>OX645063.1:565258-10565258 GCA_951905685.1 Eumerus sabulonum
TTAAGGTGTTCAAAATAATAGGGAATTTTGCTGTTTCGTTGTTTTATCGTTCGTATTTCTGTCAAAAATAATTGAAAAGGTAATGTTGTTTTTCGTAGACGTAAGAATTATACAAATTTTACATTTTTAAAATCTACGCAGTGTTAAAAATGGGACGTAATAGACATTGCACTGCTGAAGAAAGTCGCATTATTAAACATTTAAGAGACCAAGGAAAGACCCTTAAATTTATAGCCAATACATTGGGAAGGTCAATTAATTTTGTTTTTAATGCGCTTTCAAGAAACCCAGCACGAGAAACTAGAGGTAGACCAAAAAAAACTACTCCCATCGATGACTCTTGTATTGTGCTGCTAGCGAAAAAGGATACCTTTATGTCATCAAGGGCGATTGCCGCGGAATTGAATAATGCAGTAAGTGCACCAACTATCCGGAAAAGGTTGCTCGATAATAAACTGCCCAGTGGAATTGCTCGCAAAGTACCACTACTAAGTAGAAAGAACATAAAAGCGAGAATGGAGTTTGCCTTGCATTTTAGAAATCACTCCAAAGAGATGTTTCCCAACATTCTTTGGAGTGATGAAACTAAAACAAATTTATTTGGTTCCGATAGCGGTAGAAATGTTCGGCGTCCTCAGGGGAAGGAGTTCCATGTCCGGTTTACTTAAAAAAACCGTGAAACATGGGGGTGGTAGCATCATGGTATGGGGCTGCTTTTCTTGGTTTGGTGTTGGACCCATTTACCAAATAAAAGACATCATGAACAAGGAGAGCTATCGTGATATTTTAAAGGATGTTATGCTACCGTATGCCGAAGACAATATGCCGTTACGACGGCACTTTCAACACGATAACGATCCCAAGCATTCATCGAAATTGGTTCGTGCTTGGTTGCAAGACCATCAAGTGTCAGTGCTACAATGGCCCTCTCAGTCCCCCGATCTCAACCCCATCGAGAATTTGTGGGCGGAACTGAAAAATCTTTGGCCAGACAGACCTTTCAAAATAAAAATCGGTTGTGGACGGCCATTGAAACCCATTGGAGAAATATTCCCATCAGTAAATGCCAAAAACTGATAGATTCAATGCCTGCTCGTATAACTGCTGTCATAAAAAACAAGGGTGGTCATTCGGGACACTGATCTACCATATTTTGTTTTTCACTATTATCTTAACCAATAAATATAAGTTTTAATGTATTATTTTAAGAAAATCGGATGTAAACTATAAATTTCCCTATTATTTTGAACAACCAAATTCGAAGGTATATTTAGTTGATTAAAAAAAAAAAAAAAACTACAATGAATAAAAGAAATATATATAGTAATACAGATCAGATATTACGTGTTTTACTTATTAAAATACTAATATGAAACTATTCGGTTACAACATTTCGGAAAACCCTTAGAAATTCTTCGGCTAATTCCTTTCCCTATTATTTTGAACAGCTCTGTATGTACATATTGTTACGCATTAGGGAATCGCGCTGTCATCTGTAGTGATTTACATATATAAATATGTATATTTTGCGGTAATATATGGGGGTTCTGGCGCTATGTAATTTGTTTATTTAAGTTGTTTTGCGTAACACATAGCAGTCAATTTTAAGGGGACCAGATAAACTATATACATATCTACATATGTATTAGCAAAAGATGTGTGATGGTATGAAGGGTTTTGGTATGAAGCGGTTCAGCCGCTTTTTGGTATGATGATGTTCTGGCGCTATTTAATTTGTTTATTTAAGTTGTTTTTGCGGAAATATATGGGGATTCTGACGCTATCTGTGTTGTGTGTGTGTGTGAATCAACGTGGAAATACTTTCGCATATTAAAAAGTGGATGTGATTGATTCATTCTTGACAGTATATGTTACATATCTATGTATCTATAAATATTTCTTAGCGTTTCAAATACATATACATACATACACACACGCACATATATATAAATATTACTGGAATAGTATAAACAAATGACCCATTACATTAAAATGGTTCTGTAAGCAACAATTAATCAGTGCGAACAGCTCTATTTAATTTGTTTATTTAAGTTGTTTTTGCGGAAATATATGGGGATTCTAGCGCTATCTGTGTTGTGGTTTTATGTGCGTGCAAGGTCGTTATCATGTCACGTATTTAGAATAGTTGGTATGAAGCGGTTCAAGCGCTTTTTGGTAGGAAGCGATGGTATGAAGCGATGGTATAAATCGATGGTATGAAGAGGTTCTGGCGCTATTTAATTTGTTTATTTAAGTTGTGAATTTGCGTTGGGGTTAGGAAATGTATGGCGGTTCTGGAGCTATTTTAAGTTGGTTTTTTTTTTTGTCGCGTGCAAGGTCGTTATCAAGTGACGTATTTAGAATAGCAATAGATATGTACATATTGTTACGCGCAAAGCGTGCCGAGTAGCGTGTGCCGAGTTTCACTATGCCGAGTAGCGTGGGCCGAGTTTGGGTTCACTCTTCTCTCTCTTCTCTCTCTATGCTTCGCTGATTTCATGGGGGGACAAGTTTAATCATGTTCTGCGTTTTTGTTTTTTTAGTTCCTCCCCCGTACAATTTAAGATAGGTATGTATGTTCATTTGGTAAGTTTGTTTATACCCGGTGTAAACATATTTTCGGGACAAAACGGAAGATCATTATGTATATCGTTATGCGTTAGATCTTCGTAAGAGAAGGAAAACACACACATCGATTCCGAGTAAATCGATCTGTTGGATAAACCATCGCTTTAGCAGCATCCCCATATATATAAATAGGGGAAGTTCCTGTTCAATGTGACATTGCGATAGTAATAACGAACCCGATTTAAGATACGGCATATAATTTATTAGTGCATGTAGTTCCAATTGTGTGTGGAATAGTATAAACAAATGACCCATTACATTAAATTGTTCTGTAAGCAACAATTAATCAGTGCGAAGAGACGTCGAAGACAATGGATCCTCAAAAAGAATTAAATCAGCTTGAAAACTTTGCTTATAAGCAAACCGTAAGATTTCCAGCTTTGACTATCGGGCTACCATATAATATCGAAGGATTAAAGGTTTGCAGTACTATGTATGGAAATGCAGTTCTATGCTATCTGGAAAATTTTAAAGTAAGTTTTTTTTTAAAGTAAGTAAATTACAAACATATTTATTTATTTGTCTTTTCTTATGTGTACAGGTTTTCCTTCCATCTCGATATTCTAAAATGTCTGAGACAACAATTCAAGCAATCAACAAAAAGGGATATACATTGACATACCATGGACCTGTAAATAAAACTTCTCACATAGAGATTTCCAAGAAAAATGTCCACACACCCAGATAATCAATAAATAGAAAAAGAAATGTTATTCTGAAGAAAAATCAAGTGTTTTTATTTGTATTATATTTTGATTTGTTTACAACATGACTTCCGCATTCAACATTGAATGATGCGTTAGTTCGATTACATTTTTAAATATAATTTTATACTAAACAACTCTTCTAATCTCGCCCGTAAGTGGAATATATTCTACGAGTCGGTCGTGTATCAGAACGCAATATGCTGAGGTGTTTGGAGGCAAATTTTTGTTGGTAGTAAGTTCTATTTTTATATCGATGGGTCCGGTTTTTACAGATTCATTCTGATGCATCACATCGACCACAATAATTGGAGCTACTTTTGAAAATTCCTCGCGTGATAGTAGAGGCTGAGGTTCTCGCATGTAATAGCTCTGTTGAAATTTAGCATACATATCATAGAGAAGGGCATAACGATTTCGAGTAAAGTTTATCTTCAGATCATCATATGGATATGTATCGGAATTAAGATGTACTTTTACATCTGACAAATCACAGTGCTGCAATCCGGTTGGTGTTTGAAAAATGATTAAGATAAACCGAGGTCTTTCGCTCTGCGGTGCAAGTTTCACCATCCATAAGTTTTGAACGCCTTGCGATAGAACCGGATTAAAATGACAATCCCAGCTTCGAAATGGCATTTTTAAACTCTGTCCCGAGCTTATTGTTTTGAGAATTTCCAATTTCGAAAAATCTGCCAATTGTATGTGAGGAACTTTCCAGGTGATATTCAAAATGTTTAGCTGAACCTTTTCTTTCTCCACAGTTGAGTAGACAGCATTTGCATCCGACTTCGAACGTAATAATATAAGCTCATGCTTGGAGTTCAAAACCACTTTATTAAAGTCTTCAGCAAAACCAAGAAGCATTTTAAGTGGTACGCAAAAATTAAAATAACCATTTTCAATGAATTGATCCTCCGTTGCAAACCATCCAGCATTTTTTAACATTGTACTCTCGTTATGGTTAAGCGATACAAAATTCTTAATCATCGATGTTATTCCTGCGTATCGTGTGCGGTCTACTTCGGTTGCATTGATTTCATAGCGGATTTCATCAAACAAGAACGCTACGCAGTTGTTTTTCAGTTTAACATTAGTTGATGTTGTTCCATTTTCGAGTGTTACAAATCCCTCGATATAAATGTAACTCTCACAAGGCAGCAGATAGAGGTCTTGATTCTGTATTGATATTCTAATTTCATCGTCATTTTTGTATGATTGTAAGTATGGTATGTAGCTGTGATATTCTTTCTTTATAATGCTTTCATCGTAGATAGGTTCTTGTAGAACATTTAGAACGTCATTCATGATTATTTTTTATTTTTTTTCCTTTCACTTGATCCGAAATCCTAGTGATTTTAGAAAATTTTTATTGGCTATTGTCAATTTTTTAGCAGTAGTTGCTGTTGTTACTGTTGACGACGACGGTTTCCTTCTTGGTACTGTCTCTTTGTTGAATGACAACGAGGAAGTGATAGGAGGTCCGAAATTCGTATAGCTTTTATTGTAAATAATCAGTTATCCTTTGGTCTTAAATGTAATCTGACGGTAATTGTTTCTCCACGAAAATTTATAAGATTATTGTCCTGATCGACAACTTTAACTGTAATTGAACCTATCTGTCTGACGGTCACAGGTAAATAGATTACGTTTCTAGGAATTTCATCTAATTTATGCCCGGGACTAACGTGAAGGGAAAATTCATGAAGTGTGTGTGCGCTTGAACTATTTATATATGATCCGCCCACAATGTTACATTCCACACGTATTACATTAACATTTGAAATGTGAATAGGTCTGTCTGATTCATAATCAGTTTCTGCTTTTAATATTTTCTTGCTAAAGCCAAGTATTGAACCAATAGTTCGATTTTGAGTAAAATCAATAGCGTCACTAGAATAAATTTCCGTTTTGAATGTATTGTAATTGGCATCAATGAAAAGAGTCCCCGATTCGTTTATACTCTCATATTTTTTTTGTATATACCTAACGATATCTTCGAATTCATATGAGCCTACAGGAACTTCAATGATTTGATTGCGTATGTGAAATAAATTATTATTCAAGTCAATGTTGGGCACTGAATTATATGTATGGAAGTCTATTAGTCCACACTCATAATCGCGGTCTAAATCGATTGGCGGAAAGTAATCCGTAGCGAGACTCGATGAATTTCCCGTTAAAGTTAATGTTATTGACATTCTCACGATCAACTATATAATGAAATGGAAAATTAAAATACAACGCTTTTTTAAACAACATATATATTTTTTTCTATTTTTCATTGAATACAAAGGTATGTATATATGTACATATGTATGTGTGTATGTAGATATTTAATACAGGATATTATTTTTACTAATCCAAGAGTTGTGGTCGTTTGAAAAACCCAACCATTTCACGAAAACTCGATCACCCTTTCTGAATAGGATTTTTTCAACAAGATAATTATTTAAATATTGTGTTTTCATCAGTTCATATTCATAGAATCCTCCTCGGATCGCATTCCCCTGATAATCCTCTAATATGTATATATGTAGCCGGATACGTATGTTTAATTGTTTTAATTTTAAAAATTTCCGTTGTCCAATTTGGTGTGTAGCCCTTCTCAAACGTATGTTTATATTTACTGATACGCACGTGATCGCCAACAAGAAATTTTGGTTTGCAATAGGTTTTCACATTGTTGTAGGCAGAGTTTAATATCAGCTTTTCATTCGAAGAATTTACATTACTTGGTCGCATTCCAATAGTCCGATGCTTTGTATTATTGTATTTCATAATTAATTCTTTGTATTCATCAAGCCACTTGTATGAACCATTATAGCTAAACTGCTTCCACATTAAACTCTTTAGGGTTCTATTAAATCGTTCGATAATTGATGCCTTTACAATGCTATACGTTGAATAGTGATTAACGCCATAATTTGTCATTAGATTTTGAAAATGTTTATTGAAGAACTCCTTTCCGTCATCGGTGTGTAAATTTGTTGGCGATCGTTTCTCCCCCACAAATATACTTCTCATAGCTATGGTGACGTCAGAAGCATTTTTCGTTTTAAGTGGAACAGCCCAAGCATATTTGGAGAAGGTATCTATGACTGTTAAAAGAAAGCGATAGTCCCTGTTAAATTTTGAAAATGCACCCATCTCAACTAAATCTGCTTGCCAGAGATCGTCTATTCCTTTCATAATTACTCGTCGTCTTTTGAAATTTCTACGAGCCTGTCTATGAAGTTCATCTACAATACGTCTCTTTTCATCGTTTTTCATATTCTATCAACGTTTTATTTTTCTATAAATTTGTTTTCTTATTATGTTTATTCTCCAACAACTTTGTAAATTTTGGACTGCTTAATTGTTGGAAAATATAATTGTCTATTCCACTAAATCTTGTTTCAGTATATTTTATATGTGATTCTAAAGCTTTTTCGGTATCCTCCTTCAACGTGTTAATCGATTTCGTATGTGCTTCTCTCTCACTTTGAAGTTTCGCAGCTAATTTTTCAATTTCTTCAGTAAATTTATTCTTCAATAGTGTGTTATCTTTTTGAGCTCTCAAGGTCATGTGATTCACTCTATCGTTAACAAATACCTTAGAGGCTGCATCATTGTCGGCAAGGGGTAAACCTACGTTTTTTAATCGTTTAGAAAAAAAATTAATGTTCCTATCGCGATCCAAATGAAAGCCTAAGGCACTTCTCAGACGTCTATCTTGATAATGTGTTGAACTACCAAACTTGTCAACAACCATCTTTGAAATGAATGGGTTTACATACAGATCTATGCAATTATATTGCTTTCTCTCAATTCCTCAATGATGGATACAATTTCATTGTTATGATTCGTATGACCAGCTGATTGTGATGAGATCAAAAGTCGTAATCTGTCAACTAATTCATTAGGATTATCCCAGTATATGTAATTCGGTTTCTGTGTATTTACTGTCATTAGACCAGCGCCCCTTTTTTTCCCACTGTTGAATAATGATTTTATAATCTTTGTGTATTTGATTGCTTTAGTGCCCTTGATTCGTTCGTTTTTATCATGCTTACGCTTATGAGCATTTGTTTCAACTAAAATTTCCCTATACTCTTGCAAGTCATGATCCGTATAGTGCTTTGGCGTTTTGTGAAAGAGCAATTCAAAGAGACCCGGTGTAATCGACCAGGTTTTATCATTGATGACAATCCCATTTGTGTCTAAGTCAAATTCAGCATTACCCAATTTCCATTTATCATTTCGATCTTTATATGGTCCATATACTTTATCTAATTTGTTGACCCGATCCAACGCAGTCAGATTCATTAACAATGTGTTATTTTCGTCGTTTCTATTGCTTAAAGTGCTGTTGCTATTACCACCGTCATCGTCGTCGTCGTCGTCGTCGTCATCATCGTTGCCGCTTTCATTCCGTTGTGTAGGGAAAGTGGATTCTTTACTCCTATCAAACAACTTTTCTTGTTTTTGTTTTGCTTTGGGAGTACTTGTATTAGTTTTTAATGGAATTTTTTTTAAAAATTCTGTGTCGAAATCTATATTAGTTTCAGCGTTTTTTTGCTTAACACCTTCGACTAATTCCCTGAGGGGTTTAGTGATTGGCTTAAAAGTATCCTCCAATAGGTCTGCTTTTACTAAACCATGATTTTTGATACTTTTAAATTTCTTCTTCAACACTCTCCTAGTATTTATGACGTCCATCAGTATTTGTTCTTTTTTCTTATTCATTATCAATGCACGGGGATGTGATTAGCTGCGTTCTTATCAATGTATTATCACTACTTGAAACCAACTTATATACTAACTACAAAAGCCTTAGGGCGTAATCGTTTATAGTTGAATAAAAACATCAAATCCTTTTCTATAACGTCCGCCATCTTTAGGATCATCTTTGCATATGACAAGGAAACCATAATTATCCGTCCAACATTCACGGCAAATATTTGAAAATTCTTTGAAATTCATATCCGTACCCACATGATCATTGTACACATGTCTCATATTCATTTCATCTTGTTTAAACATTATAATCAAATTTGCATTGTCGCGTATCAGATGCTTTGGAATTCGTGTGTAAGACTGACACAAGTAAAAAGTATCAATGTTTTTGTGACGTCCCATACAAAAATATAGTCTTATATTATTTTGCTTCTCACATGCCACATCATCGAAAATCATAATAGAATCAGGTTTAGCTGCATCTGGTGCCAGAACTTGATCATTCTCAGAGAATGTATAATATCCCATACCCTTAATGGGTTGTATTAATTCTTGTAGATACTTATATTTCGGTTGGTACAACGATTTCGAATAAATGTATACATTTTTAAACTTTAACCCGTTTGGACTCTCTATTAAACTCAACATTACATTTGTTTTACCACAGTTTGATGGACCAACTAATAGGGCTCTAATTGTATTTGGTAAAAGAGAACTATGCCTCCTTTTTTCCGATAAGCTATTTGTGGTGAAATCGATATTTCGCACCATCAATCCTTTATGTTGTCTCACGAAACGCATACTAACGACTAATTCAAACATTCGACACACATCTGTGTATAAAAGCATGTGCTGTTGATAATTTTATTTCAGTGTTAATCGTACTTTTATTTAATAAAAATGGTGCTGATTTATCGAAGATCAATCAGTCATAATAGAAACGCAATCGGAAGAGGTTTGGTGGATAAAATAATCAATAGTCTACCAATAGAACTTCATCTTCCCGGCTATCAATTTTGTGGACCAGGCACTAAACTCAAAAAACGTCTAGCCAGAGGTGATACAGGAAGTAACCCATTGGATGAGGCATGTAAACAACACGATATTGCTTATTCTCAATCAAAAGATATTAATAAGCGACACGAAGCCGATCAAATATTAGCTAACAGCGCGTGGAAAAGAGTTAAGTCTAAAGACAGTAATATAGGAGAACGTGCAAACGCATGGTTTGTGACCAATGCTATGAAAACTAAAGTCAAATTCGGTATGGGTAATAATAATAATATGAGTGAAATGAGGAAGAGCAAATGCGGTGGCGCCGGGAAGAATCTCTTCAATGAAGCTATAAGAAAAACTAAAAAAATTTTACGTGAGAAGAAACCGAAAGATATGGAAAATGCAATACAAATTGCACGAAAAACTGTAAATAATGTCTTTAGGAAAAAAAAGAAATCTTCAATTCAAATTCCACGTGTAATACCAATTCCCAAAATTGGCGGTTTTCTCCCTCTCCTACCAATCCTATCCGCTCTCGGAGCAGTTGGAGCCTTGGCAACTGGTGGAAGCTCCATTTATAAGGCAATCAATGAAACCAAATCTGCTAAGAAACAACTTGATGAAGCAAATCGTCATAATAAAACTATGGAATCCATTGCTATGGGTAAGGGGTTATACCTTAAGCCATACAAAAAGGGTTATGGCTTATTTTATAGTCCGACAGCGATGTCAAAAAACTATTAAGGAACCTACCCAAGCGGGCACTTACCGATAGAGATTTGATGAAGTACTCCAAGTTGTTGCCACATTTCAGAGGTGTATTCATGCTTGATACTCTACCGAAACGCGTACATCAAAGGGAATGCGGCATCGTTAATTTGGATTATTCTCACGGTCCCGGAACCCATTGGGTAGCATATGATAGGAATAAGAATCGCACAGAATATTCCGATAGTTTTGGAAATCTGCAACCACCAAGAGAGATTATTAAATACCTGGGCGGCGGCGGCGACGGAAAAAATATTCAATACAACTATAGTCAATATCAAAACTATGAATCCTTCAATTGCGGACATCTTTGTTTGAAATTTCTGTACAACTTAAATAATACAAATAAAAACACTTGATTTTTCTTCAGAATAACATTTCTTTTTCTATTTATTGATTATCTGGGTGTGTGGACATTTTTCTTGGAAATCTCTATGTGAGAAGTTTTATTTACAGGTCCATGGTATGTCAATGTATATCCCTTTTTGTTGATTGCTTGAATTGTTGTCTCAGACATTTTAGAATATCGAGATGGAAGGAAAACCTGTACACATAAGAAAAGACAAATAAATAAATATGTTTGTAATTTACTTACTTTAAAAAAAAACTTACTTTAAAATTTTCCAGATAGCATAGAACTGCATTTCCATACATAGTACTGCAAACCTTTAATCCTTCGATATTATATGGTAGCCCGATAGTCAAAGCTGGAAATCTTACGGTTTGCTTATAAGCAAAGTTTTCAAGCTGATTTAATTCTTTTTGAGGATCCATTGTCTTCGACGTCTCTTCGCACTGATTAATTGTTGCTTACAGAACAATTTAATGTAATGGGTCATTTGTTTATACTATTCCACACACAATTGGAACTACATGCACTAATAAATTATATGCCGTATCTTAAATCGGGTTCGTTATTACTATCGCAATGTCACATTGAACAGGAACTTCCCCTATTTATATATATGGGGATGCTGCTAAAGCGATGGTTTATCCAACAGATCGATTTACTCGGAATCGATGTGTGTGTTTTCCTTCTCTTACGAAGATCTAACGCATAACGATATACATAATGATCTTCCGTTTTGTCCCGAAAATATGTTTACACCGGGTATAAACAAACTTACCAAATGAACATACATACCTATCTTAAATTGTACGGGGGAGGAACTAAAAAAACAAAAACGCAGAACATGATTAAACTTGTCCCCCCATGAAATCAGCGAAGCATAGAGAGAGAAGAGAGAGAAGAGTGAACCCAAACTCGGCCCACGCTACTCGGCATAGTGAAACTCGGCACACGCTACTCGGCACGCTTTGCGCGTAACAATATGTACATATCTATTGCTATTCTAAATACGTCACTTGATAACGACCTTGCACGCGACAAAAAAAAAAACCAACTTAAAATAGCTCCAGAACCGCCATACATTTCCTAACCCCAACGCAAATTCACAACTTAAATAAACAAATTAAATAGCGCCAGAACCTCTTCATACCATCGATTTATACCATCGCTTCATACCATCGCTTCCTACCAAAAAGCGCTTGAACCGCTTCATACCAACTATTCTAAATACGTGACATGATAACGACCTTGCACGCACATAAAACCACAACACAGATAGCGCTAGAATCCCCATATATTTCCGCAAAAACAACTTAAATAAACAAATTAAATAGAGCTGTTCGCACTGATTAATTGTTGCTTACAGAACCATTTTAATGTAATGGGTCATTTGTTTATACTATTCCAGTAATATTTATATATATGTGCGTGTGTGTATGTATGTATATGTATTTGAAACGCTAAGAAATATTTATAGATACATAGATATGTAACATATACTGTCAAGAATGAATCAATCACATCCACTTTTTAATATGCGAAAGTATTTCCACGTTGATTCACACACACACACAACACAGATAGCGTCAGAATCCCCATATATTTCCGCAAAAACAACTTAAATAAACAAATTAAATAGCGCCAGAACATCATCATACCAAAAAGCGGCTGAACCGCTTCATACCAAAACCCTTCATACCATCACACATCTATTGCTAATACATATGTAGATATGTATATAGTTTATCTGGTCCCCTTAAAATTGACTGCTATGTGTTACGCAAAACAACTTAAATAAACAAATTACATAGCGCCAGAACCCCCATATATTACCGCAAAATATACATATTTATATATGTAAATCACTACAGATGACAGCGCGATTCCCTAATGCGTAACAATATGTACATATCTATAGCTAATACATAGATATGTATATAGTTCATCTGTTCCCCTTAAAATTGAATGCTATGTGTTAAACCGCAACGCAAAACAACTTAAATAAACAAATTAAATAGCGCCAGAACCCCTTCATACCAAAAAGCACCTCAACCGCTTCATACCTAATCCCTTCATACCATCGCTTCATACCAAATCCCTTCATACCATCGCTTCATACCAAAAAGCACCTGAACCGCCTCATACCAAAACTCTTCATACCATCACATATCTATTGCTAATACATAGATATGTATATAGTTTATCTGCTCCCCTTAAAATTGTATGCTATGTGTTAGTAGATCTTCGTAGCCTTGCATAACAATATATACATATCTATTGCTATTCCTATTCTAAATACGTCACATGATAACGACCTTGCACGCACACAACCAGCACGTGACAAAAAACAACTTAAAATAGCGCGAGAACCGCCATACATTTCCTAACCGCAACGCAAATTCACAACTTAAATAAACAAATTACATAGCGCAAGAACCCCCCATATATTTCCGCAAAAATATACATCTTTATATTGTCTTGTAGTAAATACTTCTATACCTATCTCTTTAAGGCGTAAGAATATGTACATATCTATTGCTCCGGCCATAACATACTACATGATAACCACCTTGCACGCACAACACAGATAGCGCCATCATCCCCATATATTTCCGCAAAAACAACTTAAATAAACAAATTACATAGCGCCAGAACACCTTCATACCAAAAAGCGCCTCAACCACCATACATTTCCTAACCGCAACGCAAATTCACAACTTAAATAATCAAATTACATAGCGCCAGAACACCTTCATACCAAAAAGCACCTCAACCGCTTCATACCAAATCCCCTCATACCATCACTTCATACCATCGCTTCATACCAAAAAGCACCTCAACCGCTTCATACCAAATCCCTTCATACCATCGCTTCATACCAAATCCCCTCATATCATCACTTCATACCATCGCTTCATACCAAAAAGCGCCTCAACCGCCATACATTTCCTACCCCCCACGCAAATTCACAACTTAAATAAACAAATTACATAGCGCCAGAACACCTTCATACCAAAAAGCACCTGAATCACTTCATACCAAATCCCCTCATACCAAAAAGCGCCTCAACCGCTTCATATCAAATCCCTTCATACCATCGCTTCATACCAAATACCCTCATACCATCACTTCATACCATCGCTTCATACCATCGCTTCATACCAAAAAGCGCTTGAACCGCCTATAACACCCTACTAAGTTCACATCACATGCGTGTACCCATGCACGCGACTGTTCACAAGCAATTTCCCCCATGAAGGGGGGGAAATTACCTTCACCGATCGTATCGCATTTATTAATGGTCATTAGAGTCGCTTAATAAATTGCCTCCACACGTACACACACCAGCTACAACAAAACACCCTGCACCCCGCAGCTCGCACAATTCTCAGCCATCGACCTTCTTCTCACAATCATGCAACCCGAAGATCCAAGACAGTCGAAGCTTATTCCTAGCACACCAAAATGGTGTTGGCTTTCCACGAGTAACATCCGCGTCCTATCACACGCTATCTCACCGAAATGAAAAGCAACACCCCGCTATTCCTATGCATCTCATTGCGCAGTAAACTGTCGCACCATCGTTCCATAAGAATTTCTGCACATGCGTCCGAGCTCCATATTTTCAACTGCCTGCGAGCACAACCAGCATCCCCACTCACCTATACCTATGCCGTGTCCAATTCGAAATGACTTGCAATCGTTGTTGGTTATTTATATGCCAGTGGATTGGGATTCAATTGCTACCAGCAGCAGCACTATTACACCATTAGAATCATCGAAGCAAACACTTTGAAGGTATAAAGTGCGTTGAACCTCGAGGAGCTTGGTTTGGCTTGGCTATTGCATCGTGGTGCTGTCCGACCGGCATTACTGGGCGAAGAAAAATGATCAGGTGACAGGACAAGGTGAGCTGCAGTGATTGGTTTGGATTTCGATTTATGGCCACATATCGAAGTGGTGCGGCTCTTCGACGAAATGCTTCCTGCCACAATGGGGCGATTCCCCTTCTTCCCCAATGCCTATTTTATCTCTCGTGTCCATATCCACATATGTGTAAGATGAACTGACAGTCCTAGAGAATGATAACTCATTCTTATGACTTGTGGGTAAGCTGCGCTACGTTCCGGCCATCATCCATCTCTGGCGATGGTGTGTCGTCCACTGCGACATAGCGACACAGCGACGTGCCACACCGGGCCATAAGATTAATGATTTATTGGGGCGTTATATGGCGCGGTTCTGGAGTAATTAAACTATTATTACTGTGATATTGAAATTCCGGAGTAGCGTGAATGATTTTGATTTATACGCTTCTGGCGGCGGAGGTGTCCTTTAGCGACGCGCCATAAGGAAGCAATGCAACTTGACTGAATTGACTTCGCCTAGAGATTGTGTTTGGCGATAGCCGCCGGTAGAGTCTATAGTAAGCGGTGGTTGGTCGGCACCTCGAGATGTGGAAATTAATGATCGAATGCGTGTCGGGCGCGATGTCAACGACCGGTATGGACGCCGCGGTATAGCGGCAGCTAGTAATCGATGCGATGTACACATGTTGCGAAGCTATCGAGATGTGCGGCTAAGATTTTTGCAGCATGAAGATTAATTGTATTCTTCGCACTTTGTGGTAGTCATTGTGGGGTAAAGAGGGTACGAGAGATATTAATGAGTTTCAAAGGGACAGAAGAAGGACAGCTGAATGGGTTCGAGTTGGCAGAAGGAGAGCGGACGTCAAGTGTTTCATTAATGAAACCAAATGGCCTAGGTGCAATTGTGAGTTTAAAATTCCCCTTAGAAAAACTAAAAGGGCTTCGTTCGCTAAAATTTAGTTAGTCATCCGCCAAAGGCTAACCATGTAAAACCTGAACCGACCTAAGGTGAACGAAACGAAACAACACCATAACTAGAAGTGAATCATGTAGTATCAATTATTTATCACAATAAATGTGGTGATTAAAAATGTAGGCCCCAAAAGGCAGTCTTGGGGAATCCCATTGCCATAATTGATGCCACTCATAAGCTTTCAACTCTCGACTTCGCCTTGCTAATGGACAGTAATAAAGATACAATTCACGTTTAATCATCTTTCTGGCTCCACACTAATCGATTCATTATCATCGCAGCACTCGGTGGTTCGTTCGAAAGCCCATCAATTACGATTTATATCCTTTTCACTGTTTTAAATTCCAACATCGATTGAGCGCAAGTCATATTTCAGTACGAATGGCTCTTGTCCACTTAACCGTACCGACTTACCGACTACTCAAAACCTTGACAATAAATAATTCCGACAAATGTGGTCAACGCCTTATTGCTTATAACCAATTCATCTTAAACTGAAAAGCAAGAAAAGTGAAACAGGGAACTCTACGTATCCCTCAGCTATATGTATATGGTTGAAATTGACTCGCTTACAATCGTGTTCCCTCTCAAGGCTTAATGGCAAAATGTGCGTCATAAAAATTAGTTCCATCACCTCTAAAAAAAAGAGCAATAAAGTCAAAGCTCTGGATAGTATGTGGATTCAGTGTGGCATGAAGTGAAAATAACAATGAAACGCGTCGCAAAACGTTGTCTGAATACGAGTGCAATCATTCATAAATGCAAATTACAACCAATGGACTTGTGTAGATATGTACATATGTATGTAGGTTTTATGTGACTTGCTTCTCCGAAAGGGAATTACTTTACGTTGCAAACTGCGGGAGTCACATGTAAATGAGTGGTAGCGGGGGTGTAGCGCGAGGCTAGAGATAATTGCGATAAGGTGAGTGGGGATTTTGCAATGATGTGAAGGGAATTTTTAATAACGAAAGGCGGGTGTATAGAAAATTGTATCTCAAACTTATTCACTGATTCAAGGGTAAAGGTCCTTGGTTGTTCGTCGTGGATTTTTTTTTCCAATTCCTCGATCGCTTTTCCATTCGTTTCCTGAGCAACTTTCTCATTTGTTGACTACTTCAATAGTGTAAGCTTGGAATAGTGTATCCTAAGTAACTCCACAACGAATTTTATCCTCATAGAACCGGAACTCTTCCCTATCGGGAGTAAACCTTGCAAAAAACATTTTAAAACAAGAATATGACCCTAAATAGCAGCCTTGCGGAACACCATTTTTTTTTTTCTACAAACCGAGCAAAATCTCAAATTATTTAATTTGCCTTCGCTCCCAGGACACCCGGCAATGTCAAATTGTTCTCTTTAACCTCAGTAAGAAGTCGATTTGCGAAATTACTCGAAATTAGATAAACAATCGATCTACCCGATCGTGATTCTAATTCGACAATCTTCAGATGGTCATCGTCATGGTAAGAGGGAAAAAAAAACCAAAAAAATTGAAGACATTCCACCCCGCTGTGGTCGTCGCTGCACAAATGAAGATCACTCCGAATGATATTAGCTTCTGTTAGTTAGATTCCATTTCCCAGGAATCACTCCCATCCATCGAGATACGAACGAGACAGCGAGGGATAGATGCCCAAGACAATAGAGATCGAAAACATTCAAAACGAATTGATAACTATCGCATTCACATTGGTGCGGAGTATATGTATATGTAGGTAAGTACGATTCCCTAAAGCGGCCTACACACGCGCTACGGATCGAATGGATCTGTTTGAAGTCATTTCGCCACACACTTGTGGATCGGTATACGTTCTTCATTTCACGCTGTTCGCCGTCGAGTAAGGATGGATCGCGGAGAAAAAATAATTTTGTTGTGTGGTGTATATAGTGTGTGAAAAAAGGAAAGAAAGGATAATGAAAGAGAAACGTTCACTCTGGATGCAGGAGTGGTTTCGGATCCTAATAACTTATTCATATATAGATACATGCATTCACAAATATGTGAATGAGGGTCTCATAATTCTATTGCCTATTGCCTGCGAGTGTTTATTGCTTGTTTCATTTTATGGCCTGTTTTCATTTTATGATTCGATGTTCACAGTTTTATAACATACATTTGTGCACATACGAATCATAAATACAATCCTAAACAGACTGCATAGATGCACTCTAACAACTTCGGGTGGACGTTTCCTAGACATCGTCAACCGCGCCACACACACGCTACCGATCGCAGGAATATCAAACTCATTTGATAACTTGCGATCTGTAGCAGACTGTGCCACACACACGACGATCTGTTTGAATCGCAACATTTTCAACCGCGCCACACCCACACTACCGAATGCAAGAATATCAAACTCATTTGAAAACTTGCGATCTGTAGCAAACTAGCCCACACACAGGACGATCTGTTTGAATCGCAACCGATCCATTCGATCCGTAGCGCGTGTGTAGGCCGCTTAAAGTAATAGGCAACCTTAACCATGCCCAAGCGATAAATTAGAAGAATAGAATCTGCTCATCGTGGTTTGAGGACAAAATCCATTGAGAAAAGGAGGCAAACAAGAATCTGTCCCAACTTGACTGTGATAATGATCTTGGTGCTCCTTGGTTAAGAGATTCCATGAATGTGGTCTACCTGTGATTTCGGAGGAGCGTCATCTTCATTTTTTTTTTCCTTATTATTTGCAGCACAATAGATCCAAGAGCATTGGTCTGGCCTTTATGTGTAACAATAGAGTTAACTGGAGTGTACTAGTTTGCTGAGGGGGAGTGGTGTCACAGTAAGCATGAGCACATCTACTTCCCTCGGGAAGGAATATCGTATATAATGCGACACAACTCTTGAGGGATTCTTTTCTTATGTATGTATCCACTTGAGTGGAAGGTGGCGAGGGGGACTCGATGTAGCCAAAGTCGTGACATAGTTAAACCACAGCAGATTCAGACGAGTCATTGCCATTGCAATGTGGGAAAAAGTTTATCCTGTAAACACCGTGAAACAGTAGAGTCGAAAAGGTACTTTCCCACATAGTTGCATGCAATAGAAATCCTGAGTTGACTTTACTCGTTCTCGTGACTGTGAAATATGCAGTAGACCGATGACAGCATAACATAACATCTCCACCAAACAAGGACACTATCTTCGTCGGCCAAAAAGGACTCCACTCGTGGAATACTTTTCAGCTGGTCGCATTATTATCATTCGGATTTGGTATCCTGGTTTGTTATTTCGACCTAATGACCATAAATTTCATCACGCAACAACGACTCGTTTCGGCTACGTCTTCCTTACGTTCGACAGACAATCTGCAATAAACGCCGAAAAAAGGACACTCGCCTAGTGGTTCCATAGACAGTAGTTTGCGTTTGTTTTGGATCCAGTTCCATGTAATATTTATGAGTGGATACGTGTATACGTGTAAAAGGTCAGGTGTGGTATGGTTCGAGTGCGCATAGATAGGATGGAAGCAAAGGGGAAACAATATACACATGTATGTATTTATAACCATATGATATGTTATCCAATTAACGCAGCGGGATGTCGTCCTTTTTTTCTTTCCTTCTCGCATTCTGTGCTGATGGCACTGCTTCTGATCGGGCAGTTGATGGGACGGAGTTGTACATAGTAGTCAGTTAGCCGGTCAGGTTCATTAGGTGGAAGTCAACTGATGTCCTATTTGGTTTAGTAGTCAATTCATAATTTTTTCGGTTTTTCATATCTCGATGTCATAATTTTTTATGTTCGAAACCTTACCTTTCGTAGTATGAAAAGGTTGAGAGGTTGCTTAGGAATGGGATATTTTATTGGAAGGTGTTATCGCGCTGCCGTCTCGACGTTGTCAGGACAAATTAACAAGAATGTCATGATGGAGAAAGTGAATGTGTTTCTCTCTGAAAATGATTGAAAGTTGTTGATAAGACAGTTGGGATGGACGAGGGATCCTAAAAAAGATAGTAGCCTGTCATACCGATGATGGAGATAAGACGTTGCCTACAGGTTACAGATATTAATATCTTTTGTACGTTGGCATGGGTAACCTTTATATTAAAGCCTAGATAAACTCTTTTCGTTCAGCCAACCATTCCCGTGGTTCGGTGATTCAAATCATTTTGAACTGAGCTATTTATTGACCATGAACTGAAACCACTCATAGCTTCTCATATTTTTAAAGTCGTATGATAATTTAAAATAAAATTTTGAAATCCCAAGATAGTTATTTGAGTACAAAAGATTAGTACCCATCAGTTTTAACAGGATCTAATGACGCTCCCCTGACTTGTTGTTTAAGCAACTGCGAGAAACTACTCAGCAAGACTTTAAACCTCTTAAAAACAAATTGTTGATTTTTCGACTGACTGCTGACATTTACGCTTCTTCTTATCGGGTGCTGCAGCTCGGGGTGAACCTGAGTCTCAACCAACATTGCCCTCCAACCAGCACGATCTATTGCTAACCTTTTCATTGCCGCATACCCAGTTGACTGAGGTCCCCTTCCATCTGGGTGCGCCATCTGTCGCCTGCGTTTATCCCCCAATCCACTCCCCGTCTGCGTTTATAGGTCCGAAAATCGCACGGCCAAGGACTTCCTCATTCGCTATTGATAGTGTCCATGCTTTTGCGACGTACAGCAGGACCGGGGCGATAAGGGTCTTGTATGGGGTCAACTTTGTCGTTCGGGGAGAGGGCTCTATTATCACACGACAGCGCATGGCCCAGCCCAAATCCTTTTTTAAGATCAAAACTATCGGTCAGGTCTTCACCGATTCTGATGGAGAAGCGAGCATTCTCCAAAGTCATCCTGCACAGTCTGACGAGTTTAGCAGGGATGTCAAAGGTAGACATGGCGTTGTATAATTCGTCTCTAATTAAAGGTGGTGAGTGCCGACTTAAAATTCATTGGCTTTTTCCAGGATCTTCAGTAGTGTGAAGATTTGGTCGATGGTGGACTTCTCTGGCATGAAGCCACACTGATGAGGATCTATCAGCTTAAAGGCTACAGGCGCTCATACAACGAAGAAGATTTTAAGACGATATTAAGGAGACTTATTCCTATGTAGTTGACGCAGTCAAAGTGGTCACCTTTCCTGTGGATCGGAAAAACGATGCTGAGATTCCATTCTCCGGGCATGCTTTCCTCTGACCGTATCTTACATATGAGCTTGTGCATGCTCGCAACCAGGTCATCTGCAGCTGTTTTGAAGAGCTCAGCAGACAGTCCATGTGCACCAGGAGCTTTATTCGGTTTGAGTTTCGATATGGCGGTCTTAACTTCGTCGAGGTCAAGGGGACGAAATTCTCTGCGATATTCTTCGTTGAGGAAGATATCATTCTCCCCGACACCTCTCCAAGTTCCCAATCGCCCGCTTCTTGTGTCCTTTCTTCTTTCTCCTGAGAAGCTTATGCTCCTCCCTTCTTTTCAACTCGTAGAGCTCACGAGCTGCTCTTGTTCTTCTATGCAGCAGAGCTTCATAGATCTCCTGCTTCGCTGTATGAATCCTCCCGCACTCGTCCTCGAACCATGTTTCGTGGTGAAAGCCTTGAAACGAAAAACTACAGATGCAGTGCATTGCAGTGCCAATGTCCACTATTGTTCTATTGACTGCGTGAAGGGTTGAGGTGTATCAGAGAGCTTAAGGGAGATGCGATAGTTGTTTTCCGACGTTATAGCGGTCCGAGTGATGTTAGCTCCTCGAAAAGTTTGAAAATCAAGAATTGTGAAAGAATGTCTGACGTCGATCGCGATGTGATCAATCTCGTTAGTGATTGATCGGTCTGGCGACCGCTATGTGCCTTTGTGTATATCGCGGTAAGGAAAGCGCGTACTGGCTAGAAGGAGATTTCACCCCGTAGCAATATCAATCAGTCTGTGCCCGTTACCGAATGTGGCGTCGTGTAGGTTACCCAGCGTAGCATTGAAGTCTAATAGTACAATTTTGATGTAATAACTGGGTCGTTGGGCACACGTTGTTCCTAGGAGATCGTAGAACACATCTTTGGTGGTGTCATCCTTTTCTTCCGTGGTGGCGTGGACGCAGGTCGGGCTGATGTTCGAAAATTCAGCCTTGATACGGATCGCTATGAGGCGTTCGCTCACATGCCAAAAGCTTAAGACTTTTTGTCTTAGTCCACCTCGAACAACAAATCCGCAACAACAACAATCGTTGTTCTCTCTCGCTAAAGCAGTCGCCGTAGTAGGTGTCGCAGTTTTTCATCCGCTTTGTACTATAGCCCAACCGATATTAATCCTGTTTTGTGGCGCAGGATACACGCCATTCGTCCTCTTCTGTTAGTAATTTCCATGGTCAGGAAATTTCCGGATGGTGCCACAAAGAGGTGGAAATAGAACCTTGCTAAGAAAGCTGGAAGGTGTTCGGCTGCAGAGGCTCTTACCCGCTTGTTTTAGCGACCAGCACCCGCCGGCAGATGCTACTCCTACGAGGCCTTTGTTAGTCTTTTACTCTCCGCTTCGAAACTAAGGTGTACATAAACCAAAGAGAATTTGAGCTCCCTATATATGTAATGGTAGCACGGGTAGCATAGTAGCTCCCTATACAATGGATAACCGAAATACAAGCTTAAATTGAGCAATAACAAGCGCATTTCCGAGGGAATTTTCATAGGATGTACCCTACTCGTGAGTACCTGGAAGTCCCATCCCATTCGGCTCAATCCAAGCCACCGGAACCACCGACCTCCGGCGGAACACCACTCGAATGCATCAGGCATATGTTTTTAAATGATATCCGCCGACCACTCTGCTCCAGCACACGGTCGTAACCACTGCCAAAGCGTAACACGAATCCATAAAATGTCCATACAATTAAAACAAATCATGAAACTGTCCAACCGCCGGTCAACACAGTATACATTTTAACAAAAATTTGCTTCCAACCGATGGCAGAGTCGCATCCAAAAACCGGTCGCCTATTCACACAACCGCAAAATTTTGCTTCCAATCCATGTGGTAGCTACGCAGAAGCTCATTAAAAGTGTCCACAAAATGAAAGCAATAATGATGGAACCTACCCTAAGGTCGTCGCGGAATGGACTGATGTACCATACCTGATGGAGGGGGATATGTGAGAGAGGAAGCAAATGACACAAACGAATTAAAACACAATAAAATCGTCCGATTCGTTGGAAGTGTTTTCATAGCTATTAAAAAAGGAATGTTTTATGAGATACTTTTCGGATACATTATGAGTGACTGACTCTAGCACCAATATGTTCTTAATTCGAGAACAAATCCTTTTTTCGGCGAAAGCGACAACAACCAGTTTGGATTGTTGGCTGCGATTGGGACACTATTTGACAGAATTATGATACATAGAAGTTTTGGGTGGTCTCGCGGGTTGATCTTTCGAATACAAATTTGTTGATAAGGGAACGGAGCGGTTTCGAGACAGATATGGAGATTATGATGGGCAGGGCCTATTTGACGACATCGGATGAACATGACACAACTAAATGGGAAGCATCTTTCAAGTGACTACCAATGGAGTGTGATTTGATAGTGTCTCCGCCTACTTCGAGCGACTATAGTCGGTGGGCAAATGCTGAACTGTAGAGATTTTTCATGTGCGTTCAGTTTGTGGGACATAATCTGACTTCACTGGTGTGCTAGAGTTAACATGAATAGACTAAGGACAGCCCCCGCTTTTACCGTCTTATTATAAGTCACCTCTTCTTCGCTCTTGAGACAGGCACATAGAAAAACCGGTTCTTCATATCAAATTAGTGAGGCATGGGTAATCGTCTATATCTCCAGATGTAATTAGCCTTCGGCCTCCGTGTTCTACTGCAATAGTCCTCATTTGTCATTGCTCCCTCGAACCGTACTTGCTTCTGAAACCAATAATTACATCCTCAAGTCTTACCCAGGTGCTCAGATGGTACATATGTACATATCTACATATTTCATTTTTCAAAACCATAAACCCAAACACCTGGATCTTGACAAATCCTTCCATTTCTCCTTATCCTTCCAATCAGCAGTGCCCTGAACAACTAAGTTTGTTCAACAAAGCCCCTGTATCCACGATTGCCGGCGCTCTATCAACGGCTTGATCTTGCCAAATTTCAAAACAGTTCACTTCAAATCGACGACCAGGTGATGACAGTGCGTTATTCACGGATGACAATAGTGCACCGATGCCAGCCCACATCCCGCCGCCATCAGAGGCCACACAATCAGATATGATTATTCAAACTGAAGGATCATGCGTACAACGTAACGATAACCATCTCAAACGCATTGATATCCTTATTGTCGTTCATTCTCATATTGTCCTTGTTCTCTCCGTTGATCGACCACAGGAAAGAGAGTTGAAGAATATAAAGAAAAACTCTGGGAACGACGATAATGCATGGGAGAGAATCCTTTTGGTTGGAAGTGGTTTTATGTGCTTGGCTATTGTCTGTATTTTTGTCGTGATCTTTATCGGTCAGTTCCAGGACTGTTCAGGCGAAATTTATTACCTGTGTACATGAGGAATAGAGGATTGTAAGCGATTTCGATCAATGCTTCGTCGTATTCTTATGTAACGAGCAATGGATGGAGAAATGTGAGGATCAACAGAGGATCAATGTGAAGATCACGTGGAAGAAGAGCATCTCAATTTGGGGTTTGTTCGAAGGTTAGTATTGCTGAGCATGACAGATTCTGGGATATCATTTGTCGTAAATTGTTTTGACAAGGTTGTTTGAAAGGATCGGCTTTATGGCAATTCGGGTGGGATAGAGAAATAGTAGCGATTTCGGAGGAAACGTCGAGATAAGGGATTTATGGCTTTATCACAAAATGTTAAGAGACCATTGGGCGTAGTTTTGTCAATATCGGCCCACAATTTGTCATTTCGAATAAAGCCTTCGGGTTTCTGTTTTTTCGTACCTTAATAACCGAGGGCACAAACCATAGGTAATGACCATATTCTCTACATCTCTGTTGTGTGTCATAAGAGCATTTCATTGTTTGCAAGGCTGCTATTCGATATTTCATTTCGAATTAGCAAATAAGATATATTCTGTGTGAACTTGCGTTGTATAGTAATCATTTGCTTATAAAATAAAGATAAACTACTTAGCGAGGACACGAACCACTTCGACTCATTCAGTTCTACAGTAGATTTCAGTCGTATTGCTCATATTTTCTGACTCAATTCACAGCAGTGCCATACACAAACCACAGGATCTTATAACCGTGTGACTTTAGCTCGCACACATTCATCAATTCCGCATCTAAACAGGTGCAAATTACTCAGCAGGATGCATACATCTTCAACCTGTCAACGCCTCCCTCTGAAGGTGTCAACATTCCATATAAACTCCAAACGGAAATTACTCGAAATTCACGTCCAGCTGTGACCTGCCTTGAAGCCGCAGCGGGACATTTTCGGCTGTGTCCAGGAAAGCCAATCAAACGAGAGAGTGAAAAAAAAAAAAAAATAATTTGTATCTCATCAGCGAATTAATGAGATCCAATTTGAATTGCACCGAAGACCTACCCTGTAATTTGCTTCATCCACCTCCTTGTTTTCATTTTCTTCCGTTCAAAAGAAGATATCCCATTGAAGCAGTTGTATTCCAGAAAAGAACAACAACATCCAAGGAGAATGGAGACGATTAGTTGTCATCAATCAACTACACTGTCGAGTGACCTCTAGAGTGGGTGTTACAACCGCACTGGATAGGAAATAAACCTTACCGAACTGTTATTATTTCTGGCGCCTTCGAGTGGTGCACGGACCTAATTAAATGCAGGGCACAGGATCATAGCCGGCCTGCAGTAGATCACTTTAGGGCACGAAAACATCACACCAGGCCTGCGTAAGCTGAATGAAAGTCGGGATCACTATCATTTATCACGTTCAAAATCAGGCCGAAGGGATATGTAATTACACACATCGCGTAGGTAGTGGAGTGCAGGATTCGGTGCGACTAAGCCGGATTTTGAATTTTGTTGCGCAAATTGCTTTTGAAAGCAGTTTTGTCACTGCTGATCACACCTGCTCGCACTTAATCATCGTTGGATTGTTGCCCAGCAACTATACATACATTGAGTGGATAATTAGCGTCCTAAGGCTGGTCGATGGTCGTTGTTGTTGGTTAGTTGATGGGTATAAAAGGTGTCTGCCATCTAATTGGCTTGACCGGCTATAGATCGTAACTCACTAATAATACATAAGTGATGAAACGAGAATGAAACAGAGTCCTTTCGGTGTTCCAGGAGTATTGTGCAAATAGTAGATTAATAACCTTCCAGTTGACCCAGTTTTCGTACCTGTGCCACAAATTTCCAGCACTATACTCTTGCACTAATTAACTCTTTAGTGGACAATTCCAATCGACTATTGCCTGCAGCTGAAACTACCTCTAATTAAGCTGATGGCGGAACGCACTTAAATCAATTAACCTGATTAGAAATGAGAAATCAGTAGTGGGTGAGGAGAGCCTATTCGATATGCATCGACTGAGGACTAATTTGTTGGAGAGCAATAAAACGACACGCCAACTGCCTCATTCAACTGTCATCACGTTGAGTGACGCATGGGCTTATGGCATTGCAAATATACTTTATAGGATATCATAAACCTTTCTCTTTTCGAAAAGCTCAATTAATGTTCGGGCTAGTAGTAAAGTTCCATCGGACGCGCAAATTTCACCCTTTGGCGGTAATTTATTCAACAGATACGGGTACATACATTGCCGACTTTCGCGACAGCCGAGGACAAGGAGATAGAGACGCATGGTGGTGGGTAATCTTCGACGTGCAGGACTTCTTCGATGGCGACTTGTTTGTCTACCCTGCAGCTATTATCAAACGACGTTTACCACGTATGGGTGTGTGTGCGTGTCAATTAGCACCATTTCGCTAATTAGATGCCGGTATTCGTTTTATCGTGCCGATGGAACTTGAATTTGAAGTGTTAGGATCGCACTTTCGTCCTATATCTGAACGGTAATAAAAAACAATGAAACAAACAATCAAGTCGGCAAACACGATCCAAGGATCAATGGTTTAAATTGAAATGCAAACTATAGCCGCACTGTATGGTGAGATGATGTGGTCATGAAGCAGAGTTCAGTCGCTATTCATCTCAATCTAATTTATTGCGATTTTATTAATGCAAACTGCAAGAGTGGAACGAATGTGATACCAGAGATGAATGGGTGTTACATTGAATAGTGTTCCGAGTGGTTTGGTCACCATGAACGGTTCAGTGATCTTGATGGTGATGATGATGTGGTCATGCCGCAGATTGTTTTGTTACTTTTATGGTGTTCCGACCTTCATTGCCGACATTGCCGACCGACAACGCGTGCTCATAGTAGCGTATGTAGTAGTACTCCAACTAAATCAATTGACTTATCTAGCAGTTTTCCGTTCTCGAAGTAATCACGTTTAGCAGGCAGCTTTCCAGTGAGAGTTCCTGCCATACGCAGAGTGCATGCGGGTTTAGGTACGTCACGCTAAATCAAGTGGCCTTGTCTTTTCAAGACGGCGCAAAAAATTGTCTTCGTTCTCGACGTTTTCAATGTTTAAATCACGTTGAATGTCGTCGTTTCGAATATACCAGGGCGCGTTAACAATGGCTCGCAGTACTATATTTTCAATTTAATCTCTTCACTTTTTTTTTACATGAGAGTCATGCCGTGGACAGATTTGGTTTTGTTAAGCGCGATCCGCCAAATCTCTGTCCAGGCGCTTATACGGTTCAGGGCATATTGCAATTCAATCGTTAATTCTTCGACTGATGTCTCTGGTATACATCAGGTAAAGCAACCGACCAAGTACGCTTCCCTGCGGAACGCCAGCCTTAATTGCTCTAAAATTTGACTAAATGCTCGCGTGCTTAACACCAAAGAGTCTATTTGCTAAGTAGTTTAGCAGAACGTTCGGTAATTGTTCGGGGAAAACTTGTCTCAGTTTATATCCCAAAGAGTCGTGCCACACTTTGTCAAAAGCTTGGAAGACGTCGAGAAATACACTCGAACAGATAAGCTTATGTTCAAGTGCTTTTTCGACCACATCGGTTATTTGATGCACTTGGTCTAAAAAGACGCCTTTCTTCGACAATCGGCGTTAAGCGATTGAAATTATCGGCAACAGTGATATTGGACTGTAAGATTTTGTATCCGTCGCAGGCTTTCCGGGCTTTAGAACCATAATAACTTCGGCGACCTTCCATTGGCTCGGTACGTGTTTTCACCTAAGCGCTGCATTCTTCTTCTTCTTTGGCACTACAGTTCATGGCGAACCTGGGCCAATTGGCACGGTTTTTCGCCAGTAGTATCCAGTGCTACCCGCCCGCCTAGTTGGTTAAGTTCCTCTTCCACGTGCGTGCGCCATCTTAAATTTGGTCGTCCTCAACCGTGTCGCCCCTCTGGCTTGGATTCATAGACCTTCTCGGTCGGAGCTGTGATTTCCATGCGCTCTATATGACCCCGTCATCTTAAGCGTTGGATCCGCAGGCGCCGGGCTACGTTCATGTCACTGTACAGCCCGTACAACTTACTTTTAAGTCTTACCCTCCATTTGCCTTTATGCAGGTCGGGCTGAAAATCGTACGCAGAATTTCACTCTCAAAACGACCAAGGGCCTCCTCATCCGCTTTGATAAGATCCACGTCTCTGTGCCATAAAACAGGACCGGGATGATGAGGGTGTTATGAATGGTCACCTTGGTTTTCGGAGAGAGGGTTCTGCCTTTCAATTGCCTCCCGAGCTCAAAGAAACAGCGGTTGGCAAGAGTTATTCTGCGTTTGATCTCAGCACTGATGTCATTGCTGCATGTCGCTGCGGAGCCTAGGATGAAGTCCTTGACTAGGATGAAGTCCTACCTGCCAATACCTGTCTGTACGGTACAGAAGCAGGGACACTCTCAAAAGCTGATGAGGGAGTCCTTGGCCGGTTCGAGAGAAAGATTTTGCGTGTGATTTTTGGTCCTATAAACGCAGACGGGGGATGGAGGAAAAGATCCAACAACTTTACGAAGTGTACAGCAACATGAGTCTAATCAGGCGTATACGGATTCAACGCCTAAGATGGCTAGGCCATGTAGAGCGAATGGAGACAGGCCGCACTTAAGATGGTGCGCACAGATGGCAGGGGACCTCAGCCAATTGGTTGTGCGGCAATGGAAAAGGCTAGCAAAAGATAGTGCTAGTTGGAGGGGCATGTTGGTTGTGGTCCAGGTTCACCCTGTGTTGTAGCGCCCGATAAGAAGAAGAAGAATATGTGCGCCCTGACTAAGGCGCCGGTAGTAAAGACCGTCTCTATGTATGCTGTCGTATGCGGCCTTAAAATGGACAAACAGGTGGTGGGTGTCGATCTGGAACTCCTTCGTTTTTTTCCAGGATCTGCTGCAGAATACTCGATCGATAGTGGACTTCCCGGGTCTGAAACCACACTGATATGAACCAATCAGTTTATTAACGAATGGTTTCGGGCGTGTGAGCAGAAAAAGGCAGCAACCGACGAGGCGTACCAAAAGGCGCTGCAGAGGAAAACCAGGGCAGCGCGAGAAGAGTACCGAGCCAGAAGAAGGGAGGAGAAGAAACTACTGCGACAAAAGAAAAGAATCTTCGCAGCCTCCCAGCTCAAGGATATCGAGGAGTCTAGGGATAGACATAAAATACGAGCCTTTTACAAGAAAGCCAAAGGCCTTGCAGGAGGCTTCAAAAAGGGCACCCTGGCTCTTCGAAACTGCGAGGGTAATCTTGTCACCGACCCGCAGGGAATAGTGGATGTATTTAAGCAGCACTTCCAGCAGCTGCTTAACGAGCATGACCAAGAGAGAGTGGTAGGGACTGAGGAAATCCCAACTCCAGCCGCTGAAGTAGTCCTCCCACCCAGCATAGAAGAAGTCGGCACAGCTATTCAGAAGCTGAAGAACAACAAGGCCGCAGGCTCAGATGGCTTGCCATCAGAGCTCTTCAAGGCTGGCGGCGATGTTCTGGTAGGGAGCATGCACCAGATCATCTGCAGAATTTGGGAAGATGAGAGCATGCCCGACGACTGGAATACCAGCTCTATATGCCCCATCCACAAAAAAGGCGATCCTACCTCTTGTAAGAACTATAGAGGTATATCCCTGCTCAATGTCGCATACAAGATCCTGTCCAGCGTATTGTGTGAACGTCTAAAACCATTTTGCACCGCACTAATCGGCAGCTACCAGTGCGGCTTCCGGCCCGGCAAATCAACTATAGACCAAATTTTCACACTTCGACAAATCCTGGAAAAGACCAACGAGTTTCAAATCGATACACACCATCTTTTCATCGATTTCAAAGCCGCATACGACAGCATTCATCGTGAAGCACTGTTTGGGGCGATGGCCGAATTCGGGATCCCGGTAAAACTGATCCAGTTGTGTCGCGCCACGCTAAAAAACACGCGATGCACCGTGCAACTCGGTTCTAGGACCTCGGAACCATTCGAAACATGCACCGGATTTCGGCAAGGAGATGCGCTGTCATGTGACTTCTTCAACCTGGTGCTGGAGCAGATAGTGCGACGGGCAGGCGTCAGCAGGGAAGGCACTATCTTCTACAAGTCCATCCAGCTGCTAGGATACGCGGATGATATCGACATCATCGCGTGTTCTCGCCGTGGCATTGTGGAAGCATTCACGGCGATTGAAGAACAGGCGAAACGAATTGGCCTTAAGATCAATGAGGACAAAACGAAATATATGCTGTCAAGCAAAAACCAATCCGTCGCTCACCACCTGGGACAAAACATAACAATTGACAGCTACAATTTCGAGGTAGTTAAGGGGTTTGTCTACCTCGGGGCAAACGTAAATTCCACAAATGACACCACAGTGGAGATCCGGCGTAGAATCGCCCTTGGCAACCGCTGCTACTTCGGCTTGTCCAAACAACTGGGGTCAAAACTCCTCACTCGAAAGACCAAAGTCATGCTTTACAAAACGCTCATTCTGCCAGTCTTGCTGTACGGAGCCGAAAGCTGGACGATAAGCAGGACAGCGGAGCTGATTTTGGGTTCTTTCGAAAGAAAAATTCTGCGCCGGATATTTGGTCCTGTCTGTGAGGAAGGTGAATGGAGAAGAAGACACAACCGCGAACTCTACGAGCTGTACCAAGATGTGGATGTAGTCCGGAAGGCAAGGAGCCGTCGACTACACTGGCTCGGCCACATCGAGCGCATGGACACCAACGCTCCAGCTAAGAGGGTCTTCGACTCCGAGCCTCCTGGTTCGAGAAGAAGAGGAAGACCGAACCTCCGGTATAAAGACCAAGTAATCGCGGATGTAAGACATCTTGGTCTTGACAACTGGAAGCAGCGTGCCCGGGACCGTCAAGGATGGAAGGCAGCTATAGCTCAGGCTCAGATCCTCCATGGATCGCAGGCCTGATAAGTAAGTAAGTAAGGTTTCGGGCGTTTACACAGTGCAGCAGAGAAGATTTTATATGAAAGTTTGAGCAGAGCGTTCCTTGGCAATATTTTAAGGACATCTCCTGAAATTAAGTCGTAGCTTGGTGCTTTATTTGGCTTTGAGAGAATTTATGATATTTTCCAGTTCGGCGGGCATCATACTGTATTCCCCAGTCGTTTCTAGAGTATTGCTATTATCAGGTAGCGGTTGTCCTCTGAATGGCTTGAAGATTTCAGCGAGATATTCGGGAAAAACTTCAACCATTTCTTTATCCGCAGCAGGTTACATAATCGGTTTAAGTATGTTTTATGCTGCGGCGCTCGACTCTTTAGCCATCGTTTATGGGATTTATTTTCTCCATTACCAGCTCTTTAAGTTTTGGTGGATAATTTATAAATAAATTTTTCGGCACTTTTTTCTCGCACGCTTTTTGCTGAAAAGCTGCAACGAATCGGTCGACTTCGAATTATAATTCGTACTGCGTCCTAGGTGGCCGAAAATTTGTTCACGTTCTCTCGATTAGGTAAACCCTGGAATTCATGGCTGTCCAAGCTTTCGTCCACCGTCTAGTCCTTGCAAACATTTCCCTATTGGCTATCTCTAAGGGAGATAGCTGGGGTAACACTCACCCGTTTCATCTAAACCAGAATAGATGAAACTAATCATGAGAAACCATCTTGTCACACGTATAAGATTGAAGACATATTACAAAAACCAATTAACGCCGGAAATACAGATCCAACTTTACCGCATCTTACACCCCGGCTAATAGAGATCTCGCGGTTGGACGAATTAAATCTATCACCCAACGGCTAATCTTCTTCGTAGAACGAAAAAAAAACCGCAATTACGTTTGAATCGCCTCGTCATTTAACCGCTATTTAACTATCCAAAGTGTTGCCGTCTATCCCCTGTTCCCAACCATCACCACGCGATCGCTTTCATCCTCCATTGCCGTTCTAATTTAGTCAAAGAAAGAAATAAAATGAAAGGAATTAAGCGATTGAGGAAAAGAAAAAAAAAAAAAACACAATCAAACGCTCTGAATGAGAACATCCGACAACAACCGACGCGTCGTGTGATCATTCTAAAAACGACGGTTTTTCGTTTCTGCCGCCACGAACCACAAATTGCCCTCATTAAGTGCACGTTACACTTCAAAGTACCTTAAGGGGTTTTCGGAAGACTGAAATAGACCAAATATCATCTAGACAGTCGACTTCTATTGCGGCTCAGTAGTGCGGAATGTGTTTTAGGACATAGCCTCTAATTATGTCCAATTGCTATTTACTATTTTTTTTTTTTTTCTTCTTGAAAAGGATCGAAAATCCTTTTGTGTTCGCCCCGCACTTGTCAAAATATGAAAATGAATACTAAAAATCCGTTTACACAACCAAACCGATAATCGTCCTTTCATTGTTCTGATCGTCAGTCGCAGACAATCGCATTATGACACGGGGATTAAGACTGTCTGCTTGCGAAACGGTGTGCATCCTTTTCGGGCCATTGTACCTGCTGTCTAGGACTTACATATCCTTTTCCACCTTTGGTTGTAATTAAAAATTTACTAAACGTCTCCGCCGATCTTCACTGATCGGATTTTGGGATCTTTCCGTCTGATCCGATTATGTGTAACTTTTCACTCGAATTTGTGACGGAGATTATGGCCTTAGTCAGGCAGTGAAGGACGAATGCTCATTTGGATCTTAGGATTTTTTTTTTTTTTTTTTTTGTGGTGATCCATTAAATTTTGACAACTCGTCAAGATAGTGTGCATTAAAATGGCTTAGAGTGTACGATCGTTGCTAAAGATAGTCGATTCTGAAGGGAGAGAGTGATAAGGAAATGATTGAAGGATGACGTAAGACATTTTATGACATGTTTAGGGAGACCAGGTGGAAGGAAGACTATTCTTTTAAGTGCTATTAGTGAACCAGCTGCTGAATGGGGATGGTAGGTATACCGCCAGTGGAAGGTGTTTGAGAAAATGCACATGGCCAAGGGGAATTCTAATAAAAGCATTTGTTCTTTGTCTACAACGTGCCGATTTATACATTTTTCTATTTCAAAATGTCGAAATTATTATCATAGATTTGGGAATCTTTCAACAACAATATTCTCTTCTTATTCTCTTCAGTTGCTGCCACCCATGCATCTCTCCTATACAGCCATCAACCTGGTTTCATGCTCCAATTCCGACTAAGCCAACATAAGCCAAGCTATACCTCAATTCATTGACTTGATTAACGATCCCTGAACAAAATAACATCCACACACTCAAATTCACCTAGCATTGATGTATAACAGTTCCCGCGAACCACTCTGCCTTCATCCGCATTCCAATGTGTCACATCACATCATCTCCTAATCAACATTCATCCCCCATCGCACGTCCGATCCAACACATCCCTAGGGAATGAATAAAGTACAGCACAACGGTAATGGGCAGTGGAAAGATGAATGTAAAAAATCAATTACATTCCATCCATTCCAGAGAAATAAGGTCACTAAACGCGCTCCTGTCCACAATTCCGCTTACTTCCATCACTGGCTCATCTCTCATCATCCTTATCATCAGAAGCATCATCGTCGTCATCATTATCCAACAAGTAACACAGACAATGGGTCAATTTATTGTAGAAGCACTATAGAGTCAGTGAGCATGTCTGGCCACCGCAACAATGCCACCAAGAATAGCAGTAGATGTCAAGACTTGATAGAAGTCATAGATACGAATATGTTCCACAAAAAACAAAACACAAAAGGCACCATACCACACCAAGAACCACTAAGATTAATTGATATAGACGCTTCAACGTGGAAATGGATTCCTCGACAATTAAGTGAAACCAACACAACAACAAAAAGAAAACAAGGAAGAGTAAGGAGAAGAATTGTAACAATGAGAACAGTGTCAGGACCATAATTCACCAGGAGTATTGTGAGTTGTTTCGTCTCCTGACACATTCCACAACATAGCAAACGTGACAGGCGTCACGATGATGATTCTGCACGCAACTCACTTTCTTATCAACACACTTGCGTCCCCAGCATCGGTCAACAGTTAAGGGTGAGATGAGATTCAAGATGAGTTAGATCACCTGTGAGCCAAAGATAGCAGGTAACGTACACATGACACAATACAATAGACACCACGTACTACCGAGGAAATTGCGTCCCAAAAATAACGAGGACACTTGACAGTGGGCTACTCCATTCCCCTGTTCTTGTGTATCTTTATTTATTAACATGTTCCAATCGTCTTTATGGTAAATACGTGAGGATTTCAGGACGAATGGTCGGATTGTGAATTTATGACTTCATCTTTCTCGTAGGCCATTTGAAACCGAACAAAAAACTATTCACTCTGCCACATTTCACTCTATTTTTGAGCTGATCCTCCTCGATGACCTACGGAAAGTGCTTTTTCGAAAAGTGGATTTACGACACATCGAATCTGTGATCGTCGTCACGAATAATGGCCACTCAGCACATGTGTCGCGGCGCCGGTTGTCATTAATCGACAGCTACCCATCAAGCTTGACGTCCGCAGACGAGTTATGGTACGCGTCTTGGTTTAGTTTATGGGGGCCATGAGGCTAATTGAATTGTGGCGGGCGTTTGATGGCTTTCTTGTGTGCGCGCTTTGATTCTCGGTTAAATTTCGATCGCTACCGGTGTTTTGTTGTTTCGATCATTAGCGCGTGTGATGGCTTCCTTTCAAGCGCGTGGGTGCGACAATATGGATGTTGACGGCTGCTGGTATTTTGGAGGAAATATTTGAAATAATGTCGAAATGTCTTGATCTATTTGGTGGGTGGTGTATTTCAGATTTGATGGCACTTAGCTGAGGCCATAAGGTTGTCTTCTTTGGAGTAGAATGTGGAAAATGGCTCTCTTTTGTTGCCAACGTTTGTTTTTATTCGACTCTATAGAAAGACCTGGAAAAAGCCCTCCCACAGTGTGGCTTCCCTTTTCATCGTACTCCAAGCAACGATCCCCCACAGTCTGCCAGCCGACTCTAACCTCAACCGAATGGGTTAATACAGCCCAAGAAGCACAAAACAATAACAATACCTCATTGCGTCGAGAAGTTCATTAAGCAACAACATGCACCTACACTTGTTGCTTCTAAAGCAGTTCCACAACCACAATATTATACACTTGCTGCCACCCCACATGTCCAGTTCTTCCAGCCAGCACCGTCGTCAGCCCAGAGTCGATGAGATTACTCGCAGCATGTTTACATTTGTTGTCTTCCCGGCTAAGATAAATGACTTTACCAGCTCAGCATACTAGTCGTTCTTCCCTCTCGTCGGTCGAGCGACAATAGCGTCGAAGAGATGAGATAGAAGATACGCATGTTGCAAACGACGACAACGGCGGCAATGGTGAACATCGGAGACTATGATTTACAATCGTCGTTCTTGCTCTGGTTTTAAGTTTGTTTTATGCTGTCGTTCCTGCTCTTGTAATCATCAGCCCCCATGTGGTGTTTATCGGGCAAATACCGCTTCTACTTTTTGGTTTTCCTTACTAGTCGTCATCAGCGATGTTGTCGTCTTGACCATTTACGGCGGAGAAGAATGCCTCACGAATTTTCCTTCTTTTTCAGGTTGAACATTTTCCTTTAGTCAAGACGCCCCGGGGGCAAAGCTGCCAAAAGAGCTCTTTAGATGAGTGAAAGTTCATGTTCATGTTCATCACCGACGGTTAACAAGGCATCCGCGAAGATGTGAAGATGCCCCCCGACAGCGTCTAGAAATTGGTTGGCCCGACAAACTTGCTAATAGCCTAATCAGGGAGCCGTCATCATGTTACACGTATTCGCTTACGAGCGGCTAAAAAACAAACTACATATTCCGGCCGTGGATATCTTCTTTTTTTTTCGCTTGGAAATAAATCGTCAGCTTTGGATTGCCTTTTGTAGGTGCCCACGCCTCTTCTCTGCAGTTGGTTGACGAGAGTGAGCCAGTTATTACCTCATTAACATTATTGGCAATGTATGGAAGCATCTTATTGAGGCAAAACACTTGTCGAGGCTCAAAGTTCTTTTACCGACACCGACACTTACTGTTCGAACATGATAGATTATCGTACTTGTTCGTATTATGTATTGTACATGTGGAACTAGCTGCTGGATTAGATAGATTTCTGGCGGCTCTATGCAAGTGTTAAATGATTTATTCTAAAAATGGTAATTTATTGGAAACTAACTTGGTGGCGTTTACGACCAGCTAATCGGAAATTAGCAATATTTTATCGCACAAATTCTAAGGGTTTCGATTTTCTATGGGATTTTTTTGATTTAATTTTAAGGAAAATTCATTCCTCTATAACAAAAAAACCGCGTTTTCAGTCAGACATTCGATCCATGCCAATTGGTCAGTAGTCTTAGAGGGCCACTTACGACGCCGTACGAATTAGACTTCGAATACGACCGATTCATTGAAGCTAAATTATCCACCGGAAATTAAAGAGTTGGTAAAGGAGAAACGAAAAGCCCGTAATCAATGGCAACAAGGTCGATCGCCGCAGCATAAAACATATGTAATATGTAATAAACCGATATGTCTCAGATAATCCAGAAAAGCATGGGGTTCGTTCGTGCTTAGAAAGCCTAACCGCTGATAGCGGATCAAATTACTCCCTTTGGAAAGCTATTAAGGGCATTAACAGGCCTAAATTGCAGGCACCACCAATAAGGAAAAATCAAAACGAGTGGGCGAAAGGAGATGGAGAAAAGGTTGAAGTTTTTGCTGAATATCTTGCTGAAACCTTCAAGCCAATTAAAGGACAACCGCTACCTGACAATAGCAATACAGTCTAAATAACCGGAGAATACAGAATGACGCGAGCTGGAACTGGAACTGGAAATATCGTAAAATCTCTTAAGCCAAATAAGGCTACGAAAGTCTTCGAAAAAATTATAATCAATCGCTTAAGGCCGATCGTCGAAGAAGAGAGTCTTTTGGCGGATCATCAGTTTGGTTTCAGAAGCAAGCATTCCACTCTAGACCATTCCACTCTAGTGCATCGAATAACAGCTGTGGTCGAAAACGCACTCGAACATAAGCTAATATGTTCGAGTGTATTTCTTGACGTCTCCCAAGCCTTTAACCAAGTGTGGTACGAGGGTTTGGGATATAAATTTAGACAGATTTTCCCCGAGTAACTATTGATCGTTCTGGGAAACTACTTTTCTAATAGATATACACTTTCGTACTAAACACGGGAGCGAATACTCAAATTTTAGACCAATTACGGCTGGCGTTCCACAGGGAAGCGTAATTTGTCCGTTACTTTACCTGCTGTATACTAGAAACGTACCACAAACGGATGGCACCATGCTGGCTACATTCGCGGATGATACTGTAATTTTGCCCATAGGAAAATTGGTCGAAGAATCAGCAAGTAAATTGCAATATGCCCTGAACCGTATAAGTGACTGGACAAGGACTTGGCGGATCGCGCTTATTGAAACCAAATCGGCCAACGTAAATTCTACTTATAGAAAAGTAAGTGCACTACTTCGCTTCGTAAAACACGTTCGGCTTCCATTCGCAAACGAGGCAGAATACCTAGGCATGAGTCTCGACGCGAAACTCAAGTGGAAAGCGCATGTAAAGAAAAAAACGTGAAGAGCTGGAATCGAAATATAGGGAAATGTACTAGCTGCTAGGAAAACATTTCCCTATATGAAAAGTACGAAATAAAGCCGAAAACACAGAGACGACGACGGCCACCTCTTTTTAAATTCTCAACATTCGCGTCGACATCTCCCCAAAACCACGTGTGGTTTGTAGAGTTCTTAAGTTTAGTCACCGTGCAAGGTCCCAAAAACAATGTGTTTCTAGACTGACAGCATACATTGTTTCATCCACGCGTCGAGCAAGTGCTGGAACCAAAGGATAAGTAGAGGGGAACCGAAGAAAGCATTACAAAAAAAAAAAACATAAATACAAACGCTCCGCTGTCAACAGACCAAATCATTTGACGTGAAATCTTTTGGCATAATGCCGCCCTTTCCCATTGCACTCGCGCCCGAAACATCCGCGGAGACAATTAGTCAACATCTTCTAATTATCCCTGACAATAAGAATGCAGCTTGTCTGTTCCATGGTGGTGGAACGAAAAAAAAAAAACAAAAACGATTAACTAATTAGCACGCCCATAAATTAGATAAAGCCCAAAAGTGTCTCTAATGCATTCATATGGCTCAAGTGGAGGCCAATTGCTGCGCCATGACTGCTCCATTTTTAGCAGATGCACCCGGTTCTGTTGCTTGCAACATTACATGATTGTGACTTGAGCTAGACGATCCACATAGTAATTTGACAGGGAAATGACATTGGACTTTGTTTTGTTGTCTGTGTTGTTTGGACCAGGAGCCGGATGAGATTCGGGGTACTCGTACACGACTTCTGTAATTGGTATCACAAACAGGTGGATCGTAGGGTTTTCGATTGGACAGATATAATTAGTGCTACGGAAAGATGCACGATCCTTCTTCCCTCTCCCATCAAACTCAGTGGTCATTAGCGTCTTGTGATGCGTGTTGAAGCTGATGGAATAAACGAAGAAGAAGAGTTAACCCTACCGGAGGCACGGGCCTATGTTTCAGTTTTCCAAGTTAATTGCGAATAATTTGAGGTTGGTTGGATCAAAAGAGCAGACTTCTTTAATTTTATTTCACACCGAACTCTATCGAGATGTCAGAAATGAATTCGGTCGGAGTGGTGGTCCACGGTTGAGGGTTCGGAAAGAAGCTTTGGATAATTATCCGAAAAAAGGAGAAACGGTTTTTCACTAGACTGAGGCTCTGGGCCGTAGGTGAAAATATTGCTGTAATGATACCCTACCAAAGGGTAGTAGTATGCCAACATCTGTGTGCAAAGTTATACATACTGTGGCAATTAAGTTCCGGGAATTTTTTATTAAATAACAAAATGTTGTTAGTCCCCCTCTAAACCTATACAACATTCCAACGTTGCTCGCACCATTCGAAGCAGCATCCTCCGAAGTTAAGTTGTTAAGAACCATGGTTACAGCCCCTTTGATCTTCTCTACACCACTATGATGAGTTCCCCTGAGGTGTTAGTTCATCTTGCTTGCTTACTTAGATGGCGCTTCAGTCCGGTGTGGCCTCACCCAACAAGTTTCTCCAGCTGGCACAGTCTTTTTCCAGCTGTTTCCAGCGAAGTACTCCCAGTTGGTTAAGGTCCCCCTCCACATGTACGCGCCACCTTAGACTCGGTCGTCCTCTGCTGCGTCGTCCCACGGGGTTGGACTCGAAGGCTCTTCGCGCCGGAGTTGTGTTATCCATTCGCCCTACATGGCCTCGCCTCCAACGTCTGGATCCTTGGGCGCCGTACTAGTTCGTCGTTGTATCTTCTGCTCCATACTCTGTTTATACAAACGGGACCATAGATTGAACGCAGAATTTTCCTCTAGAAAAGGACCAAGGGCCCCCTCATCCTCACCGGGAGGATTAAGGGTTGTTGTCGCTGGTCACTAGTGAGCCAAAGTAGACGAAGTCCTTGAACACTTCGAATTTGTAGGTGCCAATTGTGATGTTCTGGCCGAGACGGCGGTGTTGTGCGTCTTTTTTGGCTGACAGCATACATCTCGTTTTACCCTCGTTAACCGAAAGACCCATTTTAGCTACTTCTGTTTCAATGTCATCCGCGTACGCAAGCAGTTGCGCAGACTTAAAATAGATCGTACCTCTTGTGTTGGCCAGTGAGTCTCGCATGATCTTTTCAAACACAATGTTGAAAAAATTAAATGGCAGTGCGTCACCTTATCTAAATCCTTTTTTAACATCAAAGGTCTCGATTAAATCGTACCGACCTTAATGGAGCAGCGATAATTCTCTATTGTCATTCTGACTACGAAAAGGTGATGGGTGTCGATTTGGAATTCTTGGGTCTTCTCCAAGATCTGCCACAGAGTGAAAATTGGGTCTATTGTGGATTGACCTAGCCTGAAACCAGACTGTAAAGAACTTACATATCAGTTTATCCACAAAGGGTTTCAGACGTTCATGCAGTACGGCATAGAAGATCTTATAACCCAGTCTCCTTTCTTGTGGACTGGGCAAACGATGCTGAGATTCTATTCATTGGGCATGCTTTCCTCCGACCATGTTTTACAGATGAGCTAGTGCATGCGGCCTGCCAGCCGCTTTAAATAGATCGGCTGCCCGGCCGTCAGAACCCGCCGCTTTATTAGTCTTAAGTTTCGAAATGATCATCATGATCATTTCATCTAGTGGACCGAATTCTCTTACATCTCCGTCCGTTGCAAATTGATCATTCTGCCTGACAGCGGTATTAGATCTTCCATCGCAGTCAAACAGCCTACAGACGTGTTCCTTCCATATTTTTATTTTTTTTTAAATAATTTGCGGGCAGTCAAGGTCAACCTTATTATGTCGGTGACACAGTGCGGGCAGAAAGTAGAAAGAAAGAGGAATAGAGGAGATGCCGATGGACATTGATCTTAAATGCATGCATGTTGCATTGAGGGGGGAAAACCGAATCCGGCAGGAAGTTCCAGAATCGTGTGGTTCGGATAATGAAAGATTCTCTATATTTGACAGTACATCCGAAAGCGGGCTTCAGGGTATATTGGTGAGCATTCCTAGAGAGACCTGTATTGCGGGAGAAATGTTGAAGGGGCGGAATGCAACTGGCTATTTCATCAAAGCATTTTTGGTGGTAGTAACAATAAAACAGATAAAACAGGGAGAGGCAGGTAACATTCCTGCGGTGTTCCAGCGACTCTAATGTTTTGGTAATGCTGGAGTAACCTATCAGTTTTATGGCTCGTTTTTGTATTCTGTCTAGTAGGTGCAATGAGGTCTTGGAAGCACCGGATCAGACATGAGCGTTAAACTCTAATTTGGGGCGAATGAACGCCTTATAGATTGTAGCCAGATCTAAGGGTGAGAAATATTTCTTGCATCTGTATAAGAAGCCTAGGCATTTCGCAGCATTCTTGGCGACACTGAATATATGGTCGTTCCAATTAAGATTGTGAGCAACACTCATAACCAGGATGGAAAGCTTTTCAGTTTCTGAGATGCAAGTGCCATTCATGGATAATGGCTGCGGGTTAGTTATACGCTTTAAGGACAAGAGACAGCATTGTGTTTTGGATGCATTAAATTCCACTCAATTGTTTTTATCCCATTGGATGATGCTGTCGATATCGGAATTTAATGAGCTTAACATACGCTGCCGCTCATTATCTACAACCGAAGTGCAGGGTCGTAAACTGGTGAACGAATATGAGAAGCTGAGGGTACTGTCGTCAGCGAAGGAGTGAATTGGATTAGAAGTAACAGACAAGAGATCATTTATAAAAATAAGAAAGAGTGTCGGAGACAAAACGGAGCCCTGTGGAACACCAGCATTTACAAAGTGAGTATCAGACTAGAATCCATCCAAAACAACTTGAATTGAACGATTCGAAAGGTAACTTCTAATCCATTGAAGAAGAGACTCATCGATCACAAAAGCACGCATTTTCGACAAAAGGGCTTCATGCCAAACCCTGTCAAATGCTTTCGAAACAACAGTGCAACAATTTTGCTTTCACCTGCTTGGTGAAGCGAGTGATTCCACTTTTCAGCGAGATATGCCATCAAATCACCAGTGGATCTGTTGCTGCGTAGTCATATTCATATTATCAGCATCGGCTGTGACTCTACTACTAGTTGCCCGTCTACATCCCTACGGGCTTCTGCTCTGGTTTAATAGCTCGGGCATGTGCGTATTACTTTTTCGTAAAACTCGAGAGCATCAATTCTTATGTAGCATCTCTCCATCTACTCGATCTCACGCTTTTCATGCTGTCTTTTTTTCTTCCTTAAAAGCGTGTGTTCCTCTTTCTGTTTATGCTCGTAAGAATGGCTTTGCAGGCGTTTTGCTTTGCCATATGGGCTTGCCGTGTTGCTCACCACACCAGGGGACTCTAACTGGCGTTGGCTTGAGACCCAACATATCACAGCCAGTGTCTCTGAATTGCGCGAAGAATGCAGTGTTGACTGTTCCCGAGTTATGACCAAATTTCCTTGAATTTGATTGCCATATCTCGTATTATTACGTCTGCCCAAAACTTGGTATCCTTAAAGCCAGTCCAGTCCATTTACCTCACGTGGTTGTCTTCCTCGCTAAACCTGATTGAATATTCAATATCCTACGGACTGAATACATTCCACATACGAATACTGGCTGCTTCAAGCAATACTCCAAAGTTAAGTTCAACGTCGATCTGAACCCGAATCGCGTGATCCTTAAGTCCCCCCAGTCTTCATCTGTATACCTAACATGTATTATCTATCAAACGTCACAAAGCAACTTGCAAATTTCGCCTCAAGTTCCACAGGACCCTCACCGCTATTTCCGTGTACCATACGAAAATTCGCCAACTCAGCTGTACGCCAAAAATAATCGTCTCCCCGACCAATGTCGTCCCGAATTTAGTCTCTGTCAACAGGATAATATGGGAAAACAAAACTCTAAAGGACCAAGCGAAAGGTTCACTGACATTAATTACCTGTTCATCGCAAATACACTGGCAGACATTCCACTCTATTGCCGACATGAACTGTTTAATCCCAAATGCTTAAGGATATATGTATATTGCACGGAGTGAATTGTGCTCCAAGGATTATACATTCACGGCTGTCAAAGTTCCACCGCCGAAATCTGATGAGCTGTGCACCTTTTTCATTTCTCCATTTGCATTTTCAAAATGAATAGAGGGGGTGGGAGTGAATGAATGAGTGTGTATACGAGTGAACGAGTGTAATTAATATTTTCTGATGAATTGGCGCGTTCCGCCGTTGAAATGTCGGCTTAACATGGACTTGCAGGTACGTTAATCAGGATGAAACTAATTTGTCCTCTCTTTTTCCCTGTGTTTGGCGTTTGTTGCTTTGACTCGTTCCACTGTGGTTCTGGCTACTCCCATCGGTGCTGCTCATGATGCTCGTGATGGCGTGGTGATTCGTGGGTAAGGGAGTTTGCTATTTTGTGTTAACTGAAAGGTAACTATGCATAAACAAATCGAGTAATTAAAACATGTTGGGGCAGTGGAACGCGTCGCATAGTATTATATATGGCTGCCCGATGGTGCAAGGGTAGGCGAAGATAGACGACATGACATGGCGGACAGATGTAGTTGCAACACTACACGAGCTAAGCATGGCGAAAAATAAATTAATGGCAGGGTAATAATTATGCAAATATTTTGCCCTAATTGGCGACGGTGTGTGGCTGAAGAGTAGTGAAGATTGAGACTGAAGATATGTTTGGAAAACTGGTGCACAGTGGTGCGGGAAGTTTTCTAGCTGGGAAAAGACAGTGCCGCCATGAAGTCATGATTAACCCACAGCATGTGCCTACTATGAAAGATCGACGGCAAGGTAGGTGGTGTACGTATATTTATGCTGCGCGGTATCACATAATCCGTACAATGGGATAGACCGTGCAATCGGCATACCAGAAATCTAATAACATCCTATTAACTTTAAGCCAGACGCCTAGACCACCTTGGCCATGGCTGTTCGCAAGGCGCATTTGTATGGATACGTAGAAAAGTGTAAGCCCATCCTTTTGCACCCTATGACGTTCGATTATTTGCGTTTTGGAATGCACAGTCCAGATGGAAAAAATCAAAAGACATGCAATGGAATGAGGTAGTGTTGCATGCAAGAACATCGCACCCGCTGCGCTTACCCCAACTGTCAGTACAACTATGTATATAAGTATCTATGCGCTGTAGAATCACTGGAATCAGTAGAATGAATGAAAGAATCCATCGATTTTAATCTAATTGGAATTTCAAATTTGCTGTAAGCGATACCAACACAATTGTGGAGTCGCCTCGATTCGAGTCGTCGTTCTCTCTGGTGTTATTTCTTTTCGTTAATTGATCGATTCTAATCCTGTCGAGGATATGAAATTACAATATTGGAATCGGTGGCAGTCTGTAATCGGTAATCGGTAGTTGACATCCCGTTGGCATTTTTCTCTATCGCACTTGGTCGTTCATTGTCGTTTGCTGTCTTCTAGTTGGCTTTCTAGTGAAAGCTGGTAAATGGAAATGAATCGGGCAGCTGTTGTTAGTTTGTGGATTTTATATTTATTCTGTTCCTGTTGTCATCTTTTACTTTGCCGCGGTTGGATTGCGGAAAGTTTAGTTAACTTATTGACACCTGCACGGCGGAGGGATAAAAAGTGGAATATCGATGAGGTAAATACGGATTAGACAGCGATTGGCTTATGCTGACTTGGCAAACCGTCTCAGTACTTTGCCCAGAGTAATGGTAGATAGTGATGTCGTGCCGAGTATTTCTCTGAGGGTCCGTTGTCTCGACAAGACTAAAAACCGTTTACAAAGCAGTTGAATGTCAGCCATTTGACATCACTAACATGCTCCTAAATAGCGGTGGATCTAGCGTGCATTTAATACTCCATAACCGTTATATATGTACATACATAGCTACTCTACAGTGTCTTCAAAATTACATAATTTCCATCACAACACTTCATACAATTACACCGATGCCCTTGCTATAAATCAGGGAAGCATCACAGGCTCAACTCGAACGCGTTTACACGAAGCAATTACTACAAACGCCTCCAGCAACTTGCCATGTGTCTACTAACACCGTCTAGGTGATGGGGAAAATAACCAAGAAAATAACATTCACCCCAGCGACAGGAAGCGTCATTGTAACCACTGCACGAAATAACTCCATCATCACGAGACCAAAATGACGTTGTCCATCACATCGAAGGTCATTACCACACTCTGGCAGCTGGAACTAGCAAATTCCTTCATTTTTCCCGCATTCAATAGCAATGCGATGATAATGTTGTCAACGAAATCCCATCATCTGACTGACAAGCTAATTAAAAGCGAATTTTTCTTCCCTCCCATCGCCATAGCCCATAAAGAACGAAACAACAGCATCAGCAACATGACAGACGTCATGTTGCAGACAAACGAACAACATACCATCGTTTGTCACATCGTGAGACTTTGTCATCTGTCCCAATTAAGTCGATGGACCTAAAAGGTCCACCGTCCACGGTCCACTGTCCACTTAAGCGATCTACGGTCCATTCTGTTATCAAGCAATTAAGTTTATTAACTGTAATTTAAGAAAACACACACATTTTTTTGGACATCTCGTTGACATTAGCATGTATGCTCCACGCCAAATGCAATTTAGAGCAATGACGCTGACATACTTGGAGCGAGCGGGCCAATAACCCTGCATCCGAAACGCCGTCGTATATTGATGGTGTTTGATGTAACAAGAAAAATGTTTAATTAAAATGAATGGCGACGCATGTTGTAGTCCAGCAGCGCCACCGGTCGCTTCGATGATGGACGATGCAAGTTCAATTAGTTGAGCAAGTGGGCGTCTTTTAGTTTGAGATACAATACAAGTGCATTGTTTGGTATCGATAAATATCAATTGGGATTGTCAGATTTGTTGCTTGTAACATGAGTTGTGTGTGACAGTTCGTTGTCAGTGTCCTTTGGTGCAGTGCTCTGCTTTTTTTGGGTAATGAGGTTGCGGGATTAAGTGAAGATGTGACAGTTGTATGACAGTGCAGGATGAATGATGAGGACAAGTGTGAGTGACTTTGGTTTATTGGAAGCGCAGATTGAAGAACTAACCCTTCCAAGAGGTATACGTACGAGCATATATGTACATATGTATACAAGCACCTCACTAACGTGTCAATTTCATTCATGTCCTGAAATAATTCACAGCCTTTTGATGTGAAACTCCATTCCAATGTCATATGCCATCACAGCTAAAGAGCAAACACTTCCTCAACACCATGCTCCTCCGAGTCCGATCCCCAGCACGAGGCCAAGTTTATCTAATAAACTAAAATTTGATCCAACTGCCACATGTTCGTTTGTCAAAGACGACCGGGAAGCGAGTGCGCGAGATAGCATTTCCTTTCTAGACCACCATGGCATTTACACTCGACGTCCATGCCAATCCGGCTGGCAAGCTCGGTAATGATGACCAACCCACAAGTCGTAAACTAATATAGGTGCAGTCCGCCGCCATACCTAGACCGCGCGACTTTGTTACATTTTAAAAGTAAATCGAATAAAAATCCAATAAATCCAGTACACATTCAGAGCACATCCAGTATCCGCGAGACACTGGATTTATGTAATTAAAGCATCGCGGGGCGACCAAATGCTCATGTTGCAACACCAACATCAGTGGTCGTTGGTGTGCTGGTCGGGTCTTCAGTGCAGTCATCCGACCATCGGACGCATCCAAGTTGTTTCGATCGCGTTTCATAATGTTAATCATGATCGTTCGGGCTGTTTAACATTTATTACGTGTAGGGTAGCGTTTAGGCGCATGCACATGGATGGTCATGAGATGGTACAAGCTCTGTTGACTAATTTATGTTAAATTTCCTGTAAGTTGTTGGTTGTTGTTGTCCGGTGTCAATTTTAATACGATGCGTTTTGCTCCGCTTTTTTAATGCTGTTGATGAATAATTTACTTGAGAAATGCAAGCAGTAATTGAAGTTGTTTTTTAATAGCCCAGGGACCTGATTGGGAATAGACGGTGGCGAATTCTTGCAAATTACAAAATCTCCTATTTATATGGAAAATAAGAGCTCGTACTAAGAGTTGTGTACTGTAATTATCCTTTTTTATTGAATATACCAATGATCTTGCAGTGATCTTCAGTGATCTACATTCCGTTTTTGCTGTGTAGCATAGTTCAGGAACAACATTTTCCCACCAATAATCATAACCTGATAGTTTGTAGCCATATAAAGTGATCTTGCAACGATACTGAACCAAGTTGAAGCAAATTAATCTCATTTTTGCTCTTGTAACGCCGGATATGAATGTTTTTTAATCTCGATGTGATCTTGTAGCGATCAGTCTAACTGGCGATCTTGTATTAACAATCTAATCTTGCACCGACCACAGAATAACTTAGCTCTTGTCATGGGCTTATCGCGTTTATCTTTAATTTTGGATACATGGTAGCTAATAGCATGCATTGGAATCCAAGTGATCGTGTCACGGTCGAATCAAATTGTTGATCATGAATGAATAGAAACGTAGCCAAGGTGGTTCGAAAACCTACCTCGAAAATCAGTAAAATTGAGTAGAAACTCAATTAGTGTAACCTCGAAAGAAATAAACGCCGCTGCGCACACCACCTGTATGGCATATACATAACCTGCAATCACACCAAACCCATTCAAACAATAAAGTTTGCCCAGCAAACGTCATTAATAAGACTCCCCTCGCGGCAAATCTAATTAAAATACTTCAATTCCTCATTCCACGCATGAATCCGCTCGCCGAACCGCCACCGAACCAATCGACTGTCAATCTCAAGCCGTGCTTAGAAAACATTTCACCCAAAGTGCCACTACCAGCTCAATCAAAGCTCCTTCTTGCTCATGACTTGCACCGATTGAACCTTTTTCTTTCATATCTAAACGAACGACTTGCAATAGTCGAGTGGAACGTTTTTATTGCGTTAGCGTCCAGCTGGGCTATGCGAATGAAAAATTGCTGGACACGCTCTCGCTTGCCAAGGTGATTCGATCGTATTCATAGCCAAGCAGTAGGAGTCCTGGATCCGGTTATCAATATGTATACCTTTCATCTCACCTTCCCTCTTGCTGCTCCAATGTTGCTCGGTTGTGTTGCAATAGTTTGCCGTACATTTAATTAAAATCTCAATCAAACGTTGAACGTTTCCGTTGTGGATCGATTATGAAATCGATATGTCGCAGTCGATGTTGACATTATACAATCATCTATTCTTGCCCACCCCAGTTTGGAAAAATAAAAAGGATTCACGCTCGAGATGGAGATGGAGTAATCAAATATTTACGATTCAGCCCCCTGAGGAGGGGTTGACGATTGAATAATTCGTTCGCATCAATCGACAGCATCACAATTGACGGATGGATGGGTGCTTCTTCCGTTTTGTTATTTTCAATGGTAATGGGGTGATGGGGTGTGTCAGAAATTCGAATTTCGATTCTCGACTTGGCGGTTGTTTTTCACGTGTTTGTCGTTTTGCTGACACATATCCCTAGATATGGATTGACACGGATTTTGTTCGATTGTGATTGAACGGCGCGATGGAAAAATCAGACATTTTTTCGTGATCAAGCACATCTCCGGGGAGTTGTTACTCGATGAATGTGTCGAGTGATATGACAAGTAGCAGTTTGATGGGTGGGTTTGTGTATTTGGTGTTCAATCGATAGATTCCTCTAACACAGGCAATGCAGAGTGATTCGGGAAAACGTTTTATTATGGCCTTCAGGTGGAATTAAACTAAAAAACCTACGAGGAGGAGGAAGACTGTAGACTATACTTGGTCGTTTGGTAAAGGATTCATTGTGACCGGTTCATGATACAAAAACTAAATTTGCCAGGAAACCTTTTGACAGCTTCCTCTTGCCAAAGATGCTAATCAATGTCCTTTAAAGGACTGGTTGCAACCGAGTTACTTCTTTCTTATCTTTACCCAGTAAACCAAGGAAACATTTGCCAACAGTAGTTTGGTATCCCCAGATCAGGAAAACGAATAGACGTTTGCCCGACTAGTAACTGGTAACAGGCTTCTTATCAACATCTATTAAGGAATACATTTTCGTCTTCCGATTGTCTGAAAGGGAGTCATGCAGTCGGTGAAACATTGCCAGGATATTTACATGTTGTACATTTGAATAGCGGAAACGTCTTTTCTCTTTCGTTCTCTGGTGTCAGCGAAGGACGTCTACACATCACCTCACCGACGAGACGCGGAGCAGTTTCGATTATATCCTGCAGCGGAATGGGTGGGAAAGAATGAAAATTCCATTACCAGAATGACAAGGATATAGGGAAAATGTAGAGGAGCAAGAGCTTAAAGGTATTTTAACCCAAAGAATATGGTCTATATCCCGGCATATAGAATCGTTGATAGGCAAACGTCTGCAGTTGGCAACAACATTAAAACCACTATCCCTACTACTGCCATCGCCATTGAGTGGAGGAAGAAACTAGAGCGGGAGTTGTAAGAAAATTCCTGTTTCCGGGTATTTTCCTGTTGCTTGACTTTTCCAAATGGAGTGTATGACGATGGCGGCGGTGGCGTTCGACTTTCGTATCCGAGTTCTCGTTAAGGGCAACCGCATTTTTAAATTTCAAAAGGAAAGGATATCCTTTCGATATTGCCAGTGCTTTAGTGCTGTGGAAACGATGCAATTGCCATGCAATTTCTTTTCTTTCTATTTCCACTTTACATTCCACAAGGACATCGTATAAAAGTTGAAAGAATGACAACGATGAACGGGGGCAAAAGACAAAACGAAAAAAAAAAAAAAAAAATTAAAACAAGAAATAAGTAAAGGAAACATTCTTGCATAGATAATCGTTTGTAGTGCAACGCGAAGATAAAAGTTTAGCAGGACGAAGATATTCTTTTATATTCTTTTGTGGGACTAGTCTTTAGTCCTTTTTGTTTGTGCTGCGCTGTGCCTTTTGTCTTTCTTGTAGTTTGCTATTTTATGATAATCGTGCGGTTACGTGAGACTTGCGGTAAGAGGATCGAAGGATAATTGCGTTTAGAGCTTTTCCGTGCAGTGTCTTCTATCTTGGTGGCCTACAAACTGCTTCACTTTAACTGAATACACTTTAAGGAGATTTTTTTAGGTAACTTCTTCGATTAATTAATAAATTACAGTCAACAGCGTTTCATAATTACGTAAATGTCCTCGTAAAATACAAGCTACCGATTGCCCAACTGAGGAAGCACTCCATTCGTTACAAATATTGCGGACCAATCATGTCCACGGCGATCCGTCTCTCGAATCAATACACAAAACAGTAGATGCGAGTTCCTAATTGATTAATATGAGTTCCAGGTCAATATTAGCTCAACAATTTCTATAATTTTCCTATAGTACATGAATGCTTTTCTAGTCCAGCTACTCATATTGCCAATATGACGTTTTTTTATTTATACACAGCACTATCATGTCCTGCATCAGAGAGTTGGTATTCAAGCAGCTCGTAGTATGTGAAAATTGCTGAACAAATACTGTATAATGGAGTGTCATACGATTCCATACGAACCTCGATGGTGGCGAGGACGGAATGTTTCCCAAATATTTGGCAAAAATAGTTGAGCATTGATATACGTAGCCGTCCGGTTCGCTGAACAGGATAATGATTTTGATTATTGTTTGAATTTCTGATTAAATTTTTCGACTCACATTCTATGGCTTTGGATGTCGACCTCGGTTACCGTTGAGTGTAATTGATTTTTGGCTTTAAAGAGACTTTTAGCGGAAGGTAACTAAGTATCCGTATAATGACGCTAATGGGCGGAAAATTAGAATTTCTGTGACAGTGTAGATATATTTAGAAATAAAGCTGCCAGTAGGGCCTATGCCAAGACCTCAGCTAATTTTGTTCGTACAGTTGGCTAACAAAAGTGAAGTGACTAGAAAGTAAAAAAAAAAAGTCAGGGTCATACGTGCCTGACTTGGGGGACACCGTAATTTTAGAAAAGCAGTAGAATTAGGGCGAATATGCCAATACAACTGAGGTGCCATTAAGAGCGCATATAATTGCTTGCTCTAAACAGGTTTCTTTAAAACAATTTTCCATTAGCTACAAGTGCTTAGAGCTTTAAAACTAAATGAATGATACCATCCGCTAACCACTTAAGCAGATGTTGACATTAAACAGATCTGTATTCAGCCGCAATTCGTCCTAAGTGGATCCCATACTTGAGCCTATTTCGAGCTTCACTCCATTCACAAAATCATAAATCGATCACATGAATGCTATGATGTAACCAAACAAACGAGCACATCCATGACAATCCCACTTTGCTTCTAAACATATTTATTGATCCATCGATTCAATTCGTTTCGATCAGCAACAAATTTACAATCCATCGATAGACCGTAAACAACAATCAACTATGTAGATATGTAGATAGATTCCACGCAAAAGGACAAATTATTTCCTCGAATCGCTGAGATATCATTCATCAATTTGCATACGAATTCGTTTGTGTCTTCCATCCGTGTATTGCTCTTCGTCTCATCTCTGTATGTGGTATGCGATGAGAATTGTTGCAAAATTTATAGCCTGCCCAAAAAAGGTCTTCTTCAATCGTTTTAAATACCACAGCCAAACAATAGGCTCGAACTGAAGCCCGTCTCAGCCATGAGACACAATTTGCATCTTCAGTATAGTTTGGTTTGGGCTTCAAATCAAAATCATACCGAATAATGACGATGATGATTGGGGTTAAGTAGAAGGTGGGAATTCCTCGCGGATGATGATGATCATGATGATGGTGATTCTGAAGGCAATGACTATGGGCACGATGATGTTGGTGCCGGATCGTGGGTTGCTCAGCGAGTCTATTCCAGTTGGTGGTTTTGTTTTTTTTGTTTTCTTTGTGGCATATCACGAGATGATGCGATTTTAAATAAGGCAATTAATGGGCTAAACAACGGACTACACGCCTTGGAAATGTTGTTTTTTCACTTTTTTTGCATTGACACTCGTTGAACTCAGCGGAGCTGTTCGATAGATACATTAACAGAGAAAGAGACACTCTAATTGGTCAGATGGGTTAGATAGATAGAAATGCAATTTTTCATCGAAATGGCAAGTTGATTAATGGGAGTTTGAATTCACTGCCGTAATGTAGTGTAAACTATTTGTATTGTTTGTCGAAGGAGTGTAGTGTTATGATGTATAGCCAGAGATGGGCGTGTCAACGTCATGGAAATGTAGGTTAATAGGAGATTCAGTCAGGCTCGTCAAGTGTAATTTGTTTGTAAACTATAGTAGTAACGGATGGACAACTGTGTCAGTTGCATTCGGGTAGCATCTCTTTCAACTCTCTCAATTCTACAAACTCCTTGCAAACTCTTCCTCTTACTAAGTCCCACTTAAAACCAATTAAACCCGTCTACTATGTTCTATATGGGCAAACCTGACAACTAACGAATGTGCGGCCTTAGATTTCGAGTGTATTTGTACATCGACCTTCGTCTTGAAATGACAAGGACTTCAATTAGTTCCACCATGCTGGTAAATCAAGAGCCCACATATTCTATTTACTTTCACCTGCATGCCAGTGCAAAGCAAGCGTTTTCTTCGTTGGTGTTTACCTTGGGTGGATATTTTTGGCTTGTCTGTCACGTTCCACTTACGTACATACTAGCACATATTCGTTTAATTTCATCATTTTGTTCTTACTTTTTCTACCCAATCCTGCAGCTGTTCCATGAACTTTAAATGCTGAATTGTAGCACAGAAAAAATCGAAATTATTAAAGCTCCACTGGGGTAATAGCAGTCATGCGATGGCCAACAGCAGACCGCAATAAATTGGAGCACAAGGACATGCTCATTTCCCATTGCCCTAAAACATCCTGCTGTCTGCCATCGAAAGCAGTAAGACTCCGTCGTTGCCAACTCAACTCCTTTGGCCTGTTACTGCGTGGAGCACAAATCAAAATCGGACGTGTTATTTTGCTATGAAGTTGTACAGCAGCAACCTCGACTGGAACACGAGATGCCTGAACTGCATCACCAGCATCATCATCATCATCATCCGTCGATGCGGCTTGCCGTAGTAAAACCCATTTCAGTGAAACCATTGTGCAATGTCCTTTGGCACTGTCCTTCCTTCATCCTCCAATCGTTCATATGTACATATCTACAAACTTTCAGTCTCGGTTTCAGTTTCGGTTCAGGACAGAACGTACACATAATGCATACCATTCGAAATGACCCATTAATGGCTGTTAGGATGCGCGTTCATGTGCAGATTCTTAATGCAGAATCAACGTCATAGTGCTGGCCGTGTGATTTTAATAAGGTTATTTATGAAGGACATAAATTACGGTCGAACCGGAGCCTAAGGCATGCTACGGCTGTGACTATGGGTCATGTATAAACATTTGTTGGCCGAAAGTTGACAGGTATTTTTCGGTTTGATGATGTCAGTAAGTAAAATTGATTTATACCTTACCTGTGATGCGTTGCGTTACCCGGTGCGTTCGATTGGTATCGATCGAGTGGCGATGGAACAGAGAGACAGAGAGACCTTGGGGCGTCTGACTTTATGAACCCAAGCTGGGTGCAAATAAAGTCGTACTTGTAGAGGATTTAAAAAAGCCACTATTCTGGCAGATAGTGCCCAGCGGGTGCAGAACTGTCGGGGAGTAAGTGTTAATGTCGGAGTTTAGTGGGGAATCGCTTGAGTAGTTTTGAAATCTCGCAGGATATTAATATGATATGTTAGTTTGGATTTTTGTTACCTACATTTGCCTGGGGAGAGCGAATCTTCAATCGGAATTTCAATACTTGTTGGGATATTAAAATGTGGATTTATGGATGGGTAGGAGTCCCTTTAGGATGTGGCTGTAAACTAACCAACAATTTGATGTAGTGGTCTTAAAAGTCATTTCGAGACTATTCACCTCGAACTTGATCAAACTTGATCATTTTCCACTAGATCGTGAGAAGCACCTCCTTAGTTTCCGTAATATCAATGTAATATCAATAAGCTATAGGGTCTTTCATTAAGCGCTTCCTATTTTCAAATTTAAATAAAACAAAGCGTGTGTAAGACATCATTTCATTTTTTTTTTATTCATTTGAAAGGCCTATCGATGCCATTATGCATGGAATTTAACGTCATTCAAATGTCCGTCGCGGCTTCTCCGGGTGGCGCGCATCCCAAATGTCCAATTTTCCATGACTCTGTTACATAAATCAGGCTGATGGCATGGGTTGTGTTGGTTATTAGAACCGTTGCAATTTTTGGTTTATTCGCACAGACCTGGGACTTCAAAAAACCCCAGATGAATTCCCCGAACACGATTTTAACATCGTACTCCGGACAAGCTCCGTAGGCGTTGTCCAGGAGGTCATAGAAGTCCTCCTTGATAGGGTCTTCAGCCTCGTCGGTAGGGACGTGTGCACATATAAGGCTGATGTTATAAAATCTGCCTCTGATGCGGATCACAGCCAGGCGATCACTTATAGGTTTAAAGTCGTCGACCTTCGACCTTAACCGCTTTCCCACGACAAATCCGCATCCCAGTTAGTGCAATCTTTTGTGACAGCTGTAATAAATGTCCCAATTTTTTTTCCTCATCATACCGTTTCCTATCCAGCGTATTTCCTGGACCGCAGCAATATCCGCCTTGTACTGAGTGAGGATTCTTTCTAGTTTATGAGCAGCTCCGGGAGTGTACAGGGTTCTGACATTCCAGGAGCACATGGGCACGTTTGTTCACCTCCCTTCTCAATTTCTCAAATACCCACTCCAGAAACGCCAAAAGACCATGTAAAAAGGCAGCTCTCCGAACGAGGACCCGCTGCTATTTCGCACTTTCAAATATGTACGTGTAAGTGGCATGCACGAGCAGCGACAATTGCCCGAACATGGAAAAACACAAGCACCACCACTTGAGTATTAACTCGAGCAATTCTCCAGGCAAACCAATCCCACAGGCGTCATATAATAAAATTAAAATTAAACAAAACTGCATTCATTTGGATTTACACGAGTAGCTTACATACATCCCCGTTCAGCTGCTATCCACTTCTTCATCTCTCCTCATTCTACTCCCGACAGCTTCCTCCCAAACTTAATTACACACATTTCAATAAAATAAATGTAAAAAAAAAAAATCTTTTAAACTTCCCGAGAATGTTCAAGTGTTAAATAAAAAACTGAAAATAAAAATAAAAAATTCTGTGCAGAAATAAAATCATCGGACATGGGCGGACGTGTGAACGGAGGGTGTAACATTAATACCATTCCATGCCCACAATGAACCAAAAACACGTTCATCCTTTTTTGTTAAAACTCACCGCGCTCGGCAGTAAATTCAGTGCCAACTACAGCAAAACGGCGTGTTATGAAGATACCGAAGAGGTTCGACGCGACGCGGTGGCGGTGGTCCATTTTAGGCAGGCCGATGAGAATAAAACTGGAATTTTAATGCGAAATAAAATTCGTCCAAGAAGAAACAAGTACCGAAACGAGAAAGTATCTTTTCGAAGAATACGGCGCTACCTTCGGTCGGATATCTATTGAGATATCTGCAATTGCCGAATGCACTTAAATGTCTTATTTTAAACGAGTTTCTTTCTGTTTTAAGCTCGATTCCGATTTTAGGTATTTAAATGAGTTTTTAAATGACGAGCGAGTTTGGTATTCCTACCGTTATATTACTGCTTCGACTATTGGCTGTAATGATGATTTGTAAAATGGTGTTTTTGGTCAAGTAAAATCGATTCATTAGCCACTGGATGGTTGCTTTTCTCGAAATGGATCCATAAAACTCTTTTTTTTTTTAAGAGAGGATTTTGGAAGTTATGATTATTGCACTTTGGTCTCGTCATCTTAATGGCTTTAGCGTGTAGAAGCTTTTTATGAACGTGTTTGTTTTACGACCAATCGAGGAAAACAATAATTATGAAGAAATCTGAGCAATATCTGGATTAGATTATAGACTGCTACTAAATAGACGTAATAAAAGCTTATTCGGTCAAGAAACTGAATTTAGCCGAAAACAATCATTAATTTAATTATCTGCTTAAAAAACTGAAAAATAAACCACTGGATCCGAGGCTATTTGATGTGGAATGTATGTGGATCCTAAAAGTTAGTACGTATTTATCATAGCCAACAAAGTACCATCGGCTAAATCTAGGCTGTTAAATGCAATATTTTAAATGACGACACGGAATGGACTTGCAATAAAATTAGTTAACGTTTAAGACAAGACACCACTTGATATAATAAATTTCAATTAAGTACGACGTAAGGCTTGGAATAAAAAATATAAGAAAACACGCACAATAGCATCATACAGTTCATTGACCTGATTCTTATCCGTACAACAATCTCTCATGTTTCTCAACTGCATTCAAGTTGTCGTGCAGACAGTTATAGTTCATTCCAAGTACCAAGTCTCGTACCGCCACCGCGAGGGACCGGCCGACCAAAATTAAAATTCAAATCATGACGTTTCCATTTACACAACTCGACCGACATGAATCGCTCTTCTCCGGCTATTCTAACAGATAACAATCCATTCAATTACTAGAATTTCAATTCACTTAACAAAATGACAAACATTTTAGTACGTCTTGTGGTTACGCGACCAATTTGTCTGACGCATCCGACACGACGTCATCCCATCATCCTTAAACTGCTTGCTCCGACAAACAATTGATCGGGCCTAGTACGCCCGCAAAGCGAGTTCCAGCAACCGCACTTATTACTCATTTACTGGAGATTAGAACGAGTAGACAGTTACACTTCAAAGGGAAATGCCCGACATCATTAGCAATGCAAAGAGCGTCGAATGAATTTACAGCGAACTAAAGCGAGCGCGGGATGATGATGGTGATCTTCGCGAAACCGGTATACATGCCAGAGTCATAATAATTTCCATCCACACACCGGTCGGATTCATCATCATCATCGTCGAGATACACTCTTGCGATGCGATATACCATAGTACTCGTCCAACAATGACAAAGCACGACTAACGGCAGAACAGGGTGGGAGGAGCAGATAGCTCATCAGTCATTCGCGACTGATGCATGGTAGAACTCCCCCGCGTATTCGGCTTGTGGATCGTACCCTTTAAGAGCCTGAGATTCAGTTGAAGATCTAAGATAAGACTGTGACTACGTTTCTGGCAATGACGAGAACAGCGGGCGGGACAATTATTCAAACTGCAAACAGCAGAGTTCTGTAGAACAAGTCGCTCAGTTTGCATTTGATAGCAATTTGCTGGAACTGATGGTTCCGGCAACGAAGATCTTCGGGTTGACAGATTTCCATTCGCTCGAACAATTGTAAATTGGACGATGGTAATAGCACAGTGACGGTAGTGACAACGTGGCAAAGTGACGAAATGACAATGTGATGGGATGTGATGGCCGTCGCAACGATGTCAGCGACAGTGTGGAACGTATTCGCGCAACAATCGAGTCCGTGTCTTTTGCCTTTCTACAATACATTTTATAGAGTTTATGACTTCCTTAAGTCGGCTGGGTGGCAGCTAGATATCTAGGTACCTGGTAGCCAGCCATTTTTCTCTCGAGTGCCGTTGTTGGAACATAAACGCTAAATGAACTCTCGTTTCGAAGTGGCCATAAAACGGGACGTTCAGGATGGCACATTGTCGTTCAACAGCAAGAAGCTATGTATGCAAACGGGCAACGCGCAATGATGGGGATTAGTGTGTGTGTGTGTGTGTGTGTTGCATGCTGCAAGGAAAATTGGGCAATCAACTGGATATGAGAGTCTTGGGAATGGCTTAATCCTCTATCACGTCGGGGAGAGAGCATCCTGTTTCCACGGATTCGTTACCTTTTTCTTCCACTTTTTTTCCGAAATGAGGTTTGATTGTCAAATTTTATAAGCTTTCTGGTGAATTGCTTGCTTGTTATCGGTGCATTGTGAAACGGACGTGATGTGGGTTTTACATGCATGTATCAGGGTGCATCAGGGTTGGGTAACGATTTCCGGTATCGTTTTTAAGGATGATGAGAGAGAGCTTATCCTGATATTCATAGATGGGAATAAACGTGTACGCTGTGTTACGAACGTAACGATTGTAAACGAACGTAACGATTTTGATAGCGATTTAGGTATTTACGTCGAGATACAAGTCGAATAGTTTTGTTGCAGAGGACTTTAGTGCTGTGAAGAGGTACTTAACGACTTTCGTTATGTAGACGACTGTGCTGATAATATCTAATGATTATGGGTAACCTTAAGGTTGGATTGCCATTGAGAAATTCTTTTTAAAGATTCATGCATCGAATCAGTTGGTTTTTCTAACGAATGCATGTGTCAGACGTTTCACTTGATGTTTACATCCTGACATATATATCCTTGCAAGCAATTGCACACAAACCATAGTACGGCATGCCATCAATTGCGCCCGTCTTTCGGAATGGCCAATGAAATATATAGAAAGCTCGACTGGTAGCACGTTCCCGACACGTTCGGGTTTTGGAACGTCAGGAAATATGTAAAATTAGATTTTTATTACGACTTGGAACTATTTTACTGACCCACTATACACTGTACCACTGGCATTGCCACAAAACTATTTCCGATTTTTTTTCTCAGTTTCCGCTGCCCTGGTATTCGTGCGTAGAGATGATGTCATGGGGAATAGGATGGAAGCATGTTAAACTGGGTTAGACAACAAATGGCCGCTTCTTTCCGGCGTAATATGTCTCTGGGTATGGAGCGGAAATGCAAAGAGCATAATATGTGATGTTCCGCAACTGGAAAGGAAATGCTAAATGGATGTAAGTGGATGACGGAGGCAGAGGGATGCTGGACAAATGTGTTGGTGAATGAGGTTTCGGTTGCGTAATCTGCATCCTCTGGGCAGGGGATGGTAGAGATGAATGTTGGAAATTAATTGCGGCCTGCTTCAGATAATGGCTAAACTCTGTCAGATGGGTAAAATTAAATTCAAATCTGATATGGGCCTATTAAATGTGGCCACAGGTCGTTGACTTACAAAACGTCTGGTAGATGTTAAGTGGAAAGCAAAAACAATTCAAGACACTTCTTGTCATGCATTGTCCAATAAATCATTGCAATTAGCCTGTAAGTGGTGCATGCTAATTTCTTTTCATTCTAATTCCCTAAAGATACACATAAAATCGAGGCTTAAGTGGCTCTTGAAACCGATTACGACAAATCGTTAAACCTGGCAACTCCATCCGCAATTCACCGAAAAACCCATCCATCCCAAGAACGAGAGAAAGACAAGTGCTCATTGGTTTTGATAAATTTATTCTTCTCCGACATGTCATTAATTGCATCATTTTATCTCGCTGATAGAAGAAAACATCCTCGCATCGATTACACGACTAAACCAGATACAGTTGTACTTAGCAACCAGACAGTAGACCGTCCATCTATTCTGACTTAACTGCCACTCTTTACTCGTACATCGTTCGTTTCTGTTTTGTTTTTAATGTAGCCTGTTGTCATCATCATCAACGAGCGCAACGCGATGTCTTCGTGATGGTTTTGATGGAACAGCTCTCAAGATGTTTTTATTTATGTATGTTCGTTTTGTTGTTTTTTATTTTCTGTTTTTATTATTGTACCTCCTTATGGCTTCCTAACTGATATCCACTAAGGAGTACTTAAGTTTACGCTCGCCACGGACGACGACCATTACATCCCGATCGTCATCCTCACATTGCGTACTCGCATACTGGTACTCGTCGAAAGTCAATTAATAAATTCAATGGAATAAGAGGACACGACGATTTTTCGTTTTTCCGTGCGCAATGAATTTTCATTACGGTTTAATGATCCTGCCAGGCATCATCACACTTTGTCTTTTGTCATTTGTCTCGACCAACTGGCTCGTCGAACCCGTACGCTCTAGCAGAGCTATCGGAAGCTGTTATCGATAAAAGAAGAAAAATAATAAATAAAACAATGAATATCCTGATTGTTGCTTTTATGACAACTTTGTCCAATTTTGGTCAAATTCATAAATCAAAATTTTTTTGTCGCCCCACATCAGCGGGTAAGAGGACGAGTACGAGTATACATCCACTCACATGCGATAAATAATGTCGCTCGCGAGGAAATGAAATATTTCAAGGATACGCGGGGTATTCTGTTGTTGCTTGTCCATCCGCAAGACCATTTAAACAATTATTCGTTGTTGTCGTTTTTGTTGTTGAATTATTTTTCTCTTAATTGACAGATGTGACGTTATAAGAGTGTGTGTTTCTCGTGTGCAGCGGGAACGGGCGGAAGCTTCTGCGTTGCCTAATTGGTGATTTTTATATTTATGTGAGTTCCTGCTGAGTCTGATGCGGAATTGTCAGACAATGTCGGTTTTAATTAGATTCGTCGAGGGGTGTAGAGTTGGTGGAATTTAATGAGATTTGCTCGGTGACCCAGATCAGTAGGGGGCTTCAGGAAGGACTTTTATGGGCAGTATGAGAGTTTTATTGATTTTTAAATGTTGCCATACGAGGGTTGGATCTAGAGTCTGCCAGAGGTCCCACAACTTTCAACGATTCCACGTGGTTATATATATGCACCCAAGACGCAAACCACTATCTTCTTCTTTTTCTTCTTGGTGGCGCTACGGACCGGTGTGGTATTGGGCCTAAGCCAACAAGCGGCTCCAGCCAGCGCCATTTCTTGCCAGCCGCTTCCAGTCACACACATCAAGTTGGTTGAGGTCCTTCTCCACTTGTGTGCGCCATTAGAGTCGAGGGCGTCCTCTGTTGCGTTGTCCCAACGGTTCGATACGAAGATTCTTCGGCCCGGAGCTACATACATTTGCATGGCCCAGCCATCTTAAGCGTTGTATCCGTAAACGCACATGCCGCGTACAGACGTGGTTGAATTTTCTCCTCCAGATGCCACCAACGCAAATGAGACCAAAGATCGCACGCATGACTTTTTTCCCGAAAAGACCAAGAGCTTCCTCACCGCTTTCAATAGCGTCCACGCCTCTGCACCATAACACAGGACTGAGATACTTAAAGTATTATACATACAAAGTAAGCTTGGTTTTTCGAGAGACAGCTCTGTTACTCAATTGCCTTTTGAGCCACGAAAAAACCGCGATTGGCAAGAGTTATTCTGCGTTTAATCTCGGTACTGATGTTGTTCGTATTTGTTACTGCAAATAGTCCTTGACTACCTCAAAGTTCCTGCTGCCCATAGTGACGCTCTGTCCGAGGCGTCGATGGAGTGCGTCCTTTCTTGATAACAGCATATACATACATACTTCGTTTTGCCTCCATTTACCGCCAGACCCATCTTAGCCGCCTCTGCTTCAATGCCAGCAAACGCCTCATTGACAACCCGCTGCGTTCGACTAATCACGTTAATATCATTGGCGTGAGCTAGCAATTGAACTGACTTTTTGAAGATCGTGCCCCTAGTGCTGACTTGTGTGTGTTGCACGATCTTCTCAAGTATATGTTAAAAAAGTCACATGATAGCACGTCGGCTTGTCTAAAACTTTTTTGACATAGAAGGTCTCGGTAAGTTTGTTACCGACCTTGATGGGGCAACGATCATTTTCCATTGTCATCCTACACAATCTGACGAATTTGAAAGGGGATGCCAAAACTAGACATGCACGCTGTCATATGCGGCCTTGAAATCAGCAAATAGGTGGTGAGTGTCGATCTGCATTTCTTGGCTGCTTTCTAGGATCTGCTATTTTGTCTATTGTGGACTTCCCGAGCGTGAAACCACACGAATAAGGGCTTATCAGAATGTTGACGAACGGCTTCAGGCTTCGCTCCAGAGTTTGTATCCACGGGATAGCTGTTTTTCCTTTTGGTAAAACTTCCGGACTTTATTTCTGCTGTGATACCTCTCCATCTCCTCGACCGCACGCTTCTCATGCTCCTACTATTTTTTTTTTTTTTGAGAAGCTGGTTCTCATCTCTCCTTTTCTGTTCATAAAGCTCACGAAAAGCTCTCGTCTTTCGATGCAGCATTGATTTGTAGACGTCTTGCTTAGCTTCATGGGCCTGCCTGTACTCTTCGTCAAACCTAGGCGGTGGTGCTGTAAAATCCAGCATATCAATGGCAGCGTCTTTAACAGCTATTTGACAGCGCGTCCATTCTCTTCTACTGTTAGTGCAGGTGGCGTTGAACTTTCAAAGAGTTTGTGGGAGACTAGGTCGGTAAAGTTCTTAGCGGCCGGGTGCGGTTGGAGCTTGCCGACGTCAAACCTGTTGTTTCTCGCCTCCGTTGTTTTTTTTTTTTGTTTTTTTTTATATCCGTGCTCTTACCTTGGTTACAACAAGGAAATGATCCGAGCCGATGTTAGCTCCTCGTAAGGTTGGCACATTAAGAATGTGTCTGACGTCGATCGCAATGTGATCAATCTTGTTGACGGTTGATTGATCCTCCGGGTACCGCCAGGTCTCTTTAAGGATGTTGAGGTGTGGGAACCACGTACTCACTACAGAGAGGTTCGGCCCCGAGGCGAAATCCACTAGCTTCTACTAGTCTATTCCCGGATGTGTTGTCGTGTAGGCTGTGTTTTTCGATGATTTTGGCAAAGACTTCTTCCTTTCTCAGTTGTGCATTGATCTAGGTGTCGTGGCTGGGGCATTTATCGTAAGTCCTTTGTCATCCTTTCTGTTGAAGGGGCGTGGGCGCAAATCAGGCTAATGTTGCCGAATATTTAAAGCTTAAGACTTTTTGTCTTAGTCTGCCTCGAACAACAAATTCACATCCAAATAAACGCTGCCTTCCCCCTCTGAAGCAATCGCCGTAATAGATGTCGCTGTTTCTCATCCTCTGTCAGATAAAATAAAAGTTTCCTTTACTGGAGCCCATGGATTAATCACATCATCTCTTCTTTGTCAGAAATTATCTGATCATTTCAGCGACGAATCTGTCATATAGACGTTCCAAACAAACGTACGTACACTTACACTCAGCATTTCAAATTCAACTCAATGGCAATCTGATCCAACTCGAACAGTGCACATAATGAAAAATCATCACACACAACATGCACTCGTATTTGACACAAGTCTTCTTCACAATCCTCGTAGCTCCTTCGACGGCCTGTCAGAATATTGTCAGCTTAAGTCAAAAAACGCACAAAGAACAGCACGAACGAGAAAAAAAAAAGAAGAAAGAAAACGACAAAAGTCGAATAAATCGCTCAAATCCATTGCACTATTGACAGGTGAATGAAAGACAGAAATTGATTTCAGAAACTTATTATTGAATATACACCCAGCCCAGCCCAACCCGACTCCCGGATGCAGTGGCGACACTCCCGCTGTATGTGCTCTGAAAGGAAAAAGAGGAGATTTTGTAAAACGAAACTTCTAGGTGTCAGTTTAGAGTGTGATTCACGACAGATTAGCATAAATGCATCATCATCTGTCTCGAAAACTCTTTTCGGGTTGGTGTTCGCAATAACAATGGTGCAACGTGCATATGTAGTGTCCCAGACGAAGTACAGGGTACTGCATGTACTGATATTCAGGTGGTAAATTATGCTGCCTGCCGTACAATTATTTATGATGGATTTATGTGCGTGAAGTGTGTTGTGGCATTACTGATTAATCATGGGCAAATGGATTGGTTCGATGGTAATTGTGTTGCTGCATGAAAGGAAAGACAATTATTCAATTATGATGGCCGCTAATGAATCAAACATTGAAGGAGTCAAGTCATTGGATTACAACATAACCAATGGCTTGAGGCTACTTAGAGCATTTCAGTGAACTCTGATTTGAAGCTTATAAATGAACCAGTTTGGATTTGTGCGATTTATGGGTTCAGTATACGCCCGGGCGGATGATTAATGGGGTTACGATGTTAGAATGAGTTCGTTTTTGAGGCATCAATAAAATAGCATCATCGAAAGTCCATATGGAGTATGTTTTTGCTTACGGTCCACATACGTTCCACTTTGGCTATTTTCAAAAGCAGAACCATTCATCTTATTTTTCCTCATTTATTTATAGCTTTACAAATTAATAAAGGACAGGCGATCAGGCCTTAGCATATGTACATATATTTCGCGAAAGTATGTAGTGTGGAATGGGCAAAGGTACGCCCTGGCGACTCAGTCAAAATATGCGCCTGGCAATACCTGTCCCATCCTACATCATGCCCTTCCATTGAATTCCTCTGCGCATGCTCACAACCTTCGTTCGAAGTACAATTGAAAAAATACCTTATCACTAGTAATGATCAAGTCGAATTATGTCAAACAGCAGACTTCTCTCCCACGTCCGCAATATGACCAGCATCACAGTCAACATGACAAATCAACCAAGTCCTTACCGGCACTGAGTAAACATGTCCCCAACAAGATATGAATCAGTCCGTATATTTCTACACGTCCCTTTTCTGGCATGTTTTATTAGTTCCTACTCTCTTTGCAGCTATTCGCTCCGATGCTACTGATGTGAATCAATTCGAATCTCATTATGTTGCCCGAGAATTAATATTTCTTTTCCCAGTTTCTCGTCTCTCACTAATAAAAACATTCGCGCGCACAAATAGCCCCATGGAAGCATCACTAAATGACAATAAATTATCCTGAAGCGGCAGTCAGCCAACGAGAGTCCGAACCACTGTCACAGTTAATGTGATTTATTTCAATATTATTAACCAGAAATCGATACATGAGACCGTACTCGTATCCATCCAGCTTCCTTGTCGTGTTCTTGCTATTTTTGTATTCTGCTCATTGATGCCGATTGCTATAAACCATCACGAGTACCATTTTGTATAATAATAAATATATTTTTTACGTCTTATGGACGATACAGTACGTCCTTAATGCGACGATGTCACAATATACCAGCGGTGATACACTGCACTGCACACAATGCATCACCGTCTTGTAATAAAAAATGTGGAGGAGCACCCAGGACATGGCGAATTTCTTCTCTTCGTGGATGAGAACAAGACGCAGCAGTGTCCTGACAATAATGAACAGAAAGCAAAAAAAAACAAAAAAAAAAAACAAAACGGGAAGGAACATTCAAGCGTGCTTGAAACTCACCCTAGACTTTGATTGTCCTGACTTAAGACATCGTGGCCGGGACTCAGGCGAGGGCTACAATAACGAGAGCATTTGCAAGCGCTTACAAATGCCAGCACATAGTCGTTGTTGCGCTCGCTAACAACTGCCATGCCACTCATAAAGTAAATCCTTAAAAAGGAGCAATTTTTTATCGTTATCAGAAACGACTGTTCGTATGGCAGCCACATTGCCGGTGGCGTAGCAATGAAGGCGCGGCTTTCAAGTGAATCCTGGCAATAAACAAAACAGTCATAACTTTTTAACGGTCGGTTGCAAAACACCATCACCATCGCCATCACGGGTGATGCAGCAACAGCAGCAGTCACATGCAAAAGCGGTAGTAATGTGTGGAGGGTGAGAGAACGACTTGGCGAAAGGAATATAATGTGCAACAAACGATGCACATTGTCCTGCGGAATCTTAAGACCACCGAACCGGAAATGGACGTTATAGTCGCTGGCATTATCCTCTCATTCATTTTTGTTTTTTTTTTTCAGTTCTTTTTTACCTCGTTGTTTCGGTTGGGCTGCATTGTATCAGGTCAGTGGGTTTATAGCTCTGGCTTGGAGTTGGAGTTTAAAGGATTCACCAGGATAACTAGTCGCGAAAAGATTTGCGTGTGCAAGCAGAACTCACTTAGGAGTGGAATATAGTTTTGCCAAGTGATCGACTCTGGGAAATGATTAAAATTTCTAATTTTGGAATAGCATCCCGCAAGGTTGCGTTGTCAGACAGGTACTTGTTGACATTTAAAATATGTATTCAATGTATTTTACTCACATTCCAGAAATCTGCTTATTCAGCCCAAATTTTCCACCTCATTTAACCCCATCGACTCGTAAGGGATTTGTTTTTTTTTTTTTTTATTTGCAATCCTCGTCCATATTTCAGATTTCTTTATCCTTCTCATATTTCCGTCGTCCTTTCCTTCCGCCTGCAGGAAGCAAATTCTTTTTCACCATCCAACTCAATTTGATTTGGCATAAACTGACCCATCGACCCATTCCCAGCGGTGAAAAGGAAGCGTCTACAGAATCAAAGGACACACAGAAAAAAAAAACAGGTTTGTCGCCTTGGATTTATATCTTGCCGATGAACGTGTCATTTATCTTAGCCACCCCTTATACCTGCCAATGCGTTTTGGGAGTAGATTTTTGCCCAAAAAATCCCAAACCTAGGCCACACGTTGAAGTTTCCGAATCGAAATCCTTTTCTTCGTCGCCCTGTGGCCAACGATTATCCCGCCCGAATGGGTGTGAAATATATGACGTATCATAATCGTTCGAAATATTTCACGAAATGAATTTCTTCATATCCTGTTCCCACATCTCATATCATTGGAGCCATCATTCTCGACCTCCCTTGCGCCCTGACATGCATGCCCGCTTTCGACGAATGGCAGTGAATTAACTGCATCTTGAACGTTTTTCCATTTTACAATCTCAGTTCTCCATTTTTTGGAACAACAGTGACGGATTGAGCAACATGTCCATCCCCGAAAAGGAGCTCATGACAGTCTGACAGGTAATTACGAAAGGTACCTGACACAATGTTACGCGCCCACATGGGACGTGTGTGCTGCGATGACGACCAAGTCAGGTCTTATGAGCTGGAGTGACAGGGAGATTAAGTATACGCAGCCTCCTTACCCTTCGCTGAGGTTTTTTGACAAATTAACAATTCGCCACACTCGGAACGCTCAGATTCTTCAATGGATTTCTGAGAATGTTTTTGTGTCTCACTTCATTTTTTTTTTGTTTTGCAAAACTGATCGTCGGACCGGTGGTTAGGGGATTTGTCATTCGACGAATTTCGCTCGGCGGTGATGGAGTGGATTAGATGAGCTTAATTGACTCATTAGAGAGGCGTTTCGTTAGATTGACGTTTGAATGTCGAAGTTGGAACGTATTAAAGTCGTCGGTGGTCCATAGATTGGTGTCGGTGTTCGGCGGCACGTGGGAGGACATCGGATGAAGTTGCTTTGAAGTTGAATTTGAAGTTCGATTTGTGGTGAAATATCTCCACCCACTTTGGTTAGACGGTGTTGGATCAATACAAATTAAATACTCGGGTAGGTGACATGTTCTACTATTCGTTTTTAAATGTGGAACCTACAAGATCAGCTTGGATGTGATATCCACCTAAATATGTATGTACATGTGTCACTTCAATATTCTTTGTTATAGTATCCCACCAGTGGCTAAAGAGAGGTACACCATCCCGTTTAACAATGCACTGAATAATGCTATTATACAATGCATTGAAAAACAGCGCTGGTTCAACCAATCCGTAAGAGAGGCAAAGACACCTCTAACCCGGCAAATCTCCGGTCAATAAGTCTCCTTCCGAGTTTCAGCATAGTCTTCGGGAAGGTGATTCACACAGCTCTTTTGAAATGGGCCATATTTCCGCATAACCAATTCGGTTTCAGGGCAGGGCATCATACCATACATGCGCGTCGAAACTGATCTCGGATACCCAATGAAATAAATGTAAGAACAAATGTACGGGTGTCTGCCTGATTGACTTGGAAAAAGCCTGCGACACCGTACGGTTAGAAAGACTCTACTACAAGCTTAAAAAGTTGGGCTCAAGTAAAGTATGCATGTATGTATGATCTATGATCTTCTTATACGGAAAAACTATGCAACACAGCTGTTGTGAATGCGAAGTGATCAAGATATTTACTGATTAAGGCATAATACTCACAGTAGTATGTGGCCACTTTAAAATCTCCGGCGGGTTCTGGCTTGCTCCGGCTAGCTCCGACTAGTTCCGGTTAGCTACGGCTAGTTCCGGCTGGAAACGGCTAGGTCCGGCCCGCACCGGCTAGCTCAGGCTAGATCCGGCTAGTTCGGGCTAGTTCCGGCATGTTCCGGGTAGCTCCGGCCAACTCCGGAGTTCTGCGAGTCTGACTAGTCTGCCTAGTCACTGCGAATTAGCAAGGCCACTGCTAATAAGCAATGTTACTCCTAATAAGCACGCAAGGTCACTGCTAATAAGCAAGCAAGGTCACTGCTAATAAGCAGTCAAGTTCAGTGCTAATAAACAGTCAAGGTCAGTGCCAACAAGCAATCAAGGCCAGTGCTAATACACAATGTCACGGCTAATAAGCAGTCAAGGTTATTGCTAATAAGCAGGGTCGTCACTGCTACTAATTAAGCAAGATCACTGCTAATAAGCAATGTCACTGCTCAGAGCTATATGGTTGTTGAAAAAATAACATCGGTTCGTAAGATACTTATTTATTTGTGGATGTTTTGATATGCAATTTCTATTATTCATATACATAGAGCTCCGTGGCGCATTGTGTAGTGTTTTGGCCTCTGACGCCGATGACACGGGATCGAATCCCAGCAACAGCCATGTCATCGAACGTGTTTTTCACGGTGCTTCTCCTCAGCGGGATAATGACTATTACCCCTGTAGTATAATTGTCAAGGAAAGCTTATCGAATTTCACTGCTCGGAACCGGCAATAAAAACTGCAGGGCCCTTTCACCTATGGAAAAATGAAATCACACGCAATATGGAATGGATGATTGAGAGAAGCTCGGCGATGGTCCTTCGTGGGCTTGTGATGCTGGACTGTATTCCTAACATTATTAACTTCGCATAAGGTTGTTAATGTTCATAGATGTTAACATGGAAAAGAAGCGACTGCAGCTTTAACTCCCCAATCGGAAATTATTGTATTGGGGTCGATTTTGCGAGTTCCAAATTTTGACATATCTCCACTTTCAAGGATACTAGAATCCAAATTCAGCGTTATTTATAGAGATGCCTGGGTGCGTATGTATGTACGTATGTGCGCATGTGTATTCGGAATTTTTTGCCTCGACTATCTCGGGAACCAAAGATGATATTGTTATGGGATCGGGTTCATTCGACGCATAATTATGTGACTTAGAACTGATCTTCCAGAAAACGCGGTCCAGTCGTCTTTAGTTTAATATTAACCAACTAATGTGTAGTCTGTTATCAATATTGTTATTTAGTTACTTGCAGGTGAAGAAATGTTAATTTAGCATTCTTACTTGAGGAATGGTATTGATCTCTGTATCTCTGATGGTTTCTTGATATCTTTAGGAAGAAAATTGCACTTTTCATCAAATATTGTGGTAATTGTAGAAGCAAGTGCTTATATGTACACCATTGGTGTCCGGGATTTAGGTTCATTGAACCGTTCCGTATGTGTAAAGACCTTGGTTGTTTGGAAACAGTATTTCGAATTTCATCGACATAAACATAAGACTTAACAATATTGGTAGATAGATAGATAGGATAAGGGGGTGGGACAGAGTCGCCTGATCACTGCGGCCACGAGTGGGCCTATTGTGATGTCCCCCACTTACAGTTCACTCAGAAAACCTGAGTTCGCTAGCAGCGATTTCTTCTGCTTCGAGATAATACTTACCTAGTTGACGATGACGTGTACTGACCAGGCAGTTACAGTGGCATAGTATGTGCTCTGCTGTTTCTTCGTCTTCATTACACATTTTTTTTTTTTTTTTTTTTTTTTTTTTTTTAGAGGCTCGCGCAGGTTCAAGAGTTTTTCATATTCTCTTATGATGTGTGGACACACACAACCTGAACGGAGTGCAGTGGTTGGGGTCGTTGATGTTCGTTCACTACTCTCAGGGTTGGCTGTCCTAGGCCTAGATAGGACGAGAGCCGACCAAATTCCGCGTTGGTTATAGTCCGTAGTAATTCGTTCAAGCACTTTAGTATTGCATACGCAGAGGATGAATTTCGGATGACCATATACTGTGAGTGTTATGCCTGCAGGCAGTAGGTCTGGTCACTTTCCATTCACAACTGCGTTGCATACTTTTTTTTTTTTTTTATCATCCGTATAGGAATTACTTTTACTTGGCTATGAAGCGAATTTGAACTATAGACCTTCCGATAGGCGGTCGATGATGTTAACCACTGCACCACGGCCACCACACATTCTGAGGGATGTAGTTGGGAGGAACAACTTGGCTTGTCTGCTACCTTTTGTTTGTAACCAGTAGTGATCCATCGTGTTCCTTAACCAATTGTTTATGCAGCATTTGGTGGTGCTGATGGGTATGCCGCAAAGGGCCGTATTTGTAATGTGAGAGTTCCAAGTGAGCTTTTCGTCTGGAGTTATCCCTAGATATTTGACTTCTTTCGAGAACTCTATCCCTTCACCAAAGAGGGTAGGTTTGGTAAGTTTGTGCCAATTCCTCCTATTGGTGAAGGCGACTATGGTGCTTTTCCTAGGATTGACATTTAGTGCAACCTTTATGCACCAGTTTGCAACAAGGTTTAGTGCCCGTTGGAGGAGTTCCAAAACTGTGTCTTCGAATTTGCCTCTAACCAGGATCACTATGTCGTCAGCGTAGCCTTGGACATACATAGAAGCCATTGTTGCTAAGTATGCTGATCAGAGGAGCGGTGAGAGAACCGCCTTGAGGGCATCCTTTCGCGGCGTTTACACTGATTTTGTCATTGCCTAGTGAGGTGTTTATTTTCCTGTTTCTAAGCATGTGTTGGATTCAATTGCATGAGATGTTATCCACCCCTGTGCCAACGTTTTATTTGTTTGTATTCGGTGTTATCGAAAGCATCCTCAATATCGAGAAAGCAGCCTATCGCAATTTCTTTGTCGCTCAGGGATTTGTTGATCCGGGCCGTTAGTTCCTGAAGAACATGCATGGTCGATTTCCCAGGCTGGTAGGCATTTTGGTTTTTGTGAAGTGGTGATCTTTTCAGTGCACCGTCCCTGATATGCCTATCCAAGATTTTTTCCATTATTTTTAGGAAGAAAGAGGTAAGGCTTGTCGGTCTGTAGGATTTAGGCAGGTCTGTGGGTCTACGGCCTACCTTGGGAATGAATTTTACCGTTACCTCTGTCCAGTTTATTGGTATGTGTCCCCATGCATAGCCGTTTTTTTTTTGTTGCATTTTAAATTCATTTTTATTGACATACTTATAACTATCTTAAGTGCTAGACAAAATGACCAAAACTAGCTTATATCATAACTACACTAGATGTCTTACTGACCCTCTGCGGGCACTCTAAAACAAACACTATCTATACACTTAACCTATGTCTTTCGACTACTTAATATCTACAGTGATTACAAAAAACTTAGCGTACTATCGGGTTTTTGGGGTGACACGGGATTGAATCCCGTTTTTCACGGTGTTTCTCCTCAGCGGGGTTCTGACAAAACCCCCTGTAGTAAATCGTCGTGAAAAGCTTCTCGAAATTCGCCGTTCGGATCCGGCTATAAACTGTAGGTCCCTTTCACCTATGGGAAAATTAAATCACATACAACATGGGTGATTGAGAGAAGCCCGGCTTAGGTCCTTTATGGGCTGTAACGCCAACATACATACATACATAAAACTAACGATCTAGCTAGAACTAACGATCTAACTAGAACTAACTTATTCTAACTTAATCTTTCTTAACTAAAATGTATATACTATTCTTATATACTATACGTATATAACATGCATATACATCTTTCCTTTGATTTTTATTTTTTTTTAGCAAAAAGCTTAAAAAACTGCCTTATTCTACCCTACCCTACCCTATACAAGTCCGGCATTGGTTACGGCGGTCTTTGCCTTGATGAGGCTTTTTTAAAGATTCTACCACGGAGCCCGCTCCAGCCACCAAAAGCGTTGATGCTGTCGGACAACGTCTTCTCTATCTCGGCGAGAAACCGCTCTACTGAACCTGAGGCGCTCGGGCTCACAGAGCACGATGTCAGGCTCGTAGAGGAGTCGCCGCTTCACAGAATTACGGGCCACAAGGAAGATTAGCGGTACCGCCAATCTATCCTGGATCAGCCCACAATTATCAAAATAAAGGAATGCTTCCGGGGAACAAAGCCGTTCAGACGCACTTTTTTAAAATACATAGTATTGGGGAAGTAAGCCCCAGATATCAAGTTGTTGACCGAAGTCATTGCCCTCGCAACGTGACCTCGAATTATTAGGAAGTTGTCTATCCGTAAAGTACCTGCCCTATTGTACAGGACTCCGTTGGGATAGAACTTTTTGATGCATAGCTGGTTCTAAAGATGTTAATGAGCATGGGGCTGATTTGCGCACTCCTCTTCTGAAGAAGGGCTGGGAAGATGCGCTTTGCACCTAGACCACATTTATTTTTTATAACTCACAGTACATTCTGCTTTAGATTCTTCTTTAAAGGAAGCTATGAGTTCTGTTCACTGTACACTAAAGAGCCTAATCGTAGTTGTTTTACTAGTCTACCGAAACAACAATTCCCATAACTACGTATGTAATTGCCCTAAAACAAGTTGAAGTACTTTAAGTACGTTGTACATGTCCTAACAAAATATGATCAAAAATAATCCCTCAGATGCAAAATTGTACTCATCCAAAAAGAGATACGAATGTATTTATGTAGAAAAAAGGTACTCCAGTGCCTCCTAGGTGTCGTAAACTACCGAAGAAGTAAAACCTAACCACTCATGTCCAGCTCGTACGGATGCTACTTGCTTGTATTTTCTTTTGGTTCATTAAATCACTCTCCACAAGGTAAAGTTGACCCCCAGAGGGCTGAATGGATTGTTATTAGAATTTTACCAGAAACTAACTTCCTGGAGATCGATTTGAATATTATTAATAACTTCCGGGGCTATTAAAATGAGTTGTTATGGCTCTGAAACAGAAATGTTGTCTACTTTAATTGGTTGTGGAAAAGTACTATAAACATAGATACTTTGTGCATGATCAGCTATTCATTAAAAACAGAGAAAACAGAAATAATAATAAATAACTCACTCAATACGTTCCACAAAGTTCGCAATGCTCCTGTGTTCGGAAATATCCCATTAGGGGAATTTAAAAGCACTCAAAACGGAGTAAATTACTTATTCCCAGAGGCACCGTCTATTCATAAGCAAAGTACCAATGAATTCTGAATAATCCATCGCAATGAACAGGAAATAAAATTCGCCTTCCATTCTTATTCCGTGGCCAGGATAAATAAATAAACGAGTATTCATTCGATTCAATCATTTGGAAATTTTTGAATAAACTCCAACCGAGAAGCAATAGCAAAAGGGATTCCTTCCTCCATAGATTGATGTCCTTTTCGGTGCTTATCCTTCAACAGCAGCAATAATAATAACAACAACAAATGGTAAAGCTATCTGTCTGGTGTCTGTTGTCTGGAATCTGAAGACTAACTCTCTCTCTCTCTCTCTGTCTCTTTCTGTAAAGTGTGGTTTTGCATAAGTAAATGCCTGAGAGTACACAGAGCAGTCTTGGCGGCAAAGATATTTGCATATAAATCAAAAGTGTTTATGACCTGAATGTCCTGCTCCCGCACAAGAAAAAAAAAATCAATTTGATAAACAACACAATTGAAAGGATACCGTCCACCCACTCGTCTTCTACATCCACTTATCACCACCGACCAAAGTGTGTAATGGGCATATCCCTTTAGTCCTGCGGCTGTGCACACAAATGTCCTTTTCAGGCAGGAATTTTCAGAATTTCACGACAGCTAGTGATGTGTGAATTGATTGGATTCCGTCTAAGGCGATGACAATAGCCGGATACCGGAGTCACTACACTGGAGTTGCCACATTATGAATTCAACGCGAGCCGATTGCAGAGAAATAATAATTTCATGCAATTTTTAATCTTGTACGTGCTTTCATTTCCACTACGACATCATCCCTGCCGTTGTCATCGCTGTCGTCGTCTGATGCGTCGGTGTTCATCGCTACGATGAAGTTGAGAAAAATCTCATCTGAAAAATCTCATCAGAAGGTGACTCTTTGGTCATAGTGCCATGCAGTTGATTGGATTCAATTTACATTTACACTACGAGTAGATGAGCACGAGTGTGGTACTGCATAGAGTGTCCTTCTGTCTGAGCGCACTCTGAAGTTAATTTGTAAATGGTCCCTGGTTGCTTGATTGGCCACGTTTCAGTTACTCGTACTTCAATCGTCGTTGTCGCTAGATCTGGTCCTTGGTCATCCAAGTCAGCTATATATACAAAGTGGAAAGGAGGTTATGGTAGCGTAATTTGTAACGTCAATGTGGGAGCATTCATTTTTATAAGTGGACACGTGAGAGTGGAACGTGAGTATAAAGTGAGTTTATACGGGGATTCCCCGGGGAAAAAGTGAAAATAAGTATTGCGGGTCCTTTAATAAAAGCTGATTTACGCAGACTATACTAACGTAGGATCCACTGAACTTACCAAGGAATTGAAGAAAGAAGATATGCATTCAAAGGGAATAGGTTCCACAAACACTTCTTTGTTGAAATTTGTAGTGCAGTATTTCAGAGTCCATCCTTATCGATAGTTTCATACCCACTAAAATGCATTCCACAAGTCGCCCTCATTTGCTACGCTTGTCTAGACAGATGAAACCACATTTTTCAACCATAATCCCATCATAGATACCTGCCTAGAACAATCGGTACACACGTTCACTCTTTAAAATTACGCCACATGCGATTAGTGTATGCCATGTGCACATCCTTCCTGTTTGCATTCCACTAGGATGACAATGAGCTGAAAATACCCCGTGCATGCACTCATCACCGACATTATCCAAAGAACGTGACAAAACTTCAAAATGAAATACAACAGATAGATAGGGGCGGAATAGAACAACCAATATACACCGATAACCGGCAAGCAAAGAGTTGCAAAAGGGAAATAGATGAACAACTAGGGCCAGCTGGAGAATGGGAGTCCTTATATTTTGTGGATGGTATGGATAACCACGGCATAAATGGTTGTCGAGAGACAGATCACATGTGCCATGGATATCCTCCTTGTCCTTTTTTCTTCTCACTGTGCTCCTGAACTGCTTTTGTGAGCCATTTGATTTGAGTGGATAGGTAAAGAGTGGATGAGTGTGCTTGAGTGCGATTGTTTTAAGTTAATTGTTGGGCGAGACACGTTTGAAGTAGAATGAAAGGATTGATGGTGCTTTAGAGATTACGCTTTAGTGATATCCAAAATTATGCAAATCTCAACCAAAACCACTGTCCATGAGTCGTTATTTATGAACTGGGCGAATATCACAGAATGCAGACGTTTCGAGAATCAACCTCTGTATCTTTTGATCACGACAAATATTGCAACAGTGGCAGATTCTCGAAATCGAAAAAACCTATGTACATATACTACATACATACATATGTACGTATATCTATATGTACCTACTTGATTAATGAGATCAACAGCGCCAAATCGAACCTTCAAGTGGTAACTGCATCAACAACCGAAGAGAATGTCCACTGCCAGCTGTAGTACCAACCTGACTACTGTCTTTCTGTCGACTATCTAAATGTGTGTAAGCATCAGGTCCATGACGATGACATAAATCCCGCGTAGGCGTTCGCGTAAATTCACACGAAATTCGAAATGCTGCTCCGCAGTAAGGCCTTCCGGTGGTGTCACACGTCAACATGAAAGTTTCATCGAGGGAATTAGGTGCTCAGGATTAGTGCGGCATTGCTGTTGTTCCAGCTGTCATTGCTCATCAATAGACAGATAAACAGAACCTCCTCGCTCTAACGGTATACGACTCGACAGTATGACACAACAAGTTATTTTTTTGCTCGACGCAACCAAGGAGGAGTTGTTGCAGCACCGCACGGCTATGGTGAGAGATGAGAAATGATAGCATCTCACCCAGCCGAGATGGGAAGGTGTGTTCGATGGTCGATCACTGGAGCGAGCGTGTGTGTACATATGTACGTAGGTGGGAGTTACTGTCGATTGGTTGCTATTTTAATTGAAACGTTCATAGCGGTTATTGTTAAAGCGATCCTCAGCACTGCAGATATAAATAGGAAGCGAAAGAGAATGGGAAAAAGACGACGGAAAATAAGGTGTACCCGGTGATCAATTGGCCTACATTGGACCGGCTTGGGACAGCATTGAACTTGTGTATTGAAACACGCAACACATTTTATTCTTTGCCTTGACAAGTTCACCGGGGTTACGTCATGTATGTACGTAGTTAGGGAAGTAGGAATTTATCTACCAATTAATTCGAAGTATAAAACGAAATACGAGACTGAAGGTCCCTTAACCTACATTTTGTGCTCTATCCTTTTAGCTTACAGCAGATAAAAACAGATTTAACTACAACCAACTGGGCTCGGTCAAGTACTATTCATCTTGATCCTATCCAATCGACAAAATCTCAAATCTTCAAAGCCAACTACAATACAACGGATTGTTTGCATCCTAGTCGAGCTTTCTGCCCAATATTTACCTGACTAAGCTCGTCCTGTTGGTTTGTTTGTTAAAACTCCGGCTTCCACTTGAAATGCTATTATTTACCCGTCTGCCTATATGCCATACAAGGTAGTACATACATATGAGGGTACAATCCTTAAGAGCCATCGTCCACTTTCGAATATCCTTAGATCATCTCTATTATACACGAATGCCTATCACTACTGTTTGCGCACACGTAATGCAAATATGAATTCATGATATGTCATCATTCCATGACTCGTCGTAGATATTCTCCTCCTCGATTATCAAGGACATCGTCGAATAACATATCGACCCATTACACACAGTAAAACAGACCGGGCTCTCTTGACCGACCGCCAAATCCTGCACCGGTAACGTGCTCTGTATCCGACCCCCCCTTCGATTAATGCCATGTCCGGTGGTGGCTTCAGTAAACATAATCCGCATTTGCAACCGAATCCTGAAAACCATTCAAAACAAGGAGCAGTATGCGAGTATGGGCGAACACATACAGCTCGACAATAGGCAAACGAGCCAAAGAGCTACTAGATAGATGACGGAAGGTTGCGCAAATAACAGTTAATGCAAACAAAACCAGGATAAATTGGAATTTCTGTTTTGATTATGAATTACTGTGCAGCACCCGGTTGCACTTCCTCATATGGGCATGTACTAACCCATTCCCACCCTCACTTAGTCCCTCGACAACCTCCGCACATTGTTTGCTTCTGATTCTTTGGTTGCGAGGAGAGTTTGCCTGCGAATCCGAAATCCAAAAAAACTCCTTAGATCCTGTAATAATTCCTTACCTGATGCGATTATAGTAGACATCAACAGGACATAGTCCGAGCGCGTTTTCTGCAAACTTCAGCACATACCCGGGTATACGGCCCAGGACATCGGAGCAAAGGATTCGCGTTGACCCCATGTGCCTCCTATACCTCTGTCGGTGCTATGTGGCATTTGCATAAGCGGACTGTTTGCAATCTGAAAGGATTTTGAAAAGCATAAACAACAACCGGTAACAAGAGGCCTACACGTACCGTGTATGTACATATGTATGTACATAGATACAACTTTGAAGAGGCCGGTAGTGCGAGGTACTCGGTTTCAATTCTCACTATGAGTTCCATATCAAGCGAATAATTTAAACTTCATTCTTACCTCAAGAGTGCTGTGCAGTGGTAAAGTGGTAATGGTGAATTTATCCCCGGAAGGTCCTTTCCCATGCTGCGTGTGTTGTTGATTTTATTTGTTTGCGATCATTTGGCCCGGAATGGGCTAAATGGACAGACAATATGTCGTCATCAGGATCGGAATTTTAGGTTTAGGTGATTGTTCATATGAAACGAGAGTCAAGTATGCTTTTTTGCGGAAAAGGAAGGACAACTGACGACTGATTGGTCTATTTCTCTTTGGTGGTTTTTGAGATGTCCCCTCCACGTAATACTATATACATACATACATATGTATCACTTAGTCGTCCTCCAATCGGTGTTAAAGGTGAGAGTGGGTGTATGGATAACGAGAGCAGGGAGATGCATGTGAGCGTGATGTGATAGAACATATTTTCGAGCGTTGAAGGTTAGTATAATAATAATGAGGGTATGCGCTCGGACATACAGGGTAAAGTTGTTGACATACAGTCTTCTCGCGGCGCCCTTTGGATAGCCTCTAAAACAACCATCGAAAGGTGAAAAAATATATGTATGCAGCTATCGCCCTAGGCAAGAGGGCGCTACAATACCCTGACCATGATATGTGCACACACCCCCACCGAAGAGGTTGAAGACCCCATCAAGGAGGACTTCTACGATCTTGGACACCGCCTACGGAGCATGTCCGGAGTACGATGTTAAAATCATACTCGGGGATTATGCCAAAATCGGTAAAAATAACGCATTTGGCTGAGTGATCGGAAAGTACAGCGTTTACGATGTGACGATCCGACGATTCGACTTGGGGACTTCTCCAAGATCTCCTCAAAAGAAGATCCATCCAGCAACCTGGCGGTCTCTGCCAACCAAATTGACCATGTGCTCATTGACGCAAGACACTCGTCAAACATTCTGGACGTGCGAACATTCAGAGGGGCAAACTTCGACTCTAACCATTTCCTCGTAGCAACAAGATTCAGAGCTCGACTGTCCAATATCAGAAAGCTGCACCAGCCCACCAAGAGAAGGTTCGACATTGGACGCCTGTATGACTACGTCGAGCACAAATGTCAACAATATGTGGGTGCATTCAGGAATTAGCCGAGAACACATTTGGCTACCTACCACCCCCGACAAGAAACCCGTTGCATGATGGCGAGTGCGAGCAGAAAAAAGCAGCAACCGACGAGGCGTACCAAATGGCGCTGCAGCGAAAAACCAGAGCAACGCGAGAGGAGTACCGAGTCAGAACATGGGAGGGGACAAATCTGCTCCGACTAAAGAAAAGAATCTCTGAGGCCTCCCAGCTCAAGGATATCGAGGTGTTTAGGGACAAGCATAAAATACGGGCTTTTTATCAGAAAGTTAAAGGAAAGCTTCAAGAAGGGCACCCAGGCTCTTTGAAATTTCGGGGATAGTCTTGTCACCGACCTGCAGGGAATAGTGGATGTATTAAGTACCAGCAACTACTTAACGAGCATGACAAAGAGAGAGTGGGGGCTAAATTAGTCGTCCCATCCAGTGTCGAAGAATTCGGCACAGATTTTCAAAAGCTTAAGAACTACAAGGCCGCAAGCTCAGACGGCTTGCCATCAGAGCTATTCAAGGCTGACGGCGATGTTCTGGTAGGGAGCATGCACCACATCATCTGGAGAATTTGGGAAATGAAAGCGTGTCCGACGACTGGAATATCAAAAGGCGATGCTACCTCTTGCAGGAACTGTAGAGGTATGTATATCCCTGCTCAATGTCGCATACAAAATTCTGTCCAGCGTATTGTGTGAACGTCTTAAGTCTTTTTGCACCGCACTAATCGGCAGCTGCCAGTGCGGCTTTCGGCCCGGCAAATAGACTATGTACCAAATATCGTGAGGAAGACCAGCACACCATCTCTTTATCTGTTGGAAAACCCCATACGAGTACGACAGCATTCATCGCAAAGAATTGTTTGATGCGATAACCGAAGTCGGGATCCCAGCGTGACGTTGTAGAAGCTTTTATGGCGACTGAACAGGCGAAACAAATTGGTCTTAAAGTCAACGAGGATAAGACAAAGTCAAGGTGACAAGCACAAACCGATCCTTCGCTCACCACATTGGCCAAAATATAACGATCGGCAGCTATCATTTCGAGGTGGTAAGGGAGTTCACATACCTCGGGGCAGACGTAAACTCCACAAACGACAATACAGGCATGGAATCGCCCTTGGCAACCGTTTGTCTAAACAACTTGGGTCAAAGCTCCTCACTCGAAGAACCAAAGTCATGCTTTACACAACGCTTATATTGCCAGTCTTGCTATACGGGGCCGAAGGCAGGACGATAAGCAGTCCGGCTGATTTTGGGTTCTTCCGAAAGAAAAATTCTGCGGCGGATATTTGGTTTTGTCTGTGAAGAAGGTGAATGGCGGTGAAGATATAACCGCGAACTCTACGAGCTGCACAAAGATGTGTATATAGTGCGGAAAGCAAGGATCCGTCAACTATATTGACTCGGCCACATCGAGCGCATGAACACCAACTAAGAGGGTCTTCGACTCCGAGCCTCCTGTTCGAGAAGAAGGGAAAGACCGAACCTCCGGTATAAAGACCAAGTAATGGCGGATGTAAGACAACTTGGTCTTGATAACAGGATCAGACTCAGATCTTCCATGGATTGCTGGCCTGATAAGTAAGTAATGAGCGCCATTGACAAAGACCAACGTACGGACGTAAAAAATGTTACAAACTCGGAGTCAAGTGAGGAAAAACAAAAATCTCTAAAGTTGTCCGGCATACCTACGACTGAAATCCGTATATAACGCTGATGAGACTTACCTGAACCTGACAGAATGACGAACAAATTCCTAAAAATGTTAAGCTTATCACCGACTAGTGAAGGAATTTGTAAAAATTAGGGTGACTCTGAAGGAGAGTATGAGCAATTGTCTTAGAAGCAGTACTGGATCTCTGTTGCATATATTGCGAAGTTCATAGAGCTAGCTGATGATGAACAAAGGTGACAAGCTACGTGATAAGCATCAATATTTTTTGAAGGATTGGAGCATGAACACCAACTAAGAGGGTCTTCGACTCCGAGCCTCCTGTTCGAGAAGAAGGGAAAGACCGAACCTCCGGTATAAAGACCAAGTAATGGCGGATGTAAGACAACTTGGTCTTGATAACAGGATCAGACTCAGAACTTCCATGGATTGCTGGCCTGATAAGTAAGTAATGAGCGCCATTGACAAAGACCAACGTACAGACGTAAAAAATGTTACAAACTCGGAGTCAAGTGAGGAAAAACAAAAATCTCTAAAGTTGTCCGGCATACCTACGACTGAAATCCGTATATAACGCTGATGAGACTTACCTGAACCTGACAGAATGACGAACAAATTCCTAAAAATGTTAAGCTTATCACCGACTAGTGAAGAAATTAGTAAAAATTAGGGTGACTCTGAAGGAAAGTTCTGACAATTGTCTTAGAAGCAGTACTGGATCCCTGTTGCATATATTGCGAAGTTCAAAGGGCTAGCTGATGATGAACAAAGGTGACAAGTTACGTGATAAGCATCTAATGTGTCAATATTTTTTTGAAGGATTTGAGTTTTTGAAAAAATCGAGAAATCGAGAAAAATCGAGTACAAGTGAAACGCCCTATGTTGCTCAAACAGGACTAATCGTAGCCGATGAACAGAGTACGCGGTGACAAAGAGCTACTTTCCGTGTTTCGAAGCTCTTGTGGACGGTTAAGACTCCACAAAAATAAACTCTTAGACCGCACCACCCATTATCGACTGTTAATGTCTATTAACCTCAAATGGTGGCCAACAACTTAAGCATTTTGAATTACCCATAGTCTCGGTCCTAAATTAAGCGTTCCATCGACCGCAATCGGTCCCATAAAATGCTACGATACACAAAGGAGAAGAAAAAAAATTGGCAAAACGCAGGAACACAAGTTTCGAATTCCCTCGAGCATAGGAAAAGGTGGCGTTAACGTTCAACTAACGCGAGTTCCACATGACTGAACAATCTCAATGCACATGGCAAAGTATCCGGTGACGTTACTTCCCAACTGACCAATGAAAGGCAAAGAAAAAATTAAAATAAATAACACGCTGCAATGAATCAATCCGCAATTATGCTGTAAATCTATTGTTGATCACCGGAGATCAGCTAGCGATCACTGGCTATGTAATGAACAATTGCGGTGCTAAAAATCCGCATCCAAGTCCAATCAGACGATCAATCGATCGGAAATTCCAATTAAGCGGCAAACAAATGTGCAAATGCGTACGACTAACACCGCGGCTACTCCTGTGGTGTGCCTAGTCGATGCCGTTGGTGATCATGGTCAACGTTCCAGCTGATGACTAGGTTTGGTTTCCTTTACTTCATTTTTTGTTTTTGTGGCTGTTGTTTTGTCTTATTTGAGTTCTCTTTAACCGGACTATGGGTAATGCCTGTGGTCATTAAAGTAATAACCACTACTGAGCTGACCAGTAACAAAGATCAACCGATCTTTCGCCGCGATCGATCGATCGATCGTCGACTGATCTGGGCTGTAAGTTACTACGCGTTATTCGTTCTATCTCTTGCTCTCTACTGGTGCTTTGGTGATCATGCTTTAGCTCGATCTTTTTCTGTTTTGCGCGCTAGGCGATTTAATTGAAAGATATCGATCGAAGTTGTTGCATTTTACACATTAAACCATTAATTAAGACATCGAAGCCGGCCAACGTGTACACAACGCGCCTCGACGCCTGGAATGTGGCCCATAGTTTTCTCTCTCTCTCTATCTCTCTTTCTGTCGATTGCTGATCATGCTCGATCAGTACCCTAGTGTTACTGTCGGTGGCGCAGTAAGAGATTCGTTATCGCGTGGAATCCCAAGTTGCTTTAGATTCTTCCCACTCGTGCAAAGTACATGTAGCTACTACACAGGAGCACAATGCAACAAGCAACAAGTACCCTTATTGACTTAATGAGGGCTTTTCGACCACTTGTTGTTCGCGCGCTATATACATAAAACCATGCAAGGCTGTAAGTGTTTGTATATGAATATTTGCGACGATGGCGGCGCTTCCTGGTAAAGAATCAACAAGCGATCTAATGATTGACACTTGATCGACACTCCCCGATTGTTATCTCATCGGCGGTTATGCCTTCAACGCGGTATCGAGGACTGGTGCAGATCACCCATCTCGTGTTTGACTTACTGATCATCCAGTGAATGGATCTCGACGAAAGTAAAATGATCGATATTTCTCTCTTTCTCTCTTATTCTGTGATTCGTTTTTGCATTCGCGATCGCGATCGCTATCGAGCATTTAACCGATCTTGCAGAGGTAGTAGTCCCACTGTGTGTTCAGCGAGTTCCATTTAAAACAAAAACAGGTCTCGCTGTGGGGATCAACTTTCCAGGGAAATTAATTGATCGAATGATCGAAGTGACGTGTTAAATTTTTCGGCAGGTGTCAGATCATAATCGAGATCGTTAAGACCGTTCGGCACTGTAGACGTCGCTTGGAGGAGAAAGTTTTTGTTTCACTCGAATTGGCAAAACAAAGCCGATCCTAGCCGATGACAAGGTGCTCGAAGGAATTTTAATTAGTGACAGAAAGTGAGGTTTGTTGTTGAAAGGATATACATATGTACGTGGATTGCGCAATCTTATTAACCGACGGAAGTTTAAGAGCACAGTAGTAGAGGAGCAGATTAGCCTTGAACTCCATATACTCTCTTAATTAAAATACCGTTAGCATGCTGTCGACAAATTGAATCATTTGTCGCAGCACAAAGAGATCACATCATAAATTTCAATATTCACCGCGCCATCTCTCATCACCCGAGCATTTTTAACGTTCAACAAGTCGAGTGACAAAGTGCCCTCGCTTGAGCTGACTTCAAAGGAATTACGGATGACTAGCACCAGTTCCAGGCGCATTCCACCCGCACAGTGCTGTCGTTCTCTCCTCGGTGCGGCGTCTGCATGGCCAAAAGGAATGCCTGCTTGCCTCCAGGAGGTGCATAGTATATCTACTGTGCATAGATGATCACGCATGCGATCACGATTATGATGATCATGGTTGCGATCACCACATGTGTTCTGCTTTGTGGCAAAGTCATCGGAGTGTGCAACATGAACTGCACCGTACACTAAGTGGGCGAGAGTGGAAAAGGGAGCGGACAAGTTCAAGGCTGCTACTTCTCACTATGGGATTGAATCATGCTGATGCGATCGTGCCGATGATCATACTGATGACGAAAGTTTACAGTGCGTTTGGTTCCGGCTATCATTGGCCGTATATTGTGTAAGAGCTGTCAGTTCTCTTCGATACTCACTAGTAATCCGAGCTTATGCGCGCTGCGAATAAGGCCTTGAAGTGTCTCGGATGGCTCTTATCGGCGTCGGAGTTAAGAAACGAATTCCATGGACCACTTAGACACGATTGTTTGTTTTTGACAGGCCGCATGATCGCCGTTGCTCCAGATGCCAATTTACAATTTGGCAATTGTTTGAAGAGTTTCGGTGTTTTGGAGTTAGCCGAGCTGGTGGAATTTTGTAAGCAATATAATTGCTTATGCCATTTGCATCTAGGTATCTATTGATCGATAATTGCCGATATGATTGGAAAGCAGAGAAGCAACGAGCCAGTAAGGTAAAAGGTCAGATTTAATGACCGATTGAGGCTCGTAGCCGAGGAAAAATTGTTGTCAAACCATTGTGCTTGCTATGGTGCCGGGTATTAAAACGCCCCGAGTGGTGATGACTTGCGGAAATAAGCTGATTGATATCTCGTTGATTGGTCCTCGTCAAACCGTCCAGGGGCCATGCGAGGTGAAGGCGATAAATACAAGTAGAATTCCATCAATCGAATCACGCTGCGTTGAAATGTCGCCCAGGACTACGGGCAATCTATCCACATTTCGTCTTTTCAAAGACGGGGCGACTTTTCATTCTCCCGTTCAAAGGAAAGGAAACGAGATAGCTGTCCCGTATGAAGGAAAATTCCTTCCAGTAATTCGTAGACACCTATGATTGTCGCAAATGTAACCTAAAGCTCCCTGCTTTCATCGCTCTCTGGATGTGTGTGAGTAAGCAACTCCATCGGTTCATTTCTTTTACCATCCTGGGACGCATGGACGTCGATGATACAATAGCACATGCTGGCTGTAGGTGACTGCTTAGCTTAGATAGTTAGCCTGTCGCTGGCTGTTGCACACAAGTTATCGTGGCCTTTGTCAAGGGAGGTGGTACCTTCGTGCAAAGGTGTACATTCTAACGTGCCCGCACTTCGTCTACCTGTTTCTTCATATCCTTTTTGCCTTATTTTGTTTGCTTTCATTCCTGGTTCTAGATTTTCTTTCGTTTATTTTGCCATTGCAGCATCTCTTGGAATTCGAATCACTATATCGGGCGCATCGCCTGGTACCCTGGTACCATCACCAGTCCGGGAGAATAAACCGTGTAGCAACAACATGAACGTTGCAGACCCAGTTTTATTAGTTCGATAGCGATCTTGGATAGGTGTATGGCATAATATTTTCCCATTTTACCTTATTGCTGTCTCGCTAATGTTTCTTTATGGAGGATTGTTTCAGAAGTGAATTTATTCTCTCTTCCATGCACATGGAAGCATGGAACTGGCTACGGATGCTGTTGGATTGAAGCTGCGGATAGATGTTTTCGCTTTTTTTCTTCGTATTTTTGTTTTGTTGTCTGTCTTTTATGTTTTTCTGTTTACCTTCTCGTCTCCTTAAGCTGGAGCTTATACGTAGAGCATGGATGAAATTAGAATTATTGCATTTGCAAGATACTTAGATACGACGAGCAGTGAGGCAGGAGTGAAAGGCTTGTTTCTTTTTTTTTGTGTCATTCGGTATCGACACTTGATTGAATGCACGCGGGTGGCGGATAATCGAATGAGGGTATTCGACGGTCGCGGACGAGGTAGGAATGACGGTGTTGTTGTCATTGGATATAGGGGAGAGAGAGAAAGAGAGAGAGAATGGCAAAATTATGGGATAACTTGGTGCGTTTTGAAGGGCAATTTTGTTAAAGAGGCAGGTAAGTGGTAATAAAATGCCAGCGAACTGACCAATTGATTTGGCGGATGAGAGTTAGTGATGATTGGAAAATAAGACGGCCATAGTGGAGAGAGATCGAGTAAATGGGCGGTTGTGGTATTGCTGTATTTTGTTGTTCACTGAAAACTCACACAATATTGGGTGGCGCGGGTTGGTAGGTGAAGGCTTTTACTAAGCTGGAGTGTCTGAAAGGTGCCTCATTCCTTCCAGTACCCCCAATGTCTTCTTTTGTGGCATTTCCAAAGTTGCTCGAGAAGGACTTGGTTTTCAACTTCATTGCCACGCTGCCATCTTACTCTACTACACATTGATACATTTTTATGGTAAGTTAGGTTAGGTTAGGTGATAGTGGTTGGCATATGCCACACTTAGGGTCATATTACATATTACCCAGATCCGCCATCTGAAAACCAATGGAATTTAGCAATTTGTATGCCTGCTAGCTCACTTAAGTTATCGCAAATGGGTGCGCCGAGGTATATAGATCCTCCTACGGTTCACAAATGAGGGACGTGAGCAGAGGAATTGGTGAATTGATTCCTCTTCCTCCTCATCCATGCAGCTGCGACAGAAGTCATTGGCAGTTAGCTCTAATATGGCGGCATGTTTGCCAATGGTGCAGTGATCTGTAATGACACTTTTTAGAGTGCTCTTTTGGTTGCTACAAGGCCTTTGGTTCGTCCTAAGTTAAGCTTAGGCCAAATTTTTTTAGTGATGGTAGCTTCTATGGTTCGAAGTTTAATCATATTCTTTACCGAGCTTATTGGTGTTTTTGAATTATTGAGGGTTGGAAAACTGAGTGTGCTTGAGCCAACCCCTGCGAAATCGTCGGACCCGCAGTTACCTGGAATATCCCTAAGCCCGGGAACCCACAGTAGTTTTATGTTGAACTGTCTGGGCATCTCGTTTAGAGATAGGCGGCAGCTGTTTTTGATTTGTGGGTTACCGCTACCAGGAATCTTATCGCATACTTATTATGAGCCATGCAAGGGCCTCCGTTATCGCTGTTATTTCCACTTGGTACACACTGCTGTGCTTTAGGAGTCCTGGTGATATGATGAGGTTAAGTTCCTAGCAGTAGACTCCACTTCCTACACCGGTCTCCATCTTAGAGCCGTCAGTATAGAAACATATCAACTGAGTCCTTCGGTATGACTCTGCCTTCAGCCCATTCCACCCGGGATGGAAAGATAACTTCGAAATTCTTTACGAACACGTTTTGTGGGATGGTGTAACTAGAAATGGTTGAAAATGGTGGTATGGCCTTTGTGTAGTGCTGGCGATTTACCTATGCTCCTAATTCATAGGGCCACGCAGACAGCAACATATTTGCTCAAGGGGTCCAATGGTGGGAGATGTAATAGGATGATTAGGGCCAACGTGGGTCGATCTTATCGCGCCACTAATGCATATGCCGGCCGATCTTTGCACTCTCTCCAGAAGGTTACGATAGACTTATCATGAGCAGTCCACCATCCTACGACGCCCGTACAGAAGGATAGGTATTATGGCTGCTGTTATAGCCGGTTCATAACGCTGTGTTGGAAACCCCACTTTTGACGACCACTTTCTTGCAATAGTAGAGGGCTGTTCTCGGTTTCTTGATACAATCAAGAATGTTTGGTTCCAATTTCGTTTCTTGTCAAGAATTAGGCCAGGTTTTTGCCTGATGTTTGATTACTAGTTGGGTTCCTCCCAGCCTTGGTGGGCTGAAGGGTGGAATTTCATAATTATTGGTAAACAGTACTAAATCTGTATTCTTGGGGTTCACTCCATCTCCGCAGTTCTTCGTCGAATTTATCACTGTCTGTAAGGCTTCCTGCATGAGGAAGCTTAGTGTGCTGGGAAGCTTTCCCGAGACGGCTATAGCAATATCGTGCGCATAGGCGATCACAGCCTATCCGTCCATTTTTAACAAAAGTAGTAGCTCATTGACTACTACGTTTCAGAGAAGAGGGGAGAGTACGCTACCCTGTGGTATGCCCTTGCAGACCATTCTAGTTGAAACGGCACCAGCAAAGTTGGCTTTGATGATGGCGCCGTCAATATCGAGAAAGGCCATTAGGGTAAATTCTTTGTGTTCCAATGACCTTTCTATAATGCTGACTAGTGCATGGAGTGCTGTTTGCAACAATAGGCAATTTGGTTCTCCAACAGCACTACTAAACTACAACCCGAAAAGTGTGTGTTCAGAAGGAGTTCCAGGGCTTCCGCACAGGAGGGTGTCCAGGAATCGTAATTCCGCATTAAGTGACTTGGATTATGGGGGGCCGTAGTCAGGACTTTACTTATTCTTGAGGCGTCACCTCAAGACCACTTCCTTGTTCTCGCAGTAGTTCCTCCAAGATTGCCTTTTGGATGTTCTGGTCACTGTCTTAAAGGATGTGAGCGCTTCCTTATAGAAGGCCCCACTCTTCTTGCAAGCGAGTAAATGTTGCTTAATTAAAGAGCTTCTATAGATACTCTTGCCTATGGGAGACTAACTCTTTCCCTCTGAGGTTGCTTTATAGTATTGTACGTAGCCAGATGCATCAGCTCTGATAAACATTTCGCGAGGTATACCTTTTATTTTGACGTGAAGTGTAACGATTTCTTGTCAAGCTTAGCCCTAACCCAAACTTTTGGAATCTTCCTGAGATAAATCTCTCTGGCTTTACTTGTATGTCACTAAACCAGCACCAGCTTCACTTCTTCCCTCCTCTGTCTGATGAATATTTCACTAGGTATGTACATATACCTTCTTTTTTGACGTAGAGTGTAAGCTAAACCAAACTTTAGGCATCGTCCTGAGCTGAATGTCTCTGGCCGTACTTTTGTATTCCTAAAGCCAGGATCCTTTTCGAATACTATATATCTCCCGCTAGGGAGATTTGTAATCCAATATCCACTAGCACGTCCTTGGCCTTGTCCCACATACCAGTCAATTTCGCTAACTTAGTTCCGTGATAATAGAAGCCCCGATGGCTGGATAATTGTACCGCTCACTTGGAAAGTCCATTATCCAACGGAAATTCCCAATACCATTGATTTCTTATTAAACACGAATTCGCCCGCTGGAAAAGCAGGAAAACCCAAAAAGGACGAAAGAGAAATAAAAGAATATAAGCACAAGGACACGCGAATTCCCCATATCTGTATGCAAATCGATTACCTAATGGGGTTATAGGTGCACAACGACTAGAATTGTATGGTTACTTCGCCTTAAGGATTGAAGGTGAAAAGGTGTATCTCTCGTCCTTAACCCGACCATTTGAACGCGAATAACCGAATACATATAAAGCATGTTCCTAATCGATTTACGGTAAATTTTCGAAACAATTTTCAACTTTCCATCTAGATTAGAGAGGAAATGAAACAATCGAAGTTCCTTGTTCCGTCTTGTGTTCTTGACTCCTTGTTCTCCCGTATACATACTGCTCCATTCGAACCTTAACCGCCAATGGCTCCTTAAAAGTTATAATGTAAAGTGTACGTACTACATGTCGGTGTGTATGAGTGTGTCTCCTTTATCTTAGTACCATTTTATTGGGTGCATAAAGTTCAGTGTGGCAGGTTGTAAGGGGTTTCAACTTGTGGGCACGCTACTTGGTTTAAGTTGACGGTGGCATGGAATCGTTTTGTGGATTCTTAGAACGGGAAAGTTTTATTGGGTGAGAAGTTGTCATTTGAGGTGGATCGTAGGTTTCAGTTTGTCTTTGGGATATATACATAGGATGAGTTTGAAGTACGTGTCGGTGCCGGATAAGTTACAATTGTGCTGTGCTTAGGTCGATCAGGAAGATTATTTTGTAAATGAAGTGTTAATGGACGGGTGTGTAGGTCTATTGCTACGATCGGGGGTTAATACTGTCGAACGACATTGACACTGAGTACTAAGGAGAGGAGCCAGTATTTACTATTAAAACTTAAAGTATTAGGCGTCGTTTGAAGAGTAATACATAATTCACAATCTGTCTTGTCGATGGACCATCTAGCTCGAATCAAGCCGCACCATTTCCTCGTTATTAATATTGATTACCTCTCACATTGCTTTCTAATTCTTCAAACGACCAAACTGATTTATATAGCCTCACTCTCCCCACAAGCTCGATAATCCGTTTAACAATTTCCCTTAATCAGCTTCCAACTCGTACCACTTAACCGTCAAATCAATTTCAACCACACCGGCAATTATTGTTATAAGCTTAAGCACAGACCAGAACCAAATTAACATCCAGTTTCTAGAATCCTCGCGTAGAAAATCCAGTGAATAACAAGTCACTTCCGATTGGCAATTTACTCCGTAGCACTCTCCCCATCCTGCAACCGATGCAGTAAATCACGTCGACCGAGTGGAGCTCTGCATAATCGACATCAACATCAGCATCGACATTGAAGTCGAAATCGAAATCCGTTTCCCAACCCACTTCTCTCATTTCCCATTAATGCGGTGGAAAATTGAAAACAAAAACACCATAACATTTGCCATAGGAAAAGTCAAGAAACCACCGTCACTTCCAGGACTTCGTAGCTGGAATTAACATAGTTCCACGTACTGGGGCCTAATTGGCTGCGATCAAGGAAAGAATCGACTCCGAAAATCATAATCGAATTCATAAATAATGCCCGGCCGGATAGTGGCCACTTGGTCACCGGTCGCAGTGCAGCTTAATGTACTCGGAAATGGGCCAGGCAGCGTAATCCTTTCATTCTAATTACCTCCGCAATGGGCATGTTATTGGCGATGTCGGTAGGTAATGAAAAGTGAAAACATATTGACCAGGCCTTAGGGAGGTTGACCAAACTCATTACTTCCTACGCTTGCCAGGCGACCAATCTGTCACAAAAGACCGGCTATACAACCGCACCACACCATCGGAACGTGGGTAATTGATTGTGGCTAATCCATTCGGGCAAATATTAAAATCAATCAATTCGCTGCACACAACCAGACTGGTTAGCCGGCTGCTGGATTTTGGCTAAGCATTTGTTACATGCGGTTGCGTAAGTACTGTTTGAGGAGATGAGACGGCGACGAGTGGTGGAACGGATATGAAATGTCAGTTGAGGTAAGTAGCGACCTCGGGTCTGATGGATACTAATTTGAATTTGAGCGGTTGCAGATGCGCGTGTAAGTTCACACATTGGTCGTCGTCGTGCTCCGTGAGTTATGAAAAGTGCCTCGTAGGCATTTGGGTTTTTGTTTTGCCGAGTGCGGCGATGCGGATCGTGGGATGCCAGTTGAAGTGTCATGATTGATGGCTTTTTGGGTTTTTTTTTGCTTTGGATGGGCGAAGAGCCAATTTTTGCCTTGTCGAGTCTGGCTAGTGTAACGAATCACTGATGAGAGTGTTAACAAGTTCTTGTTTTTTTCTGTTAAGGTTAAGCCGAAGGGTGGGGTAGCTAGGAAAGGTTATGTAATTTGGTAAGGCTTAACCTGAATTGCTTGCGTTATGTCGCCTGAGCTGATTGCGTAAAGACCGAATGACAGTATGCATTTGAAAACTAAGCTAATGAGACACTTTGACAGATGGTTTCGAGGGACTTTGAGATGGATGGTAAGAAGGTTGACTATTGTTTGATTGACAGACAGACTCGGGACGAATGAAAAAAACAGATCTACAAATCTACCGAGAGGTTAAAAGGAATCTACTGCCAGTTCTGTTGTTTCATATGAGATTTAGGATACTTCCCATATAAGGCTGAACGTCAAATGCTTGGCCAGACCAGTCGACTGTATTGCATGACACTTGTGGCACCTCAGCCCAGCTGTATAATTTCTCCATCAATAGCCTTCTTCAACAAGCCAAACAAAGTAGAGCGACCGCAAATAAAGTGTTCCATTATACAAAAGTAATTACCAAAAGTGGCATGTCCCACTGATATCGACCGTTGTTTCGTGACAGACTATCCCGCTGACCTGGTCCTGGAATTTCTACGATTCCATGAAATTAGTTTGCGGTAATACCGTAATTGCAAGGTTCACTTGAAATATCCATTCGTCAGCGGAAATTCCAAGTTTTATGGAGTTTCCTTCAAATGCCAACATGCGAATACCATCACATTTTAAAGCCCACAATACTGTAGAAACATTTCCTCACCTGCGCGTCCTTTAAATCTTCCCCAATGAATCCAAGTAAAAGTCGTCATCATCATCAGCAGCATCACTATCGCCCTCATCAGTATTCCTAAGACTACAAGCGTTGCCATATCACCCGCCGACTTAAGCTTCTTTCACATTAAATTTAAAGGGTTGAACGAGCAAAGCACAAACCATTAAGATGAGCTGACTAAAAACTGCCATTACATCTCAACGCAACTGTCGCAGTTAGTGTACGTTGTATCTAGTTGTAGTTGTCGCCTGTATTTTAGTTGTGAGCCGTCGGATGACGATTCTAATTAAAATATGTAAATGAATGCATAAAAGCCGGGAACGGGTTAGAGATTAAGTGTGATTTGTCTAAGGGACTTGTGCTAGTGGTAAGTTATTAGACTCTTCCTAGACGTGGGCGTCTCCATAGTAAAATGGAAATGCGAAATCCGTGATTTGCCTGATAAAAATCGTTCGTATTCCTCCGTAAAGATTCTTTTAATTAAAATAAAGTTTTTTCTCTCTATTTTTCAACTCCTGGTGCTTATTGGAGATGAGTGAAAGATTGCGAGTAAATTAAATCGTAGACACAAACCACTTTAATACGTTTTAGTGTTTTTTCTCAAATTTCACGGCTTTCACTTGTTTCTAAGAAAGTAATCGACCTATTGACGAGGTAACTAAGATTCAAGCTTCAATTGAGCCATTTCCGTTTCGATCAACTAGGTCCCCTAATCAGCTCACAGCCAGAAAGATCTTTTCGCACGCCACCAGATACCCGAACCACAACAATAAAATTCAAGATATACACCCTGCCACCCAATGGATTCAACTGAATTTCATTAGTCCACTTGATTCTTCGAATTGCGCTATGGTATTAAAACGATCTACGTTTCTCCACATCACAAAGTGTCACCAAGCAAAGCGCGCAGCAGACTGAAAGCTAAAGGGCGCTAGCAATAAAACGAAAAGGAATACTTCCATCCTCCCGACGGTCTTTTGTCTGTCGCACTCATCGAACAAGTCAGCAGATCGTAAAATTTCTCGCGCCGAGTCGTTAAATTTGCAAAAAAAACAAAAAAATGGAATAAAACATCGAAAGACTCTAGACACAAGTGACAGGGGACCAGTGTCGCTAAGGCACGCGTTAAGGAATTTCATCACCAACTACAGTCGAGTCGTCGGCGCAGAAAAGTGTCAATGACTTTGGTTCGCGCGAGTACGAGTATCTCTGCGTAAAAATGAATGCTGTCTACGGTCCTAGGTCAGTAAATTGAAGGCTTGCGGTCAGAATTTATTGGAGCACAGTCTCCAAGGAATAAGCAAATGCTCTATGACACTCTAATGGTCAATAAAAGTTAATGGAGTTTAATGGTTATGTGGATTGTTGGCGACTAGTTATCTGTGGGCGTTGAACGGTTCGATATGGATCAGTGGATGGCAAGTGATGGACGAAGAATTTATGACAAGTGGGACGAGAAGATTGTGTTTACATTTCCTACAACAAACCTTGGTCCGAATGCTTGACTATTAAACGTAGACCTTTATCTACTGCTGAGTCTTCCGGATGCTCGGACAAGGAATCTGTTTCAAGTTTTTGTTTTTTATCGAATTGTAGGTCTCGAAGTTGCTTAGTAAAATTAATTTTTATTTTCTACATTTTTCTTGCTTCATTTCACCTCATATTGCTCCCTTTAAAGGCTCACTTGCAGTACCAGTTGCACCCAATAACAAATCACCTCCACACACCATTCGGGCACTCCTACCGCGCCAGATCGTATCTCACCTTGCAAAATCCAATAATCGCCGACAAATTTTAATCCGTCTTGCTCCATGCTTGTTGCCTTACACCAAGTTACCGTCCAACCGGCGATCCAGTTGACTTCCGCCCGTCCGGCATGAACGAAAACGATTAAGACGAATCGTGCCTGTGACACGCCCGTTTTCGGATAAGGAATGAGAGAATTCGAGCAATGCAGCTGCAATGGGCATTCTCTATAATCTAGGTAGTAAACCACCATCCAGTCCGGCGCCCTATCATCGACAATGATGACGCGGACCACGACGACGACGACGACCAACGACGATGGCCGAAAAAGTATGATTAATTGTGAATGCCATTTAGCGCGAGCGATGCGACAAAAATGTGACAGCTGAGTGGGCGCCACTCGACTATGTTTGAGTACTTGCACTCGTATCTGCGCGTCACAGTGCACTCGAGTGTGTCAATTTTAAAGGCTCCTACACCGGTGCAACAGGACCAACACTGTTCAAACACAGTGTACGTAGTTGCTGTTGCACGGTGTGGCGATAGTGATCTTGCTCTGTTGTTGCTGTGCAATGTAATTATTAATGGGTAACTGACGCTCAGTGTGGAGGCGTTGCAGTCCAAGCGAATGGACAATAGTATCGGGACCGGCAAGCAGTAAGTGGCAAGCTAAAAAATGAGAGATTACGATCGATTTATAATTAAAAGGACGTCTGTGAGTGGATATTGTCACATTAGGGCGTGTTTGAATGACGGTGAGCATTAATTAGATTTGTTGGTGCTGGTCGAGGCTTGATGATTGAGACCGGAAGTGGACAAATGTTAGTTGAGATGAGGGGCGCTTAAGCATGGATTTATATGAAGGGAAATCTAAGTAGCTCAGTGTGGAATTTGGGTGAGTTGTGACACCTTTGAAAGGCTTAAGGTGGGAAATGTTTATCGTGAGCTATGCAGCACTATGTTAGGCTAATCAGTTTGGTGGCACATACGAGAAAGTATGTCACGGACAGTCAATAGAAGCCTCTAATTGGAAAGTTTTTTGAAGAAATTGCTATAGGATCACGGTTCAATTGTGCTGAGCACCTTCTCTGATCCAGATTTCTGCTGCGGTGCAGTGGTAAACATCATCGACTGTCGAACGGAAGGTCTGTGGTTCAAAGTCTGTCCATAGTCAAGAAATACAATTACTATACGGAAAAGTTTTGTTACACGGCTATTGTGAATAGCAAGTGTTCAAAATACTGATGAAGGCATAACACTCGCCGAATATGGTCAAATTCAAATTCATACTCAGTGTGTGCTCTTCCAATATCATAAAAAAGTACATACGAGCCAGAAATGACTGCAACACCCATTCCACGAAATGAGGGCGTAAAATCCTTCAATGTCCTAAAGGTAGCAACAGTTTCTAGTCGTTTGTAAAAAACGTAAAAAACTCAACTACGTTGTCTATACCGACGCTCATCCACAATGACATTCCCGACGTCACCCCCATAGACAAAGCTAACCTACTTACTGCCCGATTCGCAGCCAGTTTTCAGCTCCAAGCATGTACTTTGTCTCCGCCTGTACTAGAGTGCGTCAATTCCACCATGGGACTAATCCACTTCCGCACTCGTACAGTCGCAAGTCGAAATTCGCCGTTCGGAGCCGGCAATAAACTGTAGGTCCCTTTCACCTATGGGAAAGTGAAATCACACACAACATGGGTGATTGAGAGAAGCTCGGCTCAGGTTCTTCATGGACTGTAACGCCAACATACATACATACATACACATACTATGAAATATCTAGATCACGGAAACTATGACCGTCAGTACGGTTTCCGCAGCAACAGATCCACTGGTGACTTGATGGCATATCTCGCTGAAAAGTGGAACCGCTCGCTGCACTACATATAGGGCTAGTGCTATCAATAGCAATGCGGCACTGCGACCTTTGCAGATCTATTGTGCCTGCTCGCTGCACTAAAGACTAAAGCAAAATAGTTGCTTTCGGGATGGATGAGTCTCTTCTTCGCATCGTTCAATTCAAGTTGTTTTGGACGGATTCAAGTCTGACATCCATTTCTTGAAAGCTGGTGTTCCTCAGGGCTCCGTCTTGTCTTCAACAGTCTTCCTGATTTTTTATAAATGAACGGTCTGATGAAATAGCCAGTTGCAGTCCGCCAATTCTACATTTGTCCCACAATACACGTCTCTCTAGGAATGCTCACCAATATATCCTGTCCGTTTTCGGACGTACAGCCAAATATAAGGAATCCTTTTTTAATCTGGAATTCTCTGCCGGATTCGGTCCTCCCACCTCAATACAACATGCAACCATTTAAGATCAATGTCCAGCGGCATCTCCTCTATCCCTCTTGTTTTCTACCTTCTGCCCGCACTGTGTCGCTGACATAATAAGGTTATTAAACCTTGAGTGCGCGCATATTATTAAAAGAAAAATATGCTGAGAACTACAACCAAAATTCAGTCGAATTCCTCTCGAATCCTATCTAGGACAACCACCCCTGGAGAGTACTGAACGAACATCTACGACCCAAACCATCTGCACTCCGCCCATAGGAAGCAGTATCTTTCCGCAGTAGTAAAATACAGGGCACTGGTCTAAGAGATTTGCCACTGGACCAAGGTTTGGTGAGAGTTATTGTGACAAGTTTGTTTATATCCAACCTTGTTGTGTCCCCACACTGTACTACCACTTCTGTCGTCCCCCTTATTACCATCGAGAAATGGCCCCGGAATAACGTGTGTATCAGTCAATCTTAACCAATCCATTGCTTTCAATTTCATAGCAATCACATCTGTCCACCTAATTCCCCCACGGACTCATTCATTACGCTAATGGAACTGGTGTCCAGAAAATTTCAATTCCATCCATTGCCATTTCCCACCTGACTCGAACTAACTCCGATACACAAGAGTGTGTCCGCCTTAAACTGCAAATTGAATTAATCTTCAAAATTAGCACCGAATCCATTAGACCAAAGACTAGAGGACTAGAGACTTGGCCTCAGCATCCCTTAGATGACGATGTAGATAAAAGCACATCGACGGGCGAAGGAAGTGCAAATAGAAACAGCAACAGAAAAAAAAAGGCCGGGAATCCCCTACATCCACACCCAAAGTGAATGCGATAAATCGCCCAGAACAACTGCAACTCGGACGAATCGCCTCACACGTGCAGACACTACGAGTTCGAGAAGCTAGAATACCCAAGAACCAGGAGCACCAGGAGTACTCGTAGTGTTGTCTAGTTGTTGCCAACTTAAGACACAACTCACCGGGGCATTGCTTAAATAATTAAGTGGATTTGGTGGCGGTGTATACGGTATCCAGTACATCACAGATGAAGACGAGTACTCCTCGTATCTAACACTATTTTTTCGGTTGTTGCTGGACTAACAGTCGACTTGCATCTGCAAATGGGGTCAATTAAATTGTTTACCGGAGTTGCAGCATTCTTGTCTCTGTCTGCTGCTGGTGGTGGTGGTGGATCAGGATGAATTGATACTATTAGTGGGTTAATGTTTAATATGAAGTCTTTTACTGCTGTCCGTACTACTTCACTACCGAACCACCAGTTGAGCTGTTGATGATAATGGCGCGGATGTGGTCTCGTGATCGTGTGGTACAGTGGCGACGCGACGGTTGTAGCCATCGGGCGCCCACGAAACGTGCAGATTTTTCTTCTGCTATTGCTGCTTTTCAAAGTCGAAAAACAACGCTAAGTTGTGATTAGCGTTGAGTAACACTTCGTGGCGATTAATGTTGCAAATGTTAAGAGTTGATAGCATATTTTATGAGTCGGGTAAATGGGATTTAAGCGCGCGGTAATTTGTTTCCTTGTTAGCTGTGCAACTATGGCTGGAGACTGGTAGGAAGCTGCATTCGCTTGGAATAGTCACATTCTCGCGTAGCGGTAATTGAGATTTCATTCGAAACAAATGTCTGGGGAGTGAACTTTGACATAATGTATCGATGGCTGTTATTTGGGGCGTGCATCTTGTTTCGGTTGCACGGCAGCTTAGGAGCCGCCACCTACATATCTGATTTGGGTGGTTGAAAGGATGGGATACAAGGGCTGTGGGACGAGAAACAAAAAAAAAAGTGAAAGGCACCACTGAGGTTAGCATCTGACATTAATGGCGAACAGAGTTGGATTGCTTGATGTATTGTCGAGCGGAAAGTTGAAAGTAAACACGATAGGTTACTGGAAAGATCACTTCAAGCACACGGAAGTGGGTGAGCAGTCTTCGAGAGGCATTGTACGCTACTCTTTGTGTGATTCATCAAATGACTGTCTGCTAACCTCAACCGATTACGGACTGTGGTGAAAAAGTTACACCAAAGCCACTGCTGTAAATTCTGACTTCTTCCTTACTTACTTACTTAGGTTGTGCTTCAGTTGGGGGTTAACCTGGGTCTCAACCAGCCTTTCCAGCAAGCACAAGTGTCGCACGCCCAGTTGGTTAAGGCTCTTTTCCACCTGTATGCGCCACCTTAGATGCGGTCGTCCTCTACAACGTCATCCTTCCGAGTTGGAGTCGAAAACTCTTCGGACCGAAACTGTGCTGTCCATTAGCTCTACATGGCCAAGCCATCTTAGACGTTGGATCCGTAGACGTCGTACTAGGCCGATGTCGCTGTACAGTTCATGGTTGAATCTTCTCCTCCACTCTCCGTCAACACAAACGGAACCAAACATTGCACGCAGAATTTCCCCTTCGACCAAGGGTCTCTTCATCCATTTTTGATAAAGTCCGAGCCTCTGCGGGATAGTTAAGGTTTTATAGAGAGTCACCTTAGTTTACCGAGAGAGAGGGAGCTCTACTTCTCAATTGCTTCCTGAGCCCGAAGAAATAGCTCAGCGCTACCGTCGTTTCCGCTTGTTACCAGTGAGCCAAGGTAGACGAAATGCTTGGCTGTATCAAAGTTAAAGCTGCCAACAGTGACGTTCTGGCCAAGAATTCGGTGTTGTGCGTCTTCCTTTGATGAAACCATATATTAGGTTTTGTCCTCGCTTACCTTCAGACCCACTTTAGCCGCTTCTGCGTCAAAGCGCACAATAGCTTCATTGACATCTCGCTGCGTTCTCCCAATCACGTCATGTCATCAGCGTATGCGAGCAATAATGCAGACCAGATGTATGTAGATCGTACTTCTTGTATTGGCCAGCGAATCCCGCACGATCTTTTCGAGGATGGTGTCTGAATCCTTTTTTGACATCGAAGGTTTCGGTTAATCCCTTACTGACCTTAATGTAGCAGCGAGAATTCTCCATTGTCATTTTGCACAACCTGACGGGTTTGGCACCAATATCAAAACATAACATGGCTGCATATAGTTCGTCCCTAGAGTCACACTCATATGTGGCCCTAAAATCGACGAAAAGGCGGTAAGTGACGACCTGAAATTCATGGGTCTCCTACAAAATCTGCTGCAGCGTGAATATTTGGTCTATCGTGGATTTTTCTGGCCTGAAACCATATTGATAGGAACCTATTAACTTATTCACGAATGGTTTTTGGTGGAGGGCGCCATGGCGCAGTAGTTAGTGTGTTGGACTCTGATGCACAATGAGCGAGTGCGAATCCCGATAACACCAACGCCATCGAATGTTTATTTCGCGGTGTCCCTCCTCGGCGGGGTATTGCCAAAACCCCCCGTAGTATAACTTGCCTTAAAAAAGCTTCTCGACTCACGCGATTCAGAATCGGCATTAAAACTGTAGGTCCCTTTCACCTATGTGAAAAATAAATCACACACAACATGGGTGATTGAGAGATGCTTGGCTCTGGCCTTTCATGGGCTGTAACGACACCAAAAGAAGAAAGAAAAAAGAAGCCATGTTGATAGGAACCTATCAACTTATTCACGAATGGTTTCCCGTGTTCACGCACCACGGCAGAGAAGATCATATACGCGATGTTAAGCAGTCTAGTTCCCCTATAGTTGGCCCAGTTAGAGCGATCTCCATTCTTATGGACTGGACAAACGATGCTGAGATGCCATTCATCTGACATGCTTTCTTCTGACCATATCTTACAGATGAGCTGGTGCATGTTCTCAACTCCAGCTGGTTTAGATAGGTTAATAAGTAGGCCGTCTGCGCCAATAGCCCTACTAGACTTCAGTCGCTGTCTTAATTCCGTCTAAGTCAGTTGGACGGAATTCTCTCTCATCTTCGTTCAGTGTGAATAGTGCATTCTGCCTGACAGCGGCATCTTGGATATCTTCGCCATTTATAGTCAACAGAACTGTGATTCAACTACGCGGTGTTCGTGTTCATCCATGCAGGCTTCCACTCTGGCTTTATAACCTTGGCATGTTCGTTTTTGGTAAAACTTTCGAACGTCGTTCCTGCGATTACATCTCTCCATCTCCCCTTCTCTTCCGCTCATAGAGCTCACGAGCAGCTCTCGCACTCGGTTTTTCAGCATGTACATGTCTGCATTCGTCATCAAACCAAGGGTGTCTCCTAGGTAGTGGCTGGAAACGTTATACATCAGAGGCAGCATCCCTGATAGTGCTTTGAAAACGTCTCCTTTGCTGTTTTATGGTTTGTGCAGTTTACATCGGCTCTTAAGAGGGCTGGAGGGAGACATGATCGGCGAAGTTCCTGTCGGTCTGTTGCGGTTGCAGCTTCACAATGTCAAATGCTGATGGTCCTACACAACTCCGCAGGGTTCCCGATATCGGCATAAGTACCTTGGCTGCAACAAGGTAATGATGCTGGAGGGGTGTCTAGCTCTGATCACAAGATTATCGACTTGGCTAACAGATATGTTATCCGCCAGGTTCCCTTATGGATATTGAGATGTGGAAAGCTAGCTAGCAGGAGAATGTGCCCCGTCACAAAATCTATTAGCCTGAATTCCTTTTCGGACGTGGGGTCGTGTAGGCTGTGCTTTCCTGCGACCTGTTCTAAGATGTCCTCTTTACCCAGCTTCGCATTGAAATCTTCTAGAACAATATCGGTGACATTGCTGGGACATTGATCTTATACTCTATCTAGGAGGTCATAGAAATCATCTTTGACTCCGTCGCCTTTTTCTTCTGTCGCGTTCGCTGACAAGCCGGAAGCTAATGACTTTTTGCCTAAGTCCACCTCGAACAACATATCCCCATCCAAAGAGGCGTTGGTTGTTCCCCTTGTAGCAGTTTCCGTAGTATATTTCACCGTTTTTCATCCTCTTTTTACCTAGTCCATCCCATCGCACTTCTTGGAGTACAGTCATATTTGCTTAATAGCAGTTTATAACATTTTCTTACTGTTCGACTACACCCGGTTTCTAAAAGGACCTAACATTCCAGGTGCATAACCGATACTTCTGTCCTTTTATACGTTTGCGGGTATCGCCAACATGTAGTCCGTCTGTTAAATCTGAGGCTTATGGTGGTCTCCGAGTTTTTTTTAATTTGCTTTACTGTTACGGCTTACTAGGCCGTCGCCCAACCGACTGAGCTTGATTTTTGGCGCAGTAAACAAGCCATTCGCCCTTCCCCCTCTGTAGTTTCCATAAGAAATCTCTAGATGGCACTAGGAGGTGGTGAAGATGGGACTTACTAACAGTGCCTCAAGGTGTTCGTCTCATTTTTTAGCAGGCTAGCATTCGTTGGATAGATGCTACCCCTAGGAGGCCTTTGTTAGTCCCTTGCCATCCGATTTCATCCTTAGGCTCTATAAAAGTCACTGGCATTATTTCATAATCAGCAGGGTTGTCTGCACTTCAAACTGCATCCTATCATAACTCATACAAGGCGTTAATCACTTCTCGATATCGATCCGATCTCAAGCAGCTCCGTGTATCACGTTCCACCATGTCCTTGAGCGTCACAATGCCATCGCTGTCTTTCACTATCTTCATTGCATTCATCTCTCTGTCCCCACTTGGAGGTTACTCGCACGAAGTTCCCTAAAACACAATATCCAAGGATAGAGATAGGATAGTATAAGGATACCATTCTGCTCTACGTCACGACATTCCATATTGCACGCACTCAATTCGACTATTGTTCCTCAACAACATGACACAACAGTGCTCAGCAGTGACTCCAACGCCACACCATTGTACCCTACTAGAATGGCAACCACCGTGGCCGTCTATCAATATCATCAATAACGTGTCCTTTGTTAATACTCCAGCCCAGGACATAACACAGAGCCCAGATAAAAGAGCAAAAAAAAAAAAAAAGGAAAAAGGAAAACAACTCCCATTAAATAAAATCGACATAGTTTACTATCCGACATGTAATGCATGCAAACAATAAATACCCACCGCCCCCACGATGGGCCCTGCGGCCTCGAAAATATGTGAATATGCGCGCATATGTGCCGCGTACACCGCAGCGCACACAAGCCGGGCCTAAATTATTCATAACCCATGTCTGCGTCGTGTAATCGACTGAACCACCATTCGCCCGCCTCTGTTCTGCTGCAGTGGCAATAGTCGTATCTGCAACATGAACAGAAAAAAAAATGGAGAGAAGCGCAGAAATTCGCGCACTATCCGTGCCGCCATTTAACAAAGTGCATCCATGTGCCACATAGATTCAACGCGATACTCTCCGCGTTTCCATTTCGATATTTCCCAATGGGATTGCAGTTGATACTCATTCCCCTTGCCCGGGAGCTTCGTGCACCCTCTATGGTTGAGGGTGACGATGAGAACACGTCCTTGCGGGCCAACATACTACGAGTCCAATTCACCGCTCATAACGTTCCATACAACGATCACGTTTTCGGTGTTCTATGCAAATCCAGGAGCTACCAGACATTCGCCTCGGATTTATTTCAGACCATCCCCCGGGCCGATAGACCTAAGACCTGAACCATGTGCATGCAACGGTTCTCGATTACACGTGAGCCACCAGTGTCGATGATGACTGAGTGGCTTGTCGCGCGCTCATTTGTGAGCGATAATCATCGTTTAGTGCGGACTTGAACCTTTAGACGTTGATTTACTTCACTACCAATCGAAAGTGACTTTTCATTTTGTCCGCCATACGGTGGGTGACAGGAAGTACGTGGCCCGGGAGCGGGAGACCCATGCTGTAATGATTGGAGCAATAATTCGTGTTCGACTTCGACCGGTCGTCGATAGAGCTGATGTATGTGTGTCGAATCGACTGGAGATTTATGAATCGATTTTCGAGCAGATACTCGGATACCAGTTACAATACTGTAACTTTTTTTTTTTCATCTCTGTATCTTGTATCTGTTCGAGTGATGGCGGCGGAATTGGTAGACAGACATTTGTGTCATGTTGGGAAATTAACACAATTGGCATAAATCAAGACAAGATCGAGTTGTTGAGTGGTTTCTAATGGCATTCGAACGCGCGGCGCTACTTGAAAGAACGCCTCGGATAACAACATAGCTCTCCATCCGGCTGGTTAATTGTATTCATGCAATTGCAGTTGATCGATACTAGCATTCCGAAAAATATGAAGGGAATAAAATTTTATTGATTTGCGAGTCCTTGTCTCTGTTCGGACGGTGGTGGGAAGGAGTCAATGCATTCAAATGGTAATTGGGTCACCAAACAGTTTTATGGTATGACAAGCTGAAAAACATAGTCATACCTATGGCTAGCTAAGAGTGCGTACGTGCCTATGTCCCGGGTCGTTAAACAGCCGTTTGAAGTGCAGCTGTCACGGTGATGACTGCAAATTCCATTCGATATTGGGAATGTATGGTCAATTGGCTGGTGTATGGACAGAGAGTTCTATTGCGGAAAACACTTGCTGTTTTACGGTTGCTTTAACGACTCTTTCGCCAACAAGAACAGTGACTTCAGGTTAGTAGATTTGAAAACAACGAAGCGATATAACGGTTATACGTGCCATTCAAACAAACACGTTGTCTACTTATTATGTCCATCAATCGGAATGTCAAGAACAGTAAAGTCCATGCGCAACCTCCACTTTAATATCTATCTCAGGTTTTTTTTTGAATGGGGCTAGTGCTACCATTAGCATATGGCACTGCGACGTTTGCAGATCTATTGTGCCTGCTAGCCAATTAGTCGAGGAGCCTCTCCACTTCTATAATGAAGTTGAGAATGCTTCCCGTAGGAGCCAAGGTGATCCCCTCAGGAGTCATAACTTCGCTGAGAAGGATACGCTTCCTAAGATGGCAGACAGCAGCACACTCACACAGTATGTGTTCCGCCGTCTCTTCGTCTTCAAGACAGAGGCGACACTCAGTTTCAGACGAGAGGCTAATTTTGTTTAGATGATATCTCAGACCGCAGTGTCCTGTTAGACAGCTGACTAGTCTTCTGATATCCACCCTATTGTGTTTGAGTATATCACTTGAGTGTTTGTTCAGGGGTAGTATAAGACGTTTAAATTGACGAAGTCCCGAGCGTTATTCCAAAAGGACAGGTATTGCAATTTTTCCCACTTGTCTAAGAAGAAATTTATCTTAGACCTGGGGATGCCACAGAATGGTTCCGGGCCTATATATTTATCGCTGGAACCTTTTTGGTCGGCGATTTCATTGCCCTTGGTACCTTTATGTCCTGGCACCCACCAAAGTTTAACATTGTTTTTTTTTGGCGAGGTATTGTAGGGCGTCATGGCATTCCTTGACAGTTTTTGAGTTCGTGCTCTACGAACCCAGCGCTTTAAGCGCTGCTTGGCTATCAGAGAGTATGTTGATGGTAACTCCCCTGATGCCGGTCTCAAGATTTAGATTGGCGCATGTTAGGATGGCATGCAGCTCTGCTTGAAAGATGCTGGGACTCATTCCCAGGGCCTTCGAGATCTTGCGATTTGGTCCAAAGATACCGGCGCCAACGCCAGAAGCCATCTTGGAGCCATCCGTGTACCACCTAAGGCCTTTGGCATTTAGCAGGGGATCACTGTTTTCCCATGCTGAGCGATTTGCGATCAATATCTCAAATCTCTTGTCAAGAATCTCAAGATACTGGCAAGAATCCCAGATGACGTTTGCATTGAATTATAAGCCGCAGTTCATTTTGTATGTTGATGTCCACATGTTTGGCGTTGCCAATTGGGAATGCAGAAATCTCCCAATTTTGGGAACCAGAGACGCACTCAAATAAGATATCCCTCTAGCTGCTCGTAACTGTTTGAGTCACTCAATTTCGACCGGCAGCCATGTCATTTCAATTCCAGCAGCTGTATCAATCGTAATGCGTTTCTTCACGTAGCAACCTCAAGTGACAAATCCCAAACCAGCACGTTTGCACATAAAGATATTAAAAGACAAAGAGACAAGGAAAAAAATTAAATATCTTAAAGATTACCGTAAAAATACTCGTATCTCCAGCTGTCAGTCGACAGGAGCTCGAATCTGTCATAAAAAAATTTATATTAAAAACAACTCTAAAGTTGGCTTTGACTCTCTACCGAACCGCATACGAGTATAGCCGTAACTGCTTGTCCTCTTGGCAGACTTAGTGTCATCATCGGTATTACCTCATGTCAAGGCGATATGTTGTCGGTGAACTTTTACAATGTCTACCGAGACCAGACCTGTCATGAGGAGGTGAGAGAGTGTGAAATATGTGCATGACCATCGACCGAAAATTCCGCCACAATCCATCGGGGTGGAGAGGATGACAAGTCGACATCTTACGCGGATTTGGAGATGTGATACATACATATCTGTAGGATTCCATTTCGGTTGAGATAATTAAATTCGTCAAGACTGTAGTAGGTTTGCTGGTTATTAAGCGAAAACCGCAGTTTCGTTTTTCTATTTCTTCTTCAACTGGTTAGCGAAGACGATCCATTAGGGAGCGAATATCGTTTGTCCACCATAAATCACTTTTGGCCCGGATGCTGTCATCTTTTTTTCGGGATTTTATTAATCTCTCTGCGAGATGCGATGATGATGAGCCAGGTTCGGTTGAAATAATACAGAAAAGAGAACGGAGGATGGCAAGGAGTGGTTTGGAAGAACCGATGGGAACAATGGCATAAGCGTTTAATGCGGTTCGTGGCTTATGTCATGTGGCGTTGATGATGCGCGGCCCTAGGGTCCTTCTTGCACATGAAAGTGTCATGTGGATGTGATTTGTTGTCGCCTAATATCGCGAATATCATGAGTGGTTTTTGGCTTGATCGGTAGACAGACGGACTATGAAGATGAGTAGGAGTAGAGGTTTGCAGATTATTTTTTATGCTGCATGTGAGCCTTTCTGGCGCGTTAAATTTGCGGTCGCTCGAGGCGATGACGAAGAGATTTAATTTATTAACTTGACTGCGGTTTGCTGTTCTAGAGGAATGACATTGTAGTTGAAGCATTTCATTAGGTGGTGATGGAGTTTTTTTTTTTTTTTTTTTTTTTTGAAACCTTTTCCCTTTTGTGGGCTGCACCAAATGGAGCATGGGATTTGATTAAAAGCGGATAGGCTGTGCAGCAAATTGGCAGTTTGCGGTTCAACAGGTAAGGCGAATTATGAAAGTTGAGTTTTGCGGCTGTTTTTCAGTAAAAACTATAAAACCAAATACAAAAGATCGATTTTATAAGGCAACACCCTTGCTGATCTGGGGTCGATTTCAGTGCAGTGTTTCTGACAGACAATGGCTTCCGACTTATGGACTTCCCGCCAACTCGTCATATGGTAATAATTGGCAAACAATTTCGTCGCAAGATCCACACAGTATTGCGGCGGTCTCCAGATGGTTAAAAAGTTTCAAGGGGCAAACGTTGATTCTGACCATTTCCTAGTGGCAGCCAGACTTAGAGCGTGACTTTCCTATGTTAGAAAGCTACATCAGCCCGCCAAGAGGGGGTTCAACATTGTAAGCCTGAGCACCTCAGAGATCGCCAGAGACTACAGAGAGCAACTGAGCGGACGACTCGCAAATATGCCTACGTCGGACACAAACGCCAACAATATGTGGCTTCATTGCCGCTCAGCCATCAAGGAAGCAGCTAAAATTACTATAGGCTACGCGCCACCACCGACAAGAAACCCGTGGTATGATGTCTAGTATGAGCATAAAAAGGGAGCGACCGACGAAGCATGCCATAAGAGCCTGCAAAGGAGAACACGAGGAATACCGAAAAACGCTGCGATGAAAGAAGAGAATCTTTGCAGTCTCCCAGCTTAAGGACATCGAAGAGTCCAGGAACAAAACAAGAACCTTTTATGAAAAAGCCAAAAGCCTCGCAGCGGGCTTTTAAAATGGCTCCCAAGCTCTTCGAAATTTCGAGAACCATCTGTTACCGTCCCGCGGAGAATAGTTAATATTTTCAAGAACATTTCCAGCGACTGCTTAAGTAGCATGGTGAGAGAGCGGTAGTAAACGAGCGGATCCCGCCTCAAGTCGACGATGTTCCAGCACTGAAGATGTAGGCATGGTTTTTAAAAAGCTGAATAACAACAAGGCTGCTGGCTCGGATGGATTACCATCAGAGCTCTTCACAGATGACGGCGATATTCCGGTAGGGAGCACGCACCAGATCATCTGTTGGATTTGGGTGGACGATTGCATGCCCAACGACTGGCATACCAGCTCTATATGCCCCATCACAAAAAAGGCGATCCTACGTCTTGCAAAAACTACAGAGGTATATCCTTGCTCAGTGTCGCTTACAGGATAGTATCCAGTGTATTGTGTGAACGTCTAATGCCGTTTTGAACCTCACAAATCGGCACATACTAGTGTGGCTTCCGGGCAGGCAGATCGAATATAGACCAAATATTCACGCTGCGAAAAATTCTGGAGAAGACCAGCGAGTTTCAAATCGACCACCTCTTTACCGATTTTAAAGCCGCATATGACAGCATTCATAGTAAAGTCTTATTCAACGCGATGGCCGAATTTGCGTTCCCGGGAAAACTGATCCGGATGTGTCGAGCCACGCTAACAAACACTCGATGCATTGTGCAGCTTGGCCCCAGAACCTCCGAGCCTTTTAAGACCTATACCGAATTTCGGCAAGGAGATGCACAGTCAGGCGACTTCTTCAATCTCGTGTTGAAACAAATAGTGCGGCAGGCCAACGTCAACACAGAAGCCACTATCTTCCACAAATTGGTCCAGTTTCTGGACTACGTGGACGATATAGACACTGTCGCAAGTTCCCAGCGCACACGTATGGAAGCGTTCACGGCGATTTTAGATCAGGTAAAACGAGCTGGTCTTCATATCAATGAGGAGGAGACGAATTACATTCATATCTGCTGTCAACAAAAAGCGGTCCATCACCCATCACCTTGGACAACAAATAACTATAGGCAGCTACATTTTCGAGGTGGTGAAGGAGTTCCCATACCTCGGGGTAGTCATAAATTCCACGAATGATATCATAGTAGAGATCCCTTGCAGAATCATCCTCGGCAACCGCTGCAACTTCGCCTTGTCAAAACAGCTAAGGTACAAACTCTTGTCCCGAAGAACCAAGGCTATGCTCTTTTTTTTTTGAATGAGCGTTACAGCCCATTAAGGACCAGAGCCAAGCTTCTCTCAATCACCCATGCTGTGTGTGATTTTATTTTTCACACAGGTGAAAGGGACCTACAATTTAATGCCGATTCCGAACGGCGAGAGTCGAAAAGCTTCTTCATGGCAACTTTACTACGGGGGGTTTTGCCAGTACCCCGCCGAGGAGGAGCGTCGCGAAATAAACATTCGATGGCGTTGGTGTTATCGGGATCCGAACTCGCTCATCGTGCGCCAGAGTCCAACACAATAACCACTGCGCCACGGCGTCCTCAAGGCTATGCTCTACAAGACGTTTATCCTGCCAGTCCTGCTACTCGTATATGGAGCCAAAAGCTAGGCGATAAGCAGGATAGCAGAGGTGATCCTTGGCCCCTTCGAAAGAAGAATTCTGCGACGGATATTCGGTCCCGCCTGCAGGGAAGGCGAGTGTAGGAAAAGACATATTGTTATACAAGTGTTATACAAGGCCATTTAACACAGAGTTACTTATCGCCGCACTTGACTCGTTTGCATAAACAAACAAGTCAAGTTTGCGTTTATGATAAAGCGAATTGCCTTTTCTCGCCTTGCTCCACTTTTGGCGTCCTACACGCTAAAGTGGAGAACACTTCCTCTTTCTTTTGCCGTCACCCAACGTGTAAGGACTACGAAGTATTAAGTTAAGAGAATAAAATATTAAATTGACCTAAGGAGTCTTTTCGTTTTTTACTCCTCGTCGTAATTACCAAACTGGCGCAGTCGGTTAAACCGCAAAAAAAAAAACAAAAAGTCGAGATTATCAACATCGAAGATTGGAATCTCGCGTTTATAATCGATCCACGACGCACAACGGCAAACATGGTACAGTTAACCCAAGCCGTGGTATGCTTGGGTATATAGAAAAAAATAATAAATAGTTAACTTGTGAAAAGAAAGAGGTTAATAAACAAAATAAGCAAAAAGTTTAAAAAGTTTAAAAGTGTAACTATTCGTCATAATAAAAAAACAACAAAAAAAACGAAAACTTGGTCCAAAGACATGCAAAAATTTAACAGTCTAAAATCAATTCAATTTTAAAATTTAATCACTTGATAACCGGAAGGAATCAACTTACACATAAGAAGAAGTAGTAATTATCTACAAAATAGATAGACGCCAACCGGAGAACACGAAGAGGTCGTCGGTGAGCAGATACATATATACATAAATAGTTATACCCTGTATTAGTTTATATTCTTTATATATTTGTTGTAGTAATTCTAAGCACTTATTATAATAATGGAGTCAATACAACCTGTAGAAAGACTTAGGCTAGTGTTAGATTTAGTAAATAAGATTAAAGAGTTCAATGGAGACCCATTGTATACCCTGGATTTTATTGAACGAATTGATTCACTGGCAGCCACAATAGATAGTTTCGAAGAAAACGTACGCGTTATTATTATGGGCTACGTTAAGGATAAGATTGTAGGAAAGGCTAAATGCGAGCTAGAGAAACATGGTAGAGTAAACTCATGGCCGGAAATAAAAACAATTCTAAGAAATACTTTCGGCGAAAAACTATCCATTAGCTCACTCATAGATAAAATTAGAGTAAGCAAAATAGAGACTAACATCGAGGACTTTTATAATACCATCAGTTCATATTTAAGTAGGCTAAATAACGTCTGTTCCCTTGACTTAAACAGTCAGAATATTATCCCATCAAACCACAGGATTGCTTTTGAAACATTCAAACAAAATTTACCAGAACCAGCTAGAACAATCATTCTTTGTAGAAATCCCGAAACCTTAGATCAAGCATACGAAATCATTCTTGAAACTGAAAATCAGCACTTATGTCCTAAATGAGCATAGAAATTTTTCTAACCATTCCACACGGTCAAATTTTCCTCGAGAAGGCCAAAATTATTACCCTATATAATTATTAATACGAATGTACGACCACTTAGGTTCATTGTTGATTGCGGTGCCGAGTATAGTATAGTAAACAAGAATATCTGTCATCCTAAATGGAAGATTAATTCACCAATTAATTCTTTGCAAGTACTTGGCCGGCATATCAGCATTTCAACCAAATACAAAATTCCCTTATTTCCCGAATTTAATATACCTGACCATTACGTTAGCTTCCTTGAATATCAGTTCCATAGCTTCTTTGACGGCCTTATAGGCAATAATATCTTGTTTCCCCGAAAACCTATCATCGATTATCATAGAAAATTACTTATTACTAAAGATGCCGAAATACGCATTTACTTTAGTAAAGAAGATGAGAGATATGAAAGAAATTGCTCCAGCAATAAAGCATTGGCAGTTTACTCTAACTCGAGCTTCGAAAATAAAATCAGCGATAAAATTTTTTCCCCTCATTTATCAAAATTTGATACATCTAAATTGAAATCCCTACTTTACTCCTTTAAAACTATTTTTTACCAAAACGGAAATCTTACCTTTACAAATAAAATCAGGCATCAAATAAACACCAAGCACAATATACCAATCTACAGCAAGCTTTACCGCTATCCAGAGGTGCATGCTGAAGAAGTGGATCGCCAAATCGAGGAGATGTTGCACCAAAAAATTATAGTCCCGAGCAATAGTCCCTACGATTCGCCCATCTGGGTCGTCCCTAAAAAAGATGATGAAAACGGTGAGAAACAATGGCGAATTGTAGTGGATTATAGGAAACTCAATAATGAAACGGTGGAAGATAGGTTTCCAATGCCAAACATCGACGACATGTTTGATAAGCTGGGAAAGTGCAACTTCTTCTCAACAATTGACTTGGTAAAAGGTTTCCATCAGATCGAGGTTGAGCCGAGAGATAGACCCAAGACCGCATTTTCCACCAGAGACGGTCATTATGAATTCCTGCGTATGCCTTTTGGCTTAAAAAATGCTCCAGCAACGTTCCAACGACTGATGAACAGTGTGCTAAAGGAATTCATTAATAAAACTTGCGTGGTGTATCTCGACGATATCCTCGTATTCTCAACAAGTTTTGATGAGCACTTGGTTTCATTGAGAAAAATCTTGCAAAAACTCAAGGAACATAATCTAAAAATACAAATTAATAAGTGTCGATTTGCTGAGCTTTCCACAAATTATTTAGGTCATACAATAATTGGTAATGGTATCAAGCCCGATGAAGGGAAGGTAAAAGCCATTCAGTGTATGAAGATTCCAACCACCGTGAAAGGTATAAAGCAGTTCCTTGGCATAACAGGCTACTATCGCAAATTTATTAAAGATTACGCGAAGGTAGCGTACCCTATGATCAAATGCCTAAAGAAGGAAAGTAAAATTAATGTATCCGACCAACAATATTTAAATGCATTCAACAATTTGAAAGTGTTGCTTACCAACGATCCAGTACTAAGAAGTCCGGATTTCAATAAAAAATTTGTACTTACTTGTGACGCATCTAACTATGCATTAGGAGCCGTGCTAAGCCAGGAAAGTCACCCGATTTGCTACGCGTCTAGAACGCTAAACAACCACGAACAACGATACTCTACAATCGAGAAAGAACTTTTAGCTATCGTGTGGTCAGTAAAGTATTTTCGGACGTACCTGTATGGTCGACATTTCCTTGTGCGAACTGATCATAAACCCTTAGTATGGCTTAATGGAATTACAGAACCCAATATGAAACTTCAACGATGGAAGATTCATCTAAATGAGTTTGATTTTTCCGTGGAATATTTAAAAGGTAAGGAGAACTGTGTCGCAGACGGGTTAAGTAGGCTTCCAACTGATAGCAATAGCGATGAAGTTAATGTTTTCAAGGACGAGGAATCGATTCTGGGCGATTTGTTTAATAACGAGTTGATTGTTGATAACAGCCGCGATGATGATGAAGTCATAAGTGCAGTTATCCAATCGAACCAAGACAATTTCTCGACAGCTGCCACTATCCATAGTGCCCTGGAAGACGAAACCAGTTATATCTACATAACAAATAAACCCATTAACATTTACAAAAACCAAATTTATCTCTCATATGATTCGAAGGAAAAGGTCAGTTTAAAAATAGTACACAAAAAAGTTCAAAATTTCATTTTGGTAAAAAAAGGCAGCACTAACTTGTTAAGTATGATGCAGAAGGTTTTAATAAATAAAGGCCTCATGTGTATTTATTGCGACGATATTGAGTTATATCTGCAATTCCAAAGTTTATACGTCAATTACTTTTCGATGAATAAGAACTTGAAAATACTAAAATCCCACCTTAAACTTAAAGATGTCACAGACAAAAACGAAATAATAACTTTGATAAAAAAGGAACATCTGAGTAGAAATCATAGAGGTATTCGTGAAGTGTTTGCAGAAATGCAGAAACTATATTTCTATCCAAATCTCCAGGTCGAAATCCAAAAGGTTATAAATAATTGTGAAATTTGTAACCTGTCGAAACATGATAGACGACCTCCAGATATCCCACTTCAAATTACAGAAACTCCAGCGCAATTTAACAGTATTGTCCATATCGATATCTGGTTCCCCGAAAGAAACAAAATGTTCTTAACTACTATAGACAAGTTCTCTAAATATGCAACAATACACAAATTAGATAATAGGAACTGGATAGCAATATTAAGCGCACTTAGGGAAAGAATTAGGTTTTTGGGAAAGCCAACGAAGATAATTCTCGATGGAGATACCTGTTTCATAAACTCAGCTGTGGAGGAATTTTTGAGGGAAAACAACATAGCTTTTCACAAAACTACAAGTCATCACAAGACTGGGAATGCCGATGTCGAAAGACTTCATGGCACCTTTAACGAACACCTGAGAATCATGAATGCGGCCAAAGAAAAGGCCGACCTAGAAGAAAAACTATTTAGGATAGTGTGTCACTATAACGATACGATACATACCACCACCAATATGCGTCCGATTGACTTCCTCTGCAAAAATCTCACTAGGGAAGAAATAGTATCTCTGTCAGAAAAGTTTAGGATTCAAAAGGAAAACAAAATACAAAAACTAAATTTAAAGAAAGGTAGGGAAAACACGTCAAAGCTTTGCGCAAATATCGTAAAGAACAGAACGATTGGTAAAGCTAAACCAAAATATAGGAAGCTAGATAACTTCACGGTCAAGGGTAAATACATTATAGATAATTCAACAAAAAGAAATACAAAGTTCTACAAAACACAACTTAAACGAAAGTATACTTACCAAAACGCACCCGATCCTCAATTTTCAAACGTAGCACAGTCCAATTAAGTAAGATAATTTAAAATTTTAAAATTTCAAACGTAGCCACAATTTCACGGTTCAAACAAGCAAAATACTATTTAAAATTTCAAAATTTCAAAACTTCAAACAGCACAAAAATAATGAAAACATATGTGAATGTCAAATAATGAATAATGTACTAGATTTACGCAATTATAAGGGAGTTCGTTTAGATGGGTGGTATGAACCATGAAATTAGATTTTTTTGTGGCTGACAGTGAACAAATAAGTCGAAAGGGTTAAACATTATAAAATATTTGTTATTCAGTATTGTTGATGTAATATTATTACATTATACTGTGCTTAAGTTAAGATTTAGTGCGTAAGATTATGTGTATTATAGCAGTAAGTTACAATTAGTTTTTTGGGGACCAAAAAAATTGTAAGGGGGGAGGTGTTATACAAGTGTTATACAAGGCCATTTAACACAGAGTTACTTATCGCCGCACTTGACTCGTTTGCATAAACAAACAAGTCAAGTTTGCGTTTATGATAAAGCGAATTGCCTTTTCTCGCCTTGCTCCACTTTTGGCGTCCTACACGCTAAAGTGGAGAACACTTCCTCTTTCTTTTGGCGTCACCCAACGTGTAAGGACTACGAAGTATTAAGTTAAGAGAATAAAATATTAAATTGACCTAAGGAGTCTTTTCGTTTTTTACTCCTCGTCGTAATTACCAAACTATATGTAACTGCCAACTCTATGAACTGTACAAAGATTCGGATATAGTCCGTAAGACAAAAATCCGTCGACTACAATTGCTCGGCCGCATCGAGCGCATGGACACCAACGCTCCAGCTAAGAGAGCCTTCGAATCCGAGCCTCCTGGTTCTAGAAGACCGAACCTCCAGTATCAGGACCAAGTGATCGCGAACGTAAAACAACTTAGTTTTTCCGACTGGAAGCAGCGGGACCGCCAGACCCTCCATGGGTTGCTGGCCTGGAAAGTGAATAAGTAAGTAAGTTTCTGACCTACCGAAAGTTCAGCAACAGTCGCCCTTTCAGTAAATGGTGCTTAATTTGTATCGTTTTTTAGGACGATTTCGGTTTCTGCCTTCCAGAAGCCCTAGGGCGCGTTCTACGTGTGTGGCTGTCCAAGATGCAATGAAGACAAATGCCGGTATTTTTTAAAATGTTTTAAAAGGGTATACTCGCCACATTTTCTTTCGGAAATTCTCGTTTTCTTTTTTCCTCCTGACTCGTTTTTATAAGTTAAAAAAAAAAAACAGAACGTGGGCTGGCTGGCCTACTATGGCCATCCAGTCAACTGAGGATCATTGCTGATCATCGAAGGGTACAACTTCTAAATCTTCATTCTCCCCGTCTGGTCTTAAAGTGATTCAGCCGATAACACTACGCCATTTTGTTTTATGATTTATTAAGCCCTCTTAATAGGCATGGATATAAGTGTAAGAGTTCCTTGTGCGGTCCAAGGTCTCATCTGACCGTCGATTGTGCTTCAAATTCACGACCAAGAGGATAAAACTCTTTTATGTCTTAAAGCTGATCGGTCACTCAAGTTCAAAAGCAACACCTGATTATTGCATTCTCGCTCGAACAACTATAAAAACTGCTAATGGGACTAGCGGCCAACTAAAATCCTTTCACAGCTTGTCTGCATCCTTTTAATCCGTGATTAACGATCAACTTGCATTTAATTACAACACGCAAGCGAATCACTAATTATCAACCACCCGCTCGATCCCCTCGACTTGGCAACATGGCATGCCACACGACGATCGGTGATTTCCGTTTCGCATTACTGATCTCTCATCACTTAATCTCGTCCAACCATGACGCTTCCGACGCGCAAATTTCGTCAGCTTCGGAATAAATATAAACAAAGTGCACCACTATCGTTCGCATGCATTAATTTGGCCACGATCCCGATCCGTAGTTGGGCATCACTTCACATGACCATACATACAGCATATGCGCGCCATATTTTAATGCAATTTAATTAATGTTGTTGCGTCTACACAACAAGCACTAATGTGAGACTCTTGTAAATGGAATGGAACCACTCACGTCCTTCGTCATATGTGCGCGCGCACACACGCGACCAACCGCAACAAGATGAGATGAAACCGGTCAGCGTCTCTCGAGACTGGTTTCTGGACCATGTTTAATCTGGATTTGGATATCGTGTTTGTCCTTAGCCGTGGACACACCATCATCATCATAATGATGATAATGATGATGACGATGGTCAATGTGAAAATGGCATGCCATTTTGACACTATAAACAGGGTGACACAACGCCTGTTTTTTCTCGTGTGATTTTAATGAGCGCGCGGGGATCGGCGCGCACAGACATTCCTTATGGCTGCAACCGGTTGATTTGATATTATGACCGTACACCTTGGCTGGAAGGACGGGGAATCTGTTTTGGTTAAAAGCGAGTAATTAATGTTAACTTGGTTGCGTCTGTGTATATGCGTCCGTGTAGTCTTGATTAAGAAATTAATGGAAATCAGCTTCGGTGGGTGGTCATCGCTTGTTTAATGGGTCTAAAGGCGCCAGGAGAGAGGTACATAGGAAAAAAACGACCGGCTGACATTAAGCATCCTTGTCAAAAGGCCACCATTTAAGCAATTCATCATACAACAACGTGCAAACACTCACGTATGAACCAGTATGACAGCACTCATTGCTCAATAGCCGTATTTAGTGTCAACAACCAGTGAAGTGTCTACAGCTGACCTGTCTGCCATCGTACACGTTGTGCCTCATCGATAGCGACAACCGGCTTTGGCTTCGACTTCGTTAAATGTCAATTTCGCGGCTTGGCTCTTCCGCTCCAGCTAGCAATCGGCGAAACGATTATTCCCAATTTTATAGCAGATCGCGTGCGATTTATTTGGTAACGACTGAGCATTCCTCAATTCGGTACATGGCTCTAGCTACATGCATCTACTAGAGTGAGCGTTGTAAGTAAGAGATTTATCGACGATACGTCAGCCTGTGAAATGTCTGCTCCCAAGCAACACCGAGTGTTGTACGGGGAATACAAAACGTAATTACACGACGCGCGGGGTGACTTCAATTTCGTGATTATTAAAACTAGGTTAAGACAAGCCATTAGACGTTGCCTGTAAGTCTTTCCTTTCGCTACTCTTTTGGAAGGAAACTTACTCAACACAGTCAACACATAGCAAAATGGCTAACTCATCCCGGAATCAGTCTAGACATTGTCGACATCCTAGAACCGACAGCATTATAACTTTGCCATATGCTTCAAGGGACACTGACGGTCTTATGATTTATTCACACCGATCGTTGGAAATGTGTTGTTTCGCAGCTGGACAAATCATTACACGTCCTGCGACGGGTTGGCAGTGCCTTGAGGGCTCACTACCAATCTCTGTCTACCTTTTCGTATTACTGGCGACACGTACACGACTTCCATGCCAGCGTGCCACTGTGAGATCGACTCGATTCGCGTAGGCAGTACTTGAGTCTTGTTCACGAAAGGAATTAACATCTTAATAACCTCCAGCTTGGGATCGGTGATTCGAACGCACAGGCACAGACGCTTATATACACACACAATGGACTGTCTTCGGCCGGTCAACGAGTTTTAGCGTTGCATCGTCACCGTACCAACCAACCAACCAACCAGTCGTTTGAAGGTGGTGTGGCAGTGTTAATTGCCACAATATATCCGAAAATTTATGTCGACCCATGAAGGCTGTGTGTTCGTTTACATTAAACGATCTAAATGGCAATGTCTATGGTGCAATGCCTACATCCATGTGTCTATACCAACCGTCGAAAGACTATGAGTATGACAACTAGGCATGGTATGGGGGCATACGGATACAGAGATAGGTATAGATGCTCATTACGACTTAATTAAGATACAACGTCCGTTGTTTCCTTGGGGGCTTTTGCTTGCAGTCGTTCTCTTGTTTGTGCTCTCCAATTTTGCTTCCCCGTAGAGTTGGTCGTGCGATGATGAGGCATAGAAGTGGTGAGACACTGACGGTGGCACACCATCAGCTGTCAATAATTTTGTGGCTCACTGGGGGATACGAGTTGTTGTCGATTTACAAATATGGTGGTGACTCCATGCGGCGATATGATGGACAATATTACGTTAACAACTCTATTTGCGATGCAATTTGAATGAAGTCGTGTATTGCCTGGAATTTTATTACTTTTACTTCTATGAACTTCAGGTAAATGTCTTTAAAGGCCACTTGTACAAGTGGGACCTAGGGTTACAAGAGCGGCTAAGGGACGTTGGGTTGTGTTTTTCCCCAGAAGGCAAGTCAACAGTTCTACGAAAATGATACCCGATGACGCCTTAAGGATTGTCGTAAATTCTGTTACAATGTTTGTCGGGTGAGTCATGTCTATTAGAAGCATAGCGCCAGCGTCCGTTTAAAAAAGCTCGATATCCACATCCTGCTTCACTGTAGAATGGTACGTGAACTTGTTCCAGAGCCTAACGTACCAAGATTTTCTGTCGTATTGGAAGCATAGTTTCAGGATTAGGCAAAACATGATCGAAGTCACCAATTAGTTCACTTCTCCCAACAGGAATTACGCCTCTGTACATAAATATTACCGATAAGTAGCCTTTGATTGACTTTATAATTGTTAGCTTTGCCTGCAAACGGAAATCACCTACCACTCATCTGTCCTGTATACAATTTATTACGAGCCTTTGCCTACTTCAGGCAATAAACATCTCAAAACTAATTTCATATCAAAAGCTGTACAAGTAGACGTATAACCTAGACTTGTATTCGAAACAAGTCGCTACGCTAAGCGGCTACCGAAACAACAAATTGTTCTCTGCGTCTTGCCACCGGATCGGGTCCGTATCTCCCCGTAGTAAAACACGGTGCTTCTGTGAGAACACCTGGTCAGAGATTAAAATAAACCATTTAACCGTAAACACAATCCACTTCGATCAAATTCCAATACGTAATCGCCTCAGGATGCCAGAAGGAAGCTCCCCACCAGATAGCTCTACAATCATTCAAGCGGCAGTAACCGCACATCTTCCAATACAACATGCTCCACCTTATTCCACTTGATAGTATTATACATAGCCCGTGTAAGGATAACAACACAACATACTACGTACGTATGTTTGTACGTTCTAAAACTAATTTGCATGATGCAAGGATAGCCAGATTGATTTATTGGACGACTTGTATGAGTCAAAACCGCCCTTTACCGTCATCCTCAACGGCCACAATTTCTAAACTCTAATCGTATACGTATCCGATCCGGCATCTGGTGTACTACAAGCACCAAGCACCAAGTCCCGATGCCAGTGGAATTGCACCAATGTATCATTTCGTTTAATTATTGCTTGCAATGAATTGATTGCCTCTCAAATTAGATCCATTTAGAATACGGCAGCCATGAAGTGGCTTAGTAGCTCCCCTCGTATTCAGGATACGTATGTACATACATATGTACTAGGATTGGATGAATCTACATACATATGTACATACATCTGTGCTATTGGAGTTGCACCTTTTACGAATCTTAATAAACTTTTCTTTCTACTTAGCAGAAGAGGGCGGCGGCGGTGGCGTTGGCATCAGCATGGTAGGATGTACTATGTGTTCAGCCTCCTTCAAATGCAGTTCAGCTCGTAACAAGTGTGCAATTTAATCAAAGAAAATCATCGTTTTGTTGAAGCTTACACGCAGCCAACACGGTCGAAGTTGCTCTGCACTTCGGATGATGCATCTCGCCGATATACAAATAGGTGGACGGTGACGACGCGATCTATCGCACTCGGATCGGGTTTGAGTCAATGGAACGCCATTAACATTGATCATGTGCTGCTGCAGTCACCGACCAACTGGCCAACTGCCACTGCAAACGAAAGCAGCTGGGCAAAACGACGTACTTTCCCTTAAACTTCGTTCCGCCCCTTCTTGTTGGCAATGTTTTATGGGGCCCGACTGTGGGTATCCATTTAAATGATGTTTATACCAGAGATGCGGTGATATTAGCGGCACTTGACTGGGACTTTGTCGAACAACAAATGCGATGCACATCAGATCTATGCACTTGGCATACAGATGCATACCATCACACCATCGGCGGCAAGAGACCAGTAGTCAGAGAGTAATTCATCGAGTTACAGGGATTACATGACAAGTTGGAGTGTCTTGCGTGCATTCAGTGCTGACTTTTAATTACAACTGCTCTTGGAACTCGTTCTACTCGATTTCGACATTGTAACGATTCTTCAAATCCATTTCCGACCTCGGTCATAAAAGTGCTTTGTTAGGGAATCTTTTTTGATTTTCTTCACTATACTCGAAGGACATAACAGTTGACACAGTTTTCGATGAACGCACATCAACGTGCTCCAGGACGACAAATTGCTACCCAGCTAGGAACGGAGGGGGAATGTTGAATAAAAACTCTCGATACCGTTAAAAGGATACAATCGCTGGTGGTTGGATATAAAAACAAATGGCAGCTGCAAAGTAGTTTAGTGCCGATTCCATCGATTTTGATCCTGAAGCTACATATATGTATGTATGTACTCGTTCACGTACAAAATATTGTCCTCCACACATTACAATACTATAGCGAACTGGAGTAGACCCTCTCCAAGTTTAGTGCACTTCTTGACTTTTTTTTTTCTTTTCTGCATGCATGGTGCTGATTATACATACATACATACATATGTAGGAATGAACATACATGTGTGCAACAAAAGGGAACATCGAATATCGAAGGCAAACAAAAGGTAGTTATGTTGGCAGCTTTGACTCGATTGCGATGAATGGCGAGGACATGAGTGGAAATGCACTGCTTACCCGTGGCATCGGTTGCAGTCGTATGAGCTGGCAACGAGTGCGCGAGTGACCCTTTATTGAAAGTCGATAAGTGGAGCGAGTAGGGAATGAACGATTGTGCTATTGGGATCTAAGTCACGATGGTTGTTACGCCATCCCTGAATTCGATGGCGTTGAAATGCGGATTTTTGTTAAAAAGTAGAAACCTACATAACCAATTTGTTTATTCCTTTAGAAGACCCAAACGGACTTGAAAGGATTGGCGATTCAATACGATTAAAAGAATGAGAGCATCTGTCGTCGGCTGGTGGCCCGCTAAAAAAAGCGAGTAAGATCCCTAGCAACCTTGTTAGCCAGGTCCTACTTCCACTTCCTTGTGGTACCATCTGAAAATTTCCTGACTATGGAAATCACTAACGAAAGAGAAGGAATGGCGGGTATCCTGCACCACAAAACCGTAACCGGAAAACCCTACAATTATTCAGAAACAACCACAAGCCTCGGATAAGATGGACCGGATCAATGTTGACGACCCTTGCAAAAAACGAAAAACGGACATGGAATGTTAAGTGCCAAATAGACCACGTGCAGATGAACAACTTGCGGACGCCCTAGACCGCTATAAGGAGGACCTAATCGCCATCCAGGAAATGCGATGCAATGGACCGGGTATAAAGCCGATGAAAAACTGCAACATCTACAACGGCGACTTCTAAAGAGAAAGAGAGTAATGATAGTTGACATGCGGAGGTGGACTAAGGCCAAAGGTCCTAAGCTTTCGGCATGTAAGCGAATGCCTCATAGCGATCCGTATCAAGGCAAAATTTTCTAAATCAGCATGATCTGCGTCCACGCCCCCACAGAAGCCAAGGATGAATCCACCAGAGACGAGTTCTACTACCTCCTATGTATGTCATCGATTCGAGGCGAACTCTCCTTCTAGCCAGTACGCGCTTCCTGCACCCTCGATGTACAAAAAGGCACCTGGCAGTCGCCAGATCAATCAATCACTGGCCAGATTGATCAAATCACGATCGACGTCAGGCACCCCTCCTAACATCGACTCGGACCACTATCTTGTAGTAGCCAAGATGCGCCTACGAATATCACGAACGCAGCGGAGTAGGGTAAGAATACAATGTTATGACGTCGGAAAGCTACTGTCGCCAGAAACCGAACTCGTCACCCTTAAGCCTTCTCATACAACTTAACCTTCCACGCAGTCAAAAGAACAACAGTAGAACCTTTGCAAATAAACCCTGAGAAGCACTGCATCTTAAGTTTTGGGCTTCAAGGCTTCACCACGAAGAAACACCTAGTTCGATGACGAGTGCGGGAGGATACATACAGCGAAGTAGGATACATATAAGGCCTCGCTGCATAAAAGAACAAGAGCAGCTCGTGAGCTCTACGAGTTAAAAAGAAGGGAGGAGCATAAGCTTCTTAGAAGAAAGAAGAAAGAGCACGAGAAGCGCGCGATTTTTATTTGGAGAGCAGTTACTGCAGGCATGACGCTCGGAAGTTTCATCAAGAGATAAAGCTAATATGCCAAGCTTATAAAGCCAGAACGGAAGACTATAAGGGTGGAAACGCAAGTGGAATCGCAAGTCGATGGTGAGAATATGGAAAAACCATTTGTGCATATAACGGCGAAGTTAGTCAATATACTGCTGTCAGGCAGAATGATTCATTCCGCAAAGACAAAGATCGCAGAGAATTCCGTCCCCCTGACCTCGACGAAATTAAGATCGCCATTCGAAACTCAGGCCGAGCAAAGCTGCTGGCGCAGACGGACTGCCTGCTGAGCTCTTCAAGGCAGCCGGAGATGATCTGGTTAGGAGCAGGCACCAGCACTTCTGTAAAATATGGTCAGAGGAACGCATGCCCGAGGAATGAAGTTTCAGCATCGTCTACCCGATCCACTGCCCAGTCACTTTGCTTGATACCAGGTTGATCTATTCCTCCAGTGCCAAATACCTTGGCATTATACTAGAAAGGAAATTGAGCTGGAAGAGCAACAAAACCGAGAGAGCAAAAAAAGCAACTATAGCTCTCTACACATGCAAGAAAGCTCTATGGAAAAAATGGGGATTCAACCCCAAGATCACCCTATGGCTCTACATTACGGTCGTCAGACGCATATTAATGTATGGAGTGAGAGTCTGGTGGACTACACTGGACAAGACAATATACCACAAACCTCTCGAGAAGGTACAAAGACTGGCATGTATGTGTATTACCAGAGCCCTCAGGTCCACCACAGCGGCTGCGCTTAACATGATACTCTACCTGACACCACTCGATATTTTCGGCAAGTAAATTGTCACACACACGGCTATAAGACTAAAAGCCAACTCGAAATGGACGAGCTATGTCACTGGCGACTCCTCCATCCTGAATAACAGGACAACTATGGCAGAAAACTTGAACCGCACAGAACCCACCAGTCTTCGAGAGGGACTTTATGATAACTTACCCGGACAGACAGAACTGGACCCGCCAAGCGCATCCTCGCAAGAACTGCGTGGGTTTCTACACTAAAGGGTTAAAAACCAAAGACGGGGTGGGTAATGGAGTATTCTGCAACTAAAGCTGAACAAAGCTCTAAAATTACCAGATCACTGCAGCGTCTTCCAGGCGGAATATCCGTATTCTCAGGGATAGTCTAGCAGCCTTAAAGCAGCTGGAGCCCTATGTGTACACATCTCTTAACGAGATGGCCGAACAGTTTAGCATACAGCTTATCTGGGTACCAGGGCACAGCGACATTTCAAGAAATGAGAGAGCCGACACACTCGACAGATAGGTCCTTATTAGTGGGGCCTTAAGCCACGGAAGTCCACCATCGATCACTGAAAACGGGTTTGACATTGGCAGTAAATAAGGGCAAAACTAATTACATATATGCTGTCATTAAAAAAGGACACTCACCACTTACGTCTTGGCCAGAACATTTATATTGGCAGTTATAAATTTGAGGTAGTTAAGGACTTCGTCTGCCTTGGCTCCGCAGTGACCTGGAATAACGACAGCAGTTCCGGAACGCATAATCACTCTTGCCAATCGCGGTTTCAATTCCCATGGCACTATCAATTCGTGGAAATGAGGAAGTCCTTGGCTGTTTCGAGAGAAAAATGTTGGGTGTGATTTTCGGGCCTATGTATGTACATACATATGACATGAGTCTAGTCAAGCGTCTACGGATTCAATGCTCGGCCATGTAGAGCGAATAGACACCACAGTTCCATCACAGAGGAATCTCAAGCAACTGGGTGTGCGGCATTGGAAGAGACTGGCATTGGAAGAGACTAGCACGATAGTTCCGGGCCCAGGTTCACCCCGAACTGTAGCGCCCGATAAGAAGAAGAAGAAAAGAATGGGTACGAATACGCATCCCTTAGGAACTCCACTGTAAATAGTGCTAAAAAACTGTCTGAACTTTCTGCCATTTATGCCCCATTAGTGGTTTGCTTGTGTTCCTTCCCAAGCGCGAGTGGTTACCTCTTACTTTATCATTTGATAGTCTGGCCTCAGAGTTACCTCAATCGATACAGTCCAGTAACGTCAACGACGCACCAACTCCACACTAAATCGAACAACATCCACGATCACTATCAGTATCCCAAACCCCACTCGGCCACGGGCCTAATGTCAATAAAACCCAACTGCCCGCTACAATGTCCGACCATCAATTAATTTGCCACACGACCACTTCAAGTATAAAACTCCATATCTAACCTGGACCAATTCCACTTTATTCCACACATTGTTTGTCTACTTTGCCTGTTCATTTCTAGTGCGATTCGAAACAATTTTAACGGTAATCGACTGTTTGGTTCGAGGAAATTAAGAGCTCTCCAATATCAAAATCGTAACTTGCGCTGTCCACAATAAACGAGGACAACGAGCTGCGACCGCGTTCTCTGAAAATTTATTGGAAAATTGTTTTCTATTCCTTGTTTCCGCGTATTGGCGGACGTGTGGCTACGACTCAATGGCGTCCCCAATGAAAATATCTCGAAATGTGCACGTTGTACTCGCATATTGGCATGGATAGACGAAAATAAAAAAAATAGATTTCATTGGACTCAAAGCATGTCCACGCGGAGATAGGAACGCCACCACCAGCCATCACCTGAATACAGGCAATGAGCATTGGCCAGTGGGCCCTGTGGAATTTATTGCACCAATAAAAGTTGAATGTGTGTTGTGCAGTCTGTTCGATGTTGGACATTATTCGTGGAGATTTAAATTTGTTCAATTCGAACTTGGTCAAACCGTATCCGGAGCTAGGGTGGAGGAAAGATGTAATCCTGGCAACATCTTGGTTTTATATCTATTTCCTGTTGGCTAGATGAGGTTTCAATAGAACACAGAGCTCCTTAATACGTCAGCCATCGGGCGGGATAGTAGTTACGCGAAATGTCCGGGATGCCATTAAAAAACCACCTCATCAACGTCTATGGTAGGTCCTTCACGGAGGCGGACCTAGGTATATGAATGTATGTATATGTACACATAATCTAATGTGGACTTACGTTCAGGCGAGAAATAAAATGCAGATGTCTTGCTTACTGGTGAGTCCATGCCAAAATAACAGAAAAAAGGACTCGACTCGAATCCCTGTATCGAATGGCAATAAAACGTTATAAGCTTGAGACGGATAACTTGATGGTACATTGTATCTTTCCGATGTGGCTATGGTTTGATTGTTCACTTGAAGATTTATGTATGTACGCATGGGCTTAACGGTACCTAAATAGTCATTTCTGGGATCATGATTTTTGATGAAATTAAGGACGACTGCCACCGCCGCCACCGGTGGGTGACTATGTCCTCGCGCTTGTGTGACTTTTATAGCCCTTATCATCGATTTTAGGATTTTTCTCTTGTTTTTTGTGATTCAAGGTTCTAAAACTTTACAACCACAATTAAATTTAATCGAAATTTTATCGCTAAACTATTAATAAATACGAATTCGCGTGGGAGTGGCGGGAGTTGCTGCAAATCGGCACGCAATAGTCCAGAGGATTTTAATGGACATTCTAAGGATTTTATTGACTGCGAGATAAGATACCGAATTTCGGTCTTGCTTAATGTGGTGAGGTGATGATAGCAATAAAATTTGTCGAGGAATGCCCGATATGGATTGCGACAAGTCTTAGATTTGTTGAAGAGTCTTGAAGCTCGCCAATTTGCCTCAATTAGCAAACGATCTCATTAAAACTTCTACGCATCCGTGCGCACACTTTTTATGCTATTCCCTCTGTAGATAAAAGATAGACGTTCGTTCTCTGCGATTAACACGTTGTAGATGATTTTTATTTCATAATTTCACTCATTAAAAATAGAAGTGCAAAAAGAAAAGCAAGAAAATAGCCTTCCATCCCAGCCATCCCTTTCATTATCCTTCCGTAAGCAATGCTCCCGAATCGCTACAAGGTAATTTTCTTTGACAGGAAGCGAGTTAAAAGAATAGACTAGAATAGAAAAATAGAAACAGAAATAGAAAAATCCTCCACCCACTGGAACAAGGTCAAACATAGTCGCTTGACACCACACTGGTCGCATCAGCGTCCACGTGGCTGGGCAATGCCAAGGATGAGCATTTAAATTTCAATTAATTTTCATTACAACATCCTTGAAGCTGCATTGCATACTCGTACGTATACAAGTGTCTACTAATCAGACGACTGTAAGAAGAAACCAACACTGCGGGAGGGAATGCAACCGATTAAACTTTCATCACAGCCTTGGCTACTATTGATGATGGCGGCGACGCAGGGCGCAGGATCCATTCAAGTAAATTCTGTTTGCTTCACTGCGATAACGGAATTAGTAATGAAAGGAGTTCTATTTTCCTTCATAATTTTTTCTTCCTTTCTTCCTTTTTTTATTTTGTGTTTTTCCTGGTCTATGACGCGCTCTGCCTTAAGTGCACGATAATAGCTTCGATGCTCGACATCAAAGCGCTAAGGTTGTGCCATCAAGTACGGCGGGAAGCAAGGAGGCCAAAGGGCAAAAATGAATTTTAAATATTTGTTCGCTAAATGTTGAGAAAGCGAATTCCTTTCGAATGCGAGATACAACGGAGTGGTGGTGAAGTCTACCTATGGTTCTGGCGTGAGTGAGATAATTCTTCATGGATTCCCTGCCGAAGCGACATTTAATTATTCGTAAATAAATAAACGAAACTTACTTACTTTTCAGGTCAGCAATCCATGAAAGGTCTGGGCCTGAGCTAATACAACCTCCCGTCCTTGGCGATCCCGGGTACGCTGCTTCCAGTCGGAAAGACCAAGATGTCTTTCGTCCGCGATCACTTGTTATTTATACCGGAGGTTCGGTCTCCCCCTTCTTCTTGTTAAACCAGGAGGCTCCGATTCAAAGACTCTCTTAGCTGGAGCGTTGGTGTCCATGCACTCGATGAAGCCGAGCCATTGTAGTCGACGGATTTTTGCTTTCTGGACTATATCCACATCTTTGTTCAGTTCGTAGAGTTCGCGGTTATGTATTCTCCGCCATTCGCCTTCCTCGCAGACAGGACCGAATATCCTTCGCAGAGTTCTTCTTTCGAAGGAGCCAAGGACCAGCTCTGCTGTCCTGCTTAACGTCCAGCATCCGGCTCCATATAGCAGGACTGTCACGATCAGAGTCTTGGAGAGCACTGCTTTGGTTCTTCGAGACAGAAGTTTCGACCCTGGCTGTTTTAACCGAATTGTGGTAGATAGTGCCTTCCGTGTTGACGTTGGCCCGCCGCCCTATTTGTTCCAACACGAGATTAAAGAAGTCGCATGACAGCGCATTCCCTTGCCGAAATCCGATGCAGGTCTCAAAAGGATCAGAGGCTCTGCGCGATACTTCGAGTGTTTGTTAGGGTGGCTCGATACATCCGGATCAGTTTTCCCGGGATCTCGAATTCGGCCATCGCATTAAATAAGACCTTGCGATGAATGCTGTCATTAGCGGTTCGATAACGAGGTTGGGTATCGATTTGGAACTCGCTGGTCTTCTTAAGGATTTGTCGCAGCGTGAATATTTGGTTTACAGTCGATTTGCCTGCGGTTCGAAACGGCTTTAGACGTTCACATAATACACTGGATACGATCTTGTAAGCGGCATTGAGCAAGGATATACCTCTGTAGTTTTTGCAGGAGGTAGGACCGACTTTTTGTGATGGGGCATATAGAGCTGATATTCCAGTCGTGGAGCATGCATTCGTCCTCCCAAATTCAACAGATGATCTGATGCGTGATCCCTACCATCGCCGTCAGCTGTGAAGTGCTCTGATGTTAATCCATCCGAGCCTGGAGCCTTGTTGTTCTCCAGCTTTTTAATAGCTATGCCTAAGTCTTCAGTGCCGGAAGAGGGGACAGTTTCGTCGACTTGAGGCGGGATCTCTTCGTCCACTATCGCTCTCTCTTCACCATGCTCGTTAAGCAGGCGCTGGAAATGTTCTTGACAACATCAACTATTCCCTGCGGATCGGGAACAGATTATTCTCGCAATTTCGAAGAGCCTGGAGGTCTTTTTAAAAGCCCGCTGTGAGGCGTCGATATCCTTGAGCTGGGAGACTGCAAAGATTCTCTTCTTTCGCCGAAGGGTATTATTTTCCTCATATTCTTATGAGGAAATCTTGTGCTACTTTTTACCGTATTACAAGTTACCGCAAAGCCCGTAAGTCAGAAGCTGTTGTCTACTGTCGCATCGTGGAGGCTGTGCCTTCCGACTACTCCCTCAAAGATGTTCTTCTTACCGATTTTGGCGTTGAAGTCGCTGAGTACGATTTCGATATCGTACACCAAATAAATTGCGTGCGCGTCGTCCAAGAGGTCGTAGAAATCCTCTTTGATGGGTTCTTCAGCCTCGTCGGTAGGAGTGGGTGCACAGATGAGGCCGATGTTGTAAAATCTGCTTTGGATGCGGATCACAGCTAGGCGATCACGTATTGGCTTAAAATCGATGACTTTCGTCCTAAGCATTTTTTCCACTACGAATTCGCATTCCAATAAGTGCAGCCTTTTCTGACAACTGTAATAGATGTCGCACTCCTTCTTCTTTACCATTTCTTGTCCTATCCATCGTGCTTCCTGGATCGCAGTGATATCCGTATTATGGGTATCCGCTTGAGGGTCTTTTCTAGTTGGTGATTAGCGTCAGGAGTGTAGAGAGTTGTCACATTCCAGGAGCATACTTGCAAATCGTGGTCCTTTTTCTTTCCGTGTCGTCCTTGGTTATCCGTCCTTGTATCCGAGGCTATATTCTAATTCATAACAACTTTCCATTTTTTTTTTTTTTTTTTTGTAATTTTCGAATAACCACCATCTTGATCGGGTTGGGCCCTGTTGCTTAGGGCGGCAGTTGCATACATCAGTTCACCTCTCAACGGGTGTTGAGGAGGCTAAACAGAGTGTGCCGCGAGGAGGCCGTATGTCAACTCAACCTGAGCATTAGCAGGGATCGTAGTTGGCGTCTCGCTATGTTGAGTGCAATCAGCAACTTTGCCCAAAATGTCCAGGGAAAAAGGGAGAAAACGCTGCGTAATTACTGGAGTTCGTTTTGAACTCTGTATCAAAAGGATGCGCATCCAGAGGGACGATGTACATACATACATATGTATGTACAACATACACATCAAGGTCTTTTAATCATACGAAGGCTAATCCTCTCTCCCGCTAAGTGGTAATTTTCTAGGACCTTGAAGCGATCAGTTCTGTAAAGATTGATGGGGAAGATTGTGTAAGAGCTATAAACACATCCGAGCCACTTTGTCCAACAAATCGAACGCGATGCTGATCGTTTCAAGCTCAACGGCCACTCTTATCATCTTCCTCGGAATCATAAATTACCACCTGAACACGTCGGCGGACACTCCTAATTTTGTACAATTTAATTGCATTTGACATGCATTCCAACACCGCGTGACCATATGCTGCTCGAGTTTTGCGAGTTTCCATTTCATTTGCCTTCAAAGGCGTGTCGCATGCATTGGCTACATTAACCAGAACCATTTCCTTGTCCACTTGAGCAAAGAGAAAAAGAAAACTGGACAGTAAAGCAAGCTCGTTGCATTTAATTTTCGATAAGACAGACGAGGTCTCTAACAAACCTTTGCATTCAGCTAATTGAAACCTCCCACAGACGTGTGGAATGAAACCGCACATTACCACAAGATCGAGAGAAATACAAAAAAAAAAAAATCGAATTGAAGCCAATGCGGCGCACTAGAACGTGAAAGAAGAAAATGAACGCCTCATTCCAAGGCGGGCAGGTCGTAAATTGCTCGTTAGAATTAGTCGGACCTAGTAGGCGCACCAGCGCAACGTACTCGATCTGCTGCCCCGGGCCATGGTGAGAAACTAACAAGACATTTCTATAAGGCTCTTGGTCTGCCGTCGTCGGTATGTCGTTCGATCGGTCCCGCAAAAGAGTCCAGTTTTCAACAATCGTGCAGCACCACTAAAGTTTGACTGTCTGCTGCAGCACCCAACAATATGTAGATAACCTTCAGAATGACACACAAGTCAAGCTCGCCCGAGTTGCATTTGAATGTCGGAGCGCACTCTGCACTCCAGCCATGGCTCATTTTCTAATGTGTACTGTGTGGCAGTTGCCGCGACAGTGACAGCAACGATGGCGATGGCTGCAGCAGTCAAGACATTGTCTAAGCGCAGCAATAATTCTTACTCGCTTCGTTGCGGCAGTTTTTCGTGATATGCCAGTCAAGGCTTGTATTATTGTTGCTCGGCAAGCGACTTTTCCGCCGTCACACCGATCATGCTGATGGTGGTGGCAAGAATTCAGGAAAGCACTTTCAATATTTTCTACAAATTTTTACATTTTCATAAATTGCCAGCAACATGCCTCCTGACGAATGCTGCTGTTGCCATAGCTGTTGCTGCCTTATAACACTATGACGTTTAGCCTGAATCTCTGTGGGCTCATAGACGGTTAGAACTCGTATCTTTGCGGGCGAGAATTGTTCGTGGAAAAACCTAGTTCACTTAGGGATTTGCAAATTTATTAGTCACGAGTATGCGCACGCTTAGCATAGTGCACTAAGCAGTACTCGTACAGCATAAGGTTGGTAAATTGTTGAGCGCGCGATCTTGTGATCGCGTTTCAATTTATTACCGCTAAGTGTTGTTATCTAAAGATCAGACGATCTTTGGATCGTTTTACTTCGATTTCAATTGATCTTGCGATGAAGTATAGAGTTAGTATTCCGTGTAGTGGATTAGTTGCGCAATCGCGATTTATATTTGTCAGCTAAGAGGTTGGGAGAAAAACAGAAGAGAAAAAGAAATAAAAAGTGAATCCGACTGGGTGACGACATTTCAAGGCTGAGAGTGTATGCAAATTGCATAATGCAAACCTGCGCATGCAGTGGATGTGGAACAAGTCATGCCAGATAACGTGTTTCAAGGCGAGATCATGACATGTTGGCTTTAGGCGCTTTCGAGTCTGGAGTTGATCTTATCTGAGCGCAGGAGATAAATGATGTGCTTGCACGATCAGAGGCCGATTTCTCACGTAGCAATTGAGGTTAGTTTGAAGATGCATTAGTGTCACGACTGATTGCTCCGTAAGCATGAAGCCTATCATGTATTCGACTGATCTACAGCCCTTTTCATTAAGTATGTGCCACTTGAACAATCTAGATTAACCTTCCACACAATCCACTACACCTTATCACCTGCTGCTGTTGCAAATTGTCTACTTTTCTCGCTTTAATTGGCAACCACTTGTAGACATCAACACAGTCTCGCCTTGAAATGTCTTTCACTAATAAACCGTGAAATTCCCTGAACCGTAGAAAATCGATTCGCAAGTCTCATCAACTCTCCACAGATGGTGGACATGTCCATCGGATACGCACATCACCATTGCCATCATCATCATCGTTTCAAGCACCAATGTCGGAGTCAGTGTCTTCCTCGTCGTTGTTGCTGTCAAAGTGCTGCTCGCACATGTCAGCGACATCTCGTATCTCGTAAATTCTTGTAACAAATCGCAGCACTTTACCATGAGAAGCCATCAACTGCCACCGCTAACTGCCAGCTTCGCTTCGAATGGCTTAATTTGACCACAATCACGAAACACAACAACATACGGCGTGATCATAACTGCTACGACAACCTCAACCACTACCATGACTCGATACCAGTTTTCGGATCACTACCAATGTGAATTCCACGACATGACTGAGTGCCGATACTGATGCTGAGCGGCACCGAAAAATGTGAACTGCGTCCCATTCATTCATTGATGTCCCACGACGACTTTTGTTCGGCGTACGGGTACGAAGTATGAGTATCTTGTAAATGGCTCGTATCTGAAGTTATACGGCTGCATTTTAATACTCCAAGTTTAGTCATCCACAAATCCGCACGCAGGCAGGGGGCGCACAACATATTAATTCCCGTGTTTTATTGCCCAACAAATGTTTAATGCTTTTGTTCATCCTACTGCTACAAAAACATCGTAGACAATCTGGGGAATGAATTAATGTCGATACATAATTGCAAATTAGCCTGTGAGCTGCGTGTGTTATAAATGGAGGAACCCTGTTCTGAGTCTGAGCTGTACGTGTACTAATTGGCGCCCAACGATGGCGCGCTGTGGTGTTGGGGTATTTTACGAGTAATTAATTCGAATGGAGGTTTGAGTGTTTTGTTTGTTTAATCATTTTGTCGCAGGAAAATTGAATTAGTTATGATGTGCTGCTGTCGTCAAGTAATTCACTGCATCGTGGACACATGCGGAGAATGCAATCATTCGGGTGAAATTGATGGGTGGGTGCTGGTTTTAATGGGTTGTGTGGATGTGATTAAGTTTTACGGTTGGTAATGAAGACAAGGTTTTTACCTTAAGGCGACATGACCTTTGATGCTTCTTCTAGGACTTGCTGTGGTCATTAAACTGGGAGAATAAGCATTCCCGCTGTCATTAAGGGCATGATTATCCTGTTATCCTTCCCTTTATGGTTCGAAAATCTCTTGGCACCTCTTCCAAAATCGTCCAAAATCTTTGTATTCGAGAAGCACAGCTCTAGTTGAACGCAGTCCTTTTCCAATTCTTCCTTGATTTATCAACCGCTTCTTCACAATCGGGTTAAAGAACTAGGATCATCAAAATACAGCTTCTTCTACAATGGTAGCGAAGGTAAGGTTACATCTTGTATCTTTGCTAAGAAAGAACTCCACGTGCTAATGTTAACCAGTTTCAGCTCCGATGACCCTTACGATAGCGTCGGTTTATCAACCATACGACGAAGGCACGGACCTCCCCACTGGGAAAATGAGAACACTGGTTTCAATGGCCGAACAAGGCTTGAGGAACGTAATCTTAGGGTGCGATGTTGACACAGGGTGAGCCTAAAGCAAGTTTTTCTTTTTTTTTAAATGCAATAAAATGAACGAAGATTGATTTTTTCCATGTATTTTGGCTTCACTAATTCCCATTAGTTATGAAATACAACGTCGTTCAAGAGGCTGCCTCGGCCGGCTTCGCAGTAGCGCATTCTGTCACCCCAATTTACCAAGAACTTGTTGATGGTTTTGGGCTGCAGCCACGAATGGCTTGGGTGATATTGGCCCGGAGTGCTTGAATCGTTTCCGGATTGTGGACATAACGGCCGATAACACGATTTGGGAATTCGGTGCATAAAAGATCGATTGTGGCATGTGCTGTGTGGCATGGCGCGCCATCCTGCATAACCAGAGGTCATCCAAATCCATGCCCTCAATTTGTTGACCGAAACGTTGCTCCCAGTCCCATTTTCGAAGAAAAATGGTCCAATGATGGCACTTTTCCACAATCCGCAACAAACTGTCACTCTCTGTGGAGGCATTGGCTTCTCGACAATAACGTGCGGGCCGAGCCCCAGATGCGACAATTTTGTTTGTTAACGTAGCCACCGAGATGAAAATGCGCCTCGTTAGAAAAGATGATTTTTCGGCCAAAATCGTTGTCCAATTCAAGCTGCTCTAAGGTCCAAACTGCGAAGCGATAACGAAGCGGATGGTCGCACGCCTTCGATTGCTAAGTTAATTGGATCTTGTAAGCGAATAATCCGAGATCTTTGTGCAGAATTCTCCTCAGGCTAATGCGTGAAATGTCGAGCTATCACTGGCGAGTTGATATTCGTGAATTGAATCTCACATTCTCGGTTAGCCACATTCTTATCTGTGCGCACCGTACGACGACGGCGACCATGGGCCAAAACTTATTTTCAAAAAACGCACTGTTTGGGCTACACAGCACTTACTTTGGAAATAAGTTTTCAATATTTTCCAACGTTGTTCAAGCGTAAGGCGACTCATTTCGTTCCGCGGAGTTATGATACTGACTTTCTCTCAAGATTTCGAGTGGGAAACAGCTGATCTAAAAAAAAAAATCCACTAGATGAAAACGCTGGAACGATTAATCGACATGTACTTAAGGGATGAGATTGGTGACAGCTATCTGTCACAATCACACAACGCGTACATAAAGGGTAAATCGGTTTATACTGCTCTTCAGGAGGTAGTCTATACGATAGAAAAGGCGCTCAATGTCAAAGAATTTACCCTAGGTGCCTTTCTAGACATAGAAGGTGCCTTTAATAACATCAGTACTGAGGCAATAGAGTCCAGCCTTCATATGGCCCAAATAAACTCGGGAAATGCAGATGGATTGAGCAACTGCTGAGTACTCGTATAAGAGGAGTATAGGAGGAGTTAGTGAAAGGGTGAAGGTCAATCGGAGTACACCACAAGGTGGTATTCTATCACCTCTCCTATGGCTCCTTGTGATCCACGGAATGGTAAAAATTCTAGAGGCAGATGGTTTTAGCGTCACGGCCTATGCTAACGACATTGCTATTCTGATATCTTGGAAATTTCCGCAGGTCCTCAGCCAAAGACTGAGTTATGCACTGCTATTAGTTAATAACTGGGTCAAGCGGCGAGTCCTAGGAGTAAACCTGATGAAAACCAAGGAGAAGGTATAAACTAAGATTCACTTACCACCGTATGAATGGTATCGATTTGATTCCCGGAAAATCTGCCAAATATCTTGGCATAATTCTAGACTCCAAGCTTAGCTGGAAGGACAACATTAATGAAAGAACCAAAAAAGCCTACGTGGCACTATATTAGTGCAGAGTAGCTTTTGGAAAGACATGGGGCCTCAGACTGAAAGTGGTATATAGGTTGTACACTGCGGTGTCAAGACCTATTCTAGTCTATGTTTCCATTGTCTGGAGGAAGGCACTTGGGAAAAAATGCCATCTTCAAAGTGTTTCAAAGATTCAGAGGGCCGGTTGTCTGACTGGATTCATGAAATCGACACTAACGGCGGTTCTTACGACAATGCTGAATCTCCCACCCTTGAACGTACACTGCGAGAGTATCGCAGCGAGGACTGCGCTAAGGTTATAGGAATTCGGCCTCTGGGCAAGCAGTTCTCATGGCTACGCATCAGTCTTGGGTCGATGGGCCATCTTGGGATTTAAAACCGAAACGGACCATGTCATTCAGCTTACCTCTTGCGAGAGTAGATTCTCTATCAGAATTCTTTCCAGGGAGGAATGGACCAGTGGCATGGTACGTATTGGTACTTAGAGACAACCTCTCAGGGAAAAGGATCAACATTTATGCCGACAGACAGGCAACCATTAGGGCTCTGCAGGCAACGTGGGTAAGATTCAAACTCGTGAAACTCTACAAAGAGAGGCTGGAGGAGATATCAGATGTCAATAAGATGATCCTCTGCTGGGTGCCAGGTCATGGGAATATTTCCGGAAATGAGAACGCGGACGAGCTAGCTAGAATAGGATCAGACGCAAAATTCGCGCAGATCGCAACTGAAGCTACGCCACTCAGTGCACTCTGCAGGAACATAGAGGCGGTGCTAATAGTGAAGGCCAATAACCGATGGTATCAATTAGATATACATGCGCAACCGCAAGATCAATTTGGCCCGTCTATGATAAGAAAAGGACAGAGAGTTCAGTCGTGGGAATATTCGATTGACAGTCGGTGCCCTCACTGGGTACTGCATGTTATCCTACCATGCAGCCAGACTATGCCAGCCAGCCCCACCATGACTTTTGTAGCAACTGCATTCGTCGCCCTCTGTCTAAATGCTCAGCACTAGCTCAAAAAATTAACATGTTCCTTGGAAGTCGCTTCTTTTCGCGACTGGAAGAGGTAAGGATTTCTATCTGCATCTAAGCGGTTCAGCTCAACGGACACTTTTTAGGTTTCTATGGGTTAAACGTTAACAATGGACTCCTCCTAGTCTAAGTGAGCCTTGACCTTTCGTCAATAGGGCACCCACTTACCTAACCTAACTTAACCGAACCTATCAAATGCTCAAGGCACATCAATTCATCAGTACCCTGAGTCCAGAAGAGTTTTCCTGCATTAAGATATATTTCGCAGTAATTCGTGCCCATTGGAACGCATGTGGCTGTAAGAAGCAATCTTCTTTGCTCAATCAATGATGCGATACGAACGTAATTTTTAAGTTCTGATTTTAACTCCCATTGATCTGCCACTGTCCGGCTTTAAAACGCCCATCGCAATCAACCGCAGACTGATGCCATAAAACTACCATAAGCCATGCTAATACCGCCGCACATAAGTCAATCTCCTCCGCTGTCACTTCGATTCGTTCATCAACAACATCGTCTGCGGTTATACATCAGAACTACCTCGCAAAGCCAAACGATATATTACTGGAGAAGCAGATGAACATTTTACGAGACATTAAAGCCATCTCTCTAGCTGCAACTGCAATTGCCACTGTTTTGCAAAACGGCAACGCAACACAGTATCCTGCCAATTGTAATTAATCCTTCGGACAGTAATTGCACGCAACATTAAAATTAATTTAATTTACGACTCTCAAGCCTATAAACAGAAATTAGCGCCCCAAAATTCCAATATCAGCTCCTGAGTGCAGTCTGGCATAGTCTGACACTGACCCTATTCACCTAGCGCTTTTTCAGTCTGTCCGTTCTGATGACGACGGCAGCCTCACCGCAAGCGGTCAAGTTAATGTCCCCAAATCGAAACGGTCATACCGCCGAACCAACTACATAACTTCTGGTGAACCAAGGAAACAAATCACCCCGAGAGTCAAACGTAAAATCACATTTTATGTGTTGGACTCTGTTTCGCCATTGGAATTGGTTTTTAATTGCTCCGTGAATTAGGCGCGAATCATCCGGTATATAGGTAGAATGAATTTGAAGTGGCGAGAAGTGAGTGAGAATAGCGAATGGTACTTTCCGGTAGCCCTTAGACTAAATGGCATTGCGATACATGAGCCTGGGATACAACTGACGTGCGATAATGAATGGCAGACATTACGAGCTTTATTGCATTCAATATGCATGATTGAAGGCGGTTTTACATACATACGTATCCCACTTATCGCTACGATCTATCCGCAGATGTATAGATACTTTTATTTTCCATTAGTGAGGTGATTAATGCGAAAGTGAATTTAATATTTGCTCGTAACGTAGGCAATGTGGTGGTCGTAAATAAAAGCTCGAAATCTGGTTTCATCAGATCTGTGGTGATTTATAACGGTTCTGTTAATTCCACGGATATTACCAATAGGAGTAAAGCAAAAACCATGGATACCTAACCAGTTACCAGTCTTGCTTGGCGGTCTAATTGAAGAGTTTCGACATACTTGGTAAAAAACAAAAGCAAAAAAGGGGTCAGTCATTTAAAATTGCAAGATCCGACTTGGCAGCTGATGCAAGAGTTTAAATTGAAAGCAAATACCTTTCGGTGACCTTTAGGTCTTAATTTGAAAATTTTATGATAGACGGGATCATGGCTAGGTTTCCGGATTCTTAAGTTCATTTCTATGCGCTCGACCTTAAGCTACATACTAAGTGATAACTCAGCTCATTGTAATTTAAATCGGAAAATTAGGTTAATAAAAAGAGAAGGTTGGGAAAGGGGTAAAGCCGGTGCGTATGATCTCGTACAACACCGGAAAATGTCGGCAGGTAGTGGTAGTTAGGCAGAGGTGCAGGAGAGCAAGTTAAAAAACCAAATACAACTTTTAAAAGTACGCCAGTACTTAGCTGGCGTTGCAGTTCGGGACGAATCTCAACCAATAAGCCTTTCCAGTTAGTACCCTTTGCTAGTAGTTTCCAGTGTCCCATCCCCAGGTGGTTGAGGTCCCTTTCCACCTGTGTGTGCCGCCCCTGTAACGCCTACCCTCGGGTAGGAGTCGAAGATTCTTCAGGCCGAAACTATGGTGTCCATTCGCTCACTTTAGACATTGGATACGTAGACGTTGTACTAGGCCGATGTCGCTGTACAGCCCGTACAGTTCGTGGTTTAATTCTCTCCTCCACTCTTTGTCAACTCAAACGGGTCGGAAAGACTGTACACAGAATTTTCGTCTAGAAACGAGCAAGAAACTCTTCGGCCATTTTCAATAAGGTCCAACCCTTTGCGCTGTGGAGGAGGACCGGGTTGATTAAAGATTCAGGTTAGTTTACAGAGAGAAGGCTCTACTTCTCAATTGCATTTTGATCCCCAAGAAACAGCGGTTGGCAAGAGTTATTCTGCATCTAATCTCAGCACTGGTCGTTGCTACTTATTAGGTACCAAGGTAGACAAATTTTTTGACTACATCAAAGTTATAGTCACCAACAGTGACGTCTGGCCAAGACGTGGGTGTTGTGCGTCTTTCTTCGATGACAGCATATATTTGGTTTTACGAGGTTTACCTTTAGACCCACTTTAGCCGCTGCGACTTCAAAGCTCACAAAAGCTTCATTGATGTCTCACTGCGTTCTTTCAATCACGTCAAAAAGTTAACTCATTACCTTCCTTAACGGAGCTTTATATAGCTCGCCCTATAGAGACTCTCATATGCAGCTTTAAAATCGACGAAAAGGTGGTGTGTCTTTCCCAAAATCTGTCGCAATATTTGGTCTATTGTGGATTCCCGGGCTTAAAGTCAAATTGATAGTAATCTAAGAAAGATTATCATATACGCGATACTAAGAAGACTTATCCCCCCATATAGGTAGTTCGCGCAATTATCGGCATCTCCTTTCTTATGGGCATGCTTTCCTCCGACTATATCTTACAGATGAGCTGGTGCATGTTCCCAACCAACTCACCTCCAGCTGCTTTAAAAAGCTCAGAAAGCAAGCCATCAACTTAAGTTTTGATATCGTTATCTTAACCTCGTCTAAGTCGGTTGGACGGAATTCTTTCTCATCTTCATCCAGTATGAATGGTGCATTCTGCCGGATAGCGCGGTTTTGACCATCTTCGATGTTATGCAGCGTTATGTATGTACATATGTATGTATGTTGGCGTTACAGTAGTGAAAGACACGTTCGATGACATGGCTGTTGTCGGAATTCGATCCCGTGTCATCGGCGTCAGAGGCCAACACACTACCCACTGCGTTCCTGTTCGTCATCTCCTCGAACGTGGGCTTCTCGTGCTCGTTCCTTACGCATGCTGTACTTATACTCGACTCCATAGTATTTGCAATATTCGAATACGTACCTTGACTGCAACAAGGTAATGATCCGAGTCTACATTGGCTCCTCGGAAGGTGCGGACATCCAAGATGCTGGAGGAGTGTCTAGTGTCGATCGCCATATGATCGACTTGGTTAACAGATATGTGACCTCGAGACCGCCAGGACCCCTTATGGATATTGAGACGGATACGCAGTCACAGAGTCTATTAGCCCGAATTCGTTTTCGGATGTGTCATCCTTGACTCTGTCGTCTTTTTCTTCTGTAGCGTTCGCTCACATGCCGGAAGCTTATGACTTTTTGGCTGAGTCACCTCGAACAACAAACCCGCATCCAAATAGGCGTTGCTTGCTCTCTTCGTAGCAGTTTCTGTAGTGTATGTCACAGTTAAATTTGGAAGAAAAGGACGGTCGACTCAAAGAAGAATTCTACGATCTCCTAGACAGAACATATGCCCAATGCCCCAGCTACGACACAAAAATAGTCCTTGGAGATTTCATTGCAAAACTGGGCAATGAGGACATATTTGAGTCGATCATAGGAAAGCATAGCCTCCATAACACCACCTCCGACAACGGACTAAGGCTAATCGATTTCCTAGCGGGGGCGTAACCTCCTTGTAGCAAGCACACGATTCCCCCATCTCAACATCCACAAGGGTACCTGGCGGTCTTTTGATCAATCGACCACCAACCAGATTGATCGACCACCAACTGGCGATCGACGCCAGAACCTTTCGAGGGGCCAACATCGACTCGGACCACTACCTTGTTGTAGCGAAGGTACGAATGAGGATATCAAGAATGCCTAGGAGTCGAGTAGCACAACGTAAGTTTGACGTCGGAAAGCTACAATCGCAAGAGACTGCCAGAATCTTTGCCGATCGTGTCTCCTCCAAGCTCTCTCAAAATCCGTCCACAGCAGCACAAACAATAGAACAGGAATGGGCGCATTACCAGAGCGCCGTCAGAGCCGCTGCCTTAGAGGTGCTGGGTTTCAAACCGCCACCACCTAGAAACCCCTGGTTCGATGAACAATGCGAACAAGCCCATGCAAGAGGCATATAAAGCCATGAGCAGAAGAGAAGCAGAAGAGAAGAGAGGAACACACGCTATTCAGAAGAAAGAAGAGAGAGCACGAAAAGCGTGAGATCGAGGAGATGGAGAGATGCTTTCGCAGGAATAAGGTAAAACGAACATGCCATGGCTACAAAGCCAGAGCGGCGACCTGCAGGGATGAAAATGGAGAGTTGGTAGTAGAGTCGCAGTCGATGCTAAGGATTTGGAAAGACCACTTCAGCAGACTGTATGACGGCGATGATAGACAAGATACTGCTGTCAGGCAGGACGAGCCATTCGTAGTGGACGACAATGAAACAGAATTCAGTCCACCCGACCTAGACGAAGTCAAAATAGCGATATCAAGGCTTAAGTCTAATAAAGCCGCGGGCGCAGACGGCCTGTCTGCTGAGATTCTTAAGGCGGCTGGAGATGATGTGGTAAGGTGCATGCACCATCTCATTTGCAAGGTATGGTCGGAGGAAAGCATGCCCGACGAATGGAACTGCGCCTACTATAGGGGAATAAGCCTCCTTAACATCACATATAAGATCTTCTCTGCCGTATTGTGTGAACGCCTGAAACCGTTTGTGGTTAACCTGATCGGCTCTTATCAGTGTGGTTTCAGGCCAGGTAAATCCACAATAGACCAAATATTAACGCTACGGCAGATCTTGAAGAAGATTTTGTCGATTTCAAGGCTGCATATGACAGCGTGTATAGAGATGAGCTATACAAAGCCATGGCTAGTTTTAACATCCCTGCCAAACTCGTCCGACTGTGCGGATGACAATGGAGAATTCTCGCTGCTCCATTAAGGTCGGTAATGAGCAAACCGAGATCTTTGATGTGAAAAAAGGATTTAGGCAAGGTGACGCGCTGTCATGCAACTTTTTCAACATCTTGAAAAAGAAAAGATCGTGCAAGAGTCACTGGCCAACACAAGAGGTACGATTTATTTTAAGTCTACGCAATTGCTTGCGTACGCCGACGACATTGACGGGATTGGACGGACACAGCGAGACGTCAATGAGGCCTTTGTAAGCATTGAGGTAGAAGCGGCTAAGATGGGTCTCAAGGTTAATAAGGGTAAAATCAAATATCTGCTTTCATCTAAAAGAGACGGACAACACCGACGTATTGGCCAGAACGTCACCATGGGCGGATATAACTTTGAAGTGGTCAAGGAATTTGTCTACCTTGGCTCACTGATGACCAGCGACGACAACACCAGCGCTGGGATAAAACGTAGAATCACTCTTGCCAACCGCTGTTTCTTTGGGCTCAAGAGACAACTGAGAAGTAGAGCCCTCTCTCGGAAAACCAAGGTCCAAGGCTTGTACCTTAACAAAAGCGGATGATGCCCTTGGTCGTTTCGAGAGGAAAATTCTGTGTACTATCTACGGTCCCGTTTGTTCAAACGGTGTATGGAGGAGAAGATATAACGAAGAAATGTACGGGTTGTACGACGACGTCTACCGATACAGCGTCTAAGGGGGCTAGGCCATGTAGAGCTCATGGAAAATACAACTCCGACCCGAAGAGTCTTCGAATCCACTCCGGAAGGAAGGCGCGGCAGAGGACGGCCGCATCATCGGTGGTGCACGCAGGTGAAAGGGGACCTTAACCGAACATAACCTCTAAAAGTAGAAAAGGTGTCTATGTCGGTGGAATAAAGAAATGCCTTCCAAAACCTGATCTCTAAATGTTCAATAAACAAATACATATCTATACACATAGTGTTAAGCTCTTAAGCTATAAGTTGTTTGAAAGTTTAAATTTCCGCGAATGACGTTTGAAAATTGCTCTAAACCTTAAATAAATTGGAAACGCCTTCCATTTGATCATTCCCTCGATAAATTATTTATTCTACAAGAAAAAAAAAGGAAGAAACCGCCTTCAGAAACAATGCCATTAATAAAGCGCACAATCCACTGCCACATGTTGAAACGCAAAGGCACGCCTTCCTGGAGGATTTCACAAACATGGACCGGCCCATTACGGAATCCATTTTTCAATGCAGCACTTTAAGAAAACAAGAAATGAATTAAGACAAAACAGAGCTCTATGCCGGATATACAACAATTACCACAGCGACCGGGAATGATACGAAACAACATCGAAAAAAAAAAAAAAAAAATTAAAAAAAAGGGAACCGATCGCGCTACCCTGCCGCGCCATGGTCTCAATTACACTCAGTCCAACTGTCACTCTGCAGGTGGAGTTAAGAACACAATTGCGCTCCCTTTTCCAATTTCCTTTCGCTCATCCAACCCTAAGCGAGAATGTAATTTGAGATACGCGTATCCATTTGCAGAAAAGAAACGCGACAGCCAGTCAACCCGGTTCGCTTCGCTCATTTAGTCGCGCCAATTCCAAATGATGGCGGAATTGAGATGATTTACGAGTCCCAAGTCTGGCTTAAGGGGTTCTGGGGTTCTGCGTCGACGCCGCTGTTGTACAGTATAATAGACATTGCCGCGTTACGGCTGGCGGCCACCTCCTCCTTCACAAACAGAATCCCATTTACACATCCGAACGAATTCCTACACTGATAGATACACAGATGATAAATGCACTTAATTTCACATTTCGCAACAAACTCGATGGCTTGGTTAGCTTGGAGGGAATCGAAACAATACGTAAACGTGTTGAATAAATGTCAGCCTTTGGCACTTAATTCGCATGTGCGCTCCTTAACTGGCCAACGGATCAAGCGTCGTCGCAATGTTGATACCTATTCGGCCTGTTGACTTTGACGGGCATCGAGTTGCAGTTGTATGTAGTTACAAAGCAGCAGCAGCAGTCTTAAGCCGTGACGTGGGCAATTAGCGTTGACGCTCAAGTGAGACGCGCGCGTCCGTTTGTGTTGAAGGCCTTAATTGCTTGTTAGGCCGTTTGACATGAGGGAATGGTAAGCGATTAGCAAGCGAAGTCTCCCTTCGTTCTACATCTATAGAGATGATACATGACCGATATATGAGTGAGGCGAAGCCTCTTTAACGTGGCGTTTCCTCCACATCACTGTGTGTGTGTGTTTCTTTCGGTAAAGTGGTAGTGGCATTGCGTGCCAGAGGGCCGTAAATCAGAAAACCATTTGGGGCTAAGCCAATTGAACCACTTTAAGTAATAAATTGAAAAGTTGCCGATTTAGCCTCAGTGCTGATGTTCGATGGCTTCGAGTGGAATGGTAATATGTTGAATGGCGGCGCGGAGGAGTCCCTATAATTTCTGTTTCCTCCTGCTTGGATTACAATCATTTCATGTCCTAGACAACTTGTTCCATGTCCGTGTGTGTGTGCATGTCTGTTGAAATATGTTATCCTTGTTGGAAGTGAATAAGTGCATGGAAGTCGTGTGTAGCCACTAAGTTGCTCACACAGCATAGCTTCTAGTCAGTTTTGAGTTGGCTACTCGGCGGTGAGATGTCTTGTGTGTCCAAAGGAGCTTGGAGCTATACTTCTCGACTTTCGATTAAAAGAAGCCGTTTCGGATGAAAGTTCATGATTAGTGGTGCGACATAACTGAGGATTCATGGCTGGTGGAGATAATGACATTGTTTTCATAATTTGCGGAAACAAGTTGTGCAAGTATTACAGGGAAACTTTGTGAGTGCTTTGGACACATTTTTGAAAAGTTGGTTAGAACATCCTACAAGTGCTTGGACGGTATTTTTCCTTTTTTATGGTGTGCGCCAAAGTATGTAAAATCTTCGAAAGATGCTAGCAACCCGGGTAACCAGCATACCCGATTCGCGGGCATTTATTCCATACCCCTGCACACTGCAAACACTCTCACCACGGGACTGCCGTTAGGTATTACTTCGCGGGGCTGAATAGCGACTTATGCTATATTTCGCGTGGCGGCCTTTTCAGCTCATCTCTCTGCTTCGGTCTGCCATAGCTCCAAATGGACAAATGCATTGTACGAGCAGAGCCCTTCATCTAAGGGACCAGGTTTTCGGGGCTTGGTATCTTCACCATTTGTCTATCTAGCACAAAGCGACTACAGTCAAAAACTGTATGCTCTGCGTTCTCTTTAGAATTTGGACATTGTGGACACAGGGGCGATCTAACATGTCCATATTTATGAAGATACTTTCTATTGCCGCCGTGCTTAGACAGAAACTGTGAAAAATGGTTATTACAGTCTCCTACCGTTCTTGATGTCCGAGTCTCGATAACGGGAATGATCCTATGCGTCTACCTCCCCTTTACGGAAGAGTCCCATCTGGCTAACTAAGGATGTTGCTCGTACTTCTACTCTTATACGTTTAGCCTGCTGCCGGTCAGATGCTTGCCTGCAATATACCCTCTTGAGCTCGTGCCCATGAATAATAGGGAGTTAAAAGCATTTTTAACCTCCAACGTAGCTACTAGTGAGTGGTTGTCCCTGTGGGAAGAGGTGTTCCACTATCTGTGTAAGTATTTCAGGACCGGTAATCAGCGTACCGCTATTGCTTTTTATCCTTTTGGTGGTTATCCTGTATGCTTTACCCCAAGGGTCTATGTCGACCTCCTCGCAGAATTTTTAAACACCTTGCTTTGCTTTCTTTGATGGCTTTTTACAGCTCGCCTCTCGCTAGATTGAATTGGAGAAGCCGTTCCTGGAAGTCTGGTCTATTTCTAGATCGTTGGGAATTTCTTCGTGCTCTGAGACAGTCCGCTCTCACCCTCCGGATATAGCGCTTGTTTCAGTTGCTTGGAGGTTGCTTCTGCGGGTGCATCGTTATCCACAGTCACGCCCTCTCATGACTTCTTCAAAAACATCGTTGTCAAAGAGCGTCTTTCTACCTGGGGCCTGTATGGTTTGAACGCTCTCGCTGATCTCCATCAAAGGTATTCGGTGATCTGTTTGCCATGTGATTGAGTGACGAATTAAGGCTCGGAAAGCATATTGATGCACTTTTTCTGTCTTAAGAAGACGTCGCTCCCACCTCTGTCAGTCTTGTCCTAAAGTCGATACATCTAGGCGCCATAAAGTTCACCCGCGCCGTGTATTACAAATGCTCTTCGACGCTGAAAAGTCTTACTATAAATCATTCCACACCAAAAACCATCTTATGAAATACAAATTATAGAGATTTGTTCCTATATTCATCCGAACCATACCCACTATAGATAGGATATCCCTGCAGTTGGACATTTATAACCACTTGGTATCCTGGCTAGCCATTACCAAGCGTTTTTCTACTCCTTTCTGCATCGACTAGCACTTTGCACCATCGCGACATTTCTTATCCACCATCGGACAAGGGGCCGAAAAGGAGAGAATCTATCGAATCGAGATTTATGGAGAAAAAGGAATGCTCAAAAAGATATGCCAAAGCAATTGAAGTGAAAATCAAAACAAGAGTCCAATTATGGAACCTCTCAGCCAACCATCCGTTGGAGGTAGGATGACATTTTGATTTCGCTTTATTACCATCCCATCCACCTCAGCCAACAATCACTCCTCCTTTCGGTCTCATTCGCTGCCAATTAACCTGTAAGCGAATATCAATTAGAGCAACTATAGATACGATTCGTACCCACATACATATACGTGTCGTCCCGTCGTCGTCTCGCTTGGTCTTGAGAGTCGGGATGGTAACCTAATTACCATTTGTTGATTTTTCCGCCATTTAAACTCGCTGAGTGTTGTTCTAAGCCCCGCGAACGATTTCTGCTACTGTGTTACGCTAAACCTGGTTGCAACTTACGCAATGCTTCTTCCCCATTCGCCCATTCTTTCCTATTGTGGCGGAAGAACAACAACAGGGAAATTCGAAGCGTCCCATCAGTAGCGCCCCATTTGACGCATTCACATTTTCACTATGGAAAAGTGAAAAGTCTGTCAAGCGGATAATATGCAAATTATGAAACAATCTGTTACGAGTGGGGATACGAGTATGCGCCGGATGAGTTTGTGACGATTCATGACTTATTAATGTTGCCACCCCTAGTCACCTTAAGGGTGGCCATCGAGCAACCGTCAACATAGCGTAAATCGCGCGAAGCGCTCAAACTTCTATCGGGCGGGAGTGGGAATTGTTACGATTTCGTCGAGTTTGGATGCATGAGGGAAAATTGTTTTGTTTATTCAGGTTCGGTAACAGACACAATCTTTTGTCGGAATAATTTGTGAAATTTATTTTCCACGGGTCAAGTGAGGGGGGTGGAAGCCACAACTTTGCACACACCTGTTAATTGTTATTCCACCGGCGGGTTTGAGTGGGAATACGTGCTGTTTATTTTGTTTCAAGATAGTGTGTGAGTGGGTGGCAGAGATAGAAAGTATCTATCGGTCGGTAGTAAAAGAGGAGGACATCGGAGTGAAAATGTAATGCTTAATGGTCACCTGGAGCGTGGGCGAGTTAATGCACTTTATGTAACGACACAAGTGTTGTCGTTGGACGGTACTGTCGGACAAGGTGCGTACATGAAATGCATTCGAAGCGTGCCTTCGTGCTTCTATGACAAATCGTTGTCGGCACCTTGTTCCTCTGAACTACATATACAGACCTGTGGACATTTTACTTTGCTTGGAGGCGAATATCGACAAAGAGAATTTATTGTCGCACACACCATCTGGCCGGACTTTGAATGTAGGAGAGACAAAGTGGCGGAAGCTCCTTCACGACATGTTCAATTAACGTGTTCTTGGTCTGTCCTATGCTAGTGTTTCTAAGGGTTATCATTCAGTGCATCATGGTAGTAAATTGCATGGAGCCTTTAGGACTATAAATCTCTGCTAAAACATCCTTAATTAAATTCTATTGTGTATCGAAATGGTACTCAGCTTTAGGTGTTATTCCTCATCCATAAGGTGACGCTTACTTACTTACTTGCTTAGGTGGCGCTACAGCCCGGTGTGAATCTGGGCGTCAACCAACAAGCTTCTCTAGCTGGCACGGTCTTTTGCCAGTTCTTTCCAGCGTCGCACTCCAGGTTGGTAATATTCATGCTCTATTGCGTAGTCCCTCGGGGATTCGAAGACTCTTTGGGCCGGAGCTGTGGTGTCCATTCGCACTACATGGCCTAGCCTTCTTAGATGTGGAATCCATGGATGTAGTACTAGGCCGATGTCGCTGTACAGCCCGTATATCTTGTCGTTGTGTCTTCTCCTCCACTCTCCGTTTATACAAACGGGACCATAGGTTGAACGCAGGATTTTCCTCTCGAAAGGACCAAATGCCTCCTCATCCGCTTTCGTTATAGTCTGCGCCATAGAGGAGGAACAGGTTAGCAAGAGTAATTCGACGCTGGTACTGTTGTTGCTGGTCACTAGTGAGCCAAAGGTAGACAAAGTCCTTGACCACTTCGAATTCGTAGCTGCCAATTGTGACGTTCTGGCCGAGACGTCGGTGTTGTGCGTCTTTTTTGGTTGACAGCATATACATATTCCGTTTTGCCCTCGTTAACCGAAAGACCCATTTTAGCCGCTTCGACGTCATTGACGTCCCGCTGTATTGGTCCAATTACGTTAATGTTATCCGCGTACGCCAGCAGTTACGCAGACTTTAACTAGATCATACCTCTTGTGTTGTCCAGTCTCATATAGTCTTTTCAAGCACGATTTTGAATAAATTACATGACAGTGCTTCACCTTGTCTAGATCCTAGGTCTCAGTTATTCGCTACTGAACTTAATGGACCGGCGGGAGATCTCCATTGTCATTCTGCACAATCTGACGAGTTCAGCAGGGATGTCAAAAATAGACGAAATTTTTATGCACTCTGCCATACGTGGCCTTGAAATCGACGTAAAGGTGATGGTTGTCGATTTGGTGTTCTTGGGTCTTCTCCAAGATCTACCGCAGTGTGAGTATGTAGTCTTTTGTGGAATTACCTGGCCTCAAACCACACTGATAAGAACATATTAGATTACCCACGAAGGGCTTTAGGCGTTCTCACAGTATGGCAGAAAAGGTCTTATATGCGACGTTAAGGAGACTTATTCCCCAGTTGTTGGCACAGTTATAGGAGTCTCCTTTTTGTGGACTAGGCAAACGATTCCATTGGTCGAGTATTCTTTCCTCCAACCATATTGTTGCGGAGACACAAACCGACAGTTAAGTTCGAATTTCGCTGTCGAAGTTTGAATGCTCTGGTGAAGCGGAAGTTGAAATTATGTCAACTTTCAACGGCGTAATCCTAAATGCTAGAGCACTCTGACGGCGATCATTCGAGAAGGTGGACCGAGAGCTACATAAGCGCGAACGCTCGCCCTCGGATTCATTCAGTTTACCGAAGTGAAAAGAGTGTGACAAGTCGGTAGACAGTGTGTTCGGTCGATAAACCAGTGTGAAAATAAAAGCCTTTGGTAAAGGTTTGCATGTGTAATAAAGTGTAACAATAAATAAAAGTGGTGAAGTACTGAGATAGTTGATCTGAGGAGAATTAAGAAAAGCGTGTGTTTTAATTCGAATAAAAATTGGGCAATTGTAGTTTATCGCAATCCAGTGATGCGAACCCTATTAAAAGTGGGATACATTTCGTAACAATACTTTACAGATGAGTTGGTGCATGCACCCTAAAGGCTCATCTCCAGCCGCTTCAAAAAGCTCGGCAGACAGGCCGTCTGCGCCCACGGCTTTATTGGTCATAGCCTTCGAAATTACCAGCTTAATTTCATCTAGGTCGGGGTAGACGGAATTCTCGCGATAGCCATTTCTGTGGTGGCATCTCTCCAGCAAGCGTGTGCTCTTCTCTCCTTCTCTGGTCGTAATATTTCCGAACGGCTCTCGTCCATCTCGTTTGCTTTGCTACATGGACCTGCCTGCATTGCTCGTCAAACCAGGGTTTTCTAATTGGCGGTGGTTTAAAACCCAACACATCAGACGCAGCGCCTCTAATGGCGCGCTGGCAATGCTCCAAATGTTGTTCTATGGATTGTGCCGATGCCATTGGAATTTGCGAGAGGTTGAGGGAAACTCGATCGGCAGAGATCCTAGCGGTCTCCTGCGATTGTAGCTTTCCGACATCAAGCTTTCGTTGTCCAGCTCGATTCCGTGGCATCCATGATATCTTCATTCGTACATTGACTACAACAAGGTAGTGATCCGAGTCGATATTAGCTCCTTGGAAGGTTCTCTGGAAAAGTGTCTGGCGATCTGATTCATGGTCTTCTGATAAGGTCCAGGTTCCTTTGTGGATGTTGAGAGGCAGTTGAGGGCTTGCTCCAATTGATTGCCTGCACCCGGTCTGTTAAGGGACCTCACATTCCAGACGCAGACTCACAAGTCATTTAGTCGTTTGCAGGGTTCGTCAGCTTTATACTCGTCCGTATCCGAGGCTTGTGGTTGCTTCGCAATCATTTATTTTTTCCGTGTTCCCCAGGAACAAGGGGAACATTGAACATTGGTTCAATGCCTATCGGACGCCTGGGCAGCTATCCAAGGGAGGTCACGCGGAGGCTATGTGTCAACTTGAATTGAGCAGGGACAGAGATAGAAACTGGCGCTTACCATGTCAAACGCGATCAACTTCTTTGCTCCGTTTGTTCGTTCCCTCTCATACTTCCATTACGTGACGCTGTCAATTTTTGTAACAACCGGAGAGGATATCACCCGAATCCTTTTACTAGTGACGATATTCATACGTTGATGATTGAAAGATCATGAGTAAGAGACGGTTTATAAAGGTATTCGTTACACATAACTTTATCTTTCAGGACTCCTACGTTAAAATACAATAAGACGTGACTTCTCTCTATTCGAAATGGCAAATTAAGTCCTCCCCATGTCCTTAAAACCCCAAAGAACAATGACTTATGCCGAGTGTAGCCCCTTTTACAAACCGAATAGAATAATTTCAATTAAAAATAAAATCGCATGTCCTTCCTAGAGCTGTAAAAATAATTACCAAACCGAAACGTGTTCATTTCGTGTTGTGGATCTGGTATACCCCCCCCCCCCCCCCCCCGCCCCACCTCTCCCCCTCCGATTGAAAACGACTTCCCGATAAGCATCAGTTTCGTTAATACCTAACCCTTAAAGGCCGAACTCCCAAAAATAAATAATTTCAAGCTCACACCACGGGGGAGTTGGATGAAAAACATAGGACACTGGACCTTTTTCGTCCCTTAATTTCATAATTAAATGTGGAAGGAAGAGTGCACTAATTAATTAAAAGAGCTCTACACAGAAAAAAAAAAAAACGAATTAATTCCAAACGATTTGACACTAATGTGCTATCCAAGCGTTTTACAAGCAACTAGCCGACAAACCAAGAATCCACCGATACCCATCTCCCGCAATAATTCTTGTCGAGTTCACGATGCGGTGGATCAGGAACTCACTCGAAAAAAAAATCGTGTTCTTTGACTAACTCTTTTTGTGCTTCAACTCACCGATCGGCCTTTCTTCTTCTCCATTTCCGAAGATCAATTCACGCCAGGAGCGGGAGCAGGAGCAGATGCACGACCATGAGAAGCCATTTTTGCACACAACAATTCCCAGCGGTGGGAATTAATCACCGACAACCAAAAAATTAATTTCATTTGACAACTACATCGCGCATTCAGGTGCACTGTACAGTAGAACTATCTATCGGCCGGCGTTCAGACGGATTGAGCTGAGCTACTGCACAATCTGTATGACCTTTTACGAGAGCTAAATCTAAAAGCCGACATGACAAGTCGACTATGTACCGCGAGACAAATGTGCCGCGATAGTCATCTTAACAGACGATCACGTCGTCCGACAGCAGAGCAGATGTAAGTCACGATAAATTCGCGCGGAGGTGGACCTGGACTTGCAGAAGCCCTACACTTGGTGGTCATCAGCATCAAAATATGTATCTAACGTCGAACTGAGAAGGGAATCATACGACGCAGAGCTCACAGTGGGGGTAATTAACGCCCATGTGACAGTAGAGTCCACCTAGGTATGCATGCTGACCATATAGCCCAACGTCGAAGCCGCCGCCGGCCGGTCGCATAAAGGAGCAAAGAAATACAAGAAGAAACCGGCGAACACCAAAAATGGGAACTTATCTGCTCAGATTATGTCAAGATTAATTACATTCACCCCATTGTATTGTCAATTGTCGATTGTTTAGTTTGGCCGGACACCGTCTAGGCATGTACTATGGCTGCTGCCGTTGTACATACTCTGTTCTGGGCGACATGCGAGATGCAGGTCGCTGGAGATTTCGAATTCGTTTGGTTATGTTTCGCTAATTAATTTGAAATGCAGACACGGGGATGCGGGAAGCGGGCTTTTGAAAGGGATTTCACGGAGATTATCTCAAAGCAGAACCGCTGCCGCTACCTGTTTGCCCCTCTTCGTCTCAGTGGAGCGGTATCTGTGTATCAGTGCCGGATGACTGCCATGTTTGTTGGTGGGTTAATAACTTTTCGTTTATGCATTCGTTGGAATCATCTCGTTTGTAGATTTGCATCGTGCTCGGCGAATGACTTTGGCAGGTTGTTGGTGGGTTCCAGGTGACGTTGTCATCTCTACCATGCTTTATATGGCCGTGGTGTATTCATAATTTTTTGTTTCTAGGGTTCTGGGTGGAGTAACATTGTTCCCGGAATACCATATCAGGGTAATGGGGAATCTGATGGCGATTTTCATAGAAAACCTAACGAGGCGAGCCGGTAGTCAATGGGAAATTTGTGTACAGAATGAGCATATCTCTTAGTTGTGATTACTCAATGGAGGTCAACCTACAAACACTTATGCCACACAAGCACAAAAGATTTGCTGAGAAATACCGTTTGCTTTCATCTTTCATCACATCTCCGGCACGTTTGCTCGAAGTCGAAGTTGTATTGCCGCACATGAACCTTTCTAGCACGCAACGTTCCGTGGGACCTAGTGTACACCAATTCCCATAGATTCACCGATACTACGAGTTTTATGAACATAAACTCTTTCTTCACACACGGATCGGCCACCAGCGCGTTTTTATGACTTAATATCTGCGTGCCAAAGCGAATGAGCACTGAGAATTCACTTGGTGTGTCAACACAAGTTCTACCAGCACTATTGTCGCAGGCCGAGAGGGCTCATAAAAGCATTGATTTACTGCCCACATAAACGCCTCGCCGCATTTCTTTTTCCTCTTCTTCATAGTTCCTCCATCGAACTGCCGAAACCATGGTTGGACTAATTAAAAGCCTCATTGAAACAGGTGAACGTATGGCTAACTCTTTACTGCGAATGCTTCACGAACTGCCCTGCCTGCTGACTGGAACTGCCAGGGATCTTGCTTCTTTGATTTTATTGCCAAAAAGGGCAGAAAAGTGTAATTTATTATCGCGCGAGAGGATAAATCACCAAACTACGAGTATAAAGGATTCAGGACAGAACTACTACATAGCTCAACCAGCGATATCCTTTTCGGCTGACGGGAAACGTATTAATATACTCCAAATTGGTAAGAGAATCGTTGAGGAAATTATGCCTGGTCGGTCATTGTGGAGAGGACCACGCTAGAGTTTAGTGCCGTGCCTGATGGGCCCATGAGATTGTTACGGGCTCTGCAGGCGGTCTGCTTCGTCATCATCAAATTTCAGCAAAATGAATCGAAGGGAGTGGGCGGGGATTCGAGTTTTGCAGAACTGGATTTCAGTGAAATTCATAGTGAACAGTGTGGGTGAAAAGTGTTTAGCTCTGCCGATGGAAGAAGATGAAAATAATATAGCGCAGCAGTTTATGGATAGGTGTATGGAATACAGAAATAAGTGACAATGGACGGTGAAGGAAATGTCAGTCAGCAAGGCCAGACAGTCATCCACCCACACACACAGCCATCCAAACAGCCACCCAACCAGAAAGCCATACAGTCAACCAAACCGCCAACCAAACAGAAGCCAAACAGCAGCCAGACAGCCAGTCAAACAGCAGCCAAACAACCAAACGGCCAGCCAGCCAAACAGTCAAACAGGCACCAAGTCAAACAATCAAACAGCCAAACAGCCCAATATCCAGCCAAACTGTCAAACAGCCAAGTAGCTAACCAGCAGAATTTATTGTAATATCTTATTGTAGTTTGAATTATGCTGTATATTTAATTTGTAATACAATCTAAGAAAGTTTATAACTTGTTAAATGAAATGAAATAGACACCCAACAAATCAGCTAAGAAGTCAGCCAAACAATCAAACCGCCAAAAAGGCCAAACAGTCAAGCAGTCAATAGCCAAACAGTCAAACAACCAAACAGTCCAACACCCAAATAGCCACACAGTCAGCCAAACCGCCCGCCAAACATTCAAACAGCCCAACAGCTAGCCAGACAATCAACCACCCAACAGCCAAGCAACTAAACAGTCAAATATCCAAACAGCCAGTCAGTTACTCAGCGGCTGTAGACTGCCAGACAGTCAGTCAGGCGTCTGCCGGCCCACCCGACAGTCGGCCAACCAATCAGTCAGTCAAACGGCTGTAGCCTATCTGCCAGCCAGTCAGTCAGCCGACTGTAGTCGGCCAGCCAATCAGTCAGTAGGTCGGCTGTAGTCGGTCAGCCGGTTAGGCAATCAGTCGGGTATAGCCGGCCAGGCAGTCAGTCGGCTATAGTCAGTCAGGCAGTCGACTGTAGCCGACCAGATCGTCAGTCAGTCGGCTGTAGACGGGGAGCCGGTCACTCAATCAGACCAAGCAGACAGTTGGCTAAGGGTGCAGGTGCAACATACGTCATGTAGCGTCACACATGCAACATGCAACGTTACACGTGCAACATGCATCGTGTATCAAGCAGCGTGCGAAGTGCAATCTGAAACGTGCAACTTGAAACATGCAACGAGTAGTGTACAACGTGCAGCATGCAACGTGCGAGGTGCAATGCGCAACTTGCAACGAGCAACCCGCAATGTGTTACAGATTTCTTTCAATGTGCCAGGGTGCAACCTGGGCAACCAGTCTGGCCACCAGCCAGCCAACCTTGCCCCTAGCCAACCATAATGTCACCAACCAGCCAACCCTGCCATCAGCCAGCTAACCTGGCACCGGCCAACCAACCTAGCCACCAGTTTGCCAAGCTGGCCAAAACTAGCCAATCTGGCCACAAGCCAGCCAACCTGCACACCAGCCAGCCAACCTGACCTGATCATGTAGCGTCACACATGCAACATGCAACGTTACACGTGCAACATGCATCGTGTATCAAGCAGCGTGCAACGTGCAATGTGAAACGAGCAATATGAAACATGCAGCGAGTAGCGTAAAACGTGCAGCATGCAACGTGCGAGGTGCAACGCGCAACTTGCAACGAGCAACCCGCAATGTGTTGCCAGGGTGCAACCTGGGCAACCAAACTGGCCACCAGCCAGCCAACCTTGCCCCTAGCCAACCAATATGTCACCAACCAGCCAACCCTGCCATCAGCCAGCTAACCTGGCACCGGCCAACCAACCTAGCCACCAGTTTGCCAAGTTGGCCAAAACTATCCAATCTGGCCACAAGCCAGCCAACCTGCACACCAGCCAGCCAACCTGACCACAATCCAGCCAACCTGTCCCCGAGCCAGCCAACCCGGCCCCTAACCAGGCAACCTGGCCCCCATCCCGCCAGCCTTGCCTTTAGCCAACCAACATGTCTGTCACCAACCAGCCAACCCTGCCACTAGGCATCCAACCTGGCTCACAGCCAGCCAACCGGGCCCCAGCTAACTAGTCTGTCCAGTAGTCAGCTAATCTGGTAAGCAACCTGCTAACGTGGGCACCAGCCAGCCAACATATCCACCATCTACTCAACATGGCCCCCAGTCAACCAACCTGGTCACCTACCAGCCAACCTAGACGCCAGCCAGCCCACCTGGCCACTAGCCAGCCAACCTGGGCACTAGCCTCCTAACCTGGCCACCAGCCAGCCATCCGGGCCACCAGCCAGCGAACGTAGCCACCAGCAAGCCTGCCCTTTGAATCTTTGACACACTCTGAAGATGACACTTTTTCTCAAGCGCTTTCCACCAGACAACCGAGCCATAGACTAGGATAGGTCTTACCACCGCAGTGTACAACCAATGTACTAACCTCGGTTTGAGGCCCCATGTCTTTCCAAAGGCTACCTTGCACGAATATAGTGCCACGTAGGCCATTTTGATTCTTTCCTCAATATTTTCTCTCCAACTAAGTTTGGAGTCCAGGATTATGCCAAGATATTTGGCAGATTTTCCAGGGATCAGACCTACACCCAGGGGTAGGTGTATCTTGATACAGATCTTTTCCTTGTAAAGAGTACTACCTCTGTTTTCGCCGGATTTACCCCCAGGCCTCGCCCCTTGACCCAGTTATCCACTAACATCAGTGCATAGCTTAGTCTACCGCTGAGGATCTGCGGAAATTTTCCAGAGACTAAAATGGCAATGTCATCGGCGTGGGCCGTGACATTAAAAACCTCCGTCTCCAGAATCTTAACCATTCCGTCGACCAAAAGGAGACATAGGAGGGGTGAGAGAACGCCCCCTTGTGGTGTAGCTTGATTTACTCTCACCCTTCCGTATGCTCTCCCCATCGCCGAATTTACTATACGAGTACCCAGCATTTGCCCAATCCAACTGCATACACCCGGGTTTATTTGGCCCATATGAAGGCTGGACACTATTGCCTCGGTACTAACGTTATTAAAGGTACATTCAATGCCTAGGAAGGCACCTAGAGTGATACTGAGCGATTTTTCTATCGTATAGACAACCCTATGCAGAGCAGTATCTACCAATTTTCCCCTTATGTACGCAATGTGTGATTGTGACAAATAACCGTCCCCAATCTCTTCCCTTACGTACAAGTCTAATATTCGTTCCAGCGTTTTTATCAGGAAGGACGATAGACTGATAGACCTAAAGTCCTTTGCAGTAGTACGGTTGACTTTACGCGACTTGGGTATGAAAACCACCCTAACTTCCCTCCACGCTTGAGGAACATAACCCATCCTGAGGCAACAGGAGTAGATGCGCTTCAGCCATGGAAGAATGACTTCACATGGCTCCTGCAACATGATCGGAAAGATCCCATCCATTCCCGGCGTCTTGTAGGGGTCTATAGACTTGATTGCCCACAGGGTTTTTTCTCCGTAACAATCTTGTCGACTGTCTCATGTTCAATACATCCCCTTGGCAGCGTGCCCGCCGAATTGAAGATTCTTGAATCCTCGCAGCCAGGGAAATGACATTTCAGTAGAGAATCAAGCACGCTCTCGTTCGAGTCTGTCCAGGTATCATCTGATCTCTTTATAGAGGACATCTGTGTGGGAGCCTTTGCAAGGACCTTCCTCAGACAAGCTGCACCCGTACATGATTCAATAGAGCCACAGAAGCTTCTCCAAGAGCCCTTCTTGGCGAATTTAATTTCTTTTTTGAGCCGCTTAACACTATCTCTACTGGTTGACCATTCCATGGCCCCCTCTTTTGCCAGATTCCAACTAAGCCTAGAGGTGGTAAACATGTAAATGTTGAGCGTCTCGGATGAGTGTAATATACGTTTAAAGTACAATCGCGTGTCTAAAATCTGCTAAGACGAGGACGTGTGCAGATGGATTCGGTCTAAAGTTCCCAAATTCTGGACCTGGCAACGAAGATTCTTCTATCCCTTACTCAATATTGAGCTCTTTCATTCCACTGTACTCGACTTCCTGCAGTGAAAACGTCGGCATGCAAAAACAGCTAATATAGAACTAAATCCAAAAACGTACCGACATTCGATGAAATTTATAAAAAACTCATATCCAAAAACCAACCGCACAGCAAGCACTCACTCAACCGTCCACTGTGCTCCTTCAGCCGACAGCGAATTCGCATTAAAATTTTTTTACGTCCCAACTTGTCTCCGCGGGCATAGCTCCATGTCACATCATATGCGCATTCCCCATTTAAAATTCATAAAAAACTATTTGATATCAACCGAAAAATTAAATTATTCATCATTCGAAAAACATATTTTTCGGTATTTCGCTGTTTTTGTTCCGCCGCGCGACGATGCAGACGCGGTATGGCGAACCTGTTGCAAATACCACCACACCGAATGAGGCAGCAGCGCTCATAAATAATAAACGCAAGCATGGCCCGGTTCCAATGCTCGTTTCGTCTTAGAAAAACAAAGTCAAGTCGAAGTCGTAAATAATTTATTCAAAGTTATAGAGAGAGGGAGGGGAAGAATAGAGCTTGTCGCTTGACGGATGGTAAGGAAAGATTCAGGACCGACAGTTTGTCGGACAACACACTATACATCCATCGGTCGGTGGAGCTGAACACGTATTCTAAGGCAGCGAGTAGGAGAATAATGTACTACGAGCACGAGGAGTTGGAGGACGGGACACGATGATGACGACGATTTAGAAAAATCATAACTCAGGCATGGCAGTGGGAATGCCACTTTGTTCTTTCTGGAGTTATGGAATATACTACGTTGGAGACAGAGGGTAAGAGGCACTGTTGGGACGTTCATGGTTGGCTTATTGGCGGCAGATTTAAAATTCCCTTTCGCGGAGATATCATCTGCTTTGACGCATTTCGGTTATCGTCTGATGCGTTTCACTTGGGCGGGAGAAATGAAAATATTTTCCTTTGCAAAATTCATGCTGTGGTAGGAGCTCAGGGTATCCGAGTGTTGACAGTAAGCGATTTTGCAATTTTTTTTTTTGTTTTATCGCAAAGGAGACAATAGCCTGTGACAATAGGTGACAGATTGTGAGCTTGTGTTTTTCCAACGCTTGTGAAAGAATTCCTCTCCCCCTGTTAGAGAGGAAAATTAAAAAGGAACCATTTCCTTAAATCCACCATCTCCCACTTCATTGATCGTTCACTAAGAGATTAAAAAATATGTAAGTAAGGAAGTTCCCTGCCTGCTGACCTGTCTCCACTAAGCCCTCATTAATTTGTGTAATGGACGACTTAGCCTCTGCACACCAAATCCACCCCTCACAAACCAACAAAAAAAAAAACTAAACACACGGGTCATCCCATCCTGGCTCGTAATCTTTTATAAGCGTACAAAACAAAACACACCACAGTCCAGACACTACTATATTCTATTTGAAACAGGACACACAAAAAGTGGAATAAAAGGTCCAAAAAAGAAAACAAGAAGAAGAAGAAATTCAGGATTAAAGCCTGAAGAATTAACAAAAGTTTCACCCCAAAAAGACAGATGTTTATCCCGTCTCCCCCCATCTCTTATTCCGACACTCATGACATCGTACAGAATCCGATGAAAGCCAGATCTAGAAAGGAGGACAGAACAGGAGGAGAAAAGAAAAAAAAAAGCAAAATCCTTCAAAAAATCCTAAGAAAATCTCCATCATCCTCCCATCTATCCGCACCTGACTTATAGCACCCCAATCACAAAACCGAGGGCACACTGGATGGCCCTAAGATGCGGATGGAACCCTCCAGCTGGGCGCAAACTTTACATTCGAATTGAAAAAGAAAGAAAGAATGGACCCGGTAAAAAGAAAGGTAAAAATCGATTGAGCCTCCGGGACTTTCGGGAGCGTGTACTCCTTTTCAACAGCTTCCTTTCGCCTTCACCTTTGTTTTCTTTCTCACTTTCATCACAGCAACAGCGGAATGAAATGATGAAAAACTTTTCATTTCGAAGGATTCGCGTTTATCACCTAAAACGAAAAACCGAAACATGCTTTCAACGAAAAAAAGTATCCAATGGTGGAGAAGAAGGCTTGGAAGGCTGGACGGAAAGGACTAAACTTAGATTTCATTCTCGCCCCCGTTCGCTGTTGGTGGTGTTTTGTTTCGGTGCAGGACCTTTGTGCGTGTTTTTAGCCTTTGACTTTAGTCCCTTGGGTGGAAAAATTACTAAAGTGGAACGTATGTTGGCGGAGGGAGAGTAATTAACTCTATGTTAAGGATGTATTTGGACCTCCTATTAGCGTGACAAGAGCACCATAATTTTCTATGTAAACATGACAGTCCTGCGATTATTGCTGAACCTACTCTAAGCTATGGCTTAGCAATGGCTTAATAATCGATTGTCTGCCGTGCCTCATAATACGATAAGTAGGACCGCCTTATCTACGTTTATAACTTCGAGTAATTACTCGAACAATGAATGAGTTAATTCCAACCTGTCCAAGTACTTTGTCAATCTCCGAATCCACCATCACAGAACCACATAGTTGGTCATTCCACTCCAACATCTAGGAATTCCACTTTGAACAAAATGCTATGTAGAGCAAACCCGAACCTCGACTCTTGGCCACGTGCATGTCTCACGGCGACGTGTCCACTTCAACTACAGACTTGTCGCTGTTTGCGGAATATGTGAACCAGTGGCGTATGTTGACGTCAATTTAATTGGGCAATGGCAATTGCCTAATTTAGACAGAAATTCCGGCGGGGTTAGATTGGGTACAGAATCTATCGCACGAATATCAATTAAGACCAGGTTAAGAGTAGTAATGGACGTGGGGAAAGAGAGCATGAAACTCCACCCGTACGAGGATCAAGTGTCGCTGTGCTGTAAGTTGCGTACGAGTACGAATTAGGTGCGGCAGTACCACCTGTTTTTTTTTTGCATTCTGCCCCTGTTGCATGTGGCTAACTTGATACCCAAACACATGTCGTTCAGTAGCTGGTCCCTGCACTGTGGTGTCCTGATTTTCTTCTTTCTTTTTTTCTCCTGGCATCTCAGTGACAACAGCTGCTGTAGGTCGCAGAGCACACACTCTCGGATATCACCTTAATCCTTTTATGAATTCCATCTATCGCTCTTTAGTCGCTCGTTGATTAGTTAATACCTCAGCCGGCTACGGTTTAATATGCAGGATACCACACAAACACCCTTTTTGGGAAATCATTGACCAAGTTTGATTGGAATCTTCAATCATAATCGTGGCTACTCATGCTGGGTGGTTATCGAGTGTACGAGTTAAGGTTAAGGAGCACCTACTGATAATGACTTGAAGGTCAAGAGGACCAAGCAGGTAGGTATAAATCGATTGTTGAACAGGTGCCTCCACTGGGTTACTGGGAGAATTTTGATTAGGCACAATGCTGTGGAATTCTGTTTTTCATAATTAAAATTCTGTCCGATATCCTCATGAGGACATGGAAAATTACTAATTAATTGTGTGCACGATGCTGTGCAGTTTGTTCGTTCTTGGGTTTGTTTATCTTTTGTTTTATCGAGGAATTTCATGTTGAAAGGATTGGTGATTCAGGAGACGATAGCCGGGCAGGTGAGCGGTAGTGGTACGAGAAGGATTATTTAAGGATTTAAGTGTTGGATCGGTTTCCTCAAGCAGATGTGTCTTAATTTCGATTATAGCCTCGTAATCGTTCCTAACTTTGATCCTGTGAGTTTGTTGGACTATTGAAACTTACACTTCACCCATTTCATGTCGGTGGGGTTTGGCCAACAATTTTGCTGTAATAGTAAATAGTAGATAAATGGTAGTAAGACGGTACAAGGTCCGAGCTAGATGATGGATGCATTAAAACTTTCGAACCAAGCTCCGTTCTGAGACATCAAAAATGTGTTCGGCCTGGCAGTGCCACGATGGACACCAACTCTTTCTCTGTGTCTAATTTTGGTCACCGTTACTTGATTGCTTCATTCAAACGTTTGAGCTGTACACAAAACGGACGATTCCCCTTCAATCCCATCAAACATTTGTTTGCTGACAATCCAAGCCTTGAAGTCTTTCGTGAAAGGTCACCGGTTTTTGATCATGATCGCTTGCGTCAGATATTTTCGTTTTTAATCAATCAAGTAACCGAGCAAGGGTGGTAAACGACTAACAAAGTCCTGATAGGGGTAGCGTATCCGATGTGCACTGGCCTGCAAAATAGCCACTGCAGCCGAACATCTAGTAGCTCTATTAGTAAGTCCTATTTTCACCTCCTCGTGGTCCCACCTGGGGATTTCTATATGAAATTGCGAACACAATAGGACGAGTGGCGGGTTTCCTGTACCACAAAACAGAATTAGTGTCGGTTAAGCCATCCCCGGTTAAGCCACGACCCAGGAAAAAAACAAAAGGAAAAATGATATTCGGCTTTGTACGTCGAATGTTAAGTTCCTTAACAGACCACGTGCAGCCTAACAACGTTGCAGCTCCTAGACTGCTATAAGGCAGGTATTACTACAATCCAGGAACTGCAATGGAATGGACCGGGCAAAAAGCGATTGAGAAACTGTGACATCTATTACGGCGGCTGCTAAAAGGAGAAAAGGCAACGCTTATTCGGATGCGGGTTTGTTAGGCCTCATAACAATCCGCATCAAGGCTAAATCCGTCAACATGAGCCTAATTTGCGCTCATGCCCCCACCGAGGGCAAAGATAACGCTACAAAAGGCGACTTTTTCGATCTCCTAGATAAAACATATGCCCCAGGCTTTTCGCAAGCACAGCCTACACAACACCACATCCCAAAATGGATTAAGACTGAGAGACTTCGCAACGGGCCGAAATCTTCTAGTTGCTAGCACGCGTTTTTTACATCTCAATATCCACCAGAGGACTTGGCGGTTTCCCGGTCAATCAATCGTCAACCAGATTGACCACATTGCGATTAATGAGGCACGCATCCGATATTCTGGATGTACGAACTTTCCGAGGAGCCAACATCAACTCGGACCACTATCTCGTGGCAGCCAGGTTACGACTACGAACATGCCTGGCCCAGAAAATTCGAGCAAGGCCAGCGGCGTACATCGTCGCAATGCTACAATCGCAAGAGACTGCCAGAGTCTATGCCAATCGCGTTTCCCTCAAGCTCTCGGAAAACCCTCCAACACCTGCTCAGACCGTATAACACCAATGGGGTGGCCGTGGTGCAGGATTCATCCTATGCGTACGCAATACTAAAGTGCTTGAACGAATTACTACGGACTATAACCAACGCGGAATTTGGTCGGCTATCGTCCTATCTAGGTCTAGGACAACCACCCCTGAGAGTAGTGAACGAGCATCAACGACCCCAACCACTGCACTCCGTTCAGGTTGTGTGTGTCAACACATCATAAGAGAAAAACTCTTGAACCTGCGCGAGTCACTAAAAAAAAAAAAAAAAAAAAAAAATTGGCCCGTTGTCACCATGCTGCTGATTCTGGGGTGCTGGGTTTTAAAATGCCACCGACCTGATGGAGCAGAGAGAATTGTCCAATGTCATTCCGCACAATACGATAGCATACGCTGTCGTATGTACGAGGGCACACGCAGCAAAGCAGCAAGATTATCAAGCGGCGCTGCATAAAGGGGCGAGAGCTGCTCGAGAGCATTATGAACAAAAGAGGAGAGCAGGAGCATGAGCTTCTCAGAACAAAAAAACCGGCCAAGTGCGAGTCGAACTCGCGCACGAAAGGTTCCGTACCATCTGTATACTCGTACATATATAAAAATGAAAGAGACGTTGTATGTTACCTCATTAGTCATCACATTAAAACGGCTAATCTTGGTTGCAGGCAGGTTATAGGCATATTACTTTGATGATCAAAAATCTCCATGTTGAGATAGTTGATCATCAAAGTGTCCATTGAATTCAAATCAATTATCTAACTTGACATCAAGGAGCTGAAAAGGTGAGTGACAATAATTATAGGAAAAAGGCTTGCAGCTAGGATTAATATATCAAGGACAGAATATGGATCAAAGCTTGGAAGTGTGTTATTGGTTGTGGGTTATGATCGAAAGTTAGTTTCACAATTGAATTCGTTGTAACATTCGATATCTTAACCTATCATTATATAAAAGGAGGGGAATAACAATTGTACGAAAGGGCTTGCAGCAAGGATTAACTTAGCAGTGACACAATAGGGATCATTAAAGTTTAAAGGGTATTTAAAGGGTTGCAGCTAGGATTAATACATCAAAGACACAATAGGGATCAAAGCTCGGAAGTTTGCTATTGGTTGTGGGATATCATCGACCATGGGGAATTTCTTGGATGAAAATCATGTCTGTAGTATGGGAGCCCCCCTTAAATATTTATTTTATTGTCTTATAGCGGCAACAGAAATAAATCATCTGTGAAAATTCCAACTGTCTAACTATAGACGGACGGACGGACGGACAGCAAAGTCTTAGTAGAAGGGTCCCGTTTTACCCTTTGGGTACGGAACCCTAAAAAGAGATCATGAGAAGCTCGCGATCGAAGAGATAGAGAGATGCTATTGCAGGAATGACGTGCGGTGATTTTATCAACGAATAAAACAAACATGCCAGGGATATGAAACCAGAACGGAAGCCTGCAGGGACGAAAACGAAATCCTAGTAACAGATTCACTGTCGGTACTAAAAACCTGGAAAGACTACTTCTGGAGACTGTAAACAGACTTCCGCTGTCGGCAGAACCCATTCACAAAGGACGAAGACAGCAGAGATTTCCGTCGCCCTGACCTGGACGAAGTTAGGAATGCTTTTTCTAAAAAGCTGCTGGAGCAGACGGACTAACTGCTGAGCTCTTTAAGGCAGCTGGAGATGAACTGGTTGGGAGTATGTGGAAGTTCATTTGTAAGATATGGTCAGGGCAGGGGAATGCATGCCCGATGAATCGAATGTTAGCATCATTTGCCCGATCCACAAGAAAGGAGACCCCATTGTCTGCGCCAATTAAAGAGGAATAAGTATCCTGAGCATCGCTTATAAGACGCTCTCTACTGCACTGTGTGGTCGCCTGAAACTGTTCGTTAATAAACTGATTGGTCCTTTATCGATCAAGTATTCACATTGCGGGAGATCCTGAAAAAAAACAAACGAGTTCCAGATCGACACCCACCATCTGTTTGTCGACCTTAAACCCGCATACGATAGCGTAGATTGTGCGGGATGACATTGGAGGATTCTCGCTGCTCCATCAGGTTGGAAGCGACTTGAACGAGACTTTTAATGTCAAAAAAGATTTTAGATAGGGCGAAAAGCCATCGTATGACTTTTTCAACTTCGTCCATGAAAATATCGTTAAAAAATCACTGATCAATACGATGGGCACGATCTTTTTCAAGTCCGCACAACTGCTCGAATATGCCGATGACATTGATATAATTGGACGAACTCAGCGCAATCTCATTGAAGCTTTTACGAGTATTGAGGTGGACGCCGCTAAAGTGGGACTGGGAAAGACGAAATATATGCTGTCGTGGAAAAAGGATACAAACCACCGGCGTCTTGGCCAGGGCGCACATATTGGCAAATATAATTTCGAGGTAGTCAAGGACTTCATATACCTAGGTTCCGCGGTGGCATGCAGCAACGACATCAGTGCCAGAATTAAGCGCAGGATAACTCTTGCCAGCCGCTGTTCCTTTGGGCTCGGGTGGCAAATGAGAATCAGAGCCCTCTCTCGGAAAACCAAGGTGACCAAATACAAGACCCTAATCATCCCGGTCCTGCTTTATGGCCCAGAGATATGGACCTTATCGAAAGCGGAAGAGGAGGCCCTTGGTCGTTTTGAGAGAAAAATTCTGCGTACGATTTTCGGCTCGACCTGCATAAATTGGGTGTGGAGGAGAAGATTTAATAGTGTATTGTACGGGGTGTACGGGTACGCTTAAGATGGCTAGGTCATGTAGAGCGCGTGGAAACCACAGCTCCGGTCCGGAAGGTCTTTGAATTCAACCCAAATGTAAGGGGGCACACGCAAACGGAAGAGGAACTCAACCAAATAGGCGTGCGGCACCGGAGACTGCTAGCGAAAGACCGTGCCAGTTGAAGAGATTTTTTAAAGGAGGCCCGGGTTCACCACGAACTGTAGCGCCGAAGAAGAAGAAGAGGTAATCAAGAAAACCACTCTTGGCTCTGGCGTTTACTTACAGCGTGCTCACAATACACTTCGCACATTTTTCGGTAAGTTTCTGAATTTTTTGTAGTAATAAAGCATTACCTGGCGTTTCACTCATTTCCAAATTAATGTAACTTTTAACACAAATGACGAATTGCAAAATTGTGTGTAAAATGTAGTCTGTCACCTTTCGAACGCGCGCTCGTTTAACCGAATCGGTTGAGTTCTACCCAACATATTAACACAATCGAGTGACAAAAAAATTGCGAGGACCTATACGACTCTGTACAAAACCCATTAGAACGGTTTAAAGTTGAAGGACAACCGTGAGCTCAAGAATTCCAAACAGCCCGACCGCCACATTCCGTTTCTACGACGACGTCACCTAAATCAAACCAATTTTCCATTCAAATACTTTCATTACCATCACCCTCTCCCAGCCTCACCGAAAAAGGACACAGAATTTCGAAAAATCCCATCCTCGTTTCAAGAGCCCTTAGCGCTTTTTGATTTCGCATAAACACAAAAGAGATTTCCGCTCCAATTGAATCAACCAATTTTCCATGCAAACAACAACTTTCGGTTTTGCTCCGCTCCCCAAGGTCCACACAGCATCACCTCGTCACGTCTACGTTTTTCAGAACTTTCTCTATATTCTGCATAGGTAACAGGAGTAATCGAAGGAAGCAGGTAAAAGTTACACTGCTACCGCCAGCCAACATCCTTATGTCTCAAGTATTTAAACAAACCTCCAATGACGAGACATTAAAAATCAGTCGAAGGATATTTTCTTTCCTTTGGTATTTTTGTCCTTGTGGGTAGAAAAGCATGAACCCAAATGAATAACAATTATTCAAATGAAGGAAACGAAACTTGTTGTCGATGACGGTACATGTCGAGCGTGTGGCGGAAGGAAGAACCGAAGAATGAATAAGGAACCACTTCGGTATTCGGAAATTGAGTTGGTGAACACATTAATATTAATTTGCATACTCCTGGTCGCGAAGATGTGGGTGTCTTGAGTGTTTCTGATGAATGCGCGTAACGTGGTAGTGATGGAAAGTCCATGAGTCTGTTGTGCATGGCTAATGAATCGCCCGAACTTTTTGAGGCAGTTTGTTTTAGGGCAGAGGGCACAGTCATAATTTTTATAAACTTTCTCTGTCTGAAGTAGAAGGGAAACTCATCCAGTTTGCCGAGTATTCATGAACGACACATGAAGCCTATCAGTAACATTTCATATATCCTCCAAATGCCACTGAGCTGGTGTGGCACGAAACTCAAATGAATACTCTGCTATCCTAGCCCACAAGATAAAATCAACCCGAAGGGGTGTGCCACATTCATTAGGAATGCCCGTCACCGAAATCCGCCAAAGACGCTGCTTCATCCCAGCCCAGCTCCATCCTATGAGCGACATTCCACGCTATAGTCTCTCCATTATCGCCTCGACATCGTACAACTTAAAACTTCCATTCATAATGCCTGCGCGAATCGAAATTCCTGTCATCATCGTCATCCTAGTACTCGTATAGTCATCGTCTTTAGTAAGTTGCAAGTACAATACGGAAAGTATCATCCACATGATAACCGATTGCCATGGCACTCGTCGCACGTTTCTATTTTTCAATGCTAATTCCTCTCGATGCCACGACAAGAATAGACATTCATGCCTCCTAGTTGGCTTCCTCCTCATGGTCATGTTGCCATTTTTGTTTCGTAATTTCGCTCATTGTCCGCATCCACCATTCAAAGTGCTGGTATACACCTCGGTTAGCTGTCATACGACAAACCTACTGGTACTGTGAAAACGGACAGAACATGCGGCTGCCTCCCTAGTCACATATCAATGCGAATGGTAAAAGGAAACTAATATGGTTGCTCTTCCTCTACGATAATGATAAACGGGTATCGCTGCTACCACGTTCACTCTGGTCTCATTTCGAAAAAGTCTAGATTTGAATTGAGTTTAAGCTGCGAAATGTCATCCAAGTACGGTTGATGGTGTGTGGCATTTCGAAGCAAACAATGTGGAAGTTGTCCAAATCCACAAATTGTTATTGATTTCGCATAGAAGGAACAATTGAACAATTGCGCCTGTCCGATGGGTTTGGTTTCCATGCAATTTGTCGACAACGACGACGACTGTTGGAGTTGAACACAAAAAATGTCGTTTTCATCCATAGCGAGGGAACAGGAAACGATCAAGTGAGTTAAGTCTGCGACGCATCCGTTTTTGGACCGGCCATGACAGTTGGAGTTTATTTATTAAGTGACTGGCGCAGAATTTGACAACGCCTGTCAGCCGCTGACTAGGAATCTTCAAAACCATCTTCGCTGTGGATATGGACGAGCTTTCGTGCGCTTCAGTCATCATCTCCGCATCAGCAATTTCCACCGAACTGTTCTCGATCCCACCTCGAACATTCCAGGTCATAATTCAAATACTTTTACGCAAAAAGCGATTTAAACCGCGAGCCTAAATTATGGGTCATCAGTTAGAAACGAAATTGCCGGTTTCGGTGGGCTCCTTGACCAAATCCAGACAGCGATTGAACCCGAATTTTATCGCGGATTCGTGATATCCTTAACGTTACCTTGTGAATTATTTTATTTTACATTTTTTTGTTCTTTTATTAATTGCACTTAAATGGCATATAAACGATGTCGATGCAGTCGGCTGTGGTTCTTTTCCTTAAGTGCTGGCAATTATCCTATTGCGAAGCCGGAGGGTAATGAATCGCTTGCCTCCGAATGAGTTTTCGTTTTTTTCCGTCTTTTTTATGAATTCTTGAGTTTTTAAAAATTATGGAAAGGATGTAGATGGCCAGGGGAAATATGATGTGTTGCCAATTGAAGATAAAATACCAATAATTACGAGTTGGAATTAAGCGGTTTAAATTGATGTGTTATTTGGGAAATGATCCAATTTGGTTTAGGGCCTATGAGTCAGTGGAACTTGACTTGATTCACTCCGTTTTATAGACTTGAATATGGTACAAACGGTTTTTTTTTCTTACCCTAACCTGTATGCATATGCGTCTGCAGTGACAGCCAAGCACACAAATCCACAATCGTATATGGTGGGAATACACAGGATGCAGGGTGACCAAGCGCGTACGCCCCGATGTCTGCAAGAAATCTGCAGCAATCTTCTTATCCTTAAGTGGAATTGACTGCAGAAGTCTTTGCGGGTGTCATTACGGGCCATTACACTTTTGCCAAGCATCTCTGCGTGCTTGGCATCAGTGAGATGCCCACCTGTGCTACATGTTGCGAACACTTTCGACTGCCCCACCTTTGCTCGGCCAAAGGTGACGCACCCTTCTTCTCATTTTTCTCCGAAAACTTAGGTGTCTGCCTGGCTGTACATGGACCAGTATTTGCGTGTGAGTGCTCCAACAGATAGCACAGGCCGAAAAAAAAATCTGTATTCCACTAGTACTAGCTCACTTTAAGACCCCACTTGCGAAGTCCATCCCAGCCACCACTAACGTTGATGCTGTCGGACAACATCTCTCCGATCACGGTCTGAAACTGCTCAAACTCGTAGAGGAATCCCTCCTCCAAGGAATTACAGGCCACATGGAAGATAAGCAGCACCACTAATCTACTTGGATCAGCCCTCTCAGCACTCTCTCATGGTAGGAACTGTTGGGGTTGTAAGCCCCAGAGATCAACTTATTGACAGAAGTCATTGCCCGCGCAATGTGTCTTCAGAAAGTTGTCTATGCACAAAATCCTTGCCCTAGTGTGAACTTGGACTTTGGTGTTCTGTGTAATCCGAGACAAGTGCTGAGACAATGTCTCTCAAACACTTGAATCCTTTCCATTAAGTTGGCACTCACATTGAGTGAAACAAGATGTCCATAAGCAATCATAGGCCTGATTAGGGCCATGTACCGGATTACCTTTACTCAGGAGTCAAGTCGGCTGCTATGAAGCAGCCATCTCTTCAGAGCAAAAAGCGCCCCTGGCTCTTTCCAGAGCAGTCCATTATTTCAATGCTTCCAGTGACTTAGAAGGTTCGCGAGCGTTTTCTAGTGCCCCTAGACAGAGGCGTCCTGAATGAAATAGTCTCTAATTTCTGGAGGGTGATTTTGAACCTCCAGCCATTACAGTACTGCTGAATCTTGTCGAATTAACGCTGTCAAGGTAACAATGACGTCGGTAGCTGTATCTGACCTGTATGCGTTTAAGTCGTCTGCGTACGCTATCGATTGGTGAAGAGAAACTATCAGGTCACTAGTGTAAGCGTTGAAAAGGATCGGGGAGTTCTCTGTGTCCACACCATTTTTAATAACAGACGTTTGAGTCGAAGACACGTTGGCAATTTTCATAGCGAATTTTCTACCCGTCAATATGCCATAAATGTAGTCCAACTGTTTGAGCTTGTAATAAAGTCCGTCTAGCGATAGGGTGACGAAGGCTTTTCCAAGTCAGTCAGCCATTTATTCCATTGGACATCCGAGACGAGCTTCAACATGGCATGTATAGCATAATATTCTACCCCGAAATCGAATTGGTTATGCGGAATAATATTCTTGTCCTCAGCCTATTTAGACAAGACTTTGTGGATCACCTTCTCGAATTCCTTGCTGATACTCGAAAGGGGACTTATCTATAGGAGGTTTGCAGAGTTAGAGCCATTGGTTGCACCAACGTCGTTTTCTAATGCACCAGATTCTTTTTCTTTTTAAGTGACACGAACTTCAACTGGAAACTCTCCGTCGAAATTAATAGTGCGCTAGCCCTTTCTTTGGTGACGGTATTGTTTGCCATAAAACATTGACTGAACCTGGTGAAACCAAGGTTTTCGAGTCGCCAATGTTCACTGTCATTTGGAAGATAGGATTAGTGAAGTAGGGACTTGTTCCCCAGGTCGTGGCCTGGTACACTTCCTGGAAAACAGCTCCTACTGTCGCCACTTTCTCTTGACGGTCTTCGATCACGAAAAGTCATCGTATAGGATGGCGCTCTTTGGATTAATATACAATGCACAATGACTGTACAAAATAAGCATTCGTTGTTCCACGTACTCGGCGGCTTTGGATGCCCAAGTTCATGTGGATTGTTTCTCCGGAATCTCTTTTTCTTTGGCGGCGTTACAACCCATAAAGGAACAGAACCAAGCTTCTCTCTCCCCTATTTTTCACTCAGGTGAAAGCTTAATGCCGATGCCGAACGGCGTGAGTCGAGAAGCCAGTACCCCGCCGAAGAGGACGCCGCGAAATAAACATTCGATGGCGTTGGTGTTATCGGGATCCGAACTCGCTCACCGTGCGTCAGAGTCCAATACTCTAACCACTACATTACGACGCCTTCCGGAATATTTTATTCATTTGTGAGAACATACATATGTACATATGTATTCTTGTTGTAGATCCTGCTTTCACCTAGATCTCTCGCATGAGAATGAATCCACGTCACGAAATGCTTCTCGAAACGACTTAGCCTTTGATTTTTATTGAAAAATCCTTTCAGTTCTGAATACACTTCACGTCGCGCTGCCAAAGGAGGATATTTGTACACATGCTGCCCTTGTTTCTGATCGCTCATAAAATGGTTCGATAAAAATCCAAAATCAAAAGACACCCCCCTCCGCCTAAGGATCGACCAGACCGACGACCAGATTTATTTTACATCAATCGATTCCGGAGATACTCGTACATACATATGTGCGTACTGTACTACGTTGAAGGGGGTAAAAGGAAACCAGGATCCGCTCGAGCGCGGCTGAATGACCCGAATTTCACATCGAACTCTATCCTGTGGGGGCATTTCGAAAATTCATCATCCAACACGGTCAAGTGGATTTTCAAAGAACCAAAAATGAAAACAAAACAAAAAAGGACACCCTCGTACGAGCAGGGCACTCAGTTAGCCATTGGCGGTCTGTGGGTGCGCGAAGATGTCGGACAAAAGAGTAGAAAGCATTCACGAATATCATATGCAGATGCTGCTACTGCTACTGATGGTGCTGGAAAGTTATGAATTTTAATCGCTTTTCACCAGCAGACAAGGCGAGCAATAATATCCGATAGTAGTCAGGTCGTGGCACGGAATCCTGATCCTTTCTTCCTTTTCCTTTTTCCATACGATTTTAATTTTACAAATTTTTTTTTTCCTTTTTTTTGTTGTGGCTTAGCACGGTGGTTCGTTTTGACGGGTGGCGGGGCAGTACCGGAAAAACGGGGGGAAACCAGGGAAAACATTGCGAAATTGGATTTATCTGTGATTCGTTGGGGTCCTTGGAAACTCGGTCACTCGACCGGATTTTATAGTGTCATACATACATATGTACTATGTATGTATATCCATAGGCTTGCGAACAGTTGTGGTTATGAATTGCAAGTGATGAAATGTACGCATCGCTGAGTTGGCATTTTATCGAGCGAATGATTTCCATCATTCTAATGCGATTGGTTCGTTTGAGGGTCGAACCAGGACATACCTACATACATATGAGTATTGCATTCGGTAAAGGTCATTGTTTGCATATGAGCTGCGAAGGACACGAGGACATTGACTAATTTCGCTACACGCGCTGTTTATTAACGATCGAACAGAATAGTTGTCACCGTACATAGGCATCGAGGTGTTGTCGCTGCGTGGTGTTCATTTAATTTGCCCAACATGGAGGTAGATCACATAGCTCTGTTCCGAGTACGACTGGGGATTTGTAATGTATGGCCGCCAAGTTGTGTTGCAATCGTCTTCGTGGACAAGGACAACGACGTGAGGTTCATTAGCGAAATTGTTTTGTTGAGTTCAAGTGGAGGTGGCATGATTCGACCATGTTTCCAGTGTACTAATCCCAAAAAAGGCGATAATCTCTGTCCACAGAGGTCATTTGCTATATGATCGAAGTACAAAGCTACTTAAAAATGTGCTACAAAACCCATAATCATGTCCTAATTATTCAGCTTGACGGAACACACCCACTCATCAAAACATTCCTCCGTTCGCTAGAAAATTGCTCATCAAGTATTCCTTGTCATAATTACAATAACTGTAATTAGATCCAAGACCACAAACAAGTCAACAATGCACGAACTACCTTTCCCAAGCCCCACCGCCTCACGTGACATGCAAATGAAATGAAAGAAATGCTTCCCCGGCCAGCATTTGAAGAAACCACAACGGAAGTGGAAAATTGCCACATAATTGTGGAATCGGAGTCAACTTGGACTTTTGGGCGACTTTAACGCTACTCCAGTACTCCGCCTGCTGCGTACACCCCTGGCTAGTTGTGATTCCAATCTGTCAGCAATAGCAATTTGATTTGAATCTGAATCAGTCACGAGAGCCATGACAGGACACGTCTAGGCCATTATTAAAATTAATAAATGTACACGAAACAAAGTGTTATCCTCTCCTCATCCACATGTCGGGGGACAAGCATTTTCGCATACTGCACGTATTTGTTGGCCATAAAATTCCGATTTCATTATCCCGATAATGAATTTTGGGACCTATACACCATCATGCCTACGTCAACGTGTCCTCGACGTAGGCCATCTAACTAAGTGAGCTTAGTAAGTTCTACGTCCTAATTGGAAATCAGGACATTTTATTTCGGTCATCTCGTGAAAATCCATTTTGTGCTGAGAGCAACACATACTATCCTGTATCCTGTTGTGCCTGTTCAAGTACGAATTCCCAGTCACGTTGTCGCTTTCATCCTCATGATGTATGGGGTACTGATGTTCTAAAAACTTTTCTTCTGACATCGGCATTTTTTTTTTGTCGTTTTTTTCGGAGAAGTATTAGGGATAGTATGTGGCAGATCCACTACGATGCGTTGTGTAGATTTTAGGATGTGATTTATGAACTTGTTTCTTGTCCCAATAGTAACCTGATGTAACTGGTTTATAAATGCGATTTTGTGGTAAGTCAATAATTTCGTAATTGAACGACACATCGATTGGGAATCGAGGAATTGGGGGGAAAATAGTAACCGCTATTTCCTACTAACCTGAACACTGATTGACTGATTGAAAATAACTGAAATCGAATGACTTTGCTTCCGCATTTAAATGTTACATCATCAAATATTAGTCTATCGGAAAGAAAGTGTTTACCACTTAGGCAGAATTGTTGATGACAATTCAGGGACGTCCACAGGTCAACATTGACATAGTGATAAATACGGGGTCTACCAATAGGAACTTCCGAACTTTGACAGTTGATAGCGGCCACATCGTTTGAGCTAAATCTGTCCGATTGGCTGTCGGTTATTCTGTTTGTTTTGCCAAATCACCACGGATGGATCACCAATTTTAGCAAATTAGGTGTTCTGTTCAGGCAACCTTCCTTCGCCCATTTTACGATCGCCATAATCGTCCTACCGAAAGGACTATTCGCAGTGTGATGGATACATTTGAGTCCATTGGTTCAATAAACGATAAATCAATGCTTAAAACCTTGCCGCTATCCGTGAGAGTGTGCAGGAGAATCCGATGCAGTCGATTTCGCGTCACTCACAAGAACTCACTCATTGCAAGTATACTACGGAGGGTTTTGCTAGTATCACGCCGGGGACGTCGCGATATAATCATTCGAACTCGCTCATCATGCGTCAGAGTCCATCACACTAACCACTGCGGCACGGTGCCCTCCACGACCACAACTTGGTGAATTTGGCGTCGTGACTTAGGCCTGCACCCGTACAAAATTCAACTGACCCAGGAGCTGAAGGTAGACGACCATAGACAACGACATGTGTTCGCTGAATGGACTCTGGATGAATGGGTACGTTTGTCTATTTTTTCATGGTTTGCACCCAAAGATGTGGAATCTTTGGAAGAACCTAGTAATCCGGGTTAACAGAATGCACGATTCGCGGGTGTTCATTCTCCTTTGCACCTACGTACTAAACTACACCCCTGCACACATCAACCATTCCTCCCGCAGGACTGCCGTAGGTATTACTTCGCGGGGATGGTTAGTGATTTACGCTATATTTCGGGCGGCGGCCTCTTGCGCTCTTCTCCCTGCCTCGACTGCCGTAGTCTCGAATGGACTAACGTAATATACGAGCATAGCTTATTCCAGTAATCTACTAAGTCCATCAAGTAAGAGACCAGATTTTCGGGTCTTCGTACGTTCATAATTTGTCTATCCAACACATTGTGGATACAGCGGCGGTCTATCATGTCCACATCTATGAAGATACTGCAAGACGGGGTAATAACAGCTTACCCCTTGGGGGGGCACCCCATCTGTCTTGCCACATTGCTAAGGATGTTGCCCGTTCTTCTACTCTTATACTTACTCTACCTACTCTACTCTTCAACTGAGATGGTCCTGCATCCGCTGATTGTCCTCATTGTATAGAGTCTGTAGGCTGAGGTCATCGTCCGTTTCAGTCGTCTTTCTGCGAGTGCTTCTGCCCAAATTGGGGCAGCGTACAGTAGGACTGAATTGACTACTCGTGGGAGTGGGACTCTGCTCGCATATCCGGGCCTGCCTACATTCGGTAGCATTCGTGAGAGTGCTCTTTGTGTTAGTAAAGCCCTCTTGCTGGCGTACCTTATGTGTTCCTTATAGGAGAGCCTGTTGTCCAGCATAACCCCTAGGTACTTCACTGATTCCTTAGACCTAATCCTCTAATGACCTACTAAAAAGCTCGCATATACCCCCCTTTTTGCGGCTGGTTGTGAACCCAGCCTCTGTTTTGTGGGCCGCTAGTTCTAGGCCGGCATTTACAAGCTAATTATTTACTTAGGAGATAGCTGTATTCGTGACCGTCTCCACTTCCTCTATGTGCTTTTCCACTGTGACATTTGCAAACATGTTGACAACAGGCCTACCATACCCTTGACCATTTGGTCACATGGCCATTTTGCAACACCTACCAGATCTGCATACGATTACCACGGTTTCGGACGCATTACCATACACGCTCACTTTTGACAAGAGATTTGAGATGCTGATCTCAAACCGCAAAGCTTGGGAAAGCAGCGATCCCTTACTCAATGTCAAGAGCCCTAGATGGTACACAGATGGCTCCGAGATGTGTTCCAACGTTGGCGCTGGCATCTTTAGACCAAATCGGAAAGTCACGAAGGCTCTGGGAATGAGACCTAGTATCTTGCAGGCCGAACTATATGCCACCCTGACGCGCTAAGCTTAGAGACTGGCATATGAGGTGTAACCATCAATATACCCTCAGACAGTCAAGCAGCGTACAAAGCGTTACACTCGTATAGCACGAACTCAAAGTCCGTTAAGGAATGCCATCATGATGCCCTACAGGGCCTTGCTAAAAGAGATGAAGTCAAGCTTTGGTGGGTGCTAGGACACAAGGGCGTTAAGGGCAATGAAATCGCCGTCGACTCTGCCTTGATGACGAAGAAACTGCAGAGAACATACTATGTGAGTGTGCTGCTGCTTGCCATCTTATTATCTTAATTGAGTGATTGACAACCTGACTGACTGGTTGTTTTCTGAAGTTCCTGATTGAATATTTCACTGACTGATTGGTCGATCGATTGGCGGTTTGAAAAATCATACATCGGCTGATTGACTGACTGCTTGACTGAATAATTGACTTACCGACCATCGAACTAACTGAATGTATCAGTGACCAGCGCCTGAAAATATGGATCATCAACATAACCTCTCTACTTCCGTACTTGTAAATAAGTTCTGTTTGATGTCCTTACGAGTACATACGTCCTTTCCTTGCAGAAATATACGAATCACGCGCACAGGGCGTTAATGAATATGTCGCAACATCGATGCAATTTGTCATAACATCCCCCGAGAGAATTCATTCAAGCGTAACCGCCAAACATGTAAGACATTCAAGGCACTGAATACCTAACGCCGACGATAACAACACAAACAACACTGAACATCATTCATGTTAAGTGCAGAACATTAACAGTGTTTTAAGCGCACCACGTCTCAGACCATCGTCGTCGTTTTCTTCATCTCCACTGGTCTCCTCCAGATGTTGTACATAGTCATGGCCGACGGGCTTGATAGCCCGAGTAGTCGTCGCGGCGACAACAGTGGACGCGACACACTTGAAAACTCTGCCCGAATGTGTTTGGTATGCATGCGAATATGCGAAGGATTTCCTGCCATGAAACGGGTGCAGAAAAAACAACGCGAAAACGGGGTTTGAGGTGTCGGTCATTAACGCCATCAAACCCGTTTTTGACATTTTAATTAAAAATCATTCGAGCAACGGATGCTCGGTGTGTCAGAGGACTGCCAACCGATTAGTTCGCGGAGTGAGGTAAACGAAGATCCTTATCTGAAACAACAGCTGTTGTTTCAACAAAAGTTTGCACTAAACTATGTACTTCTCCCATTATGCCAACACTAAGCTAGCACTGCCGCATCCCCATTCTAATAGCAGCAAATCGACCGCCAAACGCCTGGTGAAACCGACATAATTAGATTTTCAATAAATTTCAATTAAGCAGGTTTTCGCCCAACACTTTGTTGCAAGCCGACCGCCTCGGCAATCGGTGTGGGGTGACGTTCTAAGTTTTAGCAACTTCCCTACATCGCATTGGCACCATTCCCCGGATCAGGATCATAAATTCATTAATGAAACACAACAATGGCGTGGAGTGTGTTTGCTCGGGCATTGTAGTCTCATGACGATACTGGTACTGATGGAGGTGGTGAAAAACTCTGGAACAAAATGAATTTATTTACGGCTATTTGGACGGGTGCTTCGGCACAGTAGTCACCAGTTTTGGGTAATGCCGACTGAATATTTGTACAAATTAGTGAGTTTAGTAGGGGGGTATTGTAGGCTTTTAACAATTTGTATGGTCTAAATCGCAGACTGACCACGAATTCATTAAAACGTTTGCATATCGGAGATCATTATGGCACACATGAGGGTGAATATTGATCAGGATACAGCATCGTGGTCCACTCATGGGGGATTGATTAATGGAATCGATGTAAAAAGGACTCTACGGGTATGCTGTGAAACAGGCATGTGTGTCAACAAGTTTAATCTGCCATAGGAGCACATGACAAGATAATGGAGGGGTTGGAGGAGTCGCACATCTATTTTTGCCAGTGAATTGCAAAAGGGGTGATGAGAACGGTTCTCGTAGATCCTTCGAAAACTTCATCTTAGACGACATATTGAACACTCTGCCTTTATATCAGACGAACAAATTAAATCACATCTTACTTAGTTATCAGGCCGGCAATCCATGCAGGATCTGAGCCTAAGCTGTAGCTGCCTTCCATCTTTGACGATCCCGAGCACGCTACAACATAACGTTGAGACCACGCGATGATGTCAATATCATCCGCGTATCCTAGCAGCTGGACAGACTTGTAGAAGATAGTGCCTTCCCTGTTGACGCCTGCCCGTCCCACTATCTACTCCAGCACTAACTTGAAGAAGTCGCACGACAGCGCATCTCCTTACCGAAGTCCGGTGCATATTTCAAATGGTTCAGATGTCCCAGAACCGAATTGCACGGTGCATCGCGTATTTTTAGCGTGGCGCGACACAGTCGGCTCAGTTTTCCTAGGATCCTGAATTCGGTCATCGCATCAAACAATTCTTTGTGATGACTACTCTCGTATGCGGCTTTAAAATCGACAAAGAGATGGTGTGTATAGATTTGAAACTCGCTGGTCTTTTTCAGGATTTGTTGAAGTGTGAATATTTGGTCTATAGTCGATGTGCCGGGCCGGAAGTCGCACTGGTAACTGCCGATTAGTGCGGTGCAAAAGGGCTTTAGACGTCCACACAGTACGTTGGACAGGATCTTGTATGCGACATTGAGCAGGGATATACCTTTATAGTTCTTGCAAGAGGTAGGATCGCCTTTTTCGTGGGTGGGGAAAATAGAGTTGATATTCTAGTCATCGGGCATGCTTTCATCTTCCCAAATTCCACAGATGATCTGGTGCATGCTCCCCACCAGAATACCGCCGTCAGCCTTGAAGAGCTTCGATGTCAAGCCATCTGAGCCTGCGGCCTTGTTGTTCTTCAGCCTCTGAATAGCTGCGCCGACTTCTTTGATGCTGGGTGAGAGAACTACTTCAGTGGCTGGAGTTGGCATTTTCTTAGTCCCTAACATCTCTTGGTCATGCTCGTTAAGCAGCTGCTGGAAAGGCTCCAGTATTCTCTGCGGGTCGGAGACAAGATTGCCTTCGCGATTTTGAAGAGCATGAGTGCCTTTCTTGAAGCCTCCTGCATGGCTTTTAGCTTTCTTGTAAAAGGCCCGTATTTCATGTTTGTCCCTAGACTCATCGATATCCTTGAGCTAGGAGGCTGCGAAGATTCTATTCTTTAGTCGCTCGCTTCTTCTCGCTCGGTACTCCTCTGGCGTTGTCCTGGTTTTTCACTGCAGCGTCGGTAGGGGCGTGTGCACTTGTGAGGCTGATGTTGTAAAATCTGCCTTTGATGCGGATCACAGCCAGGTGATCCCTTATAGGTTTAAATTCGATAACCGAGGACGCCGTGGCGCAGTGGTTAGTGTGTTGGACTGTGACGCACGAATGTTTATTTCGCGGCGTTCCTCCTCGGCGGGGTACTGGCAAAACCCCCCGTAGTATACTTGCCGTGAAAAAGCTTCTCGACTCACGCCGTTCGGAATCGACATTAAACTGTAGGTCCCTTTCACCTGTGTGAAAAATAAATCACACACTACATGGGTGATTGAGAGAAGCTTGGCTCTGGTCCTTCATGGGCTGTAACGCCATAAAAGAAAGAAGAACCTTCGACGTTAACCGCTTTCCCAAGACAAATACGCATCCCAACATGTGTAATCTTTTGTGACAGCTTTTTCATTATACCGTTTCCCATCCAGCGTATTTCCTGGACCGCTGTAATATCCGCCTTGTACTGTGTGAGGGCTCTTTCGAGTTTATGAGCAGCTCCAAGAGTGTACAGAGTTCTGATATTCCAGGAGCATATTCGCAAATCGTGTTCCTGTTTCGCGCCAGGTCGTCTTTAAGAATCCCTTCGCTTATCCGAGGCATTTTGCTCTTCCATAACTTGTTTTATTTCACATGGGCGGGTTGTTGGCCCGTCGCACAACCGCCTGTCTAGTTGGGGTATTGTATTGTTCACCTCTCAACGCTTGTTGTAGAGGCTATCCAGAGGGCGCTGCGAGGAGGCTGTATGTCAACTTGACCCGGGCATTGATACAGGGATCGTTGCTGGTATCTCGCCAAGTTGAGAGCAATCAACAACTTTACCCTCTATGTCCGAGCCCATGCCCCCCAATTAAATGACATCTATTGACACAAAATACATCTCAACATATACCGCATTAGGAGCTAAATAGGTCGTAAAAGAGGACTCCATACACATGACAACTTTACCGCGATCCTATTGTCAAAAAAAAGAAACGAAGTCGTTAAAACTTACCTTTTTATTCCCTCATCACTTGGTTTCGTCACTTCCTCATTCCGTCACACAGCCAACGGGAAAGTCATATGAAAGCACGTAACTGCCTCAAGGCAACAGTTCCAGTCGACACCCAATTGTCAGTGCATCCTTCGGCAGAGGAGACAACACAATTATGCTCGTCTCATGCATGTGCGGTAGAAGTCAGGGTTTATTAGTTTCGTTTAGCATCCATCACACATCGTTCCGGTGATACCTGCGGACGGTATGATAGAGCATAACAATCGGTGTGACACATACGTGACATGCAGCATTTCGGCCCAACTGTAGATGGTGATTGTCTACCGCTGTACAAATGACCGACATTAGAAGCTATCAGTATCACCATCTATCGATGCTAACTATCCGCATCGACACGTCACCAGAGTAAGTAACAACTCGGCATAGCCATCTACTACTCTTCTCGACTTATTTATGGGGATTTTGTGTGCAGAGCAGCATAAATTTTTACAAATTATTGTTGCAGCGCGTGCAGTATATTTGTTGCAAGACCGTCATCATCAACATCATCCCGAGGAGGAAGGTCCACCACCAGAGAGCCGTGAAAATTCTGCGCTCTCCATAAATAATGTAAATATGGACACACACAACAAGCACGTAACGATACCGCCACAGAGACGACAGGTGGAATAGAAAAACTAAAGTCAGCGCTCTGGTTGACTACTTTGCCACCAACCAGGTGCACGGTTGAGACTTCCCAAATAGATAAGCGATATGTGCAGCCATAAAAGGTATCATCGCAAGCACCTGAATCATCGTCCAACATGCCACGACGATGTGGCTAGCGAATGGCAAATGGAACGCAATAATGTGTGCACCCCTTTTTTGGAGGCCAATAAATCCCGCTTGGCCAAGCGTAGTTGCACAAAGACGTCCAAAGGATTTGTATTCGCTACATGAGGTGGTGATTCCTCATTCGCCGCGCATTTCCTATGACATGTCACTACCTCGAGGAGTCATAAATTCTATCTGTGTCCCGTGTGCAGTGCAATCGATTGGAAGGCGAGTTTAATCGATGGCGACACAGACACTTAAATGCGTCAGGATTTTGATTTACTCTGCCGCGTTGCGTTGCACTGAACCAGAAAGAAATTGAGGGCAGCTGTGTGCTGCCTATGACGGGCGGTAGGATCAAAAGTGCGTAAAGTGTCCATTGGTCAAGGTTCACTTGACACACACATCACAACGCACCTGATCGATGCGAAGTCATGCGAAAGGAGATGGCAACCAAAAAGAAACAAAAATGAGTAACGAACGAAACGTGAAAAAGGGTTGCAGCTCAAATGAGCCGTGCACCCATAACCGTTTATTACCTCCATTAAAAGGCACCTTGTTACCCAATATGGAGGGTCGTACTCATACTTGCCTCCTCCCCCCTCTGGCTTGCTTGTTTGCCCGCCTAACAAATTGAACAGGTAAACAACACTGAGAACGCATGGAATTCCTTTGCAATAAAATGTTGCATTTACAGCTGCACGGTAAGGGGGTCGACAAGAGCGATGGCGGTGGTGGTGAGACGTAAACGGAAGAATGCGATATAGACGAGGAAGCCAAGTTGCTCGAGTAAGACGAGTAATACACCGACGATGAGTGGACAACAGAACTGCGCATCCCTAATGAATTTATAATTGGCTCCCAAGTAAATGACTGCATTCCATATGGCATGACACACAATTGTGTCCGGTGGTGGTGTGCTACAGCGGCCCGGTCGGGAACAGCATGATCGTGGCGTGTATATGGCATTCGTCGAGGATCGCGAAATTTATGAATCCTTTTTGTTGAGATAGTGATACTACCGACTGGATGTTGCCGCAGTTTGTCGATGGATTGTGTATTCTGGACGAGTTGGTGGTGCCGCTGGTGGCATAGTTGGGTGATGGCTTTCTCTTAATCAGGCCGAGCGTATGAAGTACAAAACTTGTCATTTATGGAGGCGACCATGTGAAGTGATCTTGATAGTAATAATTTGATGTAGGATTCGGTGGCGTAAGGAAAAAATGCCAGTCGAGCGGAGAACGTGCAAGTGATGGATGCAGTTTGTTCTGTGTAATAGTGGGTCTAAATAGTGTCGTCTTAGGCACAAGACCTAACTCGAAAGACTCGAAAGCCAACGTTAAGCCGCACATCGTAGAACAGTACAGTACTGTTGCACACACCAAGTTGGTTGAGGTCAATTTCCACTTAAACCTAAGCGCAGCCTATAGATCGAGCGGTCGGGAATTCAATTTCGAAGCTCATCTGTCAGGTGTACTTCTCTCAAACTACAACATTGTTAAGCAATTTCATTAATATTTATGCATTCATAAGTCGACAATCGACTGATCCGGAGTCCTTCTCTCCTAGAACCAAATCAAAATAAAAACCCGACGAACAGCTACCAATGGCAACAAGAAATGTAACCCAACGACATCCCGCCGTCAATTCGCATACAGAACAACAACCCATGTGTTCCATACTCGCAGGTCCGCATGGTTGTGTCGTGTGCAGAACTTAAAGAACCTAAGTAACCCCCTTTACAACGATGCCCTTACGTCTTGGTGACTCTTTCTGCGTTGGTAAGATATTTCTTCGTTTAGACAAATCATTGTTCCCGCATCTCGTGGTTGCATTGTTTTCACGAACGCGATTCTCATTACCGCAGCGGTGGATCTTGGACTTTTTTTTGTCCTAAAGTCCTCTCTCTGTCGCTCTCGTCTTCTTGGCTTGAGCGTGATTTATTCGATGTGTCAAGTAAAGCGTTCAATTAGACCTTAAACTGTGCGCTGTCGTCATTGTGCTTCGCCATCCAGCATCACCATCATCATCTTGCGAATGGAGGATGCGCAACGAAATTATTTTGTGAAAATTGCTGATGATGAACGCGTTTGCTGTTTAATGGCGATTCACTTTGATCGTAAATACTTTCCGGCACAGAGACGTGTGCATCCGCATCAGGACTATGGACATACAATCATACATGTGGACTTGGCGCGGGCAGGATGATGGATACGGCCGATGGTGGTTGGCTGCATCGTCTGGTCGAGTGAATTATTTAATGTGGCCAAATGGCGGATTCATTGAATCCCAAAGTGGATCTCAGCGAGTCTCATGTGGATGTTGGAGTTTTTTGAATTTTTTTTTTTACAAATGCGGGTGGATTGAATGAGGTGGGAATCGTAATGAGCTAATTTATGATCAATTGATTATTTACTGGCATTCGGAAACATCAATTACATGAGCCGGCCAATAAGCCGAGTGCGTATGGCGATAACTAAACTGCTCAGCCGAAGAGTTATTACTTGCCGTGGTGGTAAGTGGCAAATGGCAAATGATTGTGTACAACAAGATGAACGACTGCACACATTTTCTCATCCAGAATAGAATGGAGGTAACGAGGAATGTAAGGTTCGACTAGGAATTATGGTTGTATTGAATCATTTGGTTGGTGACCCATCATTAGTTCTTTTAGTGGACGACATGAGCTTGTGTGGAATCGTATATCCTTGAGAAATTCCAATTGAATATACGTAAGTAACATCTTCTGCGTAGGGTCTTCATTCATTTGCCTATCGCTGGAGCATTTTAATTAATTTGCCACACTAAAGACATCTTCCTTCGCAGATGTGCTCTCCCCGGTAACTGAATCCAATTAAAGTGCAAAGCCATACGGAGCGACACAACATTATCCGTCATCACTGCCACGCAAGTGCCATTCACGTAGTACGATACATGCACGAACATACGTTCCTCGTTTGTTGGCTACTAGCAGCAGCTTGTTACGCCTTCCACGAGGATTATTTCTCATCTGCTAATTAAAATGATTGACAAATGTTTCCTTTCCATTGATGTTGGCACAAAACACAGTTTTCTTTCATGTCTACATCTTCCATCGGGAGGATCCGTTTCTCACAAGGGCGAGGGATACTTTTTTCGGGGACATTGTGGGGATTACCTATGTTATGCTTGTTGTCGGGATCCATGACATCCTAACGATGAACTGGCTGTTGCTATATTTACATTCTCGTTGACATTTCGCAGGATGTGCCGCGAAGGAATTCCGTCTTAAGTACGACTCACGATGTGTGATGCAGGAAAGTAGCCTTTCAACTGTCTTGAATGATCTTTATTTCAGGATTTTGAGTATTTTCCTATCTATGCCTCTTGAACGAGTGGCTTTTTGGTTGAGACTAGGCCCAGGTTCATCGAACACTCTAGCCCCATTAAATAAAATGATAAAAACCCACTACCATTCCTGCCGAACAGACTGTTGGCGGCAGTGCGACAAATTTTTGTGTTTACAAGCACATAATACCGACAGAATGTAATTAAGTACTAGAGCTTAACACGCACTGCAAACTCGTAGTATTTTGGGAAAATAAGTTAATTAAGGCCGCATTGGGCGCTTGTAGTAGGTATACGCGTTCATTCATCCGTTTCGCTCGATTGGGGGGGCGGCATAAGCACTGGCAAGAGTCTGAGTATGAGCCAAAATGCCCTGCGGATCGTACAATTTCCTGGTATTTAGCTGAGTAAAATCTGCCATCGTTTCGAGGCATAGTGAGTTGGCAGAGGTACCATCACCACCCACTTAATTACATGCGACCCCGTAACAAATTATTCAACATATTTTCCTCTTTCTTCTCCTTTCTTCTACTTTTCTCTTAACTTTGCTCGTCCCGAACATGTGTTTGGGCTTCGTCTTTTCTTATTTCCCTGTCGCATCGCATTTGTCGGCCCGAGTCAGGTTGGTAGGTTCGGTGTCAGGTTGACATGAGCACTATATCATAGTGCCAATTTGAAAACAAAAACAAAAAAAATCCAAGAAGGAGAAGAGGAAGAAAAGTCGTCTTAGTGCCCTGTTGCTCTGGCGAAGATACATTTGTTATATTGTTCAAGAAACCCAGAGTAGTGGTGGTTGAGATAAATAGATGGGGAGAGATTCACTGGCATGAAACATGAGTGGATGGACAAGAGGAATATTTTTGCTCTTTCGGTTGAGCTGGATGATAAAGCGAGGTGACCTTTCGCATGAATGCATTGCTTCTTGGCACGAGAAATTTTGTGGGTGAATGGTATTTGGGTATTTCATTGTGAAACGGACTTAGATGAATAGTCGAGAATTCTTTTTAAAATACCGAACGTGACAGGTGTTATAAATTAAAATGACCTGAACTTGGAGTAGGTCAAGTTGACATACAGACTCCTCGCGGCACCTTGTGGATAGCCTCCATAACACCCGTTGCGAGGTGAACTGATGTATACAACTTCCGCCCTGGGCAGGAGAGCACAACCCGACCAAGATGGCCATTATGCGGAGAGCTACCAACCTGGCCATGTAAAAAGAAAACTTGAAAACGTGAGAGCTCTCTACACTCCTGAAGCTACTCATCAACTAGAAAAGACTCTCATGCAGTACAAGGCGGATATTACTGCGATCCAGGAATGTCACTGAATAGGACGCGAAATGGTAAGGAAGAAGGAGTGCGATTTTTATTACAGTTGTCACAAAAGGCTTCACTTATTGGAACGCGGATTCTTCGTGGGAAAAAGGCTGAGGACGTAAGTCACCGATTTTGAGGCAATAAGAGATCGCCTAGCTGTGATCCGCATTTAAAGCAGATTTTGCATCATCAGTGTCTTCTGTGCAAATTAATTTATTTGTACAACTTAATAACTTTTAAAAAAATTAAACTTTATTATGTAGCTTAACTTAATTTTATTATTTATGTTGCGGAGTTCCATCTGCATTTGCCAAGAGCTTAGTCAGGAAACCGTGTAGAGCTGACGGGTGTGGATCAGGAACTACTTGTGTCTTGGTCGGGTGACTGGTGCTGATGACCACTGAATGTTGCTCACTGAAGAACTTATTCGTGAGCACTCTGACGCTGATGGAATAAAACTCAACTATAGATTAACATTATGTGCCTTATATAGTATGTGCTGTTCTTTGACAGCGTCCCTTTGATGGACTTTGAACTTATATCATAAATTATTTTTGCCTGACCTTGGACTTCCAATACAGATCACGAAGAATATGCTGACGCAGCTGCAACCACTTGACTTCGACTAAAAGCATTTTGCCATTAAGTCGCAGCTGTGTCAACAATGATCGTTCGCGTCTATTGGTTTCCCCATAATTATATATATATGTTGCATATGATTTGACCGCAGCTTGTTTACATTGCTTACGGATCAAACCAATGCTTTAAGATATTAACTTGCACACGCCTGTTGGACGACGCCTACGGAACTTGTCCGGAGTACGACATCAAAATCGTACATAGGGACTTCAACGCCAACATCGGTAAGGCGGAGTAGTCGAAAAACACAGCCTCTATGATGCGACAACAGAAAATGGCTTCCGACTTACAGATTTTGAAGCAACTCGTAATACTGTAATAAGTAAGACATGCTTTCCTCACAAGAAAGTCCACAGAGCAACTTGGCGGTCTGCAGATGATCGAACTACCAATAAAGTTGACCATGTGCTCATAGACAGAGACATGCGTCAAATATCATGGATGTTAGAAAGTTCGGAGAGGCAAACATCTGCTATGAAGATTTCCTAGTGGCTACTTCATTCTACCAAGAGGAGGTTCAACATTGGAAGCCTGAGGACCTCAGATGTCGCCAGAGATCGTAGAGAGCAATGTCGGGCACAAACGCCAACAATATGTGGCTCCAATGCCGCCCAGCAGCTGAAATTACTAGAGGCTACGCGTCACCATCGACAAGAAACCTGTGGTGTGGCGGAGAGCGTGAGCATAAATAGCGAGCGACCGGACGAGGCGAAACATAAGATGCTGCAAAGGAGAACATGAGCAGCGCGAGGAGTACCGAGCTAGAAGGAGGGAGGAAAAATAGACGATGCGACGAAAGAATAGAATCTTGGCATCCTCCCAGCTCAAGGACGTCGAAGAGTCCAGGGACAATATTGCGATAAAAAGCTTTTACTAAAAAGCCAAAAGCGGGCTTTAAGGATGGCACTCAGGCTTTTCGAAATTGCGAGAGCAGTATGGCTACCGACCCGCAGGGAATAATGGAGGTTTACAAGCAACATTTCCAGCAGCTTCTTAAAGAGCATGGAGAAGAAAGAGTGGTAGTGGACGAAGAGATCCCGCCTCCCGTTAACGAAATTGTCCCCCATCCCAGCATTGTAGAAGTAGGCAAAGCTACTAAAAAGCTGGAGAACAACAAAGCCGCAGGCTCGGATGGATTACCATCCGAGCTCGGTGTTCTGGTAGGGAGCATGCATCAGACCATATGTACGATTTGGAAGGACGAATGCATACCCGACGACTGAAATACCAGCTCTATATGTATATCGTTCGGCACATACCTGTGCGACTAGGCTAGGCAAATCGACCGTATACCAAATACTCACGCTGCGAGCAATCCAGGAAAAGATCATAAGAAAATATAAAAACTCTTGAACCTGCGCGAGTCTCTAAAAAAGAGAAAAAAAAAATAAATTGACCGCCTGTTGATGAGTTGCGTTAACACAAGTTACTCGCATGAATCTAAATGACACCATCGCTTATTGGCTTTCATTAATAGCTCCGTCTCTATCCCTCTGTAGAGCGCACTGATAGTGGTGTTTTTGCTTCGGTTGCGATCTACGCGAAGTTTGCACCTGATCCCAGCCTAGCTAGCTTGACCGAGCTCTCGTTTCCAGAGATATTTACATGACTAGGTACCCAGCAGAGGGTCACCTCGTTTACATTCGATATCTCTTCTAGCCTCTCTTTGCAGAGTTTGACGAGTTTGTATCTTATCCATGCTGCCTGCAGAGCCCTAATGGCTGCCGGGCTGTCAACATAAATGCTGATCCCTTTCCTGAGAGATTCTCTCTGCTAATCAGGTCTGCCGCCAGCTTGATTGCGAAGACCTCAGCTTGGAGAACACTGCAGCCATCATCAAGTCTATAGGAGCGATGTATATCCCGAAATTTAAAATAGACTCCGGCACCTGTGCCGATATCCATTTTTGATCCGTCGGTGTAGATTGCCAGTTCGTATCCCGTGCGTACCATATCACCGGTCCATTCCTCCCTGGAGGGAATTTTAATAGAGAATCTCCTCTTACAGGAAGGAAGTCGGGTGGCATAGTCCGTTTCGGTTCTGAATTCGAGGTGGCCCATCGATCCAAGACTGATGCGGGGCCATGAAGACTCCTTGTCCAGATTCGGATGCTCTCGCAGTATATGTCCAAGGGTGGGAGGTTCAGCATAACTTCAAGAGCCGCCGTTGGTGTGGTCTTCATATATCGCGTCGCCGCCAGACAGCCTGCCTTTTGAACCTTTGACACACCTTGAAGATGACATTTCTTCTCAAGCACCTTACACCAGACAACCAAACCTTAGACTAGAGTAGGTCTTACCACCGCAGTGTATAACCAATGCACCAACTTCGGTCTAGCGCCCCATGTCTTTCCAAAGGCTACCCTGCACGAATATGTGCCACGTAGGCCTTTTTGATTCATTCGTCAATATTTTCACTTTAGCTAAGCTTGGAGTCCAGGATTATGCCAAGATATTTGGCAGATTTTCCAGGGATCAGATCGATTTCCATTCATACGGGGTAGGTGTGTCTTGATATAAATCTTTTCCTTGGGAAGAGTACTACCTCTGTTTTCGCCGGGTTTACTAGCAAGCCTCGCCCCTTGACCCAGTTATCAACTAACATCAGTGCATAACTTAGTGTATCGCTGAGGTCCTGCGGAAACTTTCCAGAAATTAAGATGGCATTGTCGTCGGCGTAGACCGTGACGTTATAACCATCCACCTCTAGAATCTTAACCACTTCATGGGCCACAAGGAACCACAGGATAGATAGAGCGCCACCTTGTGATGCACCTTTATTTACCCTCACACTTCCACTTGCTCTACCCATCGCCGAGTTTATTATACGAGTACTTAGCGTTTGTTCAATCCATCTGCATATTCCCGAGTTTATTTGGGCCATATGAAGGCTGGACACTATTGCCTCAGTGCTGACGTTATTAAAAGCACCCTCAATGTCTAGAAAGGCACCTAGAGTAAATTCCTTGATATCGAGCGATTTTTCTATCGCATAGACTACCCTGCAGTACCTACCGATTGCCTCAGGCTAAAAAAAAGCTACCAACAGGCAAGTAAGTGTCTGATTAATCGCGCGATAAAAACATCTCATGTGAAGAAGTTTTTGATATCTAAATTTGCCTTCGATTAAGCGGAGTACCAACCAGCTTTCTTACATTTCTCGATCTTCTGTGAATCTCCTCATAACTAGGTTAGGTGGCTTCCTTCCGTAAAATGGTAGAGATCACTTTGACCAAGATCAGTTGTTCTTCCTCTGCAAATCTATATTTTTCCCCCAGAAGCATGGTTTTCTAAAGGGAAGGACCAACCTTATCGAATTTTTTTCCAAAACGCTTTTAATGCTAAAAAGGCTAAATTATACCTCGAAAAGCGCTATTAGAGAGCATTTTTCAGACACTCAATCGCTGACCTTGGTCTCCTAATTTTTTTTTCTAACCGTCAATGATGTCGTCCTTATTATAAAATACTCCTTTCTGTTAATCTATGTAGACTAAGGTGACCTTGATTCCTTCGGTACTTGGAGTGAGAATAACTTCCCGTAGCTTAGAGTCCGTTAATTCACAGAGGCAGTTCTTCCCTTGGTTTTATATGACTTTTGTCAGACCTCTCCTAGAATACGCTAGTCAACTCTGGTCGCCATTCTGTACGAACTGAAGCTGCGGAAAGCAAATTCTTGGATTTTGCATTTAGGGGTCTGTCATGGTCTGATTACCATGAATTGAATTACCACCCAAAGAAGTTCGACTGCGGTTGATCGGTTTTCAAGCCCATACCGTGAAGTAGTCGACCAATTGTGTACCAAATGTTAGCTGAAACTATAAACTCACCTGCCCCTCTCTAAACGATTTCACACAATACCAACTTTCGTCTTCCAAGGTCTATACCTCTTTTCTAGTTTCTCCTTCTTCGTAGCATTCATGGCCAATTTGAACCCATCTCCTACGTTATTCATTCCGCGCGATGGTTCTCCACATACATGGCACAAATGTTGATAATAAACTGTAATAACTTATAAGCGTTGTCTTCTTCCTTACGAAATGGCAATGACAACTGAGTACGACTGGCTGTAACTCATGTCACGGGTCATGCAAGAGCATTCCAAAATAGAACACTGAATAAACCAATCAGCAAAAAAATCACTCATCACTAGCGCAACAGAAACGGCCCCTGTAGCCTATATTATTACCCAATCAAGTGGTACTTAGTACTTAGTCTTTGAGTGGTTCCTATTAAACTTTTAAGTCAGATCAGATTTTAATTTACTTCCCGTAAACTTGCGCCTTCAAAATACCAATTCACTCCGCATCTGGCACACCTTTTATTATAAGGATCCAAAAATCCCAAAGGATAGACTGTTGCTATTGAACCTTTTTTCGCATAGAATTCTTCTTCACCAGCTACACTCGAAGTGACCCAGATCCTAAACTCGGTCGCGAGTGATTCTCATCTTTCATATCTACACTATTTGTCCTGAACTCGAGGCAGCAGCCACACGGATCCATAAACTTTTTCAATAACCCTACCGCAGGAGCTTGCAATCATCATTGCGAAATATAGCAAATACTGGATTCCCTGAATAGCTCAGGCGACCGGAAAGTAAATAAAACATCTTTTCTCTTCTCTCCTCACCCTCCAGTCCCAAACCATCCCTCACGGTCTATCGCCTGCTATTCAGGGTATCTTGTCGCGAACAAAGCTCGTAAAATATTAAGCCACAGTTAATGGTCAAAGACATTCAACTTTTCCGACACTTTCCCTGCTCCCAGTCAGATCCATCGTATCCCGGATATACATACATATAATCGTACATAGTAAGTATGAGAAGGTGTCATTATCCTGGGCCAAGTCGCTACCTCGCATCACTCGTCATTCTTGTATTAAATTTTTAAAACGTTTTCATCCTTAATGTCATGTTGTTGCTTGTGCACTTTGTTCCTTCTAGCATTTCCTTTCTTCCTGTTTATACACCGAGTGTGTATTGTTTGTTCCTTTCATTCGCCTCCATTCAATCTTCCCCCTGCTTCATAAGATAGATCTCCATTGTGCATTCTGGGAATCAGATGCCTCTATTACTTCAGCTGCTACCAAAGGCCAACTTTCTTGGCATTGGATCTTGTTTTGTTTTCTCCTGTTACATCCGGTGGGTGGTGCGGGTCGTGATTGGCAGTGGGGATGTTTTCTTTGATGGAAAATTATGTTATTTTATGGCGTATCCCCTAAGCATACATTGCCGTACATCCTTCCCGGTCTCTGCAGGGAATAGCGACGAGTGGCGGGTGTCAGTTTTATTTCAGTAGTATAAGTATATGAACGTAGCCACCATACTATGCGGCTCTACATAATTCGGAAAATTTTGTTTGCAAAGGAAATTCATAAAATTTTCATCGCACACTTCCTGGTTTGAAAGGTTGTTGCTTGCGTAGAAAAACATGTAGAAGATGGAGACGGAACTTGGGCTGAGGCTAGTGGATTGCAAAACTGACAGTTGAATGCGTGCATCCTTGAATAACGATGGAGGCTTGAATGGGGACTTCTGTTGGCTAAGGGTGATCTGTTGCTGTTAACCATAAATTGTTAGTACGCTTAATTTCTTACTTACTTATGTGGCGCTATAGTCTGGTGTGAAATTGGGCCTCAACCCACAAGCTTCTCCAACTGGCACGGTCTTTTGCGAGTTGTTTCCAGCGACGCACTCCCAGTTGGTCAAGGTTAAGGTCCCCTTCCACCTGTGTGCGGTCGTCCTCTGCTGCGTCGTCCCTCGGGATGGGATCCGAAGACACTTCGGGCCGGAGCTGTGTTATTCAATAGCTCTACATGGCCTAGACGTTTGATTTGTAGACGTCGTCTTAGGCCAATGTCGTCGTACAGCCCGTAAAGTTCGTCGTAATGTCTCCTCCGCTCTCCGTTTATACAAATGGGACCATAGATTGAACGCAGAATTTTCCTCTCGAAACGACCAAGTGCCTCCTCATCCGCTTTCGTTAAAAACAAGGCCTCTGCGCCATAGAGGAGGACCGGGAGGATTAAGACTTTATAGAGGGTCCCCTCAGTTTTCTCCGGAGAGAGCTACTACTCAATTGACTTTTGAGCCAAAAGAAGCAGCGGTTAGCAAGAGTAATTCTGCTTTTGATCTCAGCGCTGGTGTTGTTGTCGCTGGTCACTAGTAAGCCAAGATAGTCGAAGTCCTTGAACACTTCGAATTTGTAGCTGCCAATTGTGACGTTCTGGCCAAGACGTCCCCTCGTTACCCGTTACCCTCGTTAACCCAAATACCCATTTTAGCCGCTTCAGCTTCAATTCTTTCAAGCGCCTTGTGGACGTCCCGCTCTGTTCGTCCAATTACGTTAATGTCATCCGGTTACGCAAGTTGCGCAGATGTACTTCTACATCCTACTTCTTGTTTTGGCCAGTGGGTCTCGTAAAATCTTAATGTTAAAAAACATTTAAGGACAGCGCGTCACCTTGTCTAAATCGTTTTTTAACATCAAAGGTCTCGGTTAATTCGCTGCCGACCTTAATGGAGCAGCGAGAATTCCATTCCATTCTCCATTGTCACCCTGCACATTCTGACGAATTTTGCAGGGATATTAAAACTAGACATGGCTCCGCATTGCTCGTCCTTATGCACACTGTCATACACGGCTTTCGACGAAAATGAGATGGGTGGTGATGAATTAGTATTCATGGATCTTCTCCAAGATCGGCCGCAGTGTGAGGTTTTGTGGAGCTACCTGACCTGAAACCAGGCGTTCACACCGTACGGCATAGAAGATCTGATATGCGATTTTAAGGAGACTTATTCCCCTGTAATTGGCACAGTTATAGGGGTTTCCTTTTTTGTGGACTGGGCAAACGACGACGATTCCATTCGTCGGGCATGCTTTCCTCCAACCATATTTTACAGATGAGTTGGTGCATGCGCTCTACCAGCTCATCTATAGCCGTTTTAAATAGCTCGGCTGACAGGCCGCCAGCTAGTGCGACATTATTAGTTTTAAGCTTCGAAATTACCAGCTTAATTTCATCTAGGTCGGGTAGACGGAATTCTTTTGCATCTTCGTCCATTACGAATGGATCATTCTGACTGCATTAGATCTTCCATCGCAGTTAAACAGTCTACAGTGTTCCTTCCATATTCTCAGCATTGACTGTGACTCTACTGCTAGTTGTACGACCACAACCATACAGGCTTCCGCTCTGGCTTTATAGCCCTGGCATGCTCGTTTTACTTTTTACAAAACTTGCGAGCGTCACTCCTATGGTAGCATCTCTCCATGTGTTCCTCTTTCCATTTCTGCTCGTAAAATTCACGAGCGGCTCTCGTCCGTCAATGTGGCATGGCTTCAGAGGGGGTTTGCTACATGGGCTTAGCCGGATTGCTCATCAAACCAGGGGTTTCTAATTGGCGATGGTTTGAATCCCAACACATCAGAGGCAGCGTCCCTGATGGCGCGCTGGCAATGCTCCCACTCTTGTCCTGTGGATTGAGCCGGTGTCATCGGAATTTGAGAGAGGTTAAGGGATACTCGATCGGCAAAGATCCTATCTGTAGCTTTCTGACTTCAATCTTTGGTTGTCTAGCTCGTCTCCGTGGCATCCTTGATATCTTCATTCGTACCTTGGCTACAATAAGGAGGTGAGCCGAGTCGATGTTGGCTATTCGGAAGGTTCGTACATCTAGGATGCTGGAGGAATGTCTGGCGTCGATCGCAACGTGATCAATCTGATTAATGGTAGATGTTGAGATGCGGGATCGTGTGCTAGCTAGAAGGAGATTACGCCCCGCCCGGAGGTCAAGTGGCCGATGTCCGTTTTGGGACATGGTGTCGTGTAGGTTATATTTCCCCGTGATAGACTCAAATGCAAGTATGTCCCCTTTGCCCAGTTTCGCATTAAAATCTTCCGTCAGAGGCTCCTGCTATCTGTTGGAGCACTCAGGCGCAAATACTGGTTCATTGTACTCCAGTTAAAATCTCCTAGTACTATTTTTATATCGTAGCTGGGACATTGGGCATAGGTTTTGTCTAGGAGATCGTAGAAGTCGTCTTCGAGTCGATCGCCATTTTCTTCGCTTGGGACGTGGGCGCATATCAAGCTAATGTTCCCCAAATTTGTTCTAATGCGGATTTTTATGAGGCGTTCGCTTACATCCGGAAAGCTTAAGACTTTTTGTCGGAGTCTTCCTCGAATAACAAATCCGAACCTGAATAAGCTTTGTTTGATCTCATTATAGTAATTCCCATAGTAGATGCCGCATGTCCTTGCCTGGTCCATCTCATCGCACTTCTTGGAGTGTGGTTATATCTGCTTTAAAGCACTTGAGATTTTGCTCCAATTGATTGGCTGCACCCGGCCTGTTAAGGGACCTCACATTCTAGGTGCTGACTCGCAAGTCATTTAGTCATTTGTAGGGGTCGTCAGCTTTGTATTCGTCGGTATCGGAGACTTGCGGTTGCTTCGTAACAATTTATTTTTTTCATGATAAGGATGTTACCATAAACACAACCACCAACCAGGAGGGCCAGGTTCCTCTTTCCCTACGAGCAAGGTTGGAGCGCTGCACACATTGGTCCACCACCCGACGGATGTCAGGACAACTATCTAAGGGAGGCCACGCGGAGTCCGTTTGTCAACTTGAGCTGAGCAGAGACAGAGATTCAAGCTGGCGTTTGCCACGTTATTCGCGATCAATTTCTTTGCTCTGTTTGCTCGCCCCTCTCCCCAAATTGTTATTTTATATCCTCATACTGAAAGGCTATCATCCATGCTTAGTAAGTATAGTGACTGGTGAATGGGAGTCTCAGGTTACCGTTAGCGTCCCAATGTAAGTATCTTATACGGTGCAATTGTATCAGTACATTTTCTGACCCCAACCTTTTCCCAGAGCCGTTTCTATTGGACGTAGCTACCTATCCTTATTAGCCAATCGGCCATAAATATGCGCAGTTTTAATCACACCGACCGTACATCATGTTGTACCAATAAAATCCGCTTTCAGTGGCCGCCTAACTAACTCAATCGTCTTTGCCTTCCCATAAAAACAAAGCATTTAATCAATCCAAGTAGTTAAACGTTTAAGAAACAAAATGTCTACTAATAGCCATCCCATGAACAAGTAAATGTCAAATCCAGTTACACCACTCACCTCAACGGCTTTATGGCTGCCAACCGGCCAATCGTGTACTTCCTCAATGGCTAGATGGCAACAAAACGCCCATTACAACGACGACAAGCTATAACCATGAAACGTTATAATCCAATAAAACTCCTGACTAAGAAACACAAAACAGGAAGTATCGATGCCAAAAACACTTTCCCATAAAATTAAAAACAAAAATTTGTAATTATGCACTTGACAGCAGCGTAAGCAGCCTAATGAGGTCTCGAGCGCATTATACGCCTCCCATTCCCCAAAAGTGTATGGGCTACGCACCATCACGGCTGAGGTATCATCGACGGATCTCGAAATCCATGTTGTCAACCCTGTAAAAGACAGAATAAATTGATTTACACCTTCGCTGATGAATCGTTTATTTTATGAGCACCTCCCAACGCTCCGCCCGATATGGTTGTACGTCAGCGGAAGGCGTTAATTACGACCAACAACGAAAACGTCGACTTGATGGAAATGAAACCCTCTGCTCGTAAACAAGCCACCGAACAAGTCAAAACCAAATATAATGAAATCAACAAAAGCCGAGAAAATACTGTCAAAAGTCTATTAGTTGTCATAACCCTCCAAGTCAGGACAGGACAGAGTGTCATAAACCTAACCCACCCCAAGTGTCGTAAATCAGACGTGGACCTCATTTAGAATGCCAGGCGATTAGAACGACTGTTGATGACCAAATTTTCAATGCAATCCGGTACACGTGGTTGCTTACTACTCCTGCTGGTGTCGCTGGAAAAGAATTGTAAATGAGCAACGAACAAGCGGGACCAGGATGACTTTGGCTAATTACAAATTCCAAACACACAGATCACACTGATGATGGCGAAATGAAACAATTAGAATCTTAAGTCTATGCTCCGTGGTGTAAACAACAGTGCCAGTGACAATGATAATCTTTTAATAGTATCAGGAGTCAGGTGATGTTCATCACCACGGGTGGAGCACGTTCATGTCAACGATGTAAGATTTATTTTCTATTATCGGATGCAAGTCGGTAGGATCATTTGTCCCATCGAGCATACGATACGTTCCTTTTCTACTAGAATGGATAATGGAAAAGCGCATCTTGGTCGCCGTCATTGGTATTCAAGGCGCCATGATGTACGGGGAGTTAAAACAAAAGACTCACAGTTGGGTGGGCAGAAATAGAACCATTACACCAGATAGCATACGCTCCACTTCGACAACCGCTAAACTGCTACTAAGCAGCTTACGGAACGAAACGGGGGCCGGGGAACGAGAATGAATGCCATTTGTAATGTGAAAGATAGAAACTACTCTGAGGCTAGTGAGGTTTTGCTTTCGCTCATTGTCGTACCATTCTGTATTCAATATAAGTTTAGTCCGGAAATTCCATTCACAGGAAGACAGCTGGAATAAAAGAAGGAATGATAGTCGCCGAGGAGCAAAAGAAAAAAGTTCATAGAACCCGGAAGTGAATCCGAATCTGATTCCGAATCAGGATCAGTGCAAGACAAAAGGATTCTAAGGATAAATGATTGAATGAATGAAAGCGGTTTCGCTCTTGCTGAGATTTTTTGATACTTAGCTTCTGGATGAATTGCCATTGGTGACAAATCGTGCGCCATTGGTGGTTACCATCGATTTACGTACATATGTACATGTGAGTGTTTTCTTGTGTTCTGTTCCTCCAAAGCACATTGTTTAACTTACTATGTAAGGGGAAAATGATGAAAGGATAATAGAGCGCTTCTTGAAACTTTGCTTTTGTTTCCTATCAAGGATACATTGAATAACGAGCGTGTCTATGGAGGATTTGATTTTTGTTGGTTTATTTAAAGGTAAGAGTTGAATAAGACGCAGAAAGCTGTATATGCGGGCAATAAGTGAAGTATTGTTGACGTAGATGGTAACAAATTGTATCTACTGACTATGTAAACTGAGTGTATGGAATACCTAGATTTTAGCACCATAGATCTTTCATTTGATTTCGAATTGAAATTGACAGTTGCTGTAAGTAGCGTTCGTTAATATGGAGTGACGTAACGTGACATCACGCAGAAAAATAAGATATCTGAACAAAAACAGGGCGAGTCTATTTAAAATTCTTTCAAATGTTAGTCACTACATTCCCCATGTGTTAGAACCATTGTTGGGATGATGACTAGTCCGCCACACGTTTCGTCCCCGAGACTTAAGCAATCGTTGAATATTCGAATGCTGTCCTAATACTCCTCTTTATTTTTAATTAAAAACTAATTGTTGCTGCATTCGTTAATATAGTGTGACGTAACGTGACGTCACGTGACATCACGCGGAAAAGCAAGATCTCTTGGCAAAAAAGAGCAAATATTGATTACTATAGTAATCGATCAAAGAAATATTCCACAGATGTTGAAACGACTCTTGGGGATGACCAGTCTACTACCCGCACACGTCTTTCGGTATTTTCTGCTTTACTCACAAGGCCTCTATCCATGAGATTAAAACATTCGCCGGAAATATTGACGCTTTCCTAATACTCCTCGTTATCTTCTATAATATAAAAATGAATCGCTGAATGTGTTGCTAAGCGCAAATCCCGAGAACAGCTGAACCGATTTCGCTAATTCTTTTCTTATAATATTCCTTGGAGTACGAGGATGGTTCCTACGGAGAGAAAAATTTAAAAAAATTGCCTGAAAAAAAAACGCTTTTCTATATTCCTATACAAAAGATTCGTAATAATACTTAAAAGTCAATTTGAACCTTAATACCATACCATAAAGTTTAAATATTAATGGAGGGGTTCCGGGAAGGCAAAACAATTAAGTGACGTTAGTATCGTATAAATATTAATGTCAATATTTGTCAATATTTATACGATGGTAACATTACTCAAAAACAAATTGTCTATGGTAAAATGTCTGTGGTAAAATGTCACTTGAAATGTAAACGTCTCTTTGCTGTGCATCTACATATAATATTACTAAATCTACCACAATTTTCTATAAAATTAAAAAAGTGTTATAAGTTTGTGATTTACAAAATATGCCTCCTGCATTGATTTCCATTGAGGATATGTGCTCGATGATGTCAAACAAGCTATTATGTTAATTGGGGATGGCCGAGCCCAATCGCCCAATGCACGATGCTTTTCATCAAGAATTACAACCTGAAAAATAGTATGATGTCAATACTTTGAAAGAATCGATTCAAATAAATCTTCCACTATTGAACGAAGAACAAAAGTATGTATTTGATACTCTTTTGAAAGTAATAAATGATGGAACTGGAGGGATTTACTTCTTGGACGTTCCTGGTGGTAAAGGAAAAACTCTTTTTATTACTTTAATATTAGCAACAATTCGCTCAAAAAATTAAATTGCTCTAGCTCTTGCTTCGTCAAGCATTGCAGCAACTTTGCTTGAAGGCGGGCGAACAGTCCATTCAGCTCTTAAATTGCCATTGAATAGCAAAGAAACGAAACTCCAACCTGCAACATTTACAAGAATTCGGCAATGGCAAAGGTTTTACAGCAATGTAAACTGCTGGAATGAATGCACGATTGCGCATAAAAAATCTTTAGAGGCTTTAGATAGAACCTTAAGAGATCTACGGAACAACCAAAACCCATTTGGTGACGCAAGGATTTTATTATCAGGAGATTTCCGACAAACATTGCCAGTGGTTCCACGTTCAACGCAATCTGATGAACTGAATGCATGTTTAAAGTCCTCCAATTTGTGGAAACATGTCAAGGTATTAAATTTAAGCAAGAATATGCGTGTCATGTTGCAAAATTATCAATCTGGAGACATATTCTCTAAACAACTCATTGATATTGGTAATGGCAAATTTTCTATAGATGTGCTGACTGGCTGCATCACCTTTCCCGAGAGTTTTTGTCAGTTAACGCAATCAAAAGCTGAACTCATTCAAAAAGTGTTTCCAAATGTTGCTCAAAATTACTTATTCCATGATTGGGTGAGCGAACGAGCTATACTGGCTGCCAAAACCACTGATGTAAATGAATTAAATTCCAAAATTCAAGATGACATTCCTGGCGAAATGAGGACATACAAATCAGTTGATACGGCAACTAATGAAGATGATGTCGTGAACTATCCACCGGAATTTTTAAACTCACCTGATTTGCCAGGATTGCCGCCTCACAATCTTCAATTAAAGGTTGGATCTGTAGTTATAATATTGCGAAATATTAACCAACCGCAACTTTGTAACGGCACACGATTAGCGATAAAAAATTACTGAATAACGTAAAAGAAGCAATCATATTGAAAGGAAAGTATAAAGGAGAAAACGTTTTGATACCCCGCATCCCAATGATTCCGACTGACATACCATTCGAGTTTAAACGACTAGAAAACCCGTGTTTTACGCATGGTCAATTGTATGTTGCCTGTTCCCGTGTTGGAAAACCATCTGATCTGTTTGTTTACGCACCAGGTAATCAAACAAAAAATATCGTGTACTATAAAGTACTACAATAAAAATGAATCCTAATTTAGAATAAGTAAAAATAAAATAAAATATAATAAGTAGGTATCATAATAAGAAATCGAAATTGTAATTTTCATTGTGATTTTTTAGTGACTATTAAAAGAATTTTAAGTGTTTTGTAATTTCTATTTTTTAACATTATGCAATTGTTGACTTATCAACTTTCCTTTTTTTTTATCTTACTAGCTGACCCGGTGCCCCGAATAGCAGAATAAGTATTAAAAAAAATAAAAAATTAAAGAATCGACTGTTAGGTGGTACAAAGCTTGCCGGGTCAGCTAGTTTTTAAATAAAAACGGATGGTTGCTGTATCTATGTTTGGCTAATATGGCGTGGCGTAACGTGATATCATGCGGATAAGTAAGACATCTGAACAGAAAAAGGGAGTAAGTCGGTCTAAAATTCTTTCAATTACAAGAATCGAACTAGAAATATTGTTCTTCAGTTGTTGAAGGTGTTGTTGGTGTGATGACCAACTTGTCACCCGTACACGTCTTTCTATATTAATGAATAAACTCCCGTTCACGAGTTTAAAATATTCGACGAAAATAACGCTATGCTACCACTCTCCTTCATTTTTTAACAAAAAAATGATGAGGCTCATGGCGAGCCTTGGCCTCCTTTAAAAAAAAAACTCTCCAATTGGCACGGTCTTTCGTCAGCAGCCTTCAGTGCCGCACGCCTAGTTTGTTGAATTATTTTTCCACTTGCGTGCGCTACCTTAAATTTGGCCATCCTCGACCGCGTTGCCCCTCGATCGGATTCATAGACCTTCCGGGCCGGAGCTATGGCGTTGGATCCGCAAACGGCGAGCATGTTGCTCTACAGCCCGTACGATTCACTATTTAGTCTACTCCTCCATTCCCCATTTATGCAGATCGGACTGAAGATCGTACGTAGAATTTTTCTTTCAAACTGACCAAGGGCCTCCTCATACGCTTTCGATAAGCTCCATGTATTCGCACCATAAAGCAGTACCAGGATGATAAGGGCCTTGTATATGGTCACCTTGGTTTTCCGAGAGAGAGCTCTGCTTCTCGATTGCCTTCCAAGCCCAAAGAAACGACGGTTGGCAAGAGTTATTCTGCGTTAGACTTCGGCACTGATGTCGTTGCTGCGTGTCACTGCGGAGCTTAGGTAGATAAAGTCCGTGACTACCTCAGCCGATATGTACGCCCTGGGCAAAACGCCGGTGAATCATTACCTTCTTTGACGACAGCATATATTTTGTCTTACACTGATTTACCGGCAGTCCCAATTCAGCGCAACACCGACGTATTGGTCAGAACGTCACCTTCGGCAGCTATATTTTTAAAGTAGTCAAGGAATTCGTCTACCTTGGCTTGATGGTGACAAGCAGCAACGACACCAGCGCTGAGATAAAACGCAGAATAACTCTTGCCAACCGCTGCTTCTTCGGGCTCAAGAGGAATTGAGTAGTAGAGCCCTCTCTCGAAAAACTAAGGTATCCCTGTACAAAACCTTAATCATCCCGGTCCTCTTCTACGGCGCTGAGGCTTGGACGTTATCAGAAGCGGATGAAGAGGCTCTTGGGCGTTTCGAGAGGAAAGTTCTGCGTCCAATATTTGGTCCCGTTTGTGTAAACGGAGACTGGAGGAGGAGATTTAACCAAGAACTGTACGGGCTGTACAGCGATATCGGCCTGGTTAGACGTCTTCGGATCCAACGTCTAGGATGGCTAGGCCATGTAAAGCGAATGGACATCAACGCTCCGGCCCGAAGAGTCTTCGACTCCAACCCCGAGGGACGACGCAGCAGAGGACGACCGCATTTAAGGTGGCGCGCACATGTGGAAAGGACATCAACCAACTGGGCGTGCGGCACTGGAAGCGGCTGGCCAAAGATCGGGCCGGCTGGAGAGGCTTGTTGGTTGAGGCCCTGGTTCATCCTGATCTGTAGCTCCATCAAAGTAAGTAAGTAGCCTTGCTGCCACAAGATAGTGGTCCGGGTCGATGTTTGCTCCTCGCGCCTGCCATCTATCGCAATGTGATCAAATCTGGTTGACGGTTGATTAATCCGGAGACCGCCAAGTCCCCTGGTGGATGTTGAGATGTGGGAAACGCGTGCTAGCAATTTGAAAATTCCGCCCCGATGCGAAGTCTACCAGCCGAAGTCCATTTTCGGATATGGTGTTGTATAGGCTGTGCTTGCCAATGACTCTCTCAAAAGCGACTTCCTTGCCCAGTTTCGCGTTAAAGTTTCCCAGTACGATCTTAACATCGTAATTGGGACATTGGGCGTATGTTCTATCGAGGAGATCGTAGAAGTCGTCTTTTCTAGCATTATCCTTGGCCTCGATGGGGCATGAGCGCAAATTAGGTTGTTGTTGGCGAATCTATGCGAATTGCTATGAGGCGTTCGCTTACATGCCGGAACTTCAGGACTTTTTGCCTAAGTCCCCCTTTAATAATAAGTCTGCATCGCCAATAAGCGTAGCCAGCTGTCCTTGTAGCAGTCGCCGTAATAGTTGTCATAGTTTCTCATCGGCTTTTTGCCCGGTTCATCCCATCGCAATTCCTGGATTGCAGTAATGTACCTGTCTCATAGCAGTCTAGGGCCTCCGCAAGTTGTTCGGCTGCACGTGGTCTGTTGAGGGACCTAACATTTCACATACAAAGCCAAATATCATTTCTCCTTTTGTTTTTCTTTCCTGGATCGTCAGCGGTTAATCCATCCGTTTTTTTATTTGTGGCGTAGGAAACTCGCCATTCGTCCTTTTCCATTCGCAATTTCATATAGAAATTTCCAGGTGGCATTACGAGGAGGTGATAATAGGACTTACTAATAGAGTTGCTTGATGTTCTGTCGCAGTAGCTTTCACTAGTTATTTTACGGATACGCTACCCCTACGAGATTTTTGTAAGCCGTTTACTGTCGTTGCTGTCTCTAGGCTTCGTTAATATAGTGTGACATCACGTGACATCACACGGAAAAGCAAGACATCTGAACAAAAAAAGGCGGAGTTCGATTAAAATGCTATCAGATGTTAGTCACTATAGTCATTGAGCAAAAAAGTATTATTTCACAGGTGTTGGAAGCGTTGTTTGTGGTGATGACCAGTCCGCCACGCGTCACGTCCACGAGACTAAAGCAATCGTTGAAAATATTAACGCTATCCTAATTATTTTCTTTTTTTTTTTTTTAATAAACACTGATGGTTGCATGACGTCACGTGACATCACGCGGAAAGGTGAAATTTCTCCCCAAAAAGAAGAGTAAATCCACTTAGGATTCCACCAAATGTTGATTACTACAATAATGGATAAAAAATAAAATATTATTCCACAGGTGTTGAAGCGACTGTTGGGATGATGACCAGTCTGTCACGCGCACAAGTTTGTCGCTATTTTCTGCATTACTGATTAAACCTCCGTCCAGATAAGGACATTCACCGAAATTAATAACGCTATCCTATTACCCGAGAATGTTTTTCAATTATTTTGCACAGGACTTATCCTATTATGCAGAAAATGTAAATTCAAAAGTTGCCGCCATCCGATTACATCCGTTCACGCAAACTGAACCTATCCATTTCCATTACTACAGTCATGCGGCACGTTTCGAAACTTTTCCAACATCCAATTTTCGCGACTAACTTTACAACTTTCCAAATAAAAGGATTCGGCAATACAGTATCATAATAGTCCGCCTGCCGCTTTATTTTTATGAATATGTTCCAACATTTCCAAGTAATTAACATACCAACTAGTACTATTGCAATAGGGCCCCCAGTTACTTCCTGTTTTGCCCCGATATGCTACTTCTTCAACAAATTGCAGGATTCAAATAAAATCCCTAGAATAAGTGACGGGATGGGCACTGTGTTGTAACAGAAAGGATATAAAAGAGAGAAATTGTAAAACGAATTTGAGCATTCTACAGACCTCTGCCCCTAGTGCTGACTCCTTGCTAAAGTATTTTCTTAAAAACTTACTTTAATTAAAAAACTTCATAATTACACATACTCCAGTGGCGTGGGGCGAGAGGGAAAAAAGGATCATGCAGCAATGTGTTGCCTGTACATCCACGTCGTATGGAGCATATGCCACACAACAGTTTCAACTTTCGAATCTCATGCAGCTGCAACAGGGTGTGCTGTAAGTTTTCAATAAAAAAATAAAAAACACTAAAATCCAACAATAACAAACACTTAATGACAGGCGAAATGTTTTCATGCAATCGGATTCCTTTGTGGCATATCCTGTAGTCAGGAGCTCTCGTCGACGACGCGGCGGGTCGAATACGAATCCCTTTGAAAACGGCATGCGAATGCAATTCTTGTTGACATGTTCTCCTATTTTTCTCCCAGCAGGGCATGGGGGCAAATTAATTCTCCATAAGGAAACTTTTCTGACTGGCGAACGACCCCAATGCAAATTAAGATTTATACAAAAAATTTTTTACTCTTCATCGTCCCCATGGCTCTTACACTCTACTTGTCTTCATCGTCGTCGTTGCCATTGCCGTCCTGTCATGGTTTTATATTTAAGTGCAAAGTTTTTCCCATGCAACAATTTGACGTCTCAAAAGGAGACGAGAACGATTCCACGATGACTAGGAATATGAAAAAGACGGAAAGCAAGAACAAGCAATGCTTTCTTCCTTCATGCCCGGCAACTTGTAGAGCCTCAATTCAGTTTGGTTGCAGTTAATGCACAAAGGACGAACAACCAACGTACGGGGTACGCGGAGTAGCTAAAGTTTTAATGAGATCCTTTTATTTACAATTCGGGCGGCACACAACCAGCAAATGCTTCAAAGTTTACAAAAAGAATGCGAATAAGAAATGATAAGGGGACCGAAAGTATAGGGAAAAACTGCAAGCCCCATGCCTAGTTTGTTTGGCGGCCTTTGGGGGGGCCAGGATAATAATTTCGTTGGAAAACTTCCAACGCTAAATTAATTGGTAGGAAATAATTAAGCTTGTGCAAGAAACTTTACTGACTACTGCAAGTACCCCCGTACTATTGGTGGCTTTAGTTGTGGCGCTAGCTGTGATGGTTGGCGAAGATTCTTTGGCCGAAAGCTAGAGGCTTTTCGAAAATGACCAGCTTCTGTGCGTACTTATAGTTAAATGAAAATTTAATTCTAGAGTCCGTTCAGTGGTCTCAGATTCTTTGACTCTGTAGGTCGAGGTTCGTTGTAATTAGCTTGGGCTTTAAGACTCAAAACGGGCTCTCTTCTTTGGTCGACAAGTTGTAAGACAAAACTTCGCTTTGGACAACTCTATCGTCTATGATTAAGTTCTTGAAAGATCCAGCTAGGTAGGTAGGTTGTAGTGGTTGGCATACGAAATCGGATGCGTGGGATACCGCATGGATCATATTACCTGGATCCGCAACCTGAAAACCAATCAGTGCCTCTGATGAAGCGACGGATTTGAACTATTTATATCTGTTAAGTAATCGTAGAAGGGCGCGCCGAGGTAGATCCTCCTGCGATTCGCAAAACAGCGACATGAGCAGAGGAGGTTGTGAATTGATTCCTCTTCCTCCTCATCCATGCAGCCGCGGCAGAAGTCATTGGCAGGTAGCCCTAGTTTGACAGCATGCTTTCCACTGTTGCAGTGACACCCATTTAAGTGCTTAAGGTTCCCATATTGGTTGCCATAAGGTCCCTGGTCCGTCCTAAGTTTGGCTTAGGTCAGATTTGTTTAGTGATAAAGCCGGTGTTACTTTCGTTCCATTGAAGGTTGGTAGCCCCTGTGGTACAAAGTTTTATCATGTGCTTCACCGAGCTTATTGGTGTTTTTAAATCGATGAGGGTTGTAAGACTGAGTGTGCTTGACCCTAACCTTGCGAGTTCATCGGTCGCACAGTTTCCTCGAACCATTCCGCCTTTGGAAATGAGATGTCTTTGATTTGTGGGTTACCGCTGCCAGGGATTTCATAGCCCATCTGCTGTCCGTGCAAATGATGTTATCCTTTACGTATATTGCATTGATACTAAGCCATGCAAGGGCCTCCGTTATCGCTGTTTTTTCCCACTTGGTACATACTGCAGTGGTTTGAGAGTCTAAATGATAGTTGAAGTTCCTTGGAGTGGACTTCACTACCTACACCCGTCTCCATCTTGAAGCCATCGGTATAGAGGGATATCAAATCCTTTGGTATGACTTTTCCTTCAGCCCATTCCTCCCGGGATGGAAAGATAACTTCGAAGTTATGTGTCCGTGTCCATGGGTACTTCGAAGTGGTTGAAAATGTTAGTATAGCCTTTGTGTAGTGTGGGCCAATTTCCTATGCTACTGATCCATAGGGCCGTGCAGGCAGCAACCTGTTTGCTGAAGAGGTCCAATGGTGGGAGATATAGTAGGATGTTTATAGCCTCCGTGGTGGTCGATCTAATTCAACCACTTATGCAAATGCTGGCCGATATTTGCGCTTTCCCCAGAAGGTATCATAGACTGTCTCATCCAGAGCAGTCCACCAAATTACAATGCCGTAAAGAAGGATAAGTCTTATGACTGCTGTATAGAGCCAGTGCATAATGTTGGGTTCGATACCCCACTTTTTGCCCACTACTTTCCTCCAACTGTAGCTGGCTTTCTTCACTCGCTCAAGAATGTTGGGTTTCGAATTTGGTTTTCTGTCAAATATTATGCCGACGTATTTGGCCTGATCTTTGATTGCTATTTGGGTTTCACCCATCCTCGGTGAGTTGAAGGCGGAATTTTCTATTTATTAGTAAACAGTACTATATCAGTCTTCTAGGGGTTCACTCCAAGTTCGCAGTTCTTCGTCCAGTTTACTACTGTTTTTAAGGCTCCCTGCATTAGGTCACTTAGAGTGCTGGAAAACTTTCCTGAGACGACTATAGCAACATCGTCCACATAGGCGACAGCTTACTCTTCCGGGACGAAAGATCTAGGGATCTTTAGCGTTGATGTCCCTTCCTAGAGCTCAATTGCAATCTTGATGGCCTTACTTCTTCTTCTCACCTCTAATCCACCTGTAATTCATTCAATCGTGAACGTATACAGACAGCGTTTTCTCTTGCTATTCTCAAGGCCTGAAAACAATGTCAAAATTCTTAACCGAGGTCAAGTCGCATAGGTCGACAGGAAACGTAATTAAAACGGTTTTTTCCAGCACTTACAATGGCCGAGCAGCATCATGAGCTACAACAATACCATTCCACGTAACGATCATCGCCGTCCACCACCATCATTATACCAAAAGTCTCCAACTACCAGTCATAGTCGTCTTCAACGTTACAAAGTACGAACGAAGCAATTTCCTCGATCACCAAATTTCTATTCAAATTGACTTCCTTGTGACTGTTTAGAGGAATTACTTTCTAATAGAAGCAATCAAAACGGGATGTTGCCATTCCCATTGCCCCAGCCCAGTGGCTATAGAGCCCAAATAACAAAATACCCACCTCTGATCAAATTGCATCAATTCCCAGATCGTTCGGTTGAAGGCAGGATGAAGAAGAAGAATAAGAAGAAGTATACTGGAGCTCCTAATCCAACAATAACAACAATGACTCCTGATTCAGCAGCAAATCGAATTGTAAAATAATTGAATGGAAATGGAAATTGGCCATGACAAGAAGAGGAGGAGGGTGTACCGCGCTAAGGTACTAGCATTGTCATCATCTTTCGCGCAAGAGTACCAGCTAACCAGCGAGCTTATTCGGTGTATGTGTCATTGTTGGCCAATGTCTATTGCAACCTCAACCTCAAGCCACAGCCATGCGGTCTCCATAATGCAATAAGAAACTGAATGGCAAGGCTAAGGAAGCCTGAGCAAGGCGATGACATTCTCTTAAAGCGCGACATTTCTAATTTGGCATTTAAATGCTCATACCAATTACGTTCGAGGCGGATGAGAAGCCTACTGCTGCAGCTACTACGTTCGATTCGAACGGAGAGAGAGGATCGCATCTCGACCAACGTCGTTGTCTTTCTATGTTTGGAATTTATTGGCAGAGAACACACAGCACCACGACGATAGACTCAGGTTCTTGGCCACGGCTACTGCTGTTCAAATTATTGGACTTTAAGGCAAATTGGAAGAAGCATCTCACATGTGTAACCTTTCGCTGGAACAAATATGTACGTGTGCTGTGCGAACTGACGTCTGTCCACTCAGCCACTGCTGTGTTGCACCCAACAAACGATGGACAGGACAAACTGGAAAAGGAAAACCAAAAAAGCCATTTGAAACAAATGCGACATAAAATGCGGGCTACTGTTGGACGGGAAAGCGAGTGAGTAAACTGGTTTATAGCTTGGTTCGGCCCACTGTATGGACCTGACGGGCATTGCTTGCACTTGCACCCCTTTCTATGCAATCAACGCACTGTCGGTGTAATTTACTGCGCGTAATACGCACCTTGCACCTGAAGGTATATTATTATCCTTGCAGGGTGGGAAGCTCACGTTTTTCCACACGTACACCGGAAGGGTTGCTCTGACCTAAGGGTCGAATATTGAATGACAGAAGGGAGACGTTGCGTCATCTGGCTTCTGGTTAATGACAAAAGTTTATTTATTATGGTATCCTTTGGCTTTGTTGCAGTTGCAATTTGGCCAACAAGTCGTCATTGGGCATCGGACGTGATGGCACACCCAGGGGAGTGGGATGTCATCTGGAACATGCTGCAAAATTGTATCACCGAAAGCATGTGGGGCGACAAGATGCAGGATGTTTTTATTGGTAGATATACATACATACCTCGTGTTAATTGTATCAAATTGTCGATAAAGTGGCATGGGCATAGGGACAGACGCAGCTTGCTTTGGGAGAATTATTTGTTCCTCGAACTGTTGCCAAGGGGTGGCAACAAGATGTTGTCGACTTAACTGCATAGGCAATGGTGACGGCTTCTAATGTCTCCTTTAAGCTACGTTTGATGGGAAGCTGGTTCGAGGTCCATTGTTTCACCACACAAATCAGACATTTCTGGTCTTTTCTCTCTTTCGGGACTCCTGAAACGTAATGTCGCTTTAAAAAAAAAAAAAAACAATTAGAAAAAACGAGGTTCGCTGCCATGAAACGTACTCTACTCCAGACTGTCAGACAACTAAATTGGAGTAAAAGCCCATCAGATACTGTTTTCCAAGAACAAGTGAAGAAAAATGGGACTTGCTTGACATCCTTTCGCCTAGTCTCGTTAGGAATTCGTTTGGTTTATTAAAACCCACCCAGGATCCATTGTCTTCGTAACATAACAACGAACACAAAGGATACGCGCACAAAGACGGCGTTAAAATCAACACTCAAGTTTAATTGAATAATTAAAATCCAAGAAGAAGATGAAGACGAAGACGGAGAGGTAGCGGAAGTCTAAGAGGATTTCCTAGTCCATTGCCATTCATGCTTGTATTTTATGCCTCCTTTTTGGCTACTCTCTTAGCTCTTGTGCCCCATTGAAAAAGCCATTCGTGTTGACAAGTTCCTTAAATATGGTTCGAATATGTCGTTAACCGATACGTATAGACACACCATCGTCGTTTGTATCGATTAGAAAGCATCTCGAGAATTAATCCAACTCTCAAGGCCAGTATCCTTTAATTACGAATTCCCTTTGATACTCGTACTCCTCGTATTCCAGATACATATTTTCCGGTTGCTTTACTCTTTTTTTTTTTTAGACCAAAAGTGAACGCCTGTTGCCGAGCATAATTAATTCAAGTGTTTCGATCTGATCGCATACAACAAAAACAATAACAAAACAGACAAGGATACAGTGTTCGAAGGAAAAGACTAAGGTGCACATGCCTTGAGGCTGTCTTCTAGTAAATTGCTGCAATCAATTAACAAAGTCAAAGTGAATGAATCCTATTGTCGGCATGGCATGACTGCTCTTGGGCTTATGGAACGGAGACGAAGCTAAAGGATTTGCATATTCATGGCAAGTCGAGTCGAGTGCGGTGTGACGGTGGCTGGAGGAATTCATTGTTTGTTTTTGTTTTTTTTTTTTTGTTTTTTTCTCTTATGTCGGATGCTTGGCAGGTTGGGTTGGCGTGCAAAGCTTAAATGGGATTGTAATTCCTAGTACACAGGTGAATGGGTAATTTTCCAGCAGGAGGGACTAGTAAATGAGATTGAAGGATATTGGACGTAGGGGATGCTTAAGAGTTGGTGGTGGCAGAAGGTGATTCTGATTCCATTGAGTTGATATTAAAATGATTGGGACGAATAGGGTCCCGGAGAAAATTCAAATCAGCTTAAGAGCTGTCACTATTGATCAATTTGTCAGGTGTTTTAAGCGAATCAACGCAGCAGGTATTTATTAGAGCAATATCTACTCCATCTATCGATCGCTGGAGCGATATGTACTCAAGTGATTTCATGGGCCTCTTTAGCAATCGTTTCCCTGTTCCCTTTTGGATATCCATTCACGGGAGGTTGCCCACGATGAAGTAGAGAAATGCAAGTAATTTTTACATTGAGTTATAGTTCGCAGTGATGGTTGCTCCTTGGTCCTCATCTCATAAATTGTGGATCCGCTGTTTCATTGGCTATGCATTCGCTTACAACACCACCAAACCGAAATTGACTTTCTGCCATCCAACGAGCCTTACGCAATCTATCATTAAAAACCAAACGCAATCCACCATTCAATGTCCATTGTCTCATACAATTTGTCGCATTACCCGACCGAGGCTGTTAGTGTCTAATTTACAATATCCGAACAGAGTGGCAGTCGTCCGTTTGTTTCTAGCCCACGAGAAAAAACGGCAGCAACATCGCAAACACCAGTGACCTTAACTAATGGCATTTATCCCGAAGCAACACGACACGGACAGACGTCTTACTACATTCACTGACTAATTGTCACTTGGCGTCACATTTGCCACGTCCACAATTCACCACTGTGGCATTAATAATGGCCAGAACGTCTGTCACATAAATTGCACCTCGTCGCGTCTTTGATGCGACACCAATGAAGGCGACCGACCACTAGACCGTCTCCTAGAATGACCATAGCCAATTGGCTTTGAGGTGATGATGACTTCTTCGCGTTCGGCCTTCACTCCGTTGCAATCCATTGCAAAACGGAACGTCTGATGGCTCCTGGCTAAGGAATCAGACGAGAACTGTTGGGATTATTATTGAATTGGCCCACAGGGATGCGTTATTATCCACCGTATCCGTTCCACTGGTCCACTGGTTTTATTCCACGGTTATCTCCATACACTGACATACGCATGCTGACATTCGTTTTGTTTTTGTTTATCATCCTTCGGTTCGGTGCGCAGTCAATAACCGTAAATCAAGGGATTTATGAGTTTTATGTCCGGCCAGCGAGCAGTGGTGTGCTGTTTTAAGCCCGTGGTATTAATTCCGTTTTGACTGATTTTCGCCGGGGACTTGTGGGCATGGACACTGAGGAACTGTGAGTTTCCGTCTATGTGGCTGGAGTTAATAGTGTTATTGATTGCCCAATGCATTTGGGCGTCTTGTTAGCACGGTGGTAGATGCACACATACATGCCCGTACTCTGTGGCTTTGGTCTGAACTTCAATTTTAATATCCAATACCTGATGGTGGTGATTGTATGACAGCAGTCACCAGAAGTACTAATCCGGTAAGGAGATTGCGAGCGCGGGACTTAGAAAGTAAAGTGTTTGGGGTTTTCGTTTACACATCACAATGTGGGTGGAGGTCGTTTACTGAAGGCGCTTTTAGCGTAATGAACCTTGTGAGTACGGAGTAGGGAGTATTAGGTGCGGTGTTTAAGGGAGGAGTGACTGATGGATGGGGATATTTCATGATGCCTTTGACACGGTCGTTATGGTAGATTTGGTCATTTTACCTGGACTGAGGTGTTCCTTTGGGTAGAGGATTAAAATGTACTCTGACGAGTGGCTAGAAAGTCTTATTTTATGTTCAAACAGATTTATGACTGTGAAGGGTAATTCGAAATATATTTTTAATTATGTCTCGGACTCGTTGGCGGGGGATACATATGTATAAGACGATCCTAAAATGGTAGTAAAAGTAAAAAAAATTGTGAACAATTATAAGCCGGAGTCTGTGTGTCCAGCATGGTTCCCGCGGCAAGGAAGCTTATGTTTAGCCTTGACAGATCTGTGTACATTTGTTTGTATGTAGGTGCCCGTGTCGTACATGCCTGTTTTGCCAAATCACCGTAGATGGACAAAGCGTTCAACAATACGTGCAAATGATAAAATTGTTCTATCAAAATGGGTGTTCTGTTCAGGCAACGTTCTGCGCACTTCGCCCATTTTACGGTCATCATAATCGTCCTACCGAGAGGACTATTCGTAGTGTGGTCGATAAATTTAAGTCCACAACATTGCCGCTGTTCGCGAGAGTGTACAGGAGAATTCGAAGGAGTCGATTTCGTGTCGCTGATAAGAATTTTGCGTCATGATTTGGGTGCAGTCCAAAGTCCAACCCAGGAGCTGAAAGAAAACAACCATAGACAACGACGTGTAATCGTTAGATGGGCTCTGAAGCAGTTGGAAACTGACACTATTTTTTATCGAATAACCATCTGCAGCGATAAGGCCCAATTCTAGATGCATCGGTACGTCAGCAAACAAAGCTGTCGAATTTGGGACGACACCAATCCACATGAGATCCTAGAGCGTCCAATGCATCCCAAAAAGGTCACTTGTTGGTGTGGATTTTAGGTTGGCGGGCGGCGTCATCGGTCCATATTTCTTTGAGATCGACGTTGGCCACGCTATCACCATCCTCGGCGAGCCCTATAGGTCTGAATTGGATGGCATGGACACCAACGACATGTGGTTTCAACAGGATGGCCCTGCGTGCACCCCAGCTCATACCACACTGAAAATTCTGCATGAGCGATTCGAGGGCATGGTCATCTCATGTGGAGGTGATGTAAACTGGCCACCGAGATAGTGCGATTTGACCCCGTCAAACATTTTTTTGTGGCGTTTTCTGAAGCCACTGGTCCATACGAATAATCCATAAGCCGTAGCGGGTCTCATAGCCTACATAACCCATGTCATCGGTCAAACTCAACTGGTTTATTCGCCAGAGTCAGGGAAAATTGGAAACTTCTAATGCGCGCCACCCAGAGGAACCGCGGCGGGCATTTGAACGAAGTTGTATTCCATACATGTATATTCCAGTGGTAAATATCACCGACTGTCGAGCGGAAGGTCTGTAGTTCAAAGTCTGTCCATAGCCAAGAAACACAATTCCTTCCTATTCGGAAAAATTGTGCAAAATAGCTATTACGAATGGGAAGCGATTAAAATACAGATGAAGTCATAACACTTACAGTATATGGTCACTCCAAATTCATTCTCTGTATGTCCCCTTCTAATATAACACCATAATGGCATGGAACATTTGCTGGGAACTACAACCAACGTGAAAATTCAATTGAGTTCCTTTCGAATCCTATCTAGGGCAACCACCCCTGGAGAATAGTGAACGAACATCGGGGCCCAAACCATCTGCGCTCCGTCCAGGTTGTGTGACAAACCTGATAAGAGTATGACTCTTGAACCTGTGGGAACCATAAAAAAAAAAAAACTCGCCATCAGGGTGCACAGGATTCTATTTTTTTACCGGTAAAATAACTCACTCATCAATTTAGACGCACCCAGTAGATTTAAAACAGAATTAATGTTAGGCTAGGCTGTGGTCTAGCAAACCGTAATCGGAAAGCCCCACAATTACTCAGAAACAACTGCCTAAATGGATGAGAACGGACATCTAGTGGTAGACGATGATAACGGCGATGTTAGTCAATATACCGCTGTCAGCCAGAATGATCCATTTCTTGACGAAGAAGGCCGCAGAGAATTCCACCCCCCTGACATCGAAGAAGTTAAAATCCCCATATCGAAACTCAAGTCGAATAATGAACTGGTTGCCGAGCTCCTCAAAGGAGCTGGAGATGACCTTGTCAGAGGCAGGCACCAGCTCATCTATAAGATATGGTCAGAGAAAAGCATGCCTAGGATTGGAGTCTTAGCTTCGTATGCCCGATCCACAAGAAAGGAGACCCCTCTGACTGTGTCAACTAAAGAGGAACACGTCTCCTTAACATCGCCTACAAAATCTTCTCTGCCGTTTTGTGTGAACGCCTGAAGCCTTTTTTAAATAAGCTGATAGGTGCTTATCAGTGTAGCTTCAGGCCAGGGCAGCCCATCATCGATCAAATCCTCACACTACGGCAGATCCTGGAGAAAACCAATGACTTTGTTTGAGGTAGGTAAGCACTACCTTGGCTCCGCAGTGACTTGGAACAACGACATCAGACAGAGGCATGGTCCTATAAACGCGGGAATGGAAGGCGTATACGGATTCACCACCTAAGATGGCTGGGCCATGTAGAGCCAATGGACACCATAGTTCCAGTCGGGAGAGTATTTGAGTCCAACTCGGAGGGACGAAGAAGCCGAGGACGGCTGTACCTTAAATGGCGCACAGAGGTGGAAGGGGACCTTAGCCAACTGGATGTGCGACAATGGAAAAGGCTAGCTAGTTGGAGGCTCCGGTTCACCCCGAATGGTAGCGCACAATAAGAACAGAAAAAAGGAGGTTTAAATGGCAGGCATTAGTCGATTGAAAATTGTGTACAATTTAAAATCTTCCCCTGTTTTTTGGCAATCAAAAACCAAACGCTTAAGCACTCACGGAAGCACATTATACAAGAACCCTCTTAGCGCTCGAGTCATCCGAAACCGGCATACATTATTCCATTGTATTCCATACTCCATCCCGCGCAGTCAGCTTACACAGCTTTTCAGGCACAAAAGCGTTCTAAGGCCAGCTAACGAAGAAACATTTCGATGAAAAATGATCCCGAAATAAAGAGACTGCTGCAGTCAAGACCAATGTCCATCGCGGTCCTGCTCCTTGTTTTAGTTTCAACTCTGTGTGTCTGGACCACTCAAAAATTCATCTGCATTGTAGTACTTCACCTGTTAATTAACTAATTAACTGCATACACGTGAATAATTCATTAGATTTTTCTGAACCCGTTTGTGGTTCCAGTTGGCTGATTTCTCTTTTGGTCCTGGATGACGGGATACCGGTCGACGACCGGAGTCGGATTTTTGATGAATGTTGCTACAATGTGTTTAAGTGAGCCACTGTTGACAGTGCAGACACTGTGATGAGAGGTGGTGATGGCTGGTATGATTCATTCTGCTATGTTCTTGCTTCTGATACGAGAAGTATGGCTGAGGACTATAGTATGCCCATTTAGGTGCATCCAAGGATGAACGACAACTGACTCCTTTTCTTCTCATTACGAGAATTTGGTCACTTGTTTTGCATTAGCATCTCGATGTGGCACCAAATGCCATTGTAAGTTCACCTACTACTATAGGAGCGCCTAAAGCAGAGGGAACCATCCAAGGACGCAATATCGCTCTATAGCCCATTAAGGTGACCATGGGGCATTGTATTGAAGTATTCACTCGAACGAATTCGGTAATTGGACACAATTGAGTAACAAAGAATTCGTCAGAACACGATCCAATTCAGAATCCATTCACCCATACATCCTTTTACTTGATTAGGACAAAAGTACTTTTCACTTTCCGTTGTCGTGCCGTGATATCAGTTGCCATAGATGCATCATATTGCGAGAACACAATATTCTTAGATACGAGCTACTAATGAAGATGAACACATCTCACAGTTAATGAGAGCTTGAGTCGATTTTGAAACGAGTCTCATGTGCGACGATCCGTTTGTTATTCTATAAGCAAAAATGATATTTTTCAATCCATCTTCCACAGATGTACGGGCGCTCAGTATCTTGACTTGATGACACAATTCCCATGGAGAATGCGTTTGGGAATATAAATGAATTTCGCTCTAGGGTCATGACTTCAGATAGTACACCTGCTCCTCTGCTAGACAGTGTGTCACGTAAAGATGAAACGGATCAGCCGCGTTTTTCAATGGCATTTGTTTATACGATCCGAATGGACAAACAGGACTAGAGTAAATAAAAGAAAGCAGTTCCTGGAGCGAGCATACGAGTATGTGACAGAGGATTCGAGATGAAATATTGGACCTTACCTAGCCGCAAATGAAGAAACGACGCGACGAGGGAAGTTTTGGTTTATTTGCCCAACATCTAGACCTAGAGTGGCGCTTATAAGTATGCATATGCTGCTCTCTCATGGTCCTACCCAAACAACAACGTCACCTTGCCCTATCCGCTTTCTATTGACACTCACGCCGCGAACGCTAGAGGGATAGGGGAGGATGCGTGAGTAATTTCACGGTAAATTTGGGATGATGCGGTGTGCAAATCTCGGCGCCTCCAGGTGAATAAGCTGTGCACACATAATCGTATCCAGGAAATCAACCAAGAGCGGTGGAATGATTATGAATTATGGCGGCGCCGTCACCGGGAATGCTTTGTTTGGATTCAGTCGGATATTTTTTTTTTCCGAGGAAATCGAGCAGAAAGAATTCCATGCTCCAAGGTGTGCCTATGGTGTGTGTGTGTGTTGATTTTGATCGGAAGGCCAGGTTTATGGCGTTAGACTGTGGTGACAGTTTGAAATATTCGTGACATTCTAAATCCTTTAGCATTTCGGAGATACAGAAAGTCAACGAGTCACAATTCCAGCGCTAGATAGACTCCAAGTTTTGAAAACGGCTAAAGCGATTTGTAATTGCCTTTCTTGTCAGTATCAATTTGCCAGTGTCCTTACAACGGTTTTGTGACGTTCCATTCGATTCTATCAACATCATATACTTTCTCTCCTCTTTCCCGGGTACAGGTATAAATCCCATTTTGACAAATCCTATCCATCGACCGGGCGTTATTGCAATCTTCCTGAAAGCAGATATAAATCTCTGTAAATCGGTATATGCACCCGTACTACATATCTACTCCTCCTCCTCATCCTACCATTTGGATTCTACTAGTGTTGCAGCTCCTGATCATCAAGATGATGATGATGAGGATGATGCAACCAAACTCTCGGATAGTAAACATTTCGATACAGGAAACAGATTATTATTGTTATGCGCTATTGTTGTTGCTTTTGTTATTGTTGTTCTAGTTTCTGTTTGGATAGCACAGTCTTGGACGGTTCCATTATGTTGGGGCATTATTAGTTTTATTGAATCCAGTCTAGTCCAGTACGGACAGAGTGCACTTTTCCGCTTGTTAGTCGGTTTGGCTTCCATTCATTTTTGTGCTTCTCGGTCCAGATTTGAAGATAACAAGAAGACAATTGCGATTTTTGTTCTGATTCTTGTGCACGTCTGTTGTTGGTATTCGGTGGGGTAGGGAGGAATGGTTGTGGCTATAACTATTGACGGTGGTGTAACCGTGCTCGTTATTGCCATTGTTCACGTTGGAATCAATGTAATGGAACTTTTCTTCGTTGGTTTTTTGGTTTTTGGGTCAGTGGTGTTGGCCAAATAGGGGTCAAGTGGGAGTTGATTGCATTTAAGTTGCAGTTCGGCGTGGGTTGGTCGAAAGAATGTTACAGATTTTCGTCTTAGATGAAAGACTACGTGCTTACTGCTGTTCGTTAACAAATATCTACATAGGGTAGAGAGGCGAGGGAAAGAAAGGTTTTGGTGGATGCGGTTTATGATCTATACGATTTAAAGGTGGCTTAGTGCTAAGTTGTATTGAATAAGTTCGTTTAGACTGCTCTTACCCTACTTTGCTGATGTTGATTAGAATCTATTTGAATTTGATGCAATTTCCCATGCATATAGAGGGCGGCGTGGCGTAGTAGTTAGTAGGTTGGACTCTGACGCACGATAAGCGAATTCGGATCCCGATAACACCAACGTCATTGAATGTTTATTTCGCGGCGTCCCTTCTCGGCGGGGTACTGGCAAAACCCCCCGAAGTATAACTTGCCTTGAAAATGCTTCTCGACTCACGCCTTCACCTGTGTGAAAAATAAATCACATACAACATGGGTGATTAAAGAGAAGCTTGGCTCTGGTCCTTCATGGGCTTTAACACCACCAAAGGAAAGAATAAGGGGTTGGCCATATAGGGTTTTTTTTTCTAAATCATATGTAGGTTATTTTGACACTTACAGCTGTTGTATGTATGTATGTTGACGTTACAATACATGAAGGACCTGAGCCGAGCTTTTCCCAATCACCCATGTTGTGTGTGATTTCATTTTCCCATAGGTGAAAGGGACCGCCGGTTCCCAACGGCGAGTTTCGAGAAGCTTTTCATGACAATTTTACTACAGGGGGTTTTGTCAGAACCCCTCTGAGGAGAAACACCGTGAAAACACGTTCGATGACATGGCTGTGTCGGCATTCGATCTCGTGTCATCCGCGTCAGAGGCCAACACACTACCCACTGCGCCACGGTGCTCTCACTTACAGCTGTTACCCGCTCGAAATCTTTACGGAATGTCAGTTTCGTATCTCTGCGGAACGAGATGAGTCACCTTACGCTTGAACCACGTTGGAAAATATTGAAAACTTAATTCCAAAGTGAGTGCTGTGTGGCCCAAACAGTGCGTTTTTTGAAAAGAAATAATGGCCGAAATGAAGCACCCAACGCGACTGCTGTACGCAAGTTTGTGCAAAAAAGTTCGTGAGACTGGTATGTATAAACCGAGAAAAGAAAAGTACAACCTAACCCTTAGTACTAGTACTGAGTAGTGCTAGGAAATGGAAAAATGGTAGCTCGGGCATATGGGGGCGCTTGAGTTTGTTGAGTTCAACATCGGCGCGCAACAACGATAGACTTTTGTATGTCCGAGTTGACTGCTTGGTTATTTAATTTATTTTCTTTAAAAAGTTCCGTTCTTGTAATCGGTAAATATATGCTAGTGGACACCTCTCATGGTCCCCCTCGTCGTCCGGCGCGCACAGGTGAGAATGTGGCTACTGTGGCCGAGAATGTGAGACTCAATTCACGAACATCAACTTGCCATCGATCTCAACAGGTCAACATTTCACGTACTAGCCTGAGGAGAATTCTGCACAAAAATCTCGGATTATTCGCTAACATGGTTCAATTGACTCGCTTCGCAGTTTGGGCCTTAGAGCAGCTTCAATTAGAGAACGATTTTGGGCGAAAAATCATCTTTTCTAACAAACATGGGGCTCGGAAAACCCGCACGTTATTGTCGAGAAGCCAATGCATCCATAGAGAGTGACAGTGGTGGCATCATTGAACCACTTCTCTTCGAAAATGAGGCTGGGGACAACGTTTGGGTCAACTGTAGGCGTTACAGAGCCATTTTAACCGACCTCTGGTTCATGCAGAATGGCGCGCCATGCCACACCGCCCATGCCACAATCTTTTGCGCACCAAACCCCCAAATCGTGTTATCAGCTGTCTTGGCGATGTCAATTGGCCGCCTCGCAGCTGCGATTCGACCCCCTTGGAGTTTTTTTTTTTTTTTTTGGGGACCGTGAAGGACCGACGTTATGCCAACAATCCGGAAATGTTTCAAGCACTTAAGGCCAATATCAACCAAGCAATCCGTGAGCTACAGCCAGAAACCATCAACAAGGTCTTAGAAAATTGGGGTGACAGATTGCATTACTGCGAAGCCAGCCGAGGCAGCCACTTGAGGACGTTGTACTTCATAATTAATGGGAATGGTTGTTCTTACTAATAAAGCCATAATACATGGACACATGTTAGCTTGGTCCATTTTATTGCATTTTTAAAAAGAAACTTGTATTTGGTTCGCCCTGTACATAGCTGCACACATGTACCCCCATATCTATTATTTGAGCTCCTGGGTTGATAAATAATACGGAACGTACTCCATCTACTGGAACACGACACCATTAGCCTTCAATCGCAGTCACTGTCATCTCAATGTTTTGGTATAACTGTTCCCCCTTTAAGGCAATGAGATAAAAGGTATTTTGAACATATCCGATACCAATCGACAGCAGTACAAGTACGGTTACAAGCAATCGACACACAAATCCAAATAAAACACTCTACCTCTCCCTCACTCAATTCACATGAATCTACCAAGGCAAGAGGTCTTCGATGCACAAAAACTCCATCAGGAGAAGATAATCAATAAATTGCTTGCTTATCTTGACTGCACAGCCCGACGAATCCAACCGATTCCGAGAGGATAGATGGCAAAAAGGGAACCGTATACCTACAAATCGATCGAGCGATCCGGTCTCGTGAAGAAGCATCGTCCTTTGTCATGATCTCGAAAAAAAACTTTGCACGGACGAGGTCATCACTTATTTTGGGGGGAAAAAAAAATGCCGTGTCGGTGAGCAGTAGTCGGAAACGGTTGAGGGCGGCAATTAAATTTCCCAATTATGGAATTCAACTATGCATGAGGATCAAAAACAAAACGAACGGTGAATGGCGTAGAACCTGGACTGCTACGCCAAGACCAAGAGAGTCACTGGGTGAAACAAAAAAACCCCAAAAGACGTCACGACGACAACGGGACGACGAGACGAAGGACGAAAGAGTGGACCAAAAACGAGAAAAAGAAAAACAGAAAACAATCAACTACCGGCAAGGATGGAGCGTCATTGCCATAATTCCTCCGGCCATACCTCACCATGGTTTATGACCTACTCGTGGCTTGAAATCTGACTGCAGCGTGTTGCAGCAGCCCTCACCGCTCAACGACAGATTGAAATTTATTACACTAATTAAAATAATTCTTAATTAATAAGATCGAGCGGGAGATATACATAGGTACTGGCTCGGTGCTAGTGGAGCTGTGACGTGCTGTGTTGTTGTTATTGTTCTGTTGTGCTGTTGTTGCACCGTAAGATACTCCTGCTGTATGCTCCTGTGGTTCTTATTTTTGTTCCTTCGATCGTTATTTCTCTTTTTTTAATTGCTGTAAAATGGTCGTCGTCCTCTTCATCGTCGTGCAGTGTGCCCGTACTTCAAGGGGATGAGATACTTTGCTGTTTAAATACGAGTACCTGTTGGCAAGAGAAGGATGCCACGGCAGCATCTATGACCGCGCGAATTCGAATTGGCGCGTTCGCATATAAAAATTTCATCTTTCACTTCAACCATACGACGATAGTACAACAACATTGCTGCATACTGAATGGGGAGAGTATGGTTGAAGTGGCGACGAAGGCTCCGCAATTCATTATTGTTCGGCATTGTATCCCGTCTGGGGAAACGGCAGGAGAACAGTCAACGATACGTGTATGTGTGCCTTCGAAAATTTATTTCACATTACGAGTGGCTTCTTGTTCGGAGCACAGCACTTCAACCGGGTAGCTTCAAACGGCACACCACACAGCGGTTGACAGGTTACAAGCGCAGCAGCACAACTTCTGCTATTTGCCGTTGGCTCTTCCTGCCACCATTGCAGTCGGCAGAGATAATTTTGAGCTAGCTACCGCATGCCGCCTTGCAATTGGGATGGCGCCGAGCCGCGCCACACCGTGCCGAGTCGAGCCGTTTGTGGCAGGATCTTTTGTTTGCGTTTAGGGCTCCCCGTGTGGTATGGTGTGCTTTACACCCCGGCCGCCATTCAAAACATAAAGTAATAACAAGTGAAGGGATATGACATTGGTTGGCCTGGGTGGTGGCTTGTGAATGTGGTGGTGCTGCACGGGTATTTGCGCCACGTTTGTTGATGTTTTGTTTTATTTGCTTTGTTTTGCCTTGGTTTTTCGCGCGATGTCAAGCTGAATGGTAATCTGTGAGTTGCTGCGGTAGGCTATGGTTAGGCCGTTGTCCTTTGGCATTTGTTCAAGTGTCATATCGTAGCAGAAGCGAGATTGCACGGTTGCTGGTAACTGAAGGCCGTTAAGAAGGAGTTAGGTACAAACAATTCGGTTTTTTTATAGTTTCAATAGGATGCTTCAGAAATGGGAGTGAATATGAGTATTAGCGAATTATTAGGCTTTGACGGGTGTGGCAAGGCGAAAAACCTTGCGCAGGACATGTAACTATTGATTTCCCCCAATTGTGTGGTTATTGGCCAAGACCGTAAAAATTTTTAGATGTTGACATATGCAGGGGTACCCTAATAAAAAGCATCCGCGGCGTTTTCACCTCTTAAAAGGCTATGGAAAAATTGTTGGTTTTTCAAATGTAGCCCTCGTACATACGTTTTTGCATTGTCCAATATCATTCCGAGAATTACTCGTTCAGAATAGGGTTCGATCACTGGATTGCGATAAACTACAACTGTTTGTTTGTTTATTTAATACACACTTTATTATTCCACCTCAGATCAACTATCTGGGCGCTTCACCTTTATTTCAAGCGCTTTATTGCTTACACACACCTTTTTTAACACACTTGGTCTCTACAAGAGTTACTCAATTGTCCACTTACTCACTAGATGGCTAGATTACTTTCACACTGAATTACCGACTGATCACTGATTACTGAGTCACTGAATACTGAACGAATATTGAATCAATACTGAATCACTGAATGGTCCCGGGCTCGAATGTTCCCGCTTATACAGCCCTCGGTCCAATTTCTCGAATGTTCGCTGTCAGACGTTCCCCTTCTGACTTTCAGCGGTATGCCGCTGAAAGTTGCCATCATTTCCATTCCAAACCTTGACAGCAAAATTCGAACATAGCTGTCGGTTCGTGTCGACAACAATATCATACGCGTCCACTGTACCCAGCTGCTGTTTCTGACTGATGGTTCGCTAGTTGCAAACCTCAACCGGGTGTCTAACTTTACATGAAAAGAGAAAAAATTTCAAAAATGTTGAGCAAATAAGTAAAAACCCACTTTGCCTATTCACCAAAATCGACCTCGAACAGAACCAAGGAGTGTTAGGTTCCTTAACAGACCGGCTGCGGCCGAACAGTTAGAAACTGCTGTAAAGCAGACATTACTGCACTCCCAGAAGTGCCATGGGAGGGAGAGGTGAAAAACTGTGACATTTACTACGGAAACTACTACAAGGAGAACAGACAACGCCTAACTGGATGCGGATTTGTTGTTCGAAGTGGATTTGGGCAAAAAGTCCTAAGCTTCCGGCATGTGAGCGAACGCCTCATAAAAATCCGCATCAAAGTTACATTCGGAAACACCAGATTGATATGCATTCACGCCCCCCCAGAAGGGAAGAAAAAGACGACAGGGTCAAAGATGACTTCTATGACCTCCTAGATAAAACATACGCTCAATGTTCCAGCTATGACACCAAGATTGTTCAAGGAGATTTCAACGCGAAGCTGGGTAAGGAGGATATCTGTGAATGAGTCGTAGGAAAGCAAAGCTAACACGACAACCCATCCGAAAACGGATTCAGGCTAAAGGACTTTGTGACGGGGCATAATCTTTTAGCAGCCAGCACACGATTCCCACATCTCAATATCTGTTCATAAAATCGATCATCAGCATCTTGAATGTCCGAACTTTCCGACGAGCCAATGTGGACACGGATCATAACCTTGTTGCAGCCAAGGTACGTGTGGGGATATCGCGAACAATGCGGAATCGAGCAGGACCATCAAAATTTGACGTCGGGAAGGTGCACGCAAGAGACCGCCAGGAAATTCGCCGATCGTGTCTCCCTTAAGCTCTCTCAAGATCCGATGCAAACTTCACAAACCATAGAACAGCAATGGAGACGTTGTTAAAGCGCCATCAGGGATGCTGCCTCTGATGTATTAGGCTTCCAGCCACCACCTAGGAGAAACCCTTTGTTTGATGATGAGTGCAGATAACAGAATGAGTACACGGCCACGTTGCCTTATGAGCGGAAAAGAAGTGCAAAGATGCACTTTTCGGAAGGAAGAAAAGAAGAGCACGAGAAGCGCGGGAGCGAGAAGATGGAGAGACTCAATCGCAGGAACTACTTTCGGCGTTTGACCAAAGTGTAAAACGAACATGGGATGGTCATAAACCCAAAGCGGAAGCCTGCAGGGATGAACACATACACCTCGTTGTGGAATCACAGTCGATGCTGAGAAGATGAAAGGAAATTCCGTCCACCCGACTTTAACGAGCTAAAGATAGCGATAACAGAACTGAAGTCTAATGAGGTATATAAAGAAGCTGGGGATGAGTTGGTGGGGAGCATGAGCCAGCTCATCTGTAAGATATGGTCGAAAGAGAGCTTACCCGATGAAAGGAATCTCAGCAATGTTTGCTCGCTTGATAAAAAGGGAGGCCCCTATAACTGCGCCAAATATGGGAGAATAAGTCTCCTTAACATCGCGTATAAGATCTTCTGTGCCATGCTATGTGAACCCGCCTGAAACCATTCGAGGATAATTTGATAGGTTCCTATCAATGTGGCTTCAGGCCAGGAAAATCCACACGCCACCTTTTCGTCGATTTTAAAGTCGCATATGACAGTGTCTATAGGGACAAGCTATATAAATCCGTGTTATGTTTTGACATCCCTGCTAAGCTCGTCAGTCTGTGCAGGATGACAATGAAGAATTTTTGCTGCTCCATTAAGGTCGGTAAGGTGTTAACCGAGTCCTTCGATGTCAAAAAAGGATTCAGACAGAGCGGCGCTTTCACGTGTGATTTTCTCAACATCATCCGTGAAAAGATCGTGCGGGATTCACTGGCCAATACAAGAGGCACGATCTACATACTTCATGTCTGCACAATTATACCGCATATGCTGATGACATTGACGTAATTGGGAGAGCTCAGCGAGATGTCAATGAAGCTTTTGTGAGCATTGAAGTAGAAGTGGCTGAAGTGAGTCTGAAGATAAACGAGGGCAAAACCAAATATACGCTGTCGTCAAAGAAAGACGCACAACCCCGACATCTTGGTCAGTAAGTCACTGTTGGCAGCTATAACTTTGATGTAGTTAGGGATTTCGTCTACCTTGGTTTATTGGTGACAAGCGGCAAAGACACCAGCGCTGTGATTAGACGCAAAATAATTCTGGCCAACCGCTGTTTCTTCGGGCTAAAGAGGGCAATTAAGAAGTAGAGCCCTCTCCCCTTTGGTCTTTTTGAGACGAAAATTATGTGTACAATCTTCGGCCCCGCTTGTGTTAACGGAAAATGGAGGAGAAGATTAAACTACTACTACTACTTTCCGGGCTGTATACCGACATCGATCTATTACGAGCGAGTGGACACCACAGCTCCGGCCCGAATAGTTTTCGACTCCAACCCCGAGGGACGACATTGCAGAGCACGGCCGCATCTAAAGTAGCGCATATATGTACATACGTATGTATGTAGGTGGAAAGAGACCTCAACAAACTGAGAACAGCTAGCAAAAGATCGTGCTAGCTGGAAAAGCTTATTGGTTGAGGCCCAGGTTTACCCCGATCTGTAGCGTCTTTCTTTCTTTTGGTGCCAAGTTTCTCTCCATCACTGTGTGTGTGATTTATTTTTCACATAGGTGGGTGCCGTGACGCAGTGGTTAGTGTGTTGGACTCTGACGCACGATGAGCGAGTTCGGGTCCCGATACCACCAACCCCATCGAACGTTTATTTCGCGGTGTCCGTCCTCGGCGGAGTACTGGCAAAACCCTCCGTAGTAAACTTGCCATGAAAAAGCTTCTCGAACTGTAGCTTCACCTAGAAAGTAAGAGAGGGTAAGGGGGTGGGACAAAGTCGCCTGATCACTGCGGCCACGAGTGGGCCTATTGTGATGTCCCCCACTTACAGTTCACTCAAAAATCCTGAGTTAGTGATAAACCTTAGTATGCTTTTGAGTGAGCTAGCAGCGATTTCCTCTGCTTCAAGATAATACTTGCCTAGGTGACGATGACGTGTCTGACCAGGCAGTTACAGTGGCGTATTAAGTGCTCTGCTGTTTCTTCGTCTACATCTTGTATGATGCCCATTGTTTTGAGGTGTTTGTTAACTGGGCAGTGTCCAGTAAGGAAACCTGTGATTAAACGAATCCGACTCCTCGAAAGCATGAGAAGTTGTTTCATTCTTCTGAGGGATGTAGTTGGGAAGAACAACTTGGCTTGTCTGCTACCTTTTGTTTGTAACCAGTAGTGATCCATCGGGTTCCTTAACCAATTGTTTATGCAGCATTAGGTGGTGCTGATAGGTATACCGCAAAAGGGCCATGGCATCATAAATGGTGATGCAGAGCCTTTCCTTGCTAGTAGGTCCGCCTTTTCGTTGCCTGTATGGCCGCTGTGTCCAGGTATCCAAATGAGGTGAACTCTGTTTGTGCTGGCCAGCTGGTGAAGCAGCTGTAGGCCGTCCTATACTAGTTTGGAGGTGATTTCGTAGCTTTTTAGGGCTAGGAGTGCAGCCTTGCTGTCAGAGAGAATGTAAATGTTTTTGTTGAAAATATCTGTTTATATTTTCTCTGAGGCAGAGTTCTATAGCAAATATTTCTGCTTGAAAAACGGAGTTATATCTGTCCATGCTGACGTAGATGCATGTGCCTGTATTTGCTCCGTATACTCCAGCCCCGACGCCTTCGTTCGTTTTGGAGCCATCTGTGTACCACACGTAGGATCCACGATTGAAGGAGGGTCTATTCTGTTCCCAGTTTTGTCGGTTGGGGAATGTGACGTTGTAGTTTTGGCTGAAGTTGTATCTGGGGGGACAGTTGTCTGTGAGAGATATCTTTTGGATTTCATGCCTGTTTATTTCGGTAAGGATATCAGAGAAAAAGAGCCTACTATTAGAGTCATCCTCCACGATCAGTCTATGGGCGAAGACCATTGCTTCTTTCTTCAGTTGGAGATGAAGAGGTGGCAGGTCTGTGATGACTTCTAGTGCTGCTGTGGTTGTTGTTCTCATGGCCCCGGTGATACAGATGCATGCTAGTCTTTGCAATTTATTGAGCTTGGCTTGCACTGATGCTTGTTTTGTTTTGTGCCACCAGACGGGCGCAGCATATTTAAGAATTGGTGATTGCTGTATATAGCCAGCCGGACATTTTGGGGTTTGTGCCCCAGTTTTTGCCAGTGAGACTTTTGCTGATCCATAAAGAGATCCTGGCTTTCTCAATGGTCTTTGTAATGTGAGCGTTCCAAGTAACCTTTTCGTCTAGTGTTATCCCTAGGTATTTGACTTCTTTTGAGAACTCTATCGCTTCACCAAAGAGAGTAGGTTTTGTAAGTTTGTGCCTATTCCTCCTTTTGGTGGAGGCGACTATAGTGCTTTTCCTAGGGTTGACCTATAGTGCAACCTTTATGCACCAGTTTGCAACAAGGTTTAGTGCCCGTTGGAGGAGTTTCGAGACTGTTTTTTCAAATTTGCCTCTAACCAAGATCACTATGTCGTCAGCATAGCCTTGGAAATAGAAACCATTGTTGCTGAGTATGCTAATCAGTTCATTTACCACGATGGACCACAGGAGAGGTGAGAGAACCCCGCCTTGATGGCATCCTTTCGCGGCATTTACACTGATTTCATCATAGCGTCTGTGTAAGTAAGTGACGGAACCAAGGGAGTGTTCAATTTTGCTAATTTTTTTTTTTTTTTTATTAATTTGGGCTTGGAATAGAAAGAATTTGATACAAGGTTGAAGGTTTATTATGGGCCAGCGATTCATATATCAACAATCTCCGATCCCTAGTCATCAGCTATAAGGCCGAGTCTTAAGACCGGAAGAATGTGAATATTTCTTTCTATTTCAACAACTAAAATTCCTTAACGAAACCAAGTTCAATTGGCCAGCATTCCCTTTCTCCAAAACCTACCGATGTACCATATCGCAGAAAAAACGACACGGACACTGTTAAAGTTACATTTGTTTTTGAATCACTGGAATAATTAAAACTTGCTAAATTAACTTATATATATATTTGATACCATAATAATAATTTTGAATTGTACGCACTTAAGACTGGAAGTTCGAAAATATGTAAACCTAACCTTCCGGAAACAGAATTTAATAAAAACGAGGTATTCTTTCTTGAACTGTGAAACAGAGCAGATCGTATTTTTTTATTGGGAGTAGTTTTTGTTGGTCGATTATCGACAAAGTTATAATTCATTTCGTTGAGTCCAAAAACGCTTGGACATATTTTTTGGTGCCGAAACCCGGGACAAATAATAGTTGAAGTCCCCATCATAAAGCTAAAAAAAAAAAAAAAAAAAAAAAAAAGTGCAAACTACAATCCAGCCAACGAATTCGGTTCGTGGAAGCACTACCAGGGAAGAGCTTACAAAGCAGCGGACATTAGAAGACATCGAGGGAAACTACCAGTGAAGAGCTTACGAAGCAGCGGACATTGAAAGACATCGAGGGAAACATCGCCGTAAAAGATCGTAAATATAACAACTTGCATATATTTATATACATGTTGCATGGTTTCCTGTAAATTGGGGAAATTTAAAGAGTATCCAACGCATTATTCATCCTCGAAGTTGAATAGTTAGAATCGCATAGCTGATACGATTCCAAATCAGAGCTTTCGATTAATCCGTTCTCATCGTAATAGAAAGGCTAGGTGCTTAAGAGGAGCAAAGCTCGTGCTTTCCTAAAATTGCCGCGTGGTTAAAATATCACCTAACCTCGTTGAGAGCTTTTTCTATTTAAAAGATTTGTTGTTGTTGCTGGCGGATCGCTCCGGCTAAGCCGAGCTTGGGAAAAGTTCTTGAATTCGCCGTCGAATTTATTAAAAGCTTACTTACTGCAAATTTCGTTGGCAGAATTAAATATTTTATTCAAAAAAGTAAAGCTTTCCAATTGCTGGGTGGAAACATTGTTGCTTGTTGCTGAATTCATGTTTGGGAAAAGTACATACTCAACTTGTGAATTAGTTTGATTTTCTACTTTCGTCTCTGATTTGAAGCGATCGTTGTTGCCGATAAGAAATTCGTGCAGAATAGGTTGTCTAAGCTTTCTCGATTGAGTGGATTTCCTAAATAATGTCTAAATCAGATATCGTTGCTGAAGACAGAGTTGATATGGAAAAACAAGTGCGTGAGGAGCTTACGGGTGAACGAGAGTCAGCTGGCCAGCGTGCAAAAAACTTAGCTGAGCTGAAAGCATTAAGAGCTTCCACAAAAGGAAGTATGAGTAGAATAAAGAAATTAATTGATGGTAATGGATCGTCAATTTCTGTGACGGAGTTAGAATGTCGCTTAGGAATCCTTGAATCCTACTTCAAACAGGTTCTGAGCGTTCAACTATCGTTAGAACGAATGAATATTACTGAAGAAGAGGAAGGCAATGCAATTAAAAGAGCGGAAGTTGAGGATTTGTATGTGGTCACAAAATCGAAAATATTATCGTTGCTAGCAGAAAAGAAATCGAACACAAGTGCGTGCGAGAATTTTAATGCATCAATTGTACAACACCAACCGATTTCAAGGTCAAAGTTAGAGCGAATTAAGCTGCCAGTATTTTCTGGTAAGTTTTCAGAATTCCCAAACTTTATTGGGATATTTTCAAGTCTGGTGGATAGTGACGATTCGTTGGATAATCTGCAGAAGTTTAATTATCTCAGAAGTTGTTTGTCGGGGTGTGCATTAAATGCGGTTAAGGAGTTTGACTTAACGGCCGCAAATTACTCAAAGGCTATAGTCCGGTTAAAAAAGAGATTTGATAGCAAGACCATGATGTTTCAAGAGCATGTGAATGGATTGCTAGGAATCCAAAAAATTACCAAATGTTCTTCCTTCAATTTACGAAACTTGGAAGATAGTTTTAATACCCATATAGCAGCTATGCTTAGTATTGGCGATTACAAAGATATTGCTGATGCATTCTTAATTTCATTTGCACTCGATAAAGTAGATGCGGAAACTAAGTCTAAGTGGGACGAGTCTCTGGATCATTCGAAATTACCATCGTGGGAAGAGTTTTCGAATTTGTTGGATCGTCGTTGTCAAACTCTAGAGGCCAGGGAGTCAAAGATGTGTAAAACTGAGGCAAGTACTGCAACCAGTAATTCAAGTCGCTTTCGTCCACATAACTTATCTAAAAATTCTACAAAATACACGTCACTTGTTGTTCGTAATAAGAAGTGTGAATTCTGCCTAGCTGACACTCATGATATAGTTACATGCTCTAGTTTCGCTCGTTTGCCTGTGTTGAATCGCTTTCAAGAGGTTAAAAAACGTATTCTTTGTATCAATTGTTTGGCAACAGGACACTCAGTAAGAAGGTGCAAATCAGCTAAATGTAGCATATGCTCTCTACCTCATCATCGGTTGTTCCACAGATTTACTGTTGAAAACGAATCCAATGCTGATGTAGCTACAAAGTTGGAAGGTGGCGCTAGTCAAAATAATATTTCGTTGATGACGAGTGCGTTTGAAAGAAACTGCTCACACGTTATTTTGGCCACCGCTATAGTCTACCTTAAAGACAAGTTTGGCAATTACCAACAAGCGCGAGCCTTACTAGACTCGGCTTCTCAGTTGAACTTTTTAACAGAGGATATGGCCCAAAAACTGAAGCTAAAAAAGGTTCAAACGCATACATCTGTTTCTGGGATAGGGAAATCCAATGCCTTCGTTAAATATAAAACTGAAACTTGCGTTAAATCAAGAAGTTCAGATCACGAATTCAATCTGGCTTTATTGATTTTGAATGGCATAACTAATGTGCTTCCAAAAAGGAAATTCGACATTTCGACTTGGAATATCCCATCGAATATCCCCTTAGCCGATCCTTACTTCAACCTACCCAACCGCATAGACCTATTGATAGGGGCAGATAGTTTTTTCCAGTTGCTCTGTGTAGGACAAATAAAGCTTGGGCCCAACTTGCCAATCCTCCAAAAAACATTGCTAGGATGGATAGCATCTGGCAGATATGGCTTGTCAGAGATTCCTGAAGCAGCTTGTATGCTAGTTAATAGCTGCGAAGCTCAAGACGTTTCATTAAATGACATCGTCAGCAAATTCTGGGAAATAGAAGAGGTTAACCAAGAACGTACATTTTTGACACAAGAGGAAGAGGAGTGTGAAAAGGAGTTCCTGAAGAGAATTCGTCGTCAGGAAGACGGTCGTTTCGTCGTTAGTCTTCTTTTCAGGCAGCCATCGGAGAAGTTAGGAAACTCCTTGACCCATGCTAGAAATAGATTCCATAAATTGGAAAAACGACTGGAGAAAAACCCTGAGGTACGAGAGCAGTACAATCACTTCATGGAGGAATATCAACGCCTGGGTCACATGGAAATTGTTTCAAAAGATCAGTTAGCATCAGTTAAATATTTTGCTCCCCATCAATTTGTTCTCAGGCCGGATTCCTTGACCACAAAATTGAGAGTCGTATTCGATTGCAGTAGCAAGACTACTAACAGCATATCGTTGAATGATCTCCTTTTTAAGGGTCCCATAGTTCAAGACGATTTGTATGATATTATTCTCCGTTTTCGATCTAACAAATATGTCATTACAGCTGATATATCGAAAATGTATAGGCAGATATTAGTGCATGATAAGGAACAATACTACCAATGCATCTTATGGAGGTCAAGCGACCAGGAAGAATTAAGGGTATACAGATTGAAGACAGTTACATATGGTACCACTTCCGCCCCCTATATCGCAACTCGTTGTCTCAAATATCTTGCAGACCAAAATGCATCCAAATTTCCCTTAGGCGCAAAAGTGATAGGAGAAGATTTTTATATGGATGACATGATCACTGGTGCTAATTCCTTAGAGGGGATCGAAAGGATCTATCAGGAAGTAAATTATTTGTTGGGAAGTGCAGGATTCGAACTACGTAAATGGTGTAGCAATGCCCGCGATTTCCTAATTAAGATTTCTGGTGAGGGTAATTCTGCTGATTCGTTACGTATAAACGATAAGGATGTTATTAAGACATTAGGTGTGGTATGGAATCCTGAACAAGATGAACTCCAATACGTGGTGCCAAATATAAGATTTAATCAGAGGATAACAAAAAGGACTACAAAAGGATCACTTTATTGCATTTACATGTCAATAACATTTTTCCAATTATTTCGTTTCAAAACGATATCCTCTCAGGTTTCGCGCAGAGAGGAACAACAGCAAAGGCAACAACCATTGAATGTCAGTAACCGAATCATAGGCATGATCACGACATACGCCGCCACGTTTTGTTAATTTAAAGCCGTACTCGGGTTTTGTGTTCCGTGTCGCCATCATCTGACATCATCAACAGGCAGCATAAGGCTTCACAAGATCCCCCTCTAACTTATTGACACCTAGTTGGAACGTGTGAAGAGCATTATTACCATCATCCTTACAACAACGTCATCACAAGTGACGACTTAGATGTTGATCATGACGACGACAACGTTTGGTATGTGAGGTGCTGTTGATGGTGATGCCTATGCCAATGATGATGATGATGAGGAGGACGACTGATGGTATGGTGTGTGCAATTGCATTCAATAAACGTGATATGCTAATCATAATGTCGAGCGAGCGGTTAGCAGTCGATTCGATCCGTTTCGACCGTGGTAAGGAGCGAATTAAAGTGATAGCCGCGCTTAGAGCCATCTTTTGCATGTAATGCGCGCACGATTCTTTTCACTGCCTGCTAGCCCAAGTCCCTGAGATAAGTGCGATTCAGTTTGAATTTTCTTGAGCCCGTGGGAGTGTATTTTTGTGTGTGTTATGAAGTAGAGAGCTCTAGCCTGATTCGCCTTTTGGGATCTTTGCAATCCTGGCTTTTGTAGTTAGACTGAATTCAATCGCATAAAATCGGTCGATATCCATTTTTCAGGACGCTCGAAGCCATCTATAACCCTGACAATGCCACGTATTCTCCATTATTATGTATTGTTTCTTCTGCTCAACATGTTGCACCTCTGAAAATGCATACTAAGCACATGCAAAAGAGGTAGTCCAACGAGATACAAAAAAAAAAAAAAAAAAAACACAAAAAAAAAAGAATTAAAAGGAAACTGAAAATGATTATGTAACGCTACAAAATAAACTCCATGGATGACAACGATGGTGAATAAAAATAAAATGTCCAAACGAGCGACTGTCAAAGTGCGGTCCGATGGAAAAAGTTGGCGGTGAAGCCCTCTATTCCACACCAGTACCACCGCCAGCATTGGTAGAATCGTGCAGCAGGGTGGATTCGGGGGAGCCACAAAATCTGGCATCGTATTGATTCCATGTATCTGTCAGTGGCGTGAATGCATGAATGTAAAGTATCTTTGGCAGGCAAGCAGTCTACGGATACATTCGACCGACTAACCGAATTGTAAGTCCATTGTACCGAAAAATCCAAACGACAGCGACATTCTTTTAGATTTTACTTTTTACTTTTGTTTTTCGTATCTTGTCGATAGAGGTCCTAAAAATGTTCACACAAACAAACCACGTTCATATGACGCGGCATGTGGATACGAAAAATCGTGATTAAAGTTAATGGCAACTGCAGCCAACTATCCTTCCCCCGAATGCAGTTGACTTCAAGGCTTCGAGTACGTCATTAGGCAATTGGCATTTTTCGCTCTGGCACCAGTCCACAATGGCACGATGGAGCGAGCGCGACGGTTTTCGGCGACACTGTGCAACGCTAGATTGGTGGTTGCATAAGATCGAAAACTAAGAAAATCCCCGTTTCGTAGGACTTAATAGGTCACACAATCAGCTTGAAGTGGATACCTACCACGAAGGAAAGCGAAATGAGATCGTTACGGTGGCAATTGCCAACCAACAGGCAACAGGTTGCACCAGGCACTTTGTCTCCCGTCGTGGCGTGTTGTGTAATCTAATAGCGGATACCGGTTGCAGTTCCTTCATTATATTTACGTTATGTATCTCTTTTAAAGCGATCTGTGTTTGCTTTTTTTTTTCCTTAAGAGAAATAAATCAGTGCGATCTTTGATATTATTTAATAACTAGCCAGGGACCGTGTTCCGGGCATAATGGGTCCGTGGGGCATTATAAAAGGCAGCAAATAAAGTGGAACATGTTCGGCTGTACATACGTTTTGTATTGAAGCTTTAGAGCTGATGCAGCTTCAGTATGAGCTTGCGATCATTTTCAAACGAGCATTGACAGACTCATCAGGGTACGAGCCAGGAAACCTTTTTAATAGATTTAGAGCTCTTTGAATCATTCTGCCTCGCTGTCTAGAGTATTAGCACTTTTGGTATATTTTCTGGCCTAAAATCAAAAATATGCTGACTTTCATCTTCTTCTTTGGTGGCGTTACAGCCCATGAAGGATCAGAGCCAAACTTCCCTTCAATCACCCTTGTTTGATTCTATTTTTCACACAGATGAAAGGGACCGGCGTAAGTCGAGAAGCTTTTTCTAGGCAAGTTATACTACGGGGGGCTTTGCCAGTACACCCTGTCGAGGAGGGACGTCACGAAATAAACATTCGATGGCGGTGGTGTTAACGGGATCCGAACTCGCTCATCGTGTGTCAGAGTCTAACACACAAACCACTGCGTCACGGCGCCCTCGTATGCTGACTTAACATACTTTAAATACAAAATACACAAGCTTTACAAACTTGTCCGGCTAGCTATAGCCGCCTGATTATCATACTTGCCTAGGTGTTTATAACCGCCTGACCATCATACTTGCCTGGATGGCTATAACCGCTTGATCATCATACCACCTTGGCCGGCTATAGCATCCTGGCAAGCATATTTGCTTGGCTGGCTGTAGCCGTATGTCTATCATACTTGCCTGGATGGAACCGCCTGAACTGACCTGACCGCCTGACTATCAGCCCGCCCTATAAGCCAGCCCAACCAGCCCACCTAGCCAGGCCTCCCATTTAGCCCGAACAGGCAGTCCGCCCAGCCCATCCGTCCCGCAACCCCGCCCACATGGTTATTGTCTCTGCTAATAAGCAAGGTCATTAGTCTAACTAACTGGTTCTAACTAACTGGCTGGCAGTGACCGTGCTTACTAGCAGCGACCTTGCTTAAAGGCCGTAACCTTGCTTATTAGCAGCGACCTTGCTAATTAGAAGTGACTGTGACTTATTAGCAGGGACTGTGCCTATCAGCAGCGACCTTGCTTAATAGCAGTGAATGTGCTTATTAGCAGTGACTGTGCTTATAAGCAGCGACCATGCTTATTAGCAGTGACCACGCTTATTAGCAGCGACCTTGCTTAAAGGCAGCGACATTGCTTATTAGCTGTGACCAGCCAGGAAAGTATACTATCCAGGCGGCTATAGCCAGCCAGGCAAGTATGCTGGCTAGGCGGTTTTAGCCAGCCATGTGAGTATGCTGGCCAGGCTGCTATTTGTTTTTTTTAGATACCCGCGCAGGTTCAAGAGTTTTCATATTCTGTTATAAATATTATACACACAAACTGAATGGAGTGCAGTGGTTTGGGTTGTTGATGATCGCTCACTACTCTCAGCGGTGGTTGTCCTAGATAAGAGGAGAGCCGACCAAATTCCGTGTTGGTCCATAGTAATTCGAGCGAGCATACGCATCCTCTGCGTATGCAATACACGCAGAGGATGGAGGCTATAGCCAGCCAGGCGAGTATGCTGGCCAATCGGCTATAGCCAGCCAGGCATGTATGCTGGTCAGGCGGCTATAGCCAGCCAGGCCAGTATGCTGGTCGGGCGGCTATAGCCATCCAGACAAGTATGCTGGCCGAGCGGGTATAGCCAGCTAGGCAAGTATGCTGGCCGGCCTGCTGTAGCCAGCCAGGCAAGTTGGCCTAGTAAGACATTGGTAGGCGATCCTTCCTAAATGGAGCTAGGTACGTACATATATACGTACTTACATACATACCTGGGCATTGACCATGATCGTTAATTCAGCTGGAATTTCAATGTAATCAACAAAGAAGCTGAGCTGACGGAACACTCCGCTGCTTTCGCCATTCAAATGATCACATTTTGAGGTTTTAAGACTGGATCAACCACCTATTACGTCAAGCATTTCATCTAGTACAGAGAAGCCCAAGAAAACAAAAAGCAAATCGGACATTATTTGCCAATCGCAAATACGAGCACCAAGCGCGCTCAGCTCTATTTGAGATACGCGTTTGTCACTCGAGTTCTCCGAAACGCATATTTACTTGACAGGTGTGGTATCTACCTTACACAAAGGCAAATTCTGCGGAACCAACTCAACTTCAATTGTTTGAGCTGCTGATAACGATCTGACTCAGGCGCCCCCTTGTTCCGGTACATATTCTTAACCAAAACGTCGTCGTTTGCGCTGATAAGTGAAGTACACAATAGTGTATTCCATGACCAAGCCCCTATTGAGGTAGTCGTATCAACCGCAATGTCGTACTTCACACTGGCATCTGGCATCTGGTCAGGAAGGATCTTAACCCCATCGTGCGGCTTAAGGAATCGATGTAATGCAGACGCATAATGTGGTTAGCATGCCTGTGTGTTAGCATATTTAAAACAACATTATCCTCGAAAAGGGAATCGTGGCACATTCCGGGAATTGATACCATTATAAAACGTTACGCATGCGCATTACGGATCTCGGGTTATGTGTGTACGAGGGATGGCGTGATTGCGGGGATTGAGGAGAGGATTATGTTTGCGTGCGATGATGGTGCGTTGTATAAAATTCAAAGCATGGATTTGGTGTGTCCTTTGTTTGTGGAATTTAGAGTGAAGTGTGGCTACTATGTTGGACTCCTGCTGGCTTCGATACTAAAAGGAAAAGGGGTTAAGTCGGGGTCAGCTGTTAGTTGGCAGATTCATGCGAACTAGAAGGTTGTGTAGCTGAGGGGGAACTCGACTTGACTCTGATATACAAGGAAACTTTTTCTGAATTTGCTCACTCGATAGTTTCATATGTACTGTATGATACTCCAGTTTTACAGCGAAATAGTTACCAAAAGCATGTACATACATAGCACCGAATGATGCATTACACGTCTATGATTACCATCTCAAAACTCTTCCATTAGTCATGCAGTACGAGACCATACAAGCAATCTGTCTTCTTAATTAGTACGCCACTTGCATCATCTTCTATTTCAAGCTAATCATTTCAAAAAGGGCTCCCCATATCCTCTGCTACTATCGTGCGTTGCTCCAACCACGGCACTCAACTTCAGCAACATGCCATCAATTTTAGGAGTCATTTTCGTCAACCTCGAACTGAATTTATCCTTATCCCTGGCTTCATCAAAATGTATTACCCGCACCATGCAGATCTGCATGCATCTACCCACGAATCACATTTCATGTTTTTTCAGTCGGTGAATATAAATTCTGCCGGTTCACCAACTTAACCAACTCATCTTACATCGATGCAGTAGAGTCCTTGGGTATACGAGTAGCAAGACTCCATTATTGCACTTTTGCTTACAAAAATAATTGGGTAGGTGTGCTGCTAGAACAGTTCCTCAAATAACCCCACTAAGGATCCATTCAAGCATTTCCGCAACCATCCTTGACTTGCCGCCTACGTAACGACTATGTTACGTTATGGGATGAGTTCTGTGAAAGTTGAGACACTAATCACCGGTACACACCGGAACGGATCCTGTCTAAGTGGTATTGTTTCTTATGGAGCATGGAGTCCTTTATGTTGCCACATTGCCATTAGGGTACGCGCAAGGATAATCGGAGGAAACAGTTAAGTTCATTCATCCCTCGAATGAGAGTTTCTCGTAATTCAAGCCATATTACCCGAAATGGGAGCACTTTGATACGTGTGTACCCAGTCCTATGCATGTTATGTATCGAGCTTTAGTCGTTGCAATAATTCATTTCGACGATGGAGTGTTGGCAACATTTTACGACGAAAGGTGATAATGACAACGACAACGTTAACGTGTCACATGATGCCAAATATAAATAAGGAGACTAGTCTCCTTAACGTAGAGGATTAAAGAACCGCCCCGTGTCAATGTATCACGGTTGAGATTGAACGACTTGATGAAATAAGGAGCAACATCATCGTGAGTAACTAGTAACTGGAGATCACACGGTGATTTTATAGCTGTCATCCAGAAAGCCATAAGGATCCTTGGTACGAGACTTCAATGGTATATTTAATTACAGCCAGGAACCCTTTTCTGTTAGAGGAGTTAGATGTTCTCATAGCTTTGATGGGATTTTGTTCTCGCTCTTCAACCCGATAAGGATGTTATGTAGTCACTTGTGCCCAATCGATGTGGGCAACGGACAAGTATGGCATTACTTCTTCCTCAAGTGACATCCATCCCCCTTGGATGCGTGTCACTCAGTCAAAAACCTGTGGCGGCATGCAGTCTATCCCATCGAATGCAAACAAATCAACACCCATGCCCAGACCTACACATTTAATTTCGAACGTGTGCGGGCACCTGATCTACTCCGTACCTACTCCACTTGAAATGCCGACAAAGTGAGTATTTTATACTAAAAATACACATTAAAGGACAGCACCGCCTTGAGCGAATGACAAAAGTAGTATGTATGTATGTATATTCCAAAACGCCAAACAAAAGGCAACGATCATGACGAGATACAAATGAAAGATACCGAGAAAAGGGGGGATACGACCAGTTGAACTGTTGACAAGTAACGATTGCACTTAGGATACTATCACATCTCTACCTCCCCCCCGCCCATGTTTAGTGCGTATCTGTTACAAAAGAAAAAAGTTCAAAAGGCCACAGTACACCGTCCATCGTGTACGGCGGTAGGTACGCACAGCATAATACGGATACGGGATACGTGACGATGATAAGTGCTGACAAACAGAAATATTGTGTGTGAAGTTCCATAGAAACGGAGGAACAGAACTGTCGCTCTCGGTCCTGAATTCTTGTGGATTTGTTTTGTTTTCCAATGAACTACGAGTAGAATGACATTTATACACTCGTATGTCATGCGAGACGACATGTTACATTTGAATGGCCTTTGAGTCAATTGAGGCCACAAAAACTTAAGGCAACCGAACGGACTCGATGACTTGACGGTTTAACTTCAATGGTACCTACCCTACATACATATGTAGCGGGGGTATCTATGGTATGAGAATAAAAGCTCGATCTGGTTTAATTGCGCCGATGAATGCGGTAGCTACATATGTACATATGTATGTGTGATGGACTTCTGTCCAAGTTTCTTTTTGTGTTCCATTGTTGCGGCGAAAGTCTCATGTGTTGATGACTATCGGTTAAGTGCAATGGAAGTTAAGTCATAAACGTGTTACTATCCAGATGAGGTGTGCGTGTTGTTCTATGATCGACGTGTGTGATAGACGAGAGTCTTTGAACTTGAATTGCCTACCTGTTTGGGGGAAGAGGTATCAAAATAGTTAGACACTCAATACCGACTGGCTTGACATGAACTTTGCTGACGAGTACAAGGTACGTTGTTTCGATAATCTACATGAGTCCAGCGCGCCACATTTGTCCCTTTCTCGATTTCACTATATCTAGAAGCTAATGGCTAATTGGTTTGACATGCACATATGTACATATGTAGCCATCCTCTTTATTTCTATATGTTCGAACCTTACGACAACCACTTCTGAAGGGGTTTCTGCACGGAACCAGAGAGTCTTGGGCAAGTCGCAAAATCTTGTGATGATAGTACATCCGTGCCTTCGTTGTACCAAAGCTAGACTATCCTCTCGCCTCTGGGGGTGAAGCAGGAAAAACATCATAAGTTTTGCATACGAGGTGTGGCAATGAAGTTCCGGGAATTCGTAGACATAAAACGAGTAAATTAAGTTTGAGAGTCCAGACCAGAGAGTCTTGGGCAAGTCGCAAAATCTTGTGATGATAGTACATCCGTGCCTTCGTTGTACCAAAGCTAGACTATCCTCTCACCTCTGGAGGTGAAGCATGAAAAACATCATAAGTTTTGCATACGAGGTGTGGCAAAGAAGTTCCGGAAATTTGTAGACATAAAACGAGTAAATTAAGTTTGACACACAATTTTATTATCGATCGTCACAATAGTCCCCTCCAACTCTACGCAACGACTCCAACGTTGCTACCACCAAGCTCCCAACGAAGCCCCCTCCGAAGTTAACTACTCCAAAACCATGGTTACAGCCTCTTTGACCTTCTCTACACCGCCATGATGAGTTGCCGTGAGGTATGACAATGACTTCATCTTGGGAAATAAAAAAAAAGTCGCAGGGGGCAATATTAGGGCTAAGGGGCGGGTGCGACAATGTTTGCACCAAAAACTCTTGAACAATCTACAAGGAATGGACCGGCACATTGTCGAGGTGCAAGATCCGGTCCTTTTTGGAGAGTAAGGGTTGCACACGGAAAACACGTACTCGTAGCCTCTTCAGGACGCCAACATAGTCATAGTCGTAGTCCAGTCACTTTCTGGTCGGTAGGATTATATTCACAATTAACCAAATTTCCTTCAAGCGACTTTGATATACTAGTTTCCGTTGGCCCATTTGCCACTTGTGTCTCCATGGTTGGTTAGTTGGCTGGTTGGTTAGGTGGCTTCCATCCGCACAGCGGTGGGGATCCCTTAAACCACGATCGGTCCATTGTGCTACCACTTGAGTCGGCTTGGTCACTGTTACTCCTGTAACCATTTTGAGTACTTGTGAGGATGCGAAATCGACTGTCTCGAATTATCCTGCACACTCTTACGGACAGCGGCGATGTTTTCGGCAGACGTTGTGTTTCGTCGACGTACGGGTGTTGGTTTATCGTCTACTGAACCAAAGGACTCAAATGTATCCACCACACTTCAAATAGTCGGTAGGACGATTATGGTGACGGTAAAATGAGCACAACGTTGCCCGAACAGAACACCCATTTTGATCCAACAATTTCATCATTCGTATGTATTGTTGAACACCATGTCTGTCTGAGGTGATTTGATGCGGCTTGAACAAGGCCGCCATCGACTGTCAAAGTTTGGAAGTCTCTATTGGAAGACCCTATACTAATATGGGTTTTTGCTTAAATGCAGGTTTTAAAAATACCTTCGCAGTTAGCGTGTAGCAGTATGTGTGGTTTTGTCCTTAATCCAGCAACGCGGTTGTTGTTGATCCATGGCTCCTGGATAAGGACTATGTCGTCTCCACTATACTGTGGTGGAGTTTCACCTGGGTTACACGCAGCATTAGAGCAATCGCTTAAACCAGATGCCTTTGTCACAGTGGCGTCTAGATCCGTTGGGTCAGAGGACATGGAGCCGGATTCCTGCCTGATTCTGAAGAAGGTTGAGGTGGTGGGAGGATTTCCGGCGCTTTTTTCCGGAATCATATTTCACTAAAAATTGAATCACAACACGTTGCTTGTGATGTGAGTCACTCATTTTTACGACGCAACTAAAAAAAGTTGAATAAAAGTAGAAGTTGAAAGAAGAGCCCCCTTTCTAGACAGATGTTGACGAACGACGCTATGTTGCCACTTCCAGAGTAAATTCTCGTAACTTAATCGCCACACCTCGTAGGCTCATTTTCAGTGTCTGCATCTACGATTCTGGTCTAGGATAGCTTAGCTGAAAGGCCTGCTGGGTTCGATTTTATGAGGACTAGAAAAGGCTTGAATGCGATCATATGATGTCATCACTCACTGTGCTCATCAACACAATTCGTCGGTGCGCTTTGTTCCATCCTCACCCCCTCTAGCGCGAGTCCTAATCAACAATTTGTAATTAAAATCGAATCTATTCCCCAAATCCCCGCACTTGATTTTAAGTAAATTAAACCCATCAACTACTAGCTACTAGCTTCCATTCACAAAACTTCCATTGAAATTCTTTAGCAAACCTCGCTTCCTGGATGAAAACATGCGTATTTCCTCGAAGCCATTCAACCGAAATATACGACGTTAGAATCGTCCTCGCAAAACATTACTCAAAGTAATTTGATTCAATTTCATTTCAAAATTACTTTTCAAATAAATAATTCCGCTTCAATGGGGAGCGAGAGACGTTCGTGTCTCGTTTTTTTTTTCTCTGCTTCCGTGGTTCTTAGGCGTTTAAACAATTGTACCATGAGTTAAAGCAGCCATAAAGACGAAAAGGCACTTATCACCCACCTGCCCAATTAGATTTGAAAAGGATAACGAACATGGAATGTGACAGAATTTTGAGACGACCCATTCGAAGCGGAAGAAAATCAATTATCCTTGAAGTTTTCCGCTCTCTCAAAACATTTGGAGACGATTGGGAATTGATTTATTCTGTCCTCATGTCTCAAGTGTTGGATTAAGTGACACACGCTCAGATAGGGTGGTAAATAGTCGTGACAGGAAGTTCCTTTTTTGTTTTTGTCAAGTGGGTTTTAGAATTGGGGAAAAGGGAACCAATTAATCCTTGACCTTTGAGGGAGGATCTGAATGAAATGAATGTAATGGAAGGAATGATAGCATGTAATTAGTGGTGCAGCTAACTGATACATTCAAGTTTGAGGGACGGTACACTATAAAACAGTCGTAATCATATAACTACCATGCAGATGTATCCAAGTACGATCTACCATCAATTCGAATGCGAAAAATGGGTGTGGGGGGGGGGGCTTTTCAGTAGCAAAACACTTGTAACAATTACTGTTGTAGTCGGGAAATGGTATTGTGGCTTCGAATTCTTCACGTGAAGTCCTGCGCAACTCAGTCAGCGGCCACACTCTCTGACCACGAATCGATTCCACAGAAAACTGAGGTTTTGTATCCATGCCAAGAGTAGACATTACCTCGCTGCCTCATCAAACATTTACTAAACTCAAGCTACGATACGCTAGTATCACGCTACGTAAACACGTTCCATACCGAGGGAATAGTACAAGACAACTCCACTATTCACACAGGAAACTCAATGCGGATATGCCTCGAATTAGTGTTACTAGGTACTCGTTTGCATTGCGTAGTACACTAAGTGCTTGTTTAATGTTAATTAGCGGTTTCCGTTCAGTCAGGACAAATACAGATACGAGTACTATTGAATTTCAATTAAATGTTTTATCCCTGTTTCCTGGTTTGTGCTCGTATTTTTCCTATTTCATTTCATATGCAGTTTAAGACTACAGGGGATGGCGAGCACATCAGTCTAAGGCGCGCTACATTCATTCGAGTTTTTTTCTTTTTGGGTCACAGGATACTAGGACATCGTAGTGTAGTGTAGAGTGAAAGTTGAAAATTCGATTAAAATTGCGTCCAAAGGATACTGTATACAGATGACAACCGAAGTCGTATCGACGACGAGGAGCACAGCGACAAAGAGGCAAGACACAGGGACAAAGATAAAGGATGAAAAGTGAAAATTAAATTTTAATCAAAATTTCAATTGATCCCATTGAACTGGTTGAACTGGGCATGGTCAGCCTGTCGACTGCTCGGACGTATGTCCGACCAGAACTAAATATGGATGAGGGTGCGCTGCTTGTGACACGGACAAATGTTTCAGATATTCCATCAGCGAAGTGATTTTTGTCACCATATAGTCGTCGTTGCTATGACGACAAGCGTCATTGTCGAGATTGAACAACATCCAACACAACAGTCAGCAGGACCTAGACCTCGACTCGACTCTGTCGTTTTCCATTCACGATGAAAATCTAATTTTCGGCTGAATGTATTCACAATTGATTGAATGCTGTCGTCTGCATAGACCCCGATGCCGCCAGTTCGTTCGGGTTCAACAAATTCAAGTTCATTCATCAGGCGCGTTATGGTTTTTCGTTTACATGGATTGCTGTATGCATCCCTTTGGCTCGGGGAATGTAATTAAAATTTAATCGAAATTATTGCAGGCAGGTTGCCTTTTTTCCACTCCTGTGTTGTTTTTTTTTTTTCTGTTGGACTAAAGTATCCTTCACAGGTTGGGATGGGTTCGATGGGTGGTATTATTACACTTTGGGGCAATTGAAGAGGATGTTAATTAATGAATTTAAGCAAATATGATGACCATCTCAATGGACTTAATTTAAAATACACGACGATGAAGTAAAATTGTGCTTATCGGAAATGGTAGACTTTTGAAGAAAAAATTAATGAAGTAAAATACGTGCTTGATTGAAGCGGCCTGAAGTCGTTTTAATCGGGTTACGGTTGCATTGTAGAGCCGCAAGGTTACACAGTACGCGTACTTTAATACTTGCTTGTACCTATAAAATTGTCGCAGACTGTTGTTGTCAGCTGTGCGTTGATATCGGTCTGTTTTATTGGATTTCTTATAAAACTTCCTTGCCACCTTCAATATCAATTATTTCTCCATGAACGACTGGTAGGTTTGTAGCCTTCCCAGAATGGAGAAGAATACATATAGGCTACGAAGGGCGTTTATCCCTCTATTCATGGAACCGCTTAGTGCTTCTTAAAAAGTTAAGAGGCTCAGATATCCCTACTTGCTGGACATCTGTCAGGTCGTTAAGGAAGTAGGATCCTAGGTATCATTTCCGGTTCGTGCAGAATGCCGGACAGGCGCAGAGAAGGTGGTGAGTGGATTCGACCTCCTCTTCTTCTACGCAGCTTATGCAGAAATCATTCGGAACTTGTCCTACTTTTTGCGCGTGACGGCCAATGAGGCCGTCAGTTCTTTTTCGGGAAATTATTCTCCTAGTCCTTTGACTATCGAGCCGGGGCCAGATTTGTCTGGTGATGAGGTAGGTGTGTCCCTGGGTCCATCTCAGGTTCGTCTCAGCCCTGGCGACATTTATGACATTATTTTTAATGGTTGCAAGGGGTATTACCTTACATGTCATGATTGATTGTTGCGTCGTTCCTTGTCTGGCGAGTGTGTCGGCTTTTTCGTTACTTGGGATTGCCAAGTATATCGAGTGGGGTAAGTGAAGTATCATGTTGAGCGCTGCCTTTGGGGTGGACCTTAGGGCCCCGGTGATGCACATACATGCTCGCCTTTGTACCTTCTCGAGTTGTTTGTGATATGTTGTTTTGTCCAGTGTAGTCCACCAGACTATCACTCCATACATTAATATGGGTCCAACGACTGTAATTTAGAGCCATTAGGTGATCTTGGAGTTGAATCCCCATTTTTTCCCTACGGCTTTCTTGCATGTGTAAAGAGCTATGTATAACTGCTTTTTTTGCTCTCTCGGTTGTGTTGTTCTTCCAGGTTAGTTTCCTGTGCAGTACAATGCCAAGGTATTTGGTACTGGAGGAATAGGTTAACCTGGTGCCAAGTAAAGTGACTGGGCAGTTTTCCGGAATTTTGTGCTTTCTGGTAAGTAGCACAAGCTCCGTCTTCTGGGGTTTTACCCTGAGCCCATTGCTTTGTGCCCATTTGCATAGTATGGAGAATGCCGTTTGCATGAGCCAAACCAAGTGGCCGTGGTGCAGTGGTAAACATCACCGGCTATCGAGCGGAAGGTCTGTAGTTCAAAGTCAGTCCATAGCCAAGAAATAGGATTCTATTCGAAAAAATTGTGTAACACACAGCTGTTGTGGATTGGAAGTGATCAAAATATACTTACAGTATATGTTTACCATATAACACCATAATGGTATGGAACATTTGCCGGGAACTACAACCAACGTGAAAATTCAGTCGAGTTCCTCTCGAATCCTATCTAGAACAACCACCCCTGGATAGTAATGAACGACCATCGACGACCCAAACCATCTGCACTCCGCCTAGGTTGTGTGACACACATAATAAAAGTATGACTCTTGAACCTGCGCGAATTGTATAAAAAAAAATTACCCGAAGGCCTCAGCAATATACTATCACCAGTGATAGTTCTTTTTAGGTGCTGTTTCAACTTGGACTACATCCCTCAAATCTGGAGAGAAGTAAACCTTTTCTTCATTCCCAAGATTGGAAAGTCAAGTAAACAACCTATATTCTATCGCCCTATCAGCCTAAGCTTGTTCCTACTAAAAACAATATAAAAACTGATTGAGGTATCCTAGAGAACCAGATACCACTGCATCCTAATCAATATGCATATCGCAAAGAACGATTTACTGAGAATATGCTTCATCACCTAGTAGCGCGTGTTGAAAATAGCTTCATAAGCAAGGAGATCGCAATGTGCGCCTTCCTCTAATCCATCCTACTAATCACTGGATTAGGGCGATGCTGAAGAGCCGTCTTTACTCGGCCACATCCGTCTATGGGTGCAACGTGGCTAGGCCATGTAGAGCGACAGGATAAAACAGCTCCGGGCGAAGAGTATTCGAGTCAAACCCCGAACGACGACGCAACAAAGGACAACAGAATCTTAGGTGGCGCACACAGTTGGAAGGGCACCTTAACCAACTGGGAGTGCGTCACTGGAAACAGCTGGCTAAAGACCGTGCCAGCTAGAGAAGCTTGTTGGTTGAGATCCAGGTTCACACCGGACTGTAGTGACACCTGGCTAAGAGCGTACGCCCTCATGTCTACAAGAAATCCGAAGCATTTTTGCTGTCCTTAAGGAGAATTGACTGCAGGAGACTTACGGGCGTCATTACGCCATTACTTTTTTGTCAAGCATTTCTGCGCGCTTGGCATCAGCAAAACGCCTACCTACGCTGCATGTTGGGAAGAGGACGACACAACAGAACACTTTCTCTGTAGCTGCCCCGCCTTTGCTCGCGTAGGAGGGTGCACACTTGATGCCGAATCTCTTAGCTCTACATCACTGAAGCTTCTTCTCATTTTTCTCCGGAAAACAGGAAAAATACAGTAAAGGTAGGTACATATCTGTCTGGCAGTACAATTGACCAGTTTGTGCGTCCGATTGCTCCAACAGATAGCAGAACTTACTTACTTACTTAGCGGACGCTACAGTTCGGGGTAAACCTGGGCCTCAAGCAACATGCCTCTCCACCTAGCACGATCTTTCGCTAGTCTTTTCCAGTGCCGCACGCCCAGTTGGTTGAGGTCCCTCTCCACCTGTGCGCGCCACCTTAGTTGCGGCCGTCCTCTGTTTCTTCGTCAATCGGGGTTGGATTCAAAGACTCTACGGGCTGGAGCTGTGGTGTCTATTCGCTCCACATGGCCTAGCCATCTTAGGCGTTGGATCCGTAGACGCCTGACTAGACTCATGTCGCTGTACAACCCGTACAGTTCGTGACTGAATCTTCCCCTCCAACCCCCCTCTGTGTTCATAGGACCGAAAATCGCGCGCAGAATCTTTCTCTCGAAACGACCAAGGATTTCCTCATCCGCTTTAGATAAAGTCCATGTTTCTGCGCCGTATAACAGGACCGGGATAATTAAGGTCTTATATAAGGTCAACCTGGTCGTACGAGAGGGGGCTCTACTTCTCAGTTGCCTCTTGAGCCCAAAGAAGCTGCCCTCTCTCCCTATAGCAGTCACCGTAGTAGATGTCCCAGTTTTTCATCCGCTTTTTGTCCGGCCTATTCCATCATATTTCCTGGATGGCGGTTATGTTCGCTTTATAGCGGTCCAGGGCGTCCGCAAGATGTTCGGCCGCACGTGATCTGTTTAGGGATCTAACATTCCACGTACAGAACCGAAGGTCCTTGTTTATTTTTTGTTTTCTTAAAGGGTTGTCAACATCCGTTCCATTTGATTATCCGAGGCTGTTTTTTGTTTCTGAGCAACCATAGCTCAACCGACACTAATATTGTTTGGTGGCGCAGGACACTCGCCATAGATAGCAGAAGCCTACAACAAACAAAAAAAAGAAAAAAAAAAAAAAACCTGATGACATACTTTCCGTGTTAAGGGGGTCTATCAAGGGTGATTCGAATGGTGAGAGCAACTTTGGAACCATTGCGTAGTAGGGGGACTATTGTAAACGTCGATAAAAAAATTGTTCGACAAACTTTGTCACACCCCGTAGTATCTAAGGTGGTTTTAACAAGCATGTACACCACGTGAATTCACTTGACCAGACACTGAAATCTAGACCAGAGCGGCTTTTTAAGGACTTAAGCCTAACTAGGCAGCTGCCTTCTCCATATCCCGGCCGATCAAGTCATAAACCTTTCATCGCGAAATTTACATCCAACCTAAAGGCTATTTCCTTCACACGTGATTGAAGTGATCGCATTTGATCATATAACTTTCACCTTTATGGAGGGTAACTCATATACATACATCCTAGCCGCCAAATGCAAATACAACAAATCAACTTAATGTATGCGGCTTAGAGCAGAAACAAGTCTGCATGCGAGAGTATATCGCACTCCATTAGGGACAGTAAATTCATCGTTACTCCATGGAGAGAGATGAAGATCAAAGTGCTGCGGAATTTATTACGACTTACTCGATGCCGACAAATTTATTAATAAATTAAGTACGCGTCATAATGAAAACGACGACCCTAAGGCCACTGGAGGCACTCTGGCACCACTCACTAAAAGCAAAAAAAAAAAAACTCCGACAACTCGAAAACGCGTTGAAAAACAAATATGCTCGCGGATACATGTCATGTTGCCCATCTTAGTGAAGCGTGATTAAAGTGCAACAGAAACAAGTAAAAATCGAAAACAACAATATTCGCAAAAGCCTTCAAGCCTTGACACACATATCAGCGACGAAATGAGCCGAAATGTTTGGTCGACACTCTGACACTGACAAGCATCGAGATACCAATATACCGCCAATGCAAACTGATGATGGTGAATCCGGTGATGATACGCCACATGCTATGTCCGCATCCGTAATGTACTGCACGTGGTACATGCAGGCGTGCAGTATAACAGATTTGATTAAGCAGCGTAGCGTATAAATCTCGGCCAGAAAACAAGACATCCGTCGATTAATTTTTGTCGGAATCGCGGTCGGATGGGTTTTTTCAGATACAGATAATTTGAATTTTTTCCCGCGATGGTGATGCAATTCATTTCGTATTTTTTGTGTTTATCTTTGCTTTTAGGTGATTTTCTGTAATCCTTTATCGTAGTGAACTGATATGCAAATGTTTAACTTCCGCTTGTTTTGACTAGATACGCCGGTATGCCGGTGGGTGTGGGAATAGCGCAATGAGATAAATTTGCGGATGGCATTCGGAAAATGTATTTTAAATAAATTTGTCGTTGATGTGAACATCTGGAATTCGCATCAAAATTTATCGTTTATTTCATAATTTTTTTAGCTTTATCTTTGTATCTGACAGAGCGGCGGCGTTTGTTACTGACAAATGCCCTTAAATATTGTTTAATAGTGGTAAAGAGGGAATTAAAAAAAAAAACGCATCCGATGCATCTCTCGTTTTCCATTTTCCAGTTTTCATTCCTTTTTTTTTTTTCGTTTATTGCTCATGCATAGTTCTAGGCGAATGGGAAAGTCACCTTCGGGGAAAGTTGAAGAAGAGAAGCGGAGATAGTTTTCCTCGATTGCCCGATAGATGACTTGACTGTAGGTTATCTTTTCGTGTTCTTCTTGTATCCATGAGAGCGTGCAACATTTTTATCTCTATGATGAGGTATGACGAATGGGAAGAAGCAACATGTGAAATAGAGAAACCAATTGCTACCGGTGGCCGTTGGAATTGTAACTCAATTGCTTTCAGTGTGAGCTCATAGTATTCCTTTCACCTCCTATAGGCGATGGTAGTTTAAAAGATGTAATTGTTTGCAAATAGGCTGTAACTAGTGCTTCATAAAACCGAACAATTAAAGTTGAGGCTGCCCACGAGCAGTTTGGTTTAGTGACATTTAAGAGGTGATAGTTATCCCGAAGGCGACTAGAGCCAAGAAGATCAGTAAAAGGAGTCAATTTGAACCATATTTTTTGGTAGGAAGAAGTTGTTTCAATAGTTACAATAACCTTGCGCATCCACGACTAAAGGAAGCAGAATCTGCACATAAAGCTTTGAGAGCCCGATTGGTTCAGGTACTTCTGGTGATCTACAAGATTATGTAGGTCGGTAATACGGAGCCTCGACGTAGCCTACCACTAAAGGGGCACCGCGCGCACGCTGGATCTCCAGGCCACTCGATTCTCCGCCATTAGCTCTAACTCATCAGGAGCTATGCCCAATCGCAACCAGGCGGATTTTGGACTTGGTCCAACCACCTCGTCTTGGGTCTGCCAAGCGGTCGCCTACCTGATGGTATCGTGATGATGGGAACATTTGTCTCACGTGACCAAACCATCGAAGCATAGCGCTTTTCGTTCGGAGAAGCAGGTGCTCGGCATTGAGCTCCTCGCGCATTGCCGTGTACCAGACAGGACCAAATATCCGGCGCAGAATTTTTCTTTCGAAAGAACCCAAAATCAGCTCCGCTGTCCTGCTTATCGTCCAGCTTTCGGCTCCGTACAGCAAGACTGGCAGAATGAGCGTTTTGTAAAGCATGACTTAGGTCTTTCGAGTGAGGAGTTTTGACCCCAGTTGTTTGGACAAGCCGAAGTAGCAGCGGTTGTGGTGTCATTTGTGGAATTTACGTTTGCCCCGAGGTAGACAAACTCCTTAACTACCTCGAAATTGTAGCTGTCAATTGTTATGTTTTGTCCCAGGTGGTGAGCGACGGATTGGTTTTGCTTGACAGCATGTATTTCGTTTTGTCCTCACTGATCTTAAGACCAATTCGTTTCGCCTGTTCTTCAATCGCCGTGAATGCTTCCACAATGCCACGGCGAGAACACGCGATGATGTCGATATCATCCGCGTATCCTAGCAGCTGGATGGACTTGTAAAAGATAGTGCCTTCCCTGGTGACGGCTGCCCGTCGCACTATCTGCTCCAGCACCAAATTGAAGATGTCGCATGACAGCGCATCTCCTTACCGAAATCCGGTGCATATTTCAAATGGTTCAGATGTCCCAGAACCGAACTGCACGGTGCATCGCGTATTTTTAGCGTGACGCGACACAGTCGGCTCAGTTTTCCTAGGATCCTGAATTCGGTCATCGCATCAAACAATTCTTTGTGATGACTACTCTCGTATGCGGCTTTAAAATCGACAAAGAGATGGTGTGTATCGATTCGAAACTCGTTGGTCTTTTCCAGGATTTGTCGAAGTGTGAAAATTTGGTCTATAGTTGATTTGCCGGGCCGGAAGCCGCACTGGTAGCTGCCGATTAGTGCGGTGCAAAATGGTTTTAGACGTTCACACAATACGCTGGACAGGATCTTGTATGCGACATTGAGCAGGGATATACCTCTATAGTTCTTGCAAGAGGTAGGATCGCCTTTTTTGTGGATGGGGCATATAGAGCTGGTATTCCAGTCGTCGGGCATGCTCTCATCTTCCCAAATTCTGCAGATGATCTGGTGCATGCTCCCTACCAGAACATCGCCGCCAGCCTTGAAGAGCTCTGATGGCAAGCCATCTGAGCCTGCGGCCGTGTTGTTCTTCAGCTTCTGAATAGCTGTGCCGACTTCTTCTATGCTGGGTGGGAGGACTACTTCAGCGGCTGGAGTTGGGATTTCCTCGGTCCCTACCACTCTCTCTTGGTCATGCTCGTTAAGCAGCTGCTGGAAGTGCTGCTTAAATACATCCACTATTCCCTGCGGGTCGGTGACAAGATTACCCTCGCAGTTTCGAAGAGCCAGGGTGCCCTTTTTGAAGCCTCCTGCAAGGCCTTTGGCTTTCTTGTAAAAGGCTCGTATTTTATGTTTATCCCTAGACTCCTCGATATCCTTGAGCTGGGAGGCTGCGAAGATTCTTTTCTTTTGTCGGAGTAGTTTCTTCTCCTCCCTTCTTCTGGCTCGGTACTCTTCTCGCGCTGCCCTGGTTTTCCTCTGCAGCGCATTTTGGTACGCCTCGTCGGTTGCTGCCTTTTTCTGCTCACACTCGCCATCATACCACGGGTTTCTTGTCGGGGGTGATAGGTATCCTAATGTGGTTTCGGCTACTTCCTGAATGGCTGAGCGGCAATGCAGCCACATATTATTGGCATTTGTGTTCGACGTAGGCATACCGTAGAGTCTTTCGCTCAGCTGCTCAGGGCTTCAGGGTATATTGGCGAGTATTCCTAGAGAGACGTGTGTTGCGGGAGAAATGTTGAAGGGGCGGAATGCAACTAGCTATTCCATCAGAGCATTTTTTGTGGAAGTAACGATAAAACACGGTCTCAGTTTTATCGTGTTATTTTTTATTCCATCTAGTAGGTGCAATGAGGTCTTGGAAGCACCCGGCCAGACATGAACGCTCAACTCTAATTTCGGGCGAATGAACGCCTTATAGATTGTAGCCAGATCTAAGGGTGAGAAATATTTCTTGCAGCTGTATAAGAAGCCTAGGCATTTCGCAGCATTCTTGCCGACACTGAATATGTGGCCGTTCCAGTTAAGATTGTGAGCACCACGCATACCCAATATGGAAAGCTTTTCGGTTTCTGAGATGTACACAAGTGCTATTCATGGATAATGGCTGCGGGTTAGTTATACGCTTTAATAAGAGGAGACAGCATTGTGTTTTGAATGCATTAAATTCCACTCTATTGCTTTTACCCCTTTGGATGATGCTATAGATATCGGAATTTAATGAGCTTAACATACGCTGCCGCTCACTATCTACAGCTGAAGTTCAGGGTCGTAAATTACTAAACGAATATGAAAAGCTAAGACTACTGTCGTAAGCGAAGAAGTGAATTGGATTAGAGGTGGCCGACGAGAGGTAATTTATAAAAATGAGAAAAAGTGTTGGAGACAAAACGGAGCCCTGGAGAACACCATCACTTAAGAAAAGGATGTCAGACTTAAATCCGTCCAAAACAACTTGAACTGAATGATTCGAAAGGTAGTTTCTAATCCTTTGAAGAAGAGGCTCATTGATCCCGAAAGCACGCATTTTCGACAAAAGGGCTTCATGCTAAACCCTGTAAAATGCTGTGCCTTTGAGATTAACGATGGATCAGCATTTTTGGGCTTTTAGTACAAAAGCAGATAGACAGATAGGCCTAAGATCCTTGGGTGTAGTACGGGAACTTCTGGCAGCCTTGGGGATGAAAATTACACTTGCAGACTTCCACTTTTCTGGAATGTGTCTCCAGACTAGACATCATTTGAGGACGATTTCCAGCCATGGTATTATCCACTCCATAGTCCGTGCAAATTCGATGGGCTAAATTCCATTCGGCCCCGGTGATTTGAAGAGCTTAAATTTTTTTATAGCCCTAATGATTTTGTCTGTCTCTCTGTTACTGGAGAAGTCTGAGTTCCCCATATTTGCCCGGAATTTTGTATTTCAGAGCAACTTGGCAATCTACAAGCTTAAAAAGTACAACATGTGTACCACGAAAGACCCGTAAAAAGCCACACATTTCTTTCCCAAAAAAAAAAAAAAAAAAAAAAAAAAAAAAACTCATATGACTGCGGTCCACCAATTAAAAGTTAAAACACCTGTTCACATCATGAATTCAATTTGCCCCGAAAACTGGGTTCTTCGTCAGTCTTGGTACCTACACAACGTGCATACTGGTCACCGCCACCACGTACATGAGTGTGACTTGCCACAAAAGTCTTTGCTCCAACCATCCAAAGTTTGCAGCGCAGTGGAATTCAGGTTATGACAAAAACTATTTCCGTACACACATACTCCACCCATCCAATCCATTTTCGATGCTTCCCTAGTGATATGGTCTGTTGGTCAACCTGCTGCGCGTCCTGCAATTGAATTCCCATCGTTCGAGAGGTAAAGTTCCATTTTTGTTCGTTTCTCCTTCAGTTTTTTTTTTTTCATTGTGTTGGGATAGGACAGTTGTATGATGAAGATCGATTCCGTACTACGTGGACCCTGTAGCCTGTTGCGCAGGTGGTGTAAGAGGGGGGAGGACGGATAGACGGATAGGAGTTGGTCCTTATCGACATGTTGAGAATCTGCCAGCGAGTTACGGAGGAAGTTTAATCAACCTCTGAAAAATTCAAAAGGACTTTTCTGGCGACGCGTTTCCTCCGTCGCATATGTACATGCATGCAATCAAGAGGCATTGCATTCCAGAACGTGCGGACGACATACATACATAGATATCCAGCGGTCAGATAGGATGATGGCAATGCTATCGGCAAGGATGAACCGGTTGTTGGTGTGTGAAGGAACTTTCGAAAATTGGAATTAAATTGGAATCGTTTCAAAATTTTGTTTACGAGTATTAGAATTTTAAATGAGCCCTGGTCTGTTGCTTCAATATCATACAGGATGCAGCATAAGTGTACGGTGTGGTATGTGAGTGTGCATGCGGCTTTTGGGATTGTTTGTAAGTTGGATCAGTTGGAGCAGGATATGTATGTACGTATGTAGGATTTTGTGGGTAACCGATGGACGATGTTGAAATTAATTCGAAAATGATATGCGGTCGTAAGTTCTTTCGTGTATTGGATTGCGATTGGAATCTCGGTTTTCTGGCCAAAAAGTAAAGTATTCCAAGTGAGTTTTTAACTTTATTGTGGAGGCAAGTCTACAGACTTGTTGGCGGCACCGAAACTGAATGAGCGAATGAATCTGAGTGATAGATGTACATGGGGTGCCATCAGATATAGATTGTCTTGGCCGAGTAAAGTTCATTCTTTTTGTATCGGCAAAAACCACTAGACAGATTCAATTTAAAATTGGCACGGAGCTGCAGTATGTTGTTTTCTAACACTGAAGATTAAAATCGAATTTCGGACACTGACATTTCCACTATGAATTCCATGGAAATTCCATAGCCACCACTCCTTTCTCCATCGGAAGAAAAGCAACCTTTAATACCACAATACGAGTATACACGACATAGCAAATTAATAACAATACCGCTAAAGAGCTCACGATGCCAAGCCTAATGAAGCTATCAGTGTCTAGTGTTTGGTATGGAGTGGTGCACTCGTACAATGAAAAGGTTACAACCGCCAGATACTGGTTTTGTGACTTCGTGTCTCGCACTATCGAAGTGAATGTTCGAGGAAGGAAAAGATGCCACACTAATTGCCATTTGCCTCAGAGGCACCTGAATGATGCTTTTTTGTATCTATCTATCGGTGATTTTCCAAGCCGCATTATGGTTTTCCTAACTATGTATCGGAAACAATGTTGCGGTGAGGGAAATTGATAAAAGTGTGATTATAGGGCGGGTTGGTTGCACGTTACAGGTGATTGACTCGAGCGGAAAGTTGTATTACTAACGCACGGATAATGGCAGGCTGAATGGAACCTTACTTCCTGGTATAGCTCACGAGAGCTAACCATTGTTGGTCACCTGTAAGAGTGAGAACTGACTGCAGATCTTAGTCAGTTAAACGAGTTATAAAGCACTTAAGTCAAACAATGCCTGAATCATGTACATAATTCCATCAGGTTGGGAGCAATACTGTTTTTTTTTTTTTTACGAAAAAGCTTCCACTATCCAAACACCATGTATACCCAGCACTAGATCGAGCAATTAGTTATCCATTTGCAGCTAAAACAGGCCGAACAATGCACCATCACCATAACCATTTTATTATATCTATCATCAATGTCGTCAGGGAAGCATACAGGACACATAAAACTCAACCAACTCGGATACGTCGTATATATCAAGAACTTAAGCCATCCGATGACACTGCTCGATGGAGTGTACATTGTAGCCAATCGATCTACATCTAACCATCTATCTATTCCAAAAACTGTTTGCCGTTCGAGTGATGAACGGGCGGACTATGAAAAGTTTTTGTTGTGAAAATCATCTACTAACCCCAGCAAATCCTTATAGTCAGGATGCTGCCCTGCCGTCGGTGTTGGGAATCATTATCAAGCGTGTGTGGATGTTAAAAGTTTTCACCTTCTGGGAGGCAAAACTTTTCAATGCGGTTTCGGTATGCTGAGTTTCAACGGGGTTCGATGGAGGATTATGTGAACGGATAGTTGGGAGTAGAGCAGTAGAATTCTATTGACGTTTAACTGATTTAAAATGCTGAGGTTTTGATGGGTTCTATATGCGTGGATATTCAATGGAGCGGATGGGGATGTGGCATATTTGTGTTTTTTTTTTTTCTGTTTTTGTCTTGCTGTTGTTTTAGTTTTGAGATTAAAAAGTTGCAAATTGAATTAATCAGTGGCATAGTTCAGGAGATAAGGCGGTTGAGAAAGTTATGAACCTAATAGAGCTAATAAATTTGAGTTAATCCATACCTTGTGGTTTATTGGAGTCCTACGTCAAAGTACGGAGAACAAAAATATACAAAAACTCATTCCGCCAACCTTGCATTCAATCAGATATGCAACGTTCATATCCCAGCAAGACTCATTCCTCCGTATCCGACTCGAAGTTGACTCTGTCCTTGTCTCATTAGGTTTCGACTCGCTGATCTGCTATCCCAGGAGCATTTAGCCAAGCAGTTTGCTACTGATGATCGATACCAACCTAAGGCCGGACACGAGAGTTTCACCACACACACATACGATGATCGATGATGATCCAAATGTCATGCACATTACAATTATTCGATTGCCTTGGCAATCTGAAATGGACGCAAACGAATGTTTCACCATGCCACAGACGGACACTCGATGATTCCAGCACGAAGGCGAGGTGATAGTGATCGGTATTGCAGTGGTGAGGAACAGTTGGTGTCCAATAGAATTGGAAGAGTTTGGGAGTTGTCAAGGAGATATGATGATCTTGAACTGTAGCGTGATTTGTAAGGTCATCTCGCGTTGGTTGGTTTGCTTTGGTTATTGTTATTCATTGGTTCATGTCTGGAGGTTTGTTTATCTCTGATCGTGGATTGAGCGCAAGACAAGTTAGCGAAAGAAAAAGTGGATTTGAATGTAGAATTCTTGGAAGTTGTGTATTTTGTAAATGACAGGAAACGATCGAGATTGCTTAAGACAATCTCCTGCGCTCTTGCAGAGGAGGTTGAAAGGATCGTTGAGTCGAAAAGTGATCATGGAGCGCTTGCGATCAGTAAGACAACAAAATGGGATGGACACTCGATCTTGTATTTTATTCGAATTTTTGGGAATGGAAAGGATTTTGGGTATACTGATTGGGCGGTATGAGTTCCGGAGAAGATAGGGATTTTTTGGAAAACTAGGTGTGATCGAGACTTGATCTTATGTTTTTGTTTTTTTTTTTTTTTTTTTTTTGACTATGAGAATTTTGCTGTTATTTAGTAAACTTTATTGTTCCGTGATATTGTGTAGATCGACGATCAAAGTGAGCTAGGGAGAGTGATCACGGCACTGGTCGTTGACGACCCATCTGACTACCTCGGCTTGCGGAATTTTTTAAAAGATAACTGATACCCGATTAAAAAGTTGACTAATAAACCAAGATAACATCGATGATCAAAATCACTCACAAACGTCCTCAGGCTCGAAGCAGGTGCACTTGATTCCCCTGCATATTCCTAACTTCGATGTAAAAAATGATCGCTAATCAAATCGATCTAATCGATCTACCACCAATTCTGCTTGGTCTCTGCCTCCAACTAAAACCAGATGCTTCTGCTCCACTTTTGACAAGAAAATCCCCCATCTGATCATGATATTGTACGAAATTCACTTACCCAGACCCGTCGATCACCGGTCAATTCACAGCGAATTCCACATCTTCATTCATCTGGAACATTTACGTCTGGATCGAATCGATTGAAACATTATCACCGATTAGAAAATAATATCAATTTTCCCTCCTACCTCTCCCCATCCGAAGGGGGGGGATTTTCATAATTCCAAATCTCACATCACATCCGACAAACCGACATACCATCGCTGAGAAAATTACCCACATAATCGTCTTGACCTACCTAACCAACATCGAAGAAATACCAGCAAACACACCAAAACATCTAATCAATGTCAATCACAGCGTTTCATGCATGACTCTGGAGGCTATGATTTTCCAAAACCACCTAGATTCACCATCATCACCGGCATGGAAAGAAGAGGGATAGGACAGGCACACCGTAGATAATATGACTCCAAATCAAATCAGGCGCGAACAGCCAAATCGATAGAAGGAACCTGTAAATGGTACAATTACATCCAGTTCGAGCGGCAACAATACCATGTGCTGGTGCTCGCTCAGTCATCAAGTAGACATTACTTACCTATTTTTCCTATTGCCTTACTGGTGTTCGCGTAGGAACACTGAAGACTAGCAGCCAGCTAGACTTCAATTTATGCACCAGATCTAATTTCTCGCGTAGTTTAACTCTCTAACTCGGGCGCTGAGTTGCCCGGTAGAGCAACTCAAAAAAAAAAAAAAAAACATTTCACACCTGATTGCACTACTCCATCTCGAGGCTGCCTTCCCCATCTTGTGGCTATCGTAACGTTATATCAGCGAAAGACGCTCAAAGGAAAGCAAACTATGCACAATGGACGAGCGTTCGAATCTTCCTTCTTCTGCCTGTTGTGGCGTGCGGGTGCTGAAGAGCAAGCAATTTGAATGTTAGCCTTTTGTCGTCCGTGTAGTTGTTGGTCCTCTTGCAATTCGATGGAGCGCAGAGGACTCATTGTCAGTACGTACTTACTTTACTGGTGGTGTGTGTCATTTTGTTTGTACTGTAAATGCTGGCATAGGGTGCTGAGATCAATTCTTTGTTGAAGTTGAGGCGGGTATTGCTCTGTTACGAGGTGGATTGGGAGAAAGGAGGGAGTAAAACGAATTTAGCAGTAAAGTGGCCCAAAGGTATCCTGGCTAAGAAGGTGGCGATAGTTGGACGAGATGCCTTTGTGCTGATGATTGAACTCGATTTGGTCTGACGCTATGCTCTCTTCTGGGGCCATATTGCCATCTGAATTGGTCGTTTAGTATTTTTTTTTTTTTTTTTTGTTACGAATAGGGTTGCCATGAGACTGTTGTTTTCGGGTGGACTTTTAGAGAACTCGCAGTGATTTTGGACGGACTTTCGGATACAAGTTTTAGGTATGTACTTTCTTACCTAGGCGTTACAGTTCGGAGTGAACCTGGGCCTCAACCAACAGGCCCTTTAGGCGAGCACGATCTTTTGCTAGCTGTTCTCAGTTAGTTGACGTCCCTTTCCACTTACGCTTTACTTTAAATACAGCCGTCCTCCGTAACGTCGTCCGTCGAGGTTGGAGTCGAAGACCTTTCAGGTCGGAGCTGTGCTGCCCATTCACTCATAGCCTAGTCATCTTAGACGTTGGATAAGGTCCAATCGCTTGCGCCGCAGAGGACGACGGGATGATTAAGGTTTTATATAGAGTCGCCCCAGTTTACCGAGAGAGAGCTCTACTACTCAATTGCCTGTTGAGTCGGAATCTAATCGGCGTCTAATCTCAGCGCTGGTTTCGCTGCCGCTTGTTACCAGTGAGTCAAGGTACTTATAGCTGTCAACAGTGACTTTTTGGCCAAGTCGGTGTTGCGCGTCTTTATTTGAATACAGCATATATTTGGTTTTGCCCTTGTTTACCTTCAGGCCCACTTTAGCCGCTTCGGTCCAATGCTCACAAGAGTTTTAATGGCGTATCGCTACGTTCTCCCCAATCACGTTAACATCACCAGCGTATGGAAACTTGACGTAGATCGTGCCTCTTGTATTGGCCAGAGAATCCCGCACGATTTTTTCAAGCATCGTCCTCCCTGAATCCTTTTTTGACATCGAAGGTCTCGCTTAATTCCTTACCGACCTTAATGGACTAACGAGCATTCTCCATTGGTATTCTGCACAACCTGACGAGCTGGACAGGGATATCAAAACATGACATGGCTCCATATATCCCGTCCCTATAGACACTGTCATATGCGGCTTTGAAATCGACGAAAAGGTGGTGTGTGCTGTGTGTCCACCTAAAATTCGTAAGTTTTCTCCAAGATCCGGCGCAGTGTGAACATTTGGTCTCTCGTGGATTTTTCTCGCCTGAAGCCACATTGATAGGAACCTAAAAAATTGTCCACGAATGGTTTCAGGCGTTTGCACAACATGGCAGAGAAGATCTTATATGCGATGTTGAGGAGACTTATTCCCCATATTTGGCGCAGTTATACGGGTCACCCTTTTTCTGGACCGGGCAAACAATGCCGAGATTCCATTCATCGGGCATGCTCTCTTCCGACCATATCCTAGGGATGATGGCGCTTTGGCAAAGTTTGCATTGCTGTTCTATGGTTTTCGCAGTAAGAATCAGCTCCTGAGAGAGTTTGATGGAGACACGATCGGCGAAGGTCCTGCGGGTCTCTTGCGATTGCAACGTCCCGACATCTTGTTTATCTGGTCCTACTCGACTGTGCTGTGCTTGCAATATCCGCGTACGTACCCTGGCTGCAACAGGGTAATGATCTAAATCAATATTGGCTCTTCGGAAGGTTCGGCCATTTAAAGTGCTGAAGGAGTACCTGGCGCCGAACGCAATATGATCGATTTGGTCAACAGATAATTGATCAGGAGACCGCCAGGTCCCCTTCTGGGTATTGAGATGTGGGATTCGTGTGCTAGTTACTAGGAAATTACGCCCCGTCACAAGGTCTATTAGCCTGAATCCGTTTACAGACCTGGTGTGGTGTAGGCTGTGCTTTGTATATACATACATAGGCGGCAAAAATTGAGGAAAGCAACCAGAAGCCTTATGAACGAACGTCATACTAGTGTGCCTATCGTCCCCTTGCTTAATCGATTGCATTTTTCATACTAAGATTGTGTCTTTTGTACAAAATGCCTCGAGTTAATGAGACTTCTGACCGTTTTTTTATTACATTTGGTTCTGACTTTATTTTGATTTCCCTTTTTTACTACTATGGCAACCCTGCCGTAACGATATGCAGATTGGTCGCATCCTTAAAATACATGAGAAGTGAAAATGCACTCGAAACAAACACATATTGCAGCAAATTAAACGTAAACTCAAGAAACGAAGGAAGGAACCGAAGGAATTATTCCAATTTGGAGCAACACTCCTCCTGCTCCTCCTCCTCCTCCTCCTCCTTCTCTTTATTCAGCTGACACTGACACAAACCGAACGCAAGTATTTGGCAATTCAAATTTTCTCCTCACCAGTTACATATACTTATACATAAGCCGTAGTATGGATACTTTGCATATCCGACAGGTGTTCCACTTTGCAAGCAAACCGCGAATGAAAAAACCAACCGAAGAGCGAAGAAGAAGGATTCAACGGTGTTCCCTAATTCCTTCAAAATCTTAACAAAGATATGCGCAACGAATTTCTCGACAGATGGAGAATAAAGCTGTTTTGTCCTCTTAACATCGATGATGGGGTGGGGTGCGAGAGCTTTGGAGGAAGAATTTTCATTCGATCGATTCTCACACCTTGTGATGGAAGATCCAATTAAGGTGAAGCAATATCTCGTTGGCGGTTGGTGGTTGGTGGCTGGAACCGCATGTCGTCCAGCCAATTTCCGAATTGAAATTAGGTATTAGTCAGGGATGAAGTTTTTCTTTCATTTTGATTTCAGCAAAAAAAAAAAAAAAGAAATGTCAAAAGCCCCAAATCTTATTAACCATGACAGAAGGTTCCTTCCACTGGGGATTCAATACCTTTTGGTTGATTGAACCCAGCGTGGTGCATAAAGCAGCTGGAGGGCTTAGTAAAACGCGGAACTAATTGGATTTAGTGCTGCATTTAATTGGACTGTACTTAAAGTATCAACGTCAACGGAACACGTGAAACGTCAGCGAGCGAAATTGACAATCACCTTGTAATCCGAGGCTGAAGGCGTTATACCATCCCATTTAGGTGTGTAGATGCGTGGGTTTCAAACGAAACCAAATATCGTTCGATCAATTTACCGCGCGAGTACTATATTATATAATAAATCCTGTCTCTGTCCCGGCATAATGGTATCTATTCCTCTTTCACGATGACGGTGTTTTCTGGTCGTATCTACCCTCCTGCCTATACTACTACTACTTTGGTGACAAAATCCTTTTGCATAGAACAAGGATATTGACGGCGTGGGGAATAGGGAAACAAATTGTCATTGCTAGGTAGCCTGTTTTATTTTTTTCTTCATCAAAGGATTCTGAGATTCGTTTTTTTCTTATTTTTTTCCATTCGTCCTTTATTCTGTACTTGCTCCTTGTAGTGATGTCAATTTGATGAAAAACCTGAAAATTTACGGTTTCGCCTTTCAAAGGAAGACATCTTGCTTGCGTGCCATACAGTCGAAGCATCGAACCACCTAGATTAGCATTTCATCGTATCTAGGGATTGAGATTCAAGGATCTACTTTGTTCGCTCCTTGTCTGATGGTATTTTGTTCCGCTCGATATATTATTTCGTTTCCTTCTCCGCGCGATTGTATTCCATTCTTACTTGTGCTCTGTCACCGGCTCTATAATTATTTATTGTCAACCATTAAGCGATTGAGGTATGAATGAATGAGTGTGCAGTTCCCAGGATGTGTTGTATTGTCCGCGACCTTCGATTAGGTTCATTTTGCTCGCTTACTGACGCTAATCGATTAGCGAACCGGAAACAGGAGGATGGTATTGTTACTCAGATGGCGGTTGGGACCTTAACATTTTTTCCGGGCGATTGATTCTTGTATGCACTCAAGAAACTGGATCTACGGGTCTTATCAGATCGAGAGGATAACTTGTATTTCAAGTACGATAGCCGCCGTAAAGAGGGAGACCATCAATTAGGAACAGATCTTTACTAGATCTAGATTTAGATCTTAACCTTTTGTTGTAGTCAGCGATCTATGTATAGTTTACGGGAGACGCAATGTAATCGTTTTCACTGCACAGGACACAGTCAGAGTGTACTCTCACGATTTCATGGAATATCGGCAGTAAGAATTAAGCTTTAAGGAGATGAAAATCAATTTAGTTAAAGCTGCCCCCATTCACTTCCATAACTAAAGCAATATCCTTCCATCTGCCTTAAATTAAACTCACTCCAAAGCACACACCATGAAAGGAAGCTCGTAACGCCATTTCGTCGTCGAATTCCGTGGCGCATTCCTCTCCCTTTCACAGTTCGTCTATAGTCTCTCCTTGAGCTCGCTGTAACACAGTGTTATTCTGTTGCAGTGTGGCAGAGGCAGAGGCTTCCTGCTGATTTTCAATTAGAATTCTGTTTTTATCACGCCATGCCGGGGCTTTATGAATGTGTCCTTGCTGCCAGTGACCCAATTTTATACCTTCTCTAGGAATTCATTCTTCAACCCGACATCCACCCGGTGATGTCGTATCCACCTCATTGCTCAACCAGTAGCGGCGCTAGTAGTTGATGCAGCCAAGGAACGTTTAATCCTCATGAAATATAATCGCAAATGCAATTAAACGGCTGGCTTTTGTCCTACAAAACTATCCATAAATTCTTACCCCCCTCATACCCCACTCAAACAGAGAAAGGATCTACACACATAGAGACATATCCTGTCACATTGGTCGCCAGTTTAAGCGCGCCAACAAAATTTAAGCCAACAAACAAAAGACTTTGGGCGGAAGTTATGTTTCTTAAAAGAGTTCCTTTATGCATGTCCATCCTTTTTGGGTCTTCTAAATCCTTTTAATGTCTTCCTTTACATCCTTGTCTCCTCGTCGGAATTGTAAGGACTCAGATTGCTTCTCCCGTCGCCCGAAACAGGATGCAAAATGCAATTGCATACCATATAATGCATGCCATTGTTCTTAGCTAGTTGTTAGCCTGGGTATTCATTATCCTTCTTTCAATTTTAAATTGGTCTCCAGCAACTAGGAGATTAGATGGATTGTTGTTTCTATTTGGTTGCACATCCCTTTGCGAGCACGATTTTCATTAGCACCCACGGATACTAGCACTTGCCACGACGACATTATTGTTTCTGTTGAGGTAGTCCTTTTTTATCCTTTTTTGTCTTGTTCATTCGTTGCCTTCTACCCATGTAGAGCTGTGTAATATGGTAAAAAGCATCCCATACACATGCTTCTCGCACAAACAAGAAGCAATATACTAGGGTGTCTGCCTCCATAGCTACTGTTGCATTTTCCGTTTCGCTTATGCATATGAAAAAAGGACTCTTGCCTTGAATTAGCTACACTAAGGAGTCCTGCAATGGGAAGGATAAAGAGGTAATGCAAAGCTGTTGGAAATAATGAATGGGGGTAAACGCAGCTTCATTTCGAGCACTCAACTTAAGGCGCTTGGAAATTGGGTTGTTAAATGCATTCACACTTGGGATGGTCCGCCTTACAAGTGATGTAGAACCATGATGATTACGGATGATGTTAGGCAGTGTTGGAGGAGAATGTAAGCCGACAAGTGGTAATGGGTATTTGTTTTGTGCCTAATCTACTTTGGTGGTCCAACAACAAGCAGTCTGGCAAGGATATTTCAACAATAATGGGGCAAAAACCAACAAAATTAGTTAAGGACATTGTAGTCTCCTTAGGGATAGGTCAAACTCTTACAAAAGACGTCAAACAGAAGAACCGAAACTGCTTCCAAGCAATTGTCCTCTACAAACAATGTAACTGCCATTTAACAGTCTCAGTTGCTCAGTTGTCCATACAGTAGTAGAAGCACAATGAGTTTCCTTAAGGATATCTACCGTCAATAACGTGAAAAAGAGAAATCCAATTGCAACTAATTCTCCACATTACCTTGGTTCACTCCCGTCCGACATAGTTCGTACCTATTGTCTGCTACAAAATTCCACCTGGATTTGCCAATCCATAGACACCGCATCAGCAGGAGTAGCTTAGCAACAACAGTGCAAGGATAACAAAGAAGAGAAAAAAGAGAAGAAAAAAGAAGAACCAACCGACTTGGTTGACTATAAGACTGAATGTCCTTGCATGGTTTGCGGTCAAATATTTTCAATTTATATCCATTGTTAGCGCCTTTTTCACCTTTCCAGGTGTCACAGCTAGCTCCCTCTCACGCCGTCTCCCTACCGATACAGAAAGGAATCTATCGATAGAAGGCAACGAAGGAAAGTGCTAAATTGTAGGACATCCGTTCATTAATCAAACTGAATTGCATTGAAGGACATTGCTCGTCTTGCGGTGGATTTTTGTTGTGACACACTGGCCCGTTTCTCATTGTCCTTTCAATGGACTTTAGATTTTCCTACCACCCATGGACTCTGTTGGCCTCAAACGAGGTTCATCAATAATTCTGATTAATTCGATGGCAATTGTAAGTCCTTTCCACGTCATTTGGAATCTAAAATGCGTGACGCGACGGAGAGGGGTGCGGACTGGCTGATAAATGAATCTAAGCTATCATGAATCTACTAGACCAAGTGAAAGTTGGATTTCACTTGAAGTATGCGTGCAAAATTCCACGAACATATTAGCCCAAGAGTTGCCGAAAGCCCTTTGCGTGCTAGAAAGCGTTAAAGGGAAATTCGCAGATTCTACCCTCCAGGCCCATCCACATAATCACTAATCGACTAATTGAAATCTCCTCCGGCTCGTTCCATCCACACAGAGTTAGTAAAACAGATACATTATTCAATTACACCAGATACTTGCAATTTCTATGACTCGAGTCAATCAATCTCTACCAGCCAGTCAACCCCGATTTGGTGGAAACTACTACACAATATGCCATGACAATAAAATTCCTCTAGAACGCAACTAAATATGATTACAGCTCGGAATCCGACATCACACGCCACCATAGAGATGCGCACGTACTTAAGAGCGATCCAGATTAAACTGGTAGCACGGCAATGTGCAATGGAAGCAAAAAGCCACTATGTATCTGTAAGCTGACCACATTGCTCGAGGTGCATACGTTTCCACACGGTAAAACAGTCAGATAGACGAGTCGGACAGTTCGACTGTCAGATAAATGGGCAGAAAGACACATTGGATGCACATCCTCGAAGCTAACAGGCACAGCATCACGCAAAGCGGCTACACTGTTCGATTGGCGGTAGGAACACGAAGAGATGCATTTATTCAATCTCTGATTCTCATCTCGATTTAATTTATTGCTTTGTTTCGGATACGAATACTGGACTCGAGAGTGACTGAGTTGGTTTTTGTGTTGCTTGTTTTCTGTTTGCCCGGATAGCGACGGATTTTTACGCTTCGAGGCCAGCTTTCGCAGGTGGAATAAGCGTAGTGGAGTTTTTTTTTGGTTTTTCGTTTTCATGTCTGTGGTTTGGTCCTACAAGCGTGGTCCTACACCTGAGCTTGGAAGCAAGGTCAATCGAGAGCAGTTGACGTCGGACTTGATCAAGATTGCTTAGAGTGCAACAGGAGCTTCATAAACTGCTTTTATATCGAATCTATTTTAGTTTAGTTAAGATTCCTTGCATGCTGACTTGCTTTACTTTGGTAAGCGCATGTCTTTTATGCCATCACAAATTCAGAAGCAGAAAAGGTGCGACAAGCTAAACTCTGACAGTTCATCAAAGTTGTGCAAGTAACCACCGTTGAATCTCCTGAGCTCATGCTACCTGGATAATACTTGGTATGACAAAAGCTGTAAAAAGGCTGCTGAGTTAAAAGAAGAAGGTCGTCGGATTAAATTCCATTCCGACGAAAAACTCGGACGTACAATCCTTCAATGTCCCAATGGTAGCAACACTTTCTTCGAAACCACTTTCATCGAAAAGGCTAAGCTTCTTGGTGCCCCCTTTGTAGTTAGGTTGCAGTCCCAGCCTTTACTTTTACTAGAGTGCGTCAATTCCACCATGAACAAATCTACTTTCATACTATCACAGCTGCAAGGGTTTCCGAAGGTCTTGACATGGGTACGTAAACACGCTGGACCAGGTGCTGTTTTTCTACGCTGGCAAAAGGACCACCTACCACCATTCCTACTTCCGTTTGCTTGCTGTCCCTGTCCCTTAAGGTGCGAACCTAATGCCCTAGTGTGCCTTCTAGCCAAGGTCGTAGAAATGATGATTAACGCTGATTAACCGCAATGTGGTTTCCCTAGCAACAGGTCCACATCTCACCGAAAAGTGGAATCAATCTTTGCATAATCTTGGTGAAAGCAACATAGTTACGTGTGATATTTCAAGGGCACTTGATGTAGTTTGGTATCAGGCTCTTTTGTCGAAAATACGTGCTTTTGCAATCGATCTTTCGAATGGTTCAAGTCACTTTGCTTTGGCCGGTTTAAAGTCTGCTTCCAATGAAATCAATGCCGGTGAACCCCTAGCTCTGTTTTGTCTCCGATTCTCTTCTTGATATTTACAATGATTTCTTGTCTGTCATTTCTAATCCAATCCACTCTTTTACCGACGACAGTACTGTCATCTTCCCATATTCGAATCTAAGAAGATTCACGGACTGCTCTTTGGCCATGGAACTGGAGCCTTTGTGTATATTACTGACTTACTTACTGATCAGGTCAGCAATCCATGGAGGATCCACGGGCTTGTAGAAGATAGTGCCTTCTGCCGAAACACTATCTACTCCAGCACCAAATTGAAGCATTCGTATAACAGCGCATCTGCTTGCCGATGGTCTTTTGGTGTATGTTCAATTTGCCGGGCCGGAAGCCGTATTGGTACGCGCCGATTACTGCAGTGTAAAAGGGTTTTAGACGTTCAGACGATGCGTATGTTGAACTCATTAAACTCCAACCTCAACAGCTAAGTTAAATGTTATTGAATACTTCTTAAACACATTGCCATCTTCTGACTGTTGACTTTTCGCCAACACAAACGGGACCGAAGATTGTACGCAGAATTTTCCTCTCGAAACGACCAAGGGCCACTTCATCCATTTTTGATAAGGTCCAAGCCCCTGCGCCGTATGACTAAGTGTTTAAGAAGGGTCCCCTTAGTTTTTCGAGAGAGGGCTCTACTTACTACTCAATTGCTTCTTGAGCCCGAAGAAACAGCGGTTGGCAAGAGTTATTCTGCGTTTAATCTAAGACCTAGTGTCGTTACCGCTTGTTGCCAGTGAGCCAAGGTAGACGATATCCTTGACTACATCAAAGTTATAGCAGCCAACAGTGACTTGTTGTGGTCTTGCCCTCATTTACCGTCAGGCTCACTTTAGCCGCTTCTGTTTCAATGCACACAAAGCTTCAGTGACGTCTCGCTGCGTTCTCCCAATCACGTCAATGTCATCAGCGTATGCGAGCAACTGTGCATACGCTGCCACTTGTATTGGCCAGGCAATCCCGCAGGATGTTAAATGACATGACTGTCTGAATCATTGTTTGACATCGAAGGTCTTGGTTAAATCGTTACCGACCTTAGCGGAGCAGCGATAATTCTCCATTGTCATCCTGCACAACCTGACAAGTTTGGCAGGGTGTTAAAACTTAACGTGGCTCTATAAAGCTTGTCCGAAGAAATAGTCTTTCTATATTCTCAGCATCGACAGTGATTCAACTACGAGGGGTCCGTCTTCTTCCCTGCAGGCTTCCGCTCTGGCTTTATGACCTTAGCATTTTCGTTTTACCCGTCGGTAAAACTTTCGAAGGTCGTTCCTGTGATAACATCTAACCATCTCCTCGATCTCACGCTTTTCGTGCTCTTTTTCCTTCTGAAAACCGTATGCTCCTCCCATCTCTCCTCCTCCGGAAGATTCGGACATGTAAGTCGTCGATCGCGAAAGGATCAATTTGATCAATTTGGTAATTGATCAGGAATGTATATGAATGCTGGGACATGTGCCAGCTACTAGGAGATTACGCCTCGTCAAAAATCCATTGAATCCGTTTTCGGACGTGGTGTGCTTTCCTATGACTCATTCAAAGTTTTGGTATCATAGCTGGAACATTACTGGTTTGATGCTCCCAAAACCTCGCTGCTCATTCTGAACAGGGTTCAAAGTCATCAGTAACACCTGAGCACAGTAGGAATGTCGCCTGCATCTCTCTCTCTGTTTTATCCTATTTTCGACAATAAGTACATTAACGAATCAGCAAGTTGCATTCCATTGCTTCAAGTCTTGAGCTGCAATACCCGCAAAACACGGTCTACCTTTAAGCCTGTTTGCGAACTTACTGTTGTGTATGTATGTTGGCGTTACAGCCGATGAAGGACCAGAGCCAAGATTCTCTCAACCACTCATGCTGTGTGTGATTTATTTTTTCACACAGGTGAAAGGGACCTACAGTTTATTGCCGTTTCAGGACGGCGTGAGTCGAGAAGCTTACTCAAGGCAAGTATACTACGGGGGGTTTCGCCAGTACCTGCCGAGAAGGGACGCCGCGAAATAAACATTCGATGGCGTTGGTCCGATAACACCAAACCCGAACTCGCTCATCGTGCGTCAGAAAAAAAAAGATTTGAATGCCAAGTCCTATGTTTCGCAACCATTACTGTCCACAGAAGTTAAAACCAATATTCATCGATTTCTCCAATTTGGCTTTTCTAGGGAAGCCCATGCTATGGCTTAAACCAAAGCCATATATCGGTACCCCTCGTGCGTGTATAGATTATATTAAAAAAAAACAAAAAAAAAATTCTGTGAGTGTTCGTTCGTGAAGCAATACCACCTAGCATCTCCTCAAACCTTTTTGATATGATATTTCAAAGGGTTTACCAGTCATTTCTTTCGACTCTTTATTGGGCCCGTCTACATAACAAACAGCATGAAAAAGCATAAAAAATGTTTTAACAAAATTTTAAGAACTTAATCCGCGGAGATCTAACCATTTTCGTGACAACTGTAGCATTACAGCACTTCGAGTGATTCTACTGCAAAATGTCACTTCTCTCTGGGTGACGTTGTCACTTTTCACATTAATTGCACCAGACCCACTCGCAGCGTTGCCATGTTTCACAGTTATTTGGGTGGGGCCTGCTGAGTATTACGATCGCCTGCTACCTAACTTTCGGAATTCACTGAGAAGCAATGAAATAATGATGCAGCGTCGATGGAAATTGGTATGGATTGTATGAAATCGTCGATCTGGTCACTGTACTCAAAAAATCGCACATCGAAATTGGAATTTTCAACAAAAGTTTATTTTAATACAACTAGAGTCATCTATTGGCGAAAAGTACTAACTTTCAGTTGTTTACCACTCAAGTCCCGCTGTGTTTATGAGCAGATTTATAGTGCACACTTAAGGGGCGGCAAGCACATTTTAGTTTAGGTATATCAAGCTCTTGTGGTGGAAATAAATTCAAATTTGTTGGGTAAGGGGAATGATCTAAAAATTCTTCTCCTTGATGCTTATATTCTGCGGACTTCCCCATAGTTGATCCTTTTGATGTGTACATTTAAGTAACACATTCGTGCCTTTAAACAGGCTTTAACGAAAAGTACTACACCATACCACCTTGGTCCATACGATCAGCATTTCACTCAACCTTCAACTTTGTTTACTTGACAGCAGCCAATCAGTGATCTGTTTGTGTCGATTTGAGACATTTTTTTGGCAGTCTCTCACGATTTGCGAGCGGATTTGTTGACAAATTGCACTCGAGGCATTAGAGCGAGGGAGATAGTCGATTTTGAAGTTGGGAGTGCTACGGTTACGCACAGTTGTCGAGAGAAGTTTACGTCTACTTCGAAAAATAATTATTTTTTAGTTTGAGTGAAATGTAAATGTAGTAAATGTAGATGAAATTGGTCTGAGATGGTCTCAAAATTGTACAGGGAATATCCACAATGGCGTTATTGCTCGAGATTTCATGCGATAAGAATGGTTGACGGGAAAAACTGACGGTTGTCCTCAAGTCTAGAAAGTCACTTGCCCGTGCATCTCATCCGACTTGTTATCTTTCACCAAAGCTCACTTGCAAGCCAGATTTTGACAATTACCCATGCGCAAAAAAGGCCCGCATGGAAATCTTCTCCCATTGTTCTGTGACACAAAAGTTCGGCGATCAGATCTTATCGCCTTGTGATCTCGTTACCAGTAAGTCAAGATTTAATTGAACACCGCAAAAACAGAAAATAATGGATGCAGCAAAACAAAGGACCGAAAAAAGCAGAAAAAGAAGTAATTGGACCACATAAGACCACATTCGACAGCAGATGAACGTCCCAGCACACCCGAGGACAGATGGAACATTCAATTTGCATTCGTCTGAAGCAAAAAAACGCGCGAATAAATAAGTCAACGGAGGTTAACCTCAAGGCTAGCTGTCATAAGGGAGTGACAGTTGCCGAAAATCACTCTGCTTCTGCTCGAGCTTCTGGTGCACGTCATACATATCATCAGGTGAATAAACTACCACGGTACCACGGCACATTTGTAGAGCCGCGTATATCCTAGGTAATTGCTACCTTTCACACTGTAACTAAAATTGACATACAAGACACAAGCGCGCCGCTTACGACAAGCAGGAGCCGCCACGTCGCACTGAACGAGCAGAAGCACGTTGCGCGAATGCGCAAAACTTTTCGCTTTAGTGAGACGCCCAGCGTATTCAGCGCATCCGCGAGTATCGGTGAAATGAAATAAAGTGAAGTGCATCATTCCACGCAGCACACGAACACTTTACCTGCAAAAATGGAGATTATACCCCCACGGCATGGCGGCGCAGCGTAGACGCATCCTAACGCAGGCCGCAATTGCAATTCTCGTACTTAATCTTTCGGAATTCCTTTTTATTAGGGCTGTGGAGAGGACGCAACTGCCATCCATGCACAACGTCGTTGTCGTTGTCGTCATCATCATCGTCATCGTCATCATCATCATGCGGATGCACATTCATTACCTTGGAAGAAATAACGAATTACTATCAAGGGTAATCATTATCCAAAGCAGTCAGTCAGTCAAAGACAGGCAAGCAGGTAAACAGGCTGACTGGCTGCTAGCACGGAGGCAGTCAGCCGAGATACCAAGTGGTTGGGTATGCAAGTCAGGACACATTGGTGTATATCGCGGTATGCACGGTGTAAAATGGAGTGTTGTGGAACCCACAATTACAGCACCGCCGCCGTTGCATTCCTCATTGCACCTCGATATCCATTCCAAACTGACCATGTTGCATTCTCGCTCTTTCCTTCGTCATCAAAACTGGGACTGGCAAAGAAGGTTGACGACGATGAGGATGAGAACGAGGACGAGGACGGTAAAGACAAAGATGAAAATGATGATGATGATGAACTGGGGCACGTCGCTGTACCAGTGCCTGCTCGCGCCTTGAAGCGCTACCCAAAAGATCGGCGCACACCGAGATCGCGAACTCCGATGGAAGTGAAATGAAACGAAATGAAGAAGCGGCCTGCTTATGTTCTGCACCTTGTAATATTCTACAGTTTGTGGCATTATCTTCGAAGTACTTCCAAATGATTGCTTTTAACGTTGTAACTATGAATTAGCTCGCTGACTGACAATGGCGCGACTGGGCGATGGCACCAGACTTAAAGTAGTTCTTCTCGTCTAGAAACAATAGCAATATGCATTGGGATCTGTAGTTACACGGTGCGGCTAATGGTTGCTGAAATGTCTACACTGACCCGATGGTTACTCTTAAAGGTATCGTTGCTACCGCAATTAAGGTGTGGACTATGGACTTCATGTAATATCGGCAGGGGGATGAGTGATTTATTCTCAAATCGATTGCAGATGTACACTGTCATTAGTAGCAGATCCCACAAGTGCAGACGGACACGATAAAATACCTATTCGGGCTTAATTTCAACAAATTGCATGCCACAAAGTGTTAAAGGGAAGCAAGCAATTCATCTCCCCTACCTTGTATCAGTGGTCACAAAACCACGAATCAGCAATGAAGCCAAAGAGCATTCATAGCCTTCGCTGCTTTAGAATTAAAATTACACCTTGAGTCGAGTGATCAGAGGAGAGGATCATTTTGTGTTAACCTCCTCTTGCTCCTCCCCAGCGTCCGTGACTGGTTGCGACGGTGCGCATATAATTTGGCAACTTTAGATCCACTTATATCACCTCCTTGTTAGGCACTGACCGAAACCGTCCGTCTATAGTCGTTCCGACTTTGCGACTTCTACTCTCCTTAAAGTCGAATTGCCAATGGCCCGAAGCCCTCGGAGCGGTTACGACGAGTAGATCGTAGCTTAAGTTTGATGTACGCGTAGTAGTAGCTACATATGTATGTATACTCGTAGTCATGGTGCATTGCGGTGTGGATTGAGGCAATTTCCCTGATAATGATAATGACTTTAGTTCGACTGGATGGAATTCCCTTAGATGGAGTTGAACTTGCCAACAAGTGTTCCACACGATTACCGCTGGTTACTACCAATCTTCTTATGTGGCGCGATACGTACTCGTATTTCCATTCTTTCTGCTTTCCTTTTTGCGCTTTTGTTTCTGGCCAGTTGGACGACCTTTAAGAGTTTAACAGGCGTCAATCTACTATACACTGGACGCCGGCCGTTTCGTTTCGTTTCGGGAATCCATCTCGTTAGGGCGCAAACAGATAATTGCTCTCATTAGTCTTTGAAATGTGAATTTAAATCTCGCCAGTCCCTGACCATCTGATTACCAAACCGGGCGGAGTTGATTTTCGCTTTGTATTTCCTTCGTTCATGATCGATGCCGTGTGAGGCCACATTTAGGAGGACTTGATGATGATGAGAGGAGACGGCTTAAGGATCACATTAGCATCAGTGATTAATCAGTGTTAACGAAAGCATTTTCAGCGGTCAGGTTTGAGGTGGAGTCGTTTAACCTTTACCTTTTTTATCTTCTTCTTTTGCTGTGGCAACGTATTGGGCGAATATCGCGCCACATACGTATGTATCGGTGAATGTCCTAGCGGGGAAAGAAACTATTGCAATTAGAACGTTCTAGGGGATGGCTAATTACTAGGAGTAAGGTGAGTTTGAAGAATAGTAACGCATAAATCTGCATAACGAACAACAGCCAGTAGGCGGTGATTGGGTGACGTAATGAGAAAATTAGCTTGTACCTGGAAATGCTAATTCTTCAGTCATCAATCTGTTTATGGCGTTAGGCAAGAGGATCGAGCACTAGTTCTCATGGGAGCTTGCTGATCGAGTGTTGCGATCGAATTTGTTCATCAAGATCGGCTTGGTCATTAAGAACAACTTTGGTTTCCAGAAGTAGGTTTAGTCATCTGGGTCCAACTCCTCCCGTCAGAGACGAGACCATTCAACGTAGACGATCATCTGAAATGAGGCGGATTTTTGGAATCCATTTCGAGGATGAACCTACAGCATCAAACTCAGTAGCTCCGTAGCTCAGTAGCTCAGTAGCTTGGATAACAAGTTTGCGCCCTAGGGCTAGCCAAAAGTCAAATCATTCATTAGGGGATCAAGATCAAGTAAGGTTGTCAAGATTAGCTCGGTCGCTGGGTCAGCCTCTGATAGTGTCGAATGACTTTCGTCGATCACGATCAGATTCGAAACTAGGGGAAAACGATCAGTTTGATTTACATTGATCGATCTTGTAGTTTACGCCTAACAATAGCCGAAGATCAACGAATTTCGTTATCGATCCATGTTGCGAGTCAACTGTTGTTTCAGGCAAATGGTGTTAGCCAAGAAAGTTGAGCATTAGGTTACGTGAGACTCTGACGATCGCACGCCATGATCGATGTTTTTCATCAAGATTGGCTTGATCATCAACAACTTTACTTTTCGGGAGTAGGTTCAGTCATCGTGGTCCAACGATCTAAAATTAAAGAGATTTTTGGAATCAATCTCGAGGATTAACCTACAGCATCAAACTCAGTTGCTCTCTACGATCAGTCTCCAAATTTTATGCTTCTAATGGCGATTGAATTGGCATTCGAAAACAAATTTGCGCCCCAACGGTAGCCATAAGTTAAATTGTTTATCTGAGTATCAAGATCAAGTAAGGTTGTCAAGATTAGCTCGGTCGCTGGGTCAGCCTCTGATAGTGTCGAATGACTTTCGTCGATCACGATCAGATTCGAAACTAGGGGAAAACGATCAGTTTGATTTACATTGATCGATCTTGTAGTTTACGCCTATCCATGTTGCGAGTCAACTGTTGTTTCAGGCAAATTGTGTTAGCCAAGAAGGTTGAGAATTGGTTACGATGTGTTTCATCAAGATTGGCTTGATCATCAACAACTTTGCTTTTCGGGAGTAGGTTCAGTCATCATGGTTCAACGATCAGGCCTCACCGACGATCATCTCAAATGGGAAAAATCTTTGGAATTCATTTCGAGGATCATCCTCTACTATCAGATTTAAAATGGTGAAAAGCGTCTTATTGTGTCACATCCGAAGATCACCAGATTTTGTCATTGATCTTTCTTGTGAGTCAGTTGTTGGTTAAGGCAGCCTTCTTAGGTCTCGAGGTAGTCAGCGGTAGAGTTGTTCATCAGAGGGTTAAGAGCAAGTAAGATCAGCTCGATCACTACGTCAGCCTTTGGTCGAACGACTTTGGTCGATCACGATCGATTGACTTTACAGTTTTTACCTAGCAATAATCGAAGATCAGCACTGTGGTCAATTGTTTTTTTAAGAAAATATTGGTCCAACGTTCGGACTAAGCTCTAAATTGACGGTACATGACAAAAGCCAAATCTCATTCAAGCCACTCAACTCCGTGTTTACCCAAGTCATGGATAGTCAATTCTTTTATAACTTTACCTTCGCGTCGACTTATTCCCATTTCCCAAGCCCAAAATCACACGTCTCCTCGTCGCCTTTTCGACCATTACCGCCGTCCGTCAAATTGAAATAAATTTTAAGCGCACGTCCGTGTTATTATTTATTACGCATTCCGCTCTTTCAACATGAGCCGCTCAGAGATCCCATCTAAGCTCACAAATCCACTGCCGGAAGTAGACCTTTACCCGCGCATTTGATCCACCCTACCACTAAGCATGGCCAAAAGTTTACTTTAACCTTCCCGCCAAAAGTAATTTACATGCTCCCAGACTGATTTTTATTGAGCATTGTGTGCTATACGCAGCTCTCTCACATTGCTCATAGCCCAGTACACCTCTCGGCTATCAATCACTCAAGGAAATCATAAATTCTACCGTCTCATTTGCATTCCTCCCCCCCAAAAAATGCGTGTTAATGAGTGATAAATGCTTTCCAAAAACCCTTTGCCGAGGTCCACCTTAGTTCCCTGCATGCCTACATGGCAATTAGTACATTGCACGTACGGGTACGATGGGGGTAGCTTTTGAAATCATAACGTTCTACTCGGCCGCCTGTCAAAACGGTTAATATCTGTAAAAAGAACTACGAAAGGAGGTTCGGAATGAGAATTTACAAGGCCATTAGAGGTAGTCATGCATGCGAGTCAATGTGTTCCACTCGGTGAGGTCGACGAGTGGGACGCTACCTCTACAGATCTCTCAAAAAACTCCTGAGCCGTGTATGCAAATATGAATGTATCTGACGGATCGACGAACTTATGAATATGAATTCGGGAGGAAAATTTAAATAATTAAGACATTATAAACAAGAAGTGTTGATTGCCAATGTTATGATAGCTTCCTCGATGAGTTCTGTTTATTTTTGTTCCTTTTTCGTCATTGCCTTTGGTCTTAAGGGGGCTAGTATCTGTGAGTTGTATCTACGCGGAAGCACAACAGTTCATAAATCTTTCAAGGCTAAGATCTTTTTCGGTGTGTACACAAAAATTAATTGCCCATGCAGTTGTGCTCGGTTGTGAATTGCTCGAGTCGACTGAGGACTGAGGACCTCCTAAAGACAAAGGCCACATTCGAGGTTTGCATTGTTCTCTGGTGTTTGGACATGTTGGAAATTTATGAATATTCTCAAATTGGGAGTGAGCTGGAATAGAAAAAAAGATGGTGGTGGTGGTGGTGTTATGATATCACTGGCCCAGGTGTTCGAGTGGGTGATGTTGAAGCTCACCTCTGGTAGATAGTCCTCGATGTTGTGATCGTTCGAAAGATAAACGGACATAGGAGCAGTGTTGTGGAAAGAAAAATAAAACAATGTCTGACGAAAGGAGGTGTCTTGCGCATGTCAGATGCAGAATTTGGATAAATTTACGTAGGAAATATGGAAATTAGGTTAGAAGCCGACTTTGATGACAGGTGGTCATGGTCTGTATTCGGTTTCTATTTTTTTATTTTTTTGAAAGGGAGCCAAGATGCTGGTGTGAAAGTGCGGGACTGGTTGGTCCTACCTTTGTGGAAGGTATCATCAACCCGCCGAATCGACACGGTTATCGTATCACTATACTCTCACAGTCCGTGACTCTACCGAACTGTGTATTATTTGTTTATTTTTTTCATCAATTGAGTACACATTTACTGTTCTCTTAAGATTACTTTATATAAAATAGATACTTATGAACTACCACCAGTGCTTAGTGCTAAAATGAGGAGGTTCTTAAATGAGTATCTACTAAAGGAAAAATCGATAATACTACAATATTTATTCGATTCCTTGAGGCATCTAGAAATTGGTTCATTGAAACCATAATTAACTCTGTGGTGAGGTACATAAAATAAAGTACGATTTCTTAGTGATCTTGAAGGAGCATAGAAACCAACTAATGACAGGAGAAAAGGGCAATCAATATGATTGTTTATCAGGTCACGAATAAACATAACAGAAATATATTGCCTTCGAGTCGACAGAGGTAAAACTCCTAATAGTTTGCACCTAGTTTCATAAGAAGGCATTTCAATATTCCAGCGCAATCTACGCACGGCTACTCTGGTTAAACGTTTTTGAATTTTCTCAATTCTAATTGAATAGATTGCATATGTGTATACATGGGCTTGTCACATACTGTAGCTTCTTTAGCCCAAGAAAAGGCCTAGAATTAGTAAAAGCCCCGTGAAAGGATCATCAATTAAATGGGTCGTCCATCACACCCGGTGTCAAACATTGTGGTTAACTTCCTTTAAGGCCGCACTTAAGATTTTCCGCGCCTTCGACGCGCCAGTTAATACCTACCTACCTAATAGCTACTTACCTACTTATGGAAGATCTCAGTTAACACGGCCTTCCATTATTGGCGGTCTTGCTGCTTCCAGTCTGAAAGACCAAGTTGTCTTACATCCGCGATCACTTGGTCTTTATACCGGAGGGGTCCCCCCCCCACTATTCTCGAACCAGGAGGCTCGGTCTCAAAGACCCTCTTTGCTGGAGCGTTAGTGTCCATGCGCTCGATGTGGCCGAGCCGTTGTCGTTGACGGATTTTTGCCTTCCGGACTATATCCACATCTTTGTACAGCTCATAGAGTTCGCGGTTATGTCTTCTCCTTCACTCTCCAAATATCCGCCACAGAATTCTTCTTTCAAAGGAGCCAGGGATCATCTCTGCTGTCCTTCCTATGGTCCAGCATTCGGCGCCATATAGCAGGACTGGTTAAGAGTCTTGTAAAACATAACCTTGGTTCTTCGGGACAGAGGTTTGGACCTTTGCTGTTTTGACAAGCTGAAGTAGCAGCGGTTGCCAACGGTTAATCTGCGCCGGATCTCCTCTATGATGTTATTCGTTGAGGTCCCCCCTGTGAACTCCTTCACCATCTCGAAATTATAGCTGCCGATCGTTATATCTTGTCCTAGGTGATGGGTGACAGATGGTAAAGGACTAATAAAAACCTCGTAGTGGTAGCATCTATCCGACGGATGTTGGCCTGCTAAAAAGCGAGAAGAGCCAGATGGAGGAGGGCGAATGGCGATTCTCCAAAAAACAGGTTTAGCCCGTTGTGCTACGGCCTGTCAAGCTTTAACCGTAAAACAATTCGAAACTCAGAGACAACCACAAGCCTCGGACGGACTAACGGACGGACTACATGTTGACGACCCCCGCAAGCGTATAAAAGGACAGGAGTATTGGTTCTGTAACTGGAATGTTAGGTCCCTAAACAGACCGGATGCGGCCGAGCCGTTAAAAAAGCCGCACTCCAAGAAATGAGATGGACATGTACTACGGAAACGGCTACAAGGAGAACAAACAACGCCTATTTGGATGCGGATTTGTTACTCGAGGTGGACTTAGGTAATAAGTTCTAGGCTTCCGACATGTGAGTGAAGGCCTCATAATAATCCGCATCAAGGCTTGATATGCCTTCATACCCTCACAGAAGAAAAGGACAACAGAGTCAAAGATGACTTCTATGGCCTCTTAGATAGAACAGACGCTCAATGTCCCGGTCCTCCTCTAGGGCGCAAAGGCTTGAATCTTATTAAAAATGGATGAAGAGGCCCTTGGTCGTTTCGAGAGGAAAATCCTGCGTACAATATTCGGTCCCGTTTGTGTTGACAAAGGGTGAAAGAGAAGATTCAACCAAGAAGTGTAGGGGCTGTAGGCCATGTAGAGCGAATGGACAGCACAATTCCGGTCCGTAGAGCCTTCGACTCCAACCCCGTGGGATGACGTTGCCGCGGACGGCCGCATCTAAGGTGGCGCATTCAGGTGGAAAGGGACCTTAACCAACAAAACAGCTAGCAAAAGATCGTGCTACGGGTAGAGGGTGTCGATTTGAAACTCGCTTGTGTTATCCAGGATTTGTCGTAGTGTGAATATTTGGCTCATGGTCGATCTGCCTGGCCGTAAGTCGCGCTGGCATGGGCCGATTAGTGCGGTGCAAAACGGCTTTAGACGTTGACACAATACACTGGATAGGATCTTGTAAGCATTGAAGGATACACCTCTGTAGTTTTTGCAAGAGGTAGGATCACCTTTTTCGTGGATGGGGCATATAGAGCTGGTATTCCAGTCGTCGGGCACGCAATAGTCTTCCCAAATTCTACAGATAATCTGATGCATGCTCTCTACCAAAACATCGCCGCCAGCTTTGAAAAGCTCTGATGGCAATTCATCTGAACATGCGACCTTGTTGTTCTTCAGCTTTTTATTAGCTACGCCTATTTCTTCAATGCTGGGAGCGGGGACAACCTCGTCGACTACACAAAGTCCGCTGCGAGGCTTTTGGCTTTTTTGTAGAAGGTTATTATCGCGTTTTTGTGCCTGGACTCTTTGGTATCCATGAGATGAGAAGCTGCGAAGTTTCTATTCATTCACCACAGCGTCTTTGTTGTCCTCCCTCCTTCTGGCTTGGTGTTCCGCGCGCGCTTCTCGTGTTCTTCTTTGCAGCATCTTTTGGTATGCCTCGTCCGGTCGCTCGCTTACACTAGCCATCGTACCACGGGTTTCATGTCGGTGGTGGGGCGCGTACCCTATAGCCAGTTAATGGAAAAAAAAGACGAAAACTTTGTGCGTCAGCCGAAATGAAAAGAAAACTTGACAGAAAAGTAACCACACTGATCCTTTTCCGCCAAAGGATATACATATATACGACGATAATGGAACCAAAACATTCGCAATTCTGTTCGAAAAACCGTCCCTCGTAACCAATTTCCACTTAATCCAATTTAGCACCTCGAAAGCCACACGAGGAATATACACACACTATAGGCACTCTCGGAGGCTTATCCTTGCCATTTCACGTGGGTATAATGAAAATTCCATCATCGTTGTCGTCGTAAACATAATCGTTGGTCGCAGAGCAACTTTTCTATTAAACAAATTGTAATCGGATTTCAATTCGCAATGATGTTTTCATTTCATTTTTATTATCCTTACTGCCTTCGTTCTCCTTTTTGTCATTGTCGCGCCATGATGGGCAGAAGGTGCTGGAGGGTGAGGTGAAGGAAAGTTTGTTTATCCATCTGGTTGGGGTATAACTGAAAACTCATACTCATCATCAGATTGCTTGGGAATCCGGAATGCGGAATTCTTTCGTGAACAATTCTTTGAGCTAAGTTTTTCGGGGCGGGAGGAACTTGAAAATCCTTGATGGTGTGACTGTGTAACCTGTTTGTTCAGCCGCGTTCTAGCACACACTGAAATAATATCAATCAACTTTCATCTTCTTATGAAGGACCTTCACCTTTGCTCGAAGCGAATGCGAATAAAAGAGAGAAAAATCAAAAAAGGATCAAGGATAATAAAACATCTTACGTCTTTGCGAAATTCGGTGTGATATTTTCCTAAAGGCTAATCCTCCATTAAGAACAACATACACACAACCTCCATACATTATGTAGTTTTTTGGTAAAAATTTCAAATTCACTCACAACGACAAGGACAAGGGCAAGGATGATGGGCACGATGGGTAGGATGCAAAAGAAATCCGACGAAAGGATAAGAGTGCGTTGTTGTTCATTTTCCGGGCGAAAAGAAAACTTCTTAAAACTTGTATCCCTTTGCACCCTTATAATGCAAATACGTAGATCCAGTTAAAAGGATCCCGTCATGGCTGTACGGACAGGATGGGAGTATTGTTATTTCTTTGCTCGTTCATCTTAAGATGGGATAATAACGGTGTCGAGAGTGAATTTAAATTGACTACGCAGGACAAAGACGAGACAGTAAACAGTGCAGGGCGATGGGGGATTAAAAGAAAAGGACGAAAGGGATTTTAAAGTAGTTTGGCTATAAATCCTCTTGTTGTCCTTTTCGCTAGTTCACACTTTTGTCCAAGTGACTATTCGACTAGGATGTGATCGGGAATTGCGGACAAGAGCAGTCAGTCAATGATGCGATTAACGATGTTCGCAAATATTTGGTCATATCCTTCTAACCACTTTGTTCTTGGATATCCCCGACAAGAATTCCTGTTATGATATGATATATGTATGCTCAAGAGCCCTTTGACAAAAGCAGTATTTTGCAGTAGAGCGCCCGAACGATGGTTTAAGTACTCCACATACTTGGCAAGCATGTCTATTGTCTCTGTCCTCGGGCTAAAAGCGAAGAGACGTGTCCTAATTGCTGAACAATAACAGGAGGATGTTATTCTTCTATCGTCCATCTGCAGTGAATAGTTATGTGGGTCACGTGGGCGATTCATTCCCACCCAATGTTCGAGTAATCTCTCTGTGAGATTCCTCTGTCAAGTCATGGATACATAATCACCGATTGTTCTGTACGGGCGTGATTCTTTCCACAGCTCGAAAGGGCACGAACACGAGTGCTGCGTATGCGACAAGATAATACAACCGACGAAGATGCGTGAATCAAAGCGATAGCATGACCTCTTGCGTCTTGTAAACTTGTAGAGGTGCGCATGCATTTGCAAAATGCGGAAATCGTTAGATTCTGTGGGATTGGCCATATTGTTGTGTAGTTTATGCTTCAAAGGAGGTGGATGACTGCACCTAGACTTGGTTCAGATGAAAGGAAAAGATCATCTTCGTCGTTATCTTTATCTGACAAGTTGTTGCTTTTGTTCGTAGCCGGTCTGGGTTCCAAAGTCTAAGCCAGAATAGAAGATAGAGTAAAGGAGATGGAAAGGGAGAAAGGTCAATTTAATTACGAAAAAAAGTCATACGGCATAGGGGGGCTTCACACTCGATGGGCCACCCAGGTAAACGTGCTATGGGATCGGTATCTTCCCTATACCTTGTGTCAAACTAATTAATTCCACAGCGATTTGTGAGGCAATCAAAGCGGTTTTCCTTTCCCTTTTGTGTGGGCCTTATACACGAGAATGAGAAGTTGATCATAAGCAACAGTTGTGTGTCCTTCAATACCGATAGAGATGCTTCATCATCTGCCTACGAGATTACATTCTGGATTTCTGGTTTCTCCATTATCTACTGGCTGGAATTGGAATCAAATCGGAGTAGTTAGTCTGATTGTATGGATTATAAAGAGGAGTAAAGAAAAGAAAAAAACCGGACAATTGGCTACTCATCATGATGATTTCAGTGGCCTCCGGTTGAGCAATCTTTCACTACAGATATTCGGCATAGATACGAATTCTAACCGAACCTACGAGGGGGTCTGAGACCAGTCAAAGGAATCAGGATTGTGAAAATGCTTTCAGGATTTTCATCTCCTACATGTGTGTATGAATTCGTTCCTAACTTGGAATATTTCGGATTCATTCGTAACAAGATTTTCTCATTTTGGTTCCATCGCATTGCTTCCTTGCTACGACTGCCATCAAACGAACATACAAGGTTGTGCAGATGCTAGGGATTAGGACAGGTTCCAGTTGTCAAAATAAATTTGATTGATGAGATTGCATCAGCTCCTTTATAGCACTTTCAATGTAAAACAAAAAAGGAAACGAATAGAGTGTGTTGTCGTCCTTAGTATAGGTAATGTCCCTCTTGGGTATAATCCTTTCATTTCTCACCTATCAATTGAGTAAAGTTCAAACACATAAAGATTAATCACAGTCGTACGTTGTCAAGACAATGCGGGTCTTTCTTTCCTGACTGAAAGGATATATTTCTATTTTGATCATGGTGTGGGTACGTGCGTTTGGTCACATTCGGATTTAATTGAATTATAGGCGATTGGAGGAGAGGCAAAAAGGGCACATGAAATCATCCTTGAGATATCCGATATATGTTCAGATTTCATTTGCGACCTTTACCATCTATTCGTTTTCTCGTCCTTTACTGTCAGGCTTGAGTAATTGACTGTGCGGCCAAAAGTGTGTTCAGTCTTTTTGTCCTGGCGGATTGATCCTGAAGAATGGTCGATTTATTTTCCTGCCTTTAATCCTTTCTTTTTTACTCTCCCCATTTGATCATCCTGTTGTGAAAGGCCTCGAAGAGTACTTTAGTTCCAAGAGCTGTCATTAATAAATTGCGCTTTGATTATGCCACTTGGACACATTGCTCTGCTATGTATTCAGATATTTCCCTGAACGTGTGTATTATCGCTTTTTTTGCCTTGTTCATCCTGCCGTCATTTTCACTGGCAAACAGAGCATTCACCTTGATTCCTGTCAGCATTCAGCCATAACTATATCCTATGTAGTCGTCGTTTAGTTGGTTTTTCTTTTCTTCCTCGTCCTGGGTGCCTTATACATAATATCCCTGCAGCATATCATTTCGTCGTGTCGTGTCCTCAAGTCCCGACTACACGTTATGTCGTTACGCCAGGATAACGTAATGAAAACTAATGTACGGTGTACAATTTGTGCTTGCATTGCATGCCATGTCCTTGCACATCCTTTCTATTATATCCATCTCTCAGCCAGTACATCCATGTATGTCTAGGTTTGCTATGCATCTCTGGCCGTTGGGGATTCGGTTAGCTAGACAGGGAGGATGGAGATGTAAATTAAGTCGGAATGAGGATGTTGTTGCGATGAAGTTGATGATGTTGCGACAACGTTCAAGTGCAATCAAATTTAACATTTTAAATTGACATTAAAGGAACTTGGAAGGTAAAAACGGATATGAATGAGTGCTTCAGAGTTCGAGATATATGTACATATGTATTAGACCATACAAAACGGTACATACAAAGTAGAGAGAGAGAGTTTAAGGTTAGGTGCTATCGAGTGTAAAATGAACGTTTTCTACGTGATACCCACTGATCTACTTCTGCCACACTTTGACAGTGATCCACCACTCAATCGACAAAGATCAAACGATCGTCCAATGTTCGCCAACTCAATCGACATCTCCCACGAATACTGATCACTGTCATGACCTTCTACCGATCTCTATGTCCGTGGTGATCAGTAAATTGGAAACCAAAAGGCAATCGTCGGTTTAACAATCTGCAATTGTTGTGGCTCGGTGCGTTAGCGGAACGTTTCCGTTTTGTCAACGAGACAAGAACGCGATCCTCTCTGGATGAATCTCATGAATACCTTATGCTGTGCAGTACAGCGATGGATCGCAACAATTTGGACTTTCACCGTAATAACGTACAGTTGTACATTTGCATTTGGATAGGTTCTTCTCCATGGGCTTCTGTCGGTCGCAAATGGTCAGATTCCACATTTAACTTTACGGTTTTTCGTTTTCCTTTTATTTGTGCTGGACGAGGACTTTTCGAAGACCCGAAGCGCAATTAAATCTTGCCGAGTCCGTTCTCTATGCAAATTTACTTCTCCTTGGCCTCTTTTGGAATTTAGTTCGCGTATTATTCAAATTGGATCCGTAGTACATACTCGTATGCAGAGGTTTTGCTTTTCGCGAAGAGCTCCTGTTCCATTTGGATGGATGAATTAATCGTAGTTATTAGCATTTTTTGAATTCGGTTAAGGTTTTTTTGTTTGCAGGAGTCTGGATTAGGAAGAGATTAGAATAAATTGGATTCAACTGGGAATAGGAATGCATACTTGCATGACCTTCCAGTCATGAGTTGGTGATTGACCTCTCCATGCACGCATGGATTGAATGCAAATTTTAGTTCAGGGGAAGAGTTATGGCAGTTCAACGTCTTTGAAAAAGTCGGATGGAGGATAGAGGATCACATCAGACTAAATGGAACGAAGTGATCTCCAGGGATGACTCAGTTTTCATACCTCAAAAGGAGCAGCATTCTAGCATCCATTTTAGAACCTTGGGCACATAGTCAACCATTGACAGTTGCATGATAACAGAAGCCTTCCCCAAACACACTGTTGATGCATGTAATAGGAATCACTATTTACCAAATCGCATCCTCACTGTCAAGCTGTCTAACAAAATTAAAGGAGTTCCTCCACACCTTTAGCTGTCAAAGGCGCAACAAATGTTGCACGAAACAGACGTAATTAGAAAACGACTTTCTCCCCCGTCAACCGTCATCCAGTACATCCACTTCAAGGATTCAACCACTAGTCGTTCCTTCTTCTATGACAGCAGCAGCTATTATTGGAAATTTGTCAATCATTTTGGCAACAGCCGAACCGTCATCGGGGGGATTTTACTGGAATTTCACTATATTAAGGTTAACTCGTTGAGCAATATTGAGGGAGTAGAAAAGGCGTCTGCAATAAAGTCGTGAAAAAAAAAAAGCGAAACAACGACGAGTCCATATCTCGATGCCCTCGATAAATAACGTCAGAACAAGTACACTCACATAAATCACCAAACTGCAGTCCGGAAAGAGAGATGAATCGATTCTTGGCTTTTGCTGCCCAGTCTATTGCTGCACTTGTGTGTCTTCACCATATCTCCAGGCGGCCGATCGACAATGGCCTCAACCGACAATAGATGCATGAAGTCAGATGTGCCTCCTCAATATACTCGAATTCCTATTTCTTTATTTCGTGTATTTTTTGCTTGGGTGAAGAAGTGAAGAACTCCTCAAAAGCACACTTGGAATGGAGGTCTTGCTCGCCGATTGGATCTTGAAGTATCTTGCTCTCATCCTATTCCTTGTTGGCGGCCAATTTGGCGTTTGACTGTTTTCAACTACCTCAATGATGATAATTATGACGATGATGATGATGACGACAACGACTTTACTACGATGCCATCGATGACAACGACGATGATGACGGCTGTGTGAATGGCTCAACACCCACTTGACCCGACACTGCCTCTACCTACTTCCAAGGGGGTTTTTGAAGATACTCACTAATAAAGCAAAGTACTGGACGTTGGAGCTAATTTAACCCGGATGACGGAGGATAGAGAGAGAGTCAGCGCACAGTTACTCCGTGCAGAATGAGTTACTGGCTGGAGTGGTTGTTGCTAATAAGAAAGCTGCATTCATCATCAGTGACAACTATTTTCTCCGTCGCCCATGGGAATGTTTAGAGATGGCTAGGATAATCCACACCTAGGATCAGTATTGCGAAAGAAAAAAAAAATTAAACTGAAATGAGCAAAAGGACGATGTCAATGAAGCATGAAAGGGATTCCATCGGGCTATGTTTGATCCACACGAGATTATCATGTATCTGCAGAATGTCATCCATATGTCGTAACCTAATCGCCCGGTACACCTTTTTCCTTTTTCTTTGGTTAAGACGATATCTTTCCTTTCGGTTCGTATTTTCCTCTCTATGATCGTTCGGAAACAATGAACAATGGAAATCGTATTGAATGTCCTTTTCATCCTCGGGGGCCTGTAATTACATGGTGACATTTCCTATTTATTCCCATTTTTTTTTTTGCTGTCCTTTCTTTTTCGCTTTGTTTTGTGATTTAATATACCGATGATGTCACCAGAGGCAGAGTTCATCGGTTTTGATATGTTCTACGATCGTCCTGCGGTTGACAAAGGGACATATGGAAATTCTGTTTTTTTATTTGAATTCATTGTGAAGCAGAGCCGGATTCGGCTCGGGAGGAGGTCGAGTTGTGGTTTTTGCCTATGAATTTAACCCTTTGTTGACCAAGCTATCAAAAAAGCAGTATAAGATTATTTTTTTTTGATAATTCTTGATTTAAGAATGTTATTAGATGGAAAATTCATGTTTTGATTTCTCAAGGACTCTCAAGGTCGAATACTGATGGTGGTACTCAAAAGTACCGTTGGGCTGTCGGAACACATTTTTTTGAGAAAATATATTTATATTCTTTTGCTGACGAAGTTGTTATAAATTAAAAAGAAATAGCTTTTTTTGTTTATTATATTTAATTTTAAGGTGTCTTATGAAAGATACCTAATTGTAGATTTTCAATGCACATTTTAGCACGAAAAGAAAACTGAATGGTACTGTTTGGCCCAAGGATAAAAAAAAATTCTAGTTAACAAATTCAAGTTATTTTTTTATTTGTATTTGGAACTTATAATATTACAAATATAAAGTACATATTAAAAATGTATTCCGTGATACAAAGGAAAGCAGTTTTTTTTGTCATTGCAACAGAGGTATATATTACAATGACTGCATTTTGAAAACGGCTTCGATTGGATTTTGTTGATGCTGCATAGTTCGCACCTTCCGCGTGACTTAACAAATTTTGGCCAGTGAACTCCCAGGTTGCCCAATCGAACATCTTTTGAAACGGACTCTCCTTTTCCCCTTGTTTTTTTGCTAGATTGTGGGGATTCACTCAGTAATGTCCTTTTAAGGCTTCGTCTGTCAACAGCTAAATCCTTTTGTGATAAAAGTCCTAAAGTTACACGTCTTTTATACTCGAGAAGTGGTACCTCTTCATGCATTTGGGTGTAAACGATGAACGAATTAACAAAAAGTATTTCTATCATTCCCCAAAAAAGGCGATGCCACCACTTCTTTGACCTACGATCCAGGCCATATGCAGACCTTAGTTGATCAGCATGATCTACTCCTCCCATAAATGCATTATAGTCTTTGACAACTGTAGGACAATTGACATCATGTTGCGCTCCTGACTTGTCTCTTCTGGAAACAGATGATGCCTCGTTGCCATGGTAGTTGGAAGCCAAAAGCACAGTTCTCGTATCTTTCCACTTAAAAAAACTGATCCCATCCATCGAAGATCGATAATCAAAATCGCCTCTATTCATTTTCTTATCATCTCTTAGGTTCTTCGGATTGCCTTTTCTATTTGCTCTTATCGTACCACACGCTAAAGTTTTCTCCGTTTTTAATTTCTCGAGCAGTCTCACCGATGAAAAATAATTGTCGAAAAAGATCATTTTTTGTTTACCCCATTCTTTTTCAGTCATTGATAAGACAACTCTTTCGCCAAGACCATAATTTGCGTATTTGGTTTCAAGATGCTCATCCTTTCCCTGATAAATAGAAAATTTCTTGATGTAGCCCCGTTGATCAGCTAAGCACCATAGTTTATAGCCCCTTTTAATGGGCTTCATGGGGTTATACTGTTTCATGGAGTTTCTGCCTTTAAAAAGAATCATGGATTCATCAACAGAAAGCTGTCTTGTCCCATGGTAGGAAGAGCTGAATTTCTCATTCAAACAATCAATCATTGGACGAAGCTTGAAGAGTCGATCTTGATTATCTCTTGGAATAAGGCTGTTATCGTTTACATGAAGATTACTCAAAATAGCGTCAAATCTATTGCGGCTCATGGTTTTGCCCACTAACGGAACTCCCAAGTCCTCACTTTCACTCCAAAAGTGTCTCCAGCTGGGTAATTGATGGTATCCCATAAGAGAGTTGATTCCTATAAAGGCCAAGAATTCACTTTTCTTCAAATCCAGCACCTTATTTTTTTGAATAGCGTAAAGATTAGATTGATATACTATGTTATCGACCACAGTTTCAAGAAAATTTATGAAAAAATCTGTTGGACTGATACAACTCGCAAACACATCCTCAACGGGTCCATCGGGCAACAAAAATTCAGGAATAACTGACTCATGATCCTTTGCTCTCCAGTGGCGATTTGGTTCTTCTTCGGGAATTTTTTTCTTCGACAAACTGCATTCTGGACGATCATCCGAAACATTTTCTTCATCGTCCAACAACTCGTCAAGCTTCGCTTGAAACAAAGTTTCATCTTGTTCCTGATTCATCTGGGTGATATCTCTTGTTCCTGATGGTAATGTAGGCAAATCTATTTCATCGTCAGATTCAATATCGGTGTCTTCTTTATTGTCCAAAGGTAAATCTTCAAGCATCGCCAAAATCTCATCATCCTTTAACAAAAAGGTCCTCACAGCCGACATAATGCACTATCACTTTATTTTACAAAAGATGTACACTCACTGAGCACTAAAAAAAGAATGACAAAAAAATTGCTAAAATTGTAATTGCAAATAGAAAAACTAACATAATCAGTAATCGTATGATAAGTTAAGTCGTTTGACCTGCAACAGATTTTATTGCTTTTATGAATAACTTGAAAAAAAGGGATGGAATGAGGAAAAGGATATGGGTAATAAAAACATTGATAGCCATAAGTAATAAAAAAAAAACAATAAAATGAAATAAAAAAATAAACCGAACATTTTACAACTTTGTCTATCGTACAATGAATTATGTCGGCCTCTGTATATTCACAGAACAAACAACAAAAATAAATCACACTGTCCTAACACCCACAGTAAAAAAAAAAAAAAAAAAAAAAAAAAAAAAAAAATCGACGACCACAGGGCCCAGCGGTACTTACCAGTCCACTTTAGTTTTTCAATGAAAATATATGAAAAATTCTTATTACTTCAGGTAATTTCGTGTTTTTTAAATAGTTAAATATGCCAATCAACTATAAACCGAAAAAAAGTTAAGCAAATTTACTATAGCTATTTATTACGACAAAAATAAAAATCAACTAAAATAGATCTCTTCAAAGCCTAAGGTGCTGTCAAAAAAAATTCGTTAAAACTGTTAAAAAGACCAATCTAAGTAAATATGCAACAGAAAACATGAAGATAATATGCTAATTAAAAGTACCATTGGTCGCAAGTAACAAAACATTTTCGTTTATAGGTTTTATTTGAACTTTAACATGGTGGTACTTGTAAGTACCGGTGGACGACAAAGGGTTAAAAGTCCTCTAGCCTCCTCACAAACCAACTTCCGACAGCTGCCAAAACAATCTAACAACAAACTCTCCCGAAAAACCCTATCCCCTATTGCACAGTATGTCATAAGTCATTCGACTGCGAGTCTGATGCAGGCACACAAGACAGCCCCCTTTCTCCCCCGGACTCAATGTTGAGGTCAAAAATTGCATCCCGATGCCCGTTTTATTGCAGAACAATAAAATTATTTTGATAAGGACTGCATATCTCAGCAGTCGACATGCACAAAAACTCCAATTCGAAGATTTATTATCCTTGCCCAGCAGTCAGCAAATACGAGCAAACGAGCAAAGGAGTCCAACGAAAACCAATCGATTTGGTTTGGCCCTCTACCAGCCACTCGAATGAGTTGACCATTTGTTGTGGTCATCCCAATCGATTTCCACTATCGTTCCATCGAATCCAGTCCAGGTGCCGATGATTCTCCGCATTCATATCCTATTGGAAAATGAGAATGGCAAGGACAACGGCATTGCTCAATGCCATACAAAAGAAATTAAAACTCAAATTAGACGGGGCAATGGGGGTATACCGAACACAAACCACTATGTGCCGCTGCCATTGAGAGATCGAGAAATAATAGGATCAAAAGGACATATGACATTACATCATACAGAGGGAAAGATTCTGTGTGTGTGCGCCATATGCCTCCTCTAGACTGTGCGAACAATTCTGGCGACAATAAAGGATGAATCCAGAAAGGACATCGAGCGCCGCAAAAATCTGATAAATTCACTTCCTATTGTTCTTGTTCTCATACTCCCTCAACCATGATAGGACGAATGTATAACACATGTGTATGTGTGTTGTGCTTATTTTAGAATACATTTTCGTGTGTTTACTTTTCATTTGCCATTCGCAGGACAATACGGACGAGTTGATGTCATTTTTTTTCGTGTTGTTTTTTTGTTGTATGTCAGACAGCCTCCTTGGTGCCACATGCGAACAATGATCAGTGAAGAAAAAGCTCTACTCGTCCACCCATACATGAATGCATTTTTGGTTAGAGGACGATGGACGGGAGGAAGACGAAAAAATGTATTCGGGATTAAATGCGGGTATTAGTAGAGGATTTAAAGAGCCCCCTTTCAAGGGCGACGTATACATGATTTTCAATTAGCACCAGATAAAGCATAGAAGCATGAATGGATTAATGACTTCCGCCATATATACTAGATACATATGTACAAGGATGAGGCGAAAGCCATAGATACGAAAAAGGATTCGCGTTGTGTGATCAAACGTCATGGAGATTTCCAAAAAATTTTAATTGCATTGCAGTGTATTGTATATAATTCAAAGTGGTATTCCCAGGAGGAGTAAGGAATGAACGAGAGAGATACTCACAGGAGCGAAACGAGAATCGTCGATGAATCACTGTCACATGTCAGACACGTCAAGGTTTGGTTTTGCGGGCACTCCTCTCGACCGCTCTGCCTGTCCGCAAATAGACGATGTTGTGTCGGTGACACAATACGTACAGTATAGTTGTGGCGAGCAGTGATTGGTGGCTTTATTTCGGGAGGTCGGTGTCCCTCACTACTTTTTGGGCGCATTAATTACATTACAACTGACCTCGGTCCCCAGTGACAAGACCCTGGACCATACCATATCATTTCTTTACACCTTCATCTCGTAGATGTTTCTGCCTCACGTTTGCCTGTACGTCCATTGGAGCGCGTTCGTCACGCGTGATGGATGAGTGTAATTTGCGGCGTAAAGTTTTCGCTGTCTAATTGCTATTCCCGTGCGGTCCATGCATCACACAATAGACCACAGTTTGTTGCATTTAATCCCCCACTATCGCTCGTCTCTATTGTCTGGATTGACTGATGATGCGAAGAGAATTAAATGTGATCATCTTCAATTGTTGCCGTGGCTTTTCATCTACTCGTACGTAACCCAAAAGAATGTGAAAAACGGATTGTAAATTGTTTTTAAGAGGCACACTACGTACAGTATTGAATGGATGCCATTGTTGAGTGGGACAGGAAGTGAAAAGACCACAAAATGCGTGCGTTTAACTTTGTGTATGTGGAGAGAATTGAACTCAGAACTAGTGGTTGTCGGACAAGTCTGAAGGAGGTCATTTGGGAGAAAAGGTGTTAAAACAATTTGTCAAGTGCGGTCTAGGGGTTCGCTTTGAAAAGAGGTATTTGCCGCAACCTCAGATTCAATTCGAAAATTGTTACATGAGAACGTTACTATAGGTACCGAATGGGATCAGTAAAGTTGTTACTAAATTGTTGTTTGTGAGAATTCGGAAACATGTAAGGAGCCGAGTGCCAGTTAACAAGAATGACAGGTCGTCATGGACTTAGACATACATACATACATACATACATGGTGAAGCTGTTGTTGCTCTCAACCTGACGAGATGGCAGCAAGGATTCGGGTTTCAATGCCCGGGCCAAATTGATATACAGCCTCCTCGTGGCGCCTTGTGAGTAGCCTCTCCAACACCCATTGAGAGGTGAACTAATGTAAGCATCTATCGCCTTAGGCAAGAGAGCGCTAGAATATCCCGACCAGGCTGGCGATTGTGCGGCGGACTAACAACCCGCCCATCTAAAAAAAAGTAATGAGCAAACTGCCTCGGATAAACGAATTCTCGAAGACGACATGGCGCAAAAAAGGAACACGATTTGCGAGTACGATCCTGGAATGTCAGAACTCTGTACACTTCCGGAGCTGCTCATAAACTGGAAAGTATGCTCACCTACTACAAGGCGAATATTACTGCGATCTACGATGTATGTACGTTGGATAGGAAACGATGATGAGGAAAAAAGATTGCGTCATCTTTTACATCTGCCGATTTGTCGTGGGAAAGCGGCTAAGGTCGTAGGTCATCATAGGACATCAGCCTCATATATATGTACATACACATGTGAACACCCCTACCGAAGGGGCTGAAGACCCCATCAAAGACGACTTCTATGATCTCTTGAACAGCACCAATTGAGCCTGTCGAGTACGACGTTCAAATTGCACTCGGGGACTTCAATGCCAAAATCGATAAGAAGAATCCCTTTGGCGGAGTGATCGGGAAGCATAGCCTGCACTATGCAACAGCGAACAACAGCTTCCGGCTCACGGACTTTACGGCAGCTCTGTAATGCAATGATAAGTAGCACAGCATTTCATCGCAACCGTATCGACACAGCAACCTGGCGATTGCTGCAAGACACTCGTCAAACATCCTGGATGTGCGAACATTCAGAGGGCAAACGTCGAATCTAACAATTTCCTCATAGCAGCTAGATATAGAGCTCCAATGTCAGAAAGCTGCACCAGCCCACCAGAAGGAGGTTCGCCACTGGACGCCTGAGCACACCGGAGGTTACTAGAGTCTACAGGGAGCAACTGAGCGAAAGACTCTCCGGTATACCTAGGTCGAGCTTCTTCTTCTTTGGTGGCGTTACAGCCCATGAAGGACCAGAGCCAAGCTTCCCTTCAATCACCCATGTTGTGTGTGATTCTATTTTTCACACAGGTGAAAGGGACCTACAGTTTAATGCCGATTCCGAACGGCGTGAGTCGAGAAGCTCTTTCTAGGCAAGTTGTACTACGGAGGGTTTTGCCAGTACCCCGCCGAGGAGGGACGTCGCGAAATAAACATTCGATGGCGTTGGTGTTATCGGGATCCGAACTCGCTCATCGTGCGTCAGAGTCCAACACACTAACTACTGCGCCACGGCGCCCACCTTGGTCGAGCACAGATATAAATATTGTGGCTGCATTGCCGCTCAGCCATTCAGGAAGTAGCCGAGACCACTTTAGGCTGCCTACCACCCCCGACAAGAAACCCGTGGTATGATAGCGAATGTGAACAGAAAAAAGGAAGCAATCGACGAGGCGCACCCGAAGGCGCTGCAGCGATAAACCAGGGCAGCACGAGAGGAGTACCGAGCCAGAAGAAGGGAGGAGAAAGAACTGCTGCGACTAAAGAAAAGAATCTTCTCGGCCACCCAGCTCAAAGATGTCGGGCAATCTAGAGACAAGCATAAAATACCCGCCTTTAATGAGAAAGCTAAAAGCCTTGCAGGAGGCTTAAAGAAAGGCACCCAGGTTCTTCAAAATTTCGAGGGTAATCTTGTCACTGGCCCCGCAGGGGCATTTCCATCAGCTACTTATCGAGCAAGACCAGGAGAGAGTGGTAGGGACTGAGGAAATCCCAACTTCAGTCAATGAAGTAATCCTACGGCACAGCTATTCAAAATTTGAAGAACAACAAGGCCGCAGGCTCTGGGGCATGCCATCAGAGCTCTTCAAGGCTGGCGGCAATTTTCTGGAAGGGATCGTCCATCAGATCATCTGCAGAATTTGGGAAGACGAAAGCATGCACGGCGACTAGTATATCAGCTCTATTTGCCCCATTCCCCAAAAGGGGGTTCTACCTCTTGCAAGAACTATAGAGGCATATCCCTGTTCAATGCCGCATACAAGATCCTATCCAGCGTATTGTGTGAACGTCTAAAGCCCTTTTGCACTGCATTAGTCGGCACGCAAATCAACTGTGCACCAAATCTTCACAAATTTTTTGATCCATTTGAAAGCCGCCTAAGACAGCATTCATCGCAAAGAATCGTTTGAAGCGATGGCCAAGTTCGGGATCCCGGGAATACTGAACCGGTTGTGTTGCGCGACGCTAAAAAAAGTACGCGATGCACTGTGCAGTTCGGATCTAGAACTTCCGTCATGTGACTTCTTCAACTTGGCGCTGGAGCAGATAGTGCTACGGGTAGGTGCAAGCCCGAAAAGCAATATCTTCTGCAAGTCCGTCCAGCTGCAGGGATACCCAGACGATACTTGTATCATCTCGCAGTTTCAGCGTACCATTGTAGAAGCTTTCACGGGGATTGAAGAACAGGGGAAACGAATCGTATGAAGCAAAAATACAGTCGCTCACCACCTGGGACAAAGCATAATGATTGACATCACAGTGGAGATTGGACATCGGATCGCTCTTGGCAATCGCTGCTACATCGATTTGTCTAAATAACTTGGGTCAAAACTCCTCACTCGACGAACTGTACGTAACCTAAAGTTGGACGAAAAGCAGGACGGCCGAACATATTTCGGGTTTTTTCGAAAGAAAAACTCCGCCGGATATTTAGTCCTGTATGTGAGGAAGTCGAATCGCGGAGAAGATATGATCGCGAACTCATTCTACGAGCTGTACAAAGATGTAGATATGTATATTCCGGAAGGCAAAGATCCGTCGAATACACCGACTCCGCCACATCAAGCCTGTGAACACAAATGCTCCAGCCAAGAAGGTCTTCGAATCCGAGCCTCCTGGTCTGAGAAGAAGGGAAAGGCCGAACCTTCGGTATAAAAACCAAATCATCGGGGATGTAAAACAACTTGGTCTTGACAATTGGAAGCAACATGCCCGGGACCGTCAGATCCTACATGGATTGTAAGCCTGATAAGAAGTTAACAAGAATGTTCCGTTTTCTAAGATTTATTTATATTTTGATTGAAAGTTGAACACCCCTTTTGCACTGTCTTGCTCCAAGTCCAGAAAATCAGCAAGGTATGCGCTCCTCAATTGCTAAATAGACTGTATGCATACCTAAAAATCGCAGGATAATGTACTTAACGGTTTTTTTGTGTATTTTTTCATACAAAGTTGAACTTATCTTCACTGCGGCTTAGTGGCATTTTTGCTTGAAAAACTTACCATAACCCCTGGAGCTTACCTACTAAGCCGATCATCCAAAAAACTCAATAGCATGACACCTTCGACCCTTAGCAACCTCCTCATCCAACTGCGACTTCACAATCCCTGACTCATTCATCTCTAACTCTCGAACTCCAGCGATGACTGTTCAATTATGCTGTCAGTAGCCAAATTCGCAGAAGGCATATCTCTAGCGCTCGAACACAAGCCAACATTGCTGCGGCTACCCTGATTAGTCATTCCGTTCGTGTGACCATTCCACTCGTTTTCGATTCCGCCAATGCATGCGACTATGACAGTCCTCCGAATTTCTAACATTTCGCTTCCATCCATTTCTGCATTCACAAACGTCGTCGTATAGGGGAGAGACGCCGCCATTTATCCTTTTTTTTTCTTCCTTTTCTGTTTATTTGATAAAATTTATGTGACATATTACCGCGATTGGTGTTCTTCATAATTTTGCAAGACTGAGCCGGCTGTCGTTGGTGGGCTTAAACGGGTTGGTAGTAGTACATTGCCAATTCAAACTATAAATCCAAATAAAGGGACACCGAACAGTCTCAGAACCAGACGGGACACCGACCAATACGACAAAAGGAATGCAAAAACCCGAAAAAAGAGCAATTCTGAGGGCCAAGAAACTGAACAAAAGTCAAAATGGGATTTATGTCTACAAGCTACGAGCATGTAAAGTGAATGTTCCGCCCCGCATGGCACGGCACCCTTTAGGACGGTGTCGCCGTAGCGGACCAGCCGTGCGCGGTTGAAGCATAAAAATCGTGATTAAATTCTATTGCCGCCTTAACTCTTGGATAGGCTACAGTCGCTCGTCTTCTTTTCCGTTTTTTTTTTTTGGTTCTTTTTAGGACTCGGAAGCCTTCAAGTTGTCATCCTTTATTCGGATGCGGATTTCAAGGGTTTCAGCTTGTTTGTTTTTTGACTGCTGGAGAAAGGATGACTGAATGACTGGTGATGGTGGTGGTGGTGGTGGTGGTAAAGGCTTTTTAAGGTTCATCACGAGGATAACCAAAAGGAAATGATGATATCCCCAGCCAATGTCTGAAGGCTAGTGAACCTGATAACCGGATGGTGAATAGTGAACGGTGAACGACGGACACTGGTAGGAGTGCGACACAACCACACAGCTATAGAGCCTAAGGCCATCAGTTCTAGGCAGTCAACGCCACCATGACGCTAGTCTAGGATTTGCTGCTTATGAATTTCGTTCATGTCCCACCATAGACGGCAGTCGCACAAACAGCACCAAAATCGTGAATTATCCGAATCCGAATAGAGTTTCCTCCCGCTACTTACTATCTATAGTCCGTGGCAGAGAGACGAAGGAAGTGATTGGAAAAAGAGAGCAAAAGCTTACATGCGAACAATGTCATGGGGCGTGAGCTACCTTCTTGAATTGTGGCAAATTCACAAGTTCGTTGCACGCTGTTTCACCTCACGTCGTCATTGAATTAGAGCCAAAAACCAAAAACAACAATCTCTAGAGGATACAAGAAAGGGCTATGCCCGAGGTCAATCTTTGTGTCGATAGCTACAACAGATACCCAGGTAATACAGGGCAGGTGGTAGAATGGCAGCAACGGGTGATGCTGGACAGAAGCTGTTGCTACAATCGTGCCATCCATTTTTCCTTCGCCTGGGTGGTTTGCCGGCTATGGATTGAGTTGTTTTTTTTTTTTGCCTTACTTTAGGTGGTGGCGATCTGAAATCATGCAGAACACTATCGCGTAGCTAAACGTCGACAACGTGAACTAGAGTAGAAGAGGATTCAACTTGTGATCTGTCATTAAGCCCCTCGAATCGTTGCAGTGTAAAATGGGTGGAACGTGGAAATTGCCCGAGTCTTGAAATGATTTTCTTTCTTTCGATCGAATGGCATGCCGACATGGAAGGTTGACCATTGAAAGGGTTCAGTTTAGATATGTAGGATGGAACCTTGTGAAACATTGTTTCTCTCTTGTAGTTGCATGCTGTTGTTTCGATTTGGACGTGCATCGAATTTTAGTATTGTTCTCGGGTGAAACTTACATTGCCGGTTCGGTTTCCTACTCATTGTCGTCGTTGTATATTTAGTTTTCGTCTTCAGTCGATGATGAAATAGTTTATTGTGGTCGGGAGAAGTCGTTTTGGGACATTTCTTGTACCTTTCACCAGGTTGTCACTAGACAGACAGGCATAGAGTGTATCTAGTTTTCCGAAAGACATATCTTCATACTGGACACATTCTATCACCATTCGGCCGCTAAGAACGGGAAAATCAATTCGTATCCACACTCATCCACTTTCTTCTCTCAAAAACCAGATCCGAGCAACGATAAAGTTCACTTTGGTGTTTAAATCCAAACAAAATCTTCATCTTTCCGCCACTATGACATGAACATGATCATCTCCTCAAAGATTTCTCATCGACCAAACTGCCATTAGGTAGATCGTAAAAATTTTCCTCAATGAATTGTTTACAGAAAATGGTATGCAAGTGGTACAAAATCCCTATCTAATCGGTGGAAGGAGAGAACCATATCCGAGAACGCATTTTCACAAACCGGTCTTTGATTAGCGCATGCGTGCCTCTGCTCAAATCAGGTTGATCGTGTCAAGAACCTACTTCTTTCACAAACGACAACAACATCTATCGACGTAGGTGACTTAGAACCTGGTAGATAGTTTTCTCTTTTTTCGATTAATATCCATGACCGAAAGCCTCTCGTTTACGATCCGTCCATTCCTTCGATCTGTCGTTCACACCTATCGACTTTATGACTGTGTCAAACCATTTTAGATAATTCTCTAACCATTTTCCATGTCCATCATGTCGTAAAGGGCTTTTTTATGTTCATCGTTGTGGGTGGAGATTGTGTCGTGACGAGCTGAAGGAGTGTGGATTTGTCGGACATCACAGAACTGTGACGACCACCTCTGGATGAGGGTGCTTTAATGAGAGACCCTTGAATGACGTGCCGATCGATGAATATCGATTTGCTCAGATAAGAGTGTTTATGGGGCGAGCTGCCAACGCATTAGACCGACACTTAACATATAGGACAACATGACGACAGTGCATTAGGAAGTGACCAAACGGCCTTTTAGAACCTAATGCCGGTACTGGAAACTATAAGCGCCTACGGCATAAAGCTATTTAAGCTCTCTCATGAACCTCAACCCTCCACGCAGTTAATAGAACAACAGTGGAACCTTTGCAAACAAGCCCTTTGGGCTTCAAGGCTCCACCTTGAAACACCTGGTTCGAGGACGAGTGCAGGAGGCATATAAAGCTCACTGAATAGAAACACAAGAGCAGCTCGTGAGCTCTATTAGTTAACAAGATGGGAGGAGCATAAGCTTCTCTGGAGATAGAAGAAAGAGCATGACAAGCGCGTGATTGAGGGCTTGGAGAGGTATTACTGCAGGCATAACGTTCCAACGTTTTATTAACAGATAAAGCGAACATTCCAAGGTTATAAAGCCAGAACGAAAGGGATGAGAACGGACACCTAATAGTAGAATCGCAGTCCATGTTGAGAATATGGAAAGACAATTTCTGCAGACTGTATGTATAAAGGCGATGTTAGTCAATATACCGCTGTTAGGCAGAATGATCCATTTCTTAACGACGAAGATTGCAGAGGATTCCGTCCCCTTGACCTCGGCGAAGTTAAGATCGCCCTATCGAAACTCAAGTCGAATAAGGCTGCTGGCGCAGGCGGACTATCTACTGACCTCTTCAAGGCAGTTTGATATGCATGACCTGGTTACGATCATGCACCAGCTCATCTGAAAGATATTGTCAGAGGAAAGCATGGCCGAGGAATGAAGTCCCAGCATCGTTTGCCCGATCCACAAGAAAGGAGACTGCGACAATTACAGAGGGTTACATAAGTCTCCTTAACATCGCCTACAAAATCTTCTCTGCCGTTTTGTGTGAAAGCCTGAAGCCTTTTGTAAATAAGCCGATAGATCCTTATCAGTGTGGCTTCAATGAATTTCAGATCGACACTCACCACCTATTTGTGTACTTCAATTAAAGACCAGCTATACAACGCCATGTTTACCTTCGACATCCCTGCTTAACTCGTCAGACCATGCAGGATGACTTTGGAGAATGCTCGCTGCTCCATCGGAATCGGTGCAGGTAAGATAGGTAGGTAGGACGATACGCTGCCGTATGATTTCTGCACCATCGTATTAGAAGTGATTGTGCAATCACTGCCCAACACAAGAGGCACAATTTATTTCCAATCCTCACAACACCTTGCATACGCGGATGATATTGACAAGGGCGGCGATAATTGGTTTGGCAAACGTAAATACATGCTGTCATCACAAAAGGACGCTCACCACCGACGTCTTGGCCAGAGCGTTTGTATTGGCAGACCTAAGTTTGAGGTAATTAAGGACTTCGGCTACCTTGACTCCTCAATGACCTGTAATAATGACATCAGTTCCGAAATCAAATGCAGAATCTCTCCTTCCAATAGCTGTTTCCTTGGGCTCAGAAGGCAACTGAGTAGCAGAGATCTCTCCCGAACGACAGAGCTGACTCTACACAATACCCTTATCATCCCGGTCGTGCTGTACGGCGCAGAAGCAAGGACACTATCAAAGGTGGATGAGGAAGCCCTTGGCAGTTTCGAGAGAAAGATTTTGCGTGTGACTTTCGGGCCTACATATGTATGTATAAATGCAGACGGGGGATGGAGGAAAATATTCAACCACGAGCTTTACGGGCTGTACTGCGACATGAGTTTTGTCAAGCCTACGGATTCAACGCCTTAGATGTTTAGATATAGAGCGAATGGACACCACAGGTATAGCCCGGAGCGTCTTTGAAACCGACCCTGAGGGGCGAAGAAACTGAGTATGGCCGCACCTAAGATTGCGCACACAGGTGCACCGGGATCTCAGTCAACTGGGTGTGCGACAATGGAAAAGGCGTCCGACTAGAAGAAGAAGCGCCTACGGCATATGGACATGCGGCATTTTAATTGAAAGCTACGAGTATGCTCCTCAATTTGTCATCGAGATCGTAAAACACGAATCACTTCCTTCGTCCATCCATCTGGTCGACATCTGTTGGGCAATCCAAAGGCGCGCTGTGACGAGTCGCTATATCCATGACATAAACGAGCATGAAACCGAGTTCTCGAACAACTATTAATGATGTATCTATCGCTTTATAGAATCCTAAAAATAAATATCTCTTCAATCCCGTACGGGGTACTACATTTTGCGCCAAGTTGACACTGAGCACTCAGTCGATGTGGTGCACATTTGGCATATACATACATCATCGGAGCACTTAATTCGGGGCATTCAAAGCGCCTAATGGACTCCATACACGTACATATGTCTACATCACTTGAGTGTGTCCCCTAAAGAGGGGGCGTTCGTGGCAGGGACCACGATCAACACGATGAGCACATCGGTGTGACAGAGACAGTTCGGGGCGGCGACAGCTATTTCGGGCGACAGCTATAATAGTTCGGCGACACTCGACTGATGCAAAAACTGTTTGATTCTCAGCAAATGAGATAATTAGCCGAAAAGTATCAAAGGAACGCCCGTAGATCACGGCGAATGTCGTTGCTTGTTACTTTCGCGAAGGGGTGTCACTGTCCATGGTATGAGCGCTTCCAGAGCTCGCTACTCCCTTTGATGTGGGCTACAAGTTGTGTTCGGTTGGATTGACAGTACAGACGTACGAACTTTGGCGGTACGTTATGAATAATGACGCGGCATGTAGAGCGGATAATGTGTACTTTCCGGGATTGGGATTGATTGAAGGTCTCGGTGGATTAAGATTGCGGTGATGGTGGCGGTCGATTGTGGTGATGTTGGCGTTGTGCCCGGAGATAAGTACTTAGTTTTGGGGCAAAGTTGTTCGGCGCTGACAGCAGCGGTAATCAAAACGAATTGCGAAAATATAAGATAATTGCTGAATGCTTTTAAGTACACAAATGGTTGTCATTTGTTTGATGACGAACTACATATGTATGTATGTACATGTGACAAGAACTGATGGAGATGGTTTTGCAACATGTGCTGAGGCGAGTTCTTGCTCGTCTATCGAAGTGATGTTTCAAAATTCAGAAAACACAGATTTCCCCTCAATTCTGATCCCCAAATCGAATTCCTACCGAATGGGGCGAAGCCTTTAATTCAGGCAATTTAAAATGTTAAATAACTCATGATCTCAAGTGGTCCCCCTGGTTGCCGCTTCGGTATCTATCGATAGGGAGAATATAGTTTTCACATTGCCCAATGTTTACATCTTCAAGATACACAAGACAGCTCTCACTTCTCACAACCCCGATTCGTTTTGCATCCGAGCTAATGTGGAGCGAATTTTTTTTCTTTAAATTGAAATTCCAGTCGAGTTCATGCCACACAACGAGTGCAACGTGGGAATAAAGTCGTCAACGAGGGACCGCTGATCACCGAATGCTCTGGATGACCTCTGAGAATCATCGTATTTAATCCAAAGATTTCGGGTATTCCAAGGTGATGAGCCCGTGTCGAGTGATGCACTTGCGTGGGGATATAAGATGATCCGATGACACTGGTTTCCGGCTGCAACTGATAACAAGCAACCGCGGTTTCCTTCATTCTTTACCCACGCAAGCGAGCTTTTTTCCATACGAACGCGACCGCATCCACGATGATGATTGCGATGACAGACCGAACGAGATACAATCATTCGCGTACGTGCGCGAGATGATGATGAAATGATGGATTCTAATGTAAGAAACATGCGTTTTCCGGCACCAGGGAAAGGGTTGGACGAGAAGCATTCATACGCGTGCGGATAGAGAGTACGCCGCTAAGCAAATGTGAAGAAGGATGTTGATGATTGAGGAATTATGATGCTTTAGTGATTTAGCAGCTCTTGGTTATTGGAGTGTTTCGAGGCGGAAGTGTTTCTGTGTTTTGCTTACGATTTCTTGAGAAATCACGATGATTGTGCAACGATTGCAGGAATAAACAACGATGTATGGAAGGACTGACCGAATCTTTTCGAACATGCGTCATAGGACTACTATACCTTATCTTGATGACTTGGGCCACTCATTGCAAATAAGTTAAGACGGCCATGCAACTGGCTTCCAAAAACCATCCATTATCCCATAAAACCACAAAACAATTAAGCCGACTTCAATTGCCCAACACCTGCTCTGATCTGGTTCTAACCGCCTCTGTCCCCATCCCTCGGCTTCCGTTTTCGAGTCATTAAAATCACCATTAGAGTGGATTTCACATCACAAATCATAGCGCGCCAAGCCATTACCTATGCACAAACCACTTAAACTCGAGCCTTTCTAATTCAATTAATCCCCATAAAACGCTTTTCTGTGCATTTTCCCAGCCACGCCAAAAATGGTTTCGTATTTCTTTGGCAACAAAAACCAAAAATCGCCCCTGACCCCTGCTCGGGCCGAGTGTGTTGCCAATAAAATAAAGTTTATTACTTAATTGCTTCGGACAGAGTGCGACGACGGGCGGCTACCGGATGGTGAGTAACTATGGGCCTGGTGGCATGGTAGGTTTCAATTGGACTCGCGTCTTATCGCACTTCCATTACCGACATATTCATATGCACAACGACGTTTCATGATTACCATCGTCATCCTCATCCCCAGCATGGTCATCGTTGGTCGTTGGCGTTGTACTACATCAGTTGCTGCTGTACTTTGCATAAAATCTGGAATTCGCAACGGTTCGCATTCGTTGGTGCTATCTCAATCTGTTATCCGAACACACATTCGCCCCTCATAGGCATAGGTAAGGTCTAGTTGGTGCGATTCGCTCCTACGCACATTGTTGGACGATCGGATAAATTGGCTAACCGCGACCGGTTGCTGGTGTGGCTGTCATGTGTGATGATGATGCCTGATGCCAGGCACCAAGATGATGATGATGATGATATGCAGAGAGTAGCAATGCAATACTGCAGCACCAACGAACGATACGCAGTTGAAGAAGCAGAAAATCAATTTGCTCGGTACGGGCCTGAAACAAACGAGATCACTTCCTGAGATCATGTAAATTAATCATGTCATATGTTGTATTATGAACGGCTAATGTGGCTGGAAGGCAGCTTGGATGAGAGCGGTCTCGGTTCACGGCATCTGGACGCACGGTTTTCTCTAATCTGGCGTGTGGATTGGCTGCTGCTGTGGGGATGTGACATAAATCTAATTATGTTATGTCCAAAAGGACCGATGGCTCGAGCCGAGTGAGGGTTATGCTCTGGGAATTCAGGCCTGGTTTGCTACGAATGATGATGTACATATGTAGATGGCGACTGTTATTGAGTGCGGTCGCCCGTTGGCTGAAAACTGGTTTTTGTGCTTGAGTGTAACATAATGTGAGATGACACTGTTGCCATTTCGTGGTCGTGACGTGGATTAGGTGGTTCAATTGATCGGTAAACGGGTGGATCAACTGCAATGAAGTTAGATTTTTAGAGAGAAGATATTTTACACTCTAAGCTATTATTTGTCGCTCAGAAAGCTTTCATAAAAAATCACGGCTTAGATTAAAAAATCTGCTATAAATTCGTGTTACAGTAAAAGAGAATATTCCTGAAAAGCTGAAGACTCGAGCTGATAAACTTAGGCTGAAAGGCTGTGGCTGAAAGACTGCGGCTAAAAGACTGCGGCTGATAGATTGAGTCTGCTGGAATGAAGTTGTTAGACTGGCGCTGAAGGACTCAGACTGAAAGGCTTGGGCTAAAAGACTAAGGCTGTAAGACTTGAGCTGATATACTTTGGCCGAAAGACAGAGGCTGATAGATGAAGGCTGACAGATTGAGGCTCAATTAATGAAGCTGAAGGACTGTGGCTGAAAGACTGCGGCTGATAGACTGAGTCTGCCGTAATGAAACTGTTAGATAGGGGCTGAAGGACTAAGGCTGAAAGGCTTGGGCTAAAAGACTGAGGCTGTAAGACTCGAGTTGATATTCTGTGACTGAAAGACTAAGGCTGATGGGCGAAGGCTGATAGACTGAGGCTCAAAGAATGAAGCTGAAGGACTGGGGGTGTAAGACTGAGGCTGAAAGACTGGGGCTGAAAACTGGGGTTGAAGAACTGGAGGGTGAAAGACTGAGGCTGAAAGAGTCCGGCTGGAAGACTGATGCTGAAAGACCAAGGCTGAAAAACTGGGGCTGAAAGGCCGTGGCTGAAAGACTAAGGCTGTAATTTAGGGATTGAAAGATAAGATAGGGGCCGAAAGATTAGGGCTGAAAGACTCAGGCGAAACGACTGAGGCTGAAAGACTGAGGCCGGAAGACTGAGGCCGGAAGACTGAGGCTTAAGAACTAAGGCTGGAAGACTGAGGCTGAAGGACTGAGGCTGAAGGACTTAGGGTCGAAGACTGAAGCTGAAGGACTGAGGCTGAAAGACTGGGGCTTAAAGACCGAGGTTGAAAGATTGAGGGTGAAAGACTGAGGCTGAAAGACGGAGGCTGAAAGACGGAGGCCGAAAGACTGAGGCTGAAAGACTGGGGCTGAAAGACCGAGGTTGAAAGATTGAGGCTGAAAGACTGAGGCTGAAAGACTGAGGCTGAAAGACGGAGGCCGAAAGACTGAGGCTGAAAGACTGAGGCTGAAAGACTGAGGCTGAAAGACTGAGGCTGAAAGACTGAGGCTGAAAGACTGAGGCTGAAAGACTGAGGTTGAAAGACTGAGGCTGAAAGACTGAGTCTGAAAGGCTGAGGCTGAGACTGAGGTTGAAAGATAAGATAGGGGCTGAAAGATTACGGCGGAAAGACTCAGGCGAAAGAACTGAGGCCGAAAGACTGAGGCCGGAAGACTGAAACTGAAAAATTGAGGCCGAGTACTGAAGCTGACAAACTGAGGCCGGAAGACTGAGGCTGAAAGACTAAGGCGGACTGGTGGTAAAGGACTGAAGCTGAAAGGCTGTGGCTGAAAGACTGAGACTGAAAGACTGAGGCGGAAGGACTGAGGGTGAAAGACTGAGAAAAGGCTGAAGCCGGAAGACCGAGGCTGAAAGACTGAGAAAACGCTGAAGCCAGAAGACTGGGGCTGAAAGACTGGTACTGAAGAACTGAGGCTAAAAGACGAAAGTTGACAGACTAAGGCTGAAAAATTGAGCCTGAAAGACTAAGTTTGTAGGACTGAAAGTAAAAAAAGAGTCAAAAGAACTCTTCTGCTGAAATAATTAACATTAACATCCAAGTACACGAAAAGTTTGTTTTCTCTTACCTCCAATCTGTCAATATTTTGCAACATACCAAAGACTGGCTTTCTCATAACTCACCAGGCGTTCAGATACATTACCCGAAAGTTGAAAGACTCAGGCGCCACCCTAACTAATGAACAAACACTCAGGCATCTGGTATGTTATCAAAGACCCACACAACATCAATCCCCGACCAACATACCGCACTAGATCTACCATAGTTAAAACTTTTACCAAACAACAAAAAACATTCCAACCAAGAAGCAGGAGAAAATCAACAAAATAACTGCCGAACCCAACAAGGCAAAGAAAACTACAGAAAAAAAAAAAACAAACTCCATCATGTCAAACTTATGAAAATAAACCCCCGGTACATCAGCCGAAATGCATGGCAGCAAGTGCACAATTTCCCAGCAAACCTAATGCACAAAAACTGCTGCTCCTCCATACCCCATAGGCATTCCCTCAACCCAAAAACAAAAACCAAGAACTTTTTCACTCCAAAATACGAGACAAAAAGGAGGAATGAATCAAACGTTGGAAAATATTTGATTTTCCAAAGAATAAAAACGCGGATCCATATCAGGCACAATTGACAGGCGAAACAACATTGAAAAATGGAGCACTCGAAAACGGGGGGAATATCGCATGACATGTTGACACAGTTCCGAGCTACTACAAAAAGAAAAAAATCGAGAATCAGTGAGGAGAGCCTTCAAACTACTCGCACCCTACTACAGTGCATGGCATAATGGATACTTTGATCATTTTCGAAGCATCAGCTTCCGATGTTTACACTTCGGTTTTGAAATACATACATATGTATGTATGTACGAATACATGCTGGCAAGATGTCTCAGTCGGATGCGAGTAATGGCCGTCTTTTAATTGAATGATATCGAGATGTGACGCCATCGAGTAAATACGCGATGACAAGTTACTTTCTGTTATCTGGCGGCGGATAATTAGTTTTTGGTACATGGATGCATGCAACTGGATATTGGGGTGGTTGCACTTGCCTTTGTTGGACCAGCAGATGTCGGGATACTTGGTTTTGGAAAGTAAACAATGCAGATTGATCTCGAGAGATTTATTCAGCTGTTGGATTCATTTGCTTAAAGAAAAAGTTCACAGAAAATTGAATGCGCAGATCCGTCCGAAAAAGCAATCAAATCTCGCATTCCATTGCGTTGTTAAATATCTGAAAATAAACCACACTTTCTTGCGAAAGTTTCCATACACCTCAAACAATGGCCTCGTAGGGGTAGCGTATCCGACGTGCGTTGACCCGTAAAATGGCGAGTGGAAGCCACTGCAGCCGAACATCTATCATCTCTGTTAGTAAGTCCTTTGTACGTGGAATGTTAGGTCCCACGTTAGACCACCCGCAGCCGAATAACATGCGGAGGCCCTAGACTGCTATAAGGCGGATATTACCGCAATCCAGAAAGTGCGATGGGATGGACTGGGCGAGAAGCGGATGAGAAACTGCGACATGTATTACGACTGCTGCTACCGGGAGAAAAGGTAACGCTTATTCGCATGCGGATTTGTTATTAGAGGTATACTTAGGCAAAAAGTCTTGAGCTTCCGGCATGTAAGCGAACGCCTCATAATAATCCGCATCAAGGCTAAATTCGCCAACATCAGCCTAATTTGCGCTCACGCCCCTGCCGAGGACAAGGATGACGCTACAAAAGACGAGTTCTACGATCTCCTAGATAGAACGTAAGCCCAATGTCCCAATTACGACGTTAAATATATCTCGTACTGGAGACTTTAACGCGAAACTGGGCAAGGAAGTCTCTTTTGATAGGGTCATTGGTAAGCATAGTCTACACCACAAATCCGAAAATTGATTTAGGGTGGTAGACTTCGAAACGGGGCGAAATCTTCTAGTTGTTAACACGCGTTTACCACATCTCAACATCCACAAAGGGACTTGGCGATCTCCGGATCAATCAACCGTCAACCAGATTGACCACATTGCGATTGATGGCGAACTTTCCGAGGAGCCAACATCGGCTCGGACCACTATCTTGTGGCAGCCAGGTTTCGACTATGAATACGCTTGGCCCTGGAAATTCGAGTAAGGCCCGCGGCATGCAACGTTGCAAAGCTACAATCGTAAGAGACCGTCAGAGTCTATGCCAATTGCGTACCCTCAAGATCTCGAAAAACCCTCCAACACCTGCTCATACTGTACAACACCAATGGACCCGTTGTCAACACGCCCTAGAGAATGCTGCTTCTGAGGTAATGGGTTTCAACACACCACCAACAACAAACCCATGGTTTGACGACGAGTGTAGGAGGGCACACGCAGCCAAACAGCAAACTTATCAAGCGGCGCTGCACAGAAGGACGTGAGCTGCTCGTGAGCGTTATGAGAAGAAGAGGAGGGAGGAGCATAAGCTTCTCAAAACAAAAAACAAAAGAGGATGAGAAGCTCACGATCGAAGAGATGGAGAGATGCTATCGTTAGAATGACGTTCAGAGGTTTTATCAACGAATAGAATACCAGAACGGAAGCCTGCAGGGAGGAACATGGAAACCTGGTAGTAGATTCAAAGTCAGTACTAAGAAATACTACTTCTGCAGACTTTATAACGGCGATGACGAAGCAGATCCCGCTGTCAGGCAGAATGACCATTTACAAGAGACGATGACAGCCGAGAATTCCGAGTCCCTGACCTGGACGAAGTTAGCAATGCTTTTTTTAAGCTTAAGTCCAACAAAGCTGCTGAAGCAGACTGACTACCTGCCGAGCTCCTGCCGAGTAAACACCAGCTCATCTGTAAGATACGTTCAGAGGAATGCATACCCGATGAATGGAATCTTAATATTGTTTGTCTGCGCTAATGACAGAGGGACATATAAGTCTACTGAACATCTATTATAAGATCTTCTCTGCTACACTGTGTGAATGCCTCAAACTGTTCGTTAATAAACTGATTGGTCCATATCAGTGTGGTTTCAGGCCAGTAAGTCCACTATCGATCAAATATACACTCTACGGCAGATTCTAGAAAAAACCAACGAGTTCTAGATCTACACCCACCATCTGTTTGTCGACTTACAAACAGACTTACACCCTCCATCTGTTTGGCCGCATGCAATAGTATATACAGAGACGAGCCTTACAACGCCATGTCTAGTGTTGATATCCCTGCCAAACTCGTCAGATTGTGCAGGATGACATTGGAGAACACTCACTGCTCCATAAGTCTCGGAAGCGACTTGACCGGGACCTTTAATGACAAAAAACCTTCTAGACACGGTGGCACGCTATCGTGTGACTTTTTCAACATCGTCCTTGGAAGGATCGTGCAAGACTCACTGGTCAATACGAGAGCCACGATCTCTTTCATGTTTGTACAACTGCTCGCATATGCCAATGACATCGATATAATTGGACGAAGTCAGCGAGATGTCATTGAGGCCTTTACGAGCATTGAGGCGGAAACGGATAAAATGTGACTGGCGGTTAATGAGGACAAGACGAAATATATGCAGTCATCGAAAAAAGACATGAACAATTGGCGTCCTGGCCAGGGGGCACATGTTGGCATATTGGTAGGTATAATTTCGAGGTAGTCAAGGTCTTCATCTACCTTACGCTCCGCAGTGACATGCAGCAATGACGTTAATGTCGCTGTTTCTTTGGGCTCAGAAGGCAACTGAGAAGCAGGGTCTTCTCTCGGAAAACCAAGGTGACCATATATAAGACCTTTATTTTTCCATTCTTCCTTTATGGCGCAGGGACATGGACTTTATTGAAGGCGGATGAAGAGGCCCTTGGTCGTTGTGAGAGAAAAATTCTCCAAATCCAAACCTGACGTTTTGTAAGACCTTACCCTCGACTGCTAAGATGCGAGACTTCCTAGGCTTCCCCGATCTTGGCACTCGAAATACATCTTCGATCAAAAACTTTTCCTCTCCACTGTATGACGAAAATGAAAAATCCGTCGTCGCCCATAAATCTTTAGCTTGTAAAGAAAATTAAAGAATAAAACATCAAATTGGATCGGATTAGACAGTATCTTTAAGTGGCTAACCGCAAAAATTAAGAACCAAACATAAAAATTAAAATGAAAAGCAAAAAACAAAGATTTTTCATTCGTTCCACTAGATACACTCGTTATCTGACGTGTTTTACGACCACTCTATCCGCCGCGTCTTATTATCATCTGTCTCGGCAACGCTTTTCTCCGCCACACTGGGTGTTCATAATTCATTTGCAAATTAATTGATGATTCCCTGGCAAATGGACATGTGTTTTGGTGTGAAGCAGTAGCTATAGGTCTAAGCCGATAGAAGATACATTTTTGTGATGACTTACAGCAGATAGTTTCATAATTTTTTTTTTTTTTTTTAGTTTTTTGTAAGGATCTTTTGCTTTTTTTATGACATCCATTAATCAGTTGGCAAGAGGCTGAGAGGGAAAAAGTAAAACAAGAGGAAAGCACAAAAAAGATACATTCTATCCGATGATGGTGTATTTTTAAAAGCAACACAGTTCACTCCCTGGAGGTGAATTATTGAAGACATAATAATGTCATTGTGATAAGTAGCAGAGTGGTTTGTTGTGATTTGTTAGGTATTTGGGGCATGTTGCCCTGTTGGCACGCTCGTATGATAGCGCGAAATAAAAGCTTGTGGATGCGGTGTACTCGTATCTCTAAAAATAGAGATGAACATTTGCTCCTGTTGAGTGCATCTGAATCTTAAAATGTTCTTTCCCACCGATTGTCTCTGCATGAGGTCCCCCCCATTTAACAACTGTCACGGTGTCGGTGCTCCACTCCTAGTAGACAGTACCACCACCACCACCACCACCAAGATCGTGAAACCACATTCCCTCCAGCCTTTATCCTGTTTTTTGTTTTTTTAGTTTTGCCCCCGATTGATGCTAAGAGATGATCGTGTCGCATTAATGTGTACACGGTGCGTTTGACATGCGTTCCTCCTGCTGCAGTCGACGCCACTGCCACCGTCGCTGACCGAATACCATCCGTCATATTCAATAGGTGTCACCCCACGATGCGAACATGCGTGAACTGTCAGTTGATGCGACGGCGGGGGTTAGTTGCTACATGTCCGCTTGCTCCTTGCACTAAACAAGATCATTGCCAACGATATAGGGCTATGAGACGATCCACTAGTACAGAAGCTAGAGCTACCAGTTTGTGGCAGTGGTCGGCAATCAAGAATCAGGAGCCAACAAGCAGAGCTGAGCAACTCATATGCTAGAGCTGGTCGAACTTGTCGGGTACTCAGTCAAATCAGTGGGCTGTCAGTTTTCGGGCATTTCATCTGAGCCTGCAAAGAGATCGTCTTTCGCCGAAGAAGAATCAAAAGGAAAAAGATGACAACGACGATGATGATGATGAAGTAATGAAGTAGAAATAGTTGCAGTTCGACGATGCGAAGCGGTCATTAACGAGGTCCCTCTCACGAGCGTAATTACCAAGTTGTTAAAGCTGAGATCTCCCTTCGGTGTTAATTTGAATCGTGCTCGACGATACGGTCGAAAACCATCCGTACGTGTGTACAGATCGCAATGGATCGAGACCTTCATAGGACAGGAGTCGATGAGATGTTTTTCTGCTTTTTGAACTTTCTAATTATTTCTCTTCCACTCTTTCTTTCTCTTCTTTCTCTTGAGGATGATAGGTAAATCAAGAACCGAAAAGTTCCATGATCTGGAAAAGGTTAAATGTGATTTATACGGTCGTACTTGGGTTGAGCGGTTATGAATCAAAAATGTGGGCTGGGTACGGTGTTGAGTCAATAGTTGTTATTACGAACGGACGAATGTGGTGTTTATGGACCGAGATAATGTGGGACTGCATTCGAAGGCCAATCTAACTAATTTCAATCATCAGGAATGGCTCATCAGTTAGGAGACATGAAAGTCGTTTTATTGGGGTCATCTGGGTGTGGACGCTACTGTTCGGCTTATGGTGCGAAAGTGGAAAAGGGAGTATGACAGTTCATGGGATATTTGAATACGATTTCCCTCTATACACCGTCAAGCTTTGGGTCTCGAAGATCATGTTAGAGCTCTTCGTCTTCAAAAGAAAGATGCTACGTCGGGAGGGCCACCTAAATTGGTGTGCGAGTATTACAAGGGTGCGACCCGATCAGGCAAATTGATTTTAAAGAATGACTTCCTACCTTACTCCTTGCTGGTTTCACGCAGAAAGCGTGATTATAGCAAAGATAAGACTCAAGATGCAATTTGTCATTCACTGCCGCCACTTTTCTAGCCCCCACCAAGCTCCACGTTGTCAGGAAATTCCACCGAAAAGATACTTTCCTTCCTGATGTATTAAACATGTTCGTTTCAATGACAAAAGACCTTTTCACCGGCCAACATCACGTACGCCGGCCGTGGAACCGTTGATCTTGTTCTACTCGTTGTACACCGCAAATCAATCTCGATTGTCAGCACAAACAACCGAACAATTTTTCCAATTCTTTTGTTATCCGAGGCCGTGAAACTAAAAAGTATATATGTACATATGTATCTATTTGCCCGTATGCTGTCGTCGATTGTTGGTCCGTCGCTTACGCCAACAACATGTTTCCTTTGCATTTACATTCACAAAACTTTTTTTTTCTTCGCCCACAGAGAGTTCCAAGTCCGGCCTGGGCATCGAACCACAGTGAAAGGTGAATCCTATTGCTGAACTCGCAACTCGTCATTTGGATTTCGAGGAGATCTGTATTAATCCCCCCGCTTACTAGTCGAACAACAGAGAAACTACAACGATGGAGCCTTGTGTGTCATTGATTTGTTGTCCCGATGGGAAAAACATATGCAGCCTTGTTCCCTCCGGTGATTGCCACAAAATGAAACAAACTAGGCCACTGGTAGATACTCCAATTCAGTCCATCGTCAGCGGATCTATGTATGCACCAAAAATCCAGACAACACCGAACGACTTGATTTGTTCCATCATTTTGCTTCCCTCCACGCCCATCCCGCTCCACCGCGGTGGACTCCTTTATTTATGTTTTCATTTTCAGTTGTGTTTAGTCAAGGTTTTGACGATGAAATTTATTGAAACTGAATCAAAGCCAGCTAAACGCCGCGAGCCAATACTATCCTAGGGCTGCAGCAGGAGGTGACAATGTCCCCTTGCTCTATCGGACACGCTCTCTGTGTTTACACGTAATAAAATTTGAGGATTTATTTGACACAAGGCGGTTAAGGCCTATGTATAGTTTAGGTTTCGATTAGAGTTATGTTGACGGAAAAGTGAAGGGAGTAGTAGTGAGTTACTTTGCGGCCGGGTTGGGAATCGATAAAAATACTTTTCAGTTATTAGTAACGATTATCGTTGTTTATGCAGCCGTGCCAGATGACAAATGGTTTTATTTAAGGCTGATGTTTGTACAACGGTGTAAGTTATGATCTCGTTGGGCTTTTTGATCATTTCGGCGGCAATTAAGAGTTCCTTCGTTGTACTTTCGCTGTAAACGAGGTGGTGGTGTCTGAGATACATAGTCTAATTCGGATGTCTTTTGTTAGGACTCAAATAGCTTACTGCTGTACTGTGTGAAATACACGAAACCGTTCGTTAATAAACAGATTGGTCCATATCAGTATGGTTTCTGGCCCGGGAAGTCTACTATCGATGTACACACCACGGTAGATCCTTAAAAAACCCGACGAGTTTCAGATCGTCTTTAAGAGCATAGACTATAAGCGTGCTTAGAGATGGGCTATACAGTGCCATGTCTAGGATGATATTGGAGAATTCTCGCTGCTCCATCAGGGTCGGAAGCGCCTTAACTGAGACCGTTAATGTAAAAAAAGGTTGTAGACAGGGTGACACGCTATCGTGTGACTTGTTCAACATCGTCATTGAAAAATTCGTGCAAAATTCACTGGTCAATGCGAAGGGCACGAACTTCTTGAAGTTCGTACAACTGCTCCCATACGCCGATGACATAGACATAATTGCGCGAACTCAACTGACATCTCGCTGAGAGTGAGGCCTTTACCGGTATTGAGGCAAAAGCGGCTACAATAGGACTGGCGGAAAACGGTGAACAAAAGGAAATATAGTGTGTTGTCATCGCAAAAGGACACTAACCATCGGTGTCTTGGCCAGAACGCACATATTGGCAGGCATCATTTCGAGATAGTCAGAGACTTCAGAATAACATTGCCAACCGTTGTCTCTTTGGGCTCGGGAGGCAACTGGGAAGCAGAGCACTATCTCGGAAAACCAATTTGTTCATAGATCCTTATCATTCCGGTCCTACTTTATGGCGCGACATGGAACTTATCGAAAGCGGAAGGGGAGGCCTTTGGTCGTTTTGAGAGAAAAATTCTGCATACAATTTTCGGCGCGATCTACTTAAATGAGGAGTGGTGGAAAAGACTTAATAACGAATTGTACAGCGACATGAACGTAGCACGGTGTCTATGGATCCAATGCCTAAGATGGCTAGGCCATGTAAAGTGTATGGACACCACAGCTCCGGCCCGAAACGTCTTTAAAATGCAAGGTGGCGCACGCAAATGGAAGGGGGCCTAAGCCAACTAGGTGTCTGACATTGGAGACTGCTGGCAAAATACCAGTACCAGTTAGAGAAGCTTTTTGCTTTTTGGAGGAGGCCTAATCTCGCCATAAGCCTTTTTTTTTTTGGTTGCGCTAAAGGACGTATAATCTTCAAAAGACGCCTGTAGCACGAGCTACTGACATGTACGATTCGCAAACCCGAATACTCGATGTGCCTACGTACTAAACCATACAGTACTCATCAATCACTCTGCTCGCGGGATTGCCGTTAGGTACTACTTCGTTGGGCTGGTTAGCAATTTCTGCCATGTGCTCCAAGTCGGCCGTTTCAGCTCTTCTTATTTTTTCAGTCCTCTTAGCTCGTTTCGCACGCTCGTTATAAATGAGCAGATTTCCAGCCAGTACTCCTCTGAGTTTTTTATACGGCTTACTAGAAACCCTGGGACCGACAGGTCCATTCTTGCCTCTGCAAGACGCTTGTAGTGGAATATGGCGTGCTCCGCGTTTTCTTCCTCCTCTGGACATTCTGGACAGAAGGACAAGCAAACGTGTCCAAATCTATTGAGATATTTTGATAGCCGCCGTAACCTGACAGGAATTACGTAAGGTTGTAATTACAGTCGTCGTGTGCTCTTTTTTCCCAAACCTCGGTCGTAGGGATTAGCTTACGGCCTTTTGTGATCTTTTTCCACCTGGCTTCCCTGGCCTTCTTCGGCCTTTAGCCTCCGGATAACAATGATCCCTTGACGGTCTGCGGTTCGCCTACGGTAAACCCTGTGCATCTCATTAGCGAGGATGTCGATGAGGACCATACCCGCTATGTCACAGGCTGCTTCATCCGAGATCGTCCGGAAACCGCATTTTCTCATTAATATGCAAAGCGTGCATGCAGACAAGAGCTTTCTTCTCGTCTCCTTCGTTGTAAGGGCTCACGCCCAGGCCGGCGCTGCGTATAGGGGTATTGAGCTGTTCACTTCAGAAAGCAGGATCCTCCTCGCATATCATGGTCCACCGATGTTTTTAGTTTGAACCACCAAGCCCAAAATATCGCCATTTAAACTGCAGCGGCGAAACAACTCGACCCCATCAATTTCCTCCAGCGCTTACGCCTGCAGAAAAACTGTCGTTAAAATGTGTGGACTCAGATCTAAGCTAATACTGTGGATTTACACAGCCGTTTTCCATGCTATCCTCACCTATGACTCCCCAATTTGGTCGCCAACCCTAAGCAAAGCTTATATGTAACATCGGCAGCATTCTGGCAAGCGATGCATGCATTTGTGATGTATTTTTACTGCAGTATTCGACACGGGCTTTAATATTAAGTCGAACATTACGCCAGGGGTATTTTAGGGCTTCTTTAGACTTGATTAGCTGGTTCCCAAGCCAGAAGTTTACGTATTCCACGGCTTTCGGCTGGTTATTAAGACGGCATCCGTCTTGTGGTCGGCTAGTTCAAGTTCGGCAGACTCTAGGCAATTTTTGATACTGACGACCGCTTCACTTGTGGGAGACCCTACCTCGTGGATGTGTTTTGCTACAGTAACTACGGCGAAACTGATAATCTTAACTGCTTGTGGCAGCGTTAATAGCAGAATTCCTATCCTTCATCCGTTTGATATCTCAGCTTGCTGTTAGTGAAGTATCTAACGATTATCTCCACATGGTAATGTGGTGCGTCCCATTCCTGTCAGAGACCAGACCAGACAAGACCATTTTGCGGAGTTAAAGACATTTTTTACGTCCAGTGTTACTACCGCTCTCCATGAGCTGTAGTGCCGTAAAAGAAGAAGAAGAAGAAGTGCATGTGCAAGGTGTGGATATCCCTATCCAGTCGCACTCTATAGCTATCATTCCATCAAACGTCTTTATTTACCTGCCATTGTCACTCCTATTTACTCAAGCGTACACAATACTCGTAGTTCAACCGATAAAATCACTGTCGATCGCATAGAGAGACTCCTGTTCCACATACACATCTCCACGTCACTCTTATCCGAGCCCAATCGCGCTACGAATTCACAAACACTCCGCCAGACATAATGGCAAGAAACGTCTCGACAAATCTACGATTGTTGTTCCTCTTAAACGTTTCCATAACCTCAAACCTTGTCAACCGTATTGTCAAACAATAGATTCCCAAACAACAACAAAGCGACCGATCACAAGTGGCGAGGACGCACAATTCTACAACTCGGTCCCCCGTTCAGCTGTGTGTTCGATATCAAAAGGGAACCCATATACATACGAGCACATCGGATATGTTTGTATGTATCTATCAGCAAGGATATCGCATAAAGGACAAACAATCTACGACAATCCGGACAGCAATGAGAAACCGATGAGTGGTGTTTTCTTTACAGACAAAAAAAAATCGAAAAAAACTGGCAAAAATGTCTTCTCGATTCACTCATCCGTGTGCCACTTGAGAGTCAGTCGCACAGCAACAACAACAACAACAACAACAACGAGAACGAATCCCAAGATGCTCTTGATAACGATGACTACATATAATGACGATGGTAATGATAATCATAATGATCCGCTCAAGGAGTTCTCCTTTCCCTCCGGTTTGGTCTCGTTGTAAATTTGTCATTTTGCTCCTAAACACTGGAACTCTTGTGTCCCGGCTTCCTGATTATGGTGAGAATAAGGATGAACATACATATGTACATGCATGCATTCACACGTACTCGTACAACTAAGAGGAAGCAGATGTGTGACTGTTTCGCTAGGTTTGTTGGAGAATCAAAATAGCGTGCGAGATGAAATTCATATGTCGCGCCGAGTCGACGAGTATAAATCACAAAATTGTCTCCCTAGCTCTGGTCTGGTTTGGTTTGGCTTGGATTGACTAAACGCTATCGTATAGTACACTGAGTAGTAGCCGTGATGTTAAGGATCCACTTCTTGCAGGAGGCTGTTTGAAGTGATGAAAGACACTTGCTATTTACTTTCACGCTGCCGTCAGGGATGCAAGGAGAAAGAGAGAGAATATGTATCTAATTTGGGATTCTAGTGGATTTTAAAATATTCAAATTGCTTGTGATGACATAAATGGTCGTTACTAGGAATTACGGGTCGGAATGCATGCTGTGCATTCATGCAGTGTGAGCTTGTGAAGGATTTGAAGCGTTTCTGGGATGAAGTGCTGAGTGAAATTCAAAGTGTTCGGTGAGAGGATCTTAGTCTAATTTTAGGTCATCGGCGTTGATATGAGGAGCTAATGATGATGGATGCTTTGAAGTGTAATCGAATTTTTATTGGACAGTGAAGGCAAAACAAAAATGCAACCAAACCGGTTAGAGGGACGTTATTTCTTAGGAACATTATTGATTGCCATCAGGAGCATTTGATTTTTTCATTTTGTAAGCTACACAGCTGATAACAACCGGCCCTGATCAACATTCGAGATCAAGTCTTTTTGAGCTGCTTATCAAGAGGGTCGATCCGCTCACCATCACTTAGCCATCTATCGCATTACGTATGTATTTATGTATCATTGATTGGTGGATTGATTAATGGATTCATTGACTAATTCCTTCGAACCAACAATCGTTAAAACTACTACTACTGGGTAAGATTCGAGTGTTTATAGACGATTGGACTCAAGGAACCTATCAAACTTAGTCTGAACCACCAAGACCGAAATACCGCCATTTAAACTACGACGGCTAAAGAACTCCACCCCATCTCCTTCCCCCAGTATCTAGGCGTTATCCTAGATCCAGAGCTTAACTAAAAGTCTAGTATAGAATTCTGGGTAAAGAAAGCTAGTGTAGCTTTCTACACCTACAGCAAAACTTTCAGTAAAAGGTGGGGACTCATCCCTTAAACTGGTCCTGTTCATGTGCACAGCCGTTGTCCGTACTATCACCTATGGCTCCCTAGTTTGGTGGCCGACCCTAAAGAAAGCTTATAGCATTGACAAGATCTAAAGATCAGCAGGAATCGGAATTACGGAAGCCGAGCGAACATGCTCCTTGGACCTTAAAATAAAATACACGGCGGCATGCCGCGCCATCAGACTTAAGGATGCTGGGTACTGATTACCCAGACCGTATGGCCGCGGCAGAGTTCTGTTACTTCTGCCAACGAATGTTTCCTCGCTTTCTACGGGCTACATCACACCTTCCCTCACTTTCCTACCAGAGAAGAATGCAAGGCGTGCAATCCACTCGCGAAATTCCAACTTCTGATTGTTACTGATGTCTGCAAGCTGAAGGATCGGTAATCTGCCGCGGAGAGAATGGCTGAAGTGTGGCTTTAGTACGTAGGCGCGGACCAGAAAATCAAATCAGTAAGACAAGAAAATCGTACATTCCAGTGAGATGGATCGCAGGTATCTATGAAGATGTCCACATCCTTTGAGCTCAACGGAGAAAAAACAAACAAAAAACCTCAACCTACCTACATACCTAGTCCGGACAGCTCTAAACATATGTAGAAATCAACATCGAGTAACTGGTTGCCCAATCGCAGTCAGAATTCCAAGAATTCAATAGTCCAAGTGCTTGCTCAAGGGAAAAAAAAGAAATTGGCTGAGAACAGCCCACACCTTACTATCAAAATTGCAGGAAACCCCATAACACATTCACCTACAAAGCTAGGTACTAAGACCAGGAATTTATTTACCTCCTTTTCGCATGCACTACATACATACATATGTACATATATGGCAATTTTATCAATTCGCCCAGTTTTAAAACAAACGGCCCATAAAAACGAAGCTATTACACTCAAAAACTCTAACAATCACCCACAGATTGAGTCACTTTAACTCTGTACATACATATCCACCCGCCGCGCGATCATAAATGCGCCTTCAATTTCACAGCTCCTTCAGCAGTGCCAGTTAGGGCGGCATTTACAGCTCAGTCACGAGCTCACCGCACCTCACGGTCCATAACGACCCACACGAAACAGAATCACTTCAGCCGTACCCTCTATAAAATTCTAATTAAAATCCATGACTCTTGCCGTTCAAGGCATTTCAGCAAGTTTATGGTCAGATTTAATTCCCCATCACGCCCCATCGATTAATATCTCATCATCGCCATCTTTCCAATTCGTTGGAGTCATACAAAACACAGTCGGTTGCCTATAGGGCAACTGGAACGCCGATCGACCAATACGTGACCTTTCGAACCTCTTTTGGGACTATGAAGATCGCTGGGCCTATAGAGCGTGTCCATCAATCATGAGATAAATCACCGCAGGTGATTTTAGGCCTAACGAGTTGGAGAGGATGTTTGTAAATACGCGTGCGTGGTATCGTCACTGATAGACTGTAACAGTCCCACAAGGAGCTTTCACAAATGAATCTCCATCATCATAAGTAGATGACTCGTCCAACGGCTCCACCAACACAATAATGTCAAGTCCTTTTAGCACGCTTTAGTATAATTTGCCACCACACCACTTTTCACTATATACTCTCCACCCTCTAGAGAATCGAATGAGCCGCCCTGACCCGGTTCAGTGATGCCCTTATGCTCGTACTGTTAAGTTATTTTTTGTTTGCCTTGTACACTGGGGAGGCCATTTGTCTATTTCTCACCGGACACTTGTTTTCGATTTTTCCTGGTTATTGTAGTGTTCCTCGTCTCTGGATGCATCTTTAGTGCGGGAAGATAAATCGTGGCGGTCATCCATCATCAGTGAGGGCGGTAACACCTAACAACAGGGCTGCCGTCGACCACCACACACTAGTGGCGGCTTTTCATTTCCGAAATGACAAATTGTTAGCCGTTTCGTTGCACTGCACATTAGGAGGCCGACTGTTGGTTTAAAAAGTTCCACAGTCTAATGGAGATTCATGAGACAAGTTGATAAACTCAATTCATTCTGGGACATCGAGGCAAACTGCTTAAGATATCATTGCGTCCGATGGGACTTGTTGCAGCAGTTGAGTGTCAACCCTACTTCTTCTGGTAATATGTAGTTCATCTATTCCAAGAATCCAACTGAATATTTTGATAAACAACATGTCGCATCGCCCGACAGAAGTCATAATCATTACTCTACCGCGCACGTACATATGTACTATGTAGCTGTGCCACGCAATAGGGAAAAACAATTGAAGTAACTTTCCATCGTATGGCGTCATCATCAGCCCAACAGACAAACACCAGACCCAGCTTTCTATCTGACAGATGGAATACACCACATCGCAATTGCACGAGGAGGCGCCGCCGCCACGACATGATCATGTAACTAATTTGTTCCGCACAACGTACACAACACCCGATTTGGCTTCATCCATCTCCCGGGGCATTAATTACTCGCGCAGCTCACATAAATCCCCGAAACGTCAATTTGTCAACATTTTATCTCAGTTTTTTCCCCTCACATCGTGTATCTGTGAGATAAATTTAGAACATTTGCAACGCGAAATGTATTGTCACTTGTGCATGCATCTGTCGCGACCAAACAATTGTATCTAGGAGTAAGGAAAGAAAAACCAAATTCGCGAAAAAATCCAATCAATGCCTCAGGACTAGGGAATCATGTTGGATCGCCTTGAGGGCCAAGGTCTCGCTTGTTCGTTCATTTTTCAACTCACGACGCCAATTGAAAAACTGCAATCCAATAGAGATCCAGAACAGCCACTTTTCATCGCTAATCCGTGGCAATAAATCTGAAATCATCATTACTAGCATCAGTATTCGGTGGTGGAGGTTCGCTTTAGAATAATACTTGTAACTGAAAACTGACCTCGGAATGGGAGTGTAATAATCGCTTTTTGAGGTTAAAGCTGGAACTAAGGCACTGTGCCTCTATGGCAGCATTTGCATCTGTCGTGCGAGCGTGGGTTTGAGATATGAGAATTGCCGGTTGCTGGTTTATCTTGTTCTTTTGCTTTTTTTTTTTTTTTTTTGTTTTTGTTCGAGAAAAGCTCATTCATAATTGACGTGTGCTTAGAGCTCTTTTGAGGTGAGGAGCAGGCTAAGCGAAAGAACTGCATCGCTGTCATTTATTTTCATAAGCTGAGTGGGTTTAGACACGGATGCGGATGTATTTATGTCAGATTCATATTTGTGTTGTCAGATCACTCATCAATTGATGGAAGTGAAATTGAATGCAATCCGAATCGGAATCGGATGCTGTGGTTGCGACTGAAGCTAAGCTTGGCCGGAAAACTCTTCGGATAGTAGGTAGGAGCCTACGATGTTTGCATTTGCATATGTAGAAAAACAGTGAAAGTTCCTAATGGATTGGATTGGACCGACATATCCCATGGAAAAAATCTATAGAGATGGAAGCACTCGGAAGCAATGTTCTGACTGTAAACGTCTTCAGGCAACGAAGCGCTGTGATTGCTTGCGTAATCTTCAAAAGATGCCTGTCGCCTGGGCTATTGACAGGCTATGACAGGCTATGGGCTGGTTAGCCACATGCGCTATGTGCTCCTAGTTTACCTTTTCAGCTCTTCTTATGCTTCCCAGTCTTCTTAGCTCGTTTTGCACGCTCGTTATAAATGAGCAGACCTTCAGTCAGTAGCCCTCTAAGTTTATCATACGGCTTACTAGAGGCTCTGGGATCGACAGGTCCATTCGTGTTTCTGTAAAGTGTCTGCAGTGGAACATGGCGTGCTTCACGTCTTCTTTTTCCTCTGGACCAGAATAGAAGGGCGAGTTAACGCGTCCAAATCCGGGGAGATATTTTCGATAGCTGCGATGACCCGATAGGGATTGCGTAAGGTGGTAATTGCAATCCCCGTGTGCACTTTTTCCCTAAACCTCAAGGTAGATTTGACCCATGGTAGAATTGACGCCTTCTAGTATAGGCGGAGGCAAAGTTCAAGTTGGGAGCTACGAGCTGGCTGCGAGCTGGCCTCGAATAAATATAAAGTTTGCCAATACGCCAATTCAGATAGTATTTGTGGCCACGTTGTCGGTCTTGTTGTCGAGAAAACGTATCGACCTGTTAAAGCTCCGAAAAACGTTCTTTAAAAAACACCAGTTGTTGGCTTTCTTGACAAGCCATATCATACTTTTCGGAGCTTCTCCTCTATTTGGACGGTGGAAGTACGATGATTTGGCTGATATGACACAGTGATCGGACGAACCAAGAGGCGATAATACACTAGTGATGTACATATGTATTTGTCAGGCTAGGAGGTAAGGAACAAGTCTGGTGTGTTTTTTTTTTTTTTTTTTAGAGTTCCCACAGGTGCAAGAGTTATACATACTCGTATGATGTTTGTCACATAACATGGACGGAGTGCAGATGGCTTGGGTCGTATATGTTCGATAACTACTCTCCAGGGGTGGTTGTCCTAGATAGGAGGAGAGGAACTCGACTAAGTTTTCACGTTGGTTGTAGTTCCCAGTAAATGATCCATGCCATTATGGTGTTATATTAGAACTGTATAAACAGAATGCGTGCACTGCTTATCCACGAGTTGAGTTAGTTGACTTTATTCAGAGATGAATTAAACCCACCTTCCTTCGAGTGTTGTGTGTCCAGAGTGCTGAGGCCTCAGAGAGTTGTATACAGTGAAATCAACCGGTAAAACGGTTTTAGTGCGAGGGAACAGGGAAACAATTTCTTAGATGGAGTCAGTCAGCACGTCGGTCATAAAAAATTTTGTCTTCCTGTCTAGACTGAGGATTCTGAAAGAAGCCAGTAGTCAACAGGGTGCCGACGAAGTGTGAGCCTCAGCCATATGAGACTAAATTCCGTGGAGGATGATTGGCTATATTGAAAGAAAAGTTGGTAAGCAATGTAAACGGCGAGGCCGCGTTGGAATATGAATGGAGTATGAAGACGAAACGTTTCTCTTTCAAAATGTCTCTGCTTAATTGGCTTACATCAACAGGATCTTACGAACTCCTCAACGAAGTGATTGGTAAATATGATCTCAAGTGTCTTCACTAACATAGGGTCGGGGTCTTGGCTATTTTTTCATGTTCGCTAAAAACTACATTCTGCCACGAGTCAGATTTTGTTTTCTGCACAACTGCTCCCAGCGCTTATGTACATATGTCCACTCTCGCCTGAGTTCACACCCAGCCGACGAGGCAATTGTCCATAATTAAAGAACCTATTTTCACTGACCATTTGGCATTGATGAAATCAATTAGAAGGCGTGTCCTCGTGTTCTGTGAACCCTCCTCAATCTATTCCACTATTAAACACAATTCCGCCATGTTTTCAACTCCCGCTCCGTGTTTTCGCATTCCAAACTTCTCCCTTTTTTCAATGCGGCCAACCCTCTTTAAGGACCGGCTGCTGCTGGTACCCAGCGCTTGGGTTAACTTTTTTTTTCACTCTTTTGCAAATGGTGTAACGAATGTAGTACACCCCAAGCCACATTCGCACTCGCAAATGTGTCATATCAAATCAAATTCGTTCCACAAGGACAATAAAACATTTTTCCAGTTTTTCATTTATACACCAGCTTCACAGGATTTTTTGTTCACAGCTCAGTTCTGTTCTGTGTTTAGTGGAATCACCCCCTTCACATTTCCCACAAAGGACTTTTGACTGTGAGAACAGAAACAGGAAGAAAAAGGAAAACTTGAATTCTGAATAGAAAATAGAAAATCGAAAATCGTTTCCTGATCAAGAATCAGAACAGGACAAGGGATGATGGGCGTACCCAATTGTAGGCAATTTACGTTCAATCGTCCGCCATCCATCGTTACTATGATTAATGGCATAGCTGCATCGTCGCCTGGTCATCATCTAACAATTACGAAATCATTGCTGGTCCATTCGAATACGTGTTAACAACAGCATCCTTGTTTAGTCAAGGTTCGTTGCAATGTGGCAAAGGTTATATCCGAATTTCGATCCGGTTCGGTATCCATGCTGGACACGTGTAAAATTAGCTTCGTCCAATGGTAACAGCAGATGGATTAGGACTTTCCGAGGTGTTGTTTTATGTATACATTTCGGCAGTCGAGGTAATTTGTCAGGAAATTTAATGATCAAACAGCAGTCGCATGCTGGTTAGCTGCATTTGGGTTGATTATCGTGCGTCAAAAGAATTTCTGATTTTCTATAAATCTATCGGCATGGCAGTAAGTCAACTAATTGCGTTTCGGCAAGCGTGGCTAATCGGACAATTGAGTCAGCCACACGCTGATTGTTCAAGAAGTCAATTAAAGGCATCGCAATGACAAATGATTTGTTCTCGACATGAAAACAATCTAATCAATTGATCAACGTTCTGACTGACCGCTATTATCATCAGCCATCTTCTAATCTGGACACAAGTATGGACAAGAAATCGGTGTCCCCGGATAAGACCAAGGAAGTACTTTGTCACCACGGATCTCCCCGAATCTCCGTCGTGTATATGTACACTTAAAACCATTAAACCAAACCATTCACTTAAGGATTCCACCTTCCTTGTGTACACAATATCCGTAGCAGTTCAGCCCACCTAATAAATTTCGTAGAAAGCAAATTCGTAGGCGTCCGCCAAACACAAGCCCCCCGCCGACCAATTCATGAAAACCACAACTTTGTCCACTAGGACGACCCCTCCCACTCGCACAATCGCATCTCGATGGCACTTTTCTCAGACGACAACAACTATGTGTACCGGCGGTTAACAAATTAATTGGTGTTTACTGCGATTTGCATAAATTTCCATTGAAATTACCTCCGAAATTGCCGGCAGCCACCATTGCCACCATTGCCACCAATGGGGTCCACATTAGGCGTACGAAATTAATTTGTCCTCATCGTAGCCCTTACTGTCGTCCATTTGGCCGAAAAGCCATCGTATACATAACACAAAACTGGACAATGAGTGGGCGGCATACTAATGACGGGAACGCAAGTCACCCAAGAGGTCCTTGGGTTGGGCCTTTGTTTGGAAAGATGGTGTCATCGATAATTGCCAGTGTGCACGCATAAATACATCCCATTCCAACCGAATAGAAAAGTAGAAAGCACTTCACTACAGTCACTGGAGAGGAATAGAGAAGAGGGGCCTCTTGAGCGAATATATGCGTTTGTATTTGCTCTCCTGTCTGTTTCTAGTCATTCGGTTCCGATGGTGTATGACGGTAATTGGCTCTACATTGGCTTGAAGAGGGCGACAACTTTGGAAGGAGGCTTACTGGGCACATGTTGCAAAAAATGTTTTGTTTTTTATACCCACTGTTCGGTCATAGGTACTATCATCCATCATTTCTGGTCATTAATCTTGGAACAGAATTGAAGTCAATTAGGGAGTGAGTGCAGATGGGGTGTGGAGGAGTCAAAAGGCTACTTGGGCTAGAAAGTAATGGGAAGAAGTAGTGCCTAATTGGTCTACAGAAAGCGAGGGGCAGCTGTAATCAGGTGGAGCCCATGTTTTTCGGATGGTCGGTAGCTCAAACCCTTTAGAATACGAAACGACGTCAAGGAACTAAGTGAGAATGGCTTGCAAAGTCAGTCTATTCTATTGTTGTTATTTTTTGACACAGTACGAGATGTGGCAATTAAGTTCCGGAAATTTAGTCATAACTCAAGAACTGAGTACACTGCGTCGTTCGTCAATATCTATCCAGAAAGGGAGCCTTTCTCTCAGCTTTTATCCAAAGCTCAAGTTGACAGCCAGTGTTGGGCGTATTTTTCGATAAAAGTTTTTTTAGTGTCATCGCAAAAATGAGTGACTCACATTACAAGCAACGTGTTGTGATTCAATTTTAGTGAAGTCTGCAGAACACCCCTCGAAAATCCTCCGAAAATTGCAGGTAGTGTATGGAGACGAGTGTATATCGAAAAAATGTGCGTTTAAATGGGCAAAGCTACCATCCTCTCTCCTTTCGCGTTTATCGTGAATATGTTCCTACCAACGAGACAGTGATTGGACAGTTCTATGCTGACGACCTCCGCCTGAGACCCGAACTCACTAATAGGGCTTGATTCTACACCACGACAATGCGGCAGCCCATTCCTCGTTGAATGTGCAAGAGTTTTTTCGGAAAAAAAACATGTCAAGCCGCATCCACCTTATCTTCTTCTTATCAGGTTCCATCCTTGACGGTTTAGGGCACGCTGTTTCTAGTTGTCAAGACCAAGTTGACTTACATCCGCGGTGAATTGCTCTTTAAACCGGATCGGTCTTATCCTGATTCACTTTGAGACTTCTACAACGACACGCTGAGACTGCGCGATGATGTCAGTATCGTCTGCGTATCCCAGCAGCTGGATGGACTTGTAGAAGGTAGTGCCTTCTGCCGCAGCACTATCTGATCGATGGCAAACGAGGAAAAGAGGACTACTCACTTGCCTAAAGCTTCAGACAAATTATTCTAACATCCTTCCTGCTGAAAAGCATGGAGAGACTGCTGGAATTGCACGTGCGCAAGGTTGCTCTTCGAATGCACCCTCTTTCGGAGATGCAACATGCTTATCAGCACGGAAAATCCTGCGAGACTGCGCTTCAGAACCTAGTTGGGAGAATTGAATGCGCGCTCGAAAGGAAAGAGTACGCGCTGGGCATTTTCATCGACATTGAGGGAGCTTTTGATAACGCAGCTTTTGACAGCATGTGCAACGCTGCCAGGCATCATGGCGTAGATGAAGCACTGGTCCTATGGATCAAAGCAATGCTCGTGTGCAGGACATTGACCGCTGATGCAGGCCTCCACCAGTGTGTCAAATCCGGCGTAAACAGGGGCTGCCCGCAAGGTGGCGTCCTATCTCCGCTGTTATGGTGCATGGTAGTCCTATCTGCTTGATGCTCTCAATACCTCAGGCCTATGCGGATGATGTCGCCGTTCTTTCCGTCGGCCGCTCATGCATAGCAACTGTCCGTCTCAAAGCACGGGCGGCGCTAAATATGATCGATGATTGGTGTACCAGAAATGGGCTGTCGGTCAAGCCTCTTAAGCCCGATATCGTTTCCTTCACGAGAAGGACGAAAAATACTAACATGACTCAGCTGGTACTAAAAGGCACTTCCATTCCGATATCTAAGGAGGCTAAGTATCTAGGAGTCATCTTAGATAGCAAGCTTCTCTGGTCAAAACATGTTGAGTCAAAAACCACCAAGGCGCTGTCAGCTTCCTGGCAATGCAAAGGAGCTTTTGAAAAAACAAAGGGTCCTCTGGATCTACATGGCAATGATAAGACCTACATATAACCTCATATGCATCGGTTGTCTGGTGGAACAGACTAAAACGCAAACACGTCGTAGCGTCTTTCACCAAACTCCAAAGAACGGCTTGTCTCAGCTGCACAGGGGCCTTCCCCAGCACGCCGGATGCTGCTCTAGATGCTATGATGAACCTCCCACCGCATATGCATATGCGTCTGCTGCACTCAAAGTGTGTGTGTAACCCCTTAACTAGCTCCAAATTAGTGCTAGAGTTCAAGTTCTAATTGAACAGAGTCGGTAGACTAAATTAATCAAGGCTTGTATGGGAAATGAGATCTCTGATGAACTCGCCAGAATGGGTTCAAAGGAGAGCTTCTTAGGACCTGAAGCCTTTCTAGGTCTACCTGCGTCCACAGTAAATTCCAACATTAACGACTGGGTGATTGATACACACAACCGTAGATGCGGGGATTGTCCAGATTGCAGGATAACTAAGAAATCCGCAGCATTCCTCCTGTCTTTAAGGAGAATCGACTGCTGGAGGCTTGTGGGAGTCATCATGGGCCATTACACTTTTGCTAAGCATCTCTGCGTGCTAAGCATCAGTGAGACACCTACCTGTGCTGCATGTTGCGAGGAGGATGACACTGCAGAGCATTACCTCTGTGATTGTCCCGCCTTTGCTCGCACACGGTGGCGCACCCTTGGAGCCGTGTGGCGCGACACAACCGGATCAGTGTTCTGGGGATCCCGAACTTGGCCATCGCGTCAAACAATTCTTTGCGATGAATGGTGTCGTGCTGATGTGTGAAGTTTTGGTCCATAGTCGATTTGCAAAAGAGCTTTCCACGTGCACAGAGTACGCTGGGCAGGATCTAGTATGCGGCATTGAGCAGGAGTATGCTTCTATAGTTCTCGCAAGTGGTAATATCGCCTTTTGTGGATCGGGCAAATAGCTCTGATATTCGCTGGGTATGCTTTCATTTTCCCAAATTCTAAAGATGGTATGGTGCACGCATCTTACCAGAACATCGCCGAAGAAGCTCAGGTGGCAAGCTACCTGAACCTGCGGCCTTGTTGTTCTTCAGCTTTTGAATAGCTGAGTCGACTTTTCCGATACCGCATGAGAGGACTATACTTCATCGGGTGGAGTTGGGATTTCCTCAGTCCCTATTCACCCTTCCTTTGGTCATGCTCGTTAAGCAGCTGCTGGAAATGCTGCTTCCGATTCTGCAATTACACCTAAAATTACACCTCGCAGAAATTCATCATGGCGGTGTAGAGAAGCTCTAAGAGGCTGTAACCATGGTTCTGAACGCGTTAACCTCGGAGGACTATCAAGGGTGCTTCAAATCGTGGGAACAACGTGAAGGTCGATAGTAACATTTTGCGACAAACCTGCATTTCTTGTTTTTTGTTTGCAAATTCCCGGAACTTAGTTGCCACTCCTCGTATACATATAATTCACACAAATCGTTGTATTTCAGTGAGTACTCCTTGCAATAACTTCAAGACCACATACTCGCCTATAAGCTAGTCGTCATCGTATTCTCACGCATGCTATTACCAACGACGACCATTTTAAATAAGCAATTAAAGGACAAAATTCAGGCAAATTCCCCAGTCCATGTAATCAAAACCAGAAAAACAAAAAAGGAAATCCCCCTTCAATCCATTTAAATTGCAGATCGAATCTACAGGGTGTATTGGTCGGTTTTATGGGGTGAATGTTTCTCCAAAGAACTGAATCTGGTCATGATTGCCTATTTCTGAGACAACTGTCTATGTATGAACTAATTGTATGAAAAATGATCTGCAGGGGACATAGGAATATTTTCTAAAAGAGGGGAAGAGTATAGGCAATTGCTCAAAAAGTGGCGCCCAACGTCGGATCCGCAGTCCCACTCAAGGTAAGGTTAGGTTGTAGTGGCTGGCATATGTCACATGTGAGCTGAAATCGGCCTATTGTGATACCACATGGATCATATTACCCATAGATCCGCCACCTGAAAACCAATCAGTACTTCTGATGAAGCGCCGTGGTAGATCCTCCTGCGATTCGCAAAAGAGGAACATGAGCAGAGGAGGTGGTGAATTGACTCCTCTTCCTCCTCATCCATGCAGCCACGGCTGAAGTCATTGGAAGGTATTCCCTAGTTTGACAGTATGTTTTCCAATGGTTAAAGTTCCCCTTTTGACACAAGGTCTCTGGTCCGTCTTAAGTTGCGCTTAGGCCAGATTTGTTTAGTGATTAAGCCGACATTACTTTCGTTCCATTTAAGGTTGTTAGCCCCTATGGTTCGAAGTTTTATCATGTGCTTTACCGAGCTTATTGGTGTTTTTAAATTCCTGAAGGTTGTAGCACTGAGTATGATTGGCCGATGAACCTTGTGAGTTCATCGGCCGCGCCGTTTCCTATGCCCGTGAACCCAAACTAGTTTTATATTGAACTATTCAGCCATCTCGTCTAGATAGGCGGCAGGTGAGAGATGTCTTTGATTTGTGGATTACCGCAAACCAAATTGGCTATCCGTGCAAATTATAATATCCTTTATGTATGTATACCTATTACATTGATGCCAGGGCCTTCGTTATCGCTATCATTTCCACTTGGTTACACTGCAGTGGTTTGGAAGTTTAAATATAAATTATTATAGGTTAAGTTCCTTGAAGTATACTCCACTACCTACACCCGTCTCCATCTTGGACCCATCGGTATAGAGTGCTGTGAAGTCCTTCGGTATGACTTTTCCTTCAGCCCATTTCTCCCGGGATGAAAAGATAACTTCTTCTTAGTGAACACGTTTGCAGGATGGTGTAGTCCGAGTCCATGGGTACTTCTAAGTGGCTTAAAATGTTAGTATATGTAGTGTGGGCCATTTTCCTATTGCCCTGATCCGTAGCGACTTGTTTGCTGAAGAGGTCCAATGGTGGCAGATGTAGTAGAATGTTTAGGGCCACCGTGGGGATCGCTCTAATCGCGCCACTTATGCAAATGCTGGCCGATCTTTGCACTTTCCGCAGAAGGTTTCGATAGGATGCCTTGTCCAGAGCAGTTCACCAAACTACGATGCCGTAAAGAAGGATAGGTCTTATGACTGTTGTATGGAGCCTAGTAACTGTAGAGGGCAGTGGTTGCTTTCTTGACTCGCTCAAGAACATTGAGTTTCGAATTTAGTTTCCTGTCAAGGATTAGGCCGAGGTATTTGGTCGGATCTTTGATTGTTAATTGGTTTTCACCCAGCCTCGATGGGTTTAAGGGCGGAATTTTATACCTATATTTACAGTACTAGATCATTCTTTTTGGGCTCCAACTTAAGTCCGCAGTTCTTCATCTAGTTTGCTACTATTTGTAGGGCTGCCTGCATTTGATCACTTAGAGTGCTGGGAAGCTTTCCTGAGGCTGCTATAGCAATATCTTGTTCTAGCAAAAGTAGTAGTTCATTCACTACCACGTTCCAGAGGAGAGAGGAAAGTACACCACTCTCTGGTTCACCTCTGCTGATCATTCAAGATGAAACAGCACCAGCGAAGTTGGCTATGACGAATCTATGTGTTAGCAGTTGTTGTATCAGTTCTATCACAGAATCCGTTGCATCAAGATCAGACAGCGCTTTGGTGACGGCCCGTGGTCTAACATTGTTAAAGCCGCCCTCAATATCGAGAAAGGCCACTAGGGTATATTCTTTGGATTCTGCTTTTTCTTTTTCTTTTATTTTTATATAGTTACACCCGCACTCAAGGCTAAGGCCTTATAACGTTTTGAACGTTGTACGAGCAAAGGTAACACGGGTAACACGGAGAGGGAGAGTTTCGCGCAGGTTGATGTTTTTTTTTTTTGCAGTGGTTTTTTGGGTCGTAGATCTTTCGTTAACTACTCTCGGGGGTGGTATATTCTAGGATTGGACGAGAGCTGACCAAATTTCGTATTGGTTATAGTTCACAGTAATTCGTTCATGCACTTTTGGTGTTAATATTGCATACGCAGAGGATGAATTTCAATTGACCATATACGGTGTGGGTTATGCCTGCAGCAGTACGTTTGGTCGTCTTCCATTCCCAACTGTGTTGCATACTTTTTTCCGTATAGGAATTGCTTTTTCTTGGCTATGAAACGAATTTGAACTATAGACCTTCCGCTCGACGTTCGATTATGTTATCCACTGCACCACGGCCACCCCTCTAATGACCTTCATATGATACTAACTAGTGAGTGGAGGGCTGTTTCCACCAATCTGCCTTTATTATAAGCATGTTGGTTCTCCGACAGCCTTCCTCAACTGTAGCTGTGTCCAGTCCCACTCAATAGCTTAAATGAATTAGGCTCCCTTCCATGATAAGTTTTCGTTACAACTGTCTTCTGACAGACGCGCCAATTTTGCTTCTCCCTTTCCCTTAAATCAATTTGCTCTCAAGTAACATAACATGACTGCTCGTATCCCCTCGGGCTCATGACATGTCACTTCTATTTCGTAAGCAAATCCCTAGCATGTGGCTAATTACCACACGCAACCAAGCCGCACTATTCCAACTCTTCAGCATAGCACCATAAATCATACAGCCATCGTCCGACCAGCATCAATAACCAACATCCAACAGCAACAACAACAAATTGGATCACTTAGCGAATTGCATTAATTGCAAAATCACATCAGCATACATCATCATGCGATGCAAGCGCAAAGCCACGGATAAACGATGTAGACGACAACCAGCTCCACTACATCGGCACAACAACGACGATTTAGTTAACTTGGACATAGTCGTACAATCTGCGAACGATGCGTCCATATTTTCACCCCAAAATACCCCGAGTATACTAAAAATAAAAGAAAGTATCTTTCACCGACTAACTCGGTTCGTACGCGTAAGACTGCCAGTATTGGCCTCGAGATAAAAACCACCTCCATGCAGCCTAGGTTGCATTGCATGTACGAGTACATATTGTATGAATGTACGTAGGACAAACAACGAAGGGAGCTGTTAGACAAACCCTAGGACGATCTGACAGATAAATTATATTTGTGCTAGTGAAATGCAGACCACTATCATAAGTACCTACCATCACCGCCTCCAGACAAAGGCGGTGACGACAGCCGACTACTATGCGCTCGTGATGATGGCGGCAATACTATGAACGCTTGTGGCGACTACGATGCGACTACTTCTCATAATTTGTCATATTACTATCGCACTATTATTACATTCGCATTTCAACTGATTATGCTGAGTGCTGAAAATGTAATTTAGTATCCAGACTATCGTGGCTTCTAGATGTACGTACGTACATACATATATACGAGTAGATATCTTATTCGGGATAGGGTGCTTGAACATGTGTACGCGGAGCAGTGGACTCTGGAGAGTATGTCGACAGCTGGAGTAATGGATTCAGATTGAAGATGAAAGGGATTTGCGTTTTAATCTATCGGGGTGGGGGCCTACGCGACAGGCTTGATGGCTTCATTTGAAGATTGGGTCATTGTGCGGGTAAGAAACTCATATAAAGAATTGCTAACAATTTGATTAGTAGTAGTAGTAGAAGTCAACCAGATGGATGACAGCAAAAACAAAAAAAAAAAAAAAAAAAAAAAAAACAAAAAACAAATATTATCCGCGTTCTTCCACCTGTGCCAGAGAGAAAAGGGATATCAAAGGAGATTGCAAAGCACAAGCACACACAATCCTAGTGAACCCATCTACGTGACCCGAACACCTTACTTCAACGCTATACTCATGTATCTTTTGACCGGTTAGCCAGCGACTATTACAACCAGAGCAGCCGGCACCAACAGCAACACAAGAACCAGCTTCAGTACTTCAGCAGAAACAGCATCAACAGAAGTTGCAAACAGCATTCCCTATGCGACTTTGGTAGTAGCCTTCTGAAGGTTTGGGTATTGTGTTTGTGTATGCATAAATTTCAGCTGATGATAGGGATAACCTTGCCTTATATGATGCACCCCTTCTCCCTCTCGACACTGAGAAATATTCCACGTAATAGATGCGGACAGTGGATGCAAAGTCGAGTACAATGACGACGATGGTGCATGAGCATGATGCCTAAACCACGATGACCATACACCTTGACGTCGGTCCACAACGTTTTGTTTTTACGCTACGACGAAGGTGGTTTGGTGCTTTTGTCCGTCTTCTGGACTACCTTTTGGATTTCTACCTTACCGACTAAATGGCTATTATTTATGGACTGAATGTGAGCGGGTTCTAATCTCTTCCAGATATGTATTTCGTTTTTGTCTTTTTGATTTTTGTTTTGTTATCGCTTGGACATCTACTACTACCACTACTACTACTACTACTTCCTCTGCTCTAGAGTTTCGTGTCCTTGTGGTTAAACAACATCGATTTATAGCTGTCATATGAGCAGAAATGATGCATTCCATAAATGAAATCTTCTTCCCACAGCCAACTAGCTCACTAAATCAGTCTTACAGATAAAGTCTGATTAATAGAATTATGTTCCAGCTTCATAAAAGTCTGTCTCCCGATAAGCTGACGCCTTTTACTGTCTCATAAGAAGCAAGCTTCTATCTCTAAGCCTCTATCTCGTCTATTCAATACAAACAATTCAAAATTAGTTAATTGAGTTATGTAAATTCATATCTTTACGAGATTTATTGTAATCACTTCCTCATGGAAATGTAAATGAAAATTTGACTTTTAGGGTCGATCTAATGGCTCTTAACACTTCTGTTCGATTCGTAGACCGAAAACGAATACCAAACACCCATTAGTCGAAAGGGTAACCAGGCCATTCGGTAATTGCCGTCGATTATTATTTTCATTTTTTTGTTTGTTCCACTTGCTCCAGATGCAGTGTCTATAAATCACATAGATAAGGACCACTAACTGTCTACCCATCGTATACTGTATATTGAATTTCATAATTAGATACAACGAAAAAAAAAAAAAACCCAAAGAGCATTGCTACCCAGAGCAGGAGCAAAGCGCATCGAATCGATAGGGACAGTTTATGGAAATCAGGGTGGTCGTCATACTCGTTGAAATGCACTTCGAGGTTCCGCTTGTCCCCATTTCTCTCCTTTCCACTGATGCTGTTGCAATGTACTCGTACATATAATCGAATTTTAAGTGGAACCACTTCCGACTTTGTCGCTGGCAATGGCACTATAGTACGGCTCGAGCTGGCACTTTGGTTTGCCCTCCTTCGTACTGCTTGGATTGAATTCATAATTTAATAATAAATCGGAATCAATTGATAAAATATTGAAGACGAATGCTTGAGCTAGGCAATCTGCTGAAAAGTTATTCAACGGATGCGGATGGTGTGAATGGTAGCGATAGTAGGAAGAGAGGAGCTGGTCCTTTTGCTCGTCATCAGCAAATGCTGACAAACAAATTTTATCTCTCCATTACGCTCGAGCAAGAACTTTTCAATAATTGTCCTTCTGCATATCACCACCGACGATTTAATGATTGCCCCTACTCTCGCCCTCAAGAATAGTGAAGCCAAAATGACTAAGCAATCAAATTACCGTCTCTCCTTGGTTGAAAATAATTTAAGGACACCCACTACACCAGCATCACCAGTTCCTGTTTGTCTGTTTGTCGTACCAAATACGATAAGGATGCTTTTTCGCCAACTCATTCCATCGATTGGCATCTCTTGTTTTCTATCGCCACGGTAGAGAGTAAACATCCTTCTGCCAACCAGCAAATGGAAAAAGGACATAAACACAACTTCCTGTGGAACGAAAATGACTGGCGAAAAGCGAACAACGAAGAAATTCATGATGTTCTGTCGACGGGAGTCCATTTCAAAAGACAGTTGTAATAAAAATCAAACCATTTAACGGTTTTTTAATATCCTTCAAGGATACTCCTCCACTCGCGCGGTGGAGAGGTGAGTACAACTTTTCACATCAATTTTCTGGGCAATTATTTGGCGATGTTACAAGAAAAAAAAATAAAGATTTGCAGCGATAGCACCCACTCGTGTATTCGTAACGGTAAATGGCACTTAACATACCGTAACGAAAACAGGACATTATTCCTAATCTTTCTCTTCCTCTCCTCCTTTATTTTCCCGTTTAATTTTCCTTCATCCCGTCATCGTGCGTGTGTATCTACCTCCGTGTCTTAATGGCACCCGGTGGATTCAGTTTGGTCATCGATGCTACTAACGGTAAATAACCTCACTTTTAAGTTAAACCTAAATGGTATCGTGGCAAAAAAGAACAAGGACATCAGCAGGAAGAGTTTTCTCAGTTATATACGACCACATTTTGTCGATTTGTCTTCAAGGATTAAAAGTAAATTACCAACCTCCGTCGGTTAGCCACCCCCCCTACCCCGATAGGACCAACACGACAGAGGGAAGCCAAAAAAACGTCCTTTTTTGTTTAGCCAAGTGTAATAACATTCATTTTCAGTCCCATGCACCCGTATAATAGGTTCTTCCATATACCATGTCCCTGGCCGTGCAGTCAGATCCTTTTTGCCAAACACCCAATCTAAAGTTGAACACAAGGACATACAGCATATGTACGTACGCCATTACTATTGCGTAGGCGGTTGGGTACTTTTAATTGCTGTGGGAAATCCACATATGAATTGCGAAAGAGAACGAACGAAATTCAATAGGTATTACGATAGAGTGCTAGCCAGATACATACGAACAGATAAGGGTCGGTTGCTAGGTTTTTGTGTCCTTTATGCGCTTTCACTTCGGCCTTTTTCGGCCGAGAAACAGATAGAGGGAATACTTAATCCGTAAAACGCGCGACGACGAAGGAGGATGTCGGTAAAGGGACAAAATTAATTGCATAACCTTTGCCAGTAGTTAAGGCTATTGTAGTGGCTATTGTCGTATGTTGTCGTCATCGTCGTCTGTGCCCGGTGTCCGTTTTATGTTACCACAGTCAAAGTGGGACATTTTTGTTTTTTTTTTTTTTGGCAATAGATACAACAACAGAACAACAACGCATGGAGAAATCATATTTGTACACATATCTAAGTCTATGAGACCGTCATCTTGGGGCTTGTCCTTTTAGTCGTGTTTTAGCACTTGTATGTGGGTAATTTGTCTGGCAACAGGATTTATTTTTTGACATCTCTTTGTGACGTTAAGTCGCCATAAGTGACTCGGAGATGGTAACGAACGATGGGTGTAGGGCCGTTGATGTCTGAGCTCAAGGGAATGTCGTGGGCTTATGCAGATGCTTTCGTCCTTGGATATCATGTGTTGTCCTTTTGATAATTTATTTCTAATTCAGTGAGACCAGTGACTGGCAATTGGAGGAAGTCTAATCTCCATGGGATAAGAGGAAAGCCACGGATTTCTCGCAGACACACTCATATCTCATTAATATGCATATAGGACAAGTCTGCCATCTGCAACTCAAATGTTGCAAGTACTTAATTACTTACTTAGGTGGCGCTACAGTTCGGGGTGAACCTAGGCCTTAAACAAGAAGCCTTACCAGCTAGCACTGTCTATTGCTAGTTGTTTTCAATGTCGCACGCCCAGTTGCCTGAGATCCCTTTCCCCCTGTGTGCGCCTCCTTAGATGCTTCCGTCCTCTAAAACGTCGCCCCTCGGTGTTGGAGTCGATGACTCTTCGGGCCGCAGTTGTGCAGTCCATTCGTCCATTCGCTCTACATGGCCTAGCCATATTAGACGTTGGATCCGTAGACGTCGTACTAGGCCGATGTCGCTGTACAGCCCCTACAGTTCTTGGTTCAATCTTCTCCTTGAAGATTGTATGCGGAATTTGGCTATCAAAAGGGCCTCTTTATAAATTTTTGATAAGGTCCAAGCCTCTGCGCCGTAGAGGAGGATCGGGATGATTAAGGTTTTATAGAGAGTCACGTCAGTTTACCGAAAAAGGGCTCTATTGCCCAATTGCCTCCTGAGCCCGAAGAAATAGCGGCTGGTTAGAGTTTTTCTGCGTCTAATCTCACCGCTTGAGTCGTTGCCGCTTGTTACCAGTAAGCCAACGTGGACGAAATTCTTTGACCACATCATAGTTAAAGTTGCCAACAGGGACGTTCTGGTCAAGACGTCGGTGTTGTGCGTCTTTCTTTGACGAAAAGGTGGTGTGTGTCGACCTGAAATGTATGAGTCTTTTCCAAGATCTGCCGCAGTTTGAATATTTGGTCTATCGTGGATTTTCCTGGCCTGAAGCCACGTTGATAGAAACCTATCAACTTATGTATATAGTCAGCGCAGTTATAAGGTTCTCCTTTATTACGGACTGGGCAAACGATGTTGAGATTCCATTCATCGGGCATGCTTTCTCCTGACAATATTTTACAGATGAGCTGGTGCATGTTCCCAACCAAGTCATCCCCAGCTGCTTTAGCTAGCTCAGCAGGCTGTCTGCGGGGGCAGCTTTATTAGACTTTAGTTTCGATATCGCCTTCTTAACTTCGTCTAAATTGGGTGGACGGAATTCTCTCTCATTTCCATCCAGTGTGAATGTTGCGTTCTACCTGACAGCGGTATTTTGGCCATCTTCGCCGTTATACAGTCCGCAGAAATAGCCTTTCCCTACTCACAGCCCAGCATCGACAGTGATTCAACTACGAGGTGTCCGCGTTCATTCCTGCAGGCTCTGTTCGTTTAACTCCTTGGTAAGTCTTTCGATGGTCGTTCCTGCGATAACATCACTCCATCTCCTCGATTTATTTTCTTTCTGAGAAATGCATGCTCCTCCCTTCATATGCATTCAGTTATTCTCCATGTACCTGTCTGCAATCGTGGTGGTGGCTGGAAACCTGATGTATATCAGAGGCAGCGTCCCCGATGACGCTTTGACAACGTCTCCATTTCTGTTCTATAGTTTGTTCTCTTAAGTGGCAGAGGCAGCGTCCCTGATGGCGCTTTGACAACGTCTCCACTGCTGTTCTATAGTTTGTGCTCTTGAGAGAGCTTGAGGGAGACCTTATCGGCGAAGATCCTGGCGGTCTCTTGCGATTGCAGCTTCCCAACTTCGAATTTTGTAACCCTACTCGACTCCGCAGTGTTCGCGATATCCGCATAAGTACCCTGACTACAACAAGATAAAGATCCGAGTCAATATTGGCTCCTCGGATGGTTCTGACATCCAAGATGCTAGAGGACTGTCTGACGTCGATCGCATTGTGATCAATATGATGATCAATCAGACTGGCAGACTGATCAGGTGACCACCATGTCCTCTTATCATATTGAGATGTGGGATTCGTGTGCTAGTTACTACGAGACTACGCCCCTTCACAAAATCTATTAGACTGGATCCGTTTCAGGACGTGGTGTCGTGTAGGCTGTGCTTTCCTACGACTCGTTTAAAGATGTCCTCCTTACCCAGCTTCTCGTTGAAATCCCCTAGAATAATCTTGGTGTCATAGCTGGGATATTGGGGGATTGTTATGAGGCGTTCGCTCTCATGCTTGCAGCTTACGACTTTCTGCCTAAGTCCATCTCGAGCAACAAATCCGCATCCAGATGGGCGTTTTTTGTTCTCCTTGTAGCAGTTTCCGTAGTAGATGTCACAATTTTTCATCCTCTTTTTACCCGGGCGGTAATGTCTGCTTAGGCCTTTTTCTAAGTGCTCGGCTGCATCCGGCCTTTTGAGGCACCTAGCATTCCAAGTTCAGAAGCGATACTCCTGTCCTTTTATACGTCTGTGGGTGTCGTCAACATGTAGCCCCTCAGTTGTGTCTGAGTTTCAAATTGTTTTACGGTTACAGCTTACTAGGCCGTAGCCCACCCGGCTAAACCTGTTTTTTTGAGACTCGCCATTCGCCCTTCCCCGTCTGTATTTTCCAGAGGAAATTTCCAGATGGCACCACGAGGAGGTGGAGATGGGACTTACTAACAGTGCCGCAAGGTGTTCCTCTGCGGTGGCTCTTATCGCTTTTTAGCAAGCCAGCACCCGTCGGATTTATACTACTCCTACAAGACCTTTGTTAGTCCTTTGGCATACCAAATGTTGCAAGTAGTCCTGAGTTATTCTGTCGTCGGTTTGGGTTGTGCCCAATACCGGGCGCCAGGCACGAACGTTTGCATCGCTGACTGATTGAAGAAGTCATTAAGCCATTGCATGACTTTATTGCCTCCCTTCTACACAGTGACACTCGACCAGATTTAAGAGCGTTACCGTAAAAGAGATCGTACCTCTGACACACAAAGACTACAAGAACTCCAAAGTATTCCGACCATGTTCGACCTCCTCGTTGGCAGAATGTCTCCTCACCATATGAGCGCAATAGTTAGTGTCGCCTGATCACCTTTAGACCCTGGGCAATTTTGCACGCTCCATTACCTCACCTCGAGCTAGCTCCTATTGAATCGCCTCAATCAAAGCCTAATTTGTCATTGTTCGCTGTCAAAACTGTCTCACCATCGGACGCGTGTAATGTCTCAATTAAAAGCCACACCAATCACCTTTCCTACTTCGTCCCACTTACCAAAGTAGATTCTCATTACTAAACTTTTAATTTTTCTCCGAGAAGTATCTATGGAATCTTGTCATTCCGTTCCAAGTCACAAGTCAGTGGGGGAGCAGGCCAATCACCATTCATGACAAAAAGAGTTCTTGAGCTCAAGCACGTGTGACACTTTTAATTCTGATAACTTTCATTATAGCGTCCGTATCCCATGGATTGTCACACAACTGACGGGTGATGAGGGCGAGTGGAGAAAGAAAAAAATGAATGGAACAACTGTCATCATCATCAATTATTGTCATTCTGTCATTTGCTGTTCCCTGCCTCTCGAGTAGAGGCAACAAACAATTAACCAAACAATAAAAGTTAATTGCTGCTGGAGCTGTAGCTGTAGCTGAAGCTCCGTTTCTCTTTCCTCGTCCTCCGGACGCCACTGTCGAGTGTTTGGGTGACGAATGAGTTACGGCGACGCCAATGATCATCATAATCGAGACTGCAATTAGACATTAGCCCAATTGGGTTTTCAGTCTGTTTTTTCTTTGGTTGCGTAGTGTTGTAAGCACTTGTTTAGCTCGAGATACGCCGCGGTGAGGTTAATCAAGGAAATATGTTTTCCCCATCACTGTCGCATTCGTTTTGTCCTGACTTAATTAGATCTAATAGGAGATGACGTCGGCACATTACATACTCGTATGTACTTCAAGCAACTGACGAGGTTTCGATTGTAGATTGATTAGAACGCTTCGTGCGTTACGAGCGCATAAAGTAGTCACGATCGCCTTAGATCGTGGGCGTGCGATGGGGTTATGTTTAATGGTGTTTCACGACTCTCAAGTCGTATAACATAACGCGTAAAACACAACATGTGTCTGGCGGAATAAATGTGTCGCCATTCATCGCAGATAGCTGGTGTTCATGGCTAAGTGACGGGTGTGGCTCATAAATCAAACACGCGGCGCAATGCTCTGGTTTTTATGCGAATCTCTTGAGTACGTGTTGAGTTTGTTTAACAAATTGCAATTCAAACTAAGACAGCTGGGGTAGTTGCATTCCGATTATCGATGTTTATAGTTGGCTCGTGAGTATGTAGTTCTCAGTATGTTCTAGCCAGTGGTCATGACAGCTGAACAGGTAACTTAGAGATAACTTTTTTGATCATTCTGAAATTTTTAGATTAAATTCCCTAGGTCAGAGGTGACGGTATTCGAGAAAACTGCTAATTGCATTGGCGCCCGGGCAGGGACTACAGCAAATTAAAATGGCGAATTTGAACATATGTATGTAGTGTTGCACGAACTGACGGTTGTGTTCGAATTTCGCTGTCAAAGTTTGGAATGCCATGTGGCAGCTAAAAAGGAAATAATAGTAACTTAGAGCGGCATACTGCTGAATGTCAATTCCAGAGCACGGAGCATTCTAGAGACTTCTGGAGGGGAACGTCTGACGGCGATCAAGGGCTATATAAGCGGGAACACTCTCCCTCGGGGAACATTCAGTATTCATTGAGTACTCTGTATTCAGTATCAGTGATGCAGTATCCAATGATCAGTCGGTAATCCAGTGTGAAAGTAATCAAGTCCTCCAGTGAGTTAGTGGACAATTATCTGGAAGATATAGATACAAAGGTGGAATAATAAAGTGTGTACTGGATAAACAAGTAAACAGGTGTAGTTTATTTCAATCCAGTGCTCAAACCCTATTCTGGACTATTCATTGTCGTAGCAATATTTAAAGAGGGCCTTCCTTTCAGTTATCCTTGCTCGTCTTTCTTAACGCCTTGATCTTACAACCTAGCCGACCTAAGGAGCCACACCATTCAAGTTACTGTAACGACCCATGTTCGCTTTAATAGTTTCTGTTAATACCAAAAGTCAATCAAAACAATTCCTCAACCGCACGCAACTGCATCTACAGGATGAACAACGCGTATTGTAATCAAAAAATACCGCAAAGGAGAACGTTTCAAGGTCCAGCAAACGTGGCACCGCTTACTCCAGGCATTCACGCATGCCATCTGCATAGCAATGAACGTGCGTACTCACATGTTTTCCGAATGAAGCTCATCGCCATTCTGCCGCCGACACGCCTGCCGATCAATTTGCTGCCTCCCCCCGACATACCGCTCCATCTACCACCGCCGCCGCCAAAACACCATCGCCTCATGAATATTAAAAGACTTTTAGGATAACATAGTGCAATACAAAATGCCCATCAACGCAACTTGAATCGAACATTGTCATGATGCGACTGCACCAGAGACGATCGAACGGATCGTTTGCATGCCAAAACGTTTCAACTGGCGCTAGGCTTCCGATGTAGTACTTTGTCCGCGACACGCTGATCGGCGACAGTCATCCTATAGTATGGCTCGCAGCAATAACTTTGTGTTCGCTCATTCTATTCCGTAATTTCAGCGATTTGCTATTAGCCACACAGAATAGTACCGCCACTGCCTTACATTTGCCGCCATGATCCGACACAGAAAAGGAATGTGACAACTCTAAGGTGCAAACGGCAAGGCATATAGCCGAAAAATGACAATCTAAACACGAATTGAATCAACACTCGAACACGGTCAAAGCCATACGGTTCGGTGTCCGGTTCATTTACAATCTACTGTGCGCATGCGCGCATCCATCGTATCGAATCGAAAGTAATCATTCGGTGCGCAGTGTGCGCGCGCCCGTCTTAAACGTTACTTAACCGTCCATTTGGCAAGCTAAGTGACGTTCAGCCCGATGAGGCACGGACTACGGAGTACGGAGTCGACGTCAGTGATGCGTTAAGAGGTCAGTGTAAAAACGGCATTGAAGCAGAAGCCGAAGCCAAGATCAGATGGATGACAATGAAGATGGAAACGAAGAAAAAGGAAAGAGCCATGACCATGTGCGCGTCAACGAATGGAAATGTTTTGCTCGAATCTGTCCGACCGGTTCGAGGCGTTAATGACCTGTTGGCAATTGAAAATTGTTTTGTTTTTTCTCCTTGTTGCTTCGTGATCCGTACGGGAAGGAAATTGTTTGAATTACTAGTCGCACACTCGGTTGTGTGGCTTTTAATGATCACCGTGGACGGTAACTGAGGAATGTTTTGGACAATTAGTAAAACATGAAGGAATTTGGCACCACACTCGGACGACTAGGTGTATGGTGATGGTAGCAAGACACATTTTACGGAATGGGATGTTAGCATGATTGCAATACTTGCGTGAATCCATTTAAGCTCTTTCCAAGGATATCAATCTGATGTCCTGTCGACAACTTATCCCAGCGCTTGCAGCTAATTCTGCGGAAATAATTACGCATTGCACGGGTATCGGGTATACATGAGTCTAATCCAGAATTCACGTTTACTCTACGAGCTACGCATGCGTACCAATGGACTCTAGTCGGTCGCAGCGATCACTAGCGATCATCGTCGATTGTTAAATTGTCAATTCGCATGAAAAGTTGCTGAGTGCTGCCACAGCTGCTGTTGTTGCACGTCCACCAACGACCCATACCAATTTCCAATCCTGGCCACGCCATCGCGTCACACCACGCACCGATGGTAATAACTCTCCCAATGGCTTTAGGGCTAAGAGTCAAATTGAATTAAATTATAATCACCGACACGACAGGACTCAGATGTTTGTACATAGTACGCGGTCGACCGGTTTTGTATAGCATGCATCTGTGAGCTTGTATCTACACGAAATACACTCTAGATAAAAGCGATACCTAAGAATGTTGTTGCTTTTCCGTATCTCCTGACAGGTTTTCGTCGTTTTTTGTTTTCCCTTCGAGTAATTTTTTTTTTGCTTTCAAAGGATTTGTTTTTTTTTTTTTCAATTAATTGCCACATAACGCAATGGACAAGTCGGACCAATCTGAATATCCATCAGGCTCGGATCATCACACAATTAGCATACCACGAACCGAAAGCATTCGGAATAATCTGCGTCCAAGAAGAAATCCGAATTTCTCAAGATCATACATTAATCATGTATCCAGTTCCGTATCGATGTCCTTTATGCGGAAGCACAAACGACGTGCCACACTCGCCGATATGATCGATCAGATCTTGTTCGAGAATCATTCGAGGAAGAGGGCAATATCGTTTAGGGCAGTTCAGAACATATTGGCCGACAAATATCAAGTGAATGTGAAATTGTTAAAGACGAAAATACGAAAGTATATTAACGAGTCTCTGGCGTGTGGACGTTTTATTCAGAAGTCTGGTCGTGGGGCTAATGGATCGTTTCGTTTGGCGCCAATCATTCGTAATAGATTGCATAATCAGAGGCGAGTGTTTCACCAAAAGAGCATGGTGGGTCTGTTGAATAGGCAAACACGAAGCTTAGTGACTGTTTAAACTCTGCCGAAATCGATGCTTTTTTTTTTTTTGTTTTATGAAAATTGCTTGTTGTAGAAAAATAAATTCGATATGTTGACATTGTGGTGGTGTTGAATCGCTCTGTTTGATGATAGCTGGACTTGGTATCCTTCATATAATACCGATGCTGTAACCGGGGATGTGTACGCGAGTTTCGTTCCATCATAAACTGAGTCCATCACTCTTCAATGACCAAGTATTTACAACCAAACGCACCATTCACCTTAGCTGCTGGCCTGTCACTTCGGTCGACTTTAGTCCATCTCGCAACGTTTATGAGCCTCTTCCACTGCCATAAAACTCGCACAGTTGTCGTAACTCTAGCGAAGAAAACAATTAAAGATCTTTGGGTACAGGGAACGAAGGAGCTCACATATATAAATTACCACCACTAACCCCGTAAATCTTTGATTTCTGTGAAATCCCTCCAGAATGAACATGCATACGAGTATACAAAACAAGGAGGGAAAGAATAAAAGGCAACTAAACCACTCCTCATCTGGGGTCAATTGCGCGCGGCTCATGTCTCCTCAAGAAGATGGATTGTTGTCAGCTCTTTATATCAACAAAAAAATTATTATTCTCCTCTCTATCCCGCACCAGCTACAGCTGAAGGGTTAGGTCGTAAAAGATGTCATCGTTGGCCCCAAGGGCCTCACGCTTACTCGATACCCCATCCACACAGCCGGCATGTTCTTAAGTTGGAAATTTAGTATCTTAATGGTCGTAGTCTCATAAAAACGACACAAACAAAACGCACTGCAAGTGCGGCAAGTTTTCGCTAGCGCTACAGGATGATGAGACATCCATCCGACACGCAGTGAAAACTGCTCCGATTTTACTGCATGCAGCATTGCATCTTCTACAATTTCATTATGAATTTTTTCGGACAATAAAACTAAAGTCGATCTTAGTACACCCGGTGGGAACATGAACGGGCTTGAGATATAAATTACACCCGGAGACGTTTATAGTGCAGTCATGTCAGTAAGGCAGGCAAGCACGCACGTATAGAGGGCGATTGACCTTTAGCCTAAGTCTGTTCTACGACAATTCAGAGTCGATTCGAGGTCGCCTGGAATTCGTCAATACATATTGACGACGCACCTCGAATTAGTATCCACGATCTCACAAGGGACATGTCCGAAGGGGGTTTTTCGGCGTAAATGCGTTTTCAATGATTTTTTACGATCGTCGATGGAGTTGTAAAAATTTGTGCCCAATTTTGAGACGAGCGAACGATGCTTGGCACAGCTGGAGTCGGAGAATGCGATTTGACACTTTTGTCGGATGAATGAGACTGAACTGTTGGGTGTCAGTTTTATGATAGCAGATTGCTTAGGAGGTTATGAAGCGGTCAATTGGGAGTTTTATTGAGGGGCGCAGTTATAGTGTGGAATTAATTTCGAACAGTTGTTCTACGTACATGTGAGCGGTAGAGATGGAGAAGGGTGAAAGTCGTTGGTTTAGTTGTTGGAAAGGAGGAAGGTGTGGGTTTATTGTGTATAATTCAGAGAACGCGGCCGATCATAAAGGGTCTAAGGTCGCCTATGCCAGCTGTCTAGTTGGTTAACAAAAGCAACAATTCTTTGAAGTCGTCAGACGCTTGTTGATTCAAGGAAGAGTGGAATGAAACTCAGATGTATACAAAAACTTCCTATCTATCTATTCTATCTTCCTGATAGAATTAGAATTAGAATAGATTGGAGTGCGGGACAAGGTCGCCTGATCACTGCGGCCACTAATGGACCTATTGTGATGCCCCCCACTTAAAGTTCACGCAAAAATCCTGGAACCTGGACGCAGAACTGTGGACTTGGGATAAACCCAAAGAAGACCGATTAAGTACTGTTTACTAACAAATATACAATTCTGCTCCTCAACCCACCGAGGCTGGGTGGAACCCAACTAATAATCAAAGAGCAGGCTAAATATTTAGGCCCAACATTCTTGATCGCGTCAAGAAAGCAACTGTTGCCCTCTTCAGCTGCAAGAAAGTGGTGGGCAAGAAGTGGGGTCCCCAACCAAGCATTATGCACTGGCTTTACACAGCAGTCATAAGGCCCATCCTCCTGTTTGGCGTCGTAGTCTGGTGGACTGCTCTGGACAAGGCAGTCAATCGAAACCTTCTGGGGAAGTACAAAGATCAGCCAGCTTATACATAAGAGGAGCGATCAGATTAACTCCCACGGAGGCCCTAAATATCCTATTACATCTTCCCCCATTGGACCTTTTCAGCAAGCAAGTTGCTGAGGAGCATAAGAAAATGACCATTACCATTCTAAAACACTTAAAAGTACCCATGGACACAGACTACATAATCCCGCAAAATGTCTTCAATAGAAACTTCGAAGTTGTCTTTCTATCCAGGGAGGAATGGGCTGAAGGGAAAGTCATACCAAAGGACTCGATTTCCCTCTGCAACGATGGCTCTAAGATGGAGTCGGGTGTAGGTAGTGGAGTCTTCTCCAAAGAACTTAACCTCAACCTATCTTTCAGACTCCCAAATTACTGCAGTGTGTATCAGGCTGAAATAACAGCGATAACGGACGCCCTTGCATGGCTCAGGACCAATGTAACATCCCCTAACGATATTATTTGCACGGACAGCCAATCTGCGATAAAATCCCGGACCGCGGTAGCCCACAAATAACTTCCCTTAACTGCCGCCTATCTCTAGACGAGATGGCTGGACAGTTCAACATTAAAGTACTGTGTGTTCCCGGGCATAGGGATATTCCAGGAAACTGTCAAGCACACTCAGCCTACCTTCCCTCGGGTACCTAGAAGCACCAATAAGTACGGTAAAGCATACGATAAAACTTCAAACCATAGAGGCGACCAACCTCCAACGGAATGAGAGTAATATCGGCTTTATCACTAAACAAATTTAGCCTAAGTTAAACCTAGGACGGACCAGGGACCTAGTGGCAACCAAAAGGGCAACCTTAAGTACTCTAATGGGTGTCATTACAGGTCACTGCATCATTGGAAAACATGCCGCCAGACTAGGGCTATCTTCCGATGACTTCTGTCGTGGGTGCATGGACGAGGAGGAAGAGAAATCAATACATCACCTCCTCTGCTCATGCCCCTCTTTTGCGAATCGCAGGAGGATCTACCTCGGCGCACCCTTCTATGATAATCTAAGTGAGCTAGTATATCAAAAGATAGCTCAACTCCATCGCTTCATCAGAAGCACCGGTTGGTTCTCAGGTAGTGGATCAGGGTAATATGATCCATGTGGTATCTCAATGGGCCGACTTCGGCCTACGTGTGGCTTATGCCAACCACCTTAACCAAACCTAACCTGAACCATTTCCCGCGTAGGTGACATCTGCATTTTTCAATAGTCCAATTCGATTAGTGTGTTCTTTGGCGAGGACTCGAGGATACGAGCGCTGCTCTGAATGTCTGAGAGACTATTGCAAAACTTTTTCCTTGTGTCTCTTTTGCCTCATTAAGCTCTCAGACATTGTATGTATGTATGTTGGCGTTACAGTCCATGAAGGACCAAAGCCGAGCTTCTCTCAATCACCTATGTTGTGTGTGATTTTTATTGCCGCTTCCGAACGGCGAGATTCGAGAAGCTTTTCTTGACAATTATACTACAGGGGGTTTTGCTGAGGAGAATCGCCGTGAAAAACACGTTCGATGACATAGCTGTTGTTGGAATTCGATCCCGTGTCATCGGCATCAGAGGCCAACACAATCCCCACTGCGCCACGGCGCTCTCTAAGCTCTAAGACATTGGTTTGTAAAAATGACAAATAAGTTCTCAGAAGCTATGAAATCGTAGGTTTTAGAGTCAGTAGATGAGGTATCAGTCTTCATCCATCGAAAAATGAATGGTTTCAATCCACCATTGCTATACTAAGACGATTGGAGTGAAAAACTGCTCATCGCAAAGGTTTTTATCTAACAATTAAACCTAATTTTTCTAATGATACCCTTCTAATTAGCACACGTTACAGTATCTTCAAGAATAAATGCGATATGATACTCCGTCTTCATGCAAATATCTCATCCGCTTACCACCAAGAATCCTTTGTCTACACCTGCACCCTCGCAAAGTACCTTATCACTCACTTGAAGACAGCCGGCGTAATTAGCGCAATTCACCTCGCGCACATCACTCCATCAAAACCCTTTACCCGATTTTACACATGTCCCACATCATCCATACGTCCGCTCATCCCTTTGGCAGTGGTAAAATCACAACCAGCCTACTACTACTACTCCTAATGGATAGCCATAAATTCAACGTTACTCCAGAGATGATTATGATCCTGCGACGCGCATCATCACCTGACAATCGAATTTATTTCCGGTCCATTGTACCATTTCGCCTTTCACTCCCCCATCACGCCTCACTCGAGTAAACTAGGTGCCAAAGTCACTCAAGGGACGCTTGGAAGCAACGACACAAGAAGCAAGGAACAGAAAAAGGGATTCAACAGAGAATTTAGTTTGTTCTCAGGTATGTTGACAAATTTATCGCCATCACACGTAGCCTTGGCACAGGCGAGTCCGGTAGGAGTGTACCATCGGCATGTGTGTGTGAATGAGTCGTCCTGTGCGCCACATTTGTCTCCTATATGAAGTGGATTATTACCTGTTATAAATAATTTTTGATGCAAAGTGATGTGTACAGGAGAAAGATGAAAAGGTTCTCATAAAAACAATACGAATCCTTCGTACCGGCTTGCGAGACACCTAGCACGGGACTCATCCGGGTGATTTATAACGTTTTATTGCTGGCAATTTTCAACTTCAGGTGGCAATCTGTTTTGTACTCGCCTATCCTTTATCACCTCGAAGACACAGCAAAAAAATAGAATTGGTAAACAAATGAAGAAATTGCGACAAAAAGGATACGGCAGGATGAAAGGAGTTTGGGTACAAAGGATGTTGTTTGCTCCCACTCCATTGTGTTTCTCCCATATGCTGCTGTTATGGGCTATAAATTAACCGAAAAAACAACGAACAACGCGTTTATTTGACTTTCGCATTGACTGTCGCTACCGTTTCCGTCCCAGAGTGGAAATTCTACGAAATTTATTTCATTATCCTTGGAGAAATCGTAAAATTTGTATTTATTCGTAAATTCCTATCGTCGCACGACACGTAAGAAACTAACCACTCATTCCCACTGTGAATAACTGACTGGCTGAGTGACATGCTCTCAGTTTAGAGCAAAAAGCTTGGTTCGGTCTAGGACATTGCACTTAATCCACTTTGTGTGACTGCATTTTTCGTTCTGTGCCTTTAATCACATTTCTTAGATCAACTGCCTATATGTTGAAATCCTGGCGCTTCAGTTCCTGTTGTGCTTTGTTTGTAATTTCTACTAGCATGACGTGGAGTGCGCACGGAAATAAAAGTCATAATTGACGAGACCGTTACAAGGATATAAAATAATTGAAATGCTTTACAGTCTGATTCCCTTAGGAATTTCTTGCTCCTTTTCCCGCCATACACGTTTCTCCTGCCTCACGCAGTTCACTGTCTATCATGTCTTGGCTTTTTACCGATCCGCGCTATTATCCAGGGACCCAATGCGGCACATGCGAATCGCTTGAGGATTGTTGTGTCTGTTTCATGGTGGGCTCGTTTTCATATACAATTCATATTAAAGCAGATAGAATGGAAGAGTAATGCGACCACAAAAGGATATCGTGTCCTAGGTAGGTACGGAACGGACTTACGTAGGTACGGACGGTACATGTATGCATGTATATCGAATTAAGTAATTGCATAATTGCTATATAGTCGTGGTGCTCCTGCTGGACTGGGAGAATCGGGCGATGGTGTAATTGTTTTGTTATGGCTTTGCTGTGCTTTTCTGGGGGTCCTCTTTCTTCGTTTCATAATTGTTTCCGGAGGACAAAAGCTTCATTGTATTTCTAACTGATTATGTTGTGATGGTTTCGATTTGGACGGCTAGATTCATAAGGATACTTGGCTGGTGGGAATCGAACGTGCACTATGAACCGGTGCATTGGTCAGAAGGTCAGGGACATTGCTGTGGCGCTGGTGTTTTTAATATTATATTACACGTTATGTGGTAACCGACCGGATGGATGGGGCGGTGGTTTGAACATAAATGTTTAATTAACGGTTTCGAGAAAATTACGACAATATTTGTGTAAAAGTTAGGCGGGAATGGAAGATGATGGAACGATACGATAATTAGTGCCACAATCATGGGGTGAAATAGAGGTTTCAGTTGATGATAGTTGGGTCCTTGTAGCCGACGAACAAAGGAGGAGGTAGTCTTGAGGTAAACGCGTCTTGTAGGTGTTTATTGAAAATCAATTTAATCAAGTACATACGGACCATGGAATTTTGCCATTTTCGTTTTTCGGGCAGATTCATAGCTTCTTCGATGTGGAACATCTGTGTTTTGTCGGCGAAAAAGTTGGCTGTTGGGCTGGCCACTTTTTTACTAGCAACAGAATTTTGCTGAGACTGAAACAAATGGTAGTCAGATGGTGCAAGATCCGAGCTGCTTGGTGAACGCATCAGAACTCTGCAACCAAATTCCGTCAATCTGTTTCGAGACATTAAAGATGTGTGTGGCCTGGTTTTATCATGATGGACCATGAAGGTCCAGAGTCAAGCTTCTCTCAATCACCCATGTTGTGTATGATTTATTTATCAGAAGAAAGGGACCTACAGTTTAATGCCGATTCCTAACGGCGCGGCGGCGTCAGTCGAGAAGCTTTTTCAAGGCAAGTATACTACGGGGGGTTTTCGTTATATATTTTGAGATAATTCGATTAATTAGACTAATAGTAATTCGGTCAATTAAATTTAGTTGCGTTAATTCCTGTGGAACCCAAACATCGAACTTCTTCGAGTAGCTTGCTCTTTTTGGGTGACTACAAGCTATCATAGATGACGTTTAATGCAGAGATATGTATATGTATAAAGGGATGGAAAACCTTCGTACGTCTACCCTGTGAACCCCGTAAGGGTTGGTTGTTGCTGCTTTAATACACCGATGCTATACGTGTTATTCTAGTTTAAAAACGACGCTTTTGACTTGTCATTGTGTTAGTCTCAAGACGTCGATATGTAGAGTCAAGACGTCGGAACAAGGCTGAATGACATAGACAAGACGCCGTGAAACCGCAAAGCGTTTGTAGGTGCAATCTGTCAAAATGCTTGTCAAAGCCATCGGATTGCCATCTCAATCATGATCACTGATTTAGTGCCTCTGCTATCTCCTCATAACTTGCATGTCGCTCCTGTTCCACCAGCTTCAAAATTTCACAATTTTTACTCAGTTATTGGCCAATCAGAGTGGGGAGCATTTTTGATATCGAAATGTTGAGAAATATCACCCATAACGTTCATATCGTACACTTCACACATTTTTTGTGGCGTTTTTACAGCATTTTTTTCGTACACTTCACACATTTTTCGACATTTTTCGCATCGTTTTTAAGAACATTTACACCGTGCACTTCACGCATTTTTCGACATTGTTTGTGGCGCTTTTACAGCATTCACACCGTACACTTCACAAATTTTTCGTCAATTTGTGACCTTTTTACAGTATTTACACCATACGCTTCACATATTTTTCGTCATAGTTGGCTGCGTTTCTACAGTATTCTCACCATACACTTCACAAATTTGTCGTCAATTTTTGTGGTGTTTTCATAGCATTCACACCGTACACTCCACACATTTTTCGAATTTTTTCGCGGCATTTTCCAAGCATTCTCAGCTTATACTTCACAATTTTTTCGTAATTTTTGTGGCGTTTTTATATAATTCTACATGCACACTTCACACATTTTCTATTTGCAGCGTTTTTACAGCATTTACACCGTACACTCTTCGCAAATTTTCCAAAATTTTTTGTGTGGCATTTACACCTTTTGTTTGTTTCGATAATAGAAACATGTTTTGCCAAACTTCGGCCGCCAACTCCACGAAAAATGTCAAATTTTGTTGATTTACCTGGTTATCCAGGATATTTTCTGTCAGATTCGCTCGTCATTATCACTATGAACATGAAGTACTCCCAACAACCTACCTTTATAAGAAATATGTATATTTATAAATTCGAAACTCAATTTGCTCGAATAGGGTGTCAAACTTTGTATGAATAGAAAAAAATTAAATGAACCCAGTTGTCGGTAACTTTGTATACATATTTTTCTGACTTAACGACTGAAAATGTGCTTATGCGTTTTCGCAAATTACGACCCAGAGATATCGACTGCTAAATAGTATTCAGCAGTACTTCAAGCTTTCTCTTGGATTCCATTCCCATATCTATTTTCGATATTCGCCGAGCGAAATTGTCGCTTAATTACCTGTAAACACTTCTGAAACTGAAGAGGTTCTCGGAATCCCATTACACCAAGCTTATCCACTTACCGCTCCAAAATCACACAAAAGCTTACGTTCAATCAATTGAATATCCCATCTCTACCCACCCGACCAAAGTAGCCATTAAGCCTCCATCGAATTCCACAGTTGTCGTGATTAAAGACTCATTTCACTCTACTTATTAAATCGAACGTCACTCAATCAACTATGTAACTCAAACAGCTCTTGAAATCGTTGTCTCCGATAAGTTTGACACCATTCATGCCGTGCGCTAACACTTACCATACCCAACCACATAGAGAAACAGCCGAATACTCAAAAACAAAAGCAAAAAACTTACCAATGTCGCCTACGTAAGTACAAGTATTTCGAACAAATGAGTCCTTTCATGAAGAAATTATGCAAATACAGGGCAGCGGACGGAAGAGACACCTACACCCACAGTTTTGCCTCGAGTGACAAGCCTTCAGTATTCGAGTTGACATTAAACACCATCGACCAGTATTTTGACTTTTTGTTTTTCAGTCAAGCTTGTCGCCTTCCCCACGTACCCTTTACCCCACGGAATAATTAAGTCCTCGATGGAAATGAACACAAAAATCAATCGACAACAACAACTCAAGTAATTAATCAAATGAGCACGCTGTCAATTCGACTGGCAAATATGACTTGTTCTCGGATTCGTAGCCTCGGATTCATCCATGCCTAATGGTGCCGGACAATTTGTTGTTGGTCATTAGGTCACTCTGCGGTCGGGCTACCTTTCCAGTGGCGGTTTTTTGCTTGAATTTGTTTTCTCTGCCTTTTTTGATACTCGTATCTTGTATCTGCCTACGCAGTGACTTGGAGTTAAATAAATTTCTGACATTCGCGAGAAATTTGTAAGACTTTGCCATAATTACCACCAACACAGAAAAGAGCTGAGCGGTGCGGCGTTGGGCGCGATGGATGCTCATTAGTCATCTGCGGCTTGTGCAGAATGCAGCGACATGAATGGAACGTATATAAGTACGTACGTATGAGCTGGTAATCCTTTTGTGCGACCACTTGGAGACCACAAAGCTTGGATTAATTTAATTTCCCATTAATCAGGAAGACCGACGACGACGACGATGATGATGATGATGGCGAGCGGAAGAGAATGCACGAATTGGTCACACTTATGGCACATCATCAGGGTTTCAATGGAGCTTCGTTAAGGCTGCCGAGACATTGGTGACTGCGAGCATGTGTCTGTGGCTAATTTCGCGGTCTCGACATGTGGGAATTCATGTTTTTTATCTTCTTCTTTGCAGATGCACGCGAGTTGTAATTTGAGGAAATTAGTGGAACACAATCGTTTTGGGTTAAAAGCTGTAATGTGATCCCAGTGATTTGTTGTCCGACACTCTTGGGACAGGGTGTTGATGTATCGTACGTACATGCATGTGCGGCAGCGAAAAATGATGCCATGGCACGCAATTGATCTTATGTGGGATATTTTGAGGTTAAGATACGATCCGGCGATAGAAATCGCAACTAGACGTGGAAATTGTTTGACGAACTGTAGTGGTAATGAAACTGATTTTTTTCAGAAGGTCTTTTGAAATAAAGAGTATTTCGAAATAGTCTATAGCTTTGAAAAGCGAAACTAACGGTGTTGAGAAACATTGGGCCATGGTCATGGAATAGCTAGTGCTACTCAAGCAAACCCTTGCCGGTACGAGGCTGTATGCTTTGTGTAGACATTCCAAAGACTGAAATATTTCGCCTCAGTGTTGTTACACTATGCTCGTTGCTTGCTTTACCATTTTTACTGTTGACCGAGCAAATATACCTCGTAAATCAGCTCTTAAGAGGGCCACTTTAAACCATTCGTTCAATAGAGTTCTATGTAAACAACTCATCAATCGATGTTCATCCCCATAACTAGATTAAACGTCAAATCCTCCCACCAGCCGCGTCGAAATCCCTCAGTCAAACGCCAAATCAATATAATTTGGACAGCAAACGTCCATCCAATTTTTTTCATTCTTTTCAACACCGCTCCGTCTAGAAACGAGATCGTTACCCCAAAAGAAGACGACTTCATTTGCATGACCGAAATCCATCTGTTGTCAAAACGAAGCTGATTGGAAACAATAGAAGCAAAAAAACAAAAAACAACATCTCGAGCACCCCGCCGTCTTCTCATCTACTTAACTTTGGCTAATGGCTTAATTTCAATGCCTACAAAGAGCCACAATTCCCTTAGATTGCTCCATACCACCGACCTTATGGATTTGGGGAAAATAGTCATCATCGGTAGCGCTACTGTCCCTGCTTCCATCGCTATATATTGTTATTCTTTAACACCCCCATTACACCGCCGTTCACTACGTGTTCTTGTTGCTGCTTTTGCTTCCTCGTATGCTTGTTGTTGTCGTCACTATTGTTCTAATCAGCAGCTTTACTTCGATGCCGGAGAGTCCCCTCTCCCTTCACGCTACTGACAGCTGTCATAATTAATTTTGACATTTCAACATCCGCCATCCATCCATCTATGTATTATATTCATAGCCATTTTCTAGATAATTATTCGCTTTTTATTCGAGGGGAATTTCGTTGGTCATCTGTCAAAGAAATGCTTTGCTTCTTGTCTCTTTACTCTCTACGGTATGACCATGTAAATGCCTAAGATGCCAAACGTCGTTAGTTAATTAAAAATTTGTCTCCCCAAAAAAAATAAAGAGAACAAGAAAAAAAAAAAGAAAAACCCAAGACGAACCGAAGAAGATACTGCCGAAAGGAGAAGATACAAAAAAAAAAATGAAATTCTGATTGTTTTAGATACGCTGCGTAACTAACCCAGCCGCGGGGCTTAGGGCTTAGCTTAACGGAATCCCCTACTATCCCAAATATAGAAGGAGATACATACTCTCACATCCGAATATCTAAGATGTCTATTAATTAGGCTAATAATCCAAGAACGAAACGAAGGCGGTGGGCGTTCCTAAATTATACTTTGCCGGGGTAATTATACTAGTTGAGGTTCTGCGGTATCTTAAAACCAGTAAATAGCTGTCATCTGGAATTTTGGATTAGAACGGCACATTGAGGTTTTCTTTTTCGATGAACATTTTCACTTTTAATCTGTTTTTTGTATTTGTTTTAGATAAGGACAGAAGCAAATTGGATTTTTAATTAAATTACGCTGTTGAGTAAAATTCTGTTATTAATTTTCTTAATAGAAATTGATTTTTAGTATTTTGAGAAATGACAGATACCTTATCTAAAATTTAGATATAAGGCATAACCCCGTAAAGAATAGAATTTTTCCTTGACCCATATTCACCCTAATCCGTCCTGTTAGGACTCGTAGTTTCGTAACGATACCAACGTAATTCCATAATCCTTACCATCACCTTGATAGCCAGACATTAATTAAACACAAAACTCGCTTATTCCCAGGAATCCGTCCATCTATCTTTCCGATCATCCTACCTTAATCCCCAGACAGGCCAGAAATAAACCTAAAACCAATACGACTTCATAAGAAAACCGTAAATTGCCATAGAAATCCTTTACCGTCTCCCCCAACACAAATAAAGGACGGAAAGAACAAGGATCCTTGTTAATTTGCTATAAAACCGATTATGGCCGCAAAAATCACTCGCGTCAGCTACACAAGCAAAAAATCACTCGCCAAATGGGGGACGAAGCAAAAAGGATAACAAATGAACTGGCCCAATGAAAAAGGACACCCCGTTGGTGATTTATCACAAAAAGTATTCTACCATTTAGTCGTTTAATTACCTGCATAAGTCCTTGCAATATTTCTTTCTTTATGTTTTGGTTGTTATACCGTTAAGGATAGACAATTACGACAGTTGTATCTCAAATCCAAGGGGTTGAATTGCCTCTACTCATAGTCCTGTGAGCAAATGTAATTATTTTGCGCGCGATAAGAAAGGCACATTAATTGCGGCCACTTTGCATGTCCATCGTGTAAGTAATAAAAAGCCGGCCGCGTTGAGTATCTTTTTTTGTCATGAATTATCTATGGATTTATTGACACTAAGTCGTCGGTCGAGGAGGAGCTGACAGGGAGTCAACTTGTTTTTGTTTTACAGAAGAATTAAGCCATTTGTTGCAAAAATGGGACGTTTGGGGGTTGGACAAGGCGAAATACATTTAATTAAACAGCCGCCAATTAGACAGGGTTAACTGCCTACTGCAGGCAAATAGTTAGTGAAAACTACGAGGAAGGACATTTAAAGGATTTCAGGAAAGAGTTGAGAGATGACGTGTTCGTTAAGTTGTCATGTTTGCATGTCGATTCCCAACTTACGTGGCTTTACCCATTCTATTCCAAAGTCTACCTCATCCCTTCCACTGCGACGAAGAAGCTCCGACAGAATATACTCGTGTCTGGAAGGCGCTTACCTAACGCAACTTCTTGGTAATCTTTTAACTTTGCCAACAGTGAAAGCGCTGCATGCAGGTGAAAGAGTCCTTCACTTAAGGATTACGTATACTCATAGCCTACTTGGTGCGGGGTTTGGTGGCTGGACTTGTCGGCCGTAATCGGATTTATGTACTTTCCAGGTCGACTTACAGAGCTGTGTACAAGGGTGTAATTAACGCATCTGTAGGTACGATGTTGGAGTTTTAATTTTACATCGCCGCTGATATGTTCCGGCCTTTGGACGGCAGGAGTAAGAGAATCCTGATTCTTGTTCATTCTCATTTGGAGGTGTGGCCGCAGTGGCCTTGTTGTTGCTAGCGCGAAGCAGATGGAGAAAGTTAGGTAAGGATTAGTGAGTTTTCAGTAAATTGGTGGCGGGCTTCATGGCGATAGATAGAGAACGAAAGGAGTTGCATTAACGAGTTGAATAGCAATTATGTTGAAGGTTGTTTTGTCTATTTTTTGGTGGTGTTTCACTGCAGTGAAAAGATGCTTTTCAATGAGGTTATTCGTAGGTGTGGCTTAGGAAGGGATTTTCAACCTAGGATTTGAAATATAGGCCAGTGGAGTATGTAAAAGCTGAGTACAAATCGATTTGATTTAATGCACGGAGGGAGACTTTTAGGTCTAAAGTCAATCGGAAAATAGAGGAAAACGTCGTCTGACTAGTGGAATGACTCAACTAAGGTGGTCGGAGCTGGGAGCGCAATCTCGCTACATAGAGAAACATCCATTAAAGTGACTAAAGCTCACTATCTAACCCATTTATATAAAAATCCACGTCAAAGCGTTGAAAGATGAGGAAATTAGGCCCTTAGGCCTTAAAGTTCCCATATTTCTTTAACGGGTCTCTAACTGTCATGGCGATGGATGACCCTAATGTTATATCCAGCTGAACAGGAACTCGAGCTCAAAACTACCAGACTTGAAGGAACTTAAGGAGAATATCTACTACGATTTTTTAGTCGCGAATATCTAACCGTAAATAGTTGAGGGTCTTGATGAAAAGAGCATACTATTTGCTAAGGAATAATGTTTGACTAAGACTAGGTCGAGGACCCCGATTTCTAAACCTATTCTTCTCATTCTTCTTCGTGGCTCTATAGACCGGTGTGGTCATATGCCTCAACCAACAAGCGACTTCCGCCAGGACGATATCTTGCCGGCCGTCTTCAGTTACGCACACCAAGTTGGTTGAGGTCCTTTTTCACTTGTGTGTGCAATTTTAGTCGAAGAACATCTCTGTTGTCTTCAGGCTAAAGCTATGTTTTCCACACGCTCTACATGACCTAGCCATCTTAAGTTTTGTATTCGTAGACGCTTAATCAGTCACATGCTGCCGTACAGCCCGTACAGTTCAGTATTTGATTTTTCTCCTCCAAATGCCATCAATGCAAACAGGGCCAAAGATCGCACGCAGAACTTTTCTTTCGAAAAGACCAAGAACTTCCTCATCCGCTTCAATAGCGTCCACGCCTTTGCACCATAAGCCATGTCATCGAACGTGTTTTTACGGCGCTTCTCCTCAGCGGGGTCCTGACAAAACGCCCTGCAGTATAATTGTCATGAAAAGCTTCTCGAAATTCGCCGTTCGGAACCAGCAATAAACTCTGGGTCCCTTTCACAACATGGGTGATTGAGAGAAGCTCGGCTTGGTCGTTCATGGACTGTAACGCCAACATACATACATACATTTCCTCCGGACCATATCTTACAGATGAGCTGGTGCTTGCGCCCTGTCGCTCCATCAGCGTTGTGTGACTTCAGCCCTGATAACAAGTCAAATGACCAGGCAGTCATTAAGGCTCTTCAGGCAACATGGATAAGATCAAAGCTCGCCAAACTCTGCAAAGAGAGGCTGGATGAGATATCAGATGTCAATAAGGTGACCCTCTGCTGAGTGCCAGGTCATATCAATATTTCCGGAAATGAGAAGGCAAATGAGCAAGCTAGAATAGGATCAGACGCAACCTCCGCGCAGATCACAACTGAAGCTAAAACTCCACTCAGTACACTTTTGACAGATGGTATCAATCAGATACACTTGCAACGACAAGATCAACTTGGCCCATCTATGATAAGAAAAGGACAGAAAGTCTGCTTAAGTTCAGTCGTGGGAATATTCGATTGGCAGTCGGTGCCCTCACTGGGCCATGCAGCCATACTAGGCCAGCCAGGATTTCTTTCTAGCGTTAACTGTGCATAATGGACTCCTCGTAGTCTAAGTGAATCTTGACCTATCATCAATAAGGCACCCACTCACTTAACCTAACCTAGAGGAATAAAAATAGTCGCAGGAGGCAATATCGGTTGCTATAAGATGGATGCGGCAACGTTGGAATGGGCGGGTATTGCCGTGCTGCAAGATCCAACCCTCCTTGGCGGGCTCGGGTCGCACACGGAAAGCACGTGCTCACAGTCTCTTCACGAGGCCAACATTTAACTGTCCAGTCACTGTCTGGTCGGTAGGAACATATTCACGATGAAAGCAGCACAAGTGGTGACGGGAGCTCCTTCAGGTGGATCGTCTTCTACTGATTTACAGCCCTTCTTCAACCGCTTTGCCCATTTAAACACACGTGTTTTGCATATATACTCGTTTCCATACACAGCCTGCAATTTTTGGAGGATTTTCGAGGGTTTTTAACCAGATTTCCCTAAGCATTGAAAAGCTATGAAAAATTGAATCACAACACTCAGAAAGAAATGGCTTCCCTTCTAGACAGATGGTGATGAACAACGCAGTGTTGAGCGTCTACGAATACAAAACTTAAGATGGCTAGGTCATGTAGAGCGTTTGGAAAACACAGCTTTAGCCTGAAGACAACAGAGATCGTCTTCGACTAAAATGGCACACACAAGTGGAAAAGGGCCTCAACCCAATTGGTGTACATATCTGACAACACAGTGACTAATCGCCACAAGTCGTATATACTCTCATCAAAAAAATTGTTCGAGTTTCTGAAAATCGCACAATGTGTGGCCGATCGATTGGATGCAATCCGTCCCCATTCAGCTAAAGCACGTGTATGTCCTTGACCACTTTAATTCCCCATCTTCCACCAAATCGATCGAAAAAAAAATATCACCGATAAGGCATCCTCCAACCAATTCAATAAAACCCACTAAATGCTCACCGCATCACCATAGAAATTCACGACAAAAATCCACAACGACAGGACGGAAGTACAGGTGTCCAACAAAATTACTCGACGATGTCTTAACTTCTTCAAGAAAAGGAAACAAAAAAAAAAAAAATCAATTGTTCCCATTATTGTAATGAGATTACCATTAAGCGCTGGGAGGAAACATTTTTTTTTTGCTGTCCTCCGCCTCCTCACCTCTCGTTTCCAGTCATATTCCTGCTGACATCGGCAAGATTCTTCTGCATTACCTCATCGAAATCGAAGACGACCAAGCGAAGGAAGAGATAGCATGGTTGAAGTGGAATATAAAGTTGAATGTCCACGATCAGGTGAGGATTCGGAAGGTACAATAGTATACTCGAATCTGGTCAATGGGCTCGTGTCACCCTTACTGCTGCCAGTTGATATCGTGGATTACTAGGTTGCTGGTTGCCATTGTTTTTTTTTTTGCGCGAATAAAATGACTCGAAAGCGTCGGGAAGACGATGTTCAAGTAATTCCCTTAAATCGGATACTTGCTGTTGTTTTTCCTGAGTTAAAGAGAAATTGGAATTAAATTGGATTAATTATTTAATCGATAGATGATGGGACAATCGATCTGCGGAATGAGGCTTAGGAGTGGGCGCCAAGTTAAGGGACGCCATGGTGACCGGTTCAACGGACATCGAAGGGCAATATATCGAATGGAGACGACTTCAATGTCGGGTAGATGAACTGTATGACATTTTTCCCATAAATTTCTATTCAGGAAAAGCGAATGAGTGGGAAATTAAACGGATATTAGTGTGACCACAACGGAGTCGTGCTGAAATGACCTAGGGAGAGGAAAATTGCCTTTTTGCTGCGTTTGTCGACCAGCTAGTTGTTATGCAATAACGGATTTTACCTGACCACTTGCTAATTTCGAGAGGATGAAGCCCATATGCCCATGTCACTACAGCAGATAACTCATAAATAAAGAGGACACACTCCATAATCTCCGACGTCGTAAAGTCAGACGTCTACAGTGGTCTAATCCCCCATTTATTCAAGTAGCCACTTAAAAGGATTACCAAACGGACACGCACCCATACCCAGATACGAGCAATCGACGACGATATGACGACCGACAATCGCATCGTTATCAACTGAAATGGGATTACTTGCGCTTAAATCACATAAATCGGATGTGCATTACGCGTGGTTTGAGGAGAGTATCTGTTTTAATTATTACTTTAGCTAATAATAGCCAGGACATCAGGGGGGTATGGTACCAGGTTTTGATTGTCACGTTAATCCGCCAAAGAATACAGGCGGTCGATGCTAGGCCATGCCATGGCCATAGGCGGCCATGCTGGGATTAAAAAGAGGCACGAGTGGGTAATGAACACAGCATGCTTGAGACTAAATGAGTGACGAGTCGTCCCTGTTTTCCAACATGCCATTAAAGATGAATAGGATAGGCAGAAATGGCGACAAGACAGTGCACAAAAGGCGAGATGACAAATATGCCGAGTAACCTGTGGCGATAGTGGAAGGACTGGCGATGTCCTGTGCAGTTAATTGCATAAACAGGTTTCATTTCCTCGAAGGAGCACCTGTTCTGGGAACAATGGCGCCCTGAGGGAAATTACTAGGAAAAAGTGTGACCGGACAAGAGGTGGATAAGCGTGGGTATGCAGGAAATGTTTTAATGGAATTCGTCAACATGATTTACCTGCCATTGTAGGTAAGAACTTAGTTACTTTTCAGGCCAGCAACCCATGGAGGGTCTGGGCCTGAATTATTACAGCCTTTCATCCTTGGCGAAAGACCAACCTATCTTTCGCCTGCGATCACTTGGTCTCTATACCGGATTTTCGGTCTCTCCCTTCTTCTCGAACCAGGAGGCTCGAATTCGAAGACCCACTTAGCTAGAGCGTTGGTACCCATGTGCTGGATGTGGCCGAGCCATTGCAGTCGACGTATTTTTGCCTTCCAGACTATATCCACATCTTTGTACAGTTCATAGAGTTGGCAGTTACATATGTCTTCTCCTACATTCGCCTTCCCTGCAGGCGGGACCGAATATCCGTCGCAGAATTCTCCTTTCTAAGGAGCCAAGGATCACCTCTGCTATCCTCATTATTTCCCATAGCAGCACTGGCTGGATAAGAGTCTTGTAGAGCATGGGTGCCGTGGTGGAGTAGTTAGTGTGTTGGACTCGATGACGCACGATGAGCGAGTTCGGATCCCGATAACACCCACGCCATCGAATGTTTATTTCGCGACGTCCCTCCTCGGTGGGGTACTGGCAAAACCCCCCATAGTATAACTTGCCTGGAAAAAGCTTCTCGACTCACGCCGTTCGGGATCGGCATTAAACTGTAGGTCCCTTTCACCTGTGTGAAAAATAGAATCACACACAACATGGGTGATTGAAGGGAAGCTTGGCTCTGGTCCTTCATGGGCTGTAACGCCACCAAAGAAAAGAAGAAGAGCATAACCCTGGTTCTTCGGGACAGGAATTTGGACCCTAGCTGTTTTGAAAAGCCGAAAGAACAGCCGTTGCCGTGGGTGACTCTGCGCCAGATCACCACTATGATGTCATGAGTGGAGTTTATGCATGCCTCGAGGTATGTGAACTCCTTCACCACCTTGAAATAATAGCTGCCGATCGTTATGTTTTGTCCTAGGTGATGGGTGACGGACCGCTCTTTTGTTGAGCATATATGTACTTCGCCTAATCCTCATTGATGTGAAGCCCAGTTCGTTTCGCCTGATCTTCAAACGCCGTGAAAGCTTCCACAATGGTACGCTGGGAACTTGCGACTGGACTGATTTGGGGAAGATAGTGCCTTCCGTTGACCCGTCTCACTATTTGTTCCAAAATGAGAATATATCTCTTTGCCGAAATCCGGTGCATGTTTCTAACGGTTCGGAGATCCTAGAACCCAACTGCATGGTTTGTATCGAATTGAAACTCGCTACTCCTTTCCAGGATTTGTCGCAGCCTGAATATTTGGTCCTAAGGTCGATCTGCTTAGCCGGAAGCCGCACTGGTATATGCCGATTAGTGCCGGGCAAAGGGGCTTTAGACGTTCACTCAATACAATGGATAGGGTCTTATAAGCGATATTGAGCAAGGATGTACCTCTGTAGTTTTTGCAAGAGGAAAGATCGCCTTTTTTGTAGATGGGGCATATAGAGCTGGTATTCCAGTCGCCGGCCATGCAGTTGTCTTCCCAAATTCTACAGATGATCTGATGCATGCTCCCTACCAGAACATCGCCTCCAGTTTTGAAGAGCTCTGATGGTAATCCATCCGAGCCTGCGGCCTTGCAGTTCTTCAGCTTTTTAGTAGCTGTACCTACTTCTTCAATGCCGGGAGGGGGGAAAACTTCGCCTAATAGAGGCGGGATCTCTTCGTGCACTATCACTCTCTCTTCTCCCGCCCGCTTATCAGCCGCTGGAAATGTGGCTTGAAAACATTCACTATTCCTTGCGGGTCGGTAACAAGATTGTTCTCTCAATTTCGAAGAGCCTGGGTGCCATTTTAAAGCACGCTGCTAGGCTTTTGGCTCTTTTGTAGAAGGTTCTTATCGCGTTTTTTGTGCTTGGACTTTTCGATATCCTTAAGCTGGGAGGCTGCGAAGATTCTATACTTTCGGCGCAGAGTCTTTTTTGTCCTCCCTCCTACTGGCTCGGTGTTCCACGCGCGCTGCTCGTGTTCTCCTTTGCAGCATCTTGTGGTACGCCTCGACGGTCGCTCACTTATTGTGCTCACACTCGCCATAACACCACGGGTTTCTAGTCGGTAGTGGCGCGTAGACTATAGTAACTTTACATGCGTTGGCGTTTCTGTCCGACATAGGCATACATACATATGTACTTGCGAGTCGTCCGCTCAGTTGCTCTCTGTAGTCTCTGGCGATCTGTGAGGTGCTTAGGCTTCCAGTGTTGAAGGTTCTCTTGGTGGGCATTTTTAGAAACGTCAAACGGTGTAACTAGATACACACTAGATACACACGAGGCAACCGTCGAAGCAACGTGTTGCAAATTTGCGGCAACACGAAAATCAATGGGTAACATAGCTACACACGAAGCAACGGTTGCTTCAACATGGCTGTGTTGCTGCAACGGTTGCCTCGTGTGTATCTAGCATAGCATCTATCGCCAGACGATTGTACTCGTACATGGTATGTATCTTATATCTTCGCTCGCAGATTCCGGCTAATAATATTCGTTCAAATGAATAGTAAACGCTCTGTATCCTTTGTCATTTGTGTCCTTTTTGATGCGATCCTGCTTCCCTACTGCTCGCTCGTGACAATTTGTTACGCCATCGCCTGGATGTACATCCTTATTCTAACGAAATGCACTTATTTCTCTTATTACTCTCGTTTTTGTCTTGACTCTGTGCCCTTTGTCCTTTCAAATTAGTTGACTTAGGTAGTTGTACACACATACTACATCTCGTAGATAGGATACTGAACCTTTATATGGAATCCAATTTGTCGCGTGGCAGTTTCTTTCACTTGTTTTTTTTTTTTTTTTTTTTTTTTGTGTTATACCTTGTCCTCGAATACGGCTCGAGTCATCGTAGTGATAAGCATTTTCATGGATCATAAAAATCGTAACAAGAACAGGAGTATACCAGGACATAGTACAGTGTGTTCCGTGTTGAATAGACTTTCATTCAATGCGTCTCTTTATACAAGGGGTGCTGTGCTCTTATACTCATAGACCAAGTTATCCTTCGGGGCAGTGTCTTTAGTTTTTTCGGTGTCCTTTACCTTTTTTGTTTTTGTTTTAAGTGAACTCGTAATTGGTTATGCTTACTATCGTATACATGTGCATATAGAGCAGATGAAAAGCAAGCAAACAAATGAGAAAATCTAAAAGGAGGACCAAAGGAGGACGATTTATTGATTTACGAGTGAGTGCAAGCAAATGTTGTTGTAGTGCCGGTTGAAATGCGTAAGATTGTCTCGTTGCCATGGAATTTCAAATCGATTCGTGTGTGAGTGTACTGACAAGTCTTAAAGGAAGTGACACACGGAAGCAGTTAGTCATAATTGCTGCCGTCCTGCCGAGATAGCGAGTATCCTTTTCCAATGATTTATGGTGGACTGTTGACTTGTGAAATGTAAGGAGTGGACAGAAAAGGATGACTCTACTATTTGAGTGTGTATTAGTGGAACTTATGTTGTTCAGTTTATGGTTGCGAGTGGTGTACTTCTGTGATGTATTCATCTTGAGCACTTTAGTGCCCGTCTTGAGCAACTAGCTTTGGTACTTTATTAGACAGACTGCTCAATTCGCAGCCTCAATCCAACTAATTCCGGATTACTTAACAGCGTTAGCACTCTTAAATGTGAGGAGAAAATACAATCAAAACTAAAAACCTTGACTCCACGCCCGTCCCCATTCCGCCTCTATCAGAAACCAATTAATCGCGATTGGCGTTCCCCACGAAAATAGTCATTACTTAAGCGAGTCTCTTACAACCATTCAGCTTAATCTACAACAATTTGACTTAATCTGATCCTAATCAAAACAATTTCAAACAAACAATAACACCACTTTGCCACCGACCTACGAACGTGGAAATCGTATAGCCGACGAGGTGAAGCCGACTGCTCCACTGTCACCCGTAACAAAACGATTTCGGTCGATTGGCCCGTCCGTAGGTCAGTCCGAACAATCGTGGATACGTACCACTCATTAGTCGTACATTCCGCCGCCGGTAACCCTGAACTCGTAATCTATTGCACCTTTCACTTCTTCACTCTCGGATACGAGCACGACGACCCACCACCTTGCAGCCGCCGCGCCTCAAGAAACAATCTCATTTCCCAGAGTTGCAATTAGCCAGACATACAATCTGCGCGTGCTCCACAGTCTACTTGATCTTTCCCTCCTCCTGCTCCTCATGGACGGATGAGGAAATTACCAAACAAATTCAATTACAAGAAATATGATCACTCGAGTCCACTTTAGTACGATGCCGTTCTACAAAGCAAACCAAAACGCCACTCAAGCACTGTAACGATCTCATTCTGTACCGTACTCGTAGGCTCGATCTAGGCATCCGTATCTGTCTGTCCACCTGCGGATATTTATTTGTTATTCACCCAGACTCGAGTAGTTTCCCAATTAGATTGAAAATTATGTCAAATTCAGTGGATGGGGCGGGCCCACTACGCCACAACATGTCCACTAATGGTCCAATGGATCACTTTCGCTTGTTAAGCGTAATGACGACGAACCCGAGTGAGATGAGGAATGACAATGGACAAGTAAACAAAGCAAAGTTGGGTTTCGCTTTTTGATTGATGATCGTACCGAGAGATGTGACAGATACCATGGAATTGGTGGCGCGACATGAGTCGCGATAAAGGTCCGATTTCGAGAGCTTGGCTTACTGGGTGGCGTTTGATTGATCTCGGGTCGGGAAGAAAGTTATGTTTTGCGTCGTGTACCAGTATGAGTTGGGTGTGAGTGATATGGTGAAATGGGAGCAAGATCAATTGGACGTGGTTGGTGGTTATGACGGTTGAGTGGAAGTGGATGTGGAACTTTTTGGAAACATGGACCTTTTGGCTTCTTGTGTAGATAAAAAGGTGATCTACGTGATTGCCATAAGAAAGGACGAGTTTGGTCGATTTATGTGGAGTTTGAAAATGTGACTTTCCTGTCGGGAAAATGGTTCCAGTGAAACAGGAATATGTTGGGTGAAATTAAATTCTCAGGGGTTTTTTGAGAATGCTCGTCCGGTATTTGAATTACGACACCAAGTCCGCAATGATCACTGTCGTATTCGACGGTCCGTAAGATCCAGAAAGGAGCTGCTTCTAGGAATCACTGTTACGCAGGGTTCACCAATGGCTTAGTAGGCTCCCTCTAGTCTTGGGTACATTACTGCTGCAATCACTATGTTTGGTATTTACATAGATCTCGGGACAAGACTTAAAAGTTTTCTGCCGAGTCTAAGCCGAGAAGTTGAAAAAGTGCTTCCAGCTCTGCAAAGGTTCTTCAAGCACCGTGGCGCAGTTGTTAGTATGTATGTATGTTGGACTCTGACGCACGATGACGGGTTTGAATCCCTATTACACAAACGCCATCGAATGTTTATTGCGCGGCGTCACTCCCCGGCGGGGTCCCGACCAAAACCCCCCTAGTATACTTGCCGTGAAAAAAAGCTTCTTGACTCACGCCCCGTTCGGAATCGGTATTAAACTGAAGGTCCCTTTCACCTGTGTAAAAAATGAAATTCCACACAACATGGGTGATTGATAGAAGCTTCACCCTGGCCTTTCATAGGCTGTAACGCCACCAAAACAAGCATCAGGTGCTTAGGTTGATACTACGTATGTACATCCTTCTTCCGTTTCGAAGAGGGATGCACACAACACATGTCCCTAGCATCTGGAACCTCCGCACTTCACCGCTGTATAGGAATTGTACCGAATTTTAAAAATAATGGCGCGTGTGAATTCACATTCACAGCCAGGGTCTATGAGAAACTCTCTAGCGGAGACTTTAGGACTATTGAGGTACTAAACTCGCTGGAAGTGAGTAGAATCTGTCCACACGTTTAGCCCGCTCTGTGATCTGCTGTTGGAGCTGATCTGTCCTTGAATAGAGAGCAGAATTGAACGCAGGCCCAACTTACCCTTCGGCGCCTTAGGGACAGGCACCGGGCTTGGTACTTAAACCGCTCTTCCCTGACATGCCGCCATTAGGGCGGTAGGTTAATTGAGGTGTGACAGCTGAGGTTGAACACGTCCCCAAAGAGGTATTTTCTCAACGTTCTGCTGAGCTACTTTAATGTGTCTGGCATGTTGGAATCTAGGCCAACTCTGATGGTTTGCGCGGTGCCCCGAGTTACCATAGAGTATGCATTAGAGTTGGACTTTTTCTGGACCCCATTCGCATTCGTCGTGCTTCTGGTTCAGTGCACACCACACACATCGAGGCTTCACCAAAGATGTGTGTAGCCTGGCATTGCTATGACTGAGCACAACTCCTTTTCTGTTGGCCAACTCTGGTCTCTCTTTCTTGATTGTTTAATTCAGTCGGTTGAGTTTTGCGCAGTAGAGGACCAAATTGACCACTTTGCCATGTTGCAGCAGATTAGATTGGACAACTTACCACTGTTTGAACCTTGTACGGGAACATGTGTAAGCCTTCAACTAAAATCCGCTTTAGGATCCGTCTGGTGATGCTCAATTGCGTAGTCCGTCGTCTGGTTGATTTTTCTTCGTTCTCAGCGACATCTGCAGTCACAGCTGCGATATTCTCGGCCGAACGACGAGTCCGGTGGCGACCACACCCTGCATGATAGCCTGTAGTTCCAGTCTGTTTGAGGCAAGAAGCTAAGCCCCGGAATGTTTGCTCAATTGGCGCGACACGATTAGGAAATCGACGTCGAAATTCACGCTGTGCTAACACCACCGACCGATTATTGGTCAAAAAAATCGACACGATTATTCCTCGCTCTTGCGGAGTATAGTGCTACATCGCTCATCTGTACTGCAGCTGTCTAGTTCACAAATGTCAAATATGATTGACGTACTAAGCCATTTGCAAAAAATATAACATATTCCGATGTTGTACAAAGATGACTCCAAACTGCCATGTGGTTTGTGCTATGTTATGGCAGCTTGCGCTTCGCTCCTGCTACATCAGCTGCAATTCCTCTTTTCCCGTGATTTGACACGGAAACTTGCGGAACAGAATCGAGCAAGCCATTCCTGGTTCCGGCATTCACTCAAAGCCTTCTCATGGTACACTCCAAAAATTTTTCACCATGTTTTTTCCTTTTTATAGTTTCGCGTAAGGTTTAGTGTTACCCAATATATGGGCATCAACACCACCTAGTAACTAACTGCGGAGACATCTTATATGACCCAAAAACGAATCAAAGAAAAGGAGACAATCCCAATGAAGTGTCCCAAAATTTGTGCAAAAAACTTTGCAGCAAACAGAGACTACCACGTTGGGTAATTAGTGCAAGATCCTGCTTACAGACATTCTCTATTCTTGACTTTGTTGATCGATGATTCTGCAGCCCTCAGAGACAATCTCACCAACTACTTGGATATTGTGAGATGATCGACTTGTCAAAAGACGTCCAAAGTCTTTCTTCTTCTTCTTCTTAATAGGCGCTACATTTCGGGGTGAACCTGGGCCTCAACCAACATGCCCCTCCAACTAGCACGATCTTTTGCTAGCCTTTTCCATTGCCGCATACCCAGTTGGCTGAGGTCCCCTTCCACCCGTGTACGCCATCTTAAGTGCGGCCGCCCTCTGCTTCTTCATCCCTCGGGATTGGATTCAAAGACTCTCCGGGCTGGAGCTGTGGTGTCCATTCGCTACATGGCCCAGCCATCTTAGGCGTTGAATCCGTAGACGCCTGACTAGACTCATGTCGCTGTACAGCCCGTAAAGTTCGTGGTTGAATCTTTTCCTCCATCTCCCGTCTGCCTTTATAGGCCCGAAAATCACGCGCAAAATCTCTCTCTTGAACCGGCCAAGGGCCGCTTTTGATAGTGTCTATGCTTCTGCGCCGTACAACAGGACCGGGTTGATAAGGGTCTTATATAGAGTCAACTTTGTCGTTCGGGAGAGGGCTCTATTACTCAATTGCTTCCTGAGCCCAAAGAAACAGCGATTGGCAAGAGTGATTCTGCGTTTGATTTCGGAACTGATGTCGTTGTTCCAGGTCACTGCGGAGCCAAGGTAGACGAAGTCCTTAACTACCTCGAACTTATATCTGCCTATACAAACGTTCTGGCCGAGACGTCGGTGGTGAGCATCCTATTCTGATGACAGCTTATATTTAGTTTTGCCCTCGTTTACCGCCAAACCAATTTACGCCGCCTCCATCTCAATACTCGCAAACGCCTCATTGACATCTCGCTGTGATCTACCTATTATGTCAATATCGTCGGCGTATGCAAGGAGTTGCGAGGATTTGAAATAGATTGTGCCTCTTGTATTGGCTGAAGAAATCACACGACAGCGCATCGCCCTGCCTAAATCCTTTTTTGACATCAAAACTATCGGTAAGGTGTTCACCGATTCGGATGGAGCAGCGAGCATTCTCCAAAGTCATCCTGCATAGTCTGACGAGTTTAGCAGGTATGTTAAAGGTAGACATAGCGTTGTATAGCTCTTGTGTGTCGTATGTCTCTTGTGGATCGGGCATACGATGCTGCTACTCAATTCCGCGGGCATGCTTTCCTTTGACCATATCTTACAGATGAGCTGGTGCATTCTCCTAACCAAGTCATCTCCAACTGCCTTGAAGAGCTCAGTAGACAATCCGTCTGCGCCAGCAGCTTTATTCGACTTGAGCTTCGATATGGCAATCTTAACTTCGTCGAGGTCAGGGTGACAGAATTCACCCATTCAATTATTGACTAACATCGCCGTTATACAGTCTGCAGAAGTGGTTCTCCCATATTCTCAGCATCGACTGCGATTCTACTACTAGGTGTCCGTTCTCAACCCTGCAGGCTTCCATTCTGGCTTTATAACCTTGGCATGTTCGCTTTATCTGCTGATACAACTTTCGAACGTCACGCCTGCAGTAACACCTCTCCAAATCCTCCATCGCACGCTTTTCGTGCTCTTTCTTCTAAGAAGCTTATGCTCCTCCCTTCATTTTAACTTGTAGAGCTCACGAGCTGCTCTTGTCCTTTTATGCAGCGAGGCCTTATATGCATCCTGCTTCGCTGTGTGAATCCTCCTGCACTCGTCATCGAACCAGATGTTTCTTCGTGGTGGAGCCTTGCAACCCAAAACTTCGGATGCAGAGCTTTTCAGGGCTTATTTGCGAAGGCTCCACTGCTGTTCTATTAATAGCGTGGAGGATTGTGGTGTATTGGATAGCTTAAGGGAGACGCGATCGGTAAAAGCACGAGCGTTTTCTGGCGATAGTAGCTTTCCGACGTCATAACTTTGTATTCTTACTCTACTCCACTGCGTTCGTGATATCCGTAAGCGCATCTTGGCTACTTCAAGATAGTGGTCCGAGTCGATGTTAGCCCCTCGGAAGGTTCGAACATCAAGAATAGTGGAGGAGTGTTGGTAGTCGATTGGCGGTCAAAGACCGCCAGGTGCCTTTGTGTATATCGAGGTGCGGGAAGCGCGTACTGGCTAGATGGAAATTTCGCCCCGTAGCAAGATCAGTCAGCCTGTGTCCGTTATTGGAGGTGGTTTCGTGTTGGCTATGTTTGCCGATGACTTGTTCAAAGATGCTTTCCTTACCCAGCTTAGCATTGAAGTCTCCTAGTACAATTTTGATGTCATAGCTGGGACATTGGGCATACGTTCTGTCTAGGAGAACTCATCTTTGGCGGAGTCATCCTTGTCTTCCGTTGATGTTAAAAAATTTAGCCTTGACACGGATTGTTATGCTCGCTCATATGCCGAAAGCTTAGGACTTTTTGCCTTAGTCCACCTCGAACAACTAATCCACATCCAAACAATCGTTGCCCTCTCCCCCTATAGCAGTCGCCGTAGTAAATATCGCAGTTCTTCATCCGCTTTATACCCGGTCCATTCCATCACATTTCCTGGAATGGCGGTTATGTCCGCTTTATAGCGTCCTAGGGTGTCCGCAAGTTGTTCAGATGCACGTGGCCTGTTTAGGGATCTAACATTCCACGTACAAAGCCGAAGATCATTGTCCTTTTTGCGGTTTTTTTTTTCCTTTTTTTCCAAAGTCCTTAACATCACTTATTGGTTGATCTTTCCACATTGCAGAAGATAAATACGATTGTAACCAGCAAAAGTTCGAAAATGCTTGTAAATGTCGTTCTTGAACGAATTGCAATAATGAGGCGCTAAGTATTACATAACTTCCAACCTTTAGCTGTCACGTAGGGTCCCTACCTTAGGAGCTGTAAGGCAAATTTATTGAAATGGCCTACATTTGAAGCCTTGCGTAGATTTTAGGACGTCCTTTATGGCAAATGACCCAAGACGTTGTACTCAATTGAATGCTTGTCTAAAGAAACAGGAGCGAGAAGTACTCACGAGGAAATATCTTTTTCGCATACATTTGATCTTCCATCCATAACTAAATACTTGGATCTCGTCCCAGGTGGTATTTCACAATTAGGGATATTTCACATCCATTCGGCAGTATTTTTAGCACAAGCCCAGGCTTTAAGCCTTGTCTCCACAACGAAGACGTCTAGACTTTTACTTACACAAAAACGTTACAGATGGCATCATTAAAGCTTCGACTTAAAGCCCCCTCCTCTAGTCAGTCACTTGCTATTCACCTACATTCCATGGTAATTTCATCGAAATATCACACTCCAAGCATCCTTAATGGTGTCGCTTCTCTGCGGCTAAGGTTTCTCCTTCACCGCCTCCTTCCCACATCACAGTATCTGTGTGTACCTCACGTCATTACATGGCGGGAATAATGCTCGATGCGATAACAGAAAAAATATTTTGTAATTTTATGAGTTTGTTTGTGTCATTTGCTGAGCAATGAGGACCGGCACGTAATATTCAATTTCTCGACTTCATCCCATCATTTCGCATCGCACTAGGATACGAGCGAGAGTATACGGATATGAGTACAATACTTCAGGGTATATGTAGCTCATGTGTGATATAGGGAATTCCAGAGGCGGATCGTTGGTAAAAGCGGAAAGAAACCAAGAAACGAACCATAAAGGATAAAAAGTGAAATTGAACAAATGCTTGTCGTTGATACCCTTCGCCTGGAGTCGGTTACGTTCCACCCCACGGCATTCTTTGGATCACGATCTCTAGCTGGGCGAACGCACATTTCGCATAAATGTCACGTTCGACGAAAGACTTTCATTCATTTCGATGAAATGAACAGAGACGACGTAGTATAAAGCAAAAACATGGGGTATGTGTATCCTAGAAAGGACGACAGCACTTAAGGATATGCTCTTCCAATTCCGATCTAGTGCTTCAAGCAAAAAGCTAAAGAAAATTTCGCGCAGACCTGAAGACGAAAAACTGAAATGTACGCCACGTACATATGTACATATGTACATAGGTGTATACAAGCATATGGCCATAAAGGAAATGGTATTGCGAAAAGGAGCTGCGGTCCTTTAATGTGTGTGGCACGCTTTGAAATGCCAATAACCAAACGAAGTAAACTGATAGAGAAATTCCGTAAACGATTTGACAGTGTGGAATGTTAGGGAACGCAGAGGAACGACAAAGTGCTAAACGCGTGCATCTTCCAATGGTCCAGGATGACTATAAAGAACACTTGTGGACATGTCCCCGAGGATAGTTATCGTGAAATGTGATTTTCGGGATATCAAAAATACCTTAAGGAACAGAACGAACAACACAATATGAACACTAAGTGGCGTATGTGCCCATAACTAACATCATTCAAGGTGCAACCAGTATTTTTTCCCACAGTGCCTGAAATGACACTCAGCCACCTCCGCAGTTCCGACTAAAATAGGGCAACAGCACCTGCATCATTTCATCACTCAGACACCTCGCCTCGATTATTAAAACAATTAAATGAAATTAAATACAAAACTTTGCCCATAACGCCTAATGACAGTTTAATTACCCACAGCGCCATATCCGCACTCACCCATCCAGCCGTTGACACTTCCCTCCCGACGATAGCCTTACGCAGAGATGTGTCCAGTACACAGTTTGGTTTTTTGTTGGACAATTGCGAAAAGTGAATTGACTATTATTCGGGAGTCCAGACGCAGTACAGCTCACGCTTATCTACCCCTAGTAATCGGTGCAGTCTTGTGGAAAATGCGTACGTTTCACAGAATACCCTGCCGATCTAATGACATGATTAGGAGATACGTGACATGGTAGGCCACAGGAAAAGAAGTAGAACCCTGATAGCTAGTGAATTATGCGAAGCGTTTGCTGCCGCATTACACTACAGTCCGCCTGTCACTTGCAGCAGGAACGACTTGTACGATTGCTTGATTCCTTTTGTGCGACAAAAGGCTCACAGGGAATTGTTTATCGTTGCGTCACCCTTATGCTCGTACTATTGGACACACAGGCGGTAGTGCTGCAAGCCAAACTCACTGTTGACAGGTTTGATGTAGTGGAAATAATCGTGCAGCTTCGAATGCACAAATCAAGGAGTGAAAGAAACAATTTCTTTAATTAAGTTTAGGTTGAACTGGCGCGATGTGGTCGTGTATTCGTGCATCTAATGGTAGAAGGGAACGTTGACGAAGTGAATGCAGGCATCGGATGGCGAGATTGAGTTGAACGATAAGGATGACGGTTAGTCAGTAGTGTGGCAGGTTCGAGGGAAATGCTGCAGTGCAGTGCAGCGTATTTGATGGACAGAACTAGAAGGGTCATTAACAACAGGATTTCGTGATGAATAGTTTTAACATTTTTACTTTTTTTTTTTCATATTTCTGCCCTTACTGGTCAAACATCCTGTTGGCTTACGGTCTACCTGTCATCACTGAGAGATGGTACACCTAGAAAACCTGTCATTTTCTACAAATTTGTCACTCAGACCGATTTTCTGTCCCAGTAAGTTACTTTTACCTGAATCTTATGTTAAACTGATTGTAGAGACTACGACCCCACAGGCGCCACGCAATTTAGCAACTTGAGCAAAAGGTCGATCTAAACGTTTATCGGTCTCTTGATCAATGCCTTAAGAAACCCATTAATCTATCCGAAATAAACTAGACACGTACTAAGCTCTCTTCCCAAGTTCCTTCTTCGGGCGGCCGATCCGATCCTCTCGTCTGAGTTCCCCTACCCTATCGGAAGTGTGAAGCGCAGAAAGCGTTGGCGGTTAGTAAAGGCTGCTGTAGCGGGCACAAACATGCCAGCACTTTCGGCATGCGCGTCGAACTCTCTTCCTCGTAAAGAGGCTGACAAAGCCGAAAGCACAATAGTCGAGCCGAAAGCACAATAGTCGAGCCTAAACCTCTGGGGGAACTAGCTAAGAAGGTTAGGTCGATGGAGGTATCTCCTACCGAAACCGATCCGATCCTCTCCCCTCTCGGATGTGCGCAGCGCAGAAAACGTCGGCGGTTAGGGAAGGTTGCTGCAGGAGCCACAAGCATGCCAGTACTTGCGCCATGCGCGTCTAACTCTCTTCCTCTTACTAGGAAGGTCAACTGCGCAATAACAGGGTGATCAGTTCGCGAAATGACGGTGCCGGAAGTATTCAGGATCCTACTATGGCCGGATGAGAAGGCAAAGTTGTTACGGGTCCTAGCCACACATAAACCAGCAAGGCTGTCCTAGAGCAGAGTGCGAAGGAAACAGGTGCTAAAAACTGAAAAAGGAAAGAGCGCCCGCAAACAAAGACAAAGCCCCGCTAGGGAAAGAGTGTGTGACGCCTCCTTCTTCGGCGGGGCAGTGGGAAATCAGAGTCCAAAGGCAGATGTGGTGACGCATAAGGATCAAAAAATAGGCCAGAAGGCGAAGAAAGCCAAAAAGCGCTCTTCGGAGGCGGACACATCACACAGCAAAATTTCTTGCTCCAAGATCCAAAGAACCGTAAGGGGTCGAGAATAGCATACTTCTTATAGAGAGGCGGCCATCTCCTCAGGAAAGTTAGCACTGACAGTAGAAGGACCGACGCAGATTGCAAACACAGCGAGAATCGTCTACTGGACCTAGGCTCGGCAACGGGTTTCTGTATACAGGCAGAGAAGTCTGCTCTGATGAATAGCACCTTCGTGGTGAGCTAGTCCCCACAGCAGACATCGACCTGGATCAGGAACATGGTGCCTCCTCCGGGAGCTGCGACCTAGCAGGTAGTTAGTCTCCCGAAAATAACGCGCGCCGTCTGGCGGATCGCGAGGAAACCTGGAAATTAGTTGAATGTGCTGACGTGCCATGCGTTTACGCTCGCAGAATCCAGGGCTTGACACTAGGGCTTGGATTATATCTATTCCTACAAGCAAAGAAAGAGCACTCTGAAAAACGAGGGTTCTACTCTAGTTTCTAGATCGCGAGGAAACCTGGAAATTAGTTGAATGTGCTGACGTGCCATGCGTTTACGCTCGCAGAATCCAGGGCTTGACACTAGGGCTTGGATTATATCTATTCCTACAAGCAAAGAAAGAGCACTCTGAAAAACGAGGGTTCTACTCTAGTTGTAGGGAAGATGTCGCTTCTGTCGCGAAAGATTGTTCTCATCTGGTGCTGCGATTCTAATGCCGAAAAATTGCTTGGGGCAACAGCAAATGCGATACAAGAGGGGACCGTCTTTTAGACTTCTCTCTTTCGTCTGGCCTTACCATCAACAATCTTAGCTCCCAACCAACGTTTGTTAGGGCGAGACGACAGGATTTGATTGACCTAACCCCATCTAACAGATATGTGAAGGTCATCACTTACTGGAGAGTTTCGCCTGATGTTACACTGTCGGAACATAGATATATCGTATTTCGATTAAGTTTTGGGAGCTCCTCCTTGCAACCCAGACAGAATCCGAGAAAGACGGACTAGGTACGGTTAAGGGAGGAGTTTGAGAAATCCACACCTAAACGAAACAATCGATAGAGATCGCCGTTCATAACCTGCTACCCTGGCATTTGCCTACATACCTATGCCATGGCGCACGATGAAAATAAGAAAAAAGGATTACTCACTTCCCAAGAGTTTTAGACCAATTAGTCTAACATCTTTCTGCTGAAAAACATGAAGAGACTGGTAGAGATGCTCGTAAGGTTGCGTCCTGTCTCCGCTGTTATGGTGCATGGTGGTTGACTCTCTGCCTGATGCTCTCAATGCCTCTGGAATCTATGCCCAGACCTATGGGGATGATGTTGCCGTTCTTTCCCTCGGTTCATGCTTAGCGACTGTCCGTCTTAAAGGACAGGCTGCGCTAAATGTGATCGATGATTGCTGAACAAGAAATTGGGTGTCGGTTATTCCTCTTAAGACCGATGTCGTTCTCTTCACGAGAAGGGAGAAAAATACTGACATGACTCAGCTGGTACAAAAAGGCACACCCATCCCGGCATCCAAGGAAGCTATGTAAGTAACTAGGAGTCGTCTTAGATAGCAAGCTCCTTTGATCAAAGCATGTTGAGTCAAAACCACCAAAGCGCTGTCAGTTTTTGACAAAAGCCTTTTTCTAGCCAAGGTCCTCTGGTTCTACATGGCAATGATATGGTTCTCTGGTGAAACAGGCTAACACGCAAACACGTGGGAGCCTCTTTCCCCGAACTCCAAAGAACTCAAGACCTTCAGTAGACTAAATTTACTAAGGCTTGTGTGGGTTCCAGGACACTCTGGGATAGCAGTAAATGAGATCTCTGATGAACTTGCCAGAATGGGTTCAGAGGACAGTTTCTCAGAACCTGAACTCGCTCTAGGTCTACCTGTGTCCACAGCAAGTTCCTACATTAACGAATGGATGTTCAATGCACACAACCGTAGATGGAAGGATTAGCATTCCTGCTGTCCTTAAGGAGAATTGACTGCGGAAGACTTGTGGGAGTCATTACGGGCCATTACACTTTTGCTTAGCATCTCTGCGTGCTTGTCATCAGTAAGACGCATACTTGCGCTGCATTTTGCGAGGAGGATGAATAGCAGAGCATTTTCTCGGTCGCGTACGGTGTCGCATCCTTGGGGCCGATGTGGTGGTGTGCCGAATCTCTTAGCTCTACATTACTGAAGTTCCTGTTTGGGGTACAATGAACCAGTATTTGCGTCACAAGGCCCCTAAAAAGCTCTGTCCGTCCGTTAACACTCCGGTTAACATGGTGTCCCTCAGGGCTTCCATTTCAGACCAATTATTATAGTTTTCTTACTAATTCACACTGATCGCTGCATGATTATTTTTTTCGAAATAAATTATGTCATTTACCAACGACTCGACATGGCTCCAAGTACCAAGTACATTTGACACTAATTTGACATTTCTCCGAGCACAGTCTGATCTCTACATCCCTCTTCGCCTCATCATGACACAACAGTTCAAAGAATTTGAATTCCAACAAACCTCAGTTGGATGAGAAGAACACAGAAATCCCTTCGGACCCGTTAAAGGGCTACACGCACTCCAAAAGTCATCGACTGAGTGACATCCACTTGAGGTCATACCATCGAGTACTCGAGCAAGTAACCTGTGATTCATAGGAAAAACCATTATTATCTACTTGAGAGGTGGAATTCCATGGAGTTAAATGGATGCCGGTGCGAGATCCACGAACGACTGCAAGTCATTGAGCAATTTTTGTTGGATTTGAGGTTGTGTGTCAGTTGGACAAAAGGCGGGATTGTCATTCGAGACGATGGGGGGGAATAATAGTTCGTCTGACTGACAGTTTCCTTTGTTCCTTCTTGACCCTAGTCAGTTTGGTACTCCGTACGCAGAAGGACTACAATTTTTTTTGTTTTCCACATGGATTGATACATGACAGCAGTTAATTCTCGCTGACACCATGATTTGTCCATTTTTGCTTGCCTCCTCACATGCCGACGAATGGGTTTGGCAACGCAGCGACTATGACTTTCTAGAGCACTCATACACACATAAGTAAATATATGTATATGTACGTACATGCATCCAGAGGAGTACATATGTATATTGCCTAAAGCTAATCGTTGACGCTGGCCCAGGCAGCAGTCGGAGGTGTTTCCCTATATCTAGATGAAGGCATTTATCTCTGTCACTTTGAACGGATTAACGAATGGCGGGAATGGAGTAGAGTGTTGCAGTGGAGCATGGTACAATGGCGTGCAAATTCATTGTGACAGATTAGCATATAATGAGTTATAACCACCTTGAAGGCATTTGTTGCTTTTTTAGGTTTTTGGTTTTGGCTTTCAATCGCTGCGGTGGAGTTAATCGGTATCTGATCGGGATGTGAGCGGAGGACATACATACATAAGTGATTAATGTTCTGTGAGGAGGAAACGAGGACATTGCCAAATACATCTTTTGAGGTCAGACTCTGTAGACGGGTTCCAATGCGAAGCAAAAGGAAACGAATAAAGATTTCCGCCAAAATCTACCACACTTGGCCGTCGTCCTTATACCGTAGCCCAGTCGATTCGTTTGTATCGTCGAAAACTCGCCAACGAGCAATTCATGCATACAAATCTCCACAACTCAGTTAATATTTGCTCCAATTCCATCTACATCCCCATAGTTCTTGTCACACATCACACATCGTGCAACGAGAATAACAAAAAACAAATGCGAACGACTAGTGTTGGCATCGTTGCAATCTCTCCGTCTCTTTGTTTTCGAGCTTAAGGACTTGATGATCCTTCGTTTGGTCGCTCTCGTCCTTTGTCGGTTGCATCTGCATACGACTTCAAGTCGACTCCATTATTGTCATTTGTACGCCTGCAGACAATTGGGGCATCGTTCTCACTCAAGATCTCCTTGCGCAGACGATGAGAAACTATGCCGCAAGACATCTAAATCCTTTTGACTATACTCCAGACGGAAGAGATACCATCAATTAAATTTGACATCATTCGTCTTAATATAGATCCATCCCTTATTCATGGTATTCGCACTTATCCGCCCGTCGACGCCTTACGCGGCCACACTATCGAGATTAAATCCGATCATCTAGGAATCTTATGAAGTTAATTTATCAGAAGTTAAGCAATTTATCTATGCGAAAAAGGTTTCGTTCGCCGTAGGCGGGTTTGGATTTTGACGGCAACCATTACCATCCTCAGCGTGGTTATCAACAAAAACTTCTTACTCTACTTCTTAGTCTTCTTCATCGTGCTACAGATGGATGAACGAACAACAAACAAATGAACAGATATACAGCAACAGAAATGGAAAAGGAAAAGGATGTTGGAGTGGAATTATTAATCCTAAACAAGATTCCCGAAGATTATGTATCTGAAATGCAGCCGGGAGCTACGATTTGGGTTAATGGTAGCCAAGCGAATGGCGGATAGATGGGTAAATGGATGGTGGCGGTTACTGTGACGGCGGGTGTATATCTATAAACTTTGTATTTATCTTTAATTATTTCAATAATCATAACGAGCGACAGTTGCCAGTAGAATCTTAAATACCATCCTAGTCCTTGGTCCTTGTGCTGGTGTTGATGTTGTGGCAGGATTAGGGCAAACCTTTCGTTCGCACGTGGAATTCAAGTTGAAATGTTATCTCCACTCGGAAGGTACTACGAAATGGGACGTTTTTAATTGGGCCAAGGATTTTCGGTCGTCGTATACGTCGTCATCATCGTCGTCGTCGTCGTCATGGCACCGTAGATAAGACTAAGGAGTGTAGATAGGTTTTTTCGGGGTGTGACACTTTGTGAATGGGATTGTTTCACGTTTCAAGGTCTCTCTGTGTATGGTAGCGTGTTTTTTAATACGCATACATAGTAGAGTGTGGAGTGTGCAAGCTTAGGAGCTTTAACCTATTAATCTACCGACTGAGAAATGCTTAAGGAAATGGTGGGTAAAGTCGGTTAAGGTGGTTAGGCACTTCTTCGTATATATGTAGTACTTGTAGTTGGATAATTAATTTCAATCTCCTCGAGCGTACTACATTCAGAATGACTTGCAATTTAGGGAAATTTTGTCATTAAACTACTCGTAGAATTGCGATGTATGTAACTCTGCGACATATGTAACTTTGTACACGTGGATGTGACGGTGGAGCTGTTGAAAATGGTTGTCTAATTGAAGTATTCGTTCGGATGAATATTTTATTTTTAATCTTCTTGAGAGGCTTAAAGCAAATTTGGCTAGAAAGGCAGAGTAATGATATAAATTAGCCCGGAGAGATGCGGATTAAAACAATTAATTAATATTGAATTTCTCGTATCTGTTACTTGGAGGCAAGTCTAAGAGGTTCACGACATGAAAAATTGGCGCAAACTGTACACATTTTCTGCCCTTTCTCTGTCAAATCGTTCTCTAGTGCGTGCGATAGCCTGATATGAGGTATCTCTGTATCCGGTCGAGCAGTCACAGGACAAAAATATTGGTGTATCACACGGTTCCACTTTTGGACCTGAACTTGTTTGAAGGCTTCCTGTCTTTTAATTTAAATGAAACAAAGTGTGTGTGAGGTATCATCGAACATTTTGTTTGCTTAAAAGACCTATCAATGCCATTATGTATGGAATGTAACATCGTTCAAATGTCTGCCGCGGCTTCTCTGGGTGGCGCGCAATCGAAATATCCGATTTTCCACAATTCTGGCGCATACATCAGGCTTATGTTGGCTTTGAGGGCCGCTATGGTTTGCATAGGCCTGCGACTTCAGAAAACCCCATTAGAAAAATCTAACGGGGTCAAATCGCACGATCTCGGTGGCCAGTTTACATCGCCTCCACGTGAGATGACCATGCCCCCGAATCGCTCGTGCAGAATTTCCAATGTGGCGTGAGCTGTGTGGCACTTAACACCATTCTGTTGAAACCACATGTCGCTGGTGTCCATATCGTCCAATTCAGGCCAAAGGAAGTTAGTAATGACCGACTTATAGCGCTCGCTGTTGACGGTGATGGCATTGCCAATGCCATTCTCAAGGAAATATGAACCGATGACGCCGTCAACCCAAAATCCACACCAAACAGTGATGGATTGGTTGCTCCTGGATCTCAAGTGTTGAATTCGACAACTTTGTTTCTTGACATTTACATTCATCCAGAAATGAGCCTCATCGCTGAAAATGTTATTTCGATGAAAATTAGGGTCGAATTCCAACTGCTCCAGAGCCCAACCAGCGAACACACGTCGGTGTCTATTGTCGTTTACCTTCAGCTCCTTCTTCGACTCAACCAGCACGATCTCTTGCCAGTTGAGGTCCTTCTCCACTTGTGTGCGCCATTTGAGTCGAGGGCGTCCTCTATTGCTTTGTCCCAATGGCTCGGATTCGAAGATTCTGCGGGCCAGAGTTATGTTGTCCACACCTAGACCTGTATGGTCATGGTCCAGCTATATTAAGCGTTGTATCCGTAGACACTTAACCAGGCACATGCTGCCGTACAGTCCGTGTTTCAATTTTCTCCTTCAGATGCCATCAACGCAAACAGGACCAAAAATCGCACGTAGAACTTTTCTTTCGAAAAGACCAAGAGCTTCCCCATCCGCTTTCAATAGCGTCCATGCCTCGGCATCATAAAGCAGGACTGGGATAATCAGGCTTGGGAGAGATGGCTCTGTAAATCAGTTGTTTTTTGAGCCCACGAAAACAGCCATTGGCAAGAGTTATTCTGCCTTTAATCTCGAAACTCATGTTGTTCTGCGGATCCAAGGTAGACGAAGTTCTTGACTACCTCTTGCTGCCCATTTTGACGCTCTGTCCGAGACGTCGATACTGTGCGTCCTTTCAGCATATCTTTCGTTTTGCCGTCGTTTATCATCAAACCCATTTTGGCCGTCTCCAGTTCAATGCCAGCAACACCAGCAAGGACACTGAGATTCCACCATTAGTCTACAGCTCCGGTTAGTGGGAACCACCTGGACAACACCCCTTTTGGAGCTTGCCGTACATATTTCGATGCCCAGGTCCAAAAGAAGATCTCCAAGATCGGGTCGGAACCCTGGAAAGGAGACGGCGCTTACAACCTCAGTGAGGTTACCGATACCAGATACACCCGGAACCTCCGCCCGAGGGTAAAAAAGAGACCTGGCCTCCAATTTGGGAGTTGTGCGTGAGCTAATCCCCTCACTACGTAAAAAGAGGGCCACAAGCCTCAGACAAAGACGGATTTACGACCCCAGCAAACCTTTAGCTTCTGGGTCAGTTAAATTTTATACCCGTGCAGGCCCAAGTCACCGTGGCGCAGTGGGTAGTGTGTTGGCCTCTGACGCCGATGGCTCGGGATCGAATCCCAACACAGCCATGTCATCGAACGTGTTTTTCGCGGTGTTTCTCCTCAGCGGGGCTCTGACAAAACCCCCTGTAGTAAAATTGTCATGAAAAGCTTCTCGCAATTCGCCGTTCGGAACCGGCAATAAACTGTAGGTCCCTTTTCACCTATGGGAAAATTAAATCACACACAACATGGGTGATTGAGAGAAGCTCGGCTCAGGTTCTTCATGGACTGTAACGCCAACATACGTACGTACGTACGTACGTACGTACGCAGGCCCAAGTCCCGAAGCAAAATTTGTCAAGTTGTGGTTTGCGAAAGGCCGAGTTTTTGTGAGCGACGTGAAATCGACTGCTTCGGATTCTCGTACACACTCTCACGGACAGCGGCCGATGATTTCCGCAGATCCTGCGTTTCGTCGACAAATGAATGTTGATTTATCGTTTACTGAACCAGTGGACTCAAATTTAATCAGCTCTTTCGGTAGGACCATTATGGCAACCGTAAAATGGACGAAGCGCGCGGAACGTTGTCCGATCAAACACCCATTTTGATGAAACAATTTTTTCATTTGCACATGTTGTTGAACGCTATGTCCATCCATGGTGATTTGGCGAAACAGACTGAATAAATGACAGCCAATTTGACAGACGTAGTTTCAGCAATATAGTCGCTATCAACTGGAAGCCCCTTTCGGAAGACTCATTAAAATAAATGTCATTTCACGTGATCTTGGTGATAGATCTAGTAGAACAAGCTCGAAAAGAAGTCCTTACAAAGCAGTATCACCCTGACCAAATCTTGCTCTCGATATTCTGTCCTTCAGTGGTCAATTTAATTTTTTGTGTCTCATGTAACCTGCCTAAGACGGTCCATCCGACTGAGTACTTCTTCAGAATTTGTCGGCTTTTCCCACCTTAACCGCATTACAACAAACCATTACACATCGCTTCCGGTGATTCAGATAATTCGGTCTTATCTGCTCCCTCAACTTTGTCAGTTGCATACGAATCTCGCCAGCAGTGGGTAACATACAAATTGAAAGGAAAACAAAACACTGAATTTCTCACTTTCAATCTGTATCTGGCACAGACATGATGAGGACGACAAGGAAAGGCCTAAATAAAAAACCGCCTGCCAAAAAGGACTCAACTCTAAAATCCAACTTCAACGTCACCCACCCATCACGTCGTCCTCGTCGTTGTAGTCGACGAAAATGTGTTCGTTCATTTGTTCAAATTCGGTTTTACTCTCCGCCTCATCCGTCCGCCCGCTCATTCATATGTATGAGCGCCACTTTTCGCCCACCCGAACACGAAGACATGGCTGGAGATGGATGAATGGATGAGCAGATGAAATGGATGGATGGATGGGGCGAGGGAATGGCTGAGCAAAAAAACATATGTTCCATTGTGCATGCTGGGAATCGGTTTTTAGGTGGCAGCCCGACTACACTTTAAGTGGTAATCATTTACGCTTCGCAATTGTGTTCCGAAGGCGGTGAAGGCAACTTGCGAAATATGTAGCTTTCGAGCTACAAGACCCCCCTCCCAACATTTGGCTTGGGGTTGGTTCTCTTTTTATTCCGTCGCTTTTTTCGTTTCTCATCCGTTGTTTTGAGTGTTTGTTTAGGATATGTCATTGTCCTGATCAGGACGGATGGTTTCTTCCTTCTCCCCTCCAAGTGGGACATAACAATAGTACAAGAAAAATATTTACTCATTCTCGTTGCCGGGCGGGGAGTGAATTTGAATGAGTACTACTTGGGGTGAGGTGGGTGGCGATTTACGGATTCTATCGATCCTCCATCGTTTTCGGATGCTTGGTTCACAATTCTGTTTCTGTCGAACTGGCCGGGAATCCACAAAATTGCCGAATATGTTACACCAGTGTACGTTCCACCCACACTGTGTGTTGGTAATTTGATATTTTGTCCTCATCCGTAGGTGATTAAATAAATTACTTTATACAGCCAACGTGATGCATATGAATTGAACAGAAAGAACAATCATCTGTCCGGCTCCGAACGAAAGCGATCATCCGATCATCATGGTCTACAACGAAGAAACCACCGGAAAAAAGGAGATGAAAAGTAGGCCAAAATGCTTAACCATGACTATGTAGTATCTGGATGCATATTAGCTGCGGAATCATTCATCTGCTGCAGTTCCCACTTGTCGGCCAAATGCCGAATGTCATTCGACTGTCTGTCGAATAAATAATGACAAATGAGTTTCTCTTCCTCAAGACATTCCCTCTGTCGTCGAGTGGATCAGTTTTTTTTTTTTTTTTTTGAGTGATGACGGGGGGTCAATTGGTCGACGTTCTATAGACGGATTTCATTTTTCTGTGTTAAGTAAAAATTTGTATTAATTTATTTAAATCGAGATTGAGGCTGGAACTGAGGCTAAAGCTAGATAGTGATCTTAAATAGGGTGAAGTCTGTTCACATGGTGTGTTTGGATTGTGTTTTTAGGGAGTGTAGTTGGTGCAGTTAAGTGGGTTAGTTGATGCTCATGGTAAGTTAATTAAATTCGTGGTCGAGTCCACGAGCTTGACTCAATTGAATGAGATGATGGTGGTCGCATGTGACGGTTAGACGTTGCCTATGATGGGTGACGTGTTCGGAAGTACCTATATTCCGGATTAAAATAGATTTGGTAGCAAAAGAGCTTTAACGTTGTACAATTCACTAAATTTTAATGTAGAGGGCACCACGATATTTCATTCCAGAATCCAATGTGTGCTAAGACCGACCATCGTTTCGTACTGTTCTTACTAGTCCCATTGCTTTTATCTTTTTTTAGACAACAAACTTCTAACTAAGGGGGCGCCACCATAATTCTTCCCAAGATGCTCCAATTGCTGTGGAAATGCAGGATGCAATTTTGATACTCAATTATCTTAGTGTCTTATTCAGAGGTAAGTGCTACTTTCTCTTCCAGACAATATTCAGCTTGAAATGTAAGGGGGCGCCATGAACAATTTGCCCGTCATATTAAGGATAAAAGGGAAATTCAAATTCGGCACGGATTTTTATGCGTTCTAAGAATAAGAATTATTTTCTACTTTGGACAGTATCCGTTGACAAACGCTAGTTAAGGGGGCACCACAATAGTATTGGCAAAATGCCTGTGGTGCTGTACTACTTAACTTATTAGGCCAGCGATCCATGGAGGATCTGAGCCAGAGCTATAGCTGTCTTCCATCCATCGCTGCTTCCAATTATCAGGACTCTTCTTCTCGAACCAAAAGGATCCGATTTGAAGACTCTCTTAGCTGGAGCGTTGGTGCTCATGCGCTCGATGTGGCCGAGCCAGTGTAGTTAACGGATCTTTGCCTTCCGGACAACATTCACAACTTCGTACAACTCGTAGAGTTCGCGGTTATGTCTTCTCCTCTATTCGCCTTTCTCACAAACAGGACCAAATATCCGATGCAGATATTTTCTTTCGAAAGAATTCAAAATCTATTCCACCGGCTTGCTTATCGCCCAGCTTTCGGCTTGGTACAACGAGGCTAGCAGTATAAGCGTGTTGTAAAGCATGATTTTGGTTCTTGGAGTGAGGAGAAGTTTTGACCCAAGTTGTTTAGACAAATCGAAGTAGCAGCGGTTGTCAAGGGCGATTCTGTGTTGGATCTCAACTGTGGTGTCGTTTGTTGAGTTTACGTTTGCCCCGAGCTGTCAAACATTATGTTTTGTCCCAGGTGATGAGGGACGGAGCGGTTTTTACTTGAGAACATATTTTTTGTCTTATCCTTATTAACATTAAGACCAACTCGTTTCGCTTGTTCTTCAATTGCCGTGAACGCTTCTACAACGGCACGCTGAGACCACCCGATGATGTTAATTTCGTCTGCGTTTCCCAGCAGCCAGATGGACTTGAAGAAGATAACTCCCTCCGTGTTGAAACCTACCCGCCGTTCTATTTGCTCCAGCACCAAATTAAAGAAGTCGTTTGTCTTTTCTAGGATTTGTCAAAGTATGAGGGTTTGGTCTATAGTCGATTTGCTAAGGCAGAAGCCGCACTAGTATGTGCCGATTTGTGTGGTGCAGCAAGGTTCCTGGACAGATTTTTTTACGCAACATTGAGCAGGGATATACCTCTCTTCAAATAGAGTTGATATTTGGGTCGTCGGGTATGCTTTCGTCTTTTCAAGTTCTACAGACGACCTGGTGCGCAGTCCCTGCAAGAACATCGCCGGCAGCCTTAAAGAGCTCTTATAGCAGGACAGCTGAACCTGTGGTCTTGTTGTTCTTCAGCTTTTGAATACCTGTGCCGACTTCTACGATGCTGGATGGCTGAAATTGAGCGTTCTTCAGCCCCTATCACTCTCTCTTGGTCATGCTCGTTGAGCAGCACCTGATAATGCTGCTTGAATACATCCGCTTTTCTCTGCCTTTCTTGAAGCCCCCTACAAGGGTTTTAGCTTTTTTATAAAAGGCCCGTATTTTATGTTTGTCCCTAGACTCCTCGATATCCTTGAGCTGCAGCCCGCGAAGATTGTTTTCTTCAGTTGCAGCAGTTTTTTTCTTCCCTTCTTCTGGCTCGGCACTACTGGTTTTCGCTGCAGCGTCTTTTGGTACGCCTCATCTGTTGCTGCCTCTTTCTGTTCACACTTGCCATCATACTACGGGTTTCTTATATGTGATGGCAGGTAGCCTCAGGTGATTGCAGCTACTTCCTGCGTGGTTGAGGGGCGATGCAGCCATCTTTTGTTGGCATTTGTATTCGACGTACGCATACCGGAGAGTCCTTCGCCCTGTAGACTATGGTAACCTCAAGTGCACTCAGTGTACTCCAATGTCGAACCTCCTAATGGTTGACTGATGCAGCTTTCTGACATTGGACAGTCAAGCTCTGAATCTTAATGCTACGTATAAATGGTCAGACCCGATGTTTGCCCCCCGAATGTTCGCACATATGTACAGGACGTTTAACGGGTGTCTTGCATCAATGAGCACATGGTCGATTTGGCTGGCGGTTCGACCAGGTTGCTATGTGGATACGCTTGCGAGGAAATCGTGTGCTTCTTATCACCGCATTACGAGGTGCCGCAAAAACCGTGATCCGGAAGCGCTTATCTGCTGTTGTTTCGTGGAGACTGTGCTTTGAGATCACTCCGCCAAATGTGTTCTTCTGACCCATTTTGGCATTGAAGTCCCCGAGTACGATTTTAACGTCGTACTCCAGACAGGTTCCATCGGCGTTGTCTGAGAGATCATGGGAGTCATCTTTGATGGGATTTTCAATGGTACTGTGATACAGGCTATTATAGAATGCACTCGTATGGTATGCTATAGTATCCTGAAGTTCGTAAAAGAATTCCAGGGCCGGCCCCAGAAAATGAGGCCGAATATTCTGTCTGTCGATTTCCTGCATGCTGATGCGACAAATTGCGTACAGTTTTCACTAAATACCTCAATCAATCCCTAACCGAAGCCAGACAACAAACCTCGTCCAAACCAATTAACAAATTCATCTCTCATCCGCCATCCAAAAACAAACAAATTCATAAAAACTCAACGAGTCGTCACTCACAATAGTTTTTTGTTTTATCAATCAAATCGCAACGACCAATTCCCAGACAACAAGAAACAAAACGATCGAGAAAAGGCGGACAACAAGTGGAACTTGGAACCAAGACATCGAACTCCCCTACGAGCATGGAATTATTAATAACGATTTCCACTAATTAAATCCCGAAATGTCTGCCATGTGATTAATGATGTCCCACCGAAAAGGCATCGCTCGTATGTGGTTCGGAAATTTGATCAAACGATCGTTGGATAGCGAAAAGCCAGTGGAGCAAGGAGGAGAGTAGAATGATGGAACCATGAACTGCCGTGAGATGTCATGATGCCAATCATACTTTGAGTAGATAATAGGATAGCAGAGAAAAAGCCAGAAGCTGTTGCTAGCGGGACTATAGCTTGTTGTGCTATAAATCATGATTCCAATGACGTGGAATCGATGGATTCGTCTAAAGGATATTAGTGTTCAGGTATTGTATGTCCTGGAAATGAAGAATTGAAAAGTTTTCATTGCTTAAGGGATATCATCAGTCATTTAGGGTAGAGAGAGAGTCGTCCGTTGCCTAGGTGCTTTGGGTCTTGAAATGCTTTTTCTTTACATCCTGCATCCTTACTAGTAAATATTTGCGCACAGTAGCATGAGCTGATGGTAGTTTTACGTATCCCAAACGGACTCAAGTGATGTGGGAGAACAACCCTGATTGAAAAATTAATTTTTAATGGAGCCGTGCGAGTGGGTGTGAGGATTGCAGGGTACTCACCCCTGGTATCCTGGGAATTATTTTTTTCTCCTCTCCAAGGTGGGGGAGGATATCGTCCTTGTTGTGGTTTATTCGATTTTTCTATATGTTGGAGTATGTGTGTGATTTATCGAAGGACATTTTACGACGCAGCGTTGAAAGTCAAAGTGATTAATCATCCCGAGAATGAGCAAGGTCTGATAGGCCCCTTAGGGACCTTTGGTTATCCACCATTAACGGAAATACAGCAAAACCAGCAATTCCGTCCAAAATAAAATCAATTTGACTATCTCAAAGCAATCGTCAAGCACCGAAAATGGCCACAGAAATCCTACAGTCGCGCCTGGTTGTCTTCCTTTTGTCTTCCACTTGGGCGCATCTATATTTCACGCGAAATGAATCCACATTGGTTGATGCGTGCCGCCGGAATGTTTCTGGCAGCGCATTTCAACAGCCCACGTCGCATATGTGGTGAATCTACCTTCGTCCTTTCGACGTTCAGTTTTGCGCTGTATCTCGGGCGCATGTTCATCATAGTCGCTGGCTTTAATATCGGCGAACGTTTTCATTTACATATGACTGATTTTTCATATCTTTCCACGGTGTGCCGGCGAAAAACCCTGACGTTTTCCCTTTTTACTTAATTTTCTCTTTTCCGCTTTCCCGCCAAAATGCATCGATGCTATTGTGCAGTGGAAAGATAACCGCAACGCAATGCAACTAGCTATCGATGGGGTTACGTGAAAAGGACGTGATTGGCTTGATTCGCAGCGCACTCATTGGCATTGTATGGACAGTGGGGAGATGGAGGCGAGAACCCTTTGCACCGATTGCGGGTGGTTGACTGTCAGGAAACTGAACTGGAACATGATGTTAAGTGACAGGTAGCCCGGCGGATGGTTTTCCAATTGTGCATTTGGTTGCAGCACGTTCTATTGTTCCTTGTGGGCATGCGGTTGCGTAAGGTCTTTACGTGAGTCATTGGCCACGTGGTTGAAGTAGTACTTGGTCATTTGGGGGCTGGTGAAAGAAAATGCAAATGGGTTAGTTGGCGGACTTGAAATCACTTTCACGGTCTGGTACAGTAGGGCGATTGACATCGCTTGAAAATCTCTAAATTTAATTCCTTGTTAAACCGCATGGATGCGATCCTTGTTGCAGGCGTCAAGAATGAAATATGCTTAGTCGAGCTCATCACCTTTGTCACACTACCAGTGTAGGGAATACAAATCACCACGCCCCCATCAAACGGCCGTAAACAAGGATTACCAACTCGGATTATCAAGATCGCCCCTAATTAAGCGCCGCCTTGAAATTTGCATGACTAATCGACTTCATCGTGGCGGCAGCAATTCAAATTCCACTTCCCATCGAACCGTACTCCAAATTCTTTATCACCAACTCACGCACTACCAACTTCGAGTTACTTCGATTAACTCAACTTAATTCGTTCCACTGATTCCCCGAGATTCAAATTTGATCTCATCGAACAGTTGCATTGAACGCTGTTGCGCATCTAACTATCCAACTATCTCACCATCTCATCTACCGCTTAATTAATTCTTCAACTAACTACTAACAATCGGGCGGATGGATAGTAAAATCGAATGGAAAACAGAAAATTATAATAAAACACCGAAATCTGGATTTAGATACGCGAGTACTTCGATGGCGGTCGATAGAGCTGCGCGATTGATGCGCTAATCAATAACGCATACGCACAGAGAGTATCTTGGGAGTAGTGCAGTAGCTTTCTGACCTTACCCGTCTTCGATCGAACGTCTGCATTGGCTTGGCGGTATGGATCAAAGGTGCGGCTACGATCGTGTGATCTTCGTTCGATTTTAATTGTCATGCCACCTGATGATGGTGCTCCAGTAATACGGATGCAGATACTGCCGGACAAAAGGGACAAGAAAATATCTGAAATCTGGATTGTTTCTTCTTTGAGTTTTACGTATCGATCGCCATGATAAGGGGATACATGTCGGAATAACTGAAGAGAATGGTATTCGGTATCGACGTTTTTGTGAAGGCGGTAATTGCCCCTTAGGTCGCCGGTCGTTTATGCTTCTTCAGTACGCTACAGTGTGAACCTGTTTCGAGAACTATATACATATATTCCGATGTTTGCAGATAAAAGGGACTGATTACCTCCTATAGACTACTACGTACGTGTCTGTGTGTTTGAATATACCTCGGAAGTCGCTTGGTGTCGTTGGAATATAGTTGAATGGGTAAATGGAGGTCAACAGCGTTGCTACGTCATGTGGAGTTTAATTAACTACAGATATGCTTTTCCTCTCTCTTCCTAATCATTCTTTTTTTGCTTTCCTTTTTACTGACGTCCGATTTTTATGAGCCGATGGCAGTTAAGTAAGTAGTTGTTCGTTTACGACCCGAGATTTGACTTAAGCGAATTGAAGAAGTCAAACAAATAGGTTTGAGGCAGTTTTTCACCGCTTCGGGGATTGCATAGGAAATGGGACATTGCTGGCGGGATTTACTTGGACTACTAACTGAAGATGCAGTGGAAATCCATATGGAGACGAGACAAGCGACGTTCATTTTCCCTTTGACTTGACTACTTGGTACTTTCTACTAGTCGGGAACCCATTTGTTGAGGAAGTAAAAGTACTGAACTCTGGTCTTTCAAAGAGAAAATTAAAAACGAAATTGGTAATGGGGTAACAGTTTAGCAGATGGCCTTTGTGGTTTTGACGACAAGACTAACGTGCTAATGGATTTTCTCATTTGAACTCGAAGTCTGACCCTTGGAATGGACTGTACAACGTCCAAGAAAATGGCGAATGCAACTTTTCCGGGACAACAATCTCACCAGGAGAACGGACAGGTCGACTGAAAGATTTTTAGTTTTTGTTTTTTTTTTTTATAAAATGCTTGAGCTAATCCCTCCGTGTGCTCATTGACGCAATCCGCTCGTCAAATAACGAGCAACAAACTTTCAGGGGTGTAAACATCGACTCTGACCATTATACGTAGCATCGAGGTTCAGAGCTCGACTGTCAAATGTCAGAAAGCTGTACCAGCTCGCCAAAAGAAGGTTCGATATTGGACACTTGAGCACGACGGAGGTTACCAGGGTCTACATGGTGCAATTGAGCAAAAGACACTCCGGTATGCCTACGTCAATCACAAATGTCAACAACATGTGGCTGCATTAACGCTCAACCATTCAGGAAGTAGCTGAGACCACCGTAGGCTACCTGCTATCCCCGACAAGAAATCCATGGTATGATGGCGAGAGTGAGCAGAAAAAGGCAGCAACCGACGAAGCATTCCGAAAAGCTAGTAACACCGAGTCAGAAACTATAGAATAGAATCTACTCGACCTGCCAGTTCTAGGACATCGACAAACATATTGTAAAATACGGGCTTCAAGAAAGGCAGCCTCCTCTTTGAAATTTCGAAGACAATCTTGTCACCGATCCGCAGGGAATAGTGGATGTACGAGTATTCAAACAGCTGGAATCGAACATGTCCAAGAGAGAGTGACAGCGACTAAAGAGTTCCCAACTTCAACCGATGAAGTAGTCTTCCCAACCAGTATCGAAGAAGTCGGCACAGGTATTCAAAAGCTAAAGAACAGGAAGACCGCAGACTTCAAGGCCGCTGAGTACAAGATCCTGTCCAGCGTACTGTGTGACCGTTTAAAGCCCTTTTGCGCCGTACTAATCGTCACCTACCAGTGCGGCTTTCGGCCCGGCAAACCGATTATAGACCAGATCTTCACACTTCGATAAATCCTGGACAAGACCAGCGAGTTTCAAACCGATATACATCATCTTTTCATCGATTTTAAAGCCGCATACGACAGCATTTATCGTAAAGAATTGTTTGACGGAAAACTGATCCGGTTGTGTCGCGCCACGCAAGAAAATATGCGATGCACCGAGCGAGTCGAATCTAAGAGATGCGCTGTCGTGTGACTTCTTCAATTTGGTGCTGGAGCAGATAGTGCGGCAGGCAGGAGTCAACACCGTCCTGTTGCTGGGATACGCAGACCATATTGACACCATTGCGCGGCCTCAGCGTGTTGTTGTAGAAAAGCTCACTGCGATTGAAGAACAAGAGAAACGAGTGGGTCTTAAATTCAATGAGGATAAGACGAGAAACGTGCTGTCAAGTAAAAACCGATCCGTCGCTCATAACCTAGGACGAAACATGACAATTGACAGCTACGGGCAAAGGTAAACTCCATAAACGACAACACAATGGCGATCCGGCATAGAATCACCCTTGGCAACCGTTGCTATTTCGGTTTGACTGAATAAATTGGGTCAAAATTCTTCACCCCGAGAACCAAAATCATGCTTTATAAAACGCTTATGCTGCCAGACTTGCTATACGAAGCCGAAAACTGGGTGATAATCAGGCCGGTGGAAGTGATTTTAGGTTCTTTCGAAAAGTTCTACGTCGGATATTTGGTCCTGTCTGTGAGGAAGACGAATAGAAGAGAAGACATAACTGCGAACTCTACAAGCTGAACGAAGATGTGCCGTCGACTACACTGGCTCCGCCATAGCAAGCGCATAAACACCAAGGCTCCAGCCAAGAGGGTCCCGGTTCGAGAAGAAGAGAAAGACCGAAAACCCTTCATAAAGACCAAGTAATCGCGGATGTAAGACTACTTAGTCTTGACAACTGAAAGCAGCGTGCTCGGGACCGCCAAGGATGGAAGGCAGCAATAGCTCAGGTTCAGATCCCCTATAAATTGCTGGCCTGAGAAGTAAGTAAGTTGGTCTGTCTGTTGCACCCTCCCCCCTTCTTCGAATTGGAGAGTCCAAATACCCCATCCATCAAGCGAGGCAATCAAAGCTAAGCCAATCCATTACTTCGACCGTAGCCAATGTGTCCGAGCATCATGTTCGTACTCATACTACAGTTGCACAACAATTCACATGCAGACCAAACCCCCCTGCTTGATAGCCACTCGGACTTCAGTGCTATCTACAAAATTCATTGAACTTCAATCAAAAGAGCATCAATCGATTTCCACGCGATACCATTCACCAAAAAAACGTCCAACTTACACGGAAGATACCCCGATGTCCATACTTGTATCTTTGTAGAGAGAAAACACCGAATTGCCAGTGAAACAGTTGCCTCCATTAACACGTTGAGTGTGAAACGAATCAGAAAAGTCATTACTTCATTAATTACTTCACTGCTGTTCGCCGTGATCCACCGACATTCTCGACTTTTAGTCGATTAGGTATCATTAAAATTATAATTAATGACCTCTGATGGCCCTCCGATCTCTTTGGACCAATTTCGCACCGAACAACAACGATTGAGATCGTATTGATTCTCTTCGCTAATGATTCAATCGTCCATTCGTCCATTTAGAATAGAAGGTAACCTGATGGTACAGATATCTATTAGAAGTGAGGCGAAAATTGAATTTAATTTAATTCGCCTGGATAACAACGAACTTTGATATACATATGTAGGTACATACGTGTACAACAGGACAGGAAATCCGGTCGCTTTGTATGTATCCGTGTGCATATGAAATGGATTTCAATTTAAGTTCATCCTCCCGTGCGCAGGTTAATTACTAAAACTGTCAATTTAGGGGACAATTCAAGTCGATTCCGGCCAATTAGGCGGGGACCTCCGACCGAATTCGCTACTTTTGCAGCGCTGTAGTGGCTCTGCTGTGTCCTTCTCCTTCTGGCTGTCTGTTGCTATTGTGGTTAAACAAAATAGTGGCGAGGATGAGGCTAAAATTGAGGATGTGTGTATGACAGAAATTACTAGCTAGCTAGTTGGCTAACTAAGCAAAAAGGACGTTGACAGGACCCAATTAAATAAGGGCTGTGCTCGATGCTTGAATCATGACTTTGTTATTATAAAATTAGCTACAGCGCGAGCAATTAGAGATTCCATATGAGCATTTGTGATGTCCAGGAAGTGGGAGCAGCAGAAAGAAGGAGCGTAAAAAGTTCAAGTGAAACGAGGGAACTGGTTGCTTGGGAATAGATTCGTCCATATGCAGGTCATGTACGAGTTTCTTTTCCACTTTCTGTTTTTTTATTGCTCAGTTAATAAGCACCATAGTCCGTTATAGCTGCAGATAGATAGAGTAAAGAGAAGAGAAAAAGGTAAAGAAGCAGATCCATGGTGTGTTAACACCTCGTTGTAGCTGCCAACCTTTTGCGGTACGTTCTCGAAAATTTTAATTAAAAAAAATGAAGATCTGACGACCGTATGTACACACTCAACTTCTCACTTTCTTGAATAGATAACGAATTGTTGCAGTTTTCATACGTTTGACAAAGGTGAAGAGAATGCACACCCACATTCGTACTGGAATTGACCAACAATCTATTGATTGAATCTCTCAAAAGTTTGGAAGTAGATTGAGAAGCACTTGCTCATATCTTTTCACACATCTTCGCTTCATCTGTAGAGTTATGAAGTCCCAGTCACACTGTGCATACTCAAGACCTCATTTCAAAAGCCGCCTGTCGGAGGCGATGTAAACAATAAGCACACTTGAGAGTAAACTACTGGCAAATCAACTTCATCGTTACTTTCAATAGTTGCGCACTTGACTTCCAAGTTTGGAATTTTTCATTCCAACCAGGTTGGTGTTGTTACCATTCAAACTTTAACGGATTGGAGTAGTATTCAAGCTTAGATCTAGTACTACAAATCTAGTACTTAAACCACTAAGGACCTATTGGCCAGCGGCCTTAATTAGAGCGTTCTTGCCCCCATCACGTACAATTTGAATCACAACGCATCACCGTCTACGTACCTATTCATCATCTATCTTTCCCCATTCGCCGGACAATAGCTAACGAGTATCTTCAAGTATAATGACTCTCATGTCAATTCAGTCAGTCCATTATTTGCGCCGCATAAATTAATCCAAACCGCCACTATACGATGGGCTAATTGAAAGCAACCAGTCCACATTCGTATGTACTATGTGCTTCCAGAGGTCATTGAATCACAACAATACACCTATTCGCCGTTTCAATCGCCTCAAGACCGAACTGAACGTACTACATAATGAATTGATCATGATCTTGCGATAGAGCGAAAGAGCAACTTTATTCCAAGAACCCATGGGCCATCGACGATCTTGATGGTGCTTACGTACGTCCATTGGTAGTTTGGTTTGTCTGCTCTTCTTTCGTGCCCAATGATGCTACTGATCATTTGTTCGCACCTGATCTGTTCCACGTTGGTAGCTGAAAACTAACTGGAGACGAGCAGTTAGTAGAGACCCACAGGTCATGTAGAGTTCATTAGAAATACACAACCATTGCAGCTGGTGTTGCACCCAATCAACCGGCGAACGGAAGTGATTGACAATTCCAACGTCAATGTCGGGTGAACCCACCCTACCCACGTTGCAGTTGTAGTGGACGTGACTTTTCATTTTTCGGTTGGATTTTCATAATGTGACCAGGAAATCAGTACCGGTGTGGATAGCAGCTGGAGGGTTACCTATGCTGGCGACAACGACGACGTGAAATTCAAATGCGGGCGTACGTACATACGTAGGTTGTAGGGGACTTGGTGATAGTTCAATTATTATTTGCATCAACCGTGCCGGATAGTGGACGTAACATGAGGGGCAAATGAACTAGAAAGTATGGGTTTGGGGTTCTGGATTTTGGTAATTGGTATGCTAGGCAGTGGCGACGGGAAACACTTATTGTTAAGTGAGGTAATGTCAGCTGGGGTCGTGATGGATGGCTGGTATTTGGAATTACTTAAAGTATTGTAGACGAAAAGGCAAGGAGATTCTCAAGACGCGAAATGCTCATGGTCACTGTTGGAAGACAAAGTTTCCAGGACTTATAGCTTAGTGACGTCCAGAACTTTGTCCGCACTTGGAACCTTGTAGCTTGTGTTAGCGGTAATAACTCATTTTTTAGGGGCACAATGTTGAGGATGGATAGACATGTTAAGTTAAACTGCGATCAAATACATGCTTTTCCTAAAGCTCAGCAGGGTCTCGTACACCGCCAGTGAACCTTAAGAGGTAAGGGGACGTTTGAATATAAACTACGCGCAAATGAATTTCTAAAATCGTAGGGCTGCCTTTGACCCTGCTAAGTTTCACATCAAAATAACATTCAGCGTTTGAGGAAGGCTTCGTTTTGTGAGCTGCTAAAAGCGAATTTTCGAGACAGTTTCAAAAAGGCCCAGAAGAGCGTCCCAGACGACCATCAACCTCAATCGACGGAGCTAACTTTGAAAAAATCAGAGAGTTGATGCTTGCAAGCCATCGATTAATAATTAGAGATATTGCTGACGATGTTGTTAAATCCCATTTTAACGTATGTTTTGGGCCTCGGAAGCGTCAAGTCTCGATTTTAGGAAAAACATCGTCGCGTTGAAACAATGCTTTCTGGGTATCAGGACTAGATAAAACGCAATATTACGGGAGATGAGACTTGGATGTATGCTTTCGACCCAGAAGCAACCATTCAATCAAGAGAATATCGTACTAATAGCGGGGGAGGCCAAAAAAACCGCACCAAAGTCGCTCAGAAAACAAAGGTATGTTGACTGTTTCCGTTGATGATCATTGTGCGGTGCGTCTTGAGTCCCTTTGAGTGTGAAAGAGGCCGGAATCCTGGCAAGACAACTCTTGGTTTTTGTACCACGATAGTGCACCGTCCCACACTGCATTCATTCTCCGTGACCTTTTCACCAAAAGCTAGACCCATATCGTCTCACAAGCACGGTATTCACCTGATTTGGCACCGTGCGACTTCTGGCTATCAAACAAACTCAAAATACCGCTCCGGGGACATTGTTTTGAGTCGATAGGGGTACATAGACAGGTAGGTTGAAGTGGCTACCCGACTTGCGCGTCAGGGTTAAATTAGCGTATAGTCGCCGTTTTGGTGTCACAAAACTCGTGAAACCTAAGGTATGTGAAGGGGTATATTAATTTAAGTCCAGCATGTTAAGAAAACTGGTTATTTTGGCCAACGAGGAAGTATTTGCCAAAGGCGCAGAATCTGCAACTTGCCAGTGTCGGCCATTCGTGGAGAAAATGTTGCAGGGTCTCGTCTGCGTGGGTGTTGTGACAACTTTGGGTGTTAGACTAAATGCCTACCCTGGCATCGTGAATTCCAATAGGCCAATAGCCCAAACTGACTGCAAGCCGCATAGAAGAGAGAGCTGAAGACCATCCTGGAAATCGGCTTTAACAACTGTTTCAAAGAATAGAAAACCCGTTGACATAAGTGCATTGTGTCAGCGGCGGATTGCTTTGAAGGCCGTGAAATCGATGTGGAACAATAAATAAAGATTTTTCAAAATAGGTGTTGCATCACCTCACTTTTTGGACACTAGAAATATCAGAGCAATAAAGTACCAAAGTGTCTGAACTTACTTTTTTTTTTAGACCACTACTTCTGCAGATCCATCCATTTGCTAGCCACAGCCATTCTACATGATCCTTGACCTAAAAGCGGTTTTGATTAAACAGGAGGAATGGAATGGATGGGCTAATAGATTCTTCTTTTTTATAAATTTATTCAGACATCAATGAAACTCGTTCAATTGAGTTACACAACTTGCAGCACGTTTTTACAACTCTTTTTCGCCCGCTGTGGAAACAAACCCACCCAACTTGGGCCAACCTGGGCCAACGAATCACCTGCTCTCTCCATAGCTCTTTATGATCCCAATTCAATTTCGTTTAATAAAATTCTGATTGCTTCACTTGGACTAATATTACTTCAGCTGCTACTGCCACCACCAGCACTCTGCTGCCACTCTCGACTCTATCTATGTATCTGGCTATCGCTTTATGGATGTACATATGTACATTTTACCAATCACAGTCATAAATATTCACTAGGACGAGGTAAAACCTCAAAACACACTCACATCCTGTCGACCAGGTGAGTAACAAATTCAATTCGTTGTAATTAATGTTATACGATTCTGACCACAGTCCATATGCATGATGGAGGAGCATAACCGACGAAGCCCACCATGGAGCATTTGAATGTGTTTACACATTCGGAACCGTGCCAGAATGGTGCGGTATGGCCAACAGATTATTTCGATGCAGGATTAAAAGCTTTTCATGTCGGTTAAACCGGACTCTACCGATGGCCGGGAGGGTAGATTGTTTTGTTTTTTATTGTTGTTGTATCTCACCAGTTCCCTATATCGATTATTCATTATACACCTTTTGTACATACATACATAGTACATGTGGCTCGTTTAATTTCACTTCGGAATTATTAGGAAACGTTCTTCGTTCTTGTTGCTGTATCTAATTTTGGTGATGAGTAATTAATGTAGGAAGTTCAGCCCAAAACTTATGATGATGGTGAGTAATGATTATGTACGCATTAAGTCGATAAGGCCATGATAAGTAAAAGGCGAACGTATCAGTCTGATTGGCTTGGTTTATCTAGCGCCTACGAGTACGAGTTTGGACGAAAGGCTGTTATAGTGCAGATAATGGCACCTTTACAGCTTGACAGTTTTTCACTTGGAATCAAGTGAATGGGTTTATTGGTATACTCGTAGTTCAGCTGGGAATAATAGCTACTTGTAAGGGGGCGTCTGCTCTTAGTTATTTTTGTCCTTCGTGGATAGTCGATTTACATACATATAAGGAAATGCCACGACAGTACAGACCCACTTTTATTAATTTGTTTGAATAGTCCGATCGTTGCTGATAACCAAATTAATATTAATTACGAGCTAAAATAACGTTTTGCTTCTTAACTCACTCGTAGACTAATACATAGAAGGCTGTAAATGCCCACGCATAAAACACCCATCGAAGCCTCATTGTTATTCAAGTTCCATGATTTCAGAAGGAATGAACCAAAAACATCGAACGAAGAAGGGATGGAAAGGAAAAGAACAACTCGTGTCCCTAGGTTGCAACTCATTAACGAATCTAACCATTAACTCCTCACCCATTCGATCAACCTAACAGTTCAATCTTTCATAATAGAACACACGGTTCTCTGACTTGTCTCCACTGGTATGGTAAACTAGTATCCCTCTTCCGTCGATTGCTCTCTTCTGCATAACCGATCTTCTGCCCATTCCGTCTCTGTCCGACTTCTGTTCGACGACGTTTCTTACTTAATTGCTTTCACACTAAATTTTCTTGTTTTCCTAAACCCTCTGGAACCTACGCACCACAACCATTGTGTCCAATTGCCTATATCATCATCTTCAGGCTCCACAACAAATTGATATTTATTGAAAGTTCTATTGGAAGGCCAGCCGTTTCAGATGCAGCACAGTCCCATTCAATTTGCATTTTTATCTCACTTTCAATCCAACCTAACTCGATAGAATAGAATATTTACCCATTCCACTTGTTGTTGTTGTTTCGAGTTTTGGAGACAAGTCTCTCCAATTTGCTGGAATCTCGGAGACACAGACTCACCAATCTTAATTTACATTCCCGAGCACCTGATGAAGAACCCTTACGCCTGCGTCCAGAAGCCCAAAGTGGCGACATATGCTCTACAGTGTGCCAGGCATCAATTGAAATTAAATACGCGCATACCCCCAGTCGCGATCAACCCACTCGGTTGAGAGTAATCGATCTTTAAATTTATAATGACGATGAGATGGGAAAAGATGAAGAAGATGATGACTGGAGTGAAGCAGGGGTTTCATCCTACCCGAAACGAAGTTATGATTTTTCTAATCAAATAAATTCGTTCGATACGAATGGAGTGGTCTTTCAGATACAAATCTTTTCGGTTTTTTTTCCTCACCATCATTCTCTCTTTGGTTTGGTTGGTTGTTGTTCGAGCCTGGAGTTATTGGAGATATCGTTTGTGATAAAAGATACTAATTTATTGAGGTACTGTACGCTATCGATAGCCTAATGGAAGCAAATATAAAGTAGATAGATACTCATATCTGTTTGTGACGCGGAGGAAATTATGAAACATAAATTCGATTTCGATGACAATGCAGATGACAACAAAGTCGAGGATGTGGCCAGATATGGTGGTACTCGGTATCGTTTTGCTTTTTTTTTTTTTTGTGGTAACCACACCCTTTCGAGTAGATATAGGGTCATTGGTCTTGATTTGAAGGAATTATAATATTCAAGACCGCGATAAGGCAAACGGAGTGTTCTAATCGTTCCTTTTTCCTGAATGTCTCGTTTCTTCTTCTTATCGGACAATACAGTTCGAGTTGAACTTGGGCCTCAGCCAACATAACCCTGCAACTAGCACGATATTTTGCTAGCCTTTTCCACAGCCGCACATCCAGTTAGCTGAGACCCCTTCCAAAGACTCTATGGGCTGGAGCTGTGATGCACATTTGCTCTACATAGCCTAGCCATCTACGTTGGATCCGTAGACGTGGTACTAGGCCCATGTCCCTGTACAGCCCATACAGTTCTTGGTTGAATCTTCTCTTACACTCTCCGTCACCACAAACAGGACCGAAGATTGTACGCAAAATAACCAAAGGCCTCTTTATCCATTTTTGGTAAGGTCCAAGCCTCTGCGCCATAGAGGAGGACTAGGATGCTTAAGGTTTTATAGAGGGTCACCTTAGTTTTCCGAGAGAGGGCTCTACTACTCAATTGCCTCTTGAGCCCGAAGAAACACCGGTTGGCAAGAATAAATCTGCATCTAATCTCAGCGCTAGTGTCTTTGTCGCTTGCCAGTGAGCCAAGGCAGTTACAGCTCCCAACAGTGACATACTGGCCAAGATGGCGGTATAGTGCGTCATTCTTTGGTTTTGCCTTCGTTTACCTTCAGAACCACTTTAGCTCACAAAAGCTTCAGTGACTTCTTGCTGCATTCTCCCAATCATTACAATCTCATCAGCGTATTTGTAGACTTAACGTAGGTAGAACGTGCCTCTTTTATTGGCCAGTAATTCCCGCACGATATTTTCAAGCATGGTGATGAAAAAATCACATGACAGTGTGTCGTCCGGGATCCTTTTTTGACATCAACACTATCGGTCAGGTCTGCGCCGATTCAGATGTAGCAGCATGCTCCAAAGTCATCCTGCATTGTCTGACGAGTTTAGCAGGGATGTCAAAAGTAGACATGGCGTTGGACAATCATAGGTGGTGAGTGACGACTTGAAATTCATCGGTTTTTCCCAGGATCTGCCGCAGTGTAAAGAGCAGTTTTCGATGGTGGACTTCCCTGGCCTGAAGTCACACTGATAAGGATCTGTCAGCTTTGGGGGTGGCCGTGATGCAGTGGTAAACATCACCGACTGTCGAGCGGAAGGTCTGTAGTTCAAAGTCTATCCATAACCAAGAAATACAATTCCTATATGAAAAAATTGTGCAACACAGCTGTTGTCAATAGGAAGTGATCAAACTACTGATGAGGACCTAACACTCACAGTATACTCTGTGTGTGCAGTTCTAATATAACACCATAATAGCATGGAACATTTGCTGAGAACTACAACCAACTTCAAAATTCAGTAGGACAACCACCTCTGGAGAATAGTGAACGAACAACCACGACACAAACCATCTGCACTCCGCCCAGGTTGTCTGACAAAAACATAATAAAAGTATGGCTCTTAGCTTACTTACTTACTTATCAGGTCAGCAATCCATGGAGAATCTGAGCTTGAGCTATAGTTGCCATCCGTTCTTGATGGTCCCATGCACGCTGCTTCCAGTTGTCATGACTAAGTTGTCTTACATCCACGATTACTTCGTCTTTATACCGGAGGTTCGGTACCTTGAACCAGGAGGCTCGGAGTCGAAGATCGTCTTAGATGGAGCATTGGAGTTCATGCGCTCCATATGTCTGAGCCAATGTAGTCGACGGATCTTTGCCTTCAGGACTATATCCACATCATTTTGCAGGTCCTAGAGTTCGCGGTTATGTCTTGTATAACTCTGGAACCTGCGCGAATTATAGAAAACGACGCTGAGCCTCCATTCCCCTTACCATATTTTACAGATGAGCTGGTGTATGCTCCAAACCAGGTCATCTTCAGTTGCTCTGCAGAGCTCAGCAGACAGCCCTTCTGTGCCAGTAGCTTTAATCGACTTGAGTTTCGATATGGCAATCTTAACTTCCTCGAGGTCAGGGGGACGGAATTCTCTGCGATTTTCGTCATTAAGAAATGAATCATTCTGCCTGACAGCGGTGTTTTGACTAACATCGCCCTTACGCAGTCTGCACAAGTGGTTTCTCTATATTCTCAACAACGACTGCGATTCTACTATTAGGAGTTCGTTCTCATTTCATGTTCGCTTCATCTGTTGATAAAACTTTTGAACTGCAGTAACACCTGTCCAAGCCCTCAATCGCACGCTTCTCGTGCTCTTTCTTCTTTCTCCTGAGAAGCTTATGCTACTCCTTTATTTTTAACTCGTAGAGCTCACGGGCTGCTTTATACCCTTTATGTACCCTTCCTTTTGTACTCGCCATCGAACCAGGTGTTTCTTCGAGGTGGATCCTTGAAGCCCAAGACTTCAGATGAGATGCTTTTCAGGGCTTGTTTACAAAGATGCCACTGTTGTTCTATTGACTGCGTGGAGAGTTGAGGTCTATGAGAGGCCTTAAGGGTGATCAGTAAAAGCGCGAGCGGTTTCTGGCGATAGTAGCAGTCCGACGTCATAACTTTGTATTCTTACTCTACTCCGCTGCCAAAGTGATATCCGAATGTCTCTACGGATTTGATTAACATGCTCATGCTCTCTGATCCTCAAAATGTTGACTTTCACGACTATAGTACCTGTCGGTTCTAATATTCTCGTTTTTTTCGGCGAAAATTATTCCGAAGTCCTCTCCACAATGAAGAGTAGAATAGTCGCCAAAGTTATCATCATCATCAATTCACTTCAACATCAAGCAATCGAACCACAGTCTGGCCAATGGAATTTATTGAACTTCTTCTCCAGTTAGTGGGAAAAAGAAAACTTCTTGATACTTCCCATGAGAGATGCATGAGAGATATAACTCTGAAGCAGTTTCAATCGACATGCATCGTTCAACCGCGCCCTAATCTCACTTCATAATCGACATCACCATCATCCTGATCATCATCAAAACTAATAAGTAGTTTCAACTGCTGCAGGGCGAATAATTCACTTTTGAATTGATTTAATGCAGAAAATTCCATCAAGTGATTGTCTTCGACAAGAATTTTTTGCTTTCCCACAAGGACGTGCTATGGTGGGATGGAAAACAACCCGAAAATCTTTTTTCCCAGCATTTCGTCCAGTTCGAAAGGATACAAATCGGGAAAAAATCAAATAATTCTGGTTTTCCTTCCACCTCACCCACAGCCTGGTAAGGAATCTGCTCTTCAAGTTGTTGGAAAAGTACAAGTACTTTTTGGTAAAAAAAAAAAAGATTGGATCTCGTGAGGAGTATATGAGCTGTCTCTTCAGGAGCAAGTAACTTAAGCTCAACTTAATTAGAAAACTTTTTCTTCGCTACAGGGTGCTTTTCTATCTGAATACTTTCAATTCGCTTTGTTTTATTTGAGATTTTTTCGCTCGTTTTTGCGGAATGAGGGCCAGAAGAGCGATAATCCCTTCCGCATATTGATTTGATTTCAAATGTACATACATATACACGTACGTATATCTATAGATACATTTACTTTTGTAGCAAAGATGTAGGAGAATGACCTGGTTCGGACCGCTGCTTTTAATTTCCAGATTTGTTTTTTACGACTTTAGGTACAAATTTTCATTTTAACTTCTTTGTTTGGTCGGTGCGTCGTTTTTTGTTTAGTTTGGTCTTCCTGTTTTCATTTAACCCCAAATATGGTGCGGGATTTTCCCGATTCATGGTCGGAGTTTTATGGCGATGAAAAGCGATAAAGAAGAACAAAAATTGTTCATAAAATATCACCACACACCGTCGTCGCCACCACCGCCACCGGCACTGTGTAGATCGTAAAACTAATTTTGCCGTCAAATCCAAAACCAACAAAAAGGGGGGAAAGGAGAGAGAAAAAAATTAAATTGAGTTTTATGGAGTGATCCTCCAGTTTTCAAATTACCATTGACATTTAGTGCATCGACACATTGTTGGGGCTATTAACGTGGTTTGATGACGTTGCTTTACGTTTATTGGGTGAGATGCATACTCGCCGTACATGTGTACAAGAGTTGGGATTAGTCTAGTCTCCCACACGTCCCACGTAGTTCTGAAAAACTTATGGTTAGCTGGTTTGATAGGCAGAAACTTGAAGTCGGCTTTGTCGTCTTTGTCGGCTTATGTCTACAAGCCCAGTTTGACTCATCCAATCACACGAATTAAATTTAATTGAAGATATCGGGGTGTGTCACATTATTACTGCTACCATAAAGATCTATTGAACCCCCTTCTTTGATCTAGGATTTAAGTGTTGTCTTCAAAAGTTTGACATGCTGGGGCAGACAGTTAATGTATGTTCCATGGTTTCTTTAGCATCGCCATATCGCCTGCAGATATCCGTGCTATTTAGATCCAATTTGTGAAGTTGGTAATTGCATGCCCCGTGTCCTGTTAGTGCCTCACAAGCACTCTCAGGTCATCTTATTACCCTTCTGGTTGTTCCAAAACTGATTCCTTTGTTTTATGATCCACTTATGTAGGTGTAGGTTTGTGTCCCTAAAGGCGGGAAGGCCCTGTGAAAGGCATCTGGGCAGCTTTCTTATGTAGCTTGTATGTCCGCCTTTTCATTGCCTTCATGGTTTTCATAGCCTGGCACCCGAATCAGCTTTAGCTTGTTACTTTCTGCCAGATTGTTTGGTGTCTTGTGACACTTCCAGACAGCCTTAGAGTTAAATTTACAAATCTTTAGCGCCTTAGTAGCCGCTTAGCTATCTGAGAATTAAGAAATCTTGGTGTTGTTAGGTTTTCTGTCGCAAATGCAATGTGCTGTTTCATTAATTACGAACAGTTCAGCTTGAAATATCGTTGATCACCACAGAGAGAAATATATGTGCGTATATACTGTATCTCGGCCCCATCACTCCAGCCCCTACTTTGCTACCAGTTTTCAATCCATCAGTGTACCATTTCTGGGGTCCATCGTGCATCCACGAGGGGTTGTTGTTCCATTCTTCACTGCTTGGTATGAGTACTTCGTAGTATGTTTCAAGATTCAACTCAGGGGACATCAGATCACTCACTCGGGTCGACTCCCAAATGTTGTCCACTCTTTTAAGAATTTTTGGACTCTTCTCTGTATATTCAGCTTGTTTGGAGTGCAGTGGTTTGGGTCGTTGATGTTCGTTCACTACTCTCAGGGGTGGTTGTCCTAGTCGGTCGGACGAGAGCCGACCAAATTCCGCGTTTTGGCTATAGTCTGTAGTAATTCGTTCGAGCACTTTTAATATTGCATACGCAGAGGATGAATTTCTGTTTACCATATACTGTGAGTGTTATGCCTACAGCAGCACATCTGGTCACTTTCCATTCACAACTGCGTAATGTTATTGTGGAATGGTCAGTATTGCTTCCATCCCTGCAGTCTTGTGTTGTACTCAGCTTGTTTTTAACGGTTTAAAGTTCAAAAGCCTACCCAGCCCTATGTAAGTGCGCCATTGGTCTTCGGCAAGCTTTGCCTTGGAGAGGAAAAAGCGTTGATGCTTTCGGCTAACGTCTTTTCGATCTCGTCATGAAACCGTCCTGCCGAACCTGAGGCGCTCGGGTTCACAGAGCCCGACTTCAAGCTCATATGGGCTACGTACTGGCAAGCTACAAATGGCCCAAATAGACGAATGCAAATTCGTCTAATCGCTGTCTCTCATGATACGTAATGTTGGTGCAATAAGCTTCAGAAATCAAGTAGTCATTGCCTTTGCAACGTGAACCCTAATCAAAGTTGTCTATCTGTAAAATCCTTGTCCTATTGTATAGAACCTCATTGGAATAGATACGAAGTTCTCGGACTCTGGTGTTCTGTGTAATCCGAGGGAGGTAATTGCCAATTATCCGAATCCTTTTTATTAAACTGGCGGCCACGTTAAATCAAACGGATCATCCATAGGCAACCATGGGCCTGATACTCTGGAGCCAATTGGCTACGGTGAAACAGCCATCTGGTCAGAGTAAAGCGTCTCGGCCTTTTTCCAGAGCAGCATACAAATTTTTATCAGATCCAGTCAGATCCCATAATATCTGACTAAACTTCCATTAGCGCATAGATGCCTATTCTGGCAGCGTGAGTTCCAATAGGCTAATAGCCCGTACCGACTGCCAGCATTCCACGATCCACGGTGTCTATTGAGGAGGTCGTTTGTTTTGTTTGTTGAATATGAGCGTCGGGTTTTCCATGACATCCTGTATCTAATTGATTTTCTTCTTCTCAAGCTGCGCTTCAGGTGTACAGCTTTTTTATACTCCTTAAGTCTACTTTGAGACAGCTTCCTGGCCGTCTTGGCATCCTTTCCTTGTGTGACACTCTCTTGGACTGTCTTTTTAGTATCAGCGAATACTTTCTCCTCCAATTCTTTAGAGATATCTCCTTCTAACATTCTGGATCCTATAACCTTAATATCTTTCCCTCTATTAGCGGCCACGTCATTTAGTGCATCTGCCACTAACTCGAGAGAGAGAGTTCTTCTCTTTTGTTTCCTTTTTCTGAAATGTTATGATTCGGAATTTTGTTCCCACGAGTACGGCTGGAAATATGGTACAGGTCCACTTCGACCGAGCCGTCGAATATCGGAGTAAGACACTTAGATACCTTAGACCTGGCCTGTGCACCTCAGGGAGCTCGTTTGCGATTGGAAACAAAGCCTCCAAACCTTCATCCAGGAGCACGGTTTCAAAAAGGCTCACCCCACTACCACTGGAATAGGGTTGACTACCTCTTAGTCACTAGCCCTCTGAAGACACATGTTATTCGACATGATATCCAGGGCTAGTATAAGTCCCAGCACCGTGTGGATAGTCATGCCGTAAAGTCGTCATATCGTTTCAGAGGTAGGCGTGGTTCTGTTCTCTAATTCATTCACCTTGTATACTTCCTGGAAGACAGCTCCCATTGTCGCCACTTTCTCCTGAAGCGCCTCGATCCCAAAGAAATCGTCGTCCAGTACGGCGCTCTTTGGATCAATGCTGACGGTACGTAGTAGACGTTCATTGTCTGGCGTTTTCGGAAGCTCCAGATCCTGAATGTCGTTCTAGTATTTTCTCCGACATTAGCAGTCTGAATTAGCGTCTTGGAGGAAGCTCTGACACATCCTCTACCTTAGATCAATGGATGAAGTCACCATGTGGAAGTGAGAATAAGAGCTGATAGTGTGTGATACTTAAGTGACGACGATTTTACGCTATTGAAATATTTTAGTATCTCCGACCGTAAAACTGGAAGTAAAATTTTGTATTCAAGGCAGCCACAGGCTTAAAGCTTGTATTAACGTTCCCCAAGTACTTCCTTTATAGACTTGTCCCCCATATTACTCATTCATTTATGTATCTACACATCAATAAACACGATCATCAATACAACTTCCTCAGTCCAGAACAAAACAAAAACTCCCCCGCCCTCAGCAGTCGTGAGAAAGCAAATATTTCTTCAAACACCCAAGGTTTTATGACCTACCGTCAACGTCACGGGCCATGGCGCCCCATAAAATCCATGTATGTACATAGTACATACAATCATTAATATCTACACACAGCCAACGTGCGTTCACCGTGTATGATGGACGCTAGTTACACAACTCTTCACATGCTCGGTACCGTAATAAATTTCCAGTCCCACCATTACACCTCCTCCATTCAAGGTTCAGGTTTCAAAAGTCACCGGCATGCTCTCGAAACCATCCGCATATGTAAAACAATATTTCTTCATCAGTCATAAACACTAGAGTCAAAAATAAATAATAAAACAACAATTCGAGTTTAATAACCATCTAATTGATTAGCCATAAAACATGCAGCACCCAATTTACCCCCCACTACTTGTCGATCGACGGGCGCTGTTCTCTAGCCTCTAGCCACCCACACAACCGATATGGACATGAGGCTACATGACTACATAGTAAATTGAATTTTATTACTCTCGTCATCAGGCAACGAGGAATGAATTAATCTGAGATGGTAAAAAGCAAAAAACCAAAATTAAAAAAGTCCTGGAAGACCCCGCAAAGAGACCTAATTGAGTGAGAGTATTTCCCAAAAATATCCTTGTATCTACGCTGACGCTCGATCTAGTCACGGCTTAGACTTGCACCCAAAGGCCTCATGGGTTTGGTGGTACAAGTGTTTTTCCTTAATTTCTTTCCGTTTCAGTCTGTCCAATTGTTTTATAACTTTTTTTGTCTGTTATTAACCTAACCACCTTCGCATCACATCCACGACGCGACGGTGCGTACGTATCTGCATTCCATTTGATGTGGTTGAGTTTTTATTGGCTTTTATTTTCTCTTTTTTTTTTAGGTTTTATTACAACGTAAAGTCGTAAAACTCAAGCATGCCCTATCGTCGTTCGGTTGTTTTATCACTGCACGAGTGGAGCTCTCCATACAAGTGGCCCCTGATTTCGGATGCGGATAGAGGAAAAAAGAGCAAAAATACATTTTGAATTTCGTTTTTTATTTTCTGTTTTTATTTTTTATTAATTTGATTGATTTCAAGCGACGATACGCACCGTCAGAACCGGTCGATAAATATCTAAAACAAAACATAAAATTAATTAAAGGCAAATACCGACTATCTGTTGGTTTGGTGAATATTAAAATGTTATCATCAGACGCCACCGGTGTCACAGCTGCGATGAAAGCTCATGCAGGCTCGTCGTTGTCACTTTATTCTAATTGGAGTTGGTCATCTGATAAAACGCCATGTCGGCAGATAGCATGTATCTATGACCAGTTTTGGTGCAGCTATTTCAGGCATATAGCCTTAGCTCGTTTAGATAAGGGATTTGAATAGTGATTCGTGCGATAAAATTTTCTTTTTTATTATTACTATTCGATAATTATGCAATGACATGCGTTTATCGGCTATATAATTGTCATGACTTCCCCTCAACACAGATTCAGCGACCGATGAATCAGATTTCAAGTAACCTATCAATATAGTCACATTTTCCCATAGCACACCGAGTATTGCATTATTTATCCAAACAAACAGGTGAGAATTAAGTCGGACAGATACGAGTGCATGCATTGAAATTGCATCTAGATACAATGATTATTGACTGTCAAATCCATACATTATTCATGTATTGTGGGCACAAGTAATCAGATCAGTTTGTCAGCGAAGTGAAGCAACAAAGTGAGCTGTCAACCTGGGCTTCTGCCTGTCATCGTTGTCAATGCCACTGACTGTACCCAATGTGCTCCATACAGTTTTCTCGTGTCGGCAATTGCTTGTGGTATATTGATTTCCATAATTTGTTTAGTACCTCGGTCGGGAATGTGAAAAGAAGTAAACGCGCTAATTGTTCAAACAAACCGACCCGAAACGGATTCGAATGGATGTGATTTACGGTGTAAGGCAGTCTAAACGGGTAGATAAACAGGCGGTTCCTTGAGTAAACTAATTGGGAACATAATTAGACTATCGTTCGGTTGCTGGTGTTTTGGGCGATGTGGTGACTATGGTTTATTATGCGACGGGTGTATATACGGTTGCGTTTTGACCTAGTTGCAGCGATTAGAAGTGCGCTCGGATGACTAGGTAAAGAGTGTGATGCTCTAGTTCCATTGAATCGATGGTGAAAGCTGAGAGACTGAAGAGCTAAGATGTTTTATTAACAGGCTGTTAGGGACTGTAAGCGATAGAGGACGGAGAATAGATTGATTCGTTTAATGCATGTCACAAGTGAATTATGGGTTAGGGTCCGCACTGCCAGAGTTTTTCTAAAGAGGTTTAACTTTCATGAAGTATGCATGTATATGGAGTCCCATATCCATGGGTTCTAAGACCTGTTCTGTGTGCTGCAGGGTAATTTGCATCATGCCAAGGGTACCTCGGACACCTTTAGCCTGCGATTCTGCCGCCACAAAACCTCTCTGGCACTCATCCAGGAACAATGGGTTGATACATATAGGTAAGATTATGGGCCTCCAAAGCAAGTCGCGTAAGCTAATTTATCCTATTGGAGAATCCCCTCCTAGGGCCCCATATTTGATTGGTTCTAATATTCATTTTCTCGCCATTCCAGGATTTATAACAAGGGACTTAGCAGCCGTCATCGTGGAAGCCCCATTGATGGAGGAGTAAGGGAGATTGTTTGCGCCTTCGCCTTCTTGCCAGGAGATGGCGACCAAATTCCAAATCTTTTAGAATCAGCCGTACACCTCGGTGGAATGCACAGTTCGATCTCTAAGAAAAGAGGTGAGATCTCTGTTTAACAGAGCCACACGAATAAATAGTTGGACTGATTATAGAATTGCTCTAACGAAATACAACCTCGAATTGAAGAAATCCAAGAGAATGTCTTGGAAGAAACAGTGCAAGTACATAGACTCGCTACCAACTGCTTCCCGACTCTATAAAGTGCTGTTCCAGGAATATACCAGTGGATTTGGGCTGCTTCGCAAATCAGACAGTACCTTTACTGTCAATCGCAAGGAAACCCACGAGACCTTGGTTGAGGTACATTTCCCTGGTTCTGCTCCATAGTATATGCCTTTTGACGATTAGACCAGCGTCACAAAGAGCATAGACAGTAAAACGAAAAGCCCCTCTGGTAGACTTTTGAGCCCCGATAGAGATAAATGGGCAATTAGTTAATTTAAACCCTACAAGGCTCCGGGAAAAGACGGTGATTTTCCTGCTATTCTACAGAAAAGCCTAGATATTATTCTAGCACCACTGATAGCCCTTTTTAGGTCCCGTTTCAACTTGGGCTTCATCCCTCAAATCTGGAAGGATGTCATTATTGTTTTTATCCACAGGATTGGTAAACCAATGGAAAAACTGATAGAACTCCATATTAGAGGTATACTGCCCTACCCCGCAGAGGAAAGGCCAAGACCAGCAAGAGAGAAGGCCGCCGATCAGTCTTCGTGCAACTCTCACCACGGACGGTCGACACCAGAGATATACGTATATATAGTTAGATATAGTTATATAGTAAATATATATATAGTGAATAAATGTAGACATAAGACATATAGATAGTGAATATATATATATATAGTTAGATATATATAGATAGTGAATATATTAAGAAATAAAACAAAAGACTTGCTTTGACTTTTCCTTAACTCGAGCTTGGCAGGGATGTCAAAACAAAGCATGGCTCTACATAGCCCGTTTCTACAGACACTGTCATATGCGACCTTAAAATCGTCGAAAAGGTGGTGTGTGTCGAGCTGGAATTCAAAGGGCTTCTCCAAGATCTGCCGTAGTGTGAAGCCACATTGATAGCAACCTATCAAATTATCCACGAATGGTTTCAAGCGTTCACACAGCATGACAGAAAAGATCTTATACGTGATGTTCAGGAGACTTATTCCGCTATAGTTGGCGCAGTCAAATGGGTCTCCAACCGCACCTAACCAAAAGAAATAAGGTCAAACTCTGGTGGGTGCCAGGGCTCAAAGGCATTAAGGGCAATGAAATCGCCGATCAACTAGCTAGGAAAGGTTCTAGCCAAAGGTACATATGTATGTACATAGGTGCCGAAAAGTGGGGAAACCTGTCCTTTTGGAACAGCGTTCAAGGCTTCCGCCAATCGAAAAGATTCATACGCCCCCTGAACAAAAACTCTATTTATGTTCTTAAACCTAATAGAGTAGATATCAGAAGACGGGTTAGCTACCTTGTGGGACACTGTGGTCTGAGATATCATCTCAATAAAATTAGCCTCTCGTCTGAAACTGAGGGTCGACTCTGTCTTGAGGATAAAGAAACTGCAGGGCACATACTATGTGAGTGTGCTGCTCTTTGCCAACTTAGGAAGCGTATCCTACTCAGTGAAATGATGACTACTGAGGGGATCATCTCAGCTCCTACGAGAAATATTCTCAAATTCATTAAGGAAATGGGGACGCTCTTCATCTAATCGGCTAGTAGGCACAATAGATATACAAAGGTCGCAGTGCCCCATGCTATTTGTTAGCACTGAAGGACCTGTTCTGTAAAGCGAAAACTTCTCTTGTTAAACCATGTGAGCAGCCACATTAGAAGTTACATTTGTCTGACAAATTTCTACTTGATAATTTAGATTGGGATTCTTGGTAATTTCTTCAAGGCCCCTCCCCCTTTAGAGTCCAGATACTGTGAGCTTAAAGCAAAACGATCTATATGCCAGCACACTACAACCTTCGATCGTAAAGTGCAAAATACAATCTGACCATTGCCCCCATCAAGGCAGACGCAGTGGTCCAATTTCATATCTCTGACGCATGACTGTCGCTTCGAAACCAACCCACAGCGATAAATAAATCGCCATCCACCCATTATACTCGCGTCCGTATCTAAAGAAAGCGATTTTTCACTCAAACTTATATCCAAAAACAAAAAACTTGATCACTACTCGTAATACTAATAGTTTGTTGGCCTAATTTCCCGTGTCCAATCCACATCTGCCAGCCATTCCTCAGATACTCAGATATTTGACAAGAAATTTTTAATCATAACTTCAATTGGTAAGCACCGCTCGTCGCGTTCAACATCTGCGGCTAATCTATTCGAAGCGAAGCAACCAAACGACCATATGTATCGAGATATTCGTTGATATAAAAATATTCTAAGCCTATCAGCGCGTCCCATAACTCACGGAGAAACCGTAGATGGGTCATAACTTTTCATAAATTCTTTTCCACAAAACTTTTCTTTATTTTGAAAAAATATCTCTCTCATTCCGGGATGAGAACGAACATGTACCTATAGTAGGTATCTAAAATGTCAGCATGTCCGGAAAAATCGGAAAAATCTATTCATTCTCAGTTTTGTATCTTTTCTCCTCGTTATGTCTGTGGTAAAGGAATAGATTGGGAAAATAAAACAAAATAACCGGCAAACAGTTTAATAGAAAATATTTCATGTGGCATATGGGTTAGGGAGCAATGGAAACTATCTAGAGATAGCTATTTTGGCACCGGCACTCGACGATCGATCGATGATTGAATTCGGAATTGGATTTTGACATTTCATGCGGCAGTATGGATGGAATGGGGCGATACTGAAGAGATTGTGTTAAATAATTGAACTGTATCTATGAAATAATCGAATGTATCTTGAATTGTTTTCAATTCTCATTTCAAGTCAGGAGTGCACTTGATGGCTTATTGGAGGCAGAGGAGGTCTACACATGTGCTTTCGACGCAATCGTTTGCGTGCTGCGGGGATCGCGTGCGAGTTGGTTAAGTTATTTGATTGCTGAATAATAGAACAAAAGTGGATGTCGTTGCGATGATGCACGTGTTGAACAGAAAATAGCGAGTTATTAGTGTTGGCCTTTCGGTTGATAGCTCATTGTGATGCAGATAGAGGCGTGAGGCTTTGTATTTTTATGAAGTTTTTATGGATATTTCCCCGCCTTCGGTAGAGCAGAAACTGCTGGTAAAACCCTTAACCGATAGCTTCCACCAAATAGAAGGAACTGAGTCACTCGTTCACCGAACTTTATTGCGTATCACTTTGGCTACTCTTAGAATTGTTCGCGAGCTTAGAAACCTAGCTGATTTCAAGTCAATTCATACACATGGTGCTAATGTAGAGCGATGTAGGTCATACCAGAAGGATCACAGAATCTAATTTGTTACTTACATAAGAGTGCCCGAGAACAAATATCACAAAGGGACTTTATCGAAAAGGACCTATGAAAACAATATTTCTCTTCACAATTGATAACTGGCCGCTTAGAACGTACTCATACCGATGCAGGTAGCGGACAATAGCTAGGATAAGATACCATAACAACACTGCAAAAGATACCTTTGAGCTATTTTTAAATATTTGCAAACAGATATGCAATGTTATCGGGTAGCTACCCCATCCAGACATTAAGATGGCAATCAACTGGTGCTTCTGTATGACAGACTTATCTCAAAACAAACGTCGTATGGTCCAAACAATGAGATACTTTTCTTTTTTTTTTTTTTGCTCGTTCCCATTCTTGTCGACATTGCGGAAAAAAATTTGTCTTTGAAGCCACCTGCTGCTCCATCTTTCTTTATTGTATTGAGACACCACTAGGCTTATGACTTAATTTTCAAAGACTTGTCCATAAAATGGTGAATTAAAAATGCCTTTGCACGCTTTAAAGTCAATAAACGGCAATGAGTGTGGCAAAACCTAATACCAACAAGCCATTCGCTCTTGCATAGACTATCCAGAACACGTCGAGCGTGAAAATTTTGCTTTTACGGAATCGCAACACTTAAATTTAAAGACTGCGACATTAAATAGGACTTTGTCAAGTGTTTACGACATTTTCACGGAATCATAAAACCCTGACAAGAGATTCCCATTAAACATTATTCAAAAATAACGAAAAAAAAAAAACGAATAGCAAATGGCAAATCTACCTTAGCGATACACATGTACCTATGAGTACCTACTCACAATATACGTTTACATCTATCCGCATCTCTTCTGACATTTCGTAAATTTAAAAACACATTCGCGCTCATTCAAATCTGACTGGAAGGAATGTATCTTCGCAACACGAATTCAGTACGAAGTGCATGGATAAATGAAAGCGAATTTCATAAGGGAACTGAGGGCCGCGGAAAGGGGGGAGAAAAGTATTTCTTGGCACTTTCAATTGAGAATTCGATTAACATGAAAAGTGACAAGCACTTCACTTGTAATCTCAACTTGCTTGCTTGGGATTTATCTCTGATGGTTTTTCATTCCTTTTTTCTCTTCGAGATACTTGTACTCGTATGATTTGAGTGACGGGTTTCGTAAGATAGGCCTATGGAGAGTTTTCTTTCCTTGGCTTTGTGTTTTTGTCTGAAATTGTTCTTTTTTTTTCTGAAAGTCAGTTGCATAACAACCAATGATTTGGGGATTGGTTACTGAGCTTCTTATAAGTAGATGCTTGTGTATCTATAATGTACTTGCTATGTTTTGATATCTCGAGTAACGATAGGTTATGTCGAAGGTAAAGTGCGTCTATTTGTCTGGTAAGCAATGAGGTGGATTTAATCGCCTTAAGCTTTCGAATAAGGTCGAAACCTTAAAAGCCCATGACCAAAAACATACATGTCAGACAGGTTAAACGGATACTTTGGTATCTTACAAAACAAAAACTGGCAACAGCACACATAGCTCATTACTTATGGCTTCATGCGGCGCGAACATATACAGAGCTTCAAAAAGATTTAAAGAGGCTCTCAAATCACCATGAGTTTCGATCATATTTCGTCGGATTTTATTAAGACAGAAGTCACCAAGGAGAACTTACCTACGGGGTCTTCCATTAAGCGCTTCCTATCTTTAAATTTAAATAAATCGAAGTGTGTGTGAGATATCACCTTTATTCGTTTGAAAGGTCCATCGACTCTAACATCGTTGAAATATCCGCCACGGTTTTCCTGGGTGGCGCGCATCCGAAATGTCCAATTTTCCGTGACTCTGACGCATAAATCAGGCTGAATTTGACCGATGGCATGGATTATGTTGACTTTGAGCGCGGCTGTGGTTTGTTGCTTATTCGCATAGACCTGCGACTTAAGAAAACCCCCTAAGAAAAAGTCCAACGGGGTCAAATCGCATGATCACGGTGGCCAGTTCACATCACCTCAACGTGAGATGACCATGAGCTCGAATCGCTCGTGCAGAATTTTCAACGTGGCGTCAGCTGTGTGGCGCGTAGTGCCATTCTGTTGAACCACATGTCGTTGGTGTCCATATCATCCAATTCAAGCCAAAAGAAGTTGCTAATCATCAACCTATAGCGTCGTACAAAATCCACACCGAATTGTGACTTTTTCGGGATGCACTGGACGCACTTGGATCTCACGTACATAGATTGGTATCATCCCTATTCAACCAGAAATAGGGCTCATCGCTGAAGATGATTTTTCTATGACAATTAGGATCAGTTTCCAACCGCTCCAGAGCCCATCCAGCTAACACACGTCTTTGTCTATGGTCGTTTACTTCCAGCTCCTAGATCAGTTGAACTTTGTACGAGTGCAGGCCCAAGTCACGACGCAAAATTCGCCAAGTTGTGGTCTGCGAAAGGCCGAGTTCTCGTGAACGACGTGAAATGCTTCAACAATATGGTCGTTATCAACAGTCAAATTTCGTAAGTCCCATTAAAAAATATCAATGACATGACACCAGTAAATGCAATGGGGCCTCGGCTAACTGGTTGTTTACTTGCCAAAGCATATCCGTTGAAGATACTTACTATGATGCGCATTTATTCCAGTCATGATACTATTGGGTGCGCAACTAAGTTCTCACTGCTTGCCAATAGATGACTCCAGCAGTAAGTGCTGGTCGACTTTGACACATTAGTGATTTTGGTTTGGCATCGAGAGCTCTGAAAAGCTTGCGGAGATGCTTATCTACATAAGTGAAACATCGCGCCGTGATTGGTTCCGTTGCTTCAAAAACGGTGATTTCGATGTTGACGACTATCCGCGTGAAGGAAGGAGGATCCATGCCAACGCCAAAAAAGCTTGCTTAGTTGGTTAGTTACATATGTGATTATCCTACGTAGATCAGTTAGACTTAGACTTGGTCACCATACTCCTGGAACCGTTTGATACTATGCTGATCTCCGTTTCGGATAGATCCGCCAGCTCATCAAGGAGGCATTCTCCCAGAAATCATGAGGAGGCTAGGGCAGGACTATTGCATAGCAGATGGGATGGAGATTCTTACTCTTCATCATCAAGACACCTACTGTAACAGTCATTATATGGCAGTCATAATCAAGCGGCATGTTTCCCTAAAGCGCAGTCCTGTTAGAACTCCAATTAGGTTGCTTATACATTGCCTGCGTATTTTTAGCAGGCTAGTGATTCTATGTTGACAGTATCTGGGCCAGGTCTGTCTCGCGTAGTTGCATGTATTAAGGCTACGCCATCCCTCGATGGCCTGTAGCAGTGCCTGCTTTGAGATTTTATATTTTAACATTTCCATTGGTTGATGGATATCTCCTTTATCAGTCGAGAGTCGAGATCTTCTGCGTGGTGCCCATTCTGGCTAGTTTATCTGCTTGACAGTTACCTGCTATATCACTATGTCTGACCAATTTCGATTTTATAATTGGCGATTCGAGTGATTTTATTGCCACTTGGCTGTCCGTGTATATGACCATGTCACTGTAGTCCATCGATCTCAAGGACAGCCAGTCCTGGCCTCTGTACCATAGAGGAGGACCGTGATGAATAAGATTTTGTAGACAAAGTCCTTGACCACTTAGTATTCATAGCTGGTGTGTTGGACTCTGGCGCACGATGAGCGAGTTCGGATCCCGATAACACCAACGCCATCGCGTTAATTTCGCGACATTCCTCCATTCGGCGGGGTACTGGCAAAACCCCCCGTAGTAAACTTGCGACGAAAAAATTTTCGGTTCACGCCGTTCGGTATCGGCATAAAACTGTAGGTCCCTTTCACCTGTGTGAAAAATAAATCACACACAACATGGGTGATTGAGAGAAGCTTGGCTCTGGTCCTTCATGGGCTGCAACGCCACCAAACAAGAATTGTGACGTTCTGGCCGAGACGTCGGTGTTGTGCGTCTTTTTCGGTTGAAAGCATCTATTTCATTTTACCCTCGTTAACCGAAAGACCCATTTCAGCCGCTTTTGCTTCAATGCTTTCGAACGTTTCATTGACGTTCCGATGTGCTCTTCCAATTATGTCAATGTCATCCGCGTACGGATTCCATTGTCATCCTGCACAATCTGACGAGTTTGGCAGGGATGTCAAAACTTGACATGGCGCTCTATAGCTCATCTCTGTGTATGCTATCGTATGCGATCTTAAAGTCGACAAACAGACGGGGATCGGGGGTGGTTGTGGTGCCGTGATAAACATCACCGAATGTCAAGCGTAAGGTCTATAGTTCAAAGTATGTCCATAACCAACAAATCCAACCCCTATATTGTAAAGTGAAGTGAAGTGATCAAAATACTGATGAAGGCGTAACACTCGCAGTATACGCTCACTTCCAATTCATACTCTGTGTATGCAGTTTTAATAAACATAACTCCATAATGGCATGGAACATTTGCTGGGAACTACAACCAACGCGAAAATTCAGTCGAGTTCCTCTCGAATCCTATCGAAGACAACCACCCCCTGGATAGTAGTGAACGAACATTTACAATCCAAACCATCCGCACTCTGCCCAGGTTGTGTGACAAGTGATAATCATAAGAGTAGGACTCTTGAACCTGTGCAAACTATAATAAAAAAAAAGATGGCGAGTGTCGATCTGGAACTCGTTGGTTTTTCCAGGTTCTACCGCAGCGCGACCTCCCGGGTCTAAAGCTGATTGGTCCATATCAGTTTTCTAACTGGTTGGTCCATATCAGTTCCAGGCGTTCATTTGGTGCAGCAGAGAAGGCGTTATAAGCGATGTTCAGGGAACTTATACCTCTGTAAATGGGGCAGACAAACTTATTTGCGCACATAATCAATTGTAGACCTTAAGACCTTTAACATAAAAAGGCTTATTTTTTTTTGTGTAAAGAAAAAACGTATTTTTTGAATTATTTTGAAATTTTATTTTATTTCGAGTTCTCGGGATTTTCTCCACTCGTTTTCCATTAATCCCTCAATTATAATTAATATTAATCATAATTATAATTAATACAGTAAACATATTATAATAGCATTTCTTTGTTTTACTTAGTAGTTGTTGTTTTATTTCCTTATTTTACAATTTATTTAATACCTACACTATAATACATATCACAAATATATTTTTTTTATTCTCTTTCCCATACATACGCAGTTAAAATTTTATATTTTATTTTGAAGTACATACATCGACTTTGTTTTTTTTTCCAATTTTTTCTTTTTTCAAGTTAAGTTTAATAAATTATATATAATTGTTTGTTGTTTTTTTATCTTGTAAATATTCAAAATGGCTGTAGTTGCTGTTATATTTAATTGTGTTGCTACGAATCTGGGTTTTTTTTTTCATATAGTAAATACATGTTATCTGTAGTAATTTTGAAAAGAAAAGAAAAAATCGTATTTATGTTGGTTTAGATTTTTTGTTTATTTTTATTTATTTTGTTTTTCAGGAATAAATGCATTTGTGTAAACGTGAGAAATTTTAGTTTAGTGTTAATTGTTTCGTTTTTATTTTAAATGTTGTTCCGAAAGTGTATATAAATATTTTGAAATATATATATATTCACTATAACTATTTAGATTTTACAATTGTAGTTTGGTATATAGTTCTTTATTTTTTATTTCTAACTTGAGTGTTTTTTTTTTATTATTATTTTGCTATAGAGAATCAGGTTAACAGGATGTCCTGCACTGCGTTGAGAGTTTTTTTTTATATATCATATTCATTTTATTTACTTTATAGTAGGTTTCTATTTTGTGTTTCTGTTTTTTGTTTTCCATGGCATTAGAGTTTATTTGCACAAAAATCGAGCAAGACGCAAGGTGTTTTGTTTTGGGTGAGTCATCGTGTTCCTTTAGTCCTTTTTTTTTGGATAAATAAAATATTTATCTGTGGTAACGACTAAACCTTTGTGGTTTTACTTCATTTGGCAGTGCAAAGATCGATAAAAACGAATATGGCCACATTCGATGCCAAATAACGATTCAAAACCATAGTACCCACGAAAGCCACGATGACTTACCCACCACAACGAACATCCTTAAATAATGTACAGAGTTTCTTTTTTTCATTTTATCTTTTACAATATATATAAAAAAAGACATTATTTAAAACAATAATAAAGGTGACAATACAAATAGTTTACAAATGGAAATTGTGTTGATGCGTGTTTGCTTTCTTCTCTTTCATTTTTATTTCTCGATTTTAAAATAATTGTTAAACCTACATATATTTACAATTTCTCACTCAGTCTATATTTCAATAATCGTTTTTTATATGGTTTACTTTACTTTATTAAGTAGGCATTTGTTATTATTTTAATTTATTTTAAGACTTTACTGTAGTAGCACGGAACTTTGAATATTTTATGAAAATCATTTTCTTTCATAGAGTTTTTCTCTTTTTTTTTCTTGTTTTTTTCATATTACAAGAATATCGAAAATAAATAAATTACAACAAAATAGAATGGTTATGAATATAGGAAAAGATAAAGCAAAGGATAAAAAGGACACAATTTTAGAGTTTAATGAACAAGAGCAAGGAAGCAATTTATGTATTTACCCTTCTTCATTCTTTCTTTTTTATACTTTACTCTCGTTGACTGTAAGTGTAGGTATCTATCTCGGTACACTTGTGGGGATTCGATATGACTCTATATAAGACACAGTGAAGGATTATTGATTTTCAATAAGGTTTTCGTATTTGGGACAAAATGCCGACACTATGGTGATACTTGAACTTCCTGCACGCTATGGGAATGGATTTTTATTCTGCACGAAGGAAAGACAGAAGAAAGAATGGCAAGCAAAAAATACGGTTATGCCTCATTAAGCTGTTTAGAGGGTAAAATGCACTTAAGCCAAATACATACATACTACACAACAACCTCTAATAATTTCCCTGGTGTGCTCCGATTACCTGGGTAGCAATTTCCTCTTCTCTTCACACTTGAACTTATTAATTTTTTAAGGACTACAAGAAAGAATTAAAAATATGCACGTATGTGTACGCAGATGTATTGTGGACTTTAAAGGGATTTTTCCAGGGGTAATCGATATGCTTTAAAGGCGACTGTGGAATCGGGGTTGACGTACTGACTGCTACGGTTGCATGTGAAATTTATTTATGATTTTTTCGTTGAAGCTCTGAAAAACCATGGGTACTGAATATCGTTAGAAATACTGCCATTTTTGTGTCAGTCCAGTCGAAAAGAAATGACTTAATGACGGTATTGAGAGATACGTATGTATCTACACCGTCAGAGAACTGGAGAATCAGCCTAAAAAGCATTAGTAAGACGCTAGAGAGGATGTAGGTAGCTCTAAATACTGACAAGATCAAAAATTGACAATTTTTTTAAGTAAGGATAATGTATCTATAGGATGTATGTACATATCTAGGCAATTGTTTATCGAAAATGTATCTTTCAGTTAAAAAATCGTTAAAATAGGAACTTCTTATTTTAACACGTACATAACACCAGCAACTAAATATTTTTACGTCGCCATGTTAAAATCCTTAGCATAAGTAAACGATGGTGATATTCATTTACATGCAATTTGCATTAGATACAGATAATACGTTGTATCTGAAAGATACATTCGAATTGTATTGAAGCTTCTCAACTAAGTTATACCTTCATACATTGTTGTTACTTAAAGCATACCCTTTTCTACTTCAATAAGAGATTTAACAAACTTGTTAGATACATAGTATCTTTGAGATACATTCACATCTACAATATATTATTTAAGGCCATAAAATAGTTTTCATAGGTCGTTTTCCTGATGAATAAGAAATTTCTTTACGACCATCACTGAGACTCTACCATGGATAAGCAACGTAAGTATTTCAGTATCTACAATGAGTTTAGATAAAGTTAAAGCTCAATCAATAGTTTCTAAATTTAAATCAAACCAAGTGTATAAAAACCATTAAAAGATATGCAACAAAATGCATACAATGCCTTTTCGACTACCCGCAGTCCATAAATTGGATTTTTCCTGGAAAATTCCAACTCGTCTAAAACACTTAACAAAATTTCAAGTTCAGAACAATATCTCCCAAACCACCTCCTATCTTATTCATGTTGCTATGTATGTATGTACATTTTGACAGACTAAACAACTTTTAATGGTTCGCCTTCATTAGGCAGGCAGTTCGAGAAAATTACCTCAAATTCGATACAGTAGAACTATTATCTATTCTGGCAACACACACTGTGTGCTCATACAAGATACACGTACTACGAGTAATTAGTTCAGATACACATGGAGCGAAGAAACAATTGTGAAACTTGAACAAAGACGAACGAGATAGCTCCACTGTTAGATATGTATGCACACAATCTCTTATCAGAGACCAAACATGGGACAATGTGTACATTTGTAATTGAAGTGCAGCGCGACATATGATATATGAGATGCAATACAGTTGTTCTGTCAAATTTGGGTCACAAAATGTCGTACAATAGAAAACGAAGATGTCTTCGTTCGTGGCGTATCTGATATTATTCAGAGCCCCCAGCCGGCCTACGCACGAAGTCACACATAACCTAAAATACTCGCACACCTTTCTGCTCTTTATTTCTTTCTCTTCCCCTGCCCTTTGTCGAAGTTAAAAATGTATGCTAATGAAAAAATAAAAAGCAAGAAGGAAGGAGACGAAGAGATAAATCTCGCACATAAATGCAAGAAGGCGGTCGGGTTTATCTGGCGAATAACCGAATGGCTTGTTCAGGCGCTAGATACTGCTACTGCGGAGAATAAAATTAGGAGAAAAAAGAAAACAACAAAAGGGGATAGTTGTGCGGCTCTCTAGTTTTAGGATTTTTTTTAAGCAATCTAATGCCATTGGCTGAGAGGGTAATGTCTTTGAAATCAACTCGTTCTACAGAACAATAATGAATTGTTTAAATACGTGCGAGATACATGAGGAATAGAGGTGCAAATCTGACGAGGAATGGGCAAAGCATTGTTCTAATTCTCCGATGTACAACTGCTGTTAGTGAAGGGCCTGGAGATAGATTTTGATTGGCGTGCTTCTCTAACAAGTTTCTTTCTTCGTCTTCTTTCGCTCTCGTTCGACAACCGAATGGATTTGTGTATAAATATCTTTTTAATATGAGAGATTGTTGGGAAAATGGTTGGTTAGGAGATGATTGATGGTGCGGGAAACCTGTTTGGATGGATGGATAGAATTTGGTATGCGATAGTTAGCTAGGTAGGTGGAAATGGAGACTAGATGTGACTAACAGTAGTGGAAGACATCAAGAATGAAATAGACATTAAGGTCAGATAAATGAATGAGAATTTTGTTTGTTTTAGATGTCCGCAGTCCTCATTGTGTCCTTTACTATCCCGCTCGATCGAAAGATATTCAAACTCAATGTACAGTAGAAGGAAACGAAAGATGCACATACATACATACACTCGATATAGAAGGAAATCCTTAGAGTCTAGGCCACCCTTACATATACATACATACAGAGTTTGCGTTAGAATAGAAAAAGCTATTTACATACGTGTGCCGGGGCTAGATGCTACGCTCGCTTATGCTTGCGGTCTACTTTTAGCTGTATGGTGTAAAGTGAAGTGCCAAGCGTCCAGCGCTGGTGTGGTGTCGCTGCTTGATGAACGGTGCCTATACCAGATACGCCTGCACATGCTGACCCTGTTGCTGACCTTGTTGCTGCTGTTGTTGTTGCTGTTGGGGAGGCATTGATGCGGAACTACTGCTTGACGATTGTTTGTGATGATGATGCTGTAGCGGCGGTTGTTGTTGTTGTTGCAACTGTGGTCGCCATGTTTGTGCTTGGGGTGGATGATGAAGCTGTTGCTGCTGCTGCATCACCCGGTGAAGACTGTTGGCAGTGGGATGCGGTGGCGATGGTGGCGGCATCATCATCATATTCTCGTTATCGAGCGTACTGTAATCGGAATCGATACTTGAGTAGATGTGCTCCGATGGTGGACGACCGCTGTACGATTGATTCTGATGCTGTTGATAGTGGGCATGTGGGTGATGTAGAGTATTGGCATGTGGCGGTAATTCACCGGGCGCTCCACGTCGACTTGGTCGTGGACTAGGTGTTGCAGTCGTAGCAGACGAGTAATTCGGATCCTCACCATCCGGGCAATAGGCTGGCGGTGGTGCTTGCCGGTATAAAATGCCAGGACTAGCCGGTTGCTTGACCCGCTCGTGGTTGTGATCGAGAGTGTAGTTGTTACCGCGATATGGAAATTCAACTGGCAGTGCGTAGCGGAGCTTTTCCCAGAAATGACGATCGCTTCGACGAATTCGATGTACGGCAGACGTCTTTAGGTATGGCAACAATTCTATGTCTGATTCGGCTTCGAACAGTACCTCTGGTTCTTCGATAATGACAAGTTTGTGTGGGCGACCACGAAGCCCATCGTGAATGGCACGTCGTAGCTCACATCGTGACCATTCGGTTTGAAGGAAATTTCGCGAAAGCAAGATAATGACTCGCCGTGAAACCCGTGTGGCTTCGAGCAGCTGATAGTGCGTAGCATCATGAGTGAGATCTCGGTGCTGCAAGCATACCCTCAATGGTGGTCGTCCAGTTTCCAACTCGGACACTAGGTGTTGGGCAACAAATTCCGAGTCCTTCGCAGAGTGCAGTAGTACGGCGTCATACAGTTTTTCAGATTCTTCGCATCTTGGCCCGAATACCCTCACGCCATAATGGGCAAATAGCCAGATTCTCAGTGATTCTCTGAATACAAATATCATAACTACGACGACAAGTAGGAACACTAAAGCGAGCACAGCAGCCAGTAGTGGGATGTATGGTTTGGGGATTCCGTTCTGAAGCATTGAACCGCCTGCAAAGTAATCTGTGCATGCTGACGTCGTGTTGAAGTCCAGATCTCGTCTGACCTTACCATCGGCGATACAAAATATATCTTGGGAGTCCTGGACGATGACGGCATTATCTGCTACGTACGTAGTCAGTTCCTGAAGAAATTTACACCGGCAGGACCACTCGTTGCGGCCAAGAGCCACGGATCTCATCTGCTTGAACTGCGGTAGTCTCAACTGCCATACTGGCAAGGTCATCAAACGATTCCCGTCAATTCGTAACACTTGCAACGAGCTAAGTGGAGCCAATGTGGTGTTTTCGATGTGAGCCAACAGGTTGTTTTGCAAATACAACTCCTTGAGCTTGCTCAACGAATCAAACTCATAGCCGTAGAGAATCTCCAGCTTATTGTCCTCCAAATGCAAGATTTGTAAGTTGTGCAGACCCTCGAACGTCTGGTTCTGAATTCCAATCAACTGACTTCCATTTACGAACAACTGTTTCAGGTTTCGTCGACCGACGAAAGTGTGGCTCTCAAGGACAGTGAGATTGTTGCCATCCAGATAGACGATGCTCGAGTCCATTGGCATTCGTCGTGGCAATTGTACGCCTCGCAATCCGCCACAATCGACAACATTCTGCGCCCAGATTTGATCGTGATAGCAACTGCAGTTGGTCGGACAGGTCATCTCACAATCGCATGCATCCAAATCGCAGCAGTGGCACAACGCGAAACAGTGCGATTCGTATTTGCAGAGGAAATCGGTTTGATCGAGTGTGGTTAGGGGACGTACAGGCGCTCCGCGAGCATGCGGCATGATACATTCGATATTGGGCAGATCCATCACTCGAGGATGCTGGCGGGTGGTCAGGTTGTTAATACGCTGCAGCCAATCCATGGAACAGTCACATTCGAATGGGTTTCCGCCGAGATAAAATTCTGGCAGAGGTTTTGTGGGCGGCACCGGTGCCACTCGCAGGGTTTGGAGTTGTAGTTTGTTGAGGGCATTCGCGTAGAGGTCCACTCGTGCGAGGTTGGTTTTATCGACGAATGTGTTGGGCTGTACGTTGCTAATCAGGTTGTTGTTGATGAAGAGCAATTCGATTGTGTTGGGCACGGACATTGAGCTGATTTCGGTGATTCGGTTATGACTGGCGTCGAGTGTTTTAACGCGAATCTCCTCTTGCAGTTTATAGTAGTTTCCGAGTGCTTCGATGTAGTTACCATGAATGTCGAGCCACTTGAGATTACTCGGAATGAAGGCGTAGTCGAACCAAACCAGATGGTTCTCGGACAGATTGAGCCAGAGCAGGGACACTAGGGTCGCGAACACTCCGTTTATGTCCGACAGGAAATTTCTGTCCAGACGTATGGCCTCCAGTTCGTAGTTGTTATCGAATGAACCTCTTTCGATGCTTAAGATGCGATTTTTGGCAAGATTGAGGACACTCAGACGGGGCAGGTCGGCAAACATGCCGACTGTGATGTTTCCGATTTGATTGTCGATCAAACGCAGGCCGGTGAGTTGGTGTAGGTTCTTAAAGCTGTTGTTATCGAATGTACGAATCTGATTTTCACCCAGATCGAGTGTTCGCAACATAGCCAGGTCTTGCAGTGCCACCGGAACCTCGTTCAGCTGATTCGAACTCAAATCGAGCTCTTTCAGGTCCGAACAGTTCTTGAATACATTCGATTCAATCACACTAATCAGGTTGTTGTTCAGAGTCAGCTTGGACAGGACATAGAGTCCATTGAACAGCTTGTCATCGAGAGTGTGGAGGCGGTTTTCAGCGAGATTCAAGGTGTGCAGGTTGTACAGTGGCAAAAATGCATTATCCTCGATGTGCCCGATGGAATTGTTGCGAAGGTTCAATATTTGCAGGAAATAGAGTTCCTTGAAGGTCCGATAATCGATACGAGTAAGAGCGTTATGAGCGAGATTCAAGACAATCAAGCGGATCAGACCGGCAAATGTTGTATTGTCCACGTGATTGCTGGTCAATTGATTACCGGAGAGATCCACGACCAAAAGCTGTTCCAGGCGGTGGAATAAGCCTTTGGGCAGTTCGTATAACTCGTTGCTTTGCAAATGGATCTCCCGTAGTTCCTTGGAGCCGGCGAATAGCCCTTCCGGAAGTGTCTCCAGGTGGTTGTTGCTCAAATTGACGATTCTTAACGAGCTCAATCCGGCAAGGGCTTCGCCCGATAGTTCCGAAATGTTGTTGTGTTGCAAATTCAAATGCTGCAGTCGTCTTAACCTCGAAATACCCCAGTTCTCGGAGATCGCACGAAGCTCATTAAAACTGGCGTCCAAAACTTGTAACTCACTTCCACCGTTGCAGTTCATGTCGGAAAAACCGAGATTTTCAGCCGATCTTATGCGATTCTTGGTCAAATTCAATATCTGTAGATTCCCAACCGGACACAGGAACCCAGCCGGCAGGGCGCGAATATTATTCTCACTCAAATCCAACTCTGTCAGTTGCTTCAGCCCGATGAGTGAGTCGGGAAATAGCTCTAACGTCTTTGCCGGTCCCCAATCGGCATTTTTCGTATTGACAGCCAATGTTTTCACAGCACTTAAGCCATCGAAAGCATTATTCGGCAGCTGTAATAGCTTACACGACTCCACCCGCAATTCGTCCAGTGTCTGGAGTCGGGCGAATGAGTTTTGCGGTAACTGACTCTCGAACAGGTACAACTCATTACATTTGATCAGCAGCTGATTGGCTCCATCGGCGCCCTGAAGATCCAGTCCCGTCCGTTCGATGGTCCGCAATTCACACGTGACCGATGTGGTTCCATTGTATTCCCAGGAACAATGATTACCCGACAGGATCGGCGAACCGGTGCCCGGTCCATAGCCTTCGTTCGCCCGAACAGTCGCGACTTGTAGCCCGACGACAAGGATCAGGAATATCGCGACCGAACTCATTCTCATTGATAAACCTTTCTCTAATTTGTTTTTTCACTTATTTATTTTTTGCTATTATCTTTTGGATACGGATACTTTGAAAGCAAAATATAAGAACGGAAACTCAAAAAAACCGAGATTTTTTGAAACTCTTCCTTGAAAACTTCAATATTCAATTCTATTGAGGATAAGGCTCAGAACTCATCATTTTTCGTACACTCTCATTTTGTATCTTTTCCACAAAAATTTAACATTTTCATTCATCTTTCTTGACACTCGGCCTACATCCTTTTCTCACTGGTTCACTGAATTTTCAGTTAATTCTCCTCACACTCGCGGCGTAACGAATGTACATACTATTTAAAAAAAAACTCCTGTCTTCAACGGACCACAACAGATATGTATCTTTAAACTTGACAGATACAAAAATGTACTAGCTACTTAGAAACAAAAGCAAAAAAAAACCGTTTTTAATACTTTCTATGAATGTGGCGCGTGCAGACAACACACGTCCTCTTCGATTAACGCTCGAACTCGAACTGATGTGATTCGGAAAACTCGACAAGAGTTTGTGTTGCCTTTTCGCATTTGGCATGGGGGTTGGTCGGGTGCTCGAGTGGGATGGGAGATGGTGCCGAGGAATAGGTGTTCTCTTGAGCGACAATCACACGAACGTGTGTTATAGGTAGATGGATTGCTGGCCGCAATGGGTACGACTGGCGCTAGTGTCGCAGTGCATGCGCTCTCTGGAAGAGAAATTGAAAAAATGTGAGAGTTATCTGTGGAATGAGTCAAGTATCTGTAGGTGAGTCGTGAGTGCTTTCAATTCGTTTTTTGGTCTTTCATGTGCTCTGGTCTCGTTCTGTACTGCGTTTGTTTTTAGATTAATTCGATTTTTCCTTTTGCCTTTTGGCCTCGAAGTACGGATTGTCTTTTAAATGAGCGGCAAGCGTGTATCTTATTTCTCAGTGCATTCAGTCGGAGGAGATGAATTACCATTTTTTTATTTTGCTAGAATATTGCTGGAACACTTCGTAATCTGTCAGACCAAGTTGGCCCAGGTCTTGGTATCATATTTTGTTTAAAGAGAGAAAGAAGACTTGTTAAAGCCACAGTTTATGGTAGAAGCAAGCTTTAGTTAATGTTCTTTTTGATACCAAGTCAACTAAGTCAGACCCTTCTACTGCATTGCTTAGATGTAGACTATAATTAAAAGGGGCAAGAGTCATCCATTCGGTAATAGGTGGTGTGCCTATGGCTCCATAGTTTGGCGGCCAGGGCTAAGCAAAGCTTATAGTGTTGGCCAACTTAACAAGATCCAAAGATCAGCGAGAAATGGAATCACGGGAGCAATGAGAATATACCCCTTGGACCTTCACATCATATATACGGCGGCGTGCAGGGTCATCAGACTCAGACTTAGGGAAGCAAGATACTGGTTACCCAGACCGTTTGGACACGGCAGAGCTTTGTCACTTCTGCGAATGAACTTGACCTCGCTTCCTGCGGACTACATCACACCTTCCCTCGACTTCAATAGTACAGTGCACTTTCACTTTTCTTTCAGAGAAGAATGGAAGACGTGCAACCCAGTCGCGAAATTCCAACTTCTGATGTAGGATCGGGAATATTCTCGACACAGCTGAATAACTCAAACTCATTCCGTCTCCCCGATCATTCTAGGATTTTTCAGGTTAAAATGCTAGCAACAAATGCAGGAAAAAAATTAAACAAGCTCGCAGTTGGACTGATATCACGCTAATTGGTTTCCAGGACACAGCAACATAGAGGGAAATGAGAAGGCCGATGAGCTAGCCAAACTTGGATCCACCTTAAACACCCCTATTGAAACACTTTTTCAATATAACCAATCGTATTATGTCTTGGAAAACCTGACGCTCACATTAAAAAAACCATACAAATGACCTTCTCTATAGATACCGTTCCAATATAGCTAGAATCGTGGCAGTCAGTCGGGACCATTGGCCTATTGGAACTCAAGCTGCCAGAATAGGTATCAAGACTAACACTCACTGCCGCAGTTGTTACAACCCCCACGCAGAGGAAACTCCGCATCATTTTCTCTACGAATGCCCAGCACTGGGAGGGCGCAGATTCTGCAACTTTGACAAATACGTCCTCGACGACCTTTCAGAGGTAGTCAACCTCAGTTTGGCCAACATAACCAGTTTTCTTAATTCTACAGGTTGGGTTTAAATAAATATTTCCCTCCACATCCTTTAGGTTTCACGAGTTTTGTGGCATCAAAACGACGCCTATGCGCTAATTGTACCTTGACGCTCATAGTCGTTTAGCCACCTCAACCTACCTACCTACCCATCTTAGAATTACTACCAGCTTATTTGGAATATTTTATATCGAACTGGAGCACGAAGGTTAAGTATATGTAATCCGCTTCCCAAGTTTACAAAATTACTATTCTTAAGGAAACATCAAAATGAATGGGCGAAAAGCGATGAGGAAGAAGCTGAAGTCTTTGCTGAAATACTCAAATGACGCGAGCTACGCTTCCCAAACCAAATAAAGCACCAGGCTACCACTTAAGTACAGGGGGTGTCTTTAAACATCTTGTTAACGCAGCCCTTAGGCTAGAACACTTACCAAGCCAATAGGGTCGCCGAAGTTATTATGGTTCGAAAGCCCGGACAACCACCGACGGATAAAAAATCGGACCTCCAAATATCATTATTGCCGATCATTTCGAAAGACTTCGAAAGAATTATAACCAATCGCTTAAAGCCGAGTGTATTTCTTGACATCTCCCAAGCCTTTGACAAAGTATGGCACGAAGGTTTGGAACATCAGCTCCGACAAGTTTTTCCCGAACAACTATCGAATGTTCGGGAAAACACTTTCGAATTAGAATTTTAGAGCAATTAAGGCTGGTCTTCCGCAGGGAAGCGTGTTTGGTCCGCTGTTTTATCTGCTGTACCCACAGACATACCACAAACGGATTGCACTAATTTTGGCAAATCAGTCGAAGAATCAACGCAATATGCCCTGAACCGTATAAACGACTGGACATAGATTTGGCGGATCGTGCTCAACGAAACCAAATCCCAAATCTGTCCACTTCTTTGTAAATGAAATTCAGATCCCATCCGCAAACGAGGCAAAATATCTAGGCATGACTCTCAATGCTAAACTCAAGTGGAAAGCCTATGTAAAGAGAAAAACGTTAAAAACTTTAACAACTTAGTACTGAAAACAGGCTGTTTCCCGCAAGTGCTCGAGCCAACCTTGGGCCTACGGTATACAACTCTGGCTTTGTACCAAGAAGAGTAATTCTTCTATTAATACAGCCAGCCATTGCTAATGCGCCGTAGTATATTCGAAGCGAAGACATTCATCGTGCTTTAAACATTGGAAATGTCGAAAATTAAGCAAAACTTTTCGGCCGAAAACATAACAAATCGACTGGATGGTCATACCAATAATGCGGCTCTTGAATTAATGGAGGAACGAAACCTGTTGCGCCGTCTTCAAAGGACAGGACAAAACCGTTTGACAAACCTAAACTGCACGCACTCTGAGGATTGCAAGAACTTTCACTGGAAATCTGCCTGCTAAATGTGATTACCTCTAGAACGAAAAACCTCTAAATACTCAACTGACTTACTTTTCAGGACAGCAGCCTATTGATGGTCTAGGCCTGAGTTAATACAGCCTTCCATTCTTGGCAGACCAAGTTGCCTTACGTTCACGATCACTTGGTCTTTATACCGGAGGTTCCATCTCCGCCTTTTTCTCGAAGCGGGAGGTTCGGATTCGAAAACCCTCTTAGCTGCTCCAGCTAACACCAACGCTCCGTTGGTGTCCATACGCTCGATGTGGCTCAGCCATTGTAGTCGACGAATTTTTGCCTTCCGCACTAAATCTACATCTTTGCATAGCTCATAGAGTTCGCATTTATGTCTTCTCCTCCATACGCCTTTCTCACAGACAGGACCGAATATCCGTCGCAGAATTCTTCTGTCGAAGGAGCCAAGAATCAGCTCAGCTGTCCTGCTTATCGTCCAGTTTTCGGCTCCATAAAGCAGGACTGGCAGAATAAGAGTCTTGTAGAGCATAACATTGATTCGGGACTAGAGTTTGGACCCTAGCTGTTTTGACAAGCCAAAGTAGCAGCGGTTGTCGTCCCTGGAGTTTATGTTTGCCTCGAGGTATGTTCCTTCACCACCTCGATATGGTAGCTGCCGATCGTTATGTTTTGTCCTAGGTGATGAGTGGCAGACCTCTTTTTTGTTGACAGCATATATTCATTCTTCTCATTGATGTGAAGACCAGCTCCTTTCGCCTGATCTTCAATCGCCGTGAACGCTTCCACAATGGTGCGTTGGGAATTTGCGACAATATCAGCGCGTCTACGTAGCCCAGCAACTGGACCGCTTTGTGGTAGATAGTACCTTCCATGTTGACGTTGACCCGCCGCAATATTTTATTGAAGAAGTCGCTTGATAGTGCATATCCTTGCCAAAATCCGGCGCAGATTTCAAAAGGCTCGCAGATTCTAGTATAGAACTGTACGGTGCACCGAGTGTTTGTCACCGTGGCTTCACACATTCAGATCAGTTTTCTCGGGATCCCGAATTTGGCCATCATGTTAAATCAGAATTTTCAATGAATGCTGTCATGTGAGGCTTTAAAGTCGATAAAGCTGTGATGGGTATCGACGGGTGTCGCAGCGTGAATATTTTGTCTATATTCGATCTGCCTGGCTGGAAGCCGCATTGGTATGTGGCGATTTTTTTTTTTTTTTTTTTTTAGAGACTCGCGCAGGTTCAAGAGTTTGTTTTTTTATATTCTCTTATGATGTGTTGACACACACAACCTGAACGGAGTGCAGTGGTTGGGGTCGTTGATGTTCGTTCACTACTCTCAGGGGTGGTTGTCCTAGACCTACATAGGACGAGAGCCGACCAAATTCCGCGTTGGTTATGGTCCGTAGTAATTCGTTCAAGCACTTTAGTATTGCATACGCAGAGGACGAATTTCGGTTGACCATATACTGTGAGTGTTATGCCTGCAGCAGTACGTCTGGTCACTTTCCATTCACAACTGCGTTGCATACTTTTTGTCCGTATAGGAATTACTTTTTCTTGGCTATGAAGCGAATTTGAACCATAAACCTTCCGTTCGGCGGTCGATGATGTTAAGCACTGCACCACGGCCACCCCCAATGTGGCGATTAGTGCGGAGCAAAACCACTTTAAACGTTCACACTGGATAGGATCCTGTAAGCGACTTAGGGAATGGAAAAAAATCGACATTAATTGGGCCACGATGGCAAGCAAAGAACTTTTCATTAATTTCTTAACTTTATCATCATCGCCTCCGATAGTTACCCAGATTTTTATAGAGAAAGAAGTTGACGAACCTCCTAGGCAAAAGCCTACTGGGTACCAGAAAAACTGCTGTCTTTACTCAATCCTCACAGTCAGTTTAGCTAAATTGTTTTGACTTTCTGTAATGTGCGTCTTTAAGACGCCCCTCAACTGTTTTTTTCCCCCAGAAAACCTCGGTCGTTAGGTGTCTTTAAGATCACTTCCAAACCGAAATCCGATCATAAACATCTACAGCAACTTCCTAATCCCTTTCGCGTGGCACATATCTCACCACCTCCCGCATTCAAACGCAATAAATGGCTAATAACTTACGCCTTACCGTCAGTTATGTAGCTTTGCCTCCCCAATACGAACTTGCATTCATTCTCATATTTTTCTTCACCTTCATCGTCATTAAGTAAATATTTACATTCACCCGAAAAAAGCTGAGTTAAAATCCATAATTAGAAAATACCACTCCGCATTTAACGACCGGCAATCCAAAAATAATTTAAACAGAATTCGGATCCACCATAATGGGGATGTGGCCACCAAAGTTTCTAGACGAATTTTGACTTATTGCAGTCAAATGCAATCCACTCAAACTCGGATGAGTAAACAATCTACTACAATCCACTACGATAAGAGAGAAAACATAGTCACTCAATCGAAGAGAAACGAATCACTCGAAACACTGGAGGGATACCTGTTTGCTCTCTTTTGTAAAATCGATTAAACTGGTTTCCACAGTCTATATATACGAAAAGTATCTAATAAATACTCGTTTTGTTCGCCTTTATGTTGTGTTTTGTGTACACTTTGTCTTTCTACTTCTTTTCGTTGTTTCCGTTGTTTTTTTCTTCTTCTTTATTTCGAATTGAGTAAACTCAAGTGTTTGGATGTAAACAAAATGTTTATGAGGTAGATGGGGCAAGTTATGGTTACGTAGTAAAAAGGGCACATAGTACCTATCCGTGGATACAATGTATGGATTCGATACATTTTGCAATATATACTTCGTTGCGTTTTGTTCGTTTCACCTCATTGGCATGATGGCGGTGAAGCGATATGTGTTTTTAATCGGTTATTGGTACGAAATATGATTGCCATTTTCGCACGTTTCCCTGAGCGTGAGAGTGGTAAGAGGGGGCACTGTTCTGATAAGATTTTACACGTCAGGATGCGTATCGTGGTAATAAAAGGCACGACAGATATTCACTTCAATGATACGCATAGGTACCTACTCGTTGAATTTTACTACTTCAGGATGTGGGATACCATTCGATTGCACTTAGTATGCGTGTGTATCTCCTCATGGGATACATAAACTATAAGACGAAACAAACTGCTTAAAGCACGCGCTGGGTGTATCGAGTGAGTGTCAATAATTTATAAGCTTACGTCTTAGAGAAGTATCTGTTTTATAAATAGTTTTTGTGAAACTATTCTTGGAAAACAAGGGGCTTCCTTGATATTTATGCCTGTCAATGGGTGTAATTAAGAAAGAAAAATGTATCTGAGACGTTTTTCTTGAGAGGGAAATCTTGAATGGATCGATTAATACGATTATCATGAAAATTCTGGATAAATTGGAAGCTTTGCTAAAAGAATTTGGGTTAAAAATGCATTGGAGTAGTAGTAAATATTCCGTTTCTTTTGCATATTATAAGCATAGGCCCCCTTTGGCAAGCTTGTCTTAATAAAAATCCATCTCCCATCGATACTAATGGTCTGTCATTAAAATACTTCTGTTACCACGCTACACTCCCTGTTATATGTACATCAACCAAACAAAGACTATGTGGACCAGTTTTCACAATATCTACAATATCCATTGTCTACAGTCAATGTTACGCCGCATGTACTATCTCCTCACATTCACGATATAATCGAATTATCTAACGAATGTACTTGTAATTCACCTATCGCTGGAGTTAATCTACCTCGAATACCTATTGCAAAAGATACAATTAGAAACTAGTTTACGGAACGATAATCAAAACAAACCCACATATGTACGTATTCGCTCAGTGGAAACCAGTATCTCTTATCATTCTCTTGAGTGCGCTTTTGAGTGGAATTTGAGTGCTTTTGTTATAATCTGCCCATTTCCAAGTACAGTGAGTAACACAATTGCTCGCAAGAACTCTGACTGATAAGACAAACTTGTTGTGAGCCTGCAGAACGCAACCGGAGGTTATCGTGTCCCTATCTGGGATCATTCTACGCATTGAGTTATATCTGTCTCCGAGCAAAGTATGAACACTCTTTATTCATTCAAATATTTTATTCATTATTTAAAGAAATTTGTTTGTTTTTTTACTTTATATTTATTTTTATTTTCATTTTTATGTGTTGTTAGTTCGATTTCTCTAATCATCCCGTTGTTTGGGGTCGCTGGGCTGCATCCCCGTTTTTATTGAACACTTTATGAGCAACACTGATAGTAAGTGGTGCCATTATAACTGCATTGATAGATGCTTTATGAACATAAATAGATGGTTAGAATCGATTTGTCCTCGATTTGTTGTGGATGTTATGATGCTACATATGAATATTCAATTGTGATATAAGGGACATGGTTTATTGAGTAGTTTATAGAAATACATAAAAGGAAAACAAGAAAATGAAATGAAAACGATCTTATCGAGATGATTTATATCTATTTAACCAAGACGCAGAAGTCATCTGAGTAATCATGTGAACCAGCGAAGACGATACTCGGCCCTATTCACTGCGTTATGGAGAGATAGTGTAGGCGGTTTTATTGATACGTTTTTTCTTTATGATTAATTCGAATGAGTTGATGACTTGAGCCAATATGGAAATGAATAAATTTGGAGAACATGCTACTGTTAATGACTAAACTTGATGGACGCCCAACCGTTTGTGATCATTGGACGGCATTACATGTGGAATGTTTTCGAGACGTGCGACTGATCAGGAAAAATAATCAATTTTATTACAAGAGAAAGACATCAATTTAACTTGACAGGGTCTATAACGTGCTATGGAGTATGATGCCATAGTAGTTTGTCTTCACCTTTAGTCAACTGTGCACTACCGCAAGGCTGTAGGACAGACATAGGGTTCAATAGGGTTATACCAGATAAGGAAGTTGATCTGTCTAGTAGACAGGATGAAGTTAATTTATGATAAAGACCCACAAATCAGTCATTCTTGAGTAGAAAATAACTCAGAAATTCCAAACTCATTCCTGCTTACGTCAGCAATAAACAAATTGCCCATAAATCTGTACCTCATAACGTAGACATCCCATCATCAGTCTCTACTTCTTCCCGGGTTTCCGAAACCCATCGAAACCTCTAAACAAACGCTCCACTCAAAGTCAATCAGAACTGACATTTCCTTCCCGTCCATGTGTAGTAGAAGACATCGCATCAGCTAATTGGACGCGTGTATTATTCAATTAGCACGTGGTGTTGTGCTCAAGTTCAATTTCAGTTGTCGCCCCTAAACAAGACAGCAAATGCACCATGACTGACATAACTAATGTCAAGAAGGAGTACCACTGCTGCTCTCCAGGAAGCCACATATGTATGAACGAATCTAAAAACAGAAAAAAAACTTTCCCTAATAACAACCGGAAGTATCGACGATTTTTCCTTCAAAACCAATAAAATGTCGCTTTTCTGTGGTGCTTGTCGGTTACATAGTGTCGCGCACCTGAGTCTCCAATGCGGGACAAGTGACAGATAACACACATGCATACGTACACACTGGGGGAGTCTAACAACATCAAAATGGAGATAAAGACGAAAAGGAATAGAGTAGAAAGAAGAGCAGCCCATCAATCGAGCTGGACGTATGGTGATGAAGAATAATGCGGGCCAGGCGACTCCTTCCCAGATGCATCTCATACCATACCATCATCATCATCATAGTCACTCGTATCGCAGTCACAGACAGGAAGGCATAGGCTCACTCTTCCCAATACTACGGTTCCATTTGTAGCCCCTATGCAACCTTGTGGTTGGGGAAAAATCCCTCGATATGGAGATAATCTGTTGTGTGGTGAAAATTCTTTAGATGGCCAAACTGGATATCATCGATGCCTAGGAGTGCTCGAGAGGTTCATTGCTATTTTTGCTAACACGGCACATTGCAACAACACTGAGTCGGACGCCTTGTGCCTCCACCTTGTACTCATGTTGTTATTATTATTGTTGTTGTTGTTTGTAGTTTGCTGATATAAATTGTACACCTGAACGAGCACAATAATCGTATGCAATTATGCTTAACACAATCACAAACAACTCAACTCACCTGGAAATTCTCATCCAACTTTGGAGTAGATTCAATGCACACACAGTCGGATATCGGTTGAGCTAACAGGCACCGACAGAGACAATCAGTCAGTTAGTCAGGTGGTATGACCGTACAGGAGCAGGAAGAGCAACAACAGCAGTCAGACGAAATAGTCGTACGTAAGTGGCATTAGGGCGGTTACAAGAATCGCAATGTTGGTAGCAATCATAAGATGTGTTAGAGGCTCTCTTCATAGCCAGCGGAACCTGTTACAGTTTCCCGGTGGTTACTGCTTTTTCTGCAGATTTTTACTCCCTGCGGTATGCACAGTATGAGCAAACGTACTTGTCTGGTTACTGGGTGTTGATTCTGACCGAATGCGCTGCAGAAATGCAATGCGTGTTGGTTGGTTTGCTTGACGTGCTATCACCGGAATGATGAGATGATTTTTCTGGAATTTCCGTAGAATACCGCAGGGTTGGGTAGCAGGTGGTATGCTTTTAAACTTTTTCTTTTTCCTCTGTAGAAAATTGGTTCTATCTTTCAAACACTTGAATGCACTCTATATATACAAAACGCGCCTGAGTTTACCCCAATGAGCGACCAAAAATTGGAAAACACCAATTTAATGTGAACATCGAAGCACGACATCCGAACCATGTCCCGCCCCGAGTCATACAACTACATCACATCCAATGATCGTATCGCAAACGCATTTCGCCAGTCACGTGTATCCCGGAATTACTTGTTTTTTTGTGCGAAAACGTTCGTCCTTATTAGTTCCGTCCCTGTCGTCTAGCCACAGGCTGTGCGGGCAACTTAATCGAAAAGTATGGACCGCATCGTCGGGGATTTTTTAATTCTCTTTTCTCTGTACACACGCACCCATTCGTAGCAACGAGGGAGGAAAAAATGGAGTTCTAAACTCAAGTAACTCAAATATCCTGAGGACGAAATTGATACCGAAGCTGTCGGGGCAACACATCACGCTTTGTATCGCACAATCAACGCCGCCATCGTTGCTTTGACATTAACTCGTCTGATTGCCTCCTCTTCTGTTCAATGGGTCCGTATTCCATCTCGCCGGCTGTATCCTGTGATTCAGAGTGAGCATTGCGTATGCGGATGTCAGGAGCATTTACGTCACTTTGCGATTTTTTAATGTGCACGCCATTAGCCCAAATCACTGTCAAAAGGGAACGAGCCGAGAATCCCTCAGACGCGAGCACAAACTATTTCATTCCTCTTTTCTACTTGGTTTTACCATTTCGTTTTGATCTTTTGCAGGACTCCGGGCGGCTAAAATTGACAAACTCTTCTGCCTCACGTGATGAGCACAACAAAACAATATTGCAGCAAGAGGGTTCCAAAAAAAAATAAAAAATCAAAAGCAAACGAATAAAGAATGGAAAGATTGTGTCGCTTAGCCTGGAGGGGACTGTAGTGTGTACTATTCGACGTAATCATGTCAGGATCAAATATGCTCGTATGCAGAAAAGGATCCGAATTTCAATTAATGCGAAACGTATTCCTTCTTTTTTGGGATTTTTCTTGTTTTTTGTATTTTTCATCCCTACTCCCTTGCCTACATACTCGTATGTCAAGCTGGCAATTGGCAGGCGTGTCAGACTCGCTTCAGCTGCATGAGTCGTGATTTAACATGCGATTTTGGGCCACAGTGTCTTTGTATCGCATTCGAGCGTAATTATGCGGAAAATATTGAAAATTTCTATTTTCTCTGAGTGTTTGTCGAAAGTCGGAAGCGAAATTTGACGAAAACGAAATGGGAATGAAGGTTACAGCTGTGGTTTGGCCAAAGTTGTGACGCTCAATAACAAGAGAGGGAGAGATACATGTAGAACGATTATAATCAAATTTTCTGTCAATCTAACGATTTCCGTGCCTTGCTACTCAAAATTGTATAGTACATACTCACAGAAAAGTATATTCTCCTCACTATACCCACCTACTTACTTAGTTTTCAGGCCAGCAATCCGTGGAAGATCTGAGTCTGAGCAATAGCTGCCATCCTTGACGTTCCCGGGCACGCAACTTCCAGTTATCAAGACCAAGTTGTCTTACATCCATGATTACTTCGTCTTTATACTGGCGATCCGGTTTCCCTCTTCTTCTCGAATCAGGAGGCTCGGAGTCGAAAACCCTCCTAGTTGAAGCGTTGATGTTCAGGCGCTCGATGTGGTCGAGCCAATGTAGTCGACGGATCATTGCCTTGCGGACTATACATATTCACATCTTTGTACAGCTCGTAGAGCTCGAGGTTGTGTCTTCTCTTCCATTCACCTTCCTCACAGACAGGACTAAATAAAGCATGACCGGTTCTTCGAGTGAGAAGTTTTAACCCAAGTTGTATGGACAAACCGAAGATGCAGCGGTTGCCAAGGGCGATTCTATGCCACATCACTGTGGTGTCGTTTGTAGAGTTTACGTTTGCCCCGAGGTAGACAAACTCTTTAACCACCTGTCAATCGTCATATTTTGTCCCAGGTGAGCGACGGATCGGTGTTTGCTTGACGCCTTATCCTCATTGACTTTAAGACCAACGCTTTTCGCCTGTTCTTCCATTGCCCTGAAAGCTTCTACAACGTGACACTGAGACCGAGCGATGATGTCAATATCATCGGCGTATCCAAGGAGATTGATAGACTTGTTGAAGATGGTGCCTTCCCTGTTGACGCCTGCCTATCGCACTATCTGCTGCATCACCAAATTGAAGAAGTCACACGACAGCGCATCTCCTTGCCGAAATCCGGTGCATATTTCAAACGGTTCAGAGGTCCTAGAACCAAACTGCATGGTGTATCACGTATTTTTCAGTGGCGCGGCACAGCCGAATTAGTTCTCCTGGGATTCCGAATTCGGCCATCGCATCAAACAATTCTTTGCGATAAATGCTGCCGTATGCGGCTTTAAATTGGGTTAAGAGATGGTGTGTACCGATTTGAAATTCACTGGTCTTTTCCAGAATTTGCCGAAGTGTGAAGCTTTGGCCTATAGTCGATTTGCCAGACAGAAGAGGATTTAGACGTTCACACAGTACGCTGGACAGGATCTTGTATGCAACATTGAGCAAGGATATATGTACATAGCTCTATAGCTCTATAGTTGCAAGAGGTAGGATCGTCTCTTTTTGTGGATGGGGCAAATAGAGCTGCTATTCCAGTTGTCGGGCATGCTTTCATCTACAGATGATCCCCATCAGAAAATCGCCGCCAGCCTTGAAGATAGAAAGCCATGTGAACCTGCGGGGCCTTGTTGTTCTTTAGCTTTTGAAAAGCTGTGCCGACTTCTTTGTGCCGGCTTCTTCGGTGGGAGGACTACTTTAGTGGTTGGAATTGGGCTTTCCTCAGTTCCTACCACTCTCTTCCCTGCGAGTCGGCGACAGGATTACCCTCGAAATTTCGAAGAGCCTATGTGTCTTTCTTGAAACCTCTTGCAGGGCTTTTAACTGTCTTAAAAAAGGCCCATATTTTGCGTTTGTCCCTAGACTCCTCGATATCCATGAGCTGGGAGGTCGTGCAGTTTTTTCTCCTCCCTACTTCTGGCTGTGTACTCCTCTCGCGCTGCCCTGATTTTGCGCTGCAGCGCCTTTTGGTAAGCGTCGCCGTCAGCTGCCTTTTTCTGCTCACACTCGCCATCATATCACGGATTTCTTGTCGGGGTTGGTAGGCAGCCTAAGGTGTTCCCGACTAGTCCCTGAATGGCTGAGCGGCAATGCAGCCGCATAGTGTTGACATTTGTGCTCGACGTTGGCATACCGGAGAGCCTTTCGCTCAGTGCTCAAAGGTTCAATGTCGAATCTCCTCATGGTGGTGCGGCTTTCTGACATTGAGCAGTCGAGCTCTGAATCTTCCTGTTACGAAGACATAGTCAGAGTCGACGTTTGCCCCCTGAATGTTCTCACCTCCAGGATGCGCCAATGAGCACATGGTAGATTTGCCTGGCGGTTCGACTATCCGGAGATCGTCAGGTTGCTGTGTGGTTTCACTTGCGGGAAAATGTTGTGCTACTTATCACCTCACCGTGGCGTAGTGGGTAGTGTGTTGGCCTCTGACGCCGATGACACGGGATCGAATCCCGACACAGCCATGTCATCGAACGTGTTTTCACGGGGTTTGTCCTCAGCGGAGTTCTGACAAAACCCCCTGTAGTAAAATTGTCATGAAAAGCTTCTCGAAATTCGCCTTTCGGCAATAAACTGTAGGTCCCTTTCACCTATGGGAAAATTAAATCACACACAACATGGGTGATTGAGAAAAGCTCGGCTTTGGTACTTCATGGACTGTAACGCCAACATACACACATACATACATACTTATCACCTCATAATAAGCTGTCGCAAGACCCGTGCTTTTCAATCACTTCGCCCAAGGTGTTTTCCTTGCCGATTTTGCATTCATTAGCATTGTACTCCGGACAAGCTCCGTAGGCGTTGTCCAAGAAATCATAGAAGTCCTCTTTGATGGGGTATTCAGCCTTTTCAGTAGGGGCGTGTGCACACATGAGGCTGATGTCATAAAATCTGCCTGTGATGCGGATCAAAACCAGGCGATCATTTAGAGGCTTAAAGTCAATGACCGTCGACAAATCCGCATTCCAACATGTGCAGTCTTTTGTGAAAGCTGTGAATAGAAGTCGCCATCCCGTTTCCTATCCAGTGTACTTTATGAGCAGCTCCAGGAGTGTATAGAGGTCTGACATCTTAAGAGCATACTCGCAAGTCATATTCCTTTTTCGTGCTATGTCGTCTTCGACATACATAACTTTTCCTTTTTTTTACATGGGCAGGTTGGTGGCCCGCCGCACAACCGCCAGTCTGGTCGGGGTATTGTAGCGTCCTTTCGCGATTTGTTCACCTTTCAACGGTTGTTGTAGAGGCTATCCAGAGGGGGCCGCGAGGAGGTTGTATGTCAACTGGACCCGGGCATTGAAACAGTGATCGTTGCTGGCATCTCGCCAGGTTGCGAGCAATCCACATCCACAACTTTGCCCTGTATGTCTGAGCCCATGCCCTCTAACCTCTACAACATACATACATACATACATACGTATTTCTATGGAGTTCCTCAAGGCTAACATATGAGTGCCATTCTTTATTCTCTATTTCAATCAATTGTCCACCCGCAGAAATCAAACTCTTTCTTGCAAAACCCCACACCACGTACACTGACGTTCAATTCCCTTTAATCCGTTCTCGATTTGTCACTCTCAAACCGCACCCATGTCCATCACATCTGTTCCCTCTTGCGGCAAAAACTATCCAAACATCAGCTGAAATGACGCCGCACAATCGTATTGTCATTCTCCTGCACACACAAATCCCTACGGCATCCGACCCGAAAAGCATTACCAACCATCGATCATTCTACATGCAAACAAAAGCGATGGATCATCAATCCGATCTTTTATCCTTTCACCGTACTATCCGTATTCGACACAAATCCCAGATTAATTGCTATTTGAAAGTATTTGCGAAAATATTTACTCGCCAGATTACGATCCCTTTCTCGGGACTACATACGGGTGTGGGAGTAGCAAGGAACGGGTATGTCCTTGTCATTCTGTAACCGAAAATCCGATTAAATAATTTAAATACTCACCAACGAGTGGACAATAAGGACAAAAAGAATTCGTCATCATCATCATCCTCATTCTATACTCGTAGGCATTTTCATTCCGTCCTTTCTTCTATTGTTTAGTCGTCTAAGGGCATAAGTAAGAAGGTAAACACAATTGGTTAACTGTTTGTTTAAGTTCAAATATTTTCAGTGTCCTTGCAATCCTGATCGAAGAGTGACAGATCTAGGACAATGGTCATGATGTGAATTATTTAAAAGAGTAAAAAAGTGAAATGTTATTTTCTATTTGTGAAGCTTTCAGGACAACAGCCTTACAACAATTGATCGATTAATACTCGTACACCAAGTCGAATCCGAATAGAAAGTACCTAGTATACGAGGAGTATAAAGGACACGAGGTCCCATTGTTTTTTGTTACCATTACAACAGATAGAGACAATGGGACACAATTTACTGGGCGACTTCTGCTCGGTTAATTAATTATTATCCTTTTGTTATGAACTTTGTTTCGTAAGGATATTGGACAATTAAGCGACCCAAAGAATACCGTACAAGGATTCGGTTGTATCCTTGCGTAATAGTTTCTCTTGGATTTTATTTCCATGTTGTAGTTGTTGGTAAGATGACAGCGGATTGGATACTAGAATAACAAATGAAGATTATGTCCTTGCCGAGTTAGATGGATGTATACCAGTACAGCCGTCTATCATCGAGTACATACATACGTATGTATGTACATATCTCAATTGTAGTTCGCTGTGGCCATTGAGGGCTTTGTGAATTGAGTGAAAGGCAAATGAATTGGTTTTTGTTTAGCTTTGTTCCACTCGATCGTATTGTGTTGCATTGCTTTGGAAAATTGAATCCATTCTGTCCGATGGACATGAATATTCATTTGCCCTGGAACTAGAGGAGGTTTATTAATAATTTCCAATTATTTTTGCAAGAAAGAAAACTGTCAATTTCAGGATAGGATTGAACGAGCTATTGGTAGTGTCCTTGTGATGTAATGGAAACGTAGGTGGCTGCAGAAAATCTTATTCGTATCCTTGACGGATGAAACCAAATTAAGGGACTTTGACCTAGTCCCCCACGTTGCATAGATATAGAGTTGCCATAAGGCATCCAGACGTCTTACGTATTGTATCTGTTCAGAAAATACGATGGAAAAGTTATTAATAAAACAAAAAAGAAAGAAATTAAATTCTCCGAAAATCCTGCCCGATCCCAACTGGTTCAAGTGATAGAAGGTGGCGCATCTAACCGAAATTAGATTACAAAAATAAAAACTTCTCGGTAAAAACCCATTTCCATCACAATTCCCTCTCGTAGTGATCAGTGAATGCCGAACATCCTCGATGCAATGCTTATCTTGAGGTTTCATCTTTGTCATGGCTCTCGGCTTATTCTAAACTACACCTAGGCACATGATTTGCCGCATTTTGTACACCTCTAATTCGATTCCAATGAATCTATACTGTAGTATTCGTATAAAACGCAACACCACGTCCTCGTTGTTCTCTATAGCATTCCACCTGATGGTGATGGTAACGATGATGATAGGATGATGGTGTGATGAGTATTGGAGTGATGCCGACACAACGCGATCTGCAAATTGTATTCAAGGCAAGTTTGATCTACGATTAACGAGGCACCATGCTTCGTTGCGGTCCTGCCGGCCGTCATGAAGGTGAATGGTTAGTGATGATATGACCCACCGCACAGTAACAGCTTGCAGGCAACTCCTTCACACCCAATATCCAGACGTTCGATCTTTCGAACTTTATATTTCACAGTTTTCGTTCCTTTTTTTGTTTTGTTGCCTTCGCTCTCCTTTTGAACTCGTTTTGTATCTAAATTTGGATTTGGCAAACGAACTCAACTCGACGATGCTCAGACAGAGGATCGCGATCGTTGGCAAAACGATCCGAAACGTAACGTGTAACTCCTGATGGCCTCTTAATGTGGTGTGAAGTTGGTGGATCCTTTTTGAACTTCGAAACCGCGAAACTGATTTCCATCATTAGGCAATGGAATTTCAACCTTTTTTTTTGCCTTCAGTTTTATTCGTTCAATTCTGGTTCTGATTGTTTCATGGTCTGGTTAAATCCCCAGACAGATGATATGTCGTCGGCTCTTGACTCTCTGGGGAAATTTATCGCTTCGCCATGAAAGATGTTATCCATTTGAGCGTGCAACACAACCGAATCCATTTACCTACCTACATAGATTCGTGTATAGATACTCGTTACCTTTGCATGTCCGAGTAGACAGACAGACACTACATCGACGGTTTGATAATTTTTTGGAATAGCAATTATACTCCCTGACGTTTAAGCGGAATCCGTTTGTAGAGCGTCATGCGCGCATGTGCATTACTAGTACCCAGAACTAGTTACCCAGAACTCGTGTGAGATGAGGGGAGTTAGTGAGTTAGTGGACGAGAAACGAAATTATGAAATACATACCTTCAAAGTGATCGTTATGCAACGCATGCGTGTATTTCATGGGTGGCGAACATGTTTTATGGGTTTCCCGCTTACTGGAAATTGTTTCTCAGGAAAGCAATTATTTTTCGTCGTTTTCTGTCATTCCCCCGGGGGCACAGGTGAGTCTAAAAGTCGCTAGGTAGTTGGAAGAATTCTATTTAATTGGGTGTAAAACGTCATTTCGGACGTTTTCTTATTTTTCCATTTTCTTTTCGAATGAATTTGAATGTGAAAAACCGCGGGGAAACGATGGACGTTTAAACGTTAGAGTTGATACCTTTTTGTAGGTCAGGAATTAGGGAGAACTGGACAATATAACATTTTTAATTAACATTAAATGTGTGCTGTCACTTAATGGTCGGACACAAGATCACAGGATGTTGGATTACCAGCAAAGCCGTGTAATAGTGATGTGACTTTCACAGGGGATCGAACTGAATCCAAACGAAGGCGTTTTGGACGACAGCAATGGTACATATTCATTTTTGAATTTATTTAATTGCGTTTCGAGTGAATTTGGAATAGTTTTAGCGAAAAAGAAGCTATAAACCAACGATCGTGGGGCCTGAAGTCGAATAACTTAAGAGACTTCAATATAACCGAAGGCTTCAATTCGTTCAGGCGACTATGCAGATTGTCATAATAATCATGAATTGTAAAGGTCTTAATTACTTCAACGATTTTCGTGATTCGAAGAGTTGATGGAGCTTAAAGGCTTCATTGGCTTCAAATATTGTACTGACCAAGGAGAGAAGCATAGCTGTAAGCGGCTCTGATTCATTTTAAAATACCAATAAATTCAGGAAAAAAATAAGAATTTTCTAAAACCACTTATTCAAATATTTTAGTTTTTAAAACTTCATAGACTTCACCGACGTGAAGTCGAAAACTTCAATTTTCTCGATGAGCTGTAAAGGTTCGAAGATTTCTGTAGAATTTACTTACCTTAATTACTCAATGGCTTCAATTGATTTCAATGATCAGAAGCAAATACTTCAGAAACACGTTCGATTTAGAAGACTATGAGGATCGTATTAAAAATGTGTTTCTAAACAGGTTAACGACTGAAGACTCCTCGATTTTGGACTAAAATAAAGTGGAAGGCTTCATATGTGTATGTATCTCAAAAATTCAGGCTTAAGTTTTGGCAAGCTTCAATTTTTACGAATGGTTACAATAAAATGAATATATCGACAATTTTGAAGATTTTAAAGATCATTGAATTACTCCAGGTCATGACATAAGGAATGTCCTTATCTTCAAAAACTTCACCGTCTGTTGAAGTCTCTAATGACTTCATGGACTAGCTTCGAATATTTTTAAGACTTCAGTTATTATGTGTACAGATAAAAAATGGACTCTGTATACATACTCAGAGTGATTGGTACAATAACCTTAATACAATATCCCTACCCGACGGATGCTGGCCTGCTAAAAAGCCAGAAGAGCCCCCGTAAACAAACACCTTGCGGCACTGTTAGTAAGACCCATATCCACCTCCTCGTGATGGGGAAGGGCAAATGGCCTGTTTCCTGGGCAAATAACAGGTTTAGTTGGTTGGGCTACGGCCTAGTTGGACCGTAAAAATCATAAACTCAGAGACAACCACAAGTCTCGGATTTGACAGGCGGGCTACATGTTGGGGACCCTCGCAAATTTATAAAAGGACAAAAGTACCGGTAAAGCGGATTCAGGCAAATCGACTTTGTGACGCGGCGTCAGAACCTGGCGGTCTCCTGATCAATTATCTCTTATGTCCGAACGGATCATTACCTTATTGCAGCCAAGGTACGTGTGCGGATATCGCGAACACTGCCGAGTCAGTAGGACCATCAAAATTGTACTTCGGGAAAGTACAATCGCAACAGACCGCCAGGAACTTCGCCGATCGTGTCCCCTCCAGCTCTCCTAAGAGGCGATGTAAACTGCACAAACCAAAGAACAGTAATGGAGACGTTGTCAGACCCATCAGCGATGCTGCCTCCGTTGTAATTGGTTTCCAGCCACCACCTAGGAGAAACCCTTGGTTTGATCACGAGTGCAGACAGGTATATGCAGAAAAACAGAATACATACATGGCCACGTTGCATCGGCGTACGAAAGCTGCTCGTAAGCTCTATGAGCGGAAAAGAAGGGAGGAGCACGCGCTTTGAAAAATGGAAAAAAAAGATCATAAGAAGCGCGTGATTGAGGAGATTGAGAGATGATGTCGCAAGAATACGTTCAAACGTTTTACCAAAGAGTAAGACGAATATGCTGAGGTTATAAAGCTAGAGCGGAAACCTGCAAGGATGAACACGTACACCTCGTAGTTCACAGTCGATGCTGAGAATGTGGAAAGACTATTTCCGCGGACTGTATAACGGCGACGATGGCCAAGATACCGCTGTCGGGCAGAGCGCACCATTCATACTGGACGAAGATGAGAAAATTGCGTCCACCCGACTTAGACGAGGTTAAGATAGCGATATCAATTTGTAGTCTAATAAAGCTGCTGGCGCAGACGGCCTACCTGCTGAGCTATTTAAAGCAGTTGGAGAGGATTTGGTTGGGAACATGCGCCAACTCATCCGAAAAATATGGTCGGAAGTAAGCTTGTCCGATGAATAGAATCTCAGCATCGCCGGTCCGGTTCATTAAAAAGGAGACCCCTATAGGGGAATAACTCTCCTTAACGTCGCGTATACGATCTTTTCTGACGTGATGTCTGAACGCCTGAAACCATCCGTGACCAATTTGATAAGCCACTATCAATATAACTTCAGGCCAGAAAAATCCACGATAGACCAAATATTCACACTGCGGCAGATCTTAGAGAAGACCCATGAATTTCGGGTCGACACACGCCACCATTTCTTCGATTTTAAGGCCGTATATGACAGTGTCTATATGGACAAACTATGTATAGAGCCATGCTATGTTTTACATAGATGATACATACGTATACATATAACACATTTTAAGATTGTGTGTGTCACTTAACACGTTCGATCTTTGAAATTGAAAACAGGTATTCGTGTAAAAAGTATAACACGTACTATTGCGTGTCATGAATAAAAACTCTAATGACACTTTAAGTATGCTGCAGTGACACACTTATTAATAATTAACACACTTTGATTGATTACAAACAAAAGGGTAATGTCCCAACTACATATGTATGTAGGTACATGCAACGTTGCCAGAAAGCAATTTATGAGTCGGAGCCATGGTGAATGGCTAACACACTGGACTCTCAACCCAGTGACCTGAGTTCAAATCTCAAGGTCCTCAGCCATCAAGAAACAAAAACATTCAACTACTCCCCTTTTCCATTCTATATTGACCCTTCGAGCCGGTTGGCATGATTGTTAACGATATGATGAAAACAATAAATTCAATTAAACAAAAAACAAAGAACAATGTTCCGGGCTTGATGAGCTTCGAATCGACAAATGCTCGGAGAGCGAGGACTAGACGGAACCGTGAGATTTGAACACGGGATCAGATCACTGGGTTGAGAGTCCAGGTTGCATTAACTACTTAGTTGGACATTTTCCTTTTTGTGTGTTTTTATAACAACACACTTGAAATTGCATTACAAATGACTACACACCTTTTGGTGTGTTAGAATAACACACTTACCATTTGCAGTGCAAAGAAACCTTCTCTGCCGCACCGATTGCCCAGCTCACATATACCAACCAAACCATACCATCAGCCTTGCAGCAATCTACGCAAATCGGTGTGGTTTTCCAGACCGTATCAAAACAATTCAAGCCGGCCAGCCTACGCGCACTACCACGCCTCACCTTAAATTACATAATTAACCCTAATTCAATGTCAACACTAATAGTTCGCCGAGCTCCGACACCTCTGCGAATCCGGCACGACTGAAAACAAAAAAACTTATTTTAAGTCGTTGGCCGCAGGCCGTCATCCATCCAGGCAACAGCTCCACGAGGCCGTTGGTACGAGGTCCGTCACACGTCGCCACTCGTTCTTGTTCATTTCACGGCAAACTATCAACTGTCATTACTCCCTAACCATGTGCAAAATCGCATTGTAATTATTTTCAATCAAAAACTAAGTGCGTGTAATTACATGTCAGTGGGCAATAATCGATTAACATAACGCGCTTAACACCCGGCCGCCACCTAGCCTTTGTGCCGGGAGGTGGATGACCACCAATCGAAATGGTGTGGGACGTGCATTTGAGCAGAAGAAGTGGCGATATGTGTGTACGTATGGCATGGTTGGCAGGATATTTGGGGAATTCGGGAGGATCTGGTTGGGTTGGAGTTTCAATTTTGGTTGAAGCGTTGTGTGGTTTAACTTTGAAGCGATTATACTGGTACTCGGCAAAATTGCAGTGTACACACGGTGCACATTGGTTTTATTGTTAAGTGGAATGTGTGTGCATATGGATATGGATAGGTTGCGGTGGTACGACTATTTGGTGGTTTCATGACGATGGGATTAAAAATGCTATCGACGGATTGGATATTACGAAATGGGATTTATGAGTAAAGGGAGAGAGAAGGAGAGTGAAAGTTCAGCCACACCTTGTGTCGAACAATCAATCATAGGCCGGTGTACGGGCGTCTTCAAAGTGATGCTTTAGCTTTCAATGGTTAGCTAGAAAGAGTCATTAGGTCTGTAGCCAATGCGTCTTGTCGATGATGAAAGAACCACATACGAGTACAACGAATTCAATCAATTAAATCTGGAACGAGTCGAAGTGAGGTAACGCCCTTCCTCGCCAGATTCCAGATACCATTTACCAACTCCCCACGTTAAACTACATTTGATTGCCGATCAACTACCACATGAAGCCAATCGGGCTGTAAAATCTTTCCCAAAACGTACGAGTAGTTCTTGACTTTTGATTAATGACATCGTCATAGATCACGCACTTGGGTAATTGAATATTCCAACCGTACAGTGTACCGCGCGAGTTTCTCACGATCTACCTACATACATATATGTATATGTACAATCCCGTATGGAGGTGTGTAGGTCTCTAAGCATGTAGATCAAAATTTTCGAATATCTGTATCTTTCGGATCACGTTTGGGCTGACGGTGGTGATGGTTATGCGGAAAATACGCCGAACCAGGATGTGTCGCCTGAATTCGAAATGAGCACGTGGAGCCCTGCCAACACCAGAAGAAGGGAGACGCTGGTCCAACACTAATTATGAATTTAATTACAACGTGAGCGCCAGTTGGCTAACAGGGTTGCGGTGTTTCAGTTTTTGTGGGATAACCAGGTTCAGGTGGAAGCCCATTAAGCTGATGATGGTTTCGTTACCACCTATTATACAATCCGAATGCCAAAAAGTCAGTTAATTCCGACAGCTAACAATCGACACCCGGTTTGGTGGGTTCTTCGTTCTCGTTTCGTCATTTTTCGCGAATTGATGTAGAAAGTGATAACTGGAAGGGATTTATTCACACCGGGGCCTGAAGTTTCCGAAAGGGGCGCATCGCCTAAAATAAATTTAGATTTCGTTTCTTGGAAACGATATTGTTAGTGTAGTATTTGTGGATTCCTTAGATCGGCTATCGCCCCAGGTAGGAGGGCGCTACAATACAATACCCCGACCAGACTGGCGGTTATGCGGCAGGCCAACAATCCGCCCATGTAAAAAAAAAAAACAAGTTATGAATGAGCAAAATGTATGTATGTTGGCGTTACAGTCCATGAAGGACGCAAGCCGGGCTTCTCTCAATCACCCATGTTGTGTCAGATTTTATTTTCACATAGGTGAAAGGGTCCTACAGTTTATTGCCGGTTCCGAACGGCGAGATTCGAGAAGCTTTTCTTGACAATTATACTACAGGGGGTTTTGTCAGTACCCCGCTGAGGAGAAGCACTGTGACAAACACGTTCGATGACATGGCTGTTGTCGGGATTCGATCCCGTGCCATCGGCGTCAGAGGCCAGCACACTACCTACTAAGGCACGACGCTCTCGAAGACGACATGATTCGAGAAGCTTTTCTTGACAATTATACTACAGGGGGTTTTGTCAGTACCCGGCTGAGGAGAAGCACTGTGACAAATACGTTCGATGACATGGCTGTTGTCGGGATTCGATCCCGTGCCATCGGCGTCAGAGGCCAGCACACTACCTACTAAGGCACGACGCTCTCGAAGACGACATGGCACGACATGGCAAAACTAACTCGAATTGCGAGTATGCTCCTAGAAGGTGGTTAAGGTCGAAGGTCATCGACTTTAAGCCTCAACAAGCCTCGTCATCAGCATCAGCATCATATGTAAACACGACCCTATCGAAGAGGCTGAAAACCCCATCAAAGAGGTCTTCTATGATTTCTTGGAAAACGTCCGGAGTACAATGTTAAAATCGTACTCGGGGACTTCAATGCCGAAATCGGTAAGGAGAACACCTTTGGCGGAGTGATCGAAAAGCACACCTTCCACGATGCAATGGATAACGGCTTCCGATTCACAGACTTTGCGACAGCTCGTAAGTACAAGATTTCCCCGCATGCGAATTCACACAGCGACCTGGCGAACTCGGAATCGTCGAACCGGTAACCCAATAGGACCAAGTGCTCATTGACGCAAGACACTCGTCAAACATCCTGGATGTGAGAATATTCAGGGGGCAAACATCGACTCTGACCATCTCTTCTTAACAGCTAGATTCAGAACTCGATTATCTAATGTCAGAAAGCCGCACCAGCCCACCATGAGGAGGTTCGACATTGGACGCCTGAGCACACCGGAGGTTATCCAACTGAGCGAAAGACTACCCGGTATGCCTACGTCGAACACAAATGTCAACCTAAGGCTACCTACCACACCGGGCACAGTATGTTGGCGGGCGTGAGCAGAAAAAGGCAGCAACCGACGAGGCGGGACAAAGCCGCTGCGGCGGAAAACCAGGGGTACGCGAGAGGAGTACCGAGCCAGAAGAAGGGAGGAGAAAAAACTGCTGCGACTAAAGAAAAGAATCGTCGCTACCCAGCTCAAGTATAACGAGGAGTCTAGGGGCAAGCTTTCTTGCAGGAGGCTTCAAGAAAGTCACCCAAGCTCTTCGAAATTTCGACGGTAATCTTGTCACTGACCCGCAAGGAATAATGGATGTGCAGCTGCTTAACAAGCATGACCAAGAGAGAGTGGTAGGGACTGAGGAGATCCCAACTCCAGCCGCTGAACTAGTCCTCCCACCCAGCATCGAAAAAGTCGGCACAGCTATTCAAAAGCTGTAGAAGAACAAGGCCGCAGGCTCAGAAAGCTTGCCATCAATGCTCTTCAAGCCTGGCGGCGGTGTTCTGGTAGGGAGCGTGTCCGGCAAATCGGATATCGAACAAATCTTCATATTTCGGCAATAGGCAATAACTGAAAGGCAATAACTGAAAAAGACCAGTGAGTTTCAGATAGATACAGATACATATGTACCATTTCTTTATCGATTTTAAGGCCGCATACGCCATGCTAAAAAATACGAGATGCACCATGCAGTTCGGTTCCAAGACCATTGAACCGCTTGAAACATGCACCAGATTTCGGCAAGGTGCTGCGCTATCGTGTGACTTTTTCAATTTGGTGCTGAAGCAGATAGTGCGATAGGCAGGCGTCAACAGGAAGGCACTATCTTCTACAAGTCTGTCCAGCTGTTAGGGCCATTGCGCAGTCTCAGCGTGACGTTGTACAAGCTTTCACGGCGATGGAAGAACAGGCGAAACGAGTTGGTATTAAAGTCAATGAGGATAAGACAGACATGCTATCAAGCAAAAACCGATCCGTCGCTCAACACCTGGGACAAAATATAACATTTGACAGCTCGGGGCCAACACAAACTCCACAAGCGACACCACAGGGGAGATCCGGCATAGAGTCCCCCTTGGCAACAGCTGCTTCTTTCGTTTGTCCGAAAACTTGGGTCGAAACTCCTCACTCGGAGAATCAGAGTCATGTTTTACAAAACGCTTATACTGCCAGTCTTACTGTGCGTAGCCGAAAGGTGGACGATAAGCTGGACGGTGGAGCTAATCTTGGGTTCTTTCGAAAGAAAAATTCTGCGCCGGATATTTGGTCCTCTTTGTGAGGAAGGTCAATAGAGGAAAAGAGACAACCGCGAGCTCTACGAGCTATACAAAGATGTGGATATACATAGTTCGGAAGGGAAAGATCCGTCGACTTCATTGGCTCGGCCACATCGAGCGCATGAACATCGGCGCTCCGAGCCTCTTGGTTCGAGAAGAACCGCGAAAGTAAGACAACTTGTCTTGGTAACTGGAAGCAGCGTGCCCGTGACCGTAAAGGACTGATAGGGCGCCAAGCGCCTTGATAAATTATTTATCTCTCTATTGCCCTCACTCCAAACGAGTGTCCTTAACTCGAAAAAAAATTGTATTCAATTCGTATCTTAATTCTGCGTTCCTAGCCAACGCCAAGTGATTTCTCGCATTTCTTACCAGACCGCTTCCTGACCAGTCCTCCTCACGCCCTACGCGCCTTCTTCTTCAGATCCCACTTCGTTGAGTACTATGTCCAACACATTTTTTTCTTAATTTTTGTTTGGCACTGAAAAGGTGAAGAAAATGATTCTCACGTAGATGGACGTGACGTTGATTTGATTGAGCGTTAATTATTTTCTTTTTCTCCTTTTTCGCTTGTATCCTCGCCCTGTAATGCTCTCGCGCGAGCGTCCAAATACCTATTTATGTGTGTCTGTGTGTGTGTGGATCACGCAGAAGTACTTCATCATTTTGTGCTATTATGTGTTTCTGTTATTTTTCCATATTTAGCTCCAGGACTATGGGTATAGTCGAGGGGTTAGCCCATCATCACGTCGTTGCGTGGAGTTCATTTTTATCAGATTCTGATTTGGGGCTGTAACTAACTGCTGTAAACCAGCCACCAACCACTTCTATCTTGTGTATATCGGACAGGTCGGACAGGTGTGCGGTGTGGTAGTGAAATTAGTGGACAAAAAAAGGAGTGGCGAGTGAGAGAAATCCTGATGAAATCAAATTTTCATTATGACCATGATTATGACGATGGATGGTGTGGGATTGGCAGATAGAATTGAGAGGGGGAAGTGTCTGGGTATTCATGGTGGAGACGTGAGCGTACTTTCGAGGACATCCAAATGAGGTGTAATTGGTTAATGGACGCAGAGGAACGATGTATTCATAAACAAGTTTGAGTGGAAATCGGTGGAGTGCGGAAAACGTGCTTTAAGGTCGTCTTAAAGAAGAGAGCACGTTGCCTTTACGACGAGTCATTAATACCATCGAATCATACCTCTGAGGGAGCTTATAGTTTCCTAAAAAGAAAAAAATGTTTAGCAAAGTCACGAGTCTTGGAACTTAATTTCTTGACCCAAAGCTGGTAGATACGTCCAAACCTAGGTGATGTGTACATATTTGACTAAATTCTCCATTGTTATTCTCCATGCTCCCATCGCTCCGCAAGTTCCTCGAACTCACTCATAACAAAAGCACGCACGCATGCAGCGCATTGTCAACGCGTAAATTTACTCACTTCTTTCCAACAATAACAATATCAGCGCACAACTACCCACAAACGTCGACGCGCGATGATAAATGAAAAATTCAACGAGCCATCTCGAACGCCAACCAACCAACAACTGCAAAGATGTACTCGTACTCGTATAAGTACGTTTTCGCAATTGAAATTCACAGCGCGTTGAGGTGATGAGTTTGTTTCATTTTTAATTTATTGTCATATACTATGCCAGTGTATCTGTCGTTATTATTCCACATCCTCTCTTCAACGTTAACTTAACCCTTTCATCTTTAAAGTTGTTGTTCTTTTCGGTTTTTTTGATTGGCGTTCTCACGAAATCAGCGCACGATGATCACAAGGAGCGAAAAATGATTCTTCAGGCGCGTGTAGTTAGTATGCAAGGATCGTTGCGTTAAGGTTAATGCTAATGCGGGGTATGATATGGGAAAATATTTCATAAATATTTTGGAATTGATGTGATGTATTTGCTGAATGGTTTCGCGAGTTAACGAGGTTACTACACCCATTTTTTAGTGGCCATCTATCCATGTATCCATCTTGTGTCTATCTAATTACAGCTCCTGTGTCTATACAAACGAAGCAATTTGTGCTCATCAACCGAAAGCTTCAGTGACATGCTAATCACCTTGATGCCCGACCTATGATGTCGTCCTTCGGTCCATAGAGCCATGACCAGGGACCAGCTGACAATTATGACAAATTGTACACAACTCACACTATAGTTATGCTACTGAGCTAATTGCCAAATCCTCTATATCCCAGTCGGATACTCGTCGAATCCAAATGAAAAATAAAGTCCAACTGACAGATTTCCAATTTATTCGGCGCGTTATTTATGCCCACGGCACGACTGAGGGTGTGTGGAGGATAGCTGTTTATCTAAAGCCAAGCGCAGTTCTTGATTTGTTTATTGATGCCGGACGATAGGTCACGCCAATGCGGATCAAATGAAACAACACAAACAGCATGCAAAGAAGGGTGCCATCAATGAGACTGTTAATTGTGAGTTGTGCACAAAATATCCGCGTATCTGCGAATGGTGAGGCACGGAGGCGCAGTGTTGATGTACATGCCGCAGTTATGATTTATTAATTCGATACAAGTTGTTTTCTGTTTACCAAGCGACCGAGAGCGTCCACTCACCCTGTCTATGAAGGTACTAAACAGACATGCGTTACTAAGTCTCACACCCTTATCGGAAGAGGTCGACGCGATGTTGACGCTAGAAAATTGACGGTTGACGGCTGATGCGATTGCAATCGTGTCGATGTTGGTGTGAATGTTATTCTTAAGGACGGATGCATGCATGAAATGTAAACCACATTGCCTGTGCGTTGGATGTTTTGATGATGATTTCGAACGTGCACCGGAATAATATTTGAGAATCAGTTTAATTCTTCGCATAAAGTGCGTGCATTCTGTATCTGAATGTTGTATTAGGGTGCGAAGCAAAGCAGCGGACTGTGTGTCTTCACCTCCGTATACGATCGACTGAAAAAAATGCACTTAGGGCATATAAAGCACGTGTGGATCGTATGTGCAACTAGATACAATCCACATCGTCTAATAATCGATGGAAATCCTTCCACAACATAATAATGACGAATTATTTCATCGAATTCTTCGGCTCTTCAACAGATAATCCCGTCTCATCTCTAATGACCCTTAATCCTCTTGAAAACTGCACAGATTATGCAACAATACATTACCGGTCCGTTGCCCTGAACCATTCATCTGCCGACGAGGAGGCGAACTTCTCACCTCTAAGATTCATAACCATCTTGCCGAGAGGTTCTAGTATGAAAACCACTTTGATTGATCCGCTCCTCGTGATAGTAACATTCACTTCAACACTATAACTCTTAAACTCTTGGCTACGTTCAGTAATCCGTCATATTCGTAACCAGCAACCACACCACACAAGTTCTCTCGCCATTTCGCATCGTCGACAGTCTTTCATCACTGAATGCACGGGCTAATCACATAATCTCTAGCATTCCCCGCCGAAGCACGGTCGCTGGATGGCGGCGGCAAGGAACAGCAGTAAAGGAATACGAAAGGAAAAAAGAGTTTGACCCCGAGATGAGGACCGAACTGACGTTAGCCTTAGTACGTGCTGAATGATAGCGAGTGTCCTGTCAATCTAAAAAATAAAAAAATAAAAACCTACAATGGAAAAAAGTAGATTTTGTCAGCTCGCCAGTATCACGTTTTCACAGCGAGTGCATCGACTATTTAGCAGAAAATTCATCTCGTCAGCCACAGCCGCATCGGGCGATTCATCACATCGATGCCGCCGCTGCCATTATCATTCTCATTTTCATCATCTTTCGGTAATAACCGGCAATCTGACGAATCATTTACAGGACCAAGCGGCCATTCATCTACACAGGAAAGGATATCGCTACAATTTGAACAAATTTAACCCCTGTGACCCCGAGAGCTCCACATTGAGCAATGTGACTTCCAATTTGCATATCGATTTTAGACGTTTCCATCTTTCTCAATATACCTACATGTATCCATACGATAGACCAAACAACAGTCAATTGCAGATGAAGTATACAAAAGGTTCAATCTATCGAGGACAAATGTTACCAACATGATATCATCGTACGGCCGATAACAACAATCGGAAGCACTGGACATCTACTCCATCTCCGCCTTTGACACAAATGAAATGGACAGATAGATAGATTTTTCCCTTTTCCCTCCCCAGAAACGAAAATGAATCACAGTGCACAGTTGGCGAATATCGATTTTGGAACCTTCGAATTTGAACTGAAGGATACGAAGCTTGAGGAAGCTTTAAATGTATGGAAACATGTGTCAACATAGCCTACGGGATAAGTAATTGCGAAAAAGGGATTTTCAAATGGAAATGTCAATGTCAGTTTTATTCATTTTCGTTTTTTTGGTTTGGCAGACGGCATGGGTGAAGAGTATGGTTTGTAGGCGAAAAAGGATGTGTTTTTTGGGAAGACATTTTGGTTAGGAGAATTTTGTGTTGGAACTGTCACAACGAGCAGGACCCATGGGGCCAGAGGGCATGTTGAATTAAATGAAAGAAACCAACGCAAGTGTGTCATTGATTGAATGAGGTTTTTACTTTAATTACTGCCAGGACTCTCGGTTGCAGGGCAAAAACCCAGCTGTCATTTGTAATTTGTTGTTGGGTTGCCTACTAGTGCTCTTTTGATTCCATTGGCGAAAAAGAATCCTCAGTGCCCTCGTGAAGGTTTAAAATTTTTATACGAAGTTGAACAGCTTGTTGCCCAATTTAGGAAGAATGGAGTTTATGAAGTTCGTTTTTCTTCTTCCTTGGTGGTGGTACGATTTGCGATGAACCTGGGCCTTAACTAATAAATGTCTTCAGCCAGCACGGTCTTTGGATAGCTGATTCTAGTGCCGCACTCCCAGTTGGTTAAGGACCCCCTCCACCTGTGTGCGCCAACTTAGATGCGGTCGTCTTCGAAGACTCTTCGGGACGGGGCTGCGAATCTGAAAGCGTCGTACTAGGCCGATGTCGCTGTACAGCCTATACAGTTCATCGTTGGATCTTCTCTACCAAACTCTGTTTATATAAACAGGACCATAGACTAAACGCAGAGTTTTTCTCTCGAAAAGACCAAAGGCCTCCTTACCCGCTTTCGCTAAAGGTCTCCGCGCCGTAGAGTAGGACCGAGATGATTAAGGTTTTGTATAGTGCCACTTTGGTCTTTCGAGAGAGGACTCTACTTCTCGATTGCCTCTTGAGTCCAAAGAAAAAGCAATTGGCATGGATTATTTGCATCTCATATCAGCGCTGGTGTCATTGTAAACCGCGAGCCAAGGTAGACGAGATCCGTAACTACAACAAAGTTATAGCTGCCCATATTACCGTACTGGTCAAGAGGTTGGTGTTGTTACGTTTTTTGAATGTACCCTCATTGACCTTAGAACCCATTCTAGCTGTTTCGCCTAAATGCTTACGAAGGCCTCATTGACATCTCGCGGTGCCCTTCCAATCACGTCAGCGTCATTCGCTTACGCAATCAATTGCGCAGACTTGAAATAAGTCGTACCTCTTGTGTTGGCCAGTGACACTTGTACGATATTTTCAAGAACGATCTTGAGAGAGCTGAATGACAGTGGACAGTGGACCTTAATGGAGCAGCAAGAGTTCTTCATCGTAATCCTGCCCAACCAGATGGTGGGGATACTAAAATTAGACATGGCTAGGTAGAGCTCATCTCTATGCACACAGTCGACGAAAAGCTGATGGGTGTCGATTTGGAATGTTTGGGTTTTCTCCAAAATCTGCCGCAGTGAGAATATTTGGTTTGATGTGGACTTGCCTGACCTGAAGCCGCACTGAAAAAAACCGAGCAGGTTATCCACAACGTTAAGGAGACTTAATCCCCTGTAGTTGGCATAGTTCTTGTGGACCGGGCAAATGATGCTAAGATTCGTCGGGAATGCCTTCTTCCGACCATATGTTACTGATAAGTTGGTGCATGTGCCTTAACAGCTCATCTCCAGCCGCCTTTAATAGCTCAGTGGACATGCCGTCTGCGTCCGTGACTTTATTAAATCTAAGTTTTGGTATTGCCATCCTGACTTCACCTACATTGGGTAGACCGAATTCTCTTACGTTGTTGTCATTCTGCCTCATTGATCCATTCGGTATATTGTCTATCATCGCTGTTATAAAGTCTACAGATGTGGTCTTGCCATATTTTCATCATCGACTCTGATTCTACTACTAGTTCTCCATTTTCATCCCTGCCGGCTTCTGCTTTGGCTTTGTACCTCCGGCATGTCCGTTTTAGCTTATTGTAAAACTCGCGAGCATTATTCCTGCGATAGCATCTCTCCATCTCGTCGATCTCACGCTTTCCGTGTTCTCTTTTTTTATTTCTAAAAACGCATGTGTTCCTCCCTTTTTGTCTGCTCATAGAGCTCGTGAGCAGCTCTTCTCCGTCTTTGTAGCATCGCCTTGCTGCATAGGTTTGTTCACATCAACCCAGGAGTTTCTAGGTGGTGGTGCTTTGAAACCCAGCACCTCAGAGGTAGCGTCTCTGATGGCGTTCTGGTAATGCTTTCACAGCTGGTCTGTGGATTGTGTCGCTGTCAAATGGCTGTGAGGGAGTTTGAGGGAGACGCGATCGGCAAGTTCCTAGCAGTCTCTTGCGATTGTAGCATCGTTAAACTTACATCGTCCTGCTTGACTCCGTAGCATCCAGCAAGGTAGTAATTCGAGTCGATGCTGGCTCTCCGGAAGGTTTGTACATCCAAGTGCCTGGCGTCGATCGCGACGTGATAAATCTGATTGGTGGTCGATTGATCGGGAGACCGCCAGGTACTCTTGTGGATGTTGGGATGTAGGAATCGTGTGCTTGCTGCACGGAGGTTACGCCCCGGTAGGAAGTCAATTAGCCTGAGCCCATTGTCAGATGTGGTGTTATGGAGGCTATATCTTCCTACGATTGACTCAAATATGTATGTCCTCTCTGCTCAGCTTGGTGTCATAACTGGGGCGTTGTTCGTACGTCCGGTCTAGGAGATCATCCTTGAGTCGATCATCTTTTTCTACCGTAGGGACATGAACACATATGAGGCTTATATTCCCGAGATTACGGATTGTTACGAGAGACTTTATATCTAAGTCTACTTTGAAGTTTATAAAGTTCACCTTAACGCGTGCTTTAAATAACAAAGTAAATTGTTGCAAACATCCAACGCTTCAACTCGACCACGATTAATCACAAGACCATGTGCAGAGGCCTTATAGAGATTAAACGAGCTGTCGGATAAAATATGGCGTGACAACATAAATACACACCCAAATTAGACACCTATTTAGAAATCTGCCTCATATGGTTTATTGAAATTCCAAAATCTACCAACTGCCTAATTCGAAATACTTATTTAGGAACGACCACCGTAAATGAAGTATAACTTAATCCCCGACACCTTTTATGCCATCCAAAACACCTCTAAATAATCCTCCCCAAATTCCCCACACTTCGAATTGGATCTATCCCATATGTCACCCTCATTCTATCTTTTAGAATAAAAAAAAAAGGAACTCCTGGCCGGCATATTCACCATAACTTTCACGGCCCAAACCACGTGCCCCATTAACCGAAACAGTGGAATAGAAAGCACCAAAGCTGGGAAAGGGGTCTTCACCGTCATCAGTATACAGCATAAAGAAATAAATTGTGAGCCACCGTTGCCATTAGTGTCATAGAGAAGACAATGCTCGGCCACCATTTACTGCTGCCCAATCTTCAATGTCACATAAATAAAAATTATGATATTCCCCATTCTCGCGCCTTCCAGCGACGACTCCTCCCGGTTAGAAGAATAAAAACAAGAAAAAAAAAAACACTCAACTTGATTCAGAATACTGATGAAGATCACAAAAGGCACCCGGAGCACATGGTCACATATCATATGGACGGATGAGAACAGACGACCCAACGCGGATAAAACCTTCGAAATGGAATTCGCCTTAATTGTTGAGTTGATTATTGTTATTAATAATGGGATGCCATTGTTGCACGTTGTTGTCGCGATGCACCAAAGCCCGGGGGGAAGAGGAATTAATCCTTTCTGAGAAAATGTAAAAAAAAGAAAAAAAAAGAATGACGACCAAGGTGAACAACGGTTTCATCAAAAAGCAATTCCCAAGTTTAAGTAGCAAGAGAATAGCCTTGTGGCTATACATAATACGGAGGTATCTCGTCTTGGATGGTGACGATAACAGTTCGATGGTTATACTAGTTGTTGGCCGCTTATAGGTCTACCTTTCATTTACTCCTACAACCTCGACGAGTCATGAAGCCAATTTTCATAAGTGAACTCTACAGTGTGCATGGAAAACCTTTTAACCCAATTAAGTTGTAAAATTCAGGACAATGGACTCGATAATGGTGCGCTTTACTTTTTAAAGTATTTCACAAATTACCGAAAATAAAGGATTAAAATTATCGTATTCGTTATCGGTTATGACTACCAATAGCCATCGATGTGTCATCCTTGAAATTCGACCAGGCAGCGGTTTTTTTCTGTTTTTATTGCCTTTAGTCGAACGATCTCTGTAGGGTGCTGCTGGGTTTGTATGGCACTTGGAGTGAAAATGTTCATCAATTCGATTCGGGGAAGAAAAACTGTAAAAGGGTATATCATGGGGACGTAAAATCTTAGCTCAAAGACGTCTTTAAGAGCCTTATCCTAGAGGTTATAAGATTGTCAGGAAAAGAAAATACGAGGTGTGGCAATTAAGTTCCGGGAATTTGTAAACAAAACACAAACAAATAAGGTTTGTCGCGAAAATTTACTGTCGACCCTTATAATAGTCCCCCTCTAACTCTGCACAATGATTCCAACTTTGCTCCTATGATTCGAAGCGCGCTTGATAATCCTCCGAAGTTGACTCATTCAGAATCATGCTTACAGCCTCTTTGACCTTCTTTACACCGCCTTGTTGCAAATGTTTTTTTTTTCGCCAAAAACTCTTGCACAATCAACGGAAGACACGTACTCACAGCCTCTTCAAAACACCAACATAGAACCGTCCAGCCACTGCTGGTCGGTATCGCGCGTAGACGTTCGACCTTTGCGTCGGTACGCGAAATGACAAGGGCTCCTTCACGTACATCGTCTTCTACTAATTCACAGCCCTTTTTGAACGGCTTTGCCCATACAAATACACGTATTTTTGACATACACTCGTCTCCATACACCACCTGCAATTTCCGGAAGATTTCCGAGGATTTTTCATAAGATTTCACTAAAAACTGAATCACAACATGTTGCTTGTACTAACAACACTTTTTTCGAAAAATGCACACAACACGCAAAAAAACATGCTGTCGGTAGGTAGGTTGAGGTGGCTACCGGGCTTGCGCGTCAGGGTACAATTTCGATGCCACAAAACTAATGAAATTTAAGAGATGTGAGGTTGACTACCTCTGAAAGGTCGTCGATGAAGTATTTGCCAAAAGCCCAGAATTTGCGACCTGCCAGTGCTGGGCATTCGCAGAGAAAATAGTGCAGGGTTCCTCCGCCTTGGGTGTTGTGACAACTGCGGTAGAAGTGTTAGACTGGATGCCGTACTGACTGCCACGATACTAGCTATATTGGAACGATCTCTATTGATGAAGTCGTTTGTATTGTTTTTCCTTAATATGAGGGACGTGTTTTTCAAGACATCCTGCATCTAGTTGATCTCGTCCGCCTGCGATTGGTTATATTAAACAAGTGTAGCCCACAGTTTCAGTAGCGGTGTTTTTAAGGTGGCCCCAAGCTTGTCTAGCTCATCGGCCCTCTCATTCCTCTCTATGTTGCTGTGTCCTAGAATCCAAAGGAGCATGTCCAGCACCAGTCCAGCCGCTAGCTCGTTTAATTTCTTCCTTGCTTTGATCCACCAATTTAGAGAAGATAGCAGCAGACGAAGGAGCATTAATAGCGGCTTGGCTGTCGCTATTAGCGGAGCACGTGTAATTGAGGCGGGCTGTGCTGAGTATTTTGCATGCTTACCGGTTCGCTAGCACTTCAGCATGAAAGATTCTCGAGGGATCGGAGAGATGGGTTGAGTTTGAGATATTCCCAATCTTACGCCGTGCTCCATATTGGAGCCATCAGTGAAAATCGGAAGTTGGAATTTCGTTCGAAGCGAGGTTAGCAGAAGTGGCAGAGCTCTGCCCTGACCATACTGTCTAAGTGACCAGTAGCCGGCTTGCTTAAGTCTAATGGCGCCGCACGCCGCCGTGTATTTGATGTGAAGTTTCAAGGAGAGAAGATGCAATGGGGTATTAAGTGCTTCAGAGGGGCATGTTCCTATTCCTTCGATCTTTGGATCTTGTTAAGTTTTTTTTAAATAATTTGCGCGCACTCAAGGTCTAATAATCTTATTATGTCGGCGACACAATGCGGGCGGAAGGTAGAAAGAAAGAGGGATAGAGGAGATACCGATGGACATTGATCTTAAATGCTTGCATGTTGCAAAGAGGATCCCTGCGAATCCAGCAGGGAATTCCAGATTCGTGATTTTCGGTTAATGAAAGATTCTCTATATTTGACAGTACGTCCGAAAGCGGGCTTCAGGGTACATTGGTGAGCATTCCTAGAGAAACGTGTGTTGCGGGAGAAATGTTGAAGGGGCGGAATGCAACTGGCTATTTCATCAAAGCATTTTTGGTGGAAGTAACTTTAAAAGAGGGAGAGGCAGGAAATATTCCTTTGATGTTCCAGCGAGTCTAATGTTTTGGTAATGCTGGATTCACCTATTAGTTTTATCGCGCGTTTTTGTATTCTGTCTAGTAGGTGCAATGAGGTCTTGGCAGCACCGGACCAGACATGAGCGGTAAACTCTAATCTGGAGCGAATGAATGCCTAATAGCTTGTAGCCAGATCTAAGGGTGACAAATATTTTTTGTTTCTGTATAAAAAGCCTAGGCATTTCGCAGCATTCTTGGCGACACGGAATATGTGGTCGCTCCAATTAAGATTGTGATCAACACACATACCCAGGATGGAAAGCTTTTTGGTTTCTGAGATGCAAGTGCCATTCATGGGTAATGGCTGCGGGTTAGTTATACGCTTTAAAGACAAGAGACAGCATTGTGTTTTGGATGCATTAAATTGTCTTTGTCTTTATTGTCTTTACCCCATTGGATGATGCTGTCGATATCTGAATTTAATGAGCTTAGCATACGCCGCCGCTCGCTATCTACAACCGAAGTGCAGGGTCGTAAACTCGTGAACGAATATATGAGAAGCTGAGGGTACTGTTGTCAACGAAGGAGAGAATAGGATTAGAAGTTACAGACAAGAGATCGTTTATAAAAATGAGAAAGAGTGTCGGAGACAAAACGGAGCCCTGGGGAACACCAGCATTTACAAAGTGAGTATCAGACTTGAATGCGTTCAAAACGACTTGAATTGAACGAGTCGAAAGGTAGCTTCTAATCCATTGAAGAAGAGACTCATCGGTCCCGAAAGCATGCATTTTCGACAAAAGGGCTTCATGCCAAACCCTGTCAAATGCTTTCGAAATATCCAGTGCAACAATTTTGCTTTTACCTGCTTGGTGAAGCGAGCGATTCCACTTTTCGACGAGATATGCCATCAAATCACCAGTGGATCTGTTGCTGCGGAAACCGTACTGACGGTCAGCTTTCATAAGCTGACAGTTAATCAGCGTTTCCATGACCTTGGTAAAAGGGGACGTTAGTCGCTATTTGGAGGGAGAAGGTGATTCGCCTTTTTTGGGTATAGGCTGGACAAATGCGGTTTTCCACCTACTCGGAAAGAGCCCAGAGGAGTAGGAAAGGTGGAAAAGCTTACGCAGTGGTTTTGCCAGAGTAGAAGAATACCTCTTTAGAACTATTGGGGCAATACCATTTGGACCAGCGAATTTGTGTTTGTCGAAGTCCTTAAGAACCCTTGCGACTGTACGAGTGCGGAAGTGGGTTAGTCCCATGGTGTAATTGACGTACTCTAGTACAGGCGGAGACAAAGGGGATGACAGCTGAAATGTCATTGAGGATGAGAGTCTTTATAGACGGGTTTTTTTACTCTCCAGGAGACGGGAACATACCTCAGAGGCAAACAGCCATGACGTGGTTGATGACGTCAGAACCCAGCGACTTATAAGGAGAGAAACTGTTTAGAGCCCAGAAGACCTTTTCCACGGGAAACTTGCTGTCGGCTTCAGCCTTGGGGGATAACTAAGAAAATGGCCCTCTTTCTAGACAGATGTTGACGAATGACGCAGTGTTGCCCTTTCCTGAATTATGACTAAATTCATCTTTCATCAATGAAGCACTTTTCCAAAAAGCGGCGAGCGAAACCCGATTTACGATTTTTTTATAACATTCTCAAGCATCTAGTACTCGTACATAGACTAGACAACATAGAGGCCTTTCGAAGCAGATAACCCTCGGGTTGGAGCAGAGATAACACATAAGACACGTATCGTGGAAGTTGAATCAATTTAGGGCACTGTACATGCCATTCTCGTTTCAGCGCATCCACACCGTATGTTACGCGACTTCCTGCATTTAATTGCACTCCATTCTCGCAACCAACCAATAATAGCAGACTTTTTTCGATTTCAAAATAATTAATTGATCTTTAGTTGCTATGAGGAGTAAATACGCGACGGGGAAAGCCGCCAACAAGCCTGGGTAGTAGCCAACAAACCGATTCATCGTCCATCCTCAGTCATGACCTCTTATTGAATACAATATAAAATGGATTCATAATGCGAATCGAATTCATATTTCGTGCACTTGGCTCCCTCGATGAAATTGGATTCGAAATGACCAAATTAACGCAAAGGGTAAAAAGGGATAGTAAAGGAAGAAAAAACAAAAATAGTGCCCCGGAGGGATATTATAATTAATATTATCATTATTAATTGCCATATGATGTACATAACCCATTCCTCGACAATCCCCTCCGCAAGAGCCTTCACTTCCACCTGACTCCGATAGGCTCCATCACTTGCGTGTGCTGTATGTTGTGGCTCACGAGTAACTTTGGTGATTGTTGCCCGAGGAATTGTGAGATATTATTGTGATTACCTCGATACATACGTACCTATAGATGGATGTATAGCAAAGACGCGAGATACTCGTATGTATTATTCGCAATGAATCGAAATAAATCCGAAAACGACTTAAGGGCATTCGCAGTTGAATTTCACACTCATGGTTTTGATGATGGTATTTTTCTTTCCCCTTTCCTCTGTACTTGTGTTTTTTTTTTTTTTTTTATATATATTGGCCACTCAGTCGTTTTTTTTTGTTTTTTTTTTTTTTTTCTTGTTTGATTTCTTTCCACTAACCAACTCACCTCATAGTAATTGAGACGTACCGTGCGTCGCCCGGTTTATAAATGTAAAATGTTGGCCTTTTCGTTTAGGACAAGAGCTTCTAACATGACAGTTTATGACAGGCCGTAAAATGACACGACATAAAACAAAATACTGACCAGAACGATTCGACGGTTACGGATGATGAATAATTCAATTCGAGATAGTTTTTAGGTTTTAACAAAACCCAAAAACAAAATTGATTTCATTGTCGTCAATTGTATGCTCGCATTCGATGTAGACAATTATTTGAATAATAGTAGTTTCGTTCTGTGGTTTTTACGTGCGAAAAAAAAAACGATATATCAAGTGGCATGCCTCAGGGGAGTGGTCTTAGGCCATTGCTGTTGTGTTTAAATTAGAAATGGTCTCATGAGAACTTGTGGGGTTTTATAACATTTTGTTTGTTGGAGATTTTCGCGATAGATCACGGTGAGTTGCGTAAGACATGTTTATGCTCTTGTTCGAGTTGAAGTGAGAACAAGAATTTTTATTATCTATGAAAGATATCATGGCGGAATACGTAAGAAGTTGTGATAGGTGTATTGAAAAGTCGTTTTTGTTCTGTTTATCGTGATGAAATACTTTTGGCATTGTTATGGAATTTAGTTTCGATTGAGATCGATGTTGATGTATTGTAGTTAGGGGTTTAAGAACGTTGACCTCAGTCAAAGGGTGTAGGCGGTTCTACCGCACATCCGCCGCAGACACTGCGGTGGGTCTTATTGCGTAAATCTTACATATCGACTAGTCATCGCCGGCAATTGAAAAACCTTGGGTGAAGCTGGTATTTGGGATACTTAGATCGTTTAATATTTAGTTCCCTGCTCTCCCAGGATCGTAAACGACTAACAAAGGCCTCGTAGAGGCAGCGTATCCGACTTGCGCTGGCCCGTAAAATAGCGAATAGGAGTCACTGCAGTCGAACATCTAGCTGCTCTGTTAGTAAGTCCTATTTTCACCTCCTCGTGGTGCCACCTGGGAATTCCTATATGAAAGCGTGAAAGGAAAAGGTCGAGTGCGAGTTTCCTGGGCCACAAAACAGGATAAGTGTCGAAAATCGGACGGATTACCTGATGACGACCCAGGAAACGAAAATAAAAGGAAGGGAAAAAATTATAATCGTCTTTGTACGTGGGATGTTAGGTGTCTCAACAGGCCACGTGCAGCCGAACAATTTGCGGAGGGCCTAGACTGCTATAGGGCAGATATTACCGCAAATCCAGAAAATGCGATGAGATATACGGGTCAAAAAGCTGATGTGAAACTGTGACATGTATTAGAGCGACTGCTATAAGGAGAGAAAGCAACGCTTATTCGGATGGGAATTCGTTATTAGGGGTAGACTTAGGCAATAAGTCTTGAACTTCCGGCATATAAGCAAACGACTCATAACAATCCGCACCAAGGCTAAATTCGCCAAGGATAACGCTACAAAAGACGACTCCTACGATCTCCTAGATAGAACATATGCCCAATGTCCCAATTAAGATGTTAAAATCGTACTGGTAGACTTAGTCGCTTTTGAGAGGGTCATTGGCAAGCACAGCCTACACAACACCACATCCGAAAACAGATTTAAGGTGATAGACCTCGCAACGGGGCGAAATATTCTAGTTGCTAGCACGCGTTTCCTACATCTCAACATTCACAAGGGGACTTGGCGGTCTCCGGACCAATCAACCGTCAACCAACCAACACCGACTCGGACCACTATCTTGTGGTAGCTAATATGGTACGAATATGGCTGGCCCAGAAAAATCGAGGAAGGCTAGCGGTACAATCGTAAGAGACCGCCAGAGCCTATGCCAATCGCGTCTCCCTCAAGCTCTCAGAAAACTCTCCAACATCTGCTCAGACCGTGCAACACCAATGGACTCGTTGTCAACAAGCCTTTCTAAAGCTTATTTCCAGGAATAAAAGGCTAAGGCATCAAGAGGCGCTGCACAGAAAGACAGAGAATTGCTCGTGAGCAGTTCAAGTAGAAGAAGAGGGAGGGGCATAAGCTTCTAAGAAAAAAGAGCATGAACAGCTCGCGATCGAAGAGATGGAGAGATGCTATAGTAGGAAAACAAACATGCCAAGGATAAAAGGCCAGAACGAAAACCTGCAGGGACGGAATTGGGAACTTAGTAGTAAATTTACAGTGGGTACTAAGAATCTGGAAAGACTACTTCTGCAGACTTCCCGCTGTCAGGCAGAATGACCCATTCAAGACGGATAATAGCAGAGAATTCCGTCCCCCCTGACCGGGACGAAGTTAGGAATGCTTTTTCTAAGCTTAAGTCAAACAAAGCTCCTGGAGCAGACGGACTACTTGGCGAGCTCTGTAAGAAAACTGGAGATGACCTGGTTGGGAGTATGCGCCAGCTCATCTGTAAGATATGGTCAGAAGGATGCATGCCCGATGATTGGGATCTTAGTATCGGTCGCCCGATCCACAAGAACGGAGACCCCTTTGTCTGCGCCCATTACAGAGGCAAAAGTCTCGCCTAAAACCGTTCGTTAGTAAACTGATTGGTCCATATCACTGTGGTTTCAGGCCCGGGAAGTCCACTATCGATCAAGTATTCACACTGCGACAGACACCAACTGTTTGTCGACTTTAAGGCCACATACGATAGCTTACATAGGGACGAGCTATACAACGCCATGTCTATTTTTGACATCCCTGCCAAACTCGTCAGATTATGTAGTATGATATTGGAGAACTCTCGCTGCGCCATGAGGGCCAAGAGCGACTTAACCGATACCTTTTATGTCAGAAAAGGCTTTAAACAGGGCGACATGCTGTCGTGTGACTTTTGAACATCGTAGTGCAAAGTTCACTGGTCAGCGCGAGGGGCGCGATCTTTTTCAAGTCCATACAAATGCTCGCATATGCCAATGACATTGACATAATCGGACGAACTCAGCGAGATGTCATTAAGGCCTTTACGAGCATTGAGGCGGAAGCGGCTAAAATGGGACTGGTGGTAAATGAGGAAAGACTAAATGTATGCTGTCGTTGAGGAAGAACACGAACCACTGGCGTCTTGGCTAGGGCGCACATATTGACAGATATAACCTTAGTTTCGAGCTCAAGGACTAGGCTCCGCAGTGACATGCAGAAATTACATCAGTGCATAAATCCAACGCAGGATAACTCTTGCCAACCGCTGTTTCTTTGGGCTCGGGAGGCAATTGAGAAACAGAGACCTCTCTCGGAAAACCGAGGTGACCATATACAAGACCCTTATCATCCCGGTCCTGCTTTATGGCGCAGAGACATGGACCTTATCGAAAGCGGATGAAGAGACCCTTGGTCATTTTGAGAGAAAAATTCTGCGTACAATTTTCAGCCCGACCTGCATAAATGGGGAGTGGAGGATAAGACTTAATGGTGAATTGTACGGGCTGTACAACGACATAAACCTAGCATGGTGTCTGCGGATTCACCGCCTAAGATGACTAGGTCATGTAAGAGCGAAGGTTACAAATTTAAGATGGTGCACGTAAGTGGATAAGGATCTCAACCAACTAGCCATGCGGCACTCGAGACTGCTGGTGAATGACCGTGCAAGTTGGAGAGGTTTTTTCAAAGAATGCACAGGTTTGTCATGAACTGTAGCGCCGAAGAACGAGAAGAAGAAGTTCTCCCAGTTCAATCCACATAACGTTTACCTTTAATTCATAATATTGACATGCCTTCTATCCAATAACAACAAACTCCAGCCAGTCAGTCTCACATGAATGTGAAAAAAAAGACAGGAAAACCCAGAAAGTAAAAGAGGAAAAAAGGGAAACCAAAACAAGAAATCCGCCTCTAAACAGCAATGTAACCGTCAATCTAAATTAGTCACACGACAGATATTGTAACAAAAGATACTTCAGAGCCCACTTTCGGCATCTTTGTAACGCCATTCTACCTCCAACCCCACATGAGCTCCTGTCTACATATGTACATACAATACACTCAACGCACAACTCGAACAACATATCCTAGACAAAATGAAATTCCCAAGACAATTAGTGACACAGTGTGAACTACTACAAGTACGAGTACGAGTATCTATCCCGGAGCTACATAGGTATGGGCCGATTGGTAAGAGGCATTTCACATGCTCCACAGATATGTACATTGCGCATTACATGCGATTTTCTCCGATGCTAATTCGAACCAAACACACTCACGGGATGCACGGCTACATGTTGCTTATCCTAAAAATAGCCATAACCGCTGCCATCTATAGACCGAACCATGGCTAGTCTATGCTTCTGTGGATGTCCTTAGGTGGTGTTCATGAAATCGAAGGAAAATTAACCCCACCGGCCAGCGACAACAGAATGAGTATCTAAAGAGGTTCAGGTCAAAAAAAGATAAATTGACGAAAAGTGTTTTATGTGTTTTGTTTCCATCTTCGTCTCTATCTCTCTCACTGTTTATTCAAATTGAAAACGAAAGATGAAGATATAAAGATACAAGTATCTAACACACATTTTAACGTTCTTCTTCATCCCGTTTATGTATATACATATCTTTTAGGTCATCATTAAGTGGACAAGCCGCCAACTCAATTTTCGCCTTTTCAACGAGGCACCGGTGCATGGCGGTGTTGTCTTCCGCGTCGCCGCCTGCATCTTTGCATCTGTTTCTCGTAAAGTAGGTGATCGATTGTTGGAGGAAAATGAAAATTCCAATCGTTTAGCTCTTTTCTCTTACTCACTCTAAATGAGAAACAAATGTGGTAATAAAAACCAAATTAGAGTTGCTTCGTTCTGTGTATCTTTTAGGTTGATTGCAAGTGTATGTACATATGGATGCCCTAAGGTCGTTCTGTCACTGTCAACTTAAACGAGTGGGCTTGTGTCACTTTGCATCTATCGCATCCTATTCTATTCAATCCAGAGCCCAGATAATGAGGTTGGGAGACGAACAATTTCATCTACTATTCATCCTCAACAAAGAGACATTTTGTTAGGCAAATAGCCACACGGAAGACGACGATGAGAAACTGAGAACTGAGCAACAATCATATAATAGATGTCGAATGTCGTAGTCGATGTCGAATGTCGGTAACAAAGTGAAAATGAGAAATTGGAGCTAAAGCTGAAGGGAAACAATGACACCGATGATAGTTTAGGACGCGAGACGATCTTCATTCGAAGACCAAGACCAAGTGCAGTGGAACATGGAATGTTTGAATCTCGGTACAGAAGAATAGATGCCCACTGTCAGGTTGGTTCAAAGTGAAATAGTATCTTGGATCGTCTTGAGGTGACAGGGAAAGGAGGAAAGAAGAGAAAATGGAAAATATCGGTTGTTGACCTTGCGCGGGATGAATAGGTGATGGGATTTTCAGAGACGTGCTGCTTTTTGGAGAATGATGTCGAGCTGGTGTTGAGTTGACAGGGAATTGGGTGATTTACGAGCGCTATTTGTGCAACACTTGGACACCTTCTTTGGGTATTGTTTCGTTTGGTAGTGGTGGTGGTGGGAGAAACCCATGTGGGATCAGGTGTGATCGGAGATCATGTGAACAGGTTTTTAGTTTTGTATCTGTCTTTTGATCGATGGGCAGGAAATGTCAGTCTTTTGTGGATATGTCACCTTGGGATCATGTGTCAGATCGGGTTAAGGTGTTGTGCCGCTGATGATCGGATGAATTCGAATCGTATTCGTAGGCTCGGTGGAATTTTGATGGACGGATTGTGCACTGTCAAAGAAGCAGATTGTACACACATAGGTGAGTAATTCTCTGATCCATTGATGATTAGTGTCACATTAGGGTCTTATGGGATGGTCATAGGGCGGCGATACTATGTAGTACTTGTGCTGTTCTCGGGAAACTTGTCCGTTGGTGGGCTGTTTCTGAGCTAAGACTGATGATGATAAATGTCTAGATGATGGATCTGTCCCTTGTAATGGGTTCGGTCATGCGAGTACGATACTATAAACGAGTTATATATGTATGTTTCGAAGGGAAAACGTGAATAGTGAAATAGTTACGTACGATCAAATAAGCAATGGCACTGAAAGCTGAGTTGAAAAACCAATTTTTTACAATCACCTTCAGGGTAGGAAGAAGGCTTTTTAAACATACCGCTGTGTATTCTTACATTGACCCCAAAGAGCACCATGATGCTACTACTGAATCACTTTTCAACCACCACTCAACGCCTTCTAATTAGCTTGTCAGAAGCCATATAATAAAGGAAGAAAACGCCCAGCTGGCCGCTATGCTCCACCGATCATCAAAAACGCGTGCCCTAATGGAATCTATTTTAAGTTCACCCCACCGACAGCCAGTAATCGCGTGAATGCATCCATTTAATTGAAAGATACGCTCCATCTTCCATTTCGGCAATATTTTCATAAATTTATGAAAACCCAACTTCTCGTCTGGCACTTTACCCAAAACATAAGGCCACATCATGCCCAGACAAGTGTCTCTCGATCCCCACTCATCTTGTAGCACAGCCATGAAATATGCGCGACTCTGCATCGGTGGCGTCTCTCCTCTACAGTTTACTCGTCGTCGGACTATATGTTGCCTCATGCAATTTGTCTCTTGTTATGAAGTTCACAGAAGGTGTGATGATAGAAAGGAAAAACAAGGGATCGGGAATGCGGACAACACAGAGTGTCGCCAACAGTAACAACAAGCTATGATGGGTGGGTGGACGGGAGGTTGTGTTGCAGTTGCGAAGTAGGAAAACTAATCTGAAAGAACAGATAACTTTCCCTCTGTCAAAGCAGCCGGTAAATTAAATTCTTCGGGCATAATTTATGAGGCCAAACAGGTGTCTCCCTCTGTACTGTGTTTTGTTTTGGTTTTGCCTTGCGTACGATGCACGGTAGTCTGCGATGAAGTTTTTCCTTTATTTACTCCTTTCCGACTTCCTCTTATTTCGTAGTTAAAGAGTAACATGGTACACGGGCTATGGTAAGACTTTAAGGACACATTCCACACATGAAAAAGGAGTCAAATTAGAGGGAATTATCCAATTTACATGTTTCTTCCATCAAAGGAAATCCGACTCACCCCATCGCCAATCCGATGCGTAATTGGAACTTCTTGAATGACATAGTGGCACAACATACCCACTCACTTCCATCTCTACCCCAGTGAATTCGAATCTCTGGCAACCGCTCAAGTGCCGTCAATATTAGTAAATATTAAAAAACACTCCCGCAGTAAAAAGGATAACAAAACATACGCATTCGCTCTACCCATCATAATCGAGTCCTGAGGGAGTAGTCCTTTTTATGTCCTTTAATTTTTTAAATAAAATATAAAATGTGCACTCGACTACAGTTACCAAACTAAGGAGAGAGAGAGAAAGTCCTTGTCCACCCCTGTCGTGTGTTAAAAAAATGCACTAAAAAATTTCAATCATGAGGAATGAGGGGATGAAGTTTTCAATGTCCTCGTCCTTATATCTACTTCTACCCAGTTTACGTGTGCGTTTAAACGGATTTGGTTACCCTGACACCGGGACGATGGACGATCGGCACTATACAACCCTTGGCGCGGTCGGGCGAGTATGTAGATCCAATTGCTGCACCCTTGCTCGTCATTTTTCCCATTTGACGCTGAAATGACAAAAACAAAAAAGCAATCATCTAAACGGTCTTGAGTTACACAACAGATAAATTTGTTAAATAGCAACATGAAGAATTTTAATAAAATCAACTGCGCGGGGGTGTAGTTTTGTGCAACTGAGCCGTAAACAGTGATATACCCCTACTCGGCGACAGCTGAAAGTTGCATTCGCGACTGCAATTTGCCTGGGACTACGTTCTGGCATTCACTCGTTCCACGTTTTCTTTTCCATCGACGATAAATCAATTTGTGAAATTTAATCCGAAACAAAATTTGTTGGTCGGAGATTCGGGGAACCCCCAGCGGGTCACCCGCATATTATTGTGTTGAGTTTCAGAGGCACCCTCGCTGGCATAGAATACGTTGACTTTGCACACTCGGATGGAGATGGTCGACTGTCAAAATAGTCGAATGCGACGATAATGAGATGAGAATATGATACGGGGGCGGAAAAATTGTCGCTGCGGATTCATGCAGAGATGCATTGGGATCGGCTTCGGGTTTCCTTCATTGTGATTATCGTGCGACTGAATGGGAACAGTTTTTTGGCAACAAGGGTCTTGAGTTATGGAAAATATCGCCGTCAATCTAAACACATATCAACAACCATGGCTTGCCAGCGTTCTTGAAATTTAGTTTTATTCAGTTACTGACTGATCTTCTATTTTCTTTTTTTTTTTTTTGCTCCAAAGGATGTGTATTCTTCTAAAGATGCCTGGAACCCGGGCTACTGGCATGTAATATTCGCGAGCCCGAATACTCGATTCGTCTAGGTACTAAGCAACACCCTGCACTTATCAATCACTTTCCCCGCCGGACCGCCTTTAGGTATTACTTCGTGGGGCTGGTTAGCAACTTGTGCTATGTATGTGCTCCAAATTGGCCATTTCAGCTCTTATTATTCTTTCCAGTCTTTTTAGCTCGATTAGCACGCGTCTTTTTCTTCCTCTAGACACTCTGGGCAGAAGGGCGAGCTAACGTGTCCTGATCCGTGGAAATATTTTCGAGAGCCGCCCTTACCTGACAGGAATTGCGTAAGGTGCGCATTTTTTTTCCAAATATTGATAGTAAAGTTCAGCTTGTAGGTCCATCGACCTTTTGACTTGTTGTTCTGCCTGACTTGCCATAATACTACAGATGTTGCCCTTTCTTCGGCTTTTATCCTCCGGTCTCTTGACAGTCTGTTGTTCACCTAAGGTAAACTCTTTGCATCTCGTTGGCGAGGATGTCGATAAGGACCATACACGCTATGACACAGGCTGCCGCATTTTGCCCTTATTGCGCAGAGCCTGTATGCAGACGAGAGCTTTCTTCTTGTTTTCTTCGTTGTAAGGACTCCTGCCCAGACCGGCGCAGCGTATAGTAGTATTGAGCTTACCTCTCTGGAAAGCAGAATCCTCCCCGCGTATCCTGGTCCATCGATGTTTGGCAGCGTTCTGGAAAGCGATGCCTGCATTTGTGACGACTTTTTATTACAGTAGTCGACATGGGCTTTAAAATTAAATCAGTTGTCGAGGACTACCCTCAAGTGTTTTAATGCCTCTTTAAACTTCATTGGCTGGCTCCCAACCAGGAAGTTTGCGTATTCCACGATATTTCGGCTGACTGATCTTGTTGCACTGAATAGGTATTGGAAGCCCTCGTTGCTTACTTAAATGTTGCGAAGTCTGAAGATTACTTTTGAGCGAACATACATTTCCGATCACATCAAACTCATAAAAAATTGGTTTCAGCCCATGGTCTTATCTGCACAGAGCTTCAACTTCTCTCCTCAATTTCCCTTTTTTTACTCTTTTGTAATAAAGCTGGATACCTACCAGCTTAGGAGCAGTATTTTTTTTTAATCTTAGTCATATGTCTTACAGGAAATGATAAAGCCGACACACTCGCCAAACAAGGAACGACGCTACAATCAATCGTGGCTTGTGAGGGAGTACCCCTTACAACCATTAAACGTAATCTGACCAATCTCGCAAGGGCCGAGACGAACCTGAGATAGACCCAGGGACATACCTGCGTCATCACCAGGCAAATCTGGCCTATTTTTCTTCTCAATTCTGGGAAGGCTACCTACCTAGTCATATGACTGTGTCCAAAGGTAAGGTGCTTGCTTATTTTGGTGGCGTTACAGCCCAGGAAGGGCCAAAGCCCAGCTTCTCTCAATCACGCATGTCGTGATTGAGAGAAGCTGGGCTTTATTTCTTACGTAGATGAAAGGGACCTTACATAGACAAAAGGAACCCACAGTTTAGTGGTGGAATGCACACCTTAAATTTCTAAGGAAACAGGTGAAATCACCGTTTAACAGAGCCAAACGAACAAATAGTTGGACAGATCTGCTCTAACGAAATACAATCTGGAATTGGGGAAATCCAATGTTCTAAGGTAAATTTGTCTCATGGTGGAATTGACGCGCTCTAGCATAGACGGAGATAAAGTGCCAGCTAAAGTCTGCGAGCTGAGTGCAGAGTGGTTAGTAAGAAGGTTAGCTTTGTCGAAGGGTGTGACAATTGAAGTGTTGTTGTTTTTGTTGTTTTGTTTAGAAACTTTTGCTACCTTTGGGCCATTTGGGCTTTTAAAGTATGATACAACGCCCTTATGCCAACGGGATGGCTTTCAGCTATTTTTGGGATTGCACTATCTTAGATCCTGCCTCCATTTTAGAGCGATATTCTCTTGATTGATCGGCTGCTTCCCGATCCAAAGGATACATCCAAGTCTCATCTCCCGTAATAATGCGTTTCCTCTTGTCTTGATACTCAGAAAGCATTGATTCAACCTGAGAATAAGTTTTCAAAAATTCAGTGTTTTCGTTACCAATCGAGTTTTGACGCGTCCGAGGCCCAAAACAGCCTTCAGAATACCATTCTGATCCTTTTGAAATGCCAAGATCATCAGCATCTTCATGCCACCCGTGGACATTTTTTTTTTTTTCGATAAAGCCTCATTACCAAAACCTTTCTGCACCATCCTCAACGAATCGGTAGCAGCAAATTCATTCCGCTAACAAAATTTAATGCGAATTCATTGCTCGACAAATTTAGACATACGTACAAATCGAAAAATTCACTTTTAGCAGCTCACAAAACGAAGCGTATCTCAAACGCCATTGGATATTTTGATGTAAAATTTAGCACGGATGTCTAAGGTAGTTCTACTAACCTAAAACTAAAAGGATTTTCCAAAAAGCAAATCGTATTCCTGTCATTCAGTAGTCAAAAATGTCAAAAATATCTCTGTACTTTCTGACCGGAAAATTGTAACCAAATTTCGTTCTTATTAGTCCTTTGGAAAACAAGTATCAAAGCTCGACCATACCACCTTCCCTTCCTCATTTATCCATTCGAAAAAAGGATAGCTCCCGTCCTCTAAGAGCTCTTGTAATCCGCGTTTCGAATCTTGCCTAATTACAAAATACTACCACCGGAAACAAGCCTAAAAGCTTAATACCCTAATGCATCTACGCCCCCTTTTATATCCTTTTCCTTCAATGCCGTCCTATGGGTTTTCAGTCAGCCGTCCCGAAAAAAGGATCATCGAACTTACATTTGACTAAGCGCCGAAGTTTTCGGAACAAATTTTTTCGCCCCATAAATTTACCCGGTCCAAAACACAAGGCATTCATCTATAAACACCCCCCGCTGGGTGGTATTAATTTGCAGTAAAAACCTCAGTCCCAGGACGACATTCTATCACTTTTGGTTCAGATACTGGTTATACGTAGAAGAATCGAACGTCAAAAGTCACGTGTAACCACAATCGTTTCGAATTTAAGGTCTACCATAGCGGCAGGCTCCTGGAGGGTGGTAATGGCGCACCCGGTTGGCATGTCGCGGGAAGGGGTGAGCAATGCATCCCTTGCACGGTTGGAATTAAAAAACCAAATATACGACAAAGCACGGAATCACAGATAATTTCGCTCTCTAGCATCCCATGTCAAGGATGTCGTCGGATTTTGGTAGCTTTACAAATGTCCTGCGCAAGGGTGGGGTGTGGCGCCCGACTGTAAGGATTTTCCTCATTAATTTCATGGCCCACAACAACGGTTGGTGGTTGGAGGATGACTATTTTTAAAAGGAAAAAATCTCTACCACCCCATCCGGGTGTATTGTTATCCCTTAAATTAGCATTTACCCAAGGGCTGACGCCGCCTGCAATCGTTCGTTCATAGGAACAATGCATGACGACAGAGGCAAGTAAGGCAAGCATATTTCGGTCTGCGATGAAATATGCTTTTTCAAAATTTGATGCGCTAGGTCCTTTTTGTTTTTTTTTTTTTTTTTGTTGCGAAACTGTCAGAAGGATATCGCGTTCACACATAAATAAAAATGAAATGTCCTTATAGAGATTTCTAGTCTCACTCCCTGACTTTGTCAATCGGACGGACATCGAGAGAGAACGCGAGAGAGGGGTGATAGGGATCTTTATTTTCGGATGGAAATTGGAAAACGTGTTCCCAAGGTCTTGACGATACTATCGCTACTAGTCGCAATCACTACGTAGTGGCAAGCGTCGAGTCCTTATGGCAGATGACACTGACATCAAACAGCGTGAGAGGAAGATGCCTTATCCTGATAATTCTGGAAATTGGTTTTTCATATACACAACAACCAAACCCGGGCGGTTGTAGTATTCACGCGCTTATCAGTGGTGAAATTTCGATTTTGATTTTATAGTCCAATGTGCCAAAGTCTAGACGAGGTACTAACTGTGGTCGCGTCTTCGTTGTGCTGTTGCCGCACGCGAGTGAGAAGAGAAAAGATGTTATGGAAAATTGAATGGCTGTTTCGGTAACGCTATCAAGATGCTGGAGGTAATTTTCAGGAATCATTGGAGTCTGTTATTCCTTTTTTCCTACTTGGTCCTCGGTCCTTGGGACTCTTCCGCCTTCTGACAAGGATATAGGATTTTTTTTGGTTTCAGCTTGTTTTGGGGTAATTTTTGTATAAAATGATAATTTGCTGTTGAAAGAGAGGAAATTCGTTCGGCGACGGTTATTGTGGAATTTCGAGGCTGTACTCGAGGGGAATCGTAAATTTTTAGTGGCACTTGTGCCGGGGAAGGACCCTATTTTGCGGGAGGAGAAGAACAATCGTTGGCATGATCGTAGGATTTCACACTTTATGGTTTTCAAATCGCTGTATAAAATTGAGAGGAATCTAATGAAAGGCAAGTGCAGATTGAATGACTTTCAATATGCCCTGATAGGAGTGGAGATACGAGTGATGGGAGAAGACATAAAGGTGTCGTGCTAGGCATCTTATGTGTATCAGATTGCAATATGGAATGGGGTCTTTGCAATACGTTTTAATTTTGTATGTTTTTTATGTTACCATTGAGCACGGCTAAGGATATTGATGGCCTGAGAAGGGTCTTCAGTTTGCTGAGTACCCAATTAAGCATTTTAAAAATGGAATGGAAATGGAAAAATGAAGTTGCTGGTGCCGACACGAGATAAGTTGAAGAATTGCAGAATCGCTTTTTGAGTTGAATTATAATTCGCAGCTAGGATCTTTGCTGTCCTACGCCAGCGGCACAATCTACAGACCAGCAGTGGGAGCATAGTCAGAACGCCATCAGAGATGCTGCCTCTGAGGTGCTGGGTTTTAAACCACTGTCACCTAGAAACCCCTGGTTTGATGTACAATGCGAGCCAACCCATGAAGCAAATCAACATGCTTACAAGACCATGCTACAAAGACGGACAAGAACTGCCCACGAGCTCACGAGGGAGAAAGAAAAAAGATAACACGGAAAGGGTGAGATTGACGAGATGGGATCTCAGCATCGTTTGACCGGTCCACAAGAAAGAAAACTCTATGATTGCGCTAACTACAAGGGAATAGGCCTCCTTAACATCGCATACAAGATCTTCTGTGCCGCATTATGTGAACAAGTGAAACCTTTTGTGTTAATCTGATAATCTGATCATCTCTTATCAGTGCGGCTTCAGATTAGGCGACATCCTTCAATTTTTCTGCGATTTTTGAAACCGAGTTGACAATAGAACTCGTCTCTATGCTCTATGGAGCGATGTCTAGTTTTACAAGTAGCGTGCCCGCCAAATTAGTCCGGCTGTCTGGGATGACAATGAAGAACTCTCGCTGCTCCATAGTCTAATAAGGTTCATTAGAGACTTAGACAAGATCGTCATGTAATGCTCTCAACATCTTCCTTGAAAAGATCGTGCACGAGTCACTGGCCAACACAAGAGGTACGATCTATTATGTATGTATTTCAGGTCTGCGCAATTGCTTGCGTACGCGGATGACATTGACGTGAACGACACAGCGTGACGTCAATGAGGCGCATTGAGACTGAAGCGGCCTAGATGGATCGTACATAGGTCAGTGAGGGTAAATCCAAATATACATATGCTGTCATTAAAGCAAGACGCTCAGCACCGACGTCCCGACCGAAACGACACTCTCGGCAACTTTAATTTCGAAGTGGTAGGTAAATAAGGCTTAACGTGGACATTTGCCTTTACGACTTAATTCCACGGTGGGCCTACCCACTCTGTCGGGAGCAAGACAAGCATTGAACGTTGCCCCAGGGCAATATAAGTACTACCCTGGTACAATTTAGTGAACATGTTGAGGCATGTTGACTACCTTTGCTGGAGGCCAAGGTCTACCTAATACCCCTTCTATCAAGGCATCACGTGGGTACCTCATTGCCATATGTTCCCACGATGTTGGGCAACCACAGCCACCACAATGCCCCCACTAAGGGGGCCAACCTCACTGACAGGACCGGCACAGGACAGGTTCGGCACCAGGTACCGACCATCAGTCCCGGGGCATCCTGTTACCGTGCTAGCAGAACTTCGCCTCTTGTAAAGCTTCGCAACTAAGGTCACTTCCTGATGAGCCCCCCAAAGCTCGAGGTCTGGCACCTCCTTCATATTTCCTACTTTGTCACTTCATATATTTCATCATATTTGCAAACTTGCCTGACATATATGTATGTGTCACTCTTTAAAAAACAGTTAAGTTCAGGCAGCATTTCACCACCTAAACCCAACCTCCGGATTTTAGTCTCATCTTACGACAGGCATGCCTTACCCCGTATATATTCTAACTTTTTTTTTTTTTTTTTTGTTAAGGTTTCTGCTATCCGCTGGAGACGCAAACATGTTCCAGACAGACACCTTACATTACTGTATTTTCCCCGTTTTCCTGAGAAAAATTTGAAGGAGCCTCAGTGATGTAGAGCTAAGGGATTCGGCACACACCACGTCGGCTCCAAGGGTGCGCCACCGTGCGCGAGCAAAGACGGGACAATCACAGAGGAAATGCTCTGCAGTATCATCCTCCTCTTCGCCACATGCAGCACAGGTAGGCGTCTCACTGATCCCGAGCACGTAGAGATGCTTGGCAAAAGTGTAATGGCCCGTGATAACTCCCACGAGCCTTCTGCAGTCGACTCTTCTTAAAGACAGGAGGAATGCTGCAGATTTTTTGCAGACATCAGGGCATACGCGCTTAGTCTTCCTGCACGCTGGACAGTCCCTCCATCTACGGTTGTGTGTATTAAATACACAATCGTTAATGTGGGAATTTACCGTGGACGCAGGTAGACCTAGAGCGGGTTCAGGTCCTGAGAAACTCTCTTCTGAACCGATTCCGGCGAGTTCATCCAAGATCTTATTCCCTGGGATCCAAGAAAGGCCTGGAACCCATACAAGCTTTAATGAATTTAGTCTGCGGACTTTGTTCAGGAAGGACTTGAGTTCAAGCACTAATTTGGAGCTAGTTAAGGAGTTACACACAGTTTTTAGTGCAGCTTGGCTGTCACTATAGACGCATATGCTTTCCCCCTTCCACCTGTGTCTCACAGAGGTTCAGTATCCAGCCATAGCCAATCCTGACGCCATGGAAACTCGACTGTGAAATTACGGCGCAGTAGAATAACGGGCGTCAGTGCGTCAGAAGACATGTCCATGAGACGGGGGTCGCAAGACAATTCTTGCGCAAGCACGCCGTTATTACTATGCGAGCTATACCAAAAGCCATTTCTCTTCAGACGAGACATGGCTTTCAGAGCACACCCTCGGGAAGGCCCCCGTGTGGCCACGACGTGTTTGCGTTTTAGTCTGTTCCACCAGACAACCGACGCATATGAGATTATAGGTCTTATCATTGCCGTGTAGATCCACAGGACTTTTGCCGGTGATAAACCCCATGTTTTGCCAAAAGCTCCTTTGCATTGCCAGAAAGCCGATAACGCTTTGGTGGTTTTTGACTCAACATGCTTTGACCAACGAAGCTTGCTATCTAAGACGACTCCTAGATACTTAGCCTCCTTGGATATCGGGATGGAAGTGCCTTTAGTATCAGCTGAGTCATGTCAGTATTTTTCCTCCTTCTCGTAAAGAGAACGACATCGGTCTTAAGAGGATTGACTGACAGCCCATTTCTAGTAAACCAATCATCGATCACATTTAGCGCCGCCTGTGCTTTGAGACGGACAGTCGCTAAACATGAGCCGACAGAAAGAATGGCGACATCATCCACAGGACGCCACCTTGCGGGCATGAGCATTGCCTTGATCCATAGGACCATTGCTTAATCTACGCCATGATGTCTGGCAGCGTAGCACATGCTGTCAAAAGTTGCGTTATCAAAAGCTCCCTCAATGTCGATGAAAATGCCCAGCGCGTACTCTTACCTTTCGAGCGCGCATTCAATTCTCCCAACTAAGTTCTGAAGCGCCGTCTCGCAGGATTTTCCGCGCTGGTAAGCATGTTGCATCTCTGAAAGAGGGTGCATTCGAAGGCAACCTTGCGCACGTGCAACTCTACCAGTCTCTCCATGCTTTTCAGCAGGAAGGATGTTAGACGAATTGGTCTGAAGTTCTTGGCAAGAGAGTAGTCCTCTTTTCCTATTTTGGGAATGAAGACCACTTTCACTGTGCGCCAAGGAATGGGTATGTGAGCAAGTGCTAGACTAGCAGTGAAAAATCTTTTAAGAGTAGGAAGCAGCTGCCTTATTACCTTTTTGCAGCATAACAGGATATATCCCGTCGGTGCCCGGCGATTTGAAGCCATCGAAGGATGCCACAGCAAATTCAATAGCTTCAGTCGCGTCCACGCGCGACGCAATATGCCAGCTACGCCGAGTTGTTTTCATCGTTTCAGCTGAAGTTTCGCTTGAAGGAGTGTGCAATGAGGCGATGTCAATCTGATTTCCCGGGAAATGAGTCCCAAACAGTAAACTAAGAGTTTCCGCCTTAGACTCAGTAAAGGTACCATCAGATTTTCTGAGTGCATCTAGCTCTAACCCTTACCCGATGGGGGAATTTCGAAGTGGTAAAGGAATTCGTCTATCTTGGGTCACTTATGACCAGCAACAACAACACCAGCGCTGAGGTGGCCGTGGTGCAGTGGTTAACATCATCGACCGTCGAGTGGAAGAAAAGCCAAGACAAAGCAATTCCCATACGGAAAAAAGTATGCAACACCGTTGTGAAAGGAAAGTGACCAAACATACTGCTGCAGGCATAACACTCACAGTATACCTACGGTAAACTGAAATTCATCCTCTGGGTATGCAATATTAACACCAAAAGTGCATGAACGAATTACTGTGAATTATAACTAACGCGAAATTTGGTCGGCTCTCGTCCTATTTATGACAAACCACCCCTGAGAGTAATAAACGAACATCTTCGACCCATAAATCACTGCACTCCGTTCAAGTTGTATGTGAACCTGCGTGAAACTCCTCCTCTCCCTGTTACCTTCGCTCGCGCAACGTTTACGTTATAAGACCTTAGCCTTGAGTGCGGGTCTAACTATGTAAAAAAAAACAAAAAAGGTTAACGCAGAACTACTCTTGCCAACCGCTGCTTCTTGGGGCTCCAGAAGTAGAGCCCTCTCTCGGAAGACGAAAGTTATGCTGTACAAAACCTTAATCATCCCAGTCCTCCTCTATGGCGCAGAGGCCTGGACGCGGATGAGGAGGCCCTTGGTCGCTTCGAGAGGAAAATGCTGTGATCAATCGATGGTACCGTTTGTATAAACGGCGAGTGGAAGAGAAGATACAACGACGAACTATAACGGCTGTACAGCGACATGGGCTTATTACGACACCTTTGGATCCATGTAGAGCGCATGGACAAACGCAGGTCCACAGATTCACGAGACATACTCTTATGATGTTTGTCACACAACCTGGACGGAGTGCAGATAGTCTGGGTCACTACTCTCCAAGGGTGGTTGTCCTGGATAGGATTCGAGAGAAACTCGACTGAGTTTTCACGTCGGTTGTAGTTCCCAGCAAATGTTACATGCCATTATGCACACTCAGAGTCTGAATTTAAAATGACCATATACTGTGAGTGTTATGCCTTCATCAGTATTTCTGATCACTTCCCATTCACAATAACTGTGTTGCACAATTTTTCCGTATTGGAGTTGCATTTTTTGGCTAAGGATAAATGTACTTTGAACTACAGACTTTCCGCTCGACAGTCGGATGTTTACCACATGCACCACGACCATCCCGGCTGGAAATGCTTGTTAGTTGACACCCAGGTTGCGCCAACAAAGAGGAAGAAGAGCTCGAAAAAGGGAATAATTGTGTAGCAGATTCTCGATAGTCTATTAACTGAAAATCCAGGATATTGCGTGTTGCAGAAGCCTGCCATTTGGATGAACCGAACGCGATGAATCAGAAACCAGTTGAAAAGGATAATGGAACCAAAAGCAGATGTTCTTCTGCTTACAACCCTTGTCGAATGCTGACCCTAGCTACGTGTAGTGTTGTGACAGCAACATATCCCGAATGTCCTTTCCTCATTCCTTTTAGTATCGGTTTTATAGGAAAACCCACAAAAATTCCCACCGGGAGAGTTCTTTTTCTGTACCTCATGTGCGCACCTCGGCAACTATTAGTGGCTATATTTCCACAACGATAATAGGAATAAATGACGCGTACAACACTTACGGTCGAGGATGACACCCTGGGGGCGAATGTTTTGAAAAAAAAAAGGCATAACTCACCGAATGAAGGACGAAACCGCAACACCCTCGATTAATAAATTGCAATTTTTAAGACCAAGAAACGTGCCACACATTCTCCGCCTTTCGAACGTATGTATGTAGGTTCTCAGCGTTGAAGGCGTGCCCATACTTTGATCGTGGGATCAACTGGCAATCGCCTCGCATCGTTTTTCAAAACCGATGTTTGTTTGTTTAATCCTTCTGTGCATGATTTACAACACCACGGCATATTGTGCGCATCAAACGTGTTCAAGGATAATCAAATATCCCAAAGAAGCTCTATAGACACTAACCCGAAACCTATCAAAAAGGATCTATGCTTAAATCCGTTCCCCTTCCCTGAGGCATAGCCACAGGCAACGCTTCTCTGTTTGTTTAAAAAACAAAAAACACTTTTACTCAGCCATCGTTTTACTTGAAAGTGTGAGAATTATGAAGCGATTGTTCGGTGATCCTGGCAGGGCGACACGGGCTCGTTTTTTCGGATTTTCGGTTTTCCATTATTGTTCTTATTAAGGGATACTGAGATTCCTACCCGTTCCCTATGCTCGTCATTAGCCCTATTGTTGTGTTGTACAGCGCGTTTTGCTACTGCTGCTACTGCTCTTGCTGTTGCCGCATACATACATACATATGCTCTTGGTATTACGATTTCGGTGAATTTTTAATGAGCTGTCATAAGGACACGCCGATTATGATTTTGGGGAGAATCTCTATTCTCGTCGTGGTCTTTTGTTAAGGATTTCGATTTTGCCTAGCTATGGATGTAATCGAGTGTGAGGTTACGGCGAGTATATCCGTGATTGCGTTCGAGTGTAGTGAGAAAAGTGGTATTCAGGTTCAATTGCGCATCAGGGGCAGTTTGGTAGTTTGGGTTACTGTTGCGCATTTGCATAATACGAGTGGCCCTGGGTGGAATTGGGTCGTAGTGGGATTTGAGAAATATATTGCGGTTTGGCTTAATTAATATTTTAAGTGCATTAGCGCTGCAACTGACACGGTGTGCCGATTGGGATTGGGCTTTGCATATTAATTGATTGGAGATTATTAGGGTATTTTAACGGCCCAAATCCGGTGGAAGATGGATATCTTCTTGTTTAGTCGGTGGAAGAGGAGTCATCGTATTTACGACTTATTGGTATTGTGTAAAATCGAGCTTCCTCTTGCGTTAATACGCTTAGTAAATTCGGTGACATATCTACAGGAGCTACAGGTGCTACAGTGAACATTTTTAAAAGAAAGTGATAGGATATGATAGGAAACTAATAGAGTGGAAACGCAATTTTGTTTCATCTTAGCCTCTCCTAGTCCAACATCCTATTCTCATCAGTCTCCTCAAGGAGACTGGATATCCAACCAGGTTTTGGCACGGACTGGCTGGATGCGTAAGCGTAATAGACCAAGTGACTCGCTATATGTATAAATGATCATGATGGCTCACTTGGGAATCCTAATCCCGAACCATAGGATCCTCCAACGTCACTAATAGAAAGTGTGAACCCTGCCTAGACATCCAGACTGGTCCAATTCTGCTCTAAGATGCGACATTACCACTTTGTAATCCTCGGTCTCTCCGAAATGAGATTGACAAGTCAAGGTGACTTCCAAATGCAGACAGGACAGGACAGGAATTATCTCGATAAGGCTCAATTCGAAGATGCGCCACCACCATTCAGTGCTATATAAGTATATATGTATTCTTCGACAGAACAGGACGATGAAGAAAACAATGACAATTTCTACGACCAACCTGAGGAGGTATTGATGTCCTCCCCGAAGAGCGACATCAAAATTGTGATGGGCGATTTCAATGCCCAAAGTAGGTAAAAACGACATCCTGCGAACCTTGAGTGGCCTTCATAGCCTGCGTGATGATAGCACCGGCAATGAAAACTGCATCACCGATCCTTGCTCTGCCCAGTACCTGTTTGTTGGCGGAACCAGATACCCTCACAAGGACATTCAATGTCGAGATGGCCCAATCAGAAATCAGATTGACCACATTCTGATCAGTAGAAGATACTTTAGCTCTCTACATGACGTGAAAACGGTCTGAGGAGTTGACATACATATGTATATAGCGACCTCAACCAACATGCCCCTCCATCTAGCACGATCTTTCGCTAGCCTTTTCCATTGCCGCACACCCAGTTGGCTGAGGTCCCCTTCCACCTGTGTGCGCCATCTTAAGGGCGGCCGTCCTCTGCTTCTTCGTCCCTCGGGGTTGGATTCAAAGACTCCGGGCTGAAGCTGTGGTGTCCATTCGCCCTACATGTCCCAGCCATCATAGGCGTTGAATCCGTAGACGCCTGACTAGGCTCATGTCGCTGTACAGCCCGTAAAGTTCGTGGTTGAATCTTCTCCTCCATCCCCCGTCTGCGTTTATAGGCCCAAAAATCACGTGCAAAATCTTTCTCTCGAACCGACCAAGGGCCTCCTCATCCGCTTTTGATAGTGTCCATGCTTCTGCGCCGTACAACAGGACCGGTATGATAATGGTCTTATATAGAGTCAACTTTGTCGTTCGGGAGAGGGCTCTATTACTCAGTTCCCTCCTGAGCCCAAAGAAACAGCGATTGGCAAGAGTGATTCTGCGTTTGATTTCGGAACTGATGTCGTTGTTCCAGGTCACTGCCGAGTCAAGCTAGACGAAGTCCTTAACTACCTCGAACTTATATCTCCCAATACAAACGCTTTGGCCAAGACGTCGGTGGTGAGCGTCCTTTTTTGATGACAGCATATATTTAGTTTTGCCCTCGTTTGCCGCAAGACCAACTTTCGCCGCCTCGAACTCAATACTCGCAAACGCCTCATTGACATCTCGTTGTGATCTACCTAATATGTCAATATCGTCGGCGTATGCAAGGAGTTGCGAGGATTTGAAATAGATTGTGCCTCTTGTATTGGCCAGTGATTTTTGCACAATCATTTCCAATATGACGTTGAAGAAATTACACGACAGCGCATCGCCCTGCCTAAATCCTTTTTTGACATTAAATCTATCGGTAAGGTGTTCACCGATTCGGATGGAGCAGCGAGCATTCTCCAAAGTCATCCTGCATAGTCTGACGAGTTTAGCAAGTATGTCAAAGGTAGACATAGCGTTGTATAGCTCGTCTCTAATTATAAATAAGAAGAAGATTTTGTAGGCGATGCTAAGGAGACTTGTTGTTGGCGCAATCAGGGGGTCTCCTTTCTTGTGGATCGGGCATACGATGCTGAGACTCCATTCCTCGGATATGCTTTCCTCTAACCATATCTTACGGAGGTGCACGCTCCCAACCAGGTCATCCCCAGCTGCCTCGAAGAGCTCAGCAGACAGTCCGTCTGCACCAGCAGCTTTATTTGACTTGAGCTTCGATATGGCAATCTTAACTTCGTCGGGGTCAGGGGGACAGAATTCTCTGCGATCTCCGTCGATTAGAAATGGATCATTCTGCCTGACAGCGGTATATTGACTAACATCGCCGTTATACAGTCTGCAGAAGTGGTTTTTCCATATTCTCAGCATCGACTGCGGTTCTACTACTAGGTGCCCGTTCTCATCCCTGCAGGCTTCCGTTCTGGCTTTATAACCTTGGCATGTTCGCTTTATCTGTTGATAAAACTTTCGAACGTCACGCCTGCAGTAACACCTCTCCAAATCCTCAATCGCACGCTTTCCGTGCTCTCTCTTCTTTCTTCTAAGAAGCTTATGCTCCTCCCTTCTTTTTAACTCGTAGAGCTCACGAGCTGCTCTTGTTCTTTTATGCAGCGAGGCCTTATATGCATCCTGCTTCGCAGTATGAATCCTCCTGCACTCGTCATCGAACCAGGTGTTTCTTCGTGGTGGAGCCTTGAAACCCAAAACTTCGGATGCAGAGCTTTTCAGGGCTTGTTTGCAAAGGCTCCACTGCTGTTCTATTGACAGCGTGGAGGATTCAGGTGTTTTGGAGAGCTTAAGGGAGACGCGATAGGTAAAAGCTAGAGCGGTTTCTGGCGATAGTAGCTTTCCGACATCATAACTTGGTATTCTTACTCTACTCCGTTGCGTTCATGATATCCGTAAGTGCATCTTGGCTACTACAAGATAGTGGTCCGAGTCGATGTTAGCCCCTCGGAATGTTCGAACATCAAGAATAGTGGAGGAGTGTTTGACGTCGATCGCGATGTGATCAATCTGGTTGGTAGTCGATTCATCAAAAGACCGCCAGGTGTCTTTGTGTATATCGAGGTGCGGGAAGCGCGTACTGGCTAGAAGGAGATTTCGCCCCGTAGCAAGATCAATCAGCTTGTGTCCGTTATCGGAGGTGGTATCGTGTAGGCTATGCTTGCCGATGACTCGTTCAAAGATGCTTTCCTTACCCAGCTTAGCATTGAAGTCTCCTAGTACAATTTTTATGTTATAGCTGGGACATTGGGCATACGTTCTGTCTAGGAGATCGTAGGACTAATCTTTGGCGGAGTCATCCTTGTCTTCCGTGGGGGCGTGGACGCAGATCAGGCTGATGTTAAAAAATTTAGCCTTGATACGGACCGTTATGAGGCGTTCGCTCACATGCCGAAAGCTTAGGACTTTTTGCCTTAGTCCACCTCGAACAACAAATCCGCATCCAAACAATCGTTGCCCTCTCTCCCTATAGCAGTCGCCGTAGTAAATATCGCAGTTTATCATCCGCTTTATACCCGGTCCATTCCATCGCATTTCCTGGATGGCGGTGATGTCCGCTTTATAGCGGTCTAGGGCGTCCGCAAGTTGTTCGGCTGCACGTGGCCTTTTTAGAGACCTAACATTCCACGTACAAAGCCGAAGATCATTGTCCTTTTTTCGTTTTTTGCAAGGGTCGTCAACATAAATCCGGTCCGTTATATCCGAGGCTTATGGTTGTTTCGGTGGTTTTTTTACGGTTACGGCTTACTAGGCCGTAGCCCAACCGACTAATCCTGTTTTTTGGCGCAGGAGGCTCGCCATTCGTCCTTCCCCGTCTGCAATTTCCATAGAAATCTCCAGATGGCACCACGAGGAGGTGGGAATAGGACATACTAACAGTGCCGTAAGATATTCGACTGCGGTGGCTCTTCTCGCTTTTTAGCAGGCCAGCATGCGTCGGATAGATGCTACCCCTACGAGGCCTTTGTTAGCCCTTTGTTTTCACCTTGAGTCAGCAGAAATCACAGAAGGGAAGTACCCGCAATCCCCCCAAGAGCCAAGGAGCTGTTCAAGGTCAAAGCAGCAGACATGGTGCCGATCCTGTGTCCGATCATCCGCGCAGCATGGACTGAACGCCGAATCCCTGACACCTGGAAAAAAATTGTCCCCAAAAGAGGAAACTTGAAGGACTGCAAAAACTGGAGAGGCATTCCACTCCGCTATCCAGAAGCTCTTCGTTGAGAAACATTTGCGCCGCGGACAAGCCGGTTTTCCACGTAACCGCTCATACATATATTAATCATAGCAACACTGGACAAAAAATCAACGTCGTTAAGATAAAGGTAATGAGAATCGTCTCACCTCTCCCGTTAGATGGGAAACCAATAGGGGATGTCAACGAATTCCGCTACCTCGTCAGTACCTTGTTCAAAGATTGTGGCGCAGAAATTGATATCTTGTCTCGTATAGGCAAGCCCCGCCAGGCTTAGTACTCGCTTGACAACATCTGGAGGTCCAACCAGCTCTCCACACCTCTCAAGCTTGGGATATTCAATACCAACCACGATCACTGTTCGCAAGCTTCAAGTCATCGTCAATATATGCTTGAGACGTATCCTGAAGATCCTTTGGGCGAAATGAATCACTCACCTGCGTTAACCGGTAATGGATATTGAAATAATGGCCCTTAACTTGACCCCACAAGGAGTGCGTAGTCTAGATTGTCCACGTTCAACTTGGAGGCGGACTGTGGAGAAGGAGTTTCGACAGGCCGGCAAATCGGAAGTGTCTAGGCTGGCCCAAGACAGAGTCGCGTGAAGATCGTTCGCCGAGTCCCTGTGCTTCATGGGTGCAACCCGTCATAATATGTAGACCAATATCTGCTGTACTTGGTATTAATGTATATACCTTGGGGGCAGAATTTCTTCACTCTGTCGCCATTTTGGCGCCATTAGTCCTGATTTTTTAATTCAGGCTCTATTAACATAATTTATTTCTCTTCTGCAGCTCCATGTCTATCCAGCCCTACTGCCACTCCCCCGAGTAAGAAAACACGATTTTCACTAAAAAACACCCGCAATCACATACCTAAAAATTAACTCAAAACAGATTTTCGTCCTTAGATTGCATACGAGACATCTATTCAAATGACCCATGCAGACGTACATTTCTCAGACTAATTATCAAATGTCCTTAGCCGTGTACGATTTCCTCCCTCGAATACCTCACGAGACTAACCATCTCCATATGCAGAAGAATATCATAAATAATAGTTTTAAGGACAACCTGCCTCTTGTCAGACTCTTATCTTATCCTTTGCAGGACCAATTAGTGTGAGGATTTTGTAGGAGAACATTGTTCCTTTTTTGTTTCTCAGGACCTGTACGGATGCGTGGGTCTTTAAGAAGTTATTTAGTACAAAACAAGAGGACAAAAAATCTGTGTGACACTATCTGGTCTAAATATAGAAAATCAATTTCAGACTACACCGGGAGAAAGGACCAAGTGGCAGCCATGTGTGACTGAGATTTTTGAAAAAAAAAAATCAAAAAACACGAGACTCTTATGGCATGACAAGCAATTAGCGTCCATTTACCGACGACGACGTCCCTTAACAGATATTTAGGCAATTATCAAATTGTCCGCATCGCGAATTGGACGGATTCAATCAACCGGAAGAAATGAAATGAAAAAAAAAAAAAGCAAAACGCACTCACAACACCACGCTTGAGTGGTTTTGCGCTTGAGTCAAATTAGTGTTTCTTGCGTTTTTTTGCCGATTTGACGCGATCAATTCGTCAATGTCGAATGCACATGGAGAGAATAATGTCATTTCTTTTACCCCCTGACAGGACATCCGAGGATGAAGAAAAGAGGCCACCCCGAGGGCTTCAATGCTGTGCAAGTGGCTAGACAATGGATTTTGCCGCATGCAATTTTGAGTGCGATGTGTTGTCATTATCACCCACTGGTTGCGATGTGTGGAAATTTTGCAAAAATTGCATTTTTTTTTTCATCCTTCGAGAGGGGAGTAGAACAATGGTGGAGTGGTTTTTGTCACTTTGTGTTCACTTATCCGCGGACGTGTGTTCACGTGCCATTTGCGAAAGGATGCGATTTTTCTTTCTCTTTTTTTAATTCTATAAAAAAATAAAAAGGGTGAGCTTAGGGGAGTAGCTTGACTTGTTTATATTTAATTAACACCTCGATGCCTGGTGGAAATATTAGCTACACCGGATAGAAGCTTCTCCTATAGCCCCGATTGTCATCCGTATGACATCCTTCCTCGTCCTGTCCGCTAATTACGATTATTTGAGAGTAAAATTGTGACTGAAATAAATATGTAATAATAAAACAAGCAAATTCCGAAGCACACAAGTATCCGTTTATTCCCCATCTTTCCCCACCTAAGGATGCGGATTCCGTTTCATATCTATGTACATAATACATCGCACAAAAGCCTTCTCAAGTGTGTTCGCTTGTAGCGCGTATATGTACCTATATAAGCACGTTAAGGAGCTTCTAACTGCCTTCCTAATGAAAGGTAAACATACCTATACCTACTTACCGGTGAGAGTAATTTAACCCTTTTTTCCTGCATTACAGCACAAGAGGATGGAGGACATAACGCGATAAAGTGATTGAAGTCGTAGTCCTGGACTCATGGTGGAGAAAAGGATGCTTGGAAATTCTATGCATCAAGTAAGTCTATTTTAATTGCAATATATTCACGTGTGCTGGCAGTCGTTATGACGGTGAATGAGTTGCGTTGTTAAGGCTTATGACTTAGATACGGTAGAGTGTTGGTAGAGAAATAGCGCTCATGGCACATTCTAGTTGTTATTGTCATGCTGGAATTGGATTATGCTGTGGATGTGATGTGAAGAGTATTAGCAAGTATTTTAGGGCAGTTTTATTCACCGTCACTTTTGAACGCCTTATCAAGGGTAATTGAGGTGGCTATTTGAAGCATTTTTAAAGGTTGGTTTGTCTTTTAGAGCTTCGAATAAGATTTTTTACTCGTAGTGCAAACTAAGCCTCACTTGAGACTCAAAAGGGTAGGACATGGACTCGGGCATATAGGTTATAGTTGTTGTAAGGCGGTTTAAGGCGGATTTTACAACATCAGGCTCATGTGTGCACATGCCCCTACCGAAGAAGCTGAAGGCCACATCAAAGAGGACTTCTATGATCTTTTAGACAAAGCCTAAAATCGTACTCGGGGACTTTAATGCCAAAATCGGTAAGGAGAACACCTTTGGCGGAGTGATCAGAAAGCAAAGCCTCCAGGATACAACAACTGACAAAAGCTTCCGGCTCACGGACTTTGCGGCAGCTCGTAATGCGGTGATGAGTAGCAGAAGATTTTTCCACACGCATATCCACGCAGCAAACTGGTGACCTCCGGGTGGTCGAACCGCCAACCAAATCGACAATGTGCTCATTGACGCAAGACAATCGTCAAACATCCTGTACGTGCGAACATTAAGGGAGGCAAACGTCGACTCTGGCCATTTCCAATGTCAGAAAGCTGCACCAGCCCACCATGACATTGGTTCGACATTGGCCGCTTGAGCACACCGGAGATAACTAGAGTATACAGGGAGCATCTAAGTAAAGGGCTCTCCGGTATGCCTATGCCGAGCACAAATGTCAACAATATGTGGCTGCATTGCCGCTCAGCCATTCAGGGAATAGCCGAGACCATCTTGGGCTACCCAACCCCGCCAACAACAAACCTGTGGTATGATGGCGATCGTGAGCAGAAAAATGCATGTATGTAAAACAGGGGCAGCGCGAGAGGAGGAAAAAAAAACTCCTGTGACTAAACAAAAGAATCTTCGCGTTCTCCCAGCTCAAGGATATCGTCAAGTCTAGGAATCAACGTAAAATACGAGCCTTTTTTTAAGAAAGCTAAAAGCCTTGCAGGAGGCTTCAAGAAAGGCACCAAGGCTCTTCGAAATGTCGAGAGTATACTTGTCACCGACCCGCAGGGAATAGTAGATGTATTTAAGCAGCATTTCCAGCAGTTGCTTAACGAGCATGACCAAAGGAGAATGGTAGGGGCTCAGGAAATCCCGACTCCAGCCGCCGAAATAGTCTTCTCACTCAGCATCGTAGAAGTCAGCACAGCTATTCAAAGCTGAAGAACAAAAAGACCGCAGGCTCAGATGTCGTGCCATCAGAGCTCTTCAAGGCTGGCGGTGATGTTCTGGTAGGAAGCATGCACCAGATCATGTGTGGAATTTGGGAAGATGAAAGCATGCAAGCACTGGAATATCAGCTCTATTTTCCCAATCCAGAAAAAGGGCGATCCGACCTTTTGCAAGAACTATAAAGGTATATCCCCGCTCATTGCTCAATATCGCATACAAGATCCTGCCCAGCATACTGTGTGAACGTCTAAAGACTCTTCTGTCCGGCAAATCGACTATAGACCAAATCTTCACGCTACGGCAAATCCTGGAAAAGATCAGCGAGTTTCAAAGCGATACCCACCACCTCTTTATCGATTTTAAAGCCGCATACAACAGCATTTATCGTCAAGAATTGTTTGATGCGATGGCCGAATTTGGGATCCCAGGAAAGCTGATCCGGCTGTGTCGCGCTACGCTAAGAAAAATTAGATGCACCCTTCAGTTCGGTTCTAGGACATCTGAACCGTTTGAAATGTGCACAGGGTTTCAGCAAGGAGATGCGCTGTCGTGTGACTTCTTCAATTTGGTGCTAAAGCAGATAGTACGACGGGCAGGCGTCAACAGGGAAGGCACTATCTTCTAAAAGTCTGTCCAACTGCTAGGATACACGGATGATATTGACATTATGGCGCGGTCTCAGCGTGAGTTTGTAGAAGCTTTCACGGGGATTGAGGAACAGGCGAAACGAGTTGGTCTTAAAATCAACGAGGATAAGACAAGGCGAGACAAAACGACACATAATACATGCTGTCAAGCAAAAGCCGAAACCGGGCAAAATATAACTATTGACAGCTATAATTTCGAGGTGGTTAAGGAGTTTGTCTACCTAGGCGCAAACTAAATCCCCTAAAAAGAGTTGATTCATGCGAAAAAAAATGTTGCGCCGGATATTTGGTCCTGTCTGTTAGGAAGGTGGATGGAGGAGAAGACATAACCGCGAGCTCTACGAGCTGTACAAAAGATGTGCATATAGTCCGGAAGGCAATGATTCGTTGTCTACACTGGCTCGGCCACATCGAGCGCATGAACAGCAACGCTCCAGCCAAAACGGTCTTCGACTCCGAGCCTCTTGGTTCGAGAAGAAGACGAAAATCGAACCTGCGGTATAAAGACCAAGTAATCGCAGATTTAAGACAACTTAGTCTTGTTAACTGGTAGCAGCGTGCCCGGGACCTTCAAGGATGGCTTATACAAATATTTACAATGAAATAACAATGGACTTTTATTAATATTTTTTTATTGATAAAATCCTTTTCTCCGAGCCTTCTGTTCCGCAAAGGTATCTGCAACATCATCAAAGTTTATATATCGGGCCAAAGAATTTTCAATAGACAGAATAGCCAAGATACGTAGCCTGTCTTGTGCCATAGAGTTTCTTAAATGGGTTTTTATTAATTTTAGTTTCGAAAATGATCGTTCAGCACTAGCTGCAGTCACAGGAATTGTAACAAATAACATTAATGCAGTACGTATGTCGGGAAAGCTGCACGACATAAAATAATTCTTCATTATTAACAAATCAGCAAGTTCTATAATACACGAAGACTATTTTATTCAATCTCTGGAAGTGGACCGAAAACTGAGAATTTCTATGTCTTTCTTTTATATGTACATATGTATATTAACAAATTCTAGAGCTTTTTTTAAATAAATAAGTGTCATTTAGACTTTGCAAAGCGGAGGGTTACAAAACACTGAAAGGAAGGAAACGCAATTTCAGTTGATTAATAATGATGTTTAATACTTACTTGGATGACAAAGGACTAACAAAGGCCTCGTGGGGGTAGCATCTATCCGACGCATGCTGGCCTGCTAAAAAGCGAGAAGAGCCACCGCAGTCGAACATCTTGCGGCACTGTTAGTAAGTCCTATCCCCACCTCCTCGTGGTACCATCTGGAGATTTCCTACGGAAATTGCAGACGGGGAAGGGCGAATGGCGAGCCTCCTGCGCCAAAAAACAGGATTAGTCGGTTGGGCTACGGCCTAGTAAGCCGTAACCGTACCACAAACTCCGAAACAACCATAAGCCTCGGATATAACGGACCGGATTTATGTTGACGACCCTTGCAAAAAACGAAAAAAGGACAATGATCTTCGGCTTTGTATGTGGAATGTTAGGTCTCTAAACAGGCCACGTGCAGCCGAACAACTTGCGGACGCCCTAGACCGCTATAAAGTGGACATCACCGCCATCCAGGAAATGCGATGGAATGGACCGGGTATAAAGCTGATGAAAAACTGCGATATTTACTACGGCGGATGCGGATGCGGATTTGTTGTTCGAGGTGGACTAAGGCAAAAAGTCCCAAGCTTTCGGCATGTGAGCGAACGCCTCATAACAGTCCGTATCAAGGCTAAATTTTTTAACATCAGCCTGATCTGCGTCCACGCCCCCACGGAAGACAAGGATGACAACGCCAAAGATGAGTTCTACGATCCCCTAGACAGAACGTATGCCCAATGTCCCAGCTATGACATCAAAATTGTACTAGGAGACTTCAATGCTAAGCTGGGTAAGGAAAGCATCTTTGAACGAGTCATCGGCAAACATAGCCTACACGACACCACCTCCGATAACGGACACAGGCTGATTGATCTTGCTACGGGGCGAAATCTCCTTCGAGCCAGTACGCGCTTCCCGCACCTCGATATAGAGAGAAGCACAAAATGGTTCCACGAATAGGGGGCTAAACCTCCTCGTAGCTGCACAACGGGCCTCTCTGGCCTATGTGTGTTCTTCTCATTTTCTTTTTGGGAAGGCTACGGTCCTACCTACCTACCTACCTACTTTACCGCAGTTTTTGATGAATTTTAATGTATTCAGTAGGAAATTTCGTGATTTAAGGGAACATGTTTTTTACCCCCTATCACACCGTTCCAATAGGCACGTTATTGCCTTTCGGTTTGCTCAACAAAATGAGGAGATTCCCCGACCTTCAATAGCTCGCCCGCGTCACCAATGTACTGCGACAAAAAATGAAGCAACCAATGGATGCGTTCTGAAAATCGACATCTTTTGGTTTTGAATGTATCTTTAGTTGTGCCCCACTCTGATTGATTATAAGTACTTAAAAAAATTATAATTTTTAAGTACTTAGGTACGAAATTTTGTTAAAAATGTTAGGTTATATCTGAGTTCGTGGCATTTTGGGCCGGGGCCCTCTTGGGTCGGGGGCCCTTGGCATTTCGCAAGCCACTGGCTCAGGCTCAGATCCTCCACGGATTGCTGTTCTGATAAGTAAGTAAGTAGGTGAGACTCAAAAGGAACCAGTCTTATGTGGATGCTTGAAGCTACGACTAATACCTTGATGAACGCGGTTCACATCGGTGTGAAATAAGCAATGGATTCTGCCTGTTGTAGCTGCGTTTCAATAAGGTTCTTTCTGCGAAAGAGGACACGTAACAGACACAACAACAACCACCACGTCTAGACCCGTTAAGTCCGTCTGATACCTAATTCCAACCGTGTAATTACCATCCTAACGACAAATTCTAATAGCTTTCTCATCGACCTCCTCAAATCTCCGACTCTCCGTGAATACCCAGTGTTCTCGACGATTCGAAACCACCAACCATCATTCGGCACGTTTCCATGGCGAATTCGGTAAGTCCTCCAATTTCCCCGAACAACTAAACTATCACCCTGCATAACCCTTAGCAACGACTTTTAGCGCCTTCACTCTAAATTCTAATTAAACTACAATTTGTCGAGCAGTCGCTTCGCTTTCACACTGTATCCTGAAATACCTTCCTTTGATGTTTCCGATTGCATCTGATCGATTTTCAAGGGGATTTTCACACTCCCCGTTAGTTAACTATTCCAATTTAAACATTTTTGACATACATTCAGCCGTTCATGTGGAATCAAGGATACGAAAACTCGCAATCGGCGTTATCAGCATCATCGTCACCAGCAATCAAAGGAATTCGCCACTTACGGGCACGAGTGGAAACTCGAAAATCGAAATCGTGTCACCGATAAGGAGTTGCCCACACACAGCTAGCGCAGCGTTTTTTGGGAAATTCAGTTCTGGCTAGAGCGGAGTGCACACTCACTCAGCCTCGGCGGCTATAAGCCCGGGCCCATGTCAGTGATCACAAACGAAACTGGATTGTATCTGTCTGTCGATTGGTTCTTTGTAGTATTCATTTCTTAAAGGACATTACGTTCGAAAATTCACTCACACGAAAAAGCACCACGCCGAATGAGGGTGGGAGCGGCAGGAACCCTTCCGACTGATGCCGGTTGGAAAATTTAATAAATCGAAACATGTTTTAAGGATTTCCGCATTCTTACTTCGTTTTCTTTGTGCAGCTGCACTTGTCCTTCCAAATGAATGGAGAAAAAGAGTAGGGAGTATAAAGCAAGGCATGTATAAGTGTCAGCATTTTTTCTTGTATCCTTGAAAGGGTGATTTATGTATGTTTCCTCCTAACTGACTTTTATAGTGAACTAGCGACCCGTAAGGCTCGGTTTCTTTCGTTCTCGCCCACAATGACCCTGGACAGGACTTCTTACTTGTATCACATGTGAACATACATATATCACACTTGCATTTAATATAGTGACATATTCCCGTTCGTATTGGGGTGAGTAACCCCATTTGGATATGCGAATCCTTTGGTGCATTTTATTGGAAGGGACTTTTTTCCGTCTCCGGTTTCTTGTCGACTTAGCGGTATGTGACATGAAAAAATGTGTAATATACGGAATGAAGGAGCCGGGGTGTTACGTTTCTGAAATTGCACGATCTGGGAATGTCCTTACCGACATGAACTGCATGTTAATTTTGAAATTGCATTGCTGGATGTGCAATTTATGCTCATATTTCAGTTGATGGTTAATTTTCAGGAGGACAAAGTCCAACGCTTTACTGAATGTGGACTCTATTTCCTGTTTTGGTTGGGCGTCATGAAACTGAACTTTGTATAGCAGAATCTTCCTCGGGAAGAAGGATATAGAAAAGCTCAGGTCAACAAAAAGTAGGTGTCGTCGTCATGATAGGAAGTTACTTACTTACCTATGTACATACTTACTTAGGTGTTCGGAATGAACATTGGTCTCAATCATCTAGCATTTTCAGCTAGCACGATCTTTTGCTAACTGTTTTCAGTGCTGCACGCCCAGTTGGTTGAGATCCGTTTCCACCTGTGAGTGTCTCTGCAACGTCGTCCCTCGGGGTTGGAGTCGAAGATCCTTCGGCTCGGAACTATGGTGTCCAGTCGCCCTACAGGGTTCAGCAATCTAAAGCGATGGATGCTTAGAAGCCTAACCAAACCAAGGTCGCTGTACAGCCCGTCCAGTTCGTGGTTGAGTCTTCTCCTCCACTCTCCGTCAACACAAACGGGACCGTGGACTAAACGCAGAATTTTCCTCTCGAAATGACCAAGGGCCTTCTTACCCGCTTTCGTTAAAGTCCAGATCTCTGAGTCGTAGAGGAGGACTGAAATGATGGTTTTATAGAGGGTCACCTCAGTTTTCCGAGAGAGGGCTCTACTACTCAATTGCCTCTTGAGCCCGAAGAAACAGCGGTTGGCAAGAGCTATTCTGCGTTAAATCTCAGGCGACGAAGGTAGACGAAATCCTTGACCACCTCAGAATTCGTAGCTGCCCGTAGCGACATTCTGCTCAAAACGTCAATGTTGAACATCTTTCTTTGATGGCAGCATGTATTTGGTCTTGCCATCGTTTACCTTCAGGCACTCTTTAGCCGCTTTCGCTTCAAGCCTCACTGACGTCTCGCTGCGTTCTCCCAATTACGTCAATGTCATCAGCATCTGCAGGCAATTGCGTAGAATCTTTTCAAAAATGATATTGAAGAAGTCACATGGCAATGGGTCGCCCGGCTTGAAGTCGGCTTTAAAGTCGACGAAGATGTCAGGTGGACGGAATTCTCTCTCATCTGCGTCCAGTGTGAATCGTTCATTCTGCCTGACAGCTGTATTTCGACAATCTTTGCCGTTATACAGTCTGCAGAAATAGTATTTCCATATTCTCAGCATCGAATGTGATTCAACTACGTAGTGTTCTTCCATACAGGCTTCTGCTCTAGTTTCATGGCCTTGGCGTGTTCGTGCTCTTTCGTTTTTCTTCTGAGAAGCGCATGTTCCTCCATTCTTTTTCGCTTGTAAAGCTCACAAGCAGCTCTAATTCGTTGATGCAACGTGGATATGTATACATTCTATTTTTCAGCACACACCTGTCTCCACTCATCATCAAACCAGGGGTTCCTCCTAGGTGTTGGCTGGAAACCTAATACAGTAATGGCAGCATCCCTGATGGCGCTTTGAAAACCTCTCCATTGTTGTTCTACGGTTTGTGCAGTTTGCATCGGCTCTCGAGAGAACTTAAGGGAGATACGATCGGCGAAGGTCCGTCTGTCCGCGCCGACGTCAAATTTTGCTAATCCTGTTCGACTTCGCAGTGTTCGCGAAAGGAGCATGCGTACCTTGGCTGCAACAAAGTAATGATCCGAGTCAACATTGGCTCGGAAGGTTCAGATATTCAAGATGCTGGAGGAGTGCCTGGCGTCGATCGCAATGTGATCGATTTCGTCAACAGATAATTGATCAAGAGACCGCCAGGTCCCCTTATGGATATTGAGATGTGGAAATTGTGTACTCGGAGATTATGCCCCGTCACAAAGCTTATTAGTCTGAATCCGTTTTCGAACGTTCGTGCCGTGTGGGCTATGGTTACCTACGACTCATTCAATGATGTCCTCTTTACCCAGCTTCGCGTTGAAATCTCCTAGAACAGTCTTGGTGCCATATCTAGAACAGTGAGCGTATGTTCTATCTAGGAGGTCATAGAAGTCATCTTTGACTCTGTCGTGTTTTTCTTGTGTTTTCTGGCGCAAGAAACCCACCGTTTCTCCGTCTGTAATTTCCAGATGGCACCACGAGGTGGTGGTGGGGATGGAATTTACTAACAGCGCCCCAAGCGCGATCGTAGAGATGGAGAGATGCTGTCGCAGGAATGACGTTCGAAGGTCTTATTAACGAATAAGGAACCAGAACGGAAGCCTGCAGGGATGAAAACGGAAACCTAGCAGTGGATTAACAGTCGGTACTACTTCTGCAGACTGTATAACGGCGATGATGAAACAGATCCCGCTGTCAGGCAGAATAACCCTTTCACAGCGGACGATGATAGCAGAGAATTCCGTCCACCTGACCTGGACGAGGTTAGGAATGCTTTTTCTAAGCTTAAGTCCAACAAAGCTGCTGGAGTAGACGGACTACCTGCCGAGCTCTTTAAGGCAGCTGGTCCATATCAGTGCGGTTTCAGGCTCGGGAGGTGCACTTAAGATCAATTATTCACACTGCGGCAGATCCTGGAAAAAACAAACGAGTTCCAGATCGGAACCCACCACCTATTTGTCGACATTAAGTCTGCATACGATAGTATAAATAGACAAGCTATACAACGCCATTTCTAGTTTTGAATCCCTGCCAAACTCGTCAGATTGTGCAGGATGACATTGGAGAACTCTCGCTGCTCCATCAGGGTCGGAAGCGACCTAACCGATACCTTTTATGTCAAAAAAGATTTTAGACAGGGCGACACGCTAACGTGTGGCATTTTCAACATCGTCGTTGAAAAGATTGTTAAAAACTCACTGGTCAATACGAGGGGCACCATCTTAGGACTTCGTCTACCTAGGCTCCGCAGTGACATGCAGAAATGACATCAGTGCCGAAATCAAACGCAGGATAACTCTTGCCAACCGCTGTTTCTTTTGGGCTCGGGAGACAATTGAGAAGTAGAGCCCTCTCTCGAAAAACCAAGGTGACCATATACAAGACCCTTATCATCCCGGTTCTGCTTTATGGCGCAGAGACATGGACCTTATCGAAAGCGGATGAGGAGGTCCTTGGTCGTTTTAAGAGAAAAATTCTGCGTACGATTTTCGGCCCGACCTGCATAAATGAGGAGTCGAGGAGAAAACTTAATAGTGAACTGTACGGGCTGTACAGCGACATGAACATAGCACGGCGTCTTCGGATCCAACGCCTAAGATGGCTAGGTCATGTTGAGCGCATGGAAAACACAACTCCGGCCCGGAAGGTCTTTGAATCCAACCCCGAGGGGCGACGCGGTCGAGGACGGCCAAATTTAAGGTGGCGCAACCATGTGGAAGAGGACCTTAAACAACTAGGCGTGCGGCACTGGAGAGGTTTTTGAAGAGGTTTTTTAAGGGAGGCCCAGGTTCGCCATGAACTGTAGCGCCAAAAGAAGAAGAAGAAACATTTGTCGGGCAGATGCTACCCCTACGAGGCCTCTGTTAGTTATTTGCCATTCGAGCGCATAAGCTTAGGTCATCATAACATACATAGATGTCCTCATGGTCATGGGAGCTCTAGTTAATAATCAAACACGTGTGTCAAACTACCTCAGAGCAGAAAGTGACACCATACCCATGCAAACTAAACAGCGGAAATAGCGGTAATGAATCCCAAGCAAAAGCGGATTTATTCAAATTTAAATTCGCGTCAACCTCACCACTGCTGCTCTCAAATCATATTAACCCTACACACCTGTCGAATAAGTATCAAAACCACTTGAATAAATTCCATCAATTCATTGACAGACAAAACCACATGATCCGTCCACATACTAGCAGAGCATCATTGACAAAATTAAGGAAAAAAATGTTAAAGCAGTTAATAAGCATGAAATTAGCCAATCCCTTCCAATCTGACTGCCAACAATTATTGCATTCGAATTAAATCGAATGTAGTTATCAGCAAAGCTGTTGCGGCGTAACTAATCGGAAAACCGGCGTTGCATCATCGCAAAATTGTCCACTAAACTCACCGCTAATTGATTTCGACCATCACGACTGGCGATGTGTATAAAAGCTATCGACCAACCGTCATGCAGTTGTTATTTGCAAATATGACGAGGATCCTCTTGGTTCTCTGTATCGCTAGTTGGTGGTCAACGATATCGGCACGAATCAGTCGAATATGATCGTTTGTTACTTAACCATTCATTTGTCTGCAGGGTCAGTCTACGACGATGGCGACCATCGTTTTGGGCGATACTGTGCGGAAGTGTCTTACCCAACATAAGGTCCCCGATCAGTATTTCAAGGATTTCATCAACAATAAGGTAAAAACAGAAAGTGTAACGCAAGCCCTTAAGTGTGTGGTCAACTGTATAATGGAAGCTCGATGTTACAGTAGGAAAATTCAGATCGTTGAAGAAGGTGTGGTAAGGGATATAGACGATATTGCCGACATCGCTGCGTTTCGGAAAGCCATAGCTGCATGCGGAGTAACAAGAAGCTCGGATACCTGTGAGACTGTTTACAATATGTTTGTATGTGTGTTTACGTGAAGAGAAACGAAGAACAATTCGAGCTCCTGAAAGGATATCTCCTCCTACTAATGGAAACTTGACTTTTCTATAGACCAGTTGTCGTCTCTCCTATGTATGAATTTCCTTTCACCATTCATACCGTTTCCACTAAAGGAAAAAAAATCAACACAAACACAACTCTACTGCACGATATCCTTAGGGGACTCGAATTAAATACCGTTAAATACAGGAAAATAAAATATGAAAAAAAAAGAAATTGTAGGCACCGTCGTCGGTTGTACGAGTATGCATTCCAGCATACCCTCTTGCGGTCTCCTGGTTGTGTGGTTAAATTATTCCCATTTTTCCTGCTTTCTTCCATACGTCCTCGACGTCTTTGGTTTGTTATTTTCCTGGCGACCGAGCGACGGCAGGTAGTCGCGGTATCCCACCGTCGTCGATACGTCGTATTTGAACTTATTCCCCCCATATACCCTGTATCTGTCACGGTGTATTCGAGTACGTTTGGAGTAAGGCTTTTTTTGAATGGAAATTAAAAATTGAAAAGAGGTTAAGGTGGAGGGCAACAAGCAACAGCAGTTGATTAAGGGGGAGAAAAATGCAAAGCCAGAGGAATTCAGTGATGAATGACGAAGGATATCGTTTTTTGCAACAAGAATAACGCGTCCGTTACGTGAAGTTCAACGATACACCGTGTGGATAGGCTCGCGAAAGCGGTAGCACATTTGTTAAGGCGGCAAATGTGCTGTTAAGGGCTTAAAGTAACCTGGAGGCTTAGCGATTTTACATATTAGACAACTGGGAGCCGAAACATTCGGAGAACTTTTATGTCTGGACAGCAGGTTCCTATAAGCCCTCTACTCTACTGGACCACTGGTACAGCACAAGGTGGCGTTCTATAACCCCTCCTGTGGCTCCTTGTGATCGATGGAATGGTCAAGATTCTATAGGCGGATTGTTTTAACGTCATGGCCTACGTCGACGACTTTGCCATCTTAATTTCTGGAAAGTTTCTGCAGGTCCTCAGCGATAGACTAAGTTATGCACTGATGTTGGTTGATAACTGAGTCAAGGGGCGAGACCTGGGAGTAAACCTGGCGAGAGCAGAGATGGTACTCTTCAGAAGGAAAAGATCTGTATCAAGATACACCTATCCCCGTATGAATGGTATCGATCTGATCCCTAAATCTGGCAAATATCTTGGCATAATCCTGGACTGGAGAGAAAATATTGACGAAAGAATCAAAAAGGCCTACGTGGCAGTATATCCGTGCAGGGTAGCCTTTGGAAAGACATGGGGCCTCAGACCGAAGATGGTACATTGGTTATACACTGCGGTGGTAAGACCGATTCTAGTCAATGGTTCGGTTGTCTGGTGGAAAGCGCTTGAGAAGTAATGTCATCTTCAAAGTGTGTCAAAGGTTCAAAGGGCAGGCTGTCTGGCGGTGACTGGATCTATGAAGTCCACAACAACAGCGGCTCTTGAAGTTATGCTGAACCTCCCACCCTTGGACATATGTATACTGCTAGAGCGCGGCAGCCAGAACTGCGCTAAGAGTCCGGTCTCTGGACAAAGTGTCTTCACATTCACGCATCAGTCTTGGATCGATGGGCCGTCACGAGATTCAGAACCGAAACGGACTATGTCACCCGACCTATTTTCTGGGTGAGGGGATTCTCTACAAGAATTCCCTCACTGGACACTGCATGCTATCTTACCATGCAGCTCAACTAGGCCAGCCCTATAATGACTTCTGCAAAAGCTGCAGGGACGAAGAGGAAATTGAATCCATTCGTCACCTACTGTGCGAATGCGCGGCGCTAGCCCAAAAAAGGAGCGTATTCCTAGGAAGACACTTCCTTTCGAGACTAGAGGAGGTAATTAACATTGGGCTGAACAGAATAGTAGGATTCTTATTCTCGTCTTATCCTTAATTGGGCACAATGGACTCTACGTAGTCTAGGTGAGCCTTGACATTTTTTCATTGTTAGGGCACCCACTTATCTAACCTAACCTAACCACTGAACCACTGGACCACTGTTTAGAAAAAGGATCCACTGAATCCCATCATTTCGAAAGACAAAAAACACCTTCCTTGCCCTAGATCCCAGCGATTTCTACCTTTCAGATTTATCATATTTTCTGCCCTAAGGATATTTGATTGCAAAGAATGAAAGCAGGCCCAAACCCGAGTGAAAGCCACCCAACAACGCAAGGATGTGGAAGTGAAATCAAAATGCATCGGCATTTGTTTTTTTTTTTTTTTTTTTTTTTTTTTTTTCTCTCTCTTCCTTTCTTCAATATCTACCTCTAACCCCCTCCTTTTTCCTATTCTTCTGTTGAAATCATTCTGCAAAAAAAAAACAGCCTCACTCGCTTCTGGTAGTAGGCACATCGCCGCCTTTCTCTTCAGTTTCGTTTCGGTTTGGTTCGGTTTGGTTTCATCGGATTTCTTGTTTATTCTTTCAAATGAAGCGAACGTTAAGCGACAAAGGACAACACAAATGCAGATCTACAAAAATACAGAAAAAAAAATAAACAAATAATAATGATACAAAAGAAGAGACCAGTCTCACTCGTCGCAACGGTTAGACGTTGTTAACCTATGAAAAGGCCTAAAGCCTTACGTCGTCGCTGCGTTTCCATCATCAGTAACTTGACTTTCGTCCTTATTATTTCCTACGAAGGGTTCCTTCTTTCTCTTTTTTCTTTGTTGGTATTTGTTGTATACTGTTGAGTTTATTCCATTACTGCCTATAGAAAGAGGAGTGAGGAGCAAAAAACAACAAATTTGATAAAGCCGCCTAGCTCGCAGGAAGTGAAAAGATGCGATGTTTTGCCTAACTTGAAATGTATTGAAGTAAATAGGGGAACAAAAACGATGAACACTTTGTCTTCACTTGTTTTTCATCTCTCTTGAGTTGCAGAGATATGTAAATAGGATGGTTTTCAAGAGAGCAGTAGGGCATATTTTGCGCTTTTGTCCATCATTGCGCCACAGACTGGCTGGCGGTGGAAACATGTCTTCTCATTACATTTTTTTACAGACACGGAGAGCTTTAAAATGCTCATTCCTTGAAGATGTGTATTCAAATGAATTTAACTCAATTTGAGTTATTTTACCATAGACCCAAACCGATGCCGTGCCACTTTCTCTCAATATCTGAATAATCGTCCATAGAATTTCGTATATCATTTTCCCTTGAATCTCCATAATAACCCTTCTACTAAATCAAAATTTGCCATAGAAGTAATTGCGAATTGACTACCTCTCACTGAAGTAATGAAAATCACAACAGAACACACAAAACCACAGACACAAACCCACAAAATCTTTTTAGTAGTGAATTTCAAAAATTTTATTTGCTCTCCCTTTAATACACCTTCACGATACTTAAGCTTTCGAATTCTGTATCAAACAGGTCATGATCTTGAAGACCGTGTCACAGCTGTCAGTTCCCTTCAAATCCTTACAGCCTGCAATCGTCTTATTCACAGCCTCCTTATTCGGTGTGTTGTTCATTTTTTCGATAAAAACCTGCGACTGGAAGACACCGCCGTTCATGAAGCCCTCCTTCTCCGCCAAGCACAAGAAATAGCACTTTAAATTCGCTGTCACTTCCTGTGGTTTAAGCTCACCCATAAATATCTTCCTGACGTCCTCCTGGGCGACGTTGTTCTTCTCTAAGCACTCCTTTGAAAACCCAGTGTACTCTGCTGATTTATCGGCCTACACAAAATATATAGAAATTTAACACACTTTCCTTTGAGTACAATCACGAAAAGGACTCACCATAGCCGAAGCGCAAACCATGAGCATAACTATTGAAACGAATCTTTTCATTTTAACGTCCGCAAATAAACACTCACAAATGACTACGAGTGTATGCAACATTCGAACGCCTTTTATAGTCGATTAGTCAGACAAAACTACAATTTGTTCCGCCATGTAGCACCTGTGTACATAGTCATGTACAAAATTTGTCGAAAATTTAGGATAATTTCGTTAATCGCCCGACACCTAATTCGAGTAATTGGAGTCTAATTGATTGGTTGTGAATGAGATATGCACATTGAGTAGATTTGTTGTTTTTAGGGTTCCGTACCCAAAGGTAAAACGGAACCCTATTACTAAGACTTCGCTGTCCGTCCGTCCGTCTGTCACCAGGCTGTATCTCATGAACCGTGATAGTTAGAGAGTTGAAATTTTCACAGATGACGTATTTCTGTTGCCGCTAGCACGACAATATGAATATTTAAGGGGGGCTCCCATACAACAGCCATGATTTTCATCCAAAAAATCCCCTTGGTCGCAAACTGAACTAAGGTTAGTCGACAATATCCCACAACCAGTAGCAAACTTCCCAGTTTTGATCTCTTTTGTGCCTTTGATGAGTTAATCCCAGCTGCAAACCTTTTTCCCATATTTCCCATTATTGTTATTCACCTTTTCACATCGTTGCTGCCAAGTAAGATTATTGATTTGAATTCAATGGACACTTTGATGATCAACTTTATCTTATCATGAAGATTTTTGATTATCAAAGTAGTATGCCGATAACCTGCCTGCAAGCAAGATCTGTCATCATACAAAAAATGTGATTTAATGTGATGACTGATGAGGTAACATACATAGCCTCTTTCATATTTATATATACAGATGGTACGGACCCCTCCGTGCGCGAGTCCGACTCGCACTTGGCCGGTTTTTTATGAGTAAAAGTGCTTCGCATGAGCGATATTGTTGACAGCTTCGTAGGTTGTCATAGTGACGAGTGATGTTTTGTTCCAGGTCAGTCGGGGATGTAGTGCTTAATTTTATAGTCGATTGGTGGTGCTATTATAACAACAATAACAGTGCGTGTAAAAGTCAACAAAAGTGAGGTCATCTGATCGGTCGGAAAATTAAGCAAAAACGAGAGCAAGATAAGTGTAGGCAATAGACAGCTCTAGGCTAGTTAGAATAGAATAAATTTGATTATCTGGTGCTGGATGAAGACATTATCCATTTATAGTTTACCACAGACACAAAGCGAATCAGATGATGTGCTTTACTAAACCTCTTTTCTATGCCTAGAAGCTCTCAGTATGTAAAAGCAGCTGCAAGGCCTCTTTTCCAACAACTTGTCACCAACAACGCGACTGACCTTAACAGAGGAAAAGTAGAAGAGCATGGTACGGGAGCCGTAGTAGAAATACTCTCCAGGTGTTTGCCACGTTTGAGGACACGGACTTGAACATACAGGGTAAAGTTGTCGATTACTCTAAACCTGGTGAGGTGCCAGCAGGGATCGCTGCTGTTTCAATGCTCGGGTCAAGATGTCATATAGCCTCCTTGTGGCATTCTCTGGATAGCCACTCTAGCACCCGTTGAGAGGTGAATTAATCTATCTATCTATCACCCGAGGCCAGAGGGCGCTATAATACCTCGACCATAAGAAAATCGTGTAATGAATGAGCAAACTGCCTCGGATAAACGGACAGATTCTCGAAGACGACATGGCGCGAAAAAGGAGCACGATTTGCGAGTATGATTCCGGAGCTGATGATGAACTTTAAAGCATCATCACGCAGTACAAGGTGGATATTACTGCAACTAAGGATGTACGCTGGATAGGAAATGGGATGGCGACATCTATTCACAGTTCTCACAAAAGATTGCACATGTTGGCGTACGGATTTGTCGTAGGGAAATAAGCTAAGGTCAACGGTCATCGACTTTAAGCCTATAAGTGATCGTCTGGCTGTGCTCCGCATCAAAGGCAGATTTTGTAACATATGTGTACACGCCCCTACCGAAGAGGCTGAAGACCCCATCGAAGAGGACTTCTATGATCTCTTGGACAACGTATACGGAGCCTGTCCGGACTACGACGTTAAAATCCTTGTCGAGGACTTTAATGCTATAATCGGTAAGGAGAACGCCTTTGGCGAAATGATCCGAAAGCACAGCCTCCACGATACAACAACAGATTACGGCTTCCGACTCACAGCCAATTGCCAACCAAATCGATCATGTGCTGATTGACGCAAAACACTCGCCAAACATTGAATATTGAATATTGTGCGAATATTTAGGGGGGCAAACGTCGACTCTGACCATTTCCTCGTAGCAGCATGATTCAAAGCTCAACTGTCCAATTTCAGAAAGCTGCAGCCCACAATGAAGTTCGACAATGGAGGTTACCAGAGTCTACAGGAAGCAACCGATCGAAAAACTCTCCGGTATGTCTACGTGGAGCAAAAATGTTAATAATATGTGGCTGCATTGCTGCTCGCCCATTCAGGAAGTAGCCGAGAACACATTAGGCTACCTATCACCCCCGACAAGAAACTCATGGTATAATGGCGAGTGTGAGCAGAAAAAGGCAGTAACCGATGGGGCGTACCAAAAGGCGCTGCAGCGAAAATCCAGGGCAACACGAGAGAAGTACCGAGCTAGAAGAAGGGAGGAAACTGCTGCGACAAAGAAAATAATCTTCGCGGTCTCCCAACTCAAGGATATCGAGGAGTTAAGAGGCAAACAGAATATACGGGCCTTTGATAAGAAAGCTAAAACCCTTGCAGGAAGCTTCAAGAAAGGCACCCAAGCTCTTCAATATTTCGAGGGTACTCTTGTCACCGATCCGCAGGGAGTAGTGGATGTATTCAAGCAACATTTCCAGCAGCTGCTTAACGAGCATGACGAAGAGTAAGTTAATCCGATGAAATAGTCCTCCCACCCAGCATCGAGATAAAAACCGATCCGTCGCTCATCACCTCGAAGAAAACAAAATAATTGACAACTCAGGGCCAACGTAAACTCCACAAACGACAAAACTACTCACTCGAAGAACCAAAGACATGATCTACAAAACGCTTAACTACCAGTCTTGTTGTACTCGGCCGAAAGATGGACGGTAAGCAGAACACCGAACGGATTTTGGGTTTTTTCCGATAGTAAAATTCTACGTCGGATGTTTGGTCCTCTCTGTGAACTTTACAAGCTGTACAAAGATGTGGATATAGTCCCGGAGGCAAGGACCCGTCGACTACCCTGGCTCGGCCACATCGAGCGCATTAACACCAACGCTCCGGCTAAAAGCCTACTCGAATCCGAGCCTCCTGGTTCGAGAAAGAGAGGAAGACCGAACCTCCGGTATAAAGATGAAGTCACCGCGGATGCAAGATGGCTTGTACGGTCAATGATAGAAGCTCGGGCTCAGATCCTCCATGGAGTATACAGTGGAGTAAGTTCTTGCCGCGATTGCTCGGTTAAGTTTTGTCTTCGTTGTTCAGCCGTAACGTTATTGAAAGCGGTGTTAGTTACCTCCTTTCCCCAATATTCCTTGTTCCAATACAAAAGTCCTTTTGATCTACGTACATATCGAAGCTACTAACCCACGAAACTATCTCCAAAGTCCCCGAAGCACTCGAAATCCAATTATTGTACCAATATCCTCCATTAGATGTTTGTTCTCTTGACATCATAAAAAACGACATTTTTCCAAGGATAACAACTCAATCAAAAGGTCAACATGACAACCCTAAGGAATCTAAAGCTTTATAATCAAATACCACCTAAGTGGGATAAGCATCTATGTCAGTTGTTCACCCTGCAGCCGGATGCTGCAAATAGAAAAGAGCAAATACTCTTCAAGGGTAATGTCCTGCTACCTGTTATCAGGACAACGCACTAGACAATAAACAACAAAAAAGGAAGTTATAAACAGAGGGGAGCCCACTTGCCCTACAGGGCTATTCTGAAATAACCAAACAGCGTATGTACGTAACTCATGTTGCTTCGTCTAAGACGACAAACAGGAGATCGCAAAGGATTTACAATGAAATGAAAAACTGCATCGGTAGTCCAGGAGACAGATACAGACTTATTACCTTCATGGTATGTTGTGTACTTTAAATTCAATTCCGAGTCAAGGACCTTGTCCTCCATCACCCCGCCGTAGGGCTTAGGGATCTAAATTGTTTTCACAAATAATCAAAAAAGCAAAAAAAGTTTCCTCCACGCCACAATGTAGAAAGTAATATTTGTTCGTCCACTGGGAGTAGATGATGGGAATCATTTCCATATGCGCATCCATTAAGAACATTACTTAGCACTTTGGGATCATACAACTCTTAAGGATCCAGCGACAGAGAAACTAATCCAGCGAACAAAGCCAAACCAAAGTCAATGGCAACGAAGGATGTGAGATAGAGGACAAAATGGGGATGAATTGATGTGATGCGAAAGAAATTTTTCTTCAGACACACACTTACTAAATCCCCTGCTGTCGTTATCGTAACTTTTGGTGTTTTTCCTTTTTTTTTTCTTTTTTCCTCCCATACTTCCCGAGATCCTGAGGATAATGTACTGTTCGGAGGCACACTGGTTGGAGAACTTGTCGCGGGACCTTAAATGTAAAACACATCTCAATGCGGCGGTATAGTATCCCTGTGGGGTACTTAGTCCGACTTCCAGGACGGCTGACGGTACGGATAAGGAGCGTTTTTTCGATTATTATTTTCTGCGTTTCACCCCCTGTGGGTGGTATGTGTGTGCGGTGCGATATATCATCATTTCGACTTGTTTTCCTTAATGCATATGTTTTATGATTTGAGCGTGAGTGAAGCGAAGGAGTGAGGTGAGGTGATCGATGGAATTAAGTTTTCATATAAGCAATGAAACTAGAGAGCGACAGGAATCGTCTGGCAGGCAATGATCTCTGCCGTCACTCAAGTTAACACGTTCCAGGAACACTCCCGAGTGCAGTCGTGAATTATCCATGCTCCAAATTCACATCAAATCACTTTGTAGTGATTTGGTTCAGAGGTCTTCAGACGTTCCTCGAGAAGTGTTACTCACTTATCATTATTCCACTTAAACGGCCGTGACCGTGATGGTGATGTGGGTACCGGTTGTGGAACGCGACGAAAATAAGTTGAATTCGCGCGGCGGCGGCGTACAGAAATCACCTCATAACGGTGGTTCGTTGCGCTTCATCTCGATGATGGCCGATGGTTGATGATTGTACTACGTGCACACGTCCGAATGTTAGCCGTTGGCTAGTGGCTCCTACTGTCCCAGCTGCCGGCGCAAATAACTCACTCCCAATGGTCCAATCATCATTTCCAGACTTTGTTGTTGGTGGCTGACTGGCTAGTGGTGGTCTATTGCATGATTCTATGTTCGGGCCGCAACAGTACGATCTTAACTTCCGATATAGATACATATGAATGTACAGTGACGATGGATGGACGCGGCATCGTAGGCGCGAAAACTAGCTTGTACTGTACAAGTGCGTTCACATCCATCAAGAGTTGGTCGAATGCGGAACCAAAGTGGGACGCGCGCGAGATGTTGGTGATTTGTACCTCGTTAGGTATCTCACAGTACGAACAAGGTGGCAAGGAAAACTACGATGACGACGTCGATGATGATGATGATGATGATTGCGAGAACGCTGAGTCAAGTCCAGTTCAGTTGGGTACGGTCCAGTCGATGATATAATGACGTCGTACAGAGGATTGTAAGTGTGCATACGCGATCTTTGCAGGCCGATTGTCAAACTAGTAAATCACCTCGTCCAAGCAAGAAGTCGACGAAACAACGGACGAGATCGAGGCAACAGTGCCGGCCGGTCGGTAGAAGTGCTAATTTTCGGATGAAAATTTTCCCATATTGCTTCGGCCGCTTAGTTGTACACATAGCTACACATAAGGGGGATAAGTAGGAATTCTATGGGTAAAGCGTTTGGTGTCGAGGAAATAATTGAGTAATAGGGATGCGGTGATTACGGACCGAATGGGAATGAGGTTTCTTAAGCTCCCGCGAACGGAATGGACACGAGAGGAGGCCTGGTCGGTTCTTGCGTTATTCATTCGCTTAGTATCGGACCTGCTGGGAGCAACTGAGTTTTGAATATTTTACTTTGAACCAAGCTAAGGCTATCAGTGCCAGATAGTTCTATGTTTTTGGCGCCTCAATTGAAAGGCACAATATGCTTCAATGCTTCGAATTGACTTATTTAGAAGGGTTTGCCGTTAACTGCCGTCGTGCTCGAATGAATTACTGCCGTCCCCAGGGCTCAAAAGGGAAAAACAAAAAGAAAAAAAAAAAAAAAAATAATAAACAAAACTCCACCTTCTTCCCTCTTCTGCGGATGATAGCACTTATTACGCCAAGTTCAGGGAGTGCTAACAATACTGACACATATCGCGTCGTAAGTGTTGATTTGTTGGTGAAGCAAAACTTACTACCGCAAGGGCATAACACCTACGGTGGTTTGTTTTTGTATTGAAGTGATGATCCGTCTTCTAACAATACGGTGGAAGGGGACCTTAATCAACTGGGAGTGCGTCGCTGCAAACAGGTGGCAAAAGACCGTGCCAGATGGAGAAGTTTGTTTGTTGAGGCCCAGGTTCAAACCGGACTGTAGCGCCCCTAAGTAAGTAAATAAGCATGCCCATGCCTCTCTCCACGGGGGGAGGGAGCGAGCAAACAGAGCAAAGAAGTTGATCGCGTTTAACATGGCAAACGCCAGCTTCGATCTCTGTCCCTGCTCAATCCAAGTTGACACAGAGCCTCCGCGGAAAGCATAGCCTCCATAACACCACATCCGACAACGGACTAAGGCCAATCGATTTCCTAGCGGGGCGTAACCTCCTTGTAGCAAGCACGCGATTCCCCCATCTCAACATCCACATGGGTACCTGGCAGTCTTTTGATCAATCCACCACCAACCAGATTGATCACATTGCGATCGACGCCAGACACTTCTCCTGTATTCTCGACGTACGAACCTTCCGAGGGGACAACATCGACTCGGACCACTACCTTGTTGTAGCCAAGGTACGAATGAGGATATCAAGAATGCTTAGGAGTTGAGTAGGACTACGTAAGTTAGACGTATGTATGCTTCCGCAGGAATGACGCCCGTAAGTTTTACAATAAGGTAAAACGAACATGCCATGGTTACAAAGCCAGAGCGGTGGCCTGCAGGGATGAAAATGGAGGACTGGTAGTAGAGTCGCAGTCGATGCTTAGGATTTGGAAAGACCACTTCTGCAGACTGTATAACGGCGATGATAGGCAAGAAACCGCTGTCAGGCAGAACGAGCCATTCATAATGGACGACGATGTAACAGAATTTAGTCCACCCGATCTAGACGAAGTCAAAATAGCGATATCAAGACTTAAGTCTAATAAGGCCGCGGGCGCAGACAGCCTGTCTGCTGAGCTTCTTAAGGCGGCTGGAGATGAGCTAGTAAGGCGCATGCACCATCTCATTTGCAAGATATGGTCGGAGGAAAGCATGCCCGACGAATGGAATCTCAGCATCTTTTGCCCGGTCCATAAGAAAGGAGACCCCTATATCTGCGCCAACTATAGGGGAATCGCATATTAGATCTTCTCTGCCGTTTTGAGTGAACGCCTGAGACCGTTTGTGGATAACCTGATCGGCTCTTATTAGTGTGGTTTCAGGCCAGGTAAATCCACAATAGACCAAATATTTACGCTACGGCAGATCTTGGAGACACTAACCACCTCCTCTTCGTCGATTTCAAGGCTGCATATGACTGCGTGTATAGAGATGAGCCATACAAAACCATGTCTAGTTTTAACATCCCTGCCAAGCTCGTCCGACTGTGCAGGATAACAATGGAGAATTCTCGCTGCTCCATTAAGGTCAGTAATGAGGAACCCGAGACCTTTGACATCGTGCTTGAAAAGATCGTGCAAGAGTCACTGGCCAACACAAGAGGTACGATGTATTTCAAGTCTATGCAATTTCTTGCGTACACCCATGATATTGACGTGATTGGAGTGACACAGCGAGACGTCAATGAGGCCTTTGTATGCATTGAGGTAGAAGCGGCTAAGAGGGGTCTCAAGGGTTGAGGCTAAAACCAAATATGTGCTTTCATCTAAAAGAGACGGACAACACCGACGTATTGGCCAGAACGTCACCATGGGCGGATATAACTTTAAAGTGGTTAAGGAATTCGTCTACCTTGGCTCACTGATGAACAGCGACAACAACACCAGCGCTGAGATAAAACGCAGAATCGCTCTTACAAACCGCTGTTTCTTTGGGCGCAAGAGGCAATTGAGAAGTAGAGCCCTCTCTCGAAAAACCCAGGTGACACTATATAAGACCTTAATCATCCCAATCCTCCTTTACGGCGCAGAGGCTTGGACCTTAACAAAAGCGGATGAAGATGCCCTTGGTCGTTTCGAGAGGAAAATTCTGCGCACTATCTACGGTCCCGTTTGTTCAAACGGTGTATGGAGGAGAAGATATAACGAAGAACTGTACGGGTTGTACAGCGACATCGGCCTGGTAGGACGTCTACGTGGCTAGGCCATGTAGAGCGCATGGAAAATACAGCTCCGACCCGAAGAGTCTTCGAATCCACCCCGGAAGAAAGGCGCGGCAGAGGACGGCCGCATCGACGGTGGCGCACGCAGGTGGAAGGTGACCTTAACCAACAGGGCGTGCGGCGCTGGAAACAGCTGGCCAAAGACCGTGCCAGCTGGAGACGCTTGTTGATTGAGGCCCAGGTTCATCACGCACTGTAGCGCCACCTAAGTAAGTAAGTATGTCTCTCTCCACCAACCGACTGTTTTGGCACTTTGTGACACATAGGTTGATGAGAAGTCTGTTCCTTCGGATTTTAGTCTTCCTGGGTATAGCTTAGTGCCATTATTCGTTTCTCACCGCAGTCTCGCCATTAACGTTCGCAGCGATATTGCTTACCAGCTGGTTCCGCGTTATAGCCAAACATCCACCTTGGAATTTAATTTCATATGGCTTGAGTTCACCATTCACTGCTGTCTTCCTTATAGAAGCCCAAACCTGGACAGAAACATCATGTTCGACGCGTTTGATGCACTGTCCGACTCTATCCAAAGAATTGTTTCCCTATTTCCTCGCACTGAAATCGTTATAGTGGGTCAATGTAAACATTGACAATTCTCAGGGGCTTCAACATTCTCAACAGACAATACCCGAAGGAAGGTATGTTAAAATTTTCGCTGAGTTGAACCAACTAACTCGACTTGTGAATGAGCCATCCCGTATCCTTGATGTTGCCAGTTGGTTGTAGTTCTCAGCAACTGTTCGGAATTATAAGGCAAACACCACTGAGGAAAACCGAAAAAGATGTATGTACTCGTATACAAGCCAGATGTAACTACAGCTCCCGAATTCCAAAAACCAAAAATCGGGGCTTAAAATCCTACAATGCCCCAAAGGTAGCAGAAGTTTTTGATCGTGAAAAACATAAAGAACTCGTCGTCTATATCCAAGCTCATTTACAATGGCATTCCAGCTGTCAAACCATTAGACAAAGCCAATCGCTTGCTGCCTACTTAATCTTTGTCACCGCCTGTTCTGGAGTACGTTAATTCCAAAGCTGCAAGGGTTCTTAATGAACACACAATACACAAATACACAAATCCGCTGGTCCAGATGGTATTTTTCCAGTTACTCTGAAGAGGTGTTCTTCTACGCTGGTAAAACCACTGCGTAAACTTTTCTGGGCTCTATTCGAGTAGGTGGAAAACAGCATTTGTCCAGCCCATTCTCAAAAAGGCGAATTTTCTCTCTCCAACTACCGACCCATTGCACTCAGGTTCCTACTTTCCAAGGTCAGCTAATGAAACTGATTAATCGCCACAGAAACTCCTCAATGACCGGCAGTATGGTTTCCGCTGCAACAGATCCATTTGATAGCATATCTTACCGCTAAGTGGAATCGTTCGCTCCTGCAGGCGGCTGAGAGCAAAATAGTTGCACTTGATATTTCGAAAGCATTCGACAGAGTTTGGCATGAAGCTTTTCTATCGAAAATGTATGCATTCGGGATCAATGATTTCCTTCTTCCTTGGATTAGACGCTGTCTTTCGAATCGTTCAGTTCAAGTTGTCTTGGACTGATTCAAGTCTGATACTCACTGTACAAATGCTGGTGTTTCCCAGGGCTCAGTTTTGTTTCCGACAATTTTTCTCATTTTTATAAATGATTTCTTGATGACGACGACAGCGGCAGGGTATGTTAAGTTCATATATTCCGATATCGGCAGCATCATTCAATGGGGTAAAAACAATAGAGTGGAATTGTATGCTTCCAAAACACAATGCTGTCTTCTGTCATTAAAGCGTAACACTGACTCAATGCCATTATCAATGAATGGCACTTGCATCTCTGAAACCGACAAGTTTTTTATCCTGGGTATGTGCATCAGTGACAACCTTTGTTTGAACGATCACATATTTAGTGTCGCCAAGAATGCCGCGAAATGCCTAGGTTTCCTATACAGATGCAAGAAATTCTCCGCACTCACCGATCTGGCTTTCATTTATAAGGCGTTCATTCGTCCTAAGTTGGAGTTCAACGCTCATGTCACATCTGGCGCATCTAAGACTTCACTGCACTTACTGGACAGAATACAAAATTGCGCAATAAAACTTATGGAGATTCCAGCATCACAAATTCATTACCATCGCTGGATCATCCCAGGAATGTCTCCTGCCTTCAATTGTTTTATCGTTACTTTCATCATAAGTGGTCTGATGAAATAGGCAGTTGCATTCCGCCCCCTTCAAAACTTCTCCCGCGATGCACGTCTTTCCCGGAATGCTCACGAATTCACTTTGAAGCCGGTTTTCGTTCGTACTGTCAAATATAGAGATTCTTTCTTCAACCGAACTACACGAATGTGGAACGCGCTACCTCGTTCGGTCTTCCCCCTGAATACAACATGCAGACATTTAAGACCAATGTCAATAGGCACCTCCTCTCCCTCTCACTGTTAACTTCTGCCCGCACAGGTATAGTGCATGTATAACTATAAAAACAAAAAATGCCGTTTGTATTTGCCACCATTTTCAGCCTTTCAACTACCATGTCAGAAGCCTACTTAAACCTACCCGCCACAGAAAAGAACAGTTGATTTCGCAATATTCTAATTAATTTCGTCCCACAGTTAACTTAAACAGTTATCACCTCATTATAACTCATCACCTGTTCCGAAAAAAACACAAAAGTAATGACTGGCCACAAAAACCGAGCAAAAACCCTACATAAGCTTCCAAGGATAATTGACTTGGTCACGAGATACACCTAGATACGCACTACCCACAAACAGTTTTGCTGCCCACCATTCCGAGAAGGTTCATTTCATTTACAAATTGCACGTAATTTTCATAAAATATTCACCACAAGTTATTTGTCCTTCTCACAAAGCTCGCCTTCATGCGGACGGATGTCACTTACTCGGCGATACATCATCATTAATCCAATTGTCGTCCGTTGAATATCGATAGAGTAACGATTGTTAGCTAAACAGTGTTGCTAGGATATGGGAATCGAGATCATAAAGGGATGAAGTCCAGGGCGTTAAGGGGGGACAAATTGATTACGTGAAGGCTGATTAAATGTCTGCCAAAAACTTGTCACCAACTTTTTCATTCCGCCCCTCTATTGATGTGCCTCATACTTTCAGTGTTATCCTTGCGTTTTGTGTATTTTTCGTTTTTCGGCGCGCCAAGTGAAAGTGTCCTGTCATTCAGACACTGATATTGACATGACACGGAAGACAAGTGGCGCGTGATGGGTGGTGGTAGATGGGTGCGGTACAGTGAAGAACAAAGTTACACCCAACGTTGTCGCCCATCATCATCATCATCACCATCGATCAATCTTGAGTTGTTTTTGGTTGTGTTCTATTTTACTAAGGACTTTCGAGTGGTAGAGTAGCTGAGGGTTTATTATAAATCCCAGCATATCCCTTTCAAAAGTAAAACCCTGCTGCCAGCTCTTAGATTCTTAGATTCTTGAGCTATCCCAAGACTAATGATGCAACTATGTACATATGTATGTATGCTCGGGTACTCTTAAGATTTCGTCCACATCGTCATCGCTTGTTTACCGTCACATTATCCACACAATGTGATCATCCGCAGACAATAAATCATTCCCTCGGTGGGTGACCTTTGCATGTAACGCCAGCAGGCTCATCTGTCCAGTGGAAGCTTTTGTGGTGTGTCGCTTGCAAACATCAATCCATTCGTCGTCATAGTCGGGTGTGTGTAAGCCACTCAAACAAGAGATGACTGGGAAAGATTGAGTGTTTTTTTATTAATAATATTGTATGCCACGCACACAGGGATGTTCGCGTACCTAAAAGCTAAGATGCCCCTCAAGCTAAGTATTTACTTGGCGAGGATTCAGTTGTTAACATCATACATCGTTCCCGGACATTGGAGAAGCGAGAGCATACTAACCAACAACAAAAGGACATCAAACATTGAATATGGTTGGTCGATTGTTGGTCATGCACGATGGAGACGAATCTGTTAAAGGATAATGATGGGGTAGCGGGCGGTCAGACAATGTGACACTCAAATAGACGTCGGGAGAGCTAAAAATGTTTTTCTTCTGCTAGTTTTCGACTTGAGATGAGATGTGACATGTGTGCAGGATTTCAGGTAGATGATGGCAGGATCCAGATCCAGAGGAAGAGAAGTAACTTTTGATTTAGTCAAATGAGTCATGAGTGGAGGGTGGAGCCTGGCATGTAGGGCAAAGGTGCTACATGCCCAGTTGACATACAGCCTTCTCGCGCGCCCTCTGGAAAGCCTTCTCAACATCCGTTAAGAGGTTAACTGATGTACATACATATGCAAGTACCGCGCTAGATAAGAGGGTCCAACCCGACCAGGATGGCGGTTATGCGGAGGGCTAGCAACCCGCCCATGTAGAAAAAATTGCTATGGATGTGAATATAGCCCCGATACGACACGGAAAGAAAAAGGACCACGATTCGCGAGTATGCGAATGGAATGTGGAACTCTCTACACTCCTGGAGCTACTCTTCAACTAGAAAATACCCTCAAGCAGTATTAGACGGATATTACTGCGATCCAGGAAGTACGCTGGATAGGACAAGGAATGGCAAGGAAGAGCTCGGGATGCGGATTCGTAGTGGAAAAAATGCTAAGGTCCAAAGTTATCGATTTAGCGATCGCCAAGCTGTGATCCACATCCAAAGCAGATTTTTCGACATCAGCCTCATCTGTGCACGATGCTGAAGAACCCATCAAAGAGGATTTCTACGACCTCTTGGACGACGCCTACAGAGCTTGTCCGGAGTGTGATATCAAAATCGTATACCGTGATTTCAACACCAAAATCGGTAAGGTGGAGTAGTCGGAAAGCACAGCCTCTACGATATGACAACAGACAACGGTTTCCGACTTACGGACTTTGCGGCAACTCGTAATACGGAAATAAGTAGCACAAAATTTCCTCACAAGAATATCCACACAGCAACCTGGCGATCTCCAGATGGTCGAACTAGCAATCAAATTGACCATGTGCTCGTAGATGCAAGACTTGCGTCAAACATCCTGGATGTGGGAACGTTCAGAGGGGCAAGCGTCGACTCTGACCATTTTCTAGTGGCAGCAAGACTCAGAGCTCGACTTTCCAATGTTAGAAAGCTGCATCAGCTCACCAAGAGGAGATTGAACAATGGAAGCCTGAGCACCTCAGAGATCGCCAGCGATGACGGAAAGCAACTGAGCGGACGACTCGCAAGTATGCCTATGTCGGACACAAACGCCAACAACAAACGCCAGCCATAAGGGAAGCAGCCGAATTTACTATAGGCTATGGAATAGTGAATGTTTTAAAGCAGCATTTCCAGCGGCTGCTTAACGGGCATGGAGAAGAGAGAGTGGTAGTGGATGAAGAGATCCCGCCACCAGTAGACGAAGTCGTCCCGCCTCCATTGAAGAAGTAGGCATAGCTATTAAAAAGCTGAACAACAACAAGGCCGCAAGCTTGGATGGATTACCATCAGAGCTCTTCAAAGCTGGAGGCGATGTTCTGGTAGAGAGCATGCACCAGATCATCCGTGGAATTTAGGAAGATGAAAGCATGCCCGACTATTGGAATACCATCTCAATATGGCTCATCCAGAAAAAAGGCGATCCTACCTCTTGCAAAAACTACAGAGGTATATCCTTGCTCAATGTCGCTTACAAGATCCTATCCAGTGTATTTTGTGAACGTCTAAAGCCGTTTTGCCCCCACTAATCGAGAAATCCTGGAGAAGCGAGTTTCAAATGGATACCCACCACCTCCTTATCGATTTTGAATTCACCTATGACAGCATTCATCGCAAATATCTTATTTAACGCAATGGCTGAATTCGGAATCCTAGGAAAATCGGATGTGTCGAGCTACGCGAACATACATTCGATGCACCGTACAGTTCGGCTCCAGAACCCCCGAGCCCTTTGAAACCCGCACCGGATTTCGGTAAGGAGACGAGCTGTCATGCAACTTCTTCAATCTCGTGTTGGAACATATAGTGCGGCACAAATTGGTCCAGTTGCTGGGTTACGCAGACGATATTGAAACGACCTGGTCTTCACATCAATGAGGAGAAGACAAAATATATACTGTCAACAAAAAACGGCCTGTAAAGCAAATAAGTAAGCAAATGAGTCATAACTCAATGTTCAAACCAAGCTCAAAGCGGGAATGTGACTTGAGTTAAATGCGAGCGCCAAAAAGTATGCAATCGTTGAGAATTTGAGTTTTTCTTGAAGTACGCAGTTGAATTGAGTTTGAATGATTAATTGTGACCATTAAGGCGCTCCCCTAGTTGGTTAAACTCGAATTTCCTTTAACGCATTATTGGGGTCACGTAAGTATGGGCGCGAGAAAACGCAATTCAGAGAGTTGTGAGGCAAGTAAAGTGTATACTAGGCATTAACGAGCTCAGAAATGCATAGTAAGATTCAGACGTGACAGAGTGACGGACATACATATGTACATATAGTGGCTTACATCTGAACTTTCGCATATGGAAATATTATATGAAGGCCACTGGAAATGTAAATTTGTTTTGCCCTACGCTTTTCAGATCTAAGACCGGAGTGCTTTTATGACCCCTTCAAAGGACTACTTTTTCATGCAATTTACTTACCCCACCACAACGCTAATTTTGGGCCAACTCAGTCCCTCATATGATTTTATTACACGCTCATGTATCCCTCTTCTTCCACACGACCATAAGCCATAAACCTACCTAAAGTAGTAAGATGCCGATTCCACAAAAAGTATTTGCATGTCATCGAATGGAAGAAATAAAGTAAGAAGACCCAATGCCCTGTCATGTGGATAAGCATTTTTTCATGGAAGGACTGCGAAGCTAATGAGGATACGAGTAGTGTGAATACTGCATGACTCCTAGAGCCCCCCCAAAAAAAAAGGTGTTACTCGGTGTCAGGTATAAGTTCTTTAAACAACAAGTTTTATTCCTCTAACTCAGCACCACCACCACAACTATGCTACAATCTGTATCTACACAGTAGAAGAGAGAAGACAGACGAAGTCGATTCATCTCAAAGCAAAGCTATGAAGAGAAGCAAAGAAGTAAATCAAGGGGACAAACGCGCTATCAAGAACAGATACTACTTCAAGTAGAACACACGACAAGATGGAGAGCTTTACAACACACCTATGTACATACCCAGAGACAGACAGACAGACATACAAATAGATAGACAGACAGGAAGCTCGAGCTAAGGAAGACATCAAACCCGCAACATAATTTATGGTGCTCTAATAAAAATCATGTTTCACTCGTAATGGCACCGGGAAGGAGCAGTAGTCCTCCTTCGTACACCTTACGATACATGTGTATATGTGACTGATGTACAACAGCGGGTATTTGATGATGATGCCATCAAATCGTGTATCCACCGATACAAACAACAACAAAAAATAGGAAGGGAAAAACCATATACAATGGCAAAATACAATATTTACTTTCGTTCCGTTTGGTTTGGCTCAGGATTTTCCTAAAAAAAGGACTCTTTTCTCTGAATCCTCTTATACGAGGGAAGCAGGAAAAGAAAAAATAGTGGTGGAGGCAGAGAAAAGGTAGATGACTACAATAGCTGCCTCCAACCCCATGGGTATTATTTAAGCTTTCGTTTCGGGCACACAGTGCATGGCCAGGATGAAACGAGGGATAGTAAGAGCGAAAGCCAAGGGAGAACTTGAATATTGGATAAGGGAATGAATATATATAAACCCTACCGTCTGTGCGACATGGGGGATAACATCCCCCGTTTGAATATGCTATTGTGCGTGCATGATGCGCATGGGGGCGTGGAAGGTGGATACGCATATTGTAAAATCATGTGCTCTGCCGTGTTCGCAGCTGCTTTCTTCTGGATACAAAAGCTTACGCGAATGAGGGTGTGTAGATGATACGGTATGACGGGTTAGATAATTATGAGGAGAGAAGGTAGAATCTATTGACTTCTGACATTCACCTTCTGGATGAATGGACGAAAGGTCGCGAAAGCGAGTGCAATGTACGAAGGAGTACGCTATGAAGCGGCTTTGTGACCTCTCGAGTGCGTTCCATTTCGGTTTGTTTTGCCGGTAGAGCCGCGAGGTCAAAGTAGAGTTGTCCGTGAAATGAAAACGCACCACAAGGGGAACGCTTGGTTGGTTTCTGATTCTTTCTCGAGAGGTGTGTGTATTGGGAGAGGAAATTGCTTCCATTATCCTTGTCGCTTGGGGTATATTGTTTGTAGGTAGGTCCTAACCAGGTTACGTTCTTTTTTTTTTTTTTTTTTTTTTTTTTGTTTCTTTACACAATGCAACTGCTTTAGTTCCCACACAGCTCACACAGCCCTTGTCAATCTGAGATCACTCGAGCCCGGAAGGCAATTCCATCGTGCATGGACTCTAATTAAGTCATCTACGGCGTCTAGCATTTCGGTATTTGTCCAATCAATGTCACCACCCGCCAGCATGTATGTAACGAGCAGTCATGGGTGAATAAGACCACGGATTCAGGGTATCGGTTGCAAATTACCATCAAATGACAGATGCTGCTGTGTGACATCAATGGCTACCAGCAGATTTCCTCTTGACCATGATGTTAAACATTCCCATGGTCCATTGGAGTGATATGTACATATGTAGGAGTGTGATGGTTACGCACCAACGAAATGCGATCTGTGCTGGCTGATAAGTTATTTTTCTTTTTCTCATAAGAAGCAATGCGGAAAGTAACTTCTCAAAACACATCATCATGCCATTACAACTCCAACTCCGAAAAGCAAATGAATCAACCAAATTATTCAGGAGGCAAATCATCCCCTACAACTCGTTTGCTTTTCAATCACTCATCCGATGTATTGTGCATCTCGTAGAACAGCATGTTCTTCGGTGGTTTTCATATATGTAGTTGTAGTAAAATTGAATTCCCCGATGGAAAACAAAGTTCCTCACTTGGCAATGATATTTATTTGTCTGTCTATCTGTCTGTATCTATGGTTATTCAAGGTGTGGTTGTTGTGAAATTCCCCAAAGGGCAGTCAGTTAACCGACCAACTCCAACCACCGCATCCCATTTCGACACAAATGCATTTACCCTTTATTGCATTTGTAAATTATTCTCAAGGATATTAAATGCAAATTGTAAAGCAGACGAGGAAATGATGCTCAATGCAAATGCGTTCTCATCACTGGCACAGATTAGTCGTGCGTGGGGCGGGTGGTTGTCGAGCGATGATAGGTAGAATTGCACAGATTTCCAAAGTGACTACGATTTATACAACAGACAATAGACAATAATATCGCAGTTAACACAGGCAGCCAGACAGCGCCAGGATGTTGACGTATCCAGATGCCGAAGCCAGTAGTCAGTATACTATGTACGAGTACAATGGAACGTCAGGAACTGGTGCGGACTGCCGACTACATTTGTTGGTTGGTTATGGCCGGGGATGTGGCACTCTTCCTATTGACTCTAGAGGTTGGTTGTTGTGGGTCTCGCAGAATTAATTGTTAACTATTTGACGTTTATTTGGGATTTTCATATGTCGAATGGATACATGAAATACTTAGTCAGAGAAGGGCATTTCGTTACCATAAACGGAGAACTACTTGTCCTTCGTCCGATAAATACAAAACCTCTGCAAATGGACTGCCTAAATGAGGTGATAAAAATTCATGTGCATACTGGCCTCAGGCCAGACGCATACACTTACCATTTGAACCGAAGCGCCCATCCTAGAGTCAAAGTGCTGATGTTTAACATTCATTTTATGTTCCAATTTACTAATAAACACAAACTTTACGATGAGATTTATTTATTGAATTTCTACAGCAGTAATTACCATTAGTGTTTGCTACAGGACCGACTCGGAAACAGACGGAGAGACTATTCTGGGTGCCAGTCATTAGGACCGGTAGCATACGGAGAGGGAGTCTGGTATTTGTGACACGACAGAATGGGATGGGAAAGGGATGTTTTACTCTAATTAATTGAATGTCAATAATTGTTTTCGGTAATTGGTTTACTAGAATGCTACATGATTGACGGAAATTTAATAATAAAAAAAAAAAAAAAGAGATTCCACTTCGGACCCGTCCGACCTGTAAAACTCCCCGACGGGGAATTGAACCCCGGTCTCCCGCGTGACAGGCGGGGATACTAACCACTATACTATCGAGGACGACAACCGACTTGTGGCAAATGTTACATATGAAATAAGCGATTCTCTTTGCTTTTTATTTGACTAGTGACATTGCCAAGAGTTAACCTCGGAAAAGGTCTAAAGCTCTGTGAATCATGGTACGGTCATATGGCCATAAAATCCCTTGTACATATGTATGTACAATCGCTGGTTGCTCGCAACGTATTACCGGTTCGCAGTCGTCACAGCCTCTAAGATAGAGGAGCTGGAAGATGAAGAACGTCTTCTTCGGGCCAGCAGCAGCCTCAACAGAAAGACGCAAAAGCGAAAGTGGCAGAGGAGCCGCAAAAACAGAAGAAACTGCAACCGAATCAACAGCAGCAGCAACCACATAAGCCGCAGCAAAAACAGAAGCAGCCGCAGCAAAAGAAGCCTCAGAACAGAAGTTCCAACAACAACAGCAGCAGAAACAACATCAGCAGCATAAGCAACAGCGCCCCCAAGGTGCCGCCAATTTACACCCGCACTAAGGACCTTCGAGAGACGGTAGACCTCTGTTAGTATGCCATAAGTGTTGGGAATTTCGATATATGTAGCAGCTACAGGTGAGAGCCGCTATGCTATTCACTGCAAGTTGGTGGAGCAGCATAAGCGGGGCTAATCCACTATTCGTTTCGACGGAGGATCTCCAGTTGATCTTCGTGTCACTCAGAAAGAAAAAGTCCGCGGGTACTGATGGTGTATCCAATGTTGTGCTCAGGCACCTCCCAACAGTGGCTGTAGAGAGGTACACCATCTGGTTTATAAACGCACTGAATAATGCATATTATCCGGTGCGTTGGAAAACGGCGGTGGTCGATCCCTACCGATCCCTTACAGGGGCAAAGACATCTCTAACCCGGAAAATCTCCGGTCGATAAGTTTCCTTCCGAGTATCAGCAAGGTCTTCGATTCACTTCGTTGAATAGAGTTAGAAGGGGCTAATGCTTGTTTTCTGTATATTAATTCCCGGAACTTAATTGCCACAACTCGTGATCTATTGCATCCGAGTGATACGTGGGCAAAGTTGAGTGTCTCTCTAAGATAGGTTTAAGCACTGAGTATAATCTCGAGTTCGTTGTTGATATAGTGCTGGTGAGACCGTTTGCGTTCCATATGGCTACTTTAAGATGATCATGGCTTTCTTGCAACATGTCTAGTGGGTTATTTGTATGAATAGTTGTTTCATAATGTCCCCGAAGAAGAATGTTCAGAGTTAGTACATTGCAGTGTAGTAGTATATAGTTAGAGTTAGAGAGGGTACGGGGGTGGGACAAATTCGCCTGATCACTGCGGCCACGAGTGGGCCTATTGTGATGTCAGTTCAGTTACAGTTCACTCAAGAATCCTGAGTTAGTGATAAAACTTAGTATGCTTTTGAGTGAGCTAGCAGCGATTTCTTCTGCTTCAAGATAATACTTGCCTAAGTGACGATGATGTGTACTGACAAGGCAGTTACAGTGGCATAGTATGTGCTCTGTTGTTTCTTCGTCTTCATTACACATTCTTCAAGTGTCATCTTGTATAATGCCCATCGTTTTGAGGTGTTTGTTGACTGGGCAGTGTCTAGTAAGGAATCCTGTGATTAAGCGAACCTGACTCCTCGAAAGCATGAGGAGTTGTTTCGTTCTACTGAGAGATGTAGTTGGGAGGGACAACTTGGCTTGTCTGCTACCTTTCGTTTGTAACCAGTAGTGATCCGTCGTGTTCCTTAACCAATTGTTTATGCAGCATTCGGTGGTGCTGATGGGTATGCCGCAAAAAGGCCGTGGCATCATAAATGGTGATGCAGAGCCTTTCCTTGCTATGTCCAGGTATCCAAATGAGATGAACTCTGCTTGTGCTGGCCAGCTGGTGAAGTAGCTGTAGGCAGTCCCATACCAGTTTGGAGGTGATTTCATAGCTCTTGGTGGCTAGAAGTGCAGCCTTGCTGTCAGAGAGAATGTAAATGTTTTTGTTAAGTATATTTCTGTTTATATTTTCTCTGAGGCAGAGTTCTATAGCGAATATCTCTGCTTGAAAAACGGAGTTATATCTGTCCATGCTGACGTAGATGCATGTGCCTGTATTTGCTCCGTATACTCCGGCCCCAACGCCTTCGTTCGTTTTGGAGCCATCTGTGTACCACACGTAGGATCCACCATTGAAGGAGGGTCTATCCTGTTCCCAGTTTTGTCGGTTGGGGAATGTGACCTTGTAGTTTTGGCTGAAGTTGTATCTGTGGAGACTGTTGTGTGTGAGAGATATCTTTAGGATTTCATGTCTGTTTATTTCGGTAAGGATATCAGGGTGATCGATCACCCGACCATTGCTTCTTTCTTCAGTTGGAGATGAAGAGGTGGCAGGTCTGTGATGACTTCTAGTGCTAATGTGGGGGTTGCTCTCATGGACCCGGTGGTACAGATGCAAGCTAGTCTTTGCAATTCGTTGAGCTTGGCTTGCACTGATACTTGTTTTGTTTTGTGCCACCAGACGGACGCAGCATATGTGAGAATTGGTCTGGTGATTGCTGTATAATAATAGTAGTAATATAGTAGTATATAGACGTACCAGTCTCTATCCCAACTTATTCCATACAATCACTACAGCATGCAGCAAATAAACACTGTCAAGGCACCAGTTGGTTAAATTCAACTTCCTTCCCGACCATTGAGTTCGGAAATGCAGCCAGATGTGCATTCGCCACTAAATACCAAATATTTACTCAAAATTGTAATAAATTATCAATCTCATTGCACTAAACCCTTGGCCTTCAGCCCGTCAGAAAAAAATGAGCAAAACACGTCTCTGCTGGCAATAAAAAAACAAAAAAAAAAAAAAAAAAAAAACCTCAACAAGCACTAAACACTAAACTTCCCTGTCAAATGCCTAATCAATGGTCCCCTTAAGAGAGCCTCCGTTCCACAGAAAAATAAAGGATAATCCTCTGTTTAGTCACCGTGCATGAAGTCCTGTCATCCATTAAGCATCCCCTTGGGATTCGCGGATTGTACTCATAAATAGTCACCAAATGAGACAGCCACAAGACACAGGTTCGTGGATGAACTTGTGCTTCGGATATAAATTAGGAGAACAATCGTGTTGTTTTGCGGCTAGCCACATCGTGTGTACACAAAGGTAAGCGTGACCAACCCCTTTGGTAATGGGATGAGTTCCGTGGTTTAGCCAAGCCCAAAATCCCATCGGCGAATGTATCGAACTAAGATCGATGAGCGTTGCGGTAACATCGTCTAAATGCATGGAGTGTATCCTTGAACATATGACAGGATTTTCCCTTATTTTTTTTTTATCAATAATGGGGTGGTGCATCCTTAAATTTTTTTGATGGAACCAGCAGGGTTGTGGCGTGTGTATTTGGTTACCGAATAATTCTATAATGAACTATTTAGACAATAGCAGGGTAGAATCATAATCATAAAAAAAAAAGTGCGGAACAACGCGAGGGTGGTTTCACCCCCTCCATCCTGTCTACAAGGGGAAGGGGAAAAAATAAAAATAAAATATTGATACGATGTGTTACGGTGCATTGCAGAAATATGATTAGAAACAACGAGGGTGGAAGGATCTCTTTACCATGCACAACCTGTTCTTGGTCCTGAGTCATCAGGCAAATTGGCTTTCCAATGTCATAAAAGGCTGCCGTTAAGTGAACTGCAAAATGCAAAATCTTATTATTCAACAAACGAACTGTTGTTCCTCCTCTCCCATCCATGTCATGGTCGTCGTTACATCCACCCGAAAACGGAGGGTGATGTCCTCCTGGGTGGAGATGCGCGTTTGTTGTTAATTCAATGAACTGAAATCATATTCTAGGTATCCTTCAATGTAATGACAGTTATACTCGTTGCATGTGTGATGAGAGTAGGACTGGTGAAGGTGGCTGGGTGGCTGGGATTGATGTTTATTTTAATATCACACCAGATGTCGTTTGATGGCACTGATGGGAGGCGGGTGTTGTATAACGGGTATAAAGGGTTTTTTTTTCATAAATATTTGCGGTACGAGAATGGCACTTTAATCTTCGACAGTGTGAAATTATAAAATATTACTCCCCGGGGAAGAGGTAAACAACGAAAACTCTTTACAGTTGTTCTGACGAGGACCATTAGTATCTGATTGTTTGGCTTTGTGCAATCGCAACATCCGTACAAAACGCCTTAATTAGGTGCGTGGTTTGTTCAAAACTTCCTGTTGTCCTTTTCCTCTTCTAACAAATATCCTTAAAAAAAAAAAAACAGGAAAACATCCGCCTCAAGCGTTTGGGCTTCTGACAATAGACTGAAAACAAAAAGACAAACGAGTAGACGCACTATTGTCCAGCGAAAGTATCGGGACAAACTTTTCTGCATAATTTCCGGCAATGGCCGGCAACTTAAAAAATCAAAACAACAGCAACAACCATGTCCATCGTCAACAAGAGAATTGTATACGCCTCCTATGTGCCATGTTCGGGGTTTTGTACTCGTATTTTCAGTCTATGCTGACCTCCCGCGCTTCGGATGCACAACTGACGAAGTACTCGTAGGAGCGACACAAAGAGGAATCGAGTAATGTTTCCCCAGTTGAACTGGGCCCGTAACAAGGGGATGAGCGTCCTGTGTCCTGTACAGAGAATTTAATTAAAGTTTCTTCATGAATTGCATGTCGTTTGGCGAGGAGACTAGAGCCGGTCACATGTTTGCATCACATGGCCGTCTGTACGTGTGTTGTATATACATATGTACGTTTAGTAAAGACTGGGCTCTTGTGAGGAGTGTCAGATTTCAGCTGGAAGCAACGTAGACGGGTGTTGGTGTGAACTCGTTCCAGGCTGACATTCGGACCAGAAGTCGCTATAGTCGCTGCGGCTCTTCCGACACTGATTTGGTTTTTATGGAATGGCGCGCAACTAAGGGCCCACTTTGGTGGAATTTATGACTTTTTTGCTTTTTGTTTTTGCTGTTTTAAACTAGACTCTCTGGGAGATGGTGTTGATTTTATGGTCTGCCAGATAGTGAAAACCAGGAGCTGGCTTTGAAGAATTATAGTGTATTCCAGCGGGCACACCCAGTACATTTGACGCAGTTAAACTTGCTTATTTATGATGAGCACTAGAGGCCCTCATAGGTATATGTACCTATATACGATGATCCTGTCTCCCATTCATTGCCTATTCAACGAACTCATCGGCTCAAATTAAATGTGAAAACAACTCCTCGAAAGAGAAAAATACCCAAACGGTATGTTCCCACTATTTGGATTTCCGGCAATTGCACCATAGCCTACTCGCCCTTAAAATTTGACAAGCCATACCCTCTCGACACAACGACAACAGCAAAAAAAAAAACAGAAAAACCACCACACAGTCGTCTCGGATGGCGAACGGCAAGGCAAACTGGCCATATCGACCCTAGGCAACCAATTTACATAAAAATCGCATTACACTTAACATCCACTTCGCTAAACGAGCCAACGTCTACTCAACACTCCTTCCTGCCCCCACCAGCAGCAGCATTCAATACGACTGAAAATAAAAATAGACCAACAACCAGTAGAGTCATACCTTTCACTCTAAAAGCAAGCTTTTGTGAAATTGTATGCAATAAAATGGCAATACGACTCCACTCCGGCCAGTGTCCATCATCCCAAATCAAAAAGTGAACCATTTTTCGACATTTTGCTCGAATGCGAAATGGAATTTCGTTATTAAGCCGGGGTGCCCGGGTCGATTCCTGGCGGAAGTGTGCAGCAGCAATCATCAAATGAAAATGCCGGACATCACTACACCATCATCATCATCGTAGTCATTCGCATCCTCGTACTCATCTTCATTATGGACATCATGACTCGTCCGGATTTCCACAGGCCCCCTCCCACGCAACTTGACTATCATCCTCGAATCGCTTTAAATTGAACAGAAATGACGAAAAAAAAAAAAAAAAAAAAGGGAAATAAAAGCAGATGCACAGGATTCGAGACTCATTCGTGCGGAATAATTGGAAAAGAGTCTCTGCTCCATCGGTAACCAAACAACATATTATCCACATACCCGGAAGGCTTTGGGGCGAGAGCTAGTGGCGATCGGTGATTTCTGAAAATGCAATGTTTTTCATCCGTCGGCGGTGGATTGCCGTCCGTGAAAAGATGTTTGCCAGATGCTGGTGTCAAGGACAATGTACAGATAAAAGGACATTTTTCGGGGGAGTGAGTAGACCATGTCGAGACGACAGTGATTTTTTGTTTTTTTCTTTTGATTATTTTTCAAGTCCAAGGTTGGGTTTTTCTACCAGAAAGTCTATCGCTGAAGATTGTGACTCTTTTGGTCTGTCTAGAAGTAGGCTATCAGCTTCAGGTGACCATAAAACTATTGTCTATTCCCTATTGGTGTAGTGTTCAACAGTTTGAAACTTCAGTTTGGTTTTTAGTTTATTATTCATTATTCTTCACCTCCTCGGCGGGGTATTGGCAAAACCCCCCGTAGTAAACTTGCCATGAAAAAGCTTCTCGACTCACGCCGTTTGGAATCGGCATTAAACTGTAGATCCCTTTCACCTGTGTGAAAAATAAATCACACACAACATGGGTGATTGAGAGAAGCTTGGCTCTGATCCTTCATGGCCTGTAACGCCACCAAAAGAAGAAGAAGAAGCTGGGATATTGGGCATAGGTTCTGTCTAGGAGAATGTAGAATCCTTCTTTGAGTCGATCGTCCTTTTCTTCGATTGACAGATACTTCACCATTCTGCTCTTGATAGCTTTTTTCAAAAACCTTTGAACCTGGTGACAATAACAAAATTGGCCTGTAGTTGTTTTTGTCACTTTGACTACCTTTTTTGTGAACAGGAATCGCGTTGGCACAGATTCTGGCAGTCTCTTGCGATTGTAGCTTTCCGACGTCTAACTTACGTAGTCCTACTCGACTCCTAAGCATTCTTAATATCCTCATTCGTACCTTGGCTACAACAAGGTAGTGGTCCGAGTCGATGTTGCCCCCTCTGAAGGTTCGTACGTCGAGAATACAGGAGGAGTGTCTGGCGTCGATCGCAATGTGATCAATCTGGTTGGTGGTCGATTGATCAAAATACCGCCTGGTACCCTTGTGGATGTTGAGATGGGGAATCGCGTGCTTGCTACAAGGAGGTTACGCCCCGCTAGGAAATCGATTAGCCTAAGTCCGTTGTCGGATGTGGTGTTATGGAGGCCATGCTTTCCTATGATCGACTCAAATATGTCCTCTTTGCCCAGTTTTGCATTAAAATCTCATAGGATTATTTCTGTGTCATAGCTGGGGCATTGGGTATATGTTCTGTCTAGGAGATCGTAGAATTCTTTTTGAGTCGATCGTCCTTTTCTTCCGTTGGAGCGTGAGCGCATATTAAGCTAATGTTTCCAAATTTAGCTTTGATGCGGATTGTTATGAGGCGTTCGCTTATGTCTCGGAAGCTTACGACTTTTTGTCGGAGTCTTCCTCGAATAACGAATCCGCACCCGAATATGCGCTGTTTGTTCTCCTTGTAGCAGTCGCCAAATGCAGGTTTGGTCAGCCAGAACTCGAGTTCTTAGGCCACCGAATCAGCCGGCAGGGGATATTTCCACTGCGTTCCCGAGTGGAAGCAATCCAGAAGATCAAGCGCCCCGAGACGGTGAAACAGCTGAGAGGATTTTTAGCGGCCATCAACTTCTATCGAAAATTCATGCCACATGCAGCAGCGGCGCAAATCCCGTTGTTGAAGATGACACCCGGCAATCGGAAGAACGACAAAACTCCGCGGTCTTGGAAGGAAACCGCTAGCAAGGCCTTGGACGACTGCCGCCAGCTCCTAGCTGACGCGGTTCAACTCGCGCATCCCGTCCCAAATGCAGACCTTAGCCCCATAACGTCGTCAACAACATAGCGGAACCGCTGGGTTACTTTTCGAAAAAGTTTTCCGACACACAACAACGTTACTCCACATACGATCGCGAGCTCACAGCGATGTATATGGCAGTGCGTCACTTTCGCGACCTAATAGAGGGGCGGGCTTTTCACATCCAAACCAACCACAAGCCTCTCATCTTCGCCTTCAAACAGCGCCCAGAGAAGTCATAGCCGAGGTAGACAAACTATTTGTCCTTTATAGCCGAGTTCACCACCTACATCCGTCACATCAAGGGCGAAGACAACCGTGCGGCAGACTTGCTGTCACGGATCGGGGCGCTCGAGGCAGGGGACTTATACAATCAGCTCGCTGAATCGCAAGACTGACCAAATGATTGGTGTCATCACCGGCCACTATCTCATTGGCAGTTACGCACAAAAACTAGGGCAAGTTTTGAACGACTTCTGCAGAAGCTGCATAGACGAAGAGGAAGTCGAATCCATTTATCACCTACTCTGCGCCTGTTCGGCTCTCTGTAACAATCAGTAAGCGTTACCTAGGTTCGTACTTCCTAGGGCTACGGACAACCTAACCTAACCTAACCAAATCTCCAGGCGACTTTTCATCCTACCTGACCGCTATCAATCCCACCTGACATGACAGTACGACTATACGAAGCACGATGGCCAACACTCCCGGGTGTGTAGCCCAAATGAATTATTTGTCCACTTGTCGCCACAATGACTAGAAAAGAGCTTAACAAGGCAAAGTGCAATGCCCACCTGCCAACGGGTCGAGATTTATAACATCCACCTAATTACTTCAAATCCTTTTCGAGTAGGCTAATTCCTCGGTTTATAATCTCCATCATAAACGTTCTCGCAAATCATCCTGCTACCGTTTATTAGTCGCAGTTAAACGTCCTTTATTACCGCTCTATTCGCTCTGAATTCTACTCCAAAGCAAACAAAAAGTAAACGCATAACGTGTCGCACGAGAGTCGCAGTTAATTCCAAATAATATTGCACAAACGCCGCGTAGTAAAGCAATTTTTAACGGTCAATAAACTAACCGCTAAGTAAGGAACAAAATATTTTTGTCCACTCCATTCGTTGTCAACTCGTAAAACCAAACGATTTCCATGTCGCCCAGGACAGACATGACGATGATGTACTCGCCTAAATTCACGGTAACATTTGACTGTTGTGCGCTTCTGTCAAAATCATACATGCCTACTCGCATACATACATATTTCGGAAGGTAAACTCATCGCCATGTAAAAATGAAATCCGTTTCCGCATAGTTTAAGACCGTAATGACGACAATAATGTGCGCTTTTACAACTGTACGCCTCGGGAAGGTAATCGTAAACAAAAGTTCGTAAAACTTTGTTTATACCATGAATACTTAGTATGGGCCTATACGAGATGATGGGTGTCAGGACAGTGACAAACGAACGGACGAACGACAGAGGACAGTAAAATCACTTGAGGCGGAATGAGTGACGAAATGAATGACGATGAATGACCATCGAACAAGAAACATAACACTGACTGGTAATAAATCCGAAACATTAAATGTTGCCGTTATAGTTATTATTTCATTTCCTTCGTCCTTATGCTCCTTTTTGTTGCTGTTGCTATTTTATTCGTTGATAAGTTTAATTGAATTACAATCTGCTTTGAGTGGGCAAATTATTATCCGAAAGTAGTTAAGTGTTGGCGCTCTAGTTGGGGGCTGATGGTCGAGCTTTTATTATGACAAATTGGCGAAAAGTTCAGCGGAAGTCATAATGTGCGGAACGGATTTATGCGCAATTTTTATTGGTCATTTAGATAAGATGAGGCATTTTCGAATCAGTGTTCTAAGTTGAGATAAACTTAAACGCTTACTGGCGGAAACGGTTGGTGGAATTGAAATCTTGGCGCTTAAGGATTATGTTAACGGTTTTTATGATGGATTAGATTCGATTTCTAGTTATGGTATGGAGAAAAAAAAGAAGAACATCCGGGCTGGTGACACAAACAACACAGCTGGACTACTCCCCGACGGGGAATTGAACCCCGGTCTCCCGCGTGACAGGCGGGGATACTAACCACTATACTATCGAGGACGGTGTCAATCGGTGTCTAAATGGCGTTCTAGTGCCGATCGGTGATATTTCTGATCTCTGATCTCTAACTCAAAAAATTAATTTTTATCTAGTCGTATAGGATGTTGTCTAGTTGAAATTTTACTCCGATCTTGAAAAAGCGTCAGCTATTTCTATGACCTCAAGGCGTGCCTTTTTTACATTTTGAAAGCGTTTTATTTATTTTTGACCGAACAACTTATGTACATACATATCTTAAACGATTAAATGACTTGCGAGTCTGCACCTGGAATGTGAGGCCCCTTAACAGACCGGGTGCAGCCAATTAATTGGAGCAAACCTTCAGCTGTCATAAAGCAGATATAACCGCACTCCAAGAAGTGTGACGGGATAGACCAGGCAAAAGACGGATGAAAAACTGCGACATCTACTACGGGAATTGCTACAATTAGAACAAACAACGCTTATTCGGGTGCGGATTCGTTATTTATTTACATTAGCTTGATATGCGCTCACGCCCCAACAGAAGAAAAGGGCGATTGACTAAAAGAAAAATTCTACATTCTCCTAGACATTCTCCTATGTCCAATGTCTCAAAGATAGTTCTAGGAGATTTTAATGCGAAACTGGGCAAAGAGGACATATTTAAGTCGATCAAGGGGAAATATAGACTACACGATACCACGTCCGAAAACGCACATCGGCTACTCAACTTCCTGGCGGGGCGAAATCTCCTTCTGGCTAGCACCCAACGAAAATTCGACGTCGGAAAGCTACAACCGCAGGAGACCGCTAGGACCTTTGCCGATCGAGTTTCCGTCAACCTCTCGCAAACACCGGAACAATGCACAGAACAACAGCGGGAGCATTGCCAGCGTGCCATCAGAGACGCTGATATGTTGGGTTTCAATAAATCAGCAACTAGAAACCCCTGGTTTGATGAGCAATGCGGGCAAGCATTGTAGCAAAGCAAAATGCCCGCAAAGCCATGCTACATAAGCGAACGAGAGCCGCTCGTAAACATCACGAGCAGAAACGGAGAGGAACACACACACAAGCGTGAGTTCGAGGAGATGGAGAGATGCTACCACAGGAATGACACTCGCAAGTTTTACGAAAAAGTAAAACAAACGCACTATAAAGCAAGAGCGAAAGCCTGTAGGGACAACTAGCAGTAGATTCACAGTCGATGCTGAGAATATAAAAGGAACACTTCTGTAGACTGTTTAACGGCGATGAAAGACCTAATACCGCTGTTAGGCAGAATGATCCATTCGCAACGGACAAAGATGCAAGAGAATTTCACTCACCCGACCTAGATGGAATTAAGATGGTAATTTCAAGGCTCAAGAATAATAAAACCGCGTGCGCTGACGGCCTGAGACCTTTGATGTTAAAAAAGGGTTTAGACAAGATGACGAACTGTCATGTAATTTTTTCAACATCGTGCTTGAAAAGATCATACGAGACTCACTGGCCAACACAACAGGTACGTTCTATTTAAAATCTGCACAACTGCTTGCGTACGCGGATTACATTGACGTAATTTGACGAACACAGCGGGACGTCAATGAAGCCAAGACCAAAAAATGAGCTGTACAAAACCTTAATCATCCCGGTCCTCCTCTATGGCGCAGAGGCCTGGACTTTAACGAAAGCGGATTAGGGCCGCTGGTCGCTTCGAGAGGAAAGTTCTGCATTCAATCTGTGGTCCCGTTTGTTTAAACAGTGAGTAGTAGAGATGATACAACGACGAACTATACGGGCTGTACAGCGACATCGGCCTAGTACCTACCACGTCTACGGATCCAACGTCTGAGATGGCTAGACTATGAAGAGCGAATGGATAACACAACTCCGGCCGAAAGAGTCTTCGAGTCCTTCGCCGAGGGACGATGCAACAGAGGACGAGCGAACCTATGGTGGCACATACAGATGAGAGGGGACCTTCACCAACTGGGAGTGCATCGCTGGAATCAGCTAGCAAAAGACCGTGCCAACTGAAGAAGTTTGTATGTGGCGCCACCTGATTAAGTAAGTAAGCTGACTTAAACCCGTGTCGTCCAGGTCCAATTTGAAAATGTTGGTTGGTGGCACTTTCTCCTTGGTTTGTTGCTACTGCCTTTTGTCTGTCTGCTGTTGTTTCTGCGGCTGTTCTTGTTTCTGCTCCGGATGCGGATCTTGTTGCCTCTCTCCTGTTTTTCTTGTTGTTTCGGGTTTCTTTTAATGTTGTTTTTACTCAATTCACGAGGTTGTCTTTTTCGCTTTTTTTTTTTCGTTGCTTTGACTAATTTTATTTATTTTCAATTTGTCAGTAAACACCTGGCCTACTTCGACGACGAAAACCGTATGCGAACGACGAAACTAAACACTATGCTATCGAGGATGATGTCGATCGTTGTCTAACTGGTGTTCTAGTGGCGATCTGTGATATATCTGTTCTCAATTGAGAAAATTAATTGTTGGTTAGTCGTGTAAACGTTTGAGCATAACACAGAATGTCACTCAGGTAGTGCCTTATGCGATTGTTTGTGTATGTCTGTGATGACAAGGGATTTCACTCAACGCGTGTCTCATTTTACAATACTCTCGACAAGCAATCCCTTTCCATAACTCTACTGCCTTGCGTTGCCCTAATTAATTAATGTCATTGATTCGCGCTATACTACCCATTTCTAGGAGTTCATGCCCCCCATCACTTATCTCCAGAAAGGAAACAAAAAACGCCTCTCACTTTCTAATGAACAGTTGAAGGAAATCCCCTTTGACACACGTGCCTTAATTATGATGAATGCACTCCCTTGAAGGACATTCAATATTTACCCCTATCACGGTCATTAAAACGGTTTTCGTTTTGATTAACGGCTTAACCCCATGAAAACTGTTTTTTGTATTTTGTTTTTTGTTTTCTCCCACCACCACCGGTCTGCGGCGATAAACAACATGTCCGACAAAATTCCAAACTGATATTGGTGGTGGCACCGCATTCAGATGTAATCAAACCGCAGACACATGTAATTCGAGACCACCACTCTACCCGATCCCCCTTCCCTACTCATCCCGCCCGGTGTCCTTAATCGTCGGATAAATTTCCATATTTCCAATTTATTCTTCTTGTTTTTCGGTTTTTTGTTTTTTGTTTTTTTTTTTTTTTTTTCAAGCAAACATGCGGGCTTGAACCTTGCTTTTTTAGTTTTGAAAATGTCAGTTACCAGCAACTGTCAAACGACGAGGTCTAACCCTTCACCAAAAACCGGGGACAACAAAAGCGTGGAATATTAATGTCCTCAATGAATGTGCATTTGACTTTCGCTTAACATATAAATGCAACTTATTAATCACCGCTATATTCAACTGTGTCCATTAGGTTTCGTATCTATTGTGTTATATCTACCCCCGGACAAAGTCATTGAACGGCTACGCTGCTCCCTTGAACCCTTCCCATGACCCTACTGCATACATGTGTGTACGTATCAGGCACACGTTGTGCCTGAAACTTACTGACAGACAATAAATATTTTGAAAAATGAAAACTATTTGGAGAAAAGGTAACGTAATGAAAGGACGAAAGGATAATTGTAGATGGAAAAACGCAGTGGCGTGACTTTTGAGGCGACCCCCCACATCTATGCCCGGCGAGTTGACAATGGCAATTTAATTCGTTTAGTCACGCAGGTAATTGATAGATACAGATATGCTATACGTTAGAGGTAGCCCTGACAGCCAGACGGGTGAGGTATTGTGCGCTGTGGTGTGGTTTATTGATTTAGTACGGATGATGTGCATTGTTTTGGTATTGTGAATCAGTGGCTTATTGGAATGACTTTTGCAACGTTCACGAAGGCAGTTGTTGAGACGCTCTTTGTTGTAAAAAATTGGCCCTGATCAAAACTTACTTACTTATCAGGCCAGCAATACATGAAGGATTTGAGACTGAGCTATAACTGCCTTCCATCCGTGACGGTCCCGGGCACGCTGCTTCCAGTTATCAAGACCATGTTGTCTTAAATCTACGAATACTTGGTCTTTATACCGGAGGTTCGGTCTTCCTCTTCTTCTCGAACCAGGAGGCTGTGAGTCGAAAACCTTCTTAGATGGAGCGTTGGTGTTCATGCGCTCGATGTGGGCGAGCCAATGTAGTCGACGGATCTTGGCTTTCCGGACTAAATCCACATCTTTGTACAGCTCGTAGAGTTCGCGGTTATTCTCCTCTATTCAGACAGGACCAAATATCCGGCGCAGAATTTTTTTTTCGAAAATCAGCTCCGAGAGTTTGGATCGAACGCCAACACAGAACTGTCCATTCACTGCCTGGTCGGGTCGAAAGGAACATGCCTACATACATACATACATATGTATGTATATCGAAATAAACGATCAATATTTTCTCCAGTCACTACTTTGACATCCACTCAGTACTGCATTTGTCTATGGTTCTAGGCATTCTTCGGAGGATTTCCGAGGGTTCTTCACCAGATTTCACTAAAATTGAATCACAACACGTTGAGTGTAATACATACATATGTACATACATATATATGTCACTCATTCTTACGCCGGAACTAAAGAATTTTTTTTTTTCTAAAAACTCAGCACAACATGCAAACAAAACGTGCTGTCGACTTCGTGCTCCCCTCTTTCTATACGTAGTTCTGACGAACTACGCAGTGTTGCCAGCTACCGAGTTATGACCAAATTCCTGGAACTTAACTGTCACGCACATAAAATCACACACAAAATGGGTGATTGAGAGAAGCTCGGCTTTGGTGCTTCATGGAATGTAACGTCAACTGCCATACAACTGTCACATTTCGTATATGACCAGAAATTTCGCATAGCCGTGTGCCGAGTGAGCACTTTTGACTTAGTTTGTTACAAGGGACTATTGACTAACGTTGTCCTCCAAAGACTACTTCCTGCGCATAAAAAAGTTACTTGTCACAACGGTGACGACAAATGCTCTTCGCCAAATTAAAGCTGGTGTACCTCAAAGATGCATGTTAGGACCCTTACTCTACTTGGACAAATGGGAATTGTATTTGTATTATAAAATCACTATACAACCGTGAGTAAGATTTTCAAGTTTCAAATAAGGCGCGACGACAACGAACAATCGGGTACGCTCGTAGTAAACTGAACCTCTAACGCTACGAAGGAGTTAAGAGTCATCTGCGCTTCCTTTCAATACCATAAGTGGCGAAACTCTGGCACTGATCAGAGCCTCTAATTCTTTTATCCACATTAGAATATATCGCTTGACTGTATCGACTGTAGATGTTTACCGTTCCCGAAATACGTTGTTCGCTTGGTAGTCATGCTTTTACAGCCCATTAGATGTCAAATAGGATGGTCAATTACGTAGATCCTTAGCAATTCAATCGAATAATATGATTTTTCGTATGTCATAACCATAAAAGTTTTTTCGTTAATTTCTTTAAAAAAAGGCAGCATCCACCCACAATCCTGTACAGTTTTTTACCATCGCTCAACTGGCCAATGGCCCTCAAAAATACATTCCAGCCACAGGTACTTGTCCTACCCACAAGCGTGCACGTTCGGATAATAAAATCCCATTCACCTCGTTACCAGAACAACAAGTTTGCGTTTTCATTTAGCATGAAATCCGTATTCAATGATCCTTTCTGCGTCCGATTGAAAAGGGATATAAAAACGTATCGAATGTTCTCTTCGTAAAAATATTCAAATAATTTGCTTAATATCATCAAAAATCCTTACATTTGCCTTAGTACACTCTCCCTCTGTATGAAAAATATGTATGTATATGTATATCTGAAACTCGATTCCATTGAATTGCGTCCGTTAACCCCAACTACTTACATACAGACAGCTCCCTTAGGATCTGCACTTACATTACCGTAAAGTCGGTGTTTAAAATTCGTTACATCCTCGCACGCCATTCACAATTCGCCTCGTAGTCTTTTGCACTTTTGCGATTTCTATTAACTAAATTGGAAAATTCTTTTATACGAGCGCTTTGTATTCAGTTAGACTGGTTGCCGCTTTTTTGGTATATCCCCAATATCTAGTGTACACCATCCGGTACAACGTGTGTAACAATTTGTTTGGGATTTCGGAAAACGAAAAAGGATATTACAGACGAATCGAATGGATTATGCACTCAATCTATTCTTCACCCATTCTCCAGTAAATAAAGAAAATTCTCCTTTATCCCGTTCTCGTGCGTTCTCGTAAAAATTTGCATGGAAATTGCACGCGGAATGTCTTTCAATCAATGGGGAATGTGAAGCGAATTGCGAAAATCTAAAAATTACTGCAAATTGACTTCGAAATGGGCGAGTTATTTACGTTTGAATGTAAACGATGACATCTGTCAAAAGATAGACGGACAAATAACTGTATCCCATATGGTCTAGTGGCTAGGATATCTGGCTTTCACCCAGAAGGCCCGGGTTCGATTCCCGGTATGGGAATATTGTTTTTTCTTTATTTCTTTCTTTTCTTGTGGTTTTTTGCAATAAAATACATTTTCAAGGATTTATCGAATAGAGGATTGAAAATCGATTATCTCGTGATCTCATTGTAGAGCCACTCAATTCATTAGACCTACGGGATTACTACAACTACCATTGACTCGTGGTAATTTGTTAGTCCAACTCGTTTTATTGCTCTATTCATTGGCAAGCAATCCTTTTAGACACACAGCCCTCGAGAATAAAGGAAGAAAAGGAACTTCCATGAGCTAGGATGACACTATTTTCTGTATACAAAGCGTACAAATTAAAAGTGTCGTCCTGATTTTGTTGTTTTTACTTTCCTTTTTTGCAAAAGTTATCGTCGTCAATGTGGCCCAGTGACCTGTAAATCACGGTTAAGAGAGGAGTAATGCTCGTCGGGATTTGTTGTTATTGTTCGTCGTAAATCAGGATAACGACTTGTTTGCTCTTTTCCTCTCTTTCTCCCTCTCTTTCGTTTGTGGGCAATTAGGATGTCGATTGTTGGTTGTTCACATTTTTTTTTAGTAATCAAAAGAGATGTATGTCCTTTGTCTACTGTTTTAGACAGCCACGCCGCCTGACGGAGACAGAGTAGGTCTCCTCTGATACGATCTGAGCTAGCCAGCTTGCATTGTGATTTCAGCTTAATTAAGAATATTTGTAATTAGATTCATTTTGCAGCATGTCATCGTACAAAGTCTTAAAAACAAAAAAAGCAACACAAAGTCACACTTGAACCCTTCCACGGTTGTGAGGTGACAGGAAGTTCACTGCAGTTTAATTAAAACTTCATTATGACGCATGCATGCATGAGCGACCGCATAGTCGAGATTTCTATTCACACCAGAGCGGTGCGACGAAAACAAACATTTCAAGCAACAAGCCAGACTGTCAGACGTGCATGTACGCGACAGCATGCTGGCGGAGGACCCTCTACGGGCCTTCCATCCTGAATGGGAAGTTGCTTAGACTGATTTTTTGTTTTATGAAAGAGAAAGAGGAATAAAACGACAAACGGCGCTAGGAGTAGTGGTGCTTGAAAGGCATAACGATTCACACAGGTGCCTTATGCAGTGGTACTTCATATCATCTGGGGTATGTATTTTAATTTCCTGTCTGTTTGGATGCGTTTTCGAGTGCTTAACAGATTCATGGTGTTTCTCGTAATGAAGTAGCTTTTCCGAGTTGATGAGAAGGAAGCACTCCTGGGAGAGCGCGATAGCGTGGCTGTGTCCAGGGGAAAGAATCGTACTTGAGAAAAAGCTAATTGGAATCTGTATTCTGTTCTTCTGTGTATGGTAAGGCAAAATTTGATTTGTCCCAGACGTAGGAACACTCGTAGAAGAGAAAAGTAGGAAAAAAGAAAAAAAAAATGACTTCGTTCGGAGTCGACGACGCCATAACACTCCCCGACGGGGAATTGAACCCCGGTCTCCCGCGTGACAGGCGGGGATACTAACCACTATACTATCGAGGACACACATTTTTTTCTGGCAAATAACGTATATATGTTCAAGTTCGTGGTTTGTTGATGGAAAACAATATTTCCGGTTTTCAGATAAATGAGTAATCGCTTCTGTTAAAAATAGCTGCAAATGTGGGTTAGCGCAGGCGGTGGAAATACATAAATAGCACGCGTTCTGAGCTGACACGTTGTGACCATGTGGAGAACTTCACTAAATGAGTAGTAATAGGTACATTTGTGGGCACTTTCTATCGCACGTTGGTTTTCTTGGTTGCATGAAACTAGACATATAGTAATCAGTTCAAACGTCGAAGTAGGCCAGGCGTTTACTGACGAATTGAAACTAAAATAAAAACGAAAATTTGAAATAAAAAAAAACGACGACAAAGAGAACCCTCGAGTAAAAACTTCCTCATTATGGAAGTGTCGGGTTACTATCCCGAAAGTGCCACAATAGGCGCACAGATTAACACATCACCACCAACCAGAAGGAGGCTGAAGCCTACACCAAACCTCCTTAAGCGAGCGTCCCATAGCAGTCAGACGGTCGAGGTAATAGAAGAATCACCAACAACGTCAGCATTGGCAGCAGCGAAACGCCAATGCAATGACCATCAAATTCAGGCGCCATATGTGTCGAAAAGAACTCCTTTGGCGCTCCGGCGAGTTCTGAGTCAGATGACGAAGTTTTAAATAGACGCACTCGACTCATAGAAAAGAAAATGCGTGCTATAAAAGAAAAACAAAGAGCCCAAAAAACAGGGTGCAAGAAGCTGTTCTCCAACAGCAGATAATAAACAAGCAACAACAACAGCTGCAACCAAACCAAGACCAACAACAACTGCAGCAGAACAGAAACAACACCAATCAACAAAACGTAGAGAGAAGCAACAAGATCCGTAGCAGAAACAAGAACAACATAAGAAGCAAGAACAGCCGCAGAAACAACAGCAGCCAGACAAAAGTTATGTAGCAGCAACAAACTAAGGAGAAAGTGCCACCAATCAACACTTTCAAACTTTACCTAGACGACACGGTTGTAATGTGTAAGTCAGCTATTGGCCTTCATTTTGAAATTCCTAGGGTAAGCGACGAAAAACATGCTATCTACTGCAACACAGTAGATCTGCATAAAAAAGTGTTAAGGGATTCTGAGACGGAGCTCCTTTCGTATACGCCGAAATCGGAAAGGCTCCAAACCATGCTCTTAAAGAGCATGGATCCACATATAGATCCGGAGGGGTTCCTGCAACATCTCAAGAAGCTCGATTGTGATACCTTCTCGTTTGTTAGAGTTAGGCACTTTGCCACGGCGCTTATTGCCATTTCTCCCAACTACCGAAGGTAAAGTAGACAGCCTAAATTCAATTAATGTCATAGGCTGCCAGTCCATACGTTGGGAAAGATTAAGAAGGATCGTAAACATTTTACAATGTAACTGCTTCCAGAGGTTCGGGCAAGCCGCGTTGAACTGCGAGATGTAGCCTCGATGCGTTGAAATTGAAATTCATCCCCTGCGTATGCAATATTAACATCAAAAGTGCATGAACGAATTACTCTGAATTATAGCCAACGCGAAAATCTGGTCGGATCATATCTAGGACAACCACCCCTGACTGTAGTGAACGAACATCTACGACTTAAAAAACCACTGCACTCCGTTCAGGTTGTGTGTAAACCTAAGCGAAACTCTCCCTCTCCCTTTTATCTTCGCTTGCACAAGGTTCAAACGTGCTAAGGCCTTAACCTTGAGTGCGGGTGTAACTATAAAAAAAAAAAAATAAAAAAAACCCGCCAACTTCAACAGCAGCTACAAGGGCAGCCGACCCGGGTAAATCGACTCTACTCGGTTCTTCTGGGCCAAGCCCTGTCAAATTAAGAAATTGATGGGTATCTCAACGATATGGACGTGATAATTAAACAGACGATGGGTAGAACAATACCAGGCCAGACATAACGATACCACGGACGTGTACCGAAACGCGACCATACCCGCACTACATAGACTAAAAAGTAGACTTCTGTCAAGAATCAAACTCTTGTACAGACGGTTTACTGACAAGGTCCAGAGACACTATCCTTAGTTAAGAACCTTCTACAATTGATAAAAGAGAATTACAGAATATCGGTATGTTCATACTGGAACACAAAAATTCGGGATGTGAAGTCAAAAAACCCGAATACATATGTATGTACTACCGGGAATAAATATTGTTTGTCGGAGGAACAATAAAAATGACATTCAGAATTGGAAGCTTCTGAGGACACCAGACCATTAATGAATATTATAAACCGTGAGCATAGATCCAGAAGGTGCCGTTCTGGATAACGACTTCTTTGTGATAGAAGATCCACAAGAGAAAGTAGCGACATTGGGGGCTATCTTTCACGAAGTGTCAAAGGTGAATGATAGCATTCGCCCGAACCACGACCAGGGGAACAGGCCCTTCATCCCCACTTCTACTTTCGAAATAACATCGAACATTGGTGATCCGAGACAATGGTTTCACCGGGTTCAGTGACGATTTCACTGCACATAATGTCGTCAATGATGGGCTTTATACTCCTTTTGTATCGGCGGTAGAGCTCCAAACGATCATCGAATTTCTGACGGAATATCTAATATTGTACTTAGACACCTTTCACCGATAGCTATAGAGGCATTCACTATCCTGTATAATAATGCACTGAATAATGCATATTATCCGGTGCGTTGGAAAACAGCGGTGGTGCAGCCAATCCCCAAGCAAGGAAAAGATTTGTCCAACCCGGCGAATCTCCGATCGATAAGTCTCCTTCTGAGCATAAGCAAGGTATTCGAGAAGATGATCCACTGAGCCCTTTCTAAATGGGCTGAGAGCGAGGACATCATTCCGGATAACCAATTCGGTTTCAAGGCGAGGCTTGGAACTACGTATTCATGCTGCGTCGAAACTCGTGTCGGATATTCAATGGAAAAAATGTAAGAACCAATGCACGGGTGCCAGTCTGGTTTGGAAAAGGCCTTCGACACCATATGTGGTCTCATAGCTTCTAGCGACCTAGTCGCGTACAGAGCAGGTCCAGCGATTGATGGTAACTCTCTTGCAAATGACTTTGAAGCAATTCAGATGTTTCGTAATGACGGAAAGTTGAAAATCAATTTCCAAAAATCGGAAACTGCTTAGAACGCCATTGTCTGGGGCCTCTAGAGATTCCAAGAGAAACTTGCGAACATTTTCTATTTCTGGGCCGGATCGGCGTCCACTGGCAAGCCAAAATGTAGTTAGATACCTTGGAATCTGGTTGGATCAGTATCTGGCTTTGGCCAGGGCTCGGGGAGCTTTCGCTCTGTAAAGGTGACTGTTTCATAACAGCCAACTTGATTCCAGAGTAAAGGTAATCTGCTACATGGCTTTAATCAGGCCCATGATCGCCTATGGATGTCCCGTTTGGTTTAATGTGAGTGCAAGCCGGATATTCGAAAGACAGTGCCCAAGAACCTGTCTCGGATTGTACAAAACCCCGGAATCCGAGTACACAAAATTCTATCCCAACGAGGTTTTCTACAATAGAGCCAAAATTATAGGAATTGTCAACTTTCTGATCAAGCTGATTAGAGGTCATGTTTCGAGAGCAATGTTTTCGAAAAACAATTGGGCTTATTACCCAAATGAGTTATATCGCGAGAGAGTGCGCCTTAGCCGCTTTGTTCCCCCGGAAGCATTTTTCTTAGCCTTCAACATAAATAAATAACACAACAAATAGACTAGACGTCGAAATACAGAAGTGAAAGTATTCAGTACAGCTTCCTGTTCCGTTAAATAAAAAAAAAAATACAATCAGTTGATTAACCTTAAATTGTATGAACACCTACTAGAAAAAAGGAATTTCCCATACCGGGAATCGAACCCGGGCCTTCTGGGTGAAAGCCAGATATCCTAGCCACTAGACCATATGGGAGTTGTTCAATGGTGTGTCAGAGAGCTCATATAAGCATAAGGGCATTCTAAACTAAGAAACCAATGTTTGAACAAGTGCTTATGACTCATACTCTAAATTACGCATGGTAACAATGAGAAAGTATCTGAAATAAGTTCGTCAGTTAGACTTAGATTTATTCAAAATCAGATAGGATCGATGGCTGTCGAGATGGTTTCCATATACCCTTGAACGCTGAAGCCAGCAGCCTTGGGTGTCGTGGAGAAATTATGTCGGTTTTTATCTTCTAACTTTAAAAGCATACATAGATCTTAGGTGAAACAAAACTTTATTAATCAAAATAGCAACCGTTGTGATCAACACACTTTTGTCAACGGAAAGGAAGTTTATTTATTTCTTCAGCATAAAACTCATGGCGTTACAGCCCATGAAGGACCTAAGCCGAGCTTCTCTCAATCACCCATGTTGTGTGCGATTTTATTTTCCCATAGGTGAAAGGGACCTACAGTTTATTGCCGGTTCCGAACGGCGAATTTCAAGAAGCTTTTCATGACAATTTACTACAGGGGAAATTGTCAGAACCCCGCTGAGGAAAAACACCGTGAAAAACACGTTCGATGACATGGCTGTGTCTGGGGACTATGGACCCGTTAAAGGCAGTTTTGGCGCCATCTTAGCTCTTCTCACGTAAGAAGTGATAGTCGGTTGGAGAAAAGTCCAGCGGGTACGGTGAATGGAATAAGGTTTCGTAGCCCAACTCTGTACGACATGTGGTCGGGCGTTGTCATGGAGAAGGATTTATCCTTTTCTGTTGACCTAAGTCCGACGCATGCAGTTTAGGTTTTTGTACAATTCATCGATTTGTTGACAATGTTTTTCAGTCGTGATGGTTTCGCCAGGATTCAGAAAGCTGTGATGGATCAAACCAGCTACAGACTACCACCACCAACAGTCAATGCCAGCTTTTGGAAAGTGTCGTGGTGCTTGATCTTGATCCTACCGTTGAGCTAAGCGACGCCGTCACAATCCGACGTACGTCACAATCCGATCGAGAAAAGGATCATTGTTGTTGCGCAAAATGAGCAAAGACGCTACTTCAAAACTACGATTTTTTTGGATCTCGTTCAATTCGTACGGAACTCACTTGTCGAGCTTCTTTGATTTCCCAATTTTTCGCAGGTGGAAAGAAACCATTCCAATTGCCACGCTTTTAATTGATCATTGTCGATGAGTTTCTTATGCCCACGCCAATCCTTATCTTCGAGCGACTCATCTCCGTTTCGAAATTTTTGGAACCAGCGTTGCAGCATACGTTTGTTCGTCGCCGAAGGCGATATTAATGTTACACCTGGCCTCTGCTTCTCTGTGGACCAGTTTGAACTCACATAGAAAAAAATAGTGCGCAATTGTTCCCTTTCCTGTGAACATTAACAACGTTGAAGCAAACAAACGATCAACTATGGCGACATCATCTAAGCAAACCTGATCCCTACTCCAGAAGCGGTTGGAGCACCTAAAAATGTATTCAGCGTTAAAATAGAAGAATGGCAGTCGATTGACAAGTCTGAAAATCATAGTCATAAGCTGGTGTGGATTTTGTATACAGCTTTTAATAGGCTGTATTTATAATGAGTGTACAGAACGAGCTAAGAAAGCTGGATAAGAAGAGCTGCGACGGTCGGCTTGGAGCACAGAGCATAAGTTGCTAGCCAGCCCCGCGAGGTAATAATTAACGGCAGTCCCGCGGGGAGAGTGGTTGATAAGTGCAGGATGTGGTTTAGTATGTGGGCGCATCGAATATTCGGACTTGCGAATCGTATGTGTCAGTAGCCCGAGCTACATGCATTTTTTGAAGATTACACATGCTTTGGCGCAAAAAAAAAAAAAAAAAAACACCTGGGAACAGAGCAGACGCTCCTTCAATCGCATATGGTATACAGACGGCTCCACCACGAAGTAAGGCGCTCAGGCTTGAGTATACGGAACACACATCTATCACAGCATGGACAGGTAAAACTACGTACATATTTCGCAAAAAAAAAATAATGATATTCTCTCTGATAGTAATGCTGCACTTCTGGCCCTCAAGAGCTACGAAGTCACCTCCAAATTCGTATGGGACTGCCTACAACTATTACACCAACTGGCCAACACAAACAGAGTTCACCTCAATTGTATACTTGGGCACAGCGGCCATATAAGAAACGAACAAGCAGACCTACTACCAAGGAAAGGCTCCGTTTATGATGACACGTCCATTTTGTGGTATACCCTTGAGGAACACGGTCAAACACTACTGCTCATAAATGGAAGGTAGCAGACAAGTCAATATATTCTTACCAACCTTTTCCCTTACAAGAACGAATCAACTCTGAATGCTTTCTAGGAGTCAGATTCGCACAGTCACAGGCTTTCTCACTGGATAATAAACCCAGTCAACAAACATCTTAAAACCATGGGCATTACACAAGATGACATCTGAGCATATACTGTGCCACTGTCGTGTCGTGTCGTCAGGACACATCATCGACACTTAGGCAGGTATTATCTTGAGGCAGAAAAAATCGCTGCTAGCTCAGAGAAGTGCGCAAACGTGCTCGGACGTCTAACAAGTTATGTACTTAGATTTATCACAGCCAGTGTGCATCCGAGCAACGCTCGCATAGCTAACAATTATCATAATTGACCCTACTGAATAAGCGATTCAAGTCATACTGACTTGACCGGTTAGATCGCGTGATGTGTTTCAATCGCAGAATTTGTCTTATTAGCGAGATACAATTTACTCAACGCGACTCTCCGCATGGACCACTTAAACCGTGCTCAACACTTGCGAAATGATCTTAAAAAAGTAAATGGCAGGCATTGGTGCATCAACGCGGAGAAACATTGTATACACTTTTGAAATGCTGCTCTCTTCTCCAAGCAATTAAAACCAAAAGCTTAAACAAATAACAAGACGATGGAAAACCCATGCCATTGCCGATCTAGTCTAATCATAATCAAGCAAATTTTATTCGCTGGAGGACACACGGCAGAACAAGAAAAACTACCAAAACTGCGCTGTCTAACCCTGTTACAGTTCTAGTGGGAACTAAAAACTTACAAAGTAAGTCCGGACAAGGACGCATCAATTAGATTCCGAGCAGCATTGTTTTTGAAAATGTAAATTAATTTTTAAGGTCACGTTAACCATCAGCCATTCCGCCAACACCAGGTAGGAGCAACCCCATCGGCGCCGCGGGCGTGATTCGAATCAAAGAAAATTCATAATCTAGATGCATCACTTGGTTATTAGTAGTGTAAACCGTCAGTTTACCTTCTACTGTGACAAGGTTTTCGCCCTAATCCACTCTGTTTTGAATTTTATTCTGTACCAAGTCAATGTGAATTGTAATGAGAGAAAAATTCAAATGAAAATTGTTGTTGCACGACGACGAGTGAGTGTGAGGCAACCGGTTTGTTGCGTGGCTGGGCGTGCTGGAGCTGATAAGAATAGACATGGAATGGGAATGTGTTTGTTAAATTCTTATATATGTATGTATTCTAGTCTAGACCGAAGGCAAAATTGTAACATGGAAACAAGAAAAAAAGAAATTTCCCATACCGGGAATCGAACCCGGGCCTTCTGGGTGAAAGCCAGATATCCTAGCCACTAGACCATATGGGATGTTGAAAATCTTGTGTCAGAATCACATGTCGAACTTGATAGCATGTGGATTCAAATAATTTCCATTACGTATCGCCTCAGTATATTATCGCTAGTACGAGAGTAAGGTGAAAAGTGCTCGGCCTGGCACAGAAGTAGTATTTCAATCAGCGTAGACGTGTGTTTCCTGCCTGTGTGCACGTGTAGTTTTCCTTGAAATGGATAAATTTGAATATCGTGCGATAAAAAAATTCGTAAGGAAATGCTTCCAAACTTGACAAAAAAGGGACTCTCCTCTGGGCAACTGGATTTAAATGTGGTCGCTCAGCCCTCGCAGATGATCCACGTGATGGGCAGTCAAAAATCGAAAACACACTGCAAACCCTCGAAAAAGTGCATGATACTCATATCTCGATGGACGATAGGCGAGTGAAGGTGAGTGAGATAGCTGGGGCAGTGGGTATCTCAAAGATAGGGTACGAAAGCTCTGCGCAAGACGAAGAAACCGAATGCGCGAAAGATTTGCGCAGCAAGCTTTGGACCGATTCAGTAGGGTGTCGAACGATTTTGAAGAGACATGGCCCACAACTACAAAACAGAAACGAAACAGCAGCCCATGCCATGGAACTCTGTGGTTCAGCGCCAAAAAACCCGAAATCGATCCCAACTGCCGGAAAGGTCTCATGGGTATTGTGGCGAACATTATTCCAACCTTCTCGACCAGCTGGATGCCAACATTTGCGCGAAGAGACCTGGCCTGAAAAAAAAAACCGTCTTCCAGCAAGACCATGCACATGTACACAAGAATGCGTTGGCGGAAGGAAAACTGCGAGATTTGGGCTATCAAGCCTACCACTCTTGCCATTCATCCAGAAGGGCGCGAGGCGGATCATCGTTATTTTTAAAAGGAAATATCGAGCCCTCTTTGGTATTAAGAGTAGAACTTGAGAGGTTACAAATCAGCACAGTGCGCGTTAAGAATAAAAACTATTTCTTTAATGTATCTTCAGTGTATTGCCAACCACGCTGTCCGTTGGAGGCGGCCTTTTTAAAGACCTTGTACTGAATTTTCTTATTGGTGGTGACTTTAACGCCTAACACACATTTTGGGGTTCAAGGCGTATTTCAAAGAAAGGCAAAATGCTCTACAAAGCTGGTATGGATTGCAACTTTTATTCAACTGGCAAACCAACGTATTGGCCTAGAGACACTGCGAAAACACCTGACCTTATCGATTCTTTCGTTGTAAAAGGCATATCTGATCACTACGTTTGTCGTCGTACAGAACTTTAGTCTTTCCCCAGACCATTTTTCAGTTACATATGTACATATATTAACGATGAGTGGCTTGAACCACCTAGACTTACGAATAGAACGACAAACTGGGTAGGTTTTAGGAATGAAAATCAAGAAGGTATTAGTCTAAGGGTGCAACTGAGGACACCGTACGAATTATTCAGCACGCAGCGTGGAATAACACAATCCAGCAGAAATTAAAGAGCTTGTAATGGAGAAACGAAAAGTCCGTAAACGATGGCACCAAAGTCGAGCACTGACTATATAACCTGCTGCGGAATCCTCTCAGAGAATTCAAAAATCATGGGGTTCGTTCGTACGTAGCCAGGGTATCAAATTATTCCCTCTGAAAAGCTATTCTTCTTCTTTGGTGGCGTTACAGTCCATGGAGGACCAGTGCCAAGCTCCTTTCAATCACCCATGTTGTGTGTGATTTATTTTTCACACAGGTGAAAGGGACCTACAGTTTAATGGCGATTCCGAACAGCGTGAGTCGAGAAGCTTTTTCCAGGCAAGTTATACTACAGAGGGTTTTGCCAGTACCCCGCCGAGGAGGGACGCCGCGAAATAAACATTCGATGGCATTGGTGCTATTGGGATCCGAACTCGCTCACCGTGCGCCAGAGTCCAACACACTAACCACTGCGCCACGGCGCCCTCTCTGAAAAGCTAATAAGGGCATTAAAAAGCTTAAACTGCAGACATCACCAATAAGGAAAAATCAAAATGAACGTGGGCGAAAGGCATTTTCTTTCTCGCTGAAGTTTTTGTTTAATATCTTGCTGAAACCTTCAATCTATTCAGGGGACAATCGCTACCTGTCAATAGCAATGCTCTGGGAACAACTGGGGAAAACAAAATGACGTAAGCTACGCTTCCCGAACTGGAAAATATCCAAAATTCATAAGCCAAATAAAGCACCAGGTTGCTCCTTAATTACAGGGGATGTCCTTAAAAATTTGCCAAAAAATACTCTGCTCAAATTTTTATATCTTGCTAACGCAGCGCTTAAGTTAGAACACATACCGAGCCAATGGAAGGGCGCCGAAGTTATTATGGTCCCAAAGCCCGGAAAGTCTCCGACGGATAAAAAATCTTACCGCCTAATATCACTGTTGTCGATCATTTCGAAAGTCTTTGATAGAATTATAGTCAATCGCTTAAGGCCGATTGTCGAAGAAAGGCGTTTTTTGCCGGATATTCAGCGTCGTTTCAGAAGCAAGCTTTTCACTCTAGACCAAGTGCATCGAATAACAGATGTGGTCGAAAAAGCACTCAAACATAAGCTAATATGCTCGAGTGTATTTCTTGACGTCTCCCAAGCCTTTGAAAAAGTATGGCACGAAGGCTTCGGATATAAACTGAGACAAGATTTCCCCGAACAATTATCGAACGTTCTGGAAAACTTCTCATCTATTAGACTTCTTCGTGTTAAACACGGGAGCCGATTCTCAAATTTTAGAGCAATTACGACTGGCGTTCCGCAAGGAAGCGTACTTGGTTCGCCACTTTACTTGCTGTATACTTAAATTTTACTTATAGAAACGTAAGAGCACTACGTCTCTTTGTAAATTACGTTAGGCATGTCTATCGTTTCGAAACTCAAGTCGAAAGCGAATGTAAAGAAAAAACGTGATGAGTTCGATTGGAAATAAAATGAAATGTACAGGCTGCTAGGAAAACTGATTACAAGCTGCTTCTCTATAAACAGTTGCTTAAACCTATCTGGGCCTACGGTATACAACTCTGTGGTTGTATCAAGATGAGTAGTTCTTCTATTATACAAACGTTTCTGCGGATTGCAGGAACTCTCACTGGAAAGCCACCTGCTAATGTGATCACCTCGAGAACAGCAAACTGCTGGATATGTAAACTGACTTACTTACTTACTTACTCAGTGGGCGCTACAGTTCGGGGCTAACCTTTCGCTAGTCTTTTCCAGTGCCGCACGCCCAGTTGGTTGAGGTCTCTTTCCGTGCCACCTTAGGTGCGACCGTCCTCTATTTCTTCGTCCCTCGGGGTTGGATTCAAAGACTCTATGGGCCTGAGCTGTGGTCCATTCGCTCTACATGGCCTAGCCATCTTAGGCGTTGGATATAAAGACACCTGACTAGACTCATGTCGCTGTACAACACGTACAGTTCATGATTGAATCTTCTCCTCTAACGCCCCTCTGTGTTTATAGGACCAAAAATCGCATGCCGAATCTTCTCTCGAAACGATCAAGGATTTCTTCATCCACTTTAGATAAAGTCAATGTTCCTGCGCCGTATAACAGGACCGGGATAATTAAGGTCTTATATAAGGTCAACTTGGTCGTACGAGAGAGGGCTCTACTTCTCAGTTGCCTCTTGAGCCCTAAGAAGCAGCGGTTGGCAAGAGTAATTCTGCGCTTGATTTCGAAACTGGCGTCGTTGTTCCAGGTCACTGCGGAACCGAGGTATATGACGTCCTTAACTACCTCGAACTTTTGTCTGCCAATATGCACGTTCTCGCCAAGACGTCGGTGATTAATGTCCTTTATCGATGACAGCAGATATTTAGTTTTGCCCTCATTAACTGCCAAACCAATTTTTGTCGCCGCCATCTCGATACTCGCAAACGCCTCATTGACATCTCGCTGTGATCTACCTATTATGTCAACGTCGTCGGCGTATGCAAGGAGCACATCGCCCTGTCGAAATCCTTTTTTGACTTCGAAACTATCGGTCGGTTCTGCACTTATTCGGATGGAGCAGCGAACGTTCTCCAGAGTCATCCTGCAAAGTCTGACGAGCTTAGCAGGAATGTCAAAAGTAAACATGGCGTTATATAGCTCGTCTCTAATTACGGTGTCGTATGCGGTCTTGAAGTTGACGAATAGATGGTGAGTGTCGACTTGAAATTCATTGGTTTTCTCCAGGATCTGCCGTAGAGTGAAGATTTGGTCGATGGCGAACTTCCCTGGCCTCAAGCCATACTGATAAGGACCTATTAGCTTATTTACGAACGGCTTCAGGCGTTCACAGAAAACGACAGCGACGACCTTATATACGACATTAAGGAGACTTATTTCTATGTAGTTGACGCAGTCAAAGGGGCTCCCTTTTTTGTGGATCGGGTAAACAATGCTAAGACTCCATTTCTTGGGCATGCTTTCCTCTGACCATATCTTACAGATGAGCCGGTGCATGCTCCTAACCAGCCAGCTGCTTTGAAGAGCTCAGCAGGCAATCCATCTGCGCCAGCAGCTTTATTCGACTTGAATTTCGACATGGCAATCTCAACTTCGTCGAGCTCAGGGGGACGGAATTCCCTGCGATCTTTGTCATTAGGAAATGGGTCATTCTGCCTGACGGTGGTATGTTGGCTGTTATACAATCTGCAGAAGTGGTTTCTACTACTAGGTGTCCGTTCTCATCCTTACAGGCATCCGTTTGGGCTTTATAGCCTTGAGAAATTCGTTTTATCTGTTGATAAATTCCTCGAACGTTGTGCCTGCAGTAGCACCTCTCAAGTTTTCAATCGCCCGTTTCTCGTAGTCCCTTTTTTTTCTTTTTTCTTGAAAAGCTTATGTTCCTCCCCTTTTTTAAGCTCGTAGAGCTCACGAGCCGCTCTTGTTTTTTTGTGTAGTGAGGCTTTGTATGCCTCCTGCTTTTCTGCATGAATCCCTTTACACTCGTCATCGAACCAGGTGTTTCGTCGTGGTGGAGCAGCACCACTTGCTGCACTTCATTTGCTGTGCTCTTCAGGGCTTGTTTGCACTGGCTCCATTGTTGCTCTATTGACTGAGTGGAGGATTGAGGTGTATCGGTGTGCGGTTAGCGATCTCCGGCGATAATAGCTTTCCGACGTCATAGCTTGGTGTTCTAACTCTACTCCGCGGCGTTCGTGTTATCCGTTGACGTATCTTGGCTACTACAATATAGATAGTGGTCTGAGTCGATGTTCGCTCCTCGAAAAGTACGAGGCGTTCACTCAATTATTGGAAATTTAGGACTTTATGCCTTAGTCTACCTCTAACAACAAATCCGCATCCAAATAGTCTCTGTCCTCTTTCCCTATAGCAGTCACCGCAGTAGATATCGCAGTTTTTCATCCGCTTTTTACCCGGTCCATTCCTTCGCATTTCCTGGATGGCGGTTATGTCCGCTTTATAGCGGTCCAGAGCGTCCGCAAGTTGTTCGGCCGCAAGTGGTCTGTTTAGGGACCTAACATTCCACCTACAGAACCGAAGGTCCTTGTTTGTTTTTTGTTTTCTTAAAGGGTCGTCAACATAGACTCGTTCCATTTAATTGTTTTTTGTTTCTGAGCAATATGTGGTGTTACCGTTATGGTTTGCTAGACCGTAGCCCAACCGATACTAATCCTGTTTAGTGGCACAGGATACTCGTCATTCGGTCTCTTCCATGAGTAATTGCCCTTGTAAGGAAATTTCCAGATGGTACCACGAGGAGGTGGAAGTAGGACCTGACTAGCAGAGCTGCAAGGTGTTCGGCTGCAGAGGCTCTTACTTGCTTTTTGTCGGGCCAGCAGGAGAAGGAACCCTTGGCCATTTTAATAGTCCAATGGAAGTAGGAGTCTTCAACGCTGTATCTTTACGTATTGAAAAGCACACATGTGTCCTCACGAGTGATGACACCGATAAGATTCGTAATGTTCACATAGCTTGACCCAATTGTCCTCTGACTGAAAAAAAAAAAAAAAAAACGAAACTAAAAACCAAGCGAAGAGACAAATATTTTTAGCCATTGTAACCTCCCTGCCCAAGTTTCTTTGCAGTCCAAGTTTTCGGTTTCATCGAAACCAACGTTCATTTCGATTTTTCTCAAATGAGATTACACTCGTAATGGAATGTCCTTTACAGTCTATACCAACATCCTTTTGTTCGCACTTCAACAAGCAAGAACAAACATTTGAAGAAAGGACAAAAGAAACGACGAAGGAGAAAAGGTGAAAATCCTTCGTTCAAAGTTTCACTGACATCTCGACAAGCCAAAAAGGAATCGTTTCCACTTATCCTTCGAGTGATAAAGGAAAACCATAGAAAAAAAAAAAAAACGGAAAGAGAGGAGGAAAGTGGATAATGGCAAATAATTATGATGGTGAAACAAGTATAGAAGCGCGAGGAGCGTGGATAGGCTTTTCCGCATCAACGAACTTGCAAGAGCAGCTCAAGTTCATTTATGTACATTAAGTCTTTTGACCATCAAGGAAGCTCTTTCGCTTTACGGGTTTCGTGTATTTATCTTTGAGTGGATGGATGGTTGGATAGATGGATGGATTAGCCCAAAAGGGACGGTATTTGGTTATGATTATGGTCGGTTCCGCATTTCGAGCGGTCAATTGGTCAAGTGGGCGAGAAAGGAAACGAACGAAGCACGAGGCGTTAGGTTTGTAAGTTCTCCTTTGACGAGTGATGAGTACGATGGAATAGATCGTGGATTTTGTAACAACAATCTCACGTGCAGATTTTCCATTAGCCACCAAATAAGACGGGTTGACTATGTGGGGCATAAAGCCATAGACATCCTGTCTGTGAGGCCCCATTAATAATTCCTCCGTGTAGAGCATTAATTTATTTATACCAGACAAATTGACATGCAAGAAAAGGCAACAAAAGGCCCACGGGTCGTAAAAAGCAAGTAGCTACCAGTACAGGATAATAGAAAAATCAAACTGACGATTGCATGCACATCCGCCATTAAATAGCAACTGCCGCACCCGCTAATGGGGGCGAATAGCCGAACAACCCAATGACCTAGTCACTAGGTGGCTTACAACGATTTTCCACTCGAGTAAAATCGCGGAAGTCGCAAGGAACTGACCGACCGACAGAATGTCTAACGTGATCCTGATTAAGATCCTTTTTGGTTGCGGCGGAAGTCGGTAAAAACTCGGGAACGATTCGATGTGTTTGGGGAGCGGTGGGGGAGGTGTGTGGGGGGGGGGGGTCAAGCGTGCTGCAGTCACATAATGCACTCAACTCATTTGATGATGATAAGTTGAAAAATCAACATGGAAAAGCACTCCAGGCGCGGGTGAAAGTGATTGAAAGTTGGCTGGCCCGTGACGAACGAGTCCTCATTATAAATTGTGGCCAGTAACAGCACGCGCGCGGGTCATTTTTGCATGCATCCATCCATCCAACCAGTACTCACTGCTGTGATGTAATTGTGATTGTGTGTCGTGCACATTGATCGCACTCTAAGTGGGTGCAATGCATTCGATGCATGCATTCCACTATAATCTACGGGATACAACACGCAAGCTGTGGGCGGTATGGTGCCGGAAGGACTCTTATTTTTTTTATTTTTCATTTTTTTATTCGACTGCAGGGTATTTGGGCATGGGGACACATTGGGAAAAGCTTTTAACGCACAATAAACTGTGAGTGATGAATGGACGAAAGGAGTAAGACTTGGGTTTATTGACTTAATTGGAGCAACTGGCAGCATGTTCAAGTGGACCTCTCAATAAATGAAATGAAAATTGAAGTGGACTGTGAAAAGGACCCTTACGGCCCATGGAAGGCATCTTCACTGGAATGGGGAAGGGAGTATTCCAACCCTATTTTATTTGACTTAAAAGCCAGCAATAATGGTTTGTGTCAGGTTGAAAAGAAAAACCGAGAAAGGACTGTTTGTTGGCCACAAATCTTAATCAGAATTTATGCAACACGCCCGCAATCTTCTTTTAATTTCACCCCAAATTATTGGCGTTTTCAATTTATCCAGCAAGGACGAAGAAAATAACTAAAAGCACGAGTCCCCCGGATGCAATCTTCTCGCAATAGCCCCTAAGGAACCATAAACTTAAGCCCGCCATCCTCTATATGTATGTACATATGTATGTAAGTACGCAGACCAATGAAAAAATGCATAGAGTGGCAAAAATGACGTTTCACCCGCGGCTATACATTCTATTCTATTTTCTTTATCTACACCTCCTCTCCCAAATAAAAAACAACAAAGGACGAACGGAAAAGAAGAAGAAAAAAGGGTCACCGCGCGTTAACACCATATAAAAAATTCTGCTGCAGGTGGACGCAGCATAACCGCTATATCAACCGCCCAAACCAAACATCACAACTATGTAAACCTTGCCGTCATTCCATGACATTGTGCGGCTTGGCTTGTGCATTGCAAACGTCCGTTGGGAATAGTTTTCTTTTTTTTTTTTTGTAACAATTTTCCATTTCCCCGCGAGGCAAACAACATGGATTGCAAGGATTCTAAGGAGCAAGGAACAAAAAAAAACGCATAAACACAGGATTAGATGTACATACCTCTGCGGTCGGTAGATTGTCCGCCTTCAACTTGTTTTTTTCGTCTTGTCTGTGTTTTTATTAAATATCCTTTGAAGAGCTCCCCGAAGGACACTAAACAAAAATACAAAAAACCAAACCAACCACCCATAACCGCTCTAGACGAATGTCTTTCTTTACTCCCCTGCAAGAAACAACTCCATCCTCGCTCGTATCTGTGTATCGGAGTTTTTCTCTTCCCTCTTCCCGGGACTGAGTTTATTAGATTTGAAATGGATCCTTGTTTGGGGTGTGTTTTTTGGGGTTCGTATGTTGCAATGTGCGTTTGGGACAAACAGAAAGCCAAAAGCTTGTGGAATGACATGACTTCATTTGGCCAACTTGCAAAGAGGCAGAGACTTCCTTCGATAAGAGCATCTTGAGCATCATTACCAATGACCTCTTTGTATTCCTGTCAGCTAATGTAAACATATTGTCAGATGAGTTGGAAACATCAGTTGTTGCTGGCGATGGCACATTGTTACACTGCCACTTCAGGACATTCAGTTAGGAAGTGTGTACGTGCGTGAGAGGCATACGCACAGTTTGTATAAGCAACATATGATGGACAATTTATTAAATGACAATGACAGAGACATCGAACCACAACGCCGCGCTATGCGTGTGCTGGCTGGGATTGCATGCGATATTGAGTGGTGCTCCCTGAATACTTATTTACTTTGGTTGTGGGTGGGAAAATAACTTTCGATGGCAGATGTCACTCGCAAGAAAGGTTGTTTAAAAAAAAATGAAAAAAAAAAAATGATAACTTCCCATACCGGGAGTCGAACCCGGGCCTCCTGGGTGAGAGCCAGGTATCCTAACCGCTAGACAATATGGGACCTGATAAAACCAATGACAAAAGTTTTACTTAAGACTAAAATAATTGAGTGATAAGATCATACGTCATTACCTGTTTGATGAATTAGATCGTAAGTTGCATCAAAGTGCTTCCAACGAAAAATAATCGCGAAGAGGATTTTTCCATTCCAACTTTCATTCTGGTTAGTTGCAATTTCTATGCTTTCTCTTCCTACTTCCGCCCAGTGAGTCGGAAAGACCGTCACTCTCGGCGCTCACTTCAATCTCAATCTCAATCCACCATCATAATCATCAAAGAATCATACACAAAGAATCCCTAATGCAAGGATATGAATAAGCTAACATCCATTAACGCCTCTAGCAACATCCAAAACGTACTGATACGAAGGGAGAAATAGTTATGAAAATTAATGACAACATTAACAGAAAGCCATCTTAGCTCCTTATGCATGTATGTATGTATATCCTTAAGACTTTCACTCGCTTCTCACTGAGAAGGCAGCTTCGAAGAGGTGCTTAACGTCGATGCGGTTCGTTAGTTAAACATTTTACACGTTTATCCAAGAGTAGTTGGCTCTGGTGACGTTAATTCATATGTAGATGTGTTGTAGATCCTTTTAACTGCTACCACGACTCATTTACATATACAAGTAGGCGAATTAAGCCGGTGCGATGACGAGGAGCGATAGAGTGCTTTTTCTATGAAATTCGCTTGCTCAGGTCGTTCATAGAGGCTCCTCGGTTTGGTGATTAATCATTGATAACGTTGGTGGCGAAAAGAAACTATCCGCGAAGCAAAAGGAGTTAATGGTATAATACTTACGTACACACATATGTACATACATCCGTATGCCCCACGACCGTGAGCGGATGTAAAGGCGATATCCTTGTGCAACTAATTAACAGGCTAAGTGCATCTTGAGACGACGCTTGGGACCCATATTATTAATAAATTCATTTCCATTTATCGTTTGATTGCATCTGCTACATACGAGTACATACATACAACGTACACTGGCATTGGGAAAAAGGACGATGAGGTGAGATTTGATCGCACTTGAGACGGATTTTGTGTAGTTTTGCAATCGCACCGTAACATACGAGTGCAAGTTGTCGCTCATTTGTCGATGTGTCATGTATGTCTGGAGTGGATTAATGGATTGTGGTGCAAAATTAACTATTCAGGATCATGGAGATGAGTCCTTTTCGCGTTGCTCTTTCAACCGAAATCCATTTGTATGCGCTTGCCTGATAGGTTCTCGACTTTACGGCAACACGAATGAGCGGTTTTACGACATGCACCTATCAGTTGCTTTCATTCAGTCGTTTAATCAGACATCCTTATCCTTATCTCTGACTCAGAGGTTCCGTGGATCCGAGAACTATAAAAGAAAGAAATGCTCGTAAAACATACTTTGTATCAGTTAACACCGAACACGGGATTCACTCCAACATTCGCAACTCTCACTCACGGCTTCTCATCACCCGAGACATATGGTTTCTTTACCACCTACGCATCCCAAACTGCACCACCCCATCACCACGCCTCCCGAGGTATTGGTTTTCCCTACCTAATCCCGTTTCCCTTCACGTACTTCAGCTGCACCGTAGGCTAAGTTTAGTTATTACATTTAGTGAAAAGTCACTTCTGTATCGACCGTCAAATAAAGTGGACGTTAGTCTTTGATAACAAATAAAATACAAAAAGTAGTTTAACTGGCGCCCGAGCACCGGGGGCGGGTAGTAAAGTGCGGGAATTATTATTAAGCTATTATTATATAAGTTACCAGTCGCCTCAAGTAGCCGCCGTGTTATTTGCCGATCGCGTCAAAAGATCGGTGATCGTAAATTGGTTGCCGCACCGTGAAAAACCAGTCGCCTCAAGTAGCCGCAGTGTCCCAACCAATCGCCTCAAATAGCCGTAGTGTTGCACGGAGAATTAAATCACGAAAAGTGACCGACGCGATCGAATTTCTCCCGCCCTACCTGTCCCGAATGAACACCTGCGATCAGTGCATCTGATAAAGGAAAAACAGAATTATCATCGCTAGGAAGCCCTAAAAACGCCTCTAGTGCTCCGCATGAGAATGTACGTGCCGAATCCCGAGTAACCAGTGTAATCGCTAAAGAACGAGTTCTACACCGGCTAAACCATCGAGACTCGTTCTGCAATTTTCTCTTTAACCACCTCCCACAACAAGTGGGACAGCTAGCGCCCAACGGGGTTATCACTCCACTACGATCACGCTAGCTCCTTTGCTTGCTGGGTATCAGCCAATCCAACCTCATTTTGCTGACAACCATCGTGCGAACAACAAGGAATACCGGACTTAACATCTTTTTTTTTCGTACAGTCACCACCAAGCCAAAAAGAAGAAATCTTGCCTGCCGACGCGGAGATAATAACACCAGTATTAGCACTGTAAGCTAAGTATTATTAAGCTAAGTGAATAAACGAAATTTAAGAGCATAAAAATCTAAAATCTAATTAAATCCAAATGAATGAAATACACCAATTGAATTTTCATAAATATTATTAATTTCGCCCATTTCGCGTGTGCATTTTTACGCCACTCAATCAATTTTTTTGTATTTATCCATTCCTATCTATCCCCATCCAAAACGGTACTCAGTTCTTATTTCGAAATTTGTAAATTAAATTACAGTTCACATTCGAGAATTCCATTAAAAACGGAAAACAAAAAATGCCTGACCTTCGATCCGGCACATCCACTAGCAACATGTCCGAAATTCCTACCGAATCTCTCCCTCCAAACTCTTCCAGAAGTACCATTCCCATTGAAAATCCCCCCAAAAACTCACTGGGTCGAACCACGATCGAACAAAACCCAAACACATCCTTTCAATCAACAACATCTCACACAGACGCGAACAGGGAGGTAACGTCAACCCCGGCCCTAGACACTCTAATAGCTTCTATAGTTAATCGTGCCTTAGAAACCAAACTCCCATCAATCGTCCAAAATTGTTTACATCCTGACCCGAACCTTTTCATGGGAACGGATCAAACGATCGCTCAGGAATACCGAGACCGATTGGACGATATGGACCGTATTCCGGACGTAGTCCTCTGTCTCAGGCCATTTTCTGGTGACCTGGGAGAGTTCAGCTCTTGGAGAAAGAGTGTTGAACGTATCCTCGACATTTATGAGCCCTTGAAAGGTACCCCGAAATATTTTGGGATACTAAGCGTGATACGCAACAAAATCACTGGTAATGCAGACGTGGCTCTCGAGTCATACAATACGCCACTAGATTGGGCTGCGATATCGAAATGCTTAGCCATGCATTACGCCGATAAAAGGGACATAACCACCTTGGAATACCAAATGGCTTCTCTTGTGCAGGGAAACAGATCAGCGCAAGAGTTTTACCAAATGGTTTATACCCATCTCTCTCTGATTTTAAACAGAATATCCTGCATGGAAGCGACTCGTGATGCCATGCGGCTTTTGACCCAAACTTATAGGGACAAAGCTTTGGACATATTCATCCGCGGATTAAGAGGAGATCTTCCGCGCTTACTCGCCACGAAAGAGCTATACAATTTGCCGGACGCTCTGAGTTTAGTCCTTAAGCTAGAGAACCAGAGCTATAGGACAACCCAAGCTTACAACAATCAAGAAGCTCGGAAGAAACTCCAACCGCAGTCGCTACGCACTGCACCGGCATATTACCCACACTATAATCAACATCATGTTGTATTCCGTAATCAATCTTTCGCACCCCAATTTCCCAACCAGAGTCAGAACTAGTATCCCAGAAATAAGCAGTACCTATCCTCTATATCCTTACCTTCCCTCATTAACAAACCAAGACCGCTAAAGGAAAAAAAACCTACCTGTAATCAATAAAATACCCTTGACCATAATTAACGAATTGAGTACTATAACTAATGAAATACTAAAAGAACCTAGAAATAGAAACACACTTAAGGATAATATTGTTACCGATATCCAATACCTATAGAATTAAGCTTATTAAAGAGAAATTAGAAATTTTGCGGGCAAAAATGTGAATTGTAAAATCCTATATTTTAGTAATGACAGAAGTAAATTATGTAAAAGAAATTTTAGAAAAGAAATATGTTCCATTCACTACAAACTTAGAAACATGTCAACAATTGTTATTAAAGATAGCAAAACGAGGAAATTTTGTAAGTAGAATTCCATATAATAAAATTATAAAACGTCAAAACAATATAGACATATAGAATTAAGACTGATTGTAAAAAAACATAAGCTATCTTTTTGTCAATATAATAATATCATAGACATAAGCAGCTCCTCTATCCCTAATACTCTCAAAACCATGTCACCTAACCGTACCTAAACAAATAACCAACACGTCCCTACGATTGACAAAATATCAGCGGACATTCTACTATTTAACTAAGACCACGGAACCCCCGCAATAGATGGACAAGCTATTAACGTAACCGGAACAGCTCTGACCAAGCTCGATAACTCTACTATAGCCATAGGCAGTTACACATTTACATCCAATACAGGGTCAAAGTACAGGCCACTACTCGCCAAAGCAAGACCTTTAGTAACCTATGGAAATTCCGAAAACCAACTTTCACTAGAAGCGTTAAAGGAGCTCCACGTTAACAACACCGAAGATATCAAGTTAATAAATTGCAAACATGAAACCACCCACAAATCTCGGATTAACAACAGTAACCAATATAGTATTGCATCCTTGCTAATCAGGTGTTTCCGAAGAAAGCTTACTTTACCGGCAGATGAAATTCCGAGTGATAACACTACAGCAGCCACCGAGCAGCGATACCAATAAGCCGAAACCATCGACAAGACCTACTCGAATCAGCCAAATATCCTGCCTCTAAGATGAGGTCAAACGAGGACGTTTGAATTTAAGAGGGGAAGAGTTAACACCGAACACGGGATTCACTCCAACATTCGCAACTCTCACTCACGGCTTCTCATCACCCGAGACATATGGTTTCTTTACCACCTACGCATCCCAAACTGCACCACCCCATCACCACGCCTCCCGAGGTATTGGTTTTCCCTACCTAATCCCGTTTCCCTTCACGTACTTCAGCTGCACCGTAGGCTAAGTTTAGTTATTACATTTAGTGAAAAGTCACTTCTGTATCGACCGTCAAATAAAGTGGACGTTAGTCTTTGATAACAAATAAAATACAAAAAGTAGTTTAACTTATCCTTTGCTATTAACGACTATCAGTTGATCCTTCCGAGTTTGCTTTTAACCTATCCCTTCGGGCGTGAGAATCGCTTTAGAAAGGATGTGAAACCGTCTGTTGTCGTCTGATAGAAAGCACCTGTTGGCAAGGACAGGCTACCTGTTGTTATGAAAGGATCAGAAAGGATTTTTTTTATACAATTTAGAGCAGTAGTCGTTTCGATAGAACATCATTCTGTCAAGGATGTCAAATTATTTGAAGCACACCGCCACGAATTTCCTATCCAGAGGCGTAGAAGGATACAATCCATTAATTGGTTCTTTTTTCAGCACCATTTGTATACGACATACCATTGTACAAGACCATATGTATGTACATACATAAACATATGGACATGTGAATCTTTTATAATCAGATAAACAGCTGAGTGGTTTTAGAGAGTTGAGTCTTTTGTTGACATTCTTCGGCTTGCTATTGACATGTTGCGGTCTTTCGGGGCATCGAAATCAAGACAGATGTCACCGCAGATGAGTTCTGAGGAAATAGGAAAGGATTGATCGCTGAAGCCGATGTAATTTGATTGAATTATCCCGAAAAGAAAACGAATTTTGGGTTGCTTTAGCTGGATGAGGGTGAGAATAATGTACTTCTTCCGGTTGAGTGGGCGCTTGCTACTGGTAAAGGTCAATGGTAATAAAGTATTTATGGTTTCTCGTCTCGTCCTTGTAAGTCCTTACTGATTTCATATTTACAGTCAACACCAATGCTCAACTTTTTAATTTTTTTCTTTTTTTTAATTAAATCCTTTTGAGACGAAAGGACGTGGTCTGACGGCGAAGAAAGCCGCCGCTACCGAGTACATTAGTCTGACTGTTCACACACAATGAACGAGCATTCCTCGGAAACTTATTAACGTTGCCCTATCGCTTGGGGTAATGGGGATAGCACGGATATTAGTGTGCAGTCATTGAGACGTCTGGGAAGTTAAGACGACACAAAACACCAGTTGAAGAGTTATTCGATCGATTGACGGCGACGACTATGGCCAAGGTGAAGGTAGAAGCAAAAGTAAAGGCAAAGGCGAAGGACTCTGATATTTCCTCAGGTGATGCTGGACCATAGCACTCCGTTGGGTATTGAATGGTGGGCGGACGGGCGATGCAAGGTAAATTATGGGTTTGTGCACGAGTGTTTGGCTTATACCAATTTTCTTTTCACTACACACCCACCCCACATGCACCTTGTATCGATTTCCACAGCTTTTGCATCATCCATATTCCACGGGGATGTGAAATTCAATGAAAGTTGAGCCCCAACCCGTAGCCCTTATAGTCATGTCATGAATATTTGCAGACGATAGTGAATGGTGGCAAGATGCATCGGTAGCTTGCAGTTCAACTGCTTCTATGTGGAATCCAATTTTCCACTGATTGATCTTACACGACCACACATCAAGTCGGTGGCTGTTTTGTGGCCGGTAGGTAATAGCAAAGTGATTGGGTTGCCCTTGCCAACCAGTTTAGCTAAAGCTAAGGGTATGCGGAACGAATCACACACGGCAGAATCGGTGAATGTGAACGGATATTGGCGAGGTGATTCCACGCTCGACAGTCTGACTAGTTAGTCTACGTCTGGCGGCCATTCATGCGGACAAATAAACATAAACACTCTGAATCGGGTAGACGAAGGATGGACACTTGTATCCTCGTTTGTAGGTGGGCGGATAAGAGGAGTCGATTCATTCATTCATGTAGTGCTGCATGGTCCGGCTGCGGGACACATTGAATTGAATACAGTCCAGGAAATATAACGGTGAGTTTCACTCAATATTTGCTTTTGAGTTAATTTCCATTCAGGATGCATTGGTGAAGTTTTTTTTTTGTTTTTTTTTTCTTTCTCTCGTCTTTCGTGCATTTCCAGCCACGGCTGATGCTACCAGTCGGTTGTTGGTTTAATTCATTAATAATAATTGAAAGCTTCCCGGTTGGAAAAGTTGGTTTCATGCGTTATCCTTGGAGAGGACAGAGAACGAAGTTTGTTTAATTAAAATGACTTGCTTTGATTCACTGCCATAGATAAGGTGGTACGACCAGTTGGAATAGGTAGCAAACCAGCAGACCATACGCTCTTGTCGAAGATGCTTCATGTTACGGTAAGAGGTCTGTATGGACGTGGCACGGCCTTATACGTTTCAAGTAGTGTCGATAGACAGAATTGTGGCATGTTTTCCTGTAAAATTTTGCAATGATCGTGTGGTGACCTGCTTGTTACGCCATCAAACCGTCCTCTTGCGACGATTTAATGCTGTTTCCCTCTAGATACTATAAGGAGAACGTTTGAAATATAATTTTGGAATTAAGACGTCACTCCCAGCTGCATGCTCTTCCTAAAAATACCCAAAAACGAAGCGGAAAACCCACATTAACATCTGAGAATCCATTAATACCTCCACCAGTCTAACATTGTCGCGATTAATTATTTAAGACTCAAATTAGTTATCGCGATCGATGAAGAGCCTTGATGTAGGCACCCCGAAAGTCGCATTATTGTCATTTCCTGGGGGACCACTTCCCTGGTACTAACTTTCCACTTATTTTCTGTCCTCTGCCCCAATCGAACAAACAGACTTTTCCCATAGTGCGTCGTTCATTCATTTGTCGACGACACGACAAGCGACTAATTGCGACAAGAACTGACACGGCACACAACAGTTGACAAATACGATTACACCCTCTCCCGGGAGCAAACCAAACGTTCCTGTTTCCCTTTCTTTTTCTCGTGCTCCCTCACTTTTCTTCTATCCCAAATTGACACCAACTGTCAAACACCAGTTCCAATATAACGGCCAGCCAAACACGGCGGGAGTACAGCGCGTGATTAGCGCAACGGAAAGAATTGAACTATTTACCGGCAGTCATGATGGGCCTAAATATAGCGCACCTGTTGGCAGTATCTTGCTCCACACCCACCATATCACCCAGGCCTACTATGACCTTTGAGAGGAAAACATACCGACTGGTATACATATACACTCGATAGTATGTAGAACGACTGTAATATGTCACCATGGCTAGACGTCAAATTCATTGACTTAACGTAATCCACTAATTCGCCCCGAGTGGCCTGAGCCGACACAACGTGTATCTACGACTCACACAACTCGTAAGGTAGACATTTCTATTTTTGAACACTTGAATATTAATTCCCGTCACTTTTCTGTTTACCCCCGTCATGGAGTCCTTTCCTGCTCAAGGAAAAATTCATTAGGCAAAGCTGAGAGAATCAGTGCAGTGCCAGTTCAACACCTCGACTTCATTTATCATCAATTCGTGTAATTAATCATGGAGCTAGTGAGATAGTTAATAACAGCAACCAAAAAGTCAGAAGATGAGAGAGTATGACGTCGAAGTTGACAGGAAGTACATCGTCTTGGTGTGGGGGTGCTGAATGGAGCGGCGGATCGTGGCTAACCATCTTGAAAAATTTTTAAATTTTTTTCGAAGCAAACTTGACAGTTGGGGAATGTCAAATTAATGTTCATTTTGATGGAATTCAGTTGTAATTCGTTAGCGAATGTAATAAATTATTCAAATGGTTGTATGGCCCTCCACAAGGATGCGAGTGGCTGGAGGATTGTCCGTGCCCGTCTTGTGGAATATCATTTATCTCGATGTCGGGCGGAGATGATGGAGCATAACTTATCGAAATCAGAATGTACATAGATGCGGGCTTTAGACTGTTGCTACGCTGGCTCTGAGAGTCCTGTTCGTAGGAGCGATGGCGCCGCGCTGCTTACAGTATTACATCGGATGGGCAAAAGTAAAGTGGAATACATATTTATACGAACTCCATGACAAATATTCGTCTTCTTATTCGTGGCGCTACAAGCCGGTGTGGTCTTGGGCCTCAACCAACAAGCAGAGATGATTCCTCCAAATTCTCAATATATATAAGTTGTCCATTCTCGTACTAGCAGGCTTCGCCTGCGTTTGTGTCCACTGAATAGCTGATTTACCTTTTGGGTAAACTTCCGGACTTCATTCCTGCTGTAACACCTCTCCATCTTCTCGACCGCGCGCTTCTCATGTTCTTTTCCTAGTCTTTCATTGTGCAGCATTGCATTGTAGGCGTCTTGCTTAGCTGCATGGGTCTGCCTGCACTCGTTGTCAAACCACGGGTTTTTCCTGGGCGGTGATGGCAGAAAACCGAGCACATCAACCCAGCAACTTCTTTAATAGCTATTTGACAACGTTTTCGTTCTTCTTCTACCGTTAGTGCAGGCGACGTCGAACTTTCAAAAAGTTTTTGAGAGACTTGGTCAGCAAGGTTCCTAGCAGTCGGATGCGATTGTAGCTTTCCTTAAACCTTAGTGTCCTTTCCCGCCTTCGTTGTTTTTTGATATCCGTGCTCTTAGCTTGGAGAGAAAATATTGAGGAAAGAAGAATATTCGTGCAAGGTAGCCTTACCGAGGTTAGTACATTGGTTGTACACTACGGTGGTAGGACCTATCCTAGTCTATGGCTCGGTTGTCTGGTGGAAAGCGCTTGAGAAAAAGTGTCATCTTCACAGTGTGTCAAAGGTTCAAAGGGCAGGCTGTCTGGCGGTGACGGGATCTATGAAGTCCACACCAACGGCGGCTCTTGAAGTCATGCTGAACCTCCCACCCCTGGACATATACTGCGAGAGCCCCGCAACCAGAACTGCGCTAAGACTACAGGAATCCGGTCTCTGGAAAAGGAGTCCTCACGGACATGCATCAGTCTTGGATCGATGGGCCGTCTCGGGATTTAGAACCGTAACGGACTATGTCACCCGACTTTCTTCCTGGAAGTGGAGATTCTCTATTAGAATTCCCTCCAGGGAGGAATGGACCTATGATTTGGTACGCACGGAAAGTGAACTGGCATTCTACGCCGACGGATCCAAAATGGATGTTGGCACAGGTGCCGGAGTCTACTTTAAGTCTCGGGATATGCATCGCTCCTACAGCTCGATGATGAATGCAGTGTCTTCCAAGCTGAGGCCTTCGCTATCAAGCAGGCGGCGGACCTGATCAGCAAAGAGAATATCTCAGGAAAAGGGATCAGCATCCATGTGGACAGCCAGGCAGCCATTAAGGCTCTGCAGGCAGCATGGATAAGATCCAAACTCGTCAAACTCTGCAAGGAGAAGTTAGAAGAGATATCCAACGTAAATGAGGTGACCCTTTGCTGGGTACCTGGTCATGTGGATATCTCCGGAAACGAGAGGGCGGACGAGCTGGCTAGGGTGGGATCAAGTGCTAACATTGCGCAGATCTCAGCTGAGGCCAAAGCTCCACTCAGTGCACTCTACAGGAAGATAGAGGTAGAGGTAGGTAGGTAATATTGGGCTGAACAGAATACTGGGATCTTTATCCTCGTCTGGTTGGTTAAGCTCAACGGTAAATGTCTAGGTATCAACGGGTTAAATAAAACAAGCGGGCGCAATGGACTCAACGTAGTCTACGTGAGCCTTGACTTTTCGTCAATAGGGCACCCATGTACCTAACCTAACCTAGCTTGGCCACAACAAGAAAAAGATCCTAGTCGATGTTTGCTCCTCGGAAGGTTCGGACATCAAAAATACTGGAAGAGTGTCTGTCAATGTGTTGTCGTGTGGGCTGTGTTTTTCGATGACTCTAGCATAGATTTCTTCTTTCCCCAGCTGTACATTGAAGTCTCTTAGAATGATTTTAAGGTCGTAGCTGAGGCGTTTATCGTATGTCCTTTCTAGGAGGTCATAGAAGTTATCCTTGCTGTTGTCATCTTTGTCCTCTGTCGGGACGTCGGCACAAATCAGACTAATGTTGCCGAATTTAGAATTGATGCGGATGATAATGAGGCTCTCGCTTATATATTTAAAGCTTAAGACTTAAGTCTGCCTCGAACAACAAATCCTCATACAAATAAGCGCTGCCTTCCCCCTCTGTAACAATAGCCGTAATAGAGGTCGCAGTTTTTCATCCTCTTTTTGCCCGGCACACCCACCGACCTTCCTGGATATCGGTAATGTCTGCTTTGTAGCAGTCAAAGACCTCCACGAGTTCATCGGCTGCACGTGGTCTGTTGAGGGATCTCACGTTCCACGTCCAGGGCCGAATTTATTTTCCGCTTTTTTACCCTCGGGCAGAGGTTCCGGGTGTGTCCGGTGTCGATAATCTAACTGAGGTTGCGAGCGCTGCCGTTGGCTCCACTTTGTAGGGCTCATCCGCCACCGTCCCGATCTTGGAAACTCCTTCTGGACCTGGACATCGAAATATGTTCAAGCAGCTCAAAAAGCGGTGTTGTCCAGGTGTCTCCCACTAACCGCAGCTGTGGCAACATGTCAGAAGAAATACGCTTTGTGATACTATAAAGAAAAAGGTAAAAACGCTGCAAAAAGTGCAGAAAATTTTGTGAAGTGTACAGTGAGAATACTGAGAATGAACCACAGATTCAGAAGTGGTTTACTCTGAAAACATGGGCGTTTCAATGGGCAAGGTGGTTCAAGAAGGGGCGCGAATCAGTAGAAGACGATCCACGTGAAGAAGCTCCCCTCACCTCTCGTACCGCGGCATCGTTCATCGTGAATAAGTACAGTTCCTACCGACCAGAGAGTGACTGGATAGTTCTATACGGGCGTCCTGAAAAGGCTGCCACCACATGTTTTCCGTGTGTGAACCGAACTGGCCAAGAAGGGCTGAATCTTGCACCATGACAATGGGCCGGCCCATTCCTCGTTGATTTGGCATTCCAACATTGCCGCATCCACCTTATAGCCTCGATGTTGCCCTCTGTGACTTTCTTTACGCCCAAAATGGAGTCACACCTCAAGGAAAGCCATCATGGCGATGTAGAAAAGGTCAAAGAGGCTATAATCATGGCTCTGAACGAGTTGGCTTTGGAGGGCTATAAAAAGTTGGAACCGTTGTGCAGAGTTAGAGGGAGATTTTTCCGAAGGTTGATAAATTCTCTTCACTATCGTTGTCGTTCTCTTCACTAGAAGGAGGAAAAATACTGGCATGACTCAGCTGGTGCCAAAAGGCATTTACAATCCGATATCCAAGAAAGCTAAGTACCTGGGAGTTATCTTAGACAGCAAGCTTCTTTGGTCAAAGCATGTTGAGTCGAGAACCACCAAAGCGCTGTCAGCATTCTGGCAATGCAAAGGTGCTTTTGGCGAAACACAGGGCTTATCGCCGGCAAAGGTCCTCTGGATCTACACGGCAACGGTAAGACCGATAATCTCATATGCATCGGTTGTCCGTTGGAGCAGGCTAACACGCAAACACGTCGTAGCCTCTTTCACCAAACTCCAAGGAACGCTTGTCTCAGCTCTGAACCTGGAAACGATGGCTCCAAGTCTGGGCTGGGGTCCGGTGCTGGAGTTTTGTTTGAATGTAAAAACGTTCGACTGCACTTTTCGTTAGTCTGTCCCAGGTCGCTCTGGGATCCCTTGGGTCTACTTGCTTCCACGGTCAATACCCACATCAACGACTGGATCTTGAATGCACACATTCGTAGTAATATCCAGGATGCAGGATGTCTAAACGCGTACGCCCTGATATCTGCAAGAAATCCGTAGTATTCTCCTTATCATGCAGGCATCTCTGCATGATTGGCATCAGTGCGACGCCTACCTGTGCTGCAAGTTGCGGAGAGGATGACATAGCAGAACACTTTCTTTGCGTCTGTCCCGCCTTTGCTTGCTAACGGTGGGCCGTATCTCTTAGCTCCACATCCCTGGAACTCCTTCTCATTTTTCTTTGATAGACGGACAAAAGAGAGCGCCGTGGCGCAGTGGGTAGTGTGTTGGCCTCTGATGCCGATGACACGGGATCAAATCCCGACAACAGCCATGTCATCGAATTTGTTTTTCACGGTGCTTCTCCTCAGCGGGGTACTGACAAAACCATGGGTGATTGAGAGAAGCTCGGCTTTGGTCCTTCATGGACTGTAACGCTAACATACATACATACAGACGAACAAAATATAATAAAGGTAGGTGTCTGTCTGGAAGTTCATTCATCTCCCTGATGCTGGCTGCATCCATGTAATGCTCGTGACCATTATACGCGTATCAAAAAAGTTCTAACAACCCAGGTCTGCGTTAAAGTCACTTAGGACTTTAATAATCCTTTCAAAGCCCTGCTAACAGGCTTAATCTAAACGTGGTTTTCAAGCTCTCTTTCTATTGTATTTTCTAGGCATTTGTTTTGAAGATAATTCTGTGCCTTTCGCAACCCGCTATTCTCCGAGGGTCTTACCTAACGTTGATTAGATCCTTCTTAAATCAATAACTGCTGCTAAAATTAAACGAAGACTGATTAAACCCCTGACTTAAGTGCTTAGCAAAAGGTACCCTGAGCTCTTAGCCGAACTGGGTGTGGTCCTGTTTGTTTCTTTTTGCTGACATGCTGGTGATTATGTAGGTAATCCCCTGTTCTGCCTCATAATCTATCCGAATTTCCTTGCGTCTTTTCTATGAGTAAGGCGGCCTCAATAGTTTACTGGGCGACACTTTAACACCCACCAAAATTGATTTCCCTAATCCCTTGCCGTTAACAAATACAGTCCATCCCATCATACATACCTCAAAAACACAAAGGATCCACACTATTCGAAAAATTGCAGACTAGTTTCATTGCATCTGTTAGCAAAATTCGAGTCAGAATGAAGAAAGGAAAAAAGCATCCTCACAACTGACATTGTCACAGGACTTCAAACAACAACGACCCACTCATTTGCAGTTAATGTCAATGTTTGCACAAATGTTCAATTTCCATTCAAACAACGCCAAAGTGCGTCTGCTCGTGTCTCTGTCAAATGTCAATAGGAAGGAACTCACCCCGGTTCTAGGCCCAGTTCGCTTCTATTAAACAATATTCCCGTAAACACTGTTAAATATGCCACAGAGACAAATGCAACATATATAGATAGCAGGGGTAGGGGAGAAAAATGTAGGCAATTACCGGATGAAATGCATATGCGAACAACCGAACCATGGAGGTCATATGACAAAAGGATAAAGGATGCCAGCAATGGCGAAGAGTTGAAGAGCTAAAGGACTCTGGTCGTGTGTCACTGTGAGTGTTTGTTTTTGATTGCCTTTATGACCTTTATTTTGGGATTACTTTCAAATTTCAAACTGATGGCGGATCAAATGTACGTGTGGCTGATTGTCTGCTTCACAGCGAGATACACAATGCACATTTGCTTTTATAGATTGAAATTAATTTCTCAAATTGCCGCACAATGGTTTTTTTGTCGACTGGCAGTTGTCAGTTTGTCTATTTACTCGATGTACTCGAAATATAGTTGAGGGACTCTCGATGGTATTTGGAAACTAGAGCTAAAGCTGTTTGAAAAGTCGAGCGATTTATCTAACAGTGTAAATGAGTGAATGCCTGAAATCACTCAAATCAATCAATGGGCAAGGCCATACATTTCGACTGTGTCCTTTCGAATTGAATCTTTTAAGTACTCTTGGTCGAAAGTCGGAATTCAGCAGCATCTGTGTGTGGATTTGAATGGGCAAAAGCTCACACAGGAGTGATTGTTGGAGTGATATCCGACGAAAGTGTAGGTTCTATTCCATCACTAATAGGACACAATAGGGTAGTACTCGTACGAGTATGATAAGAATTTCCAAGTCGGGCCAGACCAAGTAGAACTTGGTTGATTCGTGCCAACATAGCTAGAATCCAAAGTAATCACTCTGACCATTTCAATCTTCGAAATGCATTTGCCTACACAGACTATGTACACGCATAGATTCCCGAACCAGTCGTTGTCGTAAAGTGTGCGTCAGCATGACCACATAGGAACACTTCACGCTTCCGGAATTTCATCAGAATTTCTCGATTGGTAAACACATTGTCCTGCACATTGTAAACCAGATCCATTCATCCGCATCAGGTCTCGTAACTGAACGTAGCACTGGCCACCACGCACCCATCGACTCTGATCCACATCAGTTTCCTGCCACTTGCCACTTGCCTCCTTTTCGTCTTCTCGCGACTGTCGCCACTCGATGTAACCAAGCATCCCCGGCTGCAACAGTCAAGTGGAACGTACTAGTTTTGACGACAAGAGTGCCTCGAGGGGTTTTGTTTCATCATGCGAACGTGCGGGTGGTATTGCGATAGCGATTGGAATTTGGGATTGGCATTACGTTCGGATAGTATGAAGCAGCGCTGTTGGATTTGTGGTTGGCAGGACACTCGGTGATTCGTACACGATACACTTAAAAAATGTCAAATTTCACTGTATAAGCACTGCACTCATCTCTCGTTACCATCAAACGAACTATTTGAAGTGGTCAAATAGTCGTTCATGCTCCTGCTGATGCTGCCACCATTCGTGTCGTCATCATCGTCGTCACAGTCAACATCATCGATGGAATGTAAACTACTTGAAAATTCAATCAAATCGAATCACGTTTGTAATTAAATTAATTAAATGTGCGAGTCCATTGCGCAAGGATGGGTCACTTTGTAATGTAATTCCCTGCCACGTCGTTGCTGACTATTGCCTGTTGCTTTACAGCTTGCTAGGGTTGACGGTGTTAATCAGCGAGAAACGTGGAAAATGAAATTCTTTGTCAATGTCGCTGCCACTTGTCCTTGTCAGTACTTTACAACATCACACAGGATATCGGATAGATCACAAAGTACACAGAGCAAAAAATTAAGGACTTGAATCCTCAGAAAGGATACAAACAAACCATCACCCTCATGCTAATTTGTAGGAGTAGTGTATGCACAGCTCCATCTTCATCGATATAATCAGTCAAACGTATGCAATTTTTCAGGACATTAAGTAGCCTCACTTAACCACTACCGTATACGGAGGGTTGCGACAACCACTGACTGTCTACCATGCATTATGCAATTACAAGGACATTTTACTACGACCATTCGGCACGGCACGACAAGAAAACGCTAGCCATAGTCCTGGTAAACTTGAGCAAAAACATTTCCGTGTGTTGTTCGTCGGCATAGACAAGGACGAAGGTCGACCAAAAAGGACATATGGGCAAGCTAATTAATTAATTGAACGACTGACCAGTAACTAATTTATGGTCAAAGGACAAGATTTTCTTTTTTTTTTTTTTTCTTTTTATGGTTTGATGCCGGATTCGTCATGAACACTTAGGCACTTGTTCTCGTATCGCATGGTTGGTGGATGACAGAAAACTTACGTTCAGTTGGCTGAATTCAGAGAATTCGCTTTCGTTGGCCGTATGTGGTCCGATGCGGAAACTGTGACGGCCGAGAGAAATTAATTTCGTTTATGGATTTCCCTGAACGTTTCCAAGTCATTGAACAAAGTTAACATAGTGCACGTATGTGGGGACTTTCCTTTGTCTCTGCTGGTATCTTGGCTGACAGGTCATTGTAATTATGACGGATTTTGTGATTGTTTAACGGAGTAGCAGTGCACTGACGTGGAACGCAGTAATGTACTGAAAAATTGATTCATTCACTGTGAAATTTCAGAAACAAATGGGAAAAATTGAAATAGAGCCCTGGAGATGAGCGTTGTTGTTTGGAGGATACTGTCATTTGGTCTGAATGTTAGTGTTCCATTCACCAGGACAGCACAGTTTGGCAACAAAATATCAACTTTAACGTAACTCTTTGGGGAGTTTGAACGCGGTTGACAGGCTAAGCAAACTTTCTGTAAATATTGTACCTTCGCCCTCGTAAGGACACTATCTCGTTGATTGGTATAGACAATGCAAAGGGTTCGCTTTTTATACTTGTAGACATATTAGCCCTTAGGAACATATGTAGCTGCTGCAGACGTTTTAAATTGAACCATTTGGACGCCTAAATTAAGGCTGATTTGGCCGACTTTTCGGCACATGCCTATATCATGGAGCTGCCGCTGATATGGAGAGGAGGTCTAGGAGGGACACGCATAGTTCTAGAATTCCGTCCACCTGGCCAAGACGGAGTTAAGATACTGATATCTCAACTAAAGTCTTATAAATTTGCTGGCGTCGATAAACTGTCTGTAAAATATGATCGGAAGAAAACATGCCCGATGAGTGGACCCTCAGCATCCTTTGCACCCATTATAGGGGAATAAGCCATCTTAACATCGACTATAAGATTTTCTCTGCCATGCTGTGTGACGCCTGAAACCATTCGTGAGCAATCTGACAGGTTCCTATCAATATGGTTTCAGGCCAGATAAATCCACGAGAGACCAGATCTTCACACTGCAGCAGATCCTGGAGAAGGCCCATAAAATCTCAACACAACTTAGTTTTTCGAGAGAGGGCTCTTCTACTCGGTTGCCTCTTGAGCCCAAAGAAGCAGCGGTTGGCAAGAGTTATTCTGCGTTTTATCTCAGCGCTTGTGTCATTGCTGCTTGTCCCTATCGACCCAAGGTAGACGAAGTCCTTGACTACTTCAAAAATATAGCTGCCGAAGGTGACGGTCTGACCAAGACGTCGGTGTTGCGCGTCTTTCTCTGATGACAGCATATGTTTGGTCTTGTTCCCATTTACCTTAGACCCACTTTAGCCGCTTCTGCTTCAATGCTCGCGAAAGCCTCATTGACGTCTCGCTTTGTCCGTCCAATAACGTCAATGTCCTCTGCATAGGCAAGCAATTGTGTAGACATGAAATAGATGGTACCTCTTGTATTGGCCGCAGAGTGCCGCACGATCTTTTCAAGAATGATGTTAAAGAAATCACATGACAGTGCATCACCCTGTTTAAAACTATTTTAACTTCGAATGGGTCGGTTAGTTCATCTCTGACCTTAATGGAGCAGCGAGAGTTCTCCATAGTCGTCATGCATAGTCTGACGAGTTTGGCAGGAATGTTAAAACATAACATGGCTCTGTATAGCTCGTCTCTTTAAACGCTGTTATGTGCGGTTTTAAAGTCGACAAAAAGATGGTGGTGTTGACCTGGAATTCATGGGTCTTATCCAAGATCTGCCGTAGTGTAAATATTTGGTCTATCGTGGATTTTCCTGGCCTGAATCCACACTGATAGGAACCTATCAGATTGTACGCCATGTTCAGGAGATTTATCCCTCTGTAATTGGCGCCCTGGTGGTCTCCTGCGATTGCAACTTTCCGACGTTAAATTTTGGTGTTCTTACTCGACTCCGTTGATTCCGAGAAATTCGCATCCGTACCTTGGCTGCAACAAGGTAATGATCCGAGTCGATGTTAGCTCCTCGAAAAGTTCGGACATCTAGGATGCTGGAGGAGGGTCTGCCGTCGATCGCAATGTGATCAATTTGATTGATTGTCGATTGATCGAAAGACCGCCAGGTCCTCTATGGATGTCGTGGTGTGGGAATCCTGTACTTGCTACTACGAGTCCACTTTAGTCCGTTTTCTGAAGTGGTGTTGTGTAGGCTATGCTAGGCTATGCTTGCCTATGACTGAACTTCACTCTGGGCAGCTATAAATTTGATTTGGTCGATTTCGTCCACCTTGGGTCACAAATGAGAAGTAGCGACAGCACAAGCGCTGAAGTTAGACGCAGAATAAATCTTGCCAACCGTTGTTTCTTTGGACTCAAGAGGCAATTGAGAAGTTTAGTCCTTTCTCGAAAACCAAGGTGAAAACAAAGCCTTAATCGTCTCGGTTCTTCTCTATGGCGCAGAGGCTTGGACCTTGTCAAAGATTGATGTTGAGGCACCTGGTCGCCTTGAGAGGAAAATTCTCTGTATAATCTGCAGTTCCATTTGTGTTATCGGTGAATGTAGGAGAAGATTCAACCACGAACTCTATAGGTTGTACAGCAATACCACCCTGGTCAGACGTTTAGGGATGCATGTAGCATGTAGAGTCTTCGAATTGGAAATGGATCTGAACCAACTGGGGGTTCGGCATTGAAAACAGCTGGCCAGAGATCGTGCTGGTTTTAGGGGCATGTTGGTTAAGACCCAGACTAACCCCGGGCTGTAGCACCCGTTACGTATAGGTCTTTTCGGTTTTATAAAGAGGAAAAGGTCGCAGACGGCCAAGTTCGGTGAGTACAGCGATTGAGGCATGATTATGGTATCGTTTTTGGCCAAAAAAATCTTGATCCAAAACTCATCGAACCCCTATACCTGTCAAAAACAGATTAAATATCCAAAACAGCTGATCACGCCAGCATTTGCATGGGACGTGTATACCAATATAATAAGCAAAAATTAAAAACCGAATATACATATAGGGTCTTCCAATAGGGATTTCCGAATTCTGACAGTTGATCGCGGCCATATTTTCGAAGTTACAGTCCTACTGAGAGGATTATTCGCAGTAGCATCACCCGTACTTCGACGAAACGCAAGATCTGCCGAAAATATCGCCTTTCGCAAACCAAAATTTGGCGAATTTTGCGTCGTGACTTGGGCCCAGGAGCCGGAGATAAATGACCATAGACAAGGACGTGTGTTCGCTGAATGGGCTCTGGAGTTGACCCTTCATCATTAGTGATGAGATCCATTTTTGGATGAATGGGTACGTCAACAAACAAAATTGTCGAATCAAATCCACATGAGCTCCAGGAGCGTCCGATGTATCCAGAAATGTCACTGTTTGGTGTGGATTTGTTTGGAGACGATGATGGCCAGGCCATCACCGTCAACGGCGAGCACTATAGGTCGATGACTATCATTGAGGAACGATTCGAGGGCATGGTCATCTCATGTGGAGGTGATGTAAACTGGCAACCGAGATCGAGCAATTTGACATTTAGACTTTTTCTTATGGGGTTTTCTGAAGTCGCTGGTCTATGCGAATAAGCAACAAGCCACAGCGGCCTTCAAAGCCATCATAACTCAAGCCATCGGTCAAATTCAGTCTGATTTATGCGCCAGAGTCATGGAAAATTGCAAATATCGGATGGGTGTCTGCTAAGAAAATCGCCACATATTTGAACGATAATATATTTCATAGATAATGGCATCGGTAGACCTTTCAAACGAATAAATAACTTTGATTATATCTTATACGCACTTTGTTTTATTTGAATTTAGAGATAGGAAGAGCTTAATGAAAGTCCCTGTATTTAGCTCGCGAAATTCGAAAAAGTTTCCGGGTTATGAACCATCAGTTGGAATGAGTAACGGGAGGGTGAAGATGATGCATATAACCTCGCGGAATAACGAAAGGACTATTTCCAGGCATAGGCGAAAAGGTGGAGGTGCAAGAAAGGAGGTTGAAAAAGCAAGAATTTTTTACGTGCTAAAGGTGTGTTTGTCGAGCGCCCGGGTTAAGCTGAGTTCATTTTATAACACCGCCGTGTGAGCTTTTGCTGAACTTGGTTTTCTTAAGCTCTCTTAACGTCCTACATTGCCCATAAATCAACGTGGCTTCGAAATTTCACCACTGCGAGGCCCCTAACTAAGACTGAGGGCAAGTTGCTCGGGTTAAGCAAGACGTGTTAGAGTGAAGACTATTCTTCTGTTATGCCTGAAGCTCTTAAGAACAACACAGTATCTAGTTAGAAGCACACACCACCATATCAACGTAAATATAATGAGGCTTCCCCTAAATTCGAACTTAAAAGATGCTAAGGAAGTCCTTGGTTTGGGAAAAAACATCAACACAAGTGCTGCATCCACAAGTTTATCATTTTTCATATCCACTACTCACCCACAAGTAGTGGCATTAAAGCGTGACAAACTGTCGAAACGTGTTGCACAAAAAGCAAATATCTGTCCAACTGCGACAACCATCTCCTCTCAGGATTCGCTTCGCGCCATGATAGTTTTTTCATTAATTTTTAAATGATATATCGCTTTCTCCTGACTTTTCCTATTTTTTTAAATTAGCCATGTCCTCATGAATGTTGCAACCCCTAGTTGTAACGAAAAATAACTAAAATACCACGGATAATCGCCATATGTATTTGTGAGGCTCTTCTCCAATAAGATCAATTTGCAATGAAAAGTAATGCATTGCATCTGACGCTGCGTGTGGCAGGCATAGTGTCTTAAATGTTTGAGAAAATTCCACCCAAGGGGTCTAGCCGAGGGATAGTTACGTCGTCGTTTGATTAAACTCAACGCCCCTTGGGCTATCCCCCACACCATACTCATATCAGTATCCTTATCGGAAGGGGGAAAAATTACAAAAAATAAGGAAAATGTGCAAGGATTTTCGGAAAAGTACTAAAGTCTCGTCCCGAGGGTAGATCGTGTGTGGCTAAAAGAAAATTTCCTCCAACCAGAGAGGGGTGTGTCAAGACGATTAGATTGAACTTTGCACTCGACTGAAAGGTACAGCATAGAACGAATCAGGACAACGAATACAACTAATGTTACTTAAGACGCCTGCATGTGACGTCCAGGAGATGTGGATGTGGTATCCATGTGCAATGTATTCGAAATTCGATATTAAATTCAAGATGGTCAGGGTGTTTTGGATGAAAGTGATAGGGTGACCTGTTAATTGGAACAACTCCTGGTGTTGGATTCTCTTTTGCTTTGTGACAGGTTTCAATGCTCAAGACGATGCCCGGTCGCGGAAGGAAGGGAAAGAAGAAAGAATAATACTCTCGAAGGCTTCTGTAATTGTCCTTGCACGCAAGTTTGATTGACATTAATGACTGGCAGATAACACGAGCCGTAAAGTAGAGCCCAGTGCACACAATTAATACCGATTGGTCTCCAATTATTTCACATAGAGAATTGGCAATTTTATCGGAAGCTATCGAAAGCACGTTGAGCCTGATTGATTTGGATAAGGATAAGGGGATAAGGGGAGAGATTCAGGATTCGATGCGATGATGATGTAAGTTGTCTTTTGAAGCGCTAATGGGAGGGACGAATGTTCGGATAAGATGCTTCTTAGGAAGTGTGTTCGAAACCTGACAGTCGAATTGAATTTGAGATTTTCGGACAATTGAGATGGACGGATCATGGTAATGGCTTTAGAAGAACTGGGGGAGAGACATACATACATTTATCATTGATTGAGGCATTGTAAGGGCAAAATTAAAGACCGAGTTAAAGAGTGATGCCAACCACATCGTAGACGTTATTGATTTCCTGTTTCGCTCGTGAAACACCATGAAATTGATGAGATTTCCAGCTCACGTACGCGAAATGAATTCACGTCAACACCTCCAGAAGCTATTGTCCTGCCTGTGACCCTCAAAATGTCTTCGCTGCCAGACAGAATGTTTGGATACCACAGAATGACTGGATAAATGAGCCTGAATAACCGCACGCAAATGACTCATCAATCAAGTATGCATCGTCGAACGACGGTGGCGAGAAAGTTCGTCTAAAACATCAACCTTAAATGAGAAGAATGGATAAAATATTCCAGACAAGTCGTCGCTGTCAAATGATATCCGAGAAAGGGTTAGCGCGTGCAGTCTCGCCGCCAACATTCGTGGCATACGTGGTCGCAGACTACGCCATTGTACCCAAACACCCTTGCTTATAACTCGATATTGCATCAGTTTTTGAGATATTTACCCAAGCGTCACGAAAACTACGCCGAATCAGTCAATCATCCGGATGTCAATCAAACGTTTTTACATTAATTTTCTTTGGTGTATAGTTACGGGCACAACAAGCTGATGGACGGGACCGGAAATCCGAGAAACAAAGCGCACAATAGCTGGAAAAAATATCCTTTCTTCGTTGAGGGTGACATAGTAGCATGAGCGATAAGGAATACTCGTACATCTCGTTCCTTATCCCCGATGGTTAGCCCCATACCCATCATCACGATACACAGAACTAATCTGCTGAAGATTTAATTTAGATACTAGAACCCAATTCATTATTTTCGACTACAGACTATACACTGTTGTGCGTTTCATGCTCATGCCCGCGTTGGTTGTTGGTTGGTGCGTCCCTTCATCTGAGATGTCTCCCTCTTAGGTTATAATGCGATTAGAGCAGCCAATCTAAATCCAAGTCGGATTGTTTGATTTCATTATTTTAATTATTTTTTCTTGTTACTCCCTGACAATGATGGCAGAAGTTTTGTGGCTTGTCACTTGGAGCTGACTGGATGACATCATGAGGAGACAAGTCTTTAGTATTCCCTTCGACTTCCGAAATGACAACTCAAAATGATTAATGGACTCAATTCCGGAATTCGCCTCATCGAAGGAATTTCCGGCACCCGAATTCTTATTGAATTAAACAGCTTTCAGATATTTCTACATCCACCAAAATGCACCTCTAATAGAGCACGAATTTAGCTTGTTTACGATTTTTTTTTCGGTTCCATCCATTTAGAGTGGATTATCGAGTGAAAGTCAAAAGGATACGATGAAAATACTCGTATATCATCTTTCTGTCGTCACTTTATCTATATATTTCGCCGTCTGCGATGAATCCGGACGATGAAGCATGCTTTCGAGAGGAAGTCTCGTGTCCATCCGTCAGTTATGGCAAATGGATGTTGTTAGTTAAGCACAGCGGGCTGAATGAGAGTGTTTTTGCTAAATCATGCTCATTGCTTGGATGATGAGCAACATCATTACCGTCATTATTTTCTCGGTTTGTATTGACATGTTTGGATACGAACGAGCTTCTTGACTTTGCTGTGTTTACTATTTATTAAGCGGGGTGTTAACATGAACTGGAGAAGTTGGTTGGCTAGTGTGCTACAGAGAGACTTGTGGACTTAAATAAATACTTTTTTCGTGTTTCTTTTACCTATCCTATTCTGACGGATGATATGTGTACTCTCCATCTAGGATTTTTGATGTACGATTAAGAATGGGCTTTAAAAAGCAATATCGTAAATATCGTAAATGATTCTATTTAAAGACACATTTTTACTGCCCCGTTAAAAGTTGTACGTATCATCTAGGAAATAGTTTTTTAGTGAAAATTAAAGGGATTATTCCAAGTTTTCATGTTCATGTCAATCTTTTTCAAAGAATGGCAGTTCGAGGTATGCATTTGGTTTTAAATACAATATCGTAGATTTCTGACTGACTTCTTAAAACCTGTTGTTTTTCGATGATCTGTTACCGTAGAGTTGAGTTTGTGATGTCATTGTTAGACTGAAATACTGTATTTTCAAAATATATGATTCATTTTGTGTACTCTTCTATCGGTTTCATGATTTAGGAGCACAAACAAAATGAACACTTAGTAAAACTCCTTTTTTTGCAGTGTACTATAGAAGATGTTTGGAAACTGTCCCGATGATATCGAATAGGGTAAACAAAACTCATAGTCATTTCACATAGATCAGCAGTCCACTCATTATGAATGGCCCGGAAGTAAGGATCGACTTTGGCCAGAAGCAAGCATCCTAATTAAGCACTTGTCCTCCCATGGGTATCTCGGATTTTTGCCAACAGTTTTCCCATTAAATACGCCTTCCCGAGAATATTTCGACAATACCCCTCCAATTCATTTATCATTTATCTTACATCAACATTTTCCCCTTCTTATTCGCTATTTTCATTTTTTTTTTTTTTTTTGTGAATTTTTATTAACGGAATTCGAAGCATTCGTAAAATGCTGATTTCATGATTTTTATTATCACCTCCCGATCCTACACCCGGCCGAGGGTAGGTGAAAAGTCATCAGCTTCCTTTTCCCCCCAAACATTCCAGGTGATAAGGGCAACTGTTTGCCGAAATCCGATTTGGGTAGGGGGAGCAGGACGCCTTCCGATGGAGAGTGTAACAGACGGCAAACGTTGAAGAATTATATTAAGAAGCATCTAACAATATTGCGTCGTGGTTGGATTCATATTTCTTTTTCTTCGAAATATGTATGAGCACATGAAGAACGGGGAACGAGGAGTGCCTTAGGCAAGCTGGAAAGCCATGCGAATTTTGTAATTTTATTTTACGCCATTATTCCCGGTTTCCATCTTTTCCTACAACAAAAAAATCTGCCCTTTTCCTGACTCTATCTTTCGCTCTTATTCTATATTCTACTGTTGGAGTTTGTTTATTTTACTGCGCTACCGCTGTTGCGTGAATTTCATGCAAGCCCAGCAAAGATTACTTATGCAAATTTAATAAGTCGGAATTATAGGTTAAATAGGTTCTGGCTGGAGGGGCCTGATTCTTTCTTCATGCGCTTGTTGTCAAAACGAGCCATGTGATCATAAATTATGTATTCAATAATCTAGTTATATTCTACTTGATTGCCGCGATTCTAGAAACAAAATCTGCCACGAGTAATCAGGATGCTGTTGTTTTTCTATGGTACGTACATACATACATATACGTTTGCTTTTTTTTTAGGGATTTCAAGGCAGAAGATCAAAAAGTGTTCGTTTTAAGGATGTTTTGATTAAAAATAAAATATTTGTCGGACGGTAATGAGATTTATTTGCTGCCATCCGATGTAGCAACTAGTTTGGGTAATGAGATTCAATATTTAGCGAAATCACAATTTTTTTTATATGTACTACTATGTCCAAAAAGTAAGGTGACATAGCATTTACCTATTCTTCCAAATCGATTTCTTCTCTTTTCGCCGGCGGTCTCCAGTGTCGCACGCCTAGTTGGTTGAGGTCCTCTTCCACTTGCATGCGCCACCTTAAATTTGGCCGTCCTCGACCGCGTCGCCCCTCATGGTTGTGTTTAAAGGTCTACAGGGCCGTAACCGTGGTTTTCATGCATTTTACATGACCTAACCATCTTATACATACGTCGGATCCGCAGACGCAGACGTTTATGTCACTCCCCATTTATGCAGATCGGGCCGAAAACAGTACCCAGAATTGTTTTCTCAAAACGACCTTCATTCGATAAGGTCCATATCTCTGCGCCATGAAGCAGGACCAGGATAAGGATAAGGGGCTTGTATATGGTCACCTTGGTTCTCCGAAAGAGGGCTATGCTTCTCAATTTCCTCCCGAGCCCAAAGAAACAGCTGTTACTTACTTACTTACTTATCAGGCCAGCGATCCATGAAGGATCTGAGCCTGAGCTATAGCTGCCTTCTATCCTTGACGGTCTTTATACCGGAGGTTCGGTCTTCCTCTTCTTCTCGAACCAGGAGGCTCGGAGTCGAAGACCCTCTTAGCTGGGGCGTTGATGTCCATCCGCTCGATGTGGCCGAGTCAGTGTAGTTGACGGATCTTTGCCTTCCGGACTACACCCACATCTTTGTACAGCTCGTGGAGTTCGCAGTTATGGCTTCTTCTCCATTCACCATCCTCACAGACAGGACTAAACATCCGGCGCAGAATTTTTCTTTCGAAACAACCCAAGATCAGCTCCGCTGTCCTGCATATCGTCCAGCTTTCGGCTCCGCACAGCAAGACTGGCACTAAGAGCGTTTTGTAAAGCATGACTTTGGTCTTTTGAGTGAGGAGTTTTGTTCCAAGTTGTTTGGAGAAGCCGAAGTAGCAGCGGTTAACAAGGGCGATTCTATGCCGGATCTTCAGGTGGCTCGAATCTGATGGGCTTCTACACTACACGAGATCAAATTCACGAGTCGGTTGTGATGCGCGAATATTTGCGTAAGCATAGCAAACGAGCTAACGGCGGCGCTGCAAACTGCCTTCGAGAAAAAATCTTGAAGGTGTACTCAAACATCGCACTGGGTGGTGCCAACGACGAGCTGTTCGCGAAACAGCAACTGCTTCTACGTGTCCCATGGCGTACGTACGACGAACTGGAATCGGCAGATCAGACTTGACTCGATGCATTTCTGGCTCGTGTAGAAGCCGGTGCACTTGAAAATGTGTGGCGACTCAAAATGGAAGATGCGGAGTCTGAAAAAGTGCATCAGCCCCCAGAAGTTGATCTAGGTGACTCGATGCAAGTTGCTGCTGTCGCTCCTGGCGCGCTGCCGGCAGATACGCCTTTGGGCATGCGTGACACGGACGGCGTTTCCGTGGCGTGAATCCTATTCGACGTACATGGAGGTCGACCACTTTGCGAAATTTGTCGACGAGGCAAAGAAAAACAGTGATTTAGTTCACAGACAGTTCAAAGCACAGACAGCTTACCACAATTACCGCTAAACTCCGAGCAGCAACAAGTGATGAGCTTTTTGCAACGCCAATTGGATGGGAAAACTGACTCGAAACTCGCAATTGTGTTGGGCAAGGCTGTAACAGTCAAGTTTTACCTTATCGCGGAGATGGTCAAAAGAATTCGACCTGCACACGGAAACGACTCTGTATTGCTTATTGCACCAAGCGGCTGCGTTGCCAACAATATCCATGGTTCGATGATTCACTCTGCGTTACTTCTGCCTGCTCGACGACAAGCGTATCGACAACTTGCGAATGAAGCGGAACGCAAAATGCAAATGAAGTGTCAAAACGTGCGTTTCCTTATCATTGATGAAATATCAATGGCAGGACTAAGCATTATGCACGCGATTGACCAATGTCTGCGTCAAGCGAAGTCCAAGACGGATGAAGCGTTCGGTGGCCTCATTGTATACTTCTGCGGTGACTTCTCTCAGTTCGACCCCGTGATGGACACAGAACTCTATTTCAACGCGCATCCCGACAACTCAGCTCTTGGCGCCAAGTTCGTCCACACCCAGATAGACATTGGCTTCACACTCCGCGAAATCATGCGTCAGACCGGAGACGAGCAACAAGGGTTTCGCAATGCCCTAGAGCGACTCTCTCGCGGCGAATCTACAAATGAGGACGTCAGCTTATTCCAGCAACGTGTGATCCAAGCCTTCAATATTCCGGGCTGTGAATCTGCCGTTCGCATAATGACCAACAACGCGGAGGTCAGATCGTTTAGGTACGAGCGTCTGGCGGCTTCGCAACAACCAGTGGCATTGATCCGAGCCAAACTCAACAACGCAGTGGGACGCACAGCAGGCGGCGATGCAGCATCGTTTTTTGCTGAACTACGGCTCGTTAAAGGCTCCGTCGTTATCCTTCGATCGAATTTGTGGACCGACAAAGGCTAAGTTTACGAACCTATGCCAAACTTTGCCTGATTAGACAAAGATACAAACATAAGATGTGCAAAAAGTACAATCTCATCGACAACTTGTCCTGCTTTTTTTAGTTACACCTAGTTACATATATTAATTATATTAATGTTAATAATTAAATATGAAATAAAATGGGTGTTCTCATTTTTCCCACTGGGAAGTTAGGAGTGTGGGTCGCACCTAGACATTTTTACGTTATTGTATTGATAAAATACGATCAAGTCAGTTGCCAAAACGCACGACCCAGTAGCCACCGGCTTTACTCTGGCGTTGAGCAACATGAACTTACGATATTTACGATATTACTCGAAGTAACACCTGAGGTCGTATTCCTTGTTACTCCATATGAATTTATAGTTCCTACCTATGCTGACAAAAACCCGAGCGCTCGAACGCGACATTGGAAGTCGCTAGCGCTAGCGAGTGTCTACGATTGTGTTCTTATCTATTCTAAAAATAAAAATAATCGAATGACAGATATATAGCCATTTTGGGCTGTTGGTAATTAGAACTGTCAAAATCAACATCCTCGATAGTATAGTGGTTAGTATCCCCGCCTGTCACGCGGGAGACCGGGGTTCAATTCCCCGTCGGGGAGATGTTTTAATTCTTTTTTTCGTGTTTCACACTTTGTTTCTTGGCAATTCATGATGTAGTTGCCGCATTTATTTAACTTACTCCCGTATTGTCTAGTGGCTAGGATACCTGGCTCTCACCCAGGAGGCCCGGGTTCGATTCCCGGTACAGGAATGAAGTACGTCAACAGTACTCCGTACGCTAGTTTTTTGTTACGATATTATGCATTTTTTGTGGTCCACTCTTACCTGGCACAGAAAGTTTGAGGGTTTTCATTAAAAAATGAATCATCACCACAGCCTAGACCGAAGCCATAAAACGAGCTCAAAACAGTCCCCTATTCTCTGTCGTTGCGTGATAAGCAAGCTGAATAATGAGCTTCTTCACACCATTTGGTCGCAGATTAGCAAAATGCTATGATGACGCCACACCATGTGGCAATCATTGGCCCATATCTCCCTTTACTCCAAGCCCACATCCAACTGTTTTGCCGGCCCATTAAACCATACGCCCATCTTATTTTGAAATTAAAAAAGGCATTCCTCCCGCTTCCATTGGCATTTCGGCGGCACTACGAGTATAATGAAGACGTCAAATTGCTCATAAAACATTCAAATTCGTTTCAATGTATCTACTCCCGAATGGTGAATAAGGAACCCAAAATCCTTATCATCGTTTTGCATACACCCTGGCGCCCCCTTTTACTTACTTTTATTTTTTTTTTTTCATTTCTATGTCCACATACTATATTCCGACAATATTATTCAAATGAAACGAATAAAACCTAATTAAGTCATAAAACCGTACCGTGGTTATTGCATCTCTCCGAAGGCATTGTTTTAATTGGTGACACGACAACGGATGATACTCAGCACTGTTTTGTTGTTAATTAAGACCACTTAACGGTCTCTTCGGCACGAGGATGTAGCACAATATCCACTGACCAGACAGTCTAATAGAGTCATTAATTAAAACCGTACCGGTTCGCCTGATGGCGCTGAAAACCTAGAAGCGGAAATGATTGCCATTGCAAATGGCAAATGCACTCAACCGTATTGCCAGCTTCTATCTAATATCTCAAATCATAAATTTCAATAAAAACAAAACAAAAAAAAACAAAAATGAAAAACGAGCAAAGACGGAGAAAAATTTTTCCTGGAAAAGTCAACTCACACCCTGTCCATCTGCAGTTGGGTTGTAAACGCGTCGAGTAATGAGTCCATTAGTGGGACCTGACTGTGTACAGCAACGCATTCATCAATTTTTTTTTTTTTTGCTACAACCACAGTCCAACAGTACTCGTATGTACCGCCTGTCGTTGACAAGTCCACGACACGTGCTAAGGTACCAAAGTCTCTACCCCTGCTCGATGGCTCAGCCTCGACTACACTTATGCCATCCTGGGGTGATATCCTATTTTTGGAAGATCGACAAATAGCCCTGCGCGAACGGCGTCGTATCAATGCAATCGTGGTAATGCATCTCATTAATTTTATTGTATTCGTACAATATTACGGGATCATCGAGAGTGATTCAAGGTTGGTGTGTCATCAGGACGTAATGAGGGTATTTATTGGGATTTTTTTGTTTCCTTTTCCGTTTAGGTTTAGTGTCCCCTCCCGTGAGGATAATGAAATGTGTAAGTCCTGGCTAACCGTGCACAAATGGTTGAGGAAATATGTAGTGTGTACGTGCGGTAGGTACGAGTAGTTGACGTTTTCCGGAAACAGGGACGGCGCGGCCGGCGTGGTCATTATTGTTGTCAAAATGACGACTGAGGATCGGTTACACACGCAATTATTTCTGTCTGCGATGCTGTTCGAGTGGAATAATTGATGTTCGGGAATTATTTTATTAAAAACTATTATTGTCATTGGTCATCGTTGAGTTATTGATGATGCTAGGGTGAGATTGAGTTAATTTATGAGGCATGTCCGATCAGAGAACAGAGTGGAACGTGGTTGATGGGTTTGTGTCTCATATTTCAGTTGCAATTTTTTTTGTGGCTGTAAAATTTACTCACTCAATAATTTCGTACTCCGTACTTTCTCTTAATAAAGCCACTCGATACTGGAGTAGAACTCTACAAAGTTCCTTATTGCGCCCCGTAGCTCAAAAAAGCACAACCGATGAATTACTGACCATAAATGTCACCAGTTACGACTACAATTGACCCACGAAGCGATTCAATAAGGTGCGAATGCGTGCTACGTCAGTTCAATAGTTTGGAAAACTTCATTAAAATAACCCCAAGGGCCATTACCCATTGACCCGTCACTCCTCTCCATCGACATATGTACATATGTATGTATGCTTTGATTCGATCTTAACACAATGCTATTCGTATAAAGAAAAATACAATGTTTTCGTGACTATCGGCCCAAGGGTTAGGAGGGCCATTAAACCCAACAGTATACACGGACGACGAACAAGAAGTAAGAGAGAAAACAAACATGAATGAAATATATCGAGTGGAATAAGGACACTACATGGTACATTGATAGCGACAGTAGGGACTTGGGTGGTTTAGGTCGACTTGAAACCGAAAGGTTATACCATTTCTTAAAGATATCATTTACAACCATATGTCCTTACATTGTCTGCAAAATTGTTGTACACCTACACCACTCCCACCGCCATCTCATGTGACAGGATATCCATACATCCTTTAGACGAGCGTGCAACAAACGTATACAAAAACCTGAGATGGCTTGTTCGTGTCGCTTTCGTCCTTGTTGTTGATTGTTGTAATACAATCAAGGAGCGCAAATAATTGATGGATTCCCGTTTATTCAAGTTTGTGATTACGAAACACACGAACGAATAAATAAATAAAACATTCACGAATGTTCGCCGCAGTTGTGTTCTTCTAGTTATTATATTCCTTACTCGACAGGACGACAGGAAGGACTTTTTCGCTTTTCATTCTGGCGTTCTTCTTTTCCTAGGGCTTGTTGTGGAACATTTTTTTTTTGAATTAAACAATGTGAATTGGGTTGGGTTGTAGGAATGCAAAGAATTGGCAAGTCCAGGTGTTACGTTGTCCGATTCAATTTAATACAATCCTTGAATAAATTGTTTCAAGGAAGTGACTACTCTAAAATTTATTAGAAATTCTATTGAAGAAGATGTGGTGGGGTAAATAAATACTTTAGATTTAGTGGATTTGCTGGAATACGCTTTGAAATTAAAAAACACTCATTTTGAGTGCTTTTACCCATAAATTGAGTATAACGTGATTATCTTTCCTCTAGTCGGTCATTTGATTACCTTTTCAGTCAATATCTATTCTGTACATGATTGGCTATAACAATTCGACCCATTTATAAAATCGCTACTACCAATAACCGAATTAAAAGGCAAATGTTTACACGTATAACACAAGAATTTGCCTCAATCCATTTAGTTCAAAGCATTTCAATAACCCCCTTAATTATGATTTTATGAAATTTTGAATAATTTTCATATACATGCATGGTCTGTTGCGGGTGCAATTTGGCATACTAAAAAAAAAGCCATGTGAGGCTGTCCCTGCTATGTCCCTTTTTCCAATTTTTGTTCCATACAATTTTTTAATTATAATCCCTCATTTACAATTAATCCGAGTTTCTAGTAAAAGGACTACATGGGCAGAGGGAGATGAATGGCAGAATTAGTCATGGTTTCATGCACTAATCCCTTTTCATTTATGCGAAATGAATTTAATAAATTTCATTTATGCGAGTTGACTAATTGGTTCGGTATGCAAGCGAATACGAGAGGATGAGGGCCGTTAGAGCTGTGTCTGACTACAAAACCTATATTGTCGTTCGAGTGGACGACTCAATTAAAGTAACTTTACACAACTGACTCTCAGGATTAAATAAAAACCATCAATTTCACGTTGAGTGCTTTTTTGCAGTTCATTTATCAGTTTTAAAGTCAACAACGCTTTAATCATTTAGCAAGTATATGAATATAACCTCAAGGCAACAATACTTCATGTCTGTTTATCCCACCTTCGTCCTAAGAGTTATATTTCAATTCCTATTCCAACCCCAAAATCCCATTCCACTAAGTAAACATCTAAGAACTACCAATTAAGACGCACGAAAACTACCCGCCACCAGTTAGAATAAACACCAGAGCCCCAACCATCAAATTTCAATCCACCACCAATCGAAGCGGAGATAACACCAAAGCAAGCCAACCAAACAAACCAGAAGACAGTAGCTGGAAGCCAGAAACAAAGCCCCAACAGTGGCTGCAAATTAACTTGTCGCACGTCGTCTATGGGAATCATAATTATTAGCAACGCTTCGAGAAAGTCCTAATTAACCACAAAAGAGCACTAATAACCCTCTGCTATCCTCCTACCGCCCAAAGTCTGATACGAACTAGAGATAGTAAAGCAAAGGAGTCTTTCAAGGAAAGTCCTTACGACCAAAAACCTAAATTAGCTACATTACTTTGCACTTCTTCCTTAGGAGTATCGTTACGGAGCAACGCGTTGCGTCCATATAACTCAAAAGACTCGAATTCGAGAAATACACTTGTACAGGAGAAAGGATGCCAGCACTTTTGCGTATGATGTGGTGTAACATCCCATTTTAATGGCTAAAGATATCCTTCCGCACTGCTGCCGCCCACTTGCTGTTTAAACTTGACAAAGGCTCACCCTTCTGTATTCGACGGGAGTCGAAAAACTATTGTAAGTACGGTAGACGGCAATAATAGTTGTTGTATGAATGAAAAAAGGACACACTTTATGGTGTATAATGACAAATTGCGATATGTGAGCTGCATTAATATGCCAAGTCCATTCAACCCTCTGTGTCTGGTTCACTCGATGGGGGTTGCAATTTTTTTATAGGATTCCCAGGTACCCATAATCCGCTCGAATGTATTGTGGCATTGCAAAAAACAGGGTCCTTATCTCATGCCGAACCGTGATTATTGGTGTTTGCTGCAGTCTACACTCGGAGTAATTTATGGCATGGCTGTTATCAGTGTCGTATGAAGTGATGTTGTGCTGTTGTTCATCCTTTGGACACAAGTGCCAAGCACGTTCATTTTTTTTTTTCTTTTTCATATTTTTGCTCCCTTCATAAACGTGTCATAAAAATGTCCTGTCCTGCTGGGGAGGATGCAACATAATGGCATTTTCATTTCATGTGTTGTTTCATTGTTCCATTGTATTGCCGACCGGCAGGCGCACGAATAACAACAAGGACATGATGGCAATTTCCTCATTTTTATCCATTACACGACTTGACATTACTCACGGGTTCACGCGGGACGGCAATAAGGCAAGGTCCTGTTCTAAAAAGGTAGAACTAATGCAGGCAACTACAATTCGAGATGCATGTTGGGAAGGGCACACTCTGACGGATGGATTGAGGATTTCTTTCTTTCCATTAATAAGGATTTCCATTTCCATTTACCGCTGTTGAAAGTGCAAGGAAATTGCTTTTCTTATTACCCTCCAGCCAGTTGTCTACGCATTGTCTTGATATCGTCCCGGTGGGGTCCTTTCGGGTGAATTAAGTTGCTTTAATTCTAATTTCAGGGCAAATTGAGCGGATTTGTGTGAAGATTTTTCTTACTCTCGAACGGGAATGTGCATTGTGTTGTAACGGAGGGATGTTGTCGTCGTCCTTTTCGTCGTCGACTCAATGTTGTTGGGACAGAGGTTGTCGTTTGTTGGCGATTATTTTTTTGGGTGCATGACCGGGAGTAATGCTTCTTAGAGCTATTAATTCCCGGAAAATAAGTGATACCTGTCCTCAATTAATTGGGACAGTCAGGGAAATGGTGCTTGCTTAAGGATTCAAGTAAAATGTGTGCGTGAAATAGAGGATTTCCGGGGTGACACAGTAGTGCCGGGCTTCTACGGACGGTCTAGATGGTAAATCAGCTCCAATCGGCTATTGCTTCATATTAGAACCGTGCCGTATTTAATATTTAATAGAATAGGCCATAACTCGCACCCTTGTGGTACTCCATCCGTGATTGCCGACTTTATTCGTAAACATTTTCACAGCAAGTTCGTGGGTAAGTTTTTATGCCCACAGCTCAATCCATTAGACGAGAATTACTCTCTCGTCGTATGACGACTCACTCAAGAAAACTTCACCAATAAACCACTCACAGCATTACCACCAATGCCCAATATCAGGTATTTCGTAATAAATTTCTAATGAGACGAGCCACCACATTTCGCAAATGTACGAAACTTTGACCGCAAGTCATTTTTTACGATCCACCTCTACCAATCACCATTACAGGATGCCTGATGGACTCCATGTCCTGGAAATTAAATCAAAAACGTCCATCTTCAGCTATAGATCCATAGAGTTGATTTTATTACTTTGCACATTTCGGGGCGTCCTGGGTAATTCGATGTGGTCATTGTGGGCTCGATGGATAATGGTCATCTTGTCCCGAATCCGGAATTCGGAAAGTTGTTGAATGTTCCAAGTTCACCGAAAGGGTTTCTTATATTCCAATTGGAATGGATTTAATGAAGACTTACGTCCGGTTAAAGTAATAAAAAATACTTTATGGACTCATCAAGGTGATTTATCGAAGCTTGAGGCATTTCTTCGTCAGATGCTCGTGCATGGGGCAACTCCCGTCTGCCGATAATTCAGTTGCTTGACAGGTAAGTTGTTTTAATTATCTATTCAGTTAGTCAAGGTGGGAGAGAGAGTGAATTCGGCTTTTTTCGGGGTAGATTTATAGCGGTTTGAAGTCTGGGCCGTGCCTGTACGTTTGATAGAGTGGAATTCAATAAGCCGAATGGGTGAGATTGATTGCATTGGTTCGGTTAGGACACGGAGAAGGGTGGTCATTTTTCACCGATCCGATCGTGACGAATGTGATTAAACTGGGGACCAGATGATTTGTTTTGGGGGCCAGAGTCATCCCTTTCGAAGGTTTAGACGGTCTTAAAGGTCAGTCTGCTGACAATTTGTCGTACCACATGAGATTACTTTTCAATTTAGAGCCAGTAAATGGTTGATTACCATCAAAGCCACCAATTAAAATTTATTATCGCTTCAAAGCTCACTACACCATGGGTCATCAAAGGTAAGGGACACAATTCTGCAGCGCTGTGGAGCTTAAGTAACCATCACTACCAATACGTTCCACATATCCTGGGAGTTGTGTAATTTAATGCTTTTTTGCACAACTCCCTCGACCCTTTGGTCTCACTGTATCAGGCTCTGGACGAGCTAGAATAAACGTGCATTATGTTGAAATAACCACCACCGAGACGTGGGGTCGGCTTACGCCCAGACAAGGTGGAAAAAAATCGCTATCATAACAAGCCTCATGTTTTCATAATGGAATCGAACTCCATCCCTTTATACTTCATCACGCCAGTACGTCGGCACGCCGGTACACCAGAATGGACCAACAGACTACGTATCAGTAGCGCAAACGAATGGCAAACACTAAGCCAAAGTCCGAGGCAATAATTTACGTTATCCCCATACGAGTTTCTATTTTTTTCTTTTTTGCTCTCTCGTTTATTTAAGGGTTCCGCCCCGTCGCAAATCCCCAAATGGCACGGCTATAATAATTTGTCAAAACACGTTAAGTAAACACATTCACAGCGTTACTGACCGGACAAAGCTGGGCGAAGAGGAAAATATTTTTCTGCACATTCTGCCCTTTTTCTGTCGCTTGGTTTTGTTCACCTCCATGGTGGATCGGTGTCTAAGGGTGAGTTGGCACAAAAGTCACATCGAACTGGCTGACGTCTTAGGATATGATGAGATGGCAGATGATATGGTGTGGTAGTATAGAGATGTCGCGTCCAACAAAATTGGCATTTGATTTTGTTTGATTATGATTTCGTCTATGGAAGGAAATTTCCTATTTGCTTAGTCCTTAAACTGGAAGGAGGCTCAAAGCATACCATGTCACCCACAGAGCTAAGGTCTAGGTCTGAGTCTGGATGGAGTTGATTTTATTGGCATGTTGACTTTTGGCGGTATGCTGGCCGATTGGACTGTTTGTTTTGGTCTCGAACGACACATGGGACTGCAACGAATCATATTTTTATTAAAATGTCATTTGCACGGATCATACGTGAATGAGTGTATTTTTGGGGTGTTAGTTAGCTTAATCCAGGCAAATATGCTTTAAGCATTCTCATAGGTTAGAGGATATCCCATAATGAGGATGGTCGGATTCCCTCGAGTCAAATGACAGAGTAAAAGTCCCGCAAGGCTTTGACCCGACAATTCTGTATTCCTTGATAGAGTAAGATAGAGTAAAGGGAAAAACAATTTCGAATGAGATCGGATGGGGATGAGAAAGACGATGGGGACACGAATGACAAGTGAAAACTAATAAACTCCTAAAAGCCACTGTAATCCAATGAATGAACTTAGTAAACCTTCAGCCGGGGACTATGAAATGTGATGAAATAAGAGTCTAATCTCGACCAAACACATGTCCTCAATGGGATCATCCTGCACACAACAACTACGCTATACATATGTCTGACTATATTCCGGCACACTTTCAAATCTGTGTTCTGTGTTCCGTGTTTCACTCACCCGTAATGTGTCTCATTGGGGTAATATGAGCCAACAAAAATAATGTCCTGCCCATCAATCTCACTTCGTCTTTTCGGAGTCGAACTGTGGAGGCCGTGCGGTCGAAATGGTGTGGAATAAAATCGAAAGTGAACACAATGTGCGCCCCACTCAATCAGGCTGAAATCTATTTTGCTTTTCCATTACGACCGACGGTAGATCCCTGCAATCCTTTCAATCCTTTTCCCTTATCAATCAGTAAATGACCGACGAACATGCAGCCCACATACACACACAGCTAGTAGTCCTGGTTCATTATGCTCTCGTAGATGGATTGTTTAATGGATTCCGGACGATAAAATCACTGTCAACCCCTCGCGAGGATCTCATATTTCGACCGCAAGCTGCCAAAAATCACTTTGACACACACACGTTCTCTTCTATTTACTCATATTCACTCCTTCACTCATCCATTGATCCACTCATTCGTGCCGAATTATCGACATCTAATTGTATTTGAATTCTAATGAGCGAGTATGGCAGACTCAGACCTAAAGGAAGTGCGGTTGAGCGGTTGCGGGTTGCCGGTTGTCGGAAAGTTGCCAACGCCACGTGACCGTTTGGTAATTGCAATTTAAAGGACTTTCATACTAATTATGGCCTCATTCCTCAACGTCATTCCATAAATCCCTTAAATATTCCTGCAAGAACAATGAGCCCCGAACAGAACTCACAGTCAAAATGGACAGAAAGGACGCTGATGATGCCTCCTACAGATACCGACCAGAGTAGCAGACTAATTTTCAAATGTGTTGGAAATTGTGTGCTTTATCTACTGCTCCAGTTCCTCTAGATAAGTGCTTGTGCCAGGATTTTGACATATATATTTCAACTTTTTTATTCGCCTAACAAACCAGGTGCATGAAGAGATCCCTCAAACAGACAGTCCTCGTCCTGTCCATGTGTGGAAGGTATAGATAAAGGAAAAGTTTCTATTTCGGTTCTCTTAATGGGGTTTTTGTAATGAGAAGGATTTTCGGATGGAGTGCTTCGAAAGCTGGTCCATTAGAAATGGAAATGGAATGGGTGGTGTTGGTGATGGGGCTATAGGTGGATAGGCGTTTTTTTTTTTTCCTCTACAGGACATGAGGACGTGTGTTTCAGTTGTCGAATTAATTTAAAGCAATTCCAAAAGTTTGATCAGATTGAATTAAAAAGTTATTTTCGAATTAATGAGATATTTGTTAGTCGTCAAGTGCGACACGAGTGTTTGGAAAATTGTGCAAATGAGATTGGATTGGCGGTAGTGAGAGATGTGGTGATGGAGTAGTTAATTGACCTTATAGTTCTGCGGTTTGTTGTGGGAAATATGGGCATTAATGTAGTTTCGACCGAAATTCAGGGTTAGGAAATCTGTGTTTTGGTTAGAATATCATCACTGACAGTTAGTGTAGATGATCTACCCGGACAGGCAAAACTGGACCCGTCAAACGCAACCCCGCAGAAACTGCGTGGATTAACACTGACGGGTCTAAAACGAAAGACGGGGTGGGTAGTGGAGTATTCTGCAAACAACTTAAGCTGAATAAAGCTCTAAGATTACCAGATCATTGCAGCGTTTTCCAGGCGGAACTGTTGGCAATAAAAGAGGCCTTGTCTTGGCTGAAATGAAACGTGATATCCACTACGTGCACATATCCGTATTCTCATGGATAGTCAAGCAGCCTTTAAGTCGTTGGAGTCCTATGTATACACATCAAAAACTAGTCCCGACTGTCGCCTTTCTCTCAATGAGATGGCTTCTTAAGAAGCACAAAATGGTTCCACGAATAGGGGGCTAAACCCCCCTCGTAGCTGCACAACGGGCCTCCCTGGCCTATGTGTATTCTTCTCAATTCTGGGAAGGCTACAAGCCAACTACCTACCTGCCTACATAGGTGTAGTTGAAAAAAGTGAGCGTATATTGAGTCAAGTCAGATTATTGTGCAACCGAGCCTTGAGGTACTCCATCCGAAGATGTCCACGTTGTAAGGTAATGAAGTATGTAGCTTAGCAGAAGCGCCGGAAATCCAGCCTCTGGCATCCCTGTCATAAAAATGTTTGAAGGCTACACCTCGAATCTGTAGGGCATTATCAGGACGGGCAGATATACATATAGCGTTGACCAAATAAGGCGCAGGCTAGTAAGCGCGAATTAAGACTTAATTAGTCACACTTATGTGGCGCTACAGCCCGGGGTGAGCCTGGGCGTCAACCAGAATATCTCTCCAACCGGTATGACCTATGGCCAGCTGTTTCCAGTGACATGTGCACAGTTGGTTTAAGTCCTTTTCCACCTAGGTGCGCTACCTTAGATGCGGCCGTCTCTGCTGCGTCGTTCCTTGAGGTTGGATTCGAAGACTCCTCGGGCTGGAGCTGCGAGATGTTGCATCCGTAGATGTCTGACCAGACCAATGTTGGTATACACCCCATTGAGTTAATATAAGAAGATTACACGTTGATTACACGTTGACTTTTCCCCTCGAAGCGCCCAAGTGCCTGCTTATCCATTTTCGATAGGATCCAAGCCTCAGCGCCATAAAGGAGAACCAGTATGATTAAGGTTTTGTGGAAGGCCTCTTGAGCCTACTGAAAAAGTGGTTGCCAAGATTTATTCTGCGTCTAACCTTAGCGATGGCGTTTTTCTTGGACGTCAGCATTTATTTAGTTTTTTCCTCGTTTACGTTCAGACCCACTTTAGGCGCTTCTGCTTCAATACTCACAAAAGCCTCCCATGTCTAGCTATGCTCGCCTTATTACGTCAATGTCATCAGCATGTGAAAGCAATTATGCAGATCTGAAACTAAACATGTCTCTTGTGCGTGAGCTTGTAAAAGTCACATGGCAACGCGTCATCCTGCCTGAATCCTTTGCTGACATCAGGGATGTTAAAACGCGATATGGCTTTGTATACCTCGTCTCTATAAACCCTATCATAGGCGACGTTAAAGTCGGCCAAGAGGTCGGGTTCGTTACAGTCTGCATAAGTGGTTTTTCCATATTCTCGGCGTCGATAGTGAGTCAGCTACTAAAAGTCCGCTTTCATCCTCATCATCTGCTCCTCCGGCTTTATGCCTTTTTATTTTTTGGTAAATCTTCCGAGCATCATTCCTGCTATAACATCTCTCCATATCCTCGACCTCACGCTCCTTCTTTTTCCTTCTGAAAAGCGCGAAAAATATTAAATAGCCGCTTGGCTGTCGGTACAAATAGCAGTGGACGTGTAATTGCGGCGGGCTGCACTAAGTATTTTGCATGCTTCCCGGATCGCTAGTACTTCAGTTTGAAAGATGCTCGAGCGATCGGGGAGACAGAAGGAATTTGAGCTATTCAGTTTTGTCGAGAATGTTCCCGATCTTACACCGTGCTCCAGCTTGGAGCCATCAGAGAAAATCAGAAGTTGGAATTTCGCGACTGGGTTGCACCCTTTCCATTCTTCTCTGGAAGAAAAGTGAGAGTGCACTGCACTATTGAAGTCGATGGATGGTGTGATGTAGTCCGTAGGAAGCGAGGTTAAATTTGTTGGCAGAAGAAAAGCTCTACCGTGGTCATACGGTCTGGGTGAATAGTAGCCCGGTTGCTTAAGTCTAATGGCGCCGCACGCCGCGGTGTGTTTGATCTGAAGGTCCAAGGGCAAAGATGCAGTAGGGTGTTAGGTGTTTCGGAGGGGCATGTTTTCATGGTTCCTGTGATTCCGATTCCAGCTGATATTGTTAATTCTGTCGATGTTATAAGCTTCGCTTAGGGCTGGCCACCAAACTGAGGAGCCATAGGTGAAGATAGCATGGATAACGGCTGCGTACATTCATAGGGTCAGCTTACATAGGTCTGAGTACTCACCTTTTATCGAAAGTCTTGCTGCAGCCGTAGAAAGTCACACTAACTTTCTTTATGCAGTTTTCTATATTTGACTTCTTGTTAGGCTTTGAATCTAGGATAACGCCTAAATATGTACTTCGCGCTAGAGAAAAGAATTGTTCAGCCGTGGAAGTTTAAATGGTATTTTGGTCTTGGCGGTAAATAGCAGCAGCTCAGTTTTTTTTTTTTTTTTTTTTTGATTTATGCTTAGATCACAGCCTGTAGCCCAAGCGGAAACTCTGCCCTTAAGCCTGCTCATGCTACTGATGTGATCTGGCAGCACATGCACAGGCAGTTAAAAGGTATGACAGCTGTCAACAATAAACTCTGTAAACGCGTTTTGCCGCCCACTTGGTTTTGTTCCCGCCAACAAAACTTCTCTGCCACATTTTGTCTTAAACCTTTTCTGTTTGTACTTTAATTAATAATAAAGATATACATATTAATAAACCCACATTATAACAGCTACCACTTTTATTCCCTTGCTGCTATAAATAGGTGAGATAATTCCACCTTGGGGAACACCTCTATTAACGGATCTCGTAAGAAGGCTTTTGCCTAATTGCGATTGTACGAGTCTGGTTTCAAGCATGGGGATTATACACTTACGGATGAAACCTCCTGCTCCAATGGCCATTAGTGATATTTTGATAGATTTGGCGAAAACGTCCAACGACCTGTGGTTGTTTCATTTGGGCGGTTATGGCTATTATGGCGGTATGGTTCACAAAGTGCGCGAAACATACTATTTTCCAAACTTTTCATCATTTTTGCCGCATTATTGAATAACTTTAACGCAGGCTACAATCAAAAACGATTTCATAGGAATAGATGGTAACTAATTATCCATCGAATCGATATTCAGACGGAACAAAGCAATCTTAGTGTCATTATCAAACTGACGTTCACTTTCCTGCACTTTATTTGGACAATCTTATCCAACGTTGGGCGCCATGCCAAGTGGCGCTCAAAAAATTTGCCTCGTAATGCCAGTCGCCATAAATTTAAAAATTCCACGCGGCTCCATGGTATCCCTGAAATCTCTCGCCCAACCAACCAGGTTACGGTACCCAACCACGTCCACCGACTAAAGCGCGTGATATGTGGCAACTGCTTGGTTAGAGGGGCAAATCCAATCAGCAAACAAAGGCACACAAATTCCACTGAAACTGCATTATTTTCTATTCGAAAATTAAGTGTCAGATATTTTCTGTTCACCACTCCGGGAATAGCGATGGAAAATAAAAACAAATAGCTCCCATAACAGCTCGTCTCATCAGCAGCATACACCACATCAACAAGTCCACGGAGCCAGTCGTGTGCAAAAGCTAATGACTCCCAAGCTGCCCGTTCAAGGCGACCGACACTGCACTGTTAGTATATTAATACCGCCACAATTGGGCTTGATAAACACCTGGCTACGCAACAGCAAACAGCTTCACCTGCAACTGCCATAATGGTGTAGTCCAGGTAACCAGACCAGCGTTGTCCTAGTTCCCGGTCCGAATCGCATTGCGTTTATTAATTGAGATGTTCATTTGAATTCGAGTGAATACGTGGCGTCTAAACAACGTGAAATTTAACACAAATGAGCGCTTCCTCATCAGCGCACATTGCAATTATCCCAATGGGAGGTATGTAACTGCGTAAAAGCCGACTTTTTTCTTCCTTTCCTTTCTGCTGTTTGTTACTGCTGAAGTGAAAACAAACGCACGTTAATTCGACTGGAATAACATCGGATACCAAATCACCCACATCCACACGCTCGCACGCAATTTCAAAATATAACTGCAAATTACAGAAAATTCCGCCAGTTCCGCGGGTCCATCCTGATGCCAGTTGAACGATTCCATCAGCATTTGAATGGAAACCGAAGTGCTCTCGGAATGGAATTTGTTTCACTTTTTGGTTTTTTTCTTGCTTCCCTCTGATCTCCATCGACCACATGGAAAGTCGAAAACAGTCGCATGGAACGAACTCCCGACAAAGGATTTCACCGCATATGGCAAGTGAACGAGACGCTGTACGATTCCTGATACTATTCATCCTATACTTCTCCATGGTGAATTGTTTTTCGTTTGGTCGGTCCAATGGCTGGAAAATCCCTTTTTGGCCTGCAATTGCTAGCTATTAAACAATAATGGTCGAAATGCATCTGATGGTCCAGATGAGTGTGGTCGACACAGAATGCGAGTGCGAAATATTCATGGACTTGCGTGGATTGTCACTGGTTTTGTTGGTGGCGAATGAAGAAGACCTGACACAGGACTAAAGCACTTTCTACGAGAACCTTCAGAATATAATCAAATCCTACTCCTTGTATTGTTGTGGTTACACATTCAATGATAGATGATGGAAACATGTGTCTGGTCATACATATGTTCAAGTTGCCATCCGTCGAAATACGTTCCACATCCTTTTACACATCCTTTTGTTGATAAATTGATGAAATATTCATGTCACATGCCACACTCTTGCGTCTTTAATGGTACACATGATTCTGTCTCTTTGTCGTTTGTCGGTTTTTTTTTTTTTTGTTTTGGTTTTTTTGCTGTCCTTTTCAAGGATCGTCGGAACATACTTTGTGTTAAGATTTAACGGTTTTTCCTTTGGCTTATAACCGGGCCAGCATTACATATTGGTATTCTGGCCGAAGTGGTTGATTTGCCGTAAAGTAATGCAATTTGCAATTTTCTTATTCCACCAACGACACATCCTTTTGTGTGTTTCGATTCCCGTCGATGGGTGAGATGGCAGATGAAATCCTGTTTTTATGGTTTGCCATTAAAATATGGATATTAATAAGAAGACTCTTCTTCTTTCGACTGTTGGCCGGTGCGGAACAATGAGGCTGTATACACGAGAATATATCACCCAAAAAAAACCGGTTTTGTGGGAGCGGGAGCTGAAGGTTGCGGTACGAAACGGAGTACCATTTTCCTCCGCAAATTTAGTGGGTGAACAGAAGTGGAAAACTAATACATATACAACTCTTCAGTTTTCGAGTCCGCACTTTTTTTGCCTGGTGTTGCGCTTCAATCGTCATTGGTCTTTCAAGCAGTGAACATCGGAAAAAACAAAGGGACATTTTAGTGCGTGGTCACACTTAATATCTCTGTCAAAGGAAATATCTCTTTCAAATGAAATGTCAAAAAGACAGGAACACTAACACAATTGAACAAGGTTCACATATACAATTTTTTCCTCTAGAAAAATGAATCCCGTGTATGCTTCAATGTAGAGCATAAAACCGGTCTTCCTGCTGCTAGCGATATTCTCGTGTATACAGGCCCAATGGGATTAAGGAGGAAGGTCCTTGTTCGTTTTATGAATGTTGTAAAAAATTGAGGTTTTTGTGTCAATACCGGTGGGTGGGGGATGGAAAGAAAGGCGGCGGCTTAATGTTTATTGACGGTAAGAAAAAAAGGATAAGGACGATTCGTTCATTGCTTTCCTTTTTTGTAATTTCAATAAAACATCGCTGAGGAAAATGATTACGAATGAAGGATGGATAAAGTCATGGCTATAACGAAGGTGACCAATGGTCTGGTGGATTAAGTAACGGATGGGGGCGGGTTTGAATTTTATAGACCACGTTTCAGTCAATAAAGGAGATTGGTCAAATGGATGAAGTAAAACATGCTGTTTGGACGTCGTCACGGTTTGTTTATAGGGACAAAATCTGGGGTAAGTAGGAGAAGACGCGTGAAATTGGAGCTCTTGTGAGATTAGTAAGTCCCGGCGAGTGTAATACTGCCATTTCACCTAAAATTATTTCGAAGGATGTCGGCATTTATAGAAGAAATCAGCAAACTTTGTGGATCCAAAAGCCTCCAAAAATTGTCCTTCTTCTTTGCATTAAATACATATGCTGGAGACACCACTTTTGAGCAATATACATACTGGTATGTGTCTCCTTAACAAAGGGAAAAATGACTTTCGGCTTCGTACGTGAAATGTTAGGTCCCTAAATAGACCACGTGCAGCCGTACAACTTGCGGAGGCCCTAGAATGCTATAAGGCAGATATTTTCGCAATCCAAGCAAAAAGGCCTGAGCTTCCGACATGTAAACGAACACCTCATAACAATCTGCATCAAGGCTAAATTCGCCAAGATCAGCCAAGATCAGCCTCCACCGAGGACAAGGAATTCGGCATGACTCTACAAAAGGCGATTTCTACGATCTCCTATCTTTTGATAGGGTCACTATATACAACACCACTTCCGAAAATGGATTTAGGCTGATAGACTTTGCAACGGGGCGAAATCTTCTATTTGCTAGCATGCTGCTGAGGTACTGAGTTACAAAACGCCACCAACAAGGAACCCATGATTTAACCACGAGTGTCAAGCGGCGCTGCAAAGAAGGACGAGAGCTGCTTGTAAGCATTATAAGCAGAAGAGGAGGGAGCAGCATAGGCTTCTCAAAACAAGCATGAGAAGCTTCGCGATCGAAGAGATCGAGAGATGCTTTCGTAGAAATGACGTTCGGAGGTTTCATCAACGAATGCCAGGGATATAAAGTCAAAACGGAAGCCTGCAGGGCAGTAGATTCACAGTCGGTTCTAAGAATCTGGAAAGTCTACTTTTGCAGACTGTATAATGGCGATGATGAAACAGACGCCGGTGTCTGATAGCAGAGGATTCTGTCCCCCTAACCTGTACGAAGTTAGAAATGCTTTTTCTAAGCTGAAGTCAAACACAGCAAACACAGCTGTCGGAGCAAACGGACTACCTGCCGAGCTCCTTAAGGTAGCTGGAGATGAGCTGATTGTGAGTATGCACCAGCTCATCTGAGGAATGCATGCCCTAGATCCTGGAAAGAACCAACAAGTTCGATATCGACACGTACATAGAGATGAGCTATACAGCGCCATGTCTAATGTTAATATCCCTGCCACACTCCTCAGATTGTACAGGATGACATTGGAAAATTCTTGCTGCTCCATCAGGGTCGGAAGAGACTTAACCGAGACCGTATGTCAGAAAAGGTTCTAGACAGGGTGACACGCTATCGTATGACTTTTTCAACATCGTCCTTGAAGGGATCGCCCAAAACTCTCTCGTCAATACGAGGGGCACCATCTTTTTTAAGTCCATGCAACTGCTCGCATATGTCGACGACATTGACATTATTGGACGAGCTCCGAGAGATATCATTGAGGCCTATACGTGCATTGGGACGAAAGCGGCTATAATGGGACTGGCGGTAAATGAGGGCAAGACAAAATGCATACATTCATACATAAACTTACTACAATCATGGAGCTAAACTCGTTTATTTAGGGCCAACAATTCTATCATAAAAAAAAAAATCCTTCCATAGTGCCACATCAATGGCAATAGTCTCCAAAACCTTAACAAAGCACATAACATAACGACCCATAAACCAGAGGCTAAACAAATCTGTTGTCACATTACACGACACTTTCGTCTTTTTATTATTGTTTAATATTAAAATTAATCTGCTTGCTTAAGTTACCAACAATCTGATTATAAAACATAATTATCCTCTCCACTCATCGTCCGACGAGGAAAAAATCCGAGACGACAGAAAAGACAAAACGCCCCCCGACTACTCCATACTTATGTACATATGTTCGTCTCCTACCACCGATGAAGTTTGTTAGAGGGAGCTTTTGCGTTTAATTTGTTGAATCCTTGCATAATTGCTCGTAAAACAAAACAACATCGCACTTGTATGGTACAGGATATGCTGCGTTAGGTTCAAATCCACTGAGACAGCAAAGCGAAGTACCTAGGATCACAATAATTCATACTCACATGACTTTATGTATAGCTCGTTACTTCCACTGTCGTGATAGTCACTACGTTTACGGCGCGAAGGAGCAAATTAACCGCAGGATATGGTTATGCGGCGTTGACAAACTCGTCGTAACACGGATGTGTAACGATCCTCATTCCGATGAAAATGAAAATGAAAACGAAAATGAAAATGATGACAGAAGGACCGACGACAAGGACACGACCACCAGCAGCGACAAGAGCTTAATCGCGACAGGATAATAAAAAAAAAAGAGGAAGAAAAGGTGAAAATAAATAAAGTGAAGAGAATTATCTCTGGGGCGTGCTGGTGGAGGATATTTTTAGACATTCCGAAAAGGACCATAACTCCTTGCGAACCAAAGTCAAACGGATACACTCCAATTATCCTGCCGCTCACACACGGCTTTCATATGCAGACGAGAGACGAGAAGAACGACGATATGTATATCGAAGGACAATGTTAATGTCGACCATGTCCACACTCGTGTAATAAATAATTGAACACTATTTGACAGGATGTTATGCATGTTGGCTACTGGTTTTGCACTGTGGCTTCACAGCTACCATACGGGACGGACGTGTGAGCAGTAAGTTGAGCGTGTGCATGTTGTTGGTGTAATTAAGTCTTGACTTGGGCTATAAATCGTTAATAATCCGAAATGCAAAACCTTAATTTACAAGTCACCATGTTAGCATTTAACAAACTAAATGGATTTATTATGGCAGACATTTGTGTTGTTTGGTTGGGTGTCCTTATTGAGATTTAAGAGCATTGTACAGATGCAATTATGTAGCGAACAATGACTTGTGCATGTGGTGCCTTGGGGACGATCTTCTTAATAAGTCATGTAGGTCGAGTACTATCTTCGATGTAATAGAAAGGAATTGCAATAATGCATTTATGGTGATGACTAGTTGCTTTCCTCATGTACATGTAATCGTATTTTTCACTTACTTAGTGAATAACTACACTCAATCACGTCACAAAATCACGCATTCTTTCCAAACCAGATGCGATTCAGGTGAAATTCCTCCAATAAAACTCCCCTGTACATGCACCGTATATCACAATTACGTCACAAAGCCCTTGTGTGCACGTTACCAGAAATCATCCCTACAATTATCAACTCCATAGTGCTTCATTCCCCATCCATTTTACTCCCTTACATCCTGCTGGGGCCCTAATCTCCCCGTAAGGCATTCGAAGAAATGAAAAGAAAAAAAGAAATGTACTCTTCGCTGAAGAGGAATACCATCTCCATCTCAAGGATTAACAACATTTTCATACAGACTTCCGTACGAAAGCCCACATGCACATATTTCGCATCATTATCCTTTCATTTTGCCATCTCTTCCTGTTGTTCGACTCGAAGCAATTCTATTTTCATCCTGTCGCCGAGGAAAATCAGTAAAGGTTACTTAAGGACTCTCCTTTTCTGCCATAATTTAAGGACATTAAAGAAATATACACCACAGTGGAACAACATTTCAATTATTTATCATTATTGCACGAATATTGTCTACCACATATCGTACGTACGTACGTATCCTGCCAACAATTGAAATCGCAATTTCAAAGAAAACTGAAGACAACCAAACGCATTCAAGAAACAGAAGAGCAGAGAAGACGGCAGATAATTTAAAAAGGATTTGACTTTTCTACTTCTTCCCTTCGTAATGGCATCAAGCGCGTACACAGGATACTCGAGTGATCATTATTTCGACATCACCTTGAATTTATATATCCTTAAGCATCCTTTTGTGTAACTGCTTAATGTTGAACGTATGGCGGATGCTCCCCTCTTGTTCTTCTTAAAGGATAATTCCGTTTTAATTAACTGACCAAAACTTTCGGTAATTCTAATTACACATCAGGTCGAAATAAAACTAGAACAGCACACACATGTGGCACACCGTGTACGTGGGTGTATATCCTTGCATGCGTCCGATGGGGCCTAGATCTGTATGTAATTGAACGGACGGGATGGCAGAAAAAATCCTTTGAGCAAGAGTTGGCAAATGAAGTTTGAAGTTTGATTCGCTTTCACATGCTACGGCTAATGGCAGTAAAAGTGACACACATACATGGTTGGGTAAAGCGGAAGGCTTAACTGAATAAGTGATGAGGCGAAGTGGGTCCTTGATAAATAGGTTAATTAGATTTTGTGATTTTATATGCGACGTAATCATGTTATCCTTTAATTTGAGAGCTTCTCCAAGTTTAAGTTTCATGGGCAAAATGAAAACGAAAGTTGGAAGGTGAAGTCTATGTGAGTGTATTGGTTTCATTGGAGTTGTGTCAAACAAAAATTTGTTGCATACCACTGTTATTAAACGTGGCGCATGCGCTATGAGCTCTCAATTGAATCTCACAATTTAAATGGGATTAAGTTGCTGCGTCAGGCTGATCTACCGCACGTGCTTCGGCTTCTGTTATCAAGCTAAGAGATTCGGCACACATCACGTCGGCCGCAAGGGCGTGCCACCGGCGGGACAGTCACAGAAAAAGTGTTCTGTTGTGTCGTCCTCTTCGCAACATACAACACAGGTAGGAGTCTCACAGGTGCCGATCATGCAAAATTGCTTGGCAAAAGTGTAATGGCACGTAAGACTGCTGCAGTCAATTCTCCTTAAGGATAGGAAGAATGCCGGGGATTTCTTGCAGGCATCAGAATGACTTGTGACCCAAACAAGCCTTTGTAAGCCTTTGTTCATACACACATTTGGAGCTGGTTGAAGGGTTGGGCACAGCTTTGAGTGCAGCTTGGCTATCACTGCTGACGCATCTGTTTTTACCCATCCACCTCTGCTTCACAACATAGTGCTTGGCCATCAGGATTGCGTATATCTCTGACTGAAAGACAGACGCATATTTTCCTAACAAAAAGTGCAGCCGGACGTTTTCGCACTCAAAGACAACCTCAGCGCCGGGCCCCAGCCTGGACTTTCCTGGTTCAATATATGGTCAAAGCCAAGCCTGACGCGATGGAAATTAGACTAAGGTTATAGCGCAATAGGATGACAGGTATCATTGTGTCAGAGGGCATATCCATGAGGCACGGATCGTAGGATATTTCCCGCGCAAGCGCACTGTCATTCCAATGCGAGTTGTACCAAATACCATTTCTATTGAGACCAGATATGTCTTTCAGTGCACACACTCTGATAAATATGGAGAGGGGTGGAAGGTTCATCATAGCATCTAGAATAGCGCCCAACGAGCTAGTGCGCACTCGCAGAATCTTTCGCGTTGATAATCCTTTTGCATCTACGAAAGGGGATGCATTCGAAGGGCAACTTTACGCACGCTCCACTATTCTTTCCATGCTTTTCAGCAAGAAGGATGTTAGACTGATTGGCTAAAAACTCTTGGAGAGTGAGTAGTCCTCTTTCCCTAGATGGGAATTAGGCAAGTGCCAGCCTGGCAGGGTTACCTCTGTCGACCTAACCCTCTTATCTGATTCTTCCAGAGGTTTAACCTCGTCTATCGTGCCTTTAGCTTAGGAAGCCTCTTTGCACAATTTCTGGACGCGCCTGTTTCCCCTTTTTCCGTGGAACTTAGCGGCAGACTCATTAGTACGACCCAACACTGGGGCGCATTCAACCTTATCGGCTTCCCGATAAGTTGACTTATTGAGTTTTACTTTATACATGTTTAATCTATGTTGCCCACAGAGTACTTATTTGAATGAAGCCATTACGTCAACGACTTTAGAGATATTTTTTCCCCGACACCTGCTCAGTCCTTATTATTGTATACAAAATCCAAACTGAAGTGGACAAGGTCCAACAAAGGTGTAACTCAAGATAATAACATCCCAAAACAATAGCAACTTTCCATAACAATCCCCTGCGACTACTTCAAAAATGATCTTCAAAACCCCATTACCATGCCACAAACAAAAGCATCCCACTATGCTCCGGCTATCCTTTCTAATCTCAATTATTACCTAAACGATTCCTTTCAATCCCATCACCATGCGGACAATAGAATGGTTCCTTACTACATACTTACTTTTAACGATTGTTACCTCGTCACTTTCAACAGCTAATAGTCATCGTTTCTCTATCAACCCGCTTAAGGGGTTGTCTACCCGGATATGTAGTCACTTTGTTTCTATTATCAGGCGAATCAAAATTTCATTCTCTACACCCCATCGAAAAATAGAAAGGAATCTGCATGGAAGGGAGGACGAGAAATAAAAAAATGCCATGGACACGTGCTTCCATCACATGCCAATCTGTGGACGCGTTGCGTCCGTTCTGTCGCGACGATAGGTGATGGATTTTCGTTGACGAATTTTTTCCAACGGTGCCCGATAAGAGAGAGGAAATTCGTTGCATGTGGAAAGTTTATAATCTGTTCCCAGATTAGTGACGGGACAATATTTAAATCGACAACGAAGGGTTGTCGATATAGAACACCTGCATATGGTGAAGAAGGAATGAATGGTAAGCTCACACGTGTCCTGGGCGACAGGTCTAAGGTAAGGTCTGTAAATCCTCCCAAAACAAGAACGAAAAAAAGGGCAAGGGAATTTGTTAATTTAGAAAAGAAAAAAACCAAACACAACGCGGACAAGACAAACTGTCATTCACCGGGTAGATTAGTGATCCCTTAACAAAGGACGTAACCCATGCGTCAGTTGAGTAATTTTTAAATGTCAGCACTCTGCCTTCGTCTCTTGGTGGTTGGTGGGTCTTGTTTTCCGTCTGCCGAAACGAGATCCTTATTATTTATTCACCGTAGCCAACGTGACCCCCCCACTTTGCTGTTCTCTCTGTTTCCAGTTACTAAGGACGAAATGAAAAATACAAAATACTTATCGCAAGACAAACGGTCGCACTAAGTGGCGTTTGTCTCAACGATTTTACTGTTTACAGTTTAATTTCGACTTTAAGGACCTTTTCCTGGTCGAGCTAATTCTCGTACTCTCGTTGGTTTCAAAATCGACAGTGGAATATGTCGAGACATCTTTCTTTGAATCGGTAAAATAACCTGAGGCAAAAGAGATACAAGCTGGAACAGAACAACATAAATAAAAAGGACCACAAGAATCTCTGAAACAGACAGAGGATGAGTCGCAACCGGAAGAGGGAGGAATCGAAATCCATCCAGTCCATAAGAACCAGACCGCCATTCAGAGAGTAAAAGAACGAAGACTCGATTGTCTCCAGGACTCCCTCGGGCGAGGAAAACTAATTAAAGTTTCTGCTTTAATGATTTTAAATTATACTCGTACCTATTAGTAAAGGGCTTTAAGCGGTTGCTAAACGTGTCCTTGTGTGTTTTATTCGTCCGTTATTTCATTTCGAATGTGCGTTTGTTATTCGGGGCTGTAGTTTTCGAGGATGGATGCATTCAGCCACAATGCCAATTGTCCGTGGTAGTACCTGTATGTGTGTAATCAAATAATTTATCGAAAGAGGGAAGAGAGGGAAATTGGGTGTATGTTTCGAAAATTAATCCAAATTCTGTATGTGATTTTGAATGGAAAGGTGGAATGTTGGCCGGAATTATGGTTGGAATTTTACTAAAGAGTTTACAGATTGTTCCTTGGTTCACTCAAAACTTGGCATTTTGTTCGAATTGCGGAATTATGTCGTTGAACAATTATAAAAAATTCTCCAAGAAGTATGTTGGCTTGCCCGTAATCAGCAATCGGAGAAATGGAGCCATCGGAAAATGAAAAGCAGCCAAGTCATACAAGACCTTCTCCGTTTCTAGCTTCTCAGCACGAAAGACGATCGACCAAGACCATCCATAGCTAATTAGCTAAAAACTATATTTAAAAAACAATAAAAACTGAATGAAATTCCAAAGGGTTGACAGCCTGACCCATATCTATTAAAATAATTAGATAACAGCCGAGAAATATGCTACAATATACCCAACGAATGACAAAGAGAATAGCAAATAGAATCTCAAAGGACACATCTTTGCCTTTTCGCTACTCTTGTTCCAATTTTTCGAAAACAAAATCCCGTGCTTTTAGCCTACATTCATTCTTCCATTGCCAAAACCAGAAACTTTTAATCTCGTAACACTGTCAAGCACACATGTACTCCATCTGCTTCCACGTGAGCACAAGTGCATTCCTATCGCCCTCACCACTTTTCGTCACATTCACGTATTGTTTTCAGGACATAGGAAATGGAAAGCAAAAAGCATTGTCAAAACATTTGCAACGCGTTCAAAGTGCATTTTTCAATCTAATCTCAAACATGGAGAATGACGAGGACACGTGTCCTGTTGCGTGAATTCATTATGCATCTGTGAGAGTCGAGTCGCTAAGAAATTAGAAATGAAAAGAAGAAAGAATCACGCCATCATGACTGACTGCATGTGACACATGATCCTTGTTTCCATGCATTACGATTATTATTTTGATATTACACATATTGTTCGTCCTTAAAAAGCTAAAAGGACTTTGTGACTTAAAGATGTCGGTCGGTTGCATCGATTGCGCCCTCATCGTGTGTACGAGCAAGCACTCCCTTATCCAGTCATTCGTGCAAGCCCACATTTCGGGAAAATCTGTGTCTTTAGGCTAAGCTTGCTTGTGCGTTAATCCCTTCCCAGTGGCGGTGTCCTTGTTGATGCAAGTGCATCAGTTCTCGCGCATATCATTCGTGCGTGACTAATGTAATCCATGTATGGCTTTCAGGATTTTAAGAGAAAAAAAAAAAAACACTCAAATGTGCATGGAATGAAAGATTCTAGATTTTGGTTAGTATTTTGGTTTACAATATGTATTTCCCCGAGGGGTTATGTGAATGCAGAAATGTGTTCACCCCTACCCTCATCGATGCGTACAAGTGCGTGTATACACGGTTGTTGCGAAAGTACATGTACGCAGTGAATTAATTAGTGCTGTACTCTGCGGGAAGCTGTCACACCTCCTTAGAACGTTCCATTTATGTATATCCATGGCTTGTTGGCGTTCCAGCTTTACACCCTGAGACGAGACTTGGAATGATAAATTAAAAATGAAAAAGGACTTTTGCAAAAATAGTATTTCTTACCCCAACCCGTCGTATTAATGATATTCTTCGTTCACTTTTTTGTTTGTTAAATAGAATCACGTACACCAATTATTTGCAGGATCAAAGGGAATTCTCCCTGGCCGAGGGATGGCAGGATACCACTGTAGACCATTTGCTACCTAAGGGATGGCAACTTGGTTTTTAAATACACATATTCGTGCGTAGGTACGGCCGTCAGTCTGGTCTGGCCGAAAAGCCGCAATAACTTGTAATTATCGCAGATGCGCCAGGGTATGCTTAACGGTGATTCCAACCGTGGGTTTCGAATTTTACGGGAAAAGCTACCCACCAGGGATGAATGACTTTTCTTCTTTTTTTTTTTTGATGTATTGATTCAATTTTACATTTTTAATTTAGGTAACAACGCGCATTTGTTTTAATTTGTGAAGCGACGGCAGTTTTAGGGAGTCCTCGGGGTTGTAGTTGATTTGTACAATAAATAGACCTCAGGCGGTGGCAATTGGGGGTACAAGGGCAAAATATAGTTTTGTCATTCTGGCGACCGGCTATCTTACAATCTCCGTGACGTCATTCAAGACCTCAAGCGCGACCTATATTTTTCCAAGTCAACATCTTGCGGTGCTATGGCATGAGTACATACACCACATACATCACGCCCAGTTCTTCCGTCTCATGACTAATGCGTCTGTCACGAAAAACAACCCAAAACAGGCGGCAAAAATATTTAAATTGTCACCCGAGACCTTTGGCGCGTTCGCTGAAAAATGACCTCCAATTTAGATACCGTCAAGGAAAGCCCACATTAACGTATATTCCACCTTCATTCGTCGGCTACATACATATAAGTGTCGAGGTAGAAAACCGCGATAAGTGGAAACTTGAGCTCCACATTCCGGATAATCTAATGAGCAACGACGAATGAATGCAAAACCGTAATCATACACTCCTGGCGAGGTATACAGGCAATGCTGGTGGTATACGTTTTATTGCATACTTTATGGGGTTCCAGTATTTCCTGACACGGCAGCAGCTCCCTGTGTTTAGCGTAAGCTTTCGGACTAATAAAGATTACATTCCTGCTTTATTCTAGTTTACTATTTTGCTTTTTTATAATATCGTTTTCGAGAATGTGGTTTATCTTTATGCCCGCCCCATAAAGCTGAATGTGATGATTGAGAAGAGATGGGGGCTTCCACGACGATAAAGGCTTTTAAGAGGCCCGTAAAAAAAATAAGAACTTGAGAGAAATACCACTTGGTTAATAGGCTCTCGGGAGTCTCAAGGGCCTGAACTTGTTGTGTAATAAATTGAAAATCAGATTTACTTGACGGAATGAAGGGGATTTCGGACATAAAGTTTTAAACAATCAATGTGGGAGGGTTTAAAGGGGTTTAATAGCCTTGGATTGCAAGTGTTCCTCGTAGATATGGGATGAATCGGTATCATATGTGGTTAAGAGGCGCCAACTAGCTTATGATTCACAGACTGCTTTGAGAGATAAGGATGCATTGGGACATCAAAAAGCTTTTAACCCAAATTGAGCTAAGAGCTAAGTCACTACGTTCCAAAATTAACATTTTAAGGACAATAAATACCTGGATTTCGTTGAAGCTGACGTCGATAGGACGGTGGGGTAGGAAAAAATACAAAATTTGGCTGAGAACGTTCCCAATTTTGAACAAAATGTTTGTAAAAAATATGGGTCCTAAAAAGGGCCCGCTACATTTAAAAATAGACAGGTGCGACAGTTAATTTCTACAAATTGAAGTCCCTTCGGTCACATAGTTTCCCTAAAATCCTTATCGATTCAGAATATACACTTGACAGACGCCGCCAGACTGGGACACAGACTTAAATCCATCTCACGATAAACTGTGTCCATAAATTATCCCCGAGATAATGTTTACCTCTACTCTCGCTCCTGAATGAAGATATCATCAGGTTGTAAGGACAACCCGTAGCGTCCATACAACTAAAATGTTTTATGACTTGTTTACGCAGTGACATCCTTGTTTCAGTGGAAAATTTGCTCCCATTAAAAGGAACACTTACTAACATCTACCGGAGCACGTTGTAGGTATGCGTCCTTTTTTCTACAAATAACTCTTATGTCGTCTCGTAAATGTCAACATCTGATACGATCAGTTCAGTAGTTTCCGAGCACCTGCAAGGATATCGATACAAACTGCCCCCTTTGTGCTTGGATTAATGCACTCAGCGTCCTTTCGAAATACATGCAACTGCTAATTGCATGCTTAGGGGGAGCCTGAAATGAAATGCAATTGCCATAAGGATTTCTTTGAAAACAAAAGGACACGCTTTTTTGGATTAATTCACGTCACCGGCTTACTACTATGTGTGGAATAAATTCTCGAAAGGATTTTCGAGATTAATTTTCCAGAGTACACGAGTGCAATTTGCACTCATTCAATGCGTGCCGGCCCTACAAATATGCGTGCAGTTTTGAGTACAGTTCTACGCATTCTTGAGTCGGATGCAGTTGACGCAAACAATGGAATACTTGGAGGACGAGGTTGATGGTTGGATAAAAGGCATGCAAGTGATTGGTTTTAATGACTGGATTTTCAGAAGAGGTTTAAGGGTTATTCGGGTAAATATTTGTTGTCTACATCCCAGCATGAAGGCAGAGTGACTGCCTTAAAACATGCCTGTAATCTGGCCTCGGTACGAGGGGCTTTGGCAAGTGGTACTTATGCGTATTGAACAACTGCCCAATGGGGTATTGTCGGAGACCAATTATACGGAATCGATCGGTCCGTTGGAGGATTGGGAAGGATAATCTTTCTGGATTTCTTGGGGGAGATAGTCGACCTTATTGGACGTGTTTTACACGTTTACATTATTCAATGGAGTATTTGTGGGCACGGCTAGCTGCAGAGCACTTGTCTAAATTATACATTTGACGCATGTTTGTTGTGGCTCCAAGTGGGTTTGCTCAGAAGTCGGTTATACATATATGTAAATCTTGTGACAGCGGAGTTTTGTAAATAATTTTTGAAGAGGCCATTCGACCACACATTATTTTCGAGTAGTTCTTGTCATATCCTGTGGTCCTTTCGGCACGATGCGAAAGGTTGAATTGATTGTTTTCTGCTGGGGACTGGATAGGACCACATGGCTGAAGTTGTGTTGATGATTTGATTCGTTTGATGATGTCCAGAAGTTGCAGAAAAAGCAGAGTATTCCATACTACAGCTGGAGGAACATACATAGGTATGGAGCTTTGCGGTTGATAACTTCGGGTCGCCCTTTCTTGATTACTGATTACTTCGTTCAAACAGTCGAGTTGCGGAGAAGAGAACCGAGTTGACCGTTTCACCAGGTTGTAGCAGTTCATTATGGACAACGGACCTCCAATCCCACACTCAACATCACCTTATTTGCCTTTAAACTAGGCTTTGAAGCCGCTTGTGGAGGGTCACCCGCCTTTGGTTATGATCACTTGCATTACAATAGCGTTTCACTGACGGTAATCCAGTCAGTATAACTTCTTTGTATTAATTCACGTGCTACCAAACATCGAGCCTATTTTGGTAGCTTGCTCTTTTCAGATCATTCGAAACTGATATCTGGTTAATCCTTAATGTGTCTCCTGAGAGTTGGCGTGCCGCTCCTGCTTTACCAGCCGTAAAATGTCATCGACTTGATCGACAATGGCTGATTAGAGAAAGAAACAGAATCGAGCAAAACACTCTCGGATTCAGTGTTTACCCATAGCATTCTTGTCGTACACTTCACACATTTTTCGGCATGTTTTTGCGGCATAATATAGAGTTTTTCTTCAAATAAATCACTTAAATTCAGATCAATATAGGTATACACAAGGAATATAGTCTGATATGTCACCTTTCAGATGTGCGTTGGTTTTTTAGAATCGGATTAGCGCTACCCAGTATATCAAGACCATACACTGACCAACCAGGAGTCTTTTTATATGACCCATCAAATCTCGTTTGCCCGGCGAATGGCATCTCAGCATCGTTTGTTCGGTCAACGAGAAAGGGGTAATTGCGGCAACTACAGGAGAATAAGTCTTCTTAACATCGCATGCAAGATCTTCTTTGCCGTATTGTTCGGACGTCTGAAGCCTTTTGTGAATAACCTAATCGGCTCTTATCAGTGAGGCTTCAGGCGGCTGATTTTGGAGAAGATCCAAGACTTCCTAGTCGATACGAATTTGAGGCCGCATATGAGGGCGCCGTGGCGCAGTGGTTAGTGTGTTGGACTCTGGCACACGATGAGCGAGTTCGGACCCCGATAACACCAACGCCATCGAATGTTTATTTCGCGACGTTCCTCCTCGGCGGGGTACTGGCAAAACCCCCCGTAGTAAACTTGCCATGGAAAAGCTTCTCGACTCACGCCGTTCAGAATCGGCATTAAATACTGTAGGTCCCTTTCACCTGTGTGAAAAATAAATCACACACAGCATGGGTGATTGAGAGTAGCTTGGCTCTGGTCCTTCATGGGCTGTAACGCCACCAAAGAAGAAGATATGACGGTGTTTATAGATACCAACTATACAAAGTAACGTCGCGGTTCGACACCCCTGCCAAACTGGTTAGGTTGTGCGGGATGATAGAAGGGAATCCACGTTGCTGCATTAATGTCGTTAACAAGCTAACCGAGACCTTTGATGTTAAAAAGGGATTTAGACAAGGTGGCGCACTGTCATGTAGCGTTTTCAATATCGTCCTTAAAAAGATCGTGCAGGACTCACTGGCCAACACAAAAAGTACAATCTATTTCGAGTCTGCGCAATTACAAAACAACAATATGGCTTTCGTAAGCACTTAGGTAGAAGCGGCTGATGGCAACTTTAATTTCGAAGTGGACAAGGACTTTGACTACCTTAGCTCTGAGGTAAAACGCAGAGCTATTTTTGCCAACCGTTGCTTCTTTGGGTTTAAGAAGCAATTGAGAAGTAGAGCCCTTTCTCAAAACGCCAAGGTTGTGATATACTAAACATTAACCATCTCGGTCCTCTTCTACGGCGTAGAGACATGGACTTTAAGGAAAGCCCATGAGTATTTAATCTACGGAGCTTTGAGAAGAAGATCCAACGAGGATTTGTACGGGCTGTACATTTCCCTCGTATGACGCCTTCGAATCCATCGGTCTAAGATGGCTGGGCCACCACAGCTCCAGCCTGAAGAGCCTTCGAATCCAACCCGGAGGGACGAATCAGTAGACGAAGACCGCATCTACGGTGGAGCACACCGGTGAATGGGGACCTTTACCAATTAGGAGTGCCGCAAAGACCGTGCTGGCTGGAGACGCTTGTTAGTTGAGGCCCAAGTTCACTCAAGACAGTAGCATCATCAAAGAAGAAGGAAATCTCATATGCAACAATTTCTAAACAAAATCCACTCCCTTCCCCCTCCCCCTATTACGTATCTAATCCCATTTGTCAGAAATATCCTGGCAGCAGATATTCATTTTCCACATTTAATTACTTTTAACAACCCAACCATTCACAATCGTGACCATTCCATATAGGGAAATGGTATTGAGAGTGCGAAAACGGATATCGTTATTCAAGAATACATTCATCATAATCCTCCAAGCGTTTCCACCCACACATACAGATACAAATACTCGTTCCCCCTTATTAAGGGTGATCCCGTTTGCAAATAGGGTACAAATCCCAGGAAATGAAAACGAGTTTGCCACATAAAGGCCTAAGTGCAATGGCGTTTCGCAACTTTGCTAAACTGCAAAACTGACTGCGCTTGACTTGATTCCTTCTTCCTTCATGAATGTCCTTCTTCGTACATGTACATACAATATTGTAGTCAAGTGATGGGGGAGAAAAATAAATGGCAAGAAGGAGGAGAGGAAATTGCTTGGAAAATATCCAAATGTAAGGCAATTTCTTACATCGTGCAAAGGATATTCAAAGGCTATTCCTCTATCCCCCTATGCTGCACTATATGCGATTGTGTCATGAAATGTAAGACTATTAAATAACAATTAATAAAAAGGATAATGCCCCTGTTATGGCAAAGAAGGATACATGAGATGGTTATGCTCCAGAAAAGTTTAGCGGGGGGATTTCATGTAGGGAATAGAAGGAGCAACTTGAGACGTTCACTGTTTTTTTTTTTGTTCGAATATATGTATGTATGCAAAACAAAATCATAAATAAATTATGTACAACAAACAGGACACAGTGGCCCAGCAGCATTCAGCGAGGGACGTAGAAAAAATACGTCTTCTGTGGCATCTCTAGTGATATTTTTTCTTTAACGTTCTTGGAATGCTATAGGTCCTTTCGAATAAATATTTTAAAATATGAAGAATTTATTATTTATGGACGATCTTTTGTTTGATTGGACAAACGAGCTGTGCAGGATACACGGTCCGAGGGATTGACATGTTAAAATTCTTCGACCCGGACTGAGAACATTCCGATGTTCCGTCCTCTGCTCGTTTGGTTGTTTATCTCGTCTGTCTTTTGCACGCTGTCAATCGATGTTGGCATATAAGTATAAGCAATCTTTTTTAGAGTGTATGAATGCGGTTTTTTTGATGATCATAAAAATGTTTAATACTTTATTTGATATGCAAAAAGGATGCATGTGCGGGCGAGGGAATACAATATACTTAAGTATGGTTGACAGTCATAGTCAACCGTCGTCATCGGGATTCGATACGTATCCCGTTTGGGATTGAAAAAGATGTGGAAGGGAAGGGAAAAATGATTTATCAAGGGGAAAAAGGATATTTCTCATATGGGAGTTTGCGATAAAAATGCAAATTTCGACTTTCCTTTTCATTTCGTCCTGAGCAAAGTCGTTGGCCTCCACGTTTGTTTACTGGGACCTTGATGGAGAATTGTGCGCTCCTTTTGGTTGCCATAAATTTCAGGATAATCGTATTGCGTGCTTACAAAACGATTCACAGTTATTGTGTCATCGCCGGCCAGAGTGATGTTTCATCAAAAGGATATTGAGCAAAACCACCTCCCTATGAAATATATGCCTAAGAATTGAGAGTGTCCTTATTATAGATATTGCTATCCTCTTTTTTCGTTTTTCTTTATTTTTTTTATTTCAGCCTCTTGGACACATGATCGTTAAATGCAAATTTTAACACATAGTTAAGGTAGATGGATATGGTTACGGAACGTTCTTTTCTATACGCCAGGATGTAAGGATATTATCATCGTCATCAATAAAATTGTATGCGAAAATTATTTGACGATGAAATTGAATTCGTGAGTCATTGTTCGACGGGGACTTGTTGGCCTCGTAAAAAAAGGTCGAATAGGCTATTTGGTGGCTCAATGTCAAATGGATGCATCTGATATCGTTGACGTGAATTGAGTTTAAATAAATATGAGAGGGACAATAGGACTTTTATGCTCTACTCGAGGGGAATAATGGGATCTTAATTGATTTTTTTGTTGTTAGATATGAAACTGAAACGAGTTGACTGAAGAGTTGTATGCGGAGGTTTATCACATGAATTTGGCTGTTGCAGTGTTATGGAGTTACTTGTTGCGGATATTTTTATGGTAAATTTATTGCCACCCAGTGTGATTTTTCATTTAAGATAGAATTCAGGACTCGATTCTATTGGCGCATTTGCTGATATTTGCTGAATTATAATAAATATTCAGGAGTCGTAAAATGTTGAATTCCAAAACAACCATCCCGAATACCACACATACCATCTCTATCTCTTTGTTCAATTTCACAACGCACACTATCGTTCGTTATACAAAACCACATCCATTCTAGCATAAAACCCGAGCTTTAAAAGCCACTAAACCATTTCACACTTCGAAGGATATAAAAGAAATTGAACAGGAACAGGACCACACCAACATATGTACATACATATGTACGTTGCAAAATCAAACATACGCTAGACGATGGGCTTATAATTAAAGCATGCATATTACATGATATTTGCCTTTCATTAACGTGGCAAAGCGGCATAGGGACACGTCATGTACACATGTAACTCCTTCTAACTCCACTTCAATCTACATATGTATACATATATGTATTGCTTGCCTCTCGTAACGACTCACTCAAGTGGGGTTTTCGAATGAAAGCATTACTCTTTCCACCATTCTGTCGCGCCACGTTCATCATTTCTAACCGGTGCGTCGGCCAAGCATCTACTCGTGTCCCTTCAAGACAGTATCGCATACCTATTACCTACTACATACATACATACATACATATATCCTTTCGCAGAATTTTGAAGCCGACAATTCCATTTTGTTTGTGTACATACTTATGTATGTTTGTGTACCAAGTATCCCAATTCACGGCCGTAAACTGGTATATTCCCAGGACATGGATTGCAGGTAAAGCCACTGCAATTAACGGTTTACTTCGTCATAAAGAACTTGACTTGACAGGAATTATGCAGCATTTTAAAATGTTCGACATATTTTCCCGCTAGCCTTCCCTTCCGAAAGGACGATTTGGGCTTCGACGATTCCTGAAGGAATTCGTTTTGCTTTACCAGTGTTGGGTGGGGGCGCCCTTGTTTCGTGTTGCAACCTTTTTACATTGTGTTTTGTTGCTTTTTTTTTTTCAACTGGATCCTTGCACGCTCCCAATACAATAACGGTAAAGGGGCTGTTTTAAAAATGTATGCAACGACAACAAAATGCTATTTTTTTGTGTTTGTTTCGTCTTTCTGGCGTTTTGTTGCTCCTTTTTTGAATACCTTTCCATTGTAGTCCCCCAGTTGACAGGTTGAAGTGAATAAAACAGAAGGTGGAGAGTGTCCTAGTTTTTGGGTAAAAAAACGAGAAAAATGTACAACGGAAAATGGGAAAGCGAGATACAGGGAGGGCTAGCCTTATTAATAATGCAAGCGGGCGTGTAATGCTCGTGTAATGGAATATGTCTCCTTTTCGTATAGGCGCTACAGTATTCCTATTATTTTTTTATATTTTTGCCGTTTATTATTTTTTGTTGTAATTTCATAAAAAATATATGTACCCTAGTGGCACAAAGTGACAAAGAAACTCGAGACATGGAACTGGGTCGTGTTTGGCCCCAATTTCGATTGAGTAACTCGCGTTTGACACATTTTTCTGCCTTTCTGTCTCTCTTTCCATTGGTCTCTGCGGGATTGAGGTGACTCTCTTCGAGGAATGATACGACTGTTTTGTTACTAAAAGGGGGACGAAAAGATTTGTTTTTAGAATTTTAGACAAGCGTCTCATGCAGACAAAAGCGTTTTCACCTAGCCTCTGTCAACAAACTCCTACTCCCACCTCCACATGGTGAAACTCAGGAGCTTAGTACCTACGACCGAAGATAAGCCCGACCTCCGTCGGATTTCGTTGGCGCCTGCTAACGAGAGAGGGGGACGTATAAGAATATGTCGATTCCAGGGTTTAACTCTTCTTCAGGACGGCGGCGGACGGGCTAATCAATCAATCAGTCAACGGCGGCGACCACAGCTCTGGTTAGTGAGAACACCCCTTTTGGAGCTTCTCGAACATATTTCAATGCCCAGGTCAAAAAGGAGATCTCCACGGTCGAGTCAGGATCCTGGAAAAGAGACGGCGGCGGATGAGCCCTACGGAGTCGAGCCAACGGCGGCGCTCACAACTTCAGCGGCACTCAAAAAAAAAAAAAGAAGAAAAATAACAGGACCAGGCCTCCGAGTTGGGGGCTGTGCGGGGCTAACTCTCTTACCACGTAGAAAAGTAAATCTTCAGAGGCAACCACAAGCCTCGGTCAGGGGCGGTTTTACTGTTGACGACCCCAAGGACGACGAATTTCGGCCCCGCGCGTGGAAATCGAGGTCCCTTAACAGACCATATGCAGCCGATTAACTCGCGGAAGCCCTTGACTGCAGACGTTACCGCAATCCGGGAAGTGCGGTGGGGTGGGCCAGGCAAAAAGAGGATGCAAAACTGCGACCTCTACTACGGTGATTTCTAGAGAGTGACAAGGTAGCGCTTATTTGGATGTGGATTTGTTATTCGGAAAGACTAGGGCAAAAAGTCTTTAGCTTTAAGCGAGTAACATTAGCCTGATTTGCGCCCACGTTTTGATAGAGGATAAGGATGACTTCTATGATCTCTTAGAAAGAAGAAATCCGGATTGATCTCATTGCGATCGACGTTAGACACTCCTCCAGCATTCTCGATGTCCAAACTTTTCGAGAAGCCAAGGTAAGAGCACGGATGTAAAAATAAAACAACGGAGACGAGAAACAATACTAAAGTTTGATGTCGGAAAGCTACAATCGCATCCGACCGCTGGAACTTTGCCGACCGGGTCTTCCAAAAACTCTCTGAAAGTTCGACGCTGCCTGCAATAATGGTAGAAGAACAATGGAAGCATTGTCAAAAGCTTTAAAGAAGCTGCTACTGATGTGCTGGGTTTTACGACACCACCACCCAAGAAAACCCCGTGGTTTGACGACGAGTGCAGGTATGCCCACGTAGCTAAGCATGACGCCTACAAGGCATTGCTGCATTGAAAATCAAGAGCTGTTCGGGAGCTCTACGAACAGAAAAGGAGAGAAAAGAACCGGCTCTAAAGAAAAAGAAGGAGCATGAAAAGCGCGCGGTCGAGGAGATGGAGGGATGATACAACAGGAATGAAGTCCGGAAGTTTTACCTAAGGTACAACAGCTATCCAGTGGATTCAAACTCCGGACAAAGCTGCTGAAGCGGACAGACTGTCCGTTTAAATAAGCTGCGGATGATCTGGCAGGGCGCATGCACCCCAGCTCGTCTATGTGATATGATCGGAAGAAAGAATGTTCGACAAGTGGAATCTCAGTGTCGTGTGCCCGATCCATAAGAAAGGAGACCCCTTTAACTGTATGTATGTACAAACATACCAACATTGGCGTTACAGTCCATGAAGGACCTGAGCCGAGCTTCTCTCAATCACCCATGTTGTATGTGATTTCCGTTTCCCATAGATGAAAGGGACCTACAATTTATCGCCGGTTCCGAACGGCGAATTTCGAGAAGCTTTTCATGATAATTTTACTACAGGGGGGTTTTGTCAGAACCCCGCTGAGGAGAAGCACCGTGAAAAACACGTTCGATGACATGGCTGTGTCAGGATTCGATCCCGTGTCATCTGCGTCAGAGGCAAACACACTACCCACTGCGCCACGGTGCTCTCCTCTTTAACTGCCTAAGTTAAAGACATTGCTCTGGCCCGAAGAATCTTCGAATTCGAGGCTTTGGGAGAACGCAACAGACGACGTCCTCGACGCAAATGATGCACATACATAAGTGGGGAAGGACATCAACCAACTTGGTGTGCGTGACTAGCTTGTTGATTAAGGCCCAAGATCATACCGATCTGTAGCTGTAGTGCCACGAAGAAGAAGAAAAAAAAAAGCAACCAGGGTTAGAGTGAATAAGGGGTTATTTTAGCCAGCACCATTGAACCTTTTTGTAGTCAAATTCATTTTTTCTTTTTTGAAGAAAATCATTCGATTGTCGTGCACTCAGTTGGAAGGATTACTAATCAGTCAACATGCACACAGTGGAGGTCCATTATAGTGGATAACCTTCCTTAAATACGTCAATATTTCTTATGCTTCAAGATACCCTCCCATTCGTCCTTAATTCTTTAAACAAAAAATCAGAAATTTCATCTAACCCCCGGTGGCTTATCTACTTTTATGGCTGCCCTTTTATCATTCGGTGATCAAAAGCAATTCACTACATAAATCCACCCATTTACCATGCGTGCAATAAATCTCCGATCCAACGCATTTCATCACCGATTTGCGTAGCTCACAAACCGACAAACCTAAGACCTACAGCACCTAAATCACAACCACCTAATTCCATCAGTCATCGAGCCCATAAAAAGTATGACTTCACTTTTCAGTAGTCCACCAGTAGACATCATATCCATCTATAGTGCCTGTCCACTCCCAAAAACCACTTAAATCCACTAACGCCATTTAGTACGGCTTAGCGCTACCGCTTTCGCTCCGTTGTCCTCATGAAGACTCAATCGTTTGCTTGTTGCTGCCACTGTTGTTGGGGTAGACGACCAAAGCTCACCTTTTGTTTTTGGCCGCATAAAAGGAGGACATAAGTGGAAAGCGTTAAAATGCTTCTCATAATTCCCGCCCCTCTCTGCCGTATGTTATCTGGAGTACGCATACATAGTAAGCATGTGGTGGTATCGAATTTAGGTCGGCGGGCAATGTAACAATGAGACGGGAAGCGAGCGCGAAGGAATATAAAAGAAAAACCGCAGAAAAACTTAATAAAACAATGGAAACCGGTGAGTGGTTCTTAGGCACCTAGTACAATGTAGGATTAACTCTGTTTTGCTTTCCTGCCCTCGGTGTTCCACCATCGACGTGGTAGTACTCATACCAAAATGAATTTCCGAAATCCATCGTTCATTTTAGCGCGACCAGCTGTTGGCCTAACTGCAGCTATAGCCTCACGCCAGACGGGAATAGAGACGTAAGAGGTGAAATTAATTTTCTTCCTTTTTATGATTTTTCTGAAAGTCTGTCGTACATACATACATATGTACATATGTACATATGTACATATGTATGTAGGTAGAATGTGGGGACCACAAAATCATCGTCCTTCAGTGTCGTTTAACGTTTTATTGTGATCCACATACGGTAGCATGAGGGTAGCATGTCAATTACCCGTAAAGCATATTGCCTAACAAGGACATTCGACAGTTGTTTTACGTCTGAGAAAGACGTATTTGGCGAGGTGGAGCGGAGGTGTAGCATAGTGATATTAAATGCATTTCGGACTATTTACTTTTTGCCTTCTTATGGCACTCAATGGACTCTAGGAGCGATTGTTAGTGTCGATGGCAGTTGTGGCTGCGGTGTGGGATAGGGAGGGAGAGGTGAATTTTGATAGTGATATTTCAGTAAAAGAGTCACTGACACACGAGAAATGGCAGAAAGCACAGTGCGTACAGTGATAATGAAAAATAATGCGCGCCTTGATCAATTGTTATTTACTTTCGTGATGTATGATGCGATCGGGTTGGATGTAATGGTTCTGGTCCAAGGTAGTTTGTCGTGACCACGGGTAATGGTATTATGCATGTGGTATGAGTATGTGAGCAGGTGGTGTGTGTACGTGCTAAATGAAAAGTATTTCCTACCAATATTCCTGTCGTGTTTTATCAATGTAGTGTTTTTGTTTATGTGTATTGTAGGGACATTCAGATCAAGTGAAATTTGAATTCCTGTGTATGATGTCTTAGGATTGGAATCGAATTTGTAGAGATTTCTTACAATCATTTATTTTTTTTTTTTTTTTGTCGGACGCTTCTGCTTTCTGTTGGAACACTCAGACGCAAACACTGGTCCATTGAACTCCACACGGACACCTTGTATGTATGTATGTTGGCGTTACAGTTCATGAAGAACCTGAGCCGAGCTTCTCTCAATCAGCCATGTTGTGTGTGATTTCATTTTCCCATAGGTGAAAGGGACCTACAGTTTATTGCCGGTTCCGAACGGTGAATTTTGAGAAGCGTTTCATGACAATTTTACTACAGGGGTTTTTTTCAGAACCCCGCTGAGGAGAAACACAGCGAAAAACACGTTCGATGACATGGCTGTGTCGGGATTCGATCCCGTGTCATCGGCGTCAGAGGCCAACATACTACCCACTGCGCCACGGTGCCCTCACGGACACCTTACATTAATGTATTTTTCCCGTTTTCCGGAGAAAACTTAGAAGGAGTTTCAGTGATGTAGAGCTAAGAGATTCGACCCACATCACGTTGGCCCCAAGGGTGCGCCACCGTGCGCGAGCAAAAGCGGGACAGTAGCAGAGAAAATGCTTTGTTGTGTCATTCTCCTTGCAACATGCAGCACAAGTAGGCGTATCATTAATGCCAAACACGTAGAGATGCTTAGCAAAAGTGTAATGGCCCGTAATCACTCCCAAAAGTCTTCTGCAGTCAATTAGTCTTAAGGGCAGGAAGAATGCTTCGGATTTTTTGAGCACATCAGGGCGTACGCGCTTAGTCATCCTACATCCTGGACACTCCCTCCGTTCAGGTCCTGAGAAACTCTCCTCTGAGCCCATTCTGGCGAGTCCACCAGAGAATTAATTCCCTGGGATCCCAGAATAACCTGGAACCCAAACAAGCTTTAGTAAGTTTAGGAAAGCATTAAGTTCATACAATAACTTGGACCTAGTTAAACGGTTGGACACAGCTTTGAGTGCAGATTGGCCCAGACGCATATGTATTTTCCCTTCTAACAGTGTTTAGAACGTAATGCATGGCCATTAGAATTACGTATATCTCTGATTGAAAGATGGACGCATATTTTCTAAAGAGGAGTGCAGTCGGGTGTTTTCGCGCTCAAAGAAAACCCCAGCTCCGGACCCCTGCCCAGACCTGGAGCCATCCGTGAAAACGCGAAAGCTACCCTTTCCAGCCAGAGCCAGTCCTGACGCCATGGAAACTCGACTGTGAAATTACAGCACAGTAGGATAACGAATGTCAATGCGTCAGAAGGCATGTCCATGAGACAGGGGTCGTAAGAACATTCCTTGCGCAAGCACACTGTTATTCCTGTCCGAGCTGTACCACAAGCCATTTCTCTTGACACGAGACATGGCTTTCAGAGCACACCCTCTGATATCAAGGGGTGGAAGGTTCATCACAGCATCTAGAGCCTGAGATAAACTTTCTTTGGAGTTTGGTGAAAGAGGCTACGACTTATTTGCGTGTTAGCCTGTTCCACCAGACAACCGATGCATATGAGAATATCGGTCTTGCCATTGCCTTGTAGATTCACAAAGGATGCTTGCCGACGATAAGCCTCATGTTTTGCCAAAAGCTCCTTCGCATTACCAAAAAGCTGACAACGCTTTGGTGGTTTTTGATTCAACATGCTTCGGCCAAGGAAGCTTGCTATCTAAGATGACTCCCAGGTACTTAGCTTCATTAGACACCGGGATGGGAGTGTCTTTTAGTACCAGTTGAGTCACGTCAGTATTTTTCCTCTTTCGCGTGGAGAGAAAGACATCTGTGCTTTGAGACGGACAGTTGCTAAGCATGAGTCGACAGAAAGAATGGTGACATCATCCGGGTGGGCATTGATAGCATCAAGCAGAGAGTCGACCAACATGCACCATAACAGCGGTGACAAAATGCCGCCTTGCGGGCAGACACTGTTTAGACCGGATTTGACACACTGGTCGTGGCGTGCATCATCGGTCAATGTCCTGTACACGAGCATTGCTTTGATCCACAAGACCAGTGTTTCATCTACGCCATGTCGCCTGACAGCATTGCACATGCTGTTGAAAGTTGCGATATCAAAAGCTCACTCAATGCCGACGCATTTTCTTTCGAGTGCGCATTTAGTTTTTCCAACTAGGTTTTGAAACCCACAAAATTGATTGGTCTAAAGCTCTTGGCAAGTGAATAGTCCTCTTTTTCTATTTTGGAAATAAAGACTACTTTCACCGTGCGTCATGGAATAGGTATGTAGGCAAGTTCCAAGCTAACTGTGAGAATTCTTTTCAAGGTAGGAAGCAGCTGCCCTATATCTTTTTGCAGCACAATAGGATATATTCCGTCGGTGCCTGGCGATTTGAAGTCATCGAAGGATACCACAACAAATTCAATGGCTTCAGTCCAATATACCAGCTAAGCCGAGTTGTTTTCAGCGTTGCAGTTGAAGGGTGCAACAAGTCGATGGCGATCTGATTTCCCAGGAATTGAGTCTGAAGCAGTAAACTGAGAGTTTCCGCTTTAAACTCAGTAAAGGTACCATCAGATTTTCTGAGTGTATCCAGCTTTGTCGCTATTCCCCGTTTGAGGACATTAGCCAAGTTGTTAGTCGAACTCAGAGATTCGATCTCTTCACGAAAGGTCTTATAAGAACCATTCTTTGATTTACGAATGAGCTTCTTATATTCCTTTTGCTTCGACCGATATTGGTTCTAGTCATCTTCCGAATTCAATTCGGGCGAACTATTCAGGAGACTTCTGGCTTCCCTGTGAACATATTGGAGTTTGGCATTCCACCCGGGGACCAATTTCCTGAATGCAGGTTTGTTAACAGGACATGCGAGCTCAAACATAGCTATTCAGGCTATGAATGGCGTTCTCTACCATTTATTTCGTTCTAAGTTTAGGTAAGGCCTGAGTGGATCAATCAAGCTCATCTCTAAACCTTACCTTGTCCGCCTTCCTCGGATTCATAATCGGAATCCGATATAGCTATGGTCCGACAGTGTCAAGCAAGACTCTCCAGTTAGTGCTGTCTTTCACATATCGGTTGGATAGGGTCAGGTAAGTCATTTCTTGCTGTCTCGCCGTAACAAACGTTGTTTGAGAGCCAACATTATTGACGGTAAGGTCAGATAAAAAGTGTAGTCTACAAGATGGTCCCTTCTTGTATTGTATTTGCTACTGCCCCAAGCAGTGTTTTGAGCAATATATGGTGCAATTGTAAACATCACCGCCTGTCGAACGGGAGGTCTGTAGTTCAAAGGTTGTCCTTAGCCAAAGAAATGCAACTCCTTTACGGAAAAATTGGGCAATTGGACAGTTGTTGTGAATGGGAGGTGATCAAAAATACTGATGAAGGCATAACACTCACAGTATATGGTCACTTCAAATTCATACCCTGTGTGTGCAGTTCTAATATAACACCATAATGGCATAGAACATTTCCTGGGCACTACGACCAACGTGAAGATTCCTTTCCTTTCCTTCTATCTAGGACAACCACCCATGAAAAGAGTAGTGAATGAACATCCACGACCCAAACCATCTGCAATCTGTCCTAGTTGTGTGACAATCAACATATGTATCAGTATACATAGCTCTTAAACCTGCACGAACTATAAAAAAAAGCAAGATGAGACCAATCCTTCTGTCTTCTGCACAAGTATTACTCAGCTGCAGTTTTTTTTTCGTTTCATGTTCCTTAGAGGTGGCTAAATACCATGATCATTGGCTAATCAGCACTTCTTAAGACCCCACTGTACGCCGCCAAGGCAGCTGCCATACTCTATATAAATCCCAAAGAGCGCCAATCGCTAGTTTTCACCCAAACCCTATACTGTACGTGGGTTATTCACGTTTTGACGTAGTTCCAACTAATTAATTACCACTATGACGTCCCTAGTAACTCAACGCAAAAGCATTTATCGCAGCAACCCAATACCAGTCAACTAACCGAGCCCATGAGGGCAATATATCCAAAGCTCGACGCTCAATGACGTCGGATACCTATTCTTCTTGGTTTTGTATGAAATATATTTTACGTCCCTTATCGCATATACCTTCCCCTTGGAGAGCTTTCTACTACTAGTACATATATTCGGCTCTCCGCCCGTGTCCCACCCCGTGTGAAAAGTGGGAAAAACATGAAAAACCACTTGAACTAATGTCCCAATAAAATTCTGAACAGAGGACACAAGGACTAAATGGTAAAACTCGAAATGACTCATGCAACACATTCTACACACACCCGTCCACATAAGGTCGAAATGAAATCCGACTCACCGGTGACTTGCAGGTGCGAAATGCATATCCTTGTGCACGGTTGGACGTCGACACAATATGGATGTGAAACCACAAAACAGGATGGCGTGAGGTTTAATTGAAAATCCTAATCATAATTTCCATTCACTTATGTTACAATTGCCAGTGGTTTACGTGGTGCAACATTTGTTGCAAGTGCACGCACTCGATTATTAAGATACAATATGGTACATTGCAGTGGTCCTGAGCAATGAAAGAGGTACGTGTATTGATAAATTGTTGGGCGTATCCACTCCGCGTGGCGCAACCCAATGAATAATATTCTCTTCTTCATCGCCCTGTCAAGAGTTGTATCAAGTAATTACACAACTGTCAGAAACACCATCCTACCGCGGAGAAAAAGAATCCTAAAAGGATCCAATAGGGAGTGCTGGCATGAATCCACTCAAAAAAGAACTTTTGATTACATTGAAAGTGAAAAGTCGCGGAGATATCAAGCGAATGCCGGCAAAGTGAAGGTCACGGGTTAGAGCGTTCGATAATTTATGGAAAATTTGAAAAGCGTGTTTGAGGGAATAAAAAGTTGCAAAGTGGTGACAGAAATCGATAGTTTGTTCAACTTTAATGAGACTCTGATGAAGTTCAATTATGCAAACGACGAGGGAGTTTTATAGTCTGGGGGGGATACTGAAGCCCATTTGGCTCTTCATCAATTGACGACACTTAACGAACTACGAGCAGAGAATATCGATGCCTGTATAGCTTGTCAAGTGTTTCCTGTCCACCGACTCATCTCTACTCGAAATAGAGCATCCTACCGTGAAGCTCCATATTTGTTACCACGTAGTCTCAGGATGCGTATTCAGATTTTCCAACCATTCCTCTATCAGCAAAAGGCTCACAGCGATATATCCTTTTTTTGTTTTTGAGTGAGAATCATATAAATTTTCCGGGAACTCATTATTTATCCTGTCAACGAAGGCAATAGATGACTGAGGCAGGGTGTTTAAGTGGAGTGAGCAAAGGACTGACTATCGTGTACCATTCATAGGTACCCTACCGTATGGAAGGATAATTAAAGTTTAATTAGGAAACTATACAAGTGTGTCACATGTATGAAGCACAAAACGTGACGCTGAAGCCCCCCTTAGTGCCATTTTTCTTAAACATTGCATTCCCTCGTGTACACCCATGTATAGTAAGTAGGCGCTTTCGAACGTGGTTCTTTGAACTGAAAGGATCACACACGTTTTCATCGCACCGCAACACCCGTGCACACGGAGCACTCGTAACACTCGTAGCACTCGTATGTCAAGTCAGGAGATTATTATTAATTTGAACTAGATATGAAATCTTCTGATGAACTATTGCGATAAAGCTTTTGGGATAAGGGGATCCTTGTCTGAGAGGATATGAATACCGGAGTGCTGGTGGAGTGCCAGATGACGGATTGACGGAATGTATGAAGCCAATTTCGGAGTAATGTCGTTTAATTAAATGTTTTACAGTTGTTCGTGACGAATCGGTTGTGGTTTTCAGATGAAATGTGGGTACGAGTATGCCTATGTGAGGCTCTGAGTTGGTTTTAAAATTAGCGGGAATGTAGGATGCTTTGAGGCAATTTATATTGCAAGTGGGACATTGATGAGATGTCGCGAGTGATAGTGGGAGGAATGTGTTTCTAGGGCTTTAGACGTGGGGATTAAAAGAGACTTGAAGTCGTACTAGAATAGGGACTAGCATTTGGTCGATTTCACGTGCAAACTATTGGGGAGAAGCAAATTACGTGGAAGCAATCGTAGAAGTAGTAAATGAAAGCTCCATCAGCACTCCAAGGGTGGTGCTCTAAGAAAGGAATATGTAAATGTAGGATTTGTTAAATGAGCGAAACACGGAGCTTATTGAAATTTACTTTATTTTGTGTTCGTTGAAAGCACAGCTCGAGTCTCTAAGGAAATGTGTGAGATAACTGTTTAACGGAGCCCAATGAACGAATAGTTATAGATCTGCTCTCTCAAAATACAACCTAAAACTGAGGAAATCCAAGAGAATGTCTTGTGAGAAAATTGACTCGTTACCAACTAAAGTCCGACTCTATAAAGCGCAAAATGGAATAAGTCCACAACCTACTTCCTATAGCCCCATCAGCCTAACATCGTATCTATTAAAAACAATGAAAAAACTGATATAACTCCATATTAGAGGTATCCTAGAGAATCAGATCACCTAGTGGCGCGTGTTGCGAATAGTTTCACACGCAAAGAGATCGCGATTTTCGCCTTCCTCGACACTGAGCGGACTTTTGTTCATACTGGCTATGACTCGATCAGCACTGCACTATCCTGCAGAGGTGTAGACCATCCGACTTATCACTGGATTAGGGCGATGCTAAGTAACCTTATTATATCGGCCAAATCCAGAAAGGTCTCGGTGACAGTATGGGCGGCTAAGGGGTGTCCACAAGGAGGAGTCCTTTTACCCCATCGTAGTTATTTTTACAGGCAGGTGCGAAAATCCTGCCTGTGAGTGCATGCAGCTTGCGCTTTAGTTCATCTCTGACTGGGGCGGCAGAGAGAGTTTATCTTAGTCCCGTTTACAGAGAGGAGAAGTTTGCAGCCCTGCTTCATCTCTCTAAATAGAAGAAACCTAGAATTTTCGAGAGAAGTTAAGTATCTAGGCATTGACCTTAATCACAGGGCTAACTCCAACATTGAAAACAAACTTACATAAGGCGACTAAGGCCTTGTGCGCCTGTCGACGCACTTACGGTTTTCCGATAGTAAGACCTATCAAGTTGAGCAAAAAACGATAATCGTTAAGCTTCAACGCCTTCAGAGACTAGCGTGACTCGGCATTACAGGCGCTATGCCAACCTACCCTGCGGCAGCTCAAGAAACACTGATTGGACTTACTCCACTGCACCTTTGTATTAAAAAAGTTGCATTACTTAATGCAATCAGAATTCTTCGCTTGGGAACAGGCCTACCATGTAGACCTATAGGTCACATGTGCACCCCGCAACACTTTTTACAAGAGATTTTAGATATTGATACCAAAACGCATAGCTTAGGAAACCAATGATCCCTTGCTCAACGTCATAGGCCCTAGGTGGTACAATGATGGCTTCAAGATGGTTTCTGGCGTTGGCGCCGGCATCCGACTAAATCGGAGGATTTCAAAGGCCCTAGGAATGAGACCTAGTATCTTCCAAGCTGAATTATATGCCATCCTGGCTTGCGTCGATCTAAACTTAGAGACTGGCATAAGAGGAGTAACCATCAATATGCACTCTGATAGCCAAACAGCGCTTAAAGCGCTGAGTTAGTATAGCATGAACTCAAAATTCGTTAAGAAATACCTTGATGCCCTACAAGACCTTGCCGAAAGAAATAAGGTCAAACTCTGGTGGGTGCCGGGGCACAAAGGAATTAAGGGTAATGAAATCGCCGATCAGCTTGCTAGGAAAGATTCCAGTGAGAGGTACACATGTATGTACATAGGTGCCCAACATTTCTGCGGCATTCCCAAGTCTAAGAATAACTTTTACTAAGACAAGTGGGAAAAATCGTAACACTTGTCCTTTTAGAATATCGTTCAAGGACTTTGCCAATCGAACAGATTTATACGGCCACTGAACAAACACTCTATTAATATGTATGTATGTACGTACGTTGGCGTTACAGTTCATGAAGGACCAAAGCCGAGCTTCTGTCAATCGCCCATGTTGTGTGTGATTTCATTTTCCCATAGGTGAAAGGGACGTACAGTTTATTGCCGGTTCCGAATGGCGAATTTCGAGAAGCTTTTCATGACAGTTTTACTACAGGGGATTTTGTCAGAACCCCGCTGGGGAGAAATACCGTGAAAACACGTTCGATGATATGGCTGTGTCGGTATTCGATCCCGTGTCATCGGCGTCAGAGGTCAACACACTACCCACTGCGCCACTGTGCTCTCTACTAATATACTCAAAGTTAATATCGGAAGACAGCTAATCAATAAAATCAACCTCTCGTCTGAAACTGAGTGTTGACTCTGTCTTGAGGACATACTATGTGAGTGTGCTGCTCTTTGCCATCTTAGGAAGCGTATCCTTCTCAGTGAAATTATGACTCCTGAGGGGAACATCTCAGCTACTACGAGAGACAATCTCAACTTTACTAAGGAAGTGGAGAACCTCCTCTTCTAATCGGCTAGTAGGCACAATAAATCTATTAAGATCGCAGTGCCTCATGCTATTTGTTAGCACTAACCCCATCCCGAACAAATTCCTCTTGTTGGAGTCTAGTTCCGTGTACTCTATCATACCTCAACCGATTTAGGTCACTACCTGTATCCAAAAAAGCTGACAATGTAAGACCGAATATTGTGATGGTTTTAAAAGTGCAGTTCGATCCAACCGCCAAAGAAATTCTAGCATTTTGCCAAGATTCAATTATGTAATCTCTTAGTGCTCTAACGGCGTGAACTTCTTCCGACTTCACACGAAGCTTTTGCTCTGTCTTACATTTCACGGCTCCATGCCCTTCTCACCTACACCTGAACCATTTAAACGGTTTAATCGGGCACTCTCTAGCTAGACGTTTCGGCTCTCCATACTCGAAATATGCCGGTTGGGTTTTCTTCAGCGTCTGTTCTTCTGTTATTTGCTTCGTTTGTGAAGATCTGTGACTGCCATAAGCTTGGTTGATTTGAATAGGGGCCACGCACCTTCTCATAAACCCGCATAGCGTACAATACCGCCCCGTTGCAATTCACTTACAGTGGCTGGTGGTCCGGTTTTATTTCTATTTCCCGTAACGCTTCTAGTCGAAGTAAAAACCTCCGATTCATCATTTCACAAAACGCGCACTTGCCGCCCCTAAAGTTTGTCAATTCACTTCCAACCTTTTGCCTTTTCCAACCATTTTCAATCCACTCCAGTTGAAAGTACAAAGGAACCGCTTATTTGTTTCTGCACCGCATCGTCCAAATAATGAATCCTTTTGCTTATGCCACCCCACCACAGCATATCGGTTATCACAGCCATCATATCGCGTCGTGCTGCTTCTAACCCGCGCGCATGTAGTTTCATTTGAAGCCGTCCAACCACTTGCAAGGCGAAGCCGCATGCATTCGACAAAATTTTAAAGCACTAATTAATTAGTTCTACCGAAAAGATATGTATAACGTATCTACAGATGCTCGTATTCCGTTCCTAAATAATATGACTCACAAAGGCTTTCATGCTCACCCGGCACACACCAACTACATAGAGGGAGAAGAAAAGAGTGTGTAGTACATGCCTCAAAGCACATGGTATGGTAATTCAAATGAAATACTTAACAGGTACAAAAGCGATTCATACTGCATCCTTACTGCCGCCACCATCATTCTCATTCTCATTCCATCGAGTGTATTTCCTAGACATCATGCCCAAGCTCGAAACTAACCCTTTCGCTTTGATCACACTCGAACCAGAAAAAACAAGCGAATAAAGGAACAAAACCATTGGAACAGCTAGGAGGATTCATTCCACTACCGGCCACATCCACACAGTGTATAAGTACACCTCCTCCTGCATTTGGTACATCTGCCACTACCGCCATCGTCGTAGCGCGCTACTAATGCCAATTCGTGATTTTCTGATGAAAGGACTAAATCAGATTTTTTTCGTGCAGTTGTGTTTTGTTTCCTAAGAACCCATAGTCCTTGGCAAACAAAACGAACGAAACAAAATAAAAGCCTGAAGAGGCCACTCGAGTGCTTCTGCAACGGGCCAATGGAGGTCTGGCGAGGCATTGTAGTGCAATGATAAAATTCGCAGAAGCGTCAACGCCAGCAGGAATTCCCAAAAAGCATGGCCAAATACATGGCTGCCATAATGTATGTTCGCGTATCCTTTATCTCAGGATCTGGTCCTGATGCAAACGGGTTTTTTTTTTGATTCGCAGCACGAGCGTTTCATGTGCCTTCGAATTGACTTTTAATGAGAATGAGCAGAGTGGTAGGTATTAGGTACTGGACTTGCGAGTATCTCCTCCGGATTATGAGGTACACGATAGGGTCACATGGGGATTAAGCTGCGAGAATACCTTCCGTGAGTGCTTAATGTCGACTTTCTTGTTGCTTTTTCCTCTCCACATTCATGTTTTCCATTTTTTTGTGCCATTTTGATGGAATCGTATTTTCTCTCAGTTCCGACCCCGACCCCGACCCGGAAAGGATATAAAGGGCTAAAGAATCAACCGAATCACGAGAGCGAAGGAGAACCATGTCAATCAAATTGCATGCCATTTCAGTATGCTGCCTTGGGAATACTTGAAATGTTATACCTTTACGTGGACTCTGATGGGAGGGCGGTTCATGTTCGTGTTGTGTGTTTTTACTCCGTTCGTATCGTGGAGTGAAGATTTCCTGTGAGAAACTTTAAGAATGCATGATTACAGGCCGGCAGGTGGAGTTGGTTTTTGGAAAGAATAAGCGATTGCATTAGGCAGTTAATGGAGTATAGTGAGCAACTCTATATAGATGGTGAATAGCTGAGGGAAGGTGGCGTCCATCATGTGTAACATAGTCGTAGCTAAAGGGATTTTGGTTTCCAATTGGACACCTGAAGCAAGGAGAAATCCACAAAAAGCAACTTAGCACTACCTACCACTCTACTCGTACTCACCATGTTCCGATCACAGAATCAACGCCCTAAAGTATGCTAACTAAAATGCAAAGTCTACAAATTAATCGAATACTCTAGGTCCAACAATTACGCATATGCCCCGACCGATATCTAATCACTTAAGTGCACACCAAATAACATTTAATAATAAATTACTTAATCACTCTAAACGATAAATGTATCTGTTAACTAAAATACTGTTCGATGCATACTCTTGGGATCAAACAAACCCAAGCCAATGTGTTGAGCACATCCAAGTATGCAATGGAAATTTGTTAATTTATTAATCCACACCACAAAGTGGCCGGAAAAGGAAAAAAAGAAGGCGTGTATCTGGTACACGAAAGAACGACATTAAATGCCTTCCAGTTCGGTCTTTAACGGGTTGAAGGGACCCTGTCTCAGCAGGTATATGTCACGAGGTTCCATAGAAGCTTAATCACGTCTGTGAGGGATCGTCTTTCAGGAGAGCCACTTGCACACATATACACAAACAACAAAAAAGCATAATAATAGGACAAACAAGCAAACAAAACAAAGAACACACAAGCAACGACGAGGAGTATCCTTGTCAAGAGCACAACGGCTGCATTCCAAGTTCAAGTCAAAATTTAAACTCAATAATTCATTTCCCATGTACACATAGTCGGTGGGCGGGTGAAGGCTAGAGAACTAGAGAAACAGAGAACCACTAAATTGCGCATGTCCTTTGAGAGGAGCGGATAGTAGAAAAGCGCCACTAAATCAAGCAGTGACGGGAAACATAAACATTTATCACCAGAGAGGAAGAGAGTTTCATTTTGTTTCTGGAAAAACTACTGATATGGAAAACTCCTCAGTCGTTGTCCTGCTATTCCTGGGTATCCTTCGCTCGTAGTCCATCTGTTGGTTGATAAGAAATCACCAGCTTACGGATTTCTTATCGTCATTGAATTGAATATGACGCAATTACACTAATTCCACTGCATTAGGGTTAAATTAATTATCCTTTCTCTCTATTTGCCATGTTTTTTGTAGTTTCCGTTTGTAGTAAGTGCCCGAATCGATTGAAGCGAAAAAAGGACGAAAACGAGAATGAAAACAGCAGATTGGTCCCATTAATCATGCACAGATGACCAGGAAAACGGATTTTTTTTTCTTTCACTTCGTCCAAGTGCCATAGACTATGTTTCACTGTTGCCTCTCTGTATTGATTTTCGTCCTTTCGTGACGGTTTTTCTTCGTTTTATTTGGGATTCCTGTTTCCTGCGGTGGAGCGAGCATACATACATATTTGTCTTTACTATTTTGGCTATCTTCTACCACATGGCGGTGGTCGGTACTCGTTTTTAGTAGGCGCGTGGTTAATCATTAATCCATGCTTCTTTCGTCTTCCTGTTTTCCTTCTATTTGTGGTTTCTCGTCAGTGGATGTATGTACATATGTACATACTTTTTGCTATTGCTAGTGTCTTCCTGATTCGAGAGTTGAGTGGTCGAAGGACACGAATGTATGCGAGCGTGTGGCGAGTACATGTCGGTTGTATGTCAATTGGTCTCTGTAGACGCATTTGGTAGTAATTAGTGGCATTAGTAGTCAATGGCGGTTTCATTGAGCTCACGGCAGGGACTATGGTCGATTGGATTGATTGGCATTCATGGTGTTGCTTCTGACCTTTTTGCCTTCATTCAAGGTTACCGCCTGTCACTGGTGATAAGTGTGTGTCTTGTGATGACTGAATTGAAAAAACTGTTTCCCTCTGTACTTGGACATTGTCTGTCCCTAGGAATATGCCATTCATATGGATAAACCCCCCCTCCACAAATGGGTGTTTCGAGTTTATTTTTGTAAGCTAAACGCAAAGCAATTAAATATCCATTTTGACGACAGTATGATCATACACAGAACGTTTTCAATCCTTTCGCGGCAGATGTCACTGTGAAGGGATACTCACTTTTTATTCACATATTGCGTTGCTGGATAATCGCGTAGCCAAACCGCAAAATGACACAGACGCAACACTTTATACATGATACAATGAGCAGGAAAGCGCTCGAGAGGATAACAAGAAAAAAGGACATAAAAATAGAATAAAACAAAATCAGAAGACAGTGTCAACGCTGCTATGGGTGTGGCGATAAATTTAAATATTCTGTCGTCATGCTGTATGCGAATCGCGCTTCGAATACGACCTCACCAAACACAGGTCGTGGCAACACACTTTTTAATGTCCTTGACGCTCATACAAAGTGTTTAAGGAAGAAGTTATTTATCATTCTGAGGAGACGCAAAAAAAAAAAAAAAAAAAAACCGGATGTCCTTCTCTGCTATCCTGAGATGAAGCGTGCATACATATGTACATACATTTGTTTCGATTTATTCGCAAATGTGAGGAGCTACTGGTTGGCCTAACGAGATTTTGATGATGCCGCGAGGACTTTCGCTTCTATCCACAACATTACGGTGCACCGCATTGTGGATATTGTGCGGCCGGAAAACCACGAAATACAAGAAGAAGAAAAAAGTGCTATATTATGCGAAAGGATACGAATTTTATTTGTGGAGTGCTTGTGCATTCACCCGAGAAAGGATCCGCTATTGCAATGTAGTTTATCTGCATATGGTGTCACAAACACAAGAAAGGATAAAGCTTAGGCTTGGGATTAAATGGTTTAGTAATTTATTGTCAATATGGCGCCAAAGGCGGCCTCTCGGAGCTAAATATATGCATATGGTGGCGTATTATCCTTTCAAATGGCACTCATTTCACTTCATTTACTTGCAATTGTTTTTTGTCGCCACACAAATTCACATGGAAATGGATTATATCCCGAACAATCGTGGTAATTACATTAACATGTTTGATCCTTATTGTTCACACCGGATCACAACGCCATTGGATTCCTAGAATTCAATTCTCCGCTTACGATAATCAAACCAAACCAATCGGTGGAGATACATATAAAAAAACAAAGGAAAAATAGACAAATCCTTCAATGAGCATGTGTGTTTATGCTGTTGTGTGTATGCATAATTGGATTTCGATTGGATGTGGGTGGAATGATTTTCGCTTTGATTTCGATTGATTTATAGTCAAGTGCCAAAAGTAGTGCCAAAAATGACATTAGAAGGAAGCACTCACGTGTGGATGTAAACAAACATACGTAGACGTGATTAAGGCCGATATTGGAAAATAGGATTTCTCCCTATGTCAAGGACACTGTGATTGTAATCGTCATGCAATCCGTCTAGACAGTATCAAAATCTCCTAAAGATGTGACGAGGGGAGAATTGGCATTTTTTCTTTTCTTCGAACTTTCTTTTCTGATGAAAGGTGAGAAAGGACATTCCCATCAACGCGGCTGTTTTTGATTTTTGATTTTTGATTTTTTTTTTCGTGGGAAAATACTTGAAATGGAATTTTCATTAAAATGATTTGGGAACAAGGGAGGTTAACTAAGTTCGAAGAAATAGATAAGTTTGAAAAAGTCGTCCATGTCCACTGTAACCAGACGACCCACCTTACATTCACTTACCTTATATATTGCCTGTGAGGTAGTTCAGCAGCTCTTCCTAACAACAAGGGGCTCGAATGAACCTTCTGTTCAAGTCTCATCCTCAGCCTGCAAAGTGCGCAAAGTCAAAATGTCTTCATCTACTGAAGACTGGACTGGTCTATTTGCACTCTAGCCTGTTTGGAGAATGGTAAACTTCTGGGAGAGTGATAGACTGGTCATCGAATGCTAGTATGTCATCAACCATCAAGTCTAACTTTAGATGGAGACCGGTCTTCCAAGATCCCTTTGGTCATAAATCCACTCTTGCACTCATCCTATACCTGTTGTCCGCCTTCTATCATGAGGAGGTCAGCTGAAAAGGCTAATTGTCGACGCAGAAATCTATCCCACCAAAGAAACGAATCCATTGTCCTTCTTGAAATTCAGTTGAGGATACCTCCAACCTCCTTACCATATCATCTCACTGCTACAAAGTCCAACCCATTATGTGTTTATAAATCACTTCTACATCCTACTGCAATCGCAAAGAGTAAACGATCGAAACGCATAAAACACGTATTAGCGTCCAATTTGCAAAAAGGATATTTCCGCCCGCCCACCCATGTACCAACCCTCGTCACTCCACAAACAATAAGAGAAACCAATACATTCTGTCTTCTGGATCCTTTGCGAATATGTAATTCCTTTTTTTCCGAAAAAAAAAAATAAAAATAAAATATTCAAACGACCACACACAGACGTTTAAATGCAATAATTCCACAATCTCCATACCGAAGGATGTATGTACATATACAACCAAACATGGTCCAATTTATTTACCAACTGTAACCCTTTGCCAGGACCGCACGAATCTCTTTATAGTTTTTGATTACATTTCTCATATCCCCTCTCGTACGCTCTTATTCGGATATTCGTCCTTGTACTTGCATTTGTGCCCCGTAGCTTAAGGACAATTTGTTCACACTACTCAGAGATTCAGATTCGGAATCTCATTCAGATACAGTCGAATAAGTGGCAAAGAAACAATACTTAAATGGGCGAGAGAAGAAAGACACTACTGCCCTGGGCCGTAGGTTGGGTGAATGTGTCAGACAATTTGACACCACCCAGCCCGGGCTCAGTGGTGATGATGTCGCTGCTTGCCTGCTATCCATTTTATTTTCAATCGTTTATCGATAACTTATAGGGATATCAATTGAGTTTTGCTTATTCCACTTATTTGAGTTGGCGTCGCCGTCGTCTTCGCTCCTTGTTCAAACCGCCCCTTCGGGAACCCGGTTTTCATTTTTATCCAGCGTTGGGCGCCACTTTTTTTTTTTTTTTTTTCTTATTTTCCTTCCCTGTATCCCTTGCAGGGGGCGGCATAATACAGAGATGGGATGTGAATTTCTATCTTTTGCACTGTCATTCTTTATTTTTATTTCTCACCCGGCGCATTTCAGACAAATAAATTTCAAGAATTTTCATTTTATTGAAAATAATTCGTGGGATGAAAGGATGGGTGGTTGTGCCCTATAGATGAAACGTCAGTGGCACGTAAACGTACTACGTATATGTGTGTATGTGTGCATGTGTCATGCCGCTATGTATATTGGCTCAAACTGAACATATCGGCACAATAGCAAAAAAAAAAAACTAGTTCTAGAGCTACATGTGCTTACAAACTATGAGTCCAATGAATTGGCATAAACTAACACACACGTAGAAGGACAATCTCACTTATGTACATATGTACATACATACATATGTGCATACATGATACGCTTCCTGGCATTCGCACTTGACATGCCATAAACGTTTCGAATACGCCGTGTAATTTGTGCAAGGGTTTGTGCAAGTGACTCCGCTGTTATCGAAGGGACCCGAATGCCAAAGAAATGGGAATGGGATATGAGGAGAACTGGTTGTGTATAATATTCATGGTGGATGTTGTAATAAAAAGGATTCCGCTGAGTATGCCGTTATTTTGCATTCAATGGCAGGATTGCTTTCAATTCGACATAAATAAAATTATTTTTGTGAGTCCTGTTCGTCTTTTTTAAATTTGTTTCCTTCCCGTCTTACATTCAGATACCACAGATAGAGATATGTAGGTATAGCGTATTGGTATTGTACACTGTACTTGTACTGTTGTTATGGATCATCCTGTTTTCCGTACTTGAGTCTTGAAGTATTTTTTATTCATTTTTAAATAATTTATTTTCGATTTGCGCGCATTTTCAGTTCTCGGCTGTACCGCACGGACTGTGTGCGGTTTTATATTTTATTGGGAAACTGTCTTCTTTATTTTAGAAATTCGAAGTGATCGATTTACAAACATATGTATGTATGTACATATGTATGTCGATCATAAAACTGTTTGTAACGTGAGTGATTGATAAGCTACGTAGAGTGCCGCATTTTAATGGTACTAAATAAGTCACTACGTTCCTGTATTTATACCCGCACGTCAAGAAGACGTCACATAAAATAATTGCTAAAAAAAACGCGATGAAAAAGGGCAATACAAGAGGTATTTAAAGGGATAAACACAAAAAGACTCAATTGAGTGTTTTCTTGAGTAACATTACGGTGCGTGCCTTAGCTACTTAGCGAATGCACACACCATTTCGACGAGTCCACGATCGACAGCAATCCACAAGACGGACAATTGCTTTTCAAGTGCAAATAAGCCCAAATTATCACGTGTAGATCTCAAATTGTTTGACATAACAGCATACAAACAACAGTTCTCCTCAACAAAAGCCAACACAACGATTTCTATGCCCGAGCGCACACGAAAAGGACGACTGCGAATCAGAGAAGTCAATAGATCGACAGTAACAGAATTCGTTTTCTAAGATGCGGGTGTTTCGCAATTCAATTCATTTTCTGCATTTGCATGGAGGAATGTAAGCGTGTGTGTGTACTTCCTGATTTTCAAATCAGAAATCACTGTTTTCTCGTCCATTCACCATCGTCGTCGAGTGGAATGTGTATGCGAGGGAATTTTTCCCTTTTGCCGGAAGACAGTCTCGACGCGACAAGATCCAAACCAGACCCACCTCTATCGTCTGCGTCTTAGTCACACACACGCGGCATGGCACGGAAGGACAAACCATGTCATCTATCGCTTGGGGATTATTTATTTCAACATTTGTTGAATTTATAATCCTTTAAGTTGATTTACTCGATGGACGACCATGAATGGAGTAATGGTGTGTGGAGGCGCGTGTTGCGATGCCAAACTCGCTCCCCTTGCATGTCAACAGGAAGTCTAACATAGTCTCTAACATCGTCTTGGTGCTTAGTGCAGTATGTTGGACACATCACGTGACTGATATTGCATTTGCTTGTTTTATCCTTTTATTTTTTCTTCTATTCTGTTTCGCTTTGTTTGGTGCTTCCTGTTTGATGTCGGTGAAGTGATTTGGAGCAAAGGGTTCGAGCCGCTACCAGTAAGTCCATAAATAACTGTCAAGCCATGTGTCACAAGGTAAGAAACATGAATGTGGCAGCAGCCAGTGCCCGCAGTACAATATTGTGACATGAGCCGTGGGACAGGTTGTAAACAGACATCAGCACCCGTATTATGAGGCTTCCTCTGCTCCAGACCCCGTCCAATCTACCCCCCCAAAAAAAGGAAGTTAAACGGCCGTAAAAATCAGGACACGAGAACTTTATTATTTGTAACAGCAACCAGCGGCGACGTGGCAGCATCATCATTCGACGCCACTTTTCCTGATCCATCTTGGCTGCTCCATGCTCTCCTTTCTGGCTCACATTGATGTTTGTTGTTTCGGGATTTGATTAATGATGAGCGAAGCTTTTCCTGGATGAGGAGAATGATTATTCACAACGCGTATGGTAGATTGGGTGACCCACAAAAGGGTACAGGGTGGCTATGATTAATTGCATACCGAGTAAGTTAATTTCTTCTGCCATTTTTAATCATATGCCGCCGTTTTAAAGGATCTCTAACAAAAATCATCATCATTTCACACAGACGTTGGCACGATGGAAATGATGATTACAATGCATACACTACAATGAAAGGATGAATTGTGAAGGATAAGGCAAATGAAATGATTAAGTACGGAGAGTTGCATAAGTAATTTTTCATTAAATAATTTGTCTGAGTGTAGTGAGGCATGCAATGTTATTTTGGTGTAGTCGAGTCATTTGTTGCCTTGGCAAGTTACATTTAAAAGTGTTTGTTCGTTAGATGGGTTAAGCTGGAGCAACAGGACGCGCAATGACGTTCGGGCTCATTTGTCAATGCAAATTCTCGCTGCGGAGATTATGTACTTGCGAGGGAGATACTCTTTCTTGAGTGCATTCGTCTTCACTTGTTTGGTGATGATAACGATGGTCATTTGTCATTTTTGGGGAAAGGATTTTGAATTACTCGTAGAAGGATGGAGAGACGTGAACTGTATTTTAATAGAGTGACATGACAGGAAATGTCTAGTTTCAAGAAATTGTTTGGGTGATAATGGTTTCTGTCATTAGAAGGATGAAGTGCCATGGTAATGGGGTCACTCACCCTGAGATGGCTCCTTTGTTCCTAGTTTGGTATCGTAGTATTCCCCTTGGGAAAGTTTATAATGACAATACGGCCGAGGAGTTTGGTAGATCCTTTTTGAGGACGTTGCGTCACAGGAGACCCAGAGCATCACGCTGTTTGTCTGGAAAGGATGCAAAAGCTCAATAGGACGACTTTAAAAATTACATATTGAAAAGGTTTTTACCAGGTTCAATATCGACAGGCTCAAGGCTCGCCAAGTGCGCCAACAATTAAGGAATCATCTTGCCTTAGGAGCACGAACTGGATATGAGTTCACTATGTTCGGTATGCTATTCACAATAAGGAAAAGCTATGCAATCAGCTTAAGAACCAAGTTGCGACTGTTCCGTTTCGAAGTAGAAGGGAAGGGTGGACACCATTAATACATCGCAAGTTACAAGGTTGGATTTGTTGGCCGAGTCGTATCTCCACCGAATAACTTTATCAGAGAACGGGCCAGGAACGTGGCAGAAAGTGGCAGTGGATTGGACATACCCTATGGCACGAGGAAAAATCCATTGCGAAATACGTGATGCAGTGGAACCCGCTCATCCAAGCAGGCAGAATAGCGGTTCGCCCTAGGCAAACGTGGCGCAGAACAGTCGAGGAGGAATCGAGATCGTTGGGAATGAGTTGGAACCAGCTCAAACGCGTTGCTGAAATCCAAGCTAGATGGTGTGATTGACGCTCTATGCCCTCCCGAGGAGTTTAAGGATTTAGAAGAGGGAAAGGTTTTCTTGTATTGCTGATAGATTTTTCAACGAACTTGAGCACTAACACATCAACCACTCTCCCCGCGAGACTACCGTTAGATATTACTTCGCTGTTTCAACTCTTCTTATTCTTTCCAGCAAATTCCCAGACGGTAGTCGCCTGAGTTTTTCATTATTTACCAGAAGCTCTGGGATCGGCAGGTCCCATCTTGCCTCTGCAAAGCGTCTGCAGTAGAATTTTCTGAATTTTCTGGGCAGAAGGACGAGCTGTGTTCAAATTTGTGGGCATATTTTCGATAGGCGCCGTGACCTGACAGGAATTGCGTAAGGTCGTAATGGCATTTCCCGTGTGCTCTTTTTCCCCAAACCTCGATCGCAGTGATCAGCTTGTAGGTCCATTGGCCTTTTGTCGGGTTGTCCCACCTGGCTTCTATCCTCTGGATAACACTGGTCACTTGAAGGCCTGTGGTTCGGCCGAGGTAAACCCTGTGCATATCGTTGGCGAGGATGTCGATGGGGACCATAACCGCTATTTCCTTATTGCGCAGAATCTGTATGCAGACGAGAGCTTTCTTCTTATATACTTCGTCGTAAGGGCTTCTACCCAGACCGGCGCAGAAACATTGAGCTTACCACTCTGGAAAGCAGAATCCTCGTCCCGTATCCTGATTTCCCGATGTTCGGCAGCATTCTGGAAAGCGATGCTTGCATTTGTGACCACTTTAAAATTAAGTCGGTTGTTGAGCATTCTTCTTCTTTGGTGGCGTTACAGCCCATGAAGGATCAGAGCCAAGCTTCTCTCAATCACCCATGTTGTGTGTGATTTATTTTTCACACAGGTGAGCATTACCCCCAAGTATTTTAAGGCTTCTATTGACTTGATTGGCTGGCTCCCAACCCGGAAGTTTGCATATTCCACGGTCTTTCGGCTAGTTATTAAGACAAAAGGCTGTCTTGTGATCGGCAGACTCTAGCAAATTTTTGATCCTGACGATCACTTCATTTTTGGCAGCATCTATGTACGTCATGGATGTGTTTCGCTGCGGTAACTACGGCGATGTCGTCAGCGAAACTGATAATCTTAACTCCCTGTGGCAGCTTAAATCGCAAAATTTCGTCATACGTTATGTTCCACAGAAGAGGTTCAAGTACTGAGGGACTCGCGCAGAAACATTGTAGTACTAAAGGTATTGTAGTACTATTAGTAATTAGCGAAGGATTATCCTCACAAGGCAATGTGGTGCGTCCATTCTGGCCAGAGAATTCCTAATACAAGAACAGTTTGCGGAGTTAAAGGCGTTTTGTACCTCATCACCATCTTTTTCCCCGAATTGCTTCAGCTACTGTGTCTACTACCTCTTTTGTGGCATCGACGATAGAGCGCAATTTCTTGAAACTATATTGGCGATCGGATAAAGCTCCTCTTTCCTCCGCCGCGGCGATTAGTCTGCCATATATGATACGTTCCAGGATCTTTCTTGTTGTATCTAGCAGACATATTGGCCGGTTTTCCAGGTGTTTTGATTCCCTTGAGTAGCAACACCAGATGTTGGAGTTTCCATGGATGAGGGAAAATCCCCTCCTCAAGGCACCTTTGTCTGGTCACCTTTTCACGGCCGTTTTTATCGCAATGTTTGTGATGTCGTCAGGTCCAGGTGCTTTCTAATCGCCTATTCTCCTGTTTCGTGCAATTCCTCTGGGATCCAAGGTAGATGGTCTGTGGGAAAAGAGATGCTCTACTATTCTTCCCAACATTGTTGGGCAGGATATCTGCTGAACCTTAGGTTCTTTATTACTATCCTCTATGCCATTTAGGTCTGCTTCGTTGCAGAGTTGTTTAAAACATCTTCCTTTGCTTCCCTTCATGGCCTTTTCAAGATCACATCTCCCCTAAAATGATGTATCTGCATCGGACCTGGAGGTATTTTGCTCTGAGCGCTTTGATGTCGTCGTTCCGCCAGTAGCAAGGCTCCCCCTCCCGCTCGTTGATCTCCTTGGTTTCTTGAGTTAGTTGCTGTGATAGGTCATCCGCTGATCTCTTTCTGGTCAAGAAGTCAACATTTAACATTTCCTCGTAAGCCTCTTTGTCGAAGAATGCATCCTTCCACTTCGGTCCAGTTAACTTGGGGCACTGCCTGTTTTTTTTTTACCATTGTTCGCCAGGCATATTTCCAGTGATGCAATCGCTTCGAGCAGGGCTAGCCCTCTTGTATCTGTAGTCCTACTACCCCATTCTATAGCCCATGCGATGAAATCGCCAGCAATAGCCACTGGGTGCTTCCCATGTCCGTCGAGACTATGGCAATGTAATTGTATTTTTGTTTGTCAGTATTTTGACCCACAACAGTTCAATGTTACGTTCCGCTCCACAGCTTCCGCTAAGTTTTCGTGAATTTCCGAAACTTCTTCTTTCAGCATATGCTGCTCACAAACTACAAAACAACTTTCAATCTGCCGCCATAAAATTAAACGCTGAAAATTTATTCATATTGCAGGCATATTGCCGATCGCACATAACTCATTTCCGCCGGAAGTTGTATCCGCAAAAAAAAAAAAGAGAAAACAGCACACTGCACATCCTCTATCGTCAAGTTTCCCCCCCACGAAACTTTAAATCACAAAACTTAACGACCCCAAGGGCGATAAAAATCATTCTCAACTGCCGAAATGACGAAATGGGGGATTTCCGCTTACACCGGAAGTTCAACTAAAAATGGGATTTAACTACCGTTTCGTAAACGAAAATCACTCGGCTTGTTGTGTAGGACTTTTCTCGACAAATAAACTCGTGGCATGATTGATAGATTGTTGAAGTGAATTTCGTTTTCGACTACCAGACAAATGAACTTCGATTTGTTACTTTTCATTAAAATTCAAGAATGACCACCAGCAGGAGTTGGCTGAAGGAAACCAGAGAAAACTGGAGGAAACCCTTTGCATGTCCAGTTACTGAAAAACGGAAGGATAACAATAGAAAAAAAAAGGAAGTCGAACTGCCTGCAATCGGCTAGCAGAACTGGAAAAAGAGATGAGAAATCAAACGAGTGTAGCACATTGTTCCAGATACGAGTACCCAGCATCCGAGAGTGCTGTATACAAAAAGAGGAGCAGTCAAATCAACGCAGGGAATTCGGAATACAATTCCTGTCCGGGAATCAATTCAATTTTAATAACAAAAGGCCCCCGTGTGAGTTGTGGAAATCTTCATGTTTTACAATCGATCGAAGGGTGTTAAGGACGGGAGAGAAAGTGAAGACAGGAATCTAACCAGAAAATGTAACCAAAGATGAAAGAGTGAACAAAAGGTTCAGGAATCGGATGAGCAGACACAGAATGAACGAGGATTTACGTGCACAATAGGCACGTGTAGGTGTACCTTGGCACGAGGCACGAAGGATCTGGGTCAATCGGAAGTTTGAAGCATATCTTGTGATCGTGTGGTATTACCAAATTTAATTTGGAAACAGCTCGTGAATCCTGTGAGAATTGATGCACTCCATAATTGGGTCGGTTGACGGCAAACCGTGATATGAAAAAAGACATCTTTCTCGACACTATCGCTTGTTGCATCTCGAAAACCATTCGATACCGAGCTGACCATCAGCAATACCTCTTTCAACCAGCCACTGGGGGCACAAATAAAAAGAAAACGAACCGAAAGCTTGTGTTTCTATCTCTCAATTTTCCAAGGAGCAGTCAAAACTTTGAACATTTTTATCAAGTTTTCATTTCGAGGATTGTTCCACTGGTTGAAGGATACTAGAATGAAAAACAACACTACCACCACATACAACACAAAAAACTAGAGAGCAACAGCACAAGAGTTCGCAGTGCAAGAAAACCAGATGGATACGTTAAGAGACAGCGAACAACATTTACAAAAAACCAGAAAAACACTTCAAAAGATGAGTCAAGGACGATGAGGAGAGAAGGAAGAGGAGGAGGGAATGATTTATTTTAAGGACACCATCAGGACAAACTTGAAAATTGCTTTTGCTAGTGAAGAGTGTTGTTTTTTTTCTTTCCCTTTTTCCTCTTCTCTTTGGTTTCGCCACGCAACTAACGGTCAAAGGACATTTCTCTGTCGAAATATGTATCTTCTCTCAAATGGGATGGGTTTTTTTTTTTTTGGGAGCACTCTAACTGCCATCGTGTTGTCTACTACTGCTTCCTGAATTCACGCAAATATCTTTGTCATCTTTGTTGTCGTGAACGTCACGTTGTCATGAATTAAATTTTTCTCCAATTTCATTTTGTCCGTTTTGGTGAGAGATACTCGCACTCGGTGGGACACAATGATAGAGGAAGCAAAATGTGATGGACACACTAAGGCGTCGAGGGAGTGAAAATAAGGAGTCCACCCATCCTGAGTACTGCTCATCATCATCATGATTGCCGCCTGATGATGTCAAGTTGATTTTCTGATATTGAGATGGAAGTGGTTATTAGCGGGTCTCGTTTGTTGAGTGGGAAACGAGGAAAACTGGTAATTAATCTCGTCTCTCATCGGTCGTTATGTAGTTGGTGTTTTCGAATTCGTTGATGTGGCAATGACTAAGTGGATGTTACTCGTAATGAACGAGGAGAAAACAACTTGGAGGGTTTATGAGATGAAGTTTTTGGAATGTTGATTGATCAGGTTTTGATTGCTTCTCCGATTTACAGAAAAATATTTCACCGTACTCTTAAAATAAAACAGGATAGCAAAGGAATTATATAAGGATTTATCAGACGGATACTGGCTAGCTAAAAAGCGAGACGAGATGCCGGAGATACCGCAGACGAACACCTTGTGGCACTGTTAGTAAGTCACATCCCTACCTCCTCGTGGTGCAATCTGGAGATGGAGATGGCAAAGGGAGAATGGCGGGTTTCCTGTGCCAAAAAGCAGGTTCAGTCGGTTGTGAGTTGCGAGTAGGACCATCAACATTTGACGTCGGTAAGCTGCAATCGCAAGAGACTGCAAGGAACTTCGTTCAGCCGATCGTGTCTCAATCCAGCTGATGCGGATGCAAACTGCACAAACCATAGAACAGCAATGGAGACGTTGTCAAAGCGCCATCAGGGATGCTGCCTCTGATGTACATATGTACTAGGTTTCCAGTCACCACCTAGGAGAAACCCATGGTTTGATGACGAGTGTAGACAGGTACATGCATAAAAACAGAAACAAAACAAAACAAAAAAACAGAATGCATAGGGCCACGTTACATCGACGTACGAGAGTTGCTTGTGAGCTCTATGAGCGGAAAAGAAGTTAGGAGCACGCGTTTTTCAGAAGGAAAAGGAAAGAGCATGAGAAGCGCGCGACCGAGGAGATGGAGAGATGTTATCGCAGGAATGACATTCGAAAGTTTTACCAAAGATTAAAACGAACATGCCAGGGTTATAAAGCCAGAGCGGAAGCCTACAGGGATGAACCCGGACACCTCGTAGTTGAATCACAGTCGATGCTATTATGTGTAAAGACTATTTCTGCGGACTGTATAACGGCGAAGATGGCCAAGATGCCGCTGTCAGACAGAACGCACCATTCACATTAGACGAAGATCAGAGATGATTCCGTACATCCGACTTAGACGAGGTTAAGATAGCGATATCAAAACTGAAGTCTAATAAAGCTGCTGGCGCAGACGGCCTGCCTGCTAAGCTATTTAAAACAGCTGGAGATGAGTTGATAAGGAACATGCATTAGCTCATCTTTAAGATATGTTCGGAAGAAAGCATGCCCGATAAACGGAATCTCAGCATCGTTTGCCCGGTTCACAAAAAAGAAGACCTATGTATAACTGCGCCAACTATAGGAGAATAAGTCTCCTTAACGTCGCGTGTAAGATATTTTCTTACGTGCTGTCTGAACGTCTGAAACCATTTGTGGACAAATTGAAAGGTTCTTATCAATGTGGCTTCAGACCAGGAAAACCCACGATAGACCTAATATTCACACTGTGGCAGATCTTGGAAAAGACCCATGAATTTCAGGTTAACACAAACCACCTTTTCGTCGGTTTTAAGGCCGCATATGACACTGTCTATAGGGACGAGCTATATAGACCCATGTTATGTTTTGGCCTCCCTGACAAACTCGTCAGGTTGTGCAGGATGAGAATGGAGAATTCCCGCTGCTCCATTAAGCTCGGTAAGGAGTTAATCGAGACCTTCGATGTCAAAAAAGGATTCAGACAGGGCGATGTACTGTCATGTGATTTTTTCTACATCATCCTCGAAAAGATCATGCGGGATTCATTGGCCAATACAGGAGGCACGATCTACATACTTTAAGTCTGCACAATTGCTCGCATATGCTGATGATATTGACTTGATCGGGGGAGAACGCAGCGAGACGTCAATGAAGCTTTTGTGAGCGGTTAAGGTGGGTATGAAGGTAAACTAGATCAAAACCAAATATATGCTGTCGTCAAAGGAAGACACTCAACACCGACGTCTTGGCCAGAATGTCAGTGTTGGCAGCTATAACTTTGATGTAGTCAAGGATTTCGACATTGGTTTCATCAGGCGTCTACTAATCCATCAACTTAGATGATTGGGGTATGTACAGCGAATGGACACCACAGCTCCGGCCCGAAGAATCTTCGACTCCAACCTCGAAGGATGACGTTGCCGAGGACGGTCGCATATACGGTGGCGCACACAGGTGGAAAGAGACCTTAACAAATTGGTGTGCGACACTGGAAACAGCTAGCAAACGATCATGCTAGCTGGAAAGGATGGTTGGTTGAGGCCCAGGTTCACCCGAACTGTAGCGCCACCTAAGTAAGTAAGTACTTTTCAAATAACTTGAAATTTCCTATGAACATAACTAGGTACGTGCTTATGAATCCCTAAATATTTAGGCACATATATTTTGATTTCTTTTCCAAAAGAAGTATTAAAAGCCGAGAAAATTGAAAGTGGAACGTAATTTAGTCGACTTACGATCCACATTCGAGTTTTATGAAAATCCGCCATACAATTCGCTTCGTACCACTATTAAACGATCACGAAAGCTTCAAAATTGCATTAAAAAATATTGATAATTGTAAATGGCTGAAAGTGACGCAAATTAAGAACTGTGAAATCAATTAACACCTCAATCCACACAAACTCTTGAATTCATTATAATCCCCATTCATTGTCCATTGTGCATCCACATCACAATCATCCACTAATTAAATTGTTTAATTTTTCACCCATCTACCGATAACAATACTTGATTAAAAGTTGAATATTATTGTTTATTAAACAGCAACACCACATTAACGTGCAACGCGACGCAACAAAAGCGCATAATTCCATTGCCCTTTGGCTTTCACTAATAATACAACAGAACCGCTCATACACCTACTCGAATCGATTAAAGCGCATTTTTCCTGTCATTCTCCACATCCTGTAACAATTTTCCCCGCATTGTCCTGGCATTCTCTTGCATTGTTCCTTCTCGATTAACATCAATCTATCGCATTTGTCACATTCCACCCCAACATCATCGGTCGTACATCAAAGACACAAACCAGCATTTCGCCCCACCGTATGCAAGGCGTAGCAATTAAATTAAACAAAGTTCAAAGTTCACATAGAGAGTGAAAGAAAAAAATTAAATGATTACGTAAAATTATTAAAAATCAACAAAAGGTACTTGAATTGTTTTGCGGTCGCCAACAGGATGTGCTGCGGTCCGGTCAATCGAAATGCGTGACTGTAGTGTGCATTGGAAAAGGTTTAATGTAAGGACGCCGCCGCGCGGTCACGTTTATCATCCACCATCCGCCAATGTGCTTTAATTATTAATTCAGCAAACTCATATGCCTTTTGTTTTTGTTGTTGCTTCTCTCATTTAATTATGAAATGCTTAAGTATGTGTAGGTTGGGCGTCGGTGGAACTCGTAACCGTCGAAATGAAATAAAAAAAAATACATGTGGACATAGCATGTATACGCACGAAAGCGATTTGTTGTACCATCAAAGGATCGATGGATGAAAAGATCCGTATTTGAATTCGTTCGTATCAGTCACTTTGTACATACATATGTATTTGCATTGTACGAAAGGAATTAAATAGGGACGCGCACAATGATGTACACACAATTAACAAATTAATAAAAAATGTTTAATGGTGTTTATTGTAGTTTAAATGCGAGATGCGGAAGGCATTTTATTGTAATTAGCGAAGCAGAACAGTACAGTGGAATATGTCGTTGAAAAACAATGCCCGTCCTCAATAAAACTATAGACTTCCGCAAGGCTCGGACTTAAGGACCATACTATTTATACAAACAAAAAAATCGCATTTTTCATCATTTTCTACTAAAAGTTTGCCGAATCCATCTCGTCGTCGTAAGTCAGCTTATATGTATGTACTCCTGACTTGGACCATTTTTTTACGAACTGTCACAACTGTGCAACCTTTTCGCTCGGGTGCGTATACTCCATAACTACGATTCCAAAATAAAGGCGTGTAAAAATGCAACGAATCCCACGCAACTATGGCAATAAGCACGAGTATCACGTGGATGGCAGTTTTGTTTTTTTGCCCACCAGACGAATGGCATTTACATTTGTGTGAAAGGATATTTCACAGGCTCGAGTTCTACCGTCAATCGCAATGAATAGCACAGAGGAGAATGAGGAGATTAAATGTTTGCGTGTCTGATGGGTTTATTTAATTTAAATTACGAACCGGTAGTAAGTCGAGGAGATCTAGATGGAGTTGGAGATGCGAACACACTGATTCTGGGCTTTGAAAAGAAACTACATACATCACCTGAACTAAGCACACATACCATATAAAAAGTTATGCATGAGCATGAGAGATGAGAGACATTAAGTGAATTAGGAATATATTCGACAAGAAAATAAAAAAGGGGGGAATGGAGACAAAAGAACGCATCGTATCAATCAAGATAACACAATTTCGCCGTAGACGTTTGGAACAAAACAAAGTCGAATGAAAGGAAAGGGAAGTAAGAAGAATGTCTCGAACTAAATCAAAGTAAAGCACATTGGCATGTAGTATTTGGCATTCACACACTTTTATCCTTATGCGAAGCAGGGAATCCATTTACGATAATTAAAGTAATGTGTCGGGGCGGGTTATTCGTCAATGTCCTTTTATGATTTGTCTCTCGTTCGAGTCAAATGAAATCTGGCCCTCAACTAATGGGATATATAACCACCGGATGTCCTGCGACAGAAGAAATGACGAGGACCCTGATTCGACTTATGGTGGGAGAGTAAGAAAAGAAAAAAGGAAAGCGGAAACGACGAAATGAAATTTATTTTCGGAAAAAAGGACCTCCAAGTCAACGTGGTCGGGTGGTATCACTGGCGGTAGCAGCGGCCGTACTTTTGTCTGTCAATTGTCTCGCCGCCGAGGGTGATTATGTGAGTTTGGCAGCGTCACTAAAACAGCAGTCTTTCGCAGCATGTTCTTTGCCATAAAATCGATTACGTTTTCTTCACTTTCTTTTCTTTTTTTTTCGTCCTGTCTTCCTTCTTTTCGCCAACTGTTGTCGCAAGCTGGTGAAAAGGACATTTTGCCAATTATTTGACGTATGGTGCAGACATACAGTGCCCAGCATGAAAGGCGTCTCACGACGATGATGGTGATGACGACGTCGTAGGATGGGGAATTAGATGCGTGAATAGTTGTCGAAAAGTAAATCCCCTGGCGGATTTTGGCTTTACAAGGGGAATAGCCAGCGAATAATATCAAATTGAAAGCATGTCAAAGACACTTTGCTAGCTAGCCCGCCTATTTTCGTACTTTTATACCGTGCCTCGTTATCCTTGAAGCATTTGTTCGAATAGAACGAAAACAAGTCGCGTCTACCCTACCAACGGCTGTCAGTTGATCATCTGTCAAGAAGTTAATTCATTATTATGTCGAATCGAGAAGCGAAAGTTAACGCTCGCCAAGGCAAAAATGCTGTTGTTGTCGTCTGGAAGGATACAGCACACAGCACACTCGCAGTCAATCAGTCTTGTCGTTTAATTCTCCAGTCAACTTTTTCGCGGTAATAAAAACTTCACTCATGCAGTTCCGGCTCGAGTCGTTTTCTCAAACTTTCCGCCATTCTCCTTTAAAGTGCGATTAATTTCCGCTTTTTGTCACTCTGGAGTTTATTTTCGTTATCCTTTTTTCACGCCACACCACCCGCTCCCCATTCGAGTACTGTTGGACGGCAGAAAATGTTGGAAAGTCGCCTTTGTCTGTCATGAATTTTACCGTCAGGTTAAGTGACTAACACTAAGTTTTAATTAAATTTTCCATAGCATACCTCCTTAAAACCCGAAACATAGTTGTTCGCCGTAGCCCGGCTTCCGTTGTTGGTCCTTGAAATTTATGGCGAATTAATTGACTAAAGGTTTGTTTTTAGTTTATTACGGGAAGATTCAGAAACACACGTTGAAGAGGACACATGGGAGCTGGTGCTAGAATTGAATTATTAGTACGAAGTGGACGTGGAGAGGTGTGAATGGGGACGTGTTTCGACGCGGTAAGACCTTGACATCGATATTGGGACGAAGCTGTGAATTCGGCTAATATGAGGAAAGGTTGGAACTGGAGTGGTTGTATGATGTAATAATGGCAGAGGTATGGTATTGTGGTGGTTTGTGGTGTAGGTTATATGTGGCGTTGGCGTTGAAGGTGGTTTTTAAGCTTGGAAAAGTTTCGGTTAGAAGTCGAAGTTGTGATGGTTAACATTTTTAGGTCAGTAGCTTTGTGAAATTGTGCGGAGGTGTTTTGAGTGACTTTTGCTCGTGTGGTGACACCGTCAGTTTAAGGAGCAGTTGTAGTTACATGCTGTGGATCGTAACATTTAACCTTTGAGGGTGGACTACGTAAAACAAATTGATTTCATAACTATGCCAGTAAATATATGTATGACGCCAACAATTGGAGGTTTATTTATATTTACATTGAACTCATGCTTTTCTATACGTCCGGCAAATGTCGACTCTGATGATTTCCTCGAAGCAGCAAGAATCAGAGCTCGACTCTCCAATGTCAGAAAGCTGCACCAGCCCACCATGAGGAGGTTGACATTGGACGGATGAGAACACCAGAGGTCATCAGAGCTTACAGGGAGAAACTGACCGAAAAATTCTCCGGTATGCCTACGTTGAGCACAAATGTCAACAATATGTGGCTGCATTACCGATCAGCCATCCACCATAAGCTGATCACCAAAAGACGCTGCGCTGAAAAACCAGGGCAACGCGAAACGAGTACCGAGCCGGAAGAAAAGAGGAAGAAAACTGCTGCGACTATAGAAAAGAACCTTAGCAGCTTCCCAGTTCAAAAAAGACGAATGTTTTTTAGAAGGAGGCTGCTATGCAGGCAGCTGCGTAACGAGCATGACTAAGAAAGAGTGATAGGGACTGAGGAAATCCCAACTCCAGCCGATGAAGTAGTCCTCCTGACAAGCAACGTAGCAATCGACACGGCTATTCAAAAGCGGAAGAACACCAAGGCCGCAGGTTCGGATAGCTTGCCATTAGATCTTTTCGAGGCTGGCTGGCTGAGAAATGAAAGCATGCCCGACGACTGGAATATCAGCTCTATTTGTCCCATCCACAAAAATGCAAGAATTATAGAGGTATGTATGTACATATACATATCTCTGCTCAATGCCGCATACAAGATCTCAAGATTTCGTCTAGCGTACTGTGTGAACGTCTAAAGCCCTGTTGCACCGCAGGCTAGGGGTTGCTACTGGTGCAGCTTTCGGCTTAGAAAATCAGCTATAGACCAAATCTTCACACTTCAACAAATCCTGGAAAGACTTGCGAATTTCAAATCAATACACACCATCCCTTTGTTGACAGCCGCATACGATAGCATTCGTTGCAAAGATTTGTTTGATGTGATGGCCGAATTCGGGATCCTGGTAAAGCTGAGCCGGTTGTGCCACGCAACGCTAGAAGAAAGACGATGCACCGTTCAGTTCGTTTCTAGGACCTCCGAACCGTTTAAAACATGCGCCGGATTACGGCTTATTCAATTTGGTGCTAGAGCAGATAGTGTGGCGGGCAGGTGTCAACACGGAAGGGGCTATCTTCTACAAGTGTGTCTATTTGCCGGGATACGCAGACGATATTGACATCATCGCGCGGTTTCAGCATGGCGTTGTAAAAGCTTTCACGGCGGTTGAGAGACAAGTGAAACATGCTGACCAGCGAAATCCGATCAGTCGCTCACCACTTGGGACAAAACATAACGATTGAGAGCCACCATTTCAAGGTAGTCAAAGAATTTATATACATCGGGGTAAACGTAAACTCCACAAACTACACTACAGTGGAGATCCGACATAAAATCGCCCTTGGCACCGGTGATACTTCGGTTTCTCCAAACAATTTTGGTCAAAACTCACCACTCGAAGAACCAAAGACATGATCTATAAAACGCTTATACCCTGCTCATGCTATGCGGAGCTAAAAACTGAACGATAAGCAGGATGGCGAAGCTGATTTTGCGTTTTTTCGAAAGCAAAATCTGTGTCGGATATAGGGTCCTGTCTGTGTGGAGGGCGAATAGAGAAGAAGACCTAGCCGTGAACTCTACGAGCTGTACAAAGAAGTGGATACATATTGTCAAGAGGGCAAAGATCTGTCGACTACACTGGTTCGGCCACATCGAGCGCATGAACACCAACGCTCCGGCAAGAGAATCTTCGAATCCGAAGCTCTTGGTTCGAGAAGGACAGGAAAACCGAACCTCAGCTATAGAGATCAAGTAATCGCGGATGTAACACAACTTTGGTATTGACATGTGGAAGCAGGGTGCCCGGGACCTTCAAGGGACCTTAGGCTCAGATCCACCATGTATCGCTGGTCTTATAAGTACATAGTCACATTCCCAATTGCATCATAAAACGCACAAAGTACTGCGAATTATAAGTGAGTAAAAACCACGCGTATTCGCACTCTTGCAATTTATCTTGGAGTGCCATACAAGGCTAAATCTAGCTTGTACTTGCAAGTCCAAATCTCAGTCTATGCGATCGAAATATTTGCCTGCAAATCAGGGTCCTGACAACCTCAATTGCAACAAGAGATTCATTCGGTTGATTTAAAATTCAATTAGCAGCCAACAACGACATCACGTAGTTCTGCGTAATTTCACTGCAACAATAGCTGAAACATATTGACACAAGCGCTCCAGCTCGATACCAGTACCCGGGGAAATCCATTTATTAATAATCCACCAAAAGAATTTTGTATTGCGCTATTGCGAAACGAAACAGGACAACAAAGAATAGGCAACGAGAAAGGAAGCAAACAAAAAAACTGGCACCAATTTAAACCGTCACAAAAGGTAACAAACAACAACAAGGAGAACGAATACGAATCCACTTAACCCCCATGTGCATGTCCTTAAGCTGTTCACTGTGACAATATGCCTCTCTCAATACAGCAACAACAATAACACCAATACGACAGGGAAGGACACACAAACAATGGTGAAGAAACTGCGCCATTTGACTCGCATCCTTGCAGCCCGAAAGCGTAAACAATCGACCTCCGCGCGTAACGTGCCTGGTAAACCACTTCACATGTCCTGCAACCAAATCAGCTATAATCCACTTGTACCAGTGTATGTTTATCCCCACACTCTCCCTCTCACTCTTATGCTCTATGTTCAGCTTAATGAATGTTTAATGATTTGTTAATTGGATTTTCGGTTTAACCGTTTATATAAAATCAGCCTATGTCAAGCTGACTGCGATCCTTCCGTCACGCTGTACATACAAATGTACATATGTATGTATGCCAATCGGGAATTGCTATTGCGAAGCTTTGCCTAAGGGAGAGAGGAAAAAAGAAATACACTGAAGGACCTTTGATTTGAAATATTTATTTCGACATTTCGTTACTAGTTACTACACAAGAGACAGGCGAACAGGGACGAAAAGCTAAACTCACTTGCCGGTTTGTTTGGGCGTGATAATTTTTGAATGGTATCCTGATTGGTTTGAAGGATAATTCACACCAACCCAAGGGTCAGGTGACACATGAAAGACCGCAAATGAACTGACGGCTGATGTTTTTCATAAAATCGAGTCACTTTTACCCATTATCCTGCGGGTAGCAAAATCGAGTTACGAACGAAAAGAGCAAAACCCTGAATGTGTCCTTAATTTGAAGGGTTCCAAAGCGACGGGACGTACATAAGCATGAGCACCTGCCGCAATGCTTAATGCATCCATTATCATTTTCGTTTATCCTCTTATTTGAGTAATGAACTGAAAAACCATTGTCCTTCCTTTGCCTACTTTTGGACAAAAGCTCTTCGGCCGGTCATTAACCAACTTCACACAAAAAACAAAAACAAAAAACAGGACCGAGGAAAGGCTCCTTCAATGCAACGCAAGTCGTTTTGAATGTACCACCATACGTAGGACTGTCTCTTGCACACGGCTCGCAGGATTTAATTTATAACCGCAATGGCAATATTAGCGCGCAAGGATATCACGAGAAATTTTTAGGACCTGCATTCTTTGCATTTTTCTCTTTCTCTTTCTGTTTTGCTGTTCTTGCGCCACGTTTCTCTCATCACACCGTCATTACCACATCAGACATAATGGGTCCGGACAGAGGGATAGTGTAGGGGTATTCTTTGCATGGATCCACCATGATCTCATTATGTATAGGTCGCGGTACATTTACTTGTATTAATGGCATTTAGTTGCAGAACTACTGAAGCCTTACACCGTTATGCATTCTCATTCATTCACTGGATTATGGGGTGCATTATCCTCAGCGAATTGCGCCAATTAAATGCAATAAGGAACGGCATTCTCTCGCTGATTGTGTGGTTTATCTCAATAGCAGCGCAAGCAACAATGTGCTCCAGGACGAGACTCTGGCGAAACACACAATGCGATGATAACAAACAATTATGACAACAGCGTGTGTGCATAATCAGTCCGTTATGATTTTTTGCTTTTATGATAGCCGTACAGGATGTTGTACGAAAAATTACCACAGAAGAGTGGCTGGGGCGGACGAAGACTGTTTGGAGAATGTAAGGATAATTTTAATTTTTAATGAGGATCGAGTGAAGTCCTTAGTGGATGCTGATGGCCGCGGAGCCCATTGAAAGCAGACTTGATAAGGAAAACAAATTAAAAATAAGAACACAAATTATGGAGTTAATCGCATCCTTGGAAGCTATTGAGAGAAATATTTTACGAGACGAGATTGGGAACGATACAATTTATATATAGTCTGTCTGTGGGCAAGTGGGGTACTGTACATTACGCTTCATTGGACGTCAAATCATAGCGTAAGGATGCAGAATGCATGCAGAAGCGTCGTTAATTACATACATACACTTGCATTTGAATCCGTTTCAGTCTGCATACTATAATTCCATGTGTATACGCCCACTATAGAAACACACTCCGAAGGTTCCAGCTTGCGCCTGAACCCTTAGGGCACTGGTTCCAATCTTTGCATATAGCATTAAACCAAAAACGTGCATCACCCATGACGCAGTGCACCTTTGTAATTGGCCTAAAAATCCAAGTAGGTCAAACCCTCTCTCCCCCAGTACAACAAACTCTTATTACCGATGTTACCATTTTCACTTAGCGACTATATCTGCCTCGCCGTCTACTGGCTGGCGGGCCGGCTATAACCGCCTGACTGACTGCTGGCTGGCGGGCCGGCTATAGCCGCCTGCTTGACTACTGGCTGGCCGATCGCCTGCAGCCGAATAAATGGCCGGCTGGCCGACTGACTGGCTGACTGGCCGGCCGACTACAGGCGACTGACTGATTGACTATCTGGCTGGCCCGCCGACTATAGCCGACTAACTGACTGGCCGGTCGCCTACAGCCGACTAACTAGCTGGGTGGCCGCCTACAGTAGAATAACTGCCGGCTGGCCTACTGTAGACGACTGATTGTTTGGGTGCCTGTAAGCCGACCACTTACAGCCGCCTGCCTGGATACTGGCCACCTATAACCGCCCGCCTGTCTACTGACTGGGTAGCTACATACAGCTAGCCGCCTGGCTATCGACTAGCTGGCAACCCACAGCCGCCTGCCTGGCCACTTACACCCCTTTGCGCGGGCTGGCTGATCGTCTGGCTGGCCAGCCGACTATGGCCGACTTACTGGCTGACTGGTCGCCTACAGCCGACTAACTGGCTGGCTGGCCGGCTACAGGCGACTGACTAACGGGCCGCCTACAGCCGACTACCTGCCTAGCGGTCACCTACAGCCCTGGCTACAGGGGACTGACTAACGGGCCAGGTGGCCGCCTATAGTCGACTAACTGGCCGGCAGGCTGGCTACAGGGCATAGACCAACTGGTCAGCTGACTATAACCGACTTACCGGTTGGCCGCCCGGCTACAGGCGATTGACTGACTGAGGGTCGGTCTGACTAACTGTACAGGCGACTGACTGACTGAGGGTCAGTCTGACTAACTGTCCAGTTGTAAACAGACTGAGTGTCTGATAACTGGCTGACCGGCCGGCTACAGACACTGACTGGTTGGTCGCCTGATAGCCGACGTACTGACTGACTGGCTGGCTGACTGCTCGAACGTAACCGAGTAACTGGCTGGCCGGACGGCTACAGGCGACTGACTGATTGAATGTCTGGCTGGCCGGCCGACTATAGCCAACTAACTGTTTGGCCGGCCGGCTACAGACGTCTGGCTTTCTGGCCGACTGAGTGGTTGGCCGGCTGTAAGCCGACTGACTGTCTAGCTGGCTGCTCGACGACCGTTCCAACTAACCGGCTAACTGACTCACTGGCTGGCTTGCCGCCTACAGTCGACTAACTAGCTAGCGGCCGCCTAAAGCCGACTAACTGGTTGGCTGGCCGGCCAGCTATAGGCGACTGACTGACTGACCGAATAATTGGCTGACTGACTGACGGACCGAATAATTGGCTGACCGGCCGACTGCAGCCATCTAACTGGCTGGCTGGTCGCCTACAGCCGATCAACTGGCTCGTTGGCCGGCTACAGGCAACTGACTGGCTGGCTGCCTGGTTATCAGGCTTGCTGCTCGACTGTAACCGACTATCTGGCTGACCGCCCGCCTACAGGCGCCTGACTGGTTGGCCGCCAGGAAGCCGACTGGCTGGTTGACTGAATGTCGGCCGGGTACAGCCGAATAAATGGCTGGCTGGCCGGCCGACTATAGCGGACTAACTGCCTGGCCGGTCGGCTAACTGGTTAGCCGCCTGAAAGCCTGCTGGCTGGCTGACTGATTGTCTAACTGGCTGGCCGGACGGCCGGCTACAGCCGACCCACTGGCTGGCTGGCCGGCTATGGCCGGTCGACTATAGCCGACTGACTGTAGTTAGCTGGTTGTCTACTTGATTGTAACCCACTAACTGGCTGACCGGCCGGCTTCAGCTAACTAGCCGGCCGTCTATAGCCGACTAACTGGTCGGTTGGCCGTTTGGCTGTTTGTATGTTGGTTCTTCGGGCTGTGTGGCTGTTTGGCTGCCAGGCCGACTGGCTGTTTGATTGTTTGTTTGTTTGGCGGGTTGACAGTTTGGCTGCCTGGCCGGCTGGCTGTTTAATTGCTTAACCGGCTGGTTGGGTGGCTTCTGCTTGGTTGTTTGGCTGCCTAGCCGGCTGGCTGTTTGGCTGTTTGGTTGTCTGGCCGACTGGCTGTTTGATTGTTTGTTTGTTTATTAGGCGGTTTGACTTCTTGGCTGTTTGGCTAACTGGCCGGCTGGCTGTTTGATTGCTTGGCCGCCTGGTTTGGTGGCTTCTGCTTAATTTTTTGGCTGCCTGGCCGGCTGGCTGTTTGATTGTTCGGTTGTTGGTTGTTGTTTGGTTGTTTAGTTGGTTGGCTGGCTGGCTTTTTGGCTGTCTGGCCGATTGGCTGTTTGATTGTTTGTTTGTTTGGCGGTTTGACTGTTTGCTTCCTTGGCTGCCTGGTCGGCTGGCTATTTGATTGTTTGGCCGGCTGGTTGGGTGGCTTCGGCTTGGTGGTTTGACTGCCTGGCCGGCTGGCTGTTAAGCTGTTTGGGCGGCTGGCTAGGTGCTGCTGTTTGGCTGTTTGGCTACCTGGCCGACTGGTTTGGCTATGTGGCCGATTTGTTGTTTGATTGTTTGTCTGTTTGGCGGCCTGGCTGTTTAGTTGTTCGGTTGCCTGGCCGGCTGGCCGTTGGGCTGTCTGGCCAGCTGGCTGTTTAATTGCTTGTCTGTTCGGTGTTTGACTTTTCGGCTGGCTGTGTGGCTATTGGGCTTTTTGGGTGGCTAGTTTGTTGAAGCCGCCGACGGCTTTAGTTGTGTTGGCGCTGTACAAGTAATACAGGTTGGATATTAGTTAAGCTGTAGATTCTTCAATCGGCCAAGGCCTTTCCGATATGACTTGTGTGTCTAGGAGCAGTATAATTTGCCTTTAAGTTACCACACTTAACGCATCTCGCCCATGTATAAACGTTATTAACAAAGCGAACTTGCGTTCAGGCATGGAGAACTATCGAAATTAAATTTTTCCATTGCGCCATCAAGGCAAGTATTGCCCACTCCAGCCAAGTGCTGTCATCGATAGATTTGTTTAATTTTCAAAAGCCGTAAACGACATCCGAGCATTTGTCGTCTCCAACACGCATCCCTCCCTACCCCGTTCTCCCTTTGCCATCCAGTTTTCAATCTGTCACCGGCAGTAGCAGAACAAACTTACTGCATCCGAGCAAACGTACTCGCACGACCATTGTAGTACTAAAGCTCAAGTGGTGATCAGAACAGAGCATTGGTACGTTAAAGGTAAACAAATAGAATTGAGTGTATTGTTCCACACTTGAGTTCCATCCATCGACGGACACATACTTTCTAATGACAAATAAGAGCTCTCGGCTTCTCCTCGCCCGTGGTGGTATGGAGGAGGTGATATGACATATTGTTTACGGCGCACAGGAGAACGCAGCACAAAACTGGGGGAAAAAGCCCATGGACACTCTGCATTCGTGCTGCACACAAAGAAGTGTAAAAGAAATGCCCGTACGAAAGGATCTGCATCTGGTACGCCACCCTGAACCTGGAGAAACCTAGAGTAAAAACAATTGAAATGGATTTTCAAGATGAGAGTGAACAAACACACCGGCTAAGCAAATATTGAGGAAAAATAAATTAAAAGCAAATAAGAACGTTGTGCTTGTAGACGAGCGACACGACAGTAGCTTAACTAGCAGCTTAGCTAGTTGTAAGGACGATGAATGGTATCTGTCTATCTCTTCATCGTTCATCAAATCTGAATGTATTTTAATGTTTAATTAGAGCAGCAAGTAAAGGATTCAGCCGGTCACGCTTGAGTGTCTTTCGAAGTTGAAACCTTCACTCTAGGCATGTTTTTTCGTTTAATTTTTCTGCCAGGATATTTGAGGTTCGCAAGCCTTTTGATGTGCCCCATGTTTACTGTTGACGATTTGTTATTTGATTTCTCGCTTTGCCTTAATTGAGTTTTCAATTAATTTCGTTAGAACCACGTGTCCCTTCGTCATTCGTAATTCGTGGCTTGTTATTGGTTAACTTGTTTACACTGCTGTCTGGACGTTATGCAAAAAATGCTTAGTGGAGGAAGAACTCTTGTTTTTCATCATCCACACAACGTACATAATCATTTTGTGGAATAAAATTCGATGCACACCGAAAAACATCGTCCATCCTGCACGATAAGGACGATGATACATGTCGAACCAACGACAGCTGGTTTTAAGCTGACTGTTCATATTACAAAGTTCGACGAAAAGTGGCTGTCAGCGAGGGACTAACAGATAAGAAAAGTTCAAGACTTTCGGTGCGAAAAGTTTGAATTAACCAGGCAAATCCAAATTGAAAAGTGATTACTACTGGCCGTCGAGTGGAGTCCTTCGCGTGTCGTATTCCACACTGTCCTAAGGCTTAAGATGACATTGGAAATAATGGTTGGGTATGAGCAATGACGCAGGAAGGCAAACGGTTATTGGGTGACTTGAATTTCACTGTGGCGTCGATCAGGGGCTTTTATAGGAAAAATTCGGTGATTTTTTTGCTCTTTGGTTTTTCAATTTCGTCTTTTTTACGGTTTGCGTACGATTCATGCCATATGTTAAAGTCAGTTATACTATGATGGTATTGGCATTGCCATATCGTTTCGATTTAATGCCAATGGATATGATAAGCCAGCGCCAATCGCAATCCTTAAAGACAATGTCACACGTGTTATTAGCGAGATTCCACTCAATATGGTTGGAAAAGCGACTAAAAATTGGACCCTTCTTATGGTCCACTTAAACCGTAGATGTGGTAAACGTTTATACAAAATAATACTCAAGAGAAAAAGGGCCGTTATTGGTTTGTCAAAGTTAATAAAAACCTTGTACACTGTTGTAACCTTCCTGTCTCTTTTTTAAACCTAAACCCAAATGCTTCAGAAAACGGAGGTTGTGCCAGGTAATGCAAGGACAATAATTTGACTGCAAAGTGTCCTTACTACTCAACTCGTATGTGATATAGAAATGACTTTAAACGATTTACAACAGAATATACTTAATTTTTATTCCCACATGACTCGTAACTCCACTGTGTGTCACTCGATGGCGTTTGAATTTCTATTTGAAAATGAAGTTCAAGATCATGGCTGTTATATTAATAAAACAGATATCCTTCCTATCCCGACTCACATATGACACTTGAGCATAGAGAAAGCAATATCAGGCCAGAAAGGACGTCGAGAAAAGAAAAGAAAAGACAAGAAAAGCAGAGAGAGAAGTTAGAAAATGACTTTCTGCTGTCATACGAAGGATAAAAAAGATTACAAGTGGAAGGGAATAATAGGATTTTTATGCCACTTCGACCGACTGGGTGGGGGGAGGGTGAAAGGAAAACTAAAAGGCCAACGCGAAATCAAAAAGAAGAAGGAGAAAATAAGAAACAACGAGACGAAAAGTGGGAGCAAGAAAGAAAGAAAAGAAACGAAACCTTTTCCTACAAAGTTGACAATCAAAACGAAATTAAGTTTCACTCGTCGTCCTTATGGCCCTCAATTCCTTTTCGTTTCGCCCGTTTTACCACGCGCGCCCATCCATTCAATGAATGACATTTGGTTTATGGTTTTGGTCTTGAGTTTTATTTTCTATTTTATTTGACTTGCCTGTTGTCCCTGTGTTCTCTCCTATCGCCAGGACACCACATGCGGAGGGGGGACACTATAAGGATAATCAGATAAAAACGGTAGACCATAGTTCGTCCTTAATATATGTATTCGAATGATATGAACCCAACATTTGACACTCGTTCTCTTGTACGTTATCGTTCGTCCACCACAGCCGAGAGGGTATGCTGGTGGGGTTAGAGTGGATTGTGGATCCCTCCAGCTTTCCATATGGATCCTGCTGATAGTTAATTTGGGTGAAACAAGACAAATCTTGGAATTTCATTAGATAATCCTATAGAGCGGACGACAAGAGTTTTCGAGGAATGTGGACGACTGCCGTTTTTGTTCCATTTTCTGGGATGCTGGATATAGGGAAGGAGTGGCTTCTTAATTAGACAGAAGCTGACAATTGAGTTGACCGGAGCAAGGTAGTTTTGGCGGTAAGTGTGTCGGAAAGGTAATTTTTATTGCCTCATTAGGAGAGCTGTGTCGGTGGCATATTGACAAATATTTTACGAGATGCTGAAGTTAGGATTCACGGACGGTTGTGACGGGAAAAGTTGAGATTCTTTGTATAGCACAGTTTTGTATAATTGATAGGTTGAGGTGGCTTACCGACTATGCGCGTCAGGGTACAACTAGCACTTAGGCGTCTCTTGATGCTACAAAACTCGTGAGACCTTAAATCCTGACGGAGTTGGGAAAACTGGTGATGTTGGCCAGCCTTAGGTTGGCTACCTCTAAGAGGTCGTCGAGGAAGTATAAGCTAAAGGCGCAGAACTTGCTACTTGCCAGTGCTGGGCATTTGCAGAGAAAATAGTCTAGTGTCTCCTCAGTGTGGGTGTTGTGGCAACTGCCAATGGCAGCATGCCTATTCTGGCAGCGTGAATTCATATAGACCAATGGCCCGTACTGACTGCCACGATTCTACGAGTAGCTATGTTCGAGCGGTGTCGTTAGTAGTGAAATTATACGTTCGCCACATCTTCGGGGATATTACTGCACGATGGACAAGTGGGGGAGTTATCAGGTATGACCGGAAGCAGCCATGTTCTGTCTGCTCTCTACGTACTTTTTCTCTAGTTCTTTCGCCAGTATATCAATGGGTAACATACCTGCGATGACGCAGGATGCGGGTTCCGAGGTTGTGTAGTAAGCCCTACTCCTTGGTTTGGATACTCATATACTCTCATACTCACCAACCGTGAACGTGATCGTTTTTCGTTTCCATCGTATGTTCCATATAGAGCAACACTCTTTGCTCGAAATGATTTTAACAAAATTCCGCTGATGCAAGTCTGTACTCTCATATTTCAAAGCACCTCGAGAATATGTTTCCAGCTCACCGTGCTGAACGCGTTTTTAACGTCCAGTGTTATGACGCAACAGTACTGGTTTGCGTCTCTTCTCCATCGTCTTCTTTCGCTAAGTTGCTTAGCCTTGGAAGTTTAAATGGCAGCATTTTGGTCTTGGTGGTGTAGCAGCAACACAGTTTTCTTTGGGCTAATGCTTAGGCCACAGCCTGCAGCCCAAGCGTAATCTCTGGCCAAAGTCCGCTCTATAATTTCACTAATTACAATAGGGAACATCCTTGATACTAAAATCACCACGTCGTCCGTATACGCTACCATTTTTATTCATAAAAGAGGAGCAATAGCCCCTCCTTGGGAAACATCTCTATTAGTAGATTTTGTGGGAAGGCTTTTGCTTAAATGCGATTGAGGTTTGATGAGACCATCTGCTCCAATGGCCAGGGATCTTTCAATGAGTCTGATGAAAAAGTTATTGAAAGTGTCGTACAAAGCCGTCTCTGTAGATTTACCCTTGAGATAGGCATGTCATGAGTTTGAAAGGGTATAATCGTACAATAATAAGTCTGGGAAAGGCCTAGGCAAATAGAAATGGGATTTCCCTCCATTAAGTGAAATCCAAAACAAATAGCGATTCAATCTAATAATCTAGCTTACAAATAGAACGTGAGGCTTAAGCAACAATTCACTTTTGTGGCGCACATATCACCTGTAAAAACTAATCGCTTCTCGAAATCTGTGGCTTTTGATTGCGACTTGTATAAAAAGCAATGCATCTGGATTAGAGGCACTTAATCCGCAATGAGGTGGCTATCTGTGGGAATACTACTAGTTATCACGGCTGTTCAGGCTGTGGTATGTATAGTATGCAGTCTTTGTCCTGATAATATATGTACCCTTTTTTTGTAGACAGACGATAGTTCGCAAACGTCAGCATCGTCCGATCACTCAAATACGATGCTGGACTGCGAAGAACAAGCGGCAATAGAAGTGGAGGCGGTCATATCGATCTACGAGAGTGAATGCCTGGACAAGGAGAAGATCGGCATTCATGAAGTGTTGCAGTATAAACATGATGTGAAACTAGCCGAGAACGATCCGGTGTACAAGTGTTTTATTGCGTGTTTCTTGGAGTTCAATGGTATCATGAGTGATTGCGAACTAATGACAGAGAAGGAAATGGCCATGGCAAGCGAGGAGGATATGCCGAAAATATTCCACGACCTCGTGGACTGTAGGGATCGTATTAGAAGCACCGACCGGTGTGAATGCGGATACGAAATGATGAAGTGCATTCAAGAAATTAATTAACAAATATATGCATATATTTGTCATAGTAGTCCAGCCAAAAGATTAGTTTCATTCGTTGTTTTTAAAAAAGTCCTGTGTGTAATGGCTGTTTTCCACACTTCCTTCGTTCACTCTATTTGCCTACCCATTTCATTCGCCTTTTTTTTAACGTGAAAGTGTACCTCATGTAGCAATTCAAGCGTCTAGACGTAATTTTTCAAATCCTTGTTGCGCAGTGAGGGACTCAACCGTGAGTGGATCGTAAGGACGAGTTGCTATAAGTAGGCAAAACACTCTTAAGCAGGATTTATAATGTGGCGTTAAGGATTTCTAATTGCTAGTGGTTTTCACTGGTTTTTTTTTTCTTCTCGTTGGAGTAAAGTATTTCATCTTTTCGCTTTCGTGCGGCACATCTGCATCATGTGGAAGGATTTTTTGCATGGAATGTTGAGTGGATTTTTTCTTTTTAACAGCAGCCTGGAGGATAATAGGGAATTGGAATTTGTGACTCCTTTGTTGTACTCTTCAGAGCAATGATTGTACTTTACTGTATGGCACTTGGGTCTATTACCTACGGTAAGTGGTCCTTATTTTAAAGTTTGTCTACCAATACAAGTCCAGCTCACATATTTCTTAATTTAATTTGAACCGGAGCAAAGCGACAATGATTCATTGTTCCTATTCGAAACCAATTTGAAGTCAAACCAAGTGCACCATGTACCCCCATGGACACATTGTTGCTTGGCGCGCATACATACATATGTCATAAATCAATTACTCCCCGTGTACGCTCCTTCCCGACAGTTCATAGCAACAAGGACCTGTCATATCAGTTTACATCTCATAAATTACAAAATTACTCCCGCACTAAGTAATGGCAAATAATGAGCATCTCTCGTATCTCATCTACTGACTCCACACCACCACATGCCATCTTCTACGCACGCAACACCCTTTTGGGTGAATCATGTTCAAGTCAAGGGAATAAAAAGGGATTCCATCGTCTTACAAAGGATTCAACCAAGTAGGAAACATCCACAGCCATAACCCGCGCCGTTCATTATGCAACAAAGCTAGACTACACGTATGGAGGCCTCACAACATCCTTGCATACGAGACGAGTGTCTGAGGGGGTGTAATTAAGTTGTAAGATAATTTCTATTTGCGTAGAGCCCGAGCTTGTGCCTGTGTACTCGTTTGCCAATAAGAAGGATAATTAAATTCTCGTTAATTTTCATTTTGTCGTATTTCGTTTGAGTTGAGGTCTTTTTTTTTGCTTCACGAGGACAAGCAGCATGTAGGATAACAATTATTGTTTGTAGCGTGGAATTGTCGTTAAAGACTTAAAAGAGCTTTGAAGGCAAAGAAGCAAGTGAAACAAGCCAAGGATGAAATACGATTCTGTTTCTATTGTGGATGTTAAGTCTTTAGGTTAAGGATATTGACCACCTTTCCCTGTGGTGTCCTCCAGTAAGATACACATGTGACTGACACTACTTTTGATTTCAAGAGGCATTAACTGCCATACGTGTATCCCTACAGTTGAGTGGAGGAGAATCATGTAATCATCAGCAGCACCATCCAACCGGATAATATTTCATTCCATAAAACAAATCTCTTCGCATTCAATTTAAATGCCCTTGACTAATGAGGCACCGAGTGCTTCCGCAATTATGTATATCCCTATCGCTCCTAAAGATCTCTGAACATCAAACAAGTATGTATGTATATATTCATCCGAAAGATACATGATGAAGCATTCATTCGACAGTAGTTCGACCAACAATGGCCATTCAAAGTGTCCTTATCATCACACTCCTGTCGTGCTTCGAACAGGTCTTCGTAAGTATTCACTTCCGTTCACCTTGATTGCAAATAATTCATTTCCTCCTTCCGATAGACTCATCATGCGTCGGTCAACATCCACCTCGACCTCTCCGCTCAAATTTCCGATGACAGTAATCGACTGACCGAAGAAATGACTCGTGTCTGCATGGAGGAAATTCAGCTCTCCATCGTCGAGGTAAAGAAATTCAAATCGAACCAGTCGCATGACAACGAACCGGACGAGGCGATCCAGTGCTTCGCTCATTGTATCTACGAGCAATTGGGTGTCATGAAAGATGGCATCTTTGTCAACAATGACCTTAGCCAAAAGTTGGTGCTACCACCCGATGTGAATGGTGAGAATTCTGACTATTCTATGTGTCGATCGATACGGGGCAGTAACAAGTGCGATACGGCATACAAAATACATCTGTGCATTCAGAAGGTTAAGTTCAGCGCAGAGACTCGTGATCAGCCACAGTCATCGGCGCAGCCATTGTACGTGGATGGGAATAGTTATCACAATGACAATGGTGATGACGAGCCTGTGGACAATTCAAACGGCCAGTAAACACGTTATAAACGAAAAAACAAAAACAGATGAGCAGATCGCGGGATTTGATTAGCAGCAATTGTGTTTGGATTATTTTTTCTTCATGGTAATGAGACATTAAATCGGCAAATGATTGCAGGTTTGTGTGTTTATTGTTTTTTCTCTATGCTTACTTGCCGCGCGATAGTGTGTGGTTTTTAATAGTTCGAAATAAGATACTTTCCTTGTACCAATTCAGATTATGAGTGACTAAAAATGTTCCTTACGACTGAGGCAGGTACTAGGATCGTGCCAAGTTGACGTTCATATGTCGATCATAGTATCGCGTGTCTCATGCAACCATTGAACCCCTCACGTTATATTTAAAAGGTTTCCAGGTCAGATTAGATACGGATACTGATTTGGTTTACTCACTTATAAGGCGTTACAGTTCTTGGCAAGAACATTAGTCGATCCTCACTCATTGTGCAGAGCAAGTTTGCTGCGATGCCCTGAACGCGCCACAATGGTTGAGCTCTTGTTCTTGCCTGGAATTTCTAGAACTATAATTTCCCCAACTAAAAAAGTGTAAGACGTTTATATAGAATGGGTGCCATTGTGTTTGTTTCTATTTTTCGGTGAGACATGGCATCAAATCACCAGTCATTGAGAAGTTTCCGCAAGCAACGTTAGTGCAATGAATTGGCAGTTTAAGGTGCAGGATAGGCTGGACAAATGCTCTTGTGAAATTGGCGGCCCCTAGTGCAAGCGTGTAGTGTACTCCAGACAGACACCTTACATTAATATATTTTTCCCGTTTCCCGGAGAAAAATTAGACGGAGTTTCAGTGATGTAGAGCTCAGGGATTCGGCACACACTACGTGTGTGCACTACCGTGTGCGAGCAAATGCGGGACTGTCACAGAGAAAATGCTCTGCTGTGTCATCTTGCTCGCAACATGCAGCACAAGTAGGCGTCTCACTGAAGTCAAGCACGCAGAGATGCTTAGCAAAAATGCAATGACCCCTAATGACTCCCACAAGTCTTCTGCAGTCAGGCGGAATGCTGCAGATTTCTTGCAGTCATCAGGGCAAACACGCTTTGTCATTCTACATCCTGAATAATCTCTCCACCTACGGTTGTGTGTATTAAACACTCAATTGTTAGGTAATGTAGAAATTTACAGTGGACGCAGGTAGACCTAGAACGGGCTCAGCCCTGAATAAACTCGCCATTCTGGCGAGTTCATCAGAGATCTCATTTCCTGGGATCCAAGAGTGACCTGGAACCCAAACAAGCCTTAGTGAGTTTTTTACACTAATTTGGGGCTGGTTAAAGGGTTAGCTTGGCTGTCCCTGCAGTCGCATATGCTTTTTCCCTTCCATCTGTGCTTCACAACACAGCGCATGGCTATTAGGATTGCGTTTATCTGTGATTGAAAGACAAACGCATATTTTTCTAACGAGACGTGCAGTCGGCAAGCCCAAGAAAAATCCCTGCTCCGGACCCCCGCCCAGACCTGGAAATTGCGAAGACTATCCTTTTCAGGTCCAGTACCCAGCCAGAGCCAATCCTGACGCTATTCAAACTCGACTGTGAAATTACAGCGCAGTAGGATAGCGATTGTCAATGCATCAGAAGGCATATCCATAAAACAAGTATCGCAGGACATTTTTTGCACTAGCACACTCTTATTCCTGTGCGAGTTGTACTAAAAGCCATATCTCTTAAGACGATACATGGCTTTCAGAGCACACCCTCTGATAAATATATCAAGGTGTGGAAGGTTCATCATCATCAGTAGTGCCCGGCGTGCTGGGGAAAACTCCTGTAGAGCTGAGACAAACCGTTCCTTGGAGATTGCGTGCTAGCCTGTTCCACCAGACAACCCATGCATATGAGAATATCGGTCTTATCATTGCCGTGTAGATCCAGAGGACCTTTGTTGGCGATAAAACCCAAGTTTTGCCAAAGGCACCTTTGCATTGCCAGAACGCTGACAGCGCTTTGGTGGTTTTTGACTCAACATGCTTTAACTATAGAAGCTTGCTGTGTAAGATAACTTGCAGGTACCTAGCTTCTTTGGATATCGGAATGGTATTGCCTTTTAGCACCAGCTGAGTCATGCCAGTATTTTCCTCCTTTCCGTGAAGAGATCGACATCAGTATTGTGGATAAGCAGATAAGTGTTGGTATAGATAACGAGGAAGAGTTTTTTTATGTTTTTGACTAATGGCCAGAAACGTTTGATACATCTGGGGCATTGGAGTATTTTAGGCTTTAGTTTTTAGTCGGATTGGCCTATAGGCCCAAAAACTTATTCCCCTTAGCCTAATGGCCTATTTACAGCTTAGGTCGAAACACTTATTATCCTTTTGCCTGGTGGTTTTAGTCCTACTAGGAATAAAATTGGCCACGGCAGTATACGTCATTGTCGAGGAAGCACAACGACCAGTTAAAGCTCTAAAAGAAATCGTTAAGCCCCCCACCAGTCGGCTTCGTCGTAAAGCCATATTGTTATTTTTTTCCTTAGAGGGTAGGAGTACGAGAATTAGACTGATTATAAGCAGCGGTTGGAGGAGCCATATCAATATTGTATTTGTCAGGTTGGGAAGTATGGAGTAAGTACAGTTTTTGACCGTGAGATTAGCCGTGGCGCAGTAGGTAGTGTGTTGGTCCCTGACGCCAATGACACTGGATCGAATCCCGGCAACAGTCGTGTCATCGAACGTATTTTCACGGTGCTTCTCCGTGCGGGGCTCTGACGAAACTCCCGATAGTATAATTGTCATGAAAAGCTTCTCGAAATTCGCCGTTCGGAATCGGCAATAAACTGTAGGTCCCTTTTACCTATGGGGAAATAAAATCACACACAACATGGGTGCTTGAGAGAAGCTCGGCTTTGGTCCTTCATGGACTGTAACGCCAACACACTTACATACAGACTAGCAATATCGGGGATACGCGATGGCTTCTCTACAAGTTCAGTTAGTTGATTTAACTAATCTCTGTCCGTGTCCAGAGTGTTGAGGCCACGAAGAATTATGAACGTTGAAATCGCCAGAGTGCCAGAGAGTAGGGAAATAATTCCCTGGATGGAGTGTCGAGGAAGTCGACACGCCGCAATTGCTATCTCCTTTCTTGAACCTATTTTTCTGTACAGAGGCTTCTGGTAAAAAGAAATATAGAAAAAGGAGTCTTGACACGCAAGAACCTTCTCAAATGATTAAACAGTTCCCCCAAAAGTACGCTAAAACCATTTTCCATACATCCTACAAGGAGTAAAGCGAAAAAAAAAAACTCAAAAATACCGAAATAAAAATGAAAACTTCTCCCGGTGGAAACTTTTGGACGTCATAAAAGTCATGGAAGAGGAAAAGTTGTCACTTTTTAAATAACTTATCCCTTTGGTGACGTGCAGGCGACAGCTACATTGGAGTAAGCCACCCTACCAAATATAGTAGAGTATCTCACCTACTCCCGGACCAGGGACCAAAACAAAACAGGAGAAGCGAAAAAAGTCGTAGGAGAATCGAAAAGTTTCATGTTTGAAATGAAAGTTTTCTGTTGAATCCTCAATGTGAGGAGGCGGCCGGCGTAAGAGCGATTTGTATAGTGCCAGAGCTCAATGTCCTTGCTGCGTTCAAAATGACATCTCAGCAAACAGTTTATCTAATTTCCTTAAACAGTTTTTGCAAACAGAATATTGTCAGTGGGTTTCGCCGACGAACAGTACTAAGTTTAAGGTCCCCCCTGGCACTGTTACAACTTGTGGCAGAAACCATCCTGCTGCTGTTGAGATAAGAAGCAATCGACAGAACAGATGGAGAGGTATGGAAGAGGTGGAGGCTACAAAGTGACAAAGCATCGATGACTTTTTGCTGGAGAGTGCTAAAAACGACAGGCAAACTACCCGAACATGCCGAACTCACTTGGGCCAAAGATAAGACCTTCGAATCGGGATTTGGATACCGTTTTACGAGTATCCTCATCGTTTTGTGCTGTTGAAAACTTTTTGTCACTCTAGAGTTCGACAGCTCAAAGTGCAATTCGAACGAACACACGCGGGCACATGCAGAGAAAAACAACGAACGGAACAAATAGGAGCAAGGACGAAGGGAAATGAAAGAAAGTTGCCACTCGGAAATGTATCCCTATGCTGCGTCTTTGACAGTTGGTTTCTTTTCTTTTCCAACTCCTTTTCTATGCGCTCCGGGTGGGTGTTAACATGAAACTATTCGGCTAATGTGAAATCCATTAAAAGTTTCGTCCTGACGAGAGGACGCTACTTCGACTACGACTAGCTAGCACCGGGTTAAATTGAAAATCATCAAATCTCCTCTCCCCGAAGACGCTTGTATGTACGATGTATGTGAGAGGACGAGTCCATTTGTTAATCTTTGAGGTGGCGATATGTCGTTCCGTATCCTTTCCGTCTGTGTTTGCTTTACGGGTACGCACCAAAAGTTGTGACACAAACAAACGAGTCAATGTCGGCACATGCGGTCGTATGAGATTTAAATTTATTTGATTTGAAAATAATTGAGTTGGTTTCACTGGGAAGACACTCAGACGAGGACATTCTTGTCTTTGATTTTCTGTTTCCGGTTGTGTCTGAGTGGTGCAGTGTTGGAATGCAATTTAGTTAAGTAAATTATTTGTACAAGTCTGTTGGGCGGGGTGATTTTATCTATCGGGTGCTCGTGCAATTCCAAATTTTCCAAATTAGATATTGAGTGGAGATTTTGGTTAGCGATTGAGCAAGTTGAACTGGATGGAGACAGATGTGAAGTATAGAATGATTTGGTGTTAAAGTGGTGGAAACTGATTTGAAAAGTAACTTAATTCGAAACCAGTAGTTTGGGCGGTTTCTAAGGCGCAATAGGTATGAATAACTATGGTCCAATGGAACAAATCGTGTAAGTTGTAATGCAATTTAGGATGGGCTAAATTACTTTGTGTGCTTTTTGCTCCCGGCCTCATTCTGTACCGAGACCACAACTATTTTCTTTGCTGTGATCTTAAATTAATTGCAGACTATTTCTAATGACGGCAATGTGTTAATGAGCCGCTTGGAGGGATAAATATGGAGCAAAAGGGCATGCGAGAAAATATGGATGGCATGTCAGACGAGTACTAAAATAGCTTACATGACCAAGCAAAACCGGCATCATTTCGATCAAGTTTTCAGTAGATCACTGTAGATCATTCAGTTCCACAGTAGCAACTGAACTTGAAGAAGATTGCGAAATAGTAAAAGTGGCAGGACAAGAAAGAATTCTACGTGCACTGGTACTTTATTGCTCATTCGTCAACTTCGGTATTTTGATTTTTCAAATATAAATCCTTTCCAGCTGCGGCCAGGCATTTCACATTTTTCAGTAGATCTTACATCCTTACAGGTATTGAGCATGTCTATCATAGCCTTTGTTGCAGGTGATTTTGCATCCGTTACCATTTCCAAAAGTTTCGGTTTGACCTCACCATCCAGAATAATAGAGACATTTTCGAAGAGGCATTGTAGATAGCATTTTATGGGAGGCATTGCTTAAGTCATGTCCGAGCCTAGTATAGAGCTATGTCATAGGTCTTCACTTTGGCCTCCTTTATACAGCCCTAATGATGGTTGGTGGAAACCCTGCTGATGCTTATCTGGCGAGCTGGAAAGAAAATATAATTTGCTGTTAAACTAGAAGTGATTAAATTTAGAATATTACCATTAAAAGAGAGAAAGTAAGAACTACAAGACTACACCTCATCATTGTGGAGCTGTTCGATTTAGGTTGAGTGTGGTGAAATCCCTGATACATCGCTTTATACAATACATTGCAACATTAAATTAAATTAACTATAACGAATGTGATTCACTTACAAATGGTTTCAGTTAGTCTAATGCAAGTATTGGTTAATTGTATATGTAATATAGTGTTTGTATATGTTTAAGGGCGTCTCGGTGATATAGATATGATCATTTAGGTTTTCTATTCCACTATGAATGGTAGCTACGTCTGATCTTGCGTCTTCGACATCGTTGTGATTGATATCTAAGCGACTTAAGAAATCAGCAACTTTGTTTTCTTTGCCCTTTATGTAATCTATATCAAAGTCGAATTCATTGAGCCTAATTTTCCATCGCTGTAGCCGCTATTGGGTTCCTTAAAGCGAGTTTAACCATACTAAGGGACGGTGGTCAGTCTAAATTTTAAACTTGCGTCCGAATAGGTATGGTCTGAAATATTTTGTCGCCCAGACTATACAGAGGAGTTCCTTTCCGATCGCGCTGTAACTTGTCTCATGAGTGTTCAAAGTCCTAGAGGAAAAAGCTATGGGATGGTGATTTTGGGAAAGAACTGCCCCTAAAGCCGCGTTACTTGCGTCTGTTGTCAGAGTAAACGTCTTTGTAAAATCCGGGTACGCTAGGACGGGACAAGTACATATAAGATCTTTAAGTTTCCTAAAAGACTCAATATGCTGTCTGTCATTTATATTCAGTTTTGTACCTTTCTTGAGAAATTTCGTCATTGGGAGGGCTACCTTTGAATAGTCCTTCATGAATTTCCTATAGAATCCTGTGACCCCCAGAAAGGATTTAATTTGCTTGATTGTACGGGGTAGTTCGATTTTTTTAATCACATCGATTTTATTAGGATTGGGTTTTATACCATCCTTTGATATTATGTGGTCAAGATACTCCGTTTCGCTCCTGCACTTATCGATCTGAACTCTCAGATTGTATATATTTAATCTGTGCAGTATTTTTCTTAATGAGTCTATATGCTCTTGGAGGGAGGTGGAAAAAATAAGTATATCGTCCATATATACTACGCATATTTTGTTTATAAATTCGGATAGGACCTCGCACATAATTTTTTGGAAAGATGCCGGTGCATTTCTAAGGCCGAATGGCATACGTTTAAATTCGTAGTGGCCAGTTGACGTTGAAAATGCGGTTTTATGCCTATCCTTTACGCAGATTTCTGATGGAATCCTTTCGCAAGGTCGAGAACTGAGAAATACTGAGCGTTTCCTAACTTTGACAAAATATCGTCTATGATAGGAATAGGGAACCTTTCTTCAATTGTTATGTCATTTAACTTCCTATAATCTATAACGATGCGCCATTTTTGCTGGCCTGCGTTGTCAATTTTCTTTTTGACAACCCAAATAGGGGCGTTATAGGGGCTAGTTGAAACAGTTATAATGCCTGATTTGAGCATGCTCGAGATCTGTTCGTTAACCTCATTTCCAAGTGCCTCGGGATACCTATATATGCTTTCGAAAATATGGGGATATCGTTTTTTGTAGGAATTTTATGAGTATATTTAATGACAGAAGAAAGAGTGTCGCCTTCGATGTAAAATAGCTTCTTGTAATTCTTATTAGTACTAATAAACGCTCTCGTTTCTTCCTTGTTCAAATTTTGAAGCTTCAGTCTTTCGACTATTTCACTAATATCTGGTTTTTCGAATTCGACGTCGATTGCATTCTGGTTTTCATAAATTTTGGTTGCTTTTAACTGTTGTGAGATAGTGTCGAATACTAGAGGCAATATAGCTTCCTTTGTTTGGAGTTCTAGCTTTTCTAGGTCGATTTTTGCTTGCAATGGTTTTAACACGTTGCACCCGAGAATTCCATCGAAATCTCCGGTCAAATCTGTTTCGAGCATATCGATTACTGTAAATGGTCTATTAAACTCTTTAAACAAGGGAATTGTTACTTTTGAGATGACCACAACACCTGAATTGATTGATTTGAGTGTTACAGGTTTTTCAAGCTCCGTTTTGAAGGAACTGTGAAAAAGCCCCTTTTTGATTAAAGATGTACTTGCGCCAGAGTCAATTAATAATTTTATGGGGGTGAACATGGTTTCGGTTACTATGCAGGGAAGTGATCGTAGGTGCCTAACGGAAAATTTTGAAATCTAAAGTCATCGGGATTTAGAGTGTTTCGCAGGGATTGGGCAGGAACAGTTTCAGACAGATTTTGTGCTTGGAAATGGTCAATTTCCATTGGTCGTTGATACGTTTGCGAGGGGTTTGCTGTAGGGACTGGATGCCTAATAATGCTCGAAGTAATATTACTAAACTGACCTAAATTAGTGTAGCCGCGATTGCCTGATACATTGGAATTTACCGTGTTTTTGAAATTGGCATTTTTTTTTTTTTTTTTTTTTTTTTTAGAAACTCGCGCAGGTTCAAGAGTTTTATATTTTCTTATAATGTGTCATATACACACAACCTGAACGGAGTGCAGTGTTTTGGGTCGTAGATGCTCGTTAACTCTCAGGGGTGGTTGTCCTAGATAGGACGAGAGCCGACCGAATTCCGCGTTTTTGGTTGTAGTCCGTACTAATTCGTTCAAGCACTTTTTAATATTGCATACGCACAGGATGAATTCCTGATGGATTTCTAGCCTGAAGGATCAATTTTGGTTCGCTAGGCAGCTTGTTAATAAAAAGATCAAGAACCATTTTCTCGTTTTCCTGGCTATTGAACCAATTTGGAGTATCTTCGGAAAAATCAGATTTAATGTTTAACTTCGTAAGCAAACTTAACGAAGCTCCAAACAAATGTTCTACTGAGCCTTCAATAGAAACCATTTTAATCTTGTTTAAAACAGACTCGAAACTTTCAGTGATAGAGCAATTAGATTGTAGAATGCTTTTTACTTCATTCCAGGGGATTGGATTACTGTTATTAATCAAAATAATATTAGCTTTGCCTTTGATTTTTTGCCTTATCTTAAAATCTTAAAGTGTCTTAGAAAGTTAATCCAAATGACAACTATTATACAAAAAATCTACATATTTAATAAACAAACTAAGCTCTTCCGGTAATCCACAAAATTCGGGTAAATCTCTTACTGCGTCTGAAAGCGTTGGTGGGTTCGCCATGCCTGGGATTTTCTTCTTATGCTGTACTTTTACACAAAACTGTTGCCTTATCCATACTTCGTTTTTTTTTTTTTTTTCACTTTACTTACTTTTCCCGTGTTCCTTTAATTGTTTATGTACATATATGTGCATATGTTTTTTCTTTAATTTGGCACTATTAGTTGTATTAGTTTATGATTACTTCTGTCCTACTACAGGCCAAATGGGTGTTAAACTTTGTACGCAGCGGTTAGTATACCCAAGGGCATATTTACTTGACATTTCAAAAAGATCCACCCCTAATTGTTTGAGTAGTAAATAGTGAGTAATTCACTGATTAATAGAGAAATTTCCCTCCTTTCTTTTATAGCCATCGTATGCTGCGAAATCCGGTCTTTCAATTATGACCTATAGCCAAGATATTCTTCTCTGCGTACTATCGGAAAACTTGCAGCCACCTAACCGCGGTAAAGTTTTAATGACCGCGTAATAAAATCCACTATGGCTATTTTTGCTGTCAAACTCATCTTTCCCGCCAATTCACCTCGTCGAGGGATAACTTTCCAACAAGCAACTAACGGTAAACTTCGCGAACAAACTAACGAGAATACTGCAAGCTTAGTACAAAGGTATAGAAAGCAACCAATAAAAAATAAACGTAGTCCATTCGCCCCACAATCAAAGGAACCATTGCCCCTAAAAGTCCTTCCACATCATTCCATATCGACCACGCTCGCACGAATCCTCATTACTAAGGGCACACAACAAAGCGCTGAGCGGGGCATGAGGGCGGAAATCGTAGTTTTCAAGGCTCATTGACTTTATTCGAAATTTACGATGAAAATCTAGCAACCGAACCAGATCAACACAAGAAGACATTCGACGACGAGGCTCCCAGACTCCCACACCAGTGGAGACGGGCCGAAAGGGAGAGAGTGCAAAAAAAAAAAAAGAAAGGATGATAATAACCGTTATTCTAGCAATAACCATCACACATACATACATATGTACATATATACAGCAGACGATGTAGCGTCGTCCCTTTCATGAAGACCATGAAACGAGACAGCAGCACCCAAAGGACTCGACATACTACATACCACTCACTCGTGTCGTTTGTTTCTAACGGTGAAAAGTTTAAATAATAAAATATAACGACCGAAATGAACTATCGCCGAGGACAAAAACGAATTGGAGGAGTAAACTTTTGACAAAGTTTCGATAAAATATGCAGTCACAGGGACGGGAGGCCTCATGCAGCCCAACTGCTCCTTACTTCCTGGTTTTGGTTTGCTCCTGTATTTTTTTTCTTTTTTTTTTTTAGATGACAACCTAAATAACTTGAAGAATTTTATTACTTTTGGTCTGTGAAATTGTTTATCTGTTTATACGAGTATGTAACAACTGCGGAGGAGTCTGTTATACTTTCTTACCCCAACCATGTCGTGTTGCGGCTAGAAGTATGGCGTATCACAGTCATAGTACGATACTCTGAAACTGTCATTTAGTGGTTTTATTGTCTCCCGAGGAATTGTCGCATGCAAATTACGATTGATATAGTGTTCCGCATCGTTCTCTCTTGTCCACATCCGATCACGTTATTGCCGACACGACACAACTGCAGTGCAATGATATCATCGCGCTCAGGTGCTGAATAAGATTCGAACCTGAACTGGTAGATGTTAAATCGCCAAAACAACAGATCGAGAACAGAATATACCAATAATCATTTGTTAACAAAACACTTTACAAATCGCACGGCATAAAAAAATTCATCTAATAACGATAATAGCCCAACCGACAGCTATTATACCGTCAGATTCATAGCCGCTGTGTTGTTGTAGATAATAATATCGTCAATGAAAAAAAAACTGCTATTTTCACGCCTTGCACCGCGATTCCGAATTTAGTTTCGATGAATGGCGACCTTTGCAGAGAAAAAATTATTGAGCTCATTAGAGTCTGTTTTTACGGTAATTATTACAATAAAAGTAATGAGTCCGAATGGAAATGATTGCTGCCCCTAATTAAGCAGCAATCTGTAACCAGCCGTCGATTTATATTTATTGTATACCCTTTCGGAATATATATAAGCGTCGCGTAGTAGTAGTAGCGTTTTGGTTGCTAATCTGGTGAAAAAAAAACTGGGAAATCTTCTGAAAAATGCAGGTGGTGTATGGAGTCGAAAAGACGTGTGTATGGAGTCTAAAACACGTGTGTCTGATTGCGAAAAGCGGTTCAAGAGGGTCTGTAAATTAGTAAAAAACGATCCACTTTCGAACTTTGACGGTGGATAGCGGTTGAAGTTACATCTGTCAAATTGGCAGTCCTTTATTCAGCCAAATCACCATGGACGGACATAGCGTTCAACAACACGTACAACTGATAAAATTGTTTCATCAAATTGGGTGTTCTGTTCGAACACCGTTCCGTAATCTTCGCCAATTTTACGGTCGGCATATCCATATTACCGGGAGGACTATTCGTAGTCGATACATTTGGGTCCACTGGTTCAGTAAATGATAAACCAACAGCCGTACGTCGAGGAAAAGCAAGATCTGCCGAAAACATCGCCGAATCCGAGGCAGTCAATTTCGACTCGCTCACAAGAACTCGGTTTTTCGTAGACCACAACTTGGCAAATTTGGCGTTGCCACTTGGGCCAGCACTCGTACAAAATTCAACTGACCCAGGAGCTGAAGGTAAACGATCACAGACAAGGACGTGTGTTCGCTTAATGGGCTTTGGAGCAGTTGGAAACTGAAAAATCGTCTTTAACAAAATTGCCGAATTTGGGACGATACCAATCCACATGAGACCCATGAGCGTCCAATGCATCCCGGAAAGGTCACTGTTGGGTGTGGATTTTGGGCTGGCGGCGTCATCGGCTCAAATTTTTTTGAGAACCACGTTGGCCAGGCCACTACTGTCAACAGCGAGTGCTATACCAACAGCATGTGGTTTCAATAGGGCGGCGCTTTGTGCCACACAGCTCACTCCACATTTAAAATTCTGCACGAGCGATTCGATGACCATGCCATCTCCCATGAAGGTGATGTGATCTGGCCACCGAAATCGTGCTTTAGACATTTTTTGTAGGATTTTCAAAAGGCGCAGGTCTATGCGAATAAACCACAAACCCTAGCGGCCCTCAGAGCCAACAAAACTATGCCATTGGTTAAATTCAGCCTGATTTATGCGCCATGGAAAATTAGAACCTCACGACAACTCATCATGACGGTGTGGAAAAGGTCAGAGAAGCTGTGACTGTGGTTCTGAACAAGTTAACTTCGGAGGGCTGCCAATGGTGCTTCGAATTATGGGAGCAGCTATTGTGAAAGTCTAAAATAAAAATGCTGCGACAAACTCAATCTCAATCATTGCATGTACGGGTTTTCCAATAGGGAATTGACAACTTTGAAGTCAATTTGTGAACGCACCCTTTCACTAACCATCGAACTGTTATTGTCAAATTATTCAGTAAACTCAACATTTTCGTCATGGTTAAGTACACGAACAAGCAACGTCTGCAAGTTATAAAAATTTTCTACCGGAAATCGGAGTCGGTGTCCGCAACTTTAAAAGCATTAACTCCAATTTTCGGTCATAATTCTCTCCACATATTCGTCTACATATTCGTTGTGTGATGCTGCCGTGTCAGTGGGACAACGGGTTGGTCAAAGTGTCGAAAATATCGCTGCCGTTCGGGCGTCCGTAACAAACGAGCCAAGTCAGTCAATTCCACGGCGTTCGCTCAGATCACATTATGGCGTATTTCGCGTAAGGATCTTGGTTTACACCCATACAAGATCAAGCTTACTCAAGAATTGAAGCCGATGGACTATTTGAAGCGACGTACGTTCTCCGATTGGGCTCTGGAGAAGATGCGCCAAGATGATGAATTTAATCGCAAAATCATCTTCAGTGACGAAGCTAATTTTTGGCTGGATGGGTTCGTCAGTAAGCAAAATACGCGTTATTGGTCAGGTGAAAATCCACATGTGCTTCATGAATCACCACTTCATCTACAAAAAATAACTGTTTGGTGCGGTGTGCATGCCGGCGGCGTTATTGGGCCATATTTTTTCGTCGACGATAACGATCGTCGAATTGTCAGCGTATTCGCGTCGTGATTACCGATTATTTTTGGCCCGAATTGGAAGATATGGACTTGGACGACATGTGGTTTTAACAGGATGGTGCCACAAGCCACACAGCATACGTTAGAATCGATTAATTGAAGAGTAAGTTTGATGAGCGTGTTATCTCAAGAAATAAGCCAGTCGATTGGCCGCCTCGTTCGTGCGATTCAACGCCTCTAGACTATTTCCTTTGGGGCTACGTTGGCTTATGCCAACAAGCCGACGACGTTGGAAGAGCTCAGAGCCAACATTGAACGCGTAAAAGCGGCCGTTTCGGCCGAAATGTGTGACCGAGTCATCGAAAATTGGGTCCAAGGAATCGACCGCTGCAAACGTGCCCGCGGTGGCCATATGAACGAAGTCGAGCTCCATTCATAAATGTTTTGATTGTACTTCAAGCCGATAGTAAAGTTTTTGATACATATACATATGTACTCTAACGGACAGAGTAATCGACGTTTTTATAGGCCCACATGTATTTTTTTGTTATCATTTTTGCACATAGCATTTTGGAAAACATGCAAACGAGTTCAGATTTAGAAAATTAGGGATCAGTTGCATGTAAAGCCGCATTAAAATCTGAATTGGATTAAAAACAAACAAAACAAAATTTATGGATACTATTCCGTCCGCCACTGTAATTACGCCGAAAACATGTTTTTGACTTTATCTGTAAATTTCCTTGTCAACAGTTCTGCGCAAAAGCCCCACTTTAACTCAATTAATCAACACAAATCGCACTTACATAACTCTCAGAAATAACGTCAAGCCATTTTGTCCACTTCATCATCTAATTAGATGACGAGGTCTAAATTAAAAAACCGGATATCTACAACCAGTTTCAAGAGATAATAAATGATCTCAAAGTTCACCGGTGAAAACACCAACTCCCAAACTAGTTTTCGTCTCAAGCTCCATCACTCCACCGCGAGCCGTCGAGTCTTTCAACTTTTAGCACACTACCGGGTTCAAGGGTTACAATTCCTAAAAAAACTTGACTGGACACTACCAAAAAGGTGTATTAAATCTCCGAAAAATCACCGCAAGTCGTTATGCAATCGATGCTGATGAGTACGCGTACATTCGAATTAAATTAACTTTAATACCCGACGATGTGGTCGAACAATTAAAGGTAAGCTGTGATGCCTTGACATTGATCACAGCAAAACAGACAGCTGCCGGCCGGTGTTTTTTCACAACAACTGTGGATGAATTACGTTTCGATTGTTTACCATAGACACGTCAGGGCTTTTGTGGATAATTGCCGTAAGTGTTGCTGATGTTTATCGGTATTTTTACAATTCAGCATGGATGCACTGAAGCTGATCGCGTGTTTAGAGTTCAGGCTTGAACTGGTGGCCGGAAATTGGAATTGGTAGTGATCGAGAGGGTGTTGGGACACCTCACTCCAGAGAATACCCCCGATAGAGTAATGCATTTGGGACTTGGACGTTATCCGTTCCATAAATCTACTTATGCGAAAGGCCATACGACCGAGTAGGGCCATAAAATGTATAAGAGCACTCAACGCCGCCGTCTTGACCTAATAAAATCCGTCTAACCTCTGACTTCATGCAATAGAACGGGGGAGAGAAAAAGATATTTATCTGCGGCCATCAATTCGTAGTCCGTGTCGTCCATAACGAATGAGACAAACTCCTCTGTGTCGCATCTCGTCGAGCGGACGCACAACCCTTTCGAGTCACAACCCCCGGACCAGTCACATCAATTTACGATTTCGATTTACGAGTATTTCCTTCAAACACTCGGTAAGACGCTTGCTTGGTTGTTTTTTTTTTTTTGGCCAAATCCGCAGAAAATTACAGATAATTGCGGCACCACCATTCCTTTGGCCTCATTGCCAAATGGATCGCATGATGAGGACCGTCGACGCAGGCACCGAGCAACCACGGGGCGGGCAGTGGATGGGTATCATTTTTGCGTGTACGTCCTTATCTGTTAGTCCAGACACGTCCAGAGCAAATAAATTGTTTTAAATTCACCACACCAACACCATCAACGCTTCCACCTTTTAAATCGAGTTTTTTCGTTTCGTTTTTGTTCTATCCCCCGATATCCTTTAAAGCTTCCAGCTCTCATTTCAGCAGCCCCAAATCGCAAACGTGATCCGTGGTGTGATGCGTACGCGAAGGGGTTGTGTATTGGCCGCACACTCGTACATTCAAATTGAAAAATTCCCGTCGGCAAATTAATTTCACATTCGATGATGGTGTGGGGTAGCTGAATGGGAATCGCAATTCCCGAGCGACCGAGTTCGAGGGCGGGAAAACTCCACCCGACGACTACGTAGCGGGCAGTTGCTTCCCAATTTGTTTGCTTTTCGATTTGCAACAATTAACATCAAACAAATTCGCGGTCCGTCCGGGTGGAGCGCAGGATGGATGAGTAATGGAGTTGTTGGTTTTTCTACAACTGAGTGGTCTTTTCGGTGTCGACATGGTGCGAGGATGAGTTCGAGAGCATATATCAAGCTTTTTTTGGTCTTTGGAAAAATGGTGCACACAGATGTTTTCCGTTATTATTTCTGTTTTTTTGGGGGGCGACTAGAGACGGAAATACTAAGAGAGCCATTTAGTTGAATGACTCCTTGACGTGCGATATTAATTATGGCTCGAAACGATGAGGAAAATAAACTATTAAGTGGTCGAAATGATTTAAGTTTTACAGCTGCTTTAAGTTAAAAGGATAATGATTTTCGTTTATGTAGAGGATGATGTAATGGCTCACTTCAGGGTCTTTTAAGTTCGGAATTCAGCTTGGGCTACGAAAGATCTCTACGAATGGACACATTGAATGGGCAATAGTTAAAAAAATATTGACGCAAGCTAGCTCGCTAGAAATATCGAAAAAAGACAGTGCGCCGACGGAAAATAATTCGAAGGGTTTTTTAGTCCCTTAGGTTGACAAAAGTAACCGAGTCCAATCTGTTATTGGACGTGCGAAGACCTTCAACTACCCAAGATTGGTATAAGGGGGCTTTGGCGTAATAGTCTTAGCGGCTTATAGTGGCGCTGCCGAGACCTTGTATCTAAGTCGTAAACGACATTACAAAGCCCGTAGGTTCAATATAAACAATTTACGAATACGATCTTGGAATTGGCATCTAAATTTGCAGATCCTGAATAGGGCAAGAACAATTTACTGGTACAATATTGAAATGATTGCCTTACAGAAATACTATAGGATAGGAGAATAATATCAATTTTTTTTTAGTAAGGTACTAGTGCTAAGCCATAGCATGACGCACTGCGATCTTTATATGTAGATCTACTGGGCCTACTAGCCTATTAGGCGAGGAGCATCTCCACTTCCTTAATGAAGTTAAGAATGTCTCTCATAGGAGCTGAGATGACCCCCCTCAGGAGTCATAAGTTCACTGAGAAGGATACGCTTACTAAGGCGGGAAAGAGCAGCACACTCACATATTATGTGCCCTCCAGGTTCTTCGTTCTCAAGATAGAGTCAACACTCAGTTTCAGACGAAGGGGTAATTTTATTGAGATGATATCTCAGGCCACAGTATATTGATATCTACTCCATTAAGTTTAATTGCATTAATAGAGTGTTTGTTCAGGGGCCGTATGAATCTTTTTGATTGACGAAGTCCTTGAACACTGTTCCAAAAGGACAGGTGTTGCGATTTTTTCCACTTCTCTAAGAAAAAGTTAATCTTAGACTTGGGAATGCCGCGAAAAGGTTCGGCACCTGCATATGTACCTTTCCTAGCGAGTTGATCGGCGATTTCATTGCCCTTATTACCTTTGTGCCCTGGCCCCCACCAGAGTTTGACCTTGTTTCTTTTGGCATTTTGAGTTCGTGCTATAAGCGCTGCTTGGCTATCAGAGAGTATATTGATGGTTACTTCTCTGATGTCAGTCTCAAAGTTTAGGTTGACGCATGTCAGGATGGCATATAATTCAGCTTGAAAGGTACTAGGACTCATTCTTGGAACCTTCGAAATCTTCCGATCAGTGTACCACCTAAGGCCTTTCACGTTGGGCAAGGGATCATTGTTACGGTTTGGGATCCATATCTCAAATCTCTCGGTAACGCGTCCGAGTTTTTTTTTTTTTTTTTTTTTTTTTTAGTTTATTTATTCCATTAAGGCTCTAACGTATATTTACTGCTTAACAAACTGAATTAAACTACTACTCACTAAGGTAAATTATTTGTAATTATATTTTATTTTAGAATATATTTATAAGGTGTTTTTTTTTTTTTTTTTTCTGTCATCGCGGGAGGCTTAAGAGTTGTGGACCTCGAACTAAGACTAGAAGACCCAAAAATGAATGGACAACCTAAAGGATTTGAGTACTCCAGGTGGTACCCGCAACAGCGGAAATCCACCCGCGATCTCTTTGATCGCGGCCGGAGCAAGGATTCTGGAGGCCCCGACATTCATTTTTAACTCTACGACAGCCCGGAACTACACCAACTCCTGCGGTTCAGTGTCTGATCAATTGATCGGACTGACCATGAGCGGTGCATCCAGCGGAGGCGACACCAACGATGGCGTGGCACGGAAAACCGAAAGGAACTGACGAAGCCGAAGGCACAATGGCCGAGGCTAAACCTCTGGGGGAACCAGTTAAGAGGGTTAGGTCAACGAAAGTATCTCCCATCGAAATGGATCCGACCCTCTTTCCTGAGGTCCTGTCCTCTCTCGTAGGTGCGCGGCGCGGAAAACATCGGTGGATGGGTAAGGCTTCTGAAGGCATAAGCATGCTATCACTTTCGGCATGCGCCTCCAACTCTCTTGCTCTTACTGGAAAGGTTAAGCCGCTAAGTAAGAGCGTGATTACTTCCCGTAACTTTCAGGTTTCTGCTATGGCCGGCGCTGCTGCCGAAAAAGGGGGCGGACTCTGAACGCAGAAGGCGAAGTCGCTACGGGTCCTAGCAGTCCTCGAGTCCAAGAGTGGCGTCCGAAGGGAGCAGGAGCCCTAGCCTCGCTAGGGAGAGAGTATGTGGTGCCTTCCTATCCGGTGGGGCGGTGGGAAATTGGAGTCCAATGGCAGAGGCAGCGACGGATCAAAGCATAAGCCAGAAGGTGAAGATAGCCACAAACCGCGAGGCGGGCACATCATGCAAAAAAACCCCATACTTCGAGAAGGAGATCACATTGACCGTAAGAAGTCAAGAGAAGCAGCCCTCTTATAGACAGGCGACCATCTCCTCTAAAAAAGTCAGGATAATTTTTATCCAGATCAATTTACAGCACTGCAAGGCTGCTAACGCTCTCGTAAGTAGTAGTATCGCATGTAGTAGCAAAAATCATCACGCTGTATCCATTCAAGAACCGTGGGTGCGGAATAAACGCCTATGTGGCCCTGCGGGTATACGTGGAGCTACGATTCTTTATGATGAGCGATCCGAAAGGCCTAGGATCTGCCTCATCATATCGAACTCATTATCGGCAACCAAACCTGGACACTTTTGTGGACAAGATCTGGTGGTTGCTAGAGTAAGCTACAAATCACACGGAGCAATAGAACACTTCGTCGTTGCGCCTGCTTACTTTCCCTATGACTCGATTCTACCTGCACCACCGAAGGAAGTTTCTGAACTCGAAGATTACTGTGAAGCCAGAAAGATTGGTCTTATCTTGTGTTGCGATGTTAATGCCCAAAACACTGCTTGGGGCAGTAGCGAATGCAATACAAGAGGGGACGGTCTTTTAGACTTCTCTCTCTCGTCTGACCTTACCATCAACAATGTTGGCTCTCAACCAACGTTTATTACGACAAGACGACAGGAGGTGATAGACTTGACCCTATCCAACAGATATGTGAGGGATATCACTAACTGGAAAGTATTGCCTGATGTTACGCTGTCGGACCATAAGTATATCGAATTTCGATTAAGTTGTGGCATCTCTTCCTTGCAACCTAGACGAAATCCGAGAAAGGCGGACTGGGTACGGTTTAGAGAGGAGCTTGTGAAATCCACTCAGGCCTTATCTAAACTTAGAGCGAAACAATTGGTAGAGAACGCTGTTCATGACCTGAATAGTGACCAGTTGCTTTGAACTCGCATGTCATGTCAGCAAACTTCCATGCAAAAAATTGCTTCCCTGTTGGAATGTCGAGCTCCATAGTCTTCGCAGGGAAGCCAGAAGTCTTCTGAATAGATTGCTCGAATCGAACTCGGAAAATGACTGGAACAAGTACCGGTCGAAGCAGAAAGAATATAAGAAACTCATTCGTAAATCGAAGAACGATTCTTATAAGACCTTCTGCGAAGAGATCAAGTCTATAAGTGTGACTAGCAAGTTGGTAAAAGTCCTCAAACGCGGAAAACCGATAAAGCTGGATACACTCAGAAAATTCGATGGTACCTTTACTTAGTCTAAAGCGGAAACTCTTGGGTTACTGCTTGAGACTCATTTCCCGGGAAATCAGATCGATATCGGCTCGTTGCACTCTCCCTTAAGGGAAACTGCAACTGGAACTATGAAAACAACTCGGCATAGCTGGTATATGTACTTTCTAATCAGCTCTGACCGATACTGTCCACCTCGCTCGAAAGTACAAATTATGTAATGTAAAACGCCATAAAAATATGAGCCAAGCCCAGTAGAGTAGAAACGAAAAACAATGACAAATCGATAACAAGCTACACGTACCTACTTGGCTGCATAACAAATCAGTTTTCAAGTATCCTGTTGAGACTGATTACTTGTGCTGTTGTTATTGAAAGCGCCGTCGTAACCGAAAAACACCTTGCCTTACGTCCCTTCCGATCCGTTCCCACTGTCAGTTCGTGATTAAATGTCTTGCAAAACTCGGATGCTCCTTAATAGACCAATAAGTCATCCTCCTGTACACTGTAACCTTGGATTTGTGTTTGTTTTTTTAACCTAATCCGTAAATTACCTAATAATTCTTCAAAATGAAAAGTCATCGTCAAAACAAGTTAAAAATATTAAACAAATAAATATCAATATCACAGTGTTGTGCAAAGTATCTCAAGTGTGACGGGCGGGGAGATAAAATCATAGAAAACTCAAATGAGATACAAAATCCATCAATTTGAGTGTAGCACCCAAACGAACGCTGAACCTGTTTGCCAAACAAATTGCTTAATCAGCGAAGCGCTTGGCCGCATACATGTATATACCAACGAGTATACGATATCCTTATTATGTCCCACAGAGTAGTGGATATATGTGATTTTCTAGTTTGGCGATGACTATTACAATTGAATTAATCTGCATGCTTATTATATTTGAATTGCCCCTACCTAGACGCTTCGCAGCCAGGTACGTATGTATACAGAAACAGACAGCATGAGAGAGGGGGGGTATAGCAGCGAACAGGTAATCACCGCAGTCGTATAAATACCGGCAAACGTCGGAGCAATCATCAGTCCAATTCTAAAGCTCAACAAAGCACTTCTTAGATACTACTATTCAAGATCTACAAAACCAATCAAAATGAAATCCTACGTAGCTGTTGCATTCATCGCTATCGTTGCCGCTGCTCAGGTGAGATAAACACTACTCTCAGAATCGAGTGAAAGCATTGCTTTTTTAATCTCAAAATTGTAGGCCGTAACCTTGGAGGAACAAAAGGCTATAGCCACTCAAATACTCGGTGAATGCCGGCAACAATTTCAAGTCAGTGACGAGGTAATCGCCAAGGTAAGAAGTGGCGATCTAAGCGCTGCCACTGAGGAGAGCAAATGCCTCACTAACTGCTTCATGGAAAAGGCCGGCGTTTTGAATAATGGTGTCTTCAATAAGGAGAATGCTCTCAAGCAAACCCCCGTCGATTTGGGTACAGCTAAGGCCAAGGAAATTGTTGACTTGTGTGGCAATGAAGGTGGCGCCAATAACTGCGAGAAGGCCTTCAACATATACGCCTGCTTACAGAAGAACAAAGCAGCCATCCTATAAATACTTGATATCTATGAAACCAAACTGTATTAGCAATAAAACCAATTGCTCAATGTAACTAAATTTTTTTTTGCTTTTTCTTTGGAAATGTGAAAGGCCTGGATCGATTACATCCGCTTACTCGTTAAATTAGACCCCAGGATACCAATAAGCACAGTTCGTGTTTCTGGATTCGTGACCCAATTACCAAATTCCAATTCACCGTTAATTATATAGTAAATAATTAATAAGAAATGAAGCGTAAAATTCGCAATTATTCCCCGGGCGGTAGAGCGCTAATGGCACGGGTTATCCCTTTACGTCAGATCAGATTAACTATCCATTTTATTTCAATTTGGATATACATTCTGTTTGAAGCAGAGAAAGAGTTGAAATGCTGTCTCACATTCTTCCGCCATGACTTTGTCCTTGCATCGTGTCATTATCTCCTTTATATGGTAACCTGCGAAGAATCCCGATAGCTTTTCAACTATAACGTCTTCATTGAGTTTCCCGTCACTCATAGCGCCTATCTTTTCCATGAGACACTTGAGAAAGCATTTAGCGCCATAGGAAGCACTACCGTCATCATATTCTCCTGCCTTAAGCTTAAGGACCTCCGATGATGTGGTACCTTCACTGGACATACACTCAGCCATCATGTTTTCGATTATATAACCAAGGTCTTCGGAGCGGCATCCCTACTCGTGACGATTGCAATGCATTTAAACTGGAACTGGAATTTGAAAATGCTTTGAGACACTTACTTGGCAAAGGAGTAGTCCCATGATAACCGAACCAGTTACGAGGAGTGAAAGTTGCATATTGGACCTGCTGTAATGAACCACATAAGGTATAGGACGGGCTTATATACTGCGTGCTTGGCGTTGCATAAAATGTGATTAGGGATACACAAAAAGCGAATGTGAATTAACGTTTTGTTTTTTTTTTTTTTTTTTTTTATTAACAACTTAATAGTTCTAATTTGTGGGAAGCATACAAAAGTGGCACCTAAAATTGATCGTTATCGCGTCAATTAAATCAATTAACCAAACGAAATTGTTTGTTTCTTCTAATTGGCAATGCTGTTGACTTTTTCTAGCCAGAAAAAAAAAACCTGAACAATGTCAAGCCACAGCTTTAGATCTTCTGCTATCACAGATCATCATCTAGTAGTCAGTTTCCAATTACGTTCCACAAATGCTTTCCCTAGGATCCACATGCTAGCAAACATAACAAAATTCGAATTAAATGCCACTCTGTCCTGGCATAATTAACCTCCTTTATGGCAACCTACTCAAGCCATAACCGGTGAAATTAAATCTTCCATATGACCACACTGTCCCATGAATTATGTAAACCACTTTCACCACCTCTTTTTCCAGTTAAGCTCGTAATTAAAAAATTATAAAAATGTTCACACCTTAAAAGCGGTTCAAGTCCAGCTCCACTCCAACCTTACGAAAGAGAAAAGGAAAACAAAAAAAGAAAAAAGCAAAAAGGATTCACGTATCGCTCTTCAAGTTATAGTCAGGCATTTGAAAGTTAAGCGCTCGAAAACGAACTTTCACCATTCACGTGAGCGTTCGTGTCAGTTGGTCATAATTAATCCACCCGTGCCAGGTGGTGTTTGATATTCCTAAATGAAATGGAAGAGGGCCATGGATGCTACGCATCGAACTATGTATATTTTACGTTTCTGATTTCAACACCTACTTTTCGGTTCCTATCGATGAATAGACTTCTTGTTCTTTGGTCCTGTAATTGTAGGACCAAATGGAGGACAGGGTCTATGCCGTCTCATGGTCAATTAATTACCATAAGGAGAACGTTTAGACGGTTTCGAAAATATTTTCGATGACGAACAACTTTTCTGCTGGAATGTCTTGGGAATTGGTTGATGTCACGCCATCTGGCGGGAGTATGCTTTTGATACTATTGTTCTTCGTAATGACTTCGTTGACATTGCGAGGTGATTTGTTCCCTTTTCTTTTTATATTACATACTTTGTTGCTGCTTATTACTATAATTTATCCACGACAAATGTTAGATTTTATTAGCTGCTTTCAACACATGAGACTGCTAAGGCCGTTTGGCTGGGTGGGGGTTTGGTACTAAGAGCTTAACGGTTAAGGGTTCGTGTAAAGAGTGCCGACGGCAAAAGTAATGGCAGCGGTAGAAAATGCAAATGAAATTCATTAGTAAACGGATAAGGATTGCGCAAAATTGTGAGAGGGATTAAAACTAACGACAGTTTGCTTGCTAGGACGGCCATTTGGTTTACTTTCTGTTTTGATTATAATTTTTGTATTTGTTTTTGCTCTGCATTTAAGTGGCAAGCAACAATTGAGGCAACTGGTCACGCTGTGAAGGAGCAGGCTCTACACTTTTTGGATTTATTCAATAACTGGCTGTACAGGCGCGACTGGGATTATTGGGCTACTCGTGGATCAAGATGGTGTGAAAAAATGCGAGTCTTTTGTGCCTTACATTCTTACTGGATACAGACATATTGAATTACCTCGATTTTTGGCAAGTTTTTGTACTTAATGTGCTTTGAAAGGCCTAACCTTTAACTTGTTATTAAGTCAATCAATCAATCAATTAGTCAACTAAGCAATCAGTCAATTGATCAGTAATTTAAAACTTATTGCCCTCCAACTTATAATGCCAAGATAACCGCGCAGATTAACATTATGACCAATGTTCCCTTTCTTTATTAGATGCATGCATACCTATAGTCCTGACGCTTCTGTCAAAAACAATCGCCACGAGTCCTAATTTTATGAAGTAATGCAACACGTTTGTTCATTATATTCTTAAGAATAAATTTAATTCCATTGATTTTGGCAAGTGATTACTGAGCTTTGAAAACCCTTACTTCTGGCTTGCCATTAAGTCAATCAATCAACCATTCACTCAATCAATTAATCAGTTGCTCATTCTTTCAAAATGATAAAGATCTTATGACATAACGATTAACGATTAATTGATGTGCTACGATTTTTGGTAGGTTTCTGTACTTACTGGACTTTGAAAATCCTGATTTTTTAATTATCAATCACCCAATCATTCATTCAATCAACCTATCAGTTGATCCATCATTCAATCCTACTTCCCTTCTAAACTATATTATAAAAGTAACCGCGCAGTTTAATGACGAGACCTATTTTCTTATTGGTTACCTGCATATCTATAGCTCGGACGTATCTTTCAAAAGCCATCGTTATGATCCCTGATGGCCAGACTGCGAGATAGCCATTTGATTGGTTGAAGGAATTGCAACTCTTTTGTCCATTATATGCAATCGCCGCGATTTTTTCTAAGTTTTCGTGTTTACTTACTATCAGGTCAATCAATCAGTTATTCAATCAATCAATCAATGACTTTACCAATCTTTCACAATAACATCTTTCCAATCAATGCCGTAGAGATAACCGCGCAATTCAACATCGATGTCAATGTCCTTTGTCCTTATTGATTGCCTGCATGCCTTTTAATACTAAGGAATAAACTAAAACTCTGAAGCTTCTGTCTATAGCTGTCGCCACAAGCCCTGATGGTCGGCCTGTGATTCAAAGGTTTGATAGAATGCTCTCCTCGCAATTAGTTAGTGTCCTAGGTCGTACGAAAAATGCTTCAGGGAACCAAATAGTTTCAAAAATATTCTCCGTAAATCCGTCAGAAGTATAATCCCACAAATCTCCTACCAGGTCATGGAACTAAAATCCCATCGTCCAATTTAGTAGCTTTGACCTCCCTGTTTGCGGTGTACGAGTATAACCCGACAAATAGAAAAAAAACCTTCAAACCTTGTTGCGTACAAATACCCACCAAAAACCTTTTCCGCTCCATCCCTCCCTCTCCCGTATTTTAACCCATCATTTTGGTCCGTTGCTCTCTTTTGAGGGTGGCCTCGGTGCACACGCGGATCAGGAGGATCTTGCGGTATCGTGGTCCGACTCGCTTGAGGGGGCAACAAAGTAGGTAAGACCGGACGGACGGTCCGAAAGCAGGGACGGACGGTCCCCGACGCCGACAGCATGGACGGACGGTCCCCAACACTGACAGCAGGGACGGACGGTCCCAAACGCCGACAACAGGGACGGACGGTCCCAAACGCCGACAACAGGGACGGACGGTCCCCATCGAGACCGCGACAAGGGCGAAGGCCCCACCCTAACTAAATAATTGTTTGAGCCAAAGAAGAATGTCACCCCCAATCAGTAAAGTGTCGTCTACAAGCAAATGAATGTTGAAACCCCAAAAGAATTGTGAACCCAATGAGTAAATTGTTGTCTCGCCCCTATATGTTCAAGAGAAAAAAAACATTGTAAATACTTGAATTGTGAGCGGGTAGCTCGACATTCGGCAAGGGCTTCGATACTTACAAGTCCCTCGAAGACAAAGGAGTGCTTGAGTGCACCTAATCACCGGGTTATTCGAGGGAGACGTTTAATTTTATAACTTTTAGTACAACCGGGGTGGTGAATGCTTCCGTTACCCAAGACAACAACCTCTTCCAACCGGAGCTGAATGGAGTGAGTGTGGAGGCTATTGGAACTCTGGAGGTGATTCCCTTTGTTCCGATAGCCAAATGGACTGGGGCGAATTCTCACACACCACCTTAGGCTTCAACCGCCAAAAGGACAGGGCGGGCGAGAAAGCCAGTAGTTTATCTTAATTAAAGAAAAAAAGGAAATAGAGAATCCTAAAAATTATACAGCAAATAAGTGTGAAGAGAAATCACCCGATTGGATTAAACTCGCCAGACCCGGGAGTTTAATCCAAAATAAAGATGGCCGAATTCGCCCCAAATGTGTGTGTGTGGCGTGTGTGCGAACCGGTTGGAGGGGTAGACGGGAAGGTAACCCGTGAAAACAAGGCAATTGGAGAAGAACCGTGCAAGTGACAAGACGGTTGGTGCGTGGACAGTGGCCACCATCTGAGGAAAAAAAGTAGAGAACAAAGGAAACCGAGAAACAAAAAAAAGGCAGAGCAACATAAGAAAGGAAGGGAAGAAAAAAAACCCGTGGAACATAAAAGGCGTGAAGCGGAGGCAGGAAGCATAAAAAAAGGAAGAGTAGCCGAAGTATTCACCAGTCCCCGGGAAGTATTCCTTTCATATATTTAATTTGTTTTTTTTTCACTCCCCTCGAATTACCCCCCTAATCCCCAACCCCTGACAAACTGACCCGTTTTGGGAATCGCGTCTCCCATTACGGATGCCGAGCACCCCGCATTCATTAAGATATAAAACCCAAAATAAAGTGTCCCCCCCATTTCTAAACGAATCTGGTCGTTTCCTTTTTAGTTTTCGTAGTTTTCACAAAACTACGTGGCGCCCTATATCTCCCGACCACCGAATCCCCGAACCCATCCCCCAGGAGCTAGCCGTGTGCGCACTGAACGCGCGCACCCCAGCTGTTGTGTCAATCTGACACAACAAAATTTGGCGCCCAACGTGGGGCCCGGGATTTGTTTCTATAACTGGTTGTTTTGTTATTTCAATCGTTTTAGTGCGTTTTTTATGCAAGTGCAGTGCGGTATTTCTTATTGTTGATAATTTGTGAAAGAGTAACTGCGTTGTTTTTTTTCTTGTTTAAGGAACAACGGGCACCGGTCAACGGACACCGGGCAACGGCAACGGACACCGGTCAACGGTCAACGGACATAGAGGGATTGGTGCACAAAACAACACCAATCAACGTACATACATACAACGAAGGAAAAGACAAAAGAAACAAGGATCAAAACAAAACAAAAGTCTTTCACAAAGCGAAAGTAAAACACAAAAACAAAAAAAAAACATCGATCGGGAAAACCGTGAGTGTTTACCTCTTGATACACCCCCATATATTGGTTTTATATAAGTATATATATATATATTTCTTTTTGGGCTAAGTATACAAACATTGTTAAGTATATATACATTGTTAGGTATAATTGCCCAGTTGGGGTTTTGTTTCCACCAACAGCTGTTTTGTAGTGTTAGCCGATACCCCCCTGGCCCTGTTGAATATTTTAGGTGGTTGTTTTGTTTTTTTATTTTTTTTATATATTTCCCTTACATTGCACCCGTGTTCTGAAGTCCTCCTTTGAGTTAAGTTGAGACGGTTGGCTTTTAATTGTTGAATTTTAATTGTTGAATTTAAGCTTTGGGTCGCGAGATAAACCCCCTCCTGTCCTTTACCTTTTGATTAATTGTTACTTCGATTGCTACAATGGAAATCAATCGGCTGTCGCAAGAGGAACTGGCATATGAGATGCAGTTCCGAGGGTTAACCGTCGGTACGGTTGACTCCATGAGGAAGTCGCTCCGCGCGGCGCGGGTATTGGAGCGTCGCGGTTCTTTTGAGACCCCCGAATACCCATTCGACTTTCCGAACGATAGGGAGGCGGTTCAAAACAAGATTGCTGAGATAGAGCAGTTGTTATCAGAACCGCATCCAAAAAATTCAACTGGATACGGGAAGATAGTGGCCAAGATCGAGTGGGCAACGGCCCGGATAAGTAGGGCTCGGCCAGACACCAAGTCGGAAGAAGAAGAAAGAAGAAACATCAAGACGACCTTGATGATGCTGCTGGCTGGCCTCGAGGAAGAGGCCGAAGAAGAGACAACGCGGGCGGAGAGTGAGGAGCAAGACCCTCCGCGGGAAAATGTGGCCCCTAATCTTTCCTTACCATCAACATCTGTGGCGGCAAGGGAACCCGAGGTTCCTATAAAGAACGAGAATTTGTCGAAGTGGGGTCTCCAGTTCACCGGTGAACGTTGTGGCTCATCGGTCAATGCGTTTTTGGAACGTGTGGAGGAACTTCGCGAGGCGCGCGGAGTTTCCGAAGCACAATTGTTTAGGTCGGCGGTTGATTTGTTTTCCGGGAAGGCTCTCCTGTGGTTTAGGGCGATGAGGCGGAATGTGTCCTCGTGGCAGGGTTTGGTCCGGGAGTTGAAATTGGAGTTCCTCCCTCCAAATTACGACGATCTGCTGCTGGAGGAGATTAGGCGACGTACTCAGGGTAGAGAGGAGTCTATCGGAGTCTACGCCGCCATAATGCAGAATATGTTTGGTAGGCTCTCTGAACCCCTAACGGAGAGGCGCAAGTTGGGGATAATTCAGAGGAATCTGGCACCCTTCTATCAAACCCAATTAGGCTTAGCAGAACCTAGGTCAGTGCAGGAGTTGGTTGATCTGGGTAGAAAACTGGAGTCGGTCAGGGCAAACGTAGAGTCGTTCACCCCACCTCCTTCTCAGCGGGCGAGACATCTATTGGAACCAGATTTGGCTTATGCGTCGGTGGAGCAACCTAGGGTGGCTGCCGTAAGCCAAGCCTCTACATCGGGAAGGCGGATCTCTTGTTTTAATTGTCATCGGGAAGGTCATATTTCCAGGTCGTGTCCTCTTCCAAAACGTTGTGCAGGTTGCGGGAAGACCGGGGTTATTAGGAAGGATTGCCCCAATTGTTCGGGAAATGCACGTCGGCCCCCTGTAGCAGCAGGGCAGGGGAGTCGAAGAACTTAAAAAAGTTGTCGGCTGACAACAACTCGGAAGACGTTATTCATTTAGGTTTCACACTGGAGGCAAAAGAGGGTGATGTGCGGCCGTATTTAAAGGTTAGTGTACTAGGTACGGAGATGTTAGGGCTCCTAGATTCCGGAGCATCGAGAACGATCATCTGCCGAGATGGTTGGGAACGTCTCAGGCAATTAGGGCAGAAGTTGCGCAAGGCAAAGGTGGATAGGGTGGTGCTTGCTGACGGGGCAGGCATATCAGTTGAGGGGTGTGTTAACATTCCAGTGGTAGTAGGGCAGAAAGAGGTAGTCATTGACTGTTTAGTCATACCGAGTCTTCCCCACGTGTTAATCCTTGGTGCAGATTTCGTAGCCAAGGCAGGGATTATCCCAGATTTAAGGACAGGGGAGTGGCGATTTTCGGGACAAGGGTTGTCGCCGATAGCCACGGTCGAGGAGCGACCGGACATTAGTGAGGTTGAGGCTAGGCAGTTGGAGGACGCAGTAGGGAAACTCTTTGAGAAGATGCCTGAAGGTATTGGGTGTACGCACCTAGTAGAGCACCAGATCAGAACCACAGCTGAACCCATAAAACAGCGGTATTATCCGGTATCGCCGGCTATTCAGAAACACATCGACGCAGAACTGGAAAGCATGTTAAGGGACGGAATCATAGAGAAGTCGAGTAGTCCCTGGGCATCACCGATAGTAATGATCAGGAAGAAAGACGGATCGTACAGGTTTTGCGTCGACTATCGAAAACTAAATAAAGTTACGGAGAGAGATGCTTACCCACTCCCATATATATCAGCAACACTGGACAAGCTTAGAGATGCCAAGTACTTGTCCTCTCTGGACATCAAGTCCGCCTATTGGCAGATCCCAGTGGAGGAAAAATCACGACCGTATACCGCATTTACCGTGCCGAACAGAGGCCTTTACCAATTTAAGCGAATGCCGTTCGGATTGCATAACGCTCCGGCAACATGGCAGAGGTTCATCGACAATGTGATTGGGGCCGATTTGGAACCACATGTTTTCGTATACCTTGACGATATCATCATCGTCACAAATACATTTGAAAAACATCTTCAAATACTGGTAGAGGTGTTCAAACGGATATGCGAAGCTGGTCTTAAAGTGAGTAGGGAGAAGTGTAGGTTCTGTAGGCGATCTCTAAAATTCTTAGGGTACGTAGTAGATAGGGATGGACTTCACGTGGACCCGGAGAAAGTCGAGTGCATGCTCAATATCCCGGTTCCGAGGAACGTCAAGCAGGTTAGGAGCTTTGTGGGTACGGTATCCTGGTATAGGAGATTTGTGCCGAACTTTGCAGCTCTAGTGAAGCCCTTGACGGACTTGTTAAAGAAGGGTTCGAAGTTCACCTGGTCAGAACAATGTGAGGAAAGCTTCCAAAAGGCGAAGGAATGCCTTGTGACGGCGCCAATCCTAACATGTCCGGATTTCGGAAGGCCATTTGTCATTCAGACAGATGCCTCGGACTATGGGATCGGAGCAGTGCTAAGCCAGAACTTCGAGGAAGGTGAGAAGGTCATCTGCTATCTAAGTAGGTCGCTAAATAGGAATGAGAGAAACTATTCCACGACGGAGAAAGAATGTTTGGCGGTGCTGTGGGCGGTAGAGAAGTTGCGACCGTATATTGAAGGTGTTCAGTTTACAGTCGTGACGGATCACTACTCCTTGGTATGGCTGAACAACCTGAAGGACCCGTGCGGTAGATTAGCGCGGTGGGCAGTGCGACTACAGCAATTTGACTTCCAAATTGTACACCGGAAAGGAAAGGAGCATGTCGTTCCGGACATGTTGTCCAGAACCGTCCCCGAGGTGACAACAGTCACCGAAGAGGAAAAAGACCCGTGGATAGGAAAGATGAAAGGAAGAGTAGAGAAGGACCCGTTAGCGTACCCAGCTTGGAAGGTAGAGGATGGACACCTGTTCAAGTTCGTGAAGGCAAAGCACGTTGTAGTTCGCGATAGTGGGTCAGAATGGAAAAGAGTAGTAGGAAAAGATGATAGGAATGCCGCGTTAAAAGAGTGCCATGATAGTCCACTGGCCGGACACATGGGTGTCAAGAAAACTTTTGCTAGAGTAGGGACGAAATATTACTGGCCTAAAATGAGGTCGGACATCACGAAATATGTACGGAATTGCAAGATCTGCCAAAGTGTGAAACCGTCGAATGACAAACCTGCTGGTTTAATGGTTGAGAGGAAAGGGACGAAGAATCCTTGGGAAGTCGTTTCTATCGATTTAGTAGGGCCTTTACCGAGATCGAGTAGGGGATACTCGTATATTCTTACCGTCGTTGATTATTTCACGAAATTCCCGTTGTTGTTTCCCCTTAGGACTGCAACCGCGAGGTCGGTGTGCAGGGAATTGGAAGATAACGTCTTCCTTCTGTTTGGCGTACCGAAGTGGACCATATGTGACAACGGTCCCCAGTTTCGTAGTAAGGAACTGAAGACGCTGTGCGAAGCGTACGGGTCACAATTGAGATTCACTGCTCACTATCATCCTCAGGCGAATCCCGCCGAGAGGATAAACCAAATAATTAAATCGACCTTGAGAGCATATGTATCGGAGAATCATAAGACTTGGGATACCCACCTGGCGAAGGTGGCGTGTTGTATACGCTCATCGCAGCACGAGGTGCTGGGAGTTTCACCGTATTACGCAAATTTTGGGAAGGAAATGGTCACGTGCGAACGGAGTACCACGAGCATGGACCGGAGCGTAGGAGATAGGGACCACGATCAACGAGGGGAAGGCGGTTCAGACATAGATAGGAGGCTAGAGGATAGGGAGGAGTCTGATTTCACCGAACTCGGTCAACGATTCAAAGAACTTCGGCAGAACATCGCGAAGAAGTTACAATCAGCGACGGAGAGGGCATCTAAAGCCTACAACCTTAGGCGACGGGACGTCCAATACCTCCCGAACGAACTCGTGTGGAAGAGAAACTTCCTTCTATCGGATGCTGCAAACCATTATGCAGCCAAGTTGGCCCCTAAGTATGTGGGCCCATTCATCATCCACAAACGAGTCTCTCCCTGGACGTATATACTGAGAGACGAAAGTGGAAAAGAAAGAGGTACATGGCACGTAAAGGACCTGAAGCCGTACCTCGACAGCCGAGAGCAAGAAATGCCGGCGAACAGTCCAAGGTCACAAGTCGGGATGACGACCGCGGACATTTAGGTGTTTGTTGGGTGAGAGAGAGTAAGCCAGAAATGTGCGGGCACATTTCTCGCGAGGTAAGGGTGGGGTTTGTTGCGTACAAATACCCACCAAAAACCTTTTCCGCTCCATCCCTCCCTCTCCCGTATTTTAACCCATCATTTTGGTCCGTTGCTCTCTTTTGAGGGTGGCCTCGGTGCACACGCGGATCAGGAGGATCTTGCGGTATCGTGGTCCGACTCGCTTGAGGGGGCAACAAAGTAGGTAAGACCGGACGGACGGTCCGAAAGCAGGGACGGACGGTCCCCGACGCCGACAGCATGGACGGACGGTCCCCAACACTGACAGCAGGGACGGACGGTCCCAAACGCCGACAACAGGGACGGACGGTCCCAAACGCCGACAACAGGGACGGACGGTCCCCATCGAGACCGCGACAAGGGCGAAGGCCCCACCCTAACTAAATAATTGTTTGAGCCAAAGAAGAATGTCACCCCCAATCAGTAAAGTGTCGTCTACAAGCAAATGAATGTTGAAACCCCAAAAGAATTGTGAACCCAATGAGTAAATTGTTGTCTCGCCCCTATATGTTCAAGAGAAAAAAAACATTGTAAATACTTGAATTGTGAGCGGGTAGCTCGACATTCGGCAAGGGCTTCGATACTTACAAGTCCCTCGAAGACAAAGGAGTGCTTGAGTGCACCTAATCACCGGGTTATTCGAGGGAGACGTTTAATTTTATAACTTTTAGTACAACCGGGGTGGTGAATGCTTCCGTTACCCAAGACAACAACCTCTTCCAACCGGAGCTGAATGGAGTGAGTGTGGAGGCTATTGGAACTCTGGAGGTGATTCCCTTTGTTCCGATAGCCAAATGGACTGGGGCGAATTCTCACACACCACCTTAGGCTTCAACCGCCAAAAGGACAGGGCGGGCGAGAAAGCCAGTAGTTTATCTTAATTAAAGAAAAAAAGGAAATAGAGAATCCTAAAAATTATACAGCAAATAAGTGTGAAGAGAAATCACCCGATTGGATTAAACTCGCCAGACCCGGGAGTTTAATCCAAAATAAAGATGGCCGAATTCGCCCCAAATGTGTGTGTGTGGCGTGTGTGCGAACCGGTTGGAGGGGTAGACGGGAAGGTAACCCGTGAAAACAAGGCAATTGGAGAAGAACCGTGCAAGTGACAAGACGGTTGGTGCGTGGACAGTGGCCACCATCTGAGGAAAAAAAGTAGAGAACAAAGGAAACCGAGAAACAAAAAAAAGGCAGAGCAACATAAGAAAGGAAGGGAAGAAAAAAAACCCGTGGAACATAAAAGGCGTGAAGCGGAGGCAGGAAGCATAAAAAAAGGAAGAGTAGCCGAAGTATTCACCAGTCCCCGGGAAGTATTCCTTTCATATATTTAATTTGTTTTTTTTTCACTCCCCTCGAATTACCCCCCTAATCCCCAACCCCTGACAAACTGACCCGTTTTGGGAATCGCGTCTCCCATTACGGATGCCGAGCACCCCGCATTCATTAAGATATAAAACCCAAAATAAAGTGTCCCCCCCATTTCTAAACGAATCTGGTCGTTTCCTTTTTAGTTTTCGTAGTTTTCACAAAACTACGTGGCGCCCTATATCTCCCGACCACCGAATCCCCGAACCCATCCCCCAGGAGCTAGCCGTGTGCGCACTGAACGCGCGCACCCCAGCTGTTGTGTCAATCTGACACAACAACCTAACCAGAAAACTACAAGTACATCCAACTAAAGTCCAGACCACACCCGTAGCTCTTCGCTTGACTTTCTATTTATTATTTGCTCAAAATGGCAATTGCAAAGGTTAACGATAAGGGAAAGACGACAAACAAGGAGCAAAATAAATGTGAGCAAAAAATTAAGGTAGAAGTAACCGGAGTCCGCATTGATAGGTAACATTCATCGTCCGCACTCGATCCGCTCATTTCGAAAGTTCGCGTCCGCATTTGGTTGGTCGGTTTGTCGAGTCGTTGGTGGGTTGTTTGTTTGTCTGTTTGCTCCTTCATGTATTGTTGGCATACTATTCAAGAGGTGCGGTGTTGACCATCATCATCGTCGCCCGGCCCGGTTATTGCCACAGTCATGCGATATCCTTTTTGGTGTTTTTTTTTTTTTTGTTTTTTCCATAAATTCCTCGCTCACGTGTTCACGTGTGTGGGGCAGAGTGCGGAACATGCACTTAACTTTCCCACCCAACAAAACAAAAAAAATCCTTCAGATAAGAATTGCATGGATATTCGCATAACAGTAAACAATAAAGGAAGGGAACAATTAAGAGATTAAATTTTCGTGGATCTCATGAGGTTAATGGTCATTACTCGAGCAAATGGACATAGCAATACACGACGGCCGACGGATGTTCGAGGGACGTTTTTATGGTTGCCAAGGATACGAGCGAGGGAGGTCATTTCGCATTTTAGAGAGTGTGATTCGCAATTTATTTAATCCGATTACTGTATTCAAGCGTACGACGGTCAAGTGGTCGCTCCAGGTGGGCGATAATTACACGACCATTGTTTGCAATCAAATCAGGTAAACCATTCACTGTTACTGTCGGGTCGTCCCTCATTCAAATGAAATAATTATGAGGAGCCCAGCCACCGGATCTCACAATGTGCCTCAATGGAATAGTGTAATTATTTTATTGCACAACTTTAATGGTTAACCGAAGGTTTGATGTTCGGTGCTCGAGAAGTTTGTCCATTCGCTATGGGTAACTTGGAAGCGGTAAATACAGCAAACGAATGACTTTGAGTGCACTCCATGTACTCAACGTAATCCTGTGGGCATGATGTTGGGTCAATGAATACCTCGGCTGCTTGGTAACGCTTTGTTTTATTGGTACACTAGTACTCGAAGGTGCGTTGGATGGCATTCAATTGTTGGATGTGCATATTTCAGATGAGTGGATTGTTGCCCGTGACAACAAATCCTTGACGGAGTGAATGGACATTTTAACGGCTTTCTTCAATAGATTACATCATTCCATTGCTCGTTGAAGTGCCACGAAAATTCCTTAGTATTCATTCGAAAGATTTCATCTTATAGCCCTTGGAGCTATGTATATCTTGAGCAGATGATGAAATATCTGAAGAAGTTTTGATGAACTTCCGGAAAAGTTACATCACCCATGCCATCTCAACGGTTTCCTTTCAATCGAGACTTATGTACATAGATATGAAGTCCTGGCAAAGGTAGATGGAGGACAAAAGGATTTAGGAAACCTAACAACTTCTTTGTATGTTCCCCGTAAGCTCCGAGAGGCAATGAGTTTCTTATCGAATTATGCTTTTGAGCTGTTTTCTTGACATGTAGCCAAAACGGAGGTAGATCCTCTGGTCCCTTTCACGTGCAGCGTTAGTGCAAGTCGAATAATTCACGGTCCCCTGGAGCGGAAGATCGACTGTTTGACGTAAAACAATGAAACAATTTCGTTGGACTCATTTTAATGCAGATTTCGTCAATTGTCCCCCGAATATCCTTGGCAACGCAACGTGAGTGGAAAAGAGAAAAAATAACATTTTTAATTGGATTATAGACTCACGACGCACGTCACGATAGTAGTTGGCGGTCCGTCCAATTACCTGTGGCACAGACAATCAATGTCGCATGATTGCGACTACATTGCAGATGGGGACTGAAGGAGTGAGAGGAAATTCGTTTTTTTATGATCCATGACGCTTGCAGTTTTGCGAGAGAATACGTCTGTGAATTGCCGCAGTCACTTGGCTCGGAGAGATATAAGGACATCCGATGTGGGCAAGGAATTTATCGACCGAAACAATTGCTTTGGGGTGTATGTATGTTAATTTGTTTCCTTTTTTGTTTTCTTTTCCTCGCATCAGTCTAACGCTCGAGTGACTATTTTGTCCTGTCCCCTTTTCATATTCGTTACCTCTTGACCTATCCACGTAGAAGGCAATTCAATATTCATTCCTTATACGATTCATTGGCATTTACTTAGCTCCCACTGCCTTCACTGTGTTTATTTAAACTCAACTCAATCGCAAAGCATCACATCCTGTCTTGCGTGCCCTCGGGCCATCGTCAGGACATGCATTATGCATAGAAACACGTGAGAAACACAACCCATTCCGGCATTGACAGAACGAACACATGTCCTGTATTCAAAGCATGTGTCATGATACAATTTAAAATCACTTTACACTTGGTCCTTCGCTTTTTTCTTCTTACCAAATATAAAAAATTTCACTTCCACTCCTTGGAGAAGGCAATCCGGGGCTTGATGCACTGTTAACCTGGACACGACATAAACACGAAAAGAAATCGAACACAAGGAGAACGAGGCAACATCCTTGTTTTCAGTTTTTATTTTCACTTTTCAGGTAAATCAAATATTTAAATCGTAAAAAGCTTTTTTTTCGCCTCATACTCGAGTATTCGGGTCATGTCCGTTCTGCGGATACTTCTCACAAATAGCATCAGTATGTACGGACAGTTGGATAAATAATTCAAGAGCACGCTGGGAGCTGGAATGAAATATGCAGCGAACATAAATTCACAAGAAGGATGTTGCGGTGCGAGCAGCAATAACAACCAACTCCTTCAAGTGTCAATGCGGTGAGTGTGTCTTCATTTAGACCAACGATCTCCTAATCCAGAATGTGTTTAATGGTCATACCATCCAAATCGACTTTGTGATGGAATAATTAGAAAGAGAAAACAAAATCCGGGCCAAGTATGTCTTGAAAGGATTTTTTCAAATTTAAATTTCTGCTGAAGCAGAAGAATCCTCGAAATCCACTCCTACGTTTTTCGTAAAGACGTACCGACGACGGAAGAGAGGATGGAGGAGGCGAATGAAATCTGTGGTCGTGAAGGACTCTCAATATGACCCAGTGCACTGGAGAGTGTGTATGGAAGTCGAAGAAGTAGCACAGCTTTGTGCAGGAAAATTGAAAATATGTGCGAGAACCCCAAGGATGCCCTTTCTATTCGTCCATCTATGGAAGCATGGATGTGGATGCTATCTGTATTACCATTTCTTTTATGTCGTTTTTCTGTTTTGTGGCGATTTACAATAAATAATAAGCTCTTCACGGCGAATTACATTTTCAACTATACGATTTCGGATTGTACCCAGTGGCAGTGTTGGAATTCGAAAGATGATCTAAGGAAAACAATTGCGAGTGTTGTTTAAAAACGGGAAACATTACAAGTCCTTTGAGGTCGGTGTTACCGAGCGGTTGCGCTGGGCGCTAAGTACGTAAGTGCACCGTAGACTACTGTTTACACTGTCTTATATTATACTGTCTGCACAGCTCGAATCTCTACGGAAATAGGTTAGATCTCTGATCAACAGAGGCTAACGAAATAACTGCTTAACTTATTATAGATCTACTCCGACGAAACACAACCTCGAACTTTGGAGAATGTCTTGGAAAAAACTGCGAGAAGATAGACTCTATACCAACCGCGGCCCAACTCCATAAAACGCTATCCCAAGAGCACACAAATGGACTCGAGCTGCTTCGTAAATCAGACGGTACCTTTAATGTCAATCGTAGGGAAACCCTGGAGACCTTGCTTGAGCTGCATTACCATGGTTCTTCTCCCCAGCTTATGTCTTTTGACAATCAGACGAACGTCATAAATAACATCGACAGTATAACGAATATCCTCTCTGGTAGACTTTTTAGCCCGGATAGAGTTAAATGGGCAATTGGCTCATTTAAACCCTATAAGGTCCCAGGTTATGGACTAACAAAGGCCTCGCAGGGGTAGCATCTATCCGACGGATGTTGGCCTGCTAAAAAGCGAGAAGAGCTACCGCAGTCGAACATCTTGCGGCACTGTTAGTAAGTCCCATCCCCACCTCCTCGTGGTGCCATCTGGAGATTTCCTATGGAAATTGAAGACGGGGAAGGGCGAATGGCGAGCCTCCTGCGCCAAAAAACAGGTATAGTCGGTTGGGCTACGGCCTAGTAAGCCGTTTTGTGTGAACACCAAGCCTTTTGTAAATAAGCTGATAGGTCCTTATCAGTGCGAATTCAGGCCAGGGAAGTCCACCATCGACTAAATTTTCACACTACGGCAGATCCTGGAAAAAAACCAATGAATTTTAAGTCGACACTCACCACCTATTTGTCGACTTCAAAGCCGCATACGACAGCGTAATTAGAGACGAGCTATAAACGCTATGTCTACCTTTGCCATACCTGCTAAACTCATCAGACTATGCAGGATGGATTTGGAGAATGCTCGCTGCTCCATCCGAATCGGTGAACACCTTACCGATACATAGTTTTGATGTCAAAAAAGGATTTAGGCAGGGCGATGCGCTGTCGTGTGATTTCTTCAACATCATATTGGAAATGATTGTGCAAAAATCACTGACCAATACAAGAGGCACAATCTATTTCAAATCCTCGCAACTCCTTGCATACGCCGACGATATTGACATAATAGGTAGATCACAGCGAGCTGAGGCGTTTGCAAGTATTGAGTTCGAGGCGGCGAAAGATGGTTTACCGCCAAACGAGGGCAAAACTATATATATGCTGTCATCAAAAAAGGACGCTCACCACCGACGTCTTGGCCAGAACTTTTGTATTGGCAGATATAAGTTCGAGGTAGTTAAGAACTTCGTCTACCTTGGCTCCGCAGTGACCTGGAACAACGACATCAGTTCCGAAATCAAACGCAGAATTACTCTTGGCAATCGCTTTTTCTTTGGGCTCAGGAGGCAATTGAGTACTAGAGCCCTCTCCCGAACGACAAAGTTGACTCTATATAAGACCCTTATCATCCCGGTCCTATTGTACGGCGCAGAAGCATGGACACTATCAAAAGCGGATGAGGAGGCCCTTGGCCGGTTCGAGAGAAAAATTTTGCGCGTGATTTTCGGGCCTATAAACGCAGACGGGGAATGGAGGAAAAGATTCAACCACGAACCTTACGGGCTGTACAGCGACATGAGCCTGGTCAGGCGTCTACGGATTCAACGCTTTAGATGGCTGGGCCATGTAGAGCGAATGGACACCACCACTCCAGCCCGGTGAGTCTTTGAATCCAACCCCGAGGGACGAAGAAGCAGAGGACGGCCGCACTTAAGATGGCGCACACAGGTGGAAGGGGACCTCAACCAACTGGGTGTGCGGCAATGGAAAAGGCTAGCAAAAGATCGTGCTAGATGGAGGGGTATGTTGGTTGAGGCCCAGGTTCACCCCGAACTGTAGCGCCCGTTAAGAAGAAGAAGAATAAGAAGGCCCCAGGCATAGACGGTGTCTTTCCTGGTATTCTACAGAAATTTCTCGACATTATTCTATCTTCACTGACTGTTCTTTTTAGGTCCTGTCATCGTTCCTATTAAAAACAATTGAAAAACTGATGGAGCTCCATATTAGAGGTATTCTAGGGAATCAGTTACCACTGCAACCTAATCTTAAGTTTATTTTAGTTTTGAACTAGAGGAGACTTTGCGCCTTCCTCGATATTGAGGGGGCTTTTGACACTACTAGTTATTCCTCGATCACCACTGCACTATCCTACAGAGGTGTAGATCATCCTACTAATCACTGCATTAGGGCGATGCTAAGGACTTCGCCAATCGAAAAGATTCATATTGCCCCTGAACAAACACACCATTAATATCCTTAAACTTAATAGAGTAGATATCAGAAGACTGGTCAGCTACCTTACGGAATACTGTGGTCTGAGAAACCATCTCAATAAAATTAACCTCTCGTCTGAAACTGAGTGTCGACTCTGTCTTGAGGACGAAGAGACTGCAGGGCACATACTGTGTGAGTGTGTTGCTCTCTGCCGCCTCAGGAATCGTATACTTTTCAGTGAAATTACGACTCCTGAGGGGATCATCTCAGCTCCTACGACAGATACTCACAACTTCATTAAGGAAGTGGAGAAGCTCCTTGTGTAATCAGTTAATATACACAATAGATGTATAAAGGTCGCTGTGCCTCAAGCTATTTGTTAGCAATAGCCTTTTAATTAAAAAAAATATATGTATACATCCATACATATATATTGTTGCGGACACGAACCGACGGTTTTGTTCGAATTTCGCTGTCGAACTTCGAATGCTTTGGTGAAATTGAAATGGAAATGATGGTAACTTTCAGCGGGATACTGCTGAATGCCAGAGTATTCCAGAGATTTCCGAAGGGAAACGCCTCATGGCGAACATTCGAGAAAGTGGACCGACGACGAACGCTTGCCCTCGGTGTCATTCAGTTTCCGGGATTCAGTAACGAGTGATATCGGTCGGTAATCGAGCCATCTAGCGAAATGTGAAGCGCACAGATAATTGATCTGTGTTGGAATAGTAAAGTGTGTTTAATAAAGTGTAACGTGTGTGTAAAAGGTTGTAACAATAAATAAAGGTGAAGTGCTCAGACAATTGATCTGAGGTGAAATAACAAAAGTGTGTGTGTATTGAATTCGGGTAAAAAGTAGATAGTTGTAGTTTATCGCAATCCAGTGATACGAGCCCTATTCAAAGTGGGATTCATTTCCGGAACATTTGGTGTCAGAAGTGGGATTAATTTCGCAACACACGTATATGTATATCATACTGTCGCTATTATCCCACTCTTATTCTTTCAGTTGTTATCCTACTGTGCATTTGAGGAGGCGCCACGAATTGATTCTTGTACACTGAAGACGAGCACAGTAGCAGACTCCTTGCCTCGAGTAATCCCTTCACATACTGGTTTGATGCTCCTTTCAAATCGCGCGGAAGAAATTCTGGACCGAACTTTTAATTAATCTACAATCTCACAACAGTGCTTGTAAATATTTACCCCCAGGCAGCCTCACATATCCTTCACAGGAACCTAAGGTTCTACATTAATATATTCCTAATTATCTCAGAAGAGAAACAAAAACAAAAGAATGAAGAAAGGAACCGAGAACACATGTTATGCGAAGGATAACAGAATGAGAACATGTTGCACATTCTTTTAAAGGAAACGGAGTATGTAAAACTACCGCCCTGCGGCAGCTTTTTTTTTTTTATCCGAGAAAATTGCGAAAATTCCCTCACCTCTTTGTCGACGAGAATAGCTGCGAACAGGACTGTGACTACCAGTATGTCGCAGGAGTAGAAGCGAGCATAAGTGTGAGTAATCCGTACTAAAGGGAAACCTTTTAAAACCACATGGCTGGATGAACAGCAGGATCCTGTTGGGGTATGCACACTATTCCCAAGTAATTGTCCTTTAATCTCATACTTTCGAACTAGTAAGTTAAAGGGATGCCGTAGGCGTGCATTCTTCATCTCTTATGCGAAAATTGGAAAACTTGGAATAAGCACACTAAGCAAATCAAGAAAAATGAAAAACTGGTGGCAACCGGAAAAAGGATAATGAACTACTCAGCAGCGAACTACATAGAAACAATAGTCGTTGTGATATTTATGGGAACTCCCATCGGGGATTCTGGTGGAAATTACAAATTCACATTTCCGGATGTAGTGTCAGGAGTGGAACTGTCAAAAACTTACGAAGAGATTTATCTGTGGTCGTTTTTGCCCATAGACCACCCACCATCGACCATCACTTCTCAATTAGAAGGGAGATTAGATTGCTTTTTGACTTTGTTTTTAAATGAATCCATGTATCTTTGACTGTTTCAATTTATCTGATCACCTGCCATGGGACTTTTTGCCTTTTCACAAGTAAAGCCCAAACTTCCTAGAGTCCTGGAGCTAGTTGATACCATATCCTGTTCGTGCTCCCACGACAACTGCCGTACTGTGGAGAAGATTTATTTCTTTTCCTTGTTTTTGACTCAACTGGTCGACGGTGAAAAGGAGGAGAAGGAGGAGTCTTGAAACGATGGGCGCTGGCTAGCAAGAAAAAGGAGGATTTAATAGGAAAAAGTTACCATCGTGTACATAGGAAAGTGTAATGAAGTAGCGCTGAAATTTGTTCGCGGATGATTGTGATTTTAGATTTTTTGCTATGGGAAAGTTTACGGATTTGTAGAGTGAAGCAACAGGAGTTTAGATTGGTTTCTCTGTTGGGCGGACTTCAACGAAGCTCAAGAAAAATTGAATCTTTCTCGTGATTAATGATAAGATCCTTTTTGGTTTTGGTAAGATGAAGGAAAAAATACAAGGAAATGGGGAATTAGAATTTTGACATCATGTCCAGGAAGGGAAGAGGTTGTTTCGTGTGTCAACATTTTTTTGGAAGAATATTTATTGCGTGGAATATGGGAGCTAAGCAAAGAAGTTGGCTATTTATTTCCTTACTGCGCGCCGGGCCAGTTGGAAACGCCAAGTGTCTTCAGGTCCTCATCAACTTGACCCTTCCGTCTGAGAGGCTGAGAGGTCGTTCTCTTCCTCGCTGTCATCCGGATGGTGCCGAATCCAAAACTTTACGAGCTAGAACGTCCTTGTCCATTCGGACAAAATGGCCGAGCCAGCGCAGTCGCTCTAATTTCCTGTGACGACTTATACTCATGTCGCTAAAAAGCTCATACAACTCATCATTTCATCGAATTCGGTATTCACCTTCCTCTACGCGGAGAGGATCGAAAGTTTTTCGGATAGCTTTTGTTTCGACCGCTTGCAAAGCACGCTCATCGGTATTTGTCATAATAAGCGACATTACTTTTGTCCATCGAGAGAAGGTTCTGCTTTTTAATTCCCTACTGAGCCCCAAGTAACACTTGTTGGCAAGATATCTGCTTTGACATCGTTTTCGGCGTTAATGCTAGGCGAAATCTTTTACTACCTCAAAGGTGTAACTGTCAACAGAAACATGGGACCCAAGGCGATGAGATTCTTTGTTTGAAGACAGGAGGAACATCGTCATTTGCTTTGCCTCTCGCTCCAACTTGGAGAATGCTACAGACACGGCCCGATTGCTTGTGCCAACGACGCCTTTTCCTATTCTGACAGAGCTGGTGGTAGCACTCAACGTCAATTTGCACAGCCGTATAAGTTTGGCGGAAATGCCATATTTCGTGCCAACTGCTTGCCTGCAAATTTGAAAAGCTCCGCCGGCAACCCGCCGACGGTTATTATTGGACCGCGCTATGGCTATTCGAACTTCAGGTGGCAAGAGGACGACTCCACTTCGGTATCGTCGATTGTACTGCATAAATATGCTCTAAACATCTGGCACCAGTCTTTAGCCATTTTTCTGATCTTTTGGAAGAATTTTAGAACCATGTTCCTGTCGGCTAGTATTTCAAGCTCGTCGTACTCGCGCTTTTCCGCCTCTTTTTTCTTTTGCTTGAAAAGGCGCCCCTCTTCCGACATCGCGCGTGTTGCAGTTGCCTTATTAGGCTATTGTTAACAACTTAGCTCGGATGCGAATCCTAGCGAGTCTCTCGTTGGTGGGTTCGAAACCAATGACGAGGTGACGAAGGCTCCGGCCCACGACTATTCCGACAACGAATTTGTGGTCTATTTCACGGAAGCTGTAGTAGATGTCACATGATGACTTTTTCAACATCCGCGTCGCATGCCTCGCATCTCCTGGATGGCGGTAATGTCTACTTTGTATTCATCGAGGACATTTACCAGCTGGGCAGCTAGTTCGTTTGTGATGGTCGTCATCAGAAAAAGGTTTCGGTCGAGGCTGTTTTGCCGTTTCATGGTTGGTCCCAAACCCAGAGCACAATCCAAAAACCCGAGGCAGGTCAGTCAATGTAGGCATTGGTTCACTACCCGCCGGATGCCAGACAGCTATCCAGGAGAGACTGTGTGCAGGTTGCGTGCCAACTTGAATTCGATCCATCCAGGGACAAAGATCGAAGCTGGTGTTTGCCATGGCAAATACGATCAACTTCTTTACTCTATTCGCGCGCTATCTCGCCCCCTAAGTTGACTATTTGGTTGGCCTATCACCGGGCTCCAAACTTGAGAGCAGAAACTCTGTACTTTGCCTTCTCTAATTAAAGATAGTCCATATCTCTTTTTCTACATGTAAATACGAACCAACAACCTATTGTCGACCTTAATTAATACCCCAAACCTTCGTCTGCAAACTCTGAAGTCCGCCTCAAGCCATACCTTCATCCAAAGTGATATTTCGACTTAAAAACTAATTTTCTCGAAACTGTTATGCAAATACCGCTCGTGCTCAAGGTTTTTCACTCCGCACCCGTCTCGAATAAGCTTCATTTAAAAGCGAGAAGAACAGGTTCATCTCTATAGCGCAGTTCCGTACCCCGTACAGATAAACTATCCAAATTTACTTTTGGCAAATTAAATGTTGACAAAAGCTCGAACTCGATTTCGAATCAACAAGAACTACCACCACGTCGGATCGGGATCACTAGACCTCGAGTCCGGAGTACCCATAGCACATGGTCCACATCCTGTCGGTGAAGCGTAAAGGAAGGAATAAATACATTTGGTATCCTTCCATCCTCGTCGTTCTCATTAACATTATCGTTCCACTTAATATTTACAAGGACTTTTTCGCTTTGATGATTGCAAAAAAAAAAAAACGAGAAACAAAAATCCCAAGTAAAAGGATGTTTGTACACAAGGATCTTAATTAAATATTTTCTTGTCTACGATTTCAATTAGCAATCATTCGTTTCTATGAAAAGGAAACGAAGTATCCTGCTCTCATCAAATTCATATCAAACAGTGGTTGTTTGCCATACAAGCCTCCTGCGTTCGTCTGTATATACCTACGTATGTATGTCCTGCGGCAACATTAAACAAATACTTATAATCAAGTTTTATCAAACTCAGAGTGAATCCTTGCAATTTTTTTTTTTTTCAGTAGAAAACTGAATCGTCCTTTTTACACTCGACTTTTACGCTAATCCTTTTGTTGCCGCCCATTCCAGTGTGTCTGGAGACAAAACTACCAACGCCCGAGTGAGTACGAAAAGATGGAGACAAACGATAACAACAATCCACTAGTCTACAGCGAATTATTCTACCTCTATCCTTGGATACAGAACAATTGAAAGTTGAGATTTTACTTGGGCTTCATTGTCGCATTTAATGCATTTAGCATTTTCAGATGAAAAGCATTCTGATACTCATGTAGTTGTACTTGTGGATTTTAGGAGACACAATGGAGGTAATAAGATGAAAAACCCGGCAGTTATTTGTAACGGCTAATCCTGCGGGGATTTGTTACTGTGGACGATTCATCTTTTCCCCCCGATAACTCGATGCTCTTCAGCACAATTGTGCAATTGTCTGGGATAACAGAGTTTTGCAAAGTGTCTAAACACCTACCGTTACGTGGTATCTCTTTATCTTCTTCTTTGTTCTTCTGATAAAATGAATCCAACAGACAAGGACAATGGGCGTTAAAAGGATTACGAAACTTTAATAATTGCAAATGAATACGTTAAGACGGAGAAGATTTGAATACCTCGTTGTCCTAATTGATATTCGGAGAGGAGATGTTCCTTGTATTCCGATCAGAATCTCGGAACTTCTCCTAGTTTAGGCACCATTAACGCCTTTAACCTTCGCTCTCTTTGCTCTCGAGCATAGGATATTGTCAAGCATCAGAGGTGGTATTATTCCATATTCCCCATATTTCGGTTGAAAATGCAGGCGGATTATCAGAAGTCAGGAGTTCACATGCGCCAGTTTATCTCCCACAAGAGCTACAACCAACCATCAGTGCCACCGGTTCCACCATACCCATACCCATCATCATCGTTCGGTTTGGATTTCAAATGATATAATCATGGCTTCTGCTAGACCGGGACTTACATGTAGTTCTGGAAGCCAGTAGGATGTCGCTCACTGTAGTGGTAGGTACTTATGAAGGATACCTTGAATGACTTGGACGGTATGGTAAATGGCTAACAAAGGCTTGTAGCCGTAACATCTGTCCGACGGATGTTAGATCCACAAAAAGCTAGAAAAGCCATCCCAAACGAACACCTATCAGCTCTTTTGGTAAGTCCTATGTGCCATTTCCACCTCCTCGTGGTGCTATTTGGAGACTCCCTCTGGGAGTTACTGAACGAGGGAAGGCGCCAGAAAATAGGACCAGTTGGTTGGGCTACGGCCCAATAAGTGGTTATGAAACAACCAAACGTCTCGGAACAAAAAACGACTCCACTCTCGGGAACATCCTTTTGATATACATCCACGCCCCCGCCGAAGAAGAAGACGACAAAATCAAGGATAACTTCTACGACCTTCTAGATAGAACTTGCGCGCAAGCTAGGTTAAGAAGACATCTTTGGACAAATCATTGGAAAGCACAGCCTACACGACAAGCGGATACAGGCTTACTGACTTTGCGATGGAGCGTAATCTCCAAGTAGCTAGTACACGATTCCCCCATCTAGCAGTCTCGTGATCAATCAACCGACAATCCGATCGATCATACTGCGATCGATGCGAAATACCCCTCCAGCATATTGGATATCCGAAAATTCCACAGAGCAAACATTGAGATCACTGCCTTCGTTGGCCTATAATTGCTGTCGTATGTGGCGTTATTTATAGGGACGCGCTATTCAAAGCCATATCGCGTTTTAGCATCCCTCTAAAGCTCGTCAGGTTGTGCAGGATGACAATGGAGAATTTTCGCTGTTTCGTCAGGGACGGCGCCAAATTAACGGAGACCTTTGATGTCAAAGGTGACTTCAGCTGACTTCTTCAGCGTCATTCTTGAAAAGATTGTGCGGAGCTCACTGGCCATTACAAGAGGTACAATCTGTTTCAAGTCTGCACAATTGGTTGCATATGCTGATGACATTAAGTAATTGGCAGAACACAGCGAGACGACAGCGAAACTTTTGAAGCACTGAAGCAGAAGTGTCTAAAGTGGGTCTGAAGGTAAACGAGGGCGAAACCAAATATATGCTGCCATCAAGGAAAGACGCTCAACACCGATGTCTTGGCCAGAACATCATTATGAGTAGCTAGAAGTTTTCGTCTACCTTGGTTCACTAGTGACAAGCAACACCAGCGCTGAGATTAGAAGCAGAATAACTCTTGCCAACCACTGCTTCTTTGGGCCAAGGTGATCCTTTATAAAACCTTAATCATCCCAGTCCTACTTTATGGTGCAGAATCTAGGATCCTATCAAATTTTGTTGAGGAGACACTTGGACGTTTCAAAAGTGGTGATTAGAGGGGAAGATGCAACCAAGAACTCTATGGACTGTACAGCGACATCGGCCTGGTCAGACATCATTGTATACAACGTCTAAAATGGCTGGGCCATGTAGAGCGAACGGACATCGCAGCTCCAGCCGGAAGAGTATTCGAATCCGACCCCATCGAACGACGCAGCAGAGAACGGATGCATCTAAGGTGTTGGACACAGGTGGAAAGAGACCTCAACGTACTTGGTGTGCAGTATTGAAAACAGTTGGACAGAGACCGTGCTGGTTGGAGGCGTGTTGTTTGAGGCCCAGGCTCACCCCGGGCTGTAAGACCACCTAAGTAATTAAGTGCCTAGAATGACCTCTAAAGCACAGGATGAGTACAGATGTCTGGCGCGTGTTTCGGAACTGTTTTCCTATATTTCGGGGTTCGCGTCCTGGCACAACCAGTTATGTCAACATTACCTGACACGTGTGACTGAGGAATAACTCAATTACTCCTCATACCACCACCGTGACACATATGTGACGGCCTTGAAAGGATCACGCGCCAAAAGTCGCTCGCGAGGAGATAGGAGTATTTCGTAATACCGTAAAATAACGCGTAACCTGTTGCCAATAAATTTGAAGACCAACCTAATCGGAACTGACAGACAACCAGTCAGTCAGTCAACAGTCAGCAGTCAGTTACAATTGTGACAGCGGCGTAAAAACCCACAAAGCCGCTTCATTTGAATTCAATTGGAAAAGAAATTACTGTCTCATGCCTGATGAAAAATGACATTTCTTATCGCTCTGACATGTAAAGCCAAAATGACAGTCAGCCATTGTACGGAATTGATTCCCAACATCGCGGTGTATCTTGTCTGCACGAAAAAAGGGTTGAAATCACCTGCTTACATGTGTGAGGCAGGCTTTTGCAAAATGGGTGGCTGTGGCTCTCGAGATGGATGTTGCCAAATTGATGTTTACAATTTCCCGGAACTGCGACAGTCATTCCTTATGCCCAAAAGTGAACAGGAAAAAAATTATTTCAATTTATGACACAGCTTGAGTGTTATCTTTGGTCGTTCCAAGAAACATTCTGCGGCATGTCGGAAGGTTGGGGGTTGGTTGAATTGCCAGTTAAAACATCCTTCCACTCATATCATATGCATAATGTCACCGTGAACAGTGATTTGGATATTCTACAGAATGTTGATGCCTTTTCCCTTCTCTTCATATTATTGAGCTGTCGTAACCAGTAATGTCATATTTGCTTTACTCGCACCGCGACGTCAGGACACCCTCAGCTACATAAGTGGGTAACTAGTATCAGCAGCACTTTATTCCGGGAACGCTTCCCCTATTTGCTGTTTGCTTATTTGTTTACTTGTATCTGTGCGAGAAAGGGGGGAGGTTTTGCAAAAACTTTGATAATTTGATTACACAGAGACAAGTGATTGAATTCGCAGAGTGACGTTGCTCACGTATGTCATACCCACACACGCCACTGGTGGAAAGAAAAGTTTGAAATTACTGATTGCTTTATAGGAAATTGGTGATATGTTTGTTGTTGTAACATCCTCGCTCTCGAGGGACGGATTTCGTCATTGAATTTGATTAAAGTTTGTGTTGATTTCCTAAAGAATTGATAAATAAACGAAAATGTTTGTTTGAAAGTTTTCGCAAAGGCTTTCATGTAATCAAATCAAATACACCGTAAATGATCGTTAGACACTTATTGTAGTTAAATTCGGAATTAGTTTTCTATGTGGGAATATAGCACACGAACGGTAATAAAGGTGGATGTAGCAGACGAGGGATAGTAGGATTTGAATTAAAAAAAAATAGGTCCAGAGCGATTTATTTAGGCTAACAGTCTGAATCTGTCTTATCAGCAGGGCCTCCTAAACTTATTAAATCGATCGGTTTTGAGGCTCCGAATGGATTTTTCGTTTTGTTTAAAAACTGAATGGGAAGTAATACTGATGAAGACATAACACTCACAGTCTATGGTCACGTCAAATTCATACTCTGAGTGTGCAATTCAAATATAACACCATAATGGCATGGAACATTTGCTGGGAACTACAACCAACGTGAAAATTCAGTCGAGTTCCTCTCCTCCTATCTAGTACAAACACCCCTGGAGAGCAGTGAACGAACATCTACGACCCAAACCATCTTCACTCCTTCCAGGCTGTATGACAAACATCATAAGAGTATAACTCTTGAACCTGTGCGAACTATAAAAAAATAGAAACTACGAGCCAAGGCATGTACTAAGTTTTTTCAAATCTGTGAATTTAGCAAAAATTGGTCTGGTCATATCGTCTTCTTCCTCTTCTTATCGGGCGCTACAGTTCGGTATGAACCTGGGCCTCAACTAACATGCCCTTCCAGCTAGCACGATCTTTTGCTAGCTTTTTCAATTGCCGTACATTTAGTTGGCTGAGGTCACCTTCCACCTGCGTCCACCATCTGACATAATCTGTTTCTTCGTCCCACGGGGTAAGATAGAAAGAATCTCCGGGCTGGAGCTGTGGTGTCCATTCAATCTAAATGGCCTAGCCATCTTAGGCGCTGAACCTGTAGACGCTTGACTAGACTAATGGGGGTGGCCGTGGAAAAGTGATTAACATCATCGGCCGTCGAGCGAAAGGTCTATAGTTCAAATTCGTTTCATAGCCAAGAAAAAAGCAATTCCTATGCGGAAAAAAGTATGCAACGCAGTTGTGAATGGAAAGCGGCCAAACGTACTGCTGCAGGCATAACACTCACAGTACATGGTCAATTGAAATTCATCCTCTGCGTATGCAATATTAACAACAAAAGTGCATGAACGAGTTACTGTGAATTATAACTAACGCGAAAATCAGGCCAGCTCTCGTCCTATCTAGGACAAACCACCCCTGAGAGTAGTGAACGAACATCTACGACCCAAAACCACTACACTCTTGACTGGCTGACACGAACGAATGGTCTACGAACTGTCTACGGACCGTTGACTACGACAGTGACCATTACGGACTCGGTGCCGTAATCCAAATACCGGACGTGTTTGCAGAAATAGCAGAGTATGTCCAAACGCATCCCTACGATTATAGTAGGGCACGTTGGCCACGCTTTGCCAACTGCCTGACGAGAGCACTCACTTCGAGCGCCTCCTCCCCACCGACTAACAGGAACCTGTCAAACGATGAAATTGACAGGAACCTTATACAAATGGACGAAATAATTAAACAGACGATAGACAGAACGATACCATGCCAACGGCATCACGACACCACTGACGTATACCGAAACGCGACCATAGACGCACTTCACAGACAGAAAAGTAGACTCCTGTCAAGACTCAAACTCTTGTATAGGCAGTTTACCGACCGACAAAGCTCGGAGGTCAGAACACTGAAGTCGCTGATTAAAAATCTCCAACAGCTGATCAAAGAAAATAACAAACTATCTGTAAGTCTGCACTGGAACAACAAAATTCGTGCTGTAAAATCCAGCAACGCGAATATGTTCCCGCAGAAGTGTACAAGGTGAATAAAAGCATTCGCTCGAACCACGACTTGGAGAACAGAGCCCTGTTAAACCACTTCTACCTAAGAAGCGATATTGAACATTGGCGATCTGAGAACCCCGGTTTCACCAGGTTCAGTGACGATTTCACGGCAAACAATGCCGTCACCAATGAAGGGGCTAACCCACTATTCGTTTCGGCGGAGGATCTCCAGTTGATCTTCATGTCACTCAGAAAGAAAAAGTCCGCGGGTAATGATGGTATATCCAATGTTGTGCTCAGGCATCTTCCACCAGTAGCTGTAGAGAGGTACACCATCCTGTTTAACAATGCACTGAATAATGCATATTATCCGGGGCATTGGAAAACGACGGTGGTCCAACCAATCCCTAAGAGGGGCAAAGACTCCTCTAACCCGGCGAATCTCCGGTTGATAAGTCTCCCTCCGAGTATCAGCAAGGTCTTCGAGAAGGTAATCCATAGAGCCCTGTCCAAATGGGCTGAGGACAAAAATATCATTCCGGATAACCAATTCGGTTTCAGAGCGGGGCATGATACCATACATGCCGCGTCGAAACTCGTCTCGGATGTCCAATGGAATAAATGCAGGAACCAATGTACGGGTTCCTGCCTGGTTGACTTGGAAAAAGCCTTCGACACCGTATGGTTAGAAGGACTCTACTACAAGCTCAAACAGCTGGGCATAAGTAAACCATTGCTATATATGATCTATGACATGATGAAGGGTAGAAAGTTCGTTGTTAAAATTGCCAACGTGACTTCTACTCAAAATGGACTGCAACAGGGCACAGTGAACTCACCGATCCTTTTCAGCATTTACATCAGCGATCTGATAGTTTCTCTTCGCCATTCGATAGCGTACGCGGACGACTTGGTTGCGTACAGATCAAGCCCAACGATCGATGTCATTGGCATTTTATTGCAGCGTGACTTTGACAAAATTCAGCAGTTCTGTGATGACTGGAAGTTGAAAATCAACTTCCAGAAATCAGAGACTATTTTATTCAGAACGCCTTTGTCTAGGGCCTCTAGGGAGACTAGAAAGCACTGGCGAAGGTTCTCAATCCTTGGACCGGACGGGCGTCCACTGGCAAATAGAAGTGAAGTCAGATACCTTGGGATCTGGCTGGATCAGTATCTATGCATATTTTGATAAAATGTGGATGCTGCTCTGGCAAGGGCTCGGGGCGCTTTCGCTCTGACAAGATGGCTGTTCCATAGCAACCAACTTGACTGCAAAGTGAAGGTGATCTGCTACATGGCCCTAATCAGGCCCATGATTGCCTATGGATGTCCCGTTTGGTTCAATGTGAGTGCCAGCCTGATGGAAAGGATTCGAATGTTTGAGAGACAATGTCTAAGGACTTGTCTCTCATTGCACAGAACACCAGAATCCGAGTACACGAAATTCTATCCCAACGAGGTCCTATACAATAGGGCAAGGATTTTACGGATAGACAATTTTCCGATAAAGCTGATTCGAGGTCACGTTGCGAGGGCAATGATTTCGGTCAATAACTTGATCTCTGGGGCTTACTACCCCAATGGTATGTACCATGAGCGTGTGCGACTTAGCGGCTTTGTCCCTCCGGAAGCATTTCTCTATCTAGATCATTGTGGACTAATCCAGGATAGATTGGCGGTACCGCTAATCTTCCATGTGGCACGAAATCACGTGGAACGGCGATTCCTCTACGGAGCTGAGGTCGAGCTCTGTGAGCCGGAGCGCCTCAGGTTCAGCAGGGCGGTTTCAGACCGCGATCGGAGAGACGTTGTGAGGCAGCAGCAGCGCTTTTGGTGGCTGGAGATGACTCCGCTAGGTTAAGTAAGCTTCTTCAAGGCAACAATCGCCAACACTAATGGCATACATAGGGTAGGGTAGGTTAGGGTAGACTAAGGTAGAATAAGTATAGACACAAAAAAAAAAAAAGTAGGCTAAGTTTAGTTATAGTTAGAATAAGATAGAATAAGATAAAAATAAACAAAAAACTTTGACAGTGTGCTAAGTTTTTTTTAAATTTCTCAGGTTTTAATAAATATTTAAAATTAAAAGTAAAAAAAAAAAACTATGATGTTAAGTCGAAAGACATTTAAAAAAAAAAAAAAAAACAATTTATCTTAGAGCGTCCGCACGGGACCAGTAAGGTATTTTTATTATAATTATAATTAAGCTAGTTTGAGTCATTTAGTCTAGCGTAAGATAGCTATAAGTTTAATATTAATAAAAATTGATTTTTAAACTGAACTGAACTGAACTGAACCAGTGCACTCCGTTCAGGTTGTGTGTAAGCCTCAGCGAAACCCTCCCTCTCCCTGTTATCTTCGCCCGCACAACGTTCAAACGTGATAAGGCCTTAGCCTTGAGTGCTGGTGTAACTATAAAAAATAAAAAATTAAAAATAAAAAAAATGTCGCTGTACAGCCAGTAAAGCTCGTGGTTGAATATTTTCCTACATCCACTGTCTGCGTAAGTACATATATAGGACCGAAAAACACACGCAAAATCTCTCTCTCGAAACGGCCAAGGATGTCCTCACTCGCTTTTGATAATGTACATGCTTCTGCGCCACACAGCAGGACCGGGATGATAAGGGTCTTGTATAGAGTCGAATTGGTCGTTCGGGAGAGCCTCCTGAGCCCGAAGGAAAAGGGATTATCAAGAGTGATTCTGCATTTGATTTCGGAACTGATGTCTATGTTCTAGCTTAGTGTGAAGCAAAGATAGACGAAGTCCTTAACTACCTCGAACTTGCACATATCTGCCAATACGAGCGTTCTGGACAAGACGTCGGTGGTAAGCGTCCTTTTTGATGACTGTCAAACGAATTTTCGCCGTCTACGCCTCAACACTAAATGCCTCGTTGACATCTCGATGGGTTCTTCCGATTATGTCAATGTCATCCGCGCATGCGAGGAGTTGTGAGGATTTGAAATAAATTGTGCCTCTTGTGTTGGCTGATGATTTCCGCACAATTATTTCTAATACGATGGTCGATGGTGGACTTCCCTGGCCCGAAGTCACACTAAAAGGGACATATCATCTTATTTACAAAAGGAAAAAGATTTTGTAGGCGATGTTAAGCAGACTTACTCCTCTGTAGTTGGTGATGTCAAAGGGGTCTCCTTTCCTGTGGGTCGAGCAAATGCTGCTAGGACTCCATTCCTCGAGCATGCTTTCCTCTGATCATATCTTATAGATGAGCTGGTGCATGCATGGTTTTATCTGTTGATAAAACCTTTGAACGTGATGCCTGCAGTAACACCTCTCCAAGTCCTGAGAAGATTGTGATTCTCAATTCTTTTTAATTCGTAGAGCTCACGAGCTGCTCTTGTTCGTCTATGCAGCCAGGCTTTTTATATTTTCTGCTTCGCTGTGTGAACCGTCCTGCACTCGTTATCGAACCAGGTGTTTTTTGGTGGTGGGCATCATAACATCTACCACATTTTAAACTCTGAAAACCGCTTTGCCCAGCACCGAATGGCAAAGAAATGCCTCAAACTCATTCCCTGAGTAGAGTGAGCTCACCCTCAGCTTTTTTAATGCCAGAAAACTCAGCAACTTCTCTATTCTCACTCAAAATACCCATCACATCATTAAGCACTATCATTCCGCCAGTCTGTGCGAGCTATTAAAAATGAATAATTGGACTTATCGGATGCTACAGTTCATCAACACCCCCAAAGCGCACTCCGAATCCACTTCAACTATCAGCCAGACTAAAAAACAAGAACATAAACCATCTCCGCTGTCGATTTTTATTTGAAAAACACAAATACCGCCTTCAATATCTAAATCCACTTCAATTTCCAATTCCACTTGTTGGTCGAATGTCACACAAGCTCCTCCCGCTCCCATCTAACCGTGCGTTGTCACATCTGTTCCAATCCACAATTGCAGTCATTGTACTCGTCCTTTTGCATTTTTTTTGTTTTTATCTCCTGTCCATTTCGGAAACAATCTACCGGTCGACATTGGCAACGATGCGCACCGCTAAATCTTCATTTGATTTGACCAAAAGTCGCCGGCCGTCTCATCCCGTCATCCAAATCGCTGAATCATTTTCAAATTCCCAACACCGGCGACAAAACTATACGCCGGCATTATTATACAAATAATGGTGTCTAGTCGACGCGCACGTTTCATCCTTTATCGTTTTTGTTCGCTTTTCCCGTCGAGCAATTACTTTTATCAGCAGTAGTAGTACTAGAGCACCGAGAGCTGAAGCTAAAGGAGTTTGGAGTACGACAGGACAGGACACCATTCGGGACAAACGGCTTTTGGTCTGTTGCCAATTTTTGTTAAAAACCGATGCATTTTCATTTTCTCATGACACCCTGTCACGCCCACGTTATTTTCACAACCACTGCATGGCATGTGATGGTAAAGCCGCCCAAATACCAGTTTCCTTCCTGACTTTCTCATACTCCCACTCGATTCACCACAGAGAAATAATTTTGTCGAGTACATTCGGTCCTGCCGAGTCCTTGTTGCACATGCATGCGTACCATTGTACTTTGAATTTACTACGCTGAGGCCTGTTAATAACCACACTAATTAATGCTTAACCATTAGTTATGGAGCTTTATAGCTTTTCGGTTTCCGGCTTCGAAGTTTACGGAATTAATGGCCTTCAAACGGCAGCAACGGCGGCTGTGCGTTGTCCTGGTGGTGGTGGAGGTACATATAACAAACTATCGTACCAGAGGCAACAGGACAACGATTGTGGTCGAGAGTGTTAAAATAATAAACGAGCAGGCGGCAGTAGGTGGCAACTATCCAGCTATCGATGAAGGAAAATGGTTATCGTGTCGTCCAAGCACAGGTGGTTGGAAAGGACGTTCGCATGCTCTTCCTACATTTTAATTACTTTAAGTATACACATATGTATGTACATCCCACAAAGGTCATCCTTAATGGAATCCAATATCTATCCGAATTGGAATCAATAGCTGGACAAGAAATGCGAGGATCTTGGATATTCTTAACAACTTTCCGTTTTGGCCTTTTTGTATTTCATTTGGTCCTGCTCCTTTCGGCCATATGTTATTCACTCAGGTTTATTAAAAAATTCCTTCGACATGGGAAATATCCTTAACGAAATTGGAATGAAATACAAAAAACAAAAAAGAAAGAAAATCTCAGCACAAAAAAAAAGGAAAAGAAAACGATATGAAGAAGGAAAAAAGGAGAAAAGTCAAGCGTAAAATATCCTCTGACAGGTATTCGTTAAGTGAAACCACTTTCAGCCTGTCCATTACTTTCTATTGCCACATATAGCATGTGTCAGGTGTGAGATGGTGCGCGTGGAGATGTAATAAAGGAACAGTAGGTGCCAGGAGTTAGTTGTGTACCTAAAAAATTAATATTGTATCTCTGACGTGGAGTGTTGTGGTATTGAAGGTTGACAGGTGTCGGCAAAAGGAATTTGACGGTATTTCTTGACCCGAAAATTGATTTAAAATGGAGCGTGTTCTTGATCACTTTGGCTTACTCTGATGGAATTGATGATTTTCATCTGGGAAAATTGTGTTCAAAGTCCACAAAAGAACTGAAAGCGAGGTGACAGAAGCTGAAATTATATGTTCGAGCATAGAGTATGGTCATGGACTGTTGTATGGCTCAGAAGAATTGGACAGACTATGCAATGTGAGTGGACGGTTGGTTTAACCTCGGTGGTGATCCCATGTTGGGCGTCAATTTTCTCTACGAGATGTATCAATTAAGTTCCGGAAATTTAGTCATAACTCGAGAACTGGCAACACCTCGTCTTTCGTCAACGTCCGTCTAGAAAGGCGACAGCATGCTTTGTTTGCATGTTATACGTATTTTTCAAAGAAAGGCCCTTTTATTACTTACTGCAAAGGTAAGACTGTTGAAACGGCTTTGCATACACTGTTGAGGAAAATCGAAAGATCAATCCACTTCAAATAATACACCTTAGTAGCCTTCTTAGATATAGAGGTAGCCTTCAACAACGTGACAGCAAATCTAAGAATGGAGAGAACTCTAATAGAGCTGATTGGTGAGCTACTTTCAACACGCAAAGGCAAGTAACCCTTAGTACTGACTAAACTGGAAAAAGAAGGCCTCGAGGTTATTGCCTATGCTGATGATGTCACTATTGCCATCTTGGGCAAATATCTACCTATACTGAATAACCGTATTCGTACGACATTCTTCATACTGTGCAGGTGGCCACAAAATAATGGACTCGGGATACTCCCCAGAGAACGGAACTTCACTAGAAAACACAAGATCCTGGACAAACATATGTCCAATCACTTTACTCGGTAACAGGCTAAGCTACTCTCCTAGTGCCAAATATCTTGGCCTTATATACTCGATAGGAGTTCCTATCCTGGTAGAACAGCACAACCGAACGAGCAAAGAAGGCAACCATAGCTCTCTACACTTGCCAGACAGCCTTAGGGAAAAAATGGGGCTTCAACACTAAATTAAACCTAAGGTTGTGCATCACAGTTGTTAGACTTATTTTAATGTATGATGTTTTAGTCTGGTGGACTGCACTGGGCAAAACAACATACCACAAGCCAATCGAGAAATTACAGAGGTTAGCATGCATGTGCATCAACGGGGCCCTAAGGTCTACTACACCGGCGGCGCTCAACATGTTACTCCACCTAACACCACTCGATATTCACGGTTTATTCACATTTAACCCACCACAGTCCTTGACAGTCTTTGAGAAAAAGAGTCAACCGAACATATTCTGATAGACGGAACTGGTCCCGACAAGCGCAACCTCACAAGTGTTATGTGGACTTTTACACTGATGAGTCAAAAATCAAGAACCGGGTGGGTCAGGCCCTGAAACTAGAGGACCATTGCAGCGTCTTTCAGGCGGACCTGTTGGCAATAAAAGAAAGCCCTGTCTTGGCTGAAGTGGAACGTGATATTCGAAATCGCTGGTGTCTTATGTCTACACTTCTAAAGCAAACCTCGACTTAAGAGATAACGAGATGGCCGAACAGTTTAGTATACACCTCTTGTGGGTACCAGGGCACAGCGATATTTCAGGAAATGAACGAGCTGGCACGCCGCCAGACAAGGAACGACGCAACAAAATAAAGTGGCACGCGCAGGTATACCACTATCAGCCACTAAATTAGAACTAACGAATCAAGCCACGACTGAGACGAGCCTAAGATGGACCCAAGAGCATACCTGCCTAACCAACAGGTAAGTCTGACCTCGACTTGACCGTCAGCGAACACAGGGACTTCAAAAAAATCGTTGATGTCATCACTGGTGGCAGTCATGCGCAAAGACTAGGGAAAGTTTCGAACGAATTGTGCAGGAGCTGGGAAGGCGAAGAGGAAGATGAATCCATTAAACACCTACTCTGCACTTGTTTGACCATCTGCCAAGGAAATGATACCTAGGATCTTACTTCCTTAACAACCTAACTGACATTCGGAGGATAAGAATAACTGACCGTCTTAATTACATAAGAAGCACAAAATGGTTCCATAAACAGAAGGACGACTCCACCGAACAAAAAAAAAAACCCGGCCAAGTGCGAGTCGGACTCGCGCACGAAGGGTTCCGTACCATCTGTATATATAAATACGAAAGAGACTATGTATGTTACCTCATCAGTCATCACATTAAATCACATTTTTTGTATGATGACAGATCTTGGTTGCAGGCAGGTTATCGGCATATTACTTTGATAATCAAAAATCTTCATGATGAGATATAGTGGATCATCAAAGTGTCCATTGAACTCAAATCAATTATCTTACTTGAAAGCAACGATGTGAAAAGATGAATAATAATAATGGGAAATATGGGAAAAAGGTTTGCAGCTAGGATTAATTCATCAAAGACACAAAAGAGATCAAAACTGGAAAGTTTGCTACTAGTAATGGGATATTGTCGACTAACCTTAGTTCAGTATGTGACCAAGGGGATTTTTTGGATGATTTTGTTCTGTTTTTAGTATTTGTCGTGGTAGCGGCAACAGAAATACATTATCTGTGAAAATTTCAACTGTCTAACTATCACGGTTCATGAGATACAGCCTGGTGACAGACGGACGGACGGACAGCGAAGTCTTAGTAATAGTGTTCCGTTTTACCTTTGGGTACGGAACCCTAAAAAAGAGTCATCTAGTGCTCGCGGTGCATGCACTTGTCGCTTCGAGGCTTTTTGTTTGATTGAATTGAATGTTTCTCTTTTTGTTGTAAAGCAACATCGTGATGATCAATACCCTCCGGCTCGAAGGACCAATGTGGAATCGGAAAGGAGAGATTGAGTGTCTTTGCTTTTTCTTGGCAGCAACTCGGATCACTGGGTTGAGAGTCCAGTCTGTTAACCATTACGCCATGAATCCTACTTGCAAATTACTTTCTGGTTGCACATAGTTGGAAAATGTCCTTATTGTTTGATTGATAGATCCAAAAGTGTGCTAATTTTTCTAATTTTTAATAAGTGTGTCGCTGTAACACACTTAAGGTGTTACTAGAGGTTTTGTTCATTACACGCAATAGAACGTGTTATAGTTTTAACACGAATAAGTGTCTCAATTTCAAATATCAAACGTGTTAAGTGACACACTTAATCTTAATTTTAATGACACACTTGCTGCGTGTTATTTGACACACTAGCATTTGCAGTATGTATACTCCCTGTGGAGGCTACGGATATTCTAACCTAACCTGTTAGTGGCGTCGTAAAACTCACATTACAAGCAACACGTTGTGATTCAATTTTTCGTGAACTCTGGCGACAAACTCCCGAAAATCCTTCGAAAATTGCAGGTAGTATGGGAATGAAGACGAGTGTACGTCTGTCGAAAACACGTGTGTTTGAATGGAGAAAGCGGTTCTCGTACTGAGATAAATATCGAACGTCTGTGCCCACTACCGACCACACAGTGACTGGACAGTTCTCTGTTGGCGTTTTGAAGATGCTGCTCGTATTTTCCGTGTGCGTTCCGAACTCGACAAGAAAGGCTTGATCTTGCACCACGACAATGCGCCAGCCCGATCCTCGTTGATTGTGCAAGAGTTTTGGCGAAAGAAAAAAAAAATTCCAACGTTGCCGCAATCACCCTATAGCCCCGTTATTGCCACCTGCGACTTTTTTTTCACTCCTCACGATGAGATTACACCTCACGAGAACCTTTCGCAGCGGTGTAGAGAAGATCAAAAAGGCTGTAACCATGCTTCTGAACGAGTTAACTTCGGAGGATTATCAAGGGTGCTTCATATCGGGGGAGTGACGTTGGAATTGCTAGAGGGCGACTTTGTGAAGGTCGATAATATGTAGAAACTTGCCACAGGCTTAGCGTGTCTTTTGGTTACGAATTCCCGGAACACAATTCGCAAATCGATAAGGTTTAAGCTCAGGCTAGTAATAAGGAAGCAATCATCGAAAGGTTATCATACCAAATGTGAGGTAGCCCCTGTGCCTGGTGTGATGCACCTATGGTTCCCGCGTTAACACAATGTGATTATTTTTTTTCACTGCATGCTGAGACTCCTTTAAAACAAATTTCCTCTCAGACTACTGCAAATATAAAAGTAAAACCACAACGTTAACTTTTTCTCACGTTTGGAAAATGTTCGGTGGTACAACCAAAGACCACCAGCCACAGGGCAAATGCCTCTCAACCGTTTTCTCATAGGTCAAAAATACCGCACTCGGCAAAGAGTTTTTCAAAAAAATTGAGTACAGTACCTCTACGCTGTTTGCCCTCGACTTCGCAATTTATTTCCATTTACTCATCGCTGCCCAAAAGGATAGGTTCCCCCATATTTGCCTCCCTCTTCAAACCCGACTCGGTTTGCCGAAATAAAACAAGCATTCCAGGGGCGCTCTCCCTTCAACCCCATTCATGTCTACTTGCTAAATAGAAGAATTAATAATTTAAACGAAATACTCCCGCCGGCATACATACATAGGCACCCGGATGAAACGCGTTTAAAATGCGAACCACACAACTAGCACGTAGTCCTAATGGATACATCACCATACCGCCATAACACTGATGAGCACCAAATTAAATGTCAGTCGAATTGAGATAAACGTACGATCCGAAATCAATCGGTTTTCTACTTTTTTTTTGCGCCAACGAAATAGGAAATAGACTATCAAGCCGCCCTGAAACCAGTAAACGATATCGACGACGGATGTCAGGACACCAAACGTTGGCAGGAGAAGTTACATCAGATATTTATAGCAATCCTCCATCCATTTCGAATCCGATGAAATTCATTTCGATATTTCGAATTAAATTTTGTTTAAGGAGCAGTTTAACCTTAAACCTTCCTCGTACCGGCCCGGTATTTAGGACTAAACTACTTATATGACGGCAACTAGCATGTCCCCCGGACTGGACTGGTAGAGCTTATAAATTCATTTGCAATCCACCCACAACCACGGACGGGAGGCGGAAGAAAGAGGACAAGTAAAAAAATTACCCAGAAATTCCAATGAGCAAAGGAAGCAAGAGGACGAGCTAAAAGGGTTGTTGTTCTCGTCGGAAGGCAGGGTAATCCAGTTACCCAACTACACCCGTACACACAAACCCGAATAGAGGAACGTATTAACTTATTTACGTTACTTCCGGTAGAGTGAAAATAAATAGTACTATGATAGGACCATCATGTTAAAGATAACTGCTGCTGCTGCTTCAGCCCCTACTCCAGCTCCAAGCTTTCATTCTACTCCTTTCTAGTCTTGCTTGTCATTCTGTTTATCCAGCAAGTGTGTCCTTGTTGAGAGGGTGTTTTCCATCTCTGTATCTGTGTTGTGCTTCTTTCTTCGGGTTTTTTTTTTTTTCTTTCCTCTCCTGCTAGTACGCTTGGCACGCGTTTGTCAGGGCAAGGTGGGCAGAGGGCTACGATGGGAAGCGATGGGTTAAATTAAAAAGAAAATAACCTGTAATCTATTACATGTGTTCAGGAGGGGATTGAATCAATGGGGGACAAGGATACTGCACAAGGATGTATGCGGGAAATGTGATGTGTGTATTTATGGTCAGTGTAATGACAGCGCATTTGTAAATGTCTGATTATTTGCTCGACGGAGAGAACACATATGTATGTTGGGGTTTGACCGGACGCTAACGCCACCGGATGAAGTTCATCAGGGCGGCCAAGTCCTTGGAGAGATGATGATGGATTTTTCTGGCAAATGAGGTTTCATTAATATTGTGATGAAATATTTATTATCAAGCGAGCGGGGATGATGGCAGTGCCGACGAAAGCGTTTGTCAAAGGTTTACCGAAAACTATCCGAGACTGCTTCCATCCTATCTACTCGATATTTGATTTTTTCCATCTCATTCTTGTGTCCTTTTTCGTGAGTTTCAACTATTCGGAAAGTTTGTTGTGTACAGTATACAGCCATACTCCCGCCGTCGTTTGTGAGAATCCTCTGGTGAAATGCCTTTGGCTGGACACATCTATCTAGCTATGGAACGCAGGAAAGTTTTACATTTACCGCCACCGAAACAACTGTTACTGCGTAGTTAGACCAGCAAGACTGGCATGACATGCTCTGCATGTTACAAGGAACCACCAGCAGCAAGCAAATATGTTCTCCTCTACACCAAAGGACTCGCAAAGACAACGAACTTCTTTAACATGACATTCAATGGAGTCACTAGACAAGAACCACCCCAAGAGATTGCAGTTGCAACACACCGGCTAGTGTTTCTTCCCTCATAAATGTAGTTACACGAGTAAATATTTACAAATGGCGATATTATTCAGTACAGTACGGGGTAGCATGCATGCCATGTGCCACATAACAGCATGATCATTCCTCAACCCTCTATTCTCATCCTTACTGTGTTGAAATTCCCGGCTGGAAGGAACAGGGAACATTTATTATTCCGTTTGGCTAACTGTCTTTCTAGCTCGTATGGGAATATGTTGTCCTGACGCAGACACATGGGTCTTTCGCTAGTTTTCAAACCTTCCTCCTCGTTGCAGATGTTTGACTTGAGTCTCATCCTCTCTCCTTTCCCAAAATGTCAGTAATGTTGACGATGAGGATGATAATAATAATAATGATGATGATGATGTGGTAGCACACCTCCTTTCGCACCAGCTCCTGAAGTGCTTACCACTCTGTCTAAAGGTCGAATCACTAGCTCTAGCTCTAACTCTAGCTCACGAAACTTTCTATGCAGTAGTTTGGCAGTAGACTGTTTACTCGAATTTTTTTCTTCTCTCTCTTACTCTTTCCCTCGTTCCCTTTATTCATGTGAATGCCTGAAGGGAATTCTCTGGAGCAACATTTGTAAATACATATATGCTTGCTCGTCAACTTAACTGATGGGAGAATATTTTGTGGATTATGTCAGCTGTGAGACAAGGCACGGAAACACTCCGGAGGATCCAATCAAATGCTATGTTTGCAACGACAAAACGTGGACAAAGTTAAAGTGTGTCTTCTTGCTTGTGCACTTGTCCTGGGTCCTTGTGTGTACATATGCAGAGTATTGCACTTTGGGGTATATGTGACGTTAATTTCGATGGATTAAGTTCAAATTGAATATAGCCGGGATAAAGCAAATGAGTTGGTTATTTATCAGGATTTTAGGAAGCTTCTTTGTGAGTGAACTAGAGCAGTGTTAAGGATGCCGTTGTGAAAAAATTCTGATTAAATACTCCTTAGCCAGAAGGACATTCAATTTTTTCCTACACTGGATAGGTCATTGATGGACGATCATTAACTTTACCTAACGACAACCTTCTTCTTCTTCGTTGCGCTACAGACCGGTGTGGTCTTAAGCTTTAACCAACAAGCGATTCCAGCCAGCACGATCTCTTGCAAGCCGTCTTAAGTTACGCACACCAAGCTGGTTGAGATCCTTCTCCACTTGTGTGCACCATTTGAGTCGATGGCATCCTCTGTTGCGTCGTCCCAATGACTCGGATTCGAAGATTCTTCGGACCGGAGCTAGCCATCTTAAGCGTTGTATCTGTAGACGCTTCTCCGCCAAATACTATCAACATAAAGAGGACCAAAGATCGCACGGAGAACTTTTCCCTCGAAAAGCCCAAAAGCTTCCTTATTCGCTTTCAATGGCGTCCATGCCTCTGCACCATAAAGCAGGACCAAAACCAACCTGCCTCAATTGCCTTTTGAGCTCAAAAAACAGCGATTGGCAAAAGTTATTCTGCGTTTAATCTCGGTGCTGATGTTGTTCGTATTCGTTATTGCGGAGCTCGAGGTAGACGAAGTCCTTGATTAACTCTAAGTTCTTGCTGCCCCTTGTGGCGCTATGTCCGAGACGTCGATGTTGTGTGTTCTTTCTCGATGGCCGCATTTTAGCCGCCTCCGCATCAATGCCAGAATATCCCTCATTGACGGCTCGCTGCGTTCGACCAATCACGTCAATATCATTCCAGTAAGCTATATTATAGCGCGTCGCCTTGCCTAAAATCTTTTTTGACACTGAAGGTCTCGGTAAGTTCAATACCGACCATGATAGAGCAGCGGGAGTCCTCTATCGTCATAGTATGCAATCTGATGAGTTTGGTAGGGATGTCAAAGCTAAACATGGCTCTGTATAGTTCATCCCTATGCACGCTACCATACGCGGTTTGAAATCGACAAATAGATGGTGAATGCCGATCTGCATTTCGTGGGTCTTTTCCAGGATCTGCCGCAGTGTAAAGATTTGGTCTATCGTGGACTTTCCTGGCCTGAAACCACACTGATAAGGACCTATCAGTGTGTCGACCAACAGTTTCAGACGTTCACACAAAACCGCAGAGAAGATTTTGTATGCGCTGTTAAGAAGACTGGCCTCTGTGTAAGTGGCGCAATCCTTTCTTGTCCGGATAAAAATACACAAAACGTTGTTTAATATATTTATTAGAACATATACTACGAACTAAACAACACGACGACTAAACATTGACTGTGCTAAGACTCCACATTTTAGTATCGTCTTCCACCTTACTTAAAAGGTTGAAGAGAAAACTGAGAACAAGAGACCACAAACTTGATGTTTTGATCCACAAGACAACAAGTGTGGGAAAACAGCCACTAGAGAGGGAGTGTACAGGTTACGATATGTAACTCGCGCCGATCATGCTCCTTCTTTTTCTTTCTGAGAAGCCGAACCTCATCTCTCTTTTTCTGCTCGTAAAGCTCACGAACAGCTCTCGTTTTTCAATGCAGCTGCGTGGGCACTCGTCGTCAAACCATGTGTTTTCCCTTGGCGGTGGTATCATAAAACCCAGCACTTCAGGGACAGCTTCTTTACTAGCTTTTTGACAACGCTTACATTCTTCTCCTAACGTTAGTGCAAGCGGCGTCCAACTTTTAGAGAGTTTTTGGTGTTCTTTATCGCCTCGTAGGTGTTTTTTTTTTTATATCCGTGAGATACCCGTGCTCTTAGCTTGGCCACAACAAGGAAATTATAGACAATACTGGAGGAGTGCCTAACGTCGATAGCAATGTGATCAATCTGATTGACGGTTGATTGATTAGGGGTCCGCCAGGTCCCTTTGTGGATCTTGAGGTGTAGGAACATCCCACCACACTTCCTGGATTGCGGTAACGTCTTCCTTGTAGCAGTCAAGGGCCTCCGCGAGTTCATCGGCTGCACGTGGTCTGTTAAGGGATCTCACATTCCACGTTCAGAGCCGAAATTAATTGTCCTCTTTTCGTCTACTGGGGTCGTCAACAGTAAATCCGTCGTCGTCCGAGGCTTGTAGTTGTCTCTGAACCATTATTTTTTTTACGTGATGGGGGAGTGAGGGCGTAAGCCTAGCGTACAAGCACCAACTGGGGGCTAGTCCCCTTTTTTTACATTCGGGCTGAGGGTCCAAGTATGGACGGAGAGTAGGAGTTCGTTGACGGAGGCTAGGTGCAAACGCTTGTGTTCGCATGAGTCGCGTGTCGACGGTTAGAAACGACAACCTCGGACCTGAAAATATGAAATTTTAAGGTTGCGTTTACAACATACATTAAGTCTACCAGGAAAGAGTCCTTGCCTTTGATGTCATAGCAAGCTACGAAAATATACAGATCTAACTGCCACATGTCCAAGAATCTTAGACTTGCCTGCCATGTATCTATGTAATTCGCAATAACGTTTTTTTATTCACCTCTACTTACCACACGCGCGGGAGGATGACGTTTAGCACATACATATGTATGTCAGACAATTAATTCTCGTTTTCTGTTTTATCCAGAAAAATAACACAAATTGGTTTTAATTTTAACTAAAACACTATTTCTGTTACGTTCTAGAGTCCATCTGGGTCGGATCTTAAATTCCAATTAATCGCTGAAATCGACAAAAACTTCGTATTAAAGTCTCCAAGGACCTTAAGATGTCTTAACGAACGCCAATTACCCATACATACGATGGTTCCTTTTCCTTTCCTAAGGCCTTTGTCATATAAGGAAAATGAAGATTAAGCTTATCGCGAGGACTCAACCGAATCTTATTCCTTTCTTCATCATTACACAACCGGAAATCCGTTTTATTTGACAGCAATTTTCCACACACATGCATACGCGCACCCCCTGAGCCACAGCCAAATGTACGAGTACGATATCCCTTTAAGCACAATCCCTTACCCCAATCAAAGACAACGATACAAAGTAGAAATAAGAGAACTCGACTTGAGCTTTATATATAATCCCTTTGCTGTTCTAATTAGGATATTCTTCTATCAATGAAACAGTAACAGTAGAAAAATCCTCGTTATCTCCACACCATAGACCTACATATAAATCCCTCACACGCTCCCAAATATCCGAATGAAGCCAGTCGCCCCAAGATATTCGCTCGTAAAACTTCACTTTAATTATATAAGTCTCGTATCGAAGTAAAAATCTTCTCATTGTCATCCGAACGAGGGTAGGGATGGAAGCCAAAAAGCTTAAAATGCAATTACAAACAAGTCAAGCCCCTCACCATAACTCACAATCAACGCAATCATAATCGTACAAGGATACGATGGTGGAGGACGCATCAATAATCATTAAGTCATAATCTCGCATTACCGCTACGTCTTGCACTCGAAAGACAACCGACAAACCAACATGAATCGTAAATTTGTCTCGGTATCTTGTGGTTGATGTTTGTGTGCACGTTTAGCCATTTCTCGATCATCCTTGAGCGGATAACAATGTGATATGGACGTAGGGAAGTGCAGTATCTGATTTCAAGTTACCCCCACTGACCGGTCTTCAAATGGATGACGATGAAAACGATGCTTAAAAATACGAATTGGGATGTGGATAACGTGGTTGCATGCCACATCGAATCTCGAGGGAGTATCGGATGGAATTATGATGTTAGGAAGCCACAATGATAGCGGTAATTACAATATATGTACATACGAAGGAAAACATCATTGTTGTTGGGGTTATTGAAACTCCTTCAAAATCATGATGACTCGTTCGGGTGGGATTGCTTCCTCATCCTGTCGGCTTTCCTCTCTGATGAGTCCATTAGTTTTCGTAACACCAAATCAAAAAGGGGTGCTAATAGTGTTTACTCATCCTCGGGGATTCGTGAAATAGAGAAACTTAATTGACGATGATTCGACGAAAAAGGATACCGAGAAGTGGTTGTTTATAAGTGCGTTTGTTATTCGCTTCGATTGACTTTGACGAAGGGCATTGACGACGACTATGTTGTGACTTTAATTTCAAACTCAAACTCAAACTCACGAAGGCGTGAATAAGCTGAAGACGAATGGAAACAGAGAGAAATTACCCTGTCTAAATAGATCCAGAAACAGAAGGCAACATCTTAAGCTCGTCCACAGGATTCCGCGAGCACAAAAAAAAAAATAAACAAAAAACAGGCAAAAGCAGAAAGCCAAAGCGAAGAGATTAAGCCTCGACAAGACAAATAATGGTTTCGCATCAGGACTGTTTAAATTATCAGTCCCCCCATACCACCTATTTTTTTGTTGCTGTACCCTATGTAAAAACGACGAACAAAATAAAAAGAACTGTTTTCCGCTGTTAATAAGACGCGCGATGCTGGCCAAAATAGATTAAGGATATCCCACCGAGAGATAAACACAAGCACGAAGCTCCACAAAGCAAAAAAGGACAAAAAACACAAGATGTTGGCACAGCAGGATTCAAAGTGACAGAAGCAATGACAAAAAAAAAAAAAACAGAAAACAAGTAAAGCGGCTACAACCTCAACCGCTAGCGCCTTGCCAAGGAGCCAGAGAAAAAAAAAACCCCAAACCATTTTAATTGTTCTTTAGAAATTTATTGTTGTCCTTTAAGCTGCTTCCTTCCTCCCACATAATCTGATAATTATTTCGCTTTCGCAAGGACTTTATTTTGGTTTTTTCCTCTTAATTTTTCTCTCTCTCTCTCTCTTTAGTTCGTCGAAGAGTGGGAGAAAGGGATTTGTTGCTCCTCCATTATTAACCACAAATTCTCGGACTACTTTACTATAACCTCCATCTTCCCATTCCATATTTCGAAGGGTTGCGAATCGATACTCTTGAAGCGAATCACTCAAATTAGTCAATTAAATGACGCACTTGTCTGTCAAGATGTGAGGAGATGATTATTCTCTGTAGTTTCGTTATTTTGTTACGATATTTGCTGTGGTCATTACACAATACCATATCCCTTTGATGAATCCTTCGATGAATATAGAGGATAAGGTCAGTTGTAATTAATTACAGAGCCAATCGGATTTCCAAGGAAAATAGATCCATTGAGCATGCATTGTTATAGATTTCTGTGGATTTTTTTTTCGAGTGGTTGTGGTATTTGGTTCGAGATAGCAGGTTTCCATAGAAACAAATATCCATTCGTTCATCGGCATGTTATTGTAATAGTAGTAAATTTGTTGAGAAATATATTTTTTAACAATTTCACTCATTCAACTTCATAATGAGCCAAAACTACTCCCCAAATCCTTTAAGGAACTACTCTACCTGTCAAGCGGTTTGTGTCCAAACTAACTTAATCAATTATATCAATAGAAATCGATTTTTTCGTACAAATTTCCTGTCAGGTCTTACACAGCATCCCAATTGGATACGTTTTATTTTTTCTCTGTCATTTTTCCCATCCACTTACCCTCGAACTGGGTCAAAATAGTTACGATAAAGGCAAGAAAAGAAAAATCAATCTCAGCAACATTTCAATCTATCGCTTAAACTCACTTAATTACTCGCTCTCAAAAGAAACTTTCCGCCCCGTATTCCCTGACCCGCAGCTACCAATTTGTTACCAACACCCTCTCTCCCCCCAAACATACACAAAGCAAAGAAAACAGGATATAAAAAAAATTCCCCTAACCGCGAAAGGAAAACTTTGTAGTTTAACCACAAGTAACTCGCTAAGCGAATCCTTAGTTTCTGCAGTCTCCAGCATTAATTCTTCAACTTTTCTATTACCAGTATTAGGCCGGATTTTGGTCCTACATCCAAGTGAACATAAAATGTTGGAACAGCTTCAATAGGCCTCCAATTTGCTTTCTCATTCAATAATAATTTCCGATATTTAACGAGGTCATCTCGTGCTGATCCAATCGGACCACACTTTGCAGTATATCGGGTAGGTCGAACGAGGAACACATGAGTAGCGAGTAAGTTTTTAAGCAAAGCTAGCAAAACAAGGGATAACAGGCAACAGCACTTGCGAACAAGTGATCCAATCAAGAAGGAGTGACAGGATGTCTCATGCCGTTCTGGTTTTCATCATCGTGGAAAACTTTAACAATGCAAGGCGGAGGATATGAAACAGAAAAGTTTTCTTGCCGCAGCATACTCCAAAAATTTGTTAATACTTCTAAGGGGAAAGGGAGGGTTGGGGAAAAGGAGGGACTGAAGTTTTGTACGACCGTTTATCGTCCTCCCGGTTTTTGTGGATTGAAGCGAAGATGAGACTTTGGTTGTTTGTCTGTTCCTTCCCTCTAGACTGATTCTTTACATGCTAACGATGCTTTAGAGAGCGGGTGGGGACGTTCGGTATAAGACGGGAATCGGGCCAGCTGTTGCCGTGGTCCTTGTTGCCCTTTCAAGGGTGCTGTTTCGTAATTTCTTGCTTCGCGGTGCTTTTTTTCGCCCTTTTTTCATGCGAACTGATTTGATATTCAAGAAAGACATCGACGATGATGATGTAGTGGAGGTGAGGAATAATTAACTGTCGGATGATAATTTGGCGGGTGATTAAAAGGGCTCACGTTGAAGGTGGCATCCAAATTGTGGAGCAGGGTGGAATGTGTGATTTTATGATCTGGAACATATTGCTTACGAGAGTTTTTAAACTTGCAAATCCGGTGATAGAGCTTCACCTCACAGCTCTGCTTAGACGGTGTTGTATCTTTATATGTCTTGTAATTTGTACTTGATGAGGGATATCTGTGTGCAGTTCTGCAACATTCGTGAGAAAGCCAACTGGTGCGGCCTTAACGGGGATGCCGTTATCGCAAATGCTATCCGTATCGGCATGGCAAATTTTATTCCTAGTAGGATTAAAAGCACCAGGCCAACATGCTATTAGGTTCAGGGAGCTAAGCTATCGGGCCTATAAGGCAAACAGTTCCGAGGAAAACCGAAAAAAGTACATACGAGCCAGAAATGATTGCAACACCCACATTCGGCATTTGATGGCATATCTCGCCGAAAAGTGGAATCGCCCGCTTCACCAAGCAGGTGAAACCAAAATAGTTGCACTGGATATTTCGAAAGCATTTGACAGGGTTTCGCATGGAGCCCTTTTGTCGAAAATGCGTGCTTTCAGAATCGATGAATCTTCAATGGATTAGAAGCTACCTTTCGAATCGTTCAATTCAAGGTATTTTAGATGGGTTCAAGTCTGACGTTTATTTCTTAAATGATCGTGTTCCCCAGGGCTCCGTTTTGTCTCCGACACTCCAGCCCCTATCCACTCCTTCGATGACGACAGTACTCTTAGGCTTAGTTTCTCTTATTCGTTCACTTCTTTACGTCCCTGCTCTTTGGCTGTAAACTGTGTGCGGTAGCGTATGTTAAGCTCATTAAATTCCGATATCGACGGCATCATCCAATGGGGTAGAGTGGAATTGAATGCATCCAAAACATAATGCTAATCGATTTCCTAACGGGGCGTAACCTCCTTGTTGCAAGCACGCGATTCCCTCTTCTCAACATCCACAAGGGTACCTGGCAGTCTTTTGATAAATCGACCACCAACCAGATTGATCACATTGCGATCGACGCCGGACACTTCTCCTGTATTCTTGACGTACGAACCTTCCGAGGGCCAACATCGACTCGGACCGCCACCTTATTGTACCCAAGGTACGAATGAGGATATCAAGAATGCTTTGGAGTCGAGTAGGACAACGTAAGTTTGACGTCGGAAAGCTACAATCGCAAGAGACTGCCAGAATCTTTGCCGATCGTGTCTGCTCCAAGCTCTCTCAAAATCCGCCCACAGCAGCACAAACAATAGAGCAGGAATGGGCGCATTGCCAGAGCGCCGTCAGAGACGCTGCCTCAGAGGTGCTGGGTTTCAAACCGCCACCACCTAGAAACCCCTGCTTCGATGAACAATGCGAAAAAGCCCATGCAGCAAAACAAGAGGCATATAAAGCCACGCCGCAACGACGGACGAGTGCTGCTCGCGAAATCTATGAGCAGAAGAGAAGAGAGAGCACGGAAAGCGTAAGATCGAGGCGAGGGAGAGATGCTTCCGCAGGAATGACGCCCGGAAGTTTTACAATGAGGTAAAATGAACATGCCATGGCTACAAAGCTGGAGCGGCGGCCTGAAGGGATGAAAATGGAGAACTGGTAGTAGAGTTACAGTCGATGCTGAGGATTTGGAAAGACCACTTCTGCAGACTGTATAACGGCGATGACAGACAAGATACCGCTGCCAGGTAGAACGATCCGTTCGTAATGGACGACGATGTAAGAGAATTCCGTCCACCCGACCTAGACGATATCAAGACTTATGATGAGCTGGTAAGGTGCATGCTCCATCTCATTTGCAAGATATGGTCGGAGGAAAGCATGCCCGACGAATGGAATCTCAGCATCGTTTGCCCGGTCCATAAGAAAAGAGACCCCTATAACTGCGCGAACTATAGGGGAATAAGTCTCCTTAACATCCCATATGACTTCTTCTCTGCCGTATTGTGTGAACGCATGAAACCGTTTGTGGATAACCTGATCGGCTCTTATCAGTATGGTTTCAGGCCAGGTAAATTCACAATATAGCAAATATTTACGCTACGGCAGATCTTGAAGAAGACACTCGACACTCACCACCTTTTCGTCGACTTCAAGGCCGCGTATGACAGCGTGTATAGAGACGAGCTATAAAACGCCATGTCTAGTTTTAACATCCCTGCCAAACTCGTCCGACTGTGCAGGATGAGAATTCTCGCTGCTCCACTAAGGTCGATAATGAGCAAGCCGAGATCTTTGATGTTAAAAAAGAATTTAGGCAAGGTGACGCGCTGTCATGCAACTTTTTCAACATTGTGCTTGAAAAGATCGTGCAAGAGTCTGGCCAGTGACACAAGAGGTACGATTTATTTCAAGTCTACGTAAGTGCTTGCGTACGTCGACGACATTGACGTGATTGGACGGAAACAGCGAGACGTCAATGAGGCATTTGTAAGAATTGAGATAGAAGCGGCTAAGATGGATCTCAAGGTTAATGAGAGTAAAACCAAATATCTGCTTTCCTCTAAAAGAGACGGTCAACACCGACGTATTGGCCAGATCGTCACCATGGGTGGATATAACTTTGAAATGGTCAAGGAATTCGTCTACCTTGGCTCACTGATGACCGGCGACAACAACACCAGCGCTGAGATAAAACGCAGAATCTCTCTTGCCAACCGGTGTTTCTTTGGGCCCAAGAGGCAATTGAGAAGTAAAACCAAGGTGACACTATATAAGAGCTTAGTCATCCCAGTCCTCCTTTACGGTGCAGAGGCTTGGACCTTAACAAAAGCGGATGAAGATGCCCTTGGTCATTTCGAGAGGAAAATTCTGCGCACTATCTACCGTCCCGTTTGTTCAAACGGTGTATGGAGGAGAAGATATAACGAAGAACTGTACGGGTTGTACAGCGACGTCGGCCTGTTACGACGTCTACGGATACAGCGTCTAAGGTGGGTAGGCCATGTAGAGCGCATGGAAAATACAGCTCCGACCCGAAGAGTCTTCGAATCCACCCCGGAAAAAAGGTACGGTGACGCACGCAGGTGGAAGGGGACCTTAACCAACTGGGCGTACGGCGCTGGAAACAGCTGGCCCAAGACCGTGTCAGCTAGAGACGCTTGTTGGTTGAGGTGTAGGTTCACCACGGACTGTAACATAACATAATGCTGTCTCCTGTGGTTAAAGCACATAACTAACCCGCAGCCATTATCCATGAATGACACTTGCATCTCAGATACCGAAAAGCTTTCCATACTGGGTTTCTGTGATGCTCACATACCCGCTTCCACAAAAAAAACTCTGATGAAATAGCCAGCTGCTATCCACCCCTTCAACATTTCTCCGGCAACACGCGTCTCTCTAGGAATGCTCACCAATAAACCCTGCAGCCCGCTTTCGGACGAACCGTCAAATATAGAGAATCTTATTTATACCAAACCTCACGATCCTGGAATTCCCTGCTGGACTCGGTCTTCCCCCCTCAATACAACATGCAAGCATTTAAGATAATCGGCTCTCCTCTATCTCACTTCCTTTCTACCTTCTGCCCGCACTGTGTCGCCGACATAATAAAATTATTAAGCCTTGAGTGCGCGCATATAAAAAAAAAGGTTACTTGATCACGAAAGAGCTCTTTCTTCTATAGGTACATATGTAAGTATATAAAGATCAGAAAGACAACGAGAGGTAGTACCTATAGTTCTAGAGACTACTGGTCAATTTCTTTCCAGCTTCTCTGATCAAATTGAATTAAAATTGGACTATTCCTAAAAGAAGGATTTTCTCCCTAGTAACGTCCTTAAGGTACATACATATATCCCTTCTAAATTTCACTAATACCTTTCAACGGCCATCCAGAAAGGTCGATAGGCAATAGTCCCAAGAAAATATCAAACGCCTACGTTTATGCAATGAAATGTTTATTGTGAGCTATTCGGCTTTTATCTATTCTAATCGTGTTTCAGCGGCTTTACCATGGTCTCTGTTCAGTGTTATTAGAATTCTAACAACTAAAATCTCCTTTGTTTTTATTTCAAGCCGATCCATCAGCTCTAATTTTGGATAGAGCGCAAAAACTTGACAACACCTTGAGTATTCCTTGACTGAGTTGACTTTAGACACCCATATGCCTCACATCCTACCACACAAAAAATTGTGGATCTCAATAATAGAAAAGTGTAAGATCTCTTGCAACCGATACGGCATCTTAACGAAGGATATCCTAGAATTTCCAGCCAAACAAAACCAAGAAAAGAATTGTTTTCATGTAATTGCGCAATAAAAAATGTGTTGGCGTAAGACTTCCTCCCTGTCAACTGGTAAGAATATTGATCACAAACTCGCTCACACATCCAACAGCTAACCGTAGAGCAAAATAACCAAAATTCCATGAGACTCCCGAAGCACGTTGGAGGACATGAAGCTTTAGCATAAGGGAATGAGAAAGAGGAAAAAAAACTTCAAAAGAAACGACTAATACGTGCTTGGTCCTTATCGTATGAAACAAATCTTTCCAACGTGCACAAATAAAAAAATAAACAAAGAATCCTTCAAGGATGTGCACTTTCTTTTAAGTTATTACCTTCCGGCATTGGATTGCTACAAGGATAACCGAGGGAACAAAAAAAAAAAAAAACAACACGACAAGAAATAAAAAATCCTTAACATTCCACCGCATCCTCCTTGATTTACTTTTCTGTTTATAACATCTTCTAAACCGACTGGCAGTCAGAATCGGGGGGACCAGTCTACGTGGGCAGGAGGAATAGCATCCTGCCAGGTCGACCGCAACCGAAGTGAATGGCGGCGGATGAGTGCGTTTGCTTTCAGGTATGCAATAATTCCCACTCGTAAAACCCAAAGTCCTGTAAAAATTCTCTCCCGCCATGATGAACGTTTGTTTCTTAGTTGCCTTCTCCATCACTTGGGTTCGGATTCGGATAAGAGGTATTGTACATAGATGGAGGAGTTGGTCTAAAGCACGCTTTTCGTAAGTGTAACGCGCGCCAAAAATTTGCTTTTCAAATCACGTCCAGAATGCTTAAAAGGAATCCTTACACCCCACCTCAAAGCCAAATGGTTTATGTTCTTCCTCTTTTCACTCACATACATACATACATGTGCATGTGAACATTCATCTATTTGTTTGTCCTTCATCCTTCGTGTGAGGTTCTATGGAAGCGGTAATAGGCTGATGGTGCTCAAGAACTGACTGCCACATCCTGGTACCCACGATGGTGTCTACATAATTCATCATGTTACACGATTTAGTTTCACTTTTGGATACGGAACGTAACTCATGCAATGCGGTACAGATACCTTTAATCATTTGGGAATTTTATTTACCACAAACCGTCAGGTGAGCTAGAAATGGATATGACGTGGGCGTTCTGAAATGAGAATTTCATTCAAATAAAAACGAGAAAGGATCTTGGTTTCCTCAGACGCAAGATCACTATCTTTGGTACCAATTTGAACAAAAGAAAACCGCAAATCTCGTTTCATTTCCATTTAAGTAACTATTGACTCTATGCCTTATGTGTAGCTTATATAATGAGTAACTTGTCACGTCCTTGAACTACCACTCGTTTCATCCTTTCACAGAATTCAGAATTCATCTCTTATCTCTAAATGAAATCAAAGGCAATCCTCTGATGCCTCGAAGCCAAAGAGCTTAAGCGTTCTTCCGTCGCGTCGTTTTCCTTTTAATAGTAGAGTACGAGTAGAAGGATGCCAGAAGAAAATTGTGTCACAAGGACAACAATACACACTCTTTTGGTCCTCTACAGTGCAAGCAGGATGCAGAGAAAAAAGTACTCCATGAATGGGAAAAATATACCACTCATATGATAAGTGTTCTGGTATTTCCCTTCCTTGCACAAGAAGACGTCCTGCGACGCACAAGACTAGACCGAGACCGAGCGAGCAAAGACACACACACTCACACTAGTACCTACTACCTAGTCCTATAAGGAGGCTATAAAGTGCATGGTGTTATGCACGGCACAGTTTCGGTTTCCAATTCGAATGAATAGCGGTTAAATTAAAGCATGAATACCGTACAAATTGTGGTCTCATTCTGTATCCTTTTCTACCTATACAACCGGTGTGTTGAGTGCTTTTTCTGGTCGCATAATGGAGAGATGACAATCTACAGATTGTGTTGGTGCTTTTCATATTTTTTCCATTCTTCTCACTTTCCGTATCGAGTCTCATTCGACGGTTTGTATATTTCTATTGAAAGGATATTCGGTAGGATCCTTGAGCGAGTCGTATGCATATGAATTTGCATTTTCCAATTGACTTCATACGACCATTTTGTCTTGCAAATATAGCAGTAGTTTTAATGGAGGTTTTATAATTCTTTGTTCTTTTTTAATTGTCGGTCGTTTCCCTCTTATACCGTTGTGACTCTTAACACTTGGGTTTAATCGTACGGCATAATGTAAAACTGGCTTGGTCTGTAGGTGTCAAGGCGTCAAGGATCATCAGTACGGTTGACACTGTTGTTGTGTATAAAAAAATGCACAAATGCAGTAGATTCGTATGGCTCATAACGCAAAGGGCTTTGTTCTCGTATTCGTTAAAGGACCGTTAAATGCAAAATAAAATTGAATTAAAAAATCCCTCCGGAACCTTGGCGTGAAAAAGCTATTTGATTGTAAATGAGGAGGACAATGATCCTATGTGCATTTTCCATCGTCAGTTGGCTTTGGAATCATGATATTCCATATGGGTGAGCTGGTGACTTGTAAAAACTCACAAAGGGCTCGAAAAGATCAACGTGAATTACGCTGCCGAGCATGGGCGCCTCATTTTGTAGTCACGATATGCTTTAGTTTTGGAAAAGAGAACAGATTCTTTAAAACCAGAATGCGAGATTCATTGATTGTCGGTTCTGAACTGGCCAAGGCGCCAAATTTGTGAGGGCGCCATTAAGTTTTGTTCCTTTTCACTATACTATTATTCTTATCGTTACGCCTTATATGCTTCGTCTCCGCAGGGTTCTAACAGTTTTAGACGCCACATTACCCGACCATCACTTCAGATGGCGCCCCAAAAGTTTTTTTCCGTAAAGGAATTGGTTGATGTGGATCCTCAACGTTCCCCCGGATTTGAATGTAGCTCAAGACACAGAGAAGATTGGCATCTGTAATATTAAGACGAAAAATTCCTTCAAGAAATCTTTCAAATTCCATCTCATTCGTTGGTCGATGTTCACTCAACGGTTCGCCAGCCTCATCATTGTTTTCCAACCTGTACAACCCTTCTTCCTGTCATATACACCCCGTCGAGTCCGTGTCATACATAATTGAAACATTTTTCACCTGCCAACTCCATCGAAGCACGAAAGGTTTTCCTTTCATCTTCCCCATCCCCATCATCCTCTGGGCCAAGTAATAAAACTGTCCGTTGTAACATTCCAACAGTCCATGCCCTCTCTCGAACCCTTACTCTTTCACTTTAGAGTCCTTGCTCCCATCCCCAGAAAAGGCATCCGCCTCCTTCGTGTCCTTCTCATAAAAATATCAAAATTAATTTCGATATAAATAATTTTCCAGCATTTCGATTTCATTTGTGGCCTCGTCGCCGCATCGGAGTGATCCTTACTAACCTATCCGTTTGCCGTCCATCGCCAGTCGTCGTCCTCTTGTCATATTCGAGCAAACAATAAACACGCCTTTCCGGTGTCTTAACAATTCCATCCCAAAGGGATTCAAGAAGATTCAAGGGAGCAATAGTAACAGTACATAGTAGCAGCGCACCAACAAGGATTGACAGAAAATCGCTTGGGAAATCGGCAAAAGGCAACAACGCAACCGACGAACAAAACATTTTCAGTTTTCCCATCTCGCACATCTACGCGTTCGACGAATAACACTAAGCTAAACCAAGAAGGACGACGGGTGGTGATGGTGCTGCCGGTGGAATTGGAAACAAAACATTGAAAAGCATTTCACGGCTGTCAAATTTTCTATTAAAAAGCGGTTCGAGTTGTGTAAAAGTTTCTGTTGGGAAACCAACAACCTCCAAGAAGACTGGAAGACGGGAACGGCAGCACAAACGAGATGTGCCGTTGAGTGCAACCGGACCTTTACGGATATTGTGAATAAAAAAGGGGATTAAAATAAAATCATCAGAAAGAGAAGGTTGCTTTTTGTTTCCCTTTTCTTGATATACCATTTTTTATTTTCCACAACATCGCTTTGGAGTCAATCAGAGTCGAGGCTCACCTAGCCATCAACTTCACTACGTTTCGAGGCTCACCTAGCCCTGAATCATTGGTCCTTCGAGCCCCATCGGCGACCTGACCGCTAAACTTGGCGGTAATCGAAACGCATTCAGAAGGTCCCGAGAAACAACAGCAACGGTACAACCAACCGCAAGCAACGACATTAAGCATAAAAAAAAGCGTCATTACAAATCAACATTTCGCAGACAATTGGAAAGAGGCTGAGTATAAATTATCTATCACTTTAAAGTTTAAATTCATCAATTCATCACAATAAATCCATACATACATTTAAGTCATAACCCATATATTTTAAAATACATATTTACATTATGTCGAAACTAGCAAAGTCAATTGAGGTACAAGAATTGACCCTTAAAGAACTACAATCTGATTTGGAAGAGTTTCAAAATGATCTCGCGTCGCGATCCTCGAAAGGGTACGTAAATGCACGCTTAGCAGACGTCGAGGAAATGTTTAAACGCGCGAAGAAAGAACATACCTCCATCGTAAGCAGTTCGGCTGATCCCTTAAAAGAGAAATATTTGGTAGACGAGATTTATACAAGAACAAAAAAAACATATTTTACATTTGTCGGTCTATTGCACGATGCTATTGACAAATTCAATGAACAAAATCAAACGTTGGACTTGTCACGATCAAAATCATCAGCGGCTGCAGATATTCGTCTTCCGCGAATCCAGATTAAGCCGTTCTCCGGAAAGTTTGAGGAGTGGTGTGAGTTCAGCAGCTTGTTCCTAAATTTAATTGATCAGAATGTCGATCTGTCAGATATTCAAAAATTGCAATACCTAAAAAGCATTCTAACAGGTGAAGCAGCACGGCTAATCCAGCATCTCCCAATTGATGGAAAAATGTACTCCTCAGCCTGGGAAATTCTGTCGAATCGATATGAAAACAAAAGAAAGCTAGTTAATACACAACTTCGCAATTTATTGGAACAAGATAAACTCACCCACGAATCCGCTGCGTCGATAAAGGCCTTGCATGATACCAGCATCGAGTGTATCCATGCTCTCGCTAATTTGGGGATGGCAGTCGACACTTGGGACAGTATTCTAATTTATCTCTTATACCGTAAATTGCCTTCACAGACCCAGAGGGATTGGGACGGTACATTAGGCAATTCAAAGGCACTTCCAAAAATTAAGTCTTTCTTCGCATTCATCGAAGGTCGTTTTAGTTCCTTAGAGAACAATATCGAAGCAAATCAGCATCTGCCGCCAACCTTTTCCCGAAGGGCTAACGCTTTCCATATAAATTCGACAGCTAAGCAATATCTTTGTCGCCTTTGCAAAGGATCCCATAGCATTCGGTTATGCAAACGATTCTGCAACATGGATGTTAATGGTCGGGCTGAAACAGTTGGAAGAAATTCAATATGCTCCAATTGTCTGGGTTACGATCACCATGTATCAAAATGCAATAGCACTAATCGATGCTTCAAATGTGGTCTAAAGCATCATACCTTGTTGCATGTAGACCAGAGCCACAACAATGGTCCGTCAACATCAAACGCGATGATCAATACAAACTTCAACCAACTAAGTTCCAATGTCTTGCTCGCAACCGCGATAGTCAAGGCTCAAGCTTTCGACGGATCTTATTACCAACTACGAGCATTAGTGGACCCAGGTTCTGAAGCCACATTCATCACAGAGCGGGCCACACAACTATTGAAATTAAAAAAGAACAGGTTGACAGCGAACGTAACAGGTCTGGGACAAACACTAACTGGAACGTCAAAATACCAAACACAATTTACCATGAAATCACAAATAAATTCGACATTCTCTCTTAGGGTCAGAGCATTTGTCTTCTCCCAACTCACCTCCCTTCTGCCTAGGCAACATCTGCCTGAAGGTAAGTGGAACAACATATCCAACCTGCCTTTAGCGGATCCCTCTTACAACACTCCTGGGAAGATAGACTTACTATTAGGTGCCGACGTTTACTCGTCCATTATTTCAGAAGGGCTGATAAGGAGCCAGGAGGGTTCACCAGTTGCGCAGCAAACCGAATTAGGATGGATCCTGACTGGAAGCACTGGGCTGACACCTAGGTCCAGCACAATAACTGTGCAGAACCACCACAACTCTCTCGAGGTGCAACTCAGACAGTTCTGGGAAATTGAGGAGAATCTAGACGAGAGAAAGTTAACATCAGATGAAGAGCAGTGTCAACAACATTATCAACACACATACAAGCGTCGACATGATGGCAGATACGAGGTCCGACTTCCATTCAAGGACGGGGTTCATCCAACCTTGGGCGAATCTAAACGGGCCGCTTTAGCTAGATTATTCCAAATCGAGAGGAAATTGCAAACCAACAGCAATTTAAAGGAAGCTTACATCGATTGCTTAAATGAATATGTAAAATTGCGACATATGGAAGAAGTTACCTCAGACGCGCAACTGGTGACTGGGAAGCATTACTTTCTCCCGCACCATGCAGTATTTAAGGACTCGAGTACTACCACGAAACTTCGCGTCGTGTTCGATGCTTCGTGTAAAACGACAACCGGACAATCACTCAACGATCATTTACTGATAGGCCCGCGACTACAACCCGACATCATCGACTTAGTTGCCAAGTGGAGAAAGTTCAACATAGCCCTTTCAGCGGACATAAGCATGATGTACCGACAAATTTGGATAGCCCCGGAAGACACTAAATACCAACTAATTCTCTGGAGATCAACACCAAAGGAACCAATCAAAACATACAAATTACAGACGGTAACTTTCGGCACGGCATCAGCACCATACTTAGCTGTACGAACTTTACATCAATTAGCAGCTGATGTCGCACACACACACCCTCAAGTAACACGCGTACTCACCGAAGGATTCTACGTCGACGATCTTATTTATGGCGCCGATAATGAAGATGAGGCCATCCGGATTCATCAGGATGTCCTATCGACACTGAAGGCTGCTGGGTTCCCTCTCCGCAAATGGGCAAGTAATTCCTCTAAAATCCTGGAGCAAGTCCCTGAAAATGAGAGAGAGATTAACCTACCGCTCAATTTCGAGTCAACGGAAAGCATTAAGACATTGGGTATCCAATGGCATCCAGCAAATGATGTATTCAAATTTAAAATCGACTTACCAGACGTCAAGACGCACACAAAACGCTCCGTATTGGCAGACATTGCTCGAATCTTTGATCCACTCGGATGGATTTCACCATGTGTTATAAAGGCGAAGATCGTACTCCAGCAACTTTGGTGCAACGAATCGACTTGGGATTCCGCTCTCCCACTGGACATTGAAGAGGACTGGTTAAAACTTCGCAAGGGGTTTGGAGTGCTGCAGACGTGTGAAATACCTCGTTGGATTGGATACAAGAGCTCGGCACTAGTACAACTGCACGGATTCAGCGACGCGTCCGAGAAGGCATATGCAGCAGTCGTTTATGCACGGGTAATAACAAATGGCAGTGAACATATCAACATCATCGCCTCGAAAACCAGAGTCGCTCCAATTAAACAGATTTGTCTTCCCCGCCTGGAACTTTGCGCAGCACATCTCTTAGCAAAACTACTACATCGAATTTCTAATGCCATGCAATTTAACAACACCGAAATGTATGCATGGTCCGATTCAACAATCTGCTTGGCTTGGATTCGCGGAAGTCCATCAACACGTACTACGTTCGTCGCCAACCGAGTAACGGAAGTCCAAAATCTGATCGGCTCGAACATATGGCGGCACGTAGCATCAAAGGACAACCCAGCTGATATTGGATCGCGCGGACTCGCCCCTGAAGAGCTACTTAGCAACGAGATGTGGTGGCGCGGGCCCAGGTTTCTACAAGGCTTCAACGCACAAAATCAGCCAGCAGAAAAACCCATCGAAACCAATATTGAAATGAAGGGGCTGAGGAAGGAAAATCATTCAGTGTTACTTTCAAAATGCGCATCTAACGTACTTACCGACGTTCCCCATATAATATCGTATTGCACGGCCGTCAACAACGAATTTTTCCATACGTTTTCCAACATCAGACGACTCATCCGCACTGTAGCGCTGTGGAGGAGATACTTTCACAACTTACGAGCAGACAAGAAGTTACCCCTGAATTTACATCCACTCACAGCAGAGGAATTGCAAGCAGCACAACATCAGCTTGTCAAGCTAACCCAGTCCGAGCTATTTCCAACCGAAATTAAGGCACTCGGTTCAAAACTTCCGCTTCCTAAAGGAAGCACAATTCGGAACTTGAATCCCTTTCTGGACTCCAATAACGTTCTCCGCGTGGGAGGAAGATTGTCGAATTCATCGCTGACCTTTAACCAACAACATCCAATTATCCTCAAGTACTCGCATCACTTCACAAAACTACTAGTAAGCGATATCCACCTCAGCACGCTTCACGGGGGTCAACAATTGATAATGGCAGAGATCCGCAACACATTTTGGATTACGAATCTTAAACGAATTGTAAAATCGACTATTCACAGATGTGTACGGTGCCACCGATACAACGCCAAGATGCAATCGCAACTCATGGGAAGTCTGCCTGCGGAACGAGTGACGATATCAAGACCCTTTACGAACACCGGAGTCGACTACGCCGGTCCTGTGGAAGTAAAACTGTGGAAGGGTCGATGCAATAAGGTCTATAAGGGATACATTGCTGTCTTCGTCTGCTTATGCACTAAAGCCATCCACATTGAATTGGTGAGTGACCTAAGCTCAGCAGCATTTATAGCAGCATATCGGAGATTCATTGCACGAAGAGGCATCTGCACCAATCTGTTCAGCGACTGTGGCACCAACTTCAAAGGAGCTAGCAACGAAATCAAAAGGGACAACAAATTCATATCCTCGGAGTGGTCAGTTGAAGTCGCCAAAGGTTTAGCGACACTGCAGGCAAAATGGCATTTCAATCCGCCGGCAGCACCACATTTCGGAGGCCTTTGGGAGGCTGGTGTAAAATCTATCAAATACCATCTTAAGCGAACAATTGGTGCTTATAAACTAACATTTGAGGAAATGAATACGTTACTCACCCAGATCGAAGCTTGTCTAAACTCCAGACCACTATGCCCTATGTCGCACGATCCCCACGATCTAGCAGTTTTAACTCCAGGCCACTTCTTAATTGGGGCACCTCTCCGTACAGCACCGGACAGAAACCTAATGGAAAAGAGCGTTAACCGTTTAGACAGGTGGAGATATATACAGCGACTTACCCAGGAATTTTGGAAACAGTGGAGCACAACATACATACATCAGCTACAACATCGTCCAAAATGGCTGCAAAAGCAAGAAAACATCAAGGTCGGAGACATTGTCATAGTCAAGGAGGACAACCTACCACCCTCATCATGGCTACTTGCTCGAGTACAGGAACTACACCCGGGTCCAGATGGTCACACGCGTGTGGTGACCATACGGACAGCGACGTCGACACTTAGACGCCCGGTCACGAAACTATCTCCCTTGCCAATATCGGACTCCGCACAAGTCCCATAATCCCAACGCGTAACCCCGTCGCAAAAAACACCACACGACTCCAAACACCCTTATATAAATATCAATACTTACATTTATTGTCATTTCATGTTTATCACCACGCACAAAAACACCAAAACCAAATCGACGTCACGACGAAAGAAGAAAAAATCATTTGCTGAACTCGATACATATTTTCCGAGAAGAAATCAGCAAAATTATCGCGAATTCCGGAGGCCGGGAGCATGTTGGGAAACCAACAACCTCCAAGAAGACTGGAAGACGGGAACGGCAGCACAAACGAGATGTGCCGTTGAGTGCAACCGGACCTTTACGGATATTGTGAATAAAAAAGGGGATTAAAATAAAATCATCAGAAAGAGAAGGTTGCTTTTTGTTTCCCTTTTCTTGATATACCATTTTTTATTTTCCACAACATCGCTTTGGAGTCAATCAGAGTCGAGGCTCACCTAGCCATCAACTTCACTACGTTTCGAGGCTCACCTAGCCCTGAATCAGTTTCGCTCTATCTTTGTGTCAGGAAATGAGTTTAAGCTGAAACGGATGTTGCCTTCTTTCATTGCTCTTCTTCGCCGAGAAGTTGGATGATGACGAGTCTCTGCTCGCTGCGGTACGACGATGTAGAAAAGTTGAATTTCTTGACAGCACCAAGGGAGGATTCCGCTCTGTATGTGGTTTCTTACATGGCGATGTAGGTGGGCGGTGGAATAGAATTATCCTAGAAATCGCACCAAAATTATTCGCATTTTCGCACAACGAAGAATTTGTCATTTGTGTGCTTGCTATTAGGGATAAACAAGTGTCATTCGAATGATGTCTGTCGGTTGGTGTGACACTCTGGGAGGATTGGTGATTAAATGCGTTGTCGCTTGATGAGTGACAAGGCAGGGGGCTTATCTTACAAGCGCAGCGAATGGTTACAAAGGGTTGATAGGTGGATGGGGGAGAGGAAGTTTGAATAGTTACTCTAACTGCACAAAGGATAATTTTGGCGTTTTTTTGTCATGGTCGTTGGTGTTGTCTGGGAAGTTCAGCATCTTTGATGGCAAAGTTATTGGGGAAGTTTTACGCTGCGCAGGATGATGACAGTTTGAGTGGCGTCTAGATGTCCGAGAATGTTTTCAATCCAAGAGCGATTGTCTTGCCATCTTTTCTGGCTAGACGAAAAGTGATAATTCTGTTGACAACGGTAAGGATGCGAAGTTCATCAAAATTGCACGACGGAGACAACTCGTAGATGACTGCAATGAGAATTTGGGAACTATTTGATGCCATTTAATCTTTCCATAGGTTGCTTTCGAAGATGTGGTTAAGTATTGTACATGGCTTTTTACATTCAGTGTATAATTCGCAGTTATATTTCGGTTCTAGGAGATCTGCACCGGATTTCGGCAAGGAGATGCGCTGTCGCGTGACTTCTGCAAATTGCTGCTGGAGCAGATAGTGCGACGGGCAGGCGTCTACAGGAAAGACACTATCTTCAACGAGTCTGTCTAGCTGCTAGGATACGCGAATGATATTGACATCGTCGCGCGTTCTCAGCGTGACGTTCTAGAAGCGTTCAATGCGATTCAGGAACAGGCGAAACGAGTTGGTCTTAAAGTCAACGAGGATAATACAAAGTACATGCTGTCAAGCAAAAACCGATCCGTCGATAACGATTGATGGTGGTGATCCGGCATAGAATCGCGCTTGGCGACCGCTGCTGTTTGTCCAAACAACTTGGGTCAATACTCCTCCCTCGAAGTACCAAAGTCACGTTTTATAAAACGCTTATACTGCCAGTCTGCTGTACGGAGCCGAAAGCTGGACGATAAACATAACGGCGGAGCTGATTTTAGGTTCTTTCGAAAGAAAAATTCTGCGCCGGATATTTGGTCCTGTCTGTGAGGAAGGTTAATGGAGGAGAAGACATAACGGCGAGTTCTACGAACTGTACAAAGGTGGATATAGTCCGGAATGGCTCGGCCTTATCGAACGCATGAACGCCAAAGCGCCAGCTAAGAGGGTCTTCAACTCCGAGCCTTCTAGTTCGAGAAGAAGAGGAAGACCGAACCTGCGGTATAAAGACCAAGAAATCGCGGATGTAGGACAACTTGGTCTTGATAATTGGACGCAACGTGCCCGAGGCCATCAAGGGTGGAAGGCAGCTATGTTTCAGACTCAGATCCTTCATGGCCTAATAAGAAAGTAAGTATAATTCGCAGTAAAACACGTCTTCCTTGTTTTCTTACAATAACTTGGGCGCAGTGCAGAAGTTTGATAGCATTCTGGTACGGATCACTCCCACTCCGGGCTTGTTAGCGACTTTCCTCCAAGCAGCGTCCATCTGCTGAGCATTTTTTGAGCATTTTACTGTATGAATTTCGTATTTCTACATACGATTTAAAATACTTTCAATCGGCATTATAGATCGAATAGTCAAGGACCTTGTTAGGCCATCCAAATACCCATAAGTTATACATTTCGAGTTGAAGGATTTATCTCACTCCGTCTCTTCAAGTAATCCATGCTGACTGATTGACTTGCCGCAAGAATCCATCCAGTTAGCGTCCACTTGCTTTAATGGATTTCCATGTACTTCTATGGACACGGACACTATTATCCTTTCTCCGCCCTCAGAGCTCTTAGCTCAAAGTCCGTTCGTTGCTAATTGCCGGAAGTAATTTAGTTTTAAATTTTTTTTTTCTACTTCTTCTGCTGCCTGCCATCTGCATCTGGAATGAAAGTTTAAAGAACAACATTCGAAATAGGAAACAACAAAAGCGAAGGATGCAAGAGAAGACTGGAATGGTTGCAGGGAAGTTGCTTTGGTGGCGTTACAGCTCATGGAGGACCAGAGCCAAGCAGGGAAGTAGGGCTTAGGAAAACAACTTGATGGATCCTTTGCTTGTATTTTATGGCTTATGGATGCAGGAAAGTGTATTTTTTCTTCCTTTATAATATTATGGACATATGATAAAAGGAAGTACGAAAATGATTAATTGTAAATGAACATCTTAAAATAATGAAATTGAAGTTTAAACTCAAAAGGAAACAATGAAACGTACGTCTAACCTTTAGTGACATTCACTCAGTCACACTCTTGCGTGTCCTTATCACAGTCCCCCAACACGCTCTCTAATGCCAAATTACCGCTAAGGATATGCCCATAAACAAATAAAATTAATTAAATTTAATTATACAATAACAGTCCTTCTGATTTACCCCGCCACGCAGTATGACCATGGCGTGATGGTATTTTCAGTTTCAGCATTAAAGGATAATCGAAAAAAATACAATTCCTATCCCAATCCTAAACAAAAGCAGGACGTAGCATTTTTGGGCTATCGTCCTTTGGATAATGGCGTTTTTCCTTTATGAATTTTATTTCAATTTTAATGGACGAACATTAAACATTAATTGAAACGGAGTGTGGGACGCACACCGTCGTCTAACGGCTAAACAATGTTGTAAATGACTGGCGCGGGCGACGGGGGTGAAACTTGAGCGAAACCGTGTGGAACCTATAATTGGTTTTTACTGCCTGCGTGTCAAGCGATTTTGGCATTTTCAAAGTTCTGCATTGTGGGAGTTTTACGACCGGCAAACGGTGGTGGTGGCAATAAAGGAATAAACGAAGGAGGTTCCTGCCAAATGTCAAGTGGGATATTGGCTTCGGGCGGGAGGAGAATTGTTCTAAACACCGAGAGTACCACTTTATGCGATTAGAAGTGAAATGCTGAGCGAATTAATCGTCGATTTTCTTAACGGACCAGCAAAAACTGAATACTAGTCATAATAATTACCCAACATTCGGCCCTTATCATTTCTGGATACAGTGCGGTGCCCGTTTTTTGTGCTAGCTTCGCAAGGAGATAATAAAAGCAATGTAGAGTAGCACTGCTGTGCTCTTGGAAACCTGTCATCGTTGTTTGTGGTTTGCACATTTACTACCATAAGGACCTCACTTCCCTATGAGCCAAGAGTGCAGGAAATGAAACTTAAACCCTTGCAGGGACAAGTTACTGCCAGCACCCAAACGATTCAGTTCATAATTGCTCCCTCATATGTGAACGTAAAATCCTTTGGCTCGGAGTCTGTCAAATTACCATGACAGCCGATTGTCTTATTAGTCACTCCAGCTGCCATTGACTGGCTTGTTCGTAAATTAATATACCACTCACTTATGCTGTGAATAGAACGAGCAAAATTAACAGAAGCCCAACAGAAGTCAGTGTAAAAGTCCTGGAAAAGTAATAATACTCCATTAAAGGATATTACGCGCAATGAATTTCCATTTGGCGATTGTCAAAAAAACCTGTTGAAGACTTTCTCTTCTCCCTTCCATTATTTCACTTATTTTTTTCGGCGTTTTAATTAAAATCTCTCATTTCCGGCGAAACCGGGGACAGACGAAAGTTACCAAACTTCATCTAGAAATCCATCCCATTCGATATTCTCATCCTTACTTTGCTGGATACTGGATAGGAAACAGCATGCCAATCTCATAATCACCTGGTAGATTATCAACCCTTTCCATTTGTCAGTTTCGTGTCGGAGACGAAACAGTGATAGTTCTCGCCATCTGAATTGGACGTGAAATTATGACTCCTGGTTACCGCCTGCTGTCAATGTTGCAGACTTTAATTAATTTTTATTGTTAGAAGTGGATTCGTTGCCACCTAGCAGTACGCTGCAGGTGGCCGCGTATTATGGTTGAATGATGAACTCTCAGTGGAAAGTGCATGGAAGCGTGTGTTAGAATGAAGGTTGAAGAGAAATTGAAAAATGAACGCATAATTCTTGGGGACGCAATCTGCCAGTAGCAGTTTTATATATGTAGTAATTTGTTCTGGGACGAGCTAAGAAGACTGGGAATGATAAAACAAAGCTATTAAAATCAATTTAGACGTGTTTGATTGCGTAATTTAATAGTGTGGAACGTATGTGGAACGTGTTTGGGTTTTCCATTGAAATCAGCTTTACATTTCGAATTGATTTCATGATTTTATGCGATTTTCTGAGTTTTCCATAAGTCAACAATCTCTTCAATCCACACGAAGACAAACATTGTCCTTACCTCCTGTTGATGTTACTTTTTTCTGCTTTTATTTCTGATCATTCAGCTTAACAAGGATTCACCTTTTGTACTCAAGCAACAAATTCACTCAAAAATCTTTCTTTTTATTCAATTTTACAAATTTCCCAACACACAATAGAACACAACATATCGGAAATCCCAGTATGAAAACGGAAAACATCCTCCCACGTACTCTCACCATCATCCTGAAACATCCTTTCACTCATACGAATCATCCTCATCATCATCATCATCATCCTCTGGGCTGCTTCTGGCTGTGGTCCTGTTTTTCTGTTTTTCGGTTCCTGTTTCCTTGCCTCGGCACACGTGTGTGTTCTGCGATTTGTTTTTCTTTTCCTGACTTTCGTTTTACTTTTTGTTCGTTGCTTTGCCATTGTGAGCCGAAAAAAAAGTGAAAATGATTTGACGTAATGATGATTTAATTTTCCCCAAATCACTGTGGGGAATTTAGCCGCCGAATCTTCATATCACTCGGGGGGGAGTCCTTGAAGGTTTACCGTTTTTTGTTTAGCCTTGCTGTGGAGCGCGGCATTCGTTTAGGAAAATTTGTTTCCCTCAATTTGTCATACACATCGTTTGTGCGGACATGTGTATGGATACGTAGCGTCGTGGTGTCCTCTGTCCACGCCCGATACAAAGGAATTTAATTTAAATTTTAATAAAGAAAAAAAACCTATCACCGCGCCTGGAACAAGGATAAAGTGAATTTTATATTTGACAGTAACCAACAGGACATGTGTTGTAATCGGATGAACATCATCAGGATTCAATCGGTAACAAGCAACAGTAGCCAACAACTCAGATAGAGTAGAGCGCAAAGAAAAAAACTATCTAAACTGCACGCCCGTGTGTATTGGCAACCATCGAATTGCGATGGTGTCCAGTTGCAGAAATTTGTAACTTTATTGACCTGTATCGAAAGCGAATACGAGCTGGTGGATTCTATGGGCACAAGAATGTCAGGAGTAAATGATCTGTTGCTTGTTGCTGTTTTATTCTGTCATCGGAATACAGCTGCAGGATTAATAACTTTCTGATGGCGAGATGCAGGAACAATATCCTAATAGGTTAGTCAACGTGCAGTTTATAGGACAATGGGTTTGTGAAATGTTGGAATGATTTGTTTATATAGAAAGTCGAGAGTGCAATAAACGGGGTCCGTTGGAAATCTGAATACGGAGGCAAGGTAGAGGCCGCCCGGCTCATGCGGGGGACAGTGACCATAGATTGCAATCGCAATAAGGGAAACTGGTGAAGAGAAATTCCGTCCGTTGGAGACAGTGAAGCTGCTCTCTTATTGGAACGATAATTAGGTTAGGTTAGGTAGGTTAGGTTGTGCTGCTACGATGGAGATCGACCCCCTATTCATGGAACCAACCGTATGTACGTTGGCGTTACTGTACATGAGAGACCAAGCCGAGCTTCTCTTAGTCACCCATGTTGTGTGTGATTTAATTTTCACGCAGGTGAAAGTGACCTACAGTTTAATGCCGATTGCGAACGGCGTAAGTCGAGAAACTTTTCTTGACAATTATACTACAGGGGGTTTTGTCAGTACCCCGCTGAGGAGAAGCACCGTGAAAAACACGTTTTCGATGACATGGCTGTTGTCGGGATTAGCTCCCGTGTCATCGGCGTCAGAGGCGAACACACTACCCACTGCGCCACGGCGCTCTCGAACCACTTAGCGCTTCTTAAATTATTAAGAAAGTCAGTTATCCTTAGGATCCTAGGTAGCGTTTCCTGATTGAACAGAGAGCCGCAGAGCAGGTTATGAATGCATTCGAAGTCCGCTTCGTCTAAGCAGCTTCTGCTGTTCGTTCAGAACTTGCCTAGTTTTTGTGCGTAACTTCCAATGAGACAGTGACCGGTGATGACACCAATAATTTCGTAGATGTAATTTTGTTGTAGGCAGATTAGTCCCTTGATCGGTTGACTTTCAAGCCGAGCCCAGATTGCCTGGTGATGAGGCAGGTGTGGACACGGACGGATACTCGACGACGACAACGCACGAAAAAGGAACACGATTTGCGAGTATGCTCCTGGAATGTCAGAACCCTGTACACTCCCGGAGCTGCTCATAAACTAGAAAGAATCCTCACGCAGTACAAGGCGGATATTACTGCGATCCAGAAAATACGCTGGATAGGAAACGGTATGATGAGGAAGAAAAATTGCGACATTTAATACAGCTGTCACAAAAGATTGCACTTACTTGGATGCGGATTTGTCGTGGGAAAGCGGTTAAGGTCGAAGGTCATCGACAGATTTCATAACATCAGCCTTATATGTATGTGCACACGGCCCTACCGACGAGGCTGAAGACCTTATCAAGGAAGACTTCTATGACTTCCTGGACAAAGCCTACGGAGCTTGTCCGGAGTAAGATGTTAAAATTGTGCTCGGGGACTTCAACACCAAAATCAGTAAGGAGAACACCCTTGGCGGAGTGATCGGGGAGCACAGCCTCCACGATACAACAAGAGATAACGGCTTCCGACTCACGTACTTTGCGACAGCTCGTAATTCGGTGTAGCACAAGATTCCCTCGTAAGCGAATCCACACAGCAACCTGGCGATCTCCGGACGGTCGAGCCGCCAACCAAATCGACCATGTGCTCATTGACGCAAGGCACTCGTCAAACATCCTTGATGTGCGAACATTCAGAGGGGCAAGTGTCGACTCTGACCACTTCCTCGTAGCAGCAAGATTCAGAGCTCGACTGTCCAATGTCAGAAAGCTGAACCAGCCCACCAGGAGAAGGTTCGACATTGGGCGCCTGAGCAAACCGGAGGTTACCAGAGTCTACAGGGAGCAGCTGAGCGAAAGACTCTACTGTATGCCTACATTGAACGCAAATGCCAATAATATGTGGCTGCATTGCCGCTCAGCCATTCAGGAAATAGCCGAAACCACCTTAGGATACCTACCACCCCCGACAAGAAACCCGTGGTATGATGGCGAGTGTGAGTAGAAAAAGGAAGCTACCGACGAGGCGTACCAAAAGGCGCTGCAGAGGAAAACCAGGGCAGCGCAAGAAGAGTACCGAGCCAGAAGAAGGGAGGCGAAAAAACTACTGCGACAAAAGAAGAGAATCTTCGCAGCCTCCCAGCTCAAGGATATCGAGGAGTCTAGGGATAAGCATGAAACACGAGCCTTTTACAAGAAAGACAAAGGCCTTGCAGGAGGCTTCGAAAAGGGCACCCTGGCTCTTCGAAACTGCGAGGGTAATCTTGTCACCGACCCGCAGGGAATAGTGGATGTATGTAAGCAGCATTTCCAGTAGCTGCTTAACGAGCATGACCAAGAGAGAGTGGTAGTAGTCTGAAGTAGTCCTCCCACCCAGCATCGAAAAAGTCGGCACAGCTATTCAGAAGCTGAACAATAACAAGGCCGCAGGCTCAGATGGCTTGCTCTGAGCTCTTCAAGGCTGGTGGCGATGTTCTGGTAGGGAGCATGCACCAGATCATCTGCAGAATTTGGGAAGATGAAAGCATGCCCGACGACTGGAATACCAGCTCTATTTGCCCCATCCACAAAAAAGGCGATCCTACCTCTTGCAAGAACTATAGAGGTATATCCCTACTCAATATCGCATACAAGATCCTGTCCAGCGCATTGTGTGAACGCCTAAAGCCATTTTGCACCGCACTAATCGGCAGCTACCGGTGCGGCTTCCGGCCCGGCAAATCGACTATAGACCAAATTTTCACACTTCGACAAATCCTGGAAAAGACCAGCGAGTTTCAAATCTTTTCCATCTTTTCATCGATTTCAAAGCCTCATACGACAGCATTCATCATGAAGGACTGTTTGGTTCGATGGCCGAATTCGGGATCCCGGGAAAACTGATCCAGTTGTGTCGCGCCATGCTAAAAAATACGCGATGCACCGTGCAACTCGGTTCTAGGACTTCGGAACCGTTTGAAACATGCAGCAGATTTTGGCAAGGAGATGCACTGTCATGTGACTTCTTCAACCTGGTGCTGGAGCAGATAGTGCGACGGGCAGGCATCAGCAGGGAAAACACTATCTTCTATAAGTCCATCCAGCTGCTAGTATACGCGGATGATATCGGCATCATCGCGTGTTCTCGCCGTGGCATTGTGGAAGCATTCACCGCGATTGAAGAACAGACGAAACGAGTTGGTCTTAAGGTCAATGAGGACAAAACGAAGTACATGCTGTCAAGCAAAAACCAAACCGTCACTCACCACCTCGGACAAAATATACCAATTGACAGCTACAATTTCGAGGTAGTTAAGGAGTTTGTCTACCTCGGGGCAAACGTAAATTCCACAAATGACACCAAAGTGGAGATCCGGCATGGAATCGCCCTTGGCAACCGCTGCTACTTCGGCTTGTCCAAACAACTGAGGTCAAAACTCCCCACTCGAAAGACCAAAGTCATTTTTGACAAAACGCTCATACCGGCAGTCTTGCTGTACGGAGCCGAAAGCTGGACGATAAGCAGGACGGCGGAGCTGATTTTGGGTTCTTTCGAAAGAAAAATTCTGCGCCGGATATTTGGTCCTGTCTGTGAGGAAGGTGAATTGAGAAGAAGACACAACCGCGAACTCTATGAGCTGTACAAAGATGTGGATGTAGTCCGGGAGGTAAAGATCCGTCGACTGCACCGGCTCGGCCACATCGAGCGCATGAACACCAACGCTCCAGCTAAAAGGGTCTTCGGCTCCGAGCCTTCTCGGAGGAAGACCGAAACTCCGGTATAAAGACCAAGTAATCGCGGATGTGAGACATCTTGGTCTTGATAACTGGAAGCAGGTCCTTGTCTGGCGAGTGTGTCGGCTCTTTCATTTTCTGAGACATCGCTGTATCCTGGTAACCATAAGAGATGTATGCATGTTAAACAGTCAATCCATTTCATTAAGAGATAGGCGGCAGTCAATGCTTACTTTTGAAGTGTACACATAGGGCTCTAACAATTTTAAGGCTGCTGGACTGTCTGTGATATCCGTAGTAGATATTACGTTCCATTTCAGACAAGACAAGGCCTCCTTTTTTGCCAACAGCTCCGCCTGAAAAACGCTGCAATGATCCGGCAATTCTAGAGCCTGGCTCGGGTTTAATTGTTTGCAGACCAGTGATCTGGTGGCCGTATATGTGGCTGTTTGCTTGCCAAGTATATGGAGTGGTGATAGGTGGAGTATCATGTTGGGCGCTGCCTTTGGGGTGGACCTTCTCAAATTGCCTGTATGTAGCTTTGCAAGAGTCACTGGCCAACACAAGATGTACGATTTATTTCAAGTCGTACGCAAGCAATTGCCGACGAGATTGACGTGATTGGACGGACACAACGAGACGTCAATGAGGCCTTTGTAAGCATTGAGGTAGAAGCGGCTAAGATGGGTCTCAAGGTTAATAAGGGTAAAACCAAATATCTGCTTGGTCAACACCGACGTATTGGCCAGAACGCCACCATGGGCGGATATAACTTTGAAGTTGTCAAGGAATTCGTCTACCTTGGCTCACTGATGACCGGCGACAACAACACCAGCGCTGAGATAAAAGGCATAATCACTCTTGCCAACCGCTGTTTCTTTGGGCTCAAGAGGCAATTGAGAAGTAGAGCCCTCTCTCGGAAAACCAAACCAGCTCCGACCCAAGGAGACTTTGAATCCACCCCGGAATGAAGGCGCTATAGAGGACGACCGCATCTACGGTGGCGCACGCAGGTGGAAGTCACCTTAACCAACTAGGCGCCCGGCGGCGCTGGAAACAGCTGGCCAAAGACCGTGCCAACTGGAGATGCTTGTTGGTTGAGGCCCAGGTTCACCACGGGCTGTAGCGCTTCCTAAGTAAGTTTTGTCTAGTGCAGTAATATATAGCCATAGGGTAAGCTTAGGGTTGAATCCCCATTTTTTCCCTAAGGCTTTCTTACAGGTGTAGAGAGCATGCTCGATTGTGTTGTCCTTCCAAGTTAGCTATTTAGTTTCCTATCTAGTACTATGCCAACGTGTTTGGCACTAGAAGACTAGGTTAACCTGGTGCCAAGTAGAGTAACTGGGCTTATGCTTTCTGGTGAACAGCACAAGCTCCGTCTTCTGGGGGTTTGGCCCGAGCCGATTGTGTTGTGCCCATTTGTATAGTATGGAGAATGCCGTATATATACGATCATTCAGTGTGTATTGGTACTTGCCCCAGATGGCAATAGCAAAGTCGTCTGCGTAGGCAATAAAATCGAGGCCTTCTTTCTCCAGTTTGTTCAGCAGTTCATTTGCAACTACATTCCGGAGAAGAGGGAGAGGACCCTCCTTGAGGGTGCCTCTGGTAACAGATTTTAGTTTTAATTAATGTTTAGAGTAGATTTTGCGTGTTGAGTGAACTCGCCAATCATCTCCATCAGAGTCCCCTCCACTCTAAAATTTTCTAGCCTTCCATTATTGCTTTCGAAGTGACGTTGTTGGAAGCTCCCTCTATATCTAGGAAGGCTGCTAAAGTGTATTCTTTAAGATGGATTGATATCTCAATTTTCCTCACCAGTGTATGTAAGGCTGTTTCGACAGATCTACTCTTGCAGTAGGCATGCTGTGCCTTGGAGATTAGGGATGGACCGAAGTTGTGGCGTATATGTAAGTCTATCAGCCTTCCTAAGGTTTTTAATACAAAGGATGATGATGGGGGAGGTGTGGGAGCTTTTGTCGGCCTTGGGGATGAAGAGTACCCTTGCTCACTTCCACTTTTCTAGATAGCTTTTAAAGATTTTTTTTTTTTTTTAAATATGGGGCTAGTGCTACCATTAACAATACGGCACTGCGACCTTTGCAGATCTATTGTGCCTGCTGGCCGATTAGCCGAGGAGCCTCTCCACTTCTATAATGAAGTTGAGAATGCTTCTCGTAGGAGCCAAGGTGATACCCTCAGGAGTCATAACTTCACTGAGAAGGATACGCTTCCTAAGATGGCAGAGAGCAGCACACTCACATAGTATGTGTTCCGCCGTCTCTTCGTCCAGCCTTTAAAGATATTATCCACTCTACAGTCTATGCAAGTTCGATGGGGTTGTCTTCATCCGGCCCAGGCGATTTGAAGTGTTTGAAACTTTTTAATTCCCAAGTGATTTTCTCTTTAGAGATTATACATACCATATGATCGTCCTGAGGACGCCGTGGCGCAGTGGTTAGTGTGTTGGACTCTGACGCACGATGAGCGATTTTGGATCCCGATAATACCGACGCCATCGAATGTTTATTCCGCGGCGTTCCTCCTCGGCGGGGTACTGGCAAAACCCCACGTAGTATACTTACCGTGAAAAAGCTTCTCGACTCATGCCGTTTGGAATCGGCATTAAACTGTAGGTCCCTTTCACCTATGTGAAAAATAAATCACACCCAACATGGGTGATTGAGAGAAGCTTGGCTCTGGGCTGTAACGCCATCAAAGAAGCGGATATGATCGTCCTGTCCCTCTATTGCGGGGGAGATATTACTTCTCCACGTTTACTTCGAGTCCTGCGTCTCAGAGCAGCCTGGGAAGGGCGTATTGAGGAAAAGATCTAGTGTTTCTTTTTCTCACGTTGTCAATACTCCATCTAGAGGATTTTTCTCAATCTGGAAGCGTCTGAGATTCTCCCCACATTGCTGCAGAAGAGTTTCCATGATTTTCTTTGTTCTTTTCTGAGAGCTTGCTTATAAGCTCTGAGTGATTGGAATAGTAATAAGACGTATACGAAAAAAGATATGTCCCAAATGTGCTGGGCACGGCGGCACCTTTGTTCTTCCACCGTTATGCCAGCACTTCAAGGATCTCTTACGCAACGTGTAAAAAGCAACCAGATCTACATGCCGTTTTTTCCAATGGTATATTCGAGGTTCAATGCCCTCTAAAACAATGAACGCAATCAGTGTTTGTTAAATCAAAAAAGGGCTCAAGAGACGTCAAGGTCTAGACTTTGCTTAAGAAAAACTCCTTAATACCCCATAAGCCCAGTGACATTTAAATGAGCAAATAAAGAAAAAACCGAAAAGCGGACAACCCAAAAATTGGAGCCAACTTAAGGGACACCAGAGCGCCCCTCCCCTTTAACATTTCTCACTTGAATCCTGTTTAAGACGAAAACGAAAAACAAGCACCTCGTGTCTTGTATCCTTCAACTGAGGCTAATTAGAATTTATGCGACCCTTGAAATCCCTTTAATAGCTTCCTGACTGGTGTCGGTTGTCGATCTGTTGGCACAAAAAAACAAAAAAAAATATCCTAACAACCTTTGCTTAGTCCTTTTCCCTGTCTCCTATTTTCTACATTCTTTATGGCAACCGAAGACACAAAACATAATTAGACAGCACAGCTCTTGCGCTCCCATGCTCTATGCGTTCCACTGGGGTGCTGCTGGAGGAGCTGGTGAAAAAAATGCAAAAACCCAACATGGAAGAAGAAAGGGAAGGAGAAATCGCATCAAGTGCAGATGCCAACAAGACACAAAGGACACAAGGGATGATGGTGGATACGCATGGTCCTAATTAAAAATTTACGTAGCGTAGCTGATTAAAGTGGTGCGCGACAAAATTTTTATTTCTTAATTTCTTCTAACGACTTTACGTGATCGAAATATGCAAGAGACCGTATCGGATTCGGCTCGTGATAGAAGGACGGTGGGGGGATTGAGGGATGGCATGAAACTAATAATTTCCAATTTCTCGCCAATGAAACAGATTGTGAATAGTATCGGGACGCTTTTGCCTGCCATTCGAAGTAATTACCATAATAATAATGCTTTGAACGTAAGGAGGTAGTCGGTAGCGTTCCTGTTGACATGATGGCGCGGCGTTAGATGCCAGAGGTGGATGGAGGACGGGAAATAATGAAAATCGAGGAAGGAAGTGATTATGGCAGAGTTAAACGGGTTGTTTATGATTTTACAGCACTTTGATCTGGTCCGATTCCAATAGGGGTATACATCCTTAAAGTACTTTGTGGAGTGTGAAGGAATGCCCAGGTTCATGCATCATCAAAAGGATGTCGCGAGAAATATGTATAAGATCCCTTTGCATCATCCTTCGCTCTATGTTGCCAATGGGAGAGCGACATATGCAAGCATTTTATTGACTTGAAAGTTCAAAGGATAACGATCTGGATGGAATGAATTGAAGCGCAACAAAACCGCATAGCTACGAATGTAGTCTATGTGTGTATAGAGCCGTCTGTTTCGGTTATTTGATGTCATACTTTTGTGCTGCTGGCTCAGCGGAATTGGACTTTGGATTCTATTTTAAGTGAAACTGCAAATTCAATTAAACAAAATATGAAAGTTTTTCAATTAAAAACGCCGGTGCGGCGGTTCGGTGGTGGTGGTTTCGGTAGCAACTGGACGGAAGTCTGTGAAATGCTGAGTGGATAGATTGGACATATGGAGTGTGGGACGCTACTGGATAGAAAGTAATTTGTGAGGTTTATGTTCTATGTGATTGAAAGGAGAAAGTCTATGGACGGATTTGAGACATGAAAGTGCTTTCAATGCTTTCCCGCTCTTAAACCTATGAGGCCGGATTTTGAAAAGTTAGTAGCTCGTTGCATGGAAAGGGTAGTCGCCGTTTGTAATGCCTTAACTGAGATCATTTTTCGAAGTTAACTCATCCATAGCCATGAATACAGGCCTCTTTGACCTTCTCTCTTGGGGTGTGACTTCATCTTGAGGAATAAAAAAACGTCACAGGAAGCAATATCGGAGCTATAGGGTGATGTGGAAACCTTTGGAATTCTTTCTTCCGCCTAAAAGTCTTGAACAATCGAGGAGGAATGGGCCGGCGAATTGTCGTGGTGCAAGATCATGCCTTTCGTGGCGAGTTCAAGACGCACACGGAAAACACGCAGCCTCTTCAGAACGCTGCACCTTCTAATCGGTAGCGAACGCAGACATTCGACAGTACGAGAGGTGACGGGATCTTTTTCAAGTGACTCGTCTTCTATTGATTCACGACCCTTATTGAACCGCTTTGACCATTCAGACTCACGTGTTTTCAACATATACTCGCCTCTATACACCACCAACAATTTTCGGAGGATTTCCTTGAGTTTTTGACCAGATTTGAATCACAACATGTTGCTTGTAATGTGAGTCACTAGTTTTTACGACGCCGCTAAAGAACCTCTTCTCAAAAAATACGCAAAGCACACATACAAAACGTGCTGTTGACTTCAGCCTTTCTAGACAGATGTTAACGAATGGCGCAGTATTGCCAGTTCCCGAAATTTAATTTCCACATGGCTTATATAATAACCGAAACCTTTGATGTCAAAGAAGGATCCAACATCATTCTTGAAAAGAGTCTGCGGAACTCACTGACCCATACAAGAGGTACGATCTATTTCAAGTCTGTACAATTGCTTGTCCTGATGACACTGACGTAATAGGGAGAGCACAGCGAAATGTCAGTGTAGCTTTTGTGAGCATTGAAGCAGTAGCGACTAAAATGGGTCTGAAGGCAAACGAGAGCGAAACCAAATATATGCTGTCATCAAAGAAAGATGCTCAACACGCTGACGCTCGCTTTTGGGGAGAACGTCAGTATGGCCAGCTACAAATTGAAGGTGACCAACGATTTCGTCTATCTTGGCCCAATAATGACAAGCCACAACGACACTAGCGCCGAATAAGCCACTGGAGCAGACGGACTGTCAGCTGAGCTCTTGAAAGTAGCTGGAGATGAGCTGGTTAGGAGTATGCACTAGCTCATCGGTAAGATATGGTCAGAGAATAGGATGCCCGAGGAACGGAGTCTTAGCGTCGTTTGCCCGATCCACAAGAAAGGAGGGGTCTCCGTTGACTGCGCCAACTACAGAGGAATAAGTCTGCCTAACATCGCCTACAAAATATTCTTTCCCATTTTATTTGAAAGCCTGAAGTCTTCTGTAAATAAGCTGATAGGTCCTTATCATTGTGGCCTCAGGCCGGAGAAGTCCACTATCGACCAAATCTTTACACTTCAGCATATACTGGAAAAAACCAATGAATTTCCGGTTGACACTCACCACTTGTTTGTCGACTGCCGACTTCAAACGAGACGAGCTATACAACGCAATGTCAGACTATGCAGGATGACTTTGTAGAATGCTCGCTGCTCCATCTGAATCGGTGCAAACCTGTCCGACAATTTTGACGACAAAATGTAGGCAGGGCGATGTGCTGTATTAGAAATGATTGTGCAAAAATCGCTGGCTAACACAAAAAGGCACAATTTATTTCAAATCCTCACAACTCCTCGCATACGCGGATGACATTGAGATAATCCGAAGAACACAGTGAGATGCCAATAAGGCGTTTACGAGTATTGAGGCGGAGGCGGCGAAAATTGGTTTTGGCAGTCATCAAAAAATGACGCTCACCACCGAGCGAGTATTGGTAGATATAAGTTTGAGGTAGTTAAGGACTTCGTCTACCTTGGCTCCGCAGTAATCTGGAACAACGACATCAGTTCAGAAATCAAACGCAGAATCACTCTTGCCAATCGCTGTTCCTTTGGGCTCAGGAGGCTTTCCCGAATGACCAATTTGACTCCATACAAGACCCTCATCATCCCGGTCCTGCTGTATGGCGCAAAAGCATGGACACTATCAAAAGCGTATGAGGAAGTCCTTGGCCGTTTCAAGAGAAAGATTTTCCATGTTATTTTCGGACCTTTAAACGTAGCCGGGAGATGGAGGAAAAGATTCAACCACGAGCTTTATGGGCTGCACAGCCACATGAGTCTAGTCAGGCGTCTATGGATTCCAAGCCTAAGAGGGCTAGGCGACGTAGAGCGAATAGACACCATACCTCCAGCCCAGAGAGTCTTTAAATTAATTCAACCCCGAGGGACGAAGAAACAGAGGACGGCGGCAACTAAGATGGCGCATACAGGTAAAGGGGATGTCACCCAACTGGGTGTGCGGCAATGGAAAAGGTTAATATTGTGCTAGTTAGAGGGGCAGTTTCACCCCGAACTGTAGCGTCCGATAAGAAGAAGAAGAGAACCATTGCTTCTATGGGCTCAAGAGACAATTGAGACAATTGAGTCCTCTCTCGAAAGATCAAGATGACCCTCCACTAAATCTCAATCATCCCGGTCGTTCTTTATGGCACAGAGGCTTGGACCCTTTCAAAAATGGATGAGGAGGTACTTGGATGTTTCGAGAGGAAAATTCGGCGTGTAATCTTTGGACCCGTTTGTGTTGACGGAGAGTAAAGAAGATTCAACCCTGAACTCTATGGGCTGTACAGCGACATCGGCCTGTCTAGACGTCTTAGAGTTTCAACCCCACGGGATGATGCAGCAGAGGAGAGAGGAAACCGCTGGCCAGATATTGTGTCAGTCGGAGAGGTACATATATTGATTGAGGCCCAGGCTCAACTCGGGCTGTAGCCCGGTTGAGGCAGGTAAGTACCTCGTACTCCATAGTACAAGCATTGGAACTTTACCAGTTAGGTGGTACCACTGGTCGCATAGGCCGACTCTGTTATTACAATTTACGAGTAAACGGCACTCGACCACGATGCAAGAACAGCGACGCGCACAAACGGAAAAGGCAAAAAAGCAAAAAAATCCTTTCGATACCAATTGTTCTTGTCAATTAAAGTTAAAAACTTCATTCGTAATTGGAGCGTGAAACCAAAATTATTAATCGAACAATTTTTTTTGCAAGCCACCTCCTACTATCGACACAAGTGTTCCAATTAAAAAGGAATGCAAAGCTAAAAGGAAACAAAACATCCCGAATGCAGCCATCCAAATTAAGCTGGGCGCGTGTTAACTGCATGATATCGCACCGCATTAAATGGATTTCGATTCGGACATTATGTGCCGGGACGCATCACCGCCATATAACCGCACACTTCCGCCTCAGTTCATATTTAGCGATGAACGATGCCGCACCGCGACGAGCCGTTACCATGATCATAAATGCTGCCATCTGTATCCTGTGTGCAATTATGAAATTTGTGAAAAATATCCTCACTTTTTTGTATCTACATATCGATTTTTAATTATTGTTATGTCGCATTCGGGCATGGTATTTGTGGGACACAAGCGTTATGGGGACAAAATCCGTTTAATTCCGCCAACAACCGCACGCAGTGCTGGCAATCGGAGTACGAATGCCTGTATCTCAGTATCTGTCCCGAGATAGGTGTGCTTATTCACCGGTGCGGTGGAGTTTTTGAATTTGTAATTATTAATAATCGGTCGTGGCGAGTGGTCGGTGCCAGTGTTAGTTGAGCGCTTTGAATGGCACTGGGTTTTGCGTAGTTTTTCATTTTCTCTTTTTTTCATTTAATTTTATTTTGCACTTGCCGTCAGCTGGTGGTTATACGCGCTGAATATAGGGGTTTTCTGGAAAATTCAATTAAAATTCTCCTCTGAGAGGCAGATCGTTTTTCGTACGCCAAAGTGATTTGCGCGCGTATTTTTGCATACAAAACACTGACACTGCGTCAACATCGAAGTATTTGGTTAGTGAATGACTCAAATAAAAAAAAAATTAAAAGAAATAGAATAGAGGGAGAGAAGAAGGAGCCAGCGCATCTATGAATGTTAAGTACTCTCGAAGGCATGGAAAACCTCAGCACAAAAAAAAAAAAAAAAAACAAAAAACATCCACCGAAGGACAAAAACTTATTTTTTTGAATTCACCTCCTGCATGCGATCCAACCATCTCGACCATCTCCTCCGTTGCAAAAATGCAACTGAAACTGGAGTTTTGTTTAGTACAAAAATCGAATGTCCCTGGACTGGTGATTTAATTTCGAAAGTTTCCTTAGAAATGTATCCTCATTGGAGTGGGTTAGCCTTAATTGGGTTGCACTTGAATAGTTGTTAAGTTTGTTGCATAAATTGAGTTTAGTCTTTTATTCAGAAATGCTATAGAATGAAGGAAGAGAGTAAGGAAAATGAAGTTTGGAAGTTGTCATACTTCAATGTCGAATAGGTCGGTGGTTTCTCGATGGAAACGTCCTTGGCAAGCCTGCAATGGACGACTACTAATTGGAAATAATGTACTGATGATTATACCTAGATATATTCAGTGAATTCTTTACTATGGTTCCTTCTAGTAATTCGATTACAAGGACTGAATGTCCTAGCATGAATTAATGGCGTAGTGGATTTATGTACACCACTCCTAGGCAAGTTGGTTCAAGATCTTGCTTTGACCCCAATTTTTAAAATAAAATGTACAGTGAACTTCACTACGTGGAGGAATCGAAAAAAATATGGACATGGTTATTCCTGGTCAGACCCCAAAATGTCCCATATGACAAAGACCACCGAGTTAAGGCCGGCTGAGAACGGAGATCAGTCAATCTATCACGCACATTGGTTTTTCAAGCCGCTGTGGACGAGCTACGGGCTGAGGATTGACAGTCGGACTATTCCATAAAATACGATACGCCAATTATAGGGGAATAAGCCTTCTTAACATCGGCTATAAAATCTCCTCTGCCATGCTGTGTGGACGCCTGAAACCATACGTGAGCAATCTGATAAGTTCCTATCAATATGAATTTAGGCCAATGTGATTTAGACATGTTTGTCAACATTAAGGCCACATACATATGACAGTATTTATAGGGACGCGCTATACAAAGCCGTTAGTATAGTTTTGACATCACTGCCGAGCTTGTCACGTTGTGCAGGGTGACAATGGAGAATTCTCGTTGCTCCATTAGGGCCGGCGACGAATTAACCGATGCCTTTGATCTTAAAGAAATGTTTCAGGCAGGGCGACGCTTTGTTAAGGCTACACAATAATTACATTTGCTGATGAGATTGACGTAATTTTGACATCACAGCGAGACATCAGTGAAGCTTTTGTGAGCATTGAAGCGGATGCGGCTGAAGTGGGTCTAAAGTGGGTCCTGTCACCAAAGAAAGACGCTCAACACTGACGTCTTGGCCAAAACGTCACTATGGGTAGCTACAAATTTGAGGTGGTTGAGGGTTTCGCCTACATTGGCTCACTAATGACAAGAGGCAACAACACCAGCGCTGAGATTAGACGAAGAATAAATCTGGCCAAGCACTGATTCTTTGGGCTCAAGAGATAATTAAGAAGTGGACTCCTCTCTCGAAAAACCCAGGTGATCCTTTACAAAATCTTAATCATACCGGTCCTCATTTATGGTGCAGAGGCTTGGACCCTATCAAAAAGGAAGAAGGGTGCAGAATGGAGGAGAAAATTCAACCTCGAACTCTATGGGCTGTACAGCGGCATCGACCTGGTCAGACAATGTCTAAAATGGCTGAGGCATGTAGAGCGAATGGAGACCAGAGCTCCAATCCGAAGTGCCTTCGATTCTAACGACGGACCACGCAGCAGAGGACAGCCGCATCTAAAGTGGCGCACACAGGCGTGCGCCTCTGGGGAAAGCGGGCGGCCAGAGATCGTGCCGGTTCGAGAGGCATGTTGGTTGAGGCTCAGGCTCCTCCTGGTATGTAGCACCACCTAAGTAAGTGAGTACGATGTATGCTTGCGGAAACTCTTTTGCCATTGCATTTCCTCCACAGCATGGATTTTGCTCCAATTTGCTTCTCACTTTCTCCACGTTCTCAGGTGATATTGCAGACGATCGACGTAGACCAGTGTAGTATTTTTGTATACCGTGGCGGTATCCCGATATCGCTTTATGATCTAGTAGACAAAGCCATTCGGACGCAAGATGAGGGAGTTCGGATCCCGATAACACCAACGCCATCGAATGTTTATTTCGTGGCGTCCCTCCTTGGCGGGGTACTGGCAAAACCTCCCGTAGTATGACTTGTTTGAAAAAGCTTCTCGACTCACGCCGTTCGGAATCGGCATTAAACTGTAGGTCCCTTTCACCTGTGTGAAAAATAAATCGCACACAACATGGGTGAAGAGAAGCTTGGCTCTGGTCCTTCATGGGCTGCAACGCCACCAAAAGAAAGAAGAAGAACTCACGAGCTATCGCCCAAGTCGATTGTTTTGCCAAACAAAGTGCGATCACTGAATCACGTCCATAGTTTCGGTTAGTGTGACTTACATATGTACATACATATGTATGTATATCCTAAGACGCTACTTGCGTTTAACAGGCAATTAACGGTCGAAAGACAGATCACTCCCAAGTTGGTTACACTTCACTTGAAATACTCTGTTGTTCAAGTAAAAGCAACCATTTTAACGACCCTGTTATGCAGGTCAGGTTTTTCATAGTTAAGTATGCCAAATTTACTCCCAGAGGAGCGAGAGCAGGGTCTTATAATAGACAGAATTAAATTCTCAAGACGTAAAAATAGTGCTGAATTGCGCTGAATGAAGTATTTTGAATGAATCTGTCCCTGTTCTTGCTGAAGCTCTATTTGTCTCTACTTTCGAATCAAAACACAAACTTTTTTTTTACGTCGAATTTACATCATACATATTTCTGGAGGCCCCAATCAAAAAGACAAGCTCCAAGGAACATTTGAGAGAAATTGTCATTTTGGGTCCAAATTGACCTTACGCCCCGTTAAGCCTATGTTCATTTAAACCTCAATGAAATAAGACTAAGCGCTGAATAGCGCTGAATTGGGCTGAATTGAAACAATTCCCCCAAAAACTAATGTAAACCTAAATAAAAATGAAAATTTCATTCACCAAATCATATTCCGCACAAATTAACCATATCAACTTCATTATCAACAATCTCCCTTAACAAATCTTCTCCAGCTACTCAACAACCATCTATACCCTCATTGTCAAAGTAACCAAAAAAAAAAAAACAAAACAAAAAACTGAATGTCACCACTCAACAAAACTGACAGAATTACACACCCAAGAAAAAAGAAATCAACTTACAAGGAACAGAGACCATTGAATGGTGTGAGTACGAAGCGCGACCAAGAAAACAAGAAGGAATGAAGACAACTTGAGAAATATTTCCATATCAGTCCATCAAATTTTTCCACCATCCGCATCTCAAGAGGAAAATCAAATTAATGGACGAAAGTTAGTTCCCATAAAAAAATTATGTTTGCATAAAATCGTTTGAAGGTTACCATCACCATCACTATATACATAGTACTTGACAGTAGCCAAGGATCGTCTTTGCCGTCATTCCCCTTGACAGTTTTTGCCTCATCTTAAGGTACGTTTGAATGCAAATGCGCGACTACCGGTAAATTTCAACGACCGACGGAGATGTGTGAGAGAGATACATATGTATGTATGTATGTATGTATGATGTACGTATAGTAGGTATTCAGTGGTGCGGTTTTGTTGTACAAGATTAAGTCCTTCAAGGTAAGTTTGTGTCGCAACGCAACACGGGAGACGGATGATGGTGGCCACTGACACATCAAGGTAAAGTCGAAAAAGGTATTACATAATCCCGCAGTAGTAACTGGTAGTAACAATGCCATCGTCAGTTGACGTAATGGAACATAAATGAAAAACATATGAAGTCGTACTCGCAGCTGCAATTCAAGGCGCATGAGGAGGTGTCAAGGAGCATATAACACTCGTAACTGTCAAATTAAAAACGAATGGGGAGCAAGTTCATTTATAACACTGCAGCAGCAATAGCAGATAGACGTGCTACCCGGTATTCAGCTGAACATTCCCGAAATGTCAGTTAACACTGTCAAACGGAAGATGCAGTTTTAATGGCAGAGTTCATTTGTCAAAACGACGCTGAGCATTGATTAAAATGTCACAGCACTCCAATATGGGTTTGTGGAGCATCATTAAGGATGATTCTACGGAATGAGGGGCCCTAAAACCCATCTAATGAGAAGGGGAGGATACATGCTTAAGCAATGCGTCAAAAAACCCTCTCTATCCAGTGTAGTCTGGGCAATTTCAATTTCAATACCTCAAAGGCTTTTGTTTAGAAGAGAAACACTCCGACCAACGTTATTACCGTAAATTACTTAATGAAACGAAATTAATTTCCAAATTTAATCCTTTCATCCTTTCAAGGCATGAGCACCCAACGATGGAGTGAGAAGGAAAAATTCAGCAAAATTGACCAAAATTCCAATGAAATTGTATGTGAAAGGGTACCGACGGACAGGACGACCGGGTCGACTGTCATTTGACAATCATGTTCATTGATGTAAGGCCACACAGCCAGTGCGTTTGCTTTTGATCCCTCTGTCATAGCTGCTGTCACAAATAAATCAGAAAGGAAAAAGGATCAAATGTTTCCATACCATCGGCCGATAAGAAAGGTCGAAGGCATTCAAATGGTTGTCGTGGGCGCCAATTGGCGAAAGCACTATCGTTGTGACGACAGTCGTTGTAATTTTTCTTTTTTGATTTTTTGACAGCACGGAGCATGGAGTTTTGTTTCAAATTTAAAAGGATTTACGGATGCAGACGAAATACGAAGCTCAATGAAATTGTAAACTTATTGGATGGTTAATCCTTTTCTATGGTATGCTGTAATAGTGTCACAAGAGGATATGCAAAATTAAAAGGGGATACATGGCGACACATGAGTTTAAAGTCCATCATGCATACATAGATTCTTGGAATGCCATCGTGGGAGGGGTGCAAGTAGTCCATTGCAGATGACACATTCGATTATCCAACGTCTCTTGTAACCGAATCCGGCCATAGTTACCGCCACCGATGATGACATAGTCGAGTGGAAAATGTCGTTACCATAGTAGACCACATTTTATCTGTGTATCTCTACAGTCTCGGGGAACTGAGGCACAAGCAACTGTAACGCTCTGGCTATTGACAGACAAAAGGTTGGCCTGACGGATGCGTATTGTATCGTGTGCGTGGTGCGAAATTGAATTACGAACAAATACAAAACGACAACGCAGCGTCGATGTGAGCATATTCGTACTCGTATTCGGATTTGAGGTTGAGGATTAATTACCAATTGTTTCGGGTGAAGCTTCAGTGCTTTCGGTCGCCTTTCTGCCGACGACTAATTGTGCAGATTTATGCAGATGGAAATTTGTTAATTGAATATTTGACAATGGAATGACTGGAATGATTGAAGTCATCCGCTTGGAAGTGCACTGCTTGTTCAGGCTTAACCGGATTTGAGCGTTTTCGGTAGATGTATGTATGTATGCATGTAGATGGAGGCGTGTCTTTTCAGGGTTTAAACGTGTTGCCGAGGTAAGCGGTTTGTGATAGAAAGCTAGTTGCTTGGCGCTGGCAAGTTAGAAAGTCAGACAAGTCACCCTAAGAAAGTCATTCGATTGTTAACGATCATCTATTCAAGCTAGTCGTACCGAAGAATTACGCACAAGTCGAGGAATGAGACGGTATTCGTCAGGTGTGACAAGCAAAATCCAGTGTTCATCTTTGTAATTGTGTAATTCACCTTCTACCAATTTGGGAATCATTGCCGACATTCCAAAGAAGGCAAAAATCGCATTCATTCGCTAACACCTCATCATCACACAAGACGTTCCACGTTATTGTATGTCTCCGCGACATCAATTGAGCCATCAACAAAGTCACAGTATTAACCTTTACAATGTAGACCAATTGAAGAGTGATGTGTCTGCCCGCGACGCCATGCCAACCAGACACAATCACTCTTCACGTCATAACCGTCGCGTAAATTTAACTTTTATCGCCAGTCAAAGCCATCAACTTAACTGCCCCATGCACTTTCAGTCCTTAATAGCTTCAGTAACCTGACTTTACGATACGACCGACCGACGTAGTAAATATTTTCATTAGAATCTTTCTTCTCCTCCATCGGCATCCTTCACCTCGGTGATAGCATTTCAAATCCAAGCATCAACATTGAAGAGTCGATTGATACGATTCCCTCTTATCATCGGATTTCACTTAATTTATTTTTAATTCAAGGACACATCCAAAACCCATGTCGAGACAACAATGGCAAAACAGTAAAACATGCTCGAATGGGCCATGAAAGCAATTAATCCATTTCCAATATCGAATATCTAGTCGGCAATAGTCCCAAGTTAAAAATAATGTCCTTACAAGCTATTACGTAGCACGAGTACATAATTTGTCCCTCTACCAACTGAATCCTCGACGACTAGGTATGTATGTCCTTGAGTCACAATATGGAATAAAATTTCGATTTGATAACTCATCACCTGAGCGTTACTAATAAATTTGTACACACGACTCGTCGTTGTGATTACATATAATCGTTGTGTGTTTTGTAACGAGTGTATCTATTACCCTTTCAATCTAGCAATTGGGGTTGTTTACGGGTGAAATTTATTGCGAAATTTTTCGAAATTCATAAATCTTCAAGACAAAATTACTCATTTACCGAAACAGAAACATAAACACTCAGACGTCTCCGTAGATCATTTGTCTATCGTACGCATCCGGTCGCCCAATCATATTCATAGTCCTTGTCGGCTAGACCTAGTTCGAATTGAGCTTTTGACAGATTTAATAATTTATATTTTCCTTTTCGATAATTTATTGCCCGACATTTCTCGGGACAAATTTATGTAACCGAAGGTAGCAGTGGCAGTAGCAGTAGGGCTGAAGGTAATGTCATAAAGTCCTACTCTCCTAGGAGGGGACACGAACGACTCCTAAGGACGATGGGGTAAAATTGCCAAAATCAACATAATCAACGAGTCAAAGAATATTTTCGATGAGTTTATTATCGTTATTATATTGTATCGGGGGTAGTAGTCACGGAAGAAGCAAATGTTATCGTACGGTTGACTTGGCAGGTATACCAGGGGTAGATGGAGGTATGGAATTGACTTTACTTGGTTTAGTGGTCGTGTCTTTATGGGATGCAATAAGGACGATAATAGGAGTAGTAAGAGCATGGGTGTTATAGGGAACTCCATAAATGTTACTAGAATTGGGCCATATTTGCGCGATGTTAGTGGGCAAATGGTGACATATCAAGCATGTGGCATATTAGCCTCGTGATTTTCGATCAATTTGCGTCGTGTTATGGAAGGACACTGTTTCGATTGGCGGTTGGATGTGATTTTATTTGTACTGGACAGGGATATGTCATCGCCTATTAATCGGGTGGCTCTGGGCCTTGATTGATTTCTCCTCTTCGGTTAAGTCCATCTTTTGACTAAGAACGATTCTTGATTGGCGTTACAGCCCATGAAGGGCTTGAGCCAAGCTTGTCTCAATTACCCATAGGGGACCTACAGTTTTAATGCCGAATCCAAACGGCGTGAGTCGAGAAGCTTTTTCATGGCGAGTTATACTACGAAGGGTTTTGCCAGTACCCCGCCCAAGATGGACACCGCGAAATAAACATTCGAAGGCGTTGTTGTTATCGGGACCAGAACTCGGTCATCGTGCGTCAGATTCGAACACACTAACCACTGCGCCACGTCACCCTCAAAATACGTACAAAAATTACATTAACGAAGAACCAACACAGGGCGCTAAAGTTTAGAGGTCTCCACTCTATTCCTTAATTTCATCTTTTTTCTTAGATAAATTTTTCGTAATAACTTATCTCTGACCCCTTTTCTTTATGACGACTAGTACTTTTTGGGCACTAGTTATGTAAGGGGGCGCCACGTAAATTTTACTTAGAGGCGTAGCGATGCTGCCGACGCTATTTAAAAATGTGGTAAAGAGTTGAATGCACTCACTTAGTAAACGCATTCAACGACTTCTCTCAAAAGTCTCAAATATATTGTCATGACAAAGCTCCACGGTTTTTTGACACTAAATGGTGTTGATGCCCGTATATTGGGTAGCAGTAATCTGACTCTGTCAAACGAACGCGCGTTTGAAAGGTTACATTTCAGACCACATTTTTCGCGTACGCAGTCTTGTAATCCGAGGAAATGCGCTATGTGAAACTTTTTACTAGAAAAAAGGTAGACACGCTGCAAAAACTTCCCGAAAAATGTGTGAAGTGTACGGTGAGAATGCATCGGCCACGTCGCCCGATGAAATTTTGCAGCTGCTGGAGTAGGAGCTGCAACGAAATCAAACCGTTTTTGAAGCGAACTATTACGAACGATTAAAAATGGATTAAATTCCACAATAAGCAATGCAAGCGATCCTAGTCAAAGACCGGTGATCCTTCACAAAATACCTCAAACCTTGGAATTACGACAAACAAGGTAGTGCTGAATGAGTGAGTGGATGGTGATTGGGATTGTCCATTTTGAAGTGCTACAACTTGCATAACTTGAACGCTTAAGCTATGCAACCGAGAAACGAGTTGTGTTAGATCATGACAATGCCAGGCCACACACATTTTTTACGTCTCGGACGGATCTTGGTTGGGGAGTTCTGATGCATCCACCGTACAACCTGGACCTAACACCATTCGACTACGATTTGTTTCGGTCTGTGCCAAGTTTTTCGCCCCCTGGCGCCCCCTTAAATATGAATGTCACAATATAGATTGTTTACTGTCAAAAAAGTCTTTTGAGTGTGGGATGAGAATGTCGAGTGCATACACAAACTCACTTCCTCTTCCGGTCTTCCTCTTCTTCTCGAACCAGGAGGCTCGGAGTCGAAGACCCTCTTAGCTGGAGCGTTAATGTCCATGCGCTCGATGTGGCCGAGCTGGTGCAGTCGATGGATCTTTACCTCCCGGACTACATCCACATCTTTGTACAGCTCATAGAGTTCGCGGTTGTGTCTTCTTCTCCATTCACCTCCTCACAGACAGGACCAAATATCCGGCGCAGAATTTTTCTTTCGAAAGAACCCAAAATCAGCTCCACCGTCCTGCTTATCGTCCAGCTTTCGGCTCCGTACAGCAAGACTGGCAGTATGAGCGTTTTGTAAAACATGACTTTGGTCTTTCGAGTGGGGAGTTTTGACCCCAGTTGTTTGGACAAGCCGAAGTAGCAGCGGTTGCCAAGGGCGATTCAATGCCGGATCTCCACTGTGGTGTCATGTGTGGAATTTACGTTTGCCCCGAGGTAGACAAACTCCTTAACTATCTCGAAATTGTAGCTGTCAATTGTTATATTTTGTCCCAGGTGGTGAGCGACGGATTGGTTTTTGCTTGACAGCAAGTACTTCATCTTGTCCTCATTGACCTTAAGACTAACTCGTTTCGCCGGTTCTTCAATCGCCGTGAATGCTTCTACAATGCCACGGCGAGAACACGCGATGATATCGATATCATCCGCGTATCCTAGCAGCTGGACGGACTTGTAGAAGATAGTGCCTTCCTAGTTGACGCCTGCCCGTCGCACTATCTGCTCCAGCACCAGATTGAATAAGTCATATGACAGCTCATCTCCTTGCCGAGATCCGGTGCATGCTTCAAACGGTTCCGAAGTCCTAGAACCTAGTTGCACGGTGCATTGCGTATTTTTTAGCGTGGCGCGACACAACCAGATCAGTTTTCCCGGGATCCCGAATTCGGCCAGTGCGCCAAACAGTTCTTCACGATGCGCTTATTAGCAGCAAATTGATTTGGTAGTCAGTGCCACCCTCTAACGACAGTTGCAGTATACTCATAGTATCAACGATATTTAGTTGGTTTTGTTAAAAAAATGGTCAAGTAATTGGTCTCGACGACCTTTGGCTTACAAGAGCACACTATTTAGAAAACGACTAGACTTAGTCAACACACTTCCTTTCAAGTCTCCTTTCACCACATTATCAATTTTGACCTAAGCTCCTAATCGCCCTTGAATAGTTGTAACTTCAAAGCATTCACCCAGGATAGTAGACAAAATTAAATCCTTCACCATACCCACAACGAGCTCATCCGTCGCTTCTAATTAAAGAATTAAAAAAAAAAATGAACAATCCACTAAACCCCTTCAATTACTCACTGCCGACCAACAAGCCCAACCAACGTGCACCCTAATCCTTCTAGACACATATTTCACGTAACTTTTGGCAATGAAACTTCTCCTGTAAGCCCTCTCATTGACCATCGCGCCGTATCTGTATCTTTACCGTTTCAATGATTTGTCCGAACTTAAACTGCGACCACACACAAACGACCGAGCACACAATTCATGAATGACATCGACATACATGCTTATACGAACGAAAACTTTGCCGTAAAATGAAATAAAAATAATTCCACTGCCCAGCCATACAGGCAACGATATAAGAAGCTGGAAGATGAGAAGACAGCATTTTAGCTCCACAAAGAGGAGGTGCATAGGTCGAGGTAAACGGTTCAACCACCTGGCATGAGCCTGAAAAAAAAATTGAGAATGAGAAACAAGGATTCCGAAGAAAAAGGATTTTTGACTTAATTACAACTAATTGGATTAGCCAATAAAATTGTGAGAAAGGAATAGTTTTCAGAGTTTCTCCCCATTTACAAGATAAACATTCGACTCGTGTCTTCCGTCGTCGTTGTTGTCGTTCTAGTGCTAGAGAACGATGGCACAGGATCTAGATTCTGGTCCTTTGTAAGTCGTTGTTGAATTGAAAAGAAAATCACCATCTCACCTCCGCCTCCGCTATTTCTACGGGTATAGTCGGTGGACTACCCTACGGAACTCTCATGATGAATGTCGACCCAATGATCCTTCCAATCCTCCCCCACCCTATTCACACTCCACATAAAAAGGAGAGAGCAAAGAAACCAAAAAAAAGACAGAAACCAAAGGAGAGAGTGTCTGACTTAATGGGAAAAGTAAAGTCCAGATAGATGAAAACCAGCTAGACAAAGAATCAACTCCGCCGCTATGGTGCTAACACCACAACCATCGAGATGTTCAAGGAAGGACAGTAAGCTAGCCAGCCAGTCAGCTAGCTACCACTGATAGTGATGGTGATGCTTGCGAACAAACAAAACTTTCCTTTCCTGCCAGTTTCTTTTGTTTTCCGCAAAAGGAAATCAATTGAATTGTCCTTTGAACAAGAAAAACACAAGAAAAAAAAAAAAACGGAAGACGACTGTCGGCTGTCGGTTGGTTGAATGCATTTGCAGACAGGAGCGTACGTACGAGCGCGTACGTTGGCTACACATGTTCCGGCTTTATGGAATGAAATTAAAGAGGAATTCGAAGAAATGAAAGGATTTCCTTAGGATTTCTTTCGACTTTCATATCTACGTCAAGGTCTAGATCCTTTCGGTAGTTCATTTGCCCATTTGACGGATGTGCACAGTCCGCGCGAGCCACGCTACATGAGAACTGCCACTTATTTATTGAACTTTAAAAAGCATCCGTTACAGTTCGAAAGCTTAACATTTACTGCTTCCGAATGCATTTTTACAAAATCACTGAACAGTAACCCCCTGCATAAGCCGTGATATATCAAAGGATCCCCACCGTCCAAACCATCCTCGCCCGCAAACAACAAATGAATAATGATTTTTCACGACTCACTTATCCGTCCAACAAGGTGCAATCGAATTCAAACGATTCACTATTTGCCACCTCGCTGATTTTGTGAAATATTTTTATAAAATATTCGCATCACCAACAGTCGAGGGCAGTTAGGGTCGACGTGTTAGTGGAAGGACGCAATGGGCAATGATAGCCTCATCAAATTAATGTCTTTAAATCGTTTAACATCTGTTGATGTCAATTTTTTCATTAATTCCCGCGCTGGATTTGTTTTTATGAGTTTCCAATTTTGCCTTTAAATTGACTGATACGAGCAGATGTTTAATCAATTCGTGTTGGGGAACATATTTTTTATTCGAAAATATTCGACTGCAATTAAAAAGATACTAAAATTCCTCATTTGGAACGGCAAGCATATGGCTGATTTGATCTAAATTGCAATGTGTCGTGAAAAAAAGTGAAACAGTTTTCAGTAATGTACCGCCTAACTACGTAGGAACTTCGTACATTCAAATGCAATGTGCTGAATTGAGCGACGTGCACTGAATTATGTTCGACGAAACTTTTATATTGATGTAAACCCTTTTTTAACCAAAAACTCAACTCCACATTTTAATAAGGTATAGCTTCTCTGAGAGGCAAAATATTTAATTGAGCTGAATTAAGCAAAATTGCTTGATTTCCAATCGACATGGACAACGACGTATACAATTCTAATTTTCAAAGAAATGTGCTGTGCTGAATTGCGCTGAATTACGCTAAAGTAAGGTATTTAATTTGAAACTAAACAAAAAGATGCAGTTGGTATTAAGTTATCACATAAACTAATCTAGACTGGAAAAAAACATACGATTTCTGTGAACGGAAAACATTTAATTGAACTGAATTGAGCCAAATAGATTTATTTCCAAATGAATTGAAAAAAAATAAGTATGTACATACATCCCCAAATCTCAGATAAATGTGCCATGCTGAATTGTGCTGAATGGCATGGAATAAAGGTATTTTACGTGGACCCAAACAAAAACGACACTCTCGATGCAACGGACTACCTAAGGTAGACACATAAATATGCATTGCTTCAAATGGCGTATTTACAAAGGAAAGCGTTATACTGAATTGTGCTGAATGGAGCTGACTTGTTTTATTTTTTTTAACGAAAAATAATGCGCTCAGTGCAACGAGCCAGTTAGGCTAAATATATGAGAGCATCATAACAAGTTACGTATGTATGTATGTAAGTTTTTATGAAAAAAAATATGGAGCTGAATTCCGCTGAATAGAACTTAATTACAGTAATTTTGTAAGTAGAATTAAGCAAAACTTCGGGGGAAAAGAACTCACATCATATGGCATATACATACATATGTACATTGAGCTAAATTGCACTATAACTATAAACAGACGTACTTAATATGAACAGGTCATATGGGCCAGGCATAGTTAACAAGCTCGCACGTCGAATAACGTATCTACAGACAAAAACCTGAGCTGAATTGCACTGAATAGAAATGATATACATACATAAGTACATACGTACATACTTCTGTTTAGAAATTATCCAAAAACAACAAGTTTATCTTTATCATTTATACACCCTCAAAGGTTACCAGAAAAAAAAATTGTTTTTTCAAATGTCCCCCTGCGCTTCTACTTAACCGACCGAATATGAAACAATTTGTACAGCATTCTGCAGAGCTATATATGTATGTCTACCAGTTCCACCCCTTTTCTTCCCGGCAAGGAAAACTGTACATTTAAATACATACATTACACATGTACTTTGAAAATGAACGTGCATCCACTGCTCTTCCGGATTATTCCAGAAGCAGGAAAAAGCTATTTCCAATCAAACTAACTTTAGTAGAGCATAGGCACAAACCGTTCCAACCGTTGCTGGAATGGTTTGCGCATATGATGACCGGTAAACAGCAAGTAGCACAATCACCTCGTACTTTTCTTCGAGTTCTAGAACCGAAAATCAATATAAAGCGCTAAAATACGAAAAAAGAATTTTCCCATACCGGGAATCGAACCCGGGCCTTCTGGGTGAAAGCCAGATATCCTAGCCACTAGACCATATGGGACACAATCAACTATGCTCTTAACAGTATACAAGAGATGAGAGTAAAGCAAGAGAAAAGAATAAAAAAACAGAAATTAAGCAACAATGTTTGCTCAGCCCCATTAGTCGCTCTTCTCCATTAATTCGGTTTCATAACTGCCAACAATAGAACTTAACGTGTGCACGATTTACCCTCGCTCATGTTTAGCTGGAAATAGTGTACCATCACAGCTTCCCATCTGCACACGGTACTCGATTTTATTAGGACAATTCATGCAGCAAAACATTTCAGTTGACTCAGCATAATCACGACCGATACGGAAATGAATATCCAACCACCGGGCATCGTTTCACAGCCTCGCACGCTCAACACACTCTTCTAACTGTTCTAATTCCGCCGACCTACAGAATTACATCGCGTTTGCCAATTTCCAGGATGTTGCGGCAACTGCGAAGTAAGCAGGAATCGATCGTGTTGCCCTAAATCATCATCGGCATCATCATCTCTGTCTGTCGGGCGCAGCATCTGTGTACGTATCTTTATAAATTCGCAACACGTTTGCAGGCAGATTGTGGTAAGCACCTACTTTGTCATATCCGTTCCTTTGCGTCGATTTGATTGATGGCCAAGTACGGCAGACTGATCTAGAATTGTTGCAACCGTCGCTTCCCATTTGGTCATTCTGCATTCTTACATGTACATATGTATGTTCTTCGTCTTGCCTTTCGCCACAAAACCAATTGCTGCTTGATTGACCTCGATCGGTGTACCTCCTACCAGTGGACTGGTCGATCCCATATCTATATTATGATGCAATTGTTAGTAGTCATTCTTGGAATAGGTGCGGCCGGTTTGACACCATATGGAGTCGTTCACTAATTTGTGAGATTCCATCCATATAGTGTTGGGCTTAATTGGTGCATTCACGTTTTATCTCTATAGCATCCTATCTGGAGCAAGACACTGGATATATAAGGGAGCAACTAAAAAACAACTTCAACCAGCTCAGCCATGGTGTCTTGACGTGTTTCATAAATTAGGACGCGATTGCTAGTCTGTGGGACGATCGTTTCACACTAAACCCGCCTAGGTGAGAACCAACGCATTAGAATAACATCTATCAACAGCAATTGAATGATTAATATCTTGACCAAGTGAATGGACACGCAAGAGGACCATTTTGATTTGTTAACGCGTGCTAACCACTCCTGGATAGTGATGAGATCTACGCAAATTCCATTAGTCTCATGTTGAGATACAATCGTGATCTTGTGATCCATAGGAATACCAGCAGCACATCTGGGGATATTGTGTGGCATAATTATAATAAACCGAGGACATCGTTGACATGACTAGAATCGATGATGTCTGGAGAGTATCCATAAACAAAAAAAAAAAAACTTTCACGCCATCAGAGACACAGAAAATCAATATTAATTAACCCACAGCAACGTCTCATTAACATCGATCCTCCAGATATACATACAACCTGTAGCACAAACACATGTCATTACCGCGAGCCACAGAACAAACAACTTGATCTCACTGACCTACTGAGATACGCTCATATTCAATCGACACTTTCAACCGCATGCCTGTCAAGAACAAGCGACAACAACAAGCCTACGATCATGGGGCTATGACGAGTATTACTAGGAATTACCTCACCCAAAACCAGGATGACATATTGCCCTTCCGTACTAAGTAGGTACTGCGATCGTATCATTCTAATTCAGCTGCATTTGGATCGTCTGCAAACAAAAGCGCGCGATCGTAAGCACGATCACTACACGATCAAAGTGCAATCAGCATCGCGCCAGTTGTGGTAGCGCGCTACTGATAGTCACCGGCTTTGGCAAATAATTCAGTCTTCAGCGAAGGCTTAAGCCATACGGACGTGAATATTGGTACCGACCTACGATCAGTGTCTTGGTATACGATCGGGCGTGTTTCTTGCGTGTGATTTCTTTCGTTCGAACGCCGCGAGATCGGCTCATGGTGTTCTAGATACATACATACATACATACATATGTACACCGTAGTGTTTGTTCATTCTTTTGTTTAGTGCGTCCCCCATACTACTCGTACATACCATATAATGTATCTCGGATAATTTGCATCGATTGCTAGTAGCATGTGTTCAAACTAACTGATGTTTCGCCAGTTTAAGGAGTTATCTTGCTGCCGGTCCATTTCGATTACATACATTTGACCAACGATCTATCCAATTGGCTTCCTCTATCCGGGTGAGTTTTAATAGCTAACCTGCATCTAGGCGGAATATGAGTACTAGATGCAAATATCCATAATGAAATTCGAAACTTTCTTTCGGCATGGGCATGGGTTCCGCTCTATCTTATGTAAATTAAATTGTTTTGGTGAAAATCAGTTTTGTTTTATATTAGCTCTCACGTCGCTGACCGCGTAGAGTGGAAAAGAAGCGGGTCCGAATGGGCGAATGGGGGTTTGGCTCATCCGTATGAAGTGGATGACTACTTCCGCGTGATTGTCGGTAGTAAAGACATGCGCTTATGCTTTTTTCGGAACTATTAGGTAACATCGGTAGTAATAGGCTTGCTTGAGACGAATTCGATTGGGAATTGAGTGTATTGTGTTATCGGCTGCGAGCGGAAAATTGGATTTGTTCACGGTATTGGGCTGAAGGTGATAAATGGATGCAGTGTCAATGACTTCTGGTTCTCCGAAATATTCCACGACGTCAAATTGTGTAAGAAGTTTGAGAGATGTGAGGCTGAGTCTTAAAACAAAGACTGTATACCCAAGACAACCAGGACCCTAGACTACGGCTCAACTGCCTTTTTTATACACAAAAAGTGGATCTTGCTGTCGTCAATGGATACAAAGACTATTATTTATGGTGTTAAAGACAATTATGAGAGACATCAGGAAGTTGTCATGAAACCTGTCCGTGTTATTTCGAACCTTCATTAGCATAACCGCAAATTTAATTTCAAAGGCCATCATGGTGGTGTCGATTCATTACCGAAAACTACTTAGACTCCTACGCTACAGGTCATCTTTGTCGGGCTTTGCTGTTGTGTACAAAAGTTAACCTAGAGTAGGGACCATTTGCTGTCTCTTATGTTTGGCTGGGCTTCTCGTAAATCTCATTTAGCAATATGGATTAAGTGAATTGGATGGTCGTAGATCTGTATTTATAAGACATAACCTGCTTGCCCCCAAAGACCCAGAGAAGTCACCAGCACTTTCAGCTACCCTCGGACTATCTATTACGACACGACAGTTTCTGCGACTTCTTGGCTGTGCAAAATTTCAGATTTCAAGATTTCAGGTTGCAACCCCTCCAAAAGCTGCTTACACTCTTAGCTTCTTTGAACAAAGTCTTAAACGTCTTTCTGCTTGGCCCTTCTCCCTAGTCTGACTAGCAATTCAACAAAAACCAGTAAATACACTCTCGCTCCCTAAAAAAGGTTCACAAAGACTTTTTCTTTATCAGTATTCCGAAACTAAAAGCCCAAGTCTCCAGTGCTCCTCCAGATTTTTAGAAAGCCTGTTGGCTTTATTCTATAACGAAAATTCATTGATGCGTTATCTAACGAAAACCGTTGCAATTTTGTAACGAATACTGTACACTTTTTGTCGCATCTACGATACAGCCATTGTATGAGTATCTGACGACTTTACCGATCAATATTCTATTAGGCAACGATCTTCTCTTGAATAGGGCGATTCACTGAAAGAGCGAGTTAAACTTGTTGGTTTTATAAGGTACTTTACGACGCCATTGTCAAGAAACCAGATTAAAAAATGTATTCTAATTCAACATCTGAACCTTTTCAAACCGACCAAACCAGCTCAGCGACGATTCAGATACTAAATGCAATTTTTGTTTATGGTTATTACAATTCTTTTGTCCTGAATTCGAATCGTGGTCGTGATATATTGCGATGTTAGTTTACTCTTGCCACTTTCACATGTCAGATACTTATGGTAATATAGCTGATACGGATATTCAATACAATGGATATGATTATGTTTTGCTTATTAGGTGTAGTTGTTGTAGTAAATTCTGACAATAAATTAGTAGCAGATTTTCGAGATACTTTTTTAAATGAATGGAATATCAGTGACAGAGTTCTACTGCCCTAATTTCAGAGGAACATCTGCAAGTTTATGAATATTTAGAGAACCACTGCCGTGTTGTCGAGATGCTCATTTGGCAAATGTATTTCTTGTTTGTCTGTCTGTCTGTCTGTTTATCTGCTATTCTGAAGAAGAACCGTCTTTGTTTACACATTACATTTTCTGGTTGTCAAGATCTAATGTTGCCAACATGTCTTTTTGGACATGGCCTTTACTTAAGGCCTCACAATTATCTCTACTTTCCATCGATCTGTTTTGGGCAACTAATCAATTCAATTCAATTCTTGAGCTTCGATGGTACAAAGCTCAAAAGCTGAAGAGATGCACTTGATACCATTACGGAAGGACTGGTTATGAGTCTCCGAGTCTATTGCAGACAATTTTTCTTGGAACTAAGATCATGCTCTATCAGGGTCCATTTGTCATCAAAAAACCTAATCAGAAGGCTGTTCGGCTGGTAAATTGTAGACACTCTTGCCGAGACCGAAACAACCAATAGTCAAATGGTGCAAGGTCTGGGCTATGTGATGCATGTATCCGTCAATTTGTTCCTAGTCATCGAAAATGTGTGTGGCCTGGCATTATCGTGATGGAACACAACTTTCTTTCAGTTGGTCAGTTCTGGTCGCTCTTCCTTGATTGCTTCAGAAAGCAGTGGACCGAATTGACCGTTTCACCAAGTTGTAGCTGCTCATAATGGACGATTCTCCTCCAATCTTACCAAACACTCAGCATCACCTTTTGTGTCGTCAAACCAGGCTTTGAACTCGTTTGTGAAGGACCTTTGACCATGATCACTTGCGTTGGATATTTTCATATTTAATCTATAATACATCGCCCGACACCGATATTTCCGGAACAGAATCAAGCAAACAACACCTGCGCTTGGCGTTCACTCACAGCACTCTCACCGTACACTTTACACATTTTTCGGCAAGTTTGAGCAACTTCTTTTCCTTTTTGATAGAAAATGAGCATCACATTTCCAGATCAATATAACTTTTTACTTAAAGGCATATTGCAAAACTGAGTACACAAAAAATGGAGTCTAAAATGTCATCTTTCAATTCGCGTTCTTTTGAAAGAATCGGATTAGTCCTACTCAACATATGGGCATCGATACTATCTAGTGGCAAAAAACCGCAAAGACTTTTTGTATGACTTATTATAGGGTCTTCCAATGGCGACTTCAACTTTGACAGTTGATAGCCGCCATATTGTTGAAGCTATTTCTGTCAAATTGGCTGTCGTTTATTCAGCTAAATCAATATGGATGAAATTGTTTTATCAAAATGGGTGCTCTGTTCGGCCAACGTTCCGCGCGCTTCGCTTGTTGTACGGTCGCCATAATCGTCCTACAGAGAGGACTTATTCGCAAAGTGGTGGATAAATTTGAGTCCACTGGGTCAGTGAACGATAAACCAACACCCGTACGTTGACGAAACGTAAGATCTGCTGAAAACATCGCCGCTGTCCGTGAGAGTGTGCAGGAGAATCCGAGGCAGTCGATTTCGCATCGGTGACAAGAACTCGGCCTTTTGCAGACCACAACTTGGCGAAATGTGCATGGTAACTTGGACCTGCGCTCGTATAAAATTCAGCTGATCCAGGAGCTGAAGGTTAACGACGTGTGTTCGCTGAATGGACTCTGGAGCTGTTGGAAACGGACCCTAACATTCATCGAAAAATCATCTTCAGCGATAAGGGCTATTTCTAGATGAATAGGTACGTCAACAAACAAAATTATCGAATTTGGAACGATACCTATCCTCATGAGATCCAAGAGCGTCCAATACATCCCGAAAAAAGTCACTGTTTGCTGTTCATTTTGGGCTGGCGGCCGGCGTCATCAGTCCATATTTCTTTGAGAACGACGTTGGCCAGGCCATCACCGTCAATGGCAAGCACTATAGGTCGATGATTACCAGCTTCTTTTAGCCTGAATTGGATGATATGAACACCAACAACATGTGGTTTCAACGGGAGGACCTTACGTGCCACATACATAGTTTACGCCATATTGGAAATTCTGCACGAGCGATTCGAGGACGTGGTCATCCCACATCGAGGTGGTGTGAACTGGCTACCGAAATAGTGTGATTTGACCTCGTTAGACTTTTTTACGTGGGATTTTCTGAATGTGCAGGTTTATGTGAATAAGCCACAAACCACAACGGCTCTCAAAGCCAATATAACCCATGCCATCGGTCAAATTCAGCATGATTTATGCGCCAGAGTTGTGGAAAATGTGACATCTCGAAAGCGCGCCACCCAGAGAAGCTGCGGCAGACTTTTGAACGATGTTACATTTTGTATGGCATCGATATCAACTTTATTTCATTTAAGCTTAAATATAGGAAGAGCTTAATGAAAGACTCTGTACTTTGTTGTTAATCCTTAGGAACTCTTGTAAGGCCACTTGCTTACACTTTGCAAACATTGTCGCTATTAATACTGGATGAAGGTGCCAAACCCAATGTCCAGCGAAAAGAAAAGCCCTTACCTTTCTCCAACCAATTTTCAACGTTCAAGACGCGATTGGATAGCAGTGTAAGACCAATCATGGTCCGCCTTCGTGGCACAGGAACCTGGACCTAGACAAAGGTATACCTTCCTATGTGTCTTAATACAAATATTGCCTTGAATCCTCGATATCGTTTGCATCGAAGGAGAGTGGAAGAATCGCTTCTTTGAGAGACTTCAATAGGCTAACAAGCCAAATTGGCCGAACTAAGAGTTCAGAAATCTATATGTCTAAACACTGTCAAACGAAAGAGAGCATGGCAGATGGCTCGAATAAGTGATTCTACACGCTTCGTTAAAATCTATAGTTTCCTACTACTCACTTCTTGGAGAAATAGCCAGAAGTAATAGAGAGTGCAGTGGGTAGGGTTAGGTTGTTTGCCTCTAATCCCAACACGGTGCTTCTCCTCAGCGGGGTTCTGACAAAACCCTCTGTAGTATAATTGGCTTGAAAAGGCTTCTAAAAAATCGCCGTTCGGAATCGGTAAGAAGCTGTAGGCTCCTTCCACCTATGGGAAAACAAAATCACACACAACATGGGCGATTGAGAGATGCTAGGCTTAGGTATACCATGAGCCATAACACCATATACATACATACAATAGTAAGCTAGTTCCACAGCAGGATTTACTTGAATATAAATCGACAATCCCCTTAACATTACACAGTTTTGCTGTTTTATCAAAAATTTGCTGAACTTGTCTGCTCTGCTTTCCCATTCGAGTCGTAAAGGCCATACGATCTCCTGAATATACCAGAGACACTGGCATTGGCAATAAAGTCAACTCTGTCCAGTAGGATGATACACTCAATGACCCTGTTGGCTCTATACATTCTACTCAGTCGTAAACTCTTTGGTTACGACCAGTTTGAAGCCACTGGCTGGTAGTCCAACTTTGTACTCTCGACTTGTTTTCATCTCTTTTAATGCCCAACATCTCGGTGGATTACAGTGCACAAACACAAGACTTTTCTGCCTTCTGTACCTTCCACACATCGAAACCTGATTACCTCATTTGGTAGCTACATGGCAAACCAATCACACGATCGTAATCTACATATCTGATTCTCAGAGCAAAATGACATGGGACATGTCTCCACATTACTACTCGATCACATCACAGTAAACGATTGAAATTCATTCCGATACAGGTCGACTCCATCGTAATCCACTTCTAGCGCTGACATTGTCCAATTATGAAAATCTCCTCAACCCATCTTCATGCTTCGCAAATTGTCGTCTTCAGAATCTAGATCACAACAGATGAAGACAATAACGAATTATGTGTGTATTCCGTCATTGTGCTTGCTATCTATCCATTCGTTGATCTTTCTACTAAAAGTCTATTCCCACCGTATTAACTGGCGAACCAGTTCCAAAAAATACAACTTTAGATGCAGAGTTCAAATACATTATGTAGATCCATAGTAATGACGCGCATAGAAAGTTTTGCAATTGCCTTGTAACTGATAAATCAACTTGAAAGTAATTGCATCCATCTCGAGCATGTGAATATGGATGTGGTCTAACCTATAATCAACCTAACTGCCAATTGGTATTGATTTCCATCGAGCAATGACTCTTCGAAAATGTCTGGTTGTAGCTTTCATTTCTTCTTTTTCTTGAGAGATGATTTGGTATTACATTCGCTGTATGTCCATCACAGTTGACTAATTCGTTGAATTAGCGGTTATGGCGATGTGTTGCAAGTGGATATAGCAAAGTATTGGAATGGAATCGATCTGAGATGACTGTCATCGGGGTGTCTGGTATCAAGTTGGATGACAGCAAATATCGCTGAGTACATCTTGTTTGGGACAATATCCTTGGGCAGTAAATCCTTTTGTGCAAGGATTGAGTAGCTTTAGCCGGTTCGCACATGGTCAGGGTTCGAGGGACACCTCCTGCTCATCCGAGGCGCAGCTTATGTGATTATAAATGAGTCAGGACCGCGTCAGTTTATTTGTGAGCAAAAATGCTGATTCGAAGTAAAAGCGGTTTTAAGAGTAAGAGTTGAGCCAGGAATGAGGCAAATGACATTCATGTGGACATTTCCGTAACGCGAGTTTGGTGTGATCTGGATTGAAATTACGACATGACGAGGTTGATGCGACTTTGTAAGGAGCTGTAGGGTTATTGAATCAAAACAAACTGCAAGAGCAACAAGAAATGCTTTCCGCTCGTATAATAATACGCGCGAGTATGTGACTTTACAGTGCTTTGCACCAGACAGGGGTACGTATGAGATGTTGCCATTAAGTTCCAGGATTTTCGTCATTACTCGAGAACTGGCAACACTACATAGTTCGCCAATAGCTGTCTAGAAAGGGGGGCCATTCCCCTAAGTGTTCATCCAACACAAAAGTCGACAGCACGTTTTGTCTGTGTGTCGTGCATATTTTTCAGAAAAAAAAAAAAAAAAACCTTTTGATTGGCGACGTAAAAATGAGTGACTCACATTACAAGCAACGTGTTGTGATTAGATCTGGCGAAAACCCTCGGAAATTCTCCGAAAATTCCAAGTAGTGTATGGAGATAAAGTCATCGATGGGTGGAAAAAGGGTGGGAGCGGCCAAAGAAAGCGAGGATGTCAAGGTCGCAACTGAAGGAAACGATGATCGTATTCATCGTGAATACGTTCCTATTGACCGTGACTGGACAGTTCTATGTTGGCATTTTGAAAAAGCTGCGAGCGCGTCTTTTCGTCTGCGACCCAAAACTTGGCAAGAAGGGCCTGATCTTGTACAATGACAATGCGCTGGGCATTCCTCCTTCATTGGTTAAGAGGTTTTGGTGGAAAAATCATTCCAACCCCGATATTGCCCCCTGAAGCTTTGTTTTATTCCCCAGGCATTGTAATGAAGGTCAAAGAGACTGTAGGCATGGTTTTGGATGAGTTAACCCTTGATAATCCAAGGGTGCTTCCAATGGTGGGGGCAACGTTGGAATCGTTGTGTAGAGTTAGAGGGAGACTATTGTGAAGGTCGATAATAAAAGTTTGTGACGAACTAGATTAAACATACAAAAGTATGTTTAAAATGAAATGGCAATACCAACTAAACATGTCCTACTTTGACTCACGTCACGTGTCGCACGTGGGTTATCAAAACCAGATCACAAAAAAAACAAACAGTAAAAAAATCAAGCTCAATCATTACAATTCAAATTACATTTTTTTGTAAATATTTTAAGAACAAATCTCAAGTGATATCATACTTTTCACGAACACTGCAGACTAGCTGTCAAAATACCTCCTCCTGAGTTCAATTACACAATAGAAAAAGTACACCAGAGCAAGAGGGACAGAAGATTGAGTAGATCTAAAGACCCGGTTTAGAATAATTGCCGAGAATAATATTCGGCCAGCTTAAAAAAACATGTTAGGATTGTTACAAACACTAAAATATATTTAACAAACGTAGAATGTACGTGCCATTACATTAAACTTACTCATTTCACATTTGAACACATATGACACCAGGGCCTAGCTCCAAACTTATTTTTTTTTTATAAGTTTCTTTTTAAATGTTTTAAAACTTATTTTAAATAGTGTGAAACTTTTTCACGGCAACTGTACTATTTTAGTTTAAAACAGCCGGTTTTTGGTCGACGTTGCGAGTTTGCACATTATTCATCGGGCAGTTTTGCAGCAGCGTTGCCACTTTTCACATTAATCTGGGTAGGACCTGCTACGTTTTATGGTCACCTGGTACCGAACTTTGGAAATTCAATATGAAGCAAAGCAAAATCGATGCATAATCGATGGGATTTGATGGGGATTGTATGAAATTATGAAATTGGAATTTTCAGTCAATGTTTCATTTTAATACACATAGCGACATCTATTAAGTGAGACGAAAAGCAATTAGTTTTGTTTACGTTTATCGATTGTAAACACAACGGGATTCAGTTAGTCACTCCGAGAGCAAATAGCCACGCAGACCCAAGGGGTATTTAGCACATTTCGGCGCAACCATCTTGGTTGTGGAAAAAGAAGAATGTATAAACGCCGGGGTGTGAAGGAAACAAATGCTGACGTAAAGCCTATAGTCTGTGGCCACTCACAGAGATTTTGTCCTTTTTTGTAGTAAGGCACAGCCGCTCCACCAAGCATTGAAACCATACCATATGCTACCGTTGTCAGTTCATTGAGTACTTTTGTTTATCTCAAACGTTGTTTACTAGCCAACAGCCAATCAGAGGGCGTTTTCTATTGTTTTGTTTACAATCTCTGTGGGAGATAATTGTCAATAGAGATATTTTGCATAGGTGCAGGGGTGATATAAGATCGGACAATTTTACTCATTTTAAAGCGAACCGCTTGTCATAGTTACCGCGAGAAGTCTTCGCTCACTTTCAGTAAAATATTATTATTACATTTTTGATGTCGAATGACCTAGATTTTTTGTTGAGGTGGCAAAAAACAATGAATCTAATGACTTGGTGTGGTTAAATAGGTCGATTGGCGCTTTTTTTAACGATCTGAGGCACTAGCTGTGCTTCCACACAACTTTGCTTAGGAAAAGGGCTAAAATTGCATATATATCGTGATAAGTCTAGAACCGAAACTGGAAAAAAAGTCGATAAACATCCGATTGTTTAACTGAAGGGACCCGATCAATTGCATTGTACATATGTACATATCTCTATATACCAACATCCTTACACCTACAATTTATCAATTAAGCCTCCGCATCTTCTTGCTTTAGCCTGCCAGCTCAGACTGATCTGGTAATGAGATTTAAGCCACTGGCGCCATACTAGTAATTCTGACAGTAGCAAGTAGCATACGGGAGTGAAAGTAACTTTTTGACGTGCACCAATAGTCCAGGAAGTCAATATTACCACTGCTGCTGCTGTTTTCAAACATCCTGCAGCACCAATCTATAGATCTCGCACGATGCCGTGCAAATATATTTCACCCAACCAAACCTGCTTTTGATACCGCCGCAAGATTCTCACCCACTCATTCCACATTCAATCACGTACGGCTCTGCCCCATAACGTCCCTCCTGCCATCAGGTCTATCTCAATTGAAAACCAAGAGAACTCCCCCTAATCTCCAGTCAATCATTGGAGTAGCCTAAGCCCGAGGCAGCCGGGAAATACATTATAAACCGTACGGTTACGATTACGATTACAATCACGCAAGGTAACCATCCAAGAAAGTATAAACAATCCAACTGCACTTTTTCCCACTCGAGTGGATGCACAACAACGTCTGGCCACAGCCTCATAAACCTTTTAACTACATTTACAATGTTTTCTTCCTCTATCCTCTACTTCTGGCCGTTTCTATTGTTTTTTCATTTTTTGCGACCTGGCGCAACTGACCATTCCATTTCCCTACCGTGTATCACAGTGCACTCAATTAGCAGCTTGACGAGCTCGTAAACTCGCCAGCAACGATGGTGACACACTTCCAAGCGGTATTTTGGCCAAAAAAGTGAAACTCAGAATCACTTTTTCTAACTGATGGAACGTGTGAACTCCGTGATGACAATGACGTCCAGGCAAAGAGCAATGCCACGCAAATCAATGGAGGAACTTGATTTATCTGATGCAAGCACGCGTAGATACAATCGGGCTTGCATGATTAATTATGCGGAATTGCTGGGAATTCGTTAGTCTCGCTTGTTATTCTGGTTTCTTCTTCCGCGGTTGAAGGTATTCGGGCGCCAGCGATTTGTAAGGGATACGGCCTGAGTGAGTGAGACTTAAGAGCTAATTAAGCGGAGCTAAGAAAAATTAAGAAAATGCCCAATTAGCTATGTACCGATCATGGAATTTTTACTATTCCTTATTAGCATGCATAGTTGTTCACATGTCCAGAAGCGCCATTCCTCCCGCTGGAGGAGTACTCGTCATAGAATTAATGTCGACAATTTGTCCACCGTCCACTTTCCATATTCTCACTTCACAAAAAATGCTGGTAACGAAGCAACTGCACGATGAAAGATGGATGTATCTGGAACGGAAATAAACAACCAGCAGTAAAGCAAACAAGTCATCAACTTTAACTCCAACTTTCATTCATGGTACGCGTCTCAACCAAACCGGCATCGACGTACGACCTCTCCAACACAGCAGGTACACGACGACGCGGATAAACATCAGACCCATACATTTCTGCATGTCTTTACTGTGTCACATAAATCTCGGCGACTCTACCATCATAAAGGTTGATTGCATCTTGATAGTTCTAGATGCACATGCTTACAAATACACTCTGCATTCTCGATCTGACTGCAATCTCACAGCACGACGATTGCTGCTGCAGAATATGAGTGTGGCGAAACCCGGTTTCGGAGGTGGTTCATTCGCTAATTAAAGCGTTTATCCTATTCTATGCTTCTCTATGCTGGAGATATTCTTCGATTGACCCAATTTTGTTCTCGATCACTATTAGAACTGGTCTACTTTCTTTTCGGTCGCTGGATTGGCTGAGTTGGCGCTAAGATCAAAAATATTCCATATGACGACCAGTCGGTCAACTCTTCCGCCCATCCTATTTAGATGCAAATTTTGCATGAAATCATCTTTGGTAATTCAGCTCATGACTTTGGTTGCGAGACGTTTAAATGGGTTAGGAGTGGCGGCATAGTAAATTGCTCACTGATCGCTGTAAGGATCTATCTGATGGATATCTGGGACGACTTTGTGTGGTGCAAGTGGATGGTAGGCGGTGGCGATCTGGAGAGGGGATGTCCTCTTGCTTGTGTGGCTAATGGTAGTAATTTAAATGTAAATTGTGTGGAAGGCGATGGATTTGATATATTGACTGTTTCGTATGTGATTGCGGAGGGAGACGTGGATCGTTTCGGTAGCCAATGCCTTTTCAGTGGATTTTATTCGCTTTTGAGTGTCATGTTTAGCGATAAGAAGACCGTTGTCAAGGTCTTAGAGTAGGATCGATATTTCCTAAATTAAACTACGTCCACCACAATGCGATCTGAAAATTGTGATGCTGCTGGCCAGTGTCTAAATCTTGCCACGATCGATCTTGTCCATCAATACCCACGTAGGAACGAAGTAGTACTATAAATGCTGATCGCAGTTCTGACGATCATCGTATGCTCGGTATGATCGCATGATCATTTCATGCCTAAACGACAAAAACTTTTTGCCGTTCTAAAAACCTTCCTTAGTGCTTCACTTACTTTCACTTTCACGATATTTGCTTCAAGCAAGATCAAAGTTAAATTGCGTCAGTGAAAATCACTGTATTGTGTCAACTTCTCAAACTTATATCGATCAATTCTCCCAATGATTTGTCCCAAAAGAAACATTTATTTAAGTAGAAGAAGACTCCTGATAATAATTCCGACAGTTGGTTTGTAGCTTAAATTGAATAAGGATCAATTGGCGCATCCCATGGTCCGATGTGTTAGCTTTTTTTGTGAAATAGAACAGCGTAATCTTAAACGATTCGACGTTTATCATAGATTCAGATATAAAGATCACTTCCCTATGGAATGATCACTTCCTTGGAAACATGAATGAAGATTACTTCCCCATTGTACGATCAGTTCCCTTTCAAAAGGAATACATTTCTTGTTGCGCAGAGCCAGTAAACATCAGTGTAATTCGTACAAAGCTATAATGTTTCCCAGATCACTTCTCTAATGAATGATCAGATCCCTGTAAACATGACTGAAGATCACTTTTGAACTATCAGTTCCCTTTACAATTATTTTATAGCTCGTTCTACAAAGTTAGTTAAAATCAATAATGCGTACACTGATCTACTGAAAGTCAAGACCCCTAAACTTATGTACCAATGAGATCATATTCATACGACGACATACATTATGTAGATTATTATTTTTCAAAACGACCGAAATTGATTACAGCAGGGAGAAATAGAGTGAATTAAATAATTAATAACAGCCATCCACGATCAGTATTGATCTGCACCCCTCTCAAGGTCACTTCGATATGAGAAGCTGACGATCATAGATAAAATTTGTTTTTATTTACCATACGATCAGTATGGATCCTAAAGCCGCAACCTTACATGATCACTTTGAATGTTTATCCAAAATAGACACGATCAGATGATTAGCATTCAATCACCTTAAACCGCTACCAGTAGAACCATTCCTTTTCCCATTCCTCCATGGCCATTTTGTCATCAATTCCAACCACATCTGTCACTGCCAACCTGATTTAAATCTGCCCTCAAACCGTACAAGCCGTGACTCCCAATCATCCATTTATCCCTACTTCCTATTCGTGTCGCGTATCGAACCTACCTCACTATCGACTCACGCCAATTTGTCATTACCTCCTTTCTACACTCAATCACCGCGATCGGACCACGTTCTTGACCCACCTTTCTACACAGCTTAACCCGTTCGCAACCTCTTTGATCTGCGATTAACGTTTATTCGTTTGCTCTTTCCGAAATCAGTACAACTTCACTTCTATGATCGATGAGTACCTTCCGATCGCCTCCAATGGCGTTGCGCTGCTGCTCACTGCATCGCAACAGCATAACCGCATCGAACGAGCATTACCCACACAAAAATGCGGTGCTAGTAGCAGGTGATCTGACCGAGTGTTTTGCTTGGGTGAATGCTTCGCATGGTAAATGGGTCAATTAACCTGGCATGCAATCAACTAACATACGATCGTGCATAGTTTCATCTATTATGAGTTAAACGTTGCATCTTCATAACCTTACTCTCTCTCGTCTTATTTGCAGCATGAAGGTGTAAGCGCGCCGTTTATCGATTTATGTCATGGGTAATTCGATATCAACTGGACGATCGCACAATCAGAATCAAGGAGTAAGTAAATCAGGAAATCAAAATCAACCAGGCGGCAGTGGGGGAGGGGGAGCAGAAAGTTCTCGTGTACTCTTCCTGCTCTATCTGATCCATCGGACATGGAATGTAGTTATTGACACGGTGGATTCCCGTAGCAAAAGGTGAGTTAGGCTCTTATAGATTACATTTTATGGCGGTGTTAAGGATATCTTCTTGTTTAAGGTCGCGTGCCAGTAGGCGGGCTTCGACGTCCGAGGATTCAGGTGCGCCGAGGAGTTATTTCGATGGCACAAGCTCACATGACGATGATGATGATGAAACCTATTTGGATGGCTATTCATCGTTGTACGGCTCACAATGTACGTTCTGCAGTTGTAGTTGTTGCTTCGAACCGAAACAAAATGAATACAACTCGATTGATGGGGTTAGGATCAAGGCGAATGACGGAGGATCGATTTGCAGGAGGTTGTCGATATGCGAAAGGTAAGTACAAAAGTATTTTTCAAACGGGTAGCTCGGACACAAACCACTGGTAAAAGGTGCTCACGATCATTTAAATGTGGTAGTCGAGAAACACACCGATCATGTTTGCGCCTACGTGCAGGCAACGATCTTCTACCAATTTTCTTTACTGCCACACACGATCTGTTGCATACTTCACTACGCAACAACTTCAACCTCGCGCTATGTTCTCATTATAACCAAATTTACATAAACACCTTTTGAGCTAAACAAAATTGGCGATCTCGTCCAGCTCAGCCAACATACCCTTGACACTTAACAACACCATCCGCGAATCTCGCGAATGACGATGAAACGATGATGAAGATACACGTAACACGTTCTCGGCGTCCATCCATGTTATTTATATGAGAATCTATTAAAGATACATTTCCATTCCCATTACAACCACACGCACAGCACGACTTCCTGCTACATGTGGTAAGACGAAGCTGTTCGGCGCCTTGTTTCTTTTTCAATTTCTTGTTTTGTTTGTTGCCTTTTCTCAGCTTTTCGGCTCTAAGTGAGTTTAAAAAAATTGAATTTCTACGGCACGCGAAGTTCTATCGCATTGTCGCGGACACCGATATCGAGTGAGTAACGACGTTGTATGCTGGGTGTGGAGCATGGACGGTCTGTTGTGTGTGGCGTTGCTTAAGGGTCAAATTGCTACCGCGCCGCGAATAACCGCTTCTAGGTAAATAAACACGGTAATGGTGGTAAGAGGTGTATGCCGTTTCCTTGTCCTTTGGTTTTTCTTTCTTTCCCTCGTACCATTCATAATTGCGTTTGTTGAATTTTAAATGAAGATGGATTTCTTATAGCGTCCCGATGAGGTTGAGAGGGAGACCACAGTTAAGGTTCACAGAAACTGACATCAGGTACAATGGGTGCTGGCTAAACAGGGAGCAAAAGAAGGGAATTTGTAGTGATAAATGAAGGCATTTGTAGGGGGAAAAAATGTTTTAAATATCTTATATATTCAGGGCATGCACTGGTAACCACTAACCAAAGGGTCGATCAGAAGGGAGATGGAACTCTTTGCTTTCTTCCGACAAAGGGGAAACACAGAACAAAGTTGGGCACCTCACACCTGTTGTTATGTACGAGTCTATGCCCTCTATCATTTAGTTTTCTTTAAGAAGTCGGTAAATAGTCAGTAGAAGATCTTCTAAGGTAAGGCTGACTTGCTGAAATAACCTTTAGGAATCTGGATAGTGTCTAAAGCCAGTTTGATTTCCAATGAACACAAATTATAAAGAAGTAAGACCAAAGCACAACCCCTAAGTCGTCTGGTTTTGACAGGGCTCCATACTGGCAATAGATCAATGGTTCAATAGAAGTACAGTATAGTACAGTAAAAGGTTGTCCTAAATCAACGATGTTGATTGGTGACTTGGGCTATAATCCTGGCAGATGCTTTCAAGATTCCGCTAAAAGGTCGCTGCATTTTACTCCTTTAGGTATAGGCTATTTCACGGTTAGAGTACAGATATAGACGGGCCGAAGTAGTTGCCGAGAAATCATAAGGAGATCTTGGCAAAAAAGATTTCTCAACTTCAATCTTTGATAGACTCCTTATCTTCAGTATGCGTGCGATCTTATTTGTGGCCTGGCTTCTTTGATATTGGTCAGGAGACTATCAAATTTCTTGGGATACAAATATTATACTCTGGCCGATATAAAAGTCATGCCTCACCACTCAATATTCTCTGTTCAGTTCTAGAATATTTTTCTTAATTAATGCTTCTACAAGATGCTCAGAAAAACGGTTGAGTGTCTCTTTCCTGAGTAGAAGACTTCCACAAACGTTAACAGAGCAAATGGTGATACCGGTAGCGCGTTTTCCATAGTCTTTGTTCTAGAATTATAAATGCAAATGTAAATTTATCTTTAGGCATGAACATCTGCAAGCGTCGCAGTAGAGTCCTGCGTTAGTCTCAGAACTTCAATGGTTTATCGGCAAAACACCTGGCCAAGTGATTTCCAGCGGCTTTTTGGCCAACTATTTATTTTACCATTGCAATTGACAATTTAGAGACAGGTCCAATGCAATTGATTGGGTCCCTTCAATCATTCGGATGTTTCTGGGCTTTTAACCATCATTAACCACAGGAAGTCATTAGATTCGTTGTTTTTTGCCACTTCAACAAAAGATCTGGGTCATTAGACATCAAAATTGTTTTAACAACAGCTTACGAGTATACACCCCTCACATACATACATGCTTTATTTCAATAATAATATTTTACTGAAACTGAACGAAGACTTCCAGCGGTAACTATGAACTATGAACGGTTCGCTTTAAAATGAGTTAAATTGTCCGATCTTACATCACCCTTGCACCTATGCAAAATATCTCTATTGACAATTATCTCCCACAGAGATTGTAAACAAAACAATAGAAAACGCCCTGTGATTCGCTGTTGGCTAGTAAACAACGTTTGAGTTAAACAAAAGTACTCAATGAACTGACCACGGTAGCATATGGTACCATCCTTTAAGTATAGTTTCAATGCTTGATGAAGCGGCTGTGCCTTACTAAAAAAATGGACAAAATCTCTGTGAGTGGCCACAGACTATAGGCTTTACGTCAGCATTTGTTTCCTTCACACCCCGGCGTTTATACATTCTTCTTTTTCCACAGCCAAGATGGTTGCGCCGAAATGTGCTACATACCCCTTGGGTCTGCGTGGCTATTTGCTCTCGGAGTGACTAACTGAATCCCGGTGTGTTTACAATCGATAAACCTAAACAAACTTAATTGCTTGTCGTCTCAATCAATAGATGTCGCTATATTTATTAAAATGAAACCTTGCTGAAAATTCCAATTTCGATCGTGTACAGCGAGTGGGTCCATGAATTCATACAATCCCCATCAAATCCCATCGATTATGCATCGATTTTGCTTTGCTTCATACAGAATTTCCAAAGTTCGGTACCAGGTGACCATAAAACGTAGCAGGTCCTACCTAGATTAATGTGAAAAGTGGCAACGCTGCTGTAAAACTGCCCAATGAATAATGCGAAAACTCACAACGTCGGCCAAAAACCCACTGTTTTAAACTCAAATAGTACAGTTGCCGTGAAAAAGTTTCACACCATTTAAAATAAGTCTTAAAACACTTAACAAGGAACTTTAAGAAAAAAATGATGTTTGGCAATAGCCCTGGTGTCATATGTGTTCATTTGCGCGCATTTCTACTATTGTACTTACAGAGTAAGTAAGAGCGAATTTGTGTCGGATATGATGTTTTAAGACCTTTGGGGCCAGTCAATGTTTACATAATATGGTATTTATGATGGACATACATATTTGCCATTACATATTTCTTTATCAACTTCAACAAAAATTGCGTACCCCTTTGAGGTTCTCCAACATGTTTCTCGACAGTTGAAAACCTAACCCTTAAAAAATTACAAGATGTTATAATTGTTTGGTGTTTGGAATTGAAACAACGAGGTACAGTAGAACGTCTCTTTAATCTGAGAATGTCTGCCAGGCAGTTTATGAGCACCTGGTTAGACGGAGAGCTACCTACATACATACATAAGTAAGTACGTACGAGGTGTGGCAATTAAATTCCGGGAATTTATGTATAAGCAAAAAAAACGAGCAAATCTAGTTCGTCACAAAATTTTGTATTGACCTTCCCAATAGTTTCGCTCTAACTCTACACAACCATTCCAACGTTGCTCCCATGATTGGAAGCATCCTTTGATTATTAAGGGTTAACTCGTTCAAAACCATGGTTACAGCCTTTTTTGCAATTTCTGTTTTTTCATCAAAAACGGCGCATTGTCGTTGTACAAGATCCAGTCCTCCTTGCCAAGTTTTGGATGGCAGTTCGCAGCTTCTTCAAAACGCCGACATGGAACTGTCCAGTCACGGTCGGCGGAAACATATTCATGATTAATGATACTGCGAATATCGAAAAAACATCCTCGCTTTTGTTGGCCGCTCCCACCCTTTTTCCACCCATTGCTGACTTTACCTCCATACACTACCTGTAATTTTCGGAGAATTTCCGAGGGTTTTCAACCAGATTTCACTAAAAATTTAATCCCAACACGTTGCTTGTAATGCGAGTCACTAATTTTTACGACATCACTAAAAAACTATTTTCTTTCGAAAAATGTGCACAACACACAAACAAAATATGCTGTCGACTTCAGCCTTAAAGGAATGGCCGCCCTTTCTAGAAGGGTATAACCCTTCCCGAGTTATGATTAAATTCCCGGAACTTAAATGCCATACCTCGCACAGTGGATGCAAGTTCCGTCAGTTTGTTCTGACACACCATTTCGTGGACAATTCGTCCATTACAAGTCGTTTATAGATAGTCACCAGCCTTTGACTATGATCGCTTGCGTTGAACATATTCGTATTTAATCCACTTTCAATCACCGGTAATAATTCACTTCGAAAATGTTAATCCGGCCAATCAAATTTCTTTGAATTTATTCATGTGACACCTAAATATCTATATATTGAGTTTCTTTGAGTAGCCTGTACTTTTTAGACGATTTCAAACCTTGGTGCATCTTTTCACCGAAACGAGCATTCTTACAGTACACTTCACACAATTTTCGGCATGTTTTGCAACATCTTTATCTTCTTTTACTTCTTTACTGCAAAAGAGCATCATAGCGTATTCACTCATTTTCACATCAATATATGTAACTTCTTATGCAAATGAGTGTGAACACAAAAAATGTGGTCCGAAATGTCCCATTTAAAATACAAGTTCGTTTGACAGAATCGAGTTAGTATCAACCAGTATAGGGGCATTAACATCATCTGGTGAGAGAAAAACCCGGAGACGACCCGCTGCCTTGATTTTGTGAACTATCAGATTCAACGAAAAGCTCTCACTTATATTGGGAGTTCAGCTTCATCGTCTTTACTACCTTAAAAGACGGTCGGGACTCGGAAAGTATTTGGTTTTTCGACCCGACCTCTGGTCCCTTCGCTTACCCACAGAGACTTCTGAATAAGTTTATAGTTTTATATAAGATTTTACGAACTACATATCTATCATTCAACGGGAAAACCGACATACTGGCCGACAGATATCGCAAAAACTCCCGGTTTAATTGACTTCCTTATAACGAAGGGAATCAGTGCAAGCTACCTAAAAGTCGATGAGAGCTTTGACCTTTCGTCAGACCATTCTCCAGTTATACTAACGATAGGCGCAGCTCTAATTAAAATTCAAAGACCACCCAGACTAACTAGCAGGAGAACTAACTGGGAAAGATTCAGAAACTACGTTGAGGAAAGCACCGAACTCAGAGTACCGCTAAGAACATCCTATGAGTTAGAAGTCGAAGCTGATCGTTTTGTCCAAGCAGTGAAATATGCGGCGTCGAAGAGTTCTCCACACCAAGGTCGAATTCCGGTCAGTCAAAAGGTTTCCTATCCGCCTGAAATAAGACAAATGGTGAACGAAAAACGGAAAGTGCGGAAGCGATTGCAACAAACTCGCGCGCCGCTGGATAAAGCCCGATTAAGCCACTTGTGTAATTCGCTCAAAAGGGCAATTAAAGTCTACAAGAATGAACGTATCGGCATTTATCTAGAAAACTTGACTTCAGAGAAAGAATCAAATTACTCTCTTTGGAGAGCTGTAAAAAGTGCAAAAAAGCCGCAAGTCCAGGCACCACCAAAAAGAAAAGGTCGAGGCGAATGGGCTAAGGAAGATAGGGAAAAAGCGGACACCTTCGCCGGTTACCTAGAGGATACTTTTAAATCCATCCATGGCCAACCGGTCCAGGATAACGACAATCGCTCGAATACAGAAACGGACTATCGACTATCAGCAGCCACGCTCTCGGAACTTAAAAAAGTATTGAAATCATTAAAGTCGAACAAAGCTCCTGGTTACGACTTAATCACGGGAGAAATTCTTAAAGCATTGCCGAAGAAAGCACTTCTTAAACTTCTTTTTCTCGTAAATGCGGCACTTAGATTAGAACATGGACCAAACCAATGGAAAGTCGCAGAAGTTATCATGGTTCCGAAACCCGGGAAACCGCCGACTGAAGTTACATCGTATAGACCAATTTCTCTTCTACCGATCATCTCCAAAGTATTTGAGAGAATTCTACTTAATCGACTTAAGCCAATTACTGAAGGTCTCTTACCGGATCATCAGTTTGGTTTCAGAAGCAAGCATTCCACCATAGATCAAGTACATCGAATAACTGATGTAATTGACAAAGCGCTAGAACAAAAGTTAATTTGTTCAACCGTTTTTCTTGACATCTCACAAGCCTTTGATAAAGTATGGCACAAAGGCTTGGAGTACAAAATACGACCTGTTCTACCAGAACAGCTATATAATATTCTAAGATCCTTCCTATCACACAGACTCTTCCGTGTTAAACACGGAAATGAATATTCCGAGCTGAAGGCAATAACGGCCGGTGTACCGCAGGGTAGTGTTTTAGGTCCGCGTATGATAGTAAGCATAATATTACTTTATACTCGTGATATCCCACAGACAGAAGGCACTGTGTTAGCAACGTTTGCCGATGACACTGCCATCCTGGCAGCAGGTAAAACGGTTGAAGAAACAAATGTCAAACTCAGTATGCTGTAGATCGTGTAAGTAAGGTTTGGCGGATCGCGCTCAATGAAACCAAATCTGTTCACGTTGACTTTACCTACAGAAAAATAAATAACTTACCAGTTTTCATAAACGCTGGGCAAATTCCGTTCGCAAACGAGGCGAAGCATCTCGGAATGACACTTGTTGCGAAATTAAAATGGAAAACTCACGTTAAAAAAAAAACGTGGAGAACTCGAACATAGGTATCGGGAATTGTACTGGCTATTAGGAAAGTATTCCAAGCTCAGTATTTATAACAAACTGCTTATATATAAGCAAGTGCTAAAACTTATATGGACCTATGGTATACAACTATGGGGTTGTACCAAAAAAAAGTAATGCTGAGATCCTGCAGACTTTTCAAAACAAAATATTACGGGCACTTGTAAATGCGCCGTGGTATCTGCGAAATGAGGATATCCACAGAGATCTAGGAATCGTAACAACCGCCAACGCAGCTAGAGATTTTGCTCGTAGACACAAACGAAGACTAGAGGAACACGCTAATAACGCTGTACTTCCAATTTTAGATGAAGATAAGATCATTTATTTTGCCGTCTACAAAGAACCAAACCGTTCGATTTAGCACGACAATAAATAAATAATTACTCGTGTGAACTGGCGAGCTCTGCAGGAACCATCGCTGGAAGGTGACCTGCCACATTTTAACTTACAAATAGTTTTTTTTCATTTATTATTTCTTATTTTCTCCTCTGATGTGAATAAAAAACTACTGGATGAGTTCCAGAGCTCAGTTGTAGTCTAACACTTCAAATACGTTTGAAGGGAGGTGTTTTTTAGTGAGTAGGAATCTCACACTACTATGAGCACACGCTGTCGGTCCTCATAGTGTCTTTTGAAGATTTTCACCTACCCTCGCCAAAAAAAAAAAAAAAAGAAAATATGTCTTCATCCCTAGTAGTCCACTGTTTCTTTTTATAAATAAGAACTGCAAACTGTCCTAAAGTCGTCAGCCTCGCTCGCACAATTTCCAAGCAGTAAGGCATCTAGGGCAACTGGATTACTCTGACTTAAGAAGCGAAATATTTCCAATTTTATTGCTACCTCCCCCAGGGCAATATAAACTCACTTAACTTCCTGCTCATTCAACCAACTCCCATGTAATCTAAATTTATTACCATAGCCCAGGTCTTAATTTTATTTCTCAAGTTAGGCTATAACACGAACAAAAAATCAAAAACCGAAGGAAAAACAGGATAAGCAACAATCAAAATTCCCACTCATCTATGGCCCAGTATCGCTAATTAGATTCTTTGTCTTCCATATTACAAAGAATAGAAACCATTATCCCCTCTAATCTAAAACCAATAAAATAAACGGAAAAAGATAAAACGTTCCTCATACTTCAACGTATGTAGCTCGACAACCCTTTACTCCCTCCGCATCATCAGTATCATCATAACGAACATAATCTGTAATTACATCATACCCACAGAGCAGCACAACATCGCGCACGGAGTAAGAAAAACAAAAAGCAAAACAAAACCGACTGGCAGCGACCAACAGGGAACTAGCTAGCTAGCCAATTCTTAGTCTCATCTTATCATAGATGCGAGGGTAATAAACTTGAATCAATATATTCCCTGAAGATCAGTGACTTGCATCCGTGGTTCTTCTCTCATAATGCCCACTCCAGTATCTCTCGATGGATAAATGCCCCACACCGTGAGATTCACCCGGGGAGAAAGAGAAAGATAATGTATATTTTTGTCGGTTTATTCCATTTTCCACCTGATGCAGCCGCGAATCAAAACAAAACTCAGGTGGTCGCGACGCAGCGAACTATGAGGTTCATGAGTACCTTCTTCCACCATCAGTCCGCTGAGAGTCGCAGACAAATGAGCACGCGTCTTTACCTCGTCTCGTATCTTGGTTTTGTAGAAAAGTTGTTTTTTTTTTTATCTCCCTACTTTAGCTAGCTTAGAATCTCTAACTAAAGCATCTTGTTCTTCGAGTTACAGACGGAGGATCATAGCCTCCTCATCGGTCGTTGCAATTTGTTTTCATCCGTAATCGCGAGAGCAACAGAACGATGGAGATGTAGAGAACCGGACTCGGACTCGGACTCGAGCTCGGACTTAATCAACATATTCTCGTTTGTCTCTATTGGATTCTAACGGGACAACGAGTATTTAGATACACACATTCTATATAAATCGTTTTTCTGTTCTTTTCCTCATTCGCTGTATCTTTCTGTTTAATAATTTCGCTCACCCGTTACGTTTCGGTCTGGGAATCGTTAAGTGAATTTCGCTAATATTTTTTCTTCAATTTTGTATCTTTTACGAAAACAATTGTGTAAAAGTAAAAAAACGAAAAAAAAAAAATAAAAATGGGAGAAATCTCAACAGAACCGTGCCGTGCCTAATAGTAGTGATTCTGACCTTCTCAGTGTCCAAAAGGCCAAAAACAAAACCAATTTACTCACAGGTTAAGATCCGTAGATACTTTCCCTCGTTCGGATTAATTGCAAAATAAAAAGAGTTCCAGTTTGGTGGATCGGTTCAGCGGCTATCCGGAAGCTAGGCCAGAATTCAGCCACCTGACCAGAGTGGTAAGTGTTTGGACATAAGACGAACAATTTCTAAGATTTTACCGTAACTGAGGTATCTGACAGATGGAAAGCGAAATCAGCAATCTCGAATTGTGTAATTTACATTTTGATATGCTCATGTACCTATGTATGTGCGTGTGTGTGGTGGTCGATCTCAATCTAGATCAGACGAAAAAGAAAAAGGAAAAATTTGGCTCTTAGCTAACGCGACACGCTTGACCACAGGTGCGTGGAGACTAGTTGAGGGAGGATTGTCAGGTCTATTTCGTAAAGAAAAAAAAAAAAAAAAAAAAAAAACGAATACACTACTTGGTGATCGTGGTTACTAATTGAGTGCGGACTTGACGACTGGTTAGGCGTGAGTTATGTGAATCGCGTGAATGTCAGCAACCGATTGCTGGATATGGAAGCTGTAGGTTCTGGTAAAAACCTGTTTGGGTTTTTTCTATGAAACTAGAGCTATACGAATAGCAACAGATAGAATTTCCTTGTCACAAAAATTTGGTTTAGCAGCGTAAGTTTTCTGCTATTTATAAGCCACGAAGTCTACTAGTGTGATTCACTCACCAGTTCCGATAGAAAGAGTCTTGTTTATGGAGTGGATCTTTATTGCTTCGTAATGTTACAATCATACCTGTAAAGCAAGGTTTCATCTGCCTACATTATCAGAGCCTTTTCGTGGTAGACCATTCATTGCATACATTAAGGGGCTTAGCTGTTACACTTCACCGCTGTTTACCACTGGCACAGGGGACCTAGACACGAAAACGAGTATGATCCAACAAGTTTCCAAGTTGTACCGTGACTTATACTTCTTTGAATTTATCGGCGTTACTTTTTCGAGCTGGCAGGTGTATATCATTGCGCCTGCATGTATGCAACACTTTGTACTCCTTGGTAGGTAGCCCTAGAAATTGGTTTTTCAATATTTCACGACCGATTTTGGATTTGTGCGTTCGTAGGGAGATTTAGTGTGTAGAACGGTAGGTTAACGCGTCTATTATGTATACGGAGAGCCTGCCTTTCTCTGTCGACTCGCGGAAGTGCGATAGGGAAACGAAGTGGTTACTTGACTGTTTACCTCCCTCGACAAAAATTGTTTATCTCTTCGTGGAAACATCTTCATAAAGAAGGCCAAGATGTTCACTTTAATCGAGATCAAGCTCTATGCCCTAACCTGAAACGTCTCTGAAGGGACTGTCTTCAACACTTGTATTAAGAGCCTTACACAAAACATGTGTTGGTTAGCAGAATTTGGAGATTGTAAATCTTTTTACCATTCGGATGCGCTTGGACATATTGAAATGCTTTCTAATCGATTCGGCAAGGACTTATTATGTCCAAATGATTCGCAGTGAGGGTTAAATCATGAACAGAAGTTGCTGCCATGGCATCTTTTCGTACTAATGCCTCTCTGTAATAAGTGCATAAAAACTAGCATTTCGGGACACTTTGGTGACTATATTCTGCCTCGTGCCAAAGCACAAGTTATGACTCATATAGCAGTCACTCTACTCTATCACTTTGTCTTTACCACCAAACCCCACCGAGTCCTACGTGCCAGGCAAGAGATGAAAACAAAACAGCCGCTGTCTGCCGCCATCTCAGTTCAACTCCCCAAATCCATTCAACCAAACAGAAACCATTCAGCTTTGCCTTTAAACCAGTCCGACTCATGATATGTCACATAGCGACCATTGTCTATCTTCAAACGCTGACTGTACTCACCTTGAGCACCAAAAGGTGCCGCGCAATCACTTCAATTGATTTCTTGCATCCGACACACAAAGCCACAGTCACAGTCTATGACTAATCGGTCTCTCAACATGTGGCGTATGTGGCGTTTAAATACTATTTCAGTTACTCGAGTTGAAAGTAGATCACGTAGAGAATTTTCGTCTTGCGAGAGCTAATGAAAGTTGCCCGTGAAAATTACCTTCAAAGATTGAATGGAACTTTTTCTTCTTTCTAAGCACCGATTGAAACGAATCGGTAATTGTTCGTGGCATCATGTCTGTCATGAGCAAGTCGTTGTTCACTATCTACCTTTGAGGTATGGGGGGGGAAGGAAACAAAGCGAAAAACGGCCTATCGGATTAAAGGTCCATTGAAGACGAAAAGCTTTTGTGTAAACAAATATCCACTGAAGATAAAAATGACTGTTTCCAATAAACAACAGATTGCTTCATAAGGTAGTGAAATATGTACTAGTGTCTTCAAAGCTATTTAGAACAAAAACGATATCGTTCTCTACTGAAATGCGACTTTGGACACGGAATTTCGCGGATCCTCGATAGTATAGTGGTCAGTATCCCCGCCTGTCACGCGGGAGACCGGGGTTCAATTCCCCGTCGGGGAGTTTTATTGCCCAGGTAAGGTCAGAGGCAAAAACGTTCTCCTTTGTTTTTTTTTTGTTTGTGTCACTGCTTACAGTCCACTTCGAATCGTATTGACAGCGTCAGTCATGAGCAACGAGCACACTCCAATTGTTACACGTGATTTAACATTATTACAAAACACCATAGCCACGCAGTCACACAGCAAATACATAGTTCTGATTCCCTGGGAAACTGCCCGTCTCAACGAATACTCTCATTCCATTTCGATGACAGAATAACTTGCTCACGACCGCTCACATCGCTCGCAACAGTTCAACAATCCAGTTGTTACCGCCACAACAAGACAACAAGAAGGTGTGTGCTCCGAGGCGGAACATTGCTCCATTTGAACAAACACCGATCATCGTGGATGCTGACAATAGGACTTAATTGAAATCTACACCGTGACTGGATAGTTGTGATAGACAACAACGCATTCGACGAATACCTATCGCACCGACCCGACCGCCCGCGGTGTGAATTCGATATTGAAGCGAGTGACTTTTCAAGGCCAATCTTTCGAGTTTTCTACACGAAAACTGATGCGATACAGGTGGATTGATGGAGTCATTCTGGATGTGGATTTGAATGATTAATTAGATCGTTTTGCTTAAATGGGTTACATCAGCCCACCGGTCAGAGAGGAGATGACTAATGACAAGCTGCTCTAACTGCTTTAACGAGTTACATATGTACATGCAAACACTCACTCGACCTAACGGATACCACTCAATCACTGGGTCGTTGACAATCGCAGAAATACCCACCTTTGTGCTGGCGGTAATGAGTGGAACCTCGAATCCATGGACCGTGCAATGGGTTTGGTTAATCGGAATTTGTTTTGCTGAATTTCGGATATGAAATTGCAACGTTCAAGGAAGGTCACTGTCGATTGTTGGTGATACAGATTTGATTGCTGTCGGTGATTGATGTGATTTATAGGGCGGATATTGGGAAAGGCAATACTTGGAACTGGGCTGTTGGCTGAGTATGGGTTTTTTGGGAAACCTGTTAAGGTCGATTGAGATCATAAACTATGTATAAACTCGAGATTCGTTTCATGGCGAGTTGCACTGGAGCTGATTAGTTGCTATAATCGAGAATTGATGTGACGAAAGTGTCGAAATGAGGATCCGAGAGATTGTATCCAAGGTTTCTACAGTGACATAACTGCAGTGCCGGCCTTAGGGTAAGTCGCAGACAGGCTACCGTTCAGGGCGCTGAAGAGTTGAAGGTTTCTCTCATGGAGTTTAGCGTAGCAATCCTTGCTGACAAGATTTTCTTTTCAGAATTAGTAATATTGGCTGGAAATCGCCATGCAGTAAATGCGGGCGCCACGATAATTTTGCCTAAAGCAATGGTAGTGCCCATGCCGCTCCTGTTATATCACTTCAAGTACCATTTGTTCAATTTCACTAATTCATCTTGTGGTAAGAAGGGTTTTCTCCGATGCCAATATCCCATTCGGCTGTAACCTATTGCGATCTTCCTGTATCATTCACGCCATGCTGTGACCAACCCCATCTCTTCCATCCTGTTGAACTCTACACATCAGCCCATCATGTAGGTCAATGAAAGTACACTACATATTTTCCCTTCGGCATACATAGGAGCTGGAATACAACCTACAAGATCCATCGATCGAAATATGTACATGTATGTATGTATGTATGTTGGCGTTATAGCCCATGAAGGACCTGAGCGGAGCTTCTTTCATATGTACATACATATGTATGTATTTTCCGACCTCTCAGCACCACACTGACAATTAGCCCTTTCATCAGAAGCTAATCGCCAGCGTCACGTGAAACATCGCCAGAGAAATTTGCATAAAAAGAAAAGAATCTCGATTCAAATAGTCGCGTCGCGTCGTCGTTCCGTTATGATAGATAAATTATTCTTAAGACAGAATTATGCTTAGTCGTGGTATAACGGTCAACTGTTGTTGTTCCTCCATTATCGTCCATCAGACTTGACCGACGAACCGACAAGAAAATAGAAAAGTTCACTCAAGATCGCCAAGAATCTGAATGTGCTACTCATACTCAAGCGGTTGAGTATGAGCAATTAGCCGAAGAACACTTTAGTGAAACCGGAAAACCTAGATACAGTGTAGGTTGCCTGTTGAACGAAGACCGCGACGATGATGGTGGGACGATGGCGTGGCCAGTAAGTCACCTGTTGTTATAGTTTGGCCTAGATTTTTCGACCACAGGTCAGTAGTCTGTTTTCTGACGTTTGACAGCATAAACTCTGTGTCCTCGATAGTATAGTGGTTAGTATCCCCGCCTGTCACGCGGGAGACCGGGGTTCAATTCCCCGTCGGGGAGAGTTGTGACCATGCGTCTTTGCACTTTTTTTTTTCTTTTCCAATCAACGTGCCATAAGTACTTGTTCTCCCACGATATACAACGACGAAAAAGAAACTCTATCCGTCGGCAGCATGTCGTCGATGACTGTTTGTTTACTTACCCGCACTAGTGCGTTCGCGGGTAGGAATTACAACAATTTTGCCAATTAATTCGGTTCACACAATTCATTTTGTATTTTTTCCTTTGTACCAATCGCGCATTGCTCTGGCCATGGCGTGGAAAGAAATTTAAATATCGGTTGTTTGAGCATCCAAGCGGTGTAGTGCACGCCGAATGAATTAATTTACTTTCCATGGTCTACCACACCATCGGGATGACTGGTTCAGAGGTGATTGCCTGATAATGAAAACCATAATCATGGCTATGGGGCTGGACTATGATGGTTAGTGCATCCACTCGACCGGTTGACACAGTAAATGTTATTGGACGAACTTTCGCCAAAAATGGGCGGAACAGCCCGATGAATGGCAGGTTGTGTGGCAACGATATGGTTATAGAGAGATGCCACTGAATGAGTATTTAGGTCGTTTAGATAAGGGGAGGAATGGAAAAATTATGCTTTCACTCCCTGAAGGGCTCCAACTCAGATTATTGCGATTCGAAAAGAAATTGCTTCCAATCGTCTTGCCTGTAGTGTGGAAAATTGATTTCTGCGCAGCATGGAAATCCTATTTAATAGTCGTACAAGGAGGAGGAGGAGGAAAGCCAGTTTAGCAAGACTATGTGGCGGAAAGCAGATGGCAGTCTCATGGCCGAAGCCCTATCTCTCGTTTAATAATATTTTAGACAGTAACTAATCGCGGATGATTAGGATTCAATGTGTCATAGAATAGTGAGCACGACTTCCTCCTTCGGGCCTAGGTCACGTCGATCGATCATTTCAACTAATGTCTGATCGATCATGCATCGGGGTTCAGTAAATTCAGTTCGACGTGCTTTCGATCTTCAATTTGCGTGGCGATCAACAGCTCATACATTTCTGGAGCAGATTGTATAAAATCCAAAACCTTGGACCCATTACCTGACAGTGTTTAGGACCGTGCGATCCACACCACACTGATCTACATGCAGCACTATTAATTTTAATGCCCACTAATTTAACTGTTGACGACCCAGGAAACAACCAAAGGAAAAGGAAGAATGATATTCGGCTTTGTACGTGGAATGTAAGGTCCCTCAACAGACTACGTGCAGCCGAACAACTTGCGGAGGGCGTAGACTGTTATAAGGCAGATATTACCGCAATCCAGGAAGTGCGGTGGGATGGACCGGGCAAAAAGAGGATGAGAAACTATGATATCTACTACGGCGACTGCTACAAGGAGAGAAGACAACGCTTATTCGGATGCTGATTTGTTATTAGAGGTAGACTAGGGCAAAAAGTCTTGGGCTTCAGGCATGTAAGCGAACGCCTCATGACAATCCGCATCAAGGCTAAATTCGCAAACATCAGCCTAATTTGCGCTCATGCCCCTACCGAGGAAAAGGATGACGCTACAAAAGACGACTTCTACGACCTACTAGATAGGATATATGCCCAATGTCCCAGCTACGATGTTAAAATCGTACTGGGAGACTTTAACGCAAAACTGGGCAAGGAAGTCGCCTTTGATAGGGTTATTGGCAAGCACAGCCCACACAACACCACATCCGAAAATGGATTTAGGCTGATAAACTTCGCAACGGGGCGAAATCTTCTAGTTGCTAGCACGCGTTTCCCACATCTCAACATCCACAAAGGGACCTGGCGATCTCCGGATCAATCAACCGTCAACCAGATTGACCACATTGCGATTGATGGCAGACACGCATCCGACATTCTGGATGTGCGAACTTTTAAAGGAGCCAACATCGACTCGGACCACTATCATGTGGCAGCCAGGTTGCGACTTCGAATATGCCTGGCCCCGAAAAATCGACTAAGGCCATCGGAATATAATGTCGCAATGCTACAATCGCAAGAGACCGCCAGAGCCTATGCCAATCGCGTCCCCCTTAAGCTCTCGGAAAACCCTCCAACACCTGCTCAGACCGTAAAACACCAATGGACCCGTTGTCAACAAGCCTTAGAAAGTGCTGCTTCTGAGGTACTCGGTTTCAAACCGCCACCAACAAGAAACCCATGGTTTGACGACGAGTGTAGGAGGGCACACGCAGCAAAGCAGCAAGCCTATCAAGAGGCGCTGCATAGAAGGACGAGAGCTGCTCGTTAGCATTATGAGCAGAACAGGAGGGAGGAGCATAAGCTTCTCAAAACAAAAAAAGGGAGCATGAGAAGCTCGCGATCGTAGAGATGGAGAGATGCTATCGCAGGAATGACGTTCGGTGGTTTTATCAACGTATAAAACAAACATGCCAGGGATATAAGATTAGAACGGAAGCCTGCAGGGACGAAAATGGAAGCCTAGTAGTGGATTCACAGTCGGTATTAAGAATCTAGAAAGACTACTTCTGCAGACTGTATAACGGCGATGACGAAACAGATCCCGCTGTCAGGCCGAATAATCCTTTCACAACGGACGATGATAGCAGAGAATTCCGTCCCCCTGACCTGGACGAAGTTAGGAATACTTTTTCTAAGCTTAAGTCCAACAAAGCTGCTGGAGTATACGGACTACCTGCCGAGCTCTTTAAGGCAGCTGGAGATGACCTGGTTTGGAGTATGCACCAGCTTATCCGTAAGATATGGTCAGAGGAATGCATGCCCGATGAATGGACTCTTAGTATCGTTTGCCTGATCCACAAGAAAGGAGACCCCTTTGTCTGCGCCAACTACAGAGGCATAAGTCTTCTGAACTTCGCTTATAAAATCTTCTCTGCAGTTCTGTGTGAACGCTTGAAACCGTTCGTTGATAAACCGATTGGTCCATATCAGTGTGGTTTCAGGCCCGAGAAGTCCACTATAGATCAATTATTCACACTGCGGTAGATCCTGGAAAAAACAAACGAGTTCCAGATTGACACCCACCACCTGTTTGTCGACTTTAAGGCTGCATAGGATAGTATCAATAGAGACGAGCTATACAACGCCATGTCTAGTTTTGATATCCCTGCCAAACTCGTCAGATTGTGCAGGATGACTTTGGAGGACTCCGTCGATGACATTGACATAATTGGACGAAGTTGGCGAGATGTCATTGAGGCCTTTACGAGCATTGAGAAGGAAGCGGCTATAATTGGACTGGCGGTAAATGAGGGCAATACGAAATATATGCTGTCATCGAAAAAGGACACGAACCACCGGCATCTTGGCCAGGGTGCACATATTGGCAGGTATAATTTCGAGGTAGTCAAGGACTTCGTCTACCTAGGCTCCGCAGTGACATGCAGAAACGACATCAGTGCCGAAATCACTGCGTAGCCAAGGTAGATGAAGTCTTTAACTACCTGAAACTTGCATCTGCCAATACAAACGTTCTGGCCAGTACGTCGGGTGTGAGCGTCCTTTTAGATGATAGCATTTATTTAGTTTTGTCCTCGTTTACTGCCAAACCAATTTTCACCTTGGATGGAGTAGCAAGCATTCTCCAAAGTTATCCTGCATAGTCAGAAATGTCAAAGGTAGACATAGCGTTGCATAGCTCGTCTCTAATTACGCTGTCGTATACGGCTTTGAAGTCGACAAATAGGTCGTGAGTGTCGAATTAAAATTCATTAGTTTTTTCCAGGATCTGGCGTAGTGTGAAGATTTGGTCGATGGTGGACTTCCCCGGCCTGAATCCGCCCTGATAAGGACCTATCAGTTATTTTACAAAAGGCTTCAGGCGTTCACACAAAACGGCAGAGAACATTTTGTAGGCGATGTTAAGAAGACTTATTCTTCTTGAGTTGCCGCAGTCAGAGGGGTCTCCTTTCTTGTGGATCGGACATACGATGCTGAGACTCCATTCCTCGGGCATGCTTTCATGCTTCTAACCAGGTCATCTCCAGCTGCTTTGAAGAACTTAGTAGTCTGCGCCAGCAGCTTTATTCGACTTGAGTTTCGATATGGCGATTTTAACTTCCTCAAGGTCAGGGGGACGGGATTCTGAGCGGTCTTCGTCGTTAAGAAATGGATCATTCTGCCTGACAGAGGCATATTGACTAAAATTGCCGTTATCCAGTCTGCAGAAGTGGCTTTTCCCATATTCTCAGCATCGATTGCGATTCTACTACTAGGGGTTCGTTCTCATCCCTGCAGGCTTCCGTTCTTTCTTTATAACCTTGGCATGTTCGCTTTATTTATTGATAGAACTTTCGAAAGTCACGCCTGCAGTAACACCTCGCCAAATCCTCAATCGCGCGCTTCTCGTGCTCTTTCTTCTGAGAACCTTATGCTTCTCCCTTCTTTTCAACTCATAGAGCTCACGAGCTGCTCTTTATATGCATCCTGCTCCGCTATGTGAATCCTCCTGCACTCGTCATCGAACTAGGTGTTTCTTCATGGTGTCTTGAAGACCAAAACTTCGAATGCAATGCTTTTCAGGGCTTGTTTGCAAATATTCCACTACTGTTCTATTGACAGCGTGAAGGGGTGAGGTGTATTGGAGAGCTTAAGGGAGACGCGATCGGCAAAAGCACGAGCGGTTTCTGGAGATAGTAGTTTTTCGACGTCATAACTTTGTATTCTTACTCTATTTCGCTGCGTTCATGATATCTGTAAGCGCATCTTGGCTACTACAAGATAGTGGTCCGAGTTGATGTTAGCTCCTTGGAAAGTTCGAACATCGAGAATAGTGGAGTAGTATCTGACGTCGATCGCGATGTGATCAATCTGGTTAGTGATTGATTGATCTGACGACGGCCAGGTGCCTTTGTGAATTTCGAGATGCGGAAAGCGCGTACTGGCTAAAAGGAGAACTCGCCCCGTAGCAAGATCAATCAGCCTGTGTCCGTTATCGGATGTGGTGTCGGGTAGGCTATGTTTGCCGTGGACTCGTTCAAAGATGCTTTACTTACCCAAATTAGCATTGAAGTCTCCTAGTACAATTTTGATGTCATAGCTGGGACTTTGGGCATACGTTCTGCGTGGGGCGTGGAAGCAGCCCCCACGGAAGACAAGGATGACTACACCAAAGATGAGTTCTACGATCCCCCCACGGAAGACATGGATGACTCCACTAAAGATGAGTTCTATGATCTCCTAGATCAGCCTGATGTTAAAAATTTAGCCTTGATACGGATCGTTATGAGGCGTTCGCTCACATGCCGAAAGCTTAGGACTTTTTGCCTTAGTCCACCTCGAACAAAAATCCGCATCCTAACAATCGTTGTCCTCTCTCCCTATAGCAGTTGACGTAGTAAATGTCGCAGTTTTTCATCTGCTTTATGCCCGATCCATTCCATCGCATTTCCTGGATGGCGGTTATGTCCGCCTTATAGCGGTCTAAGGCATCCGTACGTTGTTCGGCTGCACGTGGGCTGTTCAGCGAAAACAGTACACGTATAGAGCCGTCCTTTTTTCGTTTTTTACAGGGGTCGTCAACATTAATCCGTTTTATCCGAGGGTTGTGGCTGTTTCGGAGTTTGTGTTTTTTTTTACGGCTACGGCCTACTAGGCCGTAGCCCAACCGACCTATCCTGTTTTTTGGCGCCCTGTTTTTTTTCACCCTTCCCCGGGTGAAATTCCCATAAGAAAAAAATCTACCGATGGCACCACGAGGAGATGGGGATGGGACTTACTAACAGTGCCGAAAGATATTCGTCTGCGGTGGCTCTTCTCGCTTTTTAGGAGGACGGCATCCGTCGGATAGATGCCACCCCTACGAGGTCTTTGTTAGTCCTTTGCCATCCTACCAGTGGAAGGACATTATATCATACACATTGGATTCGAAGTGTTTAGGAATAGTTTTTGTACGTGGGGAAGATGTAAGAGTTTTTCCAAATTGTTAGGAACAAAGCTTGGCGAAGTTAAAGGCGAAAGAGGGTAGATAAAGGTTTGAACAGAGAGTTGTTACATTTCTTGAGTAATATGGCTGGGAGTCCGTCGGGACCCGGAGAGAAGTCTTCTTTGGGATGGTTTATCTTGTGATGAACCATGTTTTCGATTATGTCATTAAAAAAGAGAGATGTCTGGACTCAATTTCTCACGTAGCTGAAAAATAAGGGGTCGGGTTTTTGACTGCAGTCATTGAATGACTGGCTAAAGAATGACGCAAAAAGGTTCGCTATGGTTTTGGGGTCGTCAACCGCCATGATTACCAACAAAACCCAAGCGCTGAGTTGCATCACTCCCATAAAATTGCATTTCTCAAACAAGTTAAAAACGAACAATCTAAAATCAAGATCAGACGCCATAAACGACACCGATCATGTCCGGATAAACCAGCTCTTAAGCAGTTCATAAAAAAGTGTTTATAACAAATCTAATGTCACTTGTGTCTGCGAGTTTACTTTCCATTCATTTGGATTTTTCATTGTCAGTTGTATGGCCACTGGATTACTCCAATTGAAGCGAAAGTTTACGCGCCAAACAAGTAGCATGTGACCTACCGAAAACTCCCAAGCATGGTTGCTACTAGGTATGTATAAAATCGAGGGCTGATACGCAGATCGTCTCTACTGACAAGGCATGGACACCTAATTTACGAAACTGATATTTACGCACACCGAGCGCGTGATATCGGTCTACGAGCAGTCACAACTGAAATAGGCAATAAAAGTGAAATTCGAATTATATGATGCGTAACGGCGTTAATTGCGTGTAGCACGAAGCGTGGCGCGACACTTTGTTGCGCCCAACAAGTAGTTCGTGGAGTTTTGCGAAAGAAGAATGCGTCACTAATCCAACGCAATTTCATTTATGAATCGCGTGAAAAGAGTAACTTCCTCCCCGACGGGGAATTGAACCCCGGTCTCCCGCGTGACAGGCGGGGACACTAACCACTATACTAACGAGGACTCCACAGCCTCAACGATCAATTCGGAACCGATTGGGCACCACTTGGGCCCATAGAAACCCCGAAGATACACTACTGTACAGCTTATAAAGTTTCCCAATCCAACCGTATCAATTGCACCACTTAACAGGTGGTGCAGTCGTCTTCCTGGAGTAACAGCGATTCCATGTTCATGTCCATCTGTCCATCGGATTGCGGAAGATTGCACAATGTGGCCGGTGCCCTCGACTCATCGTCCTCGTCATCGTTACCCAGAATATATCTCAATTTATGCACACACTTAAGGCTCGAGAACCAAAAAAGGCTAACCTATCTAGCCCTCTGTTCAAGCCACTCCACTCCAAGTCCTATATATGTATGTACATATGTGTATAGAGGCGACTTTACGTTCGCATCGCTGATTATTCTGGGAACAATTTATGACCACAATAACCAACACCGCCGCCAAGTGAGCGAGAGCATATGGGGTGAATCTAAGCGAAGTGGGATATAATAGCCAGACAAGAACTCCTACTCGTTAGACAGTGGAGTGGGTTCCACCACGATGCACACATACACATGTGGAAGCGCACAAGCGATTTAATTTACTTTGATTACCGCATGTCCGAACGCCTTGTCCGTTTCAGTTTGTCGACCACAGCAGCACTAGATACCGGGTGCTGGGCTGACGCGACTACGCGCTCAAGCAGGAAGCGCATTTTAAATTGCTATTTGTTGCTTCTTCAATTTTTCTTTCTTTTTATCTTTCTTCCTTGATGTCTTCTATCCCCCCCTGGTCCTTTGGATAGTTGTCATTATGCGTTCGAGGTTCGATGGTTTTACATGATCTTTGGATGTTTCGGTTTCTGTGACCACTGATGTGGTCGACGAGAAGGTTATTCAATTTCAAGGTACACTCTGATGGCGGAATAGTATGGTATTGTTCTCACGGCAGTGCGGAGATGGATTGGAGTCTAGACACGAAACAATAGAGAGTGAATGATGCATTGTTTGAAGAGGGGTGATACGGTATGGAGCGTTAACGTGACGTGATGACGCCGTGGGAGTAACCCCTGACACTATTTATGAGTAGATGGTACTTCGTATATGAGAAAAAAACTGACTCAAAACGGGGAATGTCACTATAGCAGTTAATGTAGGGCGCAATATACATATGTATGTACATACAATGGGGCGCTATAGTTGTGGGCTTCGTTATATCACTATCCTTCAAGCCGATTATACCGAAGATGTGACGCAAGATTTTCGGCCACAAAAAAAGTTTAATTTCCTAGACATTACCTAATTATACATACATTAGGCGCCCCTTCTCATTCTATTTTTTGGCCCCATACCTAGGGATGACCAAATAGATTGCAGGAAAGTAACGCGAATTAAGGCACAAATATTCACTTTTGGATCAAGTTGAGTACTTCATTTTGAAGGCTCACCGATGCCATTTATGTATGTGCCGAAAGATGTGTATGTTACTCAAATACTCAACTGCCTCATGGCAAATGGAGTTTGGACAACATCTGAGGAAGAAACTCTAAATCTTCCTTGGCTTGGATCCCTCTCTAATTTCTAAGGCACAGCACGCCTACTGTAAGGGTAGATCGGTCGAAACAGCCCTTCACACATTAGTGAGGAAAATCGAAAGATCAATCCATCTAAAGGAATATACTCTAACAGCCTTCCTAGACATAGAGGGCGCCTTTAACAACGTCACACCGAAAGCAATAATAGAAGGGCAAGAAAAACTAAAGGTGGAGAGGACTCTGATAGAGCTGATCAGCGAGTTGTTACTAACGCGCAAGATTCACTCTAAGTGGGGAAGCCTAGTAACTAGCAGAGTGGTTACCAAGGGAACCCCGCAAGGTGGGGTCCTTTCACATCTTCTCTGGAATGTAGTTGCGAACGAACTACTAATCAAACTGGAGAAAGCAGGCCTGGACGTTGTTGCCTACGCCGATGACGATGCCATCAGGCAAATACCTATCCACACTGAATGACCGCATGCATCACCAGGCAAATCTGGCCTCGGCTTGACAGCCAACGCACAAGGAGTATAATCTCCCTAAAAAGAACTGACATCTACAAGGTCATTGGTGTCATCACAGGACACTGCCTCATTGGCAGTCACGCACAAAAACTGGGAATAGTTCCGAATGATTTCTGCAGAAGCTGTCAGGACGAGGAGGAGGTCGAATCCATTCACCACCTTCTCTGTGCATGTCCAGCTTTTTGCAACATCAGGAAACGTTACCTAGGCTCTTACTTCCTTAACGGTCTGACAGATGTTCAGAAAGTAGGGATACAGGTATCCCTTCTTAACTTCTTAAGAAGCACAAAATGGTTCCACGAATAGGGGGGTAAAACCCTATTCTGCACAACGGGCCTCCCTGGCCTATGTGCAGTCTTCTCAATTCTGGGAAGGCTAGAAACCTACCTACCTACTCAAATACTCACCGCAGCTGGTTTTACAGACGTCGATGCGATGGTCAACAGGCTTGATGACATCTTCCAATAGAATCTATCTCGGTATGCGATGTTTTTGTTTTTTAGATCTTGTGTGGGGACGTTTTATCAGCGTATACATTGCTCTCCAAAAAAATCGCTACAAAATAATGTCAAGTGGCTTAAAATCGCACGACCTTGGCGTTCCATCCTCATTTTCGGTAGAATAAATGCCAAACATGCTTAGTACATATGTAATGCCTGATTCACAACACTGCGTTAGTGCTAGCTGAGACATCCAACACAAGCAATTCAATGGGGTAGTCATAAATACTGCGTTTGCGTTGGCGAGCTTACGTTCATTAAAAAATGAGAGAAAATAAGAAAAAATGAGAGCGAGAGAAAACGTAAGCTCACGTAACCAAAGGAGACAAAAGTCAAACATGTCGGAAATATCTGTGCGTTTGAACGACTGTTGCTGTGTATTGATGTGTATGCTGTGTCTGTGTATTTTATGGTTTGTGTTGTGTACGTTTAAGTCAGTGTTTTGACATGGAACGGCTGATAAAATTGAAGTAAGCATGCGTCGAAGCATTTCTCGTAACACGTAAAGTGCCTCGCACCAACGCAGTGTTGTGAATCAGGCATAAAGCTCATGAATAACTTTAGTTCCGTTTTCATAAAATATGACTCCACCACGATAAACAGCAACGTTTAACTAACGAAATGACATACAGATGGAAGAAAACAACAATTGTGTTTTTATCAAATTGGGATCTACTTTTCTGCATCACAATGTGGTACATAAGCGAGCAGTAACCTTCATCAATGTAACTAGAGTGCAGGGCCGTTTCCGAGATTTAAAAACAAACTGTTCCAACAATGCAGTCATAGACTGAACCCCTAGTACCAATATTAGCCTGAAATACCCCAAGGAACTGATGTAGGACCCAACTTATTGCATATTCAATAGATTTATGACAACTTTCTTGTCGCCTCAGATTAACTTTTATTGCGAATTTGTAGAAAACTTAAAAAGCCCTGAGGCCTACATATTTCATTCATAATTTTGACATTTACGGTTCATGATTGACACTACTTTACCACAACAGCCGTCAAGCGCCCTCATCAATATGAATTTGTTAACAATAGCCGCAGAATTTGTCACAATCGATTTCCATTCTCGAAATCTATATTTTCGGTTCTATGAACTGCTGAGTATGTCTTAGGTCAACGACTCTAAACATCATTGGTAATAGGTATTGGTAGAAGTCGATAGTAATTAGCTAGACATTAGCATACCAAACTAATGCTACCTGCTGCCTGCGATAGGCTTTCAACTTACCTTTCCGCCTTTACCTTGATATCGGCGGGGGGAAACATTTTAACGAATGCAAATTAGACTTGAAGCTGAATGATTTTTGTTGTTTTTTTGTTAACTAATTATACAACAAATTTTGGTTTTTGATTTTATTTGTTGCTTGTGATTTGGAAATGCTATACTTACTCCAAAGGTTATGGGAGAAAGTTGTTGGTCGGGAGTTACATTTAATATTTATGGGCATTGCATTAAGTAGATGAGTGGATGGGATGCAGAACTAATGTCGTTTTAGTTACAATCGAGGCATGACCGAAACCCAAATCTTGTCGGATGGGTTAATCAAAAATTCCCCTCGGCCGTGGGTTGGAGTTAACTTCATTGGGAAATGGGTTGGCTAATATGCTGCGGATTTAAGCTGATGACATTTTTGTTTTGGTAGGTAGGTATGTGGGCCAAGAAAAAAGGAAGAAAAAAAAAACGCTCAGACATTAGGTGGGATGCATTTCTCACTATCTATAATTGACCTCTTCAAGACGTCCATTTTTCATTTTAACTTTCGAATGCACTCTGTGCCTACACTTAGGTAAATGTACTTAACTTCAGAAAGACTTGGTGATGGTTCAGGTGATCACTCACTCTTGTGGTCGATGGAAGGTTGTTTACTTACTTACTGAGATGGTGCTACAGCCCGGGGTGTGCCTGGTCCTTAACCAAAATTTCACCATCTGTATCTGTGGCCAGCTATTTCCAGTGCCGCATGCCCAGTTGATTAAGGTCTCTTTTCACCTGCGTGCGTCTTTTTAGATGCGGCCGTCCTCTGCTACGTCGCTCTTTATGACCAAGCCTTCTTAACCTTCATTGTATCCGTAGACGCTGATCAGGCCGATGTCGCTGTATAGCCCATAGAGTTCGTGGTTGAAAATATTCCTCCACTCTCGGTTAACATAAAAGGGACCGAAGATTACATGCAGAATTTTTCTCTCGAATGGTCCAAGTGCCTCCTCATCCTTTTTTGATTGGCTCCAAACTTCTACAATGTGATTAGTGTGTTGGATTCTGACGCACGATGAGCGAGTTCGGATCCCGATAACATCAACGTCATCGAATGTTTATTTCGCGGCCTGTTTGCCTGATTATTGTGGACTTGAACCACATATCGTCCACGGCTTAATGGAGCAAGTCTTGGATGACGTCCTTGGTAAATTGTTCGTGACCTTTGTATTCAATTTGTAATTCACAGTATCCCAAAGTTATTGTCTCTATCGTTAGAGATTCAATGATCTACTACTCCTTTGAGGCAGTTCTATCTTAATTTCAGATTGTCATAAAAAAATGAAAGTCCACCTCGATATTCTAAAACTGTGAAATAACTACAATCACATTCGCTTAAAATACCAACCGAGTCATAACGAAAATACAACTTTCTGAGAATATCTATCCCACCGCCAACGGAAATGGAACGAAAAGGTGCAACTCGCTTCCATATGGTAATGTCAGAGCAATAAAGGCACAAAAGACCCCAATCGTGTAATCTGAACAGACCGACGAGGTATAATTTCCTGCAATCTAACTCATCCACTGCCACCGAACTGATAGGTCGCCATTAAATTCTCATTTTCACAAGATCCCTATCGCAAAACATGTACGAATACATACTCTCTTTTTCAGTTTTCTATTAGCATGGAAGCTAATTGTTAATGAGACATCTACACAAAGTTGGAGCCTAAAAAACGTAGTTATCATCGGGATCGGATCACCCGTCCGAAGTACGTCGAGTAGATGAAAGAATATGACTAACGAGCCACCAAATGGGCGATTGTTTTTCTGTAGAACTCGAATTTCTTGACGCTATGATGGTAATTCCGTCAAGCCCTCCCACGATAATAGATCTACGTTGCCTCTAGCCTTTCTTGGTTGTTTTATTGTCGTCAATTGTCAGCCGGGAAATATGTCATTCTTCTCCCACAGTCGCGCATGTCAAACGTACTGACATCTCGCTGATTGTTGACTGTCTGCGCGAATTCGTAACGTACTCGTACGTGAACATGATTTATTATCCGGGAATTGATCGTACAGGTATGGAAGGGATTGAGGTTAGGTATATCAAGTTTGTGGCGACATCGAGGCGTTGGTACGTGTATATCGGCTTGGCAATTAGTAAGCCATTCAAGCCGAATCTAAGGATCAGTTATCAGCGTCAATTACTATCTGTAATCTTCAAAATAGATCAAGCAGAATCACTTAATGCATATCGTTTCACTGTCAAACGAAAATCAGCAATCTGCTCAAGAGGCGTTTTGATGTGAAGCACTCTGTACAGCTTATCTAAGGTATCTTAATGCGTTTCCTTTGCCTTCCTGCTAGTAAGCATCTCTATCACCTGACACGTATCTGAATAAAATATTTTATCTCGTCCAACCACTATTGCGTAGTCTTTTGTATCTAAATTAGTTTTTCAAATTATTTTTACTCAATTTCCCCACCCCATCTGTCGGCATTTGTTCGTCACGGACCACACGTCATCACAGTACGAGTATTCATCTACAAATCAACGTTACCATCATCATCTCGGACGCTTCAACGGTTTTCTCTAATTAACTTAATTCGAAATAGACACGCATCGGTGACATGCTAAGTCCTCGAATAGACGGACAGTCTGTGCACGCGTCAATCTAGCGAATATGCATTTCTCTATTCGGTGCAATGCGTCTGACATAATTTATTTTTCATCTATCTGCATCGGGAACTGAATTGATTTGATTGGTGAAATCGAATTGTTTAACAGTAAAGAAGGTAGTGACTAAGTCTGACCTGACCTAATTCTAATTTCAACAAATGTGGAGAAAACGATGAGAAATGAAATCCATATCGGGTGGGTTTATTCACGTCGTTCTCGTATCTAGCTGAGGTATGTGGAGAAACGAGTATTGACGTGGAACGGTTTCGTTTTTTTTTTTTTTACTTTTTTTTTCTTAATGGGCAAGTTTTGGAGCTGTTTTAAAGATACTGCAGATTAGCTGAAAGCTAATACATATAATGGCAAATGTATCTTTTTGTAGGCCTTGATAAGCCTAAAGGTATGTTGTCTTATTGCAAGTTTGGTGACAGCAAGATGCATTTTAGCTACTGGGATAGTATGAGTCAAGTGTTGACTGCCTTATTGTTTAAATTTTGGGCGAATATTTCCACTTTATTTCGGAGCAACAGAGCTGCGCTGAAAAATTGTTTTTTTTTTTTTTTCACGCCTGTATTTATGCTTCAATTTTACAAATTTTATTATATCGTTTAAAACGACGAAAAAATCCACTGAAATCGGAGAAAAATTTAAACTCTAATTAGATACTGGCCCAAAACGCGTTGTATGAAATATATTTTCCGAAACCTAAAAGATCAGTTAATGTGGAAAACATTTTATAATCAGCGCCTGCATATACATATGCTATATGTACAAAAACGTCCATAGAACAACTACCTCCTGGCGTCTCACAGACGCTACTAAGTGATTTGATTCCGACAGTCGCTTCTATTTTTAGACAATTCTATCTACCTGTTCGAATCCGTTTCGTTTGCAGTACAACACCTGTGACCTGGAACCGAATATTTCAAGTATATATGTATGTATAATAAGAAAAAGTCTGTTCTCATAGTAAAGCCATAACACGGCATACCAACTCTCATATGGTCTAGTGGCTAGGATATCTGGCTTTCACCTAGAAGGCCCGGCTTTGATTCCCGGTTTGGGAAGGATTCTTTTTCCATCTTTTTAGGGTTCCGTACCCAAAGGTAAAACGGAACCCTATTACTAAGACTTCGCTATCCGTCTGTCCGTCCGTCTGTCACCAGGCTGTATCTCATAAACCGTGATAGTTAGACAGTTGAAATTTTCACAGATGATGTATTTCTGTTGCCGCTACCATGACAAGAAAAAAAAAACAAAACAAAATGAATATCTAAGGGGGGCTCCCATACAACAGACATGATTTTCATCCAAAAAATCCTGCCTTCAACCAAGATCTGTCTTTTGATGAGGTAACATACATAGTCTCTTTCATATTTATGTATACAGATGGTACGGAACCCTTCGTGCGCGAGTCCGACTCGCACTTGGCCGGTTTTTTTTTTTTAGTCTTGTCATGGATCAACATTTTATCTCTAATTATACCATTCGTGAGTGACTAAGCCGCCGGGTTAAATCAACATTGACAATCGGGAAGCCCCTGTCATATTATCACGCACTAGCAGCTAGCAATTAAAAATTCATGAGCTGTCGCTCTTCCAGTAATTACCACAGTCGCCCACACAGCGCCCATTCACAACTCACTGCAGCAATGCCTATAATCGTCCGTATGTGTACCATCGAATGCCGACGTGAGCCTCTTGCCACTTGCTGGCGTTGCCTTCCTTGGCAATTACCTAGAATTGTATTCGAATAAGCAAGTGTTTATCATATATTTATGCGACCCAGCCCCAATGCATATCTAACGGTTATGATTAGATGTCAAAGACTCGCCATGAACATGCCTTCCACTTAACTCCTGCCAACCTCTGTGCATTTGAATTACACGAATACACGAAGTAGTTGGAGCGCTTGTCTAACGGAGAAAGTGACAATAAGGAATTACGTACGACCAGATACCGCATCTTCATCATCGAATCATAATTAAAAATTATTAGCTATTTTCGCAACGACCTACATTCGAAATGGCAACCACTATCGACCACGTAGGGGGAATAGTCATCATCCTTCCGCCGAATCTGGTTTGAAACTTGATCTTTGCAAGTGCGGTCACAGCGGTCGCAGCTAGCCTATCGATCAAGTTCAACGAAGAGAAACGCAATTTGTCTTTTCGTCTATTCATTTACCAATTTTACTACTTAAAGTTGATTTTGCATTTTTTTTTAGTGAATTATCATCATTCTACGCTGGCTACCAAATGGCACCCAGCATATGTCAGAACTCACCTATGACCGTAGGTCCGGCTGAACAGACTCATCATCATCACCATCCGCCATCGTCGACAGCCTCGTACAAAATGACTAATTCGGAAAGTAGTTGGCCGCAGAATTTCACCAATAAAGTGAGTATAAAAACAAGTAAAAATAAATTGTTTTAACTATCCTCCCCGACGGGGAATTGAACCCCGGTCTCCCGCGTGACAGGCGGGGATACTAACCACTATACTATCGAGGATCTTGAGTATGACAGGTCCAAATCCAAATTGCACCGTTACCTTGATATCTGTCAAACGGTTTGCGGTTATTTTTAAAACAAACAACAGTTCGTTTATCACTTCATTCACATTGAATTTCACACACTAAATGCTCACGCTGATCGGCGTGATGTCAATGTGATTTTGTCATGAAATTCATATTATATTGCAGGAAAACCAACGTCCACCGGTGTACAATCCAGAAGACTATATCCAGTCGTTGAAGAAATTCGGAAAACGTCAACTGGGGACAAATGCCAAATCGATCTATGACACCAGCGACATGGATGTCCCAAAGGATACATTCAAATCAGCCACACTTCCGTCCAAGTACTCGGAGTACAGGTAAGTTGACTGCCCCTTAAACATCACGAGATGCAGTCAGTCTAATGCCAGTTTTGTAGAAGTCCAATTCCATCGCCACCAGAAACGGATAGTGAAATGTCATTACGGCAGTTTGGCTCGATCACTGATCTTCTGACGAAACTACGGGCCGATTTGAGAGTGTCGTTTCCGAGTTTTGTGCAGGAATTCATCGCAACCCCGTTAGACGGAGTGAGCCTACTACTAGAAGTCCTCAGAGCTATCCAACTGTCACAGACGATCAACCCGGTAGCGTCAATGAGTGCATCATCATCGATGCCCCGTAATGCACAGTCGTACCAGAGACGAGCGCTCCTTGATGAGCTCGCGTGTCTGTAAGTACCTCTTTCCTATTTTTATAATCACCACTTATACTTGATCCTACTACAGACAATGCCTGAGTATTTGTTGCTGTCGATCACCCGAAGCTAGCGCGAGGCTTGGAACCACACCAGCTGGTCTTCTACCCTTGGCTGCCTCTGCGACTGGACAAGGTATTCGAGCGAGGATTTTCGCGCTACAATTACTAACAGCCGCCTGTGACAAATATCTACTCGGCCATGGATCACAGAAAAATACCTGTTCTGGTCACACTGCTGTCTCTGAGGCTTTATCTACCCTCCGGCTGAGGTGTGGCGAGCCAGTGAGGTTTAGGCTACTTATCGGGATGCTAAACAGCGGCGGTGGTACGGGAGAGCTTCAAGCCGTTGGTGTCAAGTATAATTCCCTTAATCCTAGTCGCAAAATCCAAAATATTTCACTGACAATCATTCCAGATTCTTGAACACCTTCCTCGAAAGTGCAGAAAATTTGCAAAACCGGCTGTACCTTCAAGCAGAGTTGTTCCAAGCCGGTTTCGAGCCATCACAGCTATTGAAGGTACTAAAACCTACTAGTCCATTTCCCAATTGATTATGATTTCGTTTGTCGTTTCAGTGCATTGATCCGTCCTCATCGTGGTTGGAGAAAGTCCAAGCTGAAGTTCGACGATTTGAGGAGCTCAAAATCGATATCGAAAAGCTCCAGAGTCAGGCAAGGGAATCTGATAGAATCCGCAGTCAAATGGTTATCCTAGAACGGAGAGTACAAGTACGTGTAAAGGCTCTTAACTCTATCCATTCATTTAAAACTCCCATTGTTTTCTAGATCCTTCATGAAGAAAAATCGGTCCTGACGTCGATGGAGCGGCGTCTACAGGAGCGTTGCGCTGAACTCCAACGAGAAATCTTCCGTTTTCAAGGAGCCCAGAGCGAAAACTTCAAATCCCTCGATAAACAGCCAATTGCACTTCCACGACTCGTACCACCCACCAACAAACAAGGATTCTCCGAGCACGAGGATGAAGGAATCAGCAGCTCCGAAACCGGTCCCTCGCTTAGTCCCGTGCCGATTCTGGTTCTCCCACAAAACAACTCTCAAAAACTAAGTATAATCCTCAACGATCAGAAAGAAGAGGACGCCACAATCGAGGATGTTATCGAAGAACTGAAAAATATAGTAAGCGATGCCGAGAAACAGATCTCCATTCAAGACGTATCGATCGTCTCCACCGACAGTAAACCCGTTGTCCTCGAAGCCAAGGAGAAGGATATCGTTCCCGTCAATCTCCTACCACAACCGCCACGAAAATCTCGATCTCTGGCTCATCTTATGTCACACGGCGGTGGTTCTGATCTTGACGCCTCTGAGTATGGTCTGCTACTAATTCAAAATCAGAACAACACGAACAACGATACCAACTCGTACTTCGACGAGCCTGATTACGAGGAAGCCGCCGAAAAGCCATATCACCAGCCCGATCGCTGTTCGAATACTGCCCGCATGCACCCGAGTACAAATCGCGAAATCCTCGATGTCATCATGAACGCACGCAACACCGAAGACGACCAAACAATGAAGGCATTCCGAGAAGGCGCGAATGGACGCAACTCTCACACATCGCTTCCGGTTGAACAGACCCAACAGCCTCCAGCTCAGCATTTCAACGGTGTCTTCTTCATGACCGGCATGAATAAGCCGCAAAAATACCCGCGACCCGATATCACTGCCGCACTCGAAGCTCGTCGTGTCACTAAGAACATCGAACGTATCGAAGGCTACAGTCATGAGCATATTTGCGAGAAATCCCGCACCAATCAGCAGATCTTCTTCGGATCCAGTCCGACGCTGAAAATCAACAACGGACTGTGCTCCGGGAACGTGACCGTTGTCAGCAATATAACAACGCGGACGCGTTCATACACCCAGGGCTCAAAAGTGACAGACATTCCATCGGGATTGTACTAAGAACTTAATTTCGTGTTGTTAGTTAGAGTTATCGATATTTAAACCCACGCATACGTACATACATACTTTCATCTCCTTTGTGCAATATTTTATAAATCTTCCTCTGGTGGTTGGTCATCGATATTTCATTTATGTTATTTAAGACTTGGGAAACAAATGGAACTTTAGGCATTCTACAGGTTATCGATGTAGAATATCGAAAAGTTTAAGCGAATCGTATACTTATTTTTTTATGTACAAGCTTGTTAAAGCGATTAATGGTAGATTTAATATACTAGTATCTACATATATATAAATGAAAACGAATCACATGAAATACTTGTATTTATCTATCATGACTTAACTGACTACTTAGATTATCTATGATTAGATAAGTGCCCATTAAAACGAACAGGTGTGCGATATCTGTGTGATTTGAGCAAATAATTAATCTCGAACTTCCGCGATAGACGGATTATTATAAACTTCCTGAATAGTGAACAGGCGAATGGAGAACAAACTGTTGTTATCGATGTTATCGAATGCAGGACGCAAAAAAGAGGACACCCTAAGGGACTATATAATTTACCTAGTAATCACTACTGTATGTCAAATTTCAGCATTTGCACAAGGTCCATTCCGTTTATCGACTTTTTTTTATCGATTTCCGCGTATCGCCAACACTTCAGAGGGCCCATTAGCAAGTTGTTCTTATCAACCACTTACTAATCAATCTCACTCTATCTTGTCACCTATCGTTTGGTACGCAAAAGGGTCAAAACAAAACGAAAAAAGAAGAGAATCGATATCAGTAAAATTGGCTAACGATAACTTTATTTCGATATTTCGCTTTCATTCTAATCATATTCCAATTTTCTAAATGATCCCTCAATGCCAAATATTGCTTCCGAATTCACTGGTTTACCGGGTCGTAATTTTTCATTTGTCCCATATTGCTGTTCCTCGATGAAGTAATCCCGATAACTTAGTAATTTTGCCTCCCACGTAGCGATGACATCCTGAATATTGCCGTTTTTGCCACCATATTCCGCAGGCAAGTAGTTTTCTGGTACATACTCGTAAAGAGACTCATAGTTTTTATGTATATGGAACTGTTATCGAAATAAAATTGCTTAAGAAAACAAATACTTTTATCGATATCTATATGTATGCAATTACCCTCTTTTTAATTTTGTCGCTCATAAGTGATCGAGCGATCGATAACACCGTCTCTGTCCCATTAGGTGCATTCAAAAAATGAAATCCTTGTGGTCGATAGGGCCAAGCTTTATCGCCAAGTACTGCAAGTTTTTTCGTAAATACCGGATCGAATTGCAGAGCATGTGAGGTACTCACTCCGCTTAAATCGATAATTTCAATAAAGCCTTTCACCATGACGTTATCGTCTTCAATAAATTGGATTTCTTGCATAATTGTGTTAACTTTGATTACGTCGGCGATTTTGAATTTGCTGGGATTATATTGACCGTAGCGGCTGATATGAATCCGTGGTCCGTCCTCGCCGAGAGGCGATGGTAGCTTCAACAGGCACCTTGAATAAAGGAATTAAAGCAGCAAGGGAGTTATCGATATCGAAAACTTGTAATTGTAAGACTCACCCACTTCGGAGGATTTCAAGGGTTTTCGGGTCGTCGACACTTCGATTACTGTAGAGCTCAGGTACAATTCCCCGCATAGTGTAGAAGTTATCGAGTTTGTGTTTAGTCTTCTCCAAGCTATGTTTGCAGCCCCGAAGGAAGGCTATCAGGAACTGATCGTCTGTACGGGCCTTGAGGTGTGGCTGCTTGGCGATCCAGTCTCGCAATGCCCTGAGATCATCATCGATACGTTCGGGAACTTCATTTAGTTCTTCTTTGGCCCGCTGGGCCAGTAGCGGAGGGAGCGGTCGAATATTAGGCATTGCGCTTTAGGTGGACAAAACAGTACTAACTATCACGTGATTATCGCTATAGACTAACGGAACTAATTGTTTTTCGTACACGCACGTTTAGCGACTCACAAAATCACAATTACAAGCTCCGATAACACTCGTCGTTATCCTATTCCATAAAATTTTGTGCTCCGATTGCTACTAGTATCGACTGCACTTACTGATTTGTAACACAGTCTTTGCTCGAATGCAGTTAATAGTTCCACAATCTCACACGCACACCTGCTCCTCTATTCCGATATACATAGGTTTGTAGCATTTAAAGGTTGTCGCGATAAGATAAAAGATTACCACTCCAAATGAGAATTATCGTCATTTATTGAAGCATGTACATATATCTAATAGCACGGCAACAAAAGTATCTTTAACTTAGGAACGTGGAAAACAAAAATCTGTTAACACCTACATATTACACTTGTCGATTTCACTGCAATATGCGACACGATTGTGAGTATGCATGCTATCGAATCGAGCCCAACCGTAGTCTAACCGCAAGACACCCATTAGAGACTAGCTCTCCCCCAAGTTATTTTTATGTGTGGATTCGTTTATACAACTCGAGTGAGTCAGTCAAAAGCGAGTGTGAAGATAAGTATAGTGTTATCGTTGTATCTGCTGACTTTATCGATAAAAAAAAAGCTCACATACATAAGTATGTACCTATGTATAAAGAACGTAAAAGTGTTTTTGAGTGTTTTTTTGCAAATCGATTAGATTTGAATTGTAAGTGCGGATCTATTTCCACTCTGTCCTTGGTGTTATCGATAACAAGTAAAGTTTATGATGTCAATAGTTGAATCCCAAATCAAGAAAGTAATCGCGGAATGTGATCTCTATCATTTGTACCGAAATTATCGGCCATTATGGTGGGCTTTTTCCCAATGATCACGGAGTTTGACACCGTGACTCACAACCATCTGGCGTTGTTTCATTCTCACGAGTTTGAGTAAACTGAATGACGGCGCTGTTTTTGTCATAGATAAGCTTAAAGTAAACAAGCTTCTGAAAGTCTCTCTGCTAACGGTTGAATTCGCTATTTTCTGCAATCAGGGGTGGGAAGCTATCATTCACCACGACAGCGAGAGTGAATTTTGATTGGGGATGATACGGAGCTTCGACTCCGAATCCGATATGTCAGAACCTTCGGTTTAAATTGCACCTCCGAATCCGGCGCCGGTTCCGATATAATCACAACGAAGGTTTTTCGGACTACCATCGGTAACGTAACGGTAACGACTAACCACCGACGAACACGAACGACAAAGAGCGATCTTGTTGCGACATGTTACAATACAACTGTATTTTCACTCTTTTATTTGTTTACATGATTAGTAGATTTGCATTGAAGTTGAGAGTGCATGCATGAGACGCGTGAGTTAGTGATTGGTTTGTTGGTTTAGTAAACAGACAGCTTGCCGCTTATTAACTAGACTTTATTAACCTCCGACTCCGATTCAATTCCGACTTCGCGGAGGTCGGTATGAGACTTCCGACTCCGACTCCGATAAAACCACCTCCGTAACATCCCTAATTTCGATAAATACTTTAGTGGCCATCTAAAGCTCTATAGCTAACTAACATCTAACATCGAGTTTGCTGCAATGACCAGGCTTGTTGGCAGGGACTAAACTTCTTTGTAGTGACCGAGATTAGTCGCAGCGACGTAGCTTGCTCGCAGTACTCGAGCTGACCCGCAGTGATTTGCTCGCAGGGACTGAGCTTGCTCTCAGTAACTAAGTTTGCTCGCAGTAACTGGGGTTGCTCGCAGTGACCAAGCTTGATCGCAGTGACCGAGCTTGCTTGCAGTGACCGAGCTTACTTGCAGGGACCAAGCTTGCTCGCAGTGACCAAGCTTGCTCGCAGTGACCAGGCTTTCTTCGCAATGACCGTGCTTTGATCGCAGTGACCGACCGTGCTCGCAGTGACCCATTTTGCTCGTATTGAATGAACTTCCTTGCTTGCTTTCAGTGACGGAATTTGCTCGCAGTAATCGAGCTGGCCTCCAGTAATCGAGCTTGTTCGCTGTAACCATGTATAGTCACAGTAACTGCGACTATTCGCAGTGACCGGGCTCGCTTGCAGGGACTGAGCTTGCTCACAGTGCTCGAGCTTGCTCGCAGTAATTGAGCTTGCTTGAAGTACCGGAGCTGGCGTGCAGTTATCGAGTTCGCTCGCAGTGATCGAGCTTGCTCGCAGTAACCGAGGTTGCTCGCAATAACCAAGCTTGTTCGCAGTAATCGAGGTTGATCGCAGTGACCAAGCTGGTTCGCAATGGCCGAGCTTGCTTGCAGTGAATAAGCTGGTTCGCAGTGTCCGAGCTTGCTCGCAGTGATCGATTTTGCTCGCAGTGACCGAGCTTGCTCGCAGTAACCAACCTTGCTCGCAGAAACCGAGGTCGCCCACAGTGATCAAGCTTGTGCGCAGTAACGGAGCTTGCTCACAGTGGCGGATCTTGCTCGCAGTAACAAAGTTGGCTCGCAGTACCCGAGCTTGCTCAGAGTGATCGGGCAGTGACCAAGCTTATTCGCAGTGACCGAGTTTGCTCGCAGTGACTGAGTTTGCTTACAGTGACCAAGCTTGTTCGCAGGGATCGAGCTTGTTCGTAGTGCCCGAGCATGCTCGCAGTCACAAATTTGGTCGTAGTAACTGAGCTTGCTTGCATAAACTTAGCTTGCTCGCAGTAACCATGGTTCGTAGTGCCATAGCATGCTCGCAGTGACCAAGTTTGGTCGTAGTAACCGGGTATGTACGCAGTGACCAAGCTTGTTTGCAGTGGCCAAGCTTATTCTCAGTGGCCGAGCTTGCTCGCAGTGACTCAGCTTACTCGATATCCCAAAATCCTTCTTCAAAGTGACATTGACCACTTAAGGCAAAAACACAATCAGCCCACGTGCCAAAAACGATCAACTCCCCAAATCGTAATCCCGCACTACCTCTCCACTTGTTCTCTTATCGTCGGTACTTTTTATTTTATTTGACAACACAACATAAACACCTCTCATAAAGCAAATCGATAACACAGAATGACAGTAATAAACTCAAGACATTTAACAAGAGACGTAACATTACGGCAGCCGGTTAGTCGAACTCCAGCTTTCGAAAACTGCCTTCTGCACCAAAGATACTATCATAATCAATTTTCTTGCCAACTCGTAGGCTTTCATTCGTGACATACTGCTCGTCCTCTCTGAAGAAATCGAGCCATTCTAGAACCTTTTTGGACCAATAATCGATGATCTCTTGTTCGGATCCATTTTCGCCCCCATACTCCTTGGGGAGGTGTTTCCTCGGCACGATCTTGTAGAACGGCTCCAGGTCATTTCCGTGCATATACAGCTAGATGGAGTGTATTAGAAATGTAAAAAGTGTACAAATAGTGACTTACTCGGTCGCGCATCTTAGGCGACATAAATGGCTTGATTGCATTGAATACCGTCTCGAACGTGCTTGGTGTGTTGATAAAATGCGAGCCACAATGGCGTAGTGGCAGTGCTTCCTCGGCGAACGTTGAGAATCTTTTCATCAATGCTGGTTGCAGCTGAAGATAGTGCGCCATAGTCAAATTTGCACAGTCCATAATCTGGATGTAGCCACTGACGACTACGTTATCATCTTCACGCATCATAATGTCCTGGATGGCTGCATTTATTCGCATCACTTCGGCTAGTGTGAACCTGTCAGGGTCATATCCACCGGTACGGATTATCATTATCCGCGGACCGTCTTCTTCCAGTGGCTTGGGCAGTAGTAAGCCGACTCTGGATAAAAAAAGGTTACTCAAAAGCCCGAAGGATGATAGTGCAGGGTACTCACCCTAATTTGAAAATTTCCTGTATCCGTGGGTCATTAACGTGACGGCATGTCAACAGCTCCGGATACGCCGTTCGTAGAGAATAGTACTTATCAAACTTCTCCTTGGCCTTCTCCATACTGAATTTACATCCTCGCAGGAAAGCCAACAGAAACTGGTCATCCGTGCGAGCCTTCAAGTGCGGTTGCTTCTCAATCCACGCCCGAAAAATGGCAATATCCTCATCGATCCGTGAGGGAACTTCATTTAGTTCGGCGATTGCCTTCGCCTGTAGTTTCTCAGTCAACGGTCGTACGTTGGGCATTGCTGTCAGGGAGTGGAGAAAGTATCGGTTACAAGGTAAAGTCGCGTCTTAGTGTCACTTTGAATGTTGGGTTCCTGGTTACTGGATAAAGCGATTACACGGGTATTTGGACACCACAATTCAACGGTCTAGTCGGAAAATACGAAAACTACGTCTGTACTTGCAGATTAGTCGTCGGAATCGATACTTTGAATTCGAAATGAAGTGATATGCCAACTGATTACTGACCGATAAGATAAGTCTGTGGCTTTAAAAGTGGTGCTAATTGTGGCGATATTATAGCTAAACTGTGGAGTAGGTTGTTAATTCATGTCGCTGGGGGTTTAGGGGAATATATGAACGTATAGCGGACGATTCTACTCTTTTTAAACGTTGAATTGAACAGCTTAAGTAAACGGTTGGAGTATATGGTCTTATGGAACTCTTTATTGGGCTTGTTTTCTCTTGAATTAATAGAAAATATAGGAACCTGTATTTGAAGTGTCGAGGGCGCCGTGGCGCAGTAGTTAGTGTGTTGGACTCTGACGCACGATGAGCGAGTTCGGATCCCGATACACCAACCATTGAATGTTTATTTCACGGCATCCCTCTTCGGCGGGGTACTGGCAAAACTCCCCGTAGTACAACTTGCCTAGAAAAAGCTTTTCGACTCACGCCATTCGGAATCGGCATTAAACTGTAGGTCCCTTACACCTGTGTGAAAAATAGAATCACACACAACATGGGTGATTGAAGGGAAGCTTGGCTCTGGTCCTTCATGGGCTGTAACGCCACCACAGAAGAAGAAGTATTCGAAGTGTCGCGCGTATCGAAGGGAGTATCAAAACAAAAATCAGTTTGAGTAAGATCCACTCGATAGAAGATTTAAATGCTAAGTTTGAAGGAAAAATGTACTTCACGTGGTTCGTGTCTATGCTAAATGGTGGTCAATCGCCTTTGTAGTCCCCCGATATAAAATTACCTTCGCATCTATCCATAACTTGATTACGTACGAGAAGTTATAAGGCCGATAAACACTGTACTTACCACCTTGATAACACCAGATAAACTTTAGCAATTATTGCACAAATCTTAATCGCATAGATACGCTTATCCGAAGTTACTGATAATAACAAAAAAAGCAACCATAGTCTAGACATAACCTTTATTCCAAATTCGATCAATCTCATGCCTTACCATGAGCACCTCAATCAAATGTCAGTTTCCGGAACGAGCCATCGATGCCAAACACACTATTGTAGTCGGTAGTCTCTCCATCCTCTCGAAGTTCCTCGGAGATGCCATACTTTGCGCCCTCCTCAAAGTGCTCACGATAGGTCAGGATTTTTTTCTCCATGTTAGCGACAATCTCAGCGATGGTGCTGTTCTCACCTCCGTACTCCTTTGGTAAATACTTCTTGGGAATGTGCTCGTAGAGCGTTTCCGATTCAGTGGAATGTACAAAGATCTGTGGAAGCAGAAGAAGCTGGGATCATAAGATGGGGAACAACACTACGTTTTTCCTTACAGATCTTACCCTCTTCGTAGCCTTTTCGGGAAAGAATGCTTTGATACCCCGGAAACCGACCTCGAACGGTGGCGGGACGTTGATGAAATGCGTTCCTTTCTGTCGCATTGGACTTGCTTCATCCGCAAACACAGAGAGTTTCTTTAACAAACTTGGATGAAGTTGAAAGAGGTGATTGGCACCGACATCTCTCATGTCCATGACTTCGATATAACCACTGATGACCGAATTATCATCCTCTAGCATCATGATCTCGCCGAACATAGTGCCCACTTTAATTATATCGGCGAATTTGTATTTATTCGTGTCGTAGATTGTCGTACGGATGATTGTTATGCAAGGACCTTCGTCGTCCTTGGGTAGAGGTAGCCGCAATATTACCCTAAAGCACATACCTAATATAAAAAATATCATCTCACACAAACTATCCTTACCCCATTCGGATGATTTCCAGCGTCTTATCGTCGTCAACAAAGCGATTGTGGAACACCTCGGGAATACCTGCTTGAAGCGTGTAGTACCTGTCGAGCTTGCTCTTCGCCTTCTCCAGACTAAACTTACATCCTCGCAGAAATGCCACCAGAAACTGATCAGATGTCCTCGTCCTCAGATGCGGCTGCTTCTCTGCCCATTCACGCAAAGCTCGTATATCTCCTTCTAGTCGTTCGGGCACCTCATTCAGTTCGGCTATAGCACGCTCATGTAACTTGGGATGCAGTGGACGCACGTTAATCATCTCAGGTAATTCCGCCTGGAAATATGCTCCTCCTCAAGTGATAGATAACCACCACCAATATCCGTAATCGTCTGCAAATGTTTTCGAAGAAGAAATTCACAACAATACCCGTCTGACCACACCTGTGAAACTATCGTCGTTGTTCGAGCAACTGAGACACGAACGTTCTACGATGCACTTCAGAACGTCGCAAATCTACGATTACCTCCTCCGACGGTCGATAAGTCGCCACCGAAAACTGACCGACGCTAGTGATGGAAACATACAATTTGTAGTCAATTAGTCAAAAGATAGGGGCGGAAGCCATAGTCATGCGCCGCCTGTTTCAAGTAGATTTCGGACGAAGAACACTAGCGTCACAACTTGTTGCAAAGAGGTTAGTTGGACGAGACTAGTCGCCTTATTCGTCGTTGCGTATGTCTCATTCGATTGCGGATTAAGTTGCAAGTCGTGCGGATTATGTGATCGTGTCGGCACGCGATAATCGAGCTTTGTGGTCGAGATAATCGCATTGTTTGCGATTGGTAATTGGCTAACTGACATTTATAGGGAGAGTGCTGCCAGTACATGATTTCCTCTTAACGGATTTCGGATGGAAGCAAGAAGTGGGCGACTAACCTTTCATCTGCGTGACTAATCTTGAAGTAGGTAAACAAAAATGGCGTTTTTATAATAATTTTGGTAAAGTTTTCGAATAAAGTGAAACAACAAGGGTGCATTTATAAGACACCTTCTCAGATAGATAATTGGTTAAAGAGATGAATATACAAGATTTCAGGTTGATAGGTTAACTTTAATTTTTTTTCCATATAAACTAGAACAATCCGTTCAGCTAGGTCGGTATTATGGTGTGTTATAGTCGAGACATCGTCCGCCTCAAGCTAAGAGGAAACTGAAGACAAGTTTGTTTTGCAAAGAAAAAAGGTTTTCATTAGCCTTCACAGACTCATCAACTTTACTACGAAATACTGCTCAGGAAACGATTTCCTTCAAATATTTTGACAATACGATTACCTGTGCCATATAAAAAGTAATCAGTTGCTGCCCTCACTGCTATACTGTGATCCTAACTTTCTATTATTCTGCAGAACCGGGCAGTAAATATACAATACTCTCCGTAAGAACTATGACTATACATCTTGCTATCGACTGTCAATCAAACCATTAATTAAGGCCAATTGAAACGGTAGCTACTATTGTTGGCACGGATTTTCTGTTGCTAGAGCAATTTGGTCGGATGAATAGATGAGGACCATTCTGAGGGCATCAATCAATTGATTGGAAATTAGCGGCCGCCTCGTGTGAACCAGAGTGTTTATGTCAATCAGAATGAACGGTTTTGTATCTATACATGTTTTGTAGTTTGCATTGATGAGGGATTTCTGTGTGCAGTTCTGCAATATTCGTGGGTTACGAAAGAATTTCTTGGCCACGTATATCCATCTTTCTCGCCGCAAACCGGCTGTTTTGGCACTTTGTGAAACACAGGTCGATGAAAAGTCTGATCCTTCGGATTTCAGTCTTCCTGGATATAGCTTAGTGCCATTATTCGTTTCTCACCGCGGTCTCGCCATTTATGTCCGTAGTGACATTGCTTACCAGTTACTTCCACAGTATAGCCAAACATTCACCCCGGAATTTAATTTCATATGGCTTAAATTCATATTCCGTAAGTACTCCATTCACTACTGTTTTCTTTATAGAAGCCCCAATCTAGACAGGAATGCAACATTTGATGCATTCGACGCACTGTCTGATTCCTTCCAAAGAATTGTTTCCCTGTTCCCTCGCACTGAAATCGTTTTAGCGGGCGATTTCAATGTACACAATTCTCAGTGGCCTCGACATTCTGGACAGACAACACCCGAAGGAAGGTATGTTGAAATGTTTGCTGAGTAAAATCACTTAACTCAACTTGTGAATGAGCCATCAAGTATCCCCGATGTTGCTGGTCATACCGCCAACACACTGGACTTGTTTCTTACCTCCCAGCCTGACAAATACACGATCGATGTTTTGGAACCCCTAGGCTTGTCTGATCACTGCATGATATCAGCAAAATTCTCGAACTCCCACCATCCAGTTAAAGAAAAAGCTCCTAAGAGAACACTATGGCTATACGAGAAAGCCAACTGGTGCGGCCTTAACAACTTCTTTCGGATCTTTAACTGGTCGTTGTGCTTCCTCGACAACGACGTGGACGCCGCAACTGATACTATCGCAAACATTATCCGAATCGGCATGGCAAATTTTATTCCCAGCAAAATAAAAAGCACCAGGCCTGAGGATAATAAGTGGTTTGACTCGAGCTGCAAAGAGGCTATTAGGCTCAGGGAGCTAAGTTTTCGGGCCTACAAAGCAAACAGTTCTGAGGAAAACCGAAAAAAGTACATTAGAGCCAGAAATGACTGCAACACCCACATTCGACGGGTTAAATTCCAATCCGACCAAAAATTAAGGCGTAAACCACTGCGTAAGCTTTTTCACCTTTCCTACACCTCTGGGCTCTTCCAGAGTAGGTGGAAAACAGCATTTGTCCAGCCTATACCCAAAAAAGGCGAATAATCTTCTCCCTCCAACTACCGACCCCTTGCACTAACGTCCCTTTTTTCCAAGGTTATGGAAACGCTGCTTAACCGTCAGCTTATGAAATATCTTGAATCACGGAAACTCCTCAATGACCGCCAATACGGTTTCCGCAGCAACAGATCCACTGGTGATTTGATGGCATATCTCGCTGAAAAGTGGAATCACTCGCTTCACCAAGCAGGTGAAAGCAAAATTGTTGCACTGGATATTTCGAAAGCATTTGCCAGGGTTTGGCACGAAGCCCTTTTGTCGAAAATGCGTGCTTTTGGGATCGATGAGTCTCTTTTTGAATGGATTAGAAGCTACCTTTCGAATCGTTCAATTCAAGTTGTTTTGGACGGATTCAAGTCTGATACTCACTTTGTAAATGCCGGTGTTCCCCAGGGCTCCGCTTTGTCTCCGACACTCTTTCTTATTTTTATAAATGATTTCTTGTCTGTTACTTCTAATCCAATTCACTCCTTCGCTGACGACAGTACCCTCAGCTTCTCATATTCGTTCACCAGTTTACGACCCTGCACTTCAGTTGTAGATAATGAGCGGCAGCGTATGTTAAGCTCATTAAATTCCGATATCGACAGCATTATCCAATGGGGTAAAAACAATAGAGTGGAATTGAATGCATCCAAAACACAATGCTGTCTCTTGTCCTTAAAGCGTATAACTAACCCGCAGCTATTATCCATGAATGGCACTTGCATCTCAGAAACTGAAAAGCTTAATTGGAGCGACCATATATTCAGTGTCGCCAAGAATGCTGCGAAATGCCTAGGCTTCTTATATAGATGCAAGAAATATTTCTCACCCTTAGACCTGGCTACAATCTATAAGGCGTTCATTCGCCCCAAATTAGAGTTTAACGCTCATGTCTGGTCCGGTGCTTCCAAGACCTCATTGCACCTACTAGACAGAATACAAAAACGAGCCATGAAACTGATAGGTGACTCCAGCATTACCAAAACATTAGACTCGCTGGAACACCGCAGGAATGTTACCTGCCTCTCCGTGTTTTATCGTTACTACCACCAAAAATGCTCTGATGAAATAGCCAGTTGCATTCCGCCCCTTCAACATTTCTCCCGCAATACACGTCTCTCTAGGAATGCTCACCAATATACCCTGAAGCCCGCTTTCGGACGTACTGTCACTGTGTCGCTCGCACTGTGTCGCCGACATAATAAGGTTATTAGACCTTGAGTGCGCGCAAAGTATTTAAAAAAAAATATACAAGACATGAATGGCTGGGGGAGAATTATGCTTGACCGCTGCCGATAACTCGATGACATCGACAACTATTTGGCTTCTTGCCCCGATAAGAAGAAATCGATTACACACTGCATACCATCAGTCCTTGCCTGATACGAAAAGAGTCGCGTTGTATCAGGAGTGCAGAGTGACTTTAATCGATAGATAGGGTCAATAATAAAACTGTGTGATATCATCCTTAGAGTAATACGATCAACCGGTTTGCTTGAAGTTTTCCACATATCCTGGAATATGCCTATACGCCACAGATCGGATAATTACTCCTTTGAGTGGCTACAACGAACTCTGTAAAACGATATCTTTTTATAGACCAACAAATTCTGATATCTATCGCTCACTATCGCTCGTTTAGGGCAATCTAAATAAAGCCTACAAGCATATGGTTATCGTCCACTCGAGTCGTAACCATTGCCATGACAGTCGTCTTACGAATCGCAATCGTTGCGGTCCGTACTATTCGCAATCGGTGATAAGATAAGAGAAAATGTTGAATATTCGCCCCCTTTCGCCTGAGTTGGCTGCTAAAGCTCGCGATGAATTAAACGAAGTCGAAAGTCGTATACCCGAGGATATAGCCGCTTTACGGGCATGGATCGAGAAACAACCGCATCTAAAGTCAAGAACTGATGATCAGTTTCTTGTGACTTTCCTTCGAGGCGCCAAATACAGTCTCGAAAAGGCAAAGCAAAAAATCGATTACTACTATACGATAAAGAGCCTCTCGCCGGATTTATTTCAAGGTAATCCACTTGATGAAAAGATCATCAGATTGGCCAAGACAGGGTAAGTGTTACATTTCATTCACTCCAGCACGCGTTGGAAATACATTTATCGATCAAATAGGGTCTTTGCGCCACTGCCAAAACCCCTCTCGGTAGATGGCCCACGAATTTACTGCTCACGCATGGACCTGGCGGACCCAAAGGAATTCACAGTCGAGGATATGATGAAACTACAACTCAAAATTTTAGAAATCGAGGTATTCGAAGACGACAATATTATTATTGGAGGCACAACCAGTATTGCAGATATGTCAAATGTTTCACTTCGTATGCTGATGCAATTCGATCCGAGTTTGATGAAAAAACTCGGAACTTTCACAGAGAAGGCGATTCCTATTCGAATCAAGGGAGCTCATATGCTAAGTTTGCCAAAGGAAGGGACGAGTTTCATCAACCTACTGACAAGCCTCATGCCGAAGAAGATCGTTAAGAGGGTAGGAAACTAAAATCCCTGTCGACCAGATAATGGATATTTTTCTTTTGTCTAGATGCAATTACACACGTCAATTGATAGTATCTATGAACACATCCCTAAGGAATATCTGCCCGAGGAGTACGGTGGAAACAATGGACGATTAGATGATATTGGCAATGAATGGGCGCAAAAGTTAATTGATCACAAGGAATTTTTCGAGGAGAACTTGAAGTACGGTGTCGACGAGAAACTGCGGATCGGGACTCCCATCACGAGTGAATCTTTATTCGGGCTGGATGGATCTTTTAGAAAACTGGAAGTTGATTGATTTTTGATTGTAAAAATAAAGCATCCGACAGGTCTTCTTGACAGAATACTTAGAAGCTTTTTTTTGCTTTGCTTTATGGGTTCTTTAAGATTTTTCTCACTTAGGTCCTAGATGCGGCTTCCTTTGTCGATAAAATTATAGTGCCAAAGTGATACATTCTAGTCTAGAAAGCACACGTGCACCCATTAGACAACAAACACGCTGTAGCACGGATTATCGGCCTTTTCTTTACCCGATGAAAAAAACTAATCAAAAGTCAAATCCGTCGATAAAAAATTATCGCCTTATCGATCAGTTTGCGCGATTTTATGATCATTAATACCATTTGCAATAGAAGTAAGTCTTATCACTTACTCTACACTCCAGACGTTATATACTCATACCAAGCAGTCATCAGATACAGCTCGACGAAGACGGTTTACTCAACAAAAAATGGCTAACATTCGGCAACTTTCCCCCGAACTGGCTGCCAAGGCTCGCGATGAATTGCACGAAGTAGAAAGTCGTATTCCCGAAGATATTGCCACCTTACGCGAATGGATCGCAAAGCAGCCTCATTTGAAAGCAAGAACAGATGATCAGTTTTTGGTGTCCTTTCTTCGTGGTGCAAAACATAGTTTGGAAAAGGCTAAGCAAAAACTGGATTATTTCTACACGATCCGAAGTCTGTCGCCGGAATTGTTCCTCGAGAAATCAATTGACGATAGGGTTATAAAGCTCGCCAAGTCGGGGTAAGAATACAGGAGTCACCCTTTGAGATTTGCCTTCACATATAGATACATGTGTTCTAGGTTCTTTGTGGCCCTACCCAAACCTCTAGGAGCAGACGGTCCTCGCATACATGTCACTCGATATGACAATCTCGATTCCAGAGAATTTAGCTTCGAGTATATCTTAAAGTATCAAGTGAGGATGCTTGACATCGAGGTATATGACGACGACAATGTCATCATTGGTGGCTCGATCAATGTCGTCGATATGTCGAAAATGTCACTTACCCTTTTGATGCAGTTCGATCCGAGTCTGATGAAGAAAATGGGCATATGGTCAGAGAAGGCAATCCCTCTTCGAATCAAAGGAATTCACTTGATCAATATGCCCCGGGAAGCGCTGACAGCTTTGAATTTCTTCCGCTCGTTTGTGTCGAAAAAAATCAATGACAGGGTAAGAGACTATAGAGCAAATAGTATCCATAAAAATCTGTTGATTCTTGTTTAGATGGTTGCCCATTCAACAATAGAGAGTCTCTACGAACACATACCGAAGGAGTACCTTCCCACGGAGTATGGCGGCACGAATGGCAGCATTCAAGAAGCCACCGATCACTGGGTGCAACGTATGATCGACTACAAGCAATTCTTTGAAGATGACAAGCAGTACAGAGTGAATGAACAACTTCGGCCAGGGGCTCCTGTTACGTCTGAACTCTTATTCGGCCTAGACGGGTCGTTTAGGAAGCTGGAAGTTGATTGATTGTTAAAAAAAGATCTGCCGTTGATAATGAGATGTTTGCTATTTTAAAAATACACATCGTCTGTTAATCTGTTATCGATAACTTTTAGTGTAAAAACGTGACATGGCAGCCTTCTGTCTTGAAGCCATTCCAATAGTGACCAAATTATGGTGGAAAAGTCCTGTAGATAATTGTCAGCTACTGTCTAGCGGATTGGTTTGGTCTAGCCGCTTTCGATTAGATAATGAAACGAGCATATGCTAATATCAACTTGTCCTGAGTTGGGTATCAAAGACGACACAGGGCACTAGGCGCACCCAAATACTTATTTATCCCAGTCAATCGACATAGCATTTAAGGCCACATTGGTTATGGGTAGAACCATACCGGTTATCGAAATAAAATAGAACCGATAAGCGTCGAAAAATCTGTCAAAACGAGATAAGCCCGTTATTCGATTAAGTGAAAGAATGTGGCCTGATCGATAGGGCACCGAGACAAGGAAACAACACTTGTTCAAGGCTAAGCGAGTTGTGACAATGTGAACATGACAACAGCTTTGATCAGGGACGAACAAACCAAGTGCTTGAAAAATCGCATGACCTTATTAAATGAATAATTCAGCCTAAAACCACGCATCCAATAAACACCGTTTCACCCCCTAAAATCATGCAATCCATTGTTTAAGCTCCCATATCTTATCACTCTTATCTGCACCTATCCACGAAACCTATCGCAGTCGACGACGACGACAAATTACCTCCAAACCACTGTCCAGTCGTGAGCTTCAAATTTCAGTTTGTATCCATCGGTCAGTTAGTATATCTCCCACTCATTCTTAGTGCTTAGGCTTCATTTGCTATTCAATGAGTTACTATTGAGCATGTTTTGCTGAATTTTCGCATACCAATATTTTTGCTTTGATTATCGATTCCAGATATCTCGTGCAATCGCGAGTTTTATCAACAAAAAGTTCGATCGTCTAGGCAAGGTAATGAGATAGCGCACTTTCGAGGAAATACGTAATCGACACGAAGATGGATTAGGCACTAGTTTAATTACATATTGCCGTTTGTGTCATAGTTGTTTTTGGATAATGGACGTTCCAACCATACCAATGAGATAGTTTGTGGAAATATGTGACAAATGATATAGAATTTCACTTTGCTGCCTTTCCGGCGGGTACTTACAGATACAGTTTAGTTGTGTTCTATTGATTTCTAATGCGCCGTGACCCACGTCAATAGAGTGTAGAATACAATCTTGAAAGTGATAAATACGAGTACACAAACAAATAAATCCATAATCAAATCGCATCAGTTTTTTGTTCTGTCATGGGCTAACGTGCTTCCCTCCAAGAACTAGAGTTTAATTTTGCTTTTAAAAAAATAAGTAATGCACACCCGTCATCATGTGGTCAAGCTGTCAGTGTTGGTCGCTGAATTCTGTTGGCTTCAGGCCCCTGATTGATGAGGGCGCGAGGCCTATAGCTCTTGCTCTTCACTGGGTGTGCATGCCACTTTTATGGTTATTACTATTTTTCTTCAGTGAACTTAAAAATCGTGCTTAGAATGTGTTTATAAGTTCAGGAATTTTGAAGGGGCGCAACAATATTTCCCTGTAGGATGCTAATCACGCCAATATTATAACTGTCAATTGCCATTCTGCAGCGTAATAGTCTGGTCTCAACAAATAGGCCTGGCCAGTCGATTCGTTCTTTAGCGATTTTTTACTTACAATTAATCCACCTCCTCTCATCGAATTTCAATTTTTACTTTCCAGCCTCCCAATGTCTACCATACGAGCCCTCTCGCCCGAGTTGCAAGCGATCGCCATCAATGAATTACACGAAAATCCTGAAGAAATTCTTGACGACATCAGCTCCATCCGACAATACATTCTTACCCACCCGCTTCTTGGCAAATTCCACCTTTCCGATCAGTTCATCCTTGGCTTCCTCCGATCATGCAAGTACAACAACCAAATTGTAAAGAAGAAATTGCCATACTACCTCACAATGAGAAAAGTGTCGCCGGAGCTATTCAGCAGCAGGACAGTCAACCGTGATTTGCTTGATGTCATTCGCACCAGGTAGGAACTCAAGTCCTCGTTGAAAGGCCCACCCAACCCAATTTCATACTTTGTAGAGTTCACCTGCCGCTTCCGCAGGTGCTGGAAACGAATTCCTCGATCCTGCACATCACCAACTATGGCAACCTCAATTCCAAACAAATTCCCATCAACGACGGCATCAAGTTGTTCTACATGATAATGGAAATTCGATTTCTCGAAGACGATCACACCTCGATAGCTGGTATAACAACAATTGAAGATCTGTCGGATGTGACCTTCAATCACATGGTGACGATGAATATTGGAGTTTTAAAAAGAATCATGGGCTATGTACGATCGGGTATGCCATATCGTTTGAAAGGAATACACATCATTAATGCACCGTGGTTTGCGAACAACATCCTTGACTTATTCCGAAACAATCTTCCATATAAAATGAAAAAGAGAGTGAGTTGATCATGTGATTGGAAATTCTTACAACCGATTTCACAGAATTTTATTTTATAGTTCTTTGTCCACAAGAAGATCACTGATCTCTATGAGCATGTACCAAAGAAGTACCTACCTGAGGAATATGGTGGTGAAGCTGGTTCCGAAAACGATATCATCAACACATGGGAAGAGAAAATCGTCCAGTATACGGAGTATTTTGATAATGATTTCCAGTATGGTGTGGAAAGTAAGATTAGTAATGGAGAAGCCATCCAAAACAAAGAGGAGAGTAGCTAGGATAGAAGAAGTTGTAAATAGAAAACCAAATTCCAATAAAAGATTATGTAGGCCTGCCAAGTGGGAAAGACTTTTATTAAAATCATCGACTTTGTTTCCTAAGGTCCCCAGAGATGTGCAAATAAAATATCCAAGGAGGAGACAAATCACAACCTTGTGGAACACCATATCATTTATATGAATAGCGCCTAAAAGTCGGCACCTGTTTTCCACTCGAGATCGCTCGAAAACGTGTTCTACTAAACGCCTTCAAGCACACCATTCCACCCGTCATCTCCGCCATATAGGTCAAACCAGTTTTGCGTATGTGCCTCTTCAATATTCTGCCCACCAGATTATGGTTCTCTTCTGCTTTTCCCGATTTTGTCTGCTCTCAGACTAGTCTAATACTGTTCATCGAGAACAGCTGGCGGACATATCAAAGCCCAAACCATTTTCAGTGTCATACAAATATATCTAAGAGAAACAACAAGCTACAAGTGTAGACCGCGTGTAGAAAGCCAGTCTGTTATCGCTGCCATTAGTCATATTGTCGTAAGTTATACCACTACGTTGTTGGGTTGTTTTGATCACACATTCCACAGAGATTCTTTTGCTTTCCATTCGTTTTGTCGCTATTAACACTCGCGACAGATTTAATATGCCTCGCATCAGTGACTTCTCTATGTTGCCCAATTTAATTGCCCTAAAGCCGATTGGAGGGAAAAGCTTTGATGTGAATTTTGTGAACAAGTTACATGTAGAAGCCCTGACAGTAACGGAATGCAGGAGCTACTGATAATGGGGACAATTGTGGTTCGAATCGAGTTTAGTTGAGTGAAAAAGTGTGACAACAATCGTGACGCACACGGTCGTGACTAAGTTAAGTTGTGATACCGTGAAACGTATAAACATCGACTGTGGTGGTTCGTGATTAGATAAGGCTTTATTAAACAAAGCGCATTATTCCTTTTAAAAACAAACTCATATTCACCCTACTACACTGCATTTGATTCCTATTCTTCTCCCCTTTCAGGAATTCGTCGCCATGGCAAACATTCGCCCACTAAGTCCAACCCTTCAACAAATCGCCATCTCTGAACTCAATGAGATCCCAGAGAATGTCTCCAGAGAAATTAATTCACTACGCCAGTGGCTTAAGGACCAGCCGGAGCTGGGTAAATATCAAGTCTCCGATCAATTCCTCATTAGCTTCCTGCGATCATGTAAATTTCGGTCCGACACTGTCCATCGAAAACTACTTGATTTCCTGACAATGCGCCTGGAATGCCCGGAAATCTTCGCTAGCAGAAAAATCGACGACGACATGATGGACATCGTTCGAAGTGGGTAAGCACAACAACCAGTCTCGAACTAAATCCTTTTCTAACTTTAAAAAAAAAAAAAAAAAAACCAACAGAGTCCACCTCTCCCTGACAACACCGTTGGACACAGATCAATCCCGGATCCATATATCCCAATACGGCAAGTTGGACATTAAGCACAACTCCATCTACCAAGGTATCAAACTCCTCTACATGATGCTCGAGATCAATCTTCTCGAAGATGATCATACCGCAGTTGCTGGCTTCACAACAATCGAAGATTTTACCGACGTAACATTCAGTCACGTAATCTCATTGAACATCATGGTGCTCAAGCGGATTATCGACTTTACCCGCTGCGGTCTGCCGCAACGAATTAAGGGCATTCACATCATAAACGCTCCATGGTACGCGACCGGAATACTTACATTGTGTCGAAGTGTTCTTCCATCGAAGCTAAAGAGTCGAGTAAGTATTGTATAAGAAGAATTGTATACGGCCAGGGGTTAAGCATAGTCTTGAAGTTTTTCATTCACAGTCAACTTAAGGACTTGTATGACCATGTACCACAGCGATTCTTACCGGCTGAGTATGGTGGAGAGAACGAAACTGTTGAGGACATAATCAAGGTGTGGGAGAAGAAGATTCAGCGATATCGGGAATACTTCGATCATGACTTGCAATTTGGAACGGGCCATGAGCATGTAATGGTTAATCGATGACATTTAGTCAAGGTGAGGTTATTTCTAGAGAATAAAGGCTTGGCAGCTACCAAAAAATGCGTTTCATTGTCTGTTTTTCAAACTTCTACACACAGTCCAACCGTGGCGCAGTGACGTCGATGACACGGGATCGAATCCCGACACAGCCATGTCATCGGACGTGTTTTCACGGTGTTTCTCCTCAGCGGGGTTCTTTCACAACCCCCTGTAGTAAAATTGTCGTGAAAAGCTTCTCGAAACGTATAAAGACGTATAAAGAGCTATATTCCTTACCATAAAACTTTGGCCTGACACCGGCACTTAACCTTATTAAACTTCTCAATGAAGTCAGCAAATTCTTAAAGTTTCACTTAACACTGAAAATACGACCGTAACTAAAGAATCTCTAATATTTTCATACAAAGTTAAACACCGCAATGGGGCTGAAAGACGCCCACGACGAAAATGGCAAAATACGTGTTCAGTAAATTGCTCAGGAGAATAATTACTTACTTACTTAGATGGCGCTACAGTTCGGGGTGAACCAGGGCCTCAACCAACAAGCCTTTCCAGACGTTGGATCCGAAGACGTCTAACTAGGCCAACGTCGCTGTACAGCCCGTACAGTTCTTGGTTGAATCTCCTCCTCCACTCTCCGTTTACACAACCAGAACCAAAGATTGCACGCAGAATTTTCCTCTCGAAACGCCCAACAGCCTCTTCATCCGCTTTTGATAAAGTCCAAGCCTCAGCGCCGTAGAGGAGGACCGGGATGATTAAGGTTTTGTAGAGGGATACCTTCGTTTTTCGAGAGAGGGCTCTGCTACTCAATTGCCTCTTAAGCCCGAAGAAGCAGCAATTGGCAAGAGTTATTCTGCGTTTTATCTCAGCGCTGGTGTCGTTGCTGCTTGTCACTATCGAGCCATGGTAGACGAAGTCCTTGACTACTTCAAAAATATAGCTGCCGAAGGTGACGTACTGACCAAGACGTCGGTGTTGTGTGTCTTTCTTTGATGACAGCATATATTTGGTCTTGTGGCCATTTACCCTTAGACCCACTTTAGCCGCTTCCGCTTCAATGTTTGCGAAAGCCTCATTGAGGTCTCGCTTTGTCCGTCCAAGCAATTGTGTAGACTTGAAGTAGATCGTACCTCTTGTATTGGCCGCAGAGTCCCGCACGATATTTTCAAGAATGATGTTAAAGAAATCACATGACAGTGCGTCACCCTGTCTAAAACCTTTTTTAACATCGAAGGGGTCGGTTAGTTCACCTCCGACCTTAATGGAGCAGCGAGAGTTCTCCATAGCCATCCTGCACTCCTGCACAGTCTGACGAGTTTGGCAGGAATGTGGCTCTGTATAGCTCGTCTCTATAAACGCTGTAATATGCGGCTTTAAAGTCAATGGTGCGTGTCGACCTGGAATCCATGGGTCTTCTCAAGGATCTGCCGTAGTGTAAATATTTGGTCTATCGTGGATTTTACTGGCCTGAATCCACACTGGTAGGAACCTATCAGAATGTCCACGAACGGTTTCAGGCGCTTACACAGTACGGCAGAGAGGATCTTGTACGCAATGTTTAGGAGACTTATCCCTCTGTAATTGGCGCAGTAGGTAGTGTGTTGGCCTCTGACGCCGATGGCACGGGATCGAATCCCGACAACAGCCATGTCATCGAACATGTTTTTCACGGTGCTTTTCCTCAGCGGGGTACTGACAAAATCCCCTGTAGTATAGTTGTCAACGAAAGCTTCTCGAATTTCGCGTTCGGAACCGGCAATAAAACTGTAGGTCCCTTTCACCTATGGGAAAATAAAATCACACACAACATGGGTGACCATATCTTGCAGATGAGTTGGTGCATGTTCCTAACCAGCTCATCGCCAGCTGCTCTAAACAGTTCCGCGGGAAGTCCGTCTGCTCCAGCAGCTTTATAAGACTTAAGTTTCGATATCGCTATCTTAACATCGTCTAGGTTCGTTCTGCCTGACGGCGGCATTTTGACTATCATCGCCGCTATACAGTCTGCAGAAGTGGTCCTTCCACAATCTCAGCATCGACTGTGATTCCACTACTAGTTGTCCGTGCTCATCCCTGCAGGCTTCTGCCCTGGCTTTATAGCCTTGGCATGTTTGTTTTGCTTTTTGGTAGAACTTTCGAACATCGTTCCTGCAATAGCATCTCTCCATCTCCTCGATCTCGCGCTTCTCGTGCTCCTTCTTTTTCCTTCTCAGAAGCGCATGCTCCTCCCTCCTTTTCTGTTCATAGAGCTCGCGGGCAGCTCTGTGTAGCTCATGGCTACAGTGTAGCCATGTATGCATTCTGTTTCTCAACATGCGCCTATCTACATTCGTCATCAAACCAGGCGTTTCTCGAAGGTGGTGGCTTGAAACCGAGTACATCTGAGGCGACCTCTCTGATGGCGTTCTGACAACATTAGATTAATTACAAAACATTAAGACACAGTTTAGCACCCAGTCCATCTGTTTAGCACCCCCCCATCTTTTGCATACAGATACATTGTCTCTCTACAGTCCAAAGAGTCATTGTTTATGTAACACCGACACTCCGACAGTGGATTTTCCTCACGTGCACTTGCCAACAACGTCCACTGCCACTTACCCGCTGTAATTAAAACACAAATCACACGAGGAAAACTTCACTTTCCTCCAATTTCCCATTGCAACACAAATTGCACTACGCATTTTGTAATCACGTCTCTTGCACTCACACTTGCCGGAAGCTGAATTCTCTCTATTGACCCATAACCAGTGGCATACCTTTCCTTTCAAATTGCCCGCCCACTGGCAAACTATGGTCTAGGCCCATCGGATGAAGGGATGTCACAATAACATTCCCAGACCAATACATTTTGTCACACTGTCATTGACGATGGCATTTGCAATCATAACCATCACATCGTGTGACGGTAATCGACAAAGTAGATTAGTAACCTGTCCATCTGAAAGGTAGGAGACTCGAGATGCAAATGCATGCATGAGATGGAAAATTCGAAACGAACCGACCTAAGAAGTGATGCTGCCATCGAGGCTGTGCACAGTTTTCATTATACTATCAGCCGAGACGGTTGCGTCTATCGTGTAACTGCAACGCGACATACGACCTAACCGTGTTACATAAGTTGCAATTTAATTTAAAATTTTAATCAAGCCTATCGTGTAACCCAATCGCAGAAGGTATGCATTTGCATTCGTGAAATTGAAGAAAATGTATCTTTTAGTTACAAAAAAGAGCAGATTTGCGCAGATTTTGTAATTTTAAGTGATATTCTGAAAAAATTGATAAATCAGAGCAGTTTTTTTGGAATTCCAAGTTTTTGTTGTTCTGTATTTAACTAACAGAACTCTTTGTTGGTGGAATGTGTTCTATTTTTCGGAAAAATCAATAAATTACCTAACTAGATGGCGCCACAATTGATTTTCAACACGATTTTTTGGGGATTTTCTGCAAAAGAAGAAACCTTTACGACTTAGCTACCTCTTGAGCTCGAAGGAGCAGCGATTAGCAAGAGTTATTCTGCGTCTGATCTCAGCTCAGACAAGATGTCAGCATTTTAAGTCTGTTTTAATGATGCCTTTATCTAACTCCTGTTTCAATGCTCTGAAACGTTTTTCAAAGCATGATCTCGAGGACGATGCTATAGAAGTGATATGACAAAACGTAACCTCAGGTGATACTCTCTCAATATCGAAGACCTCGAATAGTTTGTTACCGATATTGGTGAAGCAACGAATGTCATCTGATATTCTATTAATCGGATATGCTTCGTCCAGTGTGAATGGTGCTTCCTAGCTCGCTTCGCTACACGCTTTTTGCCTGAGATAGTATCTTTCTAAGCACTGCATGCTCGTTCATCCTCGTCTGCTTGTACAGTTTCTAAGCATTTCTCGTTTCTGCGTTAGCCATGATATCGGGGTGTTCTTTTAGGTTCCTACTAGTATTGCTCTTCCCTAATTTATGCTGAATGCCTCCAATATGTATGATCGTCCTTTAACTATAACAAGGTAATGATCTAAGTTAACGCTAGCTCCTTGGAAGCTCAAGATGTTGCTGCAACGATCACTTTGACTGCTGACTGATCAGGACACTGTCACTGCCTACTTTGAATTGATGAACCAGACCCTCTGTCTAACCGTCATCATGATAAGGCACTTCTGAAGGCAAAAACACAACGCGCATTAAAACACAATTAAGTGATCCATTCTCCTTGCTCGACTGTCTAAGTAATGATTGCGCAAATTTGCAATATCTTTATGTTCAGCTTCTAAAAGCGATCTAGAGGAGGAGTAAAGAATAGGGCAAATGTGGACAACTATCAAGACTCATTTAGATGCGTATTGCTGTCCATTCATGTCCGTAAATATGTCCCCCGTGTTGTGCGAGTGATCGGCAGCTTATCTTAATCGCGAGTTTCTTCAGAGCTCTTAGCGGACAAAATTACACCTATTGTGTTCCAAATATTTGCCGTCCATCTATCCTTCAGACGGTGCTGATCAACTACTGAAGGTTGGCAAATTTGGTCTCCTATTCATACGACAGCATTCAGTTCGTTGCATTATTAGTCAACCTATAAGGCAAATACGACCACTTAAATCACATCATGGGAATGTCAACTTCATACCTTTCCCAAACCACTGAGAACGACTTCTTGAATTCAAACCAGGCTTCGGACTGTGTTTATGACAAAAAAGCTAACAGCTTAATTGCTCTCAACTTGCTCACAAACATTCTAGATCACTTTTGACTTCCCTTTGAATGATAATTATCGATTGCAACATGTTGAACAAGCAAGAGTCAACAAATGTAACGAAAAAATCCAGTAAAGAACGTCGGCACTTCCCTCTGCATAGGAAGTCCACAAGATGCAGCCTAGTTACCCAAATTACTTATCCGCTAAAGTAACAAGCCAATGAGTCTTGAGCTTTAAATCCAAGTTGTGTGCAATTAAGCCATTCGCGCGGCGAATCGAGGCAAGCAACCATAACGCAGATGTTCCTAAATTCTCATTTGGAATAGTCGCCACTACTAACCCGGTTTTTTCTTGCATTATCTGTCGCCCCTCATCTTGTGATAGATACCGAACGCGTTGCCATCTCGATAGACAACTAAGTGAATTTAGATAAAAAGCAGAATCAATTGGCCAGCAGAGTGGCAGTGTGCTGTGAACCCTGTGTTTGACACCAAGGCGAACCACTCGGCGAAACCTGCCACGCCACGATGCCCACTCTGCGGTGCAGTGGCTTTGAAACCATCGTACGATGCCATTGATTCGTTACAGTAATTCTCTTGCAGATATGCGCAACATCAGACCACTGCCGGCTGTTTTGGTCAAGAAAGCTGCTGATGAGTTGAACGAGGACCCCAACGACGTGCAGTTCTACTTGGACGCATTGAGGCACTGGCTGAAACGACAGCGACACTTGCGATCACGATCGCAAGATCAGTTTCTGATCGCTTTTCTACGTGGGAGTAAGTTTAATTTGGAGAAATGCAAGCAGAAGATCGATAGCTTCTATACGTATCGTGAAGTGATACCGGAATTGTTCAAGAACCGTGATGCCGATGATCCCATGGTATACGAAATCCTTCGATGGGGGTGAGTATCAGTCCTTCTCATACACATGTGCGTTGCGTACCATATGCTCAGAATGGAATTTTCTAGCTCCCTGTTGCATCTGCCACAACCAATCTCGGAGGATGGACCCCGAGTAGCTATGTTGCGTTTTGGTAGTCTCGATTTCCGCAAGTGCACAGCCGCCGATGTGTTCAAGGTTGGCGCAATGATGGCGGACCTATGCCTGTATGATGATGACAACGCGATAGTCGCCGGCTACATAGTGATTGTCGATCTAGCCAACGTAACACCATATCATCTCTTCCACTTTGATCCGATTCTGATAAAGAAAGTGACGATCATGACCAACAAGTCGCTCCCTTCCAGGATGAAGGGATTTCACTTCATCAACATGTTGCCGGCTTTTGAGAAGTGTTTCAACATGGTGAAAGGTGTCATCAACGAAAAGCTACGCAATAGGGTACTCAAATCCTTCCAGAAATATCCTTATGACTTTGGATACTCTTTTTTCAGTTCCATTTCCATGGCAATGACTTGACGAGTCTCTATAAATACGTGCCAAGGCACTGTTTACCCGTCGAGTATGGTGGCAAGTGTGACACCGTTCAGGACATCGTCGAGCACTGGGAGGCGAAACTAAAGAAACACAAAGAGTTCTTCATCGAGGAAGAATCGTACGGATGCGATGAAAAATTACGCGAAGGAAGAGCGCTAGCTACAGACATGATGTTTGGAATCGAAGGTTCTTTCCGAAAGCTTAACGTAGATTAGGAACAACAGATTGGATTGGTGTATTTATAGATGACTTTTAATAAAATCATTCTGTAAGGGAAGGGTAACTGTGTTTCCCTCCTAGATAAATCCATCGTTGCTGTAGGTTATGGTTTCCTTCAGGTCGATTGGGGTTTCCATGGTGATTGCTCCGATTTCGACTCGACTCCTCGTGATATTCGAGCGCGTTGCACCCAATTCGATGTTTGCGCTTCGGGCACATGATCTGCTCCATATGTGACAGCACGCACACCATGACGTTTGGTCCTTTTTGTAGAAAAGAAGAAAAACGTGATATGAAATCCTTCTTAGTACTCAAAGGCCTTATACCTTGCCACCGTCTCTCGTGTCCTTTCGGCTTCCTGTGCACTTGCAAATCGGCGTCTGGTCGTAGGCCCTCCGAAAATTGTCGTTAGTGTACCCATAGATCAGGGGATTTATCGCGGCATTCAGGAACATTAAGTAGTTTGCCGTATACCATAGAATCATGTAGCCATTATCAAACCCTCCTGAGTAGGAACCCCAGAAATTAGCTCGGATGAAAACCAATACTGTGAATGGAACCCGAAGGACGATGAAGACAATGACCACGATAAACAGAGTTTTGGCGACAGTCTTCTTGTACGACACCGTCAGTGGATGGTCACGTTTCATGATACGTTTCTCATAGAGATCGAGCTAAAAGGCAGACGATAGCTCCAAAATCTCTTATTCAATTGAAGGAACTTACCTTAACGAAAATAGCAGTATAAGAAATGAGCATCACTCCAAGAGGAAACCAGACCAAGGCAGAGATGAGCACGTACCAGTACTTCGGCAAGACATACGGATTATCTTTACAGTACGTCTCGATGAAGTTCTTCCACACTCGCACCTATAAACAGGGAGAAAATTCAGCCAATGCATCCAACCGCTTATATAATTCCACACCTTGTAGGTCCTGAAAATGGCCAACGGTGTGGCTAAGGCAAACCCGAATAGCCACGTAAGTGCTATGACCACCTTCGCACCCCTTATCGTCAGTCGAGCCTCCATCGGCAACACAATAGCCGTAAGCCGGTCATAGCTTACTGCCGAGAGACTCAGCACAGCTGTCATCAGCAAGGACGCTTCTAGGAAGCCCTGCGAATGACATCCCACCGCACCGAGCACGTAGTTCTGATAGAAGTCGTTAAACATGAACATCACCGGGCAGATAAAAAGCGTCGCTGCGTCCGCAACTGCCATATTTGCAACCAGCAAATTCGTAGGCGTTCTCAAGGCACGATTCTGATGGATGAGGTAGAGGATGACAACGTTGCCCCACACACCGAACACAGTTATTGGAATTAATGTGATCACTTTGAGGATGAGTTCCCAATCTGAAATGCGATACCATATCCGGTCCTCCGGGAAATTGACCGTGCTAAAATCCAACTAAGTATGAAGGTGGGGTGGTGGGTTATATGGAGTTGGTTAAGAAGTCTTCTTCGACTTACATCAAGCTCTGAAGACATGCCGAAAAGTAAGCATTCTGCTACACTGCTTGTGGCTAACTAAACGCTTGAGCTTTCCCACAGAGGTTTACTTGAATGCAATGTAGAGTAGGGTAGGAAGCATTAGATATGCAGGACAGGCTCTTTAGTTGAGTTGATAAAAGGGTTTACCATGACATAGTGTCAAACACGGAAAGTAATGTAATAACACATGTCAAAATAAGGGCGTGATGGGAGCACATTTGAGCGTCTGTCGTTCGATACTTTTCTGGATTATGGAACTTGTGTGGAGCGTGGAACTCATCTCGAGCAACGAATTCGTCTGACGCATCGAACTCGTCTCAGGCGTGGAACTGATCTCAGGCATGGAACTGGTCGCAGGCATGGACCTGGTCTCAGGCATGGAACTGGTCACAAGCATGGAACTGGCCGCAGACTTGGAAATGGTATAAGGCATGGAACTGGTCTCAGGCATGGAACTCCCCTGAAGAATGAACCTGATCCCAGGCATGAAACTGGTCTCAGACTTCGAACTCGTCTGAGGCACTCAAGTCGTCTGAGGCGTTGAACTGGCCTCAGGCATGGAACTGATTTTAGGCATGGAACTAGTCTTAGGGATGGATCTCGCCTGAAACATGGAAATGGTCTCAGGTATAGAACTGGTCTCTGGCATGGAACTGTCCTCAGGCATGGAACTGGTCTCAGGCGTGGAACTGGTCTCAGACATAGAACTGGTCTCAGAGATAGAACTGGTCTAAAGCACGGAACTGATCTCACACATGAAACTGGTCTCAGGCATGAGACTGATCCCAGGAATGGAACTAGTCTTAGGGATGGAACTCGCCAGAAGCATGAAACTGGCCGCAGACTTGGAACTGGTATAAGGCATAGAACTGGAACTCGTGTGAACTGGTCTATGGCACGGAACTGGTCTCAGGCATGAAACTGGTCCCAGGGATGGACCTAGTCTTACGGATGGAACTCGCCTGAAGCATCGAGCTGGCCGCATACTTGGAGCTGGTATAAGGCATAGAACTGGTCTCAGGCATGGAACACCTCTGAAGAATGAACCTGATCCCAGGAATCGCTGAGGCATTCAACTCGTCTGAGGCGTTGAACTGGCCTCAGGCATGGAACTGGTTTCAGGCATAGAACTGGTCTCAGGCATGGAACTCGCCCGAAGCGTGGAACTTGTCTCAGGCATAGAACTGGTCTCAGGCATAGAACTGGTCTCAGGCATGGAACTGATCACAGGCATGGAACTGGTCTCAGGCATGGAACTGGTGTCAGACATGAAACTGGTCTCAGGCATGGAACTGGTCTCAGGCATGGAACTGGTCTCAGACACAGAACTGGTCTCAAGCACGGAACTGGTCTCAGACATGAGACTGGTCTTAGGCATGGAACAGGTCGCAGGCATGGAACTGTCTGGGACATGGAACTCGTCTGAGGCATGAAACTGGCCCCAGACATGAAACTGGTATCAGGCATATAACTGGTATCAGGCATGGAACCTTTCTCAGGCATGGAATTCCTCTGAAGCATGTAAGTGGTTCTAGACATGAAACCTGTCGCAAGCATGGAACTGCTCGCAGGCATCTAACTAGACTTAGGCATGGACCTAGTCTCGGGCACTGAACCCGTGTAAGGCATTTAACTCGTCTGTTGCATGGAGTTCGCCTTAGTCTTGGGACTCGTTTAAAGCATTGAAATTGTCCGAGACATGGAAGTTCTCCTTCGCCTTTTAAAGCATTTTTTACTATACCTTTCAGGCAGAAGCTCTCGGAAGAATGTTTCCGAGTGAATCTTCGAATTAAAATGTGTTACGTGCTACTCCTCGTTGCTCCCCGAGGCACTTGAAATTATATGAACACAAGCAACACTATCTTAATTGATCCACTCGCTACCTGTTCACAATGTAATGGATTAGAGTCGCAAGATAAACCTTTCGACTGATAACGATAGAAAACAGAGTGCTCCTAAGGGTGGTTATGGCCTGATTGCTTCTACTAGCATACGCCACAGAACAGTGGTACCACCACTCGTTTCGTTCAGTCCATTCGAATAGAAAATCTCTTTCCAGGCTGAGCGATATTTTGTACCTCCACTGTAGCCCCCATGGTAGTCCGCTAATTCGAATCAAAACAAAACTGTACCTCCTCTCGGGACATGGAAACAATTCGCTCAGCTTCCTTGTCACAAGGCAGTTTAAATAAACCGTCCACTTGGACGCTGTCAATATGTCACGTGTTCGTTATCTCCTCGAATTCTCAATCTTAATATCCCAATTCCTCAACACGTTGTGTCTCCAAGTGGTGATTAAAGAAAACCACGACATTCCAGTGGAGCCGTTCAAGTCTCGCATCAACAAGCGCGACGTCACCCAGTTCTTCGACCAAGGTAAAGACCAACATTCGATTAATTCAACTTTATTATGTACAATTCGCGACAAGGAACGCGACGCTATTCAAAGCCAAACAGATCCTTTTTGATATACCCCGACTGATGGTCGTCTAGGAAAGTCATGAACTGGCTCATGCTAATCTTCGTGCCCACATCGTCGCCGGTTTCGGAGAATAACTCCTCGCGAAAACCGTTAAATCTTCTCAACTTGCCGACGTTGGGACGGGGGGTAGATTTAACTTCGCTTTTTCTCACGGTAATCTTGTGCCACTGCATGGACTTGATGATCTTCCAGAATTGTTGAGTATCCTCTTGTAGGCCCTCGACGCAAATGATACCAGGCTTGCCGGGCCTTGAGAAGCCTGATAGATCTAGATTGCGACTTTGCCGGACGATTTCCTGGCGTTTCGTCTTGCTCTTGATGTGGTGGGAATAGATCCACAGTCGTTCAAACTCCACCATTTCGGGAGCGTCACTATCGGATTTATTCTGCTCGACGTCCGACAGGAAGTCACCGGTGTCTTTGGTTAGGAAGCTGTCAATTTGATCCTGAATCCATGAGATCACTTGAAAAACGTAGGCTTCGGATTTATCCATCGTGGAGATGTAGTTTTCTATCGTTTGTCTGACGAAGGTCTCCCGGGATTTGGACAGTAACACACTGTGGATGGTGACAAGGGCATTCTCGATAGCCGGGTAAGTGTGAGGTAGTTCAATGCGGACTTTGATTTTGTCGCCCGAGCTCGCCGATATCTCAATTGTGTACTCGAGAGTGGTGCGGAGTGCTGTGCTGGTGCCCTGGAGAAATTCATTGAAATCACTGATGACGCCCGGATCGAAAATGTGCATTTCTCCGGGACTGCAGTAAATCGATGAGAGTAGACCGACCTCGTCGAGTTGTTTACTGATGCAGTCTCTATAAAGAGAATTTTGAAGATCGTCCATCAAAACGAAAAGATCTGGAACGAAAGAAAGGAAAAGACAAGTAAATGGTTCATTTCTCTCTCTCTCTCTCTCTCTCTCTCATCCGCAGCGTCGTATTCTCTGAATGGTTTCGAGAAGATCGAATCGGTGCCGATCATCTACCCGTTGGATATATGCTTCTTTAAGGTCCAACAAACCAGACATGTGGCTTGCCTGCACATTAACGAAGCAGGCGCTAGGCATTTTGCAATCCTTAAAGCCGAGGTAGGTCCATCAAACTCTATCGGAACCGTCGTAAAAGTTGATTTCTTTCAGAATGGAAAATACACGGAGCTCCTCAGATTGAACACCCCACTAGCGATCGGAATGGACTGTAGATCATTCGACAATAAGGGTTTTGTAGCACTCGCTTACAACATCACGATCCCCGTAGAGCAGGCCAATCTAGGATCACCGATCTTCAAAATCGACTCCGAGCGGACCAAGACGATTCAATACTTTGGTGCTCCGAATCTCCGTGCAGTTCATCTCCGATCGACCGCTAATGATCTGTATCTACTCCAGACGTTCACAAACTCCCCAAACGAATCAGCCGATCTATCCTGTCCCTATCTCAAATGGTCGGGCTATGGTTTTACCAAACTCGGTCAGATTCCTTGCAGCAATGCCCGACGTCTTGAACCGTTCATGATCGATTCCGGGATCTATGTAGCCGTGGCAAACTACGCGGACAAGTATGGACACACACAGACCACGTCGGAGATCTACAAGTACGATCGGGAGAGGGCAAAATTGATCTCTTTCCAGAAAATCAAGACCAACGGCGCGGTTGATGTGAAATATTTTAGTGTTCCACTCGATGAAGTTCGGAGACAGCATTATCTGATCTTTGGTAACTCAGCACAAGCTGATTCGGTGATATACATATTTGAGAAAAATAGATTTGTGCCCTACCAAAAGCTGTCTTTGTACGGTGTGGAACAATTTCTTCCTGTTGAGGTAGGGAGAACTTCAAAGACCCTGGATGCCTTGAATTAACCAGTTCTTTCTATTGCAGAATGATGAGCAAGAGAAATTCATTCTCCTGGTCGCTTGTTCGAATCAGGACATCAAAATCTATAATATTAAAGACTGGAAGTTCGAGGAATCCACCACGCAATTCACAGATGGCGCACTTGGTAAGGGAGTGTCGAAAATGAGGATCTTCAAGGACGACGATCGCAGCTACCTAGGTAGGCCACATACCCTTAGCACTGGCTAAGTCTTTAACTTTTTTATAGTGATTGCCAACGAGCGGATGTTAGAGAACAGGACAAATGTGTTTTTGCCGATCTTCAAGCAAGAGGAGCACGCGAACAGTCTCCGTCAACGGATCATCGATTGGACCACTGAAACCACTGAACGCCTCAAAGGAATCGATGTAGAAAAGCTGAAAACTGATATGCGGAATGCCATTGAAGCTCGGAAAAAGCAAGAGGTGCCGAAGATCATTGAGATTCCTTTTGCAAGAATAGGGACCGTCCATACACGATCGGTGAGGATCACATAAGAGTACTTTCTATTATTTCTCCATTCTCTTTGCAGCTCATCAGCCCGAGTAGAAATTTGACCACAAACTACTGGAAGGCGTTATCGTATGTTCAGCAAGCGATCGAGACCTTGGAAGCTCGGGCGAATATGAAGTATTCCATGAAACGTGACGTCTCAAACGAGGAATACTCCCAATATACCCATAAATCCTTGAGTGTCGGCACTCTCGTCGTGAGAAGTAATTTGACCGCAAAGAAAATAAACGGTGTGGATCTGTCTGACATCAAACTTGACACAATCACCGCGCCGAAGATCGTCGTTAACGGTGACTTTAAAAAACCACTGCCACAGGGTCGGAGCGATATCACGCCCGAATTTCTCGACTCACTTCATGTCGATCAACTAAAGGTCACAGGAAAACTCAACGGAATTCTCTGGCGCGATCTGCAGGCGAACACACTCAAGCGAACCGGGCAGCAAATTCTCAAAACCCCGGTGAACATCAGCACATTGAGAACAGATACCTTCCTGAGCACGTCGGATATGATCAGTGATCATAATCTGTCCAAATTGGTTCTAATCGACGGAGGAAACTATGTAATTAACCAAGATATCCGGTTTACGAAACCAATTTTCGTCAACAACCTACTGGTCAAGGAACGCTTGAACCACATCAATGTATTCGACAACAAACTCGACGTCCTGCTGGTCAACTCTGACGAAGTTCAGCAGATTACCGGCAAGACGTCCTTTGAAAATATCAAGCTCCTCGAGCCGGTCACAATATCGGTAAGTCTGAAGAGTCGGTAAGTCTTAAAAGTCCGCGACTAATCCTTCGCGTAGGGAAAGATCCTCGGCGAGCTGAATGTGATGTCGCCTTTCAAGCCCATTCACGACGCGATAAACCTAACTGGAGACTACACGATCACCGGGGACGTAAATGTCAAGGGAATTTTGTCGGCCAACGATTTAATCGGCTTATCAGGTGTCCACTCGATGAAAGAGGTTTTGTCAAAGGGTATCCCTGTGTCCGATAGGTTGAACGATCTTAATCTCAAGTTTCTCAAACCGATCGAGGCGAACAATACGATCACGCCGGCTGTAAATGATCAGGATGTTGGGCTATTGATACGCGCTGATTCGGAGGATGTCCAGGTGATTGAAGGTCAAAAAAACTTTAAGGGTAGTTTACGGATCACTAGGGGCTTCGTTGAAGCCAAGTTTCTGAATGGAGTTGACTTTGATCGCCTCGAAAAGAGAATTCTCCTGAAGGACGGACCGCAAAACTTTACTGGTAACGTGAGAATCCACAAAGTGAAAGCAAAAAGGTATATAGAACTGTCATACCATATAGAGTTCCAATTCACTCTGTTTTCAGGGTAGAGTCGCCTGCGATCACCTTACGCGGTCAGCCTCTGGCGGATTATCTTACAAAATCCGGGGACCAAACCTCCGAGGGTTCACTAAAAGTGAAAAACCTCAAAGCACAACGAGCAGCCATCGAAAATCTCCAAACCCAACGAACCGTATTTGGACGTGACCTCCAAGCCATACAGAACATAGACACACCAGATCCGGCGGCATTTCACAACTTTGCTGGTACTATTCATGCCGAGAATCTAAATGTCGAGGGCTTGGTCAATGGAAACAGCGTCGAGGACATCGAACGGTGGTTCATTCAGCTCAAGGGAAACGTAAAATACGTCGGAGCATTACGACTCCGACATGATGTCCGGGTACCACAGGTCACTTTCACGGGACGATTCAATGGAATTCCGGCGGATCAGTTCAGTGAATGCTGGTTGCAACAGGGCAAAGACCAAATCTTCACAGCGCCACAGATATTTGCGAGCGTTTACGCTCCAAATGGTCTGCAACTGTCTGGCAGACTGAATGGCCACGAATTTAGCGAGTTTATGTCGGGAACATACAAGCTAGATAGAGATGAACATATTCCTGAAGCGATATTTGGTATGGAACCGATGGGTTTCTTAGGCATTTTCATGAATCAATTCCATTCGCAGAGGGCTCTACCGATATGGATGAATTACTGAGTGTCGGGACAGTCAACGGACTGCGGATTCCGGGGGATATTCTCCTGACAAATCCCCTTGAGTCGCAAGTACTCATCGAACCAGTAATCTGTCGAAGAACCATACATGTGAAAGGGAACATCCGACAAGTCGCAACGATAAACAACATAAGTCTATCGCTGCTGAAGGGCTATCTGGACGGGAAACTGGACACGTTCACCGTGCAGCATGCGTTCTTCGAGAATGCACCCAATTTCACGACACTCAACTCGCATAATCTTCGTGAGACAATGGATTCGGTGTGGTTCGCCAATGCCAATGTCGACCTAAAGCATCACGTCGAAGTTACATACGGATACTTCAAGGAACCACTTGAGTTTCACGTGAGTTCACACAATCATTCCGGCAATCAATCACATTATTGCACTACCTTCAGGGTCCAATCAACGAGATGAACTTGAAGTTCGTCAAGGATAACTACTTTAGCCTATCGCGGCCCCAACAAGTGAGCGCTGAGATTCAATTCACTCGCGGCGTGACGTTCGTCAATGACGTGGATGTGGAGAATCTTCATCTATTTGGTCCGATTGTCGATAAAACAAGGTAAAAAGGCAGATTTCAAGGAATTGCTTACCGATTGATTGTTGTAAAACAACTGGCATTTGACAAGCCAATTGTCATCGCTGACAGCTCATGTCAGTTGATGATTCGCTATGGGTTGATAGATGGCGCGTTATGAATAAGAAAATTTGTTATTTTTAAATTTCAGTGATTTTGAATTTAATTTTGATGATTTCGTCCAAAATTCACTGCATACGCAAGGCGAACAGATAGTCACTGGACAGTGGAACATCTACGAAGCCTCTGTAACAGGTAAAACTGTACAAAATAGTGTTTTAGTTGGTCGACAATTGAGTGAAATTCCAGGTGATCTTATTGATGTCCGCATAAATGGCTTGAATCTCGCCGAGGATGTAGCCCTATACGACTCGGAACTTGTTCAAATCGATGCACCGAAGCACGTCCGATCGGCAGAGATAGAAAGTCTCCATTCTCAGCCGGGAAGTACAGTGAGTGACGTCGATTTAGCCGCGTGGATGCGAGACACTGTTCTCATTTATGGAAACTACACAATCTGTGGTGTGACGTCCATCGATTCAGCCACTTTTTCCGGTGATATTCAAGTCCGGGGTAAGGTAAACAACATCACGTTCGACGACCATTCTCTATTGCTGCGCGATAGAGAGCAGGTCATACACGGAGATGTTCAAATCATCCCAGTAGGGAAGGGCATGACCACTAGTTCGTTTGACGAACTCCATGTAGACAACCTGAATGGTCTGAATATCGATGAATTCTTCAAGCATCTATGTCGTAAGACACCCTGCGACCATATAAGCGGTTCAGTCAAATTCACGAGTCCAGTGATTGTGGAAAAGTTCACAAGTGGCGCGGAAATCATCGATTCCGAAGGGAATAAACGCGATTTGGCTGCAATGCATGACAAGACGGCAGAAAAACTGAATGACCTCAATACCGCCGTGCGGAGGATCACCCACGCCTACCAAGGTGAGTCGAAAATGAAGCCAAAGGCACACGTATGTATATGCAATTCCTATTGTCTCCAGGGGACAAGTTCTACTTGAGTCACTTTGATCAGAAGCAAATCCTACAAATTGCCGCGAAGCAAATTATCAGTTTGACGCTGCGAATAGGCAAGCAATTCGTCGACATCATCGGCATTCTAACCCACAACGATGGGGATCAGATGCAATTCTATCGCTGGGACTTCTATCTACAGGAATTCGTTACCGACACACGTAAGTACACGAGTTCCTTGACCTTTATTACACACAAAGTAGAAAAGTGAATTTATGTTACAACAGTCTCTGGAGAACGATTCGAAGTACTTTTATTCTATCGTAATACCGAATGCGCATAAGTAAGGTAAGTAAAATATGGAGATTCCTAGCTTGGCTATGGGCTGTAACCTAGAGCTTCGCCAGTTCGTCAGATTGCGCCTCGACAATCGCTTTGAGGATGTTCAGCTCGAGTTTAAGCGCTGTCTTACCGGTCACACGATTCATGACGTTGGCCACGTACAGGCCGAGAGCTTCGTGTCGCTGGGAATTGCAGAGGTTCTTGAAAAACGTCGGCGGAAGGTGATTCTCAAAGTTGCCGATGTTGATGATGTCCTGAGACTCGTTTAGCGGCTGCTTAGATGCCGATGTACTGCTGTCGAATATGATGTCCTTCTGGAAGTCAATGTCCTCAATGCGTGTTGCTGTAAAGCCATTCGATTTAATCGTGGTGATGGTGCCGTTCGGCTGATCACCTCCGACTGTGCTCGAAGGGATAGTGATAACACTGATTGGTGGTGCACTAATCGGTGTTTCGCTCATCGTCGACGTTTCCATTTCGTCGAAGACCTCTTGCTTGATGGTGACCGAGGGTATTTGTGTGGCAATACTATTGGCCTGTTGCTGTGGAGCATTGGAATTGGTTGTGGAATTTATATTGCTTCGCTTCGCGCTGGATTCTTCGCGACGTTCGATAGACTGAAACTTTCGCTTGAGTCCTTCGGAGAGGGTAATACTTCGCGGATTCTCACTACCGATCAGGGACTTTTGTTGTGGTGTTTCTGTCTTCACCGTTTGGTTGGGAACCACAGCGACTGGCTTGAGAGCTGGCGGTGTGGCCTTTCGCATGCTGATGCCCTTCTTTTGAAGAGCATTCGATACGGCGGCAGATACTTGTTGTTTATTCTGTTGTGGGGTGTTTGGGTTGCTGGCGGTGGTGTTACTTCGAGTCGTACTGGTGGTGAAATCAGGCTTAATGGGTGCTGTTGACTGTGGTATCATCATCTGGGTGTTGAGCAGCTTCTGTTCAGGCTTAATATCGATGTTAGTGGACGAATCTTTCTCGAGCGATTCAGCTGCTGGGTTCGTGGTTGACTTGGTCGTCTTCTCTTCGTATCCATTCTCGGCCTCCTCGTCATCGTACTCGTCACGGACTTCAAGGAACTCGACAAACGACTCATCATCCACGTCGTTCTCTTCTTTAGTCTTGCTACCCTTCTCCTGGCAGATCTCCTTCATTTGTTGATACAATTTCCAGGTGCTCGCACGTTTCAGCTTCTCCTGTTCATATTTCTTTTGTAAAACCTTGAAAATCGACTTTGCCTCATGCCCTACAATTCAAACAATTGGAATTCAATTGAAAACCACCCAACACCATCGGCAATGAGCTTACCAGAAAGTTTATTCTTCTTGCCAACACGAGCCCAAGCGTCATCCTGATCCTTTTTCGTATTCGCATTCGCACTGTACGGATGCAATGCCTGCTCTTCGCTTATATCCGTCAATATTTTATCCAACTGTATTGGCATTATCCTCTCTAATCGATTTGTGACAAATTAATTGATGAATTCCGTTCCCCGAAGACAGGCGACGGTGGTAAATAATTAGAAACTAAACAACGGACACGCAAAATACACTGCAGAGTTTGGAAATGTCTTTTGGCTTTGGTTGAGCGAGTAGTGTTGTCTCACTTGTACGTGTAATAAACGAGATCGAACGGTCGATATTGACAGATGGCTCTGGGGATTCGTTGGTTGGTTTCTTGTGAAACTATTCGTTAAGTGTCGTTCGTTTGGTGCGCTTGTCAAACTGTGATTTTTTTTAGAATTTCTTTTGATCGATCTATTCGAGATTTTTAGCCTTTTTTACGAGTAAAACAGTCAACATTGTTTCCGTCATAGATAAATGAATAAGATGGAAAACCTTCGTACGTCTGCCCTGTGATCCCCGCAGGGGTTGGTTGTTGCTTTTGTAATATAAAGCGGTCCCTAGGCGCTCAATGATATTGTGCGATATTTGATATTGCACAATATTATTGTTCGTCAGTAGATAATATTGCAAGATTGTGCGATGTATTGCAGAAAATCAAAACGCTTTTGACATTTATTACAAATATGAGCGGTCAACTAAATTATTGGGGAAAATATTGAACCGTCTGGGGCAGCAAGCCGATAAAATTATGCAATATTTTGCACAATAATATTGAGCGTTTAGGGGCCGCTTTAAAAACGACGCTTTTGACTTAAGCGCGGTTCACATTGAACGATTTATCAAGCGATTTGCTTGACGACCAAATAATGCGTAGCGTTCACACCAAACAACTTGTTGACCGACTTCACTTTCGATGGAAATTTCGAAGTATTAACATGGCGGCGCATGCTCTCGGATGATTATTGATGATATACTTGAAAATGAGGAAAAAAAAGCGAATGTGGATTAAACCATGGGTCGGAAAACGTAATAATTTCTCATCGGTAACTGTTAAGAGAATTTCACCAAAATTTGCCAGAGGTTTTTCGTAATTATTTGCGAATTGTTAGGAACGTATGATGAGTTTCTAAGAAAACTGATTCCTCATATGAAAAAATCAAACCAAAATTATTTTTCTTTGTTTGAAGTCATATCGTTCCTTCCGCTCGAAGTTGGTGTTGTTTCTCTGAACGCACAAGCAAAAGTGAAAAAATGCTCTGAAGTTGTACGACAACTGTTCACACTTAACGATAAATCGTTCAACCACGGCTGTCAAGCAAAAAGTTGGAAATTTTCAACTTCCTGACTACAAATCGTACCGACTTGTAGCTAGAGCGTTCACATTGGTTTTGCATGCACAATTTGTCGTCCAACCACGATTGTCAAGCAAATCGCCCGATAAATCGTTAAATGTGAACCGCGCTTTACTCTAACCGTTGGTGAGTGACGAGAAGTTTGGGAGCAACTGATCGTTCAACGATATCAAACATATCACATAAAACGAGCGCGACATAGCACCCACCAAATCACATCAAATTCCCATTCAAAGTCCAAGCCAGGGATAAACAAAACATTATCCCTGGTCCAAGCGATGGTCACTCTGTCCGTAGTTTTCCTTATTCCCCTGTCGCTACTCAGTCTCCCGTGCATTTTAGCCACGGTGACGCGTCTTCCTATCGTCATCAACACCTGGAACTTTATCGAAGCTACGAACGAGGCATGGAAAGTCCTTCACGAGTCCAATAAAACTGCACTGGACGCCCTCGTCGAGGGCTGCACCACTTGCGAGCAGTTGCAATGCGATGGAACCGTAGGTTATGGCGGCAGTCCGGACGAACGAGGCGAAACCACTCTAGATGCCATGGTAATGGACGGCGCTACCATGAACATTGGAGCCGTAGGTGCAATGCGACACGTTAAAGACGCAATTAAGGTAGCACGACGCGTGTTAGAGAACACTCAACACACTTTACTCGTCGGCGATCAGGCAACGAATTTCGCTTTAATGCTGGGATTCAAGAAGGAATCCCTAGTCACGCCGCGTTCTAAAGAGATCTGGCAGAAATGGTGGGAGGAGTCATGTCAACCAAATTTCTGGATAAATGTAAAACCCGACCCGCGGACCAGCTGCGGACCATACCAACTCGCGGGCAAGTTCAAACCCACCGACGTGAATCGAAGTGATTTCCGATTCGGTTCGAAAAACCACGACACCATCGGAATGATAGTGATCGACACGGAGGGTCATATCTTCGCTGGAACCTCGACCAACGGAGCGACACACAAAATCCCCGGAAGAATCGGTGATTCACCTATCCCGGGTGCCGGAGCCTACGCCGACAATGAGGTCGGAGCGGCAACAGCCACAGGGGATGGTGATGTTATGATGAGATTCTTGCCATCGTTCCTTGCCGTCGAAAATCTTCGAGCCGGACAGGATCCCACAACAGCTGCACGGGAGGCTTTACGCAGAATTCTTAAGTTCCACCCAGAATTCATGGGCGCATTGGTCGTAGTCGATCGTGAGGGAAATTTCGGGGCTGCCTGCACGGGAATCCCTAGATTCCCCTTCTCGGTAGCCTATGGCAATCAGACTGAAGCTTCTATTGAATATATTGAATGCTAACATGATCGAATTCTGTTTTGTTTCATTTCTTCTTTGCGTTTCCCTTGCAGGTTTGTCGTTTTTGCCGCGCCGGAAGGTGCTGATCGACATATTCCGCGCGGCATTTGGCAAAGCAGAGTACCTCGCTATGGAGAAATCGATCGGGCCGGAGTTTTACGAGAATTTAGTGTCCACGGACACCGAGGGATTAGAAGAGATATTCAGGAGTAACGCGTCGCGGTTCATAGAAGCATTGGAGGTGGACGGAGACGACTGTTTTGTGACGTTTCGCGACAACGATGGCGTTGCAAACATGTACTGCGTGGAGATTTTTGGTAGAAAACTACGTTTTGTGCACAGGAACACGCTCAGCAGAGAGGGAGTGCTGCAGGTACTGTAAAGACTACCCATGGCTGTGAATTAAGTGTTGTATTTCTAGATCGTTTCACTGGAAAGGGACATCATCGCGATGTTGGTGGACGATTCGGTGGAGATTTGGAGGCCTAGTACGCCGGAGAATGCAGTTCAGAGGATCTCGGCTGTAAATCCATCGCAAATAGCCGTCGTGGTCACTAGGGAATCCACGAAATACCTGGCTATTTGCTCCAAAGTCAAGCCGAAATCGTTCCACCACGGATCTGTGGACATCTACAGGTAAGAAATGAGCCGTTCCTTGCCTTCCTTTATTCATCATCATCTTCTTAAGGTCGATTGGGGAGACCCCCTTCGAGCAGATTCAGACCATCGACATCGTCAGTCCGATGCAAGTCCAGTTCGCACTTCTACCCGAATCACACGACATCCTCCTGCACATTCTCACAGATAGCTTCGATGAACCACTTGCCATCTACCACTACCGCGGCGTCAGTGGCTTCCAGCCCATTGTCACCTCATCCACTCTTCCACCAGCCTCGGCCATCAACACCATTCACCTCAAAGCCAACCGCCAACATCTCGTTGCCGTCCTCGCTAAAGACGACATCACCTTCATCGAGTGCGTCCTCGCCAAAACGTAAAACAGCACAACATACTTTCACGTAAAATAAATTTTCCTTATTTATTGTTTAAAAAAAAAATCCGCTCGTGTTTCACTTCATCGACTGCGCTTCTAGTCTAATCGTCGCTAGATTCGACATTTTCCGTCTGCAGTCCCTTGAATGTGACCACGGGGACGTAGGTGACAAGTGTGTACAGTTTGTTAGGTGAATCCTCGTCGTCGTTACGGCGACGGGCGAGCCGTACACGTACACGGAATGGTGTACTCCTGTAATGGATAGGAAAAGTGATTTGTTGTTACCACTCCATTGAATTGTCACCACCGACTTACCGGATACCCTTGGACCAGATGTGCTTGTTCAAGCGTGTATCGATCCTCACGTCGGTGGTGCCCATCTCCTTCTCGGCGAATTTACGTATCTCCTTGATGGCACGCGGGGCCCGTTTCTTGAAGCCAACGTTGTGCACCCGCTTCGACAGATGAATTGTACATTCACGCGTTACAACCTCATTGATGGCCGATTTGTTGCGTTTTTCAACTTTTGTTTTCGCCATTTTTTATGCAATTGCTTTCGACACAATGCTCAACAGACCTGGAAGGCAGAGAGAAAAGAGAGGGGTAAGCATTTTTTCGAATTAATTTTTTTCACATCACTGTTAGGGGAAATCACTGAAATTTCGACGGAATCCGATGAGAAATTGCTGGAATTTTCGATTTTTGCAAACATCTTTCATGTAATTCCAGTGATTTTACGGATGTTTTTTGATTTTGTTTAAGAAATTTTGGAGACACCAACCTATCGGAAATGAAAGCCTGACGTAAAAGAATTGACGGCTGTCATGTTGGGCGCCATCTAAATGTCAGTTGTCCGTGGGAATAACTACGATGGTCGCGTACAGAAAGAGGTTCTCGATGGGTGTAGCCAGTGCTGGTCAACGGACTTTAATAAAAATTATAAAATATGGGACATGTGAAATGGACAGAACAGAAGCAATGTCCAAGCAGATTCAGGGGAATTGTAAGATTTGTTTAGGCTAATAATCTTTGGAGTGACATTTGTTGTGGCAGAATTGTTATAGAAACGAAATGCAACTGACTATTTCGTCAGAACATTTTTTTAATTAAACAGAGAAAACCAAAATACATTCCTTCGATGTTCCCATGAATCTAATGATCCGGTGATGCTGCAGTTTCCTATTAGTCTTATCGCGTGGTTTTGGCTTCTGTCGAGTAATTGCAATTGGATATTTGATGCGCCGGAAAATCCATGGGCGCATATTGCTGAATGTCAGAGCATTCTAGAGACTTCCGAAGGGGAAAGTCTGACGGCGAACATACGAGAAAGTGAACCGAGTTCTATATAATTAGGAGCATTCACCCTCGGGAGCATTCAGTTCCCGGGATTCAGTAAAGAGTGATCAGCCGATAGTCAAGCAATCTAGCGAGATGTAGAGACAAACGTTGTAGTAAAGGTGAAGCGCACAGATAAATGATCTGTGGTGGAATAGTAAAGTGTTTGAAAGCAATAAATTGTAAGGTATGTAAAAGCTTGTAATAAAGGTGAAGTGCCCAGATTATTGATCTGAGGTGAAATAATAAAAGTGTGTATGTATTGAATAAAGAGACAAATACTTACTTACTTACTTACTTAGGTGGCGCAATAGTCCGTGGTGAACCTGGGCCTCAACCAACAAGCGTCTCCAGCTGGCACGGTCTTTGGCTAGCTGTTTCCAGCGCCGCACACCCAGTTGGTTAAGGTCCCCTTCCACCTGCGTGCGCCACCGTTGATGCAGCCGTCCTCTGCCGCGCCTACCTTCCGGGGTGGATTCGAAGACTTTTCGGGTCGGAGCTGTATTTTCCATGCGCTCTACATGGCCTAGTCACCTTAGACGCTGTATCTGTAGACGTCGTACCAGGCCGATGTCGCTGTACAACCCGTACAGTTCTTCGTTATATCTGCTCCTCCATACACCGTTTGAACAAACGGGACCGCAGACAGTGCGCAGATTTTTCCTCTCGAAACGACCAAGATCATCTTCATCCGCTTTTGTTAAGGTCCAAGCCTCTGCGCCGTAAAGGAGGACTGGGATGATTAAGGTCTTATATAGTGTCACCTTGGTTTTCCGAGAGAGGGCTCTACTTCCCAATTGCCTGTTGAGCCCAAAGAAACAGCGGTTGGCAAGAGTGATTCTGCGTTTTATCTCAGCGCTGGTGTTGTTGTCGCTGGTCATCAGTGAGCCAAGGTAGACGAATTCCTTGACCACTTCAAAGTTATATCCGCCCATGGTGACGTTGCGGCCAATACGTCGGTGTTGTCTGTCTCTTTTAGATGAAAGCAAACATTTGGTTTTACCCCCATTAACCTTCAGACCCATCTTACCCGCTTCTACCTCAATGCTTACAAAGGCCTCATTGACGTCTCGGTGTGTCCGTCCAATCACGTCAATGTCGTCGGCGTACGCAAGCAATTGCGTGGACTTGAAATAAATCGTACCTCTTGTGTTGGCCAGTGACTCTTGCACGATCTTTTCAAGCACGATGTTGAAAAAGTTGCATGACAGCGCGTCACCTTGCCTAAATCCTTTTTTAACATCAAAGGTCTCGGTTTGCTCATTACCGACCTGTATGGAGCAGCGAGAACTCTCCATTGTCATCCTGCACAGTCGGACGAGTTTGGCAGGGATGTTAAAACTAGACATGGCTTTGTATAGCTCATCTCTATACACGCTGTCATATGCAGCCTTGAAATCGACGAAGAGGTGTCGAGTATCGATTTGGTAATCCTGGGTCTTCTCCAAGATCTGCCGTAGCGTAAATATTTGGTCTATTGTGCATTTACCTGGCCTGAAACCACACTGATAAGAGCCGATCAGGTTATCCACAAACGGTTTCAGGCGTTTACACAATACGGCAGAGAAGACCTTATATGCGATGTTAAGGAGACTCATACCCCTATAGTTGGCGCAGTTATAGGGGTCTCCTTTCTTATGGACCGGGCAAACGATGCTGAAATTCAATTCGTCGGGCATGCTTTCCTGCGACCATACCTTGGAAAAGAGATGGTGCATGCACCTTACCAGCTAACAGACAAATAGTTGTAGTTTATCGCAATCCAGTGATCGAACGCTATTCGAGAATGATTCATTTTCGTAACAATACCTATACATATACATACCATAGGGCGTTGCGACCTGTGAAGATCTATTGTGCCTCCCAGCCTATCAGACGAGGAGTTTCTCCACTTTCTTAATAAAGTCTCTCGTAGGAGCTGAGATGATCTCGTCAAGAGTATACGCTTTCTAAGATCGCAAAGGGCAGCACACTCACTTAGTATGTGCTTTGCAGATTCTTTGTCCTCAAGACAGAGTCGCCACTCAGTTTCAGACGGAAAAAAAAAACTCCAATTTAGGGTGAATGAATGCTTTATAGATTGAAAGCCTAGGCATTTTGTAGCATATTTGGCCACACCGAATATGTGACCGTTCCGACTAAGGTTGCCAGTGACACACACACCCAGGATAGAAAGCTTTTTGGTTTCCTTTCGTGGTTAATGTCTTTTAGTCGGTATTACGTTTGGACGACAGAAGACAGCAAGGTACTCCATTCTATTATTTTTTCCCTATACAATGATGCTGCCGATGATTACTTACCTGGTTATGTGGCGCTACAATTCGGGGTAAACCTGAGCTTCAACCAACAAGCCTTTCCAGCTAGCACGGTCTTTTACTAGCTATTTCCAGTGCCCAATCGAAGTCCCACCTGTGTGCACTGCCTTAGATGTGGCCATCTTATCCAACATCGTTCCTCGGGGTTGGAGTCGAAGACTCTTCGGGCCGGAGCAGTGATGTACATTCGCTCTACATGGCCGAACGGGACGGAAGATTGTAAGAAGAATTTTCCTCTCGAAACGACCAAGGACCTCTTCATTCATTTTTGATAAAGTCCAAGTCTCTGCATCGTAGAGGAGAACCGGAATGATTAAGGTTTTAAAGAGGGTCAGCTTAGTTTTCCGAGAGAGGACCCTACTTCGCAATCTTGAGCTCGAAGCAACAGCGGTTGGCAAGAGTTATTCTGCATTTAGTCTCGGCGCTAGTGTCGTTGTCGCTTGTTACTACACTGCAAGCTTATCGCCAATTACTTGTCTCATAATTTGATAGGTGGATCCCAACAATGATTCATTGTATTGATTTAATAACTCTCGTTGAGATAAATACGAAAGCACCGAAATACGGTCAGTTAGTGCGTTCGTCAGTTTCGTACGATTAGAGGTATATAGTGATGAAGTAGTGGCGCTAGGAAATTTACCATAGCTTAAAAGTATATTAAAGTGGCTGCGTTTGTTCTAGACAAAACAGTCAAAATAGGTCTTTCTGGATGGTCATAACCTGGTGTACGAAAATATTGCAATAAACTGGTGGCGTCATTGTCTGGTATCCAAACGTACACTTTCAAATCTGAAACAGGAGTGAAGCGACATCGCAAAACAAGGAGAAGGAGATAAGGAAATGTCAGAAAGCCGCACGAAGTAGCTTACCCGAGCGTAACTGTGCCAATGTATTTCTGTTTCACTGACCATCTCTTTCGCACTTATTTCAAGCTGTACTAAAAAATCGCCGTGGGATAAGGGACTATACAATCCTGCTGTATGTTAGCCTAATAATCGACCTTTCACCTTTTTAATTAAAACGACTTCCCGCTGCAGAATAGAGCGGAGGCTCTGCATTTACAAGTGCCGAATAAGAATCGAGATTTTATCGTATTAAGGCCGCGCTTCCTTCGTCATTTATCCCTCCAGCTAGAAACTAGGAAGCTTACATGACATGATCAATAGACACAGGTCTAACATTAATTCTTTCTGGTTCAGGGAACACATCCCAAGTGTTTCCGGTTGATTTCTTAGCAAATCAGTGAACACGCCCATGGTGTTTGACAACCAGCTGTCAACTGATTCGTCGTTTATATCACGTTTGTATTTCAGTTGATTTCAGTGAGAATGTAAAATCCTGATCCCTGATTAAAATGTTGTCTACAATCCGTAAAAAAACAAACCCAAACACATGAAGACACTTTCCTACTTCGTTTCTATTTCGTAGTATCCCTCGTAGCAGTTGGCTTTCTATGGGGAGCCACAAACCCATTTATCCGCCTCGGCTCGCAGGGAATTGAGAGGATCGAAACCGGCTCAAAGCTCAAGAACATCCTTGTCGAAATCCGCCTAGTTGGATCTCGGCTAAATTACTGGATTCCGTTCATCCTCAACCAGTTTGGCAGTGTTCTCTATGTATACACGCTCCAAAGTGCAAGCATTTCAGCGGCAGTACCGATAGCCAACTCACTTAGCTTCGCCTTCACGGCTATTGTGGGCTACCTCATCGGGGAGAAGATCCCACGGAAGAGTAAGTTCAATTCAGTTTGAGTCACTGACGCCAGAAAACCCCATGTCCCCTCGTTGCAGATGTGATTCTAGGAACTCTATTCGTGTCCCTCGGCACATCGATGATCATTTACGACAAAATCAAGGAGCAAAAGACAGAAGCTATTGACTTGGAATTACATTCCACATAGTATTAGTTTATTCGTAAATATTTACCAGAAATACAGAGTAAGACAACAAAGGAATCACGGTTACCCGTTCATTGTTCCTAATTAAAGAGCCTTATGCACTGCGTCAACGAACGTCTCCATACTAACAATTGGCGTTTGTGGGGTGATACCATGTCCCAGATTGGCGATATACCGTGTCTTTCCGAACTTCCTGACCATCTCTGTGGTTAAAGCCCGAATTTCGTCCTGAAAAATGTGATCAATGTACGATTAAGAGGCAATTGCAGAGGAAGAATGCATTTACGGGAGACTTGTACATGTCCTCGGGCCATAAATTGCCTTGGAGTGTAACATTTGGACCAACTTCCCGTCGGGCGTCTACTGGATCTACTGTCCAATCAATGCCGATCACATCGTAGCCCAGGGCTGCCTGTTCCTTCAGTGAACTGCCGGCTCCTTTTGCGAAGAGGATCTAAAGTAACACACAGTGATGTGAGTGAATTTTGCTACAAATCACTCTACAAACCATTGGAACTGTGGGTATTCCTTGGCTGGTCAGGCGGTCTACTAGTAAATCATGGATTTCCTTTAAGTACGGCAGCGCGGTCGCTATGAATTCATCTTTCGACAAGTGCTCAGCGCTTGATTCAAACACCTGGACAAGCTGGGCTCCCGCTTTCACTTGCATCTCAAGGTAATCCACAATAGAAGCTGTCAGCATGGATAGCAGTCTCTTCGAGGCCTCTGGATATTTTTCCAGCCACGATTTTGCCTTTGACATCGTCTTACTACCGCCACCCTCGATCATATAGCCCATCAGGGTCCACTAAAGCAGACCAATTAGACGCAATTGTTGCATCATTGTTAAACATATTCTTTACCGGAGCTCCTGTGAATCCAATCAGAGGCACTTTACCGTCCAACAAATGCCGCATCATTGTTATTGCATCCCCGACATACGTCAGTCTACTCACTGCTCCATCAGGATTCAGTTTCTTCAAATCGTCCGGGGTGTTTAGGGGATCGTGGAAGACCGGACCGATGCCCGGATGCAGTTCTACTGACATTCCAAATGCCTGTGGGATTACTAGGATATCAGAGAAGATAATTGACGCATCAAGGTCGAATCTCCTCAACGGCTGCATAGTAACCTCGCATGCCAACTCCGGTGTGCGACAGACTTCGAAGAACTCATGCTTCTTGCGGACCTCCTGGAACTCGGGCAGGTATCGTCCTGCTTGCCGCATTACCCATACGGGTACTCTATCCACTGGTTCGCCGCGAGCGGCCCGCAGCAAATTGTCATTCTTCAATGGCGGAAAGTTCTTAAAGGAAAACAAAATTGAAAACAATCAGTCAGATCTCTGCGGTTAACCAACGAAAATTGCCTAATCATTACAGAGCTGGCGATAGCCGAGTGAATGAGGAAGTAGACGAAGCCAATTAGCTTTGGTGACATTTTATTTTAGAACCACGGGTGAGGACTGCACTCGCTTACCGTTGTGTCTTTCATGGTTTGGTTGCTTAACTTAAATATAGAAAGAAATGAGGGACAATTGACTCGAACTTAATCGTAAACGGGAATGGGAAGGAGAAATAAGTCGAAAATGACAATCCGGTTCAATTAGGTTGATGTTTGACTCTTGTCCTTCACTTCTGTCAACTGCGTCGGTTGTCATTATTCACGAGGGGCACGTTCGCATGTTATGGAAAAAATTAAAATATGAGTGTTGATGGACAAATTGGCTTTATGTCAATAGAGCGGGCCATACACGCCTATTTCAGAGCGTAGAGTCATCTAATCTCTTGTAAGGACTATCTAAAAGATTTTGGATCAGTAGAGAAAGGAAAACAAATTGCCCACTGTTGAGGCTTAAGCAGCCACCTCAGTTTGCTCTTATTCGCTTTCAAAGGTTGTCAATGGTATAGCGTTTATAAAAAGAATCGCTGTCCTGCTGTCGGTTCAGTCTCGACAAAAATATCACTTCGGATTACTTGCAGGCATACATACATATATGTTTCATTCATCTCTGACAGTTGCGCTGTGCTCAATTGGAGCGGCTGTTCGGTAAGCAATTTTTTACCACAGAGTCCGAAAGAACTGGTAGTCAGACGGTGCATTTGTTATACATTGTTATGGTGGAACACAAATCCTTTTTTGTCGCCCTTTCTTGATTACTTTTTTCAAACGGTGGAGTAGTGCACAGTAGCGGTTGTAGCAGCTCATAATGGACAGTTCCTTTTAAAGCTTTGAAGTCGTTTGTGCATGGTCACCGGCCTTTAACCATGACCGCTTACATTGGTAATAATACGTTTTAAAAATGGTTTGATCTGGTTGCGTTTCGCATATGGTAATTCGATCAATCAAATTTCTCTTCATGTGACACCCTAACATCGAGCTTCTTTGAGTAGCCTGCTCTTTATAGATGATTCCAAACTGTCATATCATTGATATTTAGTGCCTCCGTTTTCTCCTGACCGCTTGTGTACCACTCCTGCTTCACTGTTTGCAAAACTTCATCAATCGCCGACCAGAGCGAGGTGTATTTATGACACCGGCATTGCCGAAATGGAATCCAGCAAACCACTTCTGGATCCAGCTTTCATTCACAGTATTCTCACCTTACACTTCACAAATTTTCAGTTAATCTTTGTTCATATTGATCATGCTGACAGTTATAGCAGCTTGCAGTGAAGAAATTGTGTTATGAGGATGTTATTGGTATCATGCTCTACTACGCTCCATACATAGTAATCCAGGTGATTAAGGTATAGGGAGGAGATCTAATAGGCCATAAGTTCGGGATGATATGGTCACTAAAACCTGTGCCGCCATCGCTTTGTGTTAAGGAGCAGAGTTCGCATGGTTTGTCTTCGGTAACGCTTCCGATCCAGGGTTTCACAACGTTTGCTTTGTTGCTCCCAAATCCTAGGATCTAAATGTGGCCATCTATCACTTTTGCGGTTGATTTCTTGGTCTTGATCAGAAAAGCCACAGCATTTTCGGAATTTCAGGACGTTGAAGCTTGTTTAAAACAAACCTTGCGCGGACAGTTTTCTGCTGCCGAGTAACTGTCCTCTACGCTTAACGTAAGACTTAACGCGACGGTTTTTGTGGACAACTCGACGGATTAGGCTCTGCGAAACTCGAAGGTCTCTCGCAATAGCTCTCATTGGTTTTGAAGAGTTTCGTCCACAATCGATTTTACTTGTTGAATAAATTGCGTAGTTCTAATGGCGTCTAAACATTCCTCATATTTTGTATGATACGGCGTATCCTATGTCCCGACCAGAAAATTCACTAGAGCGGATCATAGCAGCGAAAACAGACCGCCATGTACACCGCCTCGGTTGCTCAGTATATGACGAACATGGCGCGTCAGCTTGTAAAACTCGTGTTAGAAGCAGCATACAAGGTAAATCTGCCAGTTTTCGGCTATTCAAAGCCCTCGAACAGCACGATAATGGCACATGAGGGTGTATACACGAGAATATATCATCCGAAAAAACCGGTTTTGTGGGAGAGGGAGCTGAAGGTTGCGGTACGAAACGGAATACCATTTTCTTCCGCAAATTTAGTGGGTGAACAGAATTGGAAAACTAATACATATACAACTCTTCAGTTTTCGAGTCCGCACTTTTTTTGCCTGGTGTTGCGCTTCAATCGTCATTGGTCTTCCAAGCAGTGAACATCGGGAAAAAACAAAGGGACATTTTAGTGCGTGGTTGCACTTAATATCTCTGTCAAAGGAAATATCTCTTTCAAATGAAATGTCAAAAAGACAGAAACACTAACACAATTGAACAAGGTTCACATATACATTTTTTTCTTCTAGAAAAATGAATCCCGTGTATGCTTCAGTGTAGAGCATCAAACCGGTCTTCCTGCTGCTAGCGATGTTCTCGTGTATACAGGGCCCATGTGATTCATTATTCCCTTCTACGTCAGGTTTAATGAAGTCCACAAAGAACCGATGTTTACCTGAGTCGGTCACGAATCCGCTTTAAGCAACTTGCTGGTAGCGATTTTTTACAAGTTTAGAGTGTAACGTGCCCCTAAGCCCAGTGTTTACGTTCCCCTTTCAAAGCTTTGAAGTTTCTCCAGCATTGTCCACTCACCCACAGCTCCTCAAACTCTTGTTGTTTTCTTCATCACCTAAGAAACGATAACACAACACCGATAAACCAAGCAACAAAAGGGAATCAGACAAAATAAAAGAAAAGTGAATAACGTACGCAGTAGAACCGCAATCCGATTGTGCCATCGTGTCACGAAGCCTGAACGAAACCTGTTCACCTCTAGAAATAAAGAAATTGTTGTGCGTTTGTTTTTTCGCTATAATTTGTCAAGAAGTTAAGTGCGATCTTGAAAATGGCAGATGAACAGCCGAATCTCGTAGCTGGCCATCCTCCAGCAGGTGAGTTGATCCGAAGAATATTTTTTTTGTGTTTTTCCCTGATACTGTGTATGTACATATGTACGTGTTTTTGTGTTTGCGACATCGTATTTTCGTCAGCCGGCAAGATACCCGATTACGATCTCGTCCATTTTGTCTTGCTATCGATGTTGAAATTAGGGAGTGGGAGCTGCCCAATCGTCCGTCCCATAAGAAAACAACGCAAATGGTAGGGGGGGAACGCGATTAAGTATGCTTTTTTCATAGCTACGTCGTAGAATCAAGATGATGACCAGAAAAAGGTGTCCCTCTGTCGAGTAGTGGAAAATGGTATTAATTAAACGATTGTGGCACCGTACTGTGAAATGCCCATGTACCTTTGTATCTGCTGCCTATCTTCCATGACAACAACGCTTACGAGTTTGTTGTTTTTTGTTTTGCTCGCAAGTGTGATTAGAGTAATTTGGGGGTGTGGGTACTAGGGTGAGTACACCGTGGCGCAGTGGGTAGTGTGTTGGCCTCTGACGCCGATGACACGGGATCGAATCCCGACACAGCCATGTCATCGAACGTGTTTTTCACGGTGTTTCTCCTCAGCGGGGTTCTGACAAAACCCCCTGTAGTAAAATTGTCATGAAAAGCTTCTCGAAATTCGCTGTTCGGAACCGGCAATAAATTGTAGGTCCCTTTCACCTATGGGAAAATGAAATCACACACAACATGGGTGATTGAGAGAAGCTCGGCTCAGGTTCTTCATGGACTGTAACGCCAACATACATACATACAGGTACTAGGGGAAACAGGTTTTTGGGAAGGAGTACTCGGCGCACTAGTTCAATGACTGCAACAGAGTCTTTTCATGTTTTTCTCCGTTTTGCTCTTTGTTACAATTGCAGTTAAAGCTGGAGGAATGCGAATCGTTCAGCATAAGACGCAGGGTGGCGAACGACCACCCAAGGATGCCGAGGACTGCACCGGGTTGACGGTAAACCTTTGAATTTAATTTTATAAATCTCTATACTCGAATGCATACATATCTGACCACTCTTTTGTAGCAACCTGTTAGTATCAACACGATGTCGGTGAGCGGTGCTCCGGTTAAGGGTAATGCAGACTATTCAGCTAAAGCGGCACAAGTTGCGCACACGCCTAAGCCACCAGACACATTCCCCGTCAAGCACTCGATCATCATCCAACAGCCCAGGAAATGAACTGCCAGAGGAGGCATTAACACAGTTTTTTTTTTTTTTTATATGCTTACTTACTCGTAATATCAGACAGAAAGGAGGAAGATTGAATTGAAACAGAAAAGTACTAGGACATCCTTCAGATATTTTTATACAACGGTACAATAGGACGTTTCTTGTTAACGCGTATATATATGTATCTCAGTTCTATTGTTAAACGTATCGCATTCCTTGAATTGTATTTCGCACGATTTGTTACTAGATTCAGTTGATTGTTTTCTCTTATTCTTTGAAATTTGAATTTATTTTTTTTTTGAAATGCTAATAAACGAATTTTTAATGTGACTCGAGGCGATTCATTGGCGCTTTGCTTCAGCTGCCAAGGGTGCTGTTTCAGGGTCCGGGTGGAACGTGATTTTGATTATTTAATGAATTAGCGGCCGATGTTACGTACATACATATGTATGTATGTAGGTTGCGATGGGCTGCGAGGTGTAGTATGGCAACTAGGTGGTGTTTTTGAATTCGTGTATAATTCACAGAAACTTATTCGTTGCCTTCTGTGTACAGGCACTTGAAAGTTACTGACAGAGTTGCCCTACTGAGCTTCGGTGGTTCCGGGGTGCAAGCTTCAAACTTGCAGTCGATTAACGTCGAAGTGGTTCGATTCCACCTGGAGGGCGGCGGCGGCGTGATGATGCGACGATATTCACTTTTTATACGGATTTTATTGCAAATTAGTGTTGGTGCTCCATTTTTAATGCTGGAATGGGTAGATAACTCAACCTTAACTCTGTCACCGCAAACTCTTATTTAATAAAACCATCATCATATCAAAGTTATGTGGGATGATGCACTTAACTTAGAGCTTTTGCTGGTGGTGGTCGCTTGGAAATATGAGGTTCATATCCGTCTAGCCTGACTGTAACGCCTTTTGCGTTTGAAAAACGTTTTGCTGCCTTCTATAGGCAAATATTCTAGCTCAAAGGGGTTAACCACGGTCCCTACTTCCCGATGGACACCCATAAATTGTTATTCAATTCAATTAGGAAACTCTACTGGCCTTTTTTAAGGGGTACCACTTAGACGCGGCAGTGGAAGTGGTTACTCGCCATTATAAAACACGAATGTAGTATGCTGACTCCATCATTAAAGTGCCTCACCCGAAAAATTTGCTTTTCCAACTGAAACGCTTTCGTTGAGATGTGCTTTGCCTGGAGCCGGAACGCCGGCAATTCTAATTAATAGTCTACAAGACATTGGGAGCCAGGTATGTATTAGGGGAATTTATTATTCCTCGTCTAATCAATCACACCAACCGAAAGGGGGCACCACGACGTCCGAGAAAATAAGAGTTTAGTCAGTTTCTGAATTCTATCTCATCTTTCCTGCATCCCTTATGTATTTTTCTAATTCCGAGTGTACATGTACTCAATCCATGATTTCATACGAATCCCAAAAAAATCCCGTCAAAGTGTCTACGCGACAGGCGCTGATTCATAGTTAATCACCAACGCATGATATCAGGCGATCATCAAGCATTCAGGACCGCGGTGAAAAGTTGTCAAAAATGTCAGTCTCACACTGGAGATGACAGATTAGGTACAATGGATGTGCAAAGTTTTGCCTTGTTTAAAAGCAATTACAGTGGATGGGAAAAGTTTTGCTTCAATTAAATATTTTTTTTTTATAAAATACCGGGTACCTACATACATATTGTTGGACATCCCTGTCAATTCATGGCCAATCATACCTACCAATATTTATTTACAAAACATATTTGTCCTGTCATTCTGACTTGACTTTTCTTCTATTGTCATTCTGAATTTTATACTCGAGGTGACTACTACCAGCGTGGAATAAAATAATCTTTATATAAAAAAACCATCCTGCAGTGTTTGCAATTAAATTCATTTTCATTTATTCTGGGTAATTTCAATTGATCGGTTCCAAACATATGTATATAATGTATTTCGTTGTGCTTCCCATCTTTACATTTAAATAAAACACAGTAAGTGTAGGGTACCATCGACATTTTTTATTCGTGAAAGGCCTGTCGATAATAATAATTGGGGGCATTACAGCCCATGAAGGACCAGAGCCAAGCTTCATGGTGTGTGTGATCTATTTTTCACACAGGTGACAGGGACCTATAGTTTAATGTCGATTCCGAACGGAATGAGTCGAGAAGCTTTTTAATGGCAAGTACACTATGGCGGGTTTTGCCAGAACCCCGCCGAGGAGGGACGTCGCGAAATAAACATTCGATGGCGTTGGCGTTGTTATCGGGATCCGAACTCGCTCATCGTGTGTCAGAATTCAACATACAAACCACTGCGCCACGGCACCCTCGATGCCATTATAATATCGATCAAATGTCCACCGCGACTTCCCTAGATGGCGCGCATCCGAAATCGCCGATGTCGCTGTACTACCCGCACAGTTCTTCGTTAAATCTTCTCCTCCATACACCGTGTGAACAAACGGACCGTAGACCGATAACACCGCCAGCCCGAAATCCAATGATTTTTCGGGATGCATTGGACGCTCTTGAATCTCATGTGGATTGGTATCGTCCCAAATTCGACTCATTCATCCAGAAATGGACCTCGTCGCTGAAGATGATTTTTCGATGAAAATCAAGGTCAGTTTCAAACTGCTCCAGAACCCATTCAGCGAACACATGTCGTTGTCAATGGTCGTTTACCTTTAGCTCCTGGGTCAGTTGAATTGTTTACGAGTTGCTGAATGCCGATAAAAAGTGCGCAAATGATCTTCGCAATAATCCTGGAACTGATTCAATAAAAATTTGGCGATTTGTCACCTCGGACGAAACTTGGGTCTACCACTTTACGCCACAAACGAAGCAGTAGTCCAGGCAGTGGATGGAAGCCGATAGTTCAACTCCAAAAAAAGTGAAGTCGATCGTATCAGTCAGAAAGGTCATTGTCAGCGTGTTTTGGGATGTGGAAGAGATTCTGTTAATTGATTACGGCGAATATTTCTCCTACCTTCTTAACCAGATTGCTGCTAAGACGATTGGCTTGAAGAAGAACAAAATAACTTTTTACCGGGACAAACTACGGGATTTGGGGTACGATTTGCTCGTCCATCACCATCGCCACTATCCCCGCCGTTCTCTGTACTGACTTTCTCAGACTTCTCCTCTGCAAGCTTCTCATTCTCTGGCTTAACATATGCTTCATCGATTAATGTTCTGAAGTTATTTTGAATGAATTCCCCGTTCAATTCCAGAGATTCGACTACCACTTACTAGAACGCTTTACGCTTGCGCGGAAATTGGAATCTCTTTATGGAATTCTACCTTCCAGGTATCGTCTTCGATTGTCTTTAATTCCTTTTTTGATCGATTAGCATGGCCTGAATGTAGAAGGCAACTGAAGAAGGCGGAACAGATATGCGGTCTATATGTGGACCGGACCGGTCTATATGTGGATGGACTGTATCAGCAACCGACAAAATTGCTAGAAACTTCACACGTCTATCGTCGAGCCGTTTGTCGGCGAGGGTGATATCAAGGACATTACTCAGTTTACTTTTTTTAGCTCCCATTTGGCCTCTCCTATAGGCTTCAGAAGTGATACGAGGTCTGTTTAAACTGTCCGGAGAGCCCCCAGTCGCATAGTTGACCATTGGGTTTGTCTTACCATTTTATTTTTAAGGGAAAAGCTTTGTGACATCTGTTTAGGACCATGCCCCAAAGGTAACGTTCACTAGTAAATCCAACCAATCCAATTGTCAAAAATCGTTTATATTTTTTTCCATCTAAAAAACTGGTTTCGTGCTCCCAGAAAATCATTCACGACTTCTTAGCGGTCGTATTCCAATTGCGAGATCGTGTCTTCGGGTCGTTCTTGTCCCTCCTGGTGATTGGCACTAAATGCGCTGCGTCCACAATATCCCTGAAATCTCCCAATTCCTGTTATTAAGTAACATCCCCAATTTACGCAACTTACTTGAACTCCTCGTACGATTCCGAGCTGTAGACCGCTCTCAACTTGGCCTCATTCCGAAGGTTGTACAATTCGTCCTTTCTCAACCTCTCCATGCATTCGGCTTCGGTTTTCTTCAAATCCTCTTCCGTTATCGAGTCAACGTGTGACATTTTCCAAATAAAACAACGAAAAGGAAAATTTCGTTTTCAGCACGAGTAAAGTTGTTTGATCGATAGACGATAGGTTGATGGGACTCCTTGACAATGATGTCATTTGGAATTGGCGTTGCATTAATTGCGCGCTCTGTAATCTCGCACGCGTCCACCTCAAGTGCAGACGGACGTCAATGCACTCGAGACAGTCAAAACCACTCGGCTGCACTCGAAAGCCTTATCAGAAAGCGCAATTTACCTAAGGGTTTTTTCTCTAATCCTCAAACTTACGTAAGCTGTAGCTATAAAAACCAATTGAGAGCCGCTACATGGTATCAGAAAAGTGTAAGATGTTGCTTGTAGTCGTTTTGGCCTCAGTTGCTTGCGCACTCGGCGCTTCCATCCCTGATGGATTGCTTCCTCAGCTGGATGGTCGCATCGTAGGCGGTTCGGACGCGTCTATCTCTCAGTACCCGTATCAGATCTCGCTTCAGAGATCCGGCTCGCATTCATGCGGTGGTAGTTTGTACAGCAATAAGGTAGTGGTCACAGCTGCTCATTGCTTGCAAAATGTTGCCGCGAGTGCATTGAAAGTTCGCGTGGGATCAAGCCAATGGAACAACGGCGGTGTCTTGGTTGGTGTTGCCTCGTTCCAAAATCACCCGAACTACAACTCCCGGACTATGGTTAACGATATTGCTGTCATTCGTCTGGTCTCGGCTGTTGGCCTCAATTCGAACGTAAGGACAATCCGACTGGCCAGCTCGGCACCGGCTCACGGAACCAACGCCGTCGTCACCGGATGGGGTACCCGCTCGTCGGGGGCTTCAAGCCTACCAACTACTCTGCAACAGGTCAATGTGAAGATTGTCGGTCGAGCACAGTGTGCTTCAAACAGCTACGGATACGGATCGAGTCAAATTCGCGAGACTATGATCTGCGCTGCAGCACCCGGTAAGGATTCGTGTCAAGGTGATTCCGGTGGTCCATTGGTGGCCAATGGTGTACAAGTCGGTGTTGTCTCTTGGGGATATGGATGCGCTGCAGCAAATTACCCAGGCGTCTATGCTGACGTTGCCGCACTCAGGACATGGGTTCAAGCGAACGCTTAAACGTGTCCGGATTTTTCTGTCGGTATCTTTAGATATTCGTACAATAAACTTGCTCGGCGAAAAGTATATTTTGTCTTTGAATTACCAGAAAATTGATCTATTGTATCGGACCGATAAGCATGGCGACTTATCGGTCGAGATTTAATTATTTAAAGTTGACTTGAGGGATCTCTAGCGATCATTCGATTGTTTCGGAATTGTTATCACTGAACATTCGGGCGAGTGGGTTTCTTAAATTAATTTTTCGCCTTATCATATCGAATTTCGGCGATCTACGTTTTTTTTTTTTTTATAGTCACACTCGCACTCAAGGCTAAGGCCTTATAACGTATTGAACGTTGTGCGAGCGAAGGTAACAGGGATAGGGAAAGTTTCGCGCAGGTTGATGTTTTGACACACAACCTGAACGGAGTGCAGTGGTTTTTGGGTCGTAGATGTTGGTTGACTACTCTCAGGGGTGGTTTGTCCTACATACATAGGACGAGAGCCGACCAAATTTCGCGTTGGTTATAATTCTCAGTAATTCGTTCATGCATTTTTGGTGTTAATATGGCATACGCAGAGGAAGAATTTCAATTGACCACATACTGTGAGTGTTATGCCTGCAGCAGTGCGTTTGGTCACTTTCCATACCCAACTGTGTTGCATACTTTTTTCCGTATAGGAATTGCTTTTTCTTGACTATGAAACGAATTTGAACCTAGACGTTCCGTTCGACGGTCGATGATGTTAACCACTGCACCACGGCCACCCCTATATCTTGGTGGCCCCTTTTTGTCTTGGATGATGTCTGAATTTGGGAACTGCTATCCTAACGAAGTTATGGGAACCATATTTAGACGACCAGAGAAAAAACACCTTTTATCGTAAATTCAAAGCAATTTTATTAATTTTTTTTTTGGAACAGAGTGCAGGTGTTCAAGTTCTTAAGCATTGTTAATAACCCAGTCCTTTAGAGCAGCAACATTGGAGTATACACCTGGATACTTAGCAGCAGCACAGCCATTACCCCATGAGACAATACCAGCAAGATAGCCATTAACAACCAATGGACCACCAGAATCTCCTTGGCACGAATCCTTACCGGTGGCGGCAGCACAGATCATGGATGGCTTGATTTGACGTCCGTACGAGTATTCTCCAGATGAACATTTGCTAAGGCTGATGATCTTGACGTCAACACATTGAAGATGATCTGGGATGATCGCTGTACCGGATGTCTTGGTACCCCAACCGGCAACGGTGGCAGCAGTACCAGTAGCTGGAGCAGATGAAACCAAAGCGATGGTATTGACGTTGCTTGAAAGACTCAAGGCGGCGGACAACCTGATGACAGAAATGTCGTTAACCATGGTCCTCTTGTTGTAGTTAGGATGGTTGGTGAAGGATGATATAGCTACGAGAGTACCACCTCTGCTCCTGTAGGTCGAACCGGCACGGATTTTCAAATACCTAGTGACAACATTTTGCATGCAATGGGCAGCTGTAATGATGACTGTGGTACTGTAGATGCTACCACCGCACCTGTGGGAGCCACTTGCTTGCAAGGAGACGATGTAGGGGAAATTTGAGATGGAAGCGTCAGCACCACCGACAATACGTCCGTCCAATTGTGGCAGCATACCATCGGGGATGGCAGCACCGTAAGCGCAAGCGACGAAGGAAACCAAAACTACGAACTTGAACATCTTGAACTGCTCTGATGATTATTGCCAGATCCGTGAGTCTTTTTATACCGAAATCGACCGGCTTTCGATTACCTGTAGACTTAGTAACTCGGTGATAAGCGTCGAAAACATAGACCATGGTATTTCCATTCTTAGGGCCGAACTGATAAAATGTTTGTGTGTAGCGTGTGGCAGATAGTCTTTGATAGCAATGACCGATGTGTTGTTGGCAATGCAATCTTCGTGGATATGTTTATCTATGCCTTGTTCATCGGTTAAATCAAAAATCGCAATACGGCTGAGGTCCACACTGCGAATCGAAGAGACTGGGTTTGGGTTTGGGGTTTGAGTTTTTTTGTTTTTTGTTTTTTTTTTAGAAACTCGCGCAGGTTCCAGAGGTTTGTTTTTATACTCCCTTATGATGTGTTATATACACAGAACCTGAACGGAGTCGTTTGGGTTTTAGTATGAAAAGTCGTTAGTACCCAGCACCATGCTTTGAATTATTGGTGATCATTTGATCGTTAGGGCTAGCTCTATAAGCCTCATCACACAGGGACTTTTTTAAAATGTATTGGCTTTTCTTGGATGTCGGAGGGTTTTCCCCGTACCTAGATACGACAATTTTGTTAATTTGCTACTGTGTTCAAAAAGTGAAGTGACATTTGAATTTATATTCTCGGGTTGGTAGGATTGTCTTTGACTTCCGTGCCAGATTTACTATCAAGATAATCATTAGCGTTTGAGATATGCTTCGTTTTTTGAGCTAAAAGTGAATTTGTCGATTTTCGTAATGTCCAAGTGTTACACTACCTATTTCTACCTACAACCCTACATATGTTTTATGTAACACTACATATATTTTCATGTAATTATTTTGAAATTATGTTTACTTATTATTTTTATTACTGAAATCCATTAATTTCAATATTTTTTCTTAATATATCTATTTTGTAAATTGTAACCTGGCAACCCTAAAACATAAAGAAGACGAACAGTAACAGAATGCACGCAAATTTGTAAACACCACCGGGCTGAATAAAAGCCGAGCTTATGCCAGTGCAAAGTCACTCAAGTTGAGCACTTTGCGGCGACTAGTCGGGTTATTACCACTGGTCAGAAAAGTGTTACACTTCGGCACTAGCGCTAGCTCTAGCACTAGGTTTTTTTGGTTATTTAAGTGTGTCTGGGTGTAGCATTCGACAGTCGGGTCTTTCCACCGCCAATGCTCATGCCTTTACCCGCTTAAGTAAGAGCACCTAATTTGTTTAGGTCAAATTTGTTTTGGTAAGTTTCTATTGTAATCAATTTTGAACGTTTGTATTCTCAAACAACCGAAGTGTTGTCTTTTCTTTCGGTTCCACTCCCGCATTTGGGGTTTTAATACTTTTCATTTGCTTAACTGCCCGTTCAGCGTCTGCTGCGGTCCTCGGACAGCACTCATCGCGGCGGAGAGTTCAGCACCGGAGAGAACCCGCTCTCCACTTCATTAAGTTGCCATCCAACGTGTGGCATCGCATTGACACGCAAAGTGTAGTATCACATTGACTACCAACGAGGCGCCTTATTACAGTGGAGCCCAACAGAGAGGTCTCAGTACACTGGTACATCTCACCGATCTCTTTCTTATTACGACTGGCGACCAACGTATAAATAGGGCATCGCACTCGCGCTCTTATTATACAAGTTTTTTGAGCAAAGAATTTGCCTGACATTTTGTTTACTTACTTACTTAGATGGCGCTACAGTCCGGTTCGAACCTGGGCCTCAACCAAAAGGCTTCTCCACTTGGCACGGTCTTTTGCCAGCTGTTTATACACACATGACCATGGATTAAACGCAGAATTTTCCTTTCGAAACGATCAAGTGCCTCCTCATTCCTTTTCTTTAAAGTCCAGGCCTCTGCGCAGGTCACTAGTGGTAGATAAAGCCCTTGACCATTTCGAATTTGTAGGTGCTGTGCATCTTCTTTGGTTGACAGTATATATTTCGTTTCTCGTTAGCCGAAAGATCCATTTTAGCCGCTTCTGCTTGAATGCTTTCGTATGCTTTATTGACGTCCCGCTGTTTTCGTCAAATTACGTCAATATCATCTGCGTAAGCAAGCAGTTGCGCAGACTGGAAATAGTTCGTACCTTTTGTGTTGGCCAGTAAGCCTCGTATGATCTTATCAAGCACGATGTTGAAAAAATGACATGACAACGCGTCACCTTCTCTAGATCCTTTTTTAACATCAAAGGTCTCGGTCAATTCCCTACCGACACTAATGGAGCAGCGAGAATTCTCCATTGTCATCCTGCACAATCTGACGAGTTTGGCAGTGCGAATATTTGATCTATTGTGGATTTAAATGGCCTGAAACCACACTGATGAGAACCTATAAGAATATCTTAAATGCGATGTTAAAGAGACTTATTCACCTGTAGTTGGTGCAGTAGTAGTAGTAGTAGTAGTGTAGTTTCTTGTGGACTGTCAAAACGATGCTGAGATTCTATTCGTCGGGCATGCTTTAGTCCGACCATCTTCAGCCGCTTTAAATAGCTCGGCAGACAGGCCGTCTGCGCCCACAGCTTTATAAGTCTTAAGCTACGAGAATACCAGCTTAATTTCATCTAGGTCGGGTGGACGGGATCTTCCTGCATCTTCGTCCGTTGCGAATGGATCATTCCGCCTGAGAGCGGTATTAGATCTTTCATCGCCGTTAAACCATCTACAGAAGTGTTCCTTCCATATTTTCAGCATCAACTGTGACTCTACTACTAGTTGTCTATCTTCATTCCTACAGGCTTCTGCTCTGGTTATTAGCCCTGGCATGTTCGTTTTACTTTTTCGTAAAACTTGCAAGCGTCATTCCTGTGGTAGCATCTCTCCATCTCCGCAATCTTTTCATGCTCTCTTTTTTTTCTTCCTTAAAAGCGTGTGTTCCTCTCTTCTTTTCTGCTCGTTGGTATTGATGTTGCTCATCAAACTAGTTGAAACCCAACACATCAGTGGCTGCGTCTCAGATGGCGCGCTGGCATTGCTCCCACTGTTGATCTATGGATTGTGCTGGTGTCATCGAGATTTGCGAGAGCGATTTACTGCGATTGTAGCTTTCCGACGTCAAACTTTCCTTCCGACTCCTTTATATTTTCATTCGTACCTTGGCTACAACAAGATAGTGATCCGAGCCGATGTTGGCTCTTCGGAAGGTTCGTACATCTAGGATGCTGGAGGAGTGTCAGGCGTCGATGGCAACGTGATCAGTCTGATTGATGGTCGACTGATCAGGTGATTGCTTGGTTTCTTTGTGGATGTTAAGAATCGTGTGTTAGCTAGAAGGAGATTACGCACCAAGTCAGTGGTGTCGTGTAGGCTATATTTCCCCGTAATCGACTCAAATAAGTTCTCTTTGCCCAGTTTCGCGTTTAAACCTCCTAGTACTATTTTTATATCATAGCTGGGACATTGGGCAAAGGTGTTATCTAGGAGATCGTAGAAGTCGTCTTTGAGTCAATCGTAATTTTCTTCGGTAGGGGTTGCGGTTCCCGAAATTAGCTTTGATGTGGATTGTTATGAGGCGTTCGCTTACATCCCGAGAGCTAAAGACTTTTTGTCCGAGTCTTCCTCTAATAACGAATCCGCACCCGAATAAGCGTTGTTTGTTCGCCTTGTAGCAATTCCCGTAGTAGATGTTGCAGTTTTTCTTCTGTCTTTTGCCTTATCCATCGCATCGCACTTCTTGGAGTGCAGTTATATCTACTTTATAATAGTTGGGGGCTTGCTCCATTAATTACCTGCACCCGGTCTGTTAAGGAATCTCACTTGAATTGAGCAGGGACAGGGGATCGAAGCCTGCTTTTGCCACGTTAAGCGCAATCAACTTCTTTGCTCTGTTTGCTCGCTCCGGCTTGCGAAATGAATTTTCTTTGTAAGCCGTCCACAAATTATAGAGCTCTTGCTGATGATGTGGAAAGCTCAAAAAGATCAGTCAATGTCAATATTACTTTGAAGAACACAGTAGCACGCACCTATCCATTCGAAAATGCCATTTATGGGAAGAAATTTGCATTGAAGTTTCTATAATCCGTCCATGTTCACAAGTTTGAATAACAAAACTGCTTTGCTGTATGGTAGGTGACTTCGTGACTAAAATTGCCAGAGGTTGAGCTTGACATCTGTCAAAGTCAACCACATTGAGTTCTCAAAATGACAGTAATTCACTCACCCTGTATATATGAAGCGCAGCCACTCATCGGGCTCAGTTAATGGGATAAGCGCGTAACTCTCAAAAGTACAGGTTTTGTTTGTGTGAGCAGATAACATTGCTTTGGGAAAAACTAACTATTGACCTTGACTTTCTAGAAATCCCATTGGGATCGATCGATTTTATTGATTTGCATTGCCTAGCCGCTTATCAGTTGAGATTTAATCATGCATTTTCGACTAGGGTAGAGCTGTGCAACCTGTATATTGCACGATTTTTCTGTCTGTATCTTCAGATATTCGTACAATAAACTTGCTCTGGGAAAAATATATTTTGTCTTTGAATTTCCAGAAAATTGATCTATTGTATCGGACCGATAAGCATGGCGACTTATCGGTCGAGATTTAATTATTTAAAGATGACTTGAGGGATCTCTATCGATCACTCGATTGTTTTGGAATTGCTATCACTGTATATCCGGGCGAGTGGGTTTCTTTAATTAATTTTTCGCCTTATCATATCGAATGTCGGCGATCTATGAACGATGCGTGATTTGTCTTGGATGATGTCTGAATTTGGGAGTTAGAGAGGATTAGGGGGGTGGGACAAAGTCGCCTGATCACTGCGGCCACAAGTGGGCCTATTGCGATCTCCCCCAATTACAGTTCACTCAAAAATTTTGAGTTCGTAATAAAACTTAGTATGCTTTGAGCTAGCAGCAATTTCTTCTGCTTCAAGATAATACTTGCCTAATTGACGATGACGCGTACTGACAAGGCAGTTACATTGGCACAGTACGTGTTCTGCTGTTTCTTCGTCCTCATTACACATTCTGCAAGTGTCATCTTGTATAATGCCCATTGTTTTGAGGTGTTTGTGTGTTGTTGTCCAGTAAGGAAACCTGTGATTAAGCGAATCTGACTCCTCGAAAGCATGAGGAGTTGCTTCGTTTTTCTGAGGGATGTAGTTGGGAGGAACAACTTGGCTTGTCTGCTACCTTTCGTTTGTAACCAGTAGTGATCCGTCGTGTTCCTTAACCAATTGTTTATGCAGCATTTGGTGGTGCTGATGGGTATGCCGCAGAAAGGCCATGGCATCATGAATGGTGATGCGGAGCCTCTCCTTGCTAGTGGGTCCGCCTTTTCGTTGGCTGTATGGCCGCTGTGTCCAAGTATCCAAATGAGGTGAACTCTGTTTGTGCTGGCCAGTTTGTGAAGTAGCTGTAGGCAGTCCCATACCATTTTGGACGTGATTTCATAGCTCTTTAGGGCCAGAAGTGCAGCCTTGCTGTCAGAGAGAATGTAAATGTTTTTGTTAAATATATTTTTGTTGATATTTTCTCTGAGGCAGAGTTCTATTGCAAATATCTCTGCTTGGAAAACGGAGTTACATCTGTCTATGCTGAAGTAGATGCATGTGCCTGTATACTCCAGCCCCAACGCCTTCGTTCGTTTTGGAACCGTCTGTGTACCACACATAGGATCCGCCGCGATTGAAGGAGGGTCTATCCTGTTCGCAGTTTTGTCGGATTGGAAATGTGAACTTGCAGTTTTGGCTGAAGTTGTATCTGGGGAGACAATTGTCTATGTGAGATATCTCTAGGCATCTCTAGGATGCCTGTTTAGTTCAGGAAGGATATCAGGATGAAAGGGCCTACGGTTAGGGTTGATGTATTTCTATGTTGCGTTAAATGAAACACACGAGTAACGTTAACAATATTCTTTATTTATTGACCGATTACGGCTGACTCCCCGAGAGGCCATCCAAAGAGTGAGAGACCACCACGCTGGGTTGATGCGCTAGATAATAGGAGTAATGTATGCATGTGTTAGAGTGTGCGTGATATGATCATTAGGAATCGTAACCAGACAATTATACTTCAAGGGTCATCCTCCGCGATTAGTCTGTGAGCGAAGATCATTGCTTCTTTCTTCCGTTGGAGGTGGAGAGGTGGTAAGTCCGTGATGACTTCTAGTGCTGCTGTAGGAGTTGTTCTCGTCGCCCCAGTAAGCTAGTCTTTGCAATTTGTTGAGCTTGGCTTGCACTGATACTTGTTTGATACTGATACTTGTTTAGGCTAGACATTTAGTGCAATCTTTATGCATCAGTTTGCAACAAGGTTTAGTGCCCTATGGAGGAGTTCCGAGACTGTGTCTTCGGATTTGCCTCTGACTAGGTTCACTATGTCATCGGCGTAGCTTTGGACATGAAAATCATTGCTGCTGAGTATGTGCATCATTTTATTTACTACGATGGACCACAGGAGAGGTGAAAGAACCTCACCTTGAGGGTATTCTTTCGCGGCATTTACGCTGACTTTATCATTGCCTTATGAAGTGTGGATGGCAAAGGACTAACAAATACCTCGTAGGGGTACCATCTATCCGACGGATGCTGGCCTGCTAAAAAGCGAGAAGAGCCACCGCAGTTGAACATCTTGCGGCACTGTTAGTAAGTCCCATCCCCACCTCCTCGTGGTGCCATCTGGGGAATTCCTATGGAAATTGCAGACGGGGAGGGGTCAATGGCGAGCCTCCTGCACCAAAAAAACAGGATTAGTCGGTTGGGCTACGGCCTAGTAAGCCGTAACCGTAAAAAAAAAAAACCACAAACTCTGAAACAACCACAAACCTCGGATATAACGAACCAGATTTATGTTGATGACCCTTGCAAAAAACGAAAAAAGGACAATGATCTTCGGCTTTGTACGTGGAATGTTAGGTCCCTAAACAGGCCATGTGCAGCCGAACGACTTGTGGACGCCCTAGACCGCTATAAAGCGGACATAACCGCCATCCAGGAAATGCGATGGAACGGACCAGGTATAAAGCGGATGAAAAACTGCGATATTTACTACGGCGACTGCTATAGGGAGAGAGGACAACTATTGCTTGGATGCGGATTTGTTGTTCGAGGTGGACTAAGGCAAAAAGTCCTAAGCTTTCGGCATGTGAGCGAACGCCTCATAACAATCCGTATCAGGGCTACATTATTTAACATCAGCCTGATCTGCGTCCACGCCCCCACGGAAGACAAGAATGATTCCACCAAAAATGAGTTCTACGATCTCCTAGACAGAACGTATGCCCAATATCCCAGCTATGACATCAAAATTGTACAGGAGACTTAAATGCTAAGCTGGGTAAGGAAAGCATCTTTGAACGAGTCATCGGCAAACATAGCCTACACGACACCACCTCCGATAGCGGACACAGGCTGATTGATCTTGCTACGGGGCGAAATCTCCTTTGTTCGATAGCCCAGATAAATTTAAATAAAAAACGCACTTTCGTTTTTATCTGCTATTTATTTGTTTTAATTGCACGTGGACTGTATATTGTGATCACATCCGACCTACCGCTCTGAAGGCTCGATGAAGAGTGACTCTGCTCGGTTGCGAGTGTATAACCTCTGACATCTGTACACGCTCACATACATGTGCCAGATTGACCACATCTCGATCGACGTCAGACACACTTCCACTATTCTTGATGTTCGAACTTTCCGAGGGGCTAACATCGACTCGGACCACTATCTTGTAGTAGCCAAGATGCGCTTACGGATATCCCGAACGCAGCGGAGTAGAGTAAGAATACAAAGTTATGACGTCGGAAAGCTACTATCGCCAGAAACCGCTCGTGCTTTTACCGATCGCGTCACCTCAATCCTCCACGCTGTCAATAGAACAGCAGTGGAGCCTTTGCAAACAAGCCCTGAAAAGCTCCGCATCCGAAGTTTTGGGTTTCAAGGCTCCACCACGAAGAAACATCTGGTTCGATGACGAGTGCAGGAGGACTCACACAGCTGCATAAAAGAACAAGAGCAGCTCGTGAGCTCTACGAGTTAAAAAGAAGGGAGGAGCACAAGCTTCTTAGAAGAAAGAAGAAAGAGCACGAGTAGCGCTCGGTTGAGGATTTGGAGGGGTGTTACTGCAGGCGTGACGTTCGAAAGTTTTATCAACAGATAAAGCGAACATGGCAAGGTTATAAAGCCAGAACGGAAGCCTGCAGGGATGAAAACGGACACCTAGTAGTAGAATCGCAGTCGATGCTGAGAATATGGAAAAACCACTTCTGCAGATTGTATAACGGCGATGTTAGACAATATACCGCTGTCGGGCAGAATGATCCATTTCTAATCGACGGAGACCGCAGAAAATTCTGTCCCCCTGACCTCGACGAAATTAAGATTGCCGTATCGAAGCTCAAGTCGAATAAAGCTGCTGGCGCAGACGGACTGTCTGCTGAGCTTTTCAAGGCAGCTGGGGATGACCTGGTTAGGAGCACGCATCAGCTCATCTGTAAGATATGGTCAGAGGAAAGCATGCCCGAGGAATGGAGTCTCAGTATCGTATGCTCAATCCACAAAAAAGGAGACCCCTCTGATTGCGCCAACTATAGTGGAATAAGTCTCCTTAACATCGCCTATAAAATCTTGTCTGCCGTTCTGTGTGAACGCCTGAAGCCTTTTGTAAATAAGCTGATAGGTCCTTAACCTATTCAGGCCAGGGAAGTCCACCATCGACCAAATCTTCACAGTACGGCAGATCCTGGAAAAAACCAATGAATTTCAAGTCGACACTCACCACCTATTTGTCGACTTCAAAGCCGCATACGACAGCGTAATTAGAGACGAGCTATACAACGCTATGTCTAATTTTGACATACCTGCTAAACTCGTCAGACTATGCAGGATGACTTTGGAGAATGCTCGCTGCTCCATCCGAATCGGTGAACACCTTACCGATAGTTTTGATGTCAAAAAAGGATTTAGGTAGGGCGATGCGCTCTCGTGTGATTTCTTCAACATCGTATCGTTGTTCCAGGTCACTGCGGAGCCAAGGTAGACGAAGTCCTTAACTACCTCGAACTTATATCTGCCAATACAAACGTTCTGACCAAGACGTCGGTGGTGAGCGTCCTTTTTTGATGACAGCATATATTTAATTTTACCCTCGCTTACCGTCAAACCAATTGTCGCCGCCTCCATCTCAATACTCGCAAACGCCTCATTGATATCTCGCTGTGATCCACCTATTATGTCCAATAATTTCCAATACGATGTTGAAGAAATCACACGAGAGCGCATCGCCCTACCTAAATCCTTTTTTGACATCAAAACTATCGGTAAGGTGTTCACCGATTCGGATGGAGCAGCGAGCATTCTCCAAAGTCATCCTGCATAGTCTGACGAGTTTAGCAGGTATGTCAAAATTAGACATAGCGTTGTATAGCTCGTCTCTAATTACGCTGTCGTATGCGGCTTTGAAGTCGACAAATAGGTGGTGAGTGTCGACTTGAAATTCATTGGTTTTTTCCAGGATCTGCCGTAGTGTGAAGATTTGGTCGATGGTGGACTTCCCTGGCCTGAATCCGCACTGATAAGGACCTATCAGCTTATTTACAAAATGCTTCAGGTGTTCACACAAAACGGCAGAGAAGATTTTGTAGGCGATGTTAAGAAGACTTATTCCTCTGTAGTTGGCGCAGTCAGAGGGGTCTCCTTTTTTGTGGATCGGGCATACGATGCTGAGACTCCATTCCTCGGGCATGCTTTCCTCTGACCATATCTTACAGATGAGCAGATGCGTGCTCCTAACCAGGTCATCCCCAGGTGCCTTGAAAAGCTCAGCAGACAGTCCGTCTGCGCCAGCAGCCTTATTCGACTTGAGAAGCTTATGCTCCTCCCTCCTTTTTAACTCGTAGAGGCCTTATATGCATACTGCTTCGGCCTTATATGCATACTGCTTCGGCCTTATATGCATACTGCTTCGGCCTTATATGCATACTGCTTCGCTGTGTGAATCCTCTTGCACTCGTCATCGAACCAGGTGTTTCTTCGTGGTGGAGCCTTGAAGCCCAAAACTTCGGATGCTTCAGGGCTTGTTTGCAAAGGTTCCACTGCTGTTCTATTGATAGCGTGGAGGGTTGAGGTGTATTGGAGAGCTTAAGGGAGACGCGATCGGTAAAAGCACGAACGGTTTCTGGCGATAGTAGCTTTCCGAAGTCATAACTTTGTATTCTTACTCTACTCCGCTGCATTCGTGATATCCGTAGGCGCATATTGGCTACTACAAGATAGTGGTCCGAGTCGATGTTAGCCCCTTGGAAAGTTCGAACATCAAGAATAGTGAACGAGTGTCTGACGTTGATCGCGATGTGATCAATCTGGTTGGTAGTCGATTGATCAAAAGACCGCCAGGTACGGAAGTTCGTACTGGCTAGAAGGAGATTTCGCCCCGTAGCAAGATCAATCAGCCTGTGTCCACTGCATGAAAAAACGGATTCCTGGTTTCAAGGTTATCTTCGCTCCTTATGCTTTTCAGGTCAACTTTCTCTTTTGGCCATTTGTTTGGATGTAAACGTAAGAATTGAGGACCACGGTACCACCTTGGGTTAGAATCTAATTTGACTGAAGATTTAGCACGCGTCGCTTCGTCTGCTACATTTTCGTTTGTCGGAATCCAATTCCATATCGATTCTTTGCCACAATCACCGTTACAGCTGCCCATTGCTTGCAAAATGTTGCCTAGGTCATTGAAAATCCGTGCCGGTTTGACCCACAAGTGGTGCTCTCGTATCACTGTATCTTCCTGCACCAACCATCCCAACTACAACAGGAGGACCATGGTTAACGATATTGCTGTTGTCAGGTTGTCCGCTGCCTTGAGCCTTTCAAGCAACGTCAAGGCTATCGCTTTGGTTTCTTCTGCTCCAGCTACTGGTACTGACGTCACTGTTGCCGGTTAGGGCACCAAATCATCTGGTGCATCGTCCATCCCAAGATCATCAGCCGTCCCCAATGTGAATCTAAAAGTTGAGGTTATGGAAGTGTAATCAACTACACAATGATCTGTGCTGCCGCCTCCGGTAAGGATTCGTGCCAAGGAGATTGGCTGTTAGCGCCGGTCTTGCTGGTGTTGTCCCATGGGGATATGGATGCGCTGATGCCAGGTATTCAGAGTTTACTCTGATGTTGCTGTTTTAAGGAGCTGGGTTATCAATAACGCTTAAGAACTTGAACAACTTCGTTCTCTTCGACCAGGAGACTTCAATTAAAAAATGCTCTGAATTCGTGAAAAATAAAATGTTTTTCTCTGTTCGTTGATGGGATAGCACCTAGCTAGGGTATGGGTTCAGGGGAATCGCCTGATTCTTGTCCCGGGAATCTCCTTTTGCCCGTTCTCCATATTTCACTCTTGCAACTAATTACATTCAAGGAATACTTCAGCAATGGTACTCACCTCTGCAGAAACTAGTATATCCACAAACCGGTTGATAGGGACCGAAGTGTTGCATACATCGAGAGACAACTGTTCAACAGAGGCGTTGGAGCGTTTATAGACTGCGTTCAGTAGTGAAGGTGCCTTAGACGTAGGAATCCACATCAGCACATATTCGCCACTCAAAAGCAGAACGTCCCTTATCATATCGTCAAATCAGTATGTTCGGCCTGCGACACCAGCAATAAGCCTCATTTAATCCTTATCTCGCCGTTATGACTCCAATACCTTAATCACCGTCCAGGTATTATACAATGTCGAAACTATAAATATATAAACCGATTACAGACCAATTTATACATTTAGTCGTAAGCCGTCCTAACAGCACAATGTTTCGCTATTTAGTATTCTGCCTCATAGTCACAATTTGTTGGCGTGATTCGAGCGCAAGTCCCGCTTCACGGATCGTCGGCGGTTCGATTGTAGACATTTCTAAACATCCTTACCTCGTTTCGGTGCGTATCAAGTCGTGTAGTACCTGTGCATATGTGCACAAGTGTGGCGGAAGTATCTATTCGGATAAGGTGATTATAACTGCTGCTCAATGCCTGTTGTCGTTGAGCCCTAGCGATCGCGTAATGGTGGTAGCCGGCAGCAACTCTCGCACGGACACTCAAGGAGTATACATGCCGGTGGCGAAGACCATTGCGCATTCTGGGTACAATTTCTGGACCATTGAAAATGACATTGGGCTGATTATATTGGATGATGCATTGCCGCTAAATGGATTCAATATCAAGAGCATTGCTATTGCGGAAAAATCGCCGAGGAGCGGGAAGAAGGCGCTGGTGAGTGGATGGGGATGGGATGCCGAAGATGGGACACCGACATTCCTACTGCACGATATCGAGGTGACTGTGGTTAGCAATCAAGAGTGCGAAGAGTCCTATGGTGTCGGAGAGGTTACGGAGAATATGATCTGTGCTGGTGCATCGCAGGGCGGTAAGGATGCTTGTCAGGAGGATACTGGCGGACCCTTAGTTGTTGACGGCGAACTGATCGGATTGGTTTCGTGGGGACGAGGTTGCGCGAGGCAAAGTTACCCGGGCGTGTATACGAAAGTTCCGAGCTATGTAGAGTGGATTAATACGAATGCTGCTAAGAGTACTTAGGATGAAGTGAAGGGGAATTATTTGTGGCGTCTTGTGGAATTTACTCTCGTCACTTGAATGTTGTTATTTCCGTTAGATTAAATCTTAAGATCTTGAATTTTTTAATAAATGCGAATGGGATTGATTAGATTATCGGCGAATACTTATCGGTGTATTTTGCCCTACAATAGCTTTGTATATATCAATAAAGCAATTTATAGAGCAGTAGGGTGGTGTTGATGAGAAATTTCGCCTAGAATTATGCTTACTTATCGCCAGTTGTGATTATAATCATGATCCGTAGAATGCTATTGCATTCTGTAAAAGTTATACCTCGACTCTCGAGGTCTACATACATATGTTTGAGGCTGGTAATAGGCACCAGTTGGTGTCTGCATTGTGAAATTAAGTATCGGTGCACTGATGCCTATGTCACAATGCTACTACACGGCGCGGCGACAGCGCAACTACAAACGCCGTAGCTGTCAAATCCATATTCATGCAATGGAATTATATGGAGTAAGTCACATAGCCACGTATGTAGTCGTGTCGCAGCGCTGTAATTTCGAAAATTTGAAAAACTGTCGCAACTACACGGCGTTTTCCTATTTCGAATTCGACATTGGAGGAATACGTTTGATAACTTGGTCTAACCCACCACCATCTTCTGACTTTTGTTTTCGCTTTTAACTTTTTATAGGCTACAGCAATCGCACATGTTAGCAATAATGTTTTTTTCAAATTATTTTGATCCATTTATAACCTAAATTCAGTTTCAATCTTCGAATTTTTTACTGATGCCAACTTCACTCTATAGAATTCACCACCAACTTCACTCACAGAAGTACCCTGCTGTCAAAAAAAACGCCGATGAAAGTCGCTCCATTGTGTGTTGACTGAACTACTTTACAACCACAGCAAACGGCAGCGTTTGTAGTTGCGCTGTCGCCGCGCCGTGTAGTAGCATTGTGACACAGGCATGAGCCTAATATGCCATTTTTAAATTTGTCGTTGTACAGATAGTATCGGCGAGGATTGAGACCAGTGGGACGACAAGCGATCATGCAATCAGTAATTTGCCAGGGAGGTTCAGTCAAGAACACCTGTAGCATGTGACTAAGGGAAAGTCTTCCTGAAATCGTATGTATTATTTAAAAACTTTTTTACGCCGTCGTAATCGGAGGTTAAATTGACCATACGAGTCAGTCATAACACTCAATAGGTACTTATAGGGTTCCATAAAACAATAACTATGAAACTGAACACAACTATGTTTATCGCGTCCGGTGTAATGGGAATTTCGCACCGTCACGGCTATCAAAGTAAACAAACCTATAGACCAGCGACCAATGTCATCTTATTTTTTTTTTTAAATTTTTTATTCACTCTTTCTTTGACAATTAGCACGGCCAATAGTACTAATTAAGTTCGGCAACAGCCTTTGTAATCCAATCCTTCAGCGCGACAACGTTCGTGTAGACTCCAGGGTATCCTTCGCGCCCGCAACCTCGTCCCCAGGAAACTATACCCACCAATTTGTCATCTACAATCAGTGGTCCACCCGAGTCTCCCTTGCATGAGTCAGCACCTCCAGTTACAACACCAGCGCAGAGCATTCTTTCTGTGATCCGTGTAACTCCATAGGATGCCTTACATTCCTCATCACTAACCGTAGTCACGCTGGTTACCTTTAGTCTCTCGGAGTACTCTTCACCCTCGTCAATGGCTCCCCATCCGGTAACATATGCCTGACTGCCACTCTCTGGTAGTGTATTAGCTAACTCGATAGATCCAATCTCATCCCGATCAAGTGGCAGGTCTAGGGCCAGCTTGATCACCGCCACATCATAGTCGATATATAGTGAGTCATAGTTTTCGTGAATAATAAAATTCTCCACTGGCGTTAGAATGCCTTCAGTAGCGCTTATCGAATTACTTGCAGCCACCACATGGATGCATTTTTCCGTTATTCCACTCAGGCAATTCGCCGATGTTATAATGATCCGCGGCGAATAGATAATACCACCGCAGCGGTGAGCAAATGCACACATCGAGCAGCTTTTGTAGCGAATCGACACTTGGTACGGATGATTCTTAATAACCGAATCGTTTCCACCTATTATACGCCCGACTATTGGATCTGCGACGACAGTTGTCGCAGTTAGGAACGCGAAAAATAGTAACACAACCACACGGACCATATTAGTTTATGCGAATGACGATATTTAGCAACAGGTCCTAGTCTGTAGCTTTTATATCATCGATCGACTGTCCGTATCACGGGACATGATAAGACCCAAGTCATAAATCCGTTAGGTAATGGCAATTCGATTAATATATGATCCGACCGATTAAGTTATATGGCGACTCAGTAATACCCCGGAAGCTCTGCGTTAGGTAGTGGAAAGAATGTATCGTATGACATATTGGCTAATCGTTCTAGTCCTCCCTTCTTCGGGCGCCTTGTCGTGGCGGGAGGCTTAAGAGGTCTCAGACCTCGAACTAAGACTTGAAGAGGCAAAAATGAATGGACAAACCAAAGGAATTGTGTACTCTAGGTGGTGCTCGCAGCAGCGGAGATCCACCCGCGACCTCTTTGATCACGGCCGGGGCAAGGATTCTGGAGGCCCCAGCATTCATTTTTAACCCTACGGCAGCTCGAAACGACAGCGGCCCCTGCGGCTCACTGTCTGACCACCTGGTCCGACTGAGCATGAGCGGTGCATCCAGCGGAGGGGACACCAACGATGGCGCGGTACGGGAAACCGCAAAGGTGGAACGCGCCCCAGAATTGGGACGTACTGCTGAATGCACTGCTAAGTGCCCAAAAAGTAGAGGTAAGAGGCGTGCCCGAAAATTGTGTAAAGAGGCTGACAAAGCCGAAGGCACAATGGTCGAGGCTAAACCTCTGGGGGAATCAGTTAAGAGAGTTAGGTCGACGGAAGTATCTCGTACCGAAATCGATCCGACCTTCCTTCCTGAGCCCCTACATTAACGATTGTGTATTTAACACACACAACCGTAGATGGAGGGATTGTCCGAGTTGCAAGATGACTAAGCGCGTATGTAGGAGAATCGACGGCAGAAGGCTTGTGGGAGTTATCACGGGCCATTACACTTTTGCCAAGCATCTCTACGTGCTCGGCATCAGTGAGACGCCTACCTGTGCTGCATGTGGCGAAGAGGAGGATGATACTGAAGAGCATTTCCTCTGTGATTGTCCCGCCTTTGCTCGCGCACGGTTGCGCACCCTTGGAGCAGACTCTACATAACTGAAGCTCCCTCAGAATTTTCTCCGGAAAAGGGGGAGAATACAGAGGTAAGGTGTCTGTCTGGAGTACAATGGACCAGTGATTGCGTCTGAGTGCTCCAGCGGATAGCAGAAGCCTTCAACAAAAAAAAAGAAAAAAATCCTTCTAGTAATCCATGACCCCAGGCACGGTACGGAAGCGTAAATCTTACCTAACGTGATATAATACTGCCTTTCCAACGATTACCGAAGTCGATAACTTGCTTATTAAGACAAACAGTTTCTCGCCTCTGACAGATTTGCATTACGAGTACATCTTCTTACACACTGTCAGCGAATTGCACCAGTTATTGATTGTTGCAATCGAAAACATTTATTAATCTAAATATTTTAACAAGGACTTTGATATTCATAGCACCTCGGCGGCCTTCTGTCTATTACAACGCATCTCCAAACTGTCGTTAATCAATATACAGTCATCGATAATATGATTATTGTTATCGACCATGCGAAAAAACCCATAAACTACAAACGATAACGAGTTTAAATGCCCAGATAGTAACGTTTTCGTTCCACGATCGTAAGTGCACTACATTGGAAAACACATCAGGGTACTCAGGTTTGGCGCAGCCGTAACCCCATGATACAATACCGCCTTGAACGCCGTTCGCCAACAAAGGACCACCTAAATCTCATTGGCAAGCATCTACACCACCCTTTATAGAGCCAGCGCACAGCATGCTGTCGTTGATCAATCCTTCGTTCTAGTATCGGTACTCACAAATATCGTTCGATACGATGGGCAAGTCGACGTCAGCAGCAAATTGGACTCGTAGCCGTTTTCGGTTGTTGTGCCCCAGCCGGTGACGGTCGATATCATTAGCCAATTCAACAGGTTTGATGTTGTATTGGTTCAGAGGTAGTTCTGCACCGAGGAAAATTATACCAACATCGTTCTCGAACATAACCTTCTTGACCATGACCATGACCCCATGTCCGTTAAGAATATCGGATCCGGCAAATACAAGGTTCTTTGCCGTTTCATCCATAAGACAGTGAGCAGCAGTCAGAATGGTTGTGGCGTTGAGAATGCTTCCACCACAGTAGTGTATGGACAACTGCTACAGCCTTTGTATCGGAGTGATCTGGTACGGATGTTTGGAGATATCCGTTGGTGTACTGCCAACAATTCGCTCGTCGCGTAGTACTACACGATCGTTTTTCCGTCGTAATGGATGCCGCGGAAGCAAGTACCAAAGCGGTGGAAAGAAAGACGAGAATACGAAACATGATGACCGAACTAAAGGGTAATCTTTGATGGCCTTAGCTTTTATAGGAAGTTATCGATTGGTGTTGCAAATGATCTTATCGCCTGCATTACGATAACACAATGATTGGTAGTAAAATGTTTATAGGTTTACGGTATTAGAGTTACACGGCCATGGTGATATCGATACCATCTCGGGCAGTCCAATAATTCTCACGACTTCTTTTGTATTCATTGACATCGATAACAAACCTAACAGGTTGTAGGATTCCACCGCTTCTTGAACTCAGTATATAAACTTTACATATTTTTTTCAATAACTCATCAATTCGATATTTTGTTCATGGGGCGATACGATTTCGTTTTGTTTTACTGAAAAATTTCACTCAAAGCAATAATCCTAACGACTAGTTTTGAAAGTTATCGGAAACGATAACTAGTATGTTAATATGTTGTATTTCATCACCTCTTGTATTTCAGATTCAACTACTCGAACTCAACCAATATAGTATTGATTCTATTTATTGCCCCGTATCCTTTGTCGATAACTGAAAAAGCATAAATGTGCAATTATCTGCACCCTGGCGGAATTGTATCTACGAGTATTACGACACATTCCCAAGTTGACTATGATTAACGTGTTATCGACGAAATTACTGAGCTTATCAGTCAAGAGGAGGAGAAAAAAAAAAAAGAAAAAAAAAACAAAATCAAAAACTTTATCTATCTTTCTTATTATTGTATTTATTTTCAGCTCAAGGCAAGTACATAAATTCTTCAGCTAAGAGTCTTAATGATCCATGGTCGCAAGTACGCCACATTGGAATTCACATTAGGAATACGCGGTCTGGCACAGCCATAGCTCCATGACACAATACCAGCCAGAGCGCCGTTCACCATCAACGGACCACCTGAATCTCCTTGGCAAAAACCTGCCCCACCACTTATATAGCCAGCGCACAGCATGCTATCCGTGATCAAGGGTGAGTTCCCTAATCGGGCCTTACAAATATCGTTCGATATGATCGGCACGTTGACTTCAAGCAATACATCGGAGTTGAATCCGTTTTCCTTAATTGTACCCCAACCGGTGACGGTCGATATTACCCCATTGCGTGGTACCACCGTTGCTAACTCGACTGGTTTGATGTTGTAACGATCCAAAGGCAGCTCGGCTTCGAGGAAGAGGATACCAATATCGTTATTGTATATATTCCCCTTCTGGTAATCTTCATGAATAATGAAGCTCTGGACTGGAACCATAACTCCATGTCCGTTGCGAACGTTGGATCCAGCGTATACATGAAGGTTCTTAGCCGTTTTACCCTCGATGCAATGAGCGGCAGTCAGAACGATTGTGGAGTTGTAAATACTTCCGCCACACCGATGTTGGTATGCACACGTAGGACAGTTTTTGAGTCGGAGCGATATCAGATGCGGATGTTTAGCTATATCGGTTACTGTTCCGCCTACAATTCGTTCATCGCGCAAAACAACATTATCGTTTTTCTGATCGGAAACGGATGCTGCGGAAGCGAGTGCGAAAACGAGAGCAATGAAAACAACTGAGCCAAACATGACAAACGAACTGAGGCATTTTGACAGTGAATCTTGTTTTTATACGGTGTTATTGAAACGTTTTGTAGATTATCTTGTCGTCTGGAATCAATTCGATAACTTTGCTGATTACTAATGGCGATAGTGTTACATCACGTGATATTAAAGGATGTGAAGCCTAGAAATCGATCCTATCGACTAATTTTGCATTTATCGAAATCGATAACAAGAGAGTTAAGGTGCCTAATGTTATACAATACAAGCACGATCATAAATTACTTTTACTATCGGCACATTGCTCGCAGATCTGAATCTCTCTATAGTTTCAGCCCCTCAATAAAGTACTTATCTAGATCGATAACGAGGCTTTGTTAATCTTCCTACTCCCTGGCCGATGGCAGGAACAGTAACAGAGCATTTTATTGAACCCCGTCAATTGATAATCATCTCACGAACAACCGATAATAATGATTAAACAAAGCACTTCAGTTAAGATTTGCATTTGTTAAAACATTGTCTGTTATCGATTGGTTTATGGCGCTTGTACCAACTCCGGCCCCGTTAAGTATAAAAGTCATAAAACCTAGGTTGTCGAGCTTAGTTTTCAGGTAAATAGCCATAGACGACTGTTATAAGCTATCGATACTGAAAAGCAGATAATAGATGGTCTGGCGCGAATGTTGTCAAACTTCCCTATCTCGTAGCATTGTGTCGTAAGTCCTATTCCTTGTGTGCATTTGAGTAGTTCGCTAGTGGCGCCATCTAATCCAAGAATATTGTAAATTTCGCAAGTTTCTGAAGAAGTGCATCTCTTGGTGGTGTGGCCAAGGAGTTGGCACTTGCGACACCGCATGGGATTTGGGTAGTACTCTTCGATTTGTACATTATGCCAACCGATATTTACAGTAGAGGGGGGACGGAAGAGAACTAGCCCGGTGGCATGGGTGTTGTTTTTTTAAATTTATAAACGTCGGTTACCCCTCGGCATTTCATTTCACTGATTATCCCGGCGGATTTTACAAGGAGAAGGAGGCTACCGTCGCGTAATTCCGTAATACTTTCGTACGCGGTACTAATGCCATCAATGGCTTTTTTAAGTAGGAATACACTAATGGATGATAGAGGGGTTTTGAAGAAATCACAATAATTTAGGGTCGGGAAAGATTGTATTTATTTGTAGTGGACTAACGAGATCTAGAGTAGTGATCTCGTTTTTTTTTCTTTTTTTCACATTAGGTTCAGGCACAGATTGGGGCTTCTACAAGCAACCCAAACCTGTTGCCCGTAAGCACAGGTGGCCCGGAGGCCACGCACTTGATAAGCTTAAGCGTTATTTAGGGAAAGTGAAACAGGACAAAAAAAAGGAAAACGGATTTGTCACGTTGTCACAAACGCTGAGCAAGTAACGGTAGAGTGCTTAAGGAAATAGAGCGAGCAGCACTGAGAAAAACAAGTTGTCGGCTTGAAGGTCAGACAGCGACTGAGTAAATTAAAATCATTACTTTATTCATTCAAATCACTTTTTTATAAGAACGGCATTAATCTTACTTTTACTAATGAAGTTAGGCATCCGATCAACACGAAACATAATGTCCTTATTTATAGCAAGTTGTACCGTTATCCCGAAGTACATGCCGAAGAATTAGATCGTCAAATTGAGGAGATGTTGCACCAAAACATCATCGTTTCAAGTAATAGTCCCTACAACTCGACTATTTGGGTAGTGCCAAAAAAAGACACCGAAATTGGCGATAAACAGTGGCGAACCGTAGTGGACTATAGGAAGCTAAACAATGCGACGGTTCAAGATAGGTTCCCCATGCCAAATATCGATCACATGTTTGACAAGCTTGGAAGGTGCAACTTCTTTTCGACAATTGATTTGGTAAAAGGCTTTTACCAAATCGAGGTCGAACCACAAGATAGGTCAAAGACCGGATTTTCCACCAAGGACGGCCACTATGAATTCTTACGCATGCCGTTCGGTTTTAAGAGTGCCCCCGCGACATTCCAAAGACTGATGAACAACGTGCTAAAAGAATTCATCAACAAAATATGTGTGGTCTATATGGACGACATTCTCATCTTTTCCAAAAGCTTGAAAGAATATATGGTTTCCCTGAAGAAAGTTCTTCAAAGACTCCAACACTATTATGTAAAAAATTCAAATAAATAAATGTCGATTTGCTGAACTCTCCACTAACTATTTAGGACATACCATAACTAGAGATGGGATTAAATCCGATGAAGGGAAAGTAAAGGCTATCCAGTCCAATAAGATTCCAACAAATATTAAGGGTATAAAACAATTCCTAGGGATTACAGGCTACTATCGCAAGTTCATAAAGGTTTACGCGAAAGTAGCCTATCCAATGATTAGATAACTAAAAAAATCAGAGAAAATTAATATATATAAATGATCAGGAATATTCAAAAGCATTTAATATCTTGAGGGGGAGAAGGGAGCGAGCAAACAGAGCAAAGAAGTTGATCGCGTTTAACTTGGCAAACGCCAGCTTCGATCCCTGTCCCTGCTCAATCCAAGTTGACACACAGCCTCCGCGTGGCCTCCCCTGGATAGCTATACTGGCACCCGCCAGGTAGTGAACCAATGTGTGCAGCGACCCGACCCCTTGTTCCTGGGGAAAGAAGAACCTGGCCCTCCAGGTTGGGGGTCGCGCTTAGGGCTAACATCCCTATCGCTTAAAAAAAATAATTGTTCAGAGACAACCAATAGCCTCGGATACGGACGGATTACATGTTGACGACACCCGCAAACGTCAAAAAGGAAACGAATTTCGGTTCTGCACCTGGAACGTTAGGTCCCTCCACAGACCAGGTGCAGCCGAACAACTGGTCAACTCTTTGGACTGCTATAAGGCAGACATTAACGCGCTCCAAGAATTGCGATGGGATGGGCCAGGCAAAAAGCGGATGAAAAACTGTGATATATGCTACGGAAACTGCTTCTGAGAAAATAAACAACGCTTATTCGGATGCGGATTTGTTGTTCGAGGCAGACTCAGGAAAAAAATCTTAAGCTTCCAGTATGTAAGCGAACGCCTCATAACTATCCGCATCAAGGCCAATCTCGGCAATATAAGCTTACTATGTGTCCATGCCACGAGAGCACCGTGGCGCAGTGGGTAGTGTGTTGGCCTCTGACGCCGATGACACGGGATCGAATCCCGACACAGCCATGTCACCGAACGTGTTTTTCACGGGGTTTCTCCTCAGCGGGGTTCTGAAAAAAATCCCTGTAGTAAAATTGTCATGAAAAGCTTCTCGAAATTCGCCGTTCGGAACCGGCAATAAAACTGTAGGTCCCTTTCACCTATGTGAAAATGAAATCACACACAACATGGGTGATTGAGAGAAGCTCGGCTCAGGTTCTTCATGGACTGTAACGTCAACATACATACATACCTCTTAAAGCTTTCTAACGTGATCGCCGTAATCCTTGCTCATGACAACTATATCATCCAGACAAATCCTCATGTGAAGTCCTCTTAATACCCGGTTCATGAGTCTTTCGAAGGTGGCTGGCGCATGGCAAATACCGAAGGGCATCACAAAGAATTGCCACAACTCTCCCCCGGCGGTGAACGTGGTCTTTTCCTTATCTTGCTGGTCAAGCTCTATTTGCCAGTATCCGCTTTGCAAGTCCAGAGTCGAAAACCGCTTTGCACCAGATAGTGTGTCCAGGGTGTCGTTGATTCTCGGTGAAGGATAGCTGTCTTTCTTCGTGATGTCGTTCAGCTTCCTATAGTCCACGCAGAATCGGGTACTTCTATCCTTTTACTTAGCTAACACTACTGGCGAACTCCAGGGGCTTGCACCTAACGCCCAAGGTACCCTCCTCAGTGGTTGCTGGATCGGTCTGGAGTCTCCTGTGTCTATTCTGTGTTTCACAATTGACGTTCTTCCACAGAAGAATTACCTCTGTAAATGGTTTGATGTCAGAAACCAATCCGCTTCGAATGACTGAATGGGTCGCGCCCGTGTCCAAGGTCAGTAGATATCGTCGCCCGTCCATCGTTCCCTCGACGACTAGGCTGGTTACACCTGTTCAGATTCGAGGCTGCTGGGGCACTCCAATGTGGGAGCCAGCGCATGTCCCCTGCACTGACTCGTTCTAGTTCAACGGAGTGTTAGGTGCACCTTTTGCACCTCCATGTTCGCGTGCTCTCGCCTGGCCTCGTTTTGGCGAACTAGACCTCGAACGCTTTCTTCCCAGGCGGCAGTTTTTCGCAATGTGTCCCTGCTGGTCGCAAATGTAGCGTCTACCCGGGAATGAGCCACTCCTACTCGCTGCTATTGTTCTGGAACTAACCTGGTCTTCAGATATGCGCCGTAATTTGGTGGAGGGTAGGCATAGCAAGAGTGGTGTTTTCTATGCGATAGCGCTGGCAACTGTCACCTTTAAACATAATCAAGCTTCGTTGCGTATCGGGGTCCCTTAGCCCATGGATGAAAGAATCCGTTTTCAGTTTCTCCGCCACATCAATTGGAACATCCGCGTAGGCTAGATCAGACAGCCTCTCGATGTCGGCAGCACTGCTGGATGGTCTCGTTTCCACGCTGCTTGCGCCCTTTAAGCTCTAGCTTGTGCATTCCTGCATGTGCAGAAGGCTGTGTATCAGCTGCTTCCCCTTTAAGGGAAATTACTAGGCGGCCACACGGTCTTCTTCTCCCCACTGATTCCGTTGCACTGTTGTTTCGAATTGCAGCTTAAAAATGTTAAATGCACCTGTGCCGTCGAAGTTGGGAGCTGTGAATTTCGATGCTGTAGCCGGTACGACACTTCCTTGATGCTGTACGTTCTGGATAGTTTTCTCGAGTTCCAGAACCTTCTTGTCGAACCTCGATTCTAGTGATTAGAGATCTAGAACCTTCTTGTCGAACCTCGACTCTAGTGTCTCGATTCACTTTTCCTCTTTAGCTTATACTGGACCGGATGGGCGTCTACTGGCGAACCAAGATGTAGTCAGATACCTATAAATCTGGTAGGATCAGTATCCGTATTTTAGTAAACATGTATATGCTGCTTTAGCCAGGGCCCAGGAAGCTTTCGCTCTCTTAAGGTGGCTGTATCATAGCAGCCAACTTGATAAGAGAGTTACATATCTTTAATCAGGCCCATGATCGCCTATGGATGTCCGGTTTGGTTCAATGTGAGTGCAAGCCTGATGGAAAAAAATCGGTTGTTCGAGAGACAGTACCTGAGAACCTGTCTCGTATTGTACAGAACGTCAGAATCCGAGTCACGAAATTCTTTCCCAACGAGGTCCTAAACAATAGAGCCAAAATTATAAGAATTGGCAACTTTTTGATCAAGCTGATTAGAGGCCAGGTTGCGAGAGCAGTGTTTTCGACCAGTAATTTGATATCTCGGGCTTATTTGCCAATCGGCATTGTTCCTCCAAAAGCATTCCTATATTACGACAACTGCGAACTAATATAGGACAAATCGGCAATTCCGTTAATCTTCCACATGTCGAAGGTCTGTGGAAAAGAGGTTATGTTATGAACGCGATATCGCTCTCCGTGAGCCGGGGCTCTCCGTTTCAGTATGACAATACCAGACCAGGATCAAACAGACGTTGCTCCTCGACAAGCAACAATTAACACAACAAATAGACTATACGTCGAAATTTAGAACTAAAGGTATTCAGCATAGCTTAAGCGTTAAGCCAATAAGCGTTTAAACGTTTTTACCTAGTGTAAGTTGTTCAGATTATGAATATTTTACTACTGGAGTAAAGGTCTCTAAGTAAGCTAAGCAACTTTATCTAAGCTTTAGGAATTTCATAACCGGTGAGATTTAACCCTTGAGGAATTGCTTAATAGAGAAACGAACCATATTCCGCCAATTACTATTTCATCACCTGTTGCATTTCAGTTCGACCATTATATGATGCTTTTGTAGGCTTCAACTACTTGAGTTCAACCAATAGAGTATTTATTCAATTTATTTTTCCATATCTTTTATCGATAACTAAAAGGGTATTCGATAACCCAGTAAAAATGTGGAATTATCTGCACCCTGGCAGAATTGTATTTACGAGTATTATGGTATATTCCCAAATTGACTATAATTAACTTATTATCGACGAAATAACTGAGCTTATCAGTCAAGAGGATTTCCCCGGGAAAACAAAATCTAAAACTTCAAAACCTCTTATCAGTGCATTTATTTTCAACTCAAAGCAAGTACAAAGGCTCTTCAGCTAAGAGTTTTATTGATCCATGGTCGTAAGTACGCCACATTGGCAAACACACGAGGATATTGAGGACTGCCACAGGCAAAACCCCATGACACAATACCAGCCAGAACGCCGTCCACCAACAAAGGACTACCTGAATCTCCTTTGCAGGCATCTACACCACCCTTTGTAGAGCCAGCGCACAGCATGCTGTTGTTGATCAATCCTTCGTTTTCGTATCGTTCCTCACAAATATCGTTTGATACGATCGGTACGTTGACTTCAAGCAGCTCATCGGAGGCGTATCCGCCTTTGGTAGTGGCACCCCAACCGGTGATGGTCGATATCACTCCATTGTTTGGTACTTCCGTTGCCAACTCAACTGGTTTGATGTTGTCATGATCCAACGGCAGTTCAGTTCCGAGGAACAGGATACCAATATCGTTCTCGTAAAGAGTCTCCTTTGAGTAATTTTCGTGAATGCTGTAACTCTCGACTGGAACCATAACTCCGTATCCGTTGCGAATACTAGATCCAGCGATTACATGAAGGTACTTAGCCTGACCCAGGAGACAATGAGCGGCAGTCAGAATAACTGTCGAGTTGTAAATACTTCCGCTGCACAAATGATTGAATGCACATGTAGCACAGGATTTGACTCGGAGCGATATCACATGCGGATTTTCAGAGATATCGGTTACTTCTCCGCCTACAATTCGTCCGTCGCGCAAAACAACACCATCATTTTCCCGATCGGAAACGGATGCCGTGGAAGCGCGTGCCAAAACGAGGACAATGAAAACAGCTAAGCGAAACATGATGACCGAACTGAACTGAGGAACTTGGACAGTGAATCTTCTTTTTATACGTTGTTATTGAAAAGCTTTGTAGATCATCTTATCTTCTGTACCGTGATAACACTATCACAAGTTGGTAAAATACTACAAGGTACGAGGGAAGAACTTCTCGACAAGCGTATGCTATAAGAATTAAATTTCGTCTGTCGTAGTGTAATCGATTCGATAACACATTTTCCCTGGGCCGTCATGGAGTGGTGTAATCGGACGAAAATTGAGGCACGCTTCGATGCGTACCGCTAATGTTTGCAAATAACCAGACGAAGCAAATGCCGTTTTATGGACTTGATTGCGGCCTCCCACAACCCTCCCTGATACGGCGCGCGGCGAGGTGATGAAGTGTCAGGTGGTCCCCAGGTGTGCCATCGGCTGTTGGGTCTGCTCACTTCGCCAACTATCCAAATCCTCCTGAAGAAGTCGGTTGGCTCCAACAAATGCTGCACCGTTGTCGCTGTATAAGTTTCGGCAGGGTCCACGTCTGCTAATAAACCGTATGTAAGTATCGCCGTATGTACCCTTGCCTCAGAGGTGCTGGGTTTCAAACCGCCACCACCTAGAAACCCCTGGTTCGATGAGCAATGCGAACAAGCCTTGCAGCAAAACAAGAGGCATATAAAGCCATGCTGCAACGACGGACGAGAGCTGCTCGCGAAATCTATGATCAGAAGAGAAGAGAGGAACACACGCTTTTCAGAAGAAAGAAGAGAGAGCACGGAAAGCGTGAAATCGAGGAGATGGAGAGATGCTTCCGCAGGAATGACGCCCGTAAGTTTTACAATAAGGTAAAACGAACATGCCATGGCTACAAAGCCAGAGCGGCGGCCTGCAGGGATGAAAATGGAGAATTGGTAGTAGAGTCGCAGTCGATGCTGAGGATTTGGAAAGACCACTTCTGCGGACTGTATAACGTCGATGATAGACAAGATATCGCTGTCAGGCAGAACGAGCCATTCGTAATGGACGACAATGTAACAAAATTCAGTCCACCCGACCTAAACGAAGTCAAAATAGCGATATCAAGACTTAAGTCCAATAAAGCCGGGTCCAATAAAGTCTGCTGAGCTTCTTAAGGCGGCTGGAGATGAGCTGGTAAGGTGCATGCATCATCTCATTTGCAAGGTATGGTCGGAGAAAAGCATGCCCGACGAATGGAATCTCAGTATCGTTTGCCCGGTCCATAAGAAAGGAGACCCCTATAACTACGCCAACTATAGGGGAATAAGTCTCCTTAACATCGCATATACGATCTTCTCTGCCGTATTGTGTGAACGCCTGAAACCATTTGTGGGTAACCTGATCGGCTCTTATCAGTGTGGTCAGGTAAGTCACAGTAGACCAAATATTTACGCATATATAGAGATGAGCTATACAAAGCCATGCCTAGTTTTAACATCCCTGCCAAACTCGTCCCACTGTGCAGGAGCACAATGGAGAATTCTCGCTGCACCATTAAGGTCGGTCATGAGCAAACCGAGACCTTTGGTGTTAAAAAAGGATTTAGGCAAGGTGACGCGCTGTCATGCAACTTTTCCAACATCGTGCTTGAAAAGATCGTGCAGGAGCCACTGGCCGACACAAGAGGTACGATTTATTTAAAGTCTACGTAATTGCTTGCGTACGCCGACGACATTGACGTGATTGGACGGATACAGTGAGATGTCAATGAGGCCTTTGTAAGCATTGATGTAGAAGCGGCTAAGATGGGTCTCAAGGTTAATGAGGGTAAAACTAAATATCTGCCACATCAACGGTGGCGCACGCAGGTGGAAGGGGACCTTAACCAACTGGGCGTGCGGTGCTGGAAACAGCTGGTTAAAGACCGTGCCAGCTGGAGAAGCTTGTTGGTTGAGGTCCAGGTTCACCACGTACTGTAGCGCCACATAAGTAAGTAAGTAAGTATCCAAAAACGCTTGCGATGAGATAGATCGTCCACCACTTCTATGTGTCCACCCTTTGTTGTCATGCAAATGAAAAGGGCCAGGTAAGTGACCGCTTTGTGCCAATACGCAGGTTGAAGGGTCCGCAATAATCCACGCCTGATGCAATTTGTTCAGAGACAACCAATAGCCTCGGATACGGACGGATTACATGTTGACGACCCCCGCAAACGTCAAAAAGGAAACGAATTTCGGATCTGCACCTGGAACGTTAGGTCCCTCTCTCGAAAAACTAAGGTTTCCCTCTACAAAATCTTAATCATCCCGGTCCTCCTCTACGGCGCTGAGGCTTGGACGTTACCAAAAGCGGATGAAGAGGGTCTTGGGCGTTTCGAGAGGAAAATTCTGCGTGCAATCTTCGGTCCCGTTTGTGTTAACGGAGAGTGGAGGAGGAGATTCAACCAGGAACTGTACGGGCTGTACAGCGACATCGGCCTAGTTAGACGTCTTCGGATCCAACGTCTAAGATGGCTGGGCCATGTAGAACGAATGGACATCAACGCTCCGGCCCGAAGAGTCTTCGACTCCAACCCCGAGGGACGAAAGCATTTAAGGTGGCGCGCACAGGTGGAAAGGGACCTCAACCAACTGGGCGTGTGGCACTGGGAGCGGCTGGCCAAAGATCGTTCCAGCTGGAGAGGCTTGTTGGTTGAGGCCCTGGTTCACCCCGAACTGTAGCGCCATCAAAGTAAGTACGTGTTGCAATGAAAGGCATAGGAACTTTAACTCTGTGCTCTGGTAATGGGACAATTTGTTGGTTATTAGTGGTACTGCGATGACGAGGGCAGGTGACACAATTATGCACATAAGTACGTCCGTATAACTCGACCACCCAACCGTAAGACAATAGTTTTATCCAGATGCAGCTGTTAAATTTTTTCGATTTCATTCCTACATTTTATTTTTATTTTTTACATTCTGTTTTTTATTGTTATAAATAGTGTAACATGGAGCCAACGCCATCTGCTGCAGACTGGCAGAATACAATGGATCTTCTTGATCTGGCAGCACTGAAGTAAAGGCGGACGTGACATAACGAAGAAGGATCGAGAAGCATCGTGCGGCTTGGGTTTGCTCTTGCATCGCAATTGCGTACGAACTGACGAACGAAGCGGATGTGTAAATAATACATTTTTCTTTTGTTATCTTAATCAATAAAATAAACCTTTTTATTAAAACTCAGAAGTAGGATAAAGATATCCATTAACGTACAATGTCGGAATTAACAACATTGAAACTTAAAGAATTACGATCAAATTGTGCTGAGCTGGCATTGCCCGAAAATGGTACTAAAGCCGAACTGATATGCCGTATTCAAAACGAAAATAAAGAGAATATCACGAACGATTCAAGAATACAGGTGTTATCCGAACAATTCGATGAGCTAAAATCGTTGGTTGAGCAAGTTGTGCTCAACGCAACAAACGCCAAGAGCACACAACGCAACGAAGACCAGTTTTTCTCTGCATCACAAACATCACAGTTACGATCATCGTCGCCACTTATGAAAGCACGTGCGAATGCTATTTCAACATCGATCCCAATCATCGAAGATAGATCGCAGACGAGTACCACAGCAACGCAGAATTTCTCCCTCCCGACATATACAAAAGCACCTTCACAATCGGTTAACATGTACCAACATCCACCAACAGAATACACACAAGAACCTCCTCAACCACAATTTTTTAACATGTATCAACACACACCAGCAGGATACGCGCAATTACCTACATATCCAACATCACAGTATGCTGCAGGCATAACCATGCCTTTCACCAATAGCGGTATGAGTGTTCGAGATATAATCGATATTTTACCAGAGTTTGATCCATTGGCACCAACATCACTGAGCTCAGAACAGTCCTTATCGAGAGTTAATAGTTTTCAAGAAGTGTATCTTTGGCCAGAGAAAAGCTTGCTACTGGCAGTGACAGCAAAGATGAAGGGAGCAGCTAAATTGTGGATTGACGGACTACAGGAAATCTTCACGACTTGGCAACAATTCGCATCGAAATTCGCTAAACTCTTCCCGTATACGTTTGATGAAACACAGGTGCATTTTGAAATGACGAAAACGATTCGCCACGATAGCGAACCACCGGAGCACTATTATTATAAAATGTGTGCCATCGGCCGTGGCCGAATTCGGGATCCCGGTAAAACTGATCCAGTTGTGTCGCGCCACGCTAAAAAACACGCGATGCACCGTGCAACTCGGTTCTAGGACCTCGGAACCATTCGTTCAACCTGGTGCTGGAGCAGATAGTGCGACGGGCAGGCGTCAACAGGGAAGGCACTATCTTTTACAAGTCCATCCAGCTGCTAGGATACGCGGATGATATCGACATCATCGCGTGTTCGCGCCGTGGCGTCGTGGAAGCATTCACGGCGATTGAAGAACAGGCGAAACGAATTGGTCTTAAGATCAATGAGGACAAAACGAAATACATGCTGTCAAGCAAAAACCAATCCGTCGCTCACCACTGGGACAAAACATAACAATTGACAGCTACAATTTCGAGGTAGTTAAGGAGTTTGTCTACCTCGGGGCAAACGTAAATTCCACAAATGACACCACAGTGGAGATCCGGCGTAGAATCGCCCTTGGCAACCGCTGCTACTTCGGCTTGTCCAAACAACTGGGGTCAAAACTCCTCACTCGAAAAACCAAAGTCATGCTTTACAAAACGCTCATTCTGCCAGTCTTGCTGTACGGAGCCGAAAGCTGGACGATAAGCAGGACAGCGGAGCTGATTTTGGGTTCTTTCGAAAGAAAAATTCTGCGCCGGATATTTGGTCCTGTCTGTGAGGAAGGTGAATGGAGAAGAAGACACAACCGCGAACTCTACGAGCTGTACCAAGATGTGGATGTAGTCCGGAAGGCAAGGATCCGTTGACTACACTGGCTCGGCCACATCGAGCGCATGGACATCAACGCTCCAGCTAAGATGGTCTTCGACTCCGAGCCTCCTGGTTCGAGAAGAAGAGGAAGAACGAACCTCCGGTATAAAGACCAAGTAATCGCGGATGTAGGACATCTTGGTCTCGACAACTGGAAGCAGCGTGCCCGGGACCGTCAAGGATGGAGGGCAGCTATAGCTCAGGCTCAGATCCTCCATGGATCGCAGGCCTGATAAGTAAAGTAAGTGCCATCGGCCGAAGGGGTAAGTTATCTGATCAAGCCATCATTAAGCACATAATACGCGGCTTATACAATTCACAGATGCAGCACGCCATTTCTTGTCATCATTTTAATGATCTGCTTGAGCTGTTAAAGTCAATACGCTCTTACGATAATATCGTCATCAAGCCTACGAATAGACCCCGTCCGCCACTGTCGATGCCACGAAATTCACCAATGGTAACAGCGGTGCAGACAAGTACCAACGATCAGCAGTACCAAAGAAAACGCAATCTTCTTTGCCATAACTGCAACGAACCAGGTCATATCTCACTGCATTTTTCTAAGGAGCAGAGACGGGAACGCTGTACAACGTGTCAACGAGTAGGTCACAAAGCGAACGCATGTCCACGCAACAATCCTTCGACACCGAATGTCACAAAGATTAACGAAGATGACGTATATGCTATGAACGCAGACGGTGGCACAAAAATAGTGAAAAGTGTTTGTATCAATCGCCAGTGGGAACTTGATGCCCTTATTGATCCTGGGAGCGTCGGGTCATTGATTAAAAAAACAACGGCCAAACGTATAGCGGAAGAAATTTCAACGGACAACGTGCAGCTTGTTGGATTTGGTGGTGGTCGATACAACTGCAAATCCAAAATTGAATGTGAATTGTCAATCGATGACCAAGACTACAAGGTTAACCTTTACCTTTTCGAGGACGATATGCTGAACGAACCATTGTTGCTAGGAACCGATATTCTCTGTCGCAAGAGAAACAGAATTATAATCGAGGAAGGTATTTGTCGGATTGAGAAAATCATCAACCCATTGGTAGACCACCTAACCAAAACTGAGGGACAAGAATTAAAGTGGATACTTCAGAAGCACGCTAATTGTTTCGGAGAAACTATTGAAGATATAGGGACATGTAACATAATAAAAATGGAAATCGAGGTAACAACGAAACAGCCTATACAAATGAAGCCGTATCGAATTCCATTCGCTAAGAGGGAAAGAGTTGAAGTCATAGTTTCAGACTTGTTGAAGAAAAATATCATCCGAAGAAGTCAATCACCATATGCTTCTCCAGTCGTCCTTGTTGGAAAGCGAAGCGGCGAGGACCGACTCTGCATAGACTACCGAAACTTGAACTCTGTCACAATAAAGCAAGTATTTCCGATGCCAACAGTCGACGAGATGTTATCCCGACTATCACGAACGCAGCGGAGTAGAGTAAGAATACAAAGTTATGACGTCGGAAAGCTACTATCACCAGAAACCGCTCGTGCTTTTACCGATCGCGTCTCCCTTAAGCTCTCCAATACACCTCAATACTCCATTGTCAATAGAACAGCAGTGGAGCCTTTGCAAACAAGCCCTGAAAAGCTCTGCATCCGCAGTTTTGGGTTTCAAGACTCCACCACGAAGAAACACCTGGTTCGATGACGAGTCCAGGATTCACACAGCGAAGCAGGATGTATATAAGGCCTCGCTGAATAAAAGAACAAGAGCAGCTCGTGAGCTCTACGAGTTAAAAAGAAGGGAGGAGCATAAGCTTAGCTCTAGGCGTGACGTTCGAAAGTTTTATCAACAGATAAAGCGGACGTGCCAAGGTTATAAAGCCAGAACGGAAGCCTGCAGGGATGAGAACGGACACCTAGTAGTAGAACCGCAGTCGATGCTGAGAATATCGAAAAGCCACTTCTGCAGACTGTATAACGGCGATGTTAGTCAATATACCGCTGTCAGGCAGAATGATCCATTTCTAATCGACGGAGACCGCAGAGAATTCTGTCCCCCTGAGCTCGTCGAATAAAGCTGCTGGCGTAGACGGACTGTCTGCTGAGCTCTTCAAGGCAGCTGTGGATGACCTGGTTGGGAGCATGCACCAGCTCATCCGTAAGATATGCTTAGAGGAAAGCATGCCCGAGGAATGGAGTCTCAGCATCGTATGCCCGATCCACAAGAAAGGAGACCCCTCTGATTGCGCCAACTATAGAGGAATAAGTCTCCTTAACATCGCCCACAAAATCTTCTCTGCCGTTTTGTGTGAACGCCTGAAGACTTTTGTAAATAAGCTGATAGGCCCATATCAGTGCGGATTCAGGCCAGGAAAGTCCACCATCGACCAAATCTTCACACTACGGCAGATCCTGGAAAAAAACAATGAATTTCAAGTCGACACTCACCACCTATTTGTCGACTTCAAAGCCGCATACGACAGCGTAATTAGAGACGAGCTATACAACGCTGGGTCTAATTTTGACATACCTGCTAAACTCGTCAGACTATGCAGGATGACTTTGGAGAATGCTCGCTGCTCCATCCGAATCGGTGAACACCTTACCGATAGTTTTGATGTCAAAAAAGGATTTAGGTAGGGCGATGCGCTCTCGTGTGATTTCTTCAACATCGTATTGGAAATTATTGGACATAATAGGTGGATCACAGCGAGATATCAATGAGGCGTTTGCGAGTATTGCGATGGAGGCGGCGACAATTGGTTTGACGGTAAGCGAGGGTAAAATTAAATATATGCTGTCATCAAAAAAGGACGCTCACCACCGACGTCTTGGTCAGAACGTTTGTATTGGCAGATATAAGTTCGAGGTAGTTAAGGACTTCGTCTACCTTGGCTCCGCAGTGACCTGGAACAACGACATCAGTTCTGAAATCAAACGCAGAATCACTCTTGCCAATCGCTGTTTCTTTGGGCTCAGGAGGCAACTGAGTCGGTTCGAGAGAAAGATTTTGGGCGTGATTTTTGGGCATATAAACGCAAACGGGGGACGGAGGAGAAGATTCAACCACGAACTTTACGGGCTGTACAGCGACATGAGCCTAGTCAGGCGTCTACGGATTCAACGCCTAAGATGGCTGGGCCATGTAGACCGAATGGACACCACAGCTCCAGCCCGGAGAGTCTTTGAATCCAATTAAGATGGCGCACACATGTGGAAGGGGATCTTAGCCAACTGGGTATGCGGCAATGGAAAAGGCTAGCAAAAGATCGTGCTAGTTGGAGGGGCATGTGGGTTGAGGTCCAGCTTCACCCCGAACTGTAGCGCCAATTAAGAAGAAGAAGAAGAAATATAATAAGTTGCAGCATGATGTGATGATAAAAACTGCAAAAACCCCAAGCTTCCACGTGTTCGTTTTCATCAAACTAGAAATTTCCATTTTAAAGCTAATGACGACTGAGTTGCCTCTTTATACAATGTTGGTTCATTGCATCCAGCAACAAAAGCAAATCCGTCCGAAATCGGTTTTCCAGAACCGATGTTTTATTGGATCTTCTGGAGCTTTTTCTATCTCGCTTGAGTCGTTGTATAGTTCATTGTAACAATAGTCTCTTCACCACTATTTGCTATTTCACGCCCTGTAATGGATTTATTACCGTCATACTCTTGCATAGGTCATTGGTCTCATCATCTAGTGTCACTCAAAAGACATACATATGTACATATGGCGTTTGTGTCTTGTTTTCACTTCGAACACAAGTTTCGTTGAATATGACGTCACTGGAAATTTCAACTGTTCCGGAGCCATTCAACAGAATTCGATGTCCTTTTGTGTTATCAGCATAACGCACCCGAGTTCCCTTTTTTGACTTTACTGCCATTTTCCAAAAAGCTGGCATGGACCACTTCTATTTAATACATGTGCATGCAGCTTGAGCAGTTGGGGAGTGACTCCACAACTCTGGGGATGGACTCCAGCAACAAAAAATACCTGGATCCTCCAAGCGCTGTAACATGCATGGGCCCGCAAAGATCGGCGTGCACCAGTTCTCGAACGGAAGTCGATGTCCTTCTCCTTTGGCGCAATCCACACAAAAAACAAAGATTCACCAGACAAAGGAATATTCATCGATGATATCCTTATCATCTATTATATTTGATGGCACATCCATTCATGCAAGCTGGTATGAGCTTGCTAGTAGGAACATTGACTTATAGTTCATCCAGTAGAAGATTGAACATCTTGCACTTGCGTACTTCCACGCAACAACAACCCCAAAGCTCAAAAGCTCACATTGCTTCTTGTTTGATCACATTTGTAGTCCTTTATCCAACGCACAGCTTGCAGAAAACAAGCTTAGTTTGATGTCAGGAACAAACAGAACATTTGAAATGTGTTTCTCTCTCCATTCAGTGTTGTAATCATGGATAATGTTGTCATATGCAACGTCCAAAAGCAACGCGACGCGAATCTGATGCCTGTTTCACAATGCTACTACACGGCGACGCGACAGCGCAACTACAAACGCTGCCGTTTGCTGTGGTTGTAAAGTCGTTCAGAGTGAAGTTGGAGGTGAATTCTATATGCCTCATCCACAATACTGCGTTAGTGCTAGCTGGGACATCCAACACAAGCAATTCAATGGGGTAGTCCAAAATACTGCGTTTGAGTTGGCGAGCTTACGATCATTAAAAAATTTGAGGAAATAAGAAAAAATGAGAGCCAGAGAAAACGTAAGCTCACGTAACCAAAGGAGACAAAAGTCAAACACGTCGGAAATTTCTGTGCGTTTGAAGGACTGTTGCTGTGTATTGATGTGTATGCTGTATCTGTATTTTATGGTTTGTGTTGTGTACGTTTACGTCAGTGTTTTGACATGGAACAGCTGATAAAATTGAAGTAAGCATGCGTCGAAGCATTTCTCGTAACACGTAAAGTGCCTCGCAGCAACGCAGTATTGTGGATCAGGCAATAGAGTGAAATTCGGAGATTGAAACTGAATTTAGTTCATAAATGGATCAAAATAATTTGAAAAAAACATTATTGCTAACATGTGCGGCTGCTTTAGCCTTTAAAAAGTTAAAAGCGAAAACAAAAGTCAGAAGAAAGTGGTGGGTTAGACCAAGTTATCAAACGTATTCCTCCAATTTCGAATTCGAAATGGCACAACGCCGTGTAGTTGCGACAGTTTTTTAAATTTTCGAAATTACAGCGCTGCGACACGACTACATACGTGCCTATGTGACTTACTCCATATAATTCCATTGAATTAATATGGATTTGACAGCTACGGCGTTTGTGGTTGCGCTGTCGCGTCGCCGTGTAGTAGCATTGTGAAACAGGCATGAATGGGTGTAGCAAACTTTTGGAATGAGACACCTGGCACCTGAATCAAGAAACCAGCTATCTCGTTCGCCCATTTAAGTGAAAGTAAATGCGTGTGTCTTCCCGGTGTGTTTCTCTTTTCTTCGTTTTGGGCATTCGTCCTTCCAGTGCCAGCTTTTTTGCATATGAAACGTGACGTGGCAAACCATTGTTCATTGTCGTTTTAATTTTTTATTTTTTTTTAATGTGGGGCCAGTGCTATCAAATAACATTTGGCACTGCGACCTTTACAGATCTATTGTGCTTGTTTAATGTTTCTTGCAAGCAAAGCCTCACATTCTACATTGTTCTGGGTGTTTATTCTTGACTCTTCCATAAGACGCCTTGCTGTGTAATTTTTCAAAGTTTGCTCAAGTTTGCTTAGATACAACTTGGAATTAAAATAAAACAAATAATTAGAGAGTCCATTGGCAAGTGGTATACGGACGTACATATATATAAGTATACATATTACGACTACTCCTCTTTGCCCGCACTTCCACCACAGTCCAAACCAGCCATCGGCGTCATGTAGGGCCTCATATTATGTGGGCTACTAATTCCTTTGTAGGGCATCCTGGTTATTTGCAAGCCATCTATGTCCCCTACAACATACCGATCATTGGGTGAGACCCTTTTGATCTCTTAGGGACCCCGATATTTGGCCAGTAATTTCTTATTTATACCTGGTGTCGTAATGACGTTTTTTAACATAACATAATCACCCTGGTTATAACTTCTCGGTTTCTTATGTTTTATCAGAATATAATTTACTGTATTCCTGTTCCTTCTTAATGTTTGCCGCAGCTTTGTCCCTAATCTCTTCGATGTCGACGGCTGTTTGCCATAATTCACTATTAAGGTATTCTCTCACCTTGTCACATAATTTACCCCTTTGGTCCCTACCTAACATACATAAGTCTACTTGAAGTGAAACCTGTACTCCGGTTGACGGTGTTATTTATAGCAAACTCGATCTTAGCTATGCCCTTATCCCAATCTCCTGTACTATTAGGTTCACACTCCTTCGCTAACATTGGCACCAAAACTCTATTTAGTCCTTCTACCTGTCCGTTGGACTGTGGAGAGTGAGTAGCGACCTTAATGTGCTGTACACCATTACCTCGCAAGAACTCTATAAATTCTTAGGATGTGAAGCAGGAGTCACGATCTGATATGACTCGATTCGGCCGTGAGTAATTTTCAAAATATGATTCTAAACATAATATGGCCTCCTTACTTTGAGTGCTTTTAACCGGGAATAGCTTGGCAAAATTGGTGAACCCATCCACTATAGCAAAAAGGTGTTTTTTATTAGAACGAGAACATGAAAAGGGGCCCAAATGACCTATGTGTAAGGTGTCGAAGGGACAGTTACCCTTTGGAATTGGGTGTAGGTCGCCTTCGGTTCTTCCTGACTCGGGTGAGAAATAAATACATTTAAGGCATGCTTTAATAAGAGTCCTAATTTTCTCCTTCATTTTCGGGAGGCAATACGTCTCGGAGATAGCACCGTGGCGCAGTGGGTAGTGTGTTGGCCTCTGACGCCGATGACTCGGGATCGAATCCCGACACAGCCATGTCATCGAACGTGTTTTTCACGGTGTTTCTCCTTAGCGGGGTTCTGACAAAACCCCCTGTAGTAAAACTGTCATGAAAAGCTTCTCGAAATTCGCCGTTCGGAACCGGCAATAAAACTGTAGGTCCCTTTCACCTATGTGAAAATGAAATCACACACAACATGGGTGATTGAGAGAAGCTCGGCTCAGGTTCTTCATGGACTGTAACGCCAACATACATACATACAATACGTCTCGGACAAATAAGCAAAGCACTTCTCAACTCCTAAATGGCAGAGCGACTCGTGATGAGTCCAGATAATTTGATCTACCATGCGCAATGGAACATAGAAAAGTACCTTGCCATTCATTTTGCGATAATTCAACCCATCTATCGTCTCAAACCAAGGGCTTTTGTTTTTTTTCTAATTCAAGAGCAATCGCAACTATCTTCGGATCCTGCTTTTGTGCGGCTGCCAGGATAAATTCAAAGAATTCATCATCGACATGGTGAATATTAAATGACCGGCTCAAAGAATCGACGTGTGACATACGATCGTTTTTCCTATGTTCAACAGTATACTCAAACGACTGGAGTTCTAAGACCCAACGAGAGATGCAGGGGTTAAGCATCTTCTTATTCAGTGTCAGAGCAAGTGCTTGGCAGTCTGTCACAATCTTAAGCGGAATTCCTAGTAGATATATTCGAAATCTCCTTAACGCATACATTACAGACAATGTCTCCAACTCGTAACTGTGGTATTTACTTTCAGCCTCTGTAGCACGCTTTGAAAAGTAAAATACCGGGTGGAATTGTTTATCTTCTTGTTTCTGAAGCAACACCGATCCAAAGCCAATACTACTGGCATCACAGTGCAGCTCAGTGGCATTATGTGGACTGTATATAGACAGTATAGGTGCCGCTATCAGCTTATCTTTTAACAAATCAAATGTTTCTATTTCATTCATTCATTTATTAAAAATTCGAGTAAATTCGTACAAGTAAGACATGTGTCTTTTATAGTACACGGTAGTAACAAAATGTATGGTTAACTTCTAATAACAAAAAAGAAAAAAAAAAAAAGAAGATATGTAAGAAGAGCTATGATAGGTAAGTGAATGGAAGAGGGATAGGGATTAGGGATTAGCGCTGACTAGAAAAATATTTAAATATAGCCTTTTTGAAATTTCATGAACTCTCTAACCTGTTTGATGCGTGTCGGCAAGAAATTCCAGAGTCGAATGCTGTTGACAAAGAAGAGGCGCGATGAATTCAAATATTTATGACATGGTGCTAAAAGGTTTAGCCTTCTAACAAATTGGCAGAAGCTTAGTTTTTCATACAGTTAACGTGGATACTTATTACGTATAATTTTATGGAGAAATATACAATTTCTTGCTTTGATGTACTGAAATAGGGTACAGCCTAAAATCTTGGTTTGATGCGCCGATATGTGGTCATATCTCCGTAGGCCGTAGACATACCGAGTGATATTATTGAATGCCACAAGAAGGGCATGCTTAGAGGCAGAGTCACATTCAGGATACACTATCTCGGAGTATGAAATAAGCGGCAAAAGTAGGGTTTTGGCTAGGCGAAGCCTAGTTCCAGTAGGAGTAAGGTTCCTATAGATCCAGAGCTTCCTCAGCACTCCATAAATGCGCCCAACAGTTAACTTTGCATGGTCAGCACCAGACAAATTTATACTTACTTTGAAGCCCAAGCTCGTCAGTGACTTCGAGAACGGTACCTTGAAGTCATTTATACACACCGATGGGAAGTTGCTGGTGTTATAATCCCTAAAGGAGAGCAGTATTGCCTGTGTCTTGCCAGGATTCAAAGATAGACCGTTAGTCTCCGCCCACCCATGGATTTCGGAGAGGTCTTCGTTATTCGATTCGATCCTTTATAACGAAAGGAGTATTCCTTTTTAGAGGATCATAAAGCGATTTCGCGATGTAGGCAAAATGCTTGACGAACTTCCTGAAGTACGAGCATAGCCCAAGGAAACTTTGCACATCTTTTGTACAACGAGGGGTTGGAAAGTCCCTAATGGTTTCGAGATTTGTGTCGTTCGGTCTAACGCCCTTTTCATTAACATTGTAACCTAGATACATAATTTCTGTTTGTAGAAATAAACATTTATCAAACCTGAGTTACAAACTGTTCGTTGCAACAATATTGAGGACCTCTTTAAGAATTTCTAGGTGCTCTTCAACGGTTGTCGTGGCAATAAGAATATCATCTAAGTACGTTAAGATCATGGATTTAGAAATAAGGTTTCCAAAAATGTGTTTCATGTAGCGTTCGAAAACTGAAGGCGCATTTTTCAGAGCGAAAGGCATTTTAGTGTATTCATATTGCCCGAACGGTGTTATAAAAGAAGTATACCTCATTGAATCTTCCTCCAATGTAACGTGGTGGAAACCATTTTTTAGATCTAACGTAGTAAAATACTTTTTTTCTCTTAACCGGTCGATATGATCCTCGATCAGAGGCAACCGATAATTTTCTCGCAAGGTTGTTTTATTTAATTCCCTAAAATCCACACACAGCCTAAGCTGCTTATTCCTCTTTTCAACTAATACTATCGGTGATACATATTCCCGTATAATACCTTTATTGATTAGATTGGCTATCATTTCCTGTAATTTAAGCTTATGTGAGTAAGCTGATCGCCTTCCGGGAAAATTCAAGCTTCTCAGGCGACCCGGCGCGTCCCCAGGTGGCGGATAGGGGAAGGCCACGTAGTGTGGTAGGGGTCATCGTACCCCCGCGGACCAAGAGCACTTATATTCCCAAGTCAAGGTGGTTGGAATAAGTGCCGAGGACTGAATGGTGCAAGGAATACAAAAATGTGCATCGCGAACGTACGATCCCTATGTGATACCGGGCGCCCTCACATAACACTTAGCCTTACATCTACATGGGAGCTCTGTAGATGTTGACCAACAATTCTCGCCATACTCGTGGGTCCAATACATGCATAAACAACAAAAACAAAACACAACAGAAAACAAAACACTAACGGTGTCGGAGGAAGAATACCTCCTCCGCTCACCAGTACACAAAATGGAGACAGAAGATATAGAACTATCTCCAAATCCTGTTACCACGCTCCTGTCTAATAAGACGGACAACCAAACTGCTCAGGCACCAAAGCACTGAGGTTTCAGTGATCAGCGACGCCAAAAAAACCTCGGCAGAAATACGATTAATGGAAGAAAAATGGATTAATTTGTATTTGCAATTGTTGCTGCGGATGAAGATTCAACTAGACAAAAGCAAAAACAAAAAATGCAAAGAAAAATACCGCAGGATAGATCTGATCCATTTGATCTAGATGAGAAACTGTGAGTACCTTACAACATTTATCTAATAAAACATAAATATTGTTTTATTTATAATTATACGTGTATTTTTTTCTTGATGTTCCGTTTGTCGTAATTTTCTGCTGAGACACACGTTTCGTTATAAATTGTTTCCACCTGTGCCCAGGGTGGGTCGTGTGCTTCAAGTCACCCCTCTTTCGCCTGGCCTACAAATAAATCATGATTTCGTGCGAAGCGGTCGAAATACGTTTCAATTCCTCCGCCGCAGGTTGAGTTCCGCCATATATCCTTGTTAATCCTTCTCAATCCTTTATCAATCCTCAGAGGAGGCATCAAAAAAGTAATTAAGAAGTTTGTTTAGTTTATTTTACAAATATAAACCTTTGTTTGCTTCGGAGTCAAAAACCCGGGCATGCTGTGGCAGATTTCCAAGCCAAGAAGAAGGAAAAAACACGAGTAGGAAATGACATTATGAATTAAAACTGACAACCGCTGACAAAATCCATCAAGAGACAGATGCTTCTAAATTCCCGTGATAGCGTGCCCCTGAATCTTGAACAGTTGTAACTCTAACGACTCATTTTTGAGTTAAGGTACCCGCTGTTATACAATACAATCACGATCATAAAACCATCTCTTGATAGTCCCAGCCACTCAAACAATCCTGATCGATAACGAGGTGTTGTTAATCTTCCTACTCTCCGCTAGATGGTAGCAATAGCAACAGGTTATTTTATTGAACCCCGTCCATCGATCATGATCTCAGGAACAACCGATAAAAGTGGTTAATCCAAGCACTTCAGCTAATATAAGCTATGGCGTTGTGATCCTCGTCGATTACGCAATTGTAACAACATCGTCTGTTATCGATTGATTTATGGCGCTTGAACCAACGCCAGCCCCCGTTAATTATAGAAGCCATAAGAGCCAAATTACCGAGCTTAGTTTTGAGGTAATTTCTCCTAGTCGACTACCATGGCATTACATGTTGTAAGCGTGTTATCGATTTTGGTCGTATTAAATGTAATAAATTGCACGTTTTCGATCGATATTGAAGAGCGGATAGCAGATGGTTCCCTTGCTTTGCGTTGTAAGTCGTGTTCTTTGTGTGCATTTGAGCAGTTCGCTAGTGGCGCCATCTACTCCAATGTTCGATTTTCTACACCGCGGACACGAATGGTTGTCGTTGGGTCAAGTTACAGGACATCAAGCGATGGAATATTTTATCCCGTCGAGAAGGTTGTGCTCCACGAAAACTTCGATCCTTGAATCTAGAAAACGATATTGCTCTGGTGAAACTGAAAGTTGATCTATTTATTCTCCCGTATCCTTTGTCGATTACTGAAAAAGAATAACAAAGGCATTCGATAACCCGGCGGTATTGTACCTATTACGACACATTCCCAGATTGACTATAGTTAAAGTATTATCGATGAAATTACTGAGCTTATCAGTCAAGAGGATTTTCCCCCGAGAGAAACAAAAAACAAAATTTAAAACTTCAATGTGAGTTACTACTGCATTTATTTTCAGCTCAAAGCAAGTACATAAACTCTTCAGCTAAGAGTTTTAATAATCCATGGTCGCAAGTACGCCACATTGGCATACACACCAGGATATTGAGGATTGGCACAGCCATAGCCCCATGACACAATGCCAGCTAGAACACCGTTCACCAACAAAGGACCACCTGAATCACCTTGGCAAGCATCTATACCACCCTTTGTAGAGCCAGCGCACAGCATGCTGTCGTTGATCAATCCCTCGTTCTCGTATCGGTCCTCACAAATATTGTTCGATACGATCGGCACGTCGACTTCAAGCAGCACATCGGAGGCGAATCCGTTTTGCGTCGTTGTACCCCAGCCCGTGATGGTCGATATCACTCCGTTAGGTGGTATCTCGGTTGCCAACTCGACTGGTTTGATGTTGTAACCATCCAAAGGTAGCTCGGCTCCGAGGAACAGGATACCAACATCGTTCTCGAACTGAACCTCCTTTGAGTAATCTTCGTGAATGATGAAACTCTCGACTGGAACCATAACTCCATGTCCGTTGCGAACATTGGATCCAGCGAATATATGAAGGGACTTAGCCGTTTGACCCCTGAGACAGTGAGCGGCAGTCAGAACGATTGTCGAGTTGTAAATACTTCCGCCGCACAAATGACTGTATGCACATCCAGGACAGCGTTTGAGTCGGAGCGATGTCTGATGCGGATGTTTAGAGATATCGGTTACTGTTCCGCCTACAATTCGTCCATCGCGCAAAACAACACGATCATTTTCTCGATCAGAAACGGATGCCGCGGAAGCGAGTGCCAAAACGAGGGCAATGAAAACAGCTAAGCGAAACATGATGACCGAACTGCGGCAGTTCGACAGTGAATTTTGCTTTTATACGGTGTTATTAAAAAGTTTTGTAGATCATCTTATCGTCTGTAATGTGATAACACAATCACAAGTTGGTAATTTACTACAAGGTCTGAAGGAAGAACTTGTCGTGACGCACAGAAGGGTCATAATTCTAACAAGTCATTTTGCATTTATCAAAATCGATAAAACGAGAGTTATGGTGCTCGTTGTTATACAACACACTCGCGATCATAAAATACTTTTACTACCGCCACATTGTTCGCAATTCTGTATCTCTCGGTAGTCCTAGCCACTTAATAAATCGATAACGAGGCTTTGTTAATCTTAGATGTAGCAATAGTAACAGGTTATTTTATTGAACGGCGTTCATTGATCATGATCTCAGGAACAACCGATAAAAGTGGTTAATCCAATAACTTCAGCTAAGATTTGCGATGGCGTTGGGTTGGGGGTGGCCGTGGTGCGGTGGTTAACATCATCGACCGTCGAGCGGAAGGTCTAAGTTCAAATTCGTTTCATAGCCAAGAAAAAGCAATTCCTATACGGAAAAAAGTATGCAACACAGTTGTGAATGGAAAGTGACCAAACGTACTGCTGCAGGCATAACACTCACAGTATGTGGTCAATTGAAATTCATCCTCTGCGTATGCCATATTATCACCAAAAATGCATGAACGAATTACTGAGAATTATACCTGATGCATCGTGTAAATGGCAGGAATGTAAATTCGGTAATGACAACCCTGTAAGTGTCAAACAGGCAGGTCTATCACTTAAAAATGACATTCCGAAAAGGCGCGAAGAGAACCAGTTTTCGCGCGCAATTTTTTTATATGAATACTGGAGTTAACCTCTCATTTGGAATTTAAAGTCTTGTGAATTTAATTAGGAGCACAGTGTTTAAATTCGTAACAATACCCATCGCGAAATTTGGTCGGATTTCGTCCTATTTGTGTGTCAAAACATCAACCTGGGCGAAACTCTCCCTCTCCTGTTACACAACGTTCGCACAACGTTCAATACATTATAAGGCTATAGCCTTGAGTGCGAGTGTGACTATAAAAAAAAACATCCTCGTCGATCATGCAATTGTTACAACATCGTCTGTTATCGATTGGTTTATGGCGCTTGAACCAACGTCAGCCTCCGTTGATTGTAAAAGTCATAAGGGCCAAATTGCCGAGCTTAGTTTTGAGGTAAATTGTCATAGTCGACTACCATGGCATTACATGTTGTACGCGTGTTATCGATTTTGGTCGTATTAAATGTAATAAATTGCACGTTTTCGATCGATATTGAAGAGCGGATAGCAGATGGTTCCCTTGCTTTGCGTTGTAAGTCATGTTCTTTGTGTGCATTTGAGCAGTTCGCTAGTGGTGCCATCTACTCCAAGAATATCGTTATAACTGCTGAGCATAGTGTTCGATTTTCTACAACACGGGCATTAATGGTTGTCGTTGGGTGAAGTTATCCCGTGGAGAAGGTTGAGCTCCACGAAAACTTCTATCCGTTGAAGCTGGAAAACGATATTGCTCTGGTGAAACTGAAAGTTCATCTATTTCAAGGAGTGGTTGACGTCGCTTGGACTTTGAAGATCGCCGACAATGATCAGACGAGGGGGTCTCTGGGCCTACTGGCAGGATAGGGTCATACTTCAGAGGATGTGGATTACACGGAGACACTCAAATCTGTAGTGGTTCCAATTGTCAGTAGGGAGGCGTATCAGATGTCGTATCAATTCACTGAAGTCACTGAAATGTGATCTATACTGGTTTTTAAGCAAGGTGGCAGGAACAATTGCGTCGATGGATTGAGGAGATAGCAAAAGGAGTGTAAAATGAACGAGAAACTTTCATCTCTCCACGAAATTTCGTAATCGTGTCGTGTTCCTAATCCCCTCTACCATTAACCTAATCAGAAATAAAGCGATCGCTCCATACGTCATTCGATCCGATTTCTTTTCTTGACAGTAGCGGTCATGCAGGCAATTTTTCAGTTAAAATGCTCCGCGTTACCAAAGTGATTCTCACTTCTTTTGCATGTTATCGAAACCGATAGCTAGTATGTTATGACATACATTTCATCACCTGTTGCATTATCGGCTTCAATTACTTGAATTCAACCAATAGAGTATTAATTCTATTTATTCTCCCGTATCCTTTGTCGATAACTGAAAAAGAGTAACAAAGGCATTCGATAACCCGGCGGTATTGTACCTATTACGACACATTCCCAGATTGACTATAGTTAAAGTATTATCGATGAAATTACTGAGCTTATCAGTCAAGAGGATTTTCCCCCGAGAGAAACAAAAAACAAAATTTAAAACTTCAATGTGAGTTACTATTGCATTTATTTTCAGCTCAAAGCAAGTACATAAACTCTTCAGCTAAGAGTTTTAATGATCCATGGTCGTAAGTACGCCACATTGGCATAGACACCAGGATATTGAGGACTGGCACAGCCATAGCCCCATGACACAATACCAGCCAGGACGCCGTCCACCAACAAAGGACCACCTGAATCACCTTGGCAAGCATCTATACCACCCTTTGTAGAGCCAGCGCACAGCATGCTGTCCTTGATCAATCCCTCGTTCTCGTATCGGTCCTCACAAATATCGTTCGATACGATCGGCACGTTGACTTCAAGCAGCACATCGGAGGCAAGTCTGATTGGCGTCGTTGAACCCCAACCCGTGATGGTCGATATCACTCCGTTAGGTGGTACCTCCGTTGCCAACTCGACTGGCTTGATGTTGTAGCGATCCAAAGGCAGCTCGGCTACGAGGAACAGGATACCAATATCGTTCTCGAACGGATTCTCCTTTGCGTAATCTTCGTGAATAATGAAACTCTCGACTGGAACCATAACTCCATGTCCGTTGCGAACATTGGATCCAGCGAATACATGAAGGTTCTTAGCCGTTTGACCCAGGAGACAGTGAGCGGCAGTCAGAACGATTGTCGAGTTGTAAATACTTCCGCCGCACAAATGACTGTATGCACATCCAGGACAGCGTTTGAGTCGGAGCGATGTCTGATGCGGATGTTTAGAGATATCGGTTACTGTTCCGCCTACAATTCGTCCATCGCGCAAAACAACACGATCATTTTCCCGATCAGAAACGGATGCCGCGGAAGCGAGTGCCAAAACGAGGGCAATGAAAACAGCTAAGCGTAACATGATGAACGAACTGCGGCATTTCGACAGTGGATTTGGCTTTTATACGGTGTTATTAAAAAGTTTTGTAGATCATCTTATCGTCTGTAATGTGATAACACAATCACAAGTTGGTAATTTACTACAAGGTCTGAAGGAAGAACTTGTCGACACGCACAGAAGGGTCATAATTCTAACAAGTCATTTTGCATTTATCAAAATCGATAACAAGAGAGTCATACAATGCAATCAAGATCATAAAATACTTTTATTACCGGCACATTGGTCGCAGTTCTGTATATCTTGGTAGTCGTAGCCACTCAATAAAATATAATCCGGATCGATAACGAGGTTTTGTTACTCTTCCTACTCTCCGGCAGATGGTAGCAATAGCAACAGATTATTGTATTGAACTCACGAACAACCGATAAAAATGATTAATCCAAGCACTTCAGCTAAGATTTTGCGATGGCTTGTAATCCTCGTCGATCATGCATTTGTTACAACATCGTCTGTTATCGATTGATTTATGGCACTTGTACCAACTTCAGCCCCCGTTAAGTATAAAAGTCATAAGAGCCACATTCCCGAACTTAGTTTGAGGTAAATTGTCATAGTCGACTAGCATGGCATTACCAGTTGTAAGCGTGTTATCGATTTTGGTCGTATTAAATGCAATAAATTGCTCGTTTTCGATCGATATTGACGAGCGGATATCAGATGGTTCGGACGCGAATGTTGTCAAATTTCCCTACCTCGTGGCTTTGCGTCGTAAGTCGTGTTCTTTGTGTGCATTCGAGCACTTCGCTAGTGGCGCCATCTATTCTAAGAATATCGTTATAACTGCTGGGCATAGTGTTCGATTTTCTACACCACGGACATTAATGGTTGTGGTTGGGTCAAGTTACAGGACAGCAAGCGATGGACTATTTTATCCCGTCGAGAAGGTTGTGCTCCACGAAAACTTCGATCCGTTGAATCTGGACAACGATATTGCTCTGGTGAAACTGAAAATTGATCTACCTCTAGGAGTGCTTGACGTCGCTCAGACCTTGAAGATCGCCGACAATGATCCGGCGATTGGATCTCTGGGCTTAGTGGCAGGATGGGGTCATACATCAGAGGATGGGGATTACACGGAGACCCTCAAGAGTGTAGAGGTTCCAATTGTTAGTAGGGAGGCGTGCCAGAAATCCCATCAATTCACTGAGGTCACCGAAAACATGATCTGTGCTGGCTTTGAGCAAGGCGGTAAGGATACGTGTCAGGGTGATGCGGGTAGTCCATTGGTGGTAGCGGACCAGTATATCGGTGTAGTGTCGTGGGGCACCGGCTGTGGGCGTCCGCATATCCCAGGTGTGTATACTAATCTGGTGCAATTGCGTCGATGGATTGAGGAGACAGTCAGAGGAATGTAAAATTGAAAAAAAAAATCTTCACCCCTTAAAGTAATTCCCATGTCCACGAAACTTCGTAATCGTGTCGCTTTTCTTATCCCCCGACCATTAATCTAATCACAAAATAAAATGATCGCTTAATGCGCCATTGGATCCACTGATTCTTTTTTCTTGATAGTAGCGGTTATAAATACGGCGACATTTCAGTTTATTCGATATATTTTCCATAGCAGTTTGTTGAAATGCTTCGCGTTACCACGGTGATTCTTGTTGTGCTCGTTACCATTTGTTCTGCCGCGCAGTTGTCGTTTGAAGAAGTTCCTTTGCCCGATGGACGTATCGTGGGCGGAACTCCTGCCGACATCCTGAGTTATCCACATCAGATTTCGATGCGATACCATGGCCGACATCGGTGTGGTGGAAGTATTTATTCGAAAAACATAATCGTCTCAGCGTCCCATTGTGTAGTCAAGGTGGATGTCAAGGCGTTGACAGTGGTCGCCGGGTCAACACAGCTTAGTAAAGTGTTTGTCGAGTTGCCAGTATTGAAAATTCTTACGCATCCGCGATATAAAACTATTAATCAGGACTATGACGTGGCAATTCTCGTGCTTCGTGGATTTCTGCCATTTGGAGAAACTATTCAGCCAATTGCGTTGGCTAAAGAACGTCCGGCAGAGGGTACATTGGTGACAGTTACCGGATGGGGTGTGCTAAACTCGGAAGATGTGAATGTACCGGATCAGTTGCAGAAAGTGGATGTAAATGTCGTTAGCAATGCAGAGTGCCGAAAGGCTTACACCAGGGTTCTCCTCACGAATCGAATGCTTTGTGCTGCTGTCATTGGCGGCGGTAAGGACGCATGTCAGGGTGATTCCGGTGGTCCATTGATTGTTGGTAATCAATTATTGGGAATCGTGTCATGGGGAGCTGGTTGTGCACAAGATGGCTATCCGGGAGTCTATTCCTCCGTTCCGGATCTCTATGTGTGGATCGACGAGGCAGTTGCCGATAACACATTTGCTTTTGCCAACCAATAAACAGATACATATTTCGTAACCTGGTGTATTATTTCATTTATAAACAAAACTTCGATTTTAGGTCTTAAAATATATTGTATTTAGGTAAAGAAAGAGTAACTATGAGAACGAAGCAGCGTTTAGCTCGATCCAATGTTTAAAACTGGCGACTGATGAGAACACATCAGGGTAATCGGGACGTCCGAAGCCAACGCCCCATGAGACAATACCCGCGAGTTCTCCGCCAACGACTAACGGACCACCCGAATCACCTTGGCATGCGCCCTTGCTACCATTTGCGACACCAGCGCAGATCATATTATCGGTGATGGGGTTGATATCGGAATAGTTTTCGTTGCATTTAGAATGATCGATTATCTGGATCGTGACTGATAGATCCGTTTTCCTCGGTGGTGCCCCATCCAGTGACGACAGCAGTAGCTCCATCGGCAGCATTACTACGAACTAATGCAATGGGTTGTATGCTCGCGCTGAAGACCAGTGGAGTGACGAGTATAACTAGACCGACATCGTTGTCAATTGTACTCGGATTGTAGTTTAAGTTAATAATGGTGTGGTGTCCATGTGGACAACATGGAGCTCAGTGTTTTGGGATAGCAAGCTAACACCAGCTGCGACGCGGAGATTGATTGCCAAACGTCCAGATAAACAATGAGCGGCGGTGACGATAACACGTTCACAGTAAATACTACCACCGCAGGTATGCCAGAAGGTTCTACCAAGAAGCGATTTGACTTTCAGAGAAACTTGGTGTGGAAATTCTTCCAATCTTGAGTCTATACCATTAATGATACGGCCATCTGGGAAAAGGTTAGGATGCTCAATTGAGCCGCCATATACGACGAACGTAATCGTGAAAAGAACGAACAAGACGCGGAACATTTGACTCAAGACTAATTGGTTCCAAGCGAATAATGGTAGTTATATAGTCTAGATATTTGAGATAGAAGGGACTAGATCAATCATTTGATTGTGAGTGCATGAAGGACTTTCAGATGGGACTGATTGCAAATCAGTCTGAGTTGAGTGCTTTGTGTAATTTTTGCCAAAAACCTCTAATGACCGATAAGTTACGGCTGCAAGTGGTAATTGTATAGATAACAACAATTCTGTGCGCCAAAAATCGTTATAGGAATATATCTCATTGCGATTCAACTTCATAATTGTGCGATTGTGGGTTCATATCCGCCTTTATCGGCGTTCAGATTAGGTAGTTCTGCACGCTTCCAGTAAGTACAGGGTGATCCTATAGGCTTTGGCCACTAAAAACGAATGAAAATGATGAACTGAAAGGCCAAAAAGCCAAGTAGATATTTCTGTTTCATAGAAAGAATAAATATTTTTTAAGAAAGAAATGTTCTTTTATGGAGGGTAGGGCTTGGCCATGTAGGGCAAAGTTGCAGATCGCGCTCAACATGAATGAAAATATGGCCTCGGATACAAGGACGGGTGCCCAACGACGACACAGAAGGAAAAAGGACCACGATTTGCTAGAGCTACTCATCATGTAGAAAATATCCTCAAGCTGTTTAAGGCGGATATTACTACGATCCAGGAAGTATGCTAGATAAGACAAGGAATGGTAAAATAGAAGGAGTGCGACATTTATTACAGTGGCCCCAAAAGGCTTCTTCGTGGGAAAAATGTTAAGGACGAAAGTCGTCGATTTTAAGCCAATAAGCGATCGCCTCGCTGTGATCCGCATCCAAGTCAGATTTTACACGCCGTTACCGACGAGCCAGGCTGAAGAACCCATCAAAGAGGATTTCTACGACCTCGTGGACGACGCCTACGAAGCCTGTCCGGAGTATGACATCCAAATTGTACTCGGGGACTTCAACGCCAAGATCGGTAAGGAGAGCCTTTTTGGTTGGACTCTGAAGCACTATACCATAAGACTGGACGACTTCGAACAGCAGAAATCAACATTTTCGTGTTGATTTTTTCCATTTTTGGAATTCGTCGCTCAGCGACAGTCGCAAAAATTAAAACAATTTTGATTTCAGAGCGACGTCGCTCAGTCGCTCAGGAAAATCGCTCGTCGCTCAGGGCCTACGTGGCCACCCCCATACAATTCCATATGTTTTAATTTTTTTTGTCGCTCAGCCGCTCATCGCTCGTCGCTCAATCGCTCACTGCGTGGCCGCAGCCTAACCCACTAAAACCACCTCCTGCTTCTGGTTCCGGTCCGCCACGGTACCATCGTAAGCATTTCGTCATGGGGGGGGACTTCAGCCGTAGCTCTCGTCTTTTCTACAAGCATTTGCGTTTGGCTAAGTGTCAAGTCTGGATACGTCCTGACGGGCGTTGTTAGTTTATGTCTGTATCGTTGAATTCGTTATGTTCGTCCGCGTGTCAAGTGTACGTACTTTGTTATATGCTTACTTGCCCTTGTGGATGCATGTATCTGCGTATGTCTGCCTGTCTGTTCATTTACGTCGGTACATTTTGCCGTACAGCTGCGTAGTCGCTCGCTTCCACTCTGTTGGCACTTGTGCTTTCTTCCCTTACTTTTCTTCCTCGCTAAGCGCTCGCTGCGTTCCACTTGTTCCCCATTTCTAGCATATGGTGTACTAAGTTCTCTGGGGTTGGTGTTTCACCCAGTGCTCCTTGTAATGCTTCTCTTTGTAATTGGAATCGTGGACAGTGGAAGTATACGTGCTCCGCTCAAGGATATTTCTGCACCTTGGGCACGCGGGGGAGTCCACCTTACTTCAGTTTACTTCACAATTTCCGCGGTTATCCCAATCTTCTTTGCTCGGAATAAGGCGATAAGTTGAGAGGTTCCAGCGTTGTTGACACTCAACTAGGTTTCCACTTCTTCCTCTTGTATTTACTTTAGCATGGGTTAGTCGTTCCTCCTGTCTATTCGCTACAAACTTTTCCTGCAGTTCTTTCGCGAATATATCAATAGGTAACATACCTGCTATGACGCAGGCCGCGTGTTCCGAGGTTATGCGATAAGCGCTACTTACTCTTAGTGCACATAATCGGTTTTCTGCTGAAATCCTTCTTTTGTACGAAGTCACCTACATAGCTCCGGCCCAAAATGGCGATGCGTAAAGCACTGCGGATATGACTATATTAGTTAAAAGTAGTCTACGGCTGTATCTTGGCCCCCGTAATCATGCCTCGGCATGATTCGCGAAATGGAGGTACTTACCCGAGAAGATTTGTTGCTTACATACTCCAGGTGTTCTTTAAATGTAAGTCTTGAGTCTATCATAACGCCAAGATATTTGATAGCTGGCTTAGATGTTATTTCATGAACACCCACTGTCAGCGTGACCGTCTCTCGTTTCTTTCTACTGGTGACGAGGACCACATCGGTTTTTTGTTCAGCTAGCGTAAGGCCGGCTGACGTTAGCCACTGTCGAACAGTCAAAATGGCTTCGTTGTTAATTTGGACAACTCCTTCCAGTAATTTTGCAGTGACCACTATTGCGATGTCGTCCGCAAATCCGACAATTTCAGCCCCGGCACAGTATTGGTCTCAGAACTGAGCCCTGGGGAACTCCTCCAGTTACTGCATATTCCTTCACAACATCGTCTGTTTCATAGAGCAACACCCTATACCGGAAGCAGTTTCTTAAAATTCCACTGACGTAAGTTGGTACCCTCATATTTCGGAGTGCTTCAGGTATATGTTTCTAACTCGCCGTGTTGAACGCGTTTTTAACGTCCAGTGTTATGACGCAACAGTACTGCTTTGCGCCTCTCCTCCATCGTCTTCCTTCTATGGCCCTTTTCGCAGTGTCAACTACTTCCCTAATGGTATCCACCATCGAGCGTGCTTTTCGGAAGTTATACTGGCGTGCTGGTAGTCCGCCTGCTTCTTCAATCGCAGCTTCCAATCTGTTGCTGATAATGCGCTCCAAAAATTTTCCGGCCGTGTCTAGCATAATGCCAAGGTATTTGACACTGGAGGATTAAGTTAACCTGTTGCCAAGTAAAGTGATTGGGTAGGCGATAACGTCGAGACCTTCTTTCGCGGACGTAAGACATCTTGATCTTTCCAACTGGAAGCAGCGTGACCGCCAATGATGGAAGGTTGTATTATCTCAGACCCAGACCCTCCATGGGTTCCTGGCCTGAAAAGTAAGTAATGTTCTTTTATAGAGAAAGTCGAATGCGATCACAAATTACTCACAGCAAACACTTGAAGTCATAATTCCAATTGACAACAATTATTAGATTTTATTTATTCGTTAGAAGTATATATATAATATCATACTATGTATTTAAGTTTTACACAATTCATTCTTTTTTTTGTGTTTATTTTTACAGAATTATTTCCTTTTTATTTATTGTATGTTTTAAGCATTTAACACGTTAGCAAAAAGAAATTAAATAAATATTTTCCTACAGAAACATGATATGACCTAAAAAGAGGAGAAACATATATTTTATTTATTGTTAATATTTTTTTAGTTTTTTTTTTTTGAAAAAGTCGAGTGAATTTGAGTGGTTTATTAACAGGGGTTATAGCACCGAATAGTTTAAATATTTCGTAAATATCAGTATAAAGTTATCTATAGTCCACGTATTATATTTATTTGTTTTGTTAACAACATTGCACATAAAAGTCTTTAAGAAGAGTAACACATTTTCGTTTAGAAATTAATAGTTTAGTTGTTTTTGTTTTTTTAATCTGTTTTTAACAATCATACATATGTTAGTTCTTTTTGTTTTATATTTATATTTATGATTTAGCTTGCACATTTGTTTACAATTTTATTTGTAAGTTTAAAGGTAGCTTTCTCTCATAGTTTTTTCTATTTTATTTATTTTTGACACTGTTTATTAAGAATTTTGTTAGCAGTTTGTATAGTAATTTTAATAATTATTTAAAAAATAATAAAACCCCAACCGTATAGGTAAAATGAGTAGGTAACACACAAAAAAATCAAGAAATAACTGCCCTCAAACCACGGACGGATCATCCAGCTGCGCAGTAAGGAAAAATTAAGAAAAACAATTTTTTTTTTTTTTAATCAAACTAAAAATGGAATGGTCAGCAAAAGTTATCCAATCGAAAGAGAAGTTCTAGAACATCATATTCCCTACATTTGTGAGTTGTCTGTTTTTATAAAATGCTAAATATTTTTTTTTATTCGATTATTCGGTACATTTATTCTATTGAATTAGGACTTACACAAGTATGTATTTTTGCTACATAAAAACAAAAAAACATGTATTATTCTCTGCGTAATTTGTATCTCAATATAATTCCTTTTTAACTTATAAACATTTACAAAAAATCGATCGATGTTTCCTTATTTATTTTGAACTATTTTTAAAAACCTATTTCTTAACAACCTAAGCGGATACATAAAACATTTAATTTATCTGAAACACTGGAAAGGAGTAAAATTAGAGTACGGATTGAGATAGCATTTTTGATATTCATTTCATTGTATCTAATTGCTCTTAGAGATAGATTAATTTATTTCAAGTGGTTCCGGAATACATAGCTATGTATGTTTATTTATTTTCGTTTTGTGCTAGATTTTTTAATTTATATTTTTTGGTAGGCATTTTAAATCTTTTCAATTCGCAGGAAATCATTTCTTCTGCACATTTTAAGAATTTTGACACACAAAGGAGTCAAAGAGGATTAGTTTGTTTTGTAATTATACATATACTGCAGATGTTTATTGGTTGTCCTCTGGTGGCATTTTTGCCAATGTCAAAAGGATCATAGTCAGTTCTTTACGAGAGATTTTTCCATCTTTGTCATAGCCGACACCCCGAAGGATGGTTTCCTCGAATTGATTGAGATCTTGAGCATCATAGTCATCCTTTTTGTATTAAGACAAAATAATGCAAAACAAAATATTTCAATGAGATAAAAAACAAAAAACTATATGATTACCTTCTTCACCAATTCTAGCAGATCCTTGAGGAACCCTCTTAATTCTTCATTTTCAATTGTTCCGTTGTTATCCTGAAATAAAATAGATTCGAATTAGAGCACATTCTTTCGAATGGAAGTAACACGGGATATCTTTTGATCGAATTTATTATGGACTCTGGCGGACAAAACTCATCGTACGATTGACAATTACTCATCCTTGGGATGTTTGCAAATTACAATTTTGGCAAAAATTATGTCATTCCGTATTCAGTGCTCAGTGTTCATGTCACCTCAACAACCGAGAAAAGAAACGACCCAAGATTTCCGCAAAGTGGTAGTAAATTTGTTTTCCAAAGAAGGCAAATCGTTAGCATAAATTGTACGCGTAGTGGGAAAACGCAAATCAACACATCTAGAAACACCAAAAAATACAGGAAGTGTTGAGTACGTACGAAGAAGTGGCCGTCCATGCAAATTAAATGAAAGGTATGAAAGGGTCATTCTAAATCCTATTCGAAAAAACCCAAAAACTGATTACCCTACCGTAAAAAAAATTGTTGCATATAGATACAGGCAGCACAAATGTCAGCTCGAGTTCAATCGAAAGGACTCTTAACAGGCAAAGACTTTGCTTTTGTCTTTTTGGAAGAAAGTTGTGTTCACGGACGAGAGCAAACACAACATTTTTGGTCATGACCGTCCTTCAAGAGTTTGGCGAAAGACCGGCTCAGAAATAGAAGTTCAACATCTTCGAAGTACACTGAAGCACGGTGGAGATAGTGTTATGGTGTGGGGAAGTATGGCTTGGTCCGGCTTGGGAAAGCTGGTGTTTATTGAAGGTAACGTGGACCAGCATATAAACATCTTAATCTTGACGTATTAAAAGAAAATCTATGTCCTGCGGTAGGCAAATCGGTAGAAACAGCATTCCACTCACTGGTCAACAAAATAGAAAGGTCACTGGAACGTAAGGAATATACTTTAGTCGCCTTTCTCGATACTGAGGGTAACAATTTTGAACCATGGGCCGTCACCAAAGCGCTGTCTGATCTAGGTATTACGGGATCAGTGATAGAACTGGTACGACAACTGCTAACACAAAGAGTCGTCAAAGCCAACTTCGCTGGTGCCGTCTCAACTAGAATGGTCCGCAGAGGTACACCACAGGGTGCCCTCTACAGTTGCAAGAAAGTGGTGGGCAAGTTGGGGTTTCCAACCAAGCATTATGCACTGGCTCTACACAGCAATCATAAGACCCATCCTCCTGTTTGGCGTCGTAGTCTGGTGGACTGCTCTGGACAAGGCTGTCTATCAAAACCTTCCGGGAAAAGTACAAAGATCGGCCAGTTTGTATGTAAGCAGAGCGATCAGATCAACCCCCACGGATGCACTAAATATCAATTTACATCTTCTACCGTTGGACCCATTCAGCAAACAAGTCGTTGCCTGCGCTGCCCTACGGATTAGGGGCATAGGGGCCCACATTACATAAAGCTGGAAATGGCTTTTGAAGATTACAGCATATCCTTTTGTTTTCTAGATCCAAGTAATGCGTTAATGCGAGTAGGGGAACGTTCACATCTATTAGCCTCACCAACGGAAGCGCATCCAATAATATTACCGAAGATCTCCCTTTGATACGCACAAAAAGTTATTTCACGCTGGGGTATCTGCTGTGATGACACATCTGCGAACTACTTACTGGCTTGTTAAATGTCGGCAGTTAATTCGATCTGTTTTAAAAGATTGTACAATATAAGCAAAGCTCTACAAGCTAAGCCTGCCACTCAACCATTTGCCCAACTGGTATAGATTTCGCAGGACCACTTTATAATTAGTGGTTACGACTGACGCCATTAAATTTGCTATGGCATCCTTCGATGGCTTCAAATCGCCAGGCACCGACGGAATATATCCTGTTACGCTGCAAAAAGGTATAAAGGTATAAGGCAGCTACTTCCTACTTTGAAGAGAATTTTCACTGCTAGCCTAGCACTTGCTAACATACCCATTCCTTGGCCCACGGTGAAAGTAGTCTTTATTCCCAAAATAGGAAAAGAGGACTACTCACTTGCCAAGAGTTTTAGATCAATTAGTCTAACATCCTTCTTCCTGAAAAGTACGGAGAGACTGGTAGAATTGCACGTGCGCAAAGCTGCCCTTCGAGTGCATCCTCTTTCGGAGATGCAACATGTATATCAGCGCGGAAAATCCTGCGAGACTGCGCTTCAAGATCTAGTTGGGAGAATTAAATGCGCGCTCGAAAGGAAAGAGTACGCGCTCTTGATAACTCTTGATAACTCAACATTCGACAGCATGTGCAACGCTGCCAGACATCATGTCGTAGATGAAACACTGATCTTGTGGATCAAAGCAATGCTTGTGCACAGGACATTGACCGCTGATGCAGGCCTCGACCGATGTGTCGAATCCGGCGTAAACAGGGGCTGCCCGCAAGGTGGCGTCCTGTCTCCACTGTTATGGTACGTGGTGGTCGACTCTCTGCTTGATGCTCTCAATGCCCAGGCCTATGCGGATGATGTCGCCGTTCTTTCTGTCGGCTCATGCTTAGCGACTGTCCGTGTCAAAGCACAGGCGGCGCTAAATGTGATCGATGATCGGTGTAACAGAAATGGGCTGTCGGTCAATCCTCTTAAGACCGATGTCGTTCTCTTCACGAGAAGGAGGAAAAATACTGATATGACTCAGCTGGTACTTAAAGGCACTTCCATCCCGAAATCCAGGGAGGCTTAGTATCTATGAGTCATCTTAGATGGCAAGCTTCTCTGGTCAAAGAATGTTGAGTCAAAAGCCATCACAGCGCTGTCAGCTTTCCGGCAATGCAAAGGAGTTTTTGGCAAAACATGGGGCTTATCGCCGGTAAAGGTCCTCTGGATCTACACGGCAATGATAAGACCTATAATCTCATATGCATCGATTGTCTGGTGGAACAGACTAAAACGCAAGCACGTCGTAGCCTCTTTCACCAAACTCCAAAGAACGGTTCGTTTGCCGGGTGCTGCTCTAGATACTATGATGAACCTTCCACCTCTTGATATATTTATCAGAGGATGTGCTCTGAAAGCCGTGTCTCGTCGGAAGAGAAATGGCTTTTGGTACAACTCGCATAGGAATAACAGTGTGCTTGCGCAAGAATTGTCCTGCGGTCCCGGTCTCATAGACATGCCTTCTGACGCACTAACGCCCGTTATTCTACTGTGCCGTGATTTCACAGTCGAGTCGAGGATTGGCTCTCCCTGGATACTGAACCTGGAAAGGATAGTCTTCGCATTTTCACAGATGGCTCCAGGTCTGGGCGGGAGTTCGGTGCTGGGGTCTTCCTTAAGCGCGAAAACATCAGACGGCACTTTTGGTTAGGAAAATATGCGTCTGTCTTTCAAACAGAGATATACGCAATCCTAATGGCCATGCACTATGTTGTGAAGCACAGGTGGAAGGGGGAAAGCATATGTGTCTGCAGTGACAGCCAAGCTGCACTCAACGCTTTGTACAACCCCTTAACTAGCTCCAAATTAGTGCTTGAACTCAAGTCCTTCTTGAAATGAATCAGTAGACTAAATTCGTTAAGGCTTGTATGGGTTCCAGGCCACTCTGGGATCCCAGGAAATGAGATCTCTGATGAACTCGCCAGAATGAGTTCAGAAGAGAGCTTCTCAAGACCTGAACCCGCTCTAGGTCTTCCTGTGTCCACGGTTAATTCCCACGTTAACGACTGGGTGTTTAATACATACAACCGTAGACGGAGGAATTATCCAGGATGCAGGATAACAAAGCGCATATGCCCTAATGTCTGCAAGAAGTCCACAGCATTCCTCCTGTCTTTAAGGAGAATCGACCGCAGAAGACTTGTGGGAGTCATTACGGGCCATTACACTTTTGCTAAGCATCTCTGCGGGCTTGGTATAAGTCAGACGCCTATCTGTGCGAGGAGGATGACACTGCAGAGCATTTTCTCTGTGACTGTCCCGCCATTGCTCGCGCACGGTGGCGCACCCTTGGGGCCGACGTGGTGCGCGCCGAATCTCTTAGCTCTACATCACTGAAGCTTCTTCTCATTTCTCTGCGGAAAACGAAAACGGGGAAAATACAGTAGTGTAAGGTGTCTGCCTGGAGTACAATGGACCATTGTTTGCGTCTGAGTTCTCCCACAGATAGCAGAAGCCTTCAAAAAAAAAAAAAAAACAAAAAAAACTGTAAATACGATATTGATATTGATACGTGTGCGGGTAGTGGAGCAGTACACTTGAAGTTAACACCCGATCTTTCTACCGAAAGTTGGATACTGGCTGTTCGTAGAGGCTGATAACGCAGCTAATCAAAAAAAAAAAAACCCCACGCACGAAGGGTTCCGTACCATCTGTATATATAAATATGAAAGAGACGTTGCATGTTACCTCATTAGTCATCACATTAAATCACATTTTTTGCAAGATGGCAGATCTTAGTTGCAGGCAGGTTATACGTTATAGGCATATTACTTTCATAATTAAAAATCTCCATGATGAGATACTTACTTGACAGCCAGGAGGTGAAAAGGTGAATAACAATAATTATGGGAAAAAGGTTTGCAGCTAGGATTAATATATCAAGGACACAATAGGAATCAAAGCTTGGAAGTGTGCTATTGGTTGTGGGATATGATCGAAAGTTAATTTCATAACAATTGAGTTTGTTGCAACATTTGATATCTTATCCTATCCTATTAGGATGGAAAAGGAGGGTTTGAGGAAAGGATTAACTTAGCAGTGACACAGTAGGGATCATCAAAGTTTAAAGGGTTTTTGTTATTGGTTGTTTGTAATTATAGTAAAAAGGGTTGCAGCTAGGATTAATACATCAAAGACATAATAGGGATCAAGGCTCGGAAGTTTGCTACTGGTTGTGGGATATTGTCTACTAACCTTAGGTCAGTATGTGACCAAGGGGATTTTTTTGATGAAAATCATGTCTGTTGTATGGGAGCCCCATACAGTAGTATTTGTTGTTATAGCGGCAACAGAAATACATACATCATCTTTGAAAATTTCAACTGTCTAACTATCACGGTTCATGAGATACAGCCTGGTGACAGACGGACGGACAGCGAAGTCTTAGTAATAGGGTCCCGTTTTACCCTTTGGGTACGGAACCCTAAAAAAAGGAACGAGATACTATATCCGAAGATTTTACACAAAACCTGGTCTCTTCTATCCCACGTCGACGAAAAGCTGTTCTTAAATTTGGTGGAGGCCCAACATGATGCTAAATAAATAAAGTCGGGCTTTATCAAAATATTAAAGTCAAAACTACCGTACGATGAGTTTTGTCGTTTGAGTGAAATTACTCATTCCTTTTTGTTCAAGTTATAAGGAAACGAAGAGGACTATCATTTAACCTATTACCTAAATAAACTTTGTTTTTTTGGTCTGGTTCTTATATTTAACTTATTTTTTGAGAGGAAATTCTAGGTACCAAACAACCGTATTTATATGTGTCGTACGATGAATTATGTCGGCCAATGTATGCTTTCCTCATTGTATCTTTGTTGTATCGGTGGCATTTTAAATTTATTCCTACATTTTAGTTATTCTTAGAGGGGGGAATTCTGTTATTTATTTATCATTTATTTTCCATTTTCAACTGCTCTTTATATTTTCTCTTTGATTTGATTGATTCTTTGAGATATACATATGTACATTTTGGATGAAGATGTGGATGCATGTATGTATAATACTTTGGATTCGTATCTTATCTTCTTGATAGAAGGCAAACGCGTGTGCGTTATGAAACTGTACATTGTTGAAGTTACAGGTAGACGGAGAATGTTAATGGCAATTTGGAAAATTTGATAAGATCCTGAAGAATTTAGATTAAATTTTAAATTTAATTTCAATCTCAGGGCCCCTTGGGAGGATAAATACGGTTTTTCATGTGCAATGTTTTAAATTTCATATTTGAGAATATGACACCTTTTAAATAGTGTAGTGGTAGGCTTAAAGAGTTAGGTTCATGTCCCCACTTAGCAAGGATTATCTGCTTCCCCTAAAATTGTTCATAGGAGCCAACGTGCAACTAATTTTTCAACGAACTTCTTTTCCAGTCTTTCGACGAATTGACCATCTTCCTAAATACGTCAAGCAACAACGTTCGCTCGAGAATAATCATTCACGTCATTGCTTATATTTTATTTAAGGCACTTTGCTGGTTCGTGCCCATGCTTAAATTGCGAATTTGTTGAAAATCCCACAAGAAAACCAATTATTTCCCGAAATTAAACAATCTTCTTACTTACCCTATCGTAGAGCGAAAAGACCTTCTCAATATCCTCCTTTGTCAGCTTTGCCGCACCCTGCAAGCGTTCCATCGAAAAGCGTAAGAAAGAAAATAACAACAAAATGGGTATTTAATAAGTATCCATTAAAAACCGTTTTTATCTTCATAAATATTTAATAGAACAAACTGAAAAAAAGAAGAAATACAAACAGAAAGATACAATATATGTATATATGAAATACATTTTTTTTATACAAAAAACGTCGTTCTGCTCGGTTTCCATTCAAGATACGAACGCGTATCTTTAGGAACTTGAGAGATAAAATTTAACGGCAAAACCAAGGAACAGGAAAACGCAAAAAAGAAAATAAGGAAAAGTAAAAAAAGAACAGAATAACAGGAGTAAGAGCAATAGAAGAAAGTAGAAAACAATTTAACGAAATAGCTTGTAAGCCGTTGCCTTACAACGCGCTTCTTTACTTCGCCGTTTGAAAGTTTAAAGTTTTTTTGTTTTGGCACAAAGGATTACAAAAGTGAAAGAAAACTGCAAAAGCACATAATAAAAATAACAAGAAAATACAACAACAACAAAAATAAAAACACAACAAACTCCATCCGATTGTTTTATTGGGTACACTTTAAGCGTTGAGGAATTGGGAAGCCGAGGAGCTCGTCCTGCTTCCGAATTGGCCATCATAAAAATTACTGCAGTAAGCTTATTATTATATCCGCATAACGGAAATGAAAAGAGCTTATGGTGGTCGTAGTATGAAGTTGGGCGGAACTACCCTTAATTGTTGTCGCTTTTAAGGAATTCGTATTCGCGTCTTGCAATGAATTTAAGTTAGAAATGCAGTGGTTATGTAGCTATGGCGAACTGCTTTCTTAATTAACTTTGCGGACAACGAGGGAATATGTTTCTTAGTAGTGTAGTTTCTTTGTACAGAATCCTCTATACACTGCATAGTATGCTACGCTTCCGACGTTATGTGTTCAAGTGAAGTTTAATTTTATTGTGTTTGAGGTTAGTTTTTCGTGGGAATGTTCAATGTTGTCGACCAAAAACTAAGAATGAAGTAATGAAAGTTATAATTTCATGGTTCATATCTAATCATTCATGGGCGGTTCTAAGAAGATAAGATATTGGAGGTAGTTCTCTAGGTTACTTGTAATGGGGACAGCTTCATGCTTCATAGTTATCGTAATCTGGAAAAACAAACTTGTCTAGAAAATTTGGGGTTTTTGAAAGGTACATGCCTGAAAATAGGTAGGTTATTAGTCTAGATGGTTCAGTTCGTGCTATGACTTATGTTTACTACTTAGGGAGCGAAAATTGGCATCATTCATTGGCAAAATAACATTGACACATGCATCGTTATTCGATTTTTAAAGTATCCCATACTTTATCTGGATCTAATAAGGGAAAGCATTAGGTTGCCGAAAGTCCACAGTAATGAGTGGGGCCGATCCTGGAAAAAACCAAAAAAAAAATGCAGATCGACACTCGCCACCTATTTGTCGATTTCAAGGCCGCATATGATAGCGTGCATTGAGATGAATTATACAGAGCCATGTCTAGTTTTGGCATCCCTACCAAACTCATCAGATTGTGTAGGATGACGATGGGAAATTCTAGCTGCTCCAACAAGGTCGGTAACGAACATATTGAGACCTTCAATGTTAGAAAAGATTCTAGGCAATGCGACGCGGTATAAGGCGACTTTTTTAACATTATACTTGAGAACATCGTGCGAAACCCACAAGTCAACAGTAGGAACATGATCTTCATGGTTATATTGACGTGATTGGTCGAGCGGTAAATGAGAGCAAAACGAAATATGTATGTATATGCTGTCATCAATGAAGGACGCACAACATCGGCGCCTCGGATAGAGCGCCACAATGGGCAGCAAGAACTTCGAGGTAGTCAAGGACTTCGTCTACCTTAGATCCGCATTAACTAATGCGAATAACATCAAAAAAAAAAAAGCAGATGAGGAAGCTCAGAGTATTTCCGAGAAAAAAGTTGTGCGTGCTGTATTTGGTCCTGTTTGCGTTTATGGCATCTGAAGGAGAAGATTCAACCATAAACTGTACGAACTGTAGGGCGGCATGTGCCTGGTTAAACGTCTATGGATACAATGCTTAAGATGGCTACACCATGTAGAGCGTGTGGACGATATAGCTCTGGCCCGAAGAATATTCGCAACAGAGGACGTTCACGACTAAAATGGTGCACACAAGTGGAGAATGACCTCAACCAACTTGGTGTGCGTGGCTGGAGACCGCTGGCAAGAGATCGTGCTGACTAGATTCGCTTGTTGGTTGAGGGCCAGGACCACACTGGTCTGTAACGCCGCGAAGAAGAAGAAGAAAATTATTTGATAGCTATTCCAGAGAAGTTGACTGCTATTCTGAGTCCTAATTTTGTGCCCGAAATCTGATAAATAGCTAGGTTGGCGCTGTACAATATTGAAAAAGGCGCGCCAGTTCTGGTGTCAAGCTGGGTCTTTCAACAGTGGAGCTCTAAGCTAACTGGAAGGGTGGCATGCCCTTTTCAAGTAGTATGTCCTAAAATACCTAGAAAAAATGCTAGTTTCTAAGTATACGCGTACTCGTATACAAATCCAAACAAATCCTTTTCAACTCTTCATCCGTCTTAAGAGAAACTAAGTCTACATAAGTATGTAAAGCCAAGCAGAAAGCAACAGAAACCTAATCAAATTAATCAACTTATGCAAAAAAAGGTCTTTTGTGGTAAACGCCTTCATATCGAGGACGTGATCCCCAATTCAATCAACTCCAGACCGTCCATTATCCCAAGGAAACAGAAAAAAAACATCGAATCAACACCACTAAGCCACGTTTATTCCTTCCATCAGTTCCAATTTCCCACTAGTTGAATGCTGTCTCATTAATTACACTCAACGTTCTTCCAAAAAAAAGGACACGAGAAAAGTAAACTGAATGCAAATGACAGTCATTTCCCCATCGACCGACAAGTTCGGACTCTACACTCATTAATATCCTCCGTTTCGACATAACCATTAAATCAATTCGAATTTCATCATCTAATCTGTGTACACGAAGGTCCTTTGAATATGGCCAAAAAAAAACTACATACGAGTATGTGTGTACAGGTCGTGCGATTAATCCGCCTCTCCTCGGATGTACATACATACATCTGTACGATGGTGTAGTTCAGTAAATTATGCAAGGGACCCGGGTCAACGGGTAACCTTCGGGAGATATTTAATCGAACATTTAGTTTCTCCTGAGAGTCAAGCCATATGTGACCTTCAGTACATGTAAGGATGTATGGAGAGAAATGAATTAAATAATTAATGGAGACTTTGTTCCATAGCTTTCCGAGTTATCCTTTTCGAAAAGCGATTTTCGGCGGTTTGTATAGAAACGCAATATATGTATCTGTGCACCATTGACCCTAGGGCGGAATGAGTAATTGCAAGAGACATGATAAAATATTTCATAGGTTGTCCACACGACAATGGAGGGACATGAAATATTCCTGGGTAAGGATCGATGACTCTTGTGTTTCGATACCAATTAATCGCCTTTAGACTGTAATTACTTGTGTCTGTCCTGTGCAATTGAATCGTAGTGAATTTTTCAAATCTGACAGCTGCCAGCTGTCTTCTTTGACAGCTGCCGTTTGTCTTAATACGATGTATACTCGTTTATGAAGAAGAAGGTGACGGTATTCAAGGTGGCGCTCATAAGTATGTTCATTACGAGTATGCCAATTTTGAATAGTTACTTTCATGGGCTTTTGGCTTCACGTACTAGTCATCAACTGTCATCGGGTGAAAGAAAAATGACTGGTGCTAGTTGGGACGTTTAAATTCCATTCAATTTTATGACCACCATAACTCGACAATGTTTATGGATATTGGTTGTATGGTACAACATGCAGCCACAATTCTAAGGCAATGGCGACAGGTTGTAGCATAAAGTATGGCAACCTTAGGGACAATTTTATGAGTCTAATTCATATTGGTTGAGTGCAACTTCCATCGTGGTGCTTACATTATTTTTAAGTGCAAATTCATGCGCAACCTTTGAAATGGAATGGAGAGTAGTGTAGGTGAGACTTTTTTACGGTATGTCGGTACTTTTGTATCCAATATTGTGCTTTTTACTGCTGCCTTTAAGGGGGATGTTGTTTTGAGGCCGGGCTTAATATCGGCGGTAAGAATGACGAGTATATCTATCTTGTCCGCTCTTACCTGAGACTCAGTCAAGTTTGTGGCTTTATTTGACAACGAGTTGGTAACGGCAATACTGTTAGAAAAAGCGAGACACTTAACTGGTGTTGAGGGACATGAAGCTGTCCGTAAGGCTGCAACTGATTAAAACTTGACCCAAACCGATTGCCTCTTTAAAGTGTGAGTCATACTAGGCCTTTGAGTTGAGATTGATACCAAATGAGTTAACGAATAAGCAGGGATGTGCACTTGACTGGCAAGAAAGAAGAATATAGTAAAGTCCGTTGGCATCCTCTGCAGGATACTTTAACGCCTTGTGATTTAATACATGCGCCTTAATCCAGAAGGTAGAAGGTAGAAAGGAAGTGGGCGGAGATGCCGATGAACGTTATTGAGAGAAGAAGACCGAATCCAGACGGTACGTCCAAAAGCGTGCTTCAGGGTATATTGGTGAGCATTCCTAGAGAGACGTGTATTGCGGGAGTAATGTTGAAGTGGAGGAATGTAACTATCTATTTCATTAGAGCATTTTTTGTGGAAGTAATGATAAAACAGGGAGAGGCAGGAAACGTTCCTGCGATAATTCAGCGAGTCTAATGTTTTGGTAATGTTGGAGTCATCTACCAGTTTTATCCCGCAATTGCGTATTCTATTTAGCAGGTGCAATGATGCCTTGGAAGCACCGAACCGGATATGAGCGTTAAACTCTAGGTAGATACGTATGTAGGTAGCCAGATCTAACGGTGAAAAACATTTCTTGCATCTGTACAAGAAGTGAATATTTGGTCGTGCCAATTAAGATTGTGAGCAACATACATACATACCCTTTATGGAAAGCTCTTCGGTTTCTGAGATGCAAGTGCCATTCATTGATAATGGCTGCGGGTTAGTTATATGCTTTAACGACAGGAGACAGCATTGTGTTTTGAATGCATTCATTTTCACTCGATTCTTTTAACCCCAAGCAACGATACTGTCACAAGCCCCCCCGTAGTATACTTGCCATGACAAAGATTCTCGACTCACGCCGTTCGGACTCGGTATCGGAATTTAATGAGCTCAGCATACGGTGCCGCTCACTGTTTAGAGCTGAAGAGCAGGGTCGTAAAGAAGTGAACGAATATGAGAAGCTAAGGGCACTGTCGTCAGCGAAGGAGTGGATTGGATTAGAAGTGGCAGACAAGAGATAATTTATAAAAGTGAAGAAAGAGTGTCGTAGACAAGACGGAGCCCTGAAGAACACCAGCATTTAAGAAATTAATGTCAGGCTTGTTTGCGTCCAAAACAACTTGAATTGAATGATTCGAAAGGTAGCTTCTAATCAATTGAAGAAGAGACTCATCGATCCCGAAAGCACGCATTTTCGACAAAAGGGCTTCATGCCAAACCCTGTCAAATGCTTTCGAAATATCCAGTGCAACAATTAAGCTTTCACCTGCTTGGTGAAGCAAACGATTCCACTTTTCGACGAGATATGCCATCAAATCACCATGACCTTGAAATGAAGGGACGTTAGTTCAATGGGTCGGAGGGAGAAGACGATAAGCCTTTTTTGGGTATAGGCTGGACAAATTTTTTTTTTTTTTTTTTAGAAACTCGCGCAGGTTCAAGAGTTATATTCTCTTATGATGTGTCATATACACACAACCTGAACGGAGTGCAGTGGTTTGGGTCGTTGATGTTCGTTAACTCTCAGGGGTGGTTGCCCTAGATAGGACGAGAGCCGACCGAATTCTGCGTTGGTTTTAGTCCGTACTAATTCGTTCAAGCACTTTTTTAATATTGCATAGGCAGAGGATGAATTTCAGTTGACCGTACTGTGAGTGTTATGCCTGCAGCAGTACATCTGGTCACGTTCCATTCACAACTGCGTTACATACTTTATGTCCGTATAGGAATTTCTTTTTCTTGGCTATGAAGCGAACAAATGCTGTTTTTCACCTACTCGGAAAGAGCCCAGAAGAGTAGGAAAGGTGAAAAAGCAGTCGTTTCACCAGCATAGAAGAACACCTCTTCAGAACTATTAGGGTAATACAGTCTGGACCAGCGGATTTGTGTATGTCGAGGTCCTTGAGAATCCTTGCGACTGTAGGAGTGCGGAAGTGGCTTAGTCCCATGATGGAATTGACGCACTCTAGTACAGGCCGTGACAAAGTACAAGCTGGGCGTTGGGAACTGGGTGCGAAGTGTGCAGCAAGTGGATTAGCTTTGTCTAAGGGGGTGACAGCTGGAATGTCATTGTGGATGAGCGTTGGTATAGACGACTTAGGCACTTTTGCTTACTTTGGGACATTGAAGGATTCTACGACCAAATGTTTGGTCGAATTGGAATTTAACCCGTTGAATGTGGGTGTCGCAGTTATTTCTGGCTCGTAAGTAGTTTTTCGGTTTTTCTCAGAACTGTTTGCCTTATAGGCTGGAAAGCTAATCTCCCTGAACCTCCCTAGCCTCTTTGCAGCTCAAGTCAAATCAGTTATTATCCTTTGACCTGGCGCTTTCAATCCTACTAGGAACTGAAACAATACGCTGCCGCTTGTCTCTGGAGATAATTCTCTGCCGTTGAATTTTCTCATTTCCATTTGAATTCATGCAAACTAATTCACTCTAAGATCATCATGCAATTACAACGAGTACGACAATACATTGCACCACAACTATTAAGCGAAACACAACATTTATAGATAAATTTTAGTTAAAAAAAAAAACAATAGGAAAACGAGAAAGAAAAACATTTTTTTGAATAAGTTCTGTTATGTATCTTGCAAATGTATATAAGTATCTCTTGGGAATGTTAATACTTACTTCGATGCCTTCCTTTTAATTATTACCACACACGAGTATATGTTAGTGAATTGATTTAATGTCAGTTGTTGTTGTTATTGTTGTGTAATGCGTATGATTTTTTTTTATTAATTTGATTTTATGTTTTTTGTTTGTTTTTATTAATTTTTTATGAAAATATAAAAATCAAAATCGTTTCATACAGTCGTGTGCAGAGAAGGAGAGTAGAAGGAACGATATAGCAGTGCAGTAGTTTTATTCGTTTGTGGATTTATAGTTTGTTAACATATTTAGACAGGCACATTCGTTTAAGGATACATTGTACAGTTGGTGTAATTCAATCAATTGATTTTTAGAATTAGATTTAGTTTAAGAGTTTTTTTTTTATTTATTTTATCGCATATATAGAAGAAAATGAAAGAGAAATATAAGAATTTTGATTTTGAATATTTGTTGTATTGTATGTTTCGAATTTAAAATGATAGAAGGGAAACTAAGCAAAGATGCAAAAAAGTGGCAAAAATACATAATCTATTTCAAACAGTCGGATACTCAAAATCGATTTGAAAAAATTGTGAAAATACATATGTATTTGTGTAAATCGATAGAGAGGCAAAGTGAGAGGCAAAAAACAAATTACATTGGATTGTGGGGTTTTTGAGTTATTTTTTGTTTTCGGTTTAAGAGTTTTAGAGGATGGATTTACATATAAATTTAATTTTTTTTAGTTGAAGGTATACATAGACAGATAGATAGAGAGAAAAAAGAGAAAAGAGATAGGAAACAAATTATACAATATTCAGAGAGGGAACAAATAGTTTGTTTTTTTCATATGAAGTACAATACAACGCAAATGAAATGAATGGCTTAGGTGAGAGACAGTGATGCATGGAACTGAGTTCCAGTTTCAAAGTGTACATATTTTAAACTTCCCTTCCCTTTATACTGTTTATTTGTTTAGTGTTCTATTTTCAACAACTGACGCATTATTAAGCCCGGACCCTCCGCTCGAGGGTAGAAAAAGAGGCATGGCCTCTTAGTTGGGTGTTGTGTGTTGGGCTAGCTCCCTCACTACGTAAAAAAAAAATAATGGTTCAGAGACAGCCACAAGCTTCGCAAAAGGATGGATTTACTGTAGGCGACCCTAGCAAACGAAAAACCTTGAACTCGTGGAAGTCCTTGACTGCTACAGACATACATAACTACAATCCAGGAAGTGCAGTGGAATGGGCCGGGCAAAAAGAGGATAAAAAACTGCGACCTCTATTACGGCGCTTAGTGCGCCGCTTATTTGAGTGCAGATTTGTTGTTCCAGGCAGACTACGGCAAAAAGTCTTAAGCTTTAAATATATAAGCAAGCGCTTCATAACAATTTGCATCAAGGCTAAAATCGGCAACATTAATTTGCGCCCACGTTCCGACAGAGGAAAACGATGATTTCCAAGATCGTTCTAGGAGACCTCAATGCACAGTTGGGGAAGGAAGAAGTCTTTGCCAGAGTAATCGGAAAACAGAGCCTGCAGAACAACACATTCGGGAACGGACTCAGACTGGTGGATTTCGCCTAGGGGCCGAATCTCTCTGTAGTGGGTACGCGGTTCCCACACCTCAACACCCATAAAAGGATCTGGTGGTCCCCTGATCAATCAACCGTCAATCAGATTGATCAATTTGCGATCGACGCCAATTATACCAACCTCCCGAGGAGCCAACATCGACTCGGATCACTACCTTGTTGTAGCCAAGGTGCGAATGAAGATATCAAGGATGCCACAGAGTCGACCGGGACAACGAAAATTGTACGTCGGAGAGCTACAATAGCAGGAGACGCTAGGACGAATAGAATCTCCGCATTGTTTGCTCGGTCCACAAGAAAGGAGACCCCTATAACTGCGCCAACTACAGGGGAATTAGTTCCCTTAACATCGCATACAAGATCTTTTCTGCCATACTGTATGGACGTTCTTATCAGTGTAGTTTTAGGTCAGGTAAATCCAAAATAGACCAACTATTCACACTGCGGCAGATCTTGGAGAAGACCCATGAATACCAAATCGACACCCATTACCTTTTCGTCGCTTTCAAAGCCGCGTATAACAGTGTGCATAGAGACGAGCTATGCGGAGCCATGTCTAGTTTCAACATTCCTACCAAACTCTTCAGATTGTGAAGGATGACAATGGAGAATTCTCGCTGCTCCATTAAGGTCGATAGGGATTTGACCGAGACCTTTGATGTTAAAAAAGGATTTAGACAAGGTGACGCACTGTCATGTAATTTCTTCAACATCGTTCTTGAAAAGATCATACGAGACTCACTGGCCAATGCAAGAGGTACAGTCTATTTCAAGTGTGCGCAACTGCTTGCGTACGCGGATGACATTGACGTAATGGGACGGACACAACGGGACGTAAGTGAAGAGTTCGAGAGCATTGAATCAGTAGCGGCTAAAGTGGGTTAACGAGGGTAAAACGAAATACATGTATACTGTCAACCAAAAAAGACACACAACACCGACGTCTCGACCAAAACACACATAATTGGCAGCTACGAATTCAAAGTGGACAAGGACTCGCCTACCTTGGCTCACTAGTGACCAGCGACAAAAACACCAGCGCTTAGATCAAACGCAGAATCACTCTTACCAACCGCTGCTTCTTTGAGCTCAAGAGGCAATCAAGAAGTTGAGCCCTCTCTCAAAAGACCAAGGTTGCGCTATACAAAACCTTAATCATCCCGGTCCTCCTCTGTAGCGCAGAGGCCAGGACTTTAACAAAAGCGGATGAGGAGGCCCTTGGTTGTCTCAAGAGGAAAATTCTACGTTCAATCTATGGTCCCGTTTGTGTAAATGGGGAGAGGAGGAGACGATACAACGACGAACTATACGGGCGTTACAGCTACATGGGCCTAATACGATGGCTAGGACATGTAGAGCGGATGGATAACACAGCTCCGACCAGAAGAGTCGCAGCAGAGGACGAACGAATCTAAGGTGGGAGTACGACGCGGGAAACAGTTGGCAAATACTGTGCCAGCTGGAGAAATTTGTTGGTTGAGGTCAAGGTTCACACCGGACTGTAGCGCCACCTAAGTGAGTATGTACCTCCAAAGCACCTTGATATACACTTGTTATTTTTATAAGAGCTTCTTCGTCTGAACTACTGTCAGTGTCCAATCACCCCATAAACATTCCTGCATAATTCAGTAATTTATTTACCTCCGGTTCCATCTTTATTATACAGGGTGGCATAAAATCACTCTATCGGAAGTTGTTATAATTTGCAAATGGCCTCGTAAGTCAATCATATTTGACACTTCTGAACTATACAGCTGCAGTATACAAACAGACAAGCAATGGAGCGCTATACTCCTCAAATAAAGATTTCCATCTCTCAAAATATATTTTTTTTATGTACTTAAAAAGTAATTCAAAAATAAAATTGGATGATTACTTTTGTGCCATCTTGTATTTATATTTATTGTAAATATATACGTGCGTAGACGAAGCACTGGTCTTGTGGATCAAAGCAATGCTTGTGCACAAGACACTGACCGCTGATGCAGGCCTCGACCAATGTGTCTAGTCCGGCGTAAACATGGGCTGCCCGCAAGGTGGCGTCCTGTCTCCGCTATTATGGTGCACGATGGTCGACCCTCTGCTTGATGCTCTCAATGCCTCTGGAATCTATACCCAGGCATATGCGGATGACGTCGCCGTTCTTTCTGTCGGCGACTGTCCGTCTCAAAGCACAGGCGGCGCTAAATGTGATCGATGATAGGTGTACCAGAAATGGGCTGTCGGTCAATCCTCTTAAGACCGATGTCGTTCTCTTCACGAAAAGGAGGAAAAATATTGAGATGACTCAGCTGGTACTAAAAGGTACTTCCATCCCGATATCCAAATAGGCTAAGTATCTAGGAGTCATCTTAGATAGCAAGCTTCTCTGGTCCAAGCATGTTGAGTCAAAAACCACCAAAGCGCTGTCAGTATTCCGGCGGAGCTTTTGGCAAAACATGGGCTTTATCGCCGATAAAGGTCCTCTGGATCTACACGGCAATGATAAGACCTATAATCTCATATGCATCGGTTGTCCGGTGGAACAGGCTAAAGCGCAAACACGTCGTAGCCTCTTTTACCAAACTCCAAAGAACGGTTTGTCTCAGCGACACGGGGCTATCCCCAGCACGCCGGGCGCTGCTCTAGATGCTATGATGAACCTTCCACCTCTTGATATATTTATCAGAGGGTGTGCTCTGAAAGCCATGTCTCGTCTGAAGAGAAATGGCTTTTGGTACAGCTCGCATAGGAATAACAGTGTGCTTGCGCAAGAATTATCCTGCGACCCTTGTCTCATGGACATGCCTTCTGACGCACTGACGCACGTTATCCTACTGCGCCGTAATTTCACAGTCGAGTTTCTATGGGGTAAGGATTGGCTATGGCTGGATACTGAACCTGGAAAGGATAGTCTTCACATTTTCACGGATGGCTCCAGGTCTGGCGGGGGATCCGGTGCTGGGGTCTTCTTTGAGCGCGAAAACATCCGACTAGACTTCTCCTTAGGAAAATATGCGTCTGTTCAATCAGAGATATACGCAATCCTCATGGCCATGCACTATGTTGTGAAGCACAGGTGGAAGGGAGAAGCGTATGCGCCTGTAGTGACAGCCAAGCTGCACTCAAAGCTGTGCAACCCCTTAACTAGCTCCAAATTAGTGCTTGAACTCAAGTCCTTCTTGAACAGAGTCGGATCTCTGATGAACTCGCCAGAATGGGTTAAGAGGAGAGCTTCTCAGGACCTGAACCCGATCTAGGTCTACCAGTGTCCACGGTTAATCCCCATATTAACGACAGGGTGTTTAATACATCCAATCGTAGATGGAGGAATTGTCCAGGGTGCAGGATGGCAAAGCGAGTATGCCCTGGTATCTGCAAGAAATCCGCAGCATTTCACCTGTCTTTAAGGAGAATCGACAGCAGAAGGTTTGTGGGGGTCATCACGGCACGCATCTCTGCGTGCTTGGCATAAATGAGAGGCCTATCTGTGCTGCAAGCTGCGAGGAGGATGACACTGTGACTGTCTCGCCTTTGCACGCGCACGGTGGCGCACCCTTGGGGCCGACGTGGTGTTAGCCGAATCTCTTAGCTCTAAATCATTGAAGCTTCTTCTCATTTTTCTCCGGAAAACGGGGAAAATGGAAATACAGTAATGTAAGGTGTCTGTCTGGAGTACAATGGACCAGTGTCTGCGTCTGAGTGCTCCAATAGATAGCAGAAGCCTTTAACAAAAAAAAAAAACAAAACAAAAATGCAGCATAGCCAAGCATTCACTTGGTCTACATTAATCTATCGTACATCGACACAATCTATGTGCTGTATTTAGTGTTGAAAATATTGAGTTAGTGAAAAATTGTATCTCGACAGCATTGTAGTGATGACTGAGTACAAGATCGGACAGACCAATCTTCACATCCTCGATAGTATAGTGGTTAGTATCCCCGCCTGTCACGCGGGAGACCGGGGTTCAATTCCCCGTCGGGGAGTCTCACACGCTTTTTTAGTTGTGGAGGTGCTTCTTTTTTTATTTCATGCAGAAAAGTATCTGTGAATAGCGTCGTGTTTCGATACATATTCATTGCATACTTGGTGGCGCATGGATTGCAGTACAATCAGATGAGTATCTCCTAAAATTCTCTACCACAAAACGCAACTTCAACAAACTTACCCATCTAAATACAATTTAACCACTATACGTATGAGTACAGTAACCGGCACGTGTACTATTTTTTTTTATAAATTCCTTGAACTCTAGCGGTCGCCTTCGACACAATAATACAGATAGGAAACCCGGTAACCTCTTCTCTCAGCTTTACATTTCCCGTCACGTGTGAATCGAAGATAATGAAGTAGGGCAACTCCATCCACTGCAGGCGTAGCATGGAATTGAATATTGAACAGAAACTTTGTACGAATCCTCCTTGCAACAATCTCGTACAATCTGACTTCTCTCATTCTTTTTACCTTCTGCCTCTAATGGACTGTCCATTCATCTTCTATTTCCATATAATTCCCATTCAATTGCATATCAAAGCCAGCCGGCATGGAAAACGGAGCGAAAAAAAAATTCAAATTTATGAGTATCTAGCAATGGTGTACTATCTACATATCCTTTCAATCTCTCTCTCCCCCTTTACGATCGATTGACAAACGTATGCATCTGAATGGGTATTGCCGACCATCAGAAGGGTTTATAGATATACATAAGTTGATTTCAAAATTAGTACAATATGAGCGAAAAATATTTGAATGCAGAATGCAGTCGAAATCATATTTTTCTTAATATCCCGCAAATATTGAGAAATTCGTTTTGTTATTCGTTCGCTTCGTCTTGATTCGTTGGATCAATTCCAAAGTACACAAACCTCGAAGTACAGTTGCGAAAGTTTCGTTTGTTTCGTGGGCGGAATACTAATATCGATGCACAGCCAGCAAGGGAGAGGCGCAGAGAAAGAGAGGGGGAAAAAAGGGCAAAGTTTTGTGACGATAAATCACAGCAGGGTGTAACCCGGTCATTTTTTTGATAGTATTCAGGAAAAGTTCACGAGTTGAAGTCAGAGGAGAACGCGGTTTTGGTTCGTGGACGAGCGATGAGTGCTTCTGGCACTTGGCTTACGACCGACCGGACCGAATCGTTTTTCACTAGGCTTTGAGGTCAGATTTATTAAATCTGCCAATGAAAATGATTTCATTATTGGATGTTCGGATTATCTGAGTGGAAGAACATAATCGCCAGCGGGCCGGAGAGCTGTCGAGACGTATTATTTATATTATCTCATTAGTGGCGAGTTGGAGCAAGGAATGTCGAAGAAATCATAAAATGTGCTCGATGACAAATGGTATGTTTTAAATCTGAAGGCGGACAGCAGGACAGCAAAGTTACGAGTATTTAATATCAGCCCTTCAGCTTCATATCCTTCTCGTTCTTCCTCCACACGCCCTTTTATGTAACACAAAAAATATTCCACTCAGCTGTCCACAAGAAAAGAGTTTCAGCTCCACAACGTGCATCACGAGTACAAGTACACAAGGACTTCGTCAATGAATACCAAAACTGTTCGTGCATCCAAACTTTCAGCAGCGAACGAACTCTATTCATTTACATACCGAACTGTCGGTGCAACATCAACAATGGCACAAGCAAACAGTAGCCGAAAATCCCCAGCAGTGGTAGCAGCAACAGCAGTAGTAGTAGTAATAGCAAAAGAAGGACTTATGCAAACGCCAGCAACTGCAAAATGCCACAAAGCAGATATCCTCTTCCAAGCATAAACAAACGTACACCGGCGCACGTCTCACGATCATCGCAAATTATCCTTCCGCATCCGAATGCACATATGTCATGCGAGATGCATAAACAATGTTGTTTCACTTACATGACGATTCAGAAGTCAAATATGCACTCGAGTCAAGTGGGGCTAAGGACTAAAACGGTATTAGTAATGCAAACGGAAGTGCAAATGCTTTTTTCCCTTCTCTGCTAGGTCAGATAATTACCGCTAAATGGTAGCATTGTTGTTCGCTGGTAACTACGCCATTTGTCTTCCTTAAGTTGATTTAATGATTTTAAGGATACTAATGGGATCTACTTATTTCCACTTGATCGCATGCCACGATACGTGGCTGATTTCGGATGCAACTTACGAGTAATAAGATGCATGGCGAATTTCCCATGCAACGTGCTTTAAAGTAGGTACGGTAGTGGCTCAAGGACCTACAGTATTCGATGACTCGTTCTGCTTTTATAGCCTTCGTCACACTAATAGGGATCAACTCACTTCTACCGTGTTAGCGGTGGCATTTCGTGGAATGGCAGCACGGAAAGGACTACTAAAAATTCAATTTTCATAAAAAAGTTTTTCTCTTTATCACTCGTGCGATGATCATCCACATAATCTCATACTTGCCTTGTAAGTCAAAAAAGGGTCTCGTTGGGTATTCGTATATTTTTTTTTATTGATTTTTGCACTCAAGCGCTTATGGATGTCCTTTTTCCGAAGGGGACCTCTCCGGTGAGCCATTCATTTCAGCAGCGCTTGCACTTTTCCCACCTTCAAGAGCTGTCGTCAGATACTTTGCCAAAATATGACTGAATTATCTCCCAACTACCCATGTTATCGCATTCATCATATACGGAGGGATTGAATTGAGGGGACCCCTCGTCGGTTTAATGGAACTCATCATCCATTCACGAAACAAAAGGATGTTACGACAAAGGAACAAGGATAAACCCATTTTTTGCGATTTTTAATTGCTTTCCTCAGGTGCAATTAAGACGTAAGTGAAAGGGTTGCGAAGGGTACTCGTGTTGGCTGGAGTTCGAACGACAACAAGGACATGTCACCAGACCGGAATTCAAACAAAATTATGAAAAAGGATAAAGAGATTTACACTCACCAAAAAGAAAAGAGAAAAAAAAAAAAAAAAAGAAACGTTCGCATAAATCAAAATGAAAACAATTCAATAGGGAGATTTGGAGTTAGTGTGGGACTATGATGTTGTTGCCTTTTTGGTGGCTTAGCCCGGCGCCGCTTTTGTCGAGGGATTTTTATCCTTTTTTTCCAGAAAAGCATTTTTTTTGTTCGGTTTTTTACGGGGAGGTTTGAATTTCCCGTGTGACGTGCAAAATTGAAGGAATTACTGGACGAAAAATTGAACAAAGCAGAGGACTGAAACAACATGAGTTGAATCCTTTTTGCTGTGAACTTGTTCCGTAGATGAATGAAAGATCTAAGGATGATTGTTTTTACACTATTTGCACAGGCATGCTGTTTTGTTTTTACTGTGGTTTTAAGTGCTGTCAGCAATCTGGCGTTAAAGGTGCTCTAGTCCTTTAGTCCTTTCCTGAGATTTTCTCTAGAGAAATTGCCAGAAAGCCATTAGAGGATGAACGACTTACAAACTTGAGCTGGTGTTTTAAAATTAAATCCCAGAAGCGAATAGTGTAATTTCCTTTTCGGGATGGAAATGGCAAAATGTAAGGGTTAATCCTTTTCAAACGGAGTCTATTATTGGGCCTTTCCTCCTTTGAAAGATGATTTTAAATCTCTGTCTCACACTCATCGGGAAAGTCACAGAAGTCTTCTTCTCTATGTATGTACTATGTACCCTTTTACAACCAAGAGCTCCTTCGCCAATGCCTTTTTTCAAACTAAGGTCCGTTTTCCTATGAAAAGGACAGTTCGAAAATGTAATGTTTAGTGCTCCAGTAAACCTTTCGTGTGCGAAAGGTTGGACTGTCTGTTGAAGATCTTCGAGTCTCTGAGCCAGAGAGTTTTGTAAAAAAATGAAAAAATAGCACATTTCTGATACGCTTCCGGTATTGACTCCCCTACGTACCATAGATAAGAGTGACTTTCACAAAGAATGTCACAAAAATCATGCGAGAATTGGTCCTATAGGAAAATGTGGATGTTTGATCAAAATGTGTGACTTTTTTATCGATCTGTCCTACATGTCGTGCATTCAATTTTAAAGCCGCGTATGACAGTGTGCATAGAGACGAGCTATACAGAACCATTTGTTGTTTTAACATCCCTGCCAAACTCTTCAGATTATGAAGGATGACAATGGAGAATTCTCGCTGCTCCATTAAGATCGGTAGGGAATTAACCGAGACCTTTGATGTTAAAAAACGATTTAGACAAAGTGATGCGCTGTCATGTAATTTTTTCATCCTCGTGTTTGAAAAGATCATACGAGTCTCACTGGCCAACACAAGAGGTACGATCTATTTCAAGTCTGCGTAACTGCTTGCATACGCCGATGACATTGACGTAATGGGACGAAAACAGCGGGACGTCAATGAAGCGTCCGAGAGCATTGAAGCAGAAGCGGCTAAGATGGCTCTTTCGGTTAACGAGGGTAAAACGAAATATATGCTCTCAACTAAAAAAGGAACACATCACCGACGTCTCTGCCTGAATGTCACAATTCTTCTTCTTTGGTGGCGTTACAGCCCATGAAGGACCAGAGCCAAGCTTCCCTGCAATCATCCATGTTGCGTGTAATTCTATTTTTCACACAGGTGAAAGTTTAATGCCGATTCCGAACGGCTTGAGTCGAGAAGATTTTTCTAGGCAAGTTAAATAAACCGCGAAATAAACATTCGATAGCGGTGGTGTTATCGGGATTCCACCTCGCTTATCGTGCGTCAGAGTCCAACACACTAACTACTGCGCTACGGCGCCCTCACACACAATTGGCAGCTACAAATTCGAAGGGGGCCAAGGACTTCGTCTACTTTGGCTCACTAGAGACCAGCGAAAACAATAACAGCGCTGAGATCAAACGCAGAATTATTCTTGCTAATCGCTGCATCTTTGGACTCAAGAGGCAATTGAGAAATAGAGTCCTCTCTCGAAAGACCAAGGTTGCTATACAAAACCTTAATCATCTCGGTCCTCCTCTATGGCGCAGAGGTCAGGGCTTTAGAGAAAGCGGATGAGGAGGCCCTTGGTCGTTTCGAAGGAAAATTCTACGTTCAATCTATGACCCCGTTTGTATAAACGGAGAGTGGAGGAGGAGATACAACGACATACTATACGGACTTTACTGTGACATCGGCTTAGTACAACGTCTACGGATCCAATGTGTAAGATGGCTGGGCTATGTAGAGCGAATGGATAACACAGCTCTGGCTCGAAGAGTCTTCGAGTCCAACCGCGAGGGAAGTCGAAGCAGAGAATAACCGAATCTAAGGTGGCGCACACAGGTGGAAGAGGACCTTAACCAACTGGGATTGGGTCGCTAGAAACAGCTGGTAAAAGACCGTTCCAGCTGGACAAGCTTATTGGATGAGACCCAGGTTCCCACCGGGCTGTAACGAAAGCTGAGTAAGTAAGTTTTAAAACACAGGAAAATTGCAAAAATGTGTGAAATTGAGTTCATAAGTCAAAACTTGCAATTTAATTTTCAAGGGATGTTTTTTGTAAATGTTGACCATGATTACGTCTTAGGTGGTTCATACGGAGAGTCCGATTTTAAGTCACTTTTTGGAGCATGTTTGCTGCTATCTAGCTTTGCCATACGTTTCTTCGATGAGTACAATTGATGCTGGCTAATCAACCTAAGCGATAAAAAATAGTCTAAAGGCATCAAATCACAACAATCCATCCTGCAATTCGCTTGCTCAGTAGGTTGTTTATGACGGCTCTAAAATGGTCGAAGTGTGCGAAGAATATTTTTCACAGAGCACGAAATTTGATAATAGAATCAAAAAATTCCTTCGTTATGTCCGAACAGATGTCATTTCAGTATATGCTTTTCATGAAACTTTTCATGAACGTTTTGCTTAAATGTGGCTAAATTGCCTTAACACAGCACTCAAATGACACATTTAAACCATGAACCATTCAGACTGTGAAACCGAAACAAAAAAAAAATACAAAAAAAGTTTAACGAAATTAAGGGTCATCATCTGGCCGGCCACTTTTGAATGCCAACGCTAATGGCAAACCCTTGTTATGGATATCAAAAAACTTTTCCTGACAGCATATCACGTAGCGCTCTATCTTTGATAGCCCCAAGCAATCAGCTACTTCGCTGCTCCCTTTTGTCATTGCCAAAACTTTACCACACAAATAGTGTAAAGTTCAAATCTTGTATCAATTTTGGGACACTCTTGGGATGTAATATGGATAAAAGGATTAGCTGCTTTACTTCGTGCGGTGAATTTGCACCAAATTTAAGGACTTAAATAAGAAACAAAATACGCTGGGGTCCCACAGAGTTCCATTCTATCTACTGTACTTTTTCTCTCAACTCTATTGCGTTACGTTATGACAGCTCACATTGGTAAATTCTGGACGATTTTCGTCATCATCACTCTTCGAATTCAATTCAAAAATAGTGTCCTCGCACTCTAATTTCTAAATCAACGGTAAACGTCCATCACACACGCACGATCGGAATCACTCGATGGCAACTAGCAATTTGGCTCATTTCGCGTGTGGTCGTCTCCATCAACAAAGGACCATTTGTTTAGAGTTCAAATACCCAGTCACAACATGCAGCACACGCGATAACGTCCGGCTGTACCGTGCAAATGCAAATTATTTAAATTAGTCACTTTTAATTCACTTTCAATTTTCATTAACCTCTCCCGCCAATTATGGGTGAATTCACTTATCCAGCTTTGCCCGTGCTGACGATAATAATATAGTCTCCACTGCAACTCAATTATGTACTAGCTATGCACACAAGGCTGCCACTGCAAATCAGAGTGCGTGATGTTTGGAAAAATGCCCAAAAGGATAAAAGGAAGGCATAAAAGGACTTCTATGGGTTCAGTAGGCAGCGGTTGGAGGTCAGGTTCATTAAAAAAACATTAGTCCTTTCGTGAAATTGTGATTTGAATCGGTGCTCGTATCCTGTGCCAACAGTTTTCCTTTGCCAGATATCAATTTCAACGAGGTTAGGACGGTCGGTCTGTTAGTTATGAAGGAAGGAACTTTTCCATGTGAGTTTTTGAAATATTATGTTCAGCTGAGCCGAAAACTTGATGGTATAGATAGAAGAGTCATTAATCTTGTCCGGTCGTCCTTTGAATGGAGGGAAGAAAGCAAGGTAAGGAGTATGAGTTCCCATAAATTGGTTCGTCATTATCGACTACTTGTTGAACTCACTGTCTCAGCAGTGGAACAGATGTTCCATGCAGAATAACACTGCAGGAACCTAGTGCTGGTGTTTTGCCAAGTTTTATCGCATTTTTACGATGCAATTCCTTTCCACTCCACTGCCAAATTACGAAATGAATCACTCCTGTCACCTGATTCATATCAGGGTGACAGTTTGTACGTTACGTGTACATCACACAACGCTTTCGCGTGACACTCAATTGAAAGTCGCTGTTGTCGCTAATTGTCCGTCAGATTCGTGCAGATTTACCGCACTAATTTGTGGGAGTGAAAAACGGATTTTTTTTTTTTTTTTGTTATTTCCGTCACCCATAAGCGAATGGTCATTAAGTGACGGGTGGGGGAGAGCTGTCCGACTGCCGCAGCGCAATTGCGTTAATGTGATATTGAAAATATAAATGAAATTGATTAGTGTCGAGTGGGTTTTTCGTCTTGACTTGGTTGATAGCAATTTATCACTAATGGCAAGAGCAGGAACAAGAATAAAGGACGGTTGTGTCGCGTGATGTAAAAGAAAAGTTAAGCGACGTAATGCTTCGAGAGCTACGTAAGTGATTGACGGATTGAAAAAGTTTCGGAGTGAATGCGAACGATTATGAGATAGAAGAAGGTAGAATGGGGGCTGGAAGCGGGCCAGATTGTTGCGGACATGCTTGCCTTATGGATTCGAGACAAACAAGTCCTCCATGTCTATGAAACGCTTACCATATGCCATTTTTTTGGCATTCAGTTGGCTTATTGGGCGCCTCGAGGTGTATCGAACAAGGAGTTTCCTTTTATGCTTGTTTTTTGAACAATTGTCTTTGTCCTTCCTGTGATTTATGCAAATACATATAAAGTAAATTGAATGGAACTACGGCGCAGTTTTCATTGTTTTTCTCTCTGATTTATGTCCACATATGTAGGTGGTTTGACCTCCATGGTCACTACCATTCGCATCTGCGATAATTCGCTAGTATTTTTGCGTTCCATTAAAAGATTGCCTTATGATTAAGAGATAAATTGCCCCCCCGAGAGTACAAAGAAAAAATATTAAATTCGTACAGGAATAATACAATATATGGCCGCATGCTGGATAATAAAAAATAACGAACGAAAAGTCCAGGGAAACAATTATCTTCCGGTTACCATCTAGATCGTGATGAGATTTCCATTATATTTATTCGTTTTGTGTTTTCTTAACTTCTGTTTTCAAAATATTGCAAAACACATTCGATGAATGTATATTTTTGTATCTTTCACCGGCAGATACAAGATCAACAATCTTTTGCAGAGCAATGTGGGTATTCTTGGTTGAATGTAGCTACTGATTGGTTTATTATTCAGCTGTCAGGATGAAAGATGGATACGAGAAACCACCAGTTTTCTAATGAATAAAAATTCCTTCTGTCCGAGATAGCATCTAACAGGGTGTGGTATGGAGGGATGTGCATTCTCTGGTTGTCAAGATAAAATAGAAATCGGGAATCTACAGCATAAGGAAGGGACATCGGCAGTTTTAATTCCAAGCATCACTGTTCAATGGATGATAATGGCACTCACAACGAACTGGGATAGAAAGGTGATATTTTATTTTTTATACTTAAGATCTTACATTTATTTTTAAGCGCTAATGGGTGATGGATGCAATGAACTACAACACATGAACATGATGCGATAAAAAATAAAAAAAATACTACTACTACTAGATTCTATTTGCTTGTGGCCTTATGTTGGGAGCAGAAGGAACAATATCACCTCTTTGCCCTAATTACATCAAAAATCTTCGGATCCAACCAAATGCACAGCGCGAGCTGTGTATTTCCATTTCTTTACAGTAGGTATCTATCCATTTCACAAAGCTCTTAAAATCAAATAAACTGCAATCCACAGAGGGACCAACCAAATAAAAAAAGGGGGCAACCTACGTACCACACGGAATAGGAGAGCAAAATTTACAACTCATTCAGTCTGGATTGTATCTTCATACATATGTATATACTTTAAATCCACTCACTTAACCCGCTTTAGATGCCCCTGGGACAGAGCGCTGATGAATGGTTTTTCGTTTTTTTTTTTTCATTTTTATTCCTTTCCCTTGTGTGGAACTGGGTAAAAAACAAAAAACCGAAAATAAACTTTAAGGACACCTCCCTCATGAATCCGAAACTTCACTCTTAATTTGTATGAGAGTTGAACAATAGGGTACATCATTTCCACTTCATATCCGGTCCCATGCGATGGTGACAAGGCAATGCATCTTCCTCGATGGGCGGAATAACCACATCCTTGACATTGAAGTGTTCGAAATTGAAGATTCACACAGATGCATATGTACATACCTTTAATACTATGAACATCGAATTGATACAGTGCATTGCGAGTGATTGCGAGTCTGTCGTTGTGCATCCGGGCGTATGTGGGCTGCAGTGACATGTGAAATTTCTTCAGCAAACATGTGTGCAATGAGTTTCTGATAACTACAATGGAGGTTTACTCTCTACATCTCCTACTGAAGGAGTGTAACACTATCTGTCTAGTGAACTGGGGCAAGTGTAAAAGATACTGATTGAGTTGTTGTTTGCACACAAATGGAGTTTACTCCGGTATCCAAACACATTTTCGCTTCGTTTCAGTTATTGTTATTGATGTTTGGAGACAATTTCGCAATGGTGATGTCTTGTTGTTTCAGAATGACAAAATTAAATTCGTACGAACAAGAGATGGTGGGAATAGAACCATTCAGGCACTCCCAGTATAGGTGAAATGCGTATATCCAGTATTTCGGGGCATATTTTGGAACGTGTCAGAGGTAATTAGCATTTCATGCGCGATGTGAGTTGACATTGAACGTAATTGGATGACATATTCTAGTTGGTTACCAAGCGAATTATTTTTAATACAACATACATGTATGTAGCTCTGCCGTCGGGAAAAGTCTTCAATTTCATCCTGGGACGAAGGACGTAGAGTCATTCTTTACTTCAATAATATGGATAATAATCTGACTGGACCGACATCACAGTTTACGGGGATTGACGAAAACGACCAATGATCTCAATCGTTGGCGTCTCCCGTGGTATAAGTACACATTATATAAGTACAGTTGAAAGGAATATAAAATACAATTCCAAATCTCTTTTTGGGTTTTCCTGAATTCAAAACGCAAAGTGTCTGCCTTTTATAATTCTATGGAACTAGACGGTGAGAGCTCTTATGATAACAAAACCACATGTAATCTTTCTGCTAACTTTATTAAATCTAATTATATTTCAGACATCGTACTAAATTGGGAGAACCTCTATAATAATATCAATTGCCAAGTGGATTATGACTGTTTTTTGTTAACAGATCAAGAAGTGTTTGATGGCTTAACTCATCTTGAATCAAATAAAAATCCTGGAGTGGATTTAATTTCTCCCCTCTTGCTATCAAAAAGCGCAGTTTCACTCTTTAAGGGATTACAAATAATTTTTAATAAATCGTTTAACACTGGTGTTTTCCTTGACGAATGGACATTATCCTCCATAAGCCCTATTTATAAAAGTGGTTTCAAACACTTAATAAGGAATTTATAGACCAGTATCGAAACTTATAGTTATTCCAAAACTTCTTGAAAAATTGGTATTCAATAGGCTTTATTTTGCAGTAAAAGGTATTATAACTTCGAAACAGCATAGCCTTTGCAGTGGACGGTCTACTACAACTAATCTGTGTCTTTTCGCAAATTTTTGTCTCTGTTCCTTGGAAAACAAAATGCAGGTTGATGTTTTATATACCTACTGATTTCATGAATGCTTTCGATAGAGTCCACCATAAACTTCTTATTAAGACACTTAACAGGACACTTAACAAATTGTTAAAATTGAAAATGATCAATCATTCCCTATAGATGTCTTATCAGGCCTCCCCCAGGGCAGCCATCTGGGACCTCTTCTTTTCAATCTTTTCGTTAATGACATTCCGGACTTTTTACAGATTGCCAGCTGTCTAATGTTTGCAGACGATCTGAAATTATATGTTCAAATATCCTCGTTAGAAGATTGCCTCAACTTCCAAAAAGACATAGATAAGCTTTTTCATTGGTGTAAATACAATCATCTTGAGTTAAATATCTCTAAGTGTAACATTTTAAGAGCTTTTCGGTCAACACTCAGGATGCTGTTTACTTACAATCTTGGTAGTGAAAGTCTATCAATTGTTAGTGAAGTAAAGGACCTTGGTGTTATTTTTGATACTAGGTTAACTTTTTCAGCACATATTAATTACGTTATATCCAAAGCAAATTCGTTGCTGGATTTTCTAAGGCGTAACACGGTAGTATTCAGGAATTGTTATACTCTCAAAACGATTTATACGTCTTTGATTATACCTATACTGGAATGATGTTACGTTATCTGTTCTCCTTTTTATGTAAACTCTTCTGAAAGGATTGAAAATATTCAGAAAAGATTTACACGTTTTAATTTGAGAAATTTGGGGTGGTCTGGAGATTTCCCTTCATATAAGTCTAGGTGTTCATTAATAGATTTTAAGTCTTTGAAAAGTCGTAGAGCAACCCTTGGAGTACTTTTCGTAAAGGTCATTATTGATGGTAGAATTAATTCTTCAGAATTGCTGGCTCTTATACCCTCTTATGTTCCTGAGAGAAATCTAAGAAACAGGGACGTTCTCTTTTTGATTCCTAGTCATAGGACGAACTATGGGCAAAATGAACCCGTTACCCGTTCTTTGTCACTCTTTAATTCAATTTGCAATGAAGTCAACCTTCAAATGAACAGGTTCATATTTAAGAGTATTGTATTCAATTTTTTTTAATGATTTATAATTGAAAATGATTGTAATTAATTGTAGTCAAAAGATGAATATCCATTGATGAATAAATAAATAAATAAATAGAAGTAGCGTCCTCTCTCCAAAGGTGACCCTCTACAAAGCCTTTGTCATCCTGATCCCCCTTAATGGCACCGAGGCTGGATCCTATCAATAATGAAGAAGAAGGCACTTAGACGCTTCGAGAGGAAAATTCTGGGTATAATTGTAGGTCCCGGTTCAATCACGAACTCTATGGGCTGTACAGCGACGCCGACTTGTTCAGAATAAGGATTCAATGTATAAGATCGCTGAGCCATATAGAGCTCTAGCTCGAAGAGTCTTCGAATACAAACCAATGGGACGCACGCAGGTAGAAAGGGATCTTAACCAACTGGGCACGCGGCACTGGAAACAGCTGGCCAGAGATAGTGCCCGTTAGAGGGGCATGTTGGTTGAGGTCCAGGCTCACCCCGGGCTATGAGGTTACCTGAATAAGTACGTAAGATAAAGTCAGAGAACTCATCATGGCGGTGCAGAGAAGGTAAAAGAGGCTGTAACCATAGTTCTGAACGAGTTAACTGTAGACTTAGAGGGAGACTATTGTAAAGGTCGATTATAAAATTCTGCAACAAACGTAATTTCATTGTTTTGCTTGCGAATTCTCGGAACTTAATTCTTACACCTCGTATAGTGTGACTTCAGTCATTTCTAGGTTAATGAGTTCTATAGAACTCTGCTTTTACCCTCGAAATAGTAGATGATCGAATTCCAATTGAACTTCCAGACATTGTACTACTTTTTGTGGAATTTTCATAAGAGTAGCACTTACGTCAATACACGTATAAAGTTGGAATATCCACAAAAGGGCATTTACGAACCTTTAGCCAAAATACCCTCCGTAAATATATGTAAAAAGTAATGCCCCTATAACTTTCAGTAATTAATTAAAAACTATAATTTCGAGGTAGTTAAGGAGTTTGTCTACCTCGGGGCAAACGTAAATTCCACAAATGACACCACAGTGGAGATCCGGCATAGAATCGCCCTTGGCAACCGCTGCTACTTCGGCTTGTCCAAGCAACTAGGGTCAAAACTCCTCACTCGAAAGACCAAAGTCATGCTTAACAAAACGCTCATTCTGCCAGTCTTGCTGTACGGAGCCGAAAGCTGGACGATAAGCAGGACAGCTTCTGCGCCGGATATTTGGTCCTGTCTGTGAGGAAGGTGAATGGAGAAGAAGACACAACCGCGAACTCTACGAGCTGTACCAAGATGTGGATGTAGTCCGGAAGGCAAGGATCCGTCGACTGCACTGGCTCGGCCACATCGAGCGCATGGACATCAACGCTCCAGCTAAGAGGGTCTTCGACTCCGAGCCTCCTGGTTCGAGAAGGAGAGGAAGACCGAACCTCCGGTATAAAGACCAAGTAATCGCGGATGTAAGACATCTTGGTCTTGACAATTGGAAGCAGCGTGCCCGGGACCGCCAAGGATGGAAGGCAGCTATAGCTCAGGCTCAGATCCTCCATGGATCGCAGGCCTGATAAGTAAGTAAGTAAGTAATTAATTAAAAATGTCACGCATCCGACTTGGTTTTTTAATCAAATTAAAGAAACTAAAATGGGATCACCCGTCGTTGTACTACCTGCAGACCTTCAGAAAGATAAAAATCACATACAACCCCATTCTACTCTTCCGCCCTATACAACGGTATAACTCGATTTAATAAATCGACAAAGAAATAAGAATGCTGAAAATTTAACATCATCATGAAATAATCATCCACACTGACCTAACAAAGCTACGAAAAAAAATCCCCGGGAACAGGACAAAACTCGAAATAAATTTATCAACAAATTCCATTTAAAGCTCCAGCCATCCAAGTTAAAATGCTCCCAACACAGCGCACAACACTAAATCATACGTAATCTCTCTGGGAGTGAAATGTAATCTACTCGACAATGTTCTATACCATGTTCACCGCCTAAATAAAAAAATTAAATTAAAATTCAATACACTCGACAAATGTATCTTAGTATTTTACAATGTATTTAGTTTAGAAAAATAAAAGAAAAAAAAAATAAAATAAAAAATACTGTCATGACGAAGGACATTCCATCGTACGTATGTACGTAGATACATACTGGTACTCGTAGATACTCGTATATAATCAGAATGTCTGTCACATCGCTGCCTTGAATTTCGAATAACAAAACAAAACTAGTAATCGGAACAATAAAACAGGAAACGAGCAAAAACAAAAATAAAAAAAAGGACGAAAAGTCCATGATCGTGGAGAATGAATGATGAGGACACAGATACCCATAAGAACCCATAAGAAAAAACAAAACATCTTATGTACATGGTTTTTCTTATATCTATCTATATGTAATGGAAGGAATAAATAAATAGAAAGAAAATGCTGCACTCACCTTGAATACCTGACGACAGAGAAAGTTTTCCTTGACAGGGAGCAGTCTACGTATTTCGTTTTTATTTTTTGATTTTTGTTTTTTGTACGGATGAAATTCATGCAGATAGAGATGAGATGTCCCGAGTAGTTGTGTTTTTTGTTTTTTATTTTTGACAAATTATTTTATTTGAGTGTTGAGAGATATGTACATCGGTAGAAAGAGAGAAAGACAAAAAGGATAATTTAAATATTGAGTGAAAGCTGTGAACAAAAAATTATTAGAATTATGTATATATCTGTGGTTTTATGCTTGAGGTGATTTTCTTTTCCTTTTTTTTTTTAATTCATTCCTTTTAAATTTAAAATTAGAATTTAAACTTACTTGGCCATCTCGGAGAGCTGGAGGCGGCCGTCTTTGTTGGCATCGAATACTTGGAGCTGAAATAGAGGACTCAATTTACCAACTGTGTATTGGCAACTGAAATATGTTATCTTAATACAATTTCGACCATATTATGGGAAATCGCACTCTACATTCAACTGAAAGTAGGGCGATGGCAGCTGTTGATGGAGAAAGATGGAGATTGGAATTGAAATAACATTGTGCTAAATGGATATTTGTCAGTTGCTTTTTTAACATTATGTTGCGTAAGTGTTGACCACGACTACGGATTAAGTGGTTCTTACAGAGAGTTAATTTTTAATTTTCTTTTGCGACCTGGTATCTCACTTAAAATAACGGGTTTTTTTTTTTAAAGTTGGTTTTGTTAAACCGGCAACACTGTTTCTACTGATTGTCAATTTGACAGTTGAAAGTTGATTTGTGGTAAGTGCGTTTCGCCCTTTTACGATGAATATTCAAACAATGAAATCTATGGGTTCGGTTACGCCAAACTTATCGTGCACTATGTTCATTTTACGGTTGATATGTATGTATATTTGTATAATCGTACATCTGCGCATGTTATTCGGAATCACTTTCGCACCACATACACTCTAGTGGATAATACGCATCCCCAGAGACGACAGATAGTGCGAGAACAAGAAATGATGCCGGTGTGAAGCGCAGTGTTGAGGAGGATCCGAATGAGTCGATTGGCCAATGTACACAGCAATTGGAGCTATGCTCATCCACTTGATCAAGGATTTGATGGAAAGATCTTGGCTTAAAAGCTTATAAGATCTAGCTTATGGAAAAGGTGAAACCGTGGGACCGTTATACGCGTCGTAGTTTCGGTGACTGGAAGGAATGAAGGAATGATTCTGTTTGATCCTCATTTCTAACGCAAGAATTTGTTTTCAAATTAGGCCCATTTTTAGTTAAATGGATATGTAAACAAGCTAAATTGCCGAATTTGGAGTGGAAAAAACCCAGAAGCCTTAGTCGAAATGCCCTTACCACTATTGAAACTCACTGTTTGGTGTGTTTCAGGACCTGGTGAAATCATCGGCCCATATTTCTTTAACGACGATGTCGGCCAGAATACTACCCTCAATGAAGAGCGCTGTAGAAACATGCTTTCTGACTTCTTCGTTCCTCAGTGTAATGGTTTTGACGTAACAGAGCTTGGGTTTCAACAAGATGGCGTAACATGTCACATGGCACGCAATGCCATCAATTTGTTGCGGGAAGCATTTGCTCAGCGCATAATTACGGGAAATGGGCCTGTGAAATTATATTTATGCATGCATACATAATGGCATAAAATTACCTATTAAAGATGGCTAACATCATAAACATTGACATCAGCTTGAAGGTTTTATTATATACTGAACTTGTTTACCTCTTAAAAAACACCCTTTATGTAATATAATACCGTCTATGGCTTTAATTGACATTGGCTTCTTAGCAAAAAAAAAAAAAACAAACGGCTTTTCGGCTAACCAGGTGACCATAAAACTTAACACAAGCTGCCCGTCTACTCCCGGTGGTACCATAGAAAGCTAAACAGCGGCTTTACGGCTAACCATGTGTACAATACCAGGCAGCTGCTCGTCCACTGGCGGAGCGAGTTTAGAGCGCCAACGACCTTTCGGATTCCTAGGCGGCATTTAGAGACAGTCTGTGACTTAGGACAGATAGTTTATGGTAAACCGAACGTTGGTATTCGAGGCTTCATAAGTCCGAAACATCAGAGAAAAAGGTTTAACAAGTATTTTTATAACCAACGTCACATCGGTGCTCCGCTGGCCCATCATCGTCGCTGCGAGGCTCACCTAGCTCGAAACAGATTGCATGATTTTAGCCGGTCAATATAGTATGAATACACATGTAGCTTGAATGCTTGCTCATCATAATCGATGACTGTAAACTGGCAGACTGGCAGAACGCGAAAAAACATTTTCCACAGAGCAGACATTTTGATAATAAAATTCAAAAATATTTAAGTAGTGTTTGACGGTATTATACGCCCGTAAAAAAATTGCAGTAATACGTGAGTTCAGCCATCTTCGACAAATTACACACATCCTATGCGACTTATCAAAAATAGAAAACTGAAAAAGCAAACAATAAAAAAAATCACCCATGACCGGTCTGTTTCCGCAAGAGTACCACAGGGATAAGCACTGGGCCCATTATTGTGTCCCATGGAGTATTGGAAATAACGCTGCTACTAGGAGCCCACTTGTGGACCTCACCCTCGACCTCATGTCAACATATGATGGCAAGCAAGAGCTTACGATTGAAAAGAAGAAGGAACTGAAAACCTTCATTCATCTTAACATGCTCTCTATGTCAATATCAGACAGACCAGGCAGAGAATTGGGGTATTGCCTTCAAGGTATTTTAAACCCCCAGAAAAAAAAAAAAAAAATGGTGAAGAGAGAGCAATGTTGTTGAAGCTGTCAGGTCTTATATGTATCTTGGTTTCAACCATGTTTATATTGAAAATATCGGAAAACTTGTTTATACCAACTTCCAACTACACTCGAATACTGCAAGCATTGTTCTCGCTGTACATCCTTCGGTATCACTGCTGATTATACACGTCGCATTTGCACTTGTACCTGAATTATGTACGCCCATGGGAAAGGACCATAACAACCATACACGATAACAACCATACATTTACTAGTTGATGGTATCTGGAAACATTCATTTCAACATACGTCTCCCTGCAGTCATTATCGCTGTTCGACAAGTGAGCTACTAGTACATTATGTTAAAGGAGAAAAGTTGAAAATAATTTCCACTCACTCACGCACAGCTAGGTAATCATCGTCTAACCGTGAGAGTGATTATCCTGCCGTCAAGTGGAAGAGATAGAAAAATGTTGAGTGCATGGTTGACGCTCCACTGAATACCTACTTGCATCAAGGCGTTCCATTAAGTCGGCCTAATCTACGATGTATTGGAAATCTCGTACCATGAGATGGAATGTGTGGAAGCTTTTTGCGGATTTTCAATGGGCGATGACATAAGCCACGTGGCAGGTCATCACTATCGAAAACCTCTCAGTAACACACAGTGGTGATGCGAAAAGGGCTTTTTTCATTTCTTTATGGGTCTGTAGCAGTTCGACATTTTAATTGGTCTTAAATACATTTTTTTCTTTTAATCGCCCTCTGGTTTTTAATTAAAAACACGATCTGGCATTTTCCACTGAAGGGATTTCGAACACATTCCGAGCGGAATGGGATGTGTTGCGGCGTTTGAGCGTGAAACTGCGGCAAAACTTCCGTGTGAAATATATTTATACCATCTGTGGAGGGTGCATGGAGTATGGTATGAACGGTATACCATAATCCCTCTCGTTGGCGGACACAATCCAATACGCGGCGACAATTTAATTCAATTTTATTCGCCGGCAATGACACCAGCGTACGAAGGACGAGAGATGTCCTGTAATAATTTCACTTTTCGTCCTTCTATTCGACTAGTTTTAGGGTGTCATTTGGATGAGGATGGGAATTTATGGAAATGGATACGGTTGCGGTTTAATGGAGTTGGAATTTGGGTGAATAGTTTGGCGCAGAGGATGCGATTGCAATTAATCGGATGGCTTAGATCTTAATTGACAGATCGACTTTACGCTACGTTGACCGTAAATCAAATTATTAGCGAGTGAATATCTGACAAATCCTGCAGACCCGGATGGGATCTGGATCTGGATGTTTTCCGATGTGCGTTAGACTTGGTTAGCCAATGTGACATTGCCAGGATGAAGTTTTCGGTCAGGGAGTGCAATACAAAGTAAAAACGACCTGGACTACTATATCGTGCCTCTAAAGATACTTAGCATGTCATGTCGTCCATGGCGAAATATCGTTTTTATACAGCCGACAGTCTTTTGCATTGCTATGAACTTCAGACACAATGGGAGATGACTTAAGCTCTTTGTTTTGACAAGCCTCAGCATGGGGTCACGAAAAAACCCTTTTAAAGAATACACTTCATTCGGGCAACAAACTCGCCATGAAATTCTGCTGTATCTCAGCGTGCCGCTCCACATCGCAGTTGTAATCATATCTATTGAAAACATTCCATCTCCAGTGTAAACAATGCCAGGCGCCCAAGAGTTTCGCTTTATGCTCATGTTCGCTTCCACTATAAGCATTTATCACCGCTGGATGCTTCTGCCATCGATCTTGCTTAATCTCATGTGGAGCACACATTATCGACGGATAACTGTGGTGCCGTGAGGTAAGCATGAACTTGCCACATAGATTGTTACCACGCTTCCAAAATCCTCATCTACCCCATAACCTCCTCTTAAATACGAACTTGAAACTGCTCAATTATTTACGCTCATCTTCGAGTCAAGTGCCCTTAAAAGCCCGTTGCCCTGCCCCTATCCCAAGTAAACCGCACCGACCTCTATTGCCTACCATCCCACACCAGACATACAATTAATTGCAAAACTTTTCAGTCTTCAATTATCCATTAACCACCATCCAGCTTAGCCCCTAATCCGGCACTTTCATCCGAAAACGTTGGCCCATCAACCAGGTGTCATCGGCTCAGGACCATTAATTTTCCAACTTTTCCTTCTCATTCTACTACCACCCACTCGCTCGTATGGTTTACCGGAGAAAATGGATATCTTGAGCCGCCTGTCACTTTGTATTCATGTCAAAATTTTGTATCCATCGCATGGGAAAAGTCCTTCTTATAGGGGAGGCGTCGTCCTACGTACTGATGGTGGTATCCGAGTCAGGTTATGTCAACAAAGAACAATTTACCAGCCAAGTGGTCGTAAAATTCCCGACTGCACTAATGACACATGTCAAGAGCTGATTTTTTGGCTTTATATCCTGCTCTTTTCATCTCTTAAGACTATTGCTTTGCTTTCTAGAAGCTAGAAAAGGTCCTTGTTGCTGCATTTCAATTCCCTTTCTCTGTTCCACCTGCGCCAAGTCGCCTTGATTCAATCGATCGCACAATACATCGGCGTGACATTGAAAAACAATTTAAAATAGTTCACTTCTCCAACGTTAACCCTTAGAATGTACCCAAAAACATCGAATGGCATTAGTTAACGGTAGCAAAGACGTATTTCACTTTTCAATCGCAATTTGCTCCATTCTCGTCTACGAGTATGTGACATTGTGACTCATGAACCCATCACGTAGCGTTCGACATTACTCGAGGCGGTAATAGACGAAAACTACACACATCATAACTTAAGATGGATAAATAAAATGTCAACTGAAATGTTGGTCACGTAGTTTTCAGTTTCCATAGACAACATGCGACAAGATGATGTAGGTCGTCACGGTTTGGTAGAGGGTCACGAGCATGGGCCATCCATGCTGACAGCAGTAATTGTCAGGGAAACACAATTTCTGTCGATAATTTATAGCGCCATTTGGAATGTCCTCGGTGATTTGTTTATCCTGCCTTTTTCCCTCACTGAATGTCCATATTAAATTGAGATCTTTGGGTAAGACGAAGACTTTGGAGTCTTTCAAGGGTGGGTGAACTAATTTTGGGCAAACAAATTGGGTGTCGTTAACCTAGACCTTGAGTATGAATGACATGATGCTTTAGTGGCTTGTCGGCGAGTCCATCTATACAATTTGGCTGTGAGGATGATGAATGGTGATTGAGGCCGCTATCTCTACAGATTTGTATTAATGAGTTGTGTGATCTGCAATTCAATTACGTCTGAATATGAGCAATAAATTTGTTGATGTCTTATGGCACTATACGGTGGTGGAAGGATAGGCTCTGTGGAAGCGTAATGGGCCATAATGTATAGTCCGATGAGCTGTCCATGCAGAGTGGAGCATGGATATTCCTTATAGCATTCCTTATAGCTCTATAAGCGGCGTACTGCGACCTGTTTTCGTGGATAAGGAACTGCTTAAGGACGAAAAAAAAAAAGAATGCAACACAGCTATTGTGAATGAGAAGTCATCAAACATACTGATGAAGGCATAACACTGACAATATATGGTCACCTTAAATTCATAGTCTGTGTGTGCAATTCTAATTTAACACCATAAGTGCATGGAACAGTTGATGAGAACTACAAACAACGTGAAAATTCGGTCGGTTCCTCGCCTCCTATCTAGGACAGCCACGCCTTGAGAGTAGTGAACGAACATCTACGATCCAAGACACTGCACTCCGTTCAGGTTGGGTGATAAACATTATAAGGGTATAAACTCTTGAACCTGCGCGAAAAACAAAAATGTACAGAACATCTCTAAGTCCTTTACCGATGGCACCACCGTCTTAGACAAGTCAATTAGAATAACAAAAAGTCGATTTTAGGGACTCCTAATTCGATAATGATGGGAAATCCAAAACAGTGAGAGCACTTTGGGGCAGTGGGTAGTGTGTTGGCCTCTGACGCCGATGACACGGGATCGAATCCCGACACAGCCATGTCATCGAAGGTGTTTTCACGGCGTTTCTCCTTAGCGGGGTTCTGACAAAGCCCCCTGTAAAAAAATTGTAATGAAAAAGCTTCTCGAAATTCGTCGTTCGGAACCGACAATAAACTGTAAGTCCCTTTCACCTATGGGAAAATAAAATCACACACAACAAGGGTGATTGAGAGAAGCTCGGCTCTGGGCCTTCATGGACTGTAACGCAAACATACATACATACATGCAATTTGATAATGAAGGCAAGGTTCCGGCTCCCTTGAAAAGAAGGACTACAATGAAGCAAACAGCCTTCTTCTTCTTTGGTGGCGTTTAATACCGATTCCGAACGGCGTGAGTTGAGAAGCTTTTTCATGGCAAGTATACTACGGGGGGTTTTGCCAGTACCCCGCCGAGGAGGGACGCTTGACGCTCATCATGCGTCAGAGTCCAACATACTAACCACTGCGCCACGGCGCCCTCGAGGCTAACAGCCTGGTATGATAAATATGGACTACTGGCGGAGAGGTTGTCGTCTTTACTGACAGATGCTAGCCAAAAACCTTCACTCTAACTAAAATATCCCTTCTGTACGAGTCAGAGACCGGTACCGTCCACCTATAGTGGCCTGGTAAACTGTCTAGTTGCCGGCCATTTATATTGGCCGAGTAGGCTGTCTAGTGGGGTAAACTGACGAACTGCCAGTCATTTGTAGTGACCGGTTCAGAGAATTTATTTTCAGTCGACTTACTAGAGTTTTATCACATTTTGCCACTGAACCATTCACGAGCCCCCAGACTCTATGACCAGTTAGAACTGGCACCTCTGACTGCTTGTTAGACAAAATTTTCTGTGGGCTAAGCCTTCATAGCTTCTTTCGGACTTAGTAGTACGCAGATTCATACATCAGCGCAAAAAACGGAAAACAGAGTTAACTGCAGTAAGCTCAAGGCCAAGGCTTTTTTTTTAACCTTCATAGCTTGTTTCGCGTGCTTCCCTCAGTCCTCTTTTAAGTTCACAATTGTTGGGCTTGTAGTTTAAGGTAAAGCTTCAAGACTGGCCTGGTTTGCGGGCACCACAATTGATTTCATTGTGAGCGCTCTATCTAGAACTAGAGCTTTCCTGACGCCCCAATTTAGGGAAAATTTGACACCTTTCAACGGGAGTGCACGAGCATAAGCCACAAGTAATCCTGCTTGAATCTACACAATTTCGGATATTACATTGGTCTATTGATGGACTGGAGAATAACCTACACGTGGTCGTCATATGACGTTCTATCTATGTGTGGCCAGAGCTTAGAGCTAAATATTTGGTCCCATATGGCGAATCCCATCAGAACTTCGTCTTCCGACAGAACTATTAAGCTGTTAAGGGGGAAGGACGTAGACTAACTACTGTTGACGCGTGCACTTACACACATCCGACATCACCTCAAGGTGACTGGTAAAATCATTCTAATTCCACCAAATTTCTTCCAGGAAGCACATTCCGGCTACTTGAATTTGCATAATGCCCATCGCGCCACCATCCACTCCACGGCCAGTTGGTAAGGAAGGGGATGCTACTCCTTGCCGTAATCTCTCAAACAAATCGTTCGCAATTCATCCCGTCACTTCAGCAATTTTCCCATTCATGAATCTGCATTAAATCAAATTAATTAACATCCAGTCTGCGGAAGATCCTTTAATCCAGTGCTATTACAAAGCTGTCAGTTGTCTATTGGGGGAATTTGTTTTGTTGTGCATGTGCACGTGCATAGTCGAGCAGGATAATTAGTTTGCACAAGAATTTAGATGCAATCTACATACATATGTATATCGTTTCATAGTATACATGTATGTACTCACCATTGTGTCGGTATATTCAATCAGTTTGTCCTCGGAGACATCATTGATTTTCTTGGCCTCCTTGAGCAGGTCCCGGAGGAAGTTCTTTAGCTCGTCCGCTTCAATGTATCCACTGTTATCGGTGTCATATTCACGCCAAATCTATAATTTAAGTGACAGTCAGGGGGTTGGCTAAACCAATTTTGAATCACAACTCACCTTCATGAATTCTACGCTCGATTCGAGTGGATTATCGAATCGGAAGAGCAAAAGGAAGTTCTCTTCCATCGGGAGCAATTGGGCGAGCTGGAAATAGCGAAAAAAAGAAATTCATTTAATTTGCTTCATTTGTTCCGATAGATAATGTGAAGAGGACGGAGGAGCAGAAGTGTCTTGCCACGCCCTAACTCATGTGTCTTTGAGCGTGAGAATTACAAATTTCACCGCAGGATCCCTTGCCGCAAATCATTCGACGCGTTGCATTGGTATGGCATTATGGCGTGCAGTGCTGCAGGGCGAAAAATCTTCCGCACGTCTGCTTGGTGTGTGCTTTTGGCTGACGAGGCTAAGTTATCGGTTGGCTGTGCATGAAGTCGTGCGGTTAAGGGAAATTCGCGCAAAGGAGATCCTGAAAAATGGGACCGGGCGCAACGAATGTGCATTTGTTTGGGTTTTTTCTTTTCGTGAATGTAATTGGATGTGAAACGCTCATGGATGTCGAGATAAGATAGTCCCATTGCTGTGAGGGGGTTGAATTGCGTTTCGGTGCGGAGCGTCGATTGGAGTTCAGCCATTAGAAAATTAGGGGTGTGGATAGGGACGAGCTGCACTTCTTCACTTCTGAAAGTGACAGCGAGTATATGTGGATTGCATGCCACAGTCAGACGCTATTACTATGCTAACGTCAGGACTTTTAATTACAGAGAAAGAATTCGTTACAGAAACATGTGAGAGATTTGAATTGAGGCATTGCGGAAGACATGGCAGAAGTCCATAAAGCCACTTGGAGTCGATTCTGTCACTTACTTAGAATAAAGACGACACCACAGCCCGGATTAGAGTATCATAGTTGAAACGAATTGTGAGTTCTGGCCTTTCTTATTTATTTTTTATATGCGGCACAATCATTTTCCATTTGAGCGTCACTGACAATAATGCCATTACTGCGTAGCTTGAAGAACTAAGGTTAAAACGTCGGAAAAAGTACAAAATTAGTTCGGAAAAGTGGAAAACTAGAAAGAGGCCCTAAGATCTGTGTATATAGCTGAAAGGCCTCTGGACGGCTTAGTCCAGCCATGGCATGACTATAAATTCGGTGATACTTCTCGTTAGCAAGGAAAGGTTGAAGAAAAATGGATCTTTCAGTGCCGGAGCGAGCAGAACACACGACGAAAAATTGATTTAACGCTTTTCTCTATTTAAGGCTTCAACCAAGAACTTCTTCTAGTCTCTTGACATTGATTTTAACTTCCAGTCAAGAAAAGTGACTACATTAATGGGTTAATGGGTTGGTGAGTCACTCAGCATTGAACGAATGCCCTCCATGACTAAGATGGCACATATTCCTTAATACCTCGCCTATTCAATCAGGCGACACACTCATCCTCGACAACTGTATTCCATCATCGGATCCAACTCGCAATAGCCCATAATGACATCATGCCTCCCGGGAATGCCATAACCATATACCCATAGGCACAACAAACATATTTGTCTGGATCCACATGTATAGGCTATAAAATAGCTCACAAACCAATTACGGATATTTCTGCGTCCATCCACTTCAGATAATAAATTTTAATTGTCATGGCCCAAAAGCCTCCATTCAACCAACTCAAAACACTTCTTCAAGCATAGCCTCCATGCTCGTAGAGCTGGTTTTTGCAAATCCTCTTTAAGCCGCATGTTTTCACCCACCGATAACGATGAGTGATGACAGTGACAATTTAGTCTCCTAGCCGTGTATTGTGATGTCAACTGTCACTCATCAAGCGTGTGAATTGAGAGGGGCATGTTCAATGAATAATCCTTTATTGACAACAAATCAAAATCGCAATAAGTATTTTTGTGTGGCATGAATCAATCATGAACAATAGTATTACATCAAAAAGCAGTTTGGTTAAACTTGCAGGAATAGATGGCGCCGCCATAAATCATTGCATGTACGTATCGGTGTGGGCCACTTGCTGATAAGGAGACATGATAGATGACATGATCTGGATGCGATGTGGAAGGGGAAATGCAGACGGAATCTACTGCGTTGAGGATTTTTTTGTGTTGCAAAGTCAGGTGAAACTGTTTTCCCCAGATTATTTGAATAACCTCGTGAATGGTAGCTAATAATTGAATAACCGGCTACATTTTCTTGCGATACAATTCTCTTTTATTATTGCCCCCATCGCATTCGTTCCTCGATTAAGTTCACATTCACTGTCTTTCTATGTAACTCTTATTACACTTGAGGCAGAAACTTCGAAAGACAACCGAATCGGGGAACTTTCTCCACTAATGAGCACAACTCTTCGGACAAAGTTTGGCTATGCAACTATCTCTAGATGCACATGGTCCAGCATGTTGGAAGAGGAGGGCAACTTTTACCAAAAAAAAAACTATCCGCAAATATTTGTGAACTCTGCAGCCATAAAGGATCAAACGGTTGTCTGCAGTGGTATCGACCAACTTGCAATGTAAATATTTGTTGACTGCAGCGGCGATGAGAGCCACATGAAATTGGTCGACTACCTTATTGATTTATCCCTGTGGCTTCTCGATTTTTTATTTTACTTTCTATCTCTTACCTCTCGGATGTCGATTTTACCGTCCTGGTTGTCATCGTAGGCTTCCATGAAACATGACTTCAGCTCAGCAAGCATTGTGTCGGTGACGGCCTGTGAACGATAAAGAGAAGGATACGTACATGAAAAAAAGATAGAATTAGAAGCAAACATTTGAGATGGTTGACTGACATAGATGATAGTGGTTATGGCTTATGGGTAGACATATTGAAGTCTGCTAATCTGTTAGGCTTTCGATTTGGTCTTGTTTGATGTGCAAACGTCGGCAGATCTCTAATTAATTGGTTTCTAATTTCTCTGCAAACGAACTGGACGGGCAGTTCCAAATCCTTGTCTCAATACTAGGAAATCGTAGAAAAGTAATATTCTACGACAACTTCGAGTAGTAGTTGTCAGACATTCATCGTTCACTCTATGATGGAAATGTGTTGTTTATACTGTAGTGATTGGCGTTACAGTCTTTAATGCCCTCAGAATGTTAGCTGCACAAGGATACCGTTACTGACCGTTAGCAACGTTTTGCCCCACGCATGGTGCGTAATTCAAACCTAGGTCTACTACCATTCAAGACATGGAAAAGAACGTCATTATTGGAAGATGTCATCGAAAATGATGACCATTGGGTCGGCGTTTGTCAAACTGAGATAATTCTTCTCAATAAATGGAATCGACTAGCCTTCAACTCACTATTTTGCTCGAGGGATAATGGGATAATCGCAATGTAGTTTAAACGATGCGACTAGTGAGTTGTGGTCGTGTAATTTGTTTGTCATCATACTAAAAGGTGAACAGTCTAAAAGCAGAATTAGTTCTGCTTTTTTCTTTTTTTTTTTGTGGCGCTTAAGTTCGAGGTGAACATCGGTTTCAACCAACAAGCCTTTCCAGCTAGCACGATTTTTTGCTAACTGTTTCCAGTGTCATACGCCCAGTTGCTTGAGGTCCCTTTCCACTTGTTTGCGCCACTTTAGATGCGGCGATCCTCTGCAACATCATCCTTCGGCATTAGAGTCGAAGATTCTTCGAAGCGGAATTTTGGTGACCATTCGCTCTACATGACCTAGCCATCTTAAACGTTGGATCCGAAAACGTCTTACTAAGCCGATGTCGTTGTACAGCCCGTAAAGTTCGTGGTTGAATCTTATCCTTTACTCTCCGTCAACACGGGATCGAAGACTATATGCAGAATTTTCCTTTCGAAGCGTCCCAGTGATTTCTCATTCATTTTTGATAATTGGACCCTCTGCGCCCTAGAGGAGGGCGGGGATGATTAAAGTTTTGTAAAGGGTCACCTTGGTCTTTCGAGAGAAAACTCTATTTCTCAATTGCCTCTGGAATCCAAAAAAACAGCGGCTGGCAAGAATTATTCTGCTTCCAATCTTAGCGCTGGCGTCGTTGCCCCTTGTCACTAGTGACCAAGATGACGGTGTTGAGCGTCTTTCACCGACGTCTTATTATTATTATTTCATTTTTATTAGTAGCGAATAAAATACATTTCTTTTCTATAACTATATTGCACAATATACAGAGATATGGTACATGTATGTTACCTTACTACTGAAATATTAATAACAATTTTTTTTTAAATATATTATTATCATAACCATTTATAGTGTTCGAAGGAAAAGCTACTACTAAAAACCTTCACATACCTTCACCGACGTCTTGTTGTGCTCCTCCAATTATCTTAATGTCATCAGCATATGCCAGCAATAGTGCAGACTTGAAGTAGATAGTGACTCTTGAATTGGCCAGTGAGTTCCGCATAATATTTCCAAGAATTATGTTGAAAAAGTTACATGATTATGCATCAGTTAATTCGGCGCCAACCCTCATGGAGCATCGAGCATCGATATCGCTAACTTCGTCTAGGTCGGGTGAACGAAATTCTCTTTTATATTCGTCGTGTGATTGGTTCATTTTAATTTTGACTATCATCGCCGAGGGTGCCGTGGTACAGTGGTTAGTGTGTTGGACTTTGACGCACAACGAATGTTTATTGCGCGGCGTCCCTCCTAGGTGGGGTACTGCCCAAGTCCACCGTAGTATACTTCTTACCCCACGCTGTTCGGAATCGGCATTCAACATAAAAATAAATAACACACCACATGGGTGATTGAGAGAAGCTTGACTCTGGCCCTTCATGGGCTTTAACGCCACCGTTATATAGTCTGCAGAAGTGGTCTTTCCATATTCTCAGCATCGACTGTGAGTAAACTACTAGATGTCCGCTTTCATACTGGCCTTATGCCCTTGGCATGTTTGTTTTATTTTTTGTTAAGACTTTCAAGCGTTATTCCTGCGATAACCTCTCTCCACCTCCTTGCGCTTCTCGTGCTTCTAAGATCGATTCAATCCTTAGGGTCTGATTGGAATGAATATTATCAAGTATCTGCGCCATACTGAGAGCACCGTGGCGCAGTGGGTAGTGTGTTGGCCTCTGACGCCGATGAATCGGGATCGAATCCCGACACAGCCATGTCATCGAACGTGTTTTTCACGGTGTTTCTCATCAGCGGGGTTCTGACAAAACCCCCTGTAGTAAAATTGTCATGAAAAGCTTCTCGAAATTCGCCGTTCGGAACCGGCAATAAAACTGTAGGTCTCTTTCACCTATGTGAAAATGAAATCACACACAACATGGGTGATTGAGAGAAGCTCGGCTCAGGTTCTTCATGGACTGTAACGCCAACATACATACATACACATACATACACATACATACACATCTGCGCCATTATTGCCGTTTAATCTTTATTATTCACCACCTGACACTGCCGTTTATCTAATGATAATTTTACGATAACCCATCTTCGAAAGCAACCCCTTAAACCGGAGAAGCCTTATACAAGCCCATCGCCGAATCAAATCTGAGTTAAGCGATCTAAACAGCTTTACTCGTAATGGCCCTCACTGCCTTACAATCACATTCTCAGCTATCCACTCAAATTCATTATCTTTTCATGTCTCCATGATATTACGGTGTATAAGTGCCCCTTCGAATGTTATTTTATGAACGCGTCCGCCAGCTGTCATTTCTTTCACCTGTATACAAAATGTTTTATATTTCATTTGACACATACTGCCGTGCACGTAAAACAAATAAAATAAAAACAAAATGAAGAATGTCGGACACGTTTATGGCCCCCATCCGTTTCAACCGTCTGGCTGAATGGCTTAATAAAAATTCCGCCACCGGAAAGGAGCAAGCGGAATCGATGTACATAATAGCGCTTTATGATATCGTTTCGCAAAAGGCAACAAATAACAGTAACGGCAAACGTAAAAAACAAATTCATAAGTAATGGACGTAGTCAATGCGTTGGACGTCGAAAACAATATAGTCCAGCGAGCGGACTATCGTATCCAGGCCATTTGAGTTTGAGTTTTGCCAGAATCTCTTTCTAGAGCATCCTCCCCCTCAACTGTATTGATTGCTCTTGTTTGCCGCGTACGATTGGATAAATGGGAACAAGGACCACGCGATGACATCGATAGCGACACAACACACAGGGAGAGAGCGAGGAATGTAGGCCTTGGCTGAGTTTACTTTTTGAACTTACATATAATGCCATCGGGGATATTGGTAATACCAGGCTCGTACGGTTCTGACCTGTTCGAGACGAAGAATTGGAAATGTGGTTGGATTTTATTATTCAACAGTCACAGAATGGATGTTGAAAGGCTTTCTTTCCGAAAGGCTTTCTGACATCTTCCTTCGTAGTGGTTTCCTTTCGCTCTGTTATTGGGTTAATTAGGTGTCATCAGATAACCCTCGAATTGCCTCCAATTTGATAACTTGCACCTTCGTCTTCCATTTTCTTCTGAAAGTGATAGTGATAGTGAGATCACCTCACTATCGCCACCCCCGCGGATGAATTGCGTCGACAGTCAGTTCGTTTCGTAAAGTCAAAATCTCATTGTCAAATCAGTTGAGATGGTCGATCCTTTTGAAAATGAAAATACATATACAAGTACGAGTATACGACTAGCTATCGAACAAAAGACACAAGGTTCCATCGGACTTAACACTATCCATCGTAGCTACAAGGAGGAAAAGTAGAAGTATACGTATGAGTCAGCTAGAGAGAGAGAGAGAGAGAGAGAGAGAGAGAGAGAGAGGAGCGAAGCTCAGGAGCAGTTAAAGGTACCCTTACACGATCAATCGAATGACATCAAATATTTATGTGTGTTTGTGAAAATGCGTCTGTGTGCGTCACACACATTCGTTGGTGGCTAAGTGACAAAAATCAAAACATTTTTGATATTGCATGACCATTATCATGCTGATTGATGTGTGTAAGGGTTGGATTGACCAAATAAGCTTGTTGTATGTCGTGCAGGTGTGGTGTCGCGAGCGTGGAATGTGATGTCTGTCGGGAGCGGAAAATTTAAATTGAAGGATGATGAAGAACGGGAGATGCAGATATTTTTAATTCACTTAAAAGATTTTCATGAGTGAACTGATTCCTTTTTTCTAACCACTGTTTCATCCAAATTCTCTTCTTTTTTGCCATTCTATTCTTCTGCTTTACACAAAGTACCAGAACAACGTAGGCAATACAGTTGTCCGAATCACGCATCGCCGTCCGTACACAATCGAAATTCACTAAATTTCACTAGAAATTTGCTTTAATCGATTGAGCCGTGTAAGGGACAGAGTCAATTCACATAGACACGATGCATGATGTCGACTGATTGATCGTGTAAGGGCCACTTTAGGACCATAGATAAATGAACAAGATGGCAATCTGATGGCTTTGACAGACATTTTGACAACTAGCCCCTACAAACGCGTTTTGGTTTGACGGCGTCTTGAGTATGTCATTCTGCCTTGTTCCGACGTCTTGACACTAAGTCAAAAGCGTCGTTTTTAAAGCGGCCCCTAGACGCTTAATATTATTGTGCAAAATATTGCACAATTTTATTGGCTTGCTGCCCCAGACGGTTCAATATTTTTCCCAATAATTTGGTTGACTGCTCATATTTGTAATAAAAGTCAAAAGCGTTTTGATTTTCTGCAATATATCGCACAATCTTGCGATATTATCTACAGACGAACAATAATATTGTGCAATATCAAATATCGCACAATATTATTAAGCGTCTAGGGGCCGCTTTATATTACAAAAGCAACAACCAACCCCTGTGGTGATCACAAGGCAGACGTAGGAAGGTTTTCCATCTTGTTCATTTATCTATGGTTAGGACTTTGTCTGCAAATTTTATTGAAACCTATTTCGACGAAAATGAAAGGAAAAAATATATATTGTACGTCACCCGTGGGAATTGAACGGCAGACATTCGTTACATATCCTCTATGTAACAAGAGCGCTTTATGCTGCGTACTGTATATGAAGGATATTTGGGGATACACTCATACGTAACGTACATATGTATGTACGTAAACGAATGGGTTAAGGAGATGAAGTAGCGGTAAATAGTCAGTTAGAGACTCTGTGAATTGGATTCGTTTTGGTTATACGAGTATGTACATAGTACGTATTTCGTGAAGTAGAAATTGAAGAAGATTAAATGGAAATTAGACGCTGACGGGTAGATAGGGCGGAAGTTGCATTCAGGTTTCAGGGCATTTGATGGTAATTGGACGGATGAAAATATGAAGTTGTAAAATGAGGATATATGAAGTTATATATATATATAGTGGGGTTCACACTATACGATTTGTCTGTACGATTTGCTTGACGACCAAATAATGCCTAGCGTTCACACCATACAACTTGCTTGACCGACTTCACTTGCGATAGAAATTTCGAAGTATTAATATGGCGGCGCATGCTCTGGTTACAGGGATGATTATTGATGAAATACTCGAAAATGAAGAAAAAAAAGTGAATGTGGATTAAACCATGGGCCGGAAAACGTGATAATTTCTCAACGGTAACTGTTAAGAGAATTTCACGAAAAGTTGCCAGAGGATTTTCGTAATTATTTGCGAATAGATAGTAACGTATGATGAGTTACTGAGAAAAATAATTCCTCATATGAAAAAATCAAACCAAAACTATTTTTCTTTGTTTGAAGTCATATCGTTCATCCCGCTCAAAGTTGATGTTGATTCTCTGAACGCACAAGCAAAAGTGAAAAGATGCTCTGAAGTTGTACGACAACTGTTCACACCTTACGACAAGTCGATCAAGCAAGTCAAAAAGTTAAAATATTTGAACTTCCAAAAGACAAATTTGACGACATGTCGTACGTACGTTCACACTCACGATTTGGCCCATCAAGCAAATCGTACAGACAAGTCGTATGGTGTGAACCCCGCATATCACATAGTACATACCACTAGTGACTTATTCTGAGAGACCTACATAAGTCAGTACTCAAATCTATGTATAAGTAATTCATTACCTAACCACTGTCGCATTCGATATTTAGTAATGACTTTAATGTCCAATTCAACTCATCTTCAATGGTCCGTAATCGGATTGAATAGATTCTACTCCTTAGTCGTATCAAAGGCGAATTCCAGCTCCATCCACCTGCTCGATGCTGTTTAACCAAAATCCCCTTATCCATATAGAATGTACATATTTTTTACTTACATATACATATGTACATATCTATCAGAAGCCTGCCGCAAAAACCAATTCATTACAGCATATCAATGTTCCAGGTTCCTCGTTCGACTTTAAGAGAAAAAAAAAAAAAACAAGACGAACACAGAGAACCATCCAACTGGACAACTAAAGTTAAACTAAAACTTTCTGCCCCATTTCACCTGAACTTGTATCCCATCCATCCATGAAACGATATCGTACGATCAAAAGTGAAACAATTATTCCTTAACTATTACCTCGAAGGCATGTCGCACAAACCATCCCACAAGCTTTTGAATACAACCTAAAACCGGATGTAATCCCTATCTACTCGGCATCGTAATCCTCAAAAATTACTTTCTCAAAAACTTATCCAACAATAGTTAGACGCTAACAGGCAACCATCAACAAGGACTACAAAACTTTTTCTCTGTCCCCATCAACTTGTAGATGAGCTCTTGGACGATACAAGTGCTTTGTACGTTTGTCTGTCGGGCATATCGCGAAGTATTCAGCTAAAGTTTGACTTTAAAAACATAATTATATATAGCGAAATGGGCATAGTACGTGAACAGATGTTGAAATCTCGGTAAAGTATCGAGGAGAAGCAAGTCCTGCGAATGTCCTTTTTGTTTCGAGAGTCATTCTTTCGTGGAACTTTTAATTGAGGAAACTTCTTCTCGAGACAACAATGATGACAGTTATGTATATGTACTCTCAAACTTGTTTCGCAAGTACATCGAAAGGGGATAGATAGTAATCGAATCCATCTCGAGCACTTGATTGAATTGATACTCACTTCCGGACTAATATCCGTTGCATTTGCACTTGACACAAATTCTCGCAGGAATCCATCCAGTTCAGTGCCCTCGATATAACCATTTCCTAGTGAGTAAACAGAAAAAAAAAGAAATTTTATCGATAAGTGTGAGAAATGGGAAATAGTTGGGTGCTCACCATCTTTATCGTAGTGACTCCAAACATCCATAAATTGATTGGCTGAGAGCTTCTTGAGCTCACGAGATTCCGGATCTCTGTACTGACGCATGAAGTTTTGTGCTTTTTCAATTTGCACACGTTTAGCTGCAGCTGCTGCGTCCATTGTTGCCATGTTAACTGATCCTGCAATAGATAGAAACGAAGTGTATTTACTTTCTGGATTGTGAATCGTATTGGTCAGAATAGGAGTCGTGATGGGTTGGGATATGTAGCATGGGGAACTTAGTCGATTTCACCTAGTTCGATGGTAAAAAGTACATTCTCTGCAGATGCAATAGAGAATAGAGCACTGAAATGCTTCATCTACTGCGAATTATACACCGAATGCCAAAAAAGCATACGAAAATAGTTTGTATAAGAGAACTTTAAATCAAGTCTTACTTTTTTTCTATTAAAAACTCTAGAGAAGATTTTAGACGCACACATACGTCACAGTTGTATCTCAGGAATGCTGTCGAATAACTAACATGCCTACAACAAAGGTAAATCGGTGGAAACAGCACTCCACTCACTGGTTAGCAAAATAGAAAGGTCACTGGAACGTAACGAATATACTCTAGTCGCCTTTCTCGATATTGAGGACGCCTTTAACAATGTTGAACCATGGGCCTTCACCAAAGCGCTATCTGATCTGGGTGTTACGGGATCAGTGATAGAACTGGTACGACAACTGCTAACGCAAAGAGTAGTCAAAGCCAACTTCACTTGTTCCGTCTCAACTAGAATGGTCAGCAGAGGTGCACCACAGGGTGGAGTCCTTTCCCCTCTCCTCTGGAACGTGGTGCTCAACGAACTACTACTGTTACTAGAATAGGAAAGGTACGCTATGACCACTATGCAGATGACATTGCTATTGCCTTCACAGGAAAATTTCACAGCCTCTAAGCGACCTAATGCATTACGTACAGTAGAAACTTGGACGCAGTACTGCGGACTTGGGGTCAATCCTAAGAAGACCGACCCAGTACTGTTTACCAATAAATATGAAATTCCGCGTTTCACTAGGAACTTGGAAGTTGCATATCCATCCAGGGAGGAATGGGCTGAAGGAAAAGTTATACCAAAGGACTCGATCTCCCTCTATACCGATGGCTCCAAGATGGAGTCGGGTATAGGTAGTGGAGTCTTCTCCAAGGAACTTAACCTCAACCTATCATTCAGACCCCCAAATAACTGCAGTGTGTATCAGACAGAATTAACAGCGATAACGGAGGCCCTTGCATGGCTCAGGATCAATGTAGTATCCGCTAAGGATATTATCATTTGCACGGATAGCCAATCTGCGATAAAATTCCTGGCCGCGGTAACCCACAAATCAAAGACATCCCTAAACTGTCGCCTATCTCTAGACGAGATGGCTGAACAGTTCAACATTAAAGTATTGTGGGTTTCCGGGCATAGGGATATTCCAGGAAACTGCGCGGCCGACGAACTCGCAAAGTTAGGGTCAAGCACACTCAGTCTTCCTTCCTTCCCCATGTAAAGCACATGATAAAACTTCAAACCATAGAGGCGACCAACCTCCATAGGAATGAAAGTAATATAGGCTTTATCACTAAACAAATCTGGCCTAAGTTAAACATAGGACGAACAAGGGACCTGGTAGCAACCAAAAGGGCTACTTTGAGTACTCTAGTGGGTGTTATTACAGGTCATTGCATCATTGGAAAACACGCCGCCAGACTAGGGTTGCCCTCAAATGACTTTTTGCTGGGGGTACATGGACGAGGAGGAAGATGAATCAATACATCACCTTCTCTGCTCATGTCCCTCTTTTGCTAACCGCAGGAGGATCTACCTCGGCGCGCCCTTCTTTGAAAATCAAAGTGAGCTAACAAACCTAAAAATAGCTCAACTCCATCGGATCATCAGAAGCACCGGTTGGTTCTCAGATAGCGGATCAGGATAATATGATTCATGTGGTATCACAATGGGCCGACCTCGGCCTAGGTGTGGCTTATGCCATCCACTTCTATCTAACCTAACCTTCAATCAAGTCAAGCAAATATGATCGCCTCTTAATCAAACAAATAACTCAAACCGAATCTGCAACCTTGTGTCCCCTCACAGCATTGCCTCCGTCAAGTATTCACCCATTAGTACCTCTGCAAATAAATATGTAAATACAAAAAAACCAATGCGCGCTAAAATCAATAAAACTTTTTTACACAATGCTGGACCTCCTACCGCCCACCATTTCCTTCCACAAATCCAACTCATCTAGAATTCCATTAGTGTGACAGTTCATGCGACGACTATTTTTCCATTTATTTATAGAATACATTCGCATGTAGCAATCAAAACAAACATCAATTATGACAAACATCAGTACACAAACAAGACACACCATCAACAAAACTAAAAGGACGAAGGAAAATATCTGTAAACTTGTCGAACAATGTCGAGTTGAAATGGAACCGAAAAATGGTTAAACCTCACTCAGGAACCCTCGTAACCTGTCGTTGTGCAGTAGGAGGACGCGCATTATCCTGTGTCGAGAGGAAATTTTTGATCAAATTTATTGCAAACCAATGCGGAAGGATATCGTATCGGTATCCAAGTACTTTTTTTATTCTTTTCCCGCATATCCTTGTGCGGATGGGTATCGAGATGATCTTTGGAAAATAGGTTGTCAGTGTTAAATATGCACGTGAGAGCGTCAGGAAAACTTTGTTTTTCTGTCTTTCTTGCGTTGTGCAGCACTTCATGGTAAGGAAATGTGTTGAAAGTATCTGGCCGGGGCTAAGGAACCACTTCCGTATCTTGAGATCCACTTTAATATGAAATCATGGATAAAGTTCTCCATACAGGAAGCTCTTGCTTTGCGTTAAAGTGAAGAGGAATACGAAAAAGATACCAGCTCGCGGTGTCTTAACTTGACAAAGAGGGATGGGTTGGTGTAAAGGACACGTTGGGAAGTTTTAAACTGGTTATCTGTGCTTACAGTTTTTTTTTTTTTTTTTTTCTTTTTTTGGGGGGAAATGAAGATGTGATAGGTTTCCTTCCTTGGATACATTTTAAACTTCTCAAAGTAAGTAACCTTAGCTCAGTTTGGAAAAGTTCTAGGAAAAGTTGGCCATCCTGTTAAGTCTGTAAGGTACATGTTTAATTATTTGTAAAAAGATAAAAGTGAAATAAAGGTCTCTGCGGGTCAATTTCATTTCAGTTCACATACGAAGTTACACACCCTGTTTAACAGAAATTTTATCCGCAAGATGAAGTCACAGGAGGGCAAAGAAGGAGCACGAGAAGCGCGAGGGAGATGGAGAGAAATAAAGGAATAAAGCTCGGAAGTTTTCCCAAAAAAACAAAAAAACGAACATGCCATAGGTATAACGACAGAGCAGAGGCCTGCCGGGGTGAAAGCTTTCATCTAGTACTTGACTCACAGTTGATGCCGAGCACATGGAAAGACCGCTTCTGCAGACTATATAACGGCTATGATAGTCAAAGTACCGCTGTCGGACAGAATGAACCATTCACCTTGGACAAATATGAAAGAGATTTCCATCCACCCGAGCTAAACCTTAAGTTTAGCAAAGCTACTAACGAAGATGGACTGTCTATTGATCTATTTAAAGCAGCTGGGGATAAGTTGACAATGCACCAACATGCATCATGATCGGAAGAAAGCATGCCCGATGAGTGGAACCTCATCATTCTTTGCCCGGTCCATAAGAAAAGTGATCGCCATAAACCTTTTTTGTCGTGCTGTGTGAAGGTCTGAAACCATTCGTGAGCAATCTGATAGGTTGCTCTCAATATGGTTTCAGGCCAGAAAAATGCACGATAGACCAGATATTCATACTGCGACAGATCCTGAAGAAGACCCATGATTTCCAAGCTGGTATGCACCACCTCTTCGCCGACTTTAAGGTCGTATATGACAATGTTTATAGGGATGAGCTATGCAAGGCCAAGTCACGTTTTGACATCCCTGCCAAACTCGTCAGGATGTGCATAATGACAATAAATTGCGAATTCTCACTGCTCCATTAGAGTCGGCGCCGAATTATCCGAGGCTTTTCATGTTAGGCAGGGTGACGCATTGTCATGAGACTTTTTCAACATTATTTTTGTAAATATTGTGCGGCCAATACAAGGGACATGGTCTAAAGCAAGTCTCTTGCATATGCAAGTCAGCTTGCATATGCTGACAATATTGATGTAATTGGGAGACCACAACGAGACCTCAGTGAAGCTTTTGTGAGCATTGAAGCAGGAGCGGCTTAAGTAGATCTGATGGTAAATGAGGGCAAAACCAAATATATGCTGTCATCAAAGAAAGACGCTCAACATCGATGTCTTGGCCAGAGCGTCACTATTTGCAAGGATGTAGTCAAGGATTTCGTTTGCCTAAGCTCATTAATGACAAGCGGCTAAAACACCAGCGCTGAAGTTAGAAGAAGTATAACTCTTGCTAAACCATTTTTCTTTGGGCTCAAGAAGTGATTGAGAAATATTGCCCTTGCCCTATTGCAAGACCAAGGCGACCCTCTACAAAACCTTTTTCATCCCGATCCTCCTTAATGGCACCGAGGCTTGGACCCTATCAATAATGGATGAGAAGGCACTTGGGCGCTTCGAGAGGAAAATTCTGCGTGTAATTGTAGGTCCTGTTTCAATGGCGAACTCTATGGATTATATAGCGACATGGGTTCGTTCAAACTACGGATACATTGTCTAAGAAAGCTGAGCCATGTAGAGCGAATGGACACCACAGCTCCAGCCTGGAGAGACTTCGAATCCAACCCCGAGGAAGGACGCAGCAGAGGACGGCCGCACCCAAGTAGAAAGGGACCTCAACTATCTGGAAACGGCGGGCCAGAGATAGTGCCGGCTGGAGGGATATGTTTATTGAGGCTCAGGCTCACCCCGGGCTGGGACGCCATCTCGATAAGTAAGTAAGATGAAGAGAACTCATCATGGTGGTGTAGAGAACGTCAAAGAGGCTATAACGATGGTTCTAAGTGAGTTAACTTCGGAGGATTATCAAGGGTTCTTCGCTTGCGAAAAGCTTAATTTGTTGGTTATTTGTTTAACATTTTCCGGAACCTAATTGCCACTCCTCGTACATGGAGACAAGTGGTAGGTGCCTGATATTCCTTCATAGATTTGTCATTCTTGCCAATGGGTAACCTGATACTGTTCGTATGAGAGAAAGAACAGGGATATTATCCGGTGTGTGAAGAGTTTTTTGGAATTTGAGGCATATCCTACAAATCGAAACCGCAAAAAAGTTTCGAAAGCATGGCTTGACAAAATTATTTTTTTTTTTATAAAATCCTCGGAAGAACTGCATTGTACCTCTAATCGGCCAGCTGTCGTGCTGACAGCTTTGCAAACACCTTACATCCTGCACTGCGTTTGTTCCTGATATGCCACATTCTTGAAAGTGTTTCCCCGTTGCCATCTCTTAAATGGTCGTTAAATCGTCACAAGGACAAACAGCGTCAAGCATCCCACACGTTTGTTCTCCTCAAACAATATCTAAAAGCCCTACACTAACCAAATATCGGATGTGTCCTCATTGAAATACCATCCGCACATAGTGTCCTTGCATAACTCACTTGGACTTGTTCTCGAAAAACTCATAAAACAAACTGCTTTGCAGTGAAAACAGGAAAAAAGCGATTATTCACGGACAATACCGCGTATAAGGATAAGGTACCGCGATCCTTGCATAACTAATGTTCCAACAATAAAGCTACGTGCACGTATGTACATATGTGTGCATTTTGCATTTTTTATAACCCTCCGCCAAATACGCTATTAACGTAGGAAGGATACGAAGGAAGCTCGTATTTTTCTTACTCGTGTCTTATGGCGAGTTAATCCATACGGTGGGTACTCCTTTGTTTGTTTAATTACAAGCATGCCTCGCCCACACTACTTCACTATTTGCAATGAAAGGACAATGAGCTACCCTACGTGTGTGTGGGCATAAGTGAAGACAAAGGATCACGTGTTTTATTGCACCAGGAGAGCACATAAAATAGGGAACGTTGCCAATAATGTTGTGCTGTAAATGCTCGTCCAACCGGCAAAGGACATACTTGGCATCTCGTCACTCTAATTGCACTTGTTAAGGAGCATAAAACCGATGTTTGTGCAAGCTCCTACGAGGGTGTTAAATGACTTGTAATAGATGTTTCATCCGTTCTACATAACAAACAAAATAATAAATCACCGCGATAAGGTCGGCAGCGTAGCCTTTGCCCTTGGCTTAAGAAAGATTTTGGCTGAAAATTTGTCACCCGGCCATCGTGACATTAATATTTCCCATCAAGTGAACGAATGAATATAAATTACGGGTGAAATGGACGAGCTCGAGTAACGAAATCATTTTTCATTCCACATCGACCCCAATGCGTTGAATGGGGATAATGACAAGCATCCAGCACTTCAGAGTGTATAGCACTCGCCATCCGGTAAAAAATGACAGCGACCGGCGTACATCATGTCCTGGGTGTGGTATGTCACTAAGCCGTGATGAATATACATACCTATCCGAGTGGTGTATGCTTTGAGTACCTAATGACAAAGCAGCGTACCGTGACAAAACACGAGCGGACACATACCCAAATAGATGATACCGTGGCTGTGTAGGATCCAAGGGTTAGTGGTTTCCGGGCCTTTATTTGTGCAACACCAAGGAACTAGGTTATGGCAAGCTATTGGCCTCATCCTGATCGGATCATCGACGTCAGGGCATGTACATACATATGTACGTAATCGCATGTCCTGAGGGCATGAGGTTTATTTGTTTAGAATTAAGTCGCTTCACATTGCGGTGCGTCCTTTGTTTCCTGTCAGGTCTTGAGGTGAATAATTGGTTATTTACACAGACACGCAGGATATCCGATGGTTTCTTCCGCACTTCGCCTTTTTTGTGTTTCATCCTTGTGCCATTGGAATTTGCTGTCGTCAGCAAACGTGGTTCTCTAAGGTGGTTAGGTATGTATAATTAGGTTTTATTTGCGTAAATAATTTAGCGATGCGGTATTTCGCCGGATTGATGGTGTAAACAAGCGTTTTGGAATCCGATCACTTAATGGATCCATTACGTTTGTGCGCACGAGACTGGATGTGGATGTGGACCGGTGGCATAGTGACGGATGTTTTGTTGTGCTCACTTCTGCATTTAGGTGAATTGAGATGTTATGAAATGGTCATTATGGCTTCCGGTCGGTTGTGTGTTGTCGTTGCAACTGACGTAAGTTGTGGGCTATTTGAGGCGTTGCTCAAGTGGTGCATTTACTGAAACGTATCGTTTATGTGCGCTGTGATGACAGGAGCTGGTTTATGGGAAGAAGCCAATAGTGATGCGAATGTTTCAACTACGATTTGGACTTCAGGCGGGCATCTATTAGCGGCTTTTCCTGTGCCTTGACAGCATGTCCATGTTTGCCGGCTGACAGGTTTTTTTAGATCAGTTTTTGGGGCGTCTCGGAAGACGGGGCTTTCAGTAGATCATTCCCTTGGAAATTCATTATTTTAGGAAGTCAGGAATAACCTACATAAACATACATGTATGTATGTATCTGTCCTTTAGGAACATGGTCTTCTACCGATCAATCGGTCGAGATCAGTCTCTGAATAATTGGTTTTTCGGAAGATCGATTTTTTGCAAAAGATCAATCCATCAATTGGGATCCAATTTTGGTGACCGATATTCGGGAGGTCATTCTTGGGATGAGTTTTTTTTTTTTTTTTTAATAGGCTCCTTGGAAGATAAATCGATATTTCGGAACATTTTCGGCTGGTTGAACTTATCGATCGATTCCTTGGAACATTGGTCTTTCGGAAGATCAGTTTCTCACGAAAATCGATCGTTTAGTAGAATAGCTGATTTAGGTTTTCGAGAAGAATCCCAGAAGTTCAGTTTCTCCGGAGACCAGATTATCGAAAATCGATATCTTAAAACACTGACCATTTGAAAGATCAGTTCTTAATCAAAATGTATCGTTCGGTGGAATAGTGTTCAGGTTGGATTATTTTAATTTAGGTTTTCAAGAGATCGAATTGAGCGAGATCAGTTGCTCGGAAAATCATCGCTCAAGAGATTGGTTTTTGGAAGATCGATTTTAAAGACATCGATTTTGGGAAAGTCGGCTTAGGATCAATATATTTAACTAATTTTAAAGGAATACATGGCTCAGGCTCTCTGCCATTCTTACCGGAATCCTGTTTTTAAATATTCAACACTTTTCTCGAAATAGTATCGACCAGATTGTTGCCGAGTGAAGTAAGTTTATATTATAATATCAAAACCTTCCATGGAAGCACTCCGATAAGTTTACCAATTAATTAGGACTGCAGTACGTCACTTAGAATCATCCCTTCGTTATTTCTCCTCCACACAGACCTCCCAAGGACACTTCACAACACTTTGCTCCCAAAGCAAACACAACCTACCAAACGTGTTCGAATAATTAAAGCGTAGGTACTTGCTCAATCCAAAGCCAAATTGCTCCTGAAGGAAACACTACAAAACCATTGTGTCTAGTCGCACTTGATTAGTTCAACTAATTGCAACCTTGTTTCGCGTACGTGCTTGTATGCACATTCCAATTGTTCAATTAAGGACTTTACTGCTTATCATTATCGCATCGCTTCCACGTTCCTCATCTTATCAAAGTCTACAAAAATTCCTGAAGGAAGTAATTCAATTCACGTTCTTGTCATAAATACACAAATACCACCACGAGCGATCGATGCCAACATCTATACTCCCATCCCCATCGGCCACATACTACTATTGCGCCTCCTTTGTTTCGCCCCGGCACTCTCTCTCGCTCTCTATCGGGTTAACCTTGTATCCTTGTTTATCATGTAGTATATACAACTATTCTATGGATTTTGTGGTGGCATGTAAACAGCCGACACGTTCCACCAGATATCGATATTAAATTCTGTGGAATGTTTGATATTCCGAGAGCAAAGCAAACGACAAGTGACATCCATAGACCCCACCAGCTATGTGTATGATTATGATATTCTTATTTCTTCTTATCCGAGACAACGACAAGGACAATGCGAAGACGAAACCAGTAATGACTAAATTTTGTCGATGTGCTTTTTCAATATCGATTTTCCAAATGACATATGTAAATTACGTGCTTCTCCGGCATCTATGTATGTATGTATGAGTAGGCTGGGATGAAGACAGAGATAGAGAAGGAATTCCTAGGTGGAGTGGTTCGTGTGTCAAGTTTGTCGATATCCTTTTGCTTTGGGTCCGGCAACTGATTGCCAGGGGAGTCTATTGACCTCGATGGTTATTGGATTCTAACTTGTTTAAGTGTCAATTGGATAGGTGATAGTTGAGGTGGACGTCGAATGTTGAATTCAAGATGATGTACCTCAAGGTTGCACACTAGCATCTGAGTTGTTTTTCGTATTGCAATTAATCATTCAACACTAATTGCTGGGTGGTGTCGGCGGTGGTTAATAGGCTACAGAAAGGGTGCCTATGACAGTCCCTTATACAAACAAGGATATTCCGCTTTCCATCAGGATAGACAGTAAGCCAATTAATAGTCAAACTTATCGTGACTCTCGTCTATAACCATTGTATTACAAAAAACGCAAAATCAATCGCAACCCCAAAAACTATAAAACCTTTTGCAAAAGGATGTTTCGAAATAAATTAAAGACAAAATGAGGAACGAATTCACTCGATTCGCACATCGTAAAGCGTCATAAAGCTCGACCAGAAACAACGGTTTGACACCAGCAGTCGCAACAACAAGCACTCTCGACGGAGATTATCCTAAAGGTCGAGCACTTTGCATTTTTATACGTAACATACCACAAGTATAATCGACTTTCACCCAGCGTGGCATTGAATGTGAGCGCGAACCCAAGCCTGAGACTTGACGGTGTTTTTTTTTTCGTTCGTTTTCCGTTTACCACCCTGTATTGTGGCGTATGTTTGACGCGTTGTAATGTGCCTTTTGTGCGCCTGAGGCAATAGGTGGTTTTATGTTTTACTGCTGTTTCGCAAAAGTATTTTATGACTCGACTCTGGGTGAACGTATGCTAACGGTGTAGTTCATTTTGTTTGTGACTCCTTTTTGGCGGGGAACTCATTGCTTTAAGGTTATGACGGTTGTTTGTGCGTTGTTAACAGCTGTTGGTAGGTGCATGGGTTGCCTGCGATGAATGTGGGACTTATCCTATCTTACCGTTGATTTGGTCGAGGGATTGCCATGTTTTTAATGGCGTGGGACATTTAGGGATTTGAGACAAAGTCTGTAGGCAAAAAAGTCAATTTGCTTTGAAATCGGATACAAGCTATATGGCATTCGAGTAGTTTTCAATGTACAGCCGGAGGTTTGACTGCGACCGGAGTACTCGATTTTACATTACAATTTCAGCCCTTGAACCAGTGGGTCTTCAGGAGATGCTGAACTATCGAATTTCTGAGTGACAAGGAGCAACATTGTCTTCTGGTATATCTGGCAGTCTGATTGACAGGAACTTCACAGGAAATGTTTCAAATGCTGGCAGCTACGTATATATATCACCTGGCTTGAGTCCAGGAAAATCACAGTCTAACGAAGACAACAGGTCAGTAAAATTTTTGACGCAACTTATTCAAGTTTTAAGCCACTCCGAGGACACAAACATTTGTAATTCCAGAGAAGCTTTTTTCATAAGAGAGTATTAAAACTCCAACCATCACATCATAGAAGGCTTCGGAGAAGCCACAGAAGGCAGCTCAATAGGGTACACTGCGTAAAATATGCATCCTTTCCACTTCAGATGCATTCCCAAAGCGAACCAACCAAGCATGAACGTTGTATTTCATTTGCACAGACAATGCTCTGCATTCATCACCATTGTCAATGTCATGTCTCATAGTCCCCGTATGAGGTTTCATGTCACATATCTTTCTTTCCCGTTGCGTTCTACATATCTGCAATATGTACTGGAATACTCAGTCACAGTGCGCAGCGCTTTGCTTTGTATTAAACAAAAATGCGGAGGCAATAAAAAAAAAAAAAAAAAAGCGGACTCACCCACTCCGTTGGCATCCTTTACTCTATTCACATCCTAAGTCATACAGGACGCGCCGAACTTAATGGATTTCCTTTGTCCTTCCCCCGTATCCTCCTAGTCCTTGTGCTATGCACTGCATCATGCTTTATGACATTGACTTTAAATCCTTTCCTCACATCGCCCGGACAACTGGGGCCCTCGACAGAGATGAAAGCTCTATAAAACCACTAACGACCACAAAAAAAAACAACAAAAAAACGACAATTTGACTGGGCCCCACTACCTCGAGGCGCTCTCATACATACATGACTTATTAGCAGCTTAATTGCAGAATAATTAAGCAGCCGACTTAAGCTCTACTGTTGCAGTTACGCATGATGCACAATTGCTGACCGAACGAAACCAATTATCCGCATCGATATTCTACCCTTCCCATATATGGGCTGACAAAGCTTCGCACGGTAATTTGGAAATTTGCAAATTCAGTAAATTACACAAGCACACATGTTTCTGCAGAAAGGAAGGGAAAAAAGGATAAACTCCCAACATTGGATTATGGGATTACTGCGTCGATGGTGACGCTGAATTGTGTTCGCCAATTACGCTCCGTTGGCCGGACAAACAGGGCCCCAACAAGGGGAGTCACATAGCTTTAACCCCAAATTACTTCAATCAATGATGGGAATACATATTGGAGCGACTATCGATGAAAGTGAGGAGCTGGACTGAGTGTACGGAAGGATGTCTACGATGTTAGGAAATTGAGCTCGAGTGGATGTGGTTTGCCCGACGAATATCGATTTTGTGGTGTTCTAAAAATAATCGAATGAAAATCAATTTCCCGGCGAGGGAATTTGTTGTAACAACCCTTGACTGGGCTAGACATGACGCACTGGTAACATATTCTATGGCAGACGTTTTGAGGGGGAGATGTGGTGTAGTGAGTTACTTGTTGCCTCCACCGTATAGGGATGCTTTCGAAAAAGTGTGCGTGCATACAAAGAGTATATAAGACGGAGTCGCAACAGCATTACTGTGACAAGTTTTGCTATCAAAATGTGGAATTAAGTAAGAGATTAGACGTGGAATGGACACATCAGAGACTGTCCCCCTAGTGCTGGCACTAGCGGTTTTGTATCGATTTTTAATCGCACCAAATGCGAGTGTCAGTTTCACAGCTCTATTTCCTGAGACGTGTACACTGTAATCCTGTTAGCCAGGTTGAAATGTTGATTTTGCGCCTACAGCGGGCGTCATCGGCATTGCGTTACATTGATAGATTGCAATCAGAACTGGATGAGGTTTAGATGCTATGGCTTCTTTGCTATAAGCACTCTGACCTTTTGGTACCATTTGACCGTTTGAAGTTTCAACTTTTTTGTTGATATTCCATATCAAAAGTTGGCCTATGTAATAAGCACCGGATTGCACAAATTACTGCGAATTATATACTGAATGGGATGGCCTGGCTCCCAAACTCTGTCTGTAACCTGCTGTCCGATTTTTGTACATTTTCTAAATGTTGTAAGAGGCTCAGGATTAGAGGGAGCGAGCAAAGAGGCAGACAGGCTCAATCCAAGTTGACGCACAGCCTCCATGTGGCCCCTCCTGGATGGTTGTCTAACATTCGCCGGGTAGTACACCAATGTGTGCAGCGGCTTGCCCCGGGTTTTTGGGGTTGTGCGTTAGGCTTGGGACCCCCTATATAAAAAAACTCACCCAATGAAACGCAAAAACAGCCTCGGATTATACCCATCCCTTTTTCTGATGATGACCACTTGAAAGGTAGGCCACGATTTGGGGTTATTCACCTGGAATGGTGCCGCTGCCCAGCTGGTAAATGTCCTTGAGAAGTGGATATTACCGCCATCCAGGAGTTGCGATGGACGAGACACGGGTGTTGCAAAAAGCCGTCATGTGACATCTACTCTAGCTGCCGTGAAAATTAGTAAAAATTTTCTGTCGGATTCGTGGTGGGCCGGAGACTTTGTCACCTTGTCTTTGAGTCCAGCCCATCAATAAGAGACTTGCTATGATTCGCATCCAACGTACGTTTTTCAATAAAAGCCCAATTTGTGCTCACGCCCCGACAGATGAGAAAAACGAGGAGGCTAAGGACCCCTTTTAAGCGCTGCTTGAGCGAACTTCTGAGCGCTGCCCCTGCCATTAGATCAAAACCGTGCTTGGCAACCGCAATGCCAGGGTGGGCAAGGAAGGAATTTTTGGCCCGACAGTCGGCAAATTCAGCCTTCACGACCAAACATCCGATATGGGACTGAGGATGATTGACTTCGCCGTGGCATGAAATATGGTGGTTAGTAGCACCATCAACATAAAAAGATGCATCAAGCAATTTGGCTGTCACTTGATCAGAGCACACGAAACCAAATTTATCACATTGTGATAGACGGGAGACATGCTTCCAGTGTGCTTGACGTGCGCTCTATCCGAGGTGCCAATATCGGCTCGGATCATTACCTTCAAGGACCGCACTCGCCTGTAGCAAAAAACGTACGTCCCGCGACACGGCCAAAGTTGGACGCCATAGCGCGACTCAAGCATAACAAAGCTGCGGGTGCCGACGTTTTGCCAGCAGAGCTATTCAAATTCCAAGGCGAGGAGCTGGTACGACGCATGCACCAGTTGCTATACCAAATATGATCAGAAGAAAGCATGACCAGCGACTGGTACCTAAGTACGCTCTGCCCATTCCACAAGAAGAGGGATCTCGCAAACTGCGCCAACTACAGCGGGATCAGCATTCTGAATATCGCGTATACGGTCTTATCAAGCGTATTATGCGAAAGACTAATTCTGCCCGTCAACAAACTGATTGGACCCTATCATCATTGATCAGATCTTCGTAATACGCTGAATCATGGAAACCACTCATAAGACGTAAATTGACATCCATCACCTTTTTGTCGATTTCAAGACCTCTTTCGATAGCATGAAGAGAAGTAGTCTATACGCTGCTATGCTTGCGTTTAGCTCTGTCAGAATAGGGAAAGGCCTCTCCGAGCCGTTCAACACTAAACAGGATTTTAGACACGGCGACTCATGCGACTTCTTTAACCTAAAGCTGGAGAAGATAGTACGCGTTGCAGACCTTAACCGCACTGTCACGATTTTTTCTAAAAGTGTCCAGTTGCAGGACTATGTCAATGATGCTGGCACAAACAATCGACCAGTGTCTGCAGCCGTCTCCAGCGAATGGGTCTGGTGGTAAACGAGGACAAGACGAAGTACCTCTTGTCATCAAACAAATAATCCCGCCCTGGGGCCTATGTCACTGTTGGGAGCGTCCGAGAGAAAAGTTCTCCGAAAGACATTCGGTCTTCTACACGTAGGCGAAGACGAATGCCGTATTCGATAGAATGACGAGCTGCTTTTCGGCGAAAGGAATATAGTGCGTCGCTCGGCCATGATGTCCGAACAGACGAAGACACTCCAGCTCGCAAAGTTTTGGACTTGGCACCAGCTGGACGACCACTTCTCAGATGGACCAAGTTGAAGACAGAAGCGATTGGCTCATGCTAATTAACGCGGCCAAAACCGACATACAATTATAGTGCAAATTAAGTAAGTAAGTAAGCAAGACTAAGACGCTCGGAATACCTTTCTATCGACTCGACATTTTTAAAAACTGTTTAAGAGGATAACGTTGACAAAGTCTTTGGACGGGTACAAGATTTGGTCAAAAATGTATTCGTGTCATCTGTCATTTTACTGTACGAGTACGTAAGAGTCACGTGCCCAATAGTTCGTGACCGTAGCACTCAGTACTTATTTCGTGTCAGTTCTAAACTATCGCCTCTGTCCCCCTCCATATTAAATAACCGTTAGCTGACATTTTATTCTCTTACTCAATTACAATTTCTCTTAATAAACCTCTGGACACGTATAAGCAATTAGTTCAAGTTATAGACCAACAGACACACGGCACAAGTCACGAGTAAAATGTGTCTTCATGAGAGATTTCACTTTTTTCCTGCAGAGTCCTGTGGCTGCAGCAATTTATTTGATTGATTTGAATCCCAGAATCCAAAGTGAACGAAATGACAACAGCCGGACAATAAAGTCCATCTTATTTACCTTCATCATCGTCCTGTAAAGTGCATTTTGATTGCACTATTCTCTTCATCATTTCATCTTCTCATCCTGATGCTTCCGTTGTAATATTCCCCCCTCTCTCACTTCCTCTTTTATTGCTACTACATATTAACAAGGGATGCATCTAATTAATTCCTTTTGAAGCATTTGGAATAAACATTCTTCACCGGCATAATGTCCACAATATCAAGGCACATAGCAACCAGAAAATATATTCGTATCAATGGTGATAGTAATCTTTCCTAGTGAATACATGGAGAAAAAAAGGTCCTTTGAGCACGTTTTAATTGGATGAAATGTACGGAAGATGAGTGTGAGTGTGTGGTACTGCGTGGTTGCAGTGCTACTTGAATTTAATTGGTTTCACTGCGCGTCGAATGTAAATACATAATCCTTTTGAATTCCATTTTTTGTGTTTTCTTTTTTTTTTACTTTGATTTTAATTTATGAAGCATCTCCTGAGGCGGGACAGACCTTGAGGGATCTTGTTTTTGTAAGGTTGTCTTTAAACTAAGAATCGATTTTTGAATTTTGACAGATTTTGTCTAAGATTTCATTATTCACAATTTGTTTTTATGCAATGGGACAAGTATATGACTACAGACACAACCTTGTGGTGCACCAGAGGACTGACGTATAAGCAGACAAAGCAAATCCCTTGAATCAATTTCAGAAGGTGTCCAGCCAGATACTACACTTAGTCTCTTCCTACAGATTTATAGATCAATTAACCAAACAACAACCGCCACCCACTGTCAGGCGACAAATTAATCCCACCTACGCCCGGACATCTCATCATGACATCATAACACTATTTAATTCCTGAAATCAGTGTTGAATCAATATTTATTGTAAAGGATCTGCATATACGAGTACAGGACAAACACAGTCCGTTTGCTTCGACAGAACCCTTATCGTATGCTTACTCCATCCTCGCAGGCATGTTACAACCAACATACTGGATGTGGCTATACACTACATATACATATGTGTTGGATTTAATTTTGAATCCACTAGATGTCCGGATATGTAGGTTATTCTACCTGAGTGAGTCATCATACACCAGGATCCAACCGCACACACTCTCTCTCTCTCTCTCTCTCTCTGGGAGCTTTACCTGTGCGGATGCCCAGGAGACGTGCATCAAATGCTAATTTCTTCGCTCGTATGGTTTCACTCCTCACTATTGATGGGTACGTCGTATAGCAACTGCAACGAATCCACTAAGCCACTCGTATTTAGTTGGCAATTATCTGACTTTGTTTACACCCTTCCGTTCTACGTGTCCTGAAACGGGCTTAGAACAGTAGAAGGAAATACCAACAGAGTCGAGATAGCTGTCAGGTATTCGGCTTAAATTTACGAGATGCAATATCCTTAAATGTACATATGATGCAATAAATTATCTCACCACACCCAGGAGTTTTATTCCTTATGCTCCAAATTCCGCCTTCTTTGAGGCTTCCTACATACATATATGCTATGCTGTCCTGTAACCAGGCTGCTGCACATAATTAATGCTGGATACTGCCTTATCCGTGGCATTTATTCGTGGGAGAGATTAAGATAAAGAACCCTGTCCCGGCTGTTGGAATATATCGCTCGCATCTGGGTCGTTCTCGAATTTACACGAAATGCTTAAACGCTGACGCAGGATTACAGTATTCGCAAAAAAAATCGTTTTCAATTCCTATTCTCTTTTTGTTTTCCTTCCCATGTGGCGACAACGCCACCCGTTCGTGCATCATATATTCTAGGAGGCAGGAGAACAGTGTCAATGGTGACTGCTGATCCCATTGCTCGTCTTTTTAGTGTCCATTCCAGATGTCGATGTTGATGTCGTTCGGTGTTTTGCGCTTTTTTTCATTTGACCGTTTATTGAATTCATACGGACATACAATACGTCGGATGGGACGTTCGTCCTCGTCCTGTTGAGCTGATGATATTGCTTTTGAAAAAAAAAAATCTATCACCGGCTATTCGAGGTTTTTGACGGAAACAAAGATGAAAGTAATATAGCGTTTTACAGTTATGAGCGCTAAATCGATTTTGTAGTTTAATTCAGACAGTGAGAGCCAGCGGATGGAAGGATCAAAAGACTGTCGGACTGTTGTTGGTTTATGGTGAGAACAATGATTATCGTAAAAGTTTACGGGCACGTCCAATTTTTATGGAATCGAGTTTTGTGCTCCTTTTCTCTTATGTCAGTAGGAAACGACATTGTTAATTGGTGTGCTGAAGGAGTGTCAAGTTTGGGTTTTGTTCTTTCGAGGATATTCAGTGGCACATGGAGATAATCTATTTCACTACATCGTAGTGGTGAATTTTTGATGACTGTGACTTTTATGATGATTTCTGGACTATTACCAGATTCGGAATGGACTTACCGCAACATGCGTTCGTTCGTAATTAGCTTTGGGGAAGGTGTCGTGTTATTTTCGATTTGATTACAAGCTGACGTGTAACATATTTGTCCGAAATGCGCAAAGTGACGTGAAGCAAACTAATATTTGATTACAAACTGAAGACATTTGTCAAGAAAATGCTACAAGTGACGTGAACCATATTTGTCAAAAAAAAAAAAAAAAATGCGCAAAGTAATGTGAAGTAAATTTACAAATAAATTAAAGCTTTTTCCAACACAATATCGACTCAATAGCCTATACCATTTTAAGCCAGCGGCAACCTTTTAACGCCAGGCGGATTAGTTATGTCATTTCTATTGTATTCAAGTCACAGTTCGTGCACTTGATATCGAGTTACAAATCCGTCATGCTCGCCATAAATCCCCCTCACCTTTAGGGCTTCACAATACACGACTTGTATGTGGATGGCAATACGCAACTAACCTCGGATATCAAAAGTACCATCGACCATTATTTATTCACATACATACATCCTCATTACTAAGCCGTAGACTTTCCGCAAAGACACGCATGTTGCTTTCACTCTTACCTCTCATTAGAATAAGCCGAGTATGATGGAGAAGAACAAAGGGAAATCTGAAAGCCAGAAGGTCCTTTGTTACAGTTCCATAATTTTGCATAAAAGGGCAATTCGCCTACTCCTTCAATTAACACACAATTAATGCGAAGAGCTTCTTTTCCATTGAAAAGGATTCCTACCTTCGAACACAGCTGCCTCACTCTATACATATATCGCTGCGGAAAAAAAACAAAAAATCTCGACTTTTCTGTGCACAACCCCATCGGCTGTTTACCTGTTACTCAGCCTTGACCGAATGAATTAAAGGCACAGAAAGCACAAAAGTAGTCAGATGTCAAGCGAATGGCACTTTATGATACCAAACGGAGACACCGACCACTGGACCTTAGTATCCTTTTCAAGTAAGAGGTTTTCTGCAACCAACATTGACGGACCACGTAGAGGATGGAGTGGGCTTAGTCGTGGTAATTAGGTTGTTTTTTTTTTTTTTTTTTTGTTGTTGTTCAGAGATAGCACATGACCTTGATGACCTTGTTAGAGAACACTTCAAGCTTAGTGTACTAGCGTTCATACTCGTTGGTTTGCTGAGATTTATTTTCATATTGCACGAGTGACAGTGAAACCTCCTAAATGTCAGCGAATTTGACAAAATATATGTAGCTATAAGGACGGTGACATGTACGGGGGACGCTTTGATGTTACAGTGTTTTGATACTAAACGCATGAGGACACGTGTGTGTACTGTAAGAAAAACTGGCTATGGTTTTTAAAAATGTATGTCGCGATTACACGGTGTGCTGGGAACGATTAGTCCATATACAATGTAGATTGTGACGGGAGAGATGCGATTTAAAGAGTTTAAACTCTGCCGCCGCCATCTCAAGATCCATCAATACACCAGAAGCTGTCAAGAAGTCGTCCGGCGACTATGACATTAACCAAAGTCAGCTGAGTAGGACAGGCCCACCTGTCATTAATACCCTGACGTTTTACCTTTTGAAATTTGCTTGTCACCTGTCGCCGATTAATGATAGAGAACATCCGTTTCGCTTCACTGTCTGCCATCAAAACACTCCACGACAGCCGAACGCATAATAAATCTTATCCATCACTCAACGGTCCCTTTTCATCGCACCTTCCAGCGAAGTGAAACAAACTACTTACTTTCCAACAGTTTATCCCGTAAGTGCCGCAATCCCCGATAAACTACATCCACAGTTCAGCAATGTCCCCGACCTTGCCGGCAAATTTACATTCAAATTTAATATGATGCCGTCATTCAATCAACTGTTGTATTCATGTTAATTTTCCTCTTAAATATGAACAAAGAGAGAATATAAGCAATTCCCCACCGCTCCAAGCCCAAAGCCCTTAAGGCTCACAACCAGTCTGCTTCGTATAAACAAACTAAAGCATCTCCAGGACGAGTATAAACTCGCAACAGTCCACCACCACATCTTATCCAAATAGGACTTGTCTTCCGCATTATGGCATTATTCCACTTGAAGGATGGAAAAAAGCAAATTCTTCTTCCTCCGAGGGTATTCATAGTCTTTGCATATAAATTCAAATCACAACTCGTAGATACAGATACAAGAGATAGAGGGAGAGTGGCGGAAAAAAAACCTACAACTGAAGAAAACAATGTCTCGTTCTGCAACGGTGAAGACAGAGAGAAAGTAAAAAAAGAGGATAAAAACCTGCCATGCATCCTGGCATGAACCCCTTCGGAATCTCATATTTCCGATGTCACAATAAGTCATGTGGAAAATTGAGTCCAAATGATTTGACTACATTATCATGCATCAGAGGATCGTAACCTGAGCTATGAGTATGATACAAGGACATCATCGTGGTCGAGGAGAAAAACTTTATCAATGGCACGTTATGACATAAAGCCCATTGCGTCATAAATTCATCTCATCAGCCGCAGTGCTATCCACTCTTTGAGCTGTTTACCCTCTTTCAATTCAGTTCTGATGCCAATGGCGAAAGGTTGAAAAGCAATAAGGGCATCATCGTCGTCCTTTTACTTTTCTTCCGTTTTCCATCTCAGGTTATCGTATTACAAGCCTCTGTCTGTTATCCATAATCTGTGAAGCGGACCGGTCGGCCGATTTATGCGTCCAACTTTGGCCGAGGATAAAAGGAATTTTCATATTCCCGTTGAATGTTTTACCTTCTCGTTTTCTGATTTTTTCCGTAGCATTTTACCCCCAATCACATCTGGACGAGTAAGGGGCATCTACCTGTGGGCTAATCCTACTTAGTTGGTTAATGGGTCGGATAATTTGCCTCCTTTACCGGCACTGTGCGTGTAAACGCAAAAGCTTCAGCTTGATTGACTCATACTGATTACTAATTCATTAACTTTACTCAGGGCGTTCGAGTGACTCTTATGTGGCCGAACTTAAGCCATGCATGGCAGCACCCTTTTTCCTCTTTGGAAACATTTCTCGACTTGGCATCCAGTTGCTGGCCATCGCCGCCGGGAGTAATGTCGATCCGTGTGAATACACCGTAATTAAAGAAAATTACGGTAACACAAAAGGTTTGTTAATTCCTTTTTTACATTTTCCCATTTCTTTTCGGGCGGCCACCCGCCCTAATTGGACATTTGTCAGAGACGCTTTGCCCGAAAACAAATTTCATGCGAGGGTTGGCCGACTAACGACGCCATACTCAACCTTCAACCTCCCGTCGCCGCTGGGAAGCTCTGATAAAATTCAAAACGATTGCGGTCGTATGAACGTCAGGCAGACTCGTTTCTTCATCCCCGGAGGGGGCGGTATATATTTGGATTTGGATTAACGAGAATACCCTGACTCGACTGTGTTAATTGCTTGTAATTTCTTCATTTTTTCCCTGTCAGAAAAACTAAAAACCTTTAAACGCGCCGAGAGGGACTTTTTATGAGGACGACGAGACGGGGCTGCCCCGAAATAGACCTTATTAAGTAATTCGGAAAATTAATGTAATTTAAAAAGAGGAATGCCTTCTAGCTGGTTGATAAATAACATTTGAAGGTTAATTCGGTGCCAGAGGCGGGAGACTCAATATATACCCACAAACCAGCCATTCGTATCCGGAATTGTGTCTCTGTTTTGGCGGATTCAGGGTTTTTGGCAACGAATCGAAGAATATTCGGTCCATATACTCCACAGTCCACACGCCAGCTCCTTCAACAAACATAATAACTAGAATCAAGCTCCTAAATGAGCAGACTACATGTTCGTGGTCATATTCCGCTTTATGACTCCACATGCTTGCTATCTTGATTCCCGGCCATAACCAACCATCTCTTTACTTTAACGAAAATGAAATTCTCTACACGCAGCTGCAATTTCCATTTCCACTCAATATACCCAGTTGGCCAGCCTCTTCTATGTTAACCATTACAGTTCTACTGGTGTCTTCCTCTTTCATGTTTATTCTAGTCCTTCAAAATCTAACGCAATCACAGCGAACGCGTGAAATCAGCACTCAACGCTCAACATCACCCAAACCCTCTCTGCCTCATCCATTGTTTGCTGCTTCCATTTACTTGGCAAATCAACATTCAAGCTTTGAGTATACAGATTTTAATTTATTTCCCATTGACGACGACGACAAGGATGAGGATCAAAAAATCAGTTCACCACTTATCTCTCTCTCCTATTGCGAGAATTCTAAAATTAAATTGCGCTTTCTGTCCTTTAAAATGACACAATCGGTGTCGTTCAGACCCCACCAGGGATGGGATTTTTTTAGAGGATGATTGTGGATATCTTTAATTTACCCATCCTCTTCGTTGTCCATGAAACATGATAATAGACCAGTGAAATCTAATATCTAGCTTCTCGCTGCCACTCTCCATTTGGAGGTATTCAAACAAGTGACAAACGGACATGGACAACAATGCACAGAGCATAGTGGAAGCATAAAATAGAATTTGCTATCCCCGTTAAGGAATGTAAGCGTCCGTATGGCCATAACATCTCACTTGCAGGCTCTGCGTTTATTCCATGTATCCAAGCCTCCTAATTGACTTAGGACACGATCAACGTGAGGTGGTTATCGGAGTTTGCACCAGATAAACGTGACAGAAAATGAAACGTGCACACGTTAAACAGATAGTATTTCATTTTAGTTATCGTTACGCTGTCCTGCGGGACATTTTTGTGTAGAAGTTTTGTGTTTCTCCTAATTTTGGAGAGGGATCACATTAATTAGTTTTAATTACCTATATGATTGACTAGTTACTTGAACGATGTCAGCATTGCCTGATAGTCTGAACGGTTACTGATGAGTTCTCAGTTTGACATCTGTAAAGTTTTTCTTTAAAATTATCGAAAAATAGCACAATACGAGGCATACGCATTTTACTTATCGCAAATAAAACGTCAAAACATCGAAAGTGAACATCCTAACATACATAATCGTATAATGGATAGGTTAGCCCGTCGAAACTACTTCAAATTGGAACTTCACGTTTGTCCAGGATCCGTGCATGCCAACGCAGGCTAAGTTTACCTTTATTACCCCGCCCGAAGGATCCCTCTTCATTCAAAACTGAAATAGTAACAAGATATGATCTTTAAGGTGTCATAAAGCGAGTCAAATTGGTCGGAAGAGGATCCAACGGGTCAGTTCATCTTGAAACACGACTTCTTCCACTATTTTCTTTGGAACAATTCACCTAGCCTCACCTTTCATCGTATATTAAGTGGCCCTTACACGATCAATCAGTTGACATCATGCATCGTGTCTGTGTGGATTGACTCTATCCCTTATACGGCTCAAACGAATAAAGCAAATTTCTAGTGAAATTTAGTGAATTTCGGTCGTGTACGGACGTGCGATGAGTGATTCGGACAACTGTATTGCGTACGTTGTTCTGGCACTTTGTGTAAAGAAGAAGAAGAAGAATAGAATGGCAAACAAATTAGAGAATTTGGATGAAACAGTGGTTAAAAATAAGGAATCAGTTCACTCATGAAAATCTTTTAAGTGAATTAAAATTATCTGCATCTCCCGTTCATCATCCTCCTTCGCTTTAAATGTTCCGCTCCCGACAGACATCGCATTCCACGGCATTTTACCACGACATCCATAGTAGGCGAGTGACGACGTTTGAAACTTTGTATCAATAAAATAATCTAATTTGTGGCTTCGCGCGACTATACATCAAGTACAAAAAAAAATCTAATCAAAGTATTAACACGCACAACGAGAAACTGTTACCCCCACAGGACTCAGTTGATTTATTGGAATCATTGAAATCCATCCAAAACGAAAAAAACTTGTTGATGTTTGCAAACAAGGACCCTATCAGGACTTTTCGTTATTGTTTAGCTACATTTTATATGTATCGCGCGCCCATCGCGACGATGGCTGATATGCAAATCTGCAAATCTTACCCGTTGTGTGAAAAATCTAATTTGAATATATTCCATTTGAAGATAAGTATGTATGTGTTTTAGTGCTTCTACTACCTACATAGCCTGTCATCCTTTCGGGACTTAGGTAGTATCATCACAGTCATCCGATGACAATGTCTAGCATTAGCATAAACCAACTTAAACAGGCTCAAAATTTAGTCATCGTCGTTGAAGGTTTTACCCTCTGGCCTAAGGCCTGAACAATTTATAAATATTACCGAAAGGATGGAAGATAATTTAATTAAAACAATAAACTTCTCCAAATCGCAAAAGAATTATACATGCCCCAGACCACATAAAGAAAAATGTCCTAGTCCATGAATTCGGGTCATGTTCAGCATGGCTCATGTGTAAAATTTAAAGGCATCGCATTTATATCCTGGTCACGCACTCGCATGTGAATATCCAATTAGCAATCGAATGATCTGTCTACTCAATCGTGTTCTCTAAACGCGCTATGGAATCATTCAGGATAATGAGTGCAAGTAGGTAGCACAAGTTCGCACTCTTGTAAATTGTTATTGAGGTCGCACAAGGACTTGGCCTACGAAATGCCGAATTGTGTATGAAACTATTTTTAGTCGTAATTGGATAAATGTGTATGGGCTCGAATAACACTTTTGACGCAATGGAGCAGGACGCGTGATACGGAGAGTGCACGAAAGGATACATATATTGTATATTTTCCGGGCCAATTATGAGTGGAGCATTAATTAAGGGCTAACTGCGTGCCTGATAATTTTATTGGGTGGTAATTAGCTAGAGAAGTTGGTGAGAGGCTAGGTTAAACAAAATATTCGATACAAGGAGCTGTAAGGAAAGCTATTGAGGGATATGAGCTGCCTATAACTGCTTTAAGTAAAATTGCCTTATTGATAATATACCTCGATGGAATTCCGAGAGATTAGAACTCTCGTTATACTGCATAACCTTACTTACTTACTTAACGGGCGCTACAGTTCGGGGTGAACCTGGGCCTCAACCAACATGCCTCTCCACCTAGCACGATCTTTCGCTAGTCTTTTCCAATGCCGCACGCCCAGTTGGTTGAGGTCCCCTTCCACCTGTGCGCGCCACCTTAGGTGCGGCCGTCCTCTATTTCTTCGTCCCTCGGGGTTGGATTCAAAGACTCTACGGGCTGGAGCTGTGGTGTCCATTCGCTCTACATGGCCTAGCCATCTTAGGCGTTGGATCCGTAGACGCCTGACCAGACTCAGGTCGCTGTACAACCCGTACAGTTCGTGATTGAATCTTCTCCTCCAACCCTCCTCTGTGTTTATGGGACCGAAAATCGAACGCAGAATCTTTCTCTCGAAACGACCAAGGATTTCCTCATCCGCTTTAGATAAAGTCCATGTTTCTGCGCCGTATAACAGGACCGGGATAATTAAGGTCTTATATAAGGTCAACTTGGTCGTACGAGAGAGGGCTCTACTTCTCAGTTGCCTCTTGAGCCCAAAGAAGCAGCGGTTGGCAAGAGTAATTCTGCGCTTGATTTCGAAACTGGTGTCGTTGTTCCAAGTCACCGCGGAACCGAGGTATATGAAGTCCTTAACTACCTCGAACTTATATCTGCCAATATGCACGTTCTGTCCAAGACGTCGGTGGTAAATGTCCTTTTTCGATGACAGCAGATATTTAGTCTTGCCCTCATTAACTGCCAAACCAATTTTTGCCGCCTCCATCTCAATACTCGCAAACGCCTCATTGACATCTCGCTGCGATCTACCTATTATGTCAATGTCGTCGGCGTATGCAAGGAGTTGCGAGGATTTGAAGTAGATTGTGCCTCTTGTATTGGCCTGTGATTTTTGCACAATCATTTCCAATACGATGTTGAAGAAATCGCACGACAGCGCATCGCCCTGCCTAAATCCTTTATTGACATCAAAACTATCGGTAAGGTGCTCACCGATTCGGATGGAGCAGCGAGCATTTTCCAAGGTCATCCTGCATAGTCTGACGAGCTTCGCAGGGATGTCAAAAGTAAACATGGCGTTATATAGCTCGTCTCTAATTACGCTGTCGTATGCGGCCTTGAAGTCGACGAATAGATGGTGCATATCGACTTGAAACTCATTGGTTTTCTCCAGGATCTGCCGTAGTGTGAAGATTTGATCGATGGTGGACTTCCCTGGCCTGAAGCCACACTGATAAGGACCTATCAGCTTGTTTACGAATGGCTTCAGGCGTTCACACAAAACGGCAGCGAAGATCTTGTATGCGACATTAAGGAGACTTATTCCTCTATAGTTGGCGCAGTCAAAGGGATCTCCTTTTTTGTGGATCTGCATAACCTAATAAGGGTTAAAAAAGGAATCTCAAGACAAATAAGAACCTTTTAGAACGTCAATCATATTCGCAAGCGAGCGACCCAAACCGGAACGGAAGTCGAAAAAAGGGACTCATGCCGGGTGGTTAACATACATCATATGCGGATGGTTTACATATGTACATCATATATCCTTCATTTCAGCAAAAGATGACAGATTTCGGGCATAAGACAAGCGAGTACACAAGTGAAATCCTATTGCCCGCCACGAAATAAACGCAAACCTCCTTCCTTCGCCAACGTTCTTGACAGAAATCCTAATTAATGTCTCTCGACATGCCTAAACTTACTTATCACCTCATTAGAATCATAACTCTTAAAGCCGCTTCCCTCTCAAACGTCAAGCAATAAACGCCACATACAAAGTATCCCGCCATAATCCTGTCTAACTCTGATTTATTATCTGCCCATTATCGATGTTGTTCTCATTTGAAATTCAAAGAGTTTCCACTTACCAGATGATCCCCGTTCAGAAATTACTAAGGACTAACCAATCAGACGCGCTCTCTCTCAGCGACAGTCCAAGTTTTCTCATTAAATTACATTTTTCTATCTCTCTCCCTTCCTTTTTCCATTCTTGGTTTAACACTCCTACGACAAATAAAGTTTCCTTGTCAAGGACATGGCATGACTGTCTTTCCTTTTTGTCGTTCCTATCCATTTTGATTTTAACTCCCAAGTACTCGATAAGAAATGAAGAGAACACGGGAAAACAGTGAAGAGCAGATAAAAAACAAAATCAAATAAAAAGAAAAGATAAAAGTATTATCGGAAATTTGTTGAATTTCGAGAGGCCCATTTCGTAAATTTACTGGCGACCACCTTCAAACCAAACCCTTGAGGACGAGGCAATTCCATTAACATGCAAAGTCCTTGATATCTCGATATCCATCAAGTGCCCAGAGTGGGCGACCTGTTGCCAGAGTCGCTCAAAACGAAATGTATTGTGTTTCATCGTTGTGACGATGCGGTTTCGACAATCTTTGACTTCTCAACTGTACAATGCGTATGTTATGATAAACGTAGAACCTACTACCATGTAGGTTTTATCGAAATGAAGATTTATGGACGTGAATTGATGGCATCGACTAGGGGAGGGAGTTAATGATGAATAAAAATAAAATACAAATTCAGTTACAGGAAATGATACTTTGTGGGTTGGAAGTAAGATGTATATTTATGTACGATGGGAGTCATTCTGTTTTGCCAAATTAGGTCGATGTAACCACCATAAGCTGAATGGAGATTTACCCTATTGGACGGAGGAGTGAATGGAATTGTTGAAGGTACTTACCAAAAATACAATTCAGCCGATACCTAATTATCTGGAAGGAGATGTAAAAATATTGCTTAGAAGCTTGTAGCTAGTCTACATAGTGTTAGCGATAGAGAGCCAGAATGACCGATTTAATTCTCTCCAAGTCCCAAACATCAATTACGTAGCACTTGCCCTACGGCTATTTCATAAAACTCACAGTTCACGACATAAACATAAACCCAGTCGAGTCAATTATAAATAACATCAAGGAACTCCAGCTTGTCCTTAACCAAAAGTCATAAAATTTAATAGTTTGAGCACCGAATATCAACCATAAAATTCCACAACTAAAATTGATAAATGCGGCTGATAGCAGACACTTCAAAGGAATATAAAAAAAATGCTTTTTCACTGGGGGAGGAGGGGCTATAAAACAAGCGATAGTGTACGTAATACTCATTAAAAAACACTGCCAGAAGCACAGTAGTTCTCCATCCAACAAGTCTCTTGGAAAGTTTATTTCGAAATTCTTTCGCAAAATCTTGTCAACCAATCCCGCCCATCAGACAGATACAAATCCTAATATTTACTCCCATCAACGTCAAATTTCACTTCCCTGTGTCAGCAACCAATCGAAATACACAATATCGAAAGTTCTTTTGAAGTGCTACTAATTGAATTGCAATCGGGTACTCGAGTGTATTACCGAAATATCAGGCATGCACTATGACTGTATAAATCAAGTTTCATTTCCTTGCCTTTGAATGTGAATCCCATAAAGACCATCATCGGCCAAGGGAAGCGGACGTGAAGACAAGCATGACAATTAATGAGCAAGGCCGAGATAAACGTTCGCTTGGTGTCGTACATGTGTACATAAATCATTTGGCCGTGCAAGGAGAGCAGGCCGATAGAGGTTCTGGTAAGTACCCGCATCATCATGATCCCCAGCGAAAGAATGCAAGTGGGATTCGATGTCCAATCGAGCGCAGCTAACCGGTCACTAGGTTTGTGACATTTTTTTGTTTTGGTTCTTGGATGACTAAAGAACCCGCCATTCGAGCTAATTGCCCGCAAAAGTGTCAACAAAAGTTCGCGTCTAATTATCTGAATTGGATTGAGTGTTTTGCTAGACAAACACTTCATGTCCCTGTCGTTGGATTGACATCAAGGAATATATTGTCATGGCCTCCGTCTTCGTTTTCGCCTTCGTCTTCATCTCGGTGTTCGTCCTATTTATGCGCGACAACCGACTAGGCTATTCATATTCAAGTTTGTGATTAAGCAGTCATGAAGAAAACACTTTTGATGCATTGATTGCCACCGGGAAGGGGCATGATCTGTGTGGGCCCATAGCCAGATACATTTCATCATGTGAGATTGCATCACGCATTGATTTCGCAACTCTACTATGAGGTATCGTAATTGAAATTCAAATAATTTCAATGTGGGAATAGATAATGTGCATAACGATGTTGTGGTTATGTGGCTTTGCAATTACGCACAACACAAACGTTTAGCGGTAGCAGTATGCAGACCAAGGACTGCAAGGTCATGGAAACCCGACTGTTTGTATAAAGTTAATTGGAAAGAAAAAAAAAAAAACGTACCCACGGAAGGTCATCGGAAAACTTGCCGCCATGCCATGTGTTAAACAAATATCACAATTACCGTTGTGCTAAAGACAAATTTTAAAGTTTTTGAAAGTTTTCTCCGAGAAAACAACTTAAAGACTTTCTAACGAGCCAAAGAGAACTCAAGCTGTGGTCTACCACCTTAACCTAACCTCATTAGCAAATAAAATATCTCGAAAACAAATCCGTAGGGTTCGTAGGAAATTCGTAAAAAATTTAATTAAAACCCATCGCGACTCACAGACACCGCGGTGCTCATCGTGAGATTTTTGAGGAAAATTTAATTTCATCTGTACGTTACAACCATATTGTTTGCTTTTAATTAACTATGAGGCATGAAAGGATATAATCGGTTTCGGAGGAAAAGGAGATTGACTTTCGAAAATGATGTTCCTGATGCGTTGCTTCTTGTTTTTTTTTTTTTTGTTTTCAGTAAAAACTTGGTGAAAAGAAAACAAAACCTTAACCTTAGATTATCCTTTAAGTGAAGGAAAACAGGAAAGACGACTAACGTGAAAGCGTTCGTTGTGGTATGCTGTGCAATGGTAATCATTGTCTGGGATATCAACTTTTGCGTTATTCTAACCACTTGTCTAGATTTAGAGGTAATCTCTCTACCGTTCATAGGTAAATAACACTCTCGATGTTGAACGAATTACGTCTAAAGGGCATTTCAGGAAATGAAAGAGCTGATAAACTAACGAATCAAGTCATAGCTCAGACGAACCTGAGATGGACCTAAGGGCATACCTGTCTAACGACCAGGCAAATCTGGTCACGATGACAAAATCGTTGGTGTCATCACTGGTCACTGTCTTATTCGCAGTCATGCACAAAGTCTAGGGTAAGTTTCGAATGACTACTGCAGGAGGTGTGACGACGAAGAAGAGGTTGAGTCCACTCAACACCTGCTCTTGTCCGGCGATATGTCATAGAAGGAAATGGTTCCTAGGATCCCACTTTCTTAACGACCTGACTGTCGTTCAGTGGTTGAGGAAAACTGATTTTCTTAATTACGTAAGAAGCGTAAAATGGTTCCATGAATAGGGGGTTTACTCCCCCTCGTGGAGACTACGACTTATATAACAAGCCTTAGGGTCTTGAGCTTGGTTTGTCATGTATGATGTATTCTCAGGAACGACTGACTATCGGATGATTTCTACGACCTTCATGCATGGTTTCTTGGAACCAGAATACTCTTTTGAGGCACAGAACGTAGCTAGCAAAGGCAAAAGTTTCGAAAAACCTTATATTTCCATATTACCAGAATACTGCTGTGTCGAAAAAGTAAGGTGACAAAGCCTTAGTCGGATTTTCCAATATTCGAAACGGTTTTTCTTCTTCTTTGATGGCATTATAGCCCATGAAGGACCAGAGCCAAACTTCTCTTCCATCGCCCATGTTGTGTGTGATTTATTTTTACCTACAGTTAATGCCGATTTCGAACGGCGTGAGTTGAGAAGCTTTTTTGAAACGGTTGTTAAAGTGAATCTCTGAGATCACCATCAACTCGCTCCTCGATGCGGCACTATCACCTCTATCGACTCAAAACGGTTTGCCCGGAGCAGTATTTTGAGTTTATTGAATAGCCAGAAGTCGCACAGTACCAAATCAGGTGAAAACGGTGGTTGTGGATCGATATGAGTCGAGTTTTTCGCAAAATGGTCACGAAAAAACAACGCAGTATGAGACGGTGCATTATCGTGGTGCAAAAACCAAGAGTTGTTTCTCTACAATTCCAAGCTCTTTAAGCGAATAGCTTCACTTAGATGACGTATGACGCTCAAATAATATTATTTGTTGGCATATTGATCCGGCGGAAGGAACGCGAAATGCACTTCACGATAATCGAAGAAAACATTCAACATAGCCCCAATTTTTGGTCGAGCATTGGCACGTTTATGTTTTTTTTTTTGGTCTTGCATCACCTTTAGCACGATTTTCACTTGATTGATCGGTTGTTTCTGGTTCGTAGGCACAAACCCAAGTCATTTCTCGCGTATTAATGCATTTCATCTTGTCCTTATACTCAAACATCTTTATTTCACACACTTGAACGCGACAACGCGACAAAAACAGTCTTTCCAACCTAGAAGTTACAGCATTTCCCCAAATTCATTTGCGCGCGCAGTTCAAATTCAAATGTCACCTTACTTTTTGGACATAGTATTATGCCTTTTCCGGAAGTACATGCTAGTAAGAATACTTACCTGCAGTATACCAAACCAATCATTGCAGCTTAATTGGAAAATAGGGATGAATTTAGGGATAGAGATATGATGATACTAGCGTTATCGAAAAATGCATCAAATGTTCCCTTTTTGTTATACATATATTGGTAAATGTTATTGAACATTGGTATAGTCGTGGCGAGCCTCTAGTTTCTGACTTTTCTTATCCCTCTAATGGTGAATTTGTTAAGGTCCAAGCTTTTAAATAAGAAATGAGTCATGAAGCACTAAATGTTGTCCAATTAACATTCGATAACAATTCGATAACATTTTCTTCGCTCAATGTGCGCCTGCACCGAATTGCCATTACTCCATTCTCTACAGCAACAATAAATAGAACAACAACAATTGAATAAATAATATATGTATGCTCAACAGAAGCCACTCCGTCCAATTTTAATTCGATAACATTTACCTCGCTCAATATCCTCTTGCAAAAACGGATACAGTACACCGAATCTTCATTTTTCTACTCCCCACAACAATACTAATAACAACAATTGAACAAATTAATTTATTATGATCGATAGAAGCGATTTCGAACGCTTTATCGAAAAGTTATCGAAACGAAAATATTTAGTCTTCTTAATTTCCTGTACGGAGTGGTATATTCCGGATGAAAGCTGAAGCTAAACCTAAAACTTAAACAGTTGTGCTCGACAACCTACAGAACGAATGCAACACAAGGATGTAAACATTTTATCGAATCTGTCCAGTGATCCGTGTGCGCTTTTACTGTTATCGTTTGCCCTTATATTTAGCAATCTGGTGCGAAGGACTGGAGATGTTTTTTCCTGTTTGTTCTGATTTGGATACATGGATATCAACGGAATTCCAAGCCGACAGCTGGAATTACGCATCGATGACTTTTCTGGTAGGACAAGTCGACAAGCGGATGGGGATAGAAGGCCGAGTTTTCTCCATTTGATGATTACGTATCGGTATTGAATTAAAATTGCTTGTTTGTTCGCGGAGGGGTTTGGGATTGTTTTTTTTTTTTTATTTATTTATTGGGTTGGTGTATTTCGGAGAGTAAAGGCAAAGCGCCTCGTTAGGCAAATTGGTTTCGTGCCTTATACCTGGAGTTAAGTAGGCTAAGTACTTCGATGTAATCATATCCATCAGAAGAGTATTTTCTTTCCCTCGAATTCTTTGACCGCTTCGGTCTCTGGATTTTATCACTCTTCACAGCCCGCGGCATTGCTCAGCATGGATCACTCAACCAGCTAATCAAACTCACCGACCAGTCAGTCTAATTCACCAACTTTACGACTTGTATCGATTCCATCAACAAATAAATTCAAGTTCAACAAAAGGAATTCTCGCTACCCGGATATGGTACCATTAAAAAACAAAAAAAAAAAAAAAAAAATATTCAAAGAGCACCTCGTACCTCTCAAGATACGATTTTTTTTTATTTTCCGATAGAGCCTTCAACTTTAAATATCAATATTTTGCAAAGACAAAACTGTTTACAATATGATCATAGCTTTCCTTCTTATCTTATGGATGTACATAGTCGTATTTCTATCTCACATCAACCGCTACAATAATAATCTCGCCGCGGGGCGCAAAAGTATCCATCTGAACAAATAGTCAATTCCGTTTCTGGCTACCCGAAAACCGGCGATTGTACTACGTATCGGCCTCCTTCGTCTTATTTGTTTACGAGGTGATGTTAATTATGGACGGGATGGTGCTTGGATTCTACTAAAGTTATTTGTTGCGGATTAACAGAGCGATATTAGGTTCATAAAGTACTTTTCCATGGGCCTGTGGTTTTGTTCAAATGCACATTAGCATTACACATTAAGTTGAAATAGAATTTTTAGGCGTACATGTAGGTGTACTTTTTCGAAATTCGCGGAATTGCAATGGCGGTCTTTATTACATTGCTTCGTCGGAAATGAAAGCTCATGGATCGAGTGGGATGTGTTCTGGGAATGGGTAGGAGTCGGGAATTTTATTTAAGTCGAACGTAAATAAATTGATGCATCGATGCGTACGAGGAAACTGTTTTCAGTAAATAACACATGATCTGGGTGACTATTCAGTGTGATTTTTATTACAGGATTTCCATCAATGAATTCATACGTTGAATGCGTCCTGATCTATATCTACATATGTGTCGCGAATTTTTCAGTTTAAAATCATACATATTAAACTGAACCAGACGACTGACGACCCTTACAAAAAACGAAAAAAGGACAATGATCTTCGGCTCTGTACGTGGAATGTTAGGTCCTAAACAGGCCACGTCCACGAAAGACAAGGATGACTCCGCCAAAGATGAGATCTACGATCTCCTAGACAGAAAGTATGCCCAATGTCCCAGCTATGACATCAAAATTGTACTAGGAGATTTCAATGCTAAGCTGGGTAAGGAACGCATCTTTGAACGAGTAATCTCCTTCTAGCCAGTACGCGCTTCCCGCCCCTCGATATACAGAAGGGCACCTGGTGGTCTTTTGATCAATCGACCACCAACCAGATTGATCACATCGCGATCGACGTCAGACACTCTTCCACTATCCTTGATGCTCGAACTTTCCGAGGGGCCAACATCGACTCGGACCACTATCTTGTAGTAGCCAAGATGCGCCTACGGATATCATGAACGCAGCGGAGTAGAGTAAGCTGTATGCTTACTGTAAGTAAGCTGTAACTGTAAGTTGAGTAAGCTGTATGCTTACTCTACTTACTAAGTTATGACGTCGGAAAGCTACTATCGCCAGAAACCACTCGTGCTTTTACTGATCGCGTCTCCCTTACACCCTCCAATACACCTCAACCCTCTACGCTATCAATAGAACAGCAGTGGAACCATTGCAAACAAGCCCTGAAATGCACTGCACCCGAAGTTTTGGCTTCAAGGCTCCACCACGAAGAAACACCTGGTTCGATGACGAGTGCAGGAGGATTTCCGCAGCGAAGCAGGGTGCATATAAAGCTTCGCTGCATAAAAGAACAAAAGCAGCTCGTGAGCTCTACGAGTTAAAAAGAAAGGAGGAGCATAAGCTTCTCAGGAGAAAGAAGAAAGAGCACGAGAAGCGCGCGATTGAGGATTTGGAGAGGTGTTACTGCAGGCGTGACGTTCGAAAGTTTTATCAAAAGATAAAGCGAACATGCCAAGGTTATAAAGCCAGAACGGAAGCTTGCAGAGATGAGAACGGACACCTAGTAGAAGAATCGCAGTCGATGCTGAGAATATGGAAAAACCACTTCTGCAGACTGTATAACGGTGACGTTAGTCAATATACCGCTGTCAGCCAGAATGATCCATTTCTAATCGACAAAGACCGCAGAGAACTCCGTTCCCCTGAGCTCGACGAAGTTAAGATTGCCATATCGAAACTCAAGTCGAATAAAGCTGCTGGCGTAGTCGGACCGTCTGCTGAGCTCTTCAAGGCAGCTGGGGATGATCTGGTTGGGAACATTCACCAGCTCATCTGTAAGATATGGTCAGAGGAAAGCATAACTGAGGAATGGATTCTCAGCATCGTATGCCCGATCCACATCCTATTTGTGGACTTCAAAGCCGCATACGACAGCGTAATTAGAGACGAGCTATACAACGCTATGTCTACCTTTGACTTACCTGCTAAACTCGTCAGACTATGCAGGATGACTTTGGAGAATGCTCGCTGCTCCATCTGAATCGCTGAACGCCTTACCGATAGTTTTGCTGTCAAAAAAGATCTAGGCAAGGCGATGCGCTGTCGTGTGATTTCTTCAACATCATATTGGAAATGATTGTGCAACAATCACTGGCCAATGCAAGAGGCACAATCTATTTCAAATCCTCGCAACTCCTTGCATACGCCGACAATATTGACATAATAGGTAGATCACAGCGAGATGTCAATGAGGCGTTTGCGAGTATTGAGATGGAGGCGCCGAAAATCGGTTTGGCAGTAAACGAGGGCAAAACTAGATATGTGCTGTCATTAAAAAAGGACGCTCACCACCGACGTCTTGGCCAGAACGTTTGTATTGGCAGATATAAATTCGAGGTATTTAAGGACTTCGTCTACCTTGACTCCGCAGTGACCTGGAACAACGACATCAATTCCGAAGTCAAACGCAGAATCACTCTTGCCAATCGCTGTTTTTTTGGGCTCAGGAGGTAATTGAGTAATAGAGCCCTCTCCCGCACGACAAAGTTGACTCTATATAAGACCCTTATCATCCCGGTCCTGCTGTATGGCGCAGAAGTATGGACACTTCACATCAAAAGCAGATGAGAAGGCCCTTGGGTCGGTTCGAGAGAAAGATTTTGCGCGTGATTTTCGGGCCTATAAACACAGACTGTACAGCGACATGAGTCTAGTCAGGCGTCTACGGATTCAACGCCTAAGATGGCTGGGCCATGTAGAGCGAATGGACACCACAGCTCCGGCCCAGATAGTCTTTGACTTCAACCCCGAGGGACAAGGAGACCTCAGCCAACTGGGTATGCGGCAATGGAAAAGGCTAGCAAAAGATCGTGCTAGTTGGAGGGGCATGTGGGTTGAGGCCCAGGTTCACCCCGAACTGTAGCGCCCGCTAAGAAGAAGAAGAAGAATATCAGACATTGACGTTTTTTTTTCATATCGGGCTAACCGCCGTCAGTCAGAACTTTTATCTCTTCAGAGCAATCTGTATATTGCTTTAAGCAAAACGAGTGCAAGTGTACGTTACTTCGATCCCCTTGTGCTCATACATATCTCTTATCAAACAGGACACAAATGTCATTCCCATATCCCCACTCGACGAGTATTAAGAAAACACAAAAAACTCCATTAAAACAACCTCAGGCACCTGTGGACCTCCAGTAAGCTCGTTGCCAATTTGGAGCCGCACTCCATCGTCCCATCCAATCAACTTTCCCTTTCGATTCCTAACACATTCCCAACCCACCCGTGTTAAATTATTGGCAAGGACACGAATTTATTTTCATGTTTACGACTCTCCCTAACCAAGCAGAGCGTAGACAGTAAATAGTAGTAATTGATGGGTTGTATGCAAATAAAATATGATTACTCCATACCGGCGCAGCAGAATCAAATGCGGCATCCCATTAAAAGCACCTTTAATCGTGAAATATATGCGCTTCCATGGGTCTTGTCTTGGGGGCGCACATGTGCTTCGAAACATACTGCTTGACTGATACAAAATTAAATCCTTCTGTTATGTTTGGCTACATTGCTTCAGTTTAGGAGGAGGAAAACAAGCCTTCCACAACATGTATGTGCATACATATGCATACCGAAACAAGAAAGCAGGCCTTCCCCTTGCCTTTGGTTCGTACAAGGACTGTGGTATTATGAATTGGACGGAAAAGTGCATAGAAAAGGATTATAAAGCAGGAAACCATTAAAGTGTTTACTTGCCTGTAACTTATGTTACGTATACGTCCTAGTAAACCGGTCAGCTATGGATGGCTTTGTTCCGGTGGTGGCGAACAAATCCTTAACATGTACGGCAGATATGGTCGATGGGCTTGAGGTATCCTTATTAAGAGGATTTCGTAGTGAATTTTCATGTGTAACCTTGGTAGTGGTCCAAATCCCTTTTTGTTTTTTGCTTTTGAAAGGCTTACTTAACATTACTGGCGCAAGAGGAAAATATGCTGAAGACAGTTGCTATTAAAGGACAATTAAATCTTGAAAGGGCTCTTATACTGAGACTTAAGTGCACTTAGCAAGGTTATATGATGTAGCGGTCATATGGGGAACGGATTTGAATAGCATTTGCTATTATGTGACTACAGGTTGTATGTATGTATATGGCGTTACAACTCAAAGAGAACTTAAGCCGAGCTTAAGTTGTTGTGTGTGATTTTATTATCCCATAGGTGAAAGAAGTGAAAAGGATCTACAGTTTATTACCGGTTCCAAACGGCGAATTTCGAGAAGCTTTTCTTGACAATCATACTACAGAGGGTCTTGTCAGAACACCGTTGAGGAGAAGCACCGTGAAAACATGTTCGATGACATGGCTGTTGTCCGGATTCGATCCCGTGTCATCGGCGTCAGAGATCAACACATTACCCACCGCGCCACGGCGCATCCACTACAGATTAGGAAATGTTGTTTTTGAATTAAAATTTAAATTGAAAGATCTTCTGAGAGCTCTACGGATATTTGGTTTGTTTTTTTTTTTTTTTTTTTTTTTTTTTTGTTGTAGGCTTCTGCTATCTATTGGAGACTCCAGACAGACACCTTACATTAATGTATTTTCCCTGTTTTTCAAGGCAAAATGAGAAGGAGTTTCAGTGATTCGGCACACACCACGTCAGCCCCAAGGGTGCGCCACCGTGCACGAGCAAAGACGGGACAGTCACATCTCTGTGCAGAAATGCTCTGCAGTGTCATCCTCCTCGCAACATGCAGCACAGATAGGCGTCTCACTTATGCCAAGCACGCAGAGATGCTTAGAAAAAGTGTAATGGCCCATTATCACTCCCACAAGCCTTCTGCGGTCAATTCTTCTGAAGCACAGGAAGAATGCTGTGGATTTCTTGCAGACACGAGAGTATACGCGTCTAGTCATCCTGCATCCTGGATAATCTCTTCATCTACGGTTATGAGATTGAACACCCAATCGTTAATGTAGGTATTTACTGTGGATGCATGTAGACCTAGAACGGGTTCAGGTCCTGAGAAACTCTCTTCTGACCCCATTCTTGCGAGTTCATCACAGATCTCATTTCCTGGGATCTTTCCTTATCATTGCCATGTACATCCAGAGGACATTTACTAGCGTTAAGCATCATGTTTTCCCAAAAGCTTCTTTGCATTGCCAGAAAGCTCCCAGGTACGCATAGCCTTTTAGTTGCAGCTGAGTCATATCAGTATTTTTCCTCCTTCTCGTTAAGAGAGCAGCATCGTTCTTAAGAGGATTAACCGACAGCCCATTTCTTGTACACCAATCACCGATCACACTTAGCGCCACTTGTGCTTTCAGACGCACAGTCGCTAAGATGAGCCGTCCTTGTGATATTATCGTTTATAGACCATAATTTCAGCTTAAAGCTAAAGTGCGCAAAGAACACATACGGGAATGTGTGCAAAGAGATTATTTTCGACAGACTAGGAAAACTGAAAAACTAGAACACAGGTCTACAGGATTATAGCCTAAGCCGTGTGTCGTGGTTTCGACATCAGATTTTGTATGAAAAGAATCTTAATACACCAACATATGTATCTCATGACGTTTGGGATATTGAGGAGATTGTCTGGTTTCTTTTACTACGAATCATAACCTAACGCCAGAAAACTCTTACAATACTAGGTTATTTCATGTTGGACACCAACCTTCATGTAGGAATTGCGAATAAATTGAACCATGTGTCAGCGGAGAAAAAGAGGAACACAACAGCTAAACAAAAAATGTTGCAAAGATTAAGGAGAATTACAATTATGAACGGACATTAAAAGGAAATCAAGCTGTTTTCAATCGCACTGAGAAATCGAGACATTTCGGTTTGCCGATCGCGAGGGCCTAGTTTGAGGAACTTGTTTACAGCGCGAGCATACTTCTCTTCTCTCAATAGGTCGCGCTCCAAGAAGATGTGGTAAACTCTAAGAACTTCTTTCTTTGCATATGATTCGAAGACAACGAACGTCATCATCACCTTATTGCAATACGATCAATACGATTGCGGACACCGTAGGCAGAACAGAGACGAGTGCTGAAAACTTGTCATCGATTTTCGATATTCGAAAAAGACCGCCTAGAGCTTTGAAAATCATATACTGCCCTCAAGCTAGCGGGAGCACCTTCTAATGTGAAGTCTATGGCATTAAGATGAATCAACACAGACTGCTTTTAGTAGAGCTGCCACCGATGTATATGATATGGAAAGACCACTTTTGCACCATTGTGTTGGCTTCAAATTCGAATATGATAGTAGCTAAAGCGATGAGTTAAATTCATCAGGTTGGCCAGGATGATAATGGAGAGTAAAGAAACACCTTAAGTAAGACGTTAAGACCTTAATAGAAGACGTTTACATAGATGAATGAACGCAGTGAGAAATCAAGGAAGCTGAAGGAGTTAAAATGGGCTTAAAAACAGATTGTACTCATTCAAAAAACAAAATCTGTACAATATTGGCGTATTGATCAACGCTAAAATCAGTCGCAGAATATTCCCCACTAACTGTAGCTTCTGTGAGCTTAAGAACACCTTTGGTAGGCCATTGGCATTTTCAAGGAGCCTGCATTTTTCGTTTGCATTGAGGAGATTTTACGTAATTGCGAACGCCAGCACGGCAGTTAAGCAATTGGAGGCACAATGCAATTCTTTCGATGACTTTTTACATGGTTCTGATGACTGAGCTCAGTTTGTAGTCCAAACGATTTGTTTGGCGTATTTACTTTTAAAAAAATCAAGTTTTAGACCTCTTTAACTTGAGTCAAGATAGACCAAATGGCACTCGATTAAGTTTATTTCAAAGCTGGAATTCTTCTAGACAGATATTTAGGAGCCATGCAATGAAAAACTTCGTTGTTCGACTTCCTTACACTAGTCTGAATATAGACTAAAATACGAACAGAACATTGTTGATTTTTTAAAGCTTTATCCTTTCCCCGAACTTCTATGGGAAACACAACATTTTTAAGAGAAAAACGTATCTCCTGTCCGGTTATCGTGTTTGCACAATTAAAAAAAAGGGAAAGTAAGCACATGAAGAATTGCTAAAGACACAAAAATGATTGGTCCCACCATGAAGGGTGTGGCCGTGTTAGAACTGGTCTTATGCAATAAAGGCCAAGGTATCTTGTACGTTAAGTATTTGATTCTGCAGGGACACAGGGACGGTTTGAGTACCAGCAAGAATGCTAAGTTACTAGTAAACTATTGCCTCAGCATATTTTAAATAGGCTTATTGCAAAAATAAGTTACACCTGAACGTTTTCCTTGTTTTGAAGGTTTTCGACCCAGAGAAGACGACGCATTTTTCAACTTCCAAACCACAAACCGTTAGAATGAAATCATTAATATAGGAAAATACTTACCAATAAAATTCACGTTGCTATGTACAGCTCTTTGAAGACGGCTTTCGACTGTTTATTCAATAACTAAGTACCTTACAAACGACAAGATCGATCAAGCCTTGAAATCTGAAATTCGAAGATAAGAAATGTATTGCCCTTACTGAGATGATATGAACAGATGAAAGGACATTTGATCCCCAAAAGGAATAGAACTTCCTAAGCAAAATGAATGTGCCACTTGTTTACGGAAATGCATACAAATGGCACAAAAGCCCTTAATCAGATTTAGATAAAAGGGATTTCTACAAAATCCCAGCCTCTGTTCACTACCATCCAAAAGGAAAATACAACTCCCATTCAATATCTCTTTCTATGCTTCCGAGCCTTGTCGTCGTTCATTGGCGACTATCGTCCTTACTAAGAAAAAAATAATGAAAAGTCCCAACCCACACACTCTCAAGCGAACACAATGAAAATCCCCGTCTGAAACACACTTGAGTTGTATACTAACTACACCACTCCAATGAACTGTACAGGTTTTTTGCGACGAATTTGAAAAACACTTTCAAAAAACGATCTTCAATACGTTACATTCAAATGAGTAGCTTTATTTCACCTTAATTACTCGGTTGTTTTTCAGGACGAAATATGAGGTAGAAACCAATTGAAGACTGCTCTAAACGCACACGAGATCTAGAACTGTTCGCTGGCGATGAACTGACTCCACTGAAAATCCTGACTAGACTGTTCGGTACGGTTGTTGATATCAGGGTTTTTACTTGAAATACATTGCGTGTGTAGTGGTAAAGGGTGAGTTTTTGGGGCTAAAAAAGTGCGCGTGGGTGTGTGTGATTTTCCCCAATCTATCCAATGCACACAAATGCAGAGGCAGGTCGTGAGGTGTGTCTGTGTTGTTGGTGTTATGAATGAATTCCGGTAATGGTGGGCGACGAGGCGGATATGAATGATTTGTCATGGGTTCGGGAAAATGTTGCTAACCAACGGTCGTTGCTAGAAGTTATAGTTCTTGCTGCTGCACACAAAGGACAGGTGGCCTGTTCATACGCACTTTTAGAGTCAGGCACTTCGTCATTGTCATCCGTTTTCGCCGCATGTTATCATGCGAGATTGGGTGTGCGTTTTATTTTTACGGTTGTTTACCTCAAATACCATCTGTACACCTCCCCAGACGCATATTCAAATTCCCAAAATGCTTTCAATTTAACGATGTACATACAATGGCCGAAAAAAATTGTTTACTTTCACGTGAAATTCACAAGGGAAACGAGTAATTTCGCTAAAATTTTCTCCGCATGCCTCCGAGTTGAATAAAATACAAAAGCAATCAAGGCGAAATGGTTATCTTCCTCATTGTTCTTCGTCTGCGCTTAATTTGAATTAATCAAAACAAGGTCCAATTCGTCGGTGCGATTCCCTAATGAATTACACACATACATTGCCTCGAGCACCACGAACTAAAGCCCTATCGACACCGTAAGTGTCATTGTTAAATCTCTTCCCCGTCGTGAATGTAAATATGCAACGGCTGACCTTGGACAATATTTGAATACATCCCGGAATTACCGTTTCCTATTCATTAGAGTAACTCACTCCGGAAAAATGCTAAACAAGCGGCCGAAGGACCAGTCGTTGCAGTATCCGCGCAATGGTATAGAGAATGGCCTAGTAGGCTGTACTCACCTTGAATCTTCTCCATGTTACTACCGCATGGTAAGGAAAATACGGGGATGTTTCATTCAAAAGCATGAGGACAATCTGACGCCCTGGCATTGCATCAGCTGGGCCAGGCAACTATTATGTATGTATATGATGAACTTGGACGGTTCGCGAGAGCGAAGAGTTTGTTGGATCATTTTTGGTGTAACGTCCAACAGATGGATGCGGCCTATACGGCACATGTGATGGTGGAATGTTGTGCGCAAGCACCGAAGCGAACTGTCGTAGTGGTCGTTCATTGGGGAAACTGCTGCCGGGAATAGAAACAATGGATTGTTGCAGATGGAAAACGCGGGAGACATGCAGCTGGCCTGTTTTTAGATGCCATTTTCATTGCATTAAGTTTCTGAAAAACAAGTTTTTTGTTGCTTCTCTTTACGCTGTGACTATGGCAATATTTTTTGTCCTCCAAAATTTCAAAATCCAACTGCCTTTTGTAACAAGTTTCGCAGCTCTACCTTAAGAAAACCAACCGCTGTCACCCTTGCAGACCAAAACGTCAGTGTGACATAACCAGAGATAAATAAAGACGTAACACACCGACCAGCTGAGTGCTTTCAGTGAAAATCGCTTTATCGCGTGTTTTTTCGCCGAAACAAGCGAAAATGATCACAAAAACGACATTTATTCGTTTGACAAGCAAGCTTAAATCCCAATTTCATCGTTACTCAACGAATCCAGCACCGATTGGCACCGTAGAAATCGGTACAAACGCCTACAACACCGACGAATGGACCAATGTCACCCCGAAAATACTCTCTTACCTCGGCGCAAACAAGCACGTCCAAACGAATCATCCGCTATCCATAATACGACGTCGAATCGTTAATTATTTCTATAAATCGTTCACCAACAGTCGAGGTAACCCACTATTCAGTGTCTATGACAATCTAAATCCAATTGTCTCCGTGCATCAGAACTTTGATAACCTACTCATACCGGACGATCATCCGAGTCGTGCTAAATCGGATTGTTATTACATCAACAGGCATTACCTGCTCCGTGCGCATACCACTGCTCATCAAGTTGATCTGATCAAGTCGGGATTGGACAATTTCTTGGTGGTCGGAGAGGTATACAGACGTGATGAGATTGATAGTACACATTATCCGGTGTTTCATCAGCTCGATGCGGTACGTTTGATGAGGAAAGAGAAGCTATTCGATCGGAATCCCGGCCTAGAGGTGTTCGAACAGACAATTCAGCCGAAGCCCGTCGTCTTCTCCAGTGCCAAGTGTATAGATCAGTCCAAACAGCCTTGTCACACACTGGAGGCTGTGAAACTAACCGAGCACGAGTTAAAACACACCCTATCTGGTCTCGCGAAGGATCTTTTTGGCAAAAAAGTCGAATATCGATGGGTAGAGCAGTACTTTCCCTTCACCCAGCCATCGTGGGAGCTGGAAATCCTCCACAAAGGCATGTGGTTAGAAGTGCTCGGCTGTGGGATTATGAGAAACGAAATTCTTCAAAGTGCCGGGGTACACGATTCGATTGGTTACGCCTTTGGCTTGGGTTTAGAACGTCTTGCAATGGTTCTGTTCGATATCCCAGACATTCGCTTGTTCTGGAGCAATGATTCGGGCTTCCTAAGTCAATTCAGTGAGTCCAACTTGGATATTTTACCAAAATACAAACCTGTGTCCAATTACCCACAGTGCAAGAACGATCTATCGTTCTGGTTGCCGGATGGCATGGAAATCAACCAATTTCAACCGAATGATTTCTACGACCTCGTGCGCACTGTTGCCGGCGACGTAGTCGAACAGGTAGCAACCAAATCGATGGAAACAATCATATTCTCACCTCCATCCACTTTCAGATCACGCTCGTCGACCAGTTCAAGCATCCAAAGAACGGCAAGAGCAGTCTCTGCTTCCGAATCGTCTACCGACACATGGAACGTACTCTCACCCAAGCAGAAGTCAACGAAATCCACAGGAAAATCGCCAACGAAACTGTATCGTTGTTTAATGTAAAGATAAGATAATGTGTACAATAAAAAAAAACCCGAAACCACAAGCCTTCTTTCCACAGAAATTAGTTTTATTCCGATCAAAACTGATCCAAAAAAACAGAAAAAAAAAAACGAAAGGACAATAAAATTCACCACAAAATCGATTTGTACAGTAATCATTTCCACAAACAGACTAACGGTGATTAATTAAAACTAAAAAACAAACAAAACCTTCCTCGATTCGCATACAATCACTATAAATGGAATTACGTAGATCACGGGGGTTTTGGGGGAACAGTCTTATCTCAGAAAACCGAAGGAAAGAAAATCAGAATGAAGACGCGCAGGGGAATATGTGTGTACATTCACCTGAATGAGTGATTACGTCCACGGTAAGAAGTTTGAGAATAGAGCGGTGCCGATGAGGAAATATCCACCGAACCAGAGCAACACCACCGAATTGGCTGATTTCCATTCGATGCGATCGAATGTCTTTGGCAAATGATTCACAGCGAACCAGTAGAGTACGGGCGACGACGAACAAACGAGCCGTGTGGTGATTTGCACGTGTGCGAAGAACGTGGAAAATAGCGTAAGGAATAGACAGTGCAGGATGAATGGTATGGATTTCCATTCGGCGATGGCTTGATGGATTGTGGACACTTGAAGGAAGTTGATGAGTGAACGTAGGTAGTAGAAGGATTGATAGTAAACAAATCCGATGACTGGAGCGGCTACAATGAAATTTGGCAATTGTTTCCACTCGAAATACTTGAGGAAACCGACGTTCCAGTAGTGGCTCTGGATGTAGGTGTACGGGAACGGGAATGATTCGTCGCACCACGGCGAATATGGAGGTACACGCTCACCGGCCAGAATATAATTACGTTCCACGGCATACTTGACCACCTCGGGTGGATTGTTGATCTCGGGATTTGTCGTGCAGAACTGATGGAACGCATAAAAACAGAAGAATGTCAACGGAATGATGGACGCGATTATGATAGCAAACAATTTGAATATCAGCCACTTGGTTTGCTTTAAGTAGATTTTTCTCAAGATGAAATAGACGGGAAAACCGAGATTTATAAGTCCATTGGAGCGACACACAATACTGAGAGCCAATGCCATGGTAGATGCGATCAGTGAGACCTGTCCGACACACTCGAGCATCAGACTGAACGATAGCCAACAGAAGAGACTCTCCGAGTACGGTGCGGTGAAGAATATCGATGCCGGATTGAAGCAAAATATCACTGCAGCATTCCATGACTTGTTGAGATCACCGAATATCCTCTGCGTCAGCTCGTACAGGCAATTTGCAGCACGACAGAAGAAATATATGTTCACAGCCACACCGATCACCAGGCACAATGTGCGCAACGATATTCCGAGTCCAATGAAGTAAACACACTTGGCCAATAGGCCCACAATCGTCGGGTACAACGGATAGAATGCCAATGTATTCTCGTAGCTGTAACCATATTCGGCGATATGTAGAAAATATTCCGCGTCCCAGCGTCGCAGTCCGGACAGACAAAAGTTCAATGTCTTATCGATGAATGTCTCTTCAACGTCCACAGCTTTTGGTGAGTTGAATACATCGGGATTATGATCGGTTATAAGGGCATCTGCAATTAACTGCACGCTAAGTACAATAAGCCGACTAGCTAGAGCGAGTTTGGTAACCTTTTCACTCATAGCCCTCGGTTATGTCTCTCTCTGCGAAGGAGTAGGATTCAATAAATCATGTGTTTTTCGTTATATGAACGATGCTACTTACCTGCTTGAATGTTGGAATGATATTTGTGGTGAATATTTCACAAATTATTTATAACAAATATACCGAAAATGCTCATGTAATTGCCTTTTTTTTTTTTCTTGGATGTAGAAATGAATCCCAACCGGCTGCGTGTGATTTTTCTATGAACTGAATTGTCAAAATCAGGTGTTTGACTCATATGGGTTCTCTTACGTTTTAGCCGTGCGGGATATAATGAAAATGTAATAGAGTTTTCGAAAGTCATTTCAATTTCAGTATATTTAATCCTTATAAAAACAAGCATAAAATTATGTGACTCCTTGCATTTGGGGTAAAAAAAGAAAACCAAGAGATTTTGGAAAAAACTTTTATTGTTATACAGTCTTTCTGCTGATAAAACATACATAACACACACACTACTTATTCAACTTTATACCAACGGATAACTAGCAGCTGTAGCAATACCGCATTGATTTGACTTATTACGTGTCATTTTAATGTAACCATGATCGCCCCACGATGTACCCCATGAGTTCTTCACCAACCAATAATCCTGACCGTTTGATTCGGTACCATAGCCAACAACCAAAACACCATGATCCAATTGTTGTGCATCACAATTGGGTTCGTTGTAAACACCCTCACTGTAGAATTGGAATGATTCATGCGAAGCATCGATGGCAACCGCGATTGGACCCATAGTAGCAACAGCATCCCGGAGTTTGGTCTCATCGGCTTCTGGAATGTCTACGAAACCGCGGTCGGTTGCGCCGATACTCCTCTTATCGAAACGGCAAGTATTATCGACAGCTTCGTATGGATATGAGATTTCGGTATCAACGCCGCCGTTATCCTTGATGTATTTGAAGGCGTTATCCATGAGGCCACCGTTGCAACCGTTGTTACCATAGGCCGTCGAACAATCGACCAAATTCTGTTCGGAAAGTGATACCAGAACGCCGGTACGACGGAATGTTTGTCCCTCTAAAGCGCCAGTCGAGGAGAATGCCCAGCATGATCCACAATGGCCTTGATCTTTGACCTCGGTGACGGCGCCCTTTGCTCTCCAGTCGACAGATTTGGCAATTTTCACATTAGCCGGGCTAATGAAGGTGATTCCTAAACTTTTACGGCTCTCGTTGCTGCAAAATAAATGAAAAATGTTTAACGAACGATAGAGACATAGAAGATTTGTATTGCAACTTACGCCATACTATAATTGTAGCCATTCATCAGGGTAGTGAATTCGTGATGCAGCAGATCCGCATACTTGTTGAGCTTCAGTTTGTAGGAGACAAGGTTTTGCGCGTATTTCTGGTTATGTTTGGCGATTTTATGTTTGTTTTCCATGAAGATTTTCATGCGAAATTGTTCTTCGGTTTCGCTTTTGTATTGTTTGCTGTGTGAAAGCTGGAAACAAGAAAGGAAATTGTTGTATATAGCGGTCATTCCAAACGTGATAAGAGGCGTAAACAAAACGCATACGCGCGGATTGAGTAGTCATTTCTGGGGAATTCATTGAATGCTTATCTCTCACATGCTTTTATGGCGGCGATAAAATGAGCATCAACCGCCCCTTAATGTTTCAGGAATGATTGGTTTCGTAACAGTTTGCGAATTGCATATAAATGCTTATCAAATGGCGTGAACGTGACTGAAATGCAGATATTGATGACTTTGTTTACTCACCAGGAATACTTTAAGCCGAAATGATGGTATTTTTATAAATATCAGCTAGAGGTGATGAAACTATTACATTTTATTCGAATTCGAAATTCGTACGAAACATACATTACATATGTTCGGACTTCGATGTTCAAATTCACGTTAATTACAGGTGTGCACGAAAAAATACGCACAGTGCATTGTAATTTAGCGGCATTAAGAGCAAATTCATTCAGAACCAATCCTCATAAAAATAAAACCAATCACACATCCAAGCACATAAGCCGGTGTGTAAGTAATTAAGCGTACCTTCTCGTGATAGGTTCGCTTCATTAGCCTCTAATCAAAACCTCAATAGCATACGACTAAGCGAAATAATTGCGCAAACAGAAAACAGTAACTCTTTTCTGGACCGATGACCAACACCGCTTAGCACTAATACCATTCCAAAGCTTTCTATCGTTGTGTTTATCAGTTGAGCATAGTCGAGACGAACGAGACCTTTGCGACTTCTCTTTATCTGTGCTCAATCAAGTTTTCAACGCAATAAATGTTTATTGATTGCGAGCAAGCCATTCGCCATATCTCACTTCTACAATATTCGCCAAAGACACAAGCGTAAACAAATTAGGCTCATGTTACTTCGCCTAGATTCTGTCAAACACCCTTCAACTGGGCGTTTGTAATGGCTTATCAGCAAACAAAAAAAAAAAATCAAAATAAATCACCGCCTTACATAGTACGACGCGCGCAATTTCTTCTTATCGCGACTATATAGAATGTCGGTCGTAAGTTTGATTGAATGAACAAGGAAGCGGCGGCATCAAATGTGGCGTCAATAATAGATGGACGCATAACGTTGCAATTGGCAAGACCTCAATAAGCATCGAGCTAATTGTGACTCATCTCGCGCCGACAGTAGGACTCTTTGTTTACAATCCACTCGCGAATTCGTTGAATAAAATGTAAAATGATAAGGTATTCTAGGTACTCACCTTGAATGCATGCCATTCCTCTTTGATGACTTGAATTGGTGAAATAGCGCTAACAGCGGCCAATAAGCCGACGAATACAATAACAGCACGCATGGCTATCACTCGAGATCTGAAACAATGGAAAAAGCAAAAGCAAGACAATTAAGTGCAAGTCAGCTACAATTTGATTCGTAAACAAATAATGAGATGAAACTGCTTGTATAGTGGTCAGCAGACTTATCTGAATTCTAAGAACCGAGTGGCTGCGGTTAACAAGTGATCGGCTGAGTCAACACAAGAGGAGAAAAAAATCATAAAAATTAGAAACGACCAGTCTCTCAGAAGTGTCTACACATCATGTTCGCTTGAAATATTAGTCGCAAGTAGAGATCATGCGATTGGCTTTACAGTTGTAGCCATCGGAGTCGAATCCTTAACGGTTTCCCTGTGATTACAACTATGGATGTGTTTCTTTTCAACACAACTGTACTCAATCACGTGATACCATCCATTGAAAACGGTGTAACTGAGCCCCGAAAACCACTGTTTGGATGAAGGACGTACATACATATGTATGTGTCGAGTGGTTGTTTACCTACTACCCACGCAAATTAGTTCCATGAACTTCACTGTAAACCTGAAGTCGAACGACACTTCAACCAAAGATCATTCCCTCTGACCACTTACAAGCAATGTCATCGAATCCAATACACAAAACGAAGAAAACAGCATACAAACAATCTATCCAATCGGATGACGCAATATTGTATCGAAACAAAAGCACAGCCAATTAGATACGACGCACAGGTTCACACTCAACCCCAAAAAAACTTACCAAACAAATTTCTTTCAACTTAGGACACTTGACAAAAAAAAAAACGATAAAAAGAAAAAAAGGAAGAAATACTTTATCGAAAATAAAGGAAAACTGCTGGTCCAAACACAACCGAAGGAAACGAATTCCAATTTGTTAATAAATCACTGGTTAGCCGAGGAAATAATGAAACCTCTTCCGTCACCGTATCTTCTTTGTTTGCTGTCATTCTGTTTTGTGTTGCTCATACTCTCGCGCAGTGAAGCCAAAGCGATTGTGAATTGGCGTGATATACGCAAGTAGTAGATTCCACTGACGTTTTGAATTCAAATATGATGTCAGTTGTCAAGCTTTGTCCGATGTAGTGGGAGGGAGGCATCCACCAGAGATCCGTGATACAGGCAGCCTTAAAACCGAGAAGAACGGCCTTAATGGAAAAATCTATCAGAACTGTAGGCATACTGTTAAGGACTAACCACTATATCAGTAAATTATGCATTATCAGACATGGTGGGGTTAGGATGACTAAGGACTAATGCCCCTATCACAATACTGCGTTTGCGCATGCTTCAAGTGACGTTGACGTTAAACAAACAAACCCAGGCAATTCTATGGGACACTCTACAATACTGCGTTTGCGTTGGCGAGCTTACGTCCGTTGAAAAATTAGAGAAAATAAGAAAAAATGAGAGCGACCTAACAACCATAGATAAATACATAGAGATGGCAATCTGATGACTTTGACAGGCACCTTGACAGATAGCCCCTACAAACGCGTTGCGGTTTGACGGCGTCCTGACTATGTCATTCTGCCTTGTTCCCACCTGGATCCGACGTCTTGACTCTACACATCGACGTCTTGAGACTATTATTGTGTTAGTCAAAAGCGTCGTTTTTAAACGGAGAATAACACGTATGTATAGTATCGGTGTCTATTACAAAAGCAACAGCCAACCCCTGCGGGGATCACAGGGCAGACGTACGAAGGTTTTCCATCGTGTTCATTTATCTATGGTAACAACGCATACAAAAGTCCAACACGCTGACAATTTCGGGCGCTTTTATGACAGTTCTTGTTATTTGAATGTGACGACGAAAAGGCGTTTGTTTATTTTTGCAAATTTTGACATGGAAACAGCTGATAATTTTGAAATGTCACTTCGACGCATGTTTGAAGTATTGCTCTCGTAACGTAAAAACGTAACATAACATATATCCGACGTATGCGGCCGTTGTAAAATGTGAGAAGAGCCACCTCCTCGTGGCGCCATCTGGAGATTTCTTCAGGTTTATTCGGTTAGGATACGGCCTAATAAGCCGTAACCATAAAAAAATCATCGTCACTTAAAAACAACCACAAGCCTCGGATTTAACGGACGAACTACATGTTGACAACCACCGCAAATGTAAACAAGGACAGGAGTATCGGCTCTGCACCTAGAATGTTAAGTCCCTTAAGAGTTAGAAAAAGCCCCAAACCGCACCATTACCGCCTCCAACAAGTCCGAAGGGCCGGGTAAAAAAGAGCAGAAAAACTGTGACGGAAACTACGGAAACTGCTACAAGAAAAACAACGCCTATTTCAATGCGTATTGAAGTCGTAAGCTTCCGGCATGTGAGCGAAAGCCCCATAACAATCCGCACCAAAGCTTTCTTCGGAAACATCAGCTTGATATGCGTTCACGCCCCCACAGAAAAAAATGGCGACAAAGTCAAAAATTACTGCTATGACCTCCTAGAAAGAACATACGCACAATGTCCCAGGAATGATACCAAGATTTTTCTAGGAGATTTCAAAGCGAATCTGAGTAAAGAGAACATCTTTAAACGAGTCGTAGAAAAGCACAGCCTACACGACGCCACATTCGAAAACGGATTCAGACTAATATACTTTGTGACGAAGCGTAATCTTTTAGTAGCTAGCACACAATTCCCACACCTCAATATTCATAAGAGGACCTGGGGGCCTCCTGATTCATTTTCTGTTATCCAAATCGATCATATTGTGATCGACGCCATGCACTCCTCCAGCGTCTTGGATGTCCGAACCTTCCGAGGAGCCAATGTTGACTCGGATCATTACCTTGTTGCAGCCAAGGTACATACGCGGATATCGCGAATACTGTGAAGTCGAATAGAACCAGCGAAATTTGACGTCGGGAAGCTGCAATCGCAAGGGACCGTCGGGACCTTCGCCGGTCGTGTCTCCCTCAAGTTCTCTCAAGAAACGATGCAAGCTGCACATGCTATAGAACAGCAATGGAGACGTTGTCAAAGCGCCGTCAGGGATGTTGCCTCTGATGTATAAGGTTTCCAGCCATCACCTACAAGAAACCCTTGGTTTGATGACGAGTGCAGACAGGTACATGCAGAAAAACAGAATGCATACATGCCCACGTTGCATCGACAAACGAGAGCTGGTCGTGAAGGGAGGAGCATACTTACTTACTTACTTACTTATCAGGCCTGCGATCCATGGAGGATCTGAGCCTGAGCTATAGCTGCCTTCCATCCTTGACGGTCCCGGGCACTTTGCTTCCAGTTGTCAAGACCAAGATGTCTTACATCCGCGATTACTTGGTCTTTATACCGGAGGTTCGGTCTTCCTCTTCTTCTCGAACCAGGAGGCTCGGAGTCGAGGACCCTCTTAGCTGGAGCGTTGATGTCCATGCGCTCGATGTGGCCGAGCCAGTGTAGTCGACGGATCCTTGCCTTCCGGACTACATCCACATCTAGGTGCAGCTCGTAGAGTTCGCGGTTCTGTCTTCTTCTCCATTCACCATCCTCACAGACAGGACCAAATATCCGGCGCAGAATTTTTCTTTCGAAAGAACCCAAAATCAGCTCCGCTGTCCTGCTTATCGTCCAGCTTTCGGCTCCATACAGCAAGACTGGCGGAATGAGCGTTTTGTAAAGCATGACTTTGGTCTTTCGAGTGAGGAGTTTTGACCCCAGTTGTTTGGACAAGCCGAAGTAGCAGCGGTTGCCAAGGGCGATTCTATGCCGGATCTCCACTGTGGTGTCATTTGTGGAATTTACGTTTGCCACGAGGTAGATAAACTCCTTAACTACCTCGAAATTGTAGCTGTCAATTGTTATATTTTGTCCCAGGTGGTGAGCGACGGATTGGTTTTAGCTTGACAGCATGTATTTCGTTTTATCCCATTGATCTTAAGACCAACTCGTTTCGCCTGTTCTTCAATCGCCGTGAATGCTTCCACAATGCCACGGCGAGAGCACGCGATGATGTCGATATCATCCGCGTATCCTAGCAGCTGGATGGACTTGTAAAAGATAGTGCCTTCCCTGTTGACGCCTGCCCGTCGCACTATCTGCTCCAGCACCAGGTTGAAGAAGTCACATGACAGCGCATCTCCTTGCCGAAATCCGGTGCATGTTTCGTATGGTTCCGAGGTCCTAGAGCCGAGTTGCACGGTGCATCGCGTGTTTTTTAGCGTGGCGCGACACACATAAAGGGAGGAGCATACGCTTTTTAAAAGGAAAAAGGACGAGCACGAAAAGCGCGCGATCGAGGAGACGGGGATATGTTGTCGCAGAAATGACGTTCGAAAATGTTACCAAAGAGTAAAACGAACATGACAAGGTCATAAAGCCAGAACGGAAGCCTGCAAGGTTAAACACGCACACATCGTACCTAAATCACAATCGATGCTGAGAGGAAGAATATTTCTGTGGACTGTACCAATATATGTAACGGCAAAGTTGGTCAAGACACCACTGTCAGGCAGAACGTACCATTCGCACTGGACGAGGATGAGAACAAATTTCGTCCGCCCGACTCAGACGAGTCGCGATATCAAAACTAAAATCTAATAAAGCTGCTGGGAAAGACGGCCTGCCTGCTGAGCTATTTAAAGTAACTGGAGATGAGTTGGTTCTGAGCATGCACCAGCTCATCTGTAGAATATGGTCGGAGGAAATCATGCCCGATGAATGGAATCTCAGCATTGTTTGTCCGGCCATACTGCTTCCAGTCGATCTCTTGGTCTTTATACCGGAGGTTTGGTTTCACCCTTCTTCTCGAACCAGGAAGCTCGGATTCGGAGACCCTCTTAGCTGGCGCGTTGGTGTCCATGCGCTCGATGTGGCCGAGCCATTGTAGTCGACGAATTTTTGCCTTCCGGACTATATCTACATCTTTGTACAGCTCATAATGTTCGCGGTTGTGTTTTCTTCTCCATTCGCCTTTCTCGCAGAGAGGATCGAATATCCGTCGTATAATTCTTCTTTCGAAGGAGCCAAGGATCAGCTCCGCTGTCCGGCTTTTCGTCCAGTTTTCGGCTCCTTATAGCAGGACTGGCAGGATAAGAGTCTTGTGGAGCATAAGCTTGGTTCTTCGGGACAGGAGTTTGGACCTTAACTGTTTTGAAAAGCCGAAGTAGCAGCGGTTGCCGAGCATAATTCTGAGCCGGATCTCCATTATGATGTCCTTCGTGGAGCTTATGTTTGCCCCGAGGTATGTGAACTCCTTCACCTCCTCGAAATTATAGCTGCCGATCGTTATGTTTTGTCCTATGTGATGTTGAAAGCGTATATTTCGTCTTCTCCTCATTGATGTGAGGATCAGCTCGTTTCGCCTGATCGTCAATCGCCGTGGACGCTTCCACAATGGTGCGCTGGGAATTTACGATAATATTATATCGTCTGCGTAGCCCAGCAACTGGATCGATTTGTGGAAGATAGTGTCTTCCCTGTTGACGTTGACCCCCCGCCATATTTGTTCCAACACGAGATTGAAGAAGTCGCATGACAGCGCATCTCCTTACGAAAATCCAGTTCAGGTTTCAAAAGGCTCGGAGGTTCTGGAAACGAACTGCACGGTGCATCGAGTGTTTGTTACCGTGGTTTCACATATCCGGATCAGTTTTCCCGGGATCCCGACTTCTGCCATCGCGTTAAATAAATCTTTGCGATGAATGCTGATATGTATGTATGTTGGCGTTACAGTCCATGAAGAACCAAAGCCGAGCTTCTCTCAATCTCCCATGTTGTGTGTGATTTTATTTTCCCATAGGTAAAGGGACCTACAGTTTATTGTCGGTTCCGAACAGCGAATTTCGAGATGTTTTTCTAGACAATTATACTATAGGGGCCTTGTCAGAACCCCGCTAAGGAGAAGAACCGTGACGTGGCTGTTGTCGGGATTCGATGCCGTATGCTGATGAGCAACACACTACCCACTGAACCACGGCGCTCTCTGATGCTGACATGTAAGTATGTTGGCGTTAGAGTCCAAGAAGGACCAGAGCCGAGCTTCTCTCAATCACCCATGTTGTGTATGATTTCATTTTCCCATAGGTGGAAGGGACCTACAGTTTATTTCCGGTTCCGTACGGCGAATTTCGAAAAGCCCTTCATGACAATTTTACTACAGGGGGTTTTGTCAGAACCCCGCTTAGGAGAAACACGTTCGATGACTGTGTCTGGGATTCGATCCCGTATCATCGGCGTCAGAGGCCAACATACTACCCACTGCGCCACGGTGCTCTCAATGATGCTGAAATGCGGCTTTAAGATCGATAAACAGGTGGTGGGTTTCGATTTGAAACTCGTTGGTCTTCCCCAGGATTTGTCGCTGTGTGAATATTTGTTCTACAGTCGATTAGCCTCGGCGGAAGACACACAGGGGCTGATTAGTGTGGTGCGAAACGGCTTTGGACGTTGACACAATATACTGGATAAGATCTCGTAAGCGACATTGAGCAAGGATATACCTTTGTATGTAGTTATGTATAAACTTTTGCATATACAGTTGGCTCCAGACTTATACACAGGAAATACAAGAATCTTCTAGGCCAGACCAACTTTCGCCGCCTCGAACTCAATACTTGCAAACACCTCGTTGACATCTCGCTGTGATCTACCTATTATGTCAATATCGTCGGCGTATGCAAGGAGTTGCGAGGATTTGAAATAGATTGTCCCTCTTGTATTGGCCAGTGATTTTTGCACAATCATTTCCAATATGATGTTGAAGAAATCACACGACAGCACATCGCCCTGCCTTCACCGATTCGGATGGAGCAGCGAGCATTCTCCAAGGTCATCATGCATAATCTGATGAGTTTAGCAGGTATGGCAAAGGTAGACATAGCGTTGTGTCGTCTCTAATTACGCTGTCGTATGCGGCTTTGAAGTCGACAAATAGGTGGTGAGTGTCGACTTGAAATTCATTGGTTTTTTCCAGGATCTGCCGTAGTGTGAAGATTTGGTCGATGGTGGACTTCCCTGGCCTGAATCCGCACTGATAAGGACCTATCAGCTTATTTACAAAAGGCTTCAGGTGTTCACAAAAAACGGCAGAGAAGATTTTGTAGGTGATGTTAAGGAGACTTATTCCTCTGTAGTTGGCGCAATCAGAGGGGTCTCCTTTCTTGTGGATCAGGCATACGATGCTGAGACTCCATTCCTCGGGCATGCTTTCCTCTGACCATATCTTACAGATGAGCTGGTACATTCTCCTAACCAGGTCATCCCCAGCTGCCTTGAAGAGCTCAGCAGACAGTCCGTCTGCGCCAGCAGCTTTATTCGACTTGAGTTTCGACGGAGTTCTCTGCGGTCTTTGTCGTTTAGAAATGGATCATGCTGCCTGACAGGAGTATATTGACTAACATCGCCGTTATACAGTCTGCAGAAGTGGTTTTTCCATATTCTCAGCATCGACTGCATTTCTACTACTAGGTGTCCGTTCTCATCTCTGCAAGCTTCCGTTCTGGTTTTATAACCCTGGCATGTTCGCTTCTTCTGTTGATAAAACCTTCGAACGTCACGCCTGCAGTAACACCTCTCCAAATTTCAATCGCGCGCTTCTCGTGCTCTTTCTTCCTTCTCCTGAGAAGCTTATGCTCTTCCCTTCTTTTGAACTCGTAGAGCTCACGAGCTGCTCTTGTTCTTTTACGCAGCGAGGCCTTATATGCATCCTGCTTCGCTGTATGAATCCTCCTGCACTCGTCATCGAACCAGTTGTTTCTTAGTGGTGGAGCCTTGAAACCCAAAACTTCGAATGCAGAGTAGTAGTAGTACGATTTACGTTCTGTCTGAAACTGACTCATGCCAGAAAAAGGCGCGGCAATGACAGCCCGCGGCTTCGCTCGCGTTAAATTCGGGGTAACACGGTTCCCCTTTCCTGATTTAGAACACAGAAGAGAACTCAGAACAGAATGTTATTTTAATACGCTACTGTAGACGATATTATAAGTAAAGATTCTGGGCATTGGACACACGCGAACATGCTACATACAATTGTCCATGGGAAAAACACAGCTTTTCTAAGTTCACCCCAGCCACCTTTAATGTTTGACCTTGCGCCTTGTTAATGGTCATAGCGAAACTAAGCTTTAGAGGAAATTGTAGCCTTTTAAATTGGAACGGGAGATCTGTGGGAATTTTTGGGATTCGTGGGATCATTACATTTTCACCCTTTCCTACGCCGGTTAAGATAGTGGCGCTAATGATATTGCGGCCAAGTTGTGTGAGACGAAGTCTCGTCCCATTACATAATCTCGGGGCATCTAAATTTCGTATAAGCATGACTGGGACGCTTAGTAGTCAAATAACAGAGTATACCGTATGCACTATAGTGTGAAGCGCGGCCCGATGCCCGCACTTAAGTACAGATAGAGAGCACACAACGTAAGCGCGTTTCAGAAACATATCAGCGCCATCTATCGTAATCCAAGAGTAACACTTATTTATGTTTCGAATGTTGATTGTTTTCTTAAAAGCTGATTGATTTATGGTTGTTTAAATTATTATTATTCGTTTGTATCATAGAACCTATACTAATTTTGCGGAGAGTCTCACACAAATTTCCATCCCCTACTGATTTTTTTTTTTTGCTGCATACAAACTTAACGGGGGCTAGAAAGAAACAAAAAGTAGCCTACGTCACTCTCCATCCCTTCAACTATCTCCACTTAAAAAGTCTCGTCAATTCGTCGCTCCGTTTTGCCGTGAAAGACGGACAAACAGACACACACTTTCACATTTATAATATTAGTATAGATTATAGATATCTATCAAATACTTTTGAAAAAAAAAAAAAAACGACTGCAGTCCATATTGACAAGATTTAACGCTATTCCTAACCACCAGTTTGATTTCTAAGGACCGCACTCAACTATTGAGAAGGTGCATAGAGTGGCAAATAAGTTGTCAACCGCATTAGGCAACACACAATTTTACGTTGCATCGTACCCAGACGTGGCGAAAGCTTTTGAATCAATTTGGCACAAGGGACTATCAAGGTAGCATTTTAGGACCCCACCTTTACCTGATATGCACAGCAGGCATGCCCATCCCTGACAGTGATGATCGCAACCTTCACCGACGACACTGTCCTGCTAAGTTTCGGACACCAACTGCCAACTGTAGCCTACTAATTACAACAAATACTAGGTAAAATCAGGTAAGTGGTTCTCAAAATGGTACGTAAAGAATAACGAAAGGGAAAACGATACATGTTATCTACAAAACTAAAGTAAAATATACATCCCTACCACTAACAACAACTATAAGCACTTACCCATCCAAATGCTTGGATATTCAGCTGGACCGCAAATTGACATGGAAAATCCATATTCAGCAAAAATTAGCTCAGGTAAACCACAAAGCACTTGCCGAGCACAGTTCAATTCATCGCTCTGTCATCATCTTCCTATTGATTATTTTTAGATACTACCTCGGGGAAATGTTCCATGCTCACATTAAGAATAAGAAACCCACTAGCTTGTGAAGATTTACAAATTCTTCGATTCGCTGCAGCAAGTCATATTCCACTTGCTGGTAAACTGTATTGAAAATTTATTGACGATCTTACTCGAAAATTTGTCACCCAAAAGCACTTCGTTGCTGCGTATCGATTATGCAAATGTGCAGTAGAAGTGAGGCCATATACCAAGCTAGGCACCTAATCCTCAACCTAGATCCCTCATTGTACTGGTTGGTCACCGACTAATGGTGTATTGCTCGCATTTACGAAAACCTCCTGCTTGAGCAAACTCTCCCGACTTCAGGTCGATAGACCGTCTTCTAAGCTAACATCGGAACTATTAATGAGACGTGAACGATCCACTCATTGGATATGGCAGGGTTGTGCTTAACCTGCTGATCTTGAAGAATGTTGTTATTCGTGTCGCATCGGTCAGGCAGTCTTAAGAGTGTAATGTGACAAGTCCATCCATAGCTTGTAACAAAACTCTCAAAAACCCGAGGCTGTTGACATCGCTGATAATTTTTACAGAAGCTGCGCGCACAAGACAAGTCAGTAAGCCATAGCACAAGTTGCCTTTACTGTTCTAAGTGAGATGATCCAGCTTGCCAGCTACAATAATCTACCGTAAGGCTTTAATCACTGGTTAGCCTACAATCATTACCACGAGTGAGAATGATTAATTAATGGTCAAAATACGTGTCGTATAAGCCATTAAATTCACAGGAAATTTCTGCTCACCCTAACTTTGAGAACATAAGATGTTCCACCGATAAGACAATAATTGAGTCTCAAGAATCCTTTTTTGTTGTTTTTTATTTAACTTTCTACACACGCATACATATAATACACGACTTAGAGCTAAGCTAATGGGAAAATAGCCGATCGGGCAATCGGCTTCTGTGCATTCCTCTCGATCCGAATGAATCCCATCTCACCCCATGTAGTGCCGAACGAATTCTGCACCATCCAATAGTCCCTTGACGTAGTTGGATCTGTACCATAGCCCACAACAGTCATGTAATGCGCTGCAATTTGTGTCGTTGTCGGTTGTGTGAAAATGCCTTCCTTGTAATGCATGAACTCAAACGATCCAGGATTGAATCTAATCACCACCGGCGCCATGTAATTCACAATCGACCTTAAGGCTGTATCATTACCATTGGGTACGCTACCATATGATGTAAGGTTGACTGCGCCTGTCATATTAGACGGCTGAATACACATTCCTTGACCCACCTCGGGATTGTTTGGATAGTCTGCTTCAGGATATACACTCTGCCCGAATTGGGTAAGATAGTCAAAAGCAATTTGTGATACCTGGCTGATGCATGCTCTGGCCGCACCGGCACAATCGATAAAGTTCTGAGCAGAAAGGAGCGTAGAGGCAGCGCCTATATTTGCCTCATAGATTTGCAAAGCTGCAGCGGTAGCATAAGCCCAGCCACTGTTACAAACTTGCCCTTGATCCTGGACGGGACTACTCATACCTTGGTCGGCGTACGAGAACGATGCTTGTGGTTGGGCTGTAGGCGCAATGTACGGATCAGCGTTCGATGGAATGTCTATTGTTTGGGGGAATAGAGCAGCGAATTCGATGAATTTCAAGTCGGAATATTGATTCACATCCAATCGGTAGGGCTCAAAGTTATTGTTGTACCGCACGTTATGAGCATTAATACGGGCCTTATTCACGGCGTAGTAATATCGTGCGGTTTTCTCTGCAGCCGGCGTGGGGTATGTCTTGCCATAGTCCAACTAAGAGGATAAAAGAATAAAGCAAATTAGGAGATCCAGAAAACAAGGATTCCTCCATGCCACACCTTGTAGTTATTCCACTCCTCTGTTGACACTGCATTCGCCGAGCAAGTCACAATAGTCGCAACAAATACGAGAGATAATACAAGCAATTGCATCTTTAACAACAACGTCCGGCACCTCTAATAAAACTAACTTCGACCTCATCCCGTTCATGTGCTTTTATATTCTTCCCTACAAACACACGGGGTACGTGCCTTACCTATCATAAGGTAAACACGACAGTTAGGAAAGATGCTCTCTATCTCGCCCTAATTCCGAAAGTGTGAAATCTTTCTTCATCGTATTCTAGATAAATATTTGATTCATAATCATACAATAGTCGCTTTGGTGAAATAAGGTTTATTTATTTTTCTTTTGCATAAAATACGAAATATTCGTGTCGAACGTCTATTGTGAATTGGATTGATTTAACGGTAATTGTCAATTCAGCAACGTTTAGTACACGATTCAACTTAGAGTGACGGGAAGATGGCCGCGTTGGTGATCGGTTTCTGTGGGTTCCTCTCAATACGAATGTATCCATTTTCGCCCCATGTGGTGCCGAAGGAGTTTTGCAGTAACCAGTAATTCTTCGATGTAACGGTGTCAGTGCCATAACCTACAACTGTCAGATATTGTGAGGCTGAGTTTGTCGGAGATGGCTGTGTGAAGATGCCCGACTTGTAGTGCATGAACTCGAAGGTGCCTGGATTGAATTTTACCACCACCGGTGCCACGTAGTTTACGATCGACTTGAGAGCCACGTCATTTCCATTCACAATGGTCGAATAAGATGTCAAAGTGACAGTATTAGTTTGACTTGCCGGAAATGTGCACATGCCTTGTCCGGTAGTTGGTCTATTTGGATACGACGATGCCGGGTATAATCTCTGTCCGTTCCGGGTCAGGTAGTCAAAGGCGACTTGTGACACTTGCCTGGTGCATGCATTGGCACCTCCAGCACAGTCGATTAAATTCTGTGCCGATAAAAGTGTCGAACTTGGTGTACCTGAAGTGGATGCTGAATATATTTGCAATGCAGCAGCGGAAGCATACGCCCAACCACTGTTGCAAACCCGTCCTTGATCCTGCACTGAACTGATGAATCCTTGAGCCGAGTATGTGAACGAAGGTTGAGGTGCAGTGGACGGCACAGCGTATGGAACACCATTCGAAGCAATCTCAGTGGTGGGGGGGAAAAGTGCGGCAAACTCAATAAATCGCAAATCCGAATATTGGTTAACATCAAGATCGTAGGTTTCACCGCCCTTCTTGTATCGTTGGTTATGCGTTGCAATTCGATTCTTATTCACTGCGTAGTAGAACCTGGCAGTGTTCTCCGCACTTGGTGTCGGGTACACCTTGCCAAATGCTGCCTGTAAAAGAGAAAATCACGTGAGAATTTCAACGAAAATTAAAACTCTTACGACCACACCTTGTAACCATTCCAATCTGCGTCGGATACACATGTTGCCAGGATAGATGGAAGACCCACAAACAGAATGTATGCCACCAGGACCGTCTTCATCGTAGTGCTCTTGTATCCTTCAAGTTGTTTTTCCCGAAAAGACTATTTCCAATTGAAAGGTTAGACTTTTTATACCAACATTTCGCAAGAACTTGAAATTTACGAATTTAATCTAAGATCGCACACAAGATAAGGTTTATTGCATTAGAAACAGATAAAAATTTGGCTATGATGCAAGTCAGCCGTGATAAGTTTTATTTCCTAGAATGACAATCATCCCCTGGGTCACGACCAGGTAGTGTGGCCTAATTCTTTTGGAACTGACTGTGTATTGTGTGTACATAACTGGCAACTTGTTAGCGAATTACCTGCCAAATTTTACAGAGCCACCAACCCCGATTGACTGTATCGCTGTATCATAATTGTAAAGACAAACAAAACGCGTGGTCTTTCAAAATGTATCTTATTATTACTTCATGCCGAATACATGCAATTTACATATCATGCGAGTGTTATCATGGGCCCACCCATCTTCCGATTATCTAGCGTCTTATGGTAGAGTATAAATACTTGAGTATCTAAGTGGTGAACAGTTCATTCGTTACAGAATTGGATAGCTGCACTCTGAGGCTATGCCGCAGAAACTATTCTGATTTCGTAGGAGTCTCATGAATCCATCCTCGCCCCAGTTCGTCGAGTAGGAGTTCTTGATGATCCAATAATCTCGACCGTTTTCGGTACCGTAGCCGACCACAAGAACAGAGTGATTAACCTCTTCTTTGTTGCATTCATCGTCGGTGTAGATGCCTCCTTTGTAGAGCTGAAACGAGTTTGGACTGGCGTTTATAGAGCACGCGATTGGTCCGAGTGTGGCTACGACTTCTTTCATGCGTTCTTCGTCGCCGGGTCGTATACTGGCGTAGTCTCTGATCCGCACCACATTTCCAGTTTGATTATGGTAGCATTGTGGGTTTTCAACCTGACTATATGGGTAGTTGGCGTCGAGCGATATTCCATGTCGGACCACGTATTCAAAGCCATATTCCTGGAATCCACCGTCACAGCCCATGTTGCCGTATTCTTCCGCACAATCGACCATATCCTGTGCCGAAAGGGGCACCAGAAAACCTGTTTTACGGAAAAGATGTCCTTCGATAGCACCAGCGACGGCAAATGACCAGCAACTACCGCAGTCTCCTTGGAATTTCGGTGTAGTCACCCCGCCCAAATCGCGCCAATCAAAGTGGTCTGGCAGATTAAGGAAATTGTTTTTCTTCAAGAAATTCCGGTGCTTCTTCGCCAGCTGCCTGAGAACAGAAGCGTTACATAAACAAAATGTTGATCTATACACGTGGAAGCGGTAGCTACTTACTCTCCCTTTGGTGAGATCTTTGAACCATGGAGACGGGAAAATTCCTTTTTCGTTCGATCAGCAAAAGGATTCAGGGCCAACTGATAGGGTGACGTACCAAGTTCGAAAGCCTTATTACTGACGTCGATGAAATTTTTCTTCGCGATGAAGATTGTCTCACGCATCTGTCGTTCTTCCTCGGACTGATAATGTCTTCCGGTTTGGGCCTGAATTCAAAATTACCTATTACTATGGAGAAGGTGGCATGGGGGCTTTTATACTTACAATAAAATCCTCGAATGTGTTTACATTGACGAGCTTAGGGAACGCCTCATCCTGTTGACTCGTACATCCATACTGGAAGTGAGCTGTTACAGAAGCTAGTAAGCCCACACCAAATAGAATCGCACTTAGATCTGCAAGAAAAGTTATTTCCATTCATTAATCAATGACCTCAATTCACTTGGTTAAGTGGATAAATTGGCACTTTTACGACGTCGGTAACATTATACAAATAAACCACTTTTAGCCAAATTAGGGAGCATTACGTTCAAAGAGTGTCTATAAATAATTTATCAATTAAATCAGAATTGGCATATACGTGCCAGATTGGGTTACATCATCTACTCAAGACCATTTGGTTTTACCACGAACCACTGTCCAATGGGATACTTTTGTTACAATCCGTCTTTTCTTCTACATACATATAATGATTCTTGGTGGTTTATGTAGTCTAAGTGGTTATTTTTCGAGAGCTGGGTGGGATTTATTCATCACGGGCTATTGGGGAACTCCATTATGTAAAGCAATGACGATAGAGTGCGACAACCAAAGCTTTCGACTTTTTAGAAACTTCCCAAAAAATCAGCGAACCCAAATCTCCGAAATCGATTGGAATACAATCGATTTGGAACAAAGACTGTGTGATAAAGCACCTTACCGAAAAATACATTAAATCATTATAAATTGTCATGAATGCAACTTCCGTGTCCGGGTACGGCTGAAGCTCCACTTAGTCATGGGGGAGTTCGAACTCATTAAAAGCCATTTAATGCGTAAACGGCGACTGGTGCAACTCATGATCAGTTAACTTCTACATCCTATGAAAGGTGTCTTATTGGTTAATCTTGATCATAGACCCACGATGAATGGGAACGATGTACGTCAATAGCTTTCGATAGAATCAAAGACCATGCTAAGAGCAACTGTTCATTGCCCTTTTGAAATGATGAGAACAATAAAGCCTAACCAATAAAGCTTGACAGGTTTCCTTGGTTGACACAGCTTTTCTCTATTCTCATTGTGACTTGCCATCTGTCTTTGTCACAGTAGACTACTGAGACGAAGCTGCAGTTCGTCGTCATCGTTCGTCGAGCCATCTTGAGCGCTAGATCCGTAGAAAGCCAACATAACTACATTCCACAGAAAGTCTCCCGTGGGATATTGTAAAATTGTTTGCTTCAAATGACCAAGAACGCATCCATTGGCGAAGCTCTTCACGACTTCGAAGGGTGTACTTGCTGGAGGGAGCTCCGGTGAATGCCAGTAAACTGTGCACTATTTCCTACTTTGACACCGAAAGCCTCGAAGAAGTCACCAACCCTGGTTAAAGAGCAAGAGTTCTCTGTGACTGTACCACATGACCTGTCGAATTTGGCAGTGACTTCAACCTTAAGTATGCTAACACTTCTATAATGGACAGCCAGAGGCCTTCCTACTGTTGTGGGTATTGAACAAAGGATCATGATGAATAAACAGGTTCATGGCCACATTTACTTTATTCGTAAGCTCAATCATTTTCCGCTTCTTTGAAGAGTTTTTTGCTTTCTTGACTTCATTTCGGTAAAGGCATGGAATTATTTATCGTTATCATCCATAGTAAGTGGATTGTTCTCTTGGCAGTCACAGCATCGATTCACCTAGGACCAAGCGCCTTACTTCTTCGGTCTTAGAGTGGATTAGAGCATGTACCTAAAGGTAAACAGCGACATCTACTACGGGAATCGCTACAAGGAGAACAAACAACGCTTACACGGATGCGGATTCGTTATTCAAGAAAGACTCCGAAAAAAAGTCTTGAGCTTTCGTCATGTAAGCGAACGCCTCACAACAATCCGCATCAAAGCCATATTCGCGAACATTAGCTTAATATGCGTTCACGCATTTTAACTTAGAAATGACTTCTACGATCTTCTAGACAGTACTAGGAAATTTTTATGCGAAACTAGGCAAAGAGAACATATTTAAGTCGATCACGGGGAAGTATAGTCTACACGACAAAACGTCCGAAAACGGACACAGACTACTTTACACGATTCCCGCATCTGACCATCCACAAAGGAACCAGGCGATCACGTGATCAGTCGACCACCAACCAGATTGGTCAAGTTGCAATCAACACCAGACACTCTACCAGCATTCTAGATGTACGAACCTTCCAAGGAGCCAACATCCACTCGGATCACTACCTTGTTGTAGCCAAGGTACGAATGCAGATATCAAGCATGCCACGGAGTCGAGCTGGACAACGAAAGTTTGACGTCGGAAAGTCCGGTTCCACACGGCGCGGGTTTTTTGCCCCTGTTTCTTTTGAACCTTCGTTCCAATTTGAGCACGGTTCCACACGGAGCTTTTTCTTCACGCGCCTGTTTTTTGACATTTCACTTCACATTTCTTTTTCGTCAGCCTGTGGTGATATTTGAAAAGTAAGAATGGTATCCAAACGTACACTTCCAAGTCAGAAACAGGAGTGAGGCGACATCGCAAAACAAAGAAACGGAGATTAGGAAATGTGAAAAAAAGGCACGAAGTAGCTACCCGCGCGTGACTGTGCCAATCTACTTCTGTTTCGCTTACCCTCTCTTTTGCGCTCATTTCACCCCTCGTCAAACACGCGCCGTGTGGAAACTGTCTACAAAGCCATGCTTCATAGACGGACGAGAGCCGCTCGTGAAAATTACGAACAGAAAAGGAGCAAGAAACACAAGAAGAAAAGAGAGCATGGAAAGCAATGTTTTACGAAGAAGTAAAATGAGCATGCCAGCGCTATAAAGCCAAAGCAGAAACCTGGAGGGATGAAAACGGACAACTAGCAGTAGAGTCACTGTCGACGATAAGAATATGAAAATATTGCAAGAGATTTCCGTTTACCCGACCTAGATGAAATGAAGCTAGTAATTCGAGGTTTAAAACTAATAAAGCCGCGGGCACGGACTGTCTGCTGAACTATTTGAAGCGTCTGAAGATGAGCTGGCAGGGCGCATTCACCAGCTCATCTATAAAATATGGTCGAAGGAAAGCATGCCCGACGAATGGAATCTCAGCAACGTTTGCCAAGTTCAAAAGAAAGGAGACCTCTATAACTGCGCCAACTACAGGGGAATAAGTCTCCTTAACATCGCATACAAGATCTTCTCTGCTATATTAAGTGAACGCCGGAAACCCTTTGTGGATAATCTGATAGGTTCTTATCAATGTGATTTCAGGCCAAGTAAATCCACAATAGACCAAATAATCACACTGCGGCAGATCTTTGAGAAGACCCAAAAATACTAAATCGTCATCCATCACCTTTTCGCCGATTTCAAGGCCGCGTATGGTAGTGTGCATAGAGACGAGCTATACAAGGCCATGTCTGGTTTTGACATCCCTGCCAAACTCATCAGATTGTACATGGTAACGTCGCTGCTCCATTAAGGTGGGCAGCGAATTAACCGGGACCTTGATGTTAAAAAATGATTTTGACAAGGTGACGCACTGTTATGTAACTTTCTCAACATCGTACTTGAAAAGATCATACGAGACTCCCTGGCCAATATAAGAGGTTGCGAATTGCTTGCCTACGCGGATGGTAATGAGACGTCAATGAGGCGTTCGAAAGCATTGAAGCCGAAGCAGCTAGAATGGGTATTTCAGTAAATGAGAATAAAAAAAAAAAATAAAAAAAAAAAAAATAAAAAACCAGAACGGTACAATTGGAATTGATCAAGGACTTCGTTTACCTTGGCTCACTAGTGATTGGCAACAACAACACAAGCGCTGAGATCAAACGCAGAATTACTCTTGCCACACGCTACTTCTTTGAGCTCAAGAGGTAATTGAGAAGTAGAGCCCCCTTTCAAAAGACAAAGATTTAACGAAAGCGAATGATGAGCCTCTTGGTCGTTTTGAGGGGAAAATTCTGTGTTCAATCTATGGCCCCCTTTGTATAAACGGAGATTCTTTGAGTCCGACCGAACACACAGGTGGAAGGGGACCTTAACTAACTGGACGTGGGACTCTGGAAACGGCTGGCAAAAGATCGTGCCAGCTAGAGAAGCTTGTTAGGTGAGGCCCAGATTCACACCGGACTCTAGCGCCACCAAAGTAAAGTTTAGACCACACTGAACGCAGTTAGTAGTAGTCTGATTTTTACCCACGAGAACTGCAGTAGAAGTCTTAAGATGCATGGAATAAGTGGACTCTTTTATATCTGGACCAAAAAACTACATCACGATTTATACGAGGTGTGGCAAGTAAGTTCTGGAATTTAGGCATAACACTGCCTCGCTCACATAAACACAACAACGAAAATCCTTCGAAAATTGAAGGTGGTGCTTGGAGACGATCCACGCGAAGTAGTTCCCGTCACCTCTCGTACCGCGGCATCGTTGAGATGTTGGCGTGCTAAAGATGCTGCGAGCACGTGTTTTCCGTATGCGACCCGAACTCGTAAAGAAGGGCTGGATCTTGCACCATGACAATGCGCTGGCTCATTCCTCGCTGGTTATGCTAGAGTTTTCTGGTGAAAAACAAAAAACATTCCAACGTACTGACATAAAACACAAGGCACAAGACGGTATGATGTTAAACTATTTCCATCCCATTCGATTCAATGTCATCCTAAAGAAATTCTTTAGCGTGGACAGCAGGAAGTGACAAAGCAAACCCTTAAGATTGATAATTTAAATAAAAACAGGAAAATAGGTATGACTAAGACGCGAAGTAGATTATATCCACTTAGGGTATTTTCATTTTGTTTTAGCTTTTCTAGCCGTTAACACAACTACTTCAAAATCAGTTTCACTTTCATCACAATATTCAAAATCGTATTTATCTATCCATACTCGCATAACGCTCTCAACATTATTTATCTTCTCGATAACCCGGACCGATCACTGAGTTGAATTGTTTTTTGTTTTTTGTTTTTCTCGTCTCACAAATTTACATAAACCAAGCGTGCGACCACACAGGGTCAATCACACTTTCCACTCCCATTATACCATATGCATTCAATTAAATTCGTGTTTTCGAATTCGTTTGTTTACATTTCTCATTCTCCATCGTAAGACAATCAATTATGAAATTCACCGTCAAGTCGCTATCACTCGTCTCTCGAGCAAGGTATGTACGCTCGCTACACACGCGATTAGTCACTCAACTCAGTCAAAAACGGCGGTTGGCAACTAACGGTATATGTATGTAGGTACATATCCGTTAAAGACCGAATTTGATGCACTTAAAAAAACACAAACAAGAAATCGCCGTGGAAAGTTATTTCAAATTACCGTCATGAAGCCACCTTTGATCAAGCCAACTTTCACTTTTTACGAGATCAGCCAGAAAACAAACATGCCGAGTGCCACAAAAATCATAATCAATCCATAAATTTGAATTACCCTTATATTGTGCCATTTCACAACGGTGTTTTTGCTCTTTCTTTCGTTCGTTTCGACTTGAAATCGCCCTCCGCCGTTGTCGATTATGGTCTAATTCACCGCGTGTAAACGTGTAAGGCAGTTACTTTCAAAATTGCCCCGCGACAATCGAATCGGGACCAATTTTGGTTGAAGAAGATGAACGTCCGCAGGTGCTCGTTTGCAATCACAAAATGACGCGCTACCAACTTCGATCAACTGTTTTATAAGATCACACGAAAGCTTTGCAGCTCAGTTGCCTATGTGATCAATCTTCTTACCGGTTTGATCCAGCCCAATGCTCCAATGCTCCTAAGTGTGGCTATGGGTGTTCATTGTTGTTTTTTTTTTTTCAAACGTTATCCGTTCCAGTAACCCAACTTGACGGGTTTCTTTTTTTGAAATGACATTAGTGGGCCAATGAATAAGTAAATTGATGGATTCGATAGCAATATTTCAATATTCCGTTTGTTCGGGATAACCGGACACTGTACCACCATTCACCAAAGGAATTCCCGGAGAAACAGGTACATTCGTTCCAATGTCCATTGTCCAGTCATTAATGAAGTATCTGACTACTTCAATGTCAGTTCAGCTTCTGTGTAGTAATTTGAGTGATAAATTGATTAATATGCTTATTCAATGCCTAATTATGAATGAATTAATGCCGCCAAAGAGCGTTAATGGCGCAAAGTGATGAATGAGTCGCACTGGTTAAGGGGCTTGGGATCTTTTGATGTAGACGCGTGTGATAATCGATTGACCAAAACCGAAATATGGATATTCCAAGCCCAACAGGACAACCGTACTTCCCATTGGTAGAAGTCTTTTTAATGAGTCATGTTCTTGGGCATCGTGGTGGCAGCATATAGCCTTCACACACTCACTGACATCAGTCTATGACCGAACTTACGTACATATGTAGATCCGGCGATCGAGCATTTCTCTTGAGTCAGATGACCAGACCCGACCTAATAATGTGGTGGAGGGGTAAATTCCAGTTATAGCGAAGATTCAGGTAGTGAAGACCTTGTTACGTAAGACAAGACTTCAGCAGTTATCGAGAGCATCATCTTTTCCCCAAATAAACCACACGATATCACACGCTTCAACACGTCACTAAAATATTCAGAGCAATAATCAATGACTGTCGACCAATTCGTTTTTCTGCTAGTATTGTAGATTCATCGATAACGTCCATTAACTTGCGTTTGGAAGACGATACGATGGCTTTTTACTATAAAAAAGGTAAAAACTCAGAAAAACATGCCAAAAAATTGTGAAGTGTACACTTAGAATGCTTTGGGTAAACATCGGACCCAGGAGTGGTATGATTGGTTCTGTCCCGAAGATTTCGGTGTCAAAGATGCACCTCGCTCCGGCCGGATTTTCATTGAAAAATTCGATGATTTTTTCAGCTGATGGAGCACGAGTGCCATGCAAGCTGTCAGAAGATAGTAGAGGTACTACACGTCAGCCAAATGATAGCTTGGAATCATTTTGGCAACTCAAAGAAGCTCGACGTTAGGGTGCCACATTTATAGAAGTTTGATTGTTCGAATTACCAACAGCGAAACGCTACTGAAACACAACAAGATCGAATCATTTCTGAAGTAAATTATAACGGGCGATGAAAAATGAATTAAGTCCGAGAATATCCAACACAAGCGGTCATGGTTAGAGTCCAGTGTACCTCCAAGAACGATTTCAAAGCCTAGATTAACGGCAAATAAGGTAATGATGCGTGTCTGATGAGATGGGGGGGAAACTGTCAATTATAAGCCGGTGCAGCCTGGCGAAACGGTCTGACAATGCCAGGCCAGGTAGGAAGTTTTGATGTATCCACCATATAGTCCGCACCTTGTACCGTCTGACTACCAAATGGAAAAAAATTATCGGCCTAATAGCCGCTAAAAATTATTTGGCCAAGCACCCAATAGAATTATCATGGTGCCTGACTCGAAAGTGGAGTTTCCAGGCCACGGACTAATGATAATTTGGCTAGTGAGCGGCTTATAGGAGTCACAAATGTATTAGACTACGAGGGTGAAGACTATCAACAACTATTTTTGAACACGTGTGATTAGCCTCCTGACCTTATGTGGGTAATGGAGAACCTCAAAAACCTTTAGAACGATGCGAATCTCAACTTCAAAGCCTTCAACATTAATGGAAAAGATAGCTAGCACTTGAGGCCCTCATATCCGCATCATGTCGATAGAGCAAGACGGTACTTCAAGGTAAATTTGTTTATCTCAGCCAGCTACCCACCCGCCAGTGTTGACTTAAAAGCTAATGGCCTATCATATTATACGACATTCATTAACACCCCAGATTGATTTTTTGTTTTCTCGCAAAAGCATTCAACCAACATGTCCACTAAGTGCCTCCTAAGATCATGGTTTGCTCAGTCATGGGCAAGGGGCGTAGTAATCCATGAGAGTTGGCGATAAAGAACCAGTTTTAACCGATCACAAACCAGCTGTCAAACCTCAATCAACTGTTACTTTAAGGAATTCAAGTACCTACATATGTACATACATACATGCATAAGTAGATCTGTACTCACGAGAACATGACATTTTGACATTTGCATCGCACCTCTAGGCGTCACTGCAAAATATCGATGTTCCACACGCCTCCAAATGACGTCATCGGAGAGAAGAAAAGTCAATTGTCCATGCGGTGGTAATTGATTTCAATGAAACCTTACCGTAATTTTTGCAAAGAAATTCAATAAATCAAACCGGATTTCCTGTGGAGGAGAATGAGCCGACAAAGGAAATCATTTTCGATTACCATGATGCCTGTCAATCACTATCTGGATGGACAGTGAAAAATGTGATAAGCTGCTTAATAGGGTTGGACCGACCGATTATACTCTCGCAGGTGACCCTCTGTTATCTATGCTAAAAGTTCAGGGCCACTACTTCAAACTATCCATTGTTATACATTCGTGCGACAGAGCTTTCAATTTCACTCTCCGCACTGATGTGCTCCAAAGCTTGACTCTCAAAACGACTGCGCTGACATTTTCTTGTTATTTTTTTCTCGCACATAATTTTCTAAATACTCATCGACCACCCCTTTCTCCAGTCGTCCACAATCAAAGTGTCAACTCACAAGCACGACATCCAAGTGCCGTCATCTCTTGTCAGTTGAATTTTTGACTCGAAATTGCGTTTACCAGTCAGCTCTAGCTCCTTCGTGCACTCTCGCAAAATTTACACAATTCTTTTCGTTCTGTTGTTGTTGTTGTCGTATCGCGACAGTGAACTTGAAAATCGCTTGAGCTGCATAAGAATAGATACGTGTATCGCATCTCATTTGTTCACACCTACTCTATAGTGTTCGTTGTGCGGTTCGGTTTGTCGTGAAACAACAGTGCGAAACAGTGAAACAAAGGTTCTCATTGAAAGCCTTGAAAAATCACGGCGAGAATCGCACATCGCTAAATAGAAAATCGAACATCTAACCATGATGAACAGTGGAGGAGCGTACGGCGGCGGTAAAGCTGGAGGGACATTTGATCCCATCACCTTCGTACAGAGGCCACAGGTCATCCTGCGAGCACTATGCTGGGTAGGTCCTTAACCATTTATTTCATTTGTTCATTTCAAATTTTCCTACGATTCGCGATGATAACGGACGAACGACGTACATACGTATCTACCTTGAAAATCACTTCAAATGCGTATCGATTTTCCATCATTCTCTCTTGTATACACAAATAGTAACTTACCACCACCACTAGTACGATGGATTGCCAATAAGTATGATGGGTGGTCGCATGATAATGTTGGTGTTTTGGGTGGCTAGAAACGGTTACGCCATACGCGCATACACAAATTCGTGCTCAGAGCAGATGACTCCCATTGGGTTAGTTGCTGGGTTAGTTGTCTTTAATCGGCGTCCGTTGAGGGGATACTATAATTTTGAACTTCATTCAAACTTGTACACTTTGTTGATATAAATTCACCATTGATGATCAAAATATTTTCAAAAATTCCTGTCGGTTGGTATCATAGTAGCACCAACCCTTATTTCACTTCACCAATACACCCACTCGGCTTGTGCCTCTTTCTCGCTGCTCGAAGGAAAGGCGACTCTCCCAACTTGGTGGGAAAGTAGGTCACATTTTCCTCTCTTCCTTCTGCTTTTTTGGTTTTTTGTGGAATGTAAGAAGCTTCCCATCTTCCTCCCATCGTCCCATCCACCCCCATGATCTAACCTCGAGCAAGAAGTACAAAAAAAAAAAGATAAAGATGCGACGAATACACTTCGCATTACTATGCAAAATGCATACGCGGGCGGACAATTGTCCCTCCATCATCTGGAGGTCATGGCGGAGCAGGCTAGATGCAAAGTATCTATGTGAACTATAATGTTATTGCAATCGACTTGTGATGTGTGTATATGAGATCATTCTTGTGTAAGCGATACAGTATTAATGAGTATATCAAATGTTTGAACCCTTACCGACATCACTGCATTTACGCATGGCCTTACTAGGCTGTTTACTTTCTATTCATCTAGATATTATTTTGCGTCTTACCTTTTGCGCTCACCGTTATTTTGGGAATATTAAAATTCAACTTGAGAGCAGTCATCTGTGAGGTTTTTATTTTGCTTTCGGTAAGATATTCCGAGAAATGCCTACAAAAGCGAATGGAATGTCTATAGATAGTATGCACTGTATAGTAATTTGAATAATCAATTTTCTTATTGTTAGCATGACATTTATTGTTATATAATCAATGCTCGCACGTGCCCTGTTGCTTTGAGTAGCTTTTCAATCTTCCAATTAATGGTGACAATTGCATGGAGGGGACATCATCATTTGGGGTTTCATTCAATTACTAAATTATAAGTACTAAAGAAAGGCTTCGATCGAAAATAAAGATAAAGGTTAAGGTTAATGTCATTTGGCTGTTGCTCATAACACATTTTATTCAGACGAACCTTTGTGTAATCACTGTCGTTTGTTATGAAAAACGACATGCAACTGTCAAATTTTCGAACTGCGTTTCCCTGATACAGTGCTGCACAACCTTGTTCGTACAAATATCCAAAAATTAATTTCTGTTCTACCTCTAATTAAAACTCAAATCCCAGTATTTATAAAAAAAATGTGAATAAAGCAACTTTTAAAAAGAGGACCAATAAAAAAACGTAATAATAAACCAATGATTACTTAGGACTTCAATGGCTTCAAAGGCTTCAACGACTTCATTGACATTTTAATCAATTTTTGTTTATTTTATGAATGAATTCAGCAATCCCGCAAAGATTTTGAGTTATTTCAACGATTTCAATCCATACTATTTAAAACTTCAATGACTAAAGGCTTCAAAAATTTCAAGTGACTTCGATTATTTCAATGACTTCAATGTCTAGAAATGAATAAATAAATTCAGTGACTGCTGAATTCTGACTTTGCAAATTGAAGTCAACGAATATGAACGTATCCTCACTTTCCATTTCAAAGACTTCAATTGCATAATCCAAGGTCTAAAAAAAAAATCATGAAACGAATGTAATACTTGTGACTTCGAAGTAAACATGTAAACAGTTTGACTGAAATTGCCCAAAAATAACCTGAATTTTGATATTTAAATTGAACCTATTGAATTTGAACGAATCCACACTTTCTACTTCAATGATATCATTTAAGGCTGGAAAAAGATTCGAATGCAATTAAAACGTGCGACTAACTTGTGTATTCAGTTTAGCATGAAAAAGTTCGGTAAATGACATTGAATTCTGACTGAGCAAACTGAAGTCATTGAATGTGAATGAATCTAAACTTTGTGAATACATTCTGAAGTGATAGCAGTTTTCTTCAATTCTGTCAATTGTAATGTTAGGAAAAAAGCAGAAGTAAGATGCAAACCGCATTTGAAGTTTTTTTTTTTTCAAAAACGTTCTTAAGGCTTCAGGGATAAGGTGGAATGTAAACTGTTTAACTCTGTAGGAAAGTAAACGTGGAGCCGTGGTGCAGTGGTTAACTTCATCGACCGCCGAGCGGAAGGTCTATAGTTCAAATTCGCTTCATAGCCAAGAAAAAGTAATCCCAATACGGACAAAAAGTATGCAACGCAGTTGTGAATGGAAAGTGGACAGACGTACTGCTGCAGGCATAACACTCACAGTATATGGTCAACTGAAATTCATCCTCTGCGTATGCAATATTGAAGTGCTCGAACGAATTACTACGGACTATAACCAAACCCGGAATTTGGTGGGCTCTCGTCCTATCAAGGACAACCACCCCTGGCAGTAGTGAACGAACATCAACGACCCAAACCACTGCACTCCGTTCAGGTTGTGTGCCAAACATCATAAGAGTATAACTCTTGAAGCTGCGCGAACTATAAAAAAAAAAACCTGGGGCAACAGGATATTTTCTAGACCTTAGAAGAGATTTTTAAAAAACGTGTGGTAAAATGTAAGAGGATCTGCTAATTAAACTTCAGGAGAAAATTAGTTCGAAAACAGTGTCTGAAGGAAACAACTTAAGGAGCATAAAGGTCAAGCACGATAGACAGAAAACTACTAGCTGATTGTAACGTGTGACGCCTCTAAAATGGGTAATAATAATGAAGCATATTCGTTCATGATGGCGATATACGGCATCCTTCGACTACGATTAGTAAAATAACTCGAATGTATAGGTAGAAGGTGAATTTGAGAAGCACTCGAGTTCGAGACGAAGGTCCACCCAGGGCTGTGCCAAAAACCTTGCCGATGTGCGCCCATTCCTACCCACATAGGACTATTGGGCTATATGTACACTTTTGTAAAATACAAATTATCAGCAAAATCAATAAGCTACAGCCCTTGTCCTTTCCCATACATACTCGTACAATCATCCATGTCCTAAAAAGCAATGAGAGCAACAAGCATATCATGAATGATCTCATCCCATTACAACTTCGCCTCCATCGAACTGACGTAATTTTATTTATAAACTATATCGATTACAGCTGTTTTCAATAGTCGTCTTCGGTTGTATATCGTCGGAGGGTTGGCGCAAGGAGAACGACAAAGAAGTATGTCTATACAACAACGATGCGATGGCCTGCAAATATGGAACAACAGTTGGAGTCTTTGGATTTCTGGCATCAATGGCATTCATCGCTGGTGAATATTTATTCGAACAGATGTCATCGGTGAAGAGTAGAAAGCACTATGTTCTCGGCGATTTAGGATTCTCGGGTAAGATTGAACTATCAACGAAAACTCGGCTATCGAATAAAATGGGATTTTGTAACTGTAGGTTTCTGGGCTTTCTTGTATTTTATTGCCTTCATCTACTTGTGGTCGCAGTGGAGCTCGGCCCCGCTACCACCGAATGGAGAAGGTGTTAGCAACGTTCAAGCTGCCATCGTATTCTCGTTCTTTTCCATGTTCACATGGGTAAGCTAACACAGATCGGTATAGGTTGGTTGGTTTTTATTGCTTTATCTTTTCTGCTAGGCTGGGTGTGCATTTTTGTCGTATAAACGTTTCCAGATTGGCGCTGATGCTGCCTTTGCTTCGACATTTGAATCGGATCCGGCGGCTGCTCAATACGCGAACTATCCGATGGAGAATGAAACAGACCAGTATAGTCAGTCTCCTTTTACTGGACAACAGCAGCAACAGGGTATGTAGCTTGATAGGTTTGTTTTTTTATCGATTGGAAAATATTATTTTTTGATTTCAGCTCCTGGTGAATATCAACAACCTACTTACTAAGATCATCCTAAACAATATATATCACACCAACCAAATTGAAATTAATTAAGAAGAGGTATACCAAAGAAATTGTTATTTTATACCAAAGAACGAACCACACAAGGTGAGGTGACAGCTTGGATTTTGACGCTTCCAGCTTCAAATGTATCTAGCGTTAAACCCCCCCATCACGCAAAGAATCCAATTGTATCTGTATCTGTACATATATATGAAAAAGTGAACAAAAATAAAAAAAAGTAGGAATATCTGTACGTTGAAGTAAATATATAATTGTATGCATCGAGTTTGTATATTAAATCGCATTTAAAAGGAAAACGAATAGATACATCTTACTCCAAAACAAACGCGAACCGATTTCGGGACTATGCCGTTTTAGGCAATTGTTCATATGAAAACGCGAAAACTCGTAGCTTGTCATGTCGTTGAATTAATTGTAAACGTGTAAAGCAATCATTTATTGGCTTAATCTTACCGTGACAGATAAGGCATCATTTTCATTGGAATTAATCAACTTGAAAAAATCTGGTTTATGCTTTCAAGTCGGCCTACGTCTAGGTGCAAAAAACTGTCAACCAATTATTATGTCTATGCTAAAAAGCGAAAAAAATGTAAAAGCCCACGCTCAAGAACAGCAACTCAACATTTTAATTAAGAATGAAAATATAATATTAAACTACCTAGGAATATTGTTATTGTGACAAAAATAAATAAATGATGAAAGTAGCTAACTCAATGTTGTAGAGACCATATAAATGTATAGATTAACATAAACCAAACAAACTGAAGCAAATAACAAATAAACACCAGCCAAAGTGTAGAGTACATAACAGACGATCCATACTAATTTATAATGAATAACATATATTTTCGCTACACAGCACATGACGAAAAAGATAAAAACAAGAAACATTCATAAAGTACAAAATTGCCACCTTGTCATCAGAGAAACAAACCGAGTAATTACCTTCTAATTTCAATTTGATAGCTACAATCGGCTGATGTTTATCCAAACCCTTTAATCAAAAGCAAAAAACAATAACAACAACAACAAAAATAAAAAGAAGTTCCTTAACCAATATTAAACATTATTTACGTACACACGATCACCTAACGCAAATTAGAACAACTAATTGCAATTAAATGTTAAGCATTAAAACAAAATGACAAATAAACCAAAACACATCCAAAAATATATTTAAATTATTTAAATTATATGAATACATATATAAATGTAGTGTGTATAAATCAATATAAAAAAAAAACGTTTTACGTGCTAGGGCAGGCAAGTGAAGAAATAATAATAAAAAGACAAAAATCATATTTATGGATGTTTTTAAAAACTAAAACCTATGTACACGTGCAATAATTTAGTTTTTATTGTTGAATAGAATTCGTGTATTTATTTTTGCAAGTACCGTTATATTATTTAAGTTTTGTTTACATATTACCAGAGTTATTGTTTCCAGTTTCAAGTTAAAATATAAATAAAACACAATAACCATCGACAGGATAGGTGAAGACGTAATTTATTGAATTGTGTAACAACCCAACAAATTTTAAAAAGAATATATAAAAAAAAACAAGAGTGTCAAAAAGTAAAAAAATAAAAAAAAGGAAATTAAAAAGAATTCTTTCCAACAAAAAAAAAATGTAAAGAAAATAAATCGTAAACGATTTGGCGAAAAGTACCGTACGCCCAAACAAGTATATAAGGGGACACGCGATCAGTGTGAACTCACTCGTGTTTGGTACTTCGCACTGCACTGGTCGCACCAACCATTAAGTGAAAAGTATCACACACAAGTCCTCCTTGCTCGGTTTGGTTAGAGTACAGTGGTCAGCAGACTACATGCTCAACCCAAATACGACCTTATCGCCAAATTGTACTTTTTCTCTTATTATTCATTTTTCGCTTTTTCTCTCTTTTTTCTTTTTCATTTTGAATTTCGATTACTTTTTTTTTTTATCTTTCCTACTGAATTTTACTTTGTACTTTCGTTTTCTATTTTTTGGATTACGTTTATTTTTTGAATTCTACTTTTGTACCTTTTTCCTCTTTGAATAAACTTGGATTCACCTTAAATTTAAAACATTGCTGAGTAGTTGTTAACTTTCATTGCGTACTTTATTAAGCTGCCAGCACATCGTTTACAGCGGTCCTAGGACAGCATAAACGAGGCTGAGAGCCAAATAAAGACTCAAACCGTTCCCTGACCTATGGAGAAATATTCTTCCGGTGGACAAGAACGCTCCACACCCGCAATAACAACACCACCTGTTACAATTGTAATTAAATTATTTTTGCTTTAAGTTAAGTGGAAAAATAAAGTGAAAGAAATCAATAAAATTGTCGTTTTTAATTATTTAGTTTTTTTTTTTTTTAATAAAATACTAACAAGTCTATGTAAGGACAGAATCACCCGATAAATGCCCGGCAGCAAGTAAACTATTGTGGACAATTAAGGCATAGGATAACAATGACATTTTTTCGAAGGCCTGTCGATGCCATTATATACTTACTTACTTAGGTGGCGCTACAGTCCGTGATGAACCTGGGCCTCAACCAAGAAGCGTCTCCAGCTGGCACGGTCTTTGGCCAGCTGTTTCCAGCGCCGCACGCCTTTTTTGTTAAGATACAAGCCTCTGCGCCGTAAAGGAGGACTGGGATGATTAAGGTCTTTTATAGTATCACCTTGGTTTTCCGAGAGAGGGCTCTACTTTTCAATTGCCTCTTGAGCCCAAGGAAACAGCGGTTGGCAAGAGTGATTCTGCGTTTTATCTTAGCGGTGGTGTTGTTGTCGCTGGTCATCAGTGAGCCAAGGTAGACGAATTCCATGACCACTTCAAAGTTATATCCGCCCATGGTGACGTTCTGGCCAATACGTCGGTGTTGTCCGTCTCTTTTAGATGAAAGCGGATATTTGGTTTTACCCTCATTAACCTTGAGACACATCTTAGCTGCTTCTACCTCAATGCTTACAAAGGCCTCATTGACGTCTCGCTGTGTCCGTCCAATCACGTCAGTGTCGTCGGCGTACGCAAGCAATTGCGTAGACTTGAAATAAATCGTACCTCTTGTGTTGGCCAGTGACTCTTGCACGATCTTTTCAAGCACGATGTTGAAAAAGTTGCATGACAGCGTGTCACCTTGCCTAAATCCTTTTTTAACACCAAAGGTCTGGGATTGCTCATTACCGACCTTAATGGAGCAGCGAGAATTCTCCATTGTCATCCTGCACAGTCGGACGGGTTTGGCAGGGATGTTAAAACTAGACATGGCTTTGTATAGCTCATCTCTATACACGCTGTCATATGCAGCCTTGAAATCGACGAAGAGGTGGTGGTGTCTTCTTCAAGATCTGCCGTAGCGTAAATATTTGGTCTATTGTGGATTTACCTGGCCTGAAACCACACTGATAAAAGCCGATAAGGTTATCCACAAACGGTTTCAGGCGTTCACACAATACGGCAGAGAAGATCTTATATGCGATGTTAAGGAGACTTATTCCCCTATAGTTGGCGCAGTTATAGGGATCTCCTTTGTTATGGACCGGGCAAACGATGCTGAGGTTCCATTCGCCGGGCATGCTTCCCTCCGACCGTAATTTACAGATCTGCGCGCGCGGCTTTATTAGACTTAAGTCTTGATATCGCTATTTTGACTTCGTCTAGGACGGGTGGACTGATGCCATTATGTATGAAGTACAATATCGTTCAAATGTTTACCGCAGCCAGCTGCCTGTCTGCCTTAGATTCGGTCGTCTTTGCTGCGTTGTTCGTCGGGGTTGGACTCGAAGGCTTTTCAGGCCAAAGCTGTGCTGTCCATTCGAACTTCAAGGCCCAGCCGTTTCTGCAAATGGGACCATAAATTGAACGAAGAATGTTCCTCTCGAAACGATCAAGAGCCTCCTCATCCGCTTTCGGTAAAGTCCAGGCCTCTGCGCCATAAAGGAGGACCGGGATGATCGCCTTGAAATCGGCGATGGGTATTGATTTAGTATCCTTGTGTCTGCTCCAAGATCTGCCGCAGTGTGTCTATTGTGGACTTACTTGGCCTGAGACTACACTGATAAGGAACCTATCAAATTATTCACAAAGGGTTTTAGGTGTTCATATCATACGGCAGAGAAGATCTTAGATGCGATGTTAAGGATACTTATTCCCCTGTAGTTGCCACAACTATAGGGGTTTTCTTTCTAGTGGATCGAACAAACTGCTGAGATTCCATTCGTTGAGCATGATTTCTTCCGACCGTAATTTACAGATCAGCTGATGCATGCGTCCTATCAGCACATCTCCAGCCTCTTTAAATAGCTCAGCAGATAGGTCGTCCGCGCCCGCGGCTTTATTAGTTTTAAGCTTCGAAATTACTAGCTTAATTTCATCTAGGTCGGGTTAGACGGAATTCTCTTGCATCTTCGTCAGTTCCGAACGGATCATTCTGCCTTTCAGCGCTATCGGATCTATCATCCTCGTTAAAATGTCTACAGAAGTGTTCTTTCCATATTCTCAGCGTCGGCTGTCACTCTACTACTATTTGTCTGTCTTCATCCCTACAGGCTTCTGCTCTGGCTTTATAGCCCTGGAATGTTTGTTAAATTTGTGAATGTCATTCCTGTAGTAGTATATCTCCATCTTCTCGATCTACGTTTTCCATGCTCTGTTTTTTTCTTCTTTAAAAGCGTGTGTTCCTCTCTCCTTCTCTGCTCGTAGTGTTCACGAGTGGCTCTCTCAGAAGCATAGCTTTGTAGGCAGTTTGCTTCACTGCATGGGCTTGCTCACATCAAACCAAGGGTTTCTAGCTGGCGGTGGTTTGAAACCCAGTACATCAGAGGCAGCGTCTCGGATGGCACGCTGGCTATGCTCCCACTGTTGTTCTGTGGATTGTGCCGGTATCATCTGGTTTTCATCCAACGCTGAAATCGACAAGGCTAAAATGCTTATTTTTCGGAAAAAATATTTTTTTTTTGTGGCGGCGTAAAATTTGGTGACCCACATTACAAGCAACGTGTCGTGAAAACCTGGCGAAAAAATATTGGAAATCCTCTGAAAATTGCAGGTAGTGTAAGGGGACGAGTGTATGTCGAAAACACATGTGTTTTATTGGGCAAAGCGGTTCAAGAAGGGCCGTGAATCAGTAGAAGACGATCCACGTGATAGGGTTCCCGTCACCTCTCGTACGGTGGCGTCGTTCATCGTGAGTATGTTCCCACCGACCAGACAATGTCTGGACAATTCTATGTTGGTGTCCTCAAAAGGCTGCGAGCACGTGTTTTCCGCGCGTGACCATTCCGCATTGATTGTGCAAGAGTTTTTGTCGAAAAAAAAGCATTCCAACATTTGCGCATCCACTCTACACTGCCGCTCATCTGAATAGGTTCAACTTTTTTTTCAAATTACTGTTTGCCTCTCTTCGTATATATTGCAATGACACATATTTGTTATATATTGTTACGAATTTATTCTATTCCCACACCAAATAGGGTTCGCACCACTGGATTGCGATAAACTACAATTGTCCTTTTTATTTAAATTGAAACACACACACTTTTAATTCTTTCACCACAGATCAACTATCTGTACAGCTTCACCACTTTTCTTTATTATCCAATACTTTCCACTTTAAACTTTATTACACAGTACAATCCACTTTAAACTTTATTACACAATACACAAACCTTTATTGAAAGCTTTTCTTTTCACCTTGGTTGATCACACCGACTTGTCACACGCTGTTTTATACCACAAACTGAGTGAATGTCGAGGGCGAGTGTTCGCGCTTATATAGCTCTCGGTCCACCATCTCGAACGTTCGCCGTTGGAAGTTCCCCATCGGAAATCTCTAGAACGCTCTGACAATTCCATTGGAAGTTGACATTATTCCCATCCCCGCTTCCAGAGAGTTTTCGAACTTAACGGTCCGCTTGCATCTCCGCAACACTGCCCTCCTCCTAAACTTGTTCGTCCTCGAACAAGCGATTGGACCCTTCTCCGTAATACGGTGCTAACCTATCTACGTGGACAATTTTATACTTCGCCCGTCTGTTTCCCATCTGCTGTATCCGGTATACCACGTCATTGAGTTTCTTGATGACCTCATATGGTCCGTCCCAGTCTGATTGCAATTTGGGGCACAAGCCTTTTTTCCGTTGTGGGTTGTACAGCAATACCAATTGTCCGGTCTCGAATCCAGAAGTATTCGCCCTCAAGTCGTATCGCGCCTTCATTTTATCGCTGACCAAGTTCAGTCGCTCCCGGATGAACTGATGGATAGAGTTCAGCTGTTCTTTCTTTTCGGTTACGAAGTCTTCCCTGCCGCTAGTTGTTGGTAGTACCACGCCGAACTTCAAGTCCGATGGAAGTCGGAGATCAGTTCCAAAAATGGCTTCGGCGGGTGTTGTTGCCGTTGAATTGTGCTGTGCCGAACGGTATGCCATTAAGAAAAGGGGAAGATGTTCATCCCAGTCCTTCTGATCTCCGACGACGACTTTTCTCAGGTATTCCTCCATCGTCCGGTTGAACCTTTCGACCATGCCATCAGATTGTGGATGTAATGGTGTTGTCCGCGTCTTTCTGATACCTAGCATGTCACAGAGTTCTTTGAACACCGACGACTCGAAGTTTCTCCCTTGGTCTGAGTGCAGTTCCATTGGTACTCCATAACGCGAAACCCAGTTATTCACGAATGCATCCGAAATGGTTTTGGCTTCCTGGTTCGGGATGCAAAACACCTCAGGCCACTTGCTGAAGTAATCGATCACCACTAGGGCGTACTTGTTTCCAGCGTTGCTCGTTGGGAATGGGCCTGCAATGTCCATTGCGATACGTTCGAACGGTGCTCCAACATTGTACTGCTGCATATTTCCTCGAGTTTTCCTAACTGGACCCTTTGCCTTCGCACACTGTTCACACCTGCGAATGAAACGCGTAACCGACTCATGGCATCCTACCCAATAGAAACGTCTCTTGATCTTTTCTACAGTCTTGTTAACACCAAGATGACCCCCGCTTGGTCCCTCGTGGTATTCTCGGATGACCTCGTCGATTTGCCCTTTTGGAATTACCAGCAGATCGTTTACAATGTTCCCGTCCTCACTTTCCCAACTGCGGTAGAGGCAACCGTTCTTCAGCTTCAAACTCTGCCATTGAGCCCAGTAAGCTTTCACGATTGGGCTTTCACTGGATACTTGCTGCCAACTTGGTCGAAAACCTCGTTCTTGGTAGTCGATGATGACTGCCAGATCGGCATCTTCTCTCTGCTTTCTTCCAACCTTCTCGGCACTCCAAGCATCTTCTGGCAGCACATGGAAACGACGGATATCGGTGACCTCTTCTTTGGTTTCCGCACGTGAACAATGCTTGCATTCAACGCCGCGAGTTCGGCTCGTTAATGCATCCGCATTTCTATGGCCGCTTCCCTTCCGGTATTCGCGTGCTCTCGCTTGTTCTCCTTTTCGCGAATCAAACCTCGAACGCCTTCTTCTCAGATGACAATTTCTCGCCATGTGCCCCTGCTCGTTGCAGATGTAGCATCTACCTGAGAACGGGCGGCTCCTACTCACCGTTGTTGCAGTGGAATTACGCCACAATTTGCGGGAAGAACGCTTTCTCCGCAGACGACAGTCTTTTGCAATGTGCCCCTGCTGGTCGCAGATATAGCAGCTACCTGGGAACGAGCGACTCCTACTCACCGTTGTTGTTCTGGAACTATCCTGGTCTTGAGATATGCGCCGTAATTTGATGGAAGGTCGGCATATCAAGAGCGATGTTTCACATGCTAGAGCGCTGGCAACTGTCTCCTTGAAAGATGTCTTCGGCAGGAGAATCAGGCTTCGTTGCGTATCGGGATCCCTTAGCCCTTGGATGAAGGAATCCGTTTTTAGTTTATCCACCACATCAACTGGAACATCCACGTAGGCTAGATGAGACAGCCTCTCGATGTCGGCAGCGTACTGCTGGATGGTCTCGTTTCCACGCTGCTTGCGTCCTTTGAGTTCCAGCTTGTGCATCTCCTGCATGTGCTCACTGCCGTATCTTCGATGAAGAGCTTCCCATATGGCTGTGTAGTTCCTTCTCTGGGTCTCCGGGATGGTCTGTAGAACGTCAGCTGCTTCACCTTTAAGGGAAATTACTAGGGCAGCCACACGATCTTCCTCTCCCCATTGATTCCGTTCCGCTGTTGTCTCGAACTGGAGCTTAAAGATGTTAAAAGTGCTCTTGCCGTCGAAATTGGGAGCTGTGAATTTTGATGCTGCAGTTGGTACAACGATTCCTTGATGCAGAACGTTCTGGACAGTTTTCTCGAGTTCCAGAACCTTCTTGTCGAACCTCGATTCCATAGTCTCGATTACCTTTTCTTGATTATTTTCGAGATCTAGAACCTTCTTGTTCAGTGTCTCTATTTTCTCTTCGACACTCTGGAATCGATCGTCGACGGCCTGCTGGATGTTTCTTAAGCTTTCTCGAGTGTTCTCTAGCATCTCTTCCAGCTTCTGATTCAGGGAAGCGGAATTTTCCTCCAACTTCCTACTTACGGCAGCGGAATTTTCCTCAAGTTTCTCCAGTTTCTGACTCAGAGAAGTGGAATTTTCCTCCAGCTTTTGATCTAGTTTCTGGCTCAGGGAAGTTGAGTTTTCCTCCAACTTTCTACTTACGGCAGCGGAATTTTCCTCCAGCTTTTCTAGTTTCTGGTTCATGGAAGCACTCATAGCGTTCATAGCCGCGAGAATTTGCTGCATGTCGAATGTTGGTTCACTGGATGTTGGCGGCTTCTCCACCCCGAACTCGTGATTCTCCCAGTCGAAACCTTCTTCCTGCAACGCTGATCGCAGTCTCTCCACCAGGTTGGCTTTACTTCCCACTGTGGATAATTCCCGAGCATCCAGCTCTCTTTTCAGTTGTTCGATTGTCAACTTTTCCAATTTCACCATTTTTTCTATCTCTTAACAATTCACTTTGTGCAATTCACAATTTAAATAAACGTTCCACTCGTTTACTCGCAATCCCACTTCTGACACCAAATGTTACGAACTTATTCTATTCCCACACCAAATAGGGTTCGCACCACTGGATTGCGATAAACTACAATTGTCCTTTTTATTTAAATTGAAACACACACACTTTTAATTCTTTCACCACAGATCAACTATCTGTACAGCTTCACCACTTTTCTTTATTATCCAATACTTTCCACTTTAAACTTTATTACACAGTACAATCCACTTTAAACTTTATTACACAATACACAAACCTTTATTGAAAGCTTTTCTTTTCACCTTGGTTGATCACACCGACTTGTCACACGCTGTTTTATACCACAAACTGAGTGAATGTCGAGGGCGAGTGTTCGCGCTTATATAGCTCTCGGTCCACCATCTCGAACGTTCGCCGTTGGAAGTTCCCCATCGGAAATCTCTAGAACGCTCTGACGATTCCATTGGAAGTTGACATTATTCCCATCCCCGCTTCCAGAGAGTTTTCGAACTTAACGGTCCGCTTGCATCTCCGCAACAATATATAATGAAAGAGCATCATTATACGCCCAGTTTGAGGGAAACAATTTAGCCTTAATGCTTACCGTTATTCTCACACACTAGTTTGACCAAATGCATTCATAAAAACAAACACATTTTTTGGCTCATCTGAATAGGCTCAACAGCAAAAACTTTAGTTTACGCTTAGTTGCATCGATAAATTTTACTCAATTTTTTTTTTCTACTAATAAACCTTATGCCTGATCCACAATACTGCGTTGGTGCGAGGCACTTTACGTGTTACGAGAAATGCCTCGACGCATGCTTTGAAAATGACAACTCAATTTTTTCGGCTGCTCCATGTCAAAGTAAACGCACACAACACAAACCACAAAATACACAGATACAGCATACAAATCAATACACAGCAACAGTTGTTCAAACGCACAGAAATTTTCGACGTGTTTGAAGGGCAAGTCACATAGAACGCGTCGGCGCGTGCGTGCTTTGACAGCCAAGTAGAATACACTCGTTCTTATGGGAAATGGCACATAGCCGACGCACGCACGCGCCTCGACGCGCCGGGTTAGGTTACTCGTTTACTTTTTGACGCGCTGACAGTTCACCCATTCACATATTGGAGCTTCACATTTACAATTTGAAGTTCACATATAGACAAATTGAGAGTAAGCACGTTCATTGGTGGATGCATTGAGAGAATGTTTAGGAACTCTCTCGCAATGAGAGACAATTCAAAGTACTATTCGATTTGATGTCACAGGAACGAGTGTTTAGTTGGTCCGCGGAAATTAAAATGTTTGAAGAAAAATTTATAGAGGCAATAAAAGACCATCCGTGCCTTTATGATAAAAGCTTAAAATCTTATCGCGACAAACTAAGGAGAGAAAAGGCTTGGACTGATGTCTCGGCTGCTACTGGGGTAGATGGTAATACAAATATTGTATAAATAAAGTTAAAGAATTTAGTTAGTTACTCATTTTGTTCTAGTGGAGCAGTGCCAGACCAGGTGGAAGTCCCTAAGGGACCGATTTTTGAGGGAGTTAAACAAAAAGCCGAGGTCGGGAAGTGCACTCTCGCCAAACATTGACTGGCCTTATTTTCCGGCGATGGACTTTTTATCAGTTCGCGTCGCGCCACGTAGGTGAGTAGTTTCTTTTTGTTTGTTTTTAAAATCGTATTTCATTTAAACGTTTTTTTACAGAACATTTTCAAACACCACCTGGATGGGGGAGCTGGACAGCCCGGTGGAGACAGAGTCGTCCGACTTGGTTTATAATTTTATACATTTCAAATCCATATTTTTACGATATATTCAAAAACTATGAATGCTTTCCTGTTGAACGCACAACAACAATTGATGGATGTCATTGAATTATTTGACATTCATTTCTGACAGGCGCATGCATGGACGCGTTCTATGTGACGATGCTTGCCTCGCGCGCGTTGGCTGTCAATGAAAATTATGCCTGATTCACAGCACAGCGTTAGTGCTAGCTGAGACATCCAACACAAGCAATTCAATGGGGTAGTCATAAATACTGCGTTTGCGTTGGCGAGCTTACGTTCATTGAAAAATGAGAGGAAATAAGAAAAAGTGAGAGGAAATAAGAAAAAATGAGAGCGAGAGAAAACGTAAGCTCACGTAACCAAAGCAGACAAAAGTCAAACACGTCGAAAATTTCTGTGCGTTTGAACGACTGTTGCTGTGTATTGATGTGTATGCTATATCTGTGTATTTTGTGGTTTGTGTTGTGTGCGTTTACTTTGACATGGAGCAGCCGAAAAAATTGAATTGTCGTTTTCAAAGCATGCGTCGAGGCATTTCTCGTAACACGTAAAGTGCCTCGCACCAACGCAGTGTTGTGAATCAGGCATTAGTGCACGCACGCGCCGACGCGTTCTATGTGAGTTGCCCTTGACTTTTGCCTGCTTTGGTTACGTGAGTTTACGTTTTCTCTCGCTCTCATTTTTTCTTATTTCCTCTCATTTCTTTTTATTTCCTCTCATTTTTCAATGAACGTAAGCTCGCCAACGCAAACGCAATATTTAAGACTACCCAATTGAATTGCTTGGGTTGGATCTCTCAGCTAGCACTAACGCAGTATTGTGGATCAGGCATTATTGTGTTTACCTGTTAACGACTAAATTGAGTCGCGGAAAATTTTTAAGCGACGAAGAAAAGGGCAAAATAAAAGCTTTTCGAGATATAGGCCTAAGCCAACGATGCATCGCGAAAAAAATTAACAGAGATCAAAATCCAGTAAGCGGTTATTTGCGAAATGTTGAACAGTATGGAAAAAAGATGAAAGGTGGAAGCTATAGGGCCACACCAAGAGCCGATAGACGTGCAATCATCAGAGCAGCTTCCAATTCTGAGGATTCCGCAGAGAAGATCTTAGATGCGCGGGCCCTGACGGCTATAATTGTTATTTCCATGACCTTCGAAAAAAGGAACATTATTTAAGTCGTATGCATAGCTGTGAAGGCAGTGTCATGGTGTGGGAAGCTATTTCCTTCTACGGAACCTTCGAACTCCAATTTCTTCCATCGAGAATGAATTCTAATTCTTATAAAAGTGTGTTAGAAAAGACCTTCCCATAGATTTCTGACCCATTTGGACCAATATCGTGGATATTCCAACATGATAGTGCCCCTATACACACAGCGAGGACGGTTAAACAGTCGATTGAGAGCCAAAATGTTCAGATGTTGGTGTGGCCTCCATGCTCCCCTGACCTAAATATCATAGAGAATGTGTGGGGACTTCTTTCACGTAAAATATACGAATCAGGGAGACGATTCGAAGACAAAAAATCAGTAATCGGAGCAATTAAAAAAAAGCATGGACCAAAATTTCGCTTCAATACCTAAAAAAATATGATGATTCTATACCAAGTCGAATTTACGAGACTCTATTAAAAGTTGGTGGCAATACTCATTACTAATTATTGGTATTACAATACTACCTATACAAAAGTGGAAAATCATCAATTAAATTACGATCACTATTCGTGTTTTATTCCATTCCAATCGTTGAACCTATTCAGATGAGCCAAAAAATATCTTTGTTTTTATGAATGCATTTGGTCACCTATGAGAAAATGAAATCACACACAACATGATTGAGAGAAGCTCGGCCCAGGTCCTTCATGGACTGTAACGCCAACATACATACATACATACATTTGGTCAAACTAGCGTGTGAGATTAACGGTAAGCTTTAAGGCAAATTTTTTTCTCTCAAACCGGGCCTATAATAATGCTCTTTCATTACATATATGTAAATTAAATATGTGTCATTGCAATATATATATAAAGAGAAGTTAACAGTAATGTGAAAAAAAGGTTGAACCTATTCAGATGAGCGGCAGTGTATAACCTCAATATTGCCCCCTGCGACCTTTTTTATTCCTAAAATGAAGTCACACCTCATGGCGGTGTAGAGAAGGTCAAAGAGCCTGTAATCATGCTTCTGAACGAATTAACTTCGGAGGGTGCTTCGAATTGTGGAAGCAACGTTGGAATCATTGTGTAGAGTTTGAGGGGGACTATTGTTTGTTTAATTTTTATTTACAAACTCCCGGAACTTAATTGCCCCACCTCGAATTGACGACGAATATAAAGCATTTCTTGCAGACCCGACGGAGAACGTATGGCTATTCGAGCGATAAAAAGTCAGTCGAAGTGGCACATTGCGTCCGCTCACTCTACATGGCCATTGATGAAGTCTGCTACAACGCTGCCGAATGTATGCGTTTTCAATATGCACACTACACTTATCCCACGCCGTTATCTCTAAACAATTTCGTTTTCTACATTTTTATTGAGTCCAAACGTAATCTGGCATGGTCCAAAAGCTAGAGGTCGATGTGTATTCCTCCTCACCAATTGGTTCCCAAATATGTTAAAGCAGCGCGAATGAGGTGTGTTGAATAAACATTGGTGAACACGTTTGCGACATGAAACTCGTCCATTCGCATCAAACTTTTATGACTTGTATCTGTCTCTTTTTTTTTTTTTTGTCACACTGTCTAACTTGTTTTCTACGCTTTGGCGCTTTTTCTCCCTGAAAATTGCGCTTAATAAAACTTAACACTTCTTGATACTTTTGGTGTAAACTTTTTGCATTTTTAAATTCAACACGAGCTCTGTGAAAAGGCTTTACTTAACCACCATGGACAAAAGCATCACATTGCAGAAATTTAATGGAAGAGATTACTCGCTCTGGAAGTTTCAGGTATTGGTTTATCTACGTGCACATGAATTAGAAGGCGTTCTCGATGAATCCAAAAAGCCAACGGAGGAATTGGCCTTTGCTGCTTGGATTAAGAAAGACAAGAAGGCACAACTAATAATCACTTCGTCGATGGACTTTAACCAGCTAAAGCTCTTGGTGACAAGTGACTCTGCAGCCAAGATGTGGACTAAACCTTGTCCCATCTATGAACAGAGAACTGGAGTCTCACTCAGTACACTACAACAAAGATTCTATGAATACCGAAAGTCAGAAGACGATAACATGGCCAGCCATATATCAGCCATAGAACAAATGGCCAAACAGCTCGAGGAACTGGGTGCTCCGATGGCAGAATCAGCACCGATCCGATCTGTCTGCTTGGGAAACATGGAAACGGTGTATGCACAAGGAATCGGCGACGTGAAAATAAAATCAGATGTCTCAGGTGAGGTGCAGTTCCACACACCTACAGATGTACTTTTTGTTCCTAGCGTCGGATTTAACCTGTTCAGCGTCAGCTCAGCTGACATGCATGGTGCTACTACGACTTTCAAGGATGGCTGTGCGAAAGTCAAAAGAAATAGAAAGACTCTTCTGGTTGGAAAACGTTGCGAAGCTTCTCGGCTGTATAAGCTTTGTTTGAGCATGGTTCCACTGGATTTTGCGAATGTTTCGGTCAGTCCCAGCATTAAAAGATGGCACAAGTGCCTTGGACATCTGAGCGTTGACACAATCAAGCAAACAGATCCGAGCAAAAAACTCTCTATGGGTGAATGTGGAAAATTCTTCTGCAAGGGATGCGCTTTGGGAAAATCTCAGCGACAAAATTTCGTGAAAAATGAGAAATCAAGAAAGAAGAAGCCAGCCGAATTGGTCCATGCCGATCTCTGTGGACCAATGCAGGTTTCTTCCCTAGGAGGTTCCGAATATTTTCTTCTCATCAAGGATGATTTCTCGAACTACACACAAGTCTATTTCTTGCAAGAGAAATCAGATACTTCATCCAAGTTTGACGATTTCCTGACCAAAGCACGCGCAAGCTGCATCGATGTGAAAACGGTTAGAACAGACAATGGTTCAGAGTTTTTGTGCAGGGCGTTCAAAGCTATTTTGTTAAAACACTGTGTTCATCATGAGACTTCAACACCATATACTCCGGAACAGAACGGTTTCATCGAAAGACAAAACCGTACAATAAAGGAGACTGCTCTCTCGATGCTGTATGATTGTGGTGCCCCACAGTTGCTTTGGGCAGAAGCTGTCAATACAGCGGTGCAGGTTCGAAATATCTGTCCCGTTCGATCAAACAACTGGAAGTCGCCTTTCGAGCTGTGGAAGAATGTGTCTCCCAGCTATAAAACTCTTTACACTTTTGGATGCAGTTCACCAAGGCGATCACCTAAACGAAGTTTTTGTTTAATTTCCAATAACATGTGCGATACTAGCTAGGTTGTGGTTGAATGCATTTATTTTCCTTATTAAAGATCAGTAAAAAAGCAACAATTGGTGACTTTATATTTATTATCACGGATAATGCTGCTCAAGTTCACGATTTTTTGAGGACCCGTTCCACCTGTGTGCATCACTGTGGGGTAATCTGAGGAGGGGACTGGGCTAGTCAATTATACGTACATTTTATAACCCAGTAATCACTGCTTCACAGATCTAGCTGTGAGCTTGGGTTCATTGTCGTGTAGAATTTTTTCCTCAGCGTACGGAAGCATGAAGTTGTTCAAGATCTCATCGTACTTTACTTTGTCCATAATGCCGGACCAAAACATACAAGGATGTTGCCTTCACCACGCTTCCTCATTTTCATAATGAATTTAGGTTAATCCCGCGTCTTACATATTCTTTTCCGTCTGGTCCGGATGGGAGTGTGAATTGTACGCAGGAAATAATAAATAAATAATATTGTAACCTTGGCAACACTTCCTGAATATAAAGCGATGACGTCGCTGGATTCTTCCAACACGCTCCAGAAACACCCATATTGACGATTCACTGAATAAATACGAAGGCGCGGCAGCTGCAGGAGGCATTGTGGTGGTGAAATCGAAACGTGTAATATAACCGATTATACATATGTGCAGCGAAAGATTTTATAGTGCGAATTGAATAAAAGTGATAAAGATTTTCGAGGCAACAGAAAAAAGTTTTATTTAAAGAACAACTAATTAATAAACACGCAACAATATAAATTTGAATATATGCATCAAGAGAACTAATAAACAAAAAAGAAATTATGGAAAATCGGCCACTACGCTGCTTCACATTGCTTCAAATCCATGTCTCTGTTGCGTTCTGCGTTGAACAACTGTCGCACTGAGCGAGTGCAAGGGTCGAGTCGTGGGCAGAAATAAACAATGAGATACCAATCTTTCGTACGTCTGCCCGTTGATAACCGCAGGTTGGTTTTTTTTTTTATAGTTCGCGCAGGTTCAAGAGTTATACTCTTATGATGTTTGGCACACAACCTGAACGGAGTGCAGTGGCTTGGGTCGTTGATGTTCGTTCACTACTCTCAGGGGTGGTTGTCCTAGATAGTACGAGAGCCGACCAAATTCCGCGTTTGGTTATAGTCCGTAGTAATTAGTTCGAGCACTGCGTATTGCATACGCAGAGGATGAGTTTCAGTTCACCATGTACTGTAAGTGTTATGCCGGCAGCAGTACGTCTGGTCACTTTCCATTCACAACTGCGTTGCATACTTTTTGTCCGTATAGGATTTACATAGGTATAGGAATTATAGGTTGGTTGTTGCTTTTTTAATACACACCGATACTATACATGTTATTCTCCGTTTAAAACGACGACAATGATAGTCTCAAGACGTCGATGTGTAGAGTCAAGACGGGGAAAAATGGTCGCAACAAGGCAGAATGACATAGTCAAGACGCCGTCAAACCGCAACGCGTTTGCATGGGCTATCTGTCAAAGTGCCTGTCAAAGCCAATAGATTGGTATCTCATTCCTTATCCCTGGTCGTGGGTGTTGTGTTTTATTAGTGGAGCAAATCACGCTATCGTAAGAGCATGACATCTACGGTGTCTAATTTTTTTTTTTTCTTGGAGGGTTGGTGGAAATCTTCAAGAGCCAATATGAGATTTGACTAAAAACAGCACTATTCGCGTTAATTATTATTTTTTTTTACTGCAACTATGTTAATTGACTTATCTAGCAGTTTTCCGTTCTCGAGGTAATCACATTTAGCAGGCAGTGAGAGTTTCTGCTACCGGCAAAGTGCGTTGGCCTTGCCCTTTGAAGACGTCGTTTCGTTCGTCTGTTATTTCCAGAGCCGCATTGTTGATATGTCCTTATAGTCGATCTCTCTGTTTTCGAGCGAAAAGTCTAGCTTCATTTTCGACGTTTTCAGTGTCTAAATGACGATGAATATATTACGGCGCGTTTACAACGCCTCGCAATACTTTATTTAGAAACGTTTGTGTAATGAAGAATTACTCTTATTGGTACAACCCCAAAGGTCAAATAGATTTAAGCACTTGCTTGTAAAGAAGCAGCTTGTTTTCAGTACTAAGCTGGGAATATTTTACTTGCACCAGTAGCTTATGCTCGTGTGATTTTTCGACCACATCGGTTATTCGTTGCACTTAGTCTAAAGTGGAATGCTTGCTTCTGAAATCAAACAAAATATGCTTTTCTTCGACGATCGGCTTTAAACGACTTATAATAATTACTTCGAAGACTTTCGAAACTAGCGACAACAATCATATTGGGCGGTAAGATATTTTATCCGTCGGTCGCTTTCTGACCTTCCATTGGGACGGTACGTATTCTAACCTAACCACTGCGTTAACAAGATATGAAAGATATAAAAATTTGTAAGGACATCTCTTGTAATTAAGTCGTTGTCTGGTGCTTTATATGGCTTGAGGGATTTTATGACATCTTTCAATTCGGAAAGCGTAGCCTGTACCATTCTGTATTCCACTGTCATTTCCAGAGTATTGCTATTGTTAGGTTAGGTTTCAGGAGGATATTCAGCAAAAACTTCGGCCTTTTCTTTATCACCTTTCGCTCATTCATATTCATTTTTCCTTATTGGTGGTGCCTGCAGTTTAGGCTTTTTAATGCCCTTAATAGCTTTCCAAAGGGAGTAATTTGATTACTTTTCAGCGGTTAGGCTTAGGAACCCCATGATTTTTGAAATCTCTAAGAGACTTTCGCAGTAGGTTGTGTAGTCTTTTTAAATATATTTTATGCTACCATCTTTACGGGCCTTTCATTTCTCCTTTACCAGCTCTTTAATTTCTAATGGATAGTTTATGAAAAAAAAAAAAAAAAAAATGTTCCACGCTGCGTGCTGAATTTTATTTCATATGGCGTTCTAAATGGCACTCTTAGACTCATACCCTCTTAAACTTCATTAGTGACCAGATAAGCCTTTGGTGGTGGTCTAGTTAGCGTCCATTTCCTTCCTCCTTCTTTACCTTCGTTATAAGACGTTATAAGTGTTTACCTTGAATGCGTGTTTATGAGTCTTTATTCATTTATCTAAATCTTGTGTTACAGGCATATATCCTGTAAGACCGACACTCCCCGCAATCGCTGGTGGAGAGTTTGTGGGCGAAGTAATCGGAGTCGGTCAGAACGTTAAGAATTTGAAAAATGGAGATTGGGTTATTCCGACTAAAACCAGTATCGGAGCATGGACTAGTCACGGAGTATTTCTCGCAAAGGATCTTCTGAAGGTCTCCAAAACAATCGGGGCCGTTGCAGCTGCTACACTCACCGTAAATCCTTGCACCGCGTACAGATTGCTTAAGGACTTCGGAGACCTTAAGGAGGGCGATACCGTCATTCAGAACGGGGCAAATAGTGCACTTGGTCAGATTGTACATCAGCTTTGCAAGGCTTGGGGCATAAATTCGGTTGGAGTGGTACGTGATCGTCCAGAGATCAATGAATTGAAAGCATACCTTAAGAGCCTTGGAGCAACGGAGGTCTTAACCGAGAAAGAAATCGAGAAGACTGACATTTTCGAAAAGATAAAGAAACCCAAATTGGCCCTGGATTGCATTGGCGGAAAGAGCTCCAACAATATTGCTGCGCACTTAGATTATAGGGGCGTTCACGTTATGTATGGCAGCATGACACAGGAACCGATAGCTATTGGAGGTTTCATTCGGTACAGAAATTTGAAGTACGTTGGTTTCTGGTTATCGAGTTGGTTCGCAGAAAACGCCGGCAATGACGAGCCCGCAAAAATGTATGCAGAACTTACCAAGTTATTAGAAAGGGGAAATCTAAAGGCTCCCGCGCACGAATTGATTTTGCTGGATAAACTACAAGCAGGCGCTATATCCTAAGCCATTCACACAAAAGAAGTTTTTATTTAATTTCCAATAAATCAGTGAGCCTGACGTGGCTGAATAAATTTATTTTCCTAGTTAAATACCAGTAAAAAAAAGAAGTAATAATATGTGCTTTTTTGTTTAACTTATTTTGACGGACAGTGCTGCACATGTGCAAGATGCTTTAAGGTCCCTTTGACTCCATTATCCGTGTTTGAATCTGTCTCCACCCCTTTGAGATGGTCCTTTACTGAATTTTGAGGTTAAGTGGAAGTTACCTCGCATTTGCTTCGTATTGTCTCAGCAATTGTTACTAATTTTCCGGAATTTAATAAAAACGTTTCTTTTCGTGTGTTACAGGCATATGGTTTGAATTTCGCTGTCAAAGTTTGGAATGCTCAGTTGCAGCTGAAAAGGAAATGATGGTAACTTTCAGCGGCATAGTCAGAGTTTACACGAGGGCTGTTTGACGAAGGCTGAAATAAGTGCAAAAGAGAGAGTAAGTGAAACAGAAATACATTGGCACAGTCACGCGCGGGTAGCGTAGGTAGGTTTTTTTGACATTTCCTTATCTCCTTTGTTTTGCGATGTCGCTTCACTCCTGTTTCTGACTTGGAAGTGTACGTTACTTACTTACTTTTCAAACATCACCACAGGCTAACGAAAATGAAATGTATGTATGTTGGCGTTACAGTCCATGAAGAACCTGAGCCGAGCCTCTCTCAATCACCCATGTTGTGTGTGATTTCATTTTCCCATAGAACCAAAATGAAATGTGAAGCGAAATGTCAAAAAACAGGCACTCGTCTTCAAATTGGAACGAAGGTTTAAAAGAAACAGGCGCAAAAAACTGCCCTCGTGTAGGCTCTGACATATTGCTGAATGTCAATGCCAGAGCACGGAGCATTCTAGAGACATCTGAAGGGGAACATCTCACGGCGAATATTCGAGAAAGTGGACCTAGGGCTATATAAGCGGGAACACTCGCCCTCGGGGGCATTCAGTATTCAAGATTCAGTATTCATTCAGTTTATTCAGTATCAGTGACTCAGTGATCCTTCGGGAATCCAGTGTGAAAGTAATCAAGCCATCTAGTAAGTTAGTGGGCAATTATCTAACAGATGTTCTCACCCTAACCCGGCGAGTAACTCTCAAAACAGCACGAAGAAATCTCATTTCAGCAACTTGATTCACGATCTTATTCTTTCGGTAATTACCCAAATTTCATGACCATATGTGAGAGTTGGAACAAATACTGAATCAAAAACCACTAACTTGGCTTTGACACCAAGCTCGGTCTTCCTGATTACAGATCTTCCAAGTTGTTTCGAATTCAACATTGGAGGAATACGTTTGATAACTTGGTCTAACCCACCACCTTCTTCTGACTTTTGTTTTCGCTTTTAACTTTTTATAGGCTAAAGCAGCCGCACATGTTAGCAATAATGTTTTTTTTCAAATTATTTTGATCCATTTATGAACTAAATTCAGTTTCAATCTTCGAATTTTTACTGGTGCCAACTTCACTCTATAGAATTCACCTCCAACTTCACTCACAGAAGTAACCGCGCTGTCAAAAAAAACGCCGATGAAAGTAGCTCCATTGTGTATTGACTGATGCCTGTGTCACAATGCTACTACACGGCGCGGCGACAGCGCAACTACGAACGCTGCCGTTTGCTGTGGTTGTAAAGTAGTTCAATCCCCCCCCCCCCCCCCCCCCGTGCTATATGTTAGCACTAGTCTTTAAAAAAAACCGAAGGATAATCTCTGCCTTCTCCTCTACAGAAAAATTCTTATGTTTTCCAGAACTCATAGCTTGGTCACAACAAAATAAAAACAATGCATAAATAACCCGCGACAGTCACGCAATTTTTACTGAAGATGTGTTGACCACAACTGAATCTACGCAACGTAGAACGATAATCGATGACGCAATAAGCCTCTAGTCTCTTCATTTGTCAATTTACAAGAATAAATCAGAAATACATGCTTAGATACACGTGTAATTTTTCATCCGTGGGGGAGGGGGGACTACGTTTGGTGGTCTACGTGCCCACACCGAATAGGTAATCTAACCCTACATAAACATTGTTATGGCGTTCTTTATTTAAGGTCACACACACAAGCCAACGCAAAAGACACTAACACCACGATTAAATACGCATGACATTGCTAAAAGTCCAACATAAATTTCGAGTTTTTTCACAAATCTCCACAGAACTACTTAGACGTGCTAACGAGTAGGTTGACGAAGCTCACAGTCTTGCTCAATTCAATATACCACTACTGAAAATGCCTATTAAAGCCCAACGTCTCAAGTACACGAAACACGGCGAGCCGACAGAAGTCCTACAACTTGTCGAGGAAATTCTCCCGAATCCGGGCGATGATGAAGTGTTGCTCAAGGTCCTTGTGGCTCCCACGAATCCTGTTGATTCCCTCACAATCCAAGGTAAGAAGCCACTAATTGCTCTTGAGTCGTGTAGTAGTATTTACTTATCTTGTGTTATAGGAGTATATCCAGTAAAACCAACACTCCCCGCGGTCGCTGGTGGAGAGTTTGTTGGCGAAGTAATCGGAGTCGGTAAGAACGTTAAGAATTTGAAAACCGGCGATTGGGTTATTCCAACTAAAACCACTGTCGGAGCATGGACTAGTCACGGGGTATATTTTGCAAAGGATCTGCTGAAGGTCTCCAAAAAAATTGGGGCAGTTGCAGCTGCTACACTTACAATAAATCCCTGCACTGCATACAGGATGCTTAAAGATTTCGGAGACCTTAAAAAGGGCGATACCGTCATCCAGAATGGTGCAAACAGCGCTCTTGGTCAGATTGTGCATCAGCTGTGCAAGGCTTGGGGCATAAATTCGGTCGGTGTGGTGCGTGATCGTCCAGAGATCAGTAAATTAAAAGCATACCTCAAGAGCCTTGGAGCAACAGAGGTCTTGACCGAAAAGGAAATCGAGAAAACGGACATTTTCGAGAAGATAAAGAAACCGAAATTGGCCCTGGATTGCATTGGCGGCAAGAGCTCTAGCGCTATTGCTGCGCACTTGGACTATAAGGGCGTTCACGTTACGTATGGTAGCATGACATGGGAACCGGTGGTTGTCGACGGTGCAGCATTAATTTTCAAAAATGTGAATTATACCGGCTTCTGGGTGACCAGTTGGTTCGTCGAAAATGCTGGCACAGACGAGCCCGCAAAAATGTATGCAGAACTCACCAAGCTTTTGGAAGAGGGAATACTAAAGCTTCCAGCGTACGAATTGATTTCGTTGGATAAATACAAACAGGCCCTACAGCCTAAGGAGTTCACTCAAAAGAAGATTTTGTTTAATTTCCAGTGAAGCTTGTAAGACCAGGTTGTGGTCGAATGCATTTATTTTCTTAAGCGATGTCAATAAAAAGCAGATTAAGCAATTTTTTGTTTTTTATTTGGAAGAATGTTGTGATAGTTCATTGGTCCTCTTCCAGTGAACCATTAATTGCCGCATAGGTGCCCAAATTATACCTGGGCTAGCTCTCGACTGCGTCACTTCTCTGGGTTAGAAATGAAAAGAAATGATACGCCCCAAAACTGGTTACGTAATTAACCAGTTGTCTTGAGTCATCACACTGGAATTCTGCAATGTCATTCCGCTTAGTGAGTTTGGTTAATCTTTACGAACACTCAAACATATGTTACGTAGAATAACGTAAAAATAGATATGCGTCCTCCTACCCACCCGCGCCTATCAGTATTTCTTACGCGGTATTCACCCACCACCCAGCGAGCGATGAGCCTCTGACGGCGAATTACTATTTCCAAAGTGTAAATAGTATGTTAGGGGCAATGAGTAATGCCAGTGAATGTCAGTCCATTGAAGTGCTAATTCCACACAGAGAAAAATCGACATTTTCGTTAAAAGCAATCCATGGAACGACCATATCAACTGATATCAACGGCAAACAAATGTTGGCCCAAACTATTGAAATAAAAAAACCTTATTTCGATCGCATGCTATTGTGAATAGTTCACTACCAGCTGTCAAAGCCGGAAAGTCGCCAATGTCGCAATTTAGATAACACCAGGAATGACATTGCCAAAATACGACATAAATTTGGTGTGATTTCCACCAGCTTTCCACTAACCAAAACAGAACTAATTCAAGATGTTAAGGTCCATGTCGGTGAAGGTCAAAGTCTTCCTCGATCCGATGTGCTACTCGAGGCAAATGTCGGTTAAAGCGCAGCGGCTCAAGTACGAGGAGCACGGTGAACCGATTAGGGTCCTGAAACTTGCAGAGGAGGTGGTTCAAAACCCGCGCAATGATGAAGTATTGGTTAAGGTCCTCGTAGCTCCCATTAATCCGATCGATCTTATCACTATTCAAAGTAAGACGCGATTAGTCTGCATCAATTTTCAATGAAAAGTGATTGTCTTTTCTGTCTAGGGAAGTATCCGTTGAGACCGAAACTGCCAGCGGTCGCTGGAGGAGAGTTTGTAGCCGAATTACTGAAGTCGGCAAGAGTGTTAGCGAATTGAAGAAAGGTGATCGAGTAGTCCCAACTAAGGCCTGTCTCGGAACATGGACCGCTCACGGGGTGTATGCCGCGAGGGACCTATTGAAGATCTCCAACAAAATCGGCCTCGTTGACGCAGCCACAATCACAGTGAATCCCTGCACTGCATACCGAATGCTTAAAGACTTCGGAGAGATCAAGGAAGGCGACATTATCATCCAAAACGGAGCAATAGACAGATCTTCCAAGTTGTTTCAAAATTGACGCAGCTTGGCCAATCCTGCAGGAAAGCTCAGTATTACTTCTCCCATCACTTGTGAAGAAGACCCCGAGATACTTATACTCCTCCACCTACTTCAATGGGACTCTACTAACATGTAGAGTGCATTGGGCAGGTGTTTTGGAAATAACCATAACCTCGGACATACGGCCACAAACCCATCTAGCGCGCGCTGAAGTTCCATCTGGGAGGATGCGAGGACAACTAAGTCATCTGCAAAATGAAGATGGCTTATCCTCAACTCTCCCAATGTGAAACACTCCTCGCCTCGACTGCGCTGCAACATCCAGTCCATATATATAATGAAAAGGAGAGGTGACAAGAAGCACCCTTGGCGAAGTCCTACGCCCACCGTGAAAGGTGTTGATTTACTACCGTTAACCCGAACGCAGCTGCTACAGTTTGTGTATAGAGACTGAATGGCTCTCAACAGAGGACTATCAATCCCATACTCCTGCAGAACACTCCAGAGTTTACCTCGAGAAACCCGGTCATACGCCTTTTCCAAATCTACAAAGCAGCTGTGGATTGGTTTAGCGTACTCCCAAGCCTTCTCGAGTACCATTCTTAGAGTGTGCAGTTACTAATACACATTTTTTTTTTTGTTGAAGGCTTCTGCTATCCGCTGGAGCACTCAGACGCAATCACTGGTCCATTGTACTCCATACTAATATACATAACACCATAATGGCATGGAAGAACTACAACCAACATCAAAATTCAGTCTAATTTCTCTCGAATCCTATCTAGGACAACCACCCCTGGAGGGTAGTGAACGAACATCTACGACCCAAACCATCTGCACCTCGCCCAGGTTGTGTGACAAACATAATAAGAGTATAACTCTTGAACCTGCGCGAACTATGAAAAAAAAAGTGAGTGGGTTCTAGAGGTGGTATTTCACGTCCCATCCCTACGCATTTTGTTTTAGACCGACCCCATTTCTTCGCAATGTTGGATCTTGGATGGCATTAATTACAATTTTGGAATATCCTTTAACTTTATAGGCAAGGAATAAGTTCCTTACTTTAATTTCTAGACGTCAAAAGAGAGTGACCCGTTGAAAGCAACGAATAATGTTGCAAGAAAGTGGTGGGCAAGAAGTGTGGTATCTAACTTAGCTCTATACAGCAGTTATAATACCTATCCTTCTAAAGGACGTAGTTTGGTGGACTGCCGTTGACAAGGCAGTCTTTTGGAAACTTAGCTTTTCCTCTTCTTCACACGAGTTGGTCTATATGTTTACTCGTAAGTGCCTTTGTGAGCGGATGCATCTGGGCATGTCTGCAGGGGGGCATCATTCCTACACTTGTACAGAAATGGCCGGAAGCAACCATGTCCCGTAAGCAGTTGCGCGAGGTAGAAGTTAGCTTCATCATGTCGGCGGTTTATCCGTCTCTATTCTCGGAATAAGTCCAACGGCTCTTAGATGAAAGGTTCCAGCGTTGTTGCCACTCATCTAGACTTCTGCCTCTTTTTCTAAGTCCGCTTCACTGTGTGTTCGCCGTCTTTCCTGTCTGCTTCCTACGAACTTTTTCTGTAGTTCTGTCGCCAATATATTAATGGGTAACATTACTGCGATGAGGCAGGTTGCGTGTTCCGAGGTTGTGCAATAAGCGCTACTCACCCTAAGCGCACATAGTCGATTTACTATTGTGATCTTCCTTCTGTATGAAATCACCTTCACAGCTCCGGCCCAAATTAGCGATGCATAAAGCACTACCGACGTGACTACCTTAGGGCACAAGGGCATTAAGGGCTATTATGAAATCGCCAATCAACACGCTAGGAAAGGTTCCAGCGAAAGGTAGATAGATGCCAAACCTTTCTGCGGTATTCCCAAGTCTACGATTAACTTCTTCGTAGACAAGTGGAAAAAATCGCAACACCTGTCCTTTTGGAACTCTGCCAATCAAAAAGATTCATATAGCTTAATAGAGTAGATATCAGAAGACTGGTCAGCTACCTTTTGGGACACTGTGGTCTGAGATATCATCACAATAAAATTAACTCTCGTCTAAAACTGATGCCTGTTTCACAATGCTACTACACGGCGACGCGACAGCGCAAATACAAACGCCGTAGCTGTCAAATCCATATTCATTCAATGGAATTATATGGAGTAAGTCACATAGGCACGTATGTAGTCGTGTCGCAGCGCTGTAATTTCGAAAATTTTAAAAACTGTCGCAACTACACGGCGTTGTCCCATTTCGAATTCGACATTGGAGGAATACGTTTGATAACTTGGTCTAACCCACCATCTTCTTCTGACTTTTGCTTTCGCTTTTAACTTTTTATAGGCTAAAGCAGCAGCACATGTTAGCAATAATGTTTTTTTTCAAATTAATTTGATCCATTTATGAACTAAATTCAGTTTCAATCTTCGATTTTTTTACTGATGCCAACTTCACTCTATAGAATTCACCTCCAACTTCACTCACAGAAGTAACCGCGCTGTCAAAAAAAACGCCAATGAAAGTAGCTCCATTGTGTATTGACTGAACGACTTTACAGCCACAGCAAACGGCAGCGTTTGTAGTTGCGCTGTCGCGTCGCCGTGTAGTAGCATTGTGAAACAGGCATGAGTGTTGACTTATTGACATCTCGCCTAAACCTGAGGGTCGTCTCTGTCTTGAGGGCGAAGAAACTGCAGGGCATATACTATATGAATGTGTTGCCTTTTACAAACATAGGAAGCGTATCCTTCTCAGTGGAATGATGACTCCTGAAGGGATCATCTCAACTCCTACGAGAGACATTCTCAACTTTCTTAAGAAAGTGGAGAAACTCCTTGATCTGCACAGGTCGCATGCTATATGTAGCGCTAGTCCTTAAAATAAACCGAAGGATAATCACTGCCTTTTCCTCTACAGAAAAATTCTTATGTTTTCCAGAACTCATAGCTTGGTCACATAACAAAATAAAAACAATGCATAAATGACCCGCGACAATCACGCAATTTTTACTGAAGATGTGTTGACCACAACTGAATCTACGCAACGTAGAACGATAATCGATGACGCAATAAGCCTGTAGTCTCTTCATTTGTAAATTCACAAGAATGAATCAGAAATACATGCTTAGATACACGTGTAATTTTCCATCCGTGTGGGGAGGGGGGACTACGTGTGCCTACGTGACCACACCGAATGATCTATCCCTACATAAACATTGTTATGGCGTTCTTTATTTAAGGTCACACACGCAAGCCAACGCAAAAGAACTTATGTATGTACGTTACAAAAACAAATCGATCAAACGCTATCGTGAATAAAACGTTTTTAGCTATTAGATACCTATCTCCCCCCTCCAAAGACACTAACACCACGACTAAATACGCATGACTGCGCATGACATTGCTAAAAGTCCAACATAAATTTCGGGTTTTCTCACAAATCTCCACAGAACCACTTAGACGTGCTAACGAGTTGGTTGACGAAGCTCACAGTCTTGCTCAATTCAATATACCACTACTGAAAATGCCTATTAAAGCACAACGTCTCAAGTACACGAAACACGGCGAGCCGACAGAAGTCCTACAACTTGTCGAGGAAATTCTCCCGGATCCGGGCGATGATGAAGTGTTGCTCAAGGTCCTTGTGGCTCCCACGAATCCTATCGATTCCCTCACAATCCAAGGTAAGAAAACACTAATTGCTCGTGAGTCGTATAGTAGTATTTACTTATCTTGTGTTATAGGAGTATATCCAGTCAGACCAACGCTCCCCGCGGTCGCTGGTGGAGAGTTTGTTGGAGAAGTAATCGGAGTCGGTAAGAACGTTAAGAATTTGAAAACCGGCGATTGGGTTATTCCAACTAAATCCACTGTCGGAGCATGGACTAGTCACGGGGTATATCTTGCAAAGGATCTGCTGAAGGTCTCCAAAAAAATTGGGGCCGTTGCAGCTGCTACACTCACAATAAATCCCTGCAGTGCATACAGGATGCTTAAAGATTTCGCAGACCTTAAAAAGGGCGATACCGTCATCCAGAACGGTGCAAACAGCGCTCTTGGTCAGATTGTGCATCAGCTGTGCAAGGATTGGGGCATAAATTCGGTCGGTGTGGTGCGTGATCGTCCAGAGATCAGTAAATTAAAGGCATACCTCAAGAGCCTTGGAGCAACAGAGGTCTTGACCGAAAAGGAAATTGAGAAAACGGACATTTTCGAGAAGATAAAGAAACCGAAATTGGCCCTGGATTGCGTTGGCGGCAAGAGCTCTAGCGCTATTGCTGCGCACTTGGACCATAAGGGCGTTCACGTTACGTATGGTAGCATGACATGGGAGCCGGTGGTTGTCGACGGTGCAGCATTAATTTTCAAAAATGTGAAATATACCGGCTTCTGGGTGACCAGATGGTTCGGCGAAAATGCTGGCAATGACGAGCCCGCAAAAATGTATGCAGAACTCACCAAGCTTTTGGAAGAGGGAATACTAAAGCTTCCAGCGTACGAATTGATTTCGTTGGATAAATACAAACAGGCCCTACAGCCTAAGGAGTTCACTCAAAAGAAGATTTTGTTTAATTTCCAGTGAAGCTTGTAAGACCAGGTTGTGGTCGAATGCATTTATTTTCTTAAGCGATGTCAATAAAAAGCAGATTAACCAATTTTTTGTTTTTTTATTTGGAAGAATGTTGTGATAGTTCATTGGTCCTCTTGCAGTGAACCATTAATTGCCGCATAGGTGCCCAAATTATACCTGGGCTAGCTCTCGACTGCGTCACTTCTCTGGGTTAGAAATGAAAAGAAATGATACGCCCCAAAACTGGTTACGTAATTAACCAGTTGTCTTGAGTCATCACTGGTCATCACACTGGAATTCTGCAATGTCATTCCGCTTAGTGACTTAGGTTAATCTTTACGAACACTCAAACATATGTTGCGTAGAATAACGTAAAAATATATATGCGTCCTCCTACCCACCCGCGCCTATCAGTATTTCTTACGCGGTATTCACCCACCACCCAGCGAGCGATGAGCCTCTGACGGCGAATTACTATTTCCAAAGTGTAAATAGTATGTTAGGGGCAATGAGTAATGCCAGTGAATGTCAATCCATTGAAGTGCTAATTCCACACAGAGAAAAATCGACATTTTCGTTAAAAGCAATCCATGGAACGACCATATCCACTGATATCAACTATCAACGGCAAACAAATGTTGGCCCAAACTATTGAAATAAAAAAACCTTATTTCGATCGCATGCTATTGTGAATAGTTCACTACCAGCTGTCAAAGCCGGAAAGTCGCCAATGTCGCAATTTAGATAACACCAAGAATGACATTGCTAAAATACGACATAAATTTGGTGTGCTTTCCACCAGCTTTCCACTAACCAAAACAGAACTAATTCAAGATGTTAAGGTTCATGTCGGTGAAGGTCAAAGTCTTCCTCGATCCGATATGCTACTCGAGGCAAATGTCGGTTAAAACGCAGCGGCTCAAGTACGAGGAGCACGGTGAACCGATTAGGGTCCTGAAACTTGCAGAGGAGGTGGTTCCAAACCCGCGCGATGATGAAGTATTGGTTAAGGTCCTCGTAGCTCCCATTAATCCGGTCGATCTCATCACTATTCAAGGTAAGAAGCTATTAGTCTGCATCAATTTTCAATGAAAAGTGATTGTCTTTTCTGTCTAGGGAAGTATCCGCGGTCGCTGGTGGAGAGTTTGTAGCCGAAGTTACTGAAGTCGGCAAGAGTGTAGCATTTTTAAATTCAACAAGGTGTCCAAATCTCAGATGCCACCATTTACTCTAGGTTTTTTTTATTTTACCATCGTAGCCGCATATCTCGTTAAGGATTTCAATGCAGAATTGAGACTAGAAACCTTAATGGTGCTTGGTATTTCTATTTTTAGTTGATTTCGTCCATATACTAACATATTGCTTTGTATATTTTTTTAAAACCAAAATATATATTATTCTCCATTGTGATTGTGACTAGTGGCCTGAACGCAGAACAACACAACTGACACTTTACAGTAACATTCAATTTGACAGTACTGCCGACTCGTCCGCTTTCTGTCCCTTGCAAAATCCATAAAACAACTGTTGCGAAGGATACTTACGTCGATTTGGCTGAAAATTGTGTATAAATACCCAAGCCAAATCACTCGCCAGTTTACTATTTCCATCAATTAAAAGCTAAAGCCCGGAGAAAGGTATTATTTTCCTGTAATTTCCTTACTTTCTTCGCCGGCGTTTATAGCACGCTTCAATGGATGGGTTGGCAAAGACCCAATTGACAGAAAATGTCAGCGTAAAATACGAGGAAAAGGAGGTGGAAAAGCGCGACACCACTCTTGACATAGATCTATGCAAGCGAAAGTACACCGGACTGGGATTGTTGTTCGAACAAGTCCTCAAACTTAAAAAGGACCGCTCGAGCAAATCTGCCGCTGAACTTAAAGCCAAACGCAATGAAGCCGCGCTGATGATCGTACTCTTGAAGAAAATCAATCGTTTAGAAAAGTATCGCATTCGTACGGGTCGTGAGATTCTCCAGAAGGAAAAACTCCGGGTCGACAACAATCGACTTCATCTGCAGAACCTTCTCTACGAGATTAGCTACTTGAAGAAGGAGATCCAACGATGCTATCAGTTCACAAGTTGCGACGAGTTCATAAATCTCGTCTCCGAGGAGGAGTTTTACGAGAAAGCCCCACTTTCCATCTCCCGTCCGGAAGCCACCAGAGTTTCGGAGCACATAAAACGGCTGGCTATGCTCGAGTGGGAGTTGCAACAACGTAAAGAACTGGCATTGCAATGCGAAGACCTGGTCTCTCGTAAGGAGGTCGAAATAAAAAAGATCGAAAGCACCAAAGAGAGACTGGAGTCATTCGGGCCGTCCTTGGCAACATTGCTGAAGGCTACAAAGCGTCTTCAAACTATTTTGGGACTGGATGTCGAGAAAGAATGGGAAGTAAACGCTATTGCCAAACTCCTCCCGCAACCACTCTACATGCTCTACATGAAACTGGCATCATTCGCCCAGACGTTCTGCCCATCGTTGCATGTAAACGTTGAAGGCACCGAAGAGGATGTTCGCCAGTATGAGTCGGCCAAAAGCGACGATGTGGTCTCTGAATACGATCAGAACTCGGACACCGAAGAAGTGGACGGAAAGCGTAAGAAATACGCCAACAAATCTGGACAAACGGAGCGGAAAAGACGCGTGGACTTTGATCCCTTTCCTCTCTTCATAAAATTCACGATCAGCCGTTGTGAGGAGCCTAAGGGCAACATCTCCATTGAAGTACGATTCTTCCCATCACTGGGCTTCATCACCGCCGCTTCCAGCTTGAACATGGATAACCTTCCGATAACCGATGTCATTTCTTCTGGGAATATACTAAACTACTTGTACGAAGATGATTCCGGGGACACATATCCCTCTATGAAATGCAAATACCAACTCGATGAGCTGAAGATCGACGAATGCGAATGTCTGTCACGTTTGGAACGGAGCAATCATGGCAAACCCTACAAATGGATACAGCAACTCTGTGGTCTTGATTTTGTCGACGCCCTTCGTCCGACTGATATGAAAACCTTCGTCGCCGCCGACATTTCGGTCGGAGAGATTGTCAAGAAGATCAAAGTACAATGGAGCTCTCGCCTGAACCTCTACAAACAACTGTTCCAACTCGAAAACAAGAACGTCAACGTGAACTTGAGGAAATTCAACGATTTGAACATCTCCCTATGCAGCACTATCACTCAATGGTCGACAATCACCTATGAAGAGTACATGGAGAAGAATTCGCAGCACATGCTGAGCCAGAAGAAGTTCATCCAACCGGGAAATCTCTTCTATCGTGCCATCATCACACGCGGTACCGCTAAAATGGAGTGTTTCATAAGCATTTCGCCCAATTTCCCGAACAAATCACCGATTTGGTCGTTCAAAGTCATTCCGGACAGCAAACAACCCAATCTGCCACGAGCTGCTGCCATCAAGGACATGGAGTTTTGGACAAATTCACTGACACAATCGCAGATGAAGAGCAAATCGTCACTGTTGCTGTCCCAGATGGTTCGCACGCTATGCAGCTTCGACATATTCGTCGAGAATGAAATGCCACAGTCTAAGTTGATCGACTTTCCGCAGGACAAAATCCTGCTGCGACCACATTCGAAGCGGAATCGAGGACTACCATTTAAGCATGTCAAGAACTCTATTTTCAAGCACTTGTAAAGACTACTGTATGCTAAATAAAAACCGTTGTTACTGTGTAGTTTTGTTGTTCAATTATTTCACGGATGAATTAAGCATTTCTAGCTTACCTTTACCATTCGAAACATGCACCGGATCTCGGCAAGGAGATGCGCTGTCATGTGACTTCTTCAACCTGGTGCTGGAGCAGATAGTGCGACGGGCAGGCGTCAACAGGGAAGGCACTATCTTTTACAAGTCCATCCAGCTGCTAGGATACGCGGATGATACCGACATCATCGCGTGTTCTCGCCGTGGCATCGTGGAAGCATTCACGGCGATTCAAAAACAGGCGAAACGAGTTGGCCTTAAGATCAATGAGGACAAAACGAAATACATGCTGTCAAGCAAAAACCAATCCGTCGCTCACCACCTGGGACAAAATATAACAATTGACAGCTACAATTTCGAGGTAGTTAAAGGAGTTTGTCTACCTCGGAGCAAATGTAAATTCCACAAATGACACCACAGTGGAGATCCGGCATAGAATCGCCCTTGGCAACCGTTGCTACTTCGGCTTGTCCAAACAACTGGGGTCAAAACTCCTCACTCGAAAGACCAAAGTCATGCTTTACAAAACGCTCATTCTGCCAGTCCTGCTGTACGGAGCCGAAAGCTGGACGATAAGCAGGACAGCGGAGCGGGGTCTTTCGAAAGAAAAATTCTGCGCCGGATATTTGGTCCTGTCTGTGAGGAAGGTGAATGGAGAAGAAGACACAACCGCGAACTCTACGAGCTGTACCAAGATGTGGATGTAGTGCGGAAGGCAAGGACCCGTCGACTACACTGGCTCGGCCACATCGAGCGCATGGACATCAACGCTCCAGCTAAGAGGGTCTTCGACTCCGAGCCTCCTGGTTCGAGAAGAAGAGGAAGACCGAACCTCCGGTATAAAGACCAAGTAATCGCGGATGTAAGACATCTTGGTCTTGACAACTGGAAGCAGCGTGCCCGGGACCGTCAAGGATGGAAGGCAGCTGCAGCTCAGGCTCAGATCCTCCATGGATCGCTGGCCTGATAAGTAAGTAAGTAAGCTTACCTTTACACGTCTAGAGAGGAAGGTTCATTAAGGATACAGGCTCTACCTTAGACAGTATATTTTCGAAAAAATGTATAAAAATATTGTTTCGACTTAACTAACGATAAAACGTTTGTATATAAATGCATAATTGGTGTTTACTCCGGATTTCTAACTCTGCGTCGGTTAATTGTTGGTGAACTTGGCAGCGCGTTTCTCAGCGAAAGCAGTCATTCCCTCCTTGCGATCCTCCTGCAAGAAAAAACCCATTTAACGTCTCATTCTTAAATTACTAACAAAATAGTACTCACAGTGGCAAATGTAGCATGGAAGGTCCTTCTCTCGAACTTCAGACCCTCCTGCAGGGTAGTCTCATAAGCCGTGTTTACGGCCTCCTTAGCCAGTCGAACAATTAATGCAGATTGCGTTCCGATCTTCTCACCCAGCTTAATGGCCTCGGCAAGCAACTGTTCGGGAGGGAATACCTTGCTTACCAATCCCGATCTCTCAGCCTCCTGGGCGGTGATCATGTTACCAGTAAGACATAGCTCCATTGCCTTGGATTTGCCAATGGCACGTGTCAAGCGCTGAGTGCCGCCGGCACCGGGGATTGTGCCCAAATTGATTTCGGGCTGCCCGAATTTAGCCTTCTCGCCGGCGTAGATAATATCACACATCATGGCCAATTCGCAGCCACCACCCAAGGCGTAGCCGTTTACAGCAGCAATGATCGGCTTCTGGCAGTGAGCCACTCGAGTCCAGTCATTAAGGAAGTTGCCCATGATACATTGGGGGTAGGTATTCGATTGCATCTCTTTGATGTCAGCACCGGCAGCGAAGGCCTTTTCGCTGCCTGTAATGATGATAGCGGCGATCGAGTTATCCTTTTCGTAATTATCGATAGTTTTGCTCAATTCGTTCATGAGACCGTTGCAAAGGGCGTTAAGGGCTTTTGGACGATTCAAAGTGATCAAAGCGACATTCTTGTTGGCGCCAGTTACTTCGGTCTTGAGGAATTCCAAGTTGGCAGCTGAAAAATGGATTACAGAGCATGAGTATTGGATGGTTCAGATCATTTTTTACAATATTTAACGCCACAAGTGTACATTCTTGGGTGCATGTAAACAAGGTTGATAAATACAGCAAACGACATGTTAGCTCGACGGTTTGCCTGACCGCAAGAATATTTTTATTCAACTTGTTTTCAGTATATTCCCCTTGTGGGTTAGTTTTTCGAGCTTGCACTGTATGGGAGTGACAGACAAACCAGTTACATAGTGAATGAACGTGGGCTTACAGGAGAGAATTGAAATTCTTTTCTTTCACTCCATTTAACATTTTATTATTGAAAAACATGTAAAATTGCGCGATAAGGATACAAATAAAATTTGCAGATAAGCGAGCGTAAAAAGAAATGGTGACAGATAAGAGGACGGACGGAGCGCCACGTTTCGCAGCGCAAGGAAGATTAGCTCAAATGGGTAAACAGGTTAAATGCAACGTTTGATGCGGGTACAAAGGTGGACCGGCGGCCGTGGAGCGACTAAAATAAGATTTATTCTATTACTTATCCCGGCTACTGCATAATCCCTACCATAAAGGAGCATCTGCGAGTTCATTCTGAATGCCAGAATTCGCACAGAAATAATTCCAAAGACATTCTACGCCACTTTCTTGCACACGCACACGATATTACATAACATGATCAAAACAGCATTAGACGGCGGAAATGAGGGGCTCGTTTCAAAAATCCCGCACACACGCTACCCCCAGCTGCGTGCAGCGCCGCAAATGAATCGATTATGTCTTTCCCCTCAACCCAGTCCAAAAGAACAAATCAACTCAGAAGTCCAAAGTTCAACCTCAACTGGAGCAGTAAATGCCTTTTGTCGTCGTCTACCATTTTCTTGATTTTAAAATCTCCTAATTTGCGTAAACTAACCTGCCGAGTAGAAGCGTGGAAGAACGTGGTTTATAGAAGCAACTTGGATAAGATTGTGGGCACGGCCGGCGACCAGTTTTGCAATGTTGGCCATTATATTGCGGAGTGTGTAGGAAAGTACGAATCAATATACTCGTCGACCGAACGTCAGGAACTGCAAAGTGTTACTGTACGAATCGCCCCTTGGAAGTGTGGTCGACAAGCACCCGGCAAGCTAGAAAAAAATCTGTCAGCGGGACGCATACATATGGGGAGAAAAAGAATGCCTTCGTGATCAAATTGTTAGTTACCCTCTGAGCACGATAGAGAGAGACGATTATCAGTGATTTGGGAAACTTGTTTGATTTGATTCAATAATAAATTGTATTCTTATCAGGAACTGGTTCTTTCTATCTTATCGTATTTCGTACGTTCTTAGGTATAGCGCGCGATTCACAATGGTGTGTTTAGACGATTTATGCTTAAAGCAACGCAAAGTAAAAGAGAGATTAAATGAACCCGTCTTTCCAGCTGGCGATATGTATTGATGTTACCAAATATCTGCAGTAGGGCCACCGATTACAGCAGAGATAAATAAAGATTAGAGTAGGTATCTTATGACTCACAAGTTATTGTGAATAGCTAGTCATCTATTATCACGATGTTCAAGCGCCGATTATGTAGATAACGTGGACGATGACTTTGCCGAAAATCCGATATAAATTAAGTGGTTTTTGCACTAGCCCCGACAGCACGGAGCCACTTCGACGTGCTAAGGTGTATGTTAACTCTATCCTCCAAATAGATATACCAACTGTTTACGCAAAATGCCTATTAAAGCACGACGACTTAAGTACACGGAACACGGTGAGCCGACAGAAGTTCTACAACTTGTTGAGGAAATTCTCCCAAACCCGGGCGATGATGACGTATTGGTCAAGGTCCTCGTGGCTCCCATCAATCCAGTTGATTCCGTCACAATCTATGGTAAGAAACCCCTAATTGCTCGTCAGTATTACAGTAGTGTTCATTTGTTTATTTATCTTGTGTTACAGGGGTGTATCCGGCAAGACCGACACTCCCAGCAATCGCTGGTGGAGAGTTTGTGGGCGAAGTAATCGGAGTCGGTCAGAACGTTAAGAATTTGGAAAATGGAGATTGGGTTATTCCAACTAAGGCTACTCTCGGAGCATGGACCAGCCACGGGGTATTTCCCGCCAAAGAACTGTTGAAGGTCTCTAAAACAATCGGAGCCGTTGCAGCTGCTACACTCACCGTAAATCCCTGCAGTGCATACAGGATGCTTAAAGACTTCGGCGATCTTAAGAAGGGGGATACCGTTATTCAGAATGGCGCAAACAGCGCTCTTGGTCAGATTGTGCATCAGCTATGCAAGGTTTGGGGCATAAATTCGGTTGGAGTGGTACGTGATCGTCCAGATATCAGTGAATTGAAAGCATACCTCAAGAGCCTTGGAGCAACAGAGGTCTTGACCGAAAAGGAAATTGAGAAAACGGACATTTTCGAGAAGATAAAGAAACCCAAATTGGCCTTGGATTGCATTGGCGGCAAGAGCTCCAGCGATATTGCTGCGCACTTGGATTATAAGGGGGTGCACGTCACGTATGGTAGCATGACACGGGAACCGGTGGTTGTCGGAGGTGCAACATTCAAAAGTTTGCAATACGTCGGCTTCTGGTTAAAAACCTGGTTCACGGAAAATGCTGGCAATGACGAGCCCGCAAAAATGTATGCAGAACTCACCAAGTTACTGGAAGAGGGAAAACTAAAGGTTCCAGCCCACGAATTTATTTCGTTGGATAATTACAAGCAGGCACTACAGCCTAAGACATTCACTCAAAAGAAGATTTTGTTTAATTTCCAATGAAGATTGTAAGAACATGTTGTGACTGAATGCATTTATTTTCCCAAATTAATATCAATAAAAAAAAACAACAGCAATTTTTTAAAATTACATAGTTTGATGGTCCACTAGTCCTTCTCAAGTGATTCATTGTTGCGCCGGAAAAAAATCGATACTATGCGTTAACGGCTACTGCACGTCTTGTGACGCACCGTGTGATTGAGGCGTTCTTGGGCATTAGTTCCACTTGCATATCTTCAATATTGTATAAACGTCTGGCTTACGATCAACAACAATCCCTAAAAAAACCGGCCAAGTACTACTCGGACTCGCGCACGAAGGGTTCCGTACCATCTGTATATATGTATGTATAAAAATGAAAATGAAAGAGGCGTTGTATGTTATCTCATCAGTGATCACATTTAAACGGCTAATCCGTTTGAAATGATTTTTCGCATGATGACAGATCTTGGCTGCAGGCAGGTTATCGGCATATTACTTTGATGATCAAAAATCTCCATGATAAGATAGTTGATCATCAAAGTGCCCATTGAATTCAATTATTACTTGACAGCAAGGAGGTGAAAAGGTGAATAACAATAATTATAGAAAAAAGGTTTGCATCTAAGATTAATACAAAAAAGACATAATAGAGATCAAAGCGCGTAAGCTTACTACTGGTTGTGGGATATTGTCGACTAACCTTAGGTCAGTATATGACCAAGGGGATTTTTTGGATGAAAATCATGTCTGTTGTATTGGGAGTCCCCCTTAAATATTAATTTTATTCTGTTTTTAGTATTTGTTGCTATAGCGACAACAGAAATTCATCATTTGTGAAAACTAACTATCACGATTCATGAGATACAGCCTGGTGACAGACGGACGGACAGCGAGGTCTAAGTAATAGGGTCCCGTTTTACCCTTTGGGTAAGGAACCCTAAAAAGGCTCCTGTCAAAAGGCTCGGGAATAGAAATGTTGAACAAATTTAATCGGACAGGCAACGACTGATGGACTTATGCATATGAAGTCGGATCTAAGCAACAGTCGGCTGTATGGGTATTTCAAGACGCGTCCAAAGAAGCAGTCGATGCATGCTACATGTTTTCAAGGTAGCTCAATTATATTTGAAAAAGAGCTTTGAAAATTTAAATTTAAACGCATGCAAAAGTGTATTTCTCTTCATAGAGAATATTTTGAAAAAACAATAAAGCCATTTGTCTATGCACAAGGTGAAACATGACGGCGTCGAGGTCGAAATCTAAATCGCGTTCATCCATATAAACTACGTTTTCAGTAAAAGTCCACATTCCTCACTATTCATTGCTTAAATTACGAATATGTTTCACATCAGCAGGTTTAATTCAGATTCGATAAACACAATTTTAATCAGCGACATAAGTACACCTACGATACCGTTGTGTGGTGGCAATTATCAGCGATAACGATTACGACAACAACATTCGATATGTTCCAACAGTTAGTGTTAAGTCGCCTTATATGATCCAGTGACATTGCAACTTTCTAAGACTCCAGGCAACAGTGATGGTACGGTGTAGTTGATATGGCTCTGAACATTTTATCTTTACGTGCACTCTATGGCACTTAAAGGCCGGCAGGACAGGACACTTCTACTTAGCCGCCGCTGGTAATCAATATATTTACCCTTTCTCTCCTCCTACAGACAAAGTACATTTTTATTCGATTTTTTGGTCCCCCGTTTGCGACCTTAACTAACCACACTCACCTCGGTATGATTACGATATCTCTGGCACCGCACAATCAATGGTGGATTTCGATAAATCCACCGAAAATAAGAAAACAAAACATTCTTTTTTCGATATCTGTCTCAGTTTATGAGATATAGTTGCTTGAACGTCTAGCTATATCGTGGGGTTATCGGTTTTATGATAAGAGAAAGAAAGTGGGGAACGGGGTGATTATGACCTTGTTCAGCACTGCTAGGAGGTTAAAGCTGCAGCTATTGGAGACGCCGGAAAGGATTTTGCAAAAACGATTGGCGGCTTATAGCCCCATTGGCGATTTACTTGTACACCTTTTACCCCTACATAAATGGTCAAAACAGCAGTTTTTCCACACCGGCCGCTTGGGCATCCATCAACCTTACCCCAAATAAACGTTTTTATGGCGTTCCCTGAGGTCATATGCACCCAATGACGTTTTCAACAATAGAACTTATTTTAACGATAAATTCTAAACGCACGTTATTGTGAATGGTACGCGGCTAGCTATTAATTACCACCTCCATATCAAAGGCGCTAAAACACAATTAGATAACGCGTGACATTGCCAGAGGTCCCACATACATTTCGCGTTGTGCCCACTAATTTGGACAGAACCACTTCAACGTGCTAACGTGGTAGGTTGACGAAGCCCACAGTCTTGCTGAATTCAATATACTACTACTGAAAATGTCCATTAAAGCACAACGTCTCAAGTACACGGAACACGGCGAGCCGACAGAAGTTCTACAACTTGTTGAGGAAATTCTCAAAAGCCCGGGCGATGATGAAGCGTTGGTCAAGGTCCTCGTGGCTCCCGTCGATTCAATCACAATCAAAGGTAAGAAAACACTAACTGCTCGTGACTCTTATACATAGTAGTTTTTACTTATCTTGTGTTACAGGCATATATCCTGTAAGACCGACACTCCCCGCAATCGCTGGTGGAGAGTTTGTGGGCGAAGTAATCGGAGTCGGTCAGAACGTTAAGAACTTGAAAAATGGAGATTGGGTTATTCCAACTAAGACTAGTCTCGGAGCGTGGACCAGCCACGGGGTATTTCTCGCAAAGGATCTTCTGAAGGTCTCCAAAACAATCGGGGCCGTTGCAGCTGCTACACTCACCGTAAATCCTTGCACCGCGTACAGATTGCTTAAGGACTTCGGAGACCTTAAGGAGGGCGATACCGTCATCCAGAACGGGGCAAATAGTGCACTTGGTCAGATTGTACATCAGCTTTGCAAGGTTTGGGGCATAAATTCGGTTGGAGTGGTACGTGATCGTCCAGAGATCAATGAATTGAAAGCATACCTTAAGAGCCTTGGAGCAACGGAGGTCTTAACCGAGAAAGAAATCGAGAAGACGGACATTTTCGAAAAGATAAAGAAACCCAAATTGGCCTTGGATTGCATTGGCGGCAAGAGCTCCAGCGATATTGCTGCGCACTTGGACTATAAGGGCGTTCACGTTACGTATGGTAGCATGACATGGGAACCGGTGGTTGTTGGAGGTGCAGCATTCATTTTCAGAAATTTGCAATACGTCGGCTTCTGGTTAAAAACCTGGTTCACGGAAAATACTGGCAATGACGAGCCCGCAAAAATGTATGCAGAAATCACCAAGTTATTGGAAGAGGGAAAACTCAAAGCTCCAGTACACGAGTTAATTCCGTTGGATAACTACAAGCAGGTACTGCAGACCAAGGCGTTCACCAAAACGAAGTTTTTGTTTAATTTCCAATAACATGTGCAATACTAGGTTGTGGTTGAATGCATTTATTTTCCTTATTAAAGATCAGTAAAAAAGCAACAATTGGTGACTTTATATTTATTATCACGGATAATGCTGCTCAAGTTCACGATTTTTTGAGGACCCATTCCACCTGTGTGCATCACTGTGGGGTAATCTGAGGAGGGGACTGGGCTAGTCAATTATACGTACATTTTATAACCCAATAATCACTGCTTCACAGATCTAGCTGTGAGCTTGGGTTCATTGTCGTGTAGAATTTTTTCCTCAGCGTAGGGAAGCATGAAGTTGTTCAAGATCTCATCGTACTTTACTTTGTCCATAACGCCGGACCAAAACATACAAGGATGTTGCCTTCACCACGCTTCATCATTTTCATAATGAATTTAGGGTTGAAATTAGGTTATTCCCGCGTCTTACATATTCTTTTCCGTCTGGTCCGGACCGATCAAACTTCGATCCATTGGTGCTCATAGCACTACCAAAACAGCATTGGGAGTGTGAATTGTATGCAGGAAATAATAAATAAATAATATTGTAACCTTGGCAACACTTCCTGAATATAAAGCGATGACGTCGCTGGATTCTTCCAACACGCTCCAGAAACACCCATATTGACGATTCACTGAATAAATACGAAGGCGCGGCAGCTGCAGGAGGCATTGTGGTGGTGAAATCGAAACGTGTAATATAACCGATTATACATATGTGCAGCGAAAGATTTTATAGTGCGAATTGAATAAAAGTGATAATGATTTTCGAGGCAACAGAAAAAAGTTTTATTTAAGGAACAACTAATTAATAAACACGCAACAATATAAATTTGAATATATGCATCAAGAGAACTAATAAACAAAAAAGAAATTATGGAAAATCGGCCACTACGCTGCTTCACATTGCTTCAAATCCATGTCTCTGTTGCGTTCTGCGTTGAACAACTGTCGCACTGAGCGAGTGCAAGGGTCGAGTCGTGGGCAGGGATAAACAATGAGATACCAATCTTTCGTACGTCTGCCCGTTGATAACCGCAGGTTGTTTTTTTTTTTTTATAGTTCGCGCAGGTTCAAGAGCTATACTCTTATGATGTTTGGCACACAACCTGAACGGAGTGCAGTGGCTTGGGTCGGTGATGTTCGTTCACTACTCTCAGGGGTGGTTGTCCTAGATAGTACGAGAGCCGACCAAATTCCGCGTTTGGTTATAGTCCGTAGTAATTCGTTCGAGCACTGCGTATTGCATACGCAGAGGATGAGTTTCAGTTCACCATGTACTGTAAATGTTATGCCGGCAGCAGTACGTCTGGTCACTTTCCATTCACAACTGCGTTGCATACTTTTTGTCCGTATAGGATTTACATAGGTATAGGAATTATAGGTTGGTTGTTGCTTTTGTAATACACACCGATACTATACATGTTATTCTCCGTTTAAAAACGACGCTTTTGACTAACACAATGATAGTCTCAAGACGTCGATGTGTAGAGTCAAGACGGGGAAAAATGGTCGCAACAAGGCAGAATAACATAGTCAAGACGCCGTCAAACCGCAACGCGTTTGCAGGGGCTATCTGTCAAAGTGCCTGTCAAAGCCAATAGAATGGTATCTCATTCCTTATCCCTGGTCGTGGGTGTTGTGTTTTATTAGTGGAGCAAATCACACTATCGTAAGAGCATGTCATCTACGGTGTCTAATTTTTTTTTTGGAGGGTTGGTGGAAATCTTCAAGAGCCAATATGAGATTTGACTAAAAACAGCACTATTCGCGTTAATTATTTTTTTTTTTTTACTGCAACTATGTTAATTGACTTATCTAGCAGTTTTCCGTTCTCGAGGTAATCACATTTAGCAGGCAGTGAGAGTTTCTGCTACCGGCAAAGTGCGGTGGCCTTGCCCTTTGAAGACGTCGTTTCGTTCGTCTGTTATTTCCAGAGCCGCATTGTTGATATGTCCTTATAGTCGATCTCTCTGTTTTCGAGCGAAAAGCTTGGCTTAATTTTCGACGTTTTCAGTGTCTAAATGACGATGAATATATTACGGCGCGTTTACAACGCCTCGCAATACTTTATTTGGAAACGTTTGTGTAATGAAGAATTACTCTTATTGGTACAACCCCAAAGGTCAAATAGATTTAAGCACTTGCTTGTAAAGAAGCAACTTGTTTTCAGTACTAAGCTGGGAAAATTTTACTTGCACCAGTAGCTTATGCTCGTGTGATTTTTCGACCACATCGGTTATTCGTTGCACTTAGTCTAAAGTGGAATGCTTGCTTCTGAAATCAAACTGGTGATCCGACAAAATATGCTTTTCTTCGACGATCGGCTTTAAACGACTTATAATAATTACTTCGAAGACTTTCGAAACAATCATATTGGGCGGTAAGATATTTTATCCGTCGGTCGCTTTCTGACCTTCCATTGGGACGGTACGTATTCTAACCTAACCACTGCGTTAACAAGATATGAAAGATATAAAAATTTGTAAGGACATCTCTTGTAATTAAGTCGTTGTCTGGTGCTTTATATGGCTTGAGGGATTTTATGATATCTTTCGATTCGGAAAGCGTAGCTCGTACCATTCTGTATTCCACAGTCATTTCCAGAGTATTGCTATTTTTAGGTTAGGTTTCAGGAGGATATTCAGCAAAAACTTCGGCCTTTTCTTTATCACCTTTCGCTCATTCATATTCATTTTTTCTTATTGGTGGTGCCTGCAGTTTAGGCTTTTTAATGCCCTTAATAGCTTTCCAAAGGGAGTAATTTGATTACTTTTCAGCGGTTAGGCTTAGGAACCCCATGATTTTTGAATTCTCTAAGAGACTTTCGCAGTAGGTTGTGTAGTCTTTTTAAATATATTTTATGCTACCATCTTTACGGGCCTTTCATTTCTCCTTTACCAGCTCTTTAATTTCTAATGGATAATTTATGAAAAAAAATATGTTCGACGCTGCGTGCTGATTTTTATTTCATATGGCGTTCTAAATGGCACTCTTATGCCTGTGTCACAATGCTACTACACGCCGTGGCGACAGCGCAACTACAAACGCCGTAGCTGTCAAATCCATATTCATTCAATGGAATTATATGGAGTAAGTCACATAGGCACGTATGTAGTCGTGTCGCAGCGCTGTAATTTCGAAAATTTGAAAAACTGTCGCAACTACACGGCGTTTTGCCATTTCGAATTCGACATTGGAGGAATACGTTTGATAACTTGGTCTAACCCACCATCTTCTTCTGACTTTTGTTTTCGCTTTTAACTTTTTATAGGCTAAAGCAGCCGCACATGTTAGCAATAATGTTTTTTTCAAATTATTTTGATCCATTTATGAACTAAATTCAGTTTCAATCTTCGAATTTTTTACTGATGCCAACTTCACTCTATAGAATTCACCACCAACTTCACTCACAGAAGTACCCCGTTTTAAAAAAAAACGCCGATGAAAGTCGCTCCATTGTGTGTTGACTGAACTACTTTACAACCACAGCAAACGGCAGCGTTTGTAGTTGCGCTGTCGCCGCGCCGTGTAGTAGCATTGTGACACAGACATTAGACTCATACCCTCTTAAACTTCATTAGCGATCAGATAAGCCTTTGGTGGTGGTTTAATTAGTGTCCATTTCCTTCCTCCTTCTTTACCTTCGTTATAAGACGTTATAAGTGTTTACCTTGAATGCGTGTTTATGATTAAAAAAAAAAAACGACACGCGGCTTATTTACAAAGCACTCCCGCCCACCTTTGGTGTCTAATTCCGGTTCAACACCACCCGACAAAAAATAGCCTATAGAAGGACTTTGCCTCCACCATGCTTCAATGTTTATATGGTGAGTTTAGGGTTGAATTCTTGGTTGATACTGCGTCTTACATACTGTTTTGCGTGTTTAATAAAAAAAATCGGTACGCGGCTTATTTGGAAAGGCCCCCATCCACCTTCGGTGACCAATTTCCACACCTCCATATATCCCTTTCCCTGGCATCGACAAGTTCACACGCACCAGTCGACGTTTTTTAAACAAAGAACAAAGAACTTATATTAGGAAAAAAATCGATCACACGCTATTGTGAATAGAACGCTTTTGGCTATTACATAACTATTTCTCCCACCCTCGTTTCAAAGACACTAATTACAAGATAACGCATGACATGGCCAAAAATCAAACATCAATTTCGTGTTTTTTCCACTAATTTGGACAGAACCACTTTGATGTGATAAGGTGAAGATTGACGAGGGTCACAGTTTCGCTGAGTTAAATATACCACATGTGAAAATGTCCATTAAAGCACGGCGACTTAAGTACACGGAACACGGAGAACCGATAAAGGTGCTACAATTAGTTGAGGAAATTGTTATAAAGCCGGGCGATGATGAAGTTTTGGTTAAGGTCCTCGTAGCTCCCATCAATCCCGTTGATTCCTTTACAATCTATGGTAAGAAACCACTAATTGTGCAGAGTCTTTATTCATTTATTTAAATCTTGTGTTACAGGCATATATCCTGTAAGACCGACACTCCCCGCAATCGCTGGTGGAGAGTTTGTGGGCGAAGTAATCGGAGTCGGTCAGAACGTTAAGAATTTGAAAAATGGAGATTGGGTTATTCCAACTAAGACTAGTCTCGGAGCGTGGACCAGCCACGGGGTATTTCTCGCCAAAGATCTGTTGAAGGTCTCTAAAACAATCGGAGCCGTTGAAGCTGCTACACTCACAGTAAATCCCTGCACCGCATACAGGATGCTTAAAGACTTCGGAGATCTTAAGAAAGGGGATACCGTCATCCAGAATGGTGCAAACAGCGCTCTTGGTCAGATTGTGCATCAGCTGTGCAAGGCTTGGGGCATCAATTCGGTTGGAGTGGTACGTGATCGTCCAGAGATCAATGAGTTGAAAGCATACCTTAAGAGCCTTGGAGCAACGGAGGTCTTAACCGAGAAAGAAATCGAGAAGACTGACATTTTCGAAAAGATAAAGAAACCCAAATTGGCCCTGGATTGCATTGGCGGAAAGAGCTCCAACAATATTGCTGCGCACTTAGATTATAGGGGCGTTCACGTTATGTATGGCAGCATGACACAGGAACCGATAGCTATTGGAGGTTTCATTCGGTACAGAAATTTGAAGTACGTTGGTTTCTGGTTATCGAGTTGGTTTGCAGAAAACGCCGGCAATGACGAGCCCGCAAAAATGTATGCAGAACTTACCAAGTTATTAGAAGGGGGAAATCTAAAGACTCCCGCGCACGAATTGATTTTGCTGGATAACTACAAGCAGGCGCTACATCCTAAGCCATTCACACAAAAGAAGTTTTTATTTAATTTCCAATAAATCAGTGAGCCTGACGTGGCTGAATAAATTTATTTTCCTAGTTAAATACCAGTAAAAAAAGAAGTAATAATTTCCGCTTTTTGATTAACTTATTTTGACGGACAGTGCTGCACATGTGCAAGATGCTTTAAGGTCCCTTTGACTCCATTATCCGTGTTTGAATCTGTCTCCACCCCTTTGAGATGGTCCTTTACTGAATTTTGAGGTTAAGTGGAAGTTACCTCTCATTTGTTTCGCATTGTCTCAGCAATTGTTACTAATTTTCCGGAATTTAATAAAAACGTTTCTTTTCGTGTTATAGATATACATATGCATATGGTTTGAATTTCGCTGTCAAAGCTTGGAATGCTCAATTGCAGCATAGTCAGGGCTTACACGAGGGCTGTTTGACGAAGGCTGAAATAAGAGCAAAAGAGAGGGTAAGTGAAACAGAAATACATTGGCACAGTCACGCGCGGGTAGCTACTTTGTGTGTTTTGTTGACATTTCCTTATCTCCTTTGTTTTGCGATGTCGCTTCACTCCTGTTTCTGACTTGGAAGTGTACGCTACTTACTTACTTTTCAAACATCACCACAGGTTAAGGAAAATGAAATGTATGTACATATGTATGTATGTTGGCGTTACAGTCCATGAAGAACCTGAGCCGAGCTTCTCTCAATCACCCATGTTGTGTGTGATTTCATTTTCCCATAGAACGAAAATGAAATGTGAAGGGAAATGTCAAAAAACAGGCACGCGCAGAAAAGCTCCGTGTGGACTCGTCTTCAAATTGGAACGAAGGTTCAAAAGAAACAGGCGCAAAAAACTGCCCTCGTGTAGGCTCTGATATATTGCTGAATGTCAGTGCCAGAGCACGGAGCATTCTAGAGACATCTGAAGGGGAACATCTCACGGCGAATATTCGAGAAAGTGGACCTAGGGCTATATAAGCGGGAACACTCGCCCTCGGGGGCATTCAGTATCCCGTATTCGGGGTCGGTATTCAAGATTCAGTATTCGTTCAGTTTAATCAGTATCAGTGACTCAGTGATCATACGGGAATCCAGTGTGAAAGTAATCAAGCCATCTAGTGAGTTAGTGGGCAATTATCTAACAGATGTTCTCACCCTAACCCGGCGAGTAACTCTCAAAACAGCACGAAGAAATCTCATTTCGGCAGCTTGATTCACGATCTTATTCTTTCGGTAATTACCCAAATTTCATGACCATATGTGAGAGTTGGAACAAATACTGAGTCAAAAACCACTAACTTGGCTTTGACACCAAGCTCGGTTTTCCTGATTACAGATCTTCCAAGTTGTTTCGAATTCAACATTGGAGGAATACGTTTGATAGCCACCACCTTCTTCTGACTTTTGTTTTCGCTTTTAACTTTTTATAGGCTAAAGCAGCCGCACATGTTAGCAATAATGTTTTTTTCAAATTATTTTGATCCATTTATGAACTAAATTCAGTTTCAATCTTCGAATTTTTTACTGATGCCAACTTCACTCTATAGAATTCACCTCCAACTTCACTCACAGAAGTAACCGCGCTGTCAAAAAAACGCCGATGAAAGTAGCTCCATTGTGTATTGACTGAACGACTTTACAACCACAGCAAACGGCAGCGTTTGTAGTTGCGCTGTCGCGTCGCCGTGTAGTAGCATTGTGAAACAGGCATGAGTGTTGACTTATTGACATCTCGCCTAAAACTGAGGGTCGTCTCTGTCTTGAGGGCGAAGAAACTGCAGGGCATATACTATATGAATGTGTTGCCTTTTACAAACATATCGCGTATTACACCCTGCATCAGTGGCCAGGACACAAATGAGTGCGAAAGAGATGGTCAGTGAAATAGAAATATACTGGCACGGTGATGCGCGGGTAGGCTACTTCGTGCATCTTTTTGGCATTTCCTTATCTCCTTTTCTTTGTTTTGCGATGTTGCTTCACATGCACTTCACATTTCTAAGTGTGGATTTGCAAGAAAGCGGAAGATAGCGTAGTTATTTTGAGTGAACTTAGTGGTTTTAAGTGGACAAAGGAATTGACATGTGAGCTCATAAGCAATTATGAGACGCGTACAATTTTTTATAATCCATGTCATGCCTATATTTCATCATTATACCATATTTATTTCATATTCAAAAAAACCTCCACCAAACGTCGACACTGAATGACGCATATCAAGTGAAAATGAAATGTCAAAATAGAAGCACAACACTGCGATATAGAGAGATGCAGAATGTAATAGCACTTGGGACTCGGAATGTCAGTTCAAAAGAAAATTACCGAGAGTTGCACGACCAAAAGATGCAAGGTGTAATACCTGACTATCTCATTCTTTATCCCTGGGGATCATCTCAACTCCTACGAGAGACATTCTCAACTTTCTTAAGAAAGTGGAGAAACTCCTTGATCTGCACAGGTCGCAGTGCCCCATGCTATATGTTAGCACTAGTCCTTAAAAAAAAACCGAAGGATAATCACTGCCTTCTCCTCTACAGAAAAATTCTTATGTTTTCCAGAACACATAGCTTAGTCACATAACAAAATAAAAACAATTCATAAATGACCCGCGACAATCACGCAAATATTTTTACTGAAGATGTGTTGACCACAACTGAATCTACGCAACGTAGAACGATAATCGATGACGCAATAAGCCTGTAGTCTCTTCATTTGTAAATTCACAAGAATGAATCAGAAATACATGCTTAGATACACGTGTAATTTTCCATCCGTGTGGTGAGGGGGGACTACGTTTGGTGGGCTACGTGTGCCTACGTGACCACACCGAATGATCTATCCCTACATAAACATTGTTATGGCGTTCTTTATTTAAGGTCACACACGCAAGCCAACGCAAAAGAACTTATGTATGTACGTTACAAAAACAAATCGATCAAACGCTATCGTGAATAAAACGTTTTTAGCTATTAGATACCTATCTCCCCCCTCCAAAGACACTAACACCACGACTAAATACGCATGACTGCTCATGACATTGCTAAAAGTCCAACATAAATTTCGGGTTTTCTCACAAATCTCCACAGAACCACTTAGACGTGCTAACGAGTGGGTTGACGAAGCTCACAGTCTTGCTCAAATCAATATACCACTACTGAAAATGCCTATTAAAGCCCAACGTCTCAAGTACACGAAACACGGCGAGCCGACAGAAGTCCTACAACTTGTCGAGGAAATTCTCCCGAATCCGGGCGATGATGAAGTGTTGCTCAAGGTCCTTGTGGCTCCCACGAATCCTATCGATTCCCTCACAATCCAAGGTAAGAAAGCACTAATTGCTCGTGAGTCGTGTAGTAGTATTTACTTATCTTGTGTTATAGGAGTATATCCAGTCAGACCAACGCTCCCCGCGGTCGCTGGTGGAGAGTTTGTTGGCGAAGTAATCGGAGTCGGTAAGAACGTTAAGAATTTGAAAACCGGCGATTGGGTTATTCCAACTAAATCCACTGTCGGAGCATGGACTAGTCACGGGGTATATCTTGCAAAGGATCTGCTGAAGGTCTCCAAAAAAATTGGGGCCGTTGCAGCTGCTACACTCACAATAAATCCCTGCAGTGCATACAGGATGCTTAAAGATTTCGCAGACCTTAAAAAGGGCGATACCGTCATCCAGAACGGTGCAAACAGCGCTCTTGGTCAGATTGTGCATCAGCTGTGCAAGGCTTGGGGCATAAATTCGGTCGGTGTGGTGCGTGATCGTCCAGAGATCAGTAAATTAAAGGCATACCTCAAGAGCCTTGGAGCAACAGAGGTCTTGACCGAAAAGGAAATTGAGAAAACGGACATTTTCGAGAAGATAAAGAAACCGAAATTGGCCCTCGATTGCGTTGGCGGCAAGAGCTCTAGCGCTATTGCTGCGCACTTGGACCATAAGGGCGTTCACGTTACGTATGGTAGCATGACATGGGAGCCGGTGGTTGTCGACGGTGCAGCATTAATTTTCAAAAATGTGAAATATACTGGCTTCTGGGTGACCAGATGGTTCGCCGAAAATGCTGGCAATGACGAGCCCGCAAAAATGTATGCAGAACTCACCAAGCTATTGGAAGGCGGAATACTAAAGCTTCCAGCATACGAATTGATTTCGTTGGATAAATACAAACAGGCCCTACAGCCTAAGGAGTTCACTCAAAAGAAGATTTTGTTTAATTTCCAGTGAAGCTTGTAAGACCAGGTTGTGGACGAATGCATTTATTTTCTTAAGCGATGTCAATAAAAAGCAGATTAAGCAATTTTTTGTTTTTTTATTTGGAAGAATGTTGTGATAGTTCATTGGTCCTCTTCCAGTGAACCATTAATTGCCGCATAGGTGCCCAAATTATACCTGGGCTAGCTCTCGACTGCGTCACTTCTCTGGGTTAGAAATGATCAGAAATGATACGCCCCAAAACTGGTCTACGTAATTAACCAGTTGTCTTGAGTCATCACTGGTCATCACACTGGAATTCTGCAATGTCATTTCCCTTAGTGAGTTTGGTTAATCTTTACAAACACTCAAACATATGTTGCGTAGAATGGCGTAAAAATAGATACACGTCCTCCTACCCACCCGCGCCTAACGGTATTTCTTATGCGGTATTCAACCGCCATCCAGCGAGCGATGAGCCTCTGACGGCGAATTACTATTTCCAAAGTGTAAATAGTATGTTAGGGGCAATGAGTAATGCCAGTGAATGTCAGTCCATTGAAGTGCTAATTCCACACAGAGAAAAATCGACATTTTCGTTAAAAGCAATCCATGGAACGACCATATCAACTGATATCAACTATCAACGGCAAACAAATGTTGGCCCAAACTATTTTGAAAAAAAAAACCTTATTTCGATCGCATGCTATTGTGAATAGTTCACTACCAGCTGTCAAAGCCGGAAAGTCGCCAATGTCGCAATTTAGATAACACCAAGAATGACATTGCTAAAATACGACATAAATTTGGTGTGCTTTCCACCAGCTTTCCACTAACCAAAACAGAACTAATTCAAGATGTTAAGGTTCATGTCGGTGAAGGTCAAAGTCTTCCTCGATCCGATACGCTACTCGAGGCAAATGTCTGTTAAAGCGCAGCGGCTCAAGTACGAGGAGCACGGTGAACCGATTAGGGTCCTGAAACTTGCCGAGGAGGTGGTTCCAAACCCGCGCGATGGTGAAGTGTTGCTCAAGGTCCTTGTGGCTCCCACGAATCCTGTCGATTCCCTCACAATCCAAGGTAAGAAGCCACTAATTGCTCTTAAGTCGTGTAGTAGTATTGACTTATCTTGTGTTATAGGAGTATATCCAGTAAGACCAACGCTCCCCGCGGTCGCTGGTGGAGAGTTTGTTGGCGAAGTAATCGGAGTCGGTAAGAACGTTAAGAATTTTAAAACCGGCGATTGGGTTATTCCAACTAAATCCACTGTCGGAGCATGGACTAGTCACGGGGTATATCTTGCAAAGGATCTGCTGAAGGTCTCCAAAAAAATTGGGGCCGTTGCAGCTGCTACACTTACAGTAAATCCCTGCACTGCATACAGGATGCTTAAAGATTTCGGAGACCTTAAAAAGGGCGATACCGTCATCCAGAATGGTGCAAACAGCGCTCTTGGTCAGATTGTGCATCAGCTTTGCAAGTCTTGGGGCATAAATTCGGTCGGTGTGGTGCGTGATCGTCCAGAAATCAGTAAATTAAAAGCATACCTCAAGAGCCTTGGAGCAACAGAGGTCTTGACCGAAAAGGAAATCGAGAAAACGGACATTTTCGAGAAGATAAAGAAACCGAAATTGGCACTGGATTGCATTGGCGGCAAGAGCTCTAGCGCTATTGCTGCGCACTTGGACTATAAGGGCGTTCACGTTACGTATGGTAGCATGACATGGGAACCGGTGGTTGTCGACGGTGCAGCATTCATTTTCAAAAATGTGAACTATGCCGGCTTCTGGTTGACCAGTTGGTTCGCCGAAAATGCTAGCAATGACGAGCCCGCAAAAATGTATGCAGAACTCACCAAGCTATTGGAAGAGGGAATACTAAAGCTTCCAGCGTACGAATTGATTTCGTTGGATAAATACAAACAGGCCCTACAGCCTAAGGAGTTCACTCAAAAGAAGATTTTATTTAATTTCCAGTGAAGCTTGTAAGACCAGGTTGTGGTCGAATGCATTTATTTTCTTAAGCGATGTCAATAAAAAGCAGATTAAGCAATTTTTTGTTTTTTTATTTGGAAGAATGTTGTGATAGTTCATTGGTCCTCTTCCAGTGAACCATTAATTGCCGCATAGGTGCCCAAATTATACCTGGGCTAGCTCTCGACTGCGTCACTTCTCTGGGTTAGAAATGATCAGAAATGATACGCCCCAAAACTGGTCTACGTAATTAACCAGTTGTCTTGAGTCATCACTGGTCACCACACTGGAATTCTGCAATGTCATTTCCCTTAGTGAGTTTGGTTAATCATTACGAACACTCAAACATATGTTGCGTAGAATGGCGTAAAAATAGATATGCATCCTCCTATCCACCCGCGCCTAACAGTATTTCTTACGCGGTATTCACTCGCCACCCAGCGAGCGATGAGCCTCTGACGGCGAATTACTATTTCCAAAGTGTAAATAGTATGTTAGGGGCATTGAGTAATGCCAGTGAATGTCAGTCCATTGAAGTGCTAATTCCACACAGAGAAAAATCGACATTTTCGTTAAAAGCAATCCATGGAACGACCATATCAACTGATATCAACTATCAACGGCAAACAAATGTTGGCCCACACTATTTTGAAAAAAAAAACCTTATTTCGATTGGATGCTACTGTGAATAGTTCACTACCAGCTGTCAAAGCCGGGAAGTCGCCAATGTCGCAATTTAGATAACACCAGGAATGACATTGCTAAAATACGACATAAATTTGGTGTGCTTTCCACCAGCTTTCCACTAACCAAAACAGAACTAATTCAAGATGTTAAGGTCCATGTCGGTAAAGGTCAAAGTCTTCCTCGATCCGATGTGCTACTCGAGGCAAATGTCGGTTAAAGCGCAGCGGCTCAAGTAGGAGGAGCACGGTGAACCGATTAGGGTCCTGAAACTTGCCGAGGAGGTGGTTCCAAACCCGCGCGATGATGAAGTATTGGTTAAGGTCCTCGTAGCTCCCATTAATCCGGTCGATCTCATCATTATTCAAGGTAAGAAGCGATTAGTCTGCATCAATTTTCAATGAAAAGTGATTGTCTTTTCTGTCTAGGGAAGTATCCGTTGAGACCGAAACTGCCAGCGGTCGCTGGTGGAGAGTTTGTAGCCGAAGTTACTGAAGTCGGCAAGAGTGTTAGAAGAAATGTGATCGAGTAGTCCCAACTAAAGCCTGTCTCGGAACATGGACCACTCACGGGGTGTATGCCGCGAGAGACCTATTGAAGATCTCCAACAAAATCGGCCTCGTTGACGCAGCCACAATCACAGTGAATCCCTGCACTGCAAACACAATGCTTAAAGACTTCGGAGAGATCAAGGAAGGCGACATTGTCATCCAAAACGGAGCAAATAGTGCCGTTGGTCAGATTGTGCAAAGCTTGGGGCATACATTCGGTCGGTGTGGTACGAGATCGTCCAGAAATCAATAAACTCAAGGATTACCTAGAGAGTCTTGGTGCGACAGAGGTATTGACAGAAAAGGAAATCGGAAAGACGGACGTTTTCAAGAAGTTCAAGAAACCCAAGTTGGCTCTAAACTGCATTGGTGGTAGGAGTTCGGACGATATTGCTAGATACTTGGACCAAAAAGGCTATCACGTTACCTATGGCGGCATGTCATTGGAACCAGTGGTTGCCGGGACTGGAGCGCTTATTTTCAAAGATTTGAGATTCGTTGGATTTTCTGTATCCAACTGGTTCACAGAGAATGCCGACAGTGACGAGCCGACAAGAATGTATGCGGAGATCACCAAATTACTAAAAGAGGGAAAATTGAAGAGTCCATTGCACGAATTGGTGCCGTTGGATAGCTTTAAGCAGATGGACAACGTCGTGCAGTTTAAGGGATTCACTGGGAAGAAGTTTTTGTTTAACTTCCAATGACCTTCGGTAGACTGTTGTTGTTGAATGCATTTATTTTCTTTAAAAAAAAAACCGCACGAAATCTGGTTTTGTGTTTATTTTAAACAAGGTCGCGACGTCGCAGGCAGTTATGCAATCAATTAGCAGGATATGCTCCGTCGCGCACCCAAATACTTTGCGTTGCTGTGTATTCTATCCGCATTTTCCTCCTCCCCAGCGGAAATCGACGCGTCGAGGCCATTATCATCAAAATAGCCGACAATGTTTACCGCTTCAGGAATTGACCGTCATTTTAATCAGATTTTAGCCCCCCCTTATTGTGAACGGGTCTCTCAGCTGTTTTCTATTGCACCCCGCCAAACTGTCAAAAACGTCAATTGAGATTTTTCTTATGTAATGTCATCAAAGCTAACATTGTCTAAATCCGAATTTTGAACTATAACTCCAGATAATCGAGGGATAACTGCTCCAAGATGCTAAAGTCCATATCGACAAGGGTCAAAGTCTCCCTTAGTTCGATATGCTACTCACGGCAAATGTCGATAAAGGCAAAGCGGCTCAAGTACACGGAATACGGCGAGCCGGCTAATGTGCTAAAGCTTTGCGAGGAAGATATCCCGTGCCCCTGCGACGATGAAGTATTGGTTAAGGTCCTCGCAGCTCCTGTTAATCCGGCCGATATCAATACAATTCAAGGTGAGCAACGATCAGTGTTGGTTCTAATAGGTAAAAATCATTTGTCATCTCGTCTCTAGGGCGGTACCCGTTGAAACCGAAACTGCCAGCTATCGGCGGTGCAGAATTCGTGGCCGATGTGATGGAGGTAGGTAAGAATGTTAAGGATTTGAAGTGTGGCGATCGCGTTGTTCCGTCGCGAGCAGCCATCGGAACATGGACCACACATGGGGTATATCCTGCAAAGGATCTGTTAAAAATCTCTAATAAAATCGGTCTCGTGGAAGCTGCTTCGATCACAGTTAATCCCTGTACCGCATACAGATTGCTAAAGGACTTTGTCGAGCTTAAGAAAGGTGATACCGTCATCCAGAACGGAGCGAACAGTGCTGTTGGGCAGAATGTACATCAGATATGCAAGGCTTGGGGCGTAAATTCGGTCGGTGTGGTGCGTGATCGTCCGGAAATCAATGATTTGAAGAATTACCTGAAGTGCCTTGGAGCAACAGAAGTCTTAACGGAGAAGGAAATCGCAAAGACGGACATTTTTAAAAAGTTAAAGAAACCAAATCTGGCCCTGAACTGCGTTGGTGGCAAGAGTTCTACCGACATTGCCAGATACTTAAACCCTAAAGGCTATCACGTTACCTATGGCGGCATGTCCAGGGAGCCAGTGATCGCTGGAACTTCAGCACTCATTTTCAAAGATTTGAGATTCGTGGGCTTTTGGATGTCTAGGTGGTCGGACGAGAATGCCAACAGCGAGGAGCGGATAAAAATGTATACGGAAATCAGTAAGTTAATGGAAGAAGGTAAATTGAAGGGACCGGTGCACGAGTTAGTTTCGTTGGATAGCTACAAGCAGACGGTGGAGGCGGTTCTACAGTTTAAGGGATTCACTGGCAAGAAATTTTTATTCAATTTCCAGGAATGCTAATGAGACACGTTGGGTTATTGTAAATTCCATTTGCTTTCAATAAACTGATAACCAATCGATAGTTTTCTCTTTATTCTGAATCATTAATCGCCGCACAGGTGTACTGGTTCACTGTCTACTGTTTAGCCTTCGATGGCAGTGTGCGAACATCTTTTTCTCCACCATGTGGTGCTGGTGCCTTACGGGTGACAAAATCCTCCCATGAACTGTGCGACGGATTGTGGAGTGGTTTCAACTGTAGGAATGGAGTGGTGGTCTCGCTGGATTGTTCGGCTTCGACTTTGATTTGTACATCGTCGAAGAATATGTTCTTCTTCGGTTCCTCGCCACTCGAGCTAGAGACATTCAACAATTGAGTATGGAGATAGTCGACTCTGTTACGTTGCTGGTTTTCGTTTTCCTCCCTCTTAGTCGCAGCGATATCTAGACTCTTTAGATAAATATTATCTCCGGCTGATTGGGCGAATTCTTCGAAATAACTCTCATTGGGATTTTTATAGAAACTCGAATCAAGCGCCTGAAACCCAAGTCGCAGGAGTAGCGAGATCTTGACATTGAAACACTCTAACCAGCTCTTGACGGTTCTGTAGATAGCCGCCTGGGTATCCTCACCATTGGTATTCCAAAAGTCTAATATTGTGTTCTTTGTGTAGTCGACTAATATGGTCTTTTTCATCTCTGGATATAGCTTTGCCACTCCGTCCAAATGACGAAACGTGACGTCCAACAAGTTCTGTGGGTATCGTGTGACGAAGAGCTGCCATTTGAAGACTATCGTCATGAGATTCCATAGTTTTCCCATCGATGTATCGTCCAGTCGCATTAGAGAACAGCATGCAATATCGCCAAGCATGAATTTACAGTGTTCAGCGGTGATTAGATTCCTCTGTTGTTGACTGCCGATGATGAGACGTTCGATGAGCTTTGGTTCGAGCAAGACGCTTGTTATATCGCGAACCACTGAAAGGCACAAGACTGTTTAGTAGTTCCAAAACACAGTGTTTTGGTGATGGGAAAAGTCACCTTCGGTTGATTTTTCCAATGTAATCTTCTGTGCCTTCAAACGCTGATCGATCACATAGAGCATTTCGCAACCCAAATTGATTACAAGAAACACATTCGCCTCGGGAGTCATAATTTCTCTTACGAACTAGAACCAGAACCGTCCAAGGATAAGGAAAAACTGAACAAGAAACAATTGCTCTCCAAACAGCACGATAGAGTGTTGCTAGGAAACCGGGCCATAAACACAGACCCTGCTCCCGACAGACGCATTCAAAAAAAACACCATTCGCTTAAGAATTTACAACAAAATTCGCTTTTTTTTTGTTGTTTTTTATTGTTTTACTTCAGAAAATATCGGTTTTTCTTTTAGTTTCACTTTTAGTTTGTTCTTGTAAAAAAGTGGTTCGCAAATAAATAGAGAAAGGGTTCTGGGAGGATATAATTTAACAAAGATAGAGAGAGAGTGGGGAGGGTTCTTGCGTGCATGCTACGTTGTTAATGGGGAGTTAAACTCTTGTGTATATCGATAACAAAATAGAAATTAAAACTGAATTACGAAGGATTAAAAAGCTCTGGGTCTGGCGCAATGAGTCATTTAGTCAGTTAGAATTCGTAAGCGTTCAGTTGCACTTGAGGGCAGTTAGTCTTTGAGGATTTTTTTTCGCTTTGAGTGGCACCGCATCGACGAGGATATGCAAAGCCATTTTCAGCGACTCTTCGGCCGAACTGATCTGAGCGCATGGATATTTGTCGGCATATGCTTGCAAGATTTCGAAATAGTATCGATACTTGGACAGAGCGAATTCCCAGTCGTAGCACATGAGGCGTTTCATATCGACCTCGTCGACTTCGAATGGCACGCCGAGTTTTGGTTCGATTTCACTGAACAGAGGATAGTTGAGTTCGCATGCTTCGCATTTGCATGTGAAACGATACTGCATCTCGAGGTTATCGATACGCGCCTTGCGCGGCTGTACGGCAAAGTGATTTCTGAAGACAAAAACAAAAAAAAGAAGAAAAACATATAGGTACCACTCACTACATGATCAGAACAACAGTATTATCGGACACTCACCCATAATTGTCGTAGAGAACACCATTGGCCGGAATTGGTCGCATAATGAACAGTATCGCCTGAGTGCCCTTGTAGATCCGAGTCGTATTGGGCGCACACGAGTGATTGAGCAAACTGAAAAATGCATAAGCACCACCGGCAAATGTCTGATCGTCTTTTGTCTCATTGAGCTGCTCCACCAGATCGACGCCATGCATATTCGAGGGCGACGTCTGTAAATGCTTGAACAATAGCTCGGTAAAGAAGCTCTCGCCCTTCTCGCCGCCCAGAAATTCCTTCAGCGGTGTGTGTTCGATGACGAAACGCTTTAGAACCGCACACACAACAGCCCGTTGAAATAGATCGCTTATACATCGATGCTCTTGATTCGTGACCAGTCCGTGTATCGCGCGATAGTGTTCGCGTGGCGTGAGATTACTGTGATCGATGCTGAAGGCCGACTGATTCTGATTGATTGGATCCGAACAGAATGCTATACATTCATCGATATTGGGAAAGATGTTGATTGCAGTAAGACACACCCGCAGTGCAATTTGGTGGATCTTATTGAACATCGTGAAGAGTAAGTCTATGATCGGGCATTCGTACTTGTGGAAGGTTGAAACGGCTTCATCGCGACAACTTTCGCTACAGAACATGGCACTGGTACAATTGAGGCATGGGATAAGCGTCAAATAGTTCTCCTGTTTACAATTAGCACATCGAATATAACGCATTGGAGCGAGTAGTGATGATGTGAATGGTTCTTCGAACGCCACTACATCGCCGACTTTCAAATCACGATTTGTCGATATATATCTGCCTAGTTCCTTGCTCGAACGCATCTCCAGACACTCGGCAATGTACGGGACAACAGGATGACGTTCATACGTCATTGTGAACTCGAACGGCTTCACGTCCGGCTCCTGTTCACTCAGCAATTGTCGACAATCTTTCTCTCTCTTATCCAGTTTGTGTCGCAAACGCTCCGGATAGTTAGCCTTGCGTGCCATCTCGATATTCTCCAAACACTCACGATATCGTTCCCATTCGAACAGTACGGCCGAACGATTCGCATAACCAATCGCTATATTCTCCGAATCCGTTTCCGAGAAGCAAATGCTCTTGTTATACAACTCCAATGCTTGAAAGTAATTACGATGCTTAAGTGAGAACTGTTTGTTGCCCTGCATCCGAAATTCTTCGGAGCGCTTGTTGCATTTACTCACGCACAACGTGCAATTGAATTGAATCTTTTCGAAATACTTGAAATCGTTCAGTGTGACCTCGACGAATCTCACTTTGGCATTATTGTCCGGTAAAGCATTGAATTTACTCGATGCAATACGTATGAGTTTGAAATCGACAAGTTTTCTAATCAAATCATCACTAATCTCGTAGACATCCATAGCCGTGTCGGGAGTGAGAGAGTCAATGGATTTGATGTGCTCGGGACGTTGATTGTGTGACGGGGATCACTTGGTAGTTTATTTAAAATGTTACAAATGGGCGGCGAATTTGTTGATTGATTGGATTTTTGAGCTGCAAGCGACAGGATAGGTCTGTGTGGATGCAAATTTTTCCATGTGCGGTTACGCTGAAGGATTTTTTTTCCTTCTTTTGACATATGTTTGAAGACAAAAATAAACGCGGACGAGTCTCGAACGATGCGGCTGTCAGATGGTGCTGTCAATGCTATGGTGAGAGCGTTGCCAGATGTAGATTTTTATTGCTATCAGCCGTTTTTTTGTTTTTTTTTAAATTGGTATTCAAGTGGAGAATTTGAACGTAATTTTAACCCCTGAAGATTAGAAATCAACGTAAATAGCCCGTAGCTCGTAGCCAGAGTAGTAGAAGTCAAATCGAGTCCATTTTCTCCCTATTTGTACGAGTAATCACATGGAAACTAACAGACAGTGAACCGTGGCAATAGAGGCGCAAATACATCCGAGCAAACTAAGGGCGACCACGGTCTGATCTAACGTAATTGTGCTTTCGATATTGCTAACCAATTGATCATTCATATGCGAGTCTAAATAAACACTTTCGAAGCGCTTTTCCTCCAACAAATTTCAATGAATAACCCGCCTCGACCGCATGAGCATATTCCGATGAGATTGTTGACTGTAAGGCAGCCCTTTTCCCTGAGACAATGGTCACATAGCAACTCTTTCTCTAATTTAATCGCAACCATCGAACCATACCACCACCATCACCAAGCGTAATGCAACATACCAGCCACGCAATTTGCTCCGACAATTGCCTTACATGTTTCCTTTCTCGGAATCCACACTGAGCCCATACCAAACAAACTAACATCTGCGTTTCTTAGTCCATAATATATTTATTTATACAATCTGGAATATCCTTAACGTCTCTCCATCCTTCGGAATACAGTGTATCGCGTTCGTTATTATATTTTCTCTACAATTCTTCCTTCTATTTGTTGATATGAACTAAATAACTAAACATAAAGTAGACAATTCAACGTATTCATACTCGTGTATCTCTCATTACTAAAAACTATAAATCGAATAGTAGTAATCGTACATGTCCTCCGCATCAAACCTTTGCTTCCAAAGAAAACAAAAACATCTAAATTCTAATGCATCTAGTGTAAATCTTTATAGGAAAACTGTTCAAGAGGATGGAGAATCAATGGGAGAAATAAGGGGGAGTGAGAAGAAAGATCAACTCTACAACTTCACACAGCCTCTGCTTGGAATTTGAACAACGTTCGCATGCAACACCAACCGATAAAACATTGTTCGAAAGAAAAAAATGTAAAATCAACGCAAAGGCAAAAGTCCAAAAAATAAATGATCACACGGTATAGGAAGGAAATATATGTGTATGTATATGTAAATGGGTGTAAGGATTTGATTTAGCTGCCGGGTGATGAGTAGATTACATTTCACCGGACCACACAATCGTTTTATGTTCGAAGAATGTCTTCTCTAGGTACTTATATGCGGGAGCAGAGTAGAGAGAGGATTATGATAGATGGATGGCGGCTATAGGTAAGACAAAAAATTTAAAACTATTTACTACTAAGTGGTACAAAGCACGTGTACAGAGAGTACATGTTTATATTTCGTTATTGGGCGATTCCTCTTCCTGCTGCTGTTGATCTTGTGGTTGGGACACAACTACTGGTTGTTCCTGTTGTTGTTGCTGCTGTTGCTGGTGACTGCTGTGATGGTGGAGTTTCGGATGTTTGGAGCGGAAGTTACGACGTGCAACAGCATTATTATACGGATGATGATGAACACTGAAAATAAAATGGAAATTAAAACGAATTTCTTTCGAAAAAACGAAACGGAGAAGCAAAGATACAAACTGGAAAACCAAAAATTAAATGTAAAACCGAAAACTAAAATCGTTAATGCATGTATGGTTCGGGGAACGCAAGCATTGGGAGCAAGGTACACAACACGTTATGATGATGGTGGAACCAGTTTTTGATGAATTCCGGATCTAGATGCGATGTCATAAAGCCGCTTTCGGCGAGTGTTATACCTGTTCGACCATTAACCGATAGGCGACAAGTGAAGCGGGAAATGATTAAGCAAATCGACGCGTTGAGTTGCACACAAGACGATCATAGAGACTTCCAAAACCCTTATGCAACCGTCGCTCGACGCCCTTTTTTGTTCGAGATGAACGTACACTCTCTCTCTGTTGATTCGACTCTGAATATAGTTAGCTAATTGTATTAAGCATTAGTACGGGCACGAGGACCAAGTATGTATTTACATAAAGCTATGTAGCGTGGACACCACTCGTAGATACGTTACAGCAGTTGAAATAGGATTTCACTCTCACGACAACAGAGGGATTGATTTTTCTAATTCGCTTACATTGTCTACAAAATGTTGGTTGATGGACTCTCTCTAGATGCGGTAGAGCCGCGGATTGTACAATCGCCAATCCCTATAATACGGAACGTAATTTATGTGCAAAATTATAGATTTTTTGTTCGTTTCGAATTGAATTTGATGATGGTGATTGGATGAGGAATGAGTTGGTGGTTCTCTCTGAAAAGATCCAATGACTCTGGACGAGTCGACATACATACATGCCATGTAAAAGCTTCTTGCACTGCTTCTGAAAGTAATCCTGGATAACGACAATGACCAGCGCAACGGTAACACGAATTCATAGAGGTGGTGAAACCAATCACGATCCACTTGGCGTCGTTCAAGAATTTTCTCCACCAAGCTCCAGCTAAGACTATACCTTTCCAAGTGAACTGGCCGAAAAGTAGAGGTACCCCTCCTGTAGAGTTTAAAACGTATCCAGAGCTAATCGGAGACGTTTTCTTTAGGGAGCTGGGTGTTACATTTTCCAAGACGAAATTAAATCGATTAGGGAGACGGATGATCAAGTTGTAGTCAACTATAGGGGCAAAGCAGTCAGCTCTAAGTCGATCGTGGTGAGTTTCAAAGATGCGAAGGTTGTCTCCAAGTGAGGTGCAGGAAGTATGTAAATATCTATTTCACAAAGACGCTATGCTTGTTTACGCTGGCCGAGGTCATTCCTTTAGTTAAATGTTTGCCATTCAGTTGGAGACTGCACTCAAGTGATTCAAGATCACTACGAAAACAGAGAAAATTTCAAAAATATGTCTCGCGCCCATCTCCAACGCCCAGGCGCGTGGAATGGGATGGTAAACAAACAAAACTACCGCGTTTGGACCAATGAAAATCTACATGAATATCAAGAGCAACCATTGCATACCCAAAAAGTGATGCTTTGTGGGGCCCAAATAGCTTCCATCGGACCTTATTTTTTTCAAATCTGAGGACGCAGACGTTACGGTCGTTACCGTCAAATTTACGCAATACCATGCAGCATGTTTTGCCCCCGCTTGACAGTATCGTCTTGGATGATGTCTATTCTCAACAAGATGGTGCTACTTGCCACGATAAGAATGGGAATATTCGAGGGATTGCAAGGCTTCTTCGAAAATCGCTTGATCATGCGATTTGACTTCATATGGACATTTTGAAGAGAAAAGTGTACGTTGAAAAGCAAGCGACTATTCAAGACTATTCCTATGCCAGGAAACATTCCTAAGAACAGACGCCATCAAAAATGCTGGCTATTGGCTTGACACCGGTAAAAATAGCCATATGGTAACATAGAAGTGATATCATTCTTCATCCATAAATGGCATCGATAAGCCTTTAAAGCAAAGTACCAAGCCTGATTCAAAAATAACTATTTGTAGTCTTACTTTGAAATCTCAGTAGTTTCTCCGATCCACAAGGGGATCCTTTTGTCTGCGCCAATTACAGATGTTTATAAATCTCCTGACAATATCTTCTGCTGATCGTTAATAAACTGATTGGTTGATATCAATGTGGCCACAGGCCCCGGAAGTCCACTATCGATCAAATACATGTACACACTGCGACAGATCCTGGAAAAAGCCAACGAGTACGAGATCGACATTCACCATCTATTTGTCGACTTTAAGGCCACATACGAGAACCAGAGCCCCCTCTCAGAAAACCAACGTGACCATACATATATGTATAAGACCCTTATCATCTCGATCCTGCTTGATGGCGAAGAGACATGGATCTTATCGAAATCGCATGAGGAGGCTCCTGATTGTTTTAAGAGAAAAAATATGCGTACGATTTTCTACCCGATCTGCTTAAAGGAGCAATGGAGGAGAAGACTCAACAGTGAACTGTACGGGCTGTACAGCGACATGTGCGTAGGCACAACGTCTACGGATCCAACGCCTAAGATGGAGAACACATGGACACGACAGATGCAGCCCGAAGTGTCGCACCTAAGTGGAAGGGGACCCCAACAACTACGACTTTATGCTTATGACTTACTGACTTAATATAAAAAGGGGCCAGAGTATCTTGCAGTGACTCTTAGTTTTAAAAAGGATTAGCACCAGCTAAAGGAGTAATACAAATTAAGATAAAAACGATGACGATTACAAATCTGTTTTTTCTGGTATACCCTCAATGCAACTGGTCTGGACCCAAATCAAAGGCATACAAATTGGTCAGCCATTCAAATGCCTTACCTGAATGAATGGAAGAAAAGAAGAGCAACGTGGCGCAAATCAAATCAATATACATAAAACAAAAACTTTTCAACCCCATTCACGGGACAACAAATTAGACAAGCAACAATGCTAGATTACCCCCCTATCGATTGTGGGATATTTGTTTCTAAATCGCCTACCAAGGCCTGGTAGCATGCGGAATTAATTGTCCCACAAATGCTACAATTAAATAATTGAATAATAAAAGTAAAATGTTGAATAATTGAATAGAAAACGAAGCAGATTGGAAAATGTGTTTTGTTTTTCGTCTACTTTCAATCCCAACCATGTTGCTGTTTTTCAGGCGGACTATGACTATGAGAGATAGAGAGATTGAGTGTGTTTATGTAACAAACCTTGTTGTTGTCGATGCACTACTAGAACCGGATGTAGATAGAGCTAATGGCGACGAGATTGGGGTACGCAGCGGTCTACGAGGTGTTACCAATGATGCATTACGCATGGCACGTCGTACAGCGGCTGATGATGTTGATGCTGTTGTTGTTTGTTGCACAGTTGGCGTGCCCGAACGGGAAGATGATACTGATGCTGATGATGTAGTAGTTGTTGCTGATGCTGACTTTGACGGCGTGCTACTGGAAGGAGTAAGTGTAGTAGAACGATGCGACGAGCTTATTGTTTTTTTTTTTTTTTGTATAAGTAGTCTATTGGTCATTGGATTGGATTTCCATTTAACGTAAAAACAAATAAGAACTAATGCGATGATGTAGCGGATAGAATATACGTTATGATGCGAATAGTAGTAGAGATATTAAGGTAACGGAGGATAGTGTGTAGATTACATACGAATATTACATTACAACGCCTTCCTTCCGATGATGCGTCGCGCGCTTGTGTGTGCTTGTACTCAACTCTTTTCAATCATCAACAACGACGATGACGATTTTCAAATTGAAAGAAAACCGAAAAATGATTGTAAGAAACAATAAAACGAATGGATACAAGATGAGAACGATACTGAATATGCAAGAAATTCGAAATGACAATTTGAATCAAGTTCTTTGCATACCTATGTACTCGCACCTTATCAATTCGATTATCGGTTATTGTTATTGTTTTTAAACTTAATAATAATAATATCTGGAAAAACAAAGTTGAAGACAAAAGAAAAAATGATTGTTTGAGTGACAATTATCATCGAAGGAAGCAAGTAAGGAGGAGGAGGAGTAGTATAAGAATAGATTAGTATAACTGAAGACAAGAGATAATGCCGCGATTGGTAAGAAGAGAGTAAAGCTAAACGACCAGATAGTGTGGGAGTGGGTATTTACCTGTTGGTGTTTGCTGCTGATGGAGGAGCCGGTAGGGCCCGATGTGTTGATCGGTGACGTGGTGATTGATGCTCGTCACCGTCGGTGATCTCGACAATTGGATGATGCATGCGAGCTTTGTTGGTGAACTCGCGATCAAAGTTCTCGGCTTCTTCCTCCTCGAGATTGATGAATTCCTGGCGCTCCTCCGCCTGACCCGAACGCAAGTTTTGTTCTTTCTCGATGATGTGGGCCCGTTCGCCAATGTGATGACCAATTGCCATCTTCTTTAAGCCGGTGGTCGAGTCCTGGACGGTTTTTCGGGTCTCACGAATGCCACCGGGTCCGGTTTTAGTGCTACTGGTGGCTTGATAGATCTGTGGACGACCGTCCGGTCCCGACGACATAGAGATCACGCTAGAAGAACAGAATGATGCGCCGTTGCCGCCCATATCTGAAGAAAAAAATAAATAAATAAAAATAAGCCAAGTAAATCGTGAGCAATACATATGTAGGTGGCTATGGTGGGTGGGTGTGTGTTCACCACGTGCCTATTTATTGGCTTTACGCCAAATTTGAAACCGAGAAAAGTCGCTTCATGCTGGATGAGTTCACACTAATCAGCACCTACACGCCGCCCTATCACTTTGAATTGAAGGAAAACCACTCAACGGAGACAACATTCCCACAGTGATAAAGAAGCCTCCAATCAGCTGCGGTTGCATTGTTTTCACGCTCGGCTGCTAAGAAAACTTTCTCTTGATTTATTTTTCTTTATTTTTTCCCACACTTCCTAAGAGCCATGCACTTACATCACTCAAGAGCATGCTATTAGTGCGCGTCACTTTACGCGTCATACCATAGGCAAAAAGCACATCTTTGTCTACGTCACAAAACAAGTGTGATCTATTATACCAGCGTGCGTACGCATTTCCGGAAAAGTCTCGAAACTTCCCATCAATAGAATAGGAACAATTCACGGCCAGGGTTGACCGAAAACCATCAACAAGAAAATATCCTCAAATAGTCAACAAATCAACCGCATTCTCGCATACAAACAAAACTCACAAATAGAGAAGAAGATAATTAAAGTAAAGAGGTCTATAAATAGCTAGGCTATACCCAGCCAAGCTAATGTACATATATTGAAAAAAAAAATTGTCTTTACCTCCGTTCATCATTCGATACATGTTTGGCATACTGGGCAGTCCGAAGAGGCCACCGTTGCCCCGTTCCATCAGGCTGTTGTTGCTATTAAATCCACTATCGAACGGCGTTAGCATGTTGAACGGATCAGGCATCATCATGGAGCTCATCAGACGATTCATGTTTCGCATTTGCATGTTCATCGAATTGATCGGATTGCTGCAATCAAAACACCCAAAATTCTCATTTCGTTTTACATAACATTTCGTTTCAGAATTGGCTTTTCCTCTTTTTCAAATATCGATTTTTCGCTCGCTGAGTTTGGGGAAAAACTTCCATTGCAATTCGGTTACTTACCCCATGAAGCCATCGTCGTCGAAATCACCAAGTAATGCTCCGAATAGCGACATATTATTTGCGTAGATTTACTGCTTCTAGCACACACTGGATTGAATACAAACAAAAGAGTAAACAGAATTTCCTCACTTTGCCAAGCAAATTGTGTTACGCGTTAGGATTTCAAACAATTTCTAGCTTTTTCTGCAGTCGGGATCGACCTTCTTTCCTTTCGTTTAGTGTTGGACGAAATTGCGAGAAAGATGGCCGACTATTTTGACGAAGGCACGTGAAGTTGGCTGTGACGGTTTGGGTGGAAGCGCAATTGCATTTGTTTTTAAATAGTAAATCGACGGATATGAAATGTGGGACTTTGAAGCTCTCGAATTAGCATAGGTAGCAGAAAGTGATTTTGTTTTTAGGTTAGCTACGATCTGGAGAATAAAGCCCTGCTCCACCACTTCTGCATCCGAACACTGGCGATCCGAGAACCTTGGTTTCACTAGGTTCAATGCGAATTTCATAGCAAACAACGCTATTGCCAATGAGATTACCCTATTCATTTTGACGGGGGATCTCAGGTTGATCTTCGAGTCACTCTAACAGAAGAAGTCCACGGGTACTTACGAGGCAACTATTATTGTGCTCAGGCCACCAAGGAGTCCTCATGAAAATGAACTGGCAATCTATACCGACGGATCCAAAATTGATACTGGAGCTGGGGTAATAAATCGCTCCCGTTGACTTGATGATTGCTGTAGCGTTTTTCAAATTGAGGTCTTCTTCAACCAAACAGGCTACGGACTTGATTCATAGAGAAAACCTCTCAGGAAATAGGGTCCTGCCAGGACAGCCAGGCAGCCATTAAGACTCTGCAGGCAGCATGGAAAAGGTCCAAGATCGTCAAATCAGATGTCAATAAGGTGACCATTTGCTGGGTACCAGGTCATGTGAATATTTCCGGAAATGAGAAGGCGCAATGTGGTGCTTGAGGGACAGTGTCTAAGGACAGAACACCAGAGTCCGAGTACACGAAACCTGAAAAACCTGATTCGAGGTCACGTTGACTTAGGTCAAGAACTTGATCTTTGGAGTTTACATCACAAACAGCATGTACCACAAGAGGATGCATCTTAACAGCTCCGTTTTGATCAATGTGGACTGATCCAGGATAGACTGGTGCCGCTAATCTTCCGGTAATTCCTCTACAAGTCTCTGTGGGCCCAAGCGCCCCAGTTTCAGCAGGGTAGTTCCAGACTATGATCGCAGAGACGTTGTCCGAGAGTGTGATCATTTTTAATGGCTGTGATGGACTCCTCAAGTGGCATCTTAAAATAAGTAAGCAACAATTGACGGCGCCAGTGGAACTCATAGGGTAGAGTAGGCTAAGGTAGGAAAAGTTTAATATTAAAAAATATATAGAATCGACAGCGAACAACGTGGGGAAACCGAGTCGAAGTCATTCTTATCAGCTGTTCGGCCGGACAATCTTTTATCATCAAGAGGTTTTTATAAAGACCGAAACGAATGGTAAGCTATACCGTGGATACATCTAAGCTTTCCAACTTTGTTCCGTCAATTTTTTTCCGAGAGGTTGAAGATGTATGTGACCTGGCATTTTACACAACTCTTTTTCCGTCCTACTCTTTTCAGATGAATCCAGAGTGTAATGCTTCCAGCTGTAACAGCGAGCAAGCTGAACGAAGTCCAATACAGCATTCTCACTGTAAACTTCACAAATTCTTCGGCAGGTTTTTTCAGTGTTCTTACCTTTTTTACCAGTAACAAAGGGTATTTAGACAGATAGGGTCAAAAACCGCGAACTCTTCACCGCGGGTCTTACGGTCAAGGAAAAGAAGGACTCGTGGGAATATTCTCTTCCAAGGAGAGTAGTGCTTTCGATTTTGTGAATATCAAGACGTACAAGGACGTTTTTCTTAGGCTTTAGGCTACAGTTTTTGGCACCAGATAGTGTTACAAGAGCTTCTTACTTCGTCTGTAACAAAATTCGAACTTTTTTGAAAATGACTAATCCTTGATGCCGCACAGGAGGGAACACTTGAAGCTCCTCTCTACCAGCGAATTCGATACGGGTTTTGTGAAAAAATTGCAGAAATCCAAGACGACTCTAGTGTCAAGGTGACTGCAAATGAAATCACCTCGTTTTGACAAGCAATACAGCGCCAATGGCCACTAAGTTGGATCGAGCATGGCTTCTCGGGATAATCGAAATTGTGAGGGAATCGAATCATCGATTGCTGTTAAGACACAGAGACATTTTCACCAACGTGTTTCTAGACGATTCTAATTCCTGAGGATGAACAGAACGCTACTCTTAATATCACATCATAAGTGAGAGAGAATCTTCCTAGAGCGAAATAGTGGGATGTTTTGGCTGCGATCATTTTGAAACCAATACACCTTGGTCTGTCTAAGGTGGTCCACCTAAGAGGGTCCGCTTAAGACGGTCCGCCTAAGAGCGTCCGCTTTTCCTTTGGTCTTAAGCGCGGTTCACATTGAACGATTTATCCACCGATTTGCTTGACGACCAAATAATGCGTAGCGTTCACACCAAGCGACTTGTTGACCGACTTCACTTGCGATAGAAATTTCGAAGTATTAACATGGCGGCGCATGCTCTGGTTACAGGGATGATTATTGATGAAATACTCGAAAATGAAGAAAAAAAAAAGCGAATGTGGATTAAACCATGGGTCGGAAAACGTAATCATTTCTCATCGGTAACTGTTAAGAGAATTTCACCAAAATTTGCCAGAGGATTTTCGTAATTATTTGCGAATTGTTAGGAACGTATGATGAGTTACTGAGAGAAATAATTCCTCATATGAAAAAATCAAACCAAAATTATTTTTCTTTGTTTGAAGTCATATCGTTCATTCTGCTCAAAGTTGGTGTTGTTTTTCTGAACGCACAAGCGAAAGTGAAAAAATGCTCTGAAGTTGTATGACAACTGTTTACACTTAACGATAAATCGTTCAACCACGGCTGTCAAACAAAAAGTTGGAAATTTTCAACTTCCTGACTACAAATTGTACCGACTTGTAGCTAGAGCGTTCACATTGGTTTTGCATACACAATTTGTCGTCCAACCACGATTGTCAAGCAAATCGGTGGATAAATCGTTCAATGTGAACCGCGCTTTACTGATTCGAAACGATCATTGCTGCTCGGTTAGATTTTTCAAATTTAATAACCCACACTTCGATACACAACAGTATCCCGATAACATAGCCTCTCTCTCTCTCATTGCCGCCAACCGCATCCAGCACCAACTTCGCTCGGCTACTAGAAAATTTCCCCAAACAAAGAGAGAGGGAGACACGCGTTTGTTTGTGCGCACGATCGGTGGCTTCTTATCAGTATTTCGTATTCAAATTTGCTTGCAATCGCCTCATTATCAATCACATAACGTCCAGTAAGTGGCGCGTAATCAATTGCAATCGTTTCCGATCCGTTCACCGGATCGCTACTTGTGCCATTTTGACGAGTGCCGCGTACCACGCAACAGGTAGTCAGTCTGCTCTAGTAGCACTTAACCTGGCGATTGCATTCCTCTCCGCGGTCGGGGCGGTCGTTCGGCGTGTACATTTTCGATTTTTAGTGGTTCGCGAGTTATTTCCATAGTTTACTCCGTTAAATGGTGAGATCTGAGTAAATCTCGTTCCCAGAAACGTCCATTGTTAGTCACTGGTGCCTGGCCGATTGGCCATGGCTATTAGTGGTGACAATAACCGATTAGCCGCAATCGCGGCTCTAAATCGGGGGCATTGTTCCGCAACATTTTTGCTTTTTATTTGCAGTCGATTGTCCTCACGAAAGGTAAGCATGGGAGCATGTTTTACACTGGAACGTGATGAAGAGATTGTTGCACGTAAGCGGAGTAACGAGATAGATAGGCAATTGGAGGCGTCCGAACGGGACAAACCGAAGGTGTTGAAGATACTTTTACTCGGTGCCGGCGAGAGCGGTAAGTTTGGGGCGGGGGTGATAACATATTTGAATGGCAGCGTAAGCAATTGGGTTTATTATTGAATTATATAAGGCAATTACCGCCAATAGGTGACGGCTATAGACGTGAAATGTGGGTTGAAAGATAACGCATCCAGATTGACGTACTAACGCGCGCTTATCAGTGGGATTGTTTATGAATGCTTCGGGTCGTAACTTTAATTAAATTGCAGGTAAAAGCACACTGGTGCGGCAGATGAAGATAATTCACTCGGATGGGTTCACACCGAGTGAGTTGCTGGCCTTCAGGCCGACTATTCTCGATAATCTGTTGACATCGATGAAGTATGTCCTTACGGGGATGGGAATATTGCGGATTAATCTCGAGCATCCGACGAATAGGATTTATGCGGAGATAGTGCTCTCGAATCCGAGTTGTTTTGATATGGAATTTCGGGTGATTGATAAGGTGCGCATGGCTCTGAAGATCCTCTGGAAGGATCGCGGAGTACGGTTGGCAGTCGCACGAGGCTATGACTATGAATTGAATGACTCGGCTCTATAGTAAGTGCTAAGGTGATGAATCGAGCGAGGAGGGTAAACAGCTGAGATTTGATTGTTTTTTGCAGTTTATTTGAGAATATGGACCGGATAACCAGCGAAAAGTATTGTCCGTCGTCCACAGATGTTCTGCGGGCTCGTGTTCGAACGAATGGTATCATTGAGACGAACTTTCTTGTGAACGACACTATTGTTAGGTGCGTTAATAAAAACACTTCTGTGGCCTTTACAAAAAAATTGATTTCTCCCTGTTTATAGCATGTATGATGTGGGAGGACAACGATCTCAGCGTCGGAAGTGGGTCTACTGCTTCGAAGACGTACGTGCTGTCTTATTCGTCGTCGCTTTAAGCGGCTACGATATGACATTGCTCGAAGATAGCAATGTTAATCGACTGGTGGAGAGCTTAAACCTCTTCGAACAGATTATCAATAATCGCTGGTTCAAGGAGGCCGCGTTCATCCTATTCCTCAACAAATTGGATCTCTTTCGCGAGAAGATTATGTGCACAAATCGCCATCTCCGCCTGTTTGTACCTTCGTACAAGGGTAAGAAGTCCTTTTGATTTTTATTCTTTTTGTGAGTAACTTATTGAATTTGGGTTTTTATTCAGGTCCCGATCGTAATATCGATCAAGCCGCTTTATATATTCAAAGTGAATTCCTTCAGCGCAACCATAACGCTCGTCGGGTTATTTGCCCACACTTTACAACCGCCACCGATACCGCAAATGTTCAAACAGTATTCCACGTCGTCATGGAGACTGTTTTGAAAGAGAATCTGGGCAAAGTAGCTCTTTTATAGATTTTTTTTTGCTAAGTTAAGTGCATGCCAAAATTTAGGAAAAAGAAAAGGAAACAGTTATTCAGAATTGCTCCCAGGCGTCCTTATTCATTTCTTCCATTAGCTTATTCTTTTTTAAACTTGCAAACCGTTTGAAAACGATTTTTTTATGTATTTAGATCTCATTTATGCGTAACGAGTTAAGGTTTGGATTCGTATTTATTATTGTAATGTATTTATTTGTAATACATTTGTATCAGAATTTATATTGTATGAATAAAATAAGTTTTGGACGATTGTTTATCGTCCCTTCGTGCAAATGTTTCCTTTTAGTAGAAAAATATTAAAACATTCTCTGAGCGCACACGCGCCCTTACGAATTCGAATTCGATTTTTGACATCAGCTGCTCGCCTATTGACATTCTTCCGTTGACGTTTGTTGTTATTTTGCATTTGTTGGTTGTGCTCGGGGAAAAAATTAGAGTTTTGTCCTTTCTACGAGTAAATTTCACGAAAAAAAAAAAAATGATTATTCTCAAAGTAACGCTCATCCTTGTCTTGGGTAATTCATCTTTCGGCAATTGCTTTTTCGATTACTCGTGATTTGTTTCCATTTCTAGGTGTAATGGTCCAATCGATTGAGCTCAAGGGTCTTAAGACGATCGTTAGCTTCCTGAATGGCGATTTTCTCGAGAAGAACAAAGAAGAAGACGATGCTGTAGCTTCAGCCAATGAGAACGGACCACTCAAAGGAGTTTGCTTCTATGATTTCATCGATCACATAAGCTATCGCTACTACAACGAGTGCAGTTTGTACGATAAGGAAATCGCTCATCTCAAGCCCGGAGCCGACGGTAAGGCTCCAATCGTGGTTAAATGCATCCCGAATGAAGCGACCAACGCAACGCTTCTTATGCCCGATTCTATCAAGGATATAGTCGCCCTTCTGAAGCCAGTTGGCAACTCAACTAAACGCAGTGTTGAGGGTAGCTGTGTCCTCATCTTGTTCTACTACCGAACATGCAAGCATTGCGCGAGAGCGGCACGTATATACAATTATCTGCCAAAGATGTTTCCATCCTTGAAATTCGCCGCCATCGACGCGAACAAATTCCATAGCTTCAACACGGAATTCGGAATTACTGGTGTGCCGACGACATTACTCTTCCATCAGGGTCGTCCAGTTGCGAAATTCTTTGGCGAATACTGGCTAATGTCGAGATTTATTACCCGTCACACGGGCGTGAAAATTCGCGGTGACGTCGCGCTTACCGAGCAAGATTTCAAGGGACCACTGCCGACAGTGGCTGAAGAGGCCACGGATTACTATCTCATCTTGGCATGGGCATTCATAATTGTTTGCGCTGTAAATTACTTCTCAAAGTCGGCCATGTGCAAGCAATTGTGCGAGATGATACAGCGGAACTGGCGCGAGGCGCAGATGGAGCATAGCTAATCAGACTGATAGTAATTTTGGTGTTGATTCTCAGACGTTTATTTATTTAGTTTCATTTATAATAAAATGCGATCGACATAAACCAATGGGTTGTGTGTTGAGTTGATAAATGGTAGGGGTCATTCTACTCTAGTGAACTTTGCAGATAAGTTTCATAGACGAGGGGGGACTTGCAACTAATTTGAATTGCCTCGAATCCGGTACTCCCGTCTGGCGGGGTAAAAACTTTTCCCATCATTCGACCGCAATACTCGATGGAATCAGTGGACTTAAGCCCAAGCTAGTTGGCTATAGCCGGCCAGACAGCCAGTCGACTTTGGTCGGTCAGCCCCAGCCGGCCAGTCGACTATGGCCGGCCAGCCAGTCGGCTATAGCCGGCCAGCCAGTCGGCTATAGCCGGCCAGCCAGTCGGCTATAGCCGGCTAGCCAGTCGGCTATAGCCGGCCAGCCAGTCGGCTATAGCCGGCCAGCCAGTCGGCTATAGCCGGCCAGCCAGTCGGCTATAGCCGGCCAGCCAGTCGGCTATAGCCGGCCAGCCAGTTAACCAGTCGGCTATAGCCGGCCAACCAGTTAGCCCGTCGGCTATAGCCGGCCAGCTGGTTAGCCAGTCGGCTATAGCTGGCCAGCTAGTAGGCCATGGCTGGCCAGCAAGCCATTTTGGTTGGCATAACAACTCTGGATTGAGGGTTCCTCAATCATTTACTTCCCTTTCAAAGAAGACCAATTAACCAATGCTCTCGGCATATGTAAGTTTACATTCTACCCAATTCGTCTTTAGAAACTACTTTTAGAGTTGCCGACAAAACAAGATTAGAGGTGACCTGTACGGTATAGTTATGCCCGGAGTCGGCCTAGACCTGGAGTTGCACAACGTTTTGCAGCACTACTGATAGGTGATGTCTCTTTTGCTGCGTTTATCCAGTAAACCTTGTCACATGTTACTTTTACGAGGTAAAGGTGAAGAAAAGTTATCGGCCTACCAATGAAAAATTGCGACTTTCAGCTCAAAAATGAGTTCGTTTTTCTACGTAATATCCTTCGACTTGAACACACTTGGTTCAGCGTTTATCCAGCATCAGTAACCCTTAAAGTGATAATCTGGACAGATATGAACATATTCAATTACGGTCCACACAACCTCTTCGGTGGGTGGGAAGCGCTTTCCAGAAAAGAATTTCTTCAACTTCGAGAATACATGGAAGTCTGTGAATTCTCGATCAGGAGAGCAAATCGTACCCCTATTTCCTCAGTTTTCTCGTCACCAACGCACCCTGGTGTATAGCTGCGATGTTCTGGTGAAATATGAATTTTCCTTCCTCAAGTCAGGCTTTTTCAAAACCAGTTTGGAGCAATGTTCACCTGCATTTAATAGAATCCTTTTCGCATTCCAAAACACCCTGGCCATGTTCTTTTCGGCAGATGCCATCGGCTTCGCTTTCTTGGGGGCTGAACCACTGGCCTCTACTCACTGCTTGGGCTGCTTAATGGTAGACCCATGTCTTATCCACAAACTCGGTTAGATCCTTATTGAATCGGTCCAGGGATTGCTGCAAAAATCATTCGCGCATGTGCTCTTGATCGGCGTTCAGTCAGTACAGCACCCATCTCGCGCAGAGCCTTCGCATTCCTAATTCTTAGTGCAAGGCGTTTCACACTCACCCCTATTCTGCAACTCGTATACCTACTCGTATTTCCTTTCGTATTTAGAGTCGCATAAAAAAAAAATCCGTATTCTGCGATTCGTATGCGTTGCATATAACTTCGTTCCGGTTGTCCAAGGAGGCGTTTACCTACCTGCTGGATGAAACCAATCCCTACATGAAACGATGTGTGCATTCTACATCAGTACCATCTATATCAAAGTTGGCTGCTTTTTTACGGTTCCTCGCTGAAGGTAGTTACCAAACAGGCGTTGGAAACGACTTTTCCTTGGGGATTTCTCAGCCAATGTTTCCCGAAATCCTAAAAGAACTTTTAGGTATATTTGAAGACCAAATTTGTCCAAAATGGATAACATTTACTATGACGCCACAAGGAAAGGAAGAAGCTAAGCTAGCTTTTTACGAAAATACGGCTTTTCCTGGAGTCATAGGGTGTGTTGATGGCACTCATATACACATAGTTTCTCCGAGAAAAGAAAAACAACACCTTTACTATAACAGAAAAGGTTTCCATAGCATAAACGCTATGAGGTAAGTTGGGATATAATTTATGGTCTTAACCTCAAATTTCTAGTTGTTTTGTTTTCTTTTGCAAGGTATGTGACCACATGATGCGAATTCGAATCGTAGATGCGAAGCGTCGTCCCTCGGGGTTGGAGTCGAAGACTCTACGTCGAAGACGTTGGATCCGAAGACGTCTAACCAGGCCGATGTCGCTGTACCGCCCGTACAGTTCTTGGTTGAATCTCCTCCTCCATTCTCCGTTTACACAAACGGGACCAAAGATTGCACCCAGAATTTTCCTCTCGAAACGTCCAAGAGCCTCTTCATCCGCTTTTGACAACGTCCAAGCCTCAACGCCGTAGAGGAGGACCGGGATGATTAAGGTTTTGTAGAGGGAAACCTTAGTTTTTCGAGAGAGGGCTCTACTACTCAATTGCTGCTTGTCTCTACCGAGCCAAGGTAGACGAAGTCCTTGACTACTTCAAAAATATAGCTGCCGAAGGTGACGTTCTGACTAAGACGTCAATGTTGTGCGTCTTTCTTGGATGACAGCATATATTTGGCCTTGTCCCCATTTACCCTTGGACCCGCTTTCGCCGCTTCTGCTTCAATACTTGTGAACGCCTCATTGACGTCTCGCTTTGTTCGTCCAATAACGTCAATGTCATCTGCGTAGGCAAGCAATTGTGTAGACTTGAAGTAGATCGTACCTCTTGTATTGGCCGCAGAGTCCCGCAGGATCTTTTCAAGAATAATGTTGATGAAATCACATGACAGTTCGTCACCCTGTCTAAAGCCTTTTTTAACATCAAAGGGGTCGGTTAGTTCACCTCCGACCTTAATGGAGCAGCGAGAGTTCTCCATAGTCGTCCTGCATAGTCTGACGAGTTTGGCAGGAATGCTAAAACATGACATGGCCCTGTATAGCTCGTCTCTATAAACACGTGTCGACCTGGAATTCATGGGTCTTCTCCAAGATCTGCCGTAGTGTAAATATTTGGTCTATCGTGGATTTTCCTGTCCTGAAACCACACTGGTAGGAACCTATCCGATTGTCCACAAACGGTTTCAGGTACTTACACGGTACGGCAGAGAGGATCTTGTGCGCGATGTTCCGGAGGCTTATCCCTCCGTAATTGGCGCAGTCATAGGGGTCTCCTTTCTTATGGACCGGGCAAACGATACTGAGATTCCATTCATCGGGCATGCGTTCTTCCGACCATATTTTGCAGATGAGTTGGTGCTTGTTCCTAACCAGCTCATCGCCAGCTGCTTTAAACAGCTCCGCGGGGAGTCCGTCTGCTGCAGCAGCTTTATAAGACTTAAGTTTCGATATCGCTATCTTAACATCGTCTAGGTCGGGTGGGCGGGATTCTCCTTTGTCTTCGTCCATTGTGAATGGTTCGCTCTGCCTGACGGCGGCATTTTGACTATCATCGCCGTTATACAGTCTGCAGAAGTGGTCCTTCCACAATCTCAGCATCGACTGTGACTCCACTACTAGTTGTCCGTGCTCACCCCTGCAGGCTTCTGCTCTGGCTTTATAGCCTTGGCATGTTCGCTTTACTTTCTGGTAAAATTTTCGAACGTCGTTCCTGCAGTAACATCTCTTCATCTCCTCGATCTCGCGCTTCTCGTGCTCCTTCTTTTTCCTTCTCAGAAGCGCATTCTCCTCCCTCCTTTTCTGTTCATAGAGCTCGCGGGCAGCTCTCGTCCGTCGATGCAATGTGGCCATGTATGCATTCTGTTTCTCTACATGGGCCTGTCTGCACTCATCATCAAACCAGGGGGTTCTCGACGGTGGTGGCTCGAAACCGAGTATATCTGAGGCGGCCTCTCTAATGGCTTTCTGACAACGACTCCATTGCTGTTCTATGGTTTCTGCAGATTGCATCGGGACCTGAGAGAGCTTGAGGGAGACTTGATCGGCGAAGGTCCTGGCGGTCTCCTGCGATTGCAGCTTTCCGACGTTAAATTTTGGTGTTCTTACTCGACTCCGTTGGTTCCGAGAAATTCGCATCCGTACCTTGGCTGCAACAAGGTAATGATCCGAGTCGATGTTGGCTCCTCGAAAGGTTCGGATATCTAGGATGCTGGAGGAGTGTCTGCCGTCGATCGCAATATGATCAATTTGGTTGGTTGTCGATTGATCGAAAGATCGCCAGGTCCCCTTATGAATGTTGAGGTGTGGGAATCGTGTACTTGCTACTACCAGGTTATGTCCCGCCATAAAGTCCACTAGCCTTAGTCCGTTTTCTGACGTGGTGTTGTGTAAGCTGTGCTTTCCCCCTTCAAAGATAGCTTCCTTACCCAGCTTCGCATTGAAATCTCCTAGAACGATTTTGGTGTCATAGCTGGGACATTGCGCATACGTTCTGCCTAGGAGATCATAGAAGTCGTCTTTATGTCGGTCATCTTTCTCCTCTGTGGGGGCGTGGACACATAGTAAGCTTATATTGCCGAGATTGGCCTTGATGCGGATAGTTATGAGGCGTTCGCTTACATACTGGAAGCTTAAGACTTTTTTCCTGAGTCTGCCTCGAACAACAAATCCGCATCCGAATAAGCGTTGTTTATTTTCTCTGTAGCAGTTTCCGTAGTATATATCACAGTTTTCATCCGCTTTTTGCCTGGCCCATCCCATCCCACTTCTTGGAGCGCGGTAATGTCTGCCTTATAGCAGTCCAAAGAGTTGACCAGTTGTTCGGCTGCACCTGGTCTGTTGAGGGACCTAACGTTCCAGGTGCAGAACCGAAATTCATTTCCTTTTTGACGTTTGCGGGGGTCGTCAACATGTAATCCGTCCGTTCAATTATCTACGAATAAGAATTTAAACAAAATCTATACTAATATTATAAATGTTAAAGTGTGTGTGTCTGTTTGTCCGTCTTTCATGGCAAAACGGAGCGACGAATTGATCTGATATTTTAAGTGAAGATAGTTGAAGAGATGGAGAGTGACATAGGCTACCTTTTGTTTCCTTCTAGGTCCCGTTAAGTTTGTATGCAGCAAAAAACAAAAATCAGTAGGAGATGGAAATTTGTGTGAGACTCTCCGCAAAATTAGTATAGATTCTATGATACAAATGAACAATAAAATAGTTTAATTAAAACAACCATAAATTAATCAGCTTTTGAGAAAACAATCAACATTCGAAGCATAAATAAGAGTTACTCTTGAATTAGGATAGATGGTGCTGATGTGGTTCTGAAACGCGCTAACGTTGTGTGCTCTCTATCTGTACTTAAGTGCGGGCATCGGGCCGCGCTTCACACAATAGTACATACGGTACCTATACTCTGTTATTTGACTACTAAGCGTCCCAGCCATGCTTTTACGGAATTTAGATGCCCTGAGATTATGTAATGGGACGAGACTTCGTGTTACTCAACTTGGCTGCAATATCATTAGCGCCACTATCTTAACCGGCGTAGGAAAGGGTGAAAATGTAATGATCCCACGAATCCCAATAATTCCCACAGATCTCCCGTTCCAGTTTAAAAGGCTACAATTTCCTCTAAAGCTTAGTTTCGCTATGACCATTAACAAAGCTATTCCCATGGACAATTGTATGCAGCATGTTCACGTGTGTCCAATGCCCATAATCTTTACATTCTATCCCCAAATAGAAAGACATATTTTATCGTCTACAGTAGCGTATTAAAATAACATTCTGTTCCGAGTTATCTTCTGTGTTCTAAATCAGGAAAGGGGAACCGTGTTACCCTGAATTTAACGCGAGCGAAGTCGCGGGCAATAGCAAGTATGTCGTAAAACTTCAAGAAATCAATAAACATTTTATTCACAAAAAAAATTACAGTTTTTATTTTAAATATTTTTCTCAAATATCTATTCGTCTCTCGCTGTTCCTTTAAAAGTGCCGATTGTATTCCTGTTTGCTCTTTTAAAAGATTCATTCTTTCATTTTCAACACCTACAACTTTGTCGGCTTTTCCCTTGACGAGGTGTTGACAATGTGAAACTGGGCTGAGGTTGTATTGAAACTTCAATTGTTCTATTCTCCTTCTCTTCATATTGCGTATCATCATCACTCCCTTGATCGATTGTATCTTCTTTTAGTCCTTCTCTAGAAGGACCCATAGAGATTCCAAACGACTTCCCTTTAGGATTCACCACGGTTTCCAGGTGAAGTATATTTGCGATGCTTTCTTCGCAAGTGTTTAGTAAATACGATTTGTTTGGACCACCTCCAGTCCCTTTAACTTGTTGGTTGTTGTGTCTTAATTTTTGCCTTACTGCGTACTTTTGGTCATTCCAAACATGGAAATAAACACGAACAAAGTAGGTATTTGTACACCAAATGTCTTTACATATACAACTGATTACTTTTAGCCATCCTGGGCCATCTCGGCTGGGTGGTCCAAGACTATTTAATTTGACCGCAAGAGTACTCCAAAATGTCTTGATGTTCGTTTTGAAAGTACCACTCTTTCCATGGCCCCTAGAGCGTCATCAACGTTTTTTTTCCATCGAAGAAACCAGCATTTCAAATTGGCTATGATTCGATAATTTTTTTTTTTTTTACGTTTTCCTTCACTTTTAAACTGAGTCGTAACCGAATTTGATGACGAGTAAAATACGACTATCGCACGAACAATTGAATACAGTATAAAGCAATAGAATACGAGACTCGTATGCGTTGCGTGCATACGAGTCTTGTCAAAAATTAGATATGAGTGTGTTCGTAAAATATGACTTCGTAATGACTAAATGAGACTATGGTCGGATTCGACTGTCGTATACGAGTTGCAGAATTGGGGTGACTGTCTTCCGATATCCGATATCCCCACAGCTTCAGCTCTCTAAATCGCCTTCACGCGCCTATCGTCCAACACGGTATCACGGTTTCCAGCATGGTTACGGTTTTCGGATTTTCTTCACTTGGGTTATCTTCCAGCGATGTGCGACCACGTTTAAATCCAGCTGCCAAGTATGTGACGGTTGACATCGAAGGAGCAGAGTCGCCGTAAGCTTTTGTCAATTCCGGATGTATTAGGGGAATTCCATTCCATCCATTCAAAATGAAACATTTTATCATCGCACGATATTCAAGTTTATCCATTTTCACGAGAGACACAACTGCACAAGACGGCTACTGCAAAAATTCGTGCAAACAAGCTATGTACATGAGGGAACAAGTTGAAACTTGTCAACTAATGACATATGCACCCAAGCAGTCCGAGAATTGTTCACCATATCCTTACATGGGTGAACGTACGTTCTTTACCTCCAATATCGTTTCTTTCACATAAATACGAGATGTGGCAGTTAAAGTCCGGGAATTTATTCCTAACTCGGGAACTGGCAATACTACGTCGTTCGTCAATATCGGCGTGTTTCTTTCAGTTTTCATCCAAGGCATTAAAGGGCCCACAGACACCACACTTGTGTGTACACATGTGTCGGTGCGCGAACATGGCTGCTGTCTGTGGGCTGGTGCGCACACCGTTTTCGGTGTCAGACACGGAGCAAGTAATGCCTGATTCACAACACTGCGTTAGTGCTAGCTGAGACATCCAACACAAGCAATTCAATGGGGTAGTCATAAATACTGCGTTTGCGTTGGCGAGCTTACGTTCATTAAAAAATGAGAGAAAATAAGAAAAAATTAGAGCGAGAGAAAACGTAAGCTCACGTAACCAAAGGAGACAAAAGTCAAACACGTCGGAAATTTCTGTGCGTTTGAACGACTGTTGCTGTGTATTGATGTGTATGCTGTATCTGTGTATTTTATGGTTTGTGTTGTGTACGTTTAAGTCAGTGTTTCGACATGGAACGGCTGATAAAATTGAAGTAAGCATGCGTCGAAGCATTTCTCGTAACACGTAAAGTGCCTCGCACCAACGCAGTGTTGTGAATCAGGCATAAAAATCAAAAGTTTTTGATTTTTGGTGTCGGTGTCTCTATCGGTGTGACGTGTGTGGCGGAATCACACACCGGCGTCGATACATATGTGTACACACAAGTGTGGTTTCTGTGGGTTCTCACAGAATGTGAGTGACTCACATTAAAAGCAACGTGTTGTGATTACATTTTTAGTGAAATCTAATCAAAGCCCCTCGGAGATCCTCCCAAAATTGCAGGTGGTCTATGGAGACGAGTGTATATCAAAAATACGTGTATTTGAACGGGTAAAGCTGTTCAATAGAGGACGACTCATGTGATGGAGCTCCCGTCACCTCGGTAATCTCGACACATTTATCTCTTAACTTCTATGACAGTAACCCTTCCATGCCAGACGCGACATATCTCATCACCATCCGCCTTGTAACCAATGTGTGAAATGATGAATATCTCCGTCCTATTAGCAGATCAGATAACCGCCAGCACCAGCGTCTGGACCAGGGAAAGGAAAATAAATAAACAAGAAATGAATGACGAATGACTGGCTGAATGCACAGATACATCACAGTCATTCAGTAATACATACATATGTACATATATGTAGAAGGTACATCCCAGCATCCTAACGTCGTGCCTTCCAAGATTTAACGATCGTCCTTTTGTGATAAGCATACGAATGGGACCGCATGCAAACTCCATTCAGTCGTAGTCAGTCAGTAATTATTACCATCCAACCGGCTTAGGGGATGATGACGAAAATGACATGGCATGGCGCCGACGGTGGTGGAATTTAAGCGATGCTATCTCTCATATTAATTGCAACACTAGGTCCCATGGAAATACATTCCAATTATGTGAAATGGTCGTTTGGCGCGTGTTTATTTGCCAACATTTTGTGCCAGATACACGGATACGTGTGCTCCGTGCGGGTGTGTTAATTAATTTAATTAATTTTCTCCATGTATGCGGATTTTGTTACTCATTTCACCATGCTTAGGTGCGTCATGTCGTTAGTGTGGCATAATCGCAATCTCGGGCTTGACTTCAATCTCAGACGATGTCGGTCGGAGCCTATTTCTGAAATGACACTTTAGGAGGACGCGGAACGGAGCGAGCGGGTAATCCCATTATTTTTATCGATTCTAAAGGAAACCGAGGAACGGAAAAGAAAGTTGATGACGTACGGAAGTTAATTGTGTACTTTGTCGCGAGGCACTTAAGTAAACTCAAGTGAGTGGTGAGTATGGAAGGCAAACGTAAAATTTGCTAATAAATTGCTTTTGTTCGAGGAATGTTGACGAACGGCGGCGTTTGATGAATCCTTAGAGCTCTAGGGATTAACACTACATATGCCCTCATAGTGCAGTAAACTGGCTTGGTAATTAAATTTGCCAGTGAGCTGCCACTAGGTTTCCAACTAACACGCCTATTCTTTACTCCTACTCGTTCTCGTTGCTTTTTTCCTTTTTTTTTTTTGGTGAATGTCAAAGGTTGACTATCCAACTTCAAATACACTTAGCTGTTCTAAAGACCAAAAACTTGATTAAAATTTAAAAAAAAGGAGGACGGGAACGAAATGAAAATCCAACCTTCAAGCCCGAGAACAAAGGAAAATTCAAATGAAAAACCAATTAAACCTCGGTCACCAGCTACTGGTATTCAAAGCGAACCGAACAAAGGAATAAAGCTCCAGGCCCAGGTTCAGGTCCAGTTCTAGGACCTGATCCAAGTCGCCACTAGCGGTCTGCTCATTATTCTCACATCATAATGGTTCTCCATGTCTCCCATTCTTCCTCCTTCATTTTTTCTCTTATTTTTTTCAAGTCCTTCTTCTTGTTAAATACCCTTCATGCCTGTTCCGTTCCGAGTACGGATGCAAATAGGCATCTCCGACAAGGCACCATCGAGGCGAGTAGAGCGAAAAGATATGATAAAAACCAGGTCAATGAATTATACGATGGTCATTAAGGGAAGCGAAAGTATTTAACACAAATTCCTCACCACTCCATGGTCCATTTTCCGTTTCTCATCTGTCTATCCCTTTCTTTGTCACCCCTATCGCTACTTTTTATTTTTTTTTTTTCACTTCATTCAGAGATGAGTGGCAGCAGTTTTCTTTCCTGCAGGAGGTCGGTGGACGATGCAAACAAAATGTGCGAGCAAAGGATTATATACACCGGGTGCTGGTGGTGGCTGGGGGGACATCCTTTTGAGATCAAAAGCCGGAAGAATGAAGACATAGTTTCCTTGCATATTCATTTCATGAATTTTTATCTCGCCGATCCCGACAGGAATATGAATGGTAATCCAATGTCCTTCGGATGGATTTCATCATTCGAATTAGTATGCCAAGTGGCAGCAATTAATTAGCGGATAACAAGTACGAATGTTGAAGTTATCTTTAGTCATCTTTTGGATTGTATTCCATTTGCGTTTTGGGAGAACGTGCTACCTAAAGTGACGTGTCCGGCTGCAAATTTGAAATTGATTTCCTGTCACTGACATTTCCGGTTCCGGATTTGTTTATTTTCATTTTTTTGTTTGCTGTTTCTTCTATAGTTCCGGATCTGACGAGCAATCAATTTTAGATTGAGTCTGATTGGTCATGGATTTCGCGCAAATTACCCATGCAGGATAGTCCCCGCGTTTGATTGATTGAAGAGATTATTGCGGTTCACCGGTAATTAGGTTAGAATCGGACTTGTATGGCAGCTTGGGTGACATGGGATGATGCCGTCCGTCGGATAGTTTAATTTAATTAATAAGTATTTATTCATGGAGCTTCGGTAGACGGGTGCGATGGGAGGTGGCCGATTCGAGGCATGGAGTACAATGACACTTACGAATCCAATCAGTTTGAGCTACGAGCAGCTTATGCACAGCTAGTGTCTTATGATGTAGATTTTTCTACGTTACGCTGTGGCTTAAATAGGCGATGGAAAGCAATTTTTTAAGGTAAGGCACTGGTTTTCAAGTTCCAGCAGCGGAATTAGTGTTTCATGTAGTTTGAAGGAAACAAGTTATATGTACCTAGTACCAGAGCCGTTGCTCAGGATTCATAGTAGGATAGGTTACATAAAATATGACCCAAAAAGGTAAACCCTATGATAAGCAAATAACCCATTGTGAGAGAATGTAGCGCCCTATAATATTACTTTCTTACGTACATAGTTAGGTCTGCGATACAGCCCGGAGTGAGCCTGGATCTCAACCAACATGCCCCTCCAACCGGCACGATCTCTGGTCAGCTGTTCCCAAAGCCGCGCATCCTCTGTTGTGTCATCCATCGAGATTGGATTCGGAGTCTATTCGCGCTGCAGCTGTGGTGTCCATTCACTCTACATGACCCAGCCATCTTAGACGTTGTATCCGTAGACATCTGACCAGGTCGATTTCACAGTACATCCCATAGAGTTCGTTGTTGAATCTTCTTTTCCACTCTCCGACCAACTATTACAAGTTGAATTTTCCTCTCGAAGCGTCCACGATGTGGTCTATAGCGGATTTTTCTGCCCAGAAACCACATTGACAGGAACCTATCAAATTGTTCAAGAATGGTTTCCGACATTCACACAGCACGGCAGAGATGGTCTTAGAGCCGACGTTAAAAAGGACTATTCCCCAATAATTGGCGCAATTATACGGATCTCCTTTCTTAGGGACCGGGCAAACGATGCTGAGATTCCACTCGTTGGTATGGTTTTTTCCGAACATATTCTACAGATGAGTTGACGCATGCTTCGCATCTACTCATCTTCAGCGGCTTCAAATAGCTCAGCAAACAGTCTATCTGCGCCAACAGCCCTAGTCTAGATATCGCTATTTTAACTTCGTCTAGGTCGGGTGGAGCACCGTGGCTGGTGTGTTGGCCCCTGACGCCGATGACACGGGATCGAATCCCGACACAGCCATGTCATCGAATGTGTTTTTCACGGTGTTTCTCCTCAGCGGGGTTCTGACAAAACGCCCTGTAGTAAAATTGTTATGAAAAGCTTCTCGAAATTCGCCGTTCGGAACCGGCAATAAACTGTAGGTCCCTTTCACCTATGGGAAAATTAAATCACACACAACATGGGTGATTGAGACAAGCTCGGCTCAGGTCCTTCATGGACTGTAACGCCAACATACATACATACATAGGTCAGAAGTGGTCTTTCCATATTCTCAGCATCGACCATCCGTTCCGTTTCATCCCGGATGGCTTCTGTTCTGGTTTTGTAGCCTTGGCATGTTTTTTTTTTAGTTTTTGGTAAAACTTCCGAGCGGCATTCCTACGATAACATTTTTCCATTTCCTCGACCTCCTTTTTCCATTTGAAAAACGCGTGCTCCTCGCTTCTTTAACATTAATAGAGCTCACAAGAGCCTTTCGATGCAACGTGGCCATGTAAGCAATCTGATTTTCAACATGAGACTCACAGCACTCGACATCAAACCAGAGACGCCACCCCTGATAACTTTATGGCACCGTATACATTCCGAATCTGTTCTATGGTTTGAGCAGCTTGCGTCTGATCTTGGGAGAGCTTGAGGGAGACACAATCGGCAAAAATCTTGGCGGTCTCTTGCGACTGCAGTATTCTGCCGTCAAATTTTGCTAGTCACACTCGTATTCGTACCTTGGCTGCCACAAGGTAATGATCCGAGTCAATGTTCGGTCATCCAATATGCTGGAGGAGTGTCTTGCGACGGTCGCAATATCAGCAGACCACCAGGTCTCCTTATGGATGTCGAGATGAGGGAATCCTGTACTAGCTATTAGAAGATTACATCCCGTCGGAAAGTCGGCCAAATAGGCGTTAGATACTTATTCTCCTTGTAGCAATTTCCTTAGTATATGTCACAGTTTTTCTTTCATTTTTACGTGGCCCATCCCATCGCAGTTCCTGGAGTGTGGTAATGTCCGCTCTATAGCAGTTGAGGACTCTTTCCAGTTGTTCGGTCGCACCCGACCTGTTAAGGGACTTAACATTCCAGGTGTAGAACCGACATTTGTTTCATTTTATACGCTTAATTCGCGGAGGTTCAAGAGTCATACTCTGATTATGTTTTGTCACACAACCTGGGCGGTATGCAGATGGTTTGGGTCGTAGATGTTCGTGGTGGGGTGGTTGTCCTAAATTCTCACGTTGGTTGCACATATGTAGTTTTCAGCAAATGTTCGATGCCATTATGGTGTTATATTAGAATTGCACACACAGAGTATGAATTTGAAGTGACCATATACATATTGTGAGTGTTATGCCTTCACCAGTATTTTGATCACTTCCCATTCAAAACAACTGTGTTGTACAAATTTTCCGTATTGGAATTGTATTCCTTGGCTATGGACAGACTGTGAACTACATACCTTCCACTCGACAGTCGGTGATGTTTACCACTGCACCACGGCCACCCCCTAGCAAGTAGTCCGTCCGAGGCGTTCCGTTGTTTCATAGTATTTTAGTTTTTTACGGTTACGGCACAGGTTCTGGCACAGGATACTCACCATTTGCCCTTCCTCGAGGAGCTGGAAATAGGACTTGAAATAACTCTTAACTTCGATTTATTAAAATGCCCATTCTGTTCAATAAAATCGATCCAAAAAGGTGCATATATACGCTCACAAGGAACCCGTCAAATTAACTTTAGTATACTGCACCCCAGAAAGGTTTGTTATTGTGGGCCCGCGTATAACCTCACTTGTCTCTTAGTAATGTCTCAGTACGCTACACAGAGATAAAACAGCTACATAATTCTTAATAAGAAGCCACGTGACTGCTCCTTCCTCCCCATATCGTTCACAGACCAATCTACCAAGTCGAGTCTCCGGCAAATTAAGTTACCCCCAGTGACAAATAGCGTCCCGGAAACATCCCTATCGCGATCAGAATTTCAAATATTCTCGAATCCCTCAATCAAATCAATCTCTCAACTCACAATTCGCCAACAAATCAAATATTCCTTATTAAGGGCGTCGTCAGTTTGTATGCGTGTGGCATCACTCCTGCGGTCGTCGATGGCTTGATATTATTCCACCTCCGACATCTATTGTGGTCGTAACACGAATAATATTCGTTGACAATCTGACAGTACGTTGCTTTTTGTCCTTTTTGTTTTGTTGTTATCACTCAGGTGCAGCGACTGTCACTTTTATCAACTGTCAGTGTCAATCAGTATTCCGGGTCTGTATAGCGGTATAACGATATTTCTTATTTCCTCGAATATCAATGTTCATTTGTATTTTTCTCCATTAGAATAGAATAAAATGGCGACGAACACGAAGCAGCAAGTGAAAGAATAAATAATAAATACGAACTCGAAAGGGGTGGTCCGTACTTATTATTATTCCGTGCAGGACCATTGAAATAGCGGTAAGTAGAAGCAAATTTTGGATAAATTTAATTTAGTTCGATGAAGTGGCAGAAATTTCTACGATATTCTCTACGAAGTTGCTCCCTTATGTGCATACCTTGTACTGGACGCAATGATGTCGAGGATAACGGACACGAGTAGCTTCGGAAGTGAAGGACGGGGGACATTTTCAATTTGTTGTGGAGGAGTTTCCTTTTGAAAATTTATTTTTAAACATTGAGATTGTTAGTGGGTGTATATTCGTTGGATGCAAGCTCTCCTTTGTTGGTTTTTCGTCCCTTTTGCATTATTTGCCGGTGGTCGTATTTCGTCTTTACGAAATTGCAAATCGATTTGGCTTGGGGGTAGATTTGAGATTTTCTCTTTTAATTTGGGAGCGGGGGATTTTTTCTTTGCTTTTTCGAACGTTCTTTTCATCCCCCTCCCCTGGTTAAGCTGGATGTCCTGATGGTAATGATGAAATAAGTCGAATGTGTTCACTTTGCATATAGATTAGTATCCTTTTGCAGTTGTCAGATACTTTTTCGTCGATTTGCTGTAATCTGTAGCTTAGTTGGGAAAACCATGTATTTGAACGAGTCTTCCTGATCCATCAAAATCTCATGAAGGTTGCACGGAACGGATGGAAAGCAATGAATGCCAAATGAGTTGCAATTTTTTTTTTTTTCTATCATGAGGACACAGTGGACAGGATATAATGAAGGACAGTGTCAACTTAAAAGCAACATAGATGATGCAGACTAATTTAAGGACTGAATTCAATGACTAGTTGCTGGCGTTACCGTTTGAGGTCCATATACCAAATAAAAGGACCGGCGCTTAGGAAACAAATTAATTAACTCAAGACAAGCACAACAGATGAACAGAATCATTGACGATCTCATTTTTTTGTAAACATTCTTTTCTATTAAGTATTTTTTGACTCATCGTATTGATGGAAAGGCATCTCATGTCCTGAAGATCAACAGTCAACGCGTCGATGAATTTACCACGTGTATAGAACATAGCACGGTGACCCTTTCATGCCTGAAGACTAGAACTGCGACAAGGTTACAGAGGAAGTAATAATTCCAAAATGATCGAACCCCTTGCAAACCAGGCACCTATCATAGTAACCACTTCCAATTATTCATTTAACACCATCAGGAACACATACACACGCACATATCCTCTGCCTCAGACCAAACAAATTTCTTCGTCTTAAATAAAAATAAAATACACACCGCAATGTCCATTGCAAATAATTCACCATCAGTGCAATCGGCAAGGATTTCAAATTAAAATTCATGAAGTGGTTACTTCGGCCAACGTACGTGCCTCACTAAATGCCTTTCAATGTTGCAACGTCTTACTCCTACCACCGTAAACCAGTTTTACCGCCATGTTGTTTGAAGCACCCACTTCCGTTCCGACATTCCGACAACACCATGCCGAACAAAAATCACAAGAGAGATGCTAATGGCAAGCACACCACTAGTAAAATGGCAAAATGGTCAGTCTTCACGACTCCTCGAGGACAGGTACACGGATTCAACTTTAGATGCCGACCACGTACGGCAGAGCGGTTGGCTAATTTATTAGACGCGTTCGTAAAATTAGATTCACCATGAACTTTTGCAATAGTCTCGTGATGTTTCTACTCGTCCTTTCGTCCCTTTTGTTACGTATAGAAGTACGGCAAGGAAGTAGGAAAAAGAATAATAATTTTTCATTAGCAACACCATGTCGGGATGTCTATAAGACAGACAGAGAGAGTGAGAGAAAGAAAAACACTCGGGTGAGTGTTAATTAACCCGTCGCAGGATCGCTTCCAATCAAGTCCAGACGATGTGTCTGGCTACTTGGCTGCCATTGCTGCCCGGATGCAATATATCAAATTTCACCGCCAGACAAAGCTCATGTAAGTCCATATGAACCTCGTCCCCTCGACCAGTGTGTTGAGTGGAAACATATGAATTGTGTCACAAAGCCACTCATGTGCGATTCGAGTTGGGTCTACGACTATCAAGCCCCAAGGAGACGATACCATACGCCCACCTTACCGTATCTAATCCGAGGCAATGTTGATGATGTTGATGATGATGCAATAACGTGACCGTAAGCGATGTGCTGAGAGCCTCACAAGCATTGCAATGAATTATCAAGTGTTTTCTGGTATTTGTCCTGAATATGCGTTATCCCTCCACCCCATTAAAGGGTTGCAATCATTCTTGTGCTGTGTCTCAAGTGGCATGCAACAATGCGACACATGCGTGGTTTCTAGTGAATTTATGGCATGGGCACTCACTGGACATAAAATATGAAAACGAATAGACACATCGAGGTGTGTAGCAGGGTGGGTTAAGAATTGGCGACAGGATAAACATGGCGATATTAAATTTGCACAACAAATACAATTAAGGATTCACTAGGAATGAATGCAAGAGACCGGGGTATACACAGGGCCAGCCAGACAGGATGATCCGTTGGCAGAGTGGCGAAATAAGTTAACGAATTGCGAATAATTCGGTGAGGAATAGGATTTGAAATGGATGCAGGCTCGAATGCAAATGAGAAAATGTTCTGTGGTTTTATGCAAATAATTGGCTTCGGTCCTAGCAGCAGTGAAGGTGTTGATATCGACAGTTTTGCGTCATTGTTTGCGGTGCACGTGGATAATTGACGGGAAAGGGACATACATGACTTTTTGACTGATGCCAGTTGTGCTTGTGCGAATATGCTATTGGCTCACGTCAGACATAGTATATAGGTACATATGTACATGGGCCGTATCGTGTATCGCTCCACTGAGTTGGAGTGGGAACAGGCGTTATTTGAAGACTTCGTGCAATGTATTAGTTGTTTCCTTCAATTCAAATTTACACTTGGATTATATGTACCTTCTCTGTTGACATAGACTTGTATCGGCTCTGTTGGGCCTAGCAAAAGGCGACATAAGTCACGGAGAAAAAGTTTTTTGTTCTGCTCATGTTGGCATGTTAACCGAGCAAGTACGTACATATGTATTAGTGTTACATTTTGTTAACCTAGGTTACATGGAAGAGCTGAGTTGAGATAAGTAAAGGTTGACGACTCTGTCTGCCTATTTGTGTTTGAATGTGACTCTTCTGCTGCTTATATTCAAGAAAGGCATAGTGTACTGTCGTATTCTTTGTTCCTTAAGGGCTTAGGAGAGAAAAGAGGTTGCTTGGGACAATCCAAGCAAAGAATTTAAGAATTCTAAATATTACAGCCAACGTTCGCTATACTTAGCTCAAGTACATTTGTACTCAATTCGATTGTGACATGACCAGGTCCCAAAATTTACTCGCAATTCCTCGGCTGATTTCTCGTAAAGTGCTATACGACCACTTGGGCCTGCTAAGGATGACACCCCTGACGTCGTTTTCGAGGAATCCTTATACATACATACATATATTGAGACGTCCTGTAGACTGCATAGTTCTGAGAAAGAAGAGCAGAGAACAGTCCGTTGTTGTCAGTGCTGCAACCGAGAAAGGTAGTCATGTTGGGTGGTGAACTCTGTGAAGAATACTATTAGCTTGGGAATCAAGCACCCCTAAATTGGTGGAAATGACTATGACGAGCCTTGGAAAAGACCGAAAGACAGAGCTTCTTCTTTTTCGATAGCTGTACACTCCTCTTAGGTTTCGATATCAGTTGGTAAAACAACCAGCTATTCGAAAGCTGAGAAAGATCGTCAGGACCTGTGTCGATCACGCTTGCTTCAAGCTTCTACCCGTCTTTAGATAAGCTATATCTGATGTATCTGTTATTTGATGACGATTGCAGACAGTCAGATAGTAGGTTAGTAGGATAGTAGGTTGCGTACGTAAAGGGTGATTTTTTAGATGTTTGGTTTTTCCGAAGTCTATTTTGGACAACTCGTGCAAGATTTGTGTCATATGTTAAAGTCAGACATACTCAGTCAGTACCGCAATTTGGTCAAAAATCATATTCTGTAGAAAACGTTTTACGAGCATTTCGAAGATTTTTCAGTCGCCATAATTGACCTACTGGTAAGCAGTTCAAGTTATAGTGACCAAATAGTGACCACCAATCTCACGCTATTGGACATCGAGCTACCTATTTGTGTGAGTTGCTGCTGTTTCCGCCAGTGTTAAGGAAGAACGTAGTGTGTTCATTGGTCACCGTTCGCTGCGTGTGGGATTTTGTTACTCGATTATGTGGTAAGGATCTTGGTCTTACAAAACATACCTCAAACGAGTACGGAAGCCGAACAGCCTGCCATAGCGTCATTCAGTGAAGGTTTTTGCACCGATGAATTGGCCGGCTAGATCGTGTGATTTGACTCCTAAGACCTATTTCTATGGGGATACGTCAAATTACTGGTCTATCCCGAAAAGCTAGCGTTAATTGCCGCGTTACATCGTAGTCGTAGTCACCATTTACACGAAATAATCTTTTAAAAGTAAACGACAAACATTGGTTTAACAAAAAGCGTGAGATGTATAAGGTTTAAGAGAGGAACAATGAACAAATCCTTTCTAAAGTCTTGTCCAAGCAGCAAACCAGCAAAGGAAACCAAACCAACATGGTGGTCCGCAGATCCTTGTATCCTTTCTACCCTCAGAAAGGCCGTGGTGCAGTGGTTAACATCATCGACCGCCGAGCGGAAAGTCTATAGTTCAAATTCGCTTCATAGCCAAGAAAAAGTAATTCCCATACGGACAAAAAGTATGCAACGCAGTTGTGAATGGAAAGTGACGTACTGCTGCAGGCATAACACTCGCAGTATATGGTGAACTGAAATTCATCCTCTACGTATGCAATATTAAAGTGCTTGAATGAATTACTACGGACTATAACCAACGCGGAATTTGGTTTGCTCTCGTCCTATCTAGGACAACCACCCCTGAGAGTTAACGAACATCAACGACCCACACTACTGTACTCCGTTCAGGTTGTGTGTATATAAAACATCATAAGAGAATATAAAACCTGCGCGAGTTTCTAAAAAAAAAAAAAGACGGCTTTTCAATTAAGCAAAGAATGGAAATGAGGACTGGAATCGTTACAAGATCAACCTCAGACTATACATACAAAAAAGTATAAGAAAGGTGCAAAGGACATCGTGGCACCTTTCTGGTCAAAAATAGAAGGAAATAGTGAGGCCAATGGAGTGAGGGAGATACTGTCAAAGGCCGCCACTATACCTAATAAACAAACCTGATGGCACTGCAACGGTGACCAGTAAGGAGTCACTAGACCTCTTGTGTATTAAATACACATTTTCCTGATCACGCAGAGGTTAGTGGCTGAAACTTTGAACAACTCAACAACTATTTCTAAGGAAATAGTAATCAAAAGGAGGCTCAAATGGGCAGTAAATAGCTTCCTTCTATACAAATCTGCAGGCCCGTATGGAATCTACCCGGTAGAGATGCAACGTGCTTATGGCATGTTCGAACAGTACATACCTAGCTACATGCCACTAGCTATCACCAATGTATTAAGCAAGCTAGAGGTTAATGGTAATATAATTCGTTGGATCAAACAAGTGCTCTCAATCAGGTTGATTCGTTCGAAATTCGGCTGCTATCGCACAAAAAGGGAAGTAAAACGTGGCACACCACAGGGAGGAGTACTATCACCCCAATTATGGGTGTTAGTTGTAAACAAAGTACTCGTATCCCTGGAGGCAAGCAAGTGCAAGGTCATTAGGTATGCAGACGACATCTTCCAACAATTGGAGATTTGATGGAAACAGACCTAGCAAAACTGGCCAAATGTGCAGAGGACTGCGAGCTTGGAATAGATCCCTCCAAAACGGAGTTAATTTTATTCATAAGAAAACGGCAGATATATGAATTCACCCCACCAAAACTCAATAAGTCTTATCTTAGATTCTCAGATCACGCAAATACCTTGTCGTGATACTCGACAGGAAGCACAACTGGAGATTGAACGCGGAAGAACGCATCTAAAGAAAGTCTTGAGCACCAGATAGGCTAAAAAACCTCATATCACACATTGGTTGTATACACATCGGCTGCCTATACTAACGTACGACTGCTTAGTCTGGTGGACGGCACTGTGCAGATCTAACTATGTCAAACTTCTAAGTAGAGCACGTATCGCTATAACCGGGACATTGCGAACAACCCTCACTGCAGCCCTCGAAACGATGCTTCATCTGCTCCTCTTAGATCTTTCTGACAAGGAACAGACAAAAAATCGGCGTTGCGACTTAAAGAATCAGCTCATTGGAAGTTTTCCGCAATATGACACGCTGGTATTCTACGCAAAAACAGTGATTTGAGTGAAGCCACGGACTATTTGATCCCGATCCTGGACTTCAGGATTCTATATAAAACTACAATTCCCAACCGACGAAAATAGGAGGGACAATGGGTACTGTTAATATACACATATACACGGACGCGTCCAAGACAGACAATAGTGTGTGCCGGTATCTATGCACCGAACCACTGTAGTGTATTCTAAGCTGAAATAATGGCAATTCATTAGGTTGCCGAGATCTTGTCTTTAAGATCGATGGACTATAGTGACATAATCATCTACACAAACAGCTATACGGCAAAAAAGCCACTCGAATTACCAATGATCTGGTCAAAATTGGCCATGCACTGCCGCTAATCCTTATATGATTTATCGAACAGCTGCGCTGTTACGTTGTGCTAGGTGCCTTATCATAGTGATATACCAGGTGCAGAAGAACTAATCAAAATAGCCACCACACTGGAGATCCCGATTGTTAAAGGGGAAATCCATCCACCAATGGAAACGCTAAAATATAAAATCTCGAAACAGGCACTGCAGCAGACCAATGAGAGATGGTCTGACCTTGATACACGCCACTAATCGAGACAAGCCTGGCCCAGGTAATGTCAACGTAGAATCACAAGTCTACTAAAAATGTGCAGCCAATGTAGAAGCAGCCTACCTGGGGTCCTGACAGAATTTAATGCCGATTCCGAACGACGTGAGTACCCCGCCGAGGAGGGACGCCGCAAAATAAGCACTCGATAGCGTTGGTGTTATTGGGATCCGAACTCGCGCATCGTGCGTCAGAGTCCAACATACTAACCACTGCGCCCTACACGATTCTGAGAGAATACTTCCTTAATAAACTAGCATATCATCCGAAACAGAGATCAACAAACTATCGAATTTTATTTAAAGTACAAAATGGTTCCAGAAGTAATGGTGACCAAGTGGTAGCAAAATCGACTGATCTTGGTCTAAGTGATCCCACCCGCTTTACGGAAGGAAGCTACCTAACCAGGCAACCAACCAAGGTTGACGAGAGGGATAGATGCCGCCGCAGTAGTAAAGTTAGCGAAGGTGTCGAAAATGGCTCCAAACTTTGACTAAGCTGGTCCTTCCCTCAAATGAAGAGAATTGGATCTTTTCGAAAACGGGCGAAGTTTACGAAAAGTGTAAGAAAAAAAATCAATTATGAACGCATCTGTCGGGCGATACACATAGATGTAAAGAGCGTTCAACCAATAGAACGTGCAGCACTGAATTGGCTGTCGTGCCGTAGAGATTACTTGCTGAAAACAGGTTCATCTCGAGCCGTAGTGATATCTAAGAAAGTAAGACTCGGTTGTTGATATCTTCAAACCTTTGTCTGAGGTAGTCATCATACTAGGCCTTTTTTGACAAGGCGGCCAGTGGGACATGCTTAGAGACTAATCGGCTAACATAGACGAAAACAACAGCCAGATCCTTTTTATGATATTTGTTATTTCGATATATTGAGGACGTAAAGACACTACGGTTACATGCATATGAGCTAGAGCATAGTACACATCTCTAGTCGACATTCGTTCTACGATGCCTTTCAACAGCTCAGACTACGAGTTGTCTGTCATCTACATCCACATCCCTTCTCTCTCTCTGTTTTTTCGTAAAACTTCCATTAGGAAGGAAATACAAAGGAAAATAAAAAAATTAATTATCTTTAACGGTTAACCCGCGACTTTGCGAATATTTTCTGAATCAAATCAATTCATCGACAAGATAAAAAAATCTTGCACTCGCCAAAGAGGAAAAAGAAAATACTAAAGAAACTTTTCCAATAAAAAACTTTATTTCGGCGTTCGCTAGCCGAAGCTATACAAGCTATACAAATGGGCAAGAGGGAAGAAAACAAAAAGAAAAACAAAACTAAATTGAGATACGATTTTGCGTTTATTCTGCTCAGATGAAGTGAAGAGCAAACTCTTGTCATATTTCACGGCGAATTCCTTCTAATAGACACACTTGGGACCTAAGTCATATTACATGCGACTCAATTTGAATTCAACGAACACGCGAATAGGACTTCTGTGTCTACGAACAAATAAAATAAACAGATTCTCCAAAAAGTCCCTTACTCCTGAGAACAAGGATAATAAAAAAATGAATATTTGACTTCTATTTGCGGATAGTCTGTACCGCATCCAATGAAAGCTTCTGTGGCAATAAACTTGTTAGTCCCTCACTCTACTGAAAACTTTATATCAACATCAGTCTTATCCCATCCTCAGGTTTGGATAACTTGAATGGTTTTGTTTATAGCCTATGGTATGCATCTAAGATCCTTATTTTTCATGCTCGTATTTGTTGCCTTGTCGGTCGTCCTTTTCCATTCCTAAATAAATCAAATTTTTCGCTGGAAAATAAAATTATCTCCCAACGCAGATTGTGTTTTATTTCAAAAGCAGATATGTATGTACGAGTATACTCGGAAGGATGGTGGGGTCCATTCCGTTTCATCGCAACATGCGTTGCCGAGCCTTCAGCAGGTCCTTCTTCATCAGCGGCCCATAACTTTCAGACGCGCACATTATGTTGAAAAATGAATTCAAAACCTAAAGAGAAGGACGAGTAGACAGGAAAGAAAGCATTGAGTTTTTTTTTTTTTTTTTCCTCTTAATCCGGGTGGTCTTTCTACTTTATTTTGTTGTTTTTAAGGACCTTCAGCACCTGACTGTACTCTACTGCTGTAGAGTTTAAGATAATGAAATATAATAATCGTTCTCATCAATGTCGTCCGAGTGGATAAAAGTGGAAAAATCTTTACTTCATTTGGTATGTCTGTACCGAACGCGAGACGATGAAGAATGTGAGATGGAAAATGATCCTGAGTAATCGTATTTCGTAAACTAGTCCTTTAGAACAACGCTCGTTCTTCCTTAAGTCGTACAAGCGATGAGGATTCAAATCAAAAGCTTCTGTTTTTACAAAATCCCCTAACAAGTATATGTATGTATGTACTCGTATAGTACTTGCATTCAAAGGAGAAACAGGATGAGAAGTAAGAAAAAAAAAAAAAAAGCAAAAAAAGATGAAACCAGGAGAGATGCATCACCACAATGTGGCGCCGCATACGAGCACTTCAGCATCCAACGAACCAATTCAAATTTGATTCGTAACTCATCGAACCCTTAACAAAAGTGAAGAATCAGGACCGAATGAGTGAAACCGGAAACAATGTCCTTCAATTAGTTTTCTCTTCTCTGTCGTCCTTTTTCTACTTCGTTTTTTATTTTTTTCGATTTAAGGGCTTGATACATACATACGTTCTCCATGATATAGGATAGAACGAAGACAAGTCACTTTGTCAAAAAAGGATTCACACGCCACACAGAGCGAAGGTTGTGCGAGCAAGGATTGCTGAGATTGAACCTTTCAGGGGATATTGGAAATTAATTATTTGGAAAATTTGTCTACGTTTGAAAGAGCGAAAGCCTGAAATGCCACTAATCCATCTTCCTGATACCATAGCCCACAGCGTGTAGGGCATTGTTTTGAGGTCATTCGATAATCTATGGCGGTGAGTCCTGTTGATTCCTTTTGGCAATAAATCGGATTTGGGGTAATAAAGGAATATAAGATTAAAGAGAATTCGATACTTGGAGTCTTTGAAAGAGCTGATTATCTTAGATCGTGATAATGGGGTGATACTCCAGGTTGAACTTATTTTCAACGAACTATGTGGATTCTGTAGACACTTATTCATCGGATGCGCTCTATGTCTTACTTAAGACCGGATTTCGTTGTAATTTACTCAAAATTGTTAATGATAATTGGCAGCAAACTGTGAAAATTTGTGTTTTTTTTTAAAATATGCTTGGAAAAGGACACATTAGCATGATGGATGGTACAAAAATGACGATTTTTTTTCTCTTTGTTTGAATTTGTCTCAAATCTTACACATTACCAATAGGCTGAAGCCGCAGAACAAGCCTTGACGTTACAGAGAACTTATAAGAATAAAAAAAACCCCTCGTGGATGAATGATGGAGCTCAAAAATGCTTCACTGAAGGGTCGAAATTCGGAAGCAAGGTAGGAGCGGGCTGGAGTGATAGGACCAAGGTGTAGACTACAAATTTCTCTCTGCGGTGAGTTAAAAATACTTCAGGATGAACTGTTCGCAATTAGCGAAGCAGCACACTGCATCAGCGACAGAAAACTTAACAACATCAAGATATCTATATTCTCAGATAGCCAGGCGGTTCTTAAGGCACTAAAGTTGTGTGGGAATGTCACAAAATACTAAGCAATGTGTGTATGTATGTTGGCGTTACAGTCCATGAAGAACCTGAGCCGAGCTTCTCTCAATCACCCAGGTTGTGTGTGATTTAATTTTCCCATAGGTGAAAGGGACCTACAGTTTATTGCCGGTTCCGAACGGCGAATTTCGAGAAGCTTTTCATGACAATTTTACTACAGGGGGTTTTGTCAGAACCCCGCTGAGGAGAAACACCGTGAAAAACACGTTCGATGACATGGCTGTATCGGGATTCGATCCCGTGTCATCGGCGTCAGAGGCTAACACACTACCCACTGCGCCACGGTGCTCTCAATACTAAGCAAACTGGCAGAAAATATCAGACTAAACCTGATTTAGGTGCCAGGCCATGAACACCTGACATACAAGCTAAGAAAGGTACTTAGGAACCTTTCACAGGGCCTTCCCAACTTTATGGTTTCAACAAACCTACATCTACACTAGTGAACCATAAAACAAAGGAACCAGTTCTGGAACAACCACGAGGGTATTAAACACTCAAAGATATCCATGGAAAAAAATTACAAGCAAAGGAAGCTCTAGAAATTAACAAAGCCGACCTAAGAGTGCTATGTGAAGCACTAACAGGACACGGGACATGCAACTACTACCTTTACAAATTGGGCCTCTTCTACTTCCTCTTCTTCTTTTTCGTGGCGCTGCAGACCGTTATGGTCTTGGGCCTTAACCAACAAGCGACTCCAGCCAGGCGCTTCTAGTCACGCACACCAAGTTAGTGTTAGCGCCATTTGAGTCGAGGGCGTCCTCTGTTGCGTTGTCTCATTGGCTCGGATTCAAAGATTCTTAGGGCCGGAGCTATATCGTCCATACGCTCTACATGGCCTACTCATCTTAAGCGTTGTATTCGTAGACGCTTAACCAGGCACACGCCGCCGTACAGCTCGTACAGTTCGTGGTTGAATCTTCTCCTCTAGATGCCATCAATGCAAACAGGACCAAAGATCGTCCATGCCCATAAAGCCCATAATTATCCCAATTAGGTTATTATATAAAGTCAGTTTGGTTACTCAATTGCCTTTTGAGCCCCCCAAAAAAAAAAAAGCAATTGGCAAAAGCTATTCTTCGTTTGATCTCGGCACTAATGTTGTTCGTATTTGTTACTGCGGATCTAAGGTAGTAGAAGTCTTTGACTGCCTCGAAGTTCTTGCTTCCCATTGCTGATGACAACATGTACTTTGTTTTGCCCTCATTTACCGACAAACCTATTTTGGCCGCCTTCGCCTCAATGCCAGCAAACGCCTCATTGACGGCCTGCTGTGCGGGACCAATCACGTCAATATCATCGGCGTAAGCTAGCAGTTAAACGGACTTTTGGAATATTGTGCTCCTAGTGCTGACTTGTGAGTTTCGCACGATCTTCCATATTGGCCCTTCTAATCGTGAGTGTTGATCTGCATTATTTGTGTCTTTTCCAGGATCTACCTCAGTGTGAAAATTTCGTCGATTTTGGACTTCTCTGATCTGAAACCACACTGAAAAGGACCTATCAGGGCGTTGATGAACAATTTCCGACGTTCATATAAATCAGCAGAGAGGATTTAGGTTAGGTTAGGTTAGGTACAAGTGGTTAGCATAAGCCACACACAGGCCGAAGTCGGCCCATTGTCCCATTGATCATATTACCTTGATCCGCTGCCTGAGAACCAGCCGGTGCTTCTGATGAAGGGATGGAGTTGAGCCATTTTTAGATCTGCTAGCTCACTTAGATTTTCATAGAAGGGCGCGCCGAGGTATAGATTCCTCCTTCTTCTCCTCCATGCAGCCGCGGCAGAAGTCATTGGAGGGTAGCCCTAGTTTTCGAATGATGCAGTGACCTGTAATGACACCCACTAGAGTGCTTAAGGTTGCCCTTTTGGTTGCCACTAGGCCCCTGGTTCGTTCTAGGTTTAGTCTAGGCCAGATTTGTTTAGTGATAAAGCCGATATGTATTACTTTCATTCCATTGGAAAGTTGGTCGCCTCTATGTTTCGAAGTTTTATCATGTGCTTTACCGTACTTATTGGTGTTTTTAAGTACCCAATGGTAGGAAGACTGAGTGTGCTTGACACTAACTCTGCGAGTTCGTCGGCCGCACTGTTTCCTAGAATATCCCTATGCCCGGGAACCCATAGTACTTTAATGTTGAACTGTTCAGCCACCTCGTCTAGAGATAGGCGGCAGTTAAGGGATGTTTTTGATTTGTGGGTTACCGCGGCAAGGGATTTTATCGCAGATTGGCTGTCCGTGCAAATGAATATATCCTTAGCGGATATTACATTGATCCTGAGCCATGCAAGGGTCTCCGTTATTTCTGCTTGAAACACAATGCAGTGACTTAGGAGTCTGAGAGGGGATTTTGTATGCGATGTTAAGAAGACTGATCCCTCTGTGATTGGCGCAGTCGAAGAGGTCATCTTTCTTGTGGATCGGGCAAACGATACTGAGGTTCCACTCGTCGGATATGCATTCCTCCGACCGTGTCTTACAGATGAGCTGGTGCATGCGTCCTGCCAGATCATCCCCAGCTGCTTTAAACAGTTCCGCGGACAGCCCGTCTGCTCCAGCAACTTTGTTTGACTTCAGCCTTGATATTGCTATCTTGACCACGTCAAAGTCGGGGTGACGGAATTCTTATTTATCGTCGTTCAAGTTGAGTAGGACATTCTGCCCCTTGCCTCGGGGGTTTAACAGTCGGCAGAAATTATTCTTCCGAATTCTCAGTATCGACAAATTAGTATGAAGCACTCAGAATGACAAACAAAGCAGCAGTAATAGCCCACCTAGAGATGTTGTCAAACTTTTAAAGACAGCACCTAAATCCTAGACCAAAGAAGGAGGTACAGTAGACCTTTATTGTCGCAGTAATAGTGTCTTTATGTGACACGCCTCAATTTCATCAATTCAATATCTCAAATTTTCACGTTTAAGCGGATGACATGGTCCACGTATTTTCTGCCAAAAAAGTATCCTGCGAGCGAATTTTCTAGTTCAATTACATTGTTAACCTAAATGGATACAAATCTATCTTTTTTTTGCAAAAATTCCAGTCTTCATTCCCAAACCAGCTATTCAAAATACACCTTCACTCCAATTCCCTTTTCAGCCACACACACACTATCCTTCCGATTCTCAGCAACTCACTAGTTGAATAGATTAAGAACTATTTTTCCAAAAAAAAAGTGCAAACCAGTTACGCATTCGCCCCCGAATATCTATTCCAATTTCGAATAATCCAATTAAAAAACTAAAAGAAAAAAGAAGAAAACCCGCCACTAGGTATTCGGATCACCTGCTTTCACTGCGAATTAGCACGAATCCTCTTCAATACCACAACTCCATCATACCATCGGCTACATAGTTCTGGATCTGAATCTGGATCTGTGTTAGTCCAGTACTTCATAAACTCATTCACGAAAAATTCAATTCCATTCGAGATTTAATTGATTTCACTCTCTCTAGTTCGATTCGTATTCGTAACTCGTAACTCGATATCCCTGCGGTGAATGCATTGTGTGTGTTTTACGAGTATATGTACATCAGCTTTAACCGATTGCAGTAGCACTCTCGAGGTCAAATGGTGTAGGAATTTTCAAAACAAAACATCCTATAGCTGTATAAACATCAAACTAAACGACTCGACAGCGATTTTAAATCTACAAAACAAAAAAAGGAATTTCTCGGAAAAGAAATAACAAACCGACTTAGCGGATGTGAGTGGAATGAGAATGAAAACCTCATCTGACCACATCGCCTTAAATTCGGTTGAGTTGTGTACTCGGACCCCACTCGTCCGTCCATCCGTCGTCCCTCGCCCTACCATTCTCTGTTTGGTTTCGAAAATTGATTTGGATTTGAATTTTTGTTGCGAAATTGCATTCATCCATCGGTCACTACATATTGTACATAGTTTGGAGAAATCCTTTTTGTTGTTTTTGTTTTTGTTGAGTCCTTCTTAACGCCTTTTTCTCATTTCAGTCTGGTCGTACTCTACAACTGGGGGTGTGGTAGACCATTGTTGGTTACGAATACTTTTCGATCCTCTGGAATTGGAGAATAATTGCATACGAAAGCTGCTTCACTGAGGAGTAAAGGATGAGACTTCTTTTGACCGTCGCGTCGGTCGGAATTAGTGGGAATTTGCTTCTGACGCTTTCGTTATTCTTCTGGAACAAGCGAAACAATTTAATGTCAAGGAAAGTTCAAAAATAATTGATATCCTTGAGATCTCTTTACTGTCAGGGTGCAGTTATGCGGGTGCATTGTCTTGAAGGGGGTCTGTCTCATGGTAATTGTAGGCAATTCGTTATGCTCTATGTTGACAACCATTAGAGAGTTGATTTTGCATCCTTAATGTCGTCGACGAAATCATGTCTTTTTAGTTTAGTTGTTTAGGCTGGATCTAAGCATTAGAGAGAGCTTCGGTAAACCTTCATCAAACCTAGACCACTGTCTGATAGCAGCGGTCTTTCCAAACGGCTTAGATCAGGGTATTTCGATTGAAGTGTAATCAACTTAAAGCTAAGGCTCTTCAGAGTTCACATATCATTCAGTTGTCTGTCTCAACTATGGACTTGTAAATTATACTTTTTCAGTGATTTCAGACAGTTGGTGAGTAACGGCATCTAAACATGAGTCGTATCTTCGTCTAATGAAACTAAATATATCGGGATACTGGCACAGTAAAGAACGACTGCATCGAACGTGAAGAAGTTGTGAGGCAAATTCATTCAAATTCACAACATTAATTGTATTTTACGGAATAAACTAATAGTCAAGCTTTACAGTTTTTCAAAAATCAATGTGGCACCGAGGTTCGAAAAGGTTGAAGGAGCGGCCCGTTCGCGGCGACTTTAAGAATTGTTTGTTCACAGATAAGAAGGTGTTCACTGTGCAGCTATTCATAAGCAATTTCTATCAATTGCAGGTATTTCGTCCTAAAAAGCCATTGCCGTGATGGTTTAGACCGGAAAGCAGAGATAGCAGACGATGATAGCAGAGAATTCCGTCCCCCTGACCTGGACGAAGTTAGGAATGCTTTTTCTAAGCTTAAGTCCAACAAAGCTGCCGGAGTAGACCGACTACCTGCCGAGCTCTTTAAGGCAGCTGGAGATGACCTGGTTGGGAGTATGCACCGGCTTATCTGTACGATATGGTCAGAGGAATGCATGCCTGATGAATGGAATCTTAGTATCGTTTGCCCGATCCATAATAAAGGAGACCCCTTTGCCTGCGCCAACTACAGAGGTATACCTCTTCTAAACATCGCTTATAAAGTCTTCTCTGCTGTTCTGTGTGAACGCCTGAAACCGTTCGTTAATAAATTGATTGGTCCATACCAGTGCGGTTTCAGGTCCGGGAAGTCCACTATAGATCAATTATTCACACTGCGGCAGATCCTAGAAAAAACAAACGAGTTCCAGATCGACACCCACCACCTGTTTGTCGACTTTAGGGCTGTATACGATAGTATAAATAGAGAAGAGCTATACAACGCCATGTCTAGTCTTGGCATCCCTGCCAAACTCGTCACATTGTGCAGGATGATATTGGAGAACTCTCGCTGCTCCATCAGGGTCGGAAGCGACCTAACCGATACCCTTTATGTCAAAAAAAGGTTTTAGACAGGGCGACACGCTATCGTGTGACTTTTTTAACATCGTCCTTGAAAGGATCGCGCAAAACTCACTGGTCAATACGAGGGGCATCATAATTTTGAAGTCTGTACAACTGCTCGCATATGCCGTTGACATTGACATAATTGGACGAAGTAAGCGAGATATCATTGAGACCCTTACGAGCATTGAGACGGAAGCGGCTAAAATGGGACCGGCGGTAAATCAGGGCAACACGAAATATATGCTGTCGTCGAAAAAGGACAGGAACCACCGGCGCCTTGGCCAGGACGCACATATTGGCAGGTATAATTTCGAGGTAGTCAGGGACTTCGTCTACCTAGGCTCCGCAGTGACATGCAGAAATGACATCAGTGCCGATGTCAAACGCAGAATAACTCTTACCAACCGCTGTTTCTTTGGGCTCGGGAGGCGATTGGGAAGCAGAGCCCTCTCTCGAAAAACCAAAGTGACCATATACAAGACCCTTATCATCCCGGTCCTGCTTTTTGGCGCAGAGACATGGACCTTATCGAAAGCGGATGAGGAGGCCCTTCGTTGTTTTGAGAGAAAAATTCTGCGTACGATTTTCGGCCCGACCTGCATAAATGGTGTCTGGAGGAGAAGACTTAATAGTGAACTGTACGGGCTGTACAGCGACATGAACGTAGCACGGTGTCTTCGGATTCAACGCCTAATATGGCTAGGTCATGTTGACCATATGGAAAACACAGTTCCGGCCCGGAAGGTCTTTAAATCCAACCCCGAGGGGCGACGAAGTCGAGGACGGCGAAATTTAAGGTGGCGCAACCAAGTGAGAGCACCGCGGCGCAGTGGGTAGTGTGTTGGCCTCTGACGCCGATGACACGGGATCGAATCCCGACACAGCCATGTCATCGAACGTGTTTTCACGGTGTTTCTCCTCAGCGGGGTTCTGACAAAACCCCCTGTAGTAAAATTGTCATGAAAAGCAGCTCGAAATTCGCCGTTCGGAACCGGCAATAAACTGTAGGTCCCTTTCACCTGTGGGAAAATTAAATCACACACAACATGGGTGATTGAGAGAAGCTCGGCTCAGGTCCTTCATGGGTCCAACATACATACAACCAAGTGGAAGAGGACTTTAAACAACTAGGCGTGCGGCACTGGAGACTGCTGGCGAAAGACCGTGCCAGTTGGAGAGGTTTTTTTAAAGGAGGTTCAGGTTCTCCTGGATGGCGATGTGAAGAAGGATGTGAAAATTAACGTCGGAGGGCACTCGGTCGCAAGGCCAGCAACGTTAGCAGCCAAAAATATGAAAGCGTTGAAGCCTTGAAAAGCGCACTAGTTCGCGAATGGAACAAAATTCCGTAGAGTGCCATTCGAGACTTAAGCAATGTGTACGCGGACAAATTGGACAGGTTTGTTTTTTGTTTTGTTTTGGATGCGTCAGCGGATGTGGAATCTTCATAGATACTGGGGGCCCGTACCGCTAGTATGCACCATTCGCAAGTCCTGCGTACTAAACCACACCCTGCACTCTTGTGCCACTCTCCCAGCGGGACTGCCGCTAGGCAAACAATTTTTGCTACTCCTGTGCTTATAAAGTCCCCCCTGCTTCTGCTGCCCTTGCTACCTCTTCTACTTTACTTGCCGCTTCTACTCTCCTCAGCTCTGTCTGCACATTTTTGATTAGTGTGCAGATACTCAGCCAGTATTCCTCCGACTCCACCATTTGCTGAATTATGTTACCTGGTCATGGTAGACTGCTCCTCCAATCTGTGAAGCATCTACATTCAAAGATTACGTGTCCCACGTCTTCCTCTTGGCTTGGACAGTCTGGAAGTATCGTGTCCGTATTTACGGTAACCACCATGACCAGAGAGGAACTGCGTAAAATGGTAGTTGCAATTTTCTTGTATTCGGTGTAGCCATATATCGTTTAATAGAATCAGGTTATGAGTTCGTCTGCCCTTTGTGGTGTTATTCCACCGATATTGCCATTGGGTAATTGACTTCTCTTCCTTCTTGATTTCCCCAGCTTCCCCGGCATTGGTTAGCCTTGAGGGTTTTCTCTGGTGAATTTTTCTCATCTCCTCGGCGAGAATGTCAACGGGGATCATCCTAGCAATGACAAATGCGGCTTCGTGCGGTCCTCAGTGCACAGAGCCGGTATACTCGATAACATTTTCTGACAAGTTTCCTTCCTCTTGAGCGCATCTGTCCATCTGGTGCAGCAGAGAGCATTACAGGGCACACCACTCTGCTCCGCAGAATCCTCTTCACATGTCCGGACCAACCAACGTTTGGTAGTATCCAGGAGAGAGCCGTTTCTAGGGAATGTGCTTTTTTGTCAAGCATCACTGGTTGCGCACTCGAATATCGATGTATGGTATGGTTTTTCTGCCTGTTATAAGGAACTGATTCCGTCTTATGGGCTTGTAGTTCGAGGCCTGCTGAATGAAGTCACGGCTTTATCTGGGCGACTGCTGCGTCTATGGCTGCTTCAACTTCGTGTGTATGTCTTGCACGCTGTGTGTGCAGTTTTAATATAACACCATAATGGCATGGAACATTTGCTGGGAACTACAACCAACGTGAAAATTCAGTCGAGTTCCTCTCGAATCCTATCTAAGTCAACCACCCATAGAGATTAGTGAACGAACATCTACGACCCAAACCATCTGCACTCTGTTCAGGTTATGTGACAAACATCAACCTGTGCGCACTATGAAAAAAAAAACAAAATAAAAAGGAGTGAGCTCAGCACCAATCCTTGAGGAACAGCGGCGGAAATGTCGTAAGATTCAGTCCCCTCCTCCATGACATACCTCGATTTTCTGTCTTTAAGTAGTCGGATACTATTCGTAGCAGGTAGTACGGTGTTTCCACTTGTGCTAACGACCCGTGATCCTATATAAACGTGATCATTTTGTTGGAAGTGTTTCTATATAGAGAGCGCCGTGGAGCTGTGGGTAGTGGGTTGGCCTCTAAGGCCGATGAAACGGGATCGAATTACGACAACAACCATGTCATCGAAAGTGCTTGCTTCTCCTCAGCGGGGTTCTGACAAAAATCTCTGTAGTATAATTGTCATGAAGAGCTTCTCGAAATTCGCCCTTTCACCTATGGGGAAATAAAATCACACACAACATGGATGATTGAGAGAAGCTCGGCTGTGACGCTAACCTACGTACATATGTACATATGAACATATGTAGGTTTCCATATTGCCGAAATGTCGATGAGGTCTCGTTATTAAGGATAACATCGGTTTGGTGAAATCTGGCAGCGTCATTCGGGAACGCTTAACCGCAAAGCTGAAAAACATTAAGTGTGCTCAGCAGAGGATCGACTATTGAAAAGCGGCATGAAACAGAAGACGTTTTTAACCCTTGCCATCTACCCCTATTAACTCTTCTTATTATCAATAAAATACTTAAAATCCTGCAAGGACCAAGGGAAACCCAAACAACATTAAAAAAATCGTAGTCGACTTTTGACTTCTTCCTTTGAAAATCGAATCTGGGTGTGTGTTCATGATAACTTAGCGTCTTTCGGTCAAGAGTCTATTAAAGTCAACACAATAAAATATTTAACAACATCTTACCACCTCGTTCTCCGCACTCAAAACAACATCATCCTCCATAAGGTCTATTCCATAAACATTTCTACTTTACCCTCACTACCCAGACCACTCACGCCACGAATTCGATAGATAAAATGTGTATCCTTCCAGGAACTTTCGAAAAAGAGCAGGGGAAAGAGAGGAAAAAAACAAATGAAAATTGAAATCCGACATAATTCCCGGGTTCAGCCAATTTTACGGCATCGTCTTTGAAGTATGCCATAACTTCTTTGCTTTAGAGACTGTTAGGCCCGTAACATGGAGTAACTGAGGTCATTAAAAATTGATGACTGTCCTCTCGACGAGCAATTCACTTTTCTCCCTTCGATGACAGACAATAAGGCAACAAGACCACAACAAATAGACGAAAAGTCATCCACAGACAGGCAGACAGTAAAAAATGGATGAGTGAAGTTACTTGATCTCAGTCCGTGTTTGGACTGTCTGCTTTCGAATCCCTAATGCGCTTAATGTCGCTCAGTGATACCGGACAGTTCATAACTAATTTAAACCCTAATTAATGCAAAATGATGTCGAACAGCATGCCAGTCGGGAGGTACATAGCTCCCTGTGGGAACGCAGTCGCACAAAACAATACCAACCATGTCCATTGACGCAATTTAATAATCAAATATAACTCAGCTGTGCAAATATCAACAACATTTTGGCAAAAATATTTGCGAACGGTTGACTGGTACTTCAGTTTAAAGACAGATAAACAAATATTGGTGAAGGTGGGTAGTTCAATATATATATGGTGTGGGCAGCCTATTGCTATTGTATAAACAATTCCATCAGCATCGGAGGGGTCATGCGTGGATTGCGTTGTAAACGTAGAACGAATTTGAAGACAATCCCCGATAGGGACTCAACGAACGAGGTGATTGCCTTGGAGTTTCGTATTTTTAATACACAGCTCAGGGACAAGGGGATTTTTCTGACAGAACAGAAAAGCTTTAGAAGCACTGAGCTGAGTAGCCCTTATGCAGTGAAGCTCTACTTCGGTAGTGATAAGGCCATTCGCTCCTACTATTTTTGTAAACTTTGACGGGATGAGGTCGTACCGACTGAACTTCGGCAATCCGCAGGTCTCATCATCCCTCTCTGGTTGTTGGCATTTTTTTTAGGTTTTACTAAATACAAATGTTTCGATTCTAATGCCGTACATTGTACACACCATATTCACCTACGGATCTGTTGTATGGTGGCCGGCCTTAAACAAAGCAGACAACATTACCAAGCTAAAGCGAGTACAGCACTGGTGTAACAGGTGCCCTTCGGTTCAGCCAACTGTAGCATTCAACGTACTCCTAAACCTCCTCCATCTGGACTTCCACATTAAATATAATGCATGTTGCAGCGCAATTAGGCTCAGGGAATCCGGGTTATGGCCATCAAAACCTTACGATTATACTAAGGTGCTGGACCTGTTACCTAGAGACCTGGCTACGACTTGAATTGACACCCAAACACAAATTAAACAAAGCCGCCCAAGTCCATTTCCCATCCAGGACGGTATGGAAGAGTGGACTGCATTTCACGAACCATCAGGTAGCGTTTTTTACCGACGGCTTGAAGATAGAGTGCGAAGTCGGCTCGGGTATCTTCTCAGCGGTGTGTTCCAAGCGTAAGAACAAGCGATTAAGGAGTCGTTACCCCATTACTATGAGAAACCTTGCCATCAAAGTTCTCGATTCATACACTATAACATCCAAACTAGTTGCACAGTGTAAAGACCTATGCAAGGTGTGCACTGAAAGTCCTATCTTGTCTCAAGATAGATGGTTTTTGATACAGCTTGCATTGGAATGGCAGTGCGCTTGCGAGGGAAATATTCTACACCCGTGTCTCATGGATATGCCCCGCAATGATACCTGTCATTCTATTGCGCTATAACTTCACAGTCGAGTTTTCATGGCATCAGCATAGGTTCTGGTTACATACTGAACCTGGAAAGGTTTGTCCTAGCATTTTCACAGATGACTCCAAGTCTGTCTGGGATCCGGCTTGTAATGCGAAAACGTCTGACTGCACTTTTCATTACGAAAATATGCGTCTGTCTTTCAGTCAGAGATATACGCACACCAGATGGCCATGCACTATGTTGTGATGCATAGGTGGAGCGGAAAAACATATGCGTTTGCAGTGGCAGCCAAGCTGCCAGTGCCAAGCTAGTGTATGAACTTAATGCCTTCCTGGACAAAGTCGGTAGACTAAAAATTTTTATTTTGAATATTTTTTGAAGTCAAAATAAAACACAGAAATGTCCTTTAACATTAATGGCTTTATTCTGTGGTATAAAAGCGACCATTCAAATCGAGTTTCTTCTTAGAACTAACTTAACCTAACAATGTTCCTTTACTTAAACGCCCGTCGTCACTTTCCTCGCCTTAATTGCTTTTCTTTTTTTCGTTATTTCTTAATTGTTTTCTTTCTTTGTAGAGGGCATGGGCTCGGACATACAGGGTAAAGTTGTTGATTGCTCTCAACCTGGCGAGATGCCAGTAACGATCCCTGTTTAAATGCCCGGGTCAAGTTGACATACGGCCTCCTCGCGGCGCCCTATGGATAGCCTCTTCAACAACCGTTGGGAGGTGAACAAACGTATGCAGCGAAAAAAACCCCGACCAGAATGGCGGTTGTGCGGCGGGCTAACAATCCGCCCACGTAAAAAAAACCTAAAGTTATGAATGAGCAAGATGCCTCGGATACACGGACGGATACTCGACGACGACAACGCACGAAAAAGGAACACGATTTGCGAGTATGCTCCTGGAATGTCAGAACTCTGTACACTCCCGGAGCTGCTCATAAACTAGAAGGAATCCTCACGCAGTACAAGGCGGATATAACTGCGGTCCAGGAAATACGCTGGATAGGAAACGGTATGATTAGGAAGAAAAATTGCGACATTTATTACAGCTGTCACAAAAGGTTGCACTTACTGGGGATGCGGATTTGTCGTGGGAAAGCGGTTAAGGTCGAAGGTCATCGACTTTAAACCTATAAGTGATCGCCTGGCTGTGATCCGCATTAGAGGCGGATTTTATAACATCAGCCTTATATGTGCACACGCCCCTACCGACGAGGCTGAAGACCCTATCAAGGAGGACTTCTATGACCTCCTGGACAACGCCTACGGAGCTTGTCCGGAGTACGATGTAAAAATCGTGCTCGGGGACTTCAACGCCAAAATCGGTAAGGAAAACACCCTTGGCGGAGTGATCGGAAAGCACAGCCTCCACGATACAACAACAGATAACGGCTTCCGACTCGCTGACTTTGCGACAGCTCGTAATGCGGTGATAAGTAGCACAAGATTCCCTCGCAAGCGAATCCACACAGCAACCTGGCGATCTCCGGACGGTCGAACCGCCAACCAAATCGACCATGTGCTCATTGACGCAAGGTACTCGTCAAACATCCTGGATGTGCGGACATTCAGAGGGGCAAATGTCGACTCTGACCACTTCCTCGTAGCAGCAAGATTCAGAGCTCGACTGTCCAATGTCAGAAAGCTGCACCAGCCCATCAGGACGAGGTTCGACATTGGGCCCCGGAGCACACCGGAGGTTGCCAGAGTCTACAGGGAGCAGCTGAGCGAAAGACTCTACGGTATGCCTTCGTCGAACACAAATGCCAAAAATATGTGGCTGCATTGGCGCTCAGCCATTCAGGAAGTGGCCGAAACCACCCTAGGATACCTACCACCACCAACAAGAAACCCGTGGTATGATGGCCAGTGTGAGCAGAAAAAGGCAGCAACCGACGAGGCGTACCAAAAGGCGCTGCAGAGGAAAACCAGGGCAGCGCAAGAAGAGTCCGAGCCAGAAGAAGGGAGGAGAAAAACTACTGCGACAAAAGAAAAGAATCTTCGCAGCCTCCCAGCTCAGGGATATCGAGGAGTCCAAGAGTTTTATATTCTCTTATGATGTGTCATATACACACAACCTGAACGGAGCTGCTTAACGAGCATGACCAAGAGAGAGTGGTAGGGACCGAGGAAATCCCAACTCCAGCCGCTGAAGTAGTCCTCCCACCCAGCATCGAAGAAGTCGGCACAGCTATTCAGAAGCGGAAGAACAACAAGGCCGCAGGCTCAGATGGCTTGCCATCAGAGCTCTTCAAGGCTGGCGGCGATGTTCTGGTAGGGAGCATGCACCAGATCGTCTGCAGAATTTGGGAAGATGGAAGCATGCCCGACGACTGGAATACCAGCTCTATATGCCCCATCCACAAAAAAGGCGATCCTACCTCTTGCAAGAACTATAGAGGTATATCCTTGCTCAATGTCGCATACAAGATCCTGTCCAGCGTGTTGTGTGAACGTCTAAAACCATTTTGCACCGCACTAATCGGCGGCTACCAGTGCGGCTTCCGGTCCGGCAAATCAACAATAGACCAAATTTTCACACTTCGACAAATCCTGGAAAAGACCAACGAGTTTCGAATCGATACACACCATCTTTTCATCGATTTCAAAGCCGCATACGGCAGCATTCAACGTGAAGAACTGTTTGGTGCGATGGCCGAATTCGGGATCCCGGGAAAACTGATCAAGTTGTGTCGCGCCACGCTAAAAAACACGCGATGCACCGTGCAACTCGGTTTTAGGACCTCGGAACCATTCGAAACATGCACCGGATTTCGGTAAGGAGATGCGCTGTCATGTGACTTCTTCAACCTGGGGCTGGAGCAAATAGTGCGACGAGCAGGCGTCAACAGGGAAGGCACTATCTTTTACAAGCCCATCCAGCTGCTAGGATACGCGGATGATATCGACATCATCGCGTGTTCTCGCCGTGGCATTGTGGAAGCATTCACGGCGATTGAAGAACAGGCGAAACGAGTTGGTCTTAAGATCAATGAGGACAAAACGAAATACATGCTGTCAAGCAAAAACCAATCCGTCGCTCACCACCTGGGACAAAACATAACAATTGACAGCTACCATTTCGAGGTAGCTAAGGAGTTTGTCTACCTCGGGGCAAACGTGAATTCCACAAATGACACCACAGTGGAGATCCGGCGTAGAATCGCCCTTGGCAACCGCTGCTACTTCGGCTTGTACAAACAACTGGGGTCAAAACTCCTCACTCCACAGACCAAAGTCATGCTTTACAAAACGCTCATTCTGCCTGTTGCAACTGTTGGCATCACTATCCGAGGTTTAGGTGATGGCATCACTGCTGAACAGACATGTGATCCGTCTCTCTTACATCCGGCTCTCGAACATCCTACACACGCGCTTTGGACACCCCGTCCATTTTTATATATACATAGGTTAAGTTTAATAAATGAAGTCTATCGAGCGTACTTACTGCCTTTTACTCCTTTAAACTTAACATTGTGGCGACGAGGATTGTTGGATCATGGATTCTGAGGCAGTCAAACAGATTTTGGCCCAACAGCAAAGTTGGATGGAGAAAATCATTGCCTCCAACAACGAGTTCATGGAGAGGTTATTAAGAGCACCAGCGGCTAGTGCAACGGCATCGATTCCATCGTTTCGCCAATTCGACGCAGAGAAAGAGAGTTGGGAAAACTACCTGTTCCAACTGCAACAACATTATGCAGCAAATTCATTAAACGATGATAATCTACGAAAAGCACTTTTTTTGGCAGAATGCGGCCCGGCAATTAATGAGTTGCTCAGGAAGCTTTTCGAAACGGAAAACGTAAGTACACACACTTTTAAAGAGCTTACGGAAAAACTAACTAGGCATTTTTCATCAAAAATACATGTTTTGGCATCTCGATGCAAATTTCTTCGAGCAAAGATGTCACCAGGCCAGTCGTATGCGGAGTGGATTGCTGATCTGAAAGGTTTGGCCAGGGATTGTTCATTTGTTTGCGCTGGCGAAAATTGTGGACAGTCATATGCTGATATGATGATCAGGGATATGTTGGTTTTTCACACTCCCCATGATGCTGTTCGTAGCGCTGCTACTCAGCGTAAGAATCCCAAGTTAAGTGAAATAGAAGACATTGTTACTGCGTATGAGTCCACGCAATTGGCAACGGACATTCTGAAAAATCCTTCAGTGGAGGTCAACGCAGTACAATTTTCTCACAATCCCAAAAATGCAAAGGAAGGTCACGTTCGGAAGTCGTGTCCGGGATGCAACACCCATCATGACCGAAATCAGTGTCGGCACCTCCAATCTGTGTGCGACATATGCAAAAAGGTAGGTCACATAAAAAGTGTTTGTTTGTCAACGCGACAAGGTGGATCTTCGCGTAAGAACAATTGGCGCCGCAAGCGATCGAAATCGCGAAGTAGATTTGGCAGTCAGCAGGGGGGAGATAGAGGTAAAGAGAGAGCGTATTCGATAAATTGTTTGGAGGACAGGGATGCGTTTCCGGAGGTTAAAGAGAGAAATTCGTTGGCAAATCTAGAGGTAGTTTCAACGACGTGGGAACCAGAGAGAAAGGGACGCAAGTTGATGGTTACGTTGGAGATAAACAAACATCAAATGATTTTTCAAGTGGACACAGGTGCAACAACTTCGCTCCTAGGGTTGAATGGTTATCGGCAATTGTGTGAGCCCAGGTTACTCCCTACTTCACGTGCTCTCAAAGCGTATGGTGATATATCCATACCGGTAAAAGGGGTAATCAATGTTTCAGTGCGATGGCGAGATACGCAGCGTCAACTTGACTTATTAGTAGTAGATGATGAAAGAGCCGTTAATATTATGGGGTTTGACATGTTTGATGTTTTTGGTTTCACGATCAATTATCCGGAGGAAAAGGTTATGCTTATGTCAGGTGACAGTCGGGAACAGCTAGTAATAGAGGCACAGGCCCTTTGCGAAGAATACCGATCAGTTTTTAGTCCCGAACTGGGATGTAGCAGACGCTTTGTTGCTCATCTCACTCTGAAACCTGACAATCGTCCGAAATATTTTAAGTACCGCCCGGTTCCTTTTGCTCAGAAAGACGCAGTAAAGAAGGAACTTGAACGATTAGCAAAGTTAGGGATTATACGGGCAGTGGAAACCAGCCAATGGGCGGCCCCAGTTGTAGTAGTGAGAAAGAAGAATGGCACTGTTCGTCTATGCGGAGATTTCAAGGTCACCATTAATCCCCAATTGGAGATTGATCGACACCCAGCCCCTAGGATACAAGAGTTATTTGGCCAACTCCAAGGTGGTCGGTTATTCACAAAGGTGGACCTCTCAGACGCGTACCTGCAAATTCCATTGGACGAAGAATCAAAGCGTCTGTGTGTCATTAATACAGAGATGGGTTTATTCCAATATCAGCGACTTCCTTTCGGGACGGCAAGTTCGACAGGAATTTTCCAGCGTTACATAGAACAGCTGACGGCTGATTTAGATTTCTGTGTGGCTTATTTAGATGATATTATTGTGTCAGGTCGAACGAATGCTGAACACCTACGTAATTTAAAGACGTTACTCCATCGTTTAGAAGATCATGGGCTAAAATGCCGATTAGAAAAATGCCAATTTGCTGAAACAGAAATAGAATACCTGGGTCATGTAATTGACGAGAAAGGAATAAGACCATCGGAAGTGAGATTGAGGGCCATCCGTGAGCTTCCCAGACCAAGGAATCTGAAAGAACTTGAAGCTTTTCTGGGTAAGTTAAACTACTACAACCAATTTATAGAGAACTTTGCGCAGTTAGCGGCTCCCCTCAATAAATTGAGATGCAGTGATGAACCATTCGTGTGGGGTCAACAACAGCAGAAAGCTTTTGATAAGTTTAAGGAGATCATTATGAGAGTATCTCGATTGGTCCATTTTCAAAATGAGTTACCGCTTTCTTTGGCGACAGACGCGTCCTCACATGGGATCGGTGCTGTGATCTCGCACACATATCCTGACGGAGTTGAACGGCCAATCGCATTCGCCTCTAAGACGCTAAGTGAAACTCAAAAGCGATATAGCCAGATTGAGAAGGAGGCTCTATCGATTATATATGGAATAAAGAAATTCCACCAGTACTTATATGGTCGTTCGTTCGAATTGATCACAGATCACCAACCTTTGGTCACCATTTTCAACCCAAACAAGAAGTTACCATTAATGACCATCCAACGATTGCAAAGATGGGCGATAACCTTGATGAGCTATACGTACACGATTCGTTACCGATCGACGAAACTGCACGGAAATGCTGACTGTTTATCGCGTTTACCTATTGGACCCGATGAAGAATTCGATAAATCCGTGGAAGATGATATCAGACTGATTGAAGATGAGTTGAAGGACTTTCCGGTGAATACCGAAATCATCGCAGCCGAGTCGAAACGTGATGAGACATTACGAAAGGTGATATCATATGTCCTGTCTGGTTGGCCGAATTTCATGCCTGCCGCCGAAAATAAATTATTGCCTTTTTTCCGTAGAAAGCTCGCTCTTAGTGTGTGTACTGACGTTCTTCTTTTGCAGACGGAGAGTTCGTGCAGGGTTGTTATTCCTGAAGCATTACAACCGAAGGTTTTGCAGATGATTCATCATGGTCATTGGGGTATGACCAGAATGAAGCAAATTGCGCGGCGATACTGCTGGTGGCCTGGCATTGATACCCAGATTCACAAAACGGTGACGGAATGTCGGGCTTGTCAATTAGTTGCTAATCAGTCGCCGAGGGAATACTCCAGCTGGCCTACAACTGCGAAAGTCTGGGAACGAGTGCACGTCGATTTTGCTGGACCTTTTAAGGGGAGCATGTGGCTGGTAGTGGTCGACTCCAACTCGAAGTTCCCGTTCGTTGTAAAGATGTCTTCGACTACTTCTATGGAAACCATTCAGGCGCTTCACTCAATTTTTGCATTAGAGGGTCTACCCAAAACGTTGGTATCAGACAATGGTCCCCAATTCAGTTCCAAGGAGTTCAAGAACTTCTGTGCTCGGAACTCAATCCAGCATCTCACGTCCGCTCCTTTCAACCCGGAGTCCAATGGTGTGGCGGAACGAATGGTTCGCACGTTTAAAACGTCATTGTCCAAGATTTTTCGGGACTCATCGCAGAGTGATAATGCCTTGACTACATTTTTGGCAACATACCGATCGACACCGGACAACACTGGCGTATCACCGGCAGAAAGATTGCATGGAAGAGTGCATCGGACCGTTCTAGCTGCAATGCTTCCAGAAAAGAATGCGAAGAAGAAATTAGATGTGATTAAACCTAAATTCTCTCCGCAACAATGGGTATTTGTTCGACAGTATTTGAAGAAAGAAAAATGGATACCTGGAGTGGTGATAAAATGTCTTGGTCGGAAGATGTATCTTGTGAAAGTAGACGGCGGCAATTGCAGAAGACATCAAAACCAGCTGCGCGTTCGCCAGGCACCTGAGGGGATGGTAGACATGGCATTGGATGGTAACTTTCTCCCTGTAAATAACTCGTTACCATGTACATCCTTAGGAGATATGGAACACCAAACGCAGTCGCCGTTTTCTACAGTAGATGGATATATGGACCACCGAACGCAGCCGCCGCTTTCTACTAATGATTCCGTGTTGGTGAAGAGCCCCAAGGTAGAAGAACCTATGGATTTGGCATCCTTGCCCAGGGTGTCTCGAGGAAGCTCATCACCTCAGCAGGAGACAAAGCAGCGCCATAAGCAGACTGAAGTAAACGCCATCCCTCGAGCTTCGGAGCGCTTAAGAGCCAAGCGAGTAAGGCTGGCGCCTTAATTAAGTGCGAGGGAGCTGTTGCAACTGTTGGCATCACTATCCGAGGTTTAGGTGATGGCATCACTGCTGAACAGACATGTGATCCGTCTCTCTTACATCCGGCTCTCGAACATCCTACACACGCGCTTTGGACACCCCGTCCATTTTTATATATACATAGGTTAAGTTTAATAAATGAAGTCTATCGAGCGTACTTACTGCCTTTTACTCCTTTAAACTTAACACTGCCAGTCTTGCTGTACGGAGCCGAAAGCTGGACGATAAGCAGGACAGCGGAGCTGATTTTGGGTTCTTTCGAAAGAAAAATTCTGCGCCGGATATTTGGTCCTGTCTGTGAGGAAGGTGAATGGAGAAGAAGACATAACCGCGAACTCTACGAGCTGTACCAAGATGTGGATGTAGTCCGGATGGCAAGGATCCGTCGACTACACTGGCTCGGTCACATCGAGCCCATGGACATCAACGCTCCAGCTAAGAGGGTCTTCGACTCCGAGCCTCCTGGTTCGAGAAGAAGAGGAAGACCGAACCTCCGGTATAAAGACCAAGTAATCGCGGATGTAAGACATCTTGGTCTTGACAACTGGAAGCAGCGTGCCCGGGACCGTCAAGGATAAAAGGCAGCTATAGCTCAGGCTCAGATCCTCCATGGATCGCAGGCCTGATAAGTAAGTAAGTAAGTTTCTTTCTTTGTTTTGCTTAATTGGTTTCGGAAAATGACCGAAACGTTTTAAGTGCTTTGCTTGCACGATCGATCGGAGACCTTTGGAAATTCGATCGATCGCTCGCGCATTACGAAATTCTTTATACACACATCCAACCTATTTGGTATTAATATGCTTGCACAGGCGATCGGTTCGGTTTAATATGTTGCCGGATATTCATCGGTCATGGATCATTGATCATTGACCGATCGCTTGTGCATTACAAATGCATTTATGTATGTTTATATAACCGATTTGGAAGGGGTTGTTGTGGTTACAACTGTAACAACTACACTCACCAAGGCTTGTTTCTCACTCTGAGAAGAGTTTCTTAGGACGTGAACCCGGCTTGGCTCTACCTGCTTCCACGGTCAATGTGACGTGTGTCATCAACGTTTGCGTCTTTAATGTGTGCATCGTAGATAGAGGGAATATCCAGGATGTAGGATGACTAAGCGCGTACGCTCTGGTGTTTGCAAGAAATCCGCAGCAATCTTCTTATCCCTAAGGAGAATTGACTGCAAAAGACTTACGGGTATCATTAAGAGCCATTACGCTTTTCCTGCTTGTTGCGAAGAGGACGGAACAGCAGAACACTTCCTCTGTGACTCCTCTCGCACCCTTGGGGCTGACGTGGTGTGTGCCGAATCTCTTAGCTCTACATCACTAAAGGTAAGTGTCTGTCTGGCAGTACCATGGATCAGTATTTGCGTCTGAGTGCTCTAACAGGTAGCAGAAGTCTACAACAAAAAAAAGACGAAATCGCTTGAGTAGGTGATTATTTCAACATGACTCCCTCCTGGGTTCCTGGATATAGCAATTTAGAAGCATAGATCTGATGCGCTAGCTCTACTCTTAATCGTTCCCTGGCGGAAGCAGTATCCCCTCCCTTGGTCAAGGGACAAATTTTTCAACACTTCCTTTCAAGGGCGAACTCCAGAGGGAGCACCCCGAGTCACTGTGTCATATCAAGAGAGATATGGCCTTCCTACAACACAAAAATAACTCGACAGGAGATTTCCAGTATTGTCGCTATCAGTACCGGCCATTGATAGGTGCGGCACTCACGCGACCAAGTTAGGCATCCCATTTAACACACACTGCCGAAGCTGCAAGAACCTCTGGAAAAGGAACCATTTGCTATGCGAATGCCTGGCTCTAGCTAGAACCAGACAGCGCATAATCGACAAAGCCTTCTATGACGAACTATCAGAATTCAGTAACATAGAATTCTGCAACATCATTAATTGATACATCGACAGACTAGGTCACTTGAGTATGTATGTATGTATGTATGCTGGCGTTACAGCCCATGAAGGACCAGAGCCAAGCTTCTCTCAATCACCCATGTTGTGTGTGATTTATTTTTTTCACACAGGTGAAAGGGACCTACAGTTTAATGCCGATTCCGAACGGCGTGAGTCGAGAAGCTTTCTCAAGGCAAGTATACTACGGGGGTACCCCGCCGAGGAGGGACCCCGCGAAATAAACATTCGACGGCGTTGGTGTTATCGGGATCCGAACTCCCTCATCGTGCGTCAGAGTCTAACACACTAAACACTGCGCCACGGCGCCCTCAGGTCACTTAAGTGGTGCCATCAAAACAGCACACACGCACTAATTGGGTCTTAGTCTCTCTGAAACTAGGCGACCACTCCTGTCTACGTAATACTAAAGACCTCTATTCCTGTTTAAAAAAAATCCACTATACTGTGCTATACAACGCGATAGTGCGACAGAAATGCGTGGGCAACTATAATGGAGATCTAAAGATCGGCTCTGGAACTTTATCTGTAGCTCGAAGGGATTAATTCGGGCTTGTACACAAAGAGACGTTCGTGAATCTAAAACACTTGTTCTATTCTAAGGGATAATGGAACAAGTCCTCAGAGACTTCACTGTTAAGTTCTGTTCTAAAGTTTGACGAAGTCATAAAGCCTGGTCTGGCCTGAGAAGTAAGTAAGTAAGTAAGCTTTAACCCAATGCGGAAGTAGTCTGAAAAGTCTATGTATTTGCCTACCGTTCTCTGACTGTTGATTTTGCAAATTCTGATCCTACATCATGCTTGCTTGCGAACATTTCGAAGACAACTGCATAAACAGAACATTTATTGTCTGAGTTAATTAAACCAAATTTATTTAGGTGCGGATATCATTACACAATAGGCATTCCATTGGAAGGATTTAGTATAAAAGCTTAATGAGCGATTTACCAAATCATCAGATAGTCACTTGCCTCTTGAGGAAAACGAAAAAGATACAATCGATACAAGATGAAGTTATGGGTCGTAGCTGTTTTTACTTTGTTAATCGTTGGATGCCTTTGCCAAACGCCACCAGGTCCGCCACCAGCTCCGCCACCAGCTCCACCACCAGCTCCGCCACCAGCTCCGCCACCAGCTCCGTCACCAGCTCCGCCGGCAGCTCCACCGGCAGCTCCAACAGCTCCAGCTCCCGTAAGGAGAAGGATCAGGTTCAACAACTTAAGATTTAGAAGGAGGCCTGGAAATGGTTTTGGGAATGGTTTAAGGAATAGAAATGGGAATGGTGTTAGGGTGTTTGTTGGTTAATCAGGTTAACATGTCAACATCCCGAATATTATCGCACAAATAAATTGTAATTACCTAGCCGTGATTGTATGCGTTTGGATTATTTTAACCACAGCGGGGAAGAGACGTTCAATATTTCGTTCTACACTTCTAAGTCAGCTTGCGAATTTCAATCTATCTTCTTGCGACAAATTGTAAAACAATTGGTCAAACAAAAGGACCTACTGTCTAGGCGAGGTTCAGTGAAATTTTATAAAGTTAAGTTATACACGAGTGTCAAACCTGAGTGCTTGGTATAGGTGAATAACTTAGATAGATAGGATAAGGGGATGGGACAGAGTCGCCTGATCACTGCGGCCACGAGTGGGCCTATTGTGATGTCCCCCACTTACAGTTCACTCAAATCGCTGAGCTGGCAGCGATTTCTTCTGCTTCAAGATAATACTTGCCTAGGTGACGATGACGTGTACTGACCAGGCAGTTACAGTGGCATAGTATGTGCTCTGCTGTTTCTTCGTCTTCATTACGCATTCGGCAAGTGTCACCTTGTATGATGCCCATTGTTTTGAGGTGTTTATTAACTGGGCAGTGTCCAGTAAGGAAACCTGTGATTAAACGAATCTGACTCCTCGAAAGCATGAGAAGTTGTTTCATTCTTTTGAGGGACGTAGTTGGGAGGAACAGCTTGGCTTGTCTGCTACCTTTCGTTTGTGACCAGTAGTGATCCGTCGTGTTCCTTAACCAATTTTTTATGCAGCATTTGGTGGTGCTAGTGGGTATGCCGCAGAAAGGCCGTGGCATCATAAATGGTGATGCAGAGCCTTTCCTTGCTAGTAGGTCCGCCTTTTTGTTGCCTGTATGACCGCTGTGTGCAGGTATCCAAATGAGATGAACTCTGTTTGTACTGGCCAGCTGGTGAAATAGCTTGGAGGTGATTTTAAGGCTCTTTAGGGCTAGAAGTGCAGCCTTGCTGTCAAAGAGAATGTAAATGTTTTTGTTAAGTATATTTCTGTTTATATTTTCTCTGAGGCAGAGTTCTTTAGCAAATATCTCTGCTTGAAAAACGGAGTTATATCTGTCCATGCTGACGTAGATGCATGTGCCTGTATTTGCTCCGTATACTCCAGCCCCAACGCCTTCGTCCGTTTTGGAGCCATCTGTGTACCACACGTAGGATCCACTATTGAAGGAGGGTATATCCTGTTCCCAGTTTTGTCCGTTGGGGAATGTGACCTTGTAGTTTTGGCTGAAGTTGTATCTGGGGAGACAGTTGTCTGTAAGAGATATCTTTAGGATTTTATGCCTGTTTATTTCGGTAAGGATATCAGGGTGAAAGAGCCTACGGTTAGAGTCATCCTCCACGATCAGTCTATGGGCGAAGACCATTGCTTCTTTCTTCAGTTGGAGATGAAGAGGTGGCAGGTCTGTGATGACTTCAAGTGCTGCTGTGGGGGTTGTTCTCATGGCCCCAGTGATACAGATGCAAGCTAGTCTTTGCAATTTGTTGAGCTTGGCTTGCACTGATACTTGTTTTGTTTAGTGCCACCAGACGGGCGCAGCATATGTAAGAATTGGTCTGGTGATTGCTGTATATAGCCAGCGAGACATTTTGGGGTTTGTGCCCCAGTTTTTGCCAGTGATACTTTTGCTGGTCCATAAAGAGATCCTGGCTTTCTCAATGGTCTTTGTGATGTGAGAGTTCCAAGTGAGCTTTTCGTCTAGAGTTATCCCTAGATATTTGACTTCTTTTGGGAACTCTATCGCTTCACCAAAGACGGTAGGTTTAGTAAGTTTGTGCCTATTCCTTCTTTTGGTGAAGGCGGCTATGGTTCTTTTCCTAGGATTGACATTTAGTGCAACCTTTATGCACCAGTTTGCAACAAGGTTTAGTGCCCGTTGGTGGAGTTCCGAGACTGTGTCTTCGAATTTGCCTCTAATCAGGATCACTATGGCGTCAGCGTAGTCTTGGACACAGAAGCCATTGCTGTTAAGTATGCTTATCAGTTCATTAACCACGATGGACCCCAGGAGTGGTGAGAGAACCCCGCCTTGAGGGCATCCTTTCGCGGCGTTTACGCTGATTTTGTCAATGCCTAGTGAGGTGTTTATTTTCCTGTTGCTAAGCATGTGTTGGATCCAATTGCATGTGGTATTGTCCACCCCTGTGCTGAGCATGCAACGTTTTATTTGGGTGCATTCGGTGTTATCGAAAGCACCCTCAATATCGAGAAAGCGACCTATCGCAATTTCTTTGTTGCTCAGGAATTTGTTGATCCGGGCCATTAGTTCCTGAAGAGCATGCGTGGTCGATTTCCCAGGTTGGTAAGCATATTGGTTTTAGTGAAGTGGTGATCTTTTCAGTGCACCGTCCCTGATATGCCTATCCAGGATTTTTTGGACTGTTTTTAGGAAGAAAGAGGTAAGGCTTATCGGTCTGTAGGACTTGGGCAGGTTTGTGTCCTAGTTTGGGAATGAATTTTACCTTTACCTCTGTCCAGCTTGTTGGTATGTGTCCCCATGCATAGCTGGTTCTAAAGATGATAATGACCATGGGGCTGATTCGCGCACTCCCCTTCTGAAGAAGGGCTGGGACGATGCCATCCTCCCCTGGGGATTTGTTTGGGTCAAATGAATTGATGGTCCATTTTATGCTTCCCTCGTGAAAGATCGTTCGTGCTCTTTTCCAATCCTCCCTGTTGGGTCTAGTTGCCCTGATCTGCGGAGGTATGTTAGAGGGATCGGAGGGAATGATGTTGGATTCTGGGAGGTGCGTACTGGTCAGAATTTGAGTACTTCCGTACCATTTTCCGCGTAAGTACCATCTGCTCTCCTCAACAGTCCAATTTGATTAGTGTGTTCTTTGGCGAGAATTTTATGGATACGAACGCTGCTCTGAACGTCTGAAAGACTGCTGCAGAACTTTTTCCATGAGTCTCTTTTGGCTCTTCTTATATCTTGGTTGTAGTTGGTGAGTGAGCACGATACTGTGTCCTGTGTACTGTTGAACAGTTTTCTGGTCAGTGCTCTTAGCTTGGCCAGATTGCTGTTCCACCACGGAGTGGTACGGTTGCCTGACTTAACTTTCTCTGGGCAAGCGTTGTGAAAAGCAGATAGGATGGTAGCATTGAGGCTGTCACAGCAGAGTTCAAGGCTGTCTATGTCTCTGATGCTGTTTGGACAGTTTCCGATCGTTTCTGCGATTTCTAGGCTATAACTGTCCCAGTCTGTCGCTCTCGGTTGTCTATATATTCTAGTAATTCTGTATCCTGCTTTTATGCCAAAACAGATCTGTCGATGGTCTGACATCGATGTTTCTGTTGAGACATGCCAGTTTAGAATAGAGTTGCCTATGAACGGGGTAGTTAGGGTGAGGTCTAATACCTCTTCTCTAATTCTATTCATAAAGGTGGGATTATTTCCACGGTTTAGGATATTGAAGTTGTTGCTGAATATGAGTTCTAATAGGTACTCACCTCTTTTGTTGATGCCCGAGCTTCCCCATGCTGTGTGATGGGCGTTGGCGTCACAGCATACGATGATATGTGAGCCTCTTCTTCCAAAGTGGTCGAGAAGGTCCTGCAGTGGTGTGAAGCTGAGATCCGTGGAGTCGCCCGCGAGGTAGGCTGAGCAGATTACGGCTTTTGACCTACCTTCCGCAGTGGATAGCTGGATGGTGGCAGCTGCCAGGTCCTTATTCGAAAATTCTGGAATGGGAATGGCTTTAATATTGTTATTAAACATTATGCAGGCTCTAGATCGTCCTTCATTTGTGGAGTCGTAGAGCAGCTCACCTGATAGTCCTTTGATCTGGTCTTTAATAGTGTATGGTTCCTGGATAAAGGCTATATCGAGGTGCTCCTTTTTAAATCTCTGGCTCAGTTACGCGGACGCGGCCTTTGCATGCTGTAGATTTACTTGGATGCACCTTAATCCCGGCATAATGGATTCAGTGAGGTACTGGCAGGCTGCCAGTGTTAGTAATTGTCCCAACCATAGGGCCGACTCCTGAAGTCTTGGTTGCCCGAGTTGTTTCTTCAGGCAGCCTTGACGTTTGGGGTGCTTTCGTTGTCTCTATGGCTGGTGCACTAACGCCAGATGCAATGGTTGATGCTCTCTGGTTTGGCTTATGCTCTCCAAGATCCTCACTCCCTTTCTTGAACATGGCCGGTATACTTTGGGCTTCGGATGGGCTTGTACCCTGTCCTTAGTTTTGTTGTCCACAGTTACCTTTGCCTGCTTGGGAACTCCCTTGATCCTGATTAGTATCTGGGAGAAGTTGAGGAACAGTTTAAACCTTCGCTTCAGAATGGCGTCTGTAGAAGTCTCATCAATGGCAAAGGTTACTTGGTCCCCACCGCTTTTTTCCTTGGCAATCCTGAGGACTCTCCATCCTTTAGTGCTTATGTTCGCATTCTGCCTCATTATGCGTAGGTGAATAACTTACAATGCGATGTTCACAACAAACGTACCGCAGTTACGAACTCAGGTTAGTGGACACTGCGATGGGATGTAATAACTAGGATCTAATAAGTCTTCCAATAGGGGCTTCTGAACGATCTTTTGCCAGCCCTTTCCAATGCGACAAACTCAGTTGGCTGAGGTCTCCTTCCACCTGTGTGCGCTATCTTAAGTGCGGCCATCATCTGTTTCTTCGTCCCTCGGGGTTGGATTTAAAGACTTTTCGGGCTGGAGCTGTGGTGTCCATTCGCTCTATATGGCCTAGCCATCATAGGCGTTCAGTCCGTAGACGCCTAACTAGAATCATGTCGTTGTACCGCCCGTAAAGCTCGTGGTTGAATTTTTTCCTCCACCCCCCATCTGCATTTATAGGACCGAAAATCACACGCAAAATCTATCTCTCGAACCGGCCAAGAACCTCCACATCCGCCTGTGCTAGCGTCCATGCTTCTGCGTCGTAGAGCAGGACCGGGATAATAAGGGTTTTAAATAGAGTCAGCTTTGTCGTTTGGGAGAGGGCTCCATTACTCAATGAGCCTATTGGCTCTATTACTCCTGAGTCCGGAGAAACAGCTATGGGCAAGACTGATTCTGCGTTTGATTTCAGAACTGATGTCGTTGTTCCATGTCACTGCGCAGCCAAAGTAGACCAAGTCCTTATAACTGCCTATATAAACGTTCTGGCCAAGACGTCCGTGGTGAGTGTCTTTTTTTGATGACAGCATGTATTTAGTTTTGCCCTCATTTACTGCCAAACCAATTTTCGCCGCCTCCGCTTCAATACTCGTATATGACATCTCGCTGTGTTCTTCCGATTATATCAATGTCGTCCATCAATGTCATCCGGGTATACGAGTGTTGTGAGGATTTGAAATATATTATGCCTCTTGTGTTGGCCAGTGATTTTTGCACAATCATTTCTAAAACGATGCGAGATGCAGCATCGATGCGTAAGGTGCGCAAAAGACCACAAGCTCGGAGAGTGCTTTCTGGGTCAAGAAGTTGTGGAGAGGGAGTTGCTTGAGTGTGCGCTCTGCAACACTAAGGGACACCCCGCAAGCTATCGGAGTTGCCCTAGATATCATCAGTTAAAGCAAAGTAGGCTGGCTCGGCAGAGGGGAGTCGATGAGAGACGCCCTCCAATTTACGCCAAAATGGCGTCAGGTTGGGGGAAAGGCAGCACAGCAACCAAAAACTGCTACCAGAGCTCCAGTAGCTGTCCCTAAGGCGCCAGAAGCAGAGTTGGACTTGCGTTTGACATTATCCTCTATTCAGAGGCAAATCGGCCAACTTCATCAGCAGCTATAGGAACAGGCGACCCGGGTAGACCGACTCTAATCGCTTCTGCCGGGCCCAGCCCACTTCCAATCGTAATGGGTATGCTAATCGAGAGACCTCTCAAGATCCTGGCAGTAAATGTCAACTCACTGATTAGGATCGAACGAAGAGCCGTGCTCTTCAGCTTGTTGAAGGACGAAAGCCATTATGTGCTTCTGGCTAGCGAAACTAAGCTAAACCAGAAGCACAAAATTCGGCACAAGTCCTACAACATAATAAGAAGAGATCGACCCAACGCCCCTCAAGGTGAAGGAGTTGCGATCTTTATTAAAAAAGATATTCACCATAAGGTCATTTATAGCCGTGAAGTGCGTAGGTTCCAGGTGCTAGAGGCTTGTATTGTTTGCATTCCTTTTCGAAATGGAAGGAGGATGTATATAGTATCGGCTTATGCACCTGAAACCCCTCAACCTACAATCGTAGAGCTCGAATCGCTTTTTCGTTCTCTGCACTTAAGCTCGGACCAGAACTTTTATCTTTTAGCAGGAGATTTAAACGCCAAACACGCCGACTGGAGTAACACAACATCCAACACTAAAGGCAACCTCTTAAGTCATTGGTGCAACCAACACAGTATTGAGTATAAACGACTGGCAGCAGATAGTCCGTCATTCCCAAGGAGTGGCTCCTATCTGGATCTTATGCTGCTCGACTTACGGCTGAGCCTGACAGATACAAACGAACGGTCTACTAACTGTCTACGGACCTTGGAATATAACAGTGACCATTGCGGCCTTGGAGCCGTAATCAAAATACCAGACGAATTCGCGGAATTGGGGGATTATGCGCAAATGCACCTTTACGACTACAGTAGCGTGCGTTGGCCACGCTTCACCAAATCCCTGACGAGCGCACTCACTTCGAGTGCCTCCTTTCCACCATCCAACATAAGCCTGTCGAATTCAGAAATTGATGGGTATCTCAATAATATGGACGTGATAATTAAACAGACGATGGATAGAACAATACAATTAGTGGGGTGGCCGTGGTGCAGTAGTTAACATCATCGACCGTCGAGCGGAAGGTCTATAGTTCAAATTCGTTCATAGCCAAGAATAATTCCTATATGGACAAAAAGTATGGAACACAGAGGTGAATGGAAAGTGACCAGACGTACTGCTGCAGGCATAACACTCACAGTATGTAGTCAACAGAAAATTCATCCTCTGCGTATGCAATACTAAAGTGCTCGAGCGAATTACTACTGACTATTACCAACGCGGATTTGGTCGGCTCTCGTCCTATCTAGGACAACCACCCCTGAGAGTAGTGAACGAACATCAACGACCCAAACCACTGCACTCCGTCCAGGTTGTGTGTCTATCCCATCATAAGAGAATAATAAACTCTTGAACCTGCGCGAAAAAAAATACCACGCCAAACACAACGATACCACGGACGTGTACCGAAACGCGACCATAGACGCACTCCACAGACAGGAAAGTAGACTCTTGTCAAGACTCAAACGTTTTTACCTAGAATAAGTTGTCTGGAAAAAAATTAATAAAATGCTTTTAAAATGTAAAAAAAATGTAATAAAACCGACCAAGTGCGAGTCGAACTCGCGCACGGAGGGTTCCGTACCGTCTGTATATATAAATATGAAAGAGACTATGTACATACATATGTTACCTCATCAGTCATCACATTAAATCACATTTTTTGTATGATGACAGATCTTGGTTGCAGGCAGGTTATCGGCGTATTACTTTGATAATCAAAAATCTTCATGATGAGATAGTTGATCATCAAAGTGTCCATTGAATTCAAATCAATTATCTTACCTGACAGCAACGGTGTGAAAGGGTGAATAACAATAATGGGAAATATGGGAAAAAGGCTTGCAGCTAGGATTAATTCATCAAAGACACAAAAGGGATCAAAACTGGGAATTTTGCTACTGGTTGTGGGATATTTTTTTTTGTCGACTAACCTCGGTTCAGTATGTGACCAAGGAGATTTTTTGGATGAAAATCATGTCTGTTGTATGAGAGCCCCCCTTAAATGTTAATTTTGTTCTGTTTTTAGTATTTGTCGTGGTAGCGGCAACAGAAATACATCTTAACTTAACTTATCAGGCCAGCGATCCATGGAGGATCTGAGCCTGAGCTGTAGCTGCCTTCCATCCTTGACGGTCGCGGGCACGCTGCTTCCAGTTGTCAAGACCAAGATGTCTTACATCCGCGATCACTTGGTCTTTATACCGGAGGTTCGGTCTTCCTCTTCTTCTCGAACCAGGAGGCTCGGAGTCGAAGACCCTCTTAGCTGGAGCGTTGATGTCCATGGGCTCGATGTGACCGAGCCAGTGTAGTCGACGGATCCTTGCCATCCGGACTACATCCACATCTTGGTACAGCTCGTAGAGTTTGCGGTTGTGTCTTCTTCTCCATTCACCTTCCTCACAGACAGGACCAAATATCCGGCGCAGAATTTTTCTTTCGAAAGAACCCAAAATCAGCTCCACTGTCCTGCTTATCGTCCAGCTTTCGGCTCCGTACAGCAAGACTGGCAGAATGAGCGTTTTGTAAAGCATGACTTTGGTCTTTCGAGTGAGGAGTTTTGACCCCAGTTGTTTGGACAAGCCGAAGTAGCAGCGGTTTGCCCCGAGGTAGACAAACTCCTTAACTACCTCGAAATGGTAGCTGTCAATTGTTATGTTTTGTCCCAGGTGGTGAGCGACGGATTGGTTTTTGCTTGACAGCATGTATTTCGTTTTGTCCTCATTGATCTTAAGACCAACTCGTTTCGCCTGTTCTTCAATCGCCGTGAATGCTTCCACAATGCCACGGCGGGAACACGCGATGATGTCGATATCATCCGCGTATCCTAGCAGCTGGATGGACTTGTAAAAGATAGTGCCTTCCCTGTTGACGCCTGCCCGTCGCACTATCTGCTCCAGCACCAGGTTGAAGAAGTCACATGACAGCGCATCTCCTTGCCGAAATCCTGCGCATGTTTCGAATGGTTCCGAGGTCCTAAAACCGAGTTGCACCGTGCATCGCGTGTTTTTTAGCGTGGCGGGACACAACTGGATCAATTTTTCCGGGATCCCGAATTCGGCCATCGCACCAAACAGTTCTTCACGTTGAATGCTGCCGTATGCGGCTTTGAAATCGATGAAAAGATGGTGTGTATCGATTCGAAACTCGTTGGTCTTTTCCAGGATTTGTCGAAGTGTGAAAATTTGGTCTATTGTTGATTTGACGGGCCGGAAGCCGCACTGGTAGCTGCCGATTAGTGCGGTGCAAAATGGTTTTAGACGTTCACACAATACGCTGGACAGGATCTTGTATGCGACATTGAACAGCGATATACCTCTATAGTTCTTGCAAGAGCTGGTATTCCAGTCGTCGGGCATGCTTTCATCTTCCAATTCTGCAGATGATCTGGTGCATGCTCCCTACCAGAACATCGCCGCCAGCCTTGAAGAGCTCTGATGGCAAGTCATCTGAGCCTGCGGCCTTGTTGTTCTTCAGCTTCTGAATAGCTGTGTCGACTTCTTCGATGCTGGGTGGGAGGACTACTTCAGCGGCTGGAGTTGCGATTTCCTGTGTTTTATGTTTATCCCTAGACTCCCCGATATCCTTGAGCATGGAGGCTGCGAAGATTCTTTTCTTTTGTCGCAGTAGTTTTTTCTCCTCCCTTCTTCTGGCTCGGTAATCTTCTTGCGCTGCCCTGGTTTTTCTCGCCTTTTGATACGCCTTGTCGGTTGCTACCTTTTTCTGCTCAAACTCACCATCATACCACGGGTTTCTTGTCGTGGGTGGTAGGTATCCCAAGGTGGTTTCGGCTACTTCCTGAATGGCTGAGCGGCAATGCAGGCACATATTATTGGCATTTGTGTTCGACGTAGGCATACCGTAGAGTCTTTGGCTCAGCTGCTCCCTGTAGACTCTGGTAAACTCCGGTGTGCTCAGGCGCACAATGTCGAACCTCCTCCTGGTGGACTGGTGCAGCTTTCTGACATTGGACGGTTGAGCTCTGAATCTTGCTGCTACGAGGAAGTGGTCAGAGTCGACATTTGCCCCTCTGAATTTTCGCACATCCAGGATGTTTGACGAGTGCCTTGCGTCAATGAGCACATGGTCGATTTGGTTGGCGGTTCGCGGTTCGGTTGGTTGTGGATTCGCTTACGAGAGATTCTTTTACTACTTATCACCGCATTACGAGCTGTCGCAAAGTCCGTGAAACGGAAGCCGTTATCTGTTGTTGTATAGTGGAGGCTGTGCTTTCCGATCACTCCGCCAAGGGTGTTCTCCTTACCGATTTTGGCGTTGAAGTCCCCGAGTACGATTTTAACATCGTACTCCGGACAAGCTCCGTAGACGTTGTCCAGGAGGTCGTAGAAGTCCTCCTTGATAGGCTCTTCAGCCTCTTCGGTAGGGGCGTGTGCACAAATAAGGCTGATGTTATAAAATCTGCCTCTGATGCGGATCACAGCCAGCCGATCACTTATGGGTTTAAAGTCGATAACCTTCGACTTTAACCGCTTTCCCACGACAAATCCGCATCCCAGTAAGTGCAACATTTTGTGACAGCTGTAATAAATGTCGCAATTTTTCTTCCTAATCATACCGTTTCCTATCCAGCGTATTTCCTGGATCGCAGTGATATTCGCCTTGTACTGCGTGAGGATTCTTTCCAGTTTATGAGCAGCTCCGGGAGTGTACATGGTTCTGACATTCCAGGAGCATACTCGCAAGTTGTGTTCCTTTTTCGTGCGTTGTCGTCGTATCCGTTGGGTATCCGTCCGTGTAACCGAGGAATCTTGCTCATTCATAACTTTTAGGTTTTTTAGGTGGGCGGATTTGTCGCTGCATACGTTTGTTCACCTCCTAACGGTTGCTGAAGAGGCTATCCAAAGGGCGCCGCGAGGAGGCCGTATGTCAACTTGACCCGGGCATTTAAACAGTGATCGTTGCTGGCATCCAGTCAGGAGAGCGATCAACAACTTTACCCTATATGTCCGAGCCCATGCATGTAGTTGTGACAACTACAGAGCAATAAGCTATTGCAGGACAACTTTTTACCAACTTTTTTGTCGGCCATAAGCCAACATAAGTGTCATGCTCTGATAACCCTACCAAACTCGTCAGCATGTTAGGAACAGAAATGATCGATAGGAAAGATGGGTTCAGATGGAGCTATCTGTGAATACGAAAATCGCATTTTACAAGAGTATTCATATCTACTTAAGTATACTTACCGCCCAGTTGCTGGAATACGGAGACGATATTGACATTGTCGCGCGGTCTCAGCGTGCCGTTGTAGAAGCTCTTACGACGATTGAAAAACAGGCGAAACGAGTTGGTCTTAAAGTTAATGAGGAGAACACCAAACACATGCTTTCAAGCAATAACCGATCCGATCGCTCATCACCTGGAACAAAACATAACGATCGAGAGCAACAATTTCGAGGTAGTTAAGGAATGTACATACCTCGGAGCAAACGTAAACTCCACAAACGACACCAAAAAACGTATAAAAAACAAAAAAAAAAAAAAAAAAAAACATGTTTCACGCTCTAATGGTCTGGCCAGTTTCAGCTTATCTCATTTCGAATGTTTGGTAATAATCCTTTGATCCTTTATAAATAGAAGTACAGTCGAAAAATGAGTTCCATTTTTATCAAAAATCAAAGCAACAGTCCACCATCTCATGACGTCTTTAACTGACTGTCGATAACGCTTTCGCAAAACTGGGTGAATCATCAATAAGTTAAGTCCTCATGATGTAAATTGATTTCGACCGCATCGCTGAATGTGGGTGTCCTTGTTCCAAGTCAAGTTGCTTGAGCTGAGTACTGCACAGGTATGTACAACTTATAACACTTATCACGATTAATGATGGGCTTAGCACTCCAATGATCCTGAACTTCTGCTTCCACGCTACGCGGATGACAATGATAATGAATTCTGCTTGAAAGCCCATGTATTTGCCTACCGTTTTCAGAATGCTGATATTGCAAATTCGAACCGTACGCGAACCCTCTTCAATGCGAATTTATGTTGTCCAATCAAGACAACTGCATAAACAGGAACATCTTCTGTCTGAGCAAATTAAATCAAATTTATTTAGCTGCGGATACTATTACATAATGGGCATTCCATTGGCAGGTTTTAGTATAAAAGCTTAATGAGCGAGTTACCAAATCATCAGATAGTCACTTGTCTATTGAGGAAAAAGATGCAATCGATACAAGATGAAGTTCTAGGTCGTAGCTGTTTTTACTTTGTTAATTGTTGGATGCCTTTGCCAAACACCACCAACAGCTCCGCCAGCAGCACCGCCAGCAGCACCGCCAACAACTCCGCCAGCAGCTCCACCGGTAGCTCCGGCAACTCCAGCTCCCGTAAGGAGAAGGGTCAGGATCCCTAACTTAAGATATAGGAGGAGGCCTGGAAACAGGGTGTCGAATGGTGGAGGAGGTGGATTTGTGAATAGGAATGGTGTTAGGTTTGGTTAATCATAACAACATCCCAACTATTGTATAGTATTATCGGATAGAGCACAAATAAAGCGTATTTGCCCAACCGTGATTCTATGTGTTTGCTTTTTGTTTTTGTTATTTTTAGTATTTCTCTTTCTCTAGGTTTAGACCAGCTTGCGAACTCCAATTTATCGCGTGGCTCCGCGAGACCTGTTGTTGCTGTTGGATCCCGCGCTCTACTTGCGATCAATTGTAAGACAATTGTTCAAACAGGAACATCTTATATCTAGGCGATTGAGGGCAATTTGCTTAGCTGTTGGACCCATTTCACCTTAGGTTTCACAGATAGGTTTTAGTATAAATACTCAGTGAGTATCTTAGCAGTTCATCACACAGTTATTTGGCATTGTGAAGTACTACAATCGAGGAGATGAAGCTCTGGACTTTAGTTGTTTTTACTTTGCTAATCGTTGGCTGTCTTTGTCAGGGTCCACCAACAACTCCGCCAACAACGCCGCCAACAACTCCGCCAACAACGCCGCCAACAACGCCGCCAACAACGCCGCCAACAACGCCGCCAACAACGCCGCCAGCAGTTACGACGACACTAGCTCCTCCCGTAAGGAGGAGGGTCAGGATTCGGAATTTACAGTACAGAGTAAGGAGGCCTGGTTAAGTATACCATATTGGTCTTAACGAAAAAAGCATGAATAAAATCTAGTTGTGCTTTACCCTAATTGTGTGTTGTTTACTCTGAAATGTATCTTTTAACTTGTGACTCCTACCCACGCCATGCAGTATCCATACCTAATCGCTAAACTTTCTCTCTGTCCCGCCTATGGATATCTTTCCTTTTGGACCGAAGAATTGAACGACGGCTAAGTCGAACGATTTGGAGTCCTTGGAATATTTCTTATGATAATGCGCCGTGGCGTAGTGGTTAGTGTCTAGGACTCTGGCGCACGATGAGCGAGTTTGGATCCCGATAAAACCAACGCCATCTCGATCTCGCTGTGATTTACCTATTATGTCAATATCGTTGGCGTATGCATGGAGTTGCGAGGATTTGAAATAGATTGTGCCTCTTGTGTTGGCCAGTGATTTTTGCAAAATCGTTTCTAATATGATGTTGAAGAAATCACACGACAGCGCATCGCCCTGCCTAAATCTCTCTTGACATCAAAACTATCGGTGAGGTGTTCACCGATTCGGATGGAGCAGCGAGCATTCTCCAAAGTCATCCTGCATAATCTGACGAGTTTGGCAGAGATGCCAAAGGTAAACATAGCGTTGTATAGCTCGTCTCTAGTTACGCTGTCGTATGCGGCTTTGAAGTCGACAAATAGGTGGTGTGTGTCAACTTGAAGTTCATTGGTTTTTTCCAGGATCTGCCGTAGTGTGAAGATTTGGTCGATGGTGGACTTCCTTGGCCTGAATCCGCACTGATAAGAACCTATCAGCTTATTTACAAAAGGCTTCAGGCGTTCACACAAAATGGCAGAGAAGATTTTGTAGGCGATGTTAAGAAGACTTATTCCTCTGTAGTCAGAGGGGTCTTCTTTCTTGTGGATCGGGCATACGATGCTGGGACTCCATTCCTCGGGCATGCTTTCCTCTGACCATATTTTTTTTTTTTTTTTTTTTTTTAGAGACTCGCGCAGGTTCAAGAGTTTTTATATTCTCTTATGATGTGTTGACACACACAACCTGAACGGAGTACAGTGGTTGGGGTCGTTGATGTTCGTTCACTACTCTCAGGGGTGGTTGTCCTAGACCTAGATAGGACGAGAGCCGACCAAATTCCGCGTTGGTTATAGTCCGTAGTAATTCGTTCAAGCACTTTTAGTATTGCATACGCAGAGGAAGAATTTCGTTTGACCATATACTATGAGTGTTATGCCTGCAGCAGTACGTCTGGTCACTTTCCATTCTCAACAGCGTTGCATACTTTTTGGCGGTATAGAAACTACTTTTTCTTGGCTATGAAGCGAATTTGAACCATAAACCTTCCGCTCGGCGGTCGATGATGTTAACCACTGCACCACGGCCACCCCCATCCCCAGCTGCCTTGAAGAGCTCAGCAGACAGTCCGTCAGCGCCAGCAGCTTTATTCGACTTGAGTTTCGATATGGCAATCTTAACTTTGTCAATGTTAGGGGAACGGAATTCTCTGCGGTCTTCGTCGATTAGAAATGGATCATTCAGCCTGACAGCGGTATATTGAATAACATCGCCGTTGTACAGTCTGCAGAAGTGGTTTTTGCATATTCTCAGCATCGACTGCGATTCTACTACTAAGTGTCCGTTCTCATGCCTGCAGGCTTCCGTTCTGGCTTTATAACCTTGGCATGTTCGCTTTATCTGTTGATAAAATTTTCGAATGTCACGCCTGCAGTAATACCTCTCCAAATCCTCAATCGTGCGCTTCTCGTGCTCTTTCTTCTGATAAGCTTATGCTCCTCTCTTCTTTTTAACTCGTAGAGCTCACGAGTTGCTCTTGTTCTTTTATGCAACGAGGCCTTATATGTATCCTGCTTCGCTGTGTGAATCTTCTTGAACTCGTCATCGAACCAGGGGTTTCTTCGTGGTAGAGCCTTGAAGCCTAAAACTTCGGATGCAGAGTTTTTTCAGGGCTTGTTTGCAAAAGTTCCACTGCTGTTCTATTGATAGCGTCGAGGGTTAAGGTGTATGGAAGAGCTTAAGGGATACGCGATCGGTAAAAGCACGAGCGGTCTCTGGCGATAGTGGCTTTCCGAAGTCATAACTTTGTATTCTTACTCTACTCCGCTGCGTTCGTGATATCCGTAGGCGCATCTTGGCTACTACAAGAAAGTTCGAACATCAAGGATAGTGGAGGAGTGTCTGACGTCGATCACGATGTGATCAGTCTGGTTGGTGGTAGATTGATCTGTCGACCGCCAGGTGCCTTTGTGTATATCGAGGTGCAGGAAGCGCGTACTGGCTAGAAGGAGGTTTCGCCCCGTACCAAGACCAATCAGCCTGTGTCCGTTATCGGATGTCATTGTTTATTATGTACTGCGTTCAATATGGTGAATATTACATATTGTGAAATTCAAATTATTTCTTTATTTTTAAATCTTTATTTTATTAATCAACCGCGTGTAGGTATCATCTCATTTGATTACCAATGGGGTGGCAGTGGTGCAATGGTAGACATCACCGACTGTCGAGCGGGAGGTCTGTAGTTCAAGTCTGTATATAGCCAGAAAAAAATCCTATACGGTAAAACTATACAACACAGCTGTTGTGAATAAAAGGTAGTTAAACAATGCTGACGAAGGCATAACACTCGCAGTATACGATCACTTCGAATTCACACTCTGATCCCATCCACAAAAGGGATCCATCTGTACAGCATCTTGCAGTGCATCTTGAAAACGATCAGCGTGTATATTTGACTGAACAGAATGTTATCCAAAGAGCATTAGCACCACATTATGTCAAAAGCTCAACGTTTTCGGCCGATTTACTAAAATATTGCTATATGCCGATACTCCACGCTTCTGGTAAAAGATGGGACCACATCCACATCCGTCAATCGCAGGCTTATTCAAATCTAAAACATTAGGACAGCTCTATACAGTGTATCCAAAACAACGTGATTGCCATGATATGCAACGTAAAAAACAAAATTGCGGCGTGGACTTAGCTTCAATCATTGCATACAATGAGCGATTATTGACAACTGAATAAAGGATTATTAAAAATCGAATCATGTTGACAGTCGATGCAAAACAAGGTGGTTTTCTTTTTCTTTGATGCACCTGGTGGGACCGGTAAGACTACTTACTTACTTACTTACTTAGGCGGCGTGGTGAACCTGGGCCTCAACCAACAAGCGTGTCCTGTCCAGCTGGCACGGTCTTTGGCGAGTTGTTTCCAGCGCCGTACGCCTAGTTGGTTAAGGTCCTCTTCCACCTGCGTGCGCCACCGTAGAAGCGGCCGTCCTCTGCCGCGCCTTCCCTCCGGGGTGGATACGTCGTACCAGGCCGATGTGGCTGTACAACCCGTTAAATCTTCTCCTCCATACTCCGTTTAAACAAACGGGACCGTAGATAGTGCGCAGAATTTTCCTCTCGAAACGACCAAGGGCATCTTCATCCGCTTTTGTTAAGGTCCAAGCCTTTGCGCCGTAAAGGAGGACTGGGATGATCAAGGTCTTATATAGTGTCACCTTGGTTTTCCGAGAGAGGGTCCTAATAACACTTAATTCGATTAATGATGGGCTTAGCACTCCGACGATCCTGAACTTCTGCTTCCACGCTACGCGGATGACAATGATAATGAATTCTGCTTGAAAGCCCATGTATTTGCCTGCCGTTTTCAGAATGTTGATTTTGCAAATTCGAACCCTACGCAAACCCTCTTCAATGCCAATTTATGTTGTCCAATCAAGACAACTGCATAAACAGGAACATCTTTTGTCTGAGCAAATTAAATCAAATTTATTTAGCTGCGGATACTATTACATAATGGGCATTCCATTGGCAGGTTTCAGTATAAAAGCTTAATGAGCGAGTTACCAAATCATCAGATAGTCACTTGTCTATTGAGGAAAAAGATACAATCGATACAAGATGAAGTTCTGGGTCGTAGCTGTTTTTACTTTGTTAATTGTTGGATGCCTTTGCCAAACACCACCAACACCTCTACCAGCCACTTCGCCAGCAGCTCCACCGGCAGCTCCAGCAGCTCCAGCTCCCGTAAGGAGAAGGGTCAGTCACTAACTTAAGATATAGGAGGAGGCCTGGAAACAGGGTGTCGAATGGTGGAGGAGGTGGATTTGTGAATGGGAATGGTGTTAGGTTTGGTTAATCACACCAACATCCCAACTATTGTATAGTATTATCGGAAAGAGCACAAATAAAGTGTATTAGCCTAACCGTGATTCTATGTGGTTGTTTTTTGTTTTTGTTATTTTTAGTATTTCTCTTTCTCTCGCGTATCTCCGCGAGACCTGTTGTTGCTGTTGGATCCCGCGCTCTACTTGCGATCAATCATAAGACAATTGTTCAAACAGGAACATCTTACATCTAGGCGATTCAGGGCAATTTGCTTAGCTGTTGGACCCATTTCATCTAGGTTTCACAGATACATACTCAGTGAGTATCTAAGCAGTTCATCACACAGTTATTTGGCATTGGGAAGTACTTCAATCGAGGAGATGAAGTTCTGGATTTTAGCTGATTTTTATTTTACTAATCGTTGGATGTCTTTGTCAGAGTCCACCAACGACTACACCGCCAACAACGCCAGTAATTCAGCCAGCAACTCTGCCAGCAATTATGACGACACTAGGTCCTCCCGTGAGGAGGAGGGTCAGGATTCGGAATTTACAGTACCGAGTAAGGATGCCTGGTTAAGTATACCATATTGGTTTTAACGAAAAAAGCATGAATAAAATCTAATTGTGCTTTACCCTAATTGTGTGTTGTTTACTCTGAAATGTATCTTTTAACTTGTGACACCTATCCACTCCATGCAGCATCCATATCGCTAAACTTTCTCTCTGTCTCGCCTATGAATAGCTACACCTTACCTCGCATGTCCATGACAAGCAACATTCACACAGGCACTCGACCTAACTCCTTTATAACCTCATGTTGGTTCGGGCGAGGCGTCCTGGGATCCAAACATATGCGAGATAGTAACGAGCCCATATTCGTATTACGGAAGTTTTAAAATATCTCTCCCGTTAAGCCAATTTATATTCATGAAATTCAAATTGGCACATAATGTTAGTCATTAAAAGTTTTACCATTAAATTTCGGTGGTCCTTGCGAAGGATAAAAAGTGAACTCTTTCGGGATGAAAGGTTTCGTCAATGGGAAGTCGAGAAAAGACAATAAAAGAAGAAGCGAAGTGAGATAAGATGAAGGGAAGCGTCTACACATGGATATCGAGGTTGTGATTCTTGGTAAGAAATGTCCATTTTCAATCGGCACGCAATCTAGACAAAGAGCGTTAACCGAAATTGGGGTGGAGAAAAAGGAATCAAAGGAAATTAACATCTCTTTCGATAATCTGCTTTTATGTCCATCCAGCATGTCAACTACGAAAGGCAAACCGTAGCATAGGCTCCTTGATAGAGTAAAGGATTCGCCTTTTTTTATGATTCAATTTTCCTTTCTCCTTTACGCTATGTATCACGGTATCTCAAGGAGTTGTGGTGGAATTGGAGCAGCAAACAGGGAAATAGCAAAATAACCATTCGGGTGACTATTCATTTTGTCCACGGAAAGGAACGACGAAAAAAGTCAGTCCATGGGTTCGGTTCACTAGAAAAACGCTAATTAGAAAGACGGACAGAAAAATTGTGCGATGCAATATTTATCAGGCAATTGAGACAGCCGTTACTGTTTCCTTGAGATGTATAATAAGATGTCTCGACTTGTCGAGTGATGGAAGGATATGATCTGAATTAATTAGGCATTCTAGCATCTGCGGATGAAATTCGGTTTGCCATTGTCCATTGTGTGGTCAAACAGTCGCCTTTGATTGCTGTATTGTCTTCATTTACTAAGGAAAAATTGGAAGCTTCAGTAGTCTACGACTAAAGGATTTGGCGTATGTTGCATCGGCCTTAGAAATGTCTGCTAGCAATAATTTTCCTTGCAGATAAGAAAGTTGCAGATTACTCGCATATGTACATCAGGGCGCAGATGCTTCGTTTGGTGTAATTTCAATATCTAAGATTAGACACCCCAAGGTGCTGCGAAACTTTTCTCAAAAACCCGTTCCTTCGGTCTCATTTCATGGAATCAAGCAAAGACAACTTTCTATTATAACTTTCTTCAGGTATAAGGAGGCGGGGCTGTAAATACCAGTTCCCGCACGATTTCGTGAAAAATGTCATTCCCACTTTTATGCCGTGTGAGGGCGCTGCACTAAAGGTAGTTTCCCTGGACGAGGTACCGAAAAGGCCTAAAGCTAAAATTAGCCAACCGGCTATAAGTGTATAGAAAGGAATATGATTCTTGGATTTCTTAAGTCATAAAATCCAGCGGTTCCTATGGATGACTGGGAATTAGTTGTGCTGAAGAGCCACGAAGACGCGTACCAAGAGTAAAGTCCTCGTCATCGAGAATCCACCGGAAATTCTGAAAAAAAGGAGGCATATGCGCTTGTTCTTCGGAGCTGGTGAGTTTCCTTTGAGACTCACGAAGAAAGCGCAGCCTGGCGGTGCGGCACCTGCTGTGAAGAAGTATACTGCCTTCAATGAAGGTAGTGTAAATAAGCCTACACCTCAGTAAAGCCGATTAGCCAATTTCATGCTGCTCCTCTACAAAGAACAGCCAGGAACCATGGATCCTCTATAACTAAGTTAAAGGACAAGGGTTATCAAAATACAGTCCCTACTACAATGTCAGCGAAGGCATGTTAACCAATTTCAGCTCGGGCGATCAGACAGTGGTGGAAGTTACAGGCAAGAATGGTGCCTTTACGATAGCGTCGGTATATCTACCATACGAGAACACTGGTGTCAATGGCCGAACAAGCTTCAGATGAATTTAGTCTTAGGATGTGATGCTAACGCCCATTATACTATTTGGGGTAGCTCCAATACTAGCGGTAGAGGTGTGGCTTTGTTCAGTTATGTTCTTAGTACTAACCTAGTTATATATAATCATGGCAATTCACCAACTTTCATTACTAGTAATAGAAGGGAGGTTCTAGACATAACACTTTTAACTGGAAACGTTACTACAAAAGTCTCAAATTGCTGGATCGTCTTTGAATTCAATTTCTGCACGCTGGTCAGGAATTTCTCTCGAAACCCGCCGAAGACGAATGGCAGAAGTTGAATGCCTTAATCGACTTCCGCAAGGTTTTTATAGAGATGCCTGAGATGTATGTGCGTATGTTCGTATGTGTGAATGTGTGTGTATGTGTGTGTGTGTGTACGTATGTGCGTTCGGAATTTTCGCCTCGATTATCTCGAGAACTAAACATGGTATTGACATGAGACCAAATTAATTCGACGCGCGATTTCGCAACTTAAAACGGTTTTTATTAGAAATTAAATAACCAAAAAATAGGCAAAAAAAAATTAACAACACGTGGTGTTCCCGACCGCGCCCGACGCTGGTTGATTACGGTAATCGGACGAGAACCGATACATTACCCATTATTCGTCTTACCGCAGTTAACAAAAAGAGCTAATAACCTTGCAACAACTGAACAGATCATCTCAAATTGTAGCTAAAAACCATCTCGAACACGTTGGCTTTCAAAAAAGAAGCTTCATAATCGGTGCATTTGTTAAGGAGCTACGATGCCACAGACAGACACACAGTCTCACGGGCACCTCAAACTTATAACACCCCTCTTTTTGCGTCGGTGGTTAAAAATGAAAAAATATGAAACTAAATTGTTGTTTTCATTTTTCCCACTGGTAAGTTAGTCGTGTGGGCCTAAGATGTGAGTCACATAGTCGCTAGATAGAGTACAAACCTCGCCAGCTGTCTACACCACGCTCTGCATTGCAACGCGTTTTGATAAATACCATCGTGGTGGAACAATAGAAAAACTTGAAGGGGTAAGGCGCTAAGGGCGTCATCCACATTTACCAAAATACACTTATGTTGCCAACCACATGACAAGTAAGAAACGTGGTAGAAAAATAGTGATCTAATCATTGTTAAATGCCAGACTGACTACGATGTCTGGAGGATAGAGCGTCCCAAAAAATTTGACGCCTGAGTTCGGAACTGTAAGTTGTAAAACTCAGTGCACAGAATATTAGCATTATCTCTGGCATAACGTAAAATATTCTGTCCCAAATGCCTGACTTTCAAGCGATAGTTTAGAACAATTTACAATATATGACCATAGGATTTAGGAATAGTGCTTGAAAAGGATTCTGTAGTCAATAGCGTTTTGAATGGCAAAAATCTTTCGCTAAACTTTCATTTCCTGATTTCCTTATAGGGGCATATATTAAATTCGTATGCGATGTAGTGTGCTCACCAATACTTCCACTACGTGATACACAATCATCAATTTACATCTAAGCAAAAAGTAGAAATGCCTGATTAGGCAGCAAAAAAATGAAAACTTCTTCGTAACTAGATAATTTAATTAATCCCCTTGAACTCCTTCTATACCATACCATCACCACCACTGACCATCACGTAGTAAGAGAACATGTGTGACAACCAAAAAAGGATAATAGAAACCTCATCCATTCCTCACAGTTCGACACACAACTTTGACAGATGAAATCTCATTTAATTCGGCATTCAAACTTTTCCCGCTTCAGATACATTCTTTCACTTTTAAGACTCCACACAGAACCGGTCTAACAAAATCAACATCAACTACACCCCGAGGGGGTATCGTCAGGCAAATAGAACGAAAGAAAAAAACCAAACAAACAACCAAAAAGACAAGGAACAATTCGCAGGATGAGTGGAAGTTGCATGTCCACTGGGAGTTTCTTGAATTCCTTCTTTTCGCAAAATTAACTTTTCCGTTGCGATCTGTGGAATGACAGGACAGAACGGAAGAGAATAAAAAAAAAAAAACGAATATTCGTTGGTCTTGCCTGTTGGGGAATCCTGCCGCAGTGTTTTTCGTTTTCATTATGAGATTAAGAGCATGGAAAAGCGCACAGGACGCGACTTCCTTAGTTCGGGACTTGCTCTTAGTTTCGATGTGACTAAAGTAAACTTTCGTCGCAAAAGGCCCTTTCTAATGTACGAGTAAGTATGGGTATTTGTTCGGCTTTCTTTGTCGATATTTTGGTGGTATCCTTCGAGGGAACTCACCGCAACTTAAACTGAAAGTACATACACTTGTCGGCTGTGAATAGTCGAGGAATGGGATGGCAGGACAACAACGAGACGACGACGATAATGGTGATGTGTTTGTCGGTGAGTCTGTCATTTGCCTGGAACTTGAAACTTGCCTTCGGCATTTGGTTCCTGGCCAGCTGGTCTGTAGAGAGGGGGCGAAGAAATGATTATCATGTTCAGTTGACTGCTTAAAGGGATTTATTCGAAAAGTTGTTCCGCTTCTGTGTTTTTGTAGGTGAGCGGTGGTCGTTTAGAATTTGTAATCGATATGGATTTGAGATGAACAGAGGGTAGAGGTGGATAGTATATTTCAAAAGCAATAGAAGAGAAGGATTGATTGATGGTTTAGTCAGATCTGGAAGGAATCATGTGGATTTGGTAATGGACATGTGATTGCTTTCTTAATTGGCTACATTGGCTTCATAGTCTCGACCCTGCCTTGTCGATTTTGTTATAGAATCATGTACTTGTCATCTATTTTCTTACGTCAATGCAGTTTACGGTTCTGGTTCCTAGTTCATAGGGAACAGGTGGTTTCTCCTACTATGTTCATTTTGAGTGAGATTTTTTCCCAGTCCGTCACCTGAACGTAGGCAACAGTACTTAACAGTACGTACGTAGGCAACAGTACATGACAGTTTAAAGGATGTATCTACTACCTTACTGCTTAGGTCCCACAAGGGTCAGTTTTTAGGCCGTTTCTATCAAACCGAAAATTCTCTAGTAATAAGTCCTACTTACGCTTTTTATTGCTAATTTCTATACTCTGAAAAAATCAATGGCTACGACACGATACTAAGGGAAGGATGACAACGATTTTTGGCAGGATACGGAAAGGACTGCTTTGACCGATAGAATTATTTTCGATTCCAACTCTGAAGAACAACACTGCAAGGGGGGACGCATCTTCTTTTTTTTTTTTTTTTTTTGGTTGCGCCAAAGGATGCGTAATACTCAATGCGCCTACGTACTAAACGACACCCTGCACTCATCAACCACAATCCCCGCGGGACTGCCGTTAGGTATTACTTCGCGGGGCTGGTTAGCAGCTTATGCTGTGTGCTCCAAATCTTCTTATTCTTTCCGAGCCCTCTTAGCTCGTTTTGCGCGCTCGTTATAAATTGGCAGATCTCCAGCCAGTATTCCTTTGAGTTTATACTAGGCCTTATTAAAAGCTCGGGGATTGGCAAGCCCATTCTTCTCTCTACAAGGCGCCTGCAGTGGAATGTGGCGTTCACCGCGTCTTCTACTTCCTTTGGACATTCTGGACAGAAGAGCGAGCTAACTTGTCCATATTTTCGATAGCCCCCGTGACCTGACAGGAATTGCGTAAGGTGGTAATTGCAATCCCCGTGTGCTCTTTTTCCCTAAAGCCTAAACCTCGATCGTAGGGATTAGTTTATAGATCAATCGGTATTTTGTCGTGTTGTTCCACCTGGCTTGCTATAATGCCATGTTTCCTTTTTTTCGGCTTTTATTCTCCGGATAGCACTGATCCCTTGACGGTCTGTGGTTCGTCTAAGGTAAACCCTGTGCATCCCATTGGCGAGGATATCGATGGGGACCATACCCGCTATGACACAGGCTGTTATATCCGAGATGGTCTGGAAACCGCATATTGTCCTTATTGCGCAGAGCCTGTATACAGACGAGAGCTTTTTTTTTGTCTCCTTCGTTGTAAGCGTATAGAAGTATTGAGCTTACCACTCTGGAAAGCAGAATCCTCGTCGCATATCATGTTCCACCGATGTGCGGCAGCATTCTGGAAAGCGATGCCTGCGTTGTGACGACTTTTTACTGCAGTATTCGACATGGGTTTTTCAATTGAGTTGGTTGTCGAGCAAGTATTTTATGATGTCTTTAGACTTGATTGGCTGGCTCCCAACTCGGAAGTGTGCATGTTCCACGGTATTTCGGCTGGTTATCAAGATAGCTTTCGTCTTGTGGTCGGATAGTTCAAGGTCGGCGGACAACCCCTTCATTTGTGGCAGACTCTACCTCATGAATGTGTTTTGCTACAGTAACTATGGCGATGTTGTCAGTGAAACCGAAAATCCTTACTCCCTGTGGCAGCGTTAATCGCAGAATACCGTCATACATTATGTTCCACAGAAGAGGTTCTGTGAGCCCTGAGAGACTCTCGCAGAAACATTGTAGTATTTAAGGCTATCGTCCGTCTTCACAAGGTAATGCGGTGCGTCCCTTCTGGGCAAAGACCTCCTAATACAAGACCAGTTTGCAAAGATAATTTTTTTACGTCCAGTGTTTCCACCGCACAGTATTTCTTTGTGCCTCCTCGTCATCTTTTTCCCCATATTGCTTCAGCTGCTATGTCTACTTCCTCTTTTATGTAATCGACGGTAGAGTGCGATTTCCTGAAAGCATGTTGGTGGTTGGATAAAGCTCCTCTTTCCTCCGCCACGGCGATAAGCCTGCCATATGTATGTATATGATACGCTCCACTACCTTTCCTATTGTATCTAGCAGACATAGGTATGTATTGGTCGGTACGCCGAAGGTTCTCCAAGTGGTTTGTTTCCCGCATCTGAGGCGGGCCGATTGTGATTTTAATTTTCCCCATTTGGGCTAGGCGACCTTTCGTCCTTGAACGACTTTGGCATCCTAATAACCTTTTCTTTTCGCTCCCGACGTTGGAGTTCGATAGATAAAACTTTTTTCAATCATCACAAAATGCCATCAATATTCCGTCGAATAGAATTTTATATAAATTGCCTATTCAACAAACGCCAGGACGCACACTTACACCGCATAAAACTGAATTATTTTAATTCAAAACAAAACAGAAAGGATCAAGAAAAGAAAGTAATTTTTGATTGAGGAACAACAACCGGATGTTGTGCCATTCGCAGGATCTCCTCGTTCGTCCTCCTTGCCTGAAGGAATTTTCAAAGGGGGAAAAGAGTCAAAATGGAAAAAGTTTCTGTCGCTAAGCATAAATTTCTTCTTCTTCTCATGGCCGTACTTGTACTGGTTTTCCTCACACCATCACGTATTCAGGTAAATCCGGATCGAAGTTTGAAAGGAGAAAATAAATAAAAAAAAAACAACAAAAAGGACGAAGAAAGCATTTCCGTAGCGTTACCATAACTTCTCATGGTTGTCAATTTCCAATGATGGGTGTGTTCAGCGGGTGCTACGTGAGACTGTTGTTTCAGTTATTTTTCTGTTCGTCCAGGACGAAGGATAACTAGTTTTTAATGACAACTGCAGCCGTAGTATAACGGTAACAGGAATCGCATTCCCTTTTTTTTTTGTATTTTATTGAATATTCATAAATAATTGTTTATGAAAAGCTTGCACGAAAACGTGCACGTTAGGGCAACGGAACGTAATGTAACATAACGAGCATACTATACGCCGAGAAGGTGTTCCGTTTAGTGTGCGTGCGTTAGAGTGCCATCGAGTTGCAATCATACTAAAATCCTGTTGTTGTCCGGGTGAAACTTTTCGCACATAAACCATAGGGCAAAGAAGGATGTAAGGAAGGATGCAGGTGGGTGATAGGGCTACATTGGGATGGCGTTTTGCCATGAGAGTGTTCGGGCTTTGGAACGATGCATTTTAGTTAGGATCGTTAAATTAATAATGAAAATGTTGGTGGTCGTAGATGGAGTTCAGGTTCAAGTTTAGATGGTGGTCATGGGATCATCAGAATGAAAGTTGTGCTGTACTTGATGGTTGTTGTATGTAGTAGCGTTACGATAGAGTACACATCGTTTCACATGCAACGCATAGACTCAAGGGCGGTGGCTGTGACAACGTACAATTAATATCGTGTGTCTGGCAACTGTGCACGAAGGTAAAAGAGGCGAATAGACGCATTTGGGATAGTGAACCTGCATGTGTTAACATATGAATGTTTGCAAGTCCACTGTTTCACACTTCTACTTCCCTGTTTAGATGAAATAAATGTTTATCGCTCCGCCTTAGAAAGTTTAGTTAACTGAAAAATCGAAAAAACAATTCAGTTGTTTTTAAATGTTCCTTGTTTCTTCAAAATTTTTTCCCCAAAAATATGAATAAGATACAAACGGAAGCTCCATGGGATATTATAGGGTGGTCACCGGAACGTGTGCAGGCTATCTATCGAGAATGGGGCCTATACTATACGAAGAAACACAAACTATATGTCGCCGATTATTACTATGACAAATCGCTCGAATTGTCACCAACCGATTCGAATGCCCTCTATTTTCGTTCACAATGCAAACGAACGATTGCGAAGACGGATCAAGCCCTGACCGATGCCTGGCAGGCGCTAAGTATTGACAATTCAATGTCTGTATTTCTATGGTACTGATTTTCTATAATTCTATAGATCTCGATCCGCTGCGACAGCCATTCAATTTAGAGGTTTGCGATGGTGTTTACCAAATGAATCAATTTGAGAAATGTGATGTGCTATTGCATAATTTCTCGAGAAAGTTTATTGGCGCGAAAATCCATGCGTTCCATGCCCGCCTGGACGTGGTATGTTACGGTTATAAAGCAGATATTTAATGCGAAAAAGTCTTGATACAACTGATGACGTTATTTAGGTCGAAGAAAATTTTAAGAGTAGTATCGGGGACTCTTTGGGACATTTCGCTATGCACAATAAGAGAGCGCTATTTATGGCACATGAGAGAATTGAAAAAATGAAGAACGTCGACACTCGTCCGTTATGGAAAATTCTCAGAGATCAGGGTAAGTGCGATGTGCTTAGTATCCCCGAGGCTGAAGTTCCGAAACTTTGCCCGAGAGAGATCGCCCGACGATTTCGGGAGTTTCGAGTTTACAATCAAATGTATCTGGGCAGAAGCTGGATAGATGTGATGTTTCTACGATCTTTACGTACAAATGAGCAGCTCTTGCTGGAGCAGAGTAAATATAGCTCAAAAATCATGGAGCTTCTTACCAAGGCCAAGTACCTGGCCGTTCTTAAATTCCTCAAAATGTTACAATGTCGCAGTCCATTATACGACCTTAAAGATAAAGCATTCCCTAACAAGAGGCTAAAGAAAGAGATGACCGAAGCTTTCCTCTTTCATATACAATACGATACGCATCGGGCTATGATTAAGATGCTCAAGACGATGCATATAATGCGTATGGAAGGTCGACTGCGTGTATGGCTTTTTAACTTTTTTCCAGTGTCTGTCCCTATCTCGCTCTATTCTCTCTTTCAACCTTTATAGCGATTAAGAAATTATGTGGAACAGGTGATGGGGAAATTTGTTGCCGTCAAAACAATAAGCGTAATGCCGTGGAGGTTCGAATTCATCAATGAAATTTACAATCTATTTGCTTTGGCTTTAGTCGATAATTTGTTGGACGTTCCCAAGTCTCTCGCCGACATACCAGTATCAGATCGGTTGAGAATATTACTTAAATTACCTAATGAAGTGATAGAGAAGCCAGTTCCGTTGGAATTCGGCAATCGAGCAACCTATCCGAACATGGAAGCTGCTGATAGAACATCAAGCCAATATAGGTAAATTCAATTTGCTCACCTATTACCCGTATGTTTTTTCATAAAGCTGATCGTTTTAGAGCAATTGAAGAACGTTTAGAGGAAAGATTATTCTTTGCCCGATACCCGATCGAAAAAGCGTATATTTATCACGAATTGAGTAATGTAAATCTCATTCAATTCAGATTGGATAAATGTTGTCTGCTCGCCGAAAAATGCATCACAGGTAGGAAGTGAGGATAATATGGTATTTCAGTTTCTACTCCCTCTTTACATCATCTTATAGAGGCAAAATCAATCCAGAGTAACGTGTGGATGTTTCTTGGTGTAATGATGTTATGCAAGGCTCATGCTATGCTCAAGAAATTATTCAAAATCCGAAACGCCTTACGAGTGGCCAGAAAAATAATCTCAAGGATGAAAGGCGAAAAACAATTAGCTCGGTTTGTTAGAAGGTCCATTCAAGTAAATCGGGCGGCTATTATTATAAAGCGAGCTGAGGATCGCCAACGTAGAAATAAGAGCAAACTTCAGTATCAAAATCGATCTACCGATAATATTAAACAGTGATCGAATTTTGAATGGTTCTTTTCTTTACGCCATACCTCAGGTGTGAGTCTACTATTCCCTCCCATTTCAACATGATTATCGTTCAATTGGATTTGCCACCGAACCATGATTGGGCTTCAGACATCGAGACTATTAACCAAAACCGCCTGGCCCACTCGTATGTGGAATGTAAATCAAAGAAAATTCCAGCCCTCCTACCCCCTCGCTACTAGTCCTTCTCTGACCCAATGTCCTCCTTTCAGACCTTCATCAATTTTTCGGACCGAAATCTGCCATGAACTTTTCCAATTTAACAAAAACCTCACCCATCTACCACTTCATGGTGAACTTACATAACTTGCTTGTACGCCTTGTTCTTTGCCTTACTTTTTTGCCCAGTCCGCACACCCCATTGACACTGTAACCCTCACAAATTAATTTGCTTTGAAGTATTTCCTACGGCAGCTCCTTACCATCGAGTAGACTACAACTTATTGGAATAAAGTTTTCGGCGCTAATGGATCTTGGTATTCAAGAAATAGAAAAACCCAAAAACGACCAAGTTCAATGGCAGGGAGAAGGCAATAAATAGCGGTGAACTCCGTTACACTTTTCTGTGTCCTGCCACGAAACCTCAAAGGACACAGATCGACCACCAGCGTACATTCTCTCGACCCATGGGTTGCGTTATTTGTTTTTCACAATAGCGCAGGCAAACTGTATCGATGTGTTAGGTTTCTTGACATTTTGACACTTTGCCCAGATGTTCAGACAGGTGTCAAATACATCAAAAGTCGCTCTACATGGGCATTGCCATTACTTTATGTCGCATCGATCACAAGGATTTATAGAATTTGGTGGACAGTAATTACTTGCAAGGATAAGGTCAACTTTATTAATTTACCTAACTGTGCCGAATAAGATTTTCGACAATATACTACTCCACCGACAGGATCTACTATGAAGTGTGTCGTGCGACTTTTTCGTCTTACGAATAAATTTCCCTTCTTTTCCCCTAATTCCTTGTTTTCCGTTTGGCTGTTTATTTACCGGAAGGATATGCAGATCCTTAAGTCCCTGAACAAATTCAAGTCCAGAAAGTTTGAACAAAGTTGCGTACGTCTCTTACCCAAGCGAAACAGTACTCACATATATATGTATGTATATATGTAAATATGACTGGTGTAGTACGGACCGTAAAGGATACGACCAGGAAAGCGCGAGTTTCAGTGTTTTGGAATAATTTATTTTACTTAGGAGAGTTCGAAAGCGGATTAGGTTCGTTCGTGCAATGGGTTTAACGGGGCGCGAACGAACAAGTTCCTGTTTTGAGTTTTGACTTTTTAACAAAATCAATCAAGGATAACACGGATAAGTTTGAGCTTGAGCTGCATGTATGGTAATTTAGGAGATTTGCATTTGAGACAAGTGGCAAAATGGATTTTGCGTACCTTCGAGGGGTGGCATCCATCAAGTTTTCCAATAAAATCCAACGTATTTCGATCCCTGTGATTTGCTCGTTCCTGTAACTGTATTTCTTGAGTTGATGCTAGATGTGGGCAAATTTAAAAAGGTTAGGTATTGAATAAATTGACACTTAAATAATTTTATTGATTAGTAGCCTGAACTTCGTAGTTGCCTATATGCCTGAACGGTTGATGACTTGACTAATGCCATTTTGACGTATCTCATTTGAAGACGCCAATAATCGAGACTAAACTAAAAATTAAAAAGTGGACTCACAGGTATACATACAATCAATAATATTTAGAGAGAAACTCCACAAAAAACTAGCCAGCAGCCACATCGTTGTCAATTACGAATTTGGGAACGTAAGAAACTACCAGACAGCTGCTCCATTTGGCGTGGAATGAAACAACGATACAGAAGCTGCTTGAGAAAAATTGTTGTCCTATGGTAGTTACTGGAGGTTCATCGAGTTATATTCCCGATTTTAAAAGACTGAACATACATCTTGCATCGGCGTACGAGAGCTGCTCGTGACCTCTATGAGCGAAAAAGAAGGGAGGAGCGCGCACTTTTCAGAAGGAAAAAGAAAGAGCATGAGAAGCGCATGATAGAGGCGATGAAGAGATATTATCGCAGAAATGACGTTTGAAAGTTTTATCAGAGAGTACAACGAACATGCCCGTGGGTAGTGTGTTGGCCTCTGACACCGATGATAAGGGATCGAATCCCGACAACAGCCATGTCATCGAAAGTGTTTTTCACGGTTCCCACTGCTTCTCCTCAGTGGGATACTGACAAAATCCCCTGTAGTATAGTTGTCAAAAAAAGCTTCTCGAATTTCGCCGTTCGGAACCGGCAATAACTTGCAGGTCCCTTTCACCTAAAGAAAAATGAAATCATACACAACATGGGTGATTGAGAGAAGATCGACTTTGGTCCTTCATGGACTGTAACGCCAACATACATACATACATGCAACAAACATGCCAATGTTATAAGGCCAGAGCGGAAGCCTCGTAATTGCATCGCAGTCGATGCTGAAAATGTGGAAAGACTATTTCTGCGGACTGTATATCTGACTGGCTCTGATCCTTCATGGGCTGTAACACCACCAAAGAAGAAGAAGTATATCGGCGAAGCTCGCTAAGATGCCGCTGCCAGGCAGAACGCCCCATTCACACAGGACGAAGATGAAACAGAATTCCGTCCACCCGACTTAGACAAGGTTAAGATAGCGATATCGGAACTGAAGTCTAATAAAGTTGCTGGCTTAGAGGTATTTAAAGCAGCTGGAGATGGGTTGGTTGGGAACATGGGCCAACTCATCTGTAAGGTATGGTCCGCAAAAAGGGTGCCCGATTAATGGAATCTTAGCATCGTTTACCCGGTTCATAAAAAAGGAGACCCCTCTAACTGCGCCAACTATAGGGGAATAAGTCTCACTAAAAACGCGTATAATAACTTTTCTGCCGTGCTGAAACCATTAGTCGACAATTTGACTGGTTCCCATCAATGTGGCCAGCAAATCCACGATGGGCCAAATATTCACACTGCGGCAGATCTTGTAGAAGACCCATGAATTTCAGGTCGACACACACCCCCTTTTCGGACCAACTATATAGAGCCATGTTTTATTTTGACATCCCTGCTAAGCTCAGTTCAGGTTGTGCAGTTTGACAATGAAGAATTCTCGCTGCTCTATTGAGATCGGTAAGAAGTTAACCGAGACCTTCGATGTTAAAAAAGGATTCAGAGAAGGCGACGCACTATCATGTGATTTTTTCAACATCATCCTCGAAAAGATCGTGCAGGATTTACTGGCCAATTGTCCGCATACACTGATGACATTGACGTGATTGGGAAACGTCAATGAAGCCTTTGTGGGCATTGAAGCAGAAGCGGCTAAAGTGAGTCTGAAGGTAAATTACTGCAAAACCAAATAAATGCTGTCGTCAAAGAAGGACGCACAACACCGAGGTCTATTGGCAGCTATAATTTTGATGTAGTCAAGGATTTTTTCTACCTTAGCTCACTGTTAATAAGTAGCAAAGACACCAGCGCTGAGATTAGATACAAAATAACTCTTGGCGACCGCTGTTTCTTCGGCCCCAAGAGGTAATTGAGTAGTAGAGCCCACTCTCGGAAATCTAAGATGACCCTTTATATAACCTTAATCATCCCGGTCCTCCTCTACGGCACAGAAGCTTGGACCTTAACAATAATGAATGAAGAAGCCCTTGGTCGTTTCGAGAAGAAAATTCTGCGTACAAATTTCGGTCCCGTTTGTGTTGACGGAGAGTGGAGGAGAAGATTCAACCACGAATTGTACGGATTCGGGCTGTACAGCGACATTAGCCTAGTACGAGGTCTACATGGCTAGGCCATGTAGAGCGAGTGGACAGCACAGTTCCGGCCCGAAGAGTCCTCGACTCCAAACCGGAAGGACGACGTTTCAGAGGACGGCCGCTTCTAAGGTGGCGCACACACGTGGAAAGGGACCTTAACCAACTGGGCATGCGAAACTGGAAACAGCTAGCAAAAGATCGTGCTAACTGGAAAGGCTTGTTGGTTGAGGCCCAGGTTCACCCCGAACTATAGCGCCACCTAAGTAAGAAAGTATGACACACACTATCAAAAAAAAAAAAAAAAAAAACCAAAAAAAAAAAAATAGAAAAATGCAATCCAGCTTCTCCTGACTTCATTCATTTCAATATCGTCGATAGAGATTACAGATCAGAGACATTTTCTTTGTCCAACTTTATCCGCTGACAGCTATTCAATGGAGTAACTGCCAACAGGAAACCGAAGCAAGGAAGGCAACTGCATTCGTATCAAGTTGCCAATAAATCTTTTCCTACATTCCTCCTCACATGGACATACAACAATCCCCAAAAGACCGGGGAAATAGAAAACTCTTTTCGTTTCATCCTTGAGAGGAAAAAGAAGCGAAAGGAAATTCACCTGTCTTTATTTCCTCTTTGGCATATCGCGTATCCACAAAACGAAAATTAAAGAAACAACGATTTACCGTGATTCCACAAGAACAATATCCACTTAAGCTGGACAGGACTTTCTTGGCGTCTGTCCAAAAAGAACAAAAAAAAAACTGTACAAGCAGGGAAAAAGGACCTTCTCTTCTAAGTGAGCAATTTGCAATGCACTCCCTAAACGAACGAGATGAAACCCAATGAGCGGTAGGCAATGCGACAGAACGAAGAAGAAAGGTATCAATTGAGATGAGGATCCTTCAGGGCGCAGTTAAGTGCAAAACATCCTTCAGAGACTCGTCGCGCAATTAATACCAAAGGAAACAAGTGTCAACAATATGTTCACCCACAACCGTTTGACTTTGTATCCTTCATTTCAAATGGAGAGAGGAGCAATACCATGTATACGCAGGTGGACTTGAATCGAATTTGCTAAACAAATACTCCATAACCACCGGAATACAGGCTTGCGTGTTTATTCGAACGTGCCCGGTGTACATGGCAGTAGTTGGTGTGAGTCTTTTGACACAAAATAAAACCAACACTCCTCCGCCTCCTGGGTGAACACTAATTAAGGCGGCAAAATAATTCAACCCCATCGAAGCTGAATGCACCTATGTACTTCGTTATTCCGATTGATTGCTGATGGGGAAGGGATGAGTCCAAGGTACACAGGACAAGGACAACGCACAACAACTGTCAACCGTCCAGTAATTCATTCTTTATTTACTCCATGCTAATATTGAACTTAGCAGCATGGATGAGCTTTACGGCCGGCTGATTAGGGTTCGGATAGGATTTCATTTCGTTTCACTTTGAAGCCAAAGCGTTTGGTATTGACTTTGCTCATGCTCCGGGCCTCAAACCATCGATGAACTGGATTTTGGATTTTAAAAATCGACGATGGCCGGAAATCAATTGAATTTAAATTCTGACCGTAAATCCTTGTAATTGTTCTGGTTAGAATACATTTTTTGTTCTTTTTGTTTCGGTTCGGTGTATGGGGCGCACGAATGGGTTCTGTGTGTTTTAATTCGTTGCACTCAATTCTGGCGCGGAAAACCACTCTAATTTGTTGCCAAGGTACTTGTGGTCAAAATTGAATTGTGATGGGAATATTAGATGAAAGATTCAATACAATTTTCCATCCCACCTTGACAAGGTATAGAGCCGTGAGCCTAGTGTAGTAAACACCAATCCGAACTGCCTTTGGTTGTCATAAAAACAGAAATGTTAAAAAGCATCCTTATCACATGGTAATCCCTATACTCCTGCAAGTGCCGATATCAATGCTTTTTTTTCCCTCGCACATCAGACAGGATAGGCGTACGAGTATATAACCACCACAAACCCACCCTTTAATTAGATTCCGAATCGTTTTGCTCTTATCTATGTATGTTCGCCCCTTTTTGCCAAACGATTGGCAAGGATTATGGAGACTCAACTCCATCTCGCTCGGTGGCAGGACGAACAAAGGACGAAACTGAAATAAAGTTGTGTCGACCATAAATATTGACATAAAACTTGTTTGCCTAAAATATTCATTCATTCATCCGAGTTTGCATAATTGGCCCATGTCGCATGACTAAAGCTGGCTCGCTCTCAACGACATCCACGAAGGTGGGGCTCCCGTTTGGTTAGCTGTAACTTATTATTTTAATAGAAATAACATACCCAGAGGCAACAAGTAAATAAATTCTCAACACACACCGAATGCACAAGGGTAGGGAGCAACAATGGCTGTCTTGATATCCTTGTCACTGATGTGGCCAACTAAATATTGACATTAGCCACCGGGATACGGAAGCCAGGCAGTTGGCAATCGGGTGATGAGTAAAAGTAAACGAGAGGGAGATAGAGGACAATCAAAGCGATGGTATGTATCTCTTTACCATGATATCCGTGTATATGTACATATTTATGTGCAACTATATCCTTTGCTATTATTACAAGGCATTGGCCGGTGGTTGGATCTCCATCTGGACTAGACACGCCACCACTCGTTTAAGAGGGTTTCAAGTAGTCTAGTCGTTTATCGAGTGCCACAAGGAAGGACATGAAGGTGGAATGCTTGGAGATGTCATCACATAAATAATAATTTATCGAAAATTGGCAACGATTGTTTGGTTTTGGCTCGAGCATCATTATTGGTTTAATAAATTATTGCGTACGTATGTGGGGAATGTCCAAAATCGGTGCCAATTCGATTTTACTTCAAAATCCCGTGTCGGGCACCATTTACCCGACAATGTGGCGATGAAAGACAAACGAATCAATACGGAAAAATCCTGTTCCCTGAATTTCGATTCGTTTTCCACTCTTCATTGTGGGGATTACATGACGTGATGAAACAAAAATTCTAATTTTCCCGTCGACACAATATTACTTCCGCTTGAATGCTGGTGTGAAAAAATAGGCCCGCCATAAGCCGTATCCTTATTTATCGCATTTCTTCTTCGAATTTCCATGCCAATCGGTTGCGTGTTAACAAGTGAATTTCACCGGGACCGAGATATGTAAGCACGTAAACGTATGGAATTCAAATGAAAACCTAAATCCAGGGAAGAATTTCTATAAATTCAGCTGTCTAGCTGACAGCTGAAATACACGGCGGTGAGGACGAGTATCAATTTTTGCAATCTTAATTCAATCCTGTTTCTCTGTCCCTTGACTTCCTTGTGCTATTCATTTTGCCATCATAAAAAATATCAAAAAACAAACAGTAAAGGTCACAGTATAGTCTGCTGCGGCATGTCATCGTGAGAGAGTTGAATAAAACACGCTTTTGAATAGAACACGCTTTTGAATTCAAATCAACTAGGTGCAAATGATGCGGAAGAACGCGCTTGTGCCACCAATTGCCTACTTCTTTTCCTGCGTGCCCTCTGCTCGACTCTTCTGGCTAGGATTGCAGCATCGTTGAATTTTATGGCACGTTGGATGAATTTATTTAATTGCGGTTCTTGTAGTTTTTTGCATATTTCGGAGGCATGCATTAGGACTTTTTGGTTTTTACCGAGTTTCTTCACCACCGCATGAGCCCGGCAAACCATCAATAATCCAAGAAGCGCCCAAACGTAGCTATTCACACTTAGGGCTTCTATATATGTAAAGATGTAAAATAAAAAAGGAAAATCAAGAAAAAGAAAGTCATCTTACCGTCGATAACTCGTTCAGCTAGGATCCGACATTTGTCCAGTCTGAATTGGAGTAAATTTATGCGAGCCATTTCATGCCATAGATACGCTTTTTCAATGGGGTAACGGGCGAAGGATAGTCTTTTCTCCAAACGTCCCTCAAGCGCTCTAAAATGGCTTGGCACTTAAAAAGCTTTTCTTAAGTACATATATTATAAATGCAATTTACCTATAATGAGCTGCAATTCGATCAGGAACGTCCAGGTCTGGACAGGTTGCTCGGTTACCAAATTCCACGGGAACAGGTTTCTCGACAGACTCCTTGGGGACCTTTATTAATGTCTTCAGGCGTTCGTCAGCTGCGACTGTATTCAAATCCACTTGCACATCCAAAAGATCGTCGATCATAGCCAGGGCAAGCAAGTTATAGACTTCATTGATGAACTCGAATTTCCACGGCATTACGCGGAATGTTTTGACGGTAACAAAACCCCCCATGACATGTTCCACATACTTTCTTAATTTCTATTAACGAACAGCTATCACTTAAGTGCGCCAAGGCGATGGCATTTTAAGAATACTTACGATAATCTGGCCTGTCCGCCTCAGTGCGTGCATGTTCTTGAGGACGACATGCATGGTACGGTGGGTTTGATACTGTACATTAAACATGTATGCTTCTGCTGTATTTCTCTTATACTTCTTATTGGCGAATGATACGTGCTGTATATTGTACAAGGGATCACGAGAGTGTAGCATTTTCAAGAATTTAAGGACAACTTGATATTGGCTATTGGTTAGAAGATCCATCAGTTTGGTGCTCCAATTACTTTGCTTAAGCAATAGCTGCTCGTTTTTGCGTAGAGATCGTAGAAATAAAATATCCTTCCAGTTTTTGTCTATATATATTTGGTTGTATATCCGGAACTCACTGATTTGTCGCGCAATCTCTCTCGGTGTCAAGCTTGGTGCTTCCACCATAAGTACGCTGAGCAAGTCGCATTCACCATTGTCTCTGTTAATTTTCCATAACGGTCGAGGATCGATATATCTTGATTCCTCCAACGACTCATGTGCTTTTTGTATTGTCGCCCGGTGTCTATATGCGAAGTATCCCAAAGTGTCACTCAGACTGTTATTTAGATTCTCCTCGACCTACAGCTCGATGATCAAATAGAAAGGAGAAGAGCCTTTTTCGAAAATCAGTGCCATAACTTACCACCTCCAAACGGTGTGTGAAGGGTTTCACTTTTGTGCCATGGAACTTTTTTGAGAATTGCTGCAGGTGAACATCGGTTTCTTCGAACTGATTCAGCTCATAGAGGTCGTCGCATACCTCTAGATTGTATGGCTGTCCCAAAGGATCAATTTCTAAACAAAGATTAAATACAAAATCGAAATACATAGTTCGTAAATTGCCTATACCTAATGCTCGCTTGGCGTCGATTAGTGCCTGATCTGTCTTAGCAATCGCTCGTTTGCATTGTGAGCGAAAGTAGAGCGCCCGCGTATCGGTTGGCGATAGTTCGAGCGATTTGTCGTAGTAGTTTTCGGCAACATTTAGCTTCTGTGTCTTTTTATAGTAAGCGCCCCATTCGCGATAAATTCTCTGTGTCTTTTCCGGTGACCAGGTGATGATCTTCCATGGATCCACATATTTTGTCATATTCTAGAAAGGAATTTTGAAGAAAAAAAAGAATGAGGAATACGGAATGCGGAATTCCAATGTATATGAAACGAACAACGATTAAACAGAACTGAAGAATTTTGAGAATTTTGACGAATTTGGTTGTGACAGTGAAATCAATGGTAGGTAGACGGAATCTACATATAAACGGGATAGTGGCGCACTCAAGGTTAAGCACCTTATTATGTCGACGACATAATGTGAGCCGCAGTTAAAGAGGAAGAAGAATAGAGGATGTAACGATGGATGTTGCTTTTAAATGCCTGTATGTTGATCTGAAGGGGGGAAATCGATGGCAGACTTAGACGGCAGAAGACAGCACTGTGCTTTGGAACCATTCAATTCTACTCTAATCTTTCTTCCACATACAATGATGATGTTAATGTTGGCATTAAATGAGCTTAACATACGCTGCTGCTCATTATTTACAGCCGAAGAGTCATAAGATAGTAATGGAATATGTGAAACTGAGGGCACTGTTATCAGCGAAGGAGTGGATTGGATTAGAAGTGACAGACAAGCGGTCATTTATAAAAAAACCGGAAAAGTGCGAGTCGGACTCGCGCACGAAGGGTTCCGTACCGTCTGTATATATAAATATGAAAGAGACTATGTATGTTACCTCATCAGTCATCATATTAAATCACATTTTTTGTATGATGACAGATCTTGGGTGCAGGCAGGTTATCGGCGTATTACTTTGATAATCAAAAATCTTCATGATGAGATAGTTGATCATCAAAGTGTCCATTGAATTCAAATCAATTATCTTACTTGACAGCAACGATGTGAAAAGGTGAATAACAATAATGGGAAATATGGGGAAAAGGTTTGCAGCTAGGATTAATTCATCAAAGACACAAAAGAGATCAAAACTGGGAAGTTTGCTACTGGTTGTGGGATATTGTCGACTAACCTTAGTTCAGTATTTGACCAAGGGGATTTTTTGGATGAAAATCATGTCATTTTGTTCTGTTTTTAGTATTTGTCGTGGTAGCGGCAACAGAAATACATCATCTGTGAAAATTTCAACTGTCTAATTATCACGGTTCATGAGATACAGCCTGGTGACAGACGGACGGACGGACGGACGGCGATGTCTTAGTAATAGGGTTCCGTTTTTCCTTTGGGTACGGAACCCTAAAAATGAGAAAGAGTATCATGCACAAAACGGAGCCCTGTTGAATGCTAGAGTATAAAAAGTGGATGTCAGAATTGAATCCGATGAATCCGTCGAATTGAACGATTCTAAAAGTAGTTTCTAATCCATTGAAGAAGAACCTTATGACTTCGTGCCAGACCCTGTCAAATGGTAGATATTCAGCGCGACTATTTTACGTTCACCACTTTCCAGCAACATATGATATCCATTCTGTTGCAGTTGGAATTCCAACTGCGTAAAGACATCGACAAGATGATATTAAACCTAACCAATTAGCTAAACCGGTCCTTGGAGAGGTCCTGTCTTACCGCACAACCCAGTAAGAGAAACCACCTACCATGGTGGAATGGAAAAACAGCGGAGCGACTACATATATACATATGTATCTTTTGACATAGCTGGAACCTCGCAAAAGAAGGTGCCATCGGTTCGTCTGAGAAAGGTCCTTGACAGGGCTCCCTTACAGATGTGCTCTATTGAAAGATCTGATTTTAATTGAACAGACTGAAATGAGAGGGTGCTCGATGTATGTATGTATGTTGGCGTTACAGTCCATGAAGAACCTGAGCCGAGCTTCTCTCAATCACCCATGTTGTATGTGATTTCATTTTCCCATAGGTGAAAGGGACCTACAGTTTATTGCCGGTTCCGAACGGCGAATTTCGAGAAGCTTTTCATGACAATTTTATTACAGGGGGTTTTGTCAGGACCCCGTTGAGGAGAAACACCGTGAAAAACACGTTCGATGACATGGCTGTATCGGGATTCGATCCCGTATCATCGGCGTCAGAGGCCAACACACTACCCACTGCGCCACGGTGCTCTCAAGTTTTGTACTACCGGGGTACAAAACACAAGGAAAAGATCTATACCAAGATTCACTTACCATCGTATGAATGGTATCGATCTGAGGCTCAGAAAATCTGCCAAATGTCTTGGCATAATCCTAGACTCCAAGCTTAGCTAAAAGGACAACATTAATGAAAGAACCAAAAAAGCCAATGTGGCACTGTATTTGTGCATAGTAGCCTGTGGAAAGACATGGGGCTAGAAAACAAAAGTGCTATATTGGTTGTACACTGCGGTGGTAAGACTTATTCTAGTCTCTAGTTCGATTGTCTGGTGTAAGGCACTTGAGAAGAAATGCGATCTTCGAAGTGCTTCAAAGGTTCAGAGGGCAGATTGTCTGGCGATGATTGGACCTATGAAATCCATACCAACGGCAGCTCGTGTAACTATGCTGAACCTTCCTTCCACCCTTGGACATATATTGTGAAAGAATCCGGTCTCTGGGCAAGGAGTCCTCATGGCCACGCATCAGTCTTGGGTCGATGGGCCATCTCGAGGTTCCCAATCGAAACGGACTATATCACCCGACTATCTTGCGGAGAGGAGATTCTCTTTTAGGATACTTTCCGGGGGGGAATGGACCAGTGGTATGGTACGTACGGAAAGTTAATTGGCAATCTATACCGACGGATCCAAAATAAATCTCGTGAAGCAAATCACTGCTATAGACTAGATGATGGCTGTGGCGTTTTCCAAGCTGAGGGCTTCGTAATTAAACAAGCTGTGGACTTGATTTTTAGAGAAAAGCTCTCAGGAAATAAGGTCAACATCTATGTTGACAGCCACGCAGCCATTAAGGCTCTACAGGCAACATGGATAAGATCCAAGTTCGTCAAACTTGCAAAGAAAGGCTGGAGGAGATATTAGATGTGAATAGTGTGACTCTCTGCTGGGTACCAGGACATGTGAATATTCTCGGAAATGAGAAGGCGGTCGAGTTAGCTAGAATAGAATCAAGTGCAAACTCCACGCAGATCATAACTGAGGCTAAACTGAGCGGAAATAAAGGCGGAGCTAATAGTGAAAGCCAATAAGCGACGGTAACAAATAGATACATGCGCAGCGACAAGATCAACTTGGCCCGTCTATGGTAAGAAAAGGTCAGAAAGTCTGCTAAAGTTCAGTCGTGGGAATATTCGGTTGGCAGTCGATGCCCTCATTGGGCACAGCGGATTTGTGTATGTCATGATCTTTGAGCACCCTTGCAACTGTACATATGAGTACAAAAGTAAGTTGGTCCCATGGTAGACGCGTTCTAATACAGGCGAAGACCAAGTGCAAGCTGGGTGCTACGAGCTGACTGCGAAGTGAGCAGCAAGAAGGTTAGCTTTGTCTAAGGGTACGACAGCTGGAATGCCTTGCTACCATTGGATATTGCCCCTCACTTTTAGCCGGATTGGTATTTGGATAGCTTCCAGCGCGTATCAGAATTGTTCGGCTCATAGGCTCCAAAATGGCCAAGGTGCCTACTAGGAATAAAATTAACCAATTCGGATAGTATTTGCAATAATATGAACGAGTTGCTTAGGAAGGTCTTTTGAATTTAAATGGTGATGAAAGGCTTTATGGTCAGTCAGTAGGATGCTAAGGCTTCTTACCTAAGGTTGTCTCTAGTTTAAGAGACGAATAGAGTGGCTTCTAAAGAGAAATTGTAACCGGCCAACCTAGGAGCACATTAAACCCCCATTCGCACCATGTGTCGTTAGGAATATGTGAAAAAAAAACTGCGACGGAGAGGAATTCGTCAAGTAGAGAAGTGGCGTTTCTGTGCCCAAATGTTAGCTTCAGTCGAACGTGCTTAAAGTCATCATCCCCTCCAACAAAATAAGAACACTCTTAAGATCAAAGTCATTCGCTCCTCGACTGGCGAAATCCTATAGATAATTCATCACATATCGATTCTGAACGATAAAAGAAATTCACTTTCGCTCATGTGGCAGGTGAAGGCATTTGCTCAACCTAGACGGCTCCTTGAATCCACCTTGATATCGCCACTTCTCTTCTTCCTTCTTTTTTTTTTAATAACATTTCCCCTTATACATATATATGTACATATATGTATATCCTCATGGTCTATCCAACGGTGACATTTAAGAGGATATTAAATTATCGATCCGCCTCATGTCTGCGATACCGTGTACCTTTGTGCACATCGTGCCTATTGTGGGCGCCCCAGTATCTATGACGACCCACAAAAATATACAGAACACACAAAAGGTATATACTCGTATCTATGGCGAAATAGGAGTGTGATGAAAGGTGCGGACGGGTGATTTTCAATTGGTCGGATTGGAGAAACGCTCGTAATAAATGTTAATCCTTAATTGGATCGGCTTTTCCAAACAGGCAGAACAGGCTATAGTGAATTATTAATGAATTGTCAGGTAAGACCCGAGATCGTTTTTCATCGAAAGTAAGTATTTGTGTCCGGTACACATCTGTCAATGTCTTGCAGGCAGTAATCATCAAAGTCCTTCAAAACGATAGTCGTTTGACTGCAATGGCATTGTATAATGACATAGAACGCAACGTAACGCAAAGTAGGCAGGACGGATGGAAAATTAATTAGCTAAAGTGTACACTCATTTACAATCCTTACTTATCCTGATTAAATATTTACCTTACCGAGTTGGAAGCGGGTACGTAGAGGTATTGGACATTCCCGGACTTGTGTGTCTAAAACACCTTTTTGTTTACTTGTTGTTTCTGGTTGTACTTTTGTTATTTAATCCTGAAACGAAGGCAATTTACCTTTGTATGTATGTGTCTGGTAGCGCTGTGCTGTTCATTTGTGTTTTATCCTTCTTTTGTCGTCGTTTGCGTGTTTGCTGATTTGTGTCTGGCCAGACGAACAAGTACTCTGGCGATGGAGGTGACAAACTCGCGACTGACGATTGAGGAGGCGGTTGACCGGCGTACTGTTATCTGTCGGTAGTGGTGTTGGTTGTGTTGATGGTTCTAGTTAAATTGAAGAGATTAAGCGCTTGGAACAGGTGTCGCATTTCCGTCACGAGTGGGCGGATGAGTCATTGTTGAGATTGTCTGTTAAAGTAAGTGAGTGGGTCATTACAATCGAATAATGAGGACAATCGTTCTTGTTTCCTTTTTTTACGAAATGGATATTTGTGAGTTTCGTGTCGGTGATGATGTAGTTCAGTAATTGCATGCTAGCGGGACAGCTGAACGGGGTTAATTAACTGAAGTTTAGTTCTTAAATATGACTTCGTGGATTGGAGATATAATGTTTTATAGTTCTACATGGCGCCCGGTAACGGGACATGTGGCGAGCTGTCTTTCGCTTTAAAATCTTTAAAATGGGTCGATAGATAGAGGAGGTATATCATCCTTTCAGGTGTCATTTCTTCTTTCTTTTTAACTTCCCAGTGGGAAGTTATTGTAATGGGGCCGATTTTGCGAATTCCAAATTTTGACGTATCTCCACGTTTCAAGGTCACCAGAGTCCAAATCCAAGGTTTTTGTAGAGATGCCCGTGTGTATGTACATATGTATGTGCGCATGTGTGGTCGGAATTTTGATTATCTCCCGAACCAAAGACGGTATTGACATGGGACTGATTTCATTCGACACGTAATTACGTAACTTAGAACCGATTAAGTTTCCAGCAAAATCGTTCAGCCGTTTTTTGTTAGAAATTAAATAACTAAAAAAAGGAAAAAAAAAAATTATGCAACACAGCTGTTGTGAATCAGAAGTGATCAAACATATTGACAAGGGCATAACACTATAAAGGGTCCGCCATCTAACGTTTTTTTTTTTCAGGTAGTGCTTATTTCGTGAATGGTAACACTTAGCTCATGTCTGATTTGACAGATAATTAGTTTTATCCTCCCGCTAAACGAATATGGTTGTGCGTACGCTTGAACAACGCTGGGAAATATTGCGACATTACTTTGAAAATCATGGTAATGTTGCAGAATGTGTGCGAAAATTGCGTACGGATTTTGGAAGAAGAGAAGCACCGTCAGCTCCGTACGTTCGTTTTCTTGTGAAAAAAGTGAAAGAAACTGGCATCCTTACCGACAAACCAAAGCGTGAAAAGCCAAAAACAGTGCGTACACCTGAGAATATTGCTGCTGCGGCAGAAAGTGTGCGTGAAGCGCCATCAACATCAATTCACCTTCGTTCTTAACAACTGAACATTTCGGAGACATCGGTGAGACGAATTTTGCATAAAGACCTTGGTTCAGGAGTTGAAGTCAACTGACCATCCAATGCATTTTCGCTTCGCTAGGTGGGCCTGCGATTGACTTACAGAAGATGCCGATTCTGCCCAAAAAATCATCTTTTCAGATGAAGCTCATTTTGATATTGGCGGGTATGTAAACAAGCAAAATTGTCGCATTTGGGGCACAGAAAACCCGCACGCATACATTGAAAAGCCGGTGCACCCAAAACGAGCCACTGTTTGGTGCGGATTTTGGTCCAGATGCATAATTGGGCCATTTTTCTTCGAAAATGGCAATGGCGATCGTTATCGGGCCATGTTGAACGAATTTTTGTTCACAAAAATTGAAGAGGAGGATGTTGGCAACATTCGGTTTCAACAGGACGGCGCTACGTGCCACACAGCCGAAGCTACACTCGATGTTTTGCGCCCTGTTTTGGAAGATCGCTTTATCAGCCGCAGAGCTGATGTCGTTTGGCCACCTCGGAGCTGCGATTTGACACCGTTAGACTATTATTTGTGGGGTGCCGTCAAAGATAAGTGTTGTGCTGACAAGCCAGAGACAATTGACGCTTTAAAGGACAATATTCGTGAAGCCATTGGTGAAATACAGCTGCACACAATCGATAATGCGCTTAAAAATTGGACCGATCGTGTAGGCTACTGCATGGCCAGCCGAGGCAGCCATTTGAATGACATTATTCTCCATTATTAGCCGGAAGGATTCGGCCAGCCGCTTCCAGTGCCGCACGCCCAGTTGGTTGAGGTCCCCTTCCACCTGTGCGCGCCACCTTAAATGCGGTCGTCCTCTGCTGCGTCGTCCCTCGGGGTTGGAGTCGAAGACTCTTCGGGCCGGAGCGTTGATGTCCATTCGCTCTACATGGCCTAGCCATCTTCGACGTTGGATCCGAAGACGTCTAACCAGGTCGATGTCGCTGTACAGCCCGTACAGTTCTTGGTTGAATCTCCTCCTCCATTCTCCGTTTACACAAACGGGACCAAAGATTGCACACAGAATTTTCCTCTCGAAACGTCCAAGAGCCTCTTCATCCGCTTTTGATAACGTCCAAGCCTCAGCGCCGTAGAGGAGGACCGGGATGATTAAGGTTTTGTAGAGGGAAACCTTAGTTTTTCGAGAGAGGGCTCTACTACTCAATTGCCTCTTGAGGCCGAAGAAGCAGCGATTGGCAAGAGTTATTCTGCGTTTTATCTCAGCGCTGGTGTCGTTGCTGCTTGTCACTATCGAGCCAAGGTAGACGAAGTCCTTGACTACTTCAAAATCATAATTACCGAAATGTTAATTCAGCATTCTTAGTAGATGAATGGTATTGATGACATATGTGTCTCCAAATGGATGGTTTCTTGATAAATTTGAAAAAAATTGTTTCACCATTCATCAAATATTGTAGTAATTGTAGAAGCTTGTGTTTATATGTAGGCCATTGTTGTTCGGTAAACATCGGGTCGCGCCTAGACCACCGTGATTTTCGTTTTGTTTTTTTGAATCTGTAAAAACACAAATTCGTGATGTACCACTTTCCATCTCTTTGGGTACGCCTCTTCAAGGACATTCGAGCTCCCAGACAACCATTAAAATTCACCTTACAACTCTATCTTAATTTTCGTCCCTTCACTGCCATTTCAGTCTGACGCACCCAATCTCACATTGTCTCAAAATCTCCGCCTATCCTAGACAAATCCGCTGTTCTTCAAAAACTTCCGCCCAAATCCATCTGAAGCCTCTAATTATAGTACGTCTCTACGTGTTTTCGTTGCCGATTTCGGCAATTAGTCCAACTACGCAACCGATACAGACATGACTTGACTCACTAGAAATCCGCCTGTACCACAAAGCTGTCATGCGACTCTCCAAAAATGCGACACTCTTCACCATTCCCATTTGTAGTGCCTGCTGTCTGACATGTACAATTAATTGTTGCGCTTGAAGTAATGCTATGCCGGCCCCAAACATGTATATTTCACCTCCGGCACCGGCAGATGGATTAAAATCAGCGAATCGTAAAACTTAAAGTATTCATAATAGGGAGCGGCTGCTTAACTAACTTATAACTAGAATTCAGGATGCGTTGTTGTTTATGACCATGCTTGCCAGCAGATGAACAGAAGGTGCGATGCCTGCCGAGGATATTGTTTATTTGCTGTAGAACGTTTAAAATTCCATGAATATTAAGCGTACGGAAAGGTTGGCCGGATGTGCATGTCGCTAGTGATAAACTCTTGTAGTTCTACTGATATCTGTTGATAAACGTTGGGATGGAAGGCAAAAAAATGTTCTCAAACGAGAATAATTCACCTTAGAGGGTCCTGTGAACCCAATGATGCCGGCAACGAAACAACTGGTGGGGTCTTGCGAACTTGTGTGGAACATGTGAATAAAGTTCATGTCTAATGGATGACACGGAAGCAGCGATGGAGGAATGGAGGTAATTAAAGTTTATTTTCATTCGGTTAGTTATAGGGTTAGCGAGCCGACAACTGGTTTTGGGCATTGAGACTAGAGTAATTGTGCTTAGCTTTGGGTGATAGAATTTATTCATCATATGAAAGCAACCAGACAAGAGAGACGTTTATAGAACCGAAAATAACACGCAAAATCTTTCTCTCGAAACGACCAAGGACCTTCTCATTCGTTTTTGATAACGTCCATAGTTCTGAGCCATACAGCAGGACCGGGATGGTAAGGGTTTTGTATAGAGTCAACTTTGTCGTTCGGGAGAGGGCTCTATTACTCAACAGCTATTGGCAACAGTGATTCTGCGTTTGATTTCGGAACTGATGTCGTTGTTCCAGGTAATTGCGGAGCCAAGGTAGATGAAGTCCTTAACTACCACACATTTTTATTTGCCAATACAAACGTTCTGGCCAAGAAGTCGGTGGTGAGCGTCCTTTTTTGATGACAGCATATATTTAGTTTCACCCCCGTTTACTGCCAAATTAATTTTCGCCGCATTCGTCCCAATACTCGTAAACGCCTCATTGACATCTCGCTGTGTTCTTCCGATTATGTCAGTGCGAGGAGCTGTGAGGAATTGAAATAAATTGTGCCTCTTGTGTTGGCCAGTGATTTTTGCACAATTATTTCTAATACGATATTGAAGAAATCACACGACAGTGCATTTCCCTGCTTAAATCCTTTTTGATATCCATCACCGATTCGGATGGAGCAGTGAGCATTCTTCAAAGTCATCTTGCATAGTCTGACGAGTTTAGCAAGGATGTCAAAGGAAGACATGGCGTTAAATAGCTCGCCTCTAATTATGCTCTCCTATTCGGATTTGAAGTTCACAAATAGGACTTGAAATTCATTGGTTTTTTGCAGGATCTGCCGTAGTGTGAAGATTTGTTTGATACTGGATAAGGATCTATCAGCTTATTTACAAAATGCTTCGGGGGTTCACACAAAACGGTAGAGTAGATTTTGTAGGCGATGTAAAAAAGACTTATTCCTCTGTAGTTGGCGCAGTCAAAGGGGTCTCCTTTCTTGTGGATTGGGCAAACGATGCTGAGACTCCATTCCTCGGGAATGGTTTCCTCTGACCATATCTTACAGATGGCTGGTGCATGCTCCTAACCAGGTAATTTCTAACTGCCTTGAAGAGCTCACCAAACAGTTTCGATATGGCGATCTTAACTTCGTCGAGGTCAGCGGGACGGAATTTTTGCGATCTTCCTTTTTAAGAAATGGATCATTCTGCCTGACAGCGGTATATTGACTAACATCGCCGTTATACAGTCTGCAGAAGTGGTTTTCCCATATTCTCAGCATCGACTGCGGTTCTACTACTAGGTGTCCGTTCTCATCCCTGCAGGCCTTACAACCTTGCCGTGTTCACTTTATCTGTTGATCAAATTTTCGAATGTCTCGCCTTCAGTAACACCTCTTCAAATCCTCATTCGCGCGCTTCTTGCGCTCTTTTTCTTTCTCCTGACAAAGCTTATGCTCCTCCCTTTTTTTTTTAACTCGTAGAGCTCACGAGCTGTTCTTGTTCTTTTATGCAGCTAGGCTTTATATGCCTCCCGCATCGCTGTGCGAATACACCTGAACTCACCATCGAACCAGGTGTTTCTTCGTGGTAGATTCTTAAAGCCCAAAACTTCAGATGCAATGATTTTCAGGGCTTGTTTGCACAGGCTCCACTGTTGTTCTATTGACTGCGTGGAGGGTTGAAGTTTATGAGAGATCTTAAGGGAGACGCGATCGGTAAAAGCACGAACGGTTTCTGGCGATAGTAGCTTTCCGACATCATCATTTTGTATTTTTACTCTACTCAGCTGCGGCCGTGATATCCGTAGGCGCATCTTGGCTACTACAAGATAGGTGTCTGAGTCAATGTTAGCTCCTCGGAAAGTTCAAATATCAAGAATAGTGGAGATGTGTCTGACATCGATCGCGATGTGATCAATCTGCTTAGTGATCGATTGGTTTGGCGACCGCCAGGTGCCTTAGTGTATATCAAGTTGCGGGAAGCGCGTACTATCTAGAATCAGCCTGTGTCCGTTATTGGTCCCCTAGTACAATTTTGATGTGTTAGCTGGGACATAGGGCATATGTACGTTCTGTCTAGGAGATCGTATAGCTCATCTTTTGTGGAGACCTCCTAGTGCTCCGTGGGGGCGTGGGCGCAGATCAGGCTGATGTTAGAAAATTTTGCTTTGATATGGATCATTATGAGGCGTTCGCTCACATGCCGAAAGCTTGGGACCTTTTGCTTTAGTCCATCTCGAATGACAAATCCGTATCCAAACAATCGTTGTCCTCTCTCCCTACAGCAACTGCCGTAGTAGATGTCCCAGTTTTTCATCCGCTTTATACCTGTTCCATTCCATCGCATTTCCTTGATGGCGGCTAAGTCCGATTAATAGCGGTCAATGGCGTCCGCAAGTTGTTCGACTGCACGTGGTCTGTTTAGAAACATAATATTCCACGTATAGAGCCAAAGATAATTGTCCCTTTTCCGTTTTTTTGCAAGGGTCGTCAACATTTATCCGGTCCGGGGTTCCGGGGTTTTCCGGTTACGGCTTGCTAGACCATAGCCCAACCAGCATTAATCCAGCTTAGTGGCGCATGATTCTCGCCATTCGTCTTCTTGCGTTAGTAATTCCAACAGTCAGGGAATTTTCGGATGATACCACTAGGAAATTAAGTAGGACCTGGCTAATAGAGCTGCAAGGTGTTCGGCTGCAGAGGCCCTTATTCGCTTTTTTTTATGCGGACCAGCACCCGTCGGCAGATGCTATTCCTGCGAGGCCTCTGTTAGCCATTTACCATCTTGGTTTATTTTCGTTAAATATTTCTGGAAAAATACTTATGTTCATACAAGGCCTAAGGCGCAAAATCTTTGGGGCGGCGTGTACCTTAGTTTTCCTGGGCTTTTTGCCGTCGTCATTGACACGTTATATTGGTTTCCAAAGACAATGTGCAAAATATTGTTTGGGACACCTGTAAGTAACTAGTATTTTATTCATTTTGGATATGTGGGGCGCCACACGAGCTTTTAATAAAGTGATCCAGTTAAAGGTAAGAAGAGCGCCATCTAGATATAGGGCCACAAAGTCCGTAGATGCATTATTGATTGACCATTAATTCTATCTCTCTGTCGGTCTGGCCGATTTCCTAAACACCAGAGCACTTGATTGACCTTGAGGCATACCAAAAGCACAAACTGTCCACAGGCTTGAATGCCAAACAATCAAGCTCAGTTAATTTCAAAGTTTACCTTCATTCAACAGAATATTACAGATCATCAATCGCTGAATGCGTCCGTTTTTACCGCTAATTTCACCCATCGTCATATCCAATGTTCCGCTTTAATTTATATTGGTTTTTATCGGCTGAACCAAAGTCATTCATTAAAATTGTATAAATACTGGGCAAGTATCGTGGCATAACATGCTTTAGATATGGGAATGTCCATAAACCCAAAGCGAATGTGGGGTACAGAGCGAATCGCGTCCATTAATTTGCCTTTTACTTGCCCATCTATCGAGGTTGCTCGCATTTTTTCTTTTTTATTATTATTTGCGTGAAGGACCTCTCGGTGTTGGTGGTACATATATGGAAAAGAGAAGAGCGCGAAACGCAAGTCGTGCTACATAGGTGGGGAAACTGGGTCAGGATGCCACTTGAATTTTTACACCCCGAGGCCAATCTCCCTTTCGATGAATCCGTAATTAATTGAAAATAAATTCTCCACAAAGGACACAAGTGGCAAAGGTAAAGCTGCGATCAATCTAGTGTGGTTTGCCTGCTCATTGGTTCGGGATTTTGTTGATTGCATAAGAAAAACAAATTAAAAAAAAAATAATAAAGTTAATCACGGTGCTACGCACGATTCCCATTAGTGTCCACTATGTGTCATTAAGAGTTTCACGCCTCATTCTAAGCAACCACTGCATCCTTGGAAAAACTAATACCTCTTCCGCGCATTAGTTCGACAAAACCAAAACACTCTCGACCTGACTATCTGATCTTAGAGCATTTCACTGTGTCCGCCGCCCCCGTTGAGGCCAGACGTTTCCAATAAATCACTTTTATATACGGACGCTTTGTGGCACATCCTCTCGTCGGTCGTCCCTTTCTATTTGCCACATATTTGTATTGTTGCAGGTCCTGGCTTGGCAAACAAACTCCCATTGAAGGAAAACAGTTAAAGAATACAAATCATCCGGTGTGCGTCGACGTCGTCTTACGCTCTATTTCGATTCCGGTTTGGTTTCGTCAGGATGGCACCTGAAAGAACACAACTCGAAGTGAGTGTCGAGTATTCGAAAACCTTCTGCAAGCTGATAAATGGTCTTGAAATATCCTATCTCCCTCACACGTCCGTTGTTATTTGCTTTCGTTTCGTACCGTTTCTCTCGCTCAGTCGAGGGTGAATTGTTTGCGTGTCCTTATTTGGCTTGTTTTGTTTGCCACTTTCCCAACAAATGACTTTTAATGATACCAGGCCAGACGTGCAAGTTGGTCCTTGTCTCCCCTCGTCCAAAAAATTCTCACTTTCATTTCTTCTCCTTTCTGGTATTTTGTATTTGAATAAGGATAAAATCGTTCACATGGAAAATTGTTTTCCACCAACATGCCAGGCGACAGCGGTGACGGTGAACATAGAATTTTCGGTGTGGCCCATTAAATCGTTGGTATTTCATCATAATCAAGAGCCCTGTTCGGTCGTTTCACTCGTGTGCAACAACCTCGAGGTGTAAGCGTTTATGAAAAATTGTCGTCTGTCAGGTAAGGAAGCGCAAGGAATTCCACCACCTGATTCTTAACTAAAAAACAAGACATGAACATAGACGATGTGATGTGACTGGCATTGTGTAAGTGTTTGAGGAACATGGAAAAAATTGGCAAACATTTGCCAAAGGAAATGGCGAATTGTGTTGTGTCACACTTGGGATGGTTTACAATAGCAAAGCAAGGATGCGAGAGCAAGAATTGGTGTAGCAAGCGGAAAATTGGAAAATTGATATTCAAAATGAATTCGAATGAATGAGAAATTTATGCAAAGTAGTAAGTTATGTGTCAAGACATAATTATTCATTGAGTTTCCTTTTTCTTTCTTTTCTTTTTTTGGATTTTTTTCCTCTCGTCCTTTGGGGAATGAGCGGACTAGAGATGTTTCACATGTGCACTAGAGTGTACGAATTGGGCCTATTCATTCATTTGTTTATGGTTGCCCGAGAGTGGTGGCTGAGAGAATGTTAAAGGATTTTCCCTCGTTTCCATGTGGCTTGTGCGCCTTTGTATGGGTCTCATTTTGGTAATGGCTCACACAATGTGCCAAAAATGGGTTATTAGCCTGATAGTGCAGGGAACTGTAGGTATTTGAACTCAAATCTATTCTATGTTTTTTCCTGGCGCCCAGCAGCGGATCACGTGGTCGTCTGTAGTTTTCCGGTTGACAGTAATAACTGTCTGCCTATTACATTTTCCTTTTAATTTTTTAAATTTCCTTTGGATCCTCCAAATCATGTCGTCAGGACTTCATTCTAATAGTATTTTCTCTGGTAAGAACACAAAATTCCCGATGGCAAGTTCTTCAATTCATTCATCTCAGTTGGTTTCCAAGCAAAAATATACCCTTCAAGCCCCCTAAGCTCCCATAAACAATACATAATCCTACCGGTGCCGGTAAAACCATCAACAGAATAACATCTTTAGGCAATTAGTTTTCAATTTACCCATTTCAATACAGAAAGAGCCGCTATTTCCTAATTACAAAACTCCACACCCAAGGCACCCCGCCTAGCCATAACATACACGTTTCCTAATCATATCCCATTCGGCCTATAAGGTGTCAACCGCTGACGGCAATTTGGCTTCAACAAGGCTCTTTGTTCTCACAACAAATACATCACAAACGGCTTGAGGTGGTATTAATGGAATCAATTAAACCATGCATCGCCCTCGCAGTACCTGTCATCTCAAGCGCTATTATTGATTCTATATTCTATCAAAGCTGCGGGAGACAATTCATTCAACGTCGGCACGTGTACCTGTCGGTTGTATAGTATGTACATACATATGTACATGTAAGTATGCTTCCATCGTTATCCTTTCACTTTTCTTTTCTACCAAACCACTTTAGTGGATATCCTTTTTTCGTTTTGTTCCTATTCTCGACGGGCTGGACTCATAGATTTTTATCAGATAAAAGTCGCCAGCAGACATTTCCCATAAATCATTGTCCGTTTGTTCACCATCCTCCTTTGCTCCACTACCATACCATAAGGACCACGACGTTCATTCTTCTTCAATCCGCTCTAACCGGACGGGATAAAACGAATCTCGTTTGTTTGGACGTTCAATAAGTAGAAGAAAACAGCAAACACAAGATTTGCGAATGTTTGTTGTTGTACAAATAATTGCGGTAAAACTGTCAACCGAATAGGGTGGCGGCGCTACGGATTTGTCAACAGAAACAACAACAATAACGAAAGAAAAACAGGATAACGAATAGAATGGAATACTTAGAAGGACGCGCGTTCCGATTTATCATTCGATATGACGCGGACATATTGCGCCTGAATGGAGAATCTAATCCTTGAGAAATAATGCTGAAGAGATACACAAAAGATACAATTATGTATACAAACTGGTTTTCATTGGTCTTTTGAAGAGGAATTGAATTGAAAGGATACATATGTACATAAATGTACGTACATACATACATACATACATATATCCTGATCTGATTGAAGGTAAGATAAATGCATGATTAGAATTGGACGCATGAGCTTGACAGTGTTCTGAATTGTCAAATCAGCAGGTAAAGTAGGACGACAGCATTCACGTTGTGACACTAACAGTGACAGACGTCTTTGAAGCTCGAAATTGAATTGTGCTTTTGTTAAAACTAAAAAAATCGTACGGCAGTTAACTGAACCAGGGAAAATAGAAGCTCAACTGTCAACCTAACCTAAAAAGTTAGGGTAAATTGACAGTTTTACAACAATAGACAAATGGAAAGTTAATTCTATTCTCTTACTGTGAAGCTAGAAGGTCTGACTTCAGTCAGGCAAGGCAACGTGACGGGCGTTTTCTCGCTTTTCGAAAATGTCTAACGTACAGGCCTTTAGGAATCATAAATAATTCCGGCTATTCAAGTATTGGCGGATGCTGGCTTTTTAAAAGGCCAGGTAGCAATCTCCATTGCTACCGAAAACACTCAATTTTTTCATCGTCGCGTTGGAGTGAGTGAAGCAATGCTTTCTGAATATCACGTCAAGATAAAGCCTATTATTATGGGAGATGAGACCTGGATGTATGCTTATGATCTAGAAACAACCGAAGAATCAAGTGAACATCGCGCCAAAAGTGAGGCATGACCAAAAAAAACCGCGCCAAAGTCGCTCAAAAATCAAAGTCATGTTGACTGCTTTCATCGATTATCGTGGTTTTGTGCATAAAACTGTCAACAGGTAAAATTATTTGAGCGGTTTGTGCCGTTTGAGTGATTCTATTCGCCTAAAGAGGTCAGAATTGAGGCGAGGCAACTCTTGGCTTTTACTTACTTATCAGGCCAGCAATCTACGGCGGCTCTGAGCCTGAGCTATATCTGCCTCCCATCCTTGACGGTCGTTGTCTTACATCCGTGATTACTTGCGCTTAGTACCGAGATAGACAAACTCCTCAACCACCTTGAAATTATAGTTGTCAATCGTTGTATTTTGTCCCAGGTGGTGAGCGACGGCTGGGTTTTTGCTTGAAAGAAAGGATTTCGTCTTATCCTCGTTGATTTTAAGACCAACTAGTTCCGCCTGTTCAATATCATCCGCGTATCCTAGCGTATCCTAGCAGCTGGACAGACTTGTGGAAGATAGTGCCTTGCCTGTTGACGCCTGCCCGTCGCATTTTCTGCACCAGCACCATATTAAAGAAGTTACACGACAGCGCATTTCCTGGTAGCTGCCCATTAGTGCGGTGTAAAAGGGTTTTAGAATGTTCACATAGTGGACAGGATCTTGTATGTGACAGTAGGAATATACCTATATAGTTCTTGCAAGAGGTAGGATCGCCTTTTTCGTGGATGGGGCAAATGGAACTAACATCAGCACCAGCCTTGAAGAGCTCCGATGGCACGTCATCTGAGCCTGCGGCCTTGTTGCTCTTTAGCTTTTGAAATAGCTGTGCCGACTTCTTTGGGGAGGACTACATCAGCGCGGGTGGGAGTGGGAGTTGGTATTTCCTCAGCCCCTACTACTCTCTCCTGGTCATGCTCATTAAGCAGCTACTGGAAATGCGGCTTAAATGCATCCACTAATCCCTGCCGATGGTGACAACATAAGCCTCTAAATTTCGAAGAGCCTTTCTTGTAGCCTCCTGCAAAGGCTTTTTGGTTTCTTAAAAAAGGCCCGTATTTTATGCTTGTCCCTTGACTCCCCGATATCCTTGAGCTGGGAAGCCACGAAGGTTCGTTTCTTTAGTCGAAGCAGTTTTTTTCTCCTCCGTTCTTCTTCTCTTGCGTTGTCCTGGTTTTTCGCTGCAGCGCCTTTGGTACGGCTTTTGGTTGCTGCTTTTTTCTGCTCACAAACGCCTTTATGGTACGGGTTTCTTGTCGGGGGTGTATTCGCTTGCGGGGAAATCTTGTGCTACTTATCACCGCATTACGAGCTGTCAAAAAGTCCGTGAGTCGGAAGCCTTCCGTCCACTCCGCCAAAGGTGTTCTTCTTACCGAATTTGGCACTGAAGTCCCCGAGTATGATTCATCATACTCCGGACAAGCTCCTTAGGCGTTTTACAAGAGATCGTAGAGGTCCTCTTTGATGGGGTCTTCAGCCTCTTCGGTAAGGGCGTGTGCACAATCTGCCTTTGATGCGGATCACAGTCAGGTGATAACTTATGTGCTTAAAGCCTATACAAATCCGTACCCAACATGTGCAATCTTTTGTGACAGCTGTAATAGATGTCGCAATCTTTTTTCCTCATCATACATATTTCCTGGATCGCAGTAATATCCGCCTTGCACTGCATGATGATTCCTTCCAGTTTATGAGGAGCTCCAGCAGTGTACAGAGTTCTGACATTCCAAGAGCATACTCGCAAAGCGTGTTCCTTTTTCGTGCTATGTCGTCTTCGAGTATCCGTCCGTGTATCCGAAGCATTTTGCTGTTTCATAATTTTTCTTTTTCTTTACATGGGCGGGTTGTTGGTTCGCTCCACAATTGCCAGTCTGGTCGGGGTATTGTAGCAGCCTCTTGCCAAGGGCGATAGTTGCATACATTTGTTCACCTCTCAATGGTTGTTTTAGAGGCTATCCAGAAGGCTTCACGAGGAGGCTGTATGTCAACTTGACCCGGGCATTGAAATACGGGTCATTGTTGGCATCTCTCCAGGTCGAGAGCAATCAACAACTTAACCCTGTTCGACCCCATGCGCTCTAACCCTTGAGAATTCCATTTGCATAAGTGCATTGTATCAAGAGTGGATTGCTTTGAAGGCGATGAATTTGATTTGAAAGAATAAATAAAGGTTTTACAAAGTAAATGCTATGTTACCTTATTTATTGGACACAGTAGTACATATGTGTAATGATCTAAAGAGTGCACAATGAACCGATAGGTCTACTAAAAGTCATATTGTAGCTTGGTGCGAGTGGAACGTCACCTGAACACCTGAAGCCTCGCTGACACTATTTTGCTTCAAGACCCGTATCGTTCACGTCAAATACTATCACTGTGTTCTGAGTTATTCAGTAAGGTTGTTCCAAGCAGATTGGAACAGCATTTTTTGCATCTGTTCTTTAGGTAGAAGATGAAAGCATGCCCGACGACTGGAATACCAGCTCTATATGCCCCATCCACAGAAAAGGCGATCCAACCTCTTGGAAGAACTACAGAGGTATATCCCTGCTCAATGTCGCATACAAGATCCTGTCCAGCGTATTGTGTGAACGTCTACAACCATTTTGCACCGCACTAATCGGCAGCTACCAGTGCGGCTTCCGGCCCGGCAAGTCAACTATAAACCAAATTTTCACACTTCGACAAATCCTGGAAAAGACCAACGAGTTTCGAATCGATACACACCACCTTTTCATCGATTTCAAAGTCGCATACGACAGCATTTCGTGAAGAACTGTTTGGGGCGATGGCCGAATTCGGGATCCCGGTAAAGCTGATCCAGTTGTGTCGCGCCTCGCTAAAAAACACGCGATGCACCGGGCAACTCGGTTCTAGGACCTCGGAACCATTCGAAACATGCACCGGATTTCGGCAAGGAGGTGTGCTGTCATGTGACTTCTTCAACCTGGTGCTGGAGCAGATAGTGCGACGGGCAGGCGTCAATAGGGAAGGCACTATCTTTTACAAGTCCATCCAGCTGCAAGGATACGCGGATGATATCGACATCATCGCGTGTTCTCGCCGTGGCATTGTGGAAGCATTCACGGCGATTGAAGAACAGGCGAAACGAGTTGGTCTTAAGATCAATGAGGACAAAACGAAATACATGCTGTCAAGCAAAAACCAATCCGTCGCTCACCACCTGGGAAAAAAAATATAACAATTGACATCTACAATTTCGAGGTAGTTAAGGAGTTTTTCTACCTCGGGGCAAACGTAAATTCCACAAATGACACCACAGTGGAGATCCGGCATAGAATCGCCCTTGGCAACCGTTGCTACTTCGGCTTGTCCAAACAACTGGGTTCAAAGATCAAAGACATGCTTTACAAAACGCTCATTCTGCCAGTCTTGCTGTATGGAGCCGAAAGCTGGACGATAAGTAGGACAGCGGAGCTGATTTTGGGTTCTTTCGAAAGAAAAATTCTGCGCCGTATATTTGGTCCTGTCTGTGAGGAAGGTGTATGGAGAAGAAGACACAACCGCGAACTCTACGAGCTGTACCAAGATGTGGATGTAGTCCGGAAGGCAAGAATCCGTCGACTACACTGGCTCGGCCACATCGAGCGCATGGACATCAACGCTCCAGCTAAGAGGGTCTTCGACTCTGAGCCTCCTGGTTCGAGAAGAAGAGGAAGACCGAACCTCCGGTATAAAGACCAAGTAATCGCGGATGTAAGACATCTTGGTTTTGACAACTGCAAGCAGCGTGCCCGGGACCGTCAAGGATAGAAGGCAGCTATAGCTCAGGCTCAGATCCTCCATGGATCGCTGGCCTGATAAGTAAGTAAGTCTTGAGGTAGAACAGATTTGTGAAAAGTGTCAAAAACAGCTGATAAATAACATACGCTTGGAATGTAGGCGGTTGTTTAACTTGATCTGACATTTCTCACAAATGTGCCTGGTTTTGTTCTGCTTTGTTCCTCATCAAACACAGCTTATATATCATTTCATTTATCTATCCTATCAATGTTTTAATAGAGGAAACCTGGGTAAATGCATAACCAAAATCCGAAAACAGATCCCAGTTCAAACGTCAAAACTAATCCACACATCCAACACATACGATTCGATTAAAAAACCATCACTTTCCCTCCGACGCGACTAAAAACAAAATAAAATATCCAATCTGTTCTATCTATATACATTCTATGCCCCAAATGATTCAGATTCAGTTCATCCGAGGCGACTCCTAAAGTCGTAACTCGGCAACAAATCTCGCACAAACAAACCCGAGGAGCATAAATCAAATGTAATCGGAAAAACACTGTTTCACTCATGTTTAGAGAGAGAGAGAGAGGGCAAACAAAAAAACAAAATACAAACGAAAGAGTTCTTTCGAGGACATTTGTTTTGTCTCAAAAAGTTTTTCCCGTCCGGGTTGGGGTTGACTAAAAATAGGGGCGGTTGTAGGTCAACTGGTTTGGAATATAAATATCCAATCCTATCGCATTGGATACAAGATAAATTGGGTTTAAGGACCCTACGTTTAGGGAATACTTCTGCCATAAATAAGCCTAAAACGTTTGCCAATTCGTAGGATGTACATATTATGTATCTACGGTAGCTGGGGCTATTTTAATAGTAGTGATAACCTAGGCTTACCGCCCACATGTACATACATATATAATTTCCAACGCCTCGTCCCCGATAAGATGTCGCATCCGAAAACATAGTGCTAAGGCAGAACATGTACAGAACAGATGTACAGATGTAAACACTTTTGATGCGCATCGAAGTGAAAAATTCTTCGAATACCTTAGAGACAAGATGATTCGCATCGATACCAGTGTTATGCTATGATACGTAACCATGGTCACTAGTGACAATGATAGACGACAACATTTGCGGTGGAACTATTAAAATCCGATTTGACTTGGTCGTAGTCGCCGAAAATTTTGCACAATCAACAGTCGACCAATTCCAGGTCGAATGCACAACGGACCGCAAACATTTCAAGATCATAACCGAAGGATTTATGGGTGGCTACGTTACGGAGTGCATGTATCAAAGGGTGTAGAACAGGAAACTTTCGGCGATAAGCCTACATAGTGCTGCACTCATGCCTATCTGTCGACTACATGGAAGGGTGTGTGTGTGTTGTTGGGTGAACTTGTAATGTACAATAGTTCGGTCAGTTGGGCATAAATCCTGAAGCTGACATGTTGAGGGAGGTTGGCAGTTGGGTTAAGTGTTTGCATGGTGCGATGCTATTCTGCCGCTTGTTTGCCTGTCACTCGTACAATCCTGACCCAATGTAAAGTGCATTAATTATAGGAAAAGTTCAAGTGGATGGCAGCAAAATTAACCGCAAATGGAAGTTTAAGTTCTTTGGAAAAACATGATTTTCGGATTAAAGTTCCTTATGAGATGCTGTCTGGCGCTTGTAAGCGGTAAGCCGAACGTTATATGCCAGACGTTTCAGCTTGTGTGCTATGCCAGGCGATGTAGGATCTTCTAGTCAATACACTCGTAAATAATAGATGTGCTTATTGAAATTCTGACATGTACAAAGTTTGCAGTTGATAGATACATACGTACCTACTTGTTACGGCCATTTGTTAAACATTTGAATTGAACACACTTGGCAATTTCCCAGCCAATGGATAAATACATGTAAGAAATACAAACTTGTTCAAAATGAAAAAAAAAAGCTAGTTTCTAAGCATCAAAGATTTTTCAGTCAACTTTTCGAATTTATCTAGTTAGTTAACGGGCGTGATTATTGTAGTAAACGTACTTACGTATTATTTACAGAAATATTTATTTGCTAATACATAGTTGAACACGAGACGTTAGATATTTACATACGTACATATACATAGATACGAGTATAGTTATTAGGGATTTTGAAAAATGCATCCATGGAAAAGGATAGCTTGGTCTGAGGATCAACTTCAAATAATTTATCGCGAGTGGGGTGTATTCTATACACACAAACAGAAGTTAAATAAAGCGGCGGCATATTATGACGTTTCATTAGCCTTAAAGGTACAATCTTGTGCCAATGGTTTCTACGTACCTATATATGGATGTATGAATATACTTATGTATGTGTGTATATTTCTTATAGCGTGACCCAAAAGCCTATTATTATAGAAGTCAATGTAAGCGTAATATAGCCCAGGTAGAGGATGCCCTGAAAGATAGTCAAGCCGCAATGGGTATATAAACAACCTACGCCTTTATGCTCTGTGTTTATTTAATTTGATTTCAGCGAGTGATCCTCAATGTCAGCCATACAACGTAGAAGTATGTGATGCCCTTTACCAGCTAAATCAGTTTGAAAATGCAAAGTGCGAGCTGTGTAACAACTCGCGTAAGTTTAGCGGCCTAAAGCTGAAAGCATTTAACAATCGCAATGATGTGGTACGTAATCCCATTGGGCGATATGAAATGGTTTATTTTCTAACGTGTATGTCTCTATAGTTAGACGATGACTTCAATGCCACCTTGGGTGAAACGCTGGGACCATTTATCCTCGAGCATGATAAGTACATTCATCTAGCTGAGGACGCTCTCATTCGAGAAAGAAATATTGACTCACGACCACTGTGGAAAGTTCTGCGGGCTGAGGATAAATGTGATGTTATTAGTGTCATCGAAAAGGAGGTAAGGACAATACAAGAATATCCCACATACAAATAAGAACCGCGATTACGCTTGATTACAGGAACCACTTCTGTCGCCTAGGGAAATAGCGCGAAGGATGCGTGCCTTTAATATATTTAATCAAATATACATGCGACGCAGTTGGATAGACGTTCTATTCCTGCGAGCTTTGAGAAAAGACCCCAATCTGCTTCTTCCACAATCGCAGTGGACTCGACCGCAACTGGAAATCATAACTAAAAGTAATTATGAGACGACTATGAAGTTTTTGGTATGTCTATCAAAGCAGAGTCTGCCTCGTTCCAAAACCTACTCATCATTGGTATTTTCATAGAAAATGTTACACGCGCGTTGTCCGCTCTATACAAAGAAAGCCCGTAAATCTGGAAATAGGGCTTTGACAGAGAAACATATGGAGGACTACCTCTTTCGTGTGCAATACCAGGTTCATCGTAATATGCTCGATATGCTCAAGAAGATCAAACTTTTGCGAGCGACCAAAAAGTTGGCGGTACACTTACACCATGTTGTACTGTTGTCCACGTTATCATTTCATTTTTTCTTACAGAAACTCAAGGCGATTGTGGAGTCATTCATGGGCGATTATGTGGTACTAAAGACACGACGCGTCATGCCGTGGAAATTCGAGTTCTGCAATGAAGTCTATAATATGCTGGCTTTGGCCTACATTGATCATTATCTCGCGGTACCGCAGAATTTTATGAGCTTTCCGCCGGAAGAACGATTTTTGGTGTTGCTTAAGATGTCCCGCGAGAAAGATAAGGACCCAGTAAAGTTTGTATTTGGTGACAGAACAAGCTACCAGGATGAAGGGGATTTAGATCTACCTTTGATCAAGACAAGGTAAGTTTGAAGGTTTTACATCCTGTTAATTTCTATAATTTTTTTTCCTCCAAATAACAGAGCTTATATATCTCGGCTGGAAAAACGTATCAAATTTGCCAAATATGGCATTGAAAGGGCTTATCTCTGGCATGAGATTGCTGAGGCACATTTGAAGAACACCCGATACGACGAATGCTGCGTTATGTCACGTAGGGCGATTGAGGGTAAGTTCAAATTGCTACTAGATGGTTTTACAGCTCATGAAAGTGTGCAATCTTTTATAGAAGCTAAAAAGTGCAACAGTTTAGTGTGGAACCTATTGGGTCTACTAGTCACGTGTAAGTCGCATGCAGCTTTGAAAAAAGTCGAAAAGATCAAGGATACCCTAAATGATGCCTTAGAGCTGGCAACACGTTTGAAAGCTGAAAAAATAGCTGAGTATATCGGTTTATTACGATACGTTAATATTAAGGTCGGAAAGGCGCAAGAGGAACGTCGAAGGACTAAAAGTCGAATTTCGTTGCGTCAGAAGTCCAGTATTGGGACTTAGGGGCTTAAATTTTCCGCGTTAGCACATACAGACGTTAAATCCCGGAACTTATGTGTTTTTTTTAAAACACCTCGATTTTTAGCGGTAAGCCGAATATTATACACCAAACATTTGAGCTTGTGTTGCATGTCAGGCGATGTATGTAAGTTTTTCTGGCCAATGTACTTGTACGTAATTGTTACGCTCTTAATTTTGGTACGCTTTCTTCCCGAGTGGGAATCAAAATATTTTGCGCGGTGAGTAAGATATACCTGTACCTCTAATACTTACGCACCTGCCGTTTAATTGGAAACGAATTTAACCTAAGAATTGGTATGGCAGGTATGGTTTCATCTAGTGAATTGATTGGTAGGGGAGCTTCTGCCGTTATTCCAGCTTCCAGAGTTGAATGTGGTCCTACAATTGAGTCCAGAAAACCATTACTTTCCATTTACATATCGCCGCACGAAAGAGGTTAATTAGGTGAAATTTTGATTGTCTCAAAAGTTAAGTTCGGTGGTGCTTACCATGTAATGCCTCTGCTGACTATGCGCCTTTTTCGTCTGGTGTTGAAACATAAGTTGCTAAGAATGTCGCCAATGCATCATCTCCAGACTGGTTGCTTTTTATAATTTTGAGAAAGGACATCTTCAACATTGGAAACATTCTCTCTACTATGCCATTCTACTCTGGGTTAAAAGGGGCCGAAATAATAGGGCCAATTGAGTGCTGTGAGTTGCTTGAGATGAATTGACGCAATCATCTTGAGCAGTCTGTCTAAAGCGAATATTGACAGTAGACGACTACAATCAATAACATATACTCCTTAAAGGCTCTGCAAAGTCAATGTGGATCTCAAACTTCTCCTGAGGAGGACAAATGCAATTGGCATTAAGTTGGCAGGTAATGCATTACGTCACCGTTTGCTTGGTAATGCATTCGGGCTTTTTGTTTTATCCCAATGGCCTTGACGCAAAAGAGTTGAAATCTTTTGCTGAGGCTTCAACGGGATGCTTACTTACTTACTTATCAGGCCTGCGATCCATGGAGGATCTGAGCCTGAGCTATAGCTGCCTTCCATCCTTGACGGTCCCGGGCACGCTGCTTCCAGTTGTCAAGACCAAGATGTCTTACATCCGCGATTACTTGGTCTTTATACCGGAGGTTCGGTCTTCCTCTTCTTCTCGAACCAGGAGGCTCGGAGTCGAAGACCCTCTTAGCTGGAGCGTTGATGTCCATGCGCTCGATGTGGCCGAGCCAGTGTAGTCGACGGCTCCTTGCCTTCCGGACTACATCCACATCTTGGTACAGCTCGTAGAGTTCGCGGTTGTGTCTTCTTCTCCATTCACCTTCCTCACAGACAGGACCAAATATCCGGCGCAGAATTTTTCTTTCGAAAGAACCCAAAATCAGCTCCGCTGTCCTGCTTATCGTCCAGCTTTCGGCTCCGTACAGCAAGACTGGCAGAATGAGCGTTTTGTAAAGCATGACTTTGGTCTTTCGAGTGAGGAGTTTTGACCCCAGTTGTTTGGACAAACCGAAGTAGCAGCGGTTGCCAAGGGCGATTCTACGCCGGATCTCCACTGTGGTGTCATTTGTGGAATTTACGTTTGCCCCGAGGTAGACAAACTCCTTAACTACCTCGAAATTGTAGCTGTCAATTGTTATGTTTTGTCCCAGGTGGTGAGCGACGGATTGGTTTTTGCTTGACAGCATGTATTTCGTTTTGTCCTCATTGATCTTAAGGCCAATTCGTTTCGCCTGTTCTTCAATCGCCGTGAATGCTTCCACAATGCCACGGCGAGAACACGCGATGATGTCGATATCATCCGCGTATCCTAGCAGCTGGATGGACTTGTAAAAGATAGTGCCTTCCCTGTTGACGCCTGCCCGTCGCACTATCTGCTCCAGCACCAGGTTGAAGAAGTCACATGACAGCGCATCTCCTTGCCGAAATCCGGTGCATGTTTCGAATGATTCCGAGGTCCTAGAACCGAGTTGCACGGTGCATCGCGTGTTTTTTAGCGTGGCGCGACACAACTGGATCAGTTTTACCGGGATCCCGAATTCGGCCATCGCCCCAAACAGTGCTTCACGATGAATGCTGTCGTATGCGGCTTTGAAATCGATGAAAAGATGGTGTGTATCGATTTGAAACTCGTTGGTCTTTTCCAGGATTTGTCGAAGTGTGAAAATTTGGTCTATAGTTGATTTACCGGGCCGGAAGCCGCACTGGTAGCTGCCGATTAGTGCGGTGCAAAATGGTTTTAGACGTTCACACAATACGCTGGACAGGATCTTGTATGCGACATTGAGCAGGGATATACCTCTATAGTTCTTGCAAGAGGTAGGATCGCCTTTTTTGTGGATGGGGCATATAGAGCTGGTATTCCAGTCGTCGGGCATGCTCTCATCTTCCCAAATTTTGCAGATGATCTGGTGCATGCTCCCTACCAGAACATCGCCGCCAGCCTTGAAGAGCTCTGATGGCAAGCCATCTGAGCCTGCGGCCTTGTTGTTCTTCAGCTTCTGAATAGCTGTGCCGACTTCTTCTATGCTGGGTGGGAGGACTACTTCAGCGGCTGGAGTTGGGATTTCCTCAGTCCCTACCACTCTCTCTTGGTCATGCTCGTTAAGCAGCTGCTGGAAGTGCTGCTTAAATACATCCACTATTCCCTGCGGGTCGGTGACAAGATTACCCTCGCAGTTTCGAAGAGCCAGGGTGCCCTTTTTGAAGCCTCCTGCAAGGCCTTTGGCTTTCTTGTAAAAGGCTCGTATTTTATGTCTATCCCTAGACTCCTCGATATCCTTGAGCTGGGAGGCTGCGAAGATTCTTTTCTTTTGTCGCAGTAGTTTCTTCTCCTCTTCTTCTGGCTCGGTACTCTTCTCGCGCTGCCCTGGTTTTCCTCTGCAGCGCCTTTTGGTACGCCTCGTCGGTTGCTGCCTTTTTCTGCTCACACTCGCCATCATACCACGGGTTTCTTGTCGGGGGTGGTAGGTATCCTAAGGTGGTTTCGGCTACTTCCTGAATGGCTGAGCGGCAATGCAGCCACATATTATTGGTATTTGTGTTCGACGTAGGCATACCGTAGAGTCTTTCGCTCAGCTGCTCCCTGTAGACTCTGGCAACCTCCGGTGTGCTCAGGCGCCCAATGTCGAACCTCCTCCTGATGGGCTGGTGCAGCTTTCTGACATTGGACAGTCGAGCTCTGAATCTTGCTGCTACGAGGAAGTGGTCAGAGTCGACATTTGCCCCTCTGAATGTTCGCACATCCAGGATGTCTGACGCGTGCCTTGCGTCAATGAGCACATGGTCGATTTGGTTGGCGGTTCGACCGTCCGGAGATCGCCAGGTTGCTGTGTGGATTCGCTTGCGAGGGAATCTTGTGCTACTTATCACCGCATTACGAGCTGTCGCAAAGTCAGCGAGTCGGAAGCCGTTATCTGTTGTTGTATCGTGGAGGCTGTGCTTTCCGATCACTCCGCCAAGGGTGTTTTCCTTTCCGATTTTGGCGTTGAAGTCCCCGAGCACGATTTTTACATCGTACTCCGGACAAGCTCCGTAGGCGTTGTCCAGGAGGTCATAGAAGTCCTCCTTGATAGGGTCTTCAGCCTCGTCGGTAGGGGCGTGTGCACATATAAGGCTGATGTTATAAAATCTGCCTCTGATGCGGATCACAGCCAGGCGATCACTTATAGGTTTAAAGTCGATGACCTTCGACCTTAACCGCTTTCCCACGACAAATCCGCATCCCAGTAAGTGCAACCTTTTGTGACAGCTGTAATAAATGTCGCAATTTTTCTTCCTAATCATACCGTTTCCTATCCAGCGTATTTCCTGGACCGCAGTAATATCCGCCTTGTACTGCGTGAGGATTCCTTCTAGTTTATGAGCAGCTCCGGGAGTGTACAGGGTTCTGACATTCCAGGAGCATACTCGCAAATCGTGTTCCTTTTTCGTGCGTTGTCGTCGTCGAGTATCCGTCCGTGTATCCGAGGCATCTTGCTCATTCATAACTTAGGGTTTTTTTTACGTGGGCGGATTGTTAGCCCGCCGCACAACCGCCATTCTGGTCGGGGTTTTTTTCGCTGCATACGTTTGTTCACCTCCCAACGGTTGTTGAAGAGGCTATCCAGAGGGCGCCGCGAGGAGGCCGTATGTCAACTTGACCCGGGCATTTAAACAGGGATCGTTGCTGGCATCTCGCCAGGTTGAGAGCAATCAACAACTTTACCCTGTATGTCCGAGCCCATGCCCTCCAACGGGATGACGACTCCCAAACTATCGCTGTAGAAACTAAGAATACCAGCCTATGCACACTCAAAGAAAAGTTTCTTCAAAAATATGATCACAAAACAATTTTAAGCGATATGGCCAGTAGGATTGACACGAACTAGATACATTTGTTCACAGTTGGATTTGGTTCAAAGAATTTGCGTGCTATAGGCATTGATTGAAAAACCTTCTACGGTCGAGTTCGTCGGTACCATGAGGCAAACGCGAAAAACAATCTGCGTTTCCATCTTGCTTTGCTTGGTGATGGCGAGCTGTATGAGGGTAACCCACCAAAGTTACTGTCCATCGCTTAAGGTGTTTCGTCTTGTTGGGGCTAAACATTGTTGCCAATAGTTGATGATCTGTCATCAACTCGAATTGGCGCGCATACAAGTACTGGTGAAACTTCTTCCGACGGAAAGAGGGATTTATTCAAAGTCTTCGATGGGAAAACGATTGGTGTTTCTGTTCCATTTGGGTAGATGGGGGGACATTTTTTATTTTTTTTTTTTTTTTTTTTTGTTGAATGCTTCTGCTATCTGTTGACGCACTCAGATGCAAATGACCTTTACTGTATTTTGCCCGTTTTCCCGGGAAAAATGGGTAGGAATTTCAGTGATGTAGAGCTAAGAGATTCGGCGCACACCATGTCGGCCCCAAGGGTGAGCCACCGTGCGCGAGCAAGGGCGGACCAGCCGCAGAAAGTGAAGATGCAAGAGAATTCTGTCCCCTCGACCAAGATGAAATTGAGCTAGTATTTTCGAGGTCTGAAACTAATCAAGCCGCGGGCGCGGGTGGCCTTTCTTCAGAGCTATTTAAAGCGGCTTGAGATGAGCTGGTAGGGCCCATGCACCAGTTTAAAATATGGTCCGAAGAAAGAATGCCCGACGAATGGAATCTCAGCAACGTTTGCCCCGTCCACAAGACTGGAGACCCCTATAACAGCACCAACTACAGGGGAGTAAGTTTCCTTAACATCGCATATAAGATGTTCTCTGCCGTATTATGTGAGCACCTGAAACCCTTTGTGCATAATCTGATAGGTTCTTATCAATGTGGTTTTAGGCCAGGTAAACCCACAATAGATCAAATGTTCACACTGCGGCAGATCTTGGAGAAGACCCAAGAGCACCAAATCGACATCCATCATGTCTAGCCATGTCTAGTTTTGGCATCCCTGCTAAGCTCGTCAGATTAGGCAGTATTACAATGAAGAACTCTCGCTGCTACATTAAGGTCGTTAGCGAATTGACCGAGACCGTTGATGCTTAAAAAGGATTTGGATGAGGTGACGCCCTGTCATGAAATTTTTCAACATTATACTTGAAAAGAGACTCACTGGCCAACACAAAACACATTTACGTAATTGTCGAACACAGCGAGAGGTCAATGAGACGTTCGAAAGCATTGAAGCAGAAGCGGCTTAAATAGGTCTTTCGGTAAATAAGGGTAAAACCAAATACATGCTGTCGTCGAAAAAGCGCACACAACACCGACGTCTTGGCCAGAAGTGTCAAGAACTTCGTCTACCTTGGCTCCCTAGGACCAGCGAAAACATCACCAGCGCTGAGATAAGACGCAGAATAACTCTTGCCAACTGCTGCTTCTTTGGCCTCAAGAGGCAATTGAGAAGTAGACCATGGTTGCGCTATACAGAACCTTATTCATCTCGGTCCTCCTCGATGAAAACCCTCTTAAAACGCATTCCATACATTCCGTATTAGACGTTAACTTTTTAGGGTTCCGTACCCAAAGGGTAAAACGAGATCCTATTACTAAGACTTTGCTGTCCGTCCGTCCGTCTGTCACCAGGCTGTATCTCATGAACCGTGATAGTTAGACAGTTGAAATTTTCAGGGATGATGTATTTCTGTTGCCGCTATAGCAACAAATAAAAACAGAATAAAATGAATATTTAAGGGGGGCTCCCATACAACCGACATGATTTTCAACCAAAAAATCCCCTTGGTCACATACTAACCTAAGGTTAGTCGACAATGTCCCACAACCAGTAGCAAACTTCCCATTTTTGATCCCTTTTGTGTCTTTGATATATTAATCCTAGCTGAAAAACCTCTTTCTGTAATTACGAACAACCAATAATAAATACCCTTTAAACTTTGATGATCCCCATTGTGTCACTGCTAAGTTAATCCTTGCTGCAAACCCTTTCGTACAATTGCTATTCCCCCCCTTTTCCATCCTGATAGGTTAAGATATCAATTATTGCAACAAATTCAATTGTTGTGAAATTTACTTTCGATCATATCCCACAACCAATAAAACACTTCCAAACATTGCTCCCTATTGTGTCCTTGATATATTAATCCTAGCTGCAAACCTTTTTCCCATAATTTTCCCATAACACACTTCGAAGTTTTGATCCCTATTGTGTCCTTGATATATTAATCCTAGCTGCACACCTTTTTCCCATGATTATTGTTATTCACTTTTTCACCTACTTGCTGTCAAGTAAGATAATTTATTTGAATTCAATGGACACTTTGATGATCAACTATCTCATCATGGAGGTTTTTTATCATAATATGCCTATAACCTGCCTGCAACTAAGTTCTGTAATTATGCAAAAAATCAATTCAAACGGATTTGCCGTTTTAATGTGATCACTGATGAGGTAACACACAACTCTGGCGCACGATGAGCGAGTTCGGATCCCTATAACACCAACGCTATCGAATGTTTATTTCGTGACGTTCCTCCTCGGCGGGGTACTGGCAAACCCCCCGTAATAAACTTGCCATGAAAAAGCTTCTCAACTCACACCGTTCGGAACACAGGTCCCTTTCACCTGTGTGAAAAATAAATCACACACAACATGGGTGATTGAGAGAAGCTTGGCTCTGGTCCTTCATGGGCTGTAACGCCACCAAAAGAAGAAGAAGTAATGTTGTTTGGTGAATATATGTAAAAGTTTACAAGGTGTGAATGTGAACTAAAATTCAAATCAAAAATGTGGTCTAGGTGCGGCCCGCAAGACCCACACGACTAACTTCCCAGTGGGAAAAATTAAGACACCCATTTAATTTCATATTTATTCATTTTTAACCCCCGAAGCAAAAAAAGGGGTGTTATATGTAAGTTTGAGATGTCTGTGTGTCTGTCTGTGGCATCGTAACTCCTGAACGAATGGACCGATTATCATGCCTTTTCTTCTTTTTTTGAAAGCTAACGTGATCGAAATGGTCCTTAGCTACAATTTGTGAAGATCTGTTCAGGTGTTTCAAGGTCATTAGCTCATTTCGTTAGCTGCGGTGGGATTCTTAGGCGAATAATGGGTAATGTATCGGATCTCGTCCGATCACTGCAATCAACCAGCATCGGGCGCTGTCAGTACTTAGATGGCGGACAACTTGGGAACGCAACGTGTTGTTCTTTTTGTTTTTTTTTTTTTTGCCTATTTTTTTGTTTTTGAATTTCTAACAAGAAAACGGCTGGTTTTCAGTTTACTGAAAACTTACTCAGTTCTAAGTTGCGTAATTACGCGTGGAATGAACCCAATCTTATGTCAATATCATCTTTGGTATGCACATGTGCCCATACGAACATACACACACATGTATGTACATCTCTATAAAAACCTTGTATTTGGATTCTGGTGACCTTGAAACGTCGAGATATGTCAAAATTTGGAATTCGTAAAATCGGCGAATTACACCAACTTGCCACTAGGAGGTTAAAAATGCTTGGAAGCTACCCTGCCATCTACGACAACCACCCATGAAGAAAATAACTTAGCAAAAGTTGAACTTGTTCAAAAACAAAAACTCCGATTTTTAAGGATCAAAGATTCTTGAGTCAGTTTTACGAATTTTATCAGTTAGGAATCGGACGTAGTTAGCAGATACATATATTTTATTAACGAAAACAATTCTTAGATAAACTTAATTTTATTTGTTAGTAATTTTATACTAGACCTTACATATATACATAGATACGAATATAGTAATTAGGGACTTTGAAAAATGCAACCATGGAAAAGGATAGATTGGTCTGATGATCAGCTTCAAATAATTTATCGCGAATGGGGTGAATTCTTTACGCACAAACAGAAGTTAAACAAAGCAGCGGAATATTATGACGTTTCATTAGCCTTAAAGGTACAATCTTGGGAATTTCGGGACAAGGGTTTCTACGTACCAATATGTATATGTACATATGTATGTTTCTTTTAGCATGACCCAAAAGCCTGTTATTTTAGAAGTCAATGTAAGCGTAATATAGCCCAAGTAGAGGATGCCCTAAAAGACAGTCAAGCCGCAATGGGTATATAAACAACCTTAGACTTTATCCCCTGTGCTTATGTAATTTGATTTCAGCGAGTGACCCTCAATGTCAGCCATACAACGTAGAAATATGTGATGCCCTGTACCAGCTAAATCAGTTGGAAAAAGCAAAGAGCGAGCTTTGTAATAACTCTCGTAAGTTTAGCGGCCTAAAACTGAGAGCCTTTAATCATCGCAATGATGTGGTACGTAATCCCATAGGGCGATATGAAATCGTTTATTTTCGAACGTGTATGTCTCTATAGTTAGACGATGACTTCAATGCCACCTTGGGTGAAACGCTGGGACCATTTATCCTCGAGCATGATAAGTACATTCATCTAGCTGAGGAGGCACTCATTCGAGAAAGAAATATTGACCCACGGCCACTGTGGAAAATTCTGCTGGCTGAGGATAAATGTGATGTTCTTAGCGTCCTCGAAAAGGAGGTAAGGGCAAAACAAGAATATCCCACATGCAAATAAGAACCGCGATTACGCTTGATTACAGGAACCACTCCTGTCGCCTAGGGAAATAGCGCGAAGGATGCGTGCCTTTAATATATTTAATCAAATATACATGCGACGCAGTTGGATAGACGTTCTATTCCTGCGAGCTTTGAGAAAAGACCCCAATCTGCTTCTTCCACAATCGCAGTGGAGTCGACCGCAACTGGAGATCATAACTCAAAGTAAATATGAGACGACTATGAAGTTTTTGGTATGTCTATCAAATCAGAGCCCGCCTCGGCCCGAAACCTACTCATCACTACTATTTTCATAGAAAATGTTACATGCGCGTTGTCCTCTCTACACAAAGAAAGGCCGTAAATGTGGCAATAAAGAGTTGGCAGAGAAACATATGCAGGACTACCTCTCTCGTGTGCAATACCAGGTTCATCGTGATATGCTCGCTATGCTCAAGAAGATCAAACTATTGCGAGCGACCAAAAAGTTGGCGGTACACTTACACCATTATGTACATACTGCTGTCCATGTTATTTCCTTTTCATCCTTCTTACAGAAACTTAGGGCGATTGTTGAGTCGTTCATGGGCGATTATGTGGTACTGAAGACACGACGCGTAATGCCATGGAAATTGGAGTTCTACAATGAAGTCTATAATATCCTGGCTTTGGCCTACCTCGATCATTACCTCGCGGTACCTCAGAATCTTATGAGCTTTCCGCCGGAGAAACGATTTTTAATGTTGCTTAAGATGTCCCACGAGAAAGAAAAGGAGCTAGTGAAATTTGTCTTTGGTGATAGAGCAAGCTACCAGGATGAAGAGTCTGTAGATCTACCTTTAATCAAACTTAGGTAAGTGTGAAGGTTTCATTTTCTGTTAATTTCTATAATTTCTTGCTCAGGACTTACGTGTCTCGACTGGAAAAACGAATCATATTTGCCAAATATGGCATTGAAAGGGCTTATCTCTGGCATGAGATCGCTGAGGCACATTTGAAGAACACCCGATACGACGAATGCTGCGTTATGTCACGTAGGGCGATTGAGGGTAAGTTCAAAGTGCTACTAGATGGTTTTACAGCTCATGAAAGTGTTCAATCTTTCATAGAAGCTAAAAAGTGCAACAGTTTAGTGTGGAATCTATTGGGTCTACTAGTCACGTGTAAGTCACATGCAGTTTTGAAAAAGCTCGAAAAGATCAACGATACCCTAGATAATGCCATGAAGGTGGCGATACGTTTGAAAGAAGAAAAGGTTGTTGACTTTATCGCGTTATTACGGTACGTTAATGAGCAGATGGCAGCGGAGAAAAGGATGCAAGATGAAATTCGAAGGACAATCAGTCGATTTTCAGTGAAGAGTCATAATAAGGCCAGTGTTGAGAGTACCGTATAGACGTGTCCCATACCTCCAATCCGGAATGAATGTGGTTGTTTTGAACTAATTACATATTAGGGCTTTCCACGAACATTTGAAAAAAGTACCAGAAATACTGCAAACATCGCTCAGTTTGTTCCGTACCTTAGGTGCTCAAAAAAGCTTTGTTACTACGTTTCCTGCAGCAGCAGATAGTAGTAATTGGCTCAATATATTTTTCCTTCTATCGATACGAAGATAACAACGTGGACTATTGATTTAAACTATACAAAGTTCAAATTCGAATGCGTACGAGGTGGAAAAGGCAGGGTAATATGTGAACATGATGTGTAAGGAGAGCTTAAGGAACCAGAGGGAATTCAATTAGCTAACGGTCGACCATATCGACGTCATGATCGATTTCTTCCTCCATAATAGATGGATCAGGTATCCTTTTTAATCGACAGGGCTATGACCTAGAATTTTGAATATAGTTTACGCACACCCATATCAATTGAAAATATCCCAACCGAAATCCAATGCACAAAATCGATATCCTGTCAACCAGCCCCATTGCTTATATTAATAGAATCATATGCATCGTGTGGTTTAGAATGATTCGCGAATTTCACTATTCCCACAACTATGTGCCGTGCGGTCAAAAAACAGAAGGATGTTCGCGCTTGGCGCACTCCATTAGCCAGAATGCGATTGAAAATGCTCATTTCACAGCAGGACAGTTTGCGACCGCAATGGCATCATTAAATTAGCAACTCGACAACACCATTCAAACAACCAAGCGACACCATTGCTGACAAAATATCTAAACAATTCAGCCACTTGCTGCATGTTGCCACGCTTAGTGTTGATCCGCGATAGGATGGAAAATCATGAATTCTTCGTCCTAGATTTCCCGTTTTTTTATTTATTTTTTTTTTTTATTTTGTTTTTTCGGTATCGTTTTTCTCTCGGTGGAAAATTACAATAATGCATTCACAATAACGCCGTCAAGCATTGACGAGCAGGTTCTATGGTAGCGCCACTGACATCGCAGTCGTTTTTGCTACAACTACTGCCAATACGCGGCCCCGCACAACAGGACATTTAGTACGTGGAATTCGTATGCTTTTCACCGCCTTTTCAGTCCATTAACCCCAGCTGTGTTCGACCAAAGATACGTTTATACACATGTACATTTGGCGAACGTGTACGGTGCTTGTGTATTTGGCAATAGGGGAGACAGACTGTCCAGTTGTTGCCAGTACACAAAAAGGACATGTGAATGCGGGGCGAGCTTATGAGTGAAAACCGCACGCGGACAGCTGAAACAAAAGCAACCATACAGTATGCATATATCGGCGTTCGTATTGTCCTGCCGACACACAATCATCCGGTAAAGTGAGGTCAGCATTGGGGTCAGTGGGTGTATTGAGTAAAAACCATCTGCTTGGCACGGCTTGCTTGCTAGCTTGATGGTCTGACTGCAATTGCTGCTTCGGCTATTGTTAATTGAAATATTCTGCCTCATTGTCCTTTTCATTTCCTCCTATCTTGGTTTTCTGTTTTTCTTTTTTGTCATGTTTTGTTTGAGTGGCAATAGGAATTGGTGGATACGAACGAAATTTGTTCGTTGATGATTGCTGGCAGACCGATGAACATCTAGTTTGGCATATGGGGAGGCCGCGAACTATTGTCAGTAAGTTATGTAATGCTGGTTGAAATTTTCAGCAATTCTCATGCATTTGGGTTTACTACAAGTTTGTAAAAGCGCTTTGTAGGAATTCCCTCCAGGGAGGAATGGACCGGCGATTTCGTACGCACGGAAAGTGAACTGGCATTCTACACCGACGAATCCAAAATTGATGTTGGCACAGGTGCCGGAGTCTACTTTGAGTCTCGGGATATGCATCGCTCCTATAGGCTCGATGATGGATGCAGTGCCTTCCAAGCTGAGGTTTTCGCTATCAAGCAGACGGTGGGCCTGATCAGCAAAGAGAATATCTCAGGAAAAAGGATCAGCATCTACATATACTGACAGCCACGCAGCCATTAAGGCCTTGCAGGCAGCATGGATAAGATCCAAACTCGTCAAACTCTGGGAATATTCGACTGGCAGTCAGTGCCCCCACCAGGCACTGCATGCTATCCTACCATGAAGCTCGACTAGGCCAGCCCTACAATGACTTCTGAAGAAGCTGCAGGTACGAAGAGGAAATTGAATCCATTCCTCACCTGCTGTGCGAATGTCCGGTGCTAGCCCAAAAAATGAATATATTCCTAGGAAGATACTTCTTTCCGGGACTAGAAGAGGTAGGTAATATTGGGCTGAACAGAATACTGATTCAGCTCAACGGTAAATGTATAGGTATCAACGGGTTAAAAAAATCAATTGGGCAAAATTGACTCTACGTAGTCTACGTGAGCCTTGACTTTTCGTTAATAGGGCACCCATGTACCTAACCTAACGTTTAAAATTGTAAGCCAGCTAGATGTGGAATTCAGCGTTGTAAGCAATACTTGTCATGCAACGTTTAATCAATCGAAATGCTGTTTAAATAATTCAAACGCAACTCAGCTGGCAATATTTTCATTGAATTATAATAATATATTATTTTTATATACTATGATCATATCGATGTTGTGTTATCTGTGTGTTATATTCAGCTCCCATTCAGCTCTCAATGGTGAACTTACCTGTTGTAGACGACATCTGTCAAGTCGTAATAATAGAAATAATATAAAAAAAATAAAGCATTTACTTAGCTGAAACAAATTCAGCTACCCTTACATCCACATTTTGTTATTAATCGGCTATTCAGCTCAAATCTTGTGATATATAATTGTACGATTGATATGACCCTTTCACATCATTGTTAGCATTATTTGGATATTCAACACAATTCAGCAAACCCACAAAAATATCTTCGGGGTCGAACAAACGTTTAAACTCATTTATCAATCAACTTTTCCTCTAAGAAAGCCTTCACTCAGATTCCTATCACATTCATCACCGTTTAAATTCGTTCCCATCATTTGTCCCATTTCTGTCAACCCGAACGAACTTAACAGTCATTTATCCAACACATTTCATTAGAATTGTATTTTAAGATTATTTATGAATGTCCTTAGTATTTCCGTTCCGAAAAACCTAAACCCTCACCACATCATGTCTATCTAAATCTCAGGGAATCTCGTGAAACACATAAAATCAATTTAATTCTTCAACATGAGTGAAGCTCACATCGCGTCCCTATGAGCACAAATATATTCCCCACACATGCACGAAGGCATCATGTTCCACAAAAGTGACACGCATGATTGGGCAGGAGTAATTGATGAAGCGCACTGGCGTCCGGAACTGGGACGGAACAATCACTAGTCACCATCAACCATGTGTCTACTAACTCACCTAAGCAAGTGATGTGTGTGGGTCATATGGGGGATATTATCTTATCCTGAAAGTGGAACGAAGATTGAAATAACACCATCCCGAGAATTTCTTCTTCTGCCTTTGCGCTTCGTCATATTTCTTCTTTGTCGGTCGTTGATGCCCTGATGCTTTCTCGTGCGTAATACATAGGACGACGATGGCTGCTTGAACTCCTGTCAACTGAACATATCTCTTCGTCGCTGTATAATCCCAAAATCATTGAGCGTAAGATTAAACCCTTCAGACAAATGGAGAACGAAGTAACAACGAAAAGCAAAATAATAATAAGAGAAAAGGGTTGCCACATATGTATGGGCGGGCTGGCATCGAACCGGGGCTCAACTAACAAGACGCTTTATTATTTCACCAATAATGCTTGTGTTTTCCTTTCAAGTTGGTTGGTGTTGCCTCCAAATGGGAATTCCTTGAGCATTATCAGCGGAAGTTCCATCTCGAATCGTTCAAACCCAATTCGACAAGGGAAAAAATCGGTTAAGAAGAAAACAACCGAAAGGATTTCGTATCAATTTTTATTCTGTGCAAGGATTGAATTAACAAACAGATGTGTGCCCGGGGGTACAGTATATGTGCCTATGGGGATTTTTTTTTTTATTTCCTGTATGTGATAGGGATTGTTTGAACGATTATGGTGTGATTTTAATCAAATTCTTTCGCTTCATTTCGTGCTGAATTGTTTGGGCAGCACAATGGGCACTTTGGGATGGCGATATGTGGATGTAATGTAGTGTAGAAACGTACATTTAAACGTTTACGAGGTGTGAGCAAAAGCAAGAGGAGAAAATTGACTTTGAAGTAGCTTAGATGGAATATCAATCACTAGGGTCTCCTTGTTATATGTACATATGTATGTACCAACTTTTCCAACAAATAATTATTTGACATTCCAAAGTAAAAAACTGTCCATTCCAAGGCATCAATCAGGGTTACTTTAACACCCGCATTCAAGTGTCAAGACGGGGCAATTACATGTAGCTATCAATTTTGTCATTAGACTACAGGAATCTGGGAAAAAAATCTCTAACTAATCAATCAGGAGTCAAGCATCTAAATTGCCTTACGCAAGACAAGACAAAGCAAAAAAGCTGGAAATGCGATGTGGAGTCGGGAATTTTTCTGCATCATCATCACTTGGTCAACATTAACCACACGTAGTACATGACCTAGATTTATCAGGCAACCAGATGGGTAGCCCGCCCTCTTCAACGTTGGTCATCTTCGTCTTACGACATGACGTAAAAAGTTCTGTTTTCCCTACATCAGTTATCGTTTTAGATTTATGATATAAGGGATGGTATGGATGGAATTTTGCTAGGACATCTGCGCTGACTGGTATTTGCGTATCACGTTTCATCGTTACTCTGATGGATGAGATGACAATTCTTGTTTGGTCGATTCAGAAAATCGACGCTGAATTGTACTCAGCTATTATTCAGCTACTTGAAAATGGAGATGAACATATTCAAGAGAAATACCGAAGTAATTAAGGATATTTGAAATTGAAAAATGACATTTGTCTCTCTTTCAGCAGGAATTCAGTAAATTGTTGCACTCAGTGAAGGCTTAGAAACGAAAATTGACGTTGAGTACGTAAACGGTTGCAATCATTTAGCTTCACTCACAAACTTTTATGGGGACTAAAATGTATAGCTTTACTATATTTACAACACCAAATCATTTGCTCAATTTTTGTAATTTAATATGAGTTATTTAATATTGTTGCGGAGACACAACCCGATAGTTAAGTTCGAATTTCGCTGCCGAAGTTCGAAAGCTCTGGTGAAGCGGAGGTTGAAATGATGTCAACTGTCAACGGCGTAATGCTAATTGTCAGAGCATTCTAGAGATTTCCGAAGAGGAACTTCCGACGGCGAACATTCGAGAAGGTGGACCGAGAGCTATACATATAAGTGCGAACGCTCGCCCTTGGCATTCATTCAGTTTGTGCAATTGAACAGCGTGTGACAAGTCGGTGTGATCAATCGATAAAACAGTGGGAAAATAAAAGCTTTCAATAAAGGTTTGTGTGTCTAATAACGTTTAAAGTGTTCAATAGGTTTTGGATACTAAAGAAAAGTGGTGAAGCTGCACAGATAATTGATCTGCGGTGAAACAAGAGTGTGTGTGTTTTAATTCGGATAGAAAGACAATTGTAGTTTATCGCAATCCAGTGGTGCGAACCCTATTCGGTGTGGGATTAAATTTCGTAACAATGTGATACATATTTATAGAAAATGTCCATTCAGCTCGAATTCAGCGCTTAAATGTATGTACAACAACACTGAGCGCACATGTAAACATGAACATTTAGACTGAATACGTACTTGTTTTAAATTTTGAAAAATTATTGAGCGGATTTTCAGCACAACCAACAACCGACAACCATTAAGAATAAATAATGCTTACACAACACACGAAAATATCCTTCATAATTCTTCTTGAAATGACGGTACGCTCAAGGATTCGAAAAGTGTTCGTAACCGCATGCGGTCACCCTATTCCATGTCCACCGAGTCGATGTATGCATTACTCTATAGTCCCCGCCATTTTAAGCGCGTAAAAGCTTATTTCCATCTCGGTGATCCGCGATTTTTCAGTATTTTTTTTTTTGTTTATTTTGTTCTTCATCCTAATTGGATATCAGATACTTTACACTCCTCGTTGTCCGATTATCATTACTGCAACATTGTCCAATTACACATTCATGAAAAATTCCTCGCTCATGTTCGTTTCATCTTACACTATTCATTCCTCTCTCCATCCAGACATACAGCCACTCGTACAGATTGGGGTACTGACGCACAAAACGGATACGGATACGGTTACGGTGGCATGTTGAAAAATATTTAATTCCCCCCCATGGACAGATAATGAAGAAGAAAAAAAAAAAAAACAAAAACAGAGCGGAGAACTTTGAAACAAAACGTCAGCGTTCACATTCCGCAACGGATGTATATTTGAAATTCAATAACCGGACATTTGCATACGTTCAAATATGGATGAAAGGGGCCTGCTTGATGCTTGCTGCTCTATTCTGTATTTTTTTTTGCCGTTTTTCTTTAGCTTTTATCTTCACTGTCGCCGTATGTGCATGTTGAATTCAGGTAAGATAGATGACTGGAATACGATGGTATAGTCGGTGACACCTGGTAAATCTAATCTGGTCTTGTCTGCACCACAAGGACATTGTGGACACACCAGTCGATTGTGGCTCCGGCTGTTTTTTTTTTTTTTTTTTTGTAATTCCTTTTATCTTTTCGTGCGTTTGTTGTCCTTGCTTTAACTGCTCAGTGCGAGAGATGCAAATCGAGAGAACCACAGGTGCAGACATAAGGTGCGGAGGAATTGTATTGACATAGCATAAGCGTATGCGAGTAAATCGATTTAATATGGAGCATCTCGGCAACTGGTCTGCGGTTGAGGTGAATCTGCATACAGTATGGTTGTGATGAGTTGATTCATGCCAGGTGTTGAGCGTAAGATTTGGTCAGTGGTTCGATTTGATAGGTACGTTGATGTATTGAAATTGTGAGTAAGCCATACTATGGAGTTGACATGTAGTTCATGACCTCTATTCTAATTAATTCTACGAATGTTCGTTTTTGTAAACAGAAATGCCATGCTTCAGTTACATTAGGCAAATGCATTCTTCAATCAATTTTCAATATGTGGACAGGTACCACTTGAAAAAGTGGTTGCGAGACTTAATGAATTTGCCCGAGCGTTTGGCATAAAAAAAACTACACTTGTTTTGTATCTTTAAAACCTTTTTTCTTTATTAAACCAAGAAGAGCGTCTTTACACATATGTATGTTAACGAACTGGAAGTGACAAGGTGGAAAAACTGAACTGAACTCCTCAGTGCGGTTTCTTCCTCAATTTTGTTGACTCGGCTTTTCCGGTGAGTTTACCGGTGGGAATGGAATGCGCTTTACTTAAGGTGTCATGTTTTGTTTGTTGCCGGAGTGTTGATCATGCATGCCGCGCGTGGTTGTTGATAATGCATGCATGGCAATCGTCATCATAGATGAGGGGAGGGGAACGGTAGGGTAGTCTGCGACATAACTCGAGGGTACCATTTTAACAAGCAAAAAAGGGCATGGGACTCCTGGATTGATTGAGCAATAGTCTTCCAAAAAATATGTGGACTTTGCCGTACTACCAGAATCTGAGACGTTGGACTCACTTTAAAAAAAAAAGAAAAAGAATTTCTGGAAATATAACAGGCCTTAGTCCACATTGCTACGGTACCTCACTAGTCTCGAAGCGCTGAATCAGACTTTCTCTTTCTAAAGTATTAAAAAGCACCAACAGGAAAAATCAATCTTGCGCAACTAGTGTTCGTGCCCATTGTCCGCATATATCGCAGCGAACAACGTCACATTCAATTGTTCGCTAAGGCGATTCAAAATACCTTAATCCTCTCACGAGACATTCATCACCTGCCAGACAACATGTGTTTTTGGGGGAATACGTCTACATGCCATTTGTGTTACACGGCATGCCGCAAAAGCATAAAACAACCTAAGAAGGTGTCAAGTAAACAAACAGGATTTCAACTTAACGGAAAAATAAAAAAATAAAAATGGCAAAATCCATTCGCACCGCAAGTGTGTAATAAATCCATCTTACCAAAAAACACAGAAACAACAACGGTGTTACTACGCATTACACTACTCTCTTCAGTGCAAACGGTCCCTAGGCCAGGACACTTTACCACCAACGATTGGAAAGTGAAAGTCAAGGGTGTAAATAAAACCATCCCGTCTCTACTCCATTCATTTCGAATGCGAGGAACGCCTTCCCAGCATACACACAATTTGTCATAAATAATATGACAGCAAATAAATTTTCGTCTGCTCTCTAGCAAGTCATTGTTAAATTATTACTATCCGTACCTTGGAACCGAAAAACGTTGCCAGATTGATACAGTGTGCGAAGGGAATCATGGATCTCGAGAGTGACAGTGACAGTGATGTGACATGCTGCTCTGTCATTTGGTATGCAGACGGCGAATTCGAGCTAATTTCGCTTGGTCAGGATAACGTAAGGACGCTTCGGAGATAGGGGGAATGAGTAAATATTAAAATACCCAACGAGATGACATATCCTGTTAGTTTACATGTACTATGTCCAGTGCAGTTTTGCTGAGTAGTTCAGAACAGAGAAGTACAGGTTTTTGCGTTCAGGGAGGACATTATCTGGCCGATATGGTGTTCTTCTTCGTGTTCAGTGATGCAGGATTTTCTGCACCTACTCTTGAAATAGAACCGGTATGTGAAAAGTACCAAAGATAGCTGTTGTGGTGGATAAAAGAAAAAAGAAAAAAGGAAACTGTCGGAGGACATTGCCGAGAGGATGGCGGAACAATTAGACCCGTCCAGCCCGAGCCGTCCAGCCAGATCCGTCCAGGCAGACCAACCCAGCCAGTCCCGTCAAAGTCAGTGACCTTGTTTAAAAGGTCGGTGGCCTTGTTTGTAAGGTCAGTGACCTATTTTAGAATGCCGGTGACGTTTGTTTACAAGGTCAGTAGCCTCGTTTTAAAGGACGCCGTGGCGCAGTGGTTAGTGTGTTGGACTCTGACGCACGATGAGCGAGTTCCGATTCCGATAACACCGACGCCATCGAATGTTTATTTCGCGGCGTTCCTCCTCGGCGGGGTACTGGCAAAACCCCCCGTAGTATACTTGCCGTGAAAAAGCTTCTCGACTCACGCCGTTCGGAATCGGCATTAAACTGTAGGTCCCTTTCACCTATGTGAAAAATAAATCACACACAACATGGGTGATTGAGAGAAGCTTGGCTCTGGTCCTTCATGAGTTGTAACGCCATCAAAGAAGAAGAATCTCGTTTTAAAGGTCGGTGACCTTATTTAAAAGGTCAGTGACCTTATTTAAAAGGTCAGTGACCTTGGTCGGGGCCTTGTTTAAAAGGTCAGTGACCTTGTTGAAAAGGTCGGTGAGCTTGTTTAAAGGGTCAGTGACGTTGTTTAAAAGGTCAGTGACCCTATTTAAAAGGTCAGTGACCTCGTTTAAAAGGTCGGTGATTTTGCTTATACGTCCAGTGACCCTGTTGAAAAGGTCGGTGACCTTGTTTTAAAGGTCGGTGATCTTGTTTCTAAGTTCAATGACCTGGTTTAGAAGGTGAGTGACTTTGTTTAAGTGGTCAGTGACCTTGTTTAAAAGGTCCGTGACCTTGCTTAAAAGCTCGGTGACCATGACTAAAAGGTCGGTGACCTGATTTAAAAGGTTGGTGACCATGTTTATAAGGTCGGTAGTCTTGCTTGTAAGGTTAGTGACGTGTTTTAGGAGGTTAGTGCCCTTGTTTATAACGTCGGTGACCTTGTTCAAGAGGTCAGTAATCTTCCTTGGAAGGTCGGTGACCTGGTTTAAAAGGTCGGTGACCTTGATTATGAGGTCAGGGATCTTGTTTAAAAGGTCAGGGACCTTGTTCAAAAGGTCGGTGACCTTGTTTAAAAGGTCAGTGACCTTCTTTAAAAGATCAGTGACCTTGTTTAAAAAGTCGGCGACCTTCTTTAAAAGGTCGGCCACCTGGTTTAAAAGGTCGGTGACCTTGTTTAAAAGGACAGGTAAGTGCAGCAGGACGGTACTATCTGGACGGGTTTGGTTGGACGGGTCTGGCTTGGACGGGTCTGGCTGGACGGGCCTGGATGGACCGGTCTGGCTGAACGGATCTGGCTGGACGGGTCAGGCTGGATTGGTCTGGCTGGACGGGCCTGGTGACTAACTATATACTGGCCATCAGTGGTCAGGCTGGCCACCTGGTTGCCAGGTTGCCTGGCTGATGGCCAGATAAGCCGGCTGGTGGCCAGGTTGGCTGGCTGATGGCCAGGTTGGCTGGCTGGTGGCCACGTTGGCTGGCTGATGGCCAGGTGGGCTGGCTGGAGGCTAGGTTGACGGTCTGGCGGCCAGTTTGGATGGCTAGTGACAAGGCTGCCTGGCTGGTGTTCAGGTTGCCTAGTTGCTGTTGACGTTGGCTGGTTTGTTGCCAGGCTGGCTGGATGGTGACCTTGTTGGCCGGCCAGGTTATGCGGCTAATGGCCAGGTTGGCCGGTTGGTGGCAAGGTTGGCCGGCTGGTGGCCAGGATGGCCGGCTGATGGCCAGACTGGCTGGCTGACGGCCAGGTTGGCTGTCTGGTGGCTAGGTTGACAGTTTGATGGCAAAGTTGGCCTGCTGGTTGCCAGCCAGACAGTCTGGCGGCCGGTTTGGATGGCTGGTGACGAGGCTAGCTGTCTGGTGGCCAGGATGCCTGGCTGGTGCTCAGATTGCCTAGTTGGTGGCTGGTGGCCGGGTTTGGCTGTCTGGAGGCCATATTACCTGGCTGGTGGCCAAGTTGGCTGGCTGGCGGCCGTGTTGATTGGCTGGTGGCTTGTGGCTAGATTCGCTGGCTGGTGCTTAGGTTTCCTATTTGGTGATGACGTTAGCTCGCTTGCTGCCAAGGTGGCTAGCTGCTGACAAGGTTGGCTACCTGCTGTTGGTTGAGGTCAGGTTAGGGGGCTGGTAGCAAGATTGGCCGGCTGACGCCCAGGCTGGTTGTCTGGGGGCCAGGATGCCCCACTGTTGCATAGGTCGGCTGCCTGATGACAAGGTTGGCTGATTGGTGGATAGGTTGGCTGGGTGGTGGCCAAGTCGAGTGGTTGGTGGACAGGTTGATTGGCTTGCTGTTAGCCAGGTTGACGGGCTGGTTGCCAGGGTGGCTGGTTGTAAGCCAGGTCAGGTGATTGTGGTGAGGTTGGCTGGTTGGTGCTTAGGCTGCCTGGGTGGTGGCCAAGTCGGGTGGCTGGTGGACGAGTTGGTTTGCTGGCTGTTAGAAAAGTTAGCTGGCTGGTGACCACATTGGCGAGCTGGTTGAAAGGTTGGCTGGTTATTGGCCAGGCTAGATGGTTTTAGTCAGGTTAGATGGCTGGTGGCAAGGTTGGCCGGTGTTCAAGTTGCCTCGTTGTTGTTGACATTAGCTGGTTGTTGCCACGTTGGTTGGTTGGTGGCCAGGTTTGGCTGTCTGGTTTACATGTTAGCTGGCTGGTGACAAGGTTGACTGGCCTGCGGCCGTGTTGGTTGTCTGGTGGCCAGGTTGGCTGGCTAGTGGCCAGGTTGGCTGGCTGGCGGTCAAGTTGTTTGGCTGGTGGCCAGTTTGGAAAGCTGGTGAGGAGGTTGGCTGGCTTTTGGCCAGATTCGTTGGCTGGTGCTTAGTTTGCCTACTTGGTTAGCTCGCTTGTTGCCAAGACGGATGGCTGGTGACAAGGTTGGCTGGCTGGTGGCCACGCTGGCTGGTTTTTCACCGGGCTGGCTGGACGATAACCTGGTTGACTGGCTGTTGGTGGTTAAGGTCAGGTTAGGCGGCTGGTGGCCAGGTTGGCCGGCTGATGGCTGGTTGTCTGGGGGCTAGGATGCCGGTCTGTTGCCCAGGTCGGCTGGCTGGTGATAAGGTTGGCTTCGTGGTAGCCAGGTTGGCTGACTGGTACGTAGGTTGGCTGGCTGGTGGCCAGGTAAGTTAGTTGCGGTCTGGTTAGGTGGCTGTTGGTCAGAGTAGGCGGTGACTAGGCTGGCTATATGGTGGACAGCTAAGCTGCCTGGTGGCAAGATTTTAACTGGTTTCCAGGTTGGCTGGCTGGGGGCAGTGTTGGTTAACTGGTGGCCAGTTTGAATGGCTGGTAACGAGGCTGGCTGGATTTGGGCCAGATTCGCTGGCTGGTGCTCAGTTTGCCTAGTTGGTGATGACGTTTGCTTACGTGTTGCCAAGGCGGCTGGCTGGCGACAAGGTTAGATGGCTGTTGGCCAGGTTAGGCATTTGTGGCCAGGTTGGCTTGCTAGCGGCCAGATTTACTAAATAGTTGCCAGGTCGGCTGGTGACCAGGCTGGTTATCTGGTGGCCAGGTTGGATGACTGGTCGTCAGGCTGGCTGTCTGGAGGCCAGGTTGCCGGGCTGGTTGCCAGGTTTGCTGGCCAGTGAGAGGGTTGGCTATGTGATTGTCAGGTTGGTTGTCTGTAGGACAAGATGAGTGGCATATGGCCAGATTTGTGGCCGGGTTGGTTCGGCTGGTGACTAGGCCGCCTGACTGGTGGCACATTGCACGTTGCGCGTGCAAGTTACACGTCGCAAGTTGCAAAGTTGCACTCTGCAAATTGCACGTTGCACATAGCAAGTCGCAGTTTGCACGTTGCAAGTTGTAAGTTGCATGTTGCACGTTACTCGTTGCACATTGCACGTCGCAAGTTGCACGCTACTCGTTGCGCGCCGCACGTTGCAGAGTGCACGACGCACGCCGGTCGTTGCAAGATCCACTGGCCATCTGCCAGTCAAATTGGCCAACAGCCAGCAAAGCTGACCGTTAGGCAGCAAACCTTAGGACCAGCCAACTAAACTGGCCACTTGCCAGCCAACCTGGTCACAAGCGAACCTACCTGCCCATCAGCCATTTAACCTGACCATCATCCCGTCATCCTGGCCACCAGCCATGCGCCCTGGCCGCCAACCAACCGCCGTGACCACCAGCCAGCCAGACAGACATCCTGGGCGCCAGCCACCTGACAAGACCACCAGCCAGTTAACCTGGCCACCAGCCAACCAACCTGGCTTCCAGCCAGCTAGCACGGACACCAGCCACTCGCCCCGGCCGCCAACGACGTGAACACCAGCTAGCCAACCAGGTCACCAGCTAGCAAATCTGAAAATTAGTGTCACTGACTTTTTACGATGTCCGTGACGGGTCCGATTGAACGGGTCTGTGTGGTCGGGCCTGGGCTGGACGGTTCTGATTGGACGGGTTTGGTTTGACGAGTCTGGATGGCGGGATCTGGCTGGACGATGGCTGTGTTCCAGCATTGATCGCCACCTCACTTGGTACTGGCCCATTAAACTGAGTCTGTTGCTAGCGACAAAAAACCCCACCACCACCATTTGGAGAAATCGATGACATACTTGCTTCCTACATTGTCAAACAATGATTCCAAATATTTGATTTGATCGGAGTTCACGATTGGCTCGAAACTCAGATCTGCTATCCACCTTCGGAGTATCTAAATTTTCCTCTTAAAAATGGCCACCTTGTGACCCCGTTCGACGTGGTTTTATCCGTTACTTGTTGCTCCTTTTGGATTCCTGATTGACACGTTGCTTGTTCCTGCGACTGGAATAAAATCTCATCGGAAAGAGCGATTTTAAGCTTTTTGAACCATTTCTTCGATTTTGCTTGATGCTTCATCATAAGCATTTGTTTTGAAATAGTCCTCCCCGCCTATGCCATCCACTGTTAGTTTTTCGTGGTTGGCGTCTAATTCTTTTTGAAGTTTCAGAAGAGATTTATTCATCTCTTCGATCTTCGTTCTCCTTTGCGGAGAGATGTTGTTATATATTTGCAGGACTTTCTCCGCAATATCCAACTGGTGCTCGAGGGTTTTGCCTCTGTTTGTACCCATATTGGATTTTGTCCCTCTTTCCAGAGGGAAGTTATTGTGATGGGGCCGAGTTTGCGAATTCCATATGTTCCAAAATCTAAGGTTTTTATAGAGATGTCTGTGTGTGCGTATGTGTGTACGTGCGTATGGAGAACGACATTGACATGGGACTGGTTCCATTCGAAGTGTAATTAAGTAGCTTAGAACTGATTAAGTTTTCGGCAATTAAATAACTGAAAAAGAGGCGAGCTAGTCTTTTTATACAAATTTGGGGTGGCCGTGGTGCAGTATTAAACATCACTGACCGTCGAGCGGAAGGTCGGTAGTTCAAAGTCGTTCCATAGCTAAGAAAAAACGATTCCTACATACATGTAAAAAAAAAAACCCGAGCGCGCTTTAGAAGACCACACGACTGAAGTAAAATTGCTTAGCTCCGTCTATATGTATTTAGGGCGCCGTGGCGCAGTAGTTTGTGTTGGACTCTGACGCACGATGAGCGAGTTCGGATCCCGATATCACCAACGCCATCGAATGTTAGTTTCGCGGCGTCCCTTCTCGGCGGGGTACTGGCAAAACCCCCCGTAGTATACCTGCCGTGAAAAAGCTAAGATTTAGTTGGCAACCCTTTTTGTTTATTTCCTACTGCTAAGCGAGCTGGCATCGATTCCACAAGTAGGAATCAATATTTGTCCATTCTTCGATTAAAGCCATTTTAAGTGGGTTTACGTTTGAAATTAAATGTTTTTTCAACTTTTCCTCCAAATAACTCCATAAATGCTCAATGGCGTTTAGATCGGGCGACTGACGCGGTATATTCAAAACGTGGGGCAGTTGTATAACAGCCAACTTCTAACACGATGGACCTTGTGCTTGGGATCGCCGTTTTAATAAAAATAAAATTCGTCTTTCATTCCAATTTTTTTGCACTTTCTCTTAAATTCGATCTCAAAATTTTGAGGTTCATATTATGGTCCATTATACCTTCAATAATGTGAAGGTTTCCTAGCCTTAAGCGTCCGCTTAGGACCCCATACTATCACAGAGCCACCACCATTTTTTATTAATGGCCGCAAGTTCTTTTGCTTAAGCTCCTCATTGGTACTTCTCCATACGTATGACCTACCATCTAATCCAAACACGTTCAATTTGCTCTCATCGGCAAAAGTAACATGGTTCCAGAACGAAAAATCCTTGTCGTTCTTTTTATTTATTTGCTAATTAGAGGTTTGCTAATAAGAGGTTGCTAATGTGAGAGGCTAATGGTTGAGGCTACTCTGCCGCTAAACTTGTGTTGTCTTAGGACAATTCTCACAGTTTCTGAGTTTGCTTTTTCCTTAAGATGGTTTTCGGCTAGTACCTACACTAAGTTTTGGAGCAGCAATATGGGATTTTTTTTTTCAGTTGGCGTAATAACCAACGCTCATCTGCTTCCGTAAATGTTTCCCTGAGTTTATGCTATACTCTGTAGATTCTTTGTAACGCTGTAACGCTGTTGGAGCTCTTTTTAGAATGTCTGCAATTTCTCGCACAGTTTTGCTATTTTTAGAAACACGAATTATGATTTTTCGCAATTCAACTGGTGTTTGTGGCGCCATACCTTTTCCCCAAGAACACAAGACAATTTAATCTAACTGTTAACTGAGGACCTCCTACATCATTTGCAATAGAAAAGCATAGTAAATCGCAGTTCCCTGAAAAGTGACATAAACTTTGTAGGTGTGTTCCATAGTAATTTTGAGATCGCTTTATTGCTTTTTTTGTATTAAAATTTAGATTTCAAGTTGAATTCCTATGTTTATTTTCGGAGTTTACTCTTTAAGAATCTCTTCATATATAGAGTGAAGGGTCACATTTCCTCTGCGCAATATACTCGCGCATCTTATAGCGCGTCCAGACTGGGCTGGACTGGACGCGACTGGACTTGGGGGGCTGGCCTGGACTGGGCTGGACGGGATTCGGCTGGTGTGGATGGGACTGGAATGAACGCGTCTGGACGGGACGGAACTGCACTGAATGGGGCTGGTCTGGACGGGACTGGGCTGGACGGGACTGGACTGGACGGGACTGTTCTGGATCGGACCGGATGGGATTGGACTGGATGGGATTGGACTGGACAAGACTGGGTTGGACGGAACTGGACTGGACGAGACTGGACCTGAGGGGGCTGGCCTGGACTGGGCTGGACGGGATTTGGCTGGACTGGATGGAACTGGAATGGACAGAACTGGACTGGGCGAAACAGATCTAGACGGATCTGGACAAGGTGGGACTGGACTGGATGGGACTGCAATGGACTGAACTGGATTGGACGGGGCTGGTCTGGACGGGACCGGACTGGGCGGGGCTGGCTTGGACGGGACTGGACTGGACTGGATTGGACTGGACTGGATGGGCCTGGTCTGAACCTGACTGGATGGGACTGGACTGGGTGGGACTGGGCTGGACAAACTTGGACCGGACAAGACTGGGCTGGACTGAACGCGACTGGACTTGAGGGGGCTGGCCTGGACTGGGCTGAATGGGATTTAGCTGGATTGGATGGGACTGGAATGGACGGAACTGGACTGGACGGGACTGGACCGGATTGAACTGGACTGGACGGGGCTGGTCTTGACTGCGGCTAGTACAAATTTGAAAGAAGAACTCAGCTTAAATCTAGTTTCTAGTAGAGCACTGTGGACAACTAGATATGGTACAACCATTGATAACTCACGTAATTTCTGATGTTCATAAATCGTATTTTAGTTTTCACAAACCTATTGTCACAATATTTAACAATGATGTTACTATTTCCGAAATCAATATTGTAGTGTAAGAAATATGTTCTTGTTAACCATCATTTAAGTAATATATTTTATCAAATTAATATGAATAAACATATCGATATAAAAATTAATTTACTTTCTTTGCCTATGATATATATTTTAAGATAATCATTTTTAAGGAGTAAAGCTATGTTCAGACGATTGCCTGATCTGTAAATATTGTCAGATCTGTCACTGTTAAAATTGTCCCAAATGTCTATCAACCGTCTGAACTTACAATTTTGCCTGACAATATTTGCAGAAAACACATTTGCAGGTCATTGTCAGACCCTCGTATGGCAATGATGTTGTTAGGTATCTGGCAATCGTCTGACCGCACCTTTTTGTCATTGACAGGTCATTTAGGATATTTGCAAACACATTTGCCATTGTCAGATGTACTAATTTAAGGACAACTGACAATCGTTTCATTGTCAGACAAATAGGTATTCATACGGGAAAGAAGAAAATATAATTTTTTTTTACGATGAGTGAAACATTCATTCAGGGAAAATAAATTAAAAGATACATATGTATATAAAATATTTTTTATTACAGCAATTTATACTGCCATTCCAATTCACGCTCTTCGACGAAGTACGTCTTGAACTCATTTCGTATATCTTTGGCTTCGAGTAGAGTTTCAGTACGTGTTCCTTCTAATGGATACAATGTACTGCTTCCCACATCCACATCACGTCGCCAATCACCCAAATGCATCGGTTGAACATACCACCATCGGAAAATCGTCCATTGCGACCGACGTCGATGTACAGTAGCGTATATTCAGCATCGGCAATACCGATCAAAACCATACTATGTGTGCCTTTATAACTGTAGAATATACTGCCGACATTGGGTGGTGCGATCATTACTACATGCTTTCCATCCACTGCTCCAATACAGTTTGGGAACTGCCATTGTTCGCTGAATTTGCTTGCAACAGCATCCCAGGCCCCGGATGTTCTCGGCGTCTGGAATTAAACATACTTTTCTGAGCATTTATGTGTACATTGAACGAGGTAATGAAATTAATTTACCTGAAGGTATTTGCCGACGAGCACTTTTTAGAAAACTTCACTGAGAGCCGAACGAAAAAAAAAATTTTGATTTTACATAAACTGACAATGCCTTTCAAACAATCTGCAAATTTTTGTGTAAACAAATATCTGCAAACCGTGTGAACTGACAATTTTCAAACTAGCAACGTTGCCAGGCAACGTATTGTCAGGGAAATCATCTGACAATGAAATTGCCAGAGTTTGTGACAAAATATGGCAACTGTGTGAACTGGCAATTTCGCATTGTATGGTAGTTCCCTATTGACAGCTCATTTGAAGGTTATTGTCAGAAGAATTGTAGCCTGACAATATTTACAGATCAGGCAATCGTCTGAACATAGCTTAAACTCCAGTTACGCGTCGGAGCTGACACGCACAATGTTTTTTTTTTTTTTTTTTGGTCTTAATTATTAAATCTTTAAATAAGTTAATTAATTTTTTTACTCTAGTACATATATAAACTAGTATCTATCATTTATTCTTTCTTTTCGCCTTGTTCCATTTTAGCTTGGAGCCATTGTACATATACACTTATTTCCACTTATCAATTTTCTACAAATATTTGAATTTATTATGAGTTTTCATTGAAAGATTAATATTTTCAAATAGATACAAGTACATATGTTGAGCAGTGCGATCGAAAAAGAGGACTACGACGAAAAAACAAAAAACAAAAGAAAACACCAACCAACTTCTATTTAAAAATTATTTATTTTAATGTTTTCTGTCCCGACACCAGTACTGTCTGCTTCGAACTGACTGGTTTTTTTTTTTTTTTTTATAGTTACACCCGTTTTTGGAACGTTGTGCGAGCGATGGTAACAGGGAGAGGGAGAGTTACGCGAAGGTTGGTGTTTTTGACACACAACCTGAACGAAGTGCAGTGGTTTTTTGGGTCGTAGATGTTCGTTCACTACTCTCAGGGGTGGTTTGTCCTAGAAGGACGAGAGCCGACCAAATTTCGCGTTGGTTATAATTCACAGTAATTCGTTCATGCACTTTTGGTGTTAACATTGCATACGCAGGATATGAATTTATATTGGCCATATACTGTGAGTGTTATCCCTACAGCAGTACGTTTGGTCGCTTTCCATTCACAACTGTGTTGCATACTTTTTTCCGTATAGGAATTGTTTTTTCTTGGCTATGAGACGAATTTGAGCTGTAGACCTTCCGTTCGACGGTCGATGATGTTAACCACTGCACCACGGCCACCCCTCACTCAACAGCAACCATCAAACCACCGATTTAACATCGGCTGTTAGTAACCGACATCAGCCGACTTTACAGTGGCAGCTTATGTACTTAAAAAGAGAGATAAAAAACAATGGGATGATCTCAGTGCGTGTCACCAGATTCCAATTATACATATGTACATCACGTGAGTACCAAACCGAATGGTAAAAGTGCATTACGCACTATTTACATCTTTTGATAGAGCGAGCATGATGTTAATGGGTTTGTGGGATGTAATATGTACAGGTGGTCACATCAATCATCGTGCAAATTATTACAACAAAAATATTCGTACATATATGTACATATATGGATCTACAAAAAGAAAAACACAAATCATTCTTTTCTGCACTGGCTACGAGAGGAAGGGAGAAAGAAAACGTGCGCGCGCACTGCTCTCTCTGGCTCCTAGAGTGTGGTACAGACAATAGGCCTGCACAGTGTCTTAGATATACGCAACGTAACTGGCTCTCTCTTGCCCCATAGTAATATACGAAACGTAACTCTCTCTCTTTCTATCTTCACTAACTTATATCTCCCTCTCAACTTCCGTTCGCCTCGCCCGATCACACTTTTCGCAACGCTCTCGTCACGCATTCACCAGCTTAGTCCCCTCCCCAAGTCAAGCGTGCTTAAGAAGTTTTACTTGAAAAAAAGAAACCATTGAAAACCGCATACTGTTAGGAGTCACAATACCTTCTCGTGAAAAATCTGATTATTTAAAACTTGTTGTTGCCAAATCCGTATTTTGTATTAGAAATTCGAACTAAACCTAAAACGTATACATCAAAATTGTCATGTCAAAACCTATTTCATCAATTTCGAATTACATCGAAATCGGGGACTAGGACATTTTTCCAAACAATTACCGAAATGCTAATTCAGCATTCTTGATTACTTGAAGAGAATTTCACTACTCACCAAAAATTGTAGTAATTGCAGAAGCAAGTGTTTATATGTAGGCCACTGGCGCTCGGGATTGAGCTTCATTAAACCTTTCCGATGTGTAAAAATCTTGATTATTTGAAAACAGTATTTCGAAGTTCATCGACAAACATAGGACTTATAAAAATGAAAATATATGAAATTAAACGGGTGTTTTCATCATTCCCTCCGCTTTCCATTTCAGCCTTTTGATACACACGCTGGACTTCTGCTGAATGAATAGAATGGGATGAACTCTAGAGCTTGTCTGAACGCTCCGATGCATACTTTGAGGCACATGCGAGGTTATTTGTTGTGTGTGAGTCCTTATATTGGAGTACTCGAAACTCTAGGTACGGATGGATTGGCTAATTGGAAGTTTTTTTGCGATATAATAGAGTAATCAATCCTGCCGCGTGTAATATGACATGTCACTGTAGCTGGAGGATATGGATCAAAAATGGGAGTTGACCAAAGAGCTAGTTATCAATCTTGCTCTGTAGAGGCTGACAATTGGAAGAAAAGACTTGCACTGCTTTGAAAGCATCATCAATCAGTGAGAACTAATAATACTACACAACCGGGGAGCATGGCACTATGGAGTAGCCTAAAAGAAACTGGCCAAGATTAGTGACACTGAATGATGCTTTAGTGAAGTATTCAATCCCTTGGCAAAATAAATAGCTCACCCCCTTGGTCTGGCTGCAGAGGAAATAGACGTTGCACCTAGGATAATTAGTGTCCTAGTAGTTAACGCTTCATAGACCTATCCTGGGGTTCCAAGGATGGCAGTAGACAAGTATGCTTTGTAGGCACTCTTCTGAATGGTTGAGGCAGAAAAATGAATAAAAAAAAAGTTAAATACATACAATCCCCCACCGTGATAGATATTTCCCTGACAAGGTATATCTAGGAGGCTAAAATCATTATCACTGCCATTAAGGTAATCAAAGAGTTCCATTTCCGTTTAGTGGAGTATCGCAGGTTTGCTTATACGACCCTACATTTTAAAAGGTTACGTTCGGAAGTTTAATTTTTTAAATCGGGAAAAGTTTAGTGAAACCTTTCGTATTTCGTATTTTCGTATTGAAAGTCCTCTACCCAACTAAAATGACAACCTTAAACTCTCAGAAATTATAGCTACAAACTATTATTTAAATCACTATTTATTGTGTACCGCACGATTTTCTAGGCGCTATACTCCTTCTACGTTGTTTCTCTGCCAACTTTTTAGCTAGCAAAGCATGTCGATTGAGTATCCTGCCACGTCGAAAGTAACGTACTAGTCGGCGATTATTGATCTCTCTTGCGAGTTTTAGTCCCGCCAACATTACGGATTTAATTTTCTCAAGTTTTCTGAGCATCGCATGAGCTTTGCATATTAAGAGTAAAGATAACAACTTCCAAGCTTTACTTTGGATTGTGTCCGCCTCTAACAAAGAGGATAAAATAGATAAAAGAAAAATGAGTAAAAGAGCTAGTGAAAGAGTATACGAACCTGCAATAGCTCGTTCAGCTATTACGCGGGCCTTATCTAATCTGTACTGCAGCAAATTGCACTGCGCGATTTCGTGCCATAAATACACCCGTTCAATGGGATACTTGGCAAAGTGTATCCTTTTTTCTAAACGTGTCTCTAAGGCTCTGTGGAAAGCAAAAACCAAGTCGCTGTCACCGAATCGTTTCCTCTAGGGCATTGCATTTTGCTTACCTATATTTCATGGCTTGTTTATCTGTAGTACTCATATCTGCATGGGTCGATCGCTTGCCGAATTCGAATTGCACCGCCACTTTTTCTTCAGCTTCATTATTTAATTTCAAAAATACCGCCATACGATCTTCGGGGGGCAAATGGTTTAATTTAGTCGGTATGTCGAGGAAGTCTTCTATCAACGCTAATGCAAATAGGTTGTAGACTTCATTCACAAATTCGAATTTCCACGGCATCACCCGGGTAGTTTTCAGCACAACATAATCGCCCATTACCCCTTCCACATACGACCTCAGATGCTAGAAAGACACAAGACCCGATGCTTAGATAGGTGACCAGAAGGTATAGACCGGACATTAGCCCTACTTCGACATTGCCCAATGCCTTCAGGTGTGTTATCTTCTTAAGTATCTTCAACATATCGCGATGAACTTGATATTGTACGCGGTACAGATAGCTCTCGGTAAAGATCTTCCTCATCTTCTTATTGGGGAAGGCTACAGTCTTCTCATAGTAGAGCGGACTTCGGCACTGTAGCATTTTCAAGAACTTCAAAACCCCTTGATACTTAGCTTTTGTTAGTAATTCCAAAATTTTCGAACTCCACTGCGATTGAGGGAGTAAAAGATTCTTATTGGTTCGCAGACCCCTAAGAAAGAGCACATCTATCCAGCTGCGGCCCAAATAGATTTGATTGTACATGGTGAACTCTCGAATTCGTCTAGCTATCTCCCTTGGGGATAACCTTTCCACCTAGTTGACGTCTCACCCTTAGTATATCAAACGTACGTTGTGCTATTTGAAGAAACACTGACCTCTTTTTCCAAAATACTCAGCACATCGCACTTGCCTTCTTCGCGAAGTATCTTCCACAACGGCCGGCTATCGATTCGGTTCATTTTCACCATCTTCGCATGGCCTTTAAATAGATAATCACGATTTTCGAGAATAAAATATCCCAAAGATTCGCCGAGACTCTTTGAGAAATCCTCTTCAACCTAAAAAGACGTGGATGTACAGCAGTATCTTCTATTATGTCAGCAACTTTCCTGCCAACTTACCACAAATATGCGATTGTGAAAAGCATGCACTTTTTCTCCATGGAACTTTCTCGAGTAATTATGCAACGTCGCGGTAGCGTCCTCGAACTGATTTCTCTCGTAGATACCATCGCACACTTCCAAATTGAACGGCTGCCGTAACGGTTCAAGCTCTACAGATATTTAAATTGTAAGCTTCCATTAATACGTGAACATAGGTACAGTACCTAAGGCACGGTGGGCGTCTAACAAAGCCTGTTCGGTCTGGGCGATTGTGCGTTTACATCGGGATCGTTGATAGAGCGCATTTGTATCGCTCTTATTTAAAGCAAGGGATTTATTGTAATATAGATCAGCGACATCTAGTTTTCCCTTCTTCGTGAAAAATTGACCCCATTCTCTATAGATGGCCTGTTCGCGGTCCTCCGACCATGCAATAGTATTCCATGCCATACTTTAACGGGTTGATAAAAAAAAAAATTGGTAAAAAAAAACACGGATGTCTCCTCGTGAATAATTGAACAGAAACTGATTAAAGACGTCTAATCAACATTCTATGCTTACTAAGGTAGATTTAAGAAGCAACGAGTGATAACTGCTATCAATAGCAATTCCAGCTACTGTCCGTTTTTTGTAAATGCGAAATCCAACATTCCATTCTCGCACGCAACAAGGGTCCCTACTAGACCCTTAGGGATGTTAAGTTGGCACTTACTTACTTACTTAGCGGGCGCTACAGTTCGGAGTGAACTTGGGCCTCAACCAACATGCCTCTTCACCTACATAGCACGATCTTTCGCTAGTCTTTTCCAGTGCCGCACGCCCAGTTGGTTGAGGTCCCTTTCCACCAGTGCGCGCCACATTAGGTAGGGCCATTCTCTATTTCTTCGTCCCTCGGGGTTGGATTCTGGAGCTGTGGTGTCCATTCGTTCTACATGGCGTAGCCATCCTAGGCGTTGGATCCGTAGACGCCTGACTAGACTCATGTCGCTGTACAACTTGTACAGTTCGTCATTGAATCTTCTCCTCCAACCCCCCTCCATGTTTATAGGACCGAAAATCGCACGTAGAATCTTTCTCTCGAAACGACCAAGGATTTCTTCATCCGCTTTAGATAAAGTCCATATTTTTGCGCACTGCAACAGGACCCGGATAATTAGGGTCTTAATTAAGGTCAACTTGTCTCTACTTCTCAATTGCCTCTTGAGCCCAAAGAAGCAGCGGTTGGCAAGAGTAATTCTGCGCTTGATTTCGAAACTGGCGTCGTTGTTCCAGGTCACTGCGGAGCCAAGGCATATGAAGTCCTTAACTACCTCAAACTTATATCTGCCAATATGCGCATTCTGGCCAAGACGTCGGTGGTAAATGTCCTTTTTCGATGACAGCAGATATTTAGTCTTGACCTCATTAACTGCCAAGCCAATTTTTGCCTCCTCTATCTCAATACTCGCAAACGCCTCATTGACATCTCGCTGTGATCTACCTATTATGTCAACGTCGTCGGCGTATGCAAGGAGTTGTGAGGACTTGAAATAGATCGTGCCTTTTGTATAGGCCTGGGATTTTTGCACAATAATTTCTAATATGAAGTTAAAAAAATCACACGACCAAGCATCGCCCTGTCTAAATCCTTTTTTGACTTCGAAACTGTCGGTCAGTTTTGCACCGATTCGGATGGAGCAGTGAGCGTTCTCAAGAGTCATCCTGGAAAGTCTGACGAGCCTAGCAGGAATGTCGAAAGTAAGCATGGCGTTATATAGCTCGTCTCTAATTACGCTGTCGTATGCGGCCTTGAAGTCAACGAACAGATGGTGGTGTCGACCTGAAATTCATTGGTTTTCTCCAGGACCTGCCGTAGTGTGAAGATTTGGTCGATGATGGACTTCTCTGGCCTGAAGCCACACTGATAAGCACCTATCAGCTTATTTACGAACGGCTTCAGGCGTTCACACAAAATGGCAGCGAAGGTCTTGTATGCGACATTAAGGAGACTTATTTTTCTGTAGTTGGCGCAGTCTTCTTTTTTTTATTGGATCGGGCAAACAATGTTGAGAGTCCATTCCTTGGGCGCGTTTTCCTTTCACCATATCTTACAGATGAGCTGGTGCATGCTCCTAACCAGCTCACCCCGGGCTTTAAGGCCCAACACTTCCTTTCCTGTGCTCTTCAGTGCTTGTTTGCACTGGCTCCATTGTTGCTCTACTGACTGAGTGGAGGATTGAGATGAGGGAGAGGCGGTTGGCAAAGACACTGGCGATCTCCGGCGTAAGTAGCTTTCCGACGTCATAGCTTGGTGTTTTAACTCTACTCCGCAGCGTTCGTGTTATCTTGTTTACTACAAGATAGTCGTCTGAGTCGATGTTTGCTCCTCGAAAAATACGAACATCCAGAATAGTGGAGGAGTATCTGACGTCAATCGCGATGCGATCAATCTGGTTGGTGACTGATTGATATGACGACCGCCAGGTGCCTTTGTGTATATCGAGGTACGGAAAGCGTTTGCTAGCTAATAGAAGATTTCTCCCCGTGGCGAAGTCGATTAGCCTAGGTCCGTTATCGGATGTGGTGTCATGTAGGCTGTGTTTGCCAATGACTCGTTCAAAGATGCTTTCTTTACCCAGCTTAGCATTAAAGTCTCCTAGTATGATTTTGATATCATAGATGGGGCATTTGGCGTATGTTCTGTCTAGGAGATCATAGAAATATTATTTGATGGAGTCGTCCTTGTCTTCCGTGGGGGCATGGACACATGTGAGGCTGATGTTACAAAATGTTGCCTTGATGCGGATCGTTATGAGGCGTGCACTCACATACTGGAAGCTTAGGACTTTATGCCTCAGTCCACCTCTAACAACAAATCCGCATCCAAATTGTATCTGTCCTCTCTCCCTATAGCATTCCCCGTAGCAGATGTCGCAGTTTTTCATCCGCTTTTTGCCCGGTTCATTATATCGCATTTCCTGGATGGCGGTTATGTCCGCTTTATAGCGATCCATGGCGTCCGCAAGTTGTTCGGCCCCACGTGGTCTGTTTAGAACCTAACATTCCACGTAAAGAACCGATGGTCCTTTTTTTTTTTTTTGTTTTTTTAAAGGGTCGTCAACATGGATCCGTTCCATTTGATTATGCGAGGCTGGTTTTTGTTTCTGAGCAATATGCGGTTTTACGGTAATAGTTTGCTAGACCGTAGCCCAACCGAGACTAATCCTGTTCTATTGGCGCAGGATACTCGCCATTCGGCCTCTGCCGTCAGTTACTTCCCTTGTAAGAAAATTTCCAGATGGTACCACGAGGAGGTGGAAGTAGGACTTGACTAGCAGATCTCCAATGTGCTCGGCTGCAGAGGCTTCAACTAGCTTTTTGTCAGGGTCAGCATCCGTCAACAGATGCTACCTCTACGGGGCCTTTGCTAGTCCTTTACCATCCTTTAAGTTGGCACATCCGTATCCAAATATGACTTTGGGAATTAATCAGAATCACACTGTTACCGATCCGATCATCGGCAACTGGTCGAATGAACGTTGCTACTATTTCCCACCATTTAGATTAGTAATGCAATGGAAATTGTCAAACGTAACGCGTAATCGAGCGAGAACATTAAAATGCCATCAAGAAGATAAAAAAACCCAAGTCTCGCAACTCAGTCCTTCTACCGAAAAAGGTTGTGGGATCCATGTAATACCAAGTTGGTTAATTTATTCAGTCCCTACTTAAGGGACCTTCTGTCTTAAGTTATTACGTAATTAGCTAACCTAACAACGTCTTATAGTATATACTTACTTACTTACTTATCAGGCCAGCGATTCATGGAGGATCTGAGCCTGAGCTATAGCTGCCATCCATCCTTGACGGTCCCGGGCACGCTGCTTCCAGTTGTCAAGACCAAGATGTCTTTCATCCGCGATTACTTGGTCTTTATACCGGAGGTTCGGTCTTCCTCTTCTTCTCGAACCAGGAGGCTCGGAGTCGAAGACCCTCTTAGCTGGAGCGTTGGTGTCCATGCGCTCGATGTGGCCGAGCCAGTGTAGTCGACGGATCCTTGCCTTCCCGACTACATCCACATCTTGGTACAGCTCGTAGAGTTCGCGGTTGTGTCTTCTTCTCCATTCACCTTCCTCACAGACAGGACCAAATATCCGGCGCAGAATTTTTCTTTCGAAAGAACCCAAAATCAGCTCCGCTGTCCTGCTTATCGTCCAGCTTTCGGCTCCGTACAGCAATTGCAATTGCGACATTTATTACAGCTGTCACAAAAGGTTGCACTTACTGGGATGCAGATTTGTCGTGGGAAAGCGGTTAAGGTCGAAGGTCATCGACTTTAAGCCTATAAGTGATCGCCTGGCTGTGATCCGCATCAGAGGCAGATTTTATAGCATCAGCCTTTTATGTGCACACGCCCCTACCGACGAGGCTGAGGACCCTATCAAGGAGGACTTCTGGAGTCCTGTCAGAAAGCAGCTGACAGAGAGCAGCTGAGCGAAAGACTCTACGGTATGCCTACGTCGAACACAAATGCCAATAATATGTGGCTGCATTGTCGCCCAGCCATTCAGGTAGTAGCCGAAACCACCTTAGGATACCTACCACCCCGACAAGAAACCCGTGGTATGATGGCGAGTGTGAGCAGAAAAAGGCAGCAACCGACGAGGCGTACCAAAAGGCGCTGCAGAGGAAAACCAGGGCAGCGCAAGAAGAGTACCGAGCCAGAAGAAGGGAGGAGAAAAAACTACTGCGACGAAAGAAAAGAATATCCGCAGCCTCCCAGCTCAAGGATATCGAGGAGTCTAGGGATAAACATAAAACACGAGCCTTTTACAAGAAAGCCAAAGGCCTTGCAGGAGGCTTCAAAAAGGGCACCCAGGCTCTTCGAAACTGCGAGGGTAATCTTGTCACCGACCCGCAGGGAATAGTGGATGTATTTAAGCAGCATTTCCAGCAGCTGCTTAACGAGCATGACCAAGAGAGAATGGTAGGGACCGAGGAAATCCCAACTCCAGCCGCTGAAGTAGTCCTCCCACCCAGCATCGAAGAAGTCGGCACAGCTATTCAGAAGCTGAAGAACAACAAGGCCGCAGGCTCAGATGGCTTGCCATCCACATCCACAAAAAAGGCGATCCTACCTCTTGCAAGAACTATAGAGGTATATCCCTGCTCAATGTCGCATACAAGATCCTGTCATTCGTATTGTGTGAAAGTCTAAAACCATTTTGCAGCGCACTAATCGGCAGCTACCTGTGTGGCTTCCGGCCCGGCAAATCAACTATAGATCAAATTTTCACAATTCGACAAATCCTGGAAAAGACCAACGAGTTTCGAATCGATACACACCATCTTTTCATCGATTTCAAAGCCGCATACGACAGCATTCATCGTGAAGAACTGTTTGGGGCGATGGCCGAATTCGGGATCCCGGTAAAACTGATCCAGTTGTGTCGCGCCACGCCAAAAAACACGCGATGCACCGTGCAACTCGGTTCTAGGACCTCGGAACCATTCGAAACATGCACCGGATTTCGGCAAGGAGATGCGCTGTCATGTGACTTCTTCAACCTGGTGCTGGAGCAGATAGTGCGACGGGCAGGCGTCAACAGGGAAGACACTATCTTTTACAAGTCCATCCAGCTGCTAGGATACGCGGATGATATCGACATCATCGCGTGTCCTCGCCGTGGCATTGTGGAAGCGTTCACGGCAATTGAAGAACAGGCGAAACGAGTTGGTCTTAAGATCAATGAGGACAAAACGAAATACATGCTGTCAAGCAAAAACCAATCCGTCGCTCACCACCTGGGACAAAATATAACAATTGACAGCTACAATTTCGAGGTAGCTAAGGAGTTTGTCTACCTCGGGGCAAACGTAAATTCCACAAATGACACCACAGTGGAGATCCGGCATAGAATCGCCCTTGGCAACCCTTGCTACTTCGGCTTGTCCAAACAACTGGGGTCAAAACTCCTCATTCGAAAGACCAAAGTCATGCTTTACAAAACGTTCATTCTGCCAGTCTTGCTGTACGTGGCCGAAAGCTGGACGATAAGCAGGACAGCGGAGCTGATTTTGGGTTCTTTCGAAAGAAAAATTCTGCGCCGGATATTTGGTTCTGTCTGTGAGGAAGGTGAATGGAGAAGAAGACACAACCGCGAACTCTACGAGCTGTACCAAGATATGGATGTAGTCCGGAAGGCAAGGATCCGTCGACTACACTGGCTCGGCCACATCGAGCGCATGGACATCAATGCTCCAGCTAAGAGGGTCTTCGACTCCGAGCCTCCTGGTTCGAGAAGAAGAGGAAGACCGAACCTCCGCTATAAAGACCAAGTAATCGCGGATGTAAGACATTTTGGTCTTGACAACCGTCAAGGATAGAAGGCAGCTATAGCTCAGGCTCAGATCCTCCATGGATCGCTGGCCTGATAAGTAAGTAAACCGCTATATACGAGTACTTTCTCGAAGGCTATCAGGCATTCCTCTTTGATGGAGAGCAGGACAGAAGCGCTACTTACCTTCCTTCCTTCGGTCCAGTCATCCATCGAAGCTATGCACGAGCTAACGAAATCCTCGGAAAACTGATCCACACACCACCTTGATTTTTCAGGATATGGTCACTATCTCCGACAGCTTGGCTTTGATGCTGCACCATTCTGCAACAATGGTCTTCCCTGACGACTCTTCTTGGGACCTGTTACGCTTTTTGCTTGTAATAGGTTTTGGCTGTTTCGTGATGTTGTCAACATATCTTTCATACTCCTCAATGACAGCTTGGAATTCGATTTTGTTTTCCAGATCCTTCTCGTCAATCTCGTCATCGGGAAGTAGCTCGATGGTCAGTTGGGTGGATGATTAATGAGCATGGCCTGTTTTACATTTATTTATTATCTTCTCTTTCACTGCCTTCGTGTTTCTAGCCGATTCGGAGTCCTTAAAACAAAACAGAAAGCAACAGAAACACATCGAGGAGGTGACGGAAGCTACATATATGGTGCAGTTTGCATGTCCCGTTTAGTGATGGGAAGTCACATAAATTTCAGGATTTTCTTTTCTTCTATTCTGGGCGTGTAACGAATGCGAAAGAAATGCCCACAGATTAATGATTTCAATGAGACGCCCTTAGTTGATTGAATTTTTGCTGATGCACAAGCTGGACTGCTGCTAAATGAAGAGAATGGGATGAACTCTAGAGCTTGTCTGAACCCTCTGATGCATACTATGACGTTATTTGTTGTGCGTCCTTATTTTTTACCGACACGTATATCGTACGAATGACAAAGGGCTGGAATTGTGCTCGAAACTAATTGATGGAGTACTCCAAACTCTACGCGCGGATGGATTTGCTAATTGGAAGTTTTTTTTTTTTTAAGATACAATAAGGTAATCAATCCTGCCGCGTGTAATGTGACATGTCACAGTAGTTGGAAGATACGGAGTAGGAATGGGAGTTCACCAAAGAGCTAGTTATCAATCTTGCTCTGTGGAGTCAGTGCTTTGAGAGCATCATCAGTCAGTGAGGACTAATAATACTAAACAAACGGGGAACATGGCACTATGGAGTAGCCTAAAAGAGATTGGCCAAGATTAATGACACTGAATGATGCTTTAGTGAATTATTCAGTCCCTTGTCAAAATAAATAACTCGCTTCCTTGGTCTTGCTGTCGAGGAAATAGACGTTGAACCTAGGAATATTAGTTTTCTCGAAATAAACGCTTCATAGACCTAGCACGTGGTACAAAGTATACCAGTAGACAAGTACGTTTTGCCGGCACTCCTCTGAATGGTTGAGACAGAAAAATTAATAAAAAAAAGTTAAATCCATAGAATCCCCCACGGTGACATACTTTTCCCTGGCAAAGTATATCTAGGAGGCAAAAATGACAGTCACTGCCATTAAAGTAAGCAAAAAGTTCCATTTCCGTTTAGTAGAGTTCCGCAGGTTTATTGATACGGGCCTACACTGTAAGATGATACGTTTTAAAACCGGGAAAAGTTTAGTGAATCCTTGAAAACCTTTCGTATTTAAGATCGAAGGTCCTCTACCCAACTAAAATGTCAACCTTAAACTCTCAGAAATTATAATTACGAACTATTATTTAAATAACTATTTATTGTATATTGCTCGATTTACTAGGCAATACACTCTTTCTACGTTGTTTCTCTACCGCCTTTTTAGCTAGCAAAGCATGTCGATTGATTACCATGCCTTGTCGAAAGAAACGTATAAGTTCCGGATTATTGATCTCTTTTGCGAGATTTTGTCCCTCCAACATTACGGATTTAATTTTCTCAAGTTTCTTGAGTATCGCATGAGCTTTGCATATTAAAAGTAAAGATAACAACTTCCAAGCTTTACTTTGGATTGTGTCCGCCTCTAACAAAGAGGATAAAATAGATAAAAGAAAAATGAATAAAAGAGCCAGTGAAAGAGTATACGAACCTGCAATAGCTCGTTCAGCTATTACGCGGGCTTTATCTATTCTGTACTGCAGCAAATTGCACTGCGCGATTTCGTGCCATAAATACACCCGTTCAATGGGATACTTAGCAAAGTATATCCTTTTTTCTAAACGTGTCTCTAAGGCTCTGTGGAAAGCAAAAACCAAGTCGCTGTCACCGACTCGTTTCCTCTAGGGCATTGCATTTTGCTTACCTATATTTCATGGTTTGTTTATCTATAGTACTCATATCTGCATGGGTCGATCGATTGCCAAATTCGAATTGCACGGCTTTTTCTTCAGTTTCATTATTTAGTTTCAAAAATACCGCCATACGATCTTCGGCGGGAAAACTGCTTAAATTAGTCGGTATGTCAAGAATATCTTCTATTAACGCTAATGCTAATAGGTTGTAGACTTCATTTACAAATTCGAATTTCCATGGCATCACCCGGGTAGTTTTCAGCACAACATAATCGCCCATAACCTCTTCCACATACGACTTTAGACGCTAGAATGACACAAGACCCGATGCTTAAAAAGATGGTCAGAATGTTTAGATCGGACATTAGCCCTACTTCGACATTGCCCAATGCCTTCAGGTGTGTTATCTTCTTAAGTATCTTCAGCATATCGCGATGAACTTGATATTGTACGCGGTACAGATAGCTCTCGGTAAAGACCTTCCTCATCTTCTTATTGGGGAAGGCTACACTCTTCACATAGTACAGCGGACCTCGGCACTGTAGCATTTTCAAGAACTTCAAAACCCCTTGATACTTAGCTTTTGTTAGTAATTCCAACAATTTCGAACTCCACTGCGATTGAGGGAGTAGAAGATTCTTATTGGTTCGCAGACCCCTAAGGAAGAGCAAATCTTTCCAGCTGCGGCCCAGATAGATTTGATTGTATATGGTGAACTCTCGCATTCGTCTAGCTATCTCCCTTGGAGATAACCTTTCCACCTAGTTGACATCTCACCCTTTGTATATCAAACGTACGTTGTGCTATTTGAAGAAACACTAACCTCTTTCTCCAAAATACTCAGCACATCGCACTTGCCTTTTTCGCGAAGTATCTTCCACAACGGCCGGCTATCGATTCGGTTCATTTTCAGCATCTTCGCATGGCCTTTAAACAGATAATCACGATTTTCGAGAATAAAATATCCCAGAGAATCGCCGAGACTCTTTGAGAAATCCTCTTCAACCTAAAAAGACGTGGATGTACAGCAGTATCTTCTATTATGTCAGCAACTTTCCTGCCAACTTACCACAAATATGCGATTGTGAAAAGCATGCACTTTTTCTCCACGAAACTTTCTCGAGTAATTATGCAACGTCGCGGTAGCGTCCTCGAACTGATTTCTCTCGTAGATACCATCGCATACTTCCAAATTGAATGGCTGCCGTAGCGGTTCAAGCTCTACGGATGTATAAATTGTAGGCTTCTATCAATACGTGAACATAAGTACAGTACCTAAGGCACGGTTGGCGTCTAACAAAGCCTGTTCGGTCTGGGCGATTGTGCGTTTACATCGGGATCGTTGATAAAGCGCATTTGCATCGCTGTTATTTATATCAAGCGATTTATTGTAATATAGATCAGCTACATCTAGTTTTCCTTTCTTCGTTAAAAATTGGCCCCATTCTCTATAGATGGCCTGTTCGCGCTCCTCCGACCAAGCGATAGCATTCCATGCCATACTTTAACAGATTGATAAAAAATAAAATTGTTCAAAACTAACACGGATGTCTCCCCGCGAATAATTGAACAGAAACCGATTAAAGACGTTTGCCAGGCGAATAGTTTACGTATAATGAACATTCTACGATCTACGCTAACTAAGATACATAGATTCGAGAAATGACGAGTGATAACTGCTATCGATAGCAATTCCACCTACTGTCCGTTTGAGATTGATTTTAAATACGAAATCCATCGGCAACTGGTCGAAAGAACGAAGGGAAATTGTTTTTATATCCATACCGGGCACATGCATGGCTATTTGCTTAGAATTGCTTTGACTTGGGGGTCATCTTTCCGAATAGTTTACCTTTCATACAATCCAATCCAATCTGGAGTTATGTTTAAGGTTTTTTTGCTTTTTTCTTCGAAATCTGGTTTTTGAATGGTGGATAAGTCTGAGCTTTGATGTTGATGACAAAGCGTCACACATGATTAACAAGAACATGATTGATCGCAAGTCTATGGGCTATATGGGCTAGAGGGAATAGAAGAAAAGTAGGAACCCATCTATCAATAGCCTGTCTTAATTGGGAGCTTTTCAACCAGCCATTGCCAGCCACAGCCTGCCACTGTCAGCCGGACACTGCTAATAAGCAAGGTCACAGCTAAGCAAGTAAGATGACTCCTAATAAGTAAAGCTTTGATGTTGGATGGTGTAGGTGCTTTCAGCAATTCAAGGAGTGATGAAGCAGGGGTCATGGTTGCTAAGATTTTAGCTGTTTGATTAACAGGCGGATGTGGTTAATGGAGAGAGGGGTGTTGTAACCACATAGGTGGCAGATTGGTGGATATTAGGTGATTATTTGTAAGGTGCGTATGCCCCATTCGTATACGGAGGAAACAGGCGATTTTGTTTTCGATAAGTACTGTCCTTATTTGTTCTACTGTTGGTGTTCTGTTGTTAATATTAGATACTGCACAGATGATAGATAAGCTGCCACTAACGGTTCTGACCTTTTGATGCCACAGAACTTGTGAAACCTAAGGGATGTGAAGGAGGATGTTCATTTAAACCCAGCCTGCGGAGTTAAAAAGAACTGGTTACATTGGCCAAACTTATGTAGGTTGGCTACCTCTGGGAGGTTGTCGATGAAGTAGTTGCCAAAGGCGCATAATTTGCCACTTGCCAGGCTGGGCATTCGCAGTGAGAATGGTGCCAGGTTTTCTCTGCGTGGGTGTTGTGAAAACTGCTGCAGTGGGTGTTAGACTGGCAGCGTGGGTTCTATTAGGCCAATGGTCACTCAGAACGGGCCACGATTCTAGCTATATTGGAACGGTGTCTATTGTGGAGGTCGTTTGTTTTGTTTTCTGAAGTTGGCGGAAGATGTGATGTAGTCCGTAGGAAGCGAGGTCAACTCGTGGGCAGAAATGACATAGCTCTGCCGTGGCTATACGATCCGGGGGACCAGTCGCCCGCTTCACTAAGTTTGATGGCACCACCGGGGATTTTTCTGTATCATGACGGGGAGGACGCCGTAAGAAGCTGCTTATAGCTCAGGAGACCATTCTTAAATTGTTCCCAAGAATTTTCATTTATGATCCGTGTCGAGGGCGAAAAGCCGAAAGGTTATGTGTTTTTTTAACAAGGTTGCAGGTTACTGGCTTGCCATTGTCCGGGTTGTAGAAAAGTTGTATTGGTCGTCTAGAGGGCAGGGATGTTCGGTCCTCTAACCCTGTGCTCCTGAATGATGCCCACGTCGATGGTTTCCTCCCTTACGCAAATAAGCAGATTCTCCGACACACAATTCGAGTGCTGGAGATTTATTTGTACGACGTCGAGCATTATTGGTGATGGGGCTGTTCTGGCTGGGAGATGTCAGTAGCGATCGCAAGGTCCTCCAGGCAATTTTCGGGAAGCTCAGTTCTGTATCGTCATCGGGACACGTGGATCGGAAGGTATATAATTTAGCAGACCTGATGCTAAACCGTATTTTGCTATGTACGAGTACTTCCTCAAAGGAGTTCCTCTTTGATGGTGAGCAGGAAGGAAGCGAATACTTCCTCGAAGGCATTCCTTTTTGATGGGGAGCAGGAAGGAGGCGCTATTTTCCTGCGGTTCCTTCGCTTTGATAATTGTCCAGTCATCCATCGAAATCGAAGGTTTCTGAAGTTTCAGTTATTCAATCTTCATCTTAGGTAGCCAAATTCGGACACTTGATGTTTTTGGTATTTCCTTGGCAGAGATGACTTTAAGTTTAATGGCTCCCATGCGTTACTGAACTCAGCTATGCACGTGCTAAGGAAATCCTTGGAAAACTGATCCACACATTTGATTACCCGGTACCCTCCTGACTGTTTCCGAGGAGTCAAAAGTGGATACGGGGCCGCCTTGGTTTTTCAGAATATGATCCACCACTATCTCCGACAGCTTGGCTTCGATGCTGCACCATTCTGCAGCAATGGTCTTTCCTGACGACAATTTTTTGTCTACCAGCGCGATTTGTAGGTGGTCTCTCACTGCCGCAGTGAAAGTCAATCTCTTTAGGGGAGAAGATATGGTGTTGTCGATGTTGAAGCTGTTTCCACCATGCTCTTCTTAGCGGCTAGTGCAGGCTCTTCCTGTAACCTGTTACCCTTATTGCTTGTAATAGGTTTCGGCTGCTTTGTGAGGTTTTCGACATGTCTTTCATACTTCTCAATGACAGCTTGGTATTCGATTTTGTCTTCTAGATCCTTCTCGTGGGAGATACTGGCTGTTTCCTTCCTCGAAACCTTGCTTAGAAAAAAACTTTTTAGAACTAGCAACACTTCTTCAGAGGCCACCGTGGCGCAGTGGTTAGTGTGTTGGACCCTGACGCACGATGAGCGAGTTCGGATCCCAAATACATCAATGCCATCGAATGTTTATTTCGCGGCGTTCCTCCTCGGAGGGGCACTGGCAAAACACCCCGTAGTATACTTGCCTTGAAAAAGCTTCTCGACTCACGCCGTTCGGAATCGGCATTAAACTGTAGGTCCCTTTCACCTGTGTGAGAAATAAATCACACACAACATGGGTAGTCTTCTTCACACAGACTATTTCTAAGGTTGGAGCTTCAATTATGGTTAACTGGGATAAACATTTTCACCAAGTCATTCGTTTCGTTCAAATGAAAGCCATTGTTTTCCTCCGTCGTACGTTATAGCACTACCTAATGAACATTACCGCGACCACTAAAGGTGCATTGTCGATATTAATTATGAATCCTCAAGCGCATCCACTCATCCGGTCATAAAGGATGAAAAAAACAAAAACGATGTGGGAGGACGGATCGAAACGAATTAGTTAAATATCCCCGAACCGGCAATTAAAACATAAATGCCTCTATTAGCAGAGGATTTTGTAACTTTCCAATCCTTGGCATTGCTCTGATCCTCCTCGATACGAACGGTTGGAGTGGGTGTACTCGGCTAGACAACAGAATACAAAAACCATGCACATGATTGCGGCAGGCCTGATTTTCCATCGGGCGTGAAAGGATCTATTTCCGTGGAATATTTATGAACGCGACGATAACATCACGGAGCGTGTCCGGTCGGAATTACCAGAACGGAAGTTGAAGAGGCGGTCCTTTTTCCTTGTTTGTTTCCACTGACTCCGATGGTGCATACTCGTACATGCGAAGGGAAGTAGCCCGATGGTCAGTTGGGTGGATGATTAATGAGCATGGCCTGTTTTACATTTATTTATTATCTTCTCTTTCACTGCCTTCGTGTTTCTAGTCGATTCGGAGTCCTTAAAACAAAACAGAAAGCAACAGAAACACATCGAGGAGGTGACGGAAGCTATGTATATGGTGCAGTTTGCTGTTTGCATGTCCCGTTTGGTGATGGGAAGTCACATAAATATCAGAATTTTCTTTTCCTCTATGATGGGCGTGTAACGAATGCGAAAGAGATGCCCACAGATTAAAGATTTCAATGAAACGCCTTTTTTTCTTTTGGTGGCGTTACAGCCCATGAAGGACCAGAGCCAGGCTTCTCTTCAGTCACCCATGGTGTGTGTGATTTATTTTTCCCACAGGTGAAAGGGACCTACAGTTTTAATGCCGATTCTGAACGGCGTGAGTCAAGAACCGTTTTCCAGGCAATTTATACTACGGGGGGTTTTGCCAGTACCTCGCCGAGGAGGGACGCCGCGAAATAAACATTCGATGGCGTTGGTATTATCGGGATCCGAACTCGCTCATCGTGCTTCAGAGTCCAATACACTAACTACTGTGCCACGGCGACCTCCTTTAGATGAAGGAATTTTTCGTTTCAGCCTTTTGATACACACGCTCGACTTCTGCTAAATGAATGGATTGAGATGAACTCTAGAGCTTGTCTGAACCCTCTGATGCATACTTTGAGGTTATTTGTTGTGCGTCCTTATTTTTTACCGAAGCGTATATCGTACGAATGACAAAGGGCTGGAATTGTGCTCGAAATTAATTGATGGAGTACTCCAAACTCTACGCGCGGATGGATTGGCTAATTGGAAGTTTTTTTTATTTTTAAGATACAATAAGGTAATCGAGGCTCAGTACAGGTAATGACTCTCGAGAGTTCATCTCTAGAGGAACCCGAAGCTAAGAGGCAATTACGGACCCCCCCCCCCTTCCTCCCCTTCCTCTGTACCCATCACTCCCCTACTCCCCTAACTCCAAGGTGGAACAGCATACGCCGACGGATGCATGGCTAAGAGGGTGCTTAGCTACTAGTATGCGAACTTCGGATACCGGGCGACCTCCGATTTCAATATAGCCTTCCTGCAGTGTCTCGGGCTCCGCTGCAGGTGACCGCTCTTTCCCGTGCGTTCGTGGGAACTATTGACAAAAAAATTATTTTTAAAGAGACTGATGACTCTCTAACGTCATCGCCGGCTAGGGCCTGTGAGTCCTCAGCGGCTAAAAAACCGGAAGTAATGCCGACATTTTTCGCCGACATTGCAGCCGGTCGGAAAGCAGGGGACATGTCCTCACTTTCCGATTCCGACACTACACTTGGCGGGGATTCTGTGAGTATGCTCTCAGATGAACTCCCAAGTGCAACAAAAACCGAAACCGTCGGACAAGTAGAGGAAAAGCCTGTACCACCTGGTGGCTTCGTCAAGCTTAAATCGTCGGAGCAGCGACGCTTTAAAGCTGCTATAATGCAGGGCTAAGCTAGAGATGAAGCTCTAGTTTTGAAAAATCCACCCCTGCGAGTAAGGGTCCGGAACTGAAACGTGTTCGTTCCGCAGACACTACTCCACCAAACCAGGCTGCTAAACGCAGCAAAATCGGCAACCATCAGGTCGATAAAACGAGCTACAGTAGTGTAGCTGGGAGGATCCGACTCGGCATCGTCCCTAAGAACTTAGGAACGAATCCCCTTACAACAGCGCAGATGGCAGCCGTTCAGGAGGCTATAGTCGACACCTCCATCGAGCTGTCGGGTAAAGCACCCAAACCTCACTTTAGGGGATCGACCTACAAGTCAGGGTGGTTATACTTTGTGTGTGACAACCCAGCTACGGCCGATTGGATGAAAACCAATTTTACGGCCATCAAGGACAAAAGTGGACTTGATATTATGCTTGTGGAAGAAGAAGGTTTCCCGAAACCGCATATCGTACGGGGCTACTTCCCACAAAGCGCCGGCCTACCCATCACGAAGGTGTTGGCGACGCTGGACTCGCAAAATGACGACTAACACGCAAAGAACTGGAGAGTCATGCAAAGCACGTCAAATAAGGAGAAAAACCTCCTGCACTTAGTTCTAGCAGTCAGTGACAAATCCTTGGCTCGACTGATAGAACTTAAGTGCCAAGTGGCCTACAGATTTGAAATCGTTAAGATGATTGTCAAAAGCCAGGCGAAAACATCACTCCCATCGGGTCGGAAACTTCAGGCGAGGCAACAACAAGCCTTACAGAACGAAGGATCCGGCCTACCGTCGCAAGTAATGGGTGGGCTGCTTATGCTGCAGGGCAACCTGCACCATGCCAAAGGTGCCTCGGACACCTTTAGTCTGAGACTGTACCGCGACAGGATCAGCATTGGGCTAATCCAAGAACCATGGGTCCATAAAGGTAGTATTATGGGCCTGCAAAACAGGTCGCGTAAATTAACTTACGCCACAGGAGATTTTTCTCCTAGGGCCGCATGTATGATCGGCACTAACCTACATTTTCTCCCCATTCCAGAATTCATCACAAGGGACCTGGCAGCCGTCATTGTGGAAGTCCCCACCGATGGAGGAGTAAGGAAGGTTGAATGCGCCTCCGCTTACTTTCCTGGAGACGGTCAAAAAATCCTTTATTAGACTTAAGTCTTGATATTGACTTCGTCTAGGTCGGGTGAACGGAATTCTCCTACATCGTCGTCCAGTACGAATGGATCGTTCTGACAGACAGCGGTATCTTGCCAAATCCTAAGCATCGACAGTGATTCCACTACCATTTCTTCATTTTCAGCCCTGCAAGCCACGGCTCTGGCTTTGTAGCCATGGCATGTTCGTTTTACTTTATTGTAAAACTTCCGGGCGTCATTCCTGCGGAACCATCTCTTCATCTCCTCGATCTCACGCTTTCCGTGTTCTCTCTTCTTTCTTTAGAGAAGCGTTTCTTTCTTCTCTTCTGCTCATAGATTTCCCGAGCAGCATTCGTCCGTCGTTGCAGCGGGGCTTTATATGCCTCTTGTTTTGCGGCATGGGCTTGTTCGCATTGTTCATCGAATCAGGGGTTTCTAGATGGTGGCGGTTTGAAACCGTGCACCTCTGAGGCAGCGTCTCTGACGGCGCTCTGGCAATGCGCCCATTCCGACCTTAAATACCTTGCGTATTTAAGATCGAAGGTCCTCTACCCAACTAAAATGTCAACGCTTAACTCCCAGAGATTATAACTACAAACTATTATTTCAAACTAATATTTAAATCGCTATTTACTACGTATATCAGCGCTCGATTGACCAGGCGCTAAACTCCTATTACGTTGTCTTTCTGCCGCCTTTTTAGCTATCAAGGCATGTCGAATGATTATCCTGCCACGTCGAAAGTAACGTACTAGTCGTGGATTATTGATCTCTCTTGCGAGTTTTAATCCCGCCAACATTACGGATTTAATTTTCGCAAGTTTCTTGAGTATCGCATGAGTTTTGCATATTAAAAGTAAAGATAATAACTTCCAAACTTTACTTTGGATTTGGTCCGCCTCTAACAAAGAGGATAAAATAGATAAAAGAAAAATGAGTAAAAGAGCTAGTGAAAGAGTATACGAACCTGCAATAGCTCGTTCAGCTATTACGCGGGCTTTATCTATTCTGTACTGCAGCAAATTGCACTGCGCGATTTCGTGCCATAAATACACCCGTTCAATGGGATACTTGGCAAAGTGTATCCTTTTTTCTAAACGTGTCTCTAAGGCTCTGTGAAAAGCAAGAACAAAGTCGCTGTCACCGACTCGCTTCCTCTAAGGTATTGCTTACCTATGTTTCATGGTTAGTTTATCTGTACCATCCATATCTGCATAGGTCGATCGCTTGCCGAATTCGAATTGCACCACCACTTTTTCTTCAGTTTCATTATTTAACTTCAAAAATACCGACATACGATCTTCGGGGGGCAAATGGTTTAATTTGGTCGGTATGTCGAGGAGATCTTCTATCAACGCTAATGCTAATAGGTTGTAGACTTCATTCACAAATTCGAATTTCCACGGCATCACCCGGGTAGTTTTCAGCACAACATAATCGCCCATTACCCCTTCCACATACGACCTTAGATGCTAGAAAGACACAAGACCCGATGCTTAGAAAAATGATCAGGAAGTTTAGACCGGACATTAGCCCTACTTCGACATTGCCCAATGCCTTCAGGTGTGTTATCTTCTTGAGTATCTTCAGCATATCGCGATGAACTTGATATTGTACGCGGTACAGATAGCTCTCGGTAAAGATCTTCCTCATCTTCTTATTGGGGAAGGCTACAGTCTTCATATAGTACAGCGGACTTCGGCACTGTAGCATTTTCAAGAACTTCAGAACTCCTTGATACTTAGCTTTTGTTAGTAATTCCAACAGTTTCGAACTCCACTGCGATTGAGGGAGTAAAAGATTCTTATTGGTTCGCAGACCTCTAAGAAAGAGCACATCTATCCAGCTGCGGCCCAAATAGATTTGATTGTACATAGTGAACTCTCGCAATCGTCTAGCAATCTCCCTTGGAGATAACATTTCCACCTAGTTGGCATCTCACCCTTTGTATATCAAACGTACGTTGTGCGATTTGAAGAAACACTAACCTCTTTCTCCAAAATACTCAGCACATCGCACTTGCCTTCTTCGCGAAGTATCTTCCACAACGGCCGCCTATCGATTCGGTTCATTTTCACCATCTTCGCATGGCCTTTAAATAGATAATCACGATTTTCGAGAATAAAATATCCCAGAGAATCGCCGAGACTCTTTGAGAAATCCTCTTCAACCTAAAAAGACGTGGATGTACAGCAGTATCTTCTATTATGTCAGCAACTTTCCTGCCAACTTACCACAAATATGCGATTGTGAAAAGCATGCACTTTTTCTCCATGGAACTTTCTCGAGTAATTATGCAACGTCGCGGTAGCGTCCTCGAACTGATTTCTCTCGTAGATACCATCGCATACTTCCAAATTGAATGGCTGCCGTAACGGTTCAATATCTACGGATGTATAAATTGTAGGCTTCTATCAATACGTGAACATAGGTACAGTACCTAAGGCACGATGGGCGTCTAACAAAGCCTGTTCCGTTTGGGCGATTGTGCGTTTACATCGGGATCGATAATAGAGCGCGTAAGCATCGCTCTTATTTAAAGCAAGGGATTTATTGTAATATAGATCAGCGACATCTAGTTTTCCCTTCTTCGTGAAAAATTGACCCCATTCTCTATAGATGGCCTGCTCGCGCTCCTCCGACCAAGCGATAGTATTCCATGCCATACTTTAACGGGCTGATAAAAAAAAAATTGGTCAAAAATAACACGGATGTCTCCTCGTGAATAATTGAACAGAAACTGATTAAAGACGTATAATGAACATTCTATGCTTACTAAGATAGATTTAAGAAACAGCGAGTGATAACTGCTATCAATAGCAATTCCAGCTACTGTCCGTTTGAGATTTTTTGTAAATACGAAATCCAACATTCCATTCTCGCACGCAACAAGGGTCCCTACTAGACCCTTAGGAATGTTCAGTTGGCACATCCGTATCCAAATATGACTTTGGGGATTATTCGGAATCACACTGTTACCGATCCGATCATCGGCAACTGGTCGAATGAACGTTGCTTTTATTTCCCACCGTTTATATTAATAACTAGCGTGTACCCGCGACTTCGTTCGCGTCAAAATTGCTTGAATATTTCGTTAAGTTTTTAATGATAATCGTACCTTGCTTTTGTCATAAAATTAAAAAGCGGATTTGATTACAGCTTATATTCTTTTGCAAAGATGCGATACGTAATCTAGTTATAGAATTTCGGTGGGTTCAAATTGTGAAGCGGCAAAATGGGAATACGAACTTCTAAGTCGATTTTGTGAAATGGAAGACCGGGCGCATTTATGCTTGTTCTGTTTGATATATCGTATTTATGGATAAGACCCTTCTTGAATTGCTAGTCATTTTTTTCCATTTTAGGGTTATTCAGTGACCATACTTGATAATTTCTTGGCACTAAAATCGATCCCTTGCATAACCACGAATCCTCTTTAGAGGTGAGATTCTCAATATCGTCATATGTGTTTGTTATCAGAGTTTGAGTATCTGGTTGCAGATGGAGAATATAAGGAATTTCAATGTCATGACTCGAATTGATTTTTGGATGTATTCCTTCGCCAATACTTAAGAGCATCTTACAGAATTCTGAACCAACGGACTGTGCTCTCGTATTTTGTCTTGAGTTAAGCTTTTCGATATGTGTCCCAAGTACTGGGCGTTTCAAACACGGATTAGTTTTGTCTGCTCGTGTGCCTTTTGCAACAACAGGTAACGTTTGTCTAAAGTCTTCTGCAAATAAAAATGTTAATCCACCAAATATTGGTTGTTTTTCCTCTAATCCTTCACTCATCTATTTACGGCTTCAATAGATACATTGTTGGCCATTGTCGTTCTACTACATTCTACTACGAACTTCAATTGGTATTTTGAACATAGAATGAGGTGTTTTGCCCCTAGGTTCGCTGCATTTCCTGATGACAACAGGAGTTCCGTGACATCGCGGTTGAAATTTTCTTCGGGACTTATCGAATATATAGTAAGCAGGAACGTCTTCGTTAAGTAACGTAGTTGGAAATTTATCCCTCCGGCACAAAGTAAAACAAAACCGGCCAAGTGTGAGTCGAACTCGCGCGCAAAGGGTTCCGTACCATCTGTATAAATGTATAAATATTGTAACGAGATATTCAATCCCACACCAAATGGGGCTCGCACCACTGGATTGCGATAAACTACAATTGTCTTTTTTCCGGATTAAAACACACACACTTTTCTTGTTTCACCACAGATCAATTATCTGTGCAGCTTCACCACTTTTCTTTATTATCCAAATCCTATTGAACACTTTAAACTTTATTAGACACACAAACCTTTATTGAAAGCTTTTATTTTCCCACTGTTTTACCGATTGATCACACCGACTTGTCACACGCTGTTCAATACCACAAATTGAATGCATGCCGAGGGCGAGCATTCGCGCTTATATAGCTATCGGGCCACTTTCTCGAATGTTCGCCGTCGGAAGTTCCCCTTCGGAAATCTCTAGAATGCTCTGACCATTAGTATTACGCCGTTGACAGTTGACATCATTCCATCATTCGAACTTCGACGGCGAAATTCGAACTTAACCGTCGGCTTGTGTCTCCGCAACACTGCCCTCCTCCTAAACTTGTTCGTCCTCGAACGAGCGATTGGATCCTTCTCCGTCATATGGCGCTAACCTCTCTACGTGGACAATCGTATACTTCGCCCGTTTGTTTCCCGTCTGCTGTATTCGGTACACCACGTCGTTAAATTTCTCGATGACCTCATATGGCCCATCCCAGGCTGATTGCAATTTGGGGCACAAGCCTTTTTTTCGTTGTGGGCTGTACACCAATTGTCCTGTCTCGAATCCAGAAGAGTTCGCCCTTAAGTCGTATCTCGCCTAAATCTTATCGCTGACCAAATTCAGTCGCTCCCGGATGAACTGATGGATGGAGTTCAGCTGTTCTTTCTTTTCGGTTACGAAGTCCTCCCTTCCGCTAGTTGTCGGTAGTACCACGCCGAACTTCAAGTCCGATGGAAGTCGAAGATCAGTTCCAAAAATGGCTTCAGCTGGTGTTGTTGCCGTTGAATTGTGCTGTGCCGAACGGGATGCCATTAAGAAAAGGGGAAGATGTTCATCCCAGTCCTTCTGATCTCCGACGACGACTTTTCTCAAGTATTCCTCCATCGTCCGGTTGAACCTTTCGACCATGCCATCAGATTGTGGGTGTAATGGTGTTGTCCGTGTCTTTCTGATACCTAGCATGTCGCAGAGTTCTTTGAACACCGACGACTCGAAGTTCCTTCCTTGGTCTGAGTGCAGTTCCAGCGGTACTCCGTAACGCGCAACCCAGTTGTTCACGAATGCATCCGAAATGGTTTTGGCTTCCTGGTTCGGGATGCAAAACATCTCAGGCCACGTGCTGAAGTAATCAATCACCACCAGCGCGTATTGGATTCCAGCGTTGCTCGTTGGGAGTGGGCCTGCGATGTCCATGGCGGTACGTTGGAACGGTGCTCCAACATTGTACTGCTGCACATTTCCTCGAGTTTTCCTAACTGGACCCTTTGCCTTCGCACACTGTTCACACTTGCGAATGAAATGCGTGACCGACTCATGGCATCCTACCCAGTAGAAACGTCTCTTAATCTTTTCTACTGTCTTGTTAACACCAAGATGACCCCCACTTGGTCCCTCGTGGTATTCTCGGATGACCTCGTCGATTTGTCCCTTTGGAATTACCAGCAAATCGTTTACAATGTTCCCGTCCTCCCTTTCCCAACTGCGGTAGAGGCAACCGTTCTTCAGCTTCAAACTCTGCCAGCGAGCCCAGTGAGCTTTCACGATTGGGCTTTCACTGGATATTTGCAGCCAAGTTGGTCGAAAACCTCGTCCTTGGTAGTCTTCTCGCTGCTTTCTTCCGACCTTCTCGGCAGTCCAGGAGTCTTCTGGCAGCACATGGAAACGACGAATGTCGGTGACCTGTTCCTTGGTTTTGGAACGTGAACAATGTTTGCATTCAACATCGCAAGGTCGCCTCGATAATGCATCCGCATTTCCATGACTGCTTCCCTTCCGGTGTTCGATACTGAAGTCATAACTCTGGATTCTCTCTATCCATCTAGCAAGCTGGTCTTCCGGGTTTTTGAACTGCAGCAACCACCTCAACGCAGCGTTGTCCGTCCTAAGATGAAAAGCTTGGCCATAGAGATATTTGTGGAAATGCTTGACACAGTCAACCACGGCTAAAAGCTCCCTCCTAGTTACACAGTAGTTCCTCTCCGGCTTCGAAAGGATCCTACTGTAGTAAGCGATGACCCGTTTTCGCCCGTCAATCATTTGAGAGAGTACTCCTCCGATTCCATGTCCGCTCGCATCGGTGTCCAAAATAAACTTTTCTCCCAGGACAGGATATGCAAGGATCTGCGCACTGCAGAGCAATTCCTTCAGGTGAATGAACGCTTCCTCCTGCGGCTTCTCCCACTTGAATGGCCGATTCTTTTTGGTGAGCTCGTGCAAACTGCTGGCAACGTTTGCAAATCCTGGGATGAATCGCCTATAATATGTGCAAAGTCCCAGGAATGACCTTAACTCATGAAGATTTTTCGGCCGCGACCATTCCTCAACCGCTGAGATTTTCTCTTCATCTGTGTGGACTCCTTCTGCAGTCACCACATGTCCCAAGTATTTCACTTCGTTTTGGAAGAGCGAACATTTCTTCGGGCTCAATTTCAGCCCGGCTGCTTGAATACGTTCCAGTACCTCTTCAAGCTTCTTAAGGTGATCGTCGAAATCCTTGCCCATGACAATTATGTCATCCAAATAGACAAGGCAAGTCCTCCAGTGAAGTCCTCTTGGCACCCGGTCCATAAGTCTCTCGAATGTGGCTGGCGCATTGCAAAGACCGAAGGGCATCACAGAGAATTGCCACAACTCTCCCCCAGCAGTGAACGCGGTCTCTTCCTTGTCTTGCTGGTCAAGCTCTATTTGCCAGTATCCGCTTTGCAAGTCCAGCGTCGAGAACCACTTTTCGTGACGTCGTTCAGCTTCCTATAGTCCACGTAGAATCGGGTGCTTCCATCCTTCTTCTTAACTAGCACTACTGGCGAACTCCATGGGCTTGCAGATGGTTCGATCACGCCCTCCTTTTCCATCTCGTCGATTAGTTTGATCACCTCTCCTTTTTTAGCCAAAGGTACCCTTCTCGGTGGTTGCCGGAACGGTCTAGAGTCCCCTGTGTCTATTCTGTGCTTCATAATTGATGTTCTTCCACAGTTTTTACCATCTGCAAAAACTGTCCAATATTTACGAAGCAGGGAGAGTGCTTTACTTTTTTGCTTCTCCACTAGATGTTCCGTCCACTCTCTGGCCATTATTTTCAGAACGGTTTGTTTTTCTGGATTTCCCGGTGTTTCTTATCTTCGCAGTTCATAACGGCGGCAGCTTCTTGGCATTGAGCGATCGTTGTTTCCTTGTGTATTGTCCTAGGTGTACTGGCAGGATTCAGGACTAGTACTGGAACCAATTGGTCTTGTTGGGATTCTATGAGAGCCCTTCCAACAACTATATCGCTGGGTCGATTTCGTTTGTCGGGTTCGACCACCCACATTCGGCTTGTCCCCGCATCCTCTTCTAACTTTACCCAAACCACAGCTTCTGCATTCGGGGGAACTCTTTGGCGCGCTTGCACGACTATTCGTCTGACCTTGCTACCCTGTCCATTATCTATTGTTAATGGTAGCTCCAGGTTACCATAGTTCATCACTTTTTGGTTGACGTCCTATGTAAAGTCATGCCTAATCATGAATCAACGATGAAATCATGCTGAAACTCGACGGTACCCATCGTAATTCTTTTCTGGACCTTTCCCTTAACTTCCGCATTCTCACCAGTTACTGTACGAAGCCTCATTCCCTTCTATGTTGCTGTGTCCTGGAATCTAAAGGAGTGTGATTTTTTTCCTACATTGATCCACCAGAAGGTGGTAGCATACGAAAGAGCTTTAATAGCGACTTGGGTGTATGAGCCGGCTGCACTGAGTATTTTGCACGCTTCCCACATCGCAAGCACTACAGCTTGAAAGATGCTCGAGTGATCGGGAAGACAGAATGAGATTGAGATATTCAGAATATTCCCGATCCCAAACCGTCCTCAAGCATGAACGCTTCAATTTCATTCTTCTTTGGAGGGAAAGGGAGCGTGCACTACTCTAGCTCAAGGTTTCTCAAAACATGGGTTAATTTACCTTACTCTTGCTTTCGAGACTAATCTGGGTACAGAAACTTTCCAGTATAGACTTTAACAATTTTGGTCGTACAGAGTTGTTAAATGACTTGCAGAACACCAACTGGAACAGTATATTTTACTTACTTGCGTCAACGAGCAAGTAGCTTTCTTTAGGGAAAAAATTAACTTTCTCTTTGATAAGCACATTCAATTAAGAACTAGAACCATAGCTCTCCAAGCTGGGTAAATAACAACATTAAAAAGCTAAGTAAGGACAGGGACTAAGCGTATCACCGTTGGACAACCTCGCCTGAAATACCGAGAACTCAGGAGTAAATTGACCCTTGAGATACGAAAGGCAAAGAAAACGTTCTACGCAAACCGTCTCAACCTCACTGTCTCCGGAGAGAAACTATGGAAAAACTTACGCCAAATAAGCGTGGTTAAGTCTCAGTCCAAGCCTATGGACGACCTTGACTGTGACACTTTTAATTCCTTATTTACCTCAGCCTCCGCCCTTAATGTCTTAAATCAAGTGTTATTGGAAAAGGATTGAATACCTGTTCCAGCAAGCTCGAGGCTACTTAATCTGCATCTCTTAACCGAAGTTAAAGTTGCAAATGCATCAAACGCGATTGGTTTAGATGGGGTCAACCCTAAAGTTTTTTAAAATAACACTTCCTGTTACATTGCCTTTCATTACCTATATCTTTAACCGCATCATCACTACCTGTATTTTCCCAGTGAATGACAGCAGGCTAAAATAGTTCCCCTACCTAAGAAACCAAACAGTAACCTCACCGATCATCGGCCGATAGCGATCGTTCCATATCTATCCAAAGTTTTTGAAAAAGCAATCTTACCCCAAATACATAGACATCTCTCCGCTGAAAGACTACTGCACGATAGCCAATCAGGTTTTCGCCCCCAGCACAGCTGTAAAACCGCTCTGTTGTTTATCATTGATGAGATCAGAAAATGGTTAGGTAAAAAAGAGCTGTCCATCCTTACGTAACTTGACTTCTCCAAGGCCTTCGACACAGTGAACCACACTATCTTGTGTAACAAGCTACTGAAAAATTTTAAATTTTCAAGGCATACCGCAAGGCTCTTCCAGTCCAACTTGGTTGGCAGACAACAGAAAGTAGTAGTTGGCGATAAAATGTCGGACCTTCTTACCACGCATGCCGGTGTGCCACAGGGTTCTATACAAGGTCCGATTTTATTCCTGCTGTATGTTAATGAATTACCCAATATTGTCAAACATTGCCACGTACACATGTACACAGATGACATGCAGTTACAAATATCCTTTCCATTTCACTCGGCAGTATCATTCGTTGCCAAAACGAATGAAGACCTTGAGGGTATCCTTGACTGGGCCCAAGCCAATACCTATCATACCAGATCAATATAACATCGATTTTGTTGAGAGCGCGAGGAATCTAGGACTTATCTTTAACCGCACTCTTACATGGGACGATCACGTCAACGTCATCATCGGAAAGGTGTGCGGCATGCTGCGAACTCTCTGGGCTTCACAGCACTACATCCCCGTAAAGACTAAAATGATTATCGCCAAGACTCTGCTGGCTCCAAGTCTTACATATTGTTGCGAATTTTTTTGTAATCAAGATTTCAGATCTAAGCGAAAACTTAATGTGGCTTTTAACAGTATTGCGCGCTTCATTTTCAACATCCATAGGCACGAGATATCTCCAGCTATTCAAAGACCGTTTTTGTCTGCACACGTGATGTAGTCCGTAGGAAGCGAAGTCAATTTCGTTGGCAGAAATGACATAACTCTGCCGTGGCCATACGGCCCGTGGGACCAGTCGCCCGCTTCCCTAAGTTTGATGGCGCCGCACGCCCACGTTTATTTGACATCATGGTCCAAGGGGAGTATTAAGCGCTTTAAATGGGTTTGTGCTCATGGCTACCGTGATTCCGATTCCTGCTGATCTTTGGAATCTTTCTTCACTGGACGGGAACATAGCTCAGAAGCTAGCAGCTTCGGGAGATCGCTACGAGGGGGGGATTTTTCTGTAGCATGACGGAGATGATGCCTTAAGGACGCGGCGACTTATAAGGAGAGAAGCTGCTTATAGCTCAGGAGACCATTCTTAAATTGTTCCCAAGAATTTTCATTTATGATTCGTGTCGAGGGCGAAAAGCCGAAAGGTTATGTGTTTTTTTTAACAAGGCTGCAGGTTAATGGCTTGCCATTGTCCCGGTTGTAGGAAAGTTGTATTGGTCGTCTAGAGGGCAGGGATGTTCGGTCCTCTAACCTAGTGCTCCTGAATGATGCCGACGCTGATGTTTTCCTCCTTTACGAACACGGCAGATTCTCCGACAGACACTTCGAGTGCTGGAGATATATGCGTACGATGTCGAGCATTATTGATGAGGGGGTTGTTCTGGTTGGGAGATGTCGGTAGCAATCGCATGGTCCTCCAGGCATTTCCTGGCAGAGAAGTTCTGTATCGTCGTCGAGACGCGTGGATCGGAAGGTTTTTAATTTATCAAACCGCTATATACGAGTACTTCCTCGAAGGCTGTCAGGCATCTTCCATCTTCCTTCCGAGTATTTCAATTTTCCTCCTAAAAGTTGACACCTTGTGACCTGGTCCGTTTGACGTGGTTTTATCCGTTACTTGTTGCTCCTTTTGGATTCCTGATTGACACGTTGCTTTTTCCTGCGACTGGAATAAAATCTCACCGGAAAGAGCGATTTTAAACTTTTTAAACCATTTCTTCGATTTAGTTTGATTCATCATAAGCATTTGTTTTGAAATAGTCCTCCTCGCCTATGACATCCACTGTTAGTTTTTCGTGGTTGGCGTCAAATTCTTTTTTAAGTTTCAGAAGAGATTTTTTTATCTCTTCGATCTTCGCTCTCCATTGCGGCTTGACTGAGATATTGTTATATATTTGCAGGACTTTCTCCGCGATATCCAACTGGTGCTCGAGGGTTTCGCCTCTGTTTGTACCCATATTGAATTTTGTTATTTTTGTTAGCTTTCCAGTGCGAAGTTATTGTAATGGGGCCGATGTTGCGAAGTCTAAATGTTCCAAAATCCAGGTTTTTATTAGAGCTCTCGATTTCAAGCGTGTATTTTATTACACGTGTACCGTTCACACGTGTATTAAATAAATATTTAAACGTGTACACGTGTACGCTCTTAATACACGTGTAAATAAAAATGCACGTGTAAAAGGAGAAAGAAATGCTCCTCTTTCATAATTCAACTGACTGCATTTACTGTGTTCCAAATGAGCCCAAGTACTGTTGTTTTTCTCTGTGTTGATGAAGGTTACATGGCTTTTTTTTTTTTTTTTTTTTTTTTTTTAATAATTTGCGCGCACTCAAGGTCTAATAACCTTATTATGTCGGCGACACAGTGCGCGCAGAAGATAGAGAGGAAGAGGAATAGAGGAGATGCCGATGGACATTGATCTTAAATGCTTGCATGTTGCATTGAGGGGGGAAAACCGAATCCGGCAGGGAGTTCCAGATTCGTGTGGTTCGGTTAATGAAAGATTCTCTATATTTGACAGTACGTCCGAAAGCGGGCTTCAGAGTATATTGGTGAGCATTCCTAGAGAGACGTGTATTGCGGGAGAAATGTTGAAGGGGCGGAATGCAACTGGCTATTTCATCAGAGCATTTTTGGTGGTAGTAACGATAAAACAGGGAGAGGCAGGTAACATTCCTGCGGTGTTCCAGCGATTCTAATGTTTTGGTAATGCTGGAGTCACCTATCAGTTTTATGGCTCGTTTTTGTATTCTGTCTAGTAGGTGCAGTGAGGTCTTGGAAGCACCGGACCAGACATGAGCGTTAAACTCTAATTTGGGGCGAATGAACGCCTTATAGATTGTAGCCAGATCTAAGGGTGAGAAATATTTCTTGCATCTGTATAAGAATCCTAGGCATTTCGCAGCATTCTTGGCGACACTGAATATATGGTCGCTCCAATTAAGATTGTGAGCAACACTCATACCCAGGATGGAAAGCTTTTCAGTTTCTGAGATGCAAGTGCCATTCATGGATAATGGCTGCGGGTTATTTATACGCTTTAACGACAAGAGACAGCATTGTGTTTTGGAAGCATTAAATTCCACTCTATTGTTTTTACCCCATTGGATGATGCTGTCGATATCGGAATTTAATGAGCTTAACATACGCTGCCGCTCATTATCTACAACCGAAGTGCAGGGTCGTAAACTGGTGAACGAATATGAGAAGCTGAGGGTACTGTCGTCAGCGAAGGAGTGAATTGGATTAGAAGTAACAGACAAGAGATCATTTATAAAAATAAGAAAGAGTGTCGGAGACAAAACGGAGCCCTGGGGAACACCGGCATTTACAAAGTGAGTATCAGACTTGAATCCGTCCAAAACAACTTGAATTGAACGATTCGAAAGGTAGCTTCTAATCCATTGAAAGAGAGACTCATCGATCCCAAAAGCACGCATTTTCGACAAAAGGGCTTCATGCCAAACCCTGTCAAATGCTTTCGAAATATCCAGTGCAACAATTTTGCTTTCACCTGCTTGGTGAAGGGAGTGATTCCACTTTTCAGCGAGATATGCCATCATATCACCAGTGGATCTGTTGCTGCGGAAACCGTATTGGCGGTCATTGAGGAGTTTCCGTGATTCAAGATATTTCATAAGCTGACGGTTAATCAGCGTTTCCATGACCTTGGAAAGAAGGGACGTTAGTGCAATGGGTCGGTAGTTAGAGGGAGAAGATGATTCGCCTTTTTTGGGTATAGGCTGGACAAATGCTGTTTTCCACCTACTCGGAAAGAGCCCAGAGGTGTAGGAAAGGTGAAAAAGCTTACGCAGTGGTTTTGCCAGCGTAGAAGAACACCTCTTCAGAACTATTGAGGCAATACCATCTGGACCAGCGGATTTGTGTATGTCGAGGTCTTTAAGAACCCTTGCGACTGTACGAGTGCGGAAGTGGATTAGCCCCATGGTGGAATTGACGCACTCTAGTACAGGCGGAGACAAAGTACAAGCTGGCAGCTGAGAACTGGTTGCGAAATGGGCAGCAAGTAGGTTAGCTTTGTCTAAGGGGGTGACAGCTGGGATGTCATTGTGGATGAGCGTCGGTATAGACGACTTAGTTGAGTTTTTTACGTTTTTTACAAACGACCAGAAACTTTTGCTACCTTTGGGACATTGAAGGATTTTACGCCTTAATTTTTGGTCGGATTGGAATTTAATCCGTCGAATGTGGGTGTTGCAGTCATTTCTGGCTCGTATGTACTTTTTTCGGTTTTCCTCAGAACTGTTTGCCTTGTAGGCCCGAAAACTTAGCTCCCTGAGCCTAATAGCCTCTTTGCAGCTCGAGTCGAACCACGTATTATCCTTAGGCCTGGTGCTTTTACATGGCTTGTTGAGCGGTTGATGTTGACATAGTAATTTCTGCCATACCGTGTCAATCAGTACTGATCTGCAATATATTAAAATGAGACCAAAGAGTTGCACATCCGAAAGAATGGAAAAGATCCATCAGGCACTGGCCAAAGTGATCGCGTTAAACCAAATGCCTCTTTCATTCATTTTCTTGAATTTATGGCTGTGGTGGAACTATACGTATTTTACTAAATACACGTGTAAAACTAAATACACGTGTTCCTACACGGACAATTCAATTACACGTGTAACACGTGTTAACGAATACACGTCTAATTAAGTATGGGGTGGCCGTGGTGCAGTGGCTAACATCATCGACCGCCAAGCGGTGGGTCTATAGTTCAAGTTCGCTTCGTAGCCAAGAAAATGTAACTCCTATACGGACAAAAATTATGAAACGCAGTTGTGAATGGAAAGTGACCAGACGTACTGCTGCAGGCATAACACTCACAGTATATGGTCAACTGAAATTCATCCTTTGCGTATGTAATATTAAAGTGCTCGAACGAACTATTAAGGACTATAACCAACGCGGAATTTGGTCGGATCTCGTCCTCTCTAGGTCAGCCACCACTGAGAGTAGTGAACTAACATCAACGACCCAAACCACTGAACTCCGTTCAGGTTGTGTGTGGAACAACACATCATGAGAGATTATTAAAAAAAAAAAAAAAAAACTCTTGGACTTGCGCTAGTCTCTAAAAAAAAAGAAAAAAAATTGGGGCTGGATGCGTTTCCAGCAAAATCGGTTCGGCCGTTTTTTGTTAGGAATCAAATAACTATAAAAAAGGCAAACCAGTTTTTATACAGATTTGGGGAGGCCGTGATGAAGTATTTAACATCACCGACCGTGGAGCGGAAGGTTCGTAGTGCGAAGTCGTTCCATAGCCAAGAAAATATGATTCCTATATGGAAAAAAATTATGCAACACAGCTGTTTTGAAAGAGAAGTTGATTACTGATGAAGGCATACCACTCACAGTATCAGATTCATACTCAGATTCATACTCTGTGGGTGCAATTCTGATATAACACCATAAGTGCATGGAAAAGGTGCAGAGAATTACAACCAACGTGAAAATTCGGTCGGTTTCTTTCCACCTATTTAGGACAACCACCCCTGGAGAATAGTGAACGAACCTCTACGGCACAAACCACTGCACTCCGTTCAGGTTGTGCGATAAACATTAAAAGAGTATGAACTCTCTCAAACCTTCGCGAACTTTAAGAAAAAAAAAAATAATACACATATGCATCTTCTGAAGTTCTAAACCATTGAAAACCGCATACTGTTAGGAGTCGTAACACTTTTAAGTGAAAAAAAGGATACTATCAAAAGCGGATGAGAGAAAGATTTTGCGCGTGATTTTCGGACCTATAAACGCAGACGGGGGAGGCGTCTACGGATTCAACACCTAAGATGGCTGGGCCATGTAGAGCGAATGGACACCTCAACTCCATCCCGAAGAAGGTGGCGTACACAGGTGGAAGGGGACCTCAGCCAACTGGGTGTACGGCAATGGAAATGGCTGGCAAAAGATCGTGCTAGTTGGAGGGGCATGTTGGTTGACGCCCAGGTTCACGCCGAACTGTAGTGCCCGTTAAGAAGAAGAAGACATTTGGTTTTACCTTCATTAACCTTGAGACCCATCTTAGCCGCTTCTACATCAATGTTCACAAAGGTCTCATTGCCGCCTCAATGTCGTCGACGTACGCAAGCAATTTCATAGGCTTGAAATAAATCGTACCTCTTTTGCTGGCCAGAGACTCTGGCACGATCTTTTCAAGCACGATGTTGAAAAAGTTGCATGACAGCAAGTCATCTTGTCTAAATCCTTTTTTACCATTAAAGATCTCGGTTTGTTCATTACCGACCTTAATGGAGCAGCGAGAATTCTCCATTGCCATACTCCACAGTCGGACGAATTTGGCAGGTATGTTAAAACTAGACATGGCTTTGTATAGCTCGTTTCTATACACGCGTCATACGCAGCCTTGAAGTCGACGAAAAGGTGGTGAGTGTCGATTTGGATCTCCAAGATCTGCCTATTGTAGATTTACCTGACCTGAAACCATACTGATAAGAGCCGATCAGGTTATCCACAAACGGTTTCAGGCGTTCACACAACATGGCAGAAAAGATATCATATGCGCTGTTAAGGACACTTATTCCCCTATAATTGGCGCAGTTATAAGGGTCTCCTTTCTTATGGACCGGGAAAACGATACTGAGATTCCATTCGTGGGGCACGCTTTCCTCCGATGGTGCATGCATCTTACCAGCTCATCTTCAGCCGCCTTAAGAAGCTCAGCAGGCAAGCCGTCTGCGCCCGCTGCTTTATTAGACTTAAGTCTTGATATATGTAGCTATTTTGACTTTGTCTAGGTCGGGTGAACGGAATTCTCTTACATCGTCGTCCAGTACGAATGGATCGTTCTGTCTGACAGCGGTATCTTGTCTATCATCGCTGTTATACAGTCTGCAGAAATGATCTTGCCAAATCCTTAGCATCGACAGTGATTCCATTACCATTTCTTCATTTTCATCCTTGCAAGCCACCGCTCTGGCTTTGTAGCCATGGCATGTTCGTTTTACCTTATTGTAAAACTTCCGGGTGTCATTCCTGCGGAACCATCTCTTCATCTCCTCGATCTCACGCTTTCCGTGTTCTCTCTTCTTTCTTCAGAGAAGCGTTTCTTTCTTCTCTTCTGCTCATAGATTTCCCGAGCAGCATTCGTCCGTCGTTGCAGCGTGGCTTTATATGCCTCTTGTTTTGCGGCATGGGCTTGTTCGCATTGTTCATCGAATCAGGGGTTTCTAGATGGTGGCGGTTTGAAACCGTGCACCTCTGAGGCAGCGTCTCTGACGGCGCTCTGGCAATGCGCCCATTCCGACCTTAAATACCTTGCGTATTTAAGATCGAAGGTCCTCTACCCAACTAAAATGTCAACGCTTAACTCCCAGAGATTATAACTACAAACTATTATTTCAAACTACTATTTAAATCGCTATTTATTACGTACATCAGCGCTCGATTGTCCAGGCGCTAAACTCCTATTACGTTGTCTTTCTGCCGCCTTTTTAGCTATCAAGGCATGTCGAATGATTATCCTGCCACGTCGAAAGTAACGTACTAGTCGTGGATTATTGATCTCTCTTGCGAGTTTTAATCCCGCCAACATTACGGATTTAATTTTCGCAAGTTTCTTGAGTATCGCATGAGTTTTGCATATTAAAAGTAAAGATAATAACTTCCAAACTTTACTTTGGATTTGGTCCGCCTCTAACAAAGAGGATAAAATAGATAAAAGAAAAATGAATAAAAGAGCTAGTGAAAGAGTATGCGAACCTGCAATAGCTCGTTCAGCTATTACGCGGGCTTTATCTATTCTGTACTGCAGCAAATTGCACTGCGCGATTTCGTGCCATAAATACACCCGTTCAATGGGATACTTGGCAAAGTGTATCCTTTTTTCTAAACGTGTCTCTAAGGCTCTGTGAAAAGCAAGAACAAAGTCGCTGTCACCGACTCGCTTCCTCTAAGGTATTGCTTACCTATGTTTCATGGTTAGTTTATCTGTACCATCCATATCTGCATAGGTCGATCGCTTGCCGAATTCGAATTGCACCACCACTTTTTCTTCAGTTTCATTATTTAACTTCAAAAATACCGACATACGATCTTCGGGGGGCAAATGGTTTAATTTGGTTGGTATGTCGAGGAGATCTTCTATCAACGCTAATGCTAATAGGTTGTAGACTTCATTCACAAATTCGAATTTCCACGGCATCACCCGGGTAGTTTTCAGCACAACATAATCGCCCATTACCCCTTCCACATACGACCTTAGATGCTAGAAAGACACAAGACCCGATGCTTAGAAAAATGATCAGGAAGTTTAGACCGGACATTAGCCCTACTTCGACATTGCCCAATGCCTTCAGGTGTGTTATCTTCTTGAGTATCTTCAGCATATCGCGATGAACTTGATATTGTACGCGGTACAGATAGCTCTCGGTAAAGATCTTCCTCATCTTCTTATTGGGGAAGGCTACAGTCTTCATATAGTACAGCGGACTTCGGCACTGTAGCATTTTCAAGAACTTCAGAACTCCTTGATACTTAGCTTTTGTTAGTAATTCCAACAGTTTCGAACTCCACTGCGATTGAGGGAGTAAAAGATTCTTATTGGTTCGCAGACCTCTAAGAAAGAGCACATCTATCCAGCTGCGGCCCAAATAGATTTGATTATACATAGTGAACTCTCGCAATCGTCTAGCAATCTCCCTTGGAGATAACATTTCCACCTAGTTGGCATCTCACCCTTAGTATATCAAACGTACGTTGTGCTATTTGAAGAAACACTAACCTCTTTTTCCAAAATACTCAGCACATCGCACTTGCCTTCTTCGCGAAGTATCTTCCACAACGGCCGCCTATCGATTCGGTTCATTTTCACCATCTTCGCATGGCCTTTAAATAGATAATCACGATTTTCGAGAATAAAATATCCCAAAGATTCGCCGAGACTCTTTGAGAAATCCTCTTCAACCTAAAAAGACGTGGATGTACAGCAGTATCTTCTATTATGTCAGCAACTTTCCTGCCAACTTACCACAAATATGCGATTGTGAAAAGCATGCACTTTTTCTCCATGGAACTTTCTCGAGTAATTATGCAACGTCGCGGTAGCGTCCTCGAACTGATTTCTCTCGTAGATACCATCGCATACTTCCAAATTGAATGGCTGCCGTAACGGTTCAAGCTCTACGGATGTATAAATTGTAGGCTTCTATCAATACGTGAACATAGGAACAGTACCTAAGGCACGATGGGCGTCTAACAAAGCCTGTTCCGTTTGGGCGATTGTGCGTTTACATCGGGATCGATAATAGAGCGCGTAAGCATCGCTCTTATTTAAAGCAAGGGATTTATTGTAATATAGATCAGCGACATCTAGTTTTCCCTTCTTCGTGAAAAATTGACCCCATTCTCTATAGATGGCCTGCTCGCGCTCCTCCGACCAAGCGATAGTATTCCATGCCATACTTTAACGGGCTGATAAAAAAAAAAATTGGTCAAAAATAACACGGATGTCTCCTCGTGAATAATTGAACAGAAACTGATTAAAGACGTATAATGAACATTCTATGCTTACTAAGATAGATTTAAGAAACAACGAGTGATAACTGCTATCGATAGCAATTCCAGCTACTGTCCGTTTGAGATTTTTTGTAAATCCGAAACCCAACATTCCATTCTCGCACGCAACAAGGGTCCCTACTAGACCCTTAGGGATGTTAAGCTGGCACTTACTTACTTACTAAGCGGGCGCTATATTGCGGAGTGAACTTGGGCCTCAACCAACATGCCTCTTCACCTACATAGCACGTTCTTTCGCTAGTCTTTTCCAGTGCCGCACGCCCAGTTGGTTGAGGTCCCTTTCCACCTGTGTGCGCCACATTAGGTAGGGCCGTTCTCTATTTCGTCGTCCCTCGGGGTTGGATTCTGTAGCTGTGGTGTCCATTCGTTCTACATGGCCTAGCCATCTTAGGCGTTGGATCCGTGGACGCCTGACTAGACTCATGTCGCTGTACAACATGTACATTTCGTCATTGAACCTTCTCCTCCAACCCCGCTTCATGTTTATAGGACCGAAAATCGCACGTAGAATCTTTCTCTTGAAACGACCAAGGATTTCTTCATCCGCTTTAGATAAAGTCCATATTTTTGCGCCGTGCAACAGGACCCGGCTAATTAGGGTCTTATATAAGGTCAACTTGGCTCTACTTCTCAATTGCCTCTTGAGCCCAAAGAAGCAGCGGTTGGCAAGAGTAATTCTGCGCTTGATTTCGAAACTGGTGTCGTTGTTCCAGGTCACTGCGGAGCCAAGGTATATGAAGTCCTTAACTACCTCAAACTTATATCTGCCAATATGCGCGTTCTGGCCAAGACGTCGGTGGTAAATGTCCTTTTTCGATGACAGCAGATATTTAGTCTTGACCTCATTAACTGCCAAACCAATTTTTGCCTCCTCTATCTCAATACTCGCAAACGCCTCATTGACATCTCGCTGTGATCTACCTATTATGTCAAGGTCGTCGGCGTATGCAAGGAGTTGTGAGGATTTGAAATAGATCGTGCCTCTTGTATAGGCCTGTGATTTTTGCACAATAATTTCTAATATGATGTTGAAAAAATCACACGACCAAGCATCGCCCTGTCTAAATCCTTTTTTGACTTCGAAACTATCGGTCAGTTTTGCACCGATTGGTTTTCTTCTGCTCAATCCAAGTTGACACACAGCCTCCGCGTGGCCCCCCCTGGATAGCTACCCTGGCACCTGAACCAATGTGTGCAACGACCCAACCCCTTGTTCCTGGAAAAAGTGGAACCTGGCCCTCCAGGTTGGGGGTTGTGCCTAGGGGTAACATCCCTACTACGTAAAAACCTACTTGTTCCGAAACAACAACAAGCCTCGGACGGATACAATGCTGACGACCCCTGCAATTGGAGGCGATCAATTGGAGAAAACCCTCAAGAGCTATAAAGCAGATATAACCGCACTCCAAGAAGTGCGATGGGATAGACCAGGCAAAAAACGGATGAAAAACTGCGACATCTACTACGGGAACTGCTACAAGGAGATCAAACAGCGCCTATTCGGGTGCGGATTCGTTATTCGAGGAAGACTCCGACAAAAAGTCTTAAGCTTCCGAGACATAAGCGAACGCCTCATAACAATCCGCATCAAAGCTAAATTTGGAAACATTAGCTTAATATGCGCTCACGCCCCAACGGAAGAAAAGGACGATCGACTCAGAGAAGAATTCTACGATCTCCTAAACAGAACATATGCCCAATGCCCCAGCTACGACACAAAAATAGTCCTAGGAGATTTTAATGCAAAACTGGGCAAAGAGGACATATGTGAGTCGTACATAGGAAAGCATAGCCTCCATAACACCACATCCGACAACGGACTGAGGCTAATTGATTTCCTAGCGGGGCGTAACCTCCTTGTAGCAAGCACGCGATTCCCCCATCTCAACATCCACAAGAGTACCTGGCGGCCTTTTGATCAATCGACCACCAACCAGATTGATCACATCGCGATCAACGTCAGACATTCCTCCTGTATTCTCGACGTACGAACCTTCCGATGGGCCAACATCAACTAGGACCATTAACAAAAGGCATATAAAGCCATGCTGCAACGACGGACGAGAGCTGCTCGCGAAATCTATAAGCAGGAGAGAAGAGAGGAACACACGCTTTTCAGAAGAAAGAAGAGAGAGCACGGGAGGCGTGAGATCGAGGAGATGGAGAGATACCTCCGCACGAATGACGCCCGTAAGTTTTACAATAAGGTAAAACGAACATGCCATGGCTACAAAGCCAGAGCCGCGGCCTGCAGGGAAGAAAATGGGGAACTGGTAGTAGAGTCGCAGTCGATGCTGGGGATTTGGAAAGACCACTTCTGCAGACTGTATAACGGCGATGATAGACAAGATACCGCTGTCAGGCAGAACGAGCCATTCGTAATGGACGACGATGTAACAGAATTCAGTCCACCCGATCTAGACGAAGTCAAAATAGCGATATCAAGACTTAAGTCAAAGAAAGCCGCGGGAGCAGACGGCCTGTCTGCTGAGCTTCTTAAGGCGGCTGAAGATGAGCTGGTAAGGTGCATGCACCATTTCATTTGCAAGGTACGGTCGGAGGAAAGCGTGCCCAACGAATGGAATCTCAGCATCGTTTGCCCGATCCACACTCACAATGTTGAAAAGTTGCATGACAGCGCGTCACATTGCCTAAATCCTTTTTAACATCCAAGGTCTCGGTTTGCTCATTACCGACCTTAATGGAGCAGCGGAAATTCTCCATTGTCGTCCTGCACAGTCGGATGAGCTTGGCAGTGATGTTAAAACTAGACATGGCTTTGTTTAGCTCATCTCTATACACGCTGTCATATGCAGCCTTGAAATCGACGAAGAGGTGGTGAGTGTCGACTTGAAATTCATTGGTTTTCTCAAGTATCTGCCGTAGTGTGAAGATTTGACCTATCAGCTTATTTACGAATGGCTTCAGGCGTTCACACAAAACGGCAGCGAAGATCTTGTATGCGACATTAAGATGACATATTCCTCTATAGTTGGCGCAGTCCAAGGGGTCTCCTTTTTTGTGGATCGAGCAAACAATGCTGAGACTCCATTCCTCGGGCATGCTTTCCTCTGACCATATCTTACAGATGAGCCGGTGCATGCTCCTAACCAGCTCACCCCCAGTGAAGAGCTCAGCATACAGTCCATTTGCGCCAGCGGCTTTATTCGACTTGGCAATCTCAACTTCGTCGAAGTCAGGGAGACGGAATTCTCTGCGATCTTCGTCGTTAGGAAATGGATCATTCTGCCTGACGGCAGTATTTTGGCTGTCATCGCCGTTATACAGTCTGCGGAAGTGGTTTTTCCAAATTCTCAGCATCGACTGCGATTCTACTAATAGGTGTCCGTTTTCATCCTTACAGGCCTCCGTTCGTTGATAAAATCTTCGAACGTCGTGCCTGCAATAGCACCTCTCCAAGTTTTCAATCGCCCGCTTCTCGTGCTCTTTCTTTTTTCTCTTGAGAAGCCTATGTTCCTCCCTTCTTTTAAGCTCGTAGAGCTCACGAGCCGTGAGTGAGGCTTTGTATGCCTTCTGCTTTTCCGCATGAATCCTTCTATACTCGTCATCGAACCAGGTGTTTCGTCGTGGAGGAGCTTTAAGGCCCAACACTTCCTTTGCTGTGCTCTTCAGGGCTTGTTTGCACTGCTCCATTGTTGCTCTACTGACTGAGTGGAGGATTGGGATCGCTCCTCGGAAAGTGCGAACATCAAGAATAGTGGAGGAGTGTCTGACGGCAATCGCGATGTGATCAATATGGTTGGTGACTGATTGATATGGCGGCCGCCAGGTGTGTTTGCTAGCTAAAAGAAGATTTCTCCCCGTGGCGAAGTCGATTAGCCTATGTCCGTTATCGGATGTGGTATCATGTAGGCAGTGTTTGCCGATGACCCGTTCAAAGATGCTTTCTTTACCCAGCTTAGCGTTAAAATCTCCTAGTATGATTTTGGTATCATAGCTGGGGCATTTGGTATATGTTCTGTCTAGGAGATCGAAGAAATCATCTTTGATGGAGTCATCCTTGTCTTCCGTGGGGGCATAGACGCATATGAGGCTGATGTTACAGAAATTTGCCTTGATGCGGATCGCTATGAGGCGTTCACTCTTATACTAGAAACTTAGGACTTTATGTCTTAGTCCACCTCTAACAACAAATCCGCATCCAAATAGTCTCTGTCCTCTCTCCCTAAAGCAGTGACCGTAGTAAATGCCGCAGTTTTTCATCCGCTATTTACCCGGTCCATTCCATCGCATTTCCTGGATGGCGGTTATGTCCGCTTTATAGCGGTCTAGGACGTCCGCAAGTTGTTCGGCCGCACGTGGTCTGTTTAGGGACCTAATATTCCACGTACAAACCAAAGGTCCTTGTTTGTTTTTTGTTTTCTTGAAGGGTCGTCAACATAGATCCGTTCCGTTTGATTATCCGAGGCTGGTTTTTGTTTCTGAGCAATCAGTGGTTTTACGGTTATGATTTTCTAGACCATAGCCCAACCGACACTAATCCTGTTTGGTGGCGCAGGATACTCGCCATACGGCGAGTCAGTAATTTCCCTTGTAAGGAAATTTCCAGATGGCACCACGAGGAGGTGGACGTAGGACCTGATGTTCGGATGCAGAGGCTCTTACTCGCTTTTTGTCGGGCCAGCTGTAAGATGTTACGTTCGGAATTTGAATTTTTAAAACCAGGAAAAGTTTAGTGAAACCTTGAAAACCTTTCGTATTTAAGATCGAAGGTCCTCTACCCAACTAAAATGTCAACCATACATTCTCAGAAATTATAATAACAAACTATTATTTATTTATTTATTATCTATTAGTTACATCGGCGTTCGATTGTCCAGGCGCTAAACTCCTTTTAAGTTGGTTTTCAGCCGCCTTTTTAGCTAGCAAAGCATGTCGATTGATTATCATGCCTTGTCGAAAGAAACGTATTAGTCCCGGATTATTGATCTCTTTTGCGAGTTTTTGTCCCTCCAACATTACGGATTTAATTTTCGCAAGTTTCTTGAGTATCGCATGAGTTTTGCATATTAAAAGTAAAGATAACAACTTCCAAGCTTTACTTTGGATTTGGTCCGCCTCTAACAAAGAGGATAAAATAGATAAAAGAAAAATGAATAAAAGAGCTAGTGAAAGAGTATACGAACCTGCAATAGCTCGTTCAGCTATTACGCGGGCTTTATCTATTCTGTACTGCAGCAAATTGCACTGCGCGATTTCGTGCCATAAATACACCCGTTCAATGGGATACTTGGCAAAGTATATCCTTTTTTCTAAACGTGTCTCTAAGGCTCTATGGAAGGCAAGAACAAAAACAAAAACGCTGTCACCGACTCATTTCCTCTAGGTATTGCGGTTTGCTTACCTATGTTTCATGGTTAGCTTATCTGTACCATCCATATCTGCATAGGTCGATCGCTTGCCGAATTCGAATTGCACCACCACTTTTTCATCAGTTTCATTATTTAATTTCAAAAATACCGCCATACGATCTTCGGGGGGCAAATGGTTTAAATTAGTCGGTATGTCAAGAAAGTCTTCTATCAACGCTAATGCTAATAGGTTGTAGACTTCATTCACAAATTCGAATTTCCACGGCATCACCCGGGTAGTTTTCAGCACGACATAATCGCCCATTACCCCTTCCACATACGACCTTAGGTGCTAGAAAGACACAAGGCCCGATGCTTAGAAAGATGATCAGAAAGTTTGGACCGGACATTAGCCCTACTTCGACATTGCCCAATGCCTTCAGGTGTGTTATCTTCTTAAGTATCTTCAGCATATCGCGATGAACTTGATATTGTACGCGGTACAGATAGCTCTCGGTAAAGACCTTCCTCATCTTCTTATTGGGGAAGGCTACACTCTTCACATAGTACAGCGGACCTCGGCACTGTAGCATTTTCAAGAACTTCAAAACCCCTTGATACTTAGCTTTTGTTAGTAATTCCAACAATTTCGAACTCCACTGCGATTGAGGGAGTAGAAGATTCTTATTGGTTCGCAGACCCCTAAGGAAGAGCAAATCTTTCCAGCTGCGGCCCAGATAGATTTGATTGTATATGGTGAACTCTCGCATTCGTCTAGCTATCTCCCTTGGAGATAACCTTTCCACCTAGTTGACATCTCACCCTTTGTATATCAAACGTACGTTGTGCTATTTGAAGAAACACTAACCTCTTTCTCCAAAATACTCAGCACATCGCACTTGCGTTCTTCGCGAAGTATCTTCCACAACGGCCGCCTATCGATTCGGTTCATTTTCAGCATCTTCGCATGGCCTTTAAACAGATAATCACGATTTTCGAGAATAAAATATCCCAGAGAATTGCCGAGACTCTTTGAGAAATCCTCTTCAACCTAAAAAGACGTGGATGTGCAGCAGTATCTTCTATTATGTCAGCAACTTTCCTGCCAAATTACCACAAATATGCGATTGTGAAAAGCATGCACTTTTTCTCCACGAAACTTTCTCGAGTAATTATGCAACGTCGCGGTAGCGTCCTCGAACTGATTTCTCTCGTAGATACCATCGCATACTTCCAAATTGAATGGCTGCCGTAGCGGTGCAAGCTCTACGGATGTATAAATTGTAGGCTTCTATCAATACGTGAACATAAGTACAGTACCTAAAGCACGATGGGCATCTAACAAGGCCTGTTCGGTCTGGGCGATTGTGCGTTTACATCGGGATCGTTGATAGAGCGCATTTGTATCGCTGTTATTTATATCAAGCGATTTATTGTAATATAGATCAGCTATATCTAGTTTTCCTTTCTTCGTTAAAAATTGGCCCCATTCTCTATAGATGGCCTGTTCGCGCTCCTCCGACCAAGCGATAGCATTCCATGCCATACTTTAACGGGTTGATAAAAAATAAAATTGTTCAAAACTAACACGGATGTCTCCCCGCGAATAATTGAACAGAAACCGATTAAAGACGTTTGCTAAGCGAATAGTTTACGAATAATGAACATTCTACGATCTACGCTAACTAAGATACATAGATTCGAGAAATAACGAGTGATAACTGCTATCGATAGCAATTCAATTCCAGCTACTGTCCGTTTGAGATTAATAGTAAATACGAAATCCAACATTCCATTCTCGCATTCAACAAGGGTGTAGTACGGAGTTAGGGATGACAAGTTGGCATAGCCGTGTCCAAGTATGACTTTGGGGGTTAATCGGCATCACACGGTTACCGATCCGATCATCGGCAACTGGTCGAATGAACGTTCCTGCTATTTCCCACCATTTATGTTAATAATGCAATGGGAATTGTCAGAAGATTGAAATGTATCTGTAGGTACTATGTATGACCTAAAGCGAGTGAGTTTTTTTTTTGTTTTGCAAGACCTTGATGAGAGTTCATTCAGACGATGTTGACGATGCATGAAACGAATCAGTTGCACTGAACAACATTTAAATTGGTTGCCAGAGTGTCTCTGTTCATCACCGTCGAATAGGGTATGTCAAAGACGAAAGGGAAATTGTGTTTGTATCCATACCCGAGTGATGAAAAACACACCGCTCAGACATGCATGGCTATTTGCTTAGAATTGCTTTGACTTGGGGGTCATTTTTACGAATAGTTTACCTTTCATTCAATCCAATCCAATCTGGAGTTGTGTTTAAGGTTTTTTTTGCATATTTCTTCGAAATCTGTATCTTTGAATCGTGGATGTGAACAAGTCTGAGTTTTGATGTTGATGACAAAGCGGCAGACATGATTAACGAGAACATGATTGGTCGCAAGTCAATGGGTTATAGGGAGAGGGAATAGAAGGAAAGTAGAAATGCGTCTATCAATAGCCTGTCTTTATAGAGATCTTTTCAACTTACTAGCCATTGAGGCTAAGCAAAGGTATACAATTGTCTATCTACTATAGAGGAAGTATGCCTGACCTGAAACATTTAGGGGCGCTGTTACGAACTTACAAGTCAAAGAGAGCCACAACTGGACAGCAAGAAAACTCTCTAGAAAAGCGCAGGAGTATAAGACACACAAAATACCTTAAGCAGTGTTAAGTCGGATTAATCAGAAGTAGTGAACCATAGCTGCTACCTGGACTGAACCATAGCTGCGATCGAATGTTCTATGGCACAATAGTGTTGGACCATTCTTTGCCTAGAACATCTACGGTCTACTCACTAATGAGCTATTCACGGAAGTACTCCGTCGTACTCCACCCGTATTCGAGATATGATTTAATGGGAAACAAGACAAGAAGGTTTACATTTCCTTCGAGTATGTCTGCCCCAAATGGGCGATTTTTTTGGCTGTTTGGTTTTTAAATGCGTCCTTTTTCATAGCTCTCGCTTAAATTTGGACACATATCAAAGTATCATGATTTAAGCGACACTAAGCTCGCATCAATAAGCTCGAAAAAATTACTCGAAATTGGGCTCCCCAAAATATTAGGAGTACAAATAAGTTTTGAGGAATTTACAGAAGATGGCGTATCTAGTATTGAATCGCATCTGACTATATGTGCTCTAAACATATCCACTTATGTACCAACAAAACAGCATTTGCGGGAAGCGGTCCGTATGCTGCAGAGGAGAGGGAGCGGGTAAACTGGGCAAAGGATTTGATCGCGTTTAACGTGGCGAACGCCAGCTTCGATCTCTGTCCCTGCTCAATTCAAGTTGACACACAGTCTCCAAGTGGCCTCCCCTAGATAGCTGCCCAGGTAGTGAATCAACGTGTGCAACGACTCGACCTCCTTGTTCCGATGGAAGGAGAAGCCTGGCCATCCAGGTTGGGAGTTGTGCTTAGGGGAAACAACCCTATTATAGAAAAAATAAGTTGACGACCTCTGCAAACGACTAAATGATTTGCGAGAGTGCGCCAGATGGCAGGCAATTGCTGGTTTCTTTCCATCAATGACATCGGGGACGTTCTCATTACCAGTTCATATGTTCGCAGGATTTGGTATCGGTTCGTTGGCAGGTGTTAGGTCAATACGGGGAGTTGGACTTAGTGGCTGAGGAGGAGGCTCTAGGGCAGGAGCTGGTAGAATGTTTTCTTCTTTGGCCTCTTCTTCTAGCTTCTTAGGCAATTCCTTTGGTGGCCGAGTATTACCCTCAGTCAGACTGTAATTTCTTGACTCGCCTATCGATCTACTCGGACTGATGGCACTTTCCAGAAATGCTTCACATCTTGTTAGTGATCTGCTCGTGACGAGCTTCTACAGCCGTTTGTCATTTTGCTTGAGAGTGATCATCTCGGCCCTCATCTCCATCAGGATAGGCTAAGTTATTCAGCTGGGAAGCGGAGCTCGTTGATTCCAGTTCGATGTTTGTTAGGACAAGGTCCTTCTCACCGAACTGTTTCTTGAGCAGTTCTCTATGACCACCTAATGCTTATCATGTCCAATAGCGTTTAGGGGTTTGGCATTCTCGATCAGAGTGACCGTCTTTTGGGGACTATTTTTACTTGGTGGTGATGGTGGCTGTGTTCCAGCATTGGTTGCCACCTTATTTGGCACTGGCTCATTAAACTGAGGCTGCTACTGGCCACAAGAATCTTCACCACTGCTTCCTATCAGAATGATGTTCCCTTGCTGCTTCTGTAACTGTTCCTGTTGATAGATTGGACTCCGGCCGATTGCGAGTTGTTCCGGAAGTAGCGTAATATGTCACTCTTCTCCGGTTTCAGAAGCTTCTGACAGTCGGCTATGGGTTTGGTTTCTTATTACCTGCCTGACCCGTTATTTTGTCCCATGTGATCAGAATGCGCTTTTTGTCATAGCTTTTTTCTAACAGATACCACGCCGCTTGGTAATTGTCCGTGTGCTGAATCAAGCGCGCAGCTTTACCCTCCAAACAAAGACGGAGACGGATCATTTTTATTGATCTTGATACATATCTGCTCATTATTGTGAACACGCCATGAAAATCAGCCCAGTCTTTTATTCTTCCATGGAAAGTTGAGATTTTTAACTCTTCTAATTTAAAGTTAGGGCGAAATGCAATATTTGGCATTTCATTCCTTAAGCCTCTTTGTATGCGCGAAATATTCATTCATTTGATCGGAGTTCACCATTGCCTCGAAACTCAGATCTTCCATCTTCCATCGGAGTATTTCAATTTTCCTCTTAAAGATGGCCACCTTGTGATCTTGTCTGTTTGACGTGGTCTTATCCGTTTCTTGATCCTTCTTTTGAATCCCTGTTAGAGATGTCGTTGCTTTTTCCTTCGACTTGAATAAAGTCTCATCGGAAAGAGCGTTTTTAAACTTTTTATACCATTTCTTCGATTTTGCTTGATGTTTCATCATAAGCATTTGTTTTAAAATAGTCCTCCTCGCTTATGCCATCCACTGTTAGTTTTTCGTGGTTGGCGTCAAATTCTTTTTGAAGTTTCAGAAGAGATTTATCCATCTCTTCGATCTTCGCTCTCCTTTGCGGCTTGACTGAGATATTGTTATATATTTGCAGGACTTTCTCCGCGATATTCAACTGGTTTTTACAAATGTCGAATGCTCTTGCTTTTGTTTTTTAATTGTATTCTCCAAAGGGATCGTTGCAGGCAATTTGATTTTGCGGCAATCTCAAATCTAAGATCAACATCTTCTTCGACAAGTGGGAAAAATCGCAACACCTGTACTTTTGGAACAGCATTAAGGGCCTTCGCCAATCGAAACGATTTATACGGCTCCCAAACAAATACTCCTTTAACACACCCAAACTTAATAGAGTAGATATTAGAAGACTAGTCAGCTACCTGACGGGACATTGGGTCTGAGATATCATCTCAACAAAATGAAACTCTCGTCTGAACCTAAGTGTCGACTCTGCCTTGACGTCGAAGAGACTGCAGAGCACATACTGTGTGAATGTGTTGCTCTCTACCATCTCAGGAATCGTATCCTTCTCTGTGAAATTATGACTCCTGATGGGATCATCTCGGCTCCTACGAGAAGCATTCTCAAATTCATTAAGGAAGTGGAGAAGTTTCTCGGCTAATCGGCTAGTAGGCACAATAGATCTGTATAGGTCGCAGTGCTTGTGCTATTTGGTATCACTAGCCCCTTAATTACAAAAAAACAAAAAAAAAAAAAAATCGTGATCTGTTTTGATAAATTGTTAAGTGTATACATTTGTCATACTGAAAAGCTTACGCGAACTTAAAAACTCAATGCATCCTAATGAAGTCACTCTTTGGTGCGGATTATAGCTTGGAGGTGTCGTTGGTAATTGACTAAAAAAGTCAGCGATAATTTTGCCAAATGTCAGATGATCGACTGCTATAGAACGGTGAACGACGTTGTATCTTACTCACAATTGTCATAGACTGGTCTTCATTGACGGTCCAGATTTAAGAATTCCCAGGGTTGTTACAAAACCACATAAAGGAAGAAAAAACATATTAAAATCATCCTCGTGACTGAGTTTATGGATTGCTTATATTTTTTCTATGAAATTCGCGTTCCTACTGGACTAAACTATTGAGTTCAGAAGTGCGTTTTTTAAGTATAACAAATAGATGCCATCCCTCTCTTGAGTTCAATTGGGTATTTAACTGTCAAATGTGATGAATATTCTCTGCCAAAGGGCTGATTGCTTTCCTAACAATGCTACCCCCCAAACGATATGGGGTGAATAATTCATTTTAACAAAAAATGTGGTCTAGGGACGACCCGCAAGGCCCACACCACTAACACCAACAAATTAAAACACGCATTTAATTTCATATTTTTTCATTTTTAACCCCCGACGCAAAACGAGGAGTGTTATAAGTTTGAGGTGTCTGTGTGTCTGTCTGTGGCATCGTAGCTCCTGAACGAATGGACCAATTATGAAGGGGTTTTTTTTTTTTGTTGAAAGCTAATTTGATCGAAATAGTTCTTAACTACAATCTGTAAAGATCTGTTCAGGTGTTTCAGGATCATTAGCTCTTCTTGTTAGCTGCGGTAAGATTCTTAGACGAATAATGGTTAATGTATCGGTTCTCGTCCAATCACCGCAATCAACCAGCATCGGGCGCTGTCAGTAATTAGATGGGGAACCGCTTGGGAACACAGCGTGTTGTTGGCATCAAGCCGCCTTTTTGCTGAGGCTCCATTTTGCTGAAAACTTCTTCTTCTTCTTCTTTTGGCGCTGCAGTTCATGGCGAACCTGGGCCTCCTTTAAAAAACCTCTCCAACTGGCACCGTCTTTCGCCAGCAGTCTCCAGTGCCGCACGCCTAGGTGGTTAGGGTCCTCTTGCCCATCTGACCAATCTCGCCAGGCCCGAGACGAACCTGAGATGGACCCAGGGACATACCTGCGTCATCACCAGGCAAATCTAGCCTCGGCTTGACAGTCAGCGCACAAGGAGTATAATCTCCCTAAAAAGAACTGACATCTACAAAGTCATCGGTGTCATCACAGGTCACTGCCTCATTGGCAGTCACGCACAAAGACTAGGTATAGTTCCAAATGACTTCTGCAGAAGCTGTCAGGACGAGGAGGAGGTCGAATCCATTCACCACCTTCTATGCGCCTGACCGAAGTTCAGCAAGTGGGGATATCTAATCTTCTTAAATTCTTAAGAAGCACAAAATGGTTCCACGAATAGGGGGCTAAGCCCCCTCGTAGCTGCACAACGGGCCTCCTTGGCCTATGTGTGTTCTTCCCATCTCTGGGAAGGCTACGGTCTTACCTACCTACCTACCTAAGAAGCACTAGATGGTTCCACGAATAGGGGGATAAAATCCCCTCGTAGCTGCACAACGGGCCTCCTTGGCCTAAGTGCGTTCTTCTCAATTCCGGGAAGGCTACGACCCTACCTACCTACCTACCTAGGGTCCTCTTCCACTTGGTTGCGCCACCTTAAATTTGGCCGTCCTCGACCGCGTCGCCCCTCGGGGTCGGATTCAAAGACCTTCCGGGCCGGAGCTGTGTTTTCCATGCGCTCAACATGACCTAGCCATCTTAGGCGTTGGATCCGAAGACGCCGTGCTCTGTTCATGTTGCTGTACAGCCCGTACAGTTTACTATTAAGTCTTCTCCTCCACTCCCCATTTATGCAGGTCGGGCCGAAAATCGTACGCAAAATTTTTCTCTCAAAACGACGAAGGGCCTCCTCATCCGCTTTCGATGAGGTCCATGTCTCTGCGCCTTGGTGTTTCACCCTGGTGTTTCGGGAGTAGGCTCTGCTTCTCAATTGCCTCCCGAGCCCGAAGAAACAGCGGCTGGAAAGAGTTATTCTGCGTTTGAATTCGGCAGTGATGTCATTTCTGCATTTCACTGCGGAGCCTAGGTAGAGAAAGTCCTTGACTACCTCGAAATTATATCTGCCAATATGCGCGCCCTGGCCAAGACGCCGGTGGTTCGTGTCCTTTTTCGACGACAGCATATATTTCATTTTGCCCGCATTTACCGCAAGTCCCAATTTAGCCGCTTCCATCTCAATGCTCGTAAAGGTCTCAATGACATCTCGCTGACTTGTCATCGGCATATGCGAGCAGTTGTACGGACTTGAAAAAGGTGGTGCCTCTCGTATTGACCAGTGAGTTTTGCACGATCCTTTTAAGGACTTATAAAAGGTATCGGTTAGGTCGGTTCCGACTCTGATAGAGCAGCGAGAGTTCTCCAATGTCATCCTGCACAATCTGACGAGTTTGGCAGGGATGTCAAAACTAGACATGGCGTTGTATAGCTCGTCTCTATTTATACTGTCGTATGCAGCCTTAAAGTCGACAAACAGGTGGTGGGTGTCGATCTGGAACTCGTATGTCTTTTCCAGGAACTGCCGCAGTGTGAATAATTGATCTATAGTGGACTTCCCGGGCCTAAAACCACACTGATACGGACCAATCAGTTTATTAACGAACGGTTTCAAGCGTTCACACAGAACAGCAGAGAAGATTTTATAAGCGATGTTAAGAAGACTTATTCCTCTGTAGTTGGCGCAGACAAAGGGATCTCCTTTCTTGTGGATCGGGCAAACGTTACTAAGATTTTATTCATCGGGCATGCATTCCTCTGACCATATCTTACAGATGAGCTGGTGCATACTCCCAACCAGTTCATCTCCTATACGGACAAAAGTATGCAACACAGTTGTGAATGGAAAGCGACCAAACGTACTGCTGCAGGCATAACACTCACAGTATATGGTCAATTGAAATTCATCCTCTGCGTATGCAATACTAACACCAAAAGTGCATGAACGAATTACTGAGAATTATAACTAACGCGAAATTTGGTCGGCTCTCGTCCTATGTAGGGCAAACCACCCCTGCACCCAAAAACCGTTCAGGTTGTGTGTCAAAACATCAACCTGGGCGAAACTTTCCTTCTCCCTGTTATCCTCGCTCGCACAACGTTCAATACGTTATAAGGCATTAGCCTTGAGTGCGCGTGTGAGTCTAAAAAAAAAAAAAAAAAATCTCCAGCTGCCTTAAAGAGCTCGGTAGTCCGTCTACTCCAGCAGCTTTGTTGGACTTAAGCTTAGAAAAAGCATTCCTACCTTCGTCCACTAACTAGAAAATAAATTTGCGTAATTACGAGTGGAATGAGCCCGACATCATGTCAATATCATCATTAGTTCTCGAGATAATCGAGGCGAAAATTCCATACGGACATACGCACAGACGTACATACATATATACATATGTACATACATATCTATTAAAACCCTGGATTTGGATTCTTGTGGCCTTGAAACCTGGAGATAAGTCAAAATTTGGAATTCGCAAAATCGGCCCCATTACAATAACTTCCCACTGCGAAGTTAAAACTGCCCAAACTCTAGGTGGCGCAAATCAATCTCTGCCCAGAAATGAGAGCTAGATAACCACTCCCGGATAGTTTTTTGTTTTTGGTGGAGGTAGTGCACGCACCAAATCTATAAATCAACCAGCACGAATGTCTACCTTTGTAAGTTTTTCGATTTGGCGGGGGTGAGGAAGGAAGAAAAAAAAAAAAAAACACAAAAGAACAATCGATGGACCGTGATGTCCTTGTTGGGGATTTCCCCTTATTCGCTTGGCATTCTTCTGCCGTCATTGGGGCAAACCCTCGTTCCGATTGAGTTTGTTTTCTTTGTAGGGATTGTGACCTTTCCTTTTTGTTGTTTTTTTTTTTTTGTTTGCTCTTCCCTCCTGTTCATTTGTGGGTTGGGTGCTGTGGATTGGTTTCCAGGGGTTTTTCTCCATTTTTTTTTTTTTTTTGTTGATTTCGGCAAATCGAATTTTAATGGCAAATACATTTGTCTCTGTCAAATAGTTTGGACATATTGTTGTTTCAGAACTCAGGTCGATAGATTGTGGATTTGGGGGATGCGGCTTCAAGGGTGCGTTGATTTAGGTAGTAAATCAGAGAGACATCATTATCCGTGTTCAGGTGTCAGCCGATAATCCTGTGGTATGTAGCCTGGATACAAATATGTATCGATATATGTACATATATAGTATTAGGTGAGCCTTGTGTGATATTGACTTACTGGTCATGAGTTTAGGCTGGTGATGCGGTGAACTTCAAGAGTTTGATATGAATTAAATGGTTTCGTAATAATTTGTGGTCAGTACGAAGGGTTGAATGATTTAATTACCAAAGCAAAATCGCAAAGCCCTTCGAAATATGACGACGTAATAGGAAAAAGAATGCTAAAGGATAAAGGATAATACATAAGAGAAGGTATGCCTTTTGACTGTCGTTCAAATGCCAGACAGAGTGAAGCCGCCTAACAATCACATTTCTGAAATATTAGCTCACTTTCCGATGAAATTCGTTTAGTTAACCGAAAACGATGATATGCATGTCCTCGGAGTGTCCTTTCACACAAAATATTATATCAAAAGGATGACGGTGACGATGAAAGGCTGACGGTACATACGCATTCAGTTCTGCAATGAATGGAAGTGTCTTATGATATGGGTGGGAGGGAATGGCTAAAGGACATTTACAAAGGATTCTTTGAATTGAAGATGGCTGTAGATAGTATTCCTATTTTTTTTTGTCTCTCTGTCTTCGACTTTAAAGGATACCATAGATGAAACCAATTACGAGAAACAAAGGAACAGAAGTACGATTGTCTCTATTGTGGTGGTAGAAAGCGTAAGGAGACTTGAGGGAATGCTTTGCAGGTTGTGATGTGTTTTCGTTCGTGTCCTCTTCTTGTCGTACGCATTCATTTCGGGTTTTATTTTATATTGGTAGCCATTTGGTAAGTTTCACTTAAATATATGAAAGTAACAAAAAAGTGAAGTTTACTACAATAGCTTCCTTTTGGTCTTTAGCAGGATTCTATTCTTTCCTTTCCGATCCTGTTCTCTATTTGAAAAGCACATCCAATAAGAAAGGATTGAACTATTTCCAGTTATAAGTTATACACTTGCAATGGTGCTTGTAGAGGTGCAGATAAACATAAAAGGAAACTTGCTCCAGCGATTGTATACACGAACTTGTTGTGCTTCGGAAAGTAAAAGAAAACGATTCAGGAAAAGGAAGAAAAGAACAGGAATCCTTGGAATGCTGATTGTTGTACAAGGGTACTGGTTCCGACTCACCATCCTGGCCAACAATGATGAACGGGAAATCTTTTCATCTTGTTAATCAGTGGAAAACCCCAATCCTAGGGACTCAAGCTTCTCGATGCAATTAATAATGCTACGCTCAGCTGGTGGAAGAATGGACTTTTAGCCCGGCTTCTAAAATAGATATGAAAAAAAAAACAAGAAAACATCGACGAAAAAAGGTTAAGGACCCGAAGTAATTTAAGATTGATTGGATTTACTATTGCAATTGTATTCGAGGTACAATTAATCTAATGGATTTGAAAAATACCATTTTTTTTTAATTTTTTACTTTCTGAATCCTTTGAAGAGTTGGTACACCCAGGACTTTTATCTTAATGACCATCTTAATTAGAGATAGTTTAGTCGAATAGACAGACGGTCGTTGTTTAATAAATGAGAAGAATAGCGAAGGTATTTTCGGTGTTTACGGTTAATTAACTTTTGAAATTTAGTTCGGTTTTTATAATCAACCCCATGCTTATTAACATCTTTAGAACCAGTTATGCATGGGGACACATACCAACAAGCTGGACAGAGGTAAAGGTAAAATTCATTCCCAAAATAGGCCGTAGACCCACAGACCTGCCTAAGTCCCACAGACCGATAAGCCTTACCTCTTTCTTCCTAAAAACAATGGAAAAAAATCCTGGATAGGCATATCAGGAACGGTGCACTGAAAAGATCACCACTTCACAAAAACCAATATGCCTACCAGCCTGGGAAATCGACCACGCATGCTCTTCAGGAACTAACGGCCCGGATCAACAAATCCCTGAGCGATATTGAGGGTGCCTTCGATAACACTGAATACACCCAAATAAAACGTTGCATCCTCAGCACAGCACATGCAATTGGATCCAACACATACTTAGCAACAGGAAAATAAACACCTCACTAGGCAATGACGAAATCAGCGTAAACGCCGCGAAAGGATGCCCTCAAGGCGGGGTTCTTTCACCACTCCTATAGTCCATCATGGTTAATGTACTGATAAGCATACTTAGCAACAATGGCTTCTATGTCCAAGGCTGATCCTGATTAGAGGCAAATTCGAAGACACAGTCTCGGAACTCCTCCAACGGGCACTAAACCTTGTTGCAGACTGGCGCATAAAGGTTGCACTAAATGTTAATCCTAGGAAAAGCACCATAGTCGCCTTCACCAAAAGAAGGAATAGGCACATACTTGCTAAACCTACCCTCTTGCTAAACCTACCCTCTTCGGTGAAGCGATAGAGTTCTCAAAAGAAGTCAAATATCTAGGGATAACTCTAGACGAAGAGCTCACTTGGAACTCTCACATTACAAAGACCATTGAGAAAACCAGGATCTCTGTTTGGACCAGCAAAAGTCTCACTGGCAAAAACTGGGGCATAAGCCCCAAAATGTCCCGCTGGCTATATACAGCAATCACCCGACCAATTCTTATATATGCTGCGCCCGTCTGGTGGCACAAAACAAAACATGTATCAGTGCAAGCCAAGCTCAACAAATTGCAAAGACTAGCTTTCATCTGTATCACTGGGGCCATGAGAACAACCCCCACAGCAGCACTAGAAGTCATTACAGACCTGCCACCTCTTCATCTCTAACTGAAGAAAGAAGCAATGATCTTCGCCCATAGACAGATCGTGGAGGATGACTCTAACCGTAGGCTCTTTCACCCTGATATCCTTACCGAAATAAACAGGCATGAAATCCTAAAGATATCTCTCACAGACAACTGTCTCCCCAGATACAACTTCAGCCAAAACTACATGGTCACATTTCCCAACCGACAAAAGTGGGAACAGGATAGACCCTCCTTCAATCGTGGATCCTACGTGTGGTACACAGATGGCTCCAAAACAGACGAAGGCGTTGGGGCTGGAGTATACGGAGCAAATACAGGTACATGCATCTACGTTAGCATGGACAGATATAACTGCGTTTTTCAAGCAGAGATATTTGCTATAGAACTCTGCCTCAGAGAAAATATAAACAGAAATATACTTAACAAAAACATTTACATTCTCTCTGACAGGAAGGCTGCACTTCTAGCCCTAATGAGCTTTGAAATCACCTCCAAACTGGTATGGGACTGCCTACAACTACTTCACCAGCTGGCCAGTACAAACAGAGTTCATCTCATTTGGATACCTGGACACAGCGGCCATACAGGCAACGAAAAGGCGGACCTACTAGCTAGGAAAGGCTCTGCACCACCATTTATGATGCCACGGCCTTTCTGCGGCATACCCATTAGCACCACCAAATGCTGCATAAACAATTGGTTAAGGAACACGACGGATCACTACTGGTTACAAACGAAAGGTAGCAGACAAGCCAAACTGTTCCTCCCAACTACATCCCTCAAAAGAACGAAACAACTTCTCATGCTTTCGAGGAGTCAGATTCGTTTAATCACAGGTTTCCTTACTGGACATTGCCCAGTTAATAAACACCTCAAAACAATGGGCATCTTACAAGATGACACTTGCCGAATGTTTAATGAAGACGAAGAAACAGCAGAGCACATACTATGCCATTGTAACTGCCTTGTCAGTACACGTCTTCGTCACCTAGGCAAGTATTATCTTGAAGCAGAAGAGATCGCTGCTAGCTCACTCAAAAGCATACTAAGTTTTATCACTAACTCAGGATTCTTGAGTGAACTGTAAGTGGGGGACATCACAATAGGCCCACTCGTGGCCGCAGTGATCAGGCGACTCTGTCCCACCCCCTAACCCTATTTATCTATCTATCGGTTTTTATAGCGAATGAAAAATAGAGATACTGTAACGATGTAGCGATGGCAATACTTCCTGAATACCAAGCGATGACCGGAGGTGAGTATAGGGTGATGACGATAGGAGACGTGAGATATCGCTAAGATCTTCCAGCACGTCTCAGTACCATCCAGATAGCTGGATCCGGGGAATGAATACGAGTGCGCGGCAGCAGCACGGAGTATTTAGTGGTGAAATCGAAACGTGTAAGATAAACGATATACATTTGTACATGTGTGCAGCGACAGATTTGAAAGGATTTATGTTGGAGGAGTTTGCGAAAGAACTAGAACATATGAGGAACCAAAAAGTTCGAGTAAGTACCATTGAGAGTGCGAAAAGAAAGGAAATGCAGCCTCCGGCCTTTGATGGCCAATAAACAAGAAAAAATTCGAGGCTGCTGCCTTAACGAATAATTGGAACGACGAGGATAAGGCGGTTGCAGTAACTCTTGCGATATAAGCTCTCCCAGACAATGACCAGTGTGACTATGGGTGTCTCGTAGAGGCTCTGGAAATGCGATTTGGCGACAACCACATGCAGCAAGTATATAGGGTCCAATTATGCCGAAGAACACAAATGAAGGGCGAGACACTCCAGCAGTTACAAGCGGATGTGGAGCGAAAGCGGACAAGGAGATTATCGGTGAAATGGCAATCGCAACCTTTATTCAAGCCATTACTGATGGTAAACTTCAAACGGCATTACGGATGGCTGGAAAAAAAAACACTAGCTGAGACTTGGGCTCTTGCCCTGACAACGGAAGCAGCAAATCAAGCTTCCCAATGTATTAATCGCGTAAGGGAAATATCAACGGAGGAATGTTGTTGTCTATTGCAATAAGGCCGAACATCTACCACGTCAATGCAGGGGACCGCCAAGAACCAGAAGGTGTTCGTATTGCGCAAGCAGAAGGCGCAACGACGATGCGTTCAACAGGGGCAACATGCATCCAGTCGATTACCCGAAGCCCCCAGAACCACTACCCAATTCTCGTCAACCAGGCGGTGCAATAAAATTTTAACTGGGGAGGCAATCATTGGTAGAAATGAGTTCCTGGCTACAATCGACACTGGAGCCACGGCTTCCATCATAAGGAGAGACTTAGTTCAGGAATCATGGTTGCATAGTGTAAAATGAAAGACTTAATTCCTTTTTCTTTTCTTTATTACTTCTGTTCACGCACATGTCTTAACCAGGAATGCGTGAGGTTAGCTTTTCCCTCAGTTATCAAACTAAACTTAACGAAACTGAAATGGGTGAGTTCAGACATTACACCCCCCTTCTAAGTATTGTACTTAACAAGCTACATTTATTGTATTAATGCATATATAATTTACAACATATTTAATTCTTTCAGAGCTTTGAAATTTGGTTAATGTGCCTTTTTATAATTTTGTCACTTCCGATTTTACATATATAATTCCTTGGACCGAGCACCTTGACAATAATTGCCTGTCGCCATCCTACCTTATTTCCTGTGTAATCCCTAACTAAAACACATTCATTCACTTTAAAATGTTTGTCTCGACTACCTTTATAATGATCCACCTGTTTCTTCTGATTTTTTTCAATATTCTCTTTTACTAAATCTAGCCTAGTTTTATTGTTTCTGCCCAGCATGATTTCACTTGGGCTTTTACCTGTTGTTGCGTGAACAGAATTCCGATAACCCAATAAAAACGTTGATGTAACATAGGCTATGTCCTTCTCCCCCTCTTCTAAAGCTTTCTTAAATGCCATTTTGAAAGTTTTAACTAAATTTTCAGCGGCTCCATTTGTAGCAGGATGACCCGGCGCTGTCCTAATATGTTCTATTCCGTTTCTGTATAAAAATTCAGTAAATTTACCAGCTGTAAATTGCGAGCCGTTATCGGATACGATTGTGTCTGGGATACCAAATCGACTAAACATATCCGTTAAAGACTTAATAGTAAATTCAGTTGTTATGCTTTTCGTTTCATAGACTTCCGGCCATTTACTAAAAGCATCTAATGCAACCAAAAAATATTTTCCCTTTATCGGACCTGCGAAATCTAAGTGAACCCTACTCCAAACCTTTTGTGGGACCTCCCATGGAATGAGTTTTGCTTTTGCCGGAGACTGCCTATATGATCTACATGAAATGCAATTTGCCACTTGCCTGGCAATGTCTTTATCCATTTTCGGCCACCAAAAATGTGATCTTGCCAACGATTTCATCTTAACTATTCCTAAATGCGATTTATGGAGCTCTCTCAAAATGTAATTTCGATTTTCTTTCGGAACTACTATTTTAAAACCTCTCATTAAGATTCCGTTATGACTATGCAATTCATGTCTCACTCTCTGGTAATCCTTATTCTTCAAAACGCCACCTGCTTTCAATGACCTGATTATCTGCATTAGGGTTTCGTCTCCTTGCGTTTTCCGCTTGATTTCCTCTAAATCGACAAGTTCTTCCGCTAATCTTCCTATAAAGTAAAACGAGTGATCTATCTCCTCTTCTACAATACTATTATTTTGGGGTAATCGCGAAGTACAATCTGCTACATTATCTTTTGACTTAACGTATTCTATTTGATAATTAAATCCTGCCAGAAAATGCGACCATCTTTGTATTCTACTGGCGGCCAAAGTTGGTATGCCTTTAGTTTCATTGAAAATCGTTACTAGAGGCTTATGATCTGTTCTTAAAGTGAAATTATTACCTAACAAGTATTGCTGAAACTTTGTGACGCCAAAAATAATTGCTAGACTCTCTTTCTCTAATACGCTATAATTTAATTCCGCTGCACTTAAAGTTCGCGATACGAAAGCAACTGGTTTTTCTGTCTCACCGCTAATTGTCATCAACACTGCTGCAATTCCTACATTAGAAGCATCACACACTAATATAATGGGTTTGCTTGGATCAAAGTGAGCTAACGTGATCTCTTCGCAAATTATACTTTTTACTTCATTAAATGCACCCTCGCACTTGTCATTCCAAACAAAAGTATTGTCCTTTTGCAATAGTTTATATATTGGATGCATTATTGTAGACAATCTTGGGATGAATCTAGCATAATAGTTGACTAACCCAATAAACGCCCTAACTTCTGTCAAATTTCTTGGTCTCGGTGCGTTTTTAATTGCTGCCATTCTTTCATCTGTTTTATTTAATCCATGTTTACTGATCCTATGTCCTAAATAATCAATTTCATGCTTAAAAAACTCACATTTAGTCTTTTCTAATTTTAAACCGGCTTTAAATAATACTTCAAACACCTTTTTTAAGGTATCCATATGCTCATCATCCGATTTACCCGTGACGATAATATCATCCAGAAAATTGATTACGTTTGGTATTCCCACTAAAAGCTTTTCTATCTCTTTCTGCCCTAAACCTGACGCTGGCTTAACGCCAAAAGGTAACCGGTTCATTTTATATATACCCTTATGAGTAGATATCGAACATAGGAGTTTCGAGTCCTCTTCTAGCTCGAACTGATTATAAGCCCTCGATAAATCTAACTTAGAAAACTTTACACCTCCGTTTAATTTTTGAAAAACTTCCTCTATACGAGGCAATGGATATTTAAAATCTTGCAAATACCTATTTAACGTTACCTTATAGTCCCCACATAAACGAATTCCACCATTCGCTTTTAAAACTGGAACCAAAGGTGTGCCCCAATCGGCAAATTCTATCGGGGAAATAACACCTGCGTTTTCAAGAATTTCTAATTCTGTTTCCACTAAGACTTTATATGCAAATGGGACAGCACGTGGTTTATGGAAAATTGGCTGTGTATTTTCTATTAATTTCAAGGAAACCTTTTTATATTTGTATAACCCTAATTTATCATCAAAAAGCTCAAATGAATTTTGTAATAGTTTGTCCAATTTCTCTCTAATATCTTCTGTACATGAAGGCGCTCGTTCCATTACATTGATCGATGCTAGTTTAATACAAAACTGTTCCGTGAAATTCCTACCCAGAAGGGGTGGTCCACCGTTTCTTATAACCAAAATCTTTATAATCTCTTCCCTGCCCTTATAACTAACTACACCATCAAACTCGCCTATTACAAGAATCTTTTCTCCCGAATAACCAATAATTTTGATGTTACTTTTGCACAAAGACACGTTTTTAAAATTGTTCTTAAAAAAATGTTCAGAAATAGCACTAAAATCTGCACCAGTGTCTATTTGCATTAATACTTCTATATTACAGATTCTAACCTTAATAATGAATGGATTGTTCTCACCACGTGTTCCATGCAGATTGAATAGTACGTTGCAGTCATCTCTATTAGTTCGGGCGCTGTAAATTCGTTTCTCGTTCCTGCAGCAAGATGCCAGATGTCCCAGTCCCTGCATTTGTTGCATTTATACTTTTTGAATCGGCAATTTTGTGGTGTGTGTCCCGGACGGTTACATCTGTAGCAATTGTTTTCTTCTCCCTTACGTTCGTACTTTGTTGAATTGTTCCTTCCTTTTACGTAATTGCACTCCGCCGTCTGTCCTGATTGGTGATTCGTTGATGAATCCGTTTCATATTTGTTGGCCAGATTGGTCACTTTCTCCAGCGTTAACTGTTCTACGTCCTCTTCGCATATTCTGTCGAAAGCTTTGGATTTCGTTTCGGTGAGAAATTTATCAACTAAAACAGACTCCAAGCGATCAGCAAATTTGCAATTTAATGATAAATTTTTTAACTTAGCCAACCACTCATTCGGAGATTCGTGACTTAACCTTCTGGCAGCGAAGAACTTTTTTCTTTCTTTTAAAACAACTATGTCCGGCGTAAAGTATCTGGTTAGTGTTTTCCCCAAATCAGCGTAACTCAAATCTGCAGGTAACTTCGGGGTACATAAATCACGTAGTAGTTTATAGGTCTTGTAGTCTAAACTGTTAATAAGCACCGCCGACTTTTCGCTTTCGTGGATTTTGGTGACAATGAAATGCTGATCGAGTCTTTCCTTGAATAATTCCCAGTCCTCGAAGTCTGGAACAAATTCTCGGAATTTCAAACTATAAGTTGCCGTTGCAATGGCGTGATTCCCTTTTTCTGATGAATTTGGTGATAGGTCACGTTCCCTAAGCTTACGTTTTTCCTTCTCCATTTCTTATCCTCAGAACGAAACGCGTGTGTACTTAAAATTTTTTTACTCGTATTTTATATAATTTTCCTCGTCGCCAGTTGTAAAATGAAAGACTTAATTCCTTTTTCTTTTCTTTATTACTTCTGTTCACGCACATGTCTTAACCAGGAATGCGTGAGGTTAGCTTTTCCCTCAGTTATCAAACTAAACTTAACGAAACTGAAATGGGTGAGTTCAGACATTACACATAGTATGAGCTGCTACTGTCTGACCCCATCTGGGGAATCAGTACAACTTTACGGAAGATACAGCTGGCAGGTCTGAACTTCTTCCGTGCATTCTTGGTGGCTGACATTTGCAACGAGTGCACCATATAACATTGGATATTGGAATGCAAGTGCTGAGATATCGTAACATCAAAGTTCCAATACAGTACGAGTTTAAGATACAACATCGTAGTCGACAGAAGTCCTACTCTGAAAGCGTGTTGGGCACAATGGGACTCGCTCTATGTCAAGGACGGCGTCATAAAACGAAAATGGAAAAGGCCAGATGGGAAACCATTCAGGATGCAGCTTCTTGTACCGCGCTCAAAGGTACAGGACGTTCTCCGGGAGATGCACGGCGGCACATCGTATGGTCATTTGGGAGTAAACAAGACCTTGCAGAAGAGGAGGGAACGATTTTATTGGGTCGGTGCAAGAGACGCTATCGAAAAATGGCGCCAAAAATGCGTCAGCAGCCAGCAAAGGTCCTAATGTGTAAACTAAAGGAAAGATGCACCAGTACAATATATGTAGGTATGCCCTTCGAACGAATAGCCGTTGATATCACAGGTCCATTTCCGCAAACTGGCAATGGCAGCCGATATATTCGTTCGGCATCCCCAACCAAGAAGCGAAGACGGTTGTAGAGTAAATTGTGAACAATTGGGTGAGCCGGTTTGGCGTCCCCATGGAGCTACACTCGGACCAGGGAAGAAACTTCAAATCAAAAATATCCCAGGAGGTATAAACAAAACAACGACGACACCCTCCACTCGCAGTAGGATGGGATAGTAGAGCGGTTGCCTAACAAAGACCTTAGAGAAAGAATTTTCGACATCAATCAAAGAACTCTGGGAAAGATCAAGATAGCGAGCACGACATCAAGGCATCAGCGCAAGGGTTCCAGGAAGGCGACTTGGTATGCCTGTACAATCCCCATCGACAAAAAGGGAAGTCACATAAGCTGCAGCAAGACTGGGAAGGCCGTAGCTTACAGAATTCAGCGGGGACAAAGAGGCAAGCTGAAAGTCATGCATCTGGATCGTCTGCATCGGTACCAGGAAAATTATGATGATGCTCTTGTTCGAACAAACAAGCTTAACAATCGGCGTTTATTTATAACAGAAAGCTATGATCGATCCTTGAAGGAAATTACTGTCACCCCTACTTTCCTAATTATTTCAAAAGATCCAATAAATTTTGCAAATCACTTTTAGGCGCTTATTCTCTGTTTATTAATTACTTCCCTGTAGTAATAAAATCGATATTCCATAGAATCTATCACTCTTCGTTCAGATTTAACAAAATCCTAGGGAATAGGAAACCAACAATCTAATTCCCATTTATATGCCGCACAGCATGTCGAGCGGGGAGCATAAATATCGTCCGCCATTACAATAATATACGAGCCGTATCCTGTGCAAATAATTCGCTTCCTAATCACCTCATTTGCAGAATTGCACACGCCGACTATTAGACAGAACCGCTCTTCCGAAAAAATCTTCGCATCTGGCAATAATTCAATTAAGTGCAGTAATTCGAAAACCAAAGCCTACATCAAGGCCAACCGAAACACAGTCACGTTCTCGAGGCATTAACTCAATCATAATTAAGTGAAATAAACTCCAACCGGCACACGGGCATTAAAGAGGTCCAATTAAATCTGATTCATTACAGGTCTTGAGAAAAGAAGAAGAAGAAGAGAGTAGGACTTATGTCCTGCATAAATCCTAATATAAGAGCGACTTTCGCGCTACTCACCGACTTATGATGACCCAATTCCATAAGCGGGTAAGTACGGTATGTATAAGAAAATGAAGTCATTTCCTTACGGCGAAAAGGACTTTCAAGTGCAATGTTGTTTCTCCCGCCCTCCCTCTCTCTTGTTGACGACGAGTACCTAGCAACTTAAGTCCTTCAAACCCATAAGTGTTTTACTTTTTCGAAAACAGAACAAAAAACGGAAATTGTAAAACAAGGCAACAGGGGATGGGGAACATTCTAATATCCTGTAACTACATCGAAGGCACCAAAAAAAAAAAAAAAACAGAAAAACATTGAAAGCAAAATTGGATACTCGTAATGCTAGGTCCCCCGGCAAGCGTACTCTCCAATCTCCATCGAGGCAGTTTGCCTCTAATTACGTGGTTTTATCTTTAGCACATTTGGGGGCTTGAAAGTTTGTCAGTTCTGGCAGAATAACAATGAAACAGCAACAATGAAAGATGAGGCCTGGATCTGCACCGTGGGCTGGGTGGTGATGAGATGACATGTCAGTGTAGTGGATGGGGGGGAGATTGGTTTGGATATGACGAAAAGTTTTAGCAAAGAGTCATAATTACCCCGTGAGCTAGCAGGCCGGGGTCGAATGATGGGTGGTTGTGGTGACAAGTGGGGTTTTTGTGTTTGACAGCGGTTTGTTGGGAGTCAGTGGAAAGAGATGGAGACATGGAGATTATGACATTAATTCTAGTTTTTTGATGGACGAAAGGATTATGATGTGTCATTGTGATGACTGCTCGGGATAAGGGTCTGTGCGTGGAGCCGGATAATAATGACATTGCATGGAGCCGGGATGGCTGCTCGGTTTTAGATTACATAGCGGTAAGTGGGACGAGAAAGGGGTTTGTCTGAAAACACAATTAAGGGACGACATTTTTGCTGCAAGGGTAGCGAGCATCCCGTTTCCTTATCACTTCTTCGATTTTGAGGATATTTTCTCTGCAACATGGGATTTCGGATAGTACAAAGGGAAGCAAATGTCAAGAGGAGTTTCAAATGACTTCTTATTTGAGCTTTGGTGCTTATCTCCTCGGTTAAGTGACTAACTTATCCTTTTCATGAGCCAAACCCGGATTCGCTACAAATGTACGATTTGTTGATTCTCAACTACCTTTCCGCCTGGTGCAATTGCCTTGGAAACCTATATAACCACCACTATCAGTCAACGGCTCAAAAGTAATCCTTCGTACAGACAAGTCGCCTACAACTTGCATGTTATCAGAAAAACCACAACAAATTCGTTATCCCTGTTCCCTTTTCATATCACACTAATTAATCCATTTCGTGTATGTCGTCATCGCTTATGCAAATGTTCACCAATTAGTACCTAATATAGCCTCCTGTTACCTCATACGAAAATCCTTTTTTTCATAGCCAGATAAAAATTCTCCACCACCCACACCACCTCCTGTCAAAGAGCTAACCAAAGAGAATTTATCTCTTAAAATTACATTATTTATATTTACGGAACAATCATGCCCACTTAGGTAAACATTGAAATTCAATGAATTAGTCAGGACATCGGAAAGGACTCGGTTGAAAGAGTAATAGGCAAAATAGAAAGGACGCAAATCCCTTGCCTAACATATATAAAACGCCTGACATAGAGGCCATGCCACAAAGGATATCGTGTTATACACGTACATATGACGGGTAGTGTGTCGAGTTCCTATGTATCCCCGTACCCGACATGCCACTAATACCTTATATCTCAATTAAATTACAAAACATACATAGTCGAATGGATGGGGATAACAAAAAGAAATTTGCCAACTGAACCTTTTACACTCACGAGTGGGGATCTGTAGAGGTTACACGGCAGGGGGAGGACCCTCTAATTTGACGTGTTATTATTTTATCAAATAGGATACCCGAGTGTCGAGTGTCCTCGATTAAAAGGCAAAGCCTCATTTTTCATATCTTGCGAGAACATAATACTCTTCCATATGTGAAGGATTCTGTCTTCAGGGCAATGCTCTACACTTCTTGTTGTTCGAAAGGATATTGCTGCTCATACGAGTGGGAGTGGAAGCAAACTGTGATGGAGATGTTGCGATACATGCAAATTTAGGCGGCCCATTGATGTATAGAACAATATAACCAAACAAAGCAGAAAGCACACGATATGTTGGGGAAAATGGCAAACAATGGCCAGAGAACGAGACAGCATGGAGAGCGGATCCTTTTTCGTTTTTTTTTTTTTTTTTTTGTCTTATTATTTACAATGCACACTCGACATCTTTATAACACGCTCGAGTTCGGTGTGCCGGAGGCATTTGTGGAATCTGTGTCAGTGAACCATCGTCAGAAATGAAATGTTAAAGAAAATATAAAAGTAAATTTAACATCTCTCCATTGAGCTGGCAAAGGGTTAGGACGTTAGGTCCTTATTGTGAAATAAAACGGAAAAAGAATATGCCTTCTAACATATGCATCAAAAGGATGTAAAAATCGGTCGTTGCCTCAAACCTATCGACGACTGCCAACAAGACGACATTAAGTGCTGGAATCTCTGAAACGTGTTCAATCCTAATATTCTTGAGTGTCCTTTTTGAGTATCTATTTATTTGTTTATTTAGAAGATTTTTTGTCTCGTCATTTCTTCATTCCTCTTAGAGGATTTCGAGAACGAAAATGCGATTTGCACACATTTATGTGATTCGGATTAATCGTTATCCTTTCTGTGCCTGGTTGCTTTCGGTCTGGTTGGCTTTGGTTGTGAATTGTTTTCCAGGGAAGGAAGGAATGGAAATCAAATGAGAACGTTAGAGGAAATTGAATATGCACATTTCGATGAAAATGAAAGGACGGCGTTTTACAATTTTTTTCTCTGTTTTCTTTGATTGTGCTTTTAGTCGTGTCTTGTATGTCCTTGTGAAATTAAGCTCCTTCTTTTGGTGAATTGCGTTAAAAGAATCACTTTAGCTCGTCCTGGTTTCGTTTTTTATCTACTATAAAGGCGTATGTTACACTTACCGACTGTATACGTCTGGTTACTGGGCCTTATTGAGAGTTGAGTCTGGCTGTTGGTCTAATTGGGCTCTAAGCCAATGTCCTGTGTGTCTAATGGAACAATTTACGTCGTGCAGTAGGCACCACCAAAGCAAAGAAGTTTATCGCGTTTAGCATGGCAATAGCCAGCTTCGATCTCTGTTCCTGCTCAATCCAAGTTGACACACAGCCTCCGCGTGGCCCCCCCTGGATAGCTACCCTGGCACCCGCCAGGTACTGAACCAATGTGTGCAGCGACCCAACCCCTTGTTTCTGGGGAAAGAGGAACCTGGCCCTCCAGGCTCCAGGCTCCAGGTGCTGAAGGGTAACATCTCTATCACGTAAAAATCCACTAGTTCAGAGGCAACCATAAGCCTCGGATACGGACGGATACAAAGCTGACGACCCCTGCAAACCACTAACGGACTTGAGAGTCAGCACCTGGAATGTGAGGTCCCGTAACAGACCGGGTGCAGGCGATCAATTGAAGCAAACCCTTAACTGCTATAAAGCAGATACATAACCGCGCTTCAAGAAGTGCGATGGGATGGACCAGTCGAAAGACGGATGAAAAACTGTGACATCTACTAAGGGAACTGCTACAAGGAGAACAAACAGCGCCTATTCGGGAGCGAATTCGTTATTCGAGGAAGACTCCAACAAAAAGTCTTCAGCTTCCGGGATGTAAGCGAAATCCTCATAACAATCAGCATCAAATCTAAATTTGGAAACATTAGCTTAATATGCGCCCACGCCCCAACGGAAGAAAAGGACGATCTATTCAAAGAAGAATTCGACGATCTCCTAGGAAGAACCTATGCCCCATGTCCCAGCTACGACACAAAAACAGTTCTAGGAGATTTTAATGCAAAACTGGGCAAAGGGGACATATTTGAGTCGATCGTAGGAAAGCATAGCCTCTATAACACCACTTCCGACAAAGGACTTAGGCTAATCGATTTCCTAACGGGGCGTAACCTCCTTGTAGCAACTACACGATTCCCCCATCTCAACATCCACAGGGGTACCTGGCGGTCTTTTGATCAATCAACCACCAACCAGATTGATCACATTGTGATCGACGCCAGACACTCCTCCAGTATTCTCGACGTACGAACCTTCCGATGGGCCAACATCGACTCGGACCATTACCTTGTTGTAGCCAAGGTACGAAAGAGGATATCAAGAATGCTTAGGAGTCGAGTAGGACTACGTAAATTTGACGTCGGAAAGCTACAATCGCAAGAGACTGCCAGAATCTTTGCCGATCGTGTCTCCTCCAATCTCTCTCAAAATCCGCTCACAGCCGTACGAACAATAGAATAGGAATGGGCGCATTGCCAGAGTGCCCTCAGAGACGCTGCGACAGAGGTGCTGGGTTTCAAACCGCCACCACCTAGAAACGCCTGAACAATGCATATAAAGCCATGCTGCAACGACGGACGAGAGCTGCGCGTGAAATCTATGAGCAGAAGAGAAGAGAGGAACACACGCTTCTTAGAAGAAAGAAGAGAGAACACGGAAAGCGTGAGGTCGAGGAAATGGAGAGATGTTTCCGCAGGAATAACGCCCTGCGGGGATGAAAATGGAGAACTGGTAGTAGAATCACAGTCGATGCTGAGGATTTGGAAAGACCACTCCTGTAGACTGGATGACGGCGATGACAGACAAGATACCGCTGTCAGGCAGAATGGTCCGTTCGTAATGGACGACGATGTAAGAGAATTCCGTCCACCCGACCTAGACGAAGTCAAAATAGCGATATCGAGACTTGAGTCTAATAAAGCCGCGGGCGCAGACGGCCTATCTGCTGAGCTTCTTAAGGCGGCTGGAGATGAGCTAGTAACGTGCATGCCCCATTTCATTTGCAAGCTATGGTCGGAGGAAAGCATGCCCGACGAATGGAATCTCAGACTTGTTTGCCCGGTCAATAAGAAAGGAGACCCCTATAACTGCGCCATTTATAGGGAAATAAGTCTCCCTAACATCGCATATAAGATCTTCTCTGCCGTATTGTGTGAACGCCTGAAGCCGTTTGTGGATAACCTGATCAGCTCTTATCAGTGTGGTTTCAGGCCAGGTAAATCCACAATAGACCAAATATTTACGTTACGGCAAATCTTGGAGAACCACCTCTTCGTCGATTTCAAGGCTGCATAAGACAGCGTGTATAGAGATGAGCTATACAAAGCCATGTCTAGTTTTAACATCCCTGCCAGACTCGTCCGACTGCGCTCGATGACAATGTGGAGAATTATCGCTGCTCCATTAAGGTCGGTAATGAACAAACCGAGACCTTTGATGTTAAAAAAGGATTAAGGCAAGGTGACGCGCCTACATGCAACTTTTTCAACATCGTGCTGGAAAAGATCGTGCACGAGTCACTGACCAACACAAGAGGTACGATTTATTTCAAGTCTACGCAATTGCTTGCGTGCGCCGACGACATTGACGTGATTGGACTGACACAGCGACACGTCAATGAGGCCTCTGTAAGCGTTGAGGTAGAAGCGGCTAAAATGGGTCTCAAGGTTAATGAGGGTAAAACCAAATATCTGCTTTCATCTAAAATAGACGGTCGACACCGACGTATTTGGCCAGAACGTCACCATGGGCGGATATAACTTTGAAGTAGTCAAGGAATTCGTCTACCTTGGCTCACTGATGACCGGCGACAACAACACGAGCGCTGAGATAAAACACAGAATCACTCTTGCCAACCGCTGTTGCATTGGGCTCAAGAGCCAATTGAGAAGTAGATCCCTCTCTCGGAAAACCAAGGTGACACTATATAAGACCTTGATCATCCCAGTCCTCTTTTACGGCGCAGAGGCTTGGACCTTAACAAAAGCGGATGAAGATGCCCTTGGTCGTTTAGAGAGGAAAATTCTGCGCACTATCTACGGTCTCGTTTGTTCAAACGGAGTATGGAGGAGAAGATTTAATGAAGAACTGTACGGGTTGTACAGCGACATCGGCTTGGTACGACGTCTACGGATACAGCGTCTAAGGTGGCTAGGTCATGTAGAGCGCGTGGAAAATACAGCTCCAACATGAAGAGTCTTCGAATCCACCCCCGAAGGAAGGCGCGGCAGAGGACGGCCGCATCTACGGTGTCGCACGCAGGTGGAAGGGGACCTTAACCAACTGGGCGTACGGCGCTGGGAACCGCTGGCCAAAGACCGTTCCAGCTGGAGACGCTTTTTGGTTGAGGCTCAGGTTCCCCACGGACGGTAGCGCCACCTAAGTAAGTAAGTATGCACAAGAAGGTATAACATAATATTCCGGGAATTCACTGTTTGCTCACTTTACATTAGTTAGGATTCCAAGAATGTGGTCTAGTGCCAGACATTTCAACATCAAGCTTTCTAGGGACTACTATGCAAAAGCCTTCCAAGAGGTAATGGAGCTAAATCCAAGTTATATTTCACCCTTCAACGACAACCCACATAACCAAACTTCTCTCCAACAGACAGTATATTCCTTTGTGTACTGGCAATTTTCGCCAACATTAGTTCCTCACTTGACAACTGCCAAGCGGTTGACAAATAAAGGGATTCTTCCCGGGCAGCGTCATTCATTGCAAATAACTGGGATAATAAAAAAAAATTAATAAATCATTCCAGCTTGTGGCGTTTATACCCTCCTTCTGACGGTAGAATCCTTTTTAAATACATTTTTCGAAATTTCACCAACCGACCTGCATCGTTGCCTTTGTCTTGCGTGCGGTCCTTGGTTTATTTTTTTTTTTTTTTTTTTGTTTTTTTTTTTTTACTTTTTATTGTTTTAATTAAACTTAAGAGGGAAAAGAGCGAGGCTCAACCTTACGCGAGGAGTCCATCTGCCGTCACTCAGTCAATTAAAAATTCATTTCTGCAAGTGGTCGCATGGAGAGCGCTCCAACTACAAAAGCATTCAGAGCACACCCTGCTACAGAGGAAGACAAGTATATGTATGTAGATGTACATACTCGTATGTAGGTGTCCTTGGTATGTAGAACGCGACGTGCCCACTTATTCAATTTAATTTGAGAGTAAAAAACGCGCTTTTCCTCTACCTCCACCACCGATTCACCGATCATAGTTCTCGCTGTTGATGTTGGTCTTGGTAACTGGTGGCGGTATACCATTATACCACAATTTTTCACACAGGATTTTCATTTCACACAAGGGGAGCAGAGAGAAAGAAAAATCACCTCAGAGCCGACGAAATGACAAGCCAACATCAATTGGCACTATTGCAAGCCGACTTTCAAGCAACAAAAAAAAAAAAAAAAAAAAAAAAAACCGGGCCAAAATGAATCTAAAGGATCCTTTGCATTCCCTGCTTCTCTTCTGTGTAAGGTCCTGCTGGGTAATTTGTTTTCGTTATTCTCAGCGCGCAATACATACAGCATTCGTGGAAGAAGTAGAGAATTGAGCGGAACGCGTATTCTACGAGAATCGCTTTGGTGGAAATTGCATTTGCAATCTTCTTCCGTTTTTCGTTTGCATTCTTCCAGATTGAATTGCAACGTCCGTTTTTCCTTTCGTTTCAAATATACATACATATATAAGCGCAGAAAGGATTTCAATTTCTGTGCGAATGGTTCTTGAAGAGTTTAATTTTCAGCAGACGTGTCCAGGTGAAAATTGCCTGACTTATAACGACGTGGCTACGACATTCATGGTTGGCCAGAATAGGTATCCTCTTTTTGTCAATTCGAAAACGTCCTTGTTAAGGATGAAGTAATTGAAAATTGCATTTATTTGACGGCGTTCTTTGACAATTTGCTCAATCTAATTCCTTAGTCCAATTTTCTGTTGTGTGCAAACAATGGCTCTTGTGGTTTGTCTCGCGGTAACTTTTATTTCTTCAATACTAACTGGGTGTTTAATGTTGTATGGAAAACCAAGTCTAAATAAATCAAATTTGGAATTGATAGCGTGTGTTTTTTTATTTTTTTTTGATTCCACTTGAAACTAGGTCCAACAGGGTGCTAAACATTGCATATAATATTTTCTGGTGATGAATCCATCGAGTTAAAACTTTGTGGAAATATTCTACTTAGGGTGTTACTAGATACATATTTTATTTATTGCCAACATCTGACAATTAGCGCGTCAACAGGGTGTTAAACTTCGTACGCACCATTTGAATAAAATGTCGGCTCAAGAAAGTGAGCCTGCTGTATCAAAGCTGCTAATCGTAGCCTGCTGGCATTCAATATACCGGACAACTGCTTTCATCCAATCAATTGACACGTTCTCCTTACTCATGTTCCGTAATCACTAACTTCATACCTTTTGCAGTTACCTCTCCATACGTTCCTTGTCTACATACTTTAAATCATAAAAACCATCGTGTACAACGATTAAGATACTCGACTCCGCACCCCCCAGCAGATATACTGCGATATTGAATAACATCCACGTAACTACCTCGATCCGACAGTAACACGTATCTTTCAGTTCAAATACAGTTCACGGTAATCCCTTCAAATGCCATATCGTTCCACCGTTAAATCCCACATAATGACAATCCTCTTTAAGGAACATAACAATTCCGAACTTGAATCCCATACTTCATCGATTAACCCCAACCCCCCACATTCGTTCCACCCGCCGTAGTCAATGTCCTTCAACCATGCGGCACTATCAAACTCTATTGGCAACTAAAGACACCTGCTTTACCGTTTGCCAAAAATTCACCACACATTAGCGATATCCAGTTTCACGTGAAAACCACTCATACCACTCGTCCTCGTCTCGTATACTCGTATGACAACTAACCAACTAGCCAATTCCATACATACACATGTACATACATACATATACCTCACTTGTGAGCTGCATCCAAAGAATTTTCACACACACACACCCACGTATGTTTATATACTGAATTCAGGATTTCCAATTACGAAATTCAGTCACGTAGCGGTAAGAATTTCTTCGCGTTCTATCCGCCACATCTACCGAACGGTCGGTCCGTCGTCGGTACTATTGCTGCTAACCAGGACACGAATCTCATTTGCTCTTGTCTCTATCCTTTTTCAACAACTGCTTAAGGATTCCTTTCACTTTTGGTCGAGGTCTTAGAGATGGAGGAGGAATACGTATGTATGTACCGTACTCGTACTAACTTCAATTTCATGTTGTTCCAAATGCATTTGGTGGTAAAGAGCATACGCCAATTTGCTACCTTGCCTCTAGGATATGTGTCTATTCTAGCGGCAGACATTTAAGTCCATTTCGTGCTACTCGTGAACGTATTTATTGTTCCATGACTGCGGGGAAGGTAGAAGGATGGAAAATGGATTTTCTTTTTTCTGTTTTATTCTCTTTTTAGGAAAGAAGAAAAATAAAATGACAAACGTGATAGCCCCGAGTGGATTGAAGTGGTATGCCAGCGACTTGGGTTCAGTTGAAATTTGATCGAAGAGAACAAGTTGATGGTGTCGATGAAGGTGCTGCTATCGTTGATTTTGGTAAGTTGTTTTGTTTATTGGCTTTAAGGTGATTGACAACTTTTAAGAGGATTTCCTTATCCCATGACCGAAATAGGACCCTGAAAAAAATCGGTAGTCCGGAGTCTGTTTTGAAATGGAATGCAGTGGACCGAGAACGCCAGGGCGCCAAATCTCCACGTTGTTTCCATGCACATTATTTATAATTCCAAAATGGTTTCAACCCTTTTCTTGCGATTTCCCTGTACTTCAGTTTTATGCTTCAGCATCGAATCTTTCGGTGCATTTAAGGGGGCGCAATGGTATCATTGTAAAAAGTATACCGAGAGCCGGGAATTCAGACACAACATCCGAGAACGAATTTCATAATCCTAAAAACAGGAGCTACGAGCACCGTGGCGCAGTGGTAGTGTGTTGGCCTCTGACGCCGATGACTTGGGATCGAATCCCGACACAGCCATGTTATCGAACGTGTTTTTCACGGTGTTTCTCCTCAGCGGGGTTCTGACAAAGCCCCCTGTAGTCAAATTGTCATGAAAAGCTTCTCGAAACTCGCCGTTCGGAACCGGCAATAAACTGTAGGTCCCTTTCACCTATGGGAAAATGAAATCACACACAACATGGGTGATCGAGAGAAGCTCGGCTCAGGTTCTTCATGGACTGTAACGCCAACATACAAAAACAGGAACTGGGTATTGCCTGCCTGTTTAACATACAAAATAAATAAATACTTTATCCAAAGACAATCCTAGAAATATGACATCCCTGGATTGTAGTTCAACGAAATTCTGTCAAGTTTTTTCCTTGAAACACAAGGATGTTATGTGTTTATGTTTCATAAGCTAGAAAACAATAAAGGTCAATTCTCAACTCACCGTATCTTTGAATTAGGGGGAATAGAGACAATCACAAGCCTCGGATTTAACTAACGGACTACATGTAGACCCCCGCAAACGCATAAAAGGGCAAGAGTATCGTTTCTGCACCTAAAATGTTAGATCCCTCGCTTTTTAGCAGCTTAGGGCTTTTTCTAACTGTGCAGTCGCATCAGGTCTGCGACTGATCAGTTAGAAAAAGCTCTAAGCTGCTGAAAAACGGCCGGATGGGATGGACCGCGTAAAAAGCGGATGAAAAACTGTATCATATACTTCGGAAACTGCTACAGGGAGAACAAACAACGCCTATCCGGATGCGGATTTGTTGTTCGAGGTGGTGTTCGACGAAGGCAAAAAGTCTTAAGCCTCCGAAATGTGAGCGACCGCCTCATAACAATCCGCATTAAAGCAATCTTCGGGAACGTCAGCTTGATATATGTTCACGCCCCCACAGAAGAAAAAGACGACAGAGTCAAAGGTGATTTCTATGATCTCCTAGAAAGAATGTTCCAGCTATGGCACCCATATTATTCTATGAGAGATTCCAGCGCGACGCTAGGTAAAGAGAACACATTTGAACGAGTCGTAGGAAAGCAAAGCCTACATGACACAACGTCCGAAAACGGATACAGGCTGGCTGACCTTGTCTCCTAATAGCTAGAACACGATTACCTCATTTTGACGTCGATAAGGGGACCTGGTGGTCTCCTGATCAGTAAATCGTCAACCGAATCGATCATATTGCGATCGACGCCAGACACTCCTCCAGCATCTTGGATGTCCGAACCTTCCGAGGAGCCAATGTTGACTCGAATCATTATCTTTTTGCAGCCAATTTAAGTATGCGGACACGCATATATATAACACTTCGGAGTCAAGTAGGATCAGCAAAATTTGACGTCGGGAAGCTGCAATCGCTAGAGACCGTTAGGACCTTTGCCGATGATGTCCCCCTCACGCTCTCTCTAGAGCCGATGCAAACTGCACGAACCATAGAACAGCAATGGAGACGTTGTCAAAGCGTCAAAGTATTAGGTTTCCAGCCACCATCTAGAAGACACCTTTGGTTTGATGATGAGCGCAGGCAGGCTCATGTTGAAAAACAGAATGACACCAGAACGAACCATTCACACTGAAAGTTCGGAGAAAATACCGTCCGCACGACAGAGACGAGGTTAAGAGAGTGATATCGAAATTAAAGTCTAATAAAGCTGCTGGCGTAGATGGCCTGCCTCTTGAGCTAAAGAGTGTTATTTTTCAAAGGTTTGGCTTTTAAACTGGCAACACTGTTTCTACAGATTGTCAATTTGACAGGTGAATGCTGATTTGCAGTGAGTATGTTTTGGCATTTCATGGTGAATATACATATTAACGCCAGGACAACGCGTGCAAATTGTAAAAACTTATTTTGAAAACCGGGATTCGGTCCGCGAAACTTATAGTGCGCTACGTCCATTTTACGGTCGAAATAATCGTCCATTCGAGCAATTTATTCGGAACACTATGAGCACCACATACACTCTGGTGGATAATACGCATCCCCAAAGACAACAAACGGAGTGAAAAGAAGAAGTTATTGCCCTTGTGGAGCGCAGTTAAGGAGAATCATAATGATTCGAATCGCCTTCGTGCACAGCAATTGGAGCGATGCCCAACCACTTTGTGGAAGATTTTACGGAAAGGTTTTGGCTTAAAAGCTAAGATCCAGCTTGTGCAAGAGTTGGAACCCCGTGACCATTATACGCGTCATAGGTTCGGTCAATGGGCCTAAAACATGATTCAGCTTGATCCTCAATTGCCGAGTGGAGAAAACCCAGAATCGTTTCTGTAGAGACGATGCCAGCTGAATGTTGTGCACACAGGTGGAAAGGACCCTTGTTTTTTTTTGTTTTTATAATTTGCGCAGATTTTAGAGTCATACTCTTATTATGTTTGTCACACAACCTGAATGGAGTGCAGGTGGTTTGGGTCGTAGATGTTCGTCCACTACTCTCCAGGGGTGGTTGTCCTAGATAGGATTCGAGAGGAACTCGACTGAATTTGCAGGTTGGTTATACATACATACTAACTTACTTATCAGGCCAGCGATCCATGGTGGATCTGAGAGTGAGCTATAGCTGCCTTCCATCCTTGACGGTCCCGGGCACGCTGCTTCCAGTTATCAAGACCAAGATGTCTTACATCCGCGATTTATACTGGAGGTTGGTTATACATACATATGTACATAGTTCTCAGCAAATGTTCCATGCCATTGTGGTGCTATATTGAAATTGCACACACACAGTATGAATTCGAAGTGACCATATACTGTGAGAGGTATGCGCTCGTCTGTATTTTAACGAAGTTGACTCTCCAGGGAAGGGTATCTAGTTGTAATTGGTTTGTGAGATTCTATCTAATTGACGGATCAGAGATTTAAACTTCCCATTCACAATAGCTGTGTTGTATAATTTTGCCGTATAGGAATTGTATCTCTGGACTATGGACGAATTTAGTTTCCGTACACAATTTTCAATCACTTACCAAATGCATCGCAACTAATCTACTTCGCAACCAATCCTCCTCCCAGTGACCCTTCCATTATCAAATCGAAATCAAATTGCGAATATGACCGTCTAAAAGATCAAACCACGCCAAGCTCACTCTAACTTGACAGGACATATACAACAGTATCATTCACGTTCCGCCGTCTGCACCAAAAATTCAATCCTGGATCCTAAATGCACTTTTTCCTCATCCAATCTCGGTATCCCACTTAACTTATATGTATGTAGATATTTACCACCCAGCCCGACCTCGACAACTGCTCCAAGTATCCCATCCAAGATCAATCAAATCGATTGACTTCACCCACAGGACACATAGTGGCGCTTGGCTGTTTGCTTTCATACACATGTGTACTCGTGTGCCGGCTTTTGCAACGTCTGTTATGTACATACATACATATATCGTCGACAAACGATAAATCGAAGCACTCATTGACGGTCGTTGGAATTAATAAATTTCCATCGAAAACAAGGAACATATTCTCAGGACAGGCAACGCTGTCCCCCATGGCCACATATGTACGTATGTATGTACTACGAACTGCTGTACTGTATGCGTCCGTTGCAAGAAATAAATTTCATCCATATTTCACTATAACTACGCGTTGTTCGCTCGATGGCCATCCCAGCTCAACTCGTCTTTTTTGTTTATTTTTTATTTTCTCAATAAATAGCTGAGCAAAACATAAAATGAAATCTCATCTCTAGCAAGCGAGGAGCAAAGGGCTATAGGACGCACCCCCACTGACAGTGTTGGACCACCAACACTGAATGAAAGCTATCCTGACAGTAAGAGTGTGGCGTGCATACATATGTTGTTGGGTTGTTATTCTTGCTGCATCATCAAAACACTCTGTTTTTGTTGTTGTTTGCCATTTTTTCCTTCCTTCCTCCTGTGATCCTGTTGGTATTGTTTTGCATACAAAAAAATAAAAGCAGGACGCATAGGACTTTGTGTTGTTTGCAGTACGCGCTACAAATCACTTGAAGTCGATATGAAACCGAACCGAATCGAACCCATCCCGCCACTGAAGACTCATCTTGGTCTTCGATTCGAAATGTTGAATGTCAGTCGGAATATATGTGTGTGTGCAATGGCAAACAAGGATGAAGGCGAGCCGTATTTTAAATCTTCAATAACCACTTAATTTCCTTTAGGGATACTTTCCAGAATGGTGGAGGACTGGGGGAGATGAGGTATGCATTCAATTGTTATCTGTCCATTGGCCTTAGAGAAAACATGATATTGAGAGCAGGAAGATTGGTGCTCACTACCATCACATCCACCCAGGCCACTTGGGAGTTAGATACCAGGACGAAGCACCAGTGCAACTTGCCTCGATCTCTTGAGCAAGCCTGAGGAATCAATTTATTTTCGGTCTTTGCGAACACTAAATTGGGATTCTATGTAAATTTGATTACCAGCCATCCATTCGGTTGGTCTACACTGCAAGCATGAGGGGTGGGGTTTAGGAGTAGAACAGTGTGTATTTGCAATGATAAATGCCTGTGTGGTATGTCGTCCTTGTGGAGTCTTTTAAAATTCAAGAATCGATTCGCGGTTTATTGGAACTCGCTCGTATCCTTGGCCGGTGTTGGTTCTACAATGCAAATGTCCGATAACATCTTGTTGAAGTTTTCGACTTCCACCGCTGGTGACATATTTCAATCGCATCCATTGTGTGTGCTTGTCCCCTGCAGTAGAAGTTTTCTGTTTTTTTTTTTTTATTTGCAAGAACTTGTATAAATTTCCTTTATCTCAAGCATGTGGTCAGTGGAGCTGATGAGGAGTTTGCACACGCCAATGTGACTTCACCTCCTCTTCCACTTTAATCGAATTCAATTTTACTCATTCATCTGGGTTTTGGGGAGGCTTTGCCTGGATCTCTATGATTCAGACGAAGGTGACTGGGGATATTGAACGGTTGGTGTTGCGTAATGGCCTAAAACCTCTTAAGCAATTTGCCAAGATGAAAATGTACTTACACTTTCGGTCATGGTGTGTTGAGGGCACGTTGGCGAATTTAATTTGGATGTCGGTGTGAATGGCAGGAAGTTTGATAATCAAATTAGGATACAAGAAGGGTGCTACTTTGGCTTAAAGTGGCTAGTGGTAAGTGAGTTGTAAAGTCTTATGACTCGCATGGCATTTGTCAAGCAACCGGGATGGTGTACATGCAATTCATGTGTGGAACCTATTAAGAAGTTAGGGTCCACACGATATTTTCGAGATATGCCACATATAACTCGATTTAAGGTAATTTGAAAGTTATATGGAGATCATGTACTCTATTAGAGCGTATAGAGGCATACATACATATGTACATACAATGGCTGTCCTAAAGTTCGCGGGTCCTGCCCATGAAATAGAATAGTGAGCAGGATAATCAAGATTTCACGGCTATTAAGTGTAAAAAAACAATGACACATGGTGCGAATGTAGGTTTAGGGTACTCCTAGGATGGCCGACTACAATTCCTCTTTACAAGCCACTCTATTCGTCTCTTGAACTAGATACAACCTTAAGTAAGGAGCATTATCTTCTTACTGACTGACCCTAAAGCCTTTCATCCGAATTGGCGTGACTGATTGTATTCCTAGTAGCCACATTCGCCTATAAGGCGAACAATTCCGATACGGACTAGAGATCACTTCGGGCGAACCAATTTCCAATCCAACTAAAACTGAGGCTTAAAATTCTGCAATGTTCCAAAGGTAGCAAGGTAGTAAGGCTGTGCCATTCCAGCTGTCGTAACCTTAGACAAAGCTTGCCTTCTTGCTGCGCACTTCGCAGTCAGCTCGCAGCTCCCAGCTTTCACTTTGCCTTCGCCTGTATTAGAACGCGTCAATTCTACTATGGGACCAATTTACTTTCGTACTAGTACAGTTGCAAATGTTCTCAAAGATCATGACATACACAAATCCGCTAATCCAGACGGCATTTTCTCAGTAGTTAGTGAGTGCTTAGACGCTATTTTTCCTTTCCTACTCCTGAGAACTCTTTCTGAGTGGGTGAAAACAGCATTCGTCTAGCCCATCCCCAAAAAGGGCAAATATTCTTCTCCCTTCAACTACCGAACCATTGCACTAAGGTGCCTCTCATTAAGGTCTGAAAACCGCCCAATTACTGACAATACGTTAGGTTAGATTAGGTGAATGGATGCTTCATTGACGAAAAGTTGAGGCTCACTTAGAATACGAGGAGTCTATTGTGCCCAGTTAACGTTTAATCCGTAGAAACGTAACAATTTTCCGTTGAGCTGGACCACTTAGCTGAACCGGTAGCCTGTTCAGCCCAATATTACTTACCTTTTCTAGTCCCGAAAGGAAGTGACTTCCAAGGAATTCGTTCCTTTTTTTTGCTGGTGCTGAGCATTCCCACAGTAGGTGCGGTGACGAAAGGATTCAATTTCCCCTGCGTCCCTGCAGCTTCGGCAGAAGTTATTGTGCTAGCTGGAAAGGCTTGTTGGTTGAGGCCCAGGTTCACCTGAAACTGTAGCGCCACCTAAGTAAGTCTTACTTTAATTTTCAGACATATAAAAACTTGAAAGCATGTCCATGATGGGTTGTGCCTAAAGAAGTAGTGGAGAATTGGAAGCGCGTTTTGTACTGAGCTATAATTCAGGGGAAGCTGTATAATTCTGATGCTCTCAGTGTAGTGTGGAATAGGGAAACAATCCTAAGATGGTTAGCATTACAGATAAGCCTGAAGCCAAGACGACATGTCAAACTTGTTGAATAGCATATTCCTTCATCTAGATAACGACCTCAAAATTATCTATAAATTCAACGCTAATTTCATTGGCTGATGGATCCCGTGTTATAACCAACACCACGGCAGTAGCACGATATCATCAAAACTTTAAACATGACGTTAAGCTTTAATGGCTACTATTTAGAATTATGACACTTCATTAAACTTGGAAAGAAGGTTGTGAAAAGTTTCATAAACAAATTTTATAGTTTCCCTCGTGATATATACCAGTAGGTAGTCCATATCTCCCATCCGGGCGGATACAGGTAAGAAGAAAAGTCTAAAAAAGAACCTCACCATGGCACCAGTTGCTTATAACGACCCATCGATTTCTTTTTAGTATAGAGATGAAGATGACAGGATTTATTCAATAACTAATATCGATACCAGGGTATTCGAATCTAATTTGACGGACTCTGGACTACCCATCTCCATCATCTAGCCAATCTTCCTAGATTGTGATTACCTTGATCCTTCTTCGTTTTTATTTCATTTTTTCCTTCTCCTTGTTGTCGTTTTATGACTGCCTCCGATAATGCGGATTCCCTCTTATATATCTACACGGATACAACACCTCCTCTCATCCGTTGAGTAAGGGAGAGTTATTAGGTCCAAAATTGTTCCTAAAGAGGTTCAATTTAATCCGCTTTTACGTTACTTCTCTGATGGATACTAAAAAAACAAAAAAAAAAAATACAGAACAGAGGCACCCTTCGCTTGACTCACTTCTTAATTGAGTTCTTATGTCGCCCGAACAAAATTATACTCTCCCCTTTTCCGTCCTTGAGCTTTTAATCTGGGTGAATAAAAATTTGTAATTGTGTGGAGCTTATAAGGAGAGCGTATAAAACCGGCGGTTCGAAATACATGCATTCAAGGATCCGAGGATATAAAAGTACAAGGAAATACTTATGTACGTTTTCACGGAAGGGGGATATGGAGGATCTACATTACAAGCTCATTAAAAGCCTTTAAGCAGATACAGATACTTTTGTTGCAGAAAAATGGTTGCAGTTGTGATGCCCGAAAGGATTACGTGCACGGCACTGTGCGAAAGCTGACGATATGCGATGTTGGGTTCTTGGGATTTTCAGATTTTCGGATTTTCAGATTTTCAGACAAGCAGTCGGAGTTATTGGTAGTAGGACAACGTATCCAAACAACATGGATACACAGAGATCTATAGGATGCACGCTTAAATCTCTCGCATGCTAACCGTATTGAATTTAAATACCCACGGCAAAGACGATGAGAAAGAGAAATAGCGGCAGGATACGATCAACTAACGCGTAACATGTTCGTTAAGTCGATAAAGCACAACGATGTACCTACTACATATACAATGTCAAAAAATCCTTAACTCCAAGGTGGTAGCCATCGGTGTACGGAAGCACTGTGCTAACTAAAGTTTTTTTGTGACTCCGGTTCGTTTCCATACTGCATGGCTAATGTCCCCAACGGGGCGCTGTGTCGTTGCGAGATATGTATGTATGCGCTTTGAAAGGATATCCCTTTTAGCGTTTTTATTGGAAACTTGAAGGCAGTCTTCTTAGCACGTTGTGCTACGAATCTAAATAGCGAATTCGTGTTTATTTTTTTGTCTCCTCCATCTCCAGACTTCTTGCCACACTGACTAAGCTCCTTGGCTGCAGTGAGTATATATACATCAATATCATTACACATCCGAAACACGAAGTATCTTCCCTCGTTCCATGTAAGTAAATGTCTAAAAATTCAGTGGGTCCATGAAATTAATTCCAACGACAGGCAATCAATGCTGAGAGCCATTATGGTAGTGGATGTATCGAAATTGATTATGTTCCTCAGAAATGGGCTTTTAAAATTCATGAAGGTCAGCTATCTAAATGCAAATGCCGTGCGTGCATTACAGGCACGTAGACAAAACATTTTGCCTTTGATCCTGTCTAGATGACATACGATTTCTCTGATTTATAGAATGACTCGAGTGAGCCATTAAAAGTGAAGAGAAGCACTTTAAAATCTCAACTCGCACTTGGCACGTACGGTACCTGTTTGACGGCGACACGAAGGACAACCGAGCTAAATGGGTTACGAAAAATCTCATTTTTCAATCAATCGAACGCGGAAATTTCCAATTCACTTCGCATTTTATCGCCGCACGCAATAAAGTTTTATCGTCGCCGCCATCCCCTACTTCGTCTCGGTGTACGGTGTTTGCATTGATTTTCCATTCATCTTCGACCGCAAAACTTCAACTTAAAGTTGCAACTCTGCCTCCTTCCTGTATGCCCAGTGATAGCCATTAGACTGACTGAAACTAAACACCAATACCGACACCATCCTCTATCGTGTCTGCCTTTTGAGCACTTTTAGTTTCAAGTTCTCTTTTTTTTTTTTTTTGTTTTTCTAATTACCACTTAATGCCTTGTCTTCGATAATTGCAGTTGAAAGTCTCTTTCGTCCTTTCGCACAGCAATCGAGTGAATAACATAAAAATGTATGTACGAGTATGTATCACTGCCAGTGTACGAGTGTAACACAGTTTCTTTCAAGCACTTACAGTTCATCGGTGTGGTGGTACATTAGAATGAATGTAAGGATATTATCCTTGTTAGTGTAGCGGATCAGACCGGTGCAACGTTACGACGCAGCAAATGCATTTACGTAACAACATCGTGAGGGTGGTAGTGGATCCTTGTTAAAAGGATACAAAACGTATTCTGTTCCTCCCTGTCCATGCTTACCTCCATCCTCCAAGCTCTCGTTCAATTTGGCGAAAGAGCAGGAGGAAGTTCACGTGGAAAAAAAAAATTACGGCCTTTTAATGGAAAGATGTACAGGTGAAATCTTAAGGACATCTTGAAAGCTACACTCTGGGATTTCTAATTAGAAACACACAATTTCGGAGATACTCTAACCTAGAAGAGAAAAAAGCACAAAAAAAAAAAAGAACGCCACGTTGCTGGCAGGATCAAGATAACACGTCATGCCCTCTTCCGACACCGAGTAAGATATGTATGAGTACATATATGAGCAGCACTTGCTTCCAATTTCTCATTAAGGAAGAAACCAAGCCAAACCAAAAAAAGGTGCCTATTGTGCGCTTGAATCGTATGTAGGACATCAGATAATAACAGACATTTTCCATCATAATAAGGACGACATCGTTATAATGGTGTAAATGTGTTACACAATAAGTGATAGCAAACAAGGATAGTACAATATATAGTGTAACATATGAGAGCCATGGTGGGCTATTATGGATGCCAGCATAAATGAGGAGTTGTTTTGCCGTGTGTTTGGGGCATCATAAACGTCCAGAATGGGATCCAATTACAGAGTCCAATTTTGTTTGGTTTATACTGAAACTGAATTGGTGATGGCGGTAACTAGGCTTATTGACTGCCTCAAGGACATTGATGGGTGAGAAACGCTTGGCTTGGTGGCGGACACAAATGAATGTTATCGATTGGTGCGGAGAATTGCTTGGTTTGATTGGATGCTAAGGTGAACGATTTAGATTTCTGATGGCTTGCCAGGTGATATAGTCGTCTTTCCCAGAGCTTGGGAACTAAAAAAAAAAGCAGCTGCCCTCCCTGTTAAATATTTAAGCTGGGTAAAACTTAACATTCAAGACCGCATCGTATAGAACTCTGTTGGCAGTTGACCGCTTCTGCCGTTGCTGATTATTTTTTCTGTCCGCCTTCCGTTCAATTATAAGGACCCCTTACTCCATCACTCTGTCTTTGTTTTTGTAGTTCGCGCAGATTCAAGAGTCTCTTATTACATATATTTGTCACACAACCTGCTACTACACTACTCTCCAGAGGTGATTGTCCTAGATAGGAATCGAGATGAACTCGACTGAATTTTCACGTTGGTTGTAGTTCCCAGCAAATGTTCCATGTCATTATGGTGTTATATTAGAACTGCACATGGTAGGTAGGTAGGTAGGTAGGGTCGTAGCCTTCCCGTAATTGAGAAGAACGCACTTAGGCCAAGGAGGCCCGTTGTGCAGCTACGAGGGGGTTTTATCCCCCTATTCGTGGAACCATCTAGTGCTTCTTAAGAAGTTAAGAAGATTAAGTATCCCTACTTTCTGAACATCTGTCAGATCGTTAAGGAAGTAAGAGCCTAGGTAACGCTTCCTTATATTGCAAAAAGCTGGACAGGCGCATAGAAGGTGGTGAATGGATTCAACCTCCTCCTCGTCCTGACAGCTTCTGCAGAAGTCATTTGAAACTATACCTAGTCTTTGTGCGTGACTGCCAATGAGGCAGTGACCTGTGATGACACCGATGACTTTGTAGATGTCAGTTCTTTTTAGGGAGATTATACTCCTTGTGCGCTGACTGTCAAGCCGAGGCCAGATTTGCCTGGTGATGACGCAGGTGTGTCCCTGGGTCCATCTCAGGTTCGTCTCGGCCCTGGCGAGATTCGTCAGATTATGTTTAATGGTTGTAAGGGGTACTCCCTCACAAGCCACGATTGATTGTAGCGTCGTTCCTTGTTTGGCGAGTATGTCGGCTTTCTCATTACCTGTAATGCCGCTGTGTCCTGGTACCCAGATAAGCTGTATATTGAACTGTTCTGCCATCTCGTTGAGAGATCTGCGACAGTCGAGACTAGATTTTGATGAGTACACATAGGACTCCAGCGACTTTAAGGCAGCTTGACTATCTGTAAGGATGCGAATATCTGTGGTGGATATTACGTTCCACTTCAGCCAAGATAAAGCCTCTTTTATTGCCGACAGTTCCGCCTGGAAAACGCTGCAGTGGTTTGGTAATTTTAGAGCTTTATATAGCTTGAGTTGTTTGCAGAAAACTCCACAGCCCACCCCGTCCTTGGTTTTAGACCCGTCGGTGTAAAAATCCACACAGTTTCTGCGGGGTTGTGTTTGGCGAGTCCAGTTTTTCCTGTCCGGGTAAATCGTCGTGAATTTTTTGTCCAAGATTATGGTGGGTTCTGTGTGGTCCAGGTTTTCTGCCAGACTTGTCCTGTTTTGCAGGATGGATGAGTGGCCGGTGACATAGCTCGCCCATTTCGAGTTGGCTTTTAGTCTTATGGCCGTATGTGTGGCAATTTGCTTGCCGAAAATATCGAGTGGTGTGAGGTCTAGTATCATGTTAAGCGCAGCCGTTGGTGTGGACCTGAGGGCCCCGGTAATGCACATACATGCCATCCTTTGTACCTTCTCGAGTTGTTTATGGTATGTTGTCTTGTCTAGTGCAGTCCACCAGACTATCACTCCATACAGTAGTATGGGTCTGACGACCGTAATGTAGAGCCATAGGGTGATTTTGGGGTTAAATCCCCATTTTTTTCCTAGAGCTTTCTTACATGTGTAGAGAGCAATTGTTGCTTTTTTTGCTCTTTCAGTTGTATTACTCTTCCAAGTTAATTTCCTATCGAGTATAATGCCTAGGAATTTGGCACTAGGGGAATAGGTTAACCTGGTATCGAGCAGAGTGATAGGGCAGTATTCCGGGACTTTGTGCTTTTTGGTGAATAGCACGAGCTCCGTTTTCTGGGGATTAATCCTGAGCCCGCTACTATGCGCCCATTTGCACAGGAATGAGAATGCCGTTTGCATACGGTCATTCAGTGTGGATAGGTATTTACCTGAGATTGAGATGGCAACGTCATCGGCGTAGGCAGCAACGTCCAGGCCTTCTTTCTCCAGTTTGATCAGTAGTTCGTTAACAACTACATTCCAGAGAAGAGGTGAGAGGACTCCACCTTGCGGGGTACCCTTGGTAGCTACTCTGGTAGTCTCTAGGCTTCCCCACTTAGAGTGAATCTTGCGTGTTAATAGCAACTCGCTGATCAGCCCTATCAGAGTCCTCTCCACCTTTAGCTTTTCCAGCCCTTCTATTATTGCTTTCGGAGTGACGTTGTTAAAGGCGCCCTCTATGTCTAGGAAGGCTGTTAGCGTATATTCTTTCAGATGGATTGATCTTTCGATTTTCCTCACTAATGAGTGAAGAGCTGTTTCGACCGATCTACCTTTACAGTAGGCGTGTTGTGCCTTAGACATTAGGGAGGGATCCAAGCTGTGCCGTATGTGTAGGTCTATCAGCCTTTCTAAGGTTTTTAGAGCGAAGGATGATAGACAGATCGGCCTTAGATCCTTAGGGGAAGTGTGAGAATTCCTACCGGCCTTGGGGATGAAGATTACCTTTGCGCACTTCCACTTTTCTGGAATATGACTCCAAGCTAGGCATCCTTTAAAGATTATCTCTAGCCATGGTATAGTCCATTCCATAGTTTGTGTTAGTTCGATTGGGTAGATTTCATCTGGACCTGGCGATTTATAGGGCTTGAAACTTTTTAATGCCCATACAATTTTCTCTCTGGAGATAATATGTTCGTACTGCCCTACTTCGGCAGAGGAGTTCTGAGTTCCTCGCGAGTGCACTGAGTCTTGCGATTCAGAGCAGCCAGGGAAGTGCGTGTTGAGGAGAAGATTTAAAGTTTCTTCCTCGGATGTTGTCCAAACTCCGTTTGCTATGAGGCAGTTGGGAGATTGTGGAACTTTCGAGAGTATTTTCCTCAGTCTATAGGCGTCTGAGATTTTCTCCATATTGTTGCAGAAGATCTTCCAAGACAGCCTTTGTGCTTTCCTCAGGTTTTGTTTGTACACCTTGAGTGAATTTTTGTATAGGCTCCAGTCACTGTCGTTACTTGTGTTCTTTGCTTTATTAAAGAGCTTACGACAGGCTTTGCGGAGCTTGCTTAGATCTGCGTTCCACCAGGGAGGGTAAGATTTTTTTCCTGATTTGTGGGTTGCGCAGCTGTTGGCCCTTGCGTTGCCCAATGTGGTTGTTAGAGTATCGACCATAAGGTCTATATCTAACGTGGTCCGCGGGGTGTCAGGGGTCCTACTTATTATAGAGTTGCCAATGAAGGCTCTATAACGCTCCCAATCGATTCTTCTTGGGTTACAGGATGAGTCAATTGGGGTTGGGACCATGTAGGCTAGGTTGAAAACCAGATAACGATGATCTGAGAAGGAGTGCTCTTCAGAAACCTTCCATTCTCTTATATTATCAATGATGGGGGGGGATGCTAGAGTTAGGTCTAGTACCTCCCTACGATTTTTCGTAATAAAAGTGGGTGTATGACCCTTGTTACAGATAAGAAGGTTAGCGGTTAAGATGAATTCAATAAGCCACTCACCTCTTTCGTTTGTGTCGCTGCTGCCCCAAATCGTGTGATGCGCATTCGCATCCGCACCGATAAGGAGCCCAGCTTGGTGATTCGACGAGTCCTTGACCAGTCTTTTTATTTCGTCCGATGGGATGGACTCTTCTTGCGCCATGTATGTGGACGCTATCCATAGTTTGAGCCCGGGTGATTGGATTGCAATCACTGTTGTGTCTGGGCAACTGTAATTTGGAAGAAGGTAAGCATTTAAAGATTTCTTTGCAAGTATGCAAGTGCGGGGCTTACCTTCTTTTTGTGAAACAAATAGGTTGTAGGCTGGAGTTCTTAGTCCACGAACCCTGTGTTCATGCACCCAAGGTTCCTGGATTAAGGCTATGTCTTCTTCTCCTTTGGCCAGCCTGAGAAGAAGGTTTGCGGATGCCGCTTTGGAATGGTGGAGGTTAATCTGAATCAATTTCAGCATCATGGCTGCTATTAATACGATCTGCCTCCACCATGGTGGCGTTGAGGTCTTCTAGATCTGAGTCTAGAAGATCGTCTTCCATCGGCGAGCTAGTGGAATAGTCCTCGCTTCCGGAGTCGAGCAATGACTCCTGATCTTTAATGACCAGGGATGTTGCTGGGGTTTCAGTTTCTACCGGCGCAGGGCCCTTGCTCCCTGAGGGGGTTGGGGGTTCCTGCACCGTAGAGCTACTGTTACTGACCTCGGTGTTAACCGTGTCTGTGTTGCCGGATGGTGGCATTTCCTCATCCTTTTTGTAGATGTTTAGTTTGACTTTTTTGAAGCCAAACCTGATGTGGTAGTCGCATAGGGCCAGAGGTTCCAAGGATTCACAATTCAGAACAAGGATTGCCTGTCTTGATCGACCTTTCGGTTCCTCCAGCTTCGCGACTCTCCAATCTCCTGTTGGGAGATTGGGATTGCAATAGTTGATTGTCTCAACTATTTCTAGAGGGTTGTCTGGTGCAAGCGGGAGCCAGCATCTAGCTCGCGGTCGTTTAGGGATTTGGTCCTTAGTGATGACCTTGAGCCTAGCTCCCTCCCAAATTTCCCCTATTTCGGCAACTGTTGCCTTCAGAAGATCAACGGATCTTTCGTCAGCACAGCTTATTAATTTGACCCTGCCTTGGTACCATCCAGCGTCGTCGCAGATGGGCGGTGGTCCAGGGTTCTTTCTTGCGACTTTGAGGAAGTTTGTCGATAACGCTTGGTCGACATCCTTCCATTGTTCGGTCGTCATTTTGCCGTCCGGGTCGCTATCATCTATGATTGCGACCGTTAGCAACTCCCTCGCAACCTCACCGAAGGGCTTTGATAGCTTGGCCAGTGTTCCCAGCCTAGCTTTCTTAGCCTCCCGCTTTGGTTCCTCGGGGGACGATCTGGGCCTCTTGGCCTGTTCTTTCTCCTGGGCTAAGATTCCTGTCGCCCAGGTTACCGACTCTTTGTCTTTTTCAGACAAGTCGGTTTTATGGCCCCATCGTTTAATGATTCTCAAGGCCGCTTTGTGATCTTTGTAGGCCTTGGTCGATGGGTTGTTTTTCCTGTCGGAGCGGTTTGAAGGTTCTCCGATCGGAGTCTTTACCGCTTTGGATGTGGAGGGAATATCATCCCCTTCCGGTTTTTTACGAGGTCCGGACTCGTTATTTGTTTGTTGTTTGCTTTGTTTGTTCATGTCCCACGAGTTGCGGAGAAATAAATGTCCACCTGGGCAGAGATCCGCAATACCCAGGTAAGGCTGGCTGATCCGGAGGGCGCCAGGTATCCGGATACACCGTTTGCGACTGAGCTATTTTTGGTCTGGGCTCTCAGCCTGGTCGACTAGAACTGCACATACAGAGTATACATTTGAAGTCAGTGCAGAATATGAGTGTTACGCCTTCATCAGTATTTTGATCACTTTCCATTCACAACAGCTGTATAGGAATAGAATTTCTTGGCTATGGACATAATTTGAACTACATGTAACTGTCCAAATCGAAACTGAGCCTTCGAAAGGTCCACAAAAGTACATTTCAACTGCTAAATGACTGAGAAACAAAAAGACCGTCCCTGAGTAAAGGTCCTAGTATGCTCCACATTCATGTGGACTTAAGAACCTCGGGACCAAACCTTACTATAGCATGTGCACAATTGCTACAACTTGACGTGTACAAAGAGGCCTGACCACTGGATAGATCAACCATTAACCAAATTGTACCTAGGTGTCAGCTTCCTGTCGAGACTTCTTGGGTATCACTAAGTTAAGACACATCACCTATGTACATTTCATTTCGGTGGCCCTTGCTTCATTGCAAGATTAGTTCTGAAACTTTGTTGAGCTCATTTTCAATAAGTCACCAGGCGAACTGCTTCTGGACATGACTTGCTAGGATGCAGGACGCTATTACTATTACCCTGTAATGCAAGTGAATCAAGCCGCGTTGTACCAACAGTCTAAGATATCATAAACTCATAACTCATGTGTCCTACGAGCAGAAGAGGAGGTTCTTGGTAGACAAAATTAACCAACATTTCACTGTAAGCCTTATGTTACGTTCATGATGGGCGACGATAAAAGGAAATTCGGAAATCTTGGACTAAACCACCATAGAGTAGAGATGCATTAGCAGAGTAATGCAGCCCCTGTTCTACGCACAAATATTTGCTTTTCCGTTGGGAAAGGTATCAACCATTTCAAAATCGGGTAGAATGACGCGCTTTCTTTCCAATATATGGGTCCTTGGGCACCGGAACTCTAACAGGGCTCCTGCCGGATAAACAGACGGAGTTTATGAAAGACTTAAGCCAAGCCCTTCTCGCTATATGGTATGACCCTTATCAATGGGTTATAAAAATGTTTTTTTTTGAGGAGATGGGCAAAGCTCCTATCAGCTGATAGGTCCTTAACAGTGTGGCTTCAGGCCAGGGAAGTCCACCATCGATCAAATCTTCACACTACGGCAGATCCTGGAGAAAACCAATGAATTTCAAGTCGATACACACCATCTATTCGTCGATTTCAAGGCCGCATACGACAGCGTAATTAGAGGCGAACTATATAATGCCATGTTTACTTTTGACATCCCTGCTAAGCTCATCAGACTATGCAGGATGACCCTGGAAAATGCTCGCTGCTCCATCCGAATCGGTGCAGAACTGAGCGATTGTTTCGAAGTCAAGAAAGGATTTAGACAGGGCGATGTGTTGTCGTGTGATTTTTTTAACATCATATTAGAAATGATTGTGCAAAAATCACAGGCCAATACAAGAGGCACAATCTATTTCAAATCCTCGCAACTCCTTGCATACGCCGATGACATTGACATAATAGGTAGATCGCAGCGAGATGTCAATGAGGCGTTTGCGAGTATTGAGATGGAGGCGGCAAAAATTGGTTTGGCAGTTAATGAAGGCAAGACTAAATATCTGCTGTCATCGAAAAAGGACATTTACCACCGACGTCTTGGACAGAACGTGCATATTGGCAGATATAAGTTCGAGGTAGTTAAGGACTTCATATACCTCGGCTCCGCGGTGACTTGGAACAACGACACCAGTTTCGAAACCAAGTGCAGAATTACTCTTGCCAACCGCTGCTTCTTTGGGCTCAAGAGGCAACTGAGAAGTAGAGCCCTCTCTCGTACGACCAAGTTGACCTTATATAAGACCTTAATTATCCCGGTCCTGTTATACGGCGCAGAAACATGGACTTTATCTAAAGCGGATGAGGAAATCCCTGGTCGTTTCGAGAGAAAGATTCTGCGTTCGATTTTCGGTCCCATAAACACAGAGGAAGGTTGGAGGAGAAGATTCAATCACGAACTGTACGGGTTGTACAGCGACATGAGTCTGGTCAGGCGTCTACGAATCCAACGCCTAAGATGGCTAGGCCATGTAGAGCGAATGGACACCACAGCTCCAGCCCGTAGAGTCTTTGAATCCAACCCCGAGGGACGAAGAAATAGAGGACGGCCGCACAGGTGGAAGGGGACCTCAACCAACTGGGCGTGCGGCATTGGAAAAGACTAACGAAAGATCGTGCTAGGTGGAGAGGCATGTTGGTTGAGGCCCAGGTTCACCCCGAACTGTAGCGCCCGTTAAAAAGAAGAAGGGCAAAGCTCCGGCTTAAAGGAAATGTTTTTAAATCCCCTTGGGTACGGCAACATACAAAGCAATAGATAAAGATGGAAGAGAATCTTGATCCACGGGAGTGCTGCACTAGAATGAGGTTGTGCTAAATGATATTGATCAAGACCCAGCTTGCCTATCTCATGGTATAAGTAAGGTGGCCTTACAGCTGCCCCGATCCTTGATGGCTTTAACTAACGACACCACTTGTAGCAATTCGCAAGTTCTAACCTTACCTTTAAACAGTATGGTGTTCCACAAGTATACGCTGTTGATCCCATTCTTTAACAAACTTTTTTTCTGGACAAATAAGCTAACGTACGTACATACATACATATGTACGAAGTTATTCGAATATTTTCAATTCACATCAGCCATTATAAATGACCATAAAAAGGACTCAAGAAATATTGTCCCCTTAAACTCTCATTGTTAATGGAATCCGAAAATCACGAATCTACTTAGTAGAAATTTTGAAGTTCCCTCTCAAAGGCGATAAGCACGATTAAGTATTTTGTAAACCTCTCCATGCGCTTGACCTCACTGCCAGAATTTAAGTCCGGATCCTTTCTAGTCTAAAGTCGAAAATCTTGACATTATTCTCTACCAACTACCATGCGAAACCATCGTCTCAAGGACTGAACTTTATGTTAATTATCAAATCATAGCGTCATGCCTTTTATGTTCCGCGAATCTAGGTCAAACCCCTCAGACTACAACTTTGCTGGGAGACCTTAGTAATTATCTCCAAAGTGCCCTCCTCACCTTGTGATTTTTTCCTCCTCGCCAAACATTTTAGTGTAACACGCAGCTACATATATTTCAACATTTCGTTTGCATCCTTTACCCTTTTTGCTGTATTCAAAAACTACTTAATGCAACATTTTTCAAATGCTCCTCCCTTTCCCCGCTTGATCCTTTTCAGTGGAGCAGTTTAAAATTGATGATAAAGCGAAAAGGGAAGGAAAAAATGGCAAACACGTTCGAGAACAGGTGCAATACGATGCAATGCTGTAAGTACTGATTTCAAGAATTTCTATCAACCCGGATGGGGTGTAGGGAGGACCGGGAGCACAGTGGAGCATAGCTAAGCGAAGCAACAATTAACCAAATGTAAATTTGTTAACAAGTGTCTGCATTACTTGCAGCTAGGATTTTCCCCCTTAAATATCAGCCTCATTCAAAGCTCCCTTTGAATTCAGAACATTCAAAGGATTCAGGATTTTCCTATCCCTATAACCTTCCCCCTCAACCATTCAACCTTCCTGGCTGTCTTTTATTGTGTATCGGCAAAGGAGTACAGCCGAAGGCAGTACTTAACATAACAATAGCGAAACGAGTGGTAAAATGAATGGGGCTAGGCTGGGGCTAGGTTTTATAAAGCGTGGCTGTTGATGATAACGATGATGTTGCATTGCAATGGTATTGCACCGGAAGGCAGTGAGGGTAAGGTTAAAGTAAAAACTGCGAAGAGATGATGAAGCACTACACCGATCCTTGTTATCCTCGTTTTTTTGCTTTTTTTCGGGAGTCTCTACTGCGAGTATCCGTGTGTATAAATTTTAATTAAAGAAATTATGAATCTTTTCAAGGATTCCTCCCTCCCCGCCGGTAGATGGGTACGAGTGGGGGAAATAGTGGAAAGAATTTTTCCAGAACAATACCGAGAATCATGAAACATAAAAGCAAGGAGGGCAGATACGCGTACATACATATACAAACATACATACATATGTATGTATGGTGAAGCTTAAAAGGAAGTTATTTAAGGGGAAGCGGGAAAGTGTTTAATTAAAGTCGAGGAACACGTCTTCAAGTAGCACAGGATACCAGTAAGGATGCATTTCATATTCGCATATGTTGTTTTTCGTCGCGTACAAGGAGACTCGAGTGGCAGCTTTTCATTTGTTTTTGTTTCGTCGCAGAAAAGAATGGTATTTAGCGGTAAGCATCTTGTGGTAAGAGGTGGAACTGTGTGTGCATCTTGAAGTGTGTCAGTGGAAATTTTGAACTTGATGTTGTCGAGTGACGACAAATCGTGAAACTTGGAATAATTAAGTGTGCGAACGCGGATGTCTTATTTCTGTGTGTCGCTGTGCTGGCTTACAGGAACGAGGTCATGGAATAAGTCAATGATGGAATAAATTAATGCTAAGGTCGAGACAGATTTCTGTTGGGGCATTGTGCAGGTTGTCCGTGATGTGAAATGTGGTAAGATGGAGACAATCTAATCGCAGAACCGTCCACTTACTTGAATGGACACAATTACTAAGCTTTGATGGTGCCTTGATAACCTTTTCGTATTGTACAACGTCCAGACCGCGTCGAGTCTTGAGTGAGATTGATGGAAACACGGCCTTTGCGACTATAGCTGGACTTGGTCAATGAAAACTAGTTGTCGTTGATAAACCTTTTTTGTCATAAAACACCATGTAATCCACCACATATCAATGTCAAAAAAGCCGTAATAACTCAATTAAATATACATTTCCAAATCCGAAACCAAAAGCCGATCCCAGGACCGCTTGTTTATGTCACAACCTATTTTAATTAATAGCCACTTTATGGCCAAATGAAACGCGAATAATCAAACTAATCGCTTTATTCATATTTAATCTATCCACTCATGAGCATAAGGACCTTTTGCCATTTTCTTTTGACCTTTCAGCACATCACAAGGCCGATAGGATGCCCCATACATCACAACTATTCCCGCTCTATTGTTGAGTTATTAATTTAAACGTACAACTCAAACGGACGAGCAGCGTTAGCTAAATTAAATAACAAAGTTTCGGATTTTGGATAAAACTTCTCGTAGCATTTGGAATGTTTAATCATACGATAAGGACCTAGCAGGCATTCCCTAAGAGTTTATGACATGACGAGATGACCACTGTGGTGATTATAAACTAATTTTCGTTATCCTCGTTTCGCTTCAAACGAGCACTTTTGTTCTTTTTTGTTGGTTTGCCTTTGGGCTAGGAATCACCATAAACTTTTATTGAAAACATCATGGAAATTCAACCAAATGTTGCAAACAAAAAAAATTGATTAAAAACCCACGATATAGGACGAGGCAGCTTTCAAGAGGTCCCTACAGCTAAATGGTATTTTCAAATGCCGCCCGTTTAATTAATATTGCCAACTCTACCCCCAGCCATGTCGCTCTCGTCATCATGTTTAATTGTTAAACAAAATTTGAAATTTTTTCGCAAATAACACTTGATGGCGCTCGAGTGGATTCTCAAGTCTCGGATGAGAGGAAATATATCGAAATGAAGGGACCCATGGGAGGTTTTCATTATTTCTAGTATATTTTCTTTTTTATTACGGTCCCTTGTGTGCATGGGATTTTGATTCCTAGGACGACGTCCTTTGATATGGTTATATGAAGTTCGGTTATTTGATTTTGATTGCAGCGCTGTTAGAGCTATGTATTTGAGATGATGAGATTTAAATGTGCACTTGAGACGTCCGGATGTGGTTTTCCTTGCGCTCCTACCTTTGATGTGTGTTGTTATGGAGCTTTTGTGATGAAGGTAAATACTTTAAACAGAGATAGGGCAGCTCTAAGTGGATCAACAGGTTACACGGTGTATTATAAGGGCGTCGTCAAAAAAATGAAACATTACAGCAGATACGAAAGATATTGGAAAAAAGTCGCCTGACAAACGCTTTTATTTAACTGAACTAATTCGGTTTTTTTAGGCTTTTTACTTCAATACATTTGCCCCTTAATTGTAAAAGGTGTGTTGGACTCTGACGCACGATGAGCGAGTTCGGATTCCGATAACACCAACGCCATCGGATGCTTATTTCGCGGCTTCCCTCCTCGGTTGGGTACTGGCAAAACCCCCCGTAGTATAACTTGCCTAGAAAAAGCTTCTCGACTCACTCCGTTCGGATTCGGCATTAAACTGTAGGTCCCTTTCACCTGTGTGAAAAATAGAATCACACACAACATGGGTGATTGAAGGGAAGCTTGGCTCTGGTCCTTCATGGGCTGTAACACCACCAAAGAAGAATTGTAAAAGGCGAATAATCAAATTTGTCCTAAGCCTATTGCTTAGGCTAAATTTCGCCGAGTCTGATCTGCTTTGATAGTTTTGCCGAATGTCTTTCGGACAAATATATTGGGTTTAAACCGCATTCAACTGCTTTCAATCACGCCAACGATATTCAACTATATTCAACCCTCTCCTATATACATGGTAGAGGTGGCAGCACCTCTACCTAGAACCAAGCTAAGGAAGATTAGACTAGTTAATAACTTTGAGCAACGACTTTCAATCGAATTTAATGGCGGTCAGCCCTGCCCAACCGCGTTCAGCTCATCCTACCAGGAGCCGAGTTAATAGGGTGTAGTCAGTTAACAGCTTTGCTCATTGCCTTTCGAACATATTCAACTAGTTTCAACAATGTTTAACAGCGCTCAACCACGTACCACAACTTTCAACCCCCTTCTCTGTTGCTGCCACTTTGATTTGACTTCAAGCTTCTTTCTCTATAGCTGTCCATTCTACCAGAAGCCGAGTTAACAGGGTGTGGTCTAGTTGGCAGGTTTTTTTTAATGCCTTTCGAACATGTTCAACCGCTTTTGACTACACACGTTCAACCGCGCTCAACCACGTTCAAGAACTTTCAATCCTCTTATCTATTGTTGCCACTTTTTTCTAGGGCCGAGTTAACTCAGTCTAGTCTAGTGAATAGCTTTACCTTATGACTCTGAAAAGAGTTAATTTGGTTTCAGCCTTGTCCAACCGCGTTAAGCCACATCCAACTTTCTTCTCTATAGCTATCCAGGAGCCGATTTAACAGGGTGCAGTCTAGGTAACGGCCTTGCTCAATACCTTTCGAACACATTCAATCGTTTTCAACAACGTTCAACCACATTCAACAACTTTCAACCCCCTTCTCTGTTGCTGCCACTTCTATCTTGGAAGTCATATTTACCTAATGACTTTAGGAGGAAGTTGATTCGATTTCGGATGTTTTCAACCGCGTTCAGTCAAGTTCAACTTCTTTCTCTGTAGCTGCCCATTCTACCAGGAGCCGAGTGAATAGAGTGTAGTCTAGTTAACAGCTTTGCTTAGTGCCCTTACGAGCATATTCAACTGCTTTTAACTATGTTCAACCGCACTCAACCACGTTCAACAACTTTTAACGCTCTTCTCTGCCGCTGCCACTTTTTTCTTGGACCGAGTCAACTGAGTCTAGTGTAGTGAATGGCTTTACCTAATGACTTTGAAAGGAGTTAATTGGATTTCAGCCATGTTCAGTCACATTCAACTTCTTTCTCTGTAATTACCCATCTTACCAGAGGCCGAGTTAACAGGGTGTAGTTTAGTTAATAGCTTTGTTTAATGCCTTTCGAATATGTTCAACCGCTTTCAGCTGTGTTCAACCACGTTCAGATTCTTCCCCTATAGCTGTCATATTTCTCTGAAACATAGTTCACCGAGCTTAGTCTGGTTAGTTGTTGAGCCTACTGACTTCCGGACGAGTTTAATGACTTCCAACCATGTTCAACCACGTTCAGTTATGTTAGCATTCGTATCAGCAGTCACGGGCGAAAACCTTCAATAGTTCACAGACTGGAAAGAGATTCTATCTTCACATTTATAGTGTTAGTTTTGTTTAATGTCATGCGTCATCGAAAACAATGCAAAGGAGTGGCCGTTTTAAGGAGGTAATGTCTTCAAGTCGATCAAAACAGTACCAACAATGGTTCTAGCTTCAACCTGTCATCCTGGAGGTTGTGCACAGGAGCACGTCATTGTTTTCCTAGTTGACAAGGCTCTTTAACTCCAGTTAGGGAATTTCGCGCGTAAGACAAATGATATACACAACAACTTACTTACTTGCTTACATATCAGGCCAGCGATCCATGGAGGATCTGAGCCTGAGCTATAGCTGCCTTCCATCCTTGACGGTCCCGGGCACGCTGCTTTCAGTTGTCAAGACCAAGATGTCTTACATCCGCGATTACTTGGTCTTCATAGCGGAGGTTCGGTCTTCCTCTTCTTCTCGAACCAGGAGGGTCGGAGTCGAAGACCCTCTTAGCTGGAGCGTTGATGTCCATGCGCTCGATGTGACCGAGCCAGTGTAGTCGACGGGTCCTTGCCTTCCGGACGGCATCCACATCTTGGTACAGCTCGTAGAGTTCGAGGTTGTGTCTTCTTCTCCATTCACCTTCCTCACAGACAGAACCAAATATCCGGCGCAGAATTTTTCTTTCGAATGAACCCAAAAACAGCTCCGCTGTCCTGGTTATCGTCCAGCTTTCGGCTCCGTACAGCAAGACTGGCAGAATGAGCGTTTTGTAAAGCATGACTTTGGTCTTTGAACCCAGTTGTTTGGACAAGCCGAAGTAGCAACGGTTGCCAAGGGCGATTCTATGCCGGATCTCCACTGTGGTGTCATTTGTGGAATTTACGTTTGCCCCGAGGTAGACAAACTCCTTAACTACCTCGAAATTGTAGCTGTCAATTGTTATATTTTGTCCCAGGTGGTGAGCGACGGATTGGTTTTTGCTTGACAGTATGTATTTCGTTTTGTCCTCATTGATCTTAAGACCAACTCGTTTCGCCTGTTCTTCAACCGCCGTGAATGCTTCCACAATGCCATGGCGAGAACACGCGATGATGTCGATATCATCCGCGTATCCTAGCAGCTGGATGGACTTGTAAAAGATAGTGCCTTCCCTGTTGACGCCTGCCCGTCGCACTATCTGCTCCAGCACCAGGTTGAAGAAGTCACATGACAGCGCATCTCCTTGCCGAAATCCGGTGCATGTTTCGAATGGTTCCGAGGTCCTAGAACCGAGTTGCATGTTGCATCGCGTGTTTTTTAGCTTGGCGCGACACAACTGGATCAGTTTTACCGGGATCCCGAATTCGGCCATCGCACCAAACAGTTCTTCACGATGAATGCTGTCGTATGCGGCTTTGAAATCGATGAAAAGATGGTGTGTATCGATTCGAAACTCGTTGGTCTTTTCCAGGATTTGTCGAAGTGTGAAAATTTGGTCTATAGTTGATTTGCCGGGCCGGAAGCCGCACTGGTAGCTGCCGATTAGTGCGATGCAAAATGGTTTTAGACGTTCACACAATACGCTGGACAGGATCTTGTATGCGACATTGAGCAGGGATATACCTCTATAGTTCTTGCAAGAGGTAGGATCGCCTTTTTCATCTTCCCAAATTCTGCAGATGATCTGGTGCATGCTCCCTACCAGAACATCGCCGCCAGCTTTGAAGAGCTCTGATGGCAAGCCATCTGAGCCTGCGGCCTTGTTGTTCTTCAGCTTCTGAATAGCTGTGCCGACTTCTTCGATGCTGGGTGGGAGGACTATTTCAGCGGCTGGAGTTGGGATTTCCTCGGTCCCTAACACTCTCTCTTGGTCATGCTCGTTAAGCAGCTGCTGGAAATGCTGCTTAAATACATCCACTATTCCCTGCGGGTCGGTGACAAGATTACCCTCGCAGTTTCGAAGAGCCTGGGTGCCCTTTTTGAAGCCTCCTGCAAGGCCTTTGGCTTTCTTGTAAAAGGCTCGTGTTTTATGTTTATCCCTAGACTCCTCGATATCCTTGAGCTGGGAGTCTGCGAAGATTCTTTTCTTTCGTCGCAGTAGTTTTTTCTCCTCCCTTCTTCTGGCTCGGTACTCTTCTTGCGCTGCCCCGGTTTTCCTCTGCAGCGCCTTTTGGTACGCCTCGTCGGTTGCTGGCTTTTTCTGCTCACACCCGCCATCATACCACGGGTTTCTTGTCGGGGGTGGTAGGTATCCTAAGGTGGTTTCGGCTACTTCCTGAATGGCTGAGCGGCAATGCAGCCACATATTATTGGCATTTGTGTTCGACGTAGGCATAACGTAGAGTCTTTCGCTCAGCTGCTCCCTGTAGACTCTGGCAACCTCCGGTGTGCTCAGGCGCCCAATGTCGAACCTCCTCCTGATGGGCTGGTGCAGCTTTCTGACATTGGACAGTCGAGCTCTGAATCTTGCTGCTACGAGGAAGTGGTCAGAGTCGTTGGATGTTTGACGAGTGCCCTGCGTCAATGAGCACATGGTCGATTTGGTTGGCGGTTCGACCGTCCGGAGATCGCCAGGTTGCTGTGTGGATTCGCTTGCGAGGGAATCTTGTGCTACTTATCACCGCATTACGAGCTGTCGCAGAGTCAGCGACACACAACACAATTCAACTGAAATGATACGTTTATGGCATAGTTCTGGCTATTGGCCCTCCAATTTCTTTCGAAAATATTTTACAAATTAGGAAGAAATAGCACAAATACCTCCTCTACCACCACATCTACTCTTTTCGTTTTCAGGTCCTCCGCAAAATACCATTGACACCCCATTGAATCGCATAAAAAAAACATATTCAACGAATCCTCCCAAACAAAACCCGAATTTATCTGTCCTTACCGATTTTCTTTTATGTTATTTTCACAAATAAACGCTTAAATCATTCTCCGGCATAGAAGGAGGAAAATCATAAAAAAGGAAACAGAGAAGAAGCGGCAAACGAAAATGTAAAAATGTGGAATAAAAATAAAAGAATAAAAAGCTCAAGAAGTAGAAGCAAATTTGGGCAATATGCCAATTTGCGCACTTTACTGTTCATCTCAGGGGATTTGCCCATCCACAACTCACCACCGTCGTCGGTCGTCTTATAGCCTCCTCGCCACTCATCCTTTATACGAAAAGTAATAATTTTCGGCATAAAAATGAAGCAGAAGAAAAGCAAAGAAACTTTCACATCATTGATCCTTGGGGTGATGTTGAAGAGGAGCAAACACACACTCTCAAATAACCACAAGAATAGCGTCCATCCCCAATTGTTGGCTATTTGAAAATTGCCTGTGAGGACTTTTTATCCGTTTAGGAAAAAAAAAACAAAACGGACAACATTGAGGCCTCTACTTAGTTCCGATCCGATTTAAATCGTTTTGTAAAGCCGCCCAACCCGTGCCTGTGTCATCATCCTCCTACAATTATGATCCTTAAGGGAAGATTTAAGAAATCTATCTTTGTGAAGACATAATTGTTCCCTTGCCAGCATGAGCCGTAGGGTAGGTTCCCTCTCCGGCATTTGTTGACGGAAATGTTTATTTTGCTACTTCCTGTCGTTCAGTGCCTTCTGTTTGTATTCAAGCTCGCATAATAGCTTCTCCATTTCAGCGATCATTATTACTTAAAGACGACCGCCTCCCGCGAGGATGTATGTATGTACTACCATCTTTCCCGTCGAGTAGAATGGGCGGTAAAAAGAAAAGCGGACAATGGGAATGGGAGGTGCCGTGAGAGGAGAATTTCAATAGAATCACTGCTGGCAAAGGACACTGAGTATCCAGCTCTTGGCGGGGATATTAAATTACCGATGAATCGAAGGACTCGGAGGACGTTACGATGGAATTTTTGCGACAGACAGCGGCAATCAATTGAGACTGACTGTATACGATTACGTACAAACGGGGAATCATCGGAATGATGATAAAACGCTCGACGATCTCCTGCAATTTGTAATGAATGCAAAGAACATACACACACATAGATATACATAGATGGCATTCGGTGGTAGGTACATATCGATTTTTTTATCGACAATTTTGAGTATGTTTTCTTGGGGTAGAAATATAACTTATGACATGGCGCCCGGTGACGGATCGCGCCAAAGAGTCGATTTTTCAAGGAACCAATATATCATTTTAGTAAATTTATTCGCTTTTTTACAAATATTAAATACAACCACAACACTTTCTTCTTTTAACCTTTGCAAAACGCACCCTTCTCATGGCACTCCTCGCGTCCACGTTCTTCCTGTATTCCACGTAACGAGGCACACACAACATCAATATCCCCGAAGTAGTTATACAGAGACCAGCAAAGGCGAATGATATCGATAAATTGTCCAAATAGTAGTTTAGTAAGGCAGCGATATTCGTTCCACAAAACGATCCGATACCCATGACCATTAGACTTATGCCAAACGAATTAGTTAGCTTCTCCAATCCAAGAACCCGTACAAAGATTAACGCTCGTAGGGATGCGTATGATGCTAAAATCGCAAAACTCTGGAAAATGTTGCATGTACGAGTACCATTCAATAGATACTCACCAGTTGCGATGCCAAAGCATAAGACGAAAAAGAATTGAAATGGCACAGAATCTTCACCATGAAACCCACTAATTAGCGTCACTAATCCGCCCAGTGTTACACCACATCCGGAGAGATAGGCGGGATGGAATTTTACTTTATAGGCCACGAATCCCATTGATACCCGTAGGATGATATTCGTAACACCAATCGTCACTGGCAGGGCTTCAGTATATTTCGCGTCGATTTCAGCGCGCACTAGATAGCATTGTTGATCGTCATTATCTAACTTTTCATCGCATACATATATCAAGCATACCTGTGGTGAAGACAAACGGAACGTTAAAGCCCAGGTGGCTGATAAAAGCTATCGCCAGGAGAAGCCGAAATTCAGCTAGATGCAAAAGCTGCATATCGAAAAGAGCATGAAATGCATTTGCTATTTTATCCGGCAAATAACTAAACTTTTTACGAGGCTGATCCGGTGGTTCAACTATCATAGATAATGTATAGTTGACAGAACGAGCCTAAAAGTTAGAATAAATGACAAGGCAGGTGCCAAAGTGGATGCAGGTGTAGTTCTTACTCTTCTTCCAGTTTTTATATACACATCCTGGGATTTGCTGACATCCTTTATGGCAATCTTGCTATAGTCGGGTGATCCGTTGTAAAAAATATCAGCGCGATCTAGTATATCATGATCGATGACGTACATTCTTCCTTCGCTGGGTATCGGTTGTGACTTGCGAATGCAACATGGACACACACGCGAGGCATAGTGACGCCAGGTAGACTTTGTTCGATGATAGCTACTGATACGCTTCTCAATGTTTCGAAGAGAAGACGTAGAATCGTGTACAGAAATATTCGATGTGGACGCGAGATACTGCGTGTAGTTTACTGACTGTATCTCCACAGACTGACTCACAGACTGGTTGTCATCTGACTCTTCTGAAATATACTAAAAGACAACTTTTCAGCAAAACAAAAAAAGAACGAAAACTTCTTATACTCGTTGCATCTTCGTACTTCAATATAATATCCAATTTTGGTCGGTTCCACTTCCTTATAGGTTGTGGTGATTAACCCAACGATGATCAGCAATGCCATATGAACACGAAATACAAATCTCCAGCCGACCTTATCGACCAAAGTCATATTGCAAACTGACATTACTATGATGCCCAATCCCATGGCGGAAGACACAATACCACCGACAATAGCTCGATATCGCTCGAAGTAATAGTTGACTATAAGCACCGAGCATACGCCGATCATTCCCAATGCTGGACCAACTAAAACCGACATTAAATTAATTTATGGTATTGCTGTAACCAAACAGTTGAAACTCCTTCGAACCTAGCAATCCATAGGTACAGACAAGCGACGTCAAACTGTTACTGAAACTACCTAGAAAGGTGGCAAACGAGGCTACAAGAGCGCCCGTGAGGGCAACCGGGCGAAATCCATATCGATTGATAAAGGCACTTCCAATCGGTGCTGATAGATAGTATAATCCTTCGATACATTTAGTTTGAATTGAAAATAATGCTAACCCGACAGTACATACCTATTTGTGTGGACGCTATCAGAATCGATTGTGTACTATTTAACGATAGATCGCTAGCAATGCTCGGCAGGAGAGTTCCGACTGATAAGAGAATACCATCGACAATCGATTGACAGCAAAATGCCATTGCGAGAATGAACCAGGCGTATCCTTTATCCGGCGGAATGACCATATAAATCTAAAAACAGATATAGTACTCGCTAGATCGCCGGCAATTAACTTATTGCAGACCACTCACAAAGGCTTCGGTTTTAGACATATTCCCCGGAGTGCTGTCCTTACTAAAGCGCTTGAAGAACTTGTAGGCACCAGTATCCTGGCTGTAGACAAGTTCAAGAGATCTCTTTGAGGTATTCTCCTCCACCGGAGGTATACTTTGGTAGGAGTCGTGGATGATAAGTATGGATTTCCTGACATTTGTCTCCGAAGTAGCGGTTAGCCTACTTCTTCTCCTTTTGGAACGCATAGAAAAAAAAATTAAAATTCATTTCATGGTTCATGTATATAGTTAAGCAAAGTATAAAGATGAGGTTTGAGAGGGATTTTACAAGCATTTTTCTTACGTTCCATGCGATGTTTCGGACTCCATACTCCGGTCCGTGCCAACCGTAGGTGCTCTATAAAAAAGACAAATGATACCTTAAAGCGTAATATGTGTATATAAAGAAAGAATAGCATCTGGCTTACGATCTCAACGATGCTGGGGAACCTGTGCTCCTGTCCGTACGAGCCGCAGGTGGTCTATACAAGAGATAAGAGGTAATTTAAAGCTTTATGCCTATAAAGCATTTTGCTTACGATCCATGCGCTATCGTGGGGTCCGTACGGCTACCCGTAGATGGTCTATACAAACAACACATGGTACCTTAAAGCATATGTCGTATTAAGAAGGAAAAGTTAACTTACTGAGGTTCAGATTTCTCTTGCGGAGGAGAGTCATCCTTATTAGGGCCTCTTCGTAAAAATCGCACAGGGGGAGGAAATCAATTAGACTGTCTGAGACATTTGATTGTGGAATACACTTACCCTGGTTGTGACATGGAAATACCTCGTGATGACTTGTTCTCTTATTTTGTTTGACGTTTGCATGGAAATTGTAAAAAACTTGCCTGACACCTTGATGAGTGACTGAAAACTCCCCGTGACTAGGATGGGTTTCGTCATATGCAAAAATAGTTACTCGGTATAGAAACTAGCTATAGGGAGATACTACATACGTAAAAAGCTAGTGGATGATATCAACAGAATACATTAAATGTGGTATACCACAAGGTAGACAATTTGGAACAATTCTGTTAGGTTAAGTTCAAATATTCAGCACGACTGTGCACGCGGCTTCCTTGAATCGCAAGGCACCGACGAAATATACCCTGTTATGCTGAAAAAGGTATAAGGCAGCTGCTTCCTATCTTGAAAAGAGATTTCACTGCTAGCTTGGCACTTTCCTGCATACCTATTTCATGGCGAACGATGAAAGTTGTATTTATTCCCAAGATAGGGAAAAGAAAATTACTCACTCGCCAAGAGTTTTAGACTAATCAGTCCAACATGGTAAGAATAATAGAGCTGCATGTGCGCAAAGTTGGCCTCTTTTGGAGATACAACATGCTTATCAGCTTGGAAGAGTCCTGCGAGACTTTGCTTCAACACCTAGTTGGGAGGATAGCATGCGCTCTCGAAAGAAAGAGTACGCGCTGGGCATTTTCGTCGACATGGATCTTTTGAAAATGCAACTTTTGACTGCATGTATAACGCTGCTAGACAACATGGCGTAGATGAAAAACTGGTTTTGTGGTTATGTGTTCGTGCACAGGATCACTGATGCAGGTCTCGGATATTGTGTCAAATCTGGCGTAAAGAGCGGCTGCCCGCAAGGTGGTGTCCTGTGTCCGCTGTTATGGTGCATGGTGGTCGACTCTCTGCTCCATGCTCTCAATGTCTCTGGAATCTATGCTCAGGCTTATGCGGATGACGTCGCCGTTCTCCCTGTCGACTCATGTTTTGCGACTGCCTGTCTCAAAGCACAGGCGGCGCTAAATGTGATCGATGAGTGGTGCATGAGACTGGGGTCGTTCTCTTCACGAGAAGAAGGAAAAATACTGGCATTCCCATCCCTATACCCAAGGAAGTTAAGTACTTGGGAGTTATCTTAGACAGCAAGTCTCTTTGGTCAAAGCATGTTGAGTCAAAAACCACCAAAGCGCTGTCAGCGATAAGGCCGATAATCTCATATGCATCGGTTGTCTGGTTGAAAATGCTAACACGCAAACACGTTGTAGCCTCTTTCACCAAACTCCAAAGAACGGTTTGTCTTAGCTCTACGGGGGCTTCCCAATACGTTGGGCCTTGCTCTAGATGCTATGATGAACCTTCCACCCCTTGACATATTTATCATAGGGTGTGCACTGAAAGCCATGTCTCGTCTCAAAAGAAATGGTTTTGGGTACAATTCGCTCTGGAATGACAGTGCGCTTGCGAAGAAAATATCCTACGACCTATGTCTCATGGATATGCTCTGGGATGCACTGACACCTTAATCCTATAGCGCTATAACTTCACAGTCGAATTTCCATGGCATCGCATAGTGAACCTGGAGAGGATTGTCTTCGCATATTCACAGATGGCTCCAAGTCCGGGCTGGGATCCGATCCTGGGGTTTTCTTTGAATGCGAAAACGTCCGACTGCACTTTCGGGTAGGAAAATATGCGTCTGTCTTTCAGGGATATACGCAATCCTGATGGCCACGCAATATGTTGTTAAGCATAGGTGGAAGGTTAAAAACATATAAATATGTATGGTTTGAGGTGACAGCGAAGCTGCAATCAGAGCTGTGTACAACCCTTTAACCAGCTCCAAGTTAGTATATGAACTTGAAGCTTTCCTGAACAAAGTCGGTAGGCTAAACTCACTAAGGCTTGTTTGGGTACCAGGTCATTCTGTGATCCCAGGAAATGAGACCTCTGATGAACTCGCCAGAATGGGCTTAGAGGAGAGTTTCTCAGGACCTGAACCCGCATTAGGTCCTTAATGCAGACAATCGTAGATTCCCTATATCTAGCCAGGATGCAGGATAACTAATCCCGTACGCCCTGAAGTCTGCATGAAATCTGCAGCATTTTTCTTATCCTTAAGAAGAATTGACCGCAGAAGCATCTCTGCGTGCTTGGCATCAGTGAGACATCCCTGCAACTCCTTCTCATTTTTCTCCGGGAAACGGGGAAAATACAGTAAGCTAGGTGACTGTCTGGCAGTACAATGAACCAGTAGTTGCGTCTCAGTGCTTCAACAAGTAGCGGAAGCCTAAAACAGAAATTTACGAACTTACCTTCTTCAGAAACTCTTCACAAAAAAAAAAGAAAAATGGAAAACATCAATGTACTTTATACAAAAATTTATATATTTGTTTCTCGATTTGTTTTTACCTTGATTTTTGTTTATACAATACAATTTTACAATGTATGCAGTTTTGGGTGTTTGTATCTTTGTCATCATATCCTTGTGTCCTTAAAATGTTGCTTTCACATTTTCGGAACTAAATTATTTTTCACTTTTAATTTAATTTAGAGAACGAAAAAGTGAAGTCATTAAGTTACAGTATCTACAATTGATGGCGACCCTTTGGTTGTTCTTTTCCTTATCTCCTAATTGTAATTTATCTTTTGCTTGCTTGAAGTTCGATTTTTCTTCTTTTTTTGCTTATACAAGGAAAAACATTATTTTTTGTTTTAGTTTTGTACGATTGATAATATTTTAAGTATTTTTTTTTTGTTCGAATATGATTTTATCTATTGCATTTAAATATCTTCTTATTTGGTTTTCTTTTATTTTTTTTATATATATATATATTTGTTGACTTTTTTTTAAGAAAATATGTGCCATTCCATCGTTACTTAGGGCGGTAACCAGTACAAACATTACAGCTATATTTATGTTTTTTTATCGTATTTTTTGTTTTTTTTATTTTTGAAGTGTCTCGGCCAATAAACAATTTTTTTTTATGATTATGCTTACACAATTAGCTTACATCTAATTTATTTATTTATTAATTTTTATATTTTTCTGACATTATCTTAGGCTTCTTTTTAGTATTTTGTTTGTTGTGGTAATGCAATGTTTTTTTTGTCGATTTTAGATAAGGTGCGTCAAATAAAATGCAGATTTATTGTTACCACGATTTTTGTTTAATATCTACTTAATCGAATTGAGAGTTGATTATATTGTCAAAAGTCCTATCTTAACTTTACTTAACTTTTTCATTTTTGTTTCACTTACTGATTGATTTGGTTGTCGAATCTATTGCTGGGTTTTTTTTTTTTTTGCTTTATAATATTGTTTGTTTAAGCATAAATTTAATTTTTCCATTTTTTTTTAAATGATAATTTAATTCAATCTGTTATCGGTTTTTCTGTTTATTTTTTATTTATATTAAATACATTTTCACTTTTTGTTTTAATTTAACCTTATACTTAAATTTAATTACGTTCATGTGTTCGACCTGAATAAAGTCGATAGGAGGATAGAGAAAAATATCAGGTAAACGAATTAAATAATTAAATGAAAAGGAATGTGTTAAAGTGAATTACAATATTTACCAATTGAAATAGGTCAAAGGCGAATGGCATCCCTTTTCCGAGCCACACCATTTGGACTCTTGCAGCGCTGGACACGGTCGTCCGCCTCGCTTGCCGTGTTTGATAATCTTCCGGTATCGATGCATTTCACCAATACCGCATGCTTTACTGCATGCACTCCAATCGGACCAATGGCCGACACGACAGTCACGTGATCGACGACCGGAAATACGTTTTTTATGCTGCTGCCTCTGTTTATTGCTGCTGTCACGATTGTAGCTGGACGCGATGTTTTGTAGAATGGCATTCTTATCGTTTTTCGGCACGACATTTGTCGAATTATACCTGGAGGAAAAAAGGCGGATATGTACATAGTTACCTATCGGTATACGAGTAGAGTCATCATCAGAAATAATCGTTTAAAAGGATAACAAGTAGAGCGCCTATGTCACTCATATTCCATCCTAGCGCGACAAAAACGAATAGATTCGGAATTCAATTTTTTTCCTTTGCAAAGCAAAACTTTTCCTTTTCCTTCGCCGAGTAGTAGACGGGTGAGTGGTAGATGAAAAAGGAAACAGACGAAAAACCGGATGGAAGTGAGTTTTTGGAGCCTTTTGTTCGTAGCAGGATTATTTGTCCATTGTTCTGTTTTTACGTCTTCTCTGCTGCTAGTCCAGTTTTTGTCATACTGATTTATTATTCATTTCTTTAGAAAGGGCAATTCTGTTTTGTTTTTGCTTTTCTGATTTTGTTACTGTTATTGTGTAACGGATTTTTTCTAATAGTTGAATAGGTTTTCCGGCTAATCAGGAGTAAAACAATTTTCTGTGGACAGAACAACAGAAAGATGTGCAATGGAATTTAGTCGGAAGCAGTTGACTCCTTTTTTTGTGGTTATTTTCACTGGATTGTAGGTAATCCTGTCGAGTAAGGAATTTTACCAGCAAATTGTAAAGAGCAAAAAAAAAAAACTGTCTCCTCGTCGGCGGAAAAAATAATTTTTTTTTTACATAGCATAACTAAGGAGATAGTCATAGATACCTCCCTTCTAAAGGAAACCTTTCAATTTCCCGCCAACAACGTGACAGCTAACATATCACGGTAATTAAAAATGAAGCAATGCATGACGGAACAACACGTTTTAATTATTGAACAATAATTTAAAAGTAGAAAAGCATAGGACAATTTTTTAACTACCCAGTGGGAGGGCGCCGTGGCGCAGTGGTTAGTGTGTTAGACTCTGACGCACGATGAGCGAGTTCGGATCCCGATAACACCAACGCCATCGAATGTTAATTTCACGGCGTCCCTCCTCGGTGGGTACTGGCATAACCCCCCGTAGTAAATTTGCCATGGAAAAGCTTCTCGACTCACGCCGTTCGGAATCGGCATTAAACTGTAGGTCCCTTTCACCTGTGTGAAAAATAAATCACACACAACATGGGTGATTGAGAGAAGCTTGGCTCTGGTCCTTCATGGGCTGTAACGCCACCAAAGAAGAGTGGGTGGGTAATGTATTTGCGAATTCCAAATTTTTATTTATCTCCACGTTTCAAGGTCACCAGAATCCAAGGTTCTTATAGAGATGCCTGTGTGTGTATGTACGTATGTGCGTTCGGAATCTTTGGTCTCGATTATCTCAAGAACCAAAGCTGATATTGACATGGCACTGATTTCATTCGACGCATAATTACGTAGCTTAGAACTGGCTAAGTTTCCAGAAAAATCGGTCTAGCCGTTTTTTGTTAGAAATTAAATAACTAAACGTATGTATAGGCATCTTCTAAACTATTGAAAACCGCATTCTGTTAGGAGTTAAAAAACCTTTAAGTGATAAGTTTGATTATTTAAAACATATTGCATAGTTCCAGGCAAACTGTTGTTGAACTAGAACAAGTCAAATCCGTATTTTGTATGGGAAATTCAAAGGCTTATATGTATCTTTGAAACTAGAAAAATCCGACAGAAAATATATACATATGTATTTAAAATTGTCAGAACAAAAGCTATATTAACATACAGGGTGGGCCAAATACAAGTTTCTTTTTAGAAATGCAATCAAATGAAAAAAATAATTTTTTTTCCTTATATAGTGGCTTTATTAGTAAGAACAGACATTCCCACTAATTATGGAATACAACGTCGTTCAAGTGGCTGCCTCGGCTGGCTTCCCAGTAGCGCATACTGTCACCCCAATTTTCCAAGACCATGTTGATGGTTTCGGGCTGTAGCTCACGGATTGCTTGGATGATATTGGCCTTAAGTACTTGAATCGTTTCCGGAGTGTTGGCATAACATCGGTTCTTCACGGTTCCCCACATAAAAAGGCCAAAGGGGTCAAATCGCAGCTTCGAGACGGCAAATTGACATCGCCAAGATGATTGATAACACGATTTGGGAATTTGTTGGTGCGAAAAGATCGTTTGTGGTATGGGCTTTGTGGTGCCATTCTGCATGAAAAAAAAATGTCGGTTAACATAGCTCTGTGACGCCCACCGTTGACCGTCACTCTCTGTGAATGCATTGGCTTCTTGACAATAATATGCGGGTTTCCAAGTCGCCGAGATGGAAAAATAATTTTTCGCCCAAAATCGTTGTCCAATTCAAGCTGCGAAGCGTGAACGAAGCGGATGGTCGCGAGTCATGGATCGTGCTTCTTCGATGCACCAAATTAAACACATTTCTTATTATGATATTCAATATATTTAACAATAGATACAATTAACCAAATGGTCAACACTCTGGACTTTCCTTTTATGTCTAGCATCATTCTAAATATGTTTTCTCTTTACATACTCTTGAACTAATACAAATGTCACCGCCCGCCAACGCAAGCATCTTTACCATATATGGTCATGGCGCCCTGCCGTCGACCACCAACGCAAGCATCTTTACCATATATGGTCATGGTGGCCTGTATGGGATGTTGCCACGTTGATGCGCACGGGTTCATGTGCATCTGTGCGGTTGTGAACATACAGGCTATGGAATACAGCCTGTATGTAACTCGCGCGCCTTCAATTGCTGAGTCAATTGGAGCTTGTAAGCGAATAATCCGAGATCATTGTGCAGAATTATCCACACGCTAGTGCGTAAAAAGTTGAGCTGTTGAGATCCATGGCGAGTTGAGATTCCAGAATTGAGTCTTACACTCTGGGCCATAGCTGCAACATTCTCATCTGTGCACATCGTGCGACGACGGGGACCATAAGTGTTGTCCACTAGCATACCAGTCTCACGAACTTTCTGCACAAACTCGCGGACAGCAGTCGCAGTGGGTGCTTCATTTCAGCCAAACTTCTTTTCAAAAAACTCACTGTTTGGGCTACACAGCACTCACTTCGGCAATAAGTTTTCAATATTTCCCACCGCTGTTCAAGCATAGAGCGACTCATTTCGTTCCGCGGAGGTATGATACTGACTTTCTGTCAAGATTTCGAGCGGGAAACAGCTGTCAGTGTCAAAATAACCTATGATTTAAAGAAAAGCTACTATATGACCCACGCCTTATATATCAAAACCACCGAGACAAAGCCTATTTTAACCTCTTCAACTTTCATTAAAATCGGTGACTATCGGCCTTTTTCCAAATAATTACCGAAATATTAATTCAGCATTCTTAGTTGATGAATGGTATTGATGAGATATGTATCTCCAAATCGATGGTTTCTGGATAACTTGAAGAAGAAAATTTCACTATTCATCAAAAAGTGTAGTAATTGTGGAAGCAAGTGTTTATATGTAGACCATTGGTGTTCGACATTGAGCTCCATGAAACCTTTCCGTATGTGTAAAAATCTGGATTATTTGAAAACAGTATTTCGAAGTTCATCGGCATAAACATAAGACTTATAAAAATTGAAAAATATGAAATTAAATGGGTGTATTCACTTGGGAAGTTAGTGGTGTGGGCCTAGCGGGCCGCACCACATTTTTTTTACCAAAATCATAATCGGAATAAGGCTTTACCTGCATCTGCTTTTAGAACATTTTTGCGTCCTAAGTTACAGCGAATGCCTCATAACAATCCGCATCAAAGCTAAATTTGGAAACGTTAGCTTAATATGCGCTCACGCCCCAACGGAAGAAAAGGACGATCGACTCAAAGAAGAATTCTATGATCTCCTAGATAGAACCTATGCCCCATGTCCCAGCTACGACACAAAAACAGTTCTAGGAGATTTTAATGCAAAACTGGACAAAGAGGATATATTTGAGTCGATCATAGGAAAGCATAGCCTCTATAACACCACTTCCGACAACGGACTTAGGCTAATTGATTTCCTAACGGGGCGTAACCCCCTTTGTAGCAACCACATTATTCCCCCAGCTCAACATCCACATCCTGGCGGTGTTTTGATCAATCAACCACCAACCAGATTGATCACATTGCGATCGACGCCAGACACTTCTCCAGTATTCTCGACGTACGAACCTTCCGAGGGGTCAACATCGACTCGGACCACTACCTTGTTGTAGCCAAGGTACGAATAAGAATATCAAGAATGCTTAGGAGTCGAGTAGGACAACGTAGGTTGACCTCGGAAAGCTACACTCACAAGAGACTGCCAGAATCTTTGCCGATCGTGTCTCCTCCAATCTCTCTCAAAATCCGCTCACAGCCGCACGAACAATAGAGTAGGAATGGAGGCATTGCCAGAGTGCCCTCATAGACGCTGCGTCACAGGTGCTGGGTTTCAAACCGCCACCATCTAGAAACCACTGGTTCGCTAAACAATGCGAACAAGACCATGCAGCAAAACAAGAGGTATATAAAGCCATGCTGCAACGACGGACGAGAGTTGCGCGTGTAATCTATGAGCAGAAGAGAAGAGAGGAAAACACGCTTCTCAGAAGAAAGAAGAGAGTACACGGAAAGCGTGAGGTCGAGGAAATGGAGAGATGTTTCCGCAGGAATAACGCCCTGCAGGGATGAAAATGGAGAACTGGTAGTAGAATCACAGTCGATGCTGAGGATTTGGAAAGACCACTTCTGCAGACTGTGTACGGCGATCGATAGACAAGATACCGCTGTCAGGCAGAACGAGCCATTCGTAATGGACGACGAAGTAAGAGAATTCCGTCCACCCGACCTAGACGAAGTCAAAATAGCGATATCGAGACTTAAGTCTAATAAAGCCGCGGGAGCAGACGGCCTGTCTGCTGAGCTTCTTAAGACAGCTGGAGATGAGCTAGTAACGTGCATGCACCATTTCATTTGCAAGGTATGGTCGGAGGAAAGCATGCCCGACGAATGGAATCTCAGACTTGTTTGCCCGGTCCATAAGAAAGGAGACCCCTATAACTGCGCCATTTTTAGGGGAATAAGTGTCCATAACATCGCATGTAAGATCTTCTCTGCCGTATTATCAGTGTGGTTTCAGGCCAGGTAAATCCACAATATACCAAATATCTACGTTACGGCAGATCTTGGAGAAGAGAAGGAATACCAAACCGACACTCACCACCTCTTCGTCGAATTCAAGGCTGCATATGACAGCGTGTATAGAGATGAGATATACAACAAAACTCGTCCGACTGTGCAGGATGACAATGGAGAATTCTCGCTGCTCCATTAAGGTCGGTAATGAGCAAGCCGAGACCTTTGATATTGAAAAAGAATCTAGGCAAGGTGATGCGCTGTCATGCAACTTTTTCAACATTGTGCTTGAAAAAAACATACAAAAGTCACTGGCCGCCAATACAAGAGGTACCATTTATTTCAGGCCTACGCAATTGCTTGCGTACGTCGACAATATTGACGTGATTGGACGGACACAGCGAGACGTCAATGAGGCCTTTGTAAGCATTGAGCTAGAAGCCGCTAAGTTAGGGTCTCAACGTTAATGAGGGTAAAACAAAATATCTGCTTTCACCTAAAAGAGACGGTCAACGCCGACCTATTGACCAGAACTTCACCATGGGCGGATATAACTTTGAAGTGGTCAAGGAATTCGTCTACCTTTGCTCACTGATGACCGGCGACAACAACACCAGCGCTGAGATAAAACGCAGAATCACTCTTGCCAACCGCTGCTGCTTTGGGCTCAAGAGGCAATTGAGAAGTAGAGCCCTCTCTCGGAGAACCAAGGTGACACTTTATACATATATAAGACCTTGACCGTCCCAGTCTTCTTTTATGGCGCAGAGGCTTGGACCTTAACAAAAATGGATGAAGATGCCCTTGGTTGCTTCGAGAGGAAAATTCTGCGCACTATCTACGGTCCCGTTTGTTCAAACGGTATATGGAGGAGAAGATTTAACGAAGAGCCGTACGGGTTGTAGACATCGGGATGGTACGACGTCTACGGATACAGCGTCTAAGGTGGCTAGGCCATGTAGAGCGCATGGAAAATACAGGTTCGATCCGAAGAGTCTTCGAATCCACCGAGGAAGGGAGGCGCGGCAGAGGACGGCCGAATCTTCGGTGGCGCACGTATGTAGGTGGAAGGGGACCTTAGCCAACTGGGCGAGCGGTGCTGGAAACAGCTGGCCAAAGACCGTGCCAGCTGGAGACGCTTGTTGGTCGAGGCCCAGGTTCACCAAGGACTGTAGCGCCACCAAAGTAAGTAAGTAAGTAAATTACAGCTTATTGCATACATATGTAGGTCTCTTAACAGTTTATTTCCCTGATGACAAAAGCGAAGATGATATAAAGGAATCGAGTGCACCCTACTTTTTTTTATGTTCAAAAGTCCTAGTTGCTCCATTCTCCATGATGACTCCGTAAATAAAGCGTCCCCTCCTCTTTACACTCTCATTAAAGCAATTCACATGTATTTGCTTAATTTATTTTTATCACCTCTCAACGGCTTAAGTGATTTGCAAAAAACGAAAAACAAAAAAAGAATAGAAAGAAGAAAATGATAAAAAAGCCAACTGACATCCTCATTTAATGCGATGATGTCCTTAAGTGGTCCATTACGCCTGCTCCTCACTCCATCTCCTTACCAATGTACCTACACAGACCCATTTCAATTGAATTTTTTTTAATTAAACTTTTCAATTTCGCCGAGAATGCGAGTCCGCGCATTAAATTAAATTCGTTCGCAATTTCCCCCATTGCACAAACAGCACCACTTTAGCCGGATGTACAACTACCGTAATATCCTTAGCCAAGGACACAATTCCATTTGACGGGAATCAATAACAATTCAACTAGAGGCAAGAAGAAAACGCGCAAAAGAACGCAAACGAGACAACAACAACAGAAACACTTTAAACGACAACGACGCGACGATGCGATGGTTATGGTTACGGATTCCAATGCTTTTCCTGCGGTGTAGCACGTTTCCGTCGACGTCTTCACACGCCACCCTCGTTCATAACGACTAGAGCGAAGGCATTGAGAATGCTAAATACCGACTCGAAACGATTGCAAGGCAATGATATGAGGTAACTTTTAAGGATTTCACCTCTCAACACCAAGGCAATCGACATTCATATCTTACCTTCTTAGCAGCTGGCAGACGCATTTAGGATTAGCTTCTAGCCCTAAGCTTTATTGCTAATTGCAGTACCAGAAGAATACAAAAAAAAAAAAGAAACCAAGTACCTGCAGGATTAGGATTCCAAGATATTATTGTACTTACGTAGGATTCATTTTCGCCAACAGCCTGGAACGTACTCGATCCTTTTCAGTCACCGACCCGGGACTAAGCGTCCCCACTTCAGTTTGTCGTTCACGCTCGATACTTGCCGACAGTTCGTTATTCATTTCGACGTGATTATGCTCAGATTCGAGATGAGTTTGTGTTTGTACCATTTCGTAACGGCGATCGTCCTCGACGAAATTGAACACCTCACTTAGTTCGTATTCCTTAAGCTGTAACGATAAGAGAGAGAGAGAGAGATAGTAATAAAACACAAACAAATTAGATGCTGAGTATCTCAATGAAAATCTTCCATCTTCTAAAGGAGGCCCCCCACACAATGTAGCCAGAGTCACTGAATTGATTTGTGTATACATACTTACGTAGGAGGATTATTGGCAGTCGGGATGGAGATTAAAGGATTCTTACTGCAGGATTATGTGATTGGAATTTTTAAGCACACCAAGGTAGGCGCTTGCCTCCGGTGCCGTCGTCGATGGTGTTCACGCGACATTTATGTGAATTACTGCGTGCGAACATGCAATTAAGTAACATGGGATACCAGTCGTGCTATTGCGGCAGTCACAGGCGCACAGGAGTAAGATGAAATTTAATCGGGGCGGTGTATTCCCTTGAGGATGGATGAGGGATGGAATTTGGAATTTTAGATTGAAGTGGAAATCGTGTCATTAATATCTGAAGTGACAGCTGCACTACGAATTGAGATTTGAGATTTAAGATATACATAACTGTCAGAAGGAGACGTGCGGGACATGACGCCTTGACTAGGTTCGGTTAGGTTGTAATGCTTGGCATACGCCACACCTATGCCGAAATCGGTCCATTGTGATCATATTACCTAGATCCGCCACCTGGAAACCAATCAGTGCTTCTAATGAAGCGATGGATTTGTGCTATTTTTATACATACATACATAAATATGCACATATGTATGTATGTAGGAACACTATGAAATTAAAAGAAAACGCCTTTCCAAAATATCCAAATTTTATTAATAAAAAAAAACATAGTTCACGATGTAAGAAAAAAAAAGAAAAATGAAGAATTAAATGAGCCGTCGTATCGTGCGTCTACTTTTCGACTGCACCAACTCTCTCCACTCCCATCAATCCACTTGTCGTGGGTGTCCCGTTGTCTGCACAGACCCAGGAGTACCAGCATCCCACACTCGGCCGTCTTGACTGTTGCTCGCCTCTTCTTCTAAATCATCTTCGTGCTGATAGCCGGACCATGCCTTGATTTTATCGACACTAGTCGATGTTTGCCTCGGACCCTCATGCTCGCCGATTTTTTCTACCTGGAAGCGATCAGGATTAATTATACTCACAATTTTGTAAGGGCCTAAGAACTTTGGACGAATTTTAAGGCCAACCCCAAATTGAGTCCTTTCGACGGCCACCAAGTCTCCAACCTTGTAACCCGGAGCAACTTTTCGTTTTTTGTCAAATAACCTCTTATTCTCCGCTTGTACTTTTAATATGTTTTTTTTTGCATTCTGCCGCAACATCTCTCTTTCTTCCTGGTATATAATTCGTAGCTCCTGTTCAATTATCTCTCGGAAATTTGCATCTTCGCGAAGATTCATATTGGCACCTATCAACAGCTTCATCGGTGATGTGTCGATCGAGCGTTGATAAGAGGAATTCAGAAAATTTTGGAGGTGCTTAACTTCCTTGTACCACTCATCCGGGTTTTTAAGTGATAATTTTGTTAAGGCTGGAATAACAATCCGATGAATACGCTCTATCTGCCCATTTCCTCTAGGAACCCCCACCGTGATATGCAATAGCTCGATATTTTCCTGTTCGCAATACCTGATGAACTCTTTGGCCACAAACGCTCCCCCCTTGTCCACAATTAAACGTCTTGGATTTCCGAATGTTTCCCATACTACTTGCAGCTTTTTGATCGTTTCTTCTGCGGACAGCGTTTTCACAGGGAACAGCCACACAAACTTCGTGAAACCATCTACAATCGAAAGGAGATACCGGTAACCCTTACCGGTTGTTGTCATTGGTCCCAAGTGATCCATGTGGAAAGTGTCTAAAGGCGCCTCTCCCTTCGGTATCGGATGCAAAAATCCCTCTTTCTTCCCTCTTTTCCTCTCCGCCAGGATACACGGAACGCAGCACTCCACAAATTTCTCAATTTTCGACGTCATATTTCTAAAGTACACCTCCTTCGACAGTAACTCCTTTACCTTCCTTACTGCAAAATGACCTCTTTCATGTGCCCTCCTAATGACTTCTGCTTGCATGTCCTCTGGTACCACAAGTAGTTTCTCGCCGTTCTCAACTCGGTACAGCATGCCACTCTCTACTACGTAACCGTTTCTAGGCTCCTCGCTTATGCTTTCGATTAGAGTATTTATATTTGAATCGCTCCTTTGTGCGCTCTTAAGTTTTTCTAAGAACGAACTGTCGTCATCCAACTGAACTACTAAAGAGACAGGATATCGACTTAGAGCATCTACATGTCGTAACTTGAACCCACTTCTATGTTCAACTGTGTACTGATATTCTTCTAGTAACATTGCCCAACGTGCCACTCTCGGTTGCAGATTCTTTTTCTTTAAAGTTAATTCGAAGGCCTTGCAATCTGTTACAAGTTTAAATGGTTGTCCCAAAAGGTAGACTCGAAACTTGTTGACGGCTTCCACGACAGCCAGAGCCTCCAACTCATAACTCGAATACTTTTGTTCAGCAGGCGACGTTTTTCGGCTCATATAGAAAACTGGGTGCAGTACGTTGTCCTCAGGAGAAACTTGAAGGAGCACGGCTCCGTATCCCAATCTTGAGGCATCCGTGTGCAATTCCGTAGTGGCTCCGTGTCTGAAAATCGCCAGTACAGGACCTGAACAGAGTTTCTTCTTTAATGTATTAAACGCATCTAGTTCAGCCTGTCCAAATTCAAATTTGGCACCAGTTTTCGTCAAGTCGCTTAACGGACGTGCAATAAGTGCAAAAGAATCTATAAATTTTCGAAAAAAGCCTACAAGCCCTAAAAAGCTTTGTAGTTGTTTGACGTTAGTGGGTTGTGGAAAATTCGCAACTGCTCTAGTCTTTGATGGAGAAGGGCTTACCTTGCCGTTTTCAACTACATGTCCCAAATATTCAATCTTGGTCCTCAAAATTTGGCACTTTTTCCATTTTATGATCAATCCATTTACAGATGCAACCTCCAATACTCGCTGAAGCCTTGAAATCGCTTCATCCTCATTTTTTGCTGGAATGACAAGGTCATCAATATAAACTTTAACAATACCCTGTGCAATCAACTCTCGAAACACGTAGTTTATGAACTTTTGGAAAACTGCCGGTGAGTTGCATAAACCAAAGGGCACCTTCGTAAATTCATAGTGACCACTCGGCGTCACGAAGGCAGTGTACTTACGGGAATCCTCCTCTACATCTACGTGAAAAAATCCATTAGCTAAGTCCAATGTGGTGAATAATATAGCGTCGGCTAATTGGTCCAGCTGGTCTTCAATAAGAGGTAAGGGGTATCGATCGCGAACAATTTTTTTGTTTATCCCCCTATAGTCCACGCAGAGTCTAAACGAAGAATCTTTTTTCTTTGCTATCACTACTGGACTCGCATAGTCCGAAACACTTGGTCTGATAATTCCAACACTCAGCCATTCCGCCACTTGCTTGTCCACAAACTCCCTCTCGAGTGGTGCAAGACGTCGTGGATGTTGCCACACTGGTACCTCGTCCGATAGGATAATCTTCATTGTTACGGGACTCCGCATGACCCGTTTTGGACAATAACCTTCGATGAACTCCGTCACTCTTGATCTCACGCTCGGATTTACAATGTGACTGACGTCTGGACAAACATCTGAATCGATTTCGATCTTGGACAAAAAGCAGCCTACTTCTCCGTTGTTCCTTTCCGCTAAATGAACACCATCCTTGTCTATAAAGAGATCTACAGTGTCCAAAATATCCCTACCGATAATCATCTGGTATTTCATTGAACTGTTATCAATTATAAAGCAATTTACATTCGGAAAGGTTACCTGGTCGATCACCACCTTTGTACATAACAAACCCTTGGTATTTAATTTGCTTCCCAGGCCAGATATAGCAATTTGATGAGGACTGATATTTTGTCCGTTTACCGTTGCCGCAAGATCTTCTTTAACAAGTGTGAGGTCACTACCCGTATCAATTAACGCTTCGACCCACGTACCGCACAGTTCGACCGGCTTACACATCTTATTGTTGCTGACCAAAAGTACATTTGACTCCGAATTACGATTGCCTTTATTGTTCATACCGCACTCGAAACTTCGATGACCGAAAGTGTCACATCTAAAACATTTGGGACCACGCGCTTTGTCCGGGCAACAATGGAACTCATGTTCTTTACTTCCACAATTAAAACAACTTCGAATATTCCTACTCTTCACAACACTTTCTTTACTTTCGATACGTTCGCATTTATTTCGCGTACTTTGCCCACTTTTCTCCTTTTGTCTGTCTTTCATTTTTTCGTAAATTCTTAGTTTTTCTTTAAGATCTTTTAAATTTCTGGCTTCGTATAAAATTAGTTTATTCGATTCGTTATCGTTAATACCATCGATTGTGTAATCAATGATAGCGGAATCTTCGACATCTCCTTGGCTAGCGATCTCGAGTAAACCGTACAAATATTCGCGGCAACTTTCGTACGGTAATTTTTTACGCGCCCGCAATTCTTTGTGAATGTCTGCTGAGCTAACGGCTTCAGCGAACTCCGAAATCAGACCGTTTTTTAGCTGGACGTACGAATTTGGTTTAAGCTCGTAATTAACATACAGTTTGGCGGATCCACATAACATTTTTTTGCACCACAAATATTTCTTCACCTCATCCCAGCCTAAGATCTCCGCTTGTTCCTCGAAATCACTAATCCATTTTTTAATTTGCAATCGGTTATCCCCACTGAACGGCCTAACTGTAGACTCAAGCAGTGTCGCACTTAAATTGTCATCTATTTGATTTATGCCCGACGCGTTTGAATTATATTTATGACCAGATTGCCCAAAACTATTTCTCTTCGCACGACTTCCCATTTTTCTTTTCTTTGCACTAACCGCAACCAAAAACCACGTAGCTGACACCCGCACAAGTTATATGTCCACTATTTTCTACCACCTTCCACTTTCTCCCTGCCCACTTTATAATTGTCCACTGTTCGGTTTTAAATCAATTACGATAGCATCCCGGTTGAGCCCCCATGTAGGAACACTATGAAATTAAAAGAAAACGCCTTTCCAAAATATCCAAATTTTATTAATAAAAAAAAACATAGTTCACGATGTAAGAAAAAAAAAGAAAAATGAAGAATTAAATGAGCCGTCGTATCGTGCGTCTACTTTTCGACTGCACCAACTCTCTCCACTCCCATCAATCCACTTGTCGTGGGTGTCCCGTTGTCTGCACAGACCCAGGAGTACCAGCATCCCACATGTATCTGCTAGCTCGGTTCAGTTATCGTAGAAGGGCGCGCCGAGGTACATGTGTACCATTGGAAAACATGCTGTAACCCTAGTTTGACAACATGTTTTCCACCGGTGCAGTCACCTGCAATGGCACCCATTAAAGTGCTTAAGGATCCCCTTTTCTTCTTTGGTGGCGTTACAGCCCATGAAGGACCAGAGCCAAGCTTCTCTCAATCACCCATGTTGTGTGTGATTTATTTTTCACACAGGTGAAAGGGACCTACAGTTTAATGACGATTCCAAACGGCGTGAGCTTTTTCATGGCAAGTATACTACGGGGGCTTTTGCCAGTACCCCGGCGAGGAGGGACGCCGCGAAACAAACATTCGATGGCGTTGGTGTTATCGGGTTCCAAACTCGCTCATCGTGCGCCAGAGTCCAACACACTAACCACTGCGCCACGGCGCCCTCCCCTTTTGGTAGCCAAAAAAAAAAAAAGACAATTCCTATACGGACAAAAAGTATGCAACGCAGTTGTGAATGAAAAGTGACCAGTGATTGCTGCAGGCATAACACTCAATACTAAAGTGCTCGAACGAATTACTACGGACTACGTGGAATTTGGTCGGCTCTCATTCTATCTAGGACAACCACCCCTGAGAGTAGTGAACGAACATCAACGACCCAAACCACTGCAATCCGTTCAGGTTGTGTGTGTAACATCATAAGAGAAATATAAAAATTCTTGAACCTGCGCGAGTCTCTAAAAAAACAAAGCAAGGTCCCTGGTCCATCCTAAGTTTACCTTAAGCCAGATTTGTTTAGTGATAAAGCCGATGATACTTTCGTTCCATTGAAGGTTGGTGGCCTCCATGGTTGAAGGTTGGTAGCCTCCTAACATTGCGAGTTAGGCCTTGTGGCCGCGCAGTTTCCTGGAATAGTTTTTATATTGAACTGTTCAGCCATCTCGTCCAGAGATAGGCGGCAGTTGAGAGATGTCTTTGATTTGTGGGTTACCGCTGCGAGAGATTTTATCGCAGATTGGCTATCAGTGCAAATGATAACGTCCTTTAGGGATATTACAATAATACTAAGCCTTACAAGGGCCTCCGTGATCGCTTTTATTTACGCTTAGGTTAGGTTAGGTATATGGGTGCCCTATTGACATAAAGTCAAGGCTCACGTAGACTACGTTGAGTCCATTGTGCCCACTTGCTTTGTTTAACCCGTTGATACCTATACATTTTCCGTCGAGCTGAACCAGCCAGACGAGGATAAAAATTCCAGTATTCTGTTCAGCCCAATATTACCTACCTCTTCTAGTCCCGAAAGGAAGTATCTTCCCAGGAATATATTCCTTTTTTGAGCTAGCACCGGACATTCGCACAGCAGGTGACGAACGGACTCATTTTCCTCATCGTCCCTGCAGCTTCTGCAGAAGTCATTGTAGGGCTGGCCTAGTCGAGCTGCATGGTAGGATAGCATGCAGTGCCCGGTGAGGGCACCGACTGCCAGTCGAATGTTCCCACGATTGAACTTCAGCAGATTTTCCGTTCTTTTCTTATCATAGACGGGCCAAGTCGATCTCGCCGTTGCGCATGTATCTAAGCGATATCATCGCTTATTGGCTTTCATCAATAGCTCCGTCTGTATCTCCCTGTAGAGCGCACTGAGTGTTGCCTTGACCTCAGCTGAGATCTGCGCAATGTTAGCACCTGATCCCACCCTAGCCAGCTCGTCCGCCCTCTCTCGTTTCCGGAGATATTCATATGACCAGGTACCCAGCAAAGGGTCACCTCATTTACATTGGATATCTCTTCTAACTTCTCTTTGCAGAGTTTGACGAGTAAGGATCTTATCCATGCTGCCTGCAGAGCCTTAATGGCTGCCTGGCTGTCAACATAGATGCTGATCCTTTTTCCTGTGATATTCTCTTTGCTGATCAGGTTCGCCGCCTGCTTGATAGCGAAGACCTCAGCTTGGAAGACACTGGATCCATTATCGAGCCTGTAGGAGCGATGCATATCCCGAGACTCAAAGTAGACTCCGGCACCTGTGCCAACATCCATTTTGGATCCGTCGGTGTAGAGTGCCAGTTCACTTTCCGTGCGTACCAAATCACCGGTCCATTCCTCCCTGGAGGGAATTCTAATAGAGAATCTCCTCTCCCAGGAAGGAAGTCGGGTGACATAGTCCTTTACGGTTCTGAATCTCGAGACGGCCCATCGATCCAAGACTGATGCATGTCCGTAAGGACTCCTTTTCCAGAGACCTGATTCCTGTAATCGTAGCGCAGTTCTGATTGCGGCGCTCTCGCAGTACATGTCCAGGGGTGGGAGGTTCAGCATGACTTCAAGAGCCGCCGTTGGTGTGGAATTCATTGATCCCGTCACCGCCAGACAGCCTGCTCTTTGAACCTTTGACACAGTTTGAAGATGACACTTTTTCTCAAGCGCCTTCCACCAGACAACCGAGTCATAGACTAGGATAGGTCTTACCACCGCAGTGTACAACCAAAGTACTAACCTCGGTTTGATGCCCCATGTCTTTCCAAAGGCTACCTTTCACGAATATAGTGCCACATAGGCCTTTTTGATTCTTTCCTCAATATTTTCTCTCCAACTAAGTGTGGAGTCCAGGATTATGCCAAGATATTTGGCTGATTTTCCAGGGATCAGATCTGTACCATTCATACGGGGGTAGGTGTATCTTGGTGCAGATATTTTCCTTGTAAAGAGTACTACCTCTGTTTTCGCCGAATTTACTCCCAGACCTCGCCCCTTGACCCAGCTATCCACTAACATCAGTGCATAGCTTAGTCTATCGCTGAGGACCTGCGGTCATTTTCCAGAGATAAAATGGCAATGTCATCGGCGTAGGCCGTGACATTAAAACCCTCCGTCTCCAGAATCTTGGCCATTCCGTTGACCACAAGAAGCCATAGGAGGGGTGACAGAACGCCACCTTGTGGTGTACCTTTATTTACTCTCACCCTTCCGCATGCTCTCCCTATCGTCGAATTAACTATACGAGTACCCAGCATTTGCCCAATCCAACTGCATACACCCGGTTTTATTTGGGCCATATGAAGGCTGAACACTATTGCCTCGGTACTAACGTTATTAAAGGCACCCCCAATGCCAAGGAAGGCACCTAGAGTGAATTCCTTGATGCTGAGCGATTTTTCTATCGTAGAGACTACCCTATGCAGAGCAGCATCCACCGATTTTCCCCTTATGTACGCATTATGTGATTGTGACAGATAACCGTCCCCAATCTCTTCCCTTACATACGTACAAGTCTATTATTCGTTCCAGCATTTTCATCAGGAGAGGGCGCCGTGGCGCAGTGGTTAGTGTGTTGGACTCTAGCGCACGATGAGCGAGTTCGGATTCCGATAACACCAACGCCATCGAGTGTTTATTTCGCGGCGGGGTACTGGCAAAACCCCCCGTAGTTTAAACGTGCATTGAAAAAGCTTCTCGACTCACGCCGTTCGGGATCGGAAATAAACTGTAGGTCCCTTTCACCTGTGTGAAAAAAATAAATCACACACAACATGGGTGATTGAGAGAAGCTTGGCTTCAGAAGCTTCATGGGCTGTAACGCCAAAAGTCCTTTGCAGTAGTGTGATTGACTTTACCCGACTTGGGTATGAAAACCACCCTAACTTCCCTCCACGCTTGAGGAACATAACCCATCCTGAGGCACCAGTAGTAGATGCGCTTCAGCCATGGAAGAATGACTTCCCATGGCTCCTGCAACATGATCCGAAAGATCCCATCCATTCCCGGTGCCTTGTAGGGGTCAAAAGACTTTGTTGCCCACAGGATCTTATTTTCCGTAACAATATTATCGACTGTCTCATGTTCAATACACCTCTTGGCAGCGTGTCCGCCGAATTGAAGATTCCTGCATCCTCGCAGCCAGGGAAATGACACCTCAGTAGGGAATCAAACACGCTCTCGTTTGAGTCTGTCCAGCTACCATCAGATCTCTTTATAGAGGACATCTGTGTGGGAGCTTTTGCAAGGACCTTCCTCAGACGAGCTGCACCCGTAAATGATTCAATAGAGCCGCAGAAGGTTCTCCAAGAGTCCTTCTTGGCGAATCTAATTTCTTTTTTGAGCCGCTTAACACTATCTCTATGGGTTGACCATTCAATGGCCCCCTCTTTTGCCAGGTTCCAACTGAGCCTAGAGATACGAAGCCGCTTGGTACACACTAGAGTGGTTTGGGAGTCTAAATGATAAGTTGAGGTTAAGCTCCTTGGAAAAGACTCCCTCTACACACACTCGTCTCCATCTTGATGCCGTCGGTATAGAGGGATATTGAGTCCTTCGGTATGACTTTTCCTTCAGCCCATTCCTCCCGGGATGGAAAGATAACTTCGAAGTTCTTAGTGAACACGTTTAGTTGGTGGTTGAAAATATTAGTATGACCTTTGTATATTGTGGGGCATTTTCCTATGCTCCTGATCCGTAGGGCCTCGCAGGTAGCAACTTGTTTGCTGAAGAGGTCCAATGGTGGAAGATGTAGTAGAATGTTTAGGGCCTCCGTGGGGGTCGATCTTTGCACTTTCCCCAGAAAGTTTCGATAGACTGCCTTGTCCACAGCAGTCCACCAAAATACGATGCCATAAAGAAGGATAGGTCTTCTGACTTCTGTATAGAGCCAGTGCATAATGCTGGGTTGGAGATCTCACTTTTTGCCCACCACTTTCTTGCAGCTGTAGAGGCCAGTGGTTGCTTTCTTGACTCGATCAAGAATGTTGGGTTTCTAATATAGTTTCCTATAAAGGATTAGGCCGAGTTAGTTGGCCTGCTCTTCGATTGCTAATTGGGTTCTTTCAAGCCTCGGTGAGTTGAAGGGCGGAACTTTTTATGTATTTATTAGTAAATAGTACTAGATCAGTATTTAACGTCTTGACTAAATATATTCAAGGTTTCCTACTAAACGCACTTTATCTATGGAACATGAGCGTGCGTAGGTATGTATTTCAAAGAGGTGTACGCGATAATGTGAAAGACCCTACTGAGCTGAAATAGTGTATATGTTACCAAGAACTATAACACTTTTGCAAAATTTAAAAAGAGAATCATCACTAAGTGATTCGTTTTTTTTTTTTTTTTTTTTAAATCAGAAAACGTATGATTAGGTGACCAAGAGCAGTCATAATATTGCTTTACCCACGTAGATCTGCTCCGAATAGTGGAATAATTGACCCCGTGAATCAAAAAAGGCAAATGTAAAATAGAATGATGGCAGAATAGTACAGTAGCGAGCACTTGGACCATTTTGACGAAAAATAGAACATATCAAAGACCACGGAGAACCGTAACACTTTTTTAAAATTTAGAAAGAGCAGTATTGCTTATTGATTAGCTTTTTATTTTCACATCTGAATATGTGATTAGGTGACATACATTTTGAAGAGGTGAATTCATGCATACGCACTTTACATTAGAGACCAAGGAGCAGTCAAAATATTGCACTTCTCCACGTTAATCTGCTCTGAATAATGAATAATTGACCCCGTTGGCCGAACATGTATATGTATAAAAAGTAAAATAGAATGATGACTGGATAGTATAAAAAGAAAAATCTCGGAGCAGTTTACCAAGCAGCAAGTACCAAGGAGCAGTAAAAATGTTGCTTTTTTCTACGACCAAATGCTTCGAAAAATAAATAATTAGTCCCGTCAACTGGAAAGGACAGAGGTAAAATAGAATAAGGACTGAATAGTATCACAGTGAGTTCTTGGACCGGTCTAACAGCAAATAGAACATACTAAATACAAAATAGCAGTCACTATATTGCTTTTTTCCATGGAAATCTGCTCCGAATATAGAATAATTGGTCTGGTTAGCTGGAGAGGACAGAAGCAAAATAGGCTGATGACTGGATAATTCTCTAGTGGCTTCATGGACCGGTCTGAGAAAAAATAGAACAACATTCCTACTCCTATTCAGTCGAATACATTGTATTGAGTTTTTTAGCCGGATTTTGAGGAACCAGAATCGAACTTTGTTGAACAGGGTGTTCAATTTTGCATGAAAAAAAAAAGGAACAAAACCTGAGAATCAATCTGAAATGTAGTAATATTGTTGTCAATTAATAAATAAATACATATTGAAAGACCTTTGGGGCATTTCACAAGGTCAATGAGTTTGTAATGTTGTTCAATAAAAGATTAACTGATTCACGGTTCGAGAAAAAGTGATAATTAATCTACCAAATCCAAGTGAACGTAGTTTCTGGTATCAAGTAAAATTTCTTCCATTGCAAAATGACGAAGGTAGTTATAAAGTCATAGTCTCGTCTGAGGGAGTTCCTAATAGAGTGCCTAGGTAAAGAAATTGACAAAAAAACCAGTAACGAAGCCAGGCTAGGAACAAGTAATTGGATACAGACCCAGTTAGTACATAACAATATCAGCAGAATAAATTATTTTGTTGGAATGCCGATAACAAATAAATCGATTCCTAACAACTCTTTCCTTTTTTAACTAAGACTTGCATTTATTCGATCTAATTCTCAGAATGCATAACCATCAGCACCCTTAGATCTGACCATTCTCATACATACATACATCCAAGCCTAAATCGGTTAAATTTATCAATCAAGCTTCCTTTGATATACTCATCATAATCAAATTGCTATTTTCTATCAACGAATCATTCAGCTCCAGCTGGACAAACAATGGAATTGATTTGCCAAACAAATGGATTAAGCAGACCATCAATCGAGATAGATAGACAAATAGATACTCATACATATAAGGACGTGCCTATGAATGTGAATAATAATCCAGATGTACGCATTAATCGCCTCGTCTCTGGAGTCTCATGCTTCACGCTTTATGCCTGATGCTTTATACCTCATGTTGCTTATCCTGTCCGTGCGCACAATATTATAAACGGATCAAACTGTCACCGGGTTGCTTCCCACGATATAATTAAAATCGTCTGTTCTGCGACCGACTCGACCATGAGAATTAATTATAAATATCTTCAAACCATAATTGGGGAATTATTTCGCCGCATGAATACTGCAAATCCATTCAGTTCCAGGCTATATGTCTCTATGTTCTATGGAACGCGACTGTTAAACTAAAGAGTGGTTTTCCCCTTCAGAAGATGTTCGATACATACACAAACAATTTATTCAAAGTATTTAAGTACAAACCTTGATAAACTGAAAGGTGGCTATTGGCGGTAGGCGCTTGCTCTTCGGATAGAAAAAGCTACCAGCCGGATGGGCCGGATATCTTGATGTGATACGATAAATAACTCCTTGCGGGCTAGTCGGCCAATTGGGGGCGGTGAATGTGAATCCATTATCCGTGCCAGCATCCAGTGGATCCATCTCAACCGTTACCGTATCGATCCATGACCCACCAACGCAGAGCTGTAAAAGAAACAAAATGTACATATCAATGTAGGGGGTTACGAGCAGGATATTCCGGTTAATCTGTGTTTCGTAAAATCCATATTAGACAACATACACTCGGTTATACGGAATACAATATCCTGTAGCGCGCGTAGCATGGCAATAAGCTATAAATGAATGCATATTAAAAGCGGTTTGAGAGGTAGAACGCCTGGTGATGGTGATGGTTATTCCGAGCGGAAGAAATATTGCACCGTAAAGAGGCTGATGCTAGCTATACTGTGGCTGACAATGATGATGATTATGGCCGAGGGACTATTAAGCCGGATGTGCAATTTCAACTTTTTCTACTACATATCTACTTTCACTCGCACATCGGTTGGTAGGGGGAATCTGGGTAGATTTTCTATTAATGAAGACAAGAGGTATAAAGAGAGAGAATAATAATTGATTTCAAATGCACGTTTGATTCGAGGCGCATGCTAGGTGATTGCGAAAGAATTCTTACCGACGTCGGCTGTATGGTTTAATGCATCATTAAATCTTCGAAATGAACTGATAACGACTTGTGGATAGTTTAATTTGCAATACATTCGAACTTGAACCGTTTGTTTCTTGCTTTTCGGGTTTCTTGTCTTTTGCTGGTGGTAATTAATGGCTTAAACGTGTTGTTAAGGCGAAAATGATTGCTATCTCCGATGGCTATGCCAATTTGGGACGATAACCATGAGGGCGTGATGGAATAATGGGACTAAGAATTCACTAGATTTTGTTTAAGGTGACACTTTGAAGAGATACTACATTAAAGAGCTTTTTTGGACCTATCAGTGTGATTTTTCGATCCAAAATCGCTGGTGATTTACTATTTAATATTGCTATTTGCCTGTTTTGCCAACAAATCATGAGATCTCATTGAGTTAACGTCATCTCCTATGGTCCATTCCATCTTAGACTACTAGCTATTAACGGAAATCGATGCCAATCACAATCACATACCGTTGTAATCGGCCGCCTACCAGTGTATAGAAAAAGTACTTCAAACGCTTAAGTGTACATTTCCGCTTATCTCAACATATCCCGAAACCACGCTATTAAGAAAACCATTAAGTGAATTAATAGAAGCAGAAAAGCAATTTCCCCCATTCTCCTAAGCCCGTACGTGCCTACTCAACCAAATGTGTGACAATTCCACACAATCATCGAAAACAAATCCCACATCCAACGCCTCCAATAGATTAACCAACAAATCTCTGATTAAAATCTTATCAAATCCTACCACGCCCCCGTTTCCCTGTCACATCACATCCTTTCGTTCTATTTTACCATCGCCAAATCAAAACATCATTTAATCGTCAACCTCTAAGGAATGCCTACCGCACGCATTCAACTTATGGTACCTGATTACGATCGCAACCTGAAGTACGCGCGCTCCCAAATGAATACAAATTACATTCCATTACATCAATTGCAATCCACTTGATTTTAATTTGATTGTAAGCAAAACCCGGCTGCGACCATGACCACAAAGCAGTCAGTGCCTAGTGTGCCTTGTTCCTTGGGTTTAATGATAATCTTAGGGTAAAGCTTAATCCATAACAATGGAACAGTTGAATACGTACGTACCTGAAAGGAATCAACTCCAATGAACCAATCGGGTGATGGAACAATACGTGTCATTAGGGAGACCAAACTGTGATTGCTGTCCACAAAGAATTTCGCCTCACTTCGGCCGGCGCCGGCAGTGATCGCTGGTACAGTGAACTCATCGAAAATGCTTCGTTCAGCACGAGGAGGAGATGTGGAAGAGGATGATGATAATGCTGAAGATAATGATGACTGCTGTGATGTAGTAGATAACGATGATGATGATGATTCCAGGACATCTGATTTGCCAGTCTCAGCAAATTGTTTGACGCCCGCCGATGCTTGTTGTCCTATGTGGAATAGCGAAAACGTCGAATCATGGGTTCTTCCTGTAACGAGAAGAAGCGAAAAATGTATAGATGAATAAATCTGTATGAGATATGTAGGTACAAGCAATCACACCGAAAAATAAAAACGAATTCAATATATATGTATATGTAAAGATAGGTTCTAGGACGGGATGGGTGACAAACTAGAGCTTGGAAAATCAATAAAAAAGAATTGAGTGAAGAGCTAGGTATACACCATTAGGAAAATTAAGTCTCGGCCCTCACTACAGCTGCCGCCGTCATTGAAGCCCTTTTTCCGTGGCTATGTATGCACGTCTGTCTGTCCGTTGATAGGTGGTACATGCCTACCCTGACGTCGACTATAGTCGTCAATGGTCATGTTGTTGATTGTGAATTAAACAAACCAAACACCCATTCCACCTTGGCCTCTACTCGTACTGCACAGTAGACAATCGACGTACAACTAAAGATCCATAAAGAGATTAAAAACGAACCATACTTCAAAAGGAATCCCAAAGAAGCGCCAGCTTCGGGGGTGGATAGGTCATCACAAAAAGAAAAAGAAGAACAAAAGAAAAACATTTTTTTTTTGCCCAAAAAGTTGAACAACAAATAAACAAAAATGGAAAACTTGTTTATCCACTTTCGTCGGTAGTCGAGAAGTTTGGCTACAATTTACTAGAAGCTCTTCCAACCCTCCTTGCTTTGGTGTTTCGGGTTTTTTTTTTCCTTTAATTCACCCTTGTTTCCGGACCACTTGATGAAAATGAAAAATAGGCTGAAGTGGAGGCTGATGGATGCCGTAATACGGTAATGCATGCTCCAATGTACTTGGGGATGTATGTACTTTAGAGTCCAACCAAACGGAAGGGCGCACAAGAACTTTTCTGCACCGAATGAGTGCCATAAACACACACATACACGAAAGAACTCAAATAAGTGAAAGGGAGCCAAGGGGACGAGAGATGTACTGTAATAGGTGGTAGTGGATTATCTGATGATGCAACATCGTCCCCATTTTTTTGGAGGCATTGCACTCGAGGAGGATGATGTAAATAATACGATTTCGATTATCTAATGAAGTTAGGGGTTCAAGGATGCATAATTTATGAGTGCATTTACTGGAATTTATTTCCAGTTGAGGGGGTTAGGGATGCAAAAAGTAATGATCAAAGCGAAGGGGATGACCATTAGGAAATTGGATTTATGTTGTTTTCGAAGGGGCTCTTCACTTTTTTTTAAGGGTTTTTGAAGGAAGTTTGGATTTATACTTATAGGGAGATGTCCTCCACATTATATGATATTTCATTGATAAATACAACTGGTCCCCACCGGAAACTTTGAGGCATTCCATTGTTATTGGTTTATAGTATACTGAGGTATTTTACTTACTTCCTTTTCAGGTCAGCAACCCATGGAGTGTCTGGACTTGAGTTAATACAGGTGTCGATCCTTGGCGGAAAGACCCAGTTGTCTTATGTCCGCGATCACTTGGCACATATACCGGTGGTTTGATCACCCCCTTCTTCTCGAACCAGAAGGCTCGGATTCGAAGACCCTCTTAGCCGGCGTCGTTGGTGTCCATGCGCTCGATGTGGCCGAGATATTGTAGTCAACGGATTTTTGTCTATATCCACATCTTTGAACAGGTCGTAGAGTTGGGGGTTCACCTCCATTCGCCCTTCTCGCAAAGAAGATCGAATATCCGTAGCAGAGGGCTGGACTTGCACAACGACATTCCCAATCCTTATGGATTGTTCATGAGTTGTTGGCGAAAAGAAGCATTCCTAGATGCTTCGAATCATGGGAGCACTTGGAATCATTGTGTAGAGTTAAAGCAGGACCCTTGTGTAGGTCGATTGTAAACTTTTTTGCTCGGTTATTGTTGTATACAACTTCATACATGCTCCAATTGAGTCCATATTGCTCTAATTTGCCAGACTCCGAACGTACACAGGGCGTATGCAAATAAAACCTTAAAAAATTGTTTCGTCAACCAGACTAGCTAAGGTGAGTTAAATCTGTCCTAAACCAGAATTTTTTGTTTTCCAGAGTTCAGTATATGTATCAAATGCAAATCCAGTAAAGTCTTGAATGAGCACTACTTTTCATTCCTTTCGAGCATAATTTATTCCAAAACCACAAAACTCTCAAGCACCAGAATTTATGTCTCATGAAGAGTTAAACCGCATCCACAAATCGATTGCAAAACTTGCATAACCCTCACAAGATGTTTGTTATTCACTCAACCGCAAAAGTCACAATTCACAAATCACATTGGAGTTAGAGAAACTAAGATGCAACTTCCTTAGTTCTCCGTTCTCTTCTATTAGGTCCTCACTTCAACCATAAAATCTCGTATCAATGACACGATTAAACCAAACCAAAGTCACAACCAAACCATTCGGCTCCCGACCAACTATTCCTATTCTACTTGGCCAACCCTCAGGCAGATTTTCCCAGAAATCTCTGAAATTTCAATTTGGAATTGGATATACGAGTAAATGCAGCACTTAAAAATCAATCTACACTCAGTTAGATACATTCAGTTCATATCATACCTAGCCCACCTCCCTACCTGATTCCATCCCGAAAAAAGAAAAGAAAAGATGAGTTTGCATGACGCTCCGGAAAACTAAAGACCAAATTGCAAAAAAGGACACCCTGACCACTTGTAGATTGCACAAAATAAACATTTTCAACTCGCACTGTTCGTATAATAGCACTAGTAATAATGTATCTTCGAGATTACGCTTGATTATAATTATTTTTGGAATGCATTTTTAAAATGTCATTTTGTCAGTTGCTTGTCAAAGGATTCATCCAACTATAAAGTAAAATCAACACAGAGAAAACGAGTCGATATTACATAAATAGAAGGACCTGCAGTTGGAGATGAACGACGAAGAAGTGGAAAATTACAGGCGATGTAAAGGACATGATGTAGTGAATCGGAAGGAAACAAAAAAAAACATGAAATCCACAGAGTTATGGGGAAGATTGAAAATATCCTTGCATCGTTGCCAAGGATAGTTTATTCGAGAACTATAAATAAACAAGTCACTTATGTGGGGGCATATATGCATTTGAGTGCTTGAGCAGTTTTATTGAATGCACGGCTACGACGACAGAGGTGATATGGATGGGTTAGTCTGGGCTCTGGGGGACTGTGAGTTAAGTTCACATACATATACATTAGAGTCGGAGATGAGAGGACGTGGATCACTGCCGAAGTTAGTGCAGGATGTATTTCATTCATGAGAAGGAGAAATAATTCAGGTTACTAGTAAACTTGAACACCTTGCTTGGCTTAAGCATTCTGCGAATTTTAATATCTCGTGAAGTATGTGTCTAATTACTGACAAACTAGTAAATGTCGCTATAGAACTTGGTTCAAGACACAAGTATTTTTCTTTTCATAAAAAGTTGAACACTCCATTTGTCCGTCACGAAATTGATATTCTCTTCTGCTCGTATTGATAGGCAAGGTTTATACTAGAGCATGACCAACTTTAAATAGAATAAAGTATACAAATATCTAGGCATATATACATGACAAGAGAATGGCGAATGGATGACTAATATGAAAGGAGTGAATAATCGCAGGACTATGTAACTTAGAGCTAATGGCCGATGAATGAATGACTGAGCCGAAGGGAGTTTTTGTGATAAATGCGTGACGGCTGCGTGATGGATACGTGAGGAGTAAGTAGCAAATGAATAAATGTAAGGACTGTAATCAACTCGAAATTTGATCGGCTCTCGTCCTATCTAGGACAACCACCCCTGAGAGTAGTGAACGAACATCAACGACCCAAATCATAAGAGAATATAAAAACTCTTGAACTCTTGAAAAAACAAAAAGTGTAAATATCGTGGGAAAGCGGTTAAGTTCGTAGGTCATCAACTTTAAGCTTATAAGTGATTGTATGGCTATGATCCGCATTAAAGGCAGATTTTACAACACGCCCCTACCGAAGAGGCTCAAGATCCTATCAAAGAGGACTTCTGTGATCTCTTGGACAATGCCTACGGAGCTTGTCCGGACGATGTTAAAATCGTAATCGGGGACTTTAATGCCAAAATCGGTGAGGACAACACCTTTGGCGGGGTGATCGGAAACCACAGCCTCCATGATACAACAACAGATAACGGCTTCCGACTCACGGACTTTGCGACAGCTCGTAATGCGGTGATAAGTAGCACAAGATTCCCTTGTAAGCGAATCTACACGGCAACCTGGCGATCTCCAGTTGGTCGAACCGCCAAGCAAGACACTCGTCGAACATCCTGGATGTGTAAATATTCAGGGGGGCAAACGCCGACTCTGACCATTTCCTCATAGCAGCAAGATTCAAAACTCGACTGTCTAATATAAGAAAGCTGCACCAGCCCACCATGAGGAGGTTCGACATTGGACGCTTGAGCACACCGAAGTTTGCCAGAGTCTACAAGGAGCCACTTAGCGAAAGGCTCTCCTACGTTGAGCACAAATGTCAACAATATGTGGCTGCATTGTCGCTCAGCTATTCATGAAGTAGCCGAGAAGACCTTAGGTTACCTACCACCCTCAACAAGAAACCCTTGATATGATGGCGAGTCTGAGCAGGAAAAGGCGGCAACCAACGAGGTTTACCAAAAGGCGCTACAGCGAAAAACCAGGGTAGCGCGAGAGGAGTACCGAACCGAAAGAAGGGAGGAGAAAAACCGCGACCTCCCGGCTCAAGGACATCGAGGAGTCTAGGGACAAGCAAAAAATACGGGCCTTATATAAGAAAGCAAAAAACCTTGCAGGAAGTTCCAAGAAAGGCACCCAGGCTTGCAGGGAATAGTGTATGCATTTAAGCAGCTTTTCCAGCAGCTGCTAAGGAGCATGAACAAGAAAGAGTGGTAGGGACTGAGGAAATCGGGATCCCAGGAAAACGGATCTGGCTGTTTCGCGCAACGCTTCAATAATTTCGAGCTGGTTAAGGAGTTTGTCTACCTCAGGGCAAACGTAAGCTCCACAAATGACACCACACTGGAGATGCGGTATAGTATCGCCCTTGAGCCAAAACTCCTCACTCGAAGAACCAAAGTCATGCTTTACAAAACGCTTATACTGCCAGTCTTGTTGTATGGAGCCGAAAGCTGGACGATAAGCAGGACGACGGAGCTGATTTTGGGTTTTTTCGAAAGAAAAATTCTGCGCCGGATATTTGGTCCTGCCTGTGAAGAAGGTGAATGGAGGACAAGTCATAACCACGAACTGTACCAGCTGTACAAAGATGTGGATATAGTCCGGAAGGTAAAGATCCGTCGACTACATTGTCTCGGCCACATCGAGCGCATGAATACCAATGCTCCAGCTAAGAGAGTCTTCGACAAAACGCTACACTATACCTAGCATGTACTGTTGGTCTAACCATGATGCCAACAATCGAGCACAAGAAAAACTGGCTGCATGATAAAATGAAATAAAACTCAAGACCACTACCATGGCCAGCTTTCAGAATTTGCCGGGACAGGAGTGTAACAGTCGAAAATGTGGAATTGTGGTAATGCCGATAGCTAGAACATGCACTTTAGTAAATTCGTAATGACATTTGAAAATGGCATTTATTCAGTTGGTTATAGGGGGAAAGGTTTGCTTTTCATTTTTAACTTTTTCCTCCTGTCCTTCGTCCGATATGACACTCTGCTGCTCCCCTTACGTGAGCTAGCACCATGGCTTATAACGTGTTTGTGTAAATGTTTTTTTGGCAACCCTGGCCAACTAACTAAACCGAATTCGTTAGTGTGAGCTACATTCAATTATGTCAAATGTAGGGCAAGGACATGAGTGCGCAAGACAAAAACAAAAAATCACAATCGCCATCATCGCTTAATAAGGACATGCTAAGAAGTAGGTTGTGAAAGGGAAACTCTAATAAAAATGCCGAATAACAACAGCCGACACGTGTGATCCCGATGCTCGGTGTGCTCTTTGTGCATAATTTACCCAAAGTGTCACTCTGATGTCATAAAACGGATCCATTACCTATGGAAAATGAAAACCATTCCACACGGCCCCCCATTCGTACTCGTATAATGACAATAATAATACCCACTTGTGCGCTTGGGAGGAGGGAAAGAAAAACAAAAATAGAAAGCAACCGCCTCTCCTTTGACGGCAGGTATTAGCCCTGGGACGTAAGTACTTGGCAGTGCAAAGATACTTTCCAGCTACTTGTGTGTATCTACAGCTCAAAGCTAATTGTGCCGCTAAGCACTCTGAAGTCTTTCGATGGTTTGCATAATAACCACATCCCCTCATATTTCTGGGGAGATGGATGTGCGTACTCATACCTACGTGCGTGAGCTCCATGGATGGAAATATTCTTTTTTTTTTTCCACCCATTCTGATGTATGTATGTACATACACATAAAAGCTGTTAAGTCTGGTTGGTCTCATGCGACCAGGATAACTTGGAATAGGTGCAGAAAACAATTTCAAACATTTTCTGCTTCACAACTTTACAATAGAACGTCTGCATGTGCTCGGTGTATGATGGGCGTGTGATGCGGAGAATATGGACTATATGTAAATCACTGCCGGAGCAGAGCTGACGTGTAATTGTTGGGCAAAACGATTGTACGCTTGGGCCGTCGTTGGCAGAAGGAAAAACACAAGATTTCCATTAAGGTCCTGGAAAGAGTTGTTTGCACACATTCGGGATAGCTATGCGTAACCTGCATTACGTGCGTGCAAATGGGGAATTAAATTCAATCGATTTTAGAATACATACATATGTATGTACATACATACATCTGAGCGATACAATGTCGAGGCATGCAGTTGAAGGACGGCTTGTCGAGCGTCAAAAGGTGCTCGTGCTCGTCAAAAATGATGTGGACATGAAAGCAGTCGGTTCTAAAGAGCTTTATCAAATAGTGTCATTACCATTCCAAGCCTACACACCAATTACATCGTACTTAACCTAATAACAGACGCTCAGCAGGGGGTTACTGGCTGCGCAAAAACCACCACCTCAATCAGAAGCAAGTAAACGACGTTGCCATAAAGACGCTCGACATCCCCTTACGCCTTTCTGTCATCGACGCGCCATATCTCCTCATTCAGATCACATAAACGCTGTAAAAATAACTCCGCCGTAGATGCCATCTGATGGTGTTTACGATCCCATACCATGTCTTGTTGCTGCTGTTGTTGTTATCGGAACGCCTCGAACTGTTCACTTCGTCTCCATCACTATCCTTTCTTCTTCTCCTTTTACTTACTGATGTCATACGAAAACCACATAAATGCGAAACTACTTCGCTGAAGATACACACCAAGCACCCGGCGCAGTTTGGGGAAGCAACAGAAGAACAGAAAGAAAGTTTTATTGAACACAGTCACGTTCATCGATGTTCTATTCGAACCTCACCTCACCAGCCGTCTCCAAAAATACTGATGTTCTCCGACGTTTTATAGCCTTTGTCGCCACCCATCGTAGGGAAGGAAATTATGTACAGGACACATTCATGTGACAGGAGATTAGTCACCGTCAGCAGTCACCAGTAGTCTATTCGTATTCCACTTGGCGTCGATAAAAGTTTGTTTTTTGCGTTTTTGTGTGGGTGTAACCGGGCGGGCCTCTTCACTACTCGTACTTTGACACCCTCCCCCGATACTGTAACTGTAACTGTCGTTTGTGAGCTTTTAATAATGTTTATCCTCATGTTTCCCTATGACTATATACATACATACATATGTACACATGTATATCGTCTTGAGGTCGGAAGTCCCTGTTTGAGGCCCACTCCATACCGCACTGAACCCCATGCACTTGGTAATGGAGTTTTTTATTTGAATTCAGGGAATTCGGGGTGTATTTAATCGATTACCCTCAACCATGGCGCAATGTGCCGTTGGATGACGGAATACAAAATAAATCCGAAATTAGATTTTCCCTTCGCTAGGAGGGCAAGGAATGAAGGAAATTAATTATTAATCGGATGGATTCATCCATTGCGATTGCACATTCAATGGCGTTGAGGGACGTTGTTGATCGTAAAATTTGTTGTTTTTCTTGACGAAACATTTTACGACCGAGAGGTATTTTGAAAAGTTGCATAGCAGTGCCTTTTGTTGTGGTCTGACCCAGATGAAGTGGGTAGGCGGTGTGCTTGAGGCATGTGTTGTATTTCGGGTTTATTGTTGTCCGGAGCTATGTTGAGGAAAACTTGATTACGTACATATGTATGTACATATATCCATATACGCATATGGCAAGGCTCTATCCACAACGAAGGGGACTGTAAACTGAATTAGATTTACAAAGGGGGTGTAGTTCGACCCATTCGGATCACGTAGCCTGTGGTGAAGTGAAAGTTCCGAAGGAGTAGTAAGTGCAAAAGTGCTGTGGGTGGGTGTACTTCGGAATATATTTAGAGATATCTGCTTCAAAAGCTCCGTTTAATGACCAGTCATTTTTGTAGTAGCAACCTATAGTTCTGGGACCAATTATTACATTTCACGCAACTAAAGTTGTCAATTGTATTGTCAGATATACCCCGTCTTCGTAGGAAACATGAGAAAAAGCTTCAGTGAGTGACCAAGCAATATGGAACAAAGCCAATCCCAACATCTTGTGCAGCTACCGGTCTTACCAAAGTCTACTAAACTGGGGTATCTGGCCCGTCGTGACTCGACTCTCCTTAAAAATAAGAAAAACCCGAATTCTTGACAGACCTAAATTGAGAGTAGATCTAGGTCGAGATCAGTACCCTCTAAGACCTTTCTGATTGGCCATCTTTACCCAAAATTTTGAAGTTCATGTATTGAGCCAGAACAAGTTTTTGGATTCTACAGACTTTAATTAATCCAATTGGAACAAAAGAAAATAAAAGCGTGACAGCTAAAATCGTTAATTCAAAGGGATGGAGGACAGTATTACCATACACAATGGTTGCTATAAAATAAGTTGCCATCTTGAAGGGGTGCTGCCAGAGCGCTGGTTGACTTATGAGTTCCAACATCATGGACTGCTTTTAAAGTAGGTATGTCGTGCTTTGTTTACACCCTAAATGCTTAAGTGCACCCTGGTTGTCACTACGAATGCATATGCTATCTCTCTTTTACCTTTGAATGTCTCTGCTTTAGAGACAGATGAATGTGTTTTATATGAACGCCGTCATCGGATCCCCTTTTGTCGTGATTAAGCGGCGGTGCTGCCGTGTTAGGCTGTGGAGTTTGCTGCCAAGATCCCAGAACCTTATTAGGCAGAATTCTTCATGTATCGTTCTAGCCGTTCCTAGCCCACATTTTTCTTGACTAGTTTAAGTTACTACCTCGGCTGATTCCTCCTATGCTGCTTGGCAGGATGAACTGCCAACCATTGAATATTATCTTTTCTCGTAATAATCTCGAGCACCGATCGTCGAACGTATACGAGGTGTAGTTAAGTCTGTCGAAAAATGTTGTTATAGACCTTCACAATAATCCCCCTCTAACTCTGTACAAGGATTCCAACGTTACTCGCACGATTCGAGGTACCTTTGATGATCATCCGAAGTTAAATCGTACAGAACCATAGTTACAGCCTTTTTGACCTTCTCTACACTGCCATAATGAGTTCCCTTGAAGTATGACATAATCAAAAGCAAAAACGATTCACTGAAGGCAATATTGGGGTCGTAAGATGGTTGCGGCAACGTTGGAATGTTTTTTTTCGGCAACAACTCTTCCACAATCAACAAAGAATGGGCTGGCGCATTGTCATGGTGCAAGAGCCAGCCCATCTTGGTGAGTTCGGATCGCAAACGGAAAACACGTGCTTTCAGGCTCTTCAGGATGCAAACATAAACTATCCAGTCACCGTCTCGTCGGTAGGAGCATACTCATGATGAACAATGCCACGATACGAGAGGCGGCGGGAACTCCTTTACGTGAATTGCCTTCTACTGATTTCCGACCCTTCTTGTACCGCTTTGACCATTGAAACACACGTGTTTTCGACAAACACTCGTCTCTGTACACCACCTGCAATTTTTGGAGGATTTCCGAGGGGTTTTCACTGGATTTCACTAAGAATGGAATAACAACACGGTGCTTATAATGGAGTTACTCATTTGTGCGATGGCACTTTTTTCAAAAAATGTGCACAGCACCCGGAGGCTGGTGACTTCAGCCTCCGATACAGTATGAAAGAAAGGGTCCCCATTCTATACAGATGTTGATGAACGACGCAGTGATGGCAAGTTATGGCGAAATTTCCGAAACTTTATTGCCCCACCTTGCATAGACCGTAAAGGCAACAAGAGTAGAGACATGACGTAAGCCTAAATTGCTACTTGCTTCAGCTTGGCATGACATATGTATGGAGATCAAAGTCGGCTTCGTTAGTATTTCGACATCGACAAAATTTGAGGAGCGGAGAAGAAGCTGGAAGTGAAAAATAATTTTGGCGTGAGAAGCCTCCTCTCTAGAGGAGTCCCACAAGGTTAAGTCGTAGAACCAATTCTTTGCAACAGCAACAGCTTAGAGCCCGAATATTGTCCATCGTTTGCGCGAAATCTGTCTATAAGCGTTCTATTTATTTATTAACTACGCAAGGAACCTTTCAGAGAGACGAATATATCGTTGGTTGAAAACTGGACTTCGAGCAAACAGATCTAACTTCTTGCGCTTTTAACCTGTTCCTACCTTCTCCTACGTTTTCTATTTACGATTTGAAGCTCTTGGTAGTAGAAAATCCAATCGCCAGCCTCAGAAAGTAATTTACTAAATGGAAGCCATACTCATGGACAAGCCTAAAGTATCGCCAGGCAGCGCTTCATGGTCTAACTTCAAACCTTGAATAATCTAAGCAGTCAAAAAATTATCATAGCGGAGGCAGGCCAACACTTTTACACAAGACCCCATCTTCGTCTACACGCATGCCTAAAACCGTGTCCAGAAGTAGAAAACTCGACGAGCTCGGAGGAAACAAAATATGCGATAAACAAGCCTAAAAACAGGAATCTGATCAGAGTCGGCAACTTGGATGCTATTCACAGAAGATTTTTCCGTGCCATCTTTTTCGTGCAGGAGAATTACTTTTCAAACTCAAGCTCTGTTTAGGAGCTCTGCCGATAGTCCACTGTTGGGCCTTTCATTTCTAGCAGTCGCCGGCAACCGCACGATTAACGATTAATGTTCGAGGTACTCGCACTTAACAACATGTGCTTCTTTATTGCAAGTGACAATTGCTCAACGTCAACAAAAGGTCCAACTGGTGCCTACGTGGGCCCCCAAGGTTCTACAAATAACAACAACACAGGAGAAGAAAAAATATGGGATATCCATATCCCCCCATCAAAGCAGTTCAGCTGAGTTTTATTGTTCCAATTATGTAATTCATGGAAACCGCCAGACACCTAGGTAATTACCGAATCTCAAAAACTGACAAACGAAAATTAATCAAAAATTTCACTTTGCTTGCCTGTCAAAAAGTCAATTACTCCACCCGAACAGGCGGCATTCGGCCAAGGGTACAAGGATAACCGACAATTTAAAATTCAGCTCATCACAAGCACCCTGTCAAGCACACCCCTAACCCCGACCAAGCTTCAATGAGCTGTTTCCTATTACTCTGTATGATGTGTACATCCAGTGAGTTATGACACGCATCCTTAGACAATGGCTAACTAATTAAATCCAATCAAATGGAATAGGGTGTCAGGGAATAACAACGAAAGAAGACACTTTCCTAGTGGCTCGAGTGACTATGAAAGAGCGAGAAGAGGACAGTTATCCGACGCGTCATTGGCCGGATGCCAGGAAAAACATGTCAGCGGCAAAGTGACACGGAAAATTGATTTTCTCGTGGAGCATATGACTATATCGCGCGCCAAAAAAAAAAAAAAAAAACAACTAAATGGATCGCAAGTATGAATCAAATTAATATCCACTCCACGACACCAGTTTCGTATACGCAACCTAAAAATACCGCTCAGCTCACGAAGGTCTTACACACAAGCTTCCAAAGGTAAAAGGTACGAGTAAATAAAACGGACGCATTTGGACGCGCGGCACGTCGTCGTCATCGTCTCAGATTCCGACCGGCAGGTGGAATTATGCTGTCACTCACCTTTCTGTCTACCTCTGGTTCATTCTCTGCTTAATATTTAATGAAAAACTGCCATCCTTATGGTGAGCGGCGAATGTGCGTGGCTGTTGCGCTGACTTGGCAGCTAGTATTTAGGACGTGGTCTAATTTAGCTAAAAAGTTATTCACGAATGTGCGATGCCGTTGATATTGGTTGTCAGTTAGTGTCACGTCGCAGCGAGTGTGTGCGGTGAGCAGCCAAAGGTGGTTTCCTCTAGAGCATGGGGGGCAAAAATATGATATGATGCTGGGCGAGGAACATGCGTTTCCGTTCCGGATGTGAGGACTGGGGTGTGTATACATATGTACATTATGCTTATGTGTGTGGCGTAAATGAGGAACCTAAAAATACACTTCCCGTCGACGGGTAAAGGGGTTTTCCTAAACTTGTTGAGTTTTCAATGAAATTAGAGAGTGATGCCGCGCGTAGGCGGTGCTAATTGCATCAAACAAAACAATGCATCGTCGTCCAATTATTGAGGCGAGAACTTGACGTCGATGATGTTACGAACCAGGCGTTGTTCTAACGCTGATGTCGAAACTGGCGTCGAATTTTTTAGAGTAAATTAGAGTGAATTTTTTAGAGTAGGAGTTCATATGGTGGAGCGTAAAGGTTTAGAACTTGAGCAAAGTGATGGGAGTAGCAACTGAAGCAAGGCTACTTAAGCAAGACGGCTGAGGCAAGGCGACTGAAGCAAAGCGATTGAAGTAAGGCGACTGAAGCAAGGTGACTGACGCGGGGCTACTTAAGCAAGGTGCCTGACGCAAGGCTACTTAAGCAAGGCGACTGAAGCAAGGTGACTGAAGCAAGGCGACTGAAGCAAAGCGACTGAAGCAAAGCGACTGAGGCGAGGCGACTGAAGCAAGGCGACTTAAGCAAGGCGACTGAATCAAGGCGAATGAGGCAGGACGACTGTAGCAAGGTGGCTTATGCAACACTACTGAAGCACGGCGACTGAGGCAAGGCGACTGAAGCAAGGCGACATAAGCAAGGTACAATCTGAAGTAATGCGACTGATGTAAGGCGACTGAAGCAAGGCGACTGAAGCAAGGCTACTTAAGCAAGGCGGCTGAGGCAAGGCGACTGAAGCAAAGCGATTGAAGTAAGGCGACTGAAGCAAGGTGACTGACGCAGGGCTACTTAAGCAAGGGGCCTGACGCAAGGCTACTTAAGCAAGGCGACTGAAGTAAGGTTACTGAAGCAAGGCGACTGAAGCAAAGCGACTGAAGCAAAGCGACTGAGGCGAGGCGACTGAAGCAAGGCGGCTTAAGCAAGGCGACTGAATCAAGGCGAATGAGGTAGGACGACTGAAGCAAGGTGGCTTGCGCAAGACTACTGAAGCACGGCGACTGAGGCAAGGCGACTGAAGCAAGGCGACATAAGCAAGGCGTCTGAAGCAAAGCGACTGATACATGGCGGCTGAAGCAAGGTGATTGAAGTAAGGCGACTAAAGCAAGGTAACTGAAGCAAGGCGACTGAGGCAAGGCGACTTAAGCAAGGCGTCTGAAGTAAGGCGAAAGAAGCAAAGCGACTGATGCAAGGTGATTTAAGCAAGGCGACTGAAGCAAGGCGACTGAAGCAAGGTGATTGAAGTAAGGCGACTGAAGCAAGGTAACTGAAGCAAGGCGACTTAGGCAAGGCGACTTAAGTCAGGCGTCTGAAGTAAGGCGACAGAAGCAAAGCGACTGATGCAAGGTGGCTGAAGCAAGACGATTGAAGTAAGACGACTGAAGAAATATGACTGAAGGATGGCGACTAAAATAATGCGCAAGGCGACTTAAGTAAGGCAGCTAAAGCAAGACGACTGCAGCAAGGCGGCTGATGCATCTCGAAGCAAGCAGACTGAAGCAGGAAGACTGAAGCAAGGCGACTGAAGCAAAGCGACTGAGGCGAGGCGACTGAAGCAAGGCGACTTAAGCAAGGCGACTGAATCAAGGCGAATGAGGTAGGACGACTGAAGCAAGGTGGCTTGCGCAAGACTACTGAAGCACGGCGACTGAGGCAAGGCGACATAAGCAAGGTACAATCTGAAGCAATGCGACTGATGCAAGGCGACTGAAGCAAGGCGACTGAGGCAAGGCGACTGAAGCAAGGCGACTTAAGCAAGGCGGTTGAAGCAAAGCTATAAAGCTACTGAAGCAAGGCAACTTAAGCAAAGTTCAGGAACCAAGGTGAGAGCGGTAGAGCAACTGAAACATTATAACTGAATCAAAAAATTCGTGCTTATGGCTTACACTTCTCCAAAAACGCTACTTGCACGCATACTTGCGGTACTTGTGGCCTTTAAGCGTTTAAACACTTTTACTGAAATCATCATGCGCGATTTTTATCGGCTCATCGAAAAACATAATTCAATCAGAAACACATTAAACCCCCATCTGCCCGATTGACCATGTCCACAACTCTCCGTCCATAGCCCTCCGGTCATATTGACTTTCGTCTTAATGCTCGAATAACTTCAATCACCCATACCATCAGCCATTTCCCCATCAATCTGTCGTCCAAACGACTCAATTCAATTTAACAATCTCTCACCAGAGGGTAATCCCCTCAATGCAAAATGCAATACTTATGCCTACCACTGAACATCCAAGCGTGCACACATTCGATGTTGCAGAATTTCATTAACAAAACGCTTTAACGTCAAAAGTGTCCTTTCCCTTTCCGTTTCATTCGAAACAAAACGTCAGCTGAATTTTCGACGACGATACGCCGCGTATACTTACGAGTATCTACATACTCGTACGATCGAAAATCCGAAATCCATAAATTATTCAATTCGCAACCCCTGCGAGCATATACGATCAAATACGGATGGGTGTACGAGTGTACAGATAGAGAGGTACATACGCATACATCCTTGGCTCTGGCTAATCTAATTAGAAATTAATTTTGTTTCGCTTTAGTCGCTCGGTCGTGCTCAGCCACCCCTGAACTGTTAGAGGCCGCACGTATGTATGTAGCACTTCATGAAAGTAACTGCCGGAGCTGGTTACAGTCGTGGTGGTAGCAACATAAAGTCATAAATACCAAGTCGCCTAAATGCGAAAATAAAGTGATGAAATAAAATGTCGAAAAAGGAAACGGCCATAAAATCCACCCCCCTGCCGGTAGGTTGAATTTTTTTTTTTCTATCGCTTCTTTGTTAGAATGAAGTACAGGCAAGGGCAGTAAGCATGTACATAGCTGTGTAGCTTGTGTATGGATACGAGGACGTACTTCCGCTTAGGCAACTGCGCTAATCCTATCGTGTTCATCCGTCTGCACTGCATTAAAGATGAACTATGGAGCGATGTGGAGGCAAAAAGAGGCGTTAGGGTGTCACATCCAGTCGGGGGTTGAAAAAGTCCATAGGGCACAAAAGGACATTGAAAATAGCAACGATGTATACAGTATAGTTACTGCGGTGAATATATGTAGATAGGTACTTTGGTGGCGTTTCCTCTACCAAAGTTTGTTGGCATGTATCTGTCAATGGATTACATGAGCTTTGAAACCACATTCTGCTGCCGCCCCTTATCGCGTCTAATGGCAATTCGCGCACTTCAATTACATAATGCAAAAAAGGTGCGGGGGTTCGAATTATGGAGTATCAACGTCTCCGGAATTATTAGATGGGAAAATAAGCATTTAGATAATGGAAATCCGATTGAGGCTTACTCTATTAAGGGTCTCTAAACCTCGTACGATTCAAAGAACAAAGGGTCCGAGCGAGAGTCGTAAACTGTGGTTTTCCTTGAGGTGGTCTTTTACTAAGCCAAAAAGTATCAGCAGAAGGAAAATGAAAAGTTTTCGCCCACCCATGGAGTGATCACAGGAAGGGTTGGAAGCTGATTACATATTTAAAATGTATTTAAGAGAAAATTGGATTATTTTCGTGAACAAATCGCTCTCATTAGTCTCAAAGAGATAGAAGGGGTCCGCAAAGGGGTGAAAATACGAAGAGATAAAAGAAGCTGCATGGGGGTGAATATTACAAAATTTGTGTGAAGATGTGCGAAGACGAAAACGAAGATGTAGACGAAGATTGGTCTCTGTTATGAAATAGCCCCGGGAGACTGGGGGATGTCGAACTTATGCTGCTCTGAAAGGGTCAACATGTTGACAATCCGGACCAGGGTAATGGTAATGCTGATGGTGTTTGAGGATTTAAAGAGAATTTTATTAAGTTAGTTCGTTGCCTTATACACTATATTCCGAAAGTTGGATTAACGGAGACAGAAAACTCTTTAGGGTGTTTAAAATGATCCAATTTTCGAACTGGGTTTGATTAAATTGGAAAACAGATGCTGACCTTAAAAAAAACGATGGCGCCTATTCACCCTACACATGCCGCCCAAGACTTGCTACAAAAATCAAACATAATTTATGATCCAACAAATTTTTCTTTAAGAGAAAAAACGCCCTACAAGCGACGTGGACTACGTTTATATCAACCTCCATCAGCAGTCATAGAAAATTACGGAAAATTCGCGACGAGCAAAAAATCGTTTTATTGCAGCTACAAAGGAACGCCAAGTAACCAAGGATATTAAAGATTTAGCAAAACCACCAAGAAAGGGAAATGAAACAACGCAAACAATCCACCAAAGCACGATATGCAAAAAGGAACGTCCTAGGAAGGGGAATAGAAAACCAAATCAGCAACCGCAAATCAGATTCAACTTTTTGATATTTTCTTTTCGTTTTCCTGCTTCCCCTCCCCCCTGCTTTAAATAAAGATTTCCTTTCTTTTAAACAGCTAAGAGAGGGCCTTCAACAAAACACTGCTGTTCGCGTTGACAAAAATTGTCGTTTCGCTAGAATTCCAGTATTCGCACTCAGCGACAAAGTGAAAACCATCGAATAAGGACCAAAAAAAAAGAGAAATAAAAACAAATTTTCTTATAAAATAAATAAAAATAAAAACTCGCCGACTAAGGAAACGAATGGACAAAATACAAGTTCGTGTCGTCAAGCCAGATGGTCAGATGGAGCGGTAACCTCAAGGGTCACCCTTTTCTATTTCCTTTTTCTGTCGCCCGCAATTGTCGATTAGTGGTCATTCTCATCCTCTGCTTTTTTGCTAGTGGGTTTTATTGAAATTTCAATTAAGAAATTCGTCTATCAAGGATACAGCGTTCCTTTTTGGTTTTTTTTTTTTTTTGGTTTTAAAGGAATTCGTGGCAATGGGGACTCTTTTAGCGAAATTAATTAAGCCTGAACAATTACGGTCGTTAGGCGAAGCGATGGAAGGTCGTGATTCGTCTATAATTCTGGTTTTTTCCCTTCCTTATTTTGGGTTATGGTTTCGGTCTCTTGTGGTAACGATGATGACTGTGCAAATGAGGACGCTGAGTGGTTTGTTTTTTTCTTATTTAGGAGAATTTGTACAAATGGTCATGGGCGGATATTTTCCAGCATTTTATAAATATTTGTGGCAAATAATTTGTACTTAATTTGCCAAAACAAAACTCGGAACATTATTTCCTGGCGTCAATAATAAAAAAAACCAAAAACACAAACGTTCGTCACGCATGCGTCACGCCCATATCATGCCTTCCTCGGGTTTTCTTTTTTTTTGGAGGCCTTTTCTTTCTGTTGTTGGAGCACTGAGACGCAAATACTGGTCCAGTGTACTCCAGACAGACACGTCTGTGGAGAAAAATGAGAAGAAGCTTAAAGGATGTAGAGCTTAGAGATTCGGCACACCACATGCGTCGGCCCCAAGGGTGCGTCACCGTGCGCGAATAAAGTCGGGACAGTCGAGGAGAAAATGCTCTGACGTGTCATTCCCATCGCAACATGCAACACAAGTAGGCATATCACTTATGCCAAGCACGCAGAAATACATACATACGTACATACATTTTCAGTGGCCCGCAGGTTCCACTAAAAGAGTCGCGGGAGTAATGCGCGCACAGGGGATCTCCAAGCCACTCGGTCTTCCGCCATCGACTTCAACTCATCAGGAGCGCACCCAGACGAGTTTTTGGGCTTGGCCCAACTACCTCGTCCTGGGTCTGCCAAGCGGTCGCCTGCCTGATGGTATAGCATCCAAGGCACGTTTCGGAATTCGTCATGATGGCGACATTCTCCATTCCGTTCGGAGAAGGAGCTGCTCAACATTGAGCTCCCCGCGCACTGCCGTGTTTCTCACCCAATCCTGGCGAGTAACTCCCACAACAGCACGAAGATCTCATTTCGGCAGCTTGTATTCGCGATCTTATTCTATCGGTCAATACCCAAATTTCATGACCACAGGTGAGAGTTGGAACAAATACTGAGTTAAAAACCGCTAAATTGGCTTTAACACCAAGCTCGGTCTTCCTGATTACAGATCTTCCAACCTGTTTTAAAATTGACCCAGCTTGGCCAATCCTGCAGGACAGCTCAGTATTACTCCTCCCATCACTCGGGAAAGAGGACCCCGAGATACCACGAACGCAGCTGCTACAATTTGTGTATAGAGACTGAATCGCCTTCAACAGAGGACCACCAATCCTATATTCCTGCAGAACACTCCAGAGTTTACCTCGAGGAACTCGGTCATACGCCTTTTCCAAATCTACAAAGCAGCTGTAGATCGGTTTGGCGTACTCCCAAGCCTTCTCGAGTACCATTCTTAGAGTGAAAAGCTGGTCGGTTGTACTTCGGCCGTGATGAAACCCGCACTGTTCATTCCCTATCTTGGATTCGACCAAAGCTCTAGAACGCGCCTCCAACACCTTAGCGTAGACTTTACCGGGGACACTTCAAAGATATATGCCCCTATAGTTAGAGCACCCTTTTTTATCCCCCTTTTTGAAAAGAGGAACAATCACCCCAGTCTGCCAATGGCTAGGTGTCTCACCGCATTCTCAGGCCACTTTAATGAAACGAGAGAGCCATAATACTTCCTCTTTACCCATTGCCTTAAGCATTTCTGGCCGAACTTCATCCACACCGGCGGATTTGCCAACTTTAAGCGATTCAATCGCTAAAATGACTTCCCCCACCGTTGGACTATTCTCCGCCCCACTCAAGACTATAGGTCTGTCCCTCTCAGTGCCCTGTTCGGGATTGAGCAGCAACACACCATCTTTGGATTTAACTCCTTGGATTATGTTGAATTTCTTTCCTCTGAGCCGGCGAATGGTTTGCCAGAACACCTTTTTCGCAGATCTATGGTCGCCTTCCAACTTCTCGTCGAACTCCTTCCAGGATTGCTCTTTAGCTGCTCGCGCAGCCAATTTGCAAATTCTTCGCGCCATAGTGTACCGGTCACGGGAAGCAGAGTCCCCCAGGAGAATCCAGTCCATGTATGCCTTCCTTTTCTCTCACCACCAGCCGCCACACCAAGCCGCTTCTCTCCACAAACATCACGTGCAGAGGCAATGACAGCTGGTGAAAGTAGTCGCCATTCTTCCTCTACATGCGATGGAACAGTTGGAATTTGCTTAAACCTTTCGGATAGGTGTCGTACGAAGTGTTGCCGCACCTCACTGCCCTATAGTTTCTCCCACCGTATGCGTGTAACCACTCTTGGTTTCCGCCTTGGCAGACGAGGTACTCTATCAGTAAGATCCAGCTTACACAAGACCAGGTGATAATCAGCTGACAGTTCAGCCCCTCTCAACACACGAACGTCACAAACCATCCGTTTCACACACGATGGTACCACAAAGAAATCTATCAACGACTTCTTTTGAAGACTCTTTGTGGTGAAAGTAGGAGCTTATAATGGACATGCCATTTGCACAACAAAAATCCAACAACCTCTCTCCGTTCGCGTGTTGATGAGGATCACCGTTCCTCCCAATCACACTCCCTCGTGTCGTTAGATCCACACCCACGTGGACGTTGAAGTCCCCCATCAAGAAATAAGAATCCATCTCAACCACCTTATCAAGGGCAGTATCAACTTCATCCAGGAAAGTCGCATACTCTGAATCTAGATTCGGTGCATACACCTGCACCAGAGCCAAAGTTGATCTTTCAAGCTTGAGTTTTAAGATCGCGACTCTCCCACCTAATGGTATTCACTCCAATACCCTGTCTGCCAGCCTGGGACTTATGAGTATCCCCACTCCCGCTTGTGTAGACAGGAAGAGTTTCCACCCGTCCGAAAGGTCCGCGGTTCTATATCCTCATTGCTTTGTCGAAGAGAGACCTACGATATCTAACCGATACCTGGCAGCTTCCTCAACTAGCTCAAGATGCTTTCCTGTGAGCGATGAGACGTTCCATGTGCCCATCCTAAGTCCATGCCGTTGTCTGTTGCCTTTTACTCCCCGCATGCACTGGTTAGTGCATGGCGTGCATCCCCCTCTACCTCCGTAATGGCTCACAAGGCCACTGCCGGGTTGCTCATGACTTCTTCGGGCTAAGCCCGACCGACTGCTGAGTGGGACAGACCGGCCACCAGACGCTCGCATACTGTCACCATTTAGGTCTGGCTCCAAATGGGGCCCTGGCACACCAGACAGGTCTCCTTTTGGTCATCGTTAGCCAGGTTTGAACTAGCAGCACGCAGAGACGCTTAGTGATAGGGCCAAGTGTGATGGCCCGTAATGACTTCCACAAATCTTCTGCAATCAATTCTCTTTAAGACAAGACGAATGCTGCGGATTTCTTGCAGATATCAGGGCATACGCGCTTTGCCATCCTGCATCCTGGATAATTCCTCCGTCTACGGTTGTGTGTATTAAACACCCAATCGTTAATGTAGGGGTTTACCGTGGACGTCCCGTGCAAGTCACGCGAATGTCATCTTGGCATGAGAGTTTTGTTTTTTCTAAAGTCACCTCAACATCCAGTGACTCCCATCGATTTTTCAAAAATCTCCCAAAACCCCTGTCCTACGTATTTATTCAAAGAGACGCACACCGTTGACACAATGGAAAAAAAAACGCTCCCGTTTCTGATTAAAATCCCGTCAAATGTCACCCACCTGCCATGCAACGTACGAATTTATTGCCATACATCTCATTAATCAACTGCAAACGCATACATACTGTACTCGCAGTCAACAAGGATACGAGCATTGCTTATCCCTGTCAAAAATACACACAAGCCCGAAGGTGGAGGAAAAAAATTGCACTACAAATCCCAAAACCAATTCAAAATGCCAATTCAAACTTCTCCCGCATAGGGAAAAAACAAAAAACACCAAAAGCTGTTTCGCTGACATCGTTCTCATATATGTCACAATTGCTATACAGACAGGTGCCAGATACTGTCACACTCATGCCGCTGGCATCATCAGCAATGAAGGCAATGCAGTCCCATCGCCTCAGCGGAGTTATGGGTGCATCTATGGGACCCCATCTCTGATGCACAATATGTTACCGAGTTACCTCTCGGTGAACGTCAGAATCATAAAGCGAATTGGTAACTGATGGGCTTGGCAGGTGGATTCTTTTTTTTTTTTTTGGTCCGTAACATGAACGTTTGCCAAAATGTATCCACCGAATTGAGAACGACAAAAAAAAAAAACAGGAGGAAAATGGATTTCAACTCGAAGTCTACATTAAATCGGGCACAAATTGAGGACGTATCGTATTTAGCCAGTGCATCGACAAGAGGTAGAAGAAGGAGAACGAGGTCAGTGTCCGTGAGTGTAAAGCTGACACTGCATGGAAAATATACAAACATTTTACCCAACGATTGCTTGGAATATCCGAATTAAAACGAACTGGAAACCTCAGTAAACAATTTGCTAGAATGCCCTCATCCACATTCACATTCACCCTCGTATAGACGATCCTAGGAGGACAATTACCGGGCTCTGTTGCCATACGAAAAGGATGAATATACATATACACTAGCTACTAAAGCGATCCAATTCCCCATGAATGCACAATAATAGAACTTTTTATTTATAGTTCAGGTAACATTCGGAGAGAGAAAATATTTTCCAACACGCTTCGTGCAAATGGGTAAAAAGAAGAAAATCACAGAAACGGAAGCAGAGAAACACCGGCACTGGGATGAGGACTACTAGTATGCACCGGCGACAACTTTCTCCATCGACTGGTTACACTCAGTTACGCTCAGGTCGTAATGTAAGGGGGTTTGCAAAATTCCGACTCTATGTATTCCTCGAAATGCGCTCAATCGAATACCAGTCGGGAGCGGGGTTGGATGTTGGCTGTTGCTTGTAATTGATGTTTATTGCCGGGAATTTTATGACGCCATCAAGTGTAAGCATGAGCCCACCTATCCGCCACCAACTGAAATGCAAATGAACGAAAAAGCGCAACAGCAACAACAAATCTCCTCAACCGTGAACTTAATTCGAGAACAAATAACTGCATTTTAACCATAAAAACCAATGGTAGTCAGCTACAGCGATCTGGAAAGGCTTTGGTCCCGAGACGACTGGCGCTGCCGCGACGACGCCGACGGCACAGCGACAGTTCCGACTACGGCATGGTAGACGGAAAACACTCTTTGCCTCATTATTGTAATTACAATCGCATTCATGTCGTTGTACAACGCGCCCTCGTCTCCCTAACCCCGGGAGATATGAGTTGGGTCGTGCGTCGGCGGGTAAACGTCTTTTCCACTGCAGCGACAATTAGTAAAAAAAAAAAAGTAAAACAGCGAACGCGTCTGCAGAACAAAAATTCAACGTTTTCCTTTAGCCGACAGCCATCTGGCTTCCGACAGAGGTTAGCATCCGTAAACTGGAAGGCTTTAAGGCAAGCAATCTCTGTTTAAAAGCAAATTGAATTGAAACTTCCATTAGGCAGCAAAAGTTTAAAGAGAGAAATTTGTAGTTGCCACTTCAGCAGAAAACCAATTTAACATTGAAAAACACCAGCTCATCTATTGGCGCCCATACTCTGATGGACAACACGACAATAGTATGACAACTTCATGTCCCATAAATTTCGAATATAAACGACCCGTAAACACATTTCAAGTCATTTAAACGGAGCGGCACGTCGGCAACTTCATCTCTGCTCTGTCATCTGACACACATTCACTCTACGGGCTCATAAAATTCCTCCTTCACACCGACACTTATGAATGGTGGCAGCAGTCCTCAAGGTGCACTCGACTTTTCCTTAACTGCCCGCTTGACACTCCTCCGTGTGTTATTTACGACAATTCAAATGTATCAAACAGTCAGTCAGAGAATAGAGAAAAGACCTAAAGATCAAAGGGGGAAAACTACGATGAATAGATATAAAGCTTAAGCTCGCAGATACCCGATGTTTGTCAATAGAAACAAGGCATTCGTCGTCTATCTCATGATTAATTCTCCAGTACTAACTGCCTCGTTCCACCTTCTTTTCTCGCTCCATTTTACATGCTCGCAAACGATTACTATCAAGTAGCAGATACCTAGATACCAGTGAAATATGAACAGATTTTCTTTCATAGACCGCTAATGTGATTATGATTCGTTTCGGATTATCCTCTGCCACCACCGGGCGAATGCATCAGCGATAAAACTATCCACGAACGTAATGTTCACTTTTTGGCATTTTCACATATCCCCAGACCCGTCTTTGGCGGCCTCATTAGTGGCATTCTCGTAACCTAGCCGCGTTCTCCATTATTCTGTTCCTAGCTAATATCTGGGTTAATTGTTTTTCGCCAACGCGTATCTATTACATATGTACACTACATCGAGCATATGGTAGAGTTGGTTGTAACCATGTGAGAAGTATACGCCATGCCCTGGATTCGGGGCATCTGGATGAGAATGAATCTGTAGGTAATTACGCGATTGGATTAGCGGATACTATGCGCGAACATAAAATTTGCTTTTCGGCTTTTCGATAATTAGATTCAGAGCAGAAGAGAAAAACGCTAATGAAAACAGAGAAAAAAAAATTACTTATTAGCAGGTGTGAAGAGAGATGTCTGGTTGTCGGAGATGTCTTTGTGGTTGGACGCGGTTCGTGTCGTCAGTGAGATTTATTTTTGGTAGGAAATTGGGTCGTGAAATGGCCGCGCTTCACAGATCCGATTTTATACGAGAAGACGCAGAATAGTTCAAAGCGGTTCGAACAGATGGAAATGAGTCACGAGTTCGGGATAAGCCTTATGAGTTCAAGACAGGTCAAGACTAGCCACGGCAGAATAAAGAGATCATTTTTCGGGTCTTTCAGCATAACTTAGCTTTATTGCATTTCACAATATCCATTGTGGCTCGTACTGTGTGTGCGGTTGCACCATCTTTTTGAAACCACATGTTCAATTCTAGCAGTTAAAAGTCGTTTATCATGGCCCTGTAGCGTTCGCCAATAACAGTGACCGTATTGCCGATGGCGTCCTCAAAAAAATACGGCCCAATTACTCCTCCCGCGTGAACGCCACACGCGATGTCTTTTTTAGAAAGAAATCAAATTGTTCAAGAGCTCATTTAAAAGACGGAACGGTTCAACGATTTTGAAAAACAATTCTGGCAATGAACCTGATTTTGCTATATGGATTGACAGATCTGGACTAGTCCTATACCTATAGTCCCTCCAACCAAAGTTTGCTGAACTGGTCTCCGAGAAATGAAAGACTGGAATGACATTTTTCTTATGATACAGGTGATACAGGTACTACCGTGTCCAAAAGGTAAAGTGAAATCGCATTTATCCTTCAAAGTCTTCCAATAGAGACTTCCAAACATTGACAGTTGATAGAGGGCATACTATTCAAGCTACATCTGTTAAATTGACTGCCATTTATTCAGTCTGTTTTGCCAAATCGCCATGGATGGATACTGTTCGCGCGCTGTGCCAATTTTACGGTAGCCTTAATCGTCCTACCAAGGGGACTATTCACAGTGTGGTGGATAAATTTGAGTCCACTGGCTCAGTGAACGATAAACCAATGCCCGTACATCGACGAAACGCAAGATCTGCCGAAAACAAAGCCGCTGTCCGTAAGAGCGAACTCGGCCTTTCGCAGACCACAACTTGGCAAATTTTGCGTCGTTACTTAGGCCAGCAAGCGTACAAGATTCAACTGACCCAGGAGCTAAAGGTAAATGACCCTAGACAACGACGTGTATTCGCTGAACCGGTTCTGGTTAGTTGGAAACGGACCCTAATTTTCATCGAAAAATCATCTTCAGCGATGAGGCCCATTTCTGGATGAATGGGCACGTCAACAAACATAATTGTCGAATTTGGAACAATATCAATCCACATGAGGTCCAGGAGCGTTCAATGCATCCCGAAATAGTCACTGTTTGGTGTGAATTTTGGGCTGGCCGTGTGATCGTTCCATATTTCGACGTTGGCCAGGCTATTACCGTCAACGGCGAACGTTATTGGTTAATGATAGCCAACTTCTTTTGGCCTGAATTTGATGATATATGGACAACAACGACAATGTTGTTTCAACAGGACGGTGCTACGTACCACACAGTTCACGTTACATTGGAAATTCGGCGCGAGCTATTTGAGGACATGGTCATTTCATGTGGAGGTGATGTGAATTGAACCGAGATTGTGCGATTTTTCCCGGTTAGACTTTTTGTTGTGGGAATTTCTGAAGTCGCAGGTATATGCAAATAAGCCACAAACAGCGGCCCTCATAGCCAAAATAACCCATGCTATCGGTCAAATTCAGTCTGATCCACATATATATGTACATATACATATGTATGTATAGGCGCCAGAGTCATTTCGGATGCGCTCCACCCCAGAGAAGCCGCGGTGGACATTTGAACGATGGTATATTCTATACGAAATGGCATCAACAGGCCTTTCTAATGAATGAAAAGTGTGGACGATAGCTCATACACATTTTGCTTTAGTTAGATTTACAAATAGGAAGCGCTTAATGCACTTTTGCATTTTTAAAATTGATTGACGTTCAGCTTTCTTTTCGATGCGACTTGTATATCCTCTATCTACTCAAAACAGCGCACTGGAGTGGTCTTTCGAGATTGTGGAATATCTGGCGTCCACGATGCCACATCAGGTGAATACGGGGGTTATGGTATGATCAAGTCGAGTATTTGGTGAAGCATTAAAATTGCAAATCTCGAGTCAACCGATTCATTGATTTTATAATACATTCCCTCAATGTGGACAATGTTCCATTGGATATTGCCCTCTGGAGAAAATACGCACATGCCTGGTGACACAACTAATTATGAGTTGAAAGACCCCATCTAATCCACTAAGTTCAATTGCTCTTTACTGTTCTCCCCTAATTGCTTCATTTCATTAAAGAAAAACGCTTTTGTTGCCCTAGAAACAATCACCTGTCAGCTTCCCTGCGGTTTTATGGATTCTCAATGAATCCTCGAAACGCAGTCATATACATATGTACTTACATATCGTCACAAAAAGACCCTCGTAAAGCCACTCAACCCGGACCGCTGTTGACAGGGCACTCTTACACGCATAGTTTGTTTATCCGTACAATACTCGTGGCCCGGGTCCCATACCAGTGCACCATTACAATGAAAATTGACACAATGACTGCGATTTCTGTGGCAAGTTAACTCCGACGAACGTTTAATGCATCACAACAACCCCCAACGCGTCAGTTAATCACTCAACACACTTTCTCACCCTCATCTTCTCTGCTCCTTCTTGGGACAGAACAAATACGATAAAATAAACTGTAATCTACACCACCCGTATTTCGCCTCACCGACCACCTTCACCTCTATACGTACTTGAGTCAAACAAAGACAATTCAGATGACACCAAGTGACGTCTGGTGCGTTTGAACCGATTTCACCCCCATTAAGTGAAATGCTAGAACGCAGTCTAACCTTCCTCCTCATCGATTTCGTTTGTTTTCCTCAAGAAAAAATAAGAAATAATCTCGGGAGGGTGGTGTGGACTATGGTGGACGAAAAGTGTTTTTTATTACATTGTTAACCGACCACAACGGACACGGTCATATCCGAGAATAGGGGAGCCAAAGAAGAATAAGAGGAAACATCGAAAGGGTGCAACAACTTCTACTTAAGGGAGCATTATGGCTGTTTCATCTAATAGTTCTCACAATTCCCTTTTCCCTCAGTCGGTTTTTTGGCTCCCGTTCCACCCTTTTGCGCTCGATGTCCTCGCCACATCACCGCTTTGGTGGACGCTACCCCCAACCCCCTTGCTTGATGGAGAATTAATTTAAAATTATTACTATAGTTTGCTCAAAACAGGTTTTTTTTCCCCCCGATTCCTCTTCCATTCGTCCTTTCTCTTCCTTTGGGATGGACATTCTACTCGTATTCGTGCGCAAGAAACGCGCGAATGAATAATTTAATGGGAAAAGTGCAAAAACAAAAAACATAAACCAAAAAAAAGCGAAACGATGCACACACATAACCCGAGGGTAATCCTATCCGCACATTACCGCCCCGCTAAGCTTGGTTCAATGGCGAATCTTGGTCGGGTCGCGCTGGATCTTAATGCGAAATCTCTGTCGGCTTTAAATAGTAAAATTTAATTTTCTACCTTTTAACGTTACCCCCCATTCTCCGGCGTACCATCTGAAGCAAGTGCTTTATTCTTTTCACCTTCTTGCGTCCCATAAAAACAGAAAAACAAAAGGAAAAAACCAAAAACAAAAAAAAAACCAACAGAAGATAGATAGAGGACTGAAAGTCCTTGTTAATATTTTAATCTTGGATTAGAATTACCCCGGCATACGAGTATATGACGCAAGGATAGGAGGATAAAAGTAAAATGAGGCGAAAGCTAGCTTTTAACTTGTCAGGTGCGAGATTAATTGAATTTATTTTCACCTGGAATGAAGAAGGCAACGTAGCCTGTTCGACAACACTGATAAGCAGTCTGTGGTGGTCGGTAGAGGGTGTTACCTTACTTACGTACCTACGTCGCCTAGGTAGGCACATGCGGAGAAATTAGTTTTTAATTGAAGCACTGGGGGTGGTTTTCATCGGGAGTGAGTATTTTCGGGATGAATAATTAAGAAGTGGGCTTATTACATCAGACAAGTTACTGTAAAAGTCGGTCATTCGATCCTCAAACGAGAGTGAGGAGTAGACGGGGAGTGAATGGAAAATTGTATAACAGTTGGTTGAGATTAGAATGTCCTTGAAGGTGAGTAGTTAGAGTGCTCGTGGAAATCGTTTTAGGCTAAAAGCAAATTGATGGTAATTAAGTGGGTAGCAGGGAGCTAACAAAATGGAATATGCGACGAATATTGTAGGAGATAGTGCGCATATTCTGGTGTTGATGTCTTTGTATCAACGGTAGTAGAACAGAACCTTTAACTTCCTAGGTACTGACAAATGTCGATGTGTTTAGCAGACTCAGAGTTATTTTTTTTTTTTTGTTTTGTTTTATTTAATGGAGTTCCACAAGGGTCGCCACTATTTCCTACTTTGTTAACCTTTTTTTTCAAGAAAACAGAATGAAACAGTCCATATTTCTGTTGATCCAAAGAAATTTGTACATTTTAGTCCGAAAATTCATGTAACACTACAAAAGATGTCCCATAAGTGTGAAGCTTGTGGCCTGTCTTTTTTTATATATTTCTCAAACAGATTATTGCACTTATACTATATTATTGTGACAATAGATGCTACAGCCAAAGATGGATAAGTAAACGGAAAATAGACAATGATCTTCAGCTTGTGGAATGTGACATCCTCGATATGATCACCGGCAGACGAACAACTTGTGGCGAGCCTAGACCACTAAAAACCAAATTTCATACAAACTAACATCACGAACGTTGAATGGGACTGAGCAAACAGGGGATACAAAATTGTGACACCTCCAGAAAATTACCTTCACTGACATGCATCTGCGACGAACGTCAGCACAAGATGCAAGGACCAGTTTCAGAGGTTTTTACCTTTGAAGACGGCACCACATGCTACAGCATAGCATTTACAAAGAAAGACGAATAGTCAAAACAGCCTAGGAGACATTGTGCCCTTTGTACGTTATTAGTGTGACATTACGACTCTGAGTCAAAATATCAATATGGAGTCACTCCTAGCACTCGTCCGACCCAACCAACCGAGTGCCCTTCTAAGTTAGGAAAGCAATTAACTTCCTTTGCCATCAATCTCCGACAGCTGCAATTTGCCATTTTATGCCACCACGTCATAGGCCACTTTGGAAACAATGCCATAACATTCTGATATTCGCATTCCAAAATCAATTACCCACATCCGTTTCAAGGTGAGAACGTTAAAATGGTCCTTAATTAACACAACGCTAACACAACTCAGCAACTTTATTGCGGCAATGTCTTGAAAATTAATTTCAATCTCCTCTCAAAGTGGCAGAAAAAAATGTACGAATTTCATTTACAAAACAAAAGGAAGCACCCACCTACACAGGACGAGGGTGGGAACTAAAGTTAACCAAAAACAACCCAATCGAGCAGCAGTGAACGGAACAACCAAAAACCGAATGAAGTACGAAGTGTGCCTAATCAAATCTTTCCCACAACCACAACAACGTCGGGCCAGACGTTATTCCGTAGCCCCGCTGTCCGCCCGGCAACAAGGGCAAATTAACGATAAATAATTCAAAGCTCGTAGGGAAATGTAAGGAGCAAAATGTTGTCGAAGCCGCGCATACAAGGATTCAACCCTTTTACACCCACTAGACTCAACCACACGCGTCTCGTTGTTCGTCTTCGATTTGTTTTCGTTCCACATGTACACCACCAACACCATGGATACTGAGCGGGTGGGGGTCCTTGTCGTTCTGTGATTATTATCCTAGTCCTCTGGAAAATATGAAAATTTAGCGGTATTTTCGGTTCCTTGGCACAGAATCCACTTGTTTCCATAACACAATCATACACCACATGCATCCGCCATCCGCCATCTGCCTCGTACCTCATTCGTACCCGTACGATAGAAGCCGAGTGTTGTTTAGGAAAAACTTTTACGCTATACTAGGGTGGTGCTTGCTTCTTTCGAGCTTACGAAAAGTTGATCGCTTGCAGGTATAATTATAAGGAAGTAGTTGTACTCAGTGCTTGGTAGTCGTATTTGCAGCAAGGATAACGACAACCATGATGCGTTGTAGTGAAATGAGAGTGTCGACTTTAGGCAAACATCCGGAAGCAATGAGTAGAGATTATCGCATAAATTGAAAACACTTTACTCAATGTGTTCGGGTCTCCTTGTTCGTCGGCTCCCAAGAAGGACCTTTGATCTGATTAGTTGCGTATATAGTGGTACGACGAGGGTTATAAAGTTCAAGCGGTTTTTAAAGTTAAACTATTGCGGTTGCACATAGATCGTTTGAGTGCCATAAAGTGGCAGATGCTGGGAATTGATGATGGCGGTTTTGACTGTAAACTTTCGAGACTGCCTTGCCGAAGCTGTTTATTGCATTTGAGGATCGTTTCATGCACTTGTGGGTTGCGGCATGCAGCATCGGTTTGCAGGAAGTTTGTTTTTCCGTGTTATGGTATTACAAATCCATACGGTGTAGTTAGGAATAAATCGATTTCAGTAACTGCAACTGCAAAGATTCATGAAAAAACAAAAAAAAAAAAAACGGTTTCCTTGCTTCCATTGAAAACAGACGTTTTTCACGTCTGTTTTTCCTCGACTTCACTTCGTCATAACAAGTTCATTGCTCCAGTCGCGCCGGCATCAGATCATACGTCGACGAAAACAACATTCCAACATTCCAACATCCAGTATCCGATGAAAAACCGCATGAATAATTACGTTTCGCTCTACTCAACGTCTATATCCGAAGAATGTGGAGGAAGGCGAGCAAAAACAACAAAAAAAGGAAAATGGATTGCATCAAAAGCGAAAAAGCAAAACACGATTTTGTCGCAAGAATGTTGAAAAGTATTTCAAAGTAACAGTGGCGACTAGACGAGATGATACTATGAGTAAGGCAGCGAAGACTCCCCCGCAGAGCTGCGGTCCAAAGAACAGACGAGACGGGATGAAAAGTAGGGGGCGTCAAGGAAATGTTGCAATGGATTTGGCGTAGTCAATAGGTTACACATAGGCAGGACAATGGCTGAAAGGGATAGGGTAAAGTTTTCGAAAACTTCTCGGTCGACGAGTGGAGGTGGAGTTTTAAGTAGAGGGCGTTGGTGTGGTTGTATGGTCGCACGGTTTGCGTGGTTGAGTTGAGTTGTTGTATATGGTTATTGTTAAAGTTTAGAAGGAACTTGTCGTTCACATCACTGGGAAATAAATCCGAGTTTATGAAGAGCAACAAATGGAACGATATACATAGGTGGAGGTAGCCAAGACTCAATGTTGGCTACTTATTAGATCGATTTAATCTGAAATTTAAGAGTTCATGCAAAATTCTGTGGCTTACTTAGGTGGCGCACAATATCTGGTCAGCTGTTCCAGAACCGTTGGCCTTTCCACCTGCGTGCACCATCTTAAATGCGGTCTTATTCCTCATCGTTATGGAGTTGTGGTGTCCATTCCCTCTACATAGCCCAGCCGCGTAGGACATTCTATCCATAGACGTCTGACCAGGCCGATGTCGCTGTACAGCCCAAAGAGTTCGTGGTTGAATCTTCTCCTCCACACTCCATATTAACACAAACGGGACCAAAGATTACACGAAACATTTTCTTCTCGAGGCATCCAGGTGCCTCATCATCCATTTTTAATAGGGTCCAAGCTTCTGCGCCATAAAGGAGGACCGGGGCGATTAAGGTCTTGTAGAGGATTATCTTGGTCCTTCAAGAGAGGACTCTGCATCTTAATAGCCTCTTGACCCCAAAGAAAGAGTTGTTCTGCGTCTAATCTCAGCGCTGGTGCTGTTGCCGCTTGTCACTAGTGAACCAAGGTAGACGAAATCCTTGGTTGGTTGGTTGGTTAGGTGATTTCCCTCCATAAAGCGGTTGGAATCACTACCACTGTCGGCTTGGTTGTCGTTACTCCTGGAACCATTTTATGCTTTGAATAAAATTCGATAATTTGCTGAACTCTGTTTTGGATATATCCGCCAGTTCATCAAGGAAAGTATTCTCCCAGAAATTGTCTTATTGAGGAGGCTAGGGCAGGACAATTGTATAGAAGATGGGATGGAGTTTCCTCATCATGACACCTACTGCAATAGTCATTATATGACAGTCCTAGTCTGGCGGCATGTTTCCTTAAGGGGCAGCGTCCTGTTAGTACTCCAACTAGGCCGTTTATAAATTGCCTGGGTATTTTTAGCAAATCTGTGGTTCTACGTTGACAGTATCTGGGCTAGGTTTTTCTCGCGTAGTTGCATGTATCAAGATCACGCCATCTCTCTTTGGCCTGTTGCAGTGCCTGTTTCGAAATTTTATATTTTAGCGTTTCCATTGGTGGATGGATATCCGCTTTAACTAGTTTTTGGCTATTTCGTCTGCTTCACAGTTACCTTGTATATCACTATGCCCGGGTACCCAGCACAACGTAATAGCGCGACTGCTCGATAAATCGTTTAGAGGCTTGCGGCAACGCCTGACCAGTTTTGATTTCGATTCGAGTGCTTTTATTGCTGCTTGGATACCTGTGTAGATGACAATGTCACTGTATTCCATCAGTCTCAAAGACAGCCAGCCGGCGGTCTGACTAATAGCCGTTAATTCAGCTTAGAATTCACTACAGTGGTTCGGTAGTCCAAAGGACTGGCCGATTTTCAGGGTCGTTCCATAAACCCCGGCACCCACACCATTGACTGCCCTGGACCCGTCCGTGTATATTTTCAGTGCAGTGCCCTTGCGTGGAAAGTCATTCGTCGGTTTGTTGTTTTATATAGAATCTTGAAATCCAGGATCCGGATTAAGTAGTCCGTGACTTCACTCAAGTTATTTCGAAAGAACTTCCAATGAGCTGATTCCTTAAGTCGCAACGCCTATTTCTTTACCTTTTCCTTGCCAAAGGGTAGTAGGTGGAGCATCGTTCCGAGGGCTGCAGTATTAGAAGTTTGACATAGTAAGATCCCTACAGTGCCGTGCACCAGCTAAACAGCCCCACGTCAGAATAGGCCTAACGGCTCGGTATACAACCTGTCCGTGAAATGGGGTTTGATACCCCATCTGGTGCGCAAGACTTTCTTGCAGGTGTATAGCGCAGTTGTTGCGTTCTTCCGCATTCAGTCTCCAGTTGAGCTTCCTGTCGAGCATTTGGCGTGATCTGTGAAGCCCCGTTGAATTTTAGAGGAGAGACTTGAGGTATCTGCCGTTTTCTTGTGAATAAAACTATCTCCGTTTTGGGACTTATTCCACGCCCGCAGTTCTCTGCCCATTTGGCCAGTTTCCCTAGATCTGTTTCCATCATATCCCGGATTGTTGGGGAGTGTTTCCCGCTAATTGCTATGATTTTGCACCCGTTGGCCTCCACGGATACTAGTACTTAGTTTACAACTACACAAAGGAAAGGAAAGAGTACGCGCTGGGCATTTTTATCGACATTGAGGGAGCATTTGATAACGCAACCTTTGACAGCATGTGCAACGCTGCCAGACATCATGACGTAGATGAAGCAATGGTCCTATGGATCAAGGCAATGCCTATGCACAGGACATTGACCGCTGATGCAGGCCTCGACCAGTATGTCAAATCCGGCGTAAACAGGGGCTGCCCGCAAGATGGCGTCCTGTCTCCGCTGTTATGGTGCATGGTGGTCGATTATCTGCTTGATGCTCTCAATGCCTCTGGAATCTATGCCCAGGCCTATGCGGATGACGTCGCCATTCTTTTTGTCGGCTCATGTTTAGCGACTGTCCGTCTCAAAGCAGGTGGCGCTAAATGTGATCGATAATTGGTGCACTAGAAATGGGCTGGCAGTCAATCCTCTTAAGACCGATGTTATTCTCTTTACGAGAAGGAGGAAAATACTGACATGACTCAGCTGGTACTAAAAGGCACTTCCATCCCGATATTCAAGGAGGCTAAGTATCTAGGAGTTTTCTTAGATAGCAAGCTTCTTTGGTCAAAGCATGTTGAGTCAAAAACCACCAAAGCGTTGTCAGCTTTCTGGCAATGAAAAGGAGCTTTTGACAAAACATGGGGTTTATCACCGGCAAAGGTCCTCTGGATCTACACGGCAATGATAAGACCGATAATCTCATATGCATCGGTTGTCTGGTGGAACAGACTGAAACGCAAATACAAGGCTGGGGGCCTTCCCCAGCACGCAGGGCGCTGCTTTAGATGCTATGATGAGCCTTCCGCCTCTTGACATACATATTTATCAGAGGGTGTGCTCTGAAAGCCATGTCTCGTCTGAAGAGAAATTGCTTTTGGTATAGCTCGCGTGCTTGCGCAAGAATTGTCCTGCGAACCCTGTCTCCTGGACATGCCTTCTGACGCACTGACGCCCAGGCCAAGAGGAGGATGATACTGCAGAGCATTTCCTCTGTGATTGTCCCGCCTTTGCTCGCGCACGGTGGCGCACCCTTGGAACCGACTTGGTGTGTGCCGAACCCCAAGCTCTACATCACTGAAGCTCCTTCAAATTTTTCTGCGGAAAAGGGGGAAAATACAGTAATGTAAGGTGTCTGTCTGGAGTACAATGGACCAGTGTTTGCGTCTGAGTGCTCAGCGGTTAGCAGAAGCCTTCAACAAAAAAGAAAAAAAAAAAAAAACCCCAGTCTAGGCTATAAGAGAACAGAACCCAAAAGCCGTAATCAAGTTGCATCTCAACCGGGAAGATTCCAACCGGATCTGCTGGCGAAACCCTTGATCATTGTAGTTGTCAATGTCATCACCATATGCAAGCAATTATGCATATTGTATTGGCCAGTGAGCTCCGTAAAATAAAATTTTTTTTTAAGAATGATGTGGGATGTATCTTGAATCCTTTGTTGACATCAATTCAATCAATGACACAGGTCAATTCGGCACCGACCCTGGTGAAGCAGCGAGAATTCTCCTTTGTCATCCTTGTCCCTATACACACTGTCATATGCGACGAAGAAGTGGTGGCCATCAACTTGGAATTCATGGGTCCTCTTCAGGATTCGCCGCAGTGTATGGTTCATTCTGCCTAACGGCCGTATTTTGACTATCATCATTTCATCTCAGCAGGCTTCTGCTCTGGTTTTACATCCTTGCCATATCCATTTTTTTTGTTTTTTTTTTTGGTAAACGTACTGAGGCTAGCAGACTTATTATTCAGGTTTGCTCTTATACTCCAACAATTTTCTTAAACATTTAAACGTCGGTATTAGAGACGTTTGGGAGCTCTGCCCGGAAATTGGTCGATATACAGTAAGTATGGTCCCTAGCGCCTATATCTTCAAGTCATGGAATTCCCAAGGTTTCAATAATCACAAAACTGCAAAATGAATGAGGTCAATACGTTTTACACTTTTGTGGCCTTCTCTTCTAATCGAGAACATCCATCCTTTGTCATTGTAGAAACAAAACAAAACAAACCAACAACTTTGTCCTAATTGTCACAAAAAGATCTCTTTGCCGGTCAGGTTTAAAAGAGCCACTGCCAATCATCCCGCGAATAAATGTCAACCTCATAAATCCCTAATCCAAAACTCTTCATCATCCTATTTCTTCTCCAACTTTTCCATAACCTCTCGCCTCGTAACGGTGAACAAAGTCCTTGGAAAAGATGAAGAAGAAAACGTTAACATCGAACATAATTTGCGGTCTTTTACCTCTCAACGCTTCTCCGCAATATTTCCATTATCCTTCATGCTATGATAGAGCTTAATATTCCACAAAACATTGCACACCATTACCCGCTCAATCTAGCCACACGAAGGATAAAGTGAACGAAACGAAACCCTACAACCACCCACCAGACCGGGGCGGGAGTAGGAAGACAAAAACCATCTCAGCTAAGGTCGATAAATTTCTGATGAACCAATTTCGACTTCTAATCCACGAATACCGAATTGAAATATTCCCTCCAACGAATGCAAGGACGAAAGGGTACCGAATCGATTCGCAGCCGAAGTTCATCACTTTATATCGAAAAAGGGGGGGAGGAAAACACGATAACAACACCACCATTGCACGCAACTACATATTATCTCCACAGAGGTAGATGGGTGATTGGAGGAAGGAGTGAAACATGTTGTCTCATTATCGTAAAGTTCCCTGCCATCCCCCCTGTCATACAAGCATATTTTCCTTACAACAACAACAGCGACTTAGTGGAATGGTATGTATGTTTTTGGAAACAAAGCAAACAGAGGAAGCGAAGAACTCTGGACAAACCGCCCGAGGGTGTACGATGAACCGAAGGAATGGCAAGGGAAAACAAGAAAGATAAAAAGCAACAAGGTAGCGGAGGTTTCAGGTTCTTTTTCCTCCCTTTTCGGAACTGATTGTGTGTGTCCTTTTTCGTCCGGATACCAATGACGATAGTCTTGCTATTTGGCTGTCCGCCCGTCGACCGCTGTTGTAAGACAAACGAGGATATTTGCAACACAAACAAACGGATGGGACGAATGCAATGCGGGGAAGTTACAATGCAGCTCCACTTTTTTATGTTCGAATAGTTTCCCCTCTTCATACCCCTCGGCCTGTTGACCCTCTTGATAATAAATAGCAAGTGACAGGACAGCAGTGGGTGTCTTATGGCAGCAGGCAACTGGGAAGGAAGTTGTTTTGGTTTATAGCCTGGTATTTTTGTATTTGATTGTCGGAGTCAATGGAATGGTCAAATGGATTCCAGGTACATAACAAAACGATGACGATGAAGCGGTGAAGCACAAAAACTCATTGAAATGATTTCTAGTGCGCTCGAGAGGATATTTTTCATTCTTTCTCCTAGTCGCTGATGACACCGAAGGTCCTGACAGGAAGAAAGGAAATTTTACGACTGACAAGTATTGGGGTCGACCGGTGGGTGAATATCATGTGAATAGCGCGAAACACCATTGAGAGCAGGATCGGTGTGTGGGCGGATGTTACTTTCAATTAAAGTAAAAGCAAAGGAATCGTCTACTTTGATCTGGAACTTCCTTTGAACTGATGGTAAATGTGAAAATGGAAAAAGCTTTTGTTTTTTGGGTGAAATCATTTCCGAGAAGATGCTCATTAATTTAATAGCTGACATCAAAGGAGTGAATGAGTGATTAGAGTCATGGCTGTTAAGAGGGACAGTTGACCTTGTGCCAAATTTAAGATTCATCAACTAAAGCGACGGGGATTTTGGTTGCTCGGGATTCATTCGTCGTAGAACTTAAGTGTTATCCGGAGCATTCATTTTGGTCCTAATAGGAAGGAAAACATTTGCGTGGAAGTTAGGTGGATCATGGTTTCAAAAGACTTGCCCACAGTCAATAGACAATAGTGAATCAAAAAAACAAAGTAGGTTGTTAGTAAGAAATCGTCAAAGAAATCCCTTTTCATGACATAACTGAAAACAGGGTGTTGGACCTTTCTCGAATTTTTTTCAATCAAAATTGCTATTACATGCCCGAATGTTGTGTAAGTATTTACCCAAGCAAATAACTAAAAAGGTGTTTTATCGTGACAGTGCAACGGTAGTTTCTAAGCTCCTAGCACTTATCCAGTCAGATGTCGTGTTATACCTTGTATGGGAAAAATAATACAAATTGTTGACATACTCCACTCAACAAGTTCGTACTCAAACTATTCAATTTTTGTTCAAATGCTGCAGTAAGATGAATTTCCCTAAATGTTGACAAAGAGTCGGCTGAACAGGGTGCTTAACTTTCTATGACAAAACGAATTCTACTCAAAAAATGACTGAGCAGGTGATTTACCCAATTTTCATAAGCAGCAGTCAAGTAGCATTTTCTAAATTTAATTTAATTTAATTATTTAATTTAATTTATGGATTCGGTTGCGCAGGATGTTGGACATTGTTTAGTTAAATAATTAATACAAACTGGAGTATTTCGCAAGCCCTTCACTGCTCAAGTTATGGAAATACTGCAATTCTACGATTTTTGGAGTGAGTTAATGTACACCTACGATAAATACACACAAGCGGTGTGTACCTTGGTGGAATTCACAGCCTGAATCTCTAAGGAATCAGGTGAGATCTCTGTTTAACAGAGTCAAGCGATCTAATAGTTGGATTGATTATATATAGATCTGCTCCAGAGAATGTCTTGGAGGAAAAACTGCGAGAACATAGACTCGCTACCAACTGCGGATCCGACACTATAAATTGATGTCCCACGAGCATACAAATGGACTAATAGTATGACAATTAGCCTATCTGGCAGACCTTTCAGTCCTGATAAAGTTAAATGGGCAATTGGTTCTCTTAAACTATATAGGGCTCCATGCAAGGATCGCATCTTTGCTATTATTCTACAGGCACTAGACATTACTCTTGCACCACTGATAATTCTTTTTAGGTCCTGTTTCAACTTGGGCTACATCCCCCACACCTGGAAGGAAGTGAACCTTGTCTTCATCCCCAAGATCGGAATACCAGGTAAATAATCTAAATCCTATCGCCTTATCAGCCAACAATCTTTCCTACTAAAAACATTTAAAAAGCTGATAGAGCTCCATATTGGAGGTATCCTAGAGAATCAGATACCCTTGCATCGGAATCAGTATGCATATCACAACGAACGATCTACCGAGAATGCACTACATCACTTAGTAGGGCGTTTTGAAAATAGTTTCACACGCAAGGAGATCGTAATTTGCGCCTTTCTTGATCAAAAGCCCCCTTTTGACAATACTGGCAGTCACCGATCACCACTGCACTATCCCGCAGAGGTGTAGACCATCCCACTAACCACTGGATGAGGGCGATGCTGAAAAGCCGTATTATATTAGCCACGTACCGGTAGCTAAGGGGTTGCCCACGAGGAGGAGTTCTTTCACCCCTTCTCTGTTCGATAGTCATCGTCGACGTATTCTACAAGCTAACCAATCTCAGCTACTAAGTCATCGGATACGCCTATGACCTAGTAGTTTTTGTTACAGGCAAATGCGAAATCTCTGCCTGTGAACGCATGCAACTTAGGCTTCAATCTATCACTGATTGGCGTGGCAGAGAGGGTTTATCCATAAACTCACATAAGACACTCTAAGTCCCGTTTACAAAGAGGAGAAAGCTACAGCCTTGCCCCGGATTTTCAGAAGAAGTTCAGGATCTTGGTATTGACTTTGATCGCAAACTTAACTGTAACTCCAACATCAAAAACAAACTCACAAAGGTGACTAAGACACTGTGGGCCTCTCAACTCACTTATGGTAAAGCCTGGGGATTTAAACCGAAGCTAATCCACTGGTTATATACCGCGACAATAAGATCTACTTTTGTGTCCGCAGTCAGGGACTAGCGTGTCTCGGCTTTACAGACGATATGCTATCCTGCCCGCCCCACGGCTGCCCAATAAGGACTGATTAGACTTGCTTTGCTACATGGACTTACCCGGATTGCTCATCAAAACAGGGGCTCCAAGGTGGCGGTGGTTTGAAACCCAACACATCAGAGGCAGCATCTCTGATGGAATGCTCCCACTGTTGTTCTGTGGATTGTGCCGGTATCATCGGTATTTGCGAGAGGTTGAGGGAAATAAGATCGGCAAAGATCTTAGCGGTCTCTTGCGGACTCCGTGGCATCCTTGATATCTACATTAGTATCTTGGCTACAACAAGGAAGCGATCCGATTAGATTTCGATTCCTTGGGAGGTTCGTACATTTAGAATGATAGAGGAGTGTCTGGTGTTGATCGCAACGCGATCAATCTGCTTAATGATCGACTGATCAGGTGATCGGCAGGTTCCTTTTGGGATGTTGAGATGCGGGAATCGTGTGCTTGTTAGGAAGAGATTACACCCCGCCAGGAAGTCAAATAGCTGGTGACCATTTTTGGACGTATTGGCGTGTAGGCTATATTTCCCTGTAATCGACTCGAGGAGATCGTAGAAGACGTCTTTAGGTCGATCGTCATTTTCTTCGGTTGGGGTGTGACCGCATATCAAGAGAATGTTCCCAAAATTAGCTTTGATGCGGATTGTTAAAGATTAAGACTTTTTGTAGGCGTCTTCCTCGAATAATGAATCCGCATCCGAATGAGCGCTGTTTTTCTCCTTGTAGCAATCCCGTAGTAGATGTCGCAGCTCTCCATTCTCCTTTTTACTTGGTCCATCTCATCGCACTTTAAGAGGTGCGGTTATATGTATCTGCTTTATAGCCTGCACCCGGTCTTTTAAGGCACCTCGCATTCTAGGTGCAGACTCGCAAGTCATTTAGTTGTTTGCTGGGGCCGTCAGCATCCGTCCATATCCGAGGCTTGTAATTGCTTCGCAACAGTTCACTCAGAAAACCTGAGTTCGTGATAAAACTTAGTATGTTTTTGAGTGAGCTAGCAGCGATTTCTTCTGCTTCAAGATAATACTTCCTTAGGTGACGATGACGTGTACTGACCAGGCAGTTACAGTGGCATTGTATGTGCTCTGCTGTTTCTTCGTCTTCATTACACATTGGCAAGTGTCATCTTGTATGATGCCCTTTGTTTTGAGGTGTTTATTAACTGGGCAGTGTCCAGTAAGGAAACCTGTGATTAAACGAATCTGACTCCTTGAAAGCATGAGAGGTGTTGGGAGGAACAACTTGGCTTATCTGTTATCTTTCGTTTGTAACCAGTAGTGATCCGTCGTGTTCCTCAGCCAATTGTTTATGCAGCATTTGGTGGTGCTGATGGGTATGCCGCGGAAAGGCGTATTTCTGTTTATATTTTCTGTGAGGCAGAGTTCTATAGCAAATATCTCTGCTTGAAAAACGGAATTATAACTGTCCATGTCTACGTAGATGCATATGTCTGTATTTGCTTCGTATACTCCAGCCCCAAAACCTTCGTTCGTTTTGGAGCCATCTGTGTACCACACGTAGGATCCACGATTGAAGGAGGGTCTATCCTGTTCCCAGTTTTGTCGGTTGGGGAATGTGACCTTGTAGTTTTGGCTGAAGTTATATCTGGGGAGACAGTTGTCTGTGAGAGATACCTTTAGGATTTCATGCCTGTTTATTTCGGTAAAGATATCAGGGTGAAAGAGCCTACGGATAGAGTCATCCTCCACGATCAGTCTATGTGCGAAGACCATTGCTTCCTTCTTCAGTTGGAGATGAAGAGGTGGCAGGTCTGTGATGACTTCTAGTGCTGTTGTGGGGGTTGATCGCATGGTCTTTCCCGAAGAACAAGGGGATAAGGTCCCTGCAGCTGTGGCTGTGTGTCAACTTGAATTGAGCAGGGACAGAGATCGAGACTGGCTTTTGGCATATTAAACGCGATCAGATTCTTTGTTCTGCTTGCTCGCTCTCTCTCCCTATGTCTGGTTTTAACATTTCTGCCAAACTCGTCAGATTATGCAGGATGACAATAGAGAATTCTCGCTGCTCCATAAAGCTCGGTATTGAATCAACTGAGACCTTTGATGTTAAAAAAATAAAGGAAACAGGGCGACGCACTGTCATGTAATTTTTTTCAACGCCGTACATGGAAAGATCATACGAGACTCACTGACCAACACAAGAGGTACGATATATTTCAAGTCTGTGCTACTGCTTGCGACCTTGACGTAATTGGACGAACACAGCAGGATGTAAATGAAGCCTTCGAAAGCATTGAAGCAGAAGCAGCTAAAATCGGTCTTCGGTTAAAGAGGGTAAAACGAAATATATGCCGTCAACCAAAAATGACGCACAACACCGACGTCTCGGCCAGAATGTTACAACTGGCTGCTACAAATTATACCTTGGCTCACTAGTGACCAGGGACAACACCGGCGCTGAGGTCACACGCAGAATTACTCTTTCCAACCGCTGCTGGACGTTAACGAAAACGGATAAGGAGACCCTTGGTCGTTCCTGGAAGAAAATTCTCCAATCGATTTGTGGTCCCCTTTGTATAAGTGGAGAGCGAAGGAGGAGATATAGCGACGAACTACATATGTATACGGGTCTAGTACCACATCTATGGATCCAGCGTCTAAGATGGCTAGGTCATGTAGAGCGAATGGATAACACAGCTCAGACCCCAAGAGTATTCGAGTCCAATCCCAAGGGACGACGCAGCAAGGGACGACCGAATCTAAGGTGGCGCGCCCAGGTGGAAGAGGACCTTGACAAATCGGAAGTGCATCGCTGGAAGCAGCTGGCAAGGGACCGTGCCTATTGGCTGAGGCCCAGGTTCACACCGGATTGTAGAGCCTCATATAAATAAGTAAGGATGGACAAGCTAAACCCAGGAAGGCCGTAAATTCTTGCTGGTCACAAGCTGTACGAATAGTTTGAAATAAAGTCCTTATTTCTGCTCTACCAGGGTCTGAGGCACAAACAGGACTGACGACAAACTGTTCGGAATAATTTTAAGGGAGGCACCACCAAACAAGTGCCATACCTCTTGCATTACGGGACCTGTTCAAAAAAGAAGGAAACTTTTCAAAGTTCGCGAGCCAAGTAAATTCGAATTTCGATGTTTTTTTTTTGTTACGCATTTTTTTTTCTCTTGCCAAAACTGAAAGGACCAATAAAAGGATAAATATTTGCTACGATTGAGGATACAAGGATATAAGGAGATAAGCAAGTGATTCATATATCCAATGGGGATTACTTTGAAAGTGACAGAATAGATATTGATGAATAAACATTTTCCGAGAAAAACAAAAGGACAAACAATATGATTACAATTCCTCCCGGGGGGAGCAGAAAAAATCATGTCCATCCTCGGAATCAAATTAACAGCGGTCTATATTCAATTCCCTAACTCCAATCGAATTATCCTTTTTCAGTGGATGGACAGACAGCAACAAAAAAAAAAAAAAAAAAACAACAAACCAACCAAATACCCAAATTAACCATAAATTCATGTGACTGGTGATACGATACACATTCCCAATATCCGATCCAATTAAACACAATTTACGACGCCTCCGGGGACAGGACTCACACGGAAGCATTCGCTTTCCATTTTTTTGTTTTCTGTGTTTTGCCATTAATATTCAAGTCCGACAGGTGCCGTTTGATCTCATTAAATATAATATTTTTTAATAAATGTTAATAATTTACATAAGCAACGGTGACAGAAAAAAAAAATGACATTCAATTGGAATGATCGAATTAACCAGGTGATAGCGTATGGTGTTGATGGAGCAGCTCTATTACCGCCACCGCAGAGTTCGATAACGAATTTAATTGCATTAGAATCGGTGCTTGGGGGTGAATTTTATTTCATGAAAACTGAAATCACGGAAGTAAATAATTGATACAACAAAATCCGTAAACTGGATCCGAGCCCACTAATCACGTTAAATGGTCAGCTATACCACCCAAGCAGTGTGGATGATGATTGGACGTGGTCGAATGCAACATGCTCGGAATCCAGGCAGACCGGGCAAGTGGGGTAATTAAATTAATTTCGCAGTAATTTTTATTTATTCGGTCGTTGTTTCATTGGTTATAAATTCAATTAAATCGTCGGTATTTCCATTTTTATCGCCATTCGATGCGACCGACCGTATCCGTGTAGGATCGTACCTAAGACTACTCGTATTCGTCGTTCGAAAGTTTGTTTCCGATGCCGGTTCTCGTACGCGTATATGTATGTATGTATCGTGTGTGAGAGAGAATGTTTGTATTGCTATATTTAGATACGTGCTATTTCAACTATGTATCTCGTACGTTTCATTTAGCATGAGATAAATCCAATATGTACACATGTCTACAATAGAATTTTCCGTTTGCTAATTGGATAGTCTCCTTTTATTTATTGGAACGCATGCTACTCGTCGCTCGTTTCGATTTGTTGGATAAAAAAAATGTAGAATTTTCATACTCATCCTTGGGTATGATTAATGAACATCTATAGACATTGAACATAGTATGTTTATCGTCGGTTAATGGAAGCTGCGAATAAAAACAACATCAAGTCATTTTATCATCTGTCAGGTCAGCCGGTGTCGAGATATTTATTTTTTTTTGTTTTGCTATTTACGACTAGTGTTTATGGCACGAGCGCATGGATAGCATATAAAAAGAAGATTCTTCCCAAACGTTCGAAGAATTTCTTTTTTCATTAAATTTAATCGCTACCGAATCATATAAACATGAGATACGATGCCGATTTCGCTAACAGAACCGCCCTCGCTTGTGTCCTGTGATACTGAACATTATCATAGAAAATCCGCAGTCATGCGAGTGGGCAATTTGCGGTTCATCCTATCGCAAACTGTAGATATTTTAGTAATTCGGTTAAATTAGCAATTTTTTTGTTTTTTGTTTCTTTTTAGGTTAAATGCTTTTAGCATCTGAAATGTGATGCAACTAATTCGATTTTTTTTTGTGTTCGTTTTGTGTTATGATCATCCCCAATGGAATGCGGGCTTTGTGGGCTTTTAATTCGATATTGTGGTCATTAAACTTAACGAATTGCCGGAAAATGGGTGGTCAAATCGAATATTGATGCATTATGTTGATAAATGGAAATCAGTTGGTCTTTTCGTACTTTTTCTCTGTTAGTGAGTGAGGAACATGACATTTCCGGATGCAAGGCAGGAAGCATTTTACAGCTTTTGATTCAATTTGGCCTTGGAGAAGCACTGGTGCGTGTTTTCGAATCCACTGACTAGCCACTGAAGGTATGGAAAATCGCCGCAAATACCAAAAAGCTACTAGCAGATTTGTTTTCAGTTTTAATCCCTGAAAATTTGCCAAAGAAAATAGACGAAAAAGCCGTAGTGAAACAACACGCCTAAAAATTCAACCTAAAAATTCCTCGTCTTCTACAAAACGATTTGGCCATCAGCAGATGAACCAGCCGACAAACCGGTTTCATCACATTGGAATTTTGCACCCGGCAAACTACCGAGGTTGTGGAGTATCTAAAATGCTACAAAAGCGGCGGGAAAAAATAATTGAACCCGAAAACAAAAATCTAAAATTGACAAAGGTTCACGACAAAAATATTGTTACGAAAATTAAATCGAGTCCGAATAGGGTTCGATCACTGGATTGCGATAAGCTACAACTGTTTAATTTTTTTATTCCATACACACACTTTACTTATTATTACAACCTCAGATCAATTATCTGGGCACTTCACCTTTATTACAACGTCAGTCTCTACATATCGCTAGATGACTTGATTACCGACTGATCACTCGTTACTGAGTCCCGAAAACTGAATGCTTCCGAGGGTGAATGCCGCCGCTTATATAGGCCTCGGTCCACTTTCTCGAATGTTCGTCGTCAGACGTTCCCCTTCGGAAGTCTCTAGAATGATCTGACATTCAGCAGTATGCCTCTGAAAGTTGCCATCATTTCCTTTTTAGCGTCAACAGAGCATTCGAAACTTTGACAACGAAATTCGAACATAATCGTCGGTTCGAGTCCGCAACAATATTGTTACGAAAATTGAATCGTTCAGAATCAGTGCGTTGCGATCACTGGATTGCAGTACACTACATCTTTTTATTTGTTTATTCAATACGCACACACTTTTATTTATTTCACCTCAGATCAATTATCCGAGCACTTCGCCTTTATTTACCATTAAAACCTTTCACACACTTTATACTTAATTGGTTACACTTTACCTCTACAACTCGCTATGTGGCTTGATTACTGTCACACTGGCTTACCGACTGATCACTCATTATTCCGAAAACTGAATGCTACCGAGGGCGAAGACTCTCGCTTATATAGCCCTCGGCCCACTTTCTCGAATTTTCGCCGTCAAACGTTCCCCTTCAGAAGTCTCTGAAATGCTTTCACATTCAGCATTATGCCGTGGAAAGTTGCCATCATTTCCATTTTACATTTACCAGAGCATTTCAACGGACGCCGTGACGCAGTGGTTAGTGTGTTGGATTCTGACGCACGATGAAAGGGACCTACAGTTTAATGCCGATTTCGAACGGCGTGAGTCGAGAAGCTCTTTCATGGCAAGTTTACTACCGGGGGTTTTGCCAGTACCCCGCCGAGGAGGAACGTCGCGAAACGTCCATCAGAGATTTTAGATTCTACGCTCGTATCTAGAAAATTTGATGGTGGGAAGGGCATCAAACTACTCTCTATGGAAAGCTGCCAAAGCTCTCAAAAAGCCCCAAATTCAAGCATCACCAATAAAAAAAGGTCTTAGCGAATTGGCAAAGGGATATAAAGAAAAGGCGGAAGTTTTCGCTGAATATCTTGAGGAAACTTTTAAGCCGTCCATAGGTCAATAGCTTACAGACATTGTTAATCGGACGAATGATATACCGGAGTATACAATGACACGATCCACGTTCGCTGAACTAAAGGCTATTGTTGAATCGCTTAAAGCAAACAAGGCTCCTGGCTATGATCTAATTACAGGAGAAATTCTCAAGGCTCTACTAAGCAAGACTTTACTAAAACTCCTGTTTCTTTTTAATGCCACAATCAGGTTAGAATATGTGTCGAGCCAGTGGAAAGGCGCAGAAGTTATAATGGTTTCAAAGGCGTGTAAAGCACTAACGGACAAGAAATCGTATCGTCCGATTTCACTGTTGCCGGTAATTTCGAACATTTTCGAACGAATTTGACCGATCGTTGAAGAAAAACGTCTCTTACCAGATCACCAGTTTGGATTCAGAAGCAAGAACTCAACTATTGACCAAATACATCGAATAACTAATATAATAGAAAAAGCGCTCGAACACAAACTGTGTGTCTCAAGCCCAGACTAAGACAAATCTTACCAGAGAAACGAATAGATTATTTCGAATTAATTAAGGAAGTGCGTTCTCTGATTTTAAAGTAATTTCGACTGGCGTTCCTCAGGGGAGTGTACTCGGCCCACTCCTGTATCTAGATTACACTCGCATAATACCGCAAACGCAAGATTCAATTCTAGCTACGTTCGTCGCTGTACCGTCGGCAACGGGCAAAAACCTGTTGAGGAATCATCTACGAAACTGCAACGTGCCCTTAACCGTGTAAATGACTGGACAAACACTTTGCGAATAGCTCATAACCGCACCAAATCTCTCCATGGTCATTTTACATACAGAAAAGCGGATAGGCTTCTCGTTTTTGTTAACGAAGCGAGAATCCCGTTCGCTAATGAGGCTAACTATCCCGGGACGGGATGACTCTCGACGCGAAATCAAAATGAAAGTATCAGGTTAAGGAAAAATGTAACGACCTTGAAGGGTTACTAGGCAAGTATTCTAAACTCAGAATTGAAAACAAGCTGCTTCTATACAAGCAAGTGCTTAAACCAGTTTGGACTTATGGTATACAACTCTGGGGTTGCACCAAGAAAAGTAATTCTAACGTCATCGAGACGTTTCAAAATAAGGTACTACGAGCTATCGTCAATGCACCGTGGTATACATATATATGTATTAGAAACGAGGATATCCACCGAGATCTGAGTATCGTAACTGTGGAAAATGAAAAGAACAATTTCGCAGGGCAACATCAACATCGACTTGAAGACCACGTAAATAGCACTGCTATTCAATCGCTCGACGAACAAAATTTATTGCGCCGCCTTCAAAGGACAACACCTCTTGATTTAGCGCGATAAACTTTAACCGCACGCACGAGCATAGCGGAAATTCCAGGAATCTTCGTTGGAATGTAGCCTGCCAAATGCGTACACATCGAGAAGGGAGTATTGCTAGATAAGTGGAATGACTTAGTTGCAGTATAAGTTCGTTTCGAAGGGAGTGAATAGAAATCTGACACTACTATGAGCACGCGCTTACGATCCTCATAGTGCATTTGTAAATATAATTGGTGCACCGATGTACATATATGTAGATTCACGATGGATTCATCTAGCCACGAGGAACTTTTCCGGCATTTTTTGCATACTATACTCGTTTCTATGTCCAAGAGTACGAAAACCTATCCCCAATACTCATGGATCGATTGATATGAAATTCCCTTCGTATTTTTGAGACTTACATATTTACAGGCGTGTTATAACTCGGGAACTGGCAACACTGCGTCGTACGGCAACATCCACCTAGAAAGGGGGGCTCTTTCATTCATCCGAGGCTGAGGTCGACAGTATGTTTTGTTTGTGCGTATTTTTCGAAAAGAGTGGCGTCGCAAAAATGAGTGCGTTTTAGTGAAATCCGATGAAAAACCCTACAAAAATTGCAGGTGGTGTACGGAGATGAGTGTATTACGCAAACATGTGTGCTAAATTGTCAATGCGGTACAAGTAGACGTTGCGTGGCATCGTTCATCGTGAATACGTTCCTACCGACCAGATAGTAACTAGAGAGTTACATATACATATGTTTGTATGTTGGCGTCATGAAGAGGCTGCGTGCACGTTTTTCGTGTGCGCCTCGATCTCGCCAGGATAGGTTGGATCTTGCACCACGATAATGTGCCCTCCCATTCCTCATTGTTTGTGCAAGTGTTTTTGGCGTAAAAAAGCATTCCAACGTTCCAAGACATTGCCCCCTGCGTCTTTTTTCATTTCACAAAATGAAGTCACACCTCATGGGAACTCATCATGGCGTTGTAGGGAAGGTCTAATACGCTCGGCCATGGTTTTGAAAGAGTTAACCTAGGAGGATTATCAAGGGTGCTTCGAATCGTACGAGCAACGTTGGAATTATTGAGTAGAGTTAGAGGGGGTCCATTGGATAGACTGATTGACTGACTGAAAGATGGGCTGACTGATTGACTGACTGATGAATAGACTGGCTGACTGGCTGATGGATAGACTGACTGACTGACGGATGGATAGACTGACTGACTGACTGATGGATAGACTGACTGACTGATGGATAGACTGACTGACTGACAGATGTATAGACTGACTGACTGACTGATGGATAGACTGACTGACTGACTGATGGATAGACTGACTGACTGACTGATGGATAGACTGTCTGACTGATGAATAGACTGACTGACTGATGGATAGACTGACTGACGAACTGGTGGATCGACTGACTGACTGACGGACGGATAGACTGACTGACTGACTAATGGATAGTCGCCTCGTATTAATAATGAACGACTACAAATTCCAAAGAACCCTGACATTTTTCGTCTTATGTTGGAGCATCCCCAAATAGCACCTAAACGCACCCTTACTAACCGAGGGCAAAAAATTTGGAAAGACACTTCAAGGAATTTGAAAAACTAATTCAGCTGAGAGGTAGGACAATCTACCATATATGAATCCTTTCCAAAGAATTTACGGAAAATATGAAAGCCAATTGCAGGTCATAATCCAATAACTGGAAGAAACATAGCTAAAAATAAATCCTGGTTGGTAAGAAGGGACTTCCTCCCTTAAAACCATCGCTTCCGCAAGAATGAATCCCAGGAATCAAATTTCAAATAAACCCAAACCAACTAGAAGCATAATAGCAAACTCAATTTGTTCTCTCTTCAAACGTACTCTCGTCATCTTATTCTAAATCATTTCATGTACTACGGTGGCCACCTCACTCTTGACCTTTCGAATTCATCGTTGTCAAAGGAGTTGCATTCCAATTTAGTATGACAAAAAACCGCAAATCATCCACGAACTTGCAGAATATCCCTCCTCCACTCGCTCAGTAGAAAGTAACATTTTGTAATCCTGTTTCCCAATTGTCCATCAGTACATTGATTCTCCACTCCATGACCGAGTCCAAGTGGACGAGTGTGTGTACACAAACCACAGACGACCGAGTTCGAAGGACTCTTACATACATATGTATATGTATGTACATGCACATCTAGTGATTTTTGATTCTTTACGTAATTCTCGGTATTTCTTGCCTCTCATGTCCTCATGGATTGTTGTTGATCTGAAAGACATGAAGCAATCCTTCTTAAGAACCACATAAGAGAACCCATAGAATAAGGATATCTCTATTGCTATCCCCTACCGCCAAACTACATATTCTCGACCTCCACCCACTCAATCTCATCTCATCTCGTCCTTAAGGATAAGCAGAACTATAAGGAACAAAAGTACTACCGTCACCACCGCCACTGGTTGGTAAGAAGCTAAAAGAAATAACTGAAAACTTCAAGTGGCAGGAACGAATAAAACAAGAAAAAAAAAAAAAAAACAACAGAAACCAAGAAGTAGAGGCACTCAAAACGAAAACATAAAAGAATAAGGACAAAACAAAGAGCCAACAAAAGTAAGAAAAGAAACAAAAAGCACACAACCAACTCCTCGGAAGGAAGGAAGGATTTCTCATGTTTGTGGCATCATCCTCGTCGTGGAAAACGAATGCGATTTGTACGTGCTTATCTCAGATTTTCTTGTTCCGTTCCGACAAGAAGTAACAACACAAAAAAAAACGAATCGTCATCGTCCTTTTTCGTTTTTTTTTTTCGAGCTAAACTTGCTATATTCGCCTATCGGGCATATGGGGGGAGGTTGTCGAATTTGTGTAAATAAGGATGAAAAATTCTCCAATGTTCATATGTAGAAATGGCAGTGGAAGTGTATTAATGTCGGTCTGGCAGTGAAAACTAGTGTCAAGAATCTGAAGGGCTTTCGTCGTGTTCTGGTCATTCGAGCATTGTTGCGAGATGGCGATAAGAGTTATTCAGAAGACCTTCAAGTGCGTATGGTTGTCGGTTTCGTTTTCTTCTTTTTTTTCTGTGCCACAATTATTATGAAAGGATAATAGTGACCAAGAAGAAACCAGACCGGACTGTGTCCGTGTTATATTTCATCACGATATTAGGCTCGGAAATTGATTGTTGTTTTCGTTTACACATATTGTGGGCGATCTGTGTTTGGCCACGGTCGGATAGAACGTGAGTGTGTGACATTGGGGAGAATTGAAAGGATATGCGTGGCTGGTTTGATATGAAATTTGATACTTTACTGGCCGGAAATTGATTTGGTCAATAAGGGGTGTGAACTTGTTGATCGAAGGCGGTCGATGTGGTGTAAATAATTATATGTAAACAAGGACACACTGGTCCTATACGCTCTTGGTATAGTCAAATCAAGCGTGAGTCTTAATGGTTTCTGAGTAGTTTGGTATCCCCATGGCATATGCATACTTCCGGGTCAAAAACCTCAATTTTTAACGATGATGCAGTGCGGTAAAGCCCTAAGAAATGGAATTGTTGGATACTATTCTCCGAATGTTTCGATATTTCTCGGATTTCATTGCATATTTCGTGCTGCCGGTAACCAGTTTCTTGCATTTGTGTGTGTGTGTTTTTGTAATTTTCGTTACATAGTTTCGGAGGTGCGCTACTCGTCTCAGATGGCAGGCAAGCTACATATGTATATTAAAGGCGCAGTGCTCACAGGATCAAAGTATAACTTAGTCGTAGTTAGTAGCCGGGATTTACATTACCTTACATTTCTATGGCATATATACAGGCGCAGCAACTGGTTTTGGTAAAAAGAGCCGTGAAGTCAAGACTGTAAAGAATTTTGAGTAGCCTATTTGAACGGTTGGAAGAAACAAAGGTACATATTTATGTATTACAAATTAAATGGTCCTGAAGATTTCAGTCTGTCGTTAGGCGGTTGTGGATTAAAATATATATACCACACGACACCAACGAACTTTAGACGGAAATCATTGATTGCCGTCCCCATAGACAACATCGACAGCCCACGGTGACCAATAAACCTATAGCCTCAAACAAAATTCTAAATATGCCTCGCAATTAGCAGGTGTTTTTCCATCAACACCCTATATCTCATTACATCTATTTCATCCACCAACCGTCCAATTAAACAACACACCCAATAACCACTTAAACAAACACTCGCGCTATTTGAAAAACAATTCCCATCCACCCATCTACATCTGCAAACAACAAACAACCACTCACACCTCCTCGCATACATTACAATCTATTCATACCGATAGTTCTAGTCCATTGTGCTGGTGGCCTCCAGTCTGGATAGTGCTTCGGGAACAAGTCCCTCGTCCAGTATGTATGCAAAACGACCTTATACACGACCAATCGGTCCAGGATGCATCCGCCAACCGTCGCTGCGGTTGCTGGAATTCCAACATTAGCACCATTATCCTTGAAATACACATTTTTCCGATACTGATTCTGCACCAGATTGTTACCGAAATTTATGGTATAATTTACGATCGCATTGTCGATTTCGTTATTCTGATTATCGGCAACAGTATAAGCGTACAAGGATGAGGGAGCCGTTGCTATAGCAGCTGCACTTGACGCGATGGCAGTGGACAGAAGAACAAACGATAGATGTGACCACACGACACTGATTGACATCATTTTCACACGTTGCTCTTTCATTTCAAACACTTATATTTGCTTTCGAATTTTCTTAAATTTTACGGTAATTCAATGACTTTTTTGTCAACGATCACATATCCTTGTCACCAAATCCACTAGTAAGAACTATTGTCGAATTCTTATTCATCCAACAATAACTTTTTCGACACGAAAACCAATATTAGACACTTTCCGAGACGAAGCAAGAAGAACTAATGTACACAGATCCACTTAGATGAAGAAAAGATAGTTCGAGATACACAGCACGATTGAGAGGGCGGCTTTTTCTGCATCCGTATCCGTTACAGTTTCGAATTGAACTGAATTGTGTTTTCTGTGAGATTTCACTGCTCCCACTTGGCGTGGAATCGTGGAAATGTTCGAAGAGAACATTTCGGAAATGTTCTCCACATTTTCGAACAAACCTCATGTGGATGTGTGCTGTGCTCCTACTACCCCTATTGCCGCTATAAGAGACCACGGAGCGTATACGCAATGTGGGCAATGCGGCTAGAGGTGTTCTTTACCTGTTGTTATTGCCATCGATGTAATTGATAAGTGGACGCAACAAGATGATTTTTTCGCACCGAGATGCGGTTGCTTTATGATTAATGCATGGAATGAGCTGGTACTTTTCAATTTGCATTTAGATACCATTGTCATACGAGAGATTATCATTTTAGTTACATTTGCTTCCAATAATCTTAGAAAATGGCGGTCACCAGATGGCGTCAACTTGTCATTTTGTTGTGCTCCACCATCCGCTTTGGCTGTATACTGTAAGCCAATCACTGAAATGCAGAAATTACTGTGAATTATATCCGGATGTAAAAAATGCATATGATTTTCGATTGCATTCGGGAACGCTTCATTTTAATACATTTCTTCGGCAGCCTAGCGATGGATCAGAGTGAGGGTGACCCAAACCACCCCGCAAGGACTCGTGACATGTCACCCCTACGGATCAACGAAATACCACATTACAATTGACTGACCTGCATCCGCATACTGTTTTCAAAAAGAATTAACTCAAAACCAGCAAATTACCTTCGATAAGTCGCATTGACCACAACAAACATTCATCCGATACCAACCGCGAACCGATACTCGGCATACATACATAACATATGTACCGTATCCCCTATCGTCGGCTTAATTTAATTAATCATCAATTAAAAATGTCCGTATAAATCATCAATTAGCCATTGGCATTGTGTGCTTTAATTACAAGTAAAAGTGACCGCCGGGGTCGCCACCGCCGAAGCCCTGTCCATCAAAATGTCCGATGAAGTATGGCACCCCACTCGTGTAACGCAACAACAAGTAACGTACAAAAAGGGAATTTTCGTCGATCGGAGGGGAAAACATCGAATGCGATGATGTAAACTCTCTCTCTCTCTCTATCTCTCTCTCCGTTCTAGTCGTGGTCATGCGTAGTGGCGCCAAATTCGAAAAAAAAAGTCCCCATAGAAGGTGATAGTATTGCAATTCTATAAAATCCAATGTCCTCCCACCTGTTTCCCTTCGTTCGGGACACACATTTCTCCCATGACTTTGCCCAATCCACAGTGTATTTGTTCTATCCTTTTGCCTTTGCCTTTTCCTTTTCATTATACATTCGTTTGATTTGCTTTTGCTTTCACGACATCCTGGGACTTGGAATCCAATCCGTTAATTTTGTTTTTTTATTTTTGAAGAGGACAGAAAGTAACATACCATAGGGATCCTCGACACATACCGGAGAGAATGCAAAGAATGGATATTGCAATTACAGAGTGCAACGAGCGCAAAGAAAACGAACTTAAACGAACGAAGAGCGTTTACGTACGTATAGGAGCATGAACAAGTGAAACTGGGTAAAGAGCTATTCCTGTAGGATATTTCCTTTCCTCAATTGTTTTGCTACTTGCCTCTTCGGGATGTTCCCAGAGCTGCTTCACATACCACTTTGCGTCTGTTGGCATTACTGCAGTTGCAATACACTGCAACAAGTACAAATTGCCAAGTAGTAAAAGGGCGATTGAAAGGAAGGCACAAAAAAAAAAGGGAACAGGGGAAACGGTGGAGATGAATAATTTTTTGACACACTTTTCGGAGCGCTTATCCTATGAGATGGTAAGGTAGACGACAGCAGTAACTGTGCATGTGGATCTTTTCCTTGGTTAATGAGAAATATTTTCCACATAATTACGCCGCATACTCATATTCGTACTTGTATCTCTGATTGTGGTTTCATTTTGAATGGCCATTAGCATGGCAGTGTACTAAAGGATGCAACAAAGTTAGTGCAAGATCCTCCTAACATGTATAAATGATGATGATGATTACGTTACGTTTGCTATTTGGCCCCTGTAGCGTCTTCCCATCATCATTTTTTGAATAACCCACTTTCTTTGGCAGTGGGTCAACCGGCAATCGTGAGAGCTTGATACCAATTACACAACCTCACGAGGTGTTTGGCTCCTTTCTGCGTAGCATGATTTCTTTTTCGTCCCTTCTTGACTGTCTTCTCTTCTTTTTGTGTTGTCATTAGAAGGGATTCCCAACTTTTAATTAGGTAAAAGTGAATGAAGTGAAAGCGGAATTTCCGGTTTCCTGAGGACATGAGCTAGAGTACGACGCGCAGCGCAGTTTTGTAAAGTTTTTTTTTGTGGATTTAATTTAGTCCGCTTGTCCCTTAATGAGGCTTAATGGATTTTTTCTTCCCTCCTATCGCTTTTCATCTCGTCGTCATTTGAGCGTTCCTTTTAATTTATGAAACCACGTGATGTAGAAACAGGTAAATGAATGAATATTTTAGTTTGATTCGTTTGAGTGAAGTCGACTGTTTGGTTGTCCTATGGCGAAGTGAATTATAAGTAAATTTCAAGTTTGGAAGAGGAATTAGAAATGTTGTTTTGTGAGTGTCCTGTGTCGTTACGCTGATAATACAAAGGAAGGACGGGATTATGATGCAAAGCTGAGTAATCCAATTGTAGAATCTTAATGAGAATCCAGCGAACGTGTTTCGGTAAAAAAGAGTCTTGTGTTTATCTTGTACTTTTTTTGATGCCAATTAATGTCTAGAATTGGAAGGTTCTTCTACGGATTATCTGTGTAAGTAAAGTAAAATACATTAAGAAAGCAATGATAGCCAGAGTCCGGATGTCCTTGTTAGAACAAAAGAAAAGCCAAAAAAGGAGATTACTAGTAACCACGTGCCATGTCCAGCGACTAACCTCAAAAAGGAAGTTGTCAATTCTGCATGCAACGCTACGTTCAAGTATAACGCAACAACTGGATATGGTAACCTAACTACACCGCGTTCACCATCTACCTACATGTATACATCTACAACGGACGACCACATTTGTCCTAATAACAGTCATACCATGTGCACGACCGCATTGCCACTATTAGTCACGAAAATTGCATCTTAATCACTAAAACCATATAACCACGTCCTCAAGGTGCACTACTCGTCTATTCACCATGTGCTCTTCAACCGTTGACATCGACATGTAATAGAGCAATTCATTAGCCCATTTACCAAACGCCCTCCCCCGCACACCACCACCAGTAGTCACAGCTAATTCCAATTAATTACCAAATTAAAACCGAAATACTATCCGCATCCGAACATGCTTAAGTGTGTGCATCTCCTCATCGCCCACGAGAAAATAAATCAAATTTACCCGCCACAGTACCCGAAAACCACTTAAACAGTGTTTTCCCTCTGAATGCATCATTTCGCGTTGACTCTTAATAACTTACTCGACAACGGCTACGTACACTCCACTCCACACTACACTCTACACTCGAGCTAGCCACTTCAATCTTCCGCTTCAATCAAATCGTCTGATTAGTGAGCACTTTACATCTCATGGATACAACGAGTACTATGAAACATCTACTGATTCCGATGGTTTGGCCACATTGACGTACGACCGGTGCAACTCGCTAGTACGGGGGGATACATTCCAGATATCTCATCCTACATTGCATCAAATCGGACTGCCGCATCGTCAATGATGATCCTCTGAAGCGGTTGCTGAGCATCGTACGAACGAGGGTACGCGCCGTTGGGCTCGTTAGTTTTGATGGAAATTCGCAATCTCATTAGGAAGACCAGAAACCATCGCAAAATCGTCCAGAAATCCGAAAATTCACAGCGGTGAGCTTCTCGATACTGGTGCCGGTAGTGGTTCTTTTTCTTTTTCTGATTTGCAATCCAATTCAACTGATGCGATTCATGCCTTGAGAATGCTTTATCCCGTCTTGTGTATCCGTCGGTATTGGTCATAATTATCAACCTGAATCAGTTCGGATTGTTTTGCTATGACATTATTCTAAGTGGCGCACGATTTATTGGGTGGTGGTTCCAAAAATAGTTTTTTTTTTCTTTAAAGCGACATTCAGATACTAGAAAAAAGATTGAAAGTGGGGTGTTCACTGATGGACTGAGGTTGTGGTGAACAGACATTTGGACTTCCGCGATGTCACCTGACAAACGATCGACGTGAGTATCGCATTCTTTTCTCTCAAGGCGTGTTGCTGATGAAATTTGCTTCTACATGACGGCACACAAGGAGGATATTACTTTTAGGTCATACCTTTACCTGCCCTGTCAAGGGACGATCATTCGTTTTTTTTTTTTAGTAAAGTTGATTGTATACGTCTTGACGTAGATTGACATCCGACAAAGTTTTTATTTCAATTTTTTAAATACATATGTAAATGTAATTTCAGGGTAAAGCTGGACCGTATTATAAGCGGCAATTTACTAAAAATCGGAGAATATGCGATTTGCTAAGTAGAATGCTTACGAAACGTTCCAACTTCGATTTTTTTTTTTTTTTTTTTTTTTTTTTCTATAGGAAATTTAACACCCTGTTTGAGAAATTTCATATCGCTGCTAGGCCTCTTGTGTTTGAAACCTGTTCTTAGGTAAGCAAGAAAAATGATCATCGACCAGACTTGGCGCTTGCATGATTTATAAATAATATTGCAGACGTCAGTCAACGTACCAAAATTTCATTTTCACAGAAAATGCCAACCTGGACGCTCCTGTCATGGATGAAAACGTCTATTTCTGTCTTTACAATACTTCTAAATTCTTGTTATTTGACTAAAATAGTCTTATGAAAACGTGGCAAACCAAAAAAATTTATTTAATTTGTTGCCATTATGGAGATCACGAATTTTCATTTAGGGCGCCTAAGTTAAAGGGGCGCCGTGCTTTCTTATTTACCCATATGTAATTTGAAGTATTTGCTTTTCGCTTTATGCCCCAATGGTCTTACTTCCTAACCCCGATATTGATCCATTACCAATAATCACGTTGACTCAGAATGTCAATGACTTTCTAAGGCGACAGTACATACTGCCCTTTTAACTTCATACAGAGCATAAAGATGGCTTCAAGCAAAATTTTGTTAAATGAAAAAAAAGAAAAAAAAGGGCCTAAAAACTCTCCCCTGACAACCACCAATTCGCCCACAAGAAAAGAAAGAAAAATGTTAAAAAAAAAAACTCCAATCAACTCAACCAAAATCGCTCGTCACTCAAGTAGCCCATCATCCTCGCGATTATTTTCGAAGCAACTAATGAATGTCAAAAAACAAGGGTGAAAAGCCTCATATATCTGCTTAAACCACTTGTGAATCACTGTCCCATCGATAAATTCGCAATGTACTAATCCAATTCATCACTTCTCTATGTCAAAAAAAAAATCAAAATTAAAAAACAACCATCAATATAAAGGTCCAAAACTAAAAACATAAAAAAAATCAAAATTCTTGAATCCTCATCCGCACAGTCTGCCAAGATTTATTCGCTTGTCACCTTGAACCAATTTGATCATTCTCACTCATGCATTCAAGTATTTTGTTTCATTTCGACCATCACGTAGGCGTGATGGAAGTGATTTGAATTGTTTCTATTATTATAAGGAAAAAAATAGAAAAATAAAAAACAGACTGGCGCCCAACGCGGGAACGAGTACAGTGTGCAACACGCCATATCCCGTGGTCCCGTGAAAATCTGTCATAAATACATATATTTCTCAGGGAAGATTTATAAAAAAATCTATGAAATACATTCGTGTATTGGATATCACGGTCTAAAGATTAAAAAGCCAGAAATCTATGCATGTACATGACAAGTCAGAAGAAATGTACCGTGACTACGACTACTTGGCGGCTGACAATGAATGAGTTGACGCATCTCTAAATTGCTAAAACCACTTTTGTATCTATTATCGTAGCACCAATACACTCAACGCAACAAAAGACGATCAAAGAAAAAATCGAAAAATATCTAGAAAAACAAACGAAAGTGCTAGCAGTAGTTCCGTCCCGTACAACAGCCGGGTGTCTTTGATATCCGACACGTGACTCATTTCAACATCCAATTGTGTCTCGTTTTTCAAGCCATTGGAGATGTTTGGAGATGGGGAGAGTGAAATTAATTTTTCCTCGAATTCGATAGTCGAGAGTTGTATTATGTGATTTCGAGTGCTTTGACTGTTGTATGCCCTATTTTTAGCCTTTTCCATGAAAGATACTTTTCTTCTTATTCCGCTTTGTCGTTGTACGCTTTCCAGTAGTCTATGCGTCTATGGCAATTTAATAAGGACACGGACTGCTTGCAATGGATTTACGTTGAATGGAACTGTCACATGCTAATTAGCTAGTGATTTCAATAAATTCTCTTTCTACTCATACATATGTATAATAGTATGTGTAAGCAAGGGAATGTTGGTATTTTTAGTTGCTATTCTAGGTTATGGCGTCTGTGAATCACAGACCAAAATGCAAGAGCAATGTACATAGTTGTGTGTGCTAGTGAGGATTGTAAGGTGAGTCGACAAGGACTGAGGCAGCGAATGAAAGGAGTGTGGGTGACACATGAGTTAATTAGTCATACGACGAGTGAGTTAGTGTCAGCTATGGTCCGCCTGTCTTTCCCGGAAGCGAATGGTAGGTGAGATTTTATCCCTTATTTTTCGCTGCTGAGGTGAGATATGGAATGAATTTCGGTTATAAATAGCGACACGTGTGTAGTCGCTTGGCGATATTCTCGATGTCATCCCGCCCACCGGTCACTATCTCTAACTCCAAACACTCATTTTCTGACTATAAAAATAGAGTCGACCACTTCGACTGCCAACAGATGTACAACTATTCTCACTCACTTGTGACCTCGTTCCAGAAATTCTCGTCATATCCACACAGATACCCAGCCGCTGTTGATTACACCATCCATCAGGTTGAAGTTCCCACATCATCCTCACTGGCACTGATATTAGTCTGACAGCAGTCAAATGGCATAACTTGTGTCAAAACGACATTTTACACATTTACTATTCCTGATACCTGGAAACCAGGCTATAGATTCTTCCTTCACTGGATGGCCGGCGACGATTTTGGTCTTTTTTTTTTTTTTTAATAAAATCCCAATTTGCCTCCAACAATTGTAACGCATATAGGGAATGAAGGAAAATGCTCAGATTTCTTCTCGGAAGTAATATTTTCCAAGGAAACATGACACCCCAATCGAGTACGGGGGTAGATGTATAACGTAGATATACCATCACCTCAGCTTTCCTTGCCTTACCTTATACCATGGTAGTCGAGACACTCGCACTTCGGGTCGAATGGCGATGCGAGTATGATGGAGAAGGAAGAAGGAAAATACTTTTGTGACAGGATAATTTATGCTTTTATTTTTGATTTGTTCCCCTTCCATCATGTACGGGATTGTGTCTTGCCTTCGAATAGGGTGGATGGGTGTCGGTGCGAAGCAAAGCATTGATTATGAGAAATATGAGCTCGACCCAATTTGTTAAATGACGGCAACAACAAACGACGACGGAAGAGTATGTTTACTCATATCCTGTAGAATCATACATACAAGATACATATATGGTTTATGAACTGGCACCTTTAGTATGGCTGGGTTATGGTGTCGATCAATCACTGAAATATTTGACGCATCAGTCCATGATTCTTTGACACGCATCATTTGTATCTGGTTGGGGGTTGAGCATGAGTTTTAAAGATAAAAGTGCATCACCTGAGGCACACAGATTTAAAGTTGACTTCATTAGAAGCAGTAATCAAATTACGAGGTGCATTATGGCCAGTAAAAGCCTCGTGGTGTTTATAGAAACACTAAGGACCAGTACTTCCTGTAGGAGTCGAATGAAAAGTTACTCAGGTTATTCTTCTTCTTCTTCGGCGCTACAGTTCATGGCGAATCTGTGCCTACTTTAAAAAAAACCTCTCCAACTGGCACGGTCTTTCGTCAGCAATTTTCAGTGCCGCACGCCTAGGTGGTTGAGGTTCTCTTCCACTTGCGTGCGCCACCTTAAATTTGGCCGTCCTCGATGGCGTCGCCCCTAAGGGTTGCATTAAAAGACCTTTCGAGCCAGAGCTGTGGTTTCCGTACGCTCAACATGACCTAGCTATCTTAGACGTTGGATCCGCAGATCGCGAGCTACGTTCATGTCGCTGTACAGTTCACTATTAAGTCTTTTTCTCACTCCCCATCTATGTAGAAAATCGTACGGAGAATTTTTCACTCAAAACAACCAAGGACCTCCTCATCTGCTTTTGATAAGGTCTTGTATATGGCTACATTGGTTTTCCGAGAGAGGGCTCTGCTTCTCAATTGCCTCCCGAGCCCGAAAGAAACAGCGGTTGGCAAGGGTTCTTCCGCGTTTGATTTCGGCACTGATGTGATTGCTGCATGTCACTGCGGAGCCTAGGTAGATGAAATCATTGACTACCTCGAAGTTATACCTGGCCAAGAAGCCGGTGGTTCGTGTCCTATTTCGACGACAGCATATATTTCGACTTGCCTTCATATACCGTCAGTCCCATTTTAACCACTTCCACCTCAATGCTCGTAAAGGCCTCAATGACATCTCGATGAGTTCGTCCAATTATGTCAATGCCATCGGCATGTACAAGCAGTTGTACGGACTTTAAAAATATCGTGCCCCTCGTATTGATCAGTGAGTTTTGCATGATCCTTTAAAGGACAATGTTGAAAAAGTCACACGATAGCGTGTCGCCCTGTCTAAAAACCTTTTTGACATTAAAGATCTCGGTGAAGTCGTTTCCGACCCGGATGGTGCAGCGAGAATTCTCCAATATAATTCTTCATAGTCTGACGACCTTAGCAGGGAATGTCAAAGGTAGACATGGCGTTGTAAAACTCGTCTCTATGTACTCTATCGTATGCGACCTTAAATCGACAAACAGATGATGGGTGTCGATCTGGAACTCGTTGGTTTTTTCTAGGATCTGCCGGAGTGTGAATACTTAATCGATAGTGTACTTCCCGGGCCTGAAACTACACTGATATGGATCAATCAGTATATTCTTCTTCCCTGATGGCGTTACAGCCCATGAAGGACCAGAGCCAAGCTTCTCTCGATCACCCATGTTATGTGTGATTTATTTTTCACATAGGTGAAAGGGACCTACATCTTAATGCCGATTCCGAACGGCGTGAGTCGTGAAGCTTTTCCATGGCAAATTTACTACGGGGGGGTTTGCCAGTACCCCGCCGAGGTGGAATGCCGCGAAATAAACCTTCGATGGCGTCGGTGTTATCGGGATCCGAACTCGCTCATCGTGCGTCAGAGTCCAACACACTAACCACTGCGCCACGGCGTCCTCAGTATATTAACGAAAGGTTTCAGGCGTCCACACGGTGCTGCATAGACATTTTTATAAGCGGGCCTCCTTTTTTGTGGACTGGACAACTGATGCTGGGATTCCATTCATCGGGTATGCATTCTTCTGACCATATCTTATAGATGAGCTAATGCATACCCCAATTAGGTCATCTCCAACTGCCTTAAAGAGGTCGGCAGGTAGTCCATCTGCTCCAGCAGTTTGTTGGACATAAGCTTAGAAAAAGCATTCCTAAATTCGTCCAGATCAGGGGACGGAATTCTTTGCTATCATCGTCCGTTGTGATTGGGTGATTCTGTTTGATAGCGGGATCCGTTTCGTCATCATCGTTATACAGTCTGCAGAAGACTCCAGATTCTTAGTACCGACTGTCTCTCCATCTCTTCGATCGCGAGCTTCTTATGCTCTCTTCTTTTTGTTTTGAGAAGTTTCTGCTCCTCCCTCGTCCTTCTGTGCAGCGCCTCTTGCTGCTTGGCGGCGTGAGTCCTCTTACACTCGTCGTCAAACTATGGGTTTCTTATTAGTGGCGTTTTGAAACCCAGTACCTCAGAAGCAGGCTCGTTGACAACGGATCTATTGGAGTGTACGTGTTGGAGGGTCTTCCGAGAGTTTGAGGAAGACGCGACTGGCATAGGGTCTGGCGGTCTCTTGCGATTGTAGCATTGCGACGTTGTATGCCGCTGGCCTTACTCGGTTTTTCTGAGCCAGGCATATTCGTAGTCGTAACCTGCTTGCCACAAGACAGTGGCCCGAGTCGGTGTTGGCTCCTCGGAAAGTTCGTATATGTGTACCTGCCATCAATCACAATGTAGTCAGTCTGGTTGAAGGTTATGGATGTTGAGATGTACTAGAAACTAGAAGATGTCGCCCCGTTGCGAAGTTTATCCTGTTTAGTGGCGCAGGAAACTCGCCATTCGTCCTTTTTTGTTCGCAATTTCCCCAAGTGGCACCACGAGGAGGTAAAAGTAAGATTTACTAATAGAGCTGCTAGATTGTCGGCTGCAGTGGCTTCCACTCGCTATTTTGCGGGCCAGCGCGCGCCGGATACGCTTCCCCTACGAGACCATTGTTAGTCGTTTACCACCCGTTACTGAGGTTCACTGAACATTTTTTTTCGCCATAAAATCAGTGCAACATGAGTCCACCGAGGTGGAATATCGATTCATTGATGCCACTTTGCTATAAGAAATAATATTACTCAAATATTCATCATGACGTATTTTAGGGACGTTGATCCAAAGGTTGAACATTTTTGTTAACGTTTTCCAATAGGAACGTTACCTCAGCGGGATATTATTTTTTAGGTCTTGAATGGCGGCTGGCCTATCTACGTGTACTTTGCGTTTCAAAATTCCTAGTTGCAAGTCAACTAATCTTTTTACACTTTCAAAGAACCCTTGTGATTCGTCGATATTTTTACTGTCTAAACCAAATTGTCATTTACTTTCCTGCATCAGACTTGGACAGCGCTTTACTTTCGAGTCAATCCTCTGTCGCAAAAGAATCAAGGCTTTGGTGTGAAGCAGCATCATCTTAAGCCGGGTGTGCCTACTTGACCGATTAACATCTACAAAGTCGATGAAAAAAAAAATGTTTCTCTATAGCCACTACTACATTAAGTGACTTCACTTGAAGCAGTTGCACTTGATTTTCTGGAAAATATCCGCGAGCCACACAAACACTTCAGTCACTAATTAGAGGCATCTGAGCCCCCCATGCCCTCAAGTCTGATACAGCCAAAGTGATGATACTGTTGCATAACATAATCCCAGCACTTAACTGCAGCAACTTTGCCCATAGCTCAATTAAACAGAACATGAGAATAGATCAACTTGCATGTAATTATTTCTCACCCTACCTACCATGGACGTAAAGGAGCAGCAAGAATCATCCTTACACTCATACCCGCAAACCACACATTTTTGAACTGCATAATCTTGTACCTTGTACCATCTCCACTCCACCCACCAACCGAATGATTATCGAAACTTTATGAGGTGAAACTGGAAAAGGATCATCATGGTCCAGCCTGATGTCCATATCCATCATCATCCCACTTATCCAAGCGGCAAATCATCAACATATTTGTACAGCTCATATAATGCTACATTAAGCACGTTTCCGGTAAACAAGAGCATGCTACATGGGTGGCACGGAGTAAATGTCTTCCTGGGGATTTCCTGCAGTTCGCACAATGAAACGTGTGCGTATGAAATGGGGCAGACATCATGTAGGTGGTGTGAGAGAACTTGTATGTACGTGTGGTAGAGGAAAGAGCATTTAATGTAAATTAGATGTCAAGTACAATTGAGGTGAATACCCAAACAGGGGAGGACGATGGAGGAGCTTAGTTTGTCTTCCTTTCGATTCTTCGGTATGGTGCATTGGTATGCATGCCATGTATAGTGAAGATGGAGCATTAGCTTGTAACTAGTGCGATGGTAAAAGTGGGGATCATGATGTCGTTAATATATGCATACTAAGACCGGCAAGGCTTAAGGATGGCAATGACGAAATGTTGCTCGGCTAAGATGGTTGGAGACTTGTAGCCACGAGGCTGGATTTCAGGACCAACATTTGTTTTATTTTAGTGAGGAAAATAACATCATCCCTCCCTCCTATCGCTCGTTTAGCCTCAATCTCACAACTAAAACCCAAATCAGGATGCTCTTCAACCTATTTTCAACATATTCCATGCGTTATCCTGGCAATACAATGCCAAAGAAAAGTGCTACCAAGGCACCGAAAATCATAAAATTCCAAACAAAATAACATCTGCGAAGACGAATTCCAACAAACCTCGACGTATACACCTACTAAGCATCAAACCTCACTAAAAATCTTCTCCTCTCCGAAGGATACAGCAAAAATAACCGTTTAAAGTTCCCAGGAGGAAATTAAACAAGAAAAAAAAAAAGGAATTCAAATCGACTTGTAAAGGTCTCGTCTCCAGTCTCCACCCTATGGAACAGCCATTATTCCGCATTCTTGCTTTCATCCTGTTTAAATCCCGAACAATACAATTTTCGTCCCCTTTCTCCTCTCCCCCGCGGCTACAAATATGTACTTTTCGTCCTTCTGTCTCCGGCACTCCTCTTGTGTGCCGCTAACAAGCAAGTTCGTTACAGAAACGACTACTCTCCGGATAAAGCGCTCAGTCCCACAGCAACTCATATTTATACGAACAAAAAAAAAAACAGACTAAAATCCTTTGACTTGCATTTTTACGATATTATTATCCTTGCGCAGTTCCCTAACACGCATTCAATTTAACCGTTCCCCGGCAACGTATATGCCAGTAGCACGATCTACTCGCACTGTTTTTCGCTCTTTGTCCTCCCTGGAGGATGAAGCTTTCAGGATCAGGACAGTTGTGTGTATCGTTTTTAACCTAAACTTAAATTGCCAGGAGTCAAACTACATCGCTGGACTGGCTGGTGGATTTTCCATCTCATGTCACTTCTGCCATATATTGCCGCGGTGGTTGTGCCACGAAGAACGGAACCATTCTCTTTCAACGTACTCCCTCATCCAGGACATTTTTATTCGTTATGCCCTCCATACCATCTCGGGCATGACGATGAACAAATTACAAAACGAGAAGTAAAAAACGATTGGATACATCCTCCCGCAAACATATCCTTGCTACGGCCCCTGCTGGATGAAATGCATGTGACTATTTAACAAATCCACCGAGTGCATTACGCTAGCCATGCACCGAGAAGGAAGAAAAAAGCTGAACTAAAAGGATGGCAATAAAAACAGAAAGATAAAAACCAAACTACACCACGCAGTGTTACACTGCCTTACATTGGCCGCGAAAAAAGATGACGCAAGACGATAAGCGGATGCAACCGAAATGAATTATTATCCTTTTTCGCGCTCGTGCATACATATACATATGTATGTATGTTACAATTCTCTAATAAATACCCTTTCATCTCCAGGATTCATTGTCTCAATTCACAGTGTAACTTCCACTGACTCCATGACGCTTCCTAGGCTTACTAGATCACAAGCTTTTCAAAAACACACAAAACAAAGAAAGGGAAAAATAAAGGACAAAATCCCGGTTGCCGGAAATGCATTCATTCATGATGCAGCAGCCGAACAGAAAGAAACACAGGAAGGAGTGCTGCTGACACAAAACTGCTTCATCCTATCTTCTGCCCACGTCCATGTGCTAGAGCGTGACGATGACGAAAGCAATGGGGATTATGCTCCCCAACAGAAGATCATCGTCATTGTCGGTCGCTTTAGTTCATGTTCATTCTTTTAACTCGGCGCGCATGCAGCGTCTAGAGGGACACTCGCATCCATTATGGCAAATTCACAAATGGAAATTTGCAATTTAAAATTAAAGTGAAGAAAGGTTCCTTCCGGCGCGGCCGACAAGGACGATGATTTATGAAAAGAAACTGAATTGAAGTTGAAGTTGGTATACGTAGTGTGGCAAACGGGCATTTGTGAATTAAGGTTAAACTGGGTCAAACCCGGGGGAATACGAAACACAGTCGGCGTTACTTGTGTCGCCTTAGAAGACCGACGACAATTTTGTAGTGATAGCAGTGGGAATGGGTAGGGCCTGAAAGGCTCTAAGATAAATGTTTTTTTGTCAAAGAGTGGTATTGAAGTCATCCTTAAGCGAGCATGTAACACGTGTCCTGGTGAGAGTATAAGTGCACAACTTTTTTTTATATTAGATTCTTTAATATTAGGTTTAAAGGACTCGACTAGATTAGATTGACAATGTTAAATAACGATATGAGCAACCATTCACTACGAGGAAAGTGAACCCTTTAATGAAGAAATTACACAACTATCCTTCTGCTTTGGGTGGTAGATGACTAAAAAAGGCCTCGTAGGAGTAGCGCATCTGACATGACGCGCTAGAAGCAGAACGAGCAGAAGCCACTGCAGCCGAACATCTAGCAGCTCTGTTAGTAAGTCCTATTTTTACCTCCTCGTGGTGCCACCTGGGGATTTCTATTTGAAATCGCTAACGAAAAAGGGCGAATGGCGAGTTTCCTGCACCACAAAACAGGATAAGAGTCGGTTAGGCTATGGCCGGGCAAGCCATACCTGAAAAAATACCAACAAGCCAAAAAACCCGAAAAATGCCTCGGATATAAAAAATCGGACGGATTACCCGATGACGACCCAGGAAACAACAAAAGGAAAAGAAAGAATGATATTCGGCTTTGTACGCGGAATGTAAGGTCCCTCAACAGACCATGTGTAGCCGAACAACTTGCGGAGGCCCTAGACTGTTATAAGGCAGATATTAACGCAATCCAGGAAGTGCGATGGGATGGAAAGGGCAAATAGAGTATGAGAAACTGTGATATCTACAACGGCGACTGCTACTAAGAGACTTTAATGCGAAACTGGGCAAGAAAGTCGCTTTTGATAGGGTCATTGGCAAGCACAGCCTACACAACGACACATTCGAAAATAGATTTAGGATGATAGACTTCGCAGCGGGGCGAATACTTCTAGTTGCTAGCACGCGTTTTCCACATCTCAACATCCACAAAGGGACATGGCGATCTTCGGATCAATCAACCGTCAACCAGAATGACCACATTGCGATTGATGGCAGGCACGCATCTGACATTCTGACATTCCGAATATCGGGTAAGGCCAGCGGCATACAACGTCGCAATGCTACAATCGCAAGAGACAGCCAGAGCCTATGCCAATCGTGCCTCCCTCAAGCTCTCGGAAAACCATCCAACACCGGCTCAGACCGAACAACACCAATGGACCCAAGAAACCCACGGTTTGACGACAAGTGTAGGAGGGCACACGCAGCCAAGCAGCAAGCCTATCAAGAAGCGCTGCATAAAAGGACGAGAGCTGCTCGTGAGCATTATTAGCAGAAGAGGAGGGAGGAGCATAAGCTTCTCAAAACAAAAAAAAGGGAGCATGAGAAGCACCCGATCGCAGAGATGGACAGATGCTATCGCAGGACTGACGTTCGGAGGTTTTATCAATAATTAAAACAATAATGCCAGGGATATAAGACCAGAACGGAAGCCTTCAGGTACGAAAATGGAAACCTAGTAGTGGATTCACAGTCAGTACTAAGAATCTGGAAAGACTACTTCTGCAGACTGTATAACGGCAATGACTAAACAGATTGCGCTGTCAGGCAGAATGACCCTTTCACAGCGGACGATGATAGCAGAGCATTCCGTTCCCCTGACCTAGACGAATTTAGGAATGCTTTTTCTAAGCTTAAGTCCAACAAAGCTGCTGGAGTAGATGGATAACCTGCCGAGCTCTTTAAGACACCTGGAGATGACCTGGTTGGGAGTATGCACCAGCTCATCTGTAAGATATGGTCAGAGGAATGCATGCCTGATGAATGGAATCTTAGTATCATTTGCCCGATCCACAAGAAAGGAGGCCCCTTTTCCTGGGCCAACTACAGAGGTATAAGTCTTCTGAATATCCGTTCTGAATAACCGTTCGTTAATAAACTGATTGGTCCATATGAGTGTGGTTTCAGGCCCGGGAAGTCTACTATAGATCCATTATTCACACTGCGGCAGATCCTGGAAAAAACAAACGAGTTCCAGATCGACACCCACCACCTGTTTGTCGGCTTTAAGGCTGCATACGATATTATAAATAGAGACGAGTTATACAACGCCATGTCTAGTTTTGACATCCCTTCCAAACTCGTCAGATTGTGCAGGATGACATTGGAGAACTCTCGCAGCTCCATCAGGGTCAGAAGCGACCTTACCGATACCTTTTATGTCAAAAAAGATTTTAGACAGGGCGACACACCATCCTGTGACTTTTTCAACATCGTCCTTGAAAGGATCGTGCAAAACTCACTGGTCAATACGAGGGACATCATCTTTTTCAAGTCCGTATAACTGCTCGCATATGCCGATGACATTGACATTATTGGACGAAGTCAGCGAGATGTCATTGAGGCCTTTACGAGCATTGAGACGGAAGCGGCTAAAATAGGACTGGTGGTAAATGCGGGCAAAACGAAATATATGCTCTCGTCGAAAAAGGACACGAACCACCGGCATCTTGGCCTTGGCGCACATATTGGCAGGTATAATTTCGAGGTAGTCAAGGACTTCATCTACCTAGGCTCCGCAGTGACATGCAGCAATGACATCAGTGCCGAAATCAAAAGCAGAATAACTCTTGCCAAACGCAAGGCAATTGAGAATCAGAGCCCTCTTTCGAAAAACTAAGGTGACAAAATACAAGACCCTTGTCGTCCCGGTCAAAAAAGGATTTAGACAGGGTGACGCACATCGTCCTTAAAAAGATGGTGCAGGATTCACTGGCCAATACAAGAGGCACGATCTACTTCAAGTCTGCACAATTGCTCGAATACGAGGATGACATTGTTAGCATTGAAGAAGAAGCGACTAAAATGGGTCTGCAGGTAAATGAGGGCAAAACCAAATATATGCTATCGTTAAAGAAAGGCGCACAACACCCACGTCTTGCCCCGAACGTCACTATTGGCAGCTATGGCTTTCATGTAGTCAGGATTTCGTCTACCTTGGCTCACTGGTAACAAGCAACAACGACACCAGCGCTGAGATTAGACGCAGAATAACTCTTGCCAACCGTTATTTTTTCGGGCTCAAGAGGCAATTGAGTAGTAGAGTCCTCTTCGGTCCCGTTTGTGTTAATGGAGAGTGGAGGAGAAAATTCAACCAAGAACTGTACGGGCTATACAGCGACATCGGCCTAGTATGACTTCTACGGGTACAACGTGCGTGCAAGATGATTAGGTCATGTAGAGCCAATGGAGTCTTCGACTCCAACACCGAGGGACAACGTCGCAGAGCACGGCCGCATCTAAAGTGGCGCACATGAGTGGGAGGGAACTCAACCAAATGGGCATGTGACTCTACAAACAGCTAACAAAAGATCGTGCTAGTTGGAAAGGCTTGTTGGTTGAGGCCCAGGTTCACCCCGAGCTGTAGCGTCACCTAAGTAATAGTAAGTATGTATGTATGTATGTATGTTGGCGTTACAGTCCATGAAGAACCTGAGCCGAGCTTCTCTCAATCACCCATGTTGTGTGTGATTTCATTTTCACATAGGTGAAAGGGACCTACAGTTTATTGCCGGTTCCGAACGGCGAATTTCGAGAAGCTTTTCATGACAATTTTACTACAGGGGGTTTTGTCAGAACCCCGCTGAGGAGAAACACCGTGAAAAACACGTTCGATGACATGGCTGTGTCGGGATTCGATCCCGAGTCATCGGCGTCAGAGGCCAACACACTACCCACTGCGCCACGGTGCTCTCAAAAGTAATAGTAAGTAGTAATATTAAATTAATCAGGGTTACTAAGGTCTTAATTTAACCATAAGTCACTGAAATTCTCCAGTTCATTCAACCCTTATAATTCAGAAAAATCTTAGTCTGATTTGTAGTCTAAACAGCCCGTCAATCGAGTTTCAACTTCTCTTGAACTCAATGCTATCTTTTAAGTTGTTTGAAGCCTTTGGGAAAACTGAAATAAACTTTACGACTCACGCCGTTCGAAATCGGTATTAAATTATGTCCCTTTCACCCGTGTAAAAAGAAATAACACACAACATGAGTAATTGTGAGAGAAGCTTGGCTCTGGTCCTTCATGGGCTGTAACACCATCAAGGAAGAAGGAAGTATTATTAAAGCCTACAAGGCTCACGGTAGTTCTAAACTCAACGAAGTCTAGTAAGTCATTACACTTTTTAAGAAGTAGAAGTTTGTTTGAAGTAAACCGTGAATCAATTGAAGCTTTTCAGATCAGTTAACTCGTTCCAGTTAAACACATATTCACTAATGTTGTTTGGATTTTTTAAAGCTTTTTAAATAGACTTCATGATGTTTTTTAAACCCATAATGTTATTAAAATCTACTAACTTCATTGAAGCTTTTGAAGTAACAATTTTTAAATTCATTAAATCCTCGAAATAATTTAACTCACGATTGTATTGACAAATGGAAGTCGCCGAAGTCTTATTTGTTATTATGTCTCTAAGATAAAAAAAAAACTGCTTGAAGTCATTTGAATCACTTAAGCCAATTAAGGCTTTATAAATCAATAAGTCCGTTCAAGTTAGAATGTCACTAGCATTATATGGATTCATTTAGGCCTTTTATAAGCATGTTCACAACGTTTTTAAAACCACTGAAGCCTTTAGCGTTACTGAAATATACGGACTTGATAAAATTGTTTGAGGTAATATAAATGTTTAAATTCAATGAATCTTTAGGAAATATCTGAAGCCATGAATCTCGTTAGTTTCTTTTGGGTCAATAAAGTCTTCGTAAACCTCGAAATTTTTGAAATTATGAAACGATGCCTTTGTAGCCTTCGATGTAATTAAAATAAAATGAAGTAAGTAAGGCAGCTTATATCATTGAAGCCGCTCAGATCATTCTAGTAATTTTTCGAAAGCCATTTTATCTTGATTGTAGTCTTTGCGGTTTTCGAAATCAATTTAAGTCATTAAAGGCTCTGACGTCATTGAAGTCTTTAAAATAACTCAATTTCATAAAAAAAAATGCACGCCAACAGAGATGAAGTCCGTAAGTATTCTCAAGATTGGGGATACCAAAGTCGTATTAGATGGAATCAGTCCATCTCATATCTCCATCATGTGAGGGTACTTCAATTGCTCCTTTGAGCGTCATCGGAAATGGCCATTGTAAAGGGTATATTTGAAGTTTTAGTTGTTCGACTCTCGAAGCCATTTCTATGTCTGTTCGAGTCACCAAAATACATAATAGCTTTTTGAAAGTTGGAAAACCCCCAACAAACCCACTACCTTTCGACTCCATATTGCCACTCCCCGCCGGCCTTGATCCGCTAATACACCAAGCCCGCAACATATAACCTCACTAAACTAATTACGCGATGAAAATCTCGTAAAATTCCCTATGTCACTCACACCCCCTAGAGCCTAGACCCCATGTATATAGTATATATTCAACACATGAATAAATTAAATAAACGACATCGCTTTGACGTGTATCCTCCTTGATCCATCACAACCACCGCCGCTGCCAGCATTCCGGCCGTCAATTCGCATCCAAGCAGAAAGACAACGTGCGGGTAACACATTCATCATAGTTGAAACTTTAACTTAATTATCACTTGCCGCATCTTGGTGTAGTCACCATGGCGGGGTATTTGGTTTCCACAGGTACTCCTGTGGCGCTGCGCATCGAGTTATTTCGCATAAAATCACAATTAATCAAATCAAGGTCTGTTCTCACATCCGTTTCGAATGGAAGTTTCCAATTTCAGATGCGATTCATTTTCTCCAGTCCGTCGATGTACGGGGTCGGAGGGATAAGAAGGAAGCCCATCATTATCAGAAAACTCAGTCAGTGTGTCCTTTTATTCGTGCTGATCCTGGTAACTGGTGAGAGCGTTTGGAAGGGGGTAGTAGATGGAAGTCTACAAATGTAATTAATCTTAGAAAGGATTCCCTTGTTTACACCCACTACCTTACACGTTATATAAGGGGGTTGTGTATGGGTGTGTCGAGATAATGACGAGAGTCGGATTGTTGGCTATTAGTCGGGACTCCCGAGACCATTAGTTGACTTGAAAACGAATTTATGATTCCCACCCGCTCGATTCTCGATTTGACTGGTACGTCCTTGTGACGTCGTCGTTGGTGGGAGTAGTTTTCAAAAGATTTCACCGTCAAACCCGTTTAGTTAAAAGATGACAACGTCAGCGTAAGTGGTAGCGACCGAATGCCGGTAGATGTTTCTGTACCTACTGCTGAACATGCAGAATTGAATAAGGACTTAATTAATATCTTTTAACAATGCGCTCCAGATGGGGTGGTGACTTGTGGTCTTTTTGCTTCCATTTCTGTTCAATTCCTTTTTGATTTTTTTTAATCCCCCTTCGCCCGTTAGTAGTTTCTCATTTTTGGATGGAGCATCATCGTCGCCATAGTCGTCGTCGGTACCCTACTGACTACCGAACTCAAGTTAATTAAATTTGCTAGAAAAGTTTCATTTACGGTGGTGTTGATGGCAATGTGGAGTTTTATACTTTTGCTCTGTGCAACCCCTAGGCTTTTGCACTTCTGTCAGACCTATTGTATGGTGAGTTGTTTTCGGGTGCGAAGGTAAAGGGTACGTAGAAGGTCGTGTATGAAACAAGTTTGGAACACATGGATATGGGGGAGTGTAAAGGGACGTGTTAGTTGTTGCTGATGGCCGAGAGTGGCGTGAAAGTTTTGCGAACCTTTTATTAACGGTTTTTTGTTCGTTTCGGTTGTGCATTTTTAGCTTTTCCCGCCTTTCATTTTTGTTTAAACTTTCGGTGTACTGAGAATGATGGCGGGACGCGGGTGTGATGGAAAGCTATGATCAGAGGTGCGAAATCATGTGAGAAGTTTCAAAACTCTTCAAACATTGTTTCTGTATTTTTTTTTTTCCGTTTTTTGTTTTTTGCTTCCGGGTAGTGGCTGCGGGCATTTTTAATTAATTTAGTGGGAGCTAGTAGACTTTTAAAATGCTTCAGTGGACATACGAGGTGGAAGAATTGTCCTGGAACTGTTCCTGGAACTGATGTTGGACAAATTTAGAAATTAAAAATTGCAAAACTCCCCTGAAATCCGTTGCAGGTAGACTGTATTAAAAAAATGCATAAAGCCAGACTTCAAGACTGAATTGAACGAGAATCAAGGAAATATAAACTTAAATCACTATGTGGCATATTTGCACAACTATTTAATTTAATAATTTCACTTTCTATTATTTTCATATAAAATTGAACACCCTCTTTTGACGCCACGAAAACTTTTTGTCTAAAAAATCGTTAAAGTACCTGTTTAGCAGTCTACTAAAGATATTTTCAGAAAATGTTAAGGTTACGGATTCATTCTAACTCCTCCATATGAAATTAAAGACCCCGTGTACACATTTACCAAGTCTTAGACTACGCAACGTTTATTCGGATGCAGATTCGTCATTCGAGGAAGAAGAAAGAGACGAAAAGTCTTAAGCTTTAACAATCCGCATCAAAGCTAATTCCAGGAATATTAGCTTGATATGCGCTAGTTACGTCTTGGTAACGCTGGTCATCTGGCTACATAAGCGCATCTGGTATAATCACCTAGCAACATGAATCCACTTGTCAACCAGGGACAGTGTTTATGCGTTTCCTTATGTTTTCCCTAAACTTGCGCAAGTTTGCAGCAATGTGTGTATGAAAAAATTGCGCAAGTATTTGACTTGACATCAAAAAACGACTTAAAATGAAGAAATTATTAAAAAACAACGGGAACATATTCAATGAAGTATGTATGTCTGTTGGCGTTACAGTCCATGAAGAACCTGAGCCGAGCTTCTCTCAATCACCCATGTTGTGTGTGATTTCATTTTCCCACAGGTGAAAGGGACCTACAGTTTATTGCCGGTTCCGAACGGCGAATTGCGAGAAGCTTTTCATGACAATTTTACTACAGGGGGGGTTTTGTCAGAACCTCGCTGAGGAGAAACACCGTGAAAAACACGTTCGATGACATGGCTGTGTCGGGATTCGATCCCGTGTCATCGGCGTCAGAGGCCAACACACTACCCACTGCGCCACGGTGCTGTACTTCGTTTTCAATGAAGTACTGCACCAAATTTGAAAGCCAGAAACCTGTCTTTTCTTAACTGTCTATTCCCCTATTTGTTTACTCTCTTTGTCCATATGGACTGAAGCGTCTTTTTATATTCTCTTTACCGGGATTATTTGTCTGTCCAAGTTATCTTGTAAGCGTGGAACGATAATCCAGGTTTCCATGCAGGTACGACAGAGTCAGTTTTGCTAGAACCTCCAACTCGGATCACTACCTTGTTTTAGCCAAGGTACGAATGAAGATATTAAGGATGCCACGGAGTCGAGCTGAACAACAAAAGTTTAACGTCGGAAAGCTACAATCGCAACAAACCGCTAGGATCCTTGCCGATCGGGTTTCCCTCAACCTGTCGCAAATTCCGATGACGCCAGCACAAACCACAGAACAACAGAGGGAGCACTGGCAGCACGCCATTGGACACGTTGCCTCTGATATGTGGGGTTTCAAACCACATCCAATTAGAAACCCCTGGTTTGATGAGCAATGCGGGCAAGTCCATGTATCAAAGCAAACCGCCTACAAAGCCACGCTACATAGACGGACGAGAACCGCTCGTGAACATCACGAGCAGAAAAGAAGAGGGGAGCACATGCTTTTAAGGAAGAAAAAAAGACAGCATGAAAAGCGTGAGATCGAGGAGATGGAGAGATACTATCACAGGAAAAATGCTCGCATGCAATAAAGACGGAGCAGAAACTTGTAGGGATGAAGACGGACAGCTGGTAGTAGAGTCACAGTCGATGCTGAGAATATGGAAAGAACACTCTTGTAGACTGTTTAACGCTGAAGCAAGATCTAATACCGCTGTCAGGCAGAATGATCTATTCACAACGGACGAAGATGCAAAAGAATTTCGTCTACCCAACCTAGATGAAATTAAGCTGGTAATTTCGAAGCTTAAGAGTAATAAAGCCGTGGGTGCAGATGGCCTGTCTGCCGAGCTATTTAAAGCGGCTGAAAATGAGCTGGCAGGGCGCATGCATAGGCTCATCTGTAAAATATGGTCGGATGAATCTTGCTTGACGAATGGAATCTCGGCATCATTCGAGCATTCCGCAAGAAAGGAGACCAAGTTCTTCTCTGCCGAATGGTGTGCATGTTTTCAAGCCAGGTAAGTCCACAACAGACAAGTCCGCTGCGACAGATCTTGCAGAAAACCCAAGAATACTAATCGACATCCATCACCTTTTCGTCGATTTCAAAGCTGCGTAAGAAAGTGTTCATAGAGACAAGCTATACGGAGCCGTGTATAGTTTTAACATCCCTGCCAAACTCGTCAGATTCTGCAGGATGACAATGGAGAATTCTCGCTGCTCCATTAAAGCCGGTAGTGAATAAACCCAGACCTTTGATGTTAAAAAAGGATTAAATAAGGCGACGCGCTGTCATGTAATTTTTTCAACATCGTACTTGAAAATATCATACGAGATTCATTGGCCAACTCAAAAGATACAATCTATTTCAAGTCTAAGCAACTGCTTGCGTACGTGGATAACATTGACGTAATTAGACGAACACAGCGGGACGTCAATGAGGCGTTCGAAAGCATGTAGGCAGAAGCGGCTAAAATGAATCTTTCGGTTAACGAGGATTAAACGAAATATAACCCGCCAACCAAAAAAGACGTACAACACGGACGTCTCGGCCAGAACGTCACAATTGGCAGCTATAAATTCGAAGTGGTTGAGGGCTTCGTCTACCTCGATCCAGGAGGGACCAGCGACAACACCACCAGCGCTGAGATCAAAGGCAGAATCACTTTTGCCAACCGCTGCTTCTTCAGGCTCAAGAAGTAGAATCTTCAAAGATCAAGGTTGCGCTATACAAAACCCCCGGTCCTCCAATTTTGATAAAGAAAGCCCTTGGTCGTTTCTAGAGGAAAATTCTGCATTCAATCTATGGTCCCGTTTGCAAAAACGAAGGGTGGAGGAGAAGATACAACGACGAATTGTACGGGCTGTACAGCAACATCGGTCTAGTACGACGTATACGTATCCAACGTCTCTGATGCCTGTGGCCATGTTGAGCGAATATAGAACACAGCTCCGGCCTGAAGAGTCTTCGAGTCGAACCCCGAGGGACAACGCAGCAGAGGACGACCGAATCTAAAGCGATACACACAGGTGGAAGGGGACCTTAACCAACCGGGAGTCCGTCGCTGGAAATAGCTGGCAAAAAAACCGTGCCAGTTGGAGAAGCTTGCTGGTTTAGTCCCAGGTTCACACCGGACTGTAGCTCGACCTAAGTAAGTAAGTAAGACTACGCAACCTAATCTCTTAACGGGACCCAAACAAAACACTGATTACGGACAAGACAGCACTCAGGGTGCTCCTAATTAAAATCCATATCACGCACAAGCACATGACACCTCCCTCGCCAAACATCACTTGCACGAACACTGGTAATAATTCTGCAAATCTGAATAATAAAACAAAAACAAAATGGCACCTTAACTAAGCACTTGCCTAAAACCTCCCACTCATACGCCAGCAGCTAAACCATAACCATCTACCCTCCTCTTGTTTGTACCAGGACCTGTACGGCATCGTATACATCGCATGTTACCGGGATGAACAGCAATATTATAATTAACAGATCTCACATATCCTGTAACTGAAGATAACAACCGCCGTACATCATTTTTGGAGTCTAATAAATAATTTCCATTTCTAAAGTTGTCGTCCCGAGCTCTACGTCTCCCTTGGACTGGATTTACCTCTACCCAAAGTTGGTTGGATTCACTTTTGAGTGGAAGATTTCATCATCGTTTGGTGGTTTTTTCCCGGTCTTTGTTTGTTTACAAACCGTTAGTGAGGGCTCACCGACCGACTAACTTAAGCGCTTTTCACCCTTTACTCGAAGATCAGAGGATGGTGAATCAAAAAATTGTCTCCTGTCGCCGGCTGACGCCATTTCGACAGGATGTGCATGGAAAAAAGAAACGAAAACCCGGCATTTGACAACAAAAATGCCAACGCCATCATGTTCCTGGAATTAATGGATCTGACATGTATTAATATTCATGGGCTTATGATTATTATGTGAGGTGGTGGCTTTAACACTTTTTCCAGGACACGTTTGACGAATGGTTTGCTCACATCACTACAGGCGATACATATACACTTTATACACAAGGTATGACTTTATACGGGTAACAAGCTAAATTTGATGCGTGGAACAACGTTTGAATGCTCAGGTGTCTGGGTCTGACAGCACAACATTTGGCAAATGTGTGTTGAGTGTGATGTCAATGAATGGCTCAAGTTGGGAGTTAAAATTTAATTGAATGTCCTTGAATTAAAATTTATGGAATAGTAACAGCTACGTGCCGGATAATTAACTGTTCGTGCGGTAATTAACACCGAATAGCTACGCATGGATATGACGGTAATATTTATGTAATGAAGGGAAAGGGGAACCTGGCACTCCAGGTTGGGGGTTGTGCTTAGGGGTAACATCCCTATCACGTAAAAACGCACTTGTTCCGAAACAACAAAAAGCCTCGGATACGGACGGATACAAAGCTGACGACCCCTGCAAACGACTAAGGGAATTGAGAGTGTGCACCTGGAATGTGAGGTTGCTTAACAGACCGGGCGCAGGCGATCAATTGGAGCAAACCCTCAACTGCTATAAAGCAGATATATCCGCACTCCAGGAAGTGCGATGGGATGGACCAGGCAAAAAACGGATGAAAAACTGCGACATCTACTACGGGAACTGCTACAAGGAGAACAAACAGCGCCTATTCGGGTGCGGATTCGTTATTCGAGGAAGACTCCGACAAAAAATCTTAAGCTTCCGAGATATAAGCGAACGCCTCATAACAATCCGCATCAAAGCTAAATTTGGAAACATTAGTTTAATATGCGCTCACGCCCCAATGGAAGAAAAGGACGATCGACTCAATGAAGAATTCTACGATCTCTTAGACAGAACATATGCCCAATGCCCCAGCTACGACACAAAAATAGTCCTAGGAGATTTTAATGCAAAACTGGGCAAAGAGGACATATTTGAGTCGATCATAGAAAAGCATAGGCTCCATAACACCACATTCGACAACGGATTAAGGCTAATCGATTTCCTAGCGGGGCGTAACCTCGTTGTAGCAAGCACGCGATTCACCCATCTGAACATCCACAAGGGTCCCTGGCGGTCTTTTGATCAATCGACCATCAACCAGATTGATCACATTGCGATCAACACCAGACACTCCTCCTGTATTCTCGACGTACGAACCTTCCGAGGAGCCAACATCGACTCGGACCACTACCTTGTTGTAGCCAAGGTACGAATGAGGATATCAAGAATGCTTAGGAGTCGAGTAGGACTACGTATGTTTGACGTCGGAAAGCTACAATGGCAAGAGACTGCCAGAATCTATGCCGATCGTATCTCTTCCAAGCTCTCTCAAAATCCGCCCACAGCAGCATAAACAATAAAGCAGGAATGGGTGCATTGCCAGAGCGCCGTCAGAGACGCTGCCTCAGAGGTGCTGGGTTTCAAACCGCCACCACCTAGGAACCCCTGGTTAGATGAACAATGCGAACAAGCCCATGCAGCAGAACAAGAGGCATATAAAGCCATGCTGCAACGACGGACGAGAGCTGCTCGCGAAATCTATGAGCAGAAGAGAAGAGAGGAACACACGCTTTTCAGAAAATAGGAGAGAGAGCACGGAAAGCGTGAGATCGAGGAGATGGAGAGATGCTTCCGCAGGAATAACGCCCGTAAGTTTTACAATAAGGTAAAACGAACATGCCATTGCTACAAAGCCAGAGCGGCGGCCTGCAGGGATGAAAATGGAGAACTGGTAGTAGAATCGCAGTCGATGCTGAGGATTTGGAAAGACCACTTCTGCAGACTGTATAACGGCGATGATAGACAAGATACCGCTGTCAAGCAGAACGAGCCATTCGTGATGGACGACAATCTAACAGAATTCAGTCTACCCGACCTAGACGAAGTCAAAATAGCGATATCAAGACTTAAGTCTAATAAAGCCGCGGGCGCAGACGGCCTGTCTGCTGAGCTCCTTAAGGCGACTGGAGATGTGCTGGTAAGGTTCACGCACCATCTCATTTGCAAGGTATGGTCGGAGGAAAGCATAACAAGAGGATAACAAGAGCGGATGAAGATGCCCTTGGTAGTTTCGAGTGGAAAATTCTGCGCATTATCTACGGTCCCGTTTGTTCAAACGGTGTATGGAGGAGAAGATATAACGAAGAACTGTACGGGTTGTATAGCGACATCGGTCTGATGCGACGTCTACGGATACAGCGTCTAAGGTGGCCAGGCCATGTAGAGCACATGGAAAATACAGCTCCGACCCAAAGGTCTTCGAATCCACCCCGGAAGGAAGGCGCGACAGAGGACGGCCGCATCAACGGTGACGCACGCAGGTGGAAGGGGACCTTAACCAACTGGGCGTGCGGCACTGGAAACAGCTGACCAAAGACCGTGCCAGCTGGAGACGCTTGTTGGTTGAGGCCCAGGTTCACCACGGACATAGACGTCGTTCATATCAGTCGCGGTATGAATTCTTTATTCATTCATAATTAAATTGCAACCATTCCAGGCTTATGCTAACATCTCTACATTAAACATTAATCATCTTTCATAACTCGTCAATCATCATTCATCAATCACCATTCATCGACTGTTATTCGTCATTCGAACATTGTGATGGTATGAATTCTATCATTGATATTTCCACAGTTAATTTCAATCATAGATCATCATTCATCATTCGAACATCTTTTCTTTACAATGTAAAGAAAATTTGTGCTCCAATGTCTTTGCTGAAAATAATCCTGCCCAGTACATGAGCTTATATGCCATTCCCCCTCTCTAGCTCCGTATATCTAGGCATTACGGACTACAATCCTAATTATCCATAATGGCTACGATGAAAACATTTGAGTCCACTTCATTATTATTCCATCCATGACACCACCTACCCTGTGCCCATACCATTTGCTCACAATTTCCATTCTTACATCCGTCAAAACTTATTGCTAGCCCCAAGCAACTAAAAAAAAAAAAATCTTTTTCTGTATGAACACTCACTGCACATCCTTTTCCAACGTCGCCACTGTTCCGGAACGCACTTCATTTCGATTTCATTACTATATCCTTTTTGTCAGTATGTACTACTCCAGGCCCATGGGCAGCTCTTGTCGGTGGAAATGGATGGATTCGCTGAGAAGGAAACTTTTCTACTTGGATTTTTAATAACACGGAGCGCATTGCACTGCGTCTTTGAGTTTCAGTCGTTGTCGCCTGCTAATGCCATGCTCCCGGTTACAGTTGTTCCACTCGGTAACATTGTTCGTTTTCCAGAGTTCTTAATTTTTAGCTCACATCCTGCTAGAAGGAGCAGCGGTGAATACATCGCCACTGTTGCGAGTCGTTTGTAATGAAAGGATTCTTTTCTTTTTTCATCCATCCTTCGTCCTTTTTCGTTTTTTGTTTTTTCTTTTTCTGTTTATGTAAAGCTGGAGTAGGTGGAATCCTGGGACTGAATATTGTACCCATCTGTGAAAATTGCTAGAAAACTTATGGAGTTTGTTGTTCGCGAAAAGTTTGTTTGCAATTTGTTTTTTCTTTCTCTCTCCTTTCCTGTCCTACAGGCATACAAGCGAACACTATTACCGGTGGCGAAAAGATGACGATGGTGATGGTGATGAATCTAGAATTCAACCAACTGCGGTTGCACCTTCTCCAGTCATGCATGCGTGAAAATACAGATCAGAGAAGGAAAAGTGTAGGGACACCTCTTTGCCCTTTCAAGGATACACATGTGAATGATAATGCGATTTCTGCTTTGCAGCTCCTTTCGTGGTTGGTCTTAAGACTCCTTCTCGAGTTCATTAAATTAGCTTCAGTCGAGTGAATCCCAAACTCTCACCGTCTGTTCGTGTCAAGCTGCTTCGCCATCAGTTGTGCTCCTTGACGAAACCAATTCCGGACGAGTGCGTTTTTAATGCTTGATGATATGTTTGAAATTCAATTAGAAAAGTTATAATTCCCGGGTTTTAAGCAACCGACGGATATACATACATACATACAATTAGTGACCTGAACTACCCTAATGGACTTTCTCTCGAGTCAATTATTTTCCAACCCCCGCTTGAGGTGGGGGTACAAAGTGAGAAAGCAAAAAACGAGCCCTTAAACTAATTCAATCAAACATTTGGTGGAATGTCCTTCTGGGTACTACGTGTAAGTCAATCGATCATAGCCAAACTAACAATAGGACCTTCCTTCCATGGTCCCATAGTCGTTCTTGTGCTCCTCAAACTGCCTACCATGAAGACGTCCAATGAATAATTGTTATTCCCTGAATACAAAATTGAAAATGTCAATAAGAAACGAAGCAAAAAGGACGAAATGAATTTAGATCGATGGTAAAATTACTTTGTGGTCGAGACGAATGGATTAAGGATACGAAGGACTTGAACAGTAGGAGGTGTGGGGGGAAGACGGGTGGAATAAAATAACATGTTTCCACCTGGCAGGAGTGGAGGCAAGAGGCGAAATGGGAAAGAAACTCGAATTTCAATTGAAGGTGAACAAATTAAAACTCGGTAATTGCATTCGGAAGTGGTGAGCACAGGGGCGGATTTGGTTCTACTATTACTCTTGAAGGAATGCGAATATTTCAGTTGATTTGGGGATTACATAACGATTACAAAATTGCGATTTATTAGAAGGAAATCTATTTCGATGTAAAAGTTGGGAGTACTCGTAAAATAAGGATAAGATAAAGATCTTCTTCAGAAAGGGGCGCCATGAGTTTTAATTAAAGGACGCTAAACCAATACATATCCCACAATTTGCAAATATCATAGTATTTATAAGATGTAACATCATTTGCGCTGAAATCACAAAGAAATTCCTCTAACTTCAGAATAAGGCGTCACTCGTCACCAATCCACTCGTGTTACAATTTTTTTCAAGAAATCACTTAAAATCCAGACAAAATAGCAATCAGTTCAACCAAAACGAAGTCTTGTAAGCAGTCAGTGATTACCTTGCAGCAATAATTACATTTCCACTTCCACAGCACTCCAGCTAACCCGGCATCACGGACCGTCAATTCGCTCTGGCAAGGACAGAAATCGCATTCGTTTCCTATTAATTATTTGACATGTAAAAAGGAGTCCAAGTTGTGACTAACCCTACAACGAAGTGGGGGAGACATCACAAACAAGTTTAAGCATAAACTAGCAAGAAGTTTAGTTTGTCGTCAAGGACGACAACCCGCCTGCAGGCATCGAGGGTTCGCCTTAAATTATTCAACATCGACAAATGCGCGTCATCTATTGTGCGAATCCGAACGCCTCCTCATCAAGCCCAAGAGACCATGTTGTCAACTGATGACGACGACAATGGTGACGTTGCATCACCAGCAACAGACTGTGATGAAGACGACGTGAATAAATGTTGCAACGAAATGGGAAAATATCCTTTTCAAAAGCGAACTATACCGTTCGCTTCGTTCGTTTTTTTATTTTGATTTGCACGAAATAGGATATTCAATTCAATGGCAAACGACCAGGATTGCGTCTTCATGAAAAATGTACGAATTGATTTCGCTTAGACATCGTTGAAGAGCGTCCATCGCGCGAACCAAGACTGACTCGTGCGAAGGAGTGAAGGAAAATGAAGAGAGCTCATTTCGTTCCTTCAGGATTCCTCGTATGATAAGAATGCTGATGTGTTCCTTAGAAATTGTGTTTGTGTTCCTTTCTATTTATTTTTTTTTTCCTCACTCGTCCTGGCTGTACGAGTACTTGTATTTGGAACATGAAATCAAAACTATGGGAGCGTTGTGAGCATATACATATGTGTGTGTGTGGAAAGGATACACACTCGCTGTGCGCTTCGACTGCAATTTCTATTAAAAATTTAGATCCTTTCGGCTAAAATTCGCCCAGCTAGCAAGAGGTCCTGGGTGGATAGTGCCGGGCGACGAGGAAACCCATCATACGAAGTATGGTTGGGAGTAACTGGTTCAGGAGGACAATTCAATTGAAATTTCGGTTTTAATACAGGAAGTTAGTAGCTTTCAGAGTGCAAGGAAGGAGTTGAGTGAATTGCTACTTTTTTTTCCTTTTCTCCAGGTCTTCCTTTTTCCTGAATATTTTATAGCGGTGCAGGAGTGAGCGGGTAAGTATAGGCGACTTGGTTAGGATTAAATTTCATTGCGGGCGTACTTAGCTTGTGATTGTTCATTGTGGAGTCGTATTGTCAGTGAGATGAGAAATTGACATGTGAAGCTTGACAGAAGATTTGTTTTCGGTTTTCGTATCCCTTTTCGGCGGATGGTGGGAGTTTATAAATTATGAATCGAATTTAATCCCGGGGATGTAATTCGTCAGATTATACATAGGTGTTCGGCAAACACTCTTTTATAAGAGAGGTCGAGAGAGAGGTCAAATACCTGGAACAGCAGGGAGACTAACTTCTGTGTTGTTGCGTATCTTTAAGGTATATGAATAAAGGGGTGGCACCCACATTTACTCAGACACTTACGAACTGTTACTTATGACTTGTTACTTACTATGTCTATTTTGAATTTGGACAAGTAGATAACAGGGAAAGGCGAGAACATGGCGCCCCAAACAATTTAGTGCCTTGGTTGCCAGAAAAAATAGGAGCAATTATTAAACGCACGCACTCATGAGTAATTGGCTGTGAGCATTTTTATTTTCGCTCACGAACACGAGTGTGTGTGCATTTATGGAAACTCACCCTGTGCGCACTTCATATGTTCGTTAAAGAGAACGCACATTTATGTATTTGCACCCTGTAGGGTGGATTCTGTTTAACGCACATGTGGTGTGCGCACATGGAGTGAGTTTCCATAAATGCACACACTCGCGTTCGTGAGGTAAAATGAGTTGATTTACTGCTCGGGAGTTGTTTGCAGAATAATAAAACAGGGAAACATTTCACTAGAACATTTTTTTTTTCCATTTTTACAATATTTTAGTCTAAGATGGCTTTATTATCTATAAAGTCTAAATTAGAAACTTTCAGCAATAGAAACTGCACGCGCCCGTGAGCTTTTTATGAGCAATAGAATGTTTGATGTGCGCACATGAGTGTGCATTTCCTTACCCTGGGTTACATGGAGCGCAAGCAAATAGGCGGCATGATGCCGCTTGACCGCACCCGATGCTGGTTGATTGCGGTGATGAGACGAGATCCGATATATTACCCATTATTCGTCTAAGAATCCTACCGCAATTAAAAAAAAAGCGCTAATGACCTTGGAACACCTGAACAGATCTTCTTGTAACTAAGAACCATTTCGATCACGTTAGATTTCAAAAAAAAAAAAAAAAAACAAAACATAATCGGTCCATTCGTTCAGGAGTTATGAAGCCACAGACAGACACACAGACACCTCAAACTCATAACGTTCCTCACACATTAAATAGGTGTTTTAATTTTTTCCACTGGGAAGTTAGTCGTGTGGGCCTTGCGGGCCGCACTTGGTCCACATTTTTTTAAAAGTGAAATACTTGTCCCATTGCTGACAAAATTTAATATGAGAAAATAAAGTGCAGTCCATAGGATTATTTTGAAAAAAAAATAAACAAATCGTACAAAGTACAACACCCGGTTACGTAGTCTTATACACATGTTGGCCAAAATTGTTCTCAAATCTTTGATACGGTAAACAGAAAAAGCCAAATTGTTACATTTATTCCAATCATAGATTAGTTACAGGGACCTTAAATCAAGAAGTAGGTGTTCAACTTTGTTAGCAAAAAAATAATAAATTTAAATTACTCTAGAATACTTGTTGTAAAATTTTTTTTTTATAGTTACGAAGCAATCAAATAAGTCTTTCTCTGATGTGCCAAATTAAGTTCATAGCCGGACCAAATACGGCTTCAACTTTGTATGAAAAGAAGAAAGATGGAAAGAGAAAATGGTAAGGAAAATCTCCTCAATCAAAATTGAAAGGAGAAAATCCTTCCATAACGACGTGACAAATATGACCATTCCCAACCAGTTAAGAGCACTCAAAGCTGAAGCACCAGCATAAGCAGCGTGTTCATATCACTTCGAAATCCGACCCACATAATTTCCCCCTTTAACCTTAGCACCGACGAAAAAAAAAAACGAAAGACGAAAAACAAGAAGGTCCTTGCAGAAGTGAGAAAAATCTCTCAACATCAGTGGCATGTGTTGCCTCATCAATAAAATCATCGAGGTCATTAAGTGTATTAACTGCTACCCATCAGTATCAGATGGTGCTACTACTACTGCTGCTGCTGGTCCTCCTTTTGTTTCTTCGTCTTCTTTGGTTTTTCTGTTTTTTTTTCGGAGTTCCCCGGCTGGCGCATCCCTTAATTTAGTGTTTTCATTTATTTCCTTCGATTCAGCTCTCGGATTGTGGCACATAAGTACAAAAATGTCTGTATACGACAGGAGAGAGAGGTGGTTTGGGGAATTATTATTTGCAGGATATGGGACTGGGAACTTTCGTTTTATATTTTCCTTTCCTTTTGATGGAGAAATTCTTTTTGGTTTAAGTTGTCCTAATTTAGTTGACTTGTGTGAGGAGAAAAATTGTAAGGATAATCCGAGAGATGATGGGGAGGTTTCGCCGACATATTGGAAACTGATATGCGATCGAGAAATCATTTAGATGGAAATTCAATTTGGGCAGTGGTTGAAGGAGAATAGTCCCAACCAGGATATGAGGGTGGACGTACATATATAATCACTGAATCCTTCTTTTCGAAGGGTAAAAGAATCTGTTTGTCGGATTGTAATGGGTCGATTCGAATGCAATGAGTTTATGTGAAGTCCTTGAATTTGTGGGACAATATGTCTGGAAATGACGGTCAATATTAATGGGACTGTACTACAAGCGAATTGAATTGTTTTTAGGGATTGGAAATGACTTCTAGGGAATAGATTGGAAAAAATCAGTTTAAAGCACTTAAACATGTTACTGTGCATTAAAAGTCAGTTAATCGCTTTTGTCATTTGCGAAATATTTCAAGTATTCAGTCAATGCATAAGGACTCATTCTTAATTTATTGAATGCCTAACATCCTGACACAGTTACATACCCTGCGTCTGCCTTCGTTCCACTCGTCTGAAGTGGAATAAGAAATTAGCATCGCCTGAAGAACGTCCCAGCGGCTGCTTTTGCCTGATGTACTATATTCCTTAAGGGATATTTCAAGTAAATATGATGACAGTGGCAAGTTACAAGGAGAGGAAGTTGAAGCAGAAAAGATCCTTGACTCGTCATCAACTGACAAAGTGACACGAATACGAGCACACGAGTACGTGTCACATGGAAGAAGCCTTGAATGAGGAGCGGGCGTTCGTGATGGAATGATGTGGAGACGAGGATTTCGATCGGTTAACGACCCTAATAGTTTACGATTATTCTTGCTCGACTCACTAATATTGATTCGATCCATTTAAGATGTGCAATCTGAGCGTTCTACACATGGGTATGGAACGTTCATGCTCCTACATAGTCTATTAGCTCTGTCAGATTATCCGAAAAGTGCATTATCCTTTAAGATGACTCTCTTCGCCCGATAATCAACTTACTCACTTCTGATTGTCTCTTCATTTCTCAAAAGTTGCACACATCCATCGTATAAAGCCACGCTCCTGCCTCAATCACACCACCCAAAAGGAATGCCACTGCCAAATACCAAATACCCAATCTGCATTCATCTCATTCTTAAGTCCGTGGAAATAAATCATTCCAAATGAGATTTTCCTGTTTCTTCTAAAATCAGGATCCCACAGTAACGAGAAAGCTCCCCGATGATATACCATCGAATCGTTTCTTACACCCGTCAAACGTAGTTAGGAGTGAAAAGACCTCCCGAAGCCTTCTTACCCGAATGCATTGCATATTTTCAAGCTTACCCACTATCGAATCCTGACGCGGTTAGTGATTAATTGTCCCACCATCCTCACCACCACCACCATCCTTCTCGGTGCTGTGTTGAATATTCAATCGAAGCAGGAAGATTTTCAACTCTATTCCGACCGGTCCTTTACAGCTCCTTCAAAGTTTGGTGTCCTCTGAGAATCCACTTAATCTGAACTAACATCGCGTGCAGATGCCTTATGCCGGCTCTTGCACTTTCCGCACTTTGAATCTATGTTAAATCTGAACCACCTAATGATGTATTATTGTCACAAGGAGTATTGTTATCCATGGCATACTCTCAGCTACTATTACTTTAGAGTCTCTCATGCCATTATACCTCGGGCTCTAAGTCATGCTCGACGTTTTGTTTTCCATACCGTTGTCTTTCGTTTGGTTCACTTCGAGCTGGTGACAATGAATGCTGATGATGGAGATGATAATAATCCTGGCGATGATGTTTCTTTTCAGCTCGGTTTTTAGTACAGAGTAGACCTGCCTGTGGCATGTACAGGAAGAGGCAGAAAGAATGGCGGGAAATTATGGAATAATTAAAGGATTTTGCACTTTTCATTTCTATTTCAACGGAAAGGAGACGCCTGTCATTGTTCTTCCGATGAATGACGATAAAATACCCAAGGAAGGCTTAAATATAGCGATGATTGAGGTTTTTGTGTTGATGAATGGAAATTCTCTGGTTGTTTTATGCTTTTAAGCCAATTAAAGCAGGTTTTTGATCGTTATGAGCAGATTGCTACAGCGAAATTAAGCCTTTCAGGCTTGAAAGGGTTCTAAGAGGATTGTTTTCTGTTTTCTGTGAAAGTTTCATAGAATGCGGTGTAGCCAGTCTATTTTATATAAAACGCGAATTCCGGTGCAATAATGCTCTTTTTCCATTTTGGAAACCAGTGCATCTTACTTTAAAAGATCACGCGGAACTCACTAGCCGAGGCACAATCTCTGTCAAATGTACATATGTATGTACATATAAGTTATGATAGCCAGTCATACTAGTGCTAAATGCACCATTATGTACGAAGGCAACACGCTCGGTGAACACTGTGCGGAAACTACTGTCCAGAAAAGTAATCGCAGCAGGCGCAAAAACAAACAAACATGAAGCGCACCCACGCCAACCGAGCGTGGGTAGAAGTCTCCGGAAAGCGAATAAGTACAGACGGAAAAAGGCCTCCTCATAGAGGAGTTTAAATAAAAATGAAATAAAATAAGTTGTTATAAAAAGTGAATTATTTGTTTCATTAATTTATACAGATGGCACTTTTTTTTTATAGTTCGCGCAGGTTCAAGAGTTATACTCTTATGATGTTTGGCACACAACCTGAACGGAGTGCAGTGGTTTGGGTCGTTGATGTTCGTTCGATACTCTCAGGGGTGGTGGTTGTCCTAGATAGGAAGAGAGCCGACCGAATTCCGCGTTTGGCTATAGTCTATAGTAATTCGTTCGAGCACTTTTAATATTGCATACGCAGAGGATGAATTTCTGTTGACCATATACTGTCAGTGTTATGCCATATACTGTTTGGGGTGGCCGTGGTGCAGTGGTTAACATCATCGACCGCCGAGCGAAAGGTCTATGGTTCAAATTCGCTTCGTAGCCTAGCCAAGAAAAAGTAATTCCTATACGGACAAAAAGTATGCAACGCAGTTGTGAATGGAAAGTGACCAGACGTACTGCTGCAGGCATAACACTCACAGTATATGGTCAACCCAAATTCATCCTCTGCGTATGCAATACTAAAAGTGCTCGAACGAATTACTACAGACTATAGCCAAACGCGGAATTTGGTCGGCTCTCGTCCTATCTAGGTCTAGGACAACCACCCCTGAGAGTAGTGAACGAACATCTACGACCCCAACCACTGCACTCCGTTCAGGTTGTGTGTGTAAACACATCATAAGAGAATATAAAAAAAAAACTCTTGAACCTGCGCGAGTCTCTAAAAAAACAAAAAAAAAAAAAGCAGGTCACTTTCCACTCACAACTGCGTTGCATACTTTTTGTCCGTATAGGAATTACTTTTTCTTGGCTATGAAGCGTATTTGAACTATAGACCTTCCGCTCGGCGATCGATAATGTCAACCACTGCACCACGGCCACCCCCTGCTACTGTCGTAGCAGAAAGGACACTGCATCATGTTTTATCTCTCACACTCGACTACACCATTTATCGCTATGACAGTCATCCGCAAGGTATTTAAAACAAACAGAAAAGTATATTAAAAAAAGGCACTCAAACATAAAATCAACATCAACGAGTTGAAAACAAAAAGATCGGAAAAAACATTACCGCGCTTGTCTCATCAACCATCGCATGCAATTGAACGTGAAGAAAATGTAATTAAACAAGTCAAACAGATATCCTGCCCATTGCCGGTACTCTTCAACAGCATTCCGTTGGACATTTAATCAGATATCTACGGCATTTAATTAAAAAACTAAATTACATTTATTCACAGCAATTCCCCCTTCACCGGTAAGCACACAAAAAAAAAATAAAAAAATATTTGAAAACCAACCAGGACAAGGTGATTAATTGCATATGCCTGTAAGCCTGTAAGCTTGCCATCATCCCAATCTGTTCGTCCAGGTGATGTTGTGTGCAATCCAACGTAACGTGTCGGGTTACGTTTGTCTGGTAATATCTCGACATCCTGACATAATGGTGATGATGAATGGCCAATGCCAATCCTTGCTACGCTCTATAACGAAATGTAAACTTTTCTCTCTCTCTCAGCCCATACCGGGGTATGCAACAACATCCGTCCTACATATGAGTACGAGTATCTCGTTTGTTCTTCCCCCTCACTTGACTTTGTGTCTGACAGTTTTAATTTAAAACCAAAGCAATAACCCGGTCTGTATGTAAGAGTGCCTCATGCCGCTGGCTAATTGAATTTCGACAACGCGTTTTTAATAGACTGGACACAAACGATGATTCAACGATCGCTAGTACCCCGGGGGCACTTGAAGAAGTTCCGACTGTGGTTATATCAATTGTGATGATGCCTTCCTGGGCTACCATTCAAAAGTGTGTGCGAATTGGATTTGATGCTTGGATTTATAGCATCTACCGCCACCCGTCCAGGGGGTCGTTGCGATTTAATGGAGTGTTAAAACAATGATGTTCTTATCCTAGGCACATCTAGACGGGGCTCACTTTGGCATATGATTGTTAAAACCATGGACTGGTGCACGAAAAATAAACAAAAATGACCATAAAAAACGATAACCATTATCGAGATGCTTTTGTTTGGAGTATAATTAATGCGAATTGTATGATATCTGTATGACGTTGGCAAATAAATTGTCCAGATTTACTCCGACTGAGAGTTTCATTTAACAGAACAATTAAATACAACATGCAGACAAAATAAAAACAAAAAAACTTACAATTTAATTTGTGTTTAATCAATCACACATTCAGATAAAATCGACAATGAATTACGTGAATTATTATTTACGTGAATCTGATGGGCTTGATTTATGAAGTTTTATTGCTTCTGCGAAACAGATGTTTCAAATCTGAATTCTCAAAAATTGCATTATAAAGCATGGTGGGGCACACTGTATGTCTAGGTATCGGCTCCTTCTAATTTATAGAATTTGTAAAGAAAGTTGAGAAAAAGCAAGTCCTTGTCTCGTGTTGTTTGAACTATTTCAGAGCAGGACCTTCCTTTGTATATCTACTTACTTACTTACTTATCAGGCCAGCGATCCATGGAGGATCTGAGCCTGAGCTATAGCTGCCTTCCATCCTTGACGGTCCCGGGCACGCTGCTTCCAGTTGTCAAGACCAAGATGTCTTACATCCGCGATTACTTGGTCTTTATACCGGAGGTTCGGTCTTCCTTTTCTTCTCGAACCAAGAGGCTCGGAGTCGAAGACCCTCTTAGCTGGAGCGTTGTTGTCCATGCGCTCGATGTGGCCGAGCCAGTGTAGTCGACGGATCTTTGCCTTCCGGACTACATCCACATCTTTCTACAGCTCGTAGAGTTGGCGGTTGTGTCTTCTTCTCCATTCACCTTCCTCACAGACAGGAACAAATATCCGGCGCAGAATTTTTCTTTCGAAAGAACCCAAAATCAGTTTCGCCGTCCTGCTTATCGTCCAGCTTTCGGCTCCGTACAGCAAGACTGGCAGTATGAGCGTTTTGTAAAGCATGACTTTGGTCTTTCGAGAGAGGAGTTTTGACCCCAGTTGGTTGGACAAGCCGAAGTAGCAGCGGTTGCCAAGGGCGATTCTATGCCGGATCTCCACTGTGGTGTAATTTGTGGAATTTACGTTTGCAACGAGGTAGACAAACTCCTTAACTAACTCGAAATTGTAGCTGTCAATTGTTATATTTTGTCCCAGGTGGTGAGCGACGGATTGGTTTTTGCTTGACTGCATGTACTTCGTCTTGTCCTCATTGACCTTAAGACCAACTCGTTTCGCTTGTTCTACAATCGCCGTGAATGCTTCCACAATGCCACGGCGAGAACACGCGATGATATCGATATCATCCGTGTATCCTAGCAGCTGGATGGACTTGTAGGAGATAGTGCCTTCCGTGTTGACGCCTACCCGTCGCACTATCTGCTCCCGCACCAGGTTGAAGAAGTCACATGACAGCGCATCTCCTTGCCGAAATCTAGTGCATGTTTCAAACGGTTCCGAAGTCCCAGAACCTAGTTGCACGGTGCATCGCGTATTTTTTAGCGTGGCGCGACACAGCTGGATCAGTGTTCCCGGGATCCCGAATTCGGCCAACGCACTAAACAGTCCTTCACGATGCGGCTTTGAAATCGATGAAAAGATGGCGTGTATCGATTCGAAACTCGTTGGTCTTTTCCAGGATTTGTCGAAGTGAGAAAATTTGGTCCATAGTTGATTTGCCGGGCCGGAAGCCGCACTGGTAGCTGCCGATTAGTGCGGCTTTAGACGTTCACACAATACGCTGGACAGGATCTTGTATGCGACATTGAGCAGGGATATACCTCTATAGTTCAAATTCTGCAGATGATCTGGTGCATGCTCCCTACCAGAACATCGCCGCCAGCCTTGGAGAGCTCTGATGGTAAGCCATCTGAGCCTGCGGCCTTGTTATTCTTCAGCTTCTGAACAGCTGTGCCGACTTCTTCGATGCTGGGTGGGGGACTACTTCAGCGGCTGGAATGGGGATTTCCTCGGTCCCTACCACTCTCTCTTGGTCATGCCCGTTAAGCAGCTGCTGGAAATGCTGCTTAAATACATCCACTATTCTCTGCGGGTCGGTGACAAGATTACCCTCGCAGTTTCGAAGAGCCTGGGTATCCTTTTTGAAGCCACCTGCAAGGCCTTTCTCTTTCTTGTAAAAGGCTCGTGTTTTATGCTTATCCCTGGACTCCTCGATATTCTTGAGCTGGGAGGCTGCGAAGATTCTTTTCTTTTGTCGCAGTAGTTTTTTACTACATACATACCGTAGCATACCGTAGAGTCTTTCGCTCAGCTGCTCCCTGTAGACTCTGGCAACCTCCGGTGTGCTCAGGGGCCCAATGTCAAACCTCCTCCTGATGGGCTGGTGCAGCTTTCTGACATTGGACAGTCGAGCTCTGAATCTTGCTGCTACGAGGAAGTGGTCAGAGCCGACATTTGCGCCTCTGAATGTTCGCACATCCAGGATGTTTGACGAGTGCCTTGCGTCAATGAGCACATGGTCGATTTGGTTGGCGGCTCGAATTTCCGGAGATCGCCAGGTTGCTGTGTGGATTCGCTTACGAGGGAATCTTGTGCTACTTATCACCGCATTACGAGCTGTCGCAAAGTCCGTGAGTCGGAAGCCGTTATCTGTTGTTGTATCGTGGAGGTTGTGCTTTCCGATCACTCCGCCAAGGGTGTTCTCCTTACCGATTTTGGCGGTCAAGTCCCCGAGCACGATTTTAACATCGCACTCCGGATAAGCTCCGTAGGCGTTGTCCAGGAGGTCATAGAAGTCCTCCTTGATGGGGTCTTCAGCCACGTCGGTAGGAGCGTGTGCACATATAAGGCTGTTGTTATAAAATCTGCCTCTGATGCGGATCCCAGCCAGACGATCACTTATAGGTTTGAAGTCGATGACCTTCGACTTTAACCGCTTTCCCACGACAAATCCGCATCCCAGTAAGTGCAACCTTTTGTGACAGCTGTAATAAATGTCGCAATTTTTCTTCCTCATCATACGGTTTCCTATGCAGCGTGTTTCCTGGATCGCAGTAATATCCGCTTTGTACTGCGTGAGGATTGTTTCTAGTTTATGAGCAGCTCCGGGAGTGTACAGGGTTCTGACATTCCAGGAGCAGACTCGCAAATCGTGTTCCTTTTTCGTGCGTTGTCGTCGTCGAGTATCCGTCCGTGTATCCGAGGCATCTTGCTCATTCATAACTGTATGTTTTTTTTTTACGTGGGCGGATTGTTAGCCCGCCGCACAACCGCCATTCTGGTCGGGGTTTTGTCGCTGCATACGTTTGTTCACCTCCCAATGGTTGGTGAAAGGGCTATCCAGAGGGCGCCGCGAGGAGGCCGTATGTCGACTTGACCCGGGCATTTAAACAGGGATCGTTGCTGGCATCTTGCCAAGTTGAAAGCGATCAACAACTTTACCCTGTATGTCCCAGCCCATGCCCTCCTTTGTACATCTAGTTCACTTCAAAACCGACCACATGCCTCCGCCTCAATCAATCACGCTCCTCGCCAAAATCTACAGCCCCGATCCGCTAAACATTCCGGCCACAATGTCTCTAATTACTCTATTCAACATTTAATTGCCTCATTGTTGCCTTCTTCACTGTGTCGACTAACAAAAGGACATTGCCAACACCTCTATCGCACTCCAGCTCTTTCTCTCTCTCTCTCTTTGCTTTGTAGTCTACCTTCGTACCTATCTACCGACAGAGTTTAACTGAATTCCATTCACCGAGCATAATTACCGTGATGAAGATGTTGCTGTAAGCACGTTTCAGTATACATACTCGTAAAAAGAAAGACATGAAGACCACCAACAGGTGACAGCAAGGACGCCACCAGTATTGGGTCGAAAGTGGCCAAAAAGTGGTTTCCTCATGCACCACCCACCACCTTTCACAAAGAGAAAGAAATGGAATTTTAGTTTTCGAAGGACTTGGACCGACTTAGAGTTGTGTTATTAAGACGCATCGACAGTCATCGTTTCGCTTTATTGTCAGCTTGATAGATCTCTCCAGTGGTTTCCAATATAGCTTCTTGGTGTCGCATTTTTTACATATGAGATTTGTTTTTATTTCTGTGTACCTTCCTTCCGGCTGGCAACTACCAACATCTTTGCAACATTGCTTCGGGTTAAGGACAGGAAAGGAATGAGGGGCGTTATCCTTTTCTTTCTACTATACTCGAGTAACCATTCGAGTGAGGGAAAGGAGAGAAACTGGGTTGAAATTTTGTCGGGGCAAGATAATAGAGGAGCATTCAAAGGATTCTTTTGTGTCTTGTATTCCGTGCTTCTTGTCGCCAGGGTATCACACACATGAACGCAGAGAGCGGTTTTGAGGACATGATTCCGAGGAAGTCAGATTGTCCAAAACAGGCGTTGTTCGTACTCCTTCACCATTTGAGTGCGTTTGTTCCTCGAGTAGTTTTGAAAACTAAAATAACAGGTTAAAAAAAAGGATACGATACAGCAACGCAGCAGTGTGATACATGTATAGACATACTACTGTTTGTACTGTTGATTTACGAGTATATTCGGAAGTTTTATTCGATTTGTGTCATCGCAAGTCTCGAAACAAGTGAATGAAGTAAAGTATTTCGAACCGGATGAAACGGAGGAAGCGGAAGACGGACAGTTGTAGTTGGACTACAGTTAAACAGTCATAGTTTTAATCGAGAGCAGTATTGCTGTTGACAGGCTTCTCATAGGTTTTTTGTATTTTTCTTTGGAGTAAAAAAAAAGTGATTCGAGTGGTTTTAGATGACCGTACATCATCTTACGTCACCTTAAATTGAATGAATTTCCATGAGGATACGGTATGAGTAGCGACTTGAAGAAGCAACCTTAAAAGGATTCTTGCTTACTTACTTATTTACTTTTCAGGCCAGCAACCCATGGAGGATTTGGGCTTGAGTTAATACAGCCTTCCATCCTTGGCGGTCCCGAGCACAGTACTTCCAGTCGAAAAGACCAAGTTGTCTTACGTCCGCGGTCACTTTGTTTTTATACCGTAAGCTCGGTCTCCCCCTTCTTCTCGAACCAGGAAGCTCGGATTCGAAGGCCATCTTAGCTGGTGCGTTGGTGTCCATGCGCTCGATGTAGCCGAGCCATGGTAGTCGACGGATTTTTGCCTTCCGGACTATATCCTCATCTTTGTATGGCTCATAGAGTTCGCGGTTGTGTCTTCTCCTCAATTCGCTTTTCTCGCCGACAGGAACGAATATCCATCGCAGTATTCTTCTTTCGAATGAGCCAAGGATCAGCTCTTCTGTCCTGCTTATCGTCCAGCATTCGGCTCCATATAGCAGGATAAGAGTCTTGTAGAGCATAACCTTGGTACTTCTGGGCAGGAGTTTGGACCCCAGCTGTTCATGCAAGCCGAAGTAGCAGCGATTGCCGAGGGTGGCTCCGCGCCGGTTCTCCACTATGATGTCATTCGTAGAATTTATGTTTGCCCCAAGGTATGCGAACTCTTTCACCACCTCGTAATTATAGCTGCCGCTTTTGTGTTGATAACATACTCGTATATTTCGTCTTCTCCTCATTGATGTGAAGACCAGCTCGTGGCGCCTGATCTTCAATCGCCGTGAACGCTTCCAGAACGGTGCGCTGGGACTTTGCGACACTAACAATATCGTCTGCTTAGCCCAGCAACTGGATCGATTTGTAGAAGATAGTTCCTTCCGTATTGACGTTGGCCCGTCGAACTATTTTTTCCAACAAGAGATTGACGAAGTCGTATCTCCTTGCCGAAATCCGGGGCAGGTTTCAAAAGGCTCGGAGGTTCTGGAGCCTAATTGCATGGTTTGCTTATTAGCGTGACTCGACACATACCGATCAGTTTTCCCGAGACCCCGAATTCGGCCATCGCGTTAAATAAGACTTTGCACGATGAATGCTGTCTTTAAAATCGATAAAGAGGTGGTGAAACTCGCTGGTCTTCTCCAGGATTTCTTGCGGCATGAATATTTGGTCTGAGTAGTCGATCTGTTTGGCCGGAAGCCCCACTGGTATGTACCGATGAGTGCAGTGCAAAACAGCGTGAGACGTTCACACTATGCACTGGATAGGATCCTGAAAGCGACATTGAGCAAGGATATACGTACCTCTGTTGGTTTTGCAAGAGGTGGGATCGCCTTTTTTGTGGATGGGGCATATAGAGCTGGTATTCCAGACGTCGGGCATGCATTCGTCTCCCCAAATCCTACGGATGATATGATGCATGCTCCCTACCAGAACATCGCAATTTGTTCTCACAATTTCGAAGAGCCTGAGTACCGTTCTTAAAGCCCGCTGGGAGGCTTTTAGCTTTTTTTTAGGAGGCTCTTATCGTGTTTTTGTCTCTAGACAACATTTTTTCCTTCCTCCTTGCAGCATCTCTTGGTACGCCTCGTCGGTCGCTTGCTTTTTATGCTCACACTCGCCATCATACAACAGGTTTCTTGTCGATGGTGGCGCCTAGCCAATAATAATTTCGGTTGCTTCCTTGATGGCTGAGCGGCAGTGGAGCACATGTTGTTGGCTTTTGTGTTTGACATAGCCATACTCTGTAGTCTCTGGCAATCTCTGAGGTGCTCAGGCTCCCAATGTTGAACCTCCTCTTGGTGGGCTGATGTAGCTTTCTAACATTGGAGAGTCGGAATCAAAGGATTTTTGCTAATACTATGAAAGGCGTCTATCCAACCTTTACCTATTGCCCTTCACAGATGTGACTCTATCGACAATTCTAAAGTTCCAGTGAGATGTAGCAGTGATCAATGGTAATGACTACGAAGCTAAGTTAAGGGCCTCTAGAATATCCTTGTTCATTTTCTACCCAATTTAACAAGGCCAAGTGCTATTTGATTCAACTAAGTATATTTCCTTTTCATAGCGAGCGTGCTGCTATTATCTTACGAGTGGAAAATGGCATGAAAAAGAGCAATATTATTCAGTAAATCACTTTTTATTCTTGAAGGTGCGAGTGGATGAAAAAAAAAAAAATGTATCGCTATCCATAGACACTCTTTGCCATTGAGCCACTACAGATGACAAAATTTGACGCTAGTCATTTTCAGTCGAATTTTTACGTGAATACACCAGTGATTAAGGAGCACAATTTGACAAAAAAATTAGAAATACAACTCCGTTGGGCAAAGAAAATAAACTTGTTTCTTCTTCTTCTTCTTCTTCTTCTTCTTATCAGGCGCTACAGTTCGAGGTGAACCTGTGCCTCAACCAACATGCCCCTCCAACTAGCACGATCTTTTGCTAGCCTTTTCTATTCCCGCACACCTAGTTGGTTGAGGTCCCCTGCCATCTGTGTGCGACATCTTAGGTGCGGTCGTCCTCTGTTTCTTCGTCCCTCAGGGTTGGATTCAAAGACTCTCCCGGTTGGAGCTGTGGTGTCCAGTCGCTCTACATGGCCTAGCCATCTTAGGCTTTGAATCCGCAGACGCCTGATTAGACCCATGTCGCTGTACAGCCCGTAAAGCTCGTGGTTAAAACTTTTCTTTCATCCCCCGTCTGCGTTTGTAAGTACGAAAATCACACGCAAAATCTTTCTCTCCAAACGGCCAAGGACTTCCTCATCCGCATTTGATAGGGTCCATGCTTCTGCGCCGTACAGCAGGACCGAGATGATAAGGGTCTTGTATAGAGTCAACTTGGTCGTTCGGGAGAAGGCTATATTACTCAATTGCCTTCTGAGTGATTCTGCGTTTGATTTTGGAACTAATGTCATTGTTCCGGGTCACTGCAGAGCCAAGGTAGACGACGTCCTTAACTAACTCAAACTTATATCTGCCAATACAAACGTTCTGTGATGTCGGTGATGGATATCCTTTTTTGATGGCAACATATATTTAGTTTTGCCCTCCTTTACTGCGAAACTAATTTTCGCCGCCTCTGCCTCAATACTCGTCAACGCCTCATTGACATCATGCTGTGTTCTTTCGATTATGTCAATGTCATCCACGTGTGCGAGGAGTTGTGAGGATTTGAAATAAATTGTGCCTGTTGTGTTGGCCACTGATTTTTGTACAATCATTTCTAATACGATGTTGTAGAAATCGCAGGACAGCGCATCGACCTGCCTAAATCCTTAAAACTATCGGTCAGGCTATCACCGATTCGGATGGAGCAGCGAACATTCTCCAAAGTCATCCTGCATAGTCTGATGAGTTTAGCAGGGATGTCAAAGGTTGACATGGCGTTGTAAAGCTCGTCTCTAATTACGCTGTCTCTAATACGGCTTAGAAGTCAACAAATAGGTGGCGGATGTCGACCTGAAATTCATTGGTTTTTTCCAGGATCTGCCGTAGTGTGAAGATTTGGTCGATGATGGACTTGCCTGGCCTGAATCCGCACTGATAAGGACCTATCAGCTTATTTACAAAAGGCTTCAGACGTTCATACAAAACGGCGGAGATTTTGTAGGTGATGTTAAGGTGACTTATTCCTCTGTAGTTGGCGCAGTCAAAGGGGTCTCCTTTCTTGTGGCTCTGGCAAACGATTCTGAGACTCCATTCCTCGGGCATGCTTTCCTCGGACCATATGTTACAGATGAGCTGGTGCTTTGAAGAGCTCAGCAGACAGTCCTTCTGCACCAGCAACTTTATTGGACTTCAGTTTCGATATGGCGATCGAAACTTCGTCGATGACAGGCGATCTTCGTCGTTAAGAAATTCATCATTCTGCCTGATAGCGGTATATCGACTAACATCGTCGTTACACAGTCTGCAGAAGTGGTTTTTCCATATTCTCAGCATCGACTGCGATTCTATTACTAGGTGTCTGTTCACATCCCTACATGCTTCCGTTCTGGCTTTATAACCTCGACATATTCGCTTTATCTGTTAATAAAACTTTCGAACGTCATTCCAGCAGTAACACCTCTTCAAGTTCTCAATCACGCGCATCTCGTGCTCTTTCTTCTTTCTCCTGAAAAGCTTATACTCCTCCCTTTGAGGCATTATATGCCTCCTGCTTCGCTGTGTGAATCTACCTGCACTAGTCATCGAACCAGGTGTTACTTCGAGGTGGAGCCCTAAAGCCCAAAACTTCAGATGCAAAAGGTTCCACTGCTGTTCTATTGACTGCATGGAGGGTTGAGATGTATGAGAGAGCTTAAGGGAGACGCGATCGGCAAAAACATGAGCGGTTTCTTCTTTCACCATGCGAACATTTCGTTAATTGTGCTGCGAACTGTATCTGCCTGGTTCCCTGGAAAAATATGGTCCGAGGCAAAGCATATTCTGGGTCAATCGAAAATCTAATTTTCGGAAAAGTTGAATATAATAGGGCTCCAGGCAAAATTTACCATATCCTTAAACCTTACCTTAAAAACAATCACTGTCTTAAGGAGCTGTAAAATTGGCTGCTCGAAATAAAATAATTGAGGCTCGGAGTCGAAGACCCTCTTAGCTGGAGCGTTGATTTTCATGCGCTCGATGTGGCCGAGCCAGTGTAGTCGACGGATCCTTGCCTTCCAGACTACATTCACATCTTGGTACGGCTCGTAGAGTTCGCGGTTGTGTCTTCTTCTCCATTCACTTTCCTCACAGACAGGACCAAACATCCGGCGCAGAATTTTTCTTTCGAAAAAACCCAAAATCAGCTCCGCTGTCCTGCTTATCGTTCAGCTTTCGGCTCCGTACAGAAAGACTGGCAGTATGAGCGTTTTGTAAAGCATGACTTTGGTCTTTCGAGAGTGGAGATTTGACCCCAGTTATATGGACAAGCCGATGTAGCAGCGGTTGCCAAGGGCGATTCTATGCCGGATCTCCACTGTGGTGTCATTTGTGGAATTTACGTTTGCAACGAGGTAGACAAACTCCTTAACTAACTCGAAATTGTAGCTGTCAATTGTTATATTTTGTCCCAGGTGGTAAGCGATGGATTGGTTTTTGCTTGACTGCATGTACTTCGTCTTGTCCTCATTGACCTTAAGACCAACTCGTTTCGCTTGTTCTACAATCGCCGTGAATGCTTCCACAATGCCACGGCGAGAACACGCGATGATATCAATATCATCCGCGTATCCTAGCAGCTGGATGGACTTGTAGAAGATAGTGCCTTCCCTGTTGACGCCTGCCCATCGCACTATCTGCTCCCGCACCAGGTTGAAGGAGTCACATGACAGAGCATCTCCTTGCCGAAATCTGGTGCATGCTTCAAACGGTTCCGAAGTCCTAGAACCTAGTTGCACGGTGCATCGCGTATTTTTTAGCGTGGCAAGACACAACTGGATCAGTGTTCCCGGGATCCCGAATTCGGCCAACGCACTAAACAGTCCTTCACGATGAATGCTGTCGTATGCGGCTTCGAAATCGAAGAAAAGATTGTGTGTTTCGATTCGAAACTCGTTGGTCTTTTCCAGGATTTTCACGAAGTGTGAAAATTTGGTCTATAGTTGATTTGCCGGGCCGGAAGCCGCACTGGTAGCTGCCGATTAGTGCGGTGCAAAATGGTTTTAGACGTTCACACAATACGCTGGACAGGATCTTGTATGCGACATTGAACAGGGATATACCAATATAGTTCTTGCAAGAGGTACGATCGCCTTTTTTTTGGATGGGGCATATAGAGCTGGTATTCCAGTCGTCGGGCATGCTTTCATCTTCCCAAATTCTGCAGATGATCCGGTGCATGCTCCCTACCAGAACATCGCCGCCAGCCTTGAAGAGCTCTGATGGCAAGCCATCTGAGCCTGCGGCCTTGTTGTTCTTCAGCTTCTGAATTGCTGTGCCGACTTCTTCGATGCTGCGTGGGAGGACTACTTCAGCGGCTGGAGTTGGGATTTCCTCGGTCCCTACCACTCTCTCTTGGTCATGCTCGTTAAGCAGCCGCTGGAAATGCTGCTTAAATACACCCACTATTCCCTTCTATATATGTATATATAGAAAACATTTTTGGTAATATAATATAATTTATTTTATTTAACATTATTCTTAGTGCATTTTGTCTTGCCGTCTTAGCAATAATAATATACAATAAACAGTGCTGTACAATATACATATAATTTGTTTTTAATAAACACTAAAATTAAAATTAACTAGAAATTATGATAACAACAAATAGGTCTTGTTTTATTAATATCATTTAATTTCACTAGTTAATCGATTATTAAAAATCAATTTTTTGTTCTTTGATCCTTTTTTGGTTTCTCGCTTCCGCTTGTTAATACTTAGTCTTAGATTTTTGTTGTTCTCGGTATTCAACTAGTTGCAATGTCCTTGCTTTACAATATATTTAAGAAATATATATGCATGTATATGTGTACGTATGTATATCTTTTGGTTATGCGTAATATGTTATATAATAAATATATTTTTTATAGTTTTTTTTTTTTCTTTTGTTGGTTGGTTTTACTTTGTATTATGGTGTAGAATGATTGATTAGGCTGATTGAAATGAGGCGGACTTAATATCATTAGTTTCACTATCGTTTCTATTTTCTCCTTTCATTTCGTTATAGGTACAACTAGATTTTCCTTTAGTCATAGTTTATTAGCTATTTTACAATAATACTTACGATTACGTGTTTGCTTGGTTTCCTTTTTGTATATATGTATGTATATATATACATATATATGTTTAATAGAATATTTTCCTTCAGGATTATTTAAAAAAAGAAATAATAATTTCAGTATGAACAACACGATTAAAAACGTCTTCTTTTAAAATTTTGTTTTCTTCTTGTTTCAGCTAAGGTTTATGTTTTAAAAATAATTTTCTCTGAATATCTATCCAACGTTGAATGAACATTTAAATTTATTTAAATTTTGGTAACACACTAATATATTCCTTGGAGTTTTCAAATTGGGACTTTTTTCAATTCAAAAACAAAAATATTGCTTTAATTGCTTTTTTAATATTACATTTAAATTTAAGGAAATGTTAAAATAGAAAATGAAAAATACGTTTATTAAAACAACATCGACAATTTAATTAAATGGAAAATTTTAAAAGAAAATTGCTGTTTTACGTAAGGATATGAAAAAATTGCGCTATTAAAAGCGAACCCTGGATTTCCTTTTTTTCGCTATATCTTTTTGTTTTTCTAATTTTCTTAATTTTTCAGCTCAATCTCTTGACTCATACCAATCTGCTAAACTTCCGCTTAGTTGCATATATACTTTTTCCAAACATTCCTGATTAAAAATGTTGGGCTAGGGGAATCCTAGAATTTGATGAAAGACCAGAGGCATATTCGAATGTACAATACTCATTCCCTAAAATCCTTTTTTTTATTTTTAGACGATTTTTCCCAAAATGTCAATTTAAATGATTGGTGCAAAGCTTGGTAGCAAAAATTCAATTTTTTTTGTCCTAAAATTCACTATTAGCTCAACGTTAAACACCTCTGTCAATCCGGGATTGCCCTTATTTCTCTACCTACATACGTATGTATGTATATGCATGTGCGCGTGCTACACCTTAAAGCTATACATATATACGAACATTTACCAGATTATTCTAATCTACGCCTCGTATTTGCTGCATACTTCATAAACTATCCTTTTTCTTTACCGCTATATCTAAGGAAAAAAACAGCGTCCTCCTTAACAGTTAAGCAATACATCTACTACATACGAGTATTTCTGATTCTATACAGGCAGGCCAATACTGGAGATATGTCTTGAGTTTACAAGTTTCACTTTTGTTGCTTCCCACTTAGAAAAAAATTTTGTTATATTTAGCAAATTATACCGTTAAATATGCAAATTAATTTTGATTAAACGAAAAAGTGTAAATACATTTTTGCTAACAAAAAAAAAAAAAAATACTTGTATCTAATGGATGGTATTTACTGCGCGAAAGGATTACGTGGACCTGGTATGTCCAGGTTTCCGCCAGTCGTTTGGTATGTTCCATAGCTGTTTCCGGTTCCATTTTGTGGATTGATTTCGTTCAATCGAGTGTTGGACAGAACGCGGGGCAATGGATTACTGGGCACACCATGCGGTGCCAAATGGGACGTTTCCTCGGCCACCTTAAAAACACATTCAATCTTAAAAAGATTTCGAAAAACAAAAAGTGTCCATACGAACCTGATGAGGATCTTCGGCGACCGGAATCTCTGAGATGAAGCCCTGCTCTTTCCTATAAAAATTAATGAATATAAACGCGCCCAAAACCACGAGACACATGACACCATAACCACGGAAAGTCGCAGTTGTTCCATAGTAGGTGACAAACATTCCGCCAATAATCGCACCACATCCTCTACCCAATCCATGGTGGATACCCTGCAAGACACCCTGAGCTGAGGCGCGTAGTTGCTGCGGAGTATTGTGGGCAATGTAGGAGCATGAGGCGGCCCAAACAGCGGCATGAGTGATTCCTTGCATAAATTCAAAAGGCAGCACCCACCAGGGATTCCTTAAGTAAGAGATGTACAAAAACCGCAGGACGTTTCCAATTAAACCAAGGCAGAGCACCTTGACATGACCGATTTGTGTAATCAGGCGGAAGCTGAAGAAATACGCAAAGATCTCGGACACATGATTGATGACTGACGCGACGCCGAAGAGTGTCGGAGAGCCACCATAGTCCTGCAAGTGCCAGAAAAGAAAGGTAAAAATAAGGCCGATTCCGAAGCCCATAAACCAGGCGACAAAAAGAAATGAGGCGCATTTCAGATCCTTAAAATGCTGCAAGACAGTTAACCATTCGGGCATCTCCTTTGTTGTCTGTGCGAACATTTTCGACTCGGCACCGATGTCCGATGGATGAGTACGAGGCAATCCAGTGGACGAACCAGAACTTCCAACAGCAAGCGATGGCAAATTCAACTGTGCAGCAAGTTGGTTCTGCATCTCATCCTCTGCACTGCGGTTGGGATCTACACTGTTTGCGGGCTTCTCTTCTGGCTCGGTGTAGTCATATTTAAACGTAATCTGAGTGGCAGTCAAAACGGCACACGTCATGAGGACCGAGAACGTGGCAAAGCAGATTGTATAGTTCTTCTCCTGACGTTCAGGTCCGCATGGATGATCGGGAAACGACGTCGAGTGATCTAGCAGAATGCCGACGATGAACATGGATATACCCCAACCGAGTGAGCCAAACATACGTTGATGACCGTACTTATCAGCATCATCGCCGAGCAAAGTTATGACCGCTGAATCGGCTAAGGTAATGGCTGGGGCACTAAAGAATTCTCCTATCAAAATAAGTAGCAGCAGGAGGAAGAAGGCTTTTTGAATGTCCTGGAAGGAATAAGTCGTTACGCTCGCTGAAATAGACGAATCACACTCATACTTACTGGTGTTCGGTAGACCATGGACGAAAAAATCGGACTCACGTAGTCCTTATGATGCTTATCATCATAGTTCGAGGCGAAGGTAACCCGAATCGGCGATATTCCAGCATCGATATACGGGAACGTAGAACGACGTTGCCTGCATAAAAACTCTATAATTTCATACAAAAACATCGCTGGAGGCTTACCTATTTAGGATTTTATCTTCACCCATTGCCTGTTCCTTGAGCAGTTCGGTGTTTTTCTCAAAAGTTTCGATCTGCGATAGATCTCGCCTCACCCGGGTGGTCGTCAGCACATAATCGGTTTGATTCCGCATCTCAATGCACTTGACAGCCTCCGGCTGAATGAATCCTATTGGCAACGTGAACAATACCCAACAGGCCAATGAGCCCAACAACAATTTCTTGCCCTGCTTACACCTGTCGGCATACGAGCCCCAGAATGGCGCTGAAAGGAACTCGACAAACGGTCGCATTCCAATCAAAATACCACACTGTCCCGGATTCATGCCCATTTGTTTGAAGTACACTCCCATCAATGGAAACAATGAACCAAAGGCGGAATAGAAGAAGAAATAGAAACCCTTCACCATTAGCAGCTCTTGGTCAACCGGACCGAAGAACATCTCTATGACATCCGACTTGCCACGTATTTTGTGCGTTGCCTCCTTCGGCTCGGGGTATCTGAAATCAAAGCAAATGTCACAAATAGTTTCGCATCACAATCACCACCACTCACAATGTCGGATCAACTTCTCCCTCGGCATCAACATCCACCTTTGGTCTGGCTTTTACACCGTAAGGCTGTTGAATGCCACCACCAGGCTGTCCATAGCCACCATAGTCGAGGCCGCCGCCGCTTGAATCCTGCCCATAACCACCGCCGTAATTACTCGACTGGTCGTAACCAGGTTGTCCGTAACTAGGTTGTCCGTAACCAGGTTGTCCGTAACCACCCGCCGGTTGACCGTACCCTCCTCCACCACCGCCATACTCATTGCCATATTGATCCATGGTCTACTCCTGCTGCCGATTGCCTATTGCCTCTGTCCCTTTTGTTGCTTCGCTGCGCTACACAGTTTTTGATCCCGGCAACACGGACGATTAAATTCCTTTTGTTGTTACCACTACTGTCACTGTAGCCGGGATGAAGTGGATTTTATCTCGAGGTCGGAGGTTTCTTTCGTTCACTCTGCTACTTGCTGCCGGTCGTGGGTTTGTTACGTTATCTCTTCTGCTATGGGGTCTTTCAAAATGTGTGTGGTGTCCTGTTGTGGTGGTTCAGTCGATTGCTGCGTTCCTATTCAAATTTCATCCTGTGGAAAGGTAGAGGAATATACATTTTAACGTGGCTAATTGGCTTCGTCCAGGAATTCGACCTTTTTATTTGCATTTGCAAAAAGGAAATGAGTGGAATGAGGTGTGAAAGGTTGCTGGGGTCGAGGTGAACCTTTTTATGAATGTACATACTTCGCTTGCGATTATTCAATTCAATTGTGTTTCTAGGGCTTTTAGGGGATTGCCCCTTTTTTATCTCCTTTTTAATGGAATGGAAGTTGAATAAAAATTTATCTTACAACTCTGAGAGGACTCAGGGGATAGATTTACGAAAGCAAATCCCTTAGAGCCCACTGCAGTACAACGGTATTATACGTAAGCACCTAACATTAATCCCGATCTTTTGAAAAATCTCCTTCAAGCCTTTTTGGATTTAATTTTAATACCACTCTACTTATCCTTGGACATATTTTTCATTCTCATTCATCGCTTTTTTGGAATATTTTTTTTTGCTGGGCTCTAGAATCAGTTTAAAACTAATAACGGAAATATCAGGAACGTGGGAAGGTCACACCTAAGACCGGCAACGTCGCAATAAACACATCGCAAGTTGGAGAGAAGACGCCTACATTGCCTTTCGGTCCTTCTATTGCATGCTGTGAGATGAGAAAGTTTCATTAACGAGTGCTCAATACAAGAAAGTTAACTTTGTACCTAATACATAGCTGTTGCGACATTTTTTTGTTTTTTTTTCAGAAAAAAAAATGTCCATCGTAAGAACCATTTGTTAATCCATGTTTTCTAACCAATGGTAAGAGTGCTCGAACTAGACAGACAAACTGTTTACAATTTTGACCAAAAATTTGGCGAAATTCGCCTCGACTCACTGGATCCAAAACCTCTTTATGAGCGATACAATACTAGTTTGCTTCGTTGGCAATAGATATTTATTGTTGTTCATTAGATATTTATTAGTAATTTAACATATTTTTAACGTCAAGTGTTAATCAGGAAAAGTTGATCACTGATCGGAAATACAGCAATGAAACGTGAATTAAGGCTATGACCAATGCAATCGGTATACTAAGCAAATGAATCATAACTGGATATTTAATGTCATTGTGACGTTAACTGACAAACAAGGTGATGTGTCTTACACCACATTTTATCTTTTTCTCATTTGGATTTTCTTAAGAATCGCATTGAAACCAATAAGCCTGCATGGAGCACTGAAAAAGCAACATCCGCCAGGTTATAACTAAAATAGATCCCGATACATGCATAAAAGTTTTCGAAAACTACCTCAAACGAATCAGCGTAAGGCCAGCAATCTAGGAATGGGCCCCTTTTTAGTGTAGGCAGACTTTCCTAAAAAACAAACTCAACAACGTCTCTCTGTTAACAGTATGACTGTAAGAAACAAACAAAAAACGTTCCAAGGACATACATAATTCATTGAAAATTTCCAAGATGACAATCAAAAGCCCGATTACTTGAGAACCAGAAGCAATTATACTTATATCTGAGTTATTGCCACTTGAAGGTACCTAAACCCCGCATCAACGTCAGACGAAGAATCATCTAAAAAGATATTTTCATTTCATTTTTTTTGCATAATTCGCTTGTCAAACACGTAACAACCACCCAACATGTGCGAATGTCAGTTGGAGTTCCCATTGCACCATTTTCATTATTTTTATTTTCTGTCAATTCGTTAAATTATTTTTTTTCTTCAATAAATCGAATGCCAGCTAAATGACGATGACAAGAGGCTGATGGTAATGATGATGATGTTAATGTCACAAGACGAGTAAAAAATCGATGAGCCAAAGAAGAGCGAAAAGAAGAAAGATCTTTTGACAGTGTTGAGTATGGCCACTTGAGGAAGGCTCTTTTCTGTCACACGCACTGTTTAACATCGCGGTTATTCTCCTCTCGAAGGCACGACATCCTTGAGTGGATAATATCCTTTCTTGCAAGGAGAATAAAAAAAAAACGAAAAACTTTGACGCCAACAGTTCTTTTGTTAAACTGAACGTTGCCATAGCATTAAGTGGATAATGTTAAGGAATCCTTACTCCTACCGTGGCAAACGAAACTTATGGTTCCTGTTATTATCATCCTCTTATCGTCTGAAGAAGAAGAAGAAAAAAAAAAAAAAAAACAAGCATGTGTCGGCGCAGGGCGACTATACTGCTACTGGAAGCTGGCTCAAGCAATTACATAAATTGTTCGAATACTTCCTAATTCCGTATACGACTCTATATGAAACGATTTTATGTGAATCTATAGTTCCAGGGAACGAAGGAAAACTGTTGTACAAATACATAGTGGAGTAGATAGGCAAAGGATAATATTGTGGATACCTACATCCCTCATTGACCCTGACAGAGAATTAAGTACTCCCTTAGGTAGATTCTGAGCGAAAACATGTTTTTTTTTTTTTTTGTAACATTTTTCCCAATACTCACTGGACTTGTTGTATCCTTTTATCGCTTGTTAACACATTTTCACTGTAATTTTCTCTATATTTACTCACAACAACTCACAGATACTAGACATTTTCGCGGATTGAAACTTTTTTTATTCAATCACACCGAGGGATGCGTACGACAATTGAATATCCTTCACGGAAATCCTCATAAAAAGTGATGATCTCGGTCCTAGCAGTTTTTTGTTAGCAAAACGAATCGATAGAATTGAGTGCGAACTATGTATTGTACTGAAAGTTTTTTTTTTTTTTTTTTTAACTATAGACACAACTACTTTCCTGACGACGATGACTTGTGTTGAAGCAGTAGCGCCATCATGCGATCGATTTTGTAATGTAATGAAACGAAAAATTTCGTTCACGCTCTTGGCTCAAGGAACGTTGGGAGCATCTCCGGAGGTGGCAATGTGTGCGTGCTTTGTTTGGCTGCGATTTAATTTCCGAGAGAAAGCTCATGAAGCTTTTTGTGGTGATGGATGGATGGCAAAGGGCGACTGTTTGTCCGTCCACTGTTTCAAGGCTTAGCTAAATGGATTCAATGGAACAGTGGGGGCAAGTGGAAAGGCACATGTTTGGGACGGATTGTTAGTCTGTGATTACAAGGAAGTCGTACTTTTTAAGGTTGTACAATAAAATGTCGACAGTGAAAGGGCTGGAAACAAGTTCCAGGACTCTTTTCCCTCTTTACCGAAATAAATTTCTTCAAAAGCACCTGAGGTGCCTCAGTAGATCTGCGAAGTAAATGCTCGTTCCACAAGTAAACTACGTACTTTCCTCCTCTCTCTTGCTCTTTCCCCCCTGTCAGTGTATCTAACAAATTTATTCATTCGCCTTTTCCACTCAATTCAAATAAGCGCTCTAGTGTGTGAACTCAACTACATCTACAGTTTCCGATTCGGAAGCTTGAGTCATGCGCAAAATTAAATTACCAAAGCTCAATCACGAGTCGCTCTCTCGACACTCTCACCTCTCTTTCGTTCATTTCCATATCTAATCCATTAGCCAAATATGGAAAGACCATTCTTGAGCTTTAGGCCAAGTGTCACGTCAGTGATTCCTTCGGATGCCTGTCAGAATCTAGTTAACGATGGATATTTGCTATTCTGAACCTACATCTATTGGCACTACACTACGCATCGAATTTAATGACTGCCACTCATTCGTGATGGCATTTCTTCAGATTGATGGTGTATCATTGGACAGCTTTTGCTTTTCATTCATGCGGAAACAAAGTAAAGTTGATTTCGATGGGTTAGATGTCGTGTGCAACAAGTGGAGATTGAGGGATAGACGGATGATAAGCCCTCTTATTTATTGCAGGGTATTTGTGCGACACTGCAAGGATTCGCTCATGTACTCGTGTTGGCAGACTTCCAAATCGGACATTTATGCTGGTTCTCACAGTATAGTTGGCACAAGGCTACTGGCCTACTTGTTTGCTTCCGTGTTTGCGTTCCTTCTTCCTGAAGTGAATGCCAAAAAATGTAGAAAGGCAAACAAAGGAAGTTTAGTATATCCAATGGTAGGCATAGAATAGCATAGTGGTGCACTGTAGAGACGAACATTTGGAAACGACGAGAAAAACATCAGAAGTTTTGAGACTAATTTTCGATTTGCTTAGTTGTTACAGCCATTGAAGTAATTGAAATCGCTAACAAGCTTTAAAGGGTATAAAATCAGCGAAGTCTTTGTTCCGATACTTAAGTACTCTGAATTCTTCGAAGTCATCAATGGTATCCTTAAAACCATAACAGTCATCTGACTTTACTGAAGCCATTGAAGTCTCAAGCATTTTTTTTGGGTTTTGAAGTCCCTAGCGTTTTTAAATGCTGTTGAATCACTAGTTTGCAAAGTTAGAATTTATTGAAGTCGATTTTGAATCACTTCAATTCCTTGAAGCCCCTTATGTCACTTAAATCATTGAATTCACCTCCATTTTCAGACGGTTTTGAGGTAAACGAGCCCACTGTTCTAGCCATAAAATTCGCTAATTTACGTGAACTTTCAAAAGTGAAGCCACAAATTTGAGGGGCATTTATAGCTATAGCTTCATCCATAAATCGATACCTGAAGCTTCTGGACTATAATCTCGGACTATGAATGACAGAATTAGATTCATGAGATGACACATTTGAATTTAAATCTTGATTGGCTCTTCATTTTGCTTCACTTTTATGACTTCACTCTTTGAAACTCTTTGCTAATATGTTGAAGCTTAAGAATTCAGTCAGATTATCAATAAAGCGACAGAAAGGGCAGTCTCTTGATTGTTATCGACAACAGAAGCGTCGTCAGCATCTAAGATGTTGGGATCAACTTCGACTTGAAGCATTTGCTTTTTGCAGTCAAGGTACAGATTCCAGACCAGAGCCAAGCTTCTCTCAATCACTCATGTTGTGTGTGATTTATTTTTCACACAGGTGAAAGGGACCTACAGTTTAATGCCGGGCTGCCTTGGCTCACTTGTAACAAGCGTCAACGACACTAGCACAGCATTTTTAGGTTCAAGGAGCAGCAAAGCCTTAATCATCCCCGTCCGGTGTTTCGCTCTTTCATCCTTTTTTTTTGACGGTTATGGCTTACTAGGCCGTAGTCCAACAATGTCTAAGATGGCTGGGCCATGTAGAGAGCGAATGGAGATCACAGCTCCAACCCAAAGAGTCTTCGAATCCAAGTCCGAGAGATGACGCAACAGAAGACGACAGTATCTAAGGTGCACTGATGCCGGTTGGAGAGGCATGTTGGTTGAGGCCCAAGCTCACCACGGGCCTTTTTTTGTTTTGCCTTGGTTACACCAAATGAGGGCTACTGTCATATACGATTCGCAAACCTGAATACTCGATGCGCCTACGTACCACCCCCTGCACTCATCAACCACTCTCCCCGCGGGACTGCCGTTAGATATTACTTCATGGGGCTGCTTAGCAACATACGCTATGTGCTCCGAATCGGCCGTTTCAGCTCTTCTTATTCTTTCCAATCTTCCTAGCTTGTTTTAAAAGCTCGCCATAAATGAGTCCTTTGAGTTTATAATACGGCGGGGACCATACCCGCTACAGGCTGGTTTCGAAAACCGCTCACCACGGGCTGTAGCGCCACATAAGTATTATAAGTCTTTAGCTGCCTAGAGAAAACTATTTTGCGTACAATATTTGGAATCATTTCTGTTGGCGACATTAGCGTGTAATAGAGCAAACTGATATCACGACTCTAGCCAATACTGAGAAAGAAAATAGGATATGACGACCGCATTTATGGTGCCCGGAAAAGGCCTTGGCCTAGGAGAATTGGTTTAGGTCCTTGTACCGTGTTGTTAGTTTATCCTAGATGGTGGCGTCCCTTAAAGGAGCGGCAAAACAAGGCTCCCATAAGGGCTCGGTGCCAAGCTACTATACAGATTCACAAGTGGTTTGAACCTCATCTAAGGCGCTAATGCCTGACCATCCATCCGGCAGGTTGAGCCCCACGGATTATTCTCAATTCGGTCTTAAAGCATTTTTTTCCAAGGACAGGTTAAAATCTTCGAAGGACACTATTAGGATCGCAAGCATGCGCGCATAGTAATGTGGGGTTTCTACTCACTCCCTTCGAAACGAGTTTATACTGCAACTAAGTCATTCCACTTATCTAGCAATATTCCGTTCTCGTGTCGCGTTTGGCGATATTCCAACGAAGGTTCCTGCAAAGTCCGCTATATTCGTACGGTTGAAGCTTATCGCGCTAAGTCCAGAGGTGTTGGCCTTTGAAGGCGACGCAATACATTTTGTTCGTCGAGCGATTTAAAAGCAGTGTTATTTACATGGTCTTCAAGTCGACGTTTATGTTCCCCTGCGAAATTGTTCGTTTCATTTTCCACAGTTACGATACTCAGATCTCGGTGGATATCCTCGTTTCTGATAAACCACGGCGCGTTGACGACAGCTCGTAGTACCTTATTTGGAAACGTCTATGCATATGACGTTGGAATTATGTATTTGGCTTGGTGCAACCCCATGTTGTTGTATCCCATAAGCCCAAACTGGTTTCAGCACTTGCTTGTGTAGAAGCCATGGACAGATTTAGTGTGGTTAAGCGCTATTCGCCAAGTTCTTTTCCAATCATTTACACGTTCAAGGGCAAATTGCACTTTCATAGTTGATATCTTAACCGATTTGCCCGTTGCAAGAATAGCTGTATCGTCGGCGAACATAGGAAGAATGGAAACTTGAGTTTGCGGTATATCGCGAGTGTAAATTAGATACAGAACTGAGCCGAGTACAATTCCCTGAGGAACGCCAGCCGAAATCACTGTAAAGTCGGAGTACGGACTTCCGTATTTAATACGGAATAATCTAATCGCTTCCCTGGTAAGATTCGTCTTACTTTAGACATCAAGCCTTCGTGCCACACTTTGTCAAAGGCTTGAGATACGTCAAGGTATACACTCGATTATCAGTTCGTGTTCGATGTACTTGGTCAATACAAAGGATCGGATAAGATACGCTTTTCCCTTCAATTATCGGTTTTAAGCGATTAAGTACAATCGTTCCAAAATATTTGAAATTATCGGCAATAGTGAAATCGGACGATACGATTTCTTGTTCGTTAGTGCCTTATCCGGCTTTGGAACCGTTATAACTTCTGCCGAGACCACCTTCGGCTACCTACCACCCCCGATAAAAAACCCGTGGTATGATGGCGAGTGTGAACATAAAATTGGAAGCAACCGACGAGGCGTACCAGAAGACGCTGCAGCGAAAAACCAGGCCAGCGCGAGAGGAGTACCGAGCCAGAACAAGCGAGGAAAAACAAACTGCTGCGCCTAACGAAAATAATCTTCGAGGCCTCTCAGCTCAAGGATATCGAGGAGTCTAGGGGCAAACATAAAATATGGGCCTTTTATAAGAAAGCTAACAACCGTTTGAAACATGCATTGGTGATTCTTCAATTTGATCCTGGAGCAGATAGTGCAACGGGCAGACGTCCAGGTGCTAGGACACGCAGATGATATTGGTATTATCGCGCGGTCTCAGCGTGACATTGTAGAAGCTTTCCCGCCGATTTCCCCGCGAAATGAGTAGGTCTTGAAGTCAACGATGATACCTGCCTTGGGGCAACCGTAAACTCCACAAACGACACCACAGTGAAGATCTGGCATAGAACCGCAGCGGTTGCCAAGCTGCTAATTCGGTTTGTCCAACCAACTTGGGTCAAAACTCCACACTCGAAGAACCAAAGTCATGCATTACAAAACAGGACCGTCCAGAATGGAAGGCAGTGTTGAATAAACATTGGTGAACACGTTCGCGCGATGAAACTCGTCCATTCGCATCAAACTTTTATGGCTTGTAACTGTCTCTGGCAGTTTAGCTCAGGTTCAGATCCTCCATGGGTTGCTGGCCTGATAAGTAAGTAAGTGATCACTCATCGCTAATATTTTATAATAGATGAGTGGTCTGAGGAAACGTCAAAGCTTAGGTTAGGTTAGGTGACTGGGTGCTCTATTGACGAAAGTTCAAGGCTCACTCAGACTACGAGTAAAACAACAAATTGCCCGTTAAGCTGAAAAACTTAGATGCAGATAGAGATCTCAGTAGTCTGTTTAGCCCAATTTTACTCACCTTTTCTAGTCCCGAAAGGATGTGACTTCCGAGGAATATGTACCTTTTTCGGGCTAATGCAGCTTCTGCAGAAGTCGTCGTGGGGCTGGCCTAGTCTGGCTGATGATATCCTACCATGTTATCATGCAGTGCCCAATGAGGGCACCGACTGCAAATGGAATATTCCCACGGCTGAACTTTAGCAGACTTTCTATCCTTTTCTTATCATAGACCGGCCAAATTGATCTTGCCGTTGCGCATGTATCTAATTGATACTATCGTTTATTGGCTTTCACTATTAGCTTCGCCTCTATAGCTCTGCAGAGTGTTATGGGAGGCGTTTTAGCTTCAGTTGTGATCTGCTCGTAATTTGTGCCTGATCCTACTCTAGCTAGCTCGTCTGCCTTCTCATTTCGGGAAATATTGATATAACTTAGTACCCAGCAGAGAGTCACCTTATTCACATCTGATATCTCCTCCAGCCTCTCTTTGCAGAGTTCAGTGAGCTTGGAACTTATCCATGCCGCCTGCAGACCCTTGATGGCTGCCTGGCTGTCAACATAGATGTTGATCCTGAGATGTTTTCTCTAAGGATCAGGTCCGCAGCACGTTTGCGAAGACCTGAGTTTGAAAAACGCTACAGCCATCATCTAGTCCATAGGAGGGATTTACTTCTCGATATTCGAATAGACAATCTCCTCTCACAGCAAGGAAGTCGGGTTTTGAATCTCGAGATGTCCCATCGACTCGAGACTGATGCGTGGCCATGAGGATTCCTTGCCCAGAGAAAGGATTCCTGTAATCTCAGCGCAGTCCTGGCTGGGATGCTCTCGCAGTATATGTCTAAGGTGAAAGGTTAAGCATTGTTTCAAGAGCCGTCGTAGGGCACCCACTCACCTATATTAATCGCCAGACAACCGGCCCTCTGAGCTCTTGAAACACTTTAAAGATAGCATTTCTTCTCAAGTGCCCTTCCACCAGACAATGAACAATAGACTAAAATAGGTCTTACCACCGCAGTGTACAACCAATATACAAGATACGTGGCAGATTTTATGGGGATCAGATCGATACCAATCAAACGGGGTTAAGTGAATCTTAGTATAATCTTCTCCTTGTGAAGAGGACTATGTCCCTTGACCCGGTTACTAACCAATAGCTGTGCATAACTTAGCCTTTCGCTGGGGACGTGAAACCACTCTCCAGTCGTCAGCATAGGCCGTGGCATTAAATCCACCTGCCTCTAGAAGTTTTGCAATTCTGTCGACCACAAGGAGCCATACTTAGCTGCATTCCCTCGAGCTCTGCCTTTGCTTCCAGTGTTTGTACCCTTCCCGATGGATGGCAAGCGTGGGAAGCGTGATAGCCCTTGAGTTTAACACGCAATTCCAATGTCAGATTGGTTTCAAAGCAATTTGAGCAGCAATTCCTGCTCCTATCTCCATGTTACTTACTTGCCGCCAAACCATCTTAGACCCGACCATGCACAAAACGTTTTCCGTCAAGTCAATAGTATATTTGTCGCAATAGTTATCAATACTCTTACAATAACAATCGATTATGAAGCGTACAAGCTTCCACTTGAGAAAAGTAAAGAAGAAATGTAATAAAACAAAAACAGAGAAAACGACACAGAACACACCTCTCCTCGTCTGCGCGGAGCAAAATAAAAGGCCATTGTATCCATTTTTCGTGTTAAATCATTTTTTTCTTTGTTTCTATAATAATTTGATGTAGACTTTCAGTAAGTTCTATTGGGGAAGTGCAAATTTGGATCGGTTGGGAGCGAAATAGAAGGGGGAAAGGGTGAATTTAGGATGTATCTGTAGCAGATCGTTAATGTAAACGTTAAGTGTGTTTAGTTGGTGAAATCAGTTTTCGGAAAGAAAATGGGGAGAGGAGTTGTGTTTTATTAGAAATGAATTTGAGGAGAGAGTGCTAACGTCTATGAGAGCTTCTTGGCCTTCTGGTAGAGCGTGTCGACCACCTTGCCCATGCTTTGAATGGTCTCGAGGACGCGTTCGTAGGTCTTGTCGACGGTGGTTTCTTCGAATACTATAAGTACGCCTTCGCCCTGATCGAGGATGCCGCTGAACTTTTTGTCGAGGATCATTTGTGAGAGTTTCTTCTCGACCTGTGGCATGGGCAGCTTGATGCAGTCGGCTACGTGTGAAACCTGAAAGAGAAAAGACGGTGTGAATGCGGTCGTTATAATGTATACAACGATCAGGGTCAACTGGCTGAGAGAGGCATTTGACATTTGCTCCTATAACACATCTCTGAGTCATGCCCTTGTGTTGTTCGACAATAACATCTATTTATAGCACTTACCTGCACTCTCGAGTACGGTTCGATGATTCGGCAGAGATTCTGCTCAAGCATTGTGTCGTACAAAGTGCCCAAATGCGCCTGAACAATTACGTCCTCGACCAATTCCTTTTTGTAGTCCTTCAACGCCTGTTGAAAGTCGGCTAACGAACGTTTGTGCGAAGCCTCGGCGACCGATTTCATTGCATCAATGTCCCTGCCCGAGTACGTTATAGCCTGCAGACATCCATTCACTTTAATATCAATCTAAAATCAACCAATAAGCACTTACCAATTTCCCGCTGATGATCTGATTAACATCGTCCGACTGTCCCAGCATTATCTTGCACAGCAACATGTACTTCAATGCGGTCAGTGCCCTCACCGGGTCGACGCTATCGAACCCCTCGAATGCCTCATAGAAATACGAGAAGGCCGTCTTGAAATCCCTCTCATCGGCCGCATGCAATATGCCCGATTGTAGATCCAATGCTCCCTGCACCTTTGGTGGACAGTAAATCGCATTCGCTGTAGTGCGAGCCGATGTAAGTGCGGCTCGGGCCTTTGGCAAGTTGCTCAACGCATGATACGTCTTCGATTCCAGCAACTGCACCTCGACCAACAGATTCTTATCATCCAATTTCTTCAGCTCCTTGAGTAGTTGTGAGCCCAACTGCAATGCCTCCGTGTACAAGTGCGTGTCAAAGTACAGCGCAATCAAACGCGCCTCCAACGATTGTCGCAAGAACGTACGTTTCTCCTGCTTAGCCCATTCAATACAATCCTTGCACAATTGCACTTCGATTCCCGTACCAGCTTCCATGTCCAAGAACAGATCCACCAACGACCGAACCAATTTCGCCGCCTTAGCCTTGCTAATCAGGCTCAAAAACGGCCGTGTCACCTTAATCAAATCGGCCAGCTCCTTCGCCTTGCCATCCTGTTTGTACAGCTCGCCCAATTGCAAGATGCCCTGTTCCTTGACACGAATCAGCTCCTCATCGTTCTCGGCCACCTCCTGCTCCCGAACAATTTTATTCAAAAAGTCAATGCCGTGCTCCGGACTGCGAGTGGATATCTCTTGCGCCCGTTCGATTTTCGTAGCACCTGCCATGATGTGTGTCGCCGTTGCCGTCTAAGCTCTTGTTCGCTGATTATTTAAATGCAAAATTCCAAATTTCTACTCGACGAAAAACCAAGACGTATTGAAGCACTGAAATTTGCGTTGCGTTTCGTCGTGTGAACTTCACTATTCGAGTTTCTCGTGTTTTCTTCACAACGTCGTTGAGTCTTCGTGCTTATTCGTCGTTTCTTTCTTTGCGTTTCTCTTTTTCTTCCTTTTTATTTAGCCGAAGTAGAAAAAAATAAAAACTTTTGTGTCAATACGTGAATTGCGGTATAAGTGCGGACGTACAAGCGCTAGTCATTCTCGGTCAGGCTGGGCAACTGTGCGAGGAAGTCGGTGTGGAACGGAATGTGGCCGTGGGTAAGGGCGACGTTACATTTGACTTTGAGTTTAGATTTTTTTTATTTTATTAATATCGGTTTTAAGTGCAAGGTAGTGTCTAGCTTAAGTGTTCTGGGGAAGTGGAATGAGTCGCCAGAGGTCTTATAATTAGCACTGCCGTATGGTCTCAATGCTCTTAAAGCAGACCTTGGAGCTAGGACCCAGGGAAGTATCTATTCCGGGTACTATGGTATTAGTTAATTCGACTTTATTGCAGCCCGTGCTCAGAAACGGCACCTAAAGGGCTTCTTTGAAAAGAGACTTTCAGCGGAACACCATTCGTTCGAAGACCACCAAGAGTTGAGAATTTTTGAGCCACCTCTTATGAAAGTTAGACTTTGGGAACTGTGTTAATCACTTACAATCATTGTAAGCACTGACAACTGAGCCTGAAACTGACAGTCTTGAGACTTGAACCATATGATTACAGGTAGCCCCTTTAGAAATTAGTAAGCAATCACGCAAAGTCAGCGAATTAGGCCATAGTTTGGTGTGTCGCTTAGACCTCTTGTAGTTTGCCACAGAAGCGTGTACTGATAGATCAATTAATCGTGACACACTGAAGTTCTCATTTAAATCTAAGCACGATAACGCTGGCCCAACCGCTCGAAGGCATCAGCATTACCAGCCGTAGTTTAAACGTCTACCACAACCGTAAAAACCGTCCTATATTGTAGCAATCATTTAGAAAGATCACGATTTATTCCGGTTTGGGTGTCATCTAAACGAAGAAAAACTTAGCGCCTCGATTTACAAACCATTTAACTCAATGTACTGCCTCCGGTAGGCGACTATACAATAATACCTAAAGGAAATTAAACATTATTTGTTTGCAGAGTTCATTGCTAAATGTTCCTCTCCATCCTCCACTAAAACGAACACAAGAGCCTCGCAGGATTTTTCCCCAACTTAATTTTTTGCCCAAGAGAGTGCTCTATCTTTTATAGTTGCCTCCCGAGGACACAGGAAAAGCAATTTATAAGAGCGATTCTGCGATTGGTTTTTACGCTTACCATTTATGATAGCGGGTCCAAGCTAGACAGATTTCTGATGAACCGATTTAAGCTGCTTCTTACTCCTTCCTCTTTCTCTTTGTGGCGCTACAGGCCGTGGTGGTCTTGGGCCTCAACCAACACGGTCTCTTGCCATCCGCCTTCAGTCATGCACACCAAGTTGGTTGAGGTCCTCCTCGGCTTGTGTGCACCATTAGAGCCTAGGGCGTCTTCTGTGGCTTTTTTTATAGTTCGCACAGGTTTAAGAGTCATACTCTTATTATGTTTGTCAGACAACATGGGCGGAGCGCAAATGGTTTGGGTCGTAGATGTTCGTTCACTACTCTCTAGGGGTGGTTGTCCTAGAAATAATTTGAGAGGAACTCGACTGAATTTTTACATTGGCTGTAGTTCTCAGCAAATGTTCCTTGCCATTATGGTGTTATATGAGAACTGCACATACAGCACATGAATTGGAAGTGACCATATATTGTGTTATGTCTTAATCTGTATTTTTGATCACTTCCCATTCACAACAGCTGTGTTGCACAATTTTTCCGTGTAGGAGTTGCATTTCTTGGCTATGAACATACTTTAAGCTACAGACCCTCCGCTCAAGAGTCGGTGATATTTACCACTGCACCACGGCCACCCCTCCAATGGCTTTTGCCGCGATGGCTCGGATTCAAAGAATCTTTGGGCAGCAGCTATGTTGTCCATACGCTCTACATGGCTTAGTAGTCTTAAGCGTTGTATCCTTAGACGCTTAACTAGGCACATGCCGCCATACAACCCGTACAGTTCGTGGTTGAATCTTCTCAACTCAATTGCCTTTTGAGCCCAAAAAACAGCGATTTGCAATAGTTATTTTGCGTTTAATCTCGGTACTGATGTTGTTCGTATTTGTTACTGCGGATCCAAGGTAGACGAAGTCCTTGACTACCTCGTAGTTCTTGCTGCCCATTGTGACGCTCTGTCCGAAGCGTCTACGTTGTTCGTCCTTCCTCGATAACAGCATATAAAACCTCTTTTTCCCTTATTTACCGCCAGGACCATTTCGGCCGCTTCTTAATCCGGTTAGCTAAAGTCATCAGTCTTGCACGACAAATACTAAAAACAGAACAAAATGAATATTTAAGGGGGGCTCCCATACAACAGACATGATTTTTATCCAAAAAATCCCCTTGGTCACATACTGAACTAAGGTTAGTCGACAATATCCCACAACCAGTAGCAAACTTCCCAGTTTTGATCTCTTTTGTGTCTTTGATGAATTAATCCTAACTGCAAACCTTTTTCCGATATTTCCCATTATTGTTATTCACCTTTCACATCGTTGCTGTTAACTAAGATAATTGATTTGAATTCAATGGACTCTTTGATGATCAACTATCTCATCATGAAGATTTTTGATTATCAAAGTAATATGCCGATAACCTGCCTGCAACCAAGATCTGTCATCATACAGAAAATGTGATTTAATGTGATGACTGATGAAGTAACATACATAGTCTCTTTCATATTTATATATACAGATGGTACGGAACCCTTTGTGGGCGAGTCCGACTCGCACTTGGCCGGTTTTTTTTAGGTTAAAATGCATCCAGTCTCTTGATAAAAAACTTTAATGCTGACCGAAGCAGTATCGAGGAAGCATACAAACCTTTTCCCGATAACGATAAACAGCAAACCTAATCTGGACCACATAATAAGTAAGAAAAACTCATTTAAGCCGCATTCCGGAACGGTAAAGACATCATACTCGTCATGCTACTGTGCCCAAATGAAACCTCGACAAGGTGATCGGTCCCTACCACTGTCAACCGATTTGTTTCCTCAGAAAGTGCGCTTTGCACTATGTCGCCAAACCGACATAGTAACAGTTGCCATGGTAGCAAAAATTCGAATTGCCAGCGTGATGCGCCACCTGCTTGCCTTTACAGCTGTGCCGAATACGAATTGAGTCAAATCGGTTAATTTCATCCCTTACTGCTTACGAAATGATACGGTACACTGAACTCTACCGCTTTATCGGGGCCTCCCCCGGCAAAATTCATGAAAATAACCATAAAATTCCTTAAAATCCATTTTACAAACTTTGCACAATCGGGCACTGAACACACCCATTCGACAATAACCACCACTGCCGCCACAAGCACTCAACTCACGAAAGTTGTCAGCACTGCCGCACCAAGAATTTTGTTGTACTTTTTTCCCGCATCAAGTGCGCAAAGAAGTTTCTGTTTTTCCCGTGCAATTGCGATAACCGCTGCTCAACGCCGCCACCAATTTCCATTCAACTTTTTTCCTCCTGTTCTACACGTCGAAACAAAACAACTAATTTGCCTATCCAATCGTTACAAACAATAAAAAAGTCACAAATCATTCGCCGTCACCATCCATACTCGCGGTCGAAACAACATTTGGTACTTACATGCCGGAGAAAATGAACAGACGCATGGTAAATTCACAATTGTTATTCATTCTCCCCCAAACTTGTAGTCTGCTTTTTTCCCCCATTTTTGCTCTTTTCTTGCTTTTTTTGCGAATAATTCTGGTGAATTATTGCCGCATTCGGGTTGCTGGAATAAATTCGTGTGATCCGTTCGAGTTTGAAAGAAGGTTCTGGGTTCTCCAAGAGCCTTTCGGGCTTTTCTGTTTCCGTGTAGCTCTTCGGTGTTTTAAAGAAAAAAACTTTGTTTACATCCACCAAACATTAGTGCCATGGGAAACGTTTTAGTCCCGAAGTTATTGATTGATTGATTCGATTTGAAAACAGACAATATTGTTGTGCGTGGGGAAATGATAGGCTTTCGCGTCTAAAAATAGAAAAATTAAAAGAATTAGTTTGAAGAATATGCATGTCGTATCTAACCTAACTCAATTGCAGACACCGCGCAGCGACAGTCGAAGCGTCAGCAGATCCCCCATCAGAAAGAACGGTCGAAGGTAATTATAATTGCATTAAATCTCTTAGCAAAAGATTCACTTTAATGTAAATGTACTTTATTATTGTGGGGGAATACGTTGTGATGGTAGAAAATCGCCAAGCTATTCGCGTAGTCGTTCCAGATCAAGGACACCACCGCCACCGCCACGACGAAACGGTGGACGTCGTCTCAGTGACAGTCGCAGTCGTTCCAGGTGTGTACTTGTCAATCTTCTACCAAATTATTCACTATTTTTGACGTATTTTTGACGTTCCCACGCATTCGCAGCGTTAGGTTTCAAGAGTTTTTTAATTCAAAAAATTTATTGCCAAGAAATCTCAGAAATCACACAAAAAAAATAAATTAAAACATTTTTTCCTCCTCCTCCAAGGTCGTATTCGCCGAGGGATAGGCGTCGATCACGTTCACGTAGTCCCTATGGATCGAAACGTCGTCTCGGAACCAGGGTAAGCTAGTGATGGCCTCTGGCCCATTACTGACGTTGAGTAGGTAGTAGTACATAGGTTAGATGTTCAACATTTTTGGCTATTTGATAGGAAAAACCTCTACAAAGCCGGTGCTTGGGCGTATTTGGTTTAAGCATTTATACGGACGAGCATAAAATTCGTGAGATATTTACAAAATACGGACGGATCGAACGCATTCAAGTTGTGATAGATGCTAAGGTGAGTGTTTTATATGACTACGAAGTGATTAGTTTACTGCCAATCGTTTTGTATTAAGCAGAAAGCGATAGAGATCATTCGGTTCTGTTCTGTTGAAATTGGCTATAGAAAAAAAAAAGCCAAAAATAATGAATAGAACGCGCTCGAAGGTAGCGTTCTATTAAAGGCTTCTTGGCACACCTGCTTCAATTTACAACAACCGCGTATTTTAATATGTATTCTCTCGTATGTAGACCGGCCGTTCGAGAGGATTCTGTTTTGTGTATTTCGAAGAGCTAAGTGATGCAAAGACAGCTAAAGACGCCACTACCGGCATGGAAATCGACGGACGTCGTATTCGAGTCGATTACTCAATTACACAGAGACCTCATACTCCAACTCCGGGCGTATACATGGGCCGACCGACACGGTAACTCGTATAGTTTAATCTCTGTTACAATTACAACTGTTCTGTCCCTTTGTTCTAGTAGATCCTATAAGGAAAGAGAATATCACGATCGGTATCGGGATGACTATCGCACCAGGCGAAGGTCCGGTAGTCCGTACCGTGACAGAAGGCGACGTTACGAACGCAGTCGGAGTAGATCCTACACTCCACGTAAGATCAATCGAATCAATCATTAGACTGTTTACTTTTATATCTTGTTTTTAGGACGCCCTCGCTACTGAAGTCATCTTTAAACAGAGAGCATCATTAAGTTATCACTACAACAAGAACATTTTATAGTTTCCTTCTATTTGCCCCCCATCCATACGCATCCTTCCAAGCGCCCTGGTTTAATCCAAACATATCCTCCCCCTCTGCCTGCCCATCGGCCTATTTCTTTTTTTTTTGCTTTTATCACTCTCCAATTGACCAGAATTGAATTACTTTTCTTTCATCTTTTAAGTTTTTCGTTTTAATTTTTTCTTTCCTCCCTCTCTCTACTCTTTAGCTATTTAACTGTTAATTATTACTATAGTCTCTCCTTTGCAACACAATTCACGAATCATTTTTTAATATTTCTTTTTGTAAATCATTTTTTTTTTAAATAAAACCTCTTTGGAGCAAAGAAGTTTAATCGTCGCGTCCCAAAAACAATAATCAACCGAAGTGTGTAGTTACATATGTGGACAATTGTTCGTCTTTCTCTCCCCCAAGACAAGAAGTCGAAAATGAAAAGAAAAAACAATAAAATCTCTCCAGTGCGGTGGTCCAGATGAGTCCGCCACACAATTTTAGATAAAAGAAAAACAATATTTTTGTAAAAACAAAAAGAAATAAAATGCCCATGACGGCAAAAAGCAAAGCATTCATTTCTGAACTCCAAACAGACTATGTACACATCGATGCATCGCACGATCCCCTTTGCAGGAGGATTTTGGAACAGTTCAATTGGTTTTCCCGGCCGTCGTTCATCTTATTTTTATTTTATTTCTCCTTTTTTTATTAAAACGATCTTAATTGTAACATAAAACAAAATTAGCGATAAAAATTGAAATAAAAACTTGGAAATAAGCTGTTGGCCTTTCCTTCCTGTTCGTTTCTCATGCTCTGCTTCTATGTATTGGATGAAGTGGGCTGACGAGAAGTCTTATAGGCGATTTCGAGGGTACCTTGGATGGTTTGCATGTCGGTCTCGATGCTACGCGCCCAATTCTCAACGTCACCGAGTTCCTAAGTAAACAACAGAGAAAATGTAATCGTTCGTTTACACGTGTTACTGCTTACCTTTAGGGCACTGCTGAAGTTATCGATTAATTGCAACCACTGATGTGTCTGTTTGGCGAAATTTGTCGCTCCCACATGCAGTTGTTTCGCTTCCGCATCCAAACGTTTTTGATTCAAATATGCTTGAGCGACGCTGGGGTTAACAGATCAAACAAATATCAATTAACAGCAAATCAAATGACGTTGATTTACTCACCCGACATTCAAGTGGTCTACAAGTGCTTGGGTAAGTTCGTTGGATGCTTCAATCGCTTCCTTTCGACGAATCTCTACCGGAAAATATCGTTTTTTTTTTAATCCCATTCAGAGCTTTTTACAATCAGTTGGACTTACCTTGTTCCTCTTTGCGTTTGGCCTGCTTGGCTTGGTGCTCTTTGATCATGGAATTTAGCATCTCCCCTTCCACTTTTTCGTCTGTCCAAAAATCTCTAGACCGCAACCAACTGGTTTGGTAAACAAGTGTGAATTTCCTTCCTTTTTTTCACGAAAAATGTCAAAATCACCTGATTGCACGAATGACGTCTTACTATTGGGCAATAGGTGGGGCTACTGCGCATTTAACAATTCTTAAGTGCGGTACACACCTTCGATCAAAAGTGACTTCAGTTTTGAGTGAAGTGCCTCGTCTACACACTGTAGATTTTGTTTGACGCGCATAACAGCATTCAAGTACATAATTTCGCGCAGTCACCATGGACAGCGAATTTGTGTTTTTTCATTAAATTCACTCATTCCTGGTAACCTCCGTCTTTTTTGTCCCGACGTATATATTCTGGACACATTACGCCCCAGAGACAACGGTGATGCCTGTTTCACAATGTTACTACACGGCGACGCGACAGCGCAACTACAAACGCTGCCATTTCCTGGGGTTGTAAAGTCGTTCAGTCAATACACAATGGAGCTACTTTCATCAGCGTTTTTTTTTTTGACAGCGCGGTTACTTCTGTGAGTGAAGTTGTAGGTGAATTCTATACAGTGAAGTTGGCATCAGTAAAAAATTCGAAGATTGAAACTGAATTTAGTTCATAAATGGATCAAAATAATTTGAAAAAAACATTATTGCTAACATGTGCGGCTGCTTTAGCCTATAAAAAGTTAAAAGCGAAAACAAAAGTCAGAAGAAGGTGGTGGGTTAGACCAAGTTATCAAACGTATTCATCCAATGTCGAATTCGAAATGGCACAACGCCGTGTAGTTGCGACAGTTTTTCAAATTTTCGAAATTACAGCACTGCGACATGACTACATACGTGCCTATGTGTCTTGCTCCATATAATTCCATTGAATGAATATGGATTTGACAGCTACGACGTTTGTAGTTGCGCTGTAGCCGCGCCGTGTAGTAGCATTGTGAAACAGGCATGAGACTCGTAAATATTTATAAATTCCTCGAGGAATTGTCTGCTCTCATCCATGTCCAACGCTTGAATGACACGATTCATGAACCTACACACTGTCGATAAAAACCAACATGGCCGCTAATCGTCATGCAACCACGAACATTTTTGCAACTCGTCACTTTTGATCGTCAATCCATCATTCACATGTACACACTATCAGTTTTGAGTGACACTCAGCTAAAACGTCACTTTAGATCGAAGGTGTGTACCTCGCTTTAGAAATAGTTCCTTCCTATACTGAACAACAATTAATCACGCACTTTCGCATTAATGGCACTCTTTGACAGTTGTTCGCGGCCATATTGTTGAAGCTACATCTGTCAAATTGGCTGTCATTTATTCAGTCTGTTTTATCAAATTACCATAACGGTGTTCCGTTCGGGCAACGTTCCACGCGATTGGCCCATTTTGCGGTTCCCATAATTATCCTACCGAAAGGGATTATTCGCAGTATGGTGGATACATTTGAAATACACCCGTGCGTCGACGAAGCGCAAGACCTGCCGAAAACATAGCCGGTGTCCGTCAGAGTGTGCAGGAGAATCCGAGGCAATTGACCCAGGAGCTGAAGGCTAACGACTATTGACAACGACGTGTGTTCGCAGAATGGAGCAGATGGATACTAACCCTAATTTTCAGCAAAAAATCATCATCAGCGATGAGGCCCATTTCTGGATGAATGGGCACCTCAACAAACAAAATTGTCGATTTTGGGATGATACCAATCCACATGAGATCCCAGAGCGTCCCGAACAAGTCACTGTTTAGTGTGGAATTTGGGCTGGCGGCGTCATCGGTCCATATTTCTTTGAGAACGATGTTCGCCAGGCCATCAGCGTCAACGACGAGCGCTATAGGTCCATTACCGTCAACTTCTTTTCATCCTGAATTGAATTGGATTGGATGATGCTATATGCCTCACAGCTCACGCCACATTGGAAATTCTACACGAGCGATTCGAGGGTATGGCTATCTCCCGTGGAGGTGATGTGAACTGACCGCAGATATGGTGCGAATTAACCTAGTTAGCCTTTTTTGCGAGGCTTCCTGAAGTCTCAGGTCCATACGTATAAGCCACAAACCACAGCGGCCCTCAAAGCGAACGTAACCCATGTCATCCGTCAAATTCAGCCTGACTTATGCGCCAGAGTTATGGAAAATTGAATATGCGCGCCCCCCAGAGAAGCCGCGGTGGACATTTGAACGATGTTATATTCCATACAAAATGGCATCGATAGGCCTTTCAAGCAATAAAAAATGTCGATATCTCACACACATTTTCTTTTATGTAAAACTAAAGACAGGTTGCGCTTAATGAAAGACCCTGTACTTAGACGTTTGATAGATACGTTCAGGTAGATCGTGATAATGGGCACATCCCATCAAGGCAGAAGTTTTTCAATGGAAAGCTCAATTCGTCAGTGTCTATGCTCCGGATATCACCAAACCAGATGATCTAAAGGGGGGAGAGGGAGCGAGCAAACAGCAAAGAGGTTGATCGCGCTTAACATGGCAAACATGACCCTCCAGGTTGGGGGTTGTGCTTAGGTGTAACATCCCTATCATGGAAAAACTAAACTGTTGCGGAGCAACCACAAGCTGACGACCCCTGCAAACGACTAAATGACTTGCGAATCTGCACCTGAAATGCGAGATCCCCTAACAGACCGGATGTACACGGCCATCGGCCACTAGACTTCTGGCGGGGCTTAATCCCCTACCTAGCAGAGGATTCCCGCATCTCAACATTCACAAAGGAACCCGGCGATCACCTGATCAGTCGACCATCAACCAGATTAGTGAAGTTGCAATCGACGCCAGACACTCCTCCAGCACTCTAGAGGTACGAACCTACCGAGGAGCCAACATCGGCTTGGATCATGCAACGTGCAACGCCCAGAGTGCTACGGTGTCATTGTCTAATGTGCAACTTACAACGCGAGCCGTCCAACATGGCACCAGTCAACCACTCTGTTCAGCCAGCAAGACAGGCAGCCAGCCAGCTACCCTGGCCACCATACAGCCATCCTGATCACCAATTAGCTAACCACCAGACAGCCAGCCAACTGACAACCAGCTAGCAACCTTGAGGTCAGACAGCCAAACGGCCACTAGCCAGGAAACCTACCCACTAGCCAACCAACCTGGAAGCCAGCCAGTCAATTTGGCCAACAACCAGCCAACGTAGCCACCAGCCAGCCAACCTCGCCGAACTTACCAAGGGCCAGCCAACCTTGCCAATAACCAGCCAACGTGGCCAACAGCCAGCCAACCCTTCCACAAGCCAGGAAACTCTTGCCACGAGCCAGCCAACCTGACTACCAACCAGTTACCCTGGAGAACAGCCAGCGAATCTGGCATCCAGCGAGCCAGCAAAACATAGAGCCAGCCACCTACCCTGGACACCGTATAGCCATCCTGACCATCAACTAGCTATACTGGCCACCAACTTGCTAACCTGGCAACCAACTAGCTAACCTGGCCACCAACTAGCTAACCTGGCAACCAACTAGCTAACCTGGTCACCAACTAGGTAACCTTGCGACCAGTAGGTTGATACGGCCATCAGACAGCCAACTTAGCCACAAGCCACCTAACCTGACTACCAGAAAGCCAAACTTGCTGCCAGCCAGCCAACCTGACTACCAGATAGCCACCACCAAGCTAACCTGGCCAACAGCCAGCTAACCTGTCCATCAGCCGACCAATCTTCCAGGCTGGCCACCAGCTAATTAACTGGTCAACAGCCAGCCAACCCAGCCAGCCAATCTGTTCAGCAGCTGGCTAACCTGGCTGCCACCCAGCAAAACCGGACACCAGCCAGCGAATTTGGCCCCTAGCCAGCCAGCTATCCTGGCCATGTTGGTTGGCTGATGACCAGGTTGGCTAAGTTGGCTGGCTGATAGCCAAGTTGGCTGGCTGGTGGGCTGGTGGCCAGGTTGGCTGGCTCGCTGTTTGCTTGGTGGCTATGTTGGCTGGATAGTGACGCGGGTAGCTAGCTGGCTACCTGTCTTGCTGTCTGTATGGTGGCCAGGGTAGCTACCTGCTTACCAGATTGGTAAGCTGGTGGCCGGGTTGCCTAGTTGGCAGGAAGGTTGACTAGCTGGTGACCAAGTTGGCTGACTGGTGGCCAGGTTGGCTGTCTGGTGCCCAGGTTGGCTGGCTGGTGACTAGGTTGCCTCGCTGGTGGGCAAGTTGGTTGGTTGGGGTCCAGGTTGCCTGGCTACGTGGCAATGTGGGCTGGCCGGTGGCCGTGCTGGTGGACAGGTTAGCTACCTGGGGGGTAGGTTGGATGTCTGGTAGACAGGTTGGATGGCTGGTGGCCAGGTTGGCTAGCAGCACTTGTTTTTCTTCTTCCCTTCTTCTGGCTCGGCACACCTCTCGCACTGCCCTTCTGTTTCGCTGCACCGCTTTTTGGTATGCCTTGTCAGTTGTTGCCTTTTTCTGCAAACACTCGCCATCATACCACAGGTTTCTTGTCGGGGGTGGCAGGTAGCTTAAGGCCGTATCGGCTACTTACTGAATGGCTGAGCGGCAATGCAGCCACATATTGTTGACATTTGTGCTCGTCATAGGCATACCGGAGAGTCTTTTGATGAGTTGCTTCCTGTAGGCTCTGATAATTCCGGTATGCTCGGGCGTCCAGGCTGGGCTGGTGCAGCTTTCTGATATTGGGCAGTCGAGCTTTGATACTTGCTGTTACGAGAAAATGTTCAGATTCGGCATTCGCCCCCCTAAATGTTCGGACATCCAGGATGTTTGACTCGCCACAGTTGCCGTGTGGATAGTACCGCATTACGAGACACCGCATTCCGTGAGTCGGAAGTTGTTATCCGTTGTTGTATCGTGGTGGCTGAGCTTTCCGCTATCTCCGCCAAATGCTTTCTCCTTACCGATTATTGCATTGAAGTCCCGGGGTACGATTTTAACGGACACTCTCCGTAGGCGTTTTTGAAGAGATCATAGAAGTCGTCTTTGATGGGGTATTCAGGATCTTCGTTAGAGTTTTGTGCATAATTGAAAAGAGGAAGAGGGAAGGAATTCGTAAACATTAATTCGCAATTCCTGATTTTTTCAAAGAAAATTATGCGTTCGTCTAGGTTGCATTGAAGAAAGACAACATCTTGGGGTGGCCGTGGTGCAGTGGTTAACATCATCGACCGCCGAGCGGAAGGTCTATAGTTCAATTCGCTTCATAGCCAAGAAAAAGAAATTCCTATACGGACAAAAAAGTATGCAACGCAGGTGTGAATAGAAAGTGACCAGATGTCCTGCTGCAGGCACAACACTCACAGTATATGGTCAACAGAAATTCATCCTCTGCGTATGCAATATTAAAAAGTGCTTGAACGAATTAGTACGGACTATAACCAATTAGTACGCGGAATTCGGTCGGCTCTCGTCCTATCTGGGACACCACTGCACTCCGTGACACATGACACATCATGAGAGAGACTTCCACATGAAAATTTTGTTTCCAAACGGCGTTCATTTTGCAGCCATCCAGTGTGACACTTTCATATGCGAATTAAAATCAAAGCGATGTTGCCAAGTTTCTAGTTTTTACAAAAATACAAGAAAAGTCAAACCCCGTCCACGCTTTTTTGTTTAAATACTTTCATTTATTATAGATACATGTACTTGCTTATCACAATTTCTCAAATCAATAAATCTGTTTGAACGACAAAATGTTCATATTACTTGAAAGAAAAACTAATAAATTACCGTTAGTCACTACAATGATACATATTATTGCTAAACGTTTTCATCTTTCATCTTGTTTTTCTTGATTGCATAATATTTCTTCGAAATTAAAAGACGTGTTGTGCTACGCGTGTCATCTATACATTTACACGATAAACGTTTTCCTAAATGCTATTTACATACATATTTTACATAGAAATACATATTTTTGTTTTTATTGTTGATTTTTAAAATAAATATTGTTGTTATTGCTGTTTTGATTATGCGTTTCTGGTTAATACTGATGGAGAATTGGATTGATCGTTTCATATCGGCTTGAAATAACGGTGAAGAAACGTTGTTTTTCGGCAAAGGTTAAACCCAAATTGAACTAGGAACATTGTGCAACTTTTTGCTTATTTGTTTGTGCATCAACTACTATTTGTTTATAAATGACTTTCCCTCTTGTATTTATTGTAATCAGTTGTGTTTACCACTGTTGATTCTCCATCTGTTGCTGTGCGTAGGCATTTAATTTAGCTTGGATAGGTGGCGCTGGTGCTCTCGGTTTACGAGGTGCTGTAGGTTCAGTTGGGGCTGATGGTGCTAAACAAAGACATTAAGGGAGGAAAGAGAGAAACAATTTTTGTTCATCAGATTGCACACAAAAAATTCGGAAATTTGTGCCGATGAGCGCGTGTGATTGAAAGTGATGTGAATACAATGATAAATCGGATACAAAAAAGTGCAACTTGCAAGTGTTTGAAAAATGAAGAGGAACATCAACATAAAGAATAAAGTACAGTGAGATAACGCGAAAAAGAAGCAAGAACATACATAAAAGGTGTGGAAAAAAATTCATGTCCGAAGGACGTCGCTTGTAAGCAAGAGCAACTTATAACGAAAGTTAACGAGTTGATGAAAAGAAGATAAAAATTTGCTAATCGAAGTAAGATGAAATAATTCGTATAGGGTCGAAGGGTCAAGTACCAGTGCTTTTTATATAATTGTGTGAGGGCTCAGCTTGAAGAGTTTCCTTTAAAATAGCTCTGAGTCAATTTTAGTATAGAGCGATGTCGGGATTTTTTTCGTCTACAATTTACCAATTGGACAAATAAGTGGCGCCCGGTGAGGGTACCCTTGATTCGCAAGATTGGCGGAGAGAACTATTCTCATACCGAGAGCTTAAGACCTACAAGTTTCTTGTTGGCTGTGGAGACTGGTAGGGCTACACGTGTACAAACAAAGTTGTCCTACGACAACCTGAAAAGATGTCCTATGCGCTGGTCAGCAGAAAGTAAAGCCTCTATCATGTTGCCTATCGAAGAGCCTTTTCTTGTAGTTGTCTATCTACTGAAAAAATAAGGAACTTACCAACTTAAACAAAAAAAGAAGTTTAAAAATTTTTTTATAATATGCACACACTCGAGGCTTAATAACCTTATTATGTCGGCGACACAGGCCGGCAGAAGGTAGAAAGGGGGAGGGTTAGAGAAGATGCTGATGGATGCTTGCATGTTGTACTGAATGGGAAAGAACCAAATACTGCAGGGAATCCCAGATTCGTGTGGTTCGATTAAAGAAAGATTCTCTATATTTGACGGTACTTCCGAAAGCGGGCTTCAAGGTATATTGGTGAGCATTTCTAGAGCAACACACATACCCAGTATGACGCTTCTATGATGCAAGTGCCATTCTGGTTAATTGCCGTGGGTTCGTTAAACGTTTTGACGACAGGAGACAGCATTGCGTTTTGGATGCATTCAATTCCACTCTGTTCTTTTTACCCCATGCAACGATGCTGTCGATATCGGAATTTAATAAGTTTAACATACATACATATGCTGCTGCTCCCTGTATACAGCTGAAGAGCAGGGTCTTAAAGTAATGAACGAATATAAGAAGCTAAGGGTACTGTCGGGGTGGATTGGATTAGAAGTGATAGACAAGAGGCCATTTATAAAAATGAGAAAAAGTGTCGGAGACAAGACAAAGCCCTGTGGAACACCGGCAGTTAAGAAAGACTTGAATCCACCCAAAACAACTGGAAATGAACGATTCGAATGGTAGCTTCTAATCCATTAAAGAAAAGATTCATCAACCTCGATAAAAGGGCTTCATGCCAAACCCTGTCAAATGCTTTCGAAATATCCAGTGCGACTATTTTGCTTTCACTTGCTTGGTGAAGCAAGCAATTCCATTTTTCGGCGAGATATGCCATTAAATCGCCAGTGGATCTCTTGCTGCGGAAACTGTACTATCGGTAAATGAGGAGTTTTCGTGATTCAAGATATTGCAGGGATGAAAATGGAGAACTGGTAGTAGAATCACAGTCGATGCTGAGGATTTGGAAAGGCCACTTCTGCAGACTGTATAACGGCGATGACAGACAGGATACCGCTGTCAGGCAGAACGGTCCATTAGTAATGGACGACGATGTAAGAGAATTTCGTCCACCCGACCTAGACGAAGTCAAAATGCGATATCGAGGCTTAAGTCTAATAAAGCCGCGTGCGCAGACGGCCTTTCTGCTGAGCTTCTTAAGGCGGCTGGAGATGAGCTGGTAAGATGCACGCACCGTCTCATTTGCAAGGTATGGTCGGGGGAAAGCATGCCCGACGAACGGAATCTCAGCATCGTTTGCCCGGTCCATAAGAAAGGAGATCCCCATAATTGCGCCAACTATAGGGGAATAAGTCTCCTTAACATCGCATATAAGATCTTCTCTGCCGTATTGTGTGAACACCTGAAACCGTTTGTGGATAACCTAATCGGCTCTTATCAGTGTAGCTTCAGGCCAGGTAAATCCACAATAGACCAAATATTTACTCTACGGCAATCTTGGAAAAGACTCAGGAATACCAAATCGACACTCACCACCTTTTCGTCGATTTCAAGGCTGCATACGACAAAGCCATGCCTAGTTTTAACATCCCTGCCAAACTCGTCGGACTGTGCAGGATGACAATGGGGAATTCTCGCTGCTCCATTAAGGTCGGTAATGAGCAAACCGAGACCTTTGATGTTAAAAAATGATTTAGGCAAGGTGACGCATTGTCAAGCAACTTATGCAACTTTTTCAACATCGTGCTTGAAAAGATCGTGCAAGTCACTGGCCAACACAAGAGGTACGATTTATTTCAAGTCGTGATTGGACGGACGCAGCGAGACGTCAATGAGGCATTTGTAAGCTTGAGGTAGAAGCGGCTAAGATGGGTCTCAAGGTTAATGAGGGTAAAACTAATATCTGCTTTCATCTAAAAGAGACGGACCACACCGACGTATTGGCCAGAACGTCACCATGGGTGGATTTAACTTCGAAGTGGTCAGGGAATCCGTCTACCTTGGCTCACTGATGACTGATGACTTGCCAACCGTAAGAGGCAATTGAGAAGTAGAGCTCTCTCTCAGAAAACCAAGGTGACACTATATAAGACCTTGATCATTTCAATCCTCCTTTACGGCGCAGAGGCTTGCACCTTAACAAAAGCGGATGATGATGCCCTTGATCGTTTCGAGAGGAAAATTCTGCGCACTATCTACGGTCCCGTTTGTTCAAACGGAGTATTGTGGAGAAAACTTAACGAAGAACTGTACGGGTTGTACAGCGACATCAGCCTGGTACGACGTCTACGGATATAGCGTATAAGGTGACTAGGTCATGTAGGGCGCATGGAAAATACAGCTCCGACCCGAAGAGTCTTTGAATCCACCCCGGAAGGAAGGCCCGGCAGGGGACGGCAGCATCTACGGTGGCGCACGCAGGTGGAAGGGGACCTTAACCAACTTGGTGTGCGGCGCTGAAAACAGCTGGCCAAAGACCGTGCCAACTGGATACGCTTGTTGGTTGAGGCCCAGGTTCACCACGGACTGTAGCGTTACCTAAATGAAAAAAAAATGTGTAGACTTTTGTGGCATGGTGTATGTATTCCAGTAGAAAATTCTAGTTCATTATAATTAGTTCTTCTCCTTTGGTGGCGTTACAGCCCATGAAGGGCCAGAGCCAAGCTTCTCTCAATCCCCCATGTTGTGTGTGATTTATTTTTCACATAGGTGATAGGGACCTACAGTTTAATGCCGATTCCGAACGGCGTTAGTCGAGAAGTTTTTTCATGGCAAGGTTACTACAGGGGGTTTTGCCAGTACCCCGCCGAGGAGGGACGCCGCGAAATAAACATTCGATGGGGTTGGTCATGCGTCAGGGTCCATGATGATGTATCCTTTTATGTTCCATTGTATTATCTTCAGTGAAAATGGAGTGGGTTGGGAGTTGTTGTTGGTGGTGATCTTAGGGTTTGTGCGTACGGTGCGACCCCGCCATCCTGTGGTAGATGTTTGTTGGCCTTGTGATGGGCTCCGGCGAGCGATCTGTGGATGGCGGGGTCATCGTGGTTGGGAGAGACGAGTGAAGTAAAGTCGTTTATGTAGTTTTTGTTTCGTCGATGGTGTCCGGGTTGTTGAGTGGACGATGATTGTGTTGGGTGAGTGTAGTATTTGTTTTGACGTATGAGCTTTTGAGTGAGTTCAGAGATTGGAGATTTTGAGTTGTTTGTGTTTTGAGTGGAGGGTTTGTGGGAGTTGGGGTATGAGCCATTTTCTGTTACGAGTTTTGATTGTGTTTCAGGGTTTGGAGATTTTGATGGTTGATTTGAATTGATGTTGGCGGTTGAAATAATAGGTATGGCGGTGTTAGTGGTGCTATTGTTTTGTGAAAGTTGGTGCGAGTGTGTGGTTATCGATGGTGATTTAATTTAAGTCGCCTGGGTTACAGTTGAATAGGAGTTTTGAGTGGTATTTGGAAGGATAAGATTTTGTTTTTTATACAGGCGTTTTACGTCTGCCATTGAACATTTTTTCTTTGTTTTTATTTTTAATATTTCCTTCATTTGGACATACTTAGGACAATCTTTGGAATCTGATGGATTGGGGGCAAAGCAATTTGCGCACATTTGTCTTGTACAAGCAGAGGTGTTGTGGGGTGGTAGGTTGCATGTTTGACACATTGGAGAATTTGTACATCTTTTTATGGCGTGGCCTAAGATTTGGCTGTTGCGGCAGCGCATTAGGGTTAGGGAAATACTCTGACACTTTGACGTTGTGCCAAACAATGTCCACCGTGTCGGAAGGAATCGACTGTAAATAACATGAGTCCAGTTGGTTTGGGAGTAGAATCAATAATTTTAGTGAATTTGTAGACGTCTACGACATTTTGGAATTTCATTTCTGAGATGATTTCTTGATCGGGCACATTGATGAGGCATGGAGCGTAAACAATGCCCTTGGAGGTGTTGAGTTGATTGTGCAGAGTAATTGATACCGGACATAACCCCGAAAGGTTTGTCTTTGAGACGATTTTTTCCGCAACTTTCTGATTTTTTGTCAAAATTAGAATTTTGCCATCTCTTAGTTGTGAAATCTGCTCGTACTCAGTGCTGATTGCGTCAATAGCTTTCCTGAGGGCAAAGATGCTTATTGACGTGAGCGGTTGCATTTAATTTCTAGGAGATATGAGAATGAATCGTGGGTTATTGGATGGGTTTTTTTTTTGGTAATACAGGAAAATCTTCAAAAGGAGTAGGTATATGATTTGTTTTTCTTTTTGGAAGGTGGTTCCGCTAGGGAGGCTTCGGAGAGCCCACCGAAACGGTTCCCAGGTATTGTTGTCGGCCCTGGGGCCATGTGGTTTATTTTATTCACAGCCACTACACACGCGGCAAGTATTGGAAATAAACGCGCGAGAAAGAGAAAGAAGAAAGAAAGTGGTTCGTTAAGGACAAACGGTACTTTACTAAGTAAGCACAGCGATAGCAGCCGGTTGACAAACAGATGTGTCTTGCACGAAAGCTAGTCGATGACTGAAACGATCTTAATGCCTGATCCACAACACTGCGTTAGTGCTAGCTGAGACATCAAACACAAGCAATTCAATGGGGTAGTCTTAAATACTGCGTTTGCGTTGGCGAACTTACGTTCATTGAGGCTGTATACACGAGAATATATCATCCGAAAAAAACCGGTTTTGTGGGAGAGGGAGCTGAAGGTTGCGGTACGAAACGGAATACAATTTTCTTTCGCAAATTTAGTGGGTGAACAGAATTGGAAAACTAATACATATACAACTCTTCAGTTTTCGAGTCCGCACTTTTTTTGCCTGGTGTTGCGCTTCAATCGTCATTGGTCTTTCAAGCAGTGAACATCGGGAAAAAACAAAGGCACATTTTAGTGCGTGGTTGCACTTAATATCTCTGTCAAAGGAAATGTCCCTTTCAAATGAAATGTCAAAAAGACAGAAACACTAACACAATTGAACAAGGTTCACATATACAATTTTTTCTTCTAGAAAAATGAATCCCGTGTATGCTTCAGTGTAGAGCATCAAACCGGTCTTCCTGCTGCTAGCGATATTCTCGTGTATACAGGCCCATTGAAAAATGAGAGGAAATAAGAAAAAATGAGAGCGAGAGAAAACGTAAGCTCACGTAACCAAAGGAGACAAAAGTCAAACACGTCGGAAATTTCTGTGCGTTTGAACAACTGTTGCTGTGTATGCTGTATCTGTGTATTTTGTGGTTTGTGTTGTGTGCGTTTACGTCAGTGTTTTGACATGGAGCAGCTAATAAAATTGAAGTAAGCATGCGTCGAAGCATTTCTCGTAACACGTAAAGTGCCTCGCACCAACGCAGTATTGTGGATCAGGCATAATGAACATAAATAAATGGCGATCCGAAAAGAACATAAACTGAAATGTTTCTCCATGCCAACCAAACCAAAAACGAAGAAAAAAAGCGGAGAACTTAAACAAAACATACAAACAGAAGAAAGGAATGCGAGACATCATAATAAAACAAATGCAAATGAATTTCTCAATCTCTTTTCAAATGGATACTTTTATTGTTTGCTAAACCATTTTTTTATAATTCATTAATTCATATTATATCTCTCGTTAATTCTCATTTGCTAGTATTTACTTTTATTTTTCTCTTTCATTCAATTTTATTTTTATTTTTCAAGTAAAGCATGCTTTTGTTAAATGTTAACAAGAAAATTATAAAAAAAAAAAAAAGAAATGAACGGATTCATACATGTACATATTCAAAATAAAAATGCAACTCAAAATGTAGGTAAGAAATGAAAATTATAAGAAAAAACAAAAAACCGTAATAGTACATTCTAAAAAAAATACCTAGTAAAAATAGAAATAATATTTTCGCTTTCTTTACAAAACATTAGTTCTCCGTAAATCGAAATAAAATTAAAATTATTTCTAATTCTATCCAAAAAAATAAAAAATTTGTATAAAATGTATAATTATTAAATAACAAGTGAATATATATAATAATAAAAATCGTATTAATAGTATTAACGAATAACGACGAAATATATCGAAAGAGGCGCGTAGTAAATAATAATTAAAAAAAAAACATTTTTTTCTTTAAAATAAAATTAATTGTGTTACTTCTTTAGTTTCGAATTTAAAATCTTTGTTTTGCGGTTGATGATTTGTTTTTTTGCTTTTTGTTTCGTTACGTGTTTTTTAATTTTCTGTTTACATACCGTTAGTTGCTTTAACTGCATTACGACTAGGATATACTTTTTGGAAACCTACGAATGGTAGCGGAGGTGGAAATTCGGTGACGTTGTGAAAACGTTTACCGAATTTCGACTCCAAGTCAGTGACCAGTCGACTGACTACCGAATTGCCACTGTTCTGACTGTAGCTGTTGGTGTTACCGCTAGCTGTTATCGTGGTGGTGCGCATCGATGAGTGCCGTTGTGGTGGCACTGGCGGTGCACCCGTCTGGAAATAAATAAGAAAAAAATTGAAAATAAATTCGGTGGATGAGAAGATGCAATACAAAATCTGGATTTGTTGCCTGACCTTCGAAATAATATTCAAAATTTGCCGATTCGCTTTTTTATTTTATTTTTTTGAAAAAAAATCTGTTATGGGGTAGTAGTCGTAGATCGAGATTTTGGCGATTACAAAGCTTTTCTGAGATCAATTGTGTCATCCTGTGAGTAACGTCGTGAAAAGTTTAAAAATCGCTTTCATCTCAAAATTACCGTTACACACCGAGAAGCAAATTCGATTTTTGAAAAATATTTGGACGTGATTATTGGTATCACTTCCACTTTATTTATCGACTTCAAACCCATAAGTGATCGCCTGGCTGTGATCCGCATCAGAGACAGATTTTATAACATCAGCCTTATATGTGCACACGCCCCTAACGACGAGGCTGAAGACCCTATCAAGGAGGACATCTATGACCTCCTGGACAACGCCTACGGAGCTTGTCCGGAATACGATGTTAAAATCGTGCTCGGGGACTTCATCGCCAAAATCGGTAAGAACACAACGGAGTGATACAACGATACAACAACAGATTACGGCGTCCGACTCACGGACTTTGCGACAGCTCGTAATCCGGTGATAAGTAGCACAAGATTCCCATGTAAACGAGTCCACACAGCAACCTGGCGATCTCCGGACGGTCGAACCGCCAACCAAATCGATCATGTGCTCATTGACGCAAGGCACTCGTTAAACATCCTGGATGTGCGAACATTCAGAGGGGCAAATGTAGCAGCAAGATTCACAGCTCGACTGTCCAATGTCAGAAAGCTGCACCAACCCACCAGGAGAAAGTTCGACATTGGGCGCCTGAGCACACCGGAGGTTACCAGAGTTTAAAGAGGTTTTTCAGCAGCAGCTGAGCGAAAGACTCTACGGTATGCCCACGTCGAACACAAATGCCAATAATATGTGGCTGCATTGCCGCTCAGCCGTTCAGGAAGTAGTCGAAACCACCTTAGGATACCTACCACCCCCCGACAAGAAACCCGTGGTATGATGGCGAGTGTGGGCAGAAAAAGGCAATAACCGACGAGGCGTATCAAAAGGCGCTGCAGAGAAAAACCAGGGCAGCACAAGAAGAGTACCGAGCCAGAAGAAGGGAGGAGAAAAACCACTGCAACAAAAGAAAAGAATCTTCGCAACCCCTCCCAGTTCAAGGATATCGAGGAGTCTAGGGATAAGCATATAACACGAGCCTTTTACAAGACAGCCAAAGACCTTGCAGGAGGCTTCAAAAAGGGCACCCAGGCTCTTCGAAACTGTGAGGACAATCTTGTCATCGATCCGCAGGGAATAGTGGATGTATTTAAGCAGCATTTCTAGCAGCTGCTTAACGAGCATGACCAAGAGAGAGTAGTAGGGACCGAGGAAATCCCAACTCCAGCCGCTGAAGTAATCCTCCCACCCAGCATCGAAGAAGTCGGCACAGCTATTCAGAAGCTGAAGAACAACAAGGCCGCAAGCTCAGATGGCTTGCCATCAGAGCTCTTCAAGGCTGGCGGCGATGTTCTGGTAGGGAGCATGCACCAGATCATCTGCAGAATTTAGGAAGATGAAAGCATGCCCGACGACTAGAATACCAGCTCTATTTGCCCAATCCACAAAAAAGGCGATCCTACCTCTTGCAAGAACTATAGGTATATCCCTGCTCAATGTCGCATACAAGATCCTGTCCAGCGTATTGTGCCGAATTCGGGATCCCGGGAAAACTGATCCAGTTGTGTCGCGCCACGCTAAAAAATACGCGATGCACCGTGTAACTCGGTTCTAGGACTTCGGGACCGTTTGAAACATGCACCGGATTTCGGCAAGGAGATGCGCTGTCATGTGACTTCTTCAACCTGGTGCTGGAGCAGATAGTGCCACGGGCAGGCGTCAACAGGGAAGGCGCTATCTTCTACAAGTCCGTCCAGCTGTTAGGATAGGCGGATGATATCGACATCATCGCGTGTTCTCGCCATGACATGGTGGAAGCATTCACGGCGATTGAAGAACAGGCGAAACGAGTTGGTATTAAGGTCAATGAGGACAAAACGAAGTACATGCCAAACAAAAACCAATCCGTGGCTCACCACCTCGGACAAAATATAACAATTGATAGCTACAATTTCGAAGTAGTTAAGGAGTTTGTCTACCTCGGGGCAAACGTAAATTCCACAAATGACACCACAGTAGAGGTCCAGCATAGAATCGCCCTTGGCAACCGCTGCTACTTCGGCTTGTCCAAACAACTGGGGTCAAAACTCCTCTCTCGAAAGACCAAAGTCATGCTTTACAAAACGCTCATACTGCCAGTCTTGCTGTACGGAGCCGAGAGCCTGGCGATAAGCAGGACAGCGGAGCTGATTTTGGGTTCTTACGAAAGAAAAATTCTGCGTCGGATATCTGGTCCTGACTGTGAGGAAGGTGAATGGTGAAGAAGATATAACCGCGAACTCTACGAGCTTTACAAAGATGTGGATGTAGTCCGGAAGGCAATTATCCGTCGACTACACTGGCTCGGCCACATCGAGCGCATGGACATCAACGCTCCAGCTAAGAGGGCCTTCGACTCCGAGCCTTCTGGTTCGAAAAGAAGAGGAAGACGGAACCTCCGGTATAAATACCAAGTAATCGCGGATGTAAGACAGCAAATTTAAGACGCAATTAGGCCGAGTCCTCACGCGAAAACTTGACTTAAGACACTTTTTCTGTTTTCCATAAATACCGTTATTTTTTGTTTGATAAAAACAAACAATCTCCGAAAAACAGGTGTAAAATGTGTTTTTACGCAGCTTCGTCCGTAGGCTGCATGACTGTTGACATTCACTTGGAATTTCTGACTCACGCAACATAGCGCCCGCAGAATGCCTGCAATGTCTCTAATGTCCCACAGAGCACACATTCCACACATCTGAGTGACAATTTTTGCATTAAGACAAATGAGGTCAACACAGTCACCAAGGTTCTTCCGTCACTCATTCCGACTGTCCTTGACATAGAACTACGTAGCGGCCAGAAAACTATTTCCAGTCGACCTTCTCCTGCTCGTAGTTTTATGTAACGGAGGTGAATTTAAAAAAAAATGTCCAATCAATTAGAACCAGGATATCGAATGGAATTGCGCCATTTCTCACTTCCTGTTTACTCAACACTATTTGCACGAAAAAGGCTCTTTAAGGGAACAAAAAACAAAATTAATTCGCACAAGACCTTGAACTGAAAAATGTTGGGGGAGGGTAGCTACTACCATGGTGGTTGTTACGAGTCCTCGAATGTGTGGAACAAAAAACCAGGAAACATGCACTTGTTTACCTTCTTGGATCTCATTTTGTTTAGATTTCACTGGTGAATCAGATGCGCGATGGTGATGTAAACTGAAACAGGAATCGTATCTTTCCCACTACGTCGACAACGGATGAAAACTGAGCGAGTCAGAGGTGTACATTATCACGTTCTGGACGTGAAATAAACACTGCGACCTGGTAATTGCCTGTCAGCCTTCGTGATGTCGAGGGACAATATACTCTTTTGTGATAAAATCAATAGATTTCCGATTAAGAGAAGAGAATCGGGAGAGCAGGAGTGTGCACTCTCTTAACTCACTTACTCTTGAGCTTTTTTTGTTTTTGTTGCTGTGAGGAGTTGAGAAACTGGGTCGATGCACGAAGATATATGTGTAAAAACGAAACATAATGCAATAGAATAATGGCTCAACCGTACCCTCTTCTCTCTATCGTAATGTGCTGCTATACTTACATTGGAGGCTGACGATTGTCTCTGAGGAGGAGGCGGTGCTGGGCACGTCCTGTGCGGAGGTAGCGGTGGTGCTACTCCATTTGGTTGACTGGTAGTCGTAATGGACGACGATGATATCGAGGACGATGATAATGTTGTCGTTATACGGCTATAGATGATGGGCGACGATGATGTTGTTTTCGGTGGCGCTGGTGGCGGTGGTGGTGAATTATTGGACGCCGTACCCGACGAAGATACGTTGCTTTGACTCGATTTGAAATGTTCTCGCAATGAGGACACGTTCGGGGTGAGGTTGGCCAGATTTCCGCTTGCCGAATTGATTGAATTCGAGCTCGAATTGGATGTGTTCAACGAGAGGTTGTTCAGGTTGGTGTTGGACGCGCTGCGGGCTGGTGTTGGTGGTGGCGGTGGTTTGACAGCGGGTGGTTTTGGAGGTGCGACTGTCGGCCGGCCTATAAAAACAAAAAAAAAAAATAAATAAAAAATACGAGAACGTGATTGAAATAAATGGAATACGATGTGTGCCCAATTTAGGAACGGAAATGGAAGATGGACAGCGATTAGAAGTAGAGTCTTACTCACCGATGGGTGGATTCGGCGCTTGTCGCATACTAATGGTTTCCTGTGACTGACACAATGTCAGAGGAGTGCGCATCGTTCCGAATGCTTGGCTAGTTGGGAATACGGGCCCGCCAGGTGGAGCTATTGGTGGGGACCTAAAACAAAAAAAAGTACGATTACCACGCGATCAGATTGTATTGTTGCAAGACTCACCTTGGTGACTTCATACTATGATGACGCGCCACACTTGACTTTTGTCCGTTCGAAGCAGCCACCAGCTGCTGAATGCCGGGTGGTTTTGGTGCAAAATTCGGTTTACCATGACTCGGTGCGAACTTGTTCGTCGCTGGCGGCACGGGCGGTGGCGGTGCTGTACTACCGCCCAATGCCGGCGATCCAGGCGTCGGTGATCGACTACCCCCAAATAGAGTCGATTTATTTGGCACTAATCCGGTCACACGTTGCACGGATGTGGCAGTTGTTGTCGATGCTGTCGACGATAGCGATGATGTCGACGATGTCTTCGTTTGACTACTCATACTGTTATTTACAAAACTCGTATTACTCCCTAATGATAAGCTGTAATTGGAATAATGACTTAATTGCATTCTGCACTTTCAACTTCTGGGTTAAGGGTTACTACACACAGAGATAGTGAGAGAGCGAGTGACCAAGCAGAAAACTTACTTTAAGTTGGCGGCGTTCTTTCTCACTGATATGCCGGTGGTAATTTTATTACTTCCACTGCTGCCCGTACTGTCCTCGGATAGTGTGGGCGATGAAGCTTTTGCATTATTGCCTCCTGTAATGCCGACCGGCGGACTTGTACGTTGTGAATTTAAATTGTTCTTCTCCAGCACTGAGTCGGAAGTGCTCTGCTAGTTAATGCGCCCAATGTGGAGGGGGTGAGTAATGAAATGAAATAAAAGAGGCACGTTGAAAAATTAGCCGAGAAAAATCGAGAGAACGAATGAATTTAATTGAGAATTATTGGTGTGCAAAGTAAACAGACGGAGGATGGTGGGTGGAGTGTACATTGGATAGCAGTGGTGTGTTCAACTGTGGTTTTTAGTGGCTGTTGTCGGGGGATGTATCTCTGTAATTGCTATGAAATTCTAGTGTAGGGTTTCGCTGGTGACGTGCTTTAATAAAGGTCGTGGGTGGGCGATGGGATGTACATCAGTTACGGTTGTTCATTGGACAATAGTCCGCCTGGTAGTGGGCGGATCGTATTCGACACTTGCCAAGAGCATGACTCGAAACGAAATCTAGTTAAAGACACGAAGTCTTTGCTCCGTAAGCCTGTTACCAGTTTAATCCTGATTCTGGTCTATTCCTTAATAGAAAAGACCCAGTTCTCAAAACTAAACAATGGTTCATATAATCTCTGCACATCTAGTCCTTTATGCCCGCTGAAATAAATATTTCTAGCCCCTCACAACACATCCTACATTTACTAATCTGTACGACACACAAAACATCCCAGAAAGTTTTTTTCTTTTTTTTTTTTTTTTCAAAATTTATGGTTTGAATTTTGCGCAATTTTTGCAGAAGTGTTGCCAACGAAACAAAATATCACAGTGTGACAGTTGACATTTCAGGATTATTAAAAATGGCCACCGTTCAACAAATCCTCAAGCAAAACAGAAGAAATTCGTGAGCTTGTTGCTGACGGTCCACTGATCAGGAATCAGGCAGACCGAGGAGCTCCTTAAAACATATACTCAAGAAAGATTTATGTACATCTACATAAATGCTTAGGAGATTCATTCGGCTTAAGAAATGAAACCTAGGTGACCACGTAAACGAATTATTTGAATTCGACAAGATTACGCGACATGCGACACAGCCCTAGAAACATTTCAGATCATGGATGAGTCATTTTCTAATCTTGTAATTTCCCCGTTCTTGTGGTGAGAAATTACCGCCGAAATCATTGTTCACAATTCCACGACTACTCACGCCTTGAAGCAGGAAATTTAGTGTTGTACCAAGGAAATTCAGCCACAATGTGGAGTGCCCGCCAAGTTCTAGTATCGATTTATCTGATGTGTATTTAATATTTTACCTTATACTACACGGTTTAGGTATTAATTAACATTTTTTAAAGTGTGGACTAAACACCTGTATTTTCTGTCAAAATGACTTTTTGCGTACATTTTGGGACACCTATTTCTAACAACTCTTAATCTATCTCATCTCTATATTCCCTTTTTTGAAAGAGCGGTTTATACAACCGTTTATACTTTCTGAAGTGTGTGACTGCTTCGATTTTATCCTTGGACATTCATACTTCCTTTGACGTATGATGGCTTGCAATTTGTAATTCCTTTTTCTGGAACTTTTATTCTAAAATCTTATTCACGCACCTTACTAATCCTTTCTAGTGGATCTTTAAACTTTACCTTAACTTTACCAACACTCACAAAAAAAAAAAAAAAAAAAACTTGACTCTCCTTTCACCAAGCTTCCATTCCTAACAACATTCCTGAAAACTGTCTTTCGGCAACTGTTACCAATGAGAAATGTCGGCGCAAGTTTATAATACAATCGGGCGCCAAAAGCTATGGGGCGAAACTTAACTACCTCTCCCCCTTCGCCAAGCTTCCGTTTCTAACAACATTCTTGAAAACTGTCCTTCGGCCACTGTTACCAATAAGAAAAAAAAAAAGGAGAAAATGTCGACGCAAGTTTGTAATGCAATCGGGCGCCAAAATCTATGGGGCGAAACTTAACTACCTCTCCCCCTTCGCCAAGCTTCCGTTTCTAACAACATTCTTGAAAACTGTCCTTCGGCCACTGTTACCAATAAGAAAAAAAAAAAGGAGAAAATGTCGACGCAAGTTTGTAATGCAATCGGGCGCCAAAATCTATGGGGCGAAACTTAACTACCTCTCCCCCTTCGCCAAGCTTCCGTTTCTAACAACATTCTTGAAAACTGTCCTTCGGCCACTGTTACCAATAAGAAAAAAAAAAAAACGAGAAAATGTCGACGCAAGTTTGTAATGCAATCGGGCGCCAAAATCTATGGGGCGAAACTTAACTACCTCTCCCCCTTCGCCAAGCTTCCGTTTCTAACAACGTTCTTGGAAACTGTCCTTCGGCCACTGTTACCAATAGGAAAAAAAAAAAAAACGAGAAAATGTCGACGCAAGTTTGTAATGCAATCGGGCGCCAAAATCTATGGGGCGAAACTTAACTACCTCTCCCCCTTCGCCAAGCTTCCGTTTCTAACAACAGTCTTGAAAACTGTCTTTAGGCCACTGTTACCAATAAGAAAACAAAAAGGAGAAAATGTCGACGCAAGTTTGTAATGCAATGGACGCCAAAATCTATGGGGCGAAACTTAACTACCTCTCCCCCTTCGCCAAGCTTCCGTTTCTAACAACACTCTTGAAAACTGTCTTTCGGTCACTGTTACCAATAAGAAAACAAAAAGGAGAAAATGTCGACGCAAGTTTGTAATGCAATCGGGCGCCAAAATCTATGGGGCGAAACTTAACTACCTCTCCCCCTTCGCCAAGCTTCCGTTTCTAACAACATTCTTGAAAACTGTCCTTCGGCCACTGTTACCAATAAGAAAAAAAAAAAAAACGAGAAAATGTCGACGCAAGCTTCCGTTTCTAACAACGTTCTTGGAAACTGTCCTTCGGCCACTGTTACCAATAGGAAAAAAAAAACGAAAAAATGTCGTCGCAAGTTTGTAATGCAATCGGGCGCCAAAATCTATGGGGCGAAACTTAACTACCTCTCTCCCTTCGCCAAGCTTCCGTTCCTAACATCATTCTTGAAAACTGTCTTTCGGCCACTGTTACCAATGAGAAAAAAAAAAGGAGAAAATGTCGACGCAAGTTTGTAATGCAATCGGGCGCCAAAATCTATGGGGCGAAACTTAACTACCTCTCCCCCTTCGCCAAGCTTCCGTTTCTAACAAAATTCTTGAAAACTGTCCTTCGGCCACTGTTACCAATGAAAAATGTCGGCGCATATTTATAATGTAATCGGGCGCTAAAAACTAGGGGTGAAATTAACTACCTCACCCCCTTCACCAAGCTTCCGTTCCTAACAACATTCTTGAAAACTGTCCTTCGGCCACTGTTACCAATGAGAAAAAAAAAAGGAGAAATTGTCGACGCAAGTTTGTAATGCAATCGGGCGCCAAAATCTATGGGGCGAAACTTAACTACCTCTCCCCCTTCGCCAAGCTTCCGTTCCTAACATCATTCTTGAAAACTGTCTTTCGGCCACTGTTACCAATGAGAAAAAAAAAAAAAAAAAAAACGAGAAAATGTCGACGCAAGTTTGTAATGCAATCGGGCGCCAAAATCTATGGGGCGAAACTTAACTACCTCTCCCCCTTCGCCAAGCTTCCGTTTCTAACAACAGTCTTGAAAACTGTCTTTCGGCCACTGTTACCAATAAGAAAACAAAAAGGAGAAAATGTCGACGCAAGTTTGTAATGCAATCGGGCGCCAAAATCTATGGGGCGAAACTTAACTACCTCTCCCCCTTCGCCAAGCTTCCGTTTCTAACAACATTCTTGAAAACTGTCCTTCGGCCACTGTTACCAATAAGAAAAAAAAAACGAGAAAATGTCGACGCAAGTTTGTAATGCATTCGGGCGCCAAAATCTATGGGGCGAGAAAATGTCGACGCAAGTTTGTAATGCAATCGGGCGCCAAAATCTATGGGGCGAAACTTAACTACCTCTCCCCCTTCGCCAAGCTTCCGTTTCTAACAACGTTCTTGGAAACTGTCCTTCGGCCACTGTTACCAATAGGAAAAAAAAAAAAACGAGAAAATGTCGACGCAAGTTTGTAATGCAGTCGGGCGCCCAAATCTATGGGGCGAAACTTAACTACCTCTCCCCCTTCGCCAAGCTTCCGTTTCTAACAACAGTCTTGAAAACTGTCTTTCGGCCACTGTTACCAATAAGAAAACAAAAAGGAGAAAATGTCGACGCAAGTTTGTAATGCAATCGGACGCCAAAATCTATGGGGCGAAACTTAACTACCTCTCCCCCTTCGCCAAGCTTCCGTTTCTAACAACACTCTTGAAAACTGTCTTTCGGTCACTGTTACCAATAAGAAAACAAAAAGGAGAAAATGTCGACGCAAGTTTGTAATGCAATCGGGCGCCAAAATCTATGGGGCGAAACTTAACTACCTCTCCCCCTTCGCCAAGCTTCCGTTTCTAACAACATTCTTGAAAACTGTCCTTCGGCCACTGTTACCAATAAGAAAAAAAAAAAAACGAGAAAATGTCGACGCAAGCTTCCGTTTCTAACAACGTTCTTGGAAACTGTCCTTCGGCCACTGTTACCAATAGGAAAAAAAAAAAACGAGAAAATGTCGTCGCAAGTTTGTAATGCAATCGGGCGCCAAAATCTATGGGGCGAAACTTAACTACCTCTCCCCCTTCGCCAAGCTTCCGTTCCTAACATCATTCTTGAAAACTGTCTTTCGGCCACTGTTACCAATGAGAAAAAAAAAAAAAAAAAACGAGAAAATGTCGACGCAAGTTTGTAATGCAATCGGGCGCCAAAATCTATGGGGCGAAACTTAACTACCTCTCCCCCTTCGCCAAGCTTCCGTTTCTAACAAAATTCTTGAAAACTGTCCTTCGGCCACTGTTACCAATGAAAAATGTCGGCGCATATTTATAATGTAATCGGGCGCTAAAAACTAGGGGCGAAATTAACTACCTCACCCCCTTCACCAAGCTTCCGTTCCTAACAACATTCTTGAAAACTGTCCTTCGGCCACTGTTACCAATGAGAAAAAAAAAAAGGAGAAAATGTCGACGCAAGTTTGTAATGCAATCGGGCGCCAAAATCTATGGGGCGAAACTTAACTACCTCTCCCCCTTCGCCAAGCTTCCGTTTCTAACAACAGTCTTGAAAACTGTCTTTCGGCCACTGTTACCAATAAGAAAACAAAAAGGAGAAAATGTCGACGCAAGTTTGTAATGCAATCGGGCGCCAAAATCTATGGGGCGAAACTTAACTACCTCTCCCCCTTCGTCAAGCTTCCGTTTCTAACAACGTTCTTGAAAACAGTCCTTCGGCCACTGTTACCAATAGGAAAAAAAAAAGGAGAAAATGTCGACGCAAGTTTGTAATGCAATCGGGCGCCAAAATCTATGGGGCGAAACTTAACTACCTCTCCCCCTTCGCCAAGCTTCCGTTTCTAGCAACATTCTTGAAAACTGTCCCTCGGCCACTGTTACCAAAAAAAAAAACGAGAAAATGTCGACGCAAGTTTGTAATGCAATCGGGCGCCAAAAACTAGGGGCGAAATTAACTACCTCTCCCTCTTCACCAAGCTTCCGTTCCTGACAACATTCTTGAAAACTGTCTTTCGGCCACTGTTACCAATAAGAAAAAAAAAGGAGAAAATGTCGACGCAAGTTTGTAATGCAATCGGGTGCCAAAATCTATGGGGCGAAACTTAACTACCTCTCCCCCTTCGCCAAGCTTCCGTTTCTAACAACAGTCTTGAAAACTGTCTTTCGGCCACTGTTACCAATAAGAAAACAAAAAGGAGAAAATGTCGACGCAAGTTTGCAATGCAATCGGGCGCCAAAATCTATGGGGCGAAACTTAACTACCTCTCCCCCTTCGCCAAGCTTCCGTTCCTAACATCATTCTTGAAAACTGTCTTTCGGCCACTGTTACCAATGAGAAAAAAAAAAAAAAGGAGAAAATGTCGGCGCAAATTTATAATGCATCGGGCGCCAAAAACTATGGGGAGAAACTTAACTACCTCTCTCCCTTCACCAAGCTTCCGTTCCTAGCAACATTCTTGAAATCTGTCTTACGGCCACTGCTACCAATGAGAAACCAATGGGGCGCCTTAATCTAAAGGGTTTTAGTGAACGTAATTATTGGGTCACTCGGTGCCTTCATTTTTGTAATGCTATCCCTTAATTACTGATATCACTTCCCTCCAGATGAAAAGAACATTGCATAGCGCCCTCTTTTAGGTTAAATATTTTCAGAGAAGGAAAGCGGACAAAATCGCTAATTCCATAAAACGCGCTTTCAATCTCTTTCCCCGATGTAATCCAATTTTCGAGACGTTAGCTCTTTCGATCCATCGTACTTTCACTCCCGCTGGACCTCCTTACTTCGCCAACAACCCTATTAAATTGCTGAACCGCTATTCTCAACCATATATTAGTTTTGATTAGTTCATGAGGAAACTCCAATTAATAACAAGAGTTCCCTTCCAAAAATCGATAGAGTAAGCAAAAAAATGTCGAAAACTATCAATCACATCTCAGAAGATTGAAAGAGAAAAAGATCACAAGACTCCACCAGAGCGTCTTAAAGGGCCACCGAATCCGTTTGTAAAATGATAAATGAAAACAAGAGAACAATATGCCAGCGTCTTGCTGTTCTAATTGACTTTTCTAAGCAAAAAAAAAAAAAAAAACACCAATCATTAGCCGACAAATCAACATTTGAGCTCGAAATGTCTGCAAAAATGTGCACCAAAAAAACTCTCATCCACCCCTACTGCGAAATATCCATTTTTACTCAGCTCGCACACATCGATTGCTCCCCCATCGCCCCCACCGTAGATAGTCTAAATATTTATTTTTAAATGACGTCACACTGTATCTAATCAATCCGCAGCACTCACCTCTCGTAAAAACAAGTGAGAGAGAGGGAGATAGTAAACAAACAAAAACCACCCCCTGCTACCAAAGCCTGATACGAAAATAGCTATTTTCACTTACCACGCGCTATGTGATATCGGGCAACGGGTTTGATTACAGATACTATGTGTTTGGGATACAGTAAAATGCTACTTACGGATGAAAGATTCTTCGGCGGCGCTGCTGGAGGTTGTGGCGGTGGTCCACGATTGGTCCTTAGATTCGCTTCTGTTGCGTTTATCTGTTGCTTTTGACGTTTCAACGTCAGATGCTTGGTTAGTTCGGCATTGAAATCGAGTGGTCCATTCGACGAGGGTTGACTGTTCGACGTAGTTGTTGTCGTCGTTGTTGTTATTGTTGATGATGTTGATTCAGACTGTTGTTGTGGTTTGTTTGATCGCACGGAGGATGGTGAACTTCGTGCGCCATTGACCGGTTTCAATTTAGGCATCGAAGACATACCCTCAAATAATCCGGCGAGCTTTGGTCCACCATTTGGTATCGACGCATTATTGTTGGTTCTCTTTGGTGAACCACCAATCGATGATGATGATATTTTTGACGTCGAGTCATCACAAACCTTTTATGTGGACAATTTGGTATAAGAGTTTCTTGATGTCGTTTGGATAACTTACCTTGCCTGAAAGAGCTGGACCGCTCTTATCTACCGTGACAGTCTTTTTCAATTTGGTACCATTCTGTATTGATTGCAAGAGCGCTGCTCTCATATCACCTCCACCTCCCCCGCTAGTGGCTAATTTTAAACCACCCATTGCTGGCGGTGGAGGTGGACCCGGTGGTGGTGGTGGTCCCGGCGGCGGCGGGATTGCCATCTGAAAAAAACAGAAAATTCCATGTGAGTGCTTTCCAATACCCATAGTTCGTTTAATTAAAATTTTATGAATAGACAAATCACGCGTCGACGACTACGCGCGCTTTAAATCGGACCGTTGACAAGTTGTTGTTGCCAAAAGGCAAACCTCCGCAGTAATGTTGGAGAGCGATACGTGCGTGGTCGGATTAGAAATCTCCATTGTACCTAGTTGAGGCGTTTGAAGATTGTTCTACATATATCCGCCCGATGTCGATGTCCGATCTGCCGAACTACTCGAGTGGCATGCTGTCTGAGATCAAGCATCTCGCATCTTGACCTTGATGTCAATGCGTGCGTGTATGTGAGATGGCTTCACTCTGTTTATTTACAGATTGTCAAGCGAAGCTATGCTCTGAAGAGAACTGGAGAATGGGACAAAAGGGACGTGAAGAAAGCGTTAAACGTTTATCAGCATGTGTCCGTGTCGTTTATTGTTTTATTTCACTCAGGAGCAAAGGAGTGACTCGCATTTCAGGTTTAAATGCGAAGATCGTAAAGCCAGTCGTGTCGGAAGAAATATTGTGCGTTTATTAGGGGTTTTAAAATCAATTGTGTGTAGGTAGATACTCCGGCAAGTGGACGATGTAAAAAGTCGTAAAGGAACAAGGCCGCACGCGGCTGATGAGCTGGTTTAACTCCTCTTTATACAGAAAGGCGGGTTGTTGATTAAAGGCAATTACTCATCGTGTATGTATTACAACCAGTTGGAGCCTTTGTTTCTGACGATTACGGATATGTATGAGCGGTTGCAAGCATTTCAGTCATTCAGAAACTCCTACAGAGCACGCGTTATCACATTGACACTTGCCAAGATGTTCACATTGATTTTTAAGTGACCAGTTTAGCCAATTTTGGTATCAAATCAGAACCCACTTAAATTCTACACTGCCTTTTTCGCTCGCTATCTAAAGGCCATTGGAATAGTTGCAATGCCAACTCCATTAGCCTACATATCACTTAAGACCCGACGAATCTTTTTGCTCTGATCTGACTGTAATAAACTGTTAATCCACTCGTTTTGCATAACAGATTACGCACTCTACTTTCGAATAAGCTGTTAAAATGCAAAACGACTAAGCTGTCGCGAAAACGTAAGTATTTCCAAGAAAAAATCAAACTCAAATACGCAACCTTTTTGGTTTTTGGTGCTCCCATTTCCACTCAACACTCAAGAACTAAACGCATTTAATGCACAAGTAATTAAACCACTAGATCACTTCCGATTAAGTGTATACGAAAAATTCGAACCGCAGACGATAACGTATCGGACGTACTCAACAGCTCAACGACTAAATTGAATCTGATCACACGCCGGCCTCGATGACAACCGCACTTGGATCGAACCAACACAAGCAAACAATCATCGTCGGGGAGATCACGACAATATCACACCGAGCAAACGACATCAACCTCGATGGAAGAGATGTAGAGGAGCATAAGTCCGGAGCAAACCCGGTATACACTGTATAAAATGCAACCAGAAAATCTTGGTTTGGTATGACTAAGCTGCGGTTTTTCAATCACGGAATGGAAAAGGACAGAGCAAAAAAAAAAAAAAAAACCAAATCTCTCGGTTCTCGAGAGTGACTCATACGATCTGGAGATTTGTCACTTACTCGACGAGCATAAACAGACGTACCTTTTGTACGTTCTAGTTGGAAATTTCGCATTCGACGAACCTCTATGCATGTCCTAATCACGGTTTTCTTTAAAAGAGACTGACGTCAATCGAATCCATACATCATTGCGAGACCAACTGGCGCTGGCATGTTGATTGAACAGCAAAATCACGGCAACAATTTCCGGCGGAAGGCTTTTAACAGTCATACAGTAAGAACAAACAAAGGTATGCCCCGCTGTGGCTTTCCTTCACTCTCTACATCCATCCACACTCCGATTCGACTTACGACACGCGTTGGGTGTAAGTGGTGAATCTAAAATTCCAAAATGCAAATAAAACAGAAAAACTCGTCCGGTCATATGGTGGTAACAACAACAATCGTGCCTTTGTTTAAACAATTCATAACCCACGTCGCTACACCGCTACATCCACAGTTGCCAGACCAATCGTTTCTATCAAAAGCAACAATCCATTCGTACCTTTTTCTTTGTTGTCTTTCGCTTTGTTTTACATAATTTTCGTGCTTGAATGGAGAAAAGTCAGCTCAACGCAGCGGAATCGGAGGAGGGCGAAAAGGCCCGACTAACTATTCATCTGTTATCGACGATGACCGGTGAGGTGATTAAAATTAAAATTCATGGTAGCACCATCCGTTCCATGCGCACCATCATATCCATTCGTCTATTGCTTATTGCCTATTACAACTTTTTCACAATTTGCATTCAAACGACCTGAGCTCCATGATGACCGAGCAATGGACAAAAATCGACACGAAAGAAAGGGGGGGACAAGACAAACTTCATTTCACTTTCGATTTGTTTTTTTTTTTTTGTTTAATTTTTCGGTTGCAACATGCCACTTGAATACAAACAAGATGCGCGACACATGGCTTTTACTCGTACCACAGCCATTGGGCAGTAATGGATTTCTTTTGTTGCATGCATGCACCGGAACTAAGTGATGCTGCGAACGACTGGCTGCCAGTGTTGTTACCTTCAAGTAATCACTTTCAAGCACGGATTGGGTCTACGCATGCGTTTTTTCTATGCATTAAGTAGACGGCTGTTAGTCATGGAGTTATTTAAACGTCTATATGACGATGGTCGTTAACGGTGTAATTAGTTTTTGTTAGCTTTTCATGGGGTACTTTTCTTAGTTTACGCGGGGGTGTTTTGTAAGATGTTTTCTATCTGTCTAATGGAATGCTACAAAGTGGACACAAAAAGTGCGAACGATCTTACAAGCCACATTTACCTGAAGAGTGCGAGAGGGCCTTTTAGACGATGAGAAACTACATAAAACTACAAGCTACAGAGATAACCACAAAATAGCTCGAAATAGACTTAAACTACAAAATCTGTTGAAAACTACAAGTCTACAAGACAAGACGAGAGTCTAAATCTAGGCTTGTTGAAAGTTGAAATTCTTAATTCGATTGTATTAATGCTCTACATACTTGAGCGACGACAAAACCATCAAATACACTTTGTAGTTAAAGGAATTTTTTAAAGATACAAGTTAAAAACCACAAACTATGACGTAGCTGACACTTTCGTTCTTCTTTAATATAAACCGTTAAGTAGAATTATACATCATATCTGGTCTAAAGGAGATTGTTGTCGGATTTTGTGGAAGATACACTAAAGTTTAGCAGAACAAAAATTGTCCACATACTGGACAATACCGCTGTTGTTAGAGAAAGTGTGAAAGATCATCCGAAACAATCAAACGATCATTGATTTGGGAATTTCAAGGACCGGTTTGAGGCACATTTCACGTTGAATGGGATGGTCGCCGCATGAGCAGCCCCAAAAGTGACTGTTTGGCGGGCTTGGTGGTCAAAAGGCATCATCGGACCCAATTTTTTTCGTAAATGAGGACAAAACCGACATTACAGTCGATTCTACAGGACACCATGTGAGACTGCGCTTCAAAACCTAGTTGGGAGGACAGAATGCGTACTCCAAAGGAAAGGGTACGCGCTGGGCATTTTCGTCGACATCGAAGGAGCTTTTAATAGCGCAACTTTTGACAACATTAGTTTTGTGTATCAAAGCAAGGCTCTTGCGCTGAACATTGATCGCTGATTCAGGTCTCGCACATTGTGTCAAATCTAAACAGGGGCTGCCCGCAAGGTGGCATCTTGTTATGGTGCAGGGTGGTCGACTCTCTGCCCGATGTTTTCAATGTCTCTGGAATCTACGCCCACATCTCTGCGGATGATGTCGCCGTTCTTTCTGTCGACTCATGTTTAACGACAGTCTGTCTCAAAGTACAGGCAGCGCTGATTGATGAGTGGTTCACGAGGCTAGGCTAGGTCATGTTGAGCGCATGGAAAACACAGCTCCGGCTCGGAAGGTCTTTAAATCCAACCCCGAGGGGCGACGCGGTCGAGAACGGCCAAATTTAAGGTTGCGCAACCGAGAGGAAGAGGACCTTAACCAACTAGACGTGCGGCGCTGGAGACTGTTGGCGAAAGACCGTGCCAGTTGAAGAGGTTCGTCATGAACTGTAGTGCCGAAAAAAGAAGAAAAAGAGTAGTGCACGAGATATTGACTGTCAGTTAATCCTCTCAAGACTGATGTTCTCTTCACGAGAAGGTGCTAAAAGGTATTCCTAAGTACCCGGGAGTTATCTTAGACAGCAAGCTTCTTTGGTCAAAACATGTTGAGTCAAAAATCACCAAAGCGCTGTCAGCGTCATGGCAATGCAAAGGTGCCTTTGGTAAAACATGGGGTCTACCGCTGGCAAACGTCCTCTGGATCTACGTGGCAATGATAAGACCGATCATTTCATATAAATCGGTTGTCAGGTGGAACAGGCTAACACGCAAATACATTATAGCCTCTTTCATCAAACTCCAAAGAACGTTTTGTCTCAGCTGTACGGGGGCTTTATCCAGCACGCCGGGCGCTGCTCTAGATACTATTATGAACCTTCCACCCCTTGATATATTTATCAGAGGGAGTGCACGGAAAGCCATGCCTCGTCTTAAGAGAAATGCTTTGCTCTCTGACGCAATGACACCTGTCATCCTATTGCGGCGCTATAACTTCACTGTCGAATGGCCTCGGTCCATGGTCTCAGGATGGTTCCAGGTTTTGGCCACATGCTGAACCTGGAAAGGATTGTTTTCCCATTTTCACAGATGGCTCCAAGTTTGGGCTGGGGTTTTCTTTGAATGCGAAAACGTCCGACTGCACTTTTCGTTAGGAAAGATGCACCTGTCTTTAAGTCAGAGATATACACAATCCTAATGGCAATGCACTATGTTGTGAAGCAAAGGTGGAGGGGAAAAAGCATATGCGTCTGCAGTAATAGCCAAGCTGCACCGAAAACTGTGTCCAATCACCTAATTTTGAGCTTAATTAGTGCATGAACTCAAGTCCTTCTTGTCTGGCAGTACAATGGATCAGTATTGGTGTCTGAGTGCTCAAAAAAATAAATAAATATTTGTGGGTTTAATTTGCATTTACTTTCCTGCACCTTATTTGGTTAATCTCATAAAAACTACATCCCGGCTAACAAAATTCATCATGGAAACCTACGAACGTCTTTAAAGCGACAAGGTAACTCTCAAGCCACAAAATTTCATTATAAGCCAAAGCTACAAGCAATATACAAAACATGTGGAAAGCTACAATTAGGCGTTAAGGCAGAAAGAAACAAGCACAACCCATAAAGATACAAGCATGGAAACGACAAAAAAAATCGGAAGCTACAAGCAATCAAGGAGGCCAGACGTTATTCAAGCGTCAAAACTACAAAACCGTCGAACTACATGAAATTTTTTAACAAAAAAATTGAGGCTACAATATACATAGATTAGGTTTATACATATATGTAATGAGCCCTTTGAAGCTACAAAATCAGTTCGTCCATCTACTGAAACCACAAAAAATATTGCTATTCAAGTAGTTCAGAATATTTGTAGCTTTCAATTACCACTGTCGAGGTACCTTGAACATAAATGAAATAAAAAGTTTATGATGGAAATGATATAAGTTTGAACTGGTGGAGGTTAGTTAGAGATCAAACATGACAGTTAAAGACACATTCTGGTACGGTAGAAGGGGTTTGGCACATGGAAAACGAATGGCCCTCACAAAAAAACCTGCAACTCTTTAACCCGGAAAATATCTGAAGATTTGTGTATTCTGGTCATGTTTAAAAGCACGAAAAGGAGAAGTATGTCTATAGATGACTCACGTGACGCTCACCATTAAAACCTCTGTTTACTGCCAATAACCCTCACTGGCCCGATGAATCACTGATCGCGAGAAGCTTCATTGAGCAGAATTGATATTCTAAATAAAAAAAAATAAGTACACACAAAACACAATAAAAAACAAACATTTTCTTAATAGTCGGTGAGTGATTCATGCGTCCCAGATAAGATAAGATTCACGCGGATTCCGAAGCTTAAGCAATCGCACCTTTATCGCATTTTCCTTTTTATAATTAGTTTAAAGGCAAAGAAGTAAAACTACAGAATGTGGCCGAATAAAAGCATTGATCTAACGTTACACCATGTTACATGTTAGACTATTGCTCGATCGGTGTCGTGTGAGCTACAATTCTGGCCAACTGATCTACATTTTTTGTGTTCCGTTGCCGATTCTTTCAAATCAAAAGACAAGCGGGGAAAGGTAGAGACAGAAAGCAAAAAATAACGATAAATGTATGTCAAAGTTCGAATTCGGTCGACATGATTTAAAGACAACGTCTCAACGTTGCATTGTAGCTCGATACATTTTCTATAGTCCAGATTAGACTATTCGCATTTTTTATTTCCGATGCTAATTTAGTAAATGAAAGTGGTCGAGTTGTTTTCGGTTGGAAACCGGTTGTTTTTTTATTTTTATTTGACTTTGACTAACTTTTCGTGCGATGGGATTTTTGGTTTTATGCAAATCTGTTGATCTCTTGCTGGAGATTAAGGATTAATTAGTGATACAAATAGATTGCCACGTGGTGACTGTTAGATAGTCGACAATATGTTGACTTAAATTAAATTCCTTTTACCTATTTTTAACAAATAATATAGCAACATGCATGCAGATTGGGTTGACAGTTGACATTTCGAATCGAAAATATGGTCCAAAGCTTTTAAAAATCGTTAACAAAAAAATTGGAAAATTTCCATAAACAATCGAGTCTTCCGGGTAGGAGTTGAGAACGTTGACTTGATTGTTGAGGCTGAACATATGTAAATCATAATACAACAGTGAAAAGCAAGGATGACTGTGAATTATACAGAAAATGCAAGAAGAGTAATGGGTGGTTACTTAGCTGTTTGGTTTTTCTGTGACCTATTTTTCACAGGTCACGCATGATTCGTGATATGTGTCAAAGTCAAATATACTCAGGTAGCATTGGCATATTGTCATGGAAAAGTGTATGCCCGAGCAACGCTTACAAATCATTTATTCTTATTATCAAAAAAAAAAAAAACGAAAACCTTCTCTGTGAGAAATGTTATTCGCACGTATAGTCGATCTACTGAGTAAGCAATTCAAGCCACGGTGAGTTGTCCGGCTAGATCGTTCGATATGAAAATAGTACTAGATTTTAGTGCAAAACTGGGCAAAGAGCACCTAGCGATCACCTGATCATTCGACCATTAACCAGATTGATCATGTTGCGATCGACGTCAGACACTCCTCCAGGAGCCTTCGAGGAGCCAACATCGACTCGGATGACTACCTTGTTGTAGCCAAGGTAGGACTGAAGATATTAAGGATGCCAAGGAGTCGAGCTTGACAACGAAAGTTTGACGTCGAAAAACTACAATGGCAGGAGGTCGATAGGATCTTTGATGATCGAGTTTCCCTCAACATCTCGAAAATTCCCATGATACCGACAAATCCACAGAACAGTGGAAGCATTGCCAGCGCGCCATCCGAGACCCTGCCTCTGATGTGTTGGGTTTCAAATCACCAGTAAGAAATCCCTGGTTTGATGAGCAATGTAACAAAGCAGGCCGCCTACAAAGCCGTGCTATATAGACAGACAAGAGCATTACGAGCAGATAAGGAGAGAGGAATGCACGCTTTTAAGAAAGAAAAAAACCGGCCAAGTGCGAGTCGGACTCGCGCATTAAGGGTTCCGTACCATCTGTATATATGTATAAATATGAAAGAGACTATGTATGTTACCTCATCAGTCATCACATTAAATCACATTTTTCGTATGATGACAGATCTTGGTTGCAGGCAGGTTATCGGCATATTACTTTGATAATCAAAAATCTTCATGATGAGATATAGTTGATCATAAAAGTGAGTGTCCATTGAATTCAAATCAATTATCTTACTTGACAGCAACGATGTGAAAAGGTGAATAACAATAATGGGAAATATGGGAAAAAAGTTTGCAGCTAGGATTAATTCATCAAAGACACAAAAGAGATCAAAACTGGAAAGTTTGCTACTGGTTGTGGGATATTGTCGACTAACCTTAGTTCAGTATTTGACCAAGGGGATTTTTTGGATGAAAATCATGTCTGTTGTATGGGAGCCCCCCTTAAATAATCATTTTGTTCTGTTTTTAGTATTTGTCGTGGTAGCGGCAACAGAAATACATCATCTGTGAAAATTTCAACTGTCTAACTATCACGGTTCATGAGATACAGCCTGGTGACAGACGGACGGACAGCGAAGTCTTAGTAATAGGGTTCCGTTTTACCTTTGGGTACGGAACCCTAAAAAAGAGCGCATGAAAAGCGTGAGATCGAGGAGACGAAGAGATGCTACCACAGTAATGACGCTCGCAAGTTTTTGCCAGAGCGAAGACGGACAACCAGTAATACAGCCACAGTCGATGCTGAGAATATGGAAGGAACACTTCTATAGGCCATTTAACGGCGACGAAAGATCTAATACCGATGTCAGGCAGAATGATCTATTCGCAACGGGCGAAGATTCAGGAGAATTCCGTCCACCCGACCTAAATAAAATTAAGCTGGTAATTTTGAAGCTCAGAACTAATAAAGCCGCCGGCGCAGACCGCTTGTCTGCCGAGCAATTTAAAGCGGCTGAAGATGAGCTGGTAGGACGCATGCACTAGTTCATCCGTAAAATATGGTCGGAGGAAAGCGTTTGCTCAGTCCACAAGAAAGGAGACCCTTTTAACTGCACCAACTACAGGGGAATAAGTCTCCTTAACATTGCATACATATAAGATCTTCTCTGCCGTATTGTGTGAACGCCTGAAACCCCCTGCTAAAAATCTGATAGGTTCTTATCGGTATGATTTCAGACGAAATATTCACACTGCGGCAGATCTTGGAGGCGACCCAAGAATACGAAATCGACACCCATCACCTTTTCGTCGATTTCAAGGCCGCGTATGACAGTGTGCATAGAGACGAGCTATACGGAGCCATGTCTAGTTTTAACATCCCTGCCAAACTCGTCAGATTATGCAGGACGACAATGGAGAATTCTCGCTGCTCCATGACGGTCAATAGTGGATTAACCGAGGCCTTTGATGTTGAAAAAGGATTTAGACAATTTTTTTCAACATCTCACTTGAAAAGATCGTACTCACTGGCCAACACAAGAGGTACGACCTATTGATGATATTGACGTAATTAGACGAACACAGAGGGATGTCAATGAAGCGTTCGAAAGCATTGAAACAAAAGCGGATAAAATGTGTCTTTAACGAGAGTAAAACGAAATATATGCTGTCAACCAAAAAAGACGCACAACACTGACCTCTCGGCCAGAACGTCACAATCGGCAGCTACAAATTCGAAATGGTCGAAGAATTCGTCTACCTTGGCTCACTATGACCAGCGACAATAACACCAGCGCTGAGGTCAAACGCACAATTACTCTTGCCAACCGCTACTTCTTTGGGCTCAAGAGGCAATTGAGATACCTTAATCATCCCGGTCTTCCTCTATGGCGCAGAGGCCTGGATTTTAACGAAAGCGAATGAGGAAGCCCTTGGTCGTTTCGGGAGGAAAGCTCTGCGTTTAGTCTATGGTTGTATAAACGGAGATTGGAGGAGAAGATACAATGAAAAACTTTACGGGCTGTACAGCGACATCGGCCTAATACAACGTCTTCAGATCCAACGTCTAAGATATCTAGGCAATGAAGAGCGAATGGATAACCCAGCTCCGGCCCGAAGAGTCTTCGAGTCCAACCTCGAGGGACGGCGCAGAGGACGACCGAATCTAAGGTGGCGCACACAGGTGGAAGGGGCTCGTAATCAACTGAGGGTATAGGGCTTGTTGGTTGAGGCCCAGGTTCATACCGGACTGTAGCGCCATCTAAGTAAGTAAGTAGATTGTTTTTTTTTTTTTTTTTTACGACACATACTCGTCTGTGCCGAGAAGACAGAGTCAATTGCAGCCTTGTTATTAGCGAGACTTCAACAAATGTGATCGAAAATGTGACTCAAATTTCGACACCACTAATGGACCAGTTAAAACGTAGTCGTGGTCAAAATTTACACGAACTCAAGTAAAATTTTTTACAATTTTGTAATTTTCCTTTTTTAATTTCGACCATTGAAAGCGAAATGATGTACAATTTTCTGTCTTAACTAGGAGTACAAAACCAGAACTTTTGAAAAGCATTTTTTTCTGACTAGGCAGACAGGGCGATTGACTGACCAACATGAAATATAATGCTGGAAGCCTACCTCAGACTTTTCAAAAGAAGGACGACAGACTAATAACTTGCTAGCCTTAAAAGATTAGAAAATGTTGAAGCTCTGATCTTGGCCTATCAATCATTGATATACATACATAGGTAAACTAAAGGAGCACAAACACTTATAGCTGAAATTTAAATCGATCAAAAGATTGAAAACCAAGAGCCCTATGTAAAGCGAACTTGTACAAATGCCAACAAGATCGCCCACGTGTGATCATAAGTCGGAGAATGATTTGGGCGTGAAAATACTTTTGCCTAAAGTCAAAACAACGTCGACAAAATATGTGCGAGGGAGAACAGGTTTTAGACAAACCCCTGTCCATATAAGCTACGATCATCAAAACTATCGATCAAAATTCAAATTGCGCGTCAGTGTTCCTTGACATTGAATTCATTCCTAGAGTCGCTTATCACTTCCTAGATTGAGAACTAAACTACGTGATCGCATCAATGGTACCCAACCTGGTGAACTTCCGGACTTTCGATCGACATGATCAATTCTTCGTACGAGTTCTCCCTGACAGCGTTGATGTCAGTTTTGTTAGCATTGTGTCATCGAAGGTAAATCACCTCGAAGCAGCCTTTCCCTCGAATTCACTTTCTTTCAAACCGATCCCAAACCCAAACTCAAGCCCATAACCAAACTGAATCATATGTATTCTGTGTGAGTAGATTTGATTTTATTTATTTCGAAGGTGTGCGCACGGCACTAGTTACTAGTATGTGCACAATTGTTATGCAGAATTGTGATGTCAGGCAAGCGTATGCAAATGTAAACACAGCAAAGAGCAATGTCAACACTGTCAATTAGTCAGTTGAATGGGCAAACTCGGTGCAGCAGGGTATGGGCGTAGACGACGATTACGATGGCTACTATGAGTATAACGAACAGCACAACAGCAATGAGCACTCGATAGGTAGAGTGATGTAACAAGCTGGTTCTCCGATTACTGTCGCTCTATCGCGCTTATGTTGTGTCGGTGGCGATGGTGATGCTGTGCTGCGATTACCAATCAACCGTACAGAATCTTAATTCGATTCAAACCTATACGTAACGAGAACCTTGGACGAGTCAATAATAAAAAAATACGACAAATAAACAGAAGCGGACATAAATTAATCTGGAAACGGCTACTAAATTAGTCATTCACTTGTTGAACTGGCTGCTGTCTGATTGTAGACCTCGTCGTGGAGGAAGTGTCTCCCTCCTTCTCTGTGTAAATGTACATATTTTGCGCGATGAAGTTAACTGAACTAGATCATAAAGCGAGTGTTTTCGAAACCTTCAAATGGTTGTCATATCGTTACAATGGGTTGGATGGATGCTAGATGACGCTCAACGAGTTTAGATGATGATATCACTTGATCGTCTGGGCAGAGGTTTTAATTATTCAAAAATGTTTCAGTGACGCTTGGAGTATCTGTTGATAGCCATGAGTGTTTTAGTACAATTTTGGATCTTGTGCTCATTGAATGGCATCACTCTGTTGATAGTTATCGACGAGTAATATGTGTTCACTGCTGGTTTGAAAATGATTGATTTAAGCATTGACGTCAAGGGTAAAAAGTCTGTTTCTCGGAGGTAAGCAAAGAAGAACTAAGACCTTGACTCAAGATAAGCAACTTGCCGTAATCACGTGGTGAACAGATTAGATATGACTTTCGTCATTAACTCTCTTATTATCGATTGCTTTCAAATGCAGAGGACAACGATTCTCTTTTTGTTAAGGCATCTAATCAGAATCGATAGTAAAGAAACAGCCAACAAATAAGCATTTTTGCTGACTCACCATAGATCCAATTAACTCCAAGCAAGCGCCTAACCTCAAAGCTTCACAGTTTGCCTGTACGATTTATAAAGATGCAAATTCTTGTAACCTGTTTCATAACCTACCCAAATGATATTCTGCGGTTTCGATACGCGATTCAATTGCTCGTTCATCTTTTCGTACCCTGTGCTCCACCACTGACACCTAATACGACTATTAAGGTATTTCCTTTCTTCCCAACTTGCCTGTTTATGTTTTCTTCGTCTGATTATGTGCGAAATATCTTATCCAACTCGAGTGTCTTGGCAATTATCATCTCCCGATAAGATACCAATTGCGTAAAGAGGCTTTGTAGAGTTCTCTTTATCCATCCACATTCTTCGGTGTTTTTTTTTTTTTCGTGACACCTAAGGCCATCCGGACAATTTAGTGGAACTTGGCAGTTTACTCATGCGGCTACATGCCATAAATCAATTAAAACGACAGTTGACCGAGCTCCATAATCAGAAAGAACAACGACTCGACGAGGATAGCGGTATGACGAAGCTTCCTCGACGGTGACAGACAGTGCATTTCAATTAAGCGCTATGACAAAAATCGTTTGCCACTAGCTTTTTGGTCTACATGGTGCTTTTGTTTAAATTTCAACTCCTTGCTCTTCCTTTGTAGGTGCAGGGGTATGGTGGCGGTAATTCCACTAAGTTATTTGCTTTATTTTCAATTTTTATCTTTGTGGGTGATTATTGTACTTATGGGTGGAGATTATGTCAGTTTTGAACGAAATGGTGTACCCATGAGTCAGATGTTTTTTTATTTTTTTTGTGACATTGTCGCTGTGGAATTGTGTGAGGAAAGCCTATACCAAGACTAGTAAGTGAGATTATTCATCGAGGGCGTAAGGTGTGCAATGGGTTTTAAGTCAATTATCTGATCAGAAACGGCCTTAGTCGATAAGGGAGGCTAATATCGAACATTTTATCTAAATTTTATTCAAGGTTTTGAATAATTTGCGAGCCTGTTTCAAGGTAGCTGAAGTCCCTTTCAACTTGCATCATCTCGAGCCAGGAAAGCTCTTGTGTTCTTCGGTTGGCACTGACTGAAGCTACTTCCCCTAAGATATAGTCGCTTACCTGTCGAATCACGATGGAATACAATTCCTTTTTTGTTGGTTAATCTTGCTCGCTCTTTCTCGACAACAGTCGCGTTGTGCATAGTAGGCGACGGCTCTTTTTGATTTTTCGAAAGTGTGCCTCCGCTATCTCCTGACATCTCGCGTATCGCTCCCGCTCCACGAGCTGCAAAATTTCATCGACTTTTTCAGTGATTGGCTGATCAGAGCGAGGTGTATATTTAACCCCGAAATGTTCGGAACGGAATCGAGTAAATCGCTCCTGGGTCCGGCGTTTACTCACAGCAATTTCACCATACACTTCACACATTTTTCGGCATGCTTTTGTAACGTTTTTTATGAATAAAATCACAAAACGAATTTCTTTGAATGACGAATTACAACACGATGTACAGAAAGAAAGCGCTTTCATTTGACAGAATCAGATTAATGTTACCCAATATATGGCCATCAACACCGTCCTTTAGCGAGGTTTATTGAGACAAGATCATTTTAAGCTTGAAAGTTGCTCAGATATACATATGTACATATATGCTGTTACGAAAATGAATAGTAGCAGAATATGATTCGATCACTGGATTGCGATAAACTACAACTGTTTACTTTTTTATTGAATACACACTTTATTTATTATTGCAACTTCAGATGAATTACCTGAGCGCTTCACCTTTATTACAAGCTTTTACACACTTTATTGCTTACACACACCTTTTTGACACACTTTGTCTCTACAACTCACTAGTTGGGTTGATTACTGAATAAAGACTGATCACTCGTTACTGAATCCTGAAAACTGAATGCTCTCGAGGGTGAGTGCTCCCGCTTATATAGCCCTTGGTTCACTTTCTCGAATGTTCGCCGTCAGACGTTCCCCTTTAGAAGTCTCTAGAATGCTCTGGCATTTACATTCAGCCGTATGCCGCTGAAGGTTACCATCATTTCGTTTCTCAGCTGCAACATAGCATTCCAAACTTTGACAGCGAAATTCGAACATAACCGTCGCTTCGTGTCCACAACAATACATGCAGAGAGCACCTTAAATGCGTTTAAGTCAATTTTGACAAGTTTTTGGGCAAGTTGGGTAGATCTATTCGCAGGTAGGACTCTTCCGCTAAAGTCCTGATGCGAATAACTTTGTAGTTTCAACCTAATATGTATGTATGTATGTTGGCGTTACAGTCCATGAAGAACCTGAGCCGAGCTTCTCTCAATTACCCATGTTGTGTGTGATTTCACTTTCCCATAGGTGAAAGGGACCTACAGTTTATTGCCGGTTCCGAACGGCGAATTTCGAGAAGCTTTTCATGACAATTTTACTATAGGGGGTGGAAAACACATTCGATGACATGGCTGTGTCGGGATTCGATCCCGTGTCATCGGCGTCAGAGGCCAACACACTACCCACTGCGCCATGGTGCTCTCAACCTAATAGCTAATCGCTAATTTCTAGACAAAGCGCATCGTATTGTAGATATTTAGGGGCTAAAGTCAAGTTTCCATAAAATTTTGAATCTAGATTAAGGACCATAAATCGAGCCGTGTCACTGAGCACCAGCCTTAGTCTTCCGACTCTTTTGAGAGTGAAACATTAAAATTCCAAAGTTATTTATAAAGCATAGAGCAAGCACGTTGGCGCGTTGTACCCTTTTGTGATTAGTGTCGCAGGGTATAGGAATCGTACGACCCTTTGACCTTCTCTAGCCTATTGTTCCCCATAGTACATACTAATCTTTAGTAGAGTTCGTCTGCCGATAGATTGCTTCGTCTATAGTGAAGTAAATCGATTCATTCCTCAAGCTCATTTGTGGGCACTGAAATATAGGAATCTATCAGTACAAATCCTGTTTGGGCACGTGTTGAAGTAATATAGTGCCTAGGTCTGGTTCCATGGCATTTTAGGAAGTTCTCCCTGACATACGAGATGCACGACCCTATAATGCACGCAAACCATATTGCACTTGTAGTACGTACGGATGTACGACGCCTCTGAGTAGCCAAAACTAACTCGGATTAATCCTTATTGCAACTAAGGTATGTAATTGCACACACTTGCACTGAAAGCATTTGAAGAGCCGATCGAATATTCCCACGACTGAACTTTAGCAGACTTTCTGTCCTTTTCTGATCATAGACGGGCCATGTTTGTTGGCTTTCACTGTTAGCTCCGCATCTCTTTCTCTGTAGAAGGCAATGTGTGACGTTTTAGCTAAGTTGTGATCTGCGCGGAATTTGCGCCTGATCCCACTCAACTAGCTCGTCTGCCTTTCCGGAAATATTCATATGACCTGGTACCCAGCAGAGGGTCGTCTTATTGACATCTGATATCACCTCCAGCTTCTCTTTGTTGAGTTTAATGGCTGCCTGGCTGTCAACATACATGTTGATGCTTTTACATGAGAAGTTTTCTCTAAGAATTAGGTCCGCAGCCTGTTTGATCGCGAAGACTGCAGCTTGGAAAACGCTACAGCCATCATCTTGCCTCTAGGGGTGATTTGCTTCATGAGATTCGAAACAGACCCCGGTTCCTGTCCCGGTATTTATTTTGGATCCGTCTGTATAGATTACCAGTTCGTTTTTCAGCAAGCAGCAAGAAATTCTGATGATATAGTCCGTTTCGGTTTTGAATCTCAAGATGGCCCTTCGTCCCAAGACTGATGCGTGGCCATGAGAATTTCTTGCTGCCCAGAAACCGGATTCTCTGTATTCTTAGCGCAGTCCTGGCTGAGAAGCTTTATATATCTAAGGGTGAAAGGTTGAGCATTGTTTCAAGAGCTGCCGTTGGTGTGGATTTTATTAATCCAGTCACCGCTAGACAACCTGCCCTCCACCAAACATCTTACCACCGAAGTATGTCTTTCCAAAGGTTCTTTCATTAATATTGTCCTTCCAGCCAAGCTTGGAGCCTAAGATTATGCGAAGATATTCAGCAAGTTTTTGGGAATTAGATCGATACCAGTCGGTTCCCTCACTGGGCACTGCATGATATGTATAATACCATGCAACCAGACTAGGCCAGCCTCGAAACGATTTCTGCAGAAGCTGCTGGATGAAGAGGAAATTGAATCCATTCGTCACCTAGTATGCGAATGCCCAACACTAGCCAAACAAAAAGGAACATATTCCTTAGAAGTCACTTCCTTTCGGGACTAGAAAAGGTAAGTAACATTGGGCTGAACAGATTCTGCGTCTTAGTGGTTCAGCTCAATGGAAAATTCGTAAGTTTCTATCTGTTAAACGTTAACTGGGCATAATGGACTCTTCGTAATCTAAGTGAGCCTTTACCTTTCGTCAATAAGACACCCATTCACCTAGCTTAACCTAGGTGACGGCAGGAATGCCGTCTCTGGTGAGCTCGGTTTCGACGAGAAATTTCTAATTTAACTAGGCTACATCCATGAAGAAACGCTGGGCGTGAGTTCTAGGAACCAAAAGAATGAAATGACGAATAAAGACGCTATCGCAGGTATCGCTTTCGACAATAAAATGCACACATCGAGGCCAAAGACAGCGTGAAGGCCTACGGGGGTGCCAGAAATACAGAAGACAGATATTGATGTTAAGTCGATCATAAGGCCTATGGCAAGCGACATACAAGAGTAAGGAAAAAAGTTCTCGGACCGTCACATGGGGTTTCAATCAGCAAAAATATATAGTTATTTCGTACCTAAGTGCACATGTCATTAGCTCGTATGACGAGTCTCGACTTATTCTCTCAAGTAGTATGTTTGCACGAATTTTTGCAAAAACAACGTCTTACGTGTTCTTCGTTAAACTGGATAAACTTGAATATCGTGCGGTCACAACATTCTTCTTTTTGAATGAATTAACTCATAAGTTTACGGGGATTCTGGCCCTTCGCCCGTCCCTAAAAGATGATTCGCGTGATGGACGGCCAAAAACTGCTAACCGGAAACCATCGAGAAAGTACATGATATTGCTTTGGACGATAAACGGATAAAGGTGAATGAGATCGTCGAGGCCATGGGATGTTGGAAGAAAGGGATGCGAAAGTTCGGCGTAAGATGAGTGCCGAATTTGCTGAATGCCGATCAGAAGTAAATGTGCAAATGATTTTCGCAGCAATCTTTGGCCGATCCGATAGGTATTCCGCCGATTTTATGTAGGGATTTGTCACCATGGTTGGGATATGGGCTCACCACTATACGCCAGGAACGAAACCGCAGTCTAAGCAGTGGATGGAAGTCGGTGGTTCATCGCCAAGGAAAGCGCAGCAAAACACATCTGAGGGAAAGGTCACAGCCAGGTTGTTTTGGGATATGAAAGGGGTTCTGTTAATTGATTACATTGCAAAAAGCAGAACAATTACAAGCGAATACTTCCATAACCTTCTTGAACAACTAGATACCAGAATTCGCGGGAAGAGGTCTGGCTTGAAGAAGAATAAAAAAGGATCGTTCACCAGGACAACACACCTTTTTTTTTTTTTTTTTTGTTTTATAGTTACACTCGCACTCAAGGCTAAGGCTTTATAACGTTTTTCTTTTCTTTTTTCTTTTAACGTTGTGCGAGCGAAGGTAACAGAGAGAGGGAGAGTTTCGCGCAGGTTCACACACACAACCTGGACGGAGTGCAGTGGTTTTGGGTTGTAGATGTTCGTTGACTCCTCTCAGGGGTGGTTTGTTCTAGGACGAGAGCCGACCAAATTTCGCGTTGGTTATAATTCCCAGTAATTCGTTCATGCACTTTTGGTGTTAATATTGCATACACAGAGGATGAATTTAAATTGACCATATACTGTGAGTGTTATGCCTGCAGCAGTACGTTTGGTCGCTTTCCATTCACAACTGTGTTGCATACTTTTTTCCGTATAGGAATTGCTTTTTCTTGGCTATGAAACGAATTTGAACTATAGACCGTCCGCTCGACGGCCGATGATGTTAACCACTGCACCACGGCCACCCCTACCTGAGCACAAAGGTAAGTAAGCGATTTTCACAGCCTTGCACACTCTCACCTCCGAGAAGGCATACTGATTTTGGAGCAACGCTGGACCAATTGTGTTGTCAAGGGAGAACTGCAATTGGCAGACTTACATTCTGAGGCCGATCACTTTTCACCTTACCCTCGTAAATGTGCACAAAGCTTAGCTAAATTCGGCTCTGTAGGATGACAATAAAGGTTGCTTCATCATTGTCGGTCATGAGGCATTTTCCAATGAGTTGATTACATTGGCTCTGGTCCTTCATGGGCTGTAACGCGATCAAAGAAGATGTCATACTCAGAACATTCAGTTTCATTCCTCGCCTGATAGCTCTATTTGCCCAGTCAATCATACCACCTTATCGCGCAATGAATGAGTATTTGATTACGTCCCATTATACCCAGCAACATTTCGCAAAACCTCTCTCACCCAACAGCGCCAACAAGGCAATCATAGTTTCCACGAGTCAATTGTTGATTGATTGTAACCTGGTGGGAGCTACAAAAGTGTCTGGACCACGCACGCCTCCGTTTACCCTCGTGTCCATTTTCATTTACTACCACCACTGCCACCTACACTATCTCAGAATCAAATGGATACAAAACAGACAAAACCTGGTCAGTAGGTAAGCAGTATTTCGAAATCTCCTCGTCTGTGGGGGATCAGCATCATTCTCGCATCAGTAAACTGCAATTGCCACTGCATTAACCCGCATAGATGGTGTGCGTGATCATGCAATAGCTTCATATTCACTCAGTAGTACCACTTCACTGGAATGGCGATTACAGATACAGATACGACTATCATTTCATCTATCTTTCTCCACGGCTAGGATGATGATTCATTGACGGATCTCCTGCTTTCTTGGTTTCTTTTCTTTCGTTTACCTTTTTGCACTTTCAATTCATACAAATGAATCAGGTCGGGCGGTAATTTATGGAAATTTTGAAAACATCTTTTCCCCTTACTCCCCCTCCTATCCAGATATGTTGCACAACTTGGATCCCTGACCGGCCTCAAGCGAATTCATTGACTTCGTTGTAAGGAATCCCTCTGTGATGGCATTGAACTTTTTCCCTAGACAACCGGGCGCTATACGATTTCTGTTCAACCCAATGCAGCAAACAACCTCTATCTGGGTCGTCAACAATAAGCTGCACAAAAAGAACACACACCCAAGTGCCATGGCAACTGAAAATGGGGTGCGAATGAAGATAGGAGGTGTACGGACCGAGCCTCTTTGCGTAAAGTTAGAGAAACGAGTAGGAAATAGAAAAAACAAAAATGCAAAATGGATGATTTCCGCTTTTACCCTAGTTTCGGGTGGAAAAGAAGCAACTTAGTGCCTGACAAGTTGTTTGCTCTGTTTTCCAGCATTGTGCTGGAGATTTTTGGCAACCGTTTATCGTTCTTTGAACGTTTGTAATTGCAAGGGAACTTTCCGAAGTGGTGTTAGCTGCTCGAGTCTACTGAGGGCAAGGACTCTTTTGCACTATCGTGTCAGTCCAAGTGGGCTTTCGTGTTATGTACTTGTTCACTTGCCTTTTGCAAGCGTTTTTCACTCGAGGAGTACGCGGAATCCAATTTCTATTTTATTTCTAAGGCAGATTCTGACACGTTCGGTACATCTCCCCTTAGGGAAGGGTGATCGAAGCACATATGATTAGAGACCGGTTTTGTCCGATCGTTTGCATTATTGTAGTGTAGACAAACGTACGAACGAGTTATGTTAAGCATCCAGACGGCCTTGTTTGGTGAGACGTTTGTTTGAATAAAGATTTTGATTCTGTTATTGATTTTCAGCTAGTTTGTTGGTACGAATGCGAGTAATCCTGTCTGTTTGTTCGTTTGTGGTACGCAGTGTTTATTTTTGCAAACATTCCGTCACGTATCGCCTACTACTCCCACATCACGTACGAATGAGTAAGGGCAACGTAGGATAAAGGCTGTCGAGTGGTCTTTGTTTTACTGACTACGAAGAAATATGAAAAAACAAAAGTCTAAATACGATCCAATCGTGGAAACGCCTTTTTAGTGCATCGCTAACGTGGATTCTTCTGTTGGGACACGAAAACTAGTTAAGAATCAGTGTGACCGAAAAGTAATTGATCTAGACTGATTCCCCTGACTTTTTTGGCACTCGAGTCAGAGACCGATAAGTCCATTCCCCCGATAACCAATCTTTCGAGATGGAATGTCTACACTTTTTATCATACGATTCGATAGGCTTTCTTTTGATTTTGTGGGGTGGTTTTACCTGACGGGGTACTGGGACGTTACTACTGGTCTTTTGTACTACCAGACGCTTGCCTAGTTTACCGATTGACTAGAAGAACCAGTGGTTTTAGCACAATTATGCACTACCCGATGTGAGCAAAGACAGCGCTTTTCTAGCAGACTCAACCAATAATGAAGGGGCTAGAGCGTGTTTGGGTACCGAGTATCTCCTCCTCGTTCTGGCAAGCTGAAATCCGTATAGCCGTATAGGATTCCAAAGTGACCAGAACAGAGCGACCACGCATTATCTCGAGGTCAAGCCTGGATTTGGTCGATTCTGTGCAGTCGATGTATAAACGGCTGCGGAGCTTTTGAGGCTTTTATCTACACAGGATGACATACAGTTTGCCTTTGAAGCGCAGTTTTCAAAGATTTTCCTAACTGATATGCATGCTGCTCAGACGGAAACTCCCGACAAGAGCGGTTTAAGACTACTAAAGGATATGCCAGAGCAGCTACGGCAGGTGGGTTTCATAGATTCTGTTGCAGGCTACATGGGGCTTTCAGCAAGACTAGTTTGAAGAGAAAGGCTCATTGTTTCCAATTTGTTTTGCATTCAGTTTCGTGGGTCTGCATCAAAACCGACGCGAAAAAGGGTCGCTGTGATTTGTGTAGCTGCTCTTTTCATGCGATTTTGTGTGGTGCACTATCATGATGGAATGGGACGGTATGTGTTTAGGGCCCTTAGTTCCTGAACATTGGGCTTTCGTTATCGGGATCCCTAAGAATAAAAAGCGAATCACTGAGCGAAATGGATCTTTTTCAAGCGATTTTTTCGTTATGCGCTGCCATTGGTAATTAAAACGAATTACGTTTAAGCTCCTTGAACCTTGGGCTGTGGTTACCGGCATTGCAAAAAATAAACAACGAATCACTGAGCAAAACTGCTCTCTTACATGCAATTTTGCCATGATGCATTGGGGAAATCCGACGGACTACGTGAAAGCTCTTCCTGAACCTTAGATTGTGGTTTATGGGATTCCCAAAAATTCAAAGTGAATCGCAGAGCGAACTCGCCCTTTTTCATGTGATTTTGTCTGGTACAATACCATGATGAACAGGATAAACCATGTTTTAGCTCGTTGAACCCTGAACATTGGACTGTGGTTGGCCAGGGTTTCCACATATGTAGAGTATGTATTCAAATCTTTATCGACCTGCTTGCACGGTTTCAGTAAAAAAAAACATAAGCGAATCACTGCGAAACTGCTCTTTTTCAAGCGAGCCATTGGGAATTACAAGTTTAGGTTCCTTGAAACTTGGAGTGTATTTTTTAGGGTTATAATACGGCATTCAAACTCCCCCCCCCCCCTTTTTTTTTTTAGAAAAAAAGCGAATCCCTGAGCGAAACTGCTCTTTTCGTGCGATTTTGCGTGGTGCGCCTGGGGAACCTTAAACGTTCGATTTTTTTTATTAAATCGCTTGCTCAGCTTTCGGCAAAAAAAAAAAAAAAAAAAAAAAAAAAAAAAAAAAAAAAACCAAAAAAACGGAACGAAACTGCTCTTTTTCATTTCTGCCTCCCACAGGGTAATTAATAGATGAATCTATGTATGTACCTTTGTCAAGTGACAGCATACGCGAACATATCTTCGAACACAGGTACTGATTGACCGTAAATCAAATATTGTAGCAGAGTCTAGAGTCTAGGGAGATTGAGGTCAAGTAAAAAGTGAGGTTTATACAAGGAACGTAAGGGCGCTGTCGTTGAAAGGCACTAATTGCTTTTGAAAGTCAATTCCCGCCAATCACCCTTTGATCGTTTTAAATATGATCAATCTCATACCGAAGACTAGTGTAATTGTATACGGCCCTCTCGTTCTCACTAATAACTAACATATCAAACTAGCAAATTTGAGTACAAGGACGAGTGTGAGCACTGTATAATGTATGCGCATCATGTATCGAATTCGTCGATCAACAAGAGTTTGACCATTGTAATCGGAGAACTGTTCACGAACCATTGTCACAGAGTCGTGTCGGACGACCTTGCCGGAGTTGGACAGACTTATCGGTCGGTTGATTCGAGAAACATTTGTGAAGAAATGCGACTTTATCAGCGGACGACACAGTTACTTGTTACCGCACCGACTGCGACAGAATCATAAAAAACTTATGGTATGGCCTACTTATTGGGACTTGAACAACTCCTATTACGTGAGTCAATGCTCTTGTCGTTATATGTATTTAATTTTCTCATTTGCGACCACGAGTGCAATGGAAATGTTTACAAAAAAAAACCTCAACTCGTCGAGATTAATAATAAAAAAGCAAAAAATATTTAAAGAAAACGACTAAGAAAACTCACCTTGAATGTCGTCGTTTCGCGTTCGCTTTTCTTTTGTTTTCCACTCAGCGGTTATAGTATATTGTACCTGGTGTTTTCGCACTTGTATCTAGTTATCTGCTTGTTCTACGAATTCTCAAAATTCATAGACACAACAAGAAAGGGTTGACACGAATTCAAAATGCTGCGATGACCACAACTAGAACAAGCAATTACCAACGAAATTCACTCGAAACCAAAAGTTAATTTTTCTTTTTCGTTTTTTTTTTTATTTCAATTTTCCCGCACTGCACGGAATAGATTTTGTGACACTCGATGGGAGAAATTTGGTTTTTTAAGCCGAGAAAACCGACAAAAGCGCGATAACGAGAAAAAGAAAGAAACGAATCTCTCGGTTCCGAATTAAAAATCAAAAACCAAAAAAATAAAATTAAAACATCAATTAATGGAATTGAAGACGCGAACAGTTTCACATTTTTCTCCTTTCCGATTCCGATTCGAGTTTATGGGCAAAAGCGACGACAACGACGACGACGACCGCGATGACTTTTTTCTCATTTTTCTTTTGGATTTTTTATGATGCGTTTTGCAGTTTCACTGTTTCACAGTTGCGTTCCATGATTTAACCGAAGGATTTTCGTTGAAACATTTGCTTTCCTGCTTTACTGTTTCCTCGTCTATGTGGAATTTTGCGCAATAAGATTGTGTCAAACGCGACGGGTGATTTGTGTGCAGCAGCAGCAGTTTGAAAACAATAAAAACCAAAAGAAACAAAAAAACTGTGTTTGATGGAAATTTCGCATTCCACCCTCCCCGGGAGAGAGACGTAGACAGTGTTAAATTGACGAGAGCAAACTCGGAAGAAGGGACAAACAAAATTGGAAATTTTTTGACGTTTTGCGCGTTGACATTCGGAGGAAACTTCAAGTTCTGGCTGTCGTGGGCACGAACGAAGTTGAACGACGAACACAGTCTCTGATGTGGGATGTAAGTTGAACAGAAACGAAAAATGAGAAAAAAAGAAACAAAGAAGCGAGTTGTCTGTCGACAGTAGTTGGATGTCGTCGTCCAGCTGAGACTGGGAAAGTGTGGAACAGACATCTGACGTTGTCGCTGGTGGGCTAGGTGCGTGCGAGGGAGCGAGATGTAGCGAGTTCCAATTTGGAGAAGTGAACGAAGAAATGTGCGATAAGACAGAGAGTGCAAAATGCTCATCAGCTGGTGGCGTTAAATTAGACAGAGGCAGTGCATCCACACCAGAATTGGTATTGGGGAAGTATTTGAATTTGAATGACAGACGTGAAACTACACATTACTGCAACAAGTTAGGTTTAGACCAACGGACGAGCAAATTTGTTTCCTTGAGGCAATTCCAATATGACACCATAAGACGCCATAATACTTTCGAGCAACATTTGCTTGTTTTCTTTTGTGTTGTCTGTTCGTGTTGCTCGAAATATTACACGCTTCAATACGAGCTCGCCACAAAGTGACACTTAGCGCACATTTTGTTTTTGTGTGCGTGGATTTTACGTTTTTTTGACAGACAGTGCACAACACACTCGAACAAGACCGACAAAAAAAAAAAATGGGAAATCGCAAAAAAATGATAAAATGAAAAAGAGAAATGTCAAAGTGTTGAATCAAATCTCCGGTACAGGCAATACGACCTATCCCGGATGCTTCTCACTTCTCTCACCATCAAGTTTGTGTTGCTTGAGAGAAAGTTGAATAGTATAATACCCCACTGAGTGTACGTAACAGTTGCTGAGAACTACAATCAACGTGAAAATTCGGTCGGTTCCTCTCGAATTTTATCTAGGACAACCATCCCTGAAGAGTAAGTAACGAACATCTACGATCCAAACCACTGCACCCTGTTCAGGTTCTGTGATAAACATTATAAGAGTATAAACTCTTGAACCTGTGCGGACTTTAAAAAAAAATGGCGATAGAGTGGATAATTTATATCGTAGTTCTTTGAAAGAGAAGACGTCATCACAAACTAACATTTATAAACAACACAACACAACACAACAAACACAAACTAACATTTTTATAAAGGGTGCTGCCCTATAGCGCCGCAGTTAATCACCGGAAGTAAGTATTTTTAAACGAGAATGTCGTGCTTTTTATATGCATGAGGCGGCAAGGCGGAACAGCACACATTTGTGAGAAATATCAGTTCCGCCTGTGTGCGCTATCTTATGTGCGGCTGCCCTCTGTTTCTTCGTCTCCCAGGATTGGATTAAAATACTCTTTGAATCCGTACACGCCTGACTGGACTCATATGGCTGTACAGCTCGTAAGACTCATGATTTAATCTTTTCCTCCATCTGCCTTCTGCGTTTACTTGCCTGCTTGCTTAGCGGGCGCTAACAGTTCAGGGTGAACCTGGGCCTCAACCAACTTGTCTCCCCACCTAGCACGATCTTTCGCTAGTCTTTTCCAGTACCGCACACCCAGTTAGTTGAGGTCTCTTTCCACCTGTGCGCGCCACTTTCGGTGCGGCCGTCCTCTATTTCTTCGTCCCTCGGGGTTGGATTCAAACACTCTATGGGCTGGAGCTGTGGTGTCCATTCGCCTTACATGGCCTAGCCATCTTAGGCGTTGGATCCATAGACACCTGACTAGACTCATGTCGCTGTACAACCCGTACAGTTCGTGATTGAATCTTCTTCTCCAACCCCCCTCTGCGTTTATAGGACCCAAAATCGTACGCAAAATCCTTACCTCGAAACGACCAAGGACTTCCTCGTCCGCTTCTGATAGTGTCCATGCCTCTGTTCCCTGATGGCTCTATTACTCAATTGCCTCCTGAACCCTAAAAAACAACAATTGCCAAGAACGATTCTGCTTTGATTTCGGGATTGATGTCGTTATTTCCTTCGTCGTCATTGAATTAGACTTTATGTTAACCGCCAAGATTCAGCTATTTTGACACTTTACACAAATCTGTTTGGCCTCAAGAGTAGGTGCAGACAATTCTGTTCCAATCTGTTCGAAACAGTCTCAATGAACAAAAAGCAGAACAATTTTGGACAGCAAACTTCCTCATTGAATATGAAGACCTGTACTTTTCTGTCCGAACTACTCAGAACAAGCTTACTGAAGACAATAATAGGTCTATTCTGCATGCGAGTGTTGCTACTTAACTTTTGATATAGACAGGTAAGAAAAGCTTATAACTCACAGTCGCTTTATTGTTTTTCGAAGCACTTTTTACACTTCTCGACGGCCCTTGCACAACTAATGCCTAAGCATGCCCTAATCTCACGATATGTAACATAACGGTCTTGCAATATCAGTTCATGCATAGCATCGATTTTTTCTAGCACAACAAGCGGTTTTGAACGGCCTGTACAAGATTTGCTTTGTAGCGAAGTGCGACCGCGGTTGAATTTTTCTTTTCAATAAAGCACGCACTCCTCTTACTTAAGGTTTAGCCTTATAATGTCAGCGACAGAGTTCGGGGAGGAGGTAGCAGTAGAAGGTAGTAGTTGCCAATTGGCAAAAATCTTGAACATATGTCCACCACCGACGAGCAGAGTCGTGAAGTGAAGGTTTGTCGCCTGTTTCGCAACAACACTAGTTACCAGTGAAACATGGTTGCCCAAGATGGTGTCTCATTCCTAAGATTCGAAGCGAGTTGATTGGCACAATATTGTTGGTTTAATTCACGTCGAAAGTTATAGAAAATCATAGCCCGAAGTCTGTACAACTACTTGCAACATTGACATAATTGGACGAACTCAGCGAGATGTCATTGAAGCCTTTACGAGCATAATGGTGGAAGCGGTTATAATGGGACTCGCGGTAAATGAGGGCAAGACGAAATATATGCTGTCGTCGAAAAAGGACATGAACCACCGACGTATTTCCCAGGGCGCACATATTGGCAGGAATAATTCCGAGATAGTCAAGGACTTCATCTACATAAGCTCGGCAGTGACATGCAGCAATGACATCAGTGTAAAAATCAAACGCATAATGACTCTTGCCAACTTCTGTTTCTTTCGGCTCAGGAGGCAATTGAGAAGCAGAACCCGGTCCTGCTTTATGACGCCGTGACATGGACCTTATCGAAAGCGGATGAGGAGGCCGTCGTTTGAGAGAAAAATTCTGTGGACGAAAAATTTCGGCCCGATCTGCATAAATGGGGAGTGGATGAGAAGACCTAATAGTGAATTGCACGAGCTGTACGACGACACGAATGTAGCATGGTGTCTGTGAATCCCGGCCCAGACGGTCTTTGAATCCAACCCTGAGGGGTGACACGGTCGAGGACGCTCAAATTGAAGGTGGCGCACGCAAGTGGAAGAGGAACTCAACCAACTAGGCATGCGGCACTGGAAATGCTGACGAAAGACGGTGCCGGTTGGGGAGTTTTACTAAAGGATGCCCAGGTCACGTCATGAACTATAGCGCCGAAGAAAAAGAGGGAGAAGTTCATATTACAGCATCTTTCAATGAAGATATGGGCAAGGAGGGGTTTATAGGTCACACGCTGAACTAAGGCCGCTTAAGCTGGGAGGCTACAAGTTCAATATGATTTCATGACAGCGGACATGTCCGTCCATTCAGTCCTGTGTCGCCATTTAAACAAGGCTTATTTAAATGAGCATAGTCCTGCTGGCATATGTATGCTCCTTCTTTGCGTACGCTATTAATTCAAGGTTTCGCAGCGTTTTCTAAAACCTCATTGTAGCCGGTAACATTGACCCAAAATCCATGAAGAAAAAAATTAGGAGGCGTAACCTGAACTTCTTTGCTCACAGTCTCTAAAACCATGACAGTGGCTGAACATAAGGTGTGCATAGAATGGAGAACCTCTGTCAATCTTGATCACCATCATAACATTGATCAAGACTGGTATAAAAAACGATTTGAACGAATAGTTCTCTCTTGCCGTGATTGTGCCGACGTAAACTATTTTTCTGCGCATAACGTACGAACGTGGCGAACGTCTAAATAGGCAATTCGACTGATTAAGTCCTCTTAAATTTTAAGGTTTTTTTTTGTAATGGCTCTCACTGATTTCGAAAGATTTTCGTTAACGTACGCTTGTACTGGTTGAATAAATTGTGTAGTTATGTCTGAACATTTCTCACGTTTTTCACTCCTTGTAACAAGCTCTCTAGCATAACCTCGTGTTTCCAATTCAAGGCGAACCCTATGTACAAACGCTGTCTATGGCACTCGTATGACAAAACTTTACGAAGGCATTATCGAATTTGACATATCACAAGTTAAGTAGCAACGTAAATAGTTTCAGGCCAGAAGATTCGATGAGAAACCAAATATTCAAAATCCAGCAGAACTTGGCAAGGACTCATCTTGACACCGAACCTATTCTCTGTCTTTGAAACCGCTTGTGACAGTCACCGTAGGGACGAGGAGCAAACGTATAAAAATGAAATTCGGTTCAAATTTATATTGCCAAATTCTAACAGAATGTGGAAGTAAAGCATGGACTTAAATGGAGATGCGCTACATTATAAGAATTCTTCTGAAGCGCCATAATATTGTGGTTTATGTTCATGAACAAATTTGGAGCCAGTCGGTCTTGAAACTGCGAGCTTGGCATGTTGTTCATTTGTTCAAATTTTTTATGACAGTCGTATGATCCAAAGCCTAGTAGCTCAAGTAATATTTATCACCTACAAAATCCCAAGAAATATCGATTCCTTATATTACATAAATTGTTAAGCTCAATTGCTGTAGGTTTAGGGACATGACTTTTATGAACCTTTAAATTATGTCGGCTAACTTTTCGGCCATTAAAGGGATACTGTTATTTTTAACAGTCAAAAATGTGACTTAACTGTCACCAGATGTCCGAAGATGAGCGCATCATTATTCTAATCCTTGTTAAAATCGACAAAAACCTATTTCTACGCCCGACCTAAAGTCGACTTTAAAAAAATTTTATTTTTTTTTAACATTTTTCGTGTTCTAAGACTTTGAAAGCCACAGCAAGAACTACCAACATAGCCTGCCAAACTGTTCCAATCATATGACAACTTTGACATTTCCCCCATCTGACTGACAACCCATCTGTCAATTGGAGAATACAATTTCTTTTTGTTTTCCAAATAGTTTTTCAAGTAAATTCGCTGCTATGGCTGCTCGAGAAACTGTTAAACGAGCCGTTCAACAAGTTCGTCCAATTCTCTCCACCGATCGTGGTGAAGCTCGAAGACGTGTCCTCAATCTATACAAAGCATGGTATCGCCAAATACCATATATCGGTAAGTTATCCTAGGTTAGGTGCTCCTTCAGATGATTGTTATATAAACACTTTCCTTTGCCAGTTATGGACTACGATATACCGAAGAATGTCGATGAGTGTCGAGCTAAGTTGCGGGAGCAGTTCCTGAAACACAAGGATGTGACCGATATTCGGGTTATAGATATGCTGATTATTAAGGTAAATAGTGGTATAGGGTATAGCGAGAGTCATTATATGGATTTGGTTTTACAGGGGCAAATGGAACTCAAGGAAGTCATCAACATCTGGAAACAAAAAGGACACATTATGCGCTACTGGAAAGAATCGGAGGAGCCCAAGCCCACGGACTTCCTGTCCAAGTTTCTTCAGGGTCACAATTAGAGAATTATTCTTTGTTCATTAATGACTGTTTGGGAAGATCTAAATTAGAATACTGTGAGCGACACTAATGCCAGTTGTTTTATTTGGATAGTGACAATTGGTGACCTGGTTGGGTGGGATTCATTTGCATTTGCTAATTGGAAGAGCGGAAAGATGGGAGATTGCAGCGGGTTAGTGGGCGTTGTTCGTTTGCATAAGATTGTATAAATCTTGCTATGGCAAACGCCGGTAATTGTTTTTTATACGTGATTGATTGTGATAGATTTTTGCAGGAAATGTACAGAAGAATTATTCCATACACCCCTTCGCTAGCGCCGATAGCTTCGGCACATAGGTGCTTCACCATTTATAAGCATTCTTTCATTATTCTCTAGCGGATAATGAACGGTCTTGTGGAAGATCGCGGTCTTTTAATGGGACACTTCTATCAAGCAATTCGTTTTTATTGTATTCTACCTCTTCTTCTTTGATGGCATTACAGCCCATGAAGGACCAGAGCCAAGCTTCTCTCAATCACCCATGTTGTGTGTGATTTATTTTTCACATAGGTGAAAGGGACCTACAGTTTAATGCCGATTCCGAACGGCATGAGTCGAGAAGTTTTTTCGCGGCAAGTATACTACGGGGGGTTTTGCCAGTACCCCGCCGAGGAGGAACGCCGCGAAATAAACATTCGATGGCGTCGGTGTTATCGGTATCCGAACTCGCTCATCGTGCGTCAGAGTCCAACACACTAACCACACCGCCACGGCGTCCTCTAGTGGGGAAGAAAACTAGAGCTCTCTATTGCACGTGTAATCGTGTACACGTGTAATTGAATTGTCCGTGTAGGAACACGTGTATTTAGTTCTACACGTGTATTTAGTTTTACACGTGTATTTAGTAAAATACGTGTTGTTCCACCACAACCATAAATTCAAGAAAACCTTTGCTAGAACAGAATGGCCAGTGCCTGATGGATTTCTTTCATTCTTTCAGATATGCGACTCTTTGATCTCATTTTAATATACTGCAGATCAGTACTGATTGACACGGTATGGTAGAAATTACTATGTCAACATCAACCGCTCAACAAGCCAAGTAACTTTCATCAACACAGAGAAAAATACAGTACTTGGGCTCACTTGGAATTGGCGGTAAATGCACATAAGGCAGTCAGTTGAACTATGAAAGAGGAGCATTTCTTTCTCTATTTACACGTGTATTAAGAGCGTACACGTGTACACGTTTAAATATTTTTTTAATACACGTGTGAACGTGAACACGAGTACACGTGTAATTAAATACAGGCTTGAAATCGAGAGCTCTAGATAAAACTACTAATTAGAGATGACAGATAGTTCTTACGCCCCAAAATCTGCAACCTTTTTGGCCTGACAGTAGGACAATTGGTCGTCTTTCGGAGATGAAATGTCATGACACGTTCCAAATGGGAGAATAATCCGTCGCATAGGTATTATTGTTATGCTTTACGTCTTTAAAGGAGTTTTACGTTATCATACCGTTATTTTCTAATTTCGTTCGTACATATTTAATAGACCTGTGGGTCTCAAAAGTCATAGCCATGATGCTCTGCAAGGTCTTGCCAACAACATTCTTCGGAAGGCAGAGTTATCATGAGCAACGAAAATATCGATCTTTTGGCTAGCAAGAGTCCCACTAAAAAATACATAGGCACTGAGCCCCTTCTAAAGTTTTCCTTCTTCTAAATCTGGGGTTACTCCACTTCCAAAATGGGCATCTTCTCCAAAAGTAGAGAACAGACTTTACCTTGAAGACGACAAAACCGCAGAGCATGTATCGTAAGAGTGTACTGCCTCCTATCGCCCTAGGAAGCGTGTCCTCAATGAAATTACGCCTTCTAGGGCGGTTACTTATATTCCTGTGGGATCAACCCTGCGTTTTACTAGAAACGTTGATGTCGTTCAAAACCCTCCTCTATGTGCTCTGCAATATAAGATAAAAAAAAACACTCCCTGAGCTCCGCGAGCAAAGCCTCAATTAAATCAAAATGAAATGAATTTGCATCTCATAAACCAAAGTGTCTGAGTAATAAATTCAATCCAACCCATCACAAGAACTGATTCACGACACCACTTGTACTTGCACGTAAAGTTTGGTTTTATTGACTGTAAACAGCTCTGTAGAGCTTTGATCTTGATCGTTTGAGTCATTCGCTTACAAACTTGTGCCTTGTAAGTCGTTAATTTATAATAAATGCTAAGCAACGACGTAGAATTCAAGACGACTGTGAGATAGAGTAGAAATTTATTAAAAAGTTAGATCGTCTCCGAGGTCTTCAGCCAGAGTCAAGCCTAAGTATGAGCTTCATTCATATCCCATGAACTGTTTACAAAAACCCACGCTAACAGTGATCAAATTGAGTTTTTGCGAGGTGTGGAACGTATGTGGAACGTATTCCCAAAATCGAATCAAAACGTCTCACACTATTGTGGAAACTTCAATTTAAGGTCAATCATTTCCCCTTTCACCTCATATATGTACAAATGTATCCAAGCTAACATGCGGTCTCATATCAAGTTCAAAGCCATAGAAGTGGTGATAATCGAAAAAGTGACAATTTTCTAATTTTCTAAGTGAAAATTCATCGCGTGACCAATTGTACACATTCACTACCAAATCTGTTGTGTTGTTTTACTCCGTGCAACTCATCAAAACACAAAATAACACCCAGTGACGGTCGAAACGTGTATTCACGTTCAATGGCACCGATTAAGCCATGTTGTTGCCGTCGTTGTCGCTACGTGATCATATTTTCTATTTTCCATTATCATCCAAAAGATATGAAGTGGTCATGTAAGTGCGCAGTAGGTAGTCTATCTAGATAACAGGTGCATCCATATGATGATGATACATAACAGCCGAGACCTTCGGGCGATGGACGATTCCACAAATTCTATGTCACAAGTGTCAAGATTGCTGTAGGTACTTCTATTGAGTACAAGTAAGTGACTAATCAGCAACTTGATCATCATTCGAAAGAGGGACAGAGAGCTGGAGCTAGTGGGATGTGGGTATGTACCTCAAATGAGTCATATACTCGGTAAGTAATGTCGTCACGGAAATCTAGCCGGAGAAATATCGGAAATGAGCTTTCAAGCCAGTTTAGACGCTTGTGCGTTACGTAGGTGTTGCTCTCTTCTCGAGCTCTGACGGGCGCTTCATTCTTTGTTGTACCGTGCTCCCAGGTGGTTTCAATTCACCGTCGCGAAATAAAATATAATAAAACGATAACCTGGAACAATCAAAAGCTCTCAATTGTATCTTTGCGTGCCTTTACCTCGATTGTGAGGTATTATTATTATTATTGCTTGAAGTGGATTGTGTCGGTGTTCAAATATCAATAAATTTACTTCCACCTTATCACGGGCGTTATTGAAAACAAAAACAAAAAAAAAAAAAAAAGAAATAGAAAGAAAAGTATCTATCTAGCGCGATTAAAAAAGGGAAAAGCTTCGTATCACCGCTGACAACCGTCCTGCGTCCCTTGTACCCGCCCACGGGGACGAGGTTAAAGATAAACAAATCGATTTGGATTTTAGCAACGTTCAGTATTTTTGAATTCAGTTGAAACAGTGCGTTAGCATTCGTGTTAGCAGTTATCAGCGAACAGCGACCAAGGTAGCGCGCAAGTTCTCTGGATACCACATTCATTCATTCATCCCTTCAACAAAGTTTGTAAGTATCTATATGTACATTCTAATTGTAACTTATATTCGTACTTGCTGTCGTGTATCTTGACGTTTTCTTTTACTTTTTTGTGTCGTTCTTGTTATGAATCTGCTCTGTTTGTGTGGTTATCGTGTAAATAAAGTGTGCCACAGTGGCCCTGTGCAATAAGTGACCGCATGACCGCAGATATAGTATCGTGTAATGTTATCCCAATCATCGAGAGTACCAGTATCTAGTTATCGATAGTGTGAATGGTTTAGTCTTGTGGTATTACGAAATGCTTGTACGAGAATTGGTCGAATTTCAGGGGTTCAGCCAACCCCAAACATGGGGTTAGACGTGATTTAATTGCCGCAAGTAATTAACGGTCATGTCATGTGAATGATATTGTATCACTAAGTCGATAATAGCTTCACAAATCCCATTTTTCAGTGATTGCTGGCAATATGAGGAAACAATTTCTTTAAACATAAGGTTGTGGCCTCGGACAAACCGTCTTTCCTTTCATTACCGATGTCTTGTAAATGCTTGCATAATGCACTACACCCCCGATACAGTGGGTCGAATGTGAGTACTATATGGCACATTTACACTGACCATCTCTAATGAGAGTTGCCTCATGCTATGAATTTTAATAAGTCATTTGGAAAACCTACAATCATCGTAGGTACGCTTTTGCGGAAACATCGGTTTTTCTCATCAACCCTCAAATGAAGCGAACAAAACAACTATCAACTGAGAACTCTAACGACACCAAAGTTAATTCGCAGCGGTATTCGTTTGCGTTTGATAGAAAAAAAAAAAAATTAGAAAATCACATTCAAACTTGTTTTAATTAGGTGTAGCTGCATTTCGATGTAGTTCGAAACGTGCTAAGAACTTGTTTTGTAAGGTACGGAAGTTATTATGCGACATTTTCGAATTGCGAGAACCGGTCTTGTTTGTGGTTTTAAACTTTGATTTTTGCTCAAGGTTGAAGGCTACCTTACATATGTCAAAGTCGTACTATTTGGGAAAGTTACTATTGATCGTATGCTCATGGCCAGTCTGTAGGTTATCATGGAACATCATGACCTTTCGTCCTATAAGTTACACCTTTCCCTTTAGTTGAAGCTTCGGATCCTTTAAATTTTGAATAGAAAAACTGATGTCAGAATGCCTTATCCACGCAAGGGGTGGCCGTGCTACAGTGGTAAACATTCAAAGTCTGTCCATAACCAACAAATACAATTCCTATACGAGTAAAATTGTGCAACACAGCTGTTGGGAATGGTAACTGATCAAAATACTGATGAAGGCATAACACTCGCAGTATATGGTCACTTCAAAATCGTACCTTGAAGTGAAGTGAGAACTACAACCAACGTGAAAATTCAGTTGAAATCCTCTCGAATCCTATCTAGGACAATCACCCCTGGAGAGTAGTGAACGAACATCTACTACCCCAACCATATGCACTCCGTCCAGGTTGTGTGATAAACATAAAAACCTGGTTAAGACTTTTCCTTTTCGTTTCCTTTTCTTGTTTTGTTATTGAAGCTTTCTGCTAGCCTGTCAAGCAAGACTAGTGGTATACTGTTCTACGGTCTACACGTTCCGAATCATCATAATAGCGCCACTTCGACGTCAAAAATACCGTCATATATGTATGTAGGTACGTAAACCTGAGTGAATTCTTCATTGAGCCATTGTGAGTATAATTCAATTCAAACCGTTATCCAGTGGGTAACTGTTGTTTAATTCTACAAACTAGTTTTAAAGTGCTGTCAAATGAGACTCTGCTCAGTCTGTTGATAATGCCTGATCCACAACACTGCGTTGGTGCGAGGCACTTTACGTGTTACGAGAAATGCCTCGACGCATGCTTTGACAATGACAATTCAATTTTTTCGGCTGCTCCATGTCAAAGTAAACGCACACAACACAAACCACAAAATACACAGATATAGCATACACATCAATACACAGCAACACTCGTTCAAACGCACAGACATTTTCGACGTGTTTGACTTTTGTATGCTTTGGTTACGTGAGCTTACGTTTTCTCTCGCTCTCAATTTTTCTTATTTCCTCTCATTTTTTCTTATTTCCTCTCATTTTTCAATGAACGTAAGCTCGCCAACGCAAACGCGGTATTTATGACTACCCCATTGAATTGCTTGTGTTGGATGTCTCAGCTAGCACTAACGCAGTGTTGTGGATCAGGCATAAGTCTGTTGGGCGCATTCGGACTTCTATCAATATTTCCATATTTGTCGTCAAACTGATGGTTTTAAAGCCCTTCACAAAGGGAGATTTCATTTCGACTTCTTCCACTTCGGGACTTCCCCGAATAAAGGCCGGCTCATAGAGGTGAAGTTGTCCACTGTCTACTTTTCTCCTATGGTTTTCTCCATGATAGTGCAATTAATAAACACTTACATTTTTATATTACATCATCAAGAACAAAAGGCTTAGCTTTCAAGTAGGTACTGATTATTTAGAATACTTATCGGCCCCGAACCCGATAAGAAAGCGATACTAAAATTATCGGCCTAAAAACTTATCTTAAGACTATGTTCAATCTAATCATCTATTGATAGTGTCCACTTGCCGTGCTTCAATACCATTTCAAACGCCAAAAAAAATCACCTCGGCGAAACAAAACAATATCAAGTGAAGCAATGTCAACATTTACCATGACATTGTTCAAAACCTTCATCTCCCATTCACCACCCCACGGAAATACTTGAGTCGGGCAAAAGGAAATGTCAAAGTTGCATTTAGACTGAAACAAAATCGAATAAATTAGCCATTCGAGAGCTTCCAACTCATTATCTAATCATGGTTCTGTTCCAAGCATCTGTCGATACCGATAGATTATGTATTTCATTAACTTTGCATCAGAAATCGATTCGATATTGTGCAAATGCTAGTCTCGAGAACCGGTACATGATGGTTTGGTTAATTTCCAAAAATATTAATGATGCGAATGTGAATATCTGTGAAATGGGGTGCTATAAGAGTGTTAGTAGAACAATAGAGATGCATATCCAGAGCTCGGATGAAAGAAAGCAAATATGTCAATAAGCAAAAGACCAAAAGACCTTCGTGGACACACCCGATTTGATTTTAGTTTTCCGCTTGTCTTCTTCTTGTCCGATTTGAGGGCGAAAATAAAGTTATATAGCCCAAGGTGGTGATAGTCAGCAATAAAGCCAGATAAACCAAAATACATAGATCCACACGAATAGGAAAGGAAAATAAATAGTCCGATACGGGGAGAGGTAACGAACGAAATTAAAACGTTCTCAGCCCTCAGGTGGATATACATATGTATGTACGCTAGTAGGCGAGGTAGTGATCAATGTTTGATTTGTAGAGGAGACCACTATACAGTGAGTCACGAAATACGACTATACATAATTGATTTATAAATTTATTTGAGCTTTTATGGATGATAAGTGGCAAAGACAATTTGATTTATTTTCATCTGATAATCTAATTTTGGGAATATGACGTTAGTTACCGGTTTTCCTTTCGTTATACCTACTGATAACATCTTATTGTTACGAAAGAAAAAACATTGGGTCATAAGGTACAACCTTGTGGAACTTCGTTGAGGCTCTCAAACTGCACATTCACTCGATCATAGTACCTAGTAACATAACACTTTCGAAAGGGCGTGTTTAAAAAGTTGAATAACATCTGTCGAATACACGCCTCAAGCGAACGTGACACATGTCTTGAAAATTTCTTTTCAAGCGATAAGACAGAGATCAAAGCAAAAATTGCAAAACAATCAAACGTACCCCTACTTTGACCACAATTGGTCTACTAACATCGATCGTGTGGCTTATTATCTCGCAACTTGTCGCAGTACATACAGTCCGACTGTATGTATAGCTGGACTAAGTTCGATAATTCAATTATGCCAAATCTCTCGAAAGTAAATCAATCAAAATGATGCTGTTCGCTACTTGTCTTGTGAATTGTAAACCACCTGACCCATTAACCGTACAATATGTTTCTATTACTGTTTTTTCGTTTTCTAATTAGTCTGTAATCGATTTCCGAGTAACCCACGTCAACGGTTTGCACTTACCGTCGCGCAGATAACAACTGATTAAAGGGTAATTGAATTTAATTTGTTTCAACAGTTTTATCGCCAACTAACATACGGTCTTAAATTCCATTTCCTTATCGTACGCAATTGTGTTCATATTTTTTGCTTTTCTTTTGTATCGTTTCAGTAGCAGAACGTCAACCGAACATGTCAGACGTTAAGCCCAAGTTGATCCTCCGACCAAGTGTCAATGCAACTGAAAAATCACCATCACCATCGACGAAATTGATGTTAAATCATGGCAAACCAAATTTTACCATCGATCGTACAAAGTCAAAGGGAAGTTTGCAAAATCCTCAAACTCCAACGACGCCTGAAGCGTCTCAAGTGATCTTGAAGAGCACAACTTTCAATGGAGTCATTAAACCGTCTAGTCTTAAAATCGCACAAAAAAACAACCTGAATAACAATGGCAACGACAACGAGAATGAGGTCAGTCGTGTGGTTTTACGGCGAACAAAATTGCCCGATGTCAATGACCGTGCTGGGGCACAGGATAACGAACTGGAATTCATTAAGGCACAACGAAAGATTGCCGAGCGTCTGGCCAAGGAGGGTAACTTGAATTTTGAGAATCGCAAGAGTGGATACTTTACACATGTCATGATGTCACCGACGACACCTACGAAGAACATCGAAATGCCACTTGTCGAAAGTGCAAAGATCCAAAGGGCTACTGTGGTTGAAGCTGTAGATGAGCCGGTAGTAGCATCACCGGCTATCGCGAAAGAGGAGAAGAAAAATGGCCAAGAGGAAACAACGCAAAATGGTCTGGAAAACTCAGAAGCTCCAGAAACCACTGATCACGTGGCAGAGGAAGTTGACAGGAGGATTGAGGCGATGGCCGCGGCAAAGGCACTGGTAGAAGAAGTTGTGCGGAAAGCGCCAAGGCAAGTTCCGGATGAACACTCTAACGAGACTGGTTCGCAAAACGGCCATCAAAATGGTGAGGAAAATGGTATCCAGAACGGGCTTCTAAACGGTCAAAATGACAGTCATTCTGGCAGCCTAAAAAGTGACGTCAACTTTGAACCAAAAACCATTGTGTCCTTCTCCAAAGAGCTATCCAACGAGCCCAATAAATATCCAGATACGGTCAAGGTAACCACTGAAGTCGCCCCAACCGGTAAAGACTCCGAACTTCTACAGGAAATGTCAAAATTGAAATTTGACATTAACGCCGACAGTGAAGACATTAAAGTGACTCCCGTGCTCCAGGCCACTACGGAATGAGATCGAAATCGATTTATAAATCGATTGTATTCCTATTTTTTGATTGTGTTATTATGAAATACCGTTATTCATTAGTAGCAAACCTTTCTGTTATTGTTAATACCAACTGAACATGCTCTCGTTTGCCAATCGGCTTCCGTTTCCGTTTATATGTACATCTATTATTCGTGTAAATACTGTAAAATATATTATTTAATTTGAGAAATGCCATAATTGTTGACGGAAAATGAAGAATTGTAAAAAGGAACATTGTTTTGTGATGACAAATAAAAAATGAACCTTTGGAGGAGGAGATTGTTTGACAGATCGTTGATTGGCGTTTTCCCTTTTTTCTTTTCATTATCTGTCGGTTTGTTTGTTTCTTTTGTTGCTACTGCCTTCATGTAGCTGTAGATTTTGAAATTGAATTTGGATCTGGTAGACATACGAGTGCATATGTACATACTTGTTGCGTGATTATCGAATTTCTGACGTTTCGCAGGTGATGTGAGCGAGTACTGTCACCATTCAGTCATGAACGATTATTTCACGGACAAGAGCAGGTGACTTATCAAATCGATAGATAACCGAAAAGATGACAAGAAAAGAAAATAAAAAATATTGTGGACTGCCGGTTTAATCAAGCTCTGATTGATTGAGGGAAAATGATTGGAGCGAGTCCGTAGTCCGCTGTCATCGGAAAGATTTTATTGAATTAGTAGTAATTGGCGGATGAGTTTTTTTTTGGGTTGATTTTATATTTGTAATAATTATCACACTCATGCGGAATGGTCGATAGAGTATACTCGTCAGATGGGTGTGGCAAATTGTTTTAGGAGCGGACCAACAGTATGACATGTGACGGAGCATTGCTGGATGGTATTGACTTTGGGTGTCATTCACATTGCTGATGGAAATGAATGCCGGAGATGATTGTCTGTGTTTCCGGCTTTATCTATACTAATATTATAAACGTGAAAGTGTTTGTGTCTGTTTGTCTGTCTTTCACGGCAAAACGGAGCGACGAATTGACGTGATTTTTTAAGTGGGGATAGTCGAAGGGAGGGAGAGTGACGTAGGCTACTTTTTGTTTCTTTCTAGCCCCCGTTAAGCTTGTATGCAGCAAAAAAAAAAAATCAGTAGGGGATGGAAATTTGTGTGAGACTCTCCGCAAAATTAGTATAGGTTCTATGATACAAACGAATAATAATATAATTTAATTAAATCAACCATAAATCAATCAGGTCATCATTGAGGTCATCGCTCTCGAACTTTTTCGGTCCTGGAAATACGCTGGATAGGAAACGGTATGATTAGGAAGAAAAATTGCGACATTTATTACAGCTGTCACAAAAGGTTGCACTTACTGGGATGCGGGTTTGTCGTGGGAAAGCAGTTAAGGTCGAAGGTCATCGACTTTAAACCTATAAGTGATCGCCTGGCTGTGATCCGCATCAGAGCAGATGTTATAACATCAGCCTTATATGTGCACACGCCCCTACCGACGAGGCTGAAGACCCTATCAAGGAGGACTTCTATGACCTCCTGGACAACGCCTACGGAGCTTGTCCGGAGTACGATGTAAAAATCGTGCTCGGGGACTTCAACGCCAAAATCGGTAAGGAGAATATCCTTGGCGGAGTGTTCCAATAATATGTTGCTGCAATGCCGCTCAGCCATTCAGGAAGTAGCCGAAACCACCTTAGGATACCTACCACCCCCGACGAGAAACCCGTGGTATGATGGCGAGTGTGAGCAGAAAAAGGCATCAACCGACGAGGCGTACCAAAAGGCGCTGCAGAGGAAAACCAGGGCAGCACAAGAAGAGTACCGAGCCAGAAGAAGGGAGGAGAAAAAACTACTGCGACAAAAGAAAAGAATCTTCGCAGCCTCCCGGCTCAAGGATATCGAGGAGTCTAGGGATAAACATAAAACACAAGCCTTTTACAAGAAAGCCAAAGGCCTTGCAGGAGGCTTCAAAAAGGGCACCCTGGTTCTTCGAAACTGCGAGGGTGATCTTGTCACCGACCCGCAGGGAATAGTGAATTTATTTAAGCAGCATTTCCAGCAGCTGCTTAACGAGCATGACCAAGAGAGAGTGGTAGGGACCGAGGAAATCCCAACTCCGGCCGCTGAAGTAGTCCTCCCACCCAGCATCGAAGAAGTCGGCACAGCTATTCAGAAGCTGAAGAACAACAAGGCCGCAGGCTCAGATGGCTTGCCATCAGAGCTCTTCAAGGCTGGCGGCAACGTTCTGGTAGGGAGCATGCACCAGATCATCTGCAGAATTTGGAAAGATGAAAGCATGCCCGACGACTGGAATACCAGCTCTATATGCCCCATCCACAAAAAAGGCGATCCTACCTCTTGCAAGAACTATAGAGGTATATCCCGGCTCAATGTCGCATACAAGATCCTGTCCAGCGTATTGTGTGAACGTCTAAAACCATTTTGCACCGCACTAATAGGCAGCTACCAGTGAAGAACTGTTTGGTGCGATGGCCGAATTCGGGATCCCGGTAAAACTGATCCAGTTGTGTCGCGCTACGCTAAAAAACGCACGATGCACCGTGCGATTCGGTTCTAAGACCTCGGAACCATTCGAAACATGCACCGGATTTCGGCAAGGAGAGGCCGACGGGCAGGCGTCAACAGGGAAGGCACTGTCTTTTACAAGTCCATCCAACTGCTTGGATACGCGGATGATATCGACATCATCGCGTGTTCTCGCCGTGGCATTGTGGAAGCATTCACCGCGATTGAAGAACAAGCGAAACGAGTTGGTCTTAAGATCAATGAGGACAAAACGAAGTACATGCTGTCAAGCAAAAACCAATCCGTCGCTCACCACCTGGGACAAAATATAACAATTGACAGCTACAATTTCGAGAGGTAGTTAAGGAGTTTGTCTACCTCGGGGCAAACGTAAATCCCACAAATGACACCACAGTGGAGATCCGGCATAGAATCGCCCTTGGCAACCGCTGCTACTTCGGCTTGTCCAAGCAACTGGGGTCAAAACTCCTCACTCGAAAGACCAAAGTCATGCCTTACAAAACGCTCATTCTGCCAGTCTTGCTGTACGGAGCCGAAAGCTGGACGATAAGCAGGACAGCGGAGCTGATTTTGGGTTCTTTCGAAAGAAAAATTCTGCTCCGGATATTTAGTCCTGTCTGTGAGGAAGGTGAATGGAGAAGAAGACACAACCGCGAACTGTACGAGCTGTACCAAGATGTGGATGTAGTCCGGAAGGCAAGGATCCGTCGACTACACTGGCTCGGCCACATCGAGCGCATGGACATCAACGCTCCAGCTAAGAGGGTCTTCGACTCCGAGCCTCCTGGTTCGAAAGGAAGAGGAATACCGAACCTCCGGTATAAAGACCAAGTAATCGCGGATGTAAGACATCTTGGTCTTGACAACTGGAAGCAGCGTGCCCGGGACCGTCAAGGATGGATGGCAGCTATAGCTCAGGCTCAGATCCTCCATGGATCGCTGGCCTGATAAGTAAGTAAGTATAAATCAATCAGCTTTTGAGAAAACAATCAACATTCGAAGCATAAATAAGTGTTACTCTTGAATTACGATAGATGGCGCTGATATGTTTCTGAAACGCGCTAACGTTGTGTGCTCTCTATCTGTACTTAAGTGCGGGCATCGGGCCGCGCTTCACACAATAGTGCATAATGTACCTATACTCTCTTATTTGACTACTAAGCGTCCCAGTCATGCTTATACGAAATTTAGATGCTCCGAGATTATGTAATGGGACGAGACTTCGTGTCACACAACTTGGCCGCAATATCATTAGCGCCACTATCTTAACCGGCGTAGGAAAGGGTGAAAATGTAATGATCCCACGAATCCCAATAATTCCCACAGATCTCCCGTTCCAGTTTATAAGGCTACAATTTCCTCTAAAGCTTAGTTTCGCTATGACGATTAACAAAGCGCAAGGTCAAACATTAAAAGGTGGCTGGGGTGAACTTAGAAAAGCCGTGATTTTCCCATGGACAATTGTATATAGCATGTTCGCGTGTGTCCAATGCCCCATTCTATCTCCAAATGGAAAGACATATAATATCGTCTACAGTGCCGTATTAAAATAACATTCTGTTCCGAGTTCTCTTCTGTGTTCTAAATCAGGAAAGGGGAACCGTGTTACCCCGAATTTAACGCGAGCGAAGCCTCGGGCAAAAGCTAGTTATAAATATTTTAAACACGAGTTGCCAACTGAGGTTTGTGCAGTGACAGGTTCGGTGACAAATTGTGTGTGGACCACCATTTATAAACCTATCATGTAAGGGCTATTGTCGATGAAGTTATTAGATACGCATAGGCTGATCCCTTGTGGCCTTGTCTTCGTATGGTCCATTGTTGTTACAGTCGTGGGTTCCTTGTTTTCTGAAACTTCTTCTGGATGAACTCATCTTGAGTTTTTCGAAATCCCGTATCTTATCTCGAATAAATGTTGACTGCGCTGACAGCCCAGTTGGCTGCTGATGTCTGTATTCAAAGCGTTTAAATCGACTTGTTTACTCGCCCTCACGTAAAGCCTTTTCAAACAAAAAACACCTCACCAGCCACACACGAATCGAATTGTTTTCCACATCACCACAACGAAGTGCTACTGTGTCCCAACACGCCGGTCCCACCGTCTGTTGTGGACACCATTTCTCTATGGCAGCGGCCCAACGAGTGCACCAAGGGGTTGTAATCACCCTAAACACCTGTCACCGTTTCCAGCTCGCGATTGGTTTCATTGCGGCAGGGTAGTTTACACTCCACAAAACCCAACACGCAACAAACACGGTCACTCTCAGAAACAAACACCTCAACCGAAAAAAACCGCCTAGTCTCCTGGTCGTTGGTCGCCGTGTCAACACACGACTGCAAGGATACCTTTGAGAAATTAATCGAAAACTATATTCAAAGCTTATGCGGCGCCAGAGCGAATTGTGAGAATTTTTGTTTTATTCGAGCTCCACTGCATCGCTCTTTAGCATGGATTTGAGCTTAAAAGGATCACAGGTGAGAGAGCGAGCTGGATAGTCCTACATATTGCTGACCTCTGACTTCGTGACAGATAAACTTAGTTTCGAGGCATAAACCAAAGCTACTGGATGTGAAGTATACGTCAGTACTACAGCGACCAGGTTCGGCCTCGGTGTTCCGTAGAGGACGTACGTCACCGTTTTCGAGGAGACCGCAATCGGCGGATGCAAAGTACTGTCGTGGGGGATACTACCTGGACGGTGAGTGTGGTGGAAAGCTGGTCAAGAATGTGAGTGTTTTGGTCTTTCATGTTGCATAATGTTGACTTTTGTGGTTGTTGGGAGAGTGTAGAAACGATATCAGTCGGTGTCCTCGTCGAATTTACTGAAACTTCTGTTGGAGGAGCCTATAAAGAGATCTTGGTTGTGCAAGGATCAATCGGACGACCAGCAATCCGAGGTAAGCACGACAAGGAAAAGCGCCAGTTACAGCAATTTGAGTAGGTTTAAGAAGGATTTGCAGGACGCTAGTAGTGTAGAAGGTGATTGCGTTACATCGGCTAGGTAACCAGCTACTATACTGTTTTTTTCTGTTGATATCCTTTGCCCTAATTAGGTCACCTCGTAGTAATATGAATACGTCATCATCAGTGTCAAATGCCAATAGAGACAAACCGAGTGCTTCCTCTGATTTCTGGCACAACAAAAAGCCAGATCTTCCAGGAAGAGTTTCCTTTAGTAAAGCGAACGATATACAGGATATCGACACTCTCAGTGACTGCGACAACGACAAGCAGTCGTACTACTCCTACGGAGCAAATAAGAAGACAGTCCACTTCGGTGCGAGTAGTGAGGTCCAAGCGGAAACCTTTGAATATCCCAAATGTCCGACAGAGAATTGCTCATGCAGCACACGAAGCTCATCCACTGCCAGCGTGCATGATTCCCCAAAACGATGTGAATACTCCAATCAACCGTCCTGCTCGTCAGCCTTCGAAAAGACCAACAATTGTGATGTCAATTCACAAGAGAACGATGTGATTCGTCAGTACAAAAACGTGATCGGCGAGCAGACTTCGGAGTGCTCGTCCATAGTCAAGAACATTCTTCAAGACCTCGAACCGAAAAATGTCCCACTAAACAATATGGAACCACTGCCATCAATGGGGCAATTTGCTCGCCTTGAGAAGCAAAATAACTTCTCTGATGTGAACACCAAGAACTCCGCGTCGGAGCTCGCAAAACAGACAAAGAGGAATCTCGTGCCTCCCACCAACTCGCCAGAGAGAGGCTCGAGCGAGTCGGTCATTAACAATTACCTGAAGGTAACTGCTACTCCTGTCGTTCCTAGTAAGAAGAGGTCGAACAGTAGACCACTTACCACACTGGTAAGAGAGCGCCGGTCTAAGTCGGCATCAGGAGTGACACAGAAACTGTCAAATGGTGGGAGTTCCAAGGCAAAAGGTCGACCACGGAGTATGTACCGCGAGGACCCTAACTTGAACGAGTTCCAGTTGGACAAAGTGGATAGCTGGATGTCGACACAGCTGCCGAGTGGACAGTCCGCAGATGAATTGGAAAAATTCTCAAAGAACAGTGTCGATGGAGATGAAGAGTCTTCGGTTCAGGAGAACTCGCAGGACTCCAAGTCGGACGACAACTCACAAGATGACTCGACCTACGAGGAAATTGTCTCGGTCATCAAGGAAATCGAAGAGGACAAAAGAAAGGGTAGGTAGGCCGCGTAGAATGATCCTGGCTTGACTCTCGGCTGTTTTTAGATAATATGGCCGAGAAAGCGCCCGATACCGACCTTAAACTGTCTGGTACATCACATTCGGAATGCGGCGACACAGAGCCACTGGCTTCGTCGACTTCAAACAATCCCAATTCACCGGACAAATATAGGGATATCCTGAGCTACCTGGATGACGTTGAAAGCAGTTGTGACAAGACTCTGCTGGAGACACGACGTTCCATCCCTGAATCCAATCGGTCCGAGATCGAGTTTGTCGTCGAGCCCGACATAGCCGAAGATGTTCCAAAGTATGAAACTTCTACCAACTATATAAGGACATTCGACGGTTTATTTGCTGTATTTCAGGTTGTCGGAGTTGCTCATGCTTCCCAATCACCAGTTAGCGCGTCGTGTCATCGCTCTCAGTCTCCGTGCCAATGAACTTGCCAATGCGGTGTTGCTCTCCAAGGAACATCTTGCTCAACTCCGGAACGACATGCAAAAAGGAATACGAAACGAAAAGCAAACTACTGCCAATCGCCTGCGAGAACAAAAGAACCATTTCGAGGGCGTAGTAGCACGTCATCAGACTTTTATCGAACAGGTAAACGCACTCGAACTGGGGCTTGGTGTGGCTTAATTTCTCTCCCTTTTCAGTTGCTCAAGGATAAGGGTTCATTGTGCGAGAAAGTGGCAGCACTTACACGTCGTCTAGAAAGTCAGAACCAGGCGTGGGAGCATAAGTTGGAAACTGAAGTGGCCCGCGTGAAGGAGGCCACGTTGGCAGGGGAGAAGATACGTCGCGAACGATGGGTCCGCGACAACACAAAGAAGATAAAGGTAATTAACCGCCAAAAATATAACTTTTGGGTAATTGTTTGGTTGTAGGAATTGACCGTCAAAGGTCTTGAGATGGAAATCAACAAAATGACTTGCGACCATCAACGTGAGATAACCGAGTTAAAGCGAGCACATCAGCAACAGTTGCTCGATGCTGTGGAGGAAGCACGTCAAAAGCACGAGCAAATAGAAAACTCGATAAGGGAATCATGTGCACAGGATAGGGAGGCAATAATCGAGAAAGAACGCACTGCGATTCGGGAACGTTTTGAAAGGCAGTTGGAGGAGGAGAGGAAGATGTTCGATGAGCAGAAGGCGAAGATATGCGAAGATTTTGCTCTGGAGCGAGACCGATATCAATCGGAGCTGAAAGAGAAGGAAGTGGAGCTACAGCGAAGGAAGCAGGACATGAATCGGGAGAAGGAAGCCGCTGTGGAGAGTGCCACTGGTGAGCTGATGCAGAAGATGTCAACAATGGAGCAGAAGTACCAGGTAGGACAGGGTTTTTAAGGAGCTGTCACACGCTATCAAGTTCTCTTTCTATAGAATCGTGTAAACACCATCCAGAAGCAGTATGAATCCGACTTTCAAATTTGGAAGAAGGAGTACGAGAACGAGTGTAAGATTCGTCAAGTTGAGAGTGAGAATGCCATTCGGCAGCATTATCGCACGGAGAGGGACCGTCAAATTGATGCCATAGTCACCCGCATGGACACCGAGAGTCTCAAGCACCAGGAGGAGTTCGAGGCGAAAATAGGGTATGTCTAACTGGAAAGGCTACATGAATTGGCATATATTCGTTTTTTATTTTTGTCAGGCGGTTGAAGGAGAAACATGAAAAGGACATTCGGGAAGCGGAAATCGTCGAGAAGTCTCTTCGTGAGAAATGCACGGAAACTCGTACACGTTTGGCCGAATCTGATGCTGAACTGAGGAATTGTCAAGCAGAACTCAAACAACTACGTATCGAGCTTGACCATAGTAAAAAGGTAACCAATCGCGATTCTATACCACTTCCTTTGCAGTCGTCTAATTAGTTTTTTTTGATGGTTAGATGTGCAATGAATTCCTTGCCGAGCGCGAACAGCTTCGAGACAATGTCCGAACCGAAATCGCAACTGAAGTGGCCACTTTAAAATCCGAACGAGATAATGAGATCCAACTAATCCACAAAAGGTACTGCAGTAGGTGAATGGAATTAAATTCAAAATCCTTTTTTCCACAGAGTACAACAGGCGATCGAGAAGAAGGATGCAGCAATCGAGCTACTGCAGAAGGAGAATGGTGCGCTACGTGAAAGATGCATCAAGCTGGAGGCGGTTATACGTCAGCAGAGGAAGGACTATTGTGTTAAATGAAATGTCCTGTGATGGATGAGGACTAATGTCTGGACTTTCTATTTTCATTTCATTTTTGTAATTGTGTTTCTTTTTTTTGACATTTTTCTGAGTTTCCGTTTCTCGTGGTTTGTGGACACGGTTTAAACCAATTAAAATAGTTTTCCTTTAAAAAAGACTCTGTTTGAAGTGAAATTCGAAAGAGGGACGAGGCAAAAGAGAATAGGACCACCATGGCCACCTGCTGGTGGCCTCCAACAATTTTATTCTTAAGAGGCTTAGTAGTGGCGATGAAAACGATTTGACGTGTAAGACCAAAACCGTGAAGCGCATCCTTAAAAGAGTACTCGCACACTGGACGAGACATGCCATCTGGGAGCACTAAACATTTTTGTTGCGACTGAAAATATGCAACAAGTTGTACCGATTGCTCGAGGTATTTTTTGTGATAAACAAAATATCCCCAATTCCCCAGCTCACACATGCATGTACACGACATTACATTAGGATAGACGAATCGTTTCTGTACCCACAGATGCCCCTACAACTCACAGTGCGTCTGGTGCAAGTGTACCCGTCTATTTATAGTTTCCCTCTCGCTATCGCACACATAGAGCGCCAGATCGAGCCCACAGAGCAGTGGTACTACGGAGGCAATAAATCGAATTGAATTTATCCACGTTTGCCTGTGGGCTGACAGGCTAATGACCCTTGGCTCTTGAAGTGCGACTAATGTAGGAGGGCGAAGGGTGGATTGTAGCCAAAAATGTCGATTCACTTGCGTGCTGTTGCATCTATTAGATTTTTTTTTTTTGTTTTCGATTAGACCAAATGCCCCGCCCGATACGCATGCTAAATTCATTTCTTTTTTTTTTTGTCAGACAATTTGTTTGGTAAGTACATTGTATCTACAATCATATGAGATGCATCTGCGCTACTTTGCATGGATTACGGATGGAAGCGTGTTCGGAAATTTCATTTTCTTCGGTCGACATGGTGTAATTGGGTTCAGTGGTACATAGAGTACCAGAATGGAATGCATATCCCAGAGATACGAGTACATACGAAATATTTACTCCCAGTAGCCGGTCGTTATGTGCGATGAAGTGAGGACTTGGCGTTATTTATTTATTTCTTTTGTTTTCTTTTTGTTTTTTTTTTTTTTGACGTTTCATTGGGGAATTGGGTCAAGTTGATGAGAGGATGTACTGTATGTACACGTACGTGCTGATGTAATTCACTTGAGAAAAGGACGTGCAGTCTTGCAGATGTTCTTGATTTAAACTGTAGAATCTCTGTGTTTAAGCATATTGAATGGAAAGTAAGATTTGTAACTGCGACTTATGTCTCAGTTCATGGACATCTGTATCCACTCAGGACGAGCGCAGACCGTCACATAGGAGATAGAAATCTGATTTCCTAACTTCTATTTCTTCTTCTTCTTAACCAGCATGTCCCTCCAACTAGCACGATCTTTTGCTAGCCGTTTCCATTGCCGCACGCCCAGGGGGGGGGGGGGGGGGGGGGGACTTCCTTATAATCCGCATTTGATAGTGTCCATGCTTCCGCGCCGTACAACAGGACCAGTATGATAAGGGTCGTGTATAGAGTTCGTTAACTATATTACTCAATTGCCCCCTGAGTGATTCTGCGTTTGATTTTGGAACTGATGTCATTGTTCCAGGTCACTGCGGAGCCAAGGTAGACGAATACAATACAAACGTTCTGGCCAAGACGTCGGTGGTGAGCGTCCTTTTTTGACGACAGCATATATTTAGTTTTGCCCTCGTTTACTGCCAAACCAATTTTCGCCGCCTCCATCTCAATACTCGCAAGCACCTCATTGAGATCTCGCTGCGATCTACCTATTATGACAATGTCGTCGGCGTATGCAAGGAGTTGCGAGGATTTGAAATAGATTGTGCCTCTTGTATTGGCCAGTGATTTTTGCACAATTCATTCTAATATGATGTTGAAGAAATCACATGACAGCGCATCGCCCTGCCTAAATCCTTTTTTGACATCAGTCATCCTGCATAGTCTGATGAGTTTACCAGGTATGACAAAGGTAGGCATAGCGTTGTATAGCTCGTCTCTAATTGTAGGCATGTATGTATGTTGGCGTTGCAGTCCATGAAGAACCTGAGCAGAGCTTCTCTCATTCACCCATGTTGTGTGTGATTTCATTTTCCCATAGGTGAAAGGGACCTACAATTTATTGCCGGTTCCGAACGGCGAATTTCGAGAAGCTTTTCATGACAATTTTACTACAGGGGGTTTTGTCGGAACCCCACTGAGGAGAAACACCGTGAAAAACACGTTCGATGACATGGCTGTGTCGGGATTCGATCCCGTGTCATCGGCGTCAGAGGCCAACACACTACCCACTGCGCCACGGTGCTCTCATCACGTGCCCTGTTTAGAGACCTAAAATTCCACGTACAGAGCCGAAGATTATTGTCCTTTTTTCGTTTTTTGCAAGGGTTGTCAGCATTAATCCGGTCCGTAATATCGGAGGCTTGTGGTTGTTTCGGAGTTTTTGGTTTCTTTTTACGTTTACGGCTTGCTAGGCCGTAGCCCAACCGACTAATCCTGTTTTTTTAGGCGCAGGAGGATCGCCATTCGCCCCTCCCCGTCTACGATTTCCATAGGAAATCTCTAGACGGTACCACGAGGAGGTGGCGACCCGACTTACTAACAGTGCCGCAAGATGTTCGACTGCGGTGGCTCTTCTCGCTTTTTAGTAGGCCAGCATCCGTTGGCCCCTACGAGGCCATCTAACTTCTATTTAAGAAAACCCATTTCTCTAGAAATATCTGGTATTTTTCATTAATTAAAAATAAATAAAGCTGGGCATACAGCGCCATGTCGCAGTAGTTAGTGTGTTGGACTCTGACGCACGATGAGCGAGTTCGGATCCCGATAACACCAATGTAATCGAATGTTTATTTCGCGACGTCCCTCCTCGGGCGGCGGGGTACTGAAAAAACCCCCCGTAGTACAACTTGCCTAGAAAAAGCTTCTCGACTCACGCTGTTCGGAATCGGCATTAAACTGTAGGTCCCTTTCACCTGTGTGAAAAATAGAATCACACACAACATGGGTGATTGAAGGCAAGCTTGGCTCTGGTCCTTCATGGGCTGTAACGCCACCAAAGAAGAAGATACAGCCTCCTTCAGATTTTCTATGACCCTCCGAAGCTTTTCTGGGTTATCTTAGTTCTTATGTAAGTGTTTCAGCGTCCAATGCTACTGTTAAAAAAAAAATCCACCGGCATTAAGTCAGCTATTTAGATAGCCAGTTGGCATTACAATTCAAATATTTCGTTTGATTATAGCATTCATCACACTGTGGACCTTTGGGTGTACTATGGTGTCTAGTGTACTGTGCGACAATATAGGAAAGTCGAATTGGATCAACTCACACGTAAGGCCATAAATTGTTTCCTTAATCACAGAGGATTTTTATAATTATTTAACGCCAGATCGTGTCGCCTGGATTTTGAATAATGGGAGCCCTGTGTAGGATCGGAAATATTCTTGTACACAACTGAATATCTTAAATTCATTCCGTCTCCCCAATCCCTCGAGCTTTTCTCAAGCTAAAGTTGTAGCTATCCGCGAAGCGTACAGAATACAGAGTGCAGCCTCCTCACCGATTACACGTCCAATGCTATTTGTACGACAGCCAGGCCGCTATTAAAGCTCTTTCATCTTCTACCACCTTCTCTAAACTGGTGGATCAATGCAACGAGCTGACAGCTGGACAGCACGCTCGTTTGGGTTGCAGGACACACCAAAATAGAGGCCAATGAGAGCGCCGATAAGCCAGACAAGCTCGGGGCCACCTCATACTCCCCTGCTGAAATTGTGGGCCTGTCGCTGAACCTTCTGAAAGGCAACATCCTGCAACACTTTTTCAATACTCATGCTGCCAGAATAGGCATTCGGTCCAACACTCGCTGTAGTAGCTGTCATGGCACACACTCAGAGGAAACCCTGCGGCACATTTTCTTTGCTTCTTTGCGAATGCGCAGCACTGGATATTCCAGGAAGTTGCGCGGCCGACGAACTCGCAAAGTTAGGGTCAGTCTTCCTACCCTCGGGTACCTAAAAACAACAAAAAGTACGGTAAAGCACATCATAAAACTTCGAACCATAGAGGCTACCATCCTCCAATGGAATGAAAGTAATATCGGGTTTATCACTAAACAAATCTGGCCTAAGCTAAACCTAGGACGAACAAGGGACCTAGTGGCAATCAAAAGGGCACTCTAGTGGGTGTCATTACAGGTCATTGCATCATTGGAAAACACGCCGCCAGACTAGGGCTACCCTCCGATTACTTCTGCCGCGGCTGTATGGATAAGGAGGAAGAGGAATCGATACATCACCTCCTCTGCTCATGCCCTTCTTTTGCGAATCACAGGAGGATCTACCTCGGAGCTCCCTTCTATGAAAACTTAAGTGAGCTAGCAGACCAAAAAATAGCTCAACTTAATCGCTTCATCAGAAGCACCGGTTGACTCTCAGGTAGCGGATCAAGGTAATATGATCCATGTGATATCACACTGGGCCGACTTCGCCAACCACTTTTAACCTAACCTATGCCCAGCACTGGCAAGTCGCAGATTCTGCGCTTTTGGCATACATATATTTGCTCGACGACCTCTCAGGGGTAGCCAACCTCAGCTTGGCCAACATAACCAGTTTTCTCAACTTCACAGGCTTAATTTAAATTAACATCCCCCTTCAGATCCCTTAGGTTTCACGAGTTTTATGGTATCAAAACGCCGTCTATTCCTCACACGGAAGTCGGGTAGCCAAAAAGCTCGATACCATCGTGCAAAATTTGAAATGACGTACCCAAGCCTTTGCCGATAACTCCGATCAGCTGCCAGAAAACCCGCCAAAATGAGCAACGGAACATTAGCGGCCAACATTTCATTATAAAATTTTGACGAAACGGTATGAGAGCGCCATGGTGCAGTGGGTAGTGTGTTGGAACCTGACGCCGATGACATGGGATCGGACCCCGGTAAGAGCCATGTCATCGAACGTGTTTTCGCGGTGCCAACATAGATCCCCTGTTTTCTTAGGCCACGCAGAGCGCCTTTTTTCTAGACGGACTTGCCATTAGTTAAGTCAGGTACCTGATACCTTTCTCGTATCACTCTTGAACTAAAAGCGAACTAGTCATCGTCATCAGACCATTTTTAATCAGTTTGTTTTAGTTGTCATTTTATAGCCTCTAAATGGATTAACATCTCCGGACCAACACTTACTCGTAGAACAAATTTCGGAGATACAATTAAGCAATGTTTGTTGGGTTGTATGGGGTTTTTACTTTGGAAGTTGTAGTACTTTCTGTATTCCATTAAAAGTTTTCCGGTCTTAGTCACCGCTCCTAAATCGATTAAGGTTAAAAGTAGATAAAAAAGAGCTTTTCCATACATTGTAGAAGCTTAAGGAGTGGGAAAGAAAGGTAGTATTTGGTCAAGGTGGAATAGAATTCCAATAGAACTCTTGAAGGTCGCCAATGTGAGACAGACTTTCAAGGACAACTTGCTCACTTCCTACTTCCTTAATACCCTTCAACCGTTTAACAGTCCCTTTCGTAAAACAAATCATCCATCCATAATGAAGGACTTCATTCCCCTTCCAAAAATATGTACATAAATCAAACCAGTCGCCACCAATCAGACCAGAGCCAGTCAGCCAACAATCCATCACTTATTTACTGCGCAAAAAAAGTATACTGCGGTACCACCACTATTCCAGCAACACCAACATGTATCTTGTTCACAATCGTCAAGTGTAAGGAACTCCATGCTAAACATGCAATCCGACTTTCCAGCACCATCTGCATTCGATACAACTCAATTACGTCACCACTTGCATCTGAAGCAACCTAGTTACTCTATCCTCATCTATCCGTATTCGTTTCGTTATGATTAGTGTTTTATTGGTTCCATTGTATTACTCATCCACTGTTCTTGACCGTTCAATCGACGCTCTATGTCCCCTCCCCCTGCCTTCTCTGTCCGTTGTCTCATGGTGGGGCTTGCTTGTGTTTGTGTTATTTTTTAACACGGTTAGGTGGGTTAACTATGGTCTCCATATGGTGTCGCCCACTACAGAGAAACAGCGAGACCGCGAGAGCATCTGAATATCGAATCAAATGTCCTTCGATAGTGTGAGTATCTAAACTTGTGGATCATTATGATGATCATCATCAACACCATCGTGTTTCATTTCCACAATTCCACAGTACGCTCGTGTTTTTTCACACACAAAATAGAAGCGAAGAAAAACCATGGGATACGAGATGAAATAAAGTAAAACGAAGAAAAAGTATCTGAGTACTGAGTATGGGATGAAACGATAGCGGCGTACGATGACGACTTTGCTGTTGACTGGTGCCTTTTGAATTTTGTATTCTATACTATGGTTTTCTGCGTTGTACTGTTTAACCGAGTCTACTCGAGAGCAACCTATCCATAAGAATTTTATTCGTTGCTTGTTTAGTTCAGCATTGTATCTCACATTGAAAACTGTGTCTCCGCGTTCGTGTGTTCAATCGTTATTATAGTCAGTCAGTTTGAATTAAAGAATAAAAATAATTTTGTTTACCTGTGTATCTAGATAAGTTTGGAAATATGTTCAGTTCATTGACAGGTAAACGATACAAAGTAAATCCCTAATCCCATTTACATACATAACTATCTGTCCATAGTACATAAATACATGATTTTTGTTCATCCCGCACAGATGTATTGTTAAACTCATTGGATATATTGCATTCTGTTTATTGTTTTACTGCAAATTCTATATATATGTATGTACATTCCTTTGAGATAGATATGTACATTTTTTCTTACTTTATTTATCGATTTTCTGTTATATGTACAAAAAATGAGGAAAATTGTGTCACTCCTTGAAAATTCCCTTTCACTCGAGCTCCTGTGCCATGCGATCCCCTCCCACCGTGAGTCATAATCATTCCTTCACACTCCAGCAATGTGTTTGGAGTTGAGTTAGGTTTTGTCCTAGTTGACGCTACTTGGATTCGTTTAACACCTTATACAATAGATACTTTGTACTATAGGGGAATAGATCCTAACACTTTTGAGTTTTTTTTTTTTTAGTCTAAATCACGAGTAATTACTAAAAATATTTTTTTTTTTTTTTTTAATTAAACTTAAAGTTAAACAATTCGAATTAAATCTTTTTCCATCTTCTTTTCCTTCCTACACACTGTTGCACATTTATTCCACTTTCGAAAACAGCAAGCTCTTTTCTTGTTTCCAAGTTTGTTCTTTTCTGTATTTCAAGGATATTCGAAGAGAATGGAATTTTCCGTAATTGATTCGAGAATATGTACAGATTGCTATAAGGATACATGCCATTATACATACATACATATGTATGTACACATGAGGGGTGTTCAATCGTTCATACTATTTAAAAAGAAAAAGTATCTATCTGTTAGCTTGTTTCTTTGATAGGAATCGGTTTAAGATACTCTCTTATCCTGAGCTATCTATTACGTAATTTTGTGGTTATTAGCATTAGATGATAATGACGCTGGGCAGCGGTGTGCGTAATTAAATTTCGTTCCACTCTTTGTGGTCGATTCTATCGTTTTTTGTTTTTTTTGTTAGAGATTTTCTGCGTTTTGTTTTAGTATCTGTATCTCTTCGGCTTTGCATATTGTTTTTAGTCGGGCTGAGATAAGTGTTTGTTGTTGTTTGCTTAGTGGGCGACGATCAAATTTGATTATGCGGCGCGGCGTTGTGTTGCGCGACTGTCAAAAACCTGATTAGCCGGTTGCTGGTCGTACTTTTTGATGTTTATTTTCTCTTTTTTTGCGATGTAGCTTTGGTTGAGTTGTGCGACAATATGTTGAGCGTGTTTCCTGGAAGAAAAGTAATTGTTGCAGAACGATGATGAAAGGCTACGTATGTATGTACATTGTATGTATGTATGCTACAGAGTGACGACATGATGAAGGACAATTGACTTCGAGGGTGGGAAAATGACTGTGAATCAATGGATGCATTAACTATTCTCTAGAAGAGCTTGGGAGTAAAACAAATTGCGGGGTTTTGTTGAAATGTCTTGAAGCGTAGCTTTATATATTCATCAGATTCGATTGGAGCTTGCTTAAAGCTTGTTTGTATATAGGGAAAGTGGAAATATGGTTTACTTTGTAGAATTAGTTAATTGAAAAATTTCACTTGGTTACCCGGGGCGATTAGAAGCGACATTTCCTTTGGGTCGCCCTGGTGCAGTGCAAATATCACCGACTGTTGAGCGGAAGGTCAGTAGTTCGAAAAATGTTCATAGCAAGGAAATGCAACTTCTACATACATACATATGTATACGCAAAAGTGCACCATAGCTGTTGTGAATAGGAAGTGGTCAAAAATACTGATGAAGGCATAACGTTCACAGAATATCGTCACTTCAAATTCATACTCTCTGTCTGCACTTCTAATAAAACACCGAAATGGCATGGAACATTTGCTGGTTGGGAACTACAACCAACGTGACAATTCAGTCGAGTTCCTCTCGAATCCTATCAAGGACAACCACCCCTGGCGAGTAGTGAACGAATATCTATGTACGACCCAAAACATCTGAACTCCGTTCAGGTTGTGTGACAAACATCATAAGAGTATGACTCTTGAACCTGTGCGAACCATAAAAAAACAGTTCGCCCTCCTACCCCTCCACCCGATCGCTCCCACTTTGACATATGCTTGGACTGTTGGACATGGTCATACGCATTATCCTCCAACAACTCCACGGTTCGTCAGATTTTTATTTTTATTTTTTAATAGTTAAATTTTATAACCAATATCGAGCCTATAAACTACGACTTACATACATATGTGCATATGCAAACATTACTTGGTCGCTTATCAAATCTACTGCTATTGAAGGCGATTTTTGGCATCGCTCACTCCACGTCAGGTGCGTCTACCGAGCCAAGTAGATTTATGGAAGTAGATTGAACGATAAAGCCTTCACCCCTAGTTATCAGCAAATTTACTCCTTGCCTTGCTATTAAAGGGTAAGCAAAAACAAAAGCGATTGCGCACCCTAGATATAGTATATGTACATATGTACTGTTGTACACTGTACACTGCAGTGGTTAGTGTGTTGGACTCTGACGCACGATGAGCGAGGTCGGATCCCGATAACACCAACGCCATCCAAAAGAAGAATGTACTGTTGTGGACACGAAAATAGCAGTAGGTAAAAAATTAAGAAAATAATGCAATTTCTTGTAAACTGCTGCTTGTAATTGAACATCAAACAGATTTCGGTGGAGTATTTCGTGAGACGAGAAATCTTAGTGGCATTTCCTCTTCGCTATATGGTAACATAACATTTTGTAATATGTCCATAGTGCCGTCGATTTTATGTATCGGCCCAACACCGTAGTAAGAGAAACATCCCCACACCATTACTTTTGATATAAGACAATCTGAGACTCATCTGTCCATAAAATGTTTCGCCATTTTTCCACAGGCAATCCAACGAAGCTTTTCGCAAACTCTATTCGTTTGTCCCTATGTTTTTTGTCAGTAGCGGCTTCTTCCTATGACTTCTTGCTGCTAAATTTGCTTCCAGGAGTCTTCTTCGTACGGTCATATCGCTGATATTCAAATTTAGCTCTTTTCGGATTTTGATTGCCGATTTATTTGGGTGTTGTTTGGATAGTCGCACTATCTGCCTATCGTCCTGTGGCGTTGTTTTTTTCCCACCCCTTGTTTCTTGTTTGTTTACATGTTTTATGGCGTTTGCTATCATTTTGGCAGAGCACGAACAAATGCGTTTGATTCCTTTGTAGGATTCTCCTTTTTTCCTCAGCGCTAAAATGAGTTTCCTTTGTTCATTGGTGCAATGCTTACCGCGAACCTCTTTGACAGAAAAAAAAAAAAAAAAAAAAAGAAATGGAAGCTCGCCGTAGACTATTTATACTTTAAAATATAGATAACATACTAACTAACTTGTTTTCCTTTTATTTAAAACAAAAAACCCTGTTCTTCTCCTAAAAAATCAAAACACTGCTATTTCACGGTTGGCTTCAATTCACCGTTAATCGAAGGCCGTGAAACATTTGCTAACGTTTTCTCTTTCTTTCCATTGCTTGTCTTTAAGACTTGCACTGAATGCATTCATTCTTAATGTGTGAGTTCAGAACCAGGAGCATAAAGATTTTAAATGATATTCATAAAAGCACTGCTATTTTCGTGTTCACAGCTGTATACTAGGTGGGTCACAGGGCATCCAAGTTGGAGCGAAGCGATCCATTTTAAAACTCCGTTTATTATTCTATCAGTGCGCGTGAGCAATCATAATCTAAGCAAAGTAGTACCTTCTGATACGAATACGGTGACAGTAATGCATTACAAAAACTTAGATGTTTAGCGGACCCTTAAAAGATGGTAACTGAGTTTCTTTATCGAATGTAAAAAGAATTGTGGTTCTATGTTAATTCGTCCATTAGGCCTACGCTAGCTGGTGGTCATCGAAAACAGACCATCGGCATATGTTTAAAATTTTTCCCTGTATGCTTTCATTCAGGTATTGTGCAGGTGCGGAAGGACGATCGTATCAGTGACTATTCATATGAATTTATGTTTGTCATACTTTAGTCTATATCCTTACGGTCCGCGGCTATTCCAATCAAATGGATAGCAGAGTTGATAGTGTTCAAAAAATGGCGCCTGCAAAAACAGACTTCGTATTTCGTTGACAGAGCTGTTTAACGACCAAGGTTAGAACGTGCTTTCCGAGGCATGATTATTGAAGTCTAAAGAAAAAAATATGTATTTTTTATTTTCACAAACTTTTCTCTGAATATTTACTATCACCATGTCAAATTTGGTTAAAATCGCTTAAAGCCTTCTGGGTTGTTTTATTATCAAAATGCGGATGCGCGTGATTACTAATGTCAAGTCTATGGGACACGTTTTCGGTGATTATTCCTCGATGATATGTCCGATTTTTGATCTTATCTCTTTAAAACTGTCCTCTCGATGCTTTCTATTGACATGTCTAATTTGGTCAAAATCCGTCAAAGCGTTTAGGAGGAGTAGTCTGTCGGTGATTATTCCTCGATGGTATGTCCGATTTTTGATTTTATTTTTTTAAAAACTTCCCCTCGATGCCTTCTATTGACATGTCTAATTTGGTCAATCCGTCAAAGAATTTAGGAGGAGTAGTCTGTCAACGGAATACATTTTGGGATGTTAAGGAGCTTCGCTCCAATAAAAGGCTCCCAGTGACGTTAGTTGAAAAAGCTTTCGAGAGATATTTTAGACCTCGAAAATCAGGGAAAAAGGATGTTATCTTTTCCAAGACTTCATATACATATGTATGATGTCCTCTTTCTCATATTACTTTTATTTTTGCCAAAAAGGACGGGGAACGGAGGCGGAATACTTGATTTCTCCAAGCCTTTGACGCCTCATTTAAACCATTTTATACCTTGGCACAAAGTGCTGATGTCTTGGTCGTAGATAAGCTCAAAGTCATGTTGTATGTTTGGCCGGTACTCATGGGTTAATACGACTTTTGGTGCTGATTCCAGCAAAAATCTACTCAGGTTAGGTTGGTCTACATATGATTTTATAAAATACTGTAAGTCTAAAATATGTATATTTAATCTTCCACCGTCTTTATAGCAATCTGTAAAACAATCCAATCGAACTTTATTCCATTCAATTTTCGAACACAACACAGATTCAGTAGTAGCTGTACACACATTTCATAAGTATCTGTCTTCACTTTCATAAACATTTTTTCTTTGTTCCAAAGCACCAGAAACCACACATGAAAAGAGAAAAAATATACAAAAAAAAAAAGAAATAAAAAAAAAGAAAAATCTATATCCAAAGGAAAAAGAAATTTAGAAAACACCACACCTTATTCCTCTCGAATTTTTTCCAAATCTCTTTTAATTCATTTTCTATTTTTAAACTCATTTTCTGTTTTTTTTTTCTCTTTTTTTTTGTAAGAATTAAAACAAAAAAACGTTTAAAATCAATTATTTTTTCTCGAGGAAAGATAAAAACCAAAAATCTTCTTTTTTTCCTTTTAACATTTTGTTTTTTTGTATTTTTTTATAATTATCAACACGCAGACGGTTCGAAATGTAAGTATGCGTATATAAAATAAAATAAATCTATAAAATGAAATATATAAATCAATAAAAAGTGACGTAGATACGTAGATAATTTATTTGGTTTTCTCTCTGGTTTTTTGGTTTTTTTTTCCGATTTTGGTTTGTTTCGATTTTGAATGCTATTTTAACGTAGATTTGAAATAGTTTCCCGCTTAGGTTGGCTGGTTACATATTGTATGTTATGATAGATTTCATCAGATAGTTTTTTTTTTTTAATTCTAAAATATCCAAAAAGGTAGCGAAAAGCGAATTTTAGCTCTTCGATATCGGACAGAGTACATACATATGTACGTATTTATTGGAGACGACCACGCCTAGCAATTAGCCAGTCGTGTGGTTGCACTTATAGTTACATGAAGATCTATTTCTTAGATTAGTCGTTATTTGAACAAGTTCTAGTTTCCCTTGTTTTGGTTTGGTCGATCGTGATGACATTAACACGCTAACTTGGAAACATGAAGGCATATGGAAATCTGGATGTATCAGCGCGTTCCACGTGTTAATTCGGGCGAAAAATTGCGTTGTTTCATCACTTTGGACGGATATTTTTAGCATGTACTTAAGTATTTACTTGCAGTTAGAATCAACATTTCGCTGGAGATCGTCAAAGATATTTGGGGTTCGATTGTGAGATTTTTGCTTTATAAATCGGCGAATGCATTTTGAACGCACTGCTTGCATGCATATGGCGCACCTTATTTAAGAATCTATTAAAAGTGCATATATTGTATGTACATACTTCCTTTTCTGGAGAATGAATTAAGTTTCAATCTACAAGACAACAGGCTACGACGCAGAATTGACAGTCATAATTCGATTAAAATTCCTAGTTAAATAAGTTGTTTAAGATTCTCATGTGAAAGCTAAATTAGAACAGATTGTTCGAAGTATGTATCTTCTCAACTTGACCTCTACAATCTAAATGACTGCCAAGTGCAAGCGATGCATGCCATCCAGTCAATTACATCGAATTTAGATCCAAGAATTTTCGACTTACTTGACATTAAGCAAGTATACAGCCAATCATTTCAAGCGTCGAGTTCGAAATTCGAAGATATTTGACTGACCTCTGCCAAATTCGTGATTACGACCGTTGTGACATAGGGCTAATCTGCATTAGACCGATACAATTATTTATTGATCTTTTGAACATCTTATATGTATGTAAAGCTCACATCACTCTTGCACATGTACAGGGCATGCGCCTGAAGCGATATAAAACCAACACCGATTTCATCTATACACCTCGACAAACGATGAACAAAGTGCGCAAAAAGCCGCCGAATGCGACGTGTAAAAATAGAACAATAACCACATCATGAATAACGAAATCCAATCCACTACCACCACCAGTAGTAGAGCGTAGAACTGACTAAGCGGGTGTGCGGCACATCGTATGCACGTGTATCCCCCCTTCACCACCATGTCATACGGGGTCTCCCATACGAAACTAATTCTCCAACAAAAGTCGTGGCACAGCACAACAGTAGCATTGTATGGTATGGTAGGACTGAAGTTCTTATATGATGTCATCTACCCGACTCAAGGTTATAAGCTATGTACTATGGCTAACACGCATCAAGTCCGTAGTCGCTCAAGCGACAACAAATATTTCTATTGTTGTTGACCAAATCGATATCAGCTGATTCGGATGGGGGCCACAAGGTCACTTCGGACACCGCTGAAATTCGGAGTAAACATCAAAACATTCTATTGCTGGCAGGGATGATGAAATGATTTATGTACATACGGAGAGCCTTACATATGACACGTCGCGGGTCTTGAATACGTGCTTTGCGGGTGTAACGAGGCGCAACAAGATGCACTGAAAGAACTAGAAACACCTGTCATCGATGTGAATCGTTGAACTGTGAGAATTGGAGAATTGATGGACAGACAGGTGCTTTAAGCTATTGATGTTAATAAGTTATTACTTTGAACCTTGAAAGGTATTAACACTATCTGTGAGTCTGTTTGTGAGTACTTCCGTACTTTTGACATTATGTCAGAATGATGTAACGGACATTTTAAGCTCAATGGAAAAATGTATGACATTGTTTGTCTGGAAATGCTGTATATGTATATCCCAAATGTCACTTGAAATGCTGCCTGGAAAAATTGTGAAAAAATTACTTCCTCTCATGTCATTAATTGTCACATGAACTGTCATCTGTAAACTTGATTTAGAACCTGTCAGCCTTAATAGTCCCCCAAAATAGTAGTCCCTGTTGATGCAGCACACTCAAATAAGATGCGCCCAATGACTCGCGTGCCTTCCACCTCTCAGGAAGATGGAATTTCCGGATTTTCTAAACAGTGCATTCTAAGCTAGTTAAAGAAATCTCAGGCATTCACTTCTCTTTCGTGCAATCGACTGCTATTTATAGACGTGTAGACTCCACGCTCGTTGCGGCAGTTTATTAGATACACACTTCTAGGCAAGTGTCTGTACCCCATGAATCCCCACGCCTCCTTCCAAATAAAATTCACAAAACAAAACAGAAAACCAGTAAATGTTGCTTCAACCTAATGGTGCCAACTATTAATGTGAGGCGATGATGTCAGCTATCAGGAATGCCTCGCAATAGCGGGGAGCAAGCTTTGAGATCAGCGACTTAACGCTCCTAAGGCGCATTGCCACGGCCGGCATTCATTCATTCATTCATTCATTCATTCATTCATTCACTCTTCCGAGTTGCTGCATTGTTTGTAATTATTTTTATTTTCTCTTACGAGAGAGTGTGCTGATCTAATGGGCTTGGAAACATACTAACGCGGGACGCGAAGACGAGCTTTCAAATGACAGAATTTTCTACGAATTTGTTTCTTTATTTTCGCTAAGAAAATGAAGTCATTTTGCTAATTTCCGAGCATTGCTTCATTTGTTTGGATCTTACGATGGAGGGAATTCGTAATACAATAGATTTTTAGTGGTAATGGGAAAAAATTGATTAATGTTTTTGGCAACCATTCAGACAATCAATGGGACATGCCAAAATTTTGGCTTTTAAACACATTTTAAAAGCGCTATCTTGCATTCCTGATAAATAGATTTTAGGAAAAATGTCTTATTACGAATTCTGCATGGAGTGCTGCATGCAGCTTTTTGATTCCCTCAGTGCAGCAATTGGAATAAAGTAAAATTCAGCGCCTTTTTGGCTCGGTATAAATCATATAAGTTATTTTTGGGATATCATCATTAGAAGAGTGCTTAAATCCATCAGATAAAAGCCCAACTAGAGGTAATTTACGATCATTTAAATAACGCAACACATGACTTTGACAGACCTACGTCATTTTGCTGAAGACAAATTTCCGTCGCAACTGGGCATTGAGCTACATAGGTACCTATATACATGTGACACATCTCCCCGCCGAACTTTGTGTTGGCGTTATACAGACAGAATTAATGTCATACGCATTACTTGGTGGCGTACTAATAATTACTAAGCGGAAGTTTGACAAACTACCATCAGCGGTTTAATGGGGACGGAGAAAACTGAAAAAGAGAGTGCGAATACTGCGAATGCCTATTCAATGGTCGTGCGTAGGTAGAATGGTTGGATAATGTGAAACCGATCGAGGCGTTGACATATTAATGACTGTGAAGAGGAAGACGTGATCACAAGGGTTGCCGCTGCATGAAGTTATTCGTTATTTTCAATGAACTAGGCCCTGGTCCTGCACGAAGCTTGATAGAGTTAGGCCATAGATTTTTTTCCTCTCCTCCTTTTTCCAATACTGACATGAATATAATTTTGTAAGAAATAAAAACCTTCTTTAGCATCCCTGAAGAGCCTGGGCGATAAGACCGCCAATTTGTTCGGCAGGAAGAAGGATGAAGCTGAAAAGATCGCCGCAGATAAGGCAGAAAGTGCCAAGAAACTGGCAGAGGAACAAGCTGCAAAAGTCGGTCAATCTCTCTCATCGGCCAAATCAGAAGTAGAGAACTTTGCTTCTTCCACTGGTAAGTCAGAAAAATTTACGGAAAATACTTTAGGATGACAATTGCTTTTATTTAGCTAATGAAGCTGGAAAGGCAGTTGATACCGGTGTGAAGACAGCATCGACAGCAGTTGACAACACAGTGAATACCGTGAGCACTGCAGCGCAAAATACCAAGCAAGCAGCTAGTAATATTGCCGATGCTTCTCAAAAGGTATGCAATAAATGTTATGTAGAACCCTTTCCTAGAAAATTGTTTTTATTTTAGGCAGCCGCCAACGCTGTAGATCAAACCAAAAAAGCTGCCAACGAAGCTATCAACAAGAGTGTTAAAGCTGGCGAGCAAGTGGTCGACTTGGCCGAGCAGAAAGTCGATGGAGCTATTAAGACTACTAGTAGCGCTGTTGACCAGAAAATGAATGAGACTGGCAAGTATGTTGACGAGAAACGGGAAATAGCCGCAAAGGTAAGCTATGCTTTGGTCTAGAAGACGCACTTCTAAATTTTCTTGTTTTCACAGCATCTCCACGATACAACAGCCAAGGTTTCCGAGTCGGCTGGTAATACTACTGCCAATCTCTTGGGCAAGCTCAATATTGGAAAGTAGAGCAAAATGCTTCGAAATGAGATTTAGATTTAATTTGGTTTAATGTTTAAGAAAAAACAAACAACTCTGCAAAATCAATTATAAAAGAAAACAACATCCAAAACAAGAATCACTGTCCACTTTGCTTTTTAATGCAAAAGCATTCGCGAAACGATGTAAAGAAGAAATAGTGCCAGTTTGAGGTTAGGGAATTTAGAGAGAAATATTTTTGGGAATTTACACGCACTACGCCGTCAAATATAAAACGAAATATATATACAAACATACCTTAAACTAAAACTAAAAAAACAAAAACCATGTTGATATTAAGCTATACAAATTGGATGTGAAAACAAAACAACTATTTACTCTTAGATTTTTAGATAGTTTAAAAAGATACAAGGCATGCAAAAACGAAAATCAATTAACTAAAACTCGTGATTTTGTAAACGCATGTTTCTAATGTTGTTGCCTTTCGAAAGGTGGTCTGAACGGGGTTAAATATTTTTTTTTTTCTTACTTTTATATTATACATATATTCAAGGCCTATTTTTGTACATGTAGATTTTGCAAGCAGAAATACGAGTACGTAGCACTCTTTCCTCGTTGAAAACAGTGACCAGACCCCACACAATGAGTCCTTTCTCAATCCTATAGCATCAAGTGAGGGAGTAAGTCATATCTTTTTGCAATAACTGCTTAAATCGAACTTGGCCAAAGGGTTTTTTGCACAATAGACGAGTCTACATTGTATGTTCTTGTTATTTCTAAAGATGTTGTATTTTTAACAATTTTAGTTTTAAATTGGGACAAAAGAAAATGATTATTTACGTGAAATTCTAGTTTTAATTTATTTGTAAAATAATAAAAAGCAAAACAAACAAATGTGGTAATACTCCTTACGTTTTTTCGCACTGGCGTTTTCTCAAATATAATTTCTTACAGGAAAAAAGGACTTTAAAAAACACAAAGTAACTAGGTGAAATGTTGCTTCGGACTGTATCAACATGTAGTGTGTGGGTCATGCACCCGAGACACGAACCATTGATAGTGGGTCCACAAGCAAGTTGCGTGTTGCTGTACGCACTTGACGCTTCTTTTGGGGGTCAGTGTTGCCAACAAAGAGAAATAGAATTTCGATTGGGAAATATGTTTCTCTCTATCCAAGAAATGTTTGTCGCCAAAAATATTTTACCTGGTGGCTTCTAAATAGAATGGTTTCTTTCTGTCAACGTTCGAATGATATTTACCTAGTCTTATCCGCGGAGTCGAGTAGGACCATCAAAATTTGACGTCGGGAAACTGCAATCGCAAGAGACCGCCAGGAACTTCGCCGATCGTGTCTCCCTTCTGCGGAGTGTATAACGGCGAAGATGGTCAAGATGCCGCTGTCAGGCAGAATGCACACCATTCACACTAGACGAAGATGAATGAGAATTCCGTCCACCTGACTTGGACAAGGTTAAGAGAGCGATATCAAAAGCTGCTGGCGCAGGTGTCTTGCCTGCTGAGCTATTTAAAGCGGCTGGAGATGATTTGGTTGGGAACATGCACCAGCTCATCTGTAAGATGTCGGAAGAAAGCATGCCCGATGAATGGAATCTCACAGGGGACCCCTATAACTGCGCCAACTATGCGGCAATAAGTTTCCTTAATATCGCGTATGGGATCTTTTCTGCCGTGCTGTGGGAACGCCTGAAACCATTCGTGGACAATTCGATAGGTTTCTATCAATGTGACTTCAGACCAGGAAAATCCACGTTAGACCGAATATTTGCACAGCGGCAGATCTTTGAAAAGACCCATGTAATTTCAGGTCGATACACACACTACCTTTTCGTCGATTTTAAGGCCGCATATGATAAGCTATATAAAGCCATGTTATGTTTTGACATGCCTGCCAAGCTCGTCAGGCTGTGCAGGATGACAATGGAGAATTCTCGCTGCTCCAATAAGGTCGCTAAGGAGTTAACCGAGTCCTTCGATGTCAAAAAAGTATTCAGACAGGGCGACGCACTGTCGTGTGATTTTTTCAACATCGTCCTGAAAATATCGTGCATGATTCACTGGCCAATACAATAGGCATGATCTACGTCAAGTCTGCACAATTGCTCGCATACGCTGATGACATTGTGAGCATTGAAGCAGAAGCGGTTAAAGTGGGTCTGAAAGTAAACGAGGGAAAAACCAAATATGTATATGCTGTCGTTAAAGAAAAACGCACAGCACCGATGTTTTGGCCAGAACGTCACTATTAGCAGCCACAACTTTGATGTAGTCAAGGATTTTGTGTACCTTGGCTTACTGGTAATAAGCGGCAACGATACCAGCACTGAGATTAGATGCAGAATAGCTGTTACCGACCGCTGTTTCTTCGAGCTCAAGAGGCAATTGAGTAGAAGAGCCCTCTCTCGGAAAACTAAGGTGACCCTCTATAAAATCTAAATCATCCCGGTCATCCTCTACGACGCAGATGCTTGGACCTTGTGAAAAAAGGATGAAGAGGCCCTTGGTCGTTTCGAGAGGAAAATTCTGCGTACAATCTTCGGTCCCGTTTGTGTTGATGGGGAGTTGAGGAGAATATTAAATCACGAACTCACGAACTGTACGGGCTGTACAGCGACATCGGCCTAGTACGACATCCAACGATCCAAACTCTTAGATGGCTAGACCATGTAGAGCAAATGGATAGCACAGCTCCGGCCCGAAGAGTCTTTGACTCCAACCCGGCAGGACGACGTTGCAGAGGACGGTCGGATCTAAGGTGGCGCACACAGGTGAAAAGGGACCTTAACCAACTGCGCATGCGACACTGGAAACAGCTAGCAAAATATCGTGCTAGCTGAAAAGGCTCGTTGGTTGAGGCCCAGGTTCACCCCGAACTGTAGCGCCGCCTAAGCAAGTAAGTAAGGAGGTTTTATGATGTCATCATGTCCTAGAAAAGGAGAATCTTACGCATTGATTTGAATTGAAAGAATCGAGGGGGTGCATAGTATCGGCCTATGCACCTGCAGCACCTCAGTCGAATGACTTCACTGCAGAGCTCGAAATGCTCTTTCGATTTCTGCGCTTAGACTCGGCAGAAAACTTTTAGGTTTTGATCGGAGATCTAAATGCCAAACATAGTGATTGGAGCAATAATGTAGCCAACATTAGAGGGAGCCTACTAAGCCACTGTTGGGCCTTGCACAACAATGAAAATAAATTCAAGTCACTTGCAACGGATAGTCCGTCGTTTCCTAGTAGCGGTGCCTATCTGGATCTAACTTTGCATGACTCTCGATTGAGACTGGATAACACGAACGAATGGTCTACGAACTGTTTATGTACCGTTGAATATGACAGTGACTATTGCGGATGTGGTGCCATTGCAGAAATGGCAGAGTATGTCTAATCGTACCTTGCTATAATAGTAGGGCACGTTGGCCACGTTTTGTCAACTGCTTGACGAGAGCACTCACTTCGAGTGCCGCCTTCGCACCGAACAAAGGGAACCTATCAACTGACGAGATTGACAGGCACCTAAAACAAATGGACAAAATAATGAAGCAAACGATGAACAAAACGATACCACGCCAACGGCATTACGATACCATGGACGTGTACCGAAAAGCGAAACGCGACAGAAAAGTAGACTCCTGTCAAGACTCAAACTCTTGTACAGGTGGTTTACCGACCCACGTCACGATACAAAATTTACCAAGTTGTGGTCTGCGAAAGAGCGAATTCATGTGAGCGACGCGAAATCGACTGCTTTGGTTTGTCCTGCACACGATTCTTACGGACAGCGACGATGTTTTCGGCAGATCTTGCATTTCGTCGACGTATGGGTGTTGGTTTATCGTTTACTGAACCAGAGGACTCAAATTTATCCACCACATTGCGAATGGTCCTCTCGATAGAATCCGAAAATGGGTGAAGACCGTGTGTGTTGTTGAATGCTGTATCCATCCATGGTGATTTGTCAAAACAGACTGAATAAAAGGCAGTCAGTTTGTGTCAGATGTTACTTCAACACTATGGCCGCTATCAACTGTCAAAGTTCAGAAGTCCCTATTAGAAGACCCTGTAGAAGCGATTAATGATGCAGGGTGGAGCAAAAGTAAGATCATAATCTGAATGTTCCTTAATATTCGTAAATGGTACGAAATATCATAACTTGACTATTAAACATGTTGTGGGCAGATAAGCAATTTGACCGTTGATCAAAACGCTTGGTCTTAAGGCTTAAAGTTCATGTTTGTTTCTCGCATCGTCCGCATCGCGCTTGGATGAATGTATTGCATGTACTGAGCCCATTAGTTGGAGAGTCCGCAAACATCGACGATACAACGATGTATACAATGTGTGATGATTATGAGTAGACGTTCGTTGTGTCAAGTTTTGGTAAAAGGCCTAAAGATGTTCGTATATAAGGCGGTTAACCTGATTTCATTCTCTATTAAGCCTGGAGTAAGAAGTGGATGTTTTGTATCCATTGTCATAATGAACGACGATGCCCATTTCCTCTTAAGTGGTCATGTGGCATGGAAGTGCATAGAGAGCCATTGCATACCCTCTAAGTGATTGCCTGAACCAGTTTTCAGTATCCAGTATTTGGTCCTGAGCATTATTGATTTCAGCAGGACCAAACAATGGAGATTTTGAAACAGCAATTTGCTAATTTGCGAGTCGCATGATTTCTGGTTTGTCGATTTGAACTGACCGTCCAGATAGCCACTTCTGATAGCGCTAGTCTTCAGCCTTTACCACAAATATTACAACTCTTGAAAGCCGACATGGAAGAAGAAAATACCAATCTGGTGCCAAATGTTCTGCGAGAAGCAATTAGAAATGGCAAAAAACAAGCACATAGTTTCAGCTCCTACAGAGATGCCTATTTGACGGATACGCCAAAGCGGTGGGCAAGGAAATTCTGAAGCAGGACTATTTGAAGGGTACCTTATTCTAGCTGTTATAACACATAATATTACATTCAAAGCTCTCTAAGAACAGTGTGTACCTATTGGGAGCAGTAATAAACTGATTGCAATTAGCTGATCTTGAAGAGGAATAATAAAAATGTTGGCGACCCATTTAAGCGACAAAATTTATTTCGGGCTTACGAAGACTTGCTGAAGAGCAAGTAACATAGCAATCAAGGATATGGATCAAGTTAAATGGATTTCTATAAAAAGAATTACTTCAGGTTCTTCAATTTCACTTTAGGACGAAATGCGGCCTTGGAAAGCACTCGTTTACGATTCCTTGATAAATATAGACACAAGGGCAGCAGACAGTCTTTTGATCATTGTACTACAGCCTATGTGATCATGTCACGTTCGAGCATGATTGACATCATTAATCGGTTGCAGCTTAGGTGTAAATGCGGACGGTAACACCGTTACAGCGACGTGTGAGCTCGACAAATTTTACGTCGAAAAACTGCAATGATTGCCCACGTCTCTGCTGATCTCTACCTGGTCTAAAAATCTGCACTGAACCTCGTCACGCTGCTGTCAAGAAAATTGCTTCGGATGCTTAGGTTCTTGGAAACCATGATTCAAAAACAGAGTAAGAAATGATTGCTTCGGAGCTCTAAGCTATGCTCGATGTCAAAATTTGCGTCTTGCGATCGTGCAGTTTCTCGTCGATCGTCCACCTTACTAAAAGTACAATCTGCTATAAGTCGGTTAAACTCGCTGTATATATAGATGGTATTGAACGTTGTGCGAGCGAAGGTAACAAGGTGAGGGAAAGTTTCGCGCAGGTTGATGTTTTGACACCACCTGAACGGAGTGCAGTGGTTTTTGGATCGTAGATGTTCGTTGACTACTCTCAGGGGTGGTTTGTCCAACATAGGACGAGAGCCGACCAAATTTCGCGTTGGTTATAATTCTCAGTAATTCGTTCATGCACTTTTGGTGTACACTTACATAATTACCCCGTTTACATGCGTAGTCGAAAGATCGAGTCGAAACTGAGTTGAAATTTCGACCCAGGTTTTTCCGCAACGTAGTCGAAAGATCGAAGAGTTCAAACGTAGTTGAAGTGACAGATAGTATGTTTATACAGACCTTTTACTTTGATTGTGTTAGTCCTGCGTTGTGCCAACCAGCAAGCGAAAAGAAGGAGAAGCAAAAGAGATATCTCACACATACAGAAACAAAATGTCAGTTCGACTCCTCGGCCCAGGTTTACATGCATTTTTTCAACTCGATCCAGCTCTGCTAGTTGGATCGAGTCAAGTCGACTCTATTCTAACTCGATCCGCGTTTATATGGATTTCGATCCTAGTTGAATCCGGATTCAACTACGCATGTTAACGGGGTAACTATGAGTGGTATGCCTGCAGCAGTACGTTTGTACGTTTGAACTATAGACCTTCCGCTCGACGGCCGATGATGTTAACCACTGCACCACGGCCACCCCTTGATGCCACAAGAGAGCACTTCGAAAAAGTCTATCTTACTCGCTCGTCGCTTCCAAAACTCCATGCGAATCGCAAACAATTGCCATTTATCCTGTAAACCAGTAACTAATTCCACCATCAAACTGTGGCGAAATTTTCATATCCCATTCCGTTGCCACTGATGTGGAAAATGTTTTACCGAGAAAAACCAAGTTATTCGAAAACTTTGTGTCACAAAAGGTCATTTTCATTCGGTCGCTGAAACATAGACAAAAACCAGCATTCCATAGTCTCCTTTCAGAGTTTTTATCTAAAACGCATTTGCTCGTTCATTTTATTCATTCAGTTCCGTGTGATTTATGCCGATTGGATTTCACTTCATGATTGCTTCTTCACTTACAACAACGACGAAGTGCAGAACGACGGACACGGCGATGTCTTATACCAACTATACGAGTAGTCAGGAGTACATCCGACTTGTGAATGGGTGCCGCAACTTATTTTTAAGTCTGCTGTTAAACTTTATGATTCAATCTGACTTTAGAGCACCGATGGTGTGGGTGCAACTATGTGCAACAAAATCTAATTTCACCCTACGATAATGGTTTGCAGGACTATAGACCACAAGCTAGTTGACTAAGGAAAAACACAAAGGATTTGTAGAATAGGTGACCCGGGTGGGCGTTTTAATTCGATTCGATGTAATAAAACCCAACGTTTCTACACACCAGTCAGTGTTTAGATTATCTGCTGATGGAGGATGGTTAGAAAAAGGACTTTTTCCCATATCGCTACCATACCATACACTCGGTCTTGGTGGGATCGTTTAAATCTCTTTAATTCGCACTAGGGACATTTGAAATGGTTGGAAGCTCCTAAATCTTCATTGGTCCTTATTGATCACAATGAATTTCAAATTCCATCCTTTTGCAACACACATATCCGCATATCATTGAATGTAATGAAATCCGTCGTCGTGGGTGGTCCGGGTTGCTGGTTTGCATAGCAAATGGGCGAGTATTTGCTTTTCGCATCCTCGTAGTTTCGAATTTTCGGGCACTTAGTGTGTCCTTAAATTTTATTGCCTTCGATAAGGGAATGATCCTTTTCCTTTTATCCCGTCGCGCTTAAATGGGATTTCGAAGACGAAGAAAATGAAAATGCAGGATACACCCTCAATGGCAAGGCTGCAGTAATAGTATTTTAAATTAATTCCCTTTCGCACTGTGAAATGGGTGCACCCTACGTTCTGGAAATCAATTACCTTTTGTCGTTTCTGCCCCATTACCCAGGCATCCTGTTCCCTGTTGTCCATTTTCTTCTTTCCTGATTTCTTGTGTTCTGTCCTCGGCTCATGCAAGGAGCGGACTATTGCAGCGGAAAAATCGAACATTGGCCAGGATAAATGGCTATATTGAACGACCAAATAAAGGATAACAACTAACTCAGGTGGTAATTGAAATATCGAAAGTAACTTTCTATCTTTCTTCGTTTTACTTTTCGTCCCTCTATCTCGATAATGGGATTCTTACATTACCGCAAATAACGAAGAACTTTCCACATGAATTTGCCGTCCACTAATCCAAAGGGAGAGGAAAGGGACAAAGATCATACTCAGCCCATGTAAGTGGAACTTGATGAATGTGTCATGTGGCGCTTACGTGCGGTTGCAAAATTAGCTCTGAGGTGTAATTAAACGATACGCACCAGCATAACTCAATTTACATTTCGTTCAGCGGCCCATTTAGGTACTGCAGATACAATCGCCATATATGTATGTACAAGCCCCACGAAAGGATAACAACACAAAAGGACGAAATGTTCTGTTTAGCGTGTAGCCATCCGTTTTACGATTTATTTATATGCCACCGCGGCCCGCATAATCTGTTGGTTTGCCATCAAGAACCCGATTATGAAACGAACAATAACAACAAGTTGTTGGATGACGATGTACCGGCGATGGGTGAGATGGCTGTTACGTTACAGGTGCGGATTGTGGATTGCATGTGTGCGGTATTGGACGCGGCGTGTGAGATTAATTCGTTCCGATAAGGGGCGGTTTAATTAATCGTTTGGTGTCCGGAGAATGCGGTTTTTTTTTTGTTTCCACAAAACTGAATGAATATGATTGTAGTAGGCCGAGAGGAGGTTGTGGATGTTAGGTTGAAGCTTATCTGATGATTTGAGGGAAAAATGCATTTAAACTGTTGGAGTATTTCGCTTTCGTTATGAGTTATGTACTTCTCGGATTTGTTGATCACGTTGATTATGTGTGGCAGCACTTCGTTGATATTCCGCGCAAACGGGCAAATTTAGCTGCTTTTGGTGCGATACTTGGGTGAAGTGCAATAATAAATGGTTGCGACATGAAACGGAATCTGGAATTTTACTTTAATTTTTTGCATTCAATTGTAGTTCGCAGTAACGTATGTATTTTAGTGTTACTAATGCATTTTGGAGTCAAAAGCCTATCCCCTTCGTTCAAGGAACGTACTTCTCTGCAGATTAAAAAGTTTTAAAAGGGAATCTTACCAAATTGCGTGGCCTTATAGAAATCCTGGCATGCCGGAAAATCAGTTTCTAACGACCAATAAACTCAGCCATAAAGCGAAACTACTTTCACCGATATATGAAAACATCCTGACGGTAAAATATCCTTAGAACAACACGAACTGAACCCTCCAAGAAATATCCAATTTCTCGAAAAATGACATCACTAGCGTCTCAAACAGATTTCCTCACAGATAAGACTCTAAACGTTTAACTTTATTGCCCCATTTGTTTCACAATTGATTGCCTATTACCTAATCTATTCATCCGTCCTTCATCATCCCATCAATCCCATCCGGTCAAGGCTAACACTTTATCTTCAAACAATCCCACGACTTAACACCTTAATCAACTGCTAACCCACCGGTCGCCCCTTAGAGTCAACCAAACAAAGGTACCATGCAATGCAATTTCATCATCGTTCTCCAATCTTCTCTGGCAGTTGAACTCCTGATTTTCTACACGACCGAGCAACGTACCTGCTCTTGATATCAATCAATTTCTTGATTTTAATCGATTTGGATCCTTTTTCATAGCACTTTTCCTCCCAGAGGATAGATTACGACAGACTGGCTAAAGAGAAGGGTTCACGAGTTCAGGTTATCGCAGATGAAGACGATTATATGGCTTTGAGAGGATGGTCATTGTTTTTAGCACCTGGAATCAAAGTGCAGTTTTCCGGTGAATCTCCATCGTACACAAAAGATGGTGCACTTACAGAATATTACTGCACTCCCTCCGTATGGGTTGGTCTGAACTTGCGTGATGAAAGCATGATGCACGCAACCTTGATATTATTTACCGAAGGCGTCTGTGGTCACATTCTACAACCTGTTCATGACTCCATTCAGTTGACATTTTAATGTACTGCATGCGTCATGCAGAGTTCCGTGTTGTTCTTCCACATTGTCGGACTTCATGTGACGGTGGCACAATTTAATCCGCATTTTGTGCCCAACCGTTCGGTCATCGTTCAACTTTTCGAATGGAAATTTACCGATATCGAGAGGGAATGTGTCGAGTTCTTAGGACCACATGGATTCGGTGGCGTTCAAGTGTCGCCAGTGAGCGAGAATGTTGTACGTAAGGATGCCGGTAGACCGTGGTGGGAGCGATATCATCCGATATCGTATAAAATCGCCTCACGATCTGGTTGTCGCAATGAATTCCTAGCCATGACAAAAGCCTGCAATGCTGCTGGTGTACGCGTTTATGTCGATGCTGTGTTCAACCATATGGGAGTCATAAAGCTGTCTGGTATTCAGAGGCGTGAAATGGGATCCTTCGAATCTAATGAAGAGATCATGATAGGAACTGGAGGTTCGACAGCCGATGCTAGAACACGCGAATACCCTGCCGTGCCGTTCAAGAGCGAACACTTCCATAAAAGTTGTCCTATCGATGATCTGGCGAATGGCTATGCGATTCGGGTTTGTGAGCTTATGGGACGTCCGGATATTAATCATTCATTGAACTATACGAGAGACAGAATCAGTGGTTTCCTCGACGAATTAGTCGAGTTGGGTGCAGCAGGTTTTTTCATCGACTCTGCCGAGCATATGTGGCCGTGGTTAATCTCTGCAAGTCTTTTCTCTAGTAATATGCCAACTGGTATGTAAGGTTTTTATACTTTCAGGTAATCATTGATAGTGTGCGGGATTTGAATACGGAATTCGGTTTTCCTCGCGGATCACGACCGTTTGCCCTGCAAGAAGTCTTCGATTTGGAAATGGAAGGAGTCTCTAAGTAGATGCCCGATTTCTTGGGAACTAATGATGTTAACATGTTTTCTTTTAGAACCGAATACGCGGGGTACGGCGCACTGTTCGAGCCTCTCTACCCTGTTCAAATCACAGCCATTTTCGACGGGCCTGTACCATTGAGCTCTCTCGTAAATTGGGGTCCTACAAGAGATGGTTTTCTGCCACAAGATGTAGTCGTCTCCGTCGATTCAGTATACTTCCAACGGGGCCAAGGTAGTTTAATCTGTCCAAACGGCTCTTGTTTAAATTATAAGAAGCCGAAAAGCTATATAATGGCGACAGCATTCATGCTGGCTCATCCGTACGGGATCAAAAGGATTATGAGTTCATTCCGTTTCGAAGAGAGACAACAAGGACCACCAACAATAGGCGATGAAGATGATACGATTGCTTCACCGGAATTCGATGAAAATGGGCAATGCATTGACAATGGTGGGGTCACTCAGTGGGTGTGCGAGCATCGATGGAACCCCATCGTCAATATGGTCGCTTTCGCAAGCTACGTCGCGGATGAGGATGTACAACATTTTCAGATATTCGCTCCGAATCATGTAGCATTCTGTCGCGGCGATAAGGGCTTCATATTGCTGAACAATGACCCAAAGATGGATTTGCTAACCAGTGTGTATGCATGTCTGGAGCCGGGTGATTATTGCGATGCTATAAGTGGCGTTTTGAAAAATGGCTCTTGCACTGGACACAGGATTACTGTGAATGAGGACCGAATGGCTCTGGTGTCCCTCCCAGCTCATGGGGGCTTTGGGGTACTGGCTACGTTCAGCGGTTTTCGGGTGATTTAATAAATTTTAACTCAAGCGAATTCCAAATAGTTCTTTGTATAAACACGCCTCCCGCTCGCTGTGGTTGTAAATTTGTCGCAAGTTATCTGAAATTGGAATCAGCGAGGGTGTCCGGGCAGCAACGGGCACCAACAATAGAAAGTGCTATAGTGAATAATCGGCCGCCAAGTCCAAGGTGAGTTCATTTAAACACCAATCAAAACGCGTTTTCCTTCCTGTCGCGGAGGGAACAATGTAAATGGCTTCCGGATGGTGGGAGGTGACCAGAAAAATGATGGTTCATTGTTATGCAGCGAAAGGACTTGCGGGAGAATGGAATTTAAATTGCTTTCAATTGGCAAATGATAAGCAGGTGTAGGGAAAATATTGCCCGGCGCGCTACGAAGTCGAGGACGCCGTGGCGCAGTAATTAGTGTGTTGGACTCTGACGCACGATGAGCGAGTTCGGATCCCGATAACACCGACGCCATCGAATGTTTATTTCGCGGCGTTCCTCCTCGGCGGGGTACTGGCAAAACCCCCCATAGTATACTTGCCGTGAAAAAGCTTCTCGACTCACGCCGTTCGGAATCGGCATTAAACTGTAGGTCCCTTTCACCTATGTGAAAAATAAATCACACACAACATGGGTGACTGAGAGAAGCTTGGCTCTGGTCCTTCATGGGCTGTAACGCCATCAAAGAAGAAGAAGAAGTTGCTGTAAGTTTGGTTGGCAAGGATGGATCTTTGAGACTCTTGCCACGGCGATTGCCCCTTATGACAGCTGCCGTCAAAAATTCTATCAGCAACAATGTCTGATAAACGATGGTTCCATTTTGCAGGTAGTACCTAACTCAGTTGACATCAACTGCACTTCCGAAGGACATCTGTCTTCCCTTCTTTACATAAATGTAAATTAATGTCCATGGAGGATGAAGCGCAACTCTCAAGGACTCCATGTCGATGCACTCTATGTAAACTCAGGTAAAAAATGAAAAAACAAGCACAGAACGACCACGAAGCCATGAAGCTCTAAGCTCCTTGCCAGAAACCGAACTGTCACCCAAAATAAACAAAATACAGAAGCAAACAACAAACAGAAAAAAAGCAACATTTCTGACCATGAACCAGTTCCAGCTATGCAGATAGAGATAGAGCGCAACAAAAAAAAAAAAAAAATCCAAAATAGAAAAAGGACTCTGAAGCTCGACTCTCAATTGCAAATATGTCCTTGTAACTGATGATGAAAGTATGGAAATGATGATGGAAGTAATGTCAACGATGAATGACTAAGCACGAGCTGATGTAGGGTAAGCAATTCAAATGCCTTTTCATCGACAAACCACACCTGGACCGGCACAGTATGATGCCCACAAGCCCCATCCATCAGCACGCGTTACACAACCATTGTGATGGTGATAGTGCAAAAGGCGAATGATGAGCACAGAGGGCTGTTATTCCTTTGGGCTCTTCACTTCTTCGACAATGAGTTTTTATGTGTTTGAAATTGATTTAACGGTAAGTAGGTCATTAAAAAAGTGCTTTAAGGGGATAATGAAACGGCTAAGTGGGCTTTTCCTATACAAATATACATTCCTTCGTCCTTTCATATTCCTTTTTTGCGCTTCTTTAATTTGATTTGGGACGGAAAGTAATGGTGACCAAAGGATTTATATTTCCTTCTCTTCACCTTCAAAGGATATCCTGTCCCTTAGAGAGATGAGAAAAAAATGTATTAAGGCAAATGGAAAGTAAATCTATGAACACCTAACCTCTAATCACTTTTGATGACATCGGCAATACAAAAAAAAAGTTTAAATGAACATCCTGCTCATCATTCGCTCGTATTCCTTCGAATCGGGCTCAGAGGGTTCATTGGCGATGAACCAAGTGACACAAGCGCGTGGTGAAGTGACACTTGACAGCGTAAAAAATTAAAAAGAAACGAAAAACTAATTTCAAAGCTAGAACTCATCCTTCGAGCAATGAGATGTTCTCATTTCAGTTTTATCTAGTTCCAAATTTATACTTTATCCTACTATAGAGATACAAATTAAATGACATCCAAACATGACGCAGTCATTCGCTCGAAGGACGACAATTCAATTTGACCCAACTTCTTTCCATTCCTCTCTCGCGCTTCTGTTCTTCACCGACTTGATACCCAATATGTTACTAGAAAAAAAAAATTGAATTGAAAACAAAAGGATAATCTGTTATCTTAGCTTGCCCGTACTAAAAACGACGAAGGAGCCCAAGTCGGTTATGAGCCCACCAAAAGCGATGAAAGGCATTTCCAGATAACACCCCATCCAAAAGGCATTTCTCCAAAATTTCTCAGCGAAATTAAAACATAAAAACAAAGCATCGAAAAAGGACCTCCGCCCTAAACGCTCTATCTTGGTTTTATTTCTATGTTTTTTGTTTTTGTTTTTCTTATTGTCGGTGTCACAGCGTGATGAGGGAACGATTCATTAGAAAACCTCCATGACTCGGAGGCATCCACTTTTCACTTTAGTTTATTTTTCCTTTCGCCTCTTTAAGGATAATCATAAAATACACTGTAATGGCCGGAAAGCAGATTTTCTGAGATTCCAATTCGAATCAAGTCTTAGTTATGGACTAGCTGGCGGCAGTTATGGATTATTCGATTATTTTCGGATATGTAGTACGGAGTTGTTGGTTAAATTGAAATTGAATAGAAAAGCATTTCGTTAGACAATTACAGGATTTCCAAGGATCCCATTGGATTTCGGTGTGGATAGTGAATTGATATAATTAAAGTGCTTCGCTGGAGGTGAATTAAAAAGCAATGAATTCGTGAAACATGGGATTATGTGCTTTAGGTTGTTGTTCGGAAGGATTCGCGCCTAATGGGGTAATTGGACGATGGAACATACTTGGCAATTCACTACATGTGAATATTGTCGGTGGTGTCTATTACTCTATCAATTATCCGGGCATAGCTGTGGGTTAAGCACTTACTCTCAATCTTCTACACTAACTAGTCTTTACGATATAGGTAGTCGAAGAAGTCAAAGGAAAGGAGTAAGTTGCCATTCAATCGTCGCACATCGACTCGGGGGCAAGAATTAAGATGGGAAAGTAAATCTCATTTTCAGTCGCGCAATTAAAAAGTCGCTGATATCGGTTTTAAACGCCTAACCAAAGCCTCGTAGGGGTAGCGTATCCGACGTGCGCTAGCTTGTAAAATAGGGAGTAAAAGCCACTGCAGCCGCACATCAAGCAGTTCTGTTTGTATATCCTATTTTCACCTCCTCGTGGTGCCACCTGGGGATTTCTATATGAAATCGCGAACGGAAAAGGATAAATGGCGAGTTTCCTATGAAACAAAACTGGTAAGTGATTAGAAAAAACGGGCGCATTAACCGCTGGCCACCCAGAAACCAAAATGTTAGGTCCCTCAACAGATCACGTGAAGCCGAACAACTTGCTGAGGCCCTAGACTGCTATAAGGCAGATATTACCGCAATCCAAGAAGTCCGATGGGTGGACCGGACAAAAAGTGGATGAGAAACTGTGACATCTACTATGGCGAAGGCTACAAGGAGGGAAGGCAACGCTTGAGTTTCAAGCACGTAGGCGAACTTACTTATCAGGCCAGCGATTCATGGAGGATATGAGCCTGAGCTATAGCTGCCTTCCATCCTTGACGGTCCCGGGCAGGCTGCTTCCAGTTATCAAGACCAAGATGTCTCACATCCGCGATCACTTGGTCTTTATACCGGAGGTTCGATCTTCCTCTTCTTCTCGAACCAGGAGGCTCGGAGTCGAAGACCCTTTTAGCTGGAGCGTTGGTGTCCATGCGCTTGATGTGGCCGAGCCAGTGCAGTCGACGGATATTTACCTTCTGGACTACATCCACATCTTTGTACAGTTCGTAGAGTTCGCGGTTGTGCCTTCTTCTCCATTCACCTTCCTCACAGACAGGACCAAATACCCGGCGCAGAATTTTTCTTTCGAAATAATCCAAAATCAGCTTCGCCGTCCTGCTTATCGTCCAGCTTTCGGCTCCGTGCAGCAAGACTGCCAGTATGAGCGTTTTATAAAGCATGACTTTGGTCTTTCGAGTGAGGAGTTTTGACCCAAGTTGCTTGGACAAGCTGAAGTAACAGCGATTGCCAAGGGCGATTCTATGCCGGATCTCCACTGTGCTGTCATTTGTGGAATTTACGTTTGCCCGAGGTAGACAAACTCCTTAACTACCTCGAAATTGTAGCTGTCAATTGTTATGTTTTGTCCCAGGTGGTGAGCGACGGATTAGTTTTTGCTTGACAGCATGTAGTTCGTTTTGTCCTCATTGACCTTAAGACCAACTCGTTTCGCCTGTTCTTCAATTGCGGTGAATGCTTCCACAATGCAACGGCGAGAACACGCGATGATGTCGATATCTTCCGCGTATCCTAGCAGCTGGACGGACTTGTAGAAGATAATGCCTTCCCTGTTGACGCCTGCCCGTCGCACTATCTGCTCCAGCACCAGGTTGAAGAAGTCACATGACTGCGCATCTTCTTGCCGAAATCCGGTGCATGTTAGGCGTAGGCGGACGCCCATTACAATTCGCATCAAGGCTAAATTCGTCAATATCAGCCTAATTTGCGCTCACCCCCTACCGATAACAAGGATGACGCTACAAAAGACGATTTCTACGATCTCCTAGATAGAACATATGCCCAATGACGATGTTAAAATCATACTGGGAGACTTTAACGCGTAACTGGGCAAGGAAGTCGCTTTTGAAAGAGTCATTGACCAGCACAGCCTATACAATACCACACCCGAAAATGTATTTAGGTAAAATCTTCTAGTTACTAACACGCGTTTTCCACAACACAACATCCACAAGGGGACTTGGCGATCTCCGGATCAATCAACCGTCAACCAGATTGACCACATTGCGATTGATGGCCGGCACGCATCCGATATTCTGCATGTACAAACTTTCCGAGGAGCCCACATCGATTCGGACCACTATCTTGTGGCAGCCAGATTACGACTACGAATATGCCTGGCACAGTAAAATCGAGTAAGGCCAGCAGCATACAACGTCGCAATACTACAACCGCAAAGGCCGCCGGTGCCTATGTCAATCGCGTCACCCTCAAGCTCTCGAAAAACCCTCCAACACCTGCTCAGACCATACAACACCAATGGACCGGTTGCCAACGAGCCTTAGAGTGTGCTGCCTCTGAGATACTGGGTTTCAAATAGTCACGAACAAGAAACCCATGGTTTAACGACGACTGTAGGAGGGCACACACAGCCAAGCAGCAAGCCAAAGAAGGGGCGCTGCATTGAAGGACGAGAGCTACTCGCGAGCATTTTGAGCAAAAGAGGAATGAAGAGCATAAGCTTCTCGAAACAAAAAAAAGAGAGCATGAGGAGCTCGCGATCGTTCGGAGGTTTTATCAGCAGAATGACCCATTCGGAGCCGACGGACTACCTGTCGAGCTCTTTAAGGCAGCTGAAGATGACCTGGTTGGGAGTATTTACCAGCTCACCTGTAAGATATGGTCAGAGTAATGCATGCCCGATGAATGGAATCTTAGTTTCGCTTGCCCGATCCACAAGAAAGAACGCCTGAAACCGTTCGTTAATAAATTGATTGGTCTACATCAGTGTGGTTTCAGGCCCGGGAAGTCCACTGTCGATCAAGTATTCACATAGTGGCAGACCAACAAGTTTCAAATTGGCACGCAACATCTGTTTGTCGACTTTAAGGCCGCATACGATCTGAGCCAAACTCGTCAGATTATGCACAAAGATATTGGAGAACTCGAGCTACTCCATCAGGGTCGGAAGCGACTTGACCGATACCTTTAATGTCAAAAAGGGTTATAGACAGGGCGAGATGCTCTCGTGTGACTTTTTCAACATCGTCCTTTAAATGATCGTGCACAAGTCCGTACAACTGCTCGCATGAGAGCGCCGTGGCGCAGTGGGTAGTGTGTTGGCCTCTGACGCCGATGACACGGGATCGAATCCCGACACAGCCATGTCATCGAACGTGTTTTTCACGGTGTTTCTCCTCAGTGGGGTTCTGACAAAACCCCCTGTAGTAAAATTGTCATGAAAAGCTTCTCGAAATTCGCCGTTCGGAACCGGCAATAAACTGTAGGTCCCTTTCACCTATGGGAAAATGATATCACACACAACATGGGTGATTGAGGGAAGCTCGGCTCAGGTCCTTCATGGACTGTAACGCCAACATACATACATACATACAACTGCTCGCATATGTCGATGATATTGGCACAATTGGACGAACTCAGCGAGATGTCATTGAGCTTTTACGAGAAGCGGCTAAACGAAAGACGAAATATATGCTGTCGTCGAAAAAGGGCGCAAACCACCGGCATCTTAGCCAGAGCGCACATAATGACAAGTATAACTTCGAGATATTCAAAGACTTCATCTACCTAGAATTCGCAGTGATATGCAGCATTGAACCAGTGCCGAAATCAAACGCAGAATAATTCTTGCCAACCGCTGTTTCTTTGGACTCGGGAGGAAATTGAGATGCAGAGCCCTCTCTCGGCGTAGCATGGCGTTTGCGGATCCAACGCCTAAGATGGCCAGGTCATTTGGAACGGTCCGGAAGGTCTTTGAACCCAACCCTGAGGGGCGACGCGGTTGAGGACAACCAAATTTAAGGTGGCACACGCAGGTGGGAGAGGACCTCAACCAACTAGGCGAGTGGCACTGGACTCTGCTGGTGAAAGATCGTGCCAGTCGGAGAGGTGTTTAAAAAGAAGCCCAGGTTCGCCAGAAGAAGATAGTCGAGGAATATAAGGCAAAAGCGATTATTCAGCATTCGCTCAAGCACAACTGAATCGTCCGTTGAATCTATCGTCTATCTACCGAATTACAATCCACAATTACGATCCACACCTAAAGCGCATGACTGAAAAACGAAACACCGCCAATTTCACCACACCTCTGGTGAATTCATTCAAATTTCCATCCCACTTACAGTAGCGTCCCACGGTCACAGCCTCACATTCAGATAAACCCAAAATCCTTCGACTTTTAACCGTCAGTTCGTTGATGGTAACCGCACCGGTTGCATCGTAACCAGTATTTCAGCAACATCTTTCAGAATCACTCTCGTGTCTCCCATAAGCACGTACGTCCTACATTCGTTAACGACAAAACTCGCAGCTACTCTGTCCCCTGTGTAAATTGAATTATTTCAAAAACATAACCAAATCGTGGTCGCTTGTAACAAAAGTGAAGAAAGGAAAAGTAGAGAATCCCATAAAGGTGAAGTGGTTTAGTGGTTCAGGTGCTCGGAAGAATGCTTGCTCGATGGCCTAAAGCTCGTTGCGCTTTAATGTGAATTTAATAACGTGCAGGTGAATGTGCAATCAAATTGGGTGTTAATTAAATTTCGAAACACAATAAGAAAAGAGGAGAAACAAAAAAAAATGTTCATGGACCATCTCAAGGCGGATCGCCGTGCTCGGACAAATCGCAAGGATACACAAGCGAACGGGTGAGTGGTGGGGATGGAAATCCAGGAATTCAATTTTCTCTTAATTAGCCCTTCGGTTATAGCGAGCTCTTATTTTCTGTAAGCCTGAAGATAGGACACGCGTTAATCGGAGGAGATAGAGTTCGTTTGGTACTTGAACGGATGATCGTTCCCCCAATTATGTCCTCCTTACAAGTGTGTAGGGTTGAGCACAAGCAATTTTTTGCAATCAAAGCGAGATCCTAATTGGACTATGGCCAATCGACCGAAAAGCTGATGACACGAAGGAAAGGGATACACAAAAGAATGTGAAAAAAATGGACGAGGATGATGATGATGATGACTTTATGACATCATGCCCCGCCTCCATGGTAGACAGATGACGATGGTCGAAATGATCGTGATGAGGCTGAACGGAACCTCTTCAAATTCCAATTTCGAGTAAACCCACTTTCATGTCGATGTGAAAGAATATTCCATTCGATTCCGTTGTATTCGGGAAAAGTATGTGATTAGCTGACAGGACTACCAAGCGACCGGATGGATGGTTGTTGTAGTCCTTGCTGACATCTTCCACTGAATGAACATAATAAGTTAAGGAACAAGTTAATCTGGGATTACGTAGGTCAGCATTTTGCTTTTATCCTTTTCGTCTTACTGTTCTCGAATCACGAGGCGAATGTGTGGTGAAGGCCAGACAAATCTTGCGTTTAACAGAGATAGGACCGGTCACAGATTTGCTATTAGGTGAAGCAGTGCGGAAGGAAGATCGACACGATTTAATGTCACCATATTCGTTATGAGGGAGATTTCAATTATAAATTGTGTCAGTGACAGTGACAGTGGCCGACAGGACGTAGATGACATGATAGGGCATCGGGTTTTATTAAGGTTCTTGAGCGGCAACGGCTTATGGTGGAAATTGATATGCTCTTTAATATGAAATTTGATGTTGAGTATTAGATTTCATGGCTCAAAGGCTTATGGATGTTGGCTGCTGGTGGCTGGTGGGTGTGGGGAAGTGCAAGTTATTTTATTCGAATTACGATTTCCATGAAACGAGATACCACCGATTTTACAGAGGCGAACGAATGCGAATAAAGTTATTAATAAATATGCGAATTCTGGCAGTGTGGTCTATTAAAGATAACAATAGAATTCGCCAAGCTTCCAGTTGTCAAGACCAAGATGTCTTACAACCGTGATTACTTGGTCCTTATGCCGGAGGTTCGGTCTTCCTCTTCTTCTCGAACCAGGAGGCTCGGAGTCGAAGACCCTCTTAGCTGGAGCGTTGATGTCCATGCGCTCGATGTGGCCGAGCCAGTGTAGTCGACGGATCCTTGCCTTCCGGACTACATCCACATCTTGGTACAGCTCGTAGAGTTCGCGGTTGTGTCTTCTTCTCCATTCACCTTCCTCACAGACAGGACCAAATATCCGGCACAGAATTTTTCTTTCGGAAGAACCCAAAATCAGCTCCGCTGTCCTGCTAGGAGGTTTAAGAGTACGTTGAGTGGTTTTTTCGGGCTGGACTGAAGGGCACCTGTTACACCAATGCCGATCGATCTCTGGGATTCGTTAAGTTTGATGGTGTTGTATGCTTTGCTTAAGACAGGCCGTCATACAAGTGATACATAGGAGAGGATAGAGCGTACATAAGCTGTATACTTCCACGATACCATTTTATGCCGGGGTCCCCACCTTTTGCTAAAAGTTCTGCTGCAGGCGTAGAAAGCGACACATGCTTTTCGTACCTGATGTTCTATTTTTTTCTTTCCAGTGGGAAGTTATTGTAATGCGGCCGGTATTGCGAATTCTAAATTTTGACATATCTCCACGTCAAAGTCATCAGAATTTAAATCCAAGGCTTTTATAGAGATGTGTGTGTGTGTATGTACGTATGTGCGTTCGGAATATTTGGTCTCGAATATCTGGAAAACAAAAGATGATATTTACATGGGACCTGTTTCATTCGACACGTTATTACGCAATTTAGGACTGATTAAGTTTCCAGCACCTGGGCGGAGTGCGAGTGGTTTGGGTCGTAGATGTTCGTTCACTATTCTCCAGTGGTTGTTGTCCTAGATAGGACTCGAGAGGAACTCGACTGACTTTTCACTTTGGTTATAGTTCTCAGCAAATATTCCCGATGTTCTATGTTCAGTTTCGAATTGAGCTTTGGATCTAGGATAACTTCTAGATATCTACCCTCGGAAGACAGACGGACAGGGAGTGTCTGGTTGCAGAGTCGGGAGAGATTGAAGGTCGGTATCTTATACCTTAAATTGAAATTTTAGTATAAAAATAAAGCAAATAAGCAAACGAAAAAAATTGCTATGTGAAATCTTAAAATGTCCATTGTTGACTGAGATACAAACCGAGTGATTTTAAGGAATTCCTCTTAGTACAAAATTTAAAAACCTTTTTACAAACACTTCTTTAACTCCCCGGCTTGTAAATCAATATATTTTTTTTTTCGAAAACACCGGTTTTGACCTTCAACAAAACGGGAAAACCGCTATCTGATTCCATTAAAATCATGTTAACTCGAGTTATAATTTCGATGGAAACGATATAACATAACTAAGTGGTTTCCGACCGTAAGTGAAAGCATTTACGCATTCGAAGGGCAAACGAGTGTATAATTAATGAGTTATAAGTACAAAACATACATACATGCATACGAGTATGCATCTACTATAGTCTACAACCGCTCATGTACTTATTTCGTAATTAGAATTCCATTCGTGAGAAGGACATTTTTTGTGTAACAAATCAGGCGTGAGGAAGAAATTTATATTTTCCCTGTTCTGTCTACCTCGGTTAATGAAGGTTGATGAGGGTGGCCAGGCAAACTTTTTTTTTGTGTTAATTGTATACCTACGCGAATGAGTAATGAGTAAATTCAAGGTACGACCATTTGTATCGGGGACGTTTACCTAAAGCTCTTTTGATTTGTATTTTCAAATCAATCTACATTTGACTTCGAGTTTAAAAAATCGATATCTCAGCGTTGGGGATAGAGTTGTCGTCATGTTGATTTAACGGTCTGATTCGCATGAAAGCTTTTTAGGTGGTATTGAATCAATTTCAATTGGCCAGGTCAAAGAGTCTTCTTTTTCTCTGTCGTATACTCGTATAGAGAGAGCATGTAGGTATGCATCTGATGTCGATATGGATGGGCTGTAAAATTTATTAGTTATACCATGGGGATTCGTAGGTCTACAGGAACCCAAGACAACCCATTCAATACTCGTACGTCTCTCTCTCATTGATAAATTAAAAATCAGCACAGGGATGAGTACAACAAAGTAAAAAATCGAACAAAAAAAAAACCCACAAAGCACGAATGGTAGTAAGAAATGATAAATATAAAACCAACGAACGGAACATGTTCATAAAGTATGCACATACCAAACCAGGAGTAGGGCAAAACTAAAAACAAAATCGACAACAAAACAACCTTATTCCACCCAGGATCCACCTGGCCCATTGGTGTAAGTGGTGTATAGGCAAGTATAGGCAACCTGCCGTGCAGTTCAGTTTATTGTTGTTCCCAGCGCCCTTCTGGTCTTATGTTTTTTTATTCCTTGATTTTTTTATGTAAAACGACATTCGCGCAGACCGGTAAGGAACTATAGTACATACTACTTGATATCCTCGTAAAAATGTAGGCAAATAAAGACAAACTGGTTTTGCAAGTCCTTTTTGGTGAATGTCGTTGCTAAGCTTTATGACTCCTTTTGCCACGTCGCCTACAGTCGACGCCGGTGCTCCTGGAACCAACTATCACGAAAAAAAAGAGCAGAAAAACGAAAAATGGAAGATGATATCCTCCACCTTCCACCTCCTCTTTCTATTCTTTAATAATTCAGGGATATTCCATGTTACCATTGTTCTGACACACATATAACTACTCTACGTTCTTATAGCGCCTGATACATTTGCGACCTTCTTTCGTTGTTTAGTGCGTGCGTTTCATGTAGCTGCCACTAGAATTTATTTAGGATATCGTGATTTCAAATGCTCTCTTCTTCTTTTCGGTTTTATGTCAAATTCTGATTTATGAAACGACTGGACACGCACACGCGTATGGTACGCGCAAGAATACACGCAATAAATTCCCATGCCCCCCTTAGATTATGTGACGACAGATTCAAATTAAAGCCTTAATCCGATGACAAGCACATCAGTCGGCAGCCAAAAGTCACCGGAAAGTAGTCAATAATCGACTGACTTATGCGGTACTATCACGATTACCCCCATTATTATAAGCGATGTTGTCCTGGCGATAGGAGTCGCGTATTGATTTTCAATGAAGTCGCATTTGCATTTTACAAACAAACTAAATTCAACAATATTGAGATAAGATACAATATCTTTTTGTGTGAATTCTCATTCGCACAAACCCACACACCCATCCATTGATTGGTGTGAATCGGCAAAGTTTTCGCATTAGATAGTGCAAAACTTTGCCCAAGGAATCATTTTTCTCCATCGTAGATAATTAACTTTTCTTCTTCTTTGGTTAGTGCAAATGGAACGAGATATATGTATGTACATACAAGTACCGTGTACACAACTACTATGTATCTGAGCACGAGCATGTCGATGAGATGAATGAATACAGTATGTCTCGGCTACAAGGTTGTAGTTTCGATGTTTTGGATACAGGTACGTTTCGAAAAGTCGGGCGTTTTTGGGGTTCTAGTTTAAAGTTTTTCGTTGCAATTAAAATGTGTAATGGTGTTAAACCAGGGATTGGATGGGAGCTGTTATTGCAATTAGATTAATGTTGGCTTTAGGGTGTGGGTGGTTTAGGCAGTGTGTAATGGAGCCTGGCGTGGCATTGGCAGGTGGTTTTATTTTGAGCTGTTATTGGAGCAGTTTGGACAGCGAGTCATGTTGTAGATTCTTTGGTTTTTGGGAACGAAATGCCTTTTAGGTGGCAAGTTGTTCGATACAGATAACTTGACAGAGAATATTGTTATACAACGAATTAGCACGTATTGGTATTGGGGTGAAGTCATAGTAGCTGCAGAATACTGTTGACGGCACTTTGAGGGTGATAAAAGAGAGGCAAAGAAACGTTGTGTAATTCTAGTACGTCGTGTGGACCTCATTGACTACTTTCAAAGGTGAATCTAACTCGTTCTACCGTCGGCATAATTTTAAGGTATTCATGGCAGAAATAATGGCTATCAAGACAAATTTTAAGATAGTCAGTATCCAATCCAATTTAAGGACATACATATATAGTCAGCTCTAAACTAGTGCTACAAGGTCGCCACGGTGCAGTGGTAAATATCACCGACCGTCGAGCGGAAGGTCTGTAGTTCAAAGTCGTTCCATAGCCAAGAAAAAACAATTCCTATACGGGAAAAAAATTTAGTTATAATAAATTCTTACGAGGTCCCATAAAGCCCATGAAGTACATGGTTGCATCTCCTTCCCTACTCTCCGTTAACACAAACAGGACCGAATACACGCAGAATTTTCCTCTAGAAGCGTTCAAGTGCGTCCTCATCCATTTTTGATAGGTTCCAGGCCGGGATGATTAAGGTTTTGAAGTCAGAGCGTCTTTCTTTTATGAAAGCATATATTTGGTTTTGCTCTCGTTTACTTTTAGACCCACTTTAGCCGCTTTTACTTCAATGCTCACATAAGCTTCAATGGCGTCTCGCTTTTTCAATTACATCAATGTCATCAGCATATGCAAGCAATTGTGCAGACTTGAAATAAGTCCTGCCTCTTGCTTTGGCCCGTGAACTCAGCACAATTTTTTCAAGACAGATGTAAAAAAAGACACATGACAATACGTCGCCCTGCCTGAATCTTTCTTGACATCAAAGTTCGCGGTTTTTTTTTTCATAGTTCACGCAGGTTCAAGAGCCATATTTTATTATGTTGGTTCGGGTCATACATGTTCGTTCACTACTCTCCGAGGGTGTTTGTCCACGTTGGGATGTCAAAATGCGACATGGCTTTGTATAGCTCTTCTTCTTCTTAACGGGCGCTACAGTTCGGGGTGAACCTGGGCCTCAACCAACATGCGTCTCCACCTAGCACGATCTTTCGCTAGTCTTTTCCAATGCCGCACGCCCAGTTGGTTGAGGTCCCCTTCCACCTGTGCGCGCCACCTTAGGTGCGGCCGTCCTCTATTTCTTCGTCCCTCGGGGTTGGATTCAAAGACTCTACGGGCTGGAGCTGTGGTGTCCATTCGCTCTACATGGCCTAGCCATCTTAGGCGTTGGATCCGTAGACGCCTGACCAGACTCATGTCGCTGTACAACCCGTACAGTTCGTGATTGAATCTTCTCCTCCAACCCTCCTCTGTGTTTATGGGACCGAAAATCGAACGCAGAATCTTTCTCTCGAAACGACCAAGGATTTCCTCATCCGCTTTAGATAAAGTCCATGTTTCTGCGCCGTATAACAGGACCGGGACAATTAAGGTCTTATATAAGGTCAACTTGGTCGTACGAGAGAGGGCTCTACTTCTCAGTTGCCTCTTGAGCCCAAAGAAGCAGCGGTTGGCAAGAGTAATTCTGCGCTTGATTTCGAAACTGGTGTCGTTGTTCCAAGTCACCGCGGAGCCGAGGTATATGAAGTCCTTAACTACCTCGAACTTATATCTGCCAATATGCACGTTCTGTCCAAGACGTCGGTGGTAAATGTCCTTTTTCGATGACAGCAGATATTTAGTCTTGCCCTCATTAACTGCCAAACCAATTTTTGCCGCCTCCATCTCAATACTCGCAAACGCCTCATTGACATCTCGCTGCGATCTACCTATTATGTCAATGTCGTCGGCGTATGCAAGGAGTTGCGAGGATTTGAAGAAGATTGTGCCTCTTGTATTGGCCTGTGATTTTTGCACAATCATTTCCAATACGATGTTGTTTGTATAGCTCATCCCTATAAATACTAAAAGTCGACGACTTTTATAGCTCATCCCTATAAATACTAAAAGTCGACGAAGAGGTGTGCGTATTGACTTGGAATTTATGGGTCTTCTCCAGGTTCTACAGCAATTTGAAGCTTTATATATGTACATATGTACTGCCTGATTCCTTTGGAGTCTCAACCATAGTCGTTGAGCCATTGTGACAGCCCTGTATTTAAAAAAAACAAAAACTTGGTGTTCTCTAGGCACTTGGTGTTTAAAGGCAGTATGTTCTAGAATATTTTACCTAAGGTATACTCCAAATGGGAAAATCTATGTCATCTTTAGAACTTCCCGGTCGGTCTACTTAGGTAAATATTCGGACAATCATTTCGACGTGGTTGGGCAAAAGTAATATGTGAATAACGTGTTGGCAATTAGCTGTAAATGACGCTACAACTTGATGCATATATGATAGACAGATGAGGAAATAAGAAGTTGAAGAAAAATTGAGCAACACACAAGTGAAGGACGTAAAATTGACTGCTTATTGGACCAATTCCATGTCTGCTCTTTTAACCATTTTTTTTTTTGTCGTCTTGAATCCCGTGTGCGTCTTGCATAGTTTGAGTTCACTACTTCAGTCGAACACACATACTTATATAGAGTCTGCACGGCATCGATGAAACTACGATACACAGAATTTGGCATGAGCAGATGTTCGTTCTGTCGAATTTTGGTGAAAGACCTTAAGCGCAAGCCATTCACCAATTACGGTATGCTCATCGCCAACTTTCTCCGATACTAAGCTTTGAATGAATAACAAAGCCCATTTCCACTGAAGTTGTAATGTGCATCTCTGAGACAAGGAAAATACATACATATGAAACGTAAGGTAACTCAAGTGCTACAGACAGATGGTAAACGAGTCTTTTTTGGCTGAATTGGGTCTCTATGCGTCCACTCACATCAGCCAGGCACTCATACAGCTCGGGCTACAATGAGGATTTTAAATCAACAGTCTCCGGGTAGTGGATCTGCCGTTTTGGGGATTTAAACTGCTCAGGCATGGTAACACATCGAACCGCGCCACATTTCTCCTTTGGACAAGAATTCATACATTTTGTAAGTCCTGAGGGCAACATTACAGAAGGAGTCTGATGTTTTTTAAGCAACAATTTAAAATGCCATAAATCGAGCACATCTGGGTGCAAATTCTTAAGAGGTAGTCATGTGATCGACATTCATTTTCTAACCTAATGGTTCCACTTCTCCACTTTCGGGTCGAATTCTTATAAAGACCCTTTTTCTAAAAAATGGGAGTCTATTCACAGTACGTCATTACCATTGCTCATCCTTGTACCTACTTTCCAGGAATTATTCAGGACATGTCTCAACTGATCGATTGTTGCAAAATGTATCAGAAAACTCTATTTATTCTTAACAGCCTTAAAAATCTATGTGTTCTCCACTTACAAGATGTGGCAATTAAGTTCCGCGAATTCAGTCATATCTCGGCATCTGGCAACAGTGCGTCATTCGCCAGTATCTGTTTATAAAGCGAGGTCTTTTCTTTCAGTTTTGACCCAGGATTGAATTCGACAGCACGAAAAAAGAACCCTTTCAGTGACGTCGAAAAAATGAGTGACTCACATTACAAGCAACCTGTTGTGATTCAATCTTTAATGAAAAAAAAACCCTCGGAAATCTCCAGAAAATTGCAGGTGGTGTATGGAATTAAGTGGTTGTCGATAACATGTGTGTTTGAACTGGAAAAGCGGTTTAAGAAGGGCCGTGAATCTGTAGAAGGTGAAGGCCGATAGTAAAATTTTGAGACAAGCTTACACGTAATTTGCTTGTTTTTTGTTTACAATTCTCCGGAACTTAATCGCCACTCACAAACGCGACACCGCAGGGGCTGCGTGGACTTTTACACAGATGGGTCAAAAACCAAGCACAGGTTGGGTAGCCGAGTCTTTTGTAAATAATTAAAACTAAGTCCAGGCTACTAAAGTGTCTTCCAGGCGGAGCTGCTAGCAATTAAGGAAGTCCTGTTTTGGCTAAAGTGGATCGTGATATTTGTCATAAGTATTCGAATCTTCACTGACAGCCAAGCTACCCTGAAATCGTTGAAGCCTTATACCCACAGATCCAAGGCAAGCCTAGACTGCCGCCTATCTCTTTAAGAGAAAGCCGAAAAGTTTAGCATACGCCTCTCCTTCGTACCAGGACATAGCAATATTACAGGAAATAAACTGCCTGACATGCTCGCCAGACAAGGAACGATGCAGCGAACAAACATAGCATACGCTGGTAGACCACTAGCAGGCATTCAATTAAGGCTAACGAATTAAACCATGGCCGAGGCGAGCCTGAGATAGAGCCAAGGGCATACCTGCTTAACCACCAGGCAAATCTGGCCACGACTTGACCGACAATGTCAGTCCCTAAAACGGATCGACGTCAACAAAATCCTTGCTGTCGTCACTAGTCACTTTGTTATTGGCAGTGATGCAATAAGACTAGGGAAAATTTTGAATGACTTCTGCAGGAGCTGTGTCTATTTAACACTTGCTCTGCGCCTGACCGGCTCTCTTCATAGTAGGGAACATAACCTAAGATCCTACTTCCTTAATGATCTGACTGACGTTCGGAAGATAAGGATAAATGACCTTCTTAATTACGTAAGAAGCGCAAAATGTTTCCATTAATAGGCAATCGTCCCCTCATAGCAACACAAAGGGCCTATCTGGCCTAAGCGTACTCCCACTCGTGGAGGCTACCAATAACGTACCTACCTAATTGCCATAGCAAAACATTTTTTTACCGGAGGGTTAACCTATCTATTGAATAAGGCCAACATAAGGCAAATACGGTGTTCAACTTTATATGGAAAGAATTTATTAAACAGTGCCGAACGCGTTTTTAGGCAATTCCACTGTCTGTAAACCTTCAACTAGGCTTATCACTAATTCCAAAAACTATACTGTATAACGAGCAATATTTATAACACCCAATTTTCCACTCTATCTGATTCATTAAATCCGCCCTGAGGGCCATCCAAGAGATTAGCAAACACCCACTATTGCCAGAGTTAAGATTTACCCCAAGGCATGCTCATTACTATAATTTCTAATTAGATCCCATCGTAACTTGGTCAGTGTCATAAAAGAAGTTTGTGACAATCGAAAATCACATTTTCCTATTCCTAACTTCTTAAGCTATTTAGCCCCGGGGATGACTACGATATTCTGCTGCCACTTGTACTCAATGGTAGAGGGATTTTTACTTACCATTTTTATGGTCTGTGAGTCTGAATGGATTAATTTCCAATAACAAATTGAATAGCCACTTTTGGTGGCGGATATATAGAGAAGTTTTTCTTGACACTTTGCTGCAAAGTTTGCGAAGCGAGAATGGTTCTTAGTATTAATAATTAATTTTCTCAACTTGTTGGAGGATTGAAAAGGTCCAATAGAGAGGAAGAACAGAAAACACATTTTTGTGGCGTTTTCGAAAACTTGTTTTCGAAGGCGTTTCTGACCTTTCGAAAGTTATTCAAAATGCTTTTTTCTCACCAACTGTCGTTCGACATGCCCCAGTCATCACTCCTTTTGGCATTTATCGTCGACATTAATCAAATTCCCAAAAGCATCCAGCTCGTCTTCAATTTAAATTATTCACTATCCTTTCCCGACCTTTTCCATTTCCTCTCGTCATAATTCGATTCTTGCCCACACACGATCCTGCATTCAACATATTGTCCGACAGATTGATTGAATGCATAAAGAAGGCTTTTCCACCTCCTTGCAGCAGGACATGGCAAATATCACATGACATGAGGACATCATTCGTTTGGCTACCATCCTCAAAATCAACTGCAATCGAAAATTTGATTTCAATGTTCACTATGCATCTGCATCTGCATGCGTAAATTTAATTAAACGAACAAATGTTTGGATTTTAATTTTTCAAAAAATAATCATCTGACTCTACTGACAGTGCCTTGCTGAATACAATAGTAGCAATTTGACGATCCGCATCCGGGATTCATTTATCCAGTTTATCGACGTAAATTAAAGGCCATTGTCTGAAGTGTGAAGTGTGGATTTTGTTTTTCTGGAGAAAAAATATGTATTTTTCAAAATTAAATTAGAAATTAGAGAAAATGGACGGATGGGGATTTTTGGTGCGAGTTTTTCGTTGCAGGGATAGCTGTAGCTAAATTATTTTTGTGCGTTCGTAATATGTAGCCTCCACGAGGGAATACACCAAGGCCATATAGGATAAACCCTTTATTTTGCTACGAGGAAGTCGACCACCTATTCATGGAACCATTTTGTATGGATGTATCTATGTATGTTGGCGTTACAGTCCATGGAGAACCAGAGCCGAACTTCTCTCAATTACCCATGTTGTGTGTGATTTCACTTTTCCCATAGGTGAAAGGGACCTACAGTTTATTGCCGTTCCCGAACGGCGAATTTCGAGAAGCTTTTCATGACAATTTTACTACAGGGGGTTTTGTCAGAACCCCGCTGAGGAGAAACACCGTGAAAAACACGTTCGAATGACATGGCGGTGTCGGGAATCGATCCCGTGTCAACGGCGTCAGAGGCCAACACACTACCCACTGCACCACGGTGCTCTCACCATTTGTACTTGTTACAAAATTAAGATCAGTTATCCCTACCCGCTAAACGTCAGTCAGGTCGTTAAAGAAGTAGGAGGGCCGGACAGGCGCAGAGCAGGTGTTGAATGGACCCAACATCCTCTTCGTCTTCACCACTCCTGCAAAAGTTATACGAAACTTGTCCTAGTCTTTGTGCATGTTTGCCTATAAGACAGTGATGACACCAACGATTATGCTGATGTCGGTTCGTTTTAGGGAGATTAGTCCCGTGGTTCGCTGTCGGTCAAGTCGTGGCCAGATTTGCCTGGTGGTTAGGCAAGTATGCCTTTGGGTCCATTTCAGGTTCCTCTCAGTCATGGCTTGATTCGTTAGCTCCAATCTAATAGTTGCTAGTGGTGTACCGGCGTGTGTCACGTTAGTTCGTTGCGTCATTCCTTGTCCGACGAGCATGTCAGCCTTCTCATTTCCTGAAATGTTGCTGCGTCCTGTCAGCTTGGCTGTCAGTAAAAATTCGAATATCTGTCGCAGCCATCACGTTCCACCTTAGCCGAGACAGGAATTCCTTTCTTGCTAGCAGCTTCGCCTTGAAGACGCTGCAATGGTATAGTAGTTTTAAGGCCAGATTCAGTTTTAATTGTTTGCAAAAGACTCCGCTAGCCACCTCGTCTTTGGTTGTTGACCCATCTGTGTAGAAGTCCACGAAGCCCCTGCCGGCGCGCGCTTGTCGGGCCCATTTTGTCCTTTATAAGTTATTTGGATTTTTTCGTCAAAGACCATGGTGGGCTCAATATAGTCGGAGTTCTCTGCCAAAGTTGTCCTGTCGTTCAGAATAGAAGCGTGGCCGGCAATATAGTTCGTCCATTGTCCATTCGCTTATCGTGGATATCGAGTGGGCTTAGGTGGAGTAGCAATTTTGATGGCCGCTGTTCCAGTAGACCTTAGGGCCCCGGTGATGAACATACTTGCTAACCCTTGTACCTTCTCGATTTGCGTGTGGTATGTTATTCTGTCTAATGCACTCCACCAGACTAAAACACCGTACAAAAGAATAGGTCTAACGACTGTGATGTACAACCATAGGGTTATTTTGGGGCGGAACCCCATTTTTCCTCTAAGGCTTTCGTGTAAGTGTAGAGCGTTAGGTTCTTTTTTTTTTGTTATAGTTCGCGCAGGTTCAAGAGTTATATCTACTCTTTTAACGTTTATCGCACAACTTGAATGGAGTGCAGTGGCTTGGGTCGTAGATGTTCGTTCACTATTCTCCAGGGGTGGTTGTCCTGGATAGGATACGAGAGGAACCTACTGAATTTTCACGTTGGTTGTAGTTTTCAGCAACTGTTCCATGCACTTATGGTGTTATGTTAGAATTGCACACAGAGAGTATAAATTTGAAGTGATCATATACTGTGAGTATTATGCCTTCATCAATATGTTTGATCTGTTGGCTATATGACGACTTTGAACTACAGACCTTCTGCTCGACGGTCGGTGATGTTTACCATTGCACCACGGCCACCTCCGTGGTTAATTTCCTGTCTCGTATGACGCCAAGATATTTGGCACTAGAGGAATAGGTTAGCCTAGTGCCGAGTAGAGTGAATGAACACGTGTCCGAAATCGTGTGCCTTCTAGTGAAGAGTACAAGTTCCGTTTTCTGGAGGCTTATCCCGAGTCCATTATTTTGTGCCCACATGCACAATATGGAGAATGCCGTACGTATGCGGTCATTTAGCGTAGGCAGATATTTGTCTGAGATGGCAATAGCAACATCATCAGCGTAGGCAATAACATCGAAGCCTTCTTTTATAGTTCGTTTGCGACTATGTTCCTGATAACAGGAGATACGACCCCCCTTGTGGAGTGCCTCTCCACAAGGGGGGTCTAGTGGCTTTCCCATTCAGAGAAGATCTTGCGTCAAGCAACTCGCCAATCAACTCTACTGGAGTTCTCTCCACTTTTAAGTTTTCTAGCCCTTCCATAATTGCTGTCGGTGCGAAGTTGTTGAAAGCGCCCTCTATGTCTAAAAAGGCTACTAAGGTGTATTATTTGAGGTGAACTGTTCTTTCAATTTCCTTCACCAAGGTGTGCAAGGCCATTTCGACCGATTTACCTTTGCAATAGGCATGCTGTGCCTTTGAGATTGACGCTAGACCAAGGTTGTGTCGAATGTGTACGTCTATCAGTCTTTCCGGGGTTATAGACACAAAGAAAATAGACAAATAGACCTAAGATCCTCGGGTGTAATGTGGGAACTTGTCCTTGGGGATGAAAATTACACTTGCGGACTTCCACTTTTCTGGTATGAAGTGATATCTTAAATGAGAAGTTATTTTGAATGCACTAATGTGTTGCACATAACCCTGCCAATTCGGTTGTTATGTCCCCTGGGCGAGTTTTTTTTTTTTTTATATTCTCTTATGATGTGTTGACACACACAACCTGAACGGAGTGCAGTGGTTGGGGTCGTTGATGTTAGTTCACTACTCTGGTTGTCCTAGACCTAGATAGGACGAGAGCCGCGTTGGTTATAGTCCGTAGTAATTCGTTCAAGTCTTAATATAGAAGGCCAAAGGCGAGCTCAAGCTCTGGGAAGTACGCATTTAAGACCTATGCAACCCTAGATCCTGTCCAAGATTTGAATTGGACACGAACCCTTGTACAGTCCATTTAGTTATTTGGCTTGACTACCATTAAGCTATCCAATTGGTCCCTATACTGCCCTTTTTAAAATTTACTTGTAGCTAGATATAGGAGCTGACTGTCGGCCATAGTAGCAACAGCTGCGACAAAATATGACATTCATCAATAAATTGACAAACGGGCAAGCTCCCACTCGCCTGTTGGATTAATCTATCCTATTCGATTGTTAATTACTAACCTGCCTGACACTCAACCAGTCTCGCAATCAGTCTTTCTTATCCTCGTCAAGCACCAAATTATCCCCATAACAAAAGTACCATCCAACCAACTGGTGCTAACGTCCTCGACCGCTTTCATTTCCATATAACTCACAAAACCGACAATTTATCTCTCCGATTATTTGCATCCATCTAACGGATTATTACATGAACTGTTGTCCTCGTCCTTTTAATTCTGGCCGCCCAAGGCATCACTCTGATTTATGACTTTGAAGTAATGATGAAAATTAAAGATACGACCTTCGGGCACCGATGGCAGATGGTGCCGATTTCATTTTCTACCCGTTTTCATTTCCTCTCAATAGTATCCTTACTGTGGAAGGATAACGATTGTTGAATGACTAAAACCTCAGCGGAGAAATTATAATTTATTCAAATTTATGACGAAGGCCGTTGAATGGCCGAGAATTGTGGCTGCATACTTCTCCGTTGTGTTGGACATTCATTCAGATTTTTACTAAACTCCAATCAATCAACTGAGATGGCGATGATGATCGCATTTGTCGATGGATGGAGGCAAGGACTAAAAGGAATTTTAATCAATTAAAACTTTCGCTCGAGGGTTTTATGAAAGGACACTGGACCTGGAGACCCGAGAGAGAGAGAGACAGAGAGGATGACTCGGACGGAGGTCTAAAAAGCAATTCCTGTAAAGTAAGTTTGACTTTAGGGACTTTTAGCTTTTCTGTTCCAATTGTTTGTTTTTATAATATTTTTTGGTAAAAAAAAACTTCCTATAGTGCACCATGCGGTGAAAGTTTTTAATTCGATTTACCTACTTTCGCAGTTTGAAGATGTTTTTTTCCCCCTACACCCCTCTTAATTTTTGGAAAGGATTTTCGGTTTCAATTAAAGTGAGATGACTGAGCGAGTGTATGAGGTATGTGGTCATATGGACGGGGAACGAAGTATGAAGTTGTTTAATTGCTACGGGCTAGACAGTTGTTGGTTCCATTAAAACAACTTCGAGTTATGGGTTAGAGGGTGCTTTAGAGATTTTTATTTTTTATTTTTATTATTTGTTTTGCTCAAGTGGTGTATATATGTGGCGTACGAGGTTGTTTGTAATGAAGGCAAGCTTTTGAGAGTTTGAATGCGAGTGCTGAGGCGAATGTCATTAAGAGGAATAATGACGAGCGGTTACCTTGCTGGATGATGATACATGCATGTACGGAATACGATTTTAGAGAGCGTATTACTGTCTGTAATTATTGCTGGCGGCCGGGTGGTGGCACCCAGAAATTGTCGCTTGTTTTTGCGGAACTTGAACAGATAATACACAAAATAAATTAAATGTGCTGCGAGGCGTGAAATGCAAATAAAATGGCTACAGCTACTGCTTATGTTGTGTACATTGGTACTTGCGGTGACGTTGTTATCGCTTATGAGGTTGCTCGTGTGACGGCGTTGTTAAGGACGTATCGCAGCCCTTAGAAACGAGTGTAATTAATGGCCTTAACTTTCACAAGTGTGCGTTACGTGCACGGATTTTTTTTTTCTAAATTACTGCAGCATTTTCCGTCAACATGACATGAATCAGACTTTAAATTACTTGTTTCTATCTCTTAAGAGCTACAAAAAAAAATACAAAAAAAAAAATAAGCAAAATCCTTAAACTTGAAGTATAATTGACTCTTCGTCCGTTGTCATCCATCAACATATGATAAAGCGTAGTTCTTTGCTTATAATGTAATTTCCATGTGCTCCCAGATGAATGCTTCACGGGGGGGTTTTGAAAACACAATCACCAACAAGTAAACACTAACCACCCACCATCAATCTCCACTGCACTCTGCCCCACATAACCTGGAAACTTCACAAAGTTCACAAAAAGTTCACAAAAGTCAGAATAGTTACTTGTCTTCAAGGAACCCTTCCCCTGCGGCTACCTTATGCATTCGATTATCATACAAACCCCCATCCCTACCTTCGTCCTTTTCCACCTTTTGCTATGTCCTTCAATTCCCCGAACTTATGTACGATTTTTGGTTGCCGAGTTGCTTCAAGTTTGCCTGAGAAAATTGATTAGTTTCAAGCCCCTCGTCGAGAACTTCAACAAAATATCAATAAAAAGGAATAGTGCCCAAGAGGCATTCCTGTGGCATTTCAGTGAACTAAATAAATTGGTTAATTGATAATCTTCAAAGAAGATTTTAACAAGTCTGCTCAACAAAGACATCAAATCGACGTCCTAGACAAAAATAAATTGGACACAGGAATAATACCATCATTAAATGTCACTTCACTTGACGGGGCACTTAGCAAAAACAAAAAAAAAAAAAATCATTCCTTGTCTGTAGCTAGTGTCGTTGAAAAAATGACGGCACACTTATTATTTTATCGTTTCCTGCGTCAAGACAGCACATAGATGGGAACCTTTTGCATTATCCACCATCATCGTCTCGATTGCATGGCGTGGCGTTAAACTCAGATAAATAGTTGGAGGTAGGAGTTAAACCTTAATAATTCACTTGCTCGTTGATGAAATGCAGGAGGAAATAAAAATCACAGTGCCTGGAATGGTGACAGGAGGTCGCCTGTCATTATGATTTCATTTATTATCCTGAAACGAGAGTGCACATCGCATGCGATGGTGTGGATGGGAAAGTTTTAATTCATTCACTTTGGCTAATAGCTGACAATTATGAGCATTATGTGAGACGAAGTAAATAGTTAAGCGTTGACGGATGCATAGCGGGGAGGAATTAATGTATGTACCTGTGGGATGTTGTCTGGCATATTAATAAGTCCACAATGGGTGCCTTGAACTCACTGAGAGAGGAATAGTGCATGGGAGTGTTATTGTCTATGCATGGCGTTAGAGTGACGTTTGTAGTGATCCATTGTGAGTCACCTACTTAGAAGTCTTTACTATTTTGTCGTTTGAGGGGTAAAAAGTAGAGCGTGCGTTGCTCAGTAACTCTTGTTCAATGAACGTTATCAAAAGACTTTCTATACAAAGTACACTTTTGGAACTGTGTCACAGGTTCTGTCTAAAGAGTGAGGTAAAGTCGGTAATTTATATGCGAAAAGGATTTGGGTCATAGAAACTTCGTAGCTCTCAGATAACCGGTATGGTCTATCGAAACAATTCTCTAATATTTCCCCTTTTAAAAATATAAAGCGATTAACCGAACAATACTGCTCTTTTTCTATTTTGGAAAAACTGATGGCGAATTCGCGTAGAACGTGGCATTGTGTTGGCTACTCATACAGAATTCCATGCAGAAACAAACAGCGAATCACCGAACGATGCTGGTCTTTGTCAATCTAGCCAAAAATGCAAAACAAGTCTAACGCACATGCATACATACTTGAAAACTAATTGGTGAATATGTGCTAAATGTTGTATTATGTAGGCTATTCACTCAGATTTCTATTCAGGAATAAAAAGCGGATCACTGTAAAATACTGCTCTTTTTCCCTTCGAAACGTGTCTAACATAAATATTTGGCAAATGTAATATGTCGGCCCCTCACTCAGTATTCCATTCAGAAATAAAAAGCGATTCTTCGAAAGATACTGCTCTTGTCTGTTTTAACAGTCAAATGTTCTTCACCTCATTCATCTTAAACAACAGAAAATCATGCTCAGGAGCAGCAAAACTTTGTAGGAAAACTCTAATTAAATCCGCAGACCAAAAATCCACTGCAACTAGTTAACAACTTCACCTACGATTGCTCCCACAGCCACAACAGCCATTATTCCAGAACCAACGCACATCAAATGCTCATCGTCTACGCCACCATAATTTGCGGCAATAATATCCTTCCCCCGGTCATCACGTCTCGCCATACCAGAAACTTGGATTTGTATCTACAACATTTCGAATTTCAAACCAAGCAGTACTCGTATCTGTATGTATGTATACTCCTTCACGTACATTTTGAATTTGTGGGATGTTTTTCTGCTCTCCTTTTGTTGTACTTTTGATGGAGACCAGGAAGTCAGTTAATTACTCGTGTCACAGGGATTATCCAAATGTTTCGTCATGAGTTGACACAACTTTTCACCAGTTGCAGCAGCAACAAGGATCTATGTATGATGTTGTGGAGTTGAATCGTCATTGTTCAACTCTTTGCGGTGGCGCGTGTTAATGTTACGTGCCATATCTTAGGTATGTGGTTTTAACGCATCTAACCACATCCGGCGGATGGGTGTTGCATGCCCGTAGTTTTCAGCGTGAGTATAAATAAGTTTTGCGGTTTGCTTCGGTGACTAATTAACTTGAAGATAACCGAACAAATCTTGTTGTTGAGGTTGGCATTTGATCATAACCAATGATGCAACGAGGCGAACGCAATCGACTTGGGGTTGGGTAGTAGTCCCAGTACTGGACGGAAGTTAGTGGACTCATTAGTATTCGGCGCGGGTAGTTGGCCTATGAGTGGAGGAAGTGGAGCATGTTCGATGGTTTTTAGTATTTATGTGGAGTCGGTGGATGCTGTCAGTTTTTGGGCTTCACTTGACAAATGGACGTTAAGTAGACACGTATACAATTTAGGGAGGAGGTCTTAAAAGTTGAGGGCAGATTCATTGTCGGTGAAAGAATGTTGGCTATAGAAATAGGACCAGTGAATGTAGATTATGTAAATTTGCCCTCGATGATTATGAATTCCAACAAACCCGTTTATCTTTGTTGTAGAGTGTCATTTCTATTTTATAATGAAAATTAATTGATTGATTGATCAAATGACTGAACAAGCTCTTGCAAATCTTGTACGAGTATAACGTTCTTGTCCTCAGTCCAGCAGTTTGTTTTCTTCGAAAATCTCTACCCGTACCCGATCTTAAGCAACCCCATCATGAGCTGAAATTACAAATCCATTACTGTCCAATCCTATTTTCAGGAATCAGAAGTAATTGTATTTAAATACGAGTCCTTTCTCTTCATTCTTTTATTATTTCTTTCCTACATAGGACATTGATTCATTGAGCTCCTGTTCAATTAACCAAACACAAAGATCATCAGCACACCAAAAATCCAGTGGAATCCCCAGCTCGTTCATCTTAATTTGTTCTATATTTATCTCGAGAAAAGACGTCATTGACTCACACCCTTCTTCTCGTTAAAGTTACTCTCATATGTATAACCTCTGCCATTGGGCTATTCGCCGAAATTGTGTAATCGATATCGTCCTGGCGAGTCTTATTCCCAATCATTGGCATACTTCTACCATTCATGTGATATCAATCGACGGTGTCCTGACTACCATAAAGTCTCCTAGTAAGTTGTAGACAATCCAGAATTCCTCTGCCATTCATTGATTCCTCCCAAATCACGTCTGGTATCTATCTGTTTACGCCAAACAATGAACGCACTGACGCATACAGTCATACAAGGACATTTAATCAAGGATAATGTGCAATTCTCTTTGTCTTTTCCGTCAGGATGATAACTAACGCGAGAGTAATCCTAGAGTTTACGATTCCTGAAAGCAAAATGAAAAAGAATTGACAAGGAACGAGAACGAGACAGAGGAATGGTAAGGAAATCCCTCATAAGGATAAGAATAAGAATGACAAAGCGATGTTTAATTCATCGTAAGTGGTAGTCATTGGCTTGTGCCTTTGAGATGATGAAACGTCCATTGAGTCGGTAGGTGTGCTTTATCACTCTTGACACGTCCTTAAAAGGCATAGTAAGTGAAGAAGGACCTTCTTGAATTGTTAAGAATTTTTTTTGTCTTCTACTTTTGTCTAATCGACAACATGAAATGGAGGGGAGTCCTTGAAAAACGTTTTTCTATTTTTCTTTCTTCATGCTTTTTTCTCTTCTTAAGAAGGATGATGTGATAAAGCATTTAAAATCGAACGTGCTCGGGCTTAGTCGATGGATTCGATGGTCACTGACCCAGTTCCGGAGACCCGTTGTTGGTAAGCGTTTCTCCCTCCCATCTTGATCTCGAACGTGGTCGGTAGGTACCTGCAAATTGAGGTCGAACATTTGGTTGTAAATGGAAAACGAATAAGGGATCTAAGAGACCTTTTTCCCTCTCACATTTCGTCCCTATTTGCCTGCCATTATCCGGACTAATGTATGGAAATAAAACAAATGTAGACACATGTAGCTTGATGGCTGGGCGTTTTGTGATGGGTTGATAGGCTGATCTCTTTACCCCCAATCCATTGCCCATACATTTTTCACTTTGCCTTAATGTCCTTTTTTTCGTGTTTCCCTTTACCCTAACTTTAGACGACAGAGTCATTTGTTATACCGTTTCTAATCATCCTTTCAATTTATAACAGAAAAAATCCTTTTTTAGGAAATAAAATTTATACGTTCACGTTTGTTGTATCTTCGAATGAAATACAACCCAAACATACAAGGAAAGAAAAAACAAGGAAAAAGCTACTAAGTCATAAACACAAGATGCTCGCTGACTCCCAAACAGAATTGACGGCAGAACTTTCACCCTAAATTCTAAAATGAAATACAATATTTCGTCGAAATTGAGTTGTTGTCATCGATGGGAAGAAGAAAAATAAAGGCTATGCCAAACAATAAAGGACATTGGGAAGGAATGTTACCGAAGAACAATTGAACTTAACCGGCCTGTCATGCATCACATCGCACGGGCGGGAGTTATCAAAACCTCATTGACAACAATCCGTTCTTATCTGGCATTTTGCTGAATGTCCTTTATCCTGCCATTCAGCTGTGAGCGGAAATGAAAGTGAAATCCTTTACCCATGTACCGATGGGACGGAAAAGATATTTTTCAAGGTTTATTGTATAAGATTCTGCTGTACAGTCACGTAGCGGTGTTATATTCTCATTATCCACATCCCTACCACTTAACTGGGTATGTATGATAACAAGGACGAATACTGTGCAATTTGGTGCTTGGCGTTAATTATTTCGTATATCATCCGATAATTACAATCAAACGGATGCATTATACAGTGAAACGGTAGGTAACACTGAAACGTATCGATTCGAACCGCAAACATTTAACAAAAAAAAAAAAGGATTCGTTGGCATTTGATATGGACACTGCGTCGATACAGGAGGCAATTATTTAATTCAACGCCACGATTCAATTAAAATTGCAATGCAGAACCGCAAACAACGACAGTGGTAGGAGCCGTAGTGTCCTGATTTGTAGCAACGAGATCGTGTTGTTGAATGGTTCGTTCATGCAGATGGATGCCAGTAAGTTGAACTTAATCCATCGTTGCCTTGAATCCTTTTCCCATACACATTTTGACTGACTGACGAACTACAAATACATGCACAAACGCACTGCTCACATTGTATCCGGTTAGAGCGGAATGGTAAAATTGTTTTCAAATAAAATTTTCTGGTAATGAGAGTGAAAAGTATTGTGCGTTCTACGGTGCAGGATTACTTTGTTAAATGTGTACGGAACGATGATCTATTGTTTCTGATGTTTTTGGAAGGATACACGCTAACGAGTATTGTGCGGTTGATGTAAGAAGATAATTACGTTTTGCAAATCCGGTAAAATGGGTTTGGAATTCTCATCGTGTTATTAATTAATGGAAAACGGTGGAGTGATCATTATTTCCATACTAGCGGTTCCGGGTTGTAATGTGCTTGGAAACTTGGACTCTAGACGTATATTCTGGGCTAGAGACCGTTGTGGAACGTATTTCGTCATGGTCATTGTTGAATTCTTCTTTTTTAAATGGCATTTGACAGACGGTGTGATTAATGTCAAGCAGTCAGAAGTGTAAGTTCACCCTTAATGCAGAAAATTCCACATAGAAATTGGAGTTATTTGCTATAAGCTCAGGATTTCCTAATAATCTGGCTTTAATGGTATATTTTTGGCTATCCTCTTCTTGTTTTTTTATTGCCTAATCGTGTCGGTAGGTTAAAGGCTAACTGAAAGCACATCTGGTCATTGCGCATAACCAATTTTATTCCCAACAGGATAAAAAAGTCTTAAAACGGATGATAGTGCGTGGTTTGACTTAAGCTGCAGGTTATCAGGTTGAGAGATATGAGTTTTCGGAATTATAGGGCGAACACCACCGAAAAAAGATACAAGTATATACAACAATTACTGCAACTCCCACATTCGAATTCCGCCTCGTCGTCTATATCCACGCCCATTCACAATGACACTTCAGCTGACAAACCTTCAGGCAAAGCCAATCTGCTTGCTGCCCACTTCGCAGCAAACTCGCAGCCCCCAAAATCATCTTTGTCACCGCCTGTTCTGGAATACGTTAGTTCCACCTCGTACAGTTGCGAGGTTCTCAAGAAAACTTGACATATCTACACAAGTCCGCTGGTCCAGATGGTATTTCCCCAATAATTCTGAATAGGTTGTATTCTACGCTGGCAAAACTACTGCCTAAGCTTTTTCACCTTTCCTACTCTTCTGGGCTCTATCCGAGTAGGTGGAACACAGCCCATTCCCAAAAAAAGGCGAATCTTCTTCTCTCTCCAATTACCGACCCATTGCATTAACGTCCATTCTTTCTAAGGTCGTGGAAACGCTGATTAATCATCAGCTAATGAAATATCTCGAGTCGCAGAAACTCCTCAATGATCGGCAGTATTGTTCCCGCAGCAAGAAATCCACTAGTGATTTGATGGCATACATATCTCACTGAAAAGTGGAATTGTTCGCTCCATCAGTTGGGTGAGAGCAAAATAGTTGCACTTGATATTTCGCAAGCTTTTGACAGAGTTTGGCATTTTTGTCGAAAATGCGTGCATTCGGGATCGATGAGTCCCTTTTTCCATGGATTAGAAGCTACCTTTCGAATAATTAAATTCAATTTGTCTTGGACGGATTCAAGTCTGATACTCATTTTGTATATGCTAGTGTTCCCCAGGGTTCCGCTTTGTCACCGACACTCTTTCTCATTTTTATAAATGATCTCTCATCTCTTACTTCTAATCCAATTCAGTCCTTCGCTGACGACAGTACCAAGCTTCCCATATTCGTTCACTTCTTTAAAATCGTACACTTCGGCTGTAAATAGTGAGCGCCAGCGTATGTTACTTACTTATTAGGCCAGCGATTCATGGAGGATCTGAGCGTGAGCTATAGCCGCCTTCTATTGTTGACGGGCACGCTGCTTCCAAATAACAAGACCTTGGTCTTTATACTGGAGGTTCCGTCTTCCTCTTCTTCTCGAACCAGGAGGCTCGGAGTCGAAGACCCTCTTAGCTGGAGCGTTGATGTCCATGCGCTCGATGGTGCCATGCCAGTGTAGTCGACGGCTCTTTGCCTTCCGAACTACATCCACATTTTTGTACAGCTCGTAGAGTTCGCGGTTGTGTCTTCTTCTCCATTCACCTTCCTCACGGACAGGACCAAATATCCGGCGCAGAATTTATCTTTCGAAAGAACCCAAATTCAGCTCCGCTGTCCTGCTTATCGTCCAGCTTTCGGCTCCATATAGCAAGACTGGCAGTATGGAAGTTTTGTAAAGCATGACTTTGGTCTTTCGAGTGTGGAGTTTTGACCCAAGTTGCTTGGACAAGCTGGAGTAACAGCGATTGCCAAGGGCGATTCTATGCCAGATCTCCACTGTGCTGTCATTTGTGGAATTTACGTTTGCCCGAGGTAGACAAACTCCTTAACTACCTCGAAATTGTAGCTGTCAATTATTATATTTTGTCCCAGGTGGTGAGCGACGGATTGGTTTTTGGTTGGCAGCATGTACTTCGCTTTGTCCTCATTGACCTTAAGACCAACTCGTTTCGCCTCAGTCGCTGTGAATGCTACCACAATGTCACGGCGGGTCGGTGACAAGATTACCCTCGCAGTTTCGAAGAGCCTGGGTGCCCTTTTTGAAGCTTCCTGCAAGGACTTTGGCTTTGTTGTAAAAGGCTCGTGCTTTATGCTTATCCCTAGACTCCTCGATATCCTTGAGCTGGGGGGCTGCGAAGATTGTTTTCTTTTGTCGCAGTAGTTTTTTCTCCTCCCTTCTTCTGGCTCGGTACTCTTCTTGCGCTGACCTGGTTTTTCTCTGCAGGCCTTTTGATACACCTTGTCGGTTGCTGCCTTTTTCTGCTCACACTCGCCATCTTACCACGGGCTTCTTGTCGGGGGTGGTAGGCATCCTAAGGTGGTTTCGGCTAATTCCTGAATGGCTGAGCCGCAATGCAGCCACATATTATTGGCATTTGTGTTCGACGTAGGCATACCATAGAGTCTTTCGCTCAGCTGTGCTTTCTGTGCTTTCCGATCACTCCGCCAAGGGTGTTCTCCTTACCGATTTTGGCGTTGAAATCCCCGAACACGATTTTAGCATCGTACTCCGGACAAACTCCGTAGGCGTTGTCCAGGAGGTCATAGAAGTCCTTCTTGATAGGGTCTTCAGCCTCCTTGGTAGAAGCGTGTGCACATATAAGGCTGTTGTTATAAAATCTGCCTCTGATGCGGATCACAGCCAGGCGATGACTTATGGGTTTAAAGTCGATGACCTTCGACCTTAACCGCTTTCCCACGACGTTATGTTATGCGTATGTCAAGCTCATTCAATTCTGATATCGACAGCATCACCCAATGGGGTAAAAACAATTGAGTGGAATTGAATGCATCCAAAACACAATATTGTCTTCTGTCGTTAATCGCCATTATCCATGAATGGCACTTTTACATACATATCTCCGTAACCGACAAGCTTTTTATCCGGGGTGCGGACATCAGTGACAATCTTTGTTGGAACGATCGCATATTAAATGTCGCCAAGAATGCCACAATTTTTGAGGCGTTCATTCGTTCTAAGTTGGAGTTCAACGCTCATGTCTGATGTGTCGCATAGAAGATCACACTGCACTTGTATGTGTATGTATGTTGGCGTTACAGTCCATGAAGGACCAAAGCGGAGCGTCTCTCAATCATCCATGTTGTTTGTGATTTCCTTTTCTCATAGGTGAAAGGGACCTACACTTTATTGCCATTTCCGAACGGCGAATTTCGAGAAGCTTTTTATGACAATTATACTACAGGGGATTTTGTCGGAACCCCGCTGAGGAGAAACACCGTGAAAACACGCTCGATGGCTTGGCTGTTGTCGGGACTCGATCCCGTGTCATCGGCATCAGAGGCCAACACACTGCGCCACGACGCTCTCCTTGAGTGCGCGTATAACTAAGAAAAAACGAGACAGCTTTTAAATCACCTGTTCTTTGAAGGCTTGGTTCGGGTTCACATTGCATCTTTAGTGACTGCCAGACAGCACCATGACTCAGTGGACAAATTACGTCCAATCAAAGCAGTTTCAGCCCAAATTTACCCACATTTTTCGAAGGAGCATAGTTTAACAGCGGGAAATATGGTGAATTATTTCTAAACTTCCAGCTGAAGGCAGCTCTCTACAAGCACTAAACTGTTTACTTTGCATTCAGAAAAACCAAAAAAAATCAATCAATAAGGATTTGTTTGCACCCCTAAGGACATGACTAATTCGCCGCATATCTAAATTATTCCGCCACCTTCGGACTACTTCTTCCCGCCTTTATAAGCTCGTATAATGCTATAATCGGCTTCATTAAGGAACTCTCTCCAAATTAGCTTAACCCAAATTCAAGATCACCTTCTTCTATCTGAGTACCTCCTTCGGTATATCCTTGTATAACCCTGTTTACCTCAGACACTCCTTGTCACCATCAAGGGATAATAATAAAACAATTGTCTACGGAGCCCTTTTATGAATTATTAAGTGAATTGAATTATTTCTCCGGAGAATGTCCTTGGAAGGTATACATATGTATTTATGGCTCATGATATAACATCCCACGTGAACACATATTTCTTTTTTTGAATATTTCATTACCAACTGAAAAACGAAAGGACACGTGTTGGTCGGTGGTTACTCGTGGTAACAGATGCCATTAGTCTGTCACTACATTAAAGATACTAAGCGAAGAGGTTCTCCTCTTTAAAAAGAGGATTAAAAAAAAAAAAAAACAAAAAAATGTAAGGAAGGAGGGAACGATAAAGGCAAAAAAAAATATTTTCCTTATGAATAAGCGTCATTCGACGGAGCGGTAGGATATTTTATTATCTTGTTGACTTTACCCCCAACTACTCAGCTCCGTTCTACCTTCTACTTTGAGCTTTGTACTTCCCTTGTCCCTTTTTTTCTTCTGTCTTTTTAACTGGATTATCTTATATTTATTTCGTTCAGTAAAAACAACAATGCCAAAAGTAAAAAAGTTCAAAATGTAGAAGAAACAACCAATGTTTGAACGGAACACCTGAAAGGACATCCCCATAAAAGCGATGGCAGTTCCTTTGTTTTCAAAACCGAAAAAGGGGACAAAGGAAAAAACAAGCCCGAAGAAAAAGTAGGAGAAGAAGGAAGCTCCTGAAGCAGAAAAGGATATAATTGATTCAAAGGACTTTATTACATGAACACGGTTAAAACCTACTTGTGAAGCACTAAAAGCCCAGACCACAAAAAGCACATTGGGGCACGATGGATGATAAAAAAATCATATTTATGTTCACAGCAGGACACGGGCATTAATTATCATTTCCGAAACCGATTTCAATGGCATCCGTCCTGAATGCTGGCCCTCATGGTAACGAAAAGGGTTTCGTTCGATTAATGAGTTATGGTCTTTGTACAATAAAGTGAAGTTTGTGAAGAGTGGTCCCTACAATCTGCCCGATGCAAGGACGATACTCGTTGCCTTTTTCGTTAATCGATTTTTATTTCTTCACATTGTCCTGCCAATGATGGTAGTTCAAATATTGGCCGAACCTTCCCTACTCCACACTCTAGTGGAGAAGTAATTAAATCAGAACATTCAGCTCCGCATCTGTTGCAGTGCTCCTCATATGGTCATTTCTAAGGATTGTCCCCGATGTCTATCTCAAATTTGATCAAACTAAAAGCATCCAGTTATCTAGTAGTTGTCAACAATCCGCTGCTGCTGTCATTGATTCCATATCACTGCGAATCATCCGCAAGGCGAAAGAAAAGGAAACACAAAAATAGTGCTCCATGGTCGACCCGGAATTGGAAAAAGCAAACACATATCCTTTTTTTGTGCCGCTCCTCCTCCAAACTTGTCAGATTTGTCCGAATCGTAGCCTAACCCACACAACCAGATGTCCTGGAGGACGTAAACATAAAGCAGGATTCTGTGTTTTTTTCTAAATATAAAATTTTGATTAAACATATCCTTTCGAAAAATCCGACACTGGTTGTGCTGGCAGCAGAGCACATAAAAAAAGGGAAGGATTTCCCAATTCCACAATAAACAAACGACACAATACATCAATTTTACCCTCATTCCGAAAGGTCTTTTGGATCTGGTTCAATAGCACAGTCGTGTATCCTTGGTGATTTTCGGAGTTTTGACGTAACCAAAGCCACGACGAGAAGTGATGGGTAAGAATTTATAGCCGCACGGAGCATGATTAATGTGGGGCATCATTACAAAGTTTGTCAGTCTTTCAAACACGGTCGATGACACCTTCCAGCTTCCACTTTCCCTTGTGAATTTGAAATGCGCACTTATCCGCGACTGGTTCATGTGATTTATCGCAACCTAGCAACGAATACACGCACTGGACGAGGATAAAGCATCGGGTAACATGAGTTTCCACATTGTATTGAAGCTTCAAGTAGGAAACCAATCAGTTGGTACAAAAACAGGTGTTGTTGGTATAGAAAGGGCTTTATGACAGGATGAAAATGCCTCTTTACTGATGTCGAAGGGATTTGCATAGATTTCGTTTTGCATCAACATTGAGTTACGCTTCCTTTTGTTTTCATGCCATAATGTTATTTGTTATGGGTGGAAGTGTTGTGCCCGTCCAGGTTATGGTAAAAAGGTTCAAAGTACGAATTGTTGTTTGTGGCGACCTGCACCAGGTTCTCCGGAGAGTGCGGAGAGCGCACCATGCACTGACAGTTCAGAGGAACTATCGTCAGTTGATAAGTGACAGCCGTCTCAACTGGTTGATGTGAACAACAAGTGAATAAATAAACTATTGTTATATTATTACTTCGTTTATCTTTTATTAAACCGTATATACGAGCGTGTGCATACAACAGGGTAGTACATTTGGCGACGAGGATAAAAAAAAAAGAAGGAAAAACAAGAATAGCAATAAATTAAACTCCAAGGGACTCGTAGTCCAAATTAGAATTACAGTAAGTAACCGCATAACAATGTGAGGAGAGATGATTACATTCAATTGTATACAAATTCATGCTTGCACAGGTTAAGAATCCATTCACATTCAATTGTGTAACAGAGAGAGATATAGACTCCACATTCAATTGTGGTGAGGTAAGATAATAAGTCCATTACATTAAATTGTAAAACCGGAAAACAGTAAATTCCGTATTTGACTAGGTCAAGGAAGGTTTCACATTTAATTGTGTTCGCTAGCGCCCAGAACAAAAAGTAGCAGTTGCTTTAAGTGTTCTTGGCACAAAAGCTTTCTTAAGAATGAACGAGAGTGGGATAAGACCATTTCCTTGTGAGACGATTGATAGGGCGATCATTCGATCGGAATGGGAGAAATGGCTCCGCTCATTTGCATTATATTTAGAATCGGAGGAAATCACAGACGCAATCAAAAAGAAGAGTAAGTTGTTACACTTTGGAGGATCGCAATTGCAGGAGGTTATCTTCAATCTTCCCGGAGCCCTTGTCGGAGAAGGTGATGTGTACGGAACTTTGGTCGAGAAATTGAACGAATATTTTTCGCCCCAGCGAAATTCCACCTTCGAAAGGCGCTTGTTCCGTTCCCTCAAGCCAGATGAAGGGGAGGGCCTAAACAAGTTCATCCTTAAATTGAGGAACCAGGCAACAAAATGCTCTTTTGGGCAAAGTGAGGATGAGAGTCGGGAAATAAACTTAAAAGATAAACTAATAGATGACTGGGCACCGAAAGAGTTGAAAAGGCGTTTGCTTGAAAAAGAGTACTCATTGGATGATGTTATAAAAATGTGTCAAGCTCACGAACAGATAACGCAAACTGACACGTTGGTACACGTGCCAACAACATCAAGTTTTATCAACAGAATTATGGCCAATAGAACAGACGATTCTAGAGGAAGCGACGATTGCATAAGATGTGGCCGGAGGGGCCACGCGGGGAATAGCTACTTGTGCCCAGCCAGAAACAAAAAGTGCAGGAAATGTGGTTACCTTGGTCATTTTGCCCTAAAATGCAAGACAGGGAGAAATAAACGCAAAAATGTTAGTGATGACTTGGATGGTAAACGACGTAGACTTGAACCATCAAACATTCGTCATGTAGAGGAGGAATTTGATAACCATCGCGGGAGCCAAAGATCTCAATCAAAGGAGCATGATTGTTTTCAAGTAGAAGAAGAGGTTAACTCAACTACAAATGGAAACATAGACTGCTTCATCGGGGGCTCGAAGATATCGATGGTAATCGATTCTGGCTCACGATTAAACTTATTAGGAGAAGGTGATTGGGAACAACTACATCGGAGTTCCTCGATGTTATGGAATATTCGCAAGGAAACGAGGAACCAGTTCCGTGCTTATGCCGGAAAAGAATTATTAGAAACACTATTAGTGTTTGAAGCGCCTATAAGTGTAGATGGGAAAACTGAAATCGTTTCAACGTTCTATGTTATTAGAAATGGGAGGCATTCTTTACTCGGACGGGAAACAGCTGTACAATTGAAGGTATTAAAACTAGGCTTAGATGTCTGCCAAGTGCATCAAGTTCAACCGTTTCCAAAGATTAAGGGCATCAAAATACAACTGGCTATTAATAAGTGCATTAAACCAATACAGCAACCTCTGCGTCGAATTCCATCAGCGCTTGAAAAGAGATGTGACGAGAAGCTAAGAGAGGCTAGCGAACAAGATATTATTGAACCAGTTGTTGGGCCAAGTTCTTGGATTTCGCCGATCGTAATAGTGTTCAAGGAAACTGGAGATATCCGCCTGTGCATAGATATGCGTTGTGCGAATACGGCTATTCTAAGAGAAAACTTTCCTCTCCCGACATTCGAATCACTGATGACAAAATTGAAAGGATCTGCATATTTCTCTAGATTAGATTTGAAGAACGCATACCACCAATTAGAGTTGGATGAGGAAAGTCGCTATATAACGACGTTTATAACACACAGGGGACTTTTTCGTTACAAACGATTATTATTTGGAGTAAACTCAGCACCCGAAATATTTCAACGTACCATGGAAAATATATTAGCTGCTTGCAGGAACACCGTGAACTATTTGGATGATGTTATTGTGTTTGGGCGGACAGAGGAAGAACATGACAAGGAATTGGAAAGGGTACTAGATATCTTCCACGAAATGAACGTGACGCTTAATAAGGAAAAATGTAGTTGGAAGGTTAAACAGCTAAAGTTTTTAGGGCATATATTGACCACAACCGGCATTAGCGCGGACCCAGAGAAAGTTAGAACGGTATTAGAGTTTCGACCACCAAATAGTAAGGAGGAGATGAGGTCTTTCTTGGGCTTAGTAACTTATTTAGGCAAGTTCATTCCGGACTTAGCTGATATTACGGAGCCACTAAGAGTGCTGATAAATAAAGACATTCGATTCGTTTGGGGTGAAAACCAAGATCGGGCATTTCAGAGGTTAAAGGAATCACTTGCAAGAATACCGTCTCTCTCGTACTTTAATATCAAGAACAGAACACGTTTAGTAGCTGATGCGAGTCCAGTAGCTCTGGGTGCAGTGTTATTACAATTCCAAGACGAGACTCCCCAGGTCATAGCTTTTGCGAGCAAGAGTCTATCCGGAGTGGAAAGGCGGTACTCGCAGACGGAGAAGGAGAGTTTGGCTTTAGTGTGGGCCGTTGAGAGGTTTTACTACTATTTGGCCGGGATTGAATTCGAGTTAGTCACAGACCACAAGCCGTTGGAGGCAATTTTCAAGCCGACATCCAAACCGCCAGCTCGGATAGAGCGATGGGTTCTTCGACTGCAAGCTTTCAAATTTAAGGTAATTTATCGGCCCGGGAAATATAATATCGCAGACTCACTCTCCCGGATGTGCAAAATTCAAGAATCAGATTCATTTGACAGGCATTGTGAATTTAACGTTTGTGCTATAATCGGAAAGGCAGTTCCCCGTGCGCTAACCATTAGCGAAATAGTGCAAAGCAACACCGAAGATGCGGAACTGGGAAAGATAGTAGAAGCGGTAAAAAACGATGACTGGGGTAACGAGATGAAAAGCCGGTACTTTCCATTCCGACACGAGCTATGTACTCTAGGTAACATTGTTTTGCGGGGCTCCAAGATAGTTATACCCGAAACATTACGAGAACGCGTTCTTTGTCTGGCACATGAGGGCCACCCCGGAGAAACTGTGATGAAACGGAGGCTGCGTTCGAAGGTTTGGTGGCCTCTAATCGACCGGGACGTTGAAAGATATGTCAAAAATTGTCGCGAATGTCTTTTGGTATCACGACCAATACGACCAGCGCCTATGGCTCGACACTCCTTTCCGAATAAACCCTGGCAGTGTGTGGCCATAGATTTACTAGGACCTCTACCGAATCACGACTTTGCGTTAGTAATAATCGATTATCATTCACGGTATCAAGAAACGAAATTTCTAAGGAAGACCACCTCAACTGAGATCATCGGTATTTTAGATGAGATCTTTTGTAGACTAGGGTATCCGGAGTCCATTAGGGCTGACAATGGACCTCAATTCATCAGTGAGGAGTTTAAAACTTACTGTCAAACAAATAATATTGATTTAATAACATCTCCCCCGTATTGGCCACAAGCGAACGGAGAAGTGGAGAATATGAACCGTTCCATTTTGAAAAGGCTCCAAATCGCGAATGGTGAAGGTCTCGATTACAAAAAGGAGCTTCAGAAATTTATATTAATGTATAACGTGACACCTCATGGCAGCACAGGAAAGTCGCCATCAGAGCTCCTACTTAACCGAAGAATACGAGATAAGATCCCTTCTGTACATGATATTGATGATAGTATTTTGGATTCAGAAGCGAGAGACTTAGACATAACAACTAAACAGAGAGGAAAGGAAAGAGGAGACAAGGAGCGCGCAGCGAAAGACTGTGATCTCCAAGTGGGTGATATGGTGTTGGTCCGCAATATGGTGCCTCAAAACAAGTTGACACCGACCTTCAGCTCTACCGAATTCGAGATAATCGAACGGAAGCAGAATGAAGTAACGGTTCGATCAGGCGATAGGGTTTTCAGACGCAACATAAGTCATGTGAAGAAAGTGCCAGGTCTTTCAGGAACAGGTTTAGTATTTTAAACGCCTATTGTTTAAAGCTTAATTTCTCTAGCATATAAGATATAACAATAAACTTTATTTCAGAAACAGGAGCATCGTTAACATCGGTCACCACTGAGAGCGATCCGAAAATCTCGAGTCCAGTTGTGGAAGGTAGTACATTTAGGGGATCGCCGAATTTGAGATTGAAGCTGAAGCTGAAGAACATTGGAGGGGTGTGGCGACCTGCACCAGGTTCTCCGGAGAGTGCGGAGAGCGCACCATGCACTGACAGTTCAGAGGAACTATCGTCAGTTGATAAGTGACAGCCGTCTCAACTGGTTGATGTGAACAACAAGTGAATAAATAAACTATTGTTATATTATTACTTCGTTTATCTTTTATTAAACCGTATATACGAGCGTGTGCATACAACAGGGTAGTACATTGTTCATACGCCTTGGGTTGCAATGTCCACTTGAAGAGGTTATGTTATGTCCAGTCCTGATACTTGTCCAGAGATGGGCGGCCTGATGCTTCCTACATTCATTTTGGATAAATTTTAAATATTTGAAGGATATGTTTGTTTTTGAGTGGGAATTGATTTACAGGTACTCTAGGGAGTTTACTTGGAAGATGAAAATGTCTTCCAGGTGAACATTGACAGGGAGTTGTAAAAATCGAAATGTTTACGTTTTTAGGCAGCAATTTATGTAGGTAGACTGGAGGAGAAAGATGAGTTTCTTATTATTTTGATGCTTCCTTGTGCTCTATGGTCTTTTCGTGATTTAATTAAAGATTCGTTCGAGTCAAGTTATACTCAATGAAGTGGATACCAAACACCAGAAGCTCTTCTGTCTAAATGTTGTCCCAAGCTTTTGCCACTTCCCACGCCATGCTACATATATCCCTAAGTGCGTACTAAAGTCACCATCACCGGGTAATATACTTAATACTATACCTGATGGATCATATTGCAATCGACAATACTTCAGCATTTGGATGTCCGAAAATGTTGCTGAGACAACATCGGCTCGGATCATTACCTAGTTGCAGCCAAGGTACGTATGCGAATATCGCGGACATTGCGGAGTTGAGTAAGACCTACTCAGTAATATTTTACGTCGGGAAGATGCAGTCGCAAGAGATCCCAGTATTTTCGCCGATCATGTTTCCCTCAATCTCTCCCATAATCAGCTGCAAGTTGCACAAATCATAGAACATCAACGGATACGTTGCCAAAACATCATCAACGGTGCCGTCCCTGATGCACTAGTTTTCCAGCCGCTACCTGTAAAAAAAGTTCGAGGAGATGGAGAGATGTTATCGCAGGAATGACGCTCGGACGTTTTGCCAAAAACTTAAACGAATATGCTAAGGATATAAAGCTAGAGCAGGAGCTCACCGGGATGAAAGCGGACTTCTAGTAGTCGACTCATAGTCGATACGTAAAAAATAGAAAGACTACTTCTGCAGACTGTATAACCACGATGATAGTCAAAATACTGTCGGAGGGAATGAACCATTCATCTTGAATGAATATGGGAGAGAATTCGAAAGCTGCTGGCGAAGATGGACTGTCTACTGAGCTATTTAAAACAGCTGGAGATGAGTTGATACGGAGCATGTACCAACTCATCTGTAGAATATGGTCGGAATAGTGCATGCCCGATGAGTGTAACTTCAGCATCATTTGCCCATTCCTAAAGAAGAGGCACCCGTATATAGGTAATATAGGTTCCTATCAATGTGGTTTCAGGCCAGAAAAACTACGGGAGACCAGATATTCAAACTGCGACCGATCCTGGAGAAGACCCATGTGTTCCAAGTCGATGCGCGAAACCCCTTCCTCGACTTTAAGGCCGCATACGGCAGTGTTTATAAGGACGGGCTTTACAAAGCCATGCCGCGTTTTGAAATCAATGCTAAGCTCGTCAGATTGTTCAGGATGACAATAGAGAATTATCGCTGTCCCATCAGGGTCGGGGCGGAATTAACCGAGACCTTTGATGTTAAAAAACGATTCAGGTAGGGCGACGCATTGTCATGTGACTTCTTCAACATCTTTGTTGAAAAGAATATGCGGAGCTCACTGGCCAATACAAAAGACACGGTCTATTTCAAGTCTGCAGAAATGCTTGCATATGCTGATGACATGAGCGTAGTTGGGAGAGCACAGCGAGATGTCAGTGAAACTTTTGTGAGGTTTGAAGCAGAGTCTAGAAGATGAGGGCAAAACCAAATGTGTGCTATCATCAAAGAAAGATGCTCAACATCGACGTCTTGGCCAAAACGTCAATATGGCCAGCTATCAATGACAAGCGGCAACGACAGCAGGTTAGAGATTAGACGCAGAATAACTCTTGCTAACAGTTGTTGCTTTGGGTTCAAGACGCGATTGAGAAGTAGAGTCCTCTCTCTCGAAAGACCAAGGCAACCCTCTACAAAACCTTAATCATTCCGGTCCTTCTTTAAGGCGCAGAGGCTTGGACCCTTGGATGCTTGGAGAGAAAAATTCTCCGAGTACTCTTCGGTCCCGTTTGTGATAACGAAGAGAGGAGGAGAAGTTTCAGCCACGAACTCTATGGGATGAACAGCGGCCTGGTCAGACGTCTACAGATACAACGTCTAAGATGGCTGGGTCATGTAAAGCGAATGGACACCATAACCCCGAAGGATGGCGCAATAGAGATTGCGCACATGGGTGGAAACGAGCCTCAAGTAACTGGACTTGCGGCACTGGAAACAGCTGGCCAGATATCATGAAGCCCAGGCTCACGCCGGGCTGTAGAGCCGCCACATAAGTAAGTAAGTAAGTAAGACTTTGGTCATGTGTTTTATGAAAATTTCATTTTAAGTTGGATACCCTGCTTGCCATATTGATACCTACTAATAGTAACCCAAATAAAAAATGTGCTTAACTATCAAATGAAATTTGTGAGTTCATTTTCAAATTTTTGGGTGTAAAATTGAACATCCTTTGTCAACCGGTTAGTGAAGATCAGTGAGAAATGGATTTATTTCTTTCCTCTATGTAGCATTTGTGCGAAATGTAGCTCGTTCGTGTGTATGTTGTTAGTGTGTAATATATTTTCTTCACATATTTAACACCCTGTTTGACCGAACTATTCGTATTATTCGAATTTAAGAACATCTCGTTGGTGATTATATCATGAAAGGAATTATAGCTTCAGCCGAACGTGCATTTTATCGGACATTTTACTTGAAGCACGTCCAGTTATCTCTTATTTTTAGCATTCCAAACGAGAGTAAAGCATCCATCCTTGCAGGCATCTCCTGCTTAGAAATTCATATATCAAAGTGTCGCACTCAAGTGCCTTGAATACCAATTATCTTCCATTGAATTAATTAATTCCTCTCACCCAGGCAAAATCTTTCCACCACAAAACCAGGTGATAACATTCCAATTTGCGAATCCTCTCCATCAAACACTTTGATAGCCACTTAAGGCTTTTAAATAAACCATCAGATGGAATACCTTTGTGTATATAGTCATGCAAATTAGCTTGTGATACTATGAGTAAAGCATAGTGTAAGCAACATGCACAATAAAAAGGATTGCAAGAGGAGGATTGTTTACGAAACGAGTTCTGTTCACATTAATTTGCTTAAAGTATCCATCAAACTGGGGCTGCAATCCTTGCAGTTGCAGAAAGAGAGAAACGCTCACATGTGTGCGGGGAGGTAGGAGCATTGGAATTTATCGTTCCGCTGGTTTTTGGAGTTTAAACTCGAGGGGTTTATCATTGGTTCTAATGAATTCCACGCGTTCCAACTGCGAATGCTGGTGTGTTAGGCAGGATATTGCAGATAATTAAGATTAACGGGCTCGTGATGAACGACTGTGATCGGCTGAGTCCTTGAAAAGCAGTCGAAGCTTATGTGCAATGTCGGGTGTAGTCGATTCCCTTTAGGTGTATAAATCAGTCTAGAAATTCTCAAATCTTAGGTTTGCATTTCGCCGTTTGGAGAGGATTTTCCAGAATAAAGGACGATGGATTTAATATGAACTTGAAGTGGGAAGGTACAGAATTCCCCCTAGAATGGGATGTATGAATGGGAAAGGAAGTAGAGCGGTCAGCGGTCACCATGGAAATTAACAATTTTTTCTCCTGAAGGTCGTAGCACGTTGTAACTCCCTTTGTACAGGAGAGACTTCGGCTAGTTAGAAATTTCTCCTGATCGAACATCCTGTGGTAATCGCATTCCTCCTTTGACTAAGACTGTAAGTGATAGGATCCAGGAAGGAAAGTCGTACCATATCCAAATGGATTGTATCTCTGACTAATTGCACTCGTAATTAGTTTGTTTATTCAAGGCAGAGCCTTAATCAGTATCTCTACCCATAATTGCCACATACATAAGCACTTACACACATCCTTCAAGATGACACACTGATACTGGCATTTGCTGATGCCCGATATGTGTCCGACACTGTTCAGATATCTACAGGCACGCTAATTGACACGTGTTTTGTTCAGTTGACATGTAACTCATACAAGTGCTGGTTAGTCGGTTTTCAGCGAACGAGAGAGAGTTTTAGTTAAAGATGCCAGTAGCAGTAGGTTAGTGATGATTAATCACTTGGAAATGATTTATAATTGCTTGGTATTTGGACAGGTCTAAGAGGTTTCCAATTGACAGTAGTTGAGAGAGAATGTGCTGATTGTTTGTTCTGTCAAATACCGAGAGGAGTGCTGTTCAGTGATGTGTGATTTGGGTTCAGCAGTAATTAAGGTGATTGTTGAAGCTGTTAAGAAAGTTTTGTTGCGATATAATTTAACTTGTAGTGAAGCTTCCTTGACAGTCCGTCAATCTTGATAATTGACATAGAGTACACGGGCCATTCTACATTCCTTTTTTTATTTTTTATTTTTTAGTACTCAGCTAGGGCGAATGCGATGTTTCATATAAAGGTGAACACCCTGTTTGAAACTTTTTGTGGTAAAATCACGAAAATCGATGGAATATGTGCCTAGTTATGTTTCCGTAGAGTATTTGTCAAATATTTCAGATAAATACCTAAGTTTTCGTTTTTCCTTATAGAAAGTTAAGCACCCTGTCGAAAATCTCAAGCTTGAAATCAGTTGACGTCCGTCAATCTTGACAATTGATATACAGCACACGGGCCATTCTGCGTTGTTGTTTTTATTTTAATACGCAGCTAAGGCGAATGCGTCACTTAAGTTCGATTTTTCGTATAAAGACGAACATCCTGTTTGAGACTTTTTGCGGTAGAGTCACAAAAATCGATGGAATATGTACCAATTTACGTGTTTCGTAGGGTATTTGTCAAAAATGTCAGAGACGTACCTCACTTTTCCTTTTTCCTTATAAGAAGGTAAGCACCCTGTCGATAATGTAACTTTTAAAACCAGTTAGATACAGATTTAGTGCGATGGCGATGTCAATTTGATTTCTTGTCTACTTTTCCCTCTTTTCATACGAATACCTTTTCCCGATTTTACCCCACAAATCGCTCGGACATCGTACCAATAATTGTCGCCAGAAACCACTAAGAGGATACATCCTCACTCCCGTTCGCCTGATTCACACTTGTCACGTTTAATTACAAATTCGTTACGTTGGGCACCTCAGGATACTATTTGTTAATTCACAGAATTTTCATCTGTTAATTAGCAGCAACGAAACTTTAATCCAAAAGAAATTAAAAACAAATAAATTGACGTAAACAAAACAAGCCAACCATAAACGTTTGAACGCGAAGCATTCTTCCAGCTCCAGGACTTTTATTCCTCCTTCTTAATGTTTGTTCATTCAGATCCATTAGTGAAATCTCGTTACATCGTCTCTTCCTGTTTACTCGCACCCCACAAAAGCAAAGCGACAGAAAAGTAAGAATAATGTGTACTGGTATCCCTCGGGCAAGTTGCATCTTAAGGCGAGTGAAATGCGGATGATGCTGGGTTGTAGAAGATAAAAACACTATATCCACTTCACCGCGTTGCATCGTCGCAAGGGATAATAGTGTCCTTAATGAAGCCGCTACATAGCACTAGAAGAGTTAGATAAAGAACAACAATAACAAAAGTTTGTAAAGTGAACGGACACTGCGAGCAATAATGACGTGCGTTCTCGTCTAATCCGGTGACACTGCAGTACAGCTTAATTACGAGCTCCGGATCGGCGAATGCCGTGACACGGTAGCAAGGTGAAGTAACTTGTTATGCGTTTACACAACTTTCAGAAAAAGATATTCCATTTCAAGTGACATTATCTTGCATTTGCTTTTGTCCTCCGCCCAGTGTTGCCAAGATTCGACTTTTGAGTTTTTGGTATACTCGTACGTACGAGTATAATCAAAGTCATTAAACAGGAGTTTAGTTTTAATTAACACTACTTGACTGCAGGTGAAGCCATTAATAATCACTTGGAAAGTTTTGCGCGCTTTCGTGTCGGTCTTCCGTAACTAGATAGGTCATCTGAAGGCTGAAATTGCTGGGTACTTTCTGTCTTTGCTCTGTGTAAACACTAAACTTTCATCATGTCCCGTGTCGTTGGCAAGGATTAGGCATGCTTCTGTGCACAGGCATATTTCTCTACCCTACGTTGGGCGAAGTGGGGGGAGTGAGAAATCACAGACAAGTGGACACGGAATTGGAGAAGTTTGAAAATAGATCTAATTAGGTTTACCGGAGTGGTTGTGATAGTTTGGAATTAACATGAAATCACAATCGTAGTTACAGACATTCGTCTCTGCGGTATATCGAATGACTGTGGCATTGGGGTTATCGGATGGGCATTGGAAAACGAACAATTAGTTGGGAGGAAGCCTTTAAGTGAAGACTGATAATGCCACCTGGTTGGATTTACAACGAAAAGACGTTCATATAAAGAGCAAAAGGCTTTACAGACATCTCATTAACTTGACGTAAGAATTAGACAACGACTTGAGAGGGGTCAATAGAGATTACGCCAAAGGCTATTCAGAAGAGTTTTATCTGAGTTATCACATGTTCGAAGTTAGGGGAGCATTTGATTAAAGGCGGATGAGCCCAAACAACAACAGGCTAGAATAACAAGATTAAGCTAGGATAAGGGGACGCATTGCATGAAGGTAGAATGGACCAATGTGCATGAGGGTAGAATGCTGTGTTTAATTTTGTGATGGACGCGAAGAAATTAGTAGGATAGTTCAGGGCGGCATTTTCGACGGCTAATAGATCGCCAACATTTCTGTCCGCCACCTATTGTTAGAGAATTTCCTGTGCGGGAATAAAATGGGCAATTATTTATTGGGTCTATACTAATTGAGCCCGATGACACGGGATCGAATCCCGACACAGCCATGTCATCGAACGTGTTTTTCACGGTGTTTCTCCTCAGCGGGGTTCTGACAAAACCCCCTGTAGTAAAATTGTCATGAAAAGCCTCTCGAAATTCGCCGTTCGGAACCGGCAATAAAACTGTAGGTCCCTTTTACCTATGTGAAAATGAAATCACACACAACATGGGTGATTGAGAGAAGCTCGGCTCAGGTTCTTCATGGACTGTAACGCCAACATACATACATACATACAAGGCGGTGTAAGGTTTCCCCGTAGGGAAAAGTGGGTGTTTTCAAGCAACATTTCCAGCAGTTGCTTCGCGGGCATGGAGAAGAGAGAAGTTGTCCCTCCTCTCAATATTGAAGAAATAGATAATAAAAAACTGAAGAACAACAAGGCCACATGCTCGAATGGATTATCATCAGAGCTCTTCAATGTCTGAGGCGATTTTCTGGTAGGGAGCATGCATCAGGTCATCTGTAAAGCTCAGAAGGACGAATGCATGCCCGACGACTAGAATAGCAGCTCTATATGCCCCATTCAGGCGATCCTACTTCTTGTAAAAACTACACAGTAATTTCCTTGTTCAATGTCGCTCACAAGGTCCTGTCTAGTATATTGTGCACATACCATTGCGGCTTCTGGCCGCCAAATCGACCAAATATTCATGTTTCGACAAATCCTGGAGAAGATCCCACCACCTCTTTATCGACTTTAAAGCGGTATATGACAGAATTCATGGCAAAGTCATATTAAACGCGATGGCCGAATTCGGGATCCCTGGAAATCTGATCCGGATGTATCGAGCCACGCTAACAAATGCAATTCTGCTCCAGAACCTCCGAGCCTTTTGAAACTTGTACAAGACTTCGGCAAGGAGACGCTCTGTCATGCAACTTTCTCAAACTCGTGTTGGAACAAATAGTACAGTGGGCCAACGTCGACAGGGAAGGCACTATCTTCGGCACAAATCGGTTCAGTTGCTGGGCTATGCAGACGATATTGATATTTACGCAAGTTTCCAGCGCACCGTTGCAGAAGCGAAACTGGCTGTCTTCACATCAATAAGGAGAACATGAAATGAACGCTGTCAACAACAAAAAAGCGTTCCGTGACCCATCACCTAAGATAAAACATAACGATCGGCAGCTACAATTTCGAGGTGGTGAGGGAGTTCACATACCACGGGGCAAACAGAATCACCTTCGGCAACCGCTGCTACTTCGGTTTGTCAAAACATCTAAGGTCTAAACTCTTGTCCCGAAGGACCCAGAATATGCTCTACAAGACTCTTATCCTGCCAGTCCAGCCATAAAGGGCTAAAAGCTGGATGATGAGCAGGACAGCGGAGCTGATCCTTGGCTCCTTCGAAAGGAGAATTCTGCATCGCATATTCGGTCCTGTCTGCGGGGAAGGCGAATGGAGGAGAAGACATAACCGTGAACTCTATGAACTGGACGAAAATATAGTCAAAAGGAAGGGAAAGGACGAAGGAAGGCAAAAATCCATCGACTACAATAGCTCCGTCGCATCGAGAGCATGGACACCAACGCTTCAGCTAAGAGCGTCTTCGAATCCGAGTGATTACGGACGTAAGACAACTTGGTCCGACTGGAAGCAGCGCCAAAGATGTAAGGCTGTATTAACTCAGGTCCTGGCCCTGCATGGCTTGTTGGCCATCTTGACTAATACTGAGGTAACTACTAGGCCCTCCTTGTCTAATACTGGGGTGGCTAAATCAGTCTTCTACTTGATTTGCCTTTAAAAAACGATTTATCCATTGAAGGTTGTCGATAACGACTTTAGTAATTTAATATGGCAAACGCATGGATGGGCCAAATACATATAATTGGACATTTATGATTCAATCAATTGTCTGCCAACTGATGCGTTTCTTACATACCAATCCCACATATGTTTGCATATACAATATAAATTGCTTTCATACGCGTTTGTCCGAAAATAATTCGCAAAACAAAAACGTCCCCCCAGCAACAATGAATCAAGCAACATTTTCAGATACCCCTACCCACGCTCACAAGGATCATTTCATCACTTGCTCCCTCCTCTTAGCTCTCCAGAGTAAATGCGATTCAGCCCATTGTCCACGAATTGTTTATTGTTGCCACAGTGCCAATTAAAACTTCTCCACGCAATAAATCAGGAATCCATTGTTCATCTCCGATTATGTCCATGTAACACTTCCAACTGAAAATAAATCCTTCCTTATCGGTTAAATAACAACGAGAAGAAGAAGGAGGAAATTGGATAACTGCAATTTGAGAACTCCATAAACAATTGCCATCAACTCTACCACTAGGTTGCCTCCGGATATACCATAGTACCCCTGTTGTCGTCATTTCCGAATTAGAGTTTCCCTAATTAGGGTCGTAGAACACGCCTAGGAGCATCGTGTGTACGACATACATAAGTGCATTGCCGAAAGCAGCCGTAGCGCGAACTTATCACATTAAGGGCGACGTTAAGAAGATCAACTTTTCCTGCATCCTTTCTCCTTGGATGATGTTGTTCAATTTTTTCTTTCTTCGTCCTTTTTTTCGTATACAGAATTTATTTGTATGCTTGTCGTGTTATCGTCCTTGTTACCAACGATAGCGTAGCCTTTTCGCCAAATTTCTTTTTCGTGTATTCTTCCTTCTTACCTAATTCCGTTCTCGTTTTGTAGAAAATTCGTTAAAAAAAATTAGAAACGGTAGAAGGTGAATGAGTGATGGGTGGATCCAAGCATGAGTTCTCATTTTAACAGTTTGTTGTGTCAGTCATCGCGACAAGGACGATGGAAGGTATGAGCGAATGCAATAAAGGATTAACATAAGTTCCACATGACAACTTGTGTCTTTGCTGCCGAGAACGCGAAGCTGTGACATGAAATTTTCCTCTTCGTTGCATAAAGAATAGATAAAGAAACTCGCGACAAAGTCGTGATGGAATGGCATCCCCAAGAGTGGGAAGAATTCCATCAGGAAGTGAACGTTTTGTGGCAGTGAATCTCTCTGGATGTGAATGTGTTTCTTTTTTTTAATTATAATTCTCATTAGAAGTGCGTCGTCTCAACCCATTCGGTCGCGAATGTAGATTAAAATAATGTAGCGACACGAGAATAATGAGTACATTCTCCCCGGGGCCGATGAAATTCAAATAGGTTAAGTGATGAACCTGTAGTTTCCCTTCCATCGAACGTCTAGTAGTATCCATTTCAACTTGTTGCCTCGAAACTATTCATTTCGCCTTCCACCCCCAGTTGTCTTGGGTAAATTTATTTCAACCAAAGTATGTATCTCATTTTCACACGACAAATAAATAAATCCACAGGCCCACCTCCGCTATGAAAATTGCTTTACGAATTCTGAGGAAAAGTCACCCTGGCGTCTGGCTTGAGATAAACGTCAATAAAATCTCAAGACACCACTAACGTTATCGTTATCATTTCCTTCAATCGGATCACGTTGCCGACATAACATATCCTTTCGTCAACTACCCGTGCCTTCGGCAAAGAGCTCTCAAAAAAAGTGTGTGGCGAAAAAAATCTCGACTTTTCGCGGTCCTTCCAATACCCTGCAGCGCGTTAGAAGGCATTACGTCCCTCTCGGTGAGTTTCCGTTTACCTTTATCGTAGGAATCCCGCAACGCCACATACCACGGAAGATATGAAATTAAATTGAACAGTAGAACCGTGAGGTGAGAAGCCCTGCAGTGCGGAAATGAGGGCCCGCCATCTCGATCCAGTATGAGCTTTCGCCGTACTAGGGTATAAAATTACCTTAAGTGAGTGCATCGTTGATATTAATATTACTCTGCACACATGTGCATTACGTTATCCCTTTAGGGTGTCCTTTTTTACAATTTTTTTGTTTTTTTTTTTTTTGGGAACCAGGTGAATATGCTAGTGAAACTGTCTATGACACAAATTCTAGTTGACTCTTAATGCACTTCTCATTTGCATAACAGCGTGCGGGATGTGGAACATATGCATGGGGATGAGGTTCTACGGCTTTGAGCCATCCTGCAGAAATGTTATCTCGCTTTAAAACAGGACGGAGGAGATTGTGCGGAGTTTTCTAACTGGAAAATGATCCTATAGTCCATCCTAGAGTACCTCTATCATAGTGCAGTACTCTATGTGTGCACATGTGCGTCTCGTTCTTTAGTCATCACTCTTCCTTGGGTCCTTTTTTTTTTTTTAGTAAGAGATGCTTTGTGATGGTTTTGGCTTGGTTTTTACTTTTATGACGGTGATTAGGATAATGGAGTGTTAGGGTATATTCAAATCAACGGACCTCAGTTGCTACTTGGGTTTATCTACTAAACAGGCAGTAATCACACTCAACATGGATGAGATGATCGTAATAAAGGCGAAAGAAGAAAATATTGCGTATACACCAAAGTGGCCCGTCTTACATAGTATAATTAAAGTCAACCAATCCTTCAGCTGTACTTAACCACTTATTGAATTGTTCTCGCCTATTTCTCCTAATGCCCATCAGAATTATCCATTCCGCCAACATAAAACACGAAAAAGTACAACGAAACAAATCAGTAATCCTATAATAGCTATTTAACTTCCGGTCGATTATTTCCAAGAGATTCCTTTCATTGCCCATTCAAAGCCTTAGACTCAGGAAACATGCATTCGCCGAAATGAACGACCCTTCGAGGGTATTAAGCCGCACCCCTCTAATTATGTTATTCGTCCTTACACTGTTGTCTATCCAACTCAACGGATCAGTTAATTAGATTCCTTGTTTCTTTGCCTTGCAATCGTTCTTCTTCACCATCATATCATCTGCGTGTCCTGCAGACAACGAAGATAAAGAGTTTCTTTCGCGCCTAGACAAAAGCCAAGAAGGAGAAGGAAACAAAAGCACGAGATAATCACATTTCCATTTGGTTTAACGATGAAAACTGCTAATTGGATGCAAGAGAACGTCAGGCGTAAGTTCCCGGAGATATACGAACAATTATGACACGCCAACCATGGCAGTGCATTGATGTGTCACGTAGAGGATTGTATGGTCGGCCATTGTCATTGTTATTGTTTTTTGTTTCTTATTTCCTTTACAAATGCATGTGTCCTTTCTTGCTAGATTGAATTCATGTTTTTGTCGTTTGTTTGTTTTTTTTCCATTCTTTTCTTTTCAGGATAATGGATAAATGAATACAGAGATCATACCAATCTAGTTAAGTAGCCATACAATTGACAGGGACATTCATCCAATCAAGGCAGAGTGTCCTATTAAAAGCCTTAACTCAACGTCTCACGTTCCATGGCGGCCCGTAAAGGATTATATCTATCGCGTGTGTATGTTTGAAAGGATGTGGGTGATGACAACAAGCAAACGAAATTGAATTTAGCCCTCTTTCCATTGCTACAGTGTTTTGTTTGTGTACAATTCCTTAGGATTCTTGTCGTTTGATCAGTGCATGTGTGTGTGAATTTGCTGGCTAAGCAAACAGAATCTAAATGAGTGAACGACACTCGAATTTAAAATGTCGGACGTTGAACAGGTTTCCGGCAAAAACGAAATCGAAATCGCGACTGGCGTCAGTAAAACCTGTACAACACCTGTAAAGCATCAACACCATCATTCTCATCAGCAACATCAACATCATCATTCTTCTGCCCAACAACAATACTATCAACATCAACAACCGAAACCATATCAACAGCGATTACTGTCAACATTGACGATAGAAGAAGGTGCTGTGGATCGAACGGACTTGATTGAGTCGCGCCACTCGACTGGATTCAATTGCCTTAGTAAGGTGTTGAAGGTGCTATTCTCGCCACCGGGCCTGGTTGTCCTTGTTGTACTGTATTCGGTAATGGGTGCGTTTATTTTCCCGATGCTCGAAGCGCCACAGGATATTAAAAAAAATGTTGCAATTGCGAAAAGTCGAGAGGATTGCCTGAAAGAGCTTTGGATTATAACAGGTATGTGAATAGGATTAAAGATATTTTACTTCACCGTAGAAAGATTTTAGTAAAGGAGTGGTGAGAGAGGGTATATATGGTACAATCCTTTCTATGTCACGTAAGCTTTACAGCCTTACTCGATCTTTCGTTGATTTAAGAGAAATCGTTGTGAGAAAAGACAAGCACTCAGTTGAGCTATTTGCAAAACCGAACTTAGTTTAGGTCTAAACAATGCTCCAGAACAACAGACTCATTTTAATTTCTTGTCATATGATGTTTAACACACCATGTCCACTGTTAATCGCTTAGTGGCGCGCCACTTGATCAATTTTCTCGGCCTAAAATATTTAGACCCTGGACCCTGGGCCTATAGATTGCTCGCAAATTTTGTGTTCATACATTGTTTAACACCCTGTACAAGCCCTTCAATTTTTTTTATTTTTATTTCTCTGTAAAACTAATGAAACAATTGGTCATGTTGTCCTGAATAAAGTTCGACACAAATGAGTTTTCAATCCTTACGTTCATAGTCCATTTGGTTTTCACACAAAGTTAAACACCCCTTTTGACCTACTCAGTGTTTAAATCCAATCACAACGTGAATATTTCTTGTTTCGGCATTATCAAGGCAGTGATAAATGACCTAAATTACCTACTTAACCGAGACAAGAAGGACATATTTCGAGCCTGACCCCTCCTGATTAATTGGATATCTAACCTTTAAGGCTCTAACATCCGAAACTCCTACAACAAAAGAAAGTCCATATTCACGTGGGAAATCAATTAAACGTGCAGCGAATAAACAGCCCAAACAAGCAACCAAAAAATATTCACTCAAGTCCTACGCTCATACACCTGCTGCCTCATGCATATCCATGAGTAATCCATTTACCAGACCAACGCGTCCCCCCATCACCAAAGCAATAAACTACGATTTCAACGAAACGCCATCATTCGAATCAAACGCCCCCTGTTTAGTGGTAGCATTTAAAATTCCAGTTCAATGGGTTCTGAATAATTTTATATCCTTTACGTCTGCCATGTCCTTTCACCAAAAACATCGTCGGAAAACACCTCTACTCATTCATATTGTACACATACGCGACTGGGTAGCTACAAAATTGTATGTACCACAAGTGAGTCATTAATGCATACTCACACGCATGAGTGGTAAATAAACGAAAAGGACTCAACACAACAATGAGCTTTGATGTTAATCACTCTTAATTAAGTACAGCCACGGAAGGTCCTTTTTTTTTTTTTTTTTTTTGTCGTCATGTTAAACGTGTGGCTAGCATTCAACGTTGTTATCCATCGCTGCCGAGAATGGGAAAATGGTTAAATGGAAATGCAAACAATAAATGAAAAGGAAACAACTCGTTCGAGCCTAGGCCCCATGGCTCCATGCAGTGCAGGATTGTTTCTTCTGATTGAGGTATTAATTAATATTTTTTTTACGCTCAGTCTGCTGTTGGTGTTTTTATATTTTTGTTTTACTGACTTAACGAGATTATGTAAGGTTGTCATGTAATAAATTCGTGAATTAGTGGTCGGGAGAATGCATTCGCTACTCTGGGGATGCACAGGATATGGTGTAGTAGTTCGCGGCGATGTTGTGCTATGTTTTCCAGTTTTTTGTTTTGGGTCAGCATGTTAATAGGGATTAGTGCGGTATGTCGTGTTGTGGCTATAAGTCTGTTGTCAGGTGCTAGTACTGGTTAGGTGCAGAGGAAATTCATTTTAATTGATTCCACACAGTTTGCTTGCACCTAATTGGGACAGATTATTTCCTGTGGAGAATTGGTTATTTCCTCATTGTCGGTCAGTCGGAAATTGGATGTGGGCGAAATTCTCGTACAAAAGAGCATTTTCGACTGAAGAGAATGGCGAGAGCTGTGAGGGTGTAGGAATAATGGATATTACCATCGATGCCTGGTCAATTGGAAGGATGTGAGGTCAGCATCCAAATTTTGTTCCACCTGCACGCACAGTTTACTTACTTACTTACATAGGTGGCACTACAGTTCGGGGTGAACCTGAGCCTAAACGGATAAGCCTTTCCAGCTAGCACGATCTTTTGCCGGCTGTTTCCAGTGTCGCACGCCCAGTTGGTTAAGGTCTCTTTTCACCTGTGTGCGCCACCTCAGATGCGGTTCGGAGCTTTGCTGTCCATTCGCTCTACATTGCCCAGCCATCTAAGACGTTTGATCCGTAGACGTCGTACTAGGCCGATGTTGCTGTAGAGCCCGTACAGTTCGTGGTTGAATCTTCTCCTCCACTTGTCCTCACAAACCAGACCGAAGATTATACGCAGAATTTTCCTCTCGAAACAACCAAGGCCTCTTCATCCACTTTTGACAAGGTCCAAGTCCTCCAGTAGAGGAGGACTGGGATGATTAAGGTTTTATAGAGGATCACCTTAGTTTTCGAAGAAAGGGATCTACTACCCAATTCCAATTGCCTCTTGAGCCCGACGAAACAGAGGTTACTTACTTAGGTGGCGCTATAGTCCGTGGTGAACCTGGGCCTCAACCAACAAACGTCTCCAGCTGGCACGGTCTTTGGCCAGCTGTTTCCAGCGCCGCACGCCCAGTTGGTTAAGGTCCCCTTCCACCTGCGTGCGCCACCGATGATACGGCCGTCCTCTGCCGCGCCTTCCTTCCGGAGTGGATTCGAAGACTCCTCAGGTCGGAGCTGTATTTTCCATGCGCTCTACATGGCCTAGCCACCTCAGACGCTGTATCCGTAGACGTCGTACCGGGCCGATGTCGCTGTATAACCCGTACAGTTCTTCGTAATATCTTCTCCTCCATACACCGTTTGAACAAACGGGACCGTAGATAGTGCGCAGAATTTTCCTCTCTAAACGACCAAGGGCATCTTCATCCGCTTTTGTTAAGGTCCAAGCCTCTGCGCCGTAAAGGAGGACTCGGATGATTAAGGTCATATATAGTGTCACCTTGGTTTTCCGAGAGAGGGCTCTACTTCTCAATTGCCTCTTGAGCCCAAAGAAACAGCGGTTGGCAAGAGTGATTCTGCGTCTTATCTCAGCGCTGGTATTGTTGTCGCTGGTCATCAGGGAGCCAAGGTAGACGAATTCCTTGACCACTTTAAAGTTATGTCCATGGTGACATTCTGGCCAATACGTCGGTGTTGTCCGTCTCTTTTAGATGAAAGCAGATATTTGGTTTTACCCTCATTAACCTTGAGATCCATCTTAGCCGCTTCTACCTCAATGCTTACAAAGGCCTCATTGACGTCTTGCTGTGTCCGTCCAATCACGTCAATGTCGTCGGCATACGCAAGCAATTGCGTAGACTTGAAATAAATCGTACCTCTTGTGTTGGCCAGTGACTCTTGCACGATCTTTTCAAGCACGATGTTGAAAAAGTTGCATGACAGCGCTTCACCTTGCCCAAATCCTTTTTTAACATCAAAGGTATCGGTTTGCTCATTACCGACCTTAATGGAGCAGCGAGAATTCTCCGTTGTCATCCTGCACAGTCGGATGAGTTTGGCAGGGATGTTAAAACAAGACATGGCTTTGTATAGCTCATCTCTATACACGCTGTCATATGCAGACTTGAAATCGACGAAGAGGTGGTGAGTGTCGATTTGGTATTCCTGGGTCTTCTCCAAGATCTGCCGTAGCGGAAATATTTGGTCTATTGTGCATTTACTTGGCCTGAAACCACACTGATAAGAGCCGATCAGTTTATCCACAAACGGTTTCAGGCGTTCACACAATACGGCAGAGATGATCTTATATGCGATGTTAAGGAGACTTATTCCTCTATAGTTGGCGCAGTTATAGGGGTCTCCTTTCTTATGGACCGGGCAAACGCTTATATTCCATTCGTCGGGCATGCACCTTACCAGCTCATCTCCAGCCGCCTTAAGAAGCTCTGCAGACAGGCCGTCTGCACCCGCGGCTTTATTACACTTAAGTCCTGATATCGCTATTTTGCCTTCGTCTAGATCGAGTGGACTGAATTCTGTTATATTGTCGTCCATTACGAATGGCTCGTTCTGCCTGACAGCTGTATCTTGTCTATCATCGCCGTTATACAGTCTGCAGATGTGGTCTTTCTAAATCCTCAGCATCGACTGCGACTCTACTACCAGTTCTCCATTTCCATCCCTGCAGGCCGCCGCTCTTGCTTTGTAGCCATGGCATGTTCGTTTTAGCTTATTGTAAAACTTACGGGCGTCATTCCTGCGGAAGCATCTCTCCATCTCCTCGATCTCACGATTTTCGTGCTCTCTCTTCTTTCTTCTGAAAAGCGTGTGTTCCTCTCTTCTCTTCTGCTCATAGATTTCGCGAGCAGCTCTCGTCCATCGTTGCAGCATGGCTTTATATGCCTCTTGTTTTGCTGCATGGGCTTGTTCGCATTGATCATCGAACCAGGCGTTTCTAGGTGGTGGCGGTTTGAAACCCAGCACCTCTGAGGCAGCGTCTCTGATGGCGCTCTGGCAATGCGCCCATTCCTGCTCTATTGTTTGTGCTGCTGTAGGCGGATTTTGAGAGAGCTTGGAGGAGACACGAACGGCAAAGATTCTGGCAGTCTCTTGCGATTGTAGCTTTCCGACGTCAAACTTACGTTGTGCTACTCGACTCCTAAGCATTCTTGATATCCTCATTCGTACCTTGGCTATAACAAGGTAGTGGTCCGAGTCGATGTTGGCCCCTCGGAAGGTTCGTACGTCGAGAATACAGGAGGAGTGTCTGGCGTCGATCGCAATGTGATCAATCTGGTTGGTGGTCGATTGATCAAAAGACCGCCAGGTACCCTTCCTACGCCCCACTAGGAACTCAATTAGCCTTAGTCCATTGTCGGATGTGGTGTTATGGAGGCTATGCTTTCCCATGATCGACTCAAATATGTCCTCTTTGCCCAGTTTTGCATTTAAATCTCCTAGGACTATTTTTGTGTCGTAGCTGGGGCATTGTGCATATGTTCTGTCTAAGAGATCGTAGAATTCTTCTTTGAGTCGATCGTCTTTTTCTTCCGTTGGGGCGTGAGCGGATTGCTATGAGGCGTTCGCTTATGTCTCGGAAGCTTAAGACTTTTTGTCGGAGTCTTCCTCGAATAACGAATCCGCACCCGAATAGGCGCTGTTTGTTCTCCTTGTAGCAGTTCCCGTAGTAGATGTCGCAGTTTTTCTTCCGTTTTTTGCCTGGTCCATCCCATCGCACTCCTTGGAGTGCGGTTATATCTGCTTTATAGCAGTTGAGAGTTTGCTCCAATTGATTGCCTGCACCCGGTCTGTTAAGGGACCTAACATTCCAGGTGCAGACTCTCAAGTCCGTTAGTTGTTTGCAGGGGTCGTCAGCATTATATCCGTCCGTATCCGAGGCTTGTTGTTGTTTCGGAGCAAACAGAGGTTAGCAACAGTTATTCTGCGTCTAACCTCAGAGCTGGCATCGTTGCTAGTTGTTACCAGTGAGCCAAGGTAGATAAAATCCTTGACTACATCAAAGTTATAGCTACCAATATTGACGTTCTGGCCAAGACTACGGTGTTGTGTAACTTTCTTTGATGACAGCATATACATATTTGGTTTTCCCCTCGTTTACTTTCAGACCCACTTTAATCGCTTCTCCTTCAATGCTCACAAAAGCTTCATTGACGTCTCGCTGCGTTCTCCCAATTACGTCAATGTCATCAGCGTATGCGAGCAATTGTGCAGACTTGAAGTAGATCGTGCCTCTTGTATTGGTCAGTGAATCCCGCACGATATTTGTAAGAATGATGTTGAAAAAATCACAGGACAGTGCGTCGATCAGTCTGAATCCTTTTCCGGCATCGAAGGTCTCGGTTAATTCACCGCCGACCTTAATGGAGCAGCGAGAAATCTCCATTGTCATCCTGTACAGCCTGACGAGCTTGGCAGGGATGTATAGACACTGTCATATGCGGCCTTGAAATCGACGAAAAGGTGGTGTGTGTCTTCTCCAAAATCTGCCGCAGTGTAAATATATGGTCCATCGTGGATTTTCCTCGGCTGAAGCCACTTTGATAGGAACCTACCACATTGTCCACGAATGGTTTCAGGCATTCACACAGCACGGCAGAAAAGATCTTATACGCGATGTTAAGGAGACGTATTCCTCTATAGTTGGCGCAGTTATAGGAGTCTCCTTTTTTATGGACCATTCATCGGGCGTGCTTTCTACCGACCACATCTTAAAGATGAGCATGATCCCAACCAACTCATTTCCAGCTGCTTTAAAGACCTCAGCAGGCGGGCCGTCTGTGCTGGCAGCTTTATTAAATTTTAGTTTTGATATCGCCATCAACCTCGTCTAAGTCGGGTGGAGGGAATTTTCCCTCATTTTCGTCCAGTGTGAACGGACGACATCTTGGTCATCTTCGCCGTTATACAGTCCGCAGAAATAGTCTTTCCACTTTCTCAGCATCGACTGCAATTCAACTACGAGGTGTCCGTGTTCGTCCCTGCAGGCTTCCGATCTGACTTTACAACCTTAGAATGTTCGTTTTGGTAAAACTTTCGAACGTCGTTCCTGCGATAACATCTCCCCATCTCCTCGATCGCGCACTTCTCATTCTCTTCCTTTCTCCTTCTGAAAAGCGCGTGTTCCTCCCTTCTTTTCGGCTCATAGAGCTCACAAGCAGCTCTCGTTCGTCGATGCAATGTGACCGTGTATGCATTCTGTTTTTCTGTATGTACCTGTCTGCACTCGTCATCAAACCAAGGATTTCTCCTAGGTGGTGGCTGGAAACTTAATACATTAGAGACAAAATCCCTGACTTCGCTTTGACAACGTCTCCATTGCTGTTCTAGGGTTTATGAAGTTTGTATCGGCTCATCTGCTTTATGACAGTTTATGGCGTTTTTTAACTGTTCGGCCGCATCCGGCCTGTTAAGGGACCTAACATTCCAGGTGCAGAACCGATACTCTCGTCCATTTGTACGTTTGCGGACTACGTCAACATGTAGTCCGTCCGCTACGGCTTACTAGGCCGTAGCGCAATCGACGACTCCTGTTTTTTTTTTTTTTTTGGCGCAGGAAGCTCGCCATTCGCCCTTTCCTGTCTGTAGGAGATCTCCAGATGGCACCACGAGGAGGTGGGGATGGGACTTACTTACAGTGCCGCAAGATGGCGGCTGGCTGCGGTGGCTCTTCTCGCTTTTTAGCAGGCTAGCATCCGTCAAATAGATGCTACCCCTACGAGGCCTTTGCGACTCGCACGCACATTTTACTAGGTAAAAAAAAAAGAGCGAATTGTCTAACGATACTGCTCTTTTTTCAACATGCATTTGAAGTTTAAATTGTTTTCGTTATTTGAATTTCATGGGATATTCGGAGGTCGAACTTGTGCTCATTTTTGTCCGCTTTGTTGAACTCGACAAAGCCATGGACAAATCAATATGAGCACATAAATTACGACCTTTTCCAAGTCACATAAGCCCATTTCACTAACCAAACACATAGTTCCTCTTCCCCATTTCTTAAGCCACTCGTCCCTCTATTACCTCTCTATTTGTTTCCACAGCCTATATCATCAAACTACAATTAAGGCTGAGCGCTCTTTCACGAGAACTTCAAAGTGAAAAAAGAACATCTCAGCTCAAAAGCTCTCTCCTTCAAAACTCTTCGCATCAGCATTAATAGCTCCTATAGTACATCACTCCCACACCGCCGAGCACGCATATCCATTCACTCGCTTTTTTTTTCGGCACTTGTGCACGCCCAAAAGGTGCAGGCAACCGACTATATCCAGAAACCTACCCCCATTACCTACCTACAATTAAAATCCACTTAACCATCTTTTCAACGACAGGGATCTATGCTGAATCTGCATACAAGCAAGGATGCAAGGGTGTTTTTCGGTGTTCTTCTTCTAAGCATGTGAGAGGAAAGGTAAATGCGGTGAATTGAATTTGCCAAGTAGTAGGAGCATTGTATATCAACTCCACATCCTTGCCATGAGGAGCAAGAATGGGATTGGAAGAAAGAAAAGAAAAAAAAAAACTGTCGCCTCATTCAATTTAAATTAAATTGAATCGGAAGTTGGTATACAAATTGCGCGAAAGCGAAATTGGCCGCCACAGCCACGTGTGGTGGTTTGACAAACCTGTGGGCGAAGAATAGCAACGGAGGCAGAGGACAGAAAATCACAATGCGAATTAGGGATACAACAACGAGGCTAAAGAGTTTGGTAATTTCCCATGGGATCGTTTGCTCGATATCATTTGTCTCCTTATTTTTCTTCGCTTCTTGCTGGATGCGCCACCCCTGTCTATCGGATGATATGTGGTTTGGTACGCCTCCTTCATACGCTTTTTGCGTGAGAACATGGATTAAAATGCGGTGAAGTGTGATGGGGCGGAAAATTTCTCGACACGGAAATGATTTGTTTTATACGCCAATGGGGGAATGATAATGTCGGTTGTTGTCGAGAAACGAGTAAAGGATATCTATGGCATGGGGATTTATGAAGAGATTCCCATGGTGTATTTATGTAGCAATTTTTTAAGTCTTATTATATCTGCTGCCAGACTGGATCAGTTTTTTTGTGTTCGTTACTGGATTTGGGGGATATTTGCACAACAGATTTTGGGTGGATTATGTAGATAAGTTTAAAGTGGTAATCGATAGATTGCCTTAAAGGAACAGTTTAGAAAATAAAGTGTTTTCTATCAGTTCACTTGATTCAAATCCAACTTAATTACTTTTCATCATAAAAATGCAGAGTCAGAAGAAAATAAAGGACAGTGGGAAGAAAAAATATATAAATCATATCCTCACATGGAACATGGAACATGCTCTTAATTGCCATTTTAAAATGTCCTTTTTTGCCAAGAGAATTATGAAGAGCTTCATCCTTAGCAACCCGATCTCCATTACTCATTGTCCTTGTGGAAACCAAAATTTAACCCATCCGTTGAGTATTTCAGGTCACGTTCTCAAGTCCCTTTTATATCCCTTTGTTATCCTTCCTTCCTTGAATTCTATTTTCAAATATAAATATTTTAAATTTAATTTTATTTTTTCTTCTCTTCTCGGTTTTGTTTTGTGTTTTGATATGTAGAAAAACTGAACGTTTTGTATGAGAGGAATTGGACAATGTTGGTGCACGAACAGTTGCGACGTTTCGAGGGATCAATTGTGGCAGCAACACGTAATGGTGGCACTGGTGTTGGAGGATTTTCTGCAACAACGGGTGCTGCTACAACATCGAACGGATTTGAGACAGACAAAGGACGATGGTCTTTCAGTGAAGCGCTTCTGTATTCAGTAACTGTGATCACAACAATAGGTAAGTGGAGGGCAGTCTGGATTTAATTTCCGAGAAAAAGGAAACAAACAGCAAAAGAATGCAAAAAACAAGAGGATAAGATTGTTCGTTTTTCTTCTTTTTTTTTGTAATGAAATAAGAATTGAGGTTAATTGTAAAATAGGATGAGAAGGAAATTCAGGGGCCGGCATTGAAATTTGAATATATATTAACTCTTAAAGGCCACGGTAAGTGGATATTCTTTTCACAACAGAGGGCTGATGAAATTAAACATAATTAAATGAAATGTTTTGTAAATAAGCAGACAAAAAAGTGGAAACTGGTAGTACAAGTAAATATGTATATAAGTGCGTCAACCCACGTAAACCCTCATATTAAATAAGAAAAGCAAAACTTTTTTGTGAACTTTTAATTTTTTTAGGCAATTTCTTAATACGTTCCACATAGGTTCCACAGCGATTTTCTTTACTTTATGGGCACGTAGAGTTCTCAACTTAGCCTTGTTTCCTATATTTAGCTATGACAACAGTAGTTAATAACAGCGAATTAAATTTCAAGTGCCCTATTACCAGTAAAAGTCCTTGAAACAGCTATAGGTAACGGTCGAAAATCACGAAGAACGCTTCCTCCAAATTCCTACTTGAATTGACGCAAAATTCTTATCAAACGAAATAGAAATGAGACGATTTCTAAATTCCATGCATTCGTTTTTACACATTTACCCTACGTGATGGTATTAAAACCAACCAAACCAACATGCCCCGGCAAATTTCAACCTAATTTACATTCCTAAACACTGTATTTCCAACAATCTCTGGGCCACTTCACCGGATGACTTTATCAAAGAGCAAAGTAATTTCATTCGAGAGGATTTTCTGCCAAAAGGCTTAATATCCGCTCATTAAACTAAGAACAGTTTCACTTCAAGCCAACCACCCATTCTGTCCTCCGTCCACACTAACCATTACTTCTTTCTCTCTTTCCCCGCCAGCTACATCAGCAACTTCGATAGCAAGAAAAAAAGGACACAAAGGTTATGTGAAGAAGTGCCATTACCCACTTTATCGGTAGAAAGCGAAAATATAAAAACAAAAAAAGATCGAGGCAAGCCAAGCGACCGCCCACAAATCCACAAAAGAAAAAATAATTCAAAACGATTTCCTTAGCCTCTCGACTATTGTTTTTTCCTTCCATTCTTCTTGCTTTTGTTTTTCCTTTTCATCCTTTGGATAACGTTGATCGTACGTTCTACATACGGTATATAGATTCTATATTTGTATCTGCATTTTTCCAGGCCATGGCAACCTTACACCAAAATCTTCCGCCGGAAAAATTGCCACCATCCTGTATGCCTTAATTGGAGTTCCTTTGATGTTGATGTGTTTGTCGAGCCTGGGCGGTATGTTAGCCGATGCTTTGCAGTGTACATACACGAGGATTTCTTGTCACCTAAGGCAGAAACGTCATAAATCGACGGAAATGGGAGCGAGGCGAAAAAGCACGGATTCGACTGGTTCCAGTTCCTGTCATGAACAATCGCATGAGGTAAGACAAACAGTCAATTATGATTGATTGTTAGGATTAAGATTAACGATATGTGACGTTGATTGTTACTATAATTATATTTAATTGATTTTGCATGCCGACAACGATGGTTGATGGAAGCTAATTGTATGTACCTAGTATATGTTATCCCAAGTGGAATCAATCCGAACACTTCACTTAACTTCAATCTAGCTCTTATATGTGTACAATCTACATGACCTCATAAATAACACTAATGTCGCACAATAATCATGAAATTTAATAAAAAAACAGTGAAATATTGTTGGAAGAGGAATTTTTCAACTATTTTCTAAGAGTCCAATGTCGGGCGCCGTTCGTTCCTCTTTGTACGCATTTGCAGTGTATAACCATTTAAACCACGTCATCACCACTAGGATCCAGTCATCTTTTTTTCTCTCCCAATGAACTTTAACAGGATGGCGTAGAATTAGAAATAATGCGAATACGGATAGAAGTGAGGTGGAGAAGTTGTACAAAAAGTCTCAAGTAAATAGCATTTCACGGTTATAAGCAATAATAATACACTCCTGCGATTTTACGAGCTCCTATTCGTTCTCAATTGGTGAGTGGTGGTTAAAACTCTACCAGGATACCAGGATACCAAGATACTTGTTTTTTCTTTTTTAAAGCTAACCCGAGCGCAAAATTCACGGTCGGATTAGGGAGGGAAAAGAAACAAGGAATCAAGCAACCGGAGAGCAAAAAGGGTAGGATATGGACGACAACGATGGTGACGACGGTTAGGTTGTGATGTCTAAAAATAATACGAGGGATAGGACGGACGGACGTGCATACTTCCTGTGCGCGATTATTGTTATGAAAAAGTACGACGGAAAGTTTTGTAGCATCTAAATCAAGCTCGTACTGAGACACTTGCATTTGGCGCGAAAAAGTTCAACGCTTAGACAATCATACAGTAGCGTATAGCTACTGTGAATATCCTATTCGTACAGTGAACTTTATGTTGATCTTTTCCCTTTTGCTCCTTGTAACGAAATGGGAACGAGGAAAGTAGTTGGAGTGAAAGTTGAAGGTTTAGATTGGACTTTTTACTTCATCTCACTTTCGAGTGGATAGTGCAAGGAGTTGGCTTTATATTTAGACGGTAATTCACGGTTTTTGGTAGTTAGTAAAATGCTCCATAAAACTTCAAGTAGAGACTTTGGATTTTAATTATATCCCCCAATGTCATACATGTCCTTAAAAACTTTATAATTGTTCGAAAGCACACAGGATGATAAGAAAAAGTTCCAAGTTATTATCAAACTTTCTCTGTCGGGGACAGATATAAATAAATTTTGTTGCGGATAATATGAAAAGATAAATTTGTTGACATGAATTCCAATTGTGTTTTTGTTTTTCATTTCATCTTTTCAGATGGATTGTAAACCTTGTAAATACGACCCTGTCATCGGTGAGACTAGCCTCCGGAGTAGCTACAAATACAGTTCGTCATCCGAGAAAGAAGGTAAAGTCCTCTGAAATACTTTTTAGAAACCAATTATTCTCAACTGATTGGATTCCCAATAGCTTTTCATTAAAACCAAAAAAACACAGAAACATTACTTCTTCCGTCAGCGTCCTTACTTCCTACGTTGATTGAAGTGGTGAATAATAATTTACAACTTACAATTGTTTCAACACCTCAACAATAACAAGCTCCTGAACAATGGGGCAGAGAAAAAATTAAAACTTTACTTTCCATTCCACAGATTCATGCCAACTACTGCACGACTCGCCGTCAAAGGTCCTCCACAGCTCGCCGTGCATTCAATTGAAATCATACCCAATGCCACCGCCCAATCTAAAGCAATATCATCACCATCTGGTCATGACCCAACATCAGCAACAACAGCAACAACAGATGTCACCCAATTGTGGTATCGGTACCACAACCCCCTACCATCAGCAAGTCATGGTGCCAAACAATGTCCTTGCGCAGCAACAGCATCAGCATTCAATCGAACAAAACGCCTGCACGGAAATAACTGGCACAGCAACCATTTACTTTCCAATCCAAGCGACAACAACAACACCACCCGGCAGCCACCATAACATGCCAACAGCGGCGGCGGCAGCAGCAGCAGCTGCAGTTCATTACAACCACCAGCCCCTTGTCAAATATCACACAATTCAATTACAGCATAAGAAAGCAATTCCCGGACCTGGTCCTGGTCCAGTGCCGTCCGGTATGTATGAACAACAACTGCCGTCTGGACACCTGACAGTGGGCTCAGTGGGGACTGGTGTGACAACTTTAACACTGCCACCGCTACCCCATTATCAGACAGCCACCGTGCACGGTGAGTTTTCCTTACGTCTGTTTCGTTCTTTTCCTCTTTCTTTCTGACCCAAAAAGGTCCTTGAACTAGTTTTCAAAATCAAACAGCACATAATTCGATTACTGCAGAATGCCCACCGCAAGGATATCTGGCATTCAACTAACAATTAATAGCCTTCCGGTCCTTGAAACGTTCCATTAGTATTTGCCAACCACTCTTTCGGTTAAAACTCAAAAACCAATATCTGCACTCTCCGTCGCGCAGCCAAAAAACAACGAACAACGAGTACAAAAGCTTCTTTTTCTCTTTGCTCATCCGCCACTCTACTCCTTTTCATAGGTTGCGAACGTACGCCCATTTTTTGACCCGGCCAACTCCCAAATTAGGTCTAGCCAAGGGGGATTCAGTATTTCTTCATTCGCGTTCTCATCCCAGGCATCCTGGACGAGATACTGAACTACACCAGTCCATTAGCGAACACACTCTGTAATACCGCTATACAAGGGCAAATGTTTATATTTTTATTTTTTCGTTGTCTTCTTACTCTATTTGCGTACTAAAACCGAACAGACAGCAATGGAGCAAAATGGTACGAGTGTGGGAAAAAGGACGAACAAACTAATCTCCTAAGAGTCGGCCGAGTAGAGAGTGTAACGGTGTGGAGAGAATCATACCATACCAGTCCGCCAGTCAGCAGGAGCAGTGCGAAAGAAATTCAATTAATTACACGAGCAAAATTGAATTGAAAAGTTTTCCCTGTCGATGGCGGGGATTTGTTGTTGTGGGACATGGATTTGCGTAGAGATTTTACTTAAATACGTATTTTCTTCTTCTAACGTCGCACGGTAATGCTTAGGTGTACCGCAGTCCGCAATACCTGAGGGGATGTTTAAAGTTAGAATGTTTGAAATTCAAATGGATTTTTGTGTATTTGTTATCGTTTGACGAAGCGTTTTTCATTGAATTAGCGATTTTTCGCGGTCACATTGTGTCTATTAAGGATTAAGGGATGTCCTTAAATGGAAATTTGAACGTGGCATTAGTGAAATTTGCGTTTATCGGACCATTGTCTCATTGCAATTATTCGTAGACGATTCGACGATTCGTGGACATGTTTAGCGAAGACACTATGGGTTGCCTCCCGAGCTAAAAAAGAGAATTGCGAGTGCATCTTTTGTGTATAGATTATAATTCACAGCAATTTATGATTTTTCACGTTCGGAGCCATCTGCTGGGCTAAATTTTACACATCATTTAAACTGAATCACATAGAACTGTTTTCAATGCCTTAAATCCAAAAAGTGATCTAGTATCCCGAAATATGCCTTCCTGCAATCATTGTCACGTATGAAACGAATACGTTCCACATCCTTATAACCATCCGTACATATCACCCTACGCCGAACTTCATTTGTTTCTTAAATCCTAATCACCACTTTCACCACATTCACTCGCAAATGGTAATTTCCATATACTCGCCGTGCTGCTTATCAATCCCAGTCAGGTCTCACCTATTTGTTTGCATCCTTGATAAGCTCGCGCGTTTCAATTTGCCCTTTTCTTTTCAACCACGATTTCAATATATTTCAATCTCATTTTCCACTTTTTTTCCACTCACGTTTTAGGGTTTTGGCCTTTTTCTATTTTTCTGCTCCCGGACATGCCGCACATCCTGCGATCTTTTTTTAACGACAAAACAAACTTAAATGAGTCCCAATGGCAGTCTAATCGCACCGGTATCCCGCCAAATGATTGATTAGCCTCATATGTCATTCTCGAATGTCAATTTTATTGTTTTTTCCCTGTCGTCACTGTTGTCCTTGTTTGTGTTTTTTGTTTTTCTTTTTTGGCTTCCATTTGGAGCTTTGATTAACTACGTGCCGCCGCGAAGCTATCGATTGAGGAAATAGATTTCCATCCACATCGGTGGGTCGACAGTTTAACATGTGCGTCCTTCCTGGCTCGTCCTTTTCTTTAACTTTTTTTTTCCTGTATCAAATACTCTCACGCTCTCTTGAAACCTCCATTCATTTCTTTCTTTTTTGCTTTTTGTTTTGTTTTTTTGTTCTGTGATTTCCTTTAGGCATCCGTCGTGCGAAATTCGTGGCGAAACCAATGCCACAAGAGATCAATACGCTGCTGGCAGAAAGTGATATCTCGGGCCGGAATGATGTATCGGGAAATGCCACCATCAATCAGCCAAAGGCGGGCAGTGAAAGTGGAAATACAACTTCTACACCCGGAAGTGTTGACATCATGGAAGACGAGGAGGAGAACGAACAAAATCGAATGGGGTAAGTGACGTACAAGTATTCTTTAGTCAGGATACACTGATTTATGGCCGACTAGAACGAGTTTCTCTATATCTCCATCTGTATCTGTGAGTGTGTCTTGTCTCTGACAGGTTGGCACCATCACGTGGAGAACAGACTCATCCCATATGTTTGCTGGGCAAATCCTTCCCGAGTACGTTATGTCCCGTTCTTCAGCCAATTTTTTCTGCTTACAATCAATGTCCTTTCATTACGGTGGCGGTCACGTGTCTCCGGCAAACCTGAAAGAAATTGCCACCTTGGTAAATTCTGACTTTGTCTCGGCACACTATACCGGAAGGATACACGACGACAATGTGTTGAATCATTGTTGACAATTTTTTTTTTTATTCTCTATTTTGGTTACCAACCTCATCCTGGCACTAGGACACAAGTGGGGTTCAACAGAGCGAATGGTAAATTGCAGACATAAAATGGGACGAATGTGTGAAATGGCATTTTGCGATGGAAAGCGAACAATGTGAGGTCCTGACAGCCAAGATTTATGTCTTGTTGTAGTTAATTGCTGTACACGGTGTGGACAAATGCGGTTAATTATTTTTTTGTTATAACTAATTGCGATGGCCCGGTGGGGAATCGTATGTTGGAACTTGTTCACTTGCCCGGGTCCTTGGATAAAGTATTTTAATGGGGCATGTTACTGAGTGCTGACGGAGGATTTTCACGGTGTTGTGTAAACGAGGGTGACCAGGGGATTAAATGCGAAAAATCCTCGGGCTTTAGAGCTCAGCTGGATTAGGTTTATTCGGATGGCTATAAAGCGTAGAGATCTACTTAGGTCAATTAGGATATAAGCTAGTAAAATTGCTCACCAGGACGAAAGACAGTTTATTTGGTGACGGCCAGGAGAAGAAATTCAGTAAACGCCCGAAAGGTGGCTTAAAATTGCCTCAGCTTTTTCAGGACGTCCGGCAAAATTTTAGACAAGGACGCCTCCATAAGTGCTCCATAAACCGACAAAAAAGTCGCACAATTATCGGTCGACTGAAAAATTGTGTACTCAAACTTCGATGCGATTGTTTTAACTACACATAAGTAAGGGCTATCAGTCTAGGCCTCATTATTACCTGGCCTTGTAAGGATTATAAAATGACGGTCGAAATTAAATTCGAGAGAAAACAGTCAACATTTTCGGCACTAGCCGCTAAGCTGGTTGGGGGGAGGCGGTCTCCAAATGGAAGGATAAGGCATCTGATTCGAAGCCGAGAGCTCGCTTGACTATAGGCTCAGTCCGTCAACAGTCTCCCTATTTTTACTTCATATGAGCTCCTTGCTCAAAAGTTGGTCTCAAGCCGACAGATATACTGGTGACCAAATATTTACATAATGACCGATAATGGAAAGTACTCAGACATTAACATTACTGTGAATTATAATCCAATTATGTGTAAAAAACACAAGCAATTTTCTCTAAACGTTTTACGGCGAATTCGCCTATATATCTGACTGTTTACCTTATCCACTGGGACGCTCTATTGCCTCGTTCGGCATAATTCTTCCCAATCCTCCATTCACTCTTTGAGTTTTAAATTCGTCAATCAGATATCTATCTTCTTCCTCCTCATCTCGGTCGCAACGAGTCTTGGACAAGGATTCTTTCCACAAAACCGCTCCTTGCTCCTGGAGGCGATCACAAAAGACTTTCTTAAAAGCCACTTAACCTAGCATAGTGTCCTCAAAGGACATTTTATTTAACCGTAAAAATGTCCTTTACATCAAAACACAAGAAAAAGAAAAGAAAAGTTCCTTCTCGCACGAGATGTCCATCATTAGACTCAGGTCATTTGAGAAAATACTGTCCGCAGGAACCTTCTCGTAAAGGACCATTCTCCCCAAGGAAACCAAGCCCCGAATTTCATGCTTACTTACAATAAAAGTAATCGTAAACTACCATCATGTCACCACTCCATTGTAGGTCCTTGTACTATCATCATTATGCCCAATCATCATTCATACAATAAAACTAGGATAATAATTGTAAATGTCCTTGCCACTGGACTATTGTCATTTCACTCCATACATAGGAGCAAGGCATTGTTTGTGCCTTTGGCTTTTAATGGATACATTTCAGTAGAAGGAGAACTCAATGCTGTGTGACTGGAGTTGAGGAGGCCAATACATAAAAAAAACTAAGCTCATCTGCGCTATAGAGTCAATATGATTCCTGTCATGCTTGAGTCAACAGAATCAAATCATCCAATTTCTGAACAAACAACCCCCCAATTTACCTTGAAAAAACAAATCACATGGACAGACCCATGTGGTTGGAGGTATCCATAATTTAAATTGAACCTCGGACTACAAACAGATAAACAAACATATCTTAATACACGTATGGTACGTCTGGATAGAAGGGTCAAACGTTTGCTTCGTTGCACACTATTTCTTTCTCCCTAATTTGCGGGATGGATCCCAGGATGCTTTTCTGTTTATCTCTTTTGTTTTTCCTTCTCTGATCTCTCGTGCATTTATTCGTTTTTTACTTTTTCTTTTCAGTTGTCCACATGGCACCCCGTCACGTGTGCCACTCATCCCATCATCACCGGGTGGAGGGAGGAAAGATCCCAATCAGGAGAACAAAAGCTTGGACGCACGAAAGCCTTCATCTTCCACGACAACCGATGGTCAACGTAAAAGAGTTCGACTAATGACTGGTGGTAGCAATTCAAAGAGCCGCAGCAGTCATCATAGGAACAATTGCTGTCTGGACAGCAGTTGTAATCTGCATACGAATCATGCAGAAGACGAAGACGACGATGGCGATGAGGGGGATGCCGATGATGAGAATAATGAATACGACGGCGATGACGATGGACGTCCACAAGTGCCAATCACAATTGTATTGTTGATACTCGTGGCTTACATCTGTCTCGGTACTGTGATCTTTGCATTCTGGGAGAACTGGAGTCTCATCGATGGCGCGTACTTTTGTTTTGTCACCCTGTCCACCATCGGTTACGGTGACTTTATGCCACAGCATACATTCCGTGGTCCAGATGTTCAACTGTTTGCTTGTTGTGCATATCTACTGCTCGGTCTGGTCCTGGTGGCAATGTCCTTTAGCATACTAGAGACGCAACTCATGTGGAAATGCAAACGCATTGCGGTAAGATTGAAGCTGGCCCGAGATTGATGGTTACAAGTGGCACAGTATCTATAGAATAGACGAAGAATCCTGTAAATATGCATAGGTTAAGTCTAAGCGAGATTTTCTGTTATATTTTTGCTTTTGTATCTGTAAATTAAACAAAAGGATACTCGTCGACGGGGTGCATGGATGCAGATGCAAATGTCCTCAAGTGGCATTTATTGTAATCTATAGTATCGGATTTCTTTTTTTTTATATACATACATATATATATATAGAGAGAGAATGAAATAATAAATCAAAAAAAGCATTTTTCATTGAAACCAAAGTGAAGTGTGTTTTAATGTGAACCAATGCCTCTCTACTGGTCTCGTCACTCGATGTACCTCAATCATAAACGAACACGACTAACCGATTTAAGGGAATTGAATTTGAAGATCGGTAGATCCTCTATGGCACAGCATGAGTAAACATCCTGTTCTTGCCCCATCGACCGTATCGTGATGGATTACCCACTTCATTTCTATTCCTCCAAGCATCAGTGTCGTTTATTATTCATTGGATAAATTCATCTTTTCATTTGGTACACAGAAACAGGATTTCAAATATGATGAATGCCAAAAGCATGAAATCAAGCGGACGACAATGTCCTTTACAGCGCGTGCCACACGAGCACGTCATGGTAGATGTTGGATGGTGGCAAATCACTTCATATCAAACGATTGATACGAGAGTCGAGGAATTTTTCTTTTTGAGCTTGCGACAACGTTCCACAATTTGACTACATTAGTCGATGTCGATGTCGCTGTTTGTATATCGTTTGCAAGGTTAATTCGATTTGTCCCGGAGGGGCTCTGAAATATTTATTTGTTCGCGTGGAGGGGACCTCATTTCCTTGGAATGTTTACTTGGAAAATGTGGTGGCGGGGATGTATATTTTCATCATTTTTAACGCATGAAATGATATTTGTCTATTGGTGTGGGTGCTTGTTAGGACTTTGTGACATTCATTTTACTCGGAGGTAGGCAGGAAATTTGATACAAATTTCAAGGACGAGCTAATTTCGGGACAATGAGCATTTGTAGCAATTACGTGGGTGAGCAAGAATCATAGCAGAAATGTGTCGGCCGCTAGGGAATAGATAAAAAGCTGGGGACTATGAGGATTTTTTTTTTTTTTTTTTTTGGTTTATATGTAGCTGGTACTTCAACGTACAATTTCTCAACAAGAAAACAGAGATGGGGCATGAGGTTTGAAAATCTTTGCTGCACCGTTGCTGGGAAGAACTCGTATTGGTCATTGAGTCATTCCTTGACGAGGACGAATTCTAATTTCGTCCACATAACTATTATGGAGTCATCATTGCATTAGACGCGACTTGACATTGGATAAGTCGGCCAGGATCAACAACGAGCTGAAATTGACACCGAATCCTTAAACTTAAAAAAAAATAGTCGCGAGTGACAAGAGATTTCTTAATATCGAACTTGAAGAGGTCCTGCGGAGTCCACTAGGTTACACAACAGACATTGAGATGACTGAACGAATACAGGAAGACATCAAAGGAGCTCCGGAAATATCAAACGACAAAGCATCAGTCAGAAGTTACTGTGAACACAGAGCGAATAAAGAGGGACGAGCAACGCTGACGTTTTGGCCAAAGTGTCAGCATTGTCAGTTAAAGTAATTCGAAGTAAACAATAGGGCCGAAGTGAACGAAACATATGTAGTTCTTACAAAGTACGAATTTATGTGTATGTATATTGGCGTTACAGTCCATGAAGGACCTGAGCCGAGCTTCTCTCAATCACCCATGTTGTGTGTGATTTCATTTTCCCATAGGTGAAAGGGACCTATAGTTTATTGCCGGTTTCGAACGGCGAATTTCGAGAAGCTTTTCATGACAATTTTACTACAGGGGGTTTTGTCAGAACCCCGCTGAGGGGAAACACGGTAAAAAACACGTTCGATGATATGGCTGTGTCGGGAATCGATCCCGTGTCATCGGCGTCAAAGGCCAACACACTACCCACTGCGCCACGGTACAAAGTACGAATGCTAATAGCAAAATTCACTAAGATTACAAAATGGCAATGTTAGCTGAGTATACTGAACTTCAGCAAATGCCATGAGTTATATGCAAACCGTCAAGACAGAACACTGGAAAACCAAGCAACAAGAAAATCACCCATTACTCCTATAAGCTCAAAGACAAAATCATGGGGTTCGTTCGTACTTAGAAAGCCTTACCGCTGGCAAGGAATCAAATTACTATCTTCAAAAAGCTACAAAGGGCATTAAAAAGCCTAAATTGCAGTCACCACCAATAAGGGAACGTCATGGATGGGGAAGGGCGTTGAAGGATGAAGGAAATGCTGAAGTTTAGCTGAAACGTTCAAGCCATTCAAAAGACACCCGCTACGTGACAATGGATCTGGAAATGACCGTGGAATACAGAATGATACGCTTTCTGAACTGGAAAATATCATAAAATCCCTCAAGCCAAATAAAGCACCAGGCTACGACTTAATTACAGGAGATGTCCGTAAAAATTTGTCGAGAAATGCTACTCAAACTTTTATATCTTGTTAAAGTAGCGCACCTGTGTGGCACGAAGGTTTGGGATATAAACTAAGACAACTATCGAGCGTTGCTACTTGCCTAGTAGACTCTTTCGTGTTAAACACGGGAGCGAATACTCAAATTTTAGAGCAATTACGGCTCGCAATCCGCAGGGAAACGTACTTGGTCCGCTGCTTTACCTGCTGTATATGTACTGTACTATATACTATACTGACCACATTCGCCGATGATACCTCAATTTCGGCCACAGGCAAATCAGCCGAAGAATCAGCGACTAAATTGCTATTTGCTCTGAACCGTATAAACGACTGGACAAAGATTTGGCGGATCACGCTTAACTAAACCAAATAGGTCCACGTAAAATTATAGTGTATAGCGTATAGTATGGTGAAGATTGTACACCGAATTTTCCTTTCGAAATGACCAATGGCCTTTCCATCCATTTTTGATAAGGTCCAAGCCTCTGCGCCATAGAGGAGGACCGGGTTGATTAAGGCTTTATGGAAGGTCACCTTAGTTTATCGAGAGAGGGCTCTACTACTCAATTACCTCTTGAGCCCGAAGAAACAGCGGTTGGCAAGAGTTATTCTGTGTCTAACCTCAGCGCTGGTGTCATTGCTGCTTGTCACCAGTGAGCCAAGGTAGACTAAATCCTTGACTTCATCAAAGGTATAGCTGCCAATAGTGACATTTTGGCCAAGAGGTCGGAATTGTGCGCCTTTCTTTGACGACAGCATATATTTAGTCTTGCTCTCGTTTACCTTTAGGCCCACTTTAGCCGCTTCTGCTTCAATGCACACAAAATCTTCATTGACATCTCGATGCGTTCTCCCAATCATGTCAATGTCAACAGCGTATGCGATCAATTGTGCAGACTTGAAGTAGATCATGGCTCTTATATTGGCCAGTGAATCCCGCACGATCTTTTGGGGGAGGATGTTGAAATCTGATGGCTGGATCCTTTTTTGACATCGCAGGTCTCGGTTAACTTCATCCATCCTGTCCATTGTCATCCTGCAAAACTGACGAGTTTGGCAGGGTTGTCAAAACATAACGTGGCTCTACATAGCTCGTCCCTATAGAAAAGGTGGTGTGTGTCGAGCTGAAATTTATGGGTCTTCTCCAAGATCTGTCGCAGTGTGAATATTTGGTCCATCGTGGATTTTCCTGGCCTGAAGCCACATTGATAGGAGTCTATCAAATTGTTCAGTTTTGATCTTAACCTCGTCTAAGTCAGGTGGACGTAATTCTCTCTCATCTTCGTACAGTGTGAATGGTGCTATCTGCCTGATAGCGGCATCTTGACCATCTTCGCCGTTATACAGTTCGCAGAAATAGTATTTCCACATTCTCAGCAGATCGGTGGGAACAGCACTCTACTTACTAGTCGGCATCATAGAAAGGTAATTTTTTTGCTCGTATCACGAAAGCAACCACTGCCGTCTACAGTTACAAGAAAGTGGTGGGGAAAAAGTAGGGTCTCCAACCTAGCATTATTCACTGGCCCTATAGAGCGGTCATAAGACTTATTCTTCTATACGGTGGCGTAGTTTGCTGAGCTGCTCTTAACAGGGCAGTCCATCGCAATCTTCTGAGGAAAGTGCAAAGATTGGCCAGCGTTTTGGACCTCTTCAGCAAAGAGGTTGCTGCCTGCGCGGCCATACGGTTCAGGAGCATAGGTCAAAGGCCATACCAACATTTTTAACCATTTCAAAGTATCTAAGCACACGAACTACACCATCCCGCAAAACGTGTTGACTAAGAACTTCGAAGTTATTTTTCCATCCCGGGAGGATGGAAGACCCCTATAACTGCACAAACTACAAGGGAATAAGTCTCCTAAGTTTGTGTATAATCTAATCTGTTCTCAGATCAACTTGAGGCCAAAATAAATCACTGTCACACTACGGCAGAACTTGGAGAAGACCCAAAAATTCCAAATCAATAGCGTGTCGACACTGTGTCTAGTTTTAATATCTCTGCAAACTCGTTCGGCTGGGCAGGATGAAAATGGAGAATCCTCGTTGCCCCATCAAGGATGGTAAAGAACCAACCGAGACCTTTCATGTTAGAAATGGACTCAGACAAGGAGACGCAATGTCGTGCAACTTTTCCAACATAGTCCTTGAAAATATCGTGCAGAAGTGACGATATTTTTCAAGTCTGCGCGATTGCTTGCCCTTGACGTAAAAGCATACAATAGGGCCGTCGTAAGCAATGAAGCGGAAGCAGCTAAGATGGGTCTTTAGGTCAGTGAAGCTATACCAAAATATGCTGTCACCGAAGATGCATGAAGACGCAACTTCAAAACGACGATATTTGTGGGTCTCGTTCGATTCGTGAGGAACCCACTCGACGAGTTTCTTTGTTTTCCTAATTTACAGCAAGTGAATAGAAACCGTTCTAATTACCACGACATGCAGGGGAACTGCAACTTTTCTTGCTGATGTACGTGGGTTTGACTCCACTAGAACTTTTAATTAATCACTGCTCTATATCCCAGTTTGAACTCATATAAAAAATTAGTGCACTTTCTTTCCACATTAATATCTAGGAACAAGGTTGTGCAAAGTTAAAACCAGCCAGCAGACCTGGCTACCAGCCAATAAACCTTGCTAACAGCAAGATAACCTGTCCAACAGCAAGCAAATCTGGCCAACATCCAGCCAACGTGGCCCATAGACAGCCAATCTGGCCAACAGTTAGCCGACCTGGCCACCAGCAAATCAGCCTGGCCACCAGCCAGGTAACCTAGCCACCAGCCAACCTACCTGGATACGAGGCAACCAACCTGGCCACCAGCCAGCCAACTGGCCAACAGCAAGCCAACCAGGCCACCAGCCACACAACCTGGCGATCTGCCAGCCAACCTGGCCAAAAACCACGAAACCTGCCCAACAGCAAGCCAACCTGACCAACAGCCAGCCAACCTGGCCACGAGCCAACCAACCTAGCCACCCGCCAGCCAACCTGGCCACCAGCTAGCCAACCTGGTGACTAATCAGCTAAACGGGCCACCAACCAGCTTAACGGGCCACCAACCAGCTAACCTGGCCACCAGCCAGATAACCTGGCCACCATCCAGCTAATCTGGCCACCAGCCAGCTAACCTCGCCACCAGTTAGCTAACCTAGCAACCAGCCAGCTAGCCTGGCAACCAGCCAGCTAACCTGTCCACCAGCCAACCAACCTGTATGTACATATGTATGTATGTTGGCGTTACAGTCCATGAAGAACCTGAGCCGAGCTTCTCTCAATCACCCATGATGTGTGTGATTTAATTTTTCCCATAGGTGAAAGGGACCTACAGTTTATTGCCGGTTCCGAACGGCGAATTTCGAGAAGCTTTTCATGACAATTATATTATAGGGGGTTTTGTCAGAACCCCGCTGAGGAGAAACACCGTGAAAAACACGTTCGATGACATGGCTGTGTCGGGATTCGATCCCGTGTCATCGGCGTCAGAGGCCAACACACTACCCACTGCGCCAAGGTGCTCTCAACCAACCTGCAACAAGAAACCCAACCTGGATACCAGCCTGTTAACCCGGCCAACTTCCAGCCAACCTGGCCCACAGCCAGCCAAGCCGACCATCAGCCAACCTGGCCAACAGCCAGCCAACCTGGCGTCCAGCCAGTTAACCTGGCCACCAGGAATCCAACCTGGCCACCAGCCAGCTACCCTGTCCACCAGCCAGCCAACCTGGCCGCCAGCCAGTCAACCTGGCCAACAGCAAGTCAACATGGCCAGCAGCCAGCCAACCTGGTCACCAGCCAGCAAACCTGGCCACCAGGAAGCCAACCTGGCCACCAGTCAGCTACCCTGTCCACCAGCCAGCCAACCAGGCCACCAGCCAGCTAACCTGGTCACCAGCCTGGCCACAAGCCAGCCAGCCTGGCCATCGGCCAGTTAACCTGCACACAAGCCAGCTAACCCCGCCACCAGTTAGACAACCTAGCAACCAGCCAGCTAGCCTGGCCAACAGCCAGCCAGCCCGGCCATCAGCAAACCTGGCCAACAGCCAGCCAACCTGGTTACCAGCCAGCCAACCTGGACACCAGCTAACCTACCTGGCCACGACCGAACCAACCTGGCCACCAGCCAGCCAACCTGGCCACCAGGAAGCTAGCCTGGCCACCAGCCAACCTACCTGGACACGAGCCACACAACCTGGCCACCAGCCAGCAAACCTGACCACCAGGAAGCCAAACTGGCCAACAGCAGGTTAACCTGGCCCCGATCCAACCAACCTGGCCACCAGACAGCCAACCTGGCCACCAACCAGTTAACCTCGCCACCAGTTAGCTAACCTAGAAACCAGCCAGCTAGCCTGGCAACCAGCCAGCTAACCTGCCCACAGCCAACCAACCTGGCCACCAGCAAGCTAATCTGTCCACCAGCAGCCAACCTGTCCACCAACTGGGTAACCTGGCCACCAGCCAACCAACCTGGGCACCAGCCCGCCAGTCTGGCCACCAGCCAGCCGACCTGGCCAAACTGGCCAACAGGCAGCCAACCTCGCCAAAAGCCAGCCAACCTCGCCAACAGCCAGCGACCCTAGCCACCACCCAGACAACCTGGCCACCAGCCATCCAACCTGGCCAATAGCCAGCCAGCCTGGCCATCAGCCAGCTAACCTGGCCACCAGCCAACCGACCTGGCCACGATCCAACCAAAAGCCAGCCAACTTCGCAACAAGCCACACAACCTGGCCACCACCCAGACAACCTGGCCACCAGCCATCCAACCTGGCCGCCAGCCAGCCGATCTGGCTACCAGCCAGCCAACCTGGCTACCAGCCAGTCAATTTGGCCACAAGCCAGTTACCCTGGCCACCAGGAAGCCAACCTGGCCACCAGCCAGCTACCCTGTCCACCAGCCAGCCAACCTGGCCGCCAGCCAGCCAACCTGCCCAAAAGCAAGCTAACCTGGCCACCAGGCAACCTACCTGGTCACGAGCCCACCAACCTGGCCACCACCCAACCAACCTGGCCACCAGCCAGCCAACCTGGCCACCGGCCAGCTAACCTGCACACAAGCCAGCTAACCTCGCCACCAGTTAGATAACCTAGCAACCAGCCAGCTAGCCTGGCCAACAGCCAGCCAACCCGGCCATCAGCAAACCTGGCCAACAGCCAGCAAACCTGGCCAACAGCCAGCCAACCTGCCCAACAGCCAGCCGATCTGGCTACCAGCCAGCCAACCTGGCTACCAGCCAGTCAATTTGGCCACAAGTCAGTTACCCTGGCCACCAGGAAGCCAACCTGGCCACCAGCCAGCTACCCTGTCCACCAGCCAGCCAACCTGGCCGCCAGCCAGCCAACCTGCCCAAAAGCAAGCTAACCTGGCCACCAGGCAACCTACCTGGTCACGAGCCCACCAACCTGGCCACCAGCCAGCAAACCTGACCACCAGGAAGCCAAACTGGCCAACAGCAGGTCAACCTGGCCCCGATCCAACCAACCTGGCCACCAGCCGGCCAACCTGGCCACCAGCCGGCCAACCTGGCCACCAACCAGTTAACCTCGCCACCAGTTAGCTAACCTAGAAACCAGCCAGCTAGCCTGGCAACCAGCCAGCTAACCTGCCCACAGCCAACCAACCTGGCCACCAGCAAGCTAATCTGTCCACCAGCAGGCAACCTGTCCACCAACTGGGTAACCTGGCCACCAGCCAACCAACCTGGGCACCAGCCCGCCAGTCTGGCCGCCAGCCAGCCGACCTGGCCAAACTGGCCAACAGCCAGCCAACCTCGCCAAAAGTCAGCCAACCTCGCCATCAGCCAGCGACCTTAGCCACCACCCAGACAACCTGGCCACCAGCCATCCAACCTGGCCACTAGCCAGCCAGCCTGGCCATCAGCCAGCTAACCTGGCCACCAGCCAACCGACCTGGCCACGATCCAACCATAAGCCAGCCAACTTCGCAACAAGCCACACAACCTGGCCACCACCCAGACAACCTGGCCACCAGCCATCCAACCTGGCCACCAGCCATCCACCCTGGTCACCAGCCTGGCCACCAGCCAACCAGCCTGGCCATCAGCCAGCTAACCTGGCCACCAGTCAACCGACCTGGCCACGAGCCAAGCAATAGCCAGCCAACCTCGCCACCAGACACACAACCTGGCCGCCAGCCAGCCAACCTGACCAATAACCACCCAATCAGCCCAACAGCGAGTCAACCTGGCCAATAGTCAGCCACCAGCCAGCTAACCTGGCCACAAGCTAGCTTACTGGGCCACCAACCAGCTTCACTGGCCACCAAATAGCTAACCTGGCCACCAGCCAGCTAACCTGACAACCAGCCAGATAGCCTAGCAACCAGTCAGCTAATCTGGCCACCAGCCAACCAACCAGGCCGCCAGGAAGCCAACCTGGCCAACAACAAGCCAACCTGCCTAACAGCCAGCCAACCTGTCCACCAGCCAGCCAACCTGGCCACCAGCCAGTTACTCTGGCCAACAGCAAGCCAATCTGGCCAGCAGCCAGCCAACAGCCGTCCAACCTGGCCACCAGCGACTCAACCTGGTCACCAGCCAGCTAACCTGGACCAGCCAGCCAACCTTGCCACCAGCCAGCCAACCTGGCCACCTGCCATCCAACCTAGCCACCAGCCAGCCAACGTGGCCACCACCCAGCCAGCTACACTATCCGCCAACCAACCAACCTGGCCAACAGCCGTCCAACCTGACCACCAGCGACTCAGCCTGGTCAACAGCCAGCTAACCTAGACCAGCCAGCCACCCTTGCCGACAGCCAGCGGACCCGGCCACCTTCGGGCCAACTTTACTACCAGCCAGCAAATCTGGACCAGCCATTCAACTTAGCCACCAACGAGCCAACTTGACCAACAGCCAGCCAGCTTTGCCACCATTCACCCAACCTTGCCGCCAGCCAGCCGACCTGGCCACCTACTAGCCAATCTTGCTACCAGTTAGCAAATCTGGACCAGTCAGCCAACCTTGCCATCAGCCAGCCAACCTGGCCCCCTGCCATCCAACTTAGCCACCAGCCAGCCAACCTTTGCCGCCAGCAAGCCGACCTGGCCACCTGCTAGCTAACCGTACCACTAGCCACTCAACCTGACCACCAAGTAACCAACCTTGCCACCAGCCACCCACCTTGCCACCGGCCAGCCGACCTTGCGAACAGTCAGCCAATCTGGCCTACAACCAGCCAACTTGGCCACCAAACAGACAATCCAGCTACCGGAGACCCACCCTGACCGGTTAGTTAGAACCAGTGAGTTAGAGCCAGTTAGTTAGATCTTTGCTAATAAGCAGGGTCACTGCTAATAAGCAAGGTCATTGCCAGTAACCAAGGTCAGTGACCTTGTTAAAAAGTTCAGTGACCCTAGTGAAAAGGTCAGTGACCTTGTTGAAAAGTTCAGTGACCTTGTTGAAAAGTTCAGTGACCTCGTCGAAAAGGTCAGTGACCTTGCTGAAAAGTTCAGTGACCCTGTTGAAAAGGTCAGTGACCTTGCTTATTGGCACTGACCTTGACTGCTTATTAGCAGTGACCTTACTTGTTTATTAGCAGTGACCTTGCATGCTTATTAGCATTGACCCGAACTAGCCGGAGCTAGGTGAAGCTCGCCGGAGCTAGCCGAGGCTAGCGGGAACTAGCTGGAGCTAGCCGAAGCTAGATGGAACTAGCCGTAGTTGGCCGGAGCTACCCGGAGATAGCCGGAGTTAGCCGGAGCTGGGCGGAGCAAGCCTGAACTAGCCAGAACTAGCGGAAACTGGCCAGAGCTAGCCGGAGCTGGCCTGAGCTAGCCGGATCTAGCCGGAACAACCCGGAATTACCCGGTACTAGCCGGAGCTTGTTGGATTTAGCCAGAGCTAGACGGGACTAGCCAGGACTGGCCGGAGAAAGCCGGAGTTAGCCGCAGCTAGCTGGAGTTAGCCAAAACTAGCCGGAGCTAGCCGAAGCTAGCCTGAGCTATTCGGAACTAGCCGGTACGAGCCGGAGTTAGCCGGATCTAGCCGGACTTAGCCAGAGCTAGCCGAGACTAGCCGGAGCCTGCCGGGGTTAGCCAGGGCCAAGCGCACCTAGCCGAAGATAGCCGAAGCTTGTCGGACCAAGCCGGAGTTGGCCGGGGCTAGAGGAACTAGCCTAAGCTAGCCAGAGCTAGCCGATGCTAGCCGAAACTAGCCGGAGTTAGCCAGTGCTACCCCGAGCTAACCGGAAATAGCCTGAGCTAGCCGGAGACAGCCGGACCTAGCTGGACATAGCCAGACTTAGCGGGAACTGGCCAGAGCTAGCCTGAACTGGCCAAAGCTAGCCGGCTCAAACCAAAGCTAGGCTGATAGGACAGCCTGAGCTATCCTGTGTTAGCCGGAGCTAGCCAAAGCAAACCGAAGCTAGCCAAGACTATCCGAAGCTAGCGGTCGCTACTAACCGGAGCTAACCGAAGTTGACTGACCGGCTGGTTGCCCTGTTGGCTGACTGACTGCCCAAGTAGCTGGCTGACTGACTATTTGGCTGGCTGGGCGACTGGCTGGCTGCATGACTGGCTAACTGACTGCCTGGTTGGCTGGCTGGCAAGCTAACTGGCTGACTGGCTGAGTGGGCGGCTGGCTGGCTCTCTGGCTGGTTGGCTGTCTGGCTGGCTGGCTGTCTGGCTGCTGTGTGACTGGCTGACATCCTGTCTGTCTGGTTGGCTAGCTGGTCTGCTGGCTGGTTAACTCGCTGGCTAGCTGGCTGGTTGACTGGCTGTCTGGCTGATTGTGTGGGTGGCTGGCTGGCTGAGTGACTGTCAGGTTGGCTGGCTGTCTGACTGGCTGTCTGGTTGACTAACTGGCTGGTTGACTGGCTGGCTGACAGCTGGTTGATTGGCTGTCTGGCTGGCTGGCTGACTGGCTTTCTGGCTGGCTGTGTGGGTAGTTGGCTGTTAGGGTGGCTGGCTGGATGGCTGGCTCGCTGGTTGGCTGTCTGGCTGGCTGTCTGCCTGGGTGGCTGGCTGAGTGTTTGGCTGGCTAGCTGGCTGGCAGCTGGTTGGTTAACTGACTGGCTGGTTGCCTGTCTGGCTGGCTGGCTGATTGGGTGTCTGGCTGTCGGCTGACTGATTGGGCGCCTGGGTGACTGGCTGGCTGACTGTCTAGCTGGTTGGCTGGCTGACTGGCTGATTGAGTGGTTGGCTGGCTGGCTGACTGACTAGCTAGCCGACTGCCCGGCTGGCAGCTGGTTGGTTGGCTGGTTGGCTCACTTGCTGACTGACTGTCTGGCTGTCTGGTAGTCTGGCTAGGTGTCTGTCGAAGTGGCTTTCTGGTTGACTGGCTGGCTGTTGGTTGGTTGGCTGGCTAGCTAGTTGGCTGACTGGATGGCTGCCTGGTTGGGTGCCTGGCTGGCTGGCTGGCTCTTAGGCTGGGTCGCTGGCTGGCTGGCTGACTGGCTGACTGGGTGGTTGGCTGGCTCCCTCTGGTTGGGTGGCTGGCTTGCTGTTTGGCTGGCTGTTCGGCTAACTCGTCGGTTGACGGAGTGGCTGGCTGCCATGTTGGCTGAGTGGCAAGATAAGTGGCTGCTTGGCTGGCTGGCTGTCTGGCTGACTGACTGGTATACTGGCTGGCTGGTTGGCTGAATGGTTGGCTGCCTGGCTCTCTCGCTGGGTGGCTGGCTGGCTGTTTGGCTGGCTGGTCGGTTGACTGATTGGCTGGCTGCCTTGTTGGCTTACTGGCAAGATAATTGGCTGGCTGGCCGTCTGGCTGACTGACTGGTCTACTGGCTGGCTGGCTTACTGGCTGGCTGGCTGGATGGCTGGATGGCTGGCTGGTTGTTCGGCTAGCTGGCTGGCTGACTGACTGCCTGCCTAACTGGCTGGGTGACTGGCTAGCTGGGTGGCTGGCTGGCTCTCTGGTTGTGTTGCTGGCAACCTAATTGGCTGGCTGGCTGGATGGCTGACTGGCTGGCTGGCTGGTCCTGTGGCTGGGGGGCTGGCTGGCTGTATGGCTGGCTGGATGTTTGTCTGTCTGGCTGGCTAATTTGGTATCTGGTTGTTTGGCTGGCTGGCAGCTGTTTGGTTCTCTGTCTGGCTGGCTGAGTCGCTAGCTCCTTGGTTGGCTTACTGGCCGGCTGAATGGTTGATTGGCTGGATGTCTAGCCGGCTGGGTGACTTCCTGGTTGGCTGGCTCTCTGGCTAAGTGCCTGGCTGGTTGGCTGCCTGGCTGACTGGCTGGCTGACTGTCTGGTTATCTGGCTGGTTGATTGCGTGGTTGGCTGATTGCGTGGTTGGCTGATTGAGTGGTTGGTTGGCTGGCTAGCTGGTTGGCTATTTGGCTGACTGGATGGTTGCCTGATTGGGTGGCTGGCTGACTGGCTAGCCGACTGATCGTCTTGCAGCTGGTTAGTTGAATGGCTGGCTGGCTGACTGTTTTACTGGCTGGCTGCCTGTCTGAGTGGCCGGCTGGTAGGCTGTCTGGCTAGCTGGTTGGCTGGTTAGCTGACTGGATGGCTGCCTGGTCGGGTGGCTGGGTGGGGGGTTGGCTGCCTGTTTGGCTGGGCGGTTGGCTGTCCGGCTAGGTGGCTGGTTGGCTGGCTGGTTGGGTGACTGTCTGGCTGGCTGGTTGACTGTCAGGTTGGCTGGCTGCCTGTCTGGCTGGCTGTCTGATTGGCTGGCTGGTTGACTGGCTGTCTGGCTGGCTGACTGGCTTTCTGGCTGGCTGTGTGGGTAGTTGGCTGTTAGGGTGGCTGGCTGGATGGCTGGCTCGCTGATTGGCTGTCTGGCTGGCTGGCTCTCTGGCTGGGGGGCTGTCAGGCTTGCTTGGCTAGCTGGGTGGCTGATTGGTTGGCTGGCTGGCTGGTGCCTGGCTGGCTTGCAGGCTGGCTAATTGAGTGTCTCGCTGTCTGGCTTCCTGGCTGGCTGGCTGGTCAGCTGGCTGGTTAACTCGCTGGCTAGCTGGCTGGTTGACTGGCTGCCTGGCGGATTGTGTGGGTGGCTTGCTGGCTGAGTGGCTGTCTAGCCGACTGCCTGGCTGAGAGCTGGTTGGTTGGCTGGCTGGTTGGCTGACTGTCTGGCTGGCTGGTTGACTGTCAGGTTGGCTGTCTGATTCGCTGGCTGGTTGACTAGCTAGCTGGCTGGCTGGCTGACTGTCAGGTTGGCTGGCTGTCTGTCTGGCTGTCTGATTGGCTGGCTGGTTGAATGGCTGGCTGATAGCTGGTTGATAGGCTGTCTGGCTGGCTGACTGTCTGGCTGGTTGGCTGGCTGACTGTCAGGTTGGCTGGCTGTCTTTCTAGCTGGCTGCCTGATTGGCTGGCTCTTTGACTAACTGGCTGGTTGACTGGTTGGCTGACAGCTGCCTGGTTGGCTGGCTGGCTGGCTGACTGACTAGGTGGCTGGCTAGCTGACTGCCTGGTTGTCTGACTGGCTGGGTGGCTAACTGAGTGATTAGCTGGCTGACTGGATGACTGAATGGCTGCTGAATGGTTGGCTTTCTGGCTGGCTGGCTGACTCTCTGGGTGGGAGGCTGGCTGGGTGCTTGGCTGGCTGGATGGTTGGCTGGTTGGCTGGCTGACTGGCTGGCTGACTGCCTGGCTGACTGTCGGGCTGGCTGGCTCTCTGTCTGGGTGGCTGGCTGAGTGTTTGGCTGGCTGGATATTTGGCTGGTTGGCTGGTTGACTGGCTGGCTGTGTGTCTGATTGGCTGGCTGGTTGACTAGCTGGCTGAGTGACTAGCTGGCAGCTGGCATCCAGCTGACTGGATGGATGCATGGTTCGGTGGCGGCTGGCTGGCTGTCTGGCTCTTTGGCTGGGGAGCTGGTTGAAGCACTGTCTTTGTGTTGGTGATTGTTGGTGAGAAGTTCTTCGTATTGCTTTGTTAAGATGTCTGATTTTTCTTGATTCGTCTCAGTCCAAGTTCCGTCTGGTTTCCGTAGAAGAGTTTTTCTTAGATAGTCATTAAATCGATTGATTTCTGAAAAAAGGGGCCTGATGATGCCTTTTTGGGCTCAAGGCTCGCCAAACGGTCAGTTTTTAGAAGCACATAGATTGCTTTTGATTCATTGCCGATAGGCCAAATGCGGCAATTTTACTTTTTCAGCGTCGCATTCAATGTAAAATCGTCCCGTCGTTGAAGATGATTTTTGATGTTAAACTTTACACCAATTACACGGTGTGGTAAAAGTCAATCGGTGAATACACGACGTGAATAATATCCAGTTGGTTTGTGCTCTTGTGTTGGTCGTATCCTTCATGCATACCAATTCAAATTCTTGTACCATATTCACTACAAACCGGTCCTTGAAATGCGAATTCACGTACCAATCCTGTGTAGTGGCAGTAAATATGTAGCTTTAGTGCAATCGTCCATCACACACTCGGCTAACGAAATAGTATCCACGTGGTTGAAAATAAATGTAGGATCTTTTCCAAATCGACTTTTACCTCACTTGGGCAACGCTTTATAAAGTCATCCTTTAGTCCTTTTGTCGCACACTCTCATTAGAGTCATGAAACAAATAGTGCCTCATGTGGGACCATAACCCCTTCAGTTCATCCATTTTAATTTATGATAAATTATTTCCAACGCATTCCGACCACAAGTCGGTACATACAAAAGAAAGAAATACCAAACGCACATTCCATTCCGAATCAGTGAATACCAGACAATAATATCTAGATGTTCCCTTCTACTCATCCTTTACTAGTATCAACCATCCGATTATAATGGCATTTAAATGTATTCTACTCCATCCTGTTTGATTCCTTTTAACCCGTCTCCCTGATTTCCGGATCCCCGTGACTCTGTAGTGGACCACGAATACTCTAATCGAGTACATTTTTTTCGGATGCACACATGTTTCTGAATCGATAAAAAAGAAACTAACAATCGAAATAAAAATAAAAATAAAAAAGAAAAAACCGAAATGGACAGCAAATGTTTGTCGTGCTCAACAAATTCACTGGGGTGTCATTATTTATCGCAATGAATTGATAAACTCGACTTCCGGCACGTCCTGGCGTCTACAAACGAACTAAAAAAGGAACTCAAACTCTGCAGATTTTTATATGTTTTTTGTTGGTATCTGACGAATCCTGCCAACTTTGGTCCAATAGGTCGGATGTGGGGGCATAGAGGCGGGAAACGAAAAATGATGCGACTGCAAAATCACAGCCAAGCGTTTGTGGATACTGTAAATCAATCAATTTTATATTAACTTAACTGATACCCGACTACATAGTAGACTATTGGTAGAACGTGTAGCACAGGACGACGAGTACACCACAGTAAGGTTGGGCAGGTAAGTGGCTTTTAAGCAGACGGTAGATGTGATTAAATATCATGTAAATGAAATGATCACATTTAATTGAATCATGTTATTTGGATGGGGGATAATTGTTAAGCCGCCACATATCAATTGGATGATGTTTCGCTGTGGGCTTGGAAGGGGTGGGATAATCAAGGTGTGATGGAGTGGCAATGACCGGTATCGCAACGCCACATCTGCTGCGTATATGCTTGGATTTCAATTACACAATTCCACACCAAGGAAGCTATTGAAAAGTCTCCAATCTCTACTCTCAATCTCCAGGGAATGAGATATAAAAGTATCTGAAATCGTTTCAATTCGATTTCGTGCCCACGACGGGATATAAATATTAACAATGTTGTCGTTATCACAAAAGGATGTCGACGGATGGTCATATCATTCCGGTCATATTGCTCTGTGTCAAAAGAACACGCTTCGAAACACCCACCACTCGGGGAAAATTGAAACAGAATCCCTAGTATCCTTACGAAGCAACAATGACAATGTGAACACCAAAGATGACTATGATGATGGTGGTAATGATAGCAGAGGAGCAATAAATTTCATATATCAAAACACAATTCAATTTCTGAGCGACTTAGCAAACGAGCAGAACCGAGTTATCCACGGCTCTTTGGTCACCCGAGTCGAGTGAATGCTTGTACATTGACTACCAACATCCGAAGTGGATGTGGAACTTTAATTGTCACCGACGAACCGATCAGACGTGTCAGAGCATTGTGTTGAATTCCAACATTGGATGCATGCACAAGGATAGAACTGTAACGTGTTCCTAAATTAACTTTATACATCCTCAGATACGTGATGACTGAGATGAAGAGACGTCGATGAGATAGGTAGAGAGGTGGAAAGGTGAAAATTGGTGAACCCTGGAAAACATTGAAGTTGATTGCATGCCATTCGTTGCTAATTAAATCACCCCTCGCCAGTATCACGGCAACCGAATTCACATTGGATTCCCCACTAAAAAGGACACATGAGGAACATGCCGGCTCTAGGATTTTTTTTTCATCACTCTCTTACTCCCCTTGCTCACTTGAACATTAAAATGAACTTCCATCCTGTAATGGCACATCTAACACTTCTTCTCCCCAATGGTTTGATCCTTTCCACGCAGTACTCTGTATTCCCAGGCGGCTTGTCCCTAACCACCATCCGACCGCACCCTCTCTCGCAGGATGTTTAATCAAATTTTATATCCTCCGCCAAGTTGGCTTGTTGTAATAATTTGCAATTTTCATTTAATTTTTGATTAAATTTTAAGAGAGCGCGTCAACGATTTGCTTTCTTTGCGCTTTTTTCAGGACGAAATTGAATGAGACTACTTGACATGGTGGCAAGATGGTCGTGGGACCGTCGCTCGTGAAAATTTATTGCATCAATTGGTTGAGTGGCATTGTGGATGAGTTAAATAGTAGAGGGTAACGTCAAGTAGACAGATTAAACTGTAGGGTGTGTTGAAGGTTTCAATGTGTCGTGGTCAGAGTGGGGATTTGTTTTGTCTTTCAATTACATTTTCTTAAAATTTGGTTGGCTGTTATAAGATTGTTGAAAGTTAGGGTAATTGGCAAACATTGCTGGTAAGGCACAAACAGAAGTATGCAGCAAAATCACTTGTTTCATTTTTTTCCTACAAAGTTGAACACCCTATTTCCTTAATAAGGGTACAAATTCGTTAAAATTACTAGATACTTTCCAATGTTTGCTTAGTATGGTGTTGACACAAAGCTCCTTGCCGTTGGCCTCATTTCTATTTTTTTTTTTTTTTACATACAAAGTTGAACACTCTACTAGAGCCATAAGGTACTGGTCAGTCAATCAATCAATTAGTCATGCTAGGAATCAAATACGGATTACTTCCAGAGCCCCTGTTTTTGATATCAAAAGTCGTAGCATAAGATAAACAGCCGGTAAACGCCAACAGTCTCACACAAAACACACCCGTCACTTGTTATACATAAATAATTGCACTTTATTTCCGAGTCACTCATCGCATGCATTAGCCTCAACATTAGGTATAAATCGCTCATAAAACTAAAAAAAAAAAACGAAAACATGAGTAAAACGAAATCTCATCATTCTGTTCCACAGAATCTCCACATGTCCTTGCCAACAAACTTACAACCAACCCTGTCGGCCAGTTCCTCTCTTCGTCGGACTTCTTGGCGGCCGTGGTGGTACATTCAGGCTCACACTCACCTCAGATTGTGTATCACTACCACCACCATTACCAGCGAAACCACTATTCAAATCCAACTCACTTGGGTCATCCACTTCGAAGTACGTCACCTCAAAGGACTCGGGCATGGATATATTCGAAGGATGTACCGATGACGAAAATTTACTCAACATCGGTGGCCGGGGACGTTCTGGTGCATCGACGTTTGCACTTTCATTTCGTGCTACAAATGGAGCTTTTTTAATTGCTTTAACCGTCGGCAATTTTGATGAGTCTTTATTCTTTTGCGATAGGCCAGCACCATTAGTTGATGTTGATGTGGAACCAAGGCTGGATGCAGATAGAATCATTTCATTTTGGTTCTTGGCTGTCGTCGTTGCTGTTGTCGACACGATTGACTTGTTGTTTCCCTCGGGCTGGTTACGTTGTTTGGCTGTCATGTCGTGCTTATTCGAATGCGGTGGTGATATGAATCCGTACTCAGTGATAACTGGGTGAATGTCCCGCGGCATGAGGTTATTGTGTGTGGACATGTTAGCTGCTAGTTTGGTGGCTGCCTTTGCATTTGCAATAGCAGCCTGATTTCCTTGAGTGCAACTCAGTTCTTCGCTGATTTTATTCAGTAGTTCCAGGAGTGTGGACGTCTTCTCGTCCTCGAACTCGATGGTGGGTGTCTCGCATCCAATGTGTGGAGGCGGAGAAAGCAACACTAGCCTGCAAGTAAAATAAAAATTGAGTCTAATGGATTGCATCCTGTGGCAAGGAACAAACCTCTTTGCTTCACCGATGGCTTTTTCAAGGTTCTGGAGATTCTTGTAGCTTTCCTTGCTGCAACAGCGTCCGATCTGTGAGTTTTTGGCCACACCCTGAAGAACTAGATTCCACTTGTGAGCAATGGACTGATTGGCAACTAGACGGGCGACTCTACGGAAGCGTGCCTTTGGATCCTCGTTGGGAGGAGGTGGATTAGGCTCAGTTTCGACTTTGATTTCGTTAATATCGCCGTCGCCATTAACATTATTAGAAGCTGAAGCTAGTTTACTATTACTCTTCGCGGTAGGTACCGGTGCTACCTGAAATCCTCGCATCAAACGACGTTCCCAGATTTTGGCGTGCTTCGCTCGGCATGCTGTAAAAATAGGACAATCAGATGAAGATGATGTAAAAGGGGAAATCAAACATACGCTTCTCCTTTTTCGCGGCTGAGGAGACGTCCAAGCCGTTGTTATCAAATATCTCGAGAAGCTCGTACCTCATCGAGGAGATGTCGGCCTTAACCTCGTTAATGTCGTCCTCAGTGACGGTTGCCTGTTCGAGCTTTCTATGATTAGCCGACACATAACGCCAAACCAAGGACCACATAATGTTGGAATAGCGACACTCACGCTGTTTCTCCTGACGCTTCTTTGAAAGCTTTCTTGCAATCTTCTTGCTGGACTTACGAAATAGTCGGATGATCCACTTGATCGACGGGAAGACATTAAACGGCGGCGGTAGTGTGGAGCTATCCTCGAAATAACTCATCCAGAGTTTTGTGCGGGCAAACTTCCACTCTGTGTCGGAGTGTTGCTAAATGGGAGTAATCAGTCGGGAAGGTCCCGTAGGCGTGCCAAACTCTTACCTCGATCATGGCATAGGAATTGGACATCATGGCGATGAGGAGGTTCAGCAGAACAATGACATTGATCACGCAGTATGATCCGTACATCAGGAGGCCCCAGAATCGAGTGTACGATTTGATGCCACTCAACTCAAAGTTGTCCAGACCAACCATGCCAAAGCTGGCCCAAAACAGCGACTGCGACGATTCGAAAAGACTACACAAAACCTTTGTAACCAAAACTGGGTAACCAGGGAATTTGCAAAATATTACTTTCCAAAGCGCCTCCACTTCATGCATGCTTCGCCATTTTCTGCCCAATCTGCCTTGCCACCAGGGAGCACATAGCACTTTTGCTTCTCCAAATCGGCAAAGTACCATAGGAGCTGGTTCAGTCCACAGGCAAAAGCGAACAAAACTAAAGTGTAGATGAAAAAGAATTTGACAATATCGATAACCATTCGTCCCAGAGAGATCTGTAGTGGTCCTAAGTGGGGATTTATGGAGAACAAGTGGACTAGCTTCAGGGCTGAGAATATGTTTGCCCCGGCGAAGAGGCCTTCGGCGATAAGTTGTGGATCGAAGTCGTCCCAATCTTGTCGCGGAACAAATGCCATCGATCGATTCTCTTGGATCTCCTGTTGCTGCTGAATGTAGGCAAAAACCCTAAAATGATGCGGATGAGATTTAGGAGCCCGTAATATGCCATGGATAGATCGTACCTTAAACAGACCACAGAGATGTAGAGTCCATTCCGAAGAAAGTCAATGAAATTCCACATGTTCCGAAGGTAATTCCTCAGTCCAACGTTGAAGATCTCCTGGATCTCTTCCCAGAGGAATCCGGCGAGGTAACATACCACAATGAGCTCGAGTTTAGTTGGGCCATTTCCTCTTTGGCGGCGTTGGCTTTCCTTTAAGTCCTGCTTCATCTTATCCGTTCCGAACAGGCGAATCACATCGTCCTCAGCACGTTGGGAGACAAGGATCAAAACAACTATAATGGGAATCATGAATCATTGATAAATGTATTCCATTCGATCCTACTTAGAAAGAATAGATAGGAAGAGGCGTGGATCAGGAACTTCATAAACGGCTTTCGCATCAGGCTTCCAATCCGGGAATTCGGTGCAACCATGTATGTTATAGAGTAGAATGGAAACAACAGAGCCACCCAAACAATGTTGAGAATCTTCTGAAACACGGTCTTCCGGCGAAATCCAGGAAGACCCTCATACCAGATAGCAGCAAGGAGTTGCTGGACATTTGGGTGAGCTACAAACTTTTTCTGCTTATAGGTAATGGCCTGTTCGAGGAGATTTAGAGTCATCCTATCGCCCGGTTCGTAACTATGATCGGGATCATAGTTAATAATGATGGCGAGTTCCTCGGAGGTGCGCGTTTGGTCCAGTAGATCTACGGCAAATTGTTGGCACTGTCGACGGAGTTCCAGGTACTCTGATTTACATTCCTGCGTAAAGACAAAAAACAGTCAGAACGACACGACAGTAAATAGAAATGGATGGAGATGTGGAACCTGTTCGCTGAAGGCCAAGTTTCGGAGCTCCCACGACAATTCAAAGGCTGTCATCAAGGGATCATGGGAAGTAAGGCTAATGAGCGACGGACTCGCTAAAGCTTTGTAAATATTGACACGAGCTAGGGAGAATCGTAAGGCATCATCGGTAGATTGGCGGACGCATTCTTCACAACCACACCTGAAAAAGAAATACAGCCTTGGATGATGCCATTGGTCCTCAGTCCACCTACTTGATATCGTGGGGTGTTGGCACGGCAGCTCCTCGATCCAGGAGGAGTTTTAAAATCTCAAAATTATTCTTATGCGCAGCAAGAATCAGCGGTGTGATGTCAGGAGCAAACATTGCCGTATTAATGTCCACCTTCTGCCAACTCTGCAAAAAGAAGTAAGATGTCTCAAAACCAGGTTAAGGAGACTCCCATTCATCCACCCGCCAATTAAAGTCAACTTCGACTAAGAACTAACACCCATGCAGCAAGCAAACTAACTGCTCCCCAATGATCAATCAACTGCTGTCATCCTTCCACACACTACATTCACACCGAATACGTAGCAGAGACACAAGTAAACTTACATACAAGTCCCCTTCGGTGTAAATCAGCTCCTCATGCTCTAGTAGCAGTTCAACCGCTTCGACAAACTCTGCATCGATGGCATGCAGTAGAGAGTCCTTTGTCTCCACACCCATAACAACCAGCAGTTCTACCATTTCCAGATTTTCACTGTCGATGGCAAGAGTTAATGCGCGTCGACCCAAAGGATCCCTACAATTGATATTGATGTGCTTCTTGCGATGTGCACGTTGTAGCATCCTTAAACGAAAAGAGAACAGCAAAATAAAAAGACCAAGAACGTAGACTGTTAAGTGAGAAGCCGAGGGATTCGTCTATGACAAACGTAATATATTGAACGGGTGAATGGCTTCAGGGAACATGTGTATAATCGACAGGATAACATACTAATACATAATATCGTTCTCTCTGTCGGTCTCACTCTATTCTTCCAGGACATTGGGTCTGAATCAGAAATCAATGATGCCACTGGAGAGCCGCCGCCACTACCGCCACCCCAGTTACCGTCTACTATGAGCGTTATTTAATGGACAATTTGCTAAGAAAGCACAACGTTCTCTCTACAGAAGGGAAAAGGGTTCGTGGTCGTCCTCACAACGCTGAAGAAAGGATAGAAAGAAAGAAAAAATCCTGATAATAGTAAGGCGATAGTGTGCATCCAATATGCCAAAGCAGATTGTGTGTGACACTCAAGAAAATTGGGTTAGAAAAACAGAATTCTCAGCAGAAGTTCGTCATCTCGGTTCTCGTTCTCTTCAATGGATATAATGACTTAAGTTCATAAACGGTACCATGTGAGTATGAGTATAGTTCGTAGATTCACCAGTCACTCAGTTTTCTGGAGCAAAATTGTCTGCCAAATGTGGTCAGGAATTTTTATTAAAAGAAAAATTCGTAGGATGTGAGATGGGTCGAACGGGTGATATTAATAGGAAGTATCTCAAGCGTGAAATAAGGTCACTTCAAAGGCGGCAAAATGTCAAGAATGTACCTAAAGCACTTATGAAGGAAGAAGGATGGTTAGCAAGGAAAATCTGTCGAGTATCCAAGTCATTTGAAAGAAACGTGAATGTCGCATAGGCAACTAGCTTCCGGTTGAGAACTACAGAACATTAACTCACTATCTATGTCCGTCTTAACCTAATCCTTTGAATGAAAAACAAAAATCCCCCTTAAGGAATAAACAGCAAATCCGGGAACATCATTCCCGTCACGCAGCGGTCATAACACCGTGGCACTCTTCTGTAAACAACGACAATGATCGTTAGGGTCATTCAAGTCGGATACGTTCCGGCAAAATACCGAAATAACCATGAACGAGTATATTATGATTGTAGACATGCTTGCTGTGAGTGTCCCCAGAGCCTTCTGTCACCCAGCACCATCCTGATCGACCAGGATATTGCGTGTGCAAGTGTGTGGCATCATAAAGCGAATATGACATGACGATTAAGCGAGCCTTAGATACATTTTTGCATCACTAAGTTTTTGTTGCCTTTAAAACGAACTGAACTTAACCTAATGTCATGGCTTACGTCCACCCAACGACTGACTGTAACACTACAGTAGTTTAGTGGGCAGTTATGGTAATACAATATTTGGTCTTCATTTAGCTCAGAGGTGGTCCGGTCTGGGCCGGTCTGTTCCGGTCGGAATTCTCTTTTCTTTTATGACGAACGCACGGCACGCTATGAACTGGATGAGGGTCGCCTGTATTTTTCTCGTCGAGTCTTGGGAGTTGTGGTTGGAAAATAATCACTTAACATGACCCGAACGAAGGCGGACAATGGCAGCAACATAGTGTGTATGCTCATGGGTTTATGATAATTATTTTGATTTCCACATTGACATGGGTGTATCACGAGCGATAATGGGGATAAATGGGATGACTTAATAGGAATCTGTTCTATTGCAGTTGGCGACAGTTTACTGAGATTGTCATTTGTTGGTGTAATTTGGGTCTGTCACTTGTGTGCGGCCACTTTTGATAGAAAGAGTGTCACTTAAGGGCGTCTGTTAAGTTTGAATTGTCACTTTCTATACAAAATTCTGATTTGAAGGATTTATCCTTTCCTTTTATGTGTTGACTCACCTCCTGACATTAGCAATATCACCCCTTTCAACAGCAAGCAAAAATTTCTTCTCCTCCAACGAGAGCGGTTGTGGTAATCCCATCGGTAGTAAGCCACCATAGCAGCTCGGTTTTCTGTTACTCACTCCATCGGTAAGTGTTGTCGTCATGCCAGCGGGGTTCACCTGTCAAAAGGGAACAAGTGAAATGTGCGCATTAGAAAAGGAAACCGATTAGCATCTTCCCATCTTCGATCATAAAAGCATAAAAGATGATACCATCAGGAGTTCGTTTTTTTTTTTTTAACGTGTTATTCTTGCATTAGAATGAAAATCTTATTTACCCAGCGGGCTGGCATCCCCTTAGGGATAAAAGGCTTTCTTACTTCCCTCACACACATGCCATGTCTTTTACAAGCTCGTCGAGTGTTTGCATTTCTTTACAGAGATAACACAAAACGTACGAATAGGAAGGTAGAGGGACAGAAATGATATGAAATATGCGTTATAATGAGAAAAGTATCCTGCCTTAAATGGTAAGAAAACGATGATGACAACAAACTACCAAACAATATTTGACACTTACACCTGAAGGAGCCTTTTTCTCGTTAGTCATTGTTGTTTGCTTCTATTGTTTGTCGTCTACCGTCGTGTTCTTCTTAGTTGACTTGAAGTCGTAACTTCCCCGATGGGGAATTTCGGGACGACATAGAATCGGCAGATGTTAGCGGTAGTAGTGTGGCAGTAGTCCACGACAATGTCTGGACAGAGGTATTTGATTTGACTGTTGTTTTCGTCACTTCCTTATTTTCTGGCTTTCTGGCTTTGCTAGTTTCTTAGCTACTCCTTTAGCTGGCGGGTGATTTCACACAAATTTCCGCCTTTCAACAATGGCGGTTGCACAATAAAGACATCCGTTGTTGTCTCTGTGCTGGGTAGGTGGGGAGATGTGCTTCCTTGTAAACACCTGGAAGACAAAGAACAATGAGAGAAGTATAACGACCATGACTGCGACTGCAGTGGGAAAGAATTTTTTTTTATTTTGTACTTATGTACTTAAAGGACTTAAAGTGGAACTTAAGTGATTTCATTTCCATTGTAGATTGGGATAAAGTAATGGCAGTTTCCGGCGTATTTTTTATGCGAAAGATTGCAGCATCAGAAGCAAGCATTGGGCCCATATCGTTGTCCACTACTTGATCATTTAATTTTTGAAACAGAAATCATACAGCCATCTGATTGCTTTGCTTTGGTGGGGTTACATCCCATGGAGGGCCAGAGCCAAGCTTCTCTCAATCACCCATGTTGTGTGTAATTTATTTTTTACACAGGTGAAAACGACCTACAGTTTAATGTCGATTCCGAACGGCGTGAGTCGAGAAGCTTTTTCATGGCTAGAATACTACGAGGGGTTCTGCCAGTACGCCTTTCGATGGCGTTGGTGTTATCAGGATCCGTACTCGCTAATCGCGCGTCAGAGTCCAACACACTAATCATTGCACCACGACGGCCTTCACAGCCACCTGATACTTACTTACTTACTTACTTAGGTCCGTGGTGAACCTGGGCCTCAACCAACAAGCGTCTCCAGCTGGCACGGTCTTTGGCCAGCTATTTCCAGCGCCGCACGCCTAGTTGGTTAAGGTCCCCTTCCACCTGCGTGCGCCACCGATGGTGCGGCCGTCCTCTGCCGCGCCTTCTTTCCGGAGTGGATTCGAAGACTCTTCGGGTCGGAGCTGTATTTTCCATACGCTCTACATGGCCTAGCCACCTTAGACGCTATATCCGTAGACGACGTATCAGGCCGATGTCGCTGTACAACCCGTACAGTTCTTCGTAATATCTTCTCCTCCATACACCGTTTGAACAAACGGGACCGTAGATAGTACGCAGAATTTTCCTCTCTAAACGACCAAGGGCATCTTCATCCGCTTTTGTTAAGGTCCAAGCCTCTGCGCCGTAAAGGAGGACTCGGATGATTAAGGTCATATATAGTGTCACCTTGGTTTTCCGAGAGAGGGCTCTACTTCTCAATTGCCTCTTGAGCCCAAAGAAACAGCGGTTGGAAAGAGTGATTCTGCGTTTTATCTCAGCGCGGGTGTTGTTGTCGCTGGTCATCAGCGAGCCAAGGTAGACGAATTCCTTGACCACTTCAAAATGATATCCGTCCATGGTGACGTTCTGGCCAATACGTCGGTGTTGTCTGTCTCTTTTAGATAAAAGCAGATATTGAAAAAGTTGCATGACAACGCGTCACCTTGCCTAAATCCTTTTTTAACATCAAAGGTCTCGGTTTGCTCATTACCGACCTTAATGGAGCAGCGAGAATTCTCCATTGTCATTCGGCAGGGATGTTAAAGCTAGACATGGCTTTGTATAGCTCATCTCTATACACGCTGCCATATTCAGCCTTGAGTGTCGATATGTTATTCCTGGGTCTTCTCCAAGATTTGCCGTAGCGTAAATATTTGGTCTATTGTGGATTTACCTGGCCCGAAACCACACTGATAAGAGCCGATCAGGTTATCCACAAATGGTTTCAGGCTTTCACACAATACGGCAGAGAAGATCTTATATGCGATGTTAAGGACACTTATTTCCCTATAGTTAGCGCAGCTATAGGGGTCTCCTTTCTTATTGACCGGGCAAACGATGCTGAGATTCCCTTCATCGAGCATGCTTTCCTCCGACCATACATTGCAAATGAGATGGTGCATGCACCTTACCAGCTTATCTCCAGCCGCCTTCTGAAGCTCAGCAGACAGGCCGTCTGCGCCCGCGGCTTTATTAGACTTAAGTCTTGATATCGCTATTTTGACTTCGTCTAAATCGGGTCGACTGAATTCGTATATATCGTTCTGCCTGACGGCGGTATCTTGTCTATCATCGCTGTTATACAGTCTGCAGAAGTGGTCTTTCCAAATCCTCAGCATCGACTGCGACTCTACTACCAGTTCTCCATTTCCATCCCTGCAGGCCGCCGCTCTAGCTTTGTAGTCATGGCATGTTCGTTTTACCTTATTGTAAAACTTACGGACGTCATTCCTGCGGAAGCATCTCTCCATCTCCTCGATCTCACGCTTTCCGTGCTCTCTCTTCTTTCTTTTGAAAAGCGTGTGTTTCTCTCTTCTCTTCTGCTCATAGATTTCGCGGGCAGCTCTCGTCCGTCGTTGTAGCATGGCATTATATGCCTCTTGTTTTGTTGCATGGGCTTGTTCGCATTGTTCATCGAACCAGGGGTTTCTAGGTGGTGGCGGTTTAAAACCCAGCACCTCTGAGGCAGCGTTTCTGACGGCGCTCTGGCAATGCGCCCATTCCTGCTCTATTGTTTGTGCTGCTGTGAGCGGATTTTGAGAGAGCTTGGAGGAGACACGATCGGCAAAGATTCTGGCAGTTTCTTGCGATTGTAGCTTTCCAACGTCAAACTTACGTAGTCCTACTCGACTCCTAAGCATTCTTGATATCCTCATTCGTACCTTGGCTACATCAAGGTAGTGGTCCGAGTCAATGTTGGCCCCTCGGAAGGTTCGTACGTCGAGAATACAGGAGGAGTGTCTGGCGTCGATCGCAATGTGATCAATCTGATTGGTGGTCGATTGATCAAAAGACCGCCAGGTACCCTTGTGGATGTTGAGATGGAGGAATCGCGTGCTTGCTACAAGGAAGTTACGCCCGGCTAGGAAATCGATTAGCCTATGTCCGTTGTCGGATGTGGTGTTATAGAGGCTATGCTTTCCTATGATCGACTCAAATGTCGATTACCTGTGTGACAGGTAAAGTGGACACTAAAGAGTAGAACTGTCAGCACCAAGTTAAATTAGGAAAACCGAGATTTGGTCCAGACCTTATCATGTACATTAAGTACCGAAGGAAAATGTCCTTACAGGAGGAACACTCAATCTAGGTGGAATATCGTACGTAATTGTTTCCGCTTTTTGTTTTGAGGGCCATATATCTTCTTTGGTGGCGTTACAGCCCATGAAGGACCAGAGCCAAGCTTCTCTCAATCACCCATGTTGTGTGTGATTTATTTTACACACAGGTGAAAGGGACCTACAGTTTAATGCCGATTCCGAACGGCGTGAGGCGAGAAGCTTTTTCATGGCAAGTTTACTACGGGGGGTTTTGCCAGTACCCCGCCGAGGAGGAACGTCGCGAAAAAAACGTTCGATGGCGTTGGTGTTATCGGGATCCGAACTCGCTCATCGTGCGCCAGAGTCCAACACACTAACCACTGCGCCACGGCGCCCTCGGGCCATATATGTATAGGGTGTCACTTATTGGATTCTGATTCTGATTGAATTGAAGAAATCGGGATGGGTCACATGAAGACACTAGTACTGCGACCATAAAGGTCTATCGTACCCCCTTCTTTTGGTCTAGGATTTAATTGCTGTCTTCGAAAGTTTGGCAACTGCTCTAAATGGGATTTATTGAAAGTCTTTTCTTGTTACTGTTGCTTTGTTCTGCTTGGGTAGACAGTTAATATGTGATCCATGGTTTCTTTAGCATTGGTACATCGCCTGCAGATATCCGTGCTGTTGAGACCCAATTTGTGATGGTGGTAATAGAGGTGAAGTTGAATGTGTAACTCTTTAGCGCCTTAAGAACCGCATGGCTATCTGAGAATATAGATATCTTGATGTTGTTAGGTTTTCTGTCGCTGATGCAATGTGCTGCTTCGTTAATTGCGAACAGTTCAGCTGGTTGACTCACCGCAGAGAGGAAGGTGTAGGTTGCACCTTGGTCCTATCACTCCAGCCCCTACTTTGCTTCCGGATTTCAACCCATCTTTGTACCATTTCTGGCCTCCATTGGTCACCCACGAGAGGTTGTTGTTCCATTCTTCTCTGCTTGGTATGAGTAACTTTAATGTTCCACTCAAGGGATAGCAGTGAGTGGGTGAGTGGGTGATCGGCGAATCGACCCAGCGTTTAGTAGGAGGCATTTCTGACTACGTTTTTTTTTTTGTACACACTTTTGCATTTCGTAAGCAAATCGTTCGATAGAAACACTGTAAAAACTTGCCGAAAAAAGTGTGTAGTGTACAGTAAGAACGTTGTGAGTTAACGCCTGATTCAGGAATGGTTTGCTCGATTCCGCTCAGCATCAAAGTCGCACTTCACTCTGGTCGGCCAATCACTGAAAAAGTCGATCGAATTTCGCAGCTGGTGGAGCACGAATAACTCACAATTGGAACCGTATTAAAAGGGCTTGTTAATCAAAGAAGCTCGATGATATGCAACGAAAACAATTCATTTGTGAATTTAATTAATCCGATACAAGTGACCATGTTCAAACGCCAACGACAATCCACAAACTACTCTTAATCCTGAATTGACGGCAAACAAGGTGATGCTGAGTATTTGATGGATCAAGCGATTAGAGGGAAGGTGTTACAACCTCAATTCGGTCAATTCGGTCCTCTGCTGTGCACAAGTCCACCGTTAGAACGAAGTAATCAGGGAAGAACGACCCGAATTGGCCAACAGAATAGGAGTTTTGTTCCATCATAACAATGCCAGGCCACCCACATATTTGACGTCTCGGAACATAGTGACGGAATTTGGCTGGGAAGGTATAGCACAGACCTTGCACCATTTGACTATGATTTGATTCGATCTCTTGATAGTCAAAAATTGGTCGATCAAAAAGCCGCTGAAAATCATTTGTTTTTCGCGAGTTTTGCACCGATAAACCAAAGACGCTCTATACCGATGGAATAATTCACAGGAATCAATGCTTCTGAGTGTAATGTTTAAATGATGCGACTAGCAGAGAAGGGAGCACGGACATGTGCGTTTCACTTTTTTTACATTTTCGTAAGTTGAGCGATGGGTGTTGATAAATCGTTCTAAACGTTCGAACCGGCTCATTATAGCAGATGCCTAAGGAATAACTCAAGGGTAGGTTTTGTCCAGCCCCCAAAAATATGGCATATACATTGATATCGAAGAGAACAGACTAAACTAGTAGTTTTGTAAGCACCCTGTGATGGCAAACTAGGACAGGAATTCCAAATTAAGCAAATAACATGCTTTTATTCTTGCTTAGGGAAATATTTACACAAGATTTTGGGGGTCATTACATTAATTCCTCACTTTTCTAAGCAAAATTGAACACCCAGTTATCTCGTTTGCCTAATTTTAAATAAGAGATTATTTACTAGGGAGCAGCAAAAAATGTCATTGTTGGTCTTCCCAACGAATTAATGGCTGCCAAAAGTAACCCAGAAGCTGTCTGTCGTTAATCAAGGAAATCACTCGGTGAAATGTGGCAAAAGTGAGTTATCATTAGGAAAGCGAGGAGATAAAACAAAAATGATGATAAAACTGGATGTAGACATCGAACACATTTGTTGCCCTTGCTTTCCATATTATATATTTTCCGAAAAGGACACGTTTATTACTCACTAAAATTTAGCAATGCCCTCACTCATCACCCTAATTTTAAATCGCACTTCACAGTCGCCTAGTAGTACTCACAATCACTTAAGATCCACTTGGTCAATTCACTCAGATTTTACACCGACAACTAATCGCCATGTGATCAAACAACGTCTGAAAAACTCAATTTTAATTTTCCCCGTACCACTAGATACAAGGAAATTGACGATTCGAGATATTATTAATTTTTTGATTTATCCAAACCAGGCTGAGAAGGTCTCTCCTTCACTCAATGATGCGAATTGATGGGTGACGCGTACGAAAATAATTAAACCATCGCACTTGAAGATATGGGCAGAGAACAATTTTTTTTTCTCCAAAAATCTAGATATTTGTTTGTTCGAATGAAATACACCAAGTGCCAGAGAGATGTGAGGTATGTTGGCTACAAGTGATTTTAAGACACGAGGCGCCTTTGGTGTGTTAGCTGTCGGACAACTGGTAATTGGATTATCCTCGGGGGGCCGTGAAACAATAGTGGATTAGTGATAAGTGCCGCGAAAAATTTATTGTCTATGAGTCATCGTTCGGAAAGCCTCTTATGAGGGATAACGATACGTCAGTTGAGTGCAACAAATCGCTTTGACCCGGCTCTAGGGATGAAGTGAGTATTTCTTTGCCTTTTTTGTGACGCGAAATTCATTTCAATTTCACAAAGCTCATGTTGCTACAGGATTATTGCCTCGAAATTGAATTGTTTTCGGGAACTATGATATTTGTAATCCTTACAAAGAGTGGAAAAGGACCCTATCACGCACTGACGTTACATCAAATTTGTATAAACCAATCAATAAAATTGTAACCCAACAAATGACTCTCCACTTTATCGCACAAATTTGTTGACACGATGTCTTTCTGTCGTTTTTGTCCACTTTTTTTTTGCTTCGTTACTGTGTTTGTCATTTTTGTTATCACCGGTCCTAACGAGTGTGTCCTCCCACCACATGGCAGTAATTTTATAAATATGTGTCCTCGTGTTTTTCGCCTCTGTTTATTAATCCATTCGCTCCAATTTAATTTCCATCGAGAGTGCAGAGAAAAATTAAAAAAAAAAAAAAAAAAGAACAAGGACGAGGCCAATAGTGCATGCATGTATTCAGATACTCTTAGTATAAGTGTATACAGTTCACCAGAACAAGCGGCTGTATATATTAGCAGCGCAGCATATCCTATCCGGAGATTTGCATAAACTTTTCCCCCCATCATCATCAGTACACACGTGGAGATACATATTCATATTCATACATATGTGTGATCCCATCGGAAGGACAAGAGGGTGCAGTAGATGTAGTAAATATCCTCCCTCTAGTCTCCGACGTATGTAGTTTTTATCAGCTTCATTGTTGCACTTTGCACTTTTTCACTAGATCCTTGTTGGGTTGGTTATTGTGTTTTCTTTTTTTTTTTTTTTTTAGCGAGAGATTTGGCCTCCGCTTGGAACTGAATCAACAGGGATCAAGGACTTTTTGCAGATTTCACTGGACTCACACTTTACACCCAAATACTTCACAGATACTTTTGTTTACAAAACGAAATATATTTTTTTTCAAATGCATTAGAACATCCGGAACATTGCTCACTTGTTACACGACGAATCCAGAGAAGAGATAATAACAAAAGGCACACAGTGAAAGGATCAAATGAACCCGACAACAATGGACGCGTAACGAGCCCAAAACTTTATTTAATTCTATGGTATTCACCGAATGGAAGGAAAAAAAGTCCTTGCGTATGGTTTTGTTCGCGTTTCACACTTCTGCTTTCACTCGTGCAAAGACTACGAATTCGCGGTAAGGATAATCGCTCTGTCAACTGGTCGGTTGGTTGGTATCTAATCACCAAGCGTTTAGTGTAGTCGTATCCGTACTTTTGTGCCACACATACGGTTCCGCGAATATGCTGTTTGCAGAGTCTCTCGAGGGTCGTCGCCGTATTTTATACCTGACGTAAGCTCCATTTCGCTTTGGACAGGAATAATTTAATTAGCACGGAACTAATGGTGTATCGGTTGTGTTATTTCATCTTGTTGTTGCTGCTACAACTACCGGTTGTGTGGTTCGATTCGATTGAGTCGTTCAGATACTTATTGTTATTTATTTGTGGGGACAAGTGGCGTTACAATAGGATTAGGGGATAATGTTCCCAACGTCTACATATACATACGTCTTAGTATTTGCCTATTATAACAATTTGTTCACCACCTACATACGTACGAATCGGTTGGATAGACTAACGTGGCGGGTTTCTTTTACTAGAACGTTTGACGGTGACCCAACTTTTTATGATTGGTAGTTGAATACGAGTGGATTTGCAATTCGATACGAATTTTGACAGACAATCTTGAGTGTCCTTTAGGTGGTGGTGGAATGGTTCATATACGGTGTGTCTCAGTTGAATTATGGAGGCGATGATTCATCTTCGTCTACAAAATGGGATGACTGAGTGGGAATATTAGGTTACCAACACAAGGCGGGGGCTTCGGGTGAGTTCTAGCCTTCTGTGGAAAAGAAAATTTTATTGGTCACCTAGGCTATAATATTATCCTGTCCTACTGGAACAATGGTCACATCCAAAGTTGTCTTTACATTTCCGAGTGGTACCTTTATACCCTCCAAATTCTAAAAGCTTTCCGTCATCAGCTTTTTCATCAGACGTTGGTACAGTCATTGCAGAGATTAAAAGGCAACAATTTGACAGCTTCACATACCAGAGTAGAGATGGCAGCGACTAAGCCTGCCATTTAACATCAGAACTATCCCTACACTGGCGGGGTACCGCAGGTTTGAGTTCTTGGTTCCATTCTCTACAACTAAATTCTGATGATTTTCTGCTATAGAGATTATAGGAAGTCATGATGACCTCTTTACTATCAGTTGTCATTCGGTGATAATCGTACACTTTAAGACTGTACCCTTGCTGAGTATGTTAACCAGTTCATTTACCACGATGGACCACAGGAGAGGTGAGAGAACCCCACCTTGAGGGCATCCTTTCACGGCATTTACACTGATTTTATCATTGCTAATGAGGTGTTTATTTTTCTATTGCTAAGCTTGTGTTGGATCCAATAGCATGTGGTGTAATCCACCCCTGTGCTGAGGATGCAACGTTTTATTTGGATGTAGTCGGTGTTGTCGAAAGCACCCTCGATATCGAGAAAGCAACCTATCGCAATTTCTTTGTCGCTCAGGGACTTGTTGATCCGGGCTGTTAGCTCATAGGCATATTGGTTTTTGTGAAGTGGTGATCTTTTTAGGGCACCGTCCCTGATATGCCTATCCAGACTTTTTTCCATTGTTTTTAGGAAGAAGGAGGTAAGGCTTATCGGTCTGTAGGTCTAAGGCAGGTCTGTGGGTCTACGGCCTACTTTGGGAAAGAATTTTACCTTTACCTCAGTCCAGCTCGTTGGTATGTATCCCCATGCATAGCTGGTTCTAAAGATGTTGACAAGCATGGGGCTAATTAGCGCACTTCCTTTCGGAAGGAGGGCTGGGAAGATGCCATCCTCCCCCGGGGATTTGTACGGGTCAAAAGAATTAATGGCCCTTTTTATGCTTCAACGCGCTGAGATAAATCACAGAATAACTCTTGCCAACCACTGCTTCTTTGGGCTCATGAGGCAACTGAGTAGTAGAGCCCTCCCTCGAAAAACTAAGGTATCCCTCTACAAAACCTTAATCATCCCGGTCCTCCTCTACGGCGCTGAGGCTCGGACTTTATCAAAAGTGGACGAAGAGGCTCTTGGGCGTTTCGAGAGCAAATTTTGTGTGCAATCTTTTGTACCGTTTGTGTAAACGGAGAGTGGAGGAGGAGATTCAGCCAAGAACTGTACGGGCTGTACAGCGACATCGGCCTAGTTAGACGTCTTCGGATCCAACGTCTAAGATTACTAAGCCATGTAGAGCGAATGGACATCACCGCTCCGGCCCGAAGAGTTATCGACTCCAACCTCGAGAGACTACGCAGCAGAGGATGACCGCATCTAAGGTGGCGCGCACAGGTGGAGAGAGACCTCAGCCAACTGAGCGTGCGGCACTGGAAGCGGCTGGCCAAAGATCGTGCCGGCTGGAGAGGCTTGTTGGTTGAGGCCCTGGTTCACCCCGAACTGTAGAGCTAGGGGTGAACCTGAGCCTGTACCAACAAGCCTGTCTAGCCGACGCAATTCATACTCAGCTGTCCCAGCTGAAGTCCTTTACCAACTTTGGGTGCCGGGTTAGGTTCGGCCGCCTTTGCTCAAGGTGTAAGTCATCCCTTGGCTCTACATGGCCCAGCCCAGTGTTGGATCCGTAGATGTCTGACCACGCCAATATCACTGTATAACCCGTACAGTTCGTGACTAAATCTTCTCCTCCACACTCCGTCAATACAAACGAGCCTGAAGATTGCACGTAGAATGTTCCTCTATTTTCATATATTGGGGCTTCCAATAAGGACTCCCGAAGATACATCTGTCAAATTGGCTGTCATTTATTCAGCCTGTTTTGCAAAATCGCCATGAACGGACGTCAACAACACGTACAAATGTTTTATCAAAATGTGTGTTCCTTTTAGGCAACGTTCCGCGCGCTTCGCCCATTTTACGGAGAGAACTATTCGCAGTGTGGTGGATAAATTCGAGTCCACTGGTTCAGTAAACGATAAACCAACACACATACGTCGATGAAACGCAAGGTCTGCCGAAAAAATCGCTGCTGTCTGTGAGGGTGTGTCCGGGGCGGTCGATTTCGCATCACTCACAAGAACTCGGCCTTTCGCAGATCACAACTCGGCGTCGTGACTGGGACCTGCAAGCGTACAAAATTCAACGGACCCAGGAGCTGAAGTTAACTGATATGTGTTCATCATCTGAGGCCCATTTCTGTTTGGTTTTTTCATAATTCGCTAAGGTTCAAGAGTCATATTCTTATTATGTTCGTCACACAACCTGAACGAAGTGCAGGTGGTTTGGGTCCAAGATGTTCGTTCACTACTCTCCAGGGGTAGTTGTCCTTGATAGGTTTCGAGAGGAACTCGACTGAATTTTCACGTTGGTTGTAGTTCTCAGAAAATGTTCCATGCCATTATGGTGTTATATTAGGATTGCACACACAGAATGTGGATTTGAAGTAACCATATACTGTGAGTGTTATGCCTGCATCAGTATTTTGATCACTTCCCATTCACAACAGCTGTGTTGCGTAATTGTCAGGTATAGGAATTTTATTTCATGGCTATAGACATACTTTGGACAAGAGACCGTCCGCTCGACAGTCGGTGATGTTTACCACTGCACCATGGCCACATGAGATCCAAGAGCGTCCAATGCAACCCGCAAAAGTCACTGTTTGGTATGGATGTTGGGCTGGCGGCGTCGTCGGTCCATATTTCTTTGAGAACGAAGAAAAAATATGAAGCGCCTAATGAAAGACCCTGTATTTGGGCATTGTCTTATTTACAGTGAGACCCTCCTAACTGTTTCAGTTTATTACTGCGCTACGTTCTCCCATTCACATCAATATCATAGGCGTATGCAAACATTTGTGCAGACTTGATAACATGATCGTTCCTCCTGTACTGGCCAGTGAATATTTGCCGATTCTTTAAAGTCAGATATTAAAAAAATCATCGTTGATGTCAAGGTCTCGGTTAACCCGATTAAGTATCGACTTCAAGAGAGCAGCGAACATTTATCATTACCATCCTGCACAAACCGAACTACTTTGACAGGGATGTCAAGACATGATATGACTGCATGTTGCTCATTGCTATGTGTGGCTTTAAAGTCGACGAATAGGAAGTGTGTGCCAAAATGAAAATGGCAAGTCTTCTCCAAGATAAGCCACGGATTTCTTTGGCTTAAAACCACGTCGACAGGACCCTACTAATTTGTACACGAGTCCCCTATAGCTGATTATATTAGGATCTCCTTCTTGTGAATGGGGCAAATAAAGCTGAGATTCTACATATACTAACTTGGTCTATGTCGGTGGGACAGAATTCTCTTTCAATTATGTACTTCCAATATATTTGGTTCCCTCTGGCCGACAGTGGTATTTTGACTAGCTTCGCCGTGATACAATCCACAAACGTATTCTCTTCATATTCTCAACAACATGAGTTGTCTATGTTCATATACTTCATGATAGGACTTTCAAACTTTGACATGAGAACATGAGAACTAATATATCAGAGGCAGCATCCTTGCTTGCGCTCTTTCTATGGTTTGCGCAGTTTGCAACGAATCTTGCGAGAACTCGAGAAAGACCTGACCAGGAAAGATCCTTGTTGAGCTCTGTCGACCAACTTAGTATCCCGGCCTTTTTGATTAATCGCATTTGTATATCACAAGTCTGGATTAAGCACACTAAGGTCTGCATCTCGAGTGGCTTATTGCTGTTCCAAGCTTTGCAGGTGTGGCAAAATATTTGGATGATCAAACGTACTTCCTTGTTCTCACAAGGATTACTCACGATAGCGGGACCACTCCGTGAGCTACGTATATGCCAAGTCATTATCGACCTCAGATTCGAAACTAACCAATCAGTATGAACAAAAGCAACCATATTAGCTGCCCCTAACAATGCATCAAACCTAATGACTACCTATAGTTCGCCCACAAGGCGTTTTCATTGACATTGTGCATTGGAATTGCAGGCGTTTGAAAACCCATAAACCTTTAGTGGCAACACTTCCTGCGATTAGCGAGCATCAAATGTTGTTCATGGAAGCCTGTAGACCGTTTCATGCTTTTTATTTACGCTTATTATCACACTTTCACCTCGGTGCGTGGTTGGACATGTATGACTGAGTCTTGGTGCAACTATGAATGAACTTTTCAACTCAACTGGCAACGAACTGAGTGCATGTCTGCCTTTGGCGTGGTTTTTTGATAGATTCAACTCATATATCTCACAGCAAAAGCAAGAAATATGGAAACGAAATGACATGGAAGATACGAATGTACTCGACGCATTCGTATCACGACAGATGCAGCTGCAGAACTGGATAGATTATTTTTCCTTCATCCATGTGGTCCTCTGCTGTTGTGCAGCTATTAAGGAGTCTTCCCAAATCAGTGAGGCACTTGCAGGGGATACGAGCACTATAGTACGTATGGTATGGTGGGTCCATCAATCTACGTAGCTCGCGGGTTGAATAGATGATATGTATTTGTTCGTTGTTCCTTCGAAGCAAAGAGGACGATAGTGCACTACTCGTACTGGTAGTGAGTGCTGAAAAGGTACAAGGATCATATCGTTAATTGAATCACGTGCGTTGGACAGGTGACGTCTTGGTCAGAGATTGATTCGACTTGATTGGGAAGCATAAGAATGAGAGATGCAAGCTGAATGCTGGAGACTGGTTGGGTATAATTGGAATTACATGGAATTCTTTACAAATTCCTGATTCTACCAGCCATCATGATGAGTGCTCTGAATTTCCCATGAACTATCATCTCTGCAGATGGTTTTCTATTTGATTCGATGAAATCTCTCCACGAATTTTTTATTTTTTTTGTTGGTCTTTAACTTCTTAGACTGCCACAGCTTATACTCCCTACAAAAAAGAAAAACCTCTCTTCCGGGGGTGCGACCTTATTTACGACTATTTATCCACCAATCCGTCAATGCTTGGCAACATCAGCTCCGCGCTCCACTCAATGATAGATGACCTACCAATCGACGAAATCGATAGTTTTTTTTTCGTTTGCCAGAACTCCGGAATTCTATTATTGCGTATTGCGAATTGTTGCCGAGCAAGGCCATACACGATACCGAAGGAGATGTAGTCAACCAAAACAATGTTGACGAAACGACAGAACAATGTGTTTGATGGCAGCTGGTTGAGTTTAGTTGGTAGCTCTGATCAAACAAGTGATAAATGTCTTCCAATTCGTCTATGTTTGGTATTGGGTCAATGGGGTTTGTAAATAACGTGGATGGCGCTCGTCTGCTTGGGTGTTCGAATGTGGGACAGAAGCTTCAAAGGCACCATCTAGGCATTTTGTTGAATGAATCATTGGAAATTGATTTCTTAATAGACGATAACATGTGTTGAGCTTGATAATGATGTTAGCCCTAAAAGATACATTTTATACTAAACACTGACCCAAGAAGATACAAAAATTTGATAAATAAGTGAGAAGACGCTAAAAGGTGTATACAATCCCGATAAGGTGGCACAGGGGCAACCCGTATTAGGATTTTAATGATAAAGTCGGCGACCACCATCACTTATACGGGCTCAAGCTGTTCGATAAGAAATCATTAATAACAACGTGCACGTCTCCAATAAAAACGTTTTGTTCGTGTACCACCCACCATGACCTGTGAACAGTGATTTCGATGATGCTCTCGAAAAGAACACTATAATCAGGGCGTTCCGACATAAATTTAGACCAATTTTGATTACTTAGTTAATCCTAATCACTCGTATGTCCGTTCCCCTGCTTAAAAATAAAGAGCGAATTACCTAGCAATACTGCTCTTTTTTTCATTTTGTCGAAAACTCAATCAATTTCAAAAGCAAATGGCTTTTGGTCGTCGGCAAATGGTCGTCTATAGTTTTAGTTACTACTGTTAGTAAGGTATTCAAGGTTCGTAACATCTCAATCATCTTTTGTGACTCAGAAACTTTCAGGCGAATGAAAGGTCCATGTTAAATCCAAGCTGTACACATGGCTTGTTTAAAAAGCCACTCCCACTCCAGTGTATTAAGGCAAATCAACTCTTCAAGTATCATCTCGTAATTGAAACATGCAAACTTTCTCTCTTTTCCAGCCGAAAAACCATACACCTTTAGACACTTTTTAAATACCTACTCCAACGACTAAGTTTGCATCCTTCATTCCACCTAACTACCAGTTGTTTGCCTTTTAAAATCAGAAAAAGTTGTTGAAGCAACCAATTCAATGCACCGTATCATACACATTTTCTGTGCTTTGCTAAAACACTAACAACGAATCTTTGTAAAGAGCAGTTGCATCAACTACTCACTATTCCCCAAACTAACCAAGTATATGTATGGTACACACGATGAAAATCGCACGTGAACCCGACAAGAAAACTGATTCACTCCCAATCCGACCGCATGGGAATTTCATCCGTGCCATTGAAAAACATCCGCGAAGGAGTGCATGTATCTATGGTTGTGACCATAGTTATTTGGCTTTGGCAGTATGCCAAAGACGTAAGCACGCGTGGGTGGAAAATTTTGAATAAACAAAAACGAACTCTACTCAATGGGTCGTCGGGTCTGTGTGGAATGGCAGAGGATATGATAAGCAAAAAAAAACATCAAAATCAAAAGACAACGAATCGAAATAAGGGGAAGAGAGAGTGTATCTATGAGTATCTGCGAATTTTTTGGATGTTGGACGTCATACATATATCGTCTCATTGATAGAGGCGCAGTTCCAAAAATAACTTCCACTTCCATATTTGTTTATCTGCGCGCGTACAACCGGAGAGCGTAATGAACACAATAGCTCAGCTCATCCAAAATGAGATTTACGACGATTGAAATAAATATCGCCATCATCCATTCCGACAGCATCGTCTGAGTTTACAACAATGAGGCAGTAGTCTGCGTAATTTTTTATTAATTAAAAGCGCTCCAAATTCCTCGGGCTCAAGGTCGATTGGTCGATTCAATCACCCCTCGAATGGACTTGAACTTTGATGGTAGAACTGAACACTACAAAGTTCGCTGACAACTTGAATGTCAGAATAACTAACCGAGCGTGACAGGTAAGCTGATGATGGGGTGACTGGAACTTCTCAAGTAACAGTTGGGCTATTTGTCAAACAAACTGCAAGTCAGGCAACCTAATTAATGTAGAGTGAATGGTACAATACAGAGTATTGAATGATGAAGCGAGTATCACAATGATGTCATAAACTGAATTGGTTGCATAGGTAGTTGTTATCCGCTCCAAAGGATGTTACTACTACTATCGCCTGAAAATCTAAAGATGTTAACAGAAACATGTCGTTGAAGAGCATCTTTAGATCAGCAACTAATATGTAGCTTATTCGGGATCCCTTTTAGGTTTAATAAATATTATTCCCAACATGACTACGAATATCCCTTTACATGCTGAATATTGAATAGTAAAGTACTGGAGAGTGCCATCATAATGGCATGCGTGTATAGACGAAAATTGCAGACGCACAACAAGGTAGGTAGTACATAGCATCATCTTGTACGTCTGGTATCGTCTGTCCATAAACTCGGATTTTTTAATACACTCCCGTCATGTATTTACGAGTGCGGTATACCATAGTAACAAAAACACAGAAACGATATAGAAGAGGAAACGGACAAGGAAGGATATAATGTAGTTCAGGATTTATAACCAAGTCAATAGGTAAGCAATTCAATAGACCATCCATACAGAAATAGGCCAAATAAAAAGAAGGTATACCTGTTCGGATGTACATATGTATGTCTGAACGCAAATACTCAATCTTAATCTGTATCTTATTGGCATGGTATGCCACGTATCGCTTAAAATACAATCCCAACCGTACGTACATAATGGATTTCTCATCATATCTACATATATAATCCTGGTGGGTCAGCTCAATAGGCATCCAACGCAACAGATAAGCTTGAAAGCTCTAAGCGATTAGGGTCGTCTATCATCCCTATGGTGATTTTAAATCCGCACTTGTTTACTTAGTTATTCACTAGTGCTGGAAGGATATCGTCCTTCTACAGTAAACAAGTATCGTCCAATAATTTTTCGTATCATGAGAAAAAGAAAATATTTATTTTTATCACACAAATTCGTGTACAAATTTGTTTTCGTGGAGGCATAGCCGTAGACAATGACACTGATCTTGTCGTCGATTCGCACATAATGGAATGAGCAAGCGACAATTTGTTATTCTATTTCGCGAAGCAAGTCGGGAAGTAATGCAACTGTAGTGGTTGTAGTTAAAAATATGCGGAAAATGCTAAACAGAAAACAGAGCTAAGACGGAGATACTGTATCTAAGAGAATTTTTAATTGGCTTTAACGAGCAGATGATACCAACTTCTGATGAGTATCCTAAAAGCTTCTAAAATCTAGGTCGACAAGAACGTCTGAGTCACTATGCTCTTGTCCACGCTAGTGATCGACTGACAATGTTGAATGTGTCAGAAAAATGGCGTGTAAATGACAGTTTTAGTGTCAAGGCTGTTAGGTGGAGTAGAAAAAAGTGATCGCAGAGTGATCTATTACCTGAGATATTAGGCTCTCACTTAAGAGCTCCTCTGAATTCATACCATTGCAGCGACATATTTGTTTCCAATAAACAGTGACCATCCCAATTGCATATTCTATGTATCTACTCAACGCACATCCCATCCAAATCAAAAGAAGTAACCCATGGCAATGGTCTACGGCCACGCCGCTTTCCACTAAACACACAAAAACACCGACCAACAAATTAAGAAACAAAAAAACAATTTAAGCGAAACAGACTACACAGAAAACGACAAACGATGCATACGTCTTGAATAACAAAACAAGATCGAAGAAAAGTGGACGAAAATAAGAATTCTTTTCTCTTTGCGGTGTGTATAGTCTTCTTTTACTTTTTACTTGATGGTTGTTGGATTTTTTGTTTTTTTTTTTTCACCGATTCTTCTACATTTTCGAATTGAAAAATTTATTTTCGGATTCGGAGCCACCCCAAACCGTGGCCGCTCAGTTGTGCCGCAAATGAGACGTTGAACGGACTCGCTTCTCGTACAGATTTATAAAACTCGTGCGGTCCCAACAAGAGTGTGCGTGTGTGTATGTGTGCTTTCCAAGCCCTCATAACTTCATTTGGTTTTTTGGAAAATCTCCATCTATCCTGTAAGAATTCGCATGAAAATCTTTGCCGGGTGGAGTAACGTACGCTATTCGAGTAATACATTATATGATAGATACACGATCAGTGATCGTTCGCTTATCCATGATCGACTGCATTCTTTTTATTTTTATTTATTTTTTTTTTTTTTTTTTTTACAAATTTGCTTGTATTTTACCTGCCGGATACCAATAATAACAAAGCGAAAAAAAAAAAAAAACAAAAAAGAACAACATGTGACGTTAACTTGGCCACTCTACGTGCTATGATTGTGGAATGAAGTGCAAAAAAATTTTTACAAAATTTCTGACACAATTCAAGTCTCCTGGTTTCCTGTGTTTCGATACGGATTTATGTTGAAGTGCAGAGGAAAATGTTGGCAAATATCTCGGGTATTTCGTATTTTTGGTAGAAGCAAATCGCTCTTTTGTCTCTTTTCAAAATGTCCAATGTGCGGTTTTAAATAGATGGAAATTTACTTTACTGCAGTGGTTGTGTCCTTAACAAAAAAATCTATGGTTTTCGGATATCTTTTCTTGTTTTCGTGTCTAAAAATATTTCATACAAATATATTTGCCTTAAGGTTTACGTAGAAATAAATTATGGAAATGTTGCGAAAAACAAAAAACAACAAATTTACAAATTCCAGTAAAGTGCGTTATATAGATATGTATTGCCGGAGAAAATTGGGTCATTGATGAGATAGAAATTTGTGTTGCAAAAATTCCATTAGATGGGAAAAATGTTATATGTACATGTTGGCCCAGATAAGAGATGGCTATGTCTTGTCTCTCTGTCGTTTTCTAAGGTTTTTCAGTTTTGAGGTTGTTCGGATTTATTTTGCGTGTGGCGAGGCTTTGTGATTTGTATGCTCCCTTGTCTTCATCTATTTCAAAATACTCTTTATCCAGACACGAAACTATCCAAGAAAATTGCAAAGAAATAAAAAATTTGTACGAGTTTTAGCGTGTGGAACGTATGTGGATCGTATGTTCAATAACAACGCTTTTCTTTTAAATAAATCCTATTACTGCAAGAGTTATTGGCGATGCCTCTGTAGGATGATGCATTGCTTTTAAGCCCAATATTATACAATGGTAGGTTAGAAAGCGTAATCTGGTCTAGGAACAGTTGTTTTTGTTTTAATGTTTTTTTTTTTTTTTTGGTATTTTGTAACGAAAAATGTGCTTTTTCCTCTCCCAAAGCAGATGACTCTCTTTGCTGCACCTCCGCCTAACTTCTCTCACATTCCAATGTTTTGTTGCTATTGTCCCAGGTCACATGCAACATATTCCCCTCTGCTCTCTCCACTATTTCTTTTCAAGCTCCTAGCTCATTTTCCGTCAACTGTGGTCGATGGCTGAACACATTTATTTGCAGATACATACATACGTATGTATAAACATGCACAACAACACATTTGCGCAATAAATCTCCTTCCAAACAATCAGATTCATGACTCTCGAGCTCGAGAGCTCTTCCCAACAACATCTTTAGCTTGTCTACTAAGAAAATCTTTTTCGTTCTCCCTTTTTCAACCTTTCCTTCCAATCCTTTGTTGCGGACCATACCAGCAGCTAACAAAAAAACAAAAACACAAAAAAGCATACATTTTTCACAACTCACTTATAAAGCTCTGAATTTACTCACTTCCCTAACCGAAGCAACTAACGACACAACAATGCATGCAGTCCTGGCGGAAACATTGGAATTCTAACTGCGAAACAAAACAGGATGCAGAAAAAGAAATAAGGAAAAACAACAACAACATCAACAAAGTTTAGCATAAAATTTCCATGAATTTCATGGATGCACTTAACATCTCATCCATGCGCCGCTCGCTTTATCCCAGTTTTTCGCATTTGCATTCACCCTCCACCGGCCAGGTGTGTAGAGCCACCCTTGTCAGCCACCTGTGCGTTCTACATATTTTAGAGACGAATCCCTCTCGAAAGTTTCAAGCCATATATTCAGCAGCTAGCTTTCAGTTTCATCGCTAGTTGTGATGTTGTTATTTGGCTCTACTGTTGCTGTTGCTTTCGTGCGATTTCCTCTATTGTTTAAATGACTGGTTCACGAAAAGATTCGGTAAAAGGACGAAAATCCTAGCGTTTAAGATATGACATGGATAGATTTTCTTCTGGTGTCGTCGTCCTTAGTAAATGCATTATGTGGTTACACGTAGCATCGCTTCCACATGGATAACCCAGACGTGATGTGCTTTTCATAACAGACGCAAACATACCATCCTTAAATCAAACCACAGGAGCCATTCGAACATCAGATAGAAAGCGGAAACCACTTGCGACATTACGATACGATACATAATTTAAAAGGGCTTCACAGATCCAAAGGAATGTCCTTAAAGTGCTCAGGTGCGCTGAAAGCTTGAAATGTTCCTTCCTCTTTAGGTACAATTGCAATTAAATTTCAAGGATGCACTTGGCTCTAAAAGGAGTTTTGTGAATTTAATTCCTCGTCATTCGATGCAAAGAATAACATTTCATCCGTATCCCTTGCAGTTGACATAAGATCTTTATTTCAAATAACAAATCCACTCATCCCATTCCTAGCAACCGGATCAGCAATACCTATTACACATACAGACATAGTATCCATTAGCCGACTTATGAATGTGGTTTCCTCCTAAAGAAATTCAATTTAGGTAATAACAAACTGCAACCAGAGAAAGTACAATATACATATATCCTTAGAATGCCGAGTACCACATGAAGCCCATGCCACTTTACTTTGTGCATTGTTTCTTCTAAGTACTCATATCCTTTTTGTGATTTTATTTAAACTGCAGTTAGCAGTTGGATGTCGTCATTCACATCACATCCATGCCAAAGGCGAATGACAAGCATAGACAAGAAAGGAAAAGCGATAGAAGGAGAGAAAATCCTTTGGTTCTTGCTTTCGCAATTGCATATCCTTTAGTTTGCCGCGAAAACCTCTTCATGCTCTTTAGATTGTCTGCAGATGAAATTCCATTTCACGATCGTGCACCAACCCCCCGATGGAAAAGGTATGATACAATAAAAGCCGAAGACTACGACGACATAGGACAGGATTGTGGCCTTTAAGCTTTCGAGAATTTCTCGACCCGAAATTGTTTGCCACCAAGTGTTTGGCATCATTCCAAAACTTCAACTTCCGCTTGAGATAAGTTTGATATGTGAGATGACACCGTCCTTTGTTTTACGGTAACATTCATAGGTACGAGCAAAAGATGAAAAACCTTAAATGTCATTGTGACGTTTTCACATCTCATTACAAGTGCGTGACACTGCGTCCACCTGCCAAATCTGCTCGATGACGTAGCCTTTGTTATTATATCAATAAATACTCTGTTCGTCATACGTGTCATACTGAGCAATCGCATTACCATGCAAATACAGATACATAGAAACGGAAACAATAAAATGGGTCATTAGCATGACAGTGATAAGTCGTAGTGCTTTTGTGTCGATTTTTTTGCTTTTTGTGCTTCGAATTTTCGAAGTTCGATCAATTGGACAGTGACAGTGGCCGTTGGCGTTGAATAGGTTGTATGAAGTTCGAACTTCGATATCAGCTGTATGGAACGTCAATTGTGGCACATGAACGCTTGTTATCTGCGTTTGTTTGCCTATCGCGACAGATAAGTGTGGGGTGGTTGGTGTTATATGGGTTGGGTGATCAAAGAGCGATTACAGCAGGGGAAACAAAATGTGTACGGCTTTCATTCTAGATATTGTCAGTATCTGTCATGCTGGTGCCGGCCATTTCTGTCATCCCAATTCGATTAGAAACATTCGAAGGTTAATACATAGAGTCAAGTTGAGATGAGTAATATGCAGTTGAAAACCGAAAAACCACGCGTCAGCGAACTTATCCGCTCCACTGTCAAATTCGATTTTATTCCAATGCCAAAGCCAAGAGCCAACGAAGGAAACAAAATCGCTCAATCACGCCAAAAACCTAAACACCAATCGATTCACGTCATATCACAAAAACCCGACACTATTTCCATCTCCGACAAGTGAGGTTATGATAAAACCATAACAACAACTATACTTGTTTGTATTTTTCTTATTTTCCTCGTTTTTTCTTTTTTTTTTTAACTCAATCGTTTGTTTTACTTCGCGAAGCTTTTCGCGATAGTGAAGGTCGTACCGGCAACTCGTACCCATCCTAATCGAAGACACTCGCCGTGCCGCATTAAAGTGCTAACATATCGTATTCTCCCTAGTCTTTGCTGTTTATTTGCAGGCAACTTAACTAAATTAAACACAAAATTTCGTGTTTCGGAATTTTTTCAATTTTAAAATAGAAATTAAAAACAAAAAAAAAAAAAAAAACAAATTGCTGAAATGTGGTGAAAATCTTTGTCATAACAGTGATTTATAAAAAAAACAACAAGAAAATAAAAAAGATTTGTGGAATCTAAAAATAAATACAAATTCATCGGCCGGGTTGTAGTAGAATTTCAGTCAAAATAGGAAACGATAAGCGGATACACAAGAAAAAACCAAAACCAAAGATGATTTACATCGACGACACCGATCCCGAGGGAAGTAAGTATCTAAACATTACTTTGAATCTATTTTTAAAAAATTCACACATGTATTGTATCTGCGCCTATCGCTTTTTACTATTTTTTTTTTTTTGTATTCGATTGTGTGCATTCAATAAATGTCATGATAACACAGTGCAAACGAAACGGTGGTAGCGAGCGATAATGAATTTCATTTATAGCCTTCATCCGAGGGTGGGTGGTAATGAAAAAGAGCTTTCGGGTTGACGCTGGTCAACTGTGGAATTAGGTTCGAATCACAAACGTTTATTTTCTTTTTCCTAAAGATAAGAAAATCCGAGAGGAAATGGAGATAATTCTTTCCTATTGTTTTTGTGCGTCCTGCGAGATAAACAATTGATATGTATCCTTTCTTGCCAATTTAGTCGTTCCTTACTACTTCGAAATAAGTCTTGAGGGAAGGTATTACAAAATAATTGTTTTCCTTACACTTGACTATAGACAATTCGTTGGCGGATGCGATGGCTATTGGCGTGAAGATAACAATCGAGTGATTTACGAATGCAACGGTATTGACCTTGACCGGCATACAATTTACGCATCGGTGTGAGGTAAATAGTTTTCTATCGCGATTTGAGTGTAAAAATACCCCTAAAACAACAAAAAGCACTTTCGGTTACAGCAGGTGTTGCAAATTGTTAGCACTTCGAACTATTGCTAAATCGAATCTCTACCATTCAGTCACACATACATAAATTACATCGGGTTGTCTGTCAGATGGTTTTATGACTGATTCCATACATCTGAGCGCGATCATTTATTAAAATTTAATTACATAACTTTGCAGACAGAAGGAAATTTAACCGAAAGCAATAAAGAAATGCTGGAAAAGTGGGATACGGAAACTTTATTAATTCTCTGCCGTACGTAGATTTAAGGTTAGGGTCGAAGCTACCATCATATGGAGGCCAGGCACTTAAGAATGAACGTGCTCTTCGCGGATTTTATTGATTTTTGGCGGGTTACAGCTCATATTTTATTAACAGACGGATGTACTTCAATTGGTGTTGAAGGATGCTGTGGTAAGCGGATTTATCTGCTATTACTGGCTTAAACGTACAAATTCAAGTGAATTTAGCTACAAACCGTAGCTAAACCGATTGTGTGTATTTGGTATACAAGTATGATTTGCAAGAACCTTTTATGCAATGGTACGGATGACCGACCATATTTGTATTCCATATAAGCTATTTTGGCATTTTTGCAATATTTTCACATGCTCAATTAGAGTTATAATGATAACCCTAAGAAAAAATAAAATAAATGTTTTTCCTTTTGGAATTTAGCTATGTGGAACCTATGTGGAAGGTATTTGGAATTTTGCATTTTTCCAAAGAAAATCGGAACGCCTCGGGTTGTTTTATTTATATGCGAGGACACTAACTCAGTTAAGTGTGTTTGTATTTTTCTAAGACAAAAACTGCTTTTGTTGAAGACCTACACTCAAATATAAGGCAAACAAAACGTATGACATCATATCATGCAAAGTGCTGAAAGTGGCATGATCCTTTGTTGGGCGCCAAATTTGATTGCAAGTTCTTATATCCAAATAAACGAATAATTTCACGCAAACAGGTTAGGAATAAGCAAGTGAAAATCGCCGAAGCCTTTGTAAAACAATATTTAAGGATTTCTGGTAACATCGAGATAAGCTCTATTTAGATGAAGATATTTAACGCACAATACTCTAATGTTGGGATTTCTTTTTTTCTGAACTCTTATCATGCACTTTCGAAGTAGGATATTTTGTTCCATGCCGAAAAAGTATAAGACGTCCCAAGAAAAAGTTTTGAAGACAGACGGGCACAGCAACTTTTTGACTTTCAACATTTGTATCAGCCGAACCACTAGATGTTTTCTCATCCGTCACTAAAATCACGTACCTAGCCACCTTACAACCAACAGAAACTCATCGATACCAGATTTAGAAACTAGGCCAATATCTGTTTGTTATTGTTTACACAATCAGACAGACAAGCAGGTAAATGCGAACGGAACGCATTACCCTTCCTTCCCGTTGACTAGGCTTTAAATACGAAAATTTATTCCAATTTCGAACACATCTCCAATTCGGGCGACTTGCATCAACTTCAGTCTGACAAACTCACTCATCACCCACAGCTATCTGCTGCAACCATCAACTCCATTACCATAGTCATCAGTATGCAACAGAAGGCGGCGACTGTTTGCCGCCAACACTGCCGGCAATAATTAGTGAAAATCACCAAAAAGAGGAAGGGGCACACTGTCGCTTCCAAACTGCCTAGCAATTCTACAGGCTACAAAAGCAACATCCAGTCAAATCGCTTGTTTGGTCGCTGGCACTCGGCCAAAGTGTGTTTACAGCAATTAATGCGGCATCAGCATATGTTGCAAACACACGTCCCTACTCCCATTTCGCACGCCGCTGGCTCTTCTAAAACAGCAACAGTTTATTAATAACTTTAACACCGGAATGGAATTCAGCTCGACTGATTCACTCGTCGCGAAATCCCCCAATTGCACCATAGGGCTTGGGTCTTAGTCTGAGCACATCCCCCTCACATGGATGCCATCGTTAAGTTGGTCAATAAAACGCGCCAGAAAACTATTTTCATACACATTGGCCTAAAAATACGCCGACAATCCGTGACGCATTCCATTTCCAACGAGCGCGGGGGCCAAAGACGCCTTCGCCTATGAACACAACCCCCTTGACTCCTAATGACATTTCATTTCATTATTTTCCTTATTTTTTCTAAATTTAAAATCTCGAATCCTTCCATTTCTGCCACGCAATTGGCGACGGTGACGACGATTAAAATAAAATTCCTTCCAACCGGCAACGAAAAATGAATTAATGAGGACCGAATCGAAACCGTTTCTGACCGTGAAACCTTGAATGGTCGTTTTCCAAAAGGAAAATTCCTATGCTAATGCGTCGCATGGCCAGTCGGCGCTGCGGTCGTTCGTTGCGTTGCCACCGCACGCGGCCTAGCCGTCGGAGCGTGTACGTACGTGGGTGGTAGTGTGTAACCTTCTGACGGGAAATGATTCCGAAAAAATTACAAATTCATATTTTTTTTTTTTAGTTCAGTGTCAGCGTGTGTCAGTTGCGAAATTCCATGGTTCGTCTTCTATAGCAACTGTCTGTTCTATTTGTTGGCAACCCATTTGGTGGCTTCCAATTAGGACGTATTCAATTTTGAATCTATCACTTCAAAAATTGATAAATTCAATCGGGTCCGTTCATGTGAATTCCACACTCGGAAATTGGAGTTTTCAAAAAAAAAAAAAAAAGCAATAAAAAGTAGAAATAATTAAAAGTCCAGCGGTAATATAATGACCAGCAATCTAAACTCACCTCGATGGTGTTGACAAAATTACAAACTTGCCGTCAACCGAATTCCCGAATTCCATGGGAGGTTGAAATCTGTGGCCACTTTGCAGGTGCGGTAAAATGAAATTTGTTGACCAATTACTTCACGGAAAATGACGGTTCGTTTTTAGTTGGGCAACTAAGCCACAGAAGGTAATAAAAATTTGAGGTGCGCTTTATCAGGCAAAGGGAACTCACAGTGGTTAAGGTTTAGGGTGATGTAGATTGTTGAAAATTGATTTGATTTATAATTGCCGATTGTTGCCAACAACATTCGGGCTTGAAATTTGAGGTTAGGTTCAATTTTTCTAAAATTTTCTTCTAAAAATTCATAGAATGTTCTTGAATCTAACGTTAAACCCGGATAACATTGTTTTTGTCCTGAAATCCATCAAATCCATCCATCCATCAAATCCATCCGTCTGTGTATATAGCATAACTTGTCTGTACCTTCTATATTGTAATCGGTTCAAATAGTGAGTTAAATATAACGTAGAAAAATTGAACGAGTACCCGTAAGCCAATTTATTAACTGATGTACGTTTCTTACCGATTTACCAGCCTCAAGCCAATATTGGCTGTAACGGAGTGCTCAACTTTGTATGGAAAATGAGATAATTTACATAATAACCTAAAAAATCAAGAATACCGTACTATGCCTTACTTACTTAAGGAGCACCGTGGTTCAGCGGGTAGTTTGTTGGCCTCTGATGCCGATGACACGGGACCAAATCCCGACAACAGCCATGTTAACTAAAGTGCGGGGCACTGACAAAACCCCCTGTAGTATAATTGTCATGAAAAAGTTTCTCGGAATTCGTCGTTCGAAATCGGCAATAAACTATAGGGCAATTCACCCATGGGAGAATAAAAATCACACACCAAATGGGCGATTGAGAGAAGTTAAGCTTATATTCTCCGTGAGCTGAACGCCACACATAAACATACATACATACATACTTACTTATAGGGTCCTCCAGTAGAGACCTCCGAACCTTGACAGTTGATAGCGACTATGTTACTAAGGCTATGTCTGTCAAAATGGCTATGGTTTATTCAGTCTGTCAAATCACAACACCTGCAAGTTATAAAATTGTTTTGTCAGAATGGCTGTTCTGTTTCGGCAGCGTTCAGCGAGCTTGGCCCATTTTACGGTCGCCATAATCGTCCTACCATAAGGACTGTTCGCAGTGTGGTGGATAAATTTGCGTCCACTGGTTCAGTAAACGATAAACCAACACCTGTACGTCGACAAAACGGAAGGACTGCCGAAAACATTGCCGCTGTTCGTGAGAGTGTGCAGGAGTCGATTTCGCGTCGCACACAAAAACTTGGCCTTTCGCACACCACATTTTGGCGAATTTTGCATCACAGCGCACAAAATTCCATTGACCCTGGAGCTGAAGGAAAATGATTTCTGGAGCAGTTGGAAACAGACTCTAATTTTGAAAAATCATCTTCGAATTTGGGACGATATCAATCCATATGAGATCCAAAAGTGCCCAATGCATCCCGAAAAAGTCACTTGTGTGGATTTTCGGTTGGCGGCGTCAAAAAGACATTGACCAGGCCATCGCTGTGAATGGCGATTACCAACTTCTTTTGACCTGGATGGGATCATTTATACACCTGCGACATGGGGTTTCAACAGGACGATCATATAGCTCACGTCACATTGGAAATTCAACACGAGCGATTCGAGGGCATTGTCAGGTGATGTGAACTGGCCACCGAGATAGTGAGATTTGACCCCATTAGACTTTTTTGTGGGGTTTTCTAAAGTCGCAGGTCTATGCGAATAAGCCACAAAGCCAACATAACCCATGTCACCGGTCAAATCAGCCCAATTTATGCGCCAGAGTCATGGAAAATTGGACATTTCAAATGCGCGCCGACCAGGGAAGCCGCGACGGACTGTTATATTCCATACGCCGCCGTGGCGCAGTAGTTAGTGTGTTGGACTCTGACGCACGATGAGCGAGTTCGGATCCCGATAACACCAACGCCATCGAATGTTTATTTCGCGGCGTTCCTCCTCGGCGGGGTACTAGCAAAACCCCCCGTAGTATAACTTGCCTAGAAAAAGCTTCTCAACTCACGCCGTTCGGAATCGGCATTAAACTGTAGGTCCCTTTCACCTGTGTGAAAAGTAGAATCACACACAACATGGGTGATTGAAGGGAAGCTTGGCTCTGGTCCTTCATGGGCTGTAACGTCACCAAAGAAGAAAGAAGAATATTCCATACGTAATGGCATTTGAAACGAACAAAAAATGTTGATGGTATCTCGCACACACTTTGTTTCATTTAAATTTAAATATAGGGCTTGCCCTTGACCGAATGGATTGAGGTTTTGTAGAGGCTCTCCGTGGTTTTTCGAGAGAGGACCATACTTCTCGATTACCTCTCGAGCCCAAAGAAACAGCGGTTGGCAAGAGTCATTCTGCGTCTAATCTCAGCACTGATGTTGTTGCCGCTTGTCATTAGTGAGCTAAGATATACGAAATCTTTGACCGTCTCAACATTTTTAGCTGCCCATAGTGACGTTCTGGCCAAGACATCGTGTTGAGTATCTTTCTTTGATGACAGCATGTATTTGGTTTTGCCCTCGTTTACGTTCAGACCCTGCTTCAACGCTCACAAAAGCTTCACTGATGTCGCATCCTTACATCTTATATCAGCCAATGAGCTCCGCATAATCTTCTCAAGACTGATGTTGAAAAAGTCACATGGCAATACGTCGCCCAGGCTAAAAATCATTTTTTGACATCAAAGGTCTCGGTTAAATCGGCGCCGATCCTAATGGAGCATTGAGAATTCTCATTCGAAATGAAAATGAAAGTAAGTAGCAGAACAGGACATGTCACCACTTCCCCAAAGCCAATTTTAGACTGAGACTTCATTTAATTTATTCTGCATTAGATGAACTATAGACTAAGGACAAACATTCATGATAAAATTCTTGACACATAGTGTCTTCATTGACAGTTGATCTTCACGTCTTGTTCACAAATTGTTGAAATTCGAACAAGACCTCTTCGAAATGCTATTCACGTTTCCAATTGCTCTGTCTCCAACTGCCACTTTTTTTTTTTTTTCGTACTCACTCCAGCGCTTCTTTTCTGTTTTAATATCGCACTTGTCCTCATGCATAACATTAAGCAGTTGCCAGCTCAAGAGAACCATTGACGTGTCAGATGTGCCATTCCACTGAATCTGCCGGCAATAAAATTTGCGTAAATTTCATTAAGTAGATTTGTGTAATATTAAGGATAATATCAATTGTACAGTTATACGTATCTCATAAACATTCAGCGAGAGAGAAAAAAAAATTAACGAAAGAAAACGCTTCAACGACTTGAGCGAAAAACAGGAAAGTAAGGCGATGAATGACAGCGAAAAGCGCGGGCCTTACGGAAACTGTAGCACATTTCTAGGGGAGGCGTCTCACTTTTCTTCCGTTTTGTTTTCTTGTTTTGTTTTTTTGCAAATAATAAAAAATTAATTTATTAAACAACTCAAGCAATTTGTGTTCATCATAAAAGAGGATTTGTGCCCATTGCCCCGTTTTTCGTGGTTTCTTTATTCTTTCGTTTATACCTCGGTGGCTGGATCCTTGACTTGGTTGTGGGGGTGGCAGGCATTTCAAGTTCAGTGGCAGATGATGGCATTCTGCTTAAAGGTGAACAAATGAAAAGCATAGAACCACATCGTTTTGTTATTTAATCCAAGCATCAAATATTATTTGAACTGACGAAGGGAAGGTAATTGTTTTGTTGATATAGGATGGGAGCACGCTTTCATCATGAATTTGTCGTGATTGACGCGGGAAGATGGTTACTCGGGAGATTTATTTACACACAGCTCACCGAGCTCGTTAGAGTGGGTCGAGAGCACGTCAGCTATAGTTCATCAAATCCCGCTTTGGTTAAAGGACCTTCAAAGGAGAGAGCTACCTACCTACACACACGACGCATCGTATTACACTCGTCCTGGGTATTGTGATGTGCTTCATTTAACTCGTGGAAAAATAACGACGACGCGAATTTCTGATGCAGATAGTAGTCAGTCAGTTGTTGAATGGATGAGATGACGTTACATGATGCATAGCGAGGAAGAGTGATGTTCTGTGTTAACTGAGATTTTGCAACTACTGCCGCAGCGGGTAATATCTCAACCTAGAAAAATTGAGATTCATGCTCATACATCAAGGGATGCCGTATGTGCACAGCACACATCAGACAGGGGATGCAAGAATGTCGTTTCGTGTCGCAGGTTTTGTCTTAAATTTCTAAGGCCACGCATGAGTGACTTTTTTTGTTATAGTTCGCGCAGGTTCAAGAGTTATACTCTTATGACGTTTGGCACACATCCTGAACGGAGTGCAGTGGTTTGGGTCGTTGATGTTCGCTCACTACTCTCAGGGTTGGTTGTCCTAGATAGGACGAGAGCGGACCAAATTCCGCGTTTGGCTATAGTCTGTAGTAATTCGTGCGAGCACTTTTAATATTGCACACGCAGAGGATGAACTTTGTTGACCATATACTGTGAGTGTTATGCCTGCAGCAGTACGTCTGGTCACTTTCCATTCACAACTGCGTTGCATACTTTCCTTGGCATCATACTGGACAGGAAATTAACCTGGAAATTCAACACAATCGAAAGAGCCAAAAAAGCAACAATAGCTCTCTATTCATGCAAGAAAGCCATAGGGAAAAAATGGGGGTTCAATCCCAAGATTACTCTATGGCTCTATACCACGGTCGTTAGACCCACATTAATGTATGGAGCGACTGTCTGGTGGACAGCACTGGACAAGACACACCTGCCTCATCACCAGGCAAATCTGGCCCCGGCTCGATAGTCAACGGACTAGGAGTATTATCTCCCTAAATAGAACTGACATCTATAAAGTCATAGGTGTCATCACAGGACACTGCCTTATTGGCAGTCACGCGCAAAAACTAGGTATCACTCCGAATGATTTTTGAAGGAGCTGTCTAGACGAGGAGGAGGTCGAATCCATTCATCACCTTCTTTGTGCCTGCCCGGCATTCTGCACAGTCAGGAAACGATACCTAGGATCATACCTCCTCAACGATCTGACCGAAGTTCAGCAAGTGGGGATATCTGATCTTCTTAAATTTTTAAGAAGCACAAAATGGTTCCACGAATAGGGGGCTAAACCCCCTCGTAGCTGCACAACGGGCCTCCTTGGCCTATGTGTGTTCTTCCCATCTCTGGGAAGGCTACGGTCTTACCTACCTTACCTACCTACCTGCATACTTTTTGTCCGTATAGGAATAACTTTTTCGTGGCTATGAAGCGAATTTGAACTATAGACCTTCCGCTCGGCGGTCGATGATGTTAACCACTGCACCACGGCCACCCCCTGACTTGGCTTGGGATATGCTGCATGATTCGGTGCAATGAGCATGATGACAACCGTCCTAAATACTTATCAAAACTGTCGGTTAAGCTTTAAAAAAAACAATTGTGATTTCCTCTGTAAACAGGAAATTCGAAATCAACATCATTTCCAATAAACTACCGATTAATTAAAACAAAAAAAAAACATAAATACATACATTCAACCGCATAAGGTAGAATTAAATAAATTCATTGACATGTCCCCCGCAGCGATCAACAATTAGTCACTGAAAATTGTGTTTACATTTTTTTTTTGTTTTTTTTTAAACATAATTTGCTTTTAAATTATTCACATGTTACGTGGACGTCATTGCGGGACCATCAAGCACGGTGTTCGATTTAATTAGTCGCAAAATGCTTAAAAACAAGATTTTTAAATTGTCTTGCAATTTCGCTGTCACCATTTCTTATTTTATTTTTAATACACAAAAACTTAATGAAGTGTACGAGAGTAACCATTTCAAAACGGACATACTCGTCGGTCTTCACTTTGTGTCATTCCGCCATTTTTTGGTGGCTGCCATTCAAGGTCAATGCTGATTCTAAATGCCAAATCAAAGCGACAATGTCCTATACATACGATCGAACAAAAGTAAGTAGATACAAGAAATAGTGGGAGAAAGGGAAAGAAAATACGAATGACAGACAGTCGTCTGTCACATCATGTCGTTTTAGTTGCCTTCTCTCGGGGCTTGGCTGTTCTAAAAGAAATTTAGAAATTTATTTATAGTTAAGTCGATCTGTAGAGTCCGAATTAATGTCAATGAGATTTCGAAAAGTAAGAGATAATCGACTGCACAGTTCTTTTTTTTTTTTTTTTAATGGCATCCATAGTGTGACCACGAATGTGATGAATTGTCTTCGATTTTTTCAAGACCAGTGCCGGGGATAGTTTTCGTATTGACGTGAAGAAAGAAATGTCAAGTAATTTATCTAACAACCTTTGGTTTTTTTTGTTTTTGTAGGAGGCTTCTGCTATCTGTTGGCGCGCTCGGACGCAAATACTGGTCCATTGTACTCAAGACAGACACCTTACATTAACGTATTTTCTCCGTTTTCCGGAGAAAAATGAGAACAGCTTCAGTGATGTAGAGATTCGGCACACACCACGTCGGCCCCAACAAGAGAAAATGCTCTGCCGTGTCATCTTCCTCGCAACATGAAGCACAAGTAGTCATCTCACTGATGCCAAGCACGCAGAGATGCTTAGCAAAAGTGTAATGGCCCCTAATGACTCCCACAAGTCTTCTGCAGTCAATTTTCCTTAAGAGCAGGAGAAATGCCGCGGATTTCTTGCAGACATCAGGGCATACGCGATTTGTCATCCTGCATCCTGGATAATCCCTCCATCTACGGTTGTGTGTATTAAACTCCCAATCGTTAATGTAGGAATTTACCGTGGACGCAGGTAGACCTAAAGCGGGTTCAGTTCGTGAGAAACTCTCCTCTGAATCCATTCTGGCGAGTACATCCGAGATCCAATTTCCTGGGATCTCAGAATGGCCTGGAACCAACACAAGACTCAGTGAATTTAATCTACCGACTCCGTTCAAGAAGGTCTTGAGTTCATGCACTAATTTGGAGCTAGTGGAGAGGTATGGCACAGCTTTGAGTGCAGCTTGGCTGTTATCTTCACCTGTGTCTTACAATATAGTGCATGGTCATTACGATTGCGCATATCTTTGATTGAGAGCGCCGTGGCGCAGTAGATAGTGGGTTGGCCTCTGACACGGGATCGAATCCCGACAACAGCCATGTCATCAAGCGTGTTTTTCACGGTGCTTCTCCTTAGCGGGGTACTGACTACTGACAAAACTCCCTGTAGTATAATTGTCAAGAAAAACTTCTCGAATCTCGCCGTTCGGAACCGGCAATGAACTGTAGGTCCGTTTCACCTATGGGAAAATAAAATCTCACGCAACATGGGTGATTGAAAGAAGCTCGGCTTTGGTCCTTCATGAACTGTAACGCCAACATACATACATATCTTTGATTGAAAGACGGACGCATATTTTCCCCTAATGAGAAGGGCAGTAGGATGTTTTCGCGCTCTAAGAAGACCCAAACTTCGGACCCCCGCCCAGATCTGGAGCCATCCGCGAAAATGCGAAGACTATCCTTTCCAAGTTCAGTGCCAGAGCCAGTCCTGACACCATGGAAACTCGACGGTAACATTACAGCGCAGTAGGATAACGCAGAAGGCATGTTCATGAGACAAGGGTCGCAATACATTTGTTGCGCGAGTTGTACCAAAAGCCATTTCTGATGAATATATCAAGGGGTGGAAGATTCATCATAGCATCTAGAACAGCGCTCGGCGTGCTGGGGGAAGCCTCTGTACAGCTGGAACAAACTGTTCTTTGGAGTTTGGTGAAAGAGGCTACGACATGTCTGCGTGTTAGCCTGTTCCACCAGATAACCGATGCATATGAGATTATAGGTCTTAATGCCATGTGAACATGTGCCGGCGATAAGCCCCATGTTTTGCTAAAAGCTCCTTTGCATTGTAAGAAAGCTGATAGCGCTTTGGTGGTTATTGACTTAACATGCTTTGACTCCCAGTATACCGGGATGGGAGTGCCTTTTAGTACCAGCTGAATCATGTCAGTATTTTTCCTACTTCTCGTGAAGAGAACAACATAGGTCTTAAGAGGGTTAACCGACAGCTCATTTCTTGTACACCAATCATCGATCACATTTATCGCCGCCTGTGCTTTGAGATGGAGAGTCGCTAGGCATGAGCCGACAGAAAGAACGGCGACATCATCCGCATAGGCCCGGGTATAGATTTCAAAGGCATTGAGAGCATCAAGCAGAAAGTCGACCTCCATGCACCATAACAACGGAGCCATGTTGCCTCCTTGCGAGCAGGCCCTGTTTTTGCCGTTGTTTGGCACATTGGTCGAGGCCTGCATCAGTGGTCAATGTCCTGTACACAAGCATTGCTTTGATAAACAAGACCAGTATTTCATCTTCGCCATGCTCTTTGGCAGCGTTACACATGCTGTCGAAAGTTGCGTTATCAAAAGCTCCCTCAATGTCGACGAAAATGAGCAGCGTCTACTCTTTATTCCAAATAGGTTTTGCAGCGCGGTCTCACGGGATCTTACGTGCTGATAAGCTGATAAGCATGTTGTATTTCCGAAAGAGGATGCATTCAAAGGGTAACTTTACGCACGTGTATCTCTACCAGTCTCTCCATGATTTTCGGCAAGACGGATGTTAGACTAATTGGTCTAAAACTCATGGCAAGTGAGTAATCCTCTTTTCTATTTCGGAAATAAAGACTACCTTCACCGTGTGTCAGGAAATATGTATGTAGGTATGAAGGCAAGTGCCAGACTAGCAATGAAAATTCTTTTCAAAGTAGGTAGCATCTGCCTTATACTTTTTTGCAACATACAAGGATATATCCCGTCGGCGCCGGGCGATATACAGCCATCGAAGGATGTCACAACAAATTCAATGGCTTCAGTCGTTACCACGTTCGACGAACCGATGGCGATCTGATTTCTTAGGAAATTAATCTAGAGCAGTAAACTAAAATTGTCCGTTTTAGACTCAGTAAAGGTGCCATCAGATTTTCTGAGTGCGTCCAGCTTTGTCAATTTTCCCCGTTTGAGAACTTTAACCAACTTGCTAGTCGCACTCAGAGATTTGATCTATTCGTATAAAAATCGTTTTCCAATTTACGAAGAAGCTTCTTATATTCTTTCTGCTTCGACCGATACTTGTTCCCGTCATCCTCCGAATTTGATTTGAGCGATCTATTCAGGGGACTTCTAACTGCTCTGCGAAGAATTTGGAGCTCGGTATTCCACCAGGGAACCAATTTGCTGCAGGGAGGTTTGCTGACTGCCTAGTCAATAACCTTACTTTACTTTGTTAATGCCTACAAAGGAACTTAAAGTCGACAAAGCATTGCCATCAAATATTTGACAGCTCTTTTTACCGCGATTTTTAACGCGCCCATTTACGAATTCCACGCAATTTCGAAATTTCACTTTCTACAAGCAGCAGAAAAAACTAAACAGCAACAACGAATGAAAAACCATTTTCGCTTTGTTGAAAACCCACAACAACCAAAACAAACTCCTTAATTTGCCCGCCTTACAAATTTAGATCCCATCATAAATGATGTTCATTTAAAAAGTAATTTTCGAATGCTCTTTCGTACCCATATGGAAATATGAAAAGTAGGGAATCAACTCGTAAATATTTTACGATGTTAATTTGTTGCTCGAGATCCAGGATTCAGGACCCACGATCTAAGGGGAGTATAATTAAATGCCGAGACAATAAAGAATTTCTTATGAAGTCAAGCTTTTCGTGCTCGTATCCTTTCGACAGATACGAGTACGATTACAATGTTTTGTAGTCAAATGAATGAGTGCTGATGGGTGTGACACTGCTGTGATGGGGGTATGTGTGAGCTCATATGAAAGGAACAAGGAACTGGAAGGTGACTTCTCAAAAAGTCAAGGGGAATAAGGATAAGGGAGTAAACAGGAAAGTTTACAACGCGCGCCTGGTGTTTTCTTCAACAAGTTTATCCTTCTTGTTAATGTCTCATGCTGGCTCAGTTTTTTGATGAAGGGAGTCACCGGAGATTTTATTAATTTTTTTTTAACAATTTACTGTGGCAGGTTGGGCTTTAATTGTGATGCAAGTCACAGAGAGACGATGAGCAGGATTACTGGTTCCCCAACAGTGAAATGAAAGTGATATGTGAATGGGAAGTCTTTGAATTCCACGATGCTAGAGGGTGTTGACAGGGTAAAAAGACTTTTGATAAAGGAGGGCAATTTGTAAAAGAAACATCTCCAAAGTTAGAAAAAAGATGTGAAGGTTTTTCTTAATTATACCTGTAAGTCTTGGTCCACAGAATTATTTGTCACTTAAATATGCGTCAGTGAATGAACATATTTCGAGCACTTGGTAATACTCGGAGCTTTTGATTGGGATAGATGAGTTTGACAGCAGCGGTCACTGTCACAAAAAAAAAAACTGTTATTTCGAAGTACGCGGATCACAGTGATGCCACATCTTTTTATTGAGCAAATACACTATATAAAATTTATCTCAAATTATCTCAAGAAATGACATTTAAAAATAGAGTACTGGGCAAACAGTTTTCCCGAATTTGTTGGCACAGACGCACTCTTTTGTCGATTTTTTCTATGACAACTCCCAAGAGCCTTATTAAAAAAAAAAGTGAAAATGGCAACTAGAAATAAAGATATCTCAAATCGAGCCCAAAAGTACATCCATTAATGCCTCTCAAAAAAAAAAAATCCTTACCACGAAACGTCCCCGAAGGCAAATTTACTTCCCGCCAACCTCCTCCCGACATGAGCGTTTATCCTTTAATCCCATCATAGCGACCAAATTATAACAAATTACTCTATTCTCCCGTGCACATGCTATTCCATTTACGGCACTACTGCCAGACAGACATATAAATTAGCAAATTCAACTCCCTGGTCTGCAGGAGACACACTAGAGCTCACTAACAGCACGAATGAACGAAAGCGATGCATCCGTCCATCGCGTGCTACAACTTAACTCTATTGTCTCGACCCCTCTCGAACCAGACAGGTAGCAGTGGAGTCCGTCTTCTCAGCTCGGACACTATTGTCAATTGTTGACATTTTCTATATCGTCACGTGTATGAATTGTTAAATGTAGTGATTCTACCTCGCAGACTTACTCAAATAGGCCAACCGCCTATGAATGATCCTACAGTACTCGGTTCAGTACTCCCCATAGTTCAGATTACTTCAAGTTAATTCTCATCACTTAATTCTGTATGCGAATTAATTTGCTACAAGGCAAAAGAATAGAATGCAAACTCTTTAACATAATCCATTGAGAGAGATCCTTGAAGTGAAAAATGCGTTGTAACGTTCATTTTTCGAGGATGACACGGTGCGATGTTGGTGGCGGCCTAAGATCGAGGGAGAACTGATTGTGACAACCGCCATAATACTACCATTGCCAATGCTTCTAATGAAAATTCCAACCCGAGCGGACTGTCTTGCAATGAATAATTAATAAGGACTCTGCCCTTTGTCTTACTAACTCTCTTTGCTCGTTCTCCCTTAGCCATCCTCCCTCATTTGTCGATGGCATTCAAGTGTAAATCGTCGCTGTTGTTGTTGGCCTTTCGACGCTACTGCAATGGTGTGAATATAACACGCTCTTGTTTCACCCAAGGATATGTTCTTTCTCATACCCTGGACTAAACCATCAAACCTTAAATTGAAAGATACTTTTCTTCCTCCCCTTTTTGCTACTTTCTCTCGCCTACAGATAGTCGCCCTTTAAGGATTCAAGATTCCAACGACGGCAAGGAGATACCACATACACTAGTACACCAGTAATAAAATAAAAAAAAAAGTAAACTGGAAGTTCTTGCGAATGTTTGGGAAGGAAACTGAGTTGAAAGTTGAGATTTTAAAAGGATATTTTTCTGCTATTTAATGTCAGACAACTGTGAAGCCTTACCCTGATTTCTGTTGCATTTTTGTACTCTTTTTTGGTCCTTTCTGGCGAGGACAGAGGAATTAAAAATAGTTAAGAGTGGTTTTACAGTTTGTGAATTGAGAGATTTCATTTGAAGTGGGCGAGTATGCGGCAGATAAAAATACAGAGGAGCAGCTCCCTTAAAGGACTTTGGTTGAACTTGAACAGGAACTAGTTTGAAATAGGACTGCTTAAAGCTGAGGCTGTTCAATTCGGTAAGGTTTTTTTGTTTCTTAGGGCATCACAGCAAGGATTGTGGTGGACATAGTGTACAGTACTAATTCTACTAAGACTAATATCGACTGTCGATGCACAACACAAGAGACCTAAATAGAAGCCGTCAAAATAGATTCACATTTTATTTGCTCTTCAAATTACTATTTTACAAATTGGCAACCTTTATTCATCATTAGCGGTAAAGGTGATCGAAAAGTGTTTCGAACAAGTATCGATCGTCTTCGAAAAAGTAACAGCTGTTGACCAATGCCTGCATTGTACGTCCAATAAATAACTCGAAAAAGAAATTCTGATTTTCACCACGAAATTGTGTGCATTGCTCAGAATTCATTGGACACGCTTGAAGTGAAGAGAATCTACAACTCATTCAAGAAACAGAATTATAATGAATCGGCAACATTTTTCCTACGTTCATGCTTCACTACAAAGCGATGAGATGGAGCGTGAAAAGTAGGCTAACTCTCGGTATTGGAAGACCAATAGACTCGGCTCTGTCGCATTATTAAGGGACTCATCTTCCAAGCCAAGCAATCAATCTGTTGAACTAGCTTGTAACGAAAAAAGTGCTGCCGAAGTTGTAAAATCCAACTTAGTAGTACTGGCATCACCAACAAAGCACGTTATACGACTAAAAACGCTTGAAGAATTTAATTTGCGTTGATACCCACATATTTTCACGCCAATTTCGCAGCCACCCGCCGACATATAGCAATAAAACATACCGAATTGCACGCCCACAACAGATTCGTTTGAATTACCTCAAATTTTATCGAATTTTGTCGAGTGATTTTTCCGCCAACCGCTAACAAACACAAAGAGCACCCGACATTTTTGCCATTCCAACATGAATCATCACTATGCGGTGGAATGCTTTTTGGCAACACTCGCTTCCTGACTGATTCCACCCGAGCGATTTTGCTCATCCCACATTTCTTGATATTTTTTAGATAATATTAGTTCCTTATCGGAAGCATACACATACATGTAGCAGGTCATACGGAGTCTACAAATGGTGATTTGTTAACGGTCGATTACCATCTACGGTGTCCTTAGCATTCACTTACAAATTAACACAATAAGTCATTTGCGCAAAATAATTATGAACACAACAGGAACTCGTGAAAACCATTGTCCCAATTAATTTTGCCAACCAACTAGAGGCGAAGGTGAGGAATAGGAGACGTACATAGGGTGGTATGCAATGTCCCACCACCAGTTGCGCAGAAAGATTCAACGAAAAGCTCAAGTGGAGGAGGGAAAGGGCGATCCGTCTGTCACCGCGTCAACTTGGCCCAAGTGTGACCAGTGGCGCGCTGGCAATGTCTGGGCAGCTTGTCACATAATAATTACACCGACAATCCGTGTCGACGTGCTAGAAAACACAGAATGAGATGCTGTCACTCGGTTTTGCCGGTTCGTGATATGCAACGTTTGTCTGACTTAATCCTAGTCCCATTAAAACGGATATGGCCATATGTATCATTAGAGCCATCACCGAGAGAGAGCAACAACAAGCACTGAGATGGCAGTATCACATCATAATCCTCGTGTTTGCTACTTCATCATTATCGAAATTCCTTGGCAACCAGTACATACATAGTATGAGTGGATGTAGTTGGAATATGCTACAATAACAACAATTACGTACAGTATTTCCTTCACTTTTGTTGTTGCTGTCGCTATCACTGTGCTGATATTGTTTCGTGTTCGTTTTGAGGTCACAAGCGTCAGTTGAGTTGTGCTGATGATGACGATGATGCTGATGATGTTGATGATGGGCGAAAACGGATGCGCTACACTTTTAGGTCCACAGGCGCTTGACGTCCTGATACTGTATTGTTGTTCCTTCGTCCTCATCCCTACGGCAATTTTGATCTGTGTCTACTGCTACTGCTGCTCGCTCTCTCTAACCGTCACACATGTACTACGAACTTGTATCTGTACATGATTGCAGTTGCTTTAATTAAAAACAGAATCTATGCAGTTCACTGCACTAGTTCAGCGAGCGCACCATACTCGCACGCATACTTGTACACCCCGCATCCCACAACAGCCGTGGCAGAAAGATATTTATGAAAGCGCCAGCAAAAAAAAAAAAACTCAAAAAAAAAAAAACAAAAACATTCATCTATTCAAAGACTGAGAAACTTTTTCGGTTCATTCATTTCTCGCCGGTGCTCGGAATTAAATCCAAAAAATATATGTCTGTACTCTCCTACTAGCTGCATGTGACGCACTGCATTTATGCGAAAGTTTATTTTAAGGTACCCTAGGTAGCATACATACTATGGCACTACTCGAGAGACAGAATCGGGTGGAGGGGTTGAGCCGTTGCTACCTAGACTCATTTAAGTTCGGTCGTTTGGACGAATCTGTATTCGTATGTTGCAAATTGGGAATAAGTTCCGGTGATGAGTGTGTTTAATTATAGTAAATTCCTTTCATCCCTCATCTGTCTATTATGTACATACATACATGCCATGCCGGCGGGTGGGCCATGTCTATCGGTGGAAGGTGCTGTTCTTCTTTTGACCTTTCATTATTGTGTTTTGGCATACGTGGGTTGTTGGTAATTAGTCTGCAAACCGAAAGCTGACATTGTTGTGGGTATGGAGCATTCGAATTCTTGTTAATTGAATTCATGGTCGTTTTTCAACTTTCAGGAACATTCATAGGATCAGTGCCTTAAATCATGTTTTGAACTATCTTTCCTACCCGCCCGAAGAGCACTCACATTCATCGGAAATGTATTAAAACCTTTCTGAGTGCATTACCTTTGATATTTCAGTCGAAACTAATTTTTCAAGACTGACCAACATTGTTCGGTATTCGAGATATTTCCTGTAATATCTCCTTCCTACAATTACATATAACCCCCCTATTCAAAATGATGGGACTTATGGACTCATACTAGAAACCTTTTGTTGAAGATTTCGGTATATGTGCCTAGCAAGTTAGGGCTCTTTACCAACAGGAAGAAGTAGCTTAAGCCACGAGTTTGAGAAGGACGACTCGAGCATATTTACCTAAACCTCTACTCACCTACATAGTCTCACCCCGATGTGGTGCCTTCTTCCTTGTATTGCGTGATATAAAAAGCCTTCGCGCCTATTGGCTTTTATTATCTATGACCTTTTGCCATTTTTCGGGAAGGCTTCATAATTCTTAACTTGGCCACGTAGTATTCAGCGGCTGTTGGCCAGGTTGTAGCAGCTTTCATTTCCACCAAACACCCAGCGCCACCTTTGTGTCGTTGTGGAGGGTCACCGGCTTGTGACCATAACCACATTTTTCAAAACGTTCAAACCAATTCGCTTCGAAAATGGTTCGACCAATCGAATTTTTTGCATTAACTCATGTGGCATCCAAACATGGAGCTTTTTAGATGGTTCTAAAATGTCATGTGATTGTTGTTCAGTGCTGTCGCCATCTCCTGACATCTTGAGTGCCTCTCCTACTCCGGAATGGAATCGAGCAAACCATCCCAGGGTCCGGCGACCACTCACAGCATTCTTACCGTGTACACTTCATATATTCTTCGGCATGATTTGGCTGTTCTTTTTCCTCTCTCTGTAGTAAAACGCATCACATCTTCTATATGTTACTCAAAACTAAAACTGTATACACTAAAAGTATAGACCAACATACTAGGTTTAGGTTTCTATACCTAAACCCAAACTTAAAAAAAAAAAAAAACCTAAACCTAAACATATCACCTTTCAAACGAATAGTGCTGCCCAATATACGGGCTTCAACGCCATCTAGTAACAAAAAACCTAAGTCTCCACCTAATATTATTGGCAATTCGAGCTTCCCCATGGCTCAGCTCAGTCTAACAGCTGGAAAATTAAATTAAAATTTGAAAAAGCTTTAAACAGGTACAAGGCTTGATGCCATGGGTCCCTAATGAGTGCAAGTAGACGAGCACCTCACAACGGAAGAGGAAGACAATCGACTTAAGGCTGACTAGAAACTTAGATGAGCTACTAGCTAAGGAAAGTATGGCTCACACAAAGCTACGTCTACATGATATGATCTGAACGTCTCCTCTTCAGGGGAACCTGACACTTATTCCACATCCACAGCCAACGTTCAATGGCGAATGTCGCGGATACTATTGATTCTGAAAACTGTGGTCGCAAAAGATAGGCAGAGCCTTTATTATAATGGTTTCATAAAATCTAGTAAAGGATGGTTCAGATGATAAGCAGACGGAAAACAGCATCAAAAAGACCAAGGTCCAAGCCTTAAGAGTATGCGAACCTTTCATGGAAACGAAATTGAGCTTTACCGCCTCTAAGCTGGTCGTACAAGCGCACTAGACATGCGCACTGGATTGTTTCGTACCGTAAGCACAACAAGACTTTTCTTCAAAGTTCAGTCCCGTAAAAGTCTGAGTTTAACTTATACCAGATTCTTTCTCAGTCATAGCCGCGCTTAAACCAAGTCGTAGAGTTTAATGCTGATTCCCAATGGCGTCAATCGAGAAGCCGAGGAGCGACCACGATGTAAACATTCGAAAGCGTTGGTGTTTCCGGGATTCGAACTCGCTCATCGTGCGTCAGAGTCCAACACGAAAAATACTTTTAAAAAAATGCCTAGCGTGCAGGGTTCTTACGCTGAAGATTAAATGTGTTCACAAATAATGGATTATCCTGATCGTTGATTGGTACCCTACAAGCTACGACTAGATATGTATGTATTTGTACGGCTGAAATTTACCCTTAAATATTCTTTGCGCCATAGATGCCTGAAACTAAGGAAGGTGCTTCGAGTCTTTGAGTTACCCTATTCCTATGTACTTATAGCATATATATATATGCTGCCTTCGATTATGAATTGGCTGCACTGCACCCAATCCATCTCAAATTCACCGCCTAACAGCAAACCCCTTTGGCCAGACGCCCGGCTCTCCCTTCAACGCAAAGAATCACCAAAGTGTCCTTGTCCTAAAAAATCATCCCCCTCGAGAGAGGAATACAAAAAAAAGAACCGTTTGGTCCACATTCATCCACATACAATTTCACATGCATGGCAGGTCATCTCAACATAACCATCATCGGACACGACATAGCCGTGGTCATAGATTGTCATCCCTCAGATAACAGCATGAGTTTTTGTCAAGTACCAACGCACAAAAGCGCCAAATATGAGAGCATAAGAACAGAGTGCCAACGAACATGTGTCTTTTAAGTCACGTGTCATATGCTATATGCCATAAGCCGTATGCGCTGCATACCACACCGCCAAATTGAAAAACAAGAAAGCACCAACGAACGAACGAATGTGACTACAAGCAAAGGTGAGGGATGTTTCATACTCGCAGCTTTAGTTACAGCTTTTCAACTTTATTCATTTGCATAAAAGCCTTTCGGACGTTTATATTCGACCAAGCGGGCGGAATATGAACTTTGTCTGCCTGCCATTTGCGGTCATCCTCTAGTCTCTATTCATTAATACATCTTTACTTATCGTGATTAAGGTTTCTGTTTCAACTGAGAAGTCAGTTGTGATATGTCTCCTTTTATTGTTGTGACGATATCCTTTGTACTTAATTTTTGTTTTGCTCGCTCATCCTTTGGTCTTATGAATGTCGTTTGCATGGTAAAGGGCTTAAGTAATGATTCATTTGAATAAGTTGAATGCTCTCCTTGCACTATACCAGACATGGTAAAGTGGGCGAGGAAGGAGTATGATTCCAGAGATTTCTGAAACTTTTGAGAATACCTCTAGGACGAGAGCAGTGAATCGATGGGAATAGTTCCAGTTGAGATTGCAGTTGCTTCAATTTCATGGAATTCATTCAATCAGGTAGGAGAATGAGTAAATATTTGTAAAAGTTCCACAGAAATCCCTACAATGAACTTTCTCGCTCCGAAGCATTAACTTCATTAGGGAACCTGTCATAAAGCAAAAAGCCATGAACCCCTTACAGTTATGACATAAAAAGGTAAAGGAAAAAAAAAAACTTATTACTTATCCCCTAGAGTTTGTCATACTTCGTCAAAGGTGTTACTTAAAACTCAACATTCGCTCCGCCATATCGCCATAATCGCATATTTCCCCCGAGTACGCTGCGTGTTCGAACATAAAGAAAGAAACTTTCTTAATTTGCGATTTCGAATGTCTCACGTCGCCAAGCGCAACTGCAATCGCTAATATAAACTTCTAATTGAGTCGCGGTAACAAACGGTTTATATATGTGATTGCAGCTACACATCCGTATCTCGACGATGGGATTACAACCGCTCCAAGATGCATTTTGTGTGCAAAGTGTGAAATTATTCCACCCACCCGCCACCAATCGTCGTACGAAAACCATAAAGAAAACCGCTAAATCACTGCATAAGGATGCATACGATATCCCATCCGCACAAATGCACAGCAATTAGATACAAATGAAGATACCTCGGTCGTGTTAGTGCCAGACGATGTGGAAAGATGCTCACCAACGTACTCACTAAAGCCACAAAAAACTTTAATCCACCCACGAAGATCTATCGCTGTGATTAGAATTTGCTGCAACGATACTATACTGAATTCATTGTGATCTAGGTAGAAAGCTAATGAAATTCGATAACGCTACAGCACCTCCCTTGCTAAAAAACGATTCGATTTTAAAAGTCTCCCTGGATATACCCGTATACCCAGATCAATGGACATTTTATTATCCTTTTTCGTTTCGTGTCTGGCAGTAACCGACTCCTAATTAAAGTATGTTAACATCGAAATGAACTGTAACTCTGTTTTAATTGAAATGCCATTGGCAGAACGAACAGACGAATGAATGAGCGAAAGGACCAAGCGAATATTCGAATTGTCATTCCATTAAGTCAATCGTTCTATTGGAATATGTCCATTCGCTACCAATCCGATGAATAAATTTATGCAAAACAGCGATGAATGTATGTAATTCGTAAAGTTTTGAGCAGACTAATTGAATTGTGGCCAGTTACGAGTAGAGATACATTATCGTCTACACTCAGGTAGTAGGCTATCCTCATTCGCTCATGGTTTATTAATTAAAGTATCTTGTAACTGAAATTATGCTATTAATTATTCAACATGTGGGATTTGCTTTCTAGACCAAGGTTTACAGTACATAGCTTACATCTACACAAGACATCCTGTGTCATATGTAGACATCTGCCGAGTCATCGGTTGTAGAGTCACTGATGATATTATGATGTTTTGACAGTTACATCGAGAAGAGGATAGCCCTTGAGACATTTTCCCACATCCGAACAAGCAAAACATTTAATATCCAATTAGAAAATGATAAATTGTCATTCGCTTTAAATTTAATTAACCAACGTTAAAGGAAAACACTCATCGATCCTCGTGCGGCGAATTGATGTACCGCTAAATTCGTGACAAATCGATGTACATATGTATAGCCAATTCTCTGGTTGCCAACCTACCATGCCACCATACCCTAATGGCAATTAATTAATTAAAATCACTCGGAAAATGTATTATTTCTCAAAATACCATTATCGCGTTGAAAATCCATTTGAGGCGAGAGGAAAAACAACAAAAACAACAATGAAAAATGAAAAATCAAAATTAATTTCCTTCGATTAGCTTATTGGCGCCCAACGGGAAATCATGTATTTTGGCACATCGAACCAACGGCGTTGCTGGCCGTTGCGACAGTCAGTGTCGGGGGAGGACGACCATTTAGTGCTTGTTGAAAAAGATAAAGGAACTTGAACGTTACTTGGAAATAGGGGCGAAAGCTAGTTTATGGTTTTCTTAAGTAAACAAGCGGGTTTGGGTGGTTGCAAGTGGTTGTTGGTCCTAAGCATACACAGTGGAATTGTTGAACTTGCCGAAAAGGTGATGGTGCAAAGGAAGAATGTTCACGCTTGGTGTAAAATTTATTGAAAGCAGGATACAAGTCATAGAATGGTAGAGTTACTCGTGCATGTCATGTCTTACACGCCCGATGGGTCTGTTACTTGGTTTAGAGGACATGTGACTTATGAAACTTGTCTTTTCCACAAATTTGCCATCTTCACCCGCTGCTCGATGTCTCGTTTTCGATGAATACTGAAGAAAAAAGAAAAAAAAAAAAAAAAAAAACACTAAGCAGCGGAGAGCGCCTCAGGTCTGTTACATTCCCCATTCATGAAATCCAGTACCGAAAATTCTTAGCACATATTGAACACACTCGCCAAAAACCGATTCGACTTACCAGACCCATACCTACCATGAAATTTGCCAGAAATGTCAGCTATTTAAAATCATTTCAATAACGTCATATTATCTGTCACCGTTGACTTTAGCGGATCCCTGTATTTTCATATTTTGTATCTTTATAAAAAAAGGATCTGAAGTTCACTGCTCTGACCCTGTTGCGTTTCCACTCCGTAACACATGACAGATCAATCATGAGTACAAAATCGAATTTAATTAACCGGAAATCGGCTCTCAACCGACTCTAAATCACCCACTCCACAGCTCGCTGAGAGCTCAAAGGCACCATAAAGCACAAAACAGTAAATAGAAACATTTAAGCCCAGCCAGTGAGTGCCCTAGTTCAAATCTAATAAGTAAACTAACTTACCCATAACCCAACCAACGTACGTCAGGACGCACATGAACGCTCAGCACTTAAGCATTAACACAAATACCACAAACAATTCGCCGCATAGACAATTTATCCTTCCCATTGATCAATATTGCTATTTCCCCGAACCATGTTACTTGCATCATTCATTCAATAGTGTGGCCTTAGCTATTCATACATGCACGAGGACTACGAGTGCTCATATCTCGGTAGGGACTACTAATTTAATTGAATTCAGTAGCTGTAGCTGATCCTGGTAGAGTGGGATTGCATTTCCGTGTTAGGATTTATGATTTTTCATATAGCCGCATGATTCTCAACGGGATCGAGATACGAGTAGAGTAAACAGGAAACGGCGTTTTCCCGCCACTCACCACAGCACATTACAATTTTCCATTTGCTTACACACCTGTCATCATGCGGCCCAGTAGACGCATGATGGGTGTGGCACAAGTAAACAATGAATCTATTCTAAAGTAATTTTTTGAGTCATTCAAACCTTGGTTTTGTTCCACTTTCAGTCCTTGAACCCGCCTTTCCGTCACGTGACGTAACAATCAAACGTGGCGTCGATGCCAATGAAATCTACGATATGCTCAGCGAGGTTGGGAGGTAAGTTCATCAATTCCCATCGAGAAATGTTCAAGTAAACATTTTCGTTTTTCATTTTATTTTTTTTTTTTAGGGGAAAATTTGGCACGGTGTATCGATGTTGCGAGAAGGCCAGCGGCCTAAAGTTGGCGGCAAAATTCGTTCCAATTCCGAAACGCGAAGACCGCCGCAATGTGGAGCGTGAAGTGGAAATAATGAACTCGTTACAGCATCATCTCATCATACAATTGTATGCTGCGTACGAATATCAGAAAATGATGTGTGTCGTCCTGGAATTGTAAGGATAAACAAGTTTACTACTTACACTACTCTGAAGTATACATATACTATACTCCCGTACAAAAGGAGAACGAACGAAGACTGATGGGTGAGGGAAAAAAGGAACTTTGCGTCACACATGTTACACGCAAAGTTGCTTTTTTTCTTACGCCCCTTTTACGTTTCTGGTCTTTCATGCACACTCTCAGGGCAGGGAGATTAGGCAGAACCCATGTTACGGGGAATAGAACTAGAAACTCTCTAAGGACTACTGGTTTTAGGTTCCTGTTTTTCCTTTTTTTGTTTCGTCCTTTTGGTCGTTTCTAATTTATATGGCACACAGTTTTGTTGGACATTTATGAAAGTTTCCGCCGCTTGCCAAGCTGCTCTACATTGCAGCAGAAGCAGGAATACCAGAAAGAGTTTTGAGGGGAAACTTTTAGTTGTAAACTAGAATTCAATTAAGTATAAGAGTACAAGCAGGTTGCAGAGACCCCAGAGGTATATAGAGACAACGTAAAGGGTTACAGGTGGAAATCGTATAACAATTGGATTCGAATGACTCTCTGACTATGTTCTGATTAAGTTTAAACAGTAGGTGTTCCCATATAATTAGGGGAAGAAGGAAATAGCAGTTGTAGGGTGTTTGTCGGTTACAAACCGGAGGATACAAGTCCTTATCTGGTCTTCGTGCAATACCTGCAATACAATTGAATAGTTGAGGCAAAATGACAAAGGATTCAGGTAAGAGATTCCGTAGAATGCTTTCGCCTGCTTCGTAGACTCTGTAAATATTATGTTAAAGTGCAAGACAATGTAGGCTGCACGCAATGCTTTTACTCATATTGTTTTGGCGCCAAGCTGATTTTCAAACTTTGCTCCTTTAGGTTTTCCTCAAGTGTCACTGTCAATCACCTTCTTTCAATTTTTTTTTGTGTAAATTGTAAACCGAAATGCAAATCATTCATCATCGGGTAGACAATAGTTTTTTCTTTGCCTGTCGAAAAGCTATCAGCATTTTGTCGGGTTTTGCGAGTTGTTGTCGTTCGATGGAACTGGGAGGAGTGTGGTATGGGCCACCGGTTTTAAAGAAATCTATGCAGGGATCGGGTTTCTATCATTATTTATCGTGAGTGCTCCTTTTACTCGGTTAGTGACTGTCCATCAGAAGCCAAGGACGAGGTAATTAGGGCAATGTGAAGAAAGGAAACTAATACAATTGACGGAGTACAAATCATCATAGAAACTTGTCTTTGACATCGAACAAAAGGACGGCGTTAGGTTATGCTACAACCGGACGCACAACTTTGTAAGAACGCCAACGTCTAGGCTCTCGATCTCGATTCCCTTTTAAATTTTGCAGTATTACTAGTACCACACCATGGGTTTTCTGCCCAGCAAGCTGTTTTTGGTTTGAGTTTGTTTGAGTTAGACCTGGTAGAGTACTCTCAATTCCGCTGGTTATAAAAAGCTGATTGGCTTCATCAGCTCATGAGTTAATTTTTTTAGAATTAAATGTCTTCTATGGATCATCCTCTCGTACTTTTATGAGGACACTACCTGTGACACTCAACCAATTTCAATTTCCCTCTTACATCTCTTTCGCGAGGTGCCAAAAAGGTATCATGACTGCGGTGCCTTGGAAGACGTTACATCCTCTGCGAAATTAAATCTTTCGAATTCCAGCTTTCTGCACCCTTTAGTCTAGTGGTAAAGTTCCCCATGTAAATAGCTGTATGTATGTATGTTGGCGTTACAGTCCATGAAGAACCTGAGCCGAGCTTCTCTCAATCACCCATGTTGTGTGTGATTTCATTTTCACATAGGTGAAAGGGACCTACAGTTTATTGCCGGTTCCGAACGGCGAATTTCGAGAAGCTTTTCATGACAATTTTACTACAGGGGGTTTTGTCAGAACCCCGCTGAGGAGAAACACCGTGAAAAACACGTTCGATAACAGGGCTGTGTCGGGATTCGATCCCGAGTCATCGGCGTCAGAGGCCAACACACTACCCACTGCGCCACGGTGCTCTCGATGTAAATAGCTACTTTCTAAAAATTAAAGGAACAAACATGCCTTCATACCACTGCGACACAATAAAATTCTGGCGCTCAATATCCATCCATCTGGAGTAAAATTCCCTTTCATACCTTCACAGTTGCTGTAAAAATGAGCTTCACCAAGTCTCAGCTGAAGACGTCATCCCTTAATTCTCCACCACATACACCATACAACATACTAACCCCCAATGCCACTAATCCATTCTATCTATCTCTCCACAGAGTCGAAGGTGGCGAACTGTTCGACCGCGTGATCGATGACGAATTCGTCCTCACCGAACGTGCCTGCACGGTCTTCATCCGGCAAGTTTGCGAAGCAATGCAATTCATTCACCGCAACAACATCCTGCACCTTGACCTCAAACCAGAAAATATCCTCTGCCTGACAAAGGAAGGCAATCGTATCAAAATCATTGATTTCGGCTTAGCCAGAAAATTCGATCCCGACAAGCGATTACAGGTAATAAAATCCAGTTCTCTGCACATAAAACTTTCAACTTTCTGACCTCGAATAGTCACTAACTCCCATCACCCATTTCAGATCCTCTTTGGAACGCCGGAATTCGTTGCGCCGGAAGTTGTTAATTTCGACTGTATTTCATACGGCACTGACATGTGGAGCGTCGGTGTTATCTGCTATGTGCTGTAAGTATTGCCCCCCTACTACCGGCCTACCTGCCATCCTTCGAAAACTAATTGAGAAATATTCAATTTCCTTCCACAGTCTCTCCGGCCTATCACCGTTCATGGGCGAGACTGATATTCAAACGATGGCAAACGTAACGATAGCCAAATATGACTTTGAAGATGAAGCATTCAGCAATGTGTCCCCCGAGGCATTGGATTTCATCTCAAAATTACTAGTCAAGGATATCAAGTAAGCTTATTCACTCAGCCACCAGCCATCGGTGCCGGTGTACTTATTAAAATTTTCTGTTATTTACGCGCAGCACAAGAATGACTGCCAACGAGTGTCTGGAGCATAAATGGTTGAAACGAAGACCAAAACCACCGCCAATCGTGTCGCCAAAACCGACAAATGTACCACCAGCAAAATTGAAAGCGTCAACACCATCGCCTGTGCCTGCGGATGTCATCATGGAGAACGTGCGCAATATCACTGAGGTGAGAGGGAATGTTTTTTTATTCGCCCCCCATTTGAGGTTTTCGAAAAAAGAGTGCAAAACCATATTTCTTCTTTTTCAGGGCAAGGAATTGGAGCAGTCAAAGGATAATTTGAGGAATTTCATTGAGCGATGGGAGGAACACCCAAATAGTCCTTATGTGTTTGATGCGGAAGAGAATGTGATCGTACCATTAAGGGAGTCGAGGAGAGGAAGTATATCATCGTCTAGAGGTGGGTTGCTGTCATTTTATACAAAATAGGATATGTTCAGGCATACTTACGGGTAATTTTGACATTTCGATGACATGATTCTTGTTCGCAATCTGACGTAACCGTCACCCGTCACACATTGCGAAAATCGATTCTACCTCTAAAGCTCACTGTGGAGAAATGTAGAGACGTTAAGCAAAACTCGCTGTGTGTGACGATTTCACCTTTTCTTTTCCTGCTATGATTTTTTACCTCATCTGTCACAAAATTTTTGGTCTTTTTCCTGTTTTTTTTTGAAAAACTAATTCCGTCCTATATACTATATATGTACTTTCAGAGACAAGGTTTTAGGATAATATCATAGTTTTATAAAAATGAAGGACGCTGCCGTTAATGGCTTTTACACACATGTATGTCACAATCACAAATTTTACACAAAACGTTTTTTTTTTTCTTTTCGAAAGCATTGCATTTGCAAACACGCTTTTTTAATACTGTTAAACCAGTGGCACGGATTTTTATTTTCTTTTTCGTGTTTTTTTCCTTTTTCTTTAAATTTTGGTATGACACTTATGATTCCTGTCACAGATAATTGACAGATTGATTAACAAACACATTTGCAGATGGTTGTTTTTGTTTTTTGACTGGCTTTCTGTACAAGTTTAGCTTAATTTCGATAACCAAAATGTAAAATGCCTGAGAGTATGCCTAACATATATATGATAAGATCTGTCATAATCCTTCCAAATATGCATATGAATATCCCTAAATTGATGATGGTAGATGATAATATGCCATAGTGTATGCGAAGCACATTCCGTTTATTGCATGTCCCGTCGAATAAATCTAATTGACGTCCTTCGTCGTATTCAACAACACACGGAAACTTTCTCATTTCCTAAACAAGCACTCAAACTTTGCCGGTCGTTTGTTTTTCCATCCGCTCGGACATACGCCTCGAGTATGAGGTATAAAAAATGACCTCCCGTTCAGGTATCCACCCACAAGCTCACGATGATTTAGAATCTCCTTTACACCGTTTGCCCCAGTATGATGTACAAATTGCCTCCAAAGCTCGCTCTTCTTAGGCCGGGAATGACCCAACTTTTGTCATAAAATATAATTTTTATAGACCCCGTCCGCCCGGAAGAGGCTTAATACAGGTTGCACAATTGCAAAAAAATCCATGACACAGGGGAAAAAAATGTATAAAAAGAGACGTGTCCTTATGGCGGCAAAAATATTAATTAAATATTTATTGTTGTTTATGACGCGTCCTGTCCAATGACCGAGAGACACAAGGACACTTCTCGTCGAACTTTACGACGTCTGAAGTTGCTTTTTGATTACCGCTAAGATCAAATGCTTTTCCTGGCACTTGTTATTCGTTATTCAATGGGAAAATCATGCAAATGCCACTCATCCTGGGGATGGTACTAAGCATCTTAAAGCAGGCTTCAAGAGCACTTGAGTTCTTACCATAAAAATTACCATCAGGATACTTGAAGTAATTGATGTCCTTTTTCTTTTCATTCCTCTCTCTTTGCAGTCTGCTCGCCATCTCCTTGTGAATCTATTGAAACACTGGCGGATGATGACAATAATAATAATGAGGAGAGTACCACCAGCGACAATGTAGATTTGACACCTGTCAATGAACGTCCTAACTTCTTCGACAAATCTCCACCGGAAACCCCGACGCCCAGTGAAATCAGCGACCTTCGTTCATCTAGTCCCACGTCTAAGGACATTCGTGACTATCTCCACTCATTCGATCGTCGAAATTCGGACACGAACTTCCTTCTCGGACGTCGATCGAGCGGTGAACGTTTAAATTTGGCCGATGAGATTCGCAAGCTCTCCGATCATCTTCTGATGTTAGCAGAAATCAATACGAAACTCGGTGGCGACAATAGCACAAATGGCACGGGAGAGACAACACCAACAAACGAGCAAGTCCCGAACATGCAAAATGTAAACACCTCCAACAGCAGCGTAACCAGTAGTAGAAGTAGTACTTCATCTGTGATAAAGGATTCCTCAAAGCAACAGACAAGTTACAGCAGCAGTAGCACTTTCACCTCCAGATCAGGCAGTGTCACGTCGAGTTCCTCCTCTAAAATCAGCTCAATGTCTGTCCGACTACAAAAGTCAATCGAAGAGACACCAACAATCCTAACCAATGGCAACACAACAAAACTCCCACCGACAAGGCCTCAGACGCATGCTAGTACCCCACAACTGAACGGTGTCAAAGCCGAATCGATCCAGAAAGCTATTAACAATCTTAAAACATCAACTCTCTCCGAAGCCAGCATTCGACGGGCCAAATTTCGAGTAAACCAAATGAGTCGTGACGTTCCCATCGACTCACCTGACAAACATCAAACTGTTAACCTCGAGGAAGCAGCCAATGCGACCAAGGATTGCCTGCTGCACCTCTTGGAGAAATACAACGAAACCAAGATGCGCAATCCCCTGGGCCGACACCAGAGCATCAGTGTGGACTGGAACGTTTCAGACAACCTGGAATACCGATCGATGAGCTCGATAAATGCATTCTTTCAGCGACACAACACCAGCGGAAGAAATGTCAAACAACTTCAAGCCCAGCTCGAGGGTAAAGCTAAGAACAAATAGTCACTGTTGCATAGAGAGGACCCCCTTCGCCTAGTACTTAAGACCAATCGCATGGGATGTAATCTGTCAAACTGCAACTATTCTACTAATCACTAATAACTGTAATTAGAAATTTCTATTTATTTAGACAAATCCAAAAAAACAAAATGTTTGGAAATTACGGTAATTTAAGGGGAAGTAGATTTTTTCTTTTTTTGTTTTGTGTACATTGTATCTTTAGTAGTTTATTTATTTTTAGTACGAAATTATTGGAATTAAATAAATATGTTTTAGAAATTTGTTGGTTAAAAAACAAAAGTTGTTTGAATGGTAGTGAATGCCGGCCCTGGTGAATGGCGTTTCGTTAGCATTGGGAATGATCGACACACAGGGATGGCATGAGGTCGATAAAATGAATTAAATGACAAAATGTCTCATGACACAAATTTATAGTCAATGCGTAAAAAGAAGGAACTGAACTACAACTGTGTACAGAATGAATTTGAGTAGAACTTGTTTCCTGAGTAGAACTTGTTGCCTTAGTCCCAGTTACTGTCAAGTCGACGAGGAATTTTTCCTCGACTATGGACTTATCGGTAAGCTGCGATCATGTCCGAAAAGCAAAATGTTCACACAAATACCGTCAAAAATTACTTTAAATTGTGATCGAACTCAGCAGCCAGCAGCCTACAGTCATCACACGTCTACACCGAGAACTCTGAGGTCGAACTCTTTGGTCAACGAACATAAGCTGTTTGCAAGCAATTTCTCTGCTCTGTTACGTCCATTTGCTTGTCGCAAAAAATCCATACTCGTACCGATATCGAAATGACATCCTTCGAATCAACCGACTTACGAGTACTGGCAATCACCGAACAATCTGAATGCATTATCGAAGTTGCGAGTTAATGGCATGGCATCTGATGATGACACTTACGTACTTAATACTTTTAATTGTTCTTTGAATGGGATGATGCATGTCGGGTCAGGTCAATAAATGCCCGTGTCACCGTCCCGTCGTGTGCTGTTATTTGTTCAAAGACATAATAGCAAAAATGTGCTTGAAGGCGTTACTAATACAGAAGTAAAAGCAGTTTTGTTGTATAGGAAAATGTCAGCAGAACAGGAAGATTTCATGTGAGGTCCAATGGGTCCATATGGATCACAGCCAGTTATTAATTCAATGCTGTGGTAAACTAATTTTTTGATGAGCACCGTTCAAGCCGCCTGGCGGACCTTCACAGCAGTCGTCATATCACAATATTGTTCTTGAAGTTCGGCGAAAATAGACAAGGATGTAGGTGTGTCGCACGGTATGACAAGTATTTACGTTCGGGTGGAAGAAGAGCAGTTTCGATTGCCGAGCTATTCCACCAAAGTCGTCTACATGGATGAGGGTGAGATTCAGCACTGTACGCTTGAAAGTAAGAAAAATTCTTAAACTGCTATCGCACGCTCGGAAATCATCCGAAAATTACAGGTGGTGTATGGAGACAAAGCAGTTCAAGAAGAGTCAACGAAAGGGAGGACGTCAAAGTCGCAACTGAAGGAAATATTGATCGTTTTATTCGATATCCGAAGAAGGTGAAGTCACACCTCAAGGGAACTTATCATGGCGATGTAAAGAAGGTCAAAGGTCATGGTTCTGAACGAGTTTACTTTTTAACTAGTAGGCTACGCTACTTTATTGGTAATGTTCGTCGTCGTTACTTACGTGTGAGAAATCACGGCAGGTTTTAACGTCCTCGTTTGGAGGGTCAACGAACGTAATATTTCCAGGTCTTGAATGGAGGCTGGCCTACCGAAGTATTTTATCTTATTTATCCGGCCAGTTATTTATTTATTTATTTATAAAGACCAAGTTGACTTACATCCGCGATTACTTAATCTTTATGCCCGATGTTCGGCCTTCCTCTCCTTCCCGAACCAAGAGTCTCGGATTCGAAGACCCTCTAAGCTGTAGCATTGGTGTTCATGCGCTCGATGTGGCCGAACAAATGTAGTCGTCGGATCTTTACCTTCCAGACTATATCCACATCTTTGTACAGCTCGTAGGGTTCGCGATTATGTCTTCTCCTGCATTTGCCTTGCTCACAAGCAGGGCCAAATATCCGAAGCAGAATTTTTCTATTGAAAGAATCCAAAATCAGTTCCGCCGTCCCGCTTATCGTCCAGCTCTCAGCTCCATACAATAAGACTGGTAATTGGTTCTTCGAGTGAGGAGTTTTTGACCAAGTTATTTCGACAAGCTGAAGGATATGTCGTATATCCACTGTGGTGTCGCTTGTGGAGTTTACATTTGCCTTGACTACCTCGAAATTATATGCTTTGTCCCAGATGGTGAGCGACGGATTGGTTTCTGCTTGACAGCATGTATTCTGTCTTATCCTCATTAACTTTAAGACCAACTCGTTTCGTCTGTTCTTCAATGGCCGTGCAAGCTTCTACAATATCACGCTGAGATTTTACGATGATGTCAATATCGTCCTTGTATCCCAGCAGCTGAACGGACTTTAGCAGATGGTGATTTCCGTGTTCACACCTGTCCGCTGCACAATATGCTCCAGTACCAAATTAAAGAGGTAAGACGATAAGGCATCTCCTTGCCAAAGTCCGGTGCATGTTTCAAACGTTCCTAGAACCGAACTGCACAGTGTATCGTGTATTTTTTAAGGTGGCGCGACACAACCGGAGCAGTTATCCCGGGATCTCAAATTCGGCCATCGCATTGGGTATGTGTCAAATTGACATTTACTCTCCTGCACTTCACTCGGACATCTCATTGCAACCACAAACGAATTCAAATTCAACATCGACCAACTACCGCCATCTGCCAGCAAACTAACCACCATCATTGGTTCATGCATTTGCTAAACGAAAGTAGACCACACCACCACTCGATACAACAACCGACGGCTATGGTGAGAAAACAATTTAAAAACCAAATTAACGTCTACCCACAAAAATCCATTGCTTCTTTTATTACGTAAAACTTATCTTCGTATCTCATTAATACAATTAATTACAATTATCTGTACACATATGAGTTATGGGCTACATAGGCTTCTAATACTATTCAAAATAATCTTGTCTTTTCCTTATACATAACAAAAATTTGTAATCATATCCTATGGTGAGTTCTTAATTAATTGTTAATCGTTTTCGTTCCTTATTTGTTTCTGTCTTTTGTTTTCGGGTCACACCCGACCAAACAAGGCGAATGTCCACCGAGAGATGTTCTTATAAAGAACATCTTTCCAATTGTATTACGCGATCAGGTCTAGGTCTAAGAGATTGGTAATTTGTTCAGATAAACTTAAGAGAAAAATTCGAAAAAAGGAATGGAAATGAGTGGAGAAAAATCTGTCAATTTCAAAGATTTCCATACGAAATCAAGAAAATTAAGGATTTTTTCTTTCCTTTTTTCTCTAAATGGCTAATGTCGATGGGATTCCAATCAATCTGGCCAAGGGGACAAGATGTGATGTATGTCAAGTGACAAATTGCACAATGAAAAATGTATTGCTCGTCACTTGTCACGTGTAGCACCACCGTCTCGATTTTTTGAGCAGATTGAGGTGAATCCCCTTACAAAGCTGAGTTTTGTTTGAATTCATGTTTAAACACCTAATGTCCAAGTAAATTATTTACATTTCTTAATCAATGGGTTATAGGTTTATAGGAGGACGAGGTTCAATTACGGTCCATTTGTATATCATGGAATTGGTCAATGGAGTGTTGTCGTTTTAGTTTAAACCCAACAACAGCCCAGTGAGCATTGCATGATGAGGTGAATATACTTAAATCGATTGCTCGCCTTATCAAAAATAATAAATTAATACATAATAAAGGACAAAACAGGAAAATGTGTGCATGTGTGAATGTAAGGTGATACTACCAATAACGTAGTATGTATGGCATTTGGATGGGAGAGGGTTATAGGGATGTCTATCGCTTAGATTAAAGTTTAGTGTTTCTTTAGAAACATGCTTATTAGCGAGCTTGTACTGCTATTACTGGTTGTGCGGGCGCGTTTCGATGGCGAGATCTTTTTCGGTGTCTGTACCAGACGCTTGCGCTCCTTCATGTACTCTGTAAAAATGAAGAGAAGAGGGGGAGAAAGGAAATCATTAATTCAATTGCATTCGGAATAATTTTTGAATAAAATTAAAGTGAAAAAAAAAAAAATGAAGGGAGGAAACGACCAGAGACAACACATGTTACGCCGAGGGATCGTTATGGTAATTTTGAAGGGCGTTGCATCGTACAAGAATCAAACGTTCAACAACGGAAAAAGGCGTTGTATGCGGTTACGCGACGAAGAAATGGTCAATATATGCGGTTAACGAGTGCGTTAAAATGCAAATTCAGTCAGAATGCATAGCCTATTGCTATCGGACACGGAAAGTATTATCGAATTCCTTGTAATTATGTACATCGGGAAAGAACACAAAACAATCAAAACAAACAATCGAGAAGGACCTGGACCTGACCTGGGACTTCATCTCCTTCTTCTCCTCCTGCAGCATACTGTGTAATGTGTGATACGATTCTTATTGTTGATCGACGCGTGCCATAAATTTGCCATTCGAACAGGAGCCGACGAAGAAAGAAAAGAAAAGGGAATCAAAAGAAAAACAAAACTAAGAAAGGCCCTTGAACCCAGCGGCAAAAAGAACACATAAAAAAAACGAATTGTTTGCTCGAACGAGTCAGTGACTTCTCTTAAAAAAGGAGGGTCGGTCGGTCAGGCATCAGTATAACAATATTATAGATAACCTGCCGGTAATCCCGTGAAGGATATACGATAACCGGATTTCCTATGCGGTCGTTTATAAATACGATGTGTCACTTGAGTGAGTGACCCCTTAATTAGCATTCCGCGTCGATCACCCGCGATCTGAATAAATTTCTCGGTCAATTCACACCCAGAATGCGTACCGGAGGGCAAGAAAAAGGACATATGGCACTGTGAGGCTCGTGGCTAAGGGATATATGACACATTTGCTCTCGTTCAAGTGCATTTGAATATTTTTCATCCGATAAGCATCAAATTCATGAATTCCAGAATCATTAATTGGGCATATGCGGGCCATTGCATGATGGTTGATCGTTACTGACTGATCGTCATCGTTGTAACGGTCATATGTGGATAGTTTGTTGAATTTATCAATTTTTATTCATCGTGTCACGAGCCGCGGCAATTAGTTTGTCGTCGACGTAGAGAAGGAGATCGTTCTGTCACAGATGCATATGATCGTCATCCCTTAAACCGTGTGTGTTGAAAGCCCAAGGGGTAGGGGGACGGCATGCAATTTCATGAGGATGACGACTGATAAATCTGTTGGTTGATTTCAAGTGGTCTATAGCGCAGGAGAAGAGCCGATAGCGTACAGCTGCTGATGTTGGCACGCAACATAGTACATAATGACTAAAGCAGGCGAAGGGTGAAATACTTTCTATTTTTGTACACCATTTCCTTCCGAAGGGGGAGGCTTGTGTTTTTTGTCCCTGATCCTGTTTAAGACACTCTACATCTGGTGGATGGCATTTGATTTAGAGGGATGACGTCGAACATACATACAACAGATGCGGCTTAACGGAGAGAGAGAGAGGAACTAACTATTGGTTGACTGTGGTTTTCTGACCGACAACAATCAAGGGTAGATCACAGTCGGGCCAGTTGAGCAATTCGACAACGAAACAAACATCTGTTCACTTAATTATGGCCATGAATAGAACCTTTACTCTCGTTTTTTGTGTTTAGCCGTCAATACAACGTCAATTTACGCCCTTTCTGTTGTTCGACTTTGTTATGTCGTTCAACAGCACTCCTACACAATCGGATTGAGAAATCAAAGCGTAATCGCTACCGTGGAGAGGAGACAGCAAACAACAAAAGGCCACCGATGAAAGGGGGAACAGTGAACCCGTAATTAGAATTCAAACGACGACGATGCACTTCCGCTTTTCTTTTCGACGTTACATATACAATGGGAACAAACAACAAACAAAATTACAAGATCCACTTAAATACTCCTGGGAACAGTGGAAAAGACCGTTGAAATCATATCACCATAACGTTCGCGTCTGCGTCTGTCTCAACTCATTCACATTGAATAAATTACGCTACGATTGAGTGATCGTAGGTGCTTTAATCGAGGGTGTAGCGTGTTCTATTGGTTCGTTTCTTTAATTTTCCGCTTGATTTCGCGTGAGAAAGTCATAAGTTTCTTTTCAAACTCACCTGTGATCTTCGGCTGACGTTTGCGTAGTACTCTACTGTTGACCATTGGTGCTGCCATTGATTCGTCCTGCGAATCCTCCTCAGCCGTCGATAGTGATGATGATACAGAAGATAACGATGAATTAGCACGTTCGGCACGTTCGTCCATTAGGAGATCTTCCACGGTCACCTGGGGTATTTCACGAACATGAGCTGCTCGACTGAGTGTATACATTTCGGGGATAAAATCGGTTTTCGGGACAGGTTCCCACGCGTATCTTGTTGTGGTGTTTAGAGGTCGTCCGTTGCGAAAGTCGAAACCCCATTTCTCTGTGGCTTTCTTTTGGGCGATTTCTATTGTCTCGTGGAAACTTCTGAAATGGGGGGAAAAAACGAATAGTCAAGTTCAAGAAGAGAGTTCGTAATCTTTGCACGTTTTGTGGTCAAGAGAAAATGCTGAGTATGCGCTACAGTGCTGTACTTACTTTTGGATGTCCAATGGGTTTGTTACTCCAAACAGATTCTTTTTGACCCTTTGCATCTGTTGTCCGCAAGGCAGCGCCCTACCCACCGAGCACATCGGCGATCCTAGCAACTTCAGCTCCGCCAGGACAACTGGATTAAGTACACGCGCAGTCATAATTCTTTACTTCACTGTTCCCCACAAAAACGAATGAGCGCACGAAAACAAAAAACCACAATACCACGCTTCGGTGGTAATGAAAATATTGTCAATTCGTCGATTTTCAAATTGTTTGATAACCGACTTAAGCTGAGCTCAGCTCGAAAAGCGTCAAAAGCACGACAATCACACAGAGAAGACAAGTTCACGGTTTCGTCTCTATTCCACTTGTTGTTTTCTTCTGTCTTTCCCCGGAGCTTCCAAAAGCTCCGACGCACTGATTCTAGGTTAGAGATTCTTCCTATCTTTTCCCGCACAATCTTTCGAACACAATTTCCTTTAATTCCTGTTTTCTTCAAGTTCAATTTTCTTGTGATTTTCGGGCGGAAAAAATAAAAACAAATTTCCAATCAGGTATCCAACCAAAGTACACCCATTCACTGCGCATCGAATGTAATCGGGAACACAGAGAATCCACTTGCTTCGCCTCAAAATGTCGGATAAACGTCAGACTAAACGAGAGATCAAATCAATTGGGGAGCACACGAGTAAAAGAGATGCACGCATTGCCCCACAAATGTGTCAGTCACGCAATTACTTATTTTTCACTTTCACAAAATTCAATTTTACTTCTCCAATCGATTTACTGATGATTTTCAGAGTCAATTGGTGCGACAGATCGCACTGTTTTTGGAATAAACAAAAAAAAACGACTCGAGCAAACTAATTGGCGTACGCGACGTTCGCGTCTTCACACCATGGATGAATTTCTTGAACTGACGAATCGAAAATTATTTTGATCGCGTTTCGTAGTTGCTTTTGTCGTCTACTCTTTGTTATCCATTTTCGTATACTCTCCATCCCAATTGTCGTCGTGCGTGGCTTGAGTGTGTTGCCCAGTGTTGCCTCGTATCGCGTCGGCTGTCTCGTTCGTACGCGTTGGTTGTCGATGGCTAGATAGAGGGTTATTTTTCACCCGTGCGTTTTACATTCTCTTTCGCGTTATTTTTGTGTGGTAGCACACGCATTGAACGTACAGAATAGAATCGTTGCTGGGGAAGGGATGTGATTTGATGGGATTTGAAAGGTCTTTGCTGGTGGTGGATTTTGATTTGTCATACTCTGTATTGGTTCTCTTACAGCGGAGGTTTACGTGTTATATGCGTACTCTATTACATTATTTTGTGTAGTCTTGGAGGAAATGGCAGTTTTTAATGCAAACTAAATTGGTTTTTAACGAATCTCTGATTAAATGAAAAAACAGAAAATACATTAAAAGAAGGCATTAGTTGCAATTATTGGCTTGGTTATGTAGAAATGGCGAAGTAATTGCGATTTGATATAGTAGCAAGACCGAGAAGCACCACTGTCCTCAACTCCAAATAACGAAATAGACTCGAATCGATTGTATTTATTTCAAATATCAACTTCTAAATATATGTAGCTTGATGACGCAACGAATTCCCCTAAGCCGCACGACCACAAATTATATCGAGCAGAGCAAAGAGCACATTATGGCACCGCTAAATCTAAGTCGCGAGAGAATGTCCTCTGTTTGGAATACCGCTGCTGATGTGGTCCAGGACGAAGGAACCATAGCAATGCTTGATTAGGCTCCACCTTATTAGTGGTCCATAGAGTAGTCAAACTTTACACAGTTAAATGCAATCTCAAGAACTTGAAGGAAGGTCGCCGATCTACAACCTAGTCTAGCCATAGCTATAGTGGAGAAAAGTTGTGATAAGCCTTATGCCGTCTTGGTAAAATAGAAAAACTTTTTGTATGGCACTTATCTGAGAGGCTTAAACGAAATTCATGGAACTTCTTTGTTGAACATCTTAATGTGGGGCTTAGCGAGAGGAGGATTTTCGTAGCTTGAGAAGTCCAGAGCTCAAGAACCTCTCAAGAAAGGAGAACGCCTTCAGGAAGTTTACCTCGGAACTTGTACATCGAAACTCGAAGTACCTACTGGTGCATTCCATCTTGAACTGGACACTGAAGGTAACAGAAAAGACAGTGGAAGAAGTAACTGGTTATTAATGCAAAACTTGGCAATACTGTGACTCTCGCCTACCACCAAAGTAGCCTGGATACATTGACTGTATTCATAACGTTTTATAAAGCCGGTAGTACGATTTACTTCTTGGTAGAAGTACAAATGTCCAGCTTTTCCCTGATTCACATAACCTAGACGGTAAGCTGCGTTCAACTTAGGATGTTACTGCATTGCTTTGGGGAAAAATGTGTTGTATACAGAAGATCAAGGGTAAGTCGTAACATTTTGCTGTCCTGTCCTTCCAGATAGACCTCTAGCAACCACTTGCAAGTGTGAACTAAACTGAGGTTCTTTTCTTTACAGAACGTCTGTCTTATGCATTATGCTGCATGTGCGCAAAGTGGCCCTTCGAATGCATCCCTTTTTGGAGATGTACCATGCTTATCAGCGCGGAAAATTCTGCGAGACTGCGCTTTAAAACCTAGTTGGGGGGATGGAATGCGAACATAGACATTGAGGGAGCTTTTGATAACGAAACTTTTGACAGTAATGGACGACATGGCGTAGCACTGGTTCTGTGGATCAAAGCAATGCTCAGGACATTGATCGCTGATGCAGGCCTCGACCAATGTGTTAAATCCGGCGTAAACAGGGGCTGCCCACAATGCCCTCTCAATGCCTCTGAAATCTATGTCGCCTCATGCTTAGGAACAGGCACAGGCGGCGCTAGATGTGATCGATGATTGGTGTACAAGAAACGGGCTGTCGGCTAACGCTCCGATGTCATTCTCTTCAGGAGAAGGAGAAAAATACTGGTACTAGTTGGCACTCCTATCCCGGTATCCTGGGAGTCATCTTAGATACCAAGCTTCTCAAAGCAAAGTCAAAGCATGTTGAGTCAGAAACCGGCAAAGCGCTGTCAGCTTTCCTGCAGTGCAAAGGTGCCATTAGCAAAACATGGGGTTTAATGCTGGCAAAGGTAATCTGGACCTACATGGCGATGAGAAGACCGATAATCCCATATGCATCAGTTGTCTGGTGAAACAGGCTAACACGCAAACACGTGGAGACGGTTTGTCTCAGCTGTACGGCGATTTTCCCCAGCAAGCCGGGCGTTACTTTAGATGCTATGATGAACTTCTCAAGAAAAATGTTTTGTTGGTACAGCTCGCATTGGAATGAGAGTGCGCTTGCATGGGAAATATCCTACGACCCGAGTCTCAAGCATATGCCCTCTGACGCGATGCCACCTGTTATCATATTGCGCTATAACTTTACAGTCGAATTTCCATGGCGTCAGGATTGGCTATCGCCATATACTGAACCTGAAAAGGATTGTCTTCACATTTTTACAGATGGCAACTAGTCTGGGCTGGAGTTCGGCGCTGGGGTTTTCTTTGAATGCGAAAACGTCCGACTGCGTTTTTCGTTAGAAAAACATGCGTCTCAATCCTGATGGTCATGCACTATATTGTGAAGCATAAGTCGAAGGAAGAACATAAGCGCTTGCAGTGAGAGCCAAGAAGTTGTACTCAAAGCTGTATCCAGCTCCAAGTTAGTGTATGAACTTAAGGCCTTCCTGAACAAAGTCGGTAGACTAAACTTACTAAGGCTTGTTTGGCTCCCAGGTCATTCTGGGATCCGAGGAAATGAGATTTCTGGTGAACTCAGGCTCAGAGGAGAGTTTCTCGGGACCTGAACCTGCCTTTGGCCTACCTGCTTCAACGGTCAGTTCCCACAACAACGATTGGGTCCTTAATGCACACAATCGTAGATGAAGAGAATGTCCAGGATGTAGGATGACTAAGCGCGTACACCCTGATCTCTGCAAAAAATTCGCAATATTCTCCTTATCCTTAAGGAGTATTGACTGCAGAAGACTTAGGGCATCATTACGGGCCATTACACTTTTGCCAAGAATCTCTGTATGATTGTCATCAATGAGGCGTCATCCTATGCTACATGTCGCGAAGAGGACGACAAAGCAGAACACTTTCTCTGTGACTGTGACTTTCTTTGTTCTCGCATGGTGGCGCACCTTTGGGATCGACGTGATGTGTGCCGAATATCTTAGAGCTACATCACTGAAGCTCCTTTTCATTTTTCTCCGGAAAACGGGAAAAATACAGGAAAGGTAGGTGTCAGTCTGGCAGTACAATTGACCAGTACTTGCGTTTGAGTGCAGAACGGACAACAAAAACAAAGTTCTTTCCATATGGTTGTGGAGCCACATTAAAGCCGCTTGCTTCACTCGATCTTTTGTTCACAAATAATAAAGGGAGCTTCCCTGCGGTGGGGAATGCCTACATCAATTTTGAAAGGGTTTGGTATTTTTATTTGACAATTGAAATGAAAATATTGAGAACACAAGAGACCTTAATACTGTTGTGGGAGCCATTCAGTACAGAGATGCCAGCGACTTTTAAGACAGTGCAGCTACTACTTTGAATATACTTACACTTTTTTTTGTTTTTCTCTCTGGTGGATATTCCGAAGAGTATCCAGAGTTGAGTCGTGCGCCACCGTAGATGCGGCCGTCCTCTGCCTCGCCTTCCTTCCGGGGTGGATTCGAAGACTCTTCGGGTAGGAGCTGTATTTTCCATGCGCTCTACATGGCCTAGCCACCTTAAACGCAGTATCCGTAGACGTCGTACCAGACCGATGTCGCTGTACAACCCGTACAGTTCTTCGTTAAATGTGCTCCTCCATACACCGTTTGAACAAACGGGACTGTAGATAGTGCGCAGAATTTCCTCTCGAAACGACCAAGGGCATCTTCATCCGCTTTTGTTAAGGTCCAAGCCTTTGCGCCGTAAAGGAGGACTGGGATGATCAAGGTCTTATGCATATGTATAGTGTCACCCTGGTTTTCCGAGAGAGGGCTCTACTTCTCAATTGCCTCTCGAGCCCAAAGAAACAGCGGTTGGCCAGAGTGTTCTGCGTTTTATCTCAGCGCTGATGTTGTTGTTGCCTGTCAACAGTGAGCCAAGGTAGACGAATTCCTTTGACCACTTCAAAATTATATCTGCCCATGGAGACGTTCTGGCCAATACGTCGGTGTGGACCGTATTTTTTTAATGAAAGCAGATATAAGTTTCATTTAGTCACTACTTCGAATACTAGTTTGGAAATGTACTGCGAATGTGCTCTTCATGCCATTACAAGCGTTCTTTAAAAACCGCACCATCAGATCAACGACCACTTGGTATGACTCGTATAAGCTGGTGGTTAGATCAAACCCGACCATTCTCTGGCTGAGTAAGAATCGATTTCCCGCAACCTAACAAGGGCTCGAGACTTAAAATACCTTTGTGACGCCATAAAATATCATACCCATCCCGTTGCCCTCTTCAAATCAGTCCCAGTTCCATCGTCCAGACTTTTACCGAAACGTATTCTTTCATCGAACTCATCGGAGGCCTTTTATAATTAGTTTTACGTCGCTTAGTCATAGAATCATCTTTCCTCCCAAACACATGCTCACCAAACTAAATCAAATGTCAGGATATGCATAAATACATATATACATAAGTACATATGTACGTGGCACTCTGGTCCTTGAGAAAAACACGAGGTAATCATTAACCATATTTCAAAGGCGCTCAGGGTCGTTTTTCGTTCGGAACCGCTCTATGATCTATGCTTTGACTCAAAAACTCCCTGTCACCGTGCACACTAACTCGACATTTCTCTGAAAAAAACCGCAACGCCAAGCTAACAATGCATATTTTTGATTTCAAAATTATCTACATAATATGGACAAATTGGATCGTTTCCTTGGAAATCAGATCAATAAATCAAACAATCACGCCTTCTTTCACTATTCATTTATCTCTTACATGACCAACCAGCAATTATCCTATCGTCTATTTTCAGCAAACTCAATGGATTTGCGTCGAACTCTAAATGATTCGGACCCACCCCCTCCTTGAAAGGGATAACGATGGTAGAATTTTATTTAATTTTCCACTAAAAAGATCCTCGAACTACTTTCAACGACCAACTGTACCCGCATGGAATCAACATCATAACAGACATCCTCCTCGTAACACCTCTTCACCGCCAGAAGGCACTCCTCCCAAAAAAGGGAGAAGAAATAAATTCTAATTACCGTAAGATCACAGCTCATAAAATCCTTTCACCAATTGTTGAGCATATCTCTAATGGTATCGATCAGCATTCGGAAAATCAATAAAACTCGATTATCCCGTCATAATTCGAAAATTTACGATTTTTTTTTTCACATTTTTTAAGAGAAAAAAAAGGAAGTTTTCCCGATCATTTACCGTTAAACATAATACACGTGTATTCAACCCGAAAACAATAAAAATTAAGATAATGTTCGATAAAAAACTAAAGAAATAAGGAAAAAAGGAGAACGGCGTTTCGCGTGTAATTCTATCAATCAATATTTGAAGAAAATGACAAAAGGTGAGTCAGAGTAGTCGGGGATATCCTTAAGGGGTTGCTCGCCGAGGAGGTAAGGCATAAATTCTGAGTTTTCTTCCTTTTTTTATGTTTGGCTTTTCTTCCGCCAGCATTTATCCTTTAAATTCATTCCTTTTTTCAGTCAAGGGTAGTGCGTTTAATTTTTTTCTTCCAGTTTTTTTTTTTTTTTTTTGTTCATGCTCAATGACGTAAGGATACGGCCCCTAGCTCTTGTGATATGATACTTAAAATATACCTAATGCGGGGCCATGGCGAGTGCGAGTGCGCTTGTGTTGACAATGGTTACTATAAGGAACTACATCCGTCCAACAGTGTGTCCTTATCGCGGTTATGGTTCCTCACCTCTAAGGAGCCATACCTGTATCCTAACACACATTTCACGGTGAGCATTCAGGAGGAAAAATGAAATGAAAAAAAAAAACCTAAACTCAACGAAATTGGAATAAATTTACGTAATTTGATTGCATTAATGATAATTGTGAGTTTTTTGTATTCCTTTTTATATATCCCGGAAAGGATATGCATACGAACTCGTGCCCTTATGGAAATTCTAAGTGCACCGTAGCGGGCATCTACTTTCACGCTATATTCGTGCGGAACAGAATTTAATTTAAATAATATTGTAACGGTCAGAATGTGTAAAACACTTGTCACAATTACAACTGGAACATACACAGACCCACGGAATTGCTTGAGATAAGAGACAATCTTAGCATTCGGCAAAGAAGGTACCACACTTCTCCACATCTGGACGCCCGTTTGACCCCAGATAGGTACGGCAAATAGATTATCACATCGAACAATGGATTCTATTATTTTCAAGATTTGTCTAGGCAGCATGTACACCGCTTCCGAATTTGGTGCTCGTTCTTATCTAATAGACACTTATCACCATCGCCGACTGATTGACAAGGTAGGTAGGTAGGTAAGACCGTAGCCTTCCCAGAGATGGGAAGAGCACACATAGGCCAAGGAGGCCCGTTGTGCAGCTACGAGGGGGCTTAGCCCCCTATTCGTGGAACCATTTTGTGCTTCTTAAGAATTTAAGAAGATTAGATATCCCCACTTGCTGAACTTCGGTCAGATCGTTGAGGAGGTATGATCCTAGGTATCGTTTCCTGACTGTGCAGAATGCTGGGCAGGCGCAGAGAAGGTGATGAATGGATTCGACCTCCTCCTCGTCTAAACAGCTCCTACAAAAGTCATTCGGAGTGATACCTAGTTTTTGCGCGTGACTGCCAATAAGGCAGTGTCCTGTGATGACACCTATGACTTTATAGATGTCAGTTCTATTTAGGGAGATAATACTCCTAGTCCGTTGACTATCGAGCCGGGGCCAGATTTGCCTGGTGATGAGGCAGGTGTGTCCCTGAGTCCATCTCCGGTTCGTCTCGGCCCTGGCGAGGGTATTGAGATTGTATTTGATGGTTGCGAAGGGTATACCCTCGCAGACCACAGTTGTTTGTAGCGTCGTTCCTTTTTTGGCGAGTCTGTCGGCTCTTTCATTTCCGGTGATGTCGCTGTGTCCCGGTACCCATATAAGTTGTATGTTGAACTGTTCAGCCATCTCATTAAGAGATAGGCGACAGTCGAGGCTGGTTTTTGATGTGTACACATAGGACTCCAGCGACTTTAAGGCCGCTTGGCTATCCGTGAGAATACGGATGTCCGTGGTGGATATCACGTTCCACTTCAGCCAGGACAGAGCCTCTTTTATTGCCAACAGTTCCGCCTGGAAAACGCTGCAGTGATTAGGTAGTTTTATCGCTTTGTTTAGCTTAAGTTGTTTGCAGAATACCCCACTGCCCACCCCGTCCTTGGTTTTAGACCCGTCAGTATAGAAATCTATGCAGCCTTTACGAGGTTGAGTCTGACGAGTCCAGTTCTGTCTGTCCGGGTATAACGTTATGAAGTTTTTATCCAAGACTGTGGTGGGCTTTGTGAGGTCTAGGTTTTCTGCGATGGTTGACCTGTTAATCAGGATCGAGGAGTGGCCAAAGACGTAGCTCTTCCAGTTCGAGTTGGCTTTAAGTCTAATGGCCGTTTGTGTGGCAATTTGCTTGCCGAAAATATCGAGTGGTGTAAGGTCGAGTATCATGTTAAGTGCAGCCGTCGGGGTGGACCTGAGGGCCCCGGTAATGCATAAACACGCCAGCCTTTGTACCTTCTCGAATTGTTTGAGGTATGTTGTCTTGTCCAGTGCTGTCCACCAGACAGTCGCTCCATACATTAATGTGGGTCTAACGACCGTGGTATAGAGCCATAGAGTAATCTTGGGATTGAACCCCCATTTTTTCCCTATGGCTTTCTTGCATGAATAGAGAGCTATTGTTGCTTTTTTGGCTCTTTCGATTGTGTTGATTTTCCAGGTTAATTTCCTGTCCAGTATGATGCCAAGGAATTTGGCACTGGAGGAGTAGTTTAATCTGGTATCAAGCAAAGTGATAGGGCAGTGCTCCGGAATTTTATGCTTTTTGGTGAATAGCACGAGCTCCGTTTTCTGGGGATTAACCCTGAGCCCTTTGCTATGCGCCCATTTGCAAAGAATTGAGAATGCCGTTTGCATACGGTCATTCAGTGTCGATAGGTATTTACCTGAGATTGAAATGGCAACGTCATCCGCGTAGGCAGTAACGTCCAGGCCTTCTTCCTCCAGTTTAATTAGTAGCTCATTTATAACTACATTCCAGAGGAGAGGTGAGAGAACCCCTCCTTGCGGGGTTCCCCTGGTAACCACTCTGGTGATTGCCTGGTTACCCCATTTCGAGTGAATCTTGCGTGTTGATAGTAGTTCGCTGATCCACTCTACGAGAGTCTTCTCCACCTTTAGCTTTTCCAACCCTTCCGTTATTGCTTCCGGAATGACGTTGTTAAAGGCGCCCTCTATATCTAGGAAGGCTGTTAAAGTGTATTCTTTAAGATGGATTGATCTTTCGATTTTCCTCACTAGGGTGTGCAAGGCTGTTTCGATAGATCTACCCTTAACGTAGGCATGCTGTGCCCTAGAAATTAGGGGCGGATCCAAGTTATGGCGTATATATAGGTCTACCATCCTTTCCAAGGTTTTTAGTGCAAAGGATGATAGACATATAGGCCTTAGATCCTTGGGGGTAGTGTGAGAGTTTCTGCCGGCCTTAGGAATGAAAAGCACCTTTGCGCACTTCCACTTGTCTGGAATGTGACTCCAAGCTAGGCATCCTTTGAAGATTATCTCTAGCCATGGTATAGTCCATTCCATGGTTTGTGTAAGTTCGACCGGGTAAATTCCATCCGGACCTGGCGATTTATAGGGCTTGAAGCTTTTTAGCGCCCATATTATTTTCTCTCTGGAGATGATGTGTTCGAAATTTCCCATTAATGCGGATGAAAAGTGGGTTCCTTGCGGCTGCGGTGAAACCTGCGATTCATGGCATCCTGGGAAGTGCGTATTGAGAAGAAGGTTTAGAGTTTCTTCTTCAGATGCTGTCCAGACTCCGTTAGCTGTAAGGTAGCTTGGGAATTGTGGATCTTTCGAGAGTATTTTCCTCAATCTGTAGGCGTCTGAAATTTTTTCCATATTGTTACAGAAAAGTTTCCAGGATAGCCTTTGCTCTTTCCTCAGAGTTTGTTTGTAAGTTCTGAGTGAAGCTTTATATAGGCTCCAGTCACTATCGTTCCTAGTACTCTTTGCTTTGTTAAAGAGTTTTCGACAGTTTTTACGGAGCTTGCTTAGGTTTGCGTTCCACCACGAGGGATAAGAGTTTTTCCTCGATTTGTGGCTTGCGCAGCTGTTGACCCGTGCGTTGCCCAAGGTAGTTGTTAAAATGTCAACCATATTATCTATGTCTACCGTGGACCGCGGGTGATCGGGGGTCCTGCTTACTACAGAGTTGCCAACAAGGGCTCTATAGCGCTCCCAATCGATTCTTCTTGGGTTACATGAAGAGTCGATTGGGGTTGGGACCATGAAGGCTAGGTTGAAAACCAAGTAGCGGTGGTCTGAGAAGGAGTGTTCCTCAGAAACTTTCCATTCTCTTATTTTGTCAATGAGAGAGGGAGATGCTAGAGTTATGTCTAGTACCTCCCTTCGATTTTTTGTAACAAAAGTGGGTACATGACCCTTGTTGCATATATTAAGATCAGAGGTAAGAATGAATTCAATAAGCCACTCACCTCTTTCATTTATGTCGCTGCTACCCCACAGGGTGTGATGCGCATTCGCGTCAGCCCCAATGAGGAGTCCAGCTTGGTGGTTTGGCGAGTCTCTCACCAGCCTTTTTATCTCGTCCGATGGGATGGATTCGTCTTGCGCCATGTATGCAGAGGCTATCCATAGCTTGTTCCCGGGTGATTCTACGGCAATCACCGTGGTGTCTGGGGAGCTGTAATTAGGAAGAAGGTAAGCGTTTATGGATTTCTTTGCAAGTATGCAAGTCCGGGGCTTACCTTCTTTTTGTGATGTAAAAATGTTGTAGGCTGGATTTCTCAATCCACGAACCTTGTGTTCATGAACCCAAGGTTCCTGGATTAAGGCTATGTCCTCTTCCCCTTTGGCCAGCCTGAGGAGAAGGTTAGCGGTAGCCGCTTTCGAGTGATGGAGGTTAATCTGAATTAATCTCAGCATCATGGCTGTTATCAATTCGATTGACCTCCACCACGGTGGTGTCGAGATCTTCTAGATTTAGGTCTAGAAGATCGTCTTCCATCGGCGAGCTGGTAGAATAGTCTTCGCTTCCGGAGTCGAGCAGCGATTCTTGGTCCTTGTTGACCAGGAATGTTGCTGTAATTTCAGCTTCAATCGGCGCGGGGCCCTTGCTCCCCGAGGGGATGGGGGATTCCTGCTCCATTGAGCTGTCTACATTGACCTCGGTGTTGGCCGTGGTTTCGTTGCCGGATGGTGGCATTTCCTCATCCTTTTTGTAAATATTAAGTTTGATCTTCTTGAAACCAAACCTGATGTAATGGTCACATTGGGCCAGAGGTTCCAGGGCTTCACTATTCAGCACAAGAACTGCCTGTCTAGATCGGTCCTTTGGTTCCTCCAGCTTCGCGACCCTCCAATCTCTTGTTGGGAGATTGGGATTACAGAGGTTTATGGTCTCAAGAATTTCGAGGGGGTTGTCTGGTGCCAGCGGGATCCAGCATCTAGCTCTCGGTCGTTTCGGGATCTGGTCCTTGGTGACGACCTTGAGCCTGGCTCCCTCCCATATTTCCCCCATTTCGATAACTGTGGCCTTTAAAAGATCAACCGATCTTTCATCGGCACAGCTTATCAGTTTAACCCTGCCTTGATACCATCCGGCGTCATCACAGATGGGCGGTGGTCCAGGGTTCTTTCTCATGATTTTGAGGAAGTTTGCCGATAGTGCATGGTCGACATCCTTCCATTTTTCGGTCGTCATTTTTCCGTCCGGATCGCTGTCATCAATGATAGCTACCGTCAGGCACTCCCTCGCAACCTCACCGAAAGGCTTTGATGGCTTGGCCAGTGTTCCCAGCCTGACCTTCTTAGCCTCCCGCTTTGGTTCCTCGGGGGACGATCTGGGCCTCTTGGCCTTTGCTTTTCCCTGGGCCAGGATTCCTGTAGCCCAGGCTACCGACTCTTTTTCTTTTTCCGTTAGGTCGGTGTTATGGCCCCATCGTTTTAAGATTCTCAAGGCCGCCTTTTGGTCTTTATAGGCCTTGGACGATGGGTTTATTTTTCTGTTGTCAGCTTTACTTGCCGACAACTTAACGGAGCGGTTTGTCGATTCTCCGATCGGAGTATTAACCGCATTTGATGTAGAGGGGATTTCCTCCCCTTCCGGTTTTTTATGAGATCCGGACTCATTGTTGTTTTTATTTTTGTTATTGTACATTTGGTACCCACGAGTTGCGGAGAAATATATGTCCACCTGGGCAGAGATCCGCAATACCCAGGTAAGGCTAGCTGATCCGGAGGGCGCCAGGTATCCGGATACACCGTTTGCGACTGAGCTATTTTTGGTCTGGGCTCTCAGCCTGGTCGACATCTCGGCACGGTTCGATTAACACCTTATGTCCAGCCCAGGGGATGGGGATTGGATATTCAGGATAGGAGTGTGATAGGATAAGTGGAGTGGGATGGGATTTGCATTGGTGAAAAGGGGATGACGGGGGCGATTATCCTTTGGTGAAAAGCCCCCCACACCACGCCAAGGTAGATAATCAGGTGGGGGGGACTGATTGACAAACACAAACATCGCTTAGAGGAGTACGATTCCATGATTCCCTCATCATTTGTAATATAAAATGCCCATAATAGGTAATGACTTTAAAACAGGTTTCGTGGCATAATACGATCGCACGATTCATACCATTTTTTTTCCTTAATCCATCCGGTTGGTATTGTGCTCCCCAGTCTGATCAGTTCCCCCAGTTCATGCTCGTCTTATTGGAGTCCTGGATAATGACTGCTTTTCACCTTTTTTATTTCGCCTCTAGCGACTGCATAGGATGCATATCGAACAGGATTATATGTACATATCCGCGTCGAATAAGACCAAAGCGCGTGGGACTTCAGACTGCCTGTGACGTCAGACGAAAACCTGTTTCCAGCCCACCGTATCATTCTCGTCCCTTGAAATCCCTTTTTATTCCAAATGATCACTAAGCCCTCTCCGTCGCTTGATTAACTATATTTATTTGTATATTTACTTCCCTGTAGGACGGTAAAGAAAAGATATAAAATCAAGAAATAAAAAATCTGTTTGGGTGTCGTGTTGGTTTTATTTGATATAAACAGCGGAAAGTGTTACTTTTTTATTCGTCCAGCACATGTGTATCTTTTTTGGTTTCAGTGAGATTTTTTTCTTTGATTGTTGTTTGACTTACCGATTCACCCTTTTAATGTGATTGATTGAGGTTTTATCTACAGAGGAGAAGGAGATTTTTAATTCGATTACATCCGAGCGAGTACACCCTGTGGCTTTAGCATTTACATTTTTTTTTTTTTTTTTATGAATTTTTGTAGAAAAAGATACTGGTGGGAACGTAGTGGTAGGTAATTAGCTCTTAAGCTCGAATTTCAGATCTAATGGCCATAGGTAACTTCAATTTTCTGTTTAACAATATTTTTTTAGGCAATTTATGCAAATAAGGTCCGACGAGTGATGAAGAACAGGCATTTGGGTACTGAACTGTACTGAACCGCTGTAACCCTTTTCCGCCTCAGAATTAGGAATAAAATAGAAATAAGGGTAATCGTATACTGATATGAACAAGAAACTTGGAAGCCTTTTCGGTCAATTTTGCTGTGAAAGCCTTTAGGGGTTTTTCATAAAACCATATCGAGTATTGGTCCTCCACCGGGCGCCAGTTTCAGACAACATGAAAATATAATAATGGTTTTTTTTTGCTGTTTGGTTTTTCAACGCTCTAACTTTGATAGCTCCCACTCAACTCGTGGCATGCGTTATAGTTGAACATATTCACCTAACATTGCTATTTCATTATAGAAAGGCTTACTACTGTATCCGAAAATTACGGTGATATTTGAATTGGTTGGTATCACCGGTTGGCAGCACTGTCTTTGATAACCGTGCCAAAGTTCCACATCAAAATATTCATTAGTGTTTGAGATACTCTTCGTTTTATGTTATACATACATAGAACGAATTGTCTGCTACTGATTTGCTGAGGATGGTGCAGAAAGCATTTGGTGATGAGGCTTTGTCAAAAAAATGTCTACAAGTATAAAGAGTTTCAAGAAGGCTGAGATCGTCGCGGAATCCGAGGATGCTCACGTCCAAAAAATTAAGATGTTGGTGCTTGTAAGACCTCGATTAACAAATAGAGATCTGGCTGATGATGTTGATATTTTAAAGGATGTTTTGGACCGCAGGTGCATTAAATCTCAATTGGTACCGAAAAAATTGGAAAACCACCATCACGCTGAAATGTGTGCAACAATGCTCTCTGAGAATCAGGGCATGATGAAACGCATTACTGCGGGAGATGAGAAACGATCTTAAGAAATGCTATACCTCGATTGTGTCGGCTCCGTACTCCGACATGAGCATTGGCTTGTTGTGTTTTTTGTTTCAGGCAACGGCTTCGTTTACCATACGCGTGGTGATCATATCCAGTCGACTGGCGTTCGGGTACCAGACGTTAAAACTAATTATACATATCTAAGTATTTGACCTGAAAACTAACAAGCGATTAGGAGCGAAGGAAATCAGAGGATAGTGGGCTTACAGCTTTGTCTTCTGTGTTAGCCACGGCAATGGCGGCAGTTACCGGACGTGTAAGATCTTGCGATCTTGTGATATTGGATACATACATATCTACAAGAGCAACGAATGAGAAAGGAATGATAGTTAATTGCATACTCAAAGTAAGAATCGGCATAGAATTGGTTAGTTTTCAGCTCATTGGCTACGAACCACATCACCAGACTGGGAAGGTTGCGAGGGAAAGATTTGTGCTTGTCCAAAAAGGCTTGATACCAAAAGGGACAATAATCCCGGATGACGCGCTTACGTCACTTACTCTGTGTCGACACTGGGACAATCGTCCGATGATCATGATTCCATGCTCGTCGGCAAACTGCATTGATTCCTCAGATAACTTGAGCAGATTGAAATCTCTCGTCAGAGTGTAAAATCTAATCCTTTGCCGCGGATCTGTCACAAAATTTTACAAAAATAACGAGAACTCCCTCCAACTCACCATCTTTTCTTACGTCTGAATTCTCATGTCGTCCAAATCTACGGAAGTAAATCGGTTTCCCTTTGTTTATAAACAACGTATTGTTCCAGGTTAACGTTCGGATGCCGACTTTCAGGCGATACACGCCCAGGACACTGGCATTGTTGTTATATAAGAAAATCTCCATCTGGTACAAGTAGCCCAGTTCGGGATGCATTCGGTACGGCCACCACGGCTTGGCTTTTGGGACCTTAAGAACCCCTTTCAGGTCCCTTTTTACGCTTGCACGTAAACACCTTTCAATTCATTCGTTCCCCTGCTGCCCCCTTCAGAGTACAATGGACCACATTTTGCGTCTGAGTGCTCCAACAGATAGCAGAAGCCTCCGACACGAATCCTGAAAAGAAACCATTAATGTTGTCATTAGTCTGTAAGGGGCTTCTTCGGCTCTTGACTAACCTGTATTGTCTGTGTTAAGGTCAGTGGTCCCATCGACTTCCTGCACTGATCGGTGAATGCCGACGTAATTGGAAAAGTCAAAACTGTACCACCGAACAACCGCAAAAGGATAATAAAAACAAGATTTCTTCGTAAACGATTAGCTCGTACTTGGCCACTTTGGTAATTTTGCCCTGCGGCACAGTCGTCTGGACTGTTGCGTTGTCACACAACACGGTAATCCTTTTGTCCTCGCCCTAGAACAATAGTTCCATAATGTCAGTTTCTGCGGAAGAGAAACAACCGATCAATCAAGCGAATGTCGTGTTACTGGTGAGGTAATCCAAACGTACCGAAGTCGTTGAAAAATGAAGACCATGTTGACTGCTTTCTTCGAATATTGTGATGTTGTACTTTTTGAGTTCCTTTCGCCCGGCCAAACTGTTAACAAAAAACATTATTTGAGCATTATGCGTCGTGTGCGTGAAGCTATTCGCCTAGGTTGGTTAGGTGGCTTCCCTCTATAAAGCGATAGGGATCACTTTAACCAAAATCGGTCCATTGTGCTACCACTCGAGTCGCCTTGGTCAATCGTTACTCCTGGAAAAAATTTGCGCTTTAAATAAAATTTGATAGTTTGTTGATCTCCGCTTCGGACAGATCAGCTAATTCATCAAAGAAATATTCTCATAGAAATAGTCTTCTTGAGGAGGCTAGGGCCGGACAATTCCATAGGAAATGGGATGGAGATTCTTCCCCTTCCTCATCAGGACACCTACTGAAATAATCACTATCTGGCAGCCCCAAACGAGCGGTATGTTTTCCTAAAGGGCAGTGTCCTGTTAGAACTCCAATTAGGTTGCTTATAAATTGCCTGCGTATTTTTAACAGGCTTATGGTTCTACGTTGTTACTTGTATCAAGGCTATGCCATCTCTCATTGGACTATAGCAGTGCCGGTTTCGAGATTTTATATTTAGGCGCTTCCACTGGTTTATGGATATCCCATTTAAAAGTCGAGATATCCAGTGCGGTGCCCATTTTGGTTAGTTCGTCTGCTTCATAGTTACCTGTTATATCACTATGCCCAGATACCCAGCGCAATGCAAAAAACGCAGCTGTTCGATAAATCATTTAGAGATTTGCGGCAGTGTCTGACCAATTTTGATCTTATAATGGGTGATTCGAGTGCTTTTATTGCTGCTTGACTGTCCATGTAGATGACACTATAATCCTTCGATCTCAAGGACAGTCAATCGACGGCCTCGCAAATTGCCCTTTATTATTCTGGTGGCAAGACAAATTTTGGTTTTTGCTCCACAATAATGAAACATCTCACAATGCATTGATACCCCGTCATAATTTTTACCGGAAATTCGACCCGTATCGTTCCGTAACCACCGTATTCACCTCATTCGGTACCGTGTGACTTGCTGATATAAGTAACTTTCCTAGTGAATTGCCTATGGTAATATAACACAATGTTTTCACTTGAAATGTCTGATTTAAAACAATATCAAAATCGATCCAAAAGATGTTAAGATCATGGTCGATCAATGGTCGACTAATTAATAGACCTAACTAATATACTAAGCATTTGACAACCACCAATAATGAAATACTCTCTTAAACACATGCCAAAATTCGCATGCCACTCACCCATTAGCCATTAGACTTACATATTAACGATAGGGTGACTTATCGCTTGTCATATGAACCATACAACTCTCGTTCACCTGTCACATCTAGGTACAATAGAAAATAGATTCAAAATGATTAGCCTCCAAATTATAGGCCTAAAAGCCCTTACCACTCGATTAACCACACGCCGATCGAGTGACTTATTGTAAACCACCTGTCATCGTCCGTCAGTGCCAGTGCAAAATCACCAGTCATAACCTCACAACCGCATGCAAAACTGATACACAAAATAACACAAAAAACAGTTTTTCTTTCTCTTTGCAATTTCCTTCGACACCTGTGTGCGGTGAGCAGACGCACCGCTGTCATGTGTCATCGATTACAAAAGCACTCTGTAACATGCTGTGCTGTGGGTAACCACCAAGTCATCAGGTGCCACCGGCGACATCTCAATTTTCTTTTATCATCCTTGTCATCCGCAGCGAACAATAGAAGATACTTTTTCGCACATTATCGGAATTATCTAGAGGCACAAGTGATAATTATCCTCGCGAAGGGATTCTTGAGATTGTCCGGATTTGTTTACTCTTCGGCTTTCTCATGGAGATGGATTTCGATAAGGATCAGATTAAAGAGCGAGCTCAAGGAGCAAATGGATAGATGATGATTCGGTTTCCTTTTTAATGAATCCGATTACGTAGAAATGCTTAGCGATGGGAGCATTCACAAGTGCGTGTTATCATGACAAGATCATGGAATTAAATAGAATCAAATCCTGCTCCTACTGGCTAATGAATTATCCGCTTTGATGTTCGAGTACATACTCGTATGTAACAAGATAGAGCGATTGCTACTGTTGGCAAGTCGGTTTAATGGGAGTTTTATGAGTCGAGAGTGGACAAGTACTTTCTTATGCTCCGTAGGCACTGAAGGCACTTAAGGACGTGGAATTAAATGTTTATTTGCGGTGAGTAACAAAAGGACTTTTTCCTTTTCTATTTTTTATTGATTACTTTCGGAAGAAAAAGGATTAGAGCATCCTTTCGGATTTAATTGGTCTTTTTTCGGGAGAATTACCGTGTGGTCCAGGACATCTTTTTGGGTTTGTTTAATGATAACAGTCGTGCAGGATCATGTAGACTCATATACACCAGTAGCTATTATTTTGCTGAGAAAATATCGTCGTATCCTTTGAAAGCAGTCGACGAATGTCTGAAAACGTGTTTCATTCTATTTTGAAGTTAATTCTATCCGGATAAAACAGGGTGTTTATCTTTATATGTATGTCAAAAAGCAAGCAAAATATGCCTACTAACCCCAAATTTGGTCTATGTATTATCCTAAAGAAATACTAAAGCACACGTTATGCCTTTTTTTCAAATTCGATCATTATTCGAGGAAAATAGGGTGTTCAACTTTGTATGTAAAACTTGAAGAGGGTCAGTAAAAGACACCTTGAATTAATTATTTATTGAACAAATCACTAGAAACTATGGCATCATAGGCAGACAGAGAATCGATCATAATGTGTCTTGTACTGCCGAATACCCAATGTGGGACATGTCAAGGTTACCTTTCCTGTAAGCCTTGTAAACCACATATTCCTTCAAAAAGAACAGAGTAAGTATATCGATTCAAATCTTAAGTTTTTGCTATTAATCTTCCTCACATGTAGAGATGACACGAGATACTAGAAAAGGAAATGACATACATGCATCAGTCCGATACGAGGCAGCACATTGCTCAGTAGTTTGTCAAACTGATAACCCTGATGTTAACAAAACTCAAAATTATTTGTCTATTCCCAATAAAACATAGATTTTCGTCTCGATATCTCTCTTGTCCAGTGCATCCAAGAAGTACACATCCTCATCAACTCAATTCAACTAAATTCCATCAACCCGCATCATCTCGCGCTTGTCACGACAACCAGTAATCATTGTAGAATACCCAAATCAACCGAAATATTTAAATCCAGACACGATTCAGGTGTTAAACAAAAGGTTTTCCATTCCACATCTCAAGGGTTGAAAGGTAAGAACAAGAGAGAAAAGGTAGACGAAGATACATCAAGAATATTGCTTGATGGTATCGAATATCACATCGACTGATCATTGAGTTGATTGTCCCCTTTTTTACCTTTTTATTTTCAATCTACTTTTTTTTCGAGAAAAAAAGGGTAAAAACAAGCCATGCCACGTCACTTCAATTGCCGTAATAAAGAGACAAAGGACTATGCTTCTGGTGTTTACTCTTATTTATAGAAAATTTCCAATAATTTCTTCACGGTTTACAATACTTGTAGCAGTAGAAAAAGAAGGTCATTTAAGGGGAAAGAAAAGGGAAAAGAATTAGAATAAATGGTAGGGTAATTGAAGAGAATCTCATAATGGAAGCAGGGACTACTGATGGACCAGTTTTGTCTAGTCACGTTGTGGAAGGTCAAGAACCTTACTGCTGGTCTGGTATCTTAAGTAACAAAGTAGAGGAAAGGTCGCATGTTTAGATCTTTGGTGCATTTGTTCAACCAAGGTAGCTTGTGAAGGTAAGACAAACATCATCAAAGTGGCTTGGTTTTGAACTGGTACTTTCGATTTCAGATCATTTTTTCGATGGAGACTCCTAGCTGTCGAAACTTGAAAGAATGCTGCACGAACTCCCGTAATGCCGGATGATTGCAACTGAAACTGGAGATCAGGCAAAAACTCGAGTCGTTGGTGCTGCACCCAAGGCGCTATTACTGGGGGGCGCTATAATCGAGTCTTTTCCCGCTCTTACTTTGTAAATATTCCTCTTTTTTCGCCTTGTGTTTTAATACTTTCGATATTTAAATACGTATACGTATATTTTTCTTTTTGAATCAATGCGAGCGTTGCCCCCTTTCGCCTGCCAGATTTTGTGCATTACTTGCTATCTTTGCTTAGGTCTTACTCCTGCTCTCTATCCGGTTTGACATTCTTTTTCACGACAATATTTTTTTTAAGGTAGGAAATATTTCGTATAAATGAGATTCGGGACTGTGAACTCGAAAAAAGATGGATAACTCTAGACAACCATACTTTCCCGCATCGCTAGTAACTGCTAACCATGACCGCGCCAAACTCTCAACTAAAACTCAGCAAATTACTAAAATCAAAGACGATTTGTTTCCATTATTGCTACTCTTCTTCCTTTAATTGATCATGTCATCCGCGTCACAATTTATCATTATCAAGCTGCTCCTCATGAGTGCCGTCCCAGGGGCCACAAAGAACCACTACCGTTAACCACAAACTATTGAATCGTTCACACGATATCCATTTGGAATTGAAAATGACTAGCAATTTTCACTCTCACCATCACCGTTTCCAATTAATATTGTTCTTCGTAATTTTTTGACGGAAATTAAATCAATCAGATGTCAAGGACAATGGCGGGCACAATTGCGTATGGGAAGTGAGGTTAGGGGGAAACGAAGGCGCCCCAGGAGGTGGTTTTCCCCGGAGACCATCAGTACTTTTGACAGATTTGTATCTGTGACACCATTTTATATCTTTTCGTCTTCTTTTTCAGTCACAATATTTACGATCTCAGCAATAAAATATGGAACTTTACGATCTCGATAAAAATCAGGACACCAAAAATAATTCCCTAATTTCGCTGATCTCACTCTTACATCCGCCTATCCTTTAATTATCTTCGTTAACATTATTCGTACGCAACTCCTTGAGAAAGGGATGCAATGGCGTTCGATAAAGTGGTAGATTCGAAAGGATAATCAATAAAGATACATTTTTATTACCAACTCATATTCTATTCTCGGCTGTCATCAATATGTCAATAATGGTGCTCGCAGAAAGGGGAGAAAGCAAAAAAGTCAGGAATATATAGCACACAACTGTCTACAATGAGATTGTTTACGTCAGATGCAGTACATTGGTGACAATGGGAGAAAGGCAGGGTTGTACATTTCACGATCGGTTCAAGTAAGCCCGAAGAAAGTAGTTTCCTTTATACCTTGTGAAGGAAGGTAGAGAGTGTATTGAATGTCATCCATATCGATTGTCAGAGGGATTGGATGTGGAAACCCACTCTAATTGATTGCTTTAAATGTTGATCTCGATCAATCAGATGTTCTATTGTGGATGGATGACAGTTTTGTGGAAGCCGATCGTTATACAAACAACGATCGAACATTGATGGAAGATAGGATCTTGTTGTGACCACAGTTATCGAATTGGCCGATTGTTATCTTGTGATTATGAGAGATTTTAGGGAAAAACGATGAAAAGAAGTGAACGCTTTCGTAATTCTGGTGCCAAATGTCAAGAGATTGTTCTTTTTTGTGGTTTGGTCCTTCGAAGTTCAGTGATGCGGGCTACAGCATTTGTTAATGATTATCGAGAATCATTGTAGATCACAGAATCACTTGGACACAGGGATAAGACCATGGGAAGTCAATAGTTCTACGGTGTTTTTTCCACAGATTTTAATCAGGAGGAGGCCTTGACTAAGTTTTTGGTTAAGTTCTAAGACTAGATTCCAGATCGTTCTGAACGTGGAGATCCTCGAAAACTAATCAGTGCCGATATCTCTCCAAGCGGAGAGGTATATGCGTCCTCGCAGCTGTAGCCCTTACCACTCGATTAAAGACACGCCGATCGAGTGACTTATTGTAAACCACCTGTCATCATCCGTCAGTGCCAGTGCAAAAGCAGCAGTCATAACCTGACAACCGTTTTAAGACTAAATTCCAGATCGTTCTGAACGTCGAAATCTCCGGAAATTAATCAGTGCCGAATCTCTCCAAGCAAAAATTATTTCGGGAAAGAATAAAATATGCCACTCTTTACGTCAAACAGATAGGCCCTCGCGTTGGAACCTCCTGCATCGACCACATAAACACCTTACGGATCATAAACGAGCAATGCGTTGAGTACAAGTCTCCATTACATCTGCTATTTATCGACTTCGAGAAGGCTTTCGACAGCTTGAACCGAGATGTTATATGGTTGGCCTTGCACAGGAGAGGCTTACCAGAAAAACTTATTGCTACAGGGTCTTTCATTAAGGGCTTCCTATCTTTAAATTTAAATAAAACTAAGTGTGTGAGAGAAATCATTGACGTTTTTCGTTCGTTTGAAAGGCCTATCGATGCCATTATGGTACAGAATATAATATCGTTCATATGTCATCTCTGGGAAGGCCGCTGTGGTTTCTGGATTATTCGCATAGACTGCGGCTTCAAAAAACCCCACAAGAAAAAGTGTAACGGGGTCAAATCGCACGATTTCGGTGGCCAGTTTACATCACCTCCGCGTGAGATGACCATGCCCTCGAATTTTCAGAATGTTCAATGTGGCGTGAGCTGTATGAACGTCCTGTTGAAACCGTTGATCTCCATATCATCCAATTCAGGTCAAAAGTAGTTGGTAATCATCGACTTATAGCGCTCGCCGTTCACAGTGATAGCCTGGCTAACGTCGCGGCCGTCAAACCGCAACGCCTGTCAAAGTGCCTGTCAAAGCCAATAGATTGGTATCTCATTCTTTATCCCTGGTCCTTCCATGTCCCTGAGTACCGCTAGCACTGGCGTCCAACTCAGCATTGCCGTGCAGGAAGACAAGAAAGTGGAGAACTTTCCATACCAAGAAAGTATGGTCTCGGCTAAACGTGGTTGCACCGACCGGGATATACGCAACAGAATTGGGAAGGCTGAAGCTACGTTCAGTATGCTATCCACAATCTGGAAAAGAAATGGTATCAGCTAAAGAACCAAACTGCGACTGTCCCGCTCCAACGTAGAATCGGTACTGCTTTATGTGTGTATTATCTGGAAGTTGCAACCATTAACACACCCAAGGAGAAAGTGGCAGTGGATTGGACGCGCGATTCAGTGGAATTCGCTCTCCCAAGCAGGCAGAAAAGTGAGTCGCATTAGGCAAACGTGGCGAAGAACAGTCGAGGCGGAATTGGGTCCTTAGGAATGAGTTGCAGAAGTCTGAACTAGATGGCGCGCAGGCGTGATTGACGAGGAGCTTAAGGACCCAGTAGTAGTATACATCTCCAAGAAGGTGCTCGTTATTCTCCTATGACCTCAAAATCTTCTAGTCAAACACCTCTGAGAAACCGCATCAAGTTTGGTTGGAATGCGATCAGGCTCTAAATATCAAGGGGCGTTATAACTTACCATCTCTTACAATAGTGATCAGCCTAATCCCACGTTGTGTTCCTTCCGGAAAGTATTTCACGTTTTAAATAATGCCAATAGGTCAATAGGTTTTCTTTTCTCATTGCCATTAAGAGGGCGTTGTTGGAGGTCTATCAGAGGTATCAATGAATTCAACTTGTCTAAAGAAAAAGGGATGAACTTTTGTTAATTGAATGTGGGATTTAATATCCTTGGAAGCATCTGTAGGAAGGATGAATTCGTGTTAGCCCCAGAAATTGGCTGCTGATTTTGGGTGCTGTACTCTTGACTTCAAAGTTGGGGGATTTGTGAAAGAATGATTAAGCGAAGAGCCGCAAACAGCTTGTCAAATGGTGTAGTACAGAGAGCAAGCAATATTAATGCGTCCAAAATGTTCCCATTGCCATGCCAGCAGTATTTAGATATCCCGAACAGGAAGAGGGGAATATCCCTACTACGCCGCCTCATTTGGCAGGCATCTAAAGTGCCGAGAGATACATTACATCTCATTCGCAAAAGTCACACAACCCTTCCATTACAAAGGTGCGAACGATTGCCATTTACCATCCAGACCCTCTATCACCATGTCACAGAACTGCAGATTTGCATTTTCCGTGCATTGTACATGCAACGAGCCATCCATTATATCCAATATTCATCAAGCGTCAGGATTTTCCACTATGACACCTTTTATTGCCCATACCTAATCCTGTTATCCAATCCGATGAATGTCCTTATTTGCGATCACTATTTTATCTCACAGTCTTTTGCGTTTACAGCATTTTCAAATCCAAACGTACCGCTTTAATAGACTTACGATCTACCTCAACTGCATTTTGCATAATAAAACGAATGAACATCGATTTTATTGCACTTAGATTGGATTTTCCGCAGTGTATCGAATTTTACTCGAATGTATATGCATCCACAGTCGTACAGAGCTCGTTTTTATGGTTAACGGAAAATGAAAACAACTTTTTATCGAGGTGGAAATGCATCCATCTCCTCCGATGTGAGGATTATGAGTTTTCTGATTTTTTTCTTTTTTTTTTAATAAGGATATCATGTTACATCTTACGGGTAGTTCTCAGCTCCAGATGTTACTCCTCGACGCCAATCATTTTATTTTACTCGTACATCGCACCGATTACGAGTCGTTTGATCGCGCATCCTGTTTTCACTGAAAACATTCATCAACCAAACTAACCCTTTTCGGCAGTTAAAGGAGTTTAGGTTTTAATCCTTTCGACTATCGTATAGGGTCGGGGCTTTATGTTGGATGTAACTGGTCCTTGTAATTTGATTTGACGTTTAGTGCTCGTGCGTTGATGTGCATTTGGTTATTCATTGTAATTTGACCTCATTCGGGACTTGTGGATGAAAATTCTTTTTTATTGTTTGTTGATGTGGTTACATTGTTTCCATTTTGGGCTGGATGGATGGAGTGAGAAAAGGACTCATTATATTGGTTGAAGATTTTTTTGTTTTTATGCTACAGTGCATGGCTTTGTGCTGAGGCTCTCTTTAGTGTCCTTTCAAGCTGTGGCTTTGTGCGGTTTATGATTCAATGACTGGCTATACGAATTGTTCATAAAACCTTAATCTCATTATTTCTGCAATGGAATGCAGCAATATATTTATACAAATCGATGGGGTACAGATTTCCCTTTATCTGCTTGCACTCTTTCTCGATCGGAAATAAAGCGAATCACGGTGTGAAACTGCTCTTCTTCTATTTTGATAGAAATCGAAAATAACTTTAAAGCAACTTCGTACCAACTGAACCGTACAATTTAAAGGAAGTCCCCTGACACTCACTTGTCCTCAAGTAAACAATAACAAGTAGCATTATTGCCAAGTTGACGGTTGCATCACCAATCCTCGCACCCTTCTCACACGACCCACATCTAATTTTCAGCACTTCAAAATCAACCGATGCATGACTCCAATTACAATTTGAGTTTTTCTCACAATTAATATTAGAATAAAACGTTTTCTACCCATCTCCCGTACACCAGCAGCTTTTCAGCTCATTCGCCCCCTATTCACTGCTCCGAAGAGCAACGACAACAGCTTATTGTGCACTCACCTGTGCCATGAAAGACAAATCAAATCGCCAACAGAATTCCAGTTCAGAATTGTCCACCGTCATCTACAGTCCGCGATTCTCACGATGTGCACCTGACCATAAAAACAAAGTGCACTCGCAACGAATGCGCGTAAAGGAACCGTTGCCTCGGACACTATTTAACGACGCGGATTCCTTTAGAAAATAGGTTTTGTTTCTTTTGAGCTAAAGATAAACATCTTTTCTCAAGACAAGGAACTGCTTGATGTCCTTTGTCCACTGGTTGCATCTTCCCCCGTTACGTTGCGATTGAGTTCTGTTTTAAATAAAAAAGTTCGTTACAAAATTCTCGTTTCAAAAACAAGAAAATTCGTTACAAAAAATAACAATCCGCGTTTTCCCAACGACCGGAAAAGTTACTCATCCTTGGCGGGACTAAATAAATGAATAGAATGCCAGGCTCTAGAGTAGAACGAATCGGAAGCCCAAGAACGCCATCGGAATACCTGACATAATTAAATCACTTTCCAGCATTGTTATGCAATGCATCCTAGCCCTCTGGTGTGATATGACCGATGAGACGCTGACTCCTTACCACCGATGGGTTAATGATTGATGGAATTATGCCAGTAGGACATGATGACGATGGCGCTTCTTCGTGTAAATCTGAATTTGTGACATAATTTCTGGCAAGCGTGACGGATTGTGATTGATATGTACATTCGGCTAAGCCAGTTGGGTTGAGAGACAGGCGTAACGGAGTGATGCACTGACTGAATAGACGATCAACTGAAATGCTATCCTAAATATGCCAGGAGTGCAAAGATTGATCACGAAAGAAATGAGTTGGGTCTTTTGTGTCTCGGAGACTCTTTAATAAAATTCACTTTTTCTGGGCTGATGGAGGGCAGTGCTAATGTGGAAACTTGTTTTGCATGTTGATAAAGTGTTGGATTAGGCAATTCGGGCCTAATGCTGTCGGGGAAGTGATTTTTTAACAATTAAACATTTTTTGTTCACTTTTCGAATACGAAATCGGAGATACATGACGGGCAGATGCAACTCGTGTACCAATGAGTCGTCGGAATGTTCCCAAAATGGAAATGTGAATAGTTGTTCACGGTTCTCACAAGAATATCTCTTGGAATTCAAGCTGATACATACTACCACTTAATCTTTGAATGTCGGTTAAGATCTGGTGACAGAGATATATATAATAGCAGAGAAAGAGGGAAGCCAATCGACAACAGCCGGCCAGCCAACCAGACTGCTATAACCGGCCAGCCAGTCAGTCAGACGGCAATAGACGTTCAGCCTGGCAGCCGGCTACAATCCTCCAGCCAGCCACTCGGCCAGCAACTTGGCTATCGTCGGCTAGCCAGCAAGTCGCCTATAGCCGGTCGGCCAGGCAGTCAGCTACGGACAGCCAGCCAGTCAGTCAGCTACGGACAGCCAGCCAGTCAGTCAGCTACAGCCGACAAACCAGCCATCTAGCCAGTCGGCTACAGCCAGCCAGCCAGTCGGTTATAGCTGACCAGACACCCAGTCGGCCAGCGTCTATAGCCAGCCACCCAGTTTGCCAGCAGCTATAGCCAGCCAGTCGGCTATAGCCGGCCAGGCAGTCAGTCGGTTAAAACCGGCCAACTAGCCAGTCAGCCAGCAGCTATAGCCGGCCAACTACCCTGTCCGCCAGCAGCTGTGGCTGGCCGGCCACTCATAGTGTAGGCGGCTATAGCCAGCTACCCAATTTGTCAGCGGCTAAAGCCGGCTGGTCATGCAGTCGACCATGGCCGGCCAGCCAGCCAGTCGGCTAGAGCCGGTCAACCACTCAGACGGTTATAATCGGCAAGCCCGCCAGTCGGCTATAGCCGGTCAGTCATTCAGACTGCTATAGCCGGCCAGACAGTCAGATGGTTACAACCGGCCAGTCACCCAGTCGGCTATAGCCGGCCAGTCATCCAGTCGACTAAAGCCGGTCAGCCATCCAGCCCTCCAGTTGGCTCTAGACGAGCAGCCAGCCAAACGGTTATAATCGGTCAGCCAGTGAGACGGTTATAACCGTCCAGCCAGCCAGTCGACTAAAGCCGGCCAGCCAGTCAGACGGCTATAGCCGGCCAGACAGTCCGATGGTTACAACCGGCCAGCCAGCCAGTCAGCTATGGCCGGCCAGCCAGTCAGACGGTTATAACCGGCCAGTCGGCTAGAGCCAGTCAGCTTTCCAGCCAATCGCCGCGACTATAGCTAACCAGCCAGCGTGCTATTAAGCTATTGCATCGACGTTTGCCAATCACTCCAGCCTGGGCCCTAAGTATATAGCATTGTATCAAATAAGTAGTTTATGTCGCGGTTACGCCATCTGCAAAATTCCGCTGCCTTTCCAGCCAAAGAGACGACCCTAAAATACATCTAGCTCTCTACAAACGACGGGAAGCTGCAATGTCTCTTCCAAGTTCTCGAAAAGCTCGAGGAAATCTGTAAAAATGGTAGAGTCAAACTTTTATTTGCTCGGTGTAAGTTTTGTCAGACACTACAATCAACATGACAACAATCAAAGCTAGAGCAAGGCCAGCTGAGACGAAGACATCGATGTTGTTGTTGTTTAATAAAGCTGCTGGAATTTTTCAACGTCCTTTGTGTCCACAGATAAGAGCTTTACAGAGCCAGGTCTAATCTTGACATCACTATAAATTTCGTCAGACTATGCAGGATGACCATGATGTAGAATTGTTGCTGCCCTATCAGGGCCGATAACGAGCTGGCGAATATTCAGTCAGGACACCTTATGATAGTATCTCCTTAACATCGTTCTTAAAGCGTCATGGAAACTCGCGGGTCAATATAAGAGCAACGATCTAGTTTGCTTATTTGTTGATTAGTGTGCTTGGTATGGTGTCTAAGGCTTCAAGTTAATTCATCGATTTCGATATTGGCGATTGACTAAATGCTATGAACAGTTCCTGCGTGAAGCGTCATGGACGAGTACAACGTGCAAGCAAATCAAGAAGTGGTGGAGTCCTACATCATGAGCAAATAAACTAATCACCGAACCATCGCTTCACAAAGTTCAGACTAGTCCTGTTTTTCCGACAACGTTGAGGATGTGAAAAAGTTTTGTTACACTAAATGGAACTTCTTGCTTCAAGGAAAATACGTGATGACAGTTTTTCCCGAGGGTGAGCGCGTCCCAACTCAATGATGCCATCGGCCATTGTCGAAACTTCCATCAGCTTTCCGTCTTAAGTTATGTTTATTGCATGTCATAAAAAATCCAAACACCCCTCTCGCATCACACACCTTTTGGACGCTTTTATGAGCGCCAGTTTGACATATTCATCACCAGGCCCCTCTTGAATCGAAATGCGACTGCAATAAATCCGTCAATCTCCCGAAACGTTTAACTGCACTATTAAAACACAAAAAAATCATAAATTTTTTTTCCCACTTTCAAAATCGCATCTTAAAACTCAAATTTACAACTCGGCCCCCAGTTTCCCAACGATTTTTTTCGTACATTACACCATAAAACATCGTCGAGCGTCACCGAAGAGCAGCATGGAAAATCGTCTTCTCCTCATCAACGTCACATTTTCGTTTAATCGTCCAATAAAATTGCAAACAAATATCAAAGAAAAGGAAAAATCCGGTGGAAAAAATCGAAACGCAAAATCTAATATTTATTGAATGGGACATTAAGTTTATGACCGAAGCGTCGGAACGCTTGCATCTGTCAGTCAGATACTACACGCCAGCATGTTGCAGCAATCATCGAAATGTCCTGTGAAATCGCGATGATGAAGCAATTCATGGAATACAAGACAGCCAGTTGGTGATCGAATGGATGCGATGAGTTCTTGGATCTGTCTAATAGGGCAGTTTATGACGTTAAGTCCAGCAGTCATCAGAGGGATAACAATGCCTCCTCAATTGATGTCCATGACAAGGTAGACAATGATAAGGACCTCTGTCTAGGGGATTTGTTTGCGGAACTCGTCAGGAGTCCGAAAATGCTCTGTCGCCAATTAGCAATGGATGACTATTGACGAATCGTTGTTGCGCTTTGTTCGAGTTTTCTTTTGGATTTTTGCTCGGTGGTTTGTGTATAGACACTAAATCGGCCGAGAATTAATGGCCCTCATGATGTGGAGTGGTTACGACGCGTCTACTTAGGAATAATAATTAATTATCTTCTTACTATCATATGTATGTACATACGTTGTTGGCATTGGTGAATAGTGTGCTGATTCACACGGCGAGTTTTTTTGTCTGTGTGTCGCGGACTCGCTTCAGCGGTTTGATGTAATTGCTAGTCGGACATAGGGATCACCTGTTGGACAGTGGACATGCAAATCATGTGCTATGAACGAGGAGTAAGTCAGTTTTTTAAACATTCTAATGAAGCTATGCTTGACTAAGAATGGTTTCCGACAGCAATCAGATTGACTGTCCACGGAAATTCGATGAAACATTTGCAAAACCTCGGTGTGCTGAATAGAGCAGTGACACTGAACACGCTGTAAGTCTTGAAGTGTAATCAAAGAAGCGATTACTGTGACGCAATCTGGAAGAATCAGCACGACGCTTGTAGAGATGATAGTAGGACACGGACACTCGAATTCGAATTCGTGATGCTCGCGCTGCTCCATCAAGCTCGACACCTTTGATATCGAAAGAGTTTCTAAACATAATGACGTTGTTAAAAGGACCTATTTGAACAACAAAGACTGATGTGATCTCAATCAGTTCCCAGCGTCATCGACGACGATACATTGATCAGTTCAGCCTCCGTGCAATCCTTCCGTAACTGAAACACGATCGCTTCCTCTCGCGTTACAAAAGCAGATTAAGATCTCATTAATCTCGCAGCTGAATGCATCACAAAGAGATGCTGACGCTGCAACAAAAGGCACTTTTCTTCTTCCAGTTGAATTTGCATTTTGCTCCCGTAATATTTATCATCACCATATGACAAATGTGTGAAGTGTCACCCGTCCCAGAAGGAATAGAATCAGGACGAGGACTCAACCGAAATCATTAATAACTCACGCAATATTTACAAAACAAAACGTCTCCCGTTTCTGTCCCATCGAGAATATCCTTTTTTTGTCTTTTTTTTTTTTATACATACATATAAAGAGTAGAACACGAATCCTTCACATGACTGCATTCGAATGCTCCTCCTGCTGCTCACGCATTGCATTAACATAAGTGGGACAATTACAAATATTACAACTCTATTCCGACGTGAAGAGGACTGTACAATAACAAATTACCATTTTTCGGACATTAATCATTGGCACTCCAGTCAGGATAATACAATGAAGTCGAGACGATGCGAGAAATGCAATGCCGAAATGACACTTTAACCCTTTCCCTTGATTACTCCTTTCACTCGCCATCCTCACGCACATACTCCTATGTACCTATGTACGTTAGCCGTCGTCTTAAGAAAGTCCTTACGAAGGGATTTACATCCGGATTTATGTTTTGAAACGAGTAGAAAGTCAGTATAAATCACCAAGAGTGGAAAAAGGGGGATTACAAGAGGATGTAAAGGTCCTTTCTCTCGAGAGGACATAACGTTTACCCCTTTCTCCCGACTCCTGTGGAAACAATGGACGAGAAAAAAAGTGAACAACACGAAAACAGGACTGACCGCAATTTGAGAATGCAGCAAAAAAGACTGTTGTGCAGTGTCAGTTTTCAGGAGGATGACCAGCTGCCGCTCCTGTTGTTGTAGGTCATAAAGATCCCAGGGCCCAAGGAGTGAAAGTTATTACTCAAAACACAGCCTCTTTGTTTGGCCGTAAATGATTCAATTACAGGAAACAAAGGCGACAGGAACTGGAACTCTTCAATTTGCATAAATGCGTAATCGGAGATGTCCTTTTGTTTCCAGGGATGGAGGAAAAGTGCTGGACTGCATCTTGCAAACCTCGTCATTGCATATGCAAATCTCGATCACCAAGCACCACATGTCGCTGGATACCATATGTTCGACTCATCAATCAATCCACCTAAAATCGCATCCTACCGATACGCGTGCCTCACAGTACATTATCCTAATTTCCTACGCCCGCATTGTAAACACGGGCCTTCTGCACCAGTTTCTGTTTGAACCCTTCACACTCGGCACGCTTCCTATTCAACAAATGCATCCGCCCATCTGTTATCGCAATAAATACAACCAGTCCGACGTGAGGTAACAACTAACAACAGCCGGGATCGTGCGCCTGCGTGCACCCACGATCACAATGCAACGATTGTCCTTAAAATCCACTGTAACACTCGTACCTTTATCTATGGTCGTACGTTGTTCATAACATGTCAGTGTGCATTTCAACATACCGCACGAAATGTCCTTCGCCTGATGATCGTGGCCCTTATCGGGCACCGAGATCGTGTTAGGTAGTAGGAGTGCCATTCAATACATTTCGTGTTGGAGTACATCTGCCGCTAATAGAATCACCGGGAGCAACCCCTAGTGAGTTGCTATTTACGGATTCTATTTTTACAATTTGGCATCCTAGAGAGGTGATGCACGGAGACGCTTTGAAATGCATTCGGAAACGCATAACATTGTATACGTTGTAAGAACTAAGAACCCACGTGACTTCCGTGTGCAGCGGGAGGCGGTTATTCGCTTGGCTTGTGGAAAACAGAAGGCACAATTGGATTTAAAAGTCAATTATGTAATTGAGACATTCCCGGACATGGTGAGCTATTGTTTGTACTTTTCTTATATTGATCGCTCTAGGATATCGTGTTTACGGAGGGAGGACGTTGTTTGCTGGTCTCAAACGATGATCGGTGAGGAAGAGCGTCTTGAAGTTCCGCTCGAACGGGTCGAATAATCGAAGAGCTCAGAGGAGTCGTCATTTAGTCATTTTTTGCTTCTGCAGGGAATTCCACACATATAATGTATGGTGGGTCAGAGGAAACTACTTAGGCAGAAAATCGATGACCACAGAAGGAGTTGTAGGCTTTTCTGCAGTAAAGACTGTTATTACACAAGACGTCTTTACGTGCCCAATTCCAACTTAATTGAGCGAAAACAAGGGACCTTGGCCGCATTCCCGTTTTCAGCACTTTCATTCGATCAATCTTTGATCTTTGGTCGATTAGAACAACTTGTCGATCACTGAAACTCTAGAGCTCGATGAGCTCGATGAGACTCATTTAGACAAGAGTAAGTCATTTGTGTTGGCCCTTGGATTTTTCATTCAAATCAGCTGCTCTCAAGTCAATCGGAACTTCTAATGATATGACTAAAGCGAGGTATTCTCACGTTCAATACCTCGCAGTTAGTTAGATTTAGAGAGGGTACGGGGTGGGACAACTCCGCCTGATCACTGCGGCCACGAGTGGGCCTATTGTGATGTCCCCCACTTACAGTTCACTCAAGAATCCTGAGTTAGTGATAAAACTTAGTATGCCTTTGAGTGAGCTAGCAGCGATTTCTTCTGCTTCAAGATAATACTTGCCTAAGTGACGATGACGTGTACTGACAAGGCAGTTACAGTGGCATAGTATGTGCTCTGTTGTTTCTTCGTCTTCATTACATATTCTGCAAGTGTCATCTTGTATAAAGCCCATCGTTTTGAGGTGTTTGTTGACTGGGCAGTGTCCAGTAAGGAAACCTGTGATTAAGCGAATCTTACACCTCGAAGGCATGAGGAGTTGTTTCGTTCTTCTGAGAGATGTAGTTGGGAGGAACAACTTGGCTTGTGTGCTACCTTTCGTTTGTAACCAGTAGTGATCCGTCGTGTTCGTTAACCAATTGTTTATGCAGCATTTGGTGGTGCTGATGGGTATGCCGCAGAGAGGCCGTGGCATCATAAATGGTGATGCAGAGAGCCTTTCCTTGCTAGTAGGTCCGCCTTTTCGTTGCCTGTATGGCCGCTGTGTCCAGGTATCCAAATGAGATGAACTCTGTTTGTGCTGGCCAGCTGGTGAAGTAGCTGTAGGCAGTCCCATACCAGTTTGGAGGTGATTTCATAGCTCTTTAGGGCCAGAAGTGCAGCCTTGCTGTCAGAGAGAATGTAAATGTTTTTGTTAAATATATTTCTGCCTCTGAGGCAGAGTTCTATAGCAAATATCTCTGCTTGAAAAACGGAGTTATATCTGTCCATGCTGACGTTGATGCATGTGCCTGTATTTGCTCCGTATATTCCAGCCCCAACACCTTCGTTCGTTTTGGAGCCATCCGTGTACCACACGTAGGATCCACGATTGAAGGATGGTCTATCCTGTTCCCAGTTTTGTCGGTTGGGGAATGTGACCTTGTAGTTTTGGCTGAAGTTGTATCTGGGGAGACAGTTGTCTATGAGAGATATCTTTAGGATTTCATGCCTGTTTATTTCGGTAAGGATATCAGGGTGAAAGAGCCTACGGTTAGAGTCATCCTCCACGATCAGTCTATGGGCGAAGACCATTACTTCTTTCTTCAGTTGGAGATGAAGAGGTGGCAGGTCTGTGATGACTTCTAGTGCTGCTGTGGGGGTTGTTCTCATGGCCCCGGTGATACAGATGCAAGCTAGTCTTTGCAATTTGTTGAGCTTGGCTTGCACTGATACCTGTTTTGTTTTGTGCCACCAGACGGGCGCAGCTGGTGGCAGAACATATACTAAAATTGGAACGATACAGAGAAGAGAATACCTCGCAGAGATTGTTGACGAAAAATTCACCCAAGCGCTGTCTCATCGAGCGGTCGAAGAAATGCATCACCAACGATTTTAGTCATGATTTCAAACTTAAGAGTCTGCTTGCTTAAGACGAGAGAACTGCTGAGATTCTTAAGAAGCGGAAGGCTCTGAGGCTCCACTGTTCGTCTGAGAACTGAATTGCAATTCGTAGTCTATTGCAATGCTCGACAGATAGACAGACATCTTCCTTAGTTGTTTCCTCATCGATGGAGAACTCAAGCCTCAAACTCCGCCGTGTCGTCGCTCTTTACCAAATGCTTTACAGGTACGTGTCTCACTAATGTTAAGCATGTTGAAAAAGGTGTAGAGACCCGTGTCGACGCTTGTAGATTTCTTACAGACGTCCAGGCCTCTACTCTTCGTCAACCTGCATCCAGGACGGTCTTTGGTCTTGTTGAGATACTTAGAATACCTGTTCTGATGCTGAAAAAGCTCTTCGGTAGCCGAGACTTTGCTCTACAGATTGGTAAAAGAGTCAATAATAAGTTTGTGCTGTATGGGTCCGAGAGCATCAAAAAAACTTGCAAACTTGCGCTGACTGTTCTTGACTAGTAGTATTATGAGGAACGTCACTTACTGTCTAGGACGATAGCGAGATTTTTAGTTCCTCAGAAACTTTCAAGTACAGCGATTAGGTAAGCGCAGTGCGGGCCGAAGGTAAAGAGGAAGAAGAATAGGGAAGTCAACGATGGACGCTCCGAGCATCGGCTTCAGCGTATATTGATGAGTATTCCTAGAGAGTCGCGTGTAGTGGAAAAATTGTTGGGCCGTCGTGGCTCCTTCTTCAGAGCATTTTCTGGCGAAGTATCAATCAAACAGCGAAATGCCACCAACGCCCAAGGAATCAACTGATTTTATGATGCTTGGTTTTCTATTAGTTTTATCGCATGTGCAATGAGGTCTTAGATGAACCGAACCAAATATGGGCGTACAACTATAATTTAGGGTGAATAAACGCCGTGGCGGAGCGGTTAGTGTGTTGGACTCCGACGATAACACCGATAACACCATCGCCATCGAATTTCCTCTCGAAACGACCAAGGGCCTCTTCATCGATTTTTGATAAGGTCCAAGCCTCTTCGCTATAGAGGAGGACCGAAATGATAAAGGTTTTATAGAGGGTCATTTTAGTTTTTCAAGAAAGGGCTCTACTAGTTAATTGCCTCTTGAGCCCGAAAAAACAGCGGTTGGCAAGAGTTAGTCCAGGAATGGTTTCAGACGTTCACACAGCGCGGCAGAGAATATCTTATACGCGATGTTAAGGAAACTTATTCCCCTGTAGTTGGCGCAATTATAGGAGTTTCCCTTTTTTATGGACTGGGCAAATGATGCCGAGATTCCATTCATCGACCAACTCAACCAACTCATTTCCAGTCGCTTTAAAGAGCTCAGCAGGAAGGCCGTCTGTGCCAGCAGCTTTATTAGATGTCAGTTTTGATATCGCCATATCAACTTCGTCTAAGTCGGGTGGACGGAATTCTCTCTCATCTTTGTCCAGACAGCGACTGTGATTCGACTACGAGGTGTCCATGTTCATCCCTGCAGGTCTCCACTCTGGCTTTATATCCATGGCGTGTTCGTTTTACTCTTTGGTAAAACTTCCAAACGTCGTTCCTGCGATAACATCTTTCCACCTCTTCGCTCAAGCGCTTCTCATTCTCTTTTTTTTTCTTTTAAAAAGCGCGTGCTCCACCAGTCTTTCCCGCTCATAGAGCTCACGACCAGCTCTCGTTCGTCGATGCAACGTGGCCTTGTATACATTCTGTTTTTCTTCATGTACCTGTCTGCACTCGTCATCAAACCAAGGGTTTCTCCTAGGTGGTGGCTAGAAACCTAATACATCAGAGTCAGCATCCCTGATGGCGCTTTGACAACGTCTCCATTGCTGTTCTATGGTTTGTGCAGTTTGCATCAGCTCTTAAGAGAGCTGGAGGGAGACAAATTTCGACGTCAAATTTCGATGGTCCTACTCGACTCCGCAGTGTTCGCGATATCCGCATACGTACCTTGGCTGCAACAAGGTGGTGAATTCGTTTTCGAACGTGGTGTCGTGTAGGGTGTGCTTTCCTATGACTCGACAACCACCCCTGGAGAGTAGTGACCGAACATCTACGACCCAAACCGCCTATTCTCCGTCCAGGTTGAGTATAAACATTATAAGAGTATAAAAGCCTTGAACCTACGCGAACTTAAAAAAAATAAATAAATTTAGTCCGTCTGCTTAATCGTCCGTTTTTATTTTTTTTTTTACGGTTTGGGCAGTGTTCGAGATATCCTCTTGTGGGCCTCTCTGAGTTTTTATTTTTGTTTACGGTTTGGGCTTACTAGGCTGTAGCCCAACCGACTAAACCTGTTTATGGGCGAAGGAAACTCGCCATTCGCCCTTCCCCGTCTTTAATTTCCAGAGGAAATCACAGGTAGCACCACGAGGAGATGGGATAAGACTTACTAACAGTGCCGAAAGGTATTCGTCTGCGGTGGCTCCTCTCGCTTTTTAACAAGCCAACATCCGTCGGATAGAGGCCTTTGTTAATCCTTTGCCATCCATTTGCACGAAACACAAATATAACATTTCTCAAGTGTAGATGGACCCTAATATTAAAGCGAAACAAACTCACTGCAAACAACTTGGTGGGTAATCCCTGGTTCATGTCATCGTTACAGTCACTTGTCAGCTGATAAATCTACTTCACCTCCAATCGACACTAGCGCCAAACCGCCATTCATGTACTCACAACCCAAAACGCACTCTCTTTCTCTCCTTCACTCCCACACAGCAATCCGTCAAAAAATCATCCACTTGTCTCAGATGACTATCGTCGCCGAAAATAAAAAATATGTAGAAAAAGAAAAAAATCTACGAAAATGAAAACCGAAACAGCCCGTTGCCCCATCGTCGAGTGTATGTGAACCCCAACCTGACGTGCGACTGTCGCCAAGTTGAATGAATTGTTCATATCCATCCTAGTTACTATGGCGTTTGTTACGTGGTGTGTCTACTTGTGATTTATAATTTCTCGTTTTATTCGTTTTTTCTTTAACCACACCGTCGCGTCTGACTTTTCACCCCCAAATTACTGATATTCAAGCATTTAAATCCCGAGGAAGTTAGGTTTTTGTTTTTTTTTTTTTTGTTTTATGTGTGAAAGAAAAAAGTGTCCTCGAAAAAATCAAATTTCTGGAAACGAAGAAGAAAAAAGAAAGGAAGGGAGGAAGAGAAACGAAAGGAAAGAACATTTTTTTATTTTTGACGGAAAATTTTTTATAGCGCCGTCGCTCTCTGTCCAACGCATACGGTACGTCATCGGTCCGACGGGAATAACCGATTAGTGTAAAAAGTTCGAGAACAAAAAATGCACAAAAAAGTTGAAAAACTTTTTTTCAACTAATTTGTTGTTTTTTTTTTTCTTATTTCTGTGTTCGAGTTCGAATTGTTTTTTTGATTAATCGTCTTGTTTTGTTTTCGGTCAGGATTCGTAGAGGGAGTAGTAGTGCATTACAGTAGACAAAAAAGTGTAAACGAAATTCCATTCGAAAGAAGAGCACAACCATCGGAAAAGAGTGTGTACAGTGATCCTGAGAGTGAGAGAGAGAGAGTGGAGTGGAACAACAGCAAAGAAGCACTTTTGCTTTTCAACATACCTACACAAAGGCGCGCGGTAACTACTAATACAGGCGAAAACCTGTCACCGTATCAGCAGACCAGCCAGAAACAAAATCGAATATCGCGTCTCGTTGTGAAGAGGAGAGGCGCGAGCAAAGGAATACAAAATAAAGAAATCGGAAAATCGAATAATATTTTTTCGCCGATTATTTTCGCGAATTCTGTAATCAGAATAGCAAGCGTGTGACAGTAGATTGGAAAAATAAATTTCCCGCATCCCGAGGTGAGAAACAGTCGCAAACGACAGTATTGTCCGTTTAGGTGGTGGTGAAAAGGTTGGAAAAAATGGAAGCAGTGGCGAAGCATGATTTCACAGCGACAGCGGAGGACGAGCTCAGCTTTCGCAGAAGCCAAACTTTAAAGGTATGACTCATGGTCGGTGTGTTTTTTTTTATTTTTATTTATTCCAAATCAATTCAAGTCCGATCGGTCGCTGGTCGGTTTGGTGGGAGAGATGATGATGTGTGGGCCCTCCGGCTCGTTTTTCTAGGGGTCTAGGGTTAGACGAGTAGGAATGGCGATGGTGGGGAATGGTGCATTGCCCATCGTCTTTGCCGCCGCTACCAACTGCTGGGGTCAACAACAATAGCAAATGAGGGTTGATACACATAAGGACTACTGTCTGCCGGCTAATAACAGTCATAACATTCGTGTTTCTTCTTTCTTCATTTCCCCCTCGCCATACTAGTGACATATACTGAAGAATCTGAGCGTGTGTAAGGGAGTGCAAGGAATGTCTTGTTCTGCAAAAAAGAAAATCTCGAGGGGGAGTCAAGAAAAATGCCTATCGATAGTGATTAAAACGAACAATGTCGAGATGTAACTTGAGCTCTACCATGGAGCGGGCGAGGGGCAATGTACATGTGTGTATTGAATGTCTGTGGAATGCCAGACGTTTAGTTCTCGAATTCGAAACAGATTGCTCACCCATCGCGGGTGCATTGACCCCCATGTCTCGTTCTATTGGCGCTCTACTACAGATAGAATTCGTGATCAACTGATTGTCTAATTTCCTCTTCCCTTAACACTAGATACTGATGCACCAACTGCCCACAATAACGAGTGGTACTAACTCCATTTTGCAATACAATCACTAATCTACTTCTCTCTAGTTTTGATGGACCGGTTTCTAGGTCAATCTTAATTTCTTTCTGTCAAATTCGAAAAGTACCCACACGAACGTGTTTCTTCTTCAGCAATTGTTTGCTTCAATAGAACAATGCGTTCTGCTGGGACAATACGACTGAAGTCGAAAAGAAATCGAAACAAAGCCTGGTGATATGGCCATCAACCGAAATAAAACAACTCTCAGGACAATGACTTAAAACAGTGAAGCAGAAAAAGCTGGAAAGTTTGCAATCTAGTGATGTCTAGGATGTGAGAAAAACAAAAACAAAAAAGTAATTATCGAACGGCTTATTGATTTGATGGAAAGTTGCGAATTAATGAAAGTAATCTTCTTCTCATTAAGTTAATTACTTTCGGATTGTTCTGGCATTAGTTGGAAAAAGCCGGACCCCAAGTTTGATGAAGTGGGAATGTGGAAAAAAGCTACCGAAAACCGGTAGACGGTGAGACGAGATTGCTCTTTCACGAAAACAATATTCCTCGGATGTTAGTCGTGAGGCTAAACGAGTTGTAGAAGAAGATTAAGTGCTCAAATGAGGCTGGGGGTGTAAGACGTCGATGGATATATGTACTACGAAGAAAATTGAAGTATGATACCAAGTGGGGGGTCCGCCACTGATCTGCCTGACAAGATTCACAAGGGAAAGAATCTCTCGATACATTTTTGCGGGATTCGTGATCCGATTGAACAAGTTTGCGCGATATACATATTTTAGTCATTCAAAGCTTATGATAAATCTATGGACCGACGAGTAATTATCTGGCAATCTTACACCAGAACTTAAAGCAAGCAACCATGCACAGCACTGCGTGACAAGTATCACAACACCTGTTCCTGAGATCAAACGTAGAATAACTCTTGCCAATCGCCGTTTCTTTGGGCCTCTACTAGCGTAGGGTACAGAAAAGAAAAAACAGCCACAAACTGCACAGTCTGTAAAGGGACATCGTTAAAGGACTGAGCCTTATATGTACATAGAACGAAAGATATTCGATACCTACGATTGTGGCCAATATATTGAGCAGCACCAATCCGATTTTGTCAAACGACAAAAGTGAGAAGTGAGATTGCAGTATACGTTCCGTGCACACAGTTTTATATTTCGTGATTTGCGTAAAAAGTTATATTGTTTTGAAAGCGAGTGAAATATCTAAAGAAATACGCGATGTGATGCCTTTTTTTTAACTATAAATAAAAAAGGCTGCAAAGAAAAATATGTCGAAAAATTTATGAAGTGTAGGACAAGAATGCTGAGAGTGAAGACAGGGCACAGGCGTGGATTGCTCGATTTCTTTCCGAAAATATTAGTGATGCACGTCGTCTTGATCGGCAAATCTCTGAGAAAGTCGATGAAATTCTCCAGCTGGTGGAGAAGGATAGGCACACAGACATAGCGGAGGCACCAAGCATCAACCAAAGGACAGTGTGGAATCAGCTAAAAAGAACAGGCTACTTAAAGAAGTTTAATGTTTTTGTGTTAATCAAAGAAATTTGATTAACCGAATCACCATCAGTCCAACGCTGGGGTTGGCCGTGATGGAATGGTAAACATCACGTTCTGTCGAACAGAAGGTCTGTAGTTCAAAGTATGTCCATAATCAAGAAATGATGAAGGCATACCACTCACAGTATATGGTCACTTCAATATATGACTCCATAATGGCATGGAAAATTTGCTGGGAACTACAATCAACGTGAGATTCGGTCGAGTTCCACTCGAATCCTATCTAGGACAACCACCCCTAGAGAGAAGTGAATGAACATATACGACCCAAACCATGTGCACTCCGTCCAGGTTGTGTGACAAACATCATAAGAGTATGACTCTTGAACCTGTGCGAACTATAAAAAAAAAAACGCCGCTGAAACGCAACAAAATCGAGCCACTTTTGAAGCAAATTTGACGAGCGACGAAAAAAATATGTTCAACACAAGCGATCATGATCAAAGAACGGTGATCATCCAGACTTAACAAGAGATGCTGAGTTTTTAATGGGATTGGAGGGAAGTCCCCATTATGCCTAGTACTCTAGACAACTTGACCATTTGAACGAAACAATTCACAAAGGGAAGTTGTGTTCCATCATGACAATGGCAAGCCACACACATATTTGATGCCTCGGAACAAAGTGATTGGCTGGGAAGGTTTAACGTTTATCCCAGACCTTGCGGAATCTGACTACCATTTGTTTCGGTCTCTACAAAACTCCCTTGATGATAAAAAATTAACCGGCCAAACAACCGCTGAAAATCACTTGGCCAACTTTTTCGCCGATAAAACACAAAAGCTCTACATCAATGGAATTATAGGGTTTTCCAATAAGGGCTTGGCAACTTTTTTTTATAATACATTTTTTATAATTTGCAGACGTTGCCCGTTCGTGTACTTTACCATGATGAAAATGTTGAGTTTACTGAATAAATTGACAATGATAGTTCGATGGTTAGTGAAAGAGTGCGTTCACAAATTGAATTCAAAGTTGTCAAGTCCTTATTGGAAAACCTGATAGTATGTATGAAGCTACACGAAAAACGTCATCACTATCCAAATTGGCGCACTCACATCTAAGAGAGCATCAATCATCTGATAAGAAGCATGCTCCTTAAGACCGGGATTTATCATACTGTGACACCCTCTGTAGAGCAGAAGAGCAACGCCGACTTTGAAACGGGACAGCTGTTAGCAACCTTTGAAACTACCCGCAAAATGTACAATAGATGCCCTCAATCGACCCTAACAAATTAGAGGTCCCGTCGAATCTCAACCAATTTTTACGATCCCGTCTATACTGAGATTTTGGAACGGGTTGCGGTTGAAGCTAAATAACACGAGCCAAAAACCACATGATCGTGCTGAATGTACATATATCAGCAATTGCCGCCACCAACCCTTACGTAACGTCCTACCCATTTTTTACTTTTCGACCGTACAACGTGATATTCGACTAGAATATTAAGTTGCCGTAAAACCAATTGGCGTTTTAGCAGAACGGTCGAGTTATTGCTCATAAAACGATATTCATTGTTTTCTGAATAGATCAGGAACCGTCTGACATGGGGACAAATGAGTGTCGTAAGGTTGAGAAAACCATTTCAATTGTCGCTTGGAAATTAGTCAGCATTGATGCCATCTATGTACGCATTCAACACATCTTCTTTTCCTTTTGCTCTACTTTGCACCTTATTTCACCGCGCTTTCCCACACTATCCATATCTCTGACTTGTCCCCTCAAATCATCCATCGCGTCCGCATTTACTTTATGCTCGTTTTTTTCCTTTCCGCTGTTTTGTATCCAGTTTTTCATAGCGACTTGTGTCATGCATGACATATTTACCAGGAAAATGTCGGATGACTAACTCATGAGCTAGCCTCTTTCCCTTTCAACGGAGAAAGAAGAAAAATATGCGAATGAAACAAAACTGGAGAGAAAATGCCTTGAAATATGTATGTGCCCAACCCATGTCCATAAATATCGCATATCTCCCCCTCGACCGCCATCTCTCGCACCTCCCTCAGTAGCCGGGATGTCGAAAATCTATAGTTTGCATGTTCTCTCACATTCACGTAGATTTTGTAAACAACGGTTTTATTCGATTCGATTCAAATTCCTCGCCTGGTGTGTTGTTCGCATTCCTTAATGCAGTCACCTATCCCACCCAGATAGTAGCCGTAATAGTAGTAATAACGATTGAATAATACCGTCAACTGTGTAAATATGACTATCCAATCAACGAGATTACTGTGGTGTTGTTAGGTAATAATATCGGACACCCGAGACCGCAACTGGCTGGTTTCATTGAGAAAAATCGACAACAAATTAAAAGGGAAAGAAAAGAAAAGGAAAAAAATGTTCAGTCATCAGCAAACATACCGGCCCAGCCACTTGCCGAACGAGAACAAATTTCACTTTGAAATACATTTTTATCTCGACGTAGCGCTTCGGTTGTCTATGTTTTCACATTGCTGTCGCTGCTCCTATTTATATGTATTTATTGTTGCAATTAAAAGTAAATGACGCCAATAAGGAGACGATGGAGAAGGCACAGAGTGTATAAGAGCAAATGAATGTATGGAATGTTGAGAGTGTTAAATGCGTGGCCGATTCCTGACCCAGTTATCTCGTTTATGGATCTCTAGTTGGTTCAACGAACCTATCATCACCCCTCTTATTCCTCAGAGTATATAAAACACATGCCTGTGTGAGTAAGCAATTGATTTTCGAAGTCAATTAAAAGCAATTTTCGCTTCCATCTAGTAAGGAGGAAAAGGTGAATTCATTGAGTCTCGCCTGAAATTGCATTTAATTTAGTTGCCACACCGCGTGAGAGACCGATTTAGACAGTCTGCGATGACCACCATGTGACGCAATAGTTATTTTTGGTTTGTTATTATCTAAATATAGTTTAATGGTTGTGTTTACCTAGCGCTTTCGTCTATCCTTTCACTGAATATGTAAGCGCTAAGCCTTTGACAATCTCTTAGGTCAAGTGTTGTTCGATGATTTCAATGAGTAACAACCCGAATCTCACAAATGACTCACAATACGGGGCGTAATCAATGACGAACACAACAGATAAACACATTACTCACATTGCAGTGGATATAATATGCAAACAATTGTCCACTTGGGAGGAGAGTTTCACGGTGACAGAAATAACAAAAGTCTCAATCAATCGAGTGTGACAACAGATCATGACAAAAGCCGACTACTGAACTGATAAAGAGTTTATTATGTGGATGTAGTAAATGAAGCATAAAACACGAGCCTTTTACAAGAAAGCCAAAAGCCTTGCAGGAGGCTTCAAAAAGGGCACCTAGACTCTTCGAAACTGCGAGGGTAATCTTGTCACCGACCCGCAGGGAATAGTGGATGTATTTAAGTAGCATTTCCAGCAGCTGCTTAACGAGCATGACCAAGAGAGAGTGGTAGGGACCGAGGAAATCCCAACTCCAACCGCTGAAGTAGTCCTCCCATCCAGCATCGAAGAAGTCGGCACAGCTATTCAGAAGCTGAAGAATAACAAGGCCGCAGGCTCAGATGGCTTGCCATCAGAGCTCTTCAAGGCTGGCGGCGATGTTCTGGTAGGGAACATGCACCAGATCATTTGCAGAATTTGGGAAGATGAAAGCATGCCCGACGACTGGAATACCAGCTTTATTTGCCGCATCCATAAAAAAGGCGCTCCTACCTCTTGCAAGAACTATAGAGCTATATCCCTGCTCAATGTCGCATACAATATCCTGTCCAGCGTATTGTCTGAACGTCTAAAGCCATTTTGCACCGCACTAATCGGCAGCTACCAGTGCGGCTTCCGGCCCGGCAAATCGACTATAGACCAAATTTTCACACTTCGACAAATCCTGGAAAAGACCAACGAGTTTCGAATCGATACACACCATCTTTTCATCGATTTCAAACCCGCATACGACAGCATTCATCGTGCAGGACTGTTTGGTGCGATGGCCGAATTCGTGATCCCGGGAAAATTGATCCAGTTGTGTCGCGCCACGCTAAAAAATACATAATACGCGATGCACCGTGCAAGTCGGTTCTAGGACATCGGAACCGTTTGAAACATGCACCGGATTTCGGCAAGGAGATGCGCTGTCATGTGACTTCTTCAACCTGGTGCTGGAGCAGATAGTGCGACGGCCAGGCGTCAACAGGGAAGGCACTATCTTCTACAAGTCCGTCCAGCTGCTAGGATACGCGGATGATATCGACATCATCGCGTGCTCTCGCCGTGGCATTGTGGAAGCATTCAGGGCGATTGAAGAACAGGCGAAACGAGTTGGTCTTAAGGTCAATGAGGACAAAACGAAGTACATGCTGTCAAGGAAAAACCAATCCGTCGCTCATCATCTGAGACAAAATATAACAATTGACAGCTACAATTTCGAGGTAGTTAAGGAGTTTGTATACCTCGGGGCAAACGTAAATTCCACAAATGACACCACAGTGGAGATCCGGCATAGAATCGCCCTTGGCAACTGCTGCTACTTCGGCTTGTCCAAACAACTGGGGTCAAAACTCCTCACTCGAAAGACCAAAGTCATGCTTTACAAAACGCTCATACTGCCCGTCTTGCTGTACGGAGCCGAAAGCTGGACGATAAGCAGGACGGTGGAGCTGATTTTGGGTTCTTTCGAAAGAAAAATTCTGCGCCGGATATTTGGTCCTGTCTGTGAGGAAGGTGAATGGAGAAGAAGACATAACCGCGAACTCTACGAGCTGTACAAAGATGTGGATGTAGTCCGGAAGGTAAAGATCCGTCGACTAAATTGGCTCGGCAACATCGAGCGCATGGATACCAACGCTCCAGCTAAGAGGGTCTTCGACTCCGACCAAGTAATCGCGGATGTAAGACATCTTGGTCTTGATAACTGGAAGCAGCGTGCCCGGGACCGTCACGGATGGAAGGCAGCTATAGCTCAGGCTCAGATCCTCCATGGATCGCTGGCCTGATAAGTAAGTAAGTAAGTAAACGAAGTGTGATGGGATGTTGCTATGTCACGAGAAATTTTACAATTTGGAACGAATACATTGAATAGGTGAGAGCACCGTGGCGCAGTGGGTAGTGTGTTGGCCTCTGACGCCGATGACACGGGATCGAATCGGCTCTGGTCCTTCATGGACTGTAACGCCAACATACATACATACAATACATAAATTGAATAGGTGGCATCGTGGGAACACGCTTGCTTAGTCGTCGATTTGTGTGGCCCACTGTTGGTCATTTTTCTATCATTTTCATCTAAGTAAGTGGCAGTTTTATCAACGTAATGGCTGCTAAGGACCAAGACCGAGTTCTATTGCTGAATTGACTGCTCAGATAGACGAAAAATGAACATAGAAGTGAGATAAAGCAAGAGAGCTAGTGCGGGGATTCCCCTAATAAAAAAATTAGGGAAATTCCTCCAAAAACCTTGATATTCGACTATTGTCACGATGTTAAAACGAGTAAGAAACCGCTTTAGGCCGGCTGATGATCAGATTGAAACAGCGGAGTACCATACTACCTTGTACGTAACACCCACCTCGCCCTCCAGGGCTCCATATCAGTATTACGCTACTCTGATCTCGAATATGTATCTCCTTCTTTGTTTTTCTCAGAATTCGTTTAGGTCAATGTTCCAAAAGCTGTTTCGACAAAAACCACATCGCACTGCATATGGCATTCCATTCTAATATTGCCCGCAAAATCGCCTCCAGCTCTCTACCCACCCATTCGCATATACATACATATGTAACACACCGATCTGACAACGTCAACAAGTCAAAACAAAATCAAAGAAAAAAAAACCAAACGAAGAAGAAAACTCACTTGTTCTTCATAAAAGCACCATCCACGCCTGGGGCGCGTTAAGCCTTGACTCTATTTGACCATTAACTCCACCAAGTTACACGTTCACGTTCGTCATAAGCGTTTTTTATTTGGTTTGCCTTTGTCAAATGGAAAATTCCATATTTTCCACGAATCGTATCCGCAGAATTGCAAAGCACCAAACAGCAATCACCGAGCGCACATCACACATAGTCCATAGAGCTATCGGAATAGTTCTTAGGTCAACGCAGGCTTATTGTTTATTGCTCTTTGGCTTTCGTATTTGTTTATGAATTTTTTTATTTTTCTTCTTTCATTCTGCTTCGCTTTGGTTTTATTGCATAAATATTTGTGGAAAGTATTTCATCCCCCCCCGGACGAATGTACACATGTGTGTGATTATGGGTTTTGAATTTATGCTCTTTGGTTATTCATTTCAATTTTGTTTAGAGCGATGATCGTTGTCAGTCGATGGGGAGAGGGAGCAAAGCAAATAGTAGACCCGGTGAACATCTGGCCTGAAATAATCATAATTCTGATAACACGAAACCCATTCGGATGCTATTTGATTTGGATGAAACGATTTAATGGATAATTGATGTGGGAGTAAAACAAGGCGATGCTCGCGCTGAAAGATATGGGAATTGGGTAGCGATAAACAATTTGGGGAAGAGAATAGGTAATCCGATAGGTTTGAGTAGAATTAATTGACTAATATTGATTGGGACGGACAGGGTTCGTTTATTTGGATAGGAAGAACCCTGAGACTGTTGACTGAGTATCACCCTACACTTGCTTAGTAGTAGTCAAAGAAATTTTCCCAAAAGCAGGCAGATTTGAATTTCGCGCCATGCCATTAATGTGGCAAAGTGTTGCCAACAAACAGGTTTAACAGCCTTAAATGTTTTCTGCGGGCTTGTTTGAAGTTTAAGGTTTATCCCAGCAAGTCTATGACCATACACGCTATATTGTATGAGATGGTCAAGAAGAGTCTTAACAAAAAATACATGTGTTGCCAGCCGGCATGCCATTGCATGTACAATGAATCACTTACTTATTTCTTACGTAAAACCTCCTTTTCCCGTTCATTCTCTATGAAGTCACATTCCAACCCACACTTGTTGCTTATTATTTCCGAATAACTACTGCGTATGACAGCTGCACGCACGCAATGAACGTCCCATGACCATTCAGCACCGAGCTCTGTATGAATTCGTAGTATTTTTGCCAAAGGGGGGCGCGGAAGCAAAGGTGTAAAAAAAAAAAAAACACGAAATTAGACTTGGATGTGACGCACACGACGACGCCTGCGACGCCCATCACGGGTGGGTGGGCAATAATGGTGAACCAAGAAAAGCTCCCAAACGAACCGATATAAATCCTTAAATGAAACGTGTAAACGTTTGACCTAGAAAACTGTCACCACCTCCATAGAAATCGGCGACAACAGGTCGACCTTCACAGAGATGGAAGAAAAATCAACAAAAATTCATTGTTTCCATCGTTTCTACTTTTAGATATTAAATATGGAAGACGATTCGAATTGGTATCGCGCCGAGCTCGAGGGACGTGAAGGCCTCATACCCAGCAACTACATTGAAATGAAAAACCACGGGTAAGTGCTGATGAACAAATGAATGACTTTGAATCACACCACATTGATGGTTTACCACCATTAGATGGTATTATGGACGGATAACGAGAGCAGATGCCGAAAAATTGTTATCGAATAAGCACGAAGGCGCTTTTCTCATTCGAATAAGTGAATCAAGTCCCGGTGACTTTTCATTATCTGTTAAGTGAGTTAATTGAAGTTGGGCGAAGGAACATATTCAAATAAGTTTACTCTAGGTGCCCTGATGGTGTGCAGCATTTTAAGGTTTTACGTGACGCACAAGGTAAATTCTTCCTGTGGGTGGTCAAGTTCAATTCACTGAATGAGCTTGTCGAATACCATCGATCGGCGTCGGTGTCACGATCGCAAGATGTCAAATTGAAAGATATGATCCCCGAAGAGGTATGTATTCGTTTACTCGTACTTGTAGTTTATAAAACAGAAACAAAACAAATTCCCTTTTGATTTGGTGGTTTTCCACGATTCTTGCCGGCCGCTTTCAAGTCGATATCAATTACCAAATGATGCTATTGCATGCTCCTTATTGTTAAGTGGACTCTAGACATAATTAAGCAGTATCATAACATGTCCGCCTCCACACTCATGACCTTTTGTTGTTACTTTGTTTTTATTTTTATTTTTTTTTTTTGCTCGATTTGTTTAGATGCTCGTCCAAGCATTATATGACTTTGTGCCACAGGAATCTGGTGAATTAGAATTTAGACGCGGCGATGTCATAACAGTCACCGATCGTTCCGACGATAATTGGTGGAATGGTGAAATCGGCAATCGGAGAGGCATTTTTCCAGCTACATACGTCACACGATACCACTCATAATAGGATTCACACGATTGATAACAGCACCAATCAACACTACCACCACCTTTTTCCTTTTTTGTGTTTGTTTTTTGTTTTTTCAACAAAGTGTACCACAAAGTCCGCAAAAACAAGTTATATATTTATGAACATAGCAATAAGAAGGATTCAAACGTTTCAAAAGGAATCCTTGAAACTACAGAAATCCGACAACAGACGAAAAGAAGTGGAATTAGTGGGAGAAAAGCAGAGACAAAGCGTCAGCGAGCTCTGATTTGTCTGGGATTTTTTTATTTTATTTTTCTTTTCTTCCTCCTTCAATCGTCCTTTCTTGATTTTGTGGTTTTGTTGATTCTGTTCTCGCCGCCGGACAATTAGAAGTTAAGTTTAATGTTTTCTTGTTTTTTTTTTTTTTTTTTACACGTGGCGTTCATTTTTATTTTTTCTTATTTTTCTTCTATGTATCTTTCTAAGGACAAACAGTTTTTGAGCATTTTTTTCTATCTCTATCTATGTTTATCTCTCGCACACGAGCCCTCTATACTATTATTTATTTTTTTATTTTATAATATATATATTATACATAAAATAAAAAGAAAATGGGTAAAATACGATCATGCAAGGAAAATATCGATTTTTTTATATTCAATTTTATATAAGAAACAATATAGTACTCGACATAAAGAAAATAAATAAATACAATATATTCAAGAGAATAAATAAAATGAGAAATGATCCTACGAATAAAAATTAATAAACAGGAGAGCAAACGTTTTTTTGTTTTTGATAAATATACATATAAATATGAATTCTCTGTATAATTGTAAAGGAAACAACTAAACAAATCTATGAAATAGATTTCTATCTAAACGTATTTGTTTGAATCATAGCACTCAAGTAATTCGTTTTATTTTCTGATGTTTATTTCTATTACGTACGTCATTAAAATACGTTTTTTTTTAAATAAAAGCATAAAAAATAATTTAAAATAAAAACAAAATCTAGTTTAAGTGATGACTAAAAAACTATATATTTACTACAATGAAAAACACTATAAGATGACAACACCAATTAAAAAAAAGAGCAAAACAAACGGAAAGTTTAAAAAAAGGATTAAGCGTATGGAATAGCTTATATACATGTTTATGTGCTTTTAAATAAGAGTTTCTCTTTAATAATATCTAATTATATGAATAAAGTTTTTATTTTCTAAGAATCCGTGCTTATAGTGTATGCTGGTGGCTTTTGTGTTGGGCTTAATTTTGCAGATTGGACTGATTTGTGGGCCTCTACTGTGGATTGGTTTCGATTGATGGCGATATCGGCTTTTGTCTGGCACTCATTTCTATCGCTCTTCGTGGTATGGGTACTTCATTGATGGAGGTATCTGTGTCACAGGATCGTTGGAAGAAAAACGAAGGGATTGAATACCTACAGTAGTGTCCCAATTAAATGGACACAATGAAAAATAGTGATTTTCACGCCGCTTTGCTTATAGAATATTACCTTTTAAAATAAGATGATGTTGTGCTACTAAATGTAAAGCTCCGCGCACCAGCCACGGCATACACTATAGGCAAGCTATACTAAGTAAGTCGCATAAATTACTTTTATTTAACCGCATACATACGATACATTATACATACATAATCGCTAGCCATCAACAATAGAAACAATAAACAATCGAATGAACAATATTAAGTGCACAATGAAATGTTTTTTCTGTTTCCAAATAGCATATTACTCACATACACACACACGAAACGCATATCAAGATTAGTCTAGAAGTGTTTGATTTTTTTTTTTGTTGTTTTTTAAGTTAGAAAAACAAAAATATATTTGAAAGGTGCTAAAACAATAAACCATAAGGTTCTCTCTTCATCTGTCTCTTCTTTATTCATATTTCCCTCTTTCTCTAAACCTATATACTGTACAGCATTTGCCTATGACTAAATTGAATTTATATCAAGAAAACAAACAAAATTCGCGACTAACTTGAATGTGTTAAAACAGACCGTTGTTATTCGTCTCTTATGTTGTGTAAATACATTTTTCTCGTGTATCACATTCATATATGCAATAAAAACAAAATTATATACAATATGAACCTATATAAGTCTAGAAATATTTGATATTCACTCGTGCTATTGTCTGTATGTTTCCTTCCCTGCGCATTCTGCCTATTTTCTGTATTTTATTCTTCTTACTCCGATGAGCCATGAGTGGTCCAAGGGTCATCAATCCACTAACTATCCGTCTATCTGCAGCGCGTTTTCTGTTTTTCTCACATTTTTTGTTTGATGACTTCAAAGTGTGACATTGGAGCACTTGAACCAGCTCTTGGCACTAATCCAGGTCGAGAAAAGTTTAACAAAAGTTATTGGCACTTAACTAGAACGATTTATTTTTTTAATAAAGTAAACGAAAAATATTTAATATTAAATTGTGGCTTATGGAAGGGACCACACAAATTAGCTGATTCACGTTTACATGTCACATTCAATCGCATCACACGAAATAGACTTATGGACTGATTAATCGCGATGACTCCTTGACTGCATGCCCTAAGAAATCAACAAAAACCAGAAATATTAAATAAATTACTTTTTATATAACAAATTGCTTATTTTGAATTTATTCCGCACGTCTTCCCCGTTCTATTATTTTCCGTAAACAAAAATCATATTTTTTCGTTAAAACATTATTTTTCATTTTGGAATAAATAAAATTGCCATTGACTAAAATATATACTTATACACATACACACCCACATATATATATATAAGAAAATTAATAAAGAAATGAAGCCTATTTACATTAAGATTGAATAAAACTAAAATTAACTATTTTAATTCTAACAATAAAATTAAAATTCGAACGAACAAAAAAAAAATTATTAAAATCAACTGAAACTAAAAAAACAAACACTTTTTTGAATATGTATATATTTAATGTATTTTTAAGTGATTTGAAAACGTCTTTTTTGTAATTTTTATTTTGATATTAACTTAATGTATTTTATTAAGGAAAACAATTTGTCTAGAAGCAAAAATCGTTTTTAAGTTTATACACAAAATAAAATTAAAAAAGAAAAATATTGTGACGGTGTATTTGCCAATTTATGATGACCGATTCATTTTACTATAGCGATAGTGATTATATACTAAACAAAATATACATTTAATATTAAACGAAATGGCAGTTTACGACGAAGTAAGCTCGCGTTAGACGATACGATAAAAGAAAATAAATGAAAAAATACATTTACGAGTACTAATCGCTTTGATCACAAGATTGTATGTGTAATAGATTTATAAAAATTTTAAAGAACAAAACAGAAAAGGGAAGAAAATATATATGAATTTATTCATTTACAACTTCTGGGGCGTTTTATTCTGAAGACCCGATTTACAGTGTGTATTCGAGCCAGTACATCTTTGAACAAGTCATCGGCAAACATAGCCTACACGATACCACATCCGGTAACGGGCACAGGCCGATTGATCTTGCTACGGGGCGAAATCTCCTTTTAGCCAGTAAGCGCTTCCCGCACCTCGATATACACAAAGGCACCTGGGGTGGAATCGGCTAAGGTGATTTGTGACAAGTGACAGTCACATTCGCGGTTTCGGTATCGTGTAAGGTGATAGTCACTGTGATTGTCACATTTTTGTGACAGTTTTCTGGTGACAGCTATTTAGCTACCACTTTCATATGTTCTCTGCGTTCGATATGGCTTTGTGCTTTTGTGTGTTTTATAAAATAGAAAATATGTGTTTCCGTGCTTGGAACTATTCTTAAGCGTAGATGAAGAGCTCAATGAGACATTGATGGAAGTTAGAATTCTAAGGAAGAATTCGAGAAATCGGTCTAAATCCTTTCCCTGTACGCCGACAAAATGTATAATTGGCCAATAAATGAATTGATGGCAATAATAGCATTTCTAATATGTATATTATTTACTTTTCCCAGTATTTGTGCAAAACAATCGGTGACAACGGCCCTGATTTTAATTTCAATATTTCTTTTTACCTATCTAACAGCTGTCTTAAGGCAGCCCTACACGGCGAACATGTTTGCCGATTTTGTTCGTGAATTTGCTGGGAGTGTCGCCGAGTAAACATAAATAAATAACCATAAGCGCAACCACTTGTGTTTATTTATCGTACATGTTTACCCTCTGACGAATCAGTACGAAATGAATGTTCTCCAAATGTGTTCGCCGTGTAGAGAGTAACGCAAACGAACGGATTCGGCGAACATGTTCGCCGTTTAGGGCTACCTTTATCTATCAGTAACTCCGAAAAAGCAAGTGTTGCTCCTTTTCTAAACTTTTTTTGTGATAATCTTACCCGATACCAACAGATGATGATAGTCACATATGACTGTCACCAACGTGAATATCACCTATCACCTTAGCCGATTCCAATTAGTTTAGTTAGATTAGTCTTTTGATCAATCGACCACCAACCAGATTGATCACATCGCGACCGACGTCCGACACTCCTCCACTATTCTTGATGTTGGAACTTTCCGAGGGGCTAAGATCGACTCGGACCACTATCTTGTAGTAGCCAAGATGCGCCTACGGATATCACGAACGCAGCGGAGTAGAGTAAGAATACAAGGTTATGATGTGAGAAAGCTACTATCGCCAGAAACCGCTCGTGCTTTTACCGATCGCGTCTCCCTTAAGCTCTCCAACACACCTCAACCCTTCACGCTATCAATAGAACAGCAGTGGAACTTTTGCAAACAAGCCCTGAAAAGCTCTGCATCCGAAGTTTTGGGCTTCAAGGTTCCACCACAAAGAAACACCTGGTTCGATGACGAGTGCAGGAGGATTCACACAGCGAAGCAGGATGCATATAAAGCCTCGCTGTATAAAAGGACAAGAGCAGCTCGTGAGCTCTACGAGTTAAAAAGAAGGGAGGAGCATAAGGCTCTTAGAAGAAAGAGAACAAAAAGCGCTTGATTGAGGATTTGAAGAAAGTTTTATCAACAGATAAAGCGAACATGCCAAGGTTATAAAGCCAGAACGGAAGCCTGCAGGGGGTAGAATCGCAGTCGATGCTTAAAATGTGGAAAAACCACTTCTTCAGACTGTATAACGGCGATGTTAGTCGCTGTCAGGCAGAATGATTAATTTCTTAACGACGAAGACCGCAGAAAATTCTGTCCCCCTGACCTCGAAGAAGCTAAGATCACCATATCGAAACTCAAGTCGAATAAAGCTGCCGGCGCAGACGGACTGTCTGGTGAGCTCTTCAAGGCAGCTGGCGATGACCTAGTTAGGAACATGCACCAGCTCGTCTGTAAAATATGGTCATGCAACAAAGGGGTCTGACTCCGCCAACTACAGAGAAATAAGTCTTCTTAACATCGCCTACAAAATCTTCTCTGCCGCTTTGTGTGAGCGCCTGAAGCCTTTTGTAAATAAGGTGATAGGTCCGTATCAGTACGGACTTAGACCAGGGAAGTCCACCATCGACCAAATCTTCACACTACCGCAGATCCTGGAAAAACCCGATTAATTTCAAGTCGACACTCACCACATATATGTCGACTTCAAAGCCGCTTACGACAGCATAATTAGAGACGAGCTATACAACGCTATGTCTACCTTTAACATATCTGCTAAACTCGTCAGACTATGCAGGATGACTTTGGAGAATGCTCGCTGCTCCATTCGAATTGGTGAACACCTTACCGATAGTTTGGATGTCAAAAAGGATTTAGGCAGGGCGATGCGCTGTCGTGTGATTTCTTCAAGATCATATTAGAAATGATTGTGCAAAAATCACTGGCCAATACAGAGGCACAATCTATTTCAAATCCTTGCATACGCCGACGATATTGACATAATAGGTAGATCACAGCGAGATGTCAATGAGGCGTTTGCGAGTATTGAGATGGAGGCGGTGAAAATTGGTAAATGAGGGCAAAGGACGCTCACCACCGACGTCTTGGCCAGAACGATTGTGTTGGCAGATATAAGCTTGAGGAAGTTAAGGACTTCATCTACCTTGGCTCCGCAGTAACCTGGAACAACAACATCAGTTCCGAAATCAAACGCAGAATCACTCTTGCCAATCGCTGTTTCTTTGGGATAAAGAGGCAATTGAGCAATAGAGCCCTGTCCCGAATGACAAAGTTGACTCTATATAAGAAACTTATCATTCCGGTCCTGCTCTACGGCGAAGAAGCATGGACACTGTCGAAGGCGGATGAGGAGGCCCTTGGTCGATTCGAGAGAAAGATTTTGGGGCCTATAAAGTCAGGCGGGGGATGGAGAAAAAGATCAAACCACGAACAGCGACATGAGTCTAGTCAGGCGTCTACGGATTCAACGCCTTAGATGGCACGGCCGCACTTAAGATGGCGCACACAGGTGGAAGGGGAAAAGGCGAGCAAAAAATCGTGCTAGTTGGAGAGGCATGTTGGTTGAGGCCCAGACTCGTCCCAAACTGTAGCGCTCGCTAAGAAGAAGAAGAATCGAGGCAGTACGGCAAGGGACTAATAAAGGCCTCGCAGGGGTAGCATCTGTCCGAGGGATGCTGGCCTGTTAAAAAGCGAGAAGTGCCACCGCAGACGAAAACCTTGTGGTGCTGTTAGTAAGTCCCATCGCCAGCTTCGCGTGGTGTCATCTGGAGATTTCCTCTGGAAATTACAGACGGGGAAGGCCGAATGGCGATTTTCCTGCGCCAAAAAAAAAAAAAGGTTCAATCGGTTGGGCCACGACCTAGTAAGCCGTAACCATCAACAAATTGAAACGAACGGACTACATGTTGGATGGCGCCGTGGCATAGTAGTTAGTGTGTTGGACTCTGACGCACGATGAGCGAGTTCGGATCCGGATAACACCAACGCCATCGAGCGTTTATTTCGCGGCGTCCCTCCTCGGCGGGGTACTGGCAAAACCCCCCGTAGTATAAATTGCCTGGAGAAAGCTTCTCGACTCACGCCGTTCGGAATCAGCATTAAAACTGTAGGTCCCTTTCACCTGTGGAAAAAATGAATCACACACACTATGGGTGATTGAAGAGAAGCTTGGCTCTGGCCCTTTATGGGCTGTAACGCCACCAAAAGAAAAAGAAAGGACTCCATGTTGACGACCCCTACAAACGTATGAAGGGACAAGAGTGTCGGTTCTGTATCTGGAATGTTAGGTCTCTTAACAGATCGGGTGCGGCCGCATAGTTAGAAAACGCCGTAAACTGCCATAAAGCAGACATTACCGCACTCCAAGAAGAGGATGAAAAACTGTGACATATACTACGAAAACTGCTACAAGGAGAACAAACATTCGAGGTGGACTTAAGCTAAAAGTCCTAAGCTTCCGGTATGTGAGCGAACGCCTCATAACAATCCGCATCAAAGCTATCTTCGGGAACATCAGCTTGGTATGCGTTCACCCGTTTTCATCTCGAAACGACCAAGGGTCTATTCATCCATTTTTGATAAGGTCCAAGCCCCTGCGCTGTAGAGGAGGACCGGGATGGTTAAGGCTTTATAGAGGGTCCCCTCAGTTTTCCGAAAGAGGGCTCTACTACTCAATTTTGTTTTTTTTTAGAGACTCGCGCAGGTTCAAGAGTTCTTATATTCTCTTATGATGTGTTACACACACAACTTGAACGGAGTGCAGTGGCTTGGGTTGTTGATGTAAGTTCACTATTCTCGGGGGTGGTTGTCCTAAATAGGACGAGAACCTACCAAATTCCGCGTTGGTTATAGTCCGTAGTAATTCGTTCGAGCACTTTAGTATTGCTTACGCAGGGGATGAATTTCAATTGACCATATATACTGTGAGTTGTATGCCTGCAGCAGTATGTCTGGTCACTTTCCATTCACCTCTGTGTTGCATACTTTTTGTCCATATAGGAATTACTTTTTCTTGGCTATGAAACGAATTTGAACTATGGGCCTTCCGCTCGGCGGTCGATTGTGTTAACCACTGCACCACGGCCACCCCGAAGAAACAGCGGTTGGCAAAAGGTATTCTGCGTCTTATCACAGCTTTTTACCAGTGAACCCAACCAGTAGACTTTGATATAGTCTACCTTGACAAAGTCATATCTGCCAATAGTGACGTCCTCGCTAAGACGTCGGTGTTGTGCGTGTTTCTTTTACGACGGCATACATATATTTAGTTTACCTTTAGTTTACCAGTGCGTAGCCCTGTCTGAATCCTTTCTTGACATCGAAGGTCTCTGTTAACTCCTGACGAGTTTGGCAGAGATGTCAAAACATAACAAGGGTCTATGCGGCTTTGAAATCGACGAAAAGGTGGTATATGTGGTCTATCGTGGATTTACCTGGCCTGAAGTCACATTGATAGGAACGCATCAAATTGTGCACGAATGGTTTCAGGCGTTCACACAGCGTGGCAGAGAAGATCTTACACACGATGTTAAGGAAACTTATTCCCCTATGGTTGGCGCAATTACAGTAGTCTCCCTTTTTATGGACTGAGCAAACGATGCTGAAATTCCATTCATCGGGCATGCCTTCTTCCGACCATATCATACAGATGAGCTGGTGCATGTTCCCAACAAACTCATTTCCAGCTGCTTTAAAGAGCTAAGCAGGCAGGCGGTTTGCGCCAGCAGCTTTATTAGACTTCAGTTTTGATATCGCTATCTTAACCTCGTCTAAGTCCGGTAGATGGAAGTCTCTCTCATTTTCGTCCAGTGTGAATAGCGCGTTCTGCCTGACAGCGGCATTTTGGCCTTCTTCGCCGTTATACAGTCCGCAGAAATTGCCTTTTCACATTCTCAGCATCGACTGTGATTCAACTACGAGGTATCCGTGTTCATTCCCTGCAGGCTTGCACTCTGGCACCTTTGCATGTTCGTTTTACTCTTTGATAAAACATTCACGTCGTTCCTGCGACAACATCTCTTCGATCGCGCGCTTCTCATGGTCTTTATTTTTCCTTCTGAAAAGCGCGTTCTCCTCCCTTCTTTTCCGCTCATAGAGCTCACGAGCAGCTCTAGTACGTCGATGCAACGTGGCCATGTCCGCATTCTGTTTTTCGTCATGTACCTGTCTGCACTTATCATTAAACCAAAGGTTTTTCCTAGGTGGTGGTTGGAAACCTAATACATCAGAGGCAGCATCCCTAATGTTGCTTTGACAACGTCTCCATCGCTGTTCTATGGTTTGTGAAGTTTGCATCAGCTCTTGAGAGAGCTGGAGGCAGACACGATCGACGACGTTCCTGACGGTCTCTTACGATTGCAGTTTGCCGACGTCAAATTTTGATGGTCCTACTCGACTCCGCAGTGTTCGCATTCGTATACTTACTTAGATGGCGCTACAGTCCGGTGTGAACTTGGGCCTCAACCAACAAGATTCTTCAGTTGGTACGGTTTTTTGCGAGCTGTTTCCAGCTACGCACTCCCAATTGGTTAAGGTCCCACCTTTGTGCGCGAGTCTTCCGACTCGAAGACTCTTCGGGCAAGAGATTTGTTATCCATTCGCTCTACATGGCCTAGCCAGCTTAGACGTTGGGTCCGTAGACGCCGTACTAGGCCGATGTACAGCCCATATAGTTCGTCGTTGTATCTTCTCCTCCACATGCCGCTTATGCAATTTTCCTCTCGAAACGAAGAAGGGCCTCCTCATCCGTTTTCGTTAAGGTCCAGGCCTCTGCGCCATAGAGGAGGAACGGAATGTTTAAGGTTTTTTATAGCGCAACCTCATTCTTTCGATAGAGGGCTCTACTTCTCAATTGCCTCTTGAGCCCAAATAAGCAGCGGTTGGCAAGAACAATTCTGCGTTTGATCTCAGCATTTATGTTGTTGTCGCTGGTCACTAGTGAGCCAATGTAGACGAAGTCCTTGACCACTTCGAATTTGTAGCTGCCAATTGTGACGTTCTGGCCGAGACGTCGGTGTTGTGCGTCTTTTTTGGCTGACAGCATATATTTCGTTTTACCCTCGTTGACCGAAAGACCCATTTTAGCCGCAATCAATCACGATGTTGAAAAAATTACATGACAGTGCGTCACCTTGTCTAAATCCTTTTTTAACATCAAAGGTTTCGGTGTCATTGCGTCAGAGCCATGAGACGTAGGATATTTCCCTCGCAAGCGCACTGTCATACTAATGCGAAAAGACGTTGGGCTTAATCTAAGCACCAATAAGACTAGATAGACATGGTTTAGGCTGCCAAAGGTGATTTCGGGCCCAAGACGATATGTTGCACGTCGTCTGTGATCGCAAAAATTTATCGATCTCACTTGAATCGTCTATTCGTAGAGTAGCCTAATCTCATATGCTTTCTGTTTCTTTACATGAGTCGGTTAATATTCATCGGTGGGTGCTTAAAACGCTGCTATGGACACCGGGTGAATCAGGCATGATCGGCAAAGGCCACGGTGATCTCTTGCGATCGGGTATGTTGGTGATCATATCAGATTTTGTGCTGTCACAGCAGTACCTTGTCTGCAACTAGATAATGGTTCAAGTCAGTATTAGTTCCTTGCAAAAATTGAAAATATAAAATAATGGAGGAGTACCCGATGTCGATCACAATATGATCACTATGGCTGGTTATTGAATGATCATATTATGTGATTTCTTAAGCGTTTGGTTTTTAACTGTTCAAAGAAAAGTCGTAATATTGCCAAAGTGAATTAGTTTTTTATTCGGGTTGATAAACTATTGCCTGCCATTTACTTCTTAAAGATTATTTCGTATAGGCGAGCAAATTGTAAGTGATCTATGTGGAAAGTCTAATTTTAAGTCATTTCTTCGAACATATTGGATACTGACCAATAACATGTGTCTTCCAAGGCTGTTAGGTCTATTAGTCGACTAGATCGTCCTCTAGACTATTTTAGATGGGGATACATCTAAGCCGTTAAACCAGCGTCAGTCACAATTTTTACAAATCGGCAAAAGTCACAGTTTATCGACGATTTATCAATAATTTCTTTCCATAGCCTTTTAAGATCATCCCACCGGGATGAAAGATCCAAAGCTGAAGCACATTTTAAAGGAATCGGCAAGAACGTCACAGTGGACAAGAGATATTAGAAAGTCGTTGTAAAGTTCTCTATCGAAAAAAACAAAAATTCGACCCTATAAGGGCCCAATCATTTCAGACTCTCTCTCGCAAGAGCTGAGTTCGTTTTGAAACAAGCTCCGGCTCTGTGGACGTAGCTGCGATAATGTAAATGTAAATTTTCTTGATGCACAACTGATGTAAGCGGATTAACGAAAGAGAAGACTGGCAGCCATGCGGCACAGAAATGCCCATCCGCCCGGACTAATAGCATCACCATACGGACAACGTCGCTGGGATGTATAATTCCTTGGATCATTGCGAAACAACAAACGATCACGGCTGATCTGGTACTAGAACAACAACCGAATATAACTTAGTATAAAAAGTGTTAAAAGCAACTTTCCTAGGTCTTATAGAAACAATTAATAGAGGGACTTGGAAGTTTAGAAACACTTAAGTCCATGGGGAACGTGAGTCGCTAATATCAAGGTAATATCGTCGCGATCATAGAAGCCATGACAAGTGAACCCAAACCAAGCAACAAAGTCCTCTGAAAATATGATAGGAAACACGGATCGGGGATTAGAAAAAATTAGCAAAAGCATTGGCAGGTTTTACCGACACTTTGCTCATGATCCACATGCTCAGTGCAGTCATACTGAACGACGACCATGTCTTCAACTGGCAAGCTATCACTCATGAAGAAATTAGCGTGCACTCTACCAGAATCATCGAGATTTCAAATCGAAAAAAAGACACTGTTACAACCACCGATAGTCATTCTATTTCTCACATTTGCACTATCACAAAACCACAAAACAGACTGAATGCCTCCACTAGTCCCCTGACCAATTCCTCATATTACATGGCAATGCTGTTGAAACACGCCACCAACCAACTGGCTCTCTCCCACCTCAGCGACTTTTTCCCATTTGACACTTCAAACTGCTTCCAACTGGCACACTAGAACGAAACAGCCTCTACCGCTTTCACCATAAACGTCAATCGTCCATGACACTGCGTTTCGAATCCAACTCATTCTCGCTGACTTTTCACTAACTTGTCACTCTGTGAACGGAAGAGCACAGGTGAGAGTGCGTACCAGGCCTCGTCCGACAAAAAACAAAGAAAAAAAAAAAAAACAAGAAAACCACAAGACCCCTCCGAAAAAGTTAAATCGAAACAAACAAAAAAAAAAACCTCCAACCTGACAACAGTGAAGTGGAAGTGATAGGCAGTTTTTCCCTACCGTTCCCCGTGTCGTGTACATCCGAAGGACGACGTTTCGCAACACACGGAAGAAAAAACAAAAAAACTCTACGCGAAACTGTGCAATCGGATCGAGAACAAGTAATACGCCGATAAATTCCATCAAACAAAATTCAATTTATTCAAAATTAAATGTTCGCTTTTCCCCTCATCACTTGAATATAAATCAATTGACTGATTCGTTAGCTGGTGGTGCTACGGTTATACGGAATTGAAGTTATTGTCTCGCGCATTGGAGAGATGAAATTCATGTACAAAACACGCATATTGAGTCCGCAGCAATTGAAACGACTGTCGGAGCATAAGTATTCGTGTGCGAATTCGAGCCTGGTCGATCCGTTCCTGCAACCCTGGTGGAATTGGCTGGTGTCAAAAACCCCACTGTGGCTCGCGCCAAATCTAATAACAATTGTCGGCCTAATCGTCAACATAGTCACGACCCTAATACTAATATCGTAAGTATGAAATAGTTTTTAAGTTTGGTGTGATAGTTGTCGCCAACAGCGGGTTTGTTGTGGTCGGTTAAGGGGGCTGTCGAGTGAGGTTAGGTCGAATTGGGTTATGGAGTAGTGGACAGCCAGTGGTGTGAAAGTCTGGAAACGATTTATGGTCATAAATCACTTCCGGGAAGCCATAGAAATGAGGTGACAAAGACTTGACGGGAACCTATTTGGAGACTACCCATTCCGGTGTTTAGTGTTGAGTCAGTTCAATGTCCTTTGGTAGTGTCAATCGCTTTGTTTTGTCCAACGATTAAATATGATTCCTGGTTGCAATTGTCTGCCTTACATGTTGTATGGTTCGATTTATCGGTGTTATCCAAACGGTCAATCTCCAAGCTTAGGTGCCTGGTGGTAGATTATGTGCTCGGTATCCTCAGTGCTGGAGTGTCTCCGCTCAAGTTTGCGCGTGGATAGGGTTGCAACTCTCATATTTGATCCATGCCTGGCTGGATCAAATACGAATAGGTACTTACTTATCAGGCCAGCATTCCATGCAGGCGGCTATCAGTGTCAAAATAACATATGATGGCCAACCCCGTCTAATGAAATGTGATCTGAGCCTGAGCTATAGCTGCCTTCCATCATTAACGGTCCCGGGCACTCTGTTTCCAGTTATCTTACATCCGCGATTACTCGGCTCGGTGTTGAAGACCCTCTCAGCTGGAGCGTTGGTGTTCATGCCGGACTATATCCACATCTTTGTACAGCTCGTAGCATGTCTTCTCCTCTCCATTCACCTTCCTCACAGATAGGACCGAATATCCAGCAAAGAATTTTTCTTTCGAAAGAACCCAAAATCCGCTTCGCCGTCCTGCTTATCGCCCAGCTTCTGGCTCCGTATTGCAAGACTGGCAGCGTTTTGTAAAGCATGACTTTGGTTCTTTGAGTTCAGAGTTTTGACCCAAGTTGTTTGGACAAGTAGGAGCGGTTGCCAAGAGCGATTCTATGCCGGATCTCCACTGTGGTGTCGTTTGTGGAGTTCATGTTTGCTCAGAGGTAGGCAAACTCCTTAACCACTTCGAAATTTTAGCTGTCAACCGTTCTATTTTGTCCCAGGTGGTGAGCGTCGGATCGGTTTTGCTTGACACCATGTGGTGGCAATGGCCTTTGACGCCGATATCAGGGGATCGAATCTCGACAATACCCATGTTATCGAATGTGTTTTTCATTGCGCTTCTCCTAAGCAAGGCACTGACAAAATCCCCTGTAGTATAGTTGTCATGAAAAGCTCGTAATTCGCTGTACATATGTATACAGCGCTGTGGACGGTAGCATTGAGTGCCGTGCAAGCTTATTATAGACTTCCAAGGAGGAGTCCGCTCAGGATGTCGCATTAATGAGCAAGCTGTGCTCAAGACTCTGCTTAACCCTATTGCTTTGTTTTGGTGACGTTACAGCCCGTGAAGGGCCAAAGGGCCAGAGCTAAGCTTCTCTCAATCACCTAGCTGTGTGTAATTTTTTTTTACACAGGTGAAAGGGACCTACAGTTTAATGCCGACTCCGAACGCCTTGAGTCGAGAAGCTTTTTCATGGCAAGTATACTACGGGGAATTTGCCAGTACCCCACCGAGGAGGGACGCCGCGAAATAAACATTCGATGGCGTTCGTGTTATCGGGATTCGAACTCGCCCCTCGTGCGTCAGAGTCCAACACACTAACTACTGTGCCACGGCGCTCTATTACCGCCCATAAAATAGCCCGTAAACTCAAGATATTTTTGAAGATACATAGTTGGAAAACTGAATTCGCCGCGCATCTGACTATGTGTAGCGCTTTGGCTTCATTAATCTTAAGCTGTCACGCCGACACAAATGGCATACAATTCCGGTCAAATTGCGTGCTTAGTGACATGCACTGCGAGATCACCGGTTGCAGCATGGATCACTAAACGAACTCATCACCTTTTCGCTTAAAATTCCTGCACTCTACATAGATCGCATCAGTTTCACTTGATATTTCCCCATTATTTATGAGCGACACGTCCAATTAAGTGACACAGTGACCTTGAGTACTCCACGGCATCCCTGGATTTCGACCTGAATCATGTGAGCCGAAAATTGTTTTCTTTCTGTACTTCACGACATGGTGCCAAATGGCTCTCATCTCTTACTCAAAATGATGATTCCCAAATTACTTTATGACCGTGGCAGTATGCCAGAAATTTGTACTTTGCTTACCTCGCAACATGTGCTTGTCATTCATTGACTTGTTCATCACATTAAATGCACGATCGACTGTCTACACACACACAGGATAGCATCCATTCAATTAAGTTATAATTGTCAAGACAACATACTTTTTGTTATTGATTTCCACGCGCTGGAATATGATTTTTCGATTTTCAATCGTCCACCTCTAATTGAATTTCAGTTGAATGAATGGCAAAGAGCTCATTTCCCACGGGGCATAGAGTCACACGAGATGAATAGAATGTATTATGCATCGATAGTAATTGACTTATGTACGTTTTATCCCCACTGGGTTAACGATAAATGTACTCGACTTTAGTTATGCACTCTGTACTCGTAACACTTTGGTTGCTTAGAGCTTAGAGCATAGTGGTGTTTATTTTTGAAGGCCAATTCAAGAGACGAATTACGCTGATTCAGTTCGAAGGTGAGCTTCCCTGACCAGGCGAATTCACGTTCGCTTTGATATTTATTTTTATTCGTTGTCCGTCGACGGCGGCAGAGAAACAATTTCGATTGTTTCCTCGCATCTAAAGTTAGCTTATGTAGTTGGGGCTTATGCCACGAATGCACTAATTGTTGGGGACGATGGTCTTGAAATGACACTTTCTGTCAGTGTCTTTGCCTCGCCACTTATGTAATTCATTCATAAATCATTGGCCAGAAATAAGTCTCAGAGACAGACGCTCTTCGATACATGGTAGTTGTTTGTCGTGCAAAAAGGTCTCGCTTTATTGCCATTACATGTCACGTCGTATTAAGGTGCTAATTATCAAGTTACAGAGTTCAATGAATAATCGATGGGACTATAGTTCCGAAGTCTCCACTCGAATGGTGTTCAGTCTGTTACCATGTGGTGTATTGGTGAATCGAAATAGTCGAACCTACAATGTGGGACAATACAAAGGGGTGTGAGAGCACACAGCTGGCTGGTCAGTCTTCTTACAAAACGTAATTATAATTGCTTTTACGGCCTCTGCACGCATGGGAATAGGGGACTAGAAAATGAAATCAAATCGAGCAGCGCCACGTATGATGGTTACATCGATTGCCAAGCTTCAGAGGCATTTGCTTCTTTCTGATAACAGACTGACTAAAGTGAAAATCACTGTGGTCTGACATATACAGTACACACGTTTTATGATAAGAACTCGTCTAGATTCGCGCTGCTCCACTTGACGTCACCTAACCGAGGACAGATTTATAGCAATCACTTTATCTGCGAACTTTGATTTTTCTCGCACACAGAAACAGTGACTCACAATCAACACGACTGGTCAGGCTATCTCGCTGAATGATCTGAACTTAAAACGCTTTCTCCTCCGCTCTGTTATACACATATTTTACTGACTCGTATGCCAAGTGGTTCAGGTTCTGGTTGTGGTTCTGCCTTGATTCTCCACGTGTGTACATGAGGTCGTTCGTTTGCAATTGTGAGCGTAGATGTCGTTAGGTTAATAAGCGGTTACGCTGGACTTGAGCGATTCATTGGCTATTCAGTTTCTTTTTTGCTACACCACGTCACCCAGAAGAATGCGAATATTCCAGCAAGTCGTTAATATGATCAAATGAAAGTTTGCTTTCATTAGAAACTAGACAGATCACATTAGACAGACAGATCACATCACCGAGTGGGTTGTAATTATGCAACGTGTGCGGTAGTTATGCGATTCAGTTGAATTACTGGATGAATGCCGTTGACTTTTGAGGGAGCGAGTGAGTCATTTGAAGAGTTTTCGCTGAAGGAAACGTATGAAATGCATTGGACGCACGTAATAGGATCGCTTTCGGTGAGAAATGGAGCGGAAAAGCTTGAAATAAGCAGTTGCTGTGTGAGATTTTGCATTTCCGGTTAAATTTATTTTCTTTGTAAACGGAATCTACGGTTTCAGCTTTCTTGTTGTGCTTCTCGTATTGTCTTTACTGCGTGGACTTTGCTCTTAAACAAATCTTTTCACTTCATCCCTTAGGCACCAGCTTTGGGATGAGTGGCGAAGTATATTTTGTAGTTATTTGTTCCTTCAGCAAGGCCATCAGACCGGACGCGGCACCCACGATACACATAGATGTGGCGGCAAAATGACACAGAATTTTGTTTCCTGGCTCAGGTGATATTAAAATAGCGACTCTGGCCCTATGATTGACAAAGGACGACTCGAGAACAACTCAGTGGAGAACGACTCAGTAAAAGACTAGCCAGCAGAAGACGACTCAGCGGAAAATGACCCAGCAGAAAACGACCCTGCAGGTAGATAACACAGCAAAGTACGACCCAGCAGAAGACGACCCGGAAGAGAGCGACGCAGAAGAGGACGACCCAGAAGGGGATGACTCAGCAGAGGACGACTCAGAGAAGGGTGACACAACAGAAGTCAATACAGCAGGTGACCCATCGAAATACGACCCAGCAGAAGACGACCCTGCAGAGGACGACTCAGCAGGCAGAGGACGACTCGACAGAGGACGTTTCAGCAGAGGAGGACAATTCAGCAGAGCACAACTCAGTAGAGGACGACTCCGTAAAGAATGATTCAGTAGTGAACGAGTCAACAGAGGACGACACAGCAGAAGACGGTTCAGAAGAAAACGACCCAAAAAAGGAAGACTCAGCAGAATGCACCACATCAGAGGACATTACACAGTCCGCGACCTGGGAAAAGACGACCCAGGAGAAGGTGGCCTATTAGAAGACAACCCAGCAGAGGACGGCTCAGCAGAATACGACATAGCAGAGGACGACTCAGCAGAGAACGACTCGGCAGAGGACGACTGAACAGAGGGCGACTTAGCAGAAGACGACTCAGCAGAAGACGACTCAGCAGATGACGACTCAGCAGAGGACGACCCAGCAGAAGACGACTCAGAAGAGAACGACTCAGCAGACGCAACACAGCAGAGGACAATAAAGCAGAAGGCGACCCACCAAAAGTCGATCCAGCAGAAGGCGACCTAGAAGGAAACAATCCAGCAGAGAACGACTCAGCAGAAAACGATTCGGCAGACGACGACTCAGCAGAAAACGACTCGGCAGACGACGACTCAGCAAAAAACGACCCCAGTGGAAGACGGCTCAGCAGAGGACGACTAGACAGAGGACGACTCGGCAGAGGACGACTCAACAAAAGACGACCCAGCAGAAGACGACCTAGCAGAAAACGACTCAGCAGAGGACGACTCGGTAGAGGACGACTCGGTAGAGGACGACTCAGCAGAGGACGACTTAGCAGAGGACTACTAAGCAGAGGACGACTCAACAGAGGACAACTCAGCAGAGAACGACTCAGCAGAGGACGACTCGGCAGAGGACGATTCAGCAGATGACGACTCAGCAGTGGACGACTCAACAGAGGACGACTCAGCAGAAGACAATCCAGCAGAGGACGATTTAGGACAACCCAAGAGAGAGCGGAAAAAATCAGCAATGAGTATGAAAGTGGCCACAGTTCTGTAACCAATATGATGTTCTGTTGGACTTGGAGTAAGTATTTTACTGAGAAAGGCAGATCTCTAGGGTTTATATCACTCCTACGTCGATTATATCAAATTTAATCCTTTCGCAATAAGCTGTAATTAAGCACAATATGAAATGGAAAACAAGGTAGATGGTTATCTATACCTCCCATCAGACTCCATATTACCCTCTACTCGTGAGCGAGTCGCAGAGCATGAAGCGCGTTTTGTTTTCATACATTTATCGTTCAATAGTCTCGATAAACAATACCTTAGTCGAGACAGTCTACTTCGAGTCGAATGGAGATCACCTTGACCACGATAACAAGCTCAGCCGAAATATAATCATTCCAGCGACTCATGAGCTATTTAGCACGTCAATTCTTACCCCTCAAGCGATAAAATATAACGTGATTACTGGAATAAATATCACAACTACGCGATGTTTTTCTTTTCACGCAGATACGAAACGATTTGTAATCTCGTAAAGCTGCTGGTAAAAGTATGGTGCGACGGTAGGTGGACGGGTTCTAATTCCTCGTCTTCAATTAGGTCATAGTTAGATAGTGAGAATGTGTAAGAAAGTGATTAGGAGGAATTCATCGCGTGTTTGCTCAATCGAATCTCGGTGCGCACAGCCACTCAAGTGACAATGAAGTTTTCATCACACTTTGACCCGACATCGAATGACGGAATCGAATTATGTATTCTCATGAAATGTAAGCGGTAGCACGACGATTCAGTTTGTTTGTTTACCCGCATTATGGTTCTATAGGCGGTTCTTGGGTGTTGTGTTTCGCTGGTTAGCGCATTTGAGATATGATAGTCGAGGGAAATTTGATTAGTTGTTTGTCAGCGGAATGTGTGAAATTGTAGTCGAAATTTTGCGGCAAATTGTGATAGCAAATAAGTGAAAACTCTGCTTAGCCTTTCATTCATCTCCTTTTTTCTATTTCTTTTAGCTACAGCCCAGATGGCACAGCACCGCCGCCAAAATGGACATGTCTTCTATGCGCCATTGGTCTATTTGTCTACCAGAGTCTGGACTCAATTGACGGAAAGCAAGCGCGTCGCACCTACACACAATCGCCGCTAGGTGAACTATTCGATCATGGTTGCGATTCAATATCAACAATATTTGTTGCACTCTCCGCCTGTATATCCTGCCAATTAGGTCACTATCCGAACTGGTTGTTCTTCCAGGTACCACTGACAAGTTACACATCTTCTTGCATGTTTTGTATTTTTATTTTTATTTTTTGTTTCTTAGTGCTTTTGTGCCATAACGTTATTCTATTGTGCTCACTGGCAAACGTACGTCTCGGGTACGTTGCGTTTTGGTAAAATCGATGTTACCGAGGCTCAACTCACCATCATGGGTATTCATGTAGTTTCGGCTATTTTCGGTCCCGAAATCTGGGTCGCTAAGGTAAGCTGTCCGTTTTCAATATGATCCTGTTCGTTTCTTCTTAATTCTAATGTAATTTTAAGAGCATTTTCCAGGAGTGTTAGGCTTCCAAACAAACGTGACGTGATTATTTTCTTTACAACCAATGAATAGCACAATCGAGTATACACTACACCCTTTTGGTCCTGATTATTACTTTTCTTTATTTTGCTCTTGTCGCCTCACAACAATGTTACACCTTGTCGATTTATTGATGTTTTTCACACGAAGTTAATTGATGATTGAGTTCTTTTTTTTACTTTTACTTTCTCTCTTTCTTCTTTGGTTTATTCATTTTGTTTCATATTTAATACTCTGTTTAGGAACGTTTCATGAGTTTAGTATCGAAGTCGGTTTTTTGATTCCTTCTAGCTTAGTTCAATATCGATCTAGTAATGATGTGCAAGAGATCATTCGGCTGATGTTGCAACAGGCTATTGTAGTCAGTCCTACAATAAGGCGGTTATGTTTGATTATCTCTTGTCCTGACTCGCCATTTCTGATCATTTCGCCTTCAACTTCAGCTACTTGGTCTACGTCATGCAGGACAGAGTTGGAAACAAATGTTATTCGACGAAAATTATGTATTTTTAAATGGTTGACTTCTTTGCAACAGAATAGAAAAGATATCTCATGCAAAAACCTGGATTACTTACCCTATCGGCCGTGCCTGAAATCCTGTCGGCCGTGCCCTAAAATCCTATCGGCCTACCCCAAAATCTCATCGGCCTTGCTTTAAAAATCCCAACACCTTCCCTATAATCCCATCGACCTTGTCCTAAAATCCTATGGGCCTTACCCTAGAATCCTATCGGCCTTGCTCTAAAATCCTATCAGCCGTGCCCTCAATTCCTATCGGGCTTAAATACTATCGGCCTTACTCTAAAATCTTATAAGCCTTACCCTAAAATCCTATAAGCCTTACCCTAAAACCCTATTGACCTTGTCCTAAAATCCTATCGACCTTACCCTAAAATCCTATAAGCCTTGCCCTAAAATCCTATCGGCCTTACCTTAAATATCTATAAGCCTTACCCTAAATCCCTATCGGACTTGCTCTAAAATCCTATCAGCCGTGTCCTAAATTCCTATCGGCCTTACCCTAAAACCCTATAAGCCTTGCCCTAAAATCTTATCGGCCTTACCTTAAAATTCTATAAGCCTTACCCTAAAACCCTATCGGACTTGCTCTAAAATCATATCAGCCGTGCCCTTAAATCCTATCGGCCTTACCCTAAAACCCTATAAGCCTTGCCCTAAAATCCTATTGCCTTTGCGCTAAACTCCTATCGACCTTACCCTAAAATCCTAAGGATAAGTCAACAGGTGAAGCTTACTGACGGCGGTAATCGCAGACTTGGCCAAAGAGGTTTCTTATGAGGATGCTCTCTTCTCTCTGTTATTATTGGAACGATCTCGCTGCTATAGTCATCTCTGACGACCTCATTTAGCTTCCAAATGGATTGGGATAAACCACAAATGACAAAGCTCATGGAGACACTCACCACTGCTGGATGCTACAAAGCTGATGGTTAAACTATTTGGGATGACCAACATTTATAAACGCCTCGACGATCATGTACTGTCGCAGGAAGGTGGCAGAAATTCAATGTGGATTAACTAATACTCTCACGTCTTTTCCAAAGAGCAGAATATTGGGATGCTTATGTCATCGGATCGTTGCAGCGTATTGTTAGCTGTTGTGCTTCTTAGCATTCGTCTCATTCAGTTTAAAAATAGCACGTATCAGTAAGATGGCAAAGCTATTTAACGGTGGACTTATCGGTCGCCAGAGAATTTCACCATATCTCTCGCTCTGTAGTAGGCAATAGCCCTAATGTTTTCAGACCTTCACTAATCTAAATGAGCCGCATGAGCCCGTTAGCCCTGAAATTGGCTAGGAATGCCGCAAAATGTTTTTCCATTTTAAGCATCCATTAAACCCGATATTGTCCCTTCTCCGAAATGATGAGGGATTTCTGCGAATCGTGAAACAAAATGCGATGATTCGACTTGCATCCACTACAAAGAAAAAAAGGAAAACAAAAATACCTCACTCGCATGAGTAACATTTCCGTTTTCCTTTTAAAAATTCTGTTTCCACTCAACTAAATCGTTTTGATTACGCATGCGTATGTACCATCGCAACTGCATAAAATATACAAATAACCATATCGCACCTACAGCATAACACATCAATCTATAAATATTCCCATTCGAATTCATAGATATTTAACATTGAAATTTGGACAACACTTTCACTAATGACCATTGTTTGTGGCATATGGTCGTTATCTTACATATTCTCAGTAATTTTGGCAGGCGGTGTTGGAAAGAACGGCTCCACAGTTGCAGTAAGTCTAAGCCTTCTACAAATAATCTACAAAATAACACAATGGATGTTAAAGGAAATACAATCTTTTGGCTACAACCTAAGCTTTACTATATACAATATGATAATAAAACAAAAAAGGATACATGACTCGCAAAAAAGGAGCAACAAAAATATCAATTTTTACTGAAATCCTTTTTTTTTTTTTTCTTAAATTAAATGTAAAAAAGCCTATTTTATCGTTTTGGGAACTTACTACTCTACATACTACTACTTTTCTTTACTTTTTTTGGTTTTTTTGTTTTGTTTCTTGACTTGATTTCCTTTTTATTCACTTACGAATGTGTCCTTAATGGCATGATCTGTCTATATAGTTCATAATTTTAATTTATTTATGCATTTTTCCGATACTAAAACACAAAGACAAGAATTAAACGAAAAACAGATAGAAGAGGATTTTTGTGTGAGAAGTGACGTTTAAGTTTGATTTTTCTTTTATTTTTTGTTTCTGTTTAGTTTCGTCCTTTTTTTTTTTTTTGTTTACGTTTCGTTTGGCTGGTTAGTTATGTTCGGCATCATCTGATGATGTTATTCGTGTGTCCTTCGTCGTAGGGAATATGTATGTGTACTATAGTGGCGTGCGAAAATGAGTACATGTTTGTACCTAGTGCACTTAGGTACAGGCTTATTAATAATAAAGCAAATTCATTAACAAATGTAGATCCTGAATTCATGTTCAATTCTAAACAAAATGGTATATGAATCAAAAATGAAAAGCAACAAATTCTAAGAAAAAAACAAATAAAACCAAAACAACTCGGATGTACTCAATTCGTCCATAGCCCGTTATATTGTCCCAACCGTCTTTTCACAATTGACCCCAAATTCTCAATCGGATTGAGGTCGGGACTTTGAGCTGGCCACTGCATCATTTGGAAATATTGTTTTGGTAAGCCATTCCTTCATTATTTTAGACGTGTGTTTTGGGTCGCGGAAGCCTGCAGGGATGAGAACGGACACCTGGTAGTAGAACCGCAGTCGATGCTGAGAATATGGAAAAACCACTTCTGCAGACTGTATAACGGCGATGTTAGTCAATATACCGCTGTCAGGCAGAATGATCCATTTCTAATCGACGGAGACCGCAGAGAATTCTGTCCCCCTGACCTCGACGAAGATAAGATTGCCATATCGAAGCTCAAGTCGAATAAAGCTGCTGGCGCAGACGGACTGTCTGCTGAGCTCTTCAAGGCAGCTGGGGATGACCTGGTTAGGAGCATGCACCAGCTCATCCGTAAGATATGGTTAGAGGAAAGCATGCCCGAGGAATGGAGTCTCAGCATCGTATGCCTGATCCTGAAAGGCCAGACCGATTGTATAAGCAGATATAAGTTCGAGGTAGTTAAGGACTTCGTCTACCTTGGCTCCGCAGTGATCTGGAACAACGACATCAGTTCCGAAATCAAACGCAGAATCACTCTTGCCAACCGCTGTTTCTTTGGGCTCAGGAGGCAACTGAGTAATAGAGCCCTCTCCCGAACGACAAAGTTGACTCTATATAAGACCCTTATCATCCCGGTCCTGTTGTACGGCGCAGAAGCATGGACACTATCAAAAGCGGATGAGGAGGTCCTTGGTCGGTTCGAGAGAAAGATTTTGCGCGTGATTTTTGGGCCTATAAACGCAGACGGGGGATGGAGGAGAAGATTCAACCACGAACTTTACGGGCTGTACAGCGACATGAGCCTAGTCAGGCGTCTACGGATTCAACGCCTAAGATGGCTGGGCCATGTAGAGCGAATGGACACCACAGCTCCAGCCCGGAGAATCTTTGAATCCAACCCCGAGGGACGAAGAAGCAGAGGACGGCCGCCCTTAAGATGGCGCACACAGGTGGAAGGGGACCTCAGCCAACTGGGTGTGCGGCAATGGAAAAGGCTAGCGGAAGATCGTGCTAGATGGAGGGGCATGTTGGTTGAGGCCCAGGTCCACCCCGAACTGTAGCGCCCACTAAGAAGAAGAAGTTTTGGGTCGCCATCATGTTGAAATATGACTTCCTTTTCAGGATAGGCCCTCCTATCTACAAAGTCGGGAAGATGAGTCTGCAAGATGCGCAAAGAATCTTCTTTTCTCATTATTCCATCGATTTTTTGCAGTGGTCCAGCGTGCCACCATATGAAACAACCCCACACAATGACACCCTATCCACCGTGCTTCACTGTTTCTTGAACGTGATGCCTTTGAATGGTCACCCCAGGGCGGCGCCAGCAATATTGCTTACCGTCGGACTGAAACCGTTCGAATTTGGATTCGTCTGAACACACTACACACTTCCAGTCATCTACTGTCCATTTCTATGTTCTCTGGCGAACTGCAGCCGTGCTTTAACATTTTTTGCTGACAATGCAGGTTTTCGTTTCCTGACCGCTGAGATGTAGCCAATGTCGTAGAAAGCTCTACCTGCAGTCCATCGACTAACGGGTTTATTTATTGCTATAGAAGCTTCTTTTGGTGTTAAAAATTTGCCCTTTCTCATCTGTATCATCATTAATCGTGCGTCCGCTTCCGCAAATTTTTTTTACGGCCTGTGACTTGTGGCCACCATATGAAACAACCCCACACAATGACACCCTATCCACCGTGCTTCACTGTTTCTTGAACGTGATGCCTTTGAATGGTCACCCCAGGGCGGCGCCAGCAATATTGCTTACCGTCGGACTGAAACCGTTCGAATTTGGATTCGTCTGAACACACTACACACTTCCAGTCATCTACTGTCCATTTCTATGTTCTCTGGCGAACTGCAGCCGTGCTTTAACATTTTTTGCTGACAATGCAGGTTTTCGTTTCCTGACCGCTGAGATGTAGCCAATGTCGTAGAAAGCTCTACCTGCAGTCCATCGACTAACGGGTTTATTTATTGCTATAGAAGCTTCTTTTGGTGTTAAAAATTTGCCCTTTCTCATCTGTATCATCATTAATCGTGCGTCCGCTTCCGCAAATTTTTTTTACGGCCTGTGACTTGTGGCTTAGGTGTTGTTCCTCGCCTTTTGTGCACTTTAATGACCACTGATTGGCTTACATTAAGCCGCCTAGCTATCATTCGCGTCGAGGAGCCACTCATTGTCATAGCTACAATATTATCTTCAACATCTCTTGAGAGTTTCTTCTTTATCTTAAAAAGCTGTGAAATTATTGTAATTCTTTAATTTATTAATTAAAATGTACTGGAAAAAGTTCTTACCACTCGCAATGCAACACTTCTCAAACTAAAATACATAATGCACAAATAAACAAACCAAATAAATGCAATTCTAAGGGTAAAATTGTATACTTTTGTGGATAGTACATTGAACAACACTCAGCAACAATGGTTTCTATGTCCAAGGATACGCTCGCGACATAGTGATCCTGGTTAGAGGCAAGTTCGAAAGGACAGTCTCGGAACTCCTCCAACGGGCATTAAACCCTAGCAAAAGCACTATAGTCGCCTTCACCAAAAGGAGGAATAGACACAGACTTACCAAACCTACCCTCTTTGGTGAAGCGATAGAGCTCTCAAAAGAAGTCAAATATCTAGGGATCTACACGAAAAGCTCACTTGGAACTCTCACATTACAAAGACCATAGAGAAAGCCAGGATCTTATTATGGACCAGCAAAAGTCTCACTGGCAAAAATTGGGGCACAAACTCCAAAATGTCCCGCTGACTATATACAGCAATCACCAGACCAAATCTCACATATGCTGCGCCCAACTGGTGGCACAAAATAAAACAAGTATCAGTGCAAGCCAAGCTCAACAAATTGCAAAGACTAGCTGGCATCTGTATCACCGGGGCCATGAGAACAACCCCCACAGCAGCACTAGAAGTCATCACAGACCTGCCACCTCTTCATCTCCAACTGAAGAAATAAGCAACGGTCTTCGCCCATAGACTGATCGTGGAGGATGACTCTAACCGTAGGCTCTTTCACCCTGATATCCTTACCGAAATAAACAGGCATGAAATCGTAAAGATATCTCTCACAGAGAACTGTCTCCCCAGATACAACTTCAGCCAAAACTACAAGGTCACATTCCCCAACCGACAAAACTGGGAACAGGATAGACTATCCTTCAATCGTGGATCCTACGTGTGGTACACGGATGGCTCCAAAACGAACGAAGGCGTTGGGGCTGGAGTATACGGAGCAAATACAGGCACATGCATCTACGTCAGCATGGACAGATATAACTCCGTTTTTCAAGCAGAGATATTTGCTATAGATCTCTGCCTCAGAGGCAGAAATATATTTAGCAAAAACATTTACATTCTCTCTGACAGCAAGGCTGCACTTCTGGCCCTAAAGAGCTATGAAATCAACTCCAAACTGGTATGGGACTGCCTACAGCTACTTCACCAGCTGGCCAGCACAGAGTTCATCTCATTTGGATACCTGGACACAGCGGCCATACAGGCAACGAAAAGGTGGACCTACTAGCAAGGAAAGGCTCTGCATCACCATTTATGATGCCACGGCCTTTCTGCGGCATACCTATCAGCACCACCAAATGCTGCATAAACAATTGGTCAAGGAACACGACAGATCATTACTGGTTACAAACGAAAGGTAGCAGACAAGCCAAGTTGTTCCTTCCAACTACATCTCTCAGAAGAACGAAACAACTCCTCATGCTTTTGAGGAGTCAGATTCGCTTAATCACAGGTTTCCTTACTGGACACTGCCCAGTCAACAAACACCTCAAAACGATGAGCATTGTACAAGATGATACTTGCAGAATGTGTAATGAAGGCGAAGAAACAGCAGAGCACATACTATGCCACTGTAACTGCCTTGTCAGTACACGTCATCGTCACTTAGGCAAGTATTATCTTGAAGCAGAAGAAATCGCTGCTAGCTCACTCAAAAGCATACTAAGTTTTATCACTAACTCAGGATTCTTGAGTGAACTGTAAGTGGGGGACATCACAATAGGCCCACTCGTGGCCGCATTGATCAGGCGACTTTGTCCCACCCCGTACCCTCTCTAACATTGAACAACGCTTGAATGCAAAATTGAGTACATCCGAGTTGTTTTTGTTTTATTTGTTTTTTTCTTAGAATCTGTTGCTTTTCATTTTTAGGGTTCCGTACCCAAAGGTAAAACGGAACCCTTTTACTAAGACTTCGCTGTCCGTCCGTCCGTCTGTCACCAGGCTGTATCTCATGAACCGTGATAGTTAGGGAGTTGACATTTTCACAGATGATGTATTTCTGTTGCCGCTACCACGAAAAATACTAAAAAGAGTAAAAATGAATATTTAAGGGGGGCTCCCATACAACAGACATGATTTTCATCCAAAAAAAAATCCCCTTGGTCACATACTGAACTAAAAAAGTTAGTCGACAATATCCCACAACCAGTAGCAAATTTCCCAGTTTTGATCTCGTTTGTGTCTTTGATGAATTAATCCTAGCTTCAAACCTTTTTCCCATATTTCCAATTATTGTTATTCACCTTTTCACATCGTTGCTGTCAAGTAATATAATTGATTTGAATGTAATGGACACTTTGATGACCAACTATATCTCATCATGAAGGTAGTACATACATAGTCTCTTTCATATTTATATATACAGATGGTACGGAACCCTTCGTGCGCGAGTCCGACTCGTACTTGGCCGGTTTTTGATTCATATACCATTTTGTTTAGAATTGAACATGAATTCAGGATCTACCTGAATTTGCTTTATTATTAACATTCTATGCAATAATAAGTGCACTAGGTACAAACATGCACTCATTTTTGCTCGCCACTGTACGTACTCCCATCACATGGGACCACCCTTCACAATTTTTTCTAGCAACAAATACAAAATTAACAACAACAACAAGACGACGACAATTATACAACACTGTTCTCTGCTCGATATTTTCTCAACAGATACCAATGATGGGCGGTAGTTGGAATTATATTATCCTTGCGGGTATAACGTTGGGTTATTTTTTCAATGTGTTGGCATTTTTGAAAATGTTCATTGAAGGCGGAAGCGGAAAGAATGGTTCATCTGTTGCTGTAAGAAATTTTATAAAATTCTATGTCTCCCTCTCTGTCTCTCTCTCTCTCTCTGACACACACACACTCCTCTTTCTCATTGCCATACGTGTAAGATACAATTTCGGTTTACATTCTATTAACAATAAAAATTCAACTAAACACCCAATTGGCAAAAATGAAATTGAAAAAAAAAAAAAAAAAACACTTGCGAGAGAGATATTCGAATTTTTCGGCAAAAGGGAACACATGCAACACGCAGCATTGGTTCATTGACTAATCAATTTTATGTTTCAATTCATTTCCTGTTTTACTAAAATTCTGTAACACAACATTGGTTGATTGACTGATTGTTATACATCCGCATCGCTGTAGTGTATAAAATGGAATAATTAATTTGCTTGGTTACTTGGATGATCCTCCACTGGAGCATATTGGGAGGTGAAGTGGGATTTTATGTTTGTTTCTTTTTTTTTTGCGACATCAAGAAAAGAATTGGGGGCCCCGTGCACACAATGGGTTGTGGCGGATCGTTTTTTAAACTTTTCATGCCCATCGTTATATCGTTATGCTTTTTGGTATTTTTTTTTTTTTAATGTCACTAAAAAGGGAAGATAGGATGAAGGACATTTTTTGTGTTTTTGTTTTTTTGGGTATATAAAGGATTCACCTTGCTTCATAGATGATTTTTTACTGGCGGTTGTGGTCTCGTGTGCTGTTTGACATTAAGGATCTTTAACATTAAATATGGTTTTCGGTGGGTTTTGTTTTAAGATTTCGTCCATCGGTTTGACATGGCATGACGGGTTATCACATACTCAAAGCCAAGCGGGGGATGCCAGCTTTGAACGTAATCTAATTCAAATTTCCCAACTTTCACTTGAGAAAAGACAACCGAACTATGTTTGTATAACGGTATTTTGTTTTTTTAAGTATACATACTTGCTTTCAGGCCAAGAGGGTTTGGGCCTGAGTTAATACAACCTTCCATCCTTGGCGGTCGCGGGCACGCCGCTGCTTCCAGTTGGACAGACCAAGTTGTCTTACGTCCGCAATCACTTGGTCTTTATACCGGAGGTTCGGTTTCTCCCTTCTTCTCGAATCAGGAGGCTCGGTTTCAAAGACCCTCTTAGCTGGAGCGTTGGTGTCCATGCGCTCGATGAGGTCGAGCCATTGTTGTCGACAGATTTTTGCCTTCCAGACTATATATCCACATCTTTGTACAACTCATAGAATTCGCGGTAATGTTTTCTCTTCCATTCTCCTTCCTCGCAGACGGGACCGAATATCCGTCGCAGATTTCCCCTTTCGACAGAGCCTAGGATCAGCTCTGTTGTCCTGCCTATCGTCCAGCTTCCGCTTGTAGAGCATAACCTTGGTTCTTCGGATAGGAGTTTCGATCCTAGCTGTTTTGAGGGTGATTCTGCGCCGTATCTCCACTCTGATGTCATTCGTGGAGTTTATATTTGCTATGTTAACTCCTTCACCACCTCGAAATTTTAGCTGCCGATCGCTATATTTTTTGTCCTAGCTTATGGGTGACGGATCGCTTCTTTGTTGACAGCATATATTTCGTCTTCTCATTGACGTGAAGACTAGCTCGTTTCGCCTGATCCTATCTACAATCGCCGTGAACGCTTCCACAATGGTGCGCTGGAAACTTGCGACAATATCAATATCGTCTGCGTAGCCCAGCAACTGAACCGATTTGTGGAAAGTAGTGTTTTCCCTTTTGACGTTGACCCGCCACACAATTTATTCCAATACGAGAATGAAGAAATTGCATAACAGCCAATCTTCTTGCCGAAATCCGGTGCAGGTTACAAATGGGCTCGGATGTTCTGGAGCCGAATTGCGCGGTGCATTTAGTGTTTGTTAGCATGGCTCGACTCATCCGGATCAGTTTTCCCGGAATCCCGAGTTCGGCCATCACGTTAAATAAGACTGCAATGAGCGTTGCTTTAAACTCGATAAAGAGGTGGTGGGTATCGATTTGAAACTCGCTGGTCTTGCCCAGGATTTGTCGCAGCGTAAATATTTAGTCTATAGTCGATCAGCCTGACCGGAAGCCGATCTTGTATATGCTGATAAGTGCTGTACAAAACAGCTTTAGACGTTCATAAAATATGCTGAATAGGATCTCGTAAGCGACAAAAGCGTTCAAAGCGTTGAGCTCGTATAGCACCAACTCAAAGCCCGTTAAGCCAAACGTCCTAGCCAAAGGAAATAAGGTAAAACTCTGGTGGGTGCCAGGTCGCAAGGGCAATGAAATCACCGATCAACTCGCAAGGAAAGGTTTCAGCGAAAGGTACATAGGTGCCGGCATTTTCTGCGTCATTTCTAAATCTAAGATTAACTTTTTCCTATAAAACCTCGTCCTCGTCGTCTATACCAATAGTTATCCACAACGACATTCCAGCTGTCACTCCGTTAGACAAAGCTAACCGTTTGCTGCCTACTTTGTTGCCAGTTCGCAGCTCCTAAATTGCGCGTCAATTCTACCATGCTACTCGTACAGTAGCAAGTGTTCTCAGAGATCACGATATTTTGACATCCACTGGTCCTCAGAGGTCTGAAGCGGTGTTCTTCTATACTGGCAAAACCATTACGTAAGCTGGTGGAAACAGCATTTGTCCAGCCCATTCATTAAAAAAGGCGAATCTTCTCCTATTTCACTAAGGCACCCTTCTTTCCAAATTCATGGAAACGGTTATCTTTGGTGGCGTTACAGCCCATGAAGGACCAGACCCAAGCTTCTCTTTAATCACCCATGGTGTGTGTGATTTATTTTTTACACAGATGAAAAGACCTACAGTTTGATGCCGATTCCGAACGGCGTGAGTCGAGAAGCTTTTTCATGGCAAGTTTAATACGGGGGGTTTTGCTAGTACCCCGCCGCCGAGGAGGAACGTCGCGAAATAAACATTCGATGGCGTTGGTGTTATCGGGATCCGACCTCACTCATCGGTCGCCAGAATCCAACACACTGTGTCTGCTTCCCAGACACAGGGCTGTCGTCTCTCGTCCAAGAAACCGAAACGCTCTCCATCCTGGATATGTGTCACTGGCAATCTTAATTGGAACGACCACATACTCGGTGTCGCCAAGATTGCATCCAGACTACCTAGGCTCATACACCCTTGGATCTGGCTACAGTCAATAAGGTGTTAATTCGCCAGAAATTAGAGTTTAACACTCATGTCTGGTCCGGTATATCTAAGACCTCATTGCACATGCTAAACAGGATTCATCAAAGCCGCGCGATAAAACTGACAGGATGCACTCGCATCATCAAACCATTAGAATGTCTCTTGCCTCTTCCTGTTTTATCGATTCTTTCACAGAAAATGGTCTGAAGAGATATTTTCCCGCAACCCACGTCTTTTTAGGAATGCTCATCAATCTACCCTAAAGCCCATTTTAGGACGTCTCGTCAAATATAAATGGTCTTTCTTTAACCGAACCACGGATTCGGTCTTACCCTCTCAGTACAACATACAAGCTTTTAATTGCAACGTCCATCGATACTCCTCTATTCTTCTTCCTCTTTACCTTCGGCCGGCACTGTGTCGTCGACATATCAAGACGACAAACCTTGAGTGTGCACTAAATAGATATAGTATATATAAAAAACGGGTTGAGGGGGGCTTAAAAGATTCATCTCGTAAATGAATTGTTTTAAGCTAACAGACAATATTGTAGCAAACACTATAGTGGATAAGTAAAATTTACGATATTGCCAATATAGGAAACTAGAATTGGACCACCCATCGTTTTCCATGCAGCACCATGATGTCATGTTGAAAGTGTCGCCCTTTTTACAAAACTGGTCAAATGGTCTTTATCGTAAATGCGTTGTTTTAAGGGAAACTGTGGATAGATGACCTACTTTACAGCGTCACAAATATAGGGACGATCCTCCCTGAATATTGTAATGTTTTAAGCTAACAGAAAACATTTAATCTTCGTGTCGATATTGATAGGAGACTCGGATTGGGTCAATCATTGAGATCTTCTTAGGGTCTCTCTTGCCAGTTTTGATCGTCATTTTTTGCTTGAAATATGAAAGCTTCAAAGTAATGTTTTACGTGCCCAATAGGAACATTGAGTTACTCGACCTACCATAGCAAAAGTTATCTTTACTCATACGAGATAGGCATTCATCCCATACGATTAGGTGAAATTGTCTATAAAATCCACTTTTCGTTATGATGGTTATTGCTCTTGTTAAACATTTCCCTGAATAATGACTGGACATGGAACTGGACAGGAGCCTCTGTTGTAACGGTACGGGCTAATGAGTCTTTCCTTTTCTGTTCTTTTTTAATGCCTTGGTTTCTGCATTATTTTTTATTTCGCGTACTATCTGTCCACTTGCTACCTTCAGCACCAATCTATCTTCCAACACTCCATCTTATATTTTATCTAGCTTATTACGTTTAAATAGATTCTAAGCACTTATGTAGTTCTTAAGTAAGGACAGATCAAAACATCTTCTGGAAACGAAACGCACAAAAAACAAAATATTTTTTTGAAAAAGCAGAAAACAACAGAAAAAAAACGAAAACAACATTTTAATATCATTGATTTAGCTCCCGTACACAGGACACGATGTAAGAATTTTGCCCCTTTATTTTGCATTCGGCATTGATACAGTCCTAGCACTGCGCTATGCGAAAGTCGTTATGACTGGAGGTTGTGGAAAGAATGGATCATCAGTCGCTGTAAGAGGGAGTAGAAACTAAATTAAAACAAAATCAAAAAAAAAAAAATCGCAATATCTCACAACCAACGGCTCACTGAAAAGATATCTCGTAAATTTGTCGATACATACGATAAAAGAATACAATATGTACGGTCAAATGAAATGTGTGCAATTGCGCTCGACAAGTTTACCCGGTATTTTCCAGTGTGCAGGCGGTTCTAGTTCGACTACCAGTAATTTCGTTATCCACCTTTTGTTGATTGCTCTTCTTTTTATGTCCAGGCACAGCACTAGTGTTTTGATTTCACTTAAACTATAAGAGTAAAAACAACAGAGTTGTAGACGAAACCCGTATGTAGAGTAAACGAGCGTGATGCGGAACGTGGTAGTGTTCATTATGAAAGCCGTACTTGTACTATCGCTTGGATTTGTAGATACAATTCATTTTGCATATGTATATCTTGCATGCTATCTAATATATGTAGTTCATCGCCATAATTTGTATATTTGTTTTCATGTAGACTTAATTGCATGCGCATTGTTTTTTGTTTTGCTATATGTGGTCAAGCGTCATTGTAAATTAATCCAAAAGAGCCAAAAGAAGTATTTTTTCTTTCTTTACACAGAAAAAAAGAAAGTTCTAGTCGCGGCGAATGTGTCCCAACCGACCAGAGGTTTCTTTTTTCTTTTCTACTTATCTCTTCTCCTTCTGTCCATTTATTGAGTCACTCACTAATATATTTCCTTCTGTTTATTTTGTGGACAAAAAAAAAAAAAGGGCACTAGTGTCCTTTCACCGAGCATACCGCTCTCGTTGGTGGTGTTGCCGGCATTCATCATTGCACAAAAATCGCCTCAACACATTTTCGAGGAGCATTCGTCGTTGTATATTCTAGCCTTTGGCATGGTTGCTGCTAAGGTGACCAACAAACTTGTGGTAAGTGAGCGAAAACGTGTTCGAATCAAAGACAATTGCACGCTGTGGATCATCATTGCAGATAGCTCATATGACTAAGAGTGAAATGGAGTACTTTGACTGGTCGCAGTTGGGACCGGCATTATTGTTTTTCAACCAATATTTCAACTGTGTTGTGCCGGAAATTTGGTTGCTATGGTTTACGCTACTATGGGGTACGCAAGATCTAATGCGATACTGTACGCAGGTGAGTTTGTTTCTCATTTTTTCTTCTTGTACTCTCACGTTGCAAGAGCCCTATCATTCCTTTTTAGGTCTGTTTGGAGATCTGCGAACACCTACACATCAATTTGTTTACAATACCCTACCCGCCAAAGGGTCCAGCCACCGTTAGTCAGGGTACAAATCCACCTGCGACAAGCCTGAGCATGGGCTCCTCTACATCCCTAGCATCGTCGCACGATAAAAACGGCGGCACTCATCATCGAAAGCACACGAAACAGTCAAGTAAAAAGCAACTACAACAGAGCAGCAGCGCTCACTAGGGTCTAAACAGTATTTTATTATTATTTAAATAGAAATTTGGTAATAGTAGGATATTGTGTTTATATTTCTCCTCCATCCATCCCTCTCTTAACCTGCTCTCATACAATCCAATCTCCTATTCCAACGTCCCTGCTTATCATTACAAATTGGAGTGTTAGTTCGTTTCTAAAATGTTTTTTACGTGTGTTACTATATAAAACAGAAAGAAAAAAACAAAATTGAATTCATGTTGAGCGTTAGATGGAACCCTGTTAAGTTCATTTTAATTTGCTTGCAAGGCCCAATCAACCAAGCGACAAGTGATCTTGGCGAAAATGCAATTTTGGATGTTGGCCAAGTGATTTTTCGTTCTGTTTTAGAAAACCCCCCTAGGCTTTGGATAAACCCGAAAAACGTTTGTTAAAGTGTATACATAACTACGAATTAGTTTATTCCTCTTTCTTTGTTTCCATGTATATTATGTCTAACGTCTAACTATAGGTCTATCTATCTATCCGGAAGAGCAGCAAGTTGTAATTGTTCCTTATTTTTCAGTTTCAATTCAATTGATCAGGCATTTTGGTTTGTAAAAAAAAAAGCAAAATTTGTAAAGAAAATTGAGAAAATGTAAAGGAAGATTTGAAGAACTAGAAGTTAAGTGTTAAACGGAGATAATTATATGAAAAACGTGAAAGAAACTAAACATTTTCAGACATGTATGCGAAAAGACATTTGAAATGTTTTGCAGCATTAAAGAAAATTCAATTAAAATAAACAACAAAAAACTGAATTGTTTACTGAATTCGTTTGTTTTCTTATGTGCAAGGTCGAAACCTTCATGAAAGGCGACCGTGTGGTAGTCTTTTCCTTTGGTGGCGTTACAGGTCATGAAGGACCAGAGCCAGAGTGATTTATTTTTTACATAGGAGAAAGGGACCTACAGTTTAATGCGGATTCCGAATGGCGAGGGTTGAGAAACTTTTTCATGGCAAGTATACTACGGGCGGTTTTGACAATACCCCGCCAAGGAGCGACGCTGCGAAATAAACAGTCGATGGCGGTGGTGTTATCGGGATCCGAACTCGCTCATCGTGCGTCAGACTACGCTGACCACGGCCGCCGTGTTGTAGTCCCTCGACAAATTTCTAATCGTAGATATCTTGTCCCTTGCCGTATTTCTAATCTTTCGCCGTATTACTAGTGCCTCGCCATATTTCTAGTCCCTCGCCGTATTTTTATTCTCGCGCCGTATTTCTAGTCCCTCGCCTGGTTTCTAGTCCCTCAGCGTATTTTAAGTCACTTGACGTATTTCTAGTCTCTCGCCGTATTTCTAGTCCCTCGTGGTATTTTGAGTCTCTCGCCGTATTACTGGTCCATCGCCGTATTTCAAGTCCTTCGCCGTATTTCTAGTCCCTCGCCATATTTCTAGTACCTCCGTATTTTCATTCTCTCGCGGTATTTCTAGTCCCTTGCTGTAATTCTAGTCCCTCGCCGTATTTTTATTTCTTCGCCGTATTACTAGTCCCTCGCCTGGTTGCTAGTCCGTCAGCGTATTTTTAGTCTCTCGCCGTATTTTTAGTATCTCGCCTTATTTCTAGTCCCTCGTCTTATGTTTAGTCTCTGGCCGTATTATTAGTCCCTCGCCGTATTACTAGTCTCTCGCCGTATTACTAGTCCCTCGCCGTGTTTCTAGTCCCTTGCCATATTTCTAGTCCTTCGCCGTGTTTTTAGTCCCTTACCGTATTTCTAGTCCCTCGCCGTATTACTGGTCCATCGCCGTATTTCAAGTCCTTCGCCATATTTCTAGTCCCTCGTCATATTTCTAGTCCCTCGCCGTATTTCTAGTCAATCGCAGTATTCCGTATTTCTCGCGCCGTATTTCTTGTCCGTCGCACAATTTTAAGTCCCTCGCAGTATTACTAGTCCCTCGCCGTATTTCTAGTCCCCCGACGTATCCCTAATCTCGCGCCGTATTTCTTGCCCGTCGCACAATTTTAAGTCCCTCGCAGTATTACTAGTCCCTCGCCGTATTTCTAGTCCCCCGACGTATCCCTAATCTCGCGCCGTATTTCTTGCCCGTCGCACAATTTTTAGTCCCTCGCAGTATTACTAGTCCCTCGCCGTATTTCTAGCCCTTCGCCGTGTTTTTAGTCCCTTGCCGTATTTCTAGTCCCTCGCCGTATTTCTAGTCCCCCGACGTATTTCTAATCTCGCGCCGTATTTCTTGTCCGTCGCACAATTTTTAGTCCCTCGCAGTATTACTAGTCCCTCGCCGTATTTCTAGTCTCTCGCCGTACATCTAGTCACTCGACGAAGTTCTGGTCCCTCGCCGTATTCCTAGTCCCCCGACGTATCCCTAATCTCGCGCCGTATTTCTTGCCCGTCGCACAATTTTTAGTCCCTCGCAGTATTACTAGTCACTCGCCGTATTTCTAGCCCTTCGCCGTGTTTTTAGTCCCTTGCCGTATTTCTAGTCCCTCGCCGTATTTCTAGTCCCCCGACGTATTTCTAATCTCGCGCCGTATTTCTTGTCCGTCGCACAATTTTTAGTCCCTCGCAGTATTACTAGTCCCTCGCCGTATTTCTAGTCAGTCGACGAGTTTTTAGTCCCTTGCTGTATTTTTGGTCCCTCGCCATATTTCTAGTCCTTCGCCGTGTTTTTAGTCCCTCGCCGTATTACTGGTCCATCGCCGTATTTCAAGTCCTTCGCCGTATTTCTAGTCCCTCGTCATATTTCTAGTCCCTCGCCGTATTTCTAGTCAATCGCAGTATTCCGTATTTCTCGCGCCGTATTTTTTGTCCGTCGCACTATTTTTAGTCCCTCGCAGTATTACTAGTCCCTCGCCGTATTTCTAGTCCTCCGACGTATCCCTAATCTCGCGCCGTATTCCTTCTCCGTCGCACAATTTTTTTAGTCCCTCGCAGTATTACTAGTCCCTCGCCGTATTTCTAGTCATTCGACGAGTTTTTAGTCTCTCGCTGTATTTTTGGTCCCTCGCCATATTTCTAGTCCTTCGCCGTGTTTTTAGTCCCTCGCCGTATTTCTAGTCCCTCGCCGTATTACTGGTCCATCGCCGTATTTCAAGTCCTTCGCCGTATTTCTAGTCCCTCGTCATATTTCTAGTCCCTCGTCATAATTCTAGTCCCTCGCCGTATTTCTAGTCCTCCGACGTATCCCTAATCTCGCGCCGTATTCCTTGTCCGTCGCACAATTTTTTAGTCCCTCGCAGTATTACTAGTCCCTCGCCGTATTTCTAGTCATTCGACGAGTTTTTAGTCTCTCGCTGTATTTTTGGTCCCTCGCCATATTTCTAGTCCTTCGCCGTGTTTTTAGTCCCTCGCCGTATTTCTAGTCCCTCGCCGTATTACTGGTCCATCGCCGTATTTCAAGTACTTCCCCGTATTTCTAGTCCCTCGTCATATTTCTAGTCCCTCGTCATAATTCTAGTCCCTCGCCGTATTTCTAGTCCTCCGACGTATCCCTAATCTCGCGCCGTATTCCTTGTCCGTCGCACAATTTTTAGTCCCTCGCAGTATTACTAGTCCCTCGCCGTATTTCTAGTCAGTCGACGAGTTTTTAGTCCCTTGCTGTATTTTTGGTCCCTCGCCATATTTCTAGTCCTTCGCCGTGTTTTTAGTCCCTCGCCGTATTACTGGTCCATCGCCGTATTTCAAGTCCTTCGTCGTATTTCTAGTCCCTCGTCATAATTCTAGTCCCTCGCCGTATTTCTAGTCCTCCGACGTATCCCTAATCTCGCGCCGTATTCCTTGTCCGTCGCACAATTTTTAGTCCCTCGCAGTATTACTAGTCCCTCGCCGTATTTCTAGTCATTCGACGAGTTTTCAGTCCCTCGCTGTATTTCTGGTCCCTCGTCGTATTTCTAGTCCCTTGCCGTATTTTTTGTCCAAAATAAATCAAGTGACATATCTACATAAGCCATCAGGAAACACCAAATTTGGTTTATAAATTTTCCTGGACGAATTTCTACTTAAGCACACCCTGTACCTGCTGTCATTTAGTAAGTTCACCAACAGTCTCATGCTGAACGCACTCATTTATTCTTCAAACATCCCACAAATGAATTTGGTCCCAGCTCACGTCTCAAAGTGTTCCCTGATTTGACAGCGAGTGGACGCAGAAAGTAACATCTCGCAGCGCGTAATCAAAAAGAACTCGCACTTGCTAATTAAATTCTTCCCAAACAAAAGCAATAACTCAACACCCGACCATTAAATCGGTACTAGCAATCGACTACGACTTGTATCCGCAATCGTTCGTGTTCGTGCATATTGCCTTTCGGATATTAGTGGAATAGATTTTCGTGTAACTCTTAGATCAAAAGTGCCGAAAATACATTTTTCTGTTCGCCACACACATTCGTCGCCGTGTTTTCGGGTTTTCGGTCTCGGTCGTTTTCGTTTCTTACCATTTTCCCTTTTTGTGCTTCGAATCTCTTCTATTGTGCGTTGTGTTTTGTGTGTGTGGAAATTTACTACGGCATCGTGTGTTTGTTTATTGTTTTTCTTATCCTCTCCTTCGGGGAGTGATCGCGTTCCAGTTCCAGGGATAAAAGTGCTCGTCCTCCCACGCACGGAGGAAATTTCCCCTTGAAAGGAGTCCCATCGCGAAGCACATTCTCGGACAACCCAACAGCCGACCTTGTTTACATTGACTCAGGAGTTCAGATTGTACGAGTGCTGTGCTTCCCACGGAAAATCCCCGGTTAATTGATTGCCAAAATATTAATTCGTGCGACGAAAGTAGCAGCAGCAAGTGATTCGGAAATGACAGGATGACAAGTATGTAACGCAAATTGTAGGTGTGAGACCAGTAGTGGTTGTGCACTCTGTGTAGGACGCAGCAACTGTCATTCGTTGCCCTTCCCTCGTCGTGTTTTATCGCTCGTTCCCGCAGTCATCTGTTATCATCGTTCGCTGTTGAACATACATACATCATCGCACATCGTTTTTTGTTGTTGTTGTTCTAGCGTGTGGTGTGGAATTGTCTCGCTTGTTTGCTGTAAAAAGTCGTCGATATCGGGATCAAAATCTGGATCGTGTCGAATGGTAAAACGCGACGGAATAGACTAGGCAACGAATGGGAACGAGAATGGCTCTGAAGCCATCGGTGCCGGAATGGATATGCCAATTTATTGTGATATTACTTGTAGGAGTCATCCAACGACGACAATGTGGTGAGTACATCCTGTGTCTTGAATTGATTAGAAACAAGCTAATAGCAAGAGTACAGCGCTTTTTTATCGGTTGTTATTGGATGAAGGTCTGTGTATCTCTTGGCAGGAAGTGACTAATTAAAAAAAAAAAAAATGAAAATTTTATCTGCGACCGTTTGATCACGGAACCGTGGTGGCTTATTGCTTTGTATGATTCTGGAGAGATTGCACTTTAGTTATGAAGCAAATATTTACCTGCGCCCCGTTGAGGTTTATAAACAGCCACCTTGAGGTAAACCGATTACAACTCCTACACGCTTGCTTTGGTCTTGGTGGCGACAAGATTGAGGGAAGCACATAGGGTAGAAGAAAAAACATTGCTTCGTAGCTTAGCTACGATGTTGGAGCGTTGAAATGTGCGAATTCATTGAAATTATACGAATTTCCATACGGAAGACGAAGACTGAAGCTACTAGTTGGTTGAAGCATTCTCTGAAGCGAACTCACTAAGCCGTTTCCCTTACAATCAAAAATTTGTGCCGTTACCACCTCCAAAGGCAGTCGAAAAATAGTTAGTTACTCGGTTTTTCTACCACTCTCTCGGCGCTTTGACATATGTATGTACCTTATAACCCATCAGAATTTTGAATGGCGTTGTGCAAGGTTCTAGGCATCACCTAGTTGTGTTCACATAAATAGCACACCTATGTATTTGCTCTCTCAGTGAATTTTGATTATTATCGATTATCTTCTAGATTTTGGCAAAGTAAATATAATTATTTCGGTACTAAACTTATGAATTAAAGGAATTATTTCAAATAGCAAGAATTACTATGGGAAGAGGAAAGCATTGCACGAAGAGAAAAGGGCATTGATCGGTACTATGCTACGGGACGAAAGATCAATATCAGAGGTGTCTAGAACACTGGGATGCTCCAGAAAGCTCATACAGAATGCGAATAAAATTATAAGAGATACTAAGTCAACGAAACACCCAATTAGAAAGAACAGGGAGAAAAAAAACGTCAACTAAAATTGACAGGATCATACACGGGATCAGCAGTAGCGACCCGTTTTTAACATCTCGGGAGACTAGGTTTCAATTAGCAGAACATCATAGTGTTGAAATATCAGCAGTGACCATGTGTCGTCGCCTGGCAGAATTTCAGCTCAATGGAAGGATCGCCAGGAAAAAGCCTCTTGTGTCTGAAAGGAACCGAAAGAGAAGACTTGCTTTTGCCAATGCTCACAGGGATAAGCCTTTGTCCTTTTGGAAAAATATATTGTGGAGTGATGAAAGCAAGTTCAATCGACTAGGATCTGATGGAAAAAATATGTGCGAAGACCACCAAACCATGAGTACGACCCTAGGTACACTTTAAAAACAGTTAGGCACGGCGGTGGGAGCATTATGGTGTGGGCGGCGATGTCATGGCATGGCGTTGGTCCTATATAGTAAAAATTGACGGTATTCCCGACCAACACCAATACAAACGCATGGTCATATGGAGCCATACACTGATGGTAATATGCCTGTATTATGGTCTTTCATGCACGACAATGACCCAAAACGCACTTCGCGGCTCGCCAAACACTGGCTTTCGGAAAGGAAAATTCCCGTTCTTGATTGGCCAGCCCAAAGCCCCGACTTGAATCCGATCGAGAATTTGTGGAATGATGTCGATTTAATGGTTAAGGACTCAAAACCAAGTAATCTAGATGAACTTTGGCGTAAAATTAAGTCGGCGTGGGAAAATATTCCTACTGAACGATGTAAACGCCTAGTGGAGACGTAACCGAAGCGTTGTATTGCGGTAATCCAAAATAAAGGTTACCCAACCAAATACTGATTGCTGAAATACCGATTTAATCATTTTAATTTTCACTTTCCATTTCTTATTTTACATTTTATAGTCGTTTATTTGACTGTGCTATTTATATGAACAACCGTTTTTTAGGGTTCCGCACCCAAAGGTAAAACGGAACCCTATTACTAAGACTTCGCTGTCCGTCCGTCCTTCTGTCACCAGGCTGTATCTCATAAACCGTGATAGTTAGACAGTTGAAATTTTCACAGATGATGTATTTCTGTTGCCGCTACAAATACTAAAAACAGAACAAAATGAATATTTAAGGGGGGCTCCCATACAACAGACATGATTTTCATCCAAAAAATCCTGCCTTCAACCAAGATCTGTCATTTGATGAGGTAACATACATAGTCTCTTTCATATTTATATATACAGATGGTACGGAACCCTTCGTGCGCGAGTCCGACTCGCACTTGGCCGGTTTTCTATGTTTTAGAGGTTTTTTTCTTTTTTTTTATGAATTTTTTTTTAATTATATTTTTTGTATTTAATAGTGTTACTAAATGAATTCAAAAACCAAAAATTGTTTTTGTTTATCTACGTTGAAATGTCTTACACGTTATTTTTTGTCAAAATGCTGGGGTGTGCTATTTATGTGAACACAACTGTACGTCACTCGCCTCTCTCCATCAGCCGACATGTCTTCTTCTTCTTAGTGGGCGCTACAGTTCGGGGTGAACCTGGGCCTCAAACAACATGCCCCTCCATCTAGCACGATCTTCCGCTAGCCTTTTCCATTGCCGCACACCCAGTTGACTGAGGTCCCCTTCCACCTGTGTGCGCCATCTTAAGGGCGGCCGTCCTCTGCTTCTTCGTCCCTCGGGGTTGGATTCAAAGACTCTCCGGGCTGGAGCTGTGGTGTCCATTCGCTCTACATGGCCCAGCCATCTTAGGCGTTGAATCCGTAGACACCTGACAAGGCTCATGTCGCTGTACAGACCGTAAAGTTCGTGGTTGAATCTTCTCCTCCATCCCCCGTCTGCGTTTATAGGCCCACAAACCACGCGCAAAATCTTTATCTCGAACCGACCAAGGGCCTCCTCATCCGCTTTTGATAGTGTCCTTGCTTCTGCGCCGTACAACAGGACCGGGATGATAAGGGTCTTATATGGAGTCAACTTTGTCGTTCGGGAGAGGGCTCTATTACTCAGTTGCCTCCTGAGCCCAAAGAAACAGCGATTGGCAAGAGTGATTCTGCGTTTGATTTCGAAACTGATGTCGTTGTTCCAGGTCACTTCGGAGCCAAGGTAGACAAAGTCCTTAACTACCTCGAACTTATATCTGCCTATACAAACGTTCTGGCCGAGACGTCGGTGTTGAGCGTCCTTTTTTGATGACAGCATATATTTAGTTTTGCCCTCGTTTACCGCCAAACCAATTTTCGCCGCCTCCATCTCAATACTCGCAAACGCCTCATTGACATCCCGCTGTGATCTACCTATTATGTCAATATCGTCGGCGTATGCAAGGAGTTGCGAGGATTTGAAATAGATTGTGCCTCTTGTATTGGCCAGTGATTTCTGCACAATCATTTCCAATATGATGTTGAAGAAATCACACGACAGCGCATCGCCCTGCCTAAATCCTTTTTTGACATCAAAACTATCGGTAAGGTGTTCACCGATTCGGATGGAGCAGCGAGCATTCTCCAAAGTCATCCTGCACAGCCGACATGTCGTCAGATGTATTTTTTGTTTAATTCCCATATTTGATCTTTAGTTTCTTCTTCTGCACCTTCAAGTCTTGCTCATGTCAGACTTTTGGTGCTATAAAATTCCATAATACAACTGCAGAGCCCTCCAGAGCTTAGTTTTAGTACTTACTCATAACGCCCGAGTAGATGGAAAAAAGAATTTGTCCAGTGCGTCCCTAAAAAAGGTAAGCCCGACCCATAGCACCTACGTCCCTTTTTTCCAATGTCATGAAAACACTGGTAAATCGTCAGCTCATGAATGTATGGTTTTCGTAGCAACCACTACGACGACTCAGCTCTTCAGATTCGTTTTTAGTTTCACGACCCTACACTTCTCATTAAGATTCAGCACTTTCATCGCCAGAACTGAAAAGCTATCTCTTCTTACTGTGTGCATCAAATACAGCCACAAACTCAAAGTTGCTAAAAATTCCGCGAATTGTTTAGGTTTCCTTAAGCGGTCCCCACTGCAAATGCTTGTGTGTTTAATAACACTGAGAAGTGTATTAGATGACACATATGTATATGTATGTAAGTGTGTAGTTTGACACACTGTGTCGGGATCCGATCCCGTGTCATCAGCGTCAGAGGCCAAAACACTACGCACTGCGCCACGTGTTAAAACTATATCACGTTCTTTTGCGTGTCATTAATAAAAACTCTGATGGCATCTTAACTGTGTTGCATCGACACACTTATTAATAATTTACACACTTTGGATCAATCGATCAAACAAAAGCGAAATTTCCCAACTACATACATATGTAATATGCAACCTTACCAGAAAGTAATTTGCCAGTCAGATCCATGGTGTAATGGTTAACACACTGGACTTTCCACCCAGTCAACCGAGTTCAAAGCCGCAGCCACCAAAAAACAATGACACTCAACTATGTATTCCCTTTTCCATCCTACATTTGTCCTTCGAGCTGGATGCCATGATTATCATGATGTTGTTTCACAACAGAAAGAAACAATTAATTTAATCGAACGAAAAAAAAGAACAATGCTTGGGGCTTGATAAGCCTCAAAACGGCAAATACTCAGAGAACGAGGACTGGATGAGTCTTCGTTTTCTGTACGCTGCTAAAAGTGTTCACAGGAACCTTGAGATTCGAACACTGGATCACTGGATTGGGTTAACCATTACACCATGGGTCCGGATTGTGATATGCTTGCTGGGAAGGTAGTATAGTGGGCAATTTTCCTTTTTGTATGTTTTCATAATAATACACTTAAAATTGCATTAAAAAATTACTACAATGAAAACACACCTTATGGTGTGTTACAATAACACACTTACCATTTGTAGTGCTCTGATCTGGCTACAATACGAGATGTAACAATTACGTTCCGGGTATTTGTAAGCAAAAAAGCCGGTACATTGTCGTGGTGTAAGATCCATCCCTTCTTCGCGGAACTTTGACAGTTGATAGTTTGGCAGTCTGTTTTGCCAAATCACCATGGAAAGATATAGCGTTCAACTACACGTGCAAATGAAAACATTTTTTATCAAAATCGTCCTACTGAGAGGACTATTCGCAGTGTGGTGGATAAATTAAAGTCCACTGATTCAGTAAACGATAAACCAAAACCTTTACGTTGATAAAACGCAAGATCTGCCGAAAACCTCGTCGCTGTCCGTGAGCGTCGCTCACAAGAACTCGGCCTTTTGCAGACTAAAACTTGGCGCCGTACAAAATTCTGAAGGTAAACGACCAAAGAAAACGGCGTGTGTTTGCTGATCGGTCTCTGAAGCAGTTGGAGAGATTGACCCTAATTTTCATCGAAAAATCATCTTCAGCGATGAGGCCCATTTCTGAATGAATTGGTACGCCAACAAACAAACTTGTCGAATTTGGGACGATACCAACCACATAAGAACCAAAAGCGTCCAATACATCCCGAAAAAGTCACTGTTTTTTGTGGCGCCTTCATCGGTCCATATTTCTTTAAGAACGACGTTGTCAAAACTATCAACCTAAATGGCAAACGGTATAGGTCGATGATTACCAACTTCTTTTGACCTGAATCGGATGATATGGACACCAACGACAGCTCACTCCATATTGGAAATTCTGCACGATCGATTCGTGGGCATGGTCATCTCATTTGGAGGTGATGTGAACTGGCCACCGAGATCGTGCGATTTGACCCTGTTTGACTTTTCTGGTGGGGGCTTCTGAAGTCACAGATCTATGCAAATAAGCCACAAACCATAGCGGCCCTCAAAGCCAACATGACCCACGCCATCGGTCGAATTCAGTCAGAATTACGCGCCAGAGTCATGGAAAATTGGACACTTCAGATGCGCGCCACACAAAGAAGCCACGAGCCGCAGCGAGCATTTGAACTTATACTGCATAGATAATGGCATCGATAGGCCTTTCAAACGAATAAAGGGTGTCGATATCTCACACACACTTTGTTTTATTTAAATTTAAAGATAGGAAGCGCTTAATGAATGACCCTGTAGAACTGTCTAATCACTGTTTGAATTTTGAATAAAACAATCCACATTTTCTTCAGTCGCTACTTTGATATTCTCGCTTTCACTGGCCGCTAACCACCCACTGCTGACTTCGTTTATGAGTCCTGCACTCGTCTCCATACGCCACCTGCAATTTTCGGAGGATTTTCGAGTGTTTCTTAAGCAGATTTCAAGAAAAATTGAATCACAGCACGATGTCGCTAAAAAATAGTTGAATAATACTCACAACACACAAACAGAACATGCTGTCGCTTCAGACTTGGATGGAAACTGAGAAAAATGCCCCCCCTTTCAAGATAGATGTTGACCAACGACGCAGTGTTTCCGAGTTATGACTAAATTCCCGGAACTTAATTGCCTCACTCCGTATTTCAAAATCATTAGTATCACTTGAGCATCGTGGGAATATCTCTTGGGTTTCTCTGTCATGTCGTGAATACCACAATAAGAGCTCTAGCGAAATAGTTGCATCCACCCCTTCAATTTTTCATACGCCCAACTTGGAATGTACATCAGCTTGGCTTCGGACGTACAGTTAAGTATTGAGAGTCTCTCTTTAGCAACAGAATAAGTTTTTCTCTCATTACAAACTGCCACATGAAGCGGCCTTACTCCATGACCATCTTGCCTATCTTTGAATTCCGTCTTTAATTGGTATGTCAACCACAATTGACATTCCTATACAGAAAAAAGGTATGCAACGCAGTTGTGAATGGAAAGTGACCAGACGTACTGCTGCAGGCATAACACACACAATATATGGTCAACTGAAATTCATCCTCTGCGTATGCAATATTAAAAGTGCTCGAACGAATTAGTACGGACTATAACCAACTCGGAATTTGGTCGGCTCTCGTCCTATCTAGGGCAACCACCCCTGAGAGTAGTGAACGAACATCAACTACCCAAACCACTGCACTCCGTTCAAGGTTGTGTGTCTAGAGGCACATCATAAGAGAATATATAAATAGAAAAACTCTTAAACCTGCGCGAGTTTCTAAATAAAAGAATATGGGAGTAATGCGTTCTCTGAATACACGAAAGAGGTATCAGTTTCGGCTGGAAGCTGAGTATTCTGGCTTAAGAACGAATGAGCATACCCTTATCACTACTAAACTGAGTCTTCCGTATTTAGCTCTAGCATTTCAGGACCTTGTTTGGCGCTATACTCTAATATTACTTGATTACTGCGAACTATAACTCAATGTTGCAACTCGGTTCTAGGACCTCGGAACCATTCGAAACATGCACCGGATTTCGGCAAGGAGATGCGCTGTCATGTGACTTCTTCAACCTGGTGCTGGAGCAGATAGTGCGACGGGCAGGCGTCAACAGGGAAGGCACTATCTTTTACAAGTCCATCCACCTGCTAGGATACGCGGATGATATCGACATCATCGCGTGTTCTCGCCGTGGCATTGTGGAAGCATTCACGGCGATTGAAGAACAGGCGAAACGAATTGGCCTTAAGATCAATGAGGACAAAACGAAATACATGCTGTCAAGCAAAAACCAATCCGTCGCTCACCACCTGGGACAAAACATAACAATTGACAGCTACAATTTCGAGGTAGTTAAGGAGTTTGTCTACCTCGGGGCAAACGTAAATTCCACAAATGACACCACAGTGGAGATCCGGCGTAGAATCGCCCTTGGCAACCGCTGCTACTTCGGCTTGTCCAAACAACTGGGGTCAAAACTCCTCACTCGAAAGACCAAAGTCATGCTTTACAAAACGCTCATTCTGCCAGTCTTGCTGTACGGAGCCGAAAGCTGGACGATAAGCAGGACAGCGGAGCTGATTTTGGGTTCTTTCGAAAGAAAAATTCTGCGCCGGATATTTGGTCCTGTCTGTGAGGAAGCTGAATGGAGAAGAAGACACAACCGCGAACTCTACGAGCTGTACCAAGATGTGGATGTAGTCCGGAAAGCAAGGACCCGTCGACTACACTGGCTCGGCCACATCGAGCGCATGGACACCAACGCTCCAGCTAAGAGGGTCTTCGACTCCGAGCCTCCTGGTTCGAGAAGAAGAGGAAGACCGAACCTCCGGTATAAAGACCAAGTAATCGCGGATGTAAGACATCTTGGTCTTGACAACTGGAAGCAGCGTGCCCGGGACCGTCAAGGATGGAAGGCAGCTATAGCTCAGGCTCAGATCCTCCATGGATCGCAGGCCTGATAAGTAAGTAAGTAAGTATAACTCAATGTTGTATTCGCACGTAATTCTCTGCTCCACCCTAGACCGCAACCCACAGAGAGGAATTGGTAATAAACTGACCATCAACTGTCTGCGAAGTTTTAGAAAAATCATGTTCTTGACCCTTCATTGGGTTGTACATGACTAAATGCTCACTTGCGATTATCAGTGATCCTTGTCCAATTCTCAATTAGATTCAACCAACTACATACTTTTGTAGCTACAAAAACCTCAACAAATGGACTCAAAAGATGCTGTTGCGAATGCTCGTTCACATTCTGTTGCGAATTACATTCACCTTTCGCTACTAATTAACTCTTTGCGTACCTATCCGTCATGTTTAAGAGTAAAAAAAGAAAAATAAAATAAAACCAAACTCTCTGCCTGCATAGTGCTAATCAGGAATGCATATTCATCCGGTTCAAGAGCACAGAACAACGGTGTAGTAAATCAGTTCTTTATGATAACTCTTCTACCGGACAGAACTCGAGATCGAGCTCGAAATGCAAAAAGAGCAGTTCCATTGTATGCCTGAAAACAAAGTCCACAATTGTGTATCCAAAGCTCAATTAGTGCAGGAAGTATTGCACATAGTAAAGCAAATGATCAAAGGATAGTCCGTTTTTGTTTTTTTATAAAGGTCATTCCTTTGCTAACCTCGAACTTTTAATCTTCCTCTCACTCGTCTCCTTTGTCGGTAAACAAAAAACAAAAAAAAAAGAAAGATAAAGTAAGTCCCCATTAAAATTCAACACATCAACATCCGATTACTAAAAAGTTTTAATTACGGTGGAGTGGGGGCGATGGGTTCTTGAAAGTAATAATATCCTTTAACGTCCTCTGGTACGCTCTTACTTTGAATAACCAAACACAAGAGCCCTAACCCAGTGGCACCCTCGCTCCCCCACCATATCGCGTAGTAGTATAGTATAGTCGATTGAAAATCGATACCCGTAATATTAAAAGTTGACAGAAAATGAAAATAGATGAAAAAAAACAAAACAAAAAAGGATGTCGAGTATCTTTTGTAGAACACCATACCACAGCATCGACGTCAACGCCATCGGCGTCTACATCATCAACAACAAGCACGAGTTGGAGCGCAGTAACAGCACACATTCCTTTATCCCTGGCTTTGACATCAAATTCAGCCATTAAGGACATGTGTTTGTCCTACTATAAAGCATAGCCAAGCCATTTACTCTAAACGGAAACGAGGAAGGGATGTAAGGTGTGGGGTAGTGTGAAAACTGCCGGTATGGGGGCAAGTGCAAGGAGAGAAAAATCAATGTTTACTGAAAAATTTACTTACCAAAAAAAGTAAAGAAAGTGAATGAGTCGAGTCCTTTGAAGTCTCTTTCTTTCACTCACTCGGCACTCATTTTTCATAATGTCGCTAGAAGTGCAACTGCAGTAGTAGTACAGTAGTCTCGTAGTCAGTCAGTCAGTCAGTCAGTCAGTGAGACAGAAGGAAGCCTAGCTGGCTCGTTGGTTGCATGACAGGCACACACAGGACATGCAGTGTCGTCATGGTACGTACGTACCATTTTCAGTGCAGGAGCCATACCGGTAGAAGAAGCGCCGGCAATCGTAGAGGAAAAATAAAATTTATAGTAGAGTAGTACCACCTACATACTACTACATACTACTAGTACTTTGGAGTTGTTGCGGCATCCTGGCACACAAACAGAGCCTACTCAGTCACAAAGAAAAATTGCGACGACGACGATGACGAGGATGATGATGGCGAAGGAGCTTATGACGGCAGTCGTAAACGGTTGGTTGCTCGTGTTTGGCAGTGCAGTAGTAAGAAGGAGTAGGAGTAAAAGAAGAGGATCCTTTAGCAATTTAAATCCTTCATTGAAGCGTATACTCTTAAAGTGAGTGCAGAAGAGTTTATCACACAATCACACTCACGCTCGCTCACCTAAAACACACAAAAAAAAAAGCCAAAACCAACGATGGCGTGTTGCTACCACTGCCGCATATTTTATCACAGCACAAGTCGTCCTCTTTTTTAATGTCGGTTATTTGGCCCTTTTAAGTTGAGTTCCTTATTCCTTTTTGTTTTTTGCCCTCCTCCTCTTTGAAGCGGTTCTCGTCTTCTTTTGCCTTTTATTTGTACCTCACTTTTCTCATGGGCGTCAATGTTAGGGTTTATTTTCTTCTTTTCTGTTTCCGGCGTCATCACTACCGCTATCACTGGCGCTTTTCCGTTGAACTTGAAGATGGGAGAAAGGCTTTTGATTTTAAGGAAAAAAAAATCGATTGATTCCGACCACTTGGAATGCGTTTACATTAGAAGAGGTGATTAAGGATACTAGTTCCTTCCTCATTCATTATGGAAATTCCAAGAGATTGTACTCACCCATCTCTCTGGTGTATACATAACATATACATATGCACTTGAATTAAACCTCAAGACTCATCGAGTGCTTAGTAGTAGGTTTGTGCGTGGAATGATTGCCACATGACACTAGGCACCAGCACCAGTACCGAGCCCACTGCCATCATCATCATCATCATCATGAGCGATGGTGACAACATCTGTTTTCAATTCATACGTTATAGTATGCAACACACATTTTCTCTAATCAATACTATGCAACTCATGCAGGCGTAGATTGCTGCCTCATCGGTGTTGCATTCCGAAATCCGATTATTCCCAGCATGAAGGAGCATCAGTGGTGTAAAAGGGTGCGGGTAAGAGTGTCATCAACACCATCAACATATGTATTATAGAAAGTGCACGATAGTAGCCAGATTGAGGATTGCAACAGCAGCAGCATCCGGATTGGTGATGTGAAAGGAACTTGGCTCCCACACTTGCCTCCTTGCATTTCTCTGCCATCCATCCATCTATCCATCACTTGGAAACCGTTGAAATGTGAACTTGTGATCAATTACTTTGTGGTTTCGATGTGTTTTTTTTTTTTTTTTTTCTTAATACCAGGCCCAGATCCATTGTGCACTACATCACGAGGTCGTTGGATGGTGTTGGCAGGCATCGTACTGCTGATGATACATTTCCATATTCCGTCGTTGTTGTCTTTCGTTTCCCATTTAATCTATGATTCTTCCATTTTCATTTGTTTTGTTTTCTCATTTCCTCTTGCACCTATTTGGCAACGGCAACCATCTCGAGTAATTTGTGTTTAGTTTGGATCAATTCGAGCATATTACCACCTTTTCAATCCAGTCGAATGAATCTCAATAACCTCGTGCTCGCTTGTTCTAACCTAAACTAACCTAACCTTCTGCGCACATCCGAGATGGAGGAGGTGCCGATAAAGTTGTACAGCTTTTGTTTCCTACGTTCGGATGGTGGTCCCTCGCAATCGTCAGGATCCAAACGATCCAACCAAGCACGTCATTCAACTCGAATGGAAAATCTATTGAATTGAATTCTCAATGGGGTTGAATTGAAATTGAGTGGTTTTTGTTTTTGCTTTTATAGAAGGAGCCTCTCGCTGTTGAGGTTATAGGTTACTTACTAATCACCAGATATGCATTTCCACATGCACTCACTCTAAGCACCGAGCCTCATAGTTGGTCCTCATCATCCATCCATCTATTCAGTGCGAAGAGAACGAAGAGAGAGGGAGAAAAAAAAATTTATTGAAGAAACACAATCACCAAGAAATAAAAAGGAACCACCATCCATCGTCCAACATCTAGTTATACCAATCGAATAAGCAGCGAAGGATAAGGCATGCCAGAGTGCCAACAACAATAGCATACAGCGGCGTAAACTACAATCTCGTTATACGGAAAATTAATGTTTCAAGTTAAACGAACCGAACGAAAACTCCACCACCAGCAAATTGTGCTCCACCAGCCAGTCAGTAGCTAAGGCAGAAGAGGAGTGTGCGTTTAGTTGGGCATATGGTCAAGACCAGCCATACCAACTTCGACTTGGTTACTTCAAACTTCAACTTCTCGACGTGGACTTTAAATATTCAGGCAAAAACCGAACCTAAAACCAAAAAGAAATTGAAAACTTTTTTGTGTGTATATTCGATTTGGATATTCTCCCTATTCCCTTTCATCCATGCCTTGACACTCCTCATAGTTTTCCAGTTTTTATTTAATTTTTTTCTGTCCCAATCTTGTTAGGACGATAGGTAGACAGGCAGACAGGCTGGCAGGTAGGTAGGTAGCCTATGTACGATTTAAACGTGATTAAGAAGTAATATGTAAATTGCATGTACCTTGTTCCATCAACGCCGTCCTATCTGGCTTTTCAGTCGTGTTCCGTGTGGCTTTCGAGCTCGAACGAAGATGAGATAACTAAAACAAAAAAGTGATTATATCGGATGTGGCATGATTAATGTTGCACTGACAGAGACCACCGTTGGCAGCGAATGGACTCGTCGTTAATGGGTTTGTTTTCTTTGAGACGAAGAATCGAATCAATGGATAGATGGATGGTGAGACGCGCGTACATACAGTGATAATGTGGTTATTGCTGTTGTTGTTTCTTCAGCCTCCTCACAATCGATTTGTTGTGTTTTGAAGTAGATAATTAGTATTCTGTACGAGAGATGGCAAAGCGGCTCGGATGGAGGTTCTCTTTTTACGGGGCGTTGTTCGGAAATAATTGCAGATGGTGTTGTTCATGATTTGTTTTATTATGTTTTTAGATTGTATTCACACTTGCATCTACCATGGTGACGGTATCGAATCGGGCTTGACCTCTGTTTGTGGTACTTGTTTGGTTATTGGGTTTTCTGAAAAGCTTTTAGGATACACTCTATTATACTCTGTGAATAAGACAGCTAAATAGAACATAGAGGAAACCTTTCGATCTTGATGGGCTACTTAAACCGTTCCTCATCATGCCTTCTTGGTCTTCGGTGGCTAAAAATCACTAAACCGCCTGTCCGGACTTTCTTCTATCGACTGCTTCTCTCTATTCCTTTGTAAGGTTCAAACTCCTGTGCTATATAGCAAGACCGGGTCGGTAACGAGCTCAACAAGTCCGGAGAGTAATAGTAGTAATTCCAAAACTTCCGAACTAATGTCCTTTTCTTGTCCAATACCCTTTTGAACATTTTTAGCTGGGCCTTTTGTCAAGCTTGTCAAGGCTTTACATGAATGGATCGATTAGTTAAAAACATGTTTGAAGGTGATATTTGCGAAAACTGAGTCCCTGTAACTGGCATACTTAAAAGCCTCTCGACTGAACATCTTATCAACTAGATGCTACGTGCTCTCTTTCCTTAATTTTACTTAGCTGGGCCTACAGCTTACGGCTAATGTGGACCTCATCCAACAAGACTGTGCAGTTCGCACTGTCTTTAATTAGCTGCTTCCAGAACCGCATGTCCAGTTGGTTGAGGTTCTCGGTTTCAACGTTTTTTTTGAAACAGGACTCTGGTTTTTAATGGTTTCATGTGCCAAAGAAATAGCGATTGGCTAGTTATTCTGTTCCTATGTGAGATAATGCTTGAGCTGCCAGACACGTTCGCTTTATTTTCTTAGTAAAAATTCCTTACGTATACTTTCGATAACGACTCTTGATCTTCGCGACCTTATGTTTTTTTTGCCTTCTTCTTCTTCTTTTAAAAAACGTATCTTTCTCCCTTCTTTTTAGTTTTACTGTCTACAAGCAACTCCTGTCTATCGTTGTAGAATAGTGATGTCCACATTCTCACTCAAACTAGGGTTTTCTTGTAACTAATTCGTTGTCCGCATGCCAATTGTGGTCCCTTGCTTTGATGCAGATGTTCACAGGGAAATATGATCGGCAAGTGGGGTTTTCCGATATTAAATGTTGGCAAGACCATCACTCCGTAGTTTCGACAATGCCTGCGCCCGCACTTTAGCTACAATAAGGTTGATGCTGACTTAGACAGAAAAGATCCCGGGCACATGTCCAATCACTCTACTCGGTACCAGGCTAACCTATTCTTCTAGTGTCAAATATGTTGGCGTCATACTGTACAGGAAATTAACCAGGAAAAAAACACTGCCGAACGAGCAAGGAAGGCAACTATAGCTCTCTATACTTGCAACACAGTCTTAGGGAAAAAATGGGCCTTCAGCCCCAAAATAACCTTATGGTTGTACATCAAAGTCATTAGACCTATTCTATTGTACAGTGTGTAGTCTAGTGGTCTGCACTAGACAATACAACATACCACAAACATATCGAGAAAGTATAGAGGCTAGAAATGTGCATCATCGAGACCCTAAGGTCTACTCCAACGGCGGCGATCAACATGCTACTCTTCCTAACCCCACTCGATATCCACGGTAAGCAGCTAGCCATATATACATATGTACGCTTACGAGATTAAGGGTCGGCTCAAAATGGACGAGCTATATCGCCGGCGACGCTTCTGTCCCGAACGACAGGACAACTTTGGCAGAGAATTCCAACTACATTGAGCCCACCACAGTCTTTGAAAAAAAAGTTCAAAATAACATACCCAGGAAGACAAAAATGGCCTTACAAGCGCGACCCCACAGAGATAAGTCACAAATCAAGGACGGCGCGGGTAGCGGAGTCTTTTGTAAACAATTGAACATTTGAAACTAAGTCAGGCCCTAAAACTACCAGTCTATTGCAGTGTCTTCCAGGCGGAGCTGCTACCAATAAAGGAAGTCCTGTCTTGGCTAAGGTGGAACGTGATATCTGTTACAGATATTCGAATTTTCACTGACAGCCAAGCTACCCTAAAATCGGTTGAGTCTTATGCCTATACATCCAAGACAAGTCTCGACTGCCGTCTATCTCTTAACGAGATGGCTGAGTAGTTTAACATACACCTCACTTTGGTACCAGCACACAGCGATATTTCAGGAAATGAAAGAGCTGACATGCCCGCCAGGCAAAGAACGACGCAACGAATAAACATGGCATACCCTGGCAGCCATTATACCAGTTCTAACGAATCAAGCCATGTCTGAGACGAACCTGAGATGGACCAAAGAGCATACCTGCTTAACCAACAGACAAATGTGGCCACGATTTGACAGACAGCGAACCATAGGACTAATTTTCCAAAAACGAACCGACATCAACAAAATCATTGGTGTCATCACTGGTCACTGTCTTATTGGCAGTCATGCACAAAGATTAGGGCCAGTTTCGAATGACTTCTGCAGGAGCTGTGAAGACGAAGAAGAGGTTGAGTCCATTCAATACCTGTTCTGCGCCTGTCCGGTCGTCTGTCATAGTTGGAAACGACCTGACTGACGTTCAGCGGAGAAGGATAACTGATCTTCTTAATTTTGTAAGAAGCGCAGTCCCCTACGTAGCAACACAAAAGGCATATCTGGCCTACGAATTACCTACCTACCTAACTAGACAGCCAAGCTACTGGAGGAAAATTTAGTGTTGATCGCTACAAATTTAATTTGTTTGACTTTAAACTGTTAAGCGGACTTGACATCCCTAATAGTTACTGGAACACTTACCCTTTCTCGCTTGCCTACTCAATCTACAATGGAAGTATTAGGCACCCAAAAACTAATTGTTGATAGACAAAGGCTTACATAGGTGTTTTACGTTATTTAGTCTTTAGTACGTGGCTTGTCGCTACATTTTATTAACGACTTTAACAGTAGTTCCCCTCTAACTCTATACAACGATTCCAACGTTGCTCCCACGACTCGAAGCACCCTTGACAGCGCCAGCGCAATTTCGTGCCGTAAGCCCTTCTTGGCGAGCTCGGGTTGCACGCGGAAAACACGTGCTCGCAACCTCTTCAGAACGCCAACCATAGGTTATTTGACACTGACAGCTGTTTCCCGCTCGTAATCTTGACAGAAAGTCAGTATCATACCTCCGCGGAACGAAATTAGTAGCCTTACGCTTGAACAACGTTGGGAAATATTGAAAACTTATTTCCGAAGCACCCACCGCGACTGCTGTACGCAAGCTTGTGCAAAAAGTTCGTGAGACTGGTATGCTAGTGGTCAACAGTCATGGTGCCCGTCGTCGTTCGATGCACCCAGATGAGAATGTGGCTGCTGTGGCCTAGACTGTGAGACTCAATCCACGAACATCAACTCGCCATCCATCTCAACAGCTCAACATTTCACGAACTAGCCTGAGGAGAATTCTGCTCAAAGATCTCGGATTATTCGCTTACAAAGTCCAATTGGCTCAGCAATTGAAGGCGCGCGACCATCCACTTCGTTATCGCTTCGCGGTTTAGGCGAAAAATAATCTTTTCTGACGAAGTGCATTTTCACCTCGGCGGCTACGTAAACCCGCGCGTTATTGTCGAGAAACCAATGCATTCATAGAGAGTGACAGTTTGGTGCGGATTGTGGAGTGGTGGCATCATTGGACCATTTTTCATCAAAATTGAGGTTGGGAACAACGTTTCGGTCAACGGTGGACGTTACAGAGCCATGTTAACCAACTTTTTTTTACTGCAATTGAAGACATGGATTTGGGCGACCTCTGGTTCATGCATGATGGCGCGCCATGCCAAACAGCCTATGCCACAATCGATCTTTTGCGGACCAAATTCTCAAATCGTGTTATCAGCTGTCTTGGAGCTGCGAATTGACACCTTTGGACTTTTTGGACTTAAGGCTAATATCATCCAAGCAATCCGTGAGCTACAGCCCGAAACCAACAACAAGGTCTTGAAAAATTGGGGTGATTGAAGCTACTGGAAATAACAGCGATAACGGAGGCCCTTGCATGGGTCAGGATCAATGTAATATCCGCTAAGGATATTATCATTTGCACGGACAGCCAATCTGCGATAAAGTCCCTGGCCGCGGTAACCCACAAATCAAAGACGTCTCTTAACTGTCGTCTATCTCTAGATGAGATGGCTGAACAGTTCAACAATAAACAATAAAATACTTTGGGTTCCCGGGCATAGGGATATTCCAGACCTAGGACGAACCAGGGACCTAGTGGCAACCAAAAGGGCAACTTTAAGTACCCTAGTGGGTGTCATTACAGGTCACTGCATCAATGGAAAACACGCCGCCAGACTAGGGCTACCCTCCAATGACTACTGTCGCGGCTGCATGGACGAGGAGGAGGAGGAATCAATACACCACCTCCTCTGCTCATGTTCCTCTTTTGCGAATCGCAGGAGGATCTACCTCGGCGCGCCCTTCTTTGACAATCTAAGTGAGCTAGCAGACCAAACAATAGCTAAACTCCATCGCCTCATTAGAAGAACCGACGGGCCGACTTCGGCCTACGCGTGGCTTATGTCTACCACGTTAACCTAACCTAAGCTATAATGGGAATGTTTGTTCTTACTAATAAAGCCATAATGCATGGAACTTGTATTTGGCCCACCCGTTGTGATGTCCGATCACTCTCTGGTCGGTAGGAACATATTCACGATGAACGATGCCGCGATGGATCGTCTTGCACTGATTCACGGCCATTCATAAACCACTTTATCTGTAAACACACGTGTATTCGATATGCAGTCGTCTCCATACACCACCTGCAATTGTCGGACGATTTCCGAGGATTTTTCGCCAGATGTCACTAATAATTGAATCACAACACGTTGCTTGTAATGAGAGTTACTCACTTTTACGTAATTGATGTCTTTGAACTTACAACCGCTGGAGGAGCTGTCTGACCTCGAGTGCAGTTTGATGAAGTTAGTTCCTCTGTGGATTAAAATATGTAGAGATGGCGAATGGCCTTCTTCGAGACTAGCTATGTATGGGCTGTATTTACCAGGGCCGGTAGGTCTTGTGTGGAAGCTAATTTAATTTGTTTTTAAATTATGTTGGCCTTCTGCGAGAGCGCTGTGATACACGACATACATAACAGGTGTTCGTTTATATTTCAGAAATTGGAAAATTTTCTGCGAAAGGCTGTCTCGTTTAAGGATTTTTTTCTTGGAACAGCTGAACAGCGTTGGATGCTACTCATTCTCATCAGCTTTTTGTCATGGCTCTTCCGTTGCGCGAATTGACACATTTCCTCCGTGACTGACAACTTTCGAAAGCGTCAACTTCCAAAAACTCAGCATTTTCGCAAAATGTAAAAGCAACCATACCATAACTAGAAGGACAAAACGCAATAGCACAAAGCGTAAAGTGTAAAAGTAAATCTAGGAAAGCCGTCAAGCTGTCAATCTGTCAACATGAACCCCGAGCAGCGTAATTCTGTTACTCCCCCTTCTTCGTATGCCGTGTACATGATTTTAAAACGAATTTCCTCAAGTTTCCTTTGAGCAATCAGTGAGATTAAAAAAAAAAAAAAAAAGAAGAGAAATACACGAACGCGACAAGAAAGAAGTATTCAGTCGACAAAAGCATCGTCTAAACGATGACGCTCGAACCCACGTTAAATCGTTCAGTGACCGTCAACAATGTGTAGAGAAAACAGAAGAGAAAAAAAAAAATAAAAAGAATACTCAAACCATAAATAAGAAGACAAAATCGATTTACAAACGAGGCAATGTCCAAATAAGCAACAATTTTAAACGAACGAGAACCTACACTCGTGAAACTCTATAAATCCACCAGCAAACTAACAAGGGCACAAGGTACCAATGAAGGAACAAGTAAAGCCAAAGAACGACGTAATGTAAGACGAGACGATAAGAAAAAAGAACTTTATGCCAACTTTACGTAGAGAAAGAGAGAGAGATTCCATCCGATAATCAAGTAGTAAGCACGTATCCAGCACAACCTCTGCACAACAGCCTCCCAAAAAAAAAAAAAAAAAAAAAAAAAAAAAAAACAGAGACGACACGCAAGCGGGGTGGCAGTAATCAAAGAAGTAAAAAAGAGGAACAAACCATACAAAGTTAACGAAAACGAAGGAAAGAAATCAAAAAAATCCGTCCGAATGCTGCTATCTTCGCGTATGCCATAAAGGAGCATATCGTGAACAATTTACAACAAAGCCCCCAGCCTTTTTGCCTCACATACAAGCATACCTATGTAGCAATCCACAATGTGTGAGCATAAATCGGATGGTGTAATCTGTTTTTTAAGGCGCGAATTCGTGTTTGAATTCCACTTTCATTTCATACCAGATCCAGAGGAGAGATACGTACTCGCGCCCATGCACACTCGACACTCGAGGCAAAATAAAACATAAATCAGAGTACAAGTACTCAGGATGCAGCTTCGAATCCAGGTGCTGAGAGATGCTCGAAGGCGATGCGAGAACGAATAAAACTTCAACTCGATACAACTACAACGTCTTTGATACTCGAACTGTGGCCAGCCACAAGGAAGGCACGAGAGAACATCCATTCATTCGCACCCAATCATATGGCGGCAATTGGATGCAAAACTTCCTTCTGCGAGTGTACCATTTCCGATTATTTAAATTCGCGATGCCAGCCAGGCGTCGTCATCCTGCTCCACAAGTCTGCAAATTGATATTTTATTGCGAATTGCTACATTGCTCGACGGATAAATCAATTTCGCATGTCATTGATCTCGCGAGGGAGCGCGAACAAAGACAAGTGCCCTCAAGTTGCGTTGCATCCATTCTGTAGTCGTGTGCATTCGTCTGATGTGTGTTGATTCAGGAATATCTGTTACACATTTCGTTTGTACTCTATTCGCTCTATTTTAAATTAGAGCACCAAATACGAATATTTCTTTCCGAGATCAAAGGAATCAACGCTGCGTTAGAGAGGCAATTGCTCTAGCTTGGACCCATCCGGGACCCTTTGAGGTTGAATGACGAATTGTTGTCTTGATCGTTTCCAATATTTTCTTCTTTTGTTTATTTACTTTATCGTCCGCGTGCGTACGTTTTTTTGATTTCGATTGCAAGCAATTGGGAAAGCATACGTATGTATTTGTTTGGGGGGGCAGTGAATCTATGATATCAAATAGCAGCAACGCAATCGGTGAGGCGTCGGATTTGATCCATGTGGCAGCAAATAACATACAGAGATGAGACGTCATTCGAAATATTGTGCGTATTTCTGGCTGTGATTTTTGAGAGCAATTGGAATTGGAATTGGAAATTGTTTGTATTTCGTATTCGCGGTAGATCTCGCAAACAACTTGGCAGGAGACCGGCTATTTTTGTAGCTTGATTCGTTTCACTTTTTTTTCTTTTTCTCCTCGTGGGATGATTGGAAAGCATTGGTTTCGTGCCACATGATCGTTTCGTTGGCGACTGTTTGTTGTTCTAGATAATTGTATAAAACTTGCAGGGTATCCGGATTTATGGCTTATTACGTGATTTTCGTTTGCTTTAATGAGGTGCTTAGGACACGATTCATTCGTGGAGCGTGTGGTTTTCTTCTCTTGCGATTGCAGTGGATGGGAAAAGGAAAGCAATTAAGTAAGAGAAGCAGGGAGACCGGTTCAGTAACTATTTTGCGAATTCTTTTTTTTTTTTTTCCATATTATGGTGAACTTATTTTAGTTTTACTTCAAATCGAGAGAAAAGTTAAATACGTTACTTGTTTTCTACTAGGATAAGGAGGGCAGGTCAATGAGTACCCATTTTTGACATTTTTGGGGTGCCCGTGGTGCAGTGGTTAACACCATCGACCGCCGAGCGGAAGGTCTATAGTTCAATTCGCTTCATAGCCAAGAAAAAAAAAAGTAATTCCTCAACGGACAAAAGTATGCAACGCAGTTGTGAATGGAAAGTTACCAGATGTACTGCTGCAGGCATAACACTCACAGTATATGGTCAACTGGAATTCATCCTGTGCGTATGCAATACGAAGAAGTGCTTGAACGAATTAGTACGGACTACAACCAAAAACGCGGAATTCGGTCGGCTCTCGTCCTATATAGGACAACCACCCCTGAGAGTTAACGAACATCAACGAACCAAAACCACTGCACTCCGTTCAGGTTGTGTGTCTATCACATCATAAGAGAATATAAAAACTCTTGAACCTGCGCGAGTTTCTAAAAAAAAAAAAAAAAAAAAAAAATAAAGACGTTATTCAAACGCATTTTTCGTTTTTCACTTTTATTTTTAACTTCCCATTGGAAAGTTATTGTAATGGGGCCGATTTCGCGAATTCCAAATTTGACAAATCTCCACGTTTCAAGGTTACCAGAATCCAAATCCAAGGTTTTAATAAAGATGTATGGGTGTGTGTGTGTATGTGCGTATCGGAATTTTCGCCCCGGTTATCTCGAGAACCAAAGATGGTATTGACATAAGATTGGGTTTATTCCACTCGTATTTATGCAGCTTAGAAGTGAGTTAGTTAGCAAAATCGGTCCTGCCGTTTTTTGTTAGAAATTAAATAACTAAAAAATAGGCAAAAAAATAAACAACACGCGGTATCCCCAAGCGGTCCCCCATCTACATAACTACTAACCGCATCCGACGCTGGTTGATTGGGGTGATAGGACGACAACCGATACATAAGAGATTGCGCGGACAGTGTTGTGGTAAGAAAAAGCACATTCATGAGCTGCTTGTGAGTGTGCACTACCCAACGAGCAATTATTAAACGCATGCGGTCATGAGTAATTGGCTATGAGCATTTTTATTTTCGCTCACGAACACGAGTGTGTGCATTTATGGAAATTAACCCCTGTGCGCACTTCGTACATATGTTTCGTTCGAGAACGCACACTTATGTGCACTCTGTAGGGTGGGCTCTGTTTAACGCAAATGGGGTGAGTTTCCATAAATACTCACACTCGCGTCCGGAGCTAAAATGAGTTGACTTACTGCTCGGGAGTTGTTTGCAGAATGGCAAAACATGGAAACATTCCACTTGAACTTTTTTTTTTATTTGCCATTTTTATAATATTTCAGTCTAAGATGGCTTCATTTTCTATAAAGTCTAAATTAGACTCTTTCAGCAATCGAAATTGCACACGCATGTGAGCAGCTTATGAGCAATTGCTGGGTTACATGGAGCAACAGCAAAGATAGGCGGCTTGATGCCAACAACACGCGTTGTTTCCGTTGTTTTCATCGACCGCCGAGCAGAAGGTTTATGGTTCAAATTCGCTTCATAGCCAAGAAAAAGTAATTCCTATACGGACAAAAAGCATGCAACGCAGTTGTGGATGGAAAGTGACCAGACATACTGCTGCAGGCATAACACTCACAGTATATGGTCAACCGAAATTCATCCTCTGCGTATGCAATACTAAAGTGCTTAAACGAATTACTACGGACTATAACCAACGCAGAATTTGGTCGGCTCTCGTCCTATGTATGTAGGTCTAGGACAACCACCCCTGAGAGTAGTGAACGAACATCAACGACCCCAACCACTGCACTCCGTTCAGCTTGTGTGTGTGTCAACACATCATAAGAGAATATAAAAACTCTTGAACCTGCGCGAGTCTCTAAAAAACAAAAAAAAAGCGGTTCCCCATCTATGTACTGACCGCACCCTATGCTTGTTAATTGCGGTGATCGGATGAGAACCGGTACATTACCCATTATTTGTCTAAGAATTCTACCGCTGCTAACAAAACGAGCTAATGATCTTGAAACATCTGAACATATCTTCACAAGTTTCGACCACGTTAGCTTTTAAAAAAAAAAAAAAAAAAGCCATCATAATTGGTCCATTCGTTCAGGAGTAACGATGCCACAGACAGACACACAGACACCTCAAACTTATAGCACCCTCTTTTTGCGTCGGGAGTTAAAAATGAAAAAAAAATTAAATGGGCGATTTTTCCCAATGGAAAGTTAGTCGTGTGGGCCTTGCGGGTCGCACCTAGACCACATTTTAAAGATTTTTGAAACCCTTCCAAAAAGGTGATTTTTCAAATTGTCCAAAATGCAACTCTGTCTCGACAATATCCTGTTTACTGAAGGAAGATAAAGTTGCCATGCCATGTAACACATCTACGGCCCTTTCTACCTTGCTTTCTTCTACTCCTTCTTCTTCTTTTTCGGCGCTACAGCTCATGGCGAACCTGGGCCTCTTTTTAGAAACTTCTCCAACTGGCACTGTCTTTTGCCAATAGTCTCCAGTGCCGCACACCTAGTTGTCAGAGGTCTCCTTCCACTTGCGCGCGCCACCTTAAATTTGGCTGCCCTCGACCGCGTCGCGCTTCAGAGTTGGATTTAAAGTCATTTCAGATCGGAGTTGTGGTGTACATACGCTCTACATGACCTAGCCATCTTAGGCGTTGGGTGCGTAGGCGCCGTGCTACGTTCATGTCGCTGTACAGCCTGTATAGTTCACTGTTAGGTCTTCTCCTCCATTTCCCATTTATCTAGACCGGCCGAAAATCGTGCGCACAATTCATCTCTCAAAACAGCTAAGAACCTCCTCATCCGTTCTCGATAAGGTCCATGTCGCTATGCCATAAATCAAGACCGGGCTGATACTTACTTATTCGGTCCCGGGCACGCAACTTCCAGTTATCAAGACCAAGTTCTCTTTATACCGGAGGTTCGGTCTTTCTCTTCTTCTTGAACCAGGAGGCTCGGCGTCGAATACCCTCTTAGCTGGAGCGTTGGTGTTCATGCGCTCGATGTGGCCGAGCGAATGTAGTCGACAGATCTTTACCTTCCGGACTATATCCACATCTTTGTATAGCTCGTAAAGTTCGTGGTTGTCATCTCCTCCATTCACTTTCCTCACAGACAGGACCAAATATCCGCCGCAGTATTGTAACCCAAAATCAGCTCCGTCGTCCTGTTTATCGTCAAACTTGTAAAGCATGCTTTTGGTTCTTCGAGTGAGGAGTTTTGACCCAAATTGTTTGGACAAACAGAAGTAGCAGCGGTTGCCAAGTACGATTCTATGTCGGATATCCAATGTTGTGTCGTTTGTGGAGTTTACGTTTACCCGAGGTAGACAAACTCCTTAACCACCCCGAAATTATATGTAGCTGTCGACCGTTATATTTTGTCCCAGGTGGTGAGCGGCTGATCTGTTTTTGCTTGACAGCATGTATTTTGTCTTATCCTTGTTGACTTCAAGACCAACTCGTTTCTCCTGTTCTTCCATCGCCGTGAAAGCTTCTCGTCACGCTAAGACCGCGCGATGATATGGTCACTCGGGTTTTCCGAAAGAGAGCTCTGCTTCTCGATTGCCTCCCGAGCTCAAAGAAACAGCGGTTGGCGAGAGTTATTTTGCGTTAGATTTCGGCACTAGTATCATTGCTGCATATCACTGCGAAGCCAAGGTAGATGAAGGCCTTAACTACCTCTGGCCAAGACGCCGGTGGTTCGTGTCCTTTTTCGATGACAGCATTTATTTCGTTTTGCCCACTTTACCGCCAGTCACATTTTAGCCGCTTCCGCCTTAATGTCCATAAAGGCCTCATTGACATCTCGCTGAGTTCGTGCTATTATTTCAATGTCATCGGCATATGCGAGCAGTTGTACGGAGTTGATAAAATATCCTTTCAAGAACGATGCTGAAAAATAGCGATAGCGTGTCGCGTGTGACCGTAAGCGATGTTCAGGAGACTTATGCCTCTGTAATCGGCGCAGACAAAAGTGTCTCCTTTCTTGGGGATCGGGCAAACGATACTAAGATTAGTATTAATCCGTTCGAATTTTTTAACAATTTCCTCAGTTATCACGTCTGCGATCATGACGATCGGGACATTGCTCATCAACACAGATGTTAGACCATTCAATATCTGGTCGCCAACGTCATCTATGATGAAGGTATCGAACATTTCGAAGTTTGCGCGTTTTTCTGTTAAAAAGGAAAAAAGCGAATCACCTACCGAAACTGCTCTTTTTCTGTTGTCGACAGAAATAACTTAAAACACGTTCAATTCAAATGCTTCTCAAGATGTGGAGATGACCATCTACTACGAAAAAGTCACCGTTTTGAAGGCCTTCTTTATCGATTTGGAACAAGGGGTAATGCTCTCCTGCCTTAAGTGTTCTCTGTGAACATTTGCCCACTACATCATCTTACCAAAGAAGAAACAATCTGTTATTATGCCAGTACACTCCTTAAAAAGAAACGAGAAGAAACAGAAGATGAGATAATAACGAGACGTGAAATTATCTGCCCAGACCACCACAGTTCAACTCGTTGTTCTGTCATCCTCCAACTATATCACTTGCCCACATGCACTCATCGCCAGATAAATAGTAGGTAAAAACAGCGTAATAAGCATTAATGTAAAAATGAATGTGCACGCGCTCGTCCGAGTAACAAGATGAGGTGGACACAAGCCAAGGTTGACTGCAGGCGATTGCCATTTCTTTTGCTCCAACTACGAGTATGATACGCACTCAATATATAGATGAGCAGTAACATCGTTGCTACAAGGCAAACAAATAAAAGCGAATCTCGGTAACCAAGTCATCATTTGCGATTGCTCCTCAAATAGCAATTAACGTGAATTTGTGATTTTAAAATGCTGGATGCATAAAATCGCTTTCTATCTGCCAAACACACATTCGCAGTATGTACATTAAGCCTTCGGGGGTCAGTTTCGTGTGTTTCCCGTGTGCTCGGGAGTATTTTATATGCCGACCGGTGGCGTTGCTACATGTCCTGAATGCGAAATGGACGAATTGAATATGTTGTACATACATACTTGACAAACAGGATCCCGAATTGACATTCAATTAGTTACCGGTCGCTTGTTGTGTACCTACGAGTACGACAGTTGATTTTAAACAAAACCAGAGTATAATGAAGCAAATGCCAGCGGTGGTGGTGGCATATTGATTGAAGTTTGGCAATAGTCGAATTAGACATGGACTGAAGTTAATTTGGTGTTAGTCGAGGTGATTTCTGAAACAAGTCGTGTTTGCCTGATGAATGTATCCGATGGCGAACGATTTGAGTGCTGAATATGGTTTTTATATATCACGTTCTAGGGAATAATTAAACTCGTCTCAACCATTTCTTCATGTAAATCAACAGCAAATTATGTCTTATTCCCACATCAAATTGGTAACAAGCAATGGTAGCAGCAGTAAACGCCCATCATACCACAACCAGCACGCCTGTGCCTGTGCCGTGCCGAGTACCAGCAGTAAAAACGTGATTGAATCAAATCGCCGCAGCACTGCACCAAACCACCTTCATAGTTAATGCATTGCTGCCACATTGGTCACGAGTAATGGAGTGACTCCCCCGCGCGAATATCACACGATCTCTCGCTGTGTGTACCGCTTGCTCCGTGCTCGCGAAACTGCAGTAGTCCATCAGCTTGGCACTCTTGAAAGGAAGAAAACAGAAAATGAAGAAAAGTAAAAGGAATAAGAACAAATCGTGGCATGAGAGGTGTCCATTACTTTAGTTGTTGTGGAGGAGGTGGTCAATCAGCAAAGAGTCAGGAAACCTGCTGCGACTGTAGGTTGTACCTATCTCACCGCATTACTCGCATTAAAACGTGCGAAATTCTGCAAATAACTCGAATGTCGTCGTCTCGTTTTGGTCTCGCTCCCCTCTCATATCTTTATATGACTAAATTAACAAGAGCCTCCTCATTGTCGTCCTCGTCTTCTTCTTCTTCTTCAAATCGACGTGAACGACAACGAGGTTTTGTACTCCCCCAGCCTCCCACCATTCGATGGTGTCACCTCATTCCCGTCCTCGAATGCATTGCATATGGCCATATGGTGCTGGTGGCTGCGACAAAACGAACAAACATCATGCACATAGATATGGGTATTAACCGGGGCAAGCCTTCACTGTGCTCCTCTTATACCAAGAGGGGTACATACACACTCCAAGTGTGTACTCATCATCGTCATCACATCGTCGTCATCGTTCACAAAATTCCCTTACTTGTCAAGTGTACTTGAGAGTTTGTGCTTCTGCTTGAGAATATTTATTTTTAATTTTTTTTTTTTAATTTTCTTCCTCACGCCCTATCCCATGTTACATACACGTGTACTCATATGTGTTTAATTCCTGCGTGGTATAAATGTTGTTTTTTTTCAATTCATTGTTCCTCTGGTGGGGTAGTCGAAGGATGAGGGAACGCATGTGAAAAGGTTCTTGTCTCCCTGAGAACTCAGTTCGTTGTTAGTTCTATCCTAACATCTCATCCTCCTCTGGCTGTCGAGTGTTACTGTTGGATAACAAAACAAAAAAAAAAAAAATTGAAAAGAATTAAATGGAGGACAATAGGCCGGAGCTGATAGCGGAAGGATTTTTGTTCTTATTTCTTTTTCTGCCTACCTTGTTATTATTACTCTTCGCAGGACGATGAGGCTGAAGCCGGAGACGGGGAATGAGGAGCAAGAGAAGGAGATTTTATCGAGGAGAAACCATTAACCCGGCTAAGGTGACACACAATGCTCAACGGACTTTTGTATTTTTCTACTGCAGTTTTTACTCTCAATTTATTGCAGTGGAGGACTCTGGGACAAGTATTTTGAAGCGAACAAATGTTTTTTTTTTCTTTTTTTTTTTAACAATTCGCTCAATTGACTTTTCACGCTTTCTCAAACTGATTGAACGACATCGAGTTTAATTGACGGTTGAAGGAACTCAATTTGAATGAAACCGCAAACAGTGCTGCCAACGTAGAATGCTTTGTTAACGAATTTTTAGGTTATGGGATTATTAATTAGTTTCCTCATAATTTTTATGGATTGCGGTTGCAACTTTTACTCAACTGGCAAACCAACGTAACTACTTGCCTATAGCCACTGCGATAACGCCTGACCTTATCAATTTTTTCGTTGCAAATGGCATATCTGATCGCTATGGGCGATGAGCGAAACTCTTAATAAAAAGCCTTAACAACCTAGTCTTTAGGAGTGAAATTCAAGAAGGTAGTAGTAGTACGACTTTATTGTTAGCTTCAAATACTTATGTACATACATTATTTCTCGTTCATAACACATTACACTAAGTCATTTTTTGGTTTGGCTTAAGCCCGTCTACCAGATTCACAATAAGGCTAATGTACTGTACAAATCAAATAAGGACTTTAATATTGTACATACCTATGCACTAAGTGTGATCAAAAATCAGCTTCCAAAATACGGATTCAATAGCGGCTTGCAGCTGTGGCATAGTTATATACAGCTTCCCACCCAGAATTACCGTTCAATACATTGATAACCTCGTTGAAGTCCAACGATATCGCTCCAAAGTACCTCACACAGAATTCTTTTAAAATTTGACATCTTCCGACGAAATGGTATACGTCCTCTCTTTCCTTAAGATTGCACAGATTGCATAAAATCGACATTGGTCATATCGATGCGGAATAAAATTAAGATTTATTAACTCTCCTCTCAATTTGAATATTGAGCTTATCATATGCAAAGAATATCGATTTAGAAAGTACGACGAAGCGTTATCATTGCAGTTCAAGTTCAGTCTACTATAAACCAATTCAAGAAGGTATTATAGCCTGAGAATGTTACTTAGGACGTCATACGAATTAGAATTCGAAGTCGACCGATTCATTGAAGCTATTTAATGTGCCGAACAGTTCTTTCATAAATTATCCACCAGAAATTACCAGTAAAGGAGAAACGAAAAGCCCGTGAACGATGGCAACAAAGTCGAGCGCCGCAGCATAAAACATATTTAAACAGACTATGTAACCTGCAGAGAATCCAAAAATCTTGCGGTTCGTTCGTACTTAGAAAGCCTAACCACTGACAACGAATCAAATTATTCGCTTTGAAAAGCTATTAAGGGCATTAAAAAGCCTATACTGCAGGTAAGGAAAAGTCAAAATGAATGGGCGAGAGGCGATGAAGAAAATTGTGAAGTTTTTGCTGAGTATCTTGTTGAAACCTTCAAACCATTCAGAGGACAACCGCTACCTGTCAATAGCAATACTCTGGAAGTGACCGTGAAATACAGAATGACGCGAGCTACGCTTCCCGAACTGGAAAATATAAAATCCTTCAAGCCGAATAACATTAGCTTGATTAGATTAGATCAGTACACGTACCGACCCAACGGAAGGTCGCCGAAGTTATTATGGTTATTATGGAACCCCGGAAAGCCACCAACGGATAGGAAATCTTGTATGTATGTATGTTGGCGTTACATTCCATGAAGGACCAAAGCCGAGCTTCTCTCAATCACCCATGTTGTGTGTGATTTCATTTTCCCATAGGTGAAAGGGACCTGCAGTTTATTGCCGGTTCTGAACGGCGAAACTCGAGAAGCTTTTCTTGACAATTATACTATAGGGGGTTTTGTCAGTACCCTGCTGAGGAGAAGCACCGTGAAACACACGCTCGATGACATGGCTGTTGTCGGGATTCGATCTCGTGTAATTGGCGTCGGAGGCCAAAAAAAAAATCTTCGAAAGAATTATAACTAATCGCTTTAGACCAAGTGCATCGAATAAACGATGTGGTCGAAAAAACACTCGAACATAAGCTAATATGTTCGAATGAATGTATTTCTTGACGTCTCCCAGGCCTTTGACAATGTTTGGCACGAAGGTTTGGGTTCTAAACTGAACAACTATCGGGCGTTCTGGAAAACTACTTATCTAATAGAATCTTTCGTGTTCAACACGGAAGCGAATACTCAAATTTCAAAACAATTACGAAAAATATAGAGCGTTCCGCAGGAAAGCGTACTTGGTCCGCTGCTTTACTTGCTGTATACCAGAGACATACTACAAACGCATGGCACTATACGGGTCGCATTCGCCGATGATACTACAATTTTAGCCGCAGGAAAATCAGTCGGAGGATCAACGACTAAATTGCAATATGCTCTGAACCGTATAAGCGCCTGGACAAAGAATTGGCGGATCGCGCTTAACGAAACCAAATCTGCCCACGTAGGTTTTATTTATAGAAAATGAAGTGCACTACCTCTCTTAGTAAATGAAGTTCGGATTCCATTCGCAAACGAGGCAAAATACCTAGGCATGACTCTCGACACGAAACTCAAGTGAAAAGCGCGTGTAAAGAAAAAAGTGATGAGTTTGAATGGAAATATAGGGAAACGTACTGGCTACTAGGAAAACATTCCCAGCTTAGTACTGAAAACAAGCGGTTTCTCTACTTCCTCTGCTTGAAAAGTCAATTGACTTAGTTGTAGTAAAAAAAGTATGAGCACGCGTTGTCGGTTCGCATAGGGTCGGTTGAATATTTTCACCAACCTTCGCAAAAAAAAAAAAAAGGCATGAGCATTAGAGACGTCATGAGCTCTTTCAATAAAAAATGCATTTTTCTTATAACTGTCACAAAATGACACAAAAAAGTGCTGCCAAATTTCCCAGATCTTAATCTGACATTTTAGCATTTAGCCACATTGTCTTTCAGCGATGAAACAACTTCAAATCTCGCAAATCCCGTATGAAGAAATACAATATCCAAGATATCCCAACTAAATACCATCGTCATATGTCCGTCACCTTTAATTTAAGTTAAAAATATCACCATGATACGAGCAACTTACAACATTTATATTTTATTGTTTTCGCCAATATGCCATATCTACCTCATCCAGCTGTCAGCCATTTGACACCAAACGGAATTGCCAGTCATAGATAACACAGCGCAAACAGAAAATTAGCCACATTGAACAAGTTTGATTAACAGTGATTATCGCCAGTACGATACAATATGGCAATACAATATGTTGGCAATTCTTATCAGTTTGCTATCGGTGGATGGTGACAAGTGGTCGATAAGCGGAGAACATGATTCCTGGTAGCATAAGTACATTTCTGGTTAAATATTTACCAAAATAAAGCTTATCGGAAAAAAGAGAGAGAGACCTGATGGTAAAGAGGAAATAATTGATTCTGGTTCCCACTTTTTCGCCGCAGCTCTCATTTGCATTGGATTTTGTGCAAGGACCTAAAACTGCTCCTTTCGATTCTGATCCACGTTGACATATGTAGCAACTCGATCAATCAATGCACATTGTATGACAGTCAGTTACTTATTAAACGAATTTCTTCTGCTCCCACGTACTCGATTGGAGGTAGAATTGCCCTAACGTCGACTGGGCAACGTACGAGCAAGTAAATATGCATTCGCATTCATTGGACTCCACTTCAACCAGTCTCTGCCCCTTCAACCATATAGATATAGTATATATTGGAGACGAATGCAATGATGCTGATGCTGATGTTACAGCACTCTCTAGTTCCCAATAAGGAGCGAGATACAACACACAACAGCGTGTACCTCAGTATCGTTAGGATGATGAGGTAGATCCGCATGTTGCTTCAGTTACCACAAGACAAGCAGTCAGTCAACCAGTCAGTCAGTCAGTTTTTCCTTCCTTCCTTCGTTTAGGCACTTGAACATGTTTGCGCATCCTTTCCGTCGAGTAGCTGACATATTTCGCTCGTCCCCCTTCACCATGATGTGTAAGAGCCCAGTTAAGGCACATGTATTGGAATCATTACTTTTCTTTTCTTTCCTCTGGCTGACAGTAATTTAAATAATCATATTCTACTCTGTCTTCAACAGAAGGTTGATTGTTTCAGTTGTCTTGCTGCAATAATGATGTAGAAAAAAACGCGGAAGGAGGTCAGTTTCCGAGCTTCGATCTAATTCCACAGCATCACTAACGATTGCCATGTACTCGTACATACGTATCATATGAAAAACAATCATCATCGCTGGTTAGTAGTGCAATGCTCATCACATGTACAGACTATCCGATGAAACAGGGTAATAATTACTTCAACATTTCCGCAGAGAGAAAAACCAACAAACTCATCGCCAAAACCCATAATCATCATCATCATCGTCGTCGTCCTCATATCAGGCTCCCTTGGGCCATGTTGTTCATCCAACATCGCCTAAATTGCGCCCTCCATCTTTCTTTTTTTGTCTTGTTTCACTCGCCGCATGCTTAACCATTGCATGTGGCTGTGGAGGAAGGATCATCATCGCCGTCAGCGTTGCATATGCAAGTAACGAAAGTATTTAATCATCACAATTAAATTATAATCACCAGTATAGAGAGAACAGAACAGAATCTGCAGACCAACAGACGAAGGCTCCGAGAATCTTGGTGTAAGATGTCAAAAAACAAAAAGGGAGTACAATTCGCAGAACGTTTTTTGGTTTTTCAGTTCGATAACCTGACTTTACCTGTATACCACCACGGATCGTCGTTTATTTGCTAAAGAACTCGCAAGGAGTGTGACCAAGCATACTGGAGCTGTGCACCTCCTGTAAGCAAGTGAATCTTTCGATTTTCTGTGGAAAATTGTAAATTTATACTTCTACCATCGGAGACTTGGGCAAATATTCATATCCTCCCCAAATGACTGACAGTAGATGGTTGAATGATTAATGAGCGCCATTGTGTACATAGGGTAGGAGAAACTACGTTCGTTTCGATGTTTTCCTTCAACCGCCAACACACTTCGTAGGAGTTTAAGTTAAACACAATTTCTATGGCTTTTAAGCGGGGGCTTAGGAGCAATGCATGTGGATAAACTTAACCCTGCTCTCAATTCTCAGCAATTCCGATTTCCATTCAAACGCAAAGAGTGGTACTCCAACGAAAAAAAGAGAGCACAAAAAAAAAACCAACAAGCCACCGAGGAACGAATAAAACTTGGGAAATGAAGGAAAAGCCTGCTTGCGGCAATAGCTGTTGTGGTCTGCTGCATTATTTTCCGTTCTTCAATCCTCTCCATGCATCCACGTTAACCTCTTTTGTTTTCTTTTTTTTTTCATTTCTTTGCTCCTCCATTTCGTCGAAGGCCAACATGTACTTTAGTGCTTCATTTCCATTTCTTTTCTTGTTCTGCTTTAATGTTTTGTTGTTGTTCTACAATAGCAAGCTGGTCTTTCAATTTAAAAATAAGCCCCCCATAGCTAGTGGGCATATGTTCGTCCGGGTGCAAAAAACAAGAGAACAAAAACCTTCAAATCCAATTTAAATCAAAATTCAAGAACTAAATGGTGATTCGTATCTGATGCATTGAATCTTGCTGCCTCACTTTATTCTATCCCCTTCCTCGGCCTCTCGAAGAACAGTTCCAATCATTGTTCTTGAGCCTTTTTCTTTTTTTTTCTCTTGCTCTCTTATACTTTGTTTTCATTTTTTTTTTTTTTTTCTTATTTTTTCTGTGGTTGGCAAGCATGTTTGCATTTTAGGTCATAAAAACGCAAAGGCACTCATGTAGATATTTATTTCTTTGAATTCTTAATTGCATCTGAAGAATATAGTGAATGAAAAACGATTTTTTCCATTTTTTTTTCAAACAAACAAAAAAATCGCGGATTTTTTTTATTCGTATTAGTGAGTTGTCAGCACTGTTGAAATTTGCTTTACGTCAACTGCCACTTTAATTTAAAAGGAAACGATATTTTTTTAAGAATTTAAAATTCCTTACATTTAGAAGCGAATTGGCGTCGAAAATAACGATGTAAGGGTTGTGGACTTCTCAGGAATCACCTTTTGTTTACCAACTTCGAAACGAGGTTTTGTCATATCTGTTCGATCTTAAGGGTTGACCATAATAGACTTAAGCGAGCGTACGCCAGCTTACGGAAATGTCTTATTACATACAAAGCCTATGACATACCCATAATAGGAATATGCGCGGTTTCGTTAAGTGTTCGTTAACTTAATCGAGCTTTCGGAACGTCTTAATGAAAGAAGACATTCCGCGCGGAATTTTGACAGTGAGAGAACCAAAAGTACAATAAAGAAAAATAATAACAAATTCAAATATGTCGGCACACGACATTATTAATTTATTTTTAATTTTCTCACTTTGAACAAAACGATTGTAGCCACACCGAAAATAATCAAACCGAATGAAAACAATTTGACAGATCCTTCGCGTAAGTTCGCTTAAGTTCACTATGGGTAACTTGACTTTTCGTTGAAACTTAAGTGAGATTTTCGTTCGGTTCTGACATAAGCTTAAGTTCGCTTAAGTCTATTATGGTCAACCCTTTAGGCTGAACCCACACCGAAGACGACAACACGTTTTTTTGTCACACGACAAGAAAACTTTTTTCATTATAATTCACACCTACCCCAACACTTACCGACAAGCAAAATGTTTCAGACGAATTGTTGCGCTTGGTGTGGGTTGAAAAAAAAACAAATTCAGTCATCGTCGTTTGAAATGTTGTCTGATTCAATATAATTATAAATTGCGCTCCTTTGCTTGCTTGCTTTGGTGGCGTTACAGCGCGTGAAGGGCCAGAGCCAAGCTTCAATCACCCACGCTGTACAGAAAAAACATACATACATTTTCAGTGGCCCGCATGTTCCACTAAAAGAGTGACGGGGGTAATGCGCGCACGCGGGATCTCCAGGCCACTCGATCCTCCGCCATCGTTTCTAACTCATCAGGAGCTGTGCCCAAGCGCACCCAGACGAGTTTTTGGACTTGGTCCAACCACCTCGTCCTGGGTCTGCCACACCGTCGCCTGCCTGATGGTATTGCATCCAAGGCACGCTTGGGAAGTCGTGATAATGGCGACATTCGTCTCACGTGGCCAAACCGAAGCATAGCCCTTTCCGTTCGGAGAAGCAGTTCCCACAACAGCACGAAGAAATCTCATTTCGGCAGCTTGTAGTCGCGATCTTATTCTTTCGGTCAATACCCAAATTTCAAGACCATAGGTGAGAGTTGGAACAAATACTGAGTTAAAAACCGCTAACTTGGCTTTGACACCAAGCTCGGTCTTCCTGATTACAGATCTTCCAAGCTTTTTCAAAATTGACCCAGCTTGGCCAATCCTGCAGGAAAGCTCAATATTACTCCTCCCATCACTCGTGAGGAAGATCCCGAGATACTTAAACTTCTCCACCTGCTTCAATGGGACTTCACTAACATGTAGAGTGCATTGGATAGGTGTTCTGGAAATAATCATAACCTCGGATTTGTCCACGTTAACCCTCATTCCAGCATCAGCACATACGGCCACAAACCTATCTGGCGCGCGCTGGAGTTCCGTCTGGGAGGATGTGAGGACAATTAAGTCATCTGCAAAAAGAAGATGGCTTATCCTGAACTCTCCCAATGTGAAACACTCCTCGCCTCGGCTGCGCTGCAACATCCAGTCCATATATATAATGAATAGGAGAGGTGAAAAGACGCACCCTTGGGAAGTCCAACGCCCACGGTGAAAGGTGTTGATTTACTACCGTCAACCCGAACGCAGCTGCTACAGTATGTGTATAGAGACTGAATGGCCCTCAACAGAGGACCATCAATCCCATACTCCTGCAGAACCCTCCAGAGTTTACCTCGAGAAACTCGGTCATATGTATGCCTTTTCCAAATCTACAAAGCAGCTGTAGATCGGTTTGGCGTACTCCCAAGCCTTCTCGAGAACCATTCTTAGAGTGAAAAGCTGATCGGTTGTACTTCTGCCGTGACGAAACCCACACTGTTCATCCCCTGTCCTGGATTCGACCATAGCTTTAGAACGCACCTTCAGTACGTTAGCGTAGACTTTACCGGAGACAATATATGCCCCTATAGTTGGAGCACTCTTTTTTCTCCCCATTTTTGAAAAGAGGGACAATCCCCCCAATCTGACAATCGCTAGGTGTCGCATTGCATTCCCAGGCTACCTTAATGACATGAGAGAGCCATAATACTCCCTATTTACCCATTGCCTTAAGCATTTCTGGCCGAACTTCATCCACACCGGCGAATTTACCAACTTTTAGCGATTCAATCGCTAAAATTCTTTCTCCACCGTTGGACTATTTTCCGCCCCACTCAAGACTATAGGTCTGTCCTCCTCAGTGCCCTGTTCGGGATTGAGCAGCTCTGAAAAGTGCTCGCTCCATCCGCGTATACTGTCCATCTCATTGGAAAGCAACACACCATCTTTGGATGTAACTCCTTCGATTATGCTGAATTTCCTTCCTCTGAATCGGCGAATGGTTTGCCAGAACACCTTTTTCGCAGATCTATGGTCGCCTTCCAACTTCTCGCCGAACTTACCACTCTGTGTGTGATTTATTTTTTACACAGGTAAAGGGGACCTACAGTTTAATGCTGATTCCTAACGGCTTGAGTCCAGAAGCTTTTTCATGACAAGTATACTACGGGGGGTTTTGCCCCGTAATATACATAGCGCTCCTTTGCTCAGTCAAAATTAGTAGCTTTTCCGCGTCAACTTCTATCTTCGCTTCACAAATTCGCAATGCATCGATCTTGTCGCAGAAAGACAAAATACCGGCGAACAGATTTCGACATGTTTTTTTGCTTTGTCGTGTCGTGCTCTGTTTATTTCGCCCGGTGTGGGTTGACCGCTAAGGTAGTGTGTACATTTCGGCAACGACACGTGTTCGCAACACGTTTGTTGCGTTCGGTGTGGGTTGGCTGTATGCAATGCTATATAAAATGGACATCGGAGCAACGAGCGCGGCCGAACAAAATGTTCTGTCGTGTTGCGTCCCATTTGGCGTGTGTTGACTCATAAGATGCAATGTATTCTTGTCGTACACGACAAGGAAAAACGTTTTGTCGGCCTTGGTGTGGGTTCAGCCTTAGTGTCATCGGTGTCAGAGCAGTATTCTGCACTTATTGAGAGAAAAATAGTTTCCATTGAAGACAAGACCACCTCACCATCAAATTAAAAAAAAAAAAAAACGGGGTCCCCTATATTGTCTATGGGAGAAGTTATCAATGAGGTTGAGAGTTAGGTGACCCTAACAAAACTCATAAAATATCCTTTTTATAGAGTTCTCTTCTGTTGGTAGACAAGTCTTGCTTTGATGGCGCTACAGTTCGGGGTGAACCAGGGCCTCAACCAACAAGCCTCTCCAGCCGGCCCGATCTTTGGCCATCCGCTTCCAGTGCCGCACGCCCAGTTGGTTGAGGTCCCCTTCCACCTGTGCGCGCCACCTTAAATGCGGTCGTCCTCTGCTCCGTCGTCCCTCGGGGTTGGAGTCGAAGACTCTTCGGGCCGGAGCGTTGATGTCCATTCGCTCTACATGTCCTAGCCATCTTAGACGTTGGATGCGAAGACGTCTAACCAGGCCGATGTCGCTGTACAGCCCGTACAGTTCTTGGTTGAATTCCCTCCTCCATTCTCCGTTTACACAAACGGGACCAAAGGTTGCACGCAGAATTTTCCTCTCGAAACGTCCAAGAGCCTCTTCATCCGCTTTTGATAACGTCCAAGCCTCAGCGCCGTAGAGGAGAACCGGGATGATTAAGGTTTTGCAGAGGGAAACCTTAGTTTTTCGAGAGAGGGCTCTACTACTCAATTGCCTCTTGAGCCCGAAGAAGCAGCGATTGGCAAGAGTTATTCTGCGTTTTATCTCAGCGCTGGTGTCGTTGCTGCTTGTCACTATCGAGCCAAGGTAGACGAAGTCCTTGACTACTTCAAAAATATAGCTGCCGAAGGTGACGTTCTGACCAAGACGTCGGTGTTGTGCGTCTTTCTTGGATGACAGCATATATTTGGTCGGGTCCCCATTTACCCTTAGACCCACTTTCGCCGCTTCTGCTTCAATGCTTGTGAACGCCTCATTGACGTCTCGCTTTGTTCGTCCCATAACGTCAATGTCATCTGCGTAGGCAAGCAATTGTGTGGACTTGAAGTAGATCATACCTCTTGTATTGGCCGCAGAGTCCCGCACGATCTTTTCAAGAATCAGGAAATCACATGACAGTGCGTCACCCTGTCTAAAACCTTTTTTAACATCAAAGGGGTCGGTTCGGTCGGTTCACCTCCGACCTTAATGGAGCAGCGAGAGTTCTCCACAGTCATCCTGCATAGTCTGACGAGTTTGGCAGGCATGTTAAAACATGACATGGCTCTGTATAGCTCGTCTCTATAAACACTGTCATACGCGGTTTTAAAGTCGACAAAAAGATGGTGCGTGTCAACCTGGAATTCATAGGTCTTCTCCAAGATCTGTCGTAGTGTAAATATTTGGTCTATCGTGGATTTTCCTGGCCTCAAACCACACTGGTAGGAACCTATCAAATTGTCAACGAACGGTTTCAGGTACTACAGTACGGCAGAGAGGATCTTGTACGCGAGGTTCAGCAGGCTTATCCCTCTGTAATTGGCGCAGTCATAGGGGTCTCCTTTCTTATGGACCGGGCAAACGATACTGAGATTCCATTCATCGGGCATGCGTTCTTCCGTCCATATCTTGCAGATGAGTTGGTGCATGTTCCTAACCAGCTCATCGCCAGCTGCTTTAAACTGCTCCGCGGGGAGTCCGTCTGTTTTATAAGCTTTATAAGACTTAAGTTTCGATATCGCTATCTTAACATCGTCTAGTTTGGGTGGACGGGATTCTTTTCATCTTCGTCCATTGTGAATGGTTCGTTTTGCCTGACGGCGGCATTTTGACTATCGTCGCCGTTATACAGTCTGCAGAAGTGGTCCTTCCACAATTTCAGCATCGACTGTGATTCCACTACTTGTTGTCCGTGCTCATCCCTGCAGGCTTCTGCCCTGGCTTTATAGCCTTGGCATGTTCGTTTGACTTTTTGGTAGAACTTTCGAACATCGTTCCTGCAATAGCATCTCTCCATCTCATCGATCTCGCGTTTCTCGTGCCCCTTCTTTTTCCTTCTCAGAAGCGCATGCTCCTTCCTCCTTTTCTGTTTATAGAGCTCGCGGGCAGCTCTCGTCCGTCGATGCAATGTGGCCATGTATGCATTCTGTTTCTCGTAGACAAGTCTACGGCTACATATATCTACAATGGTTTTCGGCCTACTGAAAATGTGTGAGTCTTAGTTTTTGACAAGCTAAAGCTTAAAAGGGGTCTTTGGTAGATTTTACTGGACATCGAAAGGGTCTTCTCAACTACTAATCGTACTTTAACATATTGCCCAGAAATCTCTGTTCTATCTTTATCAGTTTTCTTTTGCTGTGATGAGATGTTAACGATGGCTCTTGACGTCTGGCGATTTCGTTCGCTTTCTCTTTTCCTAGCTAAGCTTTACGGTGTAGAACTCACTAGAATGTCGTTTCCAATTTATCGTTAAGACGGTTTAGTGCAGTTAAGTCCAAGGCAACTATCGTGGTATCAGACAATTATAGTGTCTTCCAATAGGAGCTTCCGAACTTTGAAAGTTGGTAGCGGCCATATTGTTGAAGCTGCATCTATCAAATTGGCTATCATTTATTCAATGATAAAATTATTTTATCAAAATGGGTGTTATGTTCGGGCAACGTTCCGCGCGCTTCGCCCATTTTACGGCCACCATAATCGTCCTACCGAGAGGACTATTGAGGACTATTTAGGTCCATTGGTTCAGTAAACGATAAACCAACACCCGGACGTCGACGAAATGCAAGATCTGCCGAAAACATCGCCGCTGTCCGTAAGAGTGTACAGGAGGATCCGAGGCAGTCGATTTCGCGCCGTTCACAAAAATGGCCAAGAACTCGGCCATTCACAGACCACGACTTGGCGAATTTTGTGTCGTGACTTGGTCGTGACTGACCCAAGAACTGAAGGTCAATGACCATAGACACTGACTGCAGACGCAGGTCTTATTCAATGTGTCAGGTCTGGCGTAAATAGATGCTGTCCATAAGGCGGCGTATTGCCCCCGCTACCATAGTGCATGGTCAATACCTCTAAGATCCATGCGGATGTTGTTGCCGTTCTCCCTGTCGGCTTATTTATGACAAATGGTCGATAATTAATGCACGAAATTTGGATTGTTGATTGATTCTCTTAAAACCTGAAGTCGTTCTCTTTACTTAAAGCTAGTGCTTAAAGGCGTTGTAATCCCGATTCCCGAATCAGGTGATTCAAGATATCAAACGTCTCTAGTCAAAGTATATCGAGTCAAAAGCAGCCAGGCTTTGTCGCTTGAAAGGCGCTTGGGCTCATAACCGAGAAAGTTATGCCCGACGATTGGAATCTCAGCACCCTTTGGCCGGTCCATAAAAAGGGAGATCCATATAACTGCACCCACTATAGGGGAATAACATCGCGTATAAGATCTACTTCGCCGTGCTGTGCCGTGATATGATAGGTTCATATCAATGTTGCTTCAGGCCAGGAAAACCTACGATAGACCAAATATTCACAGTGCGGCTGATCTTTGAGAAGACGCATTAATTTCAGGTCGACACACACCACCTTTTATCGATTTTAAAGCCGCATATGACAGTGTCGTGGCGCAGTAGGTAGTGTGTTGGCCTCTGACGCCGATGACACTGGATCGAATCCCGACAACAGCCATGTCATCGAACGTGTTTTTCACGGTGCTTCTCCTCAGCGGGGTACTGAGAAAACCCCCTGTAGTATAATTGTCAAGAAAAGCTTCTCGAATCTCGCCGTTCGGAACCGGCAATAAACTGTAGGTCCCTTTCACCTATGGGAAAATAAAATCTCACACAACATGGGTGATTGAGAGAAGCTCGACTTTTGTCCTTCATGGACTGTAACGCCAACATATGACAGTGTCTATAGGGACGAGCTAGGTTATATTTTGACATCCCTGCCAAGCTCGTCAGGTTGTACAGGATGACAATGGAGAATTCTCGCTGCTCCATTAAGGTCGGTAAGCAGTTAACCGAGAGCTTCGATGTCAAAACGGGATCCAGACAGGGCGACGCACTGTCATCATCCTTGAAATGCGGGATTCACTGGCAACTACAAGAGGCACGAGTTACTTCAAGTCTGCACAATTACTCGCATACGCTGATGAGATTGATCGTGCGGGATTCACTCACTGGCCAATACAAGAGACACGAGCTACTTCAAGTCTGCACAATTGCAAACGCTGATGTCATTGACGTGGTTGGGAGAACACATCGAGTCATCAATAAAAGCTTTTGTGAGCACTGAAGCACAAGTTGCTAAAGTGGTTCTGAAAGTAAACGAGGGCCAAACCTAATATATGCTGTCGTCAAAGACAGACGCGTAACACCGACGTCTTGGCGAGAGCATATTGGCAGCTATAGCTTTGATGTAATCAATGATTTTGTCTAACTTGGCTTAATGGTAACAAGCGGCAACTACACCAGCGCTGTGATAAGACGCAGAATAACTCTGTTTATTTGGGCTCAAGAGGCAATGGAGCAGTAGAGCCCTCTCTCGGAAAACTAAGGTGAGCCTCTATAAAACCTTAACAATCCAGGTCTTCCTTTACGGCGCAGAGGCTTGGACCTTTATCAAAAATTGATGACGAGGCCCTTGGTCGTTTCGAGAGGAAATTTCTACGTGGAGGTGAAGATACTACCAACAACTGTGCGGTCTGTACAGCGGCATCGGCCTAGTACAACGTCTACGGATCCAATGTCTAAGATGGCTAGGCCATGTAGAGCGAATGGACTGCTCACCTTCGGCCCGAAGAGTCTTCGACTCCCACCCCGAGGGACGACGTTGCAGAGGACGGTCGCATCTTAGGTGGCGCACGCAGGTGGAAAGGGACCTCAACCAACTGGGCGTGCGACACTGGTAACCGCTAGTAAAATATCGTGCTAGCTGGAAAGGCTTGTTGGTTGAGGCCCAGGTTCACCCCGAACGGTAGAGCCACTTAAGTAAGTGTATAAGTCTACCCACTCTCGAGGTTAGACTTCCACTCAAATTCATCACGAAGAGACCACGAACGATGGGTGTCCAAGTTTTGCGCGAAAGATAAGCTGCATATTTAAGGCAAAGTTTACCTCATTGAAACTAAAAAGTTTAAGAAAGATGGAACCTCTACCTCCTCTATGCCTTTCGAACTTGAAAATTACTTCACATTTCTGTGCATGTTCATCTCAATTGGCGGTTTGAAGGGTTGTCAGTGAATGAATAGCATTCAACTCGCTGGGTCTAGAGTCTATCCTCTGAGCCTAATTAATGATGCCCAAGTCGTATTGTTCAAATCCATAAAACGGAAGAAACGCAAAAAAGAAGAAGAAAATGAGACTAGAGTCACGTTTTGTTTAGTTTACACCATGCATGTCCATGTCCATTGCTTAAATGGAATAAAAATAAAAGTCAATTCAATACATGGTAGATTCCTCCCCTATGCGAGGTCAACAAATATATATAAAATCAGGGAAGAAAAGGGGAAGAAGAAAGCTCATGAATAAAAAATTCCCTCATTATGGACGTTCGTTCGTTAGAATTGAGTAAAGCCTACAACAACTATTTTGTTAAGTCGTCCTCCAACCAAGCAGCTAACCAAACCGAACAGTACTCGTGGCTCGGAATGTACGTGGGTAGTATCTGCACCGGTGGCCGTGCCATCGGAACTGCATCCATCATGCTCTTAGCGCGCGTTGTAATATCTTCATGAGGTATGTAGGGTGGAAGGAAAGCAGGAAAATGAAAAAAAAAAAGGAAATTCACCCCCTCACAGTGCACGTATAGTATGTAAGGACGGTAACGCTGGTAGCAGTCAGATTCCGGTGTTGAGTTGGCATCATGATACAACCGTCATCATGATATTCCCCATCCGTGTAGTATAGGACGAAATCAACTTGAGTGTGATACCGGGTGGGGTAGATTGCAGGACGAAGGTGTGGAGATGTGTGCATAATTAATTCCATGCATGTGGCAAATTACGGGAAATCATTACTTTCCCTACGGAATGTTGGGATAGGTATAGATGGGTGGGTGGATGGGCAGGTAGCCTGATGTAACCTGTAAACCGCGTCATGATGGAATTGTAATCCACTACTGGTTGAGGAGACGGAATGGGATTTATATATATATATTTTTTTTGCTGCCACTGTTTTTGTTGTTGTTTATTTATGTTGCTGGAATAAGTGTCCTTCTGGTGGTAGAGTATAGTGGAGTACGTATCACGCGAAGTAATGGGGGCATTGGTTGTTCGGTGTGGTAATGGTAGGGGCCGTGGTTATTGTGGCAGTCAGTCAGTTAGCCGGAAACTTGTACATTCCCTCATTTAGGTCCCACCATCCGGCCAATCCATTCATCCATTCATCCGTGCATCGTCGTCATCATCATCATCATCATCAACAACAACATCATCAGTATCATCATAGTTGTTACCCACTTACGTTGGGGTAAATATTGCATTTCAACATTTTTATTATTTCAACGGATCAACTTGCACCATGCACTTCTTGTTCTTCTCCATTTTCTTCCTCTTCTTCTTCATCTCCGGCATCGTCCTCATCCCTTCCATACAAGGGGCCGAAGGCCGAATAGTGGGAAAGAGTGGGCAGGTGGCTGTGAACATTCGATGTTAAGGAGGTTGGAAATTGTAGCAATAATAGCTATAGCTCTAGTGGTGGTTATGGTTATGGTTAAAGTGTGGTTGGTTGGTCGGTCGCGTTGCATTCTTCAATTTTTCATTTTTTAATTAAAATTTTGTTCATCGTCAGGATAAAAATTAATTATGTTGAATTTAAATTAATGCCAAGCGAAACCAACAAGAAAAGCTCACGGGCTGGCTGGCTGGCTGCCTGCTCGCTCGTTGCACGCTTCCCTATAGCCTGATGTGGTCGCTTCCATTCAAGTGCGGGGGTGCGACACGATGTTTGGATTAAGTTAAACAGTTGAAGGATGATGGCAGTGGCGGAGAGTGGTAGTTGTATAAAATGGAAGCCATATTGTTGCTATTCACCGCATGGTTGCCGTTGTAGCTCATTTTCGCCTATTAAGTCTTAGAGTGCAGTTGTTCGGTGCTTGGATGGTCGGACGGTTGGATGGATGGATGGTTGGTTGGTGGTCGGTAGGCTGTTATGACCTCTTCCATGCGTATATTAATAAATAATATTATGTGGAACTTAATATTGTTGTGATTGCGCTGCTGCAGTAGCAGTGGAGGTATGCAAGCTCAACCCCTGCATATTTCATTATATAGACATTCATGCTTATACACCGATGCATGAGTCCTGTCCTTTGCTGCTGCTGCTTCTCTAGTCTTATTACCATACTGTCGGTTGAGCGATGATGCTTGGATGAGTCCTTAATTTTGTTCTTATTGTTATTACTGTTTTGTTAACTCTGCAGCGAGTGTGGGCATGAGTAAATGACAAATTGAGCTACGAGTAGTAACTAACTGTGGTCAAGTAGTAAGTTCTAACGAACCATCAACTGGGGGATGAGTGACTATTAAAGTGTGATTTCCCACTTAAATTTAAGCTGCAAGGATAAGGAAATAGGTTAATTCCCTTTGTAATTAAGGTCCACAAACAACATCACATTCCTGCTCCAATGAATTTTTCTTTTCTCTTCTTCTTCTTTCAGTTCTTTCGGTAACCGCGTCCATCCCAAATGCAGCATCAATATCGACAACGTCAACGACAACAGCCCTCTCGACCACAACGATGGTGCACAACTCACCTGCCACGTTACTCTTTACGACATATCGTGAGATTAAAATAGCCAACATCACGCGGACAGTTGGTACGCCTGCAGTCGACGTTATTGTCGAAGATCTCACCGAAGCCGTTGCTATCGATTTCTATTACGAAAAGAACTTGGTATGCTGGTCAGACTGCGGCCAAGAAGTTATTGAATGCATTAGTATGAATGCGACAACGAAGCCGCTCAAACAGGCTGTGATCACGTCGGGATTGGATAAACCAGAGGGTCTGGCAATCGACTGGTATACCGACAAGATCTACTGGACCGACGGAGAGACAAACCGCATCGAAGTGGCCACTCTTAATGGTAAATACCAAAAGGTCCTTTTCTGGACAGACTTAGATCAACCGCGAGCTATCGCGCTGGTACCCAAAAGCCGAATAATGATCTGGACCGATTGGGGCGATAATCCCAAAATCGAAAGGGCTAGTATGGACGGTGATCCCACATCACGTATGACACTAGTCAAGGATGATCTCTTCTGGCCCAACGGCCTAGCGGTCGATCTCGAAAACGAACTGATCTACTGGGTTGATGGGAAGCTGTTATTCCTGGACGTAATGCGGCTGGATGGAAGTGCCCGTCGGACTGTGATCAAAAGTCTCAAGTACCCGTATAGCCTGACGTTTTTCGATCAACGACTCTACTGGACAGACTGGAAGGTGGGCTCGATCAACATGTTCGATCTGGTGACGACAGAGATGAAAGAGCTGATTGACACACTGGCATTTCCGATAGCCGTTCGAGCATGGGATCGAACCCTGCAACCGTATATGGACAATCCTTGTGCTCACAACAATGGTAATTGTTCACATCTCTGTCTGTTGTCTACCAACCCTCAGGGGTACAGTTGTGGTTGTCCGACCGGCGTGAAGCTCGTGACACCGTATTCTTGTGCCAATGGCTCCCAGGAGATGTTATTCCTTGTACAGCGTACGCAGATCAGTAAAATATCGTTAGACTTGCCGGACTTTACCATATTCCCACTTAGCCTTGGCCGGGTGAAGTACGCGATCGCGATCGACTATGATCCCGTAGAGGAGTATATATACTGGTCTGATGTAGAACTATTCTCGATACGACGAGTCCATCCGGATGGGACAGGTTTGCAGGACTTTCTCACCTCAGAGGTAAAGCATCCTGATGGCTTGGCGGTGGATTGGTTGGCAAGAAACCTGTATTGGACCGACTCCGAGACCGATCGAATAGAAGTCTGTCGACTAGACGGATCAGCCCGAAAAGTGTTGATTTACGAGCATTTGGAGGAACCTCGAGCGATCGCGTTGGCACCGAGCTTGGGCTGGATGTTTTGGAGCGATTGGAACGAAAAAAAACCGAAGGTGGAGCGATCCTCGCTAGATGGATCGGAACGAGTTGTGCTGGTGTCCGAGGGACTAGGTTGGCCAAACGGAATTGCCTTAGATATCGAAGCGAAAACGATTTATTGGTGTGACGGAAAGACGGACAAGATCGAAGCGGCTAGTATGGACGGATCGGACAGACGGGTGGTGATCAACGAGAATCTGAAGCATTTATTCGGTAAGTGTCCTTGTTTTTCTCCTTCTTACAAATTCTCAACTAAGCTTTTATATAGGACTTAGTCTACTCGATGATTATCTGTATTGGACCGATTGGCAACGACGATCGATCGACAGAGCACACAAGATCACCGGTGACAATCGGATTACTGTTGTCGATCAATTCCCTGATCTAATGGGCTTGAAAGTGACTCGCTTGCGTGAGGTAAAGGGTACGAATCCATGTGCAATTAAGAACGGCGGATGTGCACATTTGTGCCTCAACAGACCGCGTGATTATGTCTGCCGGTGCTCTATCGAGCACGAGCTGGCAAACGATAAGAAAACGTGTGTGATCCCTAAGGCATTTCTTCTGTTCTCGCGTCAGGAACATATTGGCCGGATTTCCATCGACTATAACGAGGGTAATCACAACGATGAAGTGATTCCGTTCAAGAACGTCCGTGATGCCCATGCTCTTGACGTTGATGTAGCCGATCGTCGAATTTACTGGACCGATCAGAAGTCAAAGTGCATTTATCGGGCTTTTCTGAATGGTTCCGTGGTACAGCGGATCGTGGACGCCGGTCTGATACGTCCTGAAGGAATAGCTGTTGACTGGCTGGCGCACAACATCTACTGGACCGATTCTGAAGCGAGACGAATCGAAGTCGCCCGACTAGATGGTACCAGTAGAAAAGTGCTATTGTGGAAAGGAATTGAAGAGCCCAGAAGTCTTGTATTGGATCCAAAAAAGGGCTATATGTACTGGACTGAATCACCGTCTGACTCAATTCGTCGTGCAGCGATGGATGGCTCCGAGTTGATGACTATCATTTCTGCAGCAAATCATGCAACTGGCCTTACCCTCGATCCCGAGACGAGACGTCTGTACTGGGCGTCACAGAGTCGACCGACAAAGATCGAATCAGCCGATGCGGATGGCAAGAAAAGGCAGGTCCTTGTATCAACGGACGTAGATGAACCATACGCCGTGTCGCTCTACCAAGATTATGTCTACTGGAGTGATTGGAATACGGGCGACATCGAGCGAGTGCATAAGATCACTGGTCAGAACAGGAGCTTGGTTCACAGTGACATGACGTACATTAGTTCGCTGCTCATTTTCTACGATAACCGCCAGACCGGGACAAACACTTGCCGTGTGAACAATGGTGGTTGCTCTCACTTGTGTCTTGCTCTGCCCGGACGGAGATCGGTGACTTGCGCTTGTCCGACACATTTCACCCTGGCAAAAGACAATGTGTCGTGCTTGCCACCGCGGAACTACATAATTTTCAGTCAACGCAACTCATTTGGTCGCTTGTTGCCAAACACCTCCGATTGTCCAGACGTCCCGCTGCCAGTGAACGGGAAAAATATTCGCGCTGTGGAGTATGATCCCATTATGAATCACTTGTATTGGGTAAGGGTCACTTTGAATTCACTTTGTAGCCGTAAGTACTCATTTTTCTTGTCTTTTTTCTAGGTGGAGGGTCGAAGTCACAGCATAAAGTGGTCGCCGGTGAATGGAACTCGCGTAACAGCGTTGGTTGGCTCGGGATCTCAACCATTCGACATAGCAATCGATGTTATTGGTCGATTGCTCTTCTGGACGTGCTCCCACACAAACACCATCAATGTCACGAAGTATGACGAGTGATTTTTGACTTCCCGGGGGTGAATTTTCTAATCGTTTTTATCGTTTTCCAGCTTTAAGGGTGAATCCATTGGAGTTATCGATACTGGGGACTCCGAGAAACCCAGGAACATCGCTGTACATGCGATGAAGCGGCTTCTCTTCTGGACTGATGTCGGTAGCCAACAAGCTATAATGCGAGCTCGAGTAGATGGAGCTGAACGAGTTGTGCTAGCTTTCAAACTTGAAGGTGTCACCGCTTTGGCTGTGGATCAACAGATCGATATGGTGTTTTACGCGCATGGTAAACGTATTGACTGCATGGATATCAACGGGAAAAATAAGTAAGTTGCATCCTCCTTCTTGTGCCATTCGGTGTTTTTGAATATTTTTTTTTTTTTGTTTAGAAAAATCCTGGTTTCGACTCACATCAGTCAAGTGATTTCGATTGCCGCTCTCCAGGGTTTCGTCTACTGGCTGGACGATAAAACCGGAGTGGAGCGTGTCACAAACACCGGTGAAGGCAGGCGGCCAGAAATCCAGCGTCTGGCTCAGATCACCGACATTGTCGCGGTGTGGACGCCTGAATCTAAACTCTATCGCAATCATACTTGTCTCCAGGCGAAGAACCGATGCTCCCATATTTGCATTGCCTCTGCAGAAGGCCGTTCAAGGGACATTTGCTCATGCCCTCAGGGATTGATGCTGTTGGAGGACAAGCAAAACTGCAGCGCTCTGCCCGCATGTGGGCCGGATTACTTCACCTGTGCAGCGCCAGTATCGGGAACCGGGCCGAATAACGATCATAACAAAGACTGTATTCCCGCTTCGTGGCGGTGTGATGGACAGAACGATTGTCCTGACAAATCCGACGAAGCAGGTTGCCCTTCGTGTCGTCCCGATCAGTTTCGCTGTCAATCCGGCGAGTGTATCGACAAAAGTCTCGTCTGTGACGGCACCACAAATTGTGCCAATGGTCATGATGAGGCAGATTGCTGCAAACGTCCACAGGACTTTCAGTGCCCGGTCAATAAGGTCTGCATTGCCGCCTCGGACCTCTGTGATGGCTGGGATCATTGTGCAGATGGTGCCGATGAGAGCGCAGAGATTTGCAGTCAAGCAAACACCCGTCGCATGGCTCCAGCCTCAGATAAGAAGGCATTCATGATCCTCATCGTTGCCACTATGATCACCATTTTCTCGATTGTCTACATCCTTCAGTTTTGTCGCACGCGACTCGGAAAGAATCGCAATGAACCGAAGGATGATCAAGCATCCGATCCGCTCTCGCCGACACTAAGCAAGAGTAATCGAGTTTCGAAAATTGCATCGGTCGCCGATGCAGTACGCATGTCGACACTCAACAGTCGCAACAGCATGAATAGCTATGATCGAAACCACATCACCGGTGCCTCAAGCTCGACAACAAACGGCAGTAGTATGGTTGCTTACCCCATCAATCCACCGCCCAGTCCGGCGACTCGCAGTCGTCGACCGTATCGTCACTACAAAATCATCAATCAACCGCCACCACCGACGCCATGCTCCACGGACATCTGTGACGAAAGTGACTCGAACTACACCAGCAAGAGTAATAGCAACAACAGCAACGGTGGCTGTGTTGGCGGTGGTAGTGGCAGTGGTGGCACTAAAATGTCTTCTTCGGCGCAATACAACTACGATAGCGAACCGTATCCTCCGCCGCCCACGCCACGCTCACACTATCACAGTGACGTGCGAATAGTCCCTGAAAGTTGCCCGCCATCGCCAAGTTCACGTAGCTCTACATATTTTTCGCCACTACCACCGCCACCGTCCCCTGTCCAATCGCCGAGCCGTGGCTTTACGTAACAGTTCGAGATCTTCATGTAAGAACCACGTGAGCCTAATGTGTAAATATTCTAGATCGTAAGTCTCTATTTCATATCGGTTGCTGTTAATTCCCACCCATTGGGGTATGCATACTTAACCGCCAAGCAACAATGTCTGTCGAACAATGTGCCAAAATGTATAGACCCCCCGCGCCTATACAACCACTTAAATCGACTTCATAAAAGACTAACTTATCATGTAACATAACGAAGCGCAATAGATAACTGAGTGTAAATAGTCCTAGTTTTTGCTGAGCCCTCACCACAAAACCCTTCTACTATATAGATACATACATTTTAACGTCTAGTTGTTAGTTTAAAATTTATTAAATAATTTTAACCAAAAAAGTGCCTCAATTTTTATAAACGACGGTGAGTGTTATAAATAACAGATATCAGTGTTTAGATAAACTATGTTAAGTAATCGACAAAATTATTTTCTTAATCCCCAAAAAAAATTACTAAAAAAATTGTTGTAATCAAGAAAATCATTTTTTCTATTTTGTTTAACAATTTTACTAGGTTTTCCTTAATTTTATTGTTCAATTCTCTTTTTAAGTACAAAAAATAAAAAAAAATATTTTTTTTTATACTGTTAAGAATAAAAAAAATCATTTTACAAATAAATGTTTTAAAAAATGTGTCAAATTTTAAAGAAAAAACAGAAAAAAAAATATAAAACAATTCATTGTTCAAGACTGATTAGTAACAGATAAAAAAACAAAACAAGAGATCTTAAGAAGCATTTAATCCGACACCAGAGTGTTTTTAATTTTTAGTTAGGGTTCCGTACCCAAAGGTAAAACAGAACCCTATTACTAAGACTTCGCTTTCCGTCCGTCCGTCTGTCACCAGGCTGTATCTCATGCACCGTGATAGTTAGACAGTTGAAATTTTCACAGATGATGTATTTCTGTTGCCGCTACCACGACAAATACTAAAAACAGAAGAAAATAAATATTTAAGGGGGGCTCCCATACAACAGACATGATTTTCATCCAAAAAGTCCCCTTGGACACATACTGAACTAAGGTTAGTCGACAATATCCCACAACAAGTAGTAAACTTCCCAGCTTTTATCCCTATTGTGTCTTTGATGTATTAATCTTAGATGCAACACTTTTTTCTGTAATTACGAACAACCAATAATAAATACCCTTTAAGCTTTGATGATCCCTATTCTAAGTTAAGCTAAGTTAATCCTTGCTGCAAACCCTTTCGTACAATTGCTATTCCCCTCCTTTTCCATCCTGATGGGTTAAGATATCAAATGTTGGAACAAACTCAATTGTTGTGAAATTAACTTTCGATTATATCCCACAACCAAAAAAAAAACACTCCCAAGCTTTGATCCCTATTGTGTCCTTGATATATTAATCCTAACTGCAAACCTTTTTCCCATATATTATTGTTATTCCCCTTTTCAACTACATACTTGCTGTCAAGTAAGATAATTGATTTGAATTCATGCCTGTTTCACAATGCTACTACACAGCGACGCGACAGCGCAACTACAAACACCGTAGCTGTCAAATCCATATTCATTCAATGGAATTATATGGAGTAAGTCACATAGGCACGTATGTAGTCGTGTCGCAGCGCTGTAATTTCGAAAAATGGCACGGCGTTGTGCCATTTCGAATTCGACATTGGAGGAATACGTTTGATAACTTGGTCTAACCCACCACCTTCTTCTGACTTTTGTTTTCGCTTTTAACTTTTTATAGGCTAAATCAGCCGCACATGTTAGCAATAATGTTTTTTTCAAATTATTTTGATCCATTTATGAACTAAATTCAGTTTCAATCTTCGAATTTTTTACTGATGCCAACTTCACTCTATAGAATTCACCTCCAACTTCACTCACAGAAGTAACCGCGCTGTCAAAAACAACGCCGATGAAAGTAGCTCCATTGTGTACTGACTGAACGACTTTACAACCACAGCAAACGGCAGCGTTTGTAGTTGCACTGTCGCGTCGCCGTGTAGTAGCAGGGATAAAGAATGAGATACCAATCTTTTGGCTTTGACAGGTATTTTGACAACTAGCCCCTACAAACGCGTTGTGTTTGACGGCGTCTTGACTATGTCATTCTGCCTTGTTCCGACGTCTTGACTCTTAAGTCAAAAGCGTCGTTTTTTAAGCGGCCTCTAGACGCTCAATATTATTGTGCAAAATATTGCACAATTTTATTGGCTTGCGGCCCCAGACGGTTCAATATTTTTCCCAATAATTTAGTTGACCGCTTATATTTGTATTAAAAGTCAAAAGCGTTTTGATTTTCCGCAATATATTGCACAATCTTGCAATATTATCTACAGACGAACAATAATATTGTGCAATATCAAATATTGCACAAATTATTAGGCGTCTAGGGGCCGCTTTAATTACAAAAGCAACAACCAACCCCTGCGGGGTTCAACGGGCAGACGTACGAAAGTTTGGTATCTCATTCTTTATCCCTGTGTAGTAGCATTGTGAAACAGGCATCAATGCACACTTTGATGGTCAACTATCTCATCATGGAGATCTTTGATCATCAAAGTAATATGCCTATAACCTGCCTGCAACAAGATCTTGCAAAAAATCATTTCAAACGGATTAGCCGTTTTAATGTGATCACTGATGAGGTAGCATAAAACGTCTCTTTCGTATTTTTATATACAGATGGTACGGAACCCTTCGTGCGCGAGTCCGACTCGCACTTGGCCGGTTTTTAATTTTTCTTTTGCCTCTGAAAAAGAAAAATCACATTAAAGCAGAAGAATTTTGTTTTGATGCGAGAGGACATGTTGTACAGTGTATTATTGGACTTGTGAGTGATCTATATGGAATATATTGTACAATAAACTGTTTAATTAATCAAAATTAACTTTTTTTGATAGAAAGAAAAATGAAAATAAAAGGAAATGATTTTATATAATATTTTGAACGATAACGATTAACGTGCGTTTTTGTTTTATTTATGTATTGACGAAAGAAGGATGTTACGTTTTAGGCACATTCAAGCTAGGTTAGGTTAGGTTAATGTGGTCGGCATAAGCCACACGTAGGCCGAAGTCGGCCCATTGTGATACCACATGGATCGTGTTACCCAGATCCGCTACCAGAGAACCAACCGGTGATTCTGATGAAGCGATGGAGTTGAGCAATTTTTTGGTCTGCTAGCTCACTTAGATGATCATAGAAGGGCGCGCCGAATTAGATCCTCCTGCGATTCGCAAAAGAGGGGCATGAGCAGAGGAGGTGATGTATTGATTCCTCTTCCTCCTCGTCCATGCAGCCGCGACAGAAGTCGTTGGAGGGTAGTCCTAGTCTGGCGGCATGTTTCCCAATGATGCAGTGACCTGTAATGACACCCACCAGAGTACTTAAGGTTGCCCTTTTGGTTGCCACTAGGTCCCTGGTTCGTCCTAGGTTTAATTTAGGCCAGAGTTGTTTGGTAATAAAGCCGATATTACTTTCATTCCATTGGAGGTTGGTCGCCTCAATGGTTTGGAGTTTTATCATGTGCTTTACCGTACTTATTGGTGTTTCTAGGTACCCGAGGGTAGGTAGGCTGCGTGTGCTAGACTCTCAGTTTGCGAGTTCGTCGGCCGCGTTGAACTGCTCAGCCATCTCATCTAGAGATAGGCGACCGTTAAGAGATGTCTTTAATTTGTGGGTTACCGCTGCCAGGGACTTTATCGCAGATTGGCTGTCCGTGCAAATGGTAATATCCTTAGCGGATATAACATTGATCCTGAGCCATGCAAGGGCCTCCGTTATCGCTGTTATTTCAGCCTGATACACACTGCAGTAATTTGGGAGTCTAAAGGATAGGCTGAGGTTAAGCTCCTTGGAGAAGACTCCATTGCCTACACCCGACTCCATCTTAGAGCCATCGGTATAGAGGGAGATCGAGTCCTTTGGTATGACTTTCCCTTGAGCCCATTCCTTTTTGGATGGAAAGACAACTTCGAAGTTCCTAGTGAACACGTTCTGCGGAATGATATAGTCTGTGTCCATGGGTACTTTTTGTGACGTGGGCCATTTTATTATGCTCCTCATCCTCAGGGCCGCGCAGGCAGCAATTTGTTTGCTGAAAAGGTTCAGTGTTGGAAGGTGTAACAGAATGTTTAGGGCCTCCGTGGGGGTTGATCTGATCGCTCCGCTTATGTATAAGCTGGCCGATCTTTGTACTTTCCCCAGAAGGTTTCGATTGACTGCCTTGTCCAGAGCAGTCCACCATACTACGACGCCATACAGGAGGATGGGCCTTATGACCGCCGTGTAGAGCCAGTGCATAATGCTTGGTTGGAGGCCCCACTTCTTGCCCACCACTTTTGTGTAGCTGTAGAGGGCAACAGTTGCTTTCATGACGCGGTCAAGAATGTTGCGTTTCCAATTCAACCTCTTGCCTGCTCTTTGATTATTAGTTGGGTTCCACCCAGCCTCAGTGGGTTGAGTGGCGGAATTTTATATATGAAATAAACCGTACTAGATTGGTGTTCTTAGGGTTCACCCCAAGTCCACAGTACTGCGTCCAGGTTTCTACTGTAATGCACTCTGCATAAGGTCGCATAGAGTGCTGTGACGTTCCATAGGAGAGGGGAGAGTACTCCACCCTGTGGTGTACCTCTGCTAACCATTCTAGTTGAGACGGCACTATCGAAGTTGGCTTTGACAACTCTTTGTGTTAGCAGTTGTCGTACCAGTTCTATCACTGATCCCGTAACACAAAAATCAGTCAGCTCTTTGGTGACGGCCCATGGCTCAACATTGTTAAAGGCACCCTCAATGTCGAGAAAGGCGACTAGAGTATATTCCTTACGTTCCAGTGACCTTTCTATTTTGCTGACCAGTGAGTGGAGTGCTGTTTCCACCGATTTGCCTTTGTTGTAGGCATGTTGATTATCCGACAGCCTTCCTGAGAGGCAGCTGTAACAAATGTGTGCGTCTAGAATCTATTAAAAACTCTAGAGAAGCTATCAAGCTATCGCTGATTGAAACTTCTTCTAATGAGACAAGTTTGCAAGTACGAGGGCGGGTCAATAATTACCCGTGTTTGATATCAAGACTATTCAAAAATGATTGTCTTTCATGTAGCCGTAATAGGCCGATGTCGCTGTATAGCCATATAGTTCGTCGTTGTTACTTCTCCTCCACACTCCGTTTATACAAACGGGACCATAGATTAAACGCAGAATGTTCCTCTCGATACGACCAGGGGCCTCCTCATTCGCTTTCGTTAGGTTACTTACTTACTTAGATGGCGCTACAGTTCGGGGTAAACCAGGGCATCAACCAACAAGCCTCTCCAGCCGGCACGATCCTTGGCCAGCCTCTTCCAGTGTCGTACGCCCAGTTGGTTGAGGTCCCTTTCCACCTGTGCGCGCCACCTTAGATGCGGTCGTCCTCTGCTGCGTCGTCCCTCTGGGTTGGTGTCGAAGACTCTTCGAGCCGGAGCGGTGATGTCCATTCGCTCTACATGGCCCAGCCATTTTAGACGTTAGATCCGAAGACGTCTAACTAGGCCGATGTCGCTCTACAGCCCGTACAGTTTTTGGTTGATAAAATCCAAGCCTCAGCGCCGTGGAGGAGGGATACCTTCGTTTTTCGAGGGAGGGCTCTACTACTCAGTTGCCTCTTGAGCCCAAAGAAGCAGCGGTTGGCAAGAGTTATTCTGCGATTTATCTCAGCGCTGTTGTCATTGCTGCTTGTCACTATCGAGCCAAGGTAGACGAAGTCCTTGAGTATTTCAAAAATATAACTGCCGAAGGTGACGTTCTGACCAAGACGTCGGTGTTGCGCGTCTTTCTGTGATGACAGCATATATTTGGTCTTGTCCCCATTTACCCTTAGACCCACTTTAGCCGGTTCTGCTTCAATGCTTGCCTCATTGAGGTCTCGCTTTGTCCGTCCAATAACGTCAATGTTATCTGCGTAGGCAAGCAATTGTGTAGACTTGAAGTTGGTCGTACCTCTTGTATTGGCCGCAGAGTCCCGCACGATCTTTTCAAGAATGATATTAAAGAAATCACATGACAGTGCGTCACCCTGTCTAAAACCTTTTTTAACATCGAAGGGGTCGATTAGTTCACCTCCGACCTTAATGGAGCAGCGAGAGTTCTCCATAGTCATCCTGCACAGTCTGACGAGCTTGGCAGGAATGTTAAAACAAGACATGGCTCTGTATAGCTCGTCTCTATAAACGCTGTCATATGCTGCTTTAAAGTCGACAAAAAGATGGTGCGTGTCAACCTGGAATTCATGGGTCTTCTCCAAGATCTGCCGTAGTGTAAATATTTGGTCCATCGTGGATTTTCCTGGCCTGAGTCCACACTGGTAGGAACCTATCAGATTATCCACGAACGGTTTCAGGCGTTTACACAGTACGGCAGAGAGGATCTTGTACGCAATGTTTAGGAGACTTATCCCTCTGTAATTGGCGCAGTCATAGGGGTCTCCTTTCTTATGAACCGGGCAAACGATGCTGAGATTCCATTCATCGAGCATGCATTCTTCCGACCATATCTTACAGATGAATTGGTGCACGTTCCTAACCAGCTCATCGCCAGCTGCTTTAAACAGTTTCGTGGGAAGTCCGTCTGCTTTATAAGCTTTATAAGACTTAAGTTTCGATATCGCTATCTTAACATCGTCTAGGTCGGGTGGACGGGATTCTTTTTCATCTTCGTCCTTTGTGAATGGTTCGTTTTGCCTGCCTGCAGAAGTGGTCCTTCCACAATCTCAGCATCGACTGTGATTCCACTACTTGTTGTCCGTGCTCATCCCTGCAGGCTTCTGCCCTGGCTTTATAGCCTTGGCATGTTCGTTTTACTTTTTGGTAGAACTTTCGAGCATCGTTCCTGCAATAGCATCTCTCCATCTCCTCGATCTCGCCTTTCTCATGCTCCTTCTTTTTCCTTCTCAGAATCGTATGCTCCTCCCTCCTTTTCTGTTCATAGAGCTCGCGGGCAGCTCTCGTCCGTCAATGCTGTGTAGTCATGTATGCATTCTGTTTCTCTACATGGGCCTGTCTACATTCGTCATCAAACCAGGGGTTTCTCGAAGGTGGTGGCTTGAAACCGAGTACATCTAAGGCGACCTCTCTGATGGCGTTCTGACAACGACTCCATTGCTGTTCTATGGTTTCTATAGATTGCATTGGGACTTGAGAGAGCTTGATGAAGACTTGATCGGCGAAGGTCCTGGCGGTCCCCTGCGATTGCAATTTTCCGACATTAAATTTTGGTGTTCTTACTCGACTCCGTTGATTCCGGGAAATTCGCATCCGTATCTTGGCTGCAACAAGGTAATGATCCGAGTCGATGTTGGCTCCTCGAAAAGTTCGGACATCTAGGATGCTGGAGCAGTGTCTGCCGTCGATCGCAATGTGATCAATTTGATTGATTGTCGATTGATCGAAAGACCGCCAGGTCCCCTTATGTATGTTGAGGGACCTAACGTGCAGGTGCAGATCCGAAATTCGTTTCCTTTTAAACGTTTGCGAGGGTCGTCAACATGTAATCCGTCCGGCTGTTGGTTGTCTCTGAACAAATATTTATTTTACGCGATAGGGATGTTAACCCTGAGCGCAACCCCCAACCTGGAGGGCCAGGTTCCTCTTTGCCCAGGAACAAAGGGTCGGGTCGCTGCACACATTGGTTCACTACCTGGAGGGTTTCAGTATAGCTATCCAGGGGGGCCATGCGGAGGCTGTGTGTCAACCATGCTAACCATGTTGCCATGTTAAACGCGATCAACTTCTTTGCTCTATTTGCTCGCTCCCTCCCACATTCGTTCGGTTAGGTTAGGTTAATTGGTGGCCTACTGACGAAAAGTCAAGGCTCACGTAGACTCCGTAGAGTCCATTGTGCTGAACCATCCAGAAGACGATAAGAATCCTAGTACTCTGTTCAGCCCAATGTTACCTACCTCTTCTAGTCCCGAAAGGAAGTATCTTCCTAGGAATATACAATTCCTTTTTTGGGCTAGCGCCGGACATTCGCACAGCAGGTGACGAATGGATTCAATTTCCTTTTCGTCCCTGCAGCTTCTGCAGAAGTCATTGTAGGGCTGGCCTAGTCGAGCTGCATGGTAGGATAGCATGTAGTGCCCGGTGAGGGCACCGACTGCCAGTCGAATATTTACACGATTGAACTTCAGCAGATTTTCCGTCCTTTTATCATTATAGACCGGCCAAGTCGATCTCGCCGTTGCGCATGTATCTAAATGACACCATCGCTTATTGGCTTTCACTAATAGCTTCGTCTCTATCTCCCTGCAGAGCGCATTGAGTGGTGCTTTGGCCTCGGTTGAGATCTGCGCGAAGTTTGCACTTGATACCAGCCCAGTCCGCTTCTCCACCCTCTCCTTTCCAGATATATTCACATGACCAGGTACTCATCAAAGGGTCACCTCGTTTACATTCGATATATATTCTAACTTCTCTTTGCAGAGTTTGACGAGTTTGGATCTTATCCATGCTGCCTGCAAAGCTTTAATGGCTGCCTGGCCGTCAACATAGATGCTGATCCTTTTTCCTGAGAGATTCTCTCTGCTGATCAGGTCCGCCGCCTGCTTGTATATCCCGAGACTGAAAATAGACTCAGGCACCTGTGCCAACATCCATTTTGGATCCGTCGGTGTAGATTGCCAGTTCTCTTTCCGTGCGTACCATGACAACCGGTCCATTCCTCCTTGGAGGGAATTCTAATAGAGAATTTCCTCTCCCAGGAAGGAAGTCGGGTGACATAGTCCGTTACGGTTCTGAATCTCGAGACGGCCCATCGATCCAAGACTGATGCGTGTTCGTAAGGACTCTTTTTCCAGAGACCGGATACCTGTAGTTTTGGCGCAGTTCTGGTTGCGACGCTCTCGCAGTATATGTCCAAGGGTGGGAGGTTCAGCATAACTTCAAGAGCCGCCGTTGTTGTGGACTTCATAGATCTCGTCACCGCCAGAGAGCCTGCCCTTTGAACCTTTAACACACTCAGAAGATGATATTTCTTCTCTAGCGCTTTCCACCAGACAACCGAGTCATAAACTAGAATAGGTCTTACCACCGCAGACTACAACCAATGTACTAACCTCGGTCTGAGGCCCCATGTCTTTCCAAAGCACGAATATAGTGCCACGTAGGCTTTTTTGATTCTTTCTTCAATATTTTCTCTCCAACTAAGCTTGGACTCCAAGATTATACCAAAATACTTGGCAGATTTTCCAGGGATCAGATCGATACCATTCATACGGGAACGGGGGTAGGTGTATCTTGGTACATATCTTTTCCTTGTAAAGAGTACTATCTCTGTTTTCGCCGGATTTACTCCCAGGCCGCGTCCCTTAACCCAATTATCCACTAACATCAGTGCATAGCTTAGTCTATCGCTGAGGACCTGCGAAAATTTTCCAGAGATTAAAATGGCAATGTCATCGGCGTAGGCCGTGACATTAAAACCCTCCGCCTCTAGAATCTTGACCATTCCATCGACCACAAGGAGCCATAGGAGGGGTATGAAGGCTGGACACTATTGCCTCGGTACTAACGTTATTAAGAGCACTCTCAGCGTCTTGGAAGGCAACTAGGGTGAATTCCTTGATATTGAGTGATTTTTCTATCGTATAGACTACCCTATGCAGAGCAGTATCTACCGATTTTCCCGTTATGTACGCGTTGTGTGATTTTGACAGCTAACCGTCACCAATCTCATCCCTTACGTACAAGTCTATTATTCGTTCCAGCGTTTTCGTAAGGAAGGACGATAGACTAATAGGTCTTAAGTCCTTTGCAGTAGCATGGTTGACTTTACCCGACTTGGGTTTGAAAACCACCCTAACTTCCCTCCACGCTTGAAGAATATAACCCATCCTGAGGCACCAGGAGTAAATGCGCTTCAGCCACGGAAGAATGACTTCACATGGCTCCTGCAACATAATCGGAAAAATCCCATCCATTCCCGGCGCCTTGTAGGGGTCAAAAGAGTTGATTGCCCACAGCGTGCCCGCCGAATTTATGGTTCCTGCATCCTTGCAGCCAGGAAAATGACACTTTAGTAGGGAATCAAGCAGACTCTCGTTTGAGTCTGTCCAGCTACTATCAGATCTCTTTATAGAGGTCATCTGTGTGGGAGCCTTTGCAAGGACCTTCCTCAGACGAGCTGCACTTTCGCTTTCGTTAAAGTCCAAGCCTTTGCGCCATAGAGGAGGACCGGGATGATGAAGGTTTTGTATAGTGGAACCTTGGTCTTTCGAGAGAGGCCTCTACTTTCAATTGCCTCTTGAGCCCAAAGAAGCAGCGGTTGGCAAGAGTAATTCTGCGTTCGTCGCTGGCCACTAGCGTGCCAAGGTAGACGAAGTCCTTTACCACTTGTGACATTCTGGCCGAGACGTCGGTGTTGTGCGCTCTTTTTGGTCGACAGCATATTTTTCGTTTTACCCTCGTTAACCGAAAGACCCATTTTAGTCTCAGGTTTCAATTCCTTCGAACTCTTTATTGACGTCCTGCTGTGTTCGCCCAATTACGTCAATGTCATTCACGCACGGAAGCAGTTGTGCAGACTTGAAATAGATCGTACCTCTTGTGTTGATTCGCTATCGACTTTAATGGAGCTTCAATAATTCTTCATTATCATCCTGCGTAAACTGACGAGTTTGGCAGGGATGTTGAAACTAGACATGGCTTCGTATAGCTCATTCCTATGTAAATCGACGAAAAGGTGATGGGTGTCGATTTGGTATTCTTGGATATACCTGCCCTGAAAACACGCTGATGAGAACCTATCAAATTATCCACAAAGGGTTTCATGCGTTCACATAGTACGGCAGAGAAGGAAACTTATTCCTTTGTAGTTGGCGCAGTTATAGGGGTTTCATTTCTTGTGGACTGGGCGAACGATGCTGAGATTCCATTCGTCGGGCATGATTTCCACCGACCATATTTTGGTATGCGAAAGGCCGAGTTCTTGCGAGCGAAGCGAAATCGACTGCCTCGGATTCTCGTGCGCACTCTTACGGACAGCGGCGATGTTTTCGGCAGATCTTACGTTTCGTCGACATACGGGGGTTAGTTTTTCGTTTACTGAACCAATGGACTCGAATTTATCCACCATACTGCGAATAGTCCTCTCGGTAGGACGATTATGGGACTGTAAAATGGGCGAAGCGCGCGAAACGTAGCCCGTAAAGAACACACATTTTGATAAAACAAATTTATCATTTGCACGTGTTGTTGAACGCTACGTCCATCCATGGTGATTTGGCATGAGATACCAAACTTTCGTACGTCTGTCCTGTGATCCCCGCAAGGGTTGGATGTTGCTTTTGTAATTAAAGCGGCCCCTATACGCCTAATAATATTGTGCAATATTTGATATTGCACAATATTATTGTTCGTCTGTAGATAATATTGCAAGATTCTGCGATATATTGCAGAAAATCAAAACGCTTTCGACTTTTATTACAAATATGAGCGATCAACTAAATTATTGGGGAAAATATTGAACCGTCTGGGGCAGTAAGCCAATAAAATTGTGCAATATTTTGCACAATAATATTGAGCGTCTAGGGACCGCTTTAAAAACGACGCTTTTGACTTAGAGTCAAGACGTTGGAACAAGGCAGAATGACATAGTCAAGACGCCGTCCAATCGAAACGAGTTTGTAGGGGCTAGTTGTCAAAATGTCTGTCAAAGCCATCGAGATTGCCATCTTGTTAATTTATCTATGATTAATACGACGCTTTTGACTAACACATTGATAGTTTAAAGATGTCGATGTGTAGAGTCAAGACTCGGCAAAATGGTCGCAACAAGGCAGAATGACAAAGTCAAGACGCCGTCAAACCGCAAAGCGTTTGTAGGTGCAATCTGTCAAAATTGCTGTCAGAGCCAGGGGATTGGTATCTAATTGTTTATCCCTGGGCAAAACAGACTGAATAAATGACAGCCAATTTGACAGATATGGCTTCAATAATATGGCCGCTATCAACTGTCAAAGTTCGGAGGTCCCCATTGAAAGACCCTATGTGTATATGACGTTACAACTCCGGAGAACCTAAGCCTAGCTCCTCTCAATCACTTATGCTGTGTGTAATTTTATTTTCCATAGGTCTGACGCCATTTTCGGCGTCAGAGTCCAAGACACTAACCACTGCGCCACGGCGCCCTCTGTTCAACCTTTCAGCCAGCTCCAAATTAGTGCATGAACTCTATACCCTTTGGCTTGTATGGGTCGCAGGTCACTCTGTGAACCCAGGAAATGAAAGCTCTGATGAATTCGATAGAATAGGCGGAGGAGGAGAGGTTCTAAGGACCTCAACCCGCTTAGGTCGTTCCACAACAACGATTGGATGATTAATGCACACAATCGTAGATGAAGGTAATATCCAAGAGGCAGGATGACTAAGCACGTACACCCTTCTTCTCATTGTTAGGGAGAAATGATTGGAGAAGTCGTGCGGGCGTCATCACAGGCAATTGCTTGGCATCAGTGAGACGCCTACCTGTGCTGTATGTTGCGAGAAGGATGACACAGCAGAACACTCTCTCTGCGACTGTCCTAGTGTGTGCCGAATCTTTTAGCTCTACACCACTGAAGCCCCTCCTCATTTTTTTTTCAGAAAGCGGGAAAATACAGTAAAGTAAGGTGTCTTCTGGTGGTGCAATGGACCAGTATTTGCGTCTAATTGTTGCACTTGATAATTTAAAGGCATCAGGCTTTTTTGCATGCTTATAGGATCGATGAGTCCCTTCTGCAATGGATTAGATCGATTTCGATTGTCCAGAGCAGTATTGCGATTCACCGAGCACCAAAGCACGACTGATATCTGCAAATGCAATCTAGCAATGTATCGTTTAACAAATGTCAGTGCACGATCACAGCACAGTTTTTAAGTACAGGTATTTGTTGACACCGGGTATGGTGTTCTTCAAGAGGTTTTTCTGAGTCGAACCGCAGGTGATGTCGTTGACTACATTTTAAGAAATGTTCGCTGTCATTCCGTAGCAAATGTCCAGCCGATCATGTCTTTCCTCAAGGGCTTCAAGGACCCAATGCATTCTGCACAAAAGTTAGCGCGAAAACTTCTTTATGTTGAGATTAAACGTGATAAGACCTTCTCTAGAAAAAAACTCGATCATTCCGGTCTCCCTCTGCGACACAGGGGCTTGAAGAGCCTCCTTTTCCCTTTTTCTTTTCAAGAGGAGCATGCATATGGTCTATCCCTCCGGCAAGCGGCAACAAGGTAAGTACTGAGATCAGATGAAATAAGGTTCTCTTCAACAGCGCGGTCATACCAGTCTTTCTCTGCGACACAGGAGCTTAGGTTTTAGGTAACGCTTCTGAAGAGCCTATTTTTTCTCTCTTTTTTTGGTGGAAAATGTTAGCCCTCTAGCTCACTCGATGACCCGTTTAACCATCAGCCTCTGGGATAATCTCTCTAACCTACTCGATCCTCTACCATGGACTTGGAGGAAAGCATGTTGCTCGCGACATAAACATTAACATAAACATCCACGTATTCCGCATCTTTTTGCAGTACGAATAGTTTTGCTTTGTCTTTTATTACATTGTCTTACCACGAAAACTTGGACAATATATCCGAGGAATAGCCCCAACTTTGGGCTTATTTATAGTTCTCATCGAAACGTTCCAGCCCATTTGTTGGCGAGAACCGTCCTTTTCGGTCGATAGTACACAATTAGTCCCGTCTTCGCCTATTTTAGGATCTTTCTGCGTCGTTTCTAAGTAAATATTTACAAATGATTCCTCGATATAGTACCATGTGGCTCTCCTAAGGGTGTACCTTAACTTCTAGGATGTGTGTAAGAACCAATAACGACACCATTAAGAGGCTTCAAAAATGTATCGCCCACTACGCTAGTGCTTTATTGGCACATACATATTTAAATTGCAACTACTACTAATTCATTGAGCGCTCAGGTTCATCGGAAAAGGTTCTCGAAGGCTCGTCGAATAAGCCCACGCTCGATGCGTGCTTCCTCATATTCAACGGTCCTCCTGTACCCGATGTATTCCTCAAACTTATTGCCCCCCGTTGGTCCCCAAGAGCTCGCTGGATGGAAGAGTTTTGCCCATTTCTGAACAAAAAAAAAAAAAAAAGGTGTTGGCCCAAATGTCGAAGAAAGAAGTCAGACGCTACCTCTGAGAGAGTCAAGTTAGTCGTCTGCCTTTTAAAAATGCCATAAAGTGCCCAACCGGGCAGTTGTATCAGCCCCATTGCCGCTAGAGTCCAACCGAAAACGTGGGCTATTTGTGGATACTCGACATCTTTGTACGTCAGTGGTTCACGGACAATCAGAGTGTAAATAAGGACCGCGATCATGAGCCCCGGCGTGATGATCCCCCAGCAAATCCTCCAATAAAGTCCAGTTTTTGCCCCGACCATGAACTCTATATCCTGACAAAAGCGCTTAATACCTGAAAAGATTCATGAACTGAATAATCGTGTACGACTCAATGCACTGACCTACCATATACCCATCCGATAGCTAAAAGCTCTCCAATCGCCAGAATCAACGCCGTGAACGAAACTCCATAAAAGTCTACTAGATTCAGAATGAATTGTCCGCCCGGCGTCATGTACACTAAGCTCACGCAAAAACCAATCACCGTTAAGGCCAAGGCCACTGGGTAGTTGGGCAATCGCCGAAACTGATCCCGAATCACACGAATGATGCACGAACCCATACCCACTGTACTTCCAATGCCCAGCACAAACAGCATAAGGAAGAAGAGAACTGCAAAGGCCTATAGGTAGTGCGTTGTATAGACTCGTCATCGATCCCTTACCTGTGGCATTAGTTCGAACTTGGATATAGCGTCCGGATAGGAGATAAAAGCCAGTCCGGCACCGCCCTTAACAACACTCGCAATGTCCGTCGAACCAGTCTGATAGGCCAAGTTGCCCAGAATCCCGAAGGTGATACAACCGGCGATGAGAGAGGAGCACGAATCCATCGTGGTGATGATGACTATGTCTCTGGACACATTTCTGTTGAAGTCGTTGTATGATGCGTAGGTAATTAGGGTACCGAAACAAACGGCGAGGGAGAAGAACACTTGCGTCACGGCCGCATACCACACCTAGAAAGCGAGATAAAGGTTTTAACGTTAGGCGATCAGTAGTTTTTCGATTCCTTACTAATGGATTCAAAAGTTCTTTCCACTGGGGCTTAAAAAAGTAAATAATTCCGTCCATAGCTCCAGGTAGAGTCACGGCACGAACGAGAAGAACCAATAGAACTACATAAGGAAACACTCCGAGAAAGTACGCAGCCTTCCCTGAGCTCTTGACGCCTCGAATCAAGACGCCTCCGATGATGAGCCAAGCTACAGCCAAGCAACCGATTAAATCCAGTTTTGGGTATCCAATTCCGTCTTCAATGGAGTCCTTCTCATTGAGGATCTCCTTCCTGCAAAAACGGTTTTAAATGATCCTCCGGTATTCCGCTTGTTACCTACTGGAAATAAAGCTCCGCGGAGGACATCCTGGTCATATTCGACTCCTCGAAAGTTCCATTTCCATCCAGGCAGCTAGCACCCCACTCGGGACGACAGTAACTCCATGGCAAAACTGATGAAAATGACGCAATGAGGAACCTCAAAGTCAGCGCCATAATGCTGGAGTAGTACGTGATCGAAGCCCCCGTAGCAAGGACCTGTCCAGCAGCGACGCCTACAAGCAAAGCATTAAAAAACCGTTCTATCGTCGACCACCTTTCGATCTTGCCCTTAAGTACGGGTGCGAATGCAAATGCCTTGATAACTCCCCGCCCAGAAAACTGGCCGATCAAGACCTCCAAATAGTACACCGGACGCCCGATAATCAGCAGCACAATCAGGTAAGGAATGACAAATGCTCCGCCGCCATTCTGGAACGCAATAAAAGGGAACCGCCAAATATTACCCAATCCAACCGACAACGAGATACATGAAAACAGGAATTCAAGCTCACTACCCCACTGCTCCTTAGGCTTTGCCTCCTTCACATCACTGCGTTTGCCATTTTCAACGATAAATTTTACGTTCTCCTTAGCTTCCATGCCGCGTCTTTCGCTCGACCAAATCCAGAATCAAACTGAAGATGCGTCAAAGCATCTACATGCCTCCAGTTGATCAATTAAGTGTTCCATTATCCAATTTATCCTCATTCGTGATCACATAACCAGTGATAATGTAAGACTCGGAAACTCGTGTTATCAGCGTTAATTAGCGCCGTCGTGTTGATCGTGGGAGAATTATGCGCATCATTTCGTAAGCGATCAGTGGTACATAAAGATTCCGATCACCTATCGTTGGAATTATCGGTCATGGTCTATTTAGGAATAGGTGCTAAAAGGTTTTAAAGCGTCGGCAGATGGATCTGTTTTGATCTTGGAAGTCAAATTGCTTGATCACGCAGATGAGCGCGGGAGTTAATTCGCTGGAGGCAGCGACATTGACGCAGACTGCCGACAAAGCTTGTATACAATCGGCTCAATGTGATTTTGTGTGATTGTCAAGGGTCCAGTATAGTGATGTCGAGGGTCTAGTCTAACGATGTCGGGGGTCTAGTCTAGTGGTGTCGAGTGTCTAGTCTAGTGATGTCGAGGGTCTAGTCTACTGATGTCGAGTTCTTGTCTATTGATGTCGAGGGTCTAGTCAAGAAATGTCGAGGGTCTAGTCTAGTGATGTCGAGGGTCCAGTTTAGTAATGTCGAGGGTCCAGTCTAGTAGTGTCGAGGGTCTAGTCTACTGATGTCCAAGGTCTAGTTTGGAAATGTCGAGGGTATAGTCTTGTGATGTCGAGGGTCCAGTCTACTAGATGTCCAAGGTCTAGTCTAGTGATGTCGAGGGTCTAGTCTACTGATGTCCAAGGTCTAGTCTAGTGATGTCGAGAGTCCAGTCTAGTGATGTCGAGGGTCTAGTCTACTGATGTCGAGTTCTTGTCTATTGATGTCGAGGGTCTAGTCTAGAAATGTCGAGGGTCCAGACTAGTGATGTCGAGGGTCTAGTCCAGCGATGCCGATGGTCCAGCCTAGTGATGTCGTGGGTCTAGTCCAGCGATGTCGAGGGTCCAGTCTAGTGATGTCGAGGGTCCAGACTAGTGATGTTGTGGGTCTATACCAGCGATGTCGAGGGTCCAGTCTAGTGATATCGGGGATTTAGTCTTGTGATGTCGTGGGTCTAGTCCAGCGATGTCGAGGGTCCAGTCTAGTGATGTCGGGGGCTTAGTCTTGTGATGTCGAAGGTCTAGTTTAGTGGTGTCGAGGGTCTAGTCTAGTGGTGTCGAGGGTCTAGTCCAGCGATACCGAGGGTCCAGTCTAGTGATGTCGTGGGTCTAGTCTAGCGATGTCGAGGGTCCAGTCTAGTGATGCCGAGCGTCCAGACTAGTGACGTCGTGGGTCTAATCCAGCGAAGTCGAGGGTCTAGTCTAGTGATGTCGGGGGCTTAGTCTTGTGATGTCGAGGGTCCAGTCTAGTGATTTTGAGGATCCAGTCCAGTGTGATGTCGAGGGTCTAGTTCAGCGATGTCGAGGGTCCAGTCTAGTGATGTCGTGAGTCTAGTCCAGCGATGTCCAGGGTCCAGTCTAGTGATGTCGAGGATTCAGACTAGTGGTGTCGGGGGTCTAGTCCAGCCATGCCGAGGGTCCAGTCTAGTGATGTCGTGGGTCTAGTCCAGCGATGTCGAGGGTCCAGTCTAGTGATGTCGAGGGTCCTGACTAGTGATGTCGAGGGTCTAGTCCAGCTATGCCGAGGGTCCAGTCTAGTGATGTCGTGGGTCTAGTCCAGCGATGTCGAGGGTCCAGTCTAGTGATGCCGAGGGTCCAGACTAGTGATGTCGTGGGTCTAGCCCAGCGATGTCGAGGGACCAGCCTAGTGATGGCGAGAGTCTAGTCTAGTGATGTCGAAAGTCTAGTCTAGTGGTGTCGAGGGTCTGGTCTAGTGGTGTCGAGGATCTAGTCTAGGCGGAGGAGGAGAGGTTCTAAGGACCTCAACCCGCTTAGGTCGTTCCACAACAACGATTTGATGATTAACGCACACAATCGTAGATGATGGGAATATCCAAGAGGCAGGATGACTAAGCACGTACACCCTTCTTCTCATTGTTAGGGAGAAATGATTGGAGAAGTCTTGCGGGCGTCATCACAGGCAATTGCTTGGCATCAGTGAGACGCCTACCTGTGCTGTATGTTGCGAGAAGGATGACACAGCAGAACACTCTCTCTGCGACTGTCCTAGTGTGTGCCGAATCTTTTAGCTCTACACCACTGAAGCCCCTCCTCATTTTTTCTTCAGAAAGCGGGAAAATACAGTAAAGTAAGGTGTCTTCTGGTGGTGCAATGGACCAGTATTTGCGTCTAATTGATGCACTTGATAATTTAAAGGCATCAGGCTTTTTTGCATGCTTATAGGATCGATGAGTCTCTTCTGCAATGGATTAGATCGATTTCGATTGTCCAGAGCAGTATTGCGATTCACCGAGCACCAAAGCACGACTGATATCTGCAAATGCAATCTAGCAATGTATCGTTTAACAAATGTCAGTGCACGATCACAGCACAGTTTTTAAGTACAGGTATTTGTTGACACCGGGTATGGTGTTCTTCAAGAGGTTTTTCTGAGTCGAACCGCAGGTGATGTCGTTGACTACATTTTAAGAAATGTTCGCTGTCATTCCGTAGCAAATGTCCAGCCGATCATGTCTTTCCTCAAGGGCTTCAAGGACCCAATGCATTCTGCACAAAAGTTAGCGCGAAAACTTCTTTATGTTGAGATTAAACGTGATAAGACCTTCTCTAGAAAAAAACTCGATCATTCCGGTCTCCCTCTGCGACACAGGGGCTTGAAGAGCCTCCTTTTCCCTTTTTCTTTTCAAGAGGAGCATGCATATGGTCTATCCCTCCGGCAAGCGGCAACAAGGTAAGTACTGAGATCAGATGAAATAAGGTTCTCTTCAACAGCGCGGTCATACCAGTCTTTCTCTGCGACACAGGAGCTTAGGTTTTAGGTAACGCTTCTGAAGAGCCTATTTTTTCTCTCTTTTTTTGGTGGAAAATGTTAGCCCTCTAGCTCACTCGATGACCCGTTTAACCATCAGCCTCTGGGATAATCTCTCTAACCTACTCGATCCTCTACCATGGACTTGGAGGAAAGCATGTTGCTCGCGACATAAACATTAACATAAACATCCACGTATTCCGCATCTTTTTGCAGTACGAATAGTTTTGCTTTGTCTTTTATTACATTGTCTTACCACGAAAACTTGGACAATATATCCGAGGAATAGCCCCAACTTTGGGCTTATTTATAGTTCTCATCGAAACGTTCCAGCCCATTTGTTGGCGAGAACCGTCCTTTTCGGTCGATAGTACACAATTAGTCCCGTCTTCGCCTATTTTAGGATCTTTCTGCGTCGTTTCTAAGTAAATATTTACAAATGATTCCTCGATATAGTACCATGTGGCTCTCCTAAGGGTGTACCTTAACTTCTAGGATGTGTGTAAGAACCAATAACGACACCATTAAGAGGCTTCAAAAATGTATCGCCCACTACGCTAGTGCTTTATTGGCACATACATATTTAAATTGCAACTACTACTAATTCATTGAGCGCTCAGGTTCATCGGAAAAGGTTCTCGAAGGCTCGTCGAATAAGCCCACGCTCGATGCGTGCTTCCTCATATTCAACGGTCCTCCTGTACCCGATGTATTCCTCAAACTTATTGCCCCCCGTTGGTCCCCAAGAGCTCGCTGGATGGAAGAGTTTTGCCCATTTCTGAACAAAAAAAAAAAAAAAAGGTGTTGGCCCAAATGTCGAAGAAAGAAGTCAGACGCTACCTCTGAGAGAGTCAAGTTAGTCGTCTGCCTTTTAAAAATGCCATAAAGTGCCCAACCGGGCAGTTGTATCAGCCCCATTGCCGCTAGAGTCCAACCGAAAACGTGGGCTATTTGTGGATACTCGACATCTTTGTACGTCAGTGGTTCACGGACAATCAGAGTGTAAATAAGGACCGCGATCATGAGCCCCGGCGTGATGATCCCCCAGCAAATCCTCCAATAAAGTCCAGTTTTTGCCCCGACCATGAACTCTATATCCTGACAAAAGCGCTTAATACCTGAAAAGATTCATGAACTGAATAATCGTGTACGACTCAATGCACTGACCTACCATATACCCATCCGATAGCTAAAAGCTCTCCAATCGCCAGAATCAACGCCGTGAACGAAACTCCATAAAAGTCTACGAGATTCAGAATGAATTGTCCGCCCAAGGCCACTGGGTAGTTGGGCAATCGCCGAAATTGATCCCGAATCACACGAATGATGCACGAACCCATACCCACTGTACTTCCAATGCCCAGCACAAACAGCATAAGGAAGAAGAGAACTGCAAAGGCCTATAGGTAGTGCGTTGTATAGACTCGTCATCGATCCCTTACCTGTGGCATTAGTTCGAACTTGGATATAGCGTCCGGATAGGAGATAAAAGCCAGTCCGGCACCGCCCTTAACAACACTCGCAATGTCCGTCGAACCAGTCTGATAGGCCAAGTTGCCCAGAATCCCGAAGGTGATACAACCGGCGATGAGAGAGGAGCACGAATCCATCGTGGTGATGATGACTATGTCTCTGGACACATTTCTGTTGAAGTCGTTGTATGATGCGTAGGTAATTAGGGTACCGAAACAAACGGCGAGGGAGAAGAACACTTGCGTCACGGCCGCATACCACACCTAGAAAGCGAGATAAAGGTTTTAACGTTAGGCGATCAGTAGTTTTTCGATTCCTTACTAATGGATTCAAAAGTTCTTTCCACTGGGGCTTAAAAAAGTAAATAATTCCGTCCATAGCTCCAGGTAGAGTCACGGCACGAACGAGAAGAACCAATAGAACTACATAAGGAAACACTCCGAGAAAGTACGCAGCCTTCCCTGAGCTCTTGACGCCTCGAATCAAGACGCCTCCGATGATGAGCCAAGCTACAGCCAAGCAACCGATTAAATCCAGTTTTGGGTATCCAATTCCGTCTTCAATGGAGTCCTTCTCATTGAGGATCTCCTTCCTGCAAAAACGGTTTTAAATGATCCTCCGGTATTCCGCTTGTTACCTACTGGAAATAAAGCTCCGCGGAGGACATCCTGGTCATATTCGACTCCTCGAAAGTTCCATTTCCATCCAGGCAGCTAGCACCCCACTCGGGACGACAGTAACTCCATGGCAAAACTGATGAAAATGACGCAATGAGGAACCTCAAAGTCAGCGCCATAATGCTGGAGTAGTACGTGATCGAAGCCCCCGTAGCAAGGACCTGTCCAGCAGCGACGCCTACAAGCAAAGCATTAAAAAACCGTTCTATCGTCGACCACCTTTCGATCTTGCCCTTAAGTACGGGTGCGAATGCAAATGCCTTGATAACTCCCCGCCCAGAAAACTGGCCGATCAAGACCTCCAAATAGTACACCGGACGCCCGATAATCAGCAGCACAATCAGGTAAGGAATGACAAATGCTCCGCCGCCATTCTGGAACGCAATAAAAGGGAACCGCCAAATATTACCCAATCCAACCGACAACGAGATACATGAAAACAGGAATTCAAGCTCACTACCCCACTGCTCCTTAGGCTTTGCCTCCTTCACATCACTGCGTTTGCCATTTTCAACGATAAATTTTACGTTCTCCTTAGCTTCCATGCCGCGTCTTTCGCTCGACCAAATCCAGAATCAAACTGAAGATGCGTCAAAGCATCTACATGCCTCCAGTTGATCAATTAAGTGTTCCATTATCCAATTTATCCTCATTCGTGATCACATAACCAGTGATAATGTAAGACTCGGAAACTCGTGTTATCAGCGTTAATTAGCGCCGTCGTGTTGATCGTGGGAGAATTATGCGCATCATTTCGTAAGCGATCAGTGGTACATAAAGACTCCGATCACCTATCGTTGGAATTATCGGTCATGGTCTATTTAGGAATAGGTGCTAAAAGGTTTTAAAGCGTCGGCAGATGGATCTGTTTTGATCTTGGAAGTCAAATTGCTTGATCACGCAGATGAGCGCGGGAGTTAATTCGCTGGAGGCAGCGACATTGACGCAGACTGCCGACAAAGCTTGTATACAATCGGCTCAATGTGATTTTGTGTGATTGTCAAGGGTCCAGTATAGTGATGTCGAGGGTCTAGTCTAACGATGTCGGGGGTCTAGTCTAGTGGTGTCGAGTGTCTAGTCTAGTGATGTCGAGGGTCTAGTCTACTGATGTCGAGTTCTCGTCTATTGATGTCGAGGGTCTAGTCAAGAAATGTCGAGGGTCTAGTCTAGTGATGTCGAGGGTCCAGTTTAGTAATGTCGAGGGTCCAGTCTAGTAGTGTCGAGGGTCTAGTCTACTGATGTCCAAGGTCTAGTCTGGAAATGTCGAGGGTATAGTCTTGTGATGTCGAGGGTCCAGTCTACTAGATGTCCAAGGTCTAGTCTAGTGATGTCGAGGGTCTAGTCTACTGATGTCCAAGGTCTAGTCTAGTGATGTCGAGAGTCCAGTCTAGTGATGTCGAGGGTCTAGTCTACTGATGTCGAGTTCTTGTCTATTGATGTCGAGGGTCTAGTCTAGAAATGTCGAGGGTCTAGTCTAGTGATGTCGAGGGTCCAGTCTAGTAATGTCGAGGGTCCAGCCTAGTAGTGTCGAGGGTCTAGTCTACTAGATGTCCAGGGTCTAGTCTAGTGATGTCGAGGGTCTAGTCTAACGATGTCGGGGGTCTAGTCTAGTGGTGTCGAGTGTCTAGTCTAGTGATATCGAGGGTCTAGTCTACTGATGTCGAGTTCTTGTCTATTGATGTCGAGGGTCTAGTCTAGAAATGTCGAGGGTCTAGTCTAGTGATGTCGAGGGTCCAGTCTACTAGATGTCCAAGGTCTAGTCTAGTGATGTCGAGAGTCTAGTCTACTGATGTCCAAGTCTAGTGATGTCGAGAGTCCAGTCTAGTGATTGCGAGGGTCTAGTCTACTGATGTCGAGTTCTTGTCAATTGATGTCGAGGGTCTAGTCTAGAAATGTCGAGGGTCTAGTCTAGTGATGTCGAGGGTCCAGTTTAGTAATGTCGAGGGTCCAGTCTAGTAGTGTCGAGGGTCTAGTCTACTGATGTCCAAGGTCTAGTCTGGAAATGTCGAGGGTATAGTCTAGTGATGTCGAGGGTCCAGTCTACTAGATGTCCAAGGTCTAGTCTAGTGAAGTCGAGGGTCTAATCTACTGATGTCCAAGGTCTAGTCTAGTGATGTCGAGAGTCCAGTCTAGTGATGTCGAGGGTCTAGTCTACTGATGTCGAGTTCTTGTCTATTGATGTCGAGGGTCTAGTCTAGAAATGTCGAGGGTCTAGTCTAGTGATGTCGAGGGTCCAGTCTAGTAATGTCGAGGGTCCAGCCTAGTAGTGTCGAGGGTCTAGTCTACTAGATGCCCAGGGTCTAGTCTAGTGATGTCGAGGGTCTAGTCTAACGATGTCGGGGGTCTAGTCTAGTGGGGTCGAGTGTCTAGTCTAGTGATATCGAGGGTCTAGTCTACTGATGTCGAGTTCTTGTCTATTGATGTCGAGGGTCTAGTCTAGAAATGTCGAGGGTCTAGTCTAGTGATGTCCAGGGTCCAGTCTACTAGATGTCCAAGGTCTAGTCTAGTGATGTCGAGGGTCTAGTCTACTGATGTCCAAGTCTAGTGATGTCGAGAGTCCAGTCTAGTGATTGCGAGGGTCTAGTCTACTGATGTCGAGTTCTTGTCAATTGATGTCGAGGGTCTAGTCTAGAAATGTCGAGGGTCTAGTCTAGTGATGTCGAGGGTCCAGTCTAGTAATGTCGAGGGTCCAGTCTAGTAGTGTCGAGGGTCTAGTCTACTAGATGTCCAGGGTCTAGTCTAGTGATGTCGAGGGTCTAGTCTACTGATGTCCAAGGTCTAGTCTAGTGATGTCGAGAGTCCAGTCTAGTGATGTCGAGGGTCTAGTCTACTGATGTCGAGGTCTTGTCTAGTGATGTCGGGGGTCTAGTCTAGTGATATCGAGGGTCTAGTCAAAGGATGTCGAGGGTCTAGTCCAGCGATGCCGAGGGTCCATTCTAGTGATGTCGGAGGTTTAGTCTTGTGATGTCGAGGGTCCGGTCGGGGGATTTCGAGGATCCAGTCCAGTGTGATGTCGAGGGTCTAGTCCAGCGATGCCGAGGGTCCAGTCTAGTGATGTTGTGGGTTAAGTCCAGCTATGTCGAGGGTCCAGTCTAGTGATGTCGAGGGTCCAGACTAGTGATATCGAGAGTCTAGTCCAGCGATTCCGAGGGTCTAGTCTAGTGATGTCGTGGGTCTAGTCCAGCGATGTCGAGGGTCCAGTCTAATGATGTCGAGGGTCCAGACTAGTGATGTCGTGGGTCTAGTCCAGCGATGTCGCGGGTTTAGTCTAGTGATGTCGGGGATTTAGTCTTGTGATGTCGAGGGTCTAGTCAAGTGGTGTCGAAGGTCTAGTCTAGTAGTGTCGAGGGTCTAGTCCAGCGATGCCGAGGGTCCAGTCTAAGGATGTCGTGGGTCTAGTCCAGCGATGTCGAGGGTCCAGTCTAGTGATGTCGAGGGTCCAGACTAGTGATGTCGTGGGTCTAGTCCAGCGATGTCGAGGGTCCAGTCTAGGGATTTTGAGGATCCGGTCCAGTGTGATTTCGTGGGTCTAGTCCAGCGATGTCGAGGGTCCAGTCTAGTGATGTCGAGGGTCCAGACTAGTGATATCGAGGGTCTAGTCCAGCGATGCCGAGGGTCTAGTCTAGTGATGTCGTGGGTCTGGTCCAGCGATGTCGAGGGTCTAGTCTAGTGATGTCGGGGATTTAGTCTTGTGATGTCGAGGGTCTAGTCTAGTGGTGTCGAAGGTCTAGTCTAGTAGTGTCGAGGGTCTAGTCCAGCGATGCCGAGGGTCCAGTCTAAGGATGTCGTGAGTCTAGTCCAGCGATGTCGAGGGTCCAGTCTAGTAATGTCCGGTATTTAGTCTTGTGATTTCGAGGGTCCAGTCTAGTGATATCGGGGGTTTAGTCTTGTGATGTCGAAGGTCTAGTTTAGTGGTGTCGAAGGTCTAGTCTAGTAGTGTCGAGGGTCTAGGCCTGCGATGCCGAGGGTCCAGTCTAGTGATAGCGTGGGTCTAGTCCAGCGATGTCGAGGGTCCAGTCTAGTGATGTAGAGGGTCTAGTTTAGTGATGTTGAGGGTCTAGTCTAGAGATGCCGAGGGTCCAGTCCAATGTGATGTCGAGGGTCCAGTCTAGTGATGTCGTGGGTCTAGTCCAGCGATGTCGAGGGTCCAGTCTAGTGATGTCGAGGGTCCAGACTAGTGATGTCGAGGGTCTAGTCCAGCGATGCCGATGGTCCAGCCTAGTGATGTCGTGGGTCTAGTCCAGCGATGTCGAGGGTCCAGTCTAGTGATGTCGAGGGTCCAGACTAGTGATGTTGTGGGTCTATACCAGCGATGTCGAGGGTCCAGTCTAGTGATATCGGGGATTTAGTCTTGTGATGTCGTGGGTCTAGTCCAGCGATGTCGAGGGTCCAGTCTAGTGATGTCGGGGGCTTAGTCTTGTGATGTCGAAGGTCTAGTTTAGTGGTGTCGAGGGTCTAGTCTAGTGGTGTCGAGGGTCTAGTCCAGCGATACCGAGGGTCCAGTCTAGTGATGTCGTGGGTCTAGTCTAGCGATGTCGAGGGTCCAGTCTAGTGATGCCGAGCGTCCAGACTAGTGACGTCGTGGGTCTAATCCAGCGAAGTCGAGGGTCTAGTCTAGTGATGTCGGGGGCTTAGTCTTGTGATGTCGAGGGTCCAGTCTAGTGATTTTGAGGATCCAGTCCAGTGTGATGTCGAGGGTCTAGTTCAGCGATGTCGAGGGTCCAGTCTAGTGATGTCGTGAGTCTAGTCCAGCGATGTCCAGGGTCCAGTCTAGTGATGTCGAGGATTCAGACTAGTGGTGTCGGGGGTCTAGTCCAGCCATGCCGAGGGTCCAGTCTAGTGATGTCGTGGGTCTAGTCCAGCGATGTCGAGGGTCCAGTCTAGTGATGTCGAGGGTCCTGACTAGTGATGTCGAGGGTCTAGTCCAGCTATGCCGAGGGTCCAGTCTAGTGATGTCGTGGGTCTAGTCCAGCGATGTCGAGGGTCCAGTCTAGTGATGCCGAGGGTCCAGACTAGTGATGTCGTGGGTCTAGCCCAGCGATGTCGAGGGACCAGCCTAGTGATGGCGAGAGTCTAGTCTAGTGATGTCGAAAGTCTAGTCTAGTGGTGTCGAGGGTCTGGTCTAGTGGTGTCGAGGATCTAGTCTAGGCGGAGGAGGAGAGGTTCTAAGGACCTCAACCCGCTTAGGTCGTTCCACAACAACGATTTGATGATTAACGCACACAATCGTAGATGATGGGAATATCCAAGAGGCAGGATGACTAAGCACGTACACCCTTCTTCTCATTGTTAGGGAGAAATGATTGGAGAAGTCTTGCGGGCGTCATCACAGGCAATTGCTTGGCATCAGTGAGACGCCTACCTGTGCTGTATGTTGCGAGAAGGATGACACAGCAGAACACTCTCTCTGCGACTGTCCTAGTGTGTGCCGAATCTTTTAGCTCTACACCACTGAAGCCCCTCCTCATTTTTTCTTCAGAAAGCGGGAAAATACAGTAAAGTAAGGTGTCTTCTGGTGGTGCAATGGACCAGTATTTGCGTCTAATTGATGCACTTGATAATTTAAAGGCATCAGGCTTTTTTGCATGCTTATAGGATCGATGAGTCTCTTCTGCAATGGATTAGATCGATTTCGATTGTCCAGAGCAGTATTGCGATTCACCGAGCACCAAAGCACGACTGATATCTGCAAATGCAATCTAGCAATGTATCGTTTAACAAATGTCAGTGCACGATCACAGCACAGTTTTTAAGTACAGGTATTTGTTGACACCGGGTATGGTGTTCTTCAAGAGGTTTTTCTGAGTCGAACCGCAGGTGATGTCGTTGACTACATTTTAAGAAATGTTCGCTGTCATTCCGTAGCAAATGTCCAGCCGATCATGTCTTTCCTCAAGGGCTTCAAGGACCCAATGCATTCTGCACAAAAGTTAGCGCGAAAACTTCTTTATGTTGAGATTAAACGTGATAAGACCTTCTCTAGAAAAAAACTCGATCATTCCGGTCTCCCTCTGCGACACAGGGGCTTGAAGAGCCTCCTTTTCCCTTTTTCTTTTCAAGAGGAGCATGCATATGGTCTATCCCTCCGGCAAGCGGCAACAAGGTAAGTACTGAGATCAGATGAAATAAGGTTCTCTTCAACAGCGCGGTCATACCAGTCTTTCTCTGCGACACAGGAGCTTAGGTTTTAGGTAACGCTTCTGAAGAGCCTATTTTTTCTCTCTTTTTTTGGTGGAAAATGTTAGCCCTCTAGCTCACTCGATGACCCGTTTAACCATCAGCCTCTGGGATAATCTCTCTAACCTACTCGATCCTCTACCATGGACTTGGAGGAAAGCATGTTGCTCGCGACATAAACATTAACATAAACATCCACGTATTCCGCATCTTTTTGCAGTACGAATAGTTTTGCTTTGTCTTTTATTACATTGTCTTACCACGAAAACTTGGACAATATATCCGAGGAATAGCCCCAACTTTGGGCTTATTTATAGTTCTCATCGAAACGTTCCAGCCCATTTGTTGGCGAGAACCGTCCTTTTCGGTCGATAGTACACAATTAGTCCCGTCTTCGCCTATTTTAGGATCTTTCTGCGTCGTTTCTAAGTAAATATTTACAAATGATTCCTCGATATAGTACCATGTGGCTCTCCTAAGGGTGTACCTTAACTTCTAGGATGTGTGTAAGAACCAATAACGACACCATTAAGAGGCTTCAAAAATGTATCGCCCACTACGCTAGTGCTTTATTGGCACATACATATTTAAATTGCAACTACTACTAATTCATTGAGCGCTCAGGTTCATCGGAAAAGGTTCTCGAAGGCTCGTCGAATAAGCCCACGCTCGATGCGTGCTTCCTCATATTCAACGGTCCTCCTGTACCCGATGTATTCCTCAAACTTATTGCCCCCCGTTGGTCCCCAAGAGCTCGCTGGATGGAAGAGTTTTGCCCATTTCTGAACAAAAAAAAAAAAAAAAGGTGTTGGCCCAAATGTCGAAGAAAGAAGTCAGACGCTACCTCTGAGAGAGTCAAGTTAGTCGTCTGCCTTTTAAAAATGCCATAAAGTGCCCAACCGGGCAGTTGTATCAGCCCCATTGCCGCTAGAGTCCAACCGAAAACGTGGGCTATTTGTGGATACTCGACATCTTTGTACGTCAGTGGTTCACGGACAATCAGAGTGTAAATAAGGACCGCGATCATGAGCCCCGGCGTGATGATCCCCCAGCAAATCCTCCAATAAAGTCCAGTTTTTGCCCCGACCATGAACTCTATATCCTGACAAAAGCGCTTAATACCTGAAAAGATTCATGAACTGAATAATCGTGTACGACTCAATGCACTGACCTACCATATACCCATCCGATAGCTAAAAGCTCTCCAATCGCCAGAATCAACGCCGTGAACGAAACTCCATAAAAGTCTACGAGATTCAGAATGAATTGTCCGCCCGGCGTCATGTACACTAAGCTCACGCAAAAACCAATCACCGTTAAGGCCAAGGCCACTGGGTAGTTGGGCAATCGCCGAAACTGATCCCGAATCACACGAATGATGCACGAACCCATACCCACTGTACTTCCAATGCCCAGCACAAACAGCATAAGGAAGAAGAGAACTGCAAAGGCCTATAGGTAGTGCGTTGTATAGACTCGTCATCGATCCCTTACCTGTGGCATTAGTTCGAACTTGGATATAGCGTCCGGATAGGAGATAAAAGCCAGTCCGGCACCGCCCTTAACAACACTCGCAATGTCCGTCGAACCAGTCTGATAGGCCAAGTTGCCCAGAATCCCGAAGGTGATACAACCGGCGATGAGAGAGGAGCACGAATCCATCGTGGTGATGATGACTATGTCTCTGGACACATTTCTGTTGAAGTCGTTGTATGATGCGTAGGTAATTAGGGTACCGAAACAAACGGCGAGGGAGAAGAACACTTGCGTCACGGCCGCATACCACACCTAGAAAGCGAGATAAAGGTTTTAACGTTAGGCGATCAGTAGTTTTTCGATTCCTTACTAATGGATTCAAAAGTTCTTTCCACTGGGGCTTAAAAAAGTAAATAATTCCGTCCATAGCTCCAGGTAGAGTCACGGCACGAACGAGAAGAACCAATAGAACTACATAAGGAAACACTCCGAGAAAGTACGCAGCCTTCCCTGAGCTCTTGACGCCTCGAATCAAGACGCCTCCGATGATGAGCCAAGCTACAGCCAAGCAACCGATTAAATCCAGTTTTGGGTATCCAATTCCGTCTTCAATGGAGTCCTTCTCATTGAGGATCTCCTTCCTGCAAAAACGGTTTTAAATGATCCTCCGGTATTCCGCTTGTTACCTACTGGAAATAAAGCTCCGCGGAGGACATCCTGGTCATATTCGACTCCTCGAAAGTTCCATTTCCATCCAGGCAGCTAGCACCCCACTCGGGACGACAGTAACTCCATGGCAAAACTGATGAAAATGACGCAATGAGGAACCTCAAAGTCAGCGCCATAATGCTGGAGTAGTACGTGATCGAAGCCCCCGTAGCAAGGACCTGTCCAGCAGCGACGCCTACAAGCAAAGCATTAAAAAACCGTTCTATCGTCGACCACCTTTCGATCTTGCCCTTAAGTACGGGTGCGAATGCAAATGCCTTGATAACTCCCCGCCCAGAAAACTGGCCGATCAAGACCTCCAAATAGTACACCGGACGCCCGATAATCAGCAGCACAATCAGGTAAGGAATGACAAATGCTCCGCCGCCATTCTGGAACGCAATAAAAGGGAACCGCCAAATATTACCCAATCCAACCGACAACGAGATACATGAAAACAGGAATTCAAGCTCACTACCCCACTGCTCCTTAGGCTTTGCCTCCTTCACATCACTGCGTTTGCCATTTTCAACGATAAATTTTACGTTCTCCTTAGCTTCCATGCCGCGTCTTTCGCTCGACCAAATCCAGAATCAAACTGAAGATGCGTCAAAGCATCTACATGCCTCCAGTTGATCAATTAAGTGTTCCATTATCCAATTTATCCTCATTCGTGATCACATAACCAGTGATAATGTAAGACTCGGAAACTCGTGTTATCAGCGTTAATTAGCGCCGTCGTGTTGATCGTGGGAGAATTATGCGCATCATTTCGTAAGCGATCAGTGGTACATAAAGACTCCGATCACCTATCGTTGGAATTATCGGTCATGGTCTATTTAGGAATAGGTGCTAAAAGGTTTTAAAGCGTCGGCAGATGGATCTGTTTTGATCTTGGAAGTCAAATTGCTTGATCACGCAGATGAGCGCGGGAGTTAATTCGCTGGAGGCAGCGACATTGACGCAGACTGCCGACAAAGCTTGTATACAATCGGCTCAATGTGATTTTGTGTGATTGTCAAGGGTCCAGTATAGTGATGTCGAGGGTCTAGTCTAACGATGTCGGGGGTCTAGTCTAGTGGTGTCGAGTGTCTAGTCTAGTGATGTCGAGGGTCTAGTCTACTGATGTCGAGTTCTTGTCTATTGATGTCGAGGGTCTAGTCAAGAAATGTCGAGGGTCTAGTCTAGTGATGTCGAGGGTCCAGTTTAGTAATGTCGAGGGTCCAGTCTAGTAGTGTCGAGGGTCTAGTCTACTGATGTCCAAGGTCTAGTCTGGAAATGTCGAGGGTATAGTCTTGTGATGTCGAGGGTCCAGTCTACTAGATGTCCAAGGTCTAGTCTAGTGATGTCGAGGGTCTAGTCTACTGATGTCCAAGGTCTAGTCTAGTGATGTCGAGAGTCCAGTCTAGTGATGTCGAGGGTCTAGTCTACTGATGTCGAGTTCTTGTCTATTGATGTCGAGGGTCTAGTCTAGAAATGTCGAGGGTCTAGTCTAGTGATGTCGAGGGTCCAGTCTAGTAATGTCGAGGGTCCAGCCTAGTAGTGTCGAGGGTCTAGTCTACTAGATGTCCAGGGTCTAGTCTAGTGATGTCGAGGGTCTAGTCTAACGATGTCGGGGGTCTAGTCTAGTGGTGTCGAGTGTCTAGTCTAGTGATATCGAGGGTCTAGTCTACTGATGTCGAGTTCTTGTCTATTGATGTCGAGGGTCTAGTCTAGAAATGTCGAGGGTCTAGTCTAGTGATGTCGAGGGTCCAGTCTACTAGATGTCCAAGGTCTAGTCTAGTGATGTCGAGAGTCTAGTCTACTGATGTCCAAGTCTAGTGATGTCGAGAGTCCAGTCTAGTGATTGCGAGGGTCTAGTCTACTGATGTCGAGTTCTTGTCAATTGATGTCGAGGGTCTAGTCTAGAAATGTCGAGGGTCTAGTCTAGTGATGTCGAGGGTCCAGTTTAGTAATGTCGAGGGTCCAGTCTAGTAGTGTCGAGGGTCTAGTCTACTGATGTCCAAGGTCTAGTCTGGAAATGTCGAGGGTATAGTCTAGTGATGTCGAGGGTCCAGTCTACTAGATGTCCAAGGTCTAGTCTAGTGAAGTCGAGGGTCTAATCTACTGATGTCCAAGGTCTAGTCTAGTGATGTCGAGAGTCCAGTCTAGTGATGTCGAGGGTCTAGTCTACTGATGTCGAGTTCTTGTCTATTGATGTCGAGGGTCTAGTCTAGAAATGTCGAGGGTCTAGTCTAGTGATGTCGAGGGTCCAGTCTAGTAATGTCGAGGGTCCAGCCTAGTAGTGTCGAGGGTCTAGTCTACTAGATGCCCAGGGTCTAGTCTAGTGATGTCGAGGGTCTAGTCTAACGATGTCGGGGGTCTAGTCTAGTGGGGTCGAGTGTCTAGTCTAGTGATATCGAGGGTCTAGTCTACTGATGTCGAGTTCTTGTCTATTGATGTCGAGGGTCTAGTCTAGAAATGTCGAGGGTCTAGTCTAGTGATGTCCAGGGTCCAGTCTACTAGATGTCCAAGGTCTAGTCTAGTGATGTCGAGGGTCTAGTCTACTGATGTCCAAGTCTAGTGATGTCGAGAGTCCAGTCTAGTGATTGCGAGGGTCTAGTCTACTGATGTCGAGTTCTTGTCAATTGATGTCGAGGGTCTAGTCTAGAAATGTCGAGGGTCTAGTCTAGTGATGTCGAGGGTCCAGTCTAGTAATGTCGAGGGTCCAGTCTAGTAGTGTCGAGGGTCTAGTCTACTAGATGTCCAGGGTCTAGTCTAGTGATGTCGAGGGTCTAGTCTACTGATGTCCAAGGTCTAGTCTAGTGATGTCGAGAGTCCAGTCTAGTGATGTCGAGGGTCTAGTCTACTGATGTCGAGGTCTTGTCTAGTGATGTCGGGGGTCTAGTCTAGTGATATCGAGGGTCTAGTCAAAGGATGTCGAGGGTCTAGTCCAGCGATGCCGAGGGTCCATTCTAGTGATGTCGGAGGTTTAGTCTTGTGATGTCGAGGGTCCGGTCGGGGGATTTCGAGGATCCAGTCCAGTGTGATGTCGAGGGTCTAGTCCAGCGATGCCGAGGGTCCAGTCTAGTGATGTTGTGGGTTAAGTCCAGCTATGTCGAGGGTCCAGTCTAGTGATGTCGAGGGTCCAGACTAGTGATATCGAGAGTCTAGTCCAGCGATTCCGAGGGTCTAGTCTAGTGATGTCGTGGGTCTAGTCCAGCGATGTCGAGGGTCCAGTCTAATGATGTCGAGGGTCCAGACTAGTGATGTCGTGGGTCTAGTCCAGCGATGTCGCGGGTTTAGTCTAGTGATGTCGGGGATTTAGTCTTGTGATGTCGAGGGTCTAGTCAAGTGGTGTCGAAGGTCTAGTCTAGTAGTGTCGAGGGTCTAGTCCAGCGATGCCGAGGGTCCAGTCTAAGGATGTCGTGGGTCTAGTCCAGCGATGTCGAGGGTCCAGTCTAGTGATGTCGAGGGTCCAGACTAGTGATGTCGTGGGTCTAGTCCAGCGATGTCGAGGGTCCAGTCTAGGGATTTTGAGGATCCGGTCCAGTGTGATTTCGTGGGTCTAGTCCAGCGATGTCGAGGGTCCAGTCTAGTGATGTCGAGGGTCCAGACTAGTGATATCGAGGGTCTAGTCCAGCGATGCCGAGGGTCTAGTCTAGTGATGTCGTGGGTCTGGTCCAGCGATGTCGAGGGTCTAGTCTAGTGATGTCGGGGATTTAGTCTTGTGATGTCGAGGGTCTAGTCTAGTGGTGTCGAAGGTCTAGTCTAGTAGTGTCGAGGGTCTAGTCCAGCGATGCCGAGGGTCCAGTCTAAGGATGTCGTGAGTCTAGTCCAGCGATGTCGAGGGTCCAGTCTAGTAATGTCCGGTATTTAGTCTTGTGATTTCGAGGGTCCAGTCTAGTGATATCGGGGGTTTAGTCTTGTGATGTCGAAGGTCTAGTTTAGTGGTGTCGAAGGTCTAGTCTAGTAGTGTCGAGGGTCTAGGCCTGCGATGCCGAGGGTCCAGTCTAGTGATAGCGTGGGTCTAGTCCAGCGATGTCGAGGGTCCAGTCTAGTGATGTAGAGGGTCTAGTTTAGTGATGTTGAGGGTCTAGTCTAGAGATGCCGAGGGTCCAGTCCAATGTGATGTCGAGGGTCCAGTCTAGTGATGTCGTGGGTCTAGTCCAGCGATGTCGAGGGTCCAGTCTAGTGATGTCGAGGGTCCAGACTAGTGATGTCGAGGGTCTAGTCCAGCGATGCCGATGGTCCAGCCTAGTGATGTCGTGGGTCTAGTCCAGCGATGTCGAGGGTCCAGTCTAGTGATGTCGAGGGTCCAGACTAGTGATGTTGTGGGTCTATACCAGCGATGTCGAGGGTCCAGTCTAGTGATATCGGGGATTTAGTCTTGTGATGTCGTGGGTCTAGTCCAGCGATGTCGAGGGTCCAGTCTAGTGATGTCGGGGGCTTAGTCTTGTGATGTCGAAGGTCTAGTTTAGTGGTGTCGAGGGTCTAGTCTAGTGGTGTCGAGGGTCTAGTCCAGCGATACCGAGGGTCCAGTCTAGTGATGTCGTGGGTCTAGTCTAGCGATGTCGAGGGTCCAGTCTAGTGATGCCGAGCGTCCAGACTAGTGACGTCGTGGGTCTAATCCAGCGAAGTCGAGGGTCTAGTCTAGTGATGTCGGGGGCTTAGTCTTGTGATGTCGAGGGTCCAGTCTAGTGATTTTGAGGATCCAGTCCAGTGTGATGTCGAGGGTCTAGTTCAGCGATGTCGAGGGTCCAGTCTAGTGATGTCGTGAGTCTAGTCCAGCGATGTCCAGGGTCCAGTCTAGTGATGTCGAGGATTCAGACTAGTGGTGTCGGGGGTCTAGTCCAGCCATGCCGAGGGTCCAGTCTAGTGATGTCGTGGGTCTAGTCCAGCGATGTCGAGGGTCCAGTCTAGTGATGTCGAGGGTCCTGACTAGTGATGTCGAGGGTCTAGTCCAGCTATGCCGAGGGTCCAGTCTAGTGATGTCGTGGGTCTAGTCCAGCGATGTCGAGGGTCCAGTCTAGTGATGCCGAGGGTCCAGACTAGTGATGTCGTGGGTCTAGCCCAGCGATGTCGAGGGACCAGCCTAGTGATGGCGAGAGTCTAGTCTAGTGATGTCGAAAGTCTAGTCTAGTGGTGTCGAGGGTCTGGTCTAGTGGTGTCGAGGATCTAGTCTAGGCGGAGGAGGAGAGGTTCTAAGGACCTCAACCCGCTTAGGTCGTTCCACAACAACGATTTGATGATTAACGCACACAATCGTAGATGATGGGAATATCCAAGAGGCAGGATGACTAAGCACGTACACCCTTCTTCTCATTGTTAGGGAGAAATGATTGGAGAAGTCTTGCGGGCGTCATCACAGGCAATTGCTTGGCATCAGTGAGACGCCTACCTGTGCTGTATGTTGCGAGAAGGATGACACAGCAGAACACTCTCTCTGCGACTGTCCTAGTGTGTGCCGAATCTTTTAGCTCTACACCACTGAAGCCCCTCCTCATTTTTTCTTCAGAAAGCGGGAAAATACAGTAAAGTAAGGTGTCTTCTGGTGGTGCAATGGACCAGTATTTGCGTCTAATTGATGCACTTGATAATTTAAAGGCATCAGGCTTTTTTGCATGCTTATAGGATCGATGAGTCTCTTCTGCAATGGATTAGATCGATTTCGATTGTCCAGAGCAGTATTGCGATTCACCGAGCACCAAAGCACGACTGATATCTGCAAATGCAATCTAGCAATGTATCGTTTAACAAATGTCAGTGCACGATCACAGCACAGTTTTTAAGTACAGGTATTTGTTGACACCGGGTATGGTGTTCTTCAAGAGGTTTTTCTGAGTCGAACCGCAGGTGATGTCGTTGACTACATTTTAAGAAATGTTCGCTGTCATTCCGTAGCAAATGTCCAGCCGATCATGTCTTTCCTCAAGGGCTTCAAGGACCCAATGCATTCTGCACAAAAGTTAGCGCGAAAACTTCTTTATGTTGAGATTAAACGTGATAAGACCTTCTCTAGAAAAAAACTCGATCATTCCGGTCTCCCTCTGCGACACAGGGGCTTGAAGAGCCTCCTTTTCCCTTTTTCTTTTCAAGAGGAGCATGCATATGGTCTATCCCTCCGGCAAGCGGCAACAAGGTAAGTACTGAGATCAGATGAAATAAGGTTCTCTTCAACAGCGCGGTCATACCAGTCTTTCTCTGCGACACAGGAGCTTAGGTTTTAGGTAACGCTTCTGAAGAGCCTATTTTTTCTCTCTTTTTTTGGTGGAAAATGTTAGCCCTCTAGCTCACTCGATGACCCGTTTAACCATCAGCCTCTGGGATAATCTCTCTAACCTACTCGATCCTCTACCATGGACTTGGAGGAAAGCATGTTGCTCGCGACATAAACATTAACATAAACATCCACGTATTCCGCATCTTTTTGCAGTACGAATAGTTTTGCTTTGTCTTTTATTACATTGTCTTACCACGAAAACTTGGACAATATATCCGAGGAATAGCCCCAACTTTGGGCTTATTTATAGTTCTCATCGAAACGTTCCAGCCCATTTGTTGGCGAGAACCGTCCTTTTCGGTCGATAGTACACAATTAGTCCCGTCTTCGCCTATTTTAGGATCTTTCTGCGTCGTTTCTAAGTAAATATTTACAAATGATTCCTCGATATAGTACCATGTGGCTCTCCTAAGGGTGTACCTTAACTTCTAGGATGTGTGTAAGAACCAATAACGACACCATTAAGAGGCTTCAAAAATGTATCGCCCACTACGCTAGTGCTTTATTGGCACATACATATTTAAATTGCAACTACTACTAATTCATTGAGCGCTCAGGTTCATCGGAAAAGGTTCTCCAAGGCTCGTCGAATAAGCCCACGCTCGATGCGTGCTTCCTCATATTCAACGGTCCTCCTGTACCCGATGTATTCCTCAAACTTATTGCCCCCCGTTGGTCCCCAAGAGCTCGCTGGATGGAAGAGTTTTGCCCATTTCTGAACAAAAAAAAAAAAAAAAAGGTGTTGGCCCAAATGTCGAAGAAAGAAGTCAGACGCTACCTCTGAGAGAGTCAAGTTAGTCGTCTGCCTTTTAAAAATGCCATAAAGTGCCCAACCGGGCAGTTGTATCAGCCCCATTGCCGCTAGAGTTCAACCGAAAACGTGGGCTATTTGTGGATACTCGACATCTTTGTACGTCAGTGGTTCACGGACAATCAGAGTGTAAATAAGGACCGCGATCATGAGCCCCGGCGTGATGATCCCCCAGCAAATCCTCCAATAAAGTCCAGTTTTTGCCCCGACCATGAACTCTATATCCTGACAAAAGCGCTTAATACCTGAAAAGATTCATGAACTGAATAATCGTGTACGACTCAATGCACTGACCTACCATATACCCATCCGATAGCTAAAAGCTCTCCAATCGCCAGAATCAACGCCGTGAACGAAACTCCATAAAAGTCTACGAGATTCAGAATGAATTGTCCGCCCGGCGTCATGTACACTAAGCTCACGCAAAAACCAATCACCGTTAAGGCCAAGGCCACTGGGTAGTTGGGCAATCGCCGAAACTGATCCCGAATCACACGAATGATGCACGAACCCATTCCCACTGTACTTCCAATGCCCAGCACAAACAGCATAAGGAAGAAGAGAACTGCAAAGGCCTATAGGTAGTGCGTTGTATAGACTCGTCATCGATCCCTTACCTGTGGCATTAGTTCGAACTTGGATATAGCGTCCGGATAGGAGATAAAAGCCAGTCCGGCACCGCCCTTAACAACACTCGCAATGTCCGTCGAACCAGTCTGATAGGCCAAGTTGCCCAGAATCCCGAAGGTGATACAACCGGCGATGAGAGAGGAGCACGAATCCATCGTGGTGATGATGACTATGTCTCTGGACACATTTCTGTTGAAGTCGTTGTATGATGCGTAGGTAATTAGGGTACCGAAACAAACGGCGAGGGAGAAGAACACTTGCGTCACGGCCGCATACCACACCTAGAAAGCGAGATAAAGGTTTTAACGTTAGGCGATCAGTAGTTTTTCGATTCCTTACTAATGGATTCAAAAGTTCTTTCCACTGGGGCTTAAAAAAGTAAATAATTCCGTCCATAGCTCCAGGTAGAGTCACGGCACGAACGAGAAGAACCAATAGAACTACATAAGGAAACACTCGGAGAAAGTACGCAGCCTTCCCTGAGCTCTTGACGCCTCGAATCAAGACGCCTCCGATGATGAGCCAAGCTACAGCCAAGCAACCGATTAAATCCAGTTTTGGGTATCCAATTCCGTCTTCAATGGAGTCCTTCTCATTGAGGATCTCCTTCCTGCAAAAACGGTTTTAAATGATCCTCCGGTATTCCGCTTGTTACCTACTGGAAATAAAGCTCCGCGGAGGACATCCTGGTCATATTCGACTCCTCGAAAGTTCCATTTCCATCCAGGCAGCTAGCACCCCACTCGGGACGACAGTAACTCCATGGCAAAACTGATGAAAATGACGCAATGAGGAACCTCAAAGTCAGCGCCATAATGCTGGAGTAGTACGTGATCGAAGCCCCCGTAGCAAGGACCTGTCCAGCAGCGACGCCTACAAGCAAAGCATTAAAAAACCGTTCTATCGTCGACCACCTTTCGATCTTGCCCTTAAGTACGGGTGCGAATGCAAATGCCTTGATAACTCCCCGCCCAGAAAACTGGCCGATCAAGACCTCCAAATAGTACACCGGACGCCCGATAATCAGCAGCACAATCAGGTAAGGAATGACAAATGCTCCGCCGCCATTCTGGAACGCAATAAAAGGGAACCGCCAAATATTACCCAATCCAACCGACAACGAGATACATGAAAACAGGAATTCAAGCTCACTACCCCACTGCTCCTTAGGCTTTGCCTCCTTCACATCACTGCGTTTGCCATTTTCAACGATAAATTTTACGTTCTCCTTAGCTTCCATGCCGCGTCTTTCGCTCGACCAAATCCAGAATCAAACTGAAGATGCGTCAAAGCATCTACATGCCTCCAGTTGATCAATTAAGTGTTCCATTATCCAATTTATCCTCATTCGTGATCACATAACCAGTGATAATGTAAGACTCGGAAACTCGTGTTATCAGCGTTAATTAGCGCCGTCGTGTTGATCGTGGGAGAATTATGCGCATCATTTCGTAAGCGATCAGTGGTACATAAAGATTCCGATCACCTATCGTTGGAATTATCGGTCATGGTCTATTTAGGAATAGGTGCTAAAAGGTTTTAAAGCGTCGGCAGATGGATCTGTTTTGATCTTGGAAGTCAAATTGCTTGATCACGCAGATGAGCGCGGGAGTTAATTCGCTGGAGGCAGCGACATTGACGCAGACTGCCGACAAAGCTTGTATACAATCGGCTCAATGTGATTTTGTGTGATTGTCAAGGGTCCAGTATAGTGATGTCGAGGGTCTAGTCTAACGATGTCGGGGGTCTAGTCTAGTGGTGTCGAGTGTCTAGTCTAGTGATGTCGAGGGTCTAGTCTACTGATGTCGAGTTCTTGTCTATTGATGTCGAGGGTCTAGTCAAGAAATGTCGAGGGTCTAGTCTAGTGATGTCGAGGGTCCAGTTTAGTAATGTCGAGGGTCCAGTCTAGTAGTGTCGAGGGTCTAGTCTACTGATGTCCAAGGTCTAGTCTGGAAATGTCGAGGGTATAGTCTTGTGATGTCGAGGGTCCAGTCTACTAGATGTCCAAGGTCTAGTCTAGTGATGTCGAGGGTCTAGTCTACTGATGTCCAAGGTCTAGTCTAGTGATGTCGAGTGTCTAGTCTAGTGATGTCGAGGGTCTAGTCTACTGATGTCGAGTTCTTGTCTATTGATGTCGAGGGTCTAGTCTAGAAATGTCGAGGGTCTAGTCTAGTGATGTCGAGGGTCCAGTCTACTAGACGTCCAAGGTCTAGTCTAGTGATGTCGAGGATCTAGTCTACTGATGTCCAAGTCTAGTGATGTCGAGAGTCCAGTCTAGTGATGTCGAGGGTCTAGTCTACTGATGTCGAGGGTTCAGTCTAGTAATGTCGAGGGTCCAGTCTAGTAGTGTCGAGGGTCTAGTCTACTAGATTTCCAGGGTCTAGTCTGGTGATGCCGAGGGTCTAGTCTACTGATGTCCAAGGTCTAGTCTAGTGATGTCGAGAGTCCAGTCTAGTGATGTCGAGGGTCTAGTCTTGAAATGTCGAGGGTCTAGTCTAGTGATGTCGAGGGTCCAGTCTAGTAATGTCGAGGGTCCAGTCTAGTAGTGTCGAGGGTCTAGTCTACTAGATTTCCAGGGTCTAGTCTGGTGATGCCGAGGGTCTAGTCTACTGATGTCCAAGGTCTAGTCTAGTGATGTCGAGAGTCCAGTCTAGTGATGTCGAGGGTCTAGTCTACTGATGTCGAGGTCTTGTCTAGTGATGTCGGGGGTCTAGTCTAGTGATATCGAGGGTCTAATCAAAGGATGTCGGAGGTCTAGTCTAGTGAGGTCGAGTGTCCAGTCTAATGATGTCGAGGGCCGAGTTTGGTGATGTCGAGGGTCTAGTCTAGTGATGTTGTGGGTTAAGTCCAGCTATGTCGAGGGTCCAGTCTAATGATGTCGAGGGTCCAGACTAGTGATATCGGGGGTCTAGTCCAGCGATGCCGGGGGTCTCGTCTAGTGATGTTGTGGGTTAAGTCCAGCGATGTCGAGGGTCCAGTCTAGTGATGTCGAGGGTCCAGACTAGTGATATCGGGGGTCTAGTCCAGCGATGCCGAGGGTCTCGTCTAGTGATGTCGTGGGTCTAGTCCAGCGATGTCGAGGGTCCAGTCTAGTGATGTCGAGGGTACAGACTAGTGATGTCGTGGGTCTAGTCTAGTGGTGTCGATGGTCTAGTCTAGTAGTGTCGAGGGTCTAGTCCAGCGATGCCGAGGGTCCAGTCTAAGGATGTCGTGGGTCTAGTCCAGCGATGTCGAGGGTCCAGTCTAGTGATGCCGAGGGTCCAGACTAGTGATGTTGTGGGTCTAGTCCAGCGATGTCGAGGGTCCAGTCTAGTGATGTCGGGGATTTAGTCTTGTGATGTCGAAGGTCTAGTTTAGTGGTGTCGAGAGTCTAGTCTAGTAGTGTCGAGGGTCTAGTCCAGCGATACCGAGGGTCCAGTCTAGTGATGTCGTGGGTCTAGTCTTGCGATGTCGAGGGTCCAGTCTAGTGATGCCGAGGGTCCCGACTAGTGATGTCGTGGGTCTAATCCAGCGAAGTCGAGGGTCCAGTCTAGTGATGTCGGGGGCTTATTCTTGTGATGTCGAGGGTCCAGTCTAGTGATTTTGAGGATCCAGTCCAGTGTGATGTCGAGGGTCTAGTCCAGCGATGCCGAGGGTCCAGTCTAGTGATGTCGTGAGTCTAGTCCAGCGATGTCCAGGGTCCAGTCTAGTGATGTCGAGGATTCAGACTAGTGATGTCTGGGGTCTAGTCCATCGATGCCGAGGGTCCAGTCTAGTGATGTCGTGGGTCTAGTCCAGCGATGTCGAGGGTCCAGTCTAGTGATGTCGAGGGTCTAGTCCAGCGATGCCGAGGGTCCAGTCTAGTGATGTCGAGGGTCTAGCCCAGCAATGTCGAGGGTCTAGTTCAGTGATACTGACGGTCTGTAGAAAGGTGACCCGGAGAGTTCCAATAATTAAAGCAACCAATCGACATGTTGTTACGGACACCAACCGACGGTTATGTTCGAATTTCGCTGTCAAAGTTTGGTATGATGGCAGCTTTCGGCGGCATACTGCTGAACATAGATAAATTAACAAGATGGCAATCTCGATGGCTTTGACAGGCATTTTGACAACTAGCCCCTACAAACTCGTTTCGATTTGACGCCGTCTTGACTATGTCATTCTGCCTTGTTCCGACGTCTTGACTCTAAGTCAAAAGCGTCGTTTTTAAAGCGGCCTCTAGACGCTCAATATTATTGTGCGAAATATTGCACAATTTTATTGGCTTGCTGCCCCAGACGGTTCAATATTTTCTTTGCAGAATCTTGCAATATTATCTACAGACGAACAATAATATTGTGCAATATCAAATATTGCACAATATTATTAGGCCTCTAGGGGCCGCTTTAATTACAAATACAACAACCAACCCTTGCGGAGATCACAGGGCAGACGTACGAAAGTTTTCCGTCTTGTTAATTTATCTATGCTGCTGAATGTCAGAGCATTCTAGTAACCTCTGAAGAGGAACGTCTGACGGCGAATATTCGAGAAAGTGGGCCCAGGGCTATATAAGCCGGCCACTCGCCCTCAGGAGCATTCAGTTTTCGGGATTCAATAGCGAGTGATCAGTCGATAATCAGGCTATCTAGCGAGAAGTAGAGACAAAAGTTGTAATAAAAGTGAGGCGTCGAGATAGTTGACCTGAGGTTGTAATAATAAATAAAGTGTGTGTATGGATTATGGATTGCATTTTATCGCAACCCAGTGATCGAACCCTTTGCTGAACTCGTAGTAATTTTTGAAACAATATCAAATGAAGAATATATTTACGTCTTAGGTGGTATCACAAGTACAAAAAAAAAGATCAAAGAAACAGTAACATCTGCGCTTAGTGGTAGTGTCCACCTTTCTCGTGGCCCGCCGTCTCGGCCGCATAGATCGTCTTCGTCATGAGGTAGTCGCGAAAGAGTTTAAATAGTGTGTAATGGTTTGTGAGTGCGAGAAAACTCAGCGAGAGAATATGATACCATTCCTCTGCGAACAGAAGGATGATGATTTGCAGGACGACTTGGATCATCTGTGCGGCGGAGAGCTTCATGAAGAACTCTGACGGGTTGAGGAAGAGTTTCTGGAAAAAGACGGTAAAAATTTAACAACAAATCCAAGTCTATCTAGCGTAAGGATGTCTTACATAGAAGCGTGAGTGAGATGAGTTGCCGGGCAGAGCTGTCGTCATTATACCAAATGACTCATAAATGTCACCAGCGTATCGCACAATACTCTCGTCACCCCACGCTACTGACTTTGACCAGGTAGCTGGCTGTACATCGGTCAGGTCGGTGGGATCAATGCGACACCACATGCCCAGATGCAGGGCAGCTCGATGAAGGATGTCGCAGTATGTCGCTGAGAAATTAAATTCGGCGCACATGGCGAATCCCCCGAGCCAGATGAAGAGGATGTGCTGCGTGGTCCAGTAACTGTCGTAGTAAATGGTTTTCTGTGCAAACACACAGGGAATGTAACAGCCGTAGTATGTGTTGGCGAGCGAGGTGAAGATGATGTGCTTTATGCGGTTGTTGAAGTCGTTCTTTAGGGCGTCCACTTCGCCGCGGATGGTAGAGGGAGTCGTGGAGCAATTGTGCATTGGTACACCCTCGAAGTAGAATCCTTGTACCTCGCATGAGGTGCGGAAAAATGGCTCGATTTGAAAGCCAAAAACCAAGAGGTACAGAACGAACCTGAAACGAAGAAGCAACTGTTACACAAACGATAGATGGAGTGTAAAGATTGAACTTACGGGTATATGAGCACTCCTATCAATGTGAAACCCCTTTTTGCATACAGTTGAACGGCGCACAGTGCGAGGATAGAAAGAATCAGCGTCCCGAAGGTATACTTTGCGATCTGCTTGTACAGCTGCAGGTTTTTCTTGTTGGGAACCATGTCTAAGCACTTTATTATCAGGCAGTAGAGAAGGCGTCGGGATAACATGACAGCCGTGAACACGACCAGGTATGACTCGATGAGGTAGTAATTCTAAGAAAGGAAAACGGATTAGCCTTAATTGAAGTGAGATTTGCTGATCCTACAATTGTTTGGTTCTTATGGGAGTCCGGGGTCCACCAAACGGTGCGATAGATGTGAAGGAATTGCATTGCGGCACCAAACAGGAAGAATACGAACATGACGAGTTCGTTCAACAACTCGGGGCTGTCTAGAATTAAAGGAAATGGTATGTGCTTTGGCACTGGCACATCGTAATTCACTTCCCACGCAGAGTCGAGATCGTTATCCATTAAGGAAACACGTTTATCGTGATTTTATGTTGAATAAACCTCCAAATCAAATGCTTCCCTTCAGTTTACTTGCTAAATAACAATCAACAAATGTCAAAGACAAACTGTCAGTGACAGAAGTAAACAATAAATCGAGTATCGATGTGTACTTCTAGGACTGAACGCGCCCACTCGTCGTTGACATTGCTGTCAATGAGTCAGACGTTCTGGTCTCACTTTGTGTGTATGAATATTAAGTTATCGAAGTGAAAATCAGTTTATAAAAATACTTCCAGGGCAAAATATAAGCATTAAATATGGGGTGTGATGGTGGAACTATTCCTCGTCGGGATGAACTCGTGCGACTCAAGAAAAAGGCCGAACAGGTGAGCAATTCCATTTTCCAAGGTTTCCTTGAATTCTCATTGATTGTGTTTTGCTTTTATAGAAAGATAAGGATGCGGAACGTGAATTTCGCTGGCTGCACTGCGCATTAACGCAACAGCGCCTCCAGGAGCCGATAGTGATGTGTGGCCTCGGCCGTCTTTATTCCAAACAGAGCGTCATCGAACAATTGCTGGAGAAGGACAAGATGCCAGAGTCGTGCAAACATATCAAGGGCATTCGTGACATTAAGGACCTGAACCTATCACCCAACCCTGCGTATAAGGATGAAAACAAGACAGGAGGTAGCCTAGACACCAGGGGTGCGCCGTACATTTGCAAATTGATGGGCTTGGAGATGTCGGGCAAATTCCGTTTCAATGCATTGTGGTCCTGCGGATGTGTGTTCTCTGAGCGCGCTTTGAAGCAAATCAAGACAAAGAATTGTCCCCTATGCCAGGCGCCCTACAACATCGAGGATGTCATCGTCCTAAACGGCTCCGATGAGGACGTCGAGATGATGCAAGCAAAAATCGAGATGCGCAACGCGAGGAAGAAGTCATCAAAGAAGATCAAGAACAAGGTAGAAACAGCAACGTCCTCAAACCCCACCGTGAGCAGTTCTGCGGATGTGGTGGACCCGAAACCGCCAACCTCAACCAGCGCCGACAAGCCGGCTACTGTAAAGAACAAACTCGCCTCCATCAAGCGACCGATGAATGGAAAATCCCTAGAAGACCCAGAAATCAAGCGTCTCAAGGAGGACTATAGTGTAGCGAAGGATCCCAAGGCGAGCAACGTCTACAAATCGCTGTTCACCAGCCACAAGAGCGAGAAGGAGCAGAACCGTGCCCACTGGGTCACGTATAATCCATTTTATAATTAGTAACGCACATATCTGTACAATAAAAAACGTGTCACATAGGCTTTGGAAGCTTTTTATTTACTTCTCCTCAGGTTCCATGTAGTGCCCTGCCCGTGATCCTTGAGCGCGACACCGTTTCGACTCAAGCAGTCCCGTAGTTCATCGCAGACCTTGAAGAGTTCGTTGTTCTTCGTCGCGATCGCTCTGTCTCGCAGCTGTTTTCTGGTATTCACCACGTCCTCTAGCAGCGAGTCGATATTTAGTTCTGCTTGTGTGAGTTGCATCGAGGAATCCAGGTTCAAGCCGAAGCACTGGAAGGTCTCGTTTACGAAATTGTCCACCGCCGCGACGGTATCTAGGCTAGATGCGGCCAGCACTGTGGACGGTGCGTTAATTGACTTGTTCACGGTTGAAGTGAGTTCGGCAAGAATGCCGATGCACCTCGCCGTGTTGAAGTCATCCCTTAGGTGTGTGTCGATCTCCTGCTTGGCCAGAGACAATTCTTTCGCGATATGGGGGCCGTCTATAGAAGCACCACGTTTCTTACCATCCAGATACGCTCGAACGTTTAAGCTGAATTCGATGAATCGCTGCAGGGTGTTCCTTGCAGTTAGCATCATATTCCGGGCGTACTCAACGGAACTACGATAGTTCGAGAGCAAGCACGACATCCGAAACTCATCCGCGGAGTAGGTACTCAGCAGTTCATCGATGGCGATTGTATTCTTCAGCGATTTCGACATTTTCTCTTGTTGATCCGCTGCCCTCAGGTGGCCAGTGTGCAGCCAGTAGTTCACCCATTGCGTTGTGCCGTGGAAAACACAGCTCTGCGCCTCTTCGTTCTCGTGGTGTGGAAATTTCAGGTCCAATCCACCGGCATGAATGTCAATTCCACTCCCGAAAATCCTGCTGGCTAGCACGCTGCATTCGATATGCCATCCCGGACGCCCGTGACCCCACGGCGAAGACCACGATGGCTCGTTGTCGTTCTTCCGCGCTTTCCACAGGGCGAAGTCAATCGTTGACTGCTTGGACTCGTGAGCCATATCCTCGAGATTCAACCGCTGAAGCTTTCCATATCGCGGGAATTTGCTGACATCGAAGTACACTGATCCGTCGGGACCGACGTAAGCTGATCCTTTCTCTAGAATGCCGGTGATAAATGCAATGATTTGTGGAACGTTCTCCGAGACTCGTATTTTGATGTTCGGCTCAGCTACTCCCAGCTTCCGTAGATCGTCCCAGAATTGCCCTTCGTAGTGTCGTGCGATTTCGAACCACGGTCTCCCAGCCTCCCGGCTTCGTTTAATGATTTTGTCGTCGATGTCGGTAATGTTCATGGCGGTCACGAGATTTAGTCGAAAGTGATTCTTCAGGATCCGCTGGATGATGTCAAGTTTCACATAGCAACTGGCGTGACCAAGATGTGATGAATCGTAAACTGTCGGTCCGCATGTGTACCAAGTGGCAAAGTGTTTGTTCCGCAGCACTAAAGGAACATTGGATCGTGTTATGCAGCTGTAGACCTGTATGCCGGTCGGAATGCCGTCCGGTGACTGCCATTGGTGACTGATGGTTCGTCGGATTTGCGAATAAACTCGGTGAAGACGTCGTCCATGGAGTGAGATGGTTAAGAGTCTCATGCTAAGCAGGGATAATGAATTATCCCTGATGCTAAGTGTTTGGTTAGATGCATACAGTGGGTCTTACTGCAACTGTCACTTTGACACCCGACAGCTGATTTGTGTTGTGACAGTTCTCTTTCATTCGGTGAAGTTTGTTATACCTTCGGAGCTACGGAGCTGAGCGGAGTTTGTTTTACTTAAGTGAGGATTAAAACTACTTAGATCTCGTCAAAATGATGCGCTATGAAGGTGAGGAGAAATTGGCGGACGAATCTCCATGCTCCGGGGTCCGTGCAGACCTGAAAATGTGTCTCCTCGAGAGCGATTGCTGTAGGAAGGTACTATATCAGCCCATTAATAGGCATTTTTCTGCAATTTTTCTTTAATTTTAGGACAAAAAGACACCAAGGCAGTGCTTGCAGACAAACCAGATCCCAGATGAGTGCAAGGCGCTCCGCACTACGTTCTTTGAGTGCAAAAGGTCTTTGGTAAGTCGGTCGTTTTTATGGCGGCATTCGTTTGCTAATGTAATGTCATTGCAGCTGGATAATAGAGCAAGGTTCCGTGGACGAAAGGGGTACTAAGAAATAGTGTTTTTTTTATAGATTATTAAGGTTTTTCATTAAAATGTGAAAGATTTCATAATTTCGAAAGATTTTTTTGCGATTTTGACGTTCATAAACTGAACAGCTTTCGACTCTCGTTCGATATTCTGCCTTAGGGGGCGGCTACATCTCGTACAATTTTTATTGTTTTAAGGTAAATTGGCTTAAATTGTTATGTCATCGTTGCGTTTATGTGCGGATCTAGGCTTTTCGTCGGCGTTTGTTAAAAATGTGCCGGTAGATGTGAACGATAAAATCCTCGCTGCGTACAACTATTTGAAGAGGCTGTTTCCTTGTGTTTTTGTTTCCTGTATAGTTTTGGGAGCGACGCACGGCTCTCTCGTTAAGCATTAAGCGCTTCTGTTATGCTGTGAACATTTTTAATTCACGGCACATTGCACTTTCCATCATTCTCTAATGCCTTTTGGATCAGCGACATTTTTTGGGGTGGGCCGTTCAGTCGCACTCATGATACTCATTGTTAGAATAGTAAGCCCAGTGTGGCCTCAAATCAGTTTTATCAGAAAGATATCTATCCGTAAAATCCTTGCCCTATTGTATACGCGGGATTCCTTTCTATTAAACTGTTGCTCGTATTAAACTAACAGGTACATCTATGTATAGGCAAACATGTAGCTGCTGAAGACCATGTAGCAGATTACCTTTACCCTGGAGTCAAATTGGCTGCATTGAAAGGGCCACCTTTTCAGAACGAAAGGCCCTCGGTCTTTTACCAGATCAGCATCTACATTTTTATCAGAATATAGGTATTAATCCAGCCAGATTCCGGTCGTCCGGTCCAAAGATTGAAAACCTTCGGCAGCCTTTTCTAGAGGCCCTAGATAAATGATTTCTGGAAATTGATTTTCAGTTTACAGTCATCTTGTTGAAGTCGCACTGCAGTAGGGTAACAATTGTGTCGATTGTTTGACCTATACAGCAATGGTTGACTTATGCTCAGCTGTTTTAGCTTGTAGTAAGGTCTAACTATACGATGTCGAAGGCTTTTATCCAAGTCTATCAGACAGGCACCCGAAATAGACTTCGACACTATGTTTATAGTGTGATGCACTGTCCTGAAACCGAATTGGTTATCCGGAATGATGGTCTTGGCCTCAACTCATTTCAGCTCTGTGAACCACCTTCTGGGAGACCTTACTGATACTCGGAAGGAGACCTATCGACCAGGGATTTGCGGGCTCAGGCCATTTTCTCTGATCAACTCATGAGTATTTTCAATCCGTGACTTCAGTGCTTTGACCACCGAGTTTTGTACGTCGGTAAACTGTCTGTATGTATGTATGTTGGCGTTACAGTCCATGAAGAACCTGAGCCGAGCTTCTCTCAATCACCCATGTTGTGTGTGATTTCATTTTCCCATAGGTGAAAGGGACCTACCGTTTATTGCCGGTTCCGAACGGCGAATTTCGAGAAGTTTTTCATGACAATTTTACTACAGGGGGTTTTGTCAGAAACCCGCTGAGGAGAAACACCGTGAAAAACACGTTCGATGACATGGCTGTGTCGGGATTCGATCCCGTGTCATCGGCGTCAGAGGCCAACACACTACCCACTGCGCCACGGCGCTCTCAAACTGTCTGTACATTAGTCTAATATCCTGTCTGTGAAGTGCAACAATTGTCGCGCTTCGGGACACGTTAGTGGTTTTATGATGCCGCTGGTGTGGTGTGTTCTGCCCATCGTTTGCTTAGCTAATTCGCCCGTTTATATTTGTAAGGTTCCTATCAACCTTGTCGTTTGATAGGTACCTGCTTGTCGGTGGGAAGGAGAAGCTCGAAGTGAGAGCTCTTGTCAGCGTGCCCTTCTATAATCATAGGGGTGTGTTGGGACATATTCGACATATCGGTTCGGTTTTTGGATTTCGGCACCAAGTCCGCAATGGTCACTGTCGTATACCACGGTCCGTAAAAATTTGGTAGATAATTCGTTCGTGTCAGTAAGTCTCAGTCAGCATAGGAGCCGCTTCTAGAAAATGACGTTCTATCCATTACATTTTTTGAATACTGGACTAAGTGGTCGTCGCTATTGCTTAAATGCACCAAATAAATTTTGTTACGTTTGCGGACAGTATATTGTGAAATCGCAAGCAAAAAATGCTTCCAAAAAAGTGAGAAGTGCATATTTACTCTATTTTGGACGTGCCATTCAAGATCGAGATAAACCATGGATACCAAATTTTTTTTGTGTTTCGTACTATGCTACTCTCATATCTTGGTTAAATGGGAACAAGACGTCAATGCAATTTGCCGTTCCAGCTTTATGGCGTGAACCTAGTAACCATTTAAATTTTTTTTTTTTAATAATTTGCGCGCACTCAAGGTCTATTAACCTTATTATGTCGGCGACACAGTGCGGGCAGAAGGTAGAAAGGAAGAGAAATAGAGGAGATGCCGTTGGACATTGATCTTAAATGCTTGCATGTTGCATTGAGGGGGGAACACCGCATCCGGCAGGGAGTTCCAGATTCGTGTGGTTCGGTTAATGAAAGATTCTCTATATTCGACAGTACGTCCGAAAGCGGGCTTCAGGGTATATTGGTGAGCATTCCTAGAGAGACGTGTATTGCGGGAGAAATGTTGAAGGGGCGGAATGCAACTGGCTATTTCATCAGAGCATTTTTGGTGGTAGTAACGATAAAACAGGGAGAGGCAGGCAACATTCCTGCGGTGTTCCAGCGAGTCTAATGTTTTGGTAATGCTGGAGTCACCTATCAGTTTTATGGCTCGTTTTTGTATTCTGTCTAGTAGGTGCAGTGAGGTCTTGGAAGCACCGGACCAGACATGAGCGTTAAACTCTAATTTGGGGCGAATGAACGCCTTATAGATTGTAGCCAGATCTAAGGGTGAGAAATATTTCTTGCATCTGTATAAGAATCCTAGGCATTTCGCAGCATTCTTGGCGACACTGAATATATGGTCGCTCCAATTAAGATTGTGAGCAACACTCATACCCAGGATGGAAAGCTTTTCAGTTTCTGAGATGCAAGTGCCATTCATGGATAATGGCTGCGGGTTAGTTATACGCTTTAACGACAAGAGACAGCATTGTGTTTTGGATGCATTAAATTCCATTCTATTGTTTTTACCCCATTGGATAATGCTGTCGATATCGGAATTTAATGAGCTTAACATACGCTGCCGCTCATTATCTACAACCGACGTGCAGGGTCGTAAACTGGTGAACGAATATGAGAAGCTGAGGGTACTGTCGTCAGCGAAGGAGTGAATTGGATTAGAAGTAACAGACAAGAGATCATTTATAAAAATAAGAAAGAGTGTCGGAGACAAAACGGAGCCCTGGGGAACACCGGCATTTACAAAGTGAGTATTAGACTTGAATCCGTCCAAAACAACTTGAACTGAACGATTCGAATGGTAGCTTCTAATCCATTGAAAAAGAGACTCATCGATCCCAAAAGCACGCATTTTCGACAAAAGGGCTTCGTGCCAAACCCTGTCAAATGCTTTCGAAATATCCAGTGCAACAATTTTGCTTTCACCTGCTTGGTCAACCGAGTGATTCCACTTTTCAGCGAGATATGCCATCAAATCACCAGTGGATCTGTTGCTGCGGAAACCGTATTGGCGGTCATTGAGGAGTTTCCGTGATTCAAGATATTTCATAAGCTGACGGTTAATCATTTTAATGATTGCTACTTTTGCATGACTGACACATGTGGTTTTACAAAGAAAATCAAACACAACATCAATTATCCTAACGTTCCTTCAATGTCGAAACCAGTACCTCACAGTGAAGAAATGCCTCCTCCTTGACCTCCTTCCAAAAATGAAATTGAGATTTCAGAAGAGCCAGATTTGCCAGATGTTGTAGAATATAATGACGGGAGCAGCGAAGATCCTGATTTTTTACCCTCAACAAGTTCTCTTGGCCGTCCACATCTGATAAATCAAGATAAATTGAATGATTTGATACGAGACTTAGATTTATCAATTAGGCAAGCTGAATTACTAGGATCTAGATTAAAAGAGTGGAACTTGTTGGCTCCTAACACAAATGTATAAATGCAAAAGTTAAAATTTTACGATATTTTGTACCTAAATTATATAAGATTTTTTTTCAAGTCGAGTGCGTGCGCCACCGTAGATGCGGCCGTCCTTTGCCGCGCCTTCCTTCCGGGTCGGAGCTGTATTTTCCATGCGCTCTACATGGCCTAGCCACCTTAGACGCTGTATCCGTAGACGTCGTACACGGCCGATGCCGCTGTACAACCCGTACAGTTCTTCGTTAAATCTTCTCCTCCATACTCCCTTTGGCAAGAGTGATTCTTCTTTTTATTTCAGCGCTGATGTTGTCGCCGGTCATAAGTGAGCCCAGGGAGACGAATTCCTTGGCCACTTCAAAGTTATATCTGCCCATGGTGACGTTCTGGCTAATACGTCGATGTTGCCCGTCTTTTTTGATGAAAGCAGATATTTGGTTTTACCCTCATTAGCCTTGAGACCCATCTTAGCCGCTTCTACCTCAATGCTTACAAAGGCCTCATTGACGTCTCGCTGTGTCCATCCAATCACGTCAATGTCGTCGGCGTACGCAAGCAATGCGTAGACTTGAAATAAATCGCACGCTTTTGTTGGCCAGTGACTCTTGCACGATCTTTTCAAGCGCGATGTTGAAAAAGTTGCATGAAATAACATGAAAGGGCTTGGTTTGCTCATTACCGACCTTAATGGAGCAACAAGAATTCTCCATTGGCATCCTGCACAGTCGGACAAGTTTGGCAGGGATGTTAAAACTAGACATGGCTTTGTATAGTTCATCCCTATACACGCTGTCATATGCAGCCTTGAAATCGACGAAAAGGTGGTGAGTGTCGACTACTCTTTGTAGATTGCCTAAAATATTGGGTACGTTGATATATTCGTAGCTTTTTTGGTGATAAGTAGCGTTTAATCGAAATAACTTAAGAACAGCTGATTGCTTTGACAACTACCGACTCATTTGAAAGGTGTTAGTTAAAGCTTTAATTTGAGCACGTGCTTTGTGTGCGATGGAATTTCTCTAAATTTGATTGGCAATCCCACTTGGTTTGTCTGTAGTTCGAACAAAGTACTCTATGACGACTATGTTGCTGATGGCTCGACGGCCCTAACGTCTCAGTTTCTCGTCAAAAGGAGTTGGCGAAAAAATCACGAAATGTGCTTCGTCATTGACAATGTGGACAAGCAAGTTTGCAGCATTTGAAGGGAAAAAGATTTCACATTGGTATCAAGGCTCTCCATTGCATCAGGCGGCGTTATTTGGTCAAATAAATTCCATAAAGGCTTCTGTCATTTGTGACATAAAACACCTCTTATTCACTTTTGAAATTAAAACGCGTTCATCATCAAGTTAAAAAGAAATGTGCAGTCGCCCTTACTCGTATCTCCATATCTCACCAAAAGCCACCCATTAAGAGTGACAACACCATGGCAACTGTCAATTAACTTGCAGACCCATCATTTGTCAAATGAGTGAGGGAAAAAAATGTCAACACGACTGTCGGAAAATCCAATATAACAATAATTACACATCAATTCTCGCCGTACGATAAAATGGATTAAAACCCGTTGAGAAAAACTACATTTCGCACATTGACATTGACACACACAACGTCAACATGGATCCAGTAATATTCTTCACCGTAATATTTTTGATTTATTTTGTCTTATTTTTCTTCGATTGCTTCTTTAAGGTGAGTTGTCGTCGTCAGCCTGGCTGGGCGATGTTCTAACTTGGTCGTTTTTTTGGCTATTTTCAGAGTTGCATGCACTATCCGTGGGAACAGTTCCTGACAAACACCGGTTTGACTATTGAGTTTCTTCGTATCAAATGGTATACAACTGCTTTCAATCGAACCGTTTTCAAGTGGGGCTCGGGGTGTAGTAAGTTTCTGACAAAATGGTTCACAGTCGGTGTGCTGGTTGCACTTGCGATGCTCCCGTTGGGCTTTATCATACTCTTCATGACGATATTCAATGGACATCGGAGTGATCCGAATGCGGGAAAGGTGTCCGAAACCAAAGTGGAAGTTTTGCTGCCCGGAGTAAATCTGCCATTGGAGGAGATTGGGTTCTACGTGTGCACACTGGTGATTTCGACGGTAGTTCATGAGCTCGGGCATGCCTTGGCAGCGGTGCTGGAGGACATCCCAGTGACCGGCTTTGGATTTCGTGTTTATTTCTGCATCCCGCTGGCTGTCACCGAGATCAGCTCGGAGCATTTGAACTCACTGAAGTGGACGAAGAAATTGCGGATTCTCTGCGGAGGCATTTGGCACAACGTCGTCTTCTCAGCATTTTGTTACCTGCTTTTCTCAAGCTTTGGATTTTACGCATCACCGATGTATAGCATGGACGAAGGGGTTATCGTGACGGAGATGTCTGCAAAGTCGTTTCTTCACGGCGAGCGTGGCGTAGAGATGGACGACGTGATTACACAAATCAACGACTGTCGTGTCCGAGACATAGATTCATGGTATGACTGCCTACTACAGTCGCTACGCATAAAACCTGGCTACTGCGTGTCCTCGGACTTTATCCGGCTTAATGACGAAAGCGTCGAGATCACACACCACGGCGTGGACGGCGTCATTCAGTGTTGTGACACAAAAAACTACGAACTCTCGTGCTTCGAATACATCGACGATCTGAGCAACGACGGTCCAATCGAAATCCCCCAACACGTATGCCTGAACATACGTAGAACCATCGAGAACTCGTACGGCTTCTGCGCCGGTGCCTGCGATCATGGCTTCTGTATTCGTCCGCTTCTCAAGAACACCACTTCCATTCTGAGCATCAAGAGGAACCTCAAACCGGACGTGATCTACATGGGCCATCCGACCGATGTATCACGATCACTCCGTGTTTCACCATATGTACCAAAGTCGAGCATATTTCGTCCGCAACTGGCCGATGCCTATGTGCTCTTTCTCAAATACAACATTGTCTTCTCCCTCGGACTGGCACTGATCAACGCCCTGCCATGCTTCGGCATGGATGGCTATCACATCTCGAGCACAATTATAAACAGCTTCCTAGTCAATCGTGTAGCAGAGCGTGCCAAGCGGGACATAATCGTTCTGCTAATCACCGGAATGGGCACAATTCTCTTTGTATGCGCTGTGCTGAAAGTCGTCTGGGTGTCGGTGGTTAGGAAATTATTTTAAGTCGAAAAACGAAAAACGTTTGATATGAAAAAATAAATATTTATTTACGAAATCGTTTATCATTTTGGGTAGTGGCTGGATTCATTGCCGCTTAGCTCGAGACTGGTCTGAAGTTCGGTGAGTGATCGTCGGCCGTGCTGGATGAGATTTTTGATGGTTAGCTCATCGGTTTGTTGGCGATTTGTCCGGAAATCGTGACGAGCCCATTCGCGAACCTCGTATTTCGTGGACTCGTCGGGTATTTGCCGTATCGTACGGAAGATGTCACGGTATAGCTTAAGCACCTCTTGTCTCAGCATGAACTGAAAGAGTAGACGTTTAATACGGTTTTTTTGTGAGAATCTGCTTTACCTGCTTTAGGTTTAGAGCTGCTTGTGGCACTTTACTCATTTTGTTAGGTAATTGGACGGTGGTAAAGGGATGAAAACAAATCACTTTGTGGCGTACTAGTCAGCTGCGGGTGACAACCAGCTGATCTCTCGACAGAGAGTGTTCGATACTCGTATGGATGTGGTGAAAGATGGCGGCTTCCTGTTGCCTAAAAACACTTTTAAACTGGTTCAAAAGTCTCGAATTATGACAGAAATGTGTAAATATTTGAATTGTAGATTGCAAGAAACATAATTATGAGCGGAATCGCATTAGCTTGCAATAGGCCCATTGAAATACAACCATAAAAGGGCCAACTTGACAGTTAGCAAGCATTTCAAATCTTCACCATTACTCACCACATTACAGCCACCACAGCGGGAGGTAGAAATGCGAAAACATCTGAAAAGCAATCCCAATTCGTCTCAACAATCAAGCAGCACCATCCACCGCAGTTCTTGTTGTACACAGACTTTGTCGCCGAGTAGACGTTGCTGCGCTCGTATCATTTGCTTGTTTTCCACTTTATCTAATCTCCCGCCTCGTTCTCGTGCTGTCTTCGTGCACATTACACTGCGGTGTCTCGTTTCCTTTCGGTGATTGAAATTCGAAAATAGTACACCGTTTTGTCGCGACTCTATCCTTCCGTCGTCTGAGTGCACATGGCGCGTCAATCAGCGGATTAAATAATGAAAAATCATTTATGACATGAAAATGGGATTTACGATTAAAGATCAAACCACGTAGCGAGTGTAGAGTGCGAAAAAGCACTTTGACAAAACGATAAACGACAAGCGACCGTTACCGTCTCGTCTCTATTTCAACAGAAAAACTCTTGGGTATTTTTGGACATGGTCCAATGTAAATAGTCTCAGTCCGAGTGTACAAATTAAATTGTAAAATAATTGTTTAACCGTGCAATCGAGAGGAATTTCTCATCTCGCAAGGGAAGCAACAGGGTGGTAGAGCTCGTATAGAAAAGGTGATTAATCTGTTGCTCTATCGATTTCGATTTTTGTTGTTGCTCTACTCCTCTTCTCTCTCGTGTGTGTACATTTTGTGTTTATTTATATTTTCCGTGAAGGGGAATATCCTAAAGTCCTATCCTATGCCACGATCGTCGTCTACTCATACGGACTCACCTCAATCTCCCGCGCGCTACATCTCATCATTTGCGGTCGCTTCTCTCATCGTCGCGATCTATTTTCGGATGTAAATTTCATTAAAAAAAATAAATAAAATAAAAAGAACAAGCAGAGAGCAACAGCAAAATACAAGTGATTTTCATTCTTTTCTGTCTGTCATCTACTTTTTTTCAACCAAAAAAAGAAGAAACGACATCGTCTTGATGATGACGGAACAACAAGCTTCACCTGCAATCGTGTACCGAAAACGATCAGTGTACATCCGAGTACGTGCATTTGATCTCTAAACCGATTCGAACGAGAGTGAAAATATCTACCGAAAACCAAAGAAATTTTTTTTAAGAAAAAAAAAAATTAATTTGAAAAATTCTATCCCTAAGATCGCGCATACGACCAAGTGCATCGTCGCGTTCAAGGAGGCAAACAAAGAAACGTGAGAGGGAAAAGAAACGTCTAAATATAGTGCTGACATCTGGAATAGTGGTTTTTGGTACTTAAAAATACCAAAAACAAAAAGTGATTTCAGAAGAACGTATCGTTATATCGAAGAAAAATTTGTTGTTACTTGACACCATTGGCGATCGGTCGACTCGTCGTCGTCGTCGTTATCTTGTGCGTGCTGACGTGCGTGACCGAGTACAAAGTGATGTGCGTATTGCGTTACATCTTATTTAGATTTTATTCTCGAATGCAAATGAATCTAATTGGTGCTTTGTGATTGGATAGGATACACCTACCTACCAAACCCCACAACCTAACGTGCAGTATTTTGGATTAATTAGTTAGAATTTTAGTACAAAATAACAAAAAAGAAAGAAATGACAACGAAAGCATCACCACCGGCCACGGCCAATCCAGCTGCAGCGGGCACATCAACTGTCAAAATCAAGAAGGAGATGCCCAGTGATGAAATAAAGGTAAAACGTTACTCGATGGACTTTTATCCTTTCCTCTTCGTTCTCTTGTTTTACGAAATAGTTTTTCAGCGACGCACAAATTTAATTTATTATGAAAAGGCAACATTTATTTAAAGACGAAGCGTTCGAGCGAGATGGGAGGAGAGATTGGCGTCTCGAAATGCGGAGGCCGAAAATGTTGTTCTATATAGTGCGCGTGATAACAGGTTTATACGTTTTTGTTGAGGTTGAGGTTTGTTTATCGTGTTTTCGCGGACAGATTGTTTGATGTAATTGTGCGATTTTCAGCGATGTCAGAGTTTTGGAACGTGCCCTTGGGCATTTTACTTACTACATATTACCAAGTGAAGACAAGTGATACCTTTGGGTCAGCTGCGGCTCTAATTTTCTTTATAAGGCGCTTGACCACTCTGTATGACGCCTGACTCCATACTTAATGCTTTCACTGCCCTATTTACTCTCAGGACATCGATCTTTCTGTACATTTTAAGCAAATGCCCGTCGTTTGGCAAAGGTGACTAAGCTTCGTTTAAAAAAAATAAATTTAAATTTGCTACTTTGAATGGGCGACAATTAAGCGAAAGACTGACATGAATCTGTCCCTTTGAGGGACGTGATTTCATAATTTATTTTTTTTTTTTTAAATCGGTAGTCTCCTGCTCATCCTAGAGTGACTTAGCCTTTCATCCACTTTGGATGAAATTTAATCTACTGTCTCACATGTAAAGACTGTGATGACGAAGATCTCCTAGAGAGTCACTTTACTGGTTAGTGGTTAGACGCCTTTGACACCCAAAGATCGATTGGCACGAGTGATTTTCTTGCTGGTGGAGTAGTAAGCATTTACGTTTGAGCCCAGATCATTATCTGGTGGCGTTACAGCCCATGAAGGAACAGAGCCAAGCTTCTCTCAGTCACTCATGCTGTGCGTGATTTACATGTGCTTTTTCATGGCAAGTATACTACGGGGGTTTTCACAGTACACCGCCGAGGAGGGACGTCGCGAAATAAACATTCGATGGCATTGGTGTTATCGGGATCCGAACTGGCTCATCGTGTTTCAGAGTCCAATGCACCAACCGCTGTACCACGGCACCCAGCCGAGGTCGTTAATCTACATCAAATACCCAGTTGTCTGGGTACGTCATTAGAATGAGTCTTTCGGTGATACACTGTCCATCTGTAGACATTTTCGCCTGACATTTTACACAACTTCATACAGTGAGGTATATTCTCGATTGACCTCGTTGTCGTTATCGTTGAAATTGCTTCTGACTTGAATGAAACATCAAATTTTTCATCGTCATTCTACTAATAAGATGATCTATGTATATTACTATGATGGTGCTTCAGTTTGAGGGTAACCTAAGTTTTTTATGTTCTGGTTTTTCCAGTGCCAAGCGCTTAGTTGGTTAAGTTCCTCTTCCACCTATGTACGGTTCTCTTCTCCTTCATTGTTTCACCGGGCTGGAATTGATCATTATTCGGACCAGATACATGGAATTTTTCTTAGACCGAGAGCACCGTGGCGCAGTGGGTAGTGTGTTGTCCTCTGACGCCGATCACACGGGATCGAATCCCGACACAGCCATGTCATCGAACGTGTTTTTCACGGTGTTTCTCCTCAGCGGGGTTCTGACAAAACCCCCTGTAGTAAAATTGTCATGAAAAGCTTCTCGAAATTCGCCGTTCGGAACCGGCAATAAACTGTAGGTCCCTTTCACCTATGGGAAAATGAAATCACACACAACATGGGTGATTGAGAGAAGCTCGGCTCAGGTTCTTCATGGACAGTAACGCCAACATACATACATACATTGGATCTGCAGACACTAAGCCACGTCAATATCACTGTGTAGCTCGAGCGTTCGTAATAAACGCTTCTCTCCTCTACTCAGAATGTTTCTCTTAAAGAGTCTCTATTTTCCAATTACCTTTTGAGTCGAAAGGAGCAGTTGTTGTCAAAAGTTATTCTGTGCCCAATCTTAGAGCAGGTGTCGTTGCTTTCTTTCTTTCTTTTGGTGGCGTTACAGCCCATGAAGGACCAGAGCCAAGCTTCTCTCAATCATCCATGTTGTGTGTGTTTTATTTTTCACATTGGTTAAAGGGACCTACAGTTTAGTGCCGATTCCGAACGGCGTGAGTCGAGAAGCCTTTTCAAGGCAAGTATACTACAGGGGGTTTTGCCAGTACTCCGCCGAGGAGGAACGCCGCGAAATAAACATTCGATGGCGTTGGTGATATCGGGATCCGAACTCGCTCATCGTGCGTCAAAGTCCAACACACTAACCACGGCGCCCTCAGGTGTCGTTGCTACTTATCCCTAATTCAAGGTTTTACCTGCCATTAGACGACGTTACTTTGCACCCTTTACTTTTAGGTCCATTTTACCCGCTTTTGCTTTAATACAAAGAAGAATTACTGATACAATTGTACTGACGAAATCAGCCAGTAGGCAGCTCGTTGGCGGCCGTGACTTCACCGCTGACGGTTGAACAGAACTTTCACTTCATCCTCGCCCAGTATGAATGCTTGGAATTTTGTCTGACAGCGGAATTCGGTCTTTTCGTAACATCAATTCTGGCTGCTCTCTGGCGTCACCACCTCGGTGACCACCTTGATCTATTTTTTGGTAAGCCTTCCTGCCATAGTGTCTGTTTTCTTTCTCCCTTTGAAAAACGCTTTCACTTACTCTTTTGTTCATGAGGCTCTCGTTAGCTTATTCTCCGTACATACGTAGCCTGACTACAGTTGTCATTAACCGAGGGTTTCGTCCGATGGTAGGTCGAAACCTATGCTGATTTGAAGCAGAATCGATGATGAGGCCTTGGCCTCTTTTAATTTCATCTTGCAATTCTGTGAGTTGTGCGATTTGTATCGGGTCCTGAGAGATCTTTAGGTAGATGTGATGGGCAAAGGTCCTGGCAATCTTTTAAAACTGCAACTATCCAACGTCAAAATTTGGCTGTCATGCGCGAATTTGTGAGTATTAGGAAATGCTCGGACATCAAATACGATTGGAGGGTGTATGGCTTCGATCAGATTATATTCAATTTGGTCGATTGTTGATTGACCAGAGGCCGCGCACTTAGGCACGTTTTCTTACAACGTCTTTATGAACGTCTTATTCACCCAGCCTAATCTAGAACGACATTAAGTGTATGTCACCCAAGGCATCCTTGAGCTTGAGTGCGTTTTTTATACGAGTGATCGAAATTCGTTACGTCTTAAACGTTCGCAGGGATCGTCAACATGTTATCAATCAATATCCGAAGCACTTAAGCATTTGACTATCCAGATCCAGTTCTCATATTGCTTTCACTGGCAACTGTGATGAGCATACTTCCATATACGATTTCTTTTCCATTCGCTGCGACCTCTAAGAAATGTTTATTTCATTATTTCTATTTTATTTCGCATTAGTACATTTTTTTTCCCAACATTTCAAAAACAATTTGCGTGATATTCGTCGTAAATGCTCCTCCACTACACCCACCACTCAGACAAAGCAATTAAATTACCTTCAAATTGAGTGAAACAAACAGCACAGATCAGCGCGCAAAAAAAAAAGAAAAATAGAATTTTGACCATGATCCGATGGCTGATATTCCCAAGGCTATTGCCTCGTTCATGAACGTTTCTCTCATCTAAAATATGTCAGATTTAGTCAAGAGTACATCTCAGAAAAAAAGGAAGAAACTGAAAAATACATTTGGCCGACAATCGCTGGTGTAGATAGACGACACAATTGCATCTTGGATCTATTGAGCGTTGATCAGTGATCCTCTGATCATAAATTGATCCTTAAAAGTCACAAGACATTTGGATTCTTTTCGGATTTTTTGTTTTTGTTGTTCTTTAGAAAGAGAGAAGAAAACAATATAAGAGCACCACACCTCACATGTGACTCATAGTCACACCGTGCTCCGCGATGTTTTATAACATCATCTGGCTCGTTTCTCGTCACGGAAAATTCGGCTATCGACCTAATCCCATCGCTGTACATAAATAAATCGTGCGACAACAGCACTTACTGTCGTCATGTACTGTGGCCGGCCGCAACATGAGCGCATCCGTATCATGAGCGTTCGTTGGAAAAAATGTAAACAATGACAGGAGTTCAGAGAACTACATAATTTGAAATAGATTTCAAGTAGATTCGATTCGGTACAGGTACGGGTATGTACATGTGGATACATATACTCTGTATCAGTCGGAGGGAGGAAATGAGATATTTTTAAAATTCAACACAAGCGGTACACGAGCGTCTGTATTCGTATTCCTATCTATTACAAAATTGATGATCATGTGCTTCGGACAGGGGCAATGATGAACTTTACACTTGTATCCGTCAGTACACCGCTTCGCGTTTCTTTAGATTTAATTCATTTGTTTTATTCTGTTTTTTTTTTTTTTTCGATTTGTTTTTTGGTGGTGAAATGAATCCCCAAAGAGCATCGAATGGCGAGCAACCGAGCCGACGTGGAGCAAAAACGTACGTCAAACGACAACGAAATATTTATGTGCATTCGTACGTTTCGGATTGGATTTCAAGCGTGATATCGGATTACATCATTCCAAACAACGAAAATTAATTTTCGTACCCACGGGTAACGGTGAGTGGGCACACGGACGAGCTGCATTGGAATCCAAGAGGAATCGAATCGCGGACCGGCGGCATAGTCGGTCCTCCGATCACGAGCAGATGGTCAAAAGTCACAAGAAAAGCTAAAGCTAAAGCCGAAACCGACACTCGACAGTGGTGAACGGAAGGGAACGGTAGAGTGGACGGAGAGCACGGGCAGCACCACACAGAATGTGGTGATGAGTGTGCAGCACGGAATTACCACATATCCGATTGCAGCGGTTTTGCATTCGAATTTGGATTTGAATTTTGCTGTTGATGATGATAGTGGCAATGGTGGGCTGGTTATCGCTTGTCGGTTTAGTTTTCAGTTTTTTGTTTCATTGTTTACCGATCACTGCTGGGTGGAGTGCAAAAGAATACATTCGATCCTGGTCGGATGCATATCGAATGTAATTGAATATGCCACTCTGTGCATTGTGCCTTGGGCCATTGTCACTGTTGTTTTCTATTTCTATATCGGTTCCTGACCGGAAGGATAACAACAACGCAATAGTGGAAACACACCCACCACCACATACGAGTATAAGACAATTGGCAGTTGTATAACTCCCAACCATTATGGATGGTACAGCCTTCGAGGCTACGCTCAGGATCACGGCTGTTACGAAATGTGTCCGAAAACAGACAATCGACAAAAATCAATGAATCAACGGAATACAAAACATGCGTGTCCTTGATTTCGTTTCATTATGCCACAAGGACGTAGGGAAGGAGAAAAAAGAAATCAAGAATAGAAGGACTTCTTTAAAAGGAACAACAACAAACAAAAAACAAAAACCTGTAAGTAAACAGGAACGTTTTCATCACCACCTCCCACTCAGTACCGGGGAGCTAACATACGAGACGTACACTTTGCGTGTCATATAAGAACTTAAAAGAAGGACGACATTCAATCCTTAGCCATTGATATTCGATTACACTCTCCATGCGGGAGAGAATAGTGGATGGAAATGGACATTCTAGACCATACACACATTCTACCTACTCATAGCTAGGCATGAGGACGCCCCAACACATAGTATGGTGTATGGTTCTAGCTTCCAGTAGTATACCGAACGGATGACGATAATGATGATGACGTGTCATTTGATATCCGATTGTAAGTCTAGACTTTGGTTCAAAACTTTTAAAAGCGACTGCGTGAAATCGTCATCATCATCACCGTCATCACTGTCGTCAATCCACCTACCGACCTCCGACCGATCAACCTACATACTACCATAGTAGTAGGGGTGTGAGATGAAAATGAAAATAGAGTTGGAAATTCTTCGACGTGAAACGCGGGATGCTTTTACCCAACCAGGGGGTGTATGTAAACCTACCGCTCCCGACTTCTAACCGCGTCAGCCTCGTGCGCCACGATACTATCCTTTTACATAAGGCAAAACAAAAACAGAAAAAGCGCCAACTCAAGTGGACGTTTCAAAATTACTCATTTCAATTCCTCGTTCTATACGAATACGAGTACTTGGGTGTTATTGTTCTTATTCTCAGTTGTTGTTACGGCTATACTGGATGGATATCCAGTATCTAGCATCCAGTATCCATTGCTCCTCCACCTCCTTCTCCTGCTATGTGTGGATAATTTAATATTTTTGCTGGAATAATGAGTTTCATGAAATCGAATACATTTAGGATATTATAGATTCTGTCATGTGAGCTACTGACTGCGGTATAGTGTGAAATAGATACCATGCCACGGTAGCTTTGGTGATGGATCCGGTGATGATGTGGCAAAGGGTTTTTCAGCCATTCATCAAGATATAGGATACACAGTAGCGTAAGGCATTTGATATGCGGCGAATTAGTTGAATGCAAAGAACAACAAGGGCATATCGAGTCGACGAGCTATTGGATGTTGTTCATACTGTTGTTGTTGGTTGGTTTGTTTGTGTATGTGATAGAAATGGAAAACCAGGATAATGTGTGGGGAAGGTAAGTAATTAAAAGCGGAACTGACAGGGATAAGATGATATGGAAACGGGAATCGATGGTGGTGAAGGACCTTCTTGGATTTCCAAGGTGTGACGAAGGGACTGTCAATGAACTATGAGTTGTTTATGTACATATGAGGGTTGTACAGGTATACGTGTAAGGATCATATTTAATGCCAGGTTTCCTCAATATGATGGGTTTGTGTTGACTGCAGAGGAATTTGAGACTTTTAACTCGGAACTTCGAAGCCATGCTTCACTGTTCCTCACTGCGCAGGATCATAATTGTTTTCTCGATATATGGAGTGTTTCGGAGCGTTAGGCATGATAGAATACGAATGTGTGATAGTTAGTGTCCCATAAGGCTGCGTGTTGGGTCCCATTTTGGACAGAACTACTGTCTCCTAGAGATGAATGAACCATAAGCAGCATAGGAAAAATTAGTAAGATATCGACGTCGATTCAAACACACTCTTTGTATGACGACCTTATGTGTCGGACATACCATCATTTTTGTCGCTACAGATATCATCAACCGAGCAACCATCATTTTAGAAGTCCCCATTGGACTCGGACATTTTAATTGAAACTTTTTTTCAGAAACTGCTCAAGAGCAAAACTAGGCTTACTTACTTACTTTTCAGGCCAGCGATACATGGAGGATCTTAGCCTGAGCTATAGCTGCCTTCCATCCTCGACGGTCCCGGGCACGCCTCTTCCAGTTATCAAGATCACGTTGTCTTACATCCGCGATTACTTGGTCTTTATACCGGAGGTTCGGTCTTCCTCTTCTTCTTGGACCAGGAGGCTCGGAGTCGAAGACCCTCTTTACTGGAGCGTTGGTGTTCATGCGCTCGATGTGGCCGCGCCAATCTAGTCGACGGATCTTTGCCTTCCGGACTATATCCATATATCGAGGCCGCTCAGTTATGTCAATATCATCAGCATATCCTAGTAGCTACATAGAAATGTAGATGCCTGCTCGTTACATTATCTGCTCCGCTCCAGTAACAAATTGAAGAAGTCACAGAACAGCGTATTTCCTTGTCGACATTTTAGCGTGGCGCGACACAGCCGGACCAGTTTTCCTGGGATTCCGAATTCGGCCGTCTCATCAAACAATTCTTTGCGACGAATACTATCGTATGCGACTTTAAAATTGATAAAGACATGGTGTGTATCCATTTGAAACTCACTGGTCTTTTCCAGGATTTGTCGAACTGTGAATATTTGGTCTATAGTCGATTTGCCGGGCCGGAAGCCGCACTGGTAGCTGCCGATTACTGCGGTGACAAAGGGCTTAAGACGTTCACACAGTACGCTGGATAGGATCTTATATGCGACATTGAGTGGACGGGGCAAATAGAGCTGATATTCCAGTCGCCGGGCATGCTTTCATCTTCCCAAATTCTACAGATAGTCAGGTGCATGCTCCCTACCAGAACATCGCGGCCTGAGCCTATGGCCTTGTTGTTCTTCAGCTTGAATAGCTGTGCCGACTTCTTCGATACTGGGTGGGAGGACTACGTCAGCGGCGGGAGTTTTTCTCAGGCCGTACCACTCTCTTTTGATCATGCTCGTTAAGCAGCTGCTTAAATACACCCACTATACCCTACAGGTCATTGGCAAGATTACCGTCGAAATTTCGAAGAGCCCGGGTACTTTTCTTGAAGACTCCTGCAAGGCTTTTGTATGTATGTACATATGTTGGCGTTACAGTTCATGAAGGACCAACGCCGAGCTTTTCTCAATCACTCATGTTGTGTGTGATTTTATGTTCATATAGGTGGAATTATACTACAAGGTCTTTTGTCAGTATCCCACTGAAGAGAAGCACTGTGAAAAACACGTTCGATGATATGGCTGTTGACGGTATTCGATCCCGTGTCATCGGCGTCAGAAGCCAACACACTTCCCACTGCACCACGACGCTCTTTTAGTATTATTATAAAAGTCCCGTATTTTATGCTTATTCCTTGACTCCTCGATATCCTTGAGCTGGGAGGCCGCAGAGGTTATGGATTGGTATCGTCTCGAATTCGACAACTTTGTTTGTTGACGTACCCATTCATCCAGAAGTGGGCCTCGTCGCTAAAGATGATTTTTCGATGAAAATGAGTGCAAGATCAACAAGATCCAAGTTCGTCAAAATCTGCAAAGAGAGGCTGGAGGAGATATCAGATGTCAACAAGGTGATCCTCCGCTGGGTACTGGGTCATATGAATATCTCCAGAAATGAAAAGGCGGACGAGCTAGCTAAAACAGGATCAGGCGCAAACTCCTCGCAGATCAAAACTGAAGCTAAAACGCTAAAACGGGGGGGGGGGGGGGGGGGGGGGTCCTTAACTCGAAGCCCAACCGGTACCTAGTGAAACCAGAAGTTTTGTTCGTATCTCAGGATTATTTTCTTCAGCCATAATTGGGGCAAAGAAGTTATAATAGAGCTGACAGTAGACTCATATTAAAGCGAATACTTACTTATTCACTTTGCATCGCGCGAAAAAGTAAAACCCTTCGTCCCATCCGGCTTTGGAGGTGTATCCTTCATCCAAATCATCTTTCGATGGCCTTTTTCAGTACTATGTAGAAACTATCGCTCTGCACTTGACTGTTCATATTGTCGCGAGTCTACACTGTATAGTTTATAAAAAAGCCCAGCCGTCCTGGTGTTAGCAAAAAGCTCATAAAAAATGTTCAAAGAATATTGAAAATACCTTCAAACTCGCTTCCACCTTGACGCAGGTTCAGATGGCAAATGAACCATAGTATACGCGTCACCTATCCAATTTACCTCTCAATTGGCAACAATCTCGATTTCAATAACAAACTCCCGAGTAACCAAAGTCCTTGTACCCTCCCCTTCCCACCACAGCCCATCGAAAGGAACCCAGTTCAAAGCAGATTATTTAAATTAAAACTACATGCAATTTAATATCCTTGATATCCCTGAATATCCAGTCTTCAATATGCTCACATTACTCTCTCTCTCTCTCTCTCTCTCTCTTTCTCTTATATCCTATACCGTAGCCAACCTATTGTACACATGAAGTAGTAAGTTTCGGAAAACTAGCTTTCCCACCTAACCACCCAATGGTAGGACTTTGGCAAATGCGTTCCCATTTCTTCTCATAATTCATGTGTGATTCGTCAAATGTCAAACTCATACACACCGAACTGCATGTATGGGTAGAGGATATAGGATTACAAACAGCTTGGGTTGCTTGAGAGTCTTTGACGCGACAACTAACTACGATCAAAGCAACAAAGCCGATGAGAGAATTTTAAAAGGAAACCTAATATCTCGAACTAGGAATAGGTATAACGTTGTATATACGCGTATATGGATGATGATTGCTTGGATGTAGTAGCAATCGCCTTGGCACCTAGGAATAAAAAAGAAGAAACTGAGCGTCAAAAACGTGCTCGATGAGCGACGCGCACCACTGTGAGAGGAGATTTGAAATTTGACACTTTTCATGTGGAACTATCATACAGTCGCGGGAATGGAATCAATTAGTGTAATGGTGCGGTCAAGTGTCATTTGTTGGGGACAAAATGCTTTTGTTTTTGGCTGAGGCATGTTCTCATAGTAGTGACAAGTGAGCTTTGACGTTTCGCGATGTTTGACACATTAGACGTTGGATACACTTGAATTGAAATTAATCATGAATCTCGTTAGCATACCATTGGAAATCGTATAGCATGGAGATGACATCTGAACACCAAACGTCAATACGATCATTCTCAAACCTGATAAGAATAGACATTTGATAGTACTCCCTCCCTTCGTATCGATTTGATTTAAAGTTGAGTCCGAACAAAGATTGGGATTTTCTAATGAGACTCAACACGGCGAACAGGGAGGGAGAAAAAAACTGTGTGGATGACATTTAACTGAAAGACGAAACGTACTCGTATCCCTCTACATATCTCTGTGTGTGATGATGATATTTTATTTCTGCACACTTTGTCGGATATTAAATTCCCGAAGAGGCACAAGCATACAATAGTATTTTTGGCTTACTCGTAAAATTATCGTTTGGAGTTTTGCTTTTGCATATGCATATCTCTGTGTAAGAAGGGTCTGCAACAGCATGCAGCATGAATGCAATTCTATATCCTTTTCGTGTGTCGCTGGAGTTGTTACCATGATACATATTTGTGTACGGTTGGACCATGTTGGTGTCGAATGGTGGTGGTCTTTAGGTAGTTCGATGGTATACGTTCGGTCGTTTGTAATCTCATGATGCATGTTCGGCATCGTTAGCAAGCGAATATGATATGCTAGATTCTCGATTTCCAGGAATGAGGAAGTTGCTTCGCCTTTAGGACTTTAATTTTTGTCATCGTTTTGTGTGGTGCTCGATGATGTGTTCATTGATCACAGATGTTTTGTATTGTTCCTCCAATTAGATGTCGTGTGACTCATTATGCACTTGTGATCCATTCACTTCAGGTATGGAAGCATGGTTAAATGGCCAGTTATTCGCATAAACCAATCATTAAACGACCAAATCAAAAAAAGCAGAATCCGACGGTAACGACTTCGATGACACCGATCCCTTTCAGGCTTGCAAACACAACAGTCAGCGAGAGTGTAGTTGGCAGATCAATTACAACGTTCAGGTGCGACCTCGTCGTCATCGCTCCATAGTGCTGCCGCTCTGCCACTGTTGTTTTGCTTTGCTGTCTTGATTTTTTTCTTTTTAATTTATGTGTCGGTTTTAATTTCTGATTTGTGCTGCGTGAAATTGATGCCAAATGGGAAAAATCAATTAATTTAAAAAGCAGAAAAAAAGCGTAACCTATACCAGTAGACATATGTACATAGGTAGACGTAGAAACGTTCACACGACCAAAACACGCCCATCTCGGTCTCTATCGGCGAAGTGAACGCCGAAGACGACGACATGACGACGACGACAAACCTGAGAAGGTACCAACCAACATTCTCTACGTTTAGATTTACGACTTGTGAAACATAAGACATTCAGCAATGGGAGACGGAGAGCAGAGAGTGAGCGAGTCGAGTTGTAGCATTATATATTCCATGCCATTTTGTCCAAGGTATCACTTTCAAGTTGGTAGTAAACGAAGAGGTGGAAGAACAGCAAAAAACAGAAATAAGGCGCTGCGTCCAATTCGTTGTTGGCGACACGGTGATACGAATATGGAATTTGGATACGCATCGCCCTTGGATCGAGTACTTTACTCTAATTGATGAGCTGGAAGTTTATGCATAGATTCCTTCTGTAGTTTTTTTAAAATTTGTGTTCAAATTGAAAACCTGAGTTCTTCTGCTTTCTAAGATTGCGACAGTAAAATTACTCTATTGCTCGGGTGACAAGCAATACTCGTTCGCATAATATGATATCTAACGTTCATTTCGAGCTTATTGGTGTTGGCTTGAAAGGCAGGCTGATAGTGACTTTCTCTGTGTTTTTGTCCGACAAGTTCGCTCTGATAAATACATATACCATGTCTCGAGGTTTGAGGTAGACTTCCCTGCAAACTATCTACAATTTTCTAGAAATGGTTTTGTGCTTCGTTTCGATTTTTGTTGAATCTGAACCCGAAATGCAGTTTCTGATTTCCAAACATTCTGACCCACCGCGTTCAAAAACACACCCATTTCACCCAATACCGTCGATTCCTTGGAATTGAAAACAGATGCTCTGCTGACTCCCTCACGTGGCCAAAATATTTTCCATCAAAAAGGAAGGGAAGCAAGGAAGAGAAGCGTTTATAGAGTAATAAGAAACTATTATGATAAACTCCCCGTGCGAACAAGAAGCAATGTCACCTACTTCCCACCCTCTAGTTACCCGCCGCGGTACTCACAGCTCAGAACTCACAGGTAATCTGATAGTCGAGTAATTGAAGACAAGCTGCATGCACTCGTTGTGTCGTTTTCGTCGTATTCATCGCCAACAGAATGGTATCGCCGTTGTCGTCGCCGTCATCATTATATTCTTTTGAATCATGATGCTTCACATGACACCTTCCACTGACATAGCTCATCTACTCACTAATTGACAAAAGTTCACATCAATCCAACGACGATTCCGCTGGAAAAAAAATAGCTTAATGCATTTACACGCGAACGCTTAGTGTTGTGTTTCAGTTTCACATGCATCTTCCCTCTATCCATCTGTCAGTCATGTCGTCTAATGCAACTAAAGCTGCTAGTGTAACCAGAGCCACCGGGAGTTAGTCGCACTGTTGCTCATACTGTTGCATGATTTATTTGTACTTCATTAGACATTTCTTTGAATCGTGTCACTGACAATGCGGCATGGATGACAGTAATAATTAGGGTCATAAGGATTCAGGATACAGACGTAAGCGTTACATTAACCGCATTCAATACAGTAGCTAGGCGCATGTTTCGTGTCAGTCGCTCGACTGGAAAAGTTTGACACATGAGCTGTTCAAACTCCTTTCTCTGTTAAATCCCATCGCATTTGTACGCGTCCCTTTAACTCGTTCCCATTATCTCTGATCGTCCCATCGTTTAGACCGTAATTGCCAACGATAAACCACGATGACCACTCGACGACGATTCTAGTGGAGCAATGCGCCTCAGGTGCGCAACATCAAGCCCCAGTAAACGTGCCTCAACCTCCTTGACAGCACACCAAAGACATTTCATTTGCCTTAAACACTTCTGGTTTTTAATTACCTCGCATACGCGAGTCAGGTGAGCTGTGAGATGTAAGCCTCTGTGAGAAATTCTCGAACTGCTGTGGCACATGCACATTTATTTTGCGGTTTTCTCTCTCTTTCTGCCGGTTGTCCGTGTCGTGCGTAAGACAGACAACAACTCACTTTCTTTTGAATGACAGACACAAATGTGTCAGAGCAGCAGCGTGCCGGCGATGCGGGGTGATGCATGCGGTAAAATGTGATCTTGAAATGGTAGATGCAAGTGTGCGATATGACACAGGCGTAAAGATGGGAAGGAGACTGAGAGAAAATAATAAATTTCATTTAATATTATGTGATGCAAAGTGGTACAAGTTGGCGCCCATTATTTGAGCATTTTTCCGCTGTGGACACACCGGTGGCGTACGTCATTGACCGTAATTTGTTAAGAAATGCTCTTAATGGCGCTGAAATTGTTAATGATTTCGATTAGATGCGATGATTGGGACATTTGGTTGGAGTGTCCTTACCCTATTTTGTGCAAGACTCTTAATGGGGATATGACTCTTGCACCGAGTTAGGTACGAAGAGTCCTTAAGGAAGTGGTAATTGTGATGTCTTCAATTTTCGCTCACTGGATGAAATCTGTGTCATCAGCGTTGAAGAGAAATAGACACCCTGCGTACCTATCTAGTACGGCATCTGTGAAGTGATTGCTTTGCTCTCAGAGGGTGATAAAAGAAAATAAATGTGAGTGCTCAATGCGATGTGACTAATGGACGAGTTTGAGATTTCATTTCGCCACAGCAGTTTCCGCGGAAGGCGTAAATTAGCCCATATGTCGTTTCCTCTGTGGGAGGGTCTCTGTCTCTTGGGATTATTTTGCTTGATATCTCCGTCGAATTCATCATCAGTAGGCACTTCATCCTCTTTCATCACGATGTCAAATTCAAATGGTGATGTCCCATAAATGTTGCCTCGGTTTTCTGCCAATTTTTTCGACTATGACTGTATATCGGTTCAGTTCGGTTTAATTCTCGTTGTAAAATTCTTTTTAAATAATCTCCAAGCAAAGACCGTCTCCCAATCGAAAATGATATTTTTCAGTGGCGTCATAAGAACTAGTGACACAATATAAGCAACGTGTTGTAATTAAATTTTTAGTGAAATCTGTTGAAAAAAGCTCAGAAATCCTCCGAAAATTGCAGATGGTGTTTGAGTGGACAGAGCGTGAATCAGTACAAGATGATCCGCGTGAATATTTTCCTACCAACCAGACAGTGACTGGACAGTACTATGCAGGCGTCCAAAATGTGCTGCGAGTATGTGTTTTCCGTGTGCGGTTGGGTCTTGCACCATAACAATACGCCGGCCCATTCCTCCTTGATTGTGCAAGAGTTTTAGCCCCGATATTGTCACCTGCGGCTCTTTTTATTTCCCAAAATGGAGTCACACCTCAAAGAACTCATCATGGCGGTGTAAGAAGAATGCTTCAAATCGGGGGAGCAATGTTGAAATCGTTGTGTAGAGTTAGAAGAGGACTATTGTCAAGGTGGATAATAAAATGCTGCAACAAAACTTTTTTTTGCTTGTTTCTTGTTTAAAAATTCCCGGAACTTAATTGCCACATCACGTTATCTTCTTAGTCGCTCTTCAGAACAAAAATTGAAGATTGCTGATGATGTCTATGCCAGGGACGCTTGAGCTATCTCGGGCTAAGGCTCATTCTTGAAGCTTCTCCTTTATTCCCAAATTAATGTAACAAGAAGGATGTCCACGGGAATTTATTTAAGACCTTGCCTTCGCATTCAGAGCCAAAGGTTATTGTCCATTTTTTAATTGCAAGGTACGTCAACAAAAATATAGTTTTATGGTGCTACTCTCTATTAACTGGCAGTTTAAAAAAAAATCAACGTCGTAAAGAGGTAAGAGTATTGCCTACTATCGAGGTACTAGCCTTTCCCGCGTACTTATAGGTTATCAGTGAAAGCAAGGTGCTACCCGTTATGCCATCCACAATGCTTTCCGAATATATGTAATATTAGGACCTTCCGAGAAAAAGCTATAGCATACAGCATACAGTTGTGAGAGCTGCTGTCGAAATTCGGTAAAGTGAGAGCAGGATGGGGTATAAATGAGCGTTTGCTGGTTAACGCCCTAAAAAATCAAAATATCTAAAAGACGATTAGTAGAATGACAGTTAGAATCTGTCATTTCATAACTTTTGACAGTTCCTCACTGAGCCTTATTATAAGAAGGAGTATTTGTTGTGACACTGGCTCTTGAGTGTCAAAGTAACAGTGAAAAACTTTAGACACATTTCTACGTGGTTCCAGCATATCTCACCAGTAAACATATTTTTACTTTCTATATATCAGACGCAGAAAATCACTATTAGATGTTGTGACAGCTACAACTTAATTCAAAGAGCAATTTCCTCGTGAAATACGATGGTTTATCTATCCTGTCATCCTGTGAAAAGAATTAATTACCGTTATTTTAAGCTCAAAAACGGCCACACCAGCAACTCATCCTGCTCGTTAAACATCGATATTCAACTGCGTAGTAAATCAAATCGTCAATCCACTCAATCCCGTTCAGAGATACAAGCATACTCGTAATTATATTCGTAAATTGAAATACAATATCCTCTCTCTACGGCGTGTAATTCGATCTGTAGTAATTCATTTTTAGTTTTTTCTTCGCGTTGTTGGTGTAGTTTGTTTTTGTTGAATTTAAATGCCATCAAGTATTTTTGCTCAACTGACAGATCAAGTTTATGTCAGATTGGTTGGCTTTTGCTAACCGTGTAGATATGATGGCGTTTTTTGTTACCAATTAAAATGTGTAAGTGAATGGATGTAGTATTTTCGTTTGTTTTTTGTTTTTCTTTTAGGAATTCGCTGAAACGGCCATGAACGAACTTCTCGGCTGGTACGGCTACGATGGTGTCGATCGCTTAGACCTGTCAACGAAAACCTCCCGCCTACTGCAATCGTCTGCAACACCGGCGACGACAGCAACAATAACCGCACCAACAACCAGCAGTAGTATGAACCATTTCGACAAAACTCGCAGTCGAAGTCGAAATGGACTGACGGCCGAGAGTCGACTCAGTCACCGGACTGGTGGCGGTGGTGATAGTACAACGTCAGATCATGACACACACAGTTCGAGGGAGGATTCGAAAAGTCCGAATTCGGGAAAGGCAATCGATGAGAAACCAGGTAAATATGTACATATGTATGACTGTTACAAGCCATCAAACCATCAAGTTCATTAGTAGTCGTTGCGTAGGGTTTTTAATAATTATTCCTAATCCAGTCCTTGAGCAGCTCCTCTTGTTAGTGTGTAATGATGGATATGAAATCGATCTGACTCTGTGGTACTAACTATGATGCCGGCATTAAGATGATCATTAAAACTCGACAAGATACGAAAACAATAAATTATTACCGCTGACCAGTGGGATGTTTTTTTTTGTTTAACAATCTCATTTACCTGCTGCTGTTCCCCGATATTAGGTTGGAATCAAATCCGCATGTTGGATAAGGGCAAAAAGTCGAGTTTTTGTATTTGTTTTTCTGCAGTACTTCCGACTGCAAGTATCAAGTGTTCGTCTGGTTGAAACCACCGAGGTCATTAGGGTGAAATTCGTTATTCATCAATTTTCATTTTTCGTTCGTACTTTTGCTGGTAATTAGAATTTCGGTTCATAATAAGTGATTTTTTTTTCCTCTCACCCATAAAATACAGATGTTCAATCTTTAAATCATCTTTTGAGAGCGCGTTCCTTGAAACATCTGAAAATGAGCTGCTCCGAAAAGGATTTAGCCTGCCACCCGGAAGCTCTCCAGGAAACACTCTCGAATATCGTATGCTTTGCTTTGCCATTATCTAACTTCAGGTGCTGAGATACTTCTACTCTGTATTAAAATACCGTTAATCATTAAAAAAATACAAAAAACAAAAACAGAAAGGTAAATTGAAACTTCATCCTGTGAAGAAACACGACTACTATACTCAGCCTGACCTATGAACCCTCTGACGCTCTTTATCGAAGATACGTTCTCCTCTTGTATCGGATACATAACACAACCATCCAACAGCCACATGCTCATTAGATTGAAACTCTAAGGATACACCACTCCCCGTCGGTCGGTGCATCAGTATAATTTATCTATTAACTTTTCAATATATCTATAGAGATATCGTATTACGAGATACCAAAGCATCTCATCGACCGACGGACGGTAGATGTATGCTTTTTAATAGGTTTCCGAATAACGAAATAGGAAGTCCGACAAAAGCCATTTTTGAGATTAAAATATCAACCATTTCTCTCTCTCTCTCTCTCTCGTTTCAGATTACAACACTTGCGTGTGGTGCCGGCGCCCGGTGGCAGATAACTCGACCGACTTCCTCACCACAGCCGATGGGCCGAGATACTGTTCCGAATCGTGCTTTGCTCAGAGTCGACGAGCGTCGTTCAAAAAGGCAAAGACATGTGACTGGTGTCGTCATGTGCGTCATGCCGTCAGCTATGTCGATTTTCAGGATGGTGCTTCACAGCTACAGTTCTGTTCGGACAAATGCTTGAATCAGTACAAGATGCAGATATTTTGCAAGGAGACCCAAGCGCATCTAGACATGAATCCGCATCTTCGCGATAAAGGACTAGAAACGGCAAGTGTGAGTGGCGGACTAATAACACCGGACTTATGGCTTCGCAACTGTCGCAGCAGATCAGCGTCTCCTGCGTCGACGGTATCAGTTTCGCCGACACCAACTCCTTCGAATCCAACCGCGGTACCGCCGTCTCAGCCTCATAAGCCGATTATCTCAGTTGCTCCTGTTGCAAAATTGATGTCTAAGAGCCCCGGAATCATGAACAATCGACAGTCACCCAAGCACAGTAGGAAAAAACGACCGTCCCGCGCTGAAACTGCAAGTATCGGTCCCCTTAACAATGCCGCAAACTGCAATAATAACAATAACAACAACCCGAACAGTATCAATAACAACAGCAGTCATATAGGTCTAACCAGCAAGTCAAAGATGATGCCCACCGGTTTGAGTGTTAGTCCGAAGCAGCCGCCAAAGCCTTTCTCGAGCGTGCAAGATTTACAGCACATCAGTGCGCCTCCCATCTCACCCATAGACGGGCCGCCACCACCACTACCACCACAGTCACAACACCCTGCAGCGAGGCCTACAAACCTACCGACCGGCTTCTTCCCGGCTCCATCATTTCCGCCCCGACTGCCATTCATGCCGCAGTCTCATCCACGATTTTTTGGCGGCATCCCCCATTTACCACCACCGCCCGAAGTAGTTTCGGGATTATTGGGTGCACCACCACCTGTCACAGTCATGGTACCATACCCGATAATCATCCCGCTACCAATACCTATCCCTATCCCCCTGCCTGTTATGGACTTTCTCAAGGCCGCACAAAAGAAGGAAGAGCCCGCGGAGTCGGCACAAAGCACCTCCTCCACTTCTGACGACGCCAAACCCACCGATTTCGATGAACCTCTCGATTTCACCAAATCCAAAGACGAAGACATCCACCACCAGTCCCCACAACCACCCGTAGACGACTCTCCCCCACCGCCAGCGCCCGACGACGACCAGCACGACGACGGTGGCAACGAATCCGAGCAGAAACTGCCGAAATTTAAAATCACTCGACTGCACAGCAAACGAGTGGTTGCCACAACCTCCAACACATCATCCTTCACCACCACCACCGTAGCACCTCACGATACACCAGCCCCGTCTAGTAGCGAGTGCAGTCGACCTCTGCGGAAACGAAAACGAATCATAGACTGTGACTTCCAGCGAATGGCTTCCGCGAAAGATGTCGACTACGAACTGGATTCGATCCCATCGGGCAGCAAACAGAGGAAGTAGGCAACTAGGAGCGGATAGAGTGCAATTAGCTTGTTGTTGTTGTTTTTATTTTTAATTTTCGATCCTTGTGTCCTGTCTCCTAAGAATACTCACTCTCTTCCTACCTACTCCTGTCCCTCTAGATGATCCCTCTCTCACTTAGTTTTATTGTCTCCCTTTCAGTCTATTACTAATTCTTCATCGTAGTCGAGAATAAAATTAAATAGTGTATCTACGCGTAACTTATTTTAGTAATCGGATTAAGTTTAAGGATTTTTCTTTTTCGTTTTTTTTTTTTTATTATTTTTTGTATAAGAAATGAAGTAATCACCGAATGGCGGAAACGTTTTGAAATAAATGTACGAAATGGAACGTAATCACTTTTGTTTTGCTCTTAAATAGATTCGGATACATGCATCTGTGAAAAGTCGGAATGATTCGCTAAGTGGCACAGGTTTGTAGTAAAGAGGAGATGCAAGATGAGGAGCTCTACTCAGCCGGAACTTGGAAGGGAATATATGTAGTTAAGCTGACAAGTGTATAATTAAAGGAATAGTACAGGCCCTCGTGCTGACTCCTATGGCATACCTGTTTTCGATGTGGCCTTGGGTCTCAACCAACAATCCTCTTCAGCTGGCATGGTATTGAATGATTGATGTTAAGATTGATGATTACACTGGCGCCCGGCAGAAGACCTGATTTAGAAAATTTTGACTGACCTAGCGCGGTTTCGCTAATACAATTTGATCGTGGAAATTAATTCAATTGTCCCCAAATTATTTAAAATGAGGAGATGCAATAAGGAGTGACATCGCCATCGAAAGAGGAGATACTGAATTTCCACGATCAATAGTTGAGTCCTTTTTCGAATGAAAAGGGATATTCAACGACAGTGTTAGGCTGAGATTCCAACAACAGTTTCCTCCTGATGGTTACGATCTTCAGCTATCGGAATTATACTCTAGAAATTGTCAAGGGCACTCTAGTCATTCTGACTAAGACGGCGGTGTAGACAGTATTGCATATTTTTTTCATCACGCCAATGTCATCATATATCATGACCTCTGGATTCCACCAGATCATTTCGATCATTTCAACATCGGAGGTCGCTGTTGGCTCGTTACCGCGTTTGATGGAGCAATGGAAAACCTCCATTGTCATCCTGACCAAGCTGACTAGTTAGTTCGATAGGAAGCATACCCGGTGTAGTTTGGTGGTGTGCCAACCTCCAAGTCATCAGCACGAAGCCTGGCGAGCCTCCAAGTTAGTCAAGGAACTCTGAACTTGTAGATTCTACTGTAAATCCCAAGGGCGAAAGCCAAAATAATCTCTTCAATAATTAGACTCCTCAATACCTCTGTCGTATAGTGGAGCAAAGATGAGCAAACGACCACAATCACTGAGCCACATAGTCTCCAAAGACTGGCATATTTGGGCATCACGGCTAGCATGCTAACATGCTCTACAACAGCTTTTAGCCAGCCGACTATAGCCGCTCATATGGCTATAGGCAGCCAGGCGACTACACCCAGCCAGGCGACTATAGCCAGCCAGGTGACTATAGCCAGCCAGGCGACTATAACTAGCCAGGCGACTATAGCCGGTCAGGCAACTATAGCGGGTCAGGCGACTATAGCCAACCATGCGACTAAAGTCAGTGTTACGACTAGCTTTTTAGCCGAAATATGTCACGAATAATAAAAACCAACAAATTCAAATTAAAATGATCTTATTCCAAATTATGGATGATATCCCGAAGGCGATTCACAATGGATAGTGATGATGTCCCGAAGATGATTATATGCGGACTGTGAACGATGTTGTCCCGAAGGTGAATGTATGTGGGAGCAACTCTAACACCCCCTAAGTCTCAAGTATTACGTAACGCATTCTTTTAAGATTTTTGACCCCCCCCCCCCCCCCCCCCCGTAACGCGCCGTAACGTTTTTCTGTACCTATTAAGCTTAAGAATATTAATAGAGTGTTTGTTCAGGGGTCGTATAAATCTTTTCGATTGGCAAAGTGAAAAGGGCAGGTGTAGCGATTTTTCTCACTGCCGCAGAAAGATTCAGGACTTATGTACCTTCCGCTGGAACTTTTCCTTTCGAGATGATCAGCAATTTTATTGCTTTTAGTACCTTTGTGCCCTGGCACCCACCAGAGTTTGATTTTGTTTTTTTTGGCTAGGTCTTTTAGGGCATCATGGCATTCCCTAACGGATTTGGAGTTCGTGCTATACGAAGTCAGCTCTGCTTGGCTATCATAGAGTATACTGATGGTTATTCCTCTTATGCCAGTCTCTAAGTTTAGATTGGCGGATGTTAGGATGGTTATAATTCAGATTAGAAGATACTGGAACTCATTCGAAGGGTCTTGCTAATCCTCCAATTTGGTCCAAAGGTGCCGGCGACAACGCCAGAAATAATTTTGGAGCCATCAGTTTACCACCTAAGGCCTTTGACGTTGACCAAGAGATCACTGGTTTTCCAAGCTGTGCGGTTTGGGATCAATATCTTAAGTCTCTTGTCAAAAGGGAAGGTGTGTGGTAATGCGTCTGAGGCCGTGTAATTTATATCCAGCTCAGGAAGCTGTTGCAGGATTGACATGTGACCCATAGGTCTGTTCCCGAGCGAAGAATTCTGATTGCACTACGTAATGCAACCTTTTTAATAAGAAGGTGCAGTGGAGTAAGTCCAATTAGTGCTTTTTGAGCTGCCGAAGGGCAGGTTGGCCTTTTTTTTTTTTTTTGGCACAATTGCGCTGGCAAGTCAGTATGAGAGCCTTTATAGGCTAAGAACGGCTGATAATGCAAATCTCCCTCTTTTGAGGACATTACAGTATGAACTCACCTTAATAACAACGATTACGGCAATGTGCTTGTGCGTATTTCGTGTTTAAAACACTAACAAATACTGACAACGAAAACAAAATAAAAATGATGTGCAAAAAAGTCGAGGGATTAGCCGTAAAACAAAAACGAAAAGAGTTGCCAACTTCGGAGACTAATTCCCTAGTTTTTTATTTAAATAAAAAAAATGTTACATAACGCGTTGTTCGAACGTTAACGCATCGTAACGTTTTACAAGACCCCCTCTCCCCCCAAATTGCGTTACGTAATACTTGAATGCCCCCTTGGGAGAGGAAAAACTCCTCAGCAACAAGACGAGTTAATAGTCATTCGCGACGAGCCACGCTACGGAGAAGACGAAAAGAAAACCGAGTTTCGAATTACCTTTTTGTTTTTTTTTGAATCCAAGTCGAATTGTCTTTGTTTCTTTTTTAAAACTTAAATCTAGTTTAAAACTTAAATCTAAACTAAAACTTAAAGCCTAAATAAAGTGAATTTCCCTAAACTGAGTGTTTTCCCCTTGAATCTTCCCCCTTTTACTCACCCTCTTACATGGTGTCAGAAGTGCTCACCGCGCTCGCGTAAAACATAATTCCTGATCAAAGTGATAATCGAAACATACTGTGTTTGTGAAAAAAAAGCAAGGATTACTACCCCCCGTAGTATAACTTGCCTGGAAAAAGCTTCTCGACTCACGCCGTTCGGAATCGGCATTAAACTATAGGTCCCTTTCTCCTGTGTGAAAAATAAATCACACACAACATGGGTGATTGAGAGAAGCTTGGCTCGTAACGTCACCAAAGAAGAAGAAGAAGATTTAATAGTTTCATAGTGTGTTTTCCACGAGAGCACCGTGGCGCAGTGGGTAGTGTGTTGGCCTCTGACGCCGATGACACGGGATCGAATCCCGACACAGCCATGTCATCGAACGTGTTTTTCACGGTGTTTCTCCTCCGCGGAGTTCTGACAAAACTCCCTGTAGTAAAATTGTCATGAAAAGAGTCTCGAAATTCACCGTTCGGAACCGGCAATAAACTGTAGGTCCCTTTCACCTATGGGAAAATGAAATCACACACAACATGGGTGATTGAGAGAAGCTCGGCTCAGGTTCTTCATGGACTGTAACGCCAACATACATACATACATAGTGTGTTTTCCGTGTATAACGAAACGATCAGCAACGGCACATATTTTGCTTATACTCATCCACAAATAAGCATCACTAAATTCGTTTTTTTTTTTTTATCAATAAAATGCACTTTTTTCTTAAATGAACATCGAAACGTTATCAACCAAACAATTACAGACGATATTAAGGGAACTTGGCCTGTCGTATAGCTATAGGCTAAAACAGGATTTAATCAAACGATTAAAATCTGCATTAACTCCAGATCTAGAAAAGTCGTTAGAAGGGGTGGAGCGAGAGGAAAGTGTAGACCGGGACCGCGAGGGCGTGGGTGACGAAAACGGTGAATTCGAGTGGTGTGATCGCAATAACGGGGACCGCGAAAATAGCTTTTTAACGGAAAAGAAAATTACGGTAGAAATGACGCAGAATAATTTCGTTTTTAAAGACATTGAAGACTCTTTAGATACTTTTAATGGTGAAAGCGGAAAAGTTGTCAATGACTGGCTTAAAGAGTTCGAAGACATTTCGTCGGTATGTCAGTGGAACGATATACAACGTTATTTGTATGCGAGGAGGTTGTTAAGAGGCGCCGCGAAGCTAGCTATCGATTCCGAGAAAACCGTACATGGGTCCGCCATATAACGTTTTTTTTTTTTCAAGTAGTGCTTATTTCGTGGATGGTAACACTTAGCTCATGTCTGATTTGACAGATAATTAGTTTTATCCTTCCGCTGAACGAATATGGTTGTGTATATGCTTGAACAACGCGGGGAAATATTGCGACATTACTTTGAAAATCATGGTAATGTTGCAGAATGTGTGCGAAAATTGCGTACGGATTTTGGAAGAAGAGAAGCACCGTCAGCCCCGTATGTTCGTTATCTTGTGAAAAAAGTGAAAGAAACTGGCATCCTCATCGATAAACCAAAGCGTGAAAAGCCAAAAACAGTGCGTACACCCGAGAATTATGCTGCTGCGGCAGAAAGTGTGCGTGAAGCGCCATCAACATCAATTCACCGTCGTTCTCAACAATTGAACATTTCGGAGACATCATTGAGACGAATTTTGCATAAAGACCTTGGTATGACGCAATACAAAGTCCAATTGGTTCAGGAGTTGAAGCCATCCAATGCGTTTTCGCTTCGCTAAGTGGGCCTGCGATCGACTTACAGAAGATGCCGATTTTGCCAAAAAACTCATCTCTTCAGATGAAGCTCATTTTGATCTTGGCGGGTATGTAAACAAGCAAAATTGTCGCATTTGGGGCACAGAAAACCCGTACGCATACATTGAAAAGCCGGTGCACCCAAAACGAGCCACTGTTTGGTGCGGATTTTGGTCCAGATGCATGATTGGGCCATTTTTCTTCGAAAATGAGCAAGGAGTGGCCGTTACAGTCAATGGCGATCGTTATCGGGCCATGTTGAGCGAATTTTTGTTCACAAAAATTGAAGAGGAGGATATTGGCAACATTTGGTTTCAACAGGACGGCGTAACTTGCCACACAGCCGAAGCTACACTCGATGTTTTGCGCCCTGTTTTTGAAGATCGCATTATCAGCCGCAGAGCTGATGTCGTTTGGCCACCTCGGAGCTGCGATTTGACACCGTTGGACTATTATTTGTGGGGTGCCATCAAAGATAAGTGTTACGCCGACAAGCCAGAGACAATTGACGCTTTAAAGGACAATATTCGTGAAGCCATTGGTGAAATACAGTTGCACACAATCGATAATGTACTTAAAAATTGGACCGATCGTGTAGGCTACTGCATGGCCAGCCGAGGCAGCCATTTGAATGAAATTATTTTCCATTATTAACCGGAAGGATTGTACTTTCAAATAAAAAAAGAAGTTTGAGAAAATATTCAGTAGTTTTTTTTTTTTATAGCATTTTCAAAAAAAAAAGTTATTTGGCGGACCCTTTAGTTGGAAAGAACTAAAATCGATATTAGAAAAAGAGTTCGGTCAAACGGTTTCGGGTTTATCGATCCATCGTCAGCTAGAATCACGACGAAAAAATCCCAACGAATCGTACCTAGAATATATGTTTCAAATGAAATTGATCGCAAGTAGGGGCAGCATAGACAAAGAATCCTTACGCGCGTACATTGTGTCGGCCAATATTATTTGAGGCAAGAACATTCGAAGATTTAAAGTCTAAATTTAAGATTTACGATGAAATGAAACTCCAAATGCATAAACAGATAAAAGAAGAATATACGCAAAAACAATATTCGTCATCACAAGTATTTAGGGGCGGGGATCGTGCGTTAAAATCAGCTCATCTTTCGCAGGACACGGAACCGCAAAAACGTTACAGTATATGTGGAGCTAAAGGGCATCCTTCGCATAACTGTCCTCATAAGGGCAAAGGCCCACGTTGTTACAATACAATACAATTCGATACAATTTCGATGGATGCGTTATTTGATACGGGCAGTCAATTATGTCTAATAAAAAAGTCGTTTTTTTCAAAATTCAATAAACAATTCGATGGTGCGGGAACGCTGTTAACAGGTATAGGGCAAACGGTGTACAAATCAATCGGTACTCTAAAAATGGCGATTACTATCGGTGAGATGTCCTACGTCTTAACTTTTGACGTCGTCAATGATGGGTGGATGTCTGAAAATATAATTATCGGTACGGAAATTTCAGAATACGCCAATTTGGTTATTAAATATGAAAAGGTGCACCTCCAACCTAAAGATAAAATTATTTGCGAAAACGACATTAACAACATCGATACGGAAACCTTCGAAACGGAAAACAAGATAGTATATAACATTGATATAAAAAACCCTAAAGTAAAACAAACAATTACGAATTTAATTGACTCTTATAACCCCCAAAAGTCGGAAAAATCGTGTGTTGAAATGAAAATCGTGTTGGAAGATGAAAAGCCTATTTTGCATCGTCCAAGAAGATTAGCCCCTAAGGAAAAAGACGTTGTCGACCGACAAATAACCGAGTGGCCTGCGGAGGGGATAATAGTGCCGAGTAATTCCGAGTTTTCGAGTCCGGTAGTTCTCGCGAAGAAAAAAGATGGTAACTATAGACTGTGTGTAGATTACGGTAAATTAAATACGAAAATAGTGAAAGATAGATACCCGCTACCGATAATCGAGGATATTTTAGAGAATCTCTATAGCGCGCGTGTTTTTACGAGTCTAGATTTGAAAAACGGAATTTTTCACGTAGATATCCATCCTGAAAGTCGAAAGTTTACATCGTTCATTACACCGGATGCTCAGTATGAGTTCTGTAAGGTTCCTTTCGGCCTCTGTAACCCGCCGTCAGTATTCCAAAGGTTCATCAACACTATTTTTAGGGATCTAGTCCGGGAGCGTCGACAGCGTAATTAGAGACGAGCTATACAACGCTATGTCTACCTTTGACATACCTGCTAAACTCGTCAGACTATGCAGGATGACTTTGGAGAAGGCTCGCTGCTCCATCCGAATCGGTGAACACCTTACCGATAGTTTTGATGTCAAAAAAGGATTTAGGCAGGGCGATGCGCTGTCGTGTGATTTCTTCAACATCATATTGGAAATGATTGTGCAAAAATCACTGGCCAATAGAAGAGTCACAATCTATTTCAAATCCTCGCAACTCCTTGCATACGCCGACGATATTGACATAATAGGTAGATCACAGCGAGATGTCAATGAGGCGTTTGCGAGTATTGAGATGGAGGCGGGGAAAATGGGTTTGGCGGTAAACGAGGGCAAAACTAAATATATGCTGTAATCAAAAAAGGACGCTCACCACCGACGTCTTGGCCAGAACGTTTGTATTGGCAGATATAAGTTCGAGGTATTTAAGGACTTCGTCTACCTTGGCTCCGCAGTGACCATGCGCAGAAGCATGGACACTATCAAAAGGGGATGAGGAGGCCCTTGGTCAGTTCGAGAGAAAGATTTTGCGCGTGATTTTCGGGCCTATAAATGCAGACGGGGGATGGAGGAGAAGATTCAACCACGAACTTTACGGGCTGTACAGCGACATGAGCCTAGTCAGGCGTCTACGGATTCAACGCCTAAGATGGCTGGGCCATGTAGGGCGAATGGACACCATAGCTCCAGCCCGGAGAGTCTTTGAATCCAACCCCGAGGGACGAAGAAGCAGAGGACGGCCGCACTTAAGATGGCGTACACAAGAGGAAGGGGGCCTCAGCCAACTGGGTGTGCGGCAATGGTAAAGGCTAGCAAAATATCGTGCTAGTTGGAGGGGCACGTTGGTTGAGGCCCAGGTTCACCCCGAACTGTAGCGCCCATTAAGAAGAGGAAGATTTCTAATATGATGTTAAAAAAAATCACAAGGCAGCGCATCGCCCTGTCTAAATCCTTTCTTGACCTCGAATCGATCGGTCAGTTCTGCACCGATTCGGATGGAGCGTTCTCCACAGTCATCCTGCAAAGTCTGACGAGCTCAGCAGGAATGTCAAAAATAAACATGGCGTTATATAGCTCGTCTCTAATTACGCTGTCGTATACGGCCTTGAAGTCGACGAATAGATGGTGGGTGTCGACTTGATATTCATTCGTTATCTCCAGGATCTGCCGTAGTGTAAAGATTTGGTCGATGGTAGACTTCCCTGGCCTGAAGCCACACTGATAAGGACCTATCAGCTTATTTACCAACGACTTCAGGCGTTCACACAAAACGGCAGCGAAGATCTTGTATGCGACATTAAGGACTTATTCCTCTGTAGTTGGCGCAGTCAAACGGGTTTCCTTTTTTGTCGATCGGGCAAACAATGCTGAGACTCCATTCCATGGGCATGCTTTCCGCTGACCATATCTTACAGATGAGCCGGTGAATACTCCTAACCAGCTCACCCCCAGCTGCTTTGATGAGCTCAGCAGGCAATCCACCTGCGCTAGCAGCTTAATTCGACTTGAGTTTCGACATGGCAATCTTGACTTCGTCGAGGCCAGGGGGACGGAATTCTCTGCGCTCTTCGTCATTGAAAAATGGGTCATTCTGCCTGACGGCGGTATTTTGGCTGTCATCGCCGTTATACAGTCTGCAGAAGTTGTTTTTCCAAGTTCTCAGCATCGACTGCGATTCTACTGCTAGGTGTCCGTTCTCATCCTTACAGGCCTCCGTTTGGGCTTTATAGCCTTGAGACATTCGTTTTATCCGTTGATAAAATCTTCGAACGTCGTGCTTGCAATAGTACCTCTCCAAGTTTTCAATCGCCCGCTTCTCGTGCTCTTTCTTTTTTCTCTTGAGAAGCTTATGTTCCTCCCTTCTTTTAAGTTCGTAGAGCTCAAAGAGGCTTTGTATGCCTCCCGCTTTTCCGCATGAATCCTTGTACACTCGTCATCGAACCAGGTGTTTCGTCGTGGTGGAGCTTTAAGGCCCAGCACTTCCGTTGCTGTGCTGTTCAGGGCTTGTCTGCACTGGCTCCATTGCTGCTCTCCTAACTGAGTAAAGGATTGAGGTGTATCGGAGAGCTTGAGGGAGACGCGGTTGGCAAAGGCACTGGCGATCTCTGGCGATAGTAGCTTTCCGACGTCATAGCTTGGTGTTCTAATTCTTCTCCGCCGTGTTCGTGTTATCCGTAGACGTATCTTGGCTACTACAAGATAGTGATCTGAGTCGATGTTCGCTCCTCTAATAGTACGAACAGCAAGACCAGTGGAGGAGTGTCTGACGTCGATCGCGATGTGATCAATCTGGTTGGTGGTCGATTGATCAAAAGACCGCCAGGTGCCTTTGTGTATATCGAGGTGCGGAAAGCGTGTGCTAGCTAAAAGAAGATTTCTTCCCGTGACGAAGTCGATCAGTCTGTGTCCGTTATCGGATGTGGTGCCATGTAGGCTGTATTTGCCGGGGACTCGTTCAAAGATGATTTGATTTTTGGTATCATAGCTGGAGCATTTGGAGTATGTTCTGTCTAGGAGATCATAGAAATCATCTTTGATGGAGTTATCCTTGTATTCCGCGGGGGCATGGACACATGTGAGGCTGATGTTACAAAATGTTGCCTTGATGCGGATCGTTATAAGGCGTTCACTCACATACTTGAAGCTAAGGACTTTATGCCGTAGTCCACCTCTAACAACAAATCCGCATCCAAATAGTCTCTGTCCTCTCTCCTTATAGCAGTCACCGTAGTAGATGTCGCAGTTTTTCATCCGCTTTTTGCCGGGCCCATTCCATCGCATTTCCTGGATGGCGGTTATGTCCGCTTTATAGCGGTCCAGGGCGTCCGCAATTTGTTCGGCCGCACGTAGTCTGTTTAAGGACCTAACATTCCACGAACAGAACCGAAGGTCCTTGTTTATTTGTTGTTTTCTTAAAGGGTTGTCAACATAGATCCGTTCCATTTGAGTATCCGAGGCTGTGTGTTGTTTCTGAGCAATATGTGGTTTTACGGTTATGATTTGCTAGACCGTAGCCCAACCGACACTAGCCCTGTTTGGTGGCGCAGGATACTCACCATTCGGCCTCTTTCGTAAGTAACTTCGCTTGTAAGGACATTTTCAGATGGTACCACGAGGAGGTGGAAGTAGAACCTGACTAGCTGCAAGGTGTTCGGCTGCAGAGGCTCTTACTCGCTTTTTGCAGGGCCAGCATCCGTCGGCAGATGCTACCCTTACGAGTCAAAAGGAAATAGGATCAGCTCTGTTAGGTATTTCGGTAATTTGATGGACTAGGATATCCAGTTCAGTTGAGTAGGCATCAGAGACGTTTGTTCACTTAAGCCAGTCAGTGCACTCAGGAGGTTGTTATATCTCTGTAGGGAGTAGTAAGCTTCTACTATCTAGAGCCGTAGGGAGTGCTAGCGATTCATTTATGAATTTAGGAGTTCCTCTCCCATTGTCTTTTTGTCCAGACCTTGTTTTTCCTCCTTTTCATCGACAGACAACGACGCGAGAACATTTCAAGTTTAAACATTGAAATCCAACGGCCAAGTACTTCCTACAGCACCTGGCATCACGCCGGCACAGCACGGCAATCTGCTACTTTGATATTTATAAAAAACGGTCTATTCATGAAAGGTCACACTCCCCCGCCCGTTCGAACTGAAATAAACCGACAACAACAGTGTATCAGTCTAAATCCCAAACGGTGCGCCGCAATTTCTTTGTGACGTCAACAAATAGCTCTTCCAAATCAAAATAAGAACGAAAGAAACAAGGAAACTCTCAAGAGAACGAACGCGAAAAATGCTGTCAAAATGGTGGATCTCACTTTTATTATGCTCGAAAGTCGTATATGTTACAGGCGGTACATACAATACATATATAAAGGATAAAATGTAATAAAAACGAGCCATGCTTCGCCCGGTAAACAATCCAATGCATGAGGTATAGCATTTCTCATGATAGATCCTCGCGTCATGCCACCCATTTCGCGTATTGCAACTCTCAATTGTATAGGCTCCACAGTGAAATCTGTCCGTCCATGCCGGCAGCCGCCATTATCTGTGAATTCCAGTAGTAGACTTTGCCCTCGGAGTAGGCAACGTCCATGGCGCCGCCCGACTTGTGTTCGGTCAATACTGCTAACGCTTTGAGCGTCTTCCATGAGAACATACGAATCCTGCCGTCCCATCCGGCGGTCGTGAATACTTTTCGATCCTCGCGAATGCGAATGCAATTGATGCCGGGATTTTTGATCGGTATATCATGGAGAGTGATGAGTTCCATGGCTGGCATACGATAGGTGACGGCGACAAGCATATCCTCGGTGCCGCCGACAATACCTCGATTGGACCAGACATCAAAATCGACACTGGTCGCGGCGCCAATATCGAAGCGGCTCTCATTGATGATTTTCTCGGCGCGTACGTCCCATGTGAGGAAATCGCCCGATTCATAGCCGGCCAGGATCATATTCTGTCCGTTCCAGTTCAGTTGCTTCAGGCATGCAAGCTGTCCAAGATTTGTGTGTGTCTCTGGCACGAGAAGCGTTTGTTTCTCCCAGTCTTTGGTGTGAATCAGGCCAATACTGTTGTCTGCCTCAGGATAGATGAGCGTCTCGAGTTCGGGATCATAGTCGGTGCGACAGAATGCAGTGTGATCTGTTTCCGTGGTCTTTTCGAGTACATAACCGGTATTGGTTACGGACCAGTACTTAAGGGTTCCGCCCTTTTCCTGCGTAATTAAATTCTCCTCCGAGTGATGCATTGATGTGACGGGATTGTCGCCAACCTCGAATACAAGGCTACAGCGATTGGTCTAAACGGAGAAAGTACATAGTAGTCACTTGGGCACTTATTTAGTAAATCAAGAATAACTTACATGCAAATCCCAGAGTTGAGCCGTTCCCTTTAGCGTTCCGGCCAATAATCTTTGATTTCGATGGAAGGCCAACGAATTGATCGAGTCCATATCGGGGTGACGTAGCACAAACACAGGGTCGGGTGGGATTACAGCCATATCAGACATTTTATCTGTTCAATGTGGTTTTCTCTAAGCTACGGGATGGATTGATGTGCACGAGAGAATTGAAGAAAAGAAAAACGATTGCGATGTGATATCTTGATGGCAGCAGAAGTAAAAACTGACGCATCGACGACGGCTTTTTGTCATGGGGAAACAGCTGATTAGTGTTGACATGCGTCGAGTTGCGGTGAAATTCGCGAGAGGACGCTGCGTGTGGGTTTGTGTCGCGGCTGTGGATGTTTTCCGGGATGCAAGTGTCTACGGATGGACGTGTTCAGTGCGGTGGTAGGATGATTTTGTTTTTAAATATGTGTTGTTTGAAAATAAGCGCATTTAATTCAAAAATAATTTCACTACCCTTGTTCTGATGATGGTGGTGGTCTGTCTGCCATAGTGGAGCTGGTTGTCAAAGGAAAAAGCTCTACCCATAACTGACGTTTAAAATTAAAAAAGGTATTCGTGGCAAGGTAGCTAATACATATAAGTTAACGTAGATCATAGTCCTTAAGTCCTACTTGTACAAGTGACTTATGTGTCATTCATCTCTTATTGAAAATTTAACTCGTCCTCGTCTACTACCAAGGGCTTAGGTAAAGAAAAAACTGCGACGCTATGAGAACCGACAGCACTGACAGCATTTGCTCCTTGGGGTGTGAGGTTTGACTCACAAGAAAACACTTTTATTAGTACAACTAAGTCAATTGACTTATCCAGCAGTTTTCCGTTCTCGAGGTGATCACATTTAGAAGGCAGCTTTCCAGTGAGAATTCCTGCAATCCGCAGAGTGCGTGCGGTTAAAGTTACTAGTGCTAATTCAAGTGGCCTTGCCCTTTGAAGACGACGCAACAGGTTTCGTTCCTCTATTATTTCAAGAGCTGCTTTATTGAGATGACCTTCCAGTCGATCTCTATGTTTTCGACGTCTTCAATGTTTAAGCATCACGTGTTTGTAAGGTATAAGAACTGCTTTTCTTGGCACAAGCCTCGACTTGTATACCGTAAGCCCAAAAAGGTTTAAGCACTTGCCTGTAGAGTAGCAGCTTGTTTTCAGTACTAAGCTTGTATTATTTTCCTAGGAGGCAGTACATTTCCCTATATTTCATTTCAAAGTTCTTCGAGTGTTTTCTTCACATGCGTTTTCCACTTGAGTTTCGTGTCGAAAGTCATGCCTAGGTATTTTGCCTCGTTTGCAAATGGGATCCCAACTTCATTTACAAAGAGAAGTAATCCACTTAGCTTTGGCGCGATTCGCCAATTATTTGTTCAGCCGCTTATACGATTTAGGGCATATTGCAATTCAGTAGTTGATCCATCGACTGATTTTCCTGTGGCCAAAATTGCAGTATCATCGGCGAATCTGTTCAGCACAGTGCCATCCGTTTGTGGTGTGTCTCTGGTATACAGCAGGTAAAACAACGGACCAAGTACGCTTCCCTGTGGAACGCCAGCCGTAACTGCTCTAAAATGTAAGTATTCACTTCCATGTTTAACACGGAACGTTCGATAGTTGTTCGGGGAAAACTCGTCTCAGTTTATATCCCAAACCTTCGTAGCACACATTGTCACAGGTCTGGGAGACATATTAGCTTATGTTCGAATGCTTTTCTTCGACAATCGGCTTTAAGCGATTGATTGTAACTCTTTCGAAGACTATCATAATTATCGGCAACAACGGTATTGGGCGGTAAGAGTTTTTACCCGTTAGTGGATTTCCGGGCTGTAGAACCATAATAATGTCATTGAGCTTCCATTGGTTCAGTATATGTTCTAGCCTAAGCGCTGCGTTAACAAAATATAAAAGTTTGAGCAGAGCTTTTCCCAGCAATTTTTTAAGAACATCTCCTGTAATTAAGTCGAGGCTTTATTTAGCTTGAGGGATTTTATGATATTTTCCAGTTTGGTCACCTGCAAACCCAGATATTGATTGACTTCAGTTTCTAGACATTAGGGTTAGAGAATTCCCAAACTCAAGGAGTGAATTTTTCGCTACCTGTGCGTCAAGGTATCGGTGAGCCGAGCGCTGTCATACGCAGACCCACGGCTCACGGCTCTTTTTCAAATTCCTCTTCGGATTGTCATCCCGTAAGTCGAGCGCTATCACTCACTGATTCACGATTCGCAGCTCTTTTTCAAATTCCTCTTCAATTAAAATGCAAAATTTTCATCCCGTGAATCGAGCGCTATCACACGCTGACTCACGACAATTTTTTAAATTGTTTTTTCGACAGAGTCATGCGATTGCCAGTTCTCTGTCTGATAAATTAGCCTCATGCATAAGAAACGAATGATGTTCACCCAACAAATGACTATAAGAAATGAAAGGAAAGAAAAATCGTGGGTGAAAATTGAAATTGTTCGCTACTCACCAAGAGTTTTCGTTTCTGTCTAATTTGCATGATTTTTCTTCTTCTTTTAGTCGCGTGAGTAGGGGGAGAGAGCGAGCAAACAGAGCAAGGAAGTTGATCGTGTTTAACATGGCAAACACGCAAGCTTCGATCTCTGTCCCTGCTCAATCCAAGTTGACCCACAGCCTCCGCGTGGCCACCCTGGATAGCTATCCCTGGCAACCACTGTCAACCCTTGTTCCTGGGGAAAGAGGAACCTGGCCCACCACTTTGGGGTTTGTGCTTAGGGGTAACATCTCTATTACGTAAAAACCCACTTGTTCAGAAGCAACCACAAGCCTCGGATACGGACGTATACAAAGCTGATGACCCATGCAAACGACTAACGGACTTGAGAGTCTGCACCTGGAATGTTAGGTCCCTTAACAGACCGGGTGCAGGCGATCAATTGGAGCGAACCCTTAACTGCTACAAAGCAGACATAACCGCGTTTCAAGAAGTGCGATGGGATAGACCAGGCAAAAGACGGATGAAAAACTATAACATCTACTACGGGAACTGCTACAAGGAGAACAAACAGCGCCTATTCGGGTGCGGATTCGTTATTCAAGGAAGACTCCGACAAAAAGTCAAAGCTAATTTTGGAAACATTAGTTAATATGCGATCGCGCCCCGACGGAAGAAAAAAACGACCGACTCAAAGAAGAATTCTACGATCTCCTGGATAGAACCTACGCCTAATGTCCCAGCTACGACACAAAAATAGTTCTAGGAGATTTTAATGTAAAACTGGGAAAAAGGACATATTTGAGTCGATCATAGGAAAGCATAACCTCAATAACACCACTTCCGACAACGGACTTAGGCTAATCGGTTTCCTAATGGGGCGTAACCTTCTTGTAGCAAGCACACGATTCCCCCATCTCAACATTCACAAGGCCACCTGGCGATCTTTTGATCAATCAACCACCAACCAGATTGATCACATTGCGATCGACGGCAGACACTCCTCCTGTTTTCTCGACGTACGAACCTTCCGAGGGGCCAACATCGACTCGGACCACTACCTTGTTGGTGGTACGAATGAGAATATCAAGAAAGCTTAGGAGTCGAGTAGGACTACGTAAGTTTGACGTCGGAAAGCTACAATCGCAAGAGACTGCCAGAATCTTTGCCGATCGTGTCTCCTCCAAGCTCTCGCAAAATCCGCCCACAGCAGCACAAACAATGGAGCAGGAATGGGCGCATTGCCAGAGCGCCGTTAGAGACACTGTCTCAGAGGTGCTGGTGGTGGACCGCCACCACCTAGAAATCCCTGGTTCGATGAACAATGCGAACAAGCCCATACAGCAAAAAAAAAAAAGGGGCATACATACATATATAGACATGCTGCAGACGGAAAGCGTGAGATCGAGGAGATGGAGAGATGCTTCCGTAGGAATAACGCCCGGAAGTTTTACAATAAGGTAAAACGAACATGCCATGGCTACAAAGCCAGAGTGGCCACCAAAATTGAGAACTGATAATAGAATCACAGTCGACGCTGAGGATTTGGAAAGACCTCTTCTCCAGACTGTATAACGGCGATGACGGGCAGGTACCGCTGTCAGACAGAACGATCCGTTCGTAATGGACGACGATGTAAGAGAATTCCGTCCACCCGACCTAGACGAAGTCAAAATAGCGATATCAATACTTAAGTCTAATAAAGCTGCGGGCGCAAACGGCCTATCTGCTGAGCTTCTTAAGGCGACTGGAGATGAGCTGGTAAGGTGCATGCACCATCTCATTTGCAAGGTATGGTCGGAGGAAAGCATGCCCGACGAATGGAATCTCAGCATCGTTTGGCGCAGAGGCTTGGACCTTAACAAAAGCGGATGAAGATGCCCTTTGTCGTTTCGAGAGGATAATTCTGCGCTCTATCTACGGTCCCGTTTGTTCAAACGGTGTATGGTGAAGAAGATTTAACGAAGAACTGTGATGGTTGTACAGCGACATCGGCCTTGTACGACGTCTACGGACACAGCGTCTAAGGTGGCTAGGTCATGTGGAGCGCATGGAAAATACAGCTCCGACCCGAAGAGTCTTCAAATCCACCCCGGAAGGAAGGCGCGACAGAGGACGGCCGCATCAACGGTGGTGCACGCAGGTGGAAGGGGGCCTTAACCAACTAGTCGTGCGGCGCTGGAAACAGCTGGCCAAAGACCGTGCCAGCTGGAGACGCTTGTTGGTTGAGGCCCAGGTTCACCACGGACTGTAGCGCCACCTAAGTAAGTAAGTAAGTTTAGTCGCGTGAGTCGTGAGTCTTGACTCTATTTCTTATAACTGACTAAGTGATCTTTAACACAAAATATTAATGCACTTCAGGGGTTGTTGGGTTTCCAGAAATATCAGTTCCGCAGCGCGATCAACAATGTGGCATTGGTAATAAAAGGTTGAACTAAAGCCCATCGACCACATAGAGCGTAGAAAATTCGTTAACTGAATTATGGAGTGGTAGCAAATATAATCAGTTTCAGTCAGAGAAACAATAGCATTTACAGCGTGACACTGTTTGGTTCTAATTTTGGACTAGAAGCATCAACGAAGCAGCATTCTTCCAGCCAACTTTTGTGCGTGGCATTTCTGACAGTTCAGATAATACAATCAACACCATTTGACATTTTCCTTAAGGGTTATTGGAATTTTAAGGCCTATGATAACAGGTTCACGACCAGTCCAGTCGTGGAAAAGTATATTGAGACTGTGTCAAAAAAACTTCGACACAAGCGCACATAAGTGCCTACAAAGCCGCGAAAGCCATTCAGCCAATATGGTACTCAAATTAGCCCTATAGCCCTAACTAACATACTACGATATTTATTGGGAATACATTTCTAAAAACGTTTGGGATATCCAACATTTGTTTTGACATCACAGGCGACATACGACCAATAAACTTTGACGCATGACCTTTTCGATCAATTCAATTAAGCATTCCTTACTCTCCATTAGGTAATCTCTCTCGATTGATTCCCAAATGAATCGACTAAGTTATGCTTCCTTCCCCGAAAACCGATAATTAAAATCGACATTCCACCTGGACCTGTGTCCAGATCCACCCGAATAGTATATGTATGCTTCAAACTGGATGCATTATTATTCCGGTCATCTGTTATCTGTTGCTATAGTCATTTGCCGACTATCATTGGATTGCCAAGAATTAAACATTCCTATTAGCCTTGTTAATACCCAGCATAGATCTACCTAATGTATGCTGTCTCTCATCCTTGCATTTGGCTCCTCTCTACTTTGCGATTGTACTGGATACACACAAGTAATTCTGGTCACTGGCCAATGGACAATGACTACGACGACGACGATGACAAACACTGGGGACTCATTGTTCAGTGTGCCGCCTCAATAGTTAGCAGCAAGGTCAACGGAATGAGATGCTAGGTGTCAGTCAGAAGATGCCTGAATAGTTGCGAATAAAAATTAATGAAATTGCCACGTATGGAGCAGGATGGCAATACACTTTGCTTAGACCTCCGGGGAGGTGAAATGCCGTGCCATGTCATCCTCGCAAGCATGATAACAACAAAAAGAATCAAATAGAGCAAGACGAGGATGAAATTTCTTTATTATCAGTTTGGGAACTGACTACAAGTAGAACGAGTGATTCTAGATACACGAGTGATAGTGTGATTTAATCGTGAGGAGCCGGGCGCCCAAATCGAGGGGGGGGGGGGGTCTAAGTCCATTCTTATTGGCGTCATTGTATTTAATTGCCGGGGAAGATGTGGAGTGGTTGGATATATGTACCTGGTCAGGCATTTGTGCTCCATACCATAAAAAAGTAAGAAGAGAAGGAAGAAAGAACCATAGATACCGATACAATTAGGTCTTTTGTCTACGTACATACATGTGTAGGTAAAGACGATTTGGTATTCGGATACATACCTGGCAGCAATAACTTAGGTGAACATTCTACTTCGGCTATGAGCCAGGAATGTGTGATTATATTGCAGCTTAATGTCCCTTTTATCCTTTTGGCCTATAGTATACCTGTTTATTGATATTGTGTGGACGTTTTGGCATCAGGATTCCTTATGGATTAGCTTTGGGCGTGATTAATGTGAATTGAAATTTATCGACGAAATCTAGTTACACATGTCCAATAAGCCAACAGCCATTAAAGACATCATTTCTACCGTCGAGAAGGGGACAAAAGGATCCTAATTTTATTCACTCATCTCTTTCAGAGCATCATTCTTATCCCTCAAACATAAACCAGAGTACAAAGATATCTATTACTTATGAATCCTGGAATATCCTTCCACTTACGTATCCATAATAAATGCTTTAAATAAAACATGAAATTGCTGCTCTCTTAAATGTACGTTATCCTTATGACGTACAATGGGAACTCGTTGCTTCTGCTAACGCCAGCCATAAGTTATGCCACTGGCCAATTGAGTGAGATGTAAGAAAAGGATTTAGTTTATGGATTTGTAATGAGGATAATTCACTTTAAGAAAAGGAGGGAGATCGAGTGGAAACAAAACGAAAACGTTGTTTTTCTTTTCATCTTTTTCTTCTGATTTAAATTCAATTGAAAAGGATATCAGCAGTTACGGAAGAGTCGTTATCGCCATTGACTGGAGGACAGTTGGGGATATTTTTTTTTTTGTTTTCGATTCCTTTGTGATCCTGGGTGTTGGAGCAGGTGGCGGATGATCACTTTAAAGGCAATCAGAAAGGATTAGATGTCGATTGAATTCGTTCGTCAGTCGAATTGACTGCCCGTATGGTTTCCTAAAGTGTTTTTCAACTGGGACTGGTAGGGCTTTCAATGGCATTTCGTGTGGAATACTCGTATATCCTCATTTAAAAAGACGTCGACGGGTTCGCTGCGTGGCGGATCTTCGATGAATCTGGCGCGTATATCAAGCTCGATTTAAGCCATGCCAAGGGTTTTGTTGGCATAGGCTTACGAGCTAAGGAATCCTCAGAGGAAAAACCGCTCAAGAAGTCAGCGAACGCAATGGCGTTGTGTATGTTATAAGTAAGCAAGCCCAAGGCCAATAGTTTATATCTGCTGATAGCCGAACTCTTGTCCGCGACATAGGACTGACTTCCACACTATCAAGCTCAGCATCAACGCCTTCAATAGATCATGAGTTTCATTTACGCACGGTCAACTTGAATTTGGTCACCAAACGTTGAATAGTGGACTAGGAAAGATGACCAGATAAACCTTAAAACGGGCGAACAGAATATTGTTTTGGAGAGCATAATCGGGAAAAAGGAGGTGATGGCCGAGTAAATTGTACCTCAAAATCCTCACCCTCGTACAGGTGCGTTGTCCTGGTGAAAGGCGATTTTTTTCTCCTTCAAACCAGGTCTCTTCTGACGAATCATCCAGCTGGTCAAGAAGGTTTGATTAATATTCACTTGTAATAGTTCTGCCAGGGTTCCTTCTGTATCCCAAAACACGCTCGCCGTGACCTTTGCAGCATATGCCATCGACTTCGCTTCTTTGGCGCTTACCCATTGGCTTCCACTTACTGCTGTTTCGCTTCTGGCGTGTAGTAATGGATTCAGTACTCGTCCATGATGACATATCGCTGCACGAAATGTTGTCCAAGGGCTATCGCAAAGTTGCTTGAGCAATTGCCTTTGATTGCCATACAGCAAATGCGCTACCTATCTTGCGTAGAGTTTTCGCTTTCCAAATTATTTGCGCAAAATGTTTCGCACCCTTTTTTCGATATCCCCATAGCATCTGCTAATTGAGTCAACTTCACTTGCCTATAATCCAGCCTTTTTCGACTGCAGTTTTTGGCCGTCCTCATTTGGGCCAGCTTTCTGGGATGTGCGACCCCTTTTTAATGGACGAGGGAGCAGAGTCTCCTTAAGCACTTGTGAATTTCTGATAAGTTTTCTTATAAGTTAGTCCATCCCAAATTAAGAATTGTATGATCGCACGACATATAAGTTTAATGAAAAGCACGCAGGACGTAAGACTTTACCCTCGTATCGGTGAGTTGCCCTGAACTGTTAAAACTTACCCGTGGATATTGAACAATGAGTTTTTTTATTTTCGGAGGTTGCTACGCTATAGCCATTCAATATATTGTAGCTTGAGCTCATAAGAGAGTAATAAGCTCACATATTTTAAAAGATCTTCTGAGCATTACGCCTCCGGCAGTGAGTGGTAAGTAGCCTTTTTGTGTGACCTTTGGTATTAAGGTTCTTCTTTCTATCATAAGACCTTTAGGTAACTCGATTTAAAATACATATATGTAGGAATGTGGTCGCAGAAGTCAGTCAGTCTCTCTTTAGCTGTCCCGCGAATATGTTGGCGTTCTTCGGGTAAGAAGAATTGGAGTAAATAAAAAAAACAAAGAAATACCAATTCTTCCCCACAATTGAATAATTTTGCGTTTTCTGTTTGATTAAATGAATTAATAGAATTAAATAAAGTAATGGATTTAAAAGCTATGTTTTTCTACATATATAGAGCCAATAGTAAAGTTGATCAAATGGTTGGAGCCAGGAAGCTGTTTTCAGTGGCTCCCTTAGCTCGCACGTTATTCTTAGGGCAAAGGGTTATACTCGGCTAAAGGTGAATATCTTATTTCGAAATTTCCACCCTGTCTCTGTTGTTTATGGCAACAGTTGTAAGCACAGTTGTTGGCCCTCGACTTTCTATATTAATTTTAATTCTCGCAGCCTTCATTGGTAAAACTCAAACTGGCGCCCGGTAAGAGTCCCCTGAAATTCATTCAGGGCATCCTGCAGCTGTATGCTTCGCTGTATGAATCCTCCTGCACTCGTCCTCGAACCAGGTGTTTCTTCGTGGTGGAGCCTTGAAACCTAAAACTTCGAATGCAGAGCTTTTCAGGGCTTGTTTGCAAAGGCTCCACTGCTGTTCTATTGATAGTCTGGAGGATTCAAGTGTATTGGAGAGCTTAAGGGAGACGCGATCGGTAAAAGCACGAGCGGTTTCTGGCGATAGTAGCTTTCCGACGTCATAACTTTGTATTCTTACTCTACTCCGTTGCGTTCGTGATATCCGTAATCGCATCTTGGATACTACAAGATAGTGGTCCGAGTCGATGTTAGCCCCTCGGAAAGTTCGAACATCAAGAATAGTGGAGGAGTGTCTGACGTCGATCGCGATGTGATCAATCTGGTTGGTAGTCGATTGATCAAAAGACCGCCAGGTGCCTTTGTGTATATCGAGGTGCGGGAAGCGCGTACTGACTAGAAGGAGATTTCGCCCCGTAGCAAGATCAATCAGCCTGTGTCCGTTATCGGAGGTGGTGTCGTGTAGGCTATGTTTGCCGATGACTCGTTCAAAGACACTTTCCTTACCCAGCTTAGCATTGAAGTCTCCTAGTACAATTTTGATGTCATAGCTGGGACATTGGGCATACGTTCTGTCGATAATATCTGAAATAGATATAGTAAGCATAATCGCATCATTATCTGCCTGTTACTACTAGTGGTATAGTCATATACAATGTCGGTTATAACCAGTTCTAAGATCAATGTTCTCCACACAAATCCACCATTTAAAACTGTATTCAAATGCCTTCATTACTGTCCTCACTCTCAAATTGACATCGTTAAACATTCCCACCAAAAATCTCTTCAAACTACCGTCGAAATGAAAACCCTTCTCTACTTAAGGGCTCATCAAAATCTCAAACAATCCCCCTCAATCATTTGCATTAGATCCACTAAAGTCCTTTCAACGTTATGATCGTTTGCTTGCGAAAAGTGACACGTTAAGCAACCAGTAAAAGCATTTTACATCAACAAAATACCACCTCTAGGTCCATCGACCAATAAGAATGTACTTCAAATCCGACAAAGAGTATAAACCATTAAAATGCTAAAGGACCGGCTCCATTACAACGACTTTTCGCATGGGTCGTTAAAATTAAAACCCATTCACCTGTAACCTTTTCCAAAAAGCTTTCGCGCACTTTGCTCATACCCCTTGATTCCTCCTCCGCCGTTCGTATAATTTCGACGATAATGCGATTTCGTCAAGGCATCACTCGCATCCAGGAATCGGGCACAACAAGAAAGGACATTCATTCATTTTGCCACGCCATTATTTTAGTGTCGAATTAACATCTTCAAAGTGTTAAAGGCCATATACCATGGACACAGTCACGCCACGTTGCGCTGCATACCGGGCCGTCCGATCAATTTGGATTTTTATAAATTTATTACTTTTCACTCTTTCCACCTCCTGCGCATGGTCCATAAAAAGAAGAAAGATAACAGATAAAGAATAATGGCATCCATTTGCGTACAGAAAAACAGAAAAAAAAAACGGGAAGCAAAAAGTGAACATGAAAAAGGACACCCTGGCGTGCACCACGTGACGATAGCAACAAGGTGTCGTTCGTTAATACCCGCCGAAAGTACTTCGGATGAGAATCCTTTTGGGCGGCATGTCGACCATTATGGATGCCTTCCTTTCGTTTGAGGCGGTCAATCAGAAACGCTATATCCGAGTGTTGTTGGCTCTGGCGGGCAAAGTCGAATTCAGACTTTTGAGCTATTTGGGCTATAAGTGGAACTATGATTAGCCGCGCGGACCGGATTCGCCTTGATTTTGGTAAAAAAGGATTTTCTCGTGTCGCCAGAGGAGTGGAATGTAATCATAAATCAATCAGTCAATATAATCATTTTAACACTCAAGGGGATCGGTCTCTCATTCTCAGGAATATTCCTTGATAAAATCGCGAGGATGGAGGGAGTAGAGAATGGGAAATATGTAGGCTGTTGAGCTACTGTGAATTTTATCAGATGTTTCTGACAGAGGGCGGATAGGCAGATAGGTAAGTAGCTACACAGGCGGAAGGTGACCTTTCTGTTATTGTCCTGATGATTGGGAAGAGCTTGATGGTAAGTCGTCAATTAGATCACCTCTTGTCGTATGTCGATTGCTGGTAGCTAGCTCCATCTGGTGCGTAGGTACGACAAGGTGTGTAGGTGTCCATCTGAATAGCTAGGATGACAGTAATTGTTTGGGTCATGTTTGATGAATAGTAGACCTGTTGGTGGCAAATTGTGAGTCGAATGGGATGATGGGTGGGTGCTGATGCCTGTCATTAAATTTAAGTGAAACGTTCGAGTAGTTATGTTGAGGTGAAAGCTATGTAAAACTTTCTCTCCTGTGAGGGATGCGAACTAGGTCAAGTGGGAGCAGCGTGGATTGATTGATTGACGAGTGATGGTAATGTTGTGATAGATGTGCCCTTAAACCTTGGGGCAAGAATCCCGACTGTCACGAAAGCCACTATCAGGTAGAGAGTCAGATGTACTGAAATGAATGGGTTGCTTAACCCGCAATCTGGCCTTTATGCTGTTGAGAGCTATCATTGTCGAGTGCCACGACTCATTACCTTGAAATCAGTGCGAACTACCCACACATTCCGTTTGCGTTAGAAGAATTCCTTACAACACATAATTCCGCGATTATCACCAAACAAATGCAATAGCATTAAAAGGCCACACAGGAGGATAACCCCGCCTTAGACTGTCGCGACCTATTCCAAGAACCATTCTCTCAGGTATCGCACACCAACTGCGGCTGACCTTGCACAACAACACTCAGTAGCTGTTTCTATCAATTCAACACTTTTTCGAACAAGAATTTCTTCGAATGCAGTTCACGCCTTGTAGTTACTCCACAAGCTGGTCAGCGCACAGCACACTATAGCCATAAAAACCTGTTGATCATCAAGCAAACGCTATTGCGTGCTGGGATTCCCACTTGCTTGCCTTAGAAAAAGGACACAAAAGTGGAAAAAGTAATAAAGCAAGCAAAAGTCCTTAGCCGTTTGACCGCTCATCCATAACCGTTCAACCGCTCATCCAGCCCACGTTGCTCCCTGTCCGTACTCCCCCGGATGATATTGAGTTTTAAATTAAAATGTTTGCCGTTTAAATTCATTTGCCACTCCCAGGGTTGCACCGCTTGACGGGTGGGTAATTAAAACTTTCCACGAACCGACGCACCCGGCATCAATCGAATGACAGTTCCTTAGTTTTTCCTTTCTCTTCTCTATATTGTCGGGCCGGACCTGGAGCTAAACATCACGATGGATAGAGATAGAGGTAGAACAGAAGTAAACTTTCTTTACGAGCTTGATGAGAATATTTGATGTGTGTGTCCTGGCGGGCGATTAATAAAAGATCTGAAATTTGGGAATGGATACGAAATGGATCATTCTCGTGAATATATTAACCAGCGAGTGAGAGTAAGCTCCTGGCTTTCATTTTCCCCCAAGGGTTGAGCATAAGAAGATGGAGTTTAATTATGGCAAAATGTTGGTTTTATTATTGCGAATTTTTGTCGGGATTTTCTGGTGTGTTATGACCGGATTTAGTACCTTGCGATGACCTTAAATTGCTTATCCATCGCGCGTGGGTAATGTGTGCAATTATGTAAGAGAGAAAATTGATTTTTAATCAAAAAATATTAAGTCTCTTTAAAAACAAAGTCAAACCGAAGTTGGAAGAATTTGGCTGGCGCCCGATTTTTTTGGAAATCTTCGGCGGTAAGCACTCAGGTATTCATATATGCTTCGCGGAATCTCTACCCTTTTCGCATCCCTTCTTTATCTTTATCCTTCCAGTTGTCCTGAGGCAGTTATATACACTTTCAAAAAAGGGTTTCAGTTTCTGGTAATCATCTTTCATTTTCACCTAAACTTTTTCTAATCTAACTATGGAACAGAAACTTGAATAAACTATAGTCCAAAAGCGACGAGCAAAGTAACTCAGTCAGTGAGACTAGCGACGGCACCAACTTCCCATCTATTCATTCTAGACGCTACCTAAACTCGGGTAACAACACATTTTAATTAGTTCCCGAAATAATGAGTAAAGTTGAACAGTGGACGGAGTAAGTTCCAATTTGGTCGGGCGATGTTGATGGTCTTACTCGTAATTACAATATGTCAGCGTTCGCTGACTCTAACCATAACTACATCGATTTATTAGGATTTTTCATTTGCATTTTGCCTTTAGTGTGAGACTGAGTTCAGCCAATTTACGGCCGATTATTTGCAACACGTTTGTATGTTCATATAATTTTCATATTTTCCAGGGGCGAACATTTGTCCGAGTTAATTGTGCGCACACGAGTGACCTTTCGGCGGAAGGTGGGCACTATACCTGTCCCAATTGATTGGATGTTCCTGTGACATTTTGATCAAACCAAGTTACATTGGAGTGTCGCGTTGGTGTTATTCAATTTAAGTCCGTTTAACCGGCACGTTTAATGGACACCATGGTTGACGAACATTCTGCCATTAGGTGAAAGGTTTTGACATTAACGTGTCATGTGGGGCTGATTGATTTCTGATTAGTGAGTAGCAATAATCCCATTTTGTCAAATGAACACGAATTTGGAAGGTCACATTTTAGACTACATCTGTTGTGTAAATAGTTTTGTAATTCGTCACTTACGTGCCAATTGCATTGATTTGGTTGAATGAGAAAATGCCAAAAAATGTGTGAAGTGTATGGTGAGCATGCTGTGAGTGAACACCACACCCAGGAGGTTTGCTCGATTCTTTTTCAGACATTTTGGTGTCACTGAAAAATACGATGAAATTTCGAAGCTGGTAAGCCAGGAGCAATATACAAGCAGTAAGAAGATGGCAGAGGAGCAATCGAACTATTTATGAAGCGAATAATTACGGGCAATGGAAGATGGGCTAAATGCGAAAATGTCCAACACAAACTATCATGGCCCCCCACAAACAAATTAGGTGGGGTTGAGTGTTTAGCGGGATTGGAGAGAATTTGTCCGCCATGAGCTACTAGGTATAGACTGGCGATACGGTCAATTTGGTCCTCTACTCTGTTGAACGAGCGGCCAGAATTGGCCAACAGAAAATGAGGCCACACACTTTTTTTATGTCTCGGAACAAATTGACGGGATTTGGTTGGGACGTTTTGATGCACAGTTTGGACCCTGCACCGTCTGATTATGATTGGGGGTGGCCGTGGTGCAGTGGTTAACATCCTCGACCGTCAAGCGGAAGGTCTATAGTTCAAATTCGTTTCATAGCCAAGAAAAAGCAGTTCCTCGACGGAAAAAAGTATGCAACAGAGTTGTGAATGGAAAGTGACCAAGCGTATTGCTGCAGGCATAACACTCACAGTATGTGGTCAATTTAAATTCATCCTCTGTGTATGCAATATTAACACCAAACGCGCATGAACGAATTCTTTTCTTTGATGGCGTTACAGCCCATGAAGGACCAGAGCCAAGCTTCTCTCAATCACCCATGTTGTGTGTGATTTATTTTTTCACATAGGTGAAAGGGACCTACAGTTTAATGCCGATTCCGAACGGCGTGAGTCGAGAAGCTTTTTCACGCCGAGGAGGGACGCCGCGAAATAAACATTCGATGGCGTCGGTGTTATCGGGATCCAAAATCGCTCATCGTGCGTCAGAGTCCAACACACTTACCACAACGCCACAGCGTCCTCACATGAACGAATTACTGTGAATTATAATCAACTCGAAATGTGGTCGGCTCTCTTCCTATGTAGGACAAACCACCCCTGAGAGTAGTGAACGAACATCTACGACCCAAAAACCACTGCACTCCGTTCAGGTTGTGTGGAAAAACATCAACCTGCGCGAAACTCTCCCTGTCCCTGTTACCTTCGCTCGCGTAACGTTCAAAACGTTATAAGGCCTCAGCCTTGAGTACGAGTGTGACTATAAAAAAAAAGGAAGTTATGCCTTTAAGGCTGAAAAATCTGCTGTGATTGACGGAATTAATCAAGGCAATGAGCAAGGATTAAATGTATGGTGGACGCCAGGAAAAGTTAGGAAGTTCGTGGGGGATGTATGTAGGAACACTATGAAATTAAAAGAAAACGCCTTTCCAAAATATCCAAGTTTTATTAAACAAAAAACAAACATAGTTCACGATGTACAAAAAAAAAAAAAAAAAAAAAAAATTAAGAATTAAATGAGCCGTCGTATCGTGCGTCTATTTTTCGACTGAACCAACCCTCTCCACTCCCATCAATCCACTTGTCGTGGGTGTCCCGTTGTCTGCACAGACCCAGGGGTGCCAGCATCCCACATGTATGGAAGAGCAGTCACCATCCCAATAGGAAAGGAAAATGTTAAAGTATCACACAACTTAGGTGACTGGATTAATTCGGAAAACTTTACTGAATTCGCTTGGACATTCAGTAGTGATCTTTTTCCTTGTCATCCTCGTATAAAACTTTGAATTTTACAAATGGATGACAACTTATTTGCAATTTGCCATGTAAAGTCCTACACTATTCTCACCGAAGGACTCAGACTAGTCCCTTGGATATCTGATTGTGTTTTTTGTTATTTTTGAATGTGGTCTTTTTATTTTTAAACTTTTTAAGACCTCTGAGTACCGTCAAAATATAACACAAGTGAACAGCAAATATATCACACATTTTATGTTGCCTGCCTCTTATGAGGTTCTTCTCTATTTCCATTCATCTAATCTACCCGACACAGCTGACAACATTTCGAGCTCGTTTATTCAGCTCCAGGTACATAACAAAAGGGAAAAAAGCTGCCGATCAAAGACTAAGTCATTAACTCAAGGTTGCTTTCTAATTTAGGAATCCCCATTCTCTTCATTACCAAAACCAACTTTTATCTTACTGCTCTCGGTCGACCGCATTCATGACCTTCTTACCGCTCCTCACATGCATGTAGAATGTGTACAAGTTAATGCTTCAAGCTCTTAACTAACAGCAACTCAAATAAATTACCGCTGTGCTAACATCTCTCAGCAAGTATCCCTAATATTTATTTGTCACAAGATCAACAAGTTGAATCCGTTCCATTCCATCAACTCTCCACATATCCTCAAGCAGGCCGTAAAAGAATGAACCAACGAAAATTCGAATGCCTCTCCATCCCCCCTTTGAATGTGAAATATGTACATCACTGTTGCGTGTGCTTGTGTTACCACATGTTGGTGTTTACTTAGGAAATACCTTTAAGCAACCAAAAACAAAAATAACGACCAAAAAGGATAGGATCTGGATATATTCCGCCCGTGTAGGGTCTAATGAAATATTAAACCTTAATTTGTCAAATATAACTCCCTTCATTGGTAGAGGTCGTAATGCGTGAGTTAACGGTGTGGCGGCGACAGTGGCAATAATGATAGCAATGGCGGTAATGGCGGCAGTGCTTGAACATATTCCTAGGAAGTCATACCATCCTTGGATTATGTTTCAATGGTACGAACGTGCTGTTGAATATCTCTCTGGTGGAGGCTTCAAAGACTTTGTCCGGAAACGATTTTAATTTGTTTACCCCGGGACCTAGGCACTGGCGTCATGAGAAGAAGAGAAAACTCGTCGTGTGCATGTACACATTCGTATCCATGAAAAGTATCAAAGGCTGTCAGGAAGTTTGGTATTTTCTTGTATGAAATTCCTGTTTCGCCGGTACGCCTCAAGAGGTGCCTTAAGTGTGCTATGAGAAGTATTATGGTTTTGTTTAAGAAGTTTTCGTCCCCAGATGCCGTGACTCAAGCGGGAAGAGGGTGTATTTCTATTTGTGTGATTTAGGATGAACTACTATAGGGTTCGCGACTGATTTCGCTCCAATAATTCCTCGGTAAACTAAAATCAGCTTAAGTGGTGGCCAATATCTGTTTAAGCTCTTCCTATTCTACATGTTCGTGGTGCTTTTGCAATTCAGTTGGCTTGTCAATCCCTACATCATGTTACCAATTACTTATCCAATTAACCCCTCGTTCGTACAATGATTTCCTACCCCTAAGTCTAGACTCTTTAATCCGAGTGTGAACAAATCATTCACTCAATCATAAGGTTCACTGATTTATGCTATGCTTTTTCACTTAACCCAATCACCACCACCAAGCCTGCCATCGACCCTTTTTCTTTTCAAACCTGAATTCGTATGTTCGCCATATACAACAAGTAAACCAATATAATAATAATAAAAAAAAAAAAAAAAAACAAAAAAAAAAAACGAAAACAGAAAATAACAACCCCCGCCGTCGCTGTCACGGTTTTATTCAATTAGAGGCAACCCCCCTGGATAAATTATTTCTCCTGACACACCGAGCTGACACACTCTTACGACCCGTCCTGCTCCAGCCACTGAAATAATTGTTGTGCAATCGTCTAAAAATAATTTCGTTGACACAAAATTGAATAGGACAACAACAAAACAAGGACAAAGGACCCACACGCACACATGGCTTGGGGCTAGGCGCACGACAACGCCCTCAGAACTAATGGAAAAATGTCATGACCATAGCGCTGGCAAGCAAACACATTTCTTGTTGTTACCAATTTTTCCATTGGCATCCAATGAGTGAAGATTTTATCATACGTCTCCTAGTAGGTCCTGGTAGGGAAAAATAAATCAAATATATAAGTGCGACTACATATTTCATTTTCTGTTCTTGTTTGACGGTTCGGTGATGAGGCTGGGTTGGGATTGTTGTTTCAACTAAGAAAGCAGATTGATGCCTTCACTTGTTTGCTTACTTCCTGCCGGAAGTACTGTTTTTCTGATATGTCGTCCTGTTTTCTTTTGTTTTGTTTTTATTCGAAATTAACACCTAGGTTTTGAGGAACATTAATCACTTAATTCGCCCCGCAGAGCGTATTGCGTGAGGGTTCGAAAAAATAGGAAAATGGGTCAACTGGAACGGAGTACAAGGAACGTGGAGCGATTTACGCTATCATTAAGCAGTAATTGGACGCCATTGAAGTGTGTCTTTAACGGTTTTGTTGAATTTAAACACGAATAGTGAATTAAGATCTTATTGGCTGAGAGATTGTTTATTTATTTTTTATTTTTAGTTTCGAGTCCTTTCAAGGATTGAATTGGTGTCTTTCATGTTCCTAACAGAGATCATGATCTGAGGCCATCTGAAAAGGGTTAAGATTGAAATAAAAATAAATTAAATACAAAACCACATTTGATATACTGACTGAGGCATTTATTTTACATATATATTCTCATAAATTTTAATGTATATAATAATATAGTTTTTTTTTTTTTTTTGTTGGTTTTTGAATTTATTTTTGTTTTATTTATAACTTTCTTTGTCTGTAGTTAATTTATTAAATGTTATTTCACCGGTCTAGTATTTTTTGTTTTTTTTTTGTTTAATTTTTCTTTTCATTCCTCATATTTTTTAATTATTTGTTAGTAATAATTCCATCCACATCCACAATACTTTTATTTATTTTCCAACATCTTTGCTTTCTTGATGTTCTTTTTTTTTAGATATTTTGTTTTTTGCATGAATATACATAAATATATATTTATATATATATTATATAGTAATATAACACATTTACATATTTAAAACTTTTGTTTTTAATATCCTGTTACGAAATAATAATTATAATAATATCAGAGCCATTGTTCTCTTGTGTTTTTCTTTTGTCTTATTTCTTTCCTCCCTTCTAATCCATTTTTTCGTGTTTTTGCTTTTTTCGTCTATGCTTTTGCTTCATATCTAACCGAGCCCTAACTGTCGTTCTTGTTTGTCATATACAGAGTTTACTTAACTTTTTCATTTCATTGCACATATTTTTCCTTTTTTAGTTCTACAATTAGTATCTTGCTGCTTTCTTCCCTCAGCTGTATTTCTTTTTTTCAGTTATATATATATGTGTACTTTTTTCGACTAGACGAATTTAAAATAAAATGTAAAAGTTTATAAAAAAAAACATTTTTTTTTTTTCGGTTCCTTATTCGCACACATTTTAATTGAAAGCAATTAAGAACAAACAAAAAAAAATACATCCAAGACATGAAATCGTTGCTGTTAGTCTGAGTTTTGTTAAAACAAAAAACGAAATTAAAATTTTGTATAGAAAACGAAAACGAAATACTTCTCTGTATATTTAAATATCTACAAAGCGAAATGAGTTAAAAGGGAACATTTATTGAAAGGTATGTTGTTATATACAAAAAACAATATTGTTTTGTTTGCTGAAATACTTTATACTTTTTTTGTTAATTATAAACATAATTAAATTAAAATACAAAAATATTTATATACACTTGTACATATTTGAATATTTTCAAATGTTGGCTTTTAATGTTTTTTTTTTTTGTTTTTTGTTTGTAATATACATTACTTGTAAGTAAACAGTTTTAATGGATTGTTGATTTTTCTGTTGTTTTACTTTTGTGCTTTCAACAATTAAACGTTCTTTTTTGTTTTGTTTTTTTGGGGAAAAAAAAATTTACAGGTGCAAATTACATTTACGAAAAAGGCTTTGTTTTGTTTTTTTGTTTTTTGTTAAATCTAATACACGACAATAAACAAATGTTTGGAATATATTTTTCGTTTCGAATTTTTTTTAGATTTAATTATGTAAGAAAATCTCTCCTTAAAAATTAAATTAAAAGTATATGTACGATTAAAAAAGAAAAACTTGGGAACATATAATTAAGTAAGGAATTTGTGTGCTAAGATTTTCGAAAACATTTGTGCAAGAAATAAGGCGATGGAATTTCGTTCTCTGCTTTTTTATTACATATGTAAGTAGCTCTTCCCTGGCTGTTTATTTCATATCTTTTTATTTGGTATCAGGAAGCAAATGATTTCAATAAAACGCTTTTGCATATTTTTAATCTACGTGGATTTGTCTTAACTTTTATTTTTTCAACAATCAATATATGTATGTATATATAGTGTTTATACATATAATATCAAACTTAGTGCATATTTATATATAAATTGTGCAAAGATAAGTGCATTAAGGTGCATCACAACAATAATGTCATAAATATTTGAGTAATCCTTTCTAAGTTACGTTTACATTTAACTCTTATTTTTCGGCACATACATATTTTAGCAATAAGCTTATTTGGCTTATGAATAAGTTTTATTTTGTTTTCTCTGCTGTAGTTGCTTTTTTTTTTCCTTTGTATTTTTGGAAAGAGGTCTAACTTCTCATTGTTGTTCGAAGAAAATAGGGGAGTAATAAAATAAGTGATTAAAAGAAGTCTTAATGATGAGGGGAGCAGAGAAAAAGCGTTTTGTTATGTTTTTTTGAGTACAATTCTGAGTTAGGACGGAATTTCATTAACATTTAGGTTATTCAATTTCTTTCGCCATAGACAAGTTGCGTTTACATTTTTTTTTTTTTTTTTGTTGTTTGTTCATCTTTTGTGATTAACTATGCGATACAATGAGAAGGATTTAAGCTCTTTTACGCCAATACTGTGCTACGTTTTACCTGTCTATTTCCCTCCTCTATTATTGGTTTTTATTTCAATTCTCTCTTTGTTTTCTTTAAGGTACGTGTGACTACTATATCCTAAAATATATACTTTTCCTCATAATACTTGTTTTTGAAAAAAAAAAAAAGTAAAACACTTCAAATAAGAGGTACACACATTTACACATAAACATTCATATAAAGTATTTTCTTTCTAACGGAAAACATATCCAATTGTCAGTAAAAATGAAAACGGTTTTTCAGGATTTTTTTGTTTGGTTTTTTCAAGGCGTCATTTAGCTATAAAACATTAATCTACTTGTCTCATAAAAGTTAGTGCAAATACGTATATATATAAATATTTTAATACTAAAAACCTTTAGTTTATAAGTGCAATAATATCACATACTGTGTGCAGTGCAGTTTAAGTTTACAAAAAAGAGGTTACACGTGCATTTAGTTTAATTTTAATTTTTAATTCAAAATCAAACATTAAAAATAGTAATATGAAAATTATTGCTACAAGTTTTCTCTGATAAGTTTTACTTAAAACTAAAACTAAAAAAAAAAAAAACAAATGAAGCGAAAGCAAGAAAGAAGTTAATTAAAAACAAAATTGACTAACAATTGCTTCTGTTTATACTCTGATATATAATTGTTTTTTTTTTTTAAGAGAAAAGTTAAATTTAAATGAAACCAAATGAATAATTAAAATGCCTTACCTAGATTAATTGTTAGTTTAAGTTCCTTAATAATTTGGTGCAAATATTTTGAATATGTAAGTGCAAATTGGTGATTTTTTCTGCTAACGACAACTATTTAAATAAAAAATGTTTTATTTTTAATAAAATCACATTCAAATATATTTTTTTTTTCGAGTTTTGTAAAAAACAGGAGTGCAATAATTTTGTTTTTTGTGTTCTTAATTTTAATACTATAAATTTAGTTGCATTGTGTGCATTGCTTTTTTGAGGTTTATGTTCAAGTTTTTGGTTTGTTTTTTGGTTAGGAAATCTATTTCCGAAAATGTATATACTTTTTGTAATTAATTGAGTGTGTTGATGTTAATTTTAGAGAGAGAGATAGAGGAAAGTAGAAGAAGACAGGTGAGGAAACCAAAAGTAAAAAAAAAAGTATAAAGGAAGCGAGAGTTGTAGAAAGGCTCAAGGTCCGTATTCTAAGCAAAATTACATTTCCGCTAAAAAAAAAATAATATTTAACAATAGAGGGCGTATTCTGTATTAGAAGTTTATTTGAATTTACTCACTGTGGTGAACTGGTTAAATTATGAAAATGAAAATAATGAAAGTAGCAAATTACCAACATTTTTCATACTTAAATTTATAAAAGAAATGGAGGTTCGGGAAAATTGAGCAATAAATTGCGAGTTGCCTGTCAGATAAAATTCACAACTAGTTGACAGCAAAATTTTTTTTTTTTTAACACCGCAGGACCAGACCTCTTAATCAGATTCTTTTTTACTACATGCATACTTTACACCGTTTGAAATGAGCCCAGAAAAATGCATATAGTTTTGAAGTCAAACTTTAATTTTAGTTTCATATGGCAACACTTATCCGATACTATAATAATAAAATTTACTCTAAAGATCGCCGGATAAAGTTCGTGCTTGTAAATTGCTCATATCATCGAGGGTGTTTGGCCGAGAGGGTCTATCTTAATTTATATTCTGACCTTTTCCACTTAGACGGGATTGTAAAGACCGAAAAAAAAATGGTTGAAATATAGAAAATTATTCTAGATTTTAAGGAAGCGTTAAAAATGGCATTCAAAAGGATTGATAGAAAATAAAACCTTTCGGTCCTTGAGTATAAAAGTAATTCAAAAAACTGTTTGGTAAGAAAATACACAACTTGAAGGGTAACCACATTCACAACTTTTTTTTGTACTGAGTAGAAAAACATTATGCCAAGTGGAAAAGCCACTCACGATGAAAAAACTACCAATTTAAGTGCCACTAAGCACCTAAATCCACTTTAAACTTTTTCCCAAACGTACAACAAAAAACAGTTTTATCCTTAACCTTTGATATTTAACGCTCCATCATTATCCACGACCACACGCATGGCAATTTCGAAAGTGTATCCCAAGGTACTTGCAACTAGCTCGAAACAAACTTTTAATTTCTTCTCGCCTCGAATATGGTTTGCGCGCGGTTTGTGCGGACGCCATACCTTTGAAATTATCTCTTTTCTCCTCTCCTGGGTAAACATTTAAACAATGATTCAAAAAGAACGGAGGGTAGCGAGAATCTGCCAGTTTTGAGGAATTCCGATTTAAAATGAAGATGAAATGCCGGAAATTGGTTTTGAATTGATTTTTCTAAAACCTCTGAGACCGCAAAATAAATTTCCTCCCCTTTCATGTTGATTTGAAGGAAATCCCCCACCACCACAAGGATGAATTAATATTTAATCTTATTTCTAAAAATGTCCCTTTTCCTAAGAGTTTAATTTAAATGCTTTTGACATTTCCAAGTGAGTTTTATTTTCTTTTCAAGAAATTCAAAAAACCCCCTTGAAAGCGAGCCCTGTCGTATGAATTCAAATACAAAATAAAAGTCACATTAATCTCAAACTTTCCTTTAAGGCAAAAGTTTCGAAATGAATATGACCTTTAGCCTCCATTGCATCGGGATTCACACGCAGCATTTATTTAACGAGTACCTTCGCGTGGAACGGAATTTCCCGGCATCCAGAAAGTAACCACAAGGAACAATTCTCAGCTAAGCCGCGCTCATATAACTCGATTTTGAATCCCATCTCAATAAATGTATTTTAAATATTAATTGTTTTTTTTTTTTATCAGTTATTAAACATGTATTCTACACTAAATTTTTTTTGTGTGGTTTTTTTTTATTTTAATTTCTGGCAAAATTTGAATTTTCGCTAAGAAATTTTTCTTTTCTACAACAATTATCTTTAATTTGTAGGAATCTGATTAATCAGTGTTTTGTTCGAAATCCTTGCTCTAAAAATCTTAAAATCCTGTCCGGAAATCGGAAAATGATGTTTTCCGTTTCCACAAAAGCCATCTGCAAATATTGTACTTTCTGTGAACGAAACACTTAAAGATGAAAATAGTTCTTCATCTGTTGGTGAACATCTAGATAAAAATATTCCAAATAGTCTACATCTACAAAGCCTACAAATATATATATTTTACTAAACTTATTCTTTTTTTGTTAATCTGTGAAGAGATTTTTTTCTGATGTTTTTATAATTAAACTTAGCATTAAGCTACTTCTGACACACATTGTTTTTTTTTTTTTTGTTTTAATTCAGCTGAGAATTGTTGATCGCAGATATTTATGAAAAAAAAATATTTTACGGGGAGAGGTAAGTTTGTATTTGCGCTTAAAAAGTTAAAAATATTCAGACAACTAACTGAAGAAGCGGGTTATTGTATGTTTAACGATAATATAATTTTCGTACAAAATGTAAGGTTTAGTGGCAAAAATTGAATGATTCTCTTTCCCATATCATGCCAGGTCCCTTCTTGAGAAAGAAAGAAAAACTTAAAAGTCTCTCAAAAATAATCTCAAGTCGCGTGGGATCAGAACTACAACTACAGATACCAGGTGAAAACCCACGACGTTGAGCTTAAGCGTTAACCCACTTTTCCTATATCTAAATTCCGAGCCAAGTGGTGTATCCAACATCATCGCATTCAAATTAGATTTCGTTAAACTTGAACATACCGTTCGAGATTTCGTGATTCTAAAAATATATTTTACAACCTTATTGAGGACCTTTGCGCTATGAACAAGACATCTTAAGAAATTTTTACGACTGTGATAAGAAGTGTAGAACCGAATAAAGTTAGCACGAATGCAACGGTGTTTGCTTAGCTTTATGATATCATTAATATTTAATGATTAATATTTGATGGCGACCAGCGATTTAGATGGCTTTCTTTCAATAGCAGTCGCGTTATGGATATCTCTTGTGTTCGTTACCTTATCCCGATGATGGTGATCCTGATGATGGTGGTCCTGACCGTTGGTGACCTTCGCTTGAAGAGGTTTTGGTAGTTAAATAAAAAAGGGAAATATTAAAAACAATGCTTAAGTCTAGTCCCCAAATGACACAGTTTTCCGTTACTGGGGGTGGAAGTACTTCGACTTCTTGTTTTTTTTTTTTTTTTTTAAGTGACGCCCTACATTGCTAAATAAAAATATTTTGTTGAGACGTTAAAAGCAATTAACTTAAATAGAAAGCAGATGAAAGCCATAGGTAAGAGAGATAGAGAGAAGGAGCATTTCAGTTTTTATTTATTAATTTTTGAGAAGTGAAAAAATAAACAAAAAAATATATTCCTTTAAAAGTATAGTTTTGTGTTTTGGAGAGATTTTCCGAATTTTGTTTTTTGGTTGCTTGTTTCTAGTCCAGTATTCGTTTAGGTGTGTTTTTTTTTTTTGTCTTTTGGTATTAGGAGTTCGTTTACACATGTAAGTCTTTTTTTTTTTTAATTTTCTTGTGATTACTTAAAATACTTAACAAAAATAGTGTGTAATCCTGTTTTTGTTTTTTTGGGAAATTTACAATGACATCTATTTAAGTGGCCGTAACATGGGTATGAATAATTCTCTAAATTTCTATTCAATATACTTAAAAACAAAGAAATGGTTGTCATATATATATATATTTATATTTTTAAAAATGTACATAAGGTTGTACATTCTGCATGTGTTTTCTTTTTCATAATTGAAACATACATTTATAGGGTATATATACTTTTATTAAATTTACTTTTTTAGGAATAAGATAAAACAGGTAAGAGAAATCAAATCAAAAGGATAAATTATCGATCTTCGTAAGGACAAAATTAGATTAAAAGAAAAAACAAAAAAAAAAAAAACAATTAAAACAAAGTTGTAGTAAATAAGGCCAGGCGTTAGCTTCATTTTCATGTATAATACATTTTTATTTTATATTATTTTGTTCGCTAGATGAGTAAGTCTTTGTCTAGTTGTTTTTCCTTTTTGAATGAAGAAAAAATAATAATGAGTTGTTAGTTATAAAAATCTTTATATGCGTCCTTTATTTATTTATTTATTAAATTTGTGTTGTTTTATAAAAATAGGCCAAAAATATATTCATTTTCTATGATTCGAAATTGATTTTATTTTTATTTTTTTCATTAAAAGGTCATTTGTTTTTTTCCTTAGGAATTTATCTTTTTGTTAAATATATATATATTATCATATATTTCTGTTTAAAATCTACAGAGAAAAATTCCATTCCGTGCAATAATCGGATTTCTTTTTTAATTTTATTCTGCTTTTCTGTTTTCTTTCGAGTATGGAATAATGTGTGCTTAAAGGTGGGTTTTTTCCTTATTATAGTTTTAAAATAAAATTGAAAATGCGCCATAAATAACAGAGCTTATTTACAGGGTTTGTTATTCCTCCCAATTTAAGAAATTTAAATTTGGCATTTTTGCCATGAAAAGTTATAAGCCTCGTTCGCTTATAAGGAAATTATTATTTTTTTTTACCGCGAGCATTAATCGAATACAGAGTAGGTTTCCATGTCATAAAATTAAAATGTTGAAACTTTCGAATGCGGTGGAACAAAAAGGCACTTTAACCATACAAGTTCTATTGCAATTGCTTTGAAATTAAAACAAAATCACAACTGCGTAATTCTCAAAATGGACAGATCCAATATCATTCCGAAAAACCCTGTAGAAAAAAACACAAACAAAAAAGGGAGAAAAAATACTTGGAAAAATAGAACAATAGAAGTATTTATCCTTTCTGAAGACCGTTTCATTTATATGTTATCGTTAGTTTTTTTATAGAAAATTTTATTAAAAATGAATAAAATGAAAAATGTAAGAATAAAACTTAAAAAAGATCCACAACCGATAATTAGATGTTAGAATGATTGTTTTTCAATTGATTGTTGTTTCTCTTTCGTATAGTTTTATTTTATATTAAAATACTTTTTTCTTATATATTTTTTTTTTTTTGTTTACAGCTTATTTTCATTTTACCTTTGCAGTCGATTTGTATTTTTGTTAGTATTTATTAATAATAAAAAAGAAAATCCTCATTCCAATCGGTTGCAAGACATCGTCAATGCTTTTCATCTTTCGTTTACCTCTTTTATTTTAATTATGATAAAAGATAGGTATATCTTTTAGTGGTAATATGTATTGTGTATATATATAATTTACATTTAAATGAATCACAGAAAAGTATTTTACATATAATAATAAATGTAAATATAATTATTTATGAATTTTCATAATATTGTTGTTTTAATTTTAATTCATTTTGTTTGGTTTCGCTTTAGTTTTTTTAAAGTTAAGGGTAATTTTAAAACTGTACGTTTTACATGGTTTATGGGCTTTTTTGGTATTTAACGTTTTTTGCTTTGTTGACTGAAATAATACAAATATTAACAGAGAAAGGGAATAAAAACAAATTTGAATGAAACAGAAAAATATTTGCTGCATTATTTTTTGTTTGTTGGTTAAATCTTAGATTTTACATGTCTTCGTTTTTATAATTATAATTCTTATGTAATGTCTTCATTTTTTTTGTTAAATTTACTTATCTACAATAGCTGCCTTATCCATGAGAATAGTTTTATTTTTTTTTTTTTTTCGTTTTTTGTGTTTTTTTTTTTTTCAATGTCCATACTATTAAATAATGTAAATAATGGAGTTTGAAATTAAGAAGGAAATCTTAAACAAACAAATTTAAAATAAATTTTGATTGATTTTCTGTTTAATGAAGTTTTCTTTTCATTGCTGTTTCTTCTTTCATTCTCGGATTGTTGAAATTTAATTTGGGCTTCTTCCATGGAATTTTCTTTTTTTTTTGTTTTTTGTTTCGAGGGATATTAACAAGTGGATGCAGGTTGATATTAGATTTTTATTTCGGGGGAGGATTAAATGTTTGGTTTCTTATCTATTTTGAACAGTCATTTGTTTTGTTGTTTTTTTTTTTTTTTTTATTATATTGTATTAGTTATATGTAGTTGTCTTTTATTGAGTTTTAGTTGCTTTTTAGTCTTTTCTAATGATTTTTTATGTGTTTGTTTTTTTACAATAATAATTATGTGTATATATATTTGCAGTTTGTTATTCTGATTTTGCTTTTCTTTGTTTTTTTTTTTTTTTTTTACATTATCCATTTCTTACATGCTGCTGTTTAACGGCCCCGCGCCCATCTTAGTAGAGCGTCAGCTAACACGTCTAAATGAGCTTTGGTCTGAGAGATGAAATGAAAATAGAAGCAAAAATTAAATATTAATATTCAAAGTGGATTTTCTGTCTTCGTGATTTTCAAGAACTCTTCAAATAGCTTGAGTTATTAAATTTTTATTTGGAGTCCCCCAAGGTTCAGTACTACGTCCCTTTTTGTTAGCAATCAAGTTATATACATAACTTGCCTTGAAAAAACTTCTCGACTCACGCCATTCGAAATCAGGATCAAACTGTAGGTCCCTTTCACCTGTGGGGAAAATAAATCACACACAACATGGGTGATTGAAGAGAAGCTTGGGTCTAGACCCTCATAGGATTTAACGCCACCAAAGAGGAAGAAGAAAGTTATAGATATTAAGCGAAAATCCTGAATCAATTACTCAATTTCAAAAAGTATTTACATACATATATACATCGTTATTGTGAAAGGTAAAGGTCAATGCAGGCTCCGAATGGGGACGACATCATCTTAAAAATTAAAATACCTTACTCTCCTATCAATATAATCCCGTGATCCTTGCTATCTCTTGGGAGAAAACCAAACAAACTAACCTTCGAAATGGTTCGGTGTCCCTGGGGAACAACACACAATACAATGACTATAAAAAAAAACAACAAGGGAAATACGAATATCCTTTAACAACACTCCAATCATTGTTCGGCTTGACATTGACCTCTTCTTCTTTGGTTGCGTTACAGCCCAGGACCAGAGCCAAGCTTCCCTGACATTGGCCTCTACTCTTTCAAAAACCTATCCAAACGCATCCTAAGTAAATGTTTTCCTTCACTAAAAAGACCATTCTTATTATCCTGCGTAATTTATAACGGTACCCCCATCCCAACTCATTTGGGCAAGAAAGCAGTGAACAGAGTTGACAAAAAGATGCCAAAAAGGACAACGGGCAAGTTAGGGGTATAAGAGGTTGTTATCTTAGGCCCGAAAACTTTGCCAACTAACCCTTTCGTGTTGTATGAATCTGGTTTGATTGTCATTTAAATTCGTCACCCGAGACATGATGGTACTAATGAAATATTCAGTAGGAAATATCCTTTGATCCATCGAGTTCTTGTTTTAAATTTCAAATTTGTAATTGAACTTACCGTTTTGTAGAACATGCACGACCGTCTATCCTCGTCCTCACCTTCCGGGCAATCGATGAACCCGTCACATAACACATGATCATCTATGCAACGATATCGTCCTTGCAGATCGGGTGTGGGACATGCAAACCGTTCCATGCCATCAATTGCTGATGGGCATTCTGTAAGGAGAAAAACAAATTAATTAGTCGAGTCATATGATTGTGATGGATACTGATAGGCAAGGACTATGACAGTGTTTTTCTATCTTACATGTACCTAATTGTTTGATATTTGGAAGGACTCGTTTTGCCTTTGATGGTTTTCGTGTTACAATATGGAACATGGGGTAAACATTGCGTTCGCTTAAATTACCTGGCCTTCTATATGTTTACGAGTATGTGTGTATGTGTGTTTTTTTACTGGAGGTTACATGTTAAGATGGATGCAAGTAGTACACAATGTAATCATCTGTCGAGTGCCTGGTCAAAGAGAACACGCTTCAGAGTGGAGTGGTGAGAGAAAACCAATTCTCCGCTACGCATTTCCTACTCGTTTCCAGAACCACTCACTTGAAAAGCTCTGATGGAATTTAAATGTCCTTGCAAATTTAGTATACTTATGGTCGTCCCTACATTCGCATTATCGAGCCATTATTCTTGATACATATAATCTTTCCATCTTGAACTGTCGATTTCCCAAGCACATCCGGACAATAACAGCAGGCCCCAAAACCACCCTCTATTTCATGGAGTACGAGTATGCGTGTATACACAGTCTCCCACTGCTAATCCCATTTATTTCCCTTTTGAGTGAAAATAATCGTTAACACAATCTAAAAATACCACGACAGAAGGAGAGGTATAGCAAAACGAAACGAACGACTGGACGAAATGAAAACGACGAAAGCACGTCAACCTATATACAAGTATCAAATGTCCTTATTCAACATCATACCACCCCCGCCCCCCGGATTCGTAATCGTGTGCATTTCGTCAGGTGGAAATAGAAAAAGGAGCCTTCTGAGGCCAAATAAGCGAACGACAAAAAACAAAAAAGCGGAAAAAGAAGAAGGATGAGAAAAGAAAAAACTTTGTATTTCCTGTCATTAACCTGTCATAAGTGTGTATACAAACATACAGTCACTCACAGAAGACAGCGTAGCGGATAGCGCATAGTATCGGCCTATAACACACGCACTCAGGTTCAGTTTTCATCCTTCCATCCTCTGTCTTTGCTCTTAGTGACCAAATGTGTGCGGACTCCGGATGTGAACGAAAAAAATCTCATTCTATTCTCTGTTTACTCGGTTCGGCTATTTATGGAATAGCTTTTTTAACTTTTCTGCTTTTCGACTTAACGGTCTATTCCCCTAACACGGATTTCTTGTATTCCATCCATGAGTAATGTATGTGGCAGAAGGCACGAGATGATTACAAATTATATGGCAAAGAAGACATGGCGATAGAAGAACAGAAGGAAGGATGCGACGATAGCACGTTGGAGAGGAAAAGTTTTGAGCTCCCTCATGATACCTTTGAGATGGATATGCATATACAATACTTATGTAAGTGAAAAACTATTTATACATACGTGTGCTTTTAATGCACAGTGTCGGAGGATGACGAGTTGAAGAGCGTGTTATCGGCTAAGTTGGATGGTTTTCTTTCAGTTGACTTCTCGGCAACTAGGATTCTGGTATTAAGCTGCTTGTGCAATATGTTTTTTGGCGAAAGGTCATAATGTGTTGGAAATTCTGATAAAGTTTTTCTGCGCGGAGTTTAGAACGAGCATTAAGTGATTTGAAAATGGCTTAGTCTGACATCCTTTTCACTCAGTCTACTGAAGGGCTTAACTGCATCGTTTTACTAGTGGGAAATGCCTCAAAACGGTGTCGTCTACTTTCTATTCTGGCTTATTGTAGGTAATACTATTTTCCTTTGATCTGTTGTCGAAAAATACTGGGTTTTTCGACTTTTCCTCCAGTACTTCCACCCGCCCGGTGACACCTCGGAATATTTGAATGCCATTACATCTATTGTGTTGACCTCTGATGCCGATGACTCGGGGTCGAATCCGGATAACAATCCTGTTTAGCGGTGTACTGATAATACTCCCTGTAGTAGAGCTTTTCGAAATTCGGCGTTCGAAATCAGCAATAAACGGGGGCCTACCGTTTCACCTATGCGGAAATAAAATAACTCACAACACGGGTGACTGAGGAGAAGCTAGGCTTAGTTTCCCCATGTAATCTAATACTACATACATAAATACATATACAAGATTATACGCACAATCTGCGCCCTGTCTTCCTTTTACTGATCACTCGAGTAGACGGTATGCTGTACAAATATATATATATATATTTTATTAGCGAATATGCTGGCTTAGGACATCTTCGGCGACTTGAAGAGAGCTACATACCGCCAGTAATTCCATCAGAAATGTTTGCTTCGTCGATCGGCATTGTAACCTTTTATCACGCTTTTCCTCACACCGACTAGTCTTCGCAGTCATAGTTCGAATATGCACTTATTAAGGCAGTACCAATACTTTTAACCACCATTGTTCGCAACACTAGACGATAATGTTAGAGACGCGCAAAAGTCCAGTATAAGGATTAAACATTTTTCGTTAGCAACAGTCAGAAACAATAACAACAACTGTCGGTTTAACAAACTGCAGATGGTGTGCATGGGCTTTGGTGGGAGCAATTGGATACATGATACCAGTGGATCTCACGTGGTATTGTAACAAGACTTACGAATAAAAAGTCCAACTATACCACTAAAGCAGAAAAGAGGATTTAAGAGCTCGTAAAACAAAATAACAACAAAACAGTGAAAAAAGAAGACGTGAAAGGAAAACGGAAAACACATATTTTCCTCGAAGCATATTTCACACATACACTCATACCCAGGTTGCCCGAGTAAGTACGATCTATCATGTATCTACATACGTATGCACGTACATATGTAGGTACATCTTGAGGGGCCAGTTGGGAAATGCACATGTGAGATATCTACACCCATCGCCAGCAAAAACATAAGCCACTCTGAGATTTTCCGTAGCTCGTTGAAACCAAGAGCCGAAGAAATAACAAATCTGCAGTAAAGCAATAGTTGGATCGAATCATCCATCTATGTCGTTCGAGAGTAATTCTTACAAAACACCATACTCCTTAGTCCACCGTCCGTCGTCCATGTATTGTAGTAAAGATAAATTTCCATCAGTCCGCCCACGCCGCAGAAAAACTCTTTGTTCCAAGTAGTGACCTGCAATAAGTTTTCCATCTCTTTGGTGCACCGGCAACCAAACCAGCTCACCTTAGAAATCGACTGAGTGGAAAACTGTGAAAACTTTCGAAATAGATAGCCAAGTGAAACTGAGTGCTGTTTTCTGGGTGTCAAAAGTAACTCGTTAATATTTCCATTAATATCCTGTAAGGCAAACAGTTTTTCCATGGAAAAGTTTTTGCACTAGCAATTACGTCATCCGGTGGGCACATCAACCATCCCGGCGACATGTCAGTTGTCTTCGTTGCCGTTTTGTTTTCCCACCACTTGTTTTCGTCTCTATGTTGCTTTGGTAAGCAACATACGCATCCGTGTCTATTGTGTAGTGAACTTTAAAGTGCCTGTACGTACATATGGACGAGAGATTAATTAGACAAGAGCTGCGACTTCTCGGTGCTGTGTTTAATGACATTTAACCTTAATTATATCTAATGCGTGTCCCTGATGGGATAATCAAAGTTAAATCAGTCATTAATTACCAAACGTTCGATTGGTTATCGCATGGATTCTGGCGACACTTGACTGAAGGCCGAATGCGATGGTATTCTTGTCGCTTTGAATGTGATTTTGGTATGTCTATTGTGCATCAGAGGTGATGCGGTTTGACTATCGTGTTTCTGGCATGGTATCACTAGGATCAAGCAAAAAACAAAAATCTCCTTATATACAACAGATCGATTACCGCATCTAGTTTCTGTTCGTATAATATTCAACGTTCAGTAATTTGATTTCCCAATTTGTCACACTTGAACGTCACCTGCTGCATTACCTATCATTAGAAGCCGCCAGCTACCACTATCTGCCACCTATGCATAATTAATTCAATGTGTATCAACATAATCCATTCCAAAGCGGATTCATTAATTATCTCAATAATCATTATCCACCACAGTCGATGAAACCGCAGTGTGCAACGCCGAGCACACCGCATTAAACTCGAACAGGAGGATTCGAAAAAAATATATTCCACATACGCCTACGAATGCCTCCTTGATCTTCCATCCCGTTAAAAAAAAAAAAAAAAAAAAAAAAAAAAAAAAAAAAAAAAAAAAAAACGCAAACTCGAATGGGGATGGAAAAGGGTTTTGTACAACATTTGTTCAACAAACAAAATTAATTAAGCCGAAGTCTAATGGATGCGCACCAGGGTGTCGTTACAAATTTGCAAAAATTTGCAATTTTATTAAATCTGCCTATGATTTACGTTCTACGTATGTGCCGGGGTGAGCCACGCCTGAATTTTGTGGAACATAGAAATTGAATAGTGGAAGCATTGTATGTGTGTCGGGGTACGGTGGGAACCATTTGATTAAATTTTAAATTAAGTCACTGATGAGGCTTTTGCGGACAGATGAGTGGCGTCTAGTGGTGGTGTTGGTGATGGTTTGTGTGCCTTACAAATTTTAATTCCCGACGGTGAAGGGCTTTAGCAAACTGGGAAATGAGCGAGTTATTTTAGTTGATTGATGTTGCAACACTGCACTTTATGGTTAAGTTGTTGAAGTGTAGGTGGGGAACACGTGTCGAAATGTCAGGAGCAATTTTTTATTAAGTGACTTGAACGCCTGCAATAAAAGGGTGACTAAAATTAATCCTCGCAAGTCGTTAGTGGGTAAAAGATCTAAATAAGCCCAAAGCTCGGAATTCCTCCTTGTAATCTGAATTGTTGGGGTGCTGATCTCCTACTAAAGTATTAATAATAGTTGGAGTGAACTCCTTTTAATTGAGCTCAGGTGATTCACCAACTAACTCTTTGATTTCGACTCCAGCCAGGTGGTCGCCAATTAGCCAGTTGACGATTCAGAAGCCTAGGCCTAAGTCTTTTGTGTCCGACTTGTATAGTTACGATTAGCCCTAGTAAGAAATCCAGCCATCGAGGGAGGCTGTAATCCGTACCTCTAAGACAAAAAGGCACAAACGCTTTCTCATCGGCTTACATTTTCACTACAAAAACGTTAGAAAATAAGTTCACCAAATTGTTGATTTCTTCCATATTTAGTACAAAAGTCGAACACCCATTTTCATATACGAGGAAGATCATTAAAATCTACATACGAATTTTGGTTATACAGAAATATACAAAGTTTCAGATCGGTTAATAAGTTCCCTAGTTTTTTTTTATGAAGAGTATAGCACACTGTTTTAAATGCAGCTTCGTGGGAGAATATATACATACCTTGCCAAAAACTAAAATTCTAACCTTCATAATTGTATTTGATTCATGTTTGGACTGAACAGAAAAATGGTCCCATCGATTCGCTGATTATCTCAAGATTTAATACAAGAATTGAACACCCATGTCGAGGTGTGAATATTATACGTATATTAAAAAAATATCATTCAAATCCGCCTATGATTTTTGGTAAAATACATAAAAATGCACGATGTTCCAGTTCAGAATAAAAGTTTTCCATTATTTTGTCATGCAAAGTAGAGCGCACTGTTTGGATTTTATTTTTGTAGCAGAAGGTATTTCTGTCCCAGCCATTCCACAAGATTTTTCTATTTTGTAAAATAGCCCTACAAGTTGTTCAAAAGAATTAGACGTCATTAATTGAGGTGAACGTATCAGAAATATCCCCTTTTATCACAAAGTTGTGGGCAGTTTTTGGAAAACAATTTTTCGTCTACAAACCACTTCGATGAAAACAAAATTAACTGTACAACCTACATACCTATCAACCAAAAATAACTCACATGACATCACTTTATCTTCTTTTTTGTCATAGATTCCCCATCAGTGAACTGAATTCAATGAAACCTCCACAGATAAGGATTGCCACATTGCTCCTTCTATGTAGTTCTTAAAAACTTCATTTGCAATTCGACGCAAGATAAATTCGAATAAAAATTCCAAAGAATAATAAACCACGAATCAATGTTCACGAATCGCTGCTCGATTGCGACTGCAATCAATACAATTAATATCCTTGAAATGATTATTACTCGCACAGGAGTTGTACGCCACCAACAGTGAGACGACGGATATAAGAGAAGCAGAAATAAATCGCAATAAAACAGGAAAAAAAAAAAAAAAAACAGGATTCAAATGAAAATCAGTATAATCGAGATAGCAGCATTCGCATAAACTGTCTCGTAACATAAAAAGTGTTATTCTCAATATCCTGTCGTCACACAGACATACTCGTATGTATATGTATGTACAAGCCATAAAAAAAGACAGGATTCGGGCAGGTTGAGCAATTTCCTTATGATTTTCCAATAGTGGAATGTAGTTTTTCTGGCTACACGATGATTTGTGCCATATGCTCTAGTTCAGACAAGCATCGTCGGAACAGCCGACAGCCATTCTGCAAAAGGACATTCAAGACTTTTGTGGTCAGTTGTTCCTTTTTCGCTTGCTTTTCCCAAAAATCAAAAAGCAAACAAGATATGTATTCATATAAAAGAAAGACCTAACCAACGCTGACGCTCGATGCTCGACTAGCTTGCGCTTTATGCATTGTGAGTTTTAGGCGCCATTTAGTCCAGACACTCGGGGGTGGTTGTTTGCATTCAAAAAAAAAAAAAAAAAGAGAAAATAGAAAAGGAAAAACTATCTGTCCAGAGACTATGGAACGAGTGGGTGCAGTCGTCACAGCAGCCACAGAAAAGCCATTCCGAACTGTGTGTTGATGGCGCTAGATTTCGACTATCTACCTCTCGCTGTGTATGTTTGTGACTCATACAGTCCCACTGGCAAACAAACAATTTTTATTCAAAACCCCCCAAAATCGTAGACTAAAACTATCCGAAATGGATTCGATTTCTCTCAGGCACGCAGTTCGAGTCGCACTTACACACCGCCACCGTATAGTTGAAACGAAATGTATGCCATGTGTTGGTGGTGTCATTTATTGTTCACTCTTTTCCCCCGCGACGGCGAAAGCATTTTATTTCTTTAAAATTGAAGAGATGACTCCTACGCTACCTATTTACGGAATGGAAAATCTGGCAAGGATTTCACAGTCGGAGCCAAGATCTCCACACGATGGGTTGGATGGTGATTGCATGAAGTCTTATCTTTAATCAGAAGTTCTACTCGAGGTCGATGTGATAGTGGATTCGGTATGCTTCTTGGTATTTGTGACATGAGCTTTGCCACCACTAGTTGAAGGGTATTGGTTGCACGAGTGTTAAAAACGAACAAACGCACAGTGTAGTCCTGTGGCCTAGGACTTTTTGATAGTGTGCGAATGAAGTTGTTTATAACAAAGGAGAAAAAGCAAATAAAGAAATCAATTTATTGTCAAGCATGAATAATTTTATCGGTTGGGTGTGAAGTTAGAGAATGTAGACGGGAAGGAGATACACAAAAAGCCTTGGGTGAGTGATCATCGACGTGGGGGTGTAAGGGCGACAAAATTAAAAACAGCGATGATGGTGGAAATAATTGAATTAATTGATGTCATAAATTAGCTTGGGAGAATACGAGGAGGAGAGCTTAAATTAGCCGTTAAGGCATTAACCAATTTTGCCATGTTATAGAGCTTAAGAAGGCACGGAGACATGGAGAGATAGAAGTTTTTTTTTCGCTTTTCGAATGGACGCATTTTATGGGTGCGGCGGCTGTCATGGATTCTCGTAGCTCTGTAAATGATGCCGTTTGAACAGGTTCTAAAAATAATCCGTCACACATTTGTATTACGTAAAGTGAGAAAATGTTGAAGGTAAAGAGCAAAAGCTACGGTGTCCGCATGTTGTAAAATGTTTGCTCATGGGGTTATAAGCTGAAAACAATTTGTATTATTATCTGATTTTCAGTCGAACTGTCATTTAAATTGTTAGTTCGATCTTCGAACAGATCAAGAAATCAGCCGTCCATCAGAGGACCATTGTTCAATCAAATGGTGATTGTATCGAAATCCGAAATCACTCTATGACTATCGGTTGGGATAGCATTTAGATTGTCAATAGAAGCACTAATCACAGGTTAGTCGACCGTCAATTAGATGACGATTGGAAATTGTCGTTCTTAATAAAAATCAAACTTTCATTAAAAAAATGTTTAAAATGACTGCCATACAGATCGTATTATTACGAAAGAAAAGACCATAAATTGGTTCCTCGATCAGACCGTCAGTCAAACCATCAATCAGAGCGTAAACCGGTTCAGCTGGAAAACTTTTAAAGACATTGCCAATACGATAACAGGTTCTTCAATCAAACTATCAGTCAAACCACCAATTCAATCATCAGTCAGATCGTCAAACAGGTCATAAACAAAAACGTATGACTTATGAGATTGCTTATACGAAAAACAGCAGATAACTGGATCATCAACCGGACCATCAATCGAATCATCAATCAATTTATCAATCAGGCCGTCAAACAGTTCAGCAAAAAAGTGTTAAAAGGAGATTTCCAATATGATAAAAGGACAGAAAATTGGTTCTTCAATCAAACCCACAGTCAAACTATCAATCAAATGATCAATCAGATCGTCTATTAGATCATAAAACAATTTTTAGAGAGATTGCTAATATATGCGAAAAAAAGGCGGATAACTGGTTCCTCAATCGGACCATCAATCAATTCATCAAACAGTTCATCGAAAAACTGTTCGCGAAATTGCTTATACGAAAAAAAGCAGATAACTTGCTTCTCAAATGGACCATTAATTGAAATATCAATCAATTTATCAGACGGTTCAGCAAAAAAAGCTTTTAAGGAGATTACCAATATGGTGAAAGGTAAGAAAATTGCTTCTTCAATCAGACCATCAGTCAAACCATCAATAAAACCATCATCAAAGGAATATACGAAAAAAAGGCAATCGGACCATCAATTAAATCAGCGTCTGAGCTATCGAGCAAATCAGCAATAAGACTTGTTAGTTATCAAAACAATTATAACATTTAAAAAAAGGAACCGATCCCCCGTTTATCCAGGACCTTTCCGTGCCTGTACTTGAACAAAACCTTCTCTTTTTTAAGTCCCATTTTGCACGAAACACATTTATCTCAAGTTTCTTGTTCCCCAAGCAATAAGTCGCTAAATACAGACACACCAAAGGGCACAAAAAACTCCACGAAAGCCTAATGCTGTTTCCCTTAAGTGTCCGCACGCTTCCCATTTCAATAAAACAATGTCTATGTCTCCCCTAGTACTGTCGGTTTCACAAGGCTCGCCTTAGGGGATCATATACGCCATCATATATTACCTGAGCCCTGTCTTGACCTCCAACAACTTGACGCCCGTCAATTGAAGTTTGAGTATCCCTCACTCGTGCACTGTCCATGACATGACACTTGTATTGTTCATCGAATATTAATCGAATGGGAGAGGGTGTCACAAATTGGAGTACGTAGAAATGAAGAGAAGAAAAAAAGACATCCCCTAGGTCGTCTCGGCAGATTCGAAAGGACTTGGTTGGTTTTGTTTTTTTTTTTTTTGTTCATGCCACCCTCTCTGACAGGATGATATACATTAATAAACACAATGGGGCACTTCACTCCACGGTGATGAAATGAAATAAACGAGAGAAGAACTCCTCGACTCCTTTCGCCGAGTTCGCACAATTGAGATTCAATTACGTCCTCCATGGAAACTCTCGAGCGTCGAATTTCATTAAGCAAAAGCCAAAGTGCGTTAGTTAGTCCCTCTTTATCGCAGTTTTTTTTTTTTGCCTTCCCTTCGAAATCAATTGGGGAACAAACGGATATTGTTAGCAAGGATACGTCATGCAAAAAGTGTGGGCATGACCCAAAGGCATTCAGATGTCTGAAGAGTACCCTTTCGTGTAACTGATTGAGTGCCTCATGATGAGTCGGTTTGCATTTGAATAAGCTTGAGAGGAGGACGGTATCCAATTCAGAAAATTGAGTGCAATTTTGCAACCTGAGATCGTTTTAGGAAATTATAAGGAAAGATAAGAGGCTTGGCTTCGATTGAGTGCTCATGTTCTTCCACTTGGTGTTAGGATTGACTTACAGAACTTTTCTTCTTTTCTACTTCCACCGATGAGAAAAGTTACCATCTTACTACCATAGTGAAATTTATATTTAAGGTTTGATTCCTTGAAACAATTTGATTAAATTAAAATTACTGAAGCAAGCGCGGTTCAGCTGGGGGACAGCCACCTGTTTGCTAAGTAAAACAGAATCAATAGCATTATGCTAAATGAGAGAAACACTTGTGTAAACATCCCAGCGTCCTAGGAATGCCGCCTTAAATATTTCCATAATTCCTTATAGTTCGGTTAAACAAATAACTTCCGGAGTTTTTCGAAAATGTTAGAATAAACCAATAGGTACGTAGTCAGATATTATGTATCTTGGATATATGTACATATGGACATACATATGTATCTGGAATAATCGATGGATCTAAGCTGACACGTTTAACCTACCAAAATAAGATAATACCCATCGATGTGGGTCTTTTTTCCTTTTGATCCTCAAGAAATGCTTTTTTCAAAGTCACAAAATGTCAATTTCGGCCGCATGTGAAAATGCTCTTTATTTCCAAACCTCCCATCCTCTCGGTCCCTTCATTATCACACAAAGAACACCTATTCTGTATCCCTATAGCTTGTGCACTAGCTTGTTCTTTCTTTGTCGCTTTCTGGGTTTTATCCTCTTATTTTCACTCAATAAACAATTCGAAAGGACTTAACCTCTGTGCGTGTTCGGGGGCATATCTGTATGTATTTTACGAAATTCGTTCATTTTACGACACAAAAGCGAAAACAAACTGACACACAAGTTAAAGGATATTACAAGGGACAAGTCAACAAAGCGGAGACAAAGAGACGAAGAGACGAAGCTACCTTTCTCCGCAGTTAGTTGCCGCTTTTGACAGGACTTTAAGAATGGAGAACAAATGTTAGCAAGTAAGTTTGGGTTTTTGGCATCTGAACTGCACCATAAATGAGTATCCTGTTAAACAGGATATACACTAGAAATTTGCAGTAAGTCACAAGGTATGCACGGAGTCTACTGTCTCACTGCTAATGGCCAAAAAGGAATAGCGAACTTGGTACATACCTGGCGCGTATAATAGACTGGCATAAATATACAATTTTTATTCTTGTATGCGATGGTATGTGGTATGTGTAGTCAACTCTCAGGTGGAAAGGACTATACCTTTACGTCCGTCTCAAGTTCCTTTCGTATAGAAAAACAAAAACACACTCACACACATGAAAAAAAGTGAAAAAAAACGGAAGAAAAAAATGAGAAGAGTAAGAGCTTCGCTTCTAGCACCTTCGAAGGTATATTGAACCTGACTGTGCACAGATATCTGTGTGTGCGCCAAGAGTTGGATAAAAACAACATAAGAAGAGGAGGATGAGAAGTGGATAAATTGTCAAATAACTTTGGTACCTGCCCCGGCCACTAGCACATTGTGTTTTCTGCACTTACATACTTTGTTGAAAGCAAGTGACTATGCAAGGATGCGGCACTTATACATAGTCCGCTGAAATGTTAAGTTTGTTGACTTTTGCGAAATGGCTAATTGGATAGAAAGCAATATGCCGCGAAAATCCCCGAAGGATGTGCTAAAATACATACATATATAATCTTACAACCACAATCTGCTCCTAAATATCGTCCGTATCTCACTTTTATGGCTCTTCCTCATGTATGCTCTTTAGGCACTTTTCTGGCATAGGCAATATAATTATAATGACGGTATGTCGTTCATTTCTTTGCAAATGTCCTAGATTTTCAACCTAATTGAAACCTTCTCAACCTCCTGTACGGGTATGAATAATTCTAAACTAACTTTCTCTTCATCAAATTTCTATATTACTGCGTGTGGTGTCTCTTAGGTAATCCGCCCACTTTACGAAACATTCAACTAAGCCGAAGGCTGTTTACGACTTCCTCGAAAAATTATTCCAGCGAAACATTCCCGTGGGATAGAAAATTTCTAAGTTATGGGACCAACAAAAAAATAGAATAGCTCGATGGCAGTGGGAGCAGTAACAGCAGTAGAAGAGGCTTCATATCATTTCTACCTGTGTACCACTTACCAATGGTGTATGATAAGTTCGCGATGATTTTCAGTTAAGTGCGAGGCATCTATTCTTAGGTTTTGATTAGCTTCTTACCATCTTTCGTTGAAATAGCTCGTGCCGTGGAGATGATTGCTACTACATATCCTTCTTTGCGGGGAATATATCAATATATTTCTGTTTTTCGGGAATTTGTGGGTAAAGGAGTTTCTCTAGTCAATTCATTATTTGCCAAGTGGGTGATAGTGAAACGGAGAATGGAACAAGACAGTGCAGCTTATGGAGGTTGGAGATGTTTGTATGGAAGTGATCCGGCAAACGCATTTGGTTATGAAGTGAGAAAGTGAAACATTTGATACGTGTGAAAGGTCCTTGCAAAATATTTTCTTTCCTAAGTTAAGGCAGGGGTCTGTACATCGAAGATCAACGGTATTATGGTCACGGAGTTTACGTCCCAAAATTCAGGGACATGTACAAGACATCATGTTGAGCAATAGGTCTTACTGTGTACATTGAATTTTAAACAAAAGCTTTTTAAGAGAATTCAATTTTGAATATTTTTTTTCGAGCATATTTACTGGTATTCTGCTAAAAGCCAATGTAATATTATCTTTCAAGGCTGCAGTTCACTTTATTTGATGTATCCCATAATCTAGAGGCTTCACACCGCTCGATCGCCTGCTGTATGCCACATACCTGTGGTAATATCTTGCTGGAACGACATGTCGACAAAACGTAATTTGGACAAAAAAAAGGTATCGAAATAAGGGATCGATAGCAGGTGCCAGTGACAATAACATTAATATAATGATCAAATTTCAAAAAATACGGCCAAGTAATACCGACGGACCCACCCAGCAGTGAATTTTCCCGCATTAATGGCAAATGCTAGTGTGTTAAATAACATGCAGCAAATGTGTCATTCGACACACTTAAAGATTAAGTGTGTCACGTAACAAGTTTGATCTTTGAAACTGAAATACTTATTCGTGTTAAAACCCTCTGAATAGACTCTTCAACAACCGATGGAAGTTGAACAAACGTATGCAGTGACAAAACCCCGACCAAATGGCGGTTGTGCGCCGGGCTAACAATCCGCCCACGTAAAAACCATAACAGTTATGAATGAGCAAGATGCCTCGGATACACGGACGGATACTCGACGACGACAACGCACGAAAAAGGAACACGATTTGCGAGTATGCTCCTGGAATGTCAGAACCCTGTACACTCCCGGAGCTGCTTATAAACTAGAAAGAATCCTCACATAATACAAGGCGGATATTACTGCGGTCCTGGAAATAAGCTGGATAGGAAACGGTATGATGAGGAAGAAAAATTGCGACATTTATTACAGCTGTCTCAAAAGATTGCACTTACTGAGATACGGATTTGTCGTGGGAAAGTGGTTAAGGTCGAAGGTCATCGACTTTAAGCCTATAAGTGATCACCTGGCTGTGATCCGCATCAGAGGCAGATTTTATAACATCAGCCTTATATGTGCACACGCCCCTACCGACGAGGCTGAAGACCCTATCAAGGAGGACTTCTATGACCTCCTAGACAACGCCTAAGGAGCTTGTCCGGAGTACGATGTTAAAATCGTGCTCGGGGACTTCAACGCCAAAATCGGTAAGGAGAACATCCTTGGCGGATTGATCGGAAAGCAAAGCTTCCACGATGCAACAACAGATAACGGCTTCCGACTCACGGACTATACGACAGCTCGTAATGCGGTGATAAGTAGCACAAGATTCCCTCGTAAGCGAATCCACATAGCAACCTGGCGACCTCCGGACGCTCGAACCGCCAACCAAATCGACCATGTGCTCATTGACGCAAGGCACTCTTCAAACATCCTGGATGTGCGAACATTCAGAGGGCCAAATGTCGACGATTCAGAGCTCGACTGTCCAATGTCAGAAAGCTGCACCAGCCCACCAGGAGGAGGTTCGACATTGGGCGCCTGAGCACACCGGTGGTTACCAGAGCCCACAGGGAGCAGCTGAGCGAAAAACTCTACAGTATGCCTACGTCGAACACAAATGCCAATAATATGTGGCTGCATTGCCGCTCAGCCATTCAGGAAGTAGCCGAAGTAGCCGTCGAAAGATGAAGAGAGAGAGCGTAATGAGTAGAAAGATCACGCATTTAGGCTGGTAAGGTAGCACTATTATATTACAATATCGAGGAACCTAGGGTAAGCATAAAACACGAGCTTTTTACAAGAAAGCCAAAGACCTTGCAGGAGGCTTCAAAAAGGGCACCTATGCTCTTCGAATGGTTTGCTCTTCAAGGCTGGCGGCGATGTTCTGGTAGGGAGCATACACCAGATCACCTGCAGAATTTGAGAAGATGAAAGCATGCCCGACGACTGGAATACCAGCTCTATTATCCTACCTCTTGCAAGAACTATAGAGGCATATCCCTGCTCAATGTCGCATACAAGATCCTGTCCAGCGTATTGTGTGAACGTCTAAAGCCATTTTGCACCGCACTAATCGGTAGCTACCAGTTCGGCTTCTGACTCGGCAAATCGACTATAGACCAAATATTCACAGTTCGACATAACCTGGAAAAGACCAACGAGTTTCGAATCGATACATACCATCTTTTCATCGATTTCAAAGCCGCATACGACAGCATTCATCGTGAAGAACTGTTTGGTGCGATGGCCGAATTCGGGATCCCGGGAAAACTGATCCAGATGTGTCAGGCCACGCTAAAAATACGCGTTGGACCGGTTCAAGGACTTCGGAACCGTTTTTAACATGAACCAGATTTGAGCAAGGAGTTGCGCTGTCGTGTGACTTCTTCAACCTGGTGCTGGAGCAGATACTGCGACGGGCAGGCGTCAACAGGGAAGGCACTATTTCCGTCCAGCTGCTAGGATAAGAGGATGATATCGACATCATCGCGTGTTCTCGCCGTGACATTGTGGAAGCATTCACGGCGATTGAAGAACAGGCGAAACGAGTTGATCGTTGACATGCTGTCAATCAAAAACCAATATATATACCAATATACTAAAAATGTAACAATTGACAGCTACGATTTCGAGGTGGTTAAGGAGTTTGTCTACCTCGGGGCAAACGTAAATTCCACAAATGACACCACAGTGGAGATCCGGCATAGAATCGCCCTTGACAACCGCTGCTAGTTCGGCTTGTCCAAACAACTGGGGTCAAAACTCCTCTTTCGAAAGACAAAAGTCATGCATTACAAAACGCTCATACTGCCAGTCTTGTTGTACGGAGCCGAAAGCTGGACGATAAGCAAGACAGCGGAGCTGATTTTGGGTTCTTTCGAAAGGAAAATTCTGCGAAAATTCTGTCTGTGAGGAATGGAGCAGAAGATATAACCGTGAACTCTACGAGCTGTACAAAGATGTGGATGTAGTCCGGAAGGCAAAGATCCGTCGACTACACTGGCTCGGCCACATCGAGCGCATGGACATCAACGCTCGAGCTAAGAGGGTCTTCGACTCCGAGCTTCCTGGTTCGAGAAGAAGAGGAAGACCAAACCTCCGGTATAAAGACCAAGTAATCGCGGATGTAGGACACGGTGGCGCAGTGGTTAGTGTGTTGGACTCTGACGCACGATGAACGAGTTCGGATCCCGATAACACCGACGCCATCGAATGTTTATTTCGCAGCGTTCCTCCTCGGCGGGGTACTGGCAAAACCCCCCGTAGTATACTTGCCTAGAAAAAGCTTCTCGATTCACGCCGTTCGGAATCGGCATTAAACTGTAGGTCCCTTTCACCTGTGTGAAAAATAGAATCACACACAACATGGGCGATTGAAGGGAAGCTTGGCTCTGGTCCTTCATGGGGTGTAACGCCACCAAAGAGTATGCACCCTATAAATAGGTGGCAAGATATCCAATAGCTTGAAATTGATGCGAAATATAGTAGCATGAATTGCTTGCTGATTCCTGAAATGAACAGAGTGCGCGAAAAACATTTTTCACAGATCACAACATTTAATAATCTAGTAAACTGAAATCATTATTCGAATGTGAGTCTATTACAAAATGGTGATGCTAAGTGAGTACGCCTGACTGTACTTAGTCCCGAGTTATATGCAATCTATCAAGGACAATCAAAAACAGCAAACAAATCACCCACTAGCTTTGTTGCCACGTGGGCAAAATTAAATCGAATTTTTTCCAAAACCGTCACTGCATACATATATTTCTTTATTTTTATTCTTTGAAATACTGTTCAAACAAGAAAAGCTTTAGTCCTTCGCATAACCTTGATGAACCACCTGTCAAGTTGCTTATCGGGTTCTATTAGTAATACCTCACCGAGCAAATAGTAAACAAATGCTGCAATCATCCAGTGGTTGATGTCCAAAATAAGACCGGAGTAAAATGGAAACATTTTTAACATTGCACTATATGGGTAATTCGCAGCGATTCATGTATAAGAAGCAATTCGATTAAGCCCACCAAGTACGAGGTGGGCAGTGAGTATTCTGCAAACAATAAAACCTGATCCGAGCTCTTAAACTACCAGATTATTGCAGCGTCTTTCAGTCGAAGCTATTGGCAATGAAGGGGGCTCTGTCTTGGCAGTGGAACGTAATATCTACTACTGATATTCGAATTCTCACGGACAGACAAGCAGCCTTGAAATCACTGGAGTCCGATGTTTACACTTCAAAAACAAGACATCTCAGGCAACGAAAGGGCCGACACACTCGCCAGACAAGTAACGACACAACAATCAATAATGGCGTGCGAGGGTGTACCTCTCGTAGCCATTCAATTTAAACTCACAAGCCCTGCCATAGTTGAGACGACCTGAGATGGGCCCAGGGACACACTTGCCTCATTTCCAGGCAAATCTGGCGTTGGCTTGATAGTCAACGGACCAAGACACTAATCTCCATAAAACGAACTGACATCTACGAAATCATTGGTGTCGTCACCGGTCGCTGTCTCATTGGCAGTCTCTAGCGCAAGTTACGAATTATGATTTCTGCAGTAGCTGCAGAAACTTTCTGCTCAATCAGGAAACGCTACCTAGTATCCTAGTTCCGAAACGAACTGACTGATGTTCAGCGAGTAAGGATAACTGACCTTCTTAACTTTTTAAGAAGCACTACGTGGTTCCATGAATAGGGGGACAAGCCCCCTCTTCCAATACAACGGGTCTCTTTGGCCTAAGTGTATTCTTCCCATTCTGGGGAGGCTACGAACCTACCTACCTAAGCCCATTCCAGCTAATTTATAATTAACAAAATGTTCACTAGAAAGTGGGTTAGGGTCATTAAAAAAAAATCAACCCCAACTCTCTGGTTTATTTTTAAATGAAGCTTTTGAATTTTTAAGATAGTTTTGAGGTTATTTTCGAGTTTTTTACTAAATAAATCAAATGTCGCTTTCAGATATTTGATTTAAGAAAATCCCATACCCTACAACCCACGTCATTCGGAAACAATTATCTATTTTTTTTCTAAAAATATTTATCCATTCAAGGAGCTTTTAGAAGTAAAATTGTAAAAGAAGAAACAATCCCAACACTTCCATTGGCAGTCGCATTCCATGATTTATTATTACCCACTTGAACGCAACGCGACGACTGCTAGCTACAAGTGTCCACCCCTTCAATCCGCAGGAAGTCTTGCCACCACTTACATACACTGTGTCATGACTGAGTTCTACACTCGAACCGATGCGATGGCAGCGGAGGAAGGAAGTAGTATTCTTAGAATTCCTTCCCCCCAATGAGGAGTTCAAAGTAGGCTTCGTGCACAAAGTCATAAGTGAACATGCAGTGAAATTTGAATTAACCCGAAGGAAATGTTAAATCGAGGTAGGTCATAGTATGTCCGTCATCGTTATCCTTATCGGCGAGTTACTCGGAATTGAAAAGGCAAATGGGGGGATTGGTCACTAGGTTAATTGACAGTCGAAAGGGTGTGGTTCGATGGCCGTTTTTGTCTCAGTGTGTGTGATTTTTTTTTCCTTCAAACCATTCATTTGAATGTCAAAAGATTTCTTCCCCCTCTCTCATATCATTCAGTTTTAATTTATGTTTTCCTTGTAAGGTTATTACATCGCTGACAGGTCGCATCTTTCACAACTTTTGAAGGTTTTCGGAGAATGAACTTATGTATGTAAATATGAGGCCTCCGTTTTCGTGGAAACTTTTTTCCCGCAGGCAACAGCCCACAAAGGGTTTTTTCTGTTGCTGAAGGCAGAAGAAAAGTAGGCGCATACATACTTTTGCTTGTTTGCATTTGGTATCCTGCAGCTTGTGCTTGGAATTTTAATCAGGCAAAAAGGTATAATTAGTTATCGCCTAGCACGAGCCATGATCCTTGAGCAATGTTTCTCTGTTGTCCGTAATCACAATTAATTCGCAATTACCTGCCCACGAATCCTTTTCGGAAGGAGGTATAAAAGGAATGAAAACACCACCTAGTTTGGATGGGATGAAAAATCACTGTATCACCGCAGGAAGACAGCTATAAGTTAAGGACAAAGCAGAACCGACTTAAGCCCACGAGTACGGAAGGAAGTGTGCACCATTCAGTCAAATGACCACCGATATGAGGAAATACCATGCTAGCATGCAAAGTGCCACTTACAATGTAAATGGACTTAGTTAAGGGCAGGTGCTTTCATCAATAGAAAGCAATCATATGGTTTTTGAGGGAGACTTGACGTCAGTCAAACAGTAGGAATTGACGTAGGCTATTTAGTATTTTGGTGATTTGTTCGTCGGACGATTGAGGAGGTCAGTTGTAGTTCAAAGGATTTTGACGGGCTAATTGTACGCAAAATGAGTCGTGATTGTGTGAAGATCATTACTCGTCTCGTGCCCAGAGGAGCCGTAGTTACCTATTTTTGTTTCAATATGGCGTGTTGCCGATTATGACCATAGTAGAATAGGTATCAATCGATAAGGTTTGATTTACGAAAGGTCAAATGAGACGTTGACTTGATGGATTTGGAAGACGCGAGGATAATGGGGTATCTAAAATTATCAATTGAACTAGTTTGGATGTTTGTAATCAAAGGAAAGCTATCTTTAGCGAATCAAGACCTAAAATTTTAGTCAAGGATACGAAATGAATGCAAGGTTGAATAGATCTTCGTGTCTAATTTATCAATGTCCTATCTGTCTATGGGTAGTTTATTAGAATTCGGAGGGAACGAAAAGCGTTAATAGAAACAAAGAATGGAATGTCATCAGAAAAACAAATTTAAAATATTTGCTTGAAATGTATTGTATTGTACTGCTTTATCATACCAATACAACTTTTAGTATAGGAACAAAAACGCCTTCGCGCCTTGTATGATGCTATTTAGGGGGACTAGTTTTTTAGTTTTTCTGTGTGAGATCGAGGAGATGGAGAGATGCTTCCGCAGGAATGACGCCCGAAAGTTTTACAATAAGGTAAAGCGAACATGCCATGGCTGCAAAGCCAGAGCGGCGGCCTGCAGGGATGAACATGGAAAACCGGTAGTAGAATCACAGTCGATGCTGAGGATTTGGAAAGACCACTTCTGCAGACTGCATAACGGCGATGACAGACAAGATACCGCTGTCAGGCAGAACGATCCGTTCGTTATGGACGACGATGTAAGAGAATTCCGTCCACCCGACCTAGACGAAGTCAAGACAGTTCAATAAAGCCGCGGGCGCAGACGGCCTGTCAGCTGAGCTTCTTAAGGTGGCTGGAGATGAGCTCGTAAGGTGCATGCACCATCTCATTTACAAGGTATGGTCGGAGGAAAGCATACCCGACGAATGGAATCTCTGCATCGTTTGCCCGGTCCATAACTATAGGGGAATAAGTCTCCTTAACATCGCATATAAGATCTTCTCTGCCATATTGTGTGAACGCCTGAAACCATTTGTGGATAACCTGATCGGCTCTTATCAGTGTAGTCTCAGGCCAGGTAAATCCACAATACACCAAATAATTACGCTACGGCAGATCTTGGAGAAGTCCCAGGAATACCAAATCGACACTCACCACCTTTTCGTCGACTTAAAGACTGCATATGACAGCGTGTATAGAGATGAGCTATACAAAGCCATGTCTAGTTTAAACATCCCTGCCAAACTGGTCTGACTGTGCAAGATGACAATGGAGAATTTTCGCTGCTCCATTAAGGTCGGTAATGAGCAAACCGAGACCTTTGATGTTAAAAAAGGATTTAGGCAAGGTGACGCGCTGTCATGCAACTTTTTCAATATCGCGCTTGAAAAGAACGTGCAAGAGTCATTGGCCAACACAAGAGGTACGATTAACTTCAAGTCTACGCAATTGCTTGCATACGCCGACGACATTGATGTGATTGGACGGACACAGCGAGATGTCAATGAGGCCTTTGTAACCATTGAGGTAGAAGCGGCTAAGCTGGGTCTCAAGGTTAATGAGGGTAAAACCAAATATCTTCTTCCATCTAAAAGAGACGGTCAACACTGGCGTATTGGCCAGAACGTCACCATGGACGGTTATAACTTTGAAATGGTCAAGGAATTCGTCTACCTTGGCTCACTGATGACCGGCGACAACGCAGAATCACTCTTCCCAACCGCAGTTGATTTGGGCTCAAGAGGCAATTGAGAAGTAGACCCCTCTCTCGGAAAACCGCCACTATATAAGGCTTTGATCATCCCAGTCCTCTTTTACGGCGCAGAGGCTTGGACCTTAACAAAAGCAGATGAAGATGCCCTTGGTCGTTTCGAGAGGAAAATTCTGCGCACTAACTACGGTCCCGTTTGTTCTAACGGTGTATGAAGGAGAAGATTTAATGAAGAACTGTACGGGTTGTACAGCGACATCGGCCTGGTACGACGTCTACGGATACAGCGTCTATGGTGGCTAGGCCATATAGAGCGCATGGAAAATACAGCTCCGACCCGAAAAGTCTTCGAATCCACCCCGGAAGGAAGGCGCGGCAGAGGACGGCCGCAACTACGGTGGCGCACGCAGGTGGAAGGGGACCTTAATAGCTGACCAAAGACCGTGCCAGTGGGAAACGCTTGTTGGTTGACGCCCAGGTTCATCACGGACTGTAGCGCCACCTAAGTAAGTAAGTTTTTCAGTTCCATTTTCGGAGGGTCGCTGATGTTCAAATAAATTTTTAGAACATAGTGTGTTTCATCGAGTCGAATAGGATGTTCAACTTAAGATGACAAAATGACAAAATGACAAAAAACTAATTTATTGGTCCAAAGATATGGCTGATTTCTTATTTATTGAATAACTACACGCAAACTTAGTGATTTTCGCCGTTTAAATACTAAAACAGGATGTCCAACTTTCTATGAAAGAAACTAAGAAAGTCTCCTTGATCCAAAATTCCGCATAAATAATTTATAACAGAAGTAATTACTGAGTTATAAAAACGTCTTATGATGTGTTCAACTTTGCAAATAAAACCAATGAAAAAGGTTTTGTCAGGAAATTGTGCAGAAATATTTTCCTTTTGTACCGGCAACGCCACTGCAATTTTCAGGACAACTCCGAACACACTTGTCTATTGAAGGAGCTCTGGGACTATGCAAGGAACAATACTCTTTATATAGAGCTCACTTCGGTATCAAACTAGCTCTTGATTTTATAACAGAAAAAACTATTGCCACAAGACCCGGAAAACAAGATCTCTTTTGTAGGTACAATTTCGTAGATATGACAATATGGGTGACAGGTATTGACTATAAATATCCACAATCCCAAACCGTCAGTCTGTTGCTGACGTCTAGAAATGCTTGCGTCTAAGAACAAACCGACCCCCAAAATACCATCGGCTAGTATGACCAACCCCAAAACCAAATCCAAAAAAACACCTGTCAACCTTCTTCAGAATTCTGAACGACAAAATGACAACCAGGACAAAGGGACTTACCAGGACACAGGGAATTTACCCTTTAAGGCGCTATTGCCACTTCTATCCAATTGACCCACAGCCATCAAATTCCAATATCCACAATCCCTCTCTTATCCCTGCCGAATGTAACCGAAAAATTTGCTCCGAATTCATTCGAGTTATTTGTAAATGATTTCATCACCAGGTATTCATTACACACCCTCGAATACTCAACAGTATCGGGTATCCTAATAGTACCTATGGGATGGCAAATATTTTGTGTATGTACATACATACGTATATACATATTTACATATGTATATCGATACTCTTTGTCATCGATTTGTGCAACGTGCCGAATTAAAGGAAATTTTGTTTTTCCCATCGAAAATTAAATCCAGGACGACGCAAATACAGCGCACCAAATAGAAAACAAAAAAACAAAAAAAAAATCGCCCAAAACACTATCAAAAGTTCAATGTCCTATGGGTGGGAGGTGTGTATACGAATATTCGTGGGAGTGTAGCTGGCATACTTGGGCGGAAAGCACATCCATTGATGGGAAAATAGAACGAGGAAATTTCCAAAGAAAACTTCCTTATCTCGGTGCCACTAGTCCCCGAAAAAAGGGAAAAACAAAAAGGACACAAGGAAAAAATCACATTGATCCTGTATTCGGTGATTCTTCTGTATCTCTGTATCTATAAGAAAATAGAAAAAACGAAAACCCTTGTTGTGGGAGACCTGTCGCCTCGAGCCAATCGCTAGACGAACAGGAAAAAGATGAAGAAGAACAGAAAATAAAAACAACAACAACAGAATAACATTTTAAAGCTTCAGATAAGTGTCTTCAGTTCAGACACCCCGAATGGCGCTTTGGCAATCAGACCTTCTACTCATCCCACGCGAAGTCTTCGCAACAAAACCGAAAATCACGACACATGTTCTAGAATGTAGTGCATTCATCCCGTTCGTCTTCATATGCATACGATGTCGTCGTTGCTGTCTGGAGGAAAATGCAGAAGAAACTTCCAACGCACAACTTCCTCCAATCCATATCCTTTCTCCATTCAAGATGATACACTTTGTACATACATACATATATCCATCTGTATGTATTTCACTTCGTATGTGTTGTCCTGTATACTGGATATTGGCGTTGTGCGTGCTCGTCTTCGCTTTGAATTTATCGCAACTGTAATTTATTTACTTTCATTTCCTCCTTCCAAAAATAAGCTTCCTCCTTCAAGAAATACAGAAGAAAAATACATAGAATCCTTGAGTCAGAGGAGCACGGTCAGTCTATTGATTTGGATATTTAATTTGCAGTTTGTCTTAATCACCGTGACGTGTACGGCGCAAGTGAGTGGGCGGATGTGAATGGTGGAAATTATTTTGTAAGAAAACTTTTTATTTTCCCTTTCCACAGACGCAATAGTCGAAGGATAGTTCCTTGTCTTTATCTCCTTCCTACCTTCTCTTCTATCTGTCCTCCCACCGTGATTGTTTGTGCATTTTCCGCGCTAGAAAGTCGCTTGTTTGCAATCTGTATTTTCGGTGCGGAAAAGTAATTAAATTTTACCAATGAAGCGTAAGGTCCTTAAAATATTATCGGCCGTGCGTCGTTTGCCACCGCACCACCTTGCATTGTTTTATATTTTCAAAACTCAGTTGAAGAAAATTCTAATTAATATCGAAATTGCTGTGATTCCACCCGACCACTATGACTTGGATTACGGGAGCCCAATGTAAGCCAGAACCACAATAACATCAACTTAATTGAATGAACTTCCTAATTCGGATGTAGGTTATGAGCTTATACATCAATTAAAACGAATAAACATCAATATCTAAGATATGTGTGTAGGTGCTCAGCAAGGGGCTGATGGAGCACTTCAAGTTGTTTGGTTGTTTTCGGAAAATTCAAAGAGCTTTCAAAGACAATCTTCAGGAATTAGTTAAAGGATTATTTCCATTTATCTACACCAGGGTTAAGGTGTTTCACCTATGTATGGGAAATGTTTTAATGTCGACGACAATAACCTTATCGGAATGATATGAATGTACGATGCCTAGGTACTTGGGGACTGTTGAAGTCGTAATGTTTATGTTATGGTAGTTCGAATGTACTTAAATGGATTTTATTTTAGTACATTCGAAAAGAGATAAAGATATTTTTATTAATCCATGGCGTACATATTTGTTCTAAATGTTCTAAAATCAAAAAGGTATGTTACAAACATACTGATTTTGAGGCACACGTTTGGATGTCTACGACTTCGGATATGGTTTTTAAATCAACGTGTGAAGAATGACATGCATTTTTGGGCATACATTTATAACATTTTATTTAGACAAGTCGAATGGTGTCTCTCTTGCTATTCTACAAAGAGGTTTAGACATCATTCTAGCACCACTGATATACTTAGGTCCTGTTTCAACTTGGGCTACATCTCTCAAATCAGGAGAGAGGTCAATCTTGTCTTTATCCCCAAGAATGGAATACCAAGCGAACTATCTAAATCATCGTCTCTTTCAATCACAGGCGATGTTATTACTAATGCTCCCAATATCGAGAATACTGTCTCCCCTTCACTCGCGCCTAATCAATGCGGCGATGTCTTTGGAGCAAATTCAAGTAAAACCGCTGTTGCTGTTGTTGCCCCTTCTAATGTTGATGACACGATGCTGACGATGCCCATAATCTTAAGATTGCTGCTGTTGCTAACAAAAATAATGATATTTCCCAACCACATGACGACGCGGTGGATAGACAAATTCCATTTTCGTATGTTCATAAGAGACGTAAACACAAACAGCTGATTGGCAGTGATACTGGTACTGAAGCTCTTACTGCTCTTCCATCCGTACCCAGGCAACGATTTATTCATATCTCTCGTTTGAATAAGTCAGTCACCGAAAAGAGTGTTACAAATTACACTGCACGTCGGCTTAATTGCGGACATTTCATCTCTTCATTTTATTAATTTTAAACTGGGGGTCCCAGCTGGATCATTTAATGCTGCCCTTAATACTTCTATCTGGCCTGTTGCCGTCCAGATCAGGGAATTTATAAGTCGTCCAAAAAACGAGGTGCACCCAAGACAACAAAATATATAAAACCTCTGTTACTGCTGCATCAGATGAATGCTTTTCCATGTTTTACCATAATGTTGGAGGTATGAGGACAAAATCAAACGATTTTTTTATTTCTGCTGCTGATTGTTATTATGATATAATCACTTTAACCGAGACATGGTTAAATGATAGTTTTCTTACAATCGAATTATTCACATGTGATTTCAATGTTTTCCGAAAAGATCGCTGCTGCGTACAGACGAGCTTAAATAGAGGAGGTGGTGTTTTGTTTGCCATCCGAACTGGCTATATAAGCAAAGAAATTATTGTATCGGATACTAGTATTGAGCAAATATATGTATGTGTAGATTTAACTATTTTACCTGCTCATAGAACTTACTTACTTTGATTGCGCTACAGTTAGGGGTGAACCAGGGCCTCAACCAACAAGCCTCTCCAGCCGGCCCGATCTTCGGCCAGCCGCTTCCAGTGCCGCACGCCCAGTTGGTTGAGGTCCCCTTCCACCTGTGCGCGCCACCTTAAATGCGATCGTCCTCTGCTACGTCGTCCCTCGGGGTTGGAGTCGAAGACTCTTCGGGCCGGAGCGTTGATGTCCATTCGCTCTACATGGCCTAGCCATTTTAGACGTTGGATCCGAAGACGTCTAACCAGGGCGATGTCGCTGTACAGCCCGTACAGTTCTTGGTTGAATCTCCTCCTCCATTCTCCGTTTACACAAACGGGACCAAAGATTGCACGCAGAGTTTTCCTCTCGAAACGTCCAAGGGCCTCTTCATCCGCTTTTGACAACGTCCAAGCCTCAGTGCCGTAGGGAGGACCGGGATGATTAAGGTTTTGTAGAGGGAATCCTTAGTTGTTCGAGAGAGGGCCCTACTACTCAATTGCCTCTTGAGCCCGAAGAAGCAGCGATTGGCAAGAGTTATTCTGCGTTTTATCTCAGCGCTGGTGGCGTTGCTGCTTGTCACTACCGAGCCAAGGTAGACGAAGTCCTTGACTACTTCAAAAATATAGCTGCCGAAGGTGACGTTCTGACCAAGACATCGGTGTTGTGCGTCTTTCTTGGATGACAGCATATATTTGGTCTTGTCCCCATTTACCCTTAGACCCACTTTCGTCGCTTCTGCTTCAATGCTTGTGAACGCCTCATTGACGTCTCGCTTTGTTCGTCCAATAATGTCAATGTCATCTGCGTAGGCAAGCAATTGTGTGGACTTGAAGTAGATCGTACCTCTTGTATTGGCCGCAGAGTCCCGCACGATCTTTTCAAGAATAATGTTGAAGAAATCACATGACAGTGCGTCACCCTATCTTAAACCTTTTTTAGCATCAAAGGGGTCGGTTAGTTCACCTCGGACCTTAATGGAGCACGATTTGGTCTATCGTGGATTTTCCTGGCCTTAAACCACACTGGTAGGAACCTATCAGATTGTCCACTAACGGTTTCAGGTACTTACAGAGTACGGCAGAGAGGATCTTATTTCCAATGTTAAGGAGATTTTTTCCCCTATAGTTGGCGCAGTTATAGGGGTCTCCTTTCTTATGGACCGTCAAACGATGCTGAGATTCCATTCATCGGGCATGCGTGCTTCCGACCATATCTTGCAGATGAGTTGGTGCATGTTCCTAACCAGCTTATCGCCAGTTGCTTTAAACAGCTCCACGGGGAGTCCGTCTGTTCCAGCAGCTTTATAAGACTTACGTTTCGATATCGCTATCTTAACATCGTCTAGGTCGGGTGGACGGGATTCTCCTTCGTCTTCGTCCATTGTGAATGGTTCGCTCTGCCTGACGGCGGCATTTTGACTATCATCGCCGTTATACAGTCTGCAGAAGTGGTCCTTCCACAATCTTAGCATCGACTGTGACTCCACTACTAGTTGTCCGTGCTCATCCTTGCAGGCTTCTGCAGACTTTTTATTTATTTCATATAATACATATTTCTTTTATTTTGATTACAAAGTCGTTTATGGTTTGGCTTCATGCCGTCTACCAGGTTGACATTTCTCTAATATAATTTAAGGTATATAAGCAATAATTTAAAAATAAGCATACTATTTGTGTTTAAAAATCACCGTCTAGAATGCGGGATCTGTAGCGTATGGCTGCTGTAGTGTAGTTATATAGAACTTCCCATGTCTACCGTTTAGTATGTTGATAACCTCATCGAAGTCCGGGAAAGTGACTCCGAAGTATCTCACGCGAAATTCTCTTAGAATGGGACATCTTCCGATAAAATGGTACACGTCCTCCCTTTCTTTAAGGTTGCGCAGGTCACATATGATAGGAAGATCAGGTCGGTGGGGCATAAGTTTAAATATGGTGGGGCGAAGTTTAAATATTGTGCTTATCGTATGCAGGGAGTGGCGATTAACAAAGTACATAGAAGCGCATCCAATGGTGTTGTAACTCAATCTTCTGTAGATCAGCCTATGTTGTGATGAGAGGGCTTCAACTACAAAACCGTCATATAAGGAATTGCCTGCTTTTTTCAAAACATTGGTGAACGTGGATTTTACCGATGGAAGTTGCATATCAACAGAAATATTTAGATCTACGCCACAATTTGCTGCCAACTCCTCCCACTTTAAAAACAGTGGCCCTCTCGACGATATATGTGTTTCAGTACGATTCTCGGCAATCCGCTTTCTTCCATCTCCACTACTTTCATAATATAGTCCGCGTGCAGCTTGAGAGTATTTAGAAAAAGGGGTGGGACTCCAGTTTCAAGATGTAGCATATAGTTTGGTGTACATATTGGGAGCCGAAAAATTCGCTTCAGAAAGTATCTAAGAAATTTCTCTACTTCCTCGAAAAAGGAATTACCTCAAATTTGGGCCCCGTACAGCAGTATAGACGCAGTTGCGCAAAACAGATTAATTTTCGATGTGTGGTCGATATACTTATTATCGATGCAACGCCCTCAAACTGATGAAATAGCTCTTTTAGCTGCTGCTAGTTGGCACACAAAATGCCTTTTCATACTGAGGTTAGCTGTAATTATCATGCTTAGATACTTATACCTAAGTATCACTATTCACTATATCACTATTTCAACGCTTTCGCCCCGATAGTACCACTTTTCGTTGCGAGAGTATCTTCCACCGCCATTTCTAAAAATCACCACCATTGATTACGATAGATTGACTGTCAGGTTCCATTGATTGCAGTAGTTTTCAAGGCACGAGCTGCATCCCTTCTATCGACTCCGACAGGAACACTAAATCGTCTGTAAACTTTAGCGCAGGTATCCTCACACCACCAAGCTCAACCCCTCCTCCTACTTCATCGACTATAACATTTATAAATAAGATGAAAAGTAAAGTGCTTAAGATGCATCCTTGCTTAACTCCCATTTGCGTTCCAAATTCTTCCGAAACAAACTCTCCATTCCAAACATACGCCACATTATTTCTATACATCGCTTTCAGTACGTTTATTACTTTGCTTGACAAACCTAGATTGTACAGCTTGTAGAAGAGAGCTTCCCGTGCTATGGAATCAAAAGCTGCACTGAAGTCAACAAAGAAAACATATAGCTTTTTACGACTTTTCTTAAAAAAACCCGCAATGCTGGTAAGGGTAAAGATGTGATCCAATGTTGAATAATGCTTCCTGAAGCCTGCCTGATATTCATTCAAAATTTTGTTGTTTGCTATCCATTGCGTAAGCCTCTTAAAAATGATAGCACTGAATAGTTTAACCAGCGTGTTTAAAAAAGAAATACCTCTGTAGTTAGCAGGATTATCCAGCTCGCCTTTTTTATGCAGTGAGAAGATGATCGTCCTTTTAAAACTATCTGGCACACTGGCTGTTTCAAAAATTCTATTAAATTCTCTTGTAAGTGCAGCGAGAAAGTCAGTAGAACTGTTCTTGTAGAATTCAAAAGGGATCCGATCATCACCTGGAGCTTAATTTGCTTTAACTCGTCGAAGTCTGCAGGAGTTATCATTAATATACTCTCAGACAGTCAAGCAGCGCTCAAAACATTGAGCTCGTATAGCGCGAGCTCAAAGTCCGTTAAGAAATGCCATGATACCCTACAGGATCTAGCCAAAGGAAATAAGTTGTAGATGCCAGGGCACTAAGTGCAATGAAATCGCCGATCAACTCGCTAGGATTGGTTCTAGTGAAATGTACATACGTATGTGCATAGGTGCTGAACCTAACTTTTTATTAAGTTTTTTCTAGACAAGCGGGAAAAATTGCAACACCTGTCCTTTTGAAACAGCGTCCTGAACAAACACTCTATTGATATCCTTAAACTCAATAGAGTCGATATCCGAAGACTGGTCAGCTACCTTACCACTGTAGTCTGTGATATCATCTCAATAAAATTAACCTCTCGTCTGAAAATGAGTGTCGACTCTGCCTTAAGGACGAAGAAACTGCAGGGCACATACTATATAAGTGTGCTGCCCTTTGCCGTCTTAGCAAGCGTGTCCTTCTCAGTGAAAATATGACTCCTGAGGAGATCATTTCAACTCCTACGAGCGACGTTCCCCACTTTCTTAAGGAAGTGGAGAAGCTCCTCATCTGATCGGCTAGTAGGTATAATAGATCTATACAGGTCGTATGTTATTTATTAGCACTAGCCTCTCAAAAAAAAAAAAAAGAGAAAGAAAAGAAAAAAAGAACACTAAAGGGCTAACCATAATAAGCTGGAGCGAGCATATGCAAGCCGAGGGGAATGTCTTTTTACATGCAAAGCATATGACATACCCATAATGAGAATATACGAAGTTTCGTTAAATGTTCGTTAACTGATGCGAGCAGACGGAAGGTCTTCATGAAAGACTTCATGACTTAAAGACTTACTTACTTATGTAGGTGGCGCTACAGTCCGGTGTAAACCTGGGCCTTAACCAACAAACTCCTCCAGATGGCACGGTCTTTTGCCAGCTGTTTTCAGCGACGCAGTTTCAGTTGGTTAAAGTCCCCTTCCACCTGTGTGCGCCACCTTAGATTCGGTCGTCCTCTGCTGTATCGTCCCTCGGGGTTGGACTCGAAGACTCTTCGGGCCGGAGCTGTGTTTTCCATTCGCTCTACATGGCCTAGCCATCTTAGACGTTGGATCCGCAGACGTCGTACCAGGCCGATGTCGCTGTACACCCCGTATAACTCGTCGTTGTATCTCCTCCTCCACTCCCCGTTTATACAAACGGGACCATAGGTTGACTTAAAGAGGTTACATGAATTTTGGATGACAGTCAATTTGTTATCCCCGTCTAACCGCATATATTGGTTACACATATCCTCCAAGCAACCTTGGAGAAAGTACCTTCCAAAAGTAAACGCGACTGTTACATATCCGTTTACTTAAGGGAGTATGCAGCTACACTCATTTCTTACAAACCCAATTTTATCTATAATTCAGCGACATCGCCTATTGCCAAAATCTAACAAAAGCTACAGAGCTGTGCGGTCGTGAAGCGTAAAGGCTGCTTACGTTAAAAATGTCATCGGGTGAAGGTAATTTCCTGTCATTACATAATATCTCTGTGTAGAAAAGCGTCCCAAAAAGATTAAAAAAACACAAAGGAAAACCAGTCAAAGCAGGATATTCGGATACCTATACATAATAGCTCTTTGCGTGTCCCGATATCTGGTATTTTTCCTCGAATCACAGAGTTTTGGTTTTTCTTTTTTGTGTTCTTGGTATTTTTGATTTCGCATTGGTTTTGTGGCTTGATTCGCCTTTGATTTTTTGCAATTTGGTCAAATCCAATAAAATTGTTCAAAGGAAACAATAATGATCACTCGGCTCGTCGAGATTTCATGCTTACCGCCACCAGAGGACAAAGAAAAATCCATAACTTAGCTGTCCGCCACACTCTGACTGAAGGAACCCTCAGAGGCTGATTATTTTCGAGGACCCGTAGCAGGATAAGACATCTACGAGTGCAAACAGTTGTCGTATCCAGGGAAAGAATAGATTTATTTTGTTTTCATATCTCTCCTTTTCTGTCCTGTGAAAATGCTATGGATACATTTTTCCAAGAAATATGGACGTGTACGTATCTGGAAGTAGTCATTCTGTAAGGAGACGTAGCCAAAAGGGGGATTTACGAGTTATAGGTCGCAAAAGCATATTGACAGTTGCAGAAAAGCCGAATTTAGCTTTCAAGATGATTGCAAACCCAAGGAGGATGTGGTTACTCTTCTTCTTCTTCCTTTTTACTCGACAATTCGTTTTGCTTGTATTTGCTGGCGACCATATCGCCAGTAGCACGAGATACATTCATACATATGTAGCTCTGTGTACGAATCTCAGGAAGTCATAGTTGTTGATTTATTGATTTTGTTTTATATTATGCTGGCGGTGTATAAATATTTAGAAATGTCAAGTGCATCTGTTGTTATTTATCAATGAAATAACCAAAATTGGATTGGATTGGGGTAGGTATTTCCTATACCCGGGGGGATTCCAAGGGGACTAACCGAAATCTGGATGGCTTTTCCATTGCGAAATAGAAGGTATTTTCAGTTACATGTACATAACCTGTTCAAAATCGGTCGGTAAATTTAAGTCTTAAAAATGTTGTTTTGATCCTAAAACTATGCACAAAATGTACGAAGTAATTACCAAGGTCGAACTAAAACCGTGACCATTCACCTAATAAGGGAGACCTGCAAAAATGATTGCTAAGATATATTCCTCCAGCAGCTAGTTAGTATCAACTTTTTATTTTTTTACAAAATGAAAAACAAAAAAAGCGCCAGAATGTTTGCTATAATAAATATAAAGAGTGAAACGAGAGAAACGTACAACCTTTTTCGACTACTATATGAGATAACTGAGAGTATCGTGGGTTGGCCTTTGACGCCGATGACACGGGATCGAATCCCGATACAGCCATGTCATCGAACGTATTTTTCACGGTGTTTCTCCTCAGCGGGGTTCTAACAAAGCCCCCTGTAGTAAAATTGTCATGAAAAGCTTCTCGAAATTCGCCGTTCGGATCCGGCAATAAACTGTAGGTCCCTTTCACCTATGGGAAAATTAAATCACACACAACATGGGTGATTGAGAGAAGCCCGGCTTAGGTCCTTCATGGCCTGTAACGCCAACATACATACATATACACATTTGAGATAAACTAGGAAAGTCGTCTTTCTATTAACTTCTTGAGTATTTCTTGTTTAATTCCAATACATTTTTGCATATTTTGTTTAACTTCTGCCTAAAAGTATGTTACAAAAATAGAGAAAAAACCAGTAACTTCGATTTTCAAAGATAATTGTCATCACCTCAACCCTAGCTGCATTTGAATAAAGATAACCAACATTAATTTGCCACCAATTAACCGAACGTATTGAATAATCGCTCAATCAATCTTCATAATCACTCATTAGAGGCATATCCTTCCATTCCATCCGTATCATCACACATAATCCCCCAATATCTACTCAAAACCACTTTTCTCGATAAAATATGATTTCGCCTGTCACACAAGGATAATCATAATTATTATGCATGGTCACTTCCGAACTGCAACGAAAGGCGGCTTAAAAGGGACGAAAAGGAAACGGAAGCGCTCACACCAGAATAAAAGGTATGTAAGCTCGCCCAGTGTTAACTCCGACTGATCCTTCTCCCTTGTACCATTTGCAGTTTCACTGGAGTTGTAAGGTTAGAAACATCTTCCGGAAGGGCAGATAAACCGTAAATTCCCCATGCAATCAGAACCTACATAATCGTATGGGACACATTATGCATATGTACATATGAATGGATGGTGCAGAGGACAAGCCGACTCTCATAAATAATAATGGGCTGTGGATTGCTACCACCACAATACTGTGCCACTGTGGCCTCTATTGTTTACTCTCTATTTTCTGCCACTGGCTTCTGACTGTAATTCCATCGCGTGTACATGAAAAATATCCCAAACCCGTCATTGGATACACATATTCAAAAAAAGAACTAAGAACGAAATAAAAATATATAATAGGTATAAGGACGACGTAATGTTGGCTAGTACGAGGATAATAATAGTATCCTGGTTTCGATTGTCGACTGTCAACTGTCGACTGTCGACCGTCGACTGTGCAAAAAGTGCGGTTTATATCAACGCCACCTGTTGACTGGAAGGGTGTTGGGTGCTGTTCGGGTGTAGCTTAAATTTGTTTGGGTCCCTTAAATGCTCTCCCTACACAGCAGTGTAAATAAGGTAAAATGCTGAATGGTATTTTGGGATTTTTTTTTTTTCGTCGGCTTTTCATTTTCCAGTTGACTCCACCGCCATAGGCGATGTCCTTGTGATAACGATCCCGTTCGGTGCTTGGTATACTGGTAATAGAAGTGAACAGTAATGAGCAGAGGGACGAGTAGTCAGCGCACGAACAAGTCGAAAAATTGTTATGAAATTTGAGTGTGCTACAGCTCGAGGCATACTCAACCCCCGCATGAGACCTAAATACACACATATACACTCAAGTGCAACTGTGTCTAACCACAATGAATGCTGATTTGGTGATACTTGAAGTTGATAAGTCAACATTTTGTGTATGCCTATGGTGAGAGACCAGTTCCAGGTATGGGGTGTGGTTGTGTTGTGTGCGTCATACGGCTGCCGAATGACGTACGGTGGGTGGGCGCTTTTAAGGACGACGGCGAAGGATGGCGTGCTAAAGTTAAAAACACCTATTATTGTAAGCATGGCCATAAAGCTAATGGTAATTATTATTTAGTATCCATTTTTGGGGCTATGATCGTTCGGGGAGAAAGCTGAGTGTGTTCTGATGTATATTACCGCGATTCCATTCGACTTCACAAGAGGATGCTTCCAACTGAATGTAGTCAAAATCCCAAGAAGGATACTGAGAACAATCAGCCATAACTTGACCTTCACTTAATATTCACTTTCGTAAAGTTTGCCTGTCCCTTCGATAAATTGCTCAAAACGGCAGAAGAATTCAATTATAAGCTTTCGAAAATACTCTCTTCAAAAACTCCTTACATCGATCGCCTTCAAATCGAGTTTAAGTGTCTTTAAAAAAAATACGCAAATGTCTCCCATGAAATAGGATGAAAATGAAATAATATTTGTAAATAAGAAACACGGAATGTCATATTTCATTTCACATAGAACCAATCGTTCAACGGACCTTTCATCCCCGGCTATCCACCGTCAACATGAAACTGAAAACTCAATTAAAATTACATTTCCATTCATTAAACAGAAGAAGAATCCTGCTAACCAGAGGTCCTGTCGGAAAGGATATTTATCATAGCAAATTTGTTTTGCCAACAAACAGCTGGCACACGGCGTGCCTGACATTTGAATTGGCCTGATACCGTGTGAAAATCCAGGAAGCACTCAAAAATAAATACCGACTGATGGTAAACATTACTAGATTTGAGTGAAAATCCCAGATGCAATGTGGTCAAGTGGATGTTTACCGAGAGTTTTTGGACGTCACAGTACACTGACATATGAAATATTTAAATGTGCAAGGTCCGGGATGCTTAGCTTAATTTGTACAGTTGAGCACACAGAATTTGGACATTTTATAAGTGACATGTTATAGAGTAACATCCTTTGACTAGACTATAAGTACGACAAGTCTCGATTTAGAGAAACACACAGAATTATTCTTCAAAGAAGGTAGAAACGAATTATATGAACACCATTTTCGAGCTGTCAACTTTGTGAGTACTCCACTGTCACGGGGAAAAAGTACCTTTCAAACCTTATTCAACAGAAACTGCATTGAGAGCTGCCGCCAGGCCAAAGGAGAGGTAACTTTGTACATAAATTCACTTACATAGTGCTAGTTCTATAAATTTGTTTTTTCCCCGTCTCCTTCTCTAGAGCCTAAGGATAATAACATTCTTCTGGTTGTATGCTACTGCAAGTTGGACCCAGATGCCAGAGTGAATGATTTTATTTTAAAGTTTTTTATGCTTGTTAGCTTTATTTGCCTTTGTTGTCATCTTCTGGATAAAAGGAAACTACAGCCCACACGCTACCTAGACTTTGCGACACAACAAAAGTTGACCTTTCCATCACTGGAATAAAAGCGAAAAGAAAAAAACAAAGCAGAAAACAAGAAAGAAAAAGGAAAAACTTTTATGAAAAGTTGAAACGATGGATGGAAAATTACTTCTCGCAACAAATTAACGATAAATTGATCTCAAGGATACGGCAAAACGACCAGGACCTGTCTCGAATCCATATAGTCTGTGTATTTTACTGATTACTCATGATAGAATCATCACATTAGTGCTCAATGGACTCGGTTAGTGTGAAAGATGTTACTGTCGGTATCAAAGAGAATAAAAGGACTGTAGGCATTGAGTCTATCGCGCTGAGTATGAGATACAAACGTGATTGATACCAGCCAGGGGTTGGTCGCTTAATGTTCATTTTATTACATACCGATGATGACTGACAACGTTTTGATTAGAGAGGTGAAATTGTTGAATTCGTTTTGCTGATGGTTGCTGGTATTCTAACGAAGGATGCTGTGAGACAAGAAAGTAATCAATAAGTGCCCTTTTTGGCAGTTTCTAAAGAAGAAAATCCGACAACTGCCAGGATCAAAGCCAAGGTCCGTAGTTATGTTTTTCTTAATATATATAATAGGCAGGGCAAGTTATTTATCAATAGAGATCTGTCTAATACGAGTTTTTATTTTTTCTCATTTTCTTCTTATCCTTCTTCTTCGTGGCGCTTCAGACCGGTGTGGTCATCCGCCTCCAGTCACACACACCAAGTTGATTGAGGTCCTTCTCCACTTGTGTTTGAGCTGGAGGCGAATCGCTCGGATTCGAAAATTCTTCGGGCCGGAGCTATGTTGTCTACACGCTCTACATGGCCTAGACATCTTAAGCGTTGTATCCGTAGAACGTTAACTAGGCACCTGCCGCCACACAGCCCATACAGTTCGTGGTTGAATATTCTCCTCCAGATACCATCTAACCAATTTTTCTCTCGAAAAGACCAAGAGCTTCCTCAGCCGCTGACCATAGCGTCTATGCCGCTGCACCATGGCATCAGGAAAACGACCGACCATATCTTCTAGATGAGCTGGTGCATGCGCCCTGCCAGATCATCCCCAGCTGCTCCATCCCAGCAGCTTTGTTTTAGTTCAGCCTTGATATTGCTATCTTGACCTAGTCAAAGTCGGCTGGACGAGTTTTTGAAAAACATTAGATTAATAGATTAAATAAATTTTGTTCCATAGAAAGTTGAACATACTGTTTGAGGCTTTTCGTTTGAATTTAGTAAATCTGTCAAATAGAATATTTGTTCAATTATTTTTTTTTTTTTTTGTTTTTTAGAAACTTGCGCAGGTTCGAGAGTTTATATTCTTTTGTGATGTGTTATATACACACAACCTGAACGGAGTGCAGTGGTTTGGGTCGTTCATGTTCGTTAACTCTCAGGGGTGGTTGTCCTTGATAGGACGAGGGCCGACCAAATTCCGCTTTGGTTATAGTCCGTAGTAATTGGTTCAAGCACTTTAATATTGCATACGCAGAGGATGAATTTCAGTTAACCATATACTGTGAGTGTTATGCCTGCAGCAGTACGTCTGGTCACATTCCATTCACAACTGCGTTGCATACTTTTTGTCCGCATAGGAATTACTTTTACTTGGCTATGAAGTGAATTTGAACTATAGACCTTCCGCTCGGCGGTCGATGATGTTAACCACTGCACCACGGCCACCATGCCAACCTGTTGCATGAAACCGTCTACAAACTCAATCAATCGAATGGAAAATCGCTTCAAACCTAACTCGCGTCCCATACTCAATAGAATAATAAATGTATGTCATATGAAATCAATGAATGGATTCTCCTTGTATCGTGCTCGAATCGACATCCATTAACTACTTATCCTGCCAGAAAACGGTGTATTGAATAGTGATGAAAAAACATACAACCAAAGGGGGATTCCCCTTTTAGCAATTGCTGCCGCAAATTGATTAAACTGAAAAGCGGTTACCTGGCACACCTGAACCATCGTGAAGCTCCCAAAAGTCAATTATCTTATAACGACATGCCCTTGAGCCTGACTGACAGACCTATGACCTCTAAGTATTCAAACTTCATTGAGTATAATTAGCATTTTGAGTTTCTTTTGATATTATTACACTTTGAACTATTTTTAGGTCGTGCATAATGAAGAAGCCACTCCAAGAAACTGTTCCGAAAAAAAAGACAGAAAAAAAGGATGACACTGAATTGTCTCATTATTAATGACTCACATTACGCTAGTGGGGGTTTTCTAACGAAAAAAACAGAAAAAATATCGCTCGCGTATGGTGTGTGTATCCTTTCCTATGGAACGCAATCCTACTTATCCTGCATCTATTTAAGGCGCATACATTTTACTATCTATGCGTAAGTGTATGCGTCATGTATGTAGTTTTAATCGAATTAATCGTTTAATAAAAATAACATACAACAATGGTAAGGAGCATAAACATTGGCAAACAGTTGACGTCAAATATGACAGTGATGACAGTGGGGATATTTAAATTGTATGCCGTCTCGTTGTAGCTATTTCTTGCCTTCTGTCTCGTGCGGTAGGTGTAGTATATGTATTTATCGTCATCATATCCTTACCTGACATGCCACCAGATAGTGTATATTGTGTTGAGTTATTTGAATTTAATTTTGTTGAGTGTTTTTCCTTCTCTACTCCATAACTCGTCCGGCTAAGTCGCTTGTCGTTCTGGTCGTTGAAAAAAAAAAAACGAAAAAAAGGATATTCACAGCTGACCAGAACGGTGTTATAAATTAATGACTTCTCATTCATTCATTCATCGCAATTCATCTGCTGATCCTTAATACCCGTCGGGTGTCCTGTTTCACTTCCTTTCGATGCCGTTGAAACAATGAAGCGGCAAATAATTTAATTCGCACAAGGCTTTTATGAGGTCGTAATATATGTTATAGCCTCTGAAAGTTGTTTCCTTTTTTTTCTGTTTTTTTTCTTTTTATGAAAAATAAAGACTAACATAGGAGCGAGAAACGGATAGGTTGTGGGAGGCTTGCCTGCGGTAAGGTTTGGCCTTAAATAACACGCTTGTGTTTCACTCAAGTTTGTCATCGTGAATCCGAGGGATAATAAACGGCCAAGTCAACGCGGAACAAAGCACAATTCTTTAACTAGGAATCATAAACATCCTACCTATCCTGACTGAGGACATGATATCGAAGTAATGATAATGAGGTTCTGCTATGTGTGGTTATTTGTCGGAGGATGTTTTTTCTTTTGCTGTCCTACGCATTTGGGAAGGGACACATTTGGAAAATAGAATCGTTAAAGCGATTAACTGCCCGCATAAACATTGTATGTACATATGTAGAATAACAGCAGAAAGTTTGCGTAAGGACCAACGTACGGGTCATGACGTTGTTTTGTTGCGCGTTATGTACTTTGTTATTTTGTGGCTTAGAGATGAGGGGATTTGGGTCATTGTGGAAATTACCTTGCATGGGATTGATCCTTAGAGGGTAGCCTGTGGCTTATGGCCTTTCTCATTTCGGTCATTAATCAGGCGTAGGACTAGAGAGCAGGCTGTAAATACGGTTTCTTTGTAACTTTGTGATCTTGATTATGGAGCAGAGATTCATTGTTGAGATATTGAGATATGGGCGTCTTGTAGGTGATCTGCTTTTGAATTTGTAATTCTTTGTCACGAAAGCCCGCTTTGGAACAATATCCTATGGGAGATTTCGGGTTACATGGAGTTGGAAGCTTGCACTAAGAATACGGGAAAAAGGCGTTTGGCACGGCAGTTATTATCAGTAATATAACCGCTATAATGAATGCATGATTTTTCAAAAACTGTTGCATATTTTTAGTCAGACTTTTTTTATAATAAATTAAATGTTCTCCAGAGAAGTTCTTGTATAAACATCTTTGGGATACACGCAACCATATTCAAAAGTACCACTGTTTTATTGGAAGAAATATTACTATTGACAGAATGACTACGATAAAAGTCTAAAAAAAAACGGTATTAACAAAAATAGTTGCATACTTTTAGTCTGTTTTTTTTTTATAGCAACTCCAAGCTATTTTTGTTCGTTCGCGGTTAGGTTAATTGCGCTATTCAAATACCTTTTATCGCCCTTTCCCACAGTTATGTATATCCGACATGGAATGCGGTTGAGTTTCCTGACTTTGATTTGACCTTTTTGTACGTATACATATGTACGTTAGCGTACACTGACCTTTCTCACCTATTGCATTATTGTAAATCTCAATACCTTTGCCATAAATGTTACGCTGCTGACGGCACTACAGTCTCGTAACCTTATCAAACCAAATCAATCTCTTTAGCCCACGTGATAACGTCATATCCTATCGCATCGTATCTATTGCGGTTCAATGGGTTTTTACCTTTTCGCTTTCTGTTTTAAATATGAAGTAGAATCTCGCTGACAACGACCTTGCCACATCCATTCGATTATGCTGTGTTGTGTGTGCCTCTTTTAATCCACCTAACCGCGAATAAAACACAAGGCACCAAGCCCACAGACCGCATTCTTCAGTATCTAGTAGTTATAGTCACTCACTATTGACTGTAAACAGTACGATGGAGTATTTTGAAGAAGGCTCAAAAACCTGCATGTGGTTTAAGGAATGATATAGGGTTATGGCACGTTTTAATAGCAACTAAAACACAGCCATCGAAGGAAAAAGGATATTGTGACTGTGTTTTGTTACAAAGTCTTTAAAGTAATTAAATTCAATCACTCCCTCGTGAATTGAGTGACTTTATTCCCTAGTTCTAGTCGATTTGAGGAATGGGAATTGTTGTTGCGCATTTTATGTTTATGTGTGTACATCTCAGGGATTGTGTTTTTTATTTATTATCCTTAAAGGATCTTCAAGAATCTCTTTTTATACATAAATACATACATACATTTATACATTTTTGTTTCTTGAAAGATTTCAGAGGTTGCGCTAAATCTGAGAAGTTTTCTCCTCGTACGTAACGGTGAGGAGATACTACCTTCTTTATGGTAGCTGTAGGTATTAAAGGGCATTGCCAAGCTGTGTATACCGGTAAGAGGAATAACAACAATTTGCTTAAGTAAAAGGATCCTGGCGCTTCGCAACGTGCAACGTTGTCAACAGCCAGGAGTTTTCTATTATTTATGATATTTTCGGTGTCCTCGTTTATTCTTTTTCTTTTATCCTCTTCCATTGTGTTGGCAGGAGAAGGGAATCACTGTACATATTACTTGGTGATACCTGAAGTAATTCTGTGATTACGAAGCACACCCACAACCCAATTACATTTTAGACGTGATGTTGTTCACTTTAAACAGTTTTTTTGTTTTGCTCCTTACGTACATCTCATTTCTCATTTCTCCCTGTCTTCATTCTGACTTGTTTACACAAATTGCTCTACAAGGAGTAGAACTATTGATATTGTGAGTGTTTTCTTTCATTTATCGTTATTTCAAAGTCACTTGATAGATGCTGGAGCCATCCATACTTGAGCATGTCCTCGAGTGTGGGATGATGGAATTGCATGATTTTTTATTCAAATTGAATTTTGATTTATTACAATTGTGAACGATGTCATATATGCAATTGAAGAAGAACTGAATGTCATGTCCTTACGGTGATGGCATACGATGAAAGGCAGGTATTTGAATACAAAATATGTATATGTATGTTGATTCTGCTCTCGATGTTAGAAAGGTTAGTTGGAAGTACTCGTACGTACCTTGACAGGTTGTAATTTCCAAGATTAATTTTCATTTCTTTACCCAAATTACAAATCCGACCGAATGACGTTCGTAACGTCGGATTCGTCATGTCCAATCCAATTCTCTTTGGTATTTCTTTGAGTGACGCACGTGAATTAATCACCATCAATTCTACATAAAAATAGAAAAGACTAAAACGTTTTATAATTAAGCCCAGGGCTAGAGAAAGGCGGGATAAATTGATGTGCATTAAAATTTGCATCGTCAAATAAATTATTTTTTATGTACCGACCGATGTTGCCTGATGCTTTTGTAGACTCGCAAACGTCTTATCGGTCCCCTTATGTCCTGCAATTCGTTTTTATTTTTAATGTAATTCTACCGCCCAGTGATTAACATTAGCATACATTTGGGCGGCGGGAGAATTTTATTTTTTTTGACTTTATCCTCATCCTCATCATCCAAAACTGAATAAAAAAAATTAATGTACCCAGTCGCTAGAGGAGAATCGGAGTGGGAGTACAGAAGAAGAGGAGCAACAACACCTCATTAAAACCATTTATTTCGTCCTTGTTTCAGCGGACCATAGATCCTTTCGACGTGGTTAAATGGAATTGAAAATTGCCCGGAATAGGAAGATATCCATTAGGCGGGTCTAATGATGCCAATTGTGATTCCTTCAAGTTTATTTTACATTTTCACCGCTCAATTAACTTTTATTAAAATTCTCATTCTGACACACTTGATTCTGACTTTCGAGGAATCGACTCGTATCGAGCCGTAATTAAATTCTCCACGGATCAAAAATCACAAAACCAAAAGGACAACAAAAAAAAAAAACAAAAAGAAAAAAAAAAAAAACAGAAAAGCACAACAGGCAACTATAAATAACGATCGAGTTGAATATCCTACCAGGAGACATCAGGGTATATTCTAAATACTCACCTGTATGGGTGCGTAAATAAATACTTAAGTATGTGTTTTTTACGGGCAACAGGACCTTCTAATTCTCTTCAATTTTACACTCTCGTATACAAAAAAATATTAATTGTGTGTATGTAGTCGGTGATGAAAAAAAAGCACAAGATTAAAGGACAAATCAACTCACACCCACACACGCAAGGACAGAAATAAAAGAAAATGTGATATTTGACAGGAGCAGGACACGTACAATATGGGGAGATTCCACCACCGCCATATTAGGAGAACGTGCGAAGTATGTTATTAGGAATAAGAGAGCGAAACGATGTGAAAGCAGGAAAGGCAGAAAAGAAATGAAAAAAGAAAAACCGAATTCGTTCGGATTCCGATATGTCCTTGAAAGGAAAGGAAAACCATCTAGCCTCCAACCGTCGGGATCTCTTCTGTCCGCTGCTATTTTTAGAAATATCCCTCTATTCCCACCCTCCTCCTTCTCCAAAATTATTGTTTTTTTTTTCTCTCTCTCATTCTATCACAACTTTATCGTGTTTGCTTTTTGGTTTTGGTTTGGCTTTTTGTTTTGGGAACAATTTTCCGATTTTATTTATTTTATTTAGTACTTGTCCATAGCACCATGTGTATATCCTGCACTCTTACTTGTTGTTATTGTTTTATTTTCGGCCTCAATGCTTCTTTTTCGTCTCCTTCTTCTGAGTCCCTTCTTTCTGTCTTTTTTTTTGTACTCCATTTTTCGGCTTTCAACGGCGACTGAGATTTACTTTCCCCATTTCTTCTTCGTTTTTACTTACTCCTAGTGGGAATCCTTTCACTAATTTACGCTCCAACTTGAATGGCTAGCAGACTGGCAAGGAAGCAAGTATATTAGAAACACAAACCAGAAACAAGGCCTGGCATTAGTCCTTTTTTTAAGGCTGAATTTATTACATTTTTTTTTTAAATAAATGTTCATCCAAAGAAACAAGGGTGATCCGATAGAAAAGGGAAAGAAAACTCACCAACTCTTTGCGGTCGGCATGGTATTCAGACACTATATTTAAAAGGGAATCACACCTACCACAATGGGGCATCTTCATTTTCATTTCCTTTGTAATTGCATTTTCTTTTTGATAGGCTATTATCAGAGCGTCAACAAACGCCTGCTAGAAAGCGGCTACCGGTACGAAAAAGTTGAAATTAATCTAAGTAAAAGTCAGTTGGATGGACATCAAAGGCTGATTTTCAATTCTAATGGTGTCCCGCAAGGTAGTGGTCGTAGACATATACTCTTTTCTTAATAATTTCAAACCTCCTTGAAAGTCAATCAAAATCTTGCGACCAGTTTTTTCAAGTAGAAAATATATCTATCCAAACGCAGAAGGGTGTACAAGTATTTTTTAGACAGAATCTTGACAGGATGACATTTCATTTACATTGATTGGCATTATGTCGGATATTCTTTCATCAACTCCGACGTGACAAATTCATTCGTTTCAAATTTTAGACATTTTCCTGATTTTCGTTGCTTGTATCCTAATTTGTAGTTATTTATTTATCTATTTATTCGATTAGAAAGTACTTAAATGAATACTGTTTTTTGACGTGGGAAAATTGGTCTTAATCCGGTGGGGACGAAGTGACGTCAGTAGAATTGAAATATTTATTGCAAGACCAATTCGTGGTTAGTTAGGAAATGGCCAAATTTGATAAGAACATTCGACAAGGGCGAATGAGTTTTATGAGTGGAAAAACAAATTTGACAAGCTTACGTCATGACCTTGGTTAAGTATTTTAGTATTCAGCCGGTAGTGCTGTGTTATTTATTTTATCTTTGTGGCGAGGTAAAATATTCACAAGCACGTAATTTGGCCAGAGACAATGCGATATAAAGTAGAGAAATTTTTCGGGAGTGGATAAGAGAGAGTTACTATGGAATAATACTTACATACATACATATGTCGATTGGATACTTGACCACAGAACGATGATGAACAGTGGCAGATATTGTTTTGCTGACTTCATATCTTTTACAGATCTATGGGCCATTTAAATAATTCACAGGAAATTTATATTGATGGGTGGTCATGATCGGCTCATAAGGAATAAAACGTATGTCCTTGTACGCGTTTGTGAGGCAAAAGTATGTAGAGGAACCTTTACATTCTGCTAAAATATAGGTGTCCCAAAAGTTACGCGTGATGCGGAATTCATGCCGTTTTTGTGTTGCCAACAAAAAGTGGCAATGTGACAGTTAAGAGTTAATGGCTATTAAAAAAAGAGGGCCTATACAATTACAATGCATTTTTATAATTAAGTTCTCAGCGATGTATAAAAAAAGTTTTTTTGTTTTTTTTTATACAAAAAGGGTTGAAATCCTTCTCAAAACCGAATTTTTTCTTAAATCACTTTTTGCCTAGTCTTGGAAAGACTGATCAAAAATTGTTTCTACAAATGACATAGGCTCTGGAGAGCATTCACTAGGCTAGGTTTTATTAACTAGGTGCCCTATTGACGAAAGGTCAAAGCACACTTGGAATACGAGGAGTCCATTGTGCCAGCTAACGTTTTCCCGTTGAGCTGAACCATTTAGATGCAGATAGAAATCCTAGTACATCCCAAGGTTACTTACCTCCTCTAGTCCCGAAAGGAAGCACACTAGCTTCTTTTTTGGGTTAGTACTGGGCATTCACACAGCAGGTGACCTTATTGACAACTGATATCTCCTCCAGCCTCTCTTTGCAGAGTTTGACGAGTTTGAATCTTATCCAAGCTGCCTGCAGTGCCTTATGGGCTGCCTGGCTGTCAACATAGATGTTGATCCTTTTTCCTGAGAGGTTCTCTCAAAGAATCAGATCTGCCGCCTGCTTGATTGCGAAAACCTCAGCTTGGAAGACGCTGCAGCCATCATCAAGTCTATCGGAGCGATGCATTTCACGAGATTCCAAACGGACCCCGGCCCCTGTGCCGGTATCCATTCTGGATGTAGATCGCCAGTTCATTTCCCATGTATACCATACCACTGGTCGATTCTTCCCTGGAGGGAATTCTTCTCCTCTCTCAGGATGGAAGTCAGGTGATATAGCCCGTTTCGGTTCTGAATCTCGAGATGGCCCATCGATCCAAGTCTGATGCGTGGCTATGAGGACTCCTTGTCCAGAAACCGGATTCCTGTAATCTTAGCGCAGTCCTGGCTGCGATGCTCTCGCAGTATATGTCCAAGAGTGGGAGTTTCAGTATTGTTTCAAGAGCCACTTTGGTATGGATTTCATAGATCCAGTCGCCGTCAGACAACTTGCCCTCTGAACCTTTGAAACACTTTGAAGATGGCATTTCTTCTCAAGTGCCTTCCACCATACAACCGAACTAGACTAGAAAAAGTCTTACCATCGCAGTGTACAACCAATATACCACTTTTGGTCGGAGGCCCCACGTCTTTCCAAAATGTTGTCCTTCCAGCTAAGCTTGGAGTCTAGAATTATGCCAAGAAATCTTATTTTTATTTATTTCCCTATCAATAATACATTCAAATATATTGGCAGATTTCCGGGAATCAGATCGATACTATTTAGTATGTGAATCTTGGTATGGATCTTCTTCGTGGGAAGAGAACTACCTCGATTTTCGCCAGGTTTACTCTCAGGCCTTGCCCCTTGACCCAGTTATTGACTAATAGCAGTGCATTACTTAGTCTTTCGTTGACGACCTGAGGAAACTTCCCAGATATCAGAATAGCAATGTCATCAGCATAGGCCGTAATTTTAAAACCATCTGCCTCTGGAATTTGTACCATTCCTTCGACCACAAGGAGCCATAGGAGGGGTGATAGAACACCACCTTTTTGGTGTACCCCGATATACTTTAACCCTTCCGCTCGCTCCTCCTGAGTTTATTATATGAGTATTCAAAATTTACTCAATCCAACTGCATGTTCCCGAGTTTATTTGGGCCATATGAAGATTGGACACTATTGCCGCAATACTAACGTTATTAGAGGCATCCTCAATGTCTTGGAAGGCACCTGGAGTAAATTCTTTGACACTGAGTGCCTTTTCTATCATAGGGACTAATCCTGTGAAGAGTATGCATTACTGCGAATTATATCTGAGTGCAAAAAAAAACATAAAAGACAAATAATAAAAATAGATTTACACGACATTTGAGTTAATTAAAAGCGAAACAATGTACGCAATACCCCTTCTGACCACACATTGATTACCACTTATAGTAACATCCAATTCATGTATCCGTAATTGCATAGCCCCTATAGCGGAGTTCCAAATTTAACCTACATTAATCCAACCACATCGCCAGCGATCGACGTCATATCATATCCAAAATCTAAATACATATGTACGTTGAACTCTCCGTAATTATTTCTATTCTTACCTCCAAGAATTTCTATTGTTTCTATTCAATGCACACATACGTACTATACCCCCAATAGCAGGTGTAGCTTCTAGTTTCACTATTCAGCCTGTAATTGAGCTACAGCTTTAACCCCTTAAAGTGCACTTAAACCTCAATTACCTTTCGAACTAAAAACGATGAGAGTAAAAAAAAATAGAAATGAAAATAGACCTGGCAGATCTCTACCTATCCTGCCAAGGAGTAAGTGGACTGACATGGCATAGTATAAGGGGTTGAATGCATGTGTTGCGTATACGCCCCGGGAATGGAATCATTTTATCGTCTATACTCGTCTAACCTAAAAATTGTTGTTCTCCACTGCACAATATCTATGGACGCATGTGTCTATATTGTGCTTTTGTGTGCATATATATGTATAACAGAAAGTATCGATCGGAAAATCGGGCCGCGAATTAGTTATTCAGAAAACGTCTACTTCTAATGCTTTGCCCCCCCCCCATTTGGATAGGGAACATTCCATTGATGAAAAAATAAAAAAAAAACGGACAAAAAAAGGATAACATACGCATAAAAGTCCACACAGACACAGTGTATAGTATAAGCACACAGGTATGAAATAAAAATCGACCAGCAGACCAAAAAGGATAAAGCAAGGATTAAATGGGGAAACACGAATACCGAAATAAATTCCTTCGTTTCACCGTCATCACCCACTTGGTTGTTCGCGCACTATGGATAGAAGGTACATACCCGTATAACCTGTTGTTGTTTTACCTCCTTGGCTCACATGTCAATCCGTCGTTCGAGCTCAGGGCACAGACAGACTGAAGGAGTGGTACGTACAAGTATGTATCTGACGGTATTTATTTCTGCTTCATTCGTGACATTTTTTTCTCCTTTTTTTCTGTTGAATCAAAAAAAGTTGTGAGTTTGCTGTTTTTATTCGAATTTTGTCCCGAATAATTCGTTTTGTCTTTGCCGACAATGACGGTTGGTGAAAAACAACAGACCCATGGTACAGGTGATGTTTATTTACTGACTTGCTTCATACCTTACATTCTGTCGTCGGTAGTGTGAGTTAAGTGTGAGATAGTTTTACGGAAGTGCTTAGAAATGAAGAGGTAAGAGGATACGATATCTGTGTCAAGCATTTGCTCGTCCATTTTGGCGACATCTATCATAGAGATGTGCATGTGCATACATATCTAGCCACTTCGATGAAATTTAGGTTGATGGGCTTTTGGAATGTGTTGTTAGCCGGAAATATCCGTTGTCTGAGCTTCTTTTACCGAATGACTCAAGAGATAGAGACGAGGAGAACGATGGCAGAAGAATAAGAAGAAAACTTCAACGGAGATTTATAGCTATGATGGTCTAATTTAAGGATTCCCAACGAGAAGCAAAAACGATCCTATAGTCATATGTTTTCATTGAAGTCAATATGCACGTCGGATGTGAAGGAAGTACTAGTATCTTTAGAGTGCCCTGGATATGGTTGACTGACTAACAACATGTCTCTTCTGCTACAGTCTAAATGGGTCGTTTATGTTTCGTTGTGTTTTATTTTTATTTCCATTTTCGTTTTTTTTTTTTTTTTCATCATGACGACGATGATTGTGATAATGATGATGAGTTTTGCCAATTCAAATGGGCGTGGGACTCAACCTTTAAATGCTTCAGTAATAATTCAATTTTAATGTGAGTCTATGGGTAGTATTCATTCGAGTGTCCTACTTAATATCTTTCATGTATTCTTGCGTATACATATACATATGTATGAATGTATGTATGTACATACATATGTATGTCCGAGATTAGCGACGAACTCGAGTAGAAAAACTGCGAAACTCAATTTTTTCTTCCATTCGACTTAAAAATTTCGACATTTACACTTGGATTCACTTTGTTCATGAAGTGGCTGCTAGCACTGTCTTTGGCCGTAGTCGTTGATCTTTTCAGAGTTCGTCTCCAGCTACCTTTGAGTAATTTACCTCTTCTCATCTATGAGCTAATAGTCCGTGATTTTTAGAAATATATCCCTGTTTTTGCAGATCTTAACGACAACCTATTGCGAAGCTACTGGAATTAGGAACAGCCATTATTCACCCATTCAATTCATAGCCAATTGCATCTGAATGCAACATTACGAGAGATAGCTTTCAGTACATTCTTTGGTTTTGACTCTGTATTCTTTGTGTGTTGTCTTTGTCGTTACAAGGGCGGGAAGGAGGTTCGAACAACGCGTTATGTAACATTTTTTTACTTAAATAAAAAACTAGGCAGTTAAAGTCTCCGAAGTTGGCCACCCTTTTTGTCTATGTTTTGCGGCTAATCCCTCGACTGTTTTGCACACCATTTTCATTTCGTTTTCGTTGTCAGTATTCGTTAGTGTTTTAAACACGTAATATTCAGAAGCACATTGCTGTAAGAGAGCACCGTGGCGCAGTGGGTAGTGTGTTGGCCTCTGACGCCGATGACTCGGGATCGAATCCCGACACAGCCATGTCATCGAACGTGTTTTTCACGGTGTTTCTCCTCAGCGGGGTTCTGACAAAACCCCCTGTAGTAAAATTGTCATGAAAAGCTTCTCGAAATTCGCCGTTCGGAACCGGCAATAAAACTGTAGGTCCCTTTCACCTATGTGAAAATGAAATCACACACAACATGGGTGATTGAGAGAAGCTCGGCTCAGGTTCTTCATGGACTGTAACGCCAATATACATACATACATACATACATTGCTGTAATCTCTCATGCTGACTTGCCAGCGCAATTGTACCAAAAAAATGCCAACCTGCCCTACGGCAGCTCAACAAGCACTAATCGGACTTACCACACTGCACTGCACTTATTAAAAAGGTTGCATTACGTGGTGCGATCAGAATTCTTTGCTCGGGAACAGGCCTGCCATTTAGACCTATGGGTCACATGTCCATCCTGCAACACCTTCCTAAGCTGGATATGAATACCACGGTCTCGGACGCATTACAACACACCTTCAGTTTTGACAAGAGATTTAAGATATTGAACCCAAGCTTGGAAAACCAGTGATCTCTTGCTCAACGTTAAAGGCCCTAGCTCGTATACTGATGGCTTCAAAATGATTTCTGGCGTTGTCGCCGGCATCTTTGGACCAAATCGGAGGATTTCGAAGACCCTACGAATGAGTCTCAGTATCTTCCAATCTGAATCATAGTCATCCTAACATGCGTCGATTTAAACTTTGAAACTGGCATAAGAGAAGCAACCACCAATATACCCTATGACAGCCAAGCAGCGTTTAAAGCGCTGAGTTCGTATAGCATGAACTCCAAATCCGTTAGGGAATGCCATGATGCCCTAAAAGACCTTGCCAAGAAAAAAGAAAGAAATCAAACTCTGGTGGGTGCCAGGGCACAAGATACATACGTTAAGGCGCGTTACATGGGAGGGAGGGAAGGCCAAAAATCCTTAAAAAAAATGCGTTACGTAATACTTGAACGCCCCCTATTATAAGTGATCCTTTAGAAATACAAATTGCTCTTCGCAACAGAGAAAAAAGTGGAGAAGACGCATACGACCATCTCTGTATCTATGACGTAGTACCGGTAAAGTTGAACACAATCAAGTCGTTAGAAGAAAGTTAGTTTCAAAACAAGCAGGAAAGCAGACCAAGGAGTAGGTGCATGAATTCCAAATTGGATAAAATATTCTTCCAATTGGGCTAATGAGGACGCCGTGGCGCTGTGGTAAATGTGCTGGACTCTGACGCACGATGAGCGAGTTCGGATCCCGATAACACCTACGCCATCGAATGTTTATTTTGCGGCGTTCCTCCTTCTCGGGGTACTGGCAAAAAGAGCATTTCGCGTCAATTCCACAATGGGACGAGTCCACTTTTCGAAGACCGCGATATACAGAAATCCACTGGTCCAGATGGTATTACCCCAATAGTTTTAAAGAGGTGTTCTTCCACTTTTCACTTTTTTCACCTTTTCTACTCTTCTGGGCTCTTTTCGAGTAGGAAAGCCTATACCTAGGAAAGGCGAATCTCCTTCTTCCTCCAACTAAGCTTATGAAATATCTTGAATCAGGGAAACTTCTTACTGACTGCCAGTATGGTTTCCAAAATCGCACAATAAAAGTGATAGGTGTCTCCAGCATTACCAAAACATTCGACTCACTGGAACAGGAATATTCCCTGCTTTTCCCTGTTTTATCGTTACTTCCATAAAAAATGTTCTGATGAAATAGCCAGTTGCATACCGCCCGTTCCGCATTTCTCCCGCAACTCAGATCTCTCTAGGAATGTTCACCAATATACTCTGAAGCCCGCGTTCGGACGTACCATCAAATATAGAGAATCTTTCCTCAACCAATTCACACGAATCTGGAAATTCCAGCCGAATTCGGTCTGCTTCCTCCCTCAGTAAAACATGCAAGCATCTAAGATCAATGCCCATCGGCATCTCCTCTATCTCTCTTCCTTTTTACCTTCTGTCTGTTGCTTTCAACACGCAAGATCTTCTCTGTATGGGGAAATAACCACTAGATCGGTTACCAGAGGTAATCCATAAGGGAGGGTCCTCTCTGCTCTTGACGGGAACGTAGTTGCAAATTAACTAAACCTAAATAAGAAGGCCTCGATGTTATTGCCTACGTTGATGATATTGTTATGGCCATCTCAGGCAAATACATATCCGCCTACGCTGAATGACCGTATGCATACGGCATTCTCCACATTGTGCAGGTGGAAACCAAATAAAGGACTCGCGATAAGCCTGTTGAAAAGGGAACTTATACTCTTCACTAGAAAGCATAAGATTCCGGACACGTGTCCAATCACTCTACTCGGTACCAGACCAATCTCTTCTTCTAATGCCAAATATCTTGGCGTCATACTGGACAGGAAATTAACGTGGAAAGGAAATGTTACCGAACGAGCAAGGAAGGCAACCATAGCGCTCTACGCTTGCAAGAAATTCTTAAAGAAAAAAGGGGCTTCAGCCCCAAAATAACCCTATAGTTGTACATTACAATCGGTAGACCAATTCTATGGTACGGTGTTTTAATCTAGTAGACTGCATTCGGCAGAACAACATACCACAAGCAAATCAAGAAAGTACAAAGGATCGGCGGCGATCAATATGCTACTCGACCTAAACCCACTCGATATCTACGGTAGGTCGCTAGTCACATATACGACTGCGAGATTAAAGGCCAGCTCAAAATGTACATACGAGCTATATTGCTGGCCACGCTTCTATCATGAACGACAGGACAACTCTGGCAGAGAACTCCGACTACATTGAGCCCACCACGGTCTTTCACAAAAAGTTCAAGAAAACCTACCCAGAAAGAAAAAACTGGTTCCGGCAGATGGGTCAAAAACCAGGGACGGGGTGGGTAGCGGAATCTTTTGCAAACAATTAAAACTGAATCAGGCCTTAGAACTACCAGACCATTGCAGCATCTTCCAGGCGGAGTTGCTAGCAATAAAGGAAGCTAAGATGGAACGTGATATCAGTCACAGATATTCGAATTTTCACTGAGAGCCAAGCTGCCCTGAAATCGCTGGGGTCTTATGTCTACACATCCAAGGCAAGCCTTTGAGTGCCGCCAATCTCTTAACGAGATGGTTGAACGGTTTAACATTCCGCTCTTATAGGTGCCAGGACAAGGACAGAGCAATATGTCTGGTCACTGTCTTATTGGCAGTCATGCACAAAGTTTGGATAGGGGGTCGTAGTAACTCAAAGGACTTATCTCGCCTAGGTATGTACCCCCCCTACGTACCTCTCTACCCACGTACCTTCTGACCACAATGTATCGCCGACATAATAAGGCCTTGAGCCTTAAAGCATATTATACAAAAAAAAAAAAAAAAAAAAAAAAAAAAAAAAAAAAAAAAAAACACTTCACGCTCCTTAGAGACACATTTGATTTACTTCGATAAACTACTCGAAACTTGAATTTTCCAATCGCACCGCATCTTCAACTCTAACGAGGATAATCCCTTCGCTTTTGCATCTTAACTGAGTACACCATTATGTAGAATCTATTTACTTTGATGCAGGTGTTCAATTATCCTTTCCCATTGCCTGCTACTTGCACCAACGCACACATTCAATTGATTTATTACCAAGATGATTTAAGCAGCCCATACTTTCAAAAATAGATGGAAGCAACTTTTCAGATAATTGGAAATCATGCTTAGGCATAAAGTTCAAGGGTTCAGGTGTGTCGACGAGAAGAAGGAAATAGCAAACGACTCTTATCTGTTGGTGGGGTAATCCCTTTTCCGTTTCCTTTCTTCGTGTTCGTCTCCTCTTTTCTTTTTCTTTTTTAACTCCAATGAAGCCTTTTCAAGCTCCGTTAAAGGGGGAAACAAGTAAGAAAAAACAAAAAAGGGTATACATGTGTGTAAACGGATTAAGCAACCCAAAGGGTAGTATAGGTACATAATTGAGTGCAAAGAGCAAACTTTCCCTCAGCCAAAGATGTGTTAGATCAATGGCTGGCAAACTAGCAAAAAAGCCAATCATATCGTTAGGAAATGTTGGGATTAGACCTTTCTTTTGCGTGATGTGGTGGGGGAAACAAATGAGGAATTTAGAAATCATTACGAGGATGATGAAAAGTTTCCTTTTTTGGGTCTAATGTCAACACTCAGACACAGTCATTTGGTGGCTTTAAGGCCTCAGTATTCGCCCCAGAATGGGTGCTATACAAGTATAGTGTTTCACTTAATCTTCGCCTTAATTTTTTCGTTTTTTTCCTTGTATGTTTTAGAGAGTGTCTCAGGGACTCTTAAATTCGTTTTCTTCCCCTTCATGGAACTGCAATAACTTCCACTCAATAGAATGTGCTAATACCACTGTGTACCGACCTTTCTGCATGCCCCCGAAAATTCAATCTCTGTCTGTAACTGATACCAGGCACAACCCTCCTTGCTTCCGCTGGGCCACTTAAAGTAGTCATCATAGACGGTGACGCGCCAGAGAAAACAAGGAACAAAAAGCAAATTTACATAATTCCTTCACCCCGTAATTCTTCTTGCAGTTTCAGTGATTCAATCGCAATTTAAGGGAATTCACCTGCAACGGGATAACAGCAATTCACCCTTGCACCATCCACTTGTACCGATGATGTTCTGAAGTGCCCATTCAAGTACTCTGCCCTCATCATCTCTTCGTTTTTTGTTTTTTTCTTTTTTCTTCTTTTCACCCTTCATTTTCATTTTCTTCCTCCAACTTCTTCGACGGACTGCAGCTACTAAACCTATACAGACAGGCAAAAATGAGCTTATAATGAGACGGCTGAGGGTGGGATATATGTACATAAATTCGAGGACCATTCATGAGATGTCATCAGTCATAGGCCTGCCCCTGTGTTCAGAGTTATCATAACTTCCCGACTCCTTCATCAGTCTGGCTTTTGTGTCGCGTCGCGGTGACCCTCTTCATGGGAACACATAGGTATTGTACCACCGATAGGCTTATAGGCTAGTCGTTGTCGTCATCGTCACTCAGTCAGTTAAAAGGGGTTGCTAGAATAGAGCAAAAAAAAAAAAATTAAAAATAACGTGCGGTTTCCTCTTTTCAAGTGGTCGCCACGTCGTCATCGTCATGCACATCATAGCTCGCCCTGTCATCGTAGACAGGTAGGTCGGTTGTATGTTCATTTCGCCGGTGAATATGCACATCACTGTCGCCAAGTCGGCAAAACAAAAAAACATTAAACAAAAAGCAATGAGAGATGTGAAACACAAAAGTGGTGGTAACCAGGTGCGATTACATGCTTGCTTAAGGGCATACAACTGATGGCAGAGGATGTGCTTTAGTGGCAAAAATTCAATTGACAACGATCAAGTGTGGTGAAATGTAGATAAATGTGAGACGCGCAGGATCTAAATGAATGATTTAATGACGTTAAGTGCTGGTTGCGACAGTAAATTAGTTGCTTTCAAAATGTTCACATTATGGTGTGGAGTAGCATCGTTTGCAGCCAACTTGAACTGTTCCGAGTGATTGCGTGCCTTGTCATTTTGTAGTCATGTCCATGTCTTTTGAGGATGAGCACGAACATCCAGGGGTATAGAATGCATGTCGGATTTTTTGGACGAAAAATAAAAATAACAGGATGCACGAAGGATTCTTGAGTATAAAGGTGTGGGCAATTGGAAAAGTTGACGATTTTTCGAAGCTACTCATAAGGGAATTGAGGAAATTTTAAGAAAATATGGGCGTTTATGAGGACGTGATTGAATGTCGTTAGGGCAACATGCAGAGCTCCTTAAATAAAAGGCATTTACGCAGTAGAATGAAGCCTGATAGAGCTTGACAGCCCACTTTGCTCAATGAGCCTGGTGTCAGCTTGTTTCGAGAAAAGATTGTGCTCAGGGCAAGGTGAGACTTTTTATTTTTCCACCGGATATCTTGGTGATTAGAGTCCTTGGTGAATAGAGTCCCTATTTATCTCAAAAGATCATGCCTCAAGGAACAACAGGCGAAAACGTGTGTACCTTTTACAATGAGTTATAATTCGCAGTTATTCAATCTTTCTAGTCATGTACATATGCAGCACGAATAGTGATGCTGCCTCGGTATTCAATTTTTTTTTTAGGAAGATTTAGGAAAAGGCTTCAGGCAAAAGCCTACATTATGCGGCTACCTGTAATAACATGCCGAACATTTTGTGAAGTGTACGATTCAATCACTGAAAAGGTCGATGAAATTTTGCAGCTGATGGAGCAGAAGCAGCACACAGGGAATCAACCTGGATTAACGGCAAACAAATGTGGAATAGTGGGGAATCGTTCATTATTAGCAGTTACAATTCTACTGGGCAGAATGCCACTGTTTTGAAATAGCAGTCAAGAAAAAGCGACCAAAATCAGCCGACGGGGAAAAAAATCAGTTTTGAGAAAAGTCAAGCCCAAAAAAGCTACTTTCGCAGACGGTCTGTCTGTCAAGCCGGAGATAACCTTATAGGGAGAATGTGAGAGAATACTCATCTGCAAGACATCGTCAGAGGGAAGCTTGCCCGATGAATGAAAGCTCAATATCGTGTGTCCGATACACAAGCAATAAGATCTTATTGAAAGCGCTATCTACTGAGAAATTGGTCTACCGAACGTTGCCTACAAAATCTTCTCTAACTGATTGGTTCATATCAGTGAGGTTTCACACAGGAAAAGTTCACCATCGATCAAGAATTCATTCTAGAAAAAGTCAACGAATTCCAGAGTGACACTCGCCATTTGTTCGTCAATTTCAGAGCCGCATACGATAGCGTATTTAGAGATGAGCAATACAGCGCCGTGATAAGTTTTTTAGCCCTGCTAAGCCCGTCCGGCTTTGCGGGATAATATTGGATAACACCCAATGTTTCATAAGAGTTGGGAGTGATCTGACAGACCCGTTCGACGTGTCCAAAAGTCTGAGATTAAGATCGCGGTTGAAGAGGTATGAGATAATTTAAGTCAATTCCATTGCTCGCTTCTGCGCATTGGCGTTATTGGGAAAATGCAAGAAGACATCAGGAAATCATTAAGGAGCATTGAAACAGAAGCAGTTGAAATAGGACTGGTGGTGAATGAGGGCAAAAAGAAATATATTATACTTGTATGCTGTCATCAAAAAGGGATTCACATCAGCAGCTGGCCGGTCGGAGCCTATGTATATACATATGTATATACTGACAGTAACAACTTCCAAGTAGTCAAGGAACGACATTAGTGTATCTAGGATGGCTGTATCAAGCTGAGCAGGTGGATAGCAACGCTCTAGTCCAGAGAATCTAAGAACGACTAAATGTAAGGTGACGAATACAGGTAGAGAAGTATCTTAATTAACTAGAAATGCGACACACCGGCAACGGCTAGTGAAATATTGGGTTGGCTGACGAGACTTGTTGGGTAAGGCCTCGGTTCATCCTAGACTGTAGCGCCACCTGCGAGGAAAAATAGATCGTAGCATCAGAGAACAAGCTCGCGAAACTTCCGGTATATAGCTAAATATTGATACACAAAAACTTGCTACAAGCTTTTGAAATCACCGTGTCGTATCTATGTATCACAAGCTCACTTAAAATAAGATGCGAAGAAGGTGAATGAAAACATAAGCTCTGCAAAAACCAGCGGTTAACAAGCAAAACCATTGATAGGTGCCCCTTTAAAAATCTACTCACACCTTCTTGAAAAAATAAAGCCAATTATAAGACGAAAAAACCGTTAGCACAAATATTTGTGACCGTAAACTTCCAAATCCAACCGCAGTATGTTGGAAAACTTTTTAACTTTTTAACTTTCCAATTTTACGCGAACAAAGGGAACCGTGCGTTTATTCGAAACTTTAACGATTTGATGAAAAAAATCAAATCTGATACCAGTCGACGAACATGCCTCCCCAAGCTACAGGGTGTACGATTTTTTTTATATAATTAAACGTATAATTGAGTAGGAGGAAAGTAAAAACCGCTGCAGAAGTATTCGGTTAAATTCACACGAAAGCAAAAGGAAAATGAAAAAAGTAAAAGAAATCCACGAAGCGCTTAAGCGTGCTCGGACTTAAACAGCAAAGAAAGAGAAAGAACAGAGAGGATATCCTTCAAAATGCAACAATAGCAAAACAAGCACGATACGTCACAAGCGCTGTATGCGCGTATACTTGTACACATGCAACAATATGCTGCACAAAGGTGCCACTTATAAGGACACGTAAACCCAGAGCGTAGCCTTCTCCACATGGATAAAAAGAGGAAATAAACACATCACAAAGACTGTTGCCGGGTGCTCTGTCATTTCTTCATCCCGCCGCAGTCTTCCGTTCGCCCGAGGAGGAGAAGGATTTTTTTTTTCCTGCCACTGCCATGAGATAGATGTTAACACGATAAAAGGACTTTCTATAACACAAGACGTAAGCAACATACGAAAATACACAAAAAAAAAATTAAGTAAAACGAAAAATAAAATTTACAGGAAACATTTTTCCATTAGAGCATCCTTCCCACCACGACGCACATTCGAAAAGGACGAAAAGGACGAAAAGATTTTCTCACAGGATGCAAGTGCGGAATGAACAAGATTGAGAAAAATTAAACGATGAACAAAGCACGGAACAGCGGTACCCACAAAATCATTTACTTTTCACAAGCTGAAATCACTCCTCGTCCCGCTCGCGCTACCCCCATGCAGTCCTTGAAGCATGTAGGTGTAACGCAAGGCAGCAAAAAACCTACAAAGGATTCTGCAATCTCATATGTAATGCGAAATAAATGTTCTGATTAGATTAATGAACATCATTACCGAACGCAACGGGGGCAGTACGAAGCGGATGCTCCAAGGTTTTTAGGATTGACTGGCAGTAGGGCACGTATGAGCGGTTGCGGCGCGGTAGAAGATTGGATTCAATTTGCTTTAGACTGAAGTTACTTTTTCTCTTACATACATATGTACATCTTCATTTTTTTGTTCCTCACTGAGATACGGAGGAATTATGCGGATCGTCGACGTTGTCATGTTCGGTAGCATTCTGAGTGTTCATGTATGGCATGTAATTGAAGTCGTTTGAGACACCTCAAAGCCTAATTGAATCAGGTAGCTTAAAGTCAGTGGATTTTTGTATTGTATATTTTGTTCCGTTTTTTGTATGTATGTAGGCGTGAAAGGATAAAAATGGATCAAAAGCAACGAAACATGTGTCATATATCTAAATGCGATATCAGACATTCATTCCGATTTCATGCTCTACCAAAATAGCTAAAGAAGCCCCAGGGATAGAATACATCCCATTCCAGAAAGACGAGGGAACACAAAACAAGCGTAAAAAAGCAAAAACAAAAAAAGAAAATCTCTCCTCGACGGCTTAAGCCATTTAACATCACTAATTCCATCAATTCTTACTGCCAACGCGGCTACAAGGGAATGTAATGACTTGATGACATTACCATTTTGCAAATAGTTGTGCCACCACTTACCAGTACGTGCCTACTCCCCGTTTCATTCCTCTAATCAAATCCCATTGCTTCCCTTGAGTATCTACGAGACGAGAGTGCTGTCGATTTTTACTTATCCTGCTTTTGAATAGCAACAGTTTTTTTTTGCCGTAGGCTCCACGGCTCAATCGAACCATGTGCCAACCCTTCGGTTTTTGTTTGGTTCACTACACAAAACTCAATTAAGATTCAAAGCTGCGATAGGTAAAAGGGAGACCATTTAATAGCAACAAGGAAATAGGGTGCCCAGGAAGCATTGAATACACCTCAAACTCCACTATAGCTGTGATGGTCTTTGCCACTTTTTCTCTCTCTCTGTGAAGGGATTCGCTCGCGCTTTAGGCACAAAACCACCCAGTCGACGTTTGGTGTTTTGTTGCGAGATTAGTCGAGTACCTATACGTTCCCTGCTCTCTTTTTCCATTTTGTGGTTAAGTTTATTTCGAGCTTCCGTGCAAATTTGCGTACACAAATCCTCGTCACCCTCGTCAGCTTCGCCGCCCTTTGCGGATTTTGCTAAGTTTTCTACTGATAACGATCACCCGGTGTTGTTGCTTGCCATTTTCTCTAAAGACGTCGAAATTTGCGATACTGTAGAGCCGCAAAGGCTACACACATTTGCTTTTCGGCGGTATTTTTAGAATCGTTGCGGTTGATTGTGTTGCATAGGAAAACAAAATACGATATGACGGTAGGATGAGGAATTAAAAGGCAGGATTTAAGCGATATTCATGTTGTAAGGTGTTTCTTATGAAAGACGGATATTTATAGCGAATGATTTATGGGCTTACCATCATCGACACTCGTGACCGGGCTGGCATGGGGCAGAAAATGGTCGGTGAGGAGGGCGAATCCTTCCTTCCAAGTATTGTTTTTTTCTTTTTCTTTATTGTGTCATTAGGTTACTTACATGCGTTTTGGGAATGAACGATATAGAAAAAGGACTGACTTACCTGTAAAGAGAAGGAATAGAGAGATTGGGTTAAAAAAAGGTACTCATGTAGGATAGATAAGACGATGGAATCAGATAGGAGGAAGGATCTGCTTTCTAGCATTGATACCACTTTTTCTTTTCGAGAACACATTAAACTCACAATTTATAAATAGAAACAGATGCGTGGTGATGACAAATTGAAGGCTGAAAATACCTCCACAGACAAGGGTCGTCTTTTAGAGTATTTTGGAAGAAGGAGTACACGCTGTCAGTGCAGACGTAAGTATAATTCAACATCGAAAATCGTGCTAGTGTTGTTGCCTATCACGACTTCTCAGACAATTAGTTGATTTTTATCGACGATATACATATACCAGAACGTGTCAGCAAGAGACTTTTGCAGAGTAATCATTTACTTTAAAAATGATTCGATTTGGTTGCGTTTTAGCAGCATGTTCATCTTTCTTCCTTTGTGGTATTACAGCCCATGAAGGACCAGAGCCAAGCTTCCCTCAATCACCCATGTTGTGTGTGATTTATTTTTCACACAGGTGAAAGGGACCTATAGTTTAAAGGCAATTCCTAACGGCGTGAGTCGAGAAGCTTTTTCAAGGTAAGTATACTACGGAGCTTTTGCCAGTACCCCGCCGAGGAGGGACGCCGCGAAATAAAAATTCGATGGCATTGGTGTTATCAGAATCCGAATTCGCTCATCGTGCGTCAGAGTCCAACATCCTAACCCCTGATGGTAATTTGGTCAATCAAATTTCTTGGTGTTCATTCCTGTGACACCCTAACGTCGAGCTTTTTTGAGTAGCCTGCTATTTTTTGATTATTCTTAACTGCCTTTTGGTTGATATTAAATAAGTCTGCTGTCTCCTGACTGCTTGCGTGCTGTTCTTGTTCTACGAGCTGAACAATTTTATCGATTTTTTCAGTGATTGACCGATCAGATCAAGGTGCACCTTTGATACCGACATTTTTGCGACAAAATCGAGGAAAGCGCTCCTGAGTCCGGCGTTCAGGCACAACATTCTCACCGTGCACTCTACACGTTTTTCGACATGTCATATTTGCCAAGCAGTTCCGTTCGACTTTTTTTTTCCTGCTAATTTGTAAAAAGAGCAGTAGCCCTTGGTGAATCGATTTTTTTATTTTTGAACCAAATGCTACTTTTCATAGTAGATGACAGTCATATATCTCTTTGTGATGGACAGAGTGCGGGCAGCACGGCAGTCTTGAAAATGTCCACATATTGAAGCAGATTTCGGTTGAACAATAAACAGCTGGAACAGACGATTTCTAGCTCTGTTTAAGCAATATTCTAAGGAGTTTTCGCCTGCAGCCTTGGAAGCATATGAAATCCAGATTCATTTTTATATGTACGTCAGACTCCAGAGAGCAGTAGATTTAACCATCAAATTGAAACCGTTGTCAAAAGTGACCCTTCCGCCGTCTTTCAGCTTAACCTTGAAACCGTCTAGGATTTTCTTGAGATCCAACTTATGATATTGCGCATAAGTCTTATAAGGAGATAGTAGCAGTTTTTTTAGCCTCCATCTCAATTAACGCTTTGTCGTCTAATCCATTTCTTTTCAAATCCTATATCACGGTGATATCTAATCCTCCGCGACTTCTGTCCGAAATCGATTCCAGAAATCCATTCTCAATTATCGTTACTCAAAATCAAATCAACCTCGATCCATACAGTGGCACCATCAATTTTCCTGTCCATCATCCATCCGATTACTTACCATCCCATTCAGTTTTGAGTCTAATTTTGATTTACATCTACTCTCGCTAATTTGCGTGCTTGTGGATTGTGTTCGTGCATCTCAGAATGCATTAAAATGCAGTTATCGATATTATACCAATATGGCCCACCCGGCGAAAGCGGTGAAAGAAAATGCTCGTTGCCTCCGGACGATACTCATTACATGCTCGTCCATCCTGTATGGTTTATCTGTACAATTTCGAGGAATTACTGTGATTTGTTCATAAGTGTTGTCCATTGTTCGTGTGCGTCCGGGAAGACTTTCAGTCCGTCGGTATGGGAATCTCGTAAGCAATTAATTCACACAGAGACAAAGTGTCGGCTCTGTGACTATAGTGTAACGTATGGACTACGACATAGTGTCCAAAAGGACTGCACACACGCAACATGTGTCCTTTATCCCGGACTAAACGATGATGTATCCACATATGTTTGGCGTTTTTTTTTTTGTTATTCATTTTTTATTCTCACTTGTCATCCATATCCTTAGGTATTAACTACTGGTACTTCAAAGGATACGATGCGTGAAATTTATCTACGAATGACGGACAAATGAATGAGTTGTCATTTGTTTTCGATTTTTCTTTTCTTCTTCCGCTCGTTCGTTTTCTAGTAGTATAATACCACCGGGCAAGAGGACCAGTGGTGCTGAGAGATGAAGAAAAGGACGTATGACCTAATTAGAATGAAAGTATGTACATACGTGGGAGAATGGCATAGGAATGGCTCTGACTCGCCATGTAATTGAAGAGAATGAGTTTTTTTTTTTTTTTTTTTTTTTTACCAAAGAGTGGTGGTTGGGTGTCGTGGTCGGTGGTGATGATTAATAAAGGTCGATCCGGATGACTGGATATTCTCATACCGCCACGCTGTCTGGTGGAAATGAGTTTGGATTTTATAGAAAATTAAACCCAAGGAGGCGGCAAGAGTTTCATCCAACAGAATTTGTATCTAATTCCCGCATTCTATGTATTCTTCAAAACGATTTGTATGCAAAGAAAGGCGAAAAGGACTCGTCTCGTTTATTATTTCTCCACCTGCCACACAAAGCTCGCTCATACCGTTTCCCACCATTTGTTGAATGTTTTGTTTGCATTTCTATTTCACTGTTGGATACCAAAACACCCCGCATTCATTCTCGAAATAGACACAACAAATGATGGTACAAAAAAAGCAATAACAACAGCAAAAGCAAAACGAACAAAAGGTGAGACACGTGTTTCATCCTTGTTTTTCGATTATAATTGTTTGTTGTATTCGGACATTTTCTTCCTTAGAACCTCTCTACCATTTTTGTTGTGGTTATTGTTCCTCCGCTCCTATTGTGTCGGTGTTACCGATGAGTATTTGTTATTATTTATTGCTATTTGGTGTGTGATGGAAAACTTTCACGTTCATCTGTTTGCGTCGGCCTTTGTGGTCGATGGTCGATGCTAGAAGCATGAAGCAATTTTCTTAACATCCCACGAGCCAATGTGGAAATCTTGAACTGAATGAAGAAAAAACAAAAAAAAACTAAAACTAACGAAGCACAAGTGGAATGATTGCCTTCGAGGGCAGGAAGTTTTGTGAAAGTCAATCAATACCCCGCTGGTAAAATGAACTAAATATTCTATTCGAGAGAGAGCCTACATTATTCTAATGATCGACAACCATGATAGTGGCAGTAAGAGCAAGGAATACGAAGTTTGTTTAAAAAGTATCTAAAAATATCCTCAAGTAATGGTGAGAAGCCGAGAGCCGATTTTTTAGTGAAGGAGAAATGGATATTTTATGGAAACTTTCTGCGTTTGATATGTTTACTTGAAATGGTGGGGACTTAATTCCCTAAGTCTGCTTGTATGTATGTATGTCAGTTGAAGTTTTGATGGATAGCGGTTTGGTGGTGGTTAGGTGGTTATTCTGAGGGATCTTCATCTATTATTTCACTGAAGCGGCGGCCTTTTCGTTGAATGCTCTTTAAAAATGTTGTGATTTTTGCAAACAACTTTAAAAATTAACTGCTCTGGCCAAGAGCCATCACTTCATTAATAATTCGCTTTTTTCTATTGAACAGAACAATATTTTAATATTAGCTTTGACTGAATATCTATCGAAAAATGTATATGTGGCAGCAAGGTGGTATAAGCCAGTTATGTACCTAAAGCCCATTTCGTCCAAGCTTAGACTTCCTATTAAGAATCGGCTTTTTTATCAAAACGACTTTTTGTGTGGTAATTGGGACACTTTTGATTCATGAAGTAAAAGTTTCGGAAAACTATATACCTTGTGGGTGATTTTTTTGCTCTTTCTGATTGTCCTCTTTTCCAGAGCTTACATACATATGTATGGCTCACGACTTATGTCAAAGTCTATGGTAGTTAGTTCGCCCTGCTATTTTACCAAGGAAAGGCTTATGTACATATATATACTCGAGCAACGCTTACAAACATTTTTGATTTTATTCTCAACATTCGGGCTCTGCGAAAAATCTGCAAGCGAATTGTTGTTTTGTAACTTTTTGAAAGAAGGATCACATGCTTTCAGTGCAGATAGAAGCATCATTCACCCTCGAAAATTTGGGAAAATATTGTCGCCTATCGTGATGTTTACGACAATTCGTTGATTTTTATCAACGCCATATACGGGAACGTTCTAGTAAATACCCGTGTAGGAAAACGTATGATGTTACTGCAGAAAATGGTCATCACTGTCGTATACTCTGTTCTAATAAACATCACAGTGTGATATTTTTACATTAATTCAACTATAAGTGGATTTTTGGCAAGCAATTTTGTTGGATGTGTTGCATCTTGTTCTGCTAATTTGTAAAAAGGAGCAGTATCATTAGATGATTCGCTTTTTTTATTATGTTAATAAAATTAAATGAAAACGCTGATGCTACCCACGGGGAACCTTCCATTGGAGACTACACTACATTTGTTTTTGTTGAACAGCCCGCCAGTCATAGATTAGCATGGTACGAAAATTTGCTGGCGCAATTGAAAGTGGTTTAGGTTACGATAAGCAGTAATTAGGTTTAACAGACCGTTAAAGCCCTGTTTAAACAGAGTTCTAAGGCGTTCTTACGTCCAACCCTAACCGTATGCGAAGTCTGCAGGTAGGCTCACATCTATATGTGTAGCAATAAGGCAGAAGAGCTTATGTCTTGTTGATTTTTAGTAACAACCGGGATGTCAATAAGGCGTTTACGAGTATTTTCGCCGCCCTAGATAAAAAACTTGTACGGAAATATAATAATTTCTGGAACTAAGTTCTTTTGTTAAAGAGCCTGATAGTTTTAACGTCACGACCTATCCTGACGACATTGCCATTCTGATATCTGGGTAGTTTCCTTAGCGAAAGACTAAGTTATGCACTGCTATTAGTTAATAACTGGGTCAAGGGGCGAAAGCTGGGAGTAAACACGGCGATGACCGACATAGTTCCCTTTCCAGGGAGAAGATCTATACCACGATTCACTTACTCCTGTATTACCATTCATACATACATACGATCTGACCTCCAGAAAATTTGCCAAATTACTTGTTATAATCCTATACCCTAAGCTCAGCTGGAAGGTAACATCAATGAAAGAACCATGAAAGCCTACATGGCACTATATTCGTGCAGAGAAGCTTCTGGAAAGACATCGGGCTTCAAACCGAAAGTGATACATATGTATATTGGTTGTACACTGCCGTAGTAAGACCTATTCTAGTCTATGGTTGGACTGTCTGGTGGAAGGCACTTGAGAAGAAGTGCCATCTTCAAAGTGTTTCAGGGGTTAAGAGGGCAGGTTGTCTGGCGGTGACTGGGTCTATGAAATCCACACCAACGGCGGTTCTTGAAACAATGCTGAACTTTCCACACTTGGGCACGTACTGCGAGAGCATCGCAGCCAGGACTGCACTAGGAATACAGGAATCCGGCCTCTGGGCAAGGTGTCCTCATGGCAGTCTTGGATCGATGGGCCACCTCGAGATTCAAAACCGATACAGACTATATCACCGGACTTTCTTGCTGCAAGATGCGATTCTCTATCAAAATTCCTTCCAGTTAGAAGTGGACCAGTAGTATGGTACGTACGGGAAATGAACTTGCAATCTATACCGACAGATCCCAAATGGATACCGGTATAGGAGCCGGAGTCTATTTCAAATCACGTGAAATAAATCGCTCCTATAGACATGATGATGGCTGTAGCGGTTTACAAGCTGCAATCAAACGGCTGCCGACCTGATTTTTAGAGAAAAACTCTCGGGAAAAAGGATCAACCTCTATGTTGACAGTCAGGCAGCCATCAAGGCTCTATAGGCCATACGGATAATATCCAAACTCGTCAAACTCTGCAGAGAGAAGCTGGAGGAGATATCAGATGTCAATAAGGTGACCCTCTGCTGGGTACCAGGTGAGAAGGTGGACGAGCTTGCTAGAATAGGATCAGGCGCAAGCTCCGCGCAGATCACAACTGAAATTAAAACGCCACTCAGTACACTCTACAAAGAAATAGAGGTAATAGTGAAAGCCAATAAGCGATGGTATCAATTAGATGCATGCGCAACGGTAAGATCAACTTGGCCCGACTATGATAAGAAAAGGACAGAAAGTCTGCTTAAGTTCAGTAGTGGGAATATTCGATTGGCAGTCGGTGCCCCCATTGGACACTTCATGTTGTCCTACACAGACTACTGAGATTTGTATCTGCATCTAGGTGGCTCAGCTCAACGGGTAACTTCTAGGTTTCTACGGATTAAACGTTAACTGGACACTGGGCAACTGGGAGCCTTGACCTTTCGTCAATATGATACCCACTCACCTAACCTAATATATGTATGTAAGTTCTTTTGTTAAACGAAATAGCAATTTTCTTGGTACTTAAGAAAACATTTCAACTTAAATGGTTTTGTTAAAAGCTTCTGTATCTGGTTTTGACATACATACATCTTCTTTCTTCTTTTGGTGGCGTAACAGCCCATGAAGGACCAGAGCCAAGCTTCTCTCAATCACCCATGTTGTGTGTGACATACATACATACATTAGTGATTTACATACATATGTACATACTCAAGATTTACTTTGTAGATATGCCCATCTCAATTTCAACGTACATACATAGGTCGACATACATACATATGTAAGCTTTTATGAATTATTGCCACAGATACATTTGTATGTACCTTTGCGTTCGATTATGCATCATATCAGTCAATATGTTCGAAAAAGAACCTCAAAATTAAACTATCCGTGTGGACCCCTTAAAATTTAGTTATGGTCAACATTTATACGAAATAATAATTGAGAACTAAATGGCATACAATGGTTTATCACCTCGAATAAAAATCCTATACACTCCTGCAACTTTTCTTGCAACTTGCTAAATGTTTCTACTAAAAACCAAACGCATAAAAAATCAGACAATAGATGCATGAGGGCGCCGTGTCGCAGTGGTTAGTGTGTTGGACTCTGGCGCACGATGAGCGAGTTCGAATCCTGATAACATCGACACCATCGAATGTATATTTCGCGGCGTCCCTCCTCGGCGGGGTACTGGCAAAACCCTATGTAGTATTCTTGCCTTGAAAAAGCTTCTCGACTCACGCCGTTCGGAATCGGCATTAAACTGTAAGTCCCTTTCACCTGTGTCAAAAATAAATCACACACAATATGAGTGAAGGAGAGAAGCTTGGCTCTGGTCCTTCATGGGCTGTAACGCCACCAAGGAAGAAGAAGATGTATTTAACAGCCAAATTAATTGAAACGCCCTTGTGAAGATAGTCAGTTTGAAAATAAAAAAATAAAAAACAAATATTCCAACAAATCACGATCTATTACGCTCTGAAAGACCCACCGACCGCTCGTTGCGTCATCAAATATTTGTTCTCACCCACCACAAGGCGTCAAGTGACATTCCAAGGATCATACTTGAACAAAACCGAAAAAACCAAAATCCATAATTCCTCGTACTGTCACCTTATTTCAATTTCCCACTTAACCTTTCCAAACAGCATTAACGAAGAAAATCTCTTTGACCACCTCTTAACGGTCGACTACTCAACCGGTCATAGTATTTCGTCTGCGTGCAACCGCCGCAACTATAATTACATTTCTGGCAGATATTTTTACTTTTTTTGATTGTGTTACAAAAAAACCAATCTGTCTGTCATAAAGGATTCACTCAACTTGATGTAGATTTCTCATTAAATCTAGCGCTGCTCGTCAATCTCCGGCATCCGCCGCGTCCAGGATACATATTTCGATACCAAATGCGAAACAGCACTTAATGCAATTAATCTGGTGCTGAATTCAATTTTCCCACTCGCAGACAGACAGATAGTTTGTTTTATGCTTTTTGTTTCTTATTTTTCCGTTGTCCTGTTTCGATTTAATTTCTTCCTCCCCGACGGTTACATATGTACATATGTATGTTTTTTATCGTTTGTGAATTGAGCAGTTTTTTTTTTTCTTTTTCGTTTTTTTGTTGGCCGTCAGGTGCGAGTTTTTGACGTCATTATCGCATACGGCGCAAAAGATACCTCTATATAAGTAGCCACGTGCAATATAGTGTAAATATGTAAGGAACAAGTCCATCCATCATCCATATCAAATTGCCCGCATTTGGTCAACAGTTCGTACTTACCTACATATGTATGTATGTACCTATGCACACATACATATCTGTATGCTCGAACGGAATGTCGTTGTTATTATCGCCTCCTTGCATAACATTAATCAACACCAGAGTGTAATTACAACGAAAAGGATAAAGAATGCGACAAACACTGGACAGATGTGGATTAACCACTTGGAATCGTGTGTAGATACATGTAAAAGGGGCTAATTGGGATTTACTGCAACGAGTTGCAGGACATTATACATTCCATTCCAGTCAGTGTAATTTAAAACCAAACGATAGAGGGGGAAACAGAAAAACAGTGAAATCAATTGTTCTCGCAAGGCATCGAGTTGATAGATCATGTCTTTTGATTGATCATGACATACGCAATAGCCAATTAGAAAAGACAAAATATCCGTCATATACTCATGACAGCCCAACCGACGGCAGTTTAGCATTTGAAAATGAAAAATAACAAACGACCAACAAAACGAAAAACCCAAAAGGATATCAACTACCTGCCGGAATGATGTGCACCTGCCATCGTAAAAAACGAATCCTATCTTACTTCCATGACTAAATTTGAATATATTCCGAGTATCCTCCGGTAGTATAATGGCAGACGGTTGCAAGTCCTCAAGTTTTTTTTCTGTTGCTGTTGTTTTCTTTCGTCGACTCGAACAGATCTCCCAACTCTACCTTAAGGCAATTCGAATATTTAAGGATGTGTACGCTTTTAGATTTAGGCAAGCTTTCAACTGGCTCGTTAGTGCTTAAAGGGGTGTAGGATTGTGTCAAAGTTCGTTTGAACACTGAGCCATTCGAACATGGGATTGCCTTAAAAATGCATGTAAACCATTTAACATTGCGATGGCATATCCAGGACTTTAAATTGAGTTTGAAAGATGCACACTATTTAATTTCGTTTGTTTATGTCTGTGTCATGTGCGTGGGAAGCATTCGTTTTAGTAGTCAAAACACCGCTCATCTACCCAAAGAACGTAAAATAATATCATCCGTTGATACACGTATCTTCATCACTTGTGCTTGAACATTTACCCAACAATAGGGGCTCAAGTGCACTCTAGTTTGTGTTAGCCATTTTCGCATCTTGGTAGTTTAGGTATTTTGGGTATGTAAATAGACGAGTGTGTTTGCAAGATACAATTGAGTAGTATACTAACTGAGAGCAAAAGGACAAAGTCAGTAACTCAAGTGGAAAGTCTTTCAATACAAGATTGTCATACCTAAGCTTCATTCTCTGTTATGAGCAATAAATCTTCTCAAACTAGAATATGCATCCACTCACAGCAGCTACCTATTGTCTACCACCCATCTACCTGGAAATGCATTCTTCTTCCCAACCTTACCTATCTGTGCAGCCTCGAATGGCCTCATAAAAAGCAACACATAACTCAACACCCATCTAACGTTGCGTGCAACACTACACTATCCAACACATTCTGAGGACAAGAAAGCACTTCCGAAAGACTATTGTCCTTACTATTACTTGCCTTTTATTAGATGATTAAAAACACCCAATTAATTTCTCTCAAGCTTATGCCATCAAATCCCCCATTGGCGACTGACATTTGACATTTTCGAACGTGTTATAGGAAAATTAGTCATCAGATTGCACAATTTCGTGGAGCAGAGTTAGTATTTTCACAAATGTGTCTAAAAATTGTCAATTTGACAGTTGAAAGCCATTTTGTGGTTAATACGTTTTGCTATTTACGATTAATATATTAGCGCCAGAACAACACTTGCATGTTGTGCAAACTTATTTTGAAAACCATGGTTCGGTTCGCCAAACATATCGTGCGCTGTGTCCATTTTACGGTCAACATAATCGTCCATCTGAGCAAGTTATTCGAAATACGATGGATCGTTTTCCCACCACGTACACTCAAGTGATAATACTGATCTCCAAAGACGACAAACAGTGCAGTGTTGAGAAGAATCCGAATGGGTCAATGCGCAGCAACTTAACATAAAGATCTTGGCTTAAAAGCTTAAAAGATCCAGCTTGTGTCAGAGTTTAACCGCGTGGCCATTATACGCATCGTGGGTTGGGTGGATGGGCCAAAAACATGATTCAGATTGATCCCGAGGAGGGACGCCGCGAATTAAACATTCGATGGCATTGGCGTTATCGGGATCCGAACTCTCACATCGTGCGTCAAAGTCCAACACACTAACTACTGCGTCACGGCGCCCTTACAACCTTCAAAACTCACGGATTGCTGTGCTTAACGGGCATGGGTTGGTGGAATCGGCCCATATTTCTTTAAGGACTATACTGACCAGAATTTTACCGTCAATGGAGAGCACATGATTTCTAAATTCTTCGTTCCTTTGGTTCCAACAAGGCGACGCAAGATGCCACACGACGCACGGTGCCATTAATTTATTGCGGGAAACATTTGCTGAACGCATAATTTCGCGTAATAGATCTTGAACTGGCATTCCACGATCCTGTGATTTCACAACAACCCCTTTAATACCTAGGGGTTATGCTGGACAACAGGCTCTCCTTTAGGCACGATGACGTCAGTCTATAAGCTCTGTACAATAAGGACGATGAGCGGATTCAAGACAATTTCAGGTGACGCAGCGTTCGTCATAGAAGAAACGCTACCCATCGACATCCTGGCAGACGAGCTCAAGAGGGTATATCGCAGGCGAGCGTTTGACCGGCAGCAGGCTAAGCGTATAAGAGTAGAAGAACGGGCAACATTCTTAGCAACGCGGCAAGCCGGATGGGACTTGAATATCAAGCACAACAGGAGACTGTAATAACCACCTTTCGCAGTCTCTGTATGAACACGGCGGCTATCGAAAGTGTCTTCATAGATGTGGACATGATAGGTCGCCGTTGTGTCCACAATTCTAAAGAGGATGCAGAGCATGCAGTTTTTTACTGTAGCCACTTTGTGTTAGATAGACAAATGGTGAACATACCAAGCTCTGAAAACCTTACTTGTTGAACTCCGTATATAAGTGGAATGAGCTATGCTCGTACATTGCGTTAATCCATCTGAGGCAACGGCAGGCCGAAGCAGAGAGAAGAGCTCAAGAAGCCGCCACCCGTAATATAGCGTAAATCGCTAACCGCGAAGTAATACCTAACAGGGGTGTGGTTTAGTACGTAGGGCCGAGTATTAAGGAGAATAAATACCGGCAAATCGTACATTCCGTACATTCCGGTAATCCTTTCCTGCAAACCATAAAAAAAAAATCGCTTTAACACCTTTAGATAAATTTCATTGATAAAGTCACTAACCTATGCCGATAAACCAGAGACGTCGAACGATTTGGAAGTCACCGTGTTATTGCTGATATACAGCGAGTTTGTCGAAAATTGGATTTCACGATTGTTCTCCATTCGAGCTAGCTCAAGATTCAATGGCATTAAATTGTCTTTTAAATAAAGCTAATATCATGAACATTAACGTTAACTTTAAGTATCTCATTTCATTTTCCATTTGTATACATCTAAAGAAACACCATTTATAAGCAAAAATTTGATCACTTTTCGAATTTACAAAAAAAAATATGTAGTGGACCACAGCGCCTTGAAAATACGTCTTGAAAAACCATTAAAAAAACTAAAACTAAAAAAAAAATAAATATTAAAGTCAAGGATTGAATTGTTGCGAAAAGAGAGGTGCCAAAGTTTTTTGAGCAGAAATGTTATCAAACAAATGCTCATATTTGAATTGAAAAAATATACTCCTTTTCTTAAAAGTCATTTTAATTGCTTATAAAACTATAAATGAGTACAGAAATTCAAAAACGACAGTTCTGACATAGAGGATAGCAGTAAAAGGCTTTTTATAAATGTCTAAATTGCATAAACTACTGATTATCCGATTTGATTATCCGATTATCCGATGTTACCATAAATTAGAGATCTTTTCCTAAAGTATGATAATAATTATTATATAAAATTAGGCTATAATAGCACATTTTCAAAATAATTCGTTTCTCCATGAGAACGTTATGTTCTATTGCTCTTTGGAGTATCTTTATAAAAAAATACTAAAGCCAACCGAAAATATTGTTTTCCGGAGCGATAATGTTGTCAGAGGATCGGAATTATCAAACTTGTTTTACAGAATATTTACCATTCATAGGACTTCCCATGGCGCATTTACGAGACGCCGATTAACAAAAATAAACACATTACCACGATGAGTATCGATGGCAAAGGGAGTTAATGTGTTTTATTCCAACTTCCGATTAAGAAATAAAAAAGCGAATTACCTCACGAAACTGCTCTTTTTTTCTGCAAAATTCATTTCAACTTTGAAAATTCGAATTATTCTGCTTACTTCCGATTTTGTGTACAATAAAAATGTTTCCGAATCAGTTTTTGTGATCAAGTTCAAAAGAAAACATTTATAGCTGGTTATGTGAAAACTTTAGACGGAGCTTTTCGGGGACATTCTTTACGTTGAGTAAATGAAAGATATCCTTAATATTAATTATCGTATTTATGCCTCAATATAATGTAATAGTAAGTGTTAAAGTACTTTTAAAAAGAATGCTTTTTAATAAGATTTTAAGAAACACTTCCATCGTAACTCCAATATTCTACAACTTGGGCAAATAAATTTTTAATTATCCCAAAGGATAATAGTTATCATTTTTATGTACATATGTATCTATGTACATAGATAGGAAAAAACAGAGAATGTCATCATAATCATATTTCCAAAAGCTTTTATCGGCATTGAAGCGCGAAATAACACATCGAAAAATTCAGAAATTAATATCCCTCAAGAGATAAAAACCGCTACAGTTGAGATAAAATAAAAGAAAACTTCAAAATGCCACATTTAAAAGGATTAAGATAAAAGCATCGCGTCCAACAGTTGTCTGCCGCCCGAAGGACAGCTTGAACTTCCATTCCCGAATCAAATCCAATAAATCCTTTAATTGTCTACAATTCATATGAGAACGATGAAACCATAAAAAAGCACCACCAACCGATAAGGACATTTATCTGGGAGCAATTTGCCAGACCAAAAAGGACACACCAGTCTACGGCAACAATCTTTCCTCATTTCATGTTCAATTAATAGACCATATGTACGAGAGTGTGTGAGATGCTAAATGTAAGTTTTGTGGTCGAGTTCGAATGGCCAATGGTCTCGTGAGAGAAATAAAGGAGACACAAAAAAAAAAAAAAATAGAGATACAAAGGATACGTACCAATTTGCGGCACATCGTACTGTCGCTGTCCTCTCGCCGTACGTAGCATCAACTGGCTGGCTATGCTATGGGTGACTGGTGGTGATCCGATGCCGCTGTTTATCCCTGAACGCTTATTGTTGCTATTCGGATGTAGTAATTGTTGCTGCGGCTGATTTGTATTCTGTGCTTGTTGTTGCTGTTGTTTTTGTTGTTGTTGTTGTTGTTGCTGTTGTTGCTTTTGCGAGCTTGTTGATGATGAAGCGGTGGCAGGTTCTGTCGATGGGGATTTCGTGCCTGGCGATTGAAGTTTCTTCAAAGCCTGTTTCTGTTGAGTCCTTTTTCTCTGTAGTTTCTTTTGAAATCTCATATCCTGACTAACGAAGCGATGAGATGGACCCAATTGGTCTACCAAATCGCCCGTATCGTGATGGTCAAACAATTCCTGTAAACCCCGAGCTGGCGTCGAATGCGAATGATATTGATGCGCCATCGGACGATGAATCAACGGGAGTTTTCGATATATGCCCTCGTCATGATTAAAAATGTCATCCATGACCTCATAGTTGCCATCATCGTAACGTTCATCATTATGAGAAGTTCTTCGGAAGTCTTCAAAGTCTCCACCACCACCATCACCGCCATCATCATCGTCACCGACAAAGAAGAACGGCTCACGTCGAATGGGAAACTCATTATCCTGCAGCATTGTCAACGGTGGCGTTTGATAGTTTGCCCCACCATCCGGTTCATCAACAGTCAAATGCAGACGCCCGGTTACAATGGGACGACCGCGGCGTCCGCCACCGAATAGCAACATCCGCTCTCGATCGGATTCGGCAGCCGTTGCCATTGCGCGATATGGATTGTTGCTATGCTGATGAAGCTGGAGCATATCGGTGGCACCGGATAACGATGGATTTCCGCCGCTACTACTGCTATGTTCAGCAGTACGATCATTGTTCAGATGCAGGGATAATGTGCTGCCATTGAGGACACTCAGGCAGACTAGAGTTTGGACTAGTTCACGGATCATCTTGGATAGAGCTCGAATTATGTATGTATGTATGTATGTGTGTAAATTAGACTGTAGTGGATTGACTTGGATTTTCGGAGGTGCTTTCAAGGTGGTTGATTTCTGTTCCCACTTCTTTCGATATATGTTTTTTTCGTTTTTAATTTTTTCCTGAAGTTCGGTTAACTGGACGCCTATAGAACTCAATAACTCCAGAGATGTTTATGTGCGAATTGAAACGAAGAAGGAACTTAACATGCTGATGGGAGTCTGTTTGCAATGTCTGCCTCACTAAATCCCTGGGGTGACTATGCGGTTGATGATTTGCCAAATTTGTGTCCTTTTTACTTCCTTAACTCTTTGGAGTTCCCTTTCTTTCAACGTTTCGTTTGGGGTTTTTTCTTTCCTTTGCGTTTGGTTTTTAGTTTTCGTTTTTTTGTTTTATGACTACTGAAAGGATTGTGCAAGAACGAAATCAAATGAAGAAATGCGAGGACGAAAAATAAAAGGAAATGGACGAACGAATTTTGTAACAAAATTAAAAACAAAATCAAATTTCACTAACTGAATGGCATTTAAGCCAGGATGGACGAAGACAGTAAGAAGGGATTGTAGATGGAAATAAAAGAAAAATTTAAGAAAAAACAGAAAACAGGATAACAAGGATAAGGGTTAGGGAGATGTCGAACCGGGCAAATTCACTAAGTCCACCTGTTCTATTAATTTGCTTCGAGCACCGGGAACTCAACTCGTATGTCCTTCGTGAATGAGTGAAGTTTCGTTTTTTTTTTTCAGCTTTCGTCTAGTTTTGTGTATCTAGAAACAGAAGGAATCCCCAAGGAACTAATTCACGCGTGAATTAAATTATTCTTCTTATTTTCTTACAAAACTCAATTTATCTCACTTTATATCGATGTACACTCGGCTATAGTGCCCAACCACTTGTTTCCTTGCAAAACGCAGTTGGATGAATCGGGTATGTATAGGAATTGTACACTGCGCGACGAAAAAAACGTCCTCGCGGTTAGTCAGTAGAAATTGAACTAAAACGAATACCACACTGAATCGCTTAGGTATGAAGTTCACTTTTCACTGCATCTTTAGATACATATTTGTATCTCAGTGGGTTATCCTTGATATCTATGGTCGACTTGGGATTTTTTATTTAATTCGCGGAAATCTTAACACTGTCGAACATGAAGCGTTCGGTAGACGAGACGATTTGATCTGGTTTGCTTTGCGAGCACATTAAATACTCTTAGGGCAAATCGTTGGGTTTAGTTGCACTACAACCACCCTGTTGGGGGGCCAGCCTGGCCATGACGCGGCTCTGCAACGATCCTCGTCGTTGTCGTCCCGTTTTATGGGTACCTTTTCGTTTTTATGTAGTTTTTCTTACCGTTTTTTTTACTTCTATTAGCACGGCAAGTAGTGAAGTGCTGTCGTTGTTGTTGTTATTCGCACTAAACACAACATGAAAACACAACACCACACAACAACAACTGGATTGAAATAGTTTTTGTTTTTTGTTTTGTCCTGTGTGTATAATCCGTGTGCTTGCTGGCCAAGTTATATTGTTCGTTCGTTAAGGGATGAATCGCGAATGATTTAGCGTTGGGTACCCTCGGCAAGGATATCCTTTCTCCGATGCCAGTGATTTTCGTTCGGTTTTCCTTTTTCACTGCTTAGCATATGAATATTTTTGTTTTTGTATTTTTGTTTTCAAACACACAAATTGGTCGGTCGCTCTTCTCAGCTCTAGTCTATCTGTGTGCAATTGACTACTGCTGCTGCTGCTATTGCTGCTGTGTGTACCCGCAACGACGACTACACAACACAATGTCGCCGATGGCAAGCTAAAGGATATGCTGCTCTTGTATCCTATGCCTTCTGCCGGTGTTGAGGTATTCTCATCGTTATCGTCATACTCATTTTCATTTTTGTTCTCGTTCTCTCTCCGCTTTTCCTAATTTTTCTCTTTTTCCCATCTGTGTATTAGTGGTATAGTGTGTGGGTGTTGTTCATGGGCAAAAAGCAAACGAATTCATCCGTAGTTCATCCGACTGGTTCAATGACGACAGACAACGCATTGGTATCTCCGAACGGTATGCAACGATGACAACATTTTTCCCAGAGAGCATTGCGCTCACTCTCCTCAGCAACTATCGATGGGGGGATGTGGAAACAAATATGTAAAACAAAAACAGGATGAGAATGGAAAAATGAGAAATGAAAATAGCCACCTAAAGCTCAGCGCATGTCCTTTGGAGTGATTCAACATCTGAGAATGCGATTCCCCTATGTTGTTCCGTTCGACCGACGACGAGCTTTTACGGTTCGCATCAGCCGATGACTGTGGGTGCGCCATCAGCAGCCGCCCACACACAACTGTGACGTAAACCAGCTACCAGCTTGAGAACCCGAAACCGAATAGAACGACAAAGAAGAACGAGATGATGATGATGGTGTTGATGAAGAAGATAACGAAGGAAGAAACGAAGAGACTCTGTTGGCTGGAGCTGGATTTCTGGCCCTCATTCAAAGGATTTTTCATCGGCGGCGACATGTCGACCAACGACGATGAAGCTGAAAATCCCAAGTTGTGTTACGAAATAGCGCGTAGTGAATGTTGTGCGAGGCAAGCGGGCGGATTTCTATATCCTCCTTCTCTCGAAAAAAAAAAAAAAAACAAACAACAAAGCAAGATATAGATGGATGACGGAGACAACAGGGAGAAAGCATCGAAGACAGAGACAGTGAATGCCAAATTGAGGCAGCATTCATGGAAGCTCACCACTGAACTACCTCACTACATGGCTTAGTGTAGAAAGGATGCTTAGTACTATGGTTTGCTATCCTTTCCGTTCCTCCGTTCGACTCTTACACTTACTGATTTTTTTCAGGTTTTTGATTTTTTGGTAAAGCAAAAACAGAGGTACCCGCTTGCCAAATATTGTAAAGAATCGTCATATCCTGCTGTTTCCTCGGAAAAGGTGATGATCCTTTGACTACCCTACGTGTTGTTCACTCCTACTTAGTGTACTCTTTTGCATTTTAGGTAAATTGACAGAAAATTGCACCTTCCACTCTCTATGTGTTAGTCAAGAACATATGTATGTACCTATGTACATACTTGCTGTAAGTGCTGTTATGCAACTATTGCCCGGATGCAATAATTCAACGTTTCGCCAGGTTTTAAATAAACAACAGCCACACAAGCACATTACGATAAAATTTGTTATCGTACTCTTTTCCAGGACACCAACTCCCATGTATCATTTTTAACTGCCAATAATTTTCAAGACGATAATAAATTTCGAAGGCAAAGTATAGGATATAGAAGATGTGAACATCAAATGGATAAACAGGATACGCGTGTTAAACGTCCAATTGGGCATTCCTTTTAACAATTCAAAGCTTTGCCTTGAACACATGATTTATTTGTAATGCGCGGCGTTCCGCAAATGTGTCCATAAACAATCACAGATCTATGTACAATACATGCATACATATATATATATATGTATAAACATTTCCATTGTAGATACGTCAATCCTTTGGGGATATTATCATAATCTTTCGGGAGAAAAGAAAGACAAAAAAAAACCGAAGGAATCGCCCAGTAACCCAGGCGGATAATTATGGACAATAATGGGATTGTCTGAATCGATGCGCAGATACCTGAATCGATGCGCAGATACGCACTCTAGCTTAAGGACTTTTTGGTTTAGAATTTTATTTCTCCGATACGATAGGATTACACATATGTATAGTCACGAGAAGGTAAATGTTCGAAAAGTCTAATGTTTCAATTGCAAGGTCAATCATTTTTGACAATTTCGCCGCCGGTGGTGCTGATTTATGAGTGGGTTAGTGGGTTTAGTGGGCATTCGAGTTCAAATTTATCATAACTCATTGCTGGAATGATAAGCGGATTACTGTACCATGGTGCGATAGGAGAACTTCCATTAGTCAATTAGCAGTAGTTTCGTAGTGTCGGTGAGGACATGTCACTTAAATAAGGCAACAAGTTTTTATTAGCAATCCGTCCGATATATAGCAATACCTCACCAAAGTATACATATAAGCTAGTGTGAATTATACACGGATTTGAAAAATTCCCTACAATTCTTCGTCTAATCTATGAGCGCCACCTACGCAGAAATTAATTTTAATCATGAAATTAGATTTTACTACACCCAGCTTTTGGAACAATTCTATCGGGGCGTCGTATATCCTGGATGTTAGAACGTTCAGAGGGGCAAACATTGGCTCTGACCATTTCCTAGGGGCAGTAAGACTCAGAGCCCGAATTTCCATTAGAGACTACAAAGACTACAGAGAGCAACTGAGCGGACGGCTATGCCTAAGTCGGGCATAAACGTCAACAATATGTGGCTCCATTGCCGAAATGGCTATAAGCTACGCGCCACCACCGACAAGAAACCCGTGGTATGATGGCGAATGTGAGCAAAAAAAGCGTGTGACCGACATGGTATACCAGGAGATGTTACAAAGGAGAACACGAGTAGCGCGTGGGGAATACCGATTCAGAAGGAGGGAGGAAAAAAAGACGCTGCGGTGAAAGAAGAGAATCCTCGCAACCTCCCAGCTCAAGGATATCGAAGAGTCCAGGGACAAAAAACGCGATAAGAAACTTTTAGCCAAAAGCCAAAATCCTTGCAGCGGGCTTTAAATACAGCACTCATGCTTTTCGAAATTGCGAGAACAATCTTGCTATCGACCCACAAGGACTAGTGGATGTTTTCAAGCAAAATTTCCAGCGGCTGCTTAACGAGCATGGAGAAGAAAGAGTGGTAGTGGACAAAGAGATCCCGCCTCAAGTCGACGAAGTTGTCCCCCCTCCCAGCATTGAGGCCACAGGCTCGGATCGATTACCATTAGAGCTCTTCAAAACTGGTGGCTTATTTAACCGCATCGAGCGCATGGATACCAACGCTCCAGCTAAGAGGGTATTCGAATTCAAGTCTCCTGGTTCGAGAAGAAGGGGGAGACCGAACCACCAGTATAAAGACTAAGTGATTGCGGACGTAAGACGTTTGCAAAGGCTGTATTAACTCAGGCCCAGACCCTTCATGAGTTGCTGGTCTAAACAATAAGTAACCAAGGATTATTTTATCATAACATGAAGAGTCTAATCAATGGGGGCATATAGTACCGGCAATATTTCACCCGGTATGCCGGGCATTTCGAATTTTGGATCTCATCATAAGAGAAATGATAGAAGCATTCTTACGTTAATTGCGCTACAGCTGTAGAGTAGACCTGGGTTTCTAGTAGAAGCATCTACAACCGGTTTGACTTTCCCAGTTGATTGAGATCACTTTCCATTTGCGTATGTCTCCTTGCTCCTTGCTCCTTCTTCGGAATGGGAGGCGTCCATTCGTTCTACAATCTCTAGCACCTCTGGGACTAATGGTTGGTCATGGAACTTTCTTCCCTAAATGGTCATAGAGCTCTTTATATGCTTTTGACAAATCGTTAGTCATAGTGCATGATTTAGGTTTGGTTTGGAGCTTTAATAAAATGCTTGGCCGAGTCATTCTGATCTGGTTTAAGTACGTGAAGCACGGAGAAGCACCATGAAAAACACGTTCGATGACATGGCTGGTGGGTTAGCTCCTTACTTAGGTTAGGTCATAGTGTTTGGCATACGTCACACGTAGGCCGTAGTCGGCCCATTGTGATACCACATGGATCATCTTACCTAGATCCGCCACTTGAAAACCAATCAGTGCTTCTGATGAAGCGATGGATGTGAGCTATTTTTTATATCTGCTAGCTCACTTAAGTTATCATGGAAGGGCACCCCGATTCGCAACAGAGGGACATGAGCAGAGGAGGTGGAGATTTGATTCTTCTTCCTCCTCACCCATGCAGCCGTGGCAGAAGTCATTGGAAGGTAGCCGGCATGTTTTCCGGCATGTTTTCCAATGGTGCAGTGACCTGTAATGCACCCATTCAAGTGCGGTTTCCCTTTTGGTTGCCACGAAATTCCTGGTCCGTCCTAAGTTTAGCTTAGGTCAGGTTTATTTAGTGAAAAAGCCGATGTTACTTTCGTTCCATTGAAGGTTGGTAGCCTCCATGGTTCGAAATTTCATCATGTGCTTTATCGAACTTATTGGTGTTCTTAAATTCCTGAGGATTGGACGACTGAGTGTGCTAGACCCTAACCTTCCGAGTTCATCGGCCGCGCAGTTTTTTGAAATACTGGAACCCACAGTAGTTCCATATTAAACTGTTCGGCCATCTCTCCAAGAGATAGGCGGCAGTTCAGCGTGGTCTTTGGTTTGTGGGATACCGCTGCCAGGAATTTTTTTGCAGAATGGCATCCGTCCAAATGATAATATCCGTAACAGATATTACATTGATGCTAAGCCATGCAAGGGTCAATCACTGAAAATGTTGATGAAATTTTGCAACATGTTGAGCAAGAGTAGCACGCAAGCTGTCAAAGGATGTCACAGCCACTTAACATCATCCACATGATAGCTTGGATTCATCAATTAACGCAAAGAAATATGATTTACCGTGACCCTTTGCAAACGACTTCAAAGACTGGACTGATGGCAAACAAGGAGGTCCTAAGTGTTTGGTGAGATTGAAGGAATTGTAAATTATGAGCTGGTCCTTTACTGTGCCCAACTCGACCATTTGACCGAAGAAATAAACCAAGGGCGATAGAGATTGGCCAACAGAAAAGGTTTTGTCCGATCATGACAATGCCAGGTCAGACACATCCTTAATTTCTCGGAACAAATTGACGGAACTTGGAATGGGGAAGTTTTGATGCATCCTCAGTATAGCCCTGATCTTGCACCATCTGACTACTATTTGTTTCGGTCCCTGTAATCTTTATGGTAAAAAAAATGAGAGAGCACCGTGGCACAGTGGTTAGTGTGTTGGCCTCTGACACCGATGACACAGCCCTGTTATCGAATGTGGTTTTCATGGTGCTTCTCCTCAACGGAGTGATTGAAATTGAGGCTTAGGTACTCCGGAGCTGTAACGCCATATATAAGGTAAAAATTGGGCCGAGCCAACACCCGCTGAAAATCACTTGGCTAAGTTTTTCGCCTATAACTATGAAGCTACCCGAAAAATAGGAACGCCTATTAAGAATGCGAATGCAGCCTAGTTACAGAAACCGGAAACTTCCCATAGTAGATGAGCACATTTGGAACGCGCTTCATACCACAACCACCCTTCGCACTTCTAGGAGTAATGTCTGCTTTATAGAAGCACAGCGCGGGCGAAATCTACAGACACACGTGCCCGACTAGATGAGTCATCAGAATCACAAACAGGACCATGACTCGTACCCGTACTCGCTTCCTCAGACAGAAAACGACCTTAAACGGGTTTCCAATGTCTTCCTCGAAAATTGAATCGAAATTTCTTGAGAGCGTTGACAGGAGAATATGAAACTAACAAACGACCCACCTAATTGGTTAGGATACAATATGCATATGTATTAATGAACAGTAATCTTCTTCGACAACCAGCAAAATGAATCCGTGACTTGAAAATCCGTCAAAGGATTCTTTCCTTAAGAAGTACCTTTTCGCCCAATTCAAGTTACGATGGAGAATGACAAACAAACTTGTCGTCAGTTGCCCGAACCTGCGGAGGTATCCAGAAGTAGATGCGAAAACACAGAAGTATCGTTGCTTCTTTATATTCAAATCAGGCTCTGTAGGAAGTGAAAAAACAGAAAAGAAAAAGACGTCATTGGAGGAAAAGCAGCGAAAAAAAAAAAACAGAGGGGCATCTACTCCTTAGAACTATCCACGAAAACAGCTCTAAATCCTTATAAGCTGTTTTTGACCTTCGACTAATTTCAACAAGCCAAACGGTCCTTTTTGCCTTTGTATGAATCGATAAGCTAATAAGTTCCATCCGCAAAAAAATAAACCAGCCTTCGGAGGACAATCGAAATGGATCAATTCTGATGTGGCAGAGAAATGGAGGCAAGAAAGGACCTTCCTTCCGACCATTCGACAAATTTATTTATTATTTAACTAAATATGTGCGCTCCGTGCGTGGGTGACTTTTATTCCCTCTCGTCTGATGATAGACTTTATGACACCCCAGAGCACTCACCGTACATTAGTATATACCAAAGGAACCGAAACGAAAAGGTCATGTTTGCGTATATCCAGTAGCGCGAACGTCATGCCTCCAGCAAAGTACAGAAGTTGTTTTGCCTAAATACGAAACCAAAAAAAAAAAAAAAAAATTCTTCAGTGACATAGCAATTTGCACGCCTTCCTCTCTTCCTTTTCAGCCACAGGTATAGTAAGGAGACTGGCAAATACATTTTTTCCCCTAAATTTTTTATCCATTATTTTGTCTTTAAATTGACATTCAATTTATCTACTCCCTGCTCGACTGGCTACATACGAGTCTATGTAGAATACCTAACCTAGTTCTCCTCCTTGTCGTCGTCGTCGCCCTTTTAGCTGGGAGAAATTCGAGATGATCTAATAACGTTCCTATACCCCTGGAAAAAAAGGATATTAAAAGACACAGGCATCATTCACCGAGCAAGTGATAATAAGGCAATTATATGACGCATTTTTATCCATCAATCCTTATATGATTGCCAGCTAGATGCCCTCCTACGACAGTAGGATGTTTACGTCAGGATGAGAATAAACGACAATTAAATGCTCTTTTGTGAACCATACTCGATTAAATTTCTCTTATGGAAGGCGATTGAAATATGTTGGTAGCGTTAATTGATTAACGCCACGTGGGTATAGTAGGCTTCCTCGAGTGATAGTACGTCATCGAATTTTGCTTCAATAGTCAACTGTATGGATCTGATCGAATCGTTAATGCTTTCGTCCAAGTTAATTAGAACGTAACATTCTTGGATTTAATCCTCTTAAATGGGAGATAACCCTTAGTGAAGCCACGAGTACACCATGACTGTGGTCGTGGTCATGGTCCTTTGGCCCATTAATCAGATTCCGTTTGTTGTTTCAGTCGTTTTCCTTCTGATGGAATCTTTATCTCAAGCGATTATGTTAATAAGATTGAATTAAATGGCTGTTGACTTGCTGATCATTGAGAAGCGTAGACGAGAGCACAAGAGCACGCGAAGCACGAAAGACACTGCTTCCAGAGACCAAAGCAGCGTGAGGTTTTGGCATTTGTCGTAGCAACTTATTTTCCAAGACATTTATTCAGATTGTATCTACTTGGAAGTGAACTGAAAAATTATAGATACTAATTAACCCATGATTCACTTAGAGATAGACCGAACCGGACAGGACTAGTAGTAGGTCAGGCAATGGGGCGAGCATGATGCAGGTCAAGAGAATTGTGAAATTTTATGTATTTTACGTTTGATGTGTAATCGCCTTAACCCAGCTTTTTTCCTTACACGCATATTCTTACACAACCTTCGAATAAAGCTAATCTCGTTTAGTGGGGGAAATCCCGTCCATAGAAGTGACACAATTCAAATAATGTCCGTACTTTTTTGAATTGGAAACCTTCCCTATGCTTGAATGGGAATATACATATCATATTAGGCAGGGCAAGGTACATGTAAAGCTCAGTTTTTTTCCAACACAAATACACGCACAAAGATCTCGAATTAAGCATTCCTTAGCTCGCCATTCAACGGTGTATGCTAAGCACAATACGAAATAGAGTAATGGAAACGAATGTATTCTTCATTCAATTTACGTCATCACTTTACAACCGGCGACGAATGATGGTGGTAGCCCCCGAAAATGACAAGAAAATGTGACACAAGAAATACAACAACAAGAGGAGGCAAAGGCAAAAACGTAAAACCATGGAAACACACGGAAAACGTGAAAAAGAGCCTTTTCAATGGCACTGCACGAGTACTCGGTCGATCCTTGGCGGTTCTCAATTTACTGTCTACGGATGTGTGTACATGAGAGAGATAAGCCCTCCTTATAATCCCCATAGTTGTTCCACTTGCGAGAGTGAGTCAATGTATGTATAGTATAATAGTACGAGTATTTTCGATTAAATATTCCTCGGTTCGTGCGTCAGACAACAATCATGTGTGTGGCCTGGCTCTCGGGTAAGGCACATTCAGTTTACGCCTTCTGTCCTGCCTGCCTTCCGACTATTTTCCATATACATACCAACATCCATATACATACACATTGCCAGCTGGTTTGATTCTGAATGGAACAATGAAGCTTTGCCGCACGCATACATAAAGACAACATACTCGTATGTACATACATGGCATCGAAATGAACCATCGCCAGATGGAGCTGCAACCAACGCATGGATGATATCCTTCGGCGTCGGTCGGTTTGACGGAAGCCGGAAAAAGCAAAAGCAGAAGATTATCACATGACAGCCAGCTGTCAGAATTAACATGTTTCCTAACTGGATTTAATAAACGCGCTCCTCTACCCCCATTCCATATGCACATACATATGTATGCATGCATTGTGGGTCCTTTTTTATGCGAGATTTTAACTTGCATGTTAGAGTCAAATGAATGCGCATACTAATTACAAATTACCTTTTCTCCACAACCACATAGGGAATATAGGACATCATGATGCGACGCGGATTGGTAGGGGATGACCAATGGCATTTGGCGCCGCTGATGAACGAGCCTATTGTGTTGAGGCTTGTGTTCCTCATGCAATTAAATCATGAAACAAAATGAAAGAATAGCAAAACAAAAAACAAAAATAGAACGTCCGATTCCTTCACATTTCCTACAAGACATGATAGAGGTTGTCTTCTTAGTTTTTTTCTCTTTTTTTTTTTTTTTTTCTTTCAAACTCCTTCTGAAAGCACATGCTTTGAGCTATGTATATACATATCTCGGAAGTTACTATTGCGGGTTGTTTGTTTTCTTGTCCCCTGAAATTGAGATGGACGAGGCTTGAATTTAAATCTGCACTTTAGAATTTGGGCAGAGACTTTGACGCCTACTATAGCCAATGGATTTACATGAAACTGTAATTTATGAGAGTATATCGAAGGCCAACGATAGACGGGTGTCGAGGTAAACAAGGATGTTGTTGAAAACTTGGATCGTTGAAGGCCAAACAACGCAGTTTGCCTTAAATGAAGTGGGTGATAGCTTGAAGGGCTGTAATACTATCCTTTTGCCCAAATATGTTTCCTACTTGCTTGCTGTGTAGCGAATATGTAACATCCCTATCACGTCAAAACCCACACAACCACAAGCCTCGGATACGGACGGATACAAAGCTGACGACACCCGCAAACGACTAACGGACTTGAGGGTCTGCACCTGGAGTGTGAGGTCCCTTAACAGACCGGGTGCTGGCGATCAATTGGAGCAAACCCTTAATTGCTATAAAGCAGATATAACAGCACTTCAAGAAGTGCGATGGGATGGACCAGGCAAAACTGTGACATACATATACTACGAGAATTGCTACCAAGAGAACAAACAGCGCCTATTCGGGTGCGGATTCGTTATTCGAGGAAGACTCCGACAAAAAGTATTAGCTTCCGGGATGTAAGCGAACGCCTCATAACAATCCGCATCAAAGCTAGCCTCCATAGCACCACTTTCGACAACGGACTTAGGCTAATCGATTTCCTAACGGAGCGTAACCTCCTTGTAGCAAGCACATGATTCCCCCATCTGAACATCCACAAGGTTACCTGGCGGTCTTTTGATCAATCCACCATCAACCAGATTGGATACATTGCGATCGACGCCAAACACTCCTCCAGTATTCTCGACGTGCGAACCTTTCGAGGGGCCAACATCGACTCGGACCACGACCTTGTTGTAGCCAAGGTACGAATGAGAATATCAAGAATGCTTAGGAGGCGAGTAGGACAACGTAAGTTTAACGTCGGAAAACTACAATCGCAAGAGACTGGCAGAATCTTTGCCGATCGTGTCTCCTCCAAGCTCTCTCAAAATCCGCCCACAGCAGCACAAACAATAGAGCAGGAATGGGCGCATTGCCAGAGTGCCGTCAGGGAAGCTGTCTCAGAGGTGTTGGGTTTCAAACCGCCACCACCTAGAAACCCCTGGTTCGATGAACAATACGAACAAGCCCATGCAGCAAAACAAGAGGTGTATAAAGCCATGCTGCAACGACGGACGAGAGCTGCTCGCAAAATCTATGAGCAGAAGAGAACACACGCTTTTCAGAAGAAAGAAGAGAGAACACCGAAAGCGTGAGATCGAAGAGATGGAGAGATGCTTCCGCAGGCATAACGCCCGGAAGTTTTACAATAAGGTAAAACGAACATGCCATGGCTACAAAGCCAGAGCGGCGGCCTGCTGTCGATGCTGAGGATTTGGGAACACCACTTCTGCAGACTGTATAACGGCGATGACAGACAAGATAACACTGTCAGGCAGAACGGCCCATTCGTAATGGACGACGATGTAACAGGATTCCGTACACCCGACCTAGACGAAGTCAAAATAGTCTAATAAAGCTGCGGGCGCAGACGGCCTGTCTGCTGAGCTTCTTAAGGCGGCTGGAGATGAGCTGGTAAGGTGCATGCACCATCTCTTTTGCAAGGTATGGTCGGAGGAAACCATACCCGACGAATGGAATCTCAGCATCGTTTGCCCAGTCCATAAGAAAGGAGACCCCTATAACTGCGCCAACTACAGGGGAATAAATCTCCTTAATATCGCATATAAGATCTTCTCTGCCGTATTGTGTGAATGCCTGAAACCGTTTGTGGATAACCCGATCGGCTCTTATCAGTGTGGTCTCAGGCCAGGTAAATCCACAATAGACCAAATATTTATGCTAAATGGCAGATCTTGGAGAATACCAAGAATACCAAATCGAGACCCACCACCTCTTCGTTGATTTCAAGGCTGTATAGAATAGGGTATATAGAGATAAGCTATACAAAGCCATGACTAGTTTTAACATCCCTGCCAAGCTCGTCCGACTGTGCAAGATGACAATGGAGATTTCTCACTTCTCCATTAAGGTAGGTAATGAGCAAACCGAGACCTTTGATGTTAAAAAAGGATTTAGGCAAGGTGACACGCTGTCATGCAACTTTTTCAACATCGTGCTTGAAAGGACCGTGCAAGAGTCACTGGCCAACACAAGAGGTACGATTTATTTCAAGTCTATGCATTTGCTTGCGTACGCCGACGACATTGACGTGATTGGATGGACACAGTGAGACGTCAATGAGGCATTTGTAAGCATTGAGGTAGAAGCGGCTAACCTCAAGGTTAATGAGGGTAGAACCAATTACAACCAAACACCGACGTATTGGCCAGAACTTTGAAGTGGTCAAGGAATTCGTCTACATTGGCTCACTGATGACCGGCGACAACAATACCAGCGTTGAGATAAAACGCAGAATTACTCTTGCCAACCCTAGGCTCCCTTTCACCTATGATGAGAAAATAAAATCACACACAACATGGGTGATTGAGAGAAGCTCGGCTCAGGTCCTTCATGGACTGTAACGCCAACATACATACATACATTCGAAACCAAGACAGAAAGGCAGAGTTTTGGGATTTAAGTTCTTTAGGTGTTTATGGCGTCTAAGATGGCTAGGCCATGTAGAGCGAATGGACATCAACGCTCCGGCCCGAAGAGTCTTCGACTCCAACCCCGAGGGACGACGCAGCAGAGGACGACCGCATTTAAGGTGGCGCGCACAGGTGGAAGGGGACCTCAACCAACTGGGCGTGTGGCACTGGAAGCAACTGGCCGTAGATCGGGCCGGCTGGAGAGGCTTGTTGGTTGAGGCCCTGGTTCACCCCGAACTGTAGCGCCATCAAAGTAAGTAAGTAAGTAAGGCGTTTATGGCGATTCTTGCATGCTGGTGGAGGTCTTAGGTAATGGAGAGATTGGTTCGGCAGTTGGAGCGAAATTGATTTTTTGAAACCATTCATCATCGACAGACTTCTTTATGACCTTTGTGGGGGATGTATCATAAAAATCGAATAATTTTTCCCTCTGGTCTGCGAAATACCACATTCTTTGACCTAGATCGAGCACGATACCATTTTGTTCCAAAAAGTCAATACCAATTAAGGTTCTATTATCGGTTACTCTGGGGAGTGCCACACATTTCATAGGTCTAAGTCGATTGCCTATAACAATATTTGTGTCCGCAATATGTACAAATATCTTGGGACTTACATAGAATTCCCGTCCGTTAGGGTGACGTCAGCTTTGACTTGTTTAAAATGTGTTCCATTTTCAAGGAGATGGATAAACAGGTCTCTCCCTGCAACAATTGTTCGAGCTGCAGTGTCTATGTAAGCTATTCCTGTCTCTCCATGCGAGACAATAGGTATAGTCGGTAGGTCAGTTCCTATGGTGGTTTTGATGCAATTGAAGGAGACTCTTGGTGGTCCTTTGGGCAATTCTTGACAGTTTGGACAGTTTCGGCGAACAATTCCTGGTGCCTTACATATCCTAATCTAGATGATTAGGTTGTGATTTCCCCTGATTTGGTTTTTTCTTCTTTCGACATTCGTCAACTCTTTGGCCAACATGTTTGCAAAAGTTACACCTTTTCTTTGCCTCTGTCTCGACTTCTGAGGAACTTTGAGCAAGTCTTTCCGCAATAGAGAGTTAAACTGTTCTTGCTTTTGTTAAAAGTTCTTCAAATGTTTTGAAGGAATCTCTGGGAGCTCCTTCACTTGTATGGAGACTCAGCAGTACACATAGCATGTCAATCATCATTGACTCCTTTGGGATTTGTTGCGGAAGTTGAGCAAAAAGAGCACGTTTGGTGCAGATAAAATCATCTTCGGATTGCTTTGGCTTTTGCTTTTGCTCAAATATCTCCATAAAAATACGGTAAGCTGGTTCGGAAGGGGCATATGCATTGCGGGGAAGGGTTAGTACTTCATCCCACTTCCTTGCTTCGCTTTGAACGCCTTGCCACCACGTTAGAGCACCCTCCTGAAGGAGTAGAGGGAAGCCTTAAATTGCGTCAGTTTCTTTGATCCGCTCGATGTCATTATAAATGCTGATCGGCAGGTAACATTCCTGCGGTGTTCCAGCGAGTCTAATGTTTTGGTAATGCTGGAGTCACCTATCAGTTTTATGGCTCGTTTTTGTATTCTGTCTAGTAGGTGCAGTGAGGTCTTGGAAGCACCGGACCAGACATGAGCGTTAAACTCTAGTTTGGGGCGAATGAACGCCTTATAGATTGTAGCCAGATCTAAGGGTGAGAAATATTTCTTGCATCTGTATAAGAATCCTAGGCATTTCGCAGCATTCTTGGCGACACTGAATATATGGTCGCTCCAATTAAGATTGTGAGCAACACTCATACCCAGGATCGAAAGCTTTTCAGTTTCTGAGATGCAAGTGCCATTCATGGATAATGGCTGCGGGTTATTTATACGCTTTAACGACAAGAGACAGCATTGTGTTTTGGAAGCATTAAATTCTACTCTATTGTTTTTACCCCATTGGATGATGCTGTCGATATCGGAATTTAATGAGCTTAACATACGCTGCCGCTCATTATCTACAACCGAAGTGCAGGGTCGTAAACTGGTGAACGAATATGAGAAGCTGAGGGTACTGTCGTCAGCGAAGGAGTGAATTGGATTAGAAGTAACAGACAAGAGATCATTTATAAAAATAAGAAAGAGTGTCGGAGACAAAACGTAGCCCTGGGGAACACCGGCATTTACAAAGTAAGTATGAGACTTGAATCCGTCCAAAACAACTTGAATTGAACGATTCGAAAGGTAGCTTCTAATCCAATGAAAGAGAGACTCATCGATCCCAAAAGCACGCATTTTCGACAAAAGGGCTTCATGCCAAACCCTGTCAAATGCTTTCGAAATATCCAGTGCAACAATTTTGCTTTCACCTGCTTGGTGAAGCGAGTGATTCCACTTTTCAGCGAGATATGCCATCAAATCACCAGTGGATCTGTTGCTGCGGAAGCCGTATTGGCGGTCATTGAGGAGTTTCCGTGATTCAAGATATTTCATAAGCTGACGGTTAATCAGCGTTTCCATGACCTTGGAAAGAAGGGACGTTAGTGCAATGGGTCGGTAGTTGGAGGGAGAAGATGATTCACCTTTTTTGGGTATAGGCTGGACAAATGCTGTTTTCCACCTACTCGGAAAGAGCCCAGAGGTGTAGAAAAGGTGAAAAAGCTTACGCAATGGTTTTGCCAGCGTAGAAGAACACCTCTTCAGAACTATTGGGGCAATACCATCTGGACCAGCGGATTTGAGTATGTCGAGATCTTTAAGAACCCTTGCGACTGTACGAGTGCGGAAGTGGATTGGTCCCATGGTGGAATTTACGCACTCTAGTACAGGCGGAGACAAAGTACAGGCTGGCAGCTGAGAACTGGTTGCGAAATGGGCAGCAAGTAGGTTAGCTTTGTCTAAGGGGGTGACAGCTGGAATGTCATTGTGGATGAGCGTCGGTATAGACGACATATCCAGACGGGATACTGGCAAAACCTCCCGTAGTATACTTGCCATGAAAAAGCTTCTTGACTCACGCCGTTCGGAATCGGCATTAAGCTGAAGCTTGGCTCTGGTCCTTCATGGGATGTAACGCCACCAAAGAAGAACTGCTATATAAAATTGTAGGATGGCCCGAAAATATACTTAAATATATGACTGACACTGAGCAGAAAAACACAAGACGATGTTCCTTTCACGAAAGCTTTATTCCGAATGAATGAAATAAGAACAGAAATTGGTTTGCTAACCGATATTGATCGTACGCTAAATAGAACAACCCGTGTCATTAGTCGATCTATCTTACAGAGTTCATTTGAAATTGCGCATGCTTACCTTGCTGCGTTTACATCAAACAAACTTAAATAGGGTAACATGAATACATTTCGTAAATACCAAATTAAATTTCTTACAAAATATAATTCAGAATAAAATAAAAAAATATATCTAGTGTTACAGGGTCACCTTACCTCTTGGACCTCTTGGACCCAAGGAAACAGCGGTTGGCAACAGTTATTCTGCGACTAATCTCAGCATTAAAGTTATATCTGCTAATAGTGACGTTCTGACCAAGAATTCGGTGTTGTGAGTCTTTCTTTGATGACCGCATATATGTATTTGGTTTTGCCCTCTTTTGCCTTCAGATCCAGTTTAGCTTCACAAAAGCTTGATTGACGTCTCGTTGCGTTCTTCTAATCACGTCAATGTCATCAATATATGCGAGCAATTGTACGGGCTTGAAGTAGATCGTGCTTCTTATGTCAGCCAGTGAATCTCGCACCATCTTTTCCAGCATGATGTTGAAAAATGCACTTGACAGTACGTCGCCCTCTCTGAATTCTTTTTTGACATCGAAGGTCTCAGTTAACTCCTTACCGAACTTAATGGAGCAACCAGAATTCTCAATTGTAATCCTGCACAACCTGACGAGTTTGACGGGGATGTCAAAACAAAACAAGGCTCTGTATAGCTCGTCGGAACGAAATTAAACTGTAGGTCCCTTTCACCTGTAAAAAATAAGCCGCACACAACATGGGTGATTGAGAGAAGCTTGGCTCTGGCTGTAACGCCACCACGGCTGTAGACACTGCCATATGCGGCTTTAAAATTGACTAAAAGGTGGTGTGTGTCGACCAAGGTCTACCGCAGTTGATAGGAAGCTACATTGATAGGAACTTATCAATTTGTCCACGAATGGTTTCAGGCGTTCCCACAGTGCGGCAGAGAAGATCTTATACAAGATGTTAAGGAAACTTATTCCCCTATAGGGGTCTCCTTTTTTATGGACCAGGCAAACGGTCAATAGACAGGCCGTCTCCGCCAGCAGCCTTATTAGAATTCAGTTTTGATATCGCTACCTTAACCTCACCTAAGACGGGTGGACGGAATTCTGTCACATCTTCGTCCAGTGTGAATGGTGCGTTTTGCCTGACCGGCGCATTTTGGCCAGCATCGACTGTGATATAACTACGAGGTGTCCGTGTTTATCCCTGTAGGCTTCCGTTCTGGCTTTGTAACGTTGGCATGTTTGTTTTACTCTTTGGTAAGACTTTCGAACGTCATTCCTGCGATAACAATTCTTCATCTCCTCGATCGCACGTTTCTCGTGCTCTTTCTTTATCCTTCTGAAAAGCGCATGCTCCTCCCTTCTTTTCCGCTCATAGAGCTCACGAACAGCTCTCGTTCATCGATGCAACGTGGCCATATATGCATTTTTGTTTTTCTCCTGGGCGGTGGTTGGAAACCTAATACATCAGAGGCGGCATCCCTTAAGGCGCTTTGACAACGTCTCCATTGCTGTTCTAAGGTGTGTGCAGTTGGCATTGGCTCTTGAGAGAGCATGAGGGAGTCATGATTAGCGAAGGTCCTGGAGGTCTCTTGCGACTGCAGCTTTCTGAGCGACGTCAAATTTTGCTGGTCCTTCTCGACTCCGCAGTGTTCGTGTCGAGTCCAGATCATCATTAATCACATAAGTCAAGAGCACAATAAATAGTGTGATGTGCAACTGCCAACGACATGTACGGTGATGAGACCACTGTTATGCTGAGATTAATATTCAGTTGGTAAAAGTCACTGTAAAGGGTAAAAGTATATGTGTCGTGTGATTTTTTAAGAGTTTGGTTTTTAATTGTCAAAAAACATACGAGAAAGTTGCAAGAGTGTATACAACTTTTATACAAGATGATAAAATGGTACTTGCCATATAAGGATTATTTTATGCAAATATTTCTGGGTTACCCTTTCAAGCATATTTGTTGGCATTTCGCTAACATCGAGTGCACTGTTGTCCTTCCAAGGCTGCAATTGAAGCTGACTTATCGACACAGACGAGTGCTTTGACATGGTCTTAGAAAATTGTCTCTAAAGCTAATTTACTACAGCTTGAATTGCTTTCCCAGTAGTTCGATTATGACGGCCTTAAAATGGTCGACGTGCTCGTTAAAAAGATTTTCCGGTGGCACGAATTTAAAAATGAAATTTAAGAATGCTTTGGCACTATTCGACTGTAAGCTTTTCCACCATAAAATGGCAATTCTTTTCAAGTATGGCTGATTTGAGCGAATGCCCTTAATCTAGCGCTATCTATCAGAATTGGGAACCTGAAAAACCAGCAGCAAAAAAATCACTGATTAGTATGGTAGAAACGATATGTGATTAAAAAGCACCTTTCACCGTAATTGGGTGCCAACGTTTACCCCTTCAACACCTCCAGAGTTAACCGAAAAATAATCAACTCTCATTCCTATGCAGATATGTATGTATGTACCTATCCATACGCATCAACGGCACCTGTTTTCTGTCGCCACCGAATGACGGATTGGCAGATACGAGTTTTAATTAGTTCTAAATACCCACCCGAGCATAGAACTCGCACCCGAAAACGACATATGAAGCCTAAAGTCTCTACAGGTAAACAACAAGCATAACTAAAACCCGGAACCAGCACCCAAAGCGGATAAGTCTAAATATAATATAACCGCCTTTTCAAAATGTTCTGTTTCGACCAGTTCATTCCGGTCATTCTCGCTCTAGTCCAGACCCTAATTCACCAGCTTTTAATGAGTCTGGACAGCTGGAAAGCTAATTCGATTCTATACCCGGCCACTCCTTCATGTATTCAATACACACCTGTTCGACACGTTTCTACTATTCTCTTCCTCATCCAAAGACCGAAAAACAATTTTTAATTCATGATCCCCGTCATGATTCTGTGAATAATTCTACGCCATGGCACCATCCAAACAAGGGACGTAACACGTAAGCAACACGTATAGGTCCTTTTTGCATACACACTTTTTTTTATCTTAGAATGTAGGCCAAGAACACGTGTAATGCTACACAGAACATGCATAGGATTATCGCTTCGATATATGTATTATCCCAACCGCCGCAAAAAGGTTATGATTGACTTGGCCAAAAAAGGTGTGAGAACATCAGGGCGTGTAAATGACCAGCTTCAGCAACAACAAAAGAAAAACAAATAAGCAAACAAGCCCCAGTCCCTCTCGGTGGAGCTGTTAAAGCCATCAGTTAACGTTGCGTGGTTTATTATCGACACTCTTATGAATGGACTAAAGGTTGCGTGCCTTATATTCGTTGACTTCATAAGCAATATGAACACAACATACGTTCATCTGTATCATCTTTTGCCTTTTGGAATCTAAAAATAGCTAAGGCTGTCCCGAAAATAATCATCCAAGTTTGTCGTCTCTCCAATCTGCCTCCGTTGTGTCGCCTTTTCAATATGAAAAGGATTCTTGGGAATGAAAATAATAACAAAAATACGTTGATTTGGCACTGGACAAGAGTGCGTGCTACATGGATCCGAATGTGAGAGCAACGTGCCAGGTCATGGCCGAGGATACATATGAGCTTTTCTCAGGGACACGGATAGTGAGATTCGAGGTTAGGATAAAGTAGTCATTGCTGCTGCTGTTCTTTTTATTTTTATTTTTTGCTTCTTTCAAAGATGGATGCAGTAATGCTGATCTTGAATTACTTGTGTGCCAATGAACCAATTTGTGGCTCCATCAGTTTTGCGATAAACTTGTCGCAAAGAAAGTTATTTTGACCATCAGCAATCAATGGTGGACCTTTAGAGCAATAGGAGGGTTGAGCTCAATACTCGACCACTCGACACCCACGGACTGTTTCATCTACAAAATCCTCACAACATCTAAGCGGAACGCATGACACACATAAAATCGAGCAAAGTCCTGTCGTGGGCGAATTTTTCTGACAATCGTATACCTACATACATATGTATGTACTACATGACGAACTAATTTCATCTCGGATTGCCATCGAACAATATCGCCCGCTAACATTTTCAGCATTCCAATAAGTTTGACAAAACGTAAGGACCTGATTCAATGTCAGGATCTATGTTGCTTAGACGAGGAGTGCCAACGTGGCGTAAGTACGTTTTCAGTCCTTCGCGCTATTACAAAGTGTGGTCGCCAGGGCTAATGGAAATTGATTTAAAGTGAATATTATCCTAATCCTTGGCGAAGAGTGAGAATCTATTCGGCGACAAAATGAGCATCCACCTACATACATACATACTGACCACCCAGCCGTGACTGCTCTTCTTATAGCGTCGCGTTCGTGGTGTGTTTTGCAAATGAGAAGGAGAGTAGAATCACAGAAACTATGGCGCCTCACTCGAACTGTCGTCATCACCAGCACCACCACCACCACCATTATTACTATCAACATTATCATCATCATCACCATCGTATCGACGAGAATGGCTGAAGAGCAATTCTCATCCACAAACACATTGGCATATCGTCGAAAACACTCAATCACTGAATCATCGTATCACGTACCAATACACTCAACCATGCTGAACGACTTCTCTCCAAAATGCACTTTCGCCCGAGTTCGTCCTTCCGCACGCCCGTGTTTTGCGAACGAAGCGAATTAGCGAATGGCGCGCGGATCGAATCGACTGTCATGCCAGTGGGACAGGATAATTGAGTGGCACACTCTTCCACAACAATTATATGTAGAAGCACTAAAAAGGGAAATTTGTATTTGTGACACTCTGTGTGTAGGTGTGGTTGTTGCGACGTGGAGTTTATTATAATTATTGAGAGGTGAAATTACCGAAGATAAAAATGAGCGAGCATTGAATAAAGGATCTGCCAGGCTGCCGCAAGGGATGCGTCCGTCATTGGAGGCGCTTGGTCTGGCCGCCTTTTCTTTATTTTCTTTCTTTCTTTCTTCTTTTGCTCCACTTTGCTTAAGCATGGTTTTGTTTTTAAAATAGTTCTCGTGTGCCTCATTGTTTGTTTCTCTATCACGTCAGTCGGTCGTCATCTTCTCGTCTCCTTGATCCTTTGCCATCATCTCTACATTTCATTCATAAAATTTCTGTTCTCTCTGCGACATGTGCTTTTGTATTTCCTGAGAATAGCTCAAATGATTTCATCGGGGACAATAAATCCATCGTGACTTTCAGGACAATGGTAACGATGGCGGGGGTAAAGTTTTACTTTTAGACTGACGTTTGCTGGCGCAAAGTTAAGTTAGGCGTACGTGAAAAGATTCCCTTTGACGACAAAAATAACATAAAGGAAAAATACAAAACGAATGAGCCTTGATGATGGTAATAAAATTTAGGATTTTCTATTTTTAGAGTATCAACCAAAAGAAAAAAAGGAAGAAGGGCGTAGGGAATATGAAACATTGACTCATGCATTAGGACGACGATGGTCGATGGCGGTGCGAGATTAATTTGAATTTCTGATTTGCTTTTGCATGGCGTCGCACTCAATGGGACGTGCGTTTGTTAGCTTTTTTCTTTTTAGAGGTTAGAGCGTTAGATAATCATCCGTCAAGGAAAAAATACATATGTCCTTAGGGAGGAAGCATGAGGGTGTACGAGGCATATTCCAAATTGAATAAATTTCGTAATATCTTTGAGCATATGACATATGTATGTATGTACATATGTATGAACATAAATACGTATGTACGTTTCTGGGGAAAATGTAGCAAAAAATGCCGAAAAAAAATGGGGACTCTATGCGTATCCTTGTGGTACATCGTCGTTTTTCGGTTTTTACACATTGCGGACTGGGATAATAAAACAGCATGTTAAGAGACTTACATAAAGGCTTGACTACAAAGCCTGCAAAATCTACTGTACAAAAGATTTAGTATTTTAGTTTCGCCCATTACTTTGCGCTGGTCACTCTGTCAGGCTAAGACGCCTAACCCCCCCAAAGTTTTGTTCTATTTTTGTGAGACTCCCATTTTTCTGATTCAAATGCCTTCGTTATTCGCATACGATTTGAGGCGATTTGATACCGAACTTCTACGACTGGTTGCTTTACACCATAAATTAAACACCTGTAGGTCTTATAATAAACAGTAATCTAGGTAGAATATTGACATTTTTAGAGAAAGGTGCGACTGTTTGTTTGCTTTTAATGATTTCGTCCATCTGGTTACCACCAATCTCCCAACATGTGTAAGCGATGGTGGACACGACGCATAAAAATATTATGAGCTAACCAAGCTTGTGCTAACGACGACAGACTTACCGGTAACACGGAATATTGAAAATCAATCGAAGGTAAGAGAAGAGCTATCAAAAGATCTTTGTGTACGAGGTGTGCCAATAAGGTTTCGGGAATTTGTAAACAAAAAACAAGTAAAATTAAATTTGTTGCAAAATTTTATTGTCGACCTTCATAACAGTCCCCCTTTAACTCTAAACAATGTTTTCAACGTTGATCCTACGATCCGAAGCATGGTTCAGAACTATGGTTACATCCCATTTGACCTTCTCTACATCGCCATGAAAACACGTGCTCGCCGACACTTCAGGACGCCAACATAAAAGTCCAGTCACTATCTGGAACACATACCCACGATAAACGATGCTGCTGTACGAAATATGACGGGAGCTCCTTCAGGTGGATCGTCTTGTACTGACTCACATTTTATTGACATATGTACTTACATATGTAGGTATGTCATATGTCATAGGGCGCCGTGGCGCAGTGGTTAGTGTGTTGGACTCTAGCGCACGATGAGCGAGTTCGGATCCCGATAACACCAACGCCATCGAAAGTTTATTTCGCGACGTTCCTCCTCGGCGGGGTACTGGCGAAACCCCCCGTAGTAAACTTGCCATGAAAAAGCTTCTCGACTCACGCCGTTCGGAATCGGCATTAAACTGTAGGTCCCTTTCACCTGGGTGAAAAAGAAATCACACACAACATGGGTGATTGAGAGAAGCTTGGCTTTGGTCTTTCATGGGCTGTAACGCCACCAAAGAAGATATGTATGTATGTATGTACATTCATACATATGTATGTACACTCGTTTCCATAACGAGCACTTCCCCTTGCAAGTTAACACATCACGTCGACCATTAGAATAGAAAAAGGATCGACGGTCATACAACGCGATCAGCGCGTTAAACAGATAACGCAAACTACCCTTGTGTCGAACGGTTCGACCAAAGATAAGAAGGGTACAATAAAGATAAAATGGGATCGACAAACAACGCGATCCCACGATAGGATCCTTATCACTTTTGAAAACCAAGTGATGGGACACCAACGTAATGAGATATAAACCATCCCAGCGTGCAGTCCGTGAGTTGTCTATCTGTTGTCGAGTTGTTCGGTTGTCGAGTTGTCTATCTGTTGTCGAGTTGTGCAGTCGTTTTCTTTGTCTGTTTGTCGTCTATTTATAGTTTGAAATAAGTTAGTAGTAAGCTAAGTACATAGTATATTTAAATTAAAAAAAGAACAACAACAAGTGCTTTTTAATTTGCAATTGCGTGAAATTTCCGAGTATTTTCACCAGGTGACACTAAAAATCGAATCTCAGTACGTTAGTCGCAATGTAAGTCACTCATTTCTACCACGCCACTAACACTTTTTTTTCGAGAAATACGCACAAGATGTGTTTTCGACTTCAGCCTTGGGTAAGAACTGAAAGAAAATGCCCCACTTCCTAGACAGATGTTGACGAACGACGCAATGTTGTCAGTTCCCGAATTATTACTAAGTTCCCCAACCTTTATTTCTACACCTCGTACACAACACTAACTCGCTCTGTTCTTCTGGTAAACTTTTTGTTGAACATTTAGAAACAAAAATGACGGCTTCCTCGAATCATGCGTTTCTAATTTAACTTACTCTAAGCACCCAAAGAACGATTATGTAGTTCATTACTCCATAGCATCTGTGAGGTTAATGTTAAAACCATTCTCCAGATAGTAATTAGGTTTTCTTTCTTCCTCGCTTATCCCTCCTAAATTACCTTCCTTTTTAAATTTAAACAGTTTTGCCAAACCCACATTCCACTTTATCTAGAAAAAAAATACGAGATCTTACAGCGAACCCTGTGGCACACCATTTCTTCGAACGACGTGACTGTTTTACTGTCTTGAAATCAAGGTCGAATAAATTCGCTTTGAAGTAATTACTCTTACACACATATACCCCATTACCTTTTGGCCAATGAGGCACGTTCAGTTGTCTGAATTTCCTTTGATGCCACCCAACGATTTTAGACAATTTCAGTTTTCCCCTCGCCATTAAATGACGTACGATATGTGGACGTGTACGTGTACATCCCGAAATTGTTGTTCACGTAACACATGTATGTACATTTGTACATATGTATGTCCTATCCTAATCCTATCTAAAACGAAGGAAAACAAAAAGAACTTCAAAAAGATTTTTCGTTTACTGTTGCTGACTGTTAAGCAATTCGAAATCAGATGCTTAGGATGATAGTACAAGGGATTTACCGCAAAGCTAGATAAATCCACTTAAGGGATCATGTGGACATTCCATCAACACGAGCGCACTAACACCCGCCACAACATCAGTTCAATCACTTTCGAAGGATTAGAATCATTCTCTCGTCCCCTCTCACCCCCTGTAACTGTTTGCATTGAAGATGAGCAAAATTTTGTTTTCCATTTCGGTGGGTGATGATTAAAGGTCTGACCTTTTCGTCGACGCGCTTGCTAAATATGAAACAATTGAAAAGGATGTGAACTTCATGAATCACTTACACCTTCTCTCTCACTGTTTCTCTTTTTTATCTCGTTCTGACGCTCTGGCATCTCTCTAACGCGGTCTCAATTGAATGACCAATTTTTAAGGGTTTCGTCATAATGTTTACACACCGACAATGCATAGAGACCCAGATCCATACATAGATACATGTGTATCTAGCAATTGAAATACTATGAAGCAGAGGAGAGGAAGAATCGATTACTGCTGGGCTCCATGATTCCGGCGAGCACACACAGAGGTGGACGTTAAAAACGAGTGTAAAGTTTACTCCGTCAATGAAACATGTAGACAGAGCTGGCTGTCCGTATCTATGTATGTGTTGTAGTGGAGATTCCAGTCAGCTAAGTCAGCCTCAAAACCAAAAAATCAAAAAAAAAAAAAAAAAAAATGAGTCACGCAAAGCGAATTGAAAAATCCTTGACTGATAACATTTCCACACTCACACACACACACGTTGGTCGATAAAGCAAGGCAAAACAAAAGTCGATTCGGGCGAGGGATGGTACGAGTACGATAGATGAGAACGAAAGATGGCACCCAAGATGTAGCAAAAGATGCTGAGCATACCCTGTGTGGGCTGAATGGATTTTTCGTTTTCGTTTCGTTTTCTTAGCAGGACTTGGCACTGGTTCAATACGAGTACACAGAATTTATAGGACCACACTGATTCATTGAGGCAAAGGATATGAATGTAGCTTGACCCATCCCAAGCTATTGTGACGAGATGCGATGGCGTGGTATACGAGTAGTGTGCTCTGATGCTTTTACTAGTCAGCGATCGGCCTTATTTTTGAATGAAAACGCGTAGGCGGTAATTGATTGTCGAGTGGAAAAGGGGGAAGGAATGCTGGTGGAAGATACTGCCAAGCATGAGACAAAATAGTTTTTCCATGGGTCCTTCCCATGCAATGGGATGTCGTGGATGTTTACCTGTCAACGAAGGACCTAATGGCCTTGTCTCGGTACGTTGTGCTCGACGAGTGATGCTGACATGGAATTAAATTAATTTTTTTACGCTTATGGATGGGTATCTCGGTTTATCGATCTAATTTTAGACCGCCACCAGCATGTTTGAATAAATTTGGTCACAGAAAATCGGTGTGAGCTAATCTGGTTACGAAATGCCATCGCTTTGCGGTAGGTTGAGTACTTTATATTGAAACAAGAAATCGATAGAACAAGTACCATACTAAATGGAAAGGAAGGTCCTTGATGTCGTCGTGGTTTTGTGCGTTTTATTCTCTAAATTACATAAGTTAAGGGGTAGTATGTTACTTGTTTTCAAAATGGGCCTAAAAATAGACCAAAATGGTTGAGCGAAAGGAATACAATCAGGACTCCTCTCGAAGTTCCATTGCTCCGAAATGACTCATAATTCGTCCGGTAATAAAGGATAAGTTTATAGAGAGAACAAAGTCTAATCCCCTCTTGACCATAGCCGCCTACCCGACAAATGCCAACCAACAAACCATAATTACCCCGATCCGCTTAATCGTTGATTCCATTGGAATCGTTGAATCGTCGTTGCTCAGCCGTTCTTCATCTTCATTGAGCAACTTTCCACTCGTAATGACATCATTCTAACATATCCATTAATAAAAACGCCACACAGTAGCCCACGTGCTCGTCCTGGCATTGTGCAAATATTGTTTGGTATCTTTTTTCCACTCATACGACGCCGTCAATCACTTAACCCCCACATCATAGTGTCGTATCGTACTCACATAACAGCTTTCAAGTGTAGCATGATCCCACGATTGCTTTTCGTGCTGCCTTTACATTCGTGCAAAACTACCAAACAGTTGCAGTTGAATCTTCGTCTTTGGCTAACGATTAAACGACTTGACATTTTCCTACATTTGTCTCGAGAGACCTCCTCTTTCCATGTAGACTAGCCAAGTGTATGGGTTAGTTATCCTTTGCCAACCACAACAAACAGGAATTCAATGCAGAATGAATGCGTATAAGCCATCATCACAATCAGTGATTCTTAAAAGACGCCATCGTTGCCACCGACGCCGACGACGATATTTGCCGCCAAGAGGGAGTAGTAGTGGATACTCCCACATTTAGATGATGGCAGGCAGCTGGTTTGGCTAATTCGTGGGTGGCAAGGAAACGAGTTTTTTCTCCTCCTTCCTTCTCCCCTCTGTCTTTTTGGTTCAAAATGCCCTGTTTGTGTCCACTCTCCCTCTCTCTCGCTATGTCGTCAAATAATTTCATTGAGAAATAAGTACAAAAAGATACGTTTTACGCGTTGGATATCGTGTTACGATGGCCGATTTTATGGGGTTCAGAACATTTTCCATTGTAAATTGTGTTCTCGGTCTCGGTCAGAGTATTAATTATCCTTGCACAAGTCTGTTCTATTCGGTAGTTAGTGTCAGATTCTCCATCTTCGAATGAGAATCCTTGAACTTCGGTTTGATTTAATTTCTAATCGATGCTCGCACGAGATTTCTTCCTCCTTGATTCTCCCGTCGAGGCCATTTGCTCTACTCCACCCAGTTTGTCCAAGGAAAAATCATTTTTTTCCCGATTTCCGTTTTCTTGTCTCTCTTTTATGCGTTGATGATAGTCGATGCTCAGGTGTAATGAACATTTATCTGGATGATTGCACTCGATTATACGCTTGCGCTCTTGGTTGCCCCTTGCTTTTGTTTCTGAATCGATGGATAATCGAAAGGGACGCATCAACGATTTTGTGATAAACAAATTTAAAAGGCGGAGCACGTGCATTTGCCGAGAATTACTATTCTGATTTCATGTACATAAGTATGAACTATGTGTGGGACTCTCCGTGACAATTGCTCACCTAGTCGTGGTACGGAGGCTCAGTACAGGTAATGACTCTCGAGAGTCCATCTCTAGAGGAACCCGAAGCTAAGAAGCAATTACGGACCCCCTCCCTACCTCTCCCCTTCCTCTATACCCATCACTCCCCTATTCCCTTAACTCCAAGGTGGAACAGCATACGCCGACGGATGCATGCCTAGGAGGATGCTTAGGTACTAGTATGCGAACTTCGGATACCTCCGATAGCCTTCCTGCAGTGTCTCGGTCTCCGCTGCAGGTGACCGTTTTTTTCCGTGTCCTCGTGGGAACAATTGGTAATTTAAATATCTCAAAAGAGAATGATGACTCTCAAATGTCGTCGCCTGCCAGGGCTTTATGAGTCCTCAGCGGCTCAAAAACCGGAAGTGATGCCGGCATCTTTTGCTGGCATTGCAGCCGGACGGGAAGCTGAAGATGTGTCCTCACTTTCCGATTCCGACACCACACTTGGCGGAGATTCTGTGTGTATGCTCTCGGATGAACTCCCAAGTGCAAGAAGGAACGAAATCATCAGGCACGTAGAGGAAAAGCCTGTACCACCTGGTGGCTTCGTTAAACTCAAATCGTCGGTGCAGCGACGCTTTAAGGCTGCTATAATGCAGGGCAAAACTAGAGAAGAAGTTCTAGTTTATGCAAAATCTACCCCTGCTACCAAAGGCCCGGAACTGAAACGTGATCGTTTCGCTGACACTACCCCACCAAATCTAGCTGCTAAACGCAGCAAGATCGGCAATCCCCAAGTCGATAAAAAGAGCTACATCAGTGTAGCTGGGAGGATCCGACTCGGCGTCGTCCCCAAAGTCTTGGGAGCGAACCCCCTTACCACAGCGCAGATGGCAGCCGTTCAGGAGGCTGTCATTGACACCGCCATCGAGCTGCTGGGTAAGGCACCCAAACCTCGCTTCAAGGGATCGACTTACAAGTCAGGGTGTTTATACCTTGTGTATGACAACCCAGCTACGGCCGATTGGATGAAAACCAACTTTACGGCCATCAAGGACAAGAGTGGACTTGATATTATGCTTGTGGAAGAGGAAGCTTTCCCGAAGCCACACATTGTTCGGGGCTACTTCTCACAAGGCACCGGCTTACCCATCACAAAGGTGTTGGCGACGCTGGACTCCCAAAATGACGGCTTACATGCACATAACTGGAGAGTCATGCAGAGCACGTCAAATAAGGAGAAAGACCTCCTGCACTTAGTTCTGGCAGTCAGCGACAAGTCTCTGGCTCGACTTATAGAACTCAAGTGCCAGGTGGCTTATCGATTTGACGTCATTAAGATGATCATCAAAAGCCAGGTGAAAACATGTAGGTGTAGATGTATAACCAATCGCTGTAGGAAAACCTACAGCCAGCAGTAAGGTGGTTGCACCTACTTCCGCAGTAGAAAACCCTACAGCCCGCAGTATGTTGGTTGCACCTACTGCTGTAGCAGATAAACCTACAGTCAGCAGTATGGTGGTTGCACCTACTGCTGTAGTAGTGACGCCAAGATGTGACGAGCTGCCACATCTGGGCTGACGGCCACCAAGGGTCGTCTGAGTAAAAGAACAAGACGTCCCCAAACCAAACAAGGGGAATCGTCGATGGGAAGTAGATCAGAGGATCACTTCCATCGGGCCGGAAACTTCAGGCGTGGTAACAACAAGCCATACCGGATGAAGGACCCGGCCTACCGTCGCAAGTAATGAGTGGGCTGCGTGTGCTGCAGGGCAACCTGCACCATACCAAAGGTGCCTCGGACACCTTTAGCCTAAGACTCTACCGCGATAGGATCAGCATTGGGCTAATCCAAGAACCATGGGTCCATAAAGATAAGAATATAGGCCTGCAAAACAGGTTGCGTAAACTAGTCTACGCTACAGGAGGTTTTCCTCCGAGGGCCGCATGTGTAATATCAATTTTCTCCCCATTCCAGAATTCATCACAAGGCACCTGGCAGCAGTCATAGTGGAAATCCCCACCGAGGAAGGAGTAAGGGGGTTGTATGCGCCTCCGCCTACTTCCCTGGAGACGGTCAGCAAATTCCTCCCATCGAAGTGCAGGATCTGGTATTGCGACCAGAAAAAACATCACCTGGTAATTGCATGCGATGCTAACGCGCACCATACGGAATGGGGTAGCAACAATACAAATAAACGAGGTGAGTCACTTTTTGAATTTTTAATAAGTAATTCACTCGCAATTCATCAGCCCAAACGAACGAATTGGGCTCGGTTCCAAGCTAAACTCGCCGCTAAAGAGGATATGCTTCTAAAGTCAATTGAATCGACAGACGATATCGACGAAGCAGCTTACCAGCTCAATGCAGCACTCATCTCATCCTATAGAGACAGCTGTACACCCAGGTCAACTACGCACAAACGGTGTGTGCCCTGGTGGAATACTCAGCTTGAGTCCCTAAGGAAGCAGGTGAGATCGCTGTTTAACAGAGCTAAAAGGACTGATTATAGATCTGCTCTAACTAAATACAACCTCGAATTGAGGAAATCCAAGAGAACGTCTTAGAGGAAACATTGCGAAAACATAGACTCGCTTCCAACTGCAGCCCGACTCCACAAAGCACTATCTCGAGAGAACACAAATTAGCTCGGGCTGCTTCGCAAATCAGACGGCACCTTTACCGTCAATCGCAGGGAAACCCTGGAGACTTTGCTCGAAGTGCACTTCCCTGGTTCTACTCCTCACTCGATGTCCTCTGACGATCGAATTAACGTCATGGAAAACATCGACAGTAGAACAAATAGCCTCTCTGGTAGACTCTTCCGCCCCGATAGGGTCAAATGGGCAATTGGTTCATTCAAACCCTACAAGGCTCCAGGCAAAGACGGTGTCTTTCCTGCGATCCTACAGAAAGGCTTGAACACAATTCTACTATCACTGATAGTTCTTTTTAGGTATTGCTTCAACCTGGGATACATACCCCAAATTTGGAGAGATGTCAATCTTGTCTTTTATTTATTTTTTTATCCTGGAAAATCAGATACCTCTGCATCCCATCCAGTATGCATATCGCAAAGAGCGATCTACCGAGAATGCACTACACCACTTGGTGACGCGCATTGAAAATAGTTTCACAAGGAGATCGCAATCTGCGCCTTCCTCGATATAGAGGGAGCCTTCGATAATACTGGCTATGATTCGATCACCTCTGCACTATCCTGCAGGGGTGTGGACAATCCCACTAATCACTGGATTAGAGCGATGCTAAATAGCCGTATTATATCAGCCACATGCGGAGAGGTCTCAGTGACAGTATCGGCGGTTAGAGGATGCCCACAAGGGGGAGTCCTCTCACCACTGCTTTGGTCGATAGTCATCGACGATCTACTACGCAAGCTAACCACTTGGGGCTATGAGGTCATCGGATATGCTGATGACCTAGTAGTCATTGTTACGGGCAAGTGCGAGATCACTACTTGTGAGAGCATGCAGCCTGCGCTCCAACTTATCTCTGGCAGAGAGGGTTTATCTATTAACCCAAATAAGACAATCCTAGTCCCATTTACGAGGAGGAGAAAGGTACAATCCTGCTCAATCCTACTAAATGGCACACGCAGAGGGTTTTCAGAGGAAGTAAAGTATCTAGGTATTGATCTAGACCGTAGACTCAACTGGAACTCCAATATGAGAAATAAACTCATGAAAGCGACTGAGGCCATGTGGGCCTGTCGACGCACTTACGGTAAAACCTGGGGACTTAAACCTAAGGTAGCCCACTGGCTATATACCGCGATAGTAAGACCTATCGTCACCTACGGGTGGACAAAAGTTGAGCAAAAAACTACAATTGTTAAGCTTCAAGGCCTTCAGAGACTAGCGTGTCTCGGCATCACGGGCGCTATGCCAACCTGCCCCACGGCAGCCCAAGAAGCACTCATTGGACTCACTCCACTGCAACTTTTTATCAAAAAGGTGGCATTACGCAGTGGAATCAGAATTCTCTGCTCGGGAACAAATATGCCATATGGACTCGCAGGCCACATGTCCATATTACAACAACTTCCCGAGCTGGATATGATTACTACAGTCTCGGACGCATTGCCACACACCTTTACCTGTGACAAGAGATTTGAGATACTGATCCCGAACCGCTCCGCATGGGAAAACAGTGATCCCCTGCTAAACGCAAAGGCCTTAGGTGGTATACTGATGGCTCCAAGATGGCTTCCGGTGTTGGCGCCGGCATCTTTGGACCAAAACGCAATATCTCGAAGGCCCTGGGAATAAGCCCTAGCATCTTCCAAGCAGAGCTGCACGCCATCCTAACATGCGTCAATCTAAATCTCGAGACTGGCATCAGAGGAGTGACCATCAACATACCCTCTGATAGCAAGGCAGCGCTTAAAGCGCTGGGTTCGTACAGCACGAACTCAAAAACCGTCAAGGAATGCCATGACGCCCTACAAGACCTCGCCAAAAGAAACAATGTTAAACTTTGATGGGTTCCAGGACATAAAGGTATCAAGGGCAATGAAATTGCCGACCAACTTGCCAGGAAAGGTTCCAGCGACAAATATATAGGTCCGGAACCATTCTGCGGCATTCCCGGGTCTAAGATAAATTACTTCTTAGACAAGTGGGAAAAATTGCAACACCTGTCCTTTTGGAACAGCGTTCGGGGACTCCGTCAATCTAAACGACTTATACAACCCCTGAACAAACACCCTATTGACATACTCAAACTCAATAGGGTGGATATCAGAAGACTAGTCAGCTATCTAACGGGACACTGCAGTCTGAGATATCATCTAAACAAAATTAGCCTCTCGTCTGAAACTGAGTGTCGGCTCTGTCTTGAGGACGAGGAGACGGCAGAACACATACTGTATAAGTGTGCTGCTCTCTGCCATCTTAGGAAGCGTATCCTTCTCAGTGAAGTTATGACTTCTGAGGGGATCACCTTGGCTTCTACGAGAAGCATTCTCAACTTCGCTATAGAAGTGGAGTGGCTCCTCGGCTAATCGGCTAGCAGGCGCAATAAATCTGCAAAGGTCGCAGTGCCGTGCTTATGGTAGCACTAACCCCGTATACATATAAGAAAAAAAAAAAAAAAAAATGTGTGGGACACGTGTGCAGACAGATTGTCGTAGTTCAAGAACATTCCAGTGTGGTGAGTTGTGGGGTAGGAGTGACATTGAAAGCATCGATTCAGGCGATTCACGTTGACTAAATGCCAATTTCCGTCAAATGCCTACGAGTGGGATATGTACGAATACTCGATTGTGTAGTCATACGTAGTTGGAAGAGGGAATTTGTTTTCTTTTTTTAAATACTTAGCTGTCCTACAAGGTTACAGTCGCTCCATGTTTGAATGAAATTTTTTACTTTTGTACTGCACTTTGTGTAAACAGACTGTAAGCTCTTGATTGGTTCAAGTCCAAAATGAGTCGAACGATTTCAAGTATTTTTTGCATTCGTTTAAAATTCATAGCAGTCTGTGGTTTTCCGATATGTGGCTGTTATGAGAATAAGATGGGGAAATTCAGTCATACCAAAATCGCCTTTTTTAAGGTTAATTAGCAACAGAATGATGCTCTTAATCGCAAGACTGTATAACTTGCGCAACTTTCACGCCACTAGAGATCGATTGTCATCTGCTGTTGGCTGTTTTATTTATAACAGAGTCTTTATTAATAACAGCGGATGTTGAGAACATTGGTGAGTTAAAATTTTCCACGAGATTGGCTAAGCGTCTGTGCTCGAAATTATTTGACCTTGCTGAAGGAGGTTATCCTTATCGTTACAAGTTACAGTTTTAAAATGCACGTAAATCCATTCCCCAGTTTACGCTTTGCGGACATTCGCACTTGACGTATTTTCAGTTTACGCACATTCGGGAAAAGAGCAGTATTGCATGGTTATTAGCTTTTTATATTTTATTGGAAAAATGTGAGAGCAACTTAAAGAAAATGTGGAGACTCTTTGCCATTAAGGATCACAGTCAGGTAGTAGTGTATCAAACTTACCTAAATGTCGACGTATGTACATACTACTGTGTCCAAAAAGGAAGGTGACATTTGAATTTAAGCTGCGCGCGCAGATGGATTCGGGGAAATGATTTTTTTACGTTGGTAGGATTGTCTTTGACATTCGTGCTAACTTTCACATCAAAATATTATTAGTGATTGAGATGCACTTCGTTTTGTGAGCTTCCAAAAGTAAATCTCTCGATTTTTGTATCTAAATTTGTTGAGCCAACAATTTGCATTAAACTTTGTTTGCGGAATAAATTTTCTGCTGCTGATTCATTAAGGTTGGTACATAAAGCCTTTGGTGATGAGATTTTGTCAAACAAAAAAAAAACCTGCTTACAAGTGGCATAAACAGTTCCATCAACATTAGCCCATGAGACCCGTATCCAAAAAAATCGAATACTTAGGGCTTACATACCATTGATTAACAATTAGAGATCTTGCTGATGATGTTGGCTTTTCAAAAGCTCTAGTCAATACCATCAAAGGAACTTTTGGGCCTCAGACGCGTCATATTTCGATTGGTACAGAAAACACTGATTTTCTTTTCAATGTTTTCTGAGCATCAAAACAAGGTAAAACGTATTATTACATGAGATCAATTAAGTGAATATTGTGCTAAAGGTAGGGCCAGACCAAAAACATCGCGCTAAAGTTGCTCTTTTCTTCGATTAACGTGGTGTTGTAAATTTTGAGCTTCTTCCACCGGATCAAATTGCTTACAACGAATTATACTTGGGGGTCATGCGTCGTTTGCGTGAAGCTAAATAGGCCGAAATTGTTACGAGACAACTCCTGTTTTTTGCATTGATTCTTCGTAACCATTTCGCCATAAACTCGATCCATATCGTTCCACAACCATCGTATTCACCTGATTTTGGCACCGGTGCAGTTTCTAGTCCCAAAGACTGTTCCGGGAACACCGTTTTGAGTCGATAGAAGTGATACAAGCCACACGAGAGCGTAATAAAGGTAGTGGTTGATATCAAAGATATCGAGCTTTATGACAAACATCGGTAACAATCGCGGGAGCTCGAGAGGAGTAGTGCTATAAAATGACTGAGTAACCAACGATATTCTTTGCGTAAAAAGAAATGAGCTGAAGGATCCACGTAGCCACCGTTCCTTATCGGCGTATCTAGAGTCAAGAGGGCGCCTTACTCTGGAGTAGATTTTCCTGAACCTAAGCAACAACCTCATATACTTGCTATTGACAATGAGAGGTATTACCCTTTCGTTTCCCTAGTTTTTTAGATGATGCCGCGCTTTTTAGGGGGCGCCACAATATTTGTGTTCAAAGTGGTATTGATGCTCCGCTGCATTCGCTCAATCGCCGGAAATACCATAATGTTAATGGCCATTTTTCTAGCTGATAATCTTTTAGAATACACTGTAAAATAGCTTATTTCGCTAGATTTTTAGACTCCCTTCGTCTTAGGCTAAAAAAATCGACCTTTTTTCGACCCTGTGATGGTTGTATTCGACACCTTGTGTACCTAATGTTTACTATGGTCAAACGACCTGAGTAATTTAGTTATTTTTAAGTCATATAACAGTGATCCCTCTCAGTTACTGGTCGCTCTTCCTGCTTATAGAATCTTTTCTAAAATCATGAGCTCAAATGCATTATAGCCACATTCGCCAGCTCCCTAAACTCAATATATCGAAGCAATTCGTTTCGTTTTATCTGCAAGATCGAATAAATCAAAAGAGCCATAAAAGCTCAATGACATGAATTAGGATTTAATTCACTATCCCGAAACGAGTCATCGATATGCACTAGCCCACTCCCACGTAATTCCTTTTCCATTACTAGCGTATGCATCATACTCGCTCTCTCTCTCTCTCTCTCTCTCTGGACATATAGGATATACATAAATCGAATGGATTCCCTTCTATCTAAGGTTTCCTACTCGAGACCAAACATGACTTTTAAAATTCCAGGCACACATTCCCGGCCATACGTCCTCTTCCTGTTTTTCTTCCATTGTTTTTTCTTCATTTTTTTCGAGGCTGACATTTCTATTGAAGCAAGTCTCCACCCTCGCACGCGACCATGCCAAGTTGATAGAGAAGCCAACAACAATAAGAACTAGGATAGCCATCTCCCAGGACGAGGCATTGCATCTGCACGTGGATGCGGTATGCAAATCATAAGACTGCTAACGGTAATTTTAACGACTTCCAACCAAGCAACAGCAGTTCCCACTACTTCTTCGGGAATACGAGTACCTTGTATATATAAATACGAGTCTATACAATTTTCAAAATATCCTTCCATCCCACTCACTAACCATGGACACCCAGCTTCGTAGTGAGAAAGGACATCATGAAAGCATAGTGAACAGCAGAATGTTTTCAAAGGATACAGTCAGAGGTTATTTACTAGACTATAGTAGAACAAAAGGATAACGAACAGATATTGTTTCTACGCCATAACTTTCAATTTATAACCGCACAAATGTACAAATGTGCTTTTTCCCTCGATTTGTCCGGACGTTTTAGTCGGTCGCCCTTTACCATCGTCATCGCCACTAGTTGCCCGAAAAATATAGAATACAACGAGGGGGTGTAGAAGGAATGGCGTAATCCGATCTAGAGCGGAACACTTGTGGGCATCACGATTACTAGTTGTAGTATATCTAGCTAGCTATTGGTTGGACGCTTTTATGGACAATATTCCCAATTGACCGTTTACGTTATGAGCATTGTGCGGATCGCTGTTGGTTTGTTTTTCTTCTTTATTGTTGGGATTTATTCCCCAGTGCATCGCAGTGATGATGGCGGAGGATGTATATTTTTTAAGAGAGAGGGGGACATGAGAATACGAATAAATTGCAAACGGTGCCCACGCGACGAACTTATTCTCGAAACGGAAGTAATGGATTATGGATGGTTGTTTCCTAACTTCCTTGCCGCTCCTACTCTAAATCGAGAGCGCGGGTTTTTATTAACGAAATTGCAAAGACGTCAAGATATCAAATTATCTGTGGAGCTAGCTGTCGGGGTAAGAATGAAGTTTTGAAAGTAGCTGACTCACTTGGATTTTGTGATTCAGTAGTGGGTTGCTTTTCCTGCCAATGTCGGACAGGAGAATGGACATTTTTCGGTATTTCGTGGCATACAAGTGGGGGTTTCTATTGATCTATTGATGATTGAGATTCATAAGAATGACTTCAATCATTTCGACATGAATCGAAGGATACTTCAAGACCGAATGAAGGATAAAGAACTTTTGAAATGGGATTTTGTACCAGTGAGAGTTTGAATTGTTATTCTCTGACATATACCCTGTCACCTGGTTCATGTTTCTTAATTCAACCAACAAAGTTATCAAAAAATAATGCTAGCAAAGGTCACCACCACCTATCGCTGACTGATGCGCTGTATGAAATCTCACCCACATCCGATCGAATTAGCATTGCACTTTACCAATCCTAAAATACTGTCAGCTCTTCGGTAAAATCGAATATGCAAATCAGACAGTGTCGTCCATAAATCCCTTGCCCTCGATCATCTCTGGGTAGCAACCATGTGACACTAATTAAAATTACATCTCGTCCACAATAGAAATCCATTCCTTAAGGCATCCTCTATCCGATTGGTGTCGTGACTCCATTCGTATAGCAAAAATATCGGATACCCATCGATTTCCATGCGTCGATTCTGCAGAAATGACTATCGTATCGTATGCATGGGACACATCGTAACTCATAAGGAATTCCCCTAGTCGCCGAGGAGCTTATGTTGATGACATACCACATTTATGCATTCTGATGTGCTATATGCTCTTTCGATCCTTCCTATCGGGGTCGAGTCGTTTCGTGATGCAGAGAACAAAAACAGAGAAAAACTACTAGAGTGGTTCAGAGTGCATTTTCATTTGATTGTTGATTTAACATTGAGGAATCCTGACAGCAACTCATACTCCTATCGCAGCACGAGAGAGGGACATTAGGATTATGTGTGTGACAGTCCTGGGAAGTGAACAATTTAAACAGTACCCGGTTCTAATCAGGCCCACGCCTTGTTGTTCTAATTAATGCAAACAAACTTGACCGTAGTCGTGTCCTTAATTCGTGTTACTCCATTCTATGGTCACGTCACACTCGCACTCGCTCTCGCACAGTGCATTAGACCTTCTATCGACTACCCAGAACTTAAAGGCCTTTTTGTGTGGGTGGATTGTATTTGTTCTATCCGGGTCAGAAGGATAATGTTAAGGAGCCCTAAAGGGGCAAGGAAAAAACAAAATGTTGCCATGAACGACCATAAATATCAAAGACACCTCAAGCGTTTTTGGTCCGCCATTGATTCTGGTTACTTTCATGTAAAATCTGTAAAAAAAAAAATCGAGGTATCCAAAATGACCAAATAATTATAATATACGAAAGCTTAAATACAAGTTGTGGGTGGAAGGATCCCATCTATGGGTACGTAACCGAGTACTGAGGTGCTGGTTTGAGTGATAAAGTGCAAAACAAAGGACAACGGAATTTATCTCCCAGGATACCACGAAACACCAGTAGATCCATCCAACAAGAAACACCTAACACCATGCACCGTACAAAACGCTTTCTATAGGTACGGGTAGGTCATGCGGTTTTTCACCTAAGAGATGAGAGAAAAAGAAGAAAAGAGAAAAGAAACACAACGAAATACCAAAACAAATCGGTGAATTAAGGACGAAAGTGCTGTTGGTTGTAGCTGGTGTTGATGGTTTTGTTGGATACCTTTGGATATAAAGTATCACATTACGTGTACCTGAAAACCGACTTGCCCTGACCCTATCTGGTGTTTTACTGATGAAATTTGTATGAGCTTCTGCTACTGCCAACCACGCGAGCTTCTCCTCTCGGTCAGAGGGTGTATTACTACGCGTTTTAGATTCTAGATACCTGAGTGGTGGCAGTGTAATGTTGTAGATACGACATACAGAAGTGAAATTTAGTATCCTTATGGGACATTAAGTTAGTTATTTACACGTAACTTTTAGCTCCTGTATTTGGTTTTGAGTGGAAGTGTTGCTAGATGGCAGATAGCTGGTGCGGTTGATAGACTGTTTTAATGGTCTAAACGAACTTGGGATTCCACTTAAGATAGTTTCGTTTTCTTTTTAGTGGTTTTGGATTTCTTGATCCCCCTCGGGTGGGCGACCATTGTATATAGCATATATCAGTTCGTTTTCTTTACGAGACTTAAGGTGAGACGTGATTTCGCGAATATACACTAGCTTTCCCCAAGCGACTTGGACTCTTTTCGGAGAATTTAATTGAGAACAAGAAAAAATCGATTTGAGCACCAAAGCCATTTAAGTGAGTGAACATCGACCACATGATTTCGACTTTTCAGGTCTCGACAATAAAGCCAGAGTCATCAGGCCCTTGGCTTGCATTTTATTGTGATACACATGTATGTAGTTCGATTTATACAGCTTTATTCACAATCTTACTTACGTCCAGATTTTTTAGCACATTTCGATGTCCCCAAGCGATCGATAGAGGAATTCATAGCAAGGATTCCAGAAGCAGAGTCCACTTCATAACTATTTCATTGACTATAACGCTTTCCTAGGATTAACATAAAATAAGTGATTTCTTTACCACCGAATAATGTGCTCTGTGCCAGCCGCCTGACAGCCTCGAATGCAGTGAAGTCATTTTTTACCATTCACCAACAACCAAGTAGCAATCGTCTCCAAAGCACTCGAGGTGCGAGTAAAGATCCTGATTAATTTCTGCGAATCTTACGAAATGCTAACGCAGCCATATGTATGTATGTATGTATATGCCTCCACGTACACTGGGTGCACGTACCACCAAGGACCAGTTGGCCCGGGTTTCCATCGCATCATTCGGCGAAATGCAATTTCGTAACTTTTCCACTTACATATTTCTTGGCTTTTAGTCCTCATTTTAGCTAAGCAACGCACGTCACTAAAGATCGAATCACAATGATTCAGCCAAGCACGCACTTTTCTTTTGCATTTCAGTAAATCGGCAGGGACAACGACACTAACGAGTCATCACAACCATCATCAGGACACTAGTCATTATTCATTACGTTCTCTCGTTATCCTTTGAAATATCTACTATGAATCTCATTCACCTTGTCATTGTCCATTGCGTATGCGATGCGAGGGTATATGGCAAACGATATTTATCAATCAATTTAAAGTTCATCGCAACTGTACTCGTATGTCCTGTCGGATGTCCTTCCCGGCAATAAGTCACAACACATACATACATATGTACATATATCTCTTTTGTCCATTTGCCATTCGCTCTCCCCACTCGTTCGACAGTGTACGAGTAGCATTAGACAGCTTGACAATAGAACCTTGCGGTGTACACAAAACATAGTAATAATGGGAATCGAGTTAAGATCCGACCCGAATGGGGAATGCTAGTACCTACTCGTGCGTCTATTTGTATACCCACGTCCCTAGCCATAGGTGACCGCTTAATGATCGTCATTGTCGTCATTGTGTGTGCCGTATTGTCTCCTGTCGCTTGCCGAGGCCACTATCATTGTTTGTTTCGCATTTTCTTCATTCTTGGCGTTTTGTTATTGTCGTTATGGGAAATGTTGACAAACTGCGGCGACCTCATATCCTGTTCGCGTTAACAATTTTCTCCTTTTTCTGTTTTTCTCCTTTTGCTTTGTGTTGTGCTGAAGTTCACGACATAATCAAAAAGGAATTTCCCGCGTACTATCCGCTCAGTGGTGGTTTGGCTTTTTTTTTCTTTATTTTTTGCTACCATTGATTCGGTAGGTTTGCCTGTTTGGTCGAAGGTAACTTTACATACATACGTAACCGCGGAAAATTATGTGATTCAGTGGAAGAATCTATTAAAACGCGGTTGATTACCAATGCAATTAGGTGATGGAAGTCTTGGGTTTTTGACCTATGGCATATGATTCACGGGAATTTGTGTCATGATACACTATTCGTTTCAGTAGGTGGTGAAATTCACAGTGGTTTTCGCTTTAAAAAGTATATTTGTATCTGGAAAAACCGTTGGAATGTGGTTTTGGGTACCACGAAAGTGAATGTCGGAATGTCAAGGAGTTGAGTGGTGGAGCTTTGAAAAGGAGGTTGCACGACGATGGATTCCGAGAAGGCCACTTCGCAGTTGGGGAGTTACAAATCAAAAGAACCTGGTCTGTATGATCTCGTACAATACCGCAAAAACTTTGGTACGTATAGACGGATATGCAGAAGTGCAGAGATGGAAGTTGCAAAACCAAATATTTTGGATGCTTTTTGGTGGCAGCAAAAAAGTATAGAAATTCCTCAACCAATGTGGGCGAAAGCGCTACATATGTATTTTAAAAACATCAGCTGGCTTCCCAGTGGGAAGTTATTGTAATGGGACCGATTTTGCGAATTCCAAATTTTGGCATACATACATATGTATGCCAGCAGGATTGAATTCAAAGACCTTCCAGGCCGGAGCTATGATTTCCATGCGCTCTATATGACCCAGCCATCTTAGGCGTGGGATCCGCAGACGCCATGCTACGTTCACATCGCTGTACAGTCAGTACAATTCACTATTAAGTCTTCTCCTCCACTCCCGTTTTCGTCCCGTCCATGTCCCCGCGTCATAAAGCAGGATCGGGATGATAACGAGTCTTGTATATGGTCACCTTGGTATTCTAAGGCGGTTGACAAGAGTTGTTCTGCGTTTAATTTCGGCACTGATGTCATTGCTGCATGTCACTGTGGAGCCTAGGTAGATTAAGTCCTTGACTACTTCGAAATTATACCTGCCAATATGTGCGCCCTGGCCAAGACGCCGGTGGTTTGTGCCCTTTTTCGCCGATAGCACATATTTCGTTTTGCTCACCCTTACCGCCAGTCCCATTTTAGCTGCTTCCGCCTCAATGCTTGCAATGGCCTCAGTGACAACTCGGTGAGTACGTCCAGTTATGTCAATGTCCTCGGCATATGTGAGGAGTTGTGCGGACTTGAAAACGATCGTGCCCCTCATATTGACCAGTGAGTTTAGCACGATCCTTTCAAGGACGATGTTGAAAAAGTCACACGATAGCGTATCGCCCTGTCTAGAGTTTTTTTTAAACTTTAAAGGTCTTGGTCAATTCGCTTCCGACCCTGATGGAGCAGTGGGAGTTCGCCAATGTCATCCTGCACAATCTGACGAGTATGGCAGGGATGTCGAAACTAGACATGGTACTGTATAGCTTGTCTCTATGTACACTATCGTATGCGGCCTTAAAGTCGACAAGCAGATGGTGGCTGTCGATCTGAAACTCGTTGGTTTTTTCCAGAATCTGCCGTAGTGCGAATACTTTGTCGATAGTAGACTTCCTGAGCCTGAAATCACACTGATATGGTGATATGGACCAATTAGTTTATTAACGAACGGTTTCAGGCGTTCACACAGTGCAGCAGAGAAAATCTTATAAGCGATGTTCAGGAGACTTATACCTCTGTAATTGGTGGATCGGGCAAACGATACTAAGATTTCATTCATCGAGTTTGAATTCCTCTGACCATATCTAACAGATGAGCTGGTGTATACTCCGAACCAGGTATTCTTCAGCTGCCTTAAGGAGCTCGGCAGGTAGTCCGTCTGTTCCAGCAACTTTGTTGGACTTAGGCTTAGAAAAAGCGTTTCTAATTACCTTTGGTGGCTTGAAACGCAGCACATCTGAGGCAGCGTCTCTGACGGCGCTCTGGCAATGTGGCTATTCCTACTCTATTGTTTGTGCTGCTGTGGGCGGATTTTGAGAGAGCTTGGAGGAGACTCGATCGGCAAAGATTCTGGCAGTCTCTTGCGATTGTAGCTTTCCGACGTCATACTTACGTTGTTCTACTCGCCTCCTAAGCATTCTTAATGAGTGTCTGACGGCGATCGCAATGTGATCAGTCTGGTTGGTGGTTGATTGAACAAAAGACCAGCAGGTACCCTTGTGGATGTTGAGATGGGGGAATCGTGTGCTTGCTACAAGGAGGTTATGCCCCGTTAGGATACCGATTAGCCTAAGTCCGTTGTCGGAAGTGGTGTTATGGAGGCTATGCACCCGGTCTGTATCCGAGGCTTGTGGTTGCTTCTGAACAAGTGGGTTTTTACGTAATAGGGATGTTACCCCTAAGCACAGCCCCCAAAGTGGAGGGCCAGGTTCCTCTTTCCCCAGGAGCAAGGGGTTGGGTCGCTGCACACACTGGTTCACTACCTGGCGGGTACCAATGTAGTTATACAGGGGGGCCACGCGGAGGCTGTGTGTCAACTTGGATTGAGCAGGGACAGAGATCGAAGCTGGCGCTTGCCATGTTAAACGCGATCAACTTCCTTGCTCTGTTTGCTCGCTCCCTCCCCCGTTAAACATTACCGAAGATTAATAGTGAAACTTTCCTCTAATAAGAGTCTTAAAAATTTCCAATCCAATAACTCATTAAATACAAATGCTTTCGCATCATCCTACAGCTTCTCAGAAACCGTTTTTAACAAGCTGCATCCATTAGGTGCAGTTTATTTGATTATTTTCCAGAAAAAGTAAAATCTCTGTCGGCTCGAACTAAAAGCCAATTTTTCACTTTTTTACTATAAATCATTTGCAAAGCTGTTTGAAGGGCCCACACCACTGTAATCATAAGCTCTCAAGTGTCATTTACGCCCTTCTTACGTGAATCACATTTTGTATAAAGCTATTCGTCACTCGTCGAGTCGTCGCTCGTGGCATTTAAGCCAAACTGTTGTTACCTTAATCCTGAATGTCTCAATTTCGCCGCTATAACAACATAAATAAACAAATGGTATCTATGTATATCGAAGGACCCTCATAAAAAAGAAATACCTTCTGCGACGTATCTCATATGCCCGTCCACCACCTGTTTGATTTTTTTTTTTTCTTAAATTTTCAATTTAAACAAACATTTCCCAGTCGAATGTTACAATCAAATATCAGTGAAATCCTCTTGTGGCCAAAGAGAGGAAGACAAATTCAAAACAGAATCTGTCCTAAAGGGGAAGGGAAATTGACTTCCATTCACTGTCATTTGCTTAGCTCGTGGAAAAAACACTTGACGATTTGCCCCTTCAGGGAACCTCCCAATACGATATTTCGTTTTTGCATACCGAGAATAGGGCACATAACGAAGGTAGACGCCGAGTTCGAAACTACCCACTTCTGCTACCGCCTTGTATCTGCGGGTGCGGCGGGCTCGAAGAGATTGACAACATCACCGAGGATGAGGTGAAATGAGAGAAACTGTGAAGATACTTGTCGCGAAAATTGAACACAAGTGACGTAGGTGCTTGACGCCTTGAATGTCAAGAACTCGTACGTCTCTGCTAAACAATTACGGATCATCTTCCTCCAGCTCTCCATAACCATCACTTTTGGTGAAGGAGAAAGACGCACCGGCACGAGGTTCATGAAGTTGCGACATCGACAACATAGCCGTAAATTCCATCTACTTACTCGTACATAGGTTTTGTCGAAACCAATCTAACACTCCATATGTTGTACGGATACTTGCGTGAGGAAGGCAGCACCGAACTGCCAACGAATAGGCACTTTATGCGTAGTAATAGTAGCTGTATCTCATTCAAATTTTCTACGAATCCAGCTGAGGAGGATGTCGACGAGAACGGCGATCCTAGCGGTGATGAAGATACGAGTTGAGGCGGCTGGAGAAGTGTGTCGACAAGCAGATGAAATTGGTTTCCTTTTATTGGGAAATGTGAAAGTGGTTCGGCGAAGGTTTTCGGTATGGCAACGGGGACGTCTCGTTCATAATTTAGAAACAAGCACTTGTGCTCAGCGATTGGATTCGAATGGATGATACGTGTGAGTGAGTGAGGTCGAGCTGATTTAAAATTCAGTTTTTCTATAAATTCGTAAATTTCCATCTTGTGATGGGCAATTAATAACGCAAAGGACTGTGATGGTATGCCGGTGGTCTCTACGACGAAGTAAAGAGCCACTCGGGACTAGCGGTGATTGAACTCCACATTGAACATTCCACAGGTTTATTGTCTTAAAATACACCCAAAACAAAGTAATTTCCTCTGTAGTGACCGTGCTTAAATTCGGAAATCATCGTTTCATCACCCATCGCTGGATAGGAATACAAAATTCCTTGACCATCTGGTGCTGACCTCCAATGAAAAGCCACCGGTAATCCGGTGCACCTTGAATTTAACATCACTACACATACGAACCCCACCAACAGCAATTCTTCTGCGGCATTGGTATGAAAATTCCATGAGTCCTGCAACAGGACATGAATTGCCGGAACTGCTACCTACCCGCCCACGGTTAGCAATCAAAATTTTCCAGTTCAATCCACATTCCATGCATGACCACCACTGCAGAGTAGCTCGAACATACCATCGGCACACCTTCCGCAATCCTCTCCATCCACCATCGTTTCATTGGTTTTTACCATCTTTCGCTTAGCAATCGTCCTGGGCATGTTGCGGAGGATTTTAATGATTAATTTATTGCCCGAGGTGTTACTGCATGCGCGCCCGTGGGCGATGTTGAGGTATCCTTTCGAAAACGTCGTCGTTCTTTCCGGTAACGAAAATACTACTCCACCGGGATGGGGATCGTTTACCATAATTCCTCGTTAGCCATAGAAGAAGCTCGTTCCCAGCTGATGCAACACATAATTTTGCGGTTTAATTAGGGCGGAAACATGACGTTCATGTTGCTGTGAAAATAATTTTTTTTTTTATTTCTTTCTTTCTCACGGCTTGTTGCACCTATCCAAACATTATGCACCTGTTCGCCTGGTCCATGTGTACAACTACGTGTGGCTTAATTCATTTAAGGGAACGTACGTACATCCACCCTGGCAAGGGTTATAATGGCGCTAACATTCTTTCCCATTTTGTCGACACATGTCGAATCTTACCCATATCCTTGTTATTCAAAAGACTATGACGTTGCCGCAACTCTGGTCCTTGCCTTAAGAGTGAAGGCACGACAGTTTAATGCTCGTTAATCAAACAAAACCTGTCGTTACCACTCATAACGATTGTCAACAAGACACCGTGCGACATTTAAATACATTTGGGCCCTTTTCCTAAACCCCCCTTACAACACCTTAACGAAATTAGATTCAATCAAATTATACCGATACATCTACATAGTCAACGCAAAGCGAATGAAGAAGATTTTGGACGAGAAGCACAACAATCATCGGCACTCTGCCTGCGGTGAAGAAACTTAGGAAACGTCAAGTTTATGTGTCGATTCCTTTCGATTTATTCAGCACGAGGCCGATTTAGTACGGTTGATTTCGTGCGGAGCTATGGACGGGAGGAATAGATGATTAGAGTGGTGATGGATATCGATGAAAGGAAATGACGCAGTTAAGCTGGAAGAAGTGAATTGTTATGGACACTATAGATGGGAGCCGATTTTTCTCGTGAGCTTATGCACTTGGGATGAAGTATCTATTGAGAGTGGTTTATTAGCCTTTAAGCGTCTTCTGTGTGCGCTTTTTAATGGGGTCGTACGTGTCTTGGGTCAAAAGTCCTGATTTGAGGATGGTAGAGGATTTATGGAATCACGATGAACGACAATAGTGAGAAAAGTTAGGTTAACAATTCCCGTTTACATTTTTCCATGCAAAGTTGAACAGCCTATTAATGGCTAGTTGGTGTCAACATTTGGAACAAAACCTTCTTCGTTGTCTGCTTAGTGGAATATTTGTACACAATGCCAGTCTAGGATAATTTTCGCTTTATTTTTATACAAAGTTGAGCATCCTATTTCCAATTTATGGAACTTTTGTAAGCTTGAATGTTGAGAAGTCAAGCTGTCAATATCGACTAACGCTGCTGCTCAGATGCTCTTTTGTAGAGTGATGCTGCTAATCAGCGACGTTGCCACTGATCATTTTAGAATTTCAGGAGCTTAATAATCGTGCATGCATTTTACCTTATTCCAAACGTACTCACTAAATTACGATTGTCCGCTTCCAACTTTGTGTCCACTGTCGGGCGCCACTTTAACGTTTTCCTTGAATCACGACTGACGCAAGTTTTTTCTGATCTAGAATCATCTTACCTTCCTCAAATGTGGCAGCTTATACATAGAGCCGTTTTTTTGTATCTTAAATTTTTAAGAAAACCCATATCCATGAGTCCTTCCGCACATCCTACTACCAGTTGTTACATACTTCTAGCCTACTCGACCTTTCTGCTACTTCATGGGAAAAACGAGTTAACCATCTGTAAAATATCAACCTCTTCAATAAGGCAAGGATCTATCCTCTTTACTTGTATCCTTTTCATAACAACTTTCCACATAGCCCCGAAAATCTCTCGAAATCAAGCATACCAGCCAAGCTTTTAGTTACTTGTTTACCATCCTTTCCAAAGCTCTTTTCGAAACACTCCACCAAACACTGACACTTAACAACATACCATACCTTGATCCACCCATCGCGTGAGGATAACTGGTTAAGCACTCTTCCATCGAAAGTGATTGCTCAAGTGGGAATCAATTATCAATACTCTACACTCCATTCAACTACCATCGAAACATTAGTAAAGTATCTACCAACCACTGAGCATAACTTTTACTTCATTCACTTATGCAACTGGTATCCTCCCTGCATGCTCTTTACCTACATACATATATATGTATGTATATCCTGTCAATAAGTCTGAAATGATAATGTATTGTCCTTTCACATTTTCTAAATTACTTGCTGCTCCTGATGCTTAGTCCTTTACTCGTCCCACAATGGACGCACTTAGAACACTGCTAACACTAACACATGGAGTAATGGTAATAAATTGCTTTTCATGTATGTACATACAGTCTTCGTTGTTTTGACTTCTTTGAGTCTTTCGTTTTTCTTCCTTTAACATCCCCACAGCAATATACTTTCGTCAGGTATCCTTTGGTATTGTCTGGTGCATTCATATGTATTTCCACTGCACACACACAATATTCCTTCGAGCAATTATTTGATCTAACGCTACACAACCTGGGATCGAAACAAACAACAACTGGGTAATCGATAATAATGCAACTGCACGAGGCTGACATCCTGCCACGTTTGGACCTTCAAATCCACAAACATACATATGTTTGTGGTATGCATCCTGTCCAGTTGTGCATCTAGTACGACTGAAGTGTGTTGCATCGACTTTTATATCATTCCTGTTGCTTACACACGAGTCCTCGCCGTACACCTGCATCCTGGTCCCGTTTGACTTTACAATTGTTTTTTGCAACTGCAATCTAGACAGAAGCTCGAGCGTAGTTCACAGATGGAGAGAGACTGAGGACTGGTGCCACTGCACCGTGAATTATCGATGTGAAGTGCGCTTAATTAATGCGGTGTACTGACTTAATTGGATTCCAACAATTCTCCTAACTGTTTCCAGCTCCTCTTTTTTCCCATTCATCCTGTACCTACTGCTCTCTTTTTTTGTTTTTCATTTCCTTGCGTTGAGATGCAAAATAAAATTCGTCCTGCCGGAACGAGATATTGCAACTATGGGAGCAACGTGGGTAAACGAAATTTTTTACACCGAGACTTGATGAAGTTGATGGGATTGTATGTGACTCTTAGTTGCAAAAATGACCGGAGAGAACATGACATTTGGCGGCATGGGAACAGGAAAGCACAGCGTGAAAAGAGTTGTTGAATGTTGCGAGCAATTTGCATTTCTCTGTAGGATTAACAATTGTGGCACTTGTCGGCATGTTATTTGATTGATATTCTATTCACGTGGCGTTTCGGGTGCACTAGATATTCCAGTGGGGACACACTAGTGATGGCCTTTAGCGTGTCAGGTAGTTCCTGGACGTTCTGTAACGACCGCCCAGGATGCATGTCACCACAATATGTTTATTCCAGTTGACAAAATGCCGCTCTTACTACTCCTTTATCTCAGCTCCTTTCCGTATTTACTTTCACTTAATTTCCTTCACTCCCGCCAGTCAACTATTTACCCCATAATCGTTGTTTGTCGACTGCCCTATTACCCAAATTAGATTCCAAGCTACCACACACAATGGCAAGGAACAAAAGCTCAGCAAACGTCCATCACGAGTAGGTAAATTAAATTTCATGTGATTCCGAGAAATTAATTCATCGAGCATAAATCACTTCTGACAAACGAGCTTAGTTCATATAGTGGTCGTCTAACTCCTTTTTTTCTTTCTTGTGTTTTTGGAATTGTCTGTGTAGGTACATGGGTGGTCAGCGTCATCGTTGTTGGCTCTGCCCGTTGGCGATGGTGTCGTTTGTGACCCACTCACAAGGACATAAATCTACGTGAATACTAATTAATTTGTTGTGTATCCTTTAGGATGAAGACCAAACAAAAATAACATTAATTGAGCGCCAACAGAATTACGAGCGCCGTAATTTTCATTAAGCAACCTACGGACGGTAGATGGCCACGTGTAAACGTATGCTTGCACTCGTCTGTCAATGTCTCGGTTGCATGGCGATTTTTCTTGACTCTTGAATCCGACCAGATACATACATAGATGAATCTAATTAGACAAGAATCCCTACGTGCATATGTACATAGTATGAAGTACACATGACAAATGAAAGACTGGGCACTAGTTGCACTAGACACGCGCACGATGATAGTTCAGACAGCGAGTCGACTGAATTGAATTCATGGACAACACAATTTTTGGTTGCTTCTCGGAAGACATGTTGAAGAACATAGTTTGTCTCCTCGTCTATGGGATGAGAGGGTGGTATAATTGATTGGTTAAGTTGAATGAGTCAAAATCTATAAAGAGCACGTGGCTGAGATCAAGCTGATGGTTGAGTGACTTGGACATGAGAAATGTGTTTACGAGATGATGGAACTTATGTATGTTTTTGGGTGACAGATAATAGTAGGGGAGCCCGGGATGCTAAATTTGCAGTTACTAGAGCGTCATGGGGACCTATTGGATTGTGAAGATTAGGTTCTCAAACCAAAAATTTTATGTCAAGTTTTCCATTTTAGTGGGGAAAGGAGCGTGCAAAAATTTTTAAAAGTGTAAAAAAAAAAACAGTCACATGGAAATACTCGAGCGCGTTAGATATTAATACAGTATACTCGCTTCGTCATTCTAATAACCGTTAGATATTAATCTGACGATTAGATAGCGGTGGGCGGCTGAGAAGAGCGGTAAAAAAGCAAAACAGAAAAAAAGTTATTCGAGCGTGTCAGATATTGAAAGGGGACGTTTAGTGAACTCAAAACAGTGTTTGGTTTAAATTACTGACGATTTGGACGTGGCCTACACTCATGACTGATTTTTGAAAATGTTAAAAAAAAATCGTTAACTTGAAATACTCGAGCGCGTCAGATTTTTCTACTGTTGGTTCAACTCGATGTCAGAGTCACCCTAAATGATAATCTGACAATTATGTAGAGGAGTATTGTTAATCTGACAATTTAAAAAACTTTGCATGTGAAACACTGGGAAAGAGGGAGAAGGAACGAGAGGCGTGGAGTGGGCAATACATGGATATCAGCATCTGTACACTCATGCTTTATCGATGGTTTTAGCTATATCGCCCCATGAAAACCGTCAGATTATATGTTTTTCGTAATCGTGATAGAATTCCCTTCAAAATAAAAAAAAAATTAATCGCGCTCGAGTATTTCGAGGTGACGTGTTTTTTTTACAACTTTGCGACTCCCCCATTTCCTTATGCCCCACTCAAATTGTCAGATTATTGAAATATACACTTTTCAGGATGTACTTAACTTACATGTTCTTAATCTGACGCGCTCGAGTTTTTCCGAGGATCGATTTTTTTTTACTAATCTGACGGGCTGCCCTCAACGCACTCCCCTATATTAAGGGTTCATATTTGGTAGGGGTACAATACAGGATGCAAGGTTTCTCCCCATATGATTTTCTGACGCGCTCGAGTAACGCGCGAAATCCCCGCTTGGGCTCCCCTACTATAACGAAATCAATAGAGTTTGGGAAAATTGTATTCGGACATAGATATGTACATATATACTGTTGAATGCATATTGGAAGGTTTCTGAAACGATGCTATGGCCAAGAGGACAACAACGAAAATGTGGAAACTGAAACGAAATCGAACCGAACATGGAATTGACCAGAAACGAAAGATAATCAAGATAAGACAAATGAAGAACGCAAACTCAAAACCAAATATCATGTTGGAGCAAAAAGTGACAGTAACCAGATCTGTCACCGCAAAATTGAAAAATGCATGATAAATGTTTGTTGGAAAGGAAAAGACGTATATAGCGAAATAGGCAATGAGGGATCCGTGAGTAAATAGTGGTAGATGAAAGGCGTGATCAAGTGCAATGTTGGGCATCAATGTCTGTGAGCAAATGTCAGTAATTGTTCAAGGAAAAGGTTCGTGGGTAGAAAAAGCGAGTAGTGATCTTTACGTATGCGCAGTATTTTGACGGTTAACAAAAAGATCGCGAGAGCAACCGAAAGGCGGAAAACGACGTAGGTCGTAAGCAACGTTAAATAAGGGCCATCTGTATCATATTCTTTTGGTGGCGTTACAACCCATGAACGACCAGAGCCAAGCTTCTCTCAATCACCCATGTTGTGTGTGATTTATTTTTCGCACAGGTGGAAGGGACCTACAGTTTAATGCCGATTCCGAACGGCGTAAGTCGAGAAGCTTTTTCAAGGCAAGAATACTACAGAGGGTTTTGCCAGTACCCCGCTGAGGAGGGACGCCGCGAAATAAACATTCGATGGCGTTGGTGATATCGAGATCCGAACTCGCTCATCGTGCGTCAGAGTCCAACACACTAACCACTGCGCCACGGCGCCCTCTGTATCATATACGCATGATAAAAACACTGAGACACTAATCTACAATACTGCCCTATATTTTAAAGCATTTGTCCTATAATACTTCTGTTTCAAAACCCATTTTAGCGCCTAATTAAAGACACAAATATCAAGACTCTCCCTGATACCCACTGATCCAGTAGCACTATGCTGCTACAGAATAAATGTCCTTACAATTGAGTTGTCCTTTTCCATATGTCCTTGTCCACTACTTTCCGAATATCCACGGAAACTAGATTCTTGTACCAGATAGACAAACTGCTGTTTCACTTCTTCACAGAGTGTGTGATGTACAATAAAGTGTCATGTTTCAGGAACAACAATCACTTGATATTTGTAATCAAGACTCAAGCACCCACACAATGATCATTATTGGAGGATGTGAATACCTGCAAACTGTAAATGACCACTGCACCATGACAATACGAACATGCTCTCAAACAAAACTACACCCAATGGACAACAGGATGCAGGACAACAAAGTTTTGCATAATTAAATTCACCCACGCAGATAGAAAATGGCGTATCCAAGAAATTTCTGGATTCCTAGGCTACCGCACATACTCGTGCTCATCTCGGTACTCAACCTCACTTTCGACCTTATATCATCGCAGTGCATGTGCTCATACTCCGTATCCTGAGTTGGCATATAAATTACATGAAAGTGCAGGTGCCACAGCATACATGTAAGGACGATAAGGAAGTTTCGCTGTTATTTCCTCTATCCAACATTCTTTATTCCAGCTTTCTTGTTATGCCTTCCCTTGCAAGATGCCAGATGCCAGATGCATCGCGATAACATAGCTTATACAATGGCGCTGTCATTAAGTCGTTTCTGCAACAAGGCTTCAGTCCGTTCGAAAGGACTTGACTTGTGATCCATGACGCGACATCATCTACTACTTCATGAATTAGTGCACAATAACGAATGAAAGGTTTATGTCATCGCATGAGTCTATCGGTATCCTTTCTGGAATTAGGGACATTCTAATCGAAAAAAAACGCGAATTAGGTCGTTCGAGGCATATACGTACGCAAATGATAATGCCAATGAACTCTCATGGCTTAGATGCTATAAAAAATTGTATCCTGATGGGTAAACGCAGAACAACACACGGTGGTTTTAAGGATTTTTAAAATCAAATGATTGACACGGAAGACGGCCGTGTATGGTAAATCTCAATCAATGGTAAATGTAAAGGCCAAGCTACACAGCGGCCCTGCCTTCTGCAGTATCACTATGCAATTAGACTGTAATACACTCACGTCATGGGGATAGATGTACTGCGAAGAAGATGGACGTAAGGTAGTCCTTGTCCTTGCTTGGCATTTAACAAAACCGAGAAGTTAATGAAAGTTCAGGGGAACACAGGTAAACTTAAGTGCGCCATGAAAGTTTACTAAAAGGACGATGCGGAGCACACCTGCTGCAGGCATATAAGAATTGCAGGTGGCTGGCTACCAAGTCTTGTTGTTGCAGATGAACTGCAATGGGACAAAAAAGGAATGCCCTCAAATGCTGAAGGTCAGCTAGAAGGATACAAGTACCACGGTGGTTCGTAGAATGACGTGTGTCTTCAGATGCGGCTACAAGAGAAACACATTACGCTGTCTTGAGTAACAAATGTTCACTTAACTGCGCGGGTTGTAATCAAGAGCTCAATGCAAATGATGGCTGGAACTAAATGGGAAAAGGGAGCGATTCCTCCATCTTCTTTTCAAAGAAAAAAGGGTAGATTGAGTGATATTTTACCGACAGAACCATCTGTTTCGTCAGATTCCGGATGAATTCCTCAAACGGAACAAAACCCCTGATGTATGTATGTAGGTCCTATCTATGACCTCATCTCGGAACAGATATGACTTCAAACCGCCCGCGCCCACACAAGGCGAACCGATACAGTCACTCATACAATTGTTCTAAGGATGTGGGACAGGATGGAGGACCATGATTGCATCGACTACATACATACATGTGACTTCACTCTCTGTCAACGGTAGTCCCTCGCTCAAATAAACAATATGTTTGCTCCTTTCTGCTATAACCTTTAGGATGTACCTAGTTTCAGTTTAAACAGGCAGGCAGTAAACAGTTGTTTCCGTTGTGCAATTCCCTTTCATTACGTACACTAGCATGTTACATCTGAAATGGCCATGTACAGATAATGGATACCAAGGAATCCATATAAATATATACTCGTATCTGTATATGATAAAAATATTCTGAACAGATGTCTTCGCGTGGGGGAATACCCGTAGACATGATGGATCCAGAACGTTAGTTTACAGCGATAGGTCTGCATTTGAACAGAGTAGACCAGGCAGGATCCAAACTGAATTGAGGAATATCAGAAGCAAATTCTGATTATGTCGATTGTTTTGGTTTTGCTTGAGCACAGATGGATGAATACTATGCGATGTTATACCATCAGAGACATAATACATATCCACTGTGCGCAAAAGATGAGAGGTGGATTGTTTTACTTCTTTTTTTTTTTTTTTTGTTATTGCGTCGTTATGTTCATCACAATCAATTGCAGATCTTGGATTGGATATGGAACTTTAGAATTGTGACCTTTCTCGATTAAATGATATCGATCGTCTGCACCTTTCGACGAGGTCAACGTCCCGTAAGGCGACCTATCGGAAACTTTAAGCTTTTCATTAATTTTCCGTGGTTTGCGAAAAAAACCAATTCATTTCGATTTCGGATTTTTCTTATAATGATAAGAACGCGCACATGGATGGCTCATAAGACAGCCTTCCATGCACCCCACTCTCGTTAGCATAAGTAGAATATTTCGAATATCTGTCGTCGTCCATCCCGTACGGCTCACACACTCTTATGATGGATGTCTGGATGTGGAAATCAGTTTCTTAGTTTATCTCCTGGTTACATTGTTTTTTCCATTTCGGTTTCAAGGAGTTCATCAGCAAATGGATACGACGAATGATATGGCAGCTACACAGATCGCCTTACGGGAGTCTTACTCTGTAATTATCTCCGAAACGAAAACACTCAGCTAACTACTGATACATATGAGGGAGGTTTCATTACAATTGTTTTGTTGTTATCGTTTATGTTTTTTGGGCTTTCGTTTTTCCCCATGACCTCGGTAGCTTTGGATAAGGTCAAGGTTCAGACTTCATGAAATGGTATTGTAGCTAATGGAGGTCATGAATAGGTACAGACAATGTTTTTGTATTGTGTGGCATTTTCGTACGTGCGAAACGTACATACGCACTTTGGATTTCTGTCTATTAAAGTTGAATTTGACGATTCCGGCAGCAGAGAGAGAGAGAGGGGGGGGGGGGGGGGGGGGAGCTCCACTGTGTGTACTGGACATGGTACAATGTGGTTATGGAGATTGGTATCTATGGTTACGCTGACCTTTCGCATGGGCTTATGATGATAGGCGGATGATCATGGTATTTCCATTTAATTGGTGAAGTGTTCGGATTGATTTGATGAGATAATCGTTAGACGAAACCTGTAATAGAACATCTAATTCAACTGGACTCCGTAACGCAATACGGAATTCTACTTTTCTGCTTTTGTCTAACGTACGTGACACTTAAGTATGGTAGTTTTCCAAGATCAAATGGAATACAGCAGGTGTGTTTTACACTCGCTTTTAGTTCGGAGTAATCTTTTATGTTCGGTGTTGCAGCGCGCTAATGAGAACAGAATTTATATAAGACTTCGCAGTCTAACTCCGATATCAATTTGAACACAAATAATTCCCTGATTTGTCAGACGTCTATGGTTTAACAGCTAAAAGTCCACCACCTTTGGGCGACTTTTGGACCTGATACATCAAATAACAGATGTAACCGAAGATACATAATTGTATGGGGTGGGCCATCTAGTGGTCTGACAGAAAGTCAGTATCATACCTCCGCGAAACGAGATGAGTCGCTTTACGCTTGAACAACATTGGGAAACAGGGAAGACTTATTTCAAAAGTGAGTGCTGTGTAGCCCAAACAGTGCATTTTAGAAAAGAAGTTTTGGCCGAAATGAAGCACTCACCGTGACTGCTGTACGCAAGTTTGTGCAAAAAGTTCGTAAAACTGGTATGCTAGTGGACAGCACTCATGGTCCCCGTCGTCGTACGGTGGGCACAGATGAGAATGTTGCTGCTGTGGCCGTGAGTGTGAGACTCAATTTTTCACGCACTAGCCTGAGGAGAATTCTACACAAAGATTTTGGATTATTCACTTACAATGTCGAATTGACTCAGCAATTGAAGGCGCGCGACCATCTGCTACGTAATCGCTTCGCAGTTTGGGGCTTAGAGCAGCTTGAATTGGACAACGATTTTGGGCAAAAGATCATCTTTTCTGACGAGGCGCATTTTCATCTCGGCGGCTACGTTAACAAACAAAATTGCCCCAGATGCGGCTTGGAAAACCCGCAAGTTATTGTCGAGAAGTCAATGCATCCACAGAGAGTGACAGTTTGGGGCGGAGTGTGGAGTGGTGGCATCGTTGGACCCTTTTTCTTCGAAAATGTGGCTGGGAACAACGTTTCGGTCAACGTTGGGTGTTACAGACCCATGTTAACCGACTTTTTCTTACTGAAATTGAGGACATGGATTTGGACGACCTCTGGTTCATACAGGTTGGCACGCCATGCCACAATCGATATTTTGCGCACCAAATTCCCAAATCGTATAATCAGGCGTCTTGGCGATGTCAACTGGCCGCCACGGAGCTACGATTTGACCTCTTTGGACTTCATTTATGGGGGGCGGTAGAGGACTTAAGGACTCAAGCACTTAAGGTCATTATCATTCAAGCAATCCGTGAGCTACAGCCCGAAACCATCAACAGGGTCTTGGGAAATTGGGGTGAGAGAATGCGCTACTGCGAAGCCAGCCGAGGCAGAACCACGTTGTATTTCATAATTAATAAAGCCATTCATTGAATTTTTTAAAAGATGCCCACCCTGTATGTATATTTCCAACTATCTCAAGTTGGAAATACTTCACCACAGCATCTTGGATGGCATTTTCTGGCATTCTCACTTGTCTCTTTATAAATCATTTACAAATGTGTGACCGTCATTTCCTTTTAAGACACACACACAAAATTTATTGCCAATAAAATCGTTCTTCCAGGGCGAAAAAAAAATTATAGCAATTGTCGGCCTACACCTTCAATGAAATTTTCCAATTTTCAGGAATACGGGTGACCTCTAGCCTTTAACAACGACATTTCTGGTCTACGTACAAATACGTGCATTAAGCGACCTTTGTTGTGCCAGAGTGTAGGTGATAAAACGTGATGCACTTTTGCGATAATACTACTTGCCTCCCCTACGTAGTAGATACAGGCAATTTCAGGAAAGGTACTCGCTAAAAGAATGTCCCTAAAAGCATCCCCTGGATATCCTATCGCCTTGTTTTTATCTTTTTTATGATGCAAATGGATTCTTGTAGCACAATGCTACATGGAGTTTCAAGGAGCTCCAAAGAACTCCGCGACCGGCGCGTCATAATTTGTGTTAATTTTATGGATGAGGAAATACAAAATGGGAATGCATCCACATCCATGTGACCAAGTAAAGGATATCCCTTTTATGGTATCTATTATCCCTACGTTGGGTGTAGAAAACAACGAGCACGGAACCACACAAAAATTCAGGCTCACCATCCCCATATTCGTTGTTTATTGCTTTAAGAAAGAAAATAAACGAAAAATATTTTTCCTTTGGCCAAAAAAATACAGAAATTCTTCTTCTAAGGATGCCGAGAGATATATACATATTTTCGCGAATGGCAAGTGATAGATACCCACAGATAGATGGCGGATGCCAGCAGGTGCCTATGTCGACGAGTATTGATGGGATACAAATGTAGTCGGCGGTTGGATTTGCCTTTTGCAAATAGATTCGTATCCGAAGAATTCATAAATCTGTAGGTGTGGGAAAGATGCTTAGATTCTTTTTAATTTTTTTCTCTATTTAACAGATGGAGTTGTTTATGTTCTAAAATATTCAAAGTCAGTGTTCGCGGTTGTGGGTTATTTTAATTTGTTTTTTTGTCGAGAAATTAAAAAAGATAATTGGATCGTCTGTTAGATAACTTTTTTTATTTGGATTCACGGGATTTATACATTTTTGAAATGCCGGTCGAATGAAGGACGTTTTGTGTTTTTGTTTTTTACGAGGGTAGGGAAAAATCTTCTATAGACACTATGAGGATCATAAGCGCGTGCTCATACATAGTAGTGTGAGATTTATACTCACTAAAAACACATTCCTTCGGGAACGAGCTTATACTGCAACTAAGTCATTCCACTTATCTATTCCGTTCTTGTGTGTGTTCGCATTTGGTAGGCGACATTCTAACGAAGGTTCCTGCAATTTCCGCCATGTTCGTGCGTTTAAAGTTGATCACGCAAAGTCAATGGGTTTTGTGTATTGAAGACGGCGCAATACATGTTGTTCGTCGAGTAATTGAAAAACAGTGCTATTTACGTGGTCTTTAAGTCAACGTTTATGCTTTCCCGCAAAACTTTTTCGTTTCATTTTCTACAGTTACGAAATTCAGATCTCGGTTCTTATGTACCACGGTACACGGACGACAGCTCGTAGTACTTTATTTTGAAACGTCTGTATGACGTTAGAATTACTTATCATGGTGCAACCCCAGAGTTTTATATTATAAGTCCAAACTGTAGCACTTGCTTGTACAGCTTATTTTCAATACTGAGTTTAAAATACTTTCCTAATAACCAGTACATTTGTTTGTATTTACATTCAAGCTCGATACGTTTTTTCTTAAAGTGAGGGCGCAGTGGTTAGTGTGTTGGACTCTGACACACGATAAGCGAGTTCGGATCCCGATAAAACCAACGCCATTATTCGAATGCCTTTTTCGCGGCTTGTTCCTCAGCGGGGTACTGGCAAAACTTCCCGTAGTATACTTGCCATAAAAAAGCTTCTCGACTCACGGCACTCTAAGTCGGCATTAAACCGTAGGTCCCTTTCACCTGTGTGAAAAATGAATCACACGCAACATGGGTGATTGAGGAGAAGCTTGGAGATCAACCTGGAAAGAAAATATTACCGAACGAGCATGGAAGGCAACCATATTGCTCCGACAATCTTGCAAGAAAGCCTTAAGGGAAAGTTGGGGCTTCAGCGCTCCAATAACCCTATAGTTGTACATCACAGTCGTTAGACCTATTTTATTGTACGGTGTTTAAGTCTGATGAACTGCACTAGACAAAAAAACATACCACTATACCACGTACATCGAGAAAGTACAGAGGTTAGGTGGCATGTGCATCACCGGGACCCAAAGGTCTACTCCAACGGCGGCGATCAACCTGCTACTCCACGTAACCTCAGTCGATATCCACAAGCAGAAGCTTCAATGATGTAGAGCACGTCAGCCCCAAGGGTGCGCCATTGTGCGCGAACAAGTACGAGACAGTCACAGAGGAAATGCACTGCAGTGTCATCCTCCTCGCAATATGTAGCACAGATAGTCGTCTCACTTATGTATGCCAAGCACGCAGAGATGCTTAGCAAAAGTGTAGTGGCTTGTAATGACTCCCACAAGTCTTCTATAGTCGATTCTCCTTAAGGACAGGAACAATGCTGCAGACTTCTTGCAGACATCAGGGCATACGCGGTTTGGCATCCTGCATCCTGGACAATTCCTCCATCTACGGTTGTGTGTATTAAATACCCAGTTAATGTGGGAATTAACCATTGATGCAGGTAGACCTAGAGCGGGTTCAGGTCCTGAGAAACTCTCCTCCGAACCAATTCTGGCGAGTTCATCAGAGATCTCATTTCCTGGGATCCCAGAGTGGCCTGTAATCCATACATGTCCTTCAAGAAGGACTTGAGTTCAAGCACTAATTTGGAGCTAGTTAAGGGGTTCCACACAGCTTTGAGTGTCGCTTGGCTGTCACTGCAGGCGCATATGCTTTTCCCCCTCCACCTGCGCTTCACAGCATAGTGCTTGGCCATTAGGATTGCGTATATCTCTGATTGGAAGATAGACGCATATTTTCCTAACGAGAAGTGCAATCGGATGTTTTCGCCCTCAAAAAAGACCCCAGCACCGGACCCCCGCCCAGACTTGGAGCCATCCGAGAAAATGCGTGAATCTCCGGTCTTACGGCTGCGAGATTAAAGGTCGGCTCAAAATAGACGAGTTATATTGTCGGCCACGTTTCTATCCTGAACGACAGAACAACTTTACCAGCGAACTTCGACTACATTGAGCCCACCACTGTTTCTGAGAAAAGATCAAAAATAACATACCCAGAAAGGAAAAAATGGTAACAACAAGCGCGACCCCGCAGGGGCTGTGTGGTCAAAAACCAAAAACGGGGTGGGAAGCGGAGTCTTTACCAGACCATTGCAGCACCTTCCAGGCTGAGCTGCAATATAGGAAGTCATGTCTTGGCTAAGGTGAAATGTGATATCAGTCACAGATATTCAAATTTTCACTGATAGCCAGGTTACTCTGAAATCGCTGGGGTCTTATACCTACACATACAAGGCAAGCCTTGACTGTCGACGATCTCTTAACAAGATGGTTGAACGGTTTAACATTCAGCTCCTATGGGTACCAGGACAAAGCAACATTTCAGTAAATGAGAGAGCTGACATGCTTGCCAAATAAAGAACGACGCAACGAACTTACATGGCATACGCTGGTCCACAACTAGCAGCCATTAAACTATAGCTAATGAATCAAGCCATGGCTGAGATAATTCTGAGATGGATCCAAGGACATACCTGCCTAACCACCATGCAAACGTAACCACGACTTAACCGACAGCGAACTACGGGACAAATCCCCCTAAAACGAATCGACATCAGCATAATCCTTGGTGTCCTCACTGGTCACTGTCTTATTGGCAGTCATGCACAAAGGCTAGGGTAAGTTTCATGTGACCTCTACAGAAGCTGTGAAGACGACGTGGAGGTTGAGACCATTCAACACCTGCCCTGCGCCTATCTGGCCCGCTGTCATAATAGGAAACAATACCTAGGATTCTACTTCCTTAACGACCTGACTGACGTTCAGCGGATAAGGATCTTCTTAATTTCGTAAGAAGTACAAAATGGTTCCATGAAAAGGGGGTCGTCCCCCTCGTAGCCCCCACAAAGGGCCTACCTGGCCTAGGTGCATACTCTCCCCCTTCCTTTGGGGGCTAAATATTACCTACCTACCTAGCAATGAAAAAATTGGCAAGATCAGGTACGAATATCTATGCGAGATTCGTCGGTATCAATATTTTCCTGTATCCTGTTCGACCTTAGAGCTTAATGTTAAATTACGAACAAGTCACTATGAACATTTCGAAGGAATACAGGGAATTTTGTATGACCGCTTCAAGGCCCAATTAAACTATTTTATCTTTAAAATTATTAAGTTTAATCTAACCTACATATTTCATGAAAAGAAAATGTATTCCTTACGACCGTCTTCAATTTTGTTTCCCTCGTAAAATACAGCCGTTTATCCGCCTCTCGCAATTGTATTCCATGGAAAAAACGCCTCAAAATGTATGAATTCGACTCATTTTACATATTTTAAATTGTCTTCCTTCCTCAAAGTATGCTAGGCTCCCAGAGGTCAGAATTAAGTAGAAAACTGTTACTTGGCATACAAAGTCCTAAGCTATTTTGTGTCGAGTTCAAACAGCTTGACCTTACAGCCGGCAGCGACAACAAAGCGGAGATAAAATACAATAAGATTCGCCCGGCCGAATACAATAACATCATCAGCATAAAGTAAAAATACAAACGACAGATTGTATTTAAAATTAGAAAGAAACAAGAAATAAAACAACGAAACCCTGACAAGCACGTTCGGTAAGAGAAATAAATAAAAAATACTCAGACAAAGTCATGTCAGCTAAATAAATTGCAGGCCAATCTCACAAAGCAAATAAAATAAAAATAAAACAATCTAGCTATAGATGAAAAAAAAAATTAAATTAAAAAACGCACTGTATCTAAAAATTTACGATTACGAAAGTATTTTTCTGCCATAGCTATACTGAGAGAAAAGGACTACAACTGGAAAAAAGGATTAGTCCACCGCAGCAAGTTGGAAAGTTTTATGAATGCCGCCGCCATCACTCGACGCTTTTCACATCCTTCGGCTTAGTGGTACGTACACGATGTACGATATACCAGTGTCGCTATGGATATATCTTTTTTCATGTCGCGTGTAGAGTTTATAACCTAAACTTTTAATTCGTAGTGGGAATTAAAAATGAACAGTGCAGAGCTACTTTTCCCTTACAGAAATCCGTCATCATACCTGTAACTTTTTACCATAAAAAAAGTAGCAATTCGAGATCAAAAATAAATTGATTGCTTTAATCGGTCGCCGGAAATAGAAAAACGACATCGTAAATACAATAGTAAGTCTATCTATAACAATTTATTGTTTATGCATTCTTACATAACGTGTTTATCATATGTATCTTTTCACGTGTGTTTCGTCAAAATGTCATTCATGTCATTCGGAAAATATGCTTTTCAGTTACGGTCAAAAATAATTACTTGTATCCTAAGACTGTAGTAGAACCGCAGTCGATGCTGAGAATATGGAAAAACCACTTCTGCAGACTGTATAACGGCGATGTTAGTCAATATACCGCTGTCAGGCAGAATGATCCATTTCTAATCGGCGGAGACCGCAGAAAATTCTGTCCCCCTGACCTCGACGAAGTTAAGATTGCCATATCGAAGCTCAAGTCGAATAAAGCTGCTGGCGCAGACGGACTGTCTGCTAAGCTCTTCAAGGCAGCTGGGGATGACCTGGTTGGGAGCATGCACCAGCTCATCCGTAAGATATGGTTAGAGGAAAGCATACCCGAGGAATGGAGTCTCAGCATCGTATGGCCCATCCACAAGAAAGGAGACCCCTCTGATTGCGCCAACTATAGAGGAATAAGTCTCCTTAACATCGCCTACAAAATCTTCTCTGCCGTTTTGTGTGAACGCCTGAAGCCTTTTGTAAATAAGCTGATAGGTCCTTATCAGTGCGGATTCAGGCCAGGGAAGTCCACCATCGACCAAATCTTCACACTACGGCAGATACTGGAAAAAACCAATGAATTTCAAGTCAACACTCACCACCTATTTGTCGACTTCAAAGCCGCATACGACAGCGTAATTAGAGACGAGCTATACAACGCAATGTCTACCTTTGACATACCTGCTAAACTCGTCAGACTATGCAGGATGACTTTGGAGAAGGCTCGCTGCTCCATCCGAATCGGTGAACACCTTACCGATAGTTTTGATGTCAAAAAAGGACTTAGGCAGGGCGATGCGCTGTCGTGTGATTTCTTCAACATCATATTGGAAATGATTGTGCAAAAATCACTGGCCAATACAAGAGACACAATCAATTTCAAATTCTCGCAACTCCTTGCATACGCCGACGATATTGACATTATAGGTAGATCACAGCGAGATGTCAATAAGGCGTTTGCGAGTATTGAGATGGAGGCGGCGAAAATTGGTTTGGCGGTAAACGAGGGCAAAACTAATTATATGCTGTCATCCAAAAACGACGCTCAACACCGACGTCTCGGCCAGAACGTTTGTATAGGCAGATATAAGTTCGAGGTAGTTAAGGACTTCGTCTACCTTGGCTCCGCAGTGACCTGGAACAACGACATCAGTTCCGAAATCAAACGCAGAATCACTCTTGTCAACCGCTGTTTCTTTGGGCTCAGGAGGCAACTGAGTAATAGAGCCCTCTCCCGAACGACAAAGTTGACTCTATATAAGACCCTTATCATCCCGATCCTGTAGTACGGCGCAGAAGCATGGACACTATCAAAAGCGGATGAGGAGGCCCTTGGTCGGTTCGAGAGAAAGATTTTGCGCGTGATTTTTGGGCCTATGAATGCAGACGGGGGATGGATTAGAAGATTCAACCACGAACTTTACGGGCTGTACAGCGACAGGAGCCTAGTCAGGCGTCTACGGATTCAACGCCTAAGATGGCTGGGCCATGTAGAGCGAATGGACACCACAGCTCCAGTCCGGAGAGCCTTTGAATCCAACCCCGAGGGACGAAGAAGCAGAGGACGGCCGCCCTTAAGATGGCGCACACAGGTGGAAGGGGACCTAAGCCAACTGGGTGTGCGGCAATGGAAAAGGCTAGCGAAAGATCGTGCTAGATGGAGGGGCATGTTGGTTGAGGCCCAGGTTCACCCCGAACTGTAGCGCCCACTAAGAAGAAGATCCGAAGATCTTGACTGTTAACGAAATGAATTAATTACGAGATGTACGAAAATATTTCCTTTTCATTGCTACGGTCTACTGCATTTAGGGATTTCGTGTAAAATAATTTCTAAAAAAATTGTGGTCTCAGTAGGAAAAATGACACCCATTTAATTTCATATTTTCTTTTTTTAAGGCCACGACGCAAAAAGAGGGGTGTTATAAATTTGAGCTATCTGTGTGTCTGTCCGTGTCATCGTAACTCCTGAACGAATGGCTCTTTTTTTTAAAGTTAACGTGATCGAAATGGTTCTTAGCTACAATTTGTGAAGATCTATTTAGGTGTTTCGGTTCTCGACCGACCACCGCAATCCACCAGCATCGGGCGCGGTCAGTACTTAGATGGAAACACCGCATGTTGCTGGCATCAGCCGCCTACCCATGTAACCCAGGGTAAGGAAACACACACTCATGTCCGCATATTAAACAATCTATTGCTCATAAACTGTTCACGAGCGTGTGAAATTTCGACTGCCAACTTAGACTAAAATATTATAAAAATGGAAAAAAAAAGTGAAATGTTTCCATGTTTTATCATTCGGCAAACAACTCCCGAGCAGTAAATCAACTCAATTTAGCTCACGAATGCGAGTGTGTGCATTTATGGAAACTCACCCCATGTGCGCACTCCACATATGCGTTACACAGAACCCACCCTACAGAGTGCACATAAGTGTGCGTTCTCCTTAACGAACATATAAAGTGCGCACAGGGGTGAGTTTCCATAAATGCACACACATAGAAAAGTTCACAGCCAATTACTCATGAGTGTGCGTTTCCTTACCCACCATCTCGCCCGAAGGGCTACATAGACCTTTCATGACGACAATGCGCCAAGTTTTGACAAAAAAACAAAAAAAAAAAAAACATTCCACCGCTGCTACATCTATCCTCTAGCTCCGATATTGCCTCTTAATACCCCAAGATGAAGTCACACCGCAAGGGAACTCATTGTGTCGAATTAGAGGGGGACTATTCCCAAAACTTCATACTTGCTCTCTATACGGGTCGTGCAGATAACACGCAAATTGTTCTTCCCTCAGTATAGTCTATAAGAGATGTAAACCCCGTTGTCGGACGTCATAGACAAAGATCTCTTCCTTTTATTGTTCTAAAGAAAAAAAATTCCCTAAGACATCTGTAGAATCTCACCTAAGTGGCCGGGTTGCTGAGAGTATTGGTCCAAATACGTGCTAGTGTTCCTTATCCGAGAAAAGGATAATTCCTTAATGTCACACACACATTCATAACTACGTCCAATGCCAACGTACTGCTGCTTCCCCAAATCATGATTTATTCCTCACATAACACTAAACACGAGGACCCATTCCTCGTCCATCCAGACACGTGGCCCACCAGCCAAACCTACAAACACCTCCATAATACGTATATTCATCTATCATACCAAAAGGACCTAATACAAATACCGGACAAAGAAGCGAACAAGCAAAAAGGAAACATAATCACCGAAAAATAATTTTGATCTTTGTCTAGAGACTTTGCAAATTTCTATAAATACCCTTTTGACGTGCTAAGGTTCACGTGTCCAGCGGTCAGTGGTTGGTAAACAGCTTATCCACCCACTTTTCCCATTCGCATAACGCGTTCCGAGAAACTCAAGACATTTATCAAATTACATGACTTGGCGCGTTAACACAATCGTTCCTGTGGTATATTGCCCTATGTCCGGTTTCGATATGATGATTACACTGTGACTCATTGGACTCTAGGTTGGGGCGTGTATAATTTGATTCTTCTAGCACAAGGGCACTTGGTGTCTCTGGCCAGAAACTGTGTCACTTGTTCCATTAATACTAATACCCCCCGGGCGTATACGTGACATTTTAAAAGTCATTTTACAATAACCATAAAAAATGATCGCTAATAGCATGCATAAATAGTCTGGCGTTCCCAAGCACCGGCGGCGAAAGAGACCTAAGGATAAAGCGGATATTTTTAGAGCTGTCCGAAATAGCAGTTTTCTGCAAAATATCCAACCACTTGGGATGCATCCATCTGTCGTGCTGGAAGAACGTAACAGATCTCGGTCAATGGAGGAGTGCTCAAGAAGCGTCAGAACAGCTGTCAGCGTGGCTAGCTAGCTAGCCGCCTCATCATGAATGCACCTCTATAAGTATCTCGTGAATTCAAATAAATTATTTAAAATAAATCCCTAAAGCGAATCAGCTGCTCGACACGAATACATCTGTCACGGAGGTGTATGGTCGTGTGTGGAAGCAGAACAAATATAGATCCACGCTGATCGGGTGTGTCTCCTCTCGCCGCCCCAGCGTAGAGCGACGACAGATCGAAAAATCGACCGCGACCGGACACAGTTCGAATGATAGCCGAATTGTTTGGTATTGGGTTTTCCAGTTGAAGTGTGACTGCCGGGCGGTAATTTTTACGGGCGTCTAAAGTGCGCGTGAATTCATTTCGCTCCATCCCTATCGAACTGACCCAAGGATCAGCGGGACTGTGACTGATTTGTGATAACTGACATTTCAAAAGTGATTTATTTTTTTTGTCCCAACACCAGAGAGTGATTTAGCCTGATTCGTTGCCATGCAGGAAGTAACGGTGAGTGAATACGATTTCGTCCTTCTTTGGTACTCATACGATGGTACTTACTTAGCTTAATTAAATACAAAGAATTTACACGCAGACGAGTGGCAGTCAGCCAACTGGGTCGTCGAACGACAAAGTGCTTTGTCGCTGTTACATAGCCCGTGTGAATGGAAATGAAAATGTAAACGGATGAAAAACGACAACCAAAAGAGGCGTACGAACCTGATCATGGAGGATGAGATAAACATTTTACCAATTCCGTGAACTCATCGATTGCATTCGACGCATCCTATCACTTTTACAATCGCGCAAAACGATACACCAATTTTCGTCTGCCATAAGTGTCGTAACAGCCTTTATTCGATGACTTGGCTCTTTTTCAGTTTTGTCATTTTTCTTCTTTTCATTTTCCATCTCATTCTTGGGTTCGACTCTGTTGTTGAGCTATTTTTATCCATTCTTCTGTCGGTCTTTTATGATAATAATATTTCATCAACGGGTTTTACACACATTAAACGAACGGAACGGGACGAGCCTGTGCGATATGTGGTTCGGATGCGCTGCCATTCCACCTCCGATTCGGATTATGTAATGTTTGTTTGTGTTGTGAACGTTTCGATTTGTCCAAACAGTAATATGGTGATGGCCGGTGATGATATTCACGACAAGGACGAGGGTATTGGATGATGGTGGTGTTCCAAAAGTTGAGAAATCACTCTCGCCTGGGAATAGTCTATTCTAAGTCGAATGAAAAAAAAAAAAAAAAACCAAATAATGCGCTACTTGGAGAAGATGAATTTTATCTGTACATACGTACTAAATAGATGTGAGTTTATCTAAATATAATCTGAGCTAGAAAAGTCGGGAACTTTTGATACCAGATGAATGGGCGGACGAGTCATAATTTTTAATACGAATTAACAGCGGCATTCAATGCTTTTGGAATGGATTTTATTTTTGGAATAATTACCAGATGGATGTGTTAGATATTTGAATGGAAAATGCAGTTATATGTGACTATAAAAAGCGACTGACTGTTTTTACAATTATCAAACGTGCAAACTAAATCTATTAAATATGGATGACAGAAACTGCTTCGTTAATGGTATCTGACTTGACAAGCAGACGAACGCACCCTTTACAGTGGACGTCACTCACTAATAACCGCCACATTACTCATGGAAATTTAATAGAAAATGTCACAGTCACACTTTGGAGAAAACGCTAACGAAATAGCCCGCTAAAATGAAAATTCAACTTTTCCTTTTTGAGTAAATGATCTTAGGTATCGTGGGCCGACTTGATTTAAGCAAGCTTTGGTCCCTTCATTTGGGCGCGTACTAGTTATGGCGGCCGTTGAATTAGTAGCCGATTATAGCGCCCCATCATGATGCAGAAGTTCAATTCTCTCTTCATCAGGTACATAGTACAAACTTAGCTGTGACTAATATGAAATCATCTCGTGCTCGTAGAGCATTCTAAAAACACGAATCACAGACTTCTCAATCAGCATCGCATTGCAGCAAAGGATTTTGCTCGAACTAGCTGTCAAATTTTATCAATTACACTCGCTGTCACAGCATCATGAACATACAATTCATGTTGATACAACGCGGAGATTCTAGACAAAGTTTGGAATGTTAAATTAGTTCAAGAAGTATCCTGCGTCAAGGGTGATATGATCAGAAAACCGCCAGGTATTACGGATATAAAAATCCAAGAACTGCCAAGTCAATGTCTGCAGGAAAATCTACTTAGGTTTTATGAAGACTATGCTATCCAACTACATTGCCTTTTTTCTCTACGAAAAAAGACTCGTAAGAATTTAGAGAAGCTCCTAAAAGCCGAAAGCTGTCTTTGGTTCACTTAACTTCATTACGTACCTGAAGTTTGTCTCCACCTTTGTATTCACTGGTTTCGTTCCCGACCATAGCAATTGCTACTGTTGAGCCTTTTACGGCAGTCCAACGCAAATGTTGCGCTAATGGACTTTACATTCCAGGTTACAGGAAGAAGTTATTACCGTTGACAACCTCTCATCTCTAAGATAAAAAAAAAACAAAACCAAGAAACAGAAACTATGGCTAGCCTTATAAAGTTAAAAGGTTCCTTCCTACTCAAAGTCAATTTGTCAACCAAAACAGCTAAATATTGAACTATCACAATACCTAGCTCTAAAGCAGAGTCCTAGTAAGACCTATGAATAAACTCGCTTATTGCTCACTCCCGCCGTGGCGCAGTGGGTAGTGTATTGGCCTCTGACGCCGATGACACGGGATCGAATCCCGACAATATCTATGTCATCGAACGTGTTTTCCACGGTGCTTCTCCTCAGCGAGGTACTGATAAAACCCTCTGTAGTATATTTGTCAAGAAAAGCTTCTCGAATTTCGCCGTTCGGAACTGGCAATGAACTGTAGGTCCCTTTCACCTATGGGGAAATAAAATCACACTCAACATGGGTGATTAAGAGAAGCTCGGCTTTGGTCCTTCATGGACTGTAACGCCAATATAAATACATAAATACATTGCCCACTCCTAAAAAGGGTATTGCATTTATTATTTGTGAGCACCATGTTACAGAGGTATAAGTCTCCTGAACATCGCTCGTAAGATCTTCTCTGTTGCACTGTGTATACACCTGAAAAACCAACGAGTTCCAGATCGATACCCACCACCTGCTTGTCATCTTTAAGGCCGCATACGATAGCGTACATAGAGACCAACTATACAGCGCCATGTCTAATTTTCACATCCCTGCCAAACTTGTCAGATTGTGCAGGATGACATTGGAGAATTCTCGCTACTCCGTCAGGGTCGACAGCGACACGATCGAGATCTTTAATGTCAAAAAAAGTTTTAAACAGGGCGACACGCTATCTAGTGACTTTTTCAACATCGTCCTTTAAACGATCGTGCAAAACTCACTGGTCAATATGTAGGGGCACGATATTTTTCATCGAGATGTCATTGAAGCCTTTATGAGTGGTTAAAGTGGCTAAAGTGGGACTGACGGTAAATAAGGGCAAGACGCTGTTGTCGAAAAAGGATACAAACCACCGTCGTCTTGGCCAGAGCGCACATATTGGCAGGTATGATTTCGAGATAGCCAGTTGACAAGCCGAGCCTTCTCTCGGAACCAAGGTGACCATATACAAGACCCTTATCATGCCGGTCCTGCTTTATGGAGCACAGATATGGACCTTATAGAAAGCGTATGAGGAGGCCCCTGGTCATTTTAAGTAAAAGGAGGAGAAGACTTAATAGTGACTTGTACGGACGATACAATCCAACCTCATGGGCGATGTGGTTGAGGACGGTAAAATTTAAGGTAACGCACGCAAGTGAAAGAGGACCCCAACCAACTAGACGTGCGGCACTGGAGACTGCTGGCGAAAGACCGTGCCAGTTGGAGAGGTTTATGAAACTAGCAATAATTCAGTTCGAAATTCCAATGGGATAAGCTCAATTGAGAACGAATCCGGATAGATATCAGATATAGGTATTAAAAGAATAAATACAATTTTGAGTGGATATATAGAAAAGGCACTCGGTGTTGTTCTTTATAAAACCGAGAGCATAGAACCAAAATTGAGTATAAATGTCGAGGTACAATACTCGTAGTGTTTTGAAAACAAAATGAAAATATTTTCTACGCAAAATTTAGTGCAACCGTTAAGTCAGCTTGGCAGCAGCTGTCACTCATTCGCAATAAAACAAAACGTGACACACCTTAAATTTGATATTTTTTCATTACAAAAAAAAACTGCTAAAAACACAGATTCCGCTCATAGCAGCACGCAAATTCAGTTTTAGTTTTCACTTTCACTTTAAGATAATTAGTCACAAGTAAATCCGACAAGTGAATGACGTAACTGCCAAATGAACGCGAGCGCAGTGGTTTCAATTAGTGGACGCGTTCACAGACATTTTCGAGTACCCGAAAATGCCATAATTCGCTGTTTATTTTCATTCTTTTTCCATTTTCCGTCGTACATTTTTACGATTTCAGTTAATTTTTTTTTCGATGCAGAGATGCCTAAATGCTTATAGCAAATCACTTCGATATCATATTAGACGATTGTGTTTATACAACCGCAACAGTTTCTCAATTGTGAGGTATGAGTTTATGATGATGGTTCTGATAAATTGACGGGTGGATTGGATGCAATGCAAGTCAATTCAGTTTTTTGTGATCCGTCCTTTCCCTGTAGTACATCATCGCCGGTATGTACAATAAATTGTTGTACCTTTCGCACCGTTTTGTAATTTTATCTGATTGCGCTGATGCGGTTGTGCATGATTTAAAAAACAATTACTTCAAAGAGGACTGTCCGGCAGTATTTATATCAATTTACCCCATTCGAGTTTTGGTTTGAAATTGTTCTATGGAATCGATTCGTATTGACCAGTTAAGGTGAAGAGGTCAAATGCTCGGTCACTTGCTATTGGCACTATAAGTATTCTCTTTCAACTTGAAAAAATATTGCTTACCCAACCACACACCATCCTGGGAAGCATGATACTTAAAATACTACAGGCATCCTTACATATTTGGCGCCCAGGGCTTTGCCTTCTAATACCATTTCGTACAAAAAAGAAATCAGACTCTTGAGTTCTAAAATTTCAAATTAACTTCTAACAAGCAAAGTCACTTTCAGACTATCATCACTGGATCCTATTAATTAGCTCTTGAACATCAAGGGTTCTCTAATGAAGTTCTTAGAAGACAACAACACCGGGAATGTATCCTTTCTCGCATCTCCTAACATTTAACAAGATAATCCCTAGTGGTATATTCCAATTCTGATTGACGAAGGTCACAACCGTCCGCAATTAAATCTCTCAGTCGCAGAATGGACCATAACCAAAAACCAAATTTCAAAAAGTTTTTCAAAAAAGTCCACAAAACAGGAGTTGACATCATCCCTCTTCTGACATTACACTGAAACAACGAAAACTCAATATCATGTTGTTCAATTAACTCAACTCAACTATTAACAACTCCAACTACAATTCGGACAACTCCCAATACCCTTTTGGCATCTAACTACTACTAACTTGTTTCCGTGTGCTCCTTAACATTTTGTGCTCTCACTACTTAAGGTTAGAGCAGATATAACAAGCCACGTGCCGCGCACAACATGCTACCCATTATGCTCGTACCAGTAGGGATATGAGAAAGAAATATGTGCAGATGATTTGAGGACAATTTTAGATTGACTACTGTCCTCTGCAGGTAAGGGTTATAGGGTCGTGTTTGATCAAAACATTTAACCTTTAGTCTGCCTGGGGCATAGGTGACTCACTAGCAATTACGACTATTCAAACAATTTAAAATTATTTTTTTTCTCTATCGTATAAAACGCGGTCGTGTGAACATACCCCCCAAAACGCAAAAAAAAAAAAAAAAACAATCTGAATAAAAAAGCAAAACCATCCAGAAAACATCAAATACACAACCTGCAGCCCGCACTCCGCACTATGGAAGTGTCGGGCTACGATTCCGAAAGTGCGTCAATAAGCGCACCAAGCAAAACCCCACCATCAACCAGAAGGGGGCTAAAGCCGACACCAAACCTCCTCAAGCGACCGTCCCATAACACCCCGACGGCGGAGACAACAGAGGAAACTCCAACAACATCAGCATTGGCAGCAGCAAAACGCCAATGCAATGACCACCCTACGCAAGACCAGGCACCATACGTGTCGGAAAAAAACTCCTTCGGCGTTCTGGCGAGCTCTGAATCGGACGACGAGGACGAAGACGTGCAAGTCCTAAATAGACGCATTCGTCTCATCGAGGAGAAGGTGCGTGCTATTAGGGAGAAACAAAGGGCAAGAAGGCAAAGGGAACAAGAAGCTACTATCCAACAAAACATAAGGAAGAAGCTACAGCAACAACAACAGCCAAAACAAAAACAATGCCAACTACAGCAAAAACAACACCAGCAGCAACAACAACAACAGCAGCAGCAACAACATCAGCAGCAACAACAACAACAGCAACAACAACAGCAGCAGCAAAAACAGAAAACGCAACCCCAACCAAACAAAAAAACAGAAAAGAAGCAGCATGTTTCACAGCCAGGTCAGAAACAAAAACATCCGCAGAATCAACAACAGCCAGACAAAAGGCAACAGCAACAATCAAAAGAAAAGGTGCCACCAATCAACACCTATAAACTGGACCTGGATGACACCGTTATAATGTGTGAGTCAGCAATTGGCCTTAATTTTAATATTACTAGGTTAAGTGACGATAGGCATGCTATCTACTGCAACACAGTAGATCAGCACAAAAAAATTAAGGAATTGCTAAAGGGTTCCGAGACGGAGTACTTTTCATACACGCCAAAATCCGAAAGACTCCAAACCATGCTCTTAAAGGGCATGGATCCCCATACAGACCCAGAGCGGCTCCTGCAGTGCCTTAAGAGGTTCGATTGCGAGAGCTTCTCGTTCGTCAAAGTTAGGCACTTTGCCACGACTAGGTCCAGATGGCAGAAGCGATTATTGCCATTTTTCCTGGTCCAATTGACTCCCGAAAGCAGGGTGGAAAGCCTAAAGACGATCAAAGTCGTAGGCTGCCAGACCGTGCGTTGGGAGAGAGTAAGAAGGGACGGTAACATTTTGCAATGTAACCGATGCCAGAGGTTTGGGCACGTCGCGTCGAACTGCGAGATGCAGTATCGATGCGTAAGGTGCGCAAAAGACCATAAGCCCGGTGAGTGTGAACTGGGTCCGGATAAAGTTGAAAAGATGGAGTTGCTTGAGTGTGCGCTCTGCAACAATAAGGGTCACCCCGCAAGTTATCGGGGTTGCCCTAGATATCACCAGTTTAAGCAAAATAGGCTGGCCCGGCAGAGGGGAGTCGATGAGAGACGCCCTCCAATTCACTGGCAAACACCAGCTGTTACACCCCAAATGACCTACGCCCAAATGGCGTCAGGTTGGGGAAAGACAGCACAGCAACCGAAAACTGCTTCCAAAGCTCCAGTTGTTGTCCCTAAAGCACCAGAAGCAGAGTTGGACTTGCGTTCGATATTGTCCTCTATTCAGAGGCAAATCGGCCAACTTCAACAGCAGCTACAGGAACAGGCGACCCGGGTAGACCGACTCTACTCGCTTCTGCCGGGCCCAGCCCATTTCCAATCGTAATGGGCACGTTAAACGAGAGGCCTCTTAAGATCCTGGCAGTGAACGTCAACTCACTAATTAGGATCGAACGAAGAGCCGCGCTCTTCAACTTGATGAAGGACGAAAGCCCTGATGTGCTTCTGGCTAGCGAAACTAAGCTAAACCAGAGGCACAAAATTCGACACAAGTCCTACAACATAATAAGAAGAGATCGACCCAACGCCACTCAAGGTGGAGGAGTTGCGATCTTTATTAAAAAAGATATTCATCATAAGGTCATTTATAGCCGTGAAGTGCGGAGGTTCCAGGTGCTAGAGGCTTGTATTGTGTGTATTCCCTTTCGAAATGGAAAGAGGATATACATAGTATCGGCCTATGCACCTGAAACCCCTCAACCCACAGTCTTTATCGCAGAGCTCGAATCGCTTTTTCGTTCTCTACGCTTAAGCTCGGATGAGAACTTTTATCTTTTAACAGGAGATTTAAATGCCAAACACGCCGACTGGGGTAACACATCATCCAACACTAAAGGCAACCTCTTAAGTCATTGGTGCAACCAACACAGTATTGAGTATAAGCTCAAACTACTGGCAACAGAAAGTCCGTCATTCCCAAGGAGTGGCTCCTATCTGGATCTCATGCTGCTCGACTCACGTCTGAGCCTGACAGATACAAACGAACGGTCTACTAACTGTCTACGGACCTTGGCATACGACAGTGACCATTGCGGCTTTGGAGCCGTAATCAAAATACCAGACGAATTCACGGAATTGGGGGAGTATGCGCAAACGCATCTTTACGATTATAGTAGAGTGCGTTGGCCACGCTTCACCAGATCCCTGACAAGCGCACTCACTTCGAGTGCCTCCCTTCCACCATTCAACAGAAACCTATCAAATCATGAAATTGATGGGTATCTTGGCAATATGGACGTGACAATCAAACAAACGATGGACAGAACGATACCACGCCAACGGCATTACGATACCACGGACGTGTACCGAAACGCGACCATAGACGCACTTCACAGACAAAAAAGTAGACTCCTGTCAAGACTCAAACTCTTGTACAGACGGTTTACTGATAGACATGATCCAGAGATCAGGACACTGAAATCTTTGATTAAAAACCTCCAGCAATTGATTACAGAGAATTACAGAATTTCTGTAAGTTCGTACTGGAACAACAAAATTCGGGATGTGAAGTCCAACAACCCGAATATGTTCCCGCAAATAAATCAAATTTTTCGGAGAAATAATCAAAACGACTTACAAAATTTGAAGCTTCTGAGGACGCCAGACAATGAACGAATTTTACGAACCGTGAGCATAGATCCAGAAGATGCTGTTCTGGATGACGACTTCTTTGTGATCGAAGATCCACAGGAGAAAGTGGCAACAGTGGGGGCTGTCTTTCAGGAAGTGTATAAGGTGAATGAGAACATTCGCCCGAACCATGACCTGGAGAACAGGGCTCTGCTCCACCACTTCGATCTCCGAAATGACATCGAACATTGGCGAGCCGAGAACAATGGTTTCACCAGGTTCAGGGACGATTTCACGGCAAACAATGTCGTCGCCAACGATGGGTTTAACCCCCCTTTTGTATCGACGGTAGAGCTTCAAACGATCTTCGAATCTCTGAGAAAGAAGAAATCCGCAGGCATCGACGGAATCTCTAATACTGTACTTAGACACCTTCCACCGATGGCTATAGAGGCATACACTATCCTGTTTAACAACGCGCTCAATAATGCATATTATCCGGTGCGTTGGAAAACAGCGGTGGTGCAGCCCATCCCCAAGAAAGGAAAAGATTCGTCCAACCCGGCAAATCTCCGGTCGATAAGTCTCCTTCCGAGCATCAGCAAGGTATTCGAGAAGATGATTCACAGAGCCCTTTCAAAATGGGTTGAGGACAAAGACATCATTCCGGATAACCAATTCGGTTTCAGGGCGGGGCATGGTACTATTCATGCAGCGTCGAAACTCGTGTCGGATATCCAATGGAACAGATGCAAGAACCAATGCACAGGTGCCTGCCTGGTTGACTTGGAAAAAGCCTTCGACACCGTATGGTTAGAGGGACTTTACTACAGGCTTAACCAGCTAGGCATAAGTAAACCACTGCTGTATATGATCTATGATATGTTAATGGGAAGAAAGTTCGTTGTAAAAATTGCCAACGTGACTTCTTCTCAAACATTTGATATCAAAAATGGTCTACAACAAGGCACGGTAAACTCGCCGATCCTTTTCAATATTTACGTCAGTGGTCTGATAGCTTCGCTTCGTCACTCGATAGCATACGCAGACGACCTTGTCGCGTATAGAACAGGTCCAACGATTGACGTCATAGTTACTCTCTTGCAACGTGACTTCGAAAAAATTCAAACGTTTTGTAATGACTGGAAACTGAAAATCAACTTCCAAAAATCGGAAACTATTTTGTTTAGAACGCCATTGTCTGGGGCCTCTAGGGATACCAGGAAAAACTGGCGAAAATTCTCCATAACTGGTCCGGATGGGCGTCCACTGGCGAACCAAAATGTAGTCAGATACCTCGGTATCTGGTTGGATCAATATCTGTATTTTAATAAACATATAGATGTTGCTTTGGCCAGGGCTCGGGGAGCTTTCGCTCTGTTAAGATGGCTGTTTCATAGCAGCCAACTTGATAAGAAAGTCAAAATAATCTGTTACATGGCTTTAATCAGGCCCATGATCGCCTATGGATGTCCCGTTTGGTTCAATGTGAGTGCAAGCCTGATGGAAAGGATTCGAGTGTTTGAGAGACAATGTCTAAGGACCTGTCTCTCATTGCACAGAACACCAGAATCCGAGTACATAAAATACTATCCCAACGAGGTCCTATACAATAGAGCCAAAATTATTAGGATTGACAACTTTTTGATCAAATTGATTCGAAGTCACGTTGCAAGGGCGATGACTTCGACCAATAACTTGATATCTGGGGCTTATTACCCAAATGAGTTATATCACGAGAGAGCTCGTCTTAGCGGCTTTGTTCCCCCAGAAGCGTTCTTACATTACGACAACCGCGAACTGATACAGGACAAATCGGCGATTCCGTTAATCTTCCACGTGGCCCGAAGGTCTGTGGAAAAGAGCTTATCTTACGAACGGGATGTAACACTCCGTGAGCCGGGGCGACTCCGTTTCAGTATGGCAATGTCAGATCGGGATCGAGCAGACGTTGCTCGACAAACGCAACGTTTCTGGTGGCTTGTACAGTCTCCGTCGCTGAATCCTTTGGGCCTAGCGTCATAAAAAATCATTAAATAAAAGGCCAATTGCTGAATATAGGTTAGGTAGTAGTAAGTTAATTAGGTTAGTTAGGTTAGCTGTAAGTTATGTATATATGTGTATGTATATATATATATTTATATATACATGTCTATGCATGTACATATATATATATATATATGTATATACATACAGATAAAATAGGATAGGCTAGATTAGGATTACTAGTTTTAGTTAGTTTTAAGGTTATACTCACTAATAATATGCTAAGTTTTTTTAACTAATTTCTTAGCCTTAGTACTAATAAACGAATTCCACAACAAATAGAATAGACGTCGAAAGACAAAATTAAAAATATACTGTATAGCTTAGAGTGCCCGTTCAGGTCCAGTATGCTACGTTAAATAGATAAGATATTTAAGATAGGTTTAAGCGTTTTACCTAGAATAAGTTATTTGGAAAAATATTAATAAAATGCTTTTAAAATGTAAAAATGTAAAAAACGCAATTTATTGGACACTTAGACCGTTAATTATGATCACACAATCGGTTGGTATGCGGTCAGGCTCGGTTGCTCTTCTGCTTGTTGTTGATTTTAATAATTACGAATTGAAATGGGTCCGCAATAAAGTTAATGGTTTTTGGTCACTCGGATGGGAAATGCCTCAATTTTTTACTTTATTACCACCAATTACAGGGGTGGCAAATGGAGTACGGACTGGATAGGACAGGGTAGATATAGGCTATAGCTATAATGCTCCCGAAAATAGACGTGAAGACAAGTGGTGGAGAAAAATAAAAATAAATGCAAAAATAAATGAGCAAAAACCATTTTCGGTTTTTTTTTTTTGACTTTTGGTATTTTTGTTTCGTTGGCCGACGAAATGCAAATTACGCATAGATGTTTGCGAATTATTTGAAAATAAATTTTGTTTTCGTGTTTCTTCTCTTTTTTCTGTTTTATTGGAATTTTCATCATTGAATATGTAAGAATCCTGCACGTTCTGCTGCCTTTTGTTGATATAATATTTATGATTAGCAGAATGCCATTTCCCTTCATATGTATGTCTATATTTCTAAGCGAGTTGTCATTGGTATCAGTTTCAAAGATTTCCAATAACATAAATGTGTATGACTTGCCGATGAATGGATTCGACCTCTTATTTGGCCATCACCCGACACGTCCGTGCTCTTCGGATTTGATCGCCACATAGCCTAGGCTCGGGCGATCGAAATTCATAAATCACCCACAACCTACACTGAATCACTTTCAATTAATAGTCATTACCCCTACCGCACCTAATACATATAATTCGCCGTAATGAAGCGTTAACAACAATTTCGACCATGGCCACATGTAGATATTTTCTGGCTGATCAGATCAAAAAATCTCAAGTAAACAATGTTCCCCCAGTCTCAGTGCGTGTATAGTCGGTGAAAGTGAACTGCTAACAACACCTGCGTGCCCGAGAAATATTTACAATACACAATTACAGATTAATTAGATGAATTTTGGCTTCAATTAAGTTCACTGTCAGATCTTATCGAATTTGTTTAAAAATTTTTCAAACCAAACAGCACCCATCCATTGGAGGAAAGCAACCTAAAATCCAATCTCGTAAGCATAAGAAGCAAAATGGTTAATTGATATCTTGTGTTTGCGTTTTATTTTCATAACTCAACCCTGACGTCATGTCGCTGGCTAGGAAACTCAAATTAGATTTTTTGATCTGTCGAATTTTTGTATTTTTTACCATTTGATTTTGATTCCAGAGAAATCTGTGCCAAATTAAAACTACTTTTTCTTTTTCGTGTTTAATGCTTCACTTGCTATCGTTTAATTTAGATTCATGATTGGGGAAAAAGGAAAAATTCGCATCGTTTATAAAACGAGTGGAATATGTATCTTGAAACGTCACGAACGCATCCGTTCTTGTTTTGACATTAATCTATTTTCGACTTATTTATAGAATGTCATTTCGAATCGCTGTCAATTGCAGTGGAACAACATATCATTGCAGTTTTGTTGGCTTCTACTATAGGGAGAACTTAAGCTTTTAAAAATATGTGATGGCCATGACATTGTTAATCGTCGAAAGTGTCATTTTAGTTGAACAATATTTTGAAAACTTATTGTCGACCTGTTGCGTTGACAGCTTCAAACTACTTTAGGGGTATATTGTTTGTCTGTTGTTTGACATTTCAACAGGTCGATCTGACAATTTGACACTATACAAGTGGTTAAAGGGCGATGTCATACTTGAAACTACGTTGACATTTTGATAATTATTAACGCATCGAACTTTTGTCAGTTTATAAACGCTTGTTCAAATTGTAAGCAGTAGCCAGTAGAAGATAGAACGCGTTATGAACATGACAATCTTACGAGGATTCTGTCACAATCACCTCTTTTTGACAGTTGCCTCTCTACTGACAAATCTTTGCTCATGTCCCAACGTCGAACTCCGTCCGAGAGTTTGTCCGCACTCAAAGTACGCCGAGTTACCAATAGTTTATAGTGACTTCCACAATGATGGTCTCGACACCGCTATCGCTACCAACCCATCATTCGTATCCGCCACGTCGTAAAACATTAGCATTATTACCTTTTCCGCAAAGTGTTGCATTTATGAGCTCGTAACCGTTACATTCCTCGATTTCACACTATCTCCCTTCCGGACACTTCGTCAACTCGCGAACAACAAATTCAAATTCATAAATCGTTATTAACTTCTTTTTTATATTCCACTTTTATTATTTCCACGCTCTCTAAGCACACACTTCGTTACGTCAGTTTGTTATTGTTCCACATTTTATATTCCATTTTATCTATATACATATGTAAATATATCTTTTTTTACAGCGTCGAGCTTCACGTGTTGGCTCCCTACGTCGTGGATCAATCTCACAATTGCCACAAAGATCACATGAGATTCCATGGGACATACTTGAGCGTCTGTTAATGCCATTCCTGTTCTGTCATGCGGCTGCCATCATAATTTCTACATTCTTGCATGCATTTGACATTTCACATGTATCAACGTTCGCCATTTTCGTGTGGTTTGCATTGTCAACAATTGGAGCTGTTTTATTCTATCACTTCGTCAAGGTGAGTTTCATTTCATATTCAAATATTTCCTCTTAGGTTATCTAGAACGGCTTAAAGGCGGAGGTTTTGTACTACTGTCAATGGCCATTTGACAAATTGACAGGTATGATGATGACAGATGGCAGTTTCTTTTCTTTCAAATGTACATGGTACATATGTACATATGTAGGCGAGAAGAAACATAATTAAAATGGATGTAGGAATTGTAAGAATCAATAGTCATTGATCTAATGTTGCCGTAGTTGTACACGTGAACTTTAATACGACCCCGAATTAGGGGATGACTTTTCTGTTAAATGTCAAACTTGCTAGTGTGTAGTGGGCAGATTACTTTTTTTTTATATCCAGAACTTGGCGCAACATTTTCTATCGCATTTTTTGTAGTATAATCTTTCAAAAGACACGTGCCGAGGTGAGTTTTAATTGCATGAGCACCATAAGTGACATAGTGCGTCATACGAACTATGGTTAAGTGAATAAAATTTACTCTGTCACTGTCCTCATTTGAATGGTCATAATTGTGTGCACGACAATTACATTTAAGAATCTCCCTGCATATGAAATCATATCTGGATGGAAGCCAAACTAATCGTACGCACATGTTGATCAATTATTGAAAATCCGCCAACGTCCAAACGTCAGCAAGTCTGTCATTTTCATTCACACTTGTCTACTTAACCACTGACTGACTTAACCTCGATTTCAACAGATTAATCAACTCCCTGTAACCACGACAGCTTGTTCACATAGTGTGGTTTATCGTCCGAAATCATGTCATTATAGTGAAGTAACTTCCTGACTTTACTATTCGCTCTACATTCACACTAACACACACACACGTACAGTCGCATCCTTTTGTCCTTTCGGTCCTCTCACTCCACATCGTTATTATTATTCTTGTCTTTGTCGTCATCAAAGCTCATCAACGAAGCATCGTCCCCGGCACATTGCCGAAGCCATCATACTTGTCGCGCTTCGCTCTCGTAGCCCGATGGCGATTGACTCTGACAAGTCTGACGTGGAAAGTTTCGTTGAGTGACTTAGAGTGAAGCAGTAAGTATATCACTTGAAAGTTAAATCCCAACAATATCAAGTTCCATAAGAACGATCCCACTTTTGTATTCACAGTACACACCCATCTCATACCTTATCCTCCTCGTCGTCCTTTTTTGCTGCTTCTTGCTTTTTGTTTCATTTTCTCGCTTCGTCCTCGTCCCAGCCACTTTACATCTCCACTTCAAGGCAACCTCATCCGAGTTGAGCGGTAGAAAAGAGCTAGTTTTGCAATTTTTATTCCTATCATCTTGTGTCCTTCCATCATTACCGCTCGTCCTTATTTATATCAACCACGTCGCCTCGAGAGAGTGAGGCACGAAGAAAAGCAAAAGAAAAAAAAAGGTATAAGACGACTGATGCCTTAACGTCCTTACGTCACGAGGAAACTATCTCTTGAACTATTTACCATCCTCATCCTAATCGGCAGGTACCTACTTTCGCATGCTCGACAGCATGCAAACTAAGAATGCATCTTGTGCCTAGATTAATGACCAAATCACCCCCACTTGCTTGAGCACTTAAAGTATGTTTGATCGTCACGCATTCGGGACGCTTGGTGGTCGTGTGCATGAGAGAGGCAAGATGTTATCGATCTTTTCTGGCTATTTCGCGCCGTTCTGCAGTTGCATCGAATTTACGGTAATTTCTTGTCAGTGACGGGCTGTGTTCGTGCAGTACGCAAATTTATGTTACGGAGCGAGTTGGTTATATTCACTTAGTATGCAGGTGTTGAATACAATTTTGTGGTTTCTTAAACGGTAATGGAGTGTTTCGGGTTCCTTATTGGATGTGGATTTTGTATAGAGGAAGTGTCGTGCTGTGAAAACTGATTCTATCAGCTCGAAAGCAATTTCTTTGCGACACTTTTAGGGCAAGGTTGGATATGGCTGCAAAGTGTTTGTAGAATCTCCAAATTGTTGCTGCGGTTATTGGCTTGGAAATTCGTCATGTACCTTCATAATTCACTCCACCTCACAATGTATGTAAATACCAAGAAGCAAAAACGACAGTGAATGAGTATCGAATGCCAACAAATCTTCATTTCGGATAGCAGCCATGAAGAAGCATCACGCTGAATAGCTTAACAAAAAATAGAATATGTCAAGCACACAATTGACAAAAATATTCTGATTCGAAGAATAATTTGCAATTTCACGTATCCCACTCGACTTAAAGCTTCACTCTCTGACGTCCATCAAGCTCACTACCACCATCGAATTCTGATTTTCATAAAACGGAAATCTCGCGAATCTCCATAACCTGGACTCCCACGACCGCACTACACTGTAAGCTCCTACAAAAAGAACTTTCATTAAAGTTTTGTCCTAATTAAAACCGTCGTCGGCGACACCTTGAATTCACATTTTGCATTTTATTAGCCACTGACACTTTGACACTTCAGTCCCTAAGATATGCACTTAGCCAGAAATAGGCCATCAGCAAAGGCTGTCCTAGCATCCACATAGCCATTGTTCTGTCACTCGAGGTTGATAGCAAATTTCATTTACATTCTCTCCTGGGATAATGCTAAAAATGCACACTTCAGCATTCTCGCCAGGACCATGATTCCACACAAGCACACGCTTACACATACATAGGTCATATGTCTGTGGCATTTATAATAGGATATCAGCAATCCAGCTAAATACATTACGCCTCGCATATCGTCAAAGTAAGAATATCACGTCCCTCCAGGCAAAGGCAGGGACGTGTGCGGAATAATCAAATTCCACCCTAAACCTTCGGAATGGCTTTGCCTCAGCACTTCATATTGTGCGGATCACACAACGAACGGGCGCGCCTGTGAGTTAAGTTCGAAGACAGGTAGGATGTAGATCTCTAGGCTGCCTGCTTAACCTTCTCCCAAGGATACAGGCATACAGTTTGCTGTTACTGTTGTTGTAGTCGTTGTGCAAAATCTGGAAATCGTTTGCGATTCCGCAGTTTTTCATTCCACCGCCTTCCACTCGTGTCTCATACTTACTGCTCTTCCTGAATCAGGTCTCGAGGTGTCTATTTTTAGAAACTTCTATCGGTGTGGTTGGAATTTGGTTGTTGTTTGCCCTTCGTGACCCACCACCATCATCATTCCGGGACACCCGAGGAAGTCATCCTCTGTGCCCATGTGAAGGGACGTCAGATTTGCCTTCTTCGTTTCATTTTCTTTCCTTTTGCTTCATTTGCGTTGCGCCTTTGCTCGATGGCCTTCTGGCTTTCAAGTTCCTTTCTGCGTTGTTGTCTTTCTCGGCAAGCTCCCGGGAAATGGGCTGGCACAATGGCAGAGAGAAAGATACGGATATACTGTTTGTTTTAATTCCCTATGCTAAAACCAGTCAAGGGTTTCGTGACTGTCCTAGACACTGTCCTGACGCGAACGAGACTCAACAGGACGAAGAAATAAAACACAAATAAAAACAGAAGATTCCTTTCGGCTCTTTCATTCCGATTTCTATCTCTGATTGAGTTACATTTCCTTTTTTTATTATTATTTTCGTATCCCGTTTTGCTCTCGAACACAGAACAGTGCTGGTGTATCCATTAGGACAAGTGCTAATGAAGTGGTGAGTCTGTGAAATTATTTCAAACTGTTTCGTTATTCAAATGGATGAATGGATGAATACCAGCCGACTTGGATTAGTGAGGGTGTGGCATGGATTTGTTGCGCTAAGTGCTGGCTTAACATGTAAAAGGGCACTTGAGCTGTATTTAAGTAGATACACGTGGTAAGATCGATTAAGCAAACAATTGATGTGATGATTTTACCATTTTGATGGATTCCTCATAGTCCCATTAATAGCCTGGAGCACAAAACACGTCCCACAGCGTTATGTAAACAGCACGCGCAACTAATCCAGATTCAATAGCTCTCCGAACTCAAAGCAGCCCGATATCTTCGCTTTGTCAGCACGCGATAGACAACCATTAAACCACTCCACCTGTAGAACGCACACGTCAAACTTGAGTCCTCGTGATTGCATCTTGTTTATAACGCCAATTTCCATCATTACTGCTTCAGAAACCAAAACTCGGCAAAAGGACATCGAGCAACACCATAGCGCACTATTGCGCTGTCTACCTAGTTCTCGTTCAAGCCAAATGGCCAATGAATTAATATCACCAAACACGCAAAATCCACACACCAACACGTTCATGGTACAGGACAGCGAATGAAACCAGGACACATGCCTGTCGGGGCGAATAACACAAAAGGCAAAACAAACTTATGGGAGTAAGCGCAAAACAAATGCTCGTCAGAGTGGCACGATTGCAACAGGTCGGTCGATAGAAAATTAGTTCAAAAGGGTAACAGACAATTCCCTAATTGATTCCACTGTGCAAACACGAACAACGACAAGTACGAGTAGGTACTGCTGGCGCAAGGCAATTTCCCCCTGACACGACAACTAACGACAAGCACAACGACGACGGCAACAACAACGGGTACGATAATTGTGATGATGATTCTGAGGTGATATGATGACGTCTAGGGTGTAGACTGGTAATGGGACAAGAAACTTATGTTGTCTAGCCGACTAATTGTGTCAGAAACCCCTGTCATTCTATTCCCTGTTGCAGCATAAATTGCATTGCATTTAATCCTCTCAATCGATTCGGGAGCAATTACGAAGGATTCTGTCCTAAATACCTAGTGCCAACGAGGGTATTGATCGATTTTCAACTCTTGGTTTCGACAATTTCGTAAGATATCGCATTACGCTTGGGGCTGTTGCTTGACTCGACTAATTTGTGATTTCATAAAGCCATTGGCACTTATTCGAAAAGGCATGTGTCGATTGTTATGCTTTCGAACAGATTACCATAGGCCATTTGTGGATCTTCGTAGTGTGAGTAGGTTTAACGCCATTATTATCACAGGCTGACAGAATACATCAAAAGGGTCTGTTCGGGTTGCTCTGAAAGTCATCGGTTTTGGGTGGCTTTTGTCAAAAGCTAGTCAAATTTATTTCTAAAATCGACTTGATGACAGTTCCATCCTTTATGTTTCGAACATGTGTAAGGGCGTCTGTCAAAATGTGACATCGTATGCCATTTGGAAATTTATTTTTCGGTTTGATTTTCCATGCAATTAGTTCATCCCTCTTCCACCCTTCTTCATAAACGTATGAACAGAGTGAAGGAAGGCGAACAAATGGATCAAGCAGAGATTGCACATTGAAGGCGCGTTGACACTTTTCCTTTGGTAGGATGAGCTTACATACATAGGTAAAGCTTTCGAACAATTTTTCTTTTTATGACAGTACTCCATGGAGTAGTTCGATAGGTGATGTGACAACGAATATAAACAAACGGCAAATATTTTGACATCAAAGATTGTATGTTTCCACGGCCAGTTTTAAAACCCATCTACATATAACTTAAATTTGAAGTCTATTTCGAATTCGAAAAAGTGCATCTAGTGACAGTTTTAATTAAATTTTTTTTTAAAAAAATGTTTAGAAATTCAATACGACCAGTACTTAGGCATTAGTTTCGAGAGGAAGTGTCATCACATCGACCAAGAATTTTTATTGTAATTCCATATTTTTACAGACTAAATTGAACGTTGAGACCAGGAGGCGTTAATAAGCGAAGCTTTTAATTGTTTCCTCACCGCTTTTCCTCGTAACGCTCTCTTATTCGCATCACTTATGGCGCATCAACAGATCAATGAGTTCTTGAAAATAAGCTTGGTCGAACTTAAACCCAATGAAAAACGTCCACAGCAATATCTCAGAATTCAAGTTGATACCTTTAAAATGATGGGTGTGCGCCTGTGCCTTGGTTTTGACTTTCTGCTTTTCTGTCAAAACAAAGTCACATCACGACTAGGTTAAGTGTCCCACATAAATCCTCCCCAGATCAAAGTATGCACAATCATTCAAAGGTCACCCCACAACACCATAAGCCTTGATCTTCTCCAATTTCTCCGTTAATTCTTGACCCTTAATCTGCCATTTCTTCCACAACATCTGACCAATGAACGAACTCATCAGTGTCCTATTCCCATACAACATCGTGGGCATATCCCACTGAAACGACGCGCCCACGGCCACATATCAACTTTCCTAATTGGAACTCTCACTCTCAACCTCCTCCCGTGATTAAATGTTTCTTTTGAACTAACTAAAAACCAAAACTATGTTCATAATGAACATCTCGTGACAGCTTATGGCAGTAGCATCCATTTTACGTCGTAGTCAATTCGTAAATCCTACCTGATATCCGAAAAAGTAAACTCTTCACCATTATTCGACTTGACCTTTCAGCAAATGTGCACTTCAATTTAGTCCTTCATAGCTCATTTCTTCTATGATCCCATAGTCCTGCTGTCGATGGTTATTAATGACTATGAAAAGTAAAAGTTTCGCCTCAGACGATCGATACAGGTGTCAGACAGACTAACTAATTGCATCTGTCATCGGTGAGACACTACGCACCACTAAACGCACGTCATTAATCGAACTGCAAGGACTATGATACATGAATTACGTATTTGTTACAGGTTTCTGCATCGGGAAAGGGTGTGCTAATTACCGGATGTGAAACACCACTCGCCTGGTATTTGGCTAAAAAGCTGGATGACCTGGGCTTCACCGTCTATGCAGGTTTCAGTGTGCCCGTTGACGATTTGGAGGAAGCAAAAATCCTAAAAGAAGAAACTTCCGGGCGAATGAAAACAATTCATGTGGACGTGTTATCGGAAAAATCTGTAAGTATCCTAGACAATCACATCAGAAAGTTAGAAAAAGAAAAGCTCATAAGCCTCTTCTATTCGATAGCTTTTGGAAGCTTCCCTGTTTATTTCGGAACACTTGCCGTATGGAGCAACTGGGTTGTGGGCGGTTATTCACTGCGCTCATTGGATTGCTTTTGGTGAGCTTGAGTGGATTCCGTTTGCAGTGCTTCGTAAATCTCTGGATCTTAACCTACTCGGTGAGAGATGGCGCTCTAACTTATTAAAAGGACGAAAGAGAATATTTTGTGTTTTTGTTTTATCTTCACAGGAGCTGCACGCCTCACACAAATCCTATTGCCCCTCATCCGACGCTCTAATGGACGCATTGTATTTCTGACATCCGGTAAGTTGACATGAACGCCCTTCGTTAGATGCACGTGTTAAGCGACCACCTAGAGCTCAGGGAAACTTAATCCTCAGTGATTAAATTAACATGATAGCTCAGATGCTCTAATTAATCCAACATCCACCAACGACACAAGTACATTCAGTCGTCCTTTAGAGCTATGAAGGATATGAAAAAAAAATGTTACAACAAACACCAGACGGTAATTTGTGTCGTTTTCTTTCTCCTTTCCTTCTAGGCTTGAATAAGGTCCCATCACCAGTGCGAGGAGTTCAGTGTGCCACTCAGGCAGCTGTGGAAACTTTTGCAGCTTGCATGCGTCAAGAATTGCGTCCTCGTGGTGTCGATGTAGCTGTTGTTGCAGCTGGCGAGTTCTCGCCCGGCAATGCATGGCTTAATGATGCTGATTTGCGGGAGCAGGTGAGTTACTCATCCGGTCGCTGTTGCTCGTAATTTGTTATTTTAATAATGTGAGCCACCGTTATTAGCTGGTGTCTTCCGCGACTGTTGTTATTGCTGTTCATTGTATCGTAAGGACGACGAAGGACATGGAAGTGATGATGTCGTCACGCTACCATGGTGTTTAAGTACTCAGATGTACGTTCGTACGTATTGTTTTAGATGCAATATGAGGAAATGATGACGGTAAGGTGGTTATGTGTAGGAAATTATCAGGCACAGACGGGTTGATAATGGGACGTTTTGAATTATGGATGTACGGGGAGAAGCTTTTTAGTAGTGGATCCGATGGATGCGGCGATAAGATGGTGTGGCAGGGAGAAAATTACTTCGTATGCAACTCAGTTTTAGAACTGAAGGTGGTTGCAGGTAGCAGATGATGAAAGTTATTGAGCTTCGTTGGCGAGGGATAAATCAGTTTTATGGGAAATTTTATGACTACTGTAGCGGTAATTCCTCATGAGAAGTTAGTGAGTTTTGCAGTTTTACTACGTGGTACAGTCGATTGTGGTTAAATGGCGTCAAGGTTGTAGCGAGCTATCAATACCCTGTCAACCTACCTTGGACGCTCAGGTTCTTAAAGCATAAAGCAAGGACTTCGTATACCTAAAGGGTTACAACGTTGTATAATCGAGTAAGAGGCAATAAAATTGAATGACTTTGATTTTTTGACAGAGATAGGTAGACAAACAACACCCAACAGAAGGGGGCGTCATTGGAATTCGCTAATGACGCCCCGTCATACTAAAACGAAGAATGACAGACCAAGATACAGCGCCCTTTATATATGGCGCCTGACGCGTTCGCCTAAATAAACTTACCGTATACCAGGCACTGGATCTAAAATTGACATGTTTTCCCCAAGAAACACTTGCGTCCTCCAGATTACCTCTATTTATTCCATTGTGTGACCACGCCAGACAGACAGTCCTCTTGCCTCCCAAAGTGTCGAAATTCGAAAGGTTAACAATGGTAATCCGACAATTCCCACTTTAGATTGTCAGAAATTTCAACATTCCAAATAACTCCCACAAAATTGCTTGACAACGCCGAATCCCTCTCAAAATACTGGAAAACACCTTTCAAATTAATATTTGAATCAGACGGAATTCACGAAACAGCCGTCATAAAATCCATCCCACCGGATGGGTATGGCCTTGAAAGGACCATACGAAAGGCCTCCATCCCACAATTACAGACAATTTTCATGATTTCACAGCTTTCGTCCATTTTACCGCAAGGACAATGCCAATAGCAACGACCGAGGGCAGGTGGAAAATAATGTAGAAAGTATGCTGGAAGACAGAAGAGTGAAACAGTAATAACAATTTCGAAATATGTTGTGTCGCCTCGATTACGACAGTCATGCCACGTGATGGAAATTAATAATTGTGGCGACACCATCAACTCGTTACACTCGCACGGATACATCGTCTGTTAAAGCATTATTTTTGGATTCAGTCATCAAACCATGTCAGGAGGCAGGACTGAAGCAAATGGGTACCTTCCAAGATACTTCAAAATGGTAAACTTTTCTAAACTTCACTAAATGCCACTCTCTCGGTACACTCGTGAAAGCGGAATGAAAGCAAGGAAACAACCATCGTTCAATATCAGGCCCCGCGATGGCACCGACAGAACCGCGCGTGGAGCACAAACAGTATTAAAGATTCATAGCATAGCACTTATTCTTGTCGTTTTATCACCTTGCCGGCCTCTGGTTCCTTTCACGGAGTATACTGAGGAGGAACACCTGATGCTCTGCTGATGTCCTTGAGTAGAGATCACGGATAAGCTGTAAATTCTCCCTGTATGCAATGGACAGTGCAGGTATTTTCCAACATTCTTCCATCTTCCGACTTATTAACAAGGCAACATGGATGAGAAAAATTAGGCCATGGGAAACGAGGGTAATAAAAAAGAATAAGTAAAGTTTTATAAAGCAAGACGGAATGCGGGTTGTTATATGGTTACTTTTGCTATTGTGTGAATCGGGAGAATGCAGCAGGCAAGCAGCTAGGTTACCCTTATCAACTGCTCTGTAGGAGCACACAGCCACAAAAGTTTGAGTTGAATTTTTGGACAAAAGTTGCAAATCGCCGCTGGATGCTTACGTTTGGATCTCACCGTCCCATTCGTACATACGAGGAAGCATAATGGACTATTGTGATACCGGGCTCACTGGATAAGGGCCTTGTTACTGGCAAGCAGTTAATGTTTACTTAATGTAATTAGAGTGTTTTGGAAATGATTGTAAGTTGTTGCAAGGCTCGGTCTGACAACCACTACATGGCAATTGGCAATGGACTTTCATGTACCAGAGGAGTGCGAGGGCTCTCTGATCAGAGAGATATATCACGTCAAATGCAATGAAGACCTATGGAGAATTCTATACTCCGTTTGTAGTGTCTATGAATCAATTCTTTGTTAGGATTCGAGAATTTAATTAAACTGATTCGGTAGCAAAAACTTCAATAAAACGGGCTCGTGGTTAACGCGTCCCCTCCGAATAACTATTAATGCTTTTGAACCATATTACTCATCGCGTCAATAAATCACGATTCGTCCTTTCATTTCCGAATTAAAACAAACGCAAAAGTAAAAACAGACGAAAGAATAAAACCGTTAGTTACATAATTCTTCCGATTTTAAACCATCCTCCCAACCGCCCAGAGCTAGCATGTGATGTGGCGTCGACGAATTTCCTGAAATGATAAATCGGAATAATCAAAACGAGGTCGCTCAACACAATACCCGTACATAGTCCTTTCACACAGTAAGTCGGATCAGGACGCGTTTGTGTGGGTACGTGTATTAACATTGTTCCCGCGCCCCGTAATTTACGAGCTTGGAAAGTCGCTTATGCCAACACGTTCGACTCTGGCTTATACGATAACTGCATGTTGACGTTCAGAACGTGTCGTCATTGAGGCGATTTTTCAGTGACACATTTGGGAGTAGTTTTTGTTGGTTTTCGTTTTTTTTTTTTTTTTGCTTTTATGCAGGAAATTGAACACCCAGTGATTTGTCACTAAAGCAAAAGTGGATTGACAATCAGTGAAGTGACGTTTTGCAGGTTAAATGACAATACGAATTAAGATGTCGAGTTATCGTCGATGCAGCGGACATCAGCGAGGCAATCAATTGCATTCTATTGTTTAGAGAATTTCATGACATATGTATGGTTCGTCAGAGAAAATAAACGAAAATAAACTTGGAATCTCCTTCATTGGTCCCCAGGCAAACTTGTCCGTGTCAAGCCGAATGATGTTGAAGTGATAAAACTTGTCGTGCAACTCTAATATGGAGCGATCACTGCATTCGTGCTCTAGTCAGGGAGTACATCTGTTTTAGACGAGTTTAATCAGAGTACATCTCTCATGAGTACCTACCTTTAATACCTTCAATTGAACCCACCTCGGTTGGGTCCTAACTATGTACATACATACATACTTCCGCATCTGCTCCTTGAAAGTTTTTCTTCCAACTAACTTCATCTAAACTGCTCTGATAAATTCTTTGCTGGATCTTGTGCTTGAAGGTGGGACATGGAGATTTCCGATTGAGTAAGATGACTTATCAACGTAAGTACACCTGTTGTGTACCTGCTTTAGACGTTTTCTTTGGTGGCGTTACAGCCCAAGAAGGACTAGAGCCAAGCTTCTCTGATTTATTTTTCACACAGGTGAAAGGGACCTACAGTTGACCAATTAACAGCTTAAGCTTTTTTATGGCAAGTATACTACAAGGCACTACTGAGAGCACCGGGGCGCAGTGGGTAGTGTGTTGGCCTCTGACGCAGATGACACGGGATCGAATCCCGACACAGCCATGTCATCGAACGTGTTCTTCACGGTGTTTCTCCTCAGCGGGGTTCTGACAAAACCCCCTGTAGTAAAATTGTCATGAAAAGCTTCTCGAAATTCGCCGTTCGGAACCGGCAATAAACTGTAGGTCCCTTTCACCTATGGGAAAATGAAATCGCACACAACATGGGTGATTGAGAGAAGCTCGGCTCAGGTTCTTCATGGACTGTAACGCCAACATACACATACATACATACATACTACAAGGCAAAACCGCAAAATAAACATTCGACGGTGTTGGTGCTATCGGGGTCCGAACTCGCTCACCGAGTTGGCCGTGGTGCAGTGGTTAACTTTATCGACCGTCGAGCGGAAGGTCTATAGTTCAAAATCGTTTCATAGCCAAGAAAAAGCAATTCCTATACGGAAAAAACTATGCAACACAGTTGTGGATGGGAAGCGGTCAAACGTATTGTTGCAGGCATAACACTCACAGTATGTGGTCAATTCAAATTCATCCTTTGCGTATGCAATATAACACCAAAAGTGCATGAAACAATTGCTGAGAATTATAACTAACGCGAAATTTGGTCAGCTCTAGTCCTATCTAGGACAACCACCCCTGAGTGTAATGAACGAACATATACGACCCAAACCACTGCACTCCGTTCAGGTTGTGTGTCAAACATCAAAAACACCATAAGAGTATATAACTCTTGAAACTGCGCGAAACTCTCCCTCTCCCTGTTACCTTCGCTCGCACAACGTTCAACGTTATGAGACCTTAGCCTTGAGTGCGGGTGTGACTATAAAAAAAAAAAAAAACAAAAGACCGTGAGTCCAAACTGTAGACACCTCTGTCCCAATGGCTACAAATGCTCCATCACCTGTCAACTGTCATCTGACCGGCGAGCTTTGCACAGTCTTTCCAGGCAGTCATGGCTACCGGACCTGATAGAGCAGCTCGAGTTCCCTCCGAATCCGCCGATGTTGATGGAAATATCGCTTAAGCATGACCACAATCAACGAGCGTCCATCGAAAATTCATACTTCGGGAAGATAGAGCTAGTCAGATCGCTTAGAATATCAGAGAAGGTCTTAGGTTAGTCATCTACCAGTTTAGAATATTGCAACATTGCCAAAGGATGATCACCATACATATGGTGACCATAAATCGATTTTCGCAACCACAAAAATCAATCAACGCGAACCCAATTTCGGGCCTGATGTTAAGTGCCCTGTTTAGAAGGCACGCTAAAAAGGACATAGATGACGACCAGTAAAATCAAGAATTTATGGGACGCTGTTGAGTCTAGCCTGTCTCGGCTAACAAATCTGTTGCCAAACATTTATGTTCCTCGTTCTGGTACTTGTTATAATCGACGTTACAGTTTTTCGTTTGGTCCTTGCTAAATCCACCGTTTTAAATCGTTTTGTAAAATTCCAGGGACATTTCGAAAGGTCGGCGGGCTCAGTAGCAGAGTGCAGTATACACTTAAAACGAAAGAAATGAGATGTTGACTATCTAGATGACCAATAAACACAAATTAGATGTTTCTAGAATACATATGTATACATACATATGACCAGAAGACCAGGATTGCATTGAATGTAGGCTTTATCCTACAACTGTCAGGGAAACACCATGACTTCTAAGCTGAGCTGTGGTTTACAAAGCTGTAACTCCCGTGACAGCGCATTACCCGTCAAATCTGTATAAAAAGTCATACTGCAAGTGACCTATGAAGCCTTTTAAAAGCAATTGCAAGCCACGAGATATCTTAAGTGAAAAGCGAAACTTAATAGCACTGCAAATCCAATGATCTGTATCAGACCCTTGACTGTACCCCAAAACAACTCAGAGTATCAAAAGTCCGAGCAGTGGGCGACAAGGACAAGGAAGCAAATAAACAGAACAAGTAAATAGAAATCGAATTGAATCTGTCCTCTTCTCTTGCACATGCAAACCCATTCAAACCCCGAGGGCAGTTAGTCGATGTCACTTTAACGGTAAGCAATCTATATGGTTCTGTTTACTTTGTCCCTACACACAAACGCACGTGCATTCAAATTTAAATGAATTCCATTCTTTCGACGATGTTGGCATATCATTCACACCGAGTCTCCTACTCAAAGAGGACAAAGATGTTCCACAAAATCCAGTTGTCAATTCCATTTGATGTGTTTGAGGAGCAACAGAAACAAAAAGTATCTATTGTTTCGCCGCTGGGTACCCACCCAGATATCTATTCATTTCTCCTGCCGCGCGATTGAATTGTTGATTTCTTAAATGGTTTCACTCATTGCGGGTTATTGACTGTTCCATGGATGATGGAATGGAGACTTCCATTATATTTATTATTGAAAGAAAGCCTTCCGCATGAAATCAAACAATGGTCGTTTGAAGAGATTTTAAAAGAAAAATATGTGCTCATCCCTCATCATCAGGGATGGTAGTGAGGTTTCCCCCTTTTCAAGAAAAAATCTTTTAATTAAAATTCCATTTTCCATTCGCCTTTGACATCAACTCCATTTAAATAACAACCACGATGACATTGAATGGGAGTGACTTCTTCTGATGCCTCGGAAGAGTCAATAAAAGTTTCAATTTTGTTTTCCTTTTGCTTTTTGACAGATTTCATGTCAAATGTGTCGAAATTCACTCTGATGTTCGTGCAGAAAAACATTTGTCTACCACAGCGCTTTTCTTTTCTCTTGGCGTGTCATTTAAGCCGCGACATAGATTCTCCCCCCAGCGAATTCAATCCATCAAAGTCACTGAATCATAAACGGGTTCTTAGTCCCTTGCCGCCTGAGAGTACATATTGACAACGCACTTGGCGTAGTCCTTATGGTATTTTTTTTTTTGTTGTACGTTTAATTTGTATTGTACATATTTACACATATACATACATTCATTTATACTTAGTTACATCATTAGATACGACGAAAATTAAAGCAACCGAATCGATTAGTGACTGGCTTGTTGTCATCAAAATGAAGGGCAAAGTTCAGGGACCATATGATGATGAAAAGGTCTCCAAAAAAAGGTACACATAAGCCCAGTTTGGAAAGACGACGACATAAAGTAGGTATAGGGAGACTGTCATACCTTCACTTTGCGCCGACTTGACAAAGTAATGGGCTAATGTTATTGGAAAAAAATTCTTCAAAATGTGACACGCACGAATATATATTCATGTGCAAGGCCGGCGTTTAATCGAGCCGGAGTTCATCTTACTTTCTTGGCGATTTTCATTCGTTTAGGAAAGGTTACCGTCCTTAATCAAGTCATTTGGGTTGTACGTGCCACGGGGTGGAAAAATCTATTTTCATGTCGTCTATAGTTCCGAAAATCCCTCCAGGGAAGAATGGAAAGATGTCTTATTCGGAATAACGTTTTTTTGATTTGCAGCTATAAATCGCTATATCCCTGAGGTATTGGATACGTGTGCTCAAACTTTTTGAATGGATGCCAGGAGAATTGGGATCACATCAAATGGGCTTGGTAGAAATTAGTTTGAATAGCTTTTCGGGCATTGTTAATAGTTTTCTGTCATTGGACGGGCCTTGTTAACACCTCTTACTCAATGCTCCCTTAAACGAGACATATGAACTTGACATAGGTGTCCTATAACCTACAATCCTAGGATAGATTTATCTAAATTCTTAAGTTGTTCTGAATCACTAAATAATTTTTATTAAATTCACAAGAAAACTTAAACTTTTCCTCTTCCCGTCAAGGACTGCTCTCATTGTCTTAAACTTTTGAACATTTTGCAAGTGTTTCTACCTAATGATTTTAATTTCTATTTATCTATCACCGCATCGCCCATGCCACCGTGACTTTCTACCGTCGTGACCACGATATACTTCCATCAACCCTATCTGCAACGCAATTCAAAACATAAACTCTACCTCATTGCAAAGTGCTCCAAACCGCAAAACTCCATTGTTGAATCATCAAACAAAGATCTTTGTCGCAAGTTCTCCTGCCACCGTCAGCTGATGGCAGTCTCTGCCTGCATCGTGGTGCAGTCGCATCAGCGTTCTTACCCTCATTCATGCTCATCATTATTAGATGATGTTCCTCACCCCCCTTTCTCCTTCTCGATGCAGTTGCTATCTTGCCAGAGTGACAAAACCAAATTTCCGTTTTCTTTTTCTTCTCATAATTTGTAACAATCATGGGTTAAGTGTTGCGCCATCCTTGATAGATGCCACGTTGAGGTTAATTTAGTTTAAAGGCATATTTGCACTTCCAGGATACTAAAGGACTAGCACTACCCTTGTATATACATATCTTGCGCTTGGTCATTTCAACATTTCCAGCGCACATTTCGGATGTCCTTGACGTGAAAATTTGCAATTCGCCACAACTCGCAAAAAAGGACACTTGTTGGGTCAACAATTTGAAAAATTCCGAAACGGTCGTTTCCTACTGCGCCTCGAGCATATTTTTTTGTTCCTTTCTTCTCAGTTTTGTCTCAATTAAAATAAGAGGATAATTGGATTTCATTCTTTATTTCATCGTGCGTCCTTATTTTCCAGGCCAAGGAAATATGGAAGCAATTATCTGATGAACAGAAGAAACTGTACGGCGAGGACTACTATGAGGCAGCTATGACGTCGATCGACAAATACAGCAACGTGGTAAGTACAACACAATTACAATCGCCCACGTGTCACTCATTCTGATCACGTTTCGTTTATGTCTTTTTTTTATTTTTTCAAATTGCAGACGTCTGACATTCAACCGACTCTTCGGGTCCTAATCGATGCTGTAACTCGTACCTTCCCCATGGCACGCTATACCCCTGTTACTGGATCAGAGAAAATCCAAATATTCATGGCCGAGCATTTGCCCGCCGGACTGTATGAAGCTCTATATGCAAGGACCAAATAAGAGGGAATAGAAATGATCTCTCTAACTCCTTTCTTCAATCAATAGTTTTGCTTTTTTTGTTGAAATTGGCTTTCACGACCACCAACAAACGATGGATGGAAAGCTGCACTTAGGCAACGCATTTGTAATTAATTTTAATAGAAAACAGGACAGGAAGTAAACGAAATGAAATACAGATCCAGTTGAACACGAACTCTATTCTACTGTTTTGTTTAGATACAATTTATTGTTAACAGATAAATCGAAGATAAGTGTAGATTTCACTTTAATTGTTAAATGTAATGTATTTTATAACGGTTTTCCATAATTATTTTGACAAATAAACGACGACAACTTACGTTCCGTGACCTTTCACGGAACTATCGAAACTTATCAGGTTATTTAAGTACTCTGTTCCAGGGGTTCCAATAGGTTTTGTGATTACGGGGTCTATTACACGATAAAGACTTACAGCGTCTTAAATGTCCAAATCTTTGGGGAGCCACTGTCAATGGTTACAGGTGCCGCAAGATTCGGTAGGTCTACCATTATTTGACGTCGGAGAAACTGGTCGATAATGTCTACCTCAAGCTTTCTCAAGAACATAAGTAATCTGGAGAAGCCGTTAAACAACTAGTGAAACGTAAGCGTCGAATTTTGCTCAAAATCACTGTGGAACAGCCTAATAGCCCACAACGGCAGACTAAATAACAGCGATCACTCGTTTAACATATCTGTCATTGACAATGACATTTCTGATATGAACGAACAGATCGAGACAACAATGAAGTTTTCGTGAGGGTGCCAGTTTTAGTGTAGCAATCAGGGATAAGGAATGAGATACCAATCTATTGGCTTTGACAGTCACTTTGACAGATAGCCCCTACAAACGCGTTGCGGTTTAACGGCGTCTTGGCTATGTAATTTTGTCTTGTTGCGACCATTTTGACTCTACACATCGACGTTTGAGACTATCATTGTGTTATTTAAAAGCGTCATTTTTAAACGGAGAATAACACGTATAGTATCGATGTGCATTACAAAAGCAACAACCAACCCTGCGGGGATCAACGGGCAGACGTACGAAAGATTGGTATCTCATTGTTTATCCTTGGTAGCAATCATCGAAGGAGTTAGATCAAGTTAGACTCTAGGAACTGAACACCAGGGATAATGAATGAGATACCAATCCACTGGCTCTGACAGGCACTTTAGACAGATTGCACCTACAATCGCTTTACGGTTTGACGACGTCGTGACTATGTCATTCTGCTTTCTGCCGACGTCTTGACTCTACATATAGACATCTTGAGACTAACACAATGATAAGTCAAAAGCGTCGTTTTTAAACGAGAATAACACGTATAGTATCGGTGTGTATTACAAAAGCAACAACCCAAACCAACCCTTGCGGGGATCATCGGGCAGACGTACGAAAAATTGGTATCTCATTCATTATCCCTGCTGGTCACTTGGGGATGACGTTCAGTTCAGAAAAAAACTAATACAACCAAGTCGACCGTCTCGAAACACCGAACAAATTAAGGAAGAAGAATCGGACCCATCGGGCATCTTGGCTACAACCTTCGTACTTTTTTTAGGGTTCCGTACCCAAAGGTAAAACGGAACCCTATTACTAAGACTTCCTTGTCCGTCCGTCTGTCACCAGGCTGTATCTCATAAACCGTGATAGTTAGACAGTTGAAATTTTCACAGATGATGTATTTCTGTTGCCGCTACCACGACAAATACTAAAAACAGAACAAAATGAATATTTAAGGGGAGCTCCCATACAACAGACATGATTTTCATCCAAAAAATCCCCTTGGTCACATACTGACCTAAGGTTAGTCGACAATATCCCACAACCAGTAGCAAACTTCCCAGTTTTGATCTCGTTTGTGTCTTTGATGAATTAATCCTAGCTGCAAACCTTTTTCCCATATTTCCCATTATTGTTATTCACCTTTTCACATCGTTGCTGTCAAGTAAGATAATTGATTTGAATTCAATGGACACTTTGATGATCAACTGTATCTCATCATGAAGATAGTAGTCTCTTTCATATTTATATATACAGATGGTATGGAACCCTTCGTGCGCGAGTCCGACTCGCACTTGGCCGGTTTTTTTGTTTTGTTGATAATCAGCACGCACTCAAAGTTGAAACTTGTTATGTCGATGACATACATATTGTGGACAGAAGGTAATAAGACAGGTAGAAAGGAGACACCAATGGGCAAAGGTCCTCAACACATGTACGACACTGACGAACACTGATTGACAATCAGTAGAAACTCAGGGTTATAGAGTGAAGGTCAGTCGTCGGCTTCTCAAAATGTTGAATGATTACTACGAGTCCGACTCGAATGTCGCTGTATAACTGCCAGCGACAACGCAGTAAGAAACGATTTTATCTGTAATAACATGCCACAATCAATTGAAGGGCGACTTTAATCAATCAGAAACGCAGCACGGGGTATTCTGCAATACTTAAGAATTTAAAAAATTATTTTCCCCCGGGTAACTTAAGGAGACCAATGCCATAAGAAGTGTGTACCTAACCTCCACAACCTAACAAAAAGTTTTCATTTTACCCTCTTGTGATTATTAACTACCTTAAAAATAACTGAAGTATCACCCTCATGACACACTATGGACCCTGTCAAAGGTCATTTCTTATTACTTTGAGAACGAGCAGAAAATCTACATCAAAGAACACGTGCCGTTTTTTCCATCCGCACGAAAACAGGTCTTCGAATCCATATTCCAGGAAACCAGCATTGAAATGCTGATGGATTTTGGTATGAATAGACCACATGTACATCATCTACGACATCCTCATTACTTACCGAACATTTCAGTTCAGTCGTGCTGACTCACAAATGAATCTGCAAATCCAATTTGCCATCTAACAATTGCAATCCATTTCTCTTAATTACTGCAATTGCTTTCAGGTCGGAGTACCACGAATCTATCGAAATGCTTAACCCATGGTTAACCCAAAATTCAAAGTTCCACTCTAATTACTGGCATGTTACGCTTCTTAACCCCATCGATTTACGTCCGATTTCCATGCGAGTTTTCCTTGGTTTTTTGGTTTTTGAACAGTCATTCGAAGATTATCAAATGAAAAGTGTCCTGTTTTCCACACGCTCTACTTTATAGTCATCCCGAAACCATTACTCAAGTAAGACAGGTAGTGTGACTCTTTAGTCAGATCATCTCTCCATGATGTATAAAATGTCACCTGCGCTAAGGGTATGAGTCCTATTTTAATACCGGACATATAGTATAGACATAGACTATGTGGATCTGCGTTCATTTCTGAGAAGCAGAGGACTGTATATGTAAAACCCCCGCTGAGAGATTTCGCAAGAAAAAAAAAAAAAAAAAGAAAAGTGATAATCACCCTGAAGTAAATGTCAAATAATGACATTTTCCAACCGCCACACAAAAATAAACACAAAAATATCAAAGAAAAGTTACGCGACTGAAAAACAAGCACAGAGGGACGTGGACGTGGAGGATATTACTTTCATCCTTCTCCTTTCTAGGTCAACAGAAAAGGAATACACAAAGTCAGTCCATGAGTAGTTTAGGCAGTGGTTACTAGTTAGTTCTCCCAGTTGGATGTTTGCAAACAGTTTTCAATGGATCCTTTACCACGTCCTGATGATGTGAAATGGGACATAAGGAACTTTGCAAGTAATAGGGCAATAGAAAACGGCGACTGACTTAAGTAAATGTAAGGGGATAGTGTCAATTGAATGAGTTTTCTTCATTAAATTTTTGTTTTTGTTATGACTAATGAGATACCCGCGTGCTGGAATCCGGGGATAAGGGCGCGTAGGAAAATTCATTCTTCATTTTAGTATAAGACGTGGCATCTAATATACTCCTCCAGTATATTAGATGCCCGAACATTCCGCGAAGTCAACATTGGGTCGGATTACTTTGTTGCAGCCAAGGTACGGATTATGACATCGCGGACATTGCGGAGTCGCCAGAATTTTCGGCGGTCATATCTTCCTTAAGCTCTTCCGAGATCAAACCATAGAACATCAATTGATGCTGTGCCAAGACGCCATCAGGGGTGCCGCGTCTATTGAATTAGGTTTCCAGCCGCCACCTAGAAGAGACCCTTGGTTTGATAACGAGTGCAGACCGGTTACTGTTGAAAAACAGAATGCCTACATGGCTATGTTACATCGACGGACGAGAGCTACTTGTGAGCTCTACGAACGGTAAAGAAGCAAGGAACACGAACTTTTGAAGAAAGAAAAAGAAAGAGCACGAGAAGCACGAGAAGATGGAAAGATGTTATCACAGGATTGACGCACGGAAGCTTTACCAAAAAATAAAACGAACATGCCAAAGGTATAAAGCCAGAGCAGAAGACCCCTGCCGGGAGGAAAGCGGACATCTAGTAGCTGACTCATTGTCGATGTTGAGAATATGAAAATATTACTTCTGCAGACTGTATAACGGCGATGGGAGTTAAAATATCGCTGTCAGGCTGAACGAAAAATTCACTTATTCATTTACAAATAATAAATACAACCCGACCTAGATGGTATCTAAACTGAAGTCTAATAAAGCTGCTGGCGTAGATGGACTTTCTGCCGAGTTATATAAAGCAGCTGAAAATGAATTGATAAGGACGGTTCACCAACTCATCTGTGGAATAGGATCGGAAGAAAGCATGCCCGATGAGCGAAACCTCATGTGCCAATTATATGGGAATAAACCTTTTTAACGAGGACGCCGTGGCGCAGTGGTTAGGGTCCAACAGACTGTGGACGCACGATGAGCAAGTTCAAATACCGATAACACCAACGCCATCGAATGTTTCTTTCGTGGTGTTCCTCCTCGGCGGGGTAGTGACAAAACCCCCCGTAGTATACTTACCGTAAAAAAGCTACTCGACTCACGCCGTTTGCAATCAGCATTAGCCTGTAGGTGTAAGTCACGCACAACATGGGTGATTGAGAGAAGCTTGGCTCTGGGCCGTAATGCCATCAAAGAAGAAGAAATGTTCTTAACATCGGCTATAAGATCATCCCTGTCGTGCTGTGTCAACTTACCCACTTACTTAGATGGCAATAAGCCTCTCCAGCCGGCATGAACTTTGGCCAGTCGCTTCCGGTGCCACACGCCCAGTTGATTGAGGTCCCTTTTCACCAATGCGCGCTACCTTAGATGAGGTCATCCTCTGCTGCGTCGTCCCTCGGGGTTGAAGTCGAAGACTCTTTGGGCCGGAGCGGTGATGTCCATTAGCTCTACATGGCTCAGCCATCTTAGACGTTAGATCCGAAGACGTCTAACTAGGCCGATGTCGCTGTAGAGCCCGTACAGTTCTTGGTTGAATCTCCTCCTCCACTCTCCGTTTACACAAAGGGGACAAAAGATTGCACACAGAATTTTCCTCTCGAAACGCCCAAGAGCCTCTTCATCCGCTTCTGATAACAACCAAGCCTCAGCGCCGTAGAGGAAGACCGGGATTATTAAGGTTTTGTAGAGGGAAGTCTTAGTTTTTCGAGAGAAGGCTCTACTACTTAGTTGCCTCTTGAGCCCAATGAAGAAGCGGTTGGCAAAAATTATTCTGCGTTTTATCTCAGCGCGCGCGGGTGTCATTGCTGCTTGTCACTATCGAGCCAATGTAGACGAAGTCCTTGACTATTTCAAGAATATAGCTACTTCTTTGATGACAGCATATATTTGGCTTTGTCCCTATTTACCCTTAAACCCACTTTAGCCGCTTCTGCTTCAATGCTTGCGAACGCCTCATTGACGTCCCGCTTTACCCGTCCAATAACGTCAATGTCATCCGCGTAGGCAAGCAATTGTGTAGACTTGAAATAGATCGTACCTCTTGTATTGGCCGCAGAGTCCCGCACGATCTTTTCAAGTATGATGTTAAAGAAATCACATGACTGTTCGTTACCCTGTCTAAAACCTTTTTTAACATCGAAGGTATCGGTTAGTTCATCTCCGACCTTAATTGAACAGCGGGAATTCTCCATAGTCCTCCTGCACAATCTGACAAGTTTGAGAGAAATGCTAAAACATGACACGGCTTTGTATAACTCGTCTCTATAAACCCTGTCATATGCGGCTTTAAAGTCGACAAAAAGATGGTGCATGTCGACCTGGAATTCATGGGCCTCCTCCAAGATCTGCCGTGGTGTAAACATTTGGTCTATCGTGGATTTTCCTGGCCTGAAACCACACTGGCAGGAACCTACCAGATTGTCCACGAATGATTTCAGGCGCTTACACAGTACGGCAGAGAGGATCTTGTACGCGATGTTCAGGAGCTCAGTCCTTTGTAATTGGCGCAGTCATAGGGGTCTCCTTTCTTATGTACCGGGCTAACGATGCTGAGATTCCATTTGTCGAGCATACATTCTTCCGACCGTACCTTGCAGATGAGTTGGTGCATGTTCCTGACCAGCTCATCGCCAGCTGCTTTAAATAGTTCAGCGGGTAGTCCATCTGCTCCAACCGCTTTATAAGGTGTTGTGTCAACACCCAAAACAATTCGTGAGCAATCTGATAGGTTCAATAAATGTGGTTTGAGGCCACAAAAAATCCACGATAGACCAAATATTCGCAATGCGGCAGATCCTGGAGAAAATCGATAGTGTTTATAGGGACAAGCTATACAAAGCCGTGTCACGTTTTGACAATCCTGCCAGCCAAACTCGTCAGGTAGTGCAGGATGACAGTGGAGAATTCTCGCTATTTGCTGACGACCTTCACGTGATTGGAAGATAACAGCGCGACGTCAGTAAAGCTTTCGTTAGCATTAAAGCAGAAGCGGCTAAAGTGGGTCTGAAGGTAAACAAGGGCAAAACCAAGTATATGCTGTCATCAAAGAAAGACTCAACACCGACGTCCTGGCCAGAACTTCGCTATTGGCAGCTATGTATACATTTGAGGGTCAAGAATTTCGTCCACGTTGGCGCTCTAGTAACAAGCGACAACGAGATTAGGCGAAGAATAACTCTTGCCAATCGCTGTTTCTTTGGACTCAAGAGGCAATTGAGAAGTAGAGTCCTTTCTCGAAAGGCCAAGATGACCCTCTACAAAACGTTAATCATCCCGGTCCTCCTCTTTGGATGAGGAGGCACTTGGAGCCTTAGGAGGAAAATTCTGAGTGTAATCTTCTGCAGAAAAAAATTAAACCATAAACTCTACGGGTTGTACAGCAACATCGGACATCTACGGATACGTGGCTGGCCCATGCAGAGCGAATGGACACCATGGCTTCGGCCCGAAAAGTCTTCGAATCACATCTAAGGTGATGCACGGTCACATCTAAGGTGACGCACGCAGATGGAAAGGGATCCCAACTAAGTGGGCTCGCGGCACTAGAAACAGCTGGTCAGATATCGCGCAGGTCCAGGCTCATCTGGGGCTGTAGCGCCGCGTACATAGCGGTCTAAGTTAAATAAAAAACCGATTTGTTATGTTAATAATAAAGAAATGTTTAATTATTTTTATTTCACTTGTTTCATGCCAGTTATTTCTAAATTGTTTACATCGTAACATCTGCTTTATAAATTGTTTTAAATATATCTTATTTTCCATTGTATAGCTACTTTTTCCTGTTAATTTATTTTTGTAAAATTGCCGACATCATGCCTATACACTTTTTTTAAAACAATTTTTATTTCATATTTATGTGCGATTATGTTGTATTGATTTCTGTTTGACAATTCGGGTAAAATGTGAAATTGTTAGCAATTAACTACTATCGTTTGCTTATTTCTTTATTTGCTTAATTGAAAAATAAATCTAATTTGCTGAAAATGCTTTTAATTGGTCTCTATTGAGGCGAATCACCTAGAAACGTGACATCAAACATTTAAATCTATGACAATTGAATTTTCACTTTACTTTTAACTATTTGCATAAGAATTTTGCTTGTTTGCTTGGTTTTCAAACTTTTTCTAAAATGTGCTTTTACATCCAATTTGCTGTTGTTTTGTGTTCCTTTTGTTTTTTTATTCAAGTAGAATGTTAAAATACTTTTTTGTAGAGCTACTTGTTTGATAGGTTTGTGAGTGAGTGATCAAGTCAAGTTGAAATGTGTTAGGACTGTGCGAGATAAGATGAGGATTGGTCGAACGAATCTCGAGATTATAGATTCTTTAACATTAACTTATATCGTTTTGCTTTTCGTTCTCTTCAAGTTAATACCCCGATTGACATTTATAGATATATTTTTCGTATTCATCTAGTCCATTGACCGGTAAGTTTTGACAAATATTCGATTCACTCAGCTGTTCCTGTCTTCAACTCAACTTATTTAACTTAAGTATTGGCAGTTGTGTCTTTAGTGTCCTGTAGCATTTTTGTTTTTATGTTAAATACATTCCAGCTTAAAAAAATCAATTATAAATTAAATATTCATAAAACCCGAAACTAAGCTAACCCGATAACGCTTTTTAGTTTTTATATAGTTTTTGAACTTAAAAAATATTTTCATTATTCAATTCACATTTTTTTTGTTCTTGTCTTCTGTTTCCTTTTTTTTTTTTGTTTTTATTTTTCAGTCTTAAAATGTTATGTTGTGGTTAATTCATTGTTTTTTTTTTAATTTAATTTTTTGCATTTTTTGTAATTTAATATTTTTAGAAATGTTTCATTAAAAATCGTTTTACGTCTAACATTTAGTTTCATAAGTTTACACATGCTATCATTGTTTTATTTGATTTTTCACTGTTTCATTTTTTAATAGAGTGCATATAACAAAAACTCACTTATAGCTAACTAGTTAACCAAAAAATGGGATTTAACTGCCAATTTTTGGGTTGAAACGAAAAATTAGTAGAAAAAAAAAAAACGTATGTTTGTATAAAAGAAATTCGAAAACTCTTTATGTGGAAATTAATTTTCCTGGAAATTACAAGAGGAAGTTGGTAGTAAACACTACACGCCAGCAGATACGCGCAACGGATACAGTTAAGGAAGTTAATCTCTTTGTGAAAGTTTTCCTCTTTTCCTTTATTTTTCCGAACAAGTTAGTCACATTTTATGAGAAACGTATTTCTTCTCCCCCTTTCTTCGTTTTCTCGAAAAAGGGAAGAAAGTGGAAAAGTTGGGTTTTACGGTTTTTGTGTTGGTAATTGACAAATAATATCACAAAAGTTTTTTTCGGTTATTTGGGCATATTCTCATAATTCATATCGCCCAGCAGGTGATATACATATACATATATTATGTAGGCGGAATGATGTAGAAAAACTTTCGATAACAACCCACCCATCACTAACTAGTTAAAGATACCATTGTCGTTGGCTGTATTTGAAATTAACGCTACTTCCTTCGTCCTTTGTCATTTAGGGCAAAATTCTAGTAAATAATAAATCATGTCCAGGGCAATCCCACGTGTATGAACGTGGATCGAGAAGAAACATTAGTTCACTATTTGAACATCAGCTCGACTCACATAGGCGTGCAAAGTTCTCATACCATTCACCATTCTCACAGGTAGACATACGTCTGAAGATACTCTCATTTCCGATTAAATATCCGTTGGTTTCGATGAAGAAATAAAAAAAAACAAAAGAAACGCTGGAAGGCTGTTACATTTCCACTGAATTGGTTTGAAGGCAATCACAAATCGATAAAAGCATGATAGAGATACATAAATAGCAAAATAATCTTGCTTTAAAAACTGCCTTGTACTAGACAAACACATGAACTCATTATCTAGTCTTTCCCTCCAAGTGTTTACTTGGGGATTTTCTCATTTGTCGAATACATGCTGTGACATTTGTCCAAGTTACTTTTGTGTACTCGTATTTATAGAATTACAAATTGCTTCCTCTACTAGACTGTCATCACTGTTGTGACTTGTCACGGATATGAATGCAAATGCAGTCCTTTTTTGGGTCGCCGGAGAATGTTACACATACGTCCCAGTAACCCAAAAAAAAAAAAAAAAAAAATAAAAAAAATCTAATTCCATGCCACACAAGAAATTTAAGATTCTCTTGGAGAAGAGCCAAACGCATTCACTACTACTATGTGGCCAAGCAACTATACCTGAGTGACGAGGGTCACTTTTTAACTAAAAATTAACCTACACGCCCCGATAACTTTGGCAATTTTTCACTATCACAACCCGCAAACGACACACAATTCCACTATAAGCACGTGTTGAACACGACTATAGAGATAAATAAATCACTGCAACCGCCAACAATACCGTTGAGCAACACGAGTCATGTAAAATTTGGCGTTAGCCGGAAACTTTTCTGCAAAAACAAGTGACACAAACTACTCGTACTAAACTAACATCTGACTAACACAATGGTTAAGGACAAAGTTTTGTATGGAAATGTTCTCTCCTTACACGATTGATAGTTGTTTGCTTGCGGAATTTATTACGTTACTCTCTTCTGAACGAGGTGTAATTTAATTGAATGCAACCGGTTTAATATATGTACGTGTAACGGTGTAACGTGTAACTTTTCTCGTTTTATTTAATTACGATACTTCATATCGCGGTCGAATATTTAATTAACTCTGTACGCATCCCTTGGGGCTCATTTCATATATTACCCTTAATGACCTGAAATCTACTTCTCGGTATCCCCATCTTCCTTTAGTTACATACAAATGTATAGTACACTACGCCACTGGAAAGCAGTGGTGTAGCTGGTCGCCAGAACTTTCTACAATTTCCAGGAAAACTATAATATCCGTTTAGCAAAACAAAAAACAAACAACTATTCCTAACTACTTTAAAAAAAAAGTGTACTTTTAATTTTTATCAAAACTTTCCTTAAAACAATTAAAAAAAAAATATTGAAAACCAAAACTTGACATCTTACCTAGACCTACATCGTTCTTAACCTTTCTCCTTGTATACATTCTCGAGATCTCATGTTATTGTGGATATAATTGGTAGTCAAATGTCGGTCTTCGTTGGGGCGTTTTTTGAAATGTTTGCTTGTTGTTGCTGCTGTTGATGATTATTAACGATTGTCATCGGGGTTGCTGTGGGTGAAGAAGCTTGACGATTATTAATTTCCAAGTCAATATCTTCGGCATCTTCTGGATAGCGTTCAGAACAGAAAATCGCACCGTCTTTGAGTAATTTTAGCAGGTTAATTCGGTCCTCAGCGGTTCGTTTTGCACACAATGGTCTGGGGATTTAAAACGAGAATAATAAGAACTGCCTCTCCCCCAAAGAAAAAAGAGCAACTGATAGATGTAAGACAGGGCGACAAAAAACGTAGGGCATGCTGAACATTTTTGTAAAATACATAAACAAACATAAAATACATAAAATACATAAACCTCCACAATAGCCACGAGCCATCCAATAGATAACCATCAAATTGACCCCGACTTTTCTTCCTCATTTGCCTGCTGAGCACGACACGAACAAGATACAACGTTCCATTCGTAGTCGTATGTGCAAAAATCCTTTGTGTATTTACCCGCAACTGGATAACAAAAGACATGGAAAAGCACTCTCTCACCTCTATCGTGATAGACAAATATTGTACACAAATGTATACATACGGACAGGTTTACAGATACCTCAAAATTTAGATTGAATTTTGAGCACGAATTTGATTAAGATCTCTGCATGCAATCAATACATGATACACGATACACGTACGATACGAGAAAGGCTTCCGTCGAATTAAGGTCGTCACATTTTCCGGTCATTGCAAGTGCAATGCAACCGAAAGTAGAAAAGAAAAAATCTTCGAACTCAATGCAGTTGCCTTGCTGAGATATCCGTACCTTTGTGAGATATTTATTTGCAATCCAAATATTCGATAGCGATAGCCAGACGACGCATGGTATCATAAATTATTCAGCTCCATCACTCTCCAGTGAATCAGCCTTCGTTTGAAAGTTCCATTTTTCGCTTACTGCATTAGCTTTGCAAAAATTAAAGGCAAAGAGCAAAAAACAAGGATTCAGCAAAAGGAAGAAATTTCGTTTCGTTAGTTAGTCGATGGATCATTTTTTTTTTCGGCTTTCTCGAGCCCAGTCCGGGACTAAGTGCAGCCAATTAAGGGGTGCTTTTGTGCATACTTTTAAAGTACCTGACCTACAAACTGAGAGCGCATCGAGCACAAAAGTGGATTTTTGTTTCCATAAATGAATAATAAAGGAAACGATAGAAGGACGAAATAGATGACGTAGATGCAGATATAATTTGATTCTTTTAACACCTTTTAACGGGGAGGCGAGTTTAAGCCATAATGATAAAATCCCTTCACAAAAGGTACCCGAGACACCTTAGCTAAATCAACAATGAAAAGCGTTCGGACCCAAAGCTAAAAGACAATGTTACAGACAACATAGAAGAGGCTTCAGAAGCTAGCTAGTTTAGGAAAAATGTTGACGTAACCAATAAGACGGATGGCGCCCGACAACAAACCCTCCGATCTTGTCACTAAGAACAGCGCGCTTTGAGCAATCGTCAGTTTTAAAATGCTCAGAGCATTCACTCTTCCTTGGTTGAAGACAATTCTTAGAAGACCCTGAATATTTCATAGAGCAGCTGCTCGTGATATTCTCTTCGAGCCCGGTCGATTTTTCTACGTATAAGACCCTAAGATCAAGATATCAGACGGAGTGGGTACTCGTATCAAAATGAGGTGTTGCACTTTTTTTCTTTTTTTTTTTTTTTTTTTTGTTGAAGGCTTCTGCTATCCGCTGGAGCACTCAGACGCAAACACTGGTCCATTGTACTCCAGACAGATACCTTACACTACTGTATTTTCCCCGTTTTATGGAGAAAAATTTGAAGGAGCTTCAGTGATGTAGAGCTAAGGGATTCGGCATACACCACGTCGGCTCCAAGGGTGCGCCACCGTGCGCGAGCAAAGGCGGGACAATCACAGAGGAAATGCTCTGCAGTATCATCCTCCTCTTCGCCACATGCAGCACAGGTAGACGTCTCACTGTTGCCGAACACGTAGAGATGCTTGGCAAAAGTGTAATGGCCCGTGATAACTCCCACAAGCCTTCTGCATTCGACTCTCCTTAATGACAGGAGGAATGCTGCAGATTTTTTGCAGACATCAGGCCTTACGCGCTTAGTCATCCTGCAACCTGGACAATCCCTCCATCTACGGTTGTGTGTATTAAATACACAATCGTTAATGCAGGAATTTACCGTGGACGCAGGTAGACCTAGAGCGGGTTCAGGTCCTGAGAAGCTCTCCTCTGAACCCATTCTGGTAAGTTCATCAGAGATCTCATTTCCTGGGATCCCAGAATGCCCTGGAATCCATACAAGCCGTAATGAATTTAGTCTACTGACTTTGTTCAGAAAGAACTTGAGTTCAAGCACTAATTTGGAGCTTGTTAAGGCGTTACACACAGCTTTTAAAGCAGCTTGGCTGTCACTACAGACGCATATGCTTTCCCCCTTCCATCTGTGCTTCACAACATAGTGCATGGGATTGCGTATATCTCTGATTGGAAGACAGACGCATATTTTCCTAAGGACAAGTGCAGTCGGATGTGTTGCACACTTCGAAGCTAATTTCAGTACAGAAGAAGAAATCAAGACGCTCAGTATGCTTCCAGATTGTCGGATCTAAGAGACACCCAGACTAGGCGGCGCCGGGTTGCGCAAATAAGGCACAGGAAAGAAAGCCCGAAATAAGACCACATGTAGTTATTTTTGAATCGAGTTGAGTACTTTGTTTTAAAGGTTAGTCAACGTCATTTTTAAATGAAAGATTTCACCACTAACTAAGAAGTTTATATTATCACACGCAGTGTGGCATGTTGCTGAATTTGAATGTCATCCACGTCAATTCTAAAAAGCTGGGATAAAGGCAGCCCCTTATCGGACGGAGGTTTCGTCCTTTTCGACAAATAAGGTCGAATAAGTTTTTGGCCACAAGCATAACGATAGTACGAGGTTTGGCAATTAAGTTTCGGGAATTTAGTTATAACTCGGGAACTGGCAACACTGCGTCGTTCGTTAACATCTATCTAGGAAGGGGGGCCCTTTATTTCAGTTTTCATTCAAGGCTGAAGTCGAGAGAATGTACTCTTCGAAATAATAACTTTTTTACTGGCTTCGTAAAAATGAGTGACTCGCATTACAACGGTCAGAAATCCTCCGAAAATTGCAGGTGGTGTATGGAGACGAGTGTATTTCAAAAACACGTGTGTTTAAATGAGCAAAGTGGGCCAAGACAGGCCTTGAAGGGCTCTTGATATTCACATGGATTCTCAATTAACTAAATGTTTATGACTAGGTCATTCACCAGTTTTGCTTGTTCAGGGCCCCTTTAACATGAAATACGCCTCATTGCTGAAAATGCGGGGTGGCCGTGGTGCAGTGGTTAACATCATCGACCGCCGAGCGGAAGGTCTACAGTTCAAATTCGCTTCATAGCCAAGAAAAAGTAATTCCTATACGGACAAAAAGTATGCAACGCAGTTGTGAATGGAAAGTGGCCAGACGTACTACTGCAGATATAACACTTACAGTATATGGTCAACTGAAATTCATCCTCTGCGTATGCAATATTAAAAGTGCTCGAACGAATTACCACGGACTATAACCAAACCCGGAATTTGTTCGGCTCTCGTCCTATCTAGGACAACCACCCCTGAGAGTAGTGAACGAACATCAACGACCCAAACCACTGCACCCCGTTCAGGCTATGTGCCAAACATCATAAGAGTATAACTCTTGAACCTGTGCGAACTATAAAAAATAAAAATAATATTATCCTGTATGTGAACAATTTTTGACTTGGCAGACTACGAAGCATCTTCCATATGACCCGTATCGAGGTGACGAAATTACATATAGATGATACAAAACAAATACAGCGCCGTTGTCAAATTGACATTTATTTCCAGCACCTCACTCGGACAACCCTTTGTAATCCAATTCAAAATAAGAGCCCCTATGTCACTGCTCAAACTGAATATCAAATATGCTAGTTCGGCACTCAATTTATGCGACAACATAGCGAAATTCCAGATGATTGTAGCGTAATGAGTCATATCAACGACAGTGGCACTAGTTATGCCTGGTGTCACATGATCGACGATGTCAAATACCCCTATTTGAAAACGTGTGGTTTTGCCAGCGGAAGTTATTACTACCATCGTGTACAGTAGTACGAACGACATAATGCAATTGAGTCAGATTTCTTTTGAAGTTGCACCTCAAAAAGAAAACAGCATGATCGCTCGGTAAACAGACCATGTGGTCATTGACGCAAGACACTCGTCAAACATCCCGGATGTGCAAACATTCAGGGGGGCAATCGTCGACTCTGACCATTTCCCAGCAAGATTCAGAGCTCGACTGTCCAATATCAGAAAGTTGCACCAGCCTACCATAAGGAGGTTCGACATTGGACGCGTGAGCACACCGGAGGGTTTCATAGTCTACAGGGAGCAACTGACCGAAAGGCTCGCCAGTAGGCCTACGTCGAGCACAAATGTCAACAATATGTGGCTGCGTTGCCGCTCAGCTATTCAGGACGTAGCCGAAAACACCTTAGGCTACCTACCACCCCCGACAAGAAACCCGTGGTATGATGGCGAGTGTGAGCAGAAAAAGGCAGCAACCGACGGGGCGTACCAAACGCACTGCAGCGAAAAACCAGGGCAGCGCGAGAGGAGTACCGAGCCAAAAAACAGGAGGAGAAAAAACTGCTGCCACTAAAGAAAAGCATCTTCGTGGCCGTTTTTAAGAAAGCTAAAAGCCTTGCAGGAGCCTTCAAGAAAGGCTCCCAGGTTCTTCGAAATGTTGATGGTAATCTTGTCACCGACCCGCAGTGATGTATTTGAGCAGCATTTCCAGCAGCTGCTTAACGAGCATGACCAAGAGAGAGTGATAGGGACTGAGGACATCCCAATTCTAGCCGCTGAAGTAGCCCTCCTATCCAGCACCGGATAAGTCGGCACAGCGATTCACAAGCTGAAGAACAACAAGGCCGCAGGCTCAGCTGGCTTGCCATCAGAGCTATTCAAGGTTGGCGGCGATGTTCTGGTAGGGAGCATGCACCAGATTATCTGTAGAATTTGGGAAGATGAAAGCATACTAGAGTACAGTGGATCAGTATATGCATCTGAGTGCTCCAACAGATAGCTTTAGCTCTAGCTCCCCTTCCACAAAAAGGCGATCCTACCTCTTGCAAGAACTATAGAGGTACATATATCCCTGCTCAATGTAGCATATAAGGTCCTGTCCAGCGTACTGTGTGAACGTCTAAGTCCTTTTGCACCGCACTAATCGGCAGATACCAGTGTGGCTCCCGGCCCGGCAAATCGGTGAGTTTCAAATCGATACACACCATCTCTTTATCGACTTTAAAGCCGCACATGAAAGCATTCATCGCAAAGTTATTATTTAATGTGACGACCGAATTCGGAATTCAGGGATTACTGATCCGTATGTATCGAGCTACACTAACTAACACCCGATCCTCCATGCAATTCGGCTCCAGAATTTCCGAGCCTTTTGAAATCTGCGCCGCATTTCGGCACTGTCGTGTGAATTCTTCAATATGGTGCTGGAGCAGATAGTGCGACGGGCAGGCGTTAACAGGGAAGGCACTATCTTCAACAAGTCTGTAGATGACATCATCGCGCGGTCTCATTATGCTGTCAAGTAAAAACCGATCCGTCACTCGTCACCTGGGACAAAATATAACGATTCACAGCTATAATTTCGAAGTGGTTAAGGAGTTTGTCTACTTCGGGGCAAACGCCACCACAAACGCCACCACAATGGAGATCCGACATAGAATTGCCCTTGGCTTCCACTGCTACTTCGGTTTATCCACACAACTTGGGTCAAAACTCCTCACTCGAAGAACCAAAGCCATGCTTTACAAAACGCTTATACTGCCGGTCTTGTTGTACGGAACCGAAAGATGGACGATAAGCAGGACGGCGGAACTGGATTTGAGTTCTTTCGAAAGGAAAATACTGCGCCGGATATTTGGTCCTGTCTGTGAAGACCGCGAACTCTACGAGCTGGACAAAGATGTGGATATAGGCCGGAAGGCAAAGATCCGCCGACTACATTGGCTCGGCCACATCGAGCGCAACTCTGCACTGAATTAAAAACAAAAAAATAAAAATTTGAGGCACGACATGACTCCATTTCCCGAAGGAAAAAATTCAATTTTAATCTAACAAAGCGTCAACGCATTTATCCAGATTAGTCACTAAGCAATTATCCGTGCTTATCGTTTTTTAAAGCAGAAAACTTTAACTGATTGGATAAAATGAATCCAAAAAATTCTACAAAATGAAATGAATGCCCAAAGGATCAACAAAAGCCCGCATATTCTACGCGCCGAGTGTTTCTCTTTCCCCCGAGCCATCTGTACAAACATCTGACGAGCATGATGTCCAATATCAATCACACTTTCCCCGAGAATATTGACAAAAAAAAAAAAAACACTTTTTCCCCAAATTGACACAACGACGATTTAATTATTTGACCATTTGTTGCAATTGCATATGCTCCCGTCCTTTCGAATTCAATTATTCCGACTGGAACTACGTCGCTCTTCGGAAACGACCACGTGTGCAACAACAAAGAAAGAGGAACGACTAGCATCTCCATCTATGATGCAAACCTAAGTTGCCTACGACAAAAAACTTTGTTATTTCCCACCACGCAAACGGTAGAAAACATTTCCAAATTAAGCAATTTTTTTTGAAAAAAAAAAAACAAAACACAAACACAAGCAACCAAAGAGCAAATGAAAAATAAAAAACAGAAAAGGAAAACAACAGAAATTAAAAAAAGAACATCGAGACAAAGATGGGGGGAAAACCACCATCCGGCCTCCCCCTAACCTGCCTGAATCCTTCAGCTGGTCCATGAAATCCTTTCCCGTGATATCAACCAACGAATTGGGGTCCATGTTCGACAATGAATCCAAATCAGGGTCACTCATCATTGACACGTTGCATAAGTTGCTCTGTAGTTGACCGACGAGTTTTTTGATGCGATTCGTCTCGGCTGCAGCGTCTGTAGTGTCGGTGTATCCCCGTCGACTGGAGATTGTAACATAGTGCGTAGGCTGAAATGAAACGAATGGAATCAATCGTTAGTCAAACGTCTACGAAAGAGTTGATTTGAATAAAAGCAAGACGGTGTTCAATCATCTCAAATTTGTACTCAGTGTTTGATTGATGGGTATACGATGCTCTGTATCACCTGTGTCGTCTTAGAACTCCTAGAACATGAATTACCCACTCAATCGCTTTTTCATTATTCGGAAAGGCACGTGGAGCAACCGAAAACAAGTTCAAGGCAAACCCCCAAAAAGTACTTTTTTGATTCGTCGTATTCCCAAATCTCAACCACGAGCTCACAATGACTACATTTCTAAGAAATGACTCTCTGTACACCGTTAATTCCGTACGACGGTTTTCAAATACAAGAAAACAAAAACAAAAAAAAAAAGGAAGGACCAAGCGTTGAAATTTCTTCTCTGTTCCGCCGCTGCACTCTTAGCCGACGGCAGTAAGAAGAATTTCAATAGTAGACGAACAGAAAATCGAGTTATGATCATTCCCTGCATCGGGTCGAGGTAAATGATGAAAGACAAGTTCACATCATCCTTTATCCAAGAAAAAAATATCCGAAAACCTCCAAAAAAACTTCGACTACCCTTCAAAGAATGCTATGAAAAGAAAGGGGCAAAGGATGGAAGGACCACCATTCACCAATTCACACTTGAAAAAAGTAGAGACGAACATTCCGTTTCAAGGATCTATTTACATACCTATGTAAGGTATGTAGGTATACCTATAGGTAAAATGAAAGGTGATAATCGTCGATACTTAGTTGTGGTTCGTTGGAGAGGGCGACAACGAACCTAAAAACAACAAAACAAGGATCAATAAAAGATGTCTTGTGTAAGTAAAGCTACCCCAAAACAAAAATGGGGATGGAGCAAAGCCGACAGGATGGTACTTTGACTTATTCGCCTTAGTTTAATGACAAGCTGTTGATTGCTGTATTTTGCTAAATTAGGTAATGATACTCAACTCGACTAACTTGTTATGGTTTCGAATAATGGACTGTTGCTCGTGGGAACGAAAATAACGAAGGGATATTGAGCTAATGCAGCGTCACTGTGAAAGGGAATATTGTTGTTTCATAATTGAAATTTACGACGCTACGAGGTAATGTACGAGTAATTGAGTTTGTTCTTCATAAAGATGATGGAATGTGATATTGTCGTCGACATTGTCTGTAACCTCAAGGACGAAATGGTATACAAAACGTACGTACATATGTACCTACATTAGATACGATTAGGTACACAAAAGTACATATTTGGTGTACAATGATTTGTCTTTAGGGTATAGACAAACAACAAATCTTGTCGTTCCTAGAAGCAATTACGTTGTTGCCGATTGCTACAACACTGAGTTTCCCTTAACTTATGTAACAGCCATAACAACCCGGTAAACTGGATACCAAATTTCGTATGGAAACAAAAACAAAAAATGGAATATATGTATGCTTGAAAGAGCCGAAATTTAAATAAGCAGTCATTTTGACAGGAAAATCATGTTTTTTTCTTAACTGAAAACTGCATTTTGTAATCGATTCATTAAGTAAAACAGATGAGGTTATGTACGATTCTTATTTACAACTAGCTGTTCCCTGCGCGCGTTGCAACGGCACCAACTAAAATAAATTTGAAGGAAAGACACACAAATATTCAACTTATTTTGAGTCATTTTATTGATTTTGTTCATTTCGAATAAATTGTGACATTGCAGCATTTCATTTCAATTCGATATTTATTGAAGTGCTGTGGGATACACAATATTTCTTGTATTTCCATCTGGTGCGTAAACGAATAATGTCGATATCACAATACTGCGTTAGTGCATGCGTTTAATATCCAACACAGACAATTCAATGAAGCACTCTACAATACTGCGTTTGCGTTGGCGAGCTTACGTTTGTTGAAAAATTAGAGAAAATAAGAAAACAACGCATACAAAAGTCCAACACGCCTGAAATTGCGTGCGTTTTGATCAGGGATAAAGAATGAGATACCAATCTATTGGCTTTGACAGGCACTTTGACAGTTTGCACCTACAAACGCGTTGAGGTTTGACGGCGTCTTGACTATGTCATTAGCGCCGTTCACACCATACGATTTGTCTATACGATTTGCTTGATGACTCGTGTCTGTACTGCCAATCGTCAATGGGAACGCTCCATACTGCAAGTCGATACGATTTGTAGTATGAAGTTCAGAATTTTCGACTTTTTGCCTTGCTTGTGTGGGTGCCCGTGTATGTGTAAAAGTCAGAAATTATACTTCCATACGTTTTTCACTTTTTTTGTGATTTCGAAGGATGAACATCAGCCGAAAAAGGCGATATGACGACGAATTTAGTGACAAGTTATGGCATTTCCAAGTTTGTAGATGTAATAATAGACTATTGTTGGCGGGATTGGTGTCTACTTCCGAGCTTCGGATATATGTACATATGTAGCTGGCTTATATTGGTAGTGGTCAGCAAAACTCTAAATCTTGTGGTTATAATTCCAAAAATATTTTCTACTACACGCCACCACGATACTTCCACTTGGGAGCCGCCGGGACCGACGCCAGGCACCGAGATACCGACCGCCAGTTGCGGGGGCCCCTGGGTCTCGTGGTACCAGATTATAGCTACCGGTGGAGCTTCGCGATCGCAAGGTCACTTCCAGATGAGTCCCGCAAAGATCGAGGTCTAGCACTTCACCCTAGAAAAACTCCCAACTTTGGAGCAAGGCAGTACTCCAGCGCCTCGCCTCTTACGACAGGCATGCCTTTCATTCTCCCCATTTTGTAACAACTCGGATGTATATTTAAAAAAAAAAAACAGGGGTAACGATATTCACGACACAAATTCTCTCTCACAAATGAAATCTATCAAACTTGCAATATAGTGTGAACGCTACGTACTTTTGATTATCAAAAAAATCGTATAGACAAATCGTATGGTGTGAACGCCGCTATTCTGCCTTGTTCCGACGTCTTGACTCTATGTCAAAAGCGTCGTTTTTAAAGCGGCCCCTTGACGCTCAATTTTATTGTGCAAAATATTGCACAATTTTATTGGCTTGCTGCCCCAGACGGTTCAATATTTTTTCCAATAATTTAGTTGACCGCTCATATTTGTAATAAAAGTCAAAAGCGTTTTGATTTTCCGCAATATATCGCCCAATCTTGCAATATTATCTACAGATGAACAATAATAGTGTGCAATATCAAATATTGCACAATATTATTATGCGTCTAGGGGCCGCCTTATATTAAAATATTACAAAAGCAACAACCAACCCCTGTGGGGATCAACGGGCAGACGTACAAAAGATTGGTATCTCATTCTTTAACCCTGGTTTTGACGACAGTTCTCGTTATTAGAATGTAATGACGAAAAGACGATCGTTTATTCTCGCGAATTTTGACATGAAAAAAGCTGATAATTTGAAATGTCACTTCAACGCATGTTTGAAGCATTTCTCTCGTAACGTAAAAATGCAATTCACTAACGCAGTATTGTGATTTAGCTCTTAATCAGAAGGTTTTCCGACGCGTGAGCAGGCCGAATAGAGCTGCCCATGTGAGAAGCATGGATTCTCCACATTTACAGCCCTATTCTGGCTGTGATGTGGTCACAACTCACAAACTTCTGTGATGCTTAAATTGTGATGTCTCTCTTGTGAGGTTTCTTGTGAGTAATCAGCTGTTTGGTATTCACCTCACAAGAAAACACAGAATAATAGTCACCACACTGTGGTGAATGTATTAACATGCATGAAAATTACTTTTTTTTGACAGCTATCACTTTCAATCAATCTAGCAGTCAGTAAAGAACAAAAAAAAAAAAAGGAAAACGAAAAAATAATGGCAAATAATTTTGTACAATGTAGTAATAACAACAAGTATCTGAAACGAGATTTCAAGACAAAAAAATTTTCTGAAACAGCTATCATGAAAATGGGTTATTTCTTTCCCGTTGTTGTTGTATTCTAAAAACCAAAAGAAATATTTATAAATTTGTATACTGTCCAACAAGACATAAATATAAGAAGCAAAAGCAAAAATTCTTCCTCCATCTTATCTCTTGTGATCGACTTGCGAGCTGCTCAATCGGACATCACAATTTTGACAGTTACTGTGATGCTCACAACTTGTGAGGTTTTGGTTAGAATACGAAAACCTCACAAGTTGTGACTCACCACACTCTTGTGAGGTTGTTGTGACTTATGAGGCATCACTGAGGTATGCCAGAATACGGGCGTTAATCCACACACGATTGTCAATGATTGCAACGATTGTCCTTGTGCTTTGTTGATAGTCATTGCGAAAGCGAGTCGCACCGAGAACTGCAAACGTTGGAATCCGAATGGCATATCTGTCGGGATCATTGGGATACGCGGCAACAGTACGTCTTCACCTTGGAATTTTCTGGTCAAAATTGTTGCCTCGATAACATTGTTCATCATTTTCTTGACTGAGAGTCTGGTTCCATTGCAAAGTTTCGGTGAATTTATGTTTCGAAGAAGCATGATGGGTACGCCAATTTTCAACGTAAAAACGTGCGGTGGCATGCCTGGCAAATCAAGCGAATTCTAGAATTCAGTTGGATAGTTGACAACTTCGTCTTGATTCACCACAGTATCGATGGATTTATATGTTGTCTCGTTTCGCCGGGTATTCCATTCTGTATGGTGAAGTTGATGGTATTAACATTGATGTTTTTGGCCGCTGATATGTATAGCACGCGTACTGTGCCGGGGACTCCCCGTGAATGTAGATGGTAATATGACTATTCTTCCCAATTCGTAAGGATTCACGTCACCATCATTGCGTTATCACGATTGCGTCTCGTAAATGGATGTACTCTTCAGAACGCAACTCGGTTTGATTCAATCGAATATGTAGGAGTCGTTCGGTTTCCATCTTCGCGTACATGCCGGCGAGGTATTGATTGAACAATTATCGACATTTCAGAATGTGGTTCTCAGCGTCTAGACGAATCATCAATCGATACGAATAATGATTCATGGCACCTGACTTTTTATTCGTTTCCTCGTCTGTTTGTGGATTTCTCATTTTGATGTTGAAATGATATTCATCTTTTCCTCGCCAAAACAGAATCGAATACTGCAATCCGTCGTATGTGCGAAGAGTTTCGGAGACTCGCTGAACGTCACCACTTCTGCGATGAAGAATTATGTCGCGCGATTCGAATTCTTCGCCAACTATCACGATTGCTACTTCATCGATTGTTGGTGCATTGAACTGTCTTTCGTGTTGGCCAACGGGTCTTTTGTCTGCTCGAATTACAACTGCGTAGTCATCGGCTGGCGAGGGCGCCGTGGTTAGTGTGTTGGACGGCACACGATGAGCGACTTCGGAACCCGATAAAACCAACGCCATCGAATGTTTGTTTCGCGACGTTCCTCCTTGGCGGGGCACTGGCAAACCCCCCCGTAGTAAACTTGCCATGAAAAAGCTTCTCGACTCCCGCCGGGAATCGGCATTAAACTGTAGGTCCCTTTCACCTGTGTGAAAAATAAATCACACACAACATGGGTGATTGAGAGAAGCTTGGTTCTGGTCCTTCATGGGCTGTAACGCCACCAAAGAAGAAGAAGAAAAGTCATCGGCTGGCATTCGATGAATGGCGGTTTTAAACAACTGAACTAACTCATTGTGTTGATCGAAAAGGGCTTGTAACGCAGTCACGGTCTCTCGTCTAGTGCCTGCATTGTAATGACATCGTTGTTCAATCTGTTCATCACTGTTTGCCATGAAATAAATTTGAAGAAATTTGTGATGTTCGTTGCACCGAACGATGTCATTTGGAAACATGATTGTATTTGCTGATGTTTTCCAAGAAATGCTTCGACTCACATGTAACACCTGATAGCAACGTTGATGGTGGTTCGGGTGGTGGATGTAATTCTGGCAGTTTAACCTTTCCACTGGCGCAGCACATTGCTGGCGTTCCGTTCTTTAAGTTGAGGGCGCTTTCTGAGTCTCGTTATGCTCTTTTCTTCCGTGCTTGAGGTGTAGGTCGGCCAATTGCTTGTCGCTTTGCAGGTATAATTGTACGGGAACGACGTGAAAAATGCGTTTGAATTTATTAGATGTCAATCAGCAATCTGAATCTCACAATGTATCCAATCCAATTGAACCGGCTGTTCACACACGGATGGAATTGTTAATACATATTGACGGTGATCACCAATTCGCTGAGGAAAATTTAAAGTGAAAAAAATCGGCATTCGAAAATTGTTGAAATCGATTTCAATTCCACGCACGATGATATCCAAAAAAAAGTGCACAGCAAATGCGTTCGGAACGTCAATCAGCGGTCAGATCCTTCACATACGCATTCGATGATCTTCGTGAGTTCACTGTAGAGAATGAATAAAATCAGCTCACGGAAACTACCAAATTTCAATTCGATTGAATTATTTATCTGATTCCAGCCTCTTTAGGCGTAGTGGTTGGCATGAAAGCCACACGTAGGCCGAAACTGGCCCATTGTGATACCACATGAATCATATTACCTAGATCAGCCACCTGAAAGCCAATCAGTACTTCTAATGAAGCGATGGATTTGAGCTATTTTTATATCTGCTAGCTCACTTGAGTTATCGTAGAAGGGCGCGCCGAGGTAGATCCTCCTGCGATTCGCAAAAGAGGGACATGAACAGAGGAAATGGTGAATTGATTCCTCTTCCGCCTCATCCATGCAGCCGCGGCAAAAGTCATTGGGAAGTAGTCCTTGTCCTAAAGTGCTTAAGATTTCCCTTTTGGTTGCCACAAGGTCCCTAGTCCGTCTTAAGTTTAGCTTAGGCCAGATTTGTTTAGTGATAAAGCCGATGTTACTTTCATTCCATTGAAGGTTGGTAGCTCCTATGGTTCGAAGTTTCTTCATGTGCTTTACCGATGTTTTTAAATTTTTGAGGGTTAGAAGACTGAGTGTGCTTGACCCCAACTTTTCGAGTTTATCGGCCGCTCAGTTTCCTGGAAAATCCCTATGCCCGGAAATCCACAGTAGTTTTAGATTGAACTGTTCATCCCTCTACTGCTGCCAGGGATTATATCGCAGATTGTCTATCAATGCACATGATAATAATCTTTGCGGATATTATATTGATTCCGAGCCATTCAAGGGCCTCCATTATCGCTGTAGAGGAGTCTTAATGATTGGTTGAGGTTAAGTTGCTTGGAGTAGACTCCACTACCTACACCCGTCTCCATCTTGAAACCATCGGTATAGAGGGATATCTAGTCCTTCGTTATGACGTTCCTCCAGCTCATTCCTCCCGGGATGGAAGATTACTTCGTAGTTCTTAGTAAACACATTTTGCGGGATGGTGTAGTCCGTGTCCATGGGTACTTCGAAGATGTTGAAAATGTTAGTATGGCCTTTGTGTAGTATGGGTCATTTTCCTATGATCCTGATCTGTAGGGCTGCGCATGCAGCAACTTGTTTGCTGAAGAGGTTCAATGATGGGGGATGTAAAGGACCTCCGTGGGGGTCAATCTAATCGAACAACTGATGCAAATGCTGGCCGATCTTTGCACTTTCCCCAAAAGGTTTCGATAGACTGCTTTGTCCAGATCAGTCCAGGATAGGTCTTATGACTGCTGTATAGAGCCAGTGCATAATGCTGGGTTGGAGACCCAAGAGATCAAGAATGTTGGATTTCTAATTTAGTTTCCTGCCAAGAATTAGGCCGAGGTATTTGGCCTGATCTTTTATAGCTAATTGGATTACTCCCAGCCTCAGTGGGTTGAAGAGCGGAATTTTATATTTATTAGTAAACAGTACTTCCATCTTCTTGGGGTTCACCCCTAGTCGCAGTTCCTCGTCCAGTTTACTACTGTTTGAAAGACCCCCTGCATTAGGTCGTTGAGAGTGTTCATCGGCAGTCACAGCGTAAACTCCCTGTTCTAGCAAAAGTAGTTCTTCATTGATCACCACGCTCCAGAGGAGAGGGGAAAGTACGCCACCCTGTGGTTGACCTCTGCTCAAATAATATTCTTTGTTGACAGTTTGACCCAGTGGTACTCAAAATACACGACACCACAATAATAGAGGAGAACATTCAACATGACCTTGATTTTTGACTTTGGTGCGGTTTTTTTTTATCTTAGCTCACCGTTAGCATGATATTTACCTAAATGATCGGTTGTTTCCAGGTCGCAAGCATAAATTCAAGTCTCATCTCCTGTAATAATCTGTTTCATCTTGTTATGATGTTGTTTCACATACATACTTCAAAACGACGTTGTTTTTGCAAAAAGTCTGTGTTTTAGGACCAGTCGAGGCCTCAGGTGCGTCATGAGGCCCAAAACATGCTTTAAAGTGATATTGACGCATCCTTTTGATATGTCAACATTATCAGCAAGATCCCTAATTGTTATTCGTCGGTTTGCAAGTACGAAATCTTTGATTTTTGTTACGTACGCTTAAGAGGGCGCAAGAGAGCGCCGTGGCGCAATAGGTAGTTGGTCTCTGACGCCGATGACACGGGATCAAATCCCGACAACATATTCAATTGTCAAGAATTTCTCAAATTTCGCCATTCGGAACCGGCAATAAACTGTAGGTCACTTTTATCTATGAGAAAATAGAATCACACACAACAGGGGTGATTTGAGAGAAGCTCGGCTTTGGTTCTTCATAGACTTTAACGCCAACATACATACATACATATACGCTTCGTCGTGATAAAGCCTAATCACTAAATGCTTTTTACAAATTCTTTACCCAATTTCGACCTAATTAAAACCGAAAGATTCAATTTTGGCAGCTCACAAAACGAAGCGTATCTCAACCACTAATGAATATTTGGAGGTTACACTTAGTACAGATATCAACCTAAAAATAAAAACACTTCCCCAAATCCATTTGTGCGCGCAGTTTAAATACATATGTATGTAACCTCACTTTTTGGACATAGCAATACAACGTTTGATTTTTAACAACCCTGAATTATCAGCTGTCCCGGCACCACTACCATATGAACGGCACCAAATTTAAACTTTAAACCTTGGATAAATGAAAAACCAAAACTTTCCCATATATTTGACCGATTTGATCTGAATCAAATCTCAGCAGGATGCTACTTAATTTGGAATGTTAAGCAACACTAAAGAAAAAGAGTGAACGAAAGCCTTGCCCATTTTCGAAATGTAAACCTTAACAGAAGCATATCGCGTGTTCAACTTTGTATGAAAAGCTACGGCACTAATAAAAAGCAAGTACTCATAAGGATTGAAAAAGCTTATTACACTTCTCTATAAAAATAAATTAAGACTGAGACTTAATTACTATTCTTGTCATTACCAAATATGTGACAGGAATTGGAACTCTGACGAGACCTATAGACCTTTACATATTCCATATTCCATTAATCCTGCAGCCAGTGAAGCAATCTAATTTAAGTTAGCAAATGAGAGCTATTTCAAGGAAGTACCCGGATAGCATACTAAGTCTTCAACAGGCCATTCAGTAAACTAAAGCCAAACAAGCAAAAATCTCACTCTCTACCATTGATACTTAACAAAAAACCCAACTCTTCAACCAACGTAGACTACTTTTAATCATACCTGTGCAAGTTGCATTCAATTCATTTCAATCACCGTCCATGGCAACTGGTGCTCGACTTCATTGAGGAGTCTTCCTGCCCCCATTCGGTGAGCATCCCATTAAGGAAAAATATTAAATGAAAGGTCCTTAAACAATTTTTTCAAAAAAGAGAAAAAAAAAAGCACTAAAACCAAATTACGATTTTAATTTCTACCCGAACAGGTCACCACACTTGCCCGATAGTAACCAGTAACAACTTCATGAAGATTTAAGAGTTGCATTTGCATAACTTTACGGTAACGTTGTTTTGACATTTCCGAAGAGCGCTTCGAAAGGACTAAACAGGAGTAACGATAAAGTTTTGTAATTTATTGGAAAAACAAAGTCAACGTAGCTCAACTTTCTAAAGGATACAGAATTACTGGTTGAGCATGGTAAAACATTTTCAATTTAGGAGTTAATCTCCACACGCATACCACTTGAAAAAAAAACTTACATCGATCCAATGCTCGCCAGGGAAGACGGCAATCAATTCAGTGTTTGACTCAAGCGTCCGGAAATACTCTTCGTCGTCGATTTCCGTGCCATCCGAGTCGAGATGTATGGTTGGCAATTGATCGGCTTTTTCGAATTTCTCTGCCACTTTGGTGCGAATCTCCTCCAACGAACAAGCCACTACTGCCTTCTTGATGTTCCGTGTGACATCCTTGATCTAAAAGATAAAAGAAGAAAAATGCGTTAGTAAACAAATTGCATTGCGAAATAGATACTACAACCAACAGAAGCGGATGCAAGTCTAGATTTCCATAGATAGAACGAATCAAGCACGGATGCTATGACACACATCGATATCATGATGTAGTGTCTGAAAGGAGCAGCACAACTGTTCACTTGACACATTAAGGAGTTGATTGAAAGACTCTTCGCTGTCGTCGCACATTGTGCTCGTAATTCACGTCTGGATTTTGCTATCCGGCACAGCATCATCGTCGCTCGTCGTCGTCTGGTATGTGTGTTCGAGTAGCGTTTATGGTGGTGATTCTCATGGGGCTACTTTACCCCCACACCGTGTGGGTGTGAGATGGTATTCAATTTCTCATATTGTTAGAAGGCGGAAGTGTTTGGTTTATACGATTATGGGACAAGGAGACCGCTTATAATCGGTAGGATTTAGACAGATGAAGACCATAAGTGGATGGTTTAATGACAATAAATGCATTTCCTCCTGGAGGATGGCATTAAACTTAATTGTGGAAAGAGGTCGTGATGAGGTTTGCTGATGCTCTAATCAAACATGATGGGTGAGGATAGACAGACGAGTGTGTGTGTCTGTTATTGAATTTGGGTGTTTATTTTAATATTCGGATAAATAGATGGATGAGTAATCTGGGAATATTTGACAGTATGCTTCAAAGAATTTGGAGCATAAGCTGACAGAATGCTGCTTGTTATTGTGCAAGAATTGTTGTTAAATCCTTTTAATATATCTGACCAAAGGACGCATAGAAGAATTTAAATACATTTGCAGTGGATCACATTAACATTATTGCATCAGGAAAGTAAAGCAAGCGTGACACCCCACTACACGAAACGAAGGTATTAGATGGATCTGGAATGGGTCATGAGGATGTCAAATGCAAGATGGGAAATTGTACAGAATTTTGTAACTGTTGGAAGTAACCTCAATTTAAATAGAAATAACAGCATCACCATATTGAATAACAACATTGCCTGTCCGAAAACAGCAGTCCGCAACCGAATAACAACATCTTGAAATCGAATAACATCAGCAAACTGAACGAAAATATCATTCTAATCGAATAACGGTATCGTCAAATTTATCAATAACATCGCCAAGACGAATAAATACATCGACGCAGCGAATATCATCACTCCGTCGTCAGACCTAAGAAGAATGTCGGTATACGACATCGTCAAATCTAACAAAAACACCGCCAAGACGAATAACAACATCGACTCAGCGAATATCATCGCCCAATAAACAACGCCATCGTGAGACCTCATAAGAACGTCGCCATACGACATCGCTCATTTTAACAAAAACACCGCCAAGACGAATAACAACATCAACACAGCGAAGTACTACGTCAAACCGAATAACAACATCACCGGGTCTAACAACAACGTCACCATACCGAACAACATCACCAAACTCAACACACCAATTGGGCCTTTGCTTAAAAAAGGTCCAAGTACTTGGCTTGAACATTTAGCATCCTGCCCTTATAGGGGGTTAGAAGGCCCGAAAATATGCCCTTAACGAAAAATACCGTGAAAATTATAGAACTTGAAATGAAATGAATTTCCCTTTCAGTTTATGAAAATATCGATCCCACCGTATATCCCACATTTATAGAGAACTTTCAGGTTTTTTTGTTTTAGAGCCAAGAGAAGGGTTTCATCTGGCCATGACACATCTCAACCAAGCGCTTTAACTTGATTAAAACTATTCGTATCTTCCAGTTGCTCTAATCTCAATTTCTCTTACTCCTTTCCACTCCGTCTTACTTTTCGAAACTTCTCAACAAGTCTTTTCTTCTCTCCCGCATCCTTGTCTTCCTTTCAATCCTTTCAAAACTTTTCCAAATTATTCCAAGACTCAGCAAAACTATAACACAATTGACACTACAAAAAAGGGCTATATAACCAACACCCAGCATAGGCTGATTTATATACTTGAAAAGTTCGACTCTTTTCAATTGATTTATTGTGGTAACACCAAGCACATATGGAAATAAAAAGGACAAATTAGAATCTATGTGCGTCACAGATCCATTCGAATTTGTTTGTTTTGGGAATAAGCGTAAGCAGAGGATATTGCAGGCGTAAAAGTTTGTTGAATGGTCTCGTGTTATCAAGAGCGTGTGTCCTCGAGCTAGAATAAACGCAGAAAATGCACAACAATCTTAAGCACCATCGTCATCATCGTTGTCATTTTAAATAAAGGAAAACTACAAAGGACTTGTAGATAAGTAGCTACTGCCTGTATCATATTCCACTCGGTCGGGAACTCGGTCTTACCGAGTTGGATAATACGAGAATATTGTCACTCCTCCAGCAGTAGTTTCTTTTCCTCAGTTCTTCTCTTTCTCTATCCAGGAGCAGTGGTCCTCATCATCACTACACCATACATCACGGTGCATAGGACTAGCTTTTGGGTCGTTTGCTTTACACTGTTATTGGAAGGTTCGAAGACAGTGTATCGTATACGCGACATTTCACCCCATAGGCATATACTCCGTACACCGTGCATATGAGATGATGCAGCAGCTCGTTCAGCCGTATATGTTCTATGCAAACACGCTTCCCGAGCGTCCTTGAGCTACCCATGAATATATGCAAAATAATAAAATTCCATTAAAACGTTCTTGCATCTCATCATTTTGCTTTTCTTTCGTTTTTTTTTTTTTGTTGCTGCTTATTCCATTTGAAATATATAGAAGTTCACCATGAACGCATGATAGAGCTTAAAATTCGATGAGAGAAAATACCTTAATACCATTTGGAATCGATCCAATAAAGTCGAGTCCTGCTGAATCGGATTGCATCGCAATGGGGTATAATTAGTGCATGATAGCCTGCCTGCCTCGTTGGCGTAATAATGACTAAGACAAAGGCATCAAAACTACTCAAAAACTGTGATGCAACTAATGAGAGTACGAGTCCTTGTTGTAAGGATGGCAGAGAAATGGAAGATTGTTTTAGTAAACAAAAACTGCCTTGGCTACGAAATCGCGTCCTCTTTTGCGGCAGACGGTTGGGTGGCCTGGGGATTTGAAGGATTTAAAGTTTCATAATATTTGGAGGATAGTTGAGAAAATTATTTGGAAATTGCTTTTAAAAAATTTATCTCCAGGATGGTTTGACTACGAAAGATAAGAAAAAGAAAGAGAGGGAGAGAAAGAGAGTAAGGGATTTAGGAACGGAAAACAGGATATAGCAAGGATTAATGATTTACGTGGGAAAATATGTTTACATTTTGAGTACTACCCTCTAATAAGCTCAAGGTATTTAGCTTATGCGGAACGACAAAAAGGATTCATTAGAGTATATAAGTTATGATGTTGGTTATGTCTGTCAATCAATGCGTAACGTGTCCCTATTCGCTGTCACAAGTAAGTTCTGTCAATTTTCATTTGCCCGACTGTCAAGGACAAGAAAAATTACTTTTTATTACTGTACAAGTATATTAAAATTGAACACCCCATTGAGCATGTTAGAAATCGATTTTGGGAAAATCTAACAAAAATATACTTAGAATGGAGTGATGGTGTGGTTGTAGAATATTTACTAAATTTTTCTTGATTTTTGGATAATTTTTAATTTTTCCATACCATGTTGAACACCCCAATCCGTCCAGTTAAAATTAATGGAGAATTGAGAGATCAATCCATCATAAAGAATACACTTTAGCAGACTTCTTAAATAACGTCACTTCGAGAGCAATAATGGAAGAGCTTGAAAATTTTAAAGTTTTACAACTTACTCTCAACACGCCCAATCTACTCTAAATGGGGCAGCCCCCTACGGGGGGGGGGGGGGCTCCTCACCTGTGAATGAAGTTGCAAATGAACTACTGACCAAACTGGAGAAAGAAGGCCTCGATGTTATTGCCTACGCAGGCGACGTTGCTATGTCATCTCGGGCAAGTATCTATCTACACTAAATGACGATATGTGTACGGCATTCTCCATACTGTGCAAATGGGCACAACACATTGGGCTCAGGGTAAACCTCTACAAGATGGAGCTTGTGCTGTTCACCAGAAAGCATAAGATCCCGGAAACATGCCCAATTACTCTACTTGGCACCAGGTTAACCTACTCTTCTAGCTTCAGATACCTTCGCATTACACTATATAGATAGAAAACTAACTTGGAAGGACAACGCAATTGAGCCTGCAAAAAGAGCAACTATAGCTTTCTACACCCGTAAGAAAGCCTAAGGGACCTACAGTTGTTGGACCTATTATAATGTATGGAGTGGTAGTCTGGTGGACAGCACAGGACAAAACAACATGATACTCCACCTAACCCCACTCGATATATTTGGCGAGCAAATAGCCATATACACGGCAACCAGATTAAAAGCCAGCTCAAAATGGACGAGCTACATCACTTACCACTCCTCCATCCTGAACAACAGGTTAATCTTGGCGGAAAACTCTGAACACATTGAGTCCACCACAGTCTTTGAGAAGAAATTCAAAATAACATACCCGGACAGGCGGAACTGGTCCCGCCAGGCACAACCTCGCAAGAGCTGCGTGGATTTCTACACCGACAGGTCAAAAACCAAAGACGGGTTGGGCAGTGGTGTATTCTGTAAACAGTTAAACGCGAGCCAGGCTCTAAACCTAGTGGTTAATTATAGCGTTATTCAGGCGGGGCTGTTGGCAATAAATGATGCTTTGTCTTGGACAGACAGTCAAGCAGCCTTGAAATTTCTGGACTCATATGTCTACACTTTAAAAGTAAGCCTTGACTGCCGCTTAACGAGACGGTCGAACAGTTTGACATACAGTTTAACGTACCAGGACACAGCGATATCTCAGGAAATGAAAGAGCCGACATGCTCGTCAGACAAGGAATGACGCAACAATCAAAGATGGCATGCGCAGGTATAACTCTAGCAGCCATTAAACTTAAACTTACAAACCTAGCCATGGCTGGGATAAACCTGAGCTGGGCCCAGGGGCACACCTGCCTCATCACCAGGCAAATGTGGACTCGGCTTGACATTCAACGGACATTGAATTCTTGACATTCTCCCTAAAACGAACTGACATCTACAAAATTCTTGGTGTCATTACCGGCCACTGTCTCATTGGAAGCCACGCACATAAACTAGGGCAAGTTTCGAACGACTTTTGCAGAAGCTGCTTGGACGAATCCATTCATCACCTACTCTGCGCCTGTCCGGCTCTCTATTCAATCAGGAAGCGCTACCTAGGATCCTACTTCCTTAACGACTTGACCGATGTTCAGTGGGTAAGGATAACTGATCTTCTTAATTATTTAAGTGGGTCAACCCCTTTCGTAGCAACGCAACCGACCTCTCTGGCCTAAGTGTATACTCCCCCCTGGAGAGGCTACGGAATACCTAACCCAACATACATCCCTAGAACAGCGGTTATCAAGCCAAACTTTAAAATTTGAAATTAAATCACAAACTCTACCTATAAAAGCAAAAGTAGAAACTCTGACTTTATACAACCCTACTTTCTAACAGCAAAACGAGAACCACCACCCGCAGTCCCAATTCAGCCCTACCGTTCGCCTAAATCGCATTCCTGACGTTCAAGTTTTTTTCACAAGTGGAATTCAAGCTCTACTTAAACATCTCTCTCCGCTCGCCCAAATCCACATCGTTGCAAACCTCAGCCACGCCAAAAACCACACGAAAGGGGTTTAGTAAACGCTAAAACAAATTACAATTCGTTACAGATACACTGCCCTCCCACGAGGCAGAAACCGTCAGGCGCCCAAACATCATCCATTTCCGGCAGAAACTAGGTGAACATGACTATTTACCATGCTGGCAAGTAAACATGTACACAACGTCATCCACTCAGTCGTGAGTCAACCCAGCCCAGTACTTAGTGTGGATTTTTCGATTTAGAGCCCAAACACGGTTGTTGCATTATCAGGACATTGCACTTGACTGGAGCTGTCGTTGCGCGCCATTTCGTTGCTGCCATTCGATTATCCTTTCAATTACGTACTTATGCTACTCCCTTGACATGTAATTAACCATCTGAAAGATATTTTAATAAGCAAGCATCAGTTTAATTGGATTTCAATATTGCAAATTGCCACGGACATCGGAATACAGTGTTTGTCCGTTGGGAGGACACGACATCTGTTACTCGTACTCATCTCATACATCAAAGTCGAATGGTTTCGAATGCCACAGGTCACGGACAACCACATGGATGATCTCTTAAATTATTTACATCTTATCTATATATTGTGGCAGTTGACGGATAGGGGGACCGAAGGAGAGAATCAAGAACGGCAGAATGGAGCACAATGTCACGTTTGTTGGAATGCTCAACGAATTGTCCTGCCTAACTGTGCAGAATTAATCGACAGTTTCACCTGCATACGTACGAGCTTTCCACTTCATGTTTTTTTCTTTGTGAAGGACTAAAAACAAGTGCTGTGCCCCGAAAGGCAATCAACAGTAGGACTAAAGCCGTAAGGGTATGATGCAAAATCAAGTATGCAACTGCACCCATGCTGACACCGAATGTGGTAATTAAAAATTGCCTGCAAAGCTCAGCAAAATGTAGAGGTTAGAGAGAATTGACTAGAGATCTTGGATTAAATTGAAGGTTAGCCACAGAACAATAAGTACTATGCAATGTGGGTCTACTTAATTGACATAAATACAGGATGTGCGAGCAAACCATCAGCCACATACTTAATTGGTTACTCTTCTCACTCAGCCTTGAAGTAGACGTACTACCAGTACTACTTGGTTAAACATTTGTCTTAACTGAAAGTAACTCTATTTCGATGCAGAATGGTTGAATATTTTATAACTTCATTTAAAAGGGACTTTCCAAGGACGACATAGGCCATAAACTCGTACGAAATATAAGATGAGCAAATTAAAAGTATCTTCTCGTTTAAATATTAACATCTGCCCCGGGTAGTATGCTCTCGAAATGACATTTTAACATATCCCCAGTGTAGAGGAGCGTACACCGAGAAGCAAACAGGTAAAGTTGTAAACACACACCTTCGTCCTTGACCCTGACAAGATGGGGAGAAATGGGAAACATCAAAGAAATTAGGATGGAATCACTTTATACTCTGCCATTACGACGAAGGTCGTAGGCTTAATGAAAAGTCAACAGTTTTCGGAATGAAGGAATATTTAAAGCCAGGCACGCATGTAGCATGTGGCAAAAGCCACAAAGTCAATCACATATGCGTACAGGTCTATGGTCGTTAGCTAAGAATTAAATAGTCCGAACAAATGGAGGAGCTATGTAAGTGTGTGGGTAACCGTATAATTGAATTGAACTCATGCAGCCAAGTCCTCCCTAGACTCTCTCGTCTGATGGCTCATACATTTTCCATCGATTCTACTCAAAACAAAAAGCGTCCAGTCCTTTCAGCGCAGAAGGCAATCGAGAAGAAGAAACGTCGAAGTACCTATCGTAAAATGTTTCCAATAGCAAGCCATAAATCTATCCGTCACTCACTCGACCTCTCCCTTAAGATGACTGGATACACTAGACCTCTCTTAACGGTCATGTCAGACTAATGTACCTCTGTAATTGAAATGTGCTTGTCCTTGAGATAATTGATTGCAGTCTCTAAAGCATCCACCAGTCTGGATCTCGATTGCGTGCGTACCAATTAAATTCCCTAATCCCGATGGAGAACAAAACTCACCGCGCATAGATAGCACCGACAAGGCGGACATGTGGCCGGGCCTAATGAAATTTTAAACAATTTCGTGGGCACGTTCACCCGTATTGTTACTCAAATATGGGTGTTTTAATTATTTTAGTTATGCTTTCAAAAACGGACAGTTTATGGCGGTATTATGGTTGAACCGAGAGTACATAGATACAATGTATTTCAACAAAGCGGTATTCAATATTGTCGCAATCTCCGGATCAGTATGAATATTTTAATTGAATTTGCGGGTAGGTTTAATGAACATCATTATTTTGTTGTTAAATAGCAAAGTGAATGGTAAATGTGTCGGTGAAATCGAATTTGAATAATTGGTTTTTACACCATCAAATCGAATTCAATTTGTGAGTTTTGCCAAAAAGTCTGCATTTTTTGCGTAATCAACATCGATGATGACTGTAGAAAGTGCGATGGTAATCAAGATATGGCGGCGCTGTTGTTTTTGTATGAGGAAACGCCGAAGGTCCAAGATAAAATCAGCACAAACTCAAAAACAAGATAAGAAAGTGCCTAACATAGCGCGTGTAATGATCCACCTGTCTCGAAAGGACACAAAGTTCGCAGCAGGCAGAAGACATTACCCTCCTCATGGTGTTATAATGAATTTTACACTCAGTGCAAAAATGCTAACTATATGCAGGACGATCACAGAGGAAATGCTTCTCAGTGTCGTTCTCCTCGCCGCCAGTAATGCAAGTAGACGTCTCCCTAATGCCATGCACGTTGAGGTGTCTACCAAGATGATAGTGTCCCGCAATGATGCATGTAAGTATTCTGCAATCTTGCAGACTTCAGAGCGTATACGTTTTGTCAATCTACAGCCGGGACACTTTCTCCATCTGCGACGATGGCCTCAAATACCCGGTCGTTGACAGAGGACTTGACCATGAATGCAAGCAAAACTTAACTCAATTCACGTCCATGAGCCGATTCTAACGAGCTCGTCAGAGATCTCATTTCGTAGAGTCCTGATGTGTGACAAAGGTCCCAAACAAATAGCGATGAACTGACTTTTTCAACTTTTTTCTGAGAGATCTTGAGTTCTCGTAAAAGAGTTAAGCACAACTTTGAGCGTAGCTTGTCAGTCACTAAAAGTACAAAGATCCTTCTACCCAAGCTTTATAAGGGGATGGTGCTAACAAATAGCATAAGGCACTGTTACCTTTATAGATCTATTGTGCCTACCTACCTAAGCTTGGCTTTAAGGATTACGAATATCTAGAAGGACAATATGCGTCTTTGCATCTAATGGGAAATGTTGACGAAGGTTTCCGTGCTCCATAAAAACTCCCTCCAGACATCTGCCCAGGTTTACGTGGTCTCAGCCATTTTTGACGACGAAGAAAGTTGACTACAAAATTATGGCGTAATACCTACATATAGGATGAGTGGTGTCGTTATGTCGAATGGCACCTCCATAAGACGATGGTCGTAGGGTAATTTTTGCGTGAATTCAACAGCATTCCAATGTGCCGGGAAAAGTTGCGACGCACCAAAATCCTTTCGAGTATGTTAAGAGACAACGCCACATATTTAAGCGGTAGCCCGCTCCACCCAACGACCTTTACATGTGAGATTACGGAGGAACTCTCTCGGTGATAGACCACATGTTTTACTAGGGTCTTTAGATTGTCAGAAAGCTTACCAAATCACTCCTAGATGTTTGGCTTCCAAGTATATAACGTCTGTAATCAAGGGTTAAGTGAAGCCCAGTCATTTTCTTCTTCTCGAAGTGAGAACGACCGCCCATTTTTCGTGCACGATCAAGTTAAGCGCCGCCTGAGCTATGCGACAGACATGCGTTAAACATAATAAAAACTGCAGCGTCACTCGCGGAAACTTAAGCGTAGACCTCAGAGTCATTGAGAGCATTGAGCAAGATAATTAACCATCATGCAGCATAGCAACAGCGACTAAACGTCGTCTGCTGGGGAGCCCATTTTAATACTGTCAGTGTCCTGTGCAATGCTTCGATGCACAGTACTAATGTTCTATTGACACCACGCTACTTGCACATGTTACGATGCCTCCCAATGTCGATCAAAAAGCCAAGCGCGCACTCTTTCCTGTCAACTTACTTACTTAGATGGCACTACAGTTCGGGGTGAACCAGGGCCTCAACCAACAAGCTTCTCCAGCCGGCACGATCCTTGGCCAGCCGCTTCCAAAGCCGCACGCCCAGTTGGTTGAGATCCCTTTCCACCTGTACGCGCCACCTTAGATGCGGTCGTCCTCTGCTGCGTTGTCCCTCGGGGTTGGTGTCGAAGACTCTTCGGGCCGGAGCGGTGATGTCCATTCGCTCTAAATGGCCCAGCCATATTAGACGTTGAATCCGAACACGTCTAATTCAGCCGATGTCGCTGTACAGCCCGTACAGTTCTTGGTTGAATCTCCTCCTTCAGTCTCCGTTTACACAAACGGCACCAAATACTGCACGCAGAATTTTCCTCTCGAAACGCCTATGAGCCTCTTCATCCGCTTTTGTTAACGTTCAAGCCTCAGCGCCGAAGAGGAGGACCGGGATGATTAAGGTTTTGTAGAGTGATACCTCAGTTTTTCGAGAGAGGGCTCTACTACTCAATTGCTTCTTGAGCCCAAAGAAGCAGCGGTTGGCAAGAGTTATTCTGCGTTTTATCTCAGCGCTGGTGTCGTTGCTGCTGGTCACTACCGAGCCAAGGTAGACGAAGTCCTCGAATACTTTAAAAATATAGCTGCCGAAGGTGACGTTCTGACCAAAACGTCGATGTTGCGCGTCTTTCTTTGATGACAGCATCTATTTGGTCTTGTCCCCATTTACCCTTAGACCCACTTTAGCCGCTTCTGCTTCAATGCTTTCGAACGCCTCATTGACATCTCGCTTTGTCCGTCCGATAACGTCAATGTTATCTACGTAGGCAAGCAATTGTGTAGACTTGAAATAGATCGTACCTCTTGTATTGGCCGCAGAGTCCCGCACGATCCTTTCAAGTATGATGTTAATGAAATAACATGACAGTGCGTCACCCTGTCTAAAACCTTTTTTAACATCGAAGGTCTCGGTTAGTTCATCTCCGACCTTTATGGGGCAGCGGGAGTTCTCCATAGTCATCCTGGACAATCTGACGAGTTTGGCAGAAATGTTAAAACATGACATGGCTCTGTATAGCTGGTCTCTATAAAAACTGCTATATGCGGCTTTAAAGTCGACAAAGAGATGTCGACCTGGAATTCATGGGTCTTCTCCAAGAGCTGCCGTATTGTAAACATTTGGTCTATGAAACCACACTTGTAGGAACCTACCAGATTGTCCACGAATGGTTTCAGGATGTTCATGAGTGTTACCCCTCTGTAATTGGTGCAGTCATAGGGGTTTCCTTTCTTATGGACCGGGCAAACGATGCTGAGATTCCATTCATCGGGCATGCATTCTTCCAACAATTCCGCGGGAAGCCCGTCTGCTCTAGCAGCTTTATAAGACTTAAGTTTCGATATCGCTATCTTAACATCGTCTAGGTCGGGTGGACGGGATTCTCTTTCATCTTCGTCCATTGTGAATGGTTCGTTCTGCCTGGCGGCGGCATTTTGACTATCATCGCCGTTATACAGTCTGCAGAAGTGGTCATTCTACAATCTCAGCACAGCATCGACAGTGACTCCAGTATTAGTTGTCCATGCTCATCCCTGCTCTTGGCATGTTCGTTTTACTTTTTGGTAAAACTTTCGAACGTCGTTCCTGCAATAACATCTCTCCTCTACATGGGCCTGTCTGCATACGTCATCAAACCAGGGGTTTCTCGAAGGTGGTGGTTTGAAACCGAGTACATCTGAGGCGGCCTCTCTGATGACGTTCTGACAACCACTCCATTGCTGTTCTATAATTTGTGCAGATTGCATCGGGAGTGCAGTGAGCTTGAGGGTGACTTGATCGGCGAAGGTACTGGTGGTCTCCTGCGATTGCAGCTTTCCGACGTTAAATGTTGGTGTTCTTACTCGACCCCGTTGATTCCAAGAAATTTGCATCCGTACCTTGACTGCAACAAGGTAATGAGCCGAGTCGATGTTGGCTCCTTGAAAGGTTCGGACATCTAGGATGCTGGAGGAGTATCTGCCGCCGATAGCAATGTGATCAATTTGATTGATTGTCGATTTATCGAAAGACCGCCAGGTCCCCTTACAGATGTTGAGGTGTGGGAATCGTGTACTTGCTACTACTATATTATGTCCCGCCATAAAGTCCACTAGCATCAGTCCGTTTTCTGACGTGGTGTTGTGTAGGCTGTGCTTTCCTATGACTCAAGCGCCCTGTCAAGCCTGCATTAAATTCGCATCTGGAAAAAGGTGATCTCGTATGGAAACCCGCAGCTGAAGCAGCTGTGTGATACCTTTCTGCAGCAGAGCGGTGTAAATACCATCATTGCATGGTGACTTAAAATCTTCAAACGATGCAACATCATACTCAGTAGCCTCAGTCTTTGTCCAAGACCAAGTTCAATGTAAGAAGCATCTCTTCATCAATATCACCGACGACATCTACTCCAAAACCTAAAACTTCATCGGCGTCATCGGAGCAAGGACAAAACTTGAGTGAAAAGTTCTTAATCAACTTGATGCACGCAACCAACGATGCATACTGGTTGTGGCAAAATTCCCCTCATGGAAATAGCTACACAACAAAGGAAACTCCGATCCAGATATACCATAGAACAAATCTCTATCTCATAAATATCCAAAATCCTTTACAGTCCATAACCTCCAAAAAGACTCATCGACACAAAAACGGATACCTAGAAAGATAACTGCTATTCCCTGTCAAGATAATATGTATCTCATCCGGATGTCAATAGAAAAAACATCAATACATTCCCCATCCGCACCAAAGTCACGTACTACTGCGTAGATGAATTTCTTAAACATTAATGCCTTGTTGCTCATGTTTATCGGCCGGCATTCATGACGAAAACTTTAATGCATTCACCAAGTTAATATCAAAACTTATACACGCAGCTAAAGGACCAGACCAAAAAAACCAATAGAAACAAGCAAATCCTAAATCCTCTCACTACCCGCGTGTGTATGCCGAGTACTTACTGTCTGCTTTTGACCTTATGGCATTTAGAGACTAAATACCACCATCACATAGAGTCAAGGTTGCACCGTCGCGCGGTCACATCGATGTGATGTGTTTTGCACCCAAGGGCGCCATAAATTGCCGACAAACAGACAAGTTCCTTAAGTACGCATTTTACTATGGCTAAATACCACTTTTTCCCCGCTCATTCCTGTTAATAACATTTTCAGATTCCCTCCCTGCGGCTACTTTACTGCCAGGCGAAACTAATTGAGTTTGCAAATGAAATCAACTCAACAAAAGCCCAACTACACTCGGCGTCCCATACACCCTGTAGTATTCACGTGGCACGGCTCAATCTCAAGTTGAATATGATGTGAAACAAGAGTGCTGGCAGCATTTTTCTGCGTTTCAACTTATCAATGTCAGTCAGGGATGTTATATGAAATTAACTTTATGGGAGACGTAAATCAATCTGTCGTTCAACATCATGTACCTGTGGAAATACTGACAATCACTGTCGGTAATCACACTAAATTATGACCACAAAGCAGACAGATGACATCAACACATTCATCGGGACAAATAGTTCAAGGATCATATGGATAGAGTGTGGTTGTTTTTCAATTTTTAATTATCACGGCTAATTTGCTTTGGGGTTTGCTCCGCGCTCATTTGCATTCTCATTTCGGATGACTTTCTTATTTTCTTTGAATAAAATTTGGTGTTTTTTTGGCTTCTAAATTCATTACGAAGCCAAGGCAATATCCTTTTCGAGGAATTCTCTCTACAACCATTCACATAATTTCATTTCGTATTGTTAGAATCTGCTCCTTTAGCGAGATGTGTATGAAATGCTCTTTTTGGAGATTAAAAAGCGTTTTTTCCCTCTTCTTTTTCCTCTCACATTTCGGCTTGAACTTAAACGATTCCTCGAGGTACACACGAGTATGTGCAGACGTCGAGGTTATGGAAGAAATGAGTTTCGTGCGATTTTTCGTATTATGGACGAAGGAAAAAAGTGATTGAAAAGTTGATGTGTGTGATTCGACTACAGAACGTCATATGCCACGTACTTGGAAATACATACGATCTCAGTGGGAGCATATTGTCACGGCCGCAGAGATTGGAACACATTCTCCGGGCAGTAGATTGATGTGATAATCAACAAACGATGTGTGAATTAAGGGAGTGTATTACAGCTCCCTTGTAGAGGTTGTTGTTAACAAGTTAAGGTTTTCGGGAAAATTGAAATTAATTTTAATGATTTTTTATGAGAGCAGTCCCCCAGAAAGTCTTGAAAAAATCGTCATTAATTGTTGTTTTTTCGTAAGAGACAAACAACAATAAACACAATATTGAGACACTCTACCACAACGTCCCTGAGAATATAATTTTCCTGTCAACTTTGGAAATGTTTGTTTTAAGTCATCTTCTTGTCCAGGGCACGGATTCGGATATCGCGGACATTGCGAAGTCGAGTAAGGCCAGAAAAATTTGACGTCAGGAAGCTGCAGTCGCAATAGGCCAACAGGATTTTCGTCGAACATGTCTCCCTCAAACTCCCAAAGATCATCAATGAATACGGTGCTAAGACGCCATCAGGAGTGCCGCCTCTGATGAACTAGGTTTCTACCTACCACCTAGATGAAGCCCTTGGTTTGATGACGAGTGCCGACCGAAACCCAGCATCATTTGCCCTGTCCATATGAAAGGAAATCCGTATAATTACGCCAATTATAGGGGAATAAGCCTTCTTAACATAGGCTATTAGATCTTCCCTGTCGTGCTGTGTGAACGCCCGAAATAATTCGTGAGCATTCTGATAGGTATGATCAATGTGGTTTCAGGTCAGAAAAATCCACGACTGACCACACTGTAGCAAATCTTAGAGCAAACCGATAAATCTTAAGTCGATACGCACCACCTCTTCTCCGACTTTAAGGCCGTATATGACAGTGTTTATAGGGACTAGCTATATAGAGCCATGCCACGTTTTGACATCACTGCCAGCCAAACTCGTCAGATTGTGCAAGATGGCAATGGAGAATTCTCGCTGCTCCATTAGGGTTGGCGCCGAATTAACTGAGACCTTTGATTTCAAAACAGAATTCAGGCAGGGCGACGCATTGTTACGTCCACTTTTCAATATCATTCTCGAAAAGACTGTGCGAAGCTCACTACAAAAGGCACAATCTATTTCACGTAATCGGAAGAGCACATTGAAGTAGAAGCGGCTAAAGTGGATCCGAAGGTGAACGAGGGCAAAATCAAGTATATGTTGTCACCAAAGAAATACTCAACACAGACACCTTGGCCAGAACGTCAATATACGAAGCTATACATTTGAGGTGGTCACGAGGTCTCTCTTGAAAAACCGAGGTGATCCTCTACTAAACCTTAATCATCCCGATTCCTCTTTATGGCGCAGCGTCTTGGACCCTATCAATAATGGACGAGGAGGTACTTGGACCCTTGTAATCTTCGGTATCGTTTGTATCAACGGAGAGTGGAGAAGAGGATTCAACCACGAACTCTATAGGCTGTACAGCGACATCGGCCTACTCAGACGCCTACAGATATAGCGTCTAAGATGGCTGGACCATGTAGAACGAATGAACACCACGGCTCCAGCCCGAAGAGTCTTTGAACCTGACCCAGGGGGTCGACGCAACTGAGAACGGCCGCATCTAAGGTGGCGCACGCAGGTAGAAAGAGACCGCAACCAACTGGGCGAGCGGAACTGGGAACATCTGACCAGAGATTGTGCCGGTTGGAAAGACCTATAAGTAAGTAATCAATTTTGGAAAAAAAAAATTAGGAATTAGAGGTATTTCAAAAACAACAAATTTCTAGTCCAAAGTGCAATGCCTGGCAATGACGGTTCGAGAAGCTACAAATTTGGGGGATTTGATAATACTACAAGTCCTGGCCATCTGAAGACGTCAAGGGACCGATTACACTTTCTAGCGGTTTGCTACAAACTTTAATTCACAGATTTGGGATGAACACGGATTCGAGATGACATGAATCAGAAGTGTCAGTGTTGCGACAGATCTGGCAACGTCTCTGCCATAATTGACAGATGTCACCAAACGTCACAGGCTGACGTTTAAAGCTGCGCGCGCTTTGACTGGCTTATTCACCGGCGTCTTTGAGTTTGAAGAGGAGAATAAACACGAATTTTTAAATGTCAATAAATTAAACCCGTATTCAATTTGTTTTATTCTAAAACTTCTACATTCTCCTACAGTCAGAATAAAAAAAAAAGAAACGGAGGGCCAACACTTATCAATCATAATTCGACAATATATTCGATTGTCGCCCATGGCGACACTGAGGATGAACCAACTCTTTGTTACTTGTTAAAAAATATCTTGGCAGGTGAAGTCATTCATCCATTGATAATTTGTGATGTCGCTGATGTATCCCTACACTCCGGCATGCATACAAGTTCGATGAAGAATTACTCTGTCATCTTGTTGGCGACAACTGAAGATGAAGTTTTTTTTTTGTAACCTAAAGAGATTACAATCAGACTTACGCAACAAAAATCACAGAGTGGTAAGCATGACTTTTCGTTCGTTACTCATTCTTAATTCATCGAGTTCGTGGAAGACAATTAAGCAACGCCTATAGCATGTCTCCTAATCCATACACATAAAACCTAGCCTTTAACACTCCCAGTCCATTCAGTTCGCCCACAAATAGACTTAAGCATCTGGCATTAAGGCCACCATTACAAAAGCTCCTGACTGTGCTCATCCTTTCCGGAAAAAAACTCATTTATGTAGATCATAAGAATAAACATTTGCCTGGCGGTAATTAGATGATTTCGTCCGTCTCTCGTTTTTCTCTATTTATCCTCAAACATATTCAATAGGCAAATAGTGAAGCAGAAAAAACGAAAAAGAATATACAACGTCATGGCATCGTCGCCATCCTAATTAAGGGATTTGTACCATACTCATGTACAGCCACTTGAACAAGTGACATTATTCACTTTTGTAAGGATAACAAGCCACACGGTTGAATTCTAAGGTCACCCTCTATTACTGTTTCTCACCACTTCAGGCATGGTGGGGTAAACCTGAAAATAGTCTCGAGACATTTAAACATATAACCACGAGACAGATAATCTCCCATTATAGCGACCATGTCCTTCATCACAGAAAAGTGGAAAAGTCTTGTCGACACACTCGGTTGGATAGTATGCGGGTTTTCATAAAGTGGCTACGAGCAACGATTTCTTTTCATTACCGTTGACGACCGCACAAAAGGAAAAACACATCGAAATGAGACCCGCTTCTACATCATGTGGTGTAGTGTGGTAGATGAAATTATACCCACAGCACATCAGGGACAGCAGTCATAATTTATATGTCATTGCACTGTGCAATGTCTTGTCATTACCGCTATCATCATCACCAACAGGATGTCTTTTAATTACTTCCGCGGCATTTTTTTTCATTTACAAATACATATGTTGAAAATAACTACGAAAGAGTATTATTCATCCAAAACGAATATTGTACTCCACCCAAAGATCCATGAATGTTCATTGCTCGCAGAGAACTGTATTAAATAAATGACATGTCCTTTCAGTCAGTAATTAAAGGATGATGGCATGATGCTTTTGTTTATCTGACGCTAGGAGCCAAACAAAAATGACCCCGTTCAACCGAACAAAACTAAATATAACCTAAAAACTATTTAACCCCCCTCAGAGTACTCGATTACAGTAGGACCTGTTGAAACAACATTAGAAGAATAAAATGGTGATATGAAATAAATGGGAAGTCTAAGTAATAAACGTTTGATTTAATTCAATTGATTTTTTCCGTTTTATTAGTTTTTCCTTTTTTTCTCGATCCATTTGCTTTTGTCCCTCCGTGGATACCAGTTGAATGTAATTGATGGGCATCGAGACACTTATAGGAATTAGGTTATGCTTTATCTAATTCAACGTCAAATACGTACTAAGGACATACTTTGGAAAGCAATATGAATTAAATAGCTGAATTCTGAGTAAAACATCTTAAAAAAAAACTTGTTAAGTAACCAGCACACGATTCCAACGTCTCAGTATCCATTGGGAACTGAGGCGTTGAGTGGAACCACAAAAAATTGATATCTATTGAACAGCAATATAAACTTCAAAGCAACACAAATTACAGTCAATGCTCAGGCACGTACCGATGTTAGATGGAGGAAAAACCTAATTATAACATAAGCGGTCATCAAAGAAGAACGCGAGATGCCTAGCACAAAACGACAACTGCCAGTGCTGGGATCAATCACAGCATTATTCTTGCGAATCCCATTGGGCTCCGAAGGCAATTGAAAAATTGATTCCTTTTCCAACTTTCTTTACAAAATTTTAATCATGTGGGTTCTTTAATACGGATCGGAGATTTACATCTTATCAAGTGGCAAATGTTGCGTGCACCCACCCTGTTTGTTGTTTCAAATCATTTAGTGCTTTTCGAGTACTCAGTGAATTCGTTAAGCACCGATTACACTCTGACGTATTATTCACCACACTTGGATTTTTACATGTATTTCTTCAAAATGATGAAATCAACAAAGAAAACGCCGTCGACGCAGCGATGATAGCAGTATTGAAGTAATTGTGTCGTACGACGCAATAACTACATATACTACGGCGTCCTAAAAGTAAGGTGACATTTGAATTACACGTGCAAATGAATTTGGGGAAATACTTTTATTTTTAGGTTGTTGGACTGGACAAAATATTCATTAGTGTTAGTGAGATACGCTTGGTTTGGGGGGTGGTAGAAGTAAAAAATTTGTTAAGTAAAGACAAATAGTAAAAGTAAATAGTATCATCGATACTATTTTAAAGAATGTGTTTGGGATCGATTGTACCGAAAACACTGAATTTCTTGGAAAAACATCGTCGCGTTGAAGTGTGTGAAGCAATTTTTCCTGAGTATCAGGACGAGAAACTCATTGTTATGGGAAGCGAGACTTGGATTTATGCATACCACCCGAAAACAACCGACCAATCAAGTGAATATCGCAAGACCAAAAAACCACGTCAAAATCGCATTGTATCAGGGGGGAATTACTTTGAAGTCGATGAAATCGATTTGGAAAAATATCTATAAATAAGGTCTTTCAAAATAAATGCTGCGTCACCTTACTTTTGGGAAAAAACGCTTTTTTTTGGAGAAACATTAACTACTTGAGTCAATGTACTATGCGTTGATGCTTTGTGGGCAGGATATTGACGATTTTTTTGTCAGAACATGAAAATAACAAAGTAAGTCATGAGAGACTACTCGGTTTTTTGAAATTGACAGATTAGCTTCGCTTCAGTTGATGGGATACGGTTCCCAGTTCTGGACGTTTAATATTCTAATCATGTGTCAATCAATCATTAAAGCCAATTCTAAACATTTTCTTCATGTCTTACAGCAGATTCCCAAGGCTAATACGACACATTTTCTTCAAGCTCTTGTTTCAATAAAGTCAGATTGCTATGCTGACTGTCAGATAAGTGCAGAGCACGAATTTAATACAAAACTGTGGTGAATTCTGACCACCCCATCCACAAAAGCAGCCTTTTTTAGTCCTACAACTACATCTCCCCATTTTTATATAATATTCATGAGAAGATAATGAGATTGCCAGTTAGGTGTCGAAAGGACACCTTGTTCTCACAATATGCAGTTTTTACTCATGCCCTGTGCACAATCACGCCGTTTTGTGTTTTATTTTGTTTTCAAACTCTGACGTCTGAGAACGTCGAGTTGAGAAAACTTTCTCGAATTTGACTCAAACAACTAAGCCTTATTTAGTAGATGAGAGCATTCTCGCAAGCTCACACTTGCCATATGAAGTATTCTACATAAACTTGTTATGAATAACACCATAAAACGTTGAAATGCGAACATAATTACCTTGGTATAGCAAAGTAAGTTATAAGATATCAACAGCAAACACTTCTAACTTCCCATTCTCTGCGCTCCATTAAAACTTCAATGATAAAAGACCCCTCAAAACATGGACTTTGCCGAATTCCCAGAGTGAATTTGACAGCATATCAAATAGCATAACGACCAAAACAAAGTTTTGTCACCCAAAACACTCGCTACCCGTTTTATAATCCGATTACACTCATTCGACAAAGTATCTAAGAAAAAAGGGAGGGATAGAGAGAAATCATTCTTTTATGGCAAACGAAACAATAAACAAAACAAAACGACCTGCATGACAAGGCGAACAACACCAAACGCGCGTCTGACAGATGCATGACAGAAACAACATGTTGGTGCTCTTAAATTCGCCACCACGAATAATCAAATAAATGCGAAAATCTTCTCAATTTATAGCAAACCAGAGCAGAAAATGAGAAAAGGAAAAGAAAACAAAAAGAAACGAAAAATAGGAGTGTTGCGATAAGGGAGAGATTTAAGCGCGACGCCCAAATGAATCTCTATCCACCAAACGTCTACGTTTTTGGAAATGGAGTTTTCCAACTCGATGTGCAAGCTCAGGTATTCGAAACTCACCTTGAATGGTTTTTTGTTGTCTGTGTCCATCGTTTATGCGATTCGCGTTCTTGAGTTGAGTTTGATTTGCACTATCACTGGCAGTTCACTAATGTCACAAATGACACCTCGTCCCTCACAGTTTATCTGTCTCTCTCGGTCACTCTTGTTTTGCAACTTGTGTTTATGTTTTTTTTTTTTTTTTTTTTGTTACACTTGACACCACGAGGTATGACTTGACGCAACTCCCTGTGGACGCACCCAAACAGATCGCCGGTTGTAATACGAATGAATCTAGAGCAACCGATGCAGTGGGTATATAAACTGCAAAGCAGTAGCTTTGGTTACAGACCAAGTCGTGTTGGAGCTTTTTTTCTCTTTACTCGAAGAGAAATCACTCTCATCCGAACAGTGGGTGGTGGTGGAGCCTGGTAACGATTTGGATGTCCCGGGGATGAGCTGCAGAAGGAGGTGGAGTTGTGTGTTCGCGTTTGAAATCAATGAAAACGATTTAAAGTTGCAATTTGGCTTTAAGGACACATTGCTCTCGTCTCTGGGCAGCAAAGGATTCACTTTAGATCCTTAGCCAGGCGCATTTAGGCGGCAAGATTGTATGCTTCTCAGTATGTACTATCTATCCGCAGGGCTGGTTAGTGTTTTTTTTTTCTTCCTTCCTCTATTGTCGGGTTAATCCTTTTTATTGTCCTCTTAAATAGAAAATTAAGTAAAAAAAGGGAATGACCCGACTATTGTTCTGTACAGCATAAAAGGATGATAGCAATGGAAGGAGGGAGGACAAAATCCGAAACGAAATGCTTACAATTGAATGAAAAGAGGTGGCAAAATAAGAAAGAGTCTTAGAAGAACACTTGAACTGTTTCAAGTTGGATAAATTGGCTATTCTCTATCCTTGTATCCGTATCCTCTCGATACAATTTCGTCGGGCTTTGTAAAGTTCCCCAATTCATCGACGTGGCCAAAGTGGAGAATCGAGGACTTGACGTTGTAGTTTTCTCGTTGATTAGATGACTTCGAGTACTGACAAGTGGATCTTCACAGTGCTATCGTATCTTCGATGGATTTTCAGCATTTTTAGAAAAGTGGAAGAATGTAAATAAGACTGACGCTATTGTTGATTTTTAAGGTATCTTCCAGTGTTTTCTAATCTTTACCATTTTATGTTATTAACATTCGTGTTAGTAGTACTTTAGCATCACATTTGGAGTTCGGAACTTCAAACATCTCAACCAGCGGTTTTAAAATAGCAGTATAGTTGAAATCTCAATCAGATTGTTTCGTGCAAATATTAGAAAAAGACTTGTACCTCTTGCCTTTATCTAATTAAAGAGAGTGGACGGCGAACTTGAAGACTCCGGCATTCATTCCTTTTGCCTCGTCGGTTCATGAATGAGAAGCTGACTTTGGCGACGACAGTTGGACAGAGGATATCTTACATGTTGAACGATCTCATAAGTTTGGACAAAAAAAAAGGGAAGAAATGTACGTCGAAGCGGTACAGAGATTGGCAATGTGCAAGTTTAAGCGACACAATTATAGGAGGGTGCCAAGCGAGATGCCTGTCACTACATGGTCTTAATGTCCAGAAATTAGGCAGCACTACTCCGAAACTGACAAATGAATACGCGGTTGGAAGGTGACGTTTGTCTGTACAGTTTTCTGATTCGTTATTTGTGTAAAAAAGTTGTATTGATTTGAAAACAAGAGAAATATCTGAAGAAATAGATCATTTGATGCTATTTTACTATACACTACAAAAACCTGCCGAAAAATGTGTGTAGCGTACCGTGAGTGAACGCCGGATCCAAGAGTAGTTTGCTCAATTCCTTTCCGGAAAATTGGGGTTCAAAGATGTACATATGCAGCTCGCTTTGGCTGGCCAATCACTGGAGAAGAATTTTTACAGCTGGTCTAGAAGGAGCGGCAAGCAAGCTGTCAGAAGATAACGGGGGCTCTAAACTTCGACCACTTGACAGATTGGAATCATCTACATAAAAGCAGACTACTCGAAGCTCGGTGTTTACGTACCACATGCATTAAAGGAAAGAAATGTGTTTGATCGAATTTCCCTCAGTGAAACGCTGCTGAAACGTAACGAACTCGAAACATTTTTGAAATGAATTATTACGAACTATGTAAAACGGGTTGTACAGCGACATCGGCCTGGTACGACGTCTACGGATACAGCGTCTAGGGTGGCTAGGCAATGTAGAGCGCATGGAAGATACAGCTCCGACCCGAAAAGTCTTCGAATCCACTCCGGAAGGAAGGCGCGGCAGAGGACGGCCGCCTCAGCGGTGGCGCACGCAGGTGGAAGGGGACCTCAACCAACTGGGCGTGCGGCACTGGAAACAGCTGGCCAAAGACCGTGCCGGCTGGAGACGCTTGTTGGTTGAGGCCCAGGTTCACCACGGACTGTAGCGCCACCTAAGTAAGTAAGTATGTAAAACGGATTAAATGCGAAAATAGATATATGTACAACGAAATAAAATCATAGTCAAGGCCGCTTACCCTCCAGAAACGACTTTAAAGCCTGTGCAGGCGACAAACAAGGTGTCATAGTGTCATATTCTTAGCCTCTACTATAATACCTAAATATACCAGCTACGCCGGAAAATATTTGTTTCGACGTTTGCATTAACCACTAATGCAGACCGCTTTACGCCAATGACCACCTGATATTTCAAAAAGAACGCATCAAGGAACCCAAAACTTACTACAAAAAAAGCAATGGGAAATGCTAATTGAGGCAAATTAAAAATCGAAAACTAACTTTTTGAAAAATCCCACGAGGCTACAGTATTCGTTGGAAGAAAATTTTTCGAAATACTGTCCCTATCAAATCGATAAGAAGAAACTCAACAAAAAGTACAATCAAATAAAAACTAATTCCCACTAAAGCAAAACCACCCCACTCAATTTCCAACACTTCCGAACAATTTGTGCTCTCCAGATAACGTTTAGGCATTGTTCATCTTCCAGCCAGACAACCAACAATACGTTCTCTCTATTCATACAATTAAAATGTAATTCTCCATTTGACTTCATTCAACGTCTAGCCAAGCAGAGGGCTAAACTCTATCCATTCTTCTTTGTTTCGCTGTCGATGTGATGGAGGAAAGTACACTGACTATCGGCACTTAAGGGCATTGCTCCCGAGTAAGGTTAAGCGACATTTCTGTGTTCGAAAGAACATTTTCAGGTTGATGGTTGAGGACCATCGCCTATGTAACAGGCATGTGTCTTGTTTTCTCCCTAATTGCCAGAAGGATCTTTTCCAATTTGAATGCATTCCAAAGTCCTTTGTACCTGCTCAGCTCAGAGTCAGATACAAGATAAAAGTGGGTGCGGTCTTCAACATAAACTCCCTTCTTTTGAAGTTAATCCTTTTGCTAAGTATAATCTCTTCTCTTTCCCAAGATGAATAAGTATATGTAAGAATGGATTGCCAAGGATACTAGCTCTGGTATAAAAGAACTCCTTACAGAATGATAAAGAGGGCTGATGGGGGAAAAACATAGAAAGATCTCGTTGCGTTTCAAAAGTAAACACAGAGATTTCAGTTCTTCACACACGCACAGCACACAGGCGCATCCTTTACAAAATGTGTGACGAGGATGAACAGAAAAAAAAAAATAATCCAAAGCACAGCAGGAATGTGGGAAACTAGGTCAGATTGCATCCTTCTTAAGGGCGGCACACAAGTCTGTATGGGATATTTGTACATATGTATGTACGTGGTTGTATATGTATGCCATAGAGCTAGTCGAGTTCTTCACATTCATTTTATGGGCCGGAAACAAATATGTAACTAGCAATGCTTACTTTCGTGACTAACTCACTCAGGTTCGGGTGCAACACACTACATACATTTCAGCATCATCATCATCATCGTCATCGTGTAAACGAATGTGACATCGAGCATATAATATGCCTTACGGTCATTCACCCAAATAATGTACTGAAGCTTTCGCATCTCTCCCCCGATGTCGTTCACTCGGTCTCTCTTTGGTTGACGGAAAGGGTAAGAAGCACAACGTGCGGACAAACGCATGGACAACACCCTGAGATGCAGTTGACTACCTTGCTGGTTGGTTAAAACCATCCCCCACAAGCTCCCTGTGTCCATATGACATATGTATGTACATATGTAGGTGCCAAAAGGTGGTTGCCTAAAAATAGACGCGTCGGAGGATATTTTTGGAATACCCCCTCCCCCCTCCCCCTTTTCAGAACATCATCCATAATTGAACGAATGTCCTGTGTCGACTAGCATGAGTAGTGTGAAGAGAGTACATACCTCCAGACCTCTGTTAAGAGCTTTTCAAAGAGTATCGTCAAAAGCTCCGGGGATTCCCCCTTAACTCAAATCCAAAATTTGATGCGACGAATCAAAAATTCCCGGCCACGTCAAATAAAACCGCTAATTAAACTGATTTTCCTACACAAAACGTGTACTTTACATAGTATATTTAAGGTTCAATCACATGGCATAAATACGATTTAATACTTTCAGAGTGTGTCGCAACCAATCGTGCTTAATACTGTTAAATACAAGTTCTCATTTCTGTGTAAAATACAAGAGGTTACCGGTAAATAGTTGCAAATTGTACAGTAATTGTCGTTCTTACATAACTACTGACTAGAGATATAAAGACGGTATTCAATTGCAAGTTGTTTTATCTGCTCTTCATCTCCCAGTATATCCTGGTGATGCGAAAAAGGAAGTACAAGTGTTTTGCTACTCTTTTTAGGGACAATAGACGACTCCAAAATATATATATATGTATATACACACACGCACAACATTGACAATAGTTTCCTTTTTTTGTTTTTGCAGTGTCCTTACAATATACTACAGGAACTTTTCTCCCTGAACGGATTGACCTTTTGACTCGAGAATCCACTCAACAGACAATCCTCATTTTCATGCTCCGACACGTATTTGATCATCAACGAACATGCCTCGGAAACAGACATCCGTGGGATGTCAGCCTCGCGTCTTAGTTGCTCGTTTATGGCACGCTGCTGTTGCAAATTTGCAGCCATAATGTCTAGGACAGCGGTCTCCGAGAGTCCTATGTTGATGGATTTCCTTAGGGACAGATTGCAGCTGAAAAAAATACTATCGACGACCTAAAAGTGTATACAAATATGTACAAAACAAATGTTTTGGTTTAAAATGCGAGCGATTACTGGAGTAATTGGAATTTTGATTTTCGTTACCTCGGTGGTATGCTGGGATTCGAGTAAATTCTCCCGGGAACGTGTAAATATATGCTGAAAGTGGGTTACTGGAGTAAACTTCAAAAATCGTTGTTCTATTGATTTTTATTTGAGTTGACCTTTGACAGAGGGCGATTGTGATGTATCGGGTAAATGTCAGAATTACTATGTCCTCGTACAGGGTGGTGCAGAAAAAGGGAAAAGGATTTATCCGAAGAAAAGTGTTGTGGTCTAACCAAATGTACATATACAAAAGGGTATTTCATTAAGCGCGGTTCACATTGAACGACTTATCGAGCGATTTGCTTGGCAATCATGGTTGGACGACAATTTGTGTATGCAAAACCAATGTGAACGCTCTAGCTACATGTCGGTACGATTTGTAGTCAGGAAGTTGAAAATTTCCAACTTTTTGTTTGACAGCCGTGGTTGAACGATTTATCGTTAAGTGTGAACAGTTGTCATACAACTTCAGAGCATTTTTTCACTTTCGCTTGTGCGTTCAGAGAAACAACACCAACTTTGAGCGGAATGAACGATATGACTTCAAACAAAGAAAAATAATTTTGGTTTGATTTTTTCATATGAGGAATTATTTCTCTCAGTAACTCATCATACGTTCCTAACAATTCGCAAATAATTACGAAAATCCTCTGGCAAATTTTGGTGAAATTCTCTTAACAGTTACCGATGAAAAATTATTACGTTTTCCGACCAATGATTTAATCCACATTCGCTTTTTTTTTTTTCTTCATTTTCGAGTATTTCATCAATAATCATCCCTGTAACCAGAGCATGCGCCGCCATGTTAATACTTCGAAATTTCTATCGCAAGTGAAGTCGGTCAACAAGTCGTTTGGTGTGAACACTACGCATTATTTGATCGTCAAGCAAATCGGTGGATAAATCGTTCAATGTGAACCGCGCTTTAAGCGCTTCCTATCTTTACATTTGAGTAAAACAGGGTGTGTGTGAGATTTCGTTGACATTTTTTATTCGCTTAAAAGGACTATCGATGCCATTTTGTATGGAATATAACGTCCAAATATTAGCCGAGGTTTCTCTGGGTGGCGCGCATCCGAAATGTCAAATTTTCCATGACTCTAACGCATCAATCAGGCTGAATTTGACCGATGGCGTGGGTTATGTTGGCTTTGACGTGCGCTGTAGTTTGGGCATATTCCCATAGACCTGCGACTTCAGAAAACCCCATAATCGCACGATGCCTGTGGCCAGTCCACCTAAGATGACCAAGCCCTTGAATCGCTCGTGCAGAATTTCCAATGTGACGTGAGCTGTGGCACGTGGCGCCGTCCACATGTCGTTGCTGGCCATATTCGTCATCAAGGCATGTTCATTTTATTTTTTGGGAAAGCTTCCGAGCGTCATTCCCGTGATAACATCTCTCCATCTCCTCGTGGTCCTCCTTTTTCATTTTGAAAAGCATGTGCTCCTCCCTTCTATTCCGTTCGTAGAGCTCATGTGTGGCTCTCGTCCGTCGCTTCAACATGGCCATGCATGCACTCTGTTTTTCAACACTCGTCATCAAACCAAGGGACACTTCTAGATGGCGGCTGGAAACTTAGTTCACCAGAGGCGGCACTCTTGATGGCGTTTTGGCACTGCATGCATTGATGTTTTATGGTTTGCACAGCTTGCATCTGACTTCGGGATAGCTTGAGGGAGGCATGATCATCGAAAATGCTGACGGTCTTTCGCGACTGCAGCTTCCCGACGTTAAATTTTTCTGATCCTACTCGACTCCACAGTGTTCACGATAAACACATACGTACCTTGGCTGCCACAATGTATCCGAGTCAATATTATAGCCCTAATTACTATATCTGTCATATGTATTGCCGTGAAATTGGTCCAAAATCAACAACTGTTTCAGCTACTTGGCAAGGATAGGAATTGTAACCCAAACCCATTTTAGGACCACCTAGTGTCAAAAGAAAACATCTAACATCTCCATAATATAATCTTACAGAGAACCGCTTGAGCCAGGGAACTACCCTCCACTATTGCCAGCACCGTGTTAAGCTAGAACGAGACAAAAGGCAACTCACTGGCATTTGTCATTTGTCAAAAAACTACCAAGAAACTAGAAAAAGTCACTTTTTTGGGTGTGTATCGCGTGCAATTTTTTTTTCTTTTCACAATTATCTTTTCCTTCATATTTATTCAAAATTCTACAATAATTTGGATTTGCTTTTTAAAAAAGACTAAAACGAAAACTTACAACTCGCACATAAATCCATTTTCAGCACACGAAAATCAAAATCAATAAAAAATATATCAGAAAACCCTTCCCACCATACCTAGCATCATCCTCCGATCAAGTTAGTTAATCAATTTTCCATCATAGGCCTCTCAGAGACAGCCGTTATGGACGTAATGTCATCCACACTGCAGCAACAGCGTTTGATCGTCGAGCAATTGAGACGTGAGGCAGCCATCGAACGCCAAACTGTCTCGGAATCATGTGCAAAAATGATGAAATACATTACGGAACATGAACAGGAGGATTATCTGTTGACTGGATTCTCCAGTCAGAAGGTGAATCCGTTCCGCGAGAAGAGCTCCTGTACTGTGCTGTAAATGGAGACGGGGAAGTTGGCGTGATTCATCGCCGCCGATGGATTTTTTTTTTTCCTTTTCTTATTTATATGAGTGTCTAATGTACTGGATATCGTAATTGCTATGGCCTATCACTGAATAATTGTTTGATTCGTCGAATCTGCATCATTTGTATCGATAAACCTGAATAAATCCATTCCTCATGCGAGCAAGTTGGTTGTTTTCTTTCATTCTAATCGTTCGTCAATAAAAGAACAATTTCGTTAATTTTGTTTCGTGTTTATTTGTTCTCTTATACATCGAAGCAACAAGGCGCAGGAGCAACCTGGACACCCGTGCGTCTAAATAGAATAATGGAGTGAATGTACGGCGTTAAATGATTAGAAAAAAAGGAAATGCGTTGTAAGAAAAAAAAAAAAACGAACGACTGACGACAGCTTAACTCTCGTCATCGCTACCGCCTCCCTGCTTGGGTGGCTTTGGCCCGCCAGCCCTCTTCGCCATGACAATCTGGTCAACCTTCAGAATCGTCGTTGCAGCTCCGACGGCGTACTTGATAGCCCAATACTTCAACTGATACAAGTCAAACACCTTCGTGGTCGTCACATCAACAACGGCAGGAACTTCATTGTCGATATCGAAGCCAAAGTTCGGTCCATTCTCCTTGTGAGCCAGATAGAGCTTGGCAATAGTCTCTGTGCCATTTACACCGCTGTTCTCAGCCAGAGCTTTGGGTAATACTTCGAGTGCTGCGGCGAATTTACGAATTGCATATTGCTCCAAGCCAGGCACAGTGTCGGCATATTCGGCGAGACGAATAGCCAATTCAATCTCAGTCGCGCCAGCACCTGGAACGAAACGACCGTCACGAGCCATGCCCTTGAAGTTATTCACACCATCGTCGATGGCACGTTCGATGTCGTCCATGTAATTGTCAGTAGCACCTCGGATGACAATCGTAGAGATGCGTGAGTCAGCGCCTTCATTACGGAATGAAACCACCACCGTGTCGCCCAGTTCTTCAACGCAAACCTTATCACAATAGCCGAGCTCCTCCTGAGTCGGTGTAGTCAGCCGTGGCAATGCGGTTGCATTGACAGCTCGGCTCAATCGTCGCAAGTCGAATTTCGAGTTCAAACGAACCACCATCAAGCCGTATTTGTTGATAAAATGCAACGCCATATCGCCGACCTTACCGCCAGCGACGACCACCTTTACTCCAGCGTCGGCCAACGCCTGGATTTGCTTCTCGAGTAGATTCTCCTCACCACTGCTGAAGTTCATCAACTCGTCGGCGGATTTAATCAGCACAGTTCCCTTCGTCTCGGTTTGAATGATGTCCACTGGGCAGGTAAAAACGACAACCTTGGCCTTCTCGACGCTATTCACTTCACTCTCGACATGCCGTTTGAACACCATTCCGTGTAGCACCTCAGACTTGTACAGTCCACTGCCGAGAATCTTGCACACACGGATGTTGTCCACATTGAAAGTGCTCTTCTCGGGCAGAATGGAAATGCATGCTTTTGCAATCAACTCGGTGATGAAGTCCTCTTGTCCGTATTGCTTGGACATCACTGCGGCCTTCATGCACTCCTGAACCTTCTTGATGTCGCGATAGTCTTCGATTTTGTAACACTCCAGTGTGGGAAGGATTTCCAGAGCTTTATCCATCGCCTTCTCGTAACCATCGGCAATTTCACCCGGTGTGATTCCCAGACGAAGGAGTTCCTCGGCTCCCTCTAATAGGGCTCCTGCGAAAATTACCACGAAATTGGTACCATCGCCAACTTCGGCGTCTTGCATTTGACTTGCCATCACCATCAGTTTCGCAGCTGGATGCTCGATATCCAACTCCCGCATTATGGTGCCAGCGTCTGAGGTCACAAATTGCTTTTCGATGTGATTGATCACCATTTTGTTCATTCCATTCGGTCCGTAGGCGGAACGCATTGTCTGTGCGAACTCTTTGCACGATGAGATGTTCTGGTAGACGGCCTCATCCAGCCCCGAGTACATCTACAAGGGGGAGAAAATGAAATGAGAAAGAAATAAGAGCATGACTCAGTTGCCGGCGCCTCCGTGCAAACATGTCACGAGGCACGAGGAAGTTTTTTGCATATCCTAATGCCAGGTGCGACGTATTTCGAGATTTTCAATCAAATCGCTTTTATTTCACTTACATGAGCGCCTTCCTTCATCATTTGGGCAATGCCCGGTGGTCGTGGAACAGATAGAGCCATTTTTCCTCACAGATTTTCTTCAAATTAAACCGAATTATTCACACAATACGCAGAGATGAGCAGCGAAACGTTTTTTTCTAACCTCGACCGTGTGGTTTGGTGTGTGATGCATTCACAATTGAGCCGTCATTCGAGATGACTGTCAAATGGAATCTTCTCGATGGCGTTCGAGAGTCGAAGTTGGAAATGTACGAAAATGTACATTTTTTGTATTCCAATACCTTTTGGATCGTATTTTGAGTGTTATTTGCCTGAATAAATGATATTCGTTCTAAATTCGCTTTTCTAATTCGATTTCATTTTAAAAACGAATGTAACACGCCCCTTAGGTTCATTCACAATCCCCAATAGCACGAGCTAATGTCAGAAGCATACCAACCAGACCAACTCAACCGAACATTTAGCCAAATGTCAACAAGTCGCTTTGGAGGCCTCTTGCTCCGCTCGAACTTGACTAGAAATATCAAAAAGATGACCTCTTTAGAGAAAATCGCCACAAATAACCAACGTAACCTGGAACTCATCGAATCTATCGAACACGAGGTGAGTCCATGGCCGCGCACAAGTGCCTCCGATAAATTTGGAAATTTTTATCTTCTCAGTTCACTGCCCTAAAAAACGAAATTATTGCGCGAAAGAAGAAGGAATTGATATGTGAAAATGCCGAGTTAAAGAAACGTGTCGAAAAGACACTCGCCGAGTTGGTCAAGTTAGAAACACTCAATGGGAAGAAGCAAATTCCCGTACCTGGCGCGAGGACCCTATGTACTCAAGCAGCTCCTCCAAGGGCCGATTCATCATCCGTCGCAGAGCCAAACAAGGCTCCGAAAGAGAAGAAAGCAAAGAAGGAGAAACCACCCAAACCGGCAGCGTCGGCAGCAGCAGACACAACTGCTGCTTCTGAGCTTCCCGTCGATGTTGGCCGACTAGACTTTCGTGTCGGCAAAATCATCCAAGTCGACCGTCATCCCGATGCCGATTCCCTCTACCTCGAGCAAATCGATTGCGGCGAACCAAAGCCCCGAACAGTTGTCTCCGGACTCGTAAAATTCATTCCGTTGCAGGAGATGCAAAACCGTTCGGTCGTCGTACTTTGCAATCTTAAGCCGGCCAAGATGCGCGGTGTCACCTCCGAAGCCATGGTCATGTGCGCTTCAACTCCGGACAAAGTCGAAATACTCAGTCCACCGGAGGGTGCCGTTCCCGGTGATTTGGTCCACTGTGACGGATACACCCGCAATCCCGATGCCCAATTGAATCCGAAAAAGAAAATCTTTGAAACCTGCGCACCGGACCTGAAGACCAACGATAATCTTATCGCATGTTTCAAAGGATCACCGCTCCACGTCCCAGGCAAGGGCAATGTCGTTGCGCAAACCCTAGCGAATGTAAACGTGAAGTGAATGCCCAAAATCCTCCAATAAATTAAACTCTATGCATTTTCCTAAAACAGTTTCCCTTTTATTTACACAAATTCGACAACGAGCAACTAAGGCTCCTCCGGTGGAAAGGTCAGCCGGAGTTCCGCGGCCAACATGAGATGATCCGAGCCCAATTCGCCGTTCGGCAAAAATCTCACTTTGGCGCAATCCTGACCCGTTGGCAACTGTAGCACAGACAGCGGCCTTAACGACGACGATCCACTGTAAAACATATGATCCACTGTTATCCAGCGGGTTTGAAACGTTGACCCATAGTATTTGCTGTCAAAATGATTGTAGACCGACTTCAGGTTAAGGTTGTGGGTGAAGGTACCCGTCGAAAAGAGTTCGGGTGCAATCACAGCGGGTGGCGCCTTGTCACTATCTTGGCTTTTGTCTTGTTTGAATAACTAAACGCGAAACGAAATAAGGTAAACCACTGGCGGGGGAAGAGGAGTGACGCAACCTACCCGATTGCTCGTTCGGTCTTTGTAATTACTCTTGATGAAGTCAATGTGCTGGCAGGAGTCGGTGATACCCAAGTTCGGCGAGAGGAAAAATTTTCCAACTAACTGTGAGCCACCATCCCTAAAACGCAGGGCGTTTCGGGATAGATACTCGTACTGTAGCACTCCGGTCGTGATTAGTTCGAAGGGAGCCGAGTACGGAGTGAAGTTAAAGTCACCGGTCAAGATAATTGGTATCCTCTGCAAGTCGTCAATATTGCCATTGGTCACAAGTGAATGCCGATCGAGTTCGGCCAACAGGAGTACGGTTTGGGCCAGTCGAATGTCCTCCCGTCGTGGGTTGTACAGCATATGGGTGGTGCACACAAGAAATGTGATTTGTGGTTTCGATTTACATCGAAATTTGGCTATCAGAGCAATGTTATGTCGGTCCAGAAACTACAGAAGGAAGAGAGAGTACATTAGGATTAGGGAAAACAAAGGATGATTTCAATAGGATCCACCATGCATCCAGGCTGAAAATACTCCACCGAATGTGACTCGGCTACCTCGAAGAGGCTATTGTTGTACAATACCGCACAACCGTCGCCCTTGAATCCAGTTTTCTTCTTAAACAACGAACTCATCGGCTTGGCCTTCTTAAGGCGTGACTCAATCTCATTCAGGTGCGTATCTTGGACCTCTTGGAGGCATACAATGTCCGGTTTTTGACTGTTTATTTCTTCTGCCAATTTTGCAGCTCGATACGACCATTTCAGGTGCTCCGGGTTACAATGCCTATACAGGTGGATGTATTCTACCAACAGATCTTGTGCGAGTATGTTGTACGAGATCAGTTTGAACGTGAGTCCCGGGCCGAGTGCTGACTCCTCGGGTTTGGCGGCAAACGGTTCCCATCGTCTGAAACTCGACATATTTTCTACCTAGGAACGGGAGGTTATATAAAAAAAACTATTCCAAGAGGATGAACTCTGTTGCAGGCACAGGCTTTACCAAGCTATCGATCTGAAGCTCTTGTGCGTCATTTTGTGTCATGGCTCGTACAGGACGTTTGGTTTTGTTGAACGGTGGCTTTGTGGGTCCTTTTTCTTTGGAGAATTTGATTTCAGTTTTCTTGAAATATTGGCGCACGAATTGGTTACGAGTAACACTCGCTGGGATGCTCAGAAAACGATTGAAAATCGGTTCCATTAAGCAGGAGACAGTACAGGTGAAACATACACAAATCCTACCAGGACCGTGGGATTCCCGGAGTAATGTTTTTCTTGTTATTTCTATTTTATTTCCTGTAAACCTAATTTTTTTCACGAACTTTTGCGAGAACGAATCGTTTTTTGTTGTATTGACATGAAGCTGATGACATCTGGGTTATGGGTGTGTTCGAAGGCCTTATATTTTTTCAAGTAGTATAACAGTTGAGTATTATTTTTTGACATTTAGTTTGTTTGGCCACGTGATAACTTCATCTACCGTCATGCCGCAAGCTCCAGTCTTAAAAGAGCTCGTGATTTGGCATAAAGTAAGTAACGAGACCATTGCCGATGGACTTTGTTCTGTTAACCTTGTCGTTAGCTTTTAATTCTGTTTATTCTATAAGATCAATTGGATCGTTGCCCGTAGAAGACTCTTAATTAACCTTCTCGCAACTCACAATAGAACGTCGACAAAAGGTTATACCGATGTTCATTGATCATCGAGCAGCAGGTGCACGTGATAGATGCCAGGCACTTTCCCGGCATTCTTCATTCCAAATCCGTTCGATTCTGGGTAGCATAGAAACAAGGGAAATAGAAAAGTTGCGGCTAGTTTGACGCATATGCGATAAACCCCATTAAGCAGCTTCTATCGGTGTCAACTCCCCAAGCTATACCACATATGCATTCCTCTCATGAGGTAATGCAATTCTAATTTATTGGCTCTATTCCAATTTTTTCGAGAAGTGTGTTAGATCCTTACTACGAAGGATTAAGCTTCTATGTGTCTTACAAACGTAGGTTGCTACTTAAGTGTTCAGGTATGATAACACCAGTATGAATACATATGTATGTACCGTACTCAGAACGTTTTGTCATACGAGTATTCTTTGTGTCGTTTACATCTTGGTCAAAAGATAGAATCAATTGTGGACATTTTCGTGGGACTATGGCAATGACTTTCGACGTCAATTAAACCAAAAACATTGGGCTGATTATCTTGCTTCGACTTTTGGAAATGGAACTCAATCGTGCGTCACCGTGTTTCGAACTCAAATGTGATTGCACTTCGCTACATGACGATGTTCGCCAAAGTCGTTCAGAATCGAATGTTGTACCAGAAGATCTGTCACAATCCATAAATAGCCGAACATGGACGTCGTAAAATAAACATTCGATGGCGTTGGTTTTACCGAGATCCGAACTTGCTCATCGTGCGTCAGAGTCCAACATACTAACCCTGTCTAGTCTGGCGCTCATACTAGACAGGATTCAAGACCTAATTAGTCATAGCAACATATCAAAGCGCCAAAAACGATAGTCGACCAATCACGCCAAAAACTGATGAATCGGGCATACTCTAACCATGGCCGGTAAGGACGAACGACAAGTGAATGTATCAAAGAGCGTGGGCAAGGAAAGTCGAAACGTCATAAGCAGTTGTACAACCAAAATTTAAAGCACAGAAGGTGATACTGTAAACGTGTGCGACATAAACGATTAGCCGATGTAATCAGCCCGTAATTACGTGAAGAAACTGTGAGAAAACGCCCCTTCCCTCTTGACAGCGTCCGACCGGACACCACTTCGATGACCTGTCAGCAATTACGAGATTGTGACTGCTAGGTTTAAGTACACCAATCCTGCAGTGCAGATTTTCACATAGTTCTTTAAATGTCGCTTGTTCCGGTCTCTGTACAACTACCCTCCCAATGGGTGGGTCCAAATTGTCCCGAAAACCTGTTATGTCATTGAACTGTCAATCGGTCTCGACTAGTCACCTAAACGCCGCGCAGCGATTTCCCTATATTCCACATGTCAACGGCGTCAAACTGTTATACAACCAACAACTGACATCTCAGCAAAGTTGGGAGTTTTCGTTTTTCACTCGGCCACTCAGAAAGGAAAATTGACAATGGCCGTCAACTTGTTTAAATGGTGACTCGCGACTATTTAGGATTTTTCCGCATTCACCTATTCATAAAAAAAAACACGAAAATTCGAGTGCTAATCCTTTACGTATTGCCTGATTCGTTTTCGATCGGTAAACCGATTGAAAATTGTCTATTAACAGTGTAGTGATCGTTCAAACATTGCTGACTATCTGGGTTTCTCAGCAAAACCTTAAGAAAAGCAGGAGGGAAGGACGGAAGGAACGACAAGACTAGTAAAGAAGACGAAGAAGAAAGGAAAAAAAAAGTCGAAGAAAATGAGTTCCAACAACAGTAGCAGCAGTCGAAAGGAAAGCGAACGATCCAAGCTGATCCAGGAGAAGTGTCAAACGCTTCTGACTCAGATGCTCCGCGATGAAGACAACAAATATTGTGTAGATTGCGATGCAAAAGGTATGATGCGGCGAATATATATTTGTAAATATATATACAATTGGCCGTACGCATTGTTTTGTTGTTTACCCGATGGGCGTACCACCGCAATGACATATTGAAACCTCTCGGTACAGTGGCGGCAGAAATGCTCGGTTTTTTTCAGTTTGCGATAAAACAATACGCATGAAAGCCTTATCAGTGCCGCTGGCACTGATAAACAAGTGCCAAACAACAGATTTAATTCGATTCTCGTGTTTTATTTGCAGGTCCCCGTTGGGCATCATGGAATCTCGGTGTGTTCCTGTGTATACGTTGTGCGGGAATCCATCGTAATCTCGGGGTACATATATCACGCGTTAAATCAGTCAATCTCGACACTTGGACACCGGAACAAGTGATATCCCTGCAACAGATGGGCAATTCGCGGGCCCGTGCTGTGTACGAGGCCCAGTTGCCCGATGGATTTCGACGTCCGCAAACCGATAACGCCCTGGAGAGTTTTATTCGTGCCAAATACGAGCACAAAAAGTACTTAGCCCGCGAATGGGTACCGCCATCGCCGCCCAAGGTCGATTGGGCGAAAGAAATCGACGAGGAACTGGAGCGGCAGAAACGTAAGAAGAAAGCTGTTCAAGCCAATTCGGCATTGGGTATTGGTATTGTTGGTGGCAGCGGTAGCAGTAGCATCAATAACAGCATTAGTGATAGAAAGTTAACATCGGCGGCAACCAAACAACCATTACCTGCCCCGTTGCCCAAGCCGAAACCCTCGAATAGTCCGAAATCGCATCGAATTAGTGAGTCATTAACCGCCTCGTCGACGAACCACAACAATTCACTAGGTGGTGCGGGGAGCTCTGATCTTTTGGGCTTGGCCTCACCAACTAAGCCGGTATCGGCGGGATTAGTGAATCTCAATAATGACTCGCATAGTGACACATTTAGTGGTTTCCTTAGTGCGGCACCGGTTCCCGTTACGAATACACAGCCGAATTCCTCGTTGGACAATAATGAATCGACGTTGTTGGGTACCGGTGGCGGGACAAATGCTCTAGCCAAAGAGGAAGAGGATTTCTTCAATCAGACCACATCGCTTGGAATTGGTTGCGAGAAGGATAAGGCCGGCAAGTTGACTAAAGACAGTATATTGGCGCTGTACGGAACGGCACCGTCGACAAATCCGCAATCGAATTTGGCTCAGTTTAACAGTAATCCGCTGGGCGGTGGTGCATTCAATAGTAGTTTAACGCAAAATAAACCATTCCCGGCGCTCATGGTTAATCCGCATGCGAATACGGGTGGTATGGGAATGCCACCGGGTCTTATGGGTCCATCGCAGCCGCAGGCTCAGTTCATGACACCACCGAATTCCGCTAGTATGTACAATGCACCGGTAATGACGGCACCAGCGGCATTCACATCGCCCGCAGCCGGTGGTATGGCCTATCATCCGCAGATGATGGGCGTACAAACGTCCGGTTTCGCTCAATTCCCCCCAATGCAAGCGACTTATCCAGCAGTTGGTGCCGGTGTTGGTGCTCCCGGTATGGTATCTGCGTTTGGTGTTGCAGCACCCAGTGGTGGTGGTGGTGGTATTATGGCAACCGGTCAAGGACTAATGCAAATGAATTCCGCTCTCAATCAAGGATTAATGGGAATGCAAATGAACGGACCAATGGTGCAGCCTACAGCAGCGGCAGCTACCTCGAACCTGAGCCAACAGTTTGGTAATCTTAATATCGGTAATGTTTGGCAATAAATCCACATCCAAGCTAGGCGCTCATCCTCTTCTCCATGCCATCCCCTTCGCGACCTCTATCCCATCTTCTTCTTCTTCTTCGACGACTTCGATTCATCCGAGAGTCGAAGCCACAACGTAACGTATTACATGTGCAATTGTTTTTTATTTAGATCATTCGAACCGCTAAATTCCTACCTCCTTCACGCTCCATATATTTATTTTGTTCTTTTCCTGTTTTCTGTTCTCATTATCATTCGATAATCGATACAAGTGAGGTGTAGTTAGAGGCATGCTTAGCAGTAGTACATATCCGTTCCAATTCACATTCGAAATTTCTTATCACACACGCTCTCCTCCCTACGGAGAACGATGCGTTTCTTATTTCTTTTCTGTTGTATTATCGAATCTTGCTCGCTCATTGACTTGAACACAACACAACGGACACGGGACACAGAGACATCAATTAGTAATTAGATAACGAAGACATGGGCATATGCATGGGCAGAGGAAAGTAATTAACTAACAAGAACCCATAAATGAAAAAAGTATAAAAGTACGTATTAGTTATTAAAAAACAACAACAAAACATCAAACAAATCTACATTTGATTGGTTATACATAAATGAAGTCGAGAATGTATTAAGATAAATTTGAAAATGGAATAAATCGTATGTAAAGAAGGTCGTTCGTCGGTTGGTTTTTATTTTTTGCAAGGGCTGTGGCTGTTTTCTGAATTGCAATTGGCTGATATGGGTGGAAGAATGTGGAGCAGCGGGGCGAAACGAGCGGCTCATGATAGTCTGGAAGGTTGGTTGTTATCTGGTTTTTTAATTCCCTTTTTTTAAGAGGTCATTCTGCGGTTTTCCCGTATCGTTTGGGTATGACAGAAGCTTTTAGCGCGTGGAATTGATACGAATGGCTTGTCTTTCTGTATGCCACAGTGACACGCAATCAAAAGAGCTCGGCGTAATCAGTTATTGCTAAGCAGCAATGATTGCTCTCATCATCTTTAATTCAGTAATGGGCCATGTGTGACTTGTTCGTAGGTATTCAGGGCTTATCGATTACTTATGTGCATTCGCTATTCGTCTCATAAACAAGTCTTAGGCGCCCTTCGTCTCTTTTTTGGTTCTTTACCAACTCAGTGGGCTAAGAAGAAACGCTCTAGAGCCAGGAAGTTAAATCAACTCTCCGCCGCAGGGCTTGATTACCTAATCAGGAGTTATTTTCAAAAGGTCAGAGCTTACCAGGCTTCAGGCATGGCATTCCGTGGGGCCCTCTATTTGTGAGCGTCCACACTACTTACTTAGTTGAGACCCTCCATCAACAAGTCCCTCAAGCCAGCATGGATTCTAGTTAGCTATTCCCAGCACCACGCGCTTTTCTTGGATAAGATCGCTCCTTTATTTTGCTTTCTCTCGGGGCGCTCTACTTTACCCAGTTATCTCAGTTAAAGGGCCCTCATGCGTCTGGCCCAGCCGGTGTCTCTATAGCCCGCACAGTTTTCTGATTCAGTTTTGTTCCCGACTTTGCGCGGAATGTTTCCGAGCCGTAGAGGATACCCGGCATGGCCAGAGAACTTAGCTTTTCTAGATGGTGATCTAGTTCCCAACTGCATTGGTCCACTTTAGCCACTTCTGCTTCAACGTACCAATGACCACCAATTATGTCAAAGATTTTGGATCAATCGGGCCTCGACGTTGAGGTAATCACATTGTGATGTGTCGTGTCCGATATTTTTTTTACCATCGAAGGTTGCAATCAGTTTGTTACCTAGCTTGACGAAGCACCAAGTATTCTACATTATAGTCCGAGGCTATAGTTTTACGTGACTTTAATGTCGATAATGAGGATGTGCTTCCGCATGGCTTAGAATATCACGTAAACGATTCACTGGAGATTTAATCCTCAACATTTGCTTTAATTACATGGACATCCCTTCTAGCTGAGACTCTATTCAACGAACATGTTCTTCTCCGACTGTCAGATCTTACAGATTAGTTGGTGCGTGTTACTAGCTCGTTCGTCCGTAACGAGCTCAGCTTGTCTCAGTCTTGTCCGCTGGTTTTCCAATATTCACACATCGACTGTGATTCTGGAGGCCTTAACTCTGACCTCATGTCTCGGTAGCTTCGTTTTACTTTCTGGTAGAGCTTCTCGACGTCATTACTGTAACGGCAGCTCCTGGATTACGTGTATATCATGATCAAGCACTTGCTGGCTTGCTGCTTCCTTTGCCTCAATATCAGTCTAATGGAGTCGCCAGAGGAAAGCCGAACTTATTTGTAATGGCATCAGATGGGGCATCACTGATGGTGTTTTTGACATCGTTTCTAGAGCCATTGAGACTCGGCAAGGTCGCCCCTTTTTTACGACCAAAGCTCTTCGACGTCAGATTTTGGTGATTCTCCCAAGTCTGAAGTGCCGGCGTTATCTGCAACTGCATCCCTGTCTAGCATGATTGCGACCCAAGTCAATGGCGTCAACCGTAATATGATAAATCTCGTTAGCGGCTAATCGATGAAGGGATTGGCTCTTTCCGAAGGTAATGCTTTTAGTTTTACAGCAATACAGCTTGTGTACGGTCTTACTAAGACGACACACTTGTACCTAATTTCGATGAACCATGGGGACCTTGACAGGCTGGTTGGCGACATGATGGGGCTAAGGCCATCATAGGACTTAGGCCATCATGGGACTGAGACCAACACGGGACTGAGGCTATCTGGGGACTAGGGCCATCATAGAAGTGAGGCCATCATGGGACTGAGGTCATCATGGGACTGAGGCCATCATAGGACTTAGGCGATCATGGGACTGAGGTCATCATGGAACTGGTGCCTTCATAGGACTAAGGCCATCATGGGACTGAGGCTTTCTTGGGACTAGGGCCATCATAGGAGTGAGGCCATCATGGGACTGAGGTCATCATGGGACTGAGGCCATCATAGGACTTAGGCGATCACGGGACTGAGCCCAACACGGGACGGAGGCCATCAAGGGATTGAGGCCATCATGGAACTGGTGCCATCATGGTACTGAGGCTTTCGTGGGTCTAGGCCATCATAGGGGTGAGGCCATTATGGGACTGAGGCCATCATGGAACTGATGACATCATAGGACTAAGGCCATCATGGGACTGAGGCTATCTTGGGACTAGGGCCATCATAGGAGTGAGGCCATCATGGGACTGAGGTCATCATAGGACTCAGGCCATCATGGGACTGAGCCCAACACGGGACTGAGGCCATCATGGAACTGGTGCCAACATGGGACTAAGGCTATCGTGGGTCTAGGCCATCATAGGGGTGAGGCCTTCATGGGATTGAGGTCATCATGGGACTGGTGCCATCATGGGACCAAGGCTATCGTGGGTCTAGGCCATCATAGGGGTGAGGCCATCATGGGATTGAGGTCATCATGGGACTGAGGCCATCATGGAACTGGTGACATCATGGTACTGAGTCTATCGTGGGTCTAAGGCCATCATAGGAGTGAGCACATCAGGGGATTGAGGCCATTATGGGACTGAGGCCGTCATGGGATTAAGGCCATCATGGGATCGCTCGGGAATTAATTTCGCTCACAGCGTAGTAACCTGGTATACTACCTCTTAACCACACTCATTTTCCTTTCTTTTTAGTGTCCCAGTGGTATTAAAAACGACACCACCTGTCTACCTGCTGGTCATGAGATTGTTGCTATCGGTGCGCGGTAGTCAATGAATTCTAGAGTCTTATAATCCATTTTATTAGACTCTTAAGCTACCTGGAGCTCTTCCAAACCTGTGAGCGTGGTCTAAAAAGTTAATAAACGTATTTTTCAGCCATTTGAACATTTCTTCTAAGTTGGGAAAGTTAGTCGTGCTGATTTTACGGGGAAGATATCTTTGTTCACCTCGTATGTATAGAGATCACATTTTAAGGACTAATCACCCCATTCTGTCATGACGAATTGAATGTGTCAAACCGTACTTTGGAGCTACTTTGTTGACGATGCAACATAGTCACCAAGGCGCTAGGAATGTCATCTGCAGTGTCCGTGGTAGAAATGCTCGTTGGGATGAATTAAGCCGAATTTGATTACAATAGATGTCCTTACGAAGCTGGTTTGTGTCACCTTGTTGGTGTTTAAGCCTATTTTAGCAGAAGTCGACTCTAGACTTGAAGAGATAGGCTCATTAAACGATGCTCCATTTTTTGTTAACCTTCGGCCCTAAGCAATAAAGAACAGCGTCTACATGACTTGAGTCTTGTTATTAGGATTCGACCGAAACTTAGGCTCTAGTTGGCATTCGAACGTTAACTGGCAGCTTCCAGGCTCTCACTTTCTTGACAAACTTAATTTCACAATTTTGTTTGACTTATTAAACCGCGGCCATGCTGATGAGTGATTCACTATTACTGCAAGCTCAGTCCGTTAATGTCTCATTGCCACGGGGATAAGAACTCGGAATGAGTACTTTCGCCATGACGACAACATCCGGTTTGTTAAGCTGACATTAGCAGAATGATCCCAGATTCTCAGGGCAAATATTGTTCGTCGTTCATTACAAACGAACAAATGTGGTCGGTGAGTAAATCGCCATTTCCTTAGTGGCGTTAATATCTGTAATTTTTTTTTTTTCTAAATTTATTAAGAAACAAAACGCATTGCCACTTCACGTCGCATGAACGCACCCTGCTACTATCACCAACTGCCACCAACTTCATTGCGCCAATTACCCAGTGAAGAGCTGCCACCGAAAAACCCGATAACAAAAAATCCGTCTGGCTTGCGAACAGTTCGTTTTCAGACGTTGACCAAGTTGGTGGCGTGATCAATTGTCTAACCTAAAGTGCTATTCGAGGGCGTTCCAACGCCTTTAATTTATTTTTCAAATTAAATACGAAAAATTCACAGACAAACAAACCGAACAATTAAAGTGTTTTGATTATCAAGTGGTATTTGCGGAAAATTATTTAAAATCGGGAAATTGTGTCGTTTTTTCCGTCGAAATTGTGTTCCTCTTTCCCATTGGAGCGAGGGAGAAGGCGAGTGAGTATTTTGTTAATATTATTTGTTGTATATGGAGTTGGACCGCTCTTGTGTGTCACGCAAGGGGAATGTGTCGCATGTTTGTCTTGCTCTTGTTGGAGAAAAAGAGATGGTATTGTGCGAGAGGGGAATAGGGAAACATATTACCGTGCCAGTGTGGCTGATGTCGTGGAATAAGTGCAAATTGTGAGCAAAAAAATCACAAAAATAGTATAAAATGCAAATTTTTGAAAAGATTAAACAAAAGAGCGAAAGAGAGGATAGGGCAACGCGAGAGAGTAAAAGCTGTTTGAGAAAGAGAGAGCCTTGCTGAATTGAAGGAAAACGTATTGAAAATGAAAATTCACACGGAAGTGTTCCCGAGTCGAGATCTACTACCTGGGTTACGTGTTGCTAGGAGCGGGTTCTCCAACCACCGATGATACACGTGTATGTTGTTGTTGGCAAAAGCTGCCACTTTGAGGAGCACGTGAATATGTAGTTCTAAACGGCCGCTCCACCCACCACCCGCCACCCGACACTTGCGTGTCATTTATTCATTCGCATATTCACATTAATTTAAATGAAAATTAAACGTAGACACAATTATGCTATTGCGGAAGTTAGTAATTCCATTGAGTGTCCCCTTTAAGAGGGCGTCAGAGAAAAATAGCGCGCACGAGAGATGTGCATTATTTGTGGGTTGTACATAGATATGTACGTACATGCATACATACGTACATCGTCACTAAACCCGAGAGGTGCTATCGGATGTGATGTGTGATAACGGTGTAGCAGATGAGGGTGAATCCATGCATGCATGCTCTTATGTACATATGCGCGATGGAATAGTGCTTGAAGTACACTGGTACTCGTTTTGATTTAAATTGCTAGCTCTCCGTTGTTGAGTGTCTGCTAGAGTTTTGCAAATGAGGCTACAAAGGGACGACAAGAGGTTTGAGCCAGCGGCATTATGGCGCTTCGTGTCCCATCATTCCTGCCCCACTTTCATTGAGTTCCTTCGGTGACCTTGTAGTTTAATATACACTTGGGGATAATTTATTCTTATTTACTAACTGACTGGTGGCTATTTGGTCGACAGTCAAGGCTTGCTTTTTTCAACTTTCTAAGAGTGGCGAGAGAGATTATAATGTTAAAAGGCATTCAACTGAATGAATGTCCTTTAATTAATTTCTACGTACTGGTACTTGTGGTGAGAAAGGATTCCGCATAAATAAAAAGATTCGAAAGTGTCCATTGAGCTCTATGGAAATGTAACGAGGAGGTCGACTGAATAGATTTAATTTCATTAAATTACCGTAAAACCCGACATCTGCGACGAAAAAGTACTTTTGGTAAATAAAAATGCAAATTGGACGGAATAATGAAACTACCTGATTGGTGGAGCTCATAAAGTTTTATGAATTCTCTATCAGCATGGCGGCATGTTCTCAACATAATTCTACCAAGCACTTGCTCTCAATTCAAAACTTCTCCCTAATATATGGTAGGTAGGGCCGTAGCCTTCTCAAAAAGAAAATAAGAAGAACACACATACGCCAGGGAAGCCCGTTGTGCAGCTACGAGGGGGTTTAGCCCCCTATTCGTGGAACCATTTTGTGCTTCTTAAGAAGTTAAGAAGATCAGATATCCCTACTTGCTGAACTTCGGTCAGATCGTTAAAGAAGTAAGATCCTAGGTATCGCTTCCTGATTGTGAGAATGCCGGGCAGGCGCAGAGAAGGTGATGAATGGATTCGACCTCCTCCTCGTCTAGACAGCTCCTGCAAAAATCATTCGGAGTTATACCTAGTTTTTGTGCGTGACTGCCAATAAGGCAGTGTTCAGTGATGACACCGATGACTTTATGGATGTCAGTTCTTTTTAGGGAGATAATACTCTTAGTCCGTTGACTGTTGAGCCAGGGCCAGATTTGCCTGGTGATGAGGCAGGTATGTCCCTGAGTCCATCTCCGGTTCGTCTCGGCCCTGGCGATATTTATATATTGATTGTAGCGTCGTTCCTTGTTTGGCGAGTGTGTCGGCTCTTCCGTTTCCTGGAATGTCGCTGTGTCCCGGTACCCAGATAAGTTGTATGTTGAACTGTTTGGCCATCTCATTAAGAGATAGGCGACAGTCGAGACTAGTTTTTGATGTGTACACATAGGACTCCAACGACTTAAAGGCTGCTTGACTATCCGTGAGAATGCGGATATCCGTGGTGGATATCACGTTCCAACTCAGTCAATACTTTGCTTTTTGGTGAATAGCACGAGCTCCGTTTTCTGGGGATTCACCCTGAGCCCATTGCTATGCGCCCACTTGCAAAGAATTGAGAATGCCGTTTGCAGACGGTCATTCAGTGTGGATAGGTATTTACCTGTGATTGAAATGGAAACATCATCAGCGTAGGCAATAACGTCCAGGCCTTCTTTCTCCAGTTTAATTAGTAGTTTGTTTACGACTACATTCCAGAGAAGAGGTGAAAGGACGCCTCCTTGTGGGCGGTCTATTATTGCTTTGGTAGTGACGTTGTTGAAAGCGCCCTCTATGTCTAGGAAGGCTGTTAGAGTATATTCTTTAAGATGGATTGATCTTTCGATTTTCCTCACCAGTGTGTGCAAGGCTGTTTCGACAGATCTACCCGTACAGTAGGCATGCTGTGCCTTAGAAATTAGGGACGGATCCAAATTGTGGCGTATGTGTAAGTCTATCAGCCTTTCCAAAGCTTTTAGTACACAGGATGATAGACAGATAGGCCTTAGATCCTTGGGAGAAATGTGGGAGTTTTTGCCGGCTTTGGGGATGAAACGTACCCTTGCGCACTTCCACTTTTCTGGAATGTGACTCCAATCTAGGCATCCTTTAAAGATAATCTCTAGCCATGGTATAGTCCATTCCATAGTTTGTGTGAGTTCGATAGGGTAAATTTCATCCGAACCTGGCAATTTGTAGGGCTTGAAGCTTTTTAACGCCCATATGATTTTCTCCTCAATATATACACGTACATATGTACAGCCGACTGTAGTCCGGTAGATTGTATTCCACTTAATACCTCTCACCCAAAAGTATCCAATTAGAGAGAAAACAATTTGAAAACTTCTCAAAAGAGTCTTCTTCGTCTACCTGAAAAGTGCTCCATCAACCGTAGTCAAAGGATTTATCATAAATTGTTTTCTCGTACCCATACGAGTATATTCCGATATCGATTCGAAGCACAGCATAGATTTGCATAATAAAATCGGAATATAATTTCGCATGAATTTGTTTTTTTTGGTCTTTTTCGTAGCACGGAAGTTAATAGATAAATTCTTCCGATCTTCTCTGTTCGTCTTGCTGGCATTCCATCATCTATTTCCTTCGTTGCCCTAATAATGCACCACAACTAGGCAAAAGTACAAAAAAAAAAAAAAAACCGAAAAGAGAGCCAAACGATAGCAGATGTTGTTTTTGTTCTTCACTACTACCATCGTGCCTCAGTCACGTCCCCTTCTTCCTTTTCTATTCCTCAATTCTTCAATTCGGTTGAATCCGTTCGAGTATAGGCAAAAATCGATTCGATAAATCTGAGCAATAGGTACTAAATGAGAAGCTTCGTAATGAAATCAATTTTCAATGACACCAAACTCTTCCAAATCAATTAAACATTTCCATTTACTCTAAGAACAACATTGTTCATTACCAGAAAGCTGAAGTTTTATGAAAGATTTCGGAGCGAAATAGGTAAACAAGACTATCATCACGCGCACAGCAGTATCAACGTCGAGTTAAAATGGGGACTTTGCGAGCAATTTCGGAATTAACATATTTCCTGAAAAGACACGCAATTCAATTACACGAAATGTATCTTTATCTACCATCCGTTTTTGTTTTCTTTTTTTGTATAGATACATATGTATATCAGTGGTGGCCTATAGATATCCGTGTCTCCCACGCACATTCTGTTTTCGACTGACTTGACTCTACGTGCTATAAAGTATCTTCTCTTGTGTTTATAACTCTATTTCTTCCCTTGCTCGTTGGTCGTTTCTTTGTTTTTCTTTGAAATTAAATTTTAAGGTCATGCGGTTCAGTGATCATTTGTGTTTTATTTCGATTAAAGTGATTCCTTTAAGTTTTGTGAATGTAGGATGCCATTGTGAGATGTTGGGACGTTCGAGAGGTGCTGGAACTATTTTCGTCCATTCATTGTTGAGATCAATGATTTTGAGATAGTGAAAGGGCCGGGGAATGAAGGTATTCGAACAAAAGTATTAGTTTATCTTCGCTTGCCTTCTAGTTTCCCTGGAAGTTGGTGACACGAAAAATGTTCTATACCTCCCAATGTTAAGAGTATGACATCAAAAAGGCAAATACGCATGTATGTACTTCTGAAATTGCAGACCGATCAAGATGGCCTTGTCTGCTTGAATAAATCATAAAAAGATCAACGGATCGACAACAACAGGTCAACGATCCCTTTTGTACAAAAATCAGTTTCTATTACACGAAGCAATATGGTGCTAAGGGGTGGGCCGTCTAGTGTTTTTTTTTTTTTAATTATAGGGTATTTTGACCGCTATTTCCCGCGCTCGAAAGTCAGTATCATACCTCGGCGGAACGAAATGGGTCGCTTTATGATTGAACAACTGTGTAGCCCAAACACCGCGACTGCTGGTACGCAAGTTTGTGCAAAAGTTCGTTAGACTGGCGTTATGACAGCAGGTCAGCCGACGGGGAAAACTAACGTGAAGAATAAATATCTGGTTTTAACAATTCCAAAAAACCGGCCAAGTGCGAGTCGGACTCGCGCACGAAGGGTTCCGTACCATCTGTATATATAAATATGAAAGAGACTATGTATGTTACCTCATCAAATGACAAATCTTGGTTGCAGGCAGGATTTTTTGGATGAAACTCATGTCTGTTGTATGGGAGCCCCCCTTAAATATTCATTTTGTTCTGTTTTTAGTATTTTTCGTGGTAGCGGCAACAGAAATACATCATCTGTGAAAATTTCAACTGTCTAAATATCACGGTTTATGAGATACAGCCTGGTGCAGACGGACGGACGGACAACGAAGTCTTAGTTATAGGGTTCCGTTTTACCTTTGGGTACGGAACCCTAAAAACGACGATTTTATTTTCTAAAAATAATATAACTTACAAAAACAAAGTCTCTTCAAATTCATGACTTACACTGCACTAATGCCGGCTTTCCAGCGCCAAGTCCACTGCCATGCATCACTCGTTAAGAACAAACAGAAAATGCCCTTCTCGACACAAACAGACAGAAAAAATAAAATGATTGAGAGGAGAACATCGCAGTCGACTTAAGCTGTAACCGAAGCAAAATTAGTTAAGAGAGCTTCACACCGTTCGGCTCGACAACAACTGGTATGCTAGTGGACAACATTCATGGTCCCCATTGTCGTACGGTGCGCACAGATGAGAATGTGGCTGCTGTGGCCGAGAACATCAACTCGCCATTGATCTCAACAGCACAACATTCCACGCACTAGCCTGAGGAGAATTCTGCACAAAGATCTCGGATTATTCATTTACAAGGTCCAATTGATTGAAGGTGCGCGACAATCCGCTTCATTATCGCTTCGCAGTTTGGGCCTTAACGCAGCTTGAATTTCTATTTTTCTATTTTTTCATCTTTTCGGACGAGGCACATTTTCATCTCGGCGGCTACGTTAAGCGGCCCACAGAGAGGCTACGGATTGAATGGATCTGTTTGAAGTCATTTCGCCACACACTTGTGGATCGGTATGCGTTGTAAAGCGGACCACAAACACGCTACCGATCGTAAATTCTTAGAATAACATCGTCACCCGCGATGCATTCATTCCATTCAATCCGCAGCGTGTCTGTGGGCCGCTTTAGAATAACATCGTCAACCGCGCCACACACACGCTACCGATTGCAAGAACATCAAACATATTTGATAACTTTGCGATCTGTAGCAAGCTGCCCCACACACACGACGATCTGTTTGAATCGCAACCGATCCATTCAACCCGTAGCCTGTCTGTGGGCCGCTTTAACAAACAAAATTGCCGCATCTGGGACTCGGGGAAAACCCGCATGTTATTGTCGTTAAGGCAATGCATCCACAGAGAGTGACAGTTTGGTGCGGAGTGGTGGACGATTGGACTGGGAACAACGTTTCGGTCAACGGTGGGCGGTGGGCCATGTTAACCTGCTTTGTTTTTTTTTTTTTTTTAACTGAAATTGAAGACATGGATTTGGACGACCTCTGATTCATGCAGAATGGCACACCATGCCGCACAGCCCATGCCATAATCGATATTTTGCGTACCAAATTCCCAAGTCGTGTTATCAGCCGTCTTGGCGATGTCAATTGGCCGCCTCGGAGCTACGATTTGACCCCTTTGGATTTTTTTTTTTTTTGTTTTTGTGGGGAACCGGGAAGGACTGATGTTATGCCAACAATCCGGAAACGATTCAAGCACTTAAGGCCAATATCATCTAAGCAATCCGTGAGCTACAGCCCGAAACAATCAAAAAGATCTTGGAAAATTGGGGTGATAGAATGCGCTACTGCGAAACCAGACGAGGCAGCCTTGAACGACGTTGTATTTCATAATTAATGGGAATGTTTGTTCTTACTAATAAAGCCACAATACATGAACACAATTTAATTTTGTTCATTTTATTGCATTTTTAAAAAGAAACTTGTATTTGGCCCATTTAAGTTTACACCTTTTTCGAAAAAAAAGAAGGGTCCTTGGTCTTTTTAAAAATATTGGCAAGTAGAAGTGCGGAACTTGTATTCACTCGTCATTTTAATTGCTCCCAATCCTCTAAATCAGGCTAACGAAGAATGCCAAGAAGCTTGTCCTAGAAAGCCTAATCAATTCAATCAAAACCCTTATAGTTGGGAAAAGTCGTAAATCGTGATACATATCTCTTCTGTTGTCTTTCTTCACTATCGTACACCCTTTTGGATGAAGTTCGCGCCACTTTAGATGCGTCTGCTTTCTGTTACATTGGTCGATTGATCAGGACCCCTTTGACCCGCAGTTGATAAAACCATTCTGCGTCCGCAAATTGAAACTATAGAGCCGTGGTGAGGTTCTTCTCATGTGTACTCCCTGTCAACGCTGTTCTTTGACCGAGAGCCTGGTGGTGTTTTAGCCGATTCCGCTCGATGTGAAATGATGATGAATGTGAAAATGTGATTCAGCTTGATCCTCATTTCCAACGCAAAATTTTTGCCTCCTTGAGCCCAATTTTCGGTTAAATGGATATGTAAACAAACAAAATTGCCGAAGCCTTTGTCGAGACGCCCTTGCAAACATTAAAACTCACTTTTGGTGTGTCTTATGGGCTCGTGGAATCATCGGTTCATATTTCTTTAAGGACGATGCGGGTCAGAATGTTACCGTCAATGAAGAGCGCTATACAAACATGCTTTTTGACTTCTTCGTTCCTCAGTTGAATGGGATTGACGTGAGACACAGCTTTGGTTTCAACAAGATGGCGCAAAATGCAACACAGCGCGCAACACCATCAATTTATTGCGGAAAACATTTGCTGAGCGCATGGTTTCGCGTAATAAACCTGTGAATTGGCATCCACGTTCCTGTGAGTTCACACCTTTAGATTACTTTCTTCAGGGGTATGTGAAGTCATTAGTCTATGCCGAAAAACCAGAGACGTAGGACGATTTACAAGTCAACATTTGCGGTGTTATTGTTGTTATATGGCCCCAGTTGCTCGATAAAGTTGTCGAAAATTGGACTGTACGATTGCGCTTCATTCGAGCTAGCCGTGACGCGCATATTCCAATGATTTCTAGAACGCTAATTGCATAAAAGTATCTATTAAATAAAGCTAATGTTATAGACATTAACATTAGGTTCAAGTGTTTTATTTTATATTGAATTTCTAAAAACACCCTTTACACACATAACTACCCTGCATAGTCTGATAAATGTGACCGAGATATGAAGACTAAACATGGTACTAATAGCTCGCCTCAATGCGGATTACCATGCTTACTTAATTCGGTGGCACTTTATCTCGGGGTGAGCCTAGACGTTAACTTAACTAACATGCCTCTTCAACCGGTGCGATATCTAGCCAGCTGTTTCCAGTGGCGCCAGTTGGTTGATGTCCCTTTCCACCTAAGGTTAATTCTGCCTGACAGCGGTATTTTGACTACTATCGGTAGATACAATCTCAGAAATGGCCTTTCCATATTCTCAGCATCGACTGTGAGTAAACTACTAGATATCCGCTTTCATCCTGACAGACTTCTGCTTTGGCTTTATACCCTTGGCGCGTACTCCTCCTCTATATTCCGTTTGTCGAGCTTACGAGTGACTCACGTCCGTCGATGCAACATGGGCATGATGCATTCTGTTTTTCAACATGAGCCTATCTATACTCATCGTCAAACCAAGGGTTTTCTTCTAGGTAGCGGCTGGAAACCTAGTTCATCGGTGGAGGCATCGTATCCCTTGATGTTCTATAGTTTGCGCATTACCATATGCGTCTTTAAAATCATACCGGCATTTTTCAACGCCATCGCCAATAATTTTTTATCCCAATCATGTAATACAAACAATAAGGTAGGTAGGTAGGTAGGTAGGACCGTAGCCTTCTCAAAAAGAAAATAAGAAGAACACACATAGGCCAGGGAGGCTCGTTGTGCAGCTACGAGGGGGTTTAGCCCCCTATTCGTGGAACCGTTTTGTGCTTCTTAAGAAGTTAAGAAGATCAAATATCCCTACTTGCTGAACTTCGGTCAGATCGTTAAGGAAGTAAGATCCTAGGTATCGCTTCCTGATTGTGAGAATGTCGGGCAGGCGCAGAGAAGGTGATGAATGGATTCGACCTCCTCCTCGTCTAGACAGCTCCTGCAAAAATCATTCGGAGTTATACCTAGTTTTTGTGCGTGACTGCCAATAAGGCAGTGTTCAGTGATGACACCGATGACTTTATGGATGTCAGTTCTTTTTAGGGAGATAATACTCTTAGTCCGTTGACTGTTGAGCCAGGGCCAGATTTGCCTGGTGATGAGGCAGGTATGTCCCTGAGTCCATCTCCGGTTTGTCTCGCCCCTGGCGAGATTTATAAGATCGTGTTTAATGGTTGCAAAGGGTATACCCCTTACAAGCCACGATTGATTGTAGCGTCGTTCCTTGTTTGGCGAGTGTGTCGGCTCTTTCGTTTCCTGGTATGTCGCTGTGTCCCGGTACCCAGATAAGTTGTATGTTGAACTGTTCGGCCATCTCGTTAAGAGATAGGCGACAGTCGAGACTAGTTTTTGATGTGTATACAGACAATCAACAACAAAATTGAACACCCCATTTGCAGAGCAGCAGCTTTGTTCGTTTTTAATCTTTAAAAAAAGATAAGTTTGAACGAATTTGAACACTCCCTTATCCATTTAGATGTTATAAATCATTTAAAAAAAAAAAACATGTTTGCCGAGGCTTAGACATAATTTCGCCTCCTAGGTAAAATTGATAATTTTTTTGCGAATGATGTTGAACACCCCGTTTGACCCAGATAGATGTCTGAGTGTGGATAGCCAGGGAAACGCGTCTTTAATGGCTTACCTGTGGATGATTTGCCCAATAGTAAAATTGTGAATTCTTTCCATACAATATTTAACACCCTGTTACACCCGATTAGTCGAAGCTAAGAAAATCGGCGAAACACGTGCTTAAATATTTTCTTACTATTTTTTTTTTTTTTTTTAACTTAGAAACTTAAGCACCCCCTTTATTAACACGGTTAGAATCAGATTCTCATTTTTTGTAAAATGAATTGAATGTCGAACTTATGCGATTTCATAAACATCGCCTAATCATAGTTGGGGTCACGGGAGGATTAATATAGACTCAACCTGTCCACGGCGCTTAGAGCAATTGTTAAGTTGTAGAAGAAAAAACAGAAATGGTAATCAGCACTTTGCCCTATTATTATTATCGTTTCACCCCAACTGCCTCAAAGCTAATGAATTTGTGTCATTAAATCATGTGTATCAAAGACATAAGGTAAAAGGGAAGGCATGTCACGCAGATACTAATCCGAGAGAATGTTGCTTGGGGAATGCTAATTAAATCAAGTGCCTTATAAGGAAATAAACAAGAGGCGCACGTGCTTTTAGTAATAACTAATCGTTGAACATTGATGGTAGATTTCAATACAAATTCCGTTCGGAAAGGAGGTTTGTTAACAAATTCAACAAAAAACTTGTAATTTGGTTGACTGTCAAGGCCCATAAACAAGGAGCGAGGCATTGTCAAAGATAAACATGAGGAAAAACGCTCGCAAATAAATCCCATCTCCTATTCATACATCTGTCCTTGCATTCCGCGCGCAAAACGCTACACATTGAGTGCCACAAAAGCAAAACTAGTTCCCGAAAGATACAGCATACCCAATACTCAATTATTCTACTTTCCCCCCGTCGTCGTCGTCATGTGCACTTGCGATGAAAAAGCGCGAAAAAAGGAAACAAAACCAGCGCAGAACGTTATGAAATTGAATTGATCAAAACGTTCGTCTGTCTTCCCTACTTACCGCGTACGTTGGTTTCGGATTTTTTTTTTCTCCTCTTCGAATCGTCACTAACCTTTGCAATAATGCATTTCGCAAACCGACAAATCAAGAACAACCAACAACGGCAAACGATGTCTAAAAACAGAAACGGAAGGAAAAAAAAACCGAAAAAAAATTATTTTTAAAACTCAAGTCTTGACTTGGCGCAACGACTACCTACAACAAACAGCAGCACATAGTAAATAAACAAATTTACTTTTCTCTGTTATTTTTACAGAAGTTGTTACTTCATTTCGCACCGCACACACTCCCCCAACTACACTTCTCTGTGTTGCACAGATACTCGGATACTCGTATTTCTTTTTTAGTGTCACACTGACCGGCGACCGTAGAAATGTTGTATGTATATGCGGCTGGTAGAGCGCATATTTATGATTAAAAGTGACCAACGAACTACATAGTCCCCAAGTCGCCCACTTCACAGTCAGTGTATATCTGCGTCTGTCCCGCTGGCTATTCTATTTTCTGCAGGGGGGTCGATAGTGTGTTTGCTTACGTTCGTTCTTTGTTTTTTATCAACTGGCTCTTTCAATTTGTTTTACGTATCTGACACTATTTCGAATAGATAGGTGGCGTCACTACCCTTGGGAAGGACTTTGACTTTCTTATGGGAGAGAGGGTGGGGGAGATTACACAGATAAGACAATTAAAGTGATTAGTCCGGAGCCCATGTAGTCATAATCGACAATCTGCCTACACAAGCATTGTGATTGGGTTTAAGATACATATTTCGTATTTCGCAATTCCCGCTTGTGTACGATGACGAGATGCCGATTAACAACGAGTGACGACGTCGCTACAGTATGCTACATACTAACAGGCGATGGTATGATGACCATCTGAATAGTGGGCATGATCATGATTGAACTAGACTGACGCATGAATGATTCGCTTACTTAATCATCTGACTCATAACTAACCCGGCCCCTTTGTGATTTTTCTCTCCTTTAGTATGCCAATCTCAAGCTGCAAATAAGATCGAGTGATGCCACTTTGATGCGAATAAAAATAGTTTCGTGACTACATTCAATTCATTCTGGATATGTGACTATCGAAAAAGTCAAAGAGCCTTATAGTGCCTTCGACTTGGGCTTATTTATCTCCAGTATTTCGACAAAACGATAAAGTGTCACCCCCCGCGCGTAGGAACGAGTTCTCAATCTGGTTTTTATGTTTTTTTTCTCTATTATTCAACGAATAAAAATAAGTACGCAATTCCCGAAGTAGAGCGCAATGAATAGCCAATAGCCCTCTCCAGATACGAGTTTGTGTTTCGCTCTTTTGATTTTGTATAAGCACGGCTATTAAGCCAGATGGAGGCACAAGCTCTCTTCGCTTCATCGTTGCTCCATGAGATGATGAATGGCTGGCATACGTATGCTGTGGCTGTACGTATGCGGGTGTTTTTAAACGTTTGGCGGTTGAGTGTTTATGTCGTAATCCATGTGCGCGCTTCAATGGAGATGCTTTTGTAACACGTTATTTTCTGCTTTTCTATCAGTTCTCATCATCGTTGTGATTCTTTATGACCTCGGAAAAGGTGTAGTGCATAGATTGTTTTTATTTTTACTTCGTGAAGCGTTAACCATGTCCATGGTGTGCCTGCTTCTACAATAGATTTCATTATACCGGATCGACTGACCTTTTTTCCCTTTAGCCCTTTGCCTTATCATCCTACAGATGAACAGTGTTTCGCTTTATTCTAAATGTTATTTCCTGTTCCTTCATCCTTCATTCCATGTCCCTTCGCGATTAATCTGTTTTAGCAATAAGTTTTCATAAACTACCTACTACCTTACGGCCGGACCGGACCCTTCCTGGTCCGATTATATTTCCCGCCAATGTTAGTGCCCTCGTGCGCTTCTCTTCGTTTGCTTTCTCGTTGTGTACGTTAAATTGGCATTTGGCCAGGAATCTGGTAATGGAGTGTTTGACAAAATATGAGCCACCACCGCCACTACCAGTACGGAGAAGCTGTATTCCAATTCGAATTTTAATAGGCAGTCCATGCGAGACACTGTCATTTGTTGTATATAGTAACTGCTCTGGTTGTTTTGTCTTTATTCTTCCGCCCGTTACCATCCTTCGCATTGTCATTTTCACATAATTAAAAGTTGAAATTACCTCGAAATTGTTTCTGTAAAAAGACAGGAAAATAAGGCTATTTCCAAATTAAACACAGTGTCCATCCGAATATACCAGTCCAAACGCTTTCGGAACGTTGTATCCTAATGGAGCGAGTATTGTGGCATTGGGGAGGCATGTATCTCATAAATAAAAAATTGTGGACAAGAATAATTGCAATTATGTAAATGGACTCATGTACTTCAGAGGATCTACATTTTATTTATTTTTATTTTTTTTTTCGTAAGACCCAATCGATACAGATAAAGATGAATCCTCGACTTTATGACTAAACAAGGAATAGCCAGACGTGTGGCTCTTTGGTTTAGTAAAGTTGTTTTGCAATTAAGCTGCAGACCGATGTTGTGGTTCCGTACACACAGTGGTTGCGTAATGAAATCTGGGCGGCAATTTTTTAAAAGTAATCAGCACTGGTTACGATGGATGGCGAGTGGCATTTATGCTTAGATTAGCGGTAACGACATTAGGCATTTGAATGGTAATTAGTTGTGTTTTCTGTTTGTAATCAGTTTTTTGTTTTTTTTTTTTGTAATCAAAAAGGTCTTAAACAACATATTTGATCTGTTAATTGGAAAAGTTGGTAAAAATATTGTTTTTTTTTTTTTTTTTTTTTTCTACTTGTTGGGCTTATATACGCCATGAAACGTTAATGCCGCGTGTTGGTACTAAAAATCTACGGAAGGTAAGGTACTATCGGGACATTTTAGTCAATTTGTTCGAGAGTTTATGTAAACCAGCTTTGCCGCTAGCTTTTTCGTCCACGCTGGGCCTTTAACAGTCACACCTTTTAGCCCCTCCAAAGTTTTTACCATCAAGAGATTTTTGCAGAGACCAAAACAAATGGCAGTCAGGCGGTATAAGACCCAGGCTATACTAGGGATGCATCAAAACTTCCCAACCAAAATCCTTCAATTTGTTCCTAGACATCAGATGTGCGTGGCCTGTCATTTTCATGATGGAAGACAACTTTTTGGTCAATTCTGGTCGCTTTTTCTTGATTGCTTCGTTCACACGGTCGATATGTGCACAGTAGAGGACGGAATTGGATGAATCGTCAGATTTTAGCAGCTCATAATGGTCAATTTCCCTCCAACCCCACCAAACACTCGGCATCACCTTGTCTGTCTTCAATCCGTTTTTGGAGGGCAGCAGGAGAGCTACTTTGAGCAGGCTGCCCTTTTTAGATGATTCCAATCTATCATCTGGTTGATGTATAGTGCCTCCGCTTTATCCTGACAGCTGCAAAATTTCATCGACTTTTTCAGTGATTGGCCGACTAGGGTCAGGTGCATATTTGACACTGAACATTTGGGAACGGAATCGAGCAAGCCATTCCTGGATCCAGAGTTCTCTACACTTCACACATTTGTTGGTATGTTTTTGTAGCGTTTTTAGCATCACATAGCTCACCAGATATTTCATTCGTTTTCAAATCAGTATAAGTTTGCGTAAGTGGCGACTTACAAAACCGGCTACACAAGGAATACAAGGTGTGGCAACTAAGTTCCGGGAATTTAGTCATAACTCGGGAACTGTCAACAGTAGGTGGAAATAGTTGGGGAGCGGCCAACGAAAGAGAGGATGTCAAAGTCGAGATTGAAGAAAATGATGGTCGTTTCAATGCGCCGGCCCATTCCTAGTTACTTGTGTACGAGTTTTTGGCGAAAAAATAAAACATTCCAACACGCTGCCGCATCCCCCTTATAGCCGCGATATTGTCCCCTGCGATTTTTTATTTTTATTTTCCAAGATGAAGTGAAGGGAACTCATCATGGCAGTGTAGAGACGGTCAGAGTCTGTAAACTTGGGTCTGAATGAGTTAATTTCGGAAGATTATCAATGGTGCTTCGAATCATGTCGAAACGTTGGAAGCGTTATTCAGAAACTGTAATATTGTGAAGGTTGATAATACAATTTTGCGACAAACTTATTTTGCTTGTCTTTTTTTTTTTGTTTACAAATCGAAATCGACACCTTTACCTCCTCTAAAGATAGTCATAAAATATTTAGTTTTACAACTCCCCGTGACGGTCTCCACCTCAAAATATTTTTGTGATATTATATGTAAATGATCATACGAACTAGCTTCACTCCTGTCGAGAATACCTTCGGGTTGTGGTGCCAAATTCTTGTAAATGTTTGGACTATTCTACCCTTGCTCCGACTAAGTAGGACAAAAATTCATCGGTGCTTTCTGAGGATTTGTATATTAAAAGCACTGCAAAGTGCTAGTATGTTGAACAATACATGGAGATGTGTTACATGACACATACATATGTACATATGTATATGTAAGTATGTCACTTGACACACTATTAGATTAAGTGTGTCCCTAAACACGTTTTATCTTTGAATTTGAGACACTCATTCGAGTTAAAACAGTAACACTTTCTATTGCGTGTCATGAATAAATAACTAACGACATAAGGTGTGTTGCGGCGACACACTTATCAATATGTAATTAAAACACTTTAGATAGATCAATCAATCAAATAAAAGGGAAATTTCCTAACTATATGCAGCCTTGCCAGAAAGTAATTTGCAAGTCTGATCCATGGTGTAATGGTTAACACACTGGACTCTCAACCCAGTGATCTGAGTTTAAATCTTAAGACACTAGACTACTTGTGACCCTCCCATTTTACATTGGTCCTTCATTGGCCGGATGTCCTGATCATCATGATAGTAACAATAAATTCAATTCAACAAAAACAAAGAACACTGTTTCGGGCTTGATGAGCCTCGAAGCGACGAAATGAGTTTTTTTTTTTGGGTTTTTTGTTCGCTGCGAAAAGTGTTCAAAAGAATCTTGAGACTTGAACAGTCTAGTGTGTGTTAACCATTACACCATGGATCCGGGTCGCATTTGCTTTTCGTGTGTTTTCATAATACTTAAAATTGAATTAAAAATGACTACAATGAAAGCACACTCTCTGGTGTGTTACAGTAACACACTTACCATTTGCAATGAAGTCATGGCACTAAAGCTCATTAAGGCTTAGAGCTTTGAGGGAAATAGATAAACGATAGGGTATATTGACTATTATGGTGTTTGATTTAAAGGAATAACCAGCATGAATAGAAAGCTGTTTAAAGCCCAACACAGTTCGAAAGCATTAAATTAAATTCCAATTCCCACACCAATAGTCCCATGTCAAAGCACATACAATTCGATTTCATTGTCCATACGATTTCCCAAACGATCTCTCTAACGAAGACACTGGACTAGTCCTACATATCAATGTCTATTAAATTGATTTTCCCAAGTAGATTGTCACACGCCAAATTGAATTTTGTTTTGCGAACCAAAAAAATCAATCAAAATCAATGGCGGTGGTGTATCTATGTACATATGTATATCAATAAATAACACCTAATGCTGCATGTGATATGAAATCTGTAGTCAAGGAAGCACGAAGTACATACATATATGTATGAGTATCACCGGGCAGTTGACGGGTGATGACTGAGTGAAGTCATTTGTTAAGAAACTCATTAGTCATAACATAACCGTTAGTTATGATACTAAAGAAAAGAGAAATACCATACCGTCCGTCCTTATGACATAGGAGAAATGTTCCGTGTGAGTATCAGATTCTCTTGTTGATTTTCTTGATTGCAAAGAAAATCCATAAACTCAACAGGCGGTGACCTTCTCGCGCTGATTGCGTCACCTTTCAACAACCCTCGTTAGAAGTTTAATTCATCGTTGCCCACTCCTAAATCCTTGACCGAAAAAAAGAAAGAAATCTCCTAAATTCACACAAATGACTCATCATCGTTCGTGTTTCGTAGTAAAGTCGAGAAGAGAAACATTTATTCACGAGGAAACACATGAGTATAGAGTTTCTTCTTCTGATTAGAGTGCGTCACGTGAATGATCAGTTTCGTTGACACGAATTAGCAATTAATTTTGGCAATCTATGAGGGTAGGTTCAGGCACGGTATACGAGTGTCTTGACGATACATATTTGTATGCATGAAATGCGAAATACTGTGCCACCGAAACGAGTTATCCATTTGGTGCTAACCTATTTCTGGTTCTCTGCGCCACAAATGGAAAGAGAAAAAATCCATTTCCATTAAATGACATTTCGTTTGGAGAGGGGTATGGTAGAACCAGCAAAAAAGTAAAAAAAACCTTGGATGGAATCCATATCACTTGGGATCGAGCGGCGTGTCCCACCACCAGCCAACAGTCACCAATAAACAGGTTCCTTAACCATCTCGTCGAGAGTTCGTTCCTCGTCTGTTGTTAGTCGTTTCGCGCCGCGTTTTATTGAATTTTATTTGATATCGATGCAGCAGTACATCGTCAGTAGGATGATCATTCGTACTATGTACCATTACCAGTCATAGTTGGGTTTTGCGTTCTTCTGCCGTGAGACTGGTCTTTGGATGGATATACATATGTAGAATGCTGCATAATATTGTCGGTTGGTTTGTTGCACCAATCGTGGTGGTTGTTCGACGCTCATGTCAGTATCCAGTGGCACAACCATTATTTGCGATAAGAAAAAGTAAAATCACACATACGTACACGTACATAGGTTGAAAGCGCCTCAACTACAGAGTGACATACATGATGCTATCTGATGTGGTTCTGTGGTATAGTCGCACGAGAATCCAGTTTTCCCGTAGGTCAAAGTCGCCGCTTATCTTAACTGTGATATCGTATGCAATTAACAAACGTATCTAACACACGAGTACCTGCTAATGTGAATTCCAATAAAGAGGTGCAATCGAAGCAACATAGGGCAACAGACGACTTACATAGTACATAGTTGCAAGGTTGACGAAAGTTATGATACCTCACTGGCGACTATTGATAATTACTCAATCAGAAGCGTCAGGTCGATGACACCAAACCGTCAGGTCCCCAGAGGGGGGAGACGCTTCGAGCGAGAGCACACTGGTGGACTATAGGTGTATGGTGTATTGGCTAAAAACTGCACAGCACACTGTACATCAATGTCGTGCGCGAGTTGTTGCTTTACCTTTTTCCTCCGTTTCCGTGTGTTTTTCTTTCCCATTCGTGGCAATTCGTCTCGTATTTAGTTCGTGCGCAAAACCAGTGATATAATCAAGTCAAAGATAATGAACGTCGTCAAGCGGTGTGCCAGGGAGCTACACAGTGAAGTGAATCTCGAATTCGGTCGGTTGCTTTTCCATTTTTTCTTTTTTTTTTTTGTGTTTTGTTTACATCAAATATGGATTAAGAATAAATTTGATATTCCACAGGCGTATGGTATTTGTTTTGGCCGCGAATTGGTGGCGATTGTTGGATTGGATTCTTATCACGGGACCGTCACTTGCAGATATGTACATACATACATAATGTACATTGATGCAATCATGCGATATTTGTCGACGCGATAAGAACTATGGGTTTTTTATAACATGCTGTCGTGATGCTTGGAGATATAATCTTAAATTTAACTTTGTTGAACTTAGCCTAACCTAACCTAATTGTTGTTGAGATTTCCTTGACTTGTACTGAACCTGTTATTAGATTGGCGCCGTATGTAGTAGCTTGTGCGGTGGGCAGTGAACGCAAGAGAGCAATGTGCATGGTATGCATGTTAGGCATGAATGAAGTCCATTTGAATTGACCTTATTTTGTTGTATTCGGTGGGTACCAAAGAGAATACTTCAGTTATGGAGTTTTTGGGTAAAGCACACATAAAGCAGTGGAATGTAAAGATCAAATTGCCTTGTCAAACCTTTTTTTTTTTTTTGGTCCAACCCGATTCTCAATTTGTCCTACGGGGTGGCCGTGGTACAGTGGTTAACATCATCGACCGCCGAGCGGAAGATTTATGGTTCAAATTCCCTTCATAGCCAAGAAAAAGTAATTCCTATACGGACAAAAAGTATGCAACGCAGTTGTGAATGGAAAGTGACCAGACGTACTGCTGCAGGCTTAACACTCATGGTCTATGGTCAACCGAAATTCATCCTCTGCGTATGCAATACTAAAGTGCTTGAACGAATTACTACGGACTATAACCAACGCAGAATTTGGTCGGCTCTCGTCCTATCTACATAAGTCTAGGACAACCACCCCTGAGAGTAGTGAACGAACATCAACGACCCTAACCACTGCACTCCGTCCAGGTTGTGTGTGTCAACACATCATAAGAGAATATTAAAACTCTTGAACCTGCGCGAGTCTCTAAACTTCAATAAGTTCCAAATTTCTAATTTGAAATTTAGACAGACGGTCGCATAATTCCTTGATGTCGAAATTGACTGTAGGTTTGTGCTGGCTACGAGAGACTTACAGCTTCATTCCAGCTTTATCAATACTCTGTCGCTCTCCGTTTTTAACCGAAAAAATCAGCACTTGACATCTTCGCTCTTCAAATAGCTAATGTTTCGTAAGGAAAGGGTTTTCCAATAAGGAATTGACAATTTTGAATTCAATTTGTGAACGCACCCCTTTCACTAATCATCGAACTGTCATTGTCAATTTATTCAGTAAACTGAACATGTTCATCATGGTAAAGTACACGAACGAGCAACGTCTGCAAATCATAAAAATTGTCTACCGAATTTCGGAGTCGGTGACGGCAACTTTAAGAGCGTTTACTCCAATTTTCGGTCGTAATTCTCGCCCTAGTAGACTATTGCACAAGTCTAGTGACAAAATTAGAGTCTACATGTTCGTCGTGTGATGTTGCCGTGTCAGTGAGACAACGGGTTGGTCCAAGTGTCCAAAATATCGCTGGCGTCCGTAGTAAACGATCCAAATCAGTCAATTCCACGGCGCTCTCAAGAATTGGGCATCACTCAGACCACATTATGGCGTATTTTGCGTAAGGATCTTGGTTTAGACCCATACAAGATCAAGCTTACTCAAGAATTGAAGCCGATGGACCATTTGAAGCGACGTACGTACTCCGATTGGGCTCTGGAGAAGATGCGCCAAGATGATGAATTTCATCGCAAAATCATCTTCAGTGACGAAGCTCATTTATGGTTCGATGGGTTCGTCAATAAGCAAAATTTGAGTTATTGGTCGGGTGAAAATCCACATGCTTCATGAATCACCACTTCATCCATAAAAAAAACTCCGCGGTTTGCATGCGGGCAGCGTTATTGGGCCATATTTTTTCATCGACGATAACGATCGTCACGTTTCTATGAATGGCCAGCGCTATCGCGCCATGATTACCGATTATTTTTGGCCCGAATTGGAAGATATGGACTTGGACGACATGTGGTTTCAACAGGATGGTGCCACAAGCCACACAGCACACGTTACAATCGATTTATTGAAGAGTAAGTTTGATGAGCGTGTTATCTCAAGAATAGGGCTAGTCGATTAGCCGCCTCGTTTGTACGATTTAACGCCTCTAGACTATTTTGTTAAGGGCTACGTTAAGTCATTGGTTTATACCAACAGGCCGACGACGTTGGAAAAGCTCAGAGCCAACATTGAACGCAAAATAGCGGCCGTTTGACCGAAATGTGTGGCCGAGTTATCGAAAATTGGGTCCAACGAATCGACCGCTGCAAACGTGCCCGCGGTGGCCATATGAACGAAGTCGAGTTCCATTCATAAATGTGTTGATTGTACTTCAAGCCGATAATAAAGTTTTTGAAATATCTTAAATGGTTCGCGTTTTATTTGAAAAAAAGTTGTCAAGTCCATATTGGAAAACCGATACATATCTTGAAGCCCAATGCCAACATTTACGTATTTCTTCTAAATGTTAACCACGACTGTGGCTCGAGTGATCCATTCGCTGAGTCCAATTTTGGGTGACCTTTCGAACATATTGGTTGGCTATCTCGCTAATGATGTTGCCTTCCAAGCGATGAGTGATTTGACGATCGCACGCTCTAGCCGTTCTCTATAGTCGGAATGGCTTGCTTGATAACAATATTTAATAATTTATAAACATTGTTCGGTTATAAGCCTTTCCATGATAAAATGGCAATGCTAATTAAGCATGTTTGATACATTTCATATCATCAATCACGCGTGTACTGTAAAAAATAGAATACTGAAAAACCAAACGGCAAAAGAATCACCCATTACTTTACGTAATAGCTAAGGAATTTCATGTATGTAGATAGCTTTGACAAATTCTACAAATGTATTGCTGCCTATAGACGAGAGTTAGCCGCCAAAAAGTAAAATTGGTTCATAAGGAAAGCAAGACTTCTCTTTTGGATCCACGTGAGTAAGGATGCGCCCAGCCTAACTATGCCTAAACAGTAGACTTTCCAAACATTTCTGATGGTATCAAGAAGGATGTTTAGTAAGCAATGTACAGTCTATACGTCAATCGTCATATTAATATTTCTTTTTACGGCCACGCCGTATGACGGATAGCTGATGACATGTCCAGAGTCAACCGTCTCTGGACGTCTTTAATAATCAAGTTTTAGTCTGCACAGTCATGCGCATCGAGACCACACAGTCGAAACTTCAACCTTCCTAAGGGGTCTGACTACATATATTCAAGACGTTTTGACTATTTGACTATAGACTTCTAACCTACTTCTTCTCAAGAGTGAATTGGTCAAAGGGCATTGGAATCCCAGTAGACTTGACATGCCTTTATGGGGACGGGTTCAAATTCAAATGTGGGCGGCAGATTCTTCCGCAAAGAACTGGACCTCAAAACCTTCTTGGAGCTAGCGGATTACTCCAGAGTCTTTTAGGCCGAGATCATGACGATCCAGTAGACGTCAGTTAGTATGGCCTATCTTTGAAGGAGGCGAAAGATCAATTCACATAGGAATATTCCAGGAAATTGCCCCCACGATGGACTCGCTAGGCTTAGCTATGCTAATATAACATTTAAAGACAATCTAACCTGACCTAATGGCGAATGCGATGAAGACACATTTCTTTAGCATCAGCTGGGTTGAACTTGCTGTCAAAATATGTATTTTGAAAGGTCCTCTCGTTGACGAAATGTCCAGCTTATTCCGATTGGGCTATTAACGTGGTCTCACGGTCTGAGTAGAAGGGACATTGGCAAAAAGGTTATCGTTAAGCCTGCCTTGGATATCACTTAGATAAAGTAGCCCGAGTTACATACTTTGGTATGTACATACACACCTATGTATGTATTTACTTCTCAGGCCAGCAACCCATGGAGGGTTCGGGCCTGAGTTAATACAGACTTCCAACCTAGGCGGTCCCGGGCTCGCTGCTTCCAGTCGAAAAGGCCAAGTTTTCTTACGTGCGCAATCACTTGGTCTATATACTAGAGGCTCGGTATCCTCCTTCTTCTCGAACCAGTAGGCTCGGATTCGAAGACGGATTAGCTGGAGCGCTGGTGCTCATGCGCTCGATGTGGCTTTTTGCCTTTCGGTCTATATTCACATTTTTGTAAAACCCATAGCGTTTGCAGTTATGTCTTCTCCGCCATTCGCCTTTCTCGCAGGCAGGGCCGAATAGCCGTCGCAGAATTCTTCTTTCGAAGGATAAGCTCTGCTTTGCTCTCCTGCTTATCGTCCAGCTTTAGGCTCCATTTAGCAGGACCAGCAGGAAAAGAGTCTTGTAGAGCACTCTGTTTTGTAAAGCCGAAGTAGCAGCAGTTGCCGAGGGTGATTCTGCGCCGTATCTCCACTATGATGTCATTCGTGGAGTTTATGTTTGCCCCTAGGTATGTAAACTCATCATCTCACCTCGAAATTATAGCTGCCGATCGTTTTATTTTGTCCTGGGTGATGGGTGACGGACCGCTTTTTTATCGAGAGCACATATTTCGTCGTCTCCTCTCAGGCTCGTTTCGCCTGATCTTCAATCGCCGTGAACGCTTCCATAATTGTGCGCTGGGAACTTGCGACAATATTAATATCGCCCGCGTTACCCGACAACTGGACCGATTTGTGGAGGATAGCACCTCCCCTGTTGACCCGCGGAGACTGAAGAAACCACATGACAGCGGATCTCCTTGCTGACATCCGGTGCAGGTTTCGCAAAAATAATTCGAGTTAACTATCATAAGTCAGCAGTGAAGAATCTTCCTCGCGTTGGGAGCATGGACGGATTCCGTAAATTCTGGGCAATTTCATTTGTTTTGATGGGGTTTCGTGGACTCACCATCTGATTTCTCAGAACGATTCTAAAGCGGTCGTCTTTGATCCGATGAAGGTATCATTTGATTTTTTGAGTGCACCCTTAAAACCGTAAAACGACAACTAATGCAACATTTTGCACTCATCCATTACTTCTCATCGCAAAACCGAACTCAACAGTTCAATTTGAATTTTACACTTTGCGCTTTAACACCGAACGAATGCTGAGCCCGCACAGTGACACCAAGTAACAGTCTCTAACTACTATCCGCCCGTTCAATGGGTTCACATTCAAATGTGAATCGATGAAAGATGGATTGAAGAGCGCTACAAAAGCGCCTTCATGCATTTGCTCTCTTCCTTCGTCTCCATCGTCGATGGCCTAGAAAATACATAATACAACAGAGAGATGAAGTGGCAGGAACCCTTCCTTTCTTTGTGCGCTCTATATATGTAAATGGGGGTGGGGGGAGACTATTACATTTTTTTTTTCTTCGTATTCTTTCCTGTTTCTAACGATGGCTTTACATGCCTCTGCACATGAAGGTCACATCAAAATAAACACGAAACGAGGGAAACGAGGACGTGAAATAAAGCAGAAAATAGAAGGAAAAATAACGACTGGAAATCGCTTTTCCCCCCATCTAACAGATGTTTTTTGTTTAAACTTTTCAATTTACATTCGTTTATTTATTCGAACAACCGAGGCATTAGTTTAAATCATACATTAGCGCTCCACTCCAATCCCTTTTTCTTTTCTATTGTGTCAGCCCATAAAACGTTTTCATTGATGTGTCGCTTATTCTGTACATAAAACTCGCCATAAGTGTGTTGAGCAATGTTGTTGTGGCAATTTGAAGGTCGTTAGAAAATCACTGGCATACAGGAAAGCCCAGAAACAAGTAGGTACACAAAGGCGCACTACCAGTGAAAGTCGTCTCTTAGCATTGGCTGAGGTAAAAAGGAGTTTAGTCCAACAATCGGATTTTCCTCGTTACCACCAAGTGTTCGTGTTCGTTTTCATGTGTCCTTTTGTGGTTCCCATTTAATGCTTATTGCTGTCCTTGGGGGGGCAAATATACACATATAAGCATGGATGCGCCTGAAGCCCGAAACACAGTACCCATAAAATTCACATGTGCTGCTATTACCGCGTCACATCCACAAAACTGAAAGAATTTGAAAGAGAGGAGAAGGAATTGCAGTTGCCTGTATTGTCTATGTTAATTCCGGTCCGAAACAAACACATAAAGACAATTTGCATTTAAATTGAACAATTGTCTGTCGTTAATAGGGCTCGAGCTCGAGCTCAGCTCTATGTGACGTACACATTCGTTATCCATTCTCTCAAAGTTAATTTCGTTTTTTTTGCTCGTTTCTTTCTTCTTCTTCCTTCTCAGTCTGTCGTTCTCGTTGTCGTCGATAAAACCGGATTTCTAAGTAAGTGATACATATTTGGAAAATGTTGAGGAAGATTATGGGATGGACATGTGTGCGGAACGAGCAAACTGATACATCCCGACCCGTTGTGGATACAATGTAGTTGGATCAACAGATTAATCACCCGACTTGAACGGCCCAGAAACAAGATACTCCACGTAGATACATACCTTAATACATACTAAAAAAATACGAATCCATTGTAGGGCTTATTGAATTCCTTCACATTCAAAAGAATAGTTTCCAATTCCAATTAGTTCATTCGATTAATATCAATTACACTTCAGCTATCTGGAAAATTATCGATTCAACTTGCCCGTCTAGTTCAGCTACATAAATGGAATATAGAAATGAAATCGACGACGTCGAGATAGGTAAAAAGTAAAAGTTAAAATGAGCAATTTCTAATCAAACTATTCATTCGTATCAGTTGATTGTGCACAAAAAAACCCTTTTTGTTTGCCTATCAGCAATTACGGAGACGAGCAAGTCCTCGTTTGTATTCACCGAGCCAGTGAAAGTTAATCTACCGATTCAAGATACTATGTTCGTAGAATGCATAACTCGTTCATAAGTACATATTTATATATTTAATGATTGATTTCCTCTCGTGTGTTGCTGAGACTACATGCCGTTTACCGACTTATCAGCTAAAGGAAAGGCGGGAATAAAAGCATTAATCATCGAGCAGTACATTAAGCGCACAGTGACCCAGCGCCCAGCATTCTCCTCATTTTCCTCTTCCTGATGTGTGTCCTTCAAGAAAACATACTCGTAGAACATCAACTACAGAGATTCATATATTGATGTGCTTATCCCAAGTTTTGTTTTTTTTTCTTTGGTTGTTGCTCGAGCGTACAATTCTAGCAGATGAACTAAAGGCAAAAGGCGCTCGAGGGCACTCAAGATGGATCAAATTACATACAAATACGTATGGTGGTTTGGTACACAAACATTTGTATCCTTATCTGTTCGTATGGTTGAGATGAGAGGCTTTTTACTGTGTTTAGACTTATGGGCGGCGGGCATGTTAGGAATGCCGATGCTTTAAGGATTCGCGATTTTTTATTTTTTTTTTTTAAGGAGGAAATTAAAAACGATACTGTATACAGTTTATCCCTTATCTTGACGTCGTGAAGTCTCATCTTGATTTTTTCTTCGTAAATGGGTGTTCCAATTCAAGTTTCTTCGACTGGTAATGCTATAAATTGGACACCTGTCTGCAATGTAGCGTCTTTCAACGTCAAATGTTAACTTAGCTTAAGACATTTACGAAAAGAGCCTTTTAGTCACCGTTCTATTTTTCAATTGTCCTTCAGATATAATCATGCTATGCATGTGCTATGTATCGAAAATCCCATTGTAATTTAGTTGTCCTTAAAGAAACTGGAAGCGTAAAAGACAGGGTAAGCCATACTGCTCTGTCCAAAAAGTATCGTGACATGCTCAAAATTAGCGAATGAACCCAATACCTTTTTGCACTAAGTCGGAGGACTAAATTCACTAAGGCGTGTATACGTCCCAGGCCACTCTGGGGTCCCAGGAAATGAGGTCTCTGATGAACTCTGAGAATGGGCTCAGAGGAGAGTTCCTCAGGACCTGCACCCGGTTTAGGTCTACCAACTTCCCACGGTCAAATCCTACATCAACAATTAGGTCTTCAATGAACGCAATCGTAATTAGGTGGAATATCCGGGATAACTAAACACGTATGCCCTGCAAAAAATCCGCAGCATTCTTCTTATCCTTTAGGAGAATTGATTGCAGAAGACTTGGGGCGTCATCATGGGCCATTACACTTTTGGTAAGTATCTCTGCGTGCTTGGCATCAGTAAGACGCCTAGCTATACTGCATGTTGCAAGAAGGATGACACGGCATAACACTTTCTCTGCTACTGTCCCGACTTTGCTCGTGCACGATAGCGCACCATTGGGGCGGACGTGGCGTATGCCGAATCTCTTAGTCTTTATTCTTCCAATTTCCGGGATAGCCTTCAGCTCTCACTTCGATGCGTCTTGCATTTCCTCTATCGACTCTAAACGATGTTCCCTGAGCAGTCTTTTGAGTTTGTTAAATAGCTAGAAGTCGAACGGTGCCACATCAGGTGAATATGGTGCTTATGAAACGAGTCTTTGGCTAAATGGTCACGAAGAATCAATGCAATGTGAGACGCTGCATTATCGTGGAGCAAAAATCAAGAGATGTCTCGCCACAATTCCGGCTTCTGTAGGCGAATAGCTTCACGTAAACGACACATAACGCTCAAATAATATTCTTTGTTGATAGTTTGACCCGGCGGAAGGTACTCAAAATGCCTAACACTACTATGTATAAAATCGAAGAAAACAGTCTACATGACCTTGATTTTTTAGCGACTTTGGCACGGGTTTTTATGCCTTGCTTTACCTCTAACGTGATATTTACTTGATTTATCAAATGTTTCGGGATCGTAAGCATAAATCCAAGCTTCATCTCGTTTTATCTTGTCCTGGTACTCAGAAAGCATTGTTTCACACACTTCAACGCGGTACTAATCGAGGCTTGACGCGTCTGAGGCTCGAAACATCCTTTAGAATGGTGTTGACTAATTCCTTTGAAATACCACCATTATCAGCAAGATACCTAATTGCTAATCGGCACGGTGGTTCGCAAGCACCAAATCTTAGATTTCTTGGACGTGGCTCGTCGGTTGAGGTTGATGGTTGTTTGGTTGCTCTTTGTCTTCGACACCTTCTTGGAACTCTTTATACCACTTGTAAACATTTTTTTCGGCAAAGCCTAATCACCAAGGCTCTCTGCACCATCCTCAACGAATCAGCAGCAGACGATTCATTCCGTAAACAAAATTGAATACACATTCTTCGCTCAACAAATTTAGGCCTAAAAATCGAAAAATTCACTTTTAACAGCTCACAGAACGAAGCGTATCTCAAATGCTAATGAATATTTTGATATGAAACTTGGCTCGGATGTCAAAGACACTCTTCTTCTTCTTTTCCTTTTACGGCGCGGCTATGATCCAAAATGGGAGGATCCCACCTCTCCTACTTTACTGCATACCTAGTGGTCCCCCTATGAGGTCTGCCGATTTGACCTCAGAAAGTACCGGCAGGGTTCTCGGTTTGGAATCACTTCGTCACTAAGGCCATTCAAACGCTGGCAGGTGTTTTTTTTTTTTTAGTCTTTTTTGCTCGATTGTATTAGAATGTTGATTGATATTGCTTTTTTGACGGGATTCGAAGGATCTCTACTTTGAACATGACAATACCAACTGAGCCGGTTGTGCTCTATCTTGCTTGAAATGAATTCTTTTACGTGATGGCTTCCTCGGAACTTCGAACTTCTGATTCTATCAAGCTTTATCACTCCTGCTGTCACGCGAACCGTCTTCATTTCATACTTTTGTATATTATCTAATATTGTGAACCTTCCTTTCAGCTTAAGGGGCATTTTTCGGTCACAGAAGATAGCGGAGTTTTTCCGCCAATTCGTCCATCCTAAGCTTACGTGATTATTGATCATAGACCACTGATACGATATCCATTTCCCTCCAAAACATTCACCCATATACCTATCATGTGCTCGTTGCAGCACGTCTGTAATAATCAACTATGGTCAGAGGACGCTTCCCTGGTGTACACTACACCGACTTTGATTGGGAACTCTTCGGGTCTCCTGCGGGACATCTGACTCTTGTCTTTTCTTATGCATGGTCATGTGCACGTAGGTCTCTGGAACTCCTCGCTTTTTTAGCGCCACCCATAAGAGATCTCTTGGTTGTCCATCAAAGGCTTTTTTAAACTGCAAATTGTTTTTCCATTATGATCCTTATATTTTGAATTGCATCTGTTGTTGTTTACCCGAGAAAAATCCGCACTGATCATCAAATAGCCGTCGGTCATCTAATACCCGTCCAACGATCTCCATGATGGTACATCAGTTTGACTACCGTTTTGTCGCAGTTTTCCGTATCACCCTTTCCTTTGCGCAAAGGAAGAAGATAACTTTTCCTCCACTTATTTGGCATAGGATCACCGCTCATAAGTTTAGAGATAAGAATCATAGGCCATCCGAACCCGATGTCTCCCATCTTTTGCCAGAACTCCGAGGGTATCTCATCTGGCCCAACTGCTTTTCTTTTTTATTTTTCTTATTTTTTTTTGAGTATTTGACCGCATTCCTAACTTCTTCGACAGCAATGTCGGATACATCGTCATGGTTAGGAGCGGCTATGTCAAAGTAAAACCATTTCCCTAAATCCATTTGCGCGCGCAATTTAAGTTCAACTGAGTACTACACATCGTGGTTAGGTGTCGTGATTAGGCCTTTTTTAAAACCAAAATATTTCGTTGGACCATGGCTTCTATTTGTGCATGTTTACTGATTATACTCGTAGACATGTGTTTCACTGGGACGAACTGCCACTCCAAACATCGCGTGCTATGGTTAAATGTTTTGCGAGGAAAGTCGCATTACACGTATTACAAGTTGCTATGACGCAAATTGGGAATTCAGACGACACGAATTAGTACTGCGGGTTTCTGTTTTATTTTGAGTAGCGTTTACGCTATTAAATTGGCAATGTCTATTAGATTATAACAGAAATTAGCGTAGAAACCTACGAACAGGTCCTGCAAGGAATCAGTTGATACAGGAAATGTAAAGGGTGCGCTATGCTTTTGATTGCTTTTGGTGTATAATGAAAAATTCCGTGGCCGTGGTGCAAAGGTAAACTTCACCGACTGTCGAGCGGAAGGTCTGTAGTTCAAAGTATGTCCATAGCCAAGAAATGCAACTCGTATATGGAGAAATTGTGCAGCACAGCTGTTGTGCATAGAAAGTGATCAAAAACACTCACAGTATATGGTCACTTCACTATGGGTGTAGTTCTAATATAACACCATAATGGCATGGAACATTTGCTGGGAACTATAACCAATGTGAAAATTCAGTCGTTCCTCTCGAATCCTATCTAGGACAACCACCCCTGGAAAGTAGTCAACGAACATCTACGGCCCAAACCATCTGCACTTCGTCCAGGTTGTGTGACAAACATCATAAGAGTATAACCCTTGAACCTGTGCGAACTATAAAAATAAGAAAAAAAAAAAAAAAACACTTTGGAGTATCTCAGGCACGTTTTCGGAAAACGTCCAGACTCGTGAGCCAACTACAATTTTTGTTTTCTAATTTGTGCAACCTCACGAGCGTCGTCAAGTAAACTTCCATTAACGTTTTTTTTTTTTTTTTTTTTTTTTTTGTTGCTCTGTCAAATAGTTCAGCAGAGCAAATTGAAATTATTGTATTCTACTCCACGCTATGTACTCGTACATATATAGTCGCATTCGTATAGAAACGTCCGTTTATACACCAATGAACCGCTGCGATACGTGTGCACGAGAGTTTATCGCAATTTCACGTATGAACGTTCTCGATATAGTTAAAACGAGATTTTAAATGAAAAGATACGTTTTTTTTTTATTTTGTTTTAAATCATGAAACGCTGCGCGGGAAACACTTGTCTTCATATAAATGTCGAACAATGAGCATGTCCAGGAAGGCATTTCCGCTAATGGCAACTTTATCTCGAAACAAGTGGAATGTATGCATGAAAATCGACAAAAGCTCCGAATTGAATGCTGTTTTAATGAATAAATATCTCAAATACCTGGGAAAATTGTGCTATTTTACATCCAGAGATTAATAATTAGCCGGCGCACAAGGGTGAAGGCTGCGAGTAATTTCTGTAATCAGTAATCAGTGCAAGATATTGTATCTTTCTGCATCCGGAAGATTTTTTTTTTTATTGTCCTCTATCCAATCGATAACAGGCAATTAAATGAGATGACGAGGCGTTTGGTTTCACCCTTTTTGTTTTAGCCATAGGCATCATGTAGGTTGGCTGACAAGAGAAGAAGTGGGATGAAATGGGAGACGTCCCACCGCAGATGCCATATGGGCATAATTACCATTTAAAACAAAATTGACTTTTAATTAATTGTACATCGGGGGACGCAGTACGTATTTTGTGGTTTATCTGTTCTATTTGTGCGTACGATGAGTTTTACGCGGACTAGGGATAGGGGAATCTACATGGTAGGTGGCTGCTTTGTAATCTACTTTAAATGTTCAACGAGACGTGCTTTTAGCTCGCTTTACTTAACTAGATTAGTTGCGATGGTAATAATTTGATTTACATGCTGACGGAAATGTGCAAAAAGTGATCAAAAACATTGTGCCTATGCGTCATAGGGCTGTAACTAGTAATATTCCTGGCAAGCCTTTACCAGCCGAGCTGCCTACATTCTTTAGGCTCTCGTTTCATTTGACAATGCCAGATCCTCTCGGCCTGGACTGGAGTGTGCCCAAACCTTGGTTCGTACATTTCGCAAACCTCAGACAAAGTGCAGACCATATATGTAGTCCCACTTTAGACCTTCTTAGACCTTCTCTACTCCTTTCTACCGCGAGCCATTAATCATTTGAGGAATATTTATCTCGGAATAACCAAAAACATGTGAGGGCGTCGTGGCGCAGTGGTTAGTGTGTTGGACTCTGGCGCACGATGAGCGAGTTCGGATCCCGATAACACCAACGCCATCGAATGTTTATTTCGCGGCGTCCCTCCTCGGCGGGGTACTGGCAAAACCGCCCGTAGTATAACTTGCCTAGAAAAAGCTTCTCGACTCACGCCGTTCGGAATCGGCATTAAACTGTAGGTCCCTTTCACATGTGTGAAAAATAGAATCACACACAACATGGGTGATTGAAGAGAAGCTTGGCTCTGGTCCTTCATGGTCTGTAACGCCACCAAAGAAGAAGAAGAACCAAGTGGAAGAGGACCTTAACCAACTAGGCGTGCGGCACTGGAGACTGCTGGCGAAAGACCGTGCCGTAATTGTATGTATCGATTTCGATTACCTTTGACCATCTTTCAGGTAACATAGGGATACTGTCGTCTTATTTAATGTCGGACAGAGGGTTTAATGGTCTCACTTCATTGTTATGCGTCTCCAATGGTGACTTCTGAACTTTGACAGTTGATAGCAGTCATGTTATCTGTCAAATTGGCTGTCATTTGTTCTGTCTGCTTCACCAAATACAAAATTCAAGTGACCCAGGAGCTGAAGCAAAACGATCATAGACAATTGTGTTCGCTAAATGGGCTCTGGAGCAGTTGGAAACTGACGCTAATTTCCATAAAAAAATCATCTCCAGCGATAAGGCCCATTTCTGGATGAATGGGTACAATAAACAAAATTGTCGAATTTGGGACGATATCCATCCACATGCCATCCAAGAGCGTCCAATGCATCCCGAAAAAGTTCCTGTTTAGTGTGGATTTTGGGCTAAAGGCGTCATCTGTCCGTATTTCTTTGAGAACAACATTGGCCAGGCCATCACTGTCAATAGCGAGCGCTATAGGTCTATGATTGCCAACTTCTTTTGGCCTGAATTGGATGATATGGACACCAACGATATGTGGACGGCGTTTCGTGCCAAACAGCTCACGCCACATTGAGAATTCTGCACGAGCGATTCGAGGGTATGGTCATCTCACGTGAAGGTGATGTGAACTGGTGAATTGGCCACCGAGATCGTGCGATTTTATCCCACTCGACTTTTTCTTGTGGGGTTTTCTGAAGTCGCAGGTTTCTGCGAATAAGTCAACATAACCTGTGCCATCGGTCAAATTCAGCTTGATTTATGCGCCAGAGTCATGGAAAATTGAATAGCTCGGTCTCGCGCCACTCAGATACATAATGGCATCGATAAGCCTTTTAAACGAATAAAATATTTCGATGATATATCACACACACTTTGTTTTATTTGAACATAAAGATAGGAAGCGCTTAATGAAAGACCCTTTGTAAACGAAGTTTGGAGCAGAAGATCCAATGAAGTCGACGCCTTCAGATCCAGCGTCTAAGATAGCCGGGCCATGTAGAACGAATGGACAATACAACTCCGGCCGGAAGAATAACGCAGCACACAGGTTGAATGCGACCTTAACCAACTGAGAGTGCGGCACTGGAAACAGCTAGCCAAATACCATCCTGGCTGGAGACGCTTGTTAGTTGAGGCCCAGGTTCACCCCGGACTGTAGCGCCACCAAGGAAGAAAGAGGTAGCATTGGCGCTTTGACAATATACTGAATTTTGATGAATCTACCAAACATGGCTTGGAATTTAGAACAGAATCAACTAAAAATCTGTTCGGAAAAACCATATTATGTACACCGAAGTTAACTGCGTACAGCTGCACGAATCCCTTTCCTTTGCCTCGAGTAATTTAAAGGAAAAAAATGAAAACAATATCAAGTTTACATCGCATTAGTTAGCAGCATGGTGCTACTTACAACCCAACGCTCGCACACAGCACATCGTTTAAAGTAGACACCATTTAGAGCATTAAAGCGACGTTGCCTCCACTAACGACGACGACGGACGTCGGACAACAATGGGGGCGCACAGGGTGCACGAACGGGCCTAATGAATACCAACAGGGACAGGAAACTATTCTATGCTGTTGTTGCCACAATTTTTGTTTCGTTTTTTTCCTTTCTCTATCTTCGTGCCTACGTGCATTGACAGTGACTGCTGCTTATCACAGCGGTAATTTTCCTGAACTCTTCTTAAATAGAACACTTTAGCATAGACATAGATACAGGTTCATCTCATCGCATCAGTCAATTAACCATAATTAATTGACGAGCCAACTGTAGAGCATGGTACACACGAAGGTTGTGATTTGAAATATAGAAATTCGCAATCGTCCCGATTAAATAAAATTCATTTTCAAATACGAACAACAACAAAAAAGAGGAAGGAAAACAGCGAAAGAATCATCAACAAATTGAATTTAAATTCGCTGTCGCCAAATACAAATTTGTATGCGTTCAGCGTAAAAGAGCGCGCCTCTATCGAAATCTATCTTGCTCTGGCTTGGTCGTCACTTCAAAACAACTCAAGCGAATGGACGAAAATAAAATGATAAAAATGAAATAAAACAAAAAGAAGAGGAAACTGATGGTGGGACGCGAGGGACGGGTGCCCCGAAACGCGTTCGAAATAGATTGCCGGTGTATTAAACCGGACCAGCGTCAGATACGTGTTTGTGAAAAGGGGAAAGTGACGACAGGTGGCGCTGATCCACATTGTCGCCACATACTGTGCGTGTAATCGGTGTCACGGAAAAAGATATAATACCCACAACTGGGTACGGCCGGGTCGTTGTTGTTCGTTTGTTATTGTTGGAGTGCATTCAACTTTTTTTTTTTGTGTTTGGGAAGTGCACACTCTTATAAGGTGGGTCAAGGTAGAAGAACGAATGAGAAATAACAGTGATGGAGTCCTTGCTGTTGTTTATTATTATTTTCATTTCTTATTCTTCACTTTACAGATTATTTGAATCTTTTGCTTGCAATTAAGTGTATTGAAAGGTGTTTTGCTTTTGTTTTCCTTTGCCTTTAATTAAATGGATTCATCAAAGCGGATTTGCTGTTAAAAAAACAACGTCCGCGGGGTTTTTAAGACCAGCGGTGGGAAATCGGTAGTAAGGATAAAAGCACCAAAGGAGGTATTGGCCAAAAAAGGTGTAGCAAAGTAAAGGCAAATTAAGACTGCAAATATTTATTTTTGGCTTATTGACGGCATCTATGCATAAGAAATAGTGTCACTCAAAGGTTCACCACAGCGGGTTCTTCTGACATCGATCTGATGGTCAACTTCTTGATGGCAACTTCCAATAGGAGCGTTTATAGAGCATGTATCTCGGGAGCAATGCTGTTTTTTAAGTCTTAAATGGTGACTGGCATATCAACGAACATTTTGCTTTCCATAAAATCGCCATAAAAAGGTCAAGTGGTGTTAAGTCGCATGATCTTGCTTCGCCTAATTTTTTGATTTTTACCTTTTTTATAATGCACTCGAGTAACTTTACTACGGTGTCCACTCCAATACGATTCTATAGCGATAAATGGCAAATATTCAACTTACGAAATGATATAGAGACGAAAGTAAACTTACATAGCGTCCTGGTCAAATTTACGTTTACTTTCCTGCACCTTACTGGCGCAACCTTTTTTAGGGTTCCGTACCCAAAACGGGACCCTATTACTACGACTTCTCTGTCCGTTCGTCTGTCACCAGGCTGTATCTCATGAACCGTGATAGGTAGACATTTTTACGAATAATGTATTTCTCTTGCCGCTATAACAACAAATACTAAAAAGAGAATTAAGTAAATATTTAAGGGGGCTCCCATATAACAGACATGATTTTCATCCAAAAAAATCCCCTTGATCACATACTGACCTAAGGTTAGTCGACAGTATCCCACAACTAATTGCAAATTTCCAAGCTTTGATCCCTATTGTGTCTTTGATGTATTAATCCTAGCTGCAACCCTTTTTTCTATAATTACGAACAACAATAATCTTTAAACTTTGATGATCCCTATTATGTCACTGCTAAGTTAATCCTTGCTGCAAACCCTTTCGTACAATTGCTATTCCCCTCCTCTTCCATCCTGATAGGTTATGATGTCAAATGTTGCAACAAATTCAATTGTTGTGAAATTAGCTTTCAATCATATCCCACTTCCAAGCTTTGATCCCTATTGTGTCCTTGATATAATAAATATTGTTATTCACCTTTTCACCTACTTGCTGTCAAGTAAGATAATTGATTTGAATTCAGTGGACACTTTGATGATCAACTACCTCATCAGGGAGATTTTAGATCATCAAAGTAATATGCCTATAACCTGCTTGCAACCGAGATCTGTCATCATGAAAAGAATTATTTTAAACGGATTAGCCGTTTTAATGTGATGACTGATGAGGTAACATACAATGTCTCTTTCCTTTTTATACATGTATACAGATGGTACGGAATCCTTCGGGCGCGAGTCCGACTCGCACTTGGTCGGTTTTTTGTATATCGAATTCAAGAGAGTTATTGGAAACGAATGAAACCTGCAAAAAACCACAGCGTCTTTCGGCCTATTGTATTGCCTATTGCCATTATGTATGGAATATAACATCGTTCACATGTCCGCCGCGGATTCGCTGGGTGGCGGGCATCCGAAATATCAAATTTTCCATGACTCTGGCGCATAAGTCAGGCTGAATTTGAACGATATCATGGGTTATGTTGGCTTTGAGGGCCGCTGTGCTTTGTGGCTTATTTGCATGGACCTGCGACTTCAGAAAACCCCACAAGAAAAAGTCTAGTGGGATAAAATCGCACGATCTCGGTGGCCAGTTCACCAGTTCACATCACCTTCACGTGGGATGACCATAACCTCGAATCGCTCGTGCAGAATTTTCAATTGGCGTAAGCTGTTTGGCACATAGCGCCGTCCACATATCGTTGATGTCCATATCATCTAATTCAGGCCAAAAGAAGTTGATAATCATCGACCTATAGCGCTCGCCGTTGACGGTGATGGCCTGGCCAACGTCGTTCTCAAAGAAATATGGACTGATGACGCCGCTAGCCCAAAATTCACACCAAACAGCAACTTTTTCGGGATGTATTGGACGCTCTTTGATTGCATGTGGATATGTAGCTTCAACAATATAGCCGCTATTACCTCTCAAAGTTCGAAAGTTGCTATTGGAACACCCTACACAAATGGGAACGTAGATTAAACGCAGAATTTTCCTCTCGAAACGATCAACGCTTCTGCGCCGTAGGGGAAGACCGGGATGATAAAGGTATTGTATAGCGCAACCTTGCCTCTTGAGCTCAAAGAAACAGCAGTTGGCGAAAGTAATTCTGTGTTTTATCTAATCGCTGGTGGTATAGTCGCTGATCATAAGTGGGCCAAGGCAATCGAAGTCCTTGGCCACTTCGAAATGTTAGCTGCGAAGAGTGATGTTTTGGCCAAGACGTCGGTGTTGTGCGTCTTTTTTCGATGACAGCATACTTACGTTTATATAAACATTTTTCCCTCACTAACCTTAACAGGGCGCGGTTGCGCAGTAGTTAGTGTGTTGGACTCTGACGCACGAAAAGCGAGTTCGGATCCCGATAACACCAACGCCATCGAATGTTTATTTCGCGGCGCCCCTGCTCGGCGGGGTACTGGCGAAACCCCCCCGTAGTATAACATGCCTTGAAAAAGCTTTTCGTATGCCGTTTGGAATCGGCATTAAACTGTAGGTCCCTTTCACCTCTGTGAAAAATAAAGCATACACAACATGAGTGATTGAATAGAAGCTTGGCTCTGGCCCTTCATGGGCTGTAACGCCATCAAAAGAAAAGAGCCATCTTAGCCGCTTCCGCTTTAATGCTTACGAAGGCCCCATTGACGTCACACTGTGTCCTTGAAATCACGTCAATGTCATCCGCGTAAACAAGTAATTGCGCAGACTTGAAATAAATCGTACCCCTTGTGTTGGCCAGTGACCTTGCACGGTTTTCTCAAGGATGATGTTGAAAAAACTGCATGAGAGTGCGTCCCTTGTCTAAATACTTTTTTAACATCAAAGGTCTCGGTGTTAATTCGTTACCGACCTTAAATGGAGAGACACGACTCCGTATAGCTCGTCTCTATGCACACTGTCATACGCGGCTTTAACATTAAAAAGGTGATGGGTGTCGATTTGGAATTCTTGGCTCTTCTCCAAGATCTGCCGCAATGCAAATATTTGGTCTATTATGGACTTGCCTGAACTGAAGCCTCACTGATAAGCGCCGGTTAGGCTATCCACAAAAAACACAGACTTCAGGCGTTTACACAATACGGCGGAGAACTTATATGCGACGTTAGGGAGACTTATTCCTCTGAAGTTGGCACAGTCATAGGGTTCTGCTTTCTTGTGGAGTGGGCAAACGATGCTGAGATTCCATTCGTCGTGCCTGCTTTCCTTCGATACTGCTAATCTTGACTTCAACGGATGGAGGGAATTCTCTTACGTCGTCGTCCGTTGCGATAGGGTATTACCATATTCTCAGTATCGACTGTGATTATACTACTAGTTCTCCATATTCATCCCTGCAGACTTCTGCTCTGACTTGATGATTTTTGAGCACTCAGCAAGCCTTTCTGATAGTCAAAACTCCTACATATTTATAAATCACTATCTGGGTGACTGAGGGTGGTTTTCGTAGAAAATCTCTGACTCCAGTGTGCATTCATCTAGTGAAGATTACAAGGTATAAGTCGGGGACGCTTCAAAAGAAGACAGTAACCCGACATTCTCATTTTACATTGTTCCGTCTTTCCTCCTTAATCCCGATTAGACAGGTAACCGAGACATTATAATTAGTGTCCCCATCATATTTTTCCTTTTTTTTTTTTGGCTTCATTTTTCATTTGTCGTCCTTACCATCGTGTCCTGGGAGAGCATACACCCCGAGCAGAAGGAAACCAGAAAGTGTTTAGACTGCGACTACCACCTCCGTTGTCATGTTGTTGTATTTTCGTATTTTCCCCCATAAATTTATTTAAACTTCCTTTTTCGAGTTAAAGAAAGAAACGACCAGATGAATCCTTGAAAACACATACATATTTCAAATCAATCGGCGTAAGCGTTCTCCGGAACCAATTAAATTCGTTCGTTTAAAAATCGCTTACGATTGAATAAATCAAATATTCAAAATCGATTTTAACGAGTTTGTTTGTCAAGCTCTTGCTCTGATACCCTTTCCCCCCTCCCCGCTCTTGTGTTTATTCATTGTATTTCGCAATAAATTCTACTTTAAAATAGATTTCGAAGTATGTAAATGGAACAGAGGAGGACAAATTGTGCGTTTACGGGAAAGCCATGCGCGAAATTTATGACTTTTAAAGGCTTCCCCCTAAATTTATGCGTGCATAAGGCAGCTGAACCCGCACCCGCACTCTTTCACTAATATTGAGCTTAGTTAGAGAGGATGCAAGTTTGCCATTTAAGTGACTTCCGGTTGTCAGAATGTTTCGTTTAATTAGTTCCGTTTCGTCGCAAGCGTGGGGCACCTATGGTCAGTACAATCGAAAAAGGCTTTATTACGCATTAGTTCTTCTACACGTTTTCGCACTTAATCCATCTTAATGCTACAGGCGTTAAGTGGCTTGCGAGGAAAAAATAACACAAGCAGGAACCAGAAAACTAAATCCCATCCCGGAACGATGTTGATGATGATGATGACTACGATGCTTGCTACTTCTTTTACTACAAGTTTACTTCTCGTTACGTGAAAATAAAAAGAAAGAACAAAATGGAAACGGCCAAAAGGGAAAGGGGGGTTGAGCACAATTACACGAAAGACCATGAGAGAAAGAGGGAGAGAGAGAGAGAGAGTAAGATTGAAAACCTAATTTACTGGCAACGACCACATGACACGAGCACGGTCGGTCGTGTGATGTAGTTTTCATAACAAAAATTCATAATTGATGCTAGACGCATTCGTTGTTCGTTGTGCCTGCTTGCAATTAAGGCACAACTTGTTCGTAACCCGGATAGTGTGCGATGCGAGCATTAAGCGACGAGCTCACGTTTATGGTTCTACCGGCAATTAATCTGATGAAAATCGTAATATCCGATTGGATCAAATGCGACTTATTTACTTACTTACTTAGGTGGCGCTACAGTCCGTGGTGAACCTGGGCCTCAACCAACAAGCGTCTCCAGCCGGCACGGTCTTTGGCCAGCTGTTTCCAGTGCCGCACGCCCAGTTGGTTGAGGTCCCTTTCCACCTGCAAAAAGTGATCAAAAACATTGTGCCTATGCGTCATAGGGCTGTAACTAGTAATATTCCTGGCAAGCCTTTACCAGCCGAGCTGCCTACATTCTTTAGGCTCTCGTTTCATTTGACAATGCCAGATCCTCTCGGCCTGGACTGGAGTGTGCCCAAACCTTGGTTCGTACATTTCGCAAACCTCAGACAAAGTGCAGACCATATATGTAGTCCCACTTTAGACCTTCTTAGACCTTCTCTACTCCTTTCTACCGCGAGCCATTAATCATTTGAGGAATATTTATCTCGGAATAACCAAAAACATGTGAGGGCGTCGTGGCGCAGTGGTTAGTGTGTTGGACTCTGGCGCACGATGAGCGAGTTCGGATCCCGATAACACCAACGCCATCGAATGTTTATTTCGCGGCGTCCCTCCTCGGCGGGGTACTGGCAAAACCGCCCGTAGTATAACTTGCCTAGAAAAAGCTTCTCGACTCACGCCGTTCGGAATCGGCATTAAACTGTAGGTCCCTTTCACATGTGTGAAAAATAGAATCACACACAACATGGGTGATTGAAGAGAAGCTTGGCTCTGGTCCTTCATGGTCTGTAACGCCACCAAAGAAGAAGAAGAACCAAGTGGAAGAGGACCTTAACCAACTAGGCGTGCGGCACTGGAGACTGCTGGCGAAAGACCGTGCCGTAATTGTATGTATCGATTTCGATTACCTTTGACCATCTTTCAGGTAACATAGGGATACTGTCGTCTTATTTAATGTCGGACAGAGGGTTTAATGGTCTCACTTCATTGTTATGCGTCTCCAATGGTGACTTCTGAACTTTGACAGTTGATAGCAGTCATGTTATCTGTCAAATTGGCTGTCATTTGTTCTGTCTGCTTCACCAAATACAAAATTCAAGTGACCCAGGAGCTGAAGCAAAACGATCATAGACAATTGTGTTCGCTAAATGGGCTCTGGAGCAGTTGGAAACTGACGCTAATTTCCATAAAAAAATCATCTCCAGCGATAAGGCCCATTTCTGGATGAATGGGTACAATAAACAAAATTGTCGAATTTGGGACGATATCCATCCACATGCCATCCAAGAGCGTCCAATGCATCCCGAAAAAGTTCCTGTTTAGTGTGGATTTTGGGCTAAAGGCGTCATCTGTCCGTATTTCTTTGAGAACAACATTGGCCAGGCCATCACTGTCAATAGCGAGCGCTATAGGTCTATGATTGCCAACTTCTTTTGGCCTGAATTGGATGATATGGACACCAACGATATGTGGACGGCGTTTCGTGCCAAACAGCTCACGCCACATTGAGAATTCTGCACGAGCGATTCGAGGGTATGGTCATCTCACGTGAAGGTGATGTGAACTGGTGAATTGGCCACCGAGATCGTGCGATTTTATCCCACTCGACTTTTTCTTGTGGGGTTTTCTGAAGTCGCAGGTTTCTGCGAATAAGTCAACATAACCTGTGCCATCGGTCAAATTCAGCTTGATTTATGCGCCAGAGTCATGGAAAATTGAATAGCTCGGTCTCGCGCCACTCAGATACATAATGGCATCGATAAGCCTTTTAAACGAATAAAATATTTCGATGATATATCACACACACTTTGTTTTATTTGAACATAAAGATAGGAAGCGCTTAATGAAAGACCCTTTGTAAACGAAGTTTGGAGCAGAAGATCCAATGAAGTCGACGCCTTCAGATCCAGCGTCTAAGATAGCCGGGCCATGTAGAACGAATGGACAATACAACTCCGGCCGGAAGAATAACGCAGCACACAGGTTGAATGCGACCTTAACCAACTGAGAGTGCGGCACTGGAAACAGCTAGCCAAATACCATCCTGGCTGGAGACGCTTGTTAGTTGAGGCCCAGGTTCACCCCGGACTGTAGCGCCACCAAGGAAGAAAGAGGTAGCATTGGCGCTTTGACAATATACTGAATTTTGATGAATCTACCAAACATGGCTTGGAATTTAGAACAGAATCAACTAAAAATCTGTTCGGAAAAACCATATTATGTACACCGAAGTTAACTGCGTACAGCTGCACGAATCCCTTTCCTTTGCCTCGAGTAATTTAAAGGAAAAAAATGAAAACAATATCAAGTTTACATCGCATTAGTTAGCAGCATGGTGCTACTTACAACCCAACGCTCGCACACAGCACATCGTTTAAAGTAGACACCATTTAGAGCATTAAAGCGACGTTGCCTCCACTAACGACGACGACGGACGTCGGACAACAATGGGGGCGCACAGGGTGCACGAACGGGCCTAATGAATACCAACAGGGACAGGAAACTATTCTATGCTGTTGTTGCCACAATTTTTGTTTCGTTTTTTTCCTTTCTCTATCTTCGTGCCTACGTGCATTGACAGTGACTGCTGCTTATCACAGCGGTAATTTTCCTGAACTCTTCTTAAATAGAACACTTTAGCATAGACATAGATACAGGTTCATCTCATCGCATCAGTCAATTAACCATAATTAATTGACGAGCCAACTGTAGAGCATGGTACACACGAAGGTTGTGATTTGAAATATAGAAATTCGCAATCGTCCCGATTAAATAAAATTCATTTTCAAATACGAACAACAACAAAAAAGAGGAAGGAAAACAGCGAAAGAATCATCAACAAATTGAATTTAAATTCGCTGTCGCCAAATACAAATTTGTATGCGTTCAGCGTAAAAGAGCTATCGAAATCTATCTTGCTCTGGCTTGGTCGTCACTTCAAAACAACTCAAGCGAATGGACGAAAATAAAATGATAAAAATGAAATAAAACAAAAAGAAGAGGAAACTGATGGTGGGACGCGAGGGACGGGTGCCCCGAAACGCGTTCGAAATAGATTGCCGGTGTATTAAACCGGACCAGCGTCAGATACGTGTTTGTGAAAAGGGGAAAGTGACGACAGGTGGCGCTGATCCACATTGTCGCCACATACTGTGCGTGTAATCGGTGTCACGGAAAAAGATATAATACCCACAACTGGGTACGGCCGGGTCGTTGTTGTTCGTTTGTTATTGTTGGAGTGCATTCAACTTTTTTTTTTTGTGTTTGGGAAGTGCACACTCTTATAAGGTGGGTCAAGGTAGAAGAACGAATGAGAAATAACAGTGATGGAGTCCTTGCTGTTGTTTATTATTATTTTCATTTCTTATTCTTCACTTTACAGATTATTTGAATCTTTTGCTTGCAATTAAGTGTATTGAAAGGTGTTTTGCTTTTGTTTTCCTTTGCCTTTAATTAAATGGATTCATCAAAGCGGATTTGCTGTTAAAAAAACAACGTCCGCGGGGTTTTTAAGACCAGCGGTGGGAAATCGGTAGTAAGGATAAAAGCACCAAAGGAGGTATTGGCCAAAAAAGGTGTAGCAAAGTAAAGGCAAATTAAGACTGCAAATATTTATTTTTGGCTTATTGACGGCATCTATGCATAAGAAATAGTGTCACTCAAAGGTTCACCACAGCGGGTTCTTCTGACATCGATCTGATGGTCAACTTCTTGATGGCAACTTCCAATAGGAGCGTTTATAGAGCATGTATCTCGGGAGCAATGCTGTTTTTTAAGTCTTAAATGGTGACTGGCATATCAACGAACATTTTGCTTTCCATAAAATCGCCATAAAAAGGTCAAGTGGTGTTAAGTCGCATGATCTTGCTTCGCCTAATTTTTTGATTTTTACCTTTTTTATAATGCACTCGAGTAACTTTACTACGGTGTCCACTCCAATACGATTCTATAGCGATAAATGGCAAATATTCAACTTACGAAATGATATAGAGACGAAAGTAAACTTACATAGCGTCCTGGTCAAATTTACGTTTACTTTCCTGCACCTTACTGGCGCAACCTTTTTTAGGGTTCCGTACCCAAAACGGGACCCTATTACTACGACTTCTCTGTCCGTTCGTCTGTCACCAGGCTGTATCTCATGAACCGTGATAGGTAGACATTTTTACGAATAATGTATTTCTCTTGCCGCTATAACAACAAATACTAAAAAGAGAATTAAGTAAATATTTAAGGGGGCTCCCATATAACAGACATGATTTTCATCCAAAAAAATCCCCTTGATCACATACTGACCTAAGGTTAGTCGACAGTATCCCACAACTAATTGCAAATTTCCAAGCTTTGATCCCTATTGTGTCTTTGATGTATTAATCCTAGCTGCAACCCTTTTTTCTATAATTACGAACAACAATAATCTTTAAACTTTGATGATCCCTATTATGTCACTGCTAAGTTAATCCTTGCTGCAAACCCTTTCGTACAATTGCTATTCCCCTCCTCTTCCATCCTGATAGGTTATGATGTCAAATGTTGCAACAAATTCAATTGTTGTGAAATTAGCTTTCAATCATATCCCACTTCCAAGCTTTGATCCCTATTGTGTCCTTGATATAATAAATATTGTTATTCACCTTTTCACCTACTTGCTGTCAAGTAAGATAATTGATTTGAATTCAGTGGACACTTTGATGATCAACTACCTCATCAGGGAGATTTTAGATCATCAAAGTAATATGCCTATAACCTGCTTGCAACCGAGATCTGTCATCATGAAAAGAATTATTTTAAACGGATTAGCCGTTTTAATGTGATGACTGATGAGGTAACATACAATGTCTCTTTCCTTTTTATACATGTATACAGATGGTACGGAATCCTTCGGGCGCGAGTCCGACTCGCACTTGGTCGGTTTTTTGTATATCGAATTCAAGAGAGTTATTGGAAACGAATGAAACCTGCAAAAAACCACAGCGTCTTTCGGCCTATTGTATTGCCTATTGCCATTATGTATGGAATATAACATCGTTCACATGTCCGCCGCGGATTCGCTGGGTGGCGGGCATCCGAAATATCAAATTTTCCATGACTCTGGCGCATAAGTCAGGCTGAATTTGAACGATATCATGGGTTATGTTGGCTTTGAGGGCCGCTGTGCTTTGTGGCTTATTTGCATGGACCTGCGACTTCAGAAAACCCCACAAGAAAAAGTCTAGTGGGATAAAATCGCACGATCTCGGTGGCCAGTTCACCAGTTCACATCACCTTCACGTGGGATGACCATAACCTCGAATCGCTCGTGCAGAATTTTCAATTGGCGTAAGCTGTTTGGCACATAGCGCCGTCCACATATCGTTGATGTCCATATCATCTAATTCAGGCCAAAAGAAGTTGATAATCATCGACCTATAGCGCTCGCCGTTGACGGTGATGGCCTGGCCAACGTCGTTCTCAAAGAAATATGGACTGATGACGCCGCTAGCCCAAAATTCACACCAAACAGCAACTTTTTCGGGATGTATTGGACGCTCTTTGATTGCATGTGGATATGTAGCTTCAACAATATAGCCGCTATTACCTCTCAAAGTTCGAAAGTTGCTATTGGAACACCCTACACAAATGGGAACGTAGATTAAACGCAGAATTTTCCTCTCGAAACGATCAACGCTTCTGCGCCGTAGGGGAAGACCGGGATGATAAAGGTATTGTATAGCGCAACCTTGCCTCTTGAGCTCAAAGAAACAGCAGTTGGCGAAAGTAATTCTGTGTTTTATCTAATCGCTGGTGGTATAGTCGCTGATCATAAGTGGGCCAAGGCAATCGAAGTCCTTGGCCACTTCGAAATGTTAGCTGCGAAGAGTGATGTTTTGGCCAAGACGTCGGTGTTGTGCGTCTTTTTTCGATGACAGCATACTTACGTTTATATAAACATTTTTCCCTCACTAACCTTAACAGGGCGCGGTTGCGCAGTAGTTAGTGTGTTGGACTCTGACGCACGAAAAGCGAGTTCGGATCCCGATAACACCAACGCCATCGAATGTTTATTTCGCGGCGCCCCTGCTCGGCGGGGTACTGGCGAAACCCCCCCGTAGTATAACATGCCTTGAAAAAGCTTTTCGTATGCCGTTTGGAATCGGCATTAAACTGTAGGTCCCTTTCACCTCTGTGAAAAATAAAGCATACACAACATGAGTGATTGAATAGAAGCTTGGCTCTGGCCCTTCATGGGCTGTAACGCCATCAAAAGAAAAGAGCCATCTTAGCCGCTTCCGCTTTAATGCTTACGAAGGCCCCATTGACGTCACACTGTGTCCTTGAAATCACGTCAATGTCATCCGCGTAAACAAGTAATTGCGCAGACTTGAAATAAATCGTACCCCTTGTGTTGGCCAGTGACCTTGCACGGTTTTCTCAAGGATGATGTTGAAAAAACTGCATGAGAGTGCGTCCCTTGTCTAAATACTTTTTTAACATCAAAGGTCTCGGTGTTAATTCGTTACCGACCTTAAATGGAGAGACACGACTCCGTATAGCTCGTCTCTATGCACACTGTCATACGCGGCTTTAACATTAAAAAGGTGATGGGTGTCGATTTGGAATTCTTGGCTCTTCTCCAAGATCTGCCGCAATGCAAATATTTGGTCTATTATGGACTTGCCTGAACTGAAGCCTCACTGATAAGCGCCGGTTAGGCTATCCACAAAAAACACAGACTTCAGGCGTTTACACAATACGGCGGAGAACTTATATGCGACGTTAGGGAGACTTATTCCTCTGAAGTTGGCACAGTCATAGGGTTCTGCTTTCTTGTGGAGTGGGCAAACGATGCTGAGATTCCATTCGTCGTGCCTGCTTTCCTTCGATACTGCTAATCTTGACTTCAACGGATGGAGGGAATTCTCTTACGTCGTCGTCCGTTGCGATAGGGTATTACCATATTCTCAGTATCGACTGTGATTATACTACTAGTTCTCCATATTCATCCCTGCAGACTTCTGCTCTGACTTGATGATTTTTGAGCACTCAGCAAGCCTTTCTGATAGTCAAAACTCCTACATATTTATAAATCACTATCTGGGTGACTGAGGGTGGTTTTCGTAGAAAATCTCTGACTCCAGTGTGCATTCATCTAGTGAAGATTACAAGGTATAAGTCGGGGACGCTTCAAAAGAAGACAGTAACCCGACATTCTCATTTTACATTGTTCCGTCTTTCCTCCTTAATCCCGATTAGACAGGTAACCGAGACATTATAATTAGTGTCCCCATCATATTTTTCCTTTTTTTTTTTTGGCTTCATTTTTCATTTGTCGTCCTTACCATCGTGTCCTGGGAGAGCATACACCCCGAGCAGAAGGAAACCAGAAAGTGTTTAGACTGCGACTACCACCTCCGTTGTCATGTTGTTGTATTTTCGTATTTTCCCCCATAAATTTATTTAAACTTCCTTTTTCGAGTTAAAGAAAGAAACGACCAGATGAATCCTTGAAAACACATACATATTTCAAATCAATCGGCGTAAGCGTTCTCCGGAACCAATTAAATTCGTTCGTTTAAAAATCGCTTACGATTGAATAAATCAAATATTCAAAATCGATTTTAACGAGTTTGTTTGTCAAGCTCTTGCTCTGATACCCTTTCCCCCCTCCCCGCTCTTGTGTTTATTCATTGTATTTCGCAATAAATTCTACTTTAAAATAGATTTCGAAGTATGTAAATGGAACAGAGGAGGACAAATTGTGCGTTTACGGGAAAGCCATGCGCGAAATTTATGACTTTTAAAGGCTTCCCCCTAAATTTATGCGTGCATAAGGCAGCTGAACCCGCACCCGCACTCTTTCACTAATATTGAGCTTAGTTAGAGAGGATGCAAGTTTGCCATTTAAGTGACTTCCGGTTGTCAGAATGTTTCGTTTAATTAGTTCCGTTTCGTCGCAAGCGTGGGGCACCTATGGTCAGTACAATCGAAAAAGGCTTTATTACGCATTAGTTCTTCTACACGTTTTCGCACTTAATCCATCTTAATGCTACAGGCGTTAAGTGGCTTGCGAGGAAAAAATAACACAAGCAGGAACCAGAAAACTAAATCCCATCCCGGAACGATGTTGATGATGATGATGACTACGATGCTTGCTACTTCTTTTACTACAAGTTTACTTCTCGTTACGTGAAAATAAAAAGAAAGAACAAAATGGAAACGGCCAAAAGGGAAAGGGGGGTTGAGCACAATTACACGAAAGACCATGAGAGAAAGAGGGAGAGAGAGAGAGAGAGTAAGATTGAAAACCTAATTTACTGGCAACGACCACATGACACGAGCACGGTCGGTCGTGTGATGTAGTTTTCATAACAAAAATTCATAATTGATGCTAGACGCATTCGTTGTTCGTTGTGCCTGCTTGCAATTAAGGCACAACTTGTTCGTAACCCGGATAGTGTGCGATGCGAGCATTAAGCGACGAGCTCACGTTTATGGTTCTACCGGCAATTAATCTGATGAAAATCGTAATATCCGATTGGATCAAATGCGACTTATTTACTTACTTACTTAGGTGGCGCTACAGTCCGTGGTGAACCTGGGCCTCAACCAACAAGCGTCTCCAGCCGGCACGGTCTTTGGCCAGCTGTTTCCAGTGCCGCACGCCCAGTTGGTTGAGGTCCCTTTCCACCTGCGTGCGCCACCGCTGAGGCGGCCGTCCTCTGCCGCGCCTTCCTTCCGGAGTGGATTCGAAGACTTTTCGGGTCGGAGCTGTATCTTCCATGAGCTCTACATGGCCTAGCCACCTTAGACGCTGTATCCGTAGACGTCTTACCAGGCCGATGTCGCTGTACAACCCGTACAGTTCTTCGTTATATCTTCTCCTCCATGCACCGTTTGAACAAACGGGACCGTAGATAGTGCGCAGAATTTTCCTCTCGAAACGACCAAGGGCATCTTCATCCGCTTCTGTTAAGGTCCAAGCCTCTGCGCCGTAAAGGAGGACTGGGATGATCAAGGTCTTATATAGTGTCACCTTGGTTTTCCGAGAGAGGGCTCTACTTCTCAATTGCCTCTTGAGCCCAAAGAAACAGCGGTTGGCAAGAGTGATTCTTCGTTTTATCTCAGCGCCGGTGTTGTTGTCGCTGTTAATCAGTGAGCCAAGGTAGACGAATTCCTTGACCACTTCAAAGTTATATCCGCCCATGGTGACGTTCTGGCCAATACGTCGGTGTTGTCTGTCTCTTTTAAATGAAAGCAGATATTTGGTTTTACCCTCATTAACCTTGAGACCCATCCTAGCCGCTTCTACCTCAATGCTCACGAAAGCCTCATTGACGTCTTGCTGTTTTCGTCCAATTACGTCAATATCGTCGGCGTACGCAAGCAATTGCGTAGACTTGAAATAAATCGTACCTCTTGTGTTGGCCAGTGACTCTTGCACGATCTTTTCAAGCACGATGTTGAAAAAGTTGCACGACAGCGCGTCGCCCTACCTAAATCCTTTTTTAACATCAAAGGTCTCGGTTTGCTCATTACCGACCTTAATGGAGCAGCGAGAATTCTCCATTGTCATCCTGCATAGTCGGACGAGTTTGACAGGGATGCTAAAACTAGACATGGCTTTGTACAGCTCGTCTCTATATACGCTGTCATACGCGGCCTTGAAATCGACGAAGAGGTGGTGAGTGTCGATTTGGTATTCCTGGGTCTTCTCCAAGATCTGCCGTAGCGTAAATATTTGGTCTATTGTGGATTTACAGATCAATAAATAAGCATCTCTGCCTGTACTAGCCCCTTGTTTTTCCCCCTACACACATTTCCACCCCCTGCATTGAGTTTAAGATTTCAAAGTTTTCGAAAAGCACCCGTTTGACAGTTCGTGATGGTAGGAACACTAAAGGTACAAATATCCTAGAGACCTACCTACCTGTAAGAGGAAATACAAATCCCACTGTATTGAGTTTGCCCAGAAACCGAACAAAGTTTTAGAATCAACAAACCGACAAACGTAGAGCGAAACTATCGGGTTGTGTGCCGCCACCAAAGATGTATGGATTTTTCGTGAAACTTAATAAAAATATTCGAGTAAAGTTGTGACGATGTGTAACCGGAAGGGAGGATGGATGAAAGGCATACACGACAGCTTGGGGTAAAGAAGATGAGGTTCATATGTCAGTTGAGTTTCTGGGGATAGTCGCAAAACACAGTCGATGTGTGTATGATGTATGCGATGGGGTGGGAGAAGGAGCAATTTAAAATCAATTTCGTTCGAATCAACATTCATCCTTTGATCATAACCTCGTGTTACGAACCTACAGTGTTGATGTAAAATCAACTATCACTCGGGCGTGCTGTAGTACATCATTATCTGGATATCACTGTCGGTGATTGGGTTCAAGCAATGTGTTCAGTCTAAATGAGAACCGATCCATCAGTCTTTGCTTTGGTGGCGTTACAGCCCGTGAAGGGCCAGAGCCAAGCTTCTCTCAATCATCCATGCGGTGTGTGACTTATTTTATACACAGGTGAAAGGGGCCCTACAGTATAATGCCGATTCCAAACGGCTTGAGTCGCGAAGCTTTTTCATGGCAAGTATATTTGATTAGTTGTTGATTGTCTGTTTCGACTTTGCGTCTGTGATGTACGTAGATAAGCAGCTAAATCTCGTCTATCATAAGCTGGGGATCTGGCTCGAAGTAGTGATTTTGCTTGTCGCAATGATTCTGCTCAAGGTAGTGATCCGCCTCAGGGTAGCGTTCCGGCTCAATATGGTTTTTCGACTCAAAACGGTGATCTCTAGCTCGAGATCGAGATTCGGCTCAAGGTAGTGATCCGGTTTAAGGTAGCGGTCCAGCTCAAGGCAGTCATCTGGTCTAAGGTAGTTATCCGACACAAGGCTGTTATCTGGCTCAAGATAGTGATTCAGCTCAAGGTAGAGGACCAGCTCAAGTTAGGGATCTGCTATAAGTTAGTTATCCGGTTCAAGGTAAGAGTTCCAACCTAAGATAGTCATCGGGGTCAAGGTAGTGATCCGACTCAAGGTGGTTATTTGGTTTATGATACTGATTTGGTTCATGGTAGGGATTTGGCTCAAGATAGTGATCCAGCTCAAGGTAGTGATTCGTATCAAGGTAGTTATTTAGCTCGAAGTGGTGAACCGGTTAAAGGTGGTTTTCCGGCTCAAAGTAGCACCCTGGCTGTAGTGGTTCAGCTCAGGGTAGTGGTGGAGTTCATTGCAGTGATTGGGCTCATTGTAGTGAATAGGCTCAGGTGGTGATGGATTTAAGGTAGTGATAAGGCTCAAGGTAAAGGTTCATCTAAATTGGTTTCACTCAAGGGCGATTCGGCTCAAAGTAGTGATCCGGTTCAAAGTGGTGATCTAGATCTTTTTTTTTTTGGTTTTTTAGAGACTCGCGCAGGTTCAAGAGTTTTTATATTCTCTTATGATGAACGGAGTGCAGTGGTTTGGGTCGTTGATGTTTGTTCACTACTCCCAGGGGTGGTTGTACTAGAAAGGACAAGAGCCGATCAAATTCCGCGTTGGTTATAGTCCGTAGTAATTCGTTCGAGCACTTTTAATATTGCATGCCCAGAGGATGATTTTCCGTTGACCATATACTGTGAGTGTAATGCTTGCAGCAGTACGTCTGGTCACTTTCCATTCACAACTGCATTGCATACTTTTTTGTCCGTATAGGAATTACTTTTTCTTGGCTATGAAGCGAATTTGATCTATAGACCTTTCGCTCGGCCGTCGATGATGTTAACCACTACACCACGGCCAATCGACTTGTAAAGTGACAAAATCGAATAATCTGAGTCCCTTTTTGGTCTAAGTATGTACAATTTTCACATACACAGGTGCTAGAGGATAGAAAACAAGTTTTTGTCTGGAGATTAGTGCTTATCTTGTCCTATAGGAACGAAAACAGATTACACAAATCATAATCCCGCTTTTGAAGGTTAAGAATTGATTCCGCAAAGTTGTGGGACTTGACATGCATCAGTGGCTACCTGGAAATGTCTGCAAAAAATTGTACAGCACATTAAACGCGTTGTTTAGTCCTTTCTGTTCAAATTGATGGTATACTTAAGCGCCTAATTCTGAAAGCTTCTCCCACTTTTCCGCCTTTAATTCTATCCGACTAACTTCTTGCCAGGCGTCACATTCGCTCCTCGACATATGTATGTATGTACATATCTTTGCAACTGCAAATATTACAAATTTGCAATCTTAACTTTCCGCCGTTCAATTCCTTGTGCAACGAGAAGTAGATCCTTTCGGCTCGGTTTTTTCCTGACAGAGTTGAGGAATTTTTTTTCCCCGACACGAGCAAAAGTTATCGCTTTAAGCTTCCACATTCTAAAGAACGACGACGAGTAGATGAAGAATTAAATTTTTTTTTTCTGTAAGTTTTATCTCATACAACAGCAATGGGATCTAGTATCTATCTCCGTGATCTTCGCTCGGCGTTATTCCACGCTTTGATGCCCTCTCGCAAAAGAGCTAAGAATGACTTCATCGTTTCTACGGACACATGCAGGAAAAAGTAAAATTAAGCAAAAACGCTTCAAACTTTCATATTCCATTTTTCATTTTTGCTTTTTTGTTTTTCTTTCATTGCCACTTTTTCGAGAGAAAATATATAAATTTAACTCTTCCGCCTTGCGCGACTAAACTTTTTCCTCCAATGGTCTAGACACTACACTTTGCCTCGGGGTTTTGTTTTTTTTTTTTTTATATACATATTCCAGTAGCTGGATAGATTCTAGTCGCATCCCTTTCATAAGATCCATATACATGGGATAAAGGACTAAGGGGAGAGAAGTGGAATGAAATTGAAATCGCAAGTGCGGTCGGAGGGAGTTTATGTTTTCTAATTTCCTCTCTATCGGCACACAACGAATTGGAATTTCTCGACTCATTCAAGAGGAAGTCGATTTTCAAAGGACTCTCGATGACTCTCAAGGAACGATATTGAGGATATGAAATAAAAGAAAGATAAAACACATCTTGATTTTATTCATGTTTTGTTTATTTACTTTTCCTGTGTGTGTTGGATGTGCGACACGATTTGTAGCTATGGTGCTATATACGGAGCATGGTATGGAGCTCTTTAACTCTTTGGCCTCATGCTGAGTGTCACATGTATTTTCATATCGGCAGTACTGGGGAGCAATAATACGAGTAAATCGCGATTGGGTTGGGCTTTTAACAACCAGCTTGTGCCATGTGTCTCAAATTCGTTTTAGAGTGCCACTTTAGAGATGATTTGTTATTTCGAATTTGTATACAAAATTGTGCAACTGACTGACTGACATTGTGAAGGGTATTTGCATATGCAATCACATAATCGGACACCTTTTTGTGTTCCCACGCTGTCCCACAACACAAGAGTGCCTTTGCCATTGTCACCGAATGAAGCTTCAAGAAGCGGAAATCAATAGGTATCGGGTGTGTATGTTCGTCGACTATCTCAATAATCCAGTAAATTTGAGAGAAGAATAACCACAATGATTTGTCGTTTGTTATTTGCTTCTAATTGTTCTTGAGTGACTTGTTGGTTGCAACGAGGAGAGAAAATCGATACTTTACTTAGCAAAGGATGGGATTGTGCTGGGTCGCGCACAAGTTTCTCCCTTGTGGTGTTCCTGGGCAATTAATTATGAATGCTTATGTAGGTTTAGGGCGGATAAAAGCGTAATATCAAGTGCTATCTGGGGCGGTTTCCGCACCATGCGTTTAACTTTCGGGTGAAGGACACGAGCAGAAGTGAGTGGATTTTGACTTGGAACGAAGATGCAAGCATTCAAGGGCACCTGATAGTGACAATTTTGATAAATTGTAAAATCGGATTTTCTCATAAAAACTCAACGAACTGATTTTAGACAACTAGAGGTGGTATAAATGGTGCGTCCGTCGATAAAGGATTAATTCTCGTTCTCATTCCATCCGGAAGGGTTGTACCGGTCATTTTGATGAATACAGGTTTTTCTCGATGTCATGTCTCGTCTCAAGAGAAATGGCTTTTGGTACAGATCGCACAGGAATAATAGTGTGGGTGCGTAAGAAATGTCCTGGGACCCGTGTCTCATGGATATGTCTTCTGGCGCATTGACACCCGCTATCCTACTACGTTGTAATTTTACAGTCGAGTTTCTATGGCGTCAGGACTGACTCTGGTTGAATACTGAACCTTATAAGCATAGTCTTCCGGTCCGAAGCTGGGGTTTTCTTTGATCTCGAACACATTCGTCTGCCCTTTTCGTTAGAAAAATATGCGCCTGTTTTTCAATCAGAGATATACGCAATTCTAATGCTCATGCACAATGTTGTAAAGCACAGGTGGCAGGGAAAAGCATATGCGTCTGCAGTGACAGCCAAGCTTCACTCAAAGCTGTGTCTAACCCTTTAGCTAGCTACAAATTAGTGCATGAACTCAATACCTTCTTGAACAGAGTCGGTAGACTAAATTCACTATGGCTTGTATGCGTTCCAGGTCACTCTGGGATCCCAGGAAATGAGATCGCTTATGAACTCGCCAGAATGGGTTCAGAGGAGAGTTTCTCAGGACCTGAATCTACTCTAGGTCTACCTGTATCCACGGTAATTTCCTACATCAACGATTGGGTGCTTAATATTCACCACTGTAGATGGAGGGATTATCCAGGATGCAGGATGACTAAGCGCATTATGCAAGAAATCCGCAGCATTTTCCTGTCCTTAAGGAGAATTGACTGCAGAAGACTAGTGGGAGTCATTACGGGCCATTACACTTTTACTAAGCATCTCTGCGTGCTTAGCATCAGTGAGACGCCTACCTGTACTGCATGTTGCGAGGAGGATTACATAGCAGAACATTTTCTCTGCAACTGTTCCGTCTTTGCTGGCGCACGGTGGCACACTTGGGGCCGACGTCGTGTGTGCCGAATCTCTTAGCTCTACATCACTGAAGCTTCTTCTCTTTTTTCCCCGGAAAACGTGGAAAATACATTAATGTACGGTGTCTGTCTGTCTAGTATAATGGACCAGTATTTGCGCTTGAGTGCACCAACAGAGTCGTCCTATCGGCTTGATCGACTTAAATCTGAGATTTTTAGACATCCTATTTATAATACAGGATAGGCCATTTAAAGTTGACCTATCTGGCAACGCTGTAACTTTTGACAGCGCTAACAGATCGACTAATGTCATACCGCGTTGGAAGCGTCAATCGAAGACAATTTACATGGAACAATACACTCCAAAAGAACGCACTTAACTTGTTCAGCTTTACACTCAAAATAACCTCAATTGTGTTAACTCAACGTGCGTTTCGTAATAAAAGTAAAGTGAAAAGTGCTCCAGTTAAGAACACAATTGAGTCTTTATACGCAAAATTTGTGAACACCGGTAATATTAGTAATGCCAGGCATGAATCCAGACAACGAACAAGTCGTTCCGATGAAAATTTCGATGCCGTACGAGCCAGTACTGAGGAGACTCCAACGACATCGAGTTATCGCCGCTCTCAGGACTTAGACATCGCTCGCACCACTCTCCGACGCATAATTCATAGCGATTTGAAGATGTTTTCATACAAAAACTAAACCCAGCTGATTATCCGCGACGCGTAAATGACTGAAAACGAACGAACTCGTTGAATGGAGGCGTAAACAAGAAAAATTGTCGAGAATCCTCAATTAATTGAAGAACAGCCTCTTTACGACCAAAAAGTAACAGTTCGGTGCGGTGTTTGCGCGAATATGGTCATCGGACCGTATTTTTTCGAAGACGATGATGGAGCCACGACGACAGTCAATGGTGAGCGTTATCGAGCCATGATAACGGATTTTGTGATTCCCATTATTCGTGAAAATAACATGGATGACTTCTGGTTTCAACAGGACATGCCATACAGCTCGAACAACAATCAATTTATTGCGACCATTGTTCCACGGGCGATTGATATCGAAAAATGGTGATTTTGACTGGCCACCGAGATATCAGTTTTGACGCCACCATACTTTTATTTGTGGGGTTATTTGAAATCCAAGGTATACGCTAAGAAGCCAAAGACTTTAGCTTAACTGAAAGCCAACATTCGACGTGAAATAGCCGCCATATCGTCCGAAACATTGGCCAAAGTCATGGAAATTGCCTAAAAAAGAGTGCATTTGGCTGTCAAAGCTGAAGATGCCCATTTACGCGATCTAGTTTTTTTTTCCTGGCAGCTACCAGTGCGGCTTCCGGCCCGGCAAATCAACTATAGACCAAATTTTCACACTTCGACAAATCCTGGAAAAGACCGGCGAGTTTCGAATCGATACACACCATCTTTTCATCGATTTCAAAGCCGCATACGACAGCATTCATCGTGAAAATGGTGATGAACTGTTTGGGGCGATGGCCGAATTCGGGATCCCGGTAAAACTGACCCAGTTGTGTCGCGCCACGCTAAAAAACACGCGATGCACCACGCAACTCGGTTCTAGGACCTCGGAACCATTCGGAACATGCACCGGATTTCAGCAAGGAGATGCGCTGTCATGTGATTTCTTCAACCTGGTGCTGGAGCAGATAGTGCGACGGGCAGGCGTCAACAGGGAAGGCACTATCTTCTACAAGTCCATCCAGCTGCTAGGATACGCGGATGATATCGACATCATCGCGCGTTCTCGCCGTGGCATTGTGGAAGCATTCACGGCGATTGAAGAACAGGCGAAACGAGTCGGTCTTAAGATCAATGAGGATAAGACGAAATACATGCTGTCGAGCAAAAACCAATCCGTCGCTCACCACCTGGGACAAAATATAACAATTGAGTTTGTCTACCTCGGGGCAAACGTAAATTCCACAAATGACACCACAGTGGAGATCCGGCATAGAATCGCCCTTAGGCAACCGCTGCTACTTCGGCTTGTCCAAACAACTGGGGTCAAAACTCTTCACTCGAAAGACCAAAGTCATGCTTTACAAAACGCTCATTCTGCCAGTCTTGCTGTACGGAGCCGAAAGCTGGACGATAAGCAGGACAGCGGAGCTGATTTTGGGTTCTTTCGAAAGAAAAATTCTGCGCCGGATATTTGGTCCTATCTGTGAGGAAGGTGAATGGAGAAGAAGACACAACCGCGAACTCTACGAGCTGTACTGAGATGTGGATGTAGTCCGGAAGGTAAAGATCCGTCGACTACACTGGCTCGGCCACATCGAGCGCATGGACATCAACCCTCCAGCTAAGAGGGTCTTCGACTCCGAGCCTCCTGGTTCGAGAAGAAGAGGAAGACCGAACCTCCGGTATAAAGACCAAGTAATCGCGGATGTAAGACATCTTGGTCTTGACAACTGGAAGCAGCGTGCCCGGGACCGTCAAGGATGGAAGGCAGCTATAGCTCAGGCTCAGATCCTCCATGAATCGCTGGCCTGATAAGTAAGTAAGTAAGTTTTTAAAAATTAGCTGGAACAAATCTCCTTGGACCAAAATAAATTTATTTTTGAAATTGACAAAAAAACATTTTTGTTTTTTGAAAATGGGTCAACTTTAAGTGGCCTACCCGTTACATACACAGCTATTTTGCTGGGCAGACAACGGTAATTTTGTCATCTTAGTGGCTTCGTTCTCGCAGACGGTTTGATGGTTTTCTATGAAACCTGGCACACGAGTAGATCTCAACTGGAGCTACCAATCCCATCACTATAGTTTTTGTGAGGCCTTTGTGTTTTTTGAAAAGTTTTCGAAAATTGGTATCCTTTTCCGGGGTTGTTCTCAGATTTGTTTCAAGTTCCGTTTTTGGATGTATTCGATTTTTTTTCCCAAAAACTAGTAAAAGTTTCTCCTTTCTGTTCATCGGATAACGGTTTTTTGCGAAAAATGCAATATAAACCGGCTTCGTTCTCGAATACGGCTCCATGTATTTCGAAACGAAACTTGACGCTCGTTTAGATCTCGAAGGTATCACGAAAAAAATTGTTGAGGTTTTCAAAAAAAAAAAGTTTTGGAAAATGAAAACCGTGTCACCAATTTTTCTGCTATTTATTTCAAATTCAGTTTAGTGAGGTTTTGATTACTTTTGTAAAAAATCTTCGACCTACTACATACATATGTACATGCATATACTTAGTATATACTGTTACTTTTGAGAAATATGATTTTTGAAGTGTTTTTTCTCGAAGACAACTTAATGAATCTCTATGAAGTCCGACAATTTGTGCGAAATGTTCTTTCATTCTTTAAAAAATCAACTCAGAAAAAAGTGTGATTTGAGGGTCATGTCCGCTACCATTTTACCGTCAGTTACCTATGTATGTCTTCCGTGGTTCTCTATCTTATAACAAATTACAAACCAAACCCTACCTGTCAGACTAACGATACCCGATCCCCCATTACAAAGCACATTCCTCATGAGTACACGGCAATATAAATTAAATTTTTTCCACATCGTCCGACTGACTGCTTTTCCTACGGGAAAAACGGACCATTTCATTGTTGAGTGCTTCGAAATAATGAAAGACCTCATTCGTCTGATCCCTATCCTCGTAAGTAGATCCAAATGAGTGTATCGAGAACCGCACCCAAAGTGACATGTGTACATATGTACATATCCCCCATTGATTCGTTAACACGGCACATATCCATTCCAAAAAAACCATATGGGCAAATGGCACGTTTCGTATTCTAATCGTTTCTCAAAAAACGAAAAACAAAAATTACGCGCCAAGAGTTATTTCCCTCCTCCCAATGGTGTTTTTCTATCTTTTACGAGTACCTTACCTACTACCAGGCGAAGGAAGAACAACCGACAACAAATAAACAAAACAGGACAAATCAGAATTTATGTTCACCTCTGTTAAACAGGCCGCATAAACATAAATATTTCAACACACTCAATCGCTCATACGCACGCACATCGGAGAATCCGAAAAACAAAATGAATGTAATCAACGAAATGAACTGATACAGCCGCCAGCTCTACATTTCAGTGGTTGTTGTTTCTATCGCATACTTTCTGTCATCACATCCTCATGCGCTCGACTGACTCGACGTTGACAAGCTCCTCTGCATGCCATGCCCGCACTTAATCTTTCTTTATAAGCGATTTAACTCTACAGTAAGAGACGCAATCAGAAATTATTGAGATATTCCTTCCTCTTACTCCCGTTCTCTATCTCTCCACCATGCTTTTAGATTCACTTGTGTGCACAGGTGATATGTATGTTCTCTTCTGTATCGCCTCTTCGTCATAGTCCTCCCCAAGGGAAGCTCGTTAAGCTAGGAAAAAACAATAAAATAATTTATTCTCAAACGTATGTTGATCCCTGGAATTTTTACCATTAATTTCGTACATTTTCGTTCTCTTTTCAGATTACTAGGAAGGCGGGAGAGGAGTAATCAAAAGCCTCGTTTTGTTTAATTGATAAAAGTTAAGAATCGACCAAGCATCCAAAGCAACGCTGTCACAGTCGCCATTGTCAATCAAATGAGCGACACAGGACAATCTGTGATTGATCCCTGTGACAGTCCAAGGCCCATAATAGCAATAGCAATGCGAGATACACAAGAAACAAATACACCAGTCATCGAGTTGGTTGTGAATGATGCGTCTGCCGGTCAACAGTGCGAAGTATCATCGACCACATCTCATCTGGCCGAACCTATTGTCATGGCCGAGGCAAATACAAGCATTGGAGGTGGTAATAAGAAACCCCAACAGCAACAACAACAGCAGCAGCAACAACAACAACATCAACAGCAAACAATGACAGCTTCGCAAACAGCACGTGCTGGCGGTGGTGGTGGTGCGAGTAAATTCCACCAATTTCGTGCCCCGCAGCAATGCGTGCAAACGAAGAAGAAAATGTGGAACAAACGTCAAAAGTGTCATCATCACCTGAAGTACCTACATCATGCTCAACAATTACAACAACAACAGTTGCACCATCAACAAACCCAGCAGCAAGTGTACAAAAAAATGCTATCACATCGTGGCTGTAATGGTGTCGGTGGTGGCTGTAACGCATGTAATGGCGTCGTAGGTAATGGTGGTAATGGTGCACCGCCACTTGCCCATCATCCCATTTTTTGTTCGCGAACGAAATTCTTCCTGCCCGACAAGCGGCCACGCAAAGAAGTCATCATTCCGCCAACGAAATTCCTTCTTGGCGGCAATATATCTGACCCATTAAATTTGAATAGCCTGCAGAATGAGGCTAACTCATCGAATAACAACACACCGGCCACAACACCACGTCAATCGCCAATAACAACACCACCAAAGGTCGAGGTAATCATCCCGCCAAACATACATGACCCACTGCACTTGCTCGATCCGGTCGATACAATGGAATACGAGAAGCAGCTCACCTCCCCCATGAAACGGAAATCGAAATCGTCCAAATCAAAGCATCGTCATCGTAAGAAGAAACCAAAACGTAAACGTATCGAATCGGCCAATTCAACGTTGGACGAATGCAACGAGAAGGAACGAAGTTCAGCGAATAACAGCACGTTGTCGACTGAACTGATTGTCGCCGACTCGTTTACGGTTGCGGATAATTGTTGTGCTCAACACAATTCATTGGCTGAATTCGATGATAAGTCGGGAGAGAACAGTGAATCATTTTGCTCTCGAGAGAGTGCTGAACAGAAAGCTTTAGTAGATAGTGGTATTGGTGTTGGTGATGGTAGTGGATGTAGTGATTTGACGTCACAACATGTTGGTAATCATAAAATGTTGCCAACATTGCCACCACCTGCCGGGGTGGCATCCACGAGTGGTGTGACGACTAGTAGTGGATGTTCTACTGGTATTGCTATCACCTGCGAAGACCAACAACAACAGCAGCATTATCACGCGCCTTCAACGGGTGACCGCGAGAGTATAAAGAAAGATTTGCGATTGGATTTGAATGATGTGTCAGAACCGTACCATCATTATGGCCTCGGTGGCGGCGGAAACCGCAAACGAAAGGTCAGCGAGGGGGCCTGTTCGGCTAAGAATAAGGTAAGCGTGTGCGACATGATATGCAGGAAATTAATTTCATTATAAACACACCGGGGAAACTAATAATTCGCCTCCATTCACTCTTAATTAGGACATGTGCTCGCTGTTCTAATGTAATTAGGACATGGACTATCAGATTTCCAACAAACTACCCGCATCTCTGACTTGTATATCTTTGCTTTTGCTATAATTTCTTTTCTCTTTCCCAGTTTCGGCGAATGGATTCAATGGATAAGATCGTCAGCCCGGTTGTTCCACAGCCTGGTGCATGGAAACGTCCACCTAGACTAGTGCCAAGTGGGGCTAGGAAGAATTCACGACATCGTTCGACATCGGTTAGTGAGACAGAACTTCTAAGCCCGATCGATGATTCAAGAACAATCACGGACAGTAAGTATTTAGAGCGTTTAGTACATGGGTTTAAAGAGAAATCTAATAAGAAACTCCTTATCCGAAAAGCTGATAGTATTCGTGCCGATACACCCGATATTGATTTAGTATCAAAACACGTGGACACTGCCTCCATAGGTAGTCCTTTAAGTACTACTTCGGTCAATACAATTGACAATGCTGTGAGTAATGAGAAACTCTCATCGATTGCCCTCACAAATGAAGTAGTTGCCGCCGATTCATCTGCCAATGCTAACAACAACAGCGACAAAATGCCCAAATTTCGCCCAGATGGTGCAAAATATCAATATGGCAACTATGATCGTTATACGGGCTATCGTCTACTGAACGAATTCATGGATGTTCGCCTGCAAGTGTTTCAGCGTAATGCGGAACTCTTTCGGGGGAAGGACATCCTTGATATTGGTTGTAATGTGGGTCACATGACTATTAGTATTGCAAGAAATTTAGCACCAAAATCAATTTTAGGAATTGATATCGATAAGAATCTAATTGCCAGAGCAAGAAAGAACCTATCGTTGTATGTGAGAATACCAAAACCGGTCAAGGTGAAAGTGAATGCAACGGCGGCCAAGTCGAAGGCGGATGAACAACAACAGCAACAACAACATTCTCCCGTGACCGATGCAATATGTGAGGATAAAGAGTCACAATCGAAGAAGGAGGAAGATGAGGGTGAACACAAGACCATCAAACGGCAGCGTAATCGCAAGAATCGACGAAAGAATAATCAAAATCATCAACACAATCACCGTCACCAGTTTCAAGAACAACAACATCACTACCACCATCATCATCATTATATGCATCAGCATCTTCATCATCATCATCGTCATCAGCAGGGCATCGAGTCGCATTTGTTTCCCATTTCATTTCCCCTCATCTATGGAGGCATTCCAGAGATTAACGCTCAACTTCAGTCCGGGCAAACAGATCAACATCATTCGACGCCATTACACAACAACAACAACAGCAGTTGTAGTAGTAGTTCGAGTGCCGCTGAATTCCCAAAGAACGTATTCTTTCGGCAAACAAATTACGTGCTTGAGGACGAGGCACTGTTGAATAATGACACGCAACAATATGATCTAATTGTGTGTCTCTCCGTTACCAAGTGGATTCACTTGAACTTTGGTGATAATGGGCTGAAGATAGCCTTCAAGCGGATGTTTAATCAGTTGCGACCAGGTGGTAAACTGATTCTGGAAGCACAAAACTGGGCAAGCTACAAAAAGAAGAAGAACTTGACGGTACGTGAAGCTAGTTAGTGTTCCATGCTCTCTTATCGTATACTAATCATTTATCATTTATAGGAGGTAATCTACAATAACTACAGGAATATCGAGTTCTTCCCCAATAAATTTCACGAGTATTTGCTGAGTAACGAGGTCGGATTCAGTCACTCTTACACCCTCGGCGTGCCAAGGCACATGAGTAAAGGCTTCAGTCGACCAATTCAAGTGAGCTACAAGCTTTTATTCAATTCCAATCTTAAGGGCCCGGTACTTATTTTTTTTTTTTTGTTCTTTCAGTTGTATGCCAAAGGAGATTTCACGCCAAACCATGTGCGTTGGAGTGATGCATATTATCCACAAACGCCATACGAATCGTATCGAGGCATCTATGCTACAATGCCAAGGCTACCTCATCCAGTGCCAAGCGGCGGTGGCGGTGGAAATTCTGGCTCATACAGTTGCCGCCAAACGCCCATGCACCAATCAACCACCTCCCAATACTATAATCCCTTCGAGTCAGATAGCTATCAGCCAAGCTATGACGATGTCAATCAACTCTATGTGTTTGCATCGCCTCTCTACCAAACTGTCTGGTCACCACCAGCCAGCTTACGTAATTCATCATCCCACACGCCCGTCTTTGGTAGTGTACGTGAAATGGAAAATGAAGACGGTGGCGCCGGACCGCCTTTCCATCGGCACGTATACCCACCCAATGATGAAATCTCATCACCCAATGCCAATGGGGCATTTAACAGTATACGCGATGCCGATACCGATGATTCTCAAACACACTCGAATGTGCGACATGTCTATGCCAACTGTGAGAGCTCCTCATCGCCGCATGTCAATGATTCCGAGACCCAAGATGGCTTAGAAGACGCACCAGCTGCTCCTCCTGCCCATAATAGAAACGCTTACGAACAAAACGGATGCGGTGACTCCAACGAGTCCTAATCGCCAGCATATATCTATACAAATAACAAGCGCACCAACATCGCATATAAGAGTCTCTCTACCGCCCCGTGTATGCTGTAGAGAGTCATTCTAAGAACAAGCTCTAAACAAGGAACACTTTTTTAAATTAAATCTGTGATTTGAATTTATAAAACACTAAGAAGCGGAAAAAAAACTAAACAAAAAAACAAAAAAAACTGAAAAATAAATAGAGAATTGTAAGGAACGTTTGAAGGACGTCTATGTACACTAGGAATACGCAAACAGTTGAATGATGAGATGCAAGCAGTTTTTATTTAAAATAAAAGAGAAAATGCGAATTATTATTCAAGAAATGCGTTTTCTTCTTTTTTTCACTTGTGCCTGCTGGGTAATAGGGTTTTGTCGCAGTCTCTTTGGGGTTTTTCCTAGTCCATCATGCGGGCGTTACGCTTTGTGGCTGCAATCGTCGCGATAAGACTTCTTTCTCGTACGAAATAGAAATTGGTGGCCATCCAGGCATCAAGGAATCGGAGTTCCAACTCTGCTGACCATGGATTTAGTTCGTTTCCAAATGACTGTCAAGTCTATCCCAGAAGTCATTCGATGACACCGAGTAGGGTAGGGTAATAAGATTTAGCAATAATCTTTTTTTCTTTTTGCTCCCCTGCACCTCTTCTAATATATAATCTCACTGACGTGAAAGAGGTCGGTTTACACTATTATGGAGCCCTCACCGCACTTGGTTGTTGTGACTAAAGTGGCGCTACAGTCCGGTGTGAACCTGGGCCTCAACCAGCAAGCTTCTCCAGCTGGCACGGTCTCTTGCCAGCTGTTTCCAGCGACGCACTCCCAATTGGTTAAGGTCCCCTTCAACCTGTGTCCGCCACCTTGGATTCGGTGGTCCTCTGCTACATCGTACCTCGGGATTAGACTCGAAGACTCTTTGGGCCGGAGCTTTGTTATCCATTCGCTCTACATGACCTAGCCATCTTAGAAGTTCGATCCGTAGACCTCGTACTAGGCCGATGTCGCTGTATAGCCCGTATAGTTCGTCGTTTTATCTGCTCCTGCACTCCCCGTTTATATGTACAAATGGTACTATAAATTGAAAACAGAATTTTTCTCTCGAAACGCCCAAGACCGTCCCCATCCGCTTTTGTTAAAGTCCAGATCTCTGCGCCATAGAGGAGGACCGGGGTGATTAAGGTTTTGTACGGCGCAACCTTGGTCTTTCGAGAGAGAGCTCTACTTCTCAATTGCTCTTGAGCCGTGGTGTAGTGGTAAACATCACCGACTGTCGAGCGGAATGTCTGTAGTTCAAAGTCTGTCCATAGCCAAGAAATACAATTCCTATACGGAACAATTCTGCAATACAACTGCTGTGAATGGGAAGTGATCAAAATACTGATGCAGGCATAACACTCTCAATGTAACTGCCTTGTCAGTACACGTCATCGTCACTTAGGCAAGTATTATCTTGAAGCAGGAGAAATCGCTGCTAGCTCACTCAAAAGCATACTAAGTTTTATCACAAACTCAGGATTTTTGAGTGAACTGTAAGGGGGGGACATCACAATAGGCCCACTCGTGGCCGCAGTGATCAGGCGACATTGTCCTACCCCCGTACCCTCTCTAACTAACTAACTCTAACACTCTCAATAATATGACACGGTAATGGCATGGAACATTTGCTGAGAACTACAACCAATGTGAAAATTCAGTCGAGTTCCTCTCGAATACTATCTGGGACATCCACCCCTCGAGAGTAGTGAACGAACGTCTACGACCCAAACCATTTGCACTCCGCCCGGGTTGTGTGACAAACATAGTACTTCCTTGGTGGCGTTACAGCCCATAAATGATCAGAGCCAAGCTTCTCTCAATCAACCATGTTGTGTGCGATTTATTGAAAGGGACCTATAGTTTAATGCCGATTCCGCACGGTGTGAGTGGAGAAGCTTTTTCATGTCAAGTATACTACGGGGGGTTTTGCCAGTACCCCGCCGAGGAGGAACGCCGCGAAATAGACAGTCGTTGGTGTTATCGGGATCCGAACTCCCTAATCGTGCGTCAGAGTCCAACACTAACCACTGCGCTACGGCATTCTCATAGCAAAAAACAAAAAAAAAAAAAAAAAAAAGCAGCGGTTAGCAAGAGTAATTCTGCCCTTAATCTCAGCGCTGGTGTTGTTATTGCTGGTCACTACTGAGCCAAGGTGGACGAAGTCCTTCACCACTTCGGATTCGTAGCTGCCAATTGTGACGTTCTCGCCGAGACGTCGGTGTTGGGCGCCCTTTTTGGATGACAGTATATATTTCATTTTAGCCTCGTTAACCAAAAGACTCAGCCGCTTCTGCTTCAATGCTTTCGAACGCTTCATTGATGTCCCGTTGTGTTCGTCCAATTATGTCAATGGCATCCACGGATGCAGGCAGTTGCGCAGACTTGAAATACATCGTACCTCTTATGCTGGCCAGTAAGTCTCGTATGATCTTTTCAAGTACGATGTTGAAAAAATTACATGACAGCGCGTCACCATGTCTAAATCGTTTTTTAACATCAAAGGTCTCTGTTAATTCGCCAACCTGGACACAGGACAGCCAACCTGGCCGCTAGCCAGCCAACCGGGCCGCTAGCCAGCCAACCTGGCCGCCAGGCAACCAACTGCGATCACAATCAACCTGCACCCAGCCAAGCAGCCAACATTGGCGCCAGCCGGCCAACCTGCACATCAGCCAGCTAACCCGCCGCTACCTAGCCAAAGAGGCCATCAGCCGGGCAATCGGGCCACCGAAGAACCACCCTGGCCACCAGCCAGCCACACCGGCTACCAGTAAACCAACCTGGCCACCATCCAGCCAGCCTGGACACTAGATAGATAACATGGACGCCAGCTGGCCAATCTGCACATCAGCCAGCCAATCCGGCCAAGCAGCCAACATGGGCGCCAGCCGGCCAACTTGCACATCAGCCAGGTAACCCGGCCAGTTCACGCGCCGGCTAGCCAGCCAACCTTGCCACCAGCCAGCCTACCTGGCTACCAGCCCGCCAACCTGGCAACAAACCAAGCAACCTGACCACTAGACAGCCTCGCCGGCGACCAGCCAGACGCCCTGGACACAAACCAATCAGGCCACTAGCCAGCCAGTCTGACCACCAGCTAGCCAACCTGGACACTAGACAGCTAACATGGACGCCAACTGGCCGTTCTGCACATCAGCCAGCCAACCCGGTCACTACCCAACCAACATTGGCGCTAGCCTCCAACCTGCACATCAGCCAGCTAACCCGGCCACTACCTAGCCAAAGAGGCCATCAGCCGGGCAATCTGGCCACCGAAGAACCACCCTGGCCACCAGCCAGCCAGACCGGCTACCAGCAAACCAACCTGGCCACCATCCCGCCAACCTGGACACTAGACAGCTAACATGGACGCCAGCTGGCCAATCTGCACATCAGCCAGCCAACCCAGCCACTACCCAATCAAGCAGTCAACATGGGCGCCAGCCGGCCAATGTCGACCTGCCGACCACGAATGGTGGCCTGGTAAGCTTTCGAGCTGCCGTCCACCTATGATGGGCTGGTAAACTCTCGAACTGCCGGCTACCTATGGTGCCCTGGTAAGCTCTGGAGCTGCCGGCCACCTACGGTGGCCTGGTTAAATGTCGATCTGCCGGCCACATATTCTGGCCTGGTAAGCTGTCGAGCTACCGGCAACCTATGGTGGCCTGGTGATCTGTCAAGCTACCTGTGACCTATGATGGCCTGTTAATCTGCCGGCCGCCTATGTTGGCCTGGTTAAATGTCGATCTGCCGGCCACGTATTCTGGCCTGGTAAGCTGTCGAGCTGTCTGCCGCCTATGAAGGCGTGGTAAGCTGTCAAGCTGTCTGCCGCCTATGGTGGCGTGGTAAGCTGTCAAGCTGTCTGCCGCCTATGGTGGCCTGGTAAGCTGTCAACCTATCGGTGTCCTATGGTGGCCTGGTAAGCTGTCAACCTACCGGTGACCTGGTAAGCTGTCGTCGACCGGTCGGCCATCTAGGTTGGCCTAATAGGCTGTCGAGCTGCCGGCCACCTATGGTAGCTGACGTTTATTTCCCTGCACCTCTTTGGACAACCCTTTACAGGGTCCCTGTGATAAAAAAAACGCAAGGATTGATTTTATTAAATATTTTTATTGATCAACATAAAAGAGGAACATGCGACACTTGACTTGGAAAGCCACAAATGCAACCTGCAAGAGTAAAAAGAAAGATTCTTAGTTCGTTGAAAGGGGCGCTTCGAAGCAAAGGATTAAGCCTGTGATTGTTCAGTAGGACCTATTGGATAGTTGTTGCGGTTGTGTATCATGGTACACTATCAATCATAACGACCAAAAATCACAAGCATCAGTCTTACCTTTGTAGCCCACAAGAATGAAGAGTCGGCAGACGCAGTCCTTAATACCTGCAAACAGAGAGGAACAATTAGTGTATTGCAAACTTGGTTTATAGGAATGGAATGAGTAAACGTGGGTAGGATCAGTAGGACCTATTGGATAGTTGGTGCGGTTGTGTATCATGTTACACTAATCAAAATCCACGTTCTCATCATGTGTGATGCAGAAGAAAGTCTTACATCAGTGAGAGTGTCCCAAAATGCAATTATTTCATGAGTAAAGTATTGCGAACGAAAATAGCTGGTGGTACAGGGCTATTAAAAAAAGAGGTTCTGCAGCCCGTTATGCTACTCCATACACCACATTCTCCTGTATACTAACTTTGGGACACCCTCTATAATTAAAACATGTTTTGAGGTACATACCTTAGAATATAAAGCAGAGATGCCCTCCAGGCGCAGCCCAGATCTGAAATAAAACCACGTGGTTAGTTAGAAATTCCCAGATATTACGAAGTGCTTGTGAAAGGAAGCGGCTTCAGTAAGACCAATCAATTTGCACTCAGTCATTGCATGATCAGATAGGGGCGAAAGTAATCTCTCATCATTGGAGAGTCGTTGCTCAAACTAAATGCAATTGATCAGGATATGTTGTATGCTTACCTTTCAACACCCTTCTAATACGTCTCCTGTTCGTCATTTTCCAGTCCGTTTCTCCTGAAGGAACACAAAAAGTAATCGAATATTAGAGAAGGATGTCCATTACTCATCTCACTTACTGATAGTGATGTAGCGTGGGGACGTGCCGACTACTTGATGCTTTAACATTTCAATGAGATCCAGGCAGGCGACTCCTCACGAATCGAATCGTCGCCTGGACGGTTTATTTGTTTGACAAATGAACACATTTACTGGACGACTTACCCATATAGCGAGTTTCATCGTAATCCAGCAGTTTACTGTCGTACACCGTACGAACACGAAGCTGGCGTTTTACGGCCGAAATAAGTGGCGGACGTTGGAACAATGCACCGCGTAATTTCTCCAATCCTTGCTTCACCTTGGCTTTGGATTCTACCGGACCGTGGAGTTTGAAAACATAAACATACTCCTTACCAGCGCTCACGATTAGGCAACCTGAAATCAAAGATGATTACGTCAATCATAAGTCGCTGCTTGTTGCTTCTGACGCATGTGCCTACATCTTGGTTATGTCAACCAGCCGGCAGTCTTTCGACCGTTCCATGATACGCCCACACGTAGCGCATTTCTGTTTATATACACGATCAGACTTAATGGCTGGCTGGCTAGTGTCCCTGCATTTTTACTTTGTAAGATGAACACGAGCAATCCATCTCACATACACACATCAGGATATACTGTTCCCATTCATAGTCACAGACTAGAGTTGAATGCTCTCAAGTCTGCCGACTTATGTCATTGGGGTACTATACTAAACTCCTTCTCAACTTACCAGTAACTTTGGGGTCCAACGTGCCCGAGTGGCCCGTCTTCTCGACCTTCAAAATCTTCTTTATCCAAGGCGACAACCTCGTGCGAGCTCGGATTTGACGGCTTATCCAAATTGAATGTAGCCCGTCTTAGAGTACTTCTTGATATCGCGATTTAAAGGACTCGCACAATACGGCGGCGGTGTGTAATGATTCGTACGAACATTTAGTTTATCGAAAGTCTTCAGCAACAACGGCCATTGAGAGTCCAAATCGACAGGCTCTTCCTTGATCCTCTTCTTTTTCTCGATCTCTAAAACAGGAATGGAATACAAAATTAACTAGGAAGAGTAGCGTGTGTGTCATGCTACACTATCAATATCCTGTTTCTCATCATAACAACCAAAAATCACACGCATCAGTTGATGGTAAATTTTAAATGCTTACCTATAGCCCACAAGAAAGAATCGGCAGACCCAGTGCTTAATACCTGCAAGCAGAGAGAAGAAATTAGTGTATTGCAGACTTGGTTTAAAGGAATGGAATGAGTAAACGTGAGAGGATCAGTAGGACCTATTGGATAGTTGGTGCGGTTGTGTATCATGTTACACTAATCAAAATCCACGTTCTCATCATGTGTGATGCAGAAGAAAGTCTTACATCAGTGAGAGTGTCCCAAAATGCAATTATTTCATGAGTAAAGTATTGCGAACGAAAATAGCTGGTGGTACAGGGCTATTAAAAAAAGAGGTTCTGCAGCCCGTTATGCCACTCCTTACACCACATTCTCCTGTATACTAACATTGGGACACCCTCTATAATTAAAACATGTTTGAAGGTACATACCTTAGAATATAAAGCAGAGATGCCCTCCAGGCGCAGCCCAGATCTGAAATAAAACCAATTGGTTAGTTAGAAATTCCCAGATATTACGAAGTGCTTGTGAAAGGAAGCGGCTTCAGTAAGACCAATCAATTTGCACTCAGTCATTGCATGATCAGATAGGGGCGAAAGTAATCTCTCATCATTGGAGAGTCGTTGCTCAAACTAAATGCAATTGATCAGGATATGTTGTATGCTTACCTTTCAACACCCTTCTAATACGTCTCCTGTTCGTCATTTTCCAGTCCGTTTCTCCTGAAGGAACACAAAAAGTAATCGAATATTAGAGAAGGATGTCCATTACTCATCTCACTTACTGATAGTGATGTAGCGTGGGGACGTGCCGACTACTTGATGCTTTAACATTTCAATGAGATCCAGGCAGGCGACTCCTCACGAATCGAATCGTCGCCTGGACGGTTTATTTGTTTGACAAATGAACACATTTACTGGACGACTTACCCATATAGCGAGTTTCATCGTAATCCAGCAGTTTACTGTCGTACACCGTACGAACACGAAGCTGGCGTTTTACGGCCGAAATAAGTGGCGGACGTTGGAACAATGCACCGCGTAATTTCTCCAATCCTTGCTTCACCTTGGCTTTGGATTCTACCGGACCGTGGAGTTTGAAAACATAAACATACTCCTTACCAGCGCTCACGATTAGGCAACCTGAAATCAAAGATGATTACGTCAATCATAAGTCGCTGCTTGTTGCTTCTGACGCATGTGCCTACATCTGGGTTATGTCAACCAGCCGGCAGTCTTTCGACCGTTCCATGATACGCCCACACGTAGCGCATTTCTATTTATATACACGATCAGACTTAATGGCTGGCTGGCTAGTGTCCCTGCATTTTTACTTTGTAAGATGAACACGAGCAATCCATCTCACATACACACATCAGGATATACTGTTCCCATTCATAGTCACAGACTAGAGTTGAATGCTCTCATGTCTGCCGGCTTATGTCATTGGGGTACTATACTAAACTCCTTCTCAACTTACCAGTAACTTTGGGGTCCAACGTGCCCGAGTGGCCCGTCTTCTCGACCTTCAAAATCTTCTTGATCCAAGGCGACAACCTCGTGCGAGCTCGGATTTGACGGCTTATCCAAATTGAATGTAGCCCGTCTTAGAGTACTTCTTGATATCGCGATTTAAAGGACTCGCACAATACGGCGGCGGTGTGTAATGATTCGTACGAACATTTGTTTATCGAAAGTCTTCAGCAACAACGGCCATTGAGAGTCCAAATCGACAGGCTCTTCCTTGATCCTCTTCTTTTTCTCGATCTCTAAAACAGGAATGGAATACAAAATTAACTAGGAAGAGTAGCGTGTGTGTCATGCTACACTATCAATATCCTGTTTCTCATCATAACAACCAAAAATCACACGCATCAGTTGATGGTAAATTTTAAATGCTTACCTATAGCCCACAAGAAAGAATCGGCAGACCCAGTGCTTAATACCTGCAAGCAGAGAGAAGAAATTAGTGTATTGCAGACTTGGTTTAAAGGAATGGAATGAGTAAACGTGAGAGGATCAGTAGGACCTATTGGATAGTTGGTGCGGTTGTGTATCATGTTACACTAATCAAAATCCACGTTCTCATCATGTGTGATGCAGAAGAAAGTCTTACATCAGTGAGAGTGTCCCAAAATGCAATTATTTCATGAGTAAAGTATTGCGAACGAAAATAGCTGGTGGTACAGGGCTATTAAAAAAAGAGGTTCTGCAGCCCGTTATGCCACTCCTTACACCACATTCTCCTGTATACTAACATTGGGACACCCTCTATAATTAAAACATTTTTGAAGGTACATACCTTAGAATATAAAGCAGAGATGCCCTCCAGGCGCAGCCCAGATCTGAAATAAAACCACGTGGTTAGTTAGAAATTCCCAGATATTACGAAGTGCTTGTGAAAGGAAGCGGCTTCAGTAAGACCAATCAATTTGCACTCAGTCATTGCATGATCAGATAGGGGCGAAAGTAATCTCTCATCATTGGAGAGTCGTTGCTCAGACTAAATGCAATTGATCAGGATATGTTGTATGCTTACCTTTCAACACCCTTCTAATACGTCTCCTGTTCGTCATTTTCCAGTCCGTTTCTCCTGAAGGAACACAAAAAGTAATCGAATATTAGAGAAGGATGTCCATTACTCATCTCACTTACTGATAGTGATGTAGCGTGGGGACGTGCCGACTACTTGATGCTTTAACATTTCAATGAGATCCAGGCAGGCGACTCCTCACGAATCGAATCGTCGCCTGGACGGTTTATTTGTTTGACAAATGAACACATTTACTGGACGACTTACCCATATAGCGAGTTTCATCGTAATCCAGCAGTTTACTGTCGTACACCGTACGAACACGAAGCTGGCGTTTTAAGGCCGAAATAAGTGGCGGACGTTGGAACAATGCACCGCGTAATTTCTCCAATCCTTGCTTCACCTTGGCTTTGGATTCTACCGGACCGTGGAGTTTGAAAACATAAACATACTCCTTACCAGCGCTCACGATTAGGCAACCTGAAATCAAAGATGATTACGTCAATCATAAGTCGCTGCTTGTTGCTTCTGACGCATGTGCCTACATCTGGGTTATGTCAACCAGCCGGCAGTCTTTCGACCGTTCCATGATACGCCCACACGTAGCGCATTTCTGTTTATATACACGATCAGACTTAATGGCTGGCTGGCTAGTGTCCCTGCATTTTTACTTTGTAAGATGAACACGAGCAATCCATCTCACATACACACATCAGGATATACTGTTCCCATTCATAGTCACAGACTAGAGTTGAATGCTCTCATGTCTGCCGGCTTATGTCATTGGGGTACTATACTAAACTCCTTCTCAACTTACCAGTAACTTTGGGGTCCAACGTGCCCGAGTGGCCCGTCTTCTCGACCTTCAAAATCTTCTTGATCCAAGGCGACAACCTCGTGCGAGCTCGGATTTGACGGCTTATCCAAATTGAATGTAGCCCGTCTTAGAGTACTTCTTAATATCGCGATTTAAAGGACTCGCACAATACGGCGGCGGTGTGTAATGATTCGTACGAACATTTAGTTTATCGAAAGTCTTCAGCAACAACGGCCATTGAGAGTCCAAATCGACAGGCTCTTCCTTGATCCTCTTCTTTTTCTCGATCTCTAAAACAGGAATGGAATACAAAATTAACTAGGAAGAGTAGCGTGTGTGTCATGCTACACTATCAATATCCTGTTTCTCATCATAACAACCAAAAATCACACGCATCAGTTGATGGTAAATTTTAAATGCTTACCTATAGCCCACAAGAAAGAATCGGCAGACCCAGTGCTTAATACCTGCAAGCAGAGAGAAGAAATTAGTGTATTGCAGACTTGGTTTAAAGGAATGGAATGAGTAAACGTGAGAGGATCAGTAGGACCTATTGGATAGTTGTTGCGGTTGTGTATCATGTTATACTAATCAAAATCCACGTTCTCATCATGTGTGATGCAGAAAGTCTTACATCAGTGAGAGTGTCCCAAAATGTAATTATTTCATGAGTAAAGTATTGCGAACGAAAAGAAAAATAGTGTGATAGCTGGTGGTTCAGGGCTATTAAGGGCTGGTGGTACATACACCACATTCTCCTGTATGCTTACTTTGGGACACCCTTTACGATTAAAACATATTTTAAAGTAATCTCTCATCATTGGAGAGTCGTTGCTCAAACTAAATGCAATTGATCAGGATATGTGTATGCTTACCTTTCAACACCCTTCTAATACGTCTCCTGTTCGTCATTTTCCAGTCTGTTTCTCCTGAAGGAACACAAAAAGAAATCGAATATTAGAAAAGGCTGCCCATTACTCATCTCACTTACTGATAGTGATGTAACGTGCTTCTCAGTAAGACCAATCAATTCGCATTCAATCATCGATTCGATCAGATAGGGGCGAAAGTGATTTCTCATCACAAAAAAGCAAACACTACAAGAGCATGACGGTTTAAGAGTTTATATTTACCTTCATCTGCACACCATCGATCGAGGGCACCAAACAAGGACCTGTACATCAGGATCTGAAAGAAATTCAATTAGAAACCGATACACCAGGACAAAATATTCTTACCTCTTCTTCTCCTCCGCGCGCTTAGTTTGTCTTTTTCTCGTTTATAAATACCAAAACCATTCTGTTTACATAAATCTTTTCTTTTATTTACAAATAATATGAAAACAATAGAACTTGTATCTCGTTCACTCTGGCATACATTAAGATTCCAAATTACAGAGACCAAAGTACAGGGGGCATATTCGTAGGCAAAATACAGTTTGTTTCATTTAGGATTACTTATCAAACTATAGACTTAAGACTATAAGTTCAGCGTTTTACTGTTAAAAGGAAATTACTGAAGAAAAAGATTAAAAAAAAAAAAAAAACTTAAACGTTTCTCATTCTCCTCTCTCCTCGTTCACTTAGTTGGAGTGTACACATACAATCCGATTGGTTACAGTTTAAAATAAAAAGAAAAATGCATTGCTACGCAACTTTCGAGTTACCCTGAGACCTATTCTTCTTCTTCTCGCTCCCTATCTTTGTCTTTCTTCTTCTTCTTTTTCTTCTCTTTCTTTTCGGTAGGAACTTCCTCAGACTCTTGGGTTGTCGGCACATCGGTGGGATCGGCTTCGACTGCGGCTTCTTCGGCACGCTCCTTGTCGGCCTTGTGTTTCTTTTTCTTCTTCTTCTCTGAGGTAGATACGGAAGCAGAGACGTCTAGGTGTGCAGCTGATTCATCCTGGCTTGTGCTACTCAATTTTCGCTAAAAATGAGAATGAGGGAAATTAATTTCTCGGTCGATTGGGTAGATGATAGGTATCTATTGATAACGTAGGCATCAGCAAGACCAATCAAATTCGCATTCAATCACAGGGATCAGATAGGGGCGAAAGTATACACTCATCATTGAGGTACTCGTACGCGTATAAAAAAAAAAAAAAAAAAGAAATCATACAACTCACCTTCTTAGCTGACTCCTCAACTCCATTATTGGTCGCAGCCTCACCAGCTACGGCCGGCTTCTTTACATTGTAGTCTACAAAACCAGTCAACCATTCCTTTGGTGTGTTCTCGTTCGGTCGACCATATTTATCTAATTTGCCCGAGGCAATAAGGGCCTTCTTCGCCGATGCCTTTGGTCCCAAGCCCCACTTTCTCGGGTATGTATCACGTTCCATGATCACACGCTTGATCTTCGCTACAACACCATGATCGCAGGATGCAATCGTGGCAGTGGTCATTTGTGCAATAGCCAAGCAAATAGCCTCTCCCTTTGTGGTTACGATAACAATCTCCTGATCGATCTCAATGCCATCCTCGTACCGAAGGACACCGGGCAACATGATCTTGGCGCCATAACATACTGCATTCACCTACAATCGAAGAGAGTTGATTATACAACTTCGAAAATGACAGATTTTGTATTGTAACGCACCGAACTGTCCTTCATGATGATTCTCTTGTGATTAACAAGCAATCCTTCCAAGGGCTTCACCACTCGCCTCAGCATCGACTCATCCTTATGATTCTCATATAGATACTGCGCGTCGAGTACATCATGCATTGTCACCATACCATCACGTTCCGATTGTATTCCCGATCTCACACGACGAAGTTCGACCATTTGACCGCCAACGCCAAGTACCAGACCCAAATGCACACACATGGTACGAATATACGAGCCAGCCTCGCAACTAACCCAAAAAACACCTTTTTTTTGTGAATGTGAATTGCCACACATGTATGCAAGGACAACGAAAGAAAAAGAAACAAAAGACGCACTCAGTTGCTGACTACTTGATGCTTTAGCATTTCAATAAGATCCAGGCAGGCGACTCCTCGCGAATCGAATCGTCGCCTGGACGATGAATGCAATTTTTTTTTTGTTTGACAAATTAACACATTTACAGGACGACTTACCCATATTGCGAGTTTCATCGTAATCCAGCAGTTTACTGTCGTACACCGTACGCACACGAAGCTGGCGTTTTACGGCTGAAATAAGTGGCGGACGTTGGAACAGTGCGCCGCGTAATTTCTCCAATCCTTGTTTCACCTTGGCTTTGGAATCTACCGGACTGTGGAGTTTAAAAACAGCAACATACTCCTTACCAGCGCTCTGTTGAGACTTTACCAGACGGGTAGCGCGGTCAATGCACACGATTAGGCAACCTGAAATCAAAGATGATTACGTCAATCATCGGTCACTGCTTGTTGCTTCTGACGCACGTGCCGTGTGCCAACATCTTGGTTATGTCAACCAGCCGGCAGTCTTTCGACCGTTCCATGATACGCCCACACGTAGCGCATTTCTGTCTATATACACGATCAGACTTAATGGCTGGCTGGCTAGTGTCCCTGCATTTTTACTTTGTAAGATGAACACGAGCAATCCATCTCACATACACACATCAGGATATACTGTTCCCATTCATAGTCACAGACTAGAGTTGAATGCTCTCAAGTCTGCCGACTTATGTCATTGGGGTACTATACTAAACTCCTTCTCAACTTACCAGTAACTTTGGGGTCCAACGTGCCCGAGTGGCCCGTCTTCTCGACCTTCAAAATCTTCTTGATCCAAGCGACAACCTCGTGCGAGCTCGGATTTGACGGCTTATCCAAATTGATGTAGCCCGTCTTGACATACTCCTTGATATCGCGATTTAAAGGACTCGTACCATACGGCAGCGGTGTGTAATGATTCGTACGAACATTTAGTTTATCGAAATTCTTCAGCAACAACGGCCATTGCGACGTATCCAATTTAGTGATTTTATCCGATGATTTGATTTTGAATTCATTGGATTTCTGAATGCTGCCGAGGTCATCCAAATCGACAGGCTCCTCCTTGATCCTCTTCTTTTTCTTCTCTTTCTTGATCTCTACAACAGGAACGGAATACAAAATTGATTAGGAAGAGTAGCGTGGGAGAAAAATGTGTTCCCAGTCGAATGGCAAAAAGAGAAATTGACGTAAAAGTCAGCAGCCGCGAATTTGTGACAAAGAAAATGTATTGTTTGGATAAATTGAGGGATATTTACCAATTTCTTCCATTTTTTCGGATAAAATACAATTCACGACACGCGGACACCAGGAACACGTCCCACGGAAAGAATGAGGTTAGGAAAATTACGGGTTGATATACCGCCATGCATTTGCCGAAAAGCGTAAACACGTGTCGGCGACATGTGCTGTCATCTAGCAGTCAGTGGTTAATGTCATGCTGAGGTGACGTTACACTAAATTATACATTTTAAGATTAAAAACATTTTAGTTTTAGTGATTTGGGCGCGTCATAATACAAGCTCTAGGGGGTAATTTGGTGACAATAGGGCTTTGGAGGGTGCATGAATGGATTTACCTGAAGTGAAGAAATAGTTTCGGAAGCCGCCTGTCCCTTAGAGTCAGGTTCGATGAGTGGCAACATATGAACGTCCAAGGTGTCTGGTCCATCGCGCACGACAGGTGTTTCTGTTTATTCCGAAACAAGGCTACACGAGCCATTCCTGGCTTTAGGAACAATAGCATATTATTTGACAATAAAACTTGGGGCGGTCGTCCAGGGTAAGTCATGGGGAACAACTTATCCTCTCACATGTCACAGTCTAGAGCCACAGTTTGCGGCTTTCTTATACGCAATTGATGTTGTTCCTGTAGATACTTAGGGGAATGTAACAGTGAACCTATAAAAAACGGCGATAGAATGAGGTCGTAAGGCTGTTGCTCATCGAGAGACCCCTTTCTGGTATGATCGTGTTTAAGGTGGATAGTTTCGGACGATCGGGCAATGAAAAAGATTTGACTGAGCTTTACTGATGAAGAACGTCTGGTTACATGTTACATAGTAAGGTTTCGAGTGGAAACGAAATGTGGGAACTGTTTTCAACAATCGTCCTTAAAACCTTCGTCATCAGCAGTCCGAGAATCTATCAGGAATAACAAGCATGCATTCAATTCTCTTTGGGAGTATATTCCTTTTGATCAAAGCAATGCTTGTGTCAAATCCGGCCCGCAAACCGGCGTCCTATGTCCGCTGTTATGGTGCATGGTATTCGACTCTCTGCTTGGTGCATTGAGAGCTGAGAATAAGGAAGAAACACTTCTGTAGACTGTTTAACGGCGATGAAAGATCTAATACAACTGTCAGGCAGAATGTAAAATATGGAGGAAAGCACGCCCGACGAATAGATGCCTGTTTCACAATGCTACTACACGGCGCGGCGACAGCGCAACTACAACGCCGTAGCTGTCAAATCCATATTCATTCATTGGAATCATATGGAGTAAGTCACGTAGTTCCTATGTGGCTTACTCCCTATAATTCCATTGAATGAATATGGATTTGACAGCTACGGCGTTTGTAGTTGCGCTGTCGCCGCGCCGTGTAGTAGCATTGTGAAAAAGACAAGAATCTCAGCATCGTTTGCCCAGTCCATAAGAAAGGAGATCCCTATAACTGCGCCAACTACAGAGGAATACGTTTGCTTAACATTGCATACAAGATCTTCTCTGCCGTATTGTGTGAACGCCTGAAACTCTTTGTGTATAATCTGATAGGTTTTTACCAGTGTGGTTTCAGTCCAGTCCAGATCTTCGAGAAGACCCTAGAATACCGAATTGACATTTATCGCCTTTTCGTCGATTTTAAAGCCGCGTATGATATTGTGCATGGGGACGAGCTCTACGGAGCCATGTCTAGTTTTCCATCCCTCTCAGATTGCGCAGAATGATAATGGAGAACTCTCGCTGCTCCATTTGGGTCGGTAACGAATTAACAGAGACATTTGATGCTAAAAAAGAATTTAGATAAGGTGACGCGCTGTCATGTATATATTTCAACATCATTCTTGAAAATATTATACGAGACTCACTGGCCAACACAAGAGGTACGATCTATTTCTAGTCAGCGCAACTGCTTGCGTACGCGGATGACATTGATTTAATTGGACGAACACAGCGCGACGTCAATGAAGCGTTCGAGAGCATTGTAGTAGAAGCGCCTAAAATGGGTCTTTCGGTTAACGAGGGTAAAACGAAATATACGCTGTTCACTCAAAACGATGCACAGCACCGACGTCTTGTCCAGAACGTCATAACTGACAGCTATATATTCGAACTGGTAAGGGCTTCGTCCACCTTGTCTCACTAGTGACCAGCGGCAACAACACCAGCGCTGAGATCAAACGCAGAATTACTCTTGCCAACCGCTGCTTTTTGGGCTCAAGAGACAATTGAGAAGTAGAGTCCTCTCGCGAAAGGCTAAGGTTGCGCTATACAAAACCTAAATCATCTCGGACCTCTTCTATGGTGTAGAGGCCTGGACTTTAACGAAAGCGGATGAGGCGGCCCTTGGCCGTTTTGAGAGGAAATTTCTGCGTTCAATCTATGGTCGCGATAGTATAAACGGGGAGTCGAGGAGAATATACAACGACGAACTATACGGGCTGTACAGCGACATCGGCCTAGTACGAGGTCTACGGATCCAATGTCTGAGATGGCTAGGCCATGTAGAGCGAATGGATAGCACAGCTTCGGCTCGAAGAGTCTTCGAATCCAACCCCGAGGGACGACGCAGCAGAGGACGACCGAATCTAAGGTGGCGCACATAGGTGGAAGGGGACCTTAACCAACTGGGAGTGCGTCGCTGGAAACAGATAGCAATAGACCGTGCCAGCTGGAGAAGTTTGTTGGTCGAGGCACAGAATCACACCGGACTGTAGCGGCACCTGAGTAGGCAAGTAAGTAAAGTTCCCCATCATGCCACCTCCGGCTGCCTGGAAAAGCTGAATAGACAGGCCGTCTACGCCAGTAGCTTTCTTAAGACTTAAGTTTCGACATGGCTGTCCTGACTTCGTCTAGGTCAGGGAGACACATTTCTTTTCTACCAGCGTCTGTCATGAATGTCAAATTTTGCCCGTCGCCGTTATATACTTTGCGGAAATATTTTTTCCAGCAATTACCGCGTTTAGCATCGACGAATCTACTGGTACCGAACAAATTTAACTATTAACGTTGAAGGCTCTGTGTAAAGAAGAAACGTCATGACCCTTTCATGCCAATAAAATAGTGAACGACTAGCCTGAGCCTGACAGAGAATTGTTCTCATCTTTTTAGTATCCGAGGTAAACGCTGTGTCAAGGGCTTATAAACAGCAGAATGGGTTTGAGATGCCTTTAAGCCAATTTTCATCCGATTGAAGTACCTTCAAGACAAGTGACCTTATTGCATCAACCGCTTCAAGAAACGTCGGAAAACGTTGACCTCGCATTTTATTTTTGATCTACGGGAACGAGAAGATGCCACGACCTATCACGATCTTATGATATCTTTTGAAAGACCGCGAATGACTTTTTTTTAATTTTTTCATTTCATTTTTTGCATTTCTTTGCGCCAATCGACAAGAGCCTTTTTTCGAGTGATTGTCCAACTATGCGGTAACCAACGTGGACAAATCATTTTGACGGCCAAACCATTACGCAATATGGAATGCATGCGGGTGTCTCATGACGATCACGAGCCGATTTTTGACGATCTTAACGAAATCGTTCGGTGGCATAGTGCGACTACTATTGAATCGGCGAAGCATGGTGACTCGAGAGGGTACTTCTTTACCATAAGTGGAAGCGAGTTGATCGGCACAACGTTGTTGTTTTAGTCAACGTTGAAAATCATAAAAGAAAACTGCAAAGATGTATCCAGCTGTCCGCACTAAGAATACCATATCAATAGTGTTTGGAGCACGCTCAAGACATTATCGCTTGTCTGATTGTTTGGCGAAAGGTTAGAAGTGCTCTAAGGCTCAGTTCAATTCGGATATTATTCATAAAGGTGCGGCTGTGGCCAGGTACTTATTCCCATCCTCCCAAATGGGACTGAAATGCATACTCGAAGGCTTTGTGAGTGCTTTCTGTAGCGCTGGGATAAAAGCAAACGTAGCGCTGAGAGGGACCAGAGTAGTTGGTAAAGTCGGAATACAACGAGGACGAAAGGCATCGGTGCGATAAAGGCTCTACGTTCAACAGCTATCATTCCAAATAGAGAGAGCTATGCAACGGTAATTGTGGGGACTGTTTTGATGGTAATTATAGTCATTTATCGCTTTATATGAGGGCACCGTGTTGCAGTAGTTAGTGTGTGGGACTCTGACGCACGATGAGCGAGTTCGGATCCTGATAACACCAACGCCATCGAATGTTTATTTCGCGGCGTCCCTCTTCGGCGGGGTACTGGCAGAAGCCCCCGTAGTATAACTTGCCTTGAGAAAGTTTCTCGACTTGCGCCGTTCGGAGTCGGCATTAAACTGTAGGTCCCTTTCACCTGTGTGGAAAATAAATCACACACAACATGGGTGATTGAAGAGAAGCTTGGCTCTGGTCCTTCATGTGCTGTAACGCCACCAAAGAGTATCGCTTTATATATCTCCCTAAACGTAGTACGGAGACTTTTCCGTACAATTTTCTATTTTTCTAAATGTTTCGGCAAATGCATAACAACATTTATGCTTTCAGAAGTATTTTACACTTTTTTTAAGACATAATTGACAATCATGCATATTGTAGCCGGACCTTAGCGCATTGTATAAAATGACAGCCAAACTCATCTTCGAAACACACCCAAAACGAACAGAATTCCCTCCAATTTCATTGGCCATCTGCCGAAATGCCAAGGCAAATCAGTGCAGCCAACTGTCACCCAATTTACAAAACAGAAACTGTAACTGATTCAAAAGCGATCGAACGAAGTCTGTCACCAAAAAATTAAATAAAACAGTTTCTCAAGGAGATACCCATCAAATCGATTGCAAATAAACAAAAAAAAGATATCGCGGAATAAAATCTATTAGCAAAACGTTGAATTATGCCCCGTACAAAGGTTTCAAAAAATTCAAAGCGCAACCGAGATGCCGCCATTCGCGAGGAAAAGATCCGTGAATTCGATTCTGCTCTGGACCAATTTATCAACGCATTGGACATGAAAATCAAACAAGATATTTCAGACATCGAGTCAGAAATTGGCCTAATGAGGGCACGAATTCCACAGAAAGTTCTCTCCATGAACATCGGTGACCTCATGAGTCTGGTGGGTATCCTCCAGGTCTATTATGTTGTGAATAAAGTCATTTGTTTCTTTGTAGAATGTGTCCAAGTTTCTTGAAGTGCAACCGCCAACCACATTTAATACATCGTATCCGGCAGGGAGCCATAGTTCGCTACAGAACCAATCGTCATTGCTGCGATCGGTGAAGAAGTCCAACGATGAAGGTGAGTATTCAAACTTTCCTTTGTTCATTGTGTGTTTTAACCCTCAGCATCGCTCATTTTACTAATGCACCGCTTGTATTCTGGTGACTTTTTTTCTGTTTTTCTTCCACTTGGTGTTGGTTTCTCGCTTTCTCGCCTCAATTCTGTTCGCATTTTAATGAATGGTCATCGTTCTTACGATGGATTATACAAAAGGCTACCTTACAGAGGATAGTACAACCAGCACAGTGGGCGTGAATCAGATGAATATGTCTCACTTGCGGCCGATGACAAATAATGGCCGTATGCCTGGACCATTGAGCTCGGCAAAGGCGCGCAGACCACGTCGAAGTCGTTCAGCTTGCGGTTATCCTAGCAGTGCACTTAAGCCTAAGCCATCTGCAAATACATCTACAGTCGCATCTGATCGTATGTCAAGGCAGAAGTTCCGTACGCCTGTAGCACCGAGACAGAAGGCAGTCAGTGCCGATCGTACGCCACAGAGAAAAATGCCAAACAGTCCGACAGCGCTGCTCAGATGGCCCAAACCCGGCGAGATGGTCATATCCATGACCGGTACACCCGTCGTTTCAAATACGTAAGTTAATAGTAAACCTTTCTTACCAACTGGACTTGACTTGTTTTCGTTTAGGGTGCCAGAGCAATATGCGAATGTAAATATTCCGATCCGAGACGGAGTACTCTCGCTGCGACCGAAGAAGTTACAATCTCTCGATCCCGAAATCGTGCATAAAATCGATGAGGAAACCTTGAGCCAAATCAAGTTGCTTCAATCCAATCTGGAGCTGATCATGAGCTACGTAGACAAAACAGACAAATTATAAGACACCCACCCATCACGTACGCTCGTTCCCCGCCACTATATCTATTTCTTATTCCGTGTTTCGTTATGTTATGTTCATCATTTCTGCTTCATATGTATATTTTGTTCTTTGTCGTTTAGTAGAAAATAAAATGAAAAGAAGAAAGCAATTAAGAGGCAATTGCGGTAAGGAAAAAAACGATGTCACAGGTTCTACCGAGATTTGAACTCGGATCGCTGGATTCAAAGTCCAGAGTGCTAACCATTACACCATAGAACCCTGTGTTGAAGGGTATCCAATTGCGTGTTTTCATCCTCACGCTTTGGAGGGTGATGGCGCACCTCTTTGTGTGGAAAAAAAGGCGAGTGTTGATTGCTTGCATTCCAAACCGCAGGATGTGGGGTTTATATGTAACGCAATCGAAGGTTCCACCGAGATTTGAACTCGGATCGCTGGATTCAGAGTCCAGAGTGCTGACCATTACACCATGGAACCACGGCGAGAGGGGATGATCCGATTCCAAAGATGCAACACACCAAAGTGTCAGTAGCAGGTACACACTGACCCAACACTTCGAGGTTTAGGTGAGAGCCACTGTGCTGTTCACTGCAAAACGTCCGAGCAGCATAAGTGGGTAATATTGACGTCACGGAGGAATTCTACTCCTTTACACAGAAAGCCAAGAAATTGTGGATAATGCCCGTCAGAAGCGTGTAATCCATATCTGACCGCGATGAATCGCCCTCAGAACTCAAGAAATTGGAGAGCGATGACATCAGTTTCGTTGGAATCAAATCGTTTACCACGGTGAGTGCTAAAACTAAGAAGTGGAAAGTATCCTTCTTGGTTCAGTTCAAATCCAACAGCAAGCTGGACAGTGTAAGCGCCATTATCTCACTAGATTGCCAAGAAGGCACGGAAACGTGTTACAATGTGTCTGCAGCCAACGGTTCGGGCACACAGGAAACACAAAATAGAGGAACACGTCCCGGGTCCGACAAAGAACACCATGCAACAACTCAGACAAGCAAATTTGGCTCAGCGGCGAAAAGTAGACAAAATGCCTTCCTCGAGACATGTCCAAACATCAGCCGTCACTCCCCAAATAGTACCGGTCAGGGAAATATGATACAAATGCTCTAGGCTTTTATTAAAGGCCCAGTGCCCGTCCCTAATGCACTAGAGGCTGAGGTGGACCTGCACTCGATTCTGTTATTCAAGGGCAGATAGGTCAACTCCAGCAGCAAGCAAATCGGGTGGACAGGTAGAGAGTTTCTTAAAGGTCCCTGCTGGATCGAGAGACGCGCCGTTCTTTTTAACCCTTTACCGGACGAAAGCCCTGTTGTATTTTTGTCTAGCGAAACTAAGTTAAACCAGAGGCACAAACTTCGGCCCAATTCTTTTAATATAATCTGAAGAGACCGACCCAACACTTCGAAGGCGGAGGCGTCGCTATCTTTACTCATAAGAAAATTCAGCCTAAGGTCAAGTACTAGAGGCATATGTTGTGCCTCCTTCCTTCAGAACGCAAGAGGGATACGCCTGAAGCACCTCAGCCAATATCCTCATTGTAGAGCTCGGAACACTTTCGATTTGTGCGCTTGAACTCGGAAGGAAACTTTTATGTTTTCGCCAGAAATTTGAATGGCAAACATAGTGATTGGGGAAATGATGTTCTCAACACCAGAGGGAGCCTACTAAGTCATTGGTGGTCCCTGTGTAACTTTGAGTACAAAATAAAGTTGCACGCCAACGGATGGTCCGTTGTTTGTTGTTTCCTATAAGCGACTCTTATCTGGACCTTATGCTGCTTGACTCTCGACTAAGACTGTTAGGCACGAACGATTGACCTACGGACCGTCGAATACGACAGTGACCACTGCGAACGGAGTGCCGTGATCAAGGTTCCTGACGTCCAAACGTTTCTATACGACTATAACATATCACGTTGTCCACGCTTTACCAGTTGCCTGACGAGGGCGCTTAGTTCGAGTGCTTCCTTCCCAGCGACCAATAGGAACCTGTCAAAAGACGAGATTGATAGGTTCCTCAAACAAATGGGCGAAATAATACAAACGATGAACAGAACGATGCCACTAACGTGTACCGAAACGCGGCAATTGATGCAATTCACAGACAGAAAAGTATAGATTCGTTCGAAGACTCAAACTCTTATACAGGCAGCTTACCAACAAGCAAAACTCGGAATCAGAACACTGAAGTCACCTATGTATTAAAAACCTCCAACGATTGAAAAAAAATTACAGAAGCTTCCGAGAGCGTCAGACAATGAACGTCTATTACGTATAGTACGCTTAGGTATAGTAGCGGCAATCCTCAGGAGAAAGTGGCGACAGTCGGAGCTGTCTTCCAGGAAGTGTGCAAGAATGATAGAATTTACCTGAACAATGTAGCCCTGTTTCATCATTTCTACCTGCGAAACGATATCAGCGCAGTAGGAATGCACTTCTCTTGTAGTGTTATACCCCTTATCGCTGGTTATACTGATGTTATACAAAATCGAAAATGAAATGAAATGAAAATGGAACGAGAGGAACGTCGTTCCGACGAAAGGCATATATTTCATCTTTGACAAAGCATCTATAAGAGGTTCTATGGTGTAATGGTTAGCACTCTGGACTTTGAATCCAGCGATCCGAGTTCAAATCTCGGTAGAACCTACAGGACTTCCGAACGTTCGAGTACTTTTTTTTGTTTTTGTGGATCCATTTTGAGATTAATTAAAGCAACATAGAGGCGTGACCAGAAAGAGCTATTTATTCTGACAGCAGTAGTGTACAGCATCATGTTATCCGCGTTGTAAATTAGTTGCGTTCATAGGAAATGCACTTTCGGGGTGAGTATACTTGGAAGACGAATACTGTCGGTTTTCGGTGTGTAGGCGGTAGGTACTATGCGGCGCTAACAGGTCGGCTCTATGAACAGCCAAAAACAGACTTGTAATGTACAGTGTCGCGTTAAGCGCACCGCTTAATGCAAGCGCTTGTTAGGACTATTCATTCGTGTTCCTAGTGGTCTTTCTTAACGACTGGCAAAAGTGAATTTTGCACCCGAGGAAGACTACTCTCTCGCCAGATTATGGAACAAGTTGATATGAAGTCACCTGCGCGAAATTGTTCTCTGGCAACGGGGTTGTTCTCCTGCTAGATTGCATTGCACTCAAGGCACACCACCTTATTATGTCGACGACATAGTGCGAGCGATTTTGAATTCTGTCTAGCAGGTGCACCAGATGGCAAAGCACTAACAAAGGCCTTGTAGGCGTAGCATCTATCTGACAGATGCTGGCCTGCTAAAAAGCGAGAAAAGCCACCGCCGACGAACAGCTTGCGGCACTGTTAGTAAGTCCAACACCCACCTCCTCGTGGTGTCATCTGGAGATTTTCTTTGGAAATTAGGTACAGACGGGGAAGGGCGAATGGCGAGTTTCCTACGCTAAAAAACCGGTTCAGTCAGTTGGGCTACGGCCCATCATCACTCAGAGACAACCACAAGCCTCCGATTTAACAGACGGACTAAATGTTGACGATCTCCGCAAATGTATAAAAAAGGACAGGAGTATCAGTTCAGACCGGGTGCTGCCGGACAGTTAGAAGAAGCCCAAACTTGCTATAAAGCAGTTATTACCGCACTCCAAGAACTGCGATGGGATGCACCGGGTAGAAAGAGGATGAAAAACGGTGACATATACTACTTTTTCAAAATATGCACCCGAATTCAAAATAAAACACGAGCCGTAATAAATTTCAAAGGATTTGTATTTCTTACTGTCGTTATAAAAAAGAGGTTGACTGAGTCGGTCGCAAGCAAAAGACGAACTGAACTAATCTCAGTTAATTTAAGAGAGAATTGCATGATATAATTCTAGAGGTATTAGTGTAATAGGATTGCATATGTATTTGTAATGAAGCTTTTCGACATCCTCCCGCCCGCAAGGAATTACGTTCAATCGGTTATTTCCAAAGGATACAGGAGTTGTATTGGTCTTCGTAGAATAGATCCGTTTGCCAGCCGTATTTCGCAGGCTCGGGTGTTTCCGTCTCTACCTGGAAAGCACTTCTCAATGACCGCAAGATGCCAAAGCGTTCTAGGCAACGATGAATCCTCCAAAAGCACGACATCTCCGACTCGTATACTGGAACTCAATGGATTTCGGGCGTGATGTAAAGATCTCAATTGTAGTAGGTATTCCTTATACCACCGCTTCTTGAAACCAGCCAAAAAACGTAGGCGCTCCTTCCATTGACCTCTCAATTCTTTTCCTGATGGTTGCTTGTAAGCTGATTCAGCTATATTTCCGTTCGCACCAATAAGGAAATGGGCCGGAGTAAGGGGCGCAAGATCTAACGGGTCATCTCCAGCATAAGTTAGCGGCCTCAAGTTAACGACTCCTTCGACTTCTGTTAATAGAGTTTGAAATTGATAAGCACTTAAAGTTGCCTTACCGATAGCTGCTCTTAGAGCCGACTTAACCACTCCTATCAATCGTTCCCAAAAACCGCCCCACCATGGGGCACGCTCGACGATGAACTTCCACTTAATGTGAGAGTTGCTTAGGAAACCAAGAAAGCGTTCGTTCGTCCACATATCGTTAATTTTTCGTAGCTCCGACGACGCCTTTTTGAATGTAGTGGCGTTATCAGAGTATATGATACGAGGGACGCCTCTTCTCGCTATAAATCGTCTAATGGCAAGAAGACAGGATTCAGTCGTTAGGTCTGTGGTGCTTTCAATATGTACAGCACGCACACCAGCACATGTGAATAGCAAGATATAAATCTTCTTGCGATGTATTGCATCGTCGGTCACATACAGCGGACCTGCAAAGTCCATTCCAATTACCTCAAATGGTCGGGATGAGAGGATTCGATCTCTGGGAAGTGGAGCAAATATCTGCGTAGCTGAAGTGCCTCGGAGAACCTTGCAAGTATAACACTTCTTGATGACGTTTTTTATTAATTGGCGCCCCTTTACAATCCAGTATAAAGAGCGCAACCGAGAAAGGGTCGATGATGTGCCGCCGTGAAATGATCTTTCATGAGCATCGATGACGATTAGCTTCGTGACGTGGGATGACTTTGGTAGGATTATTGGGTGGGCCTCGTTAACGTTAGTGGCCACAAATTGAAGTCGACCTCCTACTCGTAAGAATTCATCACCAGCGTCTAAAAAAGGAGAAAGCGTTATTAATTTCGATTTCGAAGGTATACCTTTTTTCTTTTGAAGAGCCGAAATTTCTTCCGGATAATACTGGCGTTGCACTCTATTGATCCAATACTTCTCAGCACGTATAACCTCTTCAGCAGACAGATACTTGGAGAATTTATGTTTTCGCATAATATCCACAGCTCTTAGCAAGTAAGCTGTCACACGTAAAAGGCGCTTCCAATCGCTGAATTTCTTAGTGTTGAGAATAGGTGAAGTATCGTCGTCAAGAGTGTCTATTTCCTCTTCCTCCGTATTCGATGACAAAGCACACAGCGAAGCAGCAAATGTATTGTTTGACGAGGTCCAGTTAATCTCTTTCTGCAGTAACCAAGAAGGTCCGTTAAACCAAGCCGATGAATTCACAAGTGAGGCTGCGCTGATCCCACGGGTAAGAAGGTCTGCCGGATTATCTGCACCAGGACAGTGCCTCCAGGATGAAACATCTGTTAGCGCTCTGATTTCCTTGACCCGACTCTCGATGTACGGCTTCCAACGCTTCTGAAGTCCCTGAATCCAAAAGAGAGCAATCTTCGAGTCAGACCAGAGAAATGTAGCGCCCAATTTGATCTGCAAATTATTGCGAAGATAAGCCAATAGACGTGCGCCGATAAGGGCTGCAGTAAGCTCCAACTTAGGTATGGTCAAATCATTTTGATTGTCGTTTTTAAGAGGTGCCACCCTGTTTTTAGCACAAATAAGGTGCACTGAAACTTGTCCGTTGTTATCGACGGTCCTTGCATAGGCCGCAGCTCCAAAAGCGAACTGACTCGCATCCGCAAAGATGTGAATTTCCGTCGTGTTACAGGTCGTCAAAAAATGACGGGGTATGGCGATTTCCTTGAGCTCATCTATTTCATTGCGGCATACAGTCCAAACGCTTTGTAGATCCTCAGGCAATTTCGCATCCCACTCTAATTTTCGACGCCAGATGTCTTGAAAGAGTATTTTTAAACGTACAGTCCAGGGAGCCAGAATACCAAATGGATCGAAGACCTTAGCCATAACTTTCAAAATGCCTCTTTTTGTATCCTGTAGAGATCTATTTTTAATCAATTGCCCGACTGAATCCAGGTCCACCTCCAATTCATCTGTTGCTACAACCCAACGTAGACCCAGAACCTTCTGAGTGTTAATAAATCGATCCTCCATTGAAAAATGTTGTCTGACGCTTTCACTGTTGCAGTTCCATTTTCGTAGCGTCATTGAAGCACTTTTCAAAATTAGGTTAGCTTCTCGAAAGATTTCATTCGCCATTTCTTCGCTATCGATACTAATCACGAAATCGTCCATATAAAATGCTCGCAGCAACCTTCCGCAAGTACGCGGGTATTTTGGCTTGGCCTCTTCGATAATTTTTTGCAACGTTGTAGCAAGAAGAAATGGACTACTTGTGATGCCAAAAGTGAGACGCGTCATTCGAAAAGCCTGCACAGCAGGTAGGTTTTTTTCTTCGTCGATTTGATCAGAGAACCAAAAGAATCGATGACTGTCTCTATCTGACTCAGCCAATAATACCTGCAGAAATGCCTTCTCGATGTCTGCAATAAGTCCAATTTTACCAGCGCGAAAATTCAACAAGATAATCAAAAGCTCAGGTAGTAAATTTGGTCCCACTTCCAAGCAATCGTTTAAGGATGGATGGTTAGGAGCATGTGCCGAAGCGTCGAACACAATGCGTAGCTTTGTCGTCTCCTTGTCCTCTCGGTAAACTGGGCGGTGAGGCAAATAATAGATACGTTTCCCGATCTCGCTCGTATCAGGAGCAATTTCTGATACGCCAGACGAAAGCATTTCGTTCATAGCTGTGTTATATTCTTTGATTCTCCCAGCTGAGCACAGTTTCCGAACAAGCGACTGCATTCGAACCAAAGCACCCGGTCTGTTGTCGTGCAATGCCGTGGACGTATTTTTCCAAGGAAGTGAAACTTCATACCGATTGCCCTTCCTGCGAATATGTAATGACAAATCACTACTCACCCCTTTATTATCCTCCGGAGATATACCCATGATGTCAAGATCCCAAAATTTGTGCACATCTTCACAAGCGCAGACATGAAGGGAAATTGTATGGCTCGGGCTGCCAGATGTTGATTGCACTATTAAAGGGCCTTGAATAGTCCATCCCAGAACCGTCTCCACTGCAACTAATTTGTCCGTAAGACGTCTATGCTTTCCCGTAGCGAACTGCCAGTAGGTATCAGCTCCAATGAGAATACTTATTCCTTCTTCAAGTCGTTGTCCCTGGATTCTCGCATCGGCCAGTATTAAATTACGGAAGGGAACTGACGCGTCGTTAGTTGGCACAGAAAGCACATCAAAACATATTTCTGGCACCTCTATCGCGTCAATAACCACTCCTTGATCATCATGCTGACTACGTAACAATAGGCGAACTTTATTGCACATTTTGCTCGGTCTTGGCTTGTCACTCCCAAAAGGTATCACACTGAGGTTATTTACTCCGATTATTGGCAAATTTAGTTGTCTTGCCAATGATGACTTCACGAACGATAGTTGACTGCCCCCATCCATAACGACTCGAACATACAAGGACACAGAAGAAAGCTCACTGCAAGCGAATGCACAAGCGGTTTGTAAATAGACTTTAGTCTGCTGCTTCGAGTCTGCTGCATATAAATTTAATGAAGACTGTGTTGTGGAAGGTTGGCTAGAGGTCGTTGTTGCATTTTCGGACCGATTCATTTTCGAAGAAGAGGAGGAATTAATATTATTTTTTAGAAACAAAGGGTCACACATACTTGTTGCATGCCTTCCACTGCAAGTTTTACATTTGATTCCGACTTTACACGTTCTAGAATTGTGTCCAAATTTGCAGCAACGATAACATCTTCCTTCGGTTTTCAAAAGTAGTTTTTTGTCCTGGATACTTTTTGCACTACAACAGTCCTTTGTATCGTGTGTTTTTGCTTTGCAGAACGAGCAGCCATTTTTCGTCTCCGATGTAAACAATCCAACGGCCGTTTTGACAGTACTCTTATTCAGCACATTCGCACGAGCTGTGTGTGTGTTTGTGGTTAATTTCGCCTCATTCGCCTTTTCAAGAGATTCGACTTCTCTCTTCAGAAATTTAAGCAAACACTTGACTTGCTTGCCTCCTATTATATTTGCTGATGAATGTTCCGAACCTGATGCAATACTAGCATCTTCATCTGCATAATCCGCGCGAGAATCGTTGTTTTCCGTTGAATCTCCATAGTACCGATGAAAGTCAACACGTAACTCATTTGGAAGACATCTCAGTAAAACTCCCTTTAGCATAACGAAATAGTTCGACGACGGAATTCCCAATGCTGCGAGTGAGCGAGTGGAAGCTAGAACAGATGTATATAGCCGTCTCAAACCAATGACATCTGCTTTAGAGGACACTGGCTGAATTGATAGTAAGCGTTGCATTGTGTAATCGACAATTTTTTCATTGTTGCCATACTCCTCTTTCAATATTGCGATAGCGACGTTATAATTTTCCTCTGTGGGAGTAAGACCAACTAATGTCTCTTTTGCTTTACCCGTTAGAACCGTCTCTAAGTAGTTAAACTTGTCGATCGTACTCAAAGACGAATTCTCATGTATGAGTGCCCGATATTGTTCCCAAAACGGGACCCACTCTTTGAAGTCACCAGAGAACTTCTTCGGTTGTAATTTTTGCAATTTAACTGCACCATGAGCTGAATAGCGATCGGCCGTTATATCATGTGAAGTGTTTTCTCTCTCGTTTATATTTTCAGCAACTGCAGTTAACTTGGCTTGATGTTGGCGAACTTTGCCCAACCGATGTTTTAGGCGCGTAATAACTGCTATTGCTTTATCATCGTACTCTGCCACCAAATCAGCTTCCTTTGCCATGTCGGTCTCTTTTATCAATGAGACTACCTCCTGGTTAACTTTTCGTAAGCACTCGTGCGCAGCCGTTAAACGATCTAGCGAAACCTCAAGCTCTTCTTCGATAGCTTCTAGTTTGTCCCGATTTTCACATATTTTAGAACTATCCGACGTTAGATATTCGGTAGCACTATTGACTAATTTTGTCACCTGACCTCGATATGATGCCCGACTCGCGAACTCCATCATTCGAAATTTCACACGTGTTTTATGATGCTCGTCGTTTTCACCTATACGTTCGTTAAAGGTCCCGGGTTTCGGCACCAGATTTTCAAAATATGCACCCGAATTCAAAATAAAACACGAGCCGTAATAAATTTCAAAGGATTTGTATTTCTTACTGTCGTTATAAAAAAGAGGTTGACTGAGTCGGTCGCAAGCAAAAGACGAACTGAACTAATCTCAGTTAATTTAAGAGAGAATTGCATGATATAATTCTAGAGGTATTAGTGTAATAGGATTGCATATGTATTTGTAATGAAGCTTTTCGACACTACTGAACTACTACAAGGAAAACAAGCAACGGCTATTTGGATGCGGATTTGTTGTTCGAGATAATTTCGGGAACGATCTCCTAGACAGAACCTATGCCCAATGTCTCAGCTACGATATAAAAATAGGAGATTTGAATGCGAAACAGGGCAAAGAGAACATACTTGAGTCGATCACGGGGAAGTATACAGGACACCACGTCCAAAAACGGACATCGGCTACCTGACTTCCTGTCTACCGAGCTATTTAAACCGGCTGGATATGAGCTGGTAGGGCGCATGCTCCAGCTCATCTGTAAAATATGGTCGGAGGAAAGCACGCCCAACGAATGGAATCCCAGCATCGTTTGCCCAGTCCACAAGAAAGAAGACCCCTATAACTGCGCCAATTACAGGGCAATAAGTCTCCTTAACATCTTTCCTCTGACCATACCTTGCAAATGAAATGGTGCATGCACCTTACCAGCTCATCTCCAGCCGCCTTAAGAAGCTCAGCAAACAGGCCGTCTGCGCCCGCGCCTTTATTAGACTCAAGCCTCGATAACGCTATTTTGACTTCGTCTAGGTCGGGTAGACGGAATTCTCTTACATCGTCGTCCATTACGAACGGATCGTTCTGCCTGACAACGGTATCTTGTCTGTCATCGCCGGTATACAGTCTGCAGAAGTGGTTTTTACAAATCCTTAGCATCGACTGTGATTCTACTATCAGTTCTCCATTTTCATCCCTGCAGGCCGCCGCTCTGACTTTGTAGCCATGGCATGTTCGTTTTACCTTATGGTAAAACTTCCAGGCGTTATTCCTGCAGAAGCGTCTCTCTATCTCAATCTCACGTTCGCCGTGTTCTCTCTTCTTTCTTCTGAGAAGCGTGTGTTCCTCTCTTCTCTTCTGCTCATAGATTTCGCGAGCAGCTCTCGTCCGTCGTTGCAGCATGGCTTTATATGCCTCTTGTTTTGCTGCATGGGGTTGTTCCATTGTTCATCGAACCAGGGGTTTCTAGGTGGTGGCGGTTTGAAACCCAGCACCTCTGGGGCCGTCTTTGACGGCGCTCTGGCAATGCGACCATTCCTGCTCTATTGGTTGTGCTGCTGTGGGCGGATTTTGAGAGAGATTGGAGGAGACACGATCGGCAAAGATTCTGGCAGTCTCTTGCGATTGTAGCTTTCCGACGTCAAACTTACGTTGTCCTACTCGACTCCTAAGCATTCTTGATATAATCATTCGTACCTTGGCTACAACAAGGTAGTGGTCCGAGTCGATGTTGGCCCCTCGGAATGTTCGTACGTCGAGAATACTGGAGGAGTGTCTAGCGTCGATCGCAATGTGATCAATCTGGTTGGTGGTTGATTGATCAAAAGACCGCCAGGTACCCTTGTGGATGTTGAGATGGGGGAAACGTGTGCTTGCTACAAGGAGGTTACGCCCCGTAAGGAAATCGATTAAGTGGTGTTATGGAGGCTATGCTTTCCTGTGATCGACTCAAATATGTCCTCTTTGCTGCCAAGTTCTGCTTCTATACAAGCAAGTGCTAAAACCAGTTTGGACTTATGGTATACAACTCTGGGATTGCACCAAGAAAAGCGATTCTAAGGTACTATGAGCCGTCGTCAATGCTCCGTGGTATATTAGAAACGAGGATAACCACCGAGATCTGAGTATCGTACCTGTGGAAAATGAAACGAAAAATGTCGCAGGGAAACATAAACGTCGTCTTGAAGACCACGTAATGCTTTACAATTACTTGACGAACAAAATGTATTGCGCCGTCTTCAGAGGACAAAACCTCTTGACTTAGCGCGATAAACTTTAAATTTCATGTCGCCTGTCAAATACGAAGACATCGAGAACGGAATATTGCTAGATAAGTGGAATGACCTAGTTGCAGTATGAGTTCAATTCGAAGGGAGGTGTTTCTGGTGAGTAGAAATCTCCATCTCTCGAGAAATGGTCTGCTCTCTTCCATATCCAACGCTTGAATCAGGCTTGAATGTCACAATTCATGTACACAGTACACACTGACGATCAAAACCAAAATGGCCGCTGACAAACCATCATTCACATTTTCACACTATCAGTTTTGAGTGACACTCAACTAAAACGTCACTTTTAATCGAAGGTGTGTACCCCACTTTTATGAAGACTACTCTGTAGCGTGAACAAAAGAAACCTCGATAACGTGAACCAAAAATGTATGGACAAGATTGTACATGTTCATTCGTTCGTTCGCTGATTTGTTAGTTTTTGCATACAATTAGAACAGTGCAGTGTAGATAAGTGTTTCTTTGCAAAAATGCCTTTTAAAAAGCCGAAATTCTTGTCATTGAAAGATGAAGGTAAAGTTATTGAGAAATTGGAAAGAGGTGAAGGCGCGTTGAGTTTGTCACGGCAGTACGGTCTAGCCAAATCCACAATTTCAGCGATAATAAAAAAAATAACAAAATCTTTGAAGTAGTGACCACTAGCCAAATCAGTTGGTTGAAAAGAAAAAACCTTAAGGCAAGGCGAGTATCCTCGTATGGAATGAGCGTTATATAAATGGTTTTTGAAGCAGCGAGCGTGGTAAAAATCTACCAGTTGGTGGAGAAATGCTGAAAGAAAAAGCGAAGCTGTTATTGTATACTCAATAAATGGAGAAAGAAGGGACCTTTAGTGCCAGTTCTGGTTGGCTAAGTGGGTTCACGTCACGTTATGGTGTTGGGCTTTTAAAAATCTATGGGGAAAAACTTTCATCCGATCGTGACGCAGTTGTGCCATTCAAAAATAATTTAGAGAAAATAATTCATGATAGCTTCACCTGTCTAAAAACCAAATTTATAATGCCGACAAGTCGGGTTTCTTTTAGAAGATGTTGCCTGAAAAAACATATGTTGCGGGTGGTGTAAAACGGCTCCAAGCCGAAAAGTAGAGAAGGGCAGGATTACGTCCTTAGCGTCTACAAACGCTGCTGGCCTTCACAAAGTAAAGCCACTGATTATTGGCAAGACAAAAAAACCTCGATCCTTTAAAAACTTTGATATTCCGGTTGATTACCGTAGCTCGAAGAACGCTTGGATGACTGCAGATATTTTCAAGAAGTGGTTTCACAGACTGTTTGTTCTACAGGTAAGAATAGAATAAGAAATTGTTGACGATAGTAGGCTCGTTTGTTTCAGGTACAACATTTTTTACGAAAGGAAGGTTTGCCAATACAAGCTGTTCTACTCCTGGATAACGCACCATGTCATCCGTCCCAGCTTATATAAAAAACGGATGATGGTTCTATTTTCACGGCATACATGCCACCAAACGTGACACAATTGATTCAGCCAACGGACCAGAATGCAATCCGTATTACAATGTTCTATTACAGGAAAGGAAAGAAAAGGAAAAAGAAATGTTTTGGTCTGTTTTAGTCTTTAACAAAAAAGGCGCAGTTTCTTCATTCGCAATAGCGTGGAGTCAGTTAAAACCAGACGTAATAGAAAAATGTTGCGTAATATTTGCGCAGGCAAAGGGGATAGTTTAGATGAAGAGGAAAATATCCCTCTTATCTTGATACGGGATAAATTGAGGCAACAGCGATTTGAAGACACTAATGAATTGCAAGATTTGCTACAAATCATTATCCTAGAAGTAAGTCTTGTGTGACTACGAATATCATACAAACCATAGCTAGACACCACTTGATTTTGTTTAGATAACATATTCTGCAGCAGATATTAACATATGGTATGCAATTGAAGGCACAGTACTATAAAGGCCAGACGAAGCTGAATGCGAGATTATTTCTGATGAAGACGAATTCTTGGAAGAATCGGCCGATCAACCTCGATTAAAGATAATAGGGGCTGAAGCTATTCAAATTTTTGATAAAGCAATAGAATAGGCTGAAGCTAATACCACGGAGTATTCCGATAGTCCGACAAATGACCTGTATAAAGGACTTCCTTTAACTAAATAAGAGAATGGAAATTAAATCTCAATAAATATCAATGCAACTAATGCCTAAGTGTATTTTATGGGTAAGAAAACACGATTGGATAACGTGAAGAATCATGTTTGCGTGAACTTCTTCTTTTGGCGCTACAGTTCAAGGCGAACCTGGGCCTCCTTTAAAAAACCTCTCCAACTGGCACGGTCTTTCGCCAGCAGTGCCAGTGCCGCACGCCTAGGTGGTTAAGGTCCTCTTCCACTTGGTTGCGCCACCTTAAATTTGGCCGTCCTCGACCGCATCGCCCCTCGGCGTTGGATTCAAAGACCTTCCGGGCCGGAGCTGTGTTTTCCATGCGCTCAACATGACCTAGCCATCTTAGGCATTGGATCCGAAGACGCCGTGCTATGTTCATGTCGCTGTACAGCCCGTACAGTTCACTATTAAGTTATAAGTTTTCTCCTCCACTCCCCATTTATGCAGGTCGGGCCGAAAATCGTACGCAGAATTTTTCTCTCAAAATGACCAAGAGCCTCCTCATCCGCTTTCGATAAGGTCCATATCTCTGCGCCATAAAGCAGGACCGGGATGATGAGCCCAAAGAAACAGCGGTTGGCAAGAGTTATTCTGCGTTTGATTTCGGCACTGATGTCATTTCTGCATGTCACTGCGGAGCCTAAGTAAACGAAGTCCTTGACTACTTCGAAATTATACCTGCCAATATCTGCGCCCTGGCCAAGACGCCGATAGTTCGTTTCCTTTTTCGACGACAGCATATATTTCGTCCAGTCCCATTTTAGCCGCTTTCGTCTCAATGCTCGTAAAGGCCTCAATGACATCTCGCTGATTTCGTCCAATTATGTCAATGTCATCGGCATATGCGAGCAGTTGTACGGACTTGAAAAAGATTGTGCCCCTCGTATTAACCAGTGAGTTTTGCACGATCCTTTCAAGGACGATGTTGAAAAACCTTCAACCTTCATACTTTTTTGACATAAAAGGTATCGGTTAGGTCGCCTCCGACCCTGATGGAGTAGCGAGAGTTCTCCAATGTCATCCTGCACAATCTGACGAGTCATCCTGCACAATCTAGCTCGTCTCTATTTATATTATCGTATGCAGCCTTAAAGTCGACAAACAGGTGGTGGGTGTCGATCTGGAACTCGCTTGTTTTTTCCAGGATCTGCCGCAGTGTGAATAATTGGTCTATAGTGGACTTCCCGGGCCTGAAACCACACTGATATGGACCAATCAGTTTAATAACGAACGGTTTCAGGCGTTCAGACGTGGCGTGTGCTCACCAATATACCCTGAAGCCCGCTTTCGGACGTAACGTCAACTATAGAGAATCTTTCATTAACCGAACCAAACGAATCTGGAACTCCCTGCCGGATTCGGTTTTCCCCCCTCAATGCAACATGCAAGCATTTAAGATCAATGTCCATCGGCATCTCCTCTATTCCTCTTCCTCTCTATCTTCTGGCCGCACTGTGTCGCCGACATAATAAGGTTATTAGACCTTGAGTGCGCGCAAATTATTAAAAAAAAAAAAGACAGCACAGAAGAGAAGATCTTATAACCGATGTTCAGAACACTTATACCTCTGTAGTTGGCACAGACAAAGGGGTCTCCTTTCTTGTGGATCGGGCAAACGATACTAAGATTCCATTCATCGGGCATGCATTCCTCTGACCATATCTTTCAGATGAGCTGGTGCATACTCCCAACCAGGTAATTTCCAGCTGATTTAAAGAGCTCGGCCGGTAGTCCGTCTACTCCAGCAGCTTTGTTGGACTTAAGCTTAGAAAAAGCATTCGTAACTTCGTCCAGGCCAGGGGGACGGAATTCTCTGCTATCATCGTCCGCTGTGACAGAGATATTCTGCCTGACAGCGGGATCTGTTTCGTCGTCGCCGTTATACAGTCTGCAGAAGTAGTCCAGATTCTTAGTACCGGCTGTGAATTCACTACTAGGTTTCCATTTTCGTCCCTGTAGGTTTCCGTTCTGGTCTTACATCCTTGGCATGTTTGTTTTATTCGTTGATAAAACCTCCGGACGTCATTTCTGCTATAGCATCTCTCCGTGAACGGCCTGTGCAATAATTAGTTCACGCTATCCAGACAGCACTATATAACCTTGTGTTTTTCACAACATCGATGTCTCGGCCAGAACGTCACAACTGGCAGCTACAAATTCGAACTGGTCAAGGAATTTGCCCACCTTGGCTCACTAGTGACCAGCGACAACACCAGCGCTGAGATCAAACGTAGAATTACTCTTGCTCAAGAGACAATGAGAGGTGTTCTTCTACGCTGGCAAAACCACTGCGTAAGCTTTTTCACCTTTCCTACACCTCTGGGCTCTTTCCGAGTAGGTGGAAAACAGCATTTGTCCAGCCTATACCCAAAAAAGGCGAATCATCTTCTCCCTCCAACTACCGACCCATTGCACTAACGTTCCTTCTTTCCAAGGTCATGGAAACGCTGATTAACCGTCAGCTTATGAAATATCTTGAATCACGGAAACTCCTCAATGACCGCCAATACGGTTTCCGCAGCAACAGATCCACTGGTGATATGATGGCATATCTCGCTGAAAAGTGGAATCACTCGCTTCACCAAGCAGGTGAAAGCAAAATTGTTGCACTGGATATTTCGAAAGCATTTGACAGGGTTTGGCATGAAGCCCTTTTGTCGAAAATGCGTGCTTTTGGGATCGATGAGTCTCTCTTTCAATGGATTAGAAGCTACCTTTCGAATCGTCCAATTCAAGTTGTTTTGGACGGATTCAAGTCTGATACTCACTTTGTAAATGCCGGTGTTCCCCAGGGCTCCGTTTTGTCTCCGACACTCTTTATTTTTATAAATGATCTCTTGTCTGTTACTTCTAATCCAATTCACTCCTTCGCTGACGACAGTACCCTCAGCTTCTCATATTCGTTCACCAGTTTACGACCCTGCACTTCGGTTGTAGATAATGAGCGGCAGCGTATGTTAAGCTCATTAAATTCCGATATCGACAGCATCATCCAATGGGGTAAAAACAATAGAGTGGAATTTAATGCTTCCAAAACACAATGCTGTCTCTTGTCGTTAAAGCGTATAAATAACCCGCAGCCATTATCCATGAATGGCACTTGCATCTCAGAAACTGAAAAGCTTTCTATCCTGGGTATGAGTGTTGCTCACAATCTTAATTGGAGCGACCATATATTCAGTGTCGCCAAGAATGCTGCGAAATGCCTAGGATTCTTATGCAGATGCAAGAAATATTTCTCATCCTTAGGTCTAGCTACAATCTATAAGGCGTTCATTCGCCCCAAATTAGAGTTTAACGCTCATGTCTGGTCCGGTGCTTCCAAGACCTCACCTCACTGCACCTACTAGACAGAATACAAAAACGAGCCATAAAACTGACAGGTGACTCCAGCATTACCGAAAATTAGACTCGCTGGAACACCGCAGGAATGTTACCTGCCTCTCCCTGTTTTATCGTTACTACCACCAAAAATGCTCTGATGAAATAGCCAGTGGCATTCCGCCCCTTCATCATTTCTTCCGCAATACACGTCTCTCTAGGAATGCTCACCAATATACTCTAAAGCCCGCTTTCGGACGTACTGTCAAATATAGAGAATCTTTCATTAACCGAACCACACGAATCTGGAACTCCCTGCCGGATTCGGTTTTCCCCCCTCAATGCAACATGGAAACATTTAAGATCAATGTCCATCGGCATCTCCTCTATTCCTCTTCCTCTCTACCTTCTGCCCGTAGACCTTGGACCTTGAGTGCGCGCAAATTATTATAAAAAAAAAAAAGGTAGAGCCCTCTCTCGAAAGACCAAAGTTGCGCTGTACAAAACCTTAATTACCCTCTATGACGCTAAGGCCTGAACTTTAACGAAAGCGGATGAGACGGCATTTTTGTTTTTTTATATCTCGCACAGGTTCAGTGTCATACTCTTATGATGCTTGCCACACAACTTGGACGGAGTGCAGATGGTTTGGGTCGTAGATGTTCGTTCACTACTCTTCAGGGGTGGTTGTCCTAAATAGGATTCGAAAGGAACCGACTGAATTTTCACGTTGGTTGTACTTCCCAGCAAAAGTTCCACGCCATTATGGTGTTATATTAGAACTGCACATACAGAGTATGAATTTAAAGTGACCATATACTGTGTTATGCCTCCTTGATCACTTCCCATTCACAACAGCTGTGTTGCGCAAATTTTCCGTATAGAAGTTGCATATCCTGCTCATGGACATACTTTGAACTACAGACCTTCCGCTCGATAGTCAGTGGTGGTTACCACTGCATCACGGCCGTTTCGTGACGAAACGACAGGAGAGTGGACGATAAGACACAACGATGAAATTTATCTCCCACTGATCGTTAAATGATTTCGCCTTCAAACCATCACAAGACACGGGACAGTTGTGGTGTAAGGACTCATTGCATTATTTGGATGAAGCGATTTTATTTGATCTTTATTTCCTTTTCATTAATACTAATAGAATACAAATACAGTAAATACTCATTGTTATATAAATTCCCGGCTTTGAATCTGTATTTTTCCTTTCTTTTATTGTGATTATTATTATTTTTTGTTTTAACTTTACAGTCTACATATGCAAATGTTTATAAATAAAATTAAAGCAATTTTCTGGTTTGTTTATAAGTATAATTATATTTAAGCTTACAATTGGAATTTACGTACATAATTGGCAAAATAAAATTTGGAAATAACTGAAATTAAAAAATAAAAATAAAAATGGAAGAAAACATTTGAATTACTACTCCTAGAGTGTGTAAACTACGTACGTACATTGGGCGAGAATTCCTTAATTAGAACATAAAAATATTGAGAAAGACGACTGTTATTCAAGTGTACTCGTACTCAAGGAGCGCTCGTTTGTCTCCCTATTAAGGTGAATTTTAAAATTACGTTCTTGCTGTAATGACGTATTTTTTCAGGTCTACATTTGGTATAACCCTAGATTTGGCACCAACATTCAAAACAAAACTGAATTATAAGAACGGGAGAATAGACCAGATATAGCGGTGCAAAATAGAAAATAAAATAAAAAGGCTGACAAGTGGTGGCTTCAAATTAAGTGCAATAATCACATCGAATTGCAACAGCTTGATGTGGCACTGAACAGTAAGAGCAAGTTCTAGGGAAGGTCGAGATCGTGAGAAGTTATTTGGAAGATTTTTGTTTTTGACATATCTACGGGGACAAGCTCTCCTCGACATTGGATGCTTTTGCTTCAACCGGACAACATTCAGTTTTAAACGAATGTGTTTCCTTATCAACAAGTATTAAGAGTCGAATTGCTAACCAAAAGATTGCTTCCTCGATCGTAAAGGCGTACGACTTGAAGAGCTAGTCTGCGAAGGCTGTTGTCGGGTTACAATACATCATAACAACATTATCGGAAAAGTGTGTTTTTATTCTCCAATCAAGAAATGCACAATCAGAGCGTACCAGAGTGTATTCGAGATAGTCAGCGCTTCCGAAAGACTGATTTTGACATCGAAGACAAAAGCGTTCTGAGGCGCCAGAAGTTAAGGATGATAAGCTACAGGTCTGGTATATTAAACTCAAGAATATACAGGATTTTTGAAGGCACCACCAATAAGGAAAAAGACTTAAGTTTTTGCTGAATATCTTGCTGAAAACTAGAAGCCATTCAAAGGACAACCGCTGTCTGAAAATAGCATTGCTCGGGAAATGATCGGAGAATACAGAATGACGCGGGCTACGCTTTCCGAACTGGAAAATAACATAAAATCCCTCAAGCCAAATAGAGCAGCAGGCTACGACTTAATTAGAGGAGATGCCCTTAAAAATTTGCCGAGAAATGCTCTGCTCAAACTTTTATATCTTGTTAACGTAGCGCTTAGGTTAGAACACGTACCGAGCCAATGAAAGGGCGCTGAAGTTCTAAAGCTCGGAAAGTCACCGACGGATAAAAAATCTTACCGCCCAATATTATTGTCCTCGAAAGAATTATACTCAATCGCTTAAGGCCGATCGTCGAAGAAAAGCGTCTTTTGCCGGATCACCAGTTTGGTTTCAGAAGCAAGCACTCCATACTAGACCAAGTGCATCGAACCCAAGCTAATATGTTCCGAGGGTATTTCTTGACATCTTTCAAGCCTTTGACAAAGTGTGGCACGAAAGTTTCGGATACACACATAAACTGAGACAAGTTTTCCACGAACAATAGACTTTTGTCGTGCTAAACACTGGGGCGAATAATAAAATTTTAGAGCAATTACGGCTGGCGTTCCTCAGGGAAACGTTCTCGGTCCGCTGCCTTGCCTGCTGTATACCAGAGGCATACCACAAACAGTGGCACTATGCTGGCCACATTCGCCGATGATACTGCAATCTTGGCGACAGGAAAACCATTCGAAGAATCAATGACTAAATTGCAATATGCCCTGAACCGTATATGTGACTGGACAAAGATTTGACGGATTGCGCTTAACGAAACCAAATCTGTCCACGTTAATTTTACTTATAGAAAAGTAAGCGCACTACCTCTCTTTGTAAATGTCGGATGTCATTCGCAAACGAGGCAAAATACCTAGGCATGACTCTCGACGGGAAACTCAAGTGGAAAGCGCATGTAAAGAAAATACGTAAAGAGCCTGAATTGAAATATGGGGAAATGTACTGGCTACCAGAAAAACACTCCCAGCTTAGTGGTATCTTCGAAACGACGACATTCACGTGATTTAAACATTGAAAACGTCGAAAATGAGAAATGACTGGAAGGTCATATCAATAATGCAGCTCGAAACCTGTTGCGTCTACTTCAAAGGACAAAGCGACGAACCTAAACCGCACGCACTTTGCGGATTGCAGGAACTCTCTTTGGAAAACTGAATGTGATTACCTCGAGAACAGCAAACTGCTGGATAAGTTAATTGACTTAGGTTGTAGTAAAAAAACAAAAAAAAACAAAAATGAAGTATCGGGTTTTCCAAAAAGGACTTGACAACTTTTTTTCAAATAAAATTTTTATAATTTGTGGACGTTGCTCGTTCGTGTACTTTACCATGATAAAAATGTTGAGTTTACTGAATAAATTGACAATGACAGTTCGATGATTAGTGAAAGGGTGCGTTCACAAATTGAAATCGATATTGTCAATTCCCTATTGGAAAACCCTATATTTGAAGATGGTGCCCTCATAGTTTTGCTAAATGAGGTGAAGTTTCCGCAGATATGAGAAATCGACAATAAAACCAGTTCGCAGAGGTTCGCTACCATTGCCATTGATGCCAGTCGTAACATCAAGAGCTCATTTAGCGAAGAAATAGTAAGGATTTTGAACTATGTATTTGCGAAAAATGTTGAAAAGTCCAAGAAGCTCAACAAATAGGTTCCACACGAGTGGAAACCATTTAGCGAACATTTTTTCAACTCGAATTGTGACTTGTGATAAAAATTGGACCATGTACGACAGGCAATAGCGGCCAGCCGAATGGTTGGGCTACATTTAAGCTCTGATTTTAAAGCTAGCAATATTGGCGAAATGATTTTAAGTATCGAAACGGCGTGAAAACGATGCCTTCGATGATCACACATAGTTTCTAGGGCCCCAGGGGTAACTGGCTTGTTTTCTTATTAACAGAAGTACATATATTGGTTTTAATGATAACGATGCTTCAATTGATAAAAGTTAGCTTCGCTTTTAAAATGAAAGGTTAAAAAACGACAATATTTGTTTGTTATCAAGTTATATGGGAAAAAGGTGATTTAAAAAACGAAAAAGTATGACACACATTTGTACACCTTATAGCTAGACATGTAATTTATTATTGATCGCAACGAATATGTAAATTGAAAAAAGAACAAAAATATTTGTGTTACTCGCACATTTAATATTAGATTTTACCTCTCGATAGATTGTTATAAGAAACCCTTTAGAAATCACAATTTTCTATTAAACTTGTATACATATATTGGTTGTTTCCCATCCTCTCGATTTTATATACTATTTACCTATTGTGGGAAATAATATAAGAAAAAAATAAAATCAAGACCATACGGTAGACACGGGGAGTGCATTTTACATCTATAATTGGGTTCGTTGAATCAGGCTGCAGCTACTACTTAAATACATTTCTAGTTAATTGTTCCAAAATATACACGTTTGTTTGCTTTTTTGTTAGATTTTTGTAATTTTATACAATTTAATTGAATGTAGTTACACGTTGGATGAAAGAAAATAATAATTAAAAAGAAACGCTTAAGTCTATTATTTGCCTTTGTTTTTGTTTTAAATTGTTTTTCCCTTGAAATATGTTACACTGACTTTGATGTATAATTTTAAAACATTTTCTTGTTTCTTTTCTAATTACAAATTACACTAAAATGTTGCTTTATACATATATATATATGTAGATGTATAAGAGCAATTTAAAGTATTCCATAGTACGACCATTGATAAAAGATTCATTGTTACTCGTAGAGCTTCTTTGTTTTTAAATTATTATAACAATTGCTTAATGTTAACTTACTATACATATGTCCTCGATATTTTGTAAGTGGTGCCTTATTGTTTGTATTGTTTAAGCTTTAGCTTGTCGGTTTATGCCTTTGTTTTGTTCTTGTCTTAAACTAATTGTCACTTGTTGTGAGATGCATTGTAAGAGAATTAGATATTCATAATATATTCGTATTGTTCGCGATATGCACAACAATTGGTGGTAGAGTAAAATGTGTTTCTGCTTTTGTTCTCAAACGGATCAACATTTATTCCAAACGTTCGCTTGTACATATATCACTTAAAGTAATGGGTTGGTAGTAGAAAAATTGTTTTTTTTCTTCTTCTTTTCTTATGGCGTTTATTTAATGCTTTAATGTCTGAGCTTGAATTGTATAGTATTGTACGTGGAATATGGTTTTTGAAGATAGTATGCGAAGTATGTTTGTTTGTGCCAACAGAAACGAAATCACTTTTTTTAATGCTCGAGTTTTACCTTGTTGATTCTATGAGTAATCGATTTAGTTCTTATAGATCTAAGCGAGTACATGAAAGGAAGATTCGGCTGTTTTCAAATGATCTTGTTCTTTTTTGGAAGGTAACCTGGGATGCTGATAAACAATCCAATGCACAGCAGCCAGGAAACAAAAGTACCATCAACTGAATTGAGCGGTAATCGAAAGTCATATGGGCACCTCTTTTGACTAACCTAAAGCTAATTTTTCAACCTTATCCCACATCATTTACATAAGTAAAATAAAACGTATGAGATGGTCTAGTCCAATAACTCATCCATCATGCTTGCAGCTTTCTTTGATAACAAGCCGACTTTTCACTTGACATTATTCTGTAAAGAAATTCGCTAGAAGCAGGACTAAGCCCACAATCAGTCACGTTACAGACGATGGAGGTAATGTTAAAAAAAATAGAGCTTTTGATCAGTGCTCTGCTGATGAGAAACGACAGCATTGTATTGATATCGATGATTCGCAGCATTTTCACAGGGTGGATATCGAAATTAATTTCCACGAATCATTGGGAGGTAATCCTCTCAACAAGTTAAGCGTCAAATGAGGGGCCAAAGAGTCGAGTCAAAGCGACGACAAAAGGACAAAAAAAATAAATAAAAAAAATTCCCCAAAAGTGATGTTGGTCTACCGATGTGGCTGTTGAAAGAACGTTCAAAGGGAATGCCCTGTTTTCACTAATACTCTCAAGATCTCACATGACACGCTGTGAAATGGGATGAGTATTGAGTGGCCTCAAGTGGAAAATTCGGGCGATAAAATGTGAATACAATCGTCTGCGCTCATTTCCTCTAAAAAAAAAAACCTTTGGTTGTAAGAAGCAGAATAGATATTATTGTATGTAAAAACACTGTTAGGTCTATGACTACAGGTGGAACTTTCAATATAAATGCAATTTCTATACGATTCGTAGGATACAAAAAAAAAAATAAAAATGTACGTTCATGTGGAAGGGAGATCACTGGGAAGAAAGCGTTACAACTTGGTGGCGTATAAAAGGTTAGAAAATTGGAAAGCCCCTTTAAGGAGACTTGAAAATACGACTATTTAACCGGTATTGGCACAATGTCTCAAAGCTAAAGTGGCAACAACCCTTCCTGAATCAGACAGAGATAAATCGAAAAATTAGAAGATAGTACCGAAAATCGTGATTGAGTCGGATGCAATCCATTCACTTTACATCAAGAACAGCTCATAGCTGGCAACTGGCAGTCGCTCAAAACCCTTTACCACGCCTTTTACTAGCTTTATTCTATACGAACATAACAGAGACGCGAAAACCCTCGAGACGACATGAAAAAACCCCTCGAAACACTTCCTCTTGTACATAGTCAACTATCCCCTTGAAGTAGAAATGATCACCATCCCTACCCTTCGTTTGGCTCTTCACAGATGTTCCCTTCTTCAATTATATTGCCAAATACAATGTATTTTATTTACTATACAAAAAAGAAAGAAAAAAAAAAATGAAAAGCAATTGTAAACAACTTAACCTTACGCGAGAGAGATTGAAAAAACAAAATCTATAAAATAACTACAACAGCGTACGCCTCAAATAAGATATATATAATTTATTACAATATATAAATAAAATGTTTTTTGTTTTTATGTTTATAAATCTGGTTTGTAAATCCCTTGCATTGAAATAAAGACCACAATAACACGCATTATGCATTTCTACCTTATCTCATTCGACGTTCGGTGTCATTTCTCCTTCAAACCTTAAAAATCACCACAATAACGGTTTCTTTTTCCACTTAAAAACAACAATACGAATGGTGTATGTGGAGGAAAAAATTGAATTTTGAGTTGAGTCCCTTGTTTAACTAATTTTAAATGCCCATATCACAATACTGCGTTGGTGCGTGCTTCGAGTGACGTTTAACATCCAACACAAGCGATTCAATGGGGCAGCCTTAAATACTGCGTTGGTGCGAGGCTCCTTACGATTGTCACAAAATAAGAGAAAATGAGAGCGAGAGAGCACGTAAAGTGGGGTTCACACTATACGATTTGTCTGATGATTTGCTTGACGACCAAATAATGCCTAGCGTTCACACCATACAACTTGCTTGACCGACTTCACTTGCGATAGAAATGTCGAAGTATTAACATGGCGGCGCGTGCTCTCGTTACAGGGATGATTATTAATGAAATACTCGAAAATGAAGAAAAAAAGCGAATGTGGATTAAACCATGGGTCGGAAAACATAATAATTTCTCAACGAAAATTTTCCAAAGGATTTTCGTAATTATTTGCGAATGGATAGTAACGTATGATGAGTTACTGAGAAAAATAATTCCTCATATGGAAAAATCAAACCAAAATTATTTTTCTTTGTTTGAAATCCTATCATTCATATCGTTCATTCCGCTCAAAGTTGGTGTTGATTCTCTGAACGCACAAGCAAAAGTGAAAAAGTGCTCTGAAGTTGTACAACTGTTCACACCTTACGACAAGTCGATCAAGCAAGTCAAAAAGTTAAAATATTTGAACTTCGAAACGACGAATTTGACGACATGTCGTACGACCGTTCACACTCACGATTTGGCCCATCAAGCAAGGTCATCAAGCAAATCGTACAGACAAATCGTATGGTGTGAACCCCGCATAACACACGTAACTAAAGCAGACAAAAGTCAAACACGTTGGAAATTCCTGTGCGTTTGATGCCTGATTCACAACACTGCGTTGGTGCGAGGCACTTTACGTGTTACGAGAAATGCCTCGACGCATGCTTTGAAAATGACAATTCAATTTTATCGGCTGCTCCATGTCAAAGTAAACGCACACAACACAAACCACAAAATACACAGATATAGCATACACATCAATACACAGCAACAGTCGTTCAAACGCACAGAAATTTTCGACGTGTTTGACTTTTGTCTGCTTTGGTTACGTGAGCTTACGTTTTCTCTCGCTCTCATTTTTTCTTATTTCCTCTCATTTTTTCTTATTTCCTCTCATTTTTTCTTATTTCCTCTCATTTTTCAATTAACGTAAGCTCGCCAACGCAAACGTAGTATTTATGACTACCCCATTGAATTGCTTGTGTTGGATGTCTCAGCTAGCACTAACGCAGTGTTGTGAATCAGGCATGAACAGCCGTTGATGTGTTTGCTGTGTATTGATGTGTATGAGCTGTATCTGTGCATTTTGTGGTTTATGTTTGTGGTGATAAAAATGAATTGTCATTTTCGCACATGCGTCGAAGCATTTCTCGTAACACGTAAGGAAGCACGCACCAACGCAGTATTGTGATATGGGCATAACAAAAAAAAATCCTAAAAACAAATTATGTAGAATGTGGCGCTTTAGATATATTATTCGTTTGCTTTGTAAGTATGTGTGCTTGTGTATGCCTTCGTGAGAAAGGTTGAGAAGAATTGAAACGAAAGGAGAGCATAAAACGCGCGCGCATGCGCGACTAAGAAGACTTGTTGCTTTGGTAGGTTCTAAATATGTAGTTTAAAAACATAAAATAAAAATTAATGATAAACAGTTGCCAGGTACAAAAAACATGATTTCATTTCTACTTTTGTTGTTTTTTCTCCTTTTTTCTTTCGCTTTTTCACTTTTGCATTTAGTTTACTTGGAAGCTGTTGTTGTTTGAAAAAGTGAAACAGAAGTTTGAATATTAAAAAAAAAAAAACAGTGCCGCGTAAAATAGACTTGTTTCAAGCGACTTAAAGCTATATGTGTTGATCATAATTATTACTATTCACTATAACCTATTACTATCCGATAAGGGGGGAGTTCTGTGGCTCTATATAAATATTAAAGTTGATTTGTGTGCGACCACCTCACTCTGAGCTGTTGTTTGTTGTTGTATTCATTAATTTCAATTTAATAGAGCACAAATGGACTTAAGAACTAATAAGAAATTTGGTGATACAATAATGTTCTCCTTAAAGGCCTTCGTCTTCATCTTCTTCTTCTTCTCCATCATTTTGTTTTGCTCGATTTTTTTTTTTATGTTTTGTGAGCATTTGATTTGATTTCTTTTAATTTACAATCTATGGTATGTATTTAAGCGAAATACATAACTTTTTTGGTGTCAGCATGCACTGTGATCGCTCTCGCCATGGCGCCCGGTGTGCGATCTTCAGAGCAGCCACTTTGATGTGATCCCTCGCCCGAGTCGTGTTCCTTCTCAACCAAATGGTATCTAAAACGACGAGAGTAGTAGACATATGCATTATGTATGTATGTTATGTGGGTTACCTTGCTCTGAAGGCGACCAAGTGAGCGTAGTAAGCTGGCGCTGGAATCGATACGGAACGTGTGCATCGAACGTAAGTGTGACATAGCTGGTATGTCAGGCATTGCAGTTCATCCGAATCAAAGTGATTGTCATCCCAAAGGACATGATAGTGCGACGGACGACTTGTTCCCTACAGCAAAAAAGAAAGTTCCATTACCACTATTCCCCCTCCTTTCTATCTCTCTCATGCTATTTACCTGAATACCCTGATGACTGCATAAGTAAAAATCAAATTCGGTCGGATGCGTTATACCAACATCGACCGTCGTACCGGCTGGGATATTACCCGACTTTCCACTCTGTTCCTTCTTCTCCGCACAAAACAGTCGCGTATGATGTCTTTTCTGAACCACAATAAATGTAATACCCGGCCGATATTCAGCCTCTAGTTTAATGCAAGCCTCACGAATTGCCGTCAATTCATGTTGCAACACATGCGGAAATTGACCCTCAGACACACCGTCACGATACAAAATGATACGATGTGGCTTATAGCCGCCGGTGGATTTGTAAAACATAATCAATAACTCACGCACCATACTGCTGAGCTCTTGAATGATTTCCTGACGATGCTGTTGCACACGCACCGTGGCTGCATAACGTGATGGATGTGCATCCATTGAGCCGACAACAGCTGCAATCGATGGTTTCTTATTGTCGCCGGCCGGTGGATGTGTTACATCGGCGCCCAAAAATATGACGGGCTCATTAAAGACTTTCGGTCTTATCGATGGGACTAGAATCGAATTGATGCCACCCAGTTTCACATTGATCTTTAGGCATAGATTCGATAGGGTTTGTGGTGAAGTTTTATTCACGTTCTTCGCTTGAACGCATTGAGTTGCCATTCCGAGTACAGTATCACCGACACGTTTCACTTCAGCTGCAAGTAAAAAGATCATTTAGTACAAAGACATCCACCCCCCATTTGCTCTCACCGTAGACGGGCGTTTTTCCTGGCAAAACTACTACGACCAATTGTAGGGCATTGAAGGAGTTCTTTAAATATTTAAACATTGGCTCAACCTGATCTGGTCCCGTGGCATATTTGCAAAAGCACGGTTGACCGATAATTGGCATGCCAGCATCATTCGAGATCTTTTGTAGCTGTTGTGTGAAATTTCGTAAAGCATCTTCTCGTACGGTCCTTTGGGGTGCGAAACAGGCAATCGCCCATACACGAATTTCTACACCGGTGAAGAATTGCTTACCACGCATGTCCCAGACACCTTGATTCGGTGACGCTAGACTTACTTTGTTCTGCGGGGGGAATAATTGCTGCAAAGGGACGATGATATGCTTATTGAAATGGGAATAAATGGAAAATGAGAATTCAATAACTCACTTGTCCGCTCATACTCGACACACGACCGCCGTATTGTAGTTTTGGCGGCGGTAAAACTCGACCACGTACTTCCATCATTGAATTCGATATGGTTAGACCGAATTCTTGTACATACGAGTCGTTATTGAAGTCGGCACGTTTCACTAAATTATTGATTTCTCTCTCACGATCCGGTGCCGATCGTGCGGTGGCCTTAATCATCGTAGATGTTTGCATGTCGGTGAGCTTTTTAATGCATCGCTGTCCAGCGACAATATTGCATACCTCTAGCGGGAGGTAAGTGTGTTTATGCTCTTGACCCACTTGCAAACACGGCAAATGTGGATATCGTAACTTCATACGATACTTGTCGAGAAAATATTTGGCCACAGTGCATTCGACAGTTTGACCATTCTCCAACTGAAGTGGAAATCTAAAAACGGACATGTTAGGATCGAATCTTAATCGAATTATGTATCTTGTTCTACTTACGATTGCATTTGAGCTGGTCTTCGTGTAACATTACAAACACGATATTTACGCCGCATTTGACCACAGTGAGTGATCTCGATCTTGAGCCCTTTAATCTCTTTCGTGAATTTAACTCGTTGCGAGTCGGTTAGGGGCTTACGCTGCTCATTAATATCTCTAATATCGAGTACTTCGCACATGAAATCTATAACCGGTTGAGCTTTGTAGAAAGCCGTTGCCGAGACTAAAACAAAAACGAAACAATACGAGTCAGAGAAAGGAAAAAATTGAGTTTAAAGACGTCGCCTTACCATCGATATTTAGCATCATTTTCCATTGTGACGGACGAACGCTCTGATGGAAACCGAACCACACTTCCCGACCGCCGCCCAACGGATGATAGTAACCGTCCGGTGAGCTGAAAAAGCTCCGACCCACCGGTGTGTATGTCATACTTGGCAAATGACGCATAACCACATCCAATGCCAATATAGCATCGTACGGTATCTGACGTGTTCGTCCCTCTAAAGCCTCTTCCAAATTGTAAAGCGATACCTGCGCCATCCATTTGATTGTCACGCGAAATATTCGATCTTTACCCTCGCCGGGTAGTGTGACCTCCAATTCTAATCGATCATTACCGATTGGCAATGGGTCACGGGTATACAAATTGTTCCTTCCATCAAATACAGGTTTTAAAACACCAAATATCTTACTGTACGCATGAACCATAGTCTCTATGATTTCACGATTAACTTTACGTGGACATTTATCCGGTTGTATGTTGATATCATAATGATGGACAAATCCACGTGGCATTGTTACCTGAAAATGATTCGCTCGCAATACGATGGGTCGTCCCTCGCGACCCAAATTCGGACGACGTGGACATGTAAATACTGGCAGTTCTTGTTGTGTTGGCGTTGTTGCGGTAACACTAGCACCCAGTGTTGATGCCGCTGCTCCAGCTGCAGCACCTGGTACATTTTGTGTACTGGGGCTGGTCACTGAGGTTGGATTTACTGAAGAACCTGGCGCTGGTGGTGCTGTAAATGTTAATTTATTTCCTTTTTTGTTCGTTTTTTTTTTTTTTTATAAACTAAACATGCAAAATGAATTTATTAGAAAAAAATGAAGATAACTGGACTAGAGACAAGGAAAGATGACGTGAAAACGAAAGAGAGAAGTAACAAATCAAATGTGTGGCACAAAATAGCATGAGCACAAACGTTACTGTTTCTTTTTTACTTAACGGTATCGGTATCCTAATGCAAAATATATATAAAAAGAAAATAAATACACAAGAGATCCCTCGCTTCTCCTGTATGGATTGAAGACTCTAATGAATCGAGATGATTGGGAAGCAAAATAAGAAGTGTCCCAAAAATCATACAAGATTTGAATTTGGCGCCAATTTTGCGAAGAAGTGTTGCCAATAGAAAATAAAATGATAGCGTGACAGCTGACAGTTTGGGGTTATTAAAACTACAGTGCTCTATAAAAAAATAATGCGTTTTTATCGATAAGAACTATTTTAGAACAAAAGCTCCGCGGCCTGCTTACATAATCCGATAAGGATCGCTATAAAACTCAATCGGCAACAGGTTATGCGATAAATTTAGGCGACTCATCTCACGATTTTGATCATAAATTTTCTAGCCATCAAGGTAGCTTGAAATCATGTGCCGCTGAGGTTCGAGGAACAACAAATTCGCAATTAAGCGCAAGAATTCGGTATTTCAAGAAGCTCCCTCGAGGGGCCTCTTTTGAAAGACTATTCTCTCCAGGCGTTCAGAGTTGACTCAATCACTATACCCTACTAAATCGATCGTGAGGCAAGTGGGTGTGTAATGTTTCGAGCAAAATCATATTCAGCGATGAAGTTTGTTTCCTTCTTGGTAGCTTCGTTGACTGACAACAGTGACGCGTTAGAGGAACACCAAAATTTCACAAGAGATTGATTTATGAAACCAATTTGCTTACAATGTGTTACTATTTTTTCTTGCTGGATACACTACTGACCCAATCTATGTTGAAAATGCCACTATTTAGACAGACTCTCAGTTTTGCTCGCTATTATGTGACTCAACGGGGCTGTACTTGAGTCTTTTTGGGCTTTTATGAAGTTACAGGTGTGTGCTAACTATTTAAACACAACTTCTCTGACTTCTATGACTTATTTGCATTCATTTAAAGTGTTACAATCCTAAGTTGCATTTTTAAATGAACAACTGCGCGTTTTATGGGACACATTTTACAAATACGCCGCTTGCGTTCGAATTTTAAAAGGAACCAAGCCAATGTAACGTTGATTGTGAAATGTTAAGCATGCAGCTATACTACGGACTAGAGATATCAAGCCGGCAAGTAGTCATTGAGTTCTAAACGAATGTCGTCATGGGAGTGAGTGTTATTCGTTGCCTTCTTCTATGATATGTACAAGGTGCGTTCCAAAGTCAACAGGACTTTTCGAAAAACAACACTTTCTAGTGGCATTACATATTGGTGGTTGGCTGAGTAAGAAGGTACATTCTTCCCTGACGTTTTATCAAAATTTCATGATCAACGGACGATTCGAAGCCGAGTTACTGGTCGGTTTGTAAGCGCCAGGTTGTTGTTGAATCAGTGCAAAAATAGTATCGAACAAGAAACAAAGCTTTAGTTGATGTAACAAGTCTACGGGGATGGGTGTTTAACCCGTAGCAGAGTACACGATTGGTATATTTACTTTAAAGCTGGTCATCGTACATAAATGATGTTCAACATGTTGGCTAGTCGAAATGAATGGTAACCAAACCTGGACGAACTCATTAAAAATCGTTCAAAATCTTACTTGGCATTGATGGAAATGGAATTGAATATCTTAAAAGTAACAATTTTTGGATCCAAAAAACCTGTCTACGCTTTCTTACACACAAATTGTCTAATGCAATCACATCGAACGACATTTGTGTCGGATTTTTTTACCAAACATCTGATTTTCACCACTAACCACGTGCTGTATTCGTCTGATTTAGCATTATGACGATGTAAAGACAATAGAAAAGACTTGCATCAGAATTCTCAAGACCATCTCGGCACAGAGAACTTGAAAACGCTTCTTAACCGTACAAGTCGCTTTGGAGTGGCCTTTTAAGGAGCCTATTTTAAACAAAGTCTATGTTCTCGTTTTGAAATACATACATAGTTCTGATGACTCTGGAACGCTCTTTGTATTTTTCTGTCTATCATCATATGTGTGTGCAAGTTAGACTACTCTCTCGAACATGCGCCCAGACGAGCCAGTAATCAAGGTAATTCCCTTATCTCTCTACTAAAAAAAAAAAACGAAAACGAAGCATTACACCAGTCATTTACTACGTCAGTGTCTTCATATAGATAACTTCTATCAAGAACGAGAGATTGTGTAATAAACTCACCACACCTCTTCTAACTACTCCTTCTATACCGTTACGATACTATCTACTTTTCTTTTAAACAAAATCGCTCTACAAATCAAACGAAGCACAAAAACAAAACAAGAAAACTCTCATGTATGACTCCTTGCTTTTATGTTTCAACTACAAAAAAACCAATTCGTCAACACATAACACAAAAATAAATAATAAATTTCAAGTCATTCAATCAAGCCAAGCCAATTACAAATAGATTTTTACATTATTAACAAACTTAAAATGAATTTAGAATTTTTTGTTCATATTTTACATGTATGTGTATCGAAGCTAGTCTGCGGCTGAGTGGATGGGCTCTGTGGCCGCGGTGGCGACGAGGTCCATTGTGATGCTATAGAAATTAAAATGAAAAAATAAAAACAAAAAAGAAAAGAAAACAAAAAACAAATCATACATACAACAAATCCGTAGCCAATTGGTTATTGTTGTTAAAGAAATTTTTGTTTAAATTTTATGTTAAAACAATAAAATTGGTAATTTTCGGTTTTTGAGGATTCTAATGAACCATCAACGCTGTTAGGATGTAGTGGGTTAATCTAGTGATGGTTTTGCTTATTTACAGGATATACAAGGCTGCTTCTAAAGGTTTGTTAAGCCTAGCGTACGTAAGTTGCCTTGGAAAAACTAGAAAATCTAAGAGTAGAGGGTACACAGTCGTTGTACGCCCCAATCTTACCAGATCACTACCTACCTTAAGCAATGCACACAACAATTCTAAACTAAATCGAGTCCAGAGGTCGTCCGGCATTGGTGTAACAGGTGCCTTTCGGTCCAGCCTGACCGAAACACTCAACCTACTCCTCCTCCCTACTGATCTCCAAGTCATATCTATGTATATACCGCATCTTTCAGCCAATTAGGCTCAGAGAACCCGGGTTCTAGTCATCAAGATGATGGACCTGCCACCTGGGGACCTGCCTTAAGTATCTTTATTGCCATTACTGCTCAAAAAGTAGAGCGTTATTAAGGAAACCACTTTTTCCATTTCGGCCAAAGATGTCAGAAGAACAGTCCATGTAGTAATGCTTCAAGTTTGAGGAACTTGGTCGATATTTCTGTTCAGTACGTCAGCATCTTCATTGCCTGTATAGAATTATCGAAGTTTACTTAGTTAGTCGCGGTAGGTCTTCATGTCTAGGTTCATAGCTTTTATATACGAGCTCCTTTCAAAAGAAAAATGCATAATAGTTAACTGCTTATTGCGCTTATGAATTACTTTCGTCCTTTCCCGCGATGAGGCTGAATTGCTTCCTGTTGGTATTGTTGGTATTCCTTGCTAAATTAGAGATTTATAGGGTGTAGCCCCTTTGAAGCGTATTTCTCTAACTCGCTCGTACCATGTCTATCACTGAAGGAGGACTCACTCATCGGTCGTAGAATGGCTAAAGTCTTGGCCAAGCGATTTTCAGCAGCACTTCGTCCGGCCAATTTTTTACCATCAAGAGAGTTTTGCAGAGACCGAAAAAACAGTGGTCAGACGGTGTAACGTCCGTGTTATACGGTGGATGCATCAACACTTCCCAACCAAGTTCCGTCAATTAGTTCCGTGACATCGAAGATATGTGTGGCCTGGCATTGTCATGATGGAACACAACTCTCTGTTGGCTAGGTCCGGTTGCTCTTTCCTGATTATTTCGTTAATACAGTCGAGCTCTGCACAGTAGAAGATCGAATTGACTTTTTCGCGAAGCCCATAAGCAACAATTCTTCTCTCAGCCTTTGTTTGCCGTCAATCCAGGCCTCGAACCCGTTTGTGGAGGGTCACCGTCTTGAACCATACTCGCTTGCGTTGTAATTTGTTTCGAAAATGGTTCGATTCCATTGCATTTCAGCAGACTTTCATTCGTTGCGTTAATTCATGTGGCACCCAAATATCGAGTTTCTTGAGTAGCCTGGTCTTCTTAGATAATTTCAAACTGTCATGTCCAGCTCTACCAGCTGCAACGTTCCATCTACTTTTTCAGTGATAGGCCGACCAGATCGAGGTTTTTCATAGTAATTTTCAAATTAATATAATTTTTTACGCAAATGACGAATTACAAAATTGTTTACACGAAAATGTCAATCTGTGAAATGTCACCTGACAAACGGGTGTACGTTTGACAGAATCGGTTTAGTGCTACCAAAGCAATGGACATCAACATCATCTCCTACAAAAAAAAATCGTGGAGAATTAAGTGCGGCCCAATATGTAATATGTAACCTTGCCGATGATCTTTCACAATTTTTCAAAACCAACTTCATTTAGGAAATTGAGGAAAATCGTCGGCAAGTGTTAGTGTGTTGGACTCTGACGCACAATGAGCGAGTTCGGATCCCAATAACATCAACGTCATCGAATGTTTATTGAGAGGTGTTCTTCCTCGGCGGGGTACTGGCAAAACCCCCCGTAGTATACTTGCCATGAAAAAGCTTCCCGACTCATGCCAATCGGAACCTCCATTAAACTGTAGGTCACACACGATATGGGTGATTGAGAGTAGCTTGGCTTTGGCCCTTCATGGGCTGTAACAACGCCACCAAAGCAATGACGATGACGTGTACTGACGAAGTAGTTACAGTGACACAGTATGTGCTCTGCTGTTTCTTCGTCTTCCTTACACATTCTGCCGGTGTCATCATCTTGTGTAATGCCCATGGTTGGGCAGTGTCCAGGGAAAAAGCCTGTTGGAGAACAAAATTTTGCTTGAAAATGAGATTCCAACTGAATCGGCTTTTAAGCCAAGATCTTTCCGTAAAATCTTCCACAAAGTGGATAGGCGTAAGCTCCAAATGCTGTGTACGATGGAGAATCGACTCATTCAAATTCAAATCAACTTTTAACCGTCAAATTGACAGTTTGTAGAGACGGTGTTGCCAGTCTAAAAAGAAAAAACCCGTTTTGGGGTTCAGGCCGGAAACGATATACCTTAAGGCGAAAAAGAATATGTTGTGTGCTGTCTGTAGTTACGTTTTCGCTAGTACAGAGGGTATTCCCCCTATACTTCTGATGAAGTGTTCTTTTACGCTGACAGCACCACTGTGTAAGCTTTCTTATATGTATGCATGTATATTCTAATCTTCAGGGTTCTTCCCAAATAGATGGACAAGAGCGTACCTTTTTCCCCGACCAGTTACCGACCAACAGCACTTAGGTCCCTCCTTTTTAATGTCATGTAAACGCTGAATCGCCAGCTCATGAAATATTCCGAAACGCGAAAACTGTTTAGTGACCGGCAATATGGTTTTCGTAGCAACAATTCCTCTGGTCATTTGATGGCATGTCTCACCGAAAAGTGAAAGCAAGATGGTTGCACTTGATATTTCCGAGGCATTTGACCCTCTGGCACAGCCTGATGCGTACTTATAGGATCATTGAGCCTCTTCCTCGATAGAAGACGAAACAAGCTTTCTTAAATTCAAGTTGTTTTAGACGTATTTAGGTCTGAATGTTTTCATTCGAAAATAAAATAACTTAAGAGTAGGTTTTCCCAGGTAGCCATGGGTCCATGTTTTGACCTGTATTTCACGTTACAGCCAGTTGCCAAACTACCCTAATCACGAAAGCCTACCTCTTGGAGACGTAGCACGACGCAGACATGCACTGTACGTTTTACCAAAGGCACCTCTCATTCCAGTTTAGAGCCTATCAGCTCCGGCGCAAGATTATATTTTGTTGATGCGAATAACGTGGAATGGATGAAGGTGCATACGGATATGGAATTGATCCTTACCGCAGCGCTTGATAATGTATTTGTTGGCGCAAGTACGTCCAACTTCAAGTGCATCATTGCTAATCTCTTCGTTATCATCCGACAGCAGGTAGACGCATAGCGAGTAGCTTTCAACGGTGGAATTCTTCCTGTCCAAGTCGAAAATACAAATTTTGCGGTCCGGAATGTGTACAACGGCAGGACCGTGACTTGAATTATTTGTACAATGGCGATAACATTTTGCTGGGCGACGACCCATCTTTGGATCTTCTCTTAAATTACCTGCAATAAAATCGACTCTCTTCCTATGATCTCGTCTGTTACTTCTAATCAAATTTATTCCTTCGCCGATGACAGTACTCTCAGCTTTCCATATTCGTTCCTAGATTCACGGCTTTGCTCTGCGGCCATGAAACTAGAGCCAATATCCATATGAAAGGCATTTGCATCGCCGAAACGGAAGTCTTTCCTTCCTTGGTTGGTTTGTTAATGACAGCCTTCGTTGCAATTACCACTTAATCAACGTCCCTAAAATGCTGTAAAAAAATCTTCTACGGAATGCGCATAAGTTACCAGTTAAGCCTTTAGGGTGTCTTACTTTAGCCAGACAATACGAATATGGAATGCTTAATCAAGCTCTATGTTTCCTAGCTAATGCAAGGAAGAGCGGTCGAACAACACGTCTCCTGTCTCAAGATCGGTGAGTTCATCTCTTAGGGCGATACAATAGAAGAGAACCACATTTATGATGGAATAGGTAACCAAAACCGAAGTTGTGCAAGTTGACTATTAGCTAGAGAGGCTTATTGGTCAAGACACATGAATATGAGCAGATACCACCGAGGCTATTGTTAAGGTTGGTAGCAATCAACTCGTCAGGCCGAATTGTACTCCACCCGGAGCCGAGAACTCCTCGTGTCTATCCATGCAATCTCTGCGATAGCTACCATGTAGGTGGTTTAACCTCAAATCTACTAGAAATCTTGCAATGCACCTACAAGACTACTTTGAGTTTCGCAGTCCGTTTGGGGCAAAGCAGGCGCCAAGAAGGCGCAGAAGTCATATAAAGCTCGTGGAAATCATCACCCAGATTATTGGGAACTTGAAGAGGGTAACACATCATGCGGCAACAAATGCGTGGAAAAGTCAGTAGCTGAAATCAGGATACCTGGATAGGCGCATAGAACCTTAAATGAGAGGTCGGAGACAACCAAGTAATGCTAAAAGCTCTATTCAAATACATAGTACATTCTAAGTAACGCGCTTTAATACATCAGGAAACCTATACCCCAAGCCCAAGCATATAGGGCAATTAAAACAAACTGCACAAGCCCATCGATAAATAAATAAAATGCTCTTCACTGGAATCTATTGAGAACACAAACTTCCGCGAACCGTAATGTACACAACAGTGTAGGTATGTATAAGGTTTGTTTATACAAAACGAATAAACACGGCGACTCTGGCAAATAAACCAAAAACCAAGTAGAAAAGACAACTCAAATCTCGTACGATAAGAAGAAATCGTTGAAATCCACTTTAGCAAACTTAACAAACTTGTTGCGTAGTCATTTCTAGAGAGAACCTACATACCTAGCCTAGACTACCTGCCAGGTGTACATACGAGTATATATGCGACTGTACTGTCCAGAGGAATAGCGCATGGATTCTTTAATCAATTTGCCACTTTCCACGCGTTTGTTGAGTAAATAATAATCACATTTTACCTTGTGCGCCAAATATAAATAGAAGCTAAAGCGATGAGCATCTTGGCACGGAAATTATTGGTGGGGTGAGAGGAGAGAGGGATTATTTAATCACGAAGGAGTCAAATGGAAACACGTGTTCGCAACAAACTCGCGAATTCAACACTGTCGCGCTGATGATGATTTCATAGATCGTACGAAAAGCAGGTAGTAGCTCGGTTCTAATGATCAGGTGTGGTCGTAGTAGCTCGTTAAAGTCTATTTACAAACAAATACGACAGCTTGATGGCGTTTAAATGAGTATTTATTGAACAGTTCGACGACGAGACTGAAATAAAATAATGTCGATAGCACTGGACTAAACGTTGTTGCTCAATCACCAACGGTCAATGGGTATTTTGTCAACAAAGACTTGTCCACGGACGGTACCCTATGCTCTGTCTACACAGCAATTTGACATTTATGCTAAGTAACCGTATTAAAATTGGGTTATCCAAGAAAACAATCAATTCAGTACACACTCCCCGGCTTGATCCATATGGCGCAAGGTGAATGTGGAGCACAACGATGTAAGTATGTATGTATGTACTTTCGGAGTGAAGAGAATAAAAATGTGGAAATATGCGCTCGTAAAACTGTTTATTTTCCCCCGATTAGCAGTAGATAATTGACAAACAAAATTTCTCGCTTCTGGTGGTGTCATGTTTTGCGCAACAACACTCGCTCGAAATGCGACATTAAAAATCGAGCTACGGTCATTGACCTAGATTCATAGTCCGCCATCATTGTGTCTATCATCTATAGGTATCTTGACGGGAGGGGGGGGGTTAAACAAAAACTGATGGAGAGAACCTTTTAAGAGACTTTTGTGTGTTGAATACTCGTTTCTTTCCACCTAATAACCATGTTAGGCATTACACACAACTAAACGACCACTTTGTGCTTGGAATTAGAACTTGGTTTTTTCCCCCCCAAGCAGCATACAGTGTGCTCCTCTGCTAATTCTCTCTAATGCACCTAGAAGCCCTCTGCATTCGTCTCTCTCTCGACGGGTACCACCTGAACGGTGTGATAAAACCTGTCTGGCTGCCTGCACGTATCCGCGCCGTTTATATGGCGGTATATCTCTATCATCGCAATGTGGAAAGGTGCAGTGCACTTCGGCAGAAGCGCCACAAAAAATGAAAAAAAAAAAAAAAATAAAAAATTTGAGAGCAAAACACGCTCCAATAAAAGACGATATCGACACCGACGACAGACGGACAAGCGATACGACGAATTAGAGCAATCCATCGCGCTGGGTATCGTCTCCCTCATTCCCCCCGGCGCTGGAGTAAATGAAACAAAAAAGCGCCTCCTCTCGCATGGCATTTTTTTCTCAAGTGGGGCCTCTATGTGCTGATATTCCCTGCTTTTGCTTTATATGCTTCTACACAGCACCGAAGGAGTCTCAAGGTTCATTGCGTTCTATTGTACTTCAAAAAAAACCAAACTCCCGAGAATAGAAAGAATCAAAAACGTTAACTTTAAAAACAAAAATCCACTTACGTTGTCCGACTGGATACATTTTTTTTTGTTAATGTGTCACAAGTCGCGTTTTCCCTATATTTCTATTTCAGCCTTTAGATACTCTTGTCGACTTTTTGTTGTTGTTGTTGGGATCACACTTTTTCTCGATGTGAGAAAAACTTTGGGTAAAAAAGAAAATAAAATAAAACAATTCCACTAAAGAACACTTAATTTAGGCACAGAATTATTTGGTAAAACTAATTGAATCACAAATGAGTACGAATTTCTCGAGTCTCTCTCTACTGGTTTTCTACTATTCGATATATGTATGTATGTTTCGTGGGATTTTTCGATTTTGTTTTTTTTTTCGCCCGTCGCTAACTAAGAGTTCCGTACATTATGGGCGGAAAAGAAGGAAAAACAACCAAAAGACGAGCAAAATAGTCGAGGAAATTTTTTTCCTTTTCAGCAGTTTTTTTCAGCTTTGGCTGGCGACGATGAAACGAGAACGGATGAATAATTGAACGAGAAATGCGTGTTCGCTTATCTCACTCTGGCGGAGAGGTTGACGAGCGTGGTTAGGTTGTGTGGGTAATGTTATTGTAGTTTCGCGCGTACGGATGGTGGTGGTTTGAGAGGGTGTGCGTGTGGTTATGTGCAGGTTGGGCAACGTTGACGGATGAATTGTTTCGGCGAGATGAAAGTGCAGTAAATGACTTAACGAAAATGGCGGAATTCTAGCAGAAGTGATGCCAGCTTTTGCGCTCGATAGATTTAAGCCAAAAATAACAGATATGAAGTCTTCCAATAAAGACTCGAATTTTTTTGACTTTGAAGTTTCATATGTCAAATTGGCTGTCAGTTATTGTCCAAATCACACGTGCGTGCAAATGATAAAATTGTTCTATCAAAATGAGTCTTCTGTTTGGGCAACGTTCTGCGCGCTTCGCCCATTTTACTATTGGCAGTGTGGTGGATAAACTTGAGTTGACTGGTTCTTACTTACTTATAGAACCTATGTTGAACCCTACCTAGGGACAAGACACCCTACCTATCCGCACAACTCTGCGGAATTAGACAGCTTAGTAAATGAGCTGACAGAAACCCTTAACAGAGCACTGTCTAAATCCTGTGCGGTTAGCATCCCCAGAGGCAAACCCAAAACCCCCTGGTGAAATAAGGAGATAGTCTCCCTTACGAAAAAATGCAGAAAGCTCTTTAACAAAGCAAAATGTACCCGCTTGCAAGAGGATTGGGGCCTCTACAAGCAGGTACTTGAATCTTTCAATGCAGCGGCCAGGAAGGCCAAAAGACGATCTTGGAGGAGCTACTGCGACAACATCAAGGCGGTCTCCGAAGCCTCAAGAATAAGGAAGATTCTGGCTTCGGCCCGTACAACCCAAGCCACCTAATGGGAAATGATGGTTCCTGGACGACCACCAGAACGGAAACCCTGGAACTTCTTCTAAGCGCACACTTCTAACGTGCTCCCAACCTGGTTAACAATAACAATGTCCTATGGGCTATAAAAAGCTTTGAACCCTACAAGTCCCCAGGGCCGGATGGGATCATACCAGCAGAGCTTCAGCAGGCAGCAGATCTCATCCTCCCCTGGCTTTTGGTCATATATAAGAGCTGCCTCTCCCTATCCTACATCCCCAGCAAGTGGAAGGTAGGTTAGGTTAGGTATATGGGTGCCCTATTGACGGAAAGTCAAGGCTCACGTAGACTACGTTGAGTCCATTATGCCCACTTGTTTTGTTTAACCCGTTGATACCTATACAATTACCGTCGAGCTGAACCAGCCAGACGAGGATAAAAATCCCAGTATTCTGTTCAGCCCAATATTACCTACCTCTTCTAGTCCCGAAAGGAAGTATCTTCCTAGGAATATATTCCTTTTTTGGGCTAGCGCCGGACATTCGCACAGCAGGTGACGAATGGATTCGATTTCCTCTTCGTCCCTGCAGCTTCTGCAGAAGTTATTGTAGGGCTGGCCTAGTCGAGCTGCATGGTAGGATAGCATGCAGTGCCCGGTGAGGGCACCGACTGCCAGTCGAATATTCCCACGATTGAACTTCAGCAGATTTTCCGTTCTTTTCTTATCATAGACGGGCCAAATCGATCTCGCCGTTGCGCATGTATCTAAGCGACACCATCGCTTATTGGCCTTCACTAATAGCTCCATCTGTATCTCCCTGTAGAGCGCACTGAATGGTGCTTTGGCCTTAGCTGAGATCTGCGCAATGTTAGCACTTGATCCCACCCTAGCCAGCTCGTCCGCCCTCTCGTTTCCGGAGATATTCATATGACCAGGTACCCAGCAAAGGGTCACCTCATTTACATTGGATATCTCTTCTAACTTCTCCTTGCAGAGTTTGACGAGTTTGGATCTTATCCATGCTGCCTGCAGAGCCTTAATGGCTGCCTGGCTGTCAACATAGATGCTGATCCTTTTTTGGTGATCAGGTCCGCCACCTGCTTGATAGCGAAGACCTCAGCTTGGAAGACACTGCATCCATCATCTAGCCTGTAGGAGCGATGCATATCCCGGTGTCGAATGCCAGTTCACTTTCCGTGCGTACCAAATCACCGGTCCATTCCTCCCTGGAGGGAATTCTAATAGAGAATCTCCTCTCCCAGGAAGGAAGTCGGGTGACATAGTCCGTTACGGTTCTGAATCTCGAGACGGTCCATCGATCCAAGACTGATGCATGTCCGTGAGGACTCCTTTTCCAGAGACCTGATTCCTGTAGTCTTAGCGCAGTTCTGGTTGCGGCGCTCTCGCAGTACATGTCCACACGTATGCAAATGACTTGAGGCCTATTAGTCTTACTTCTTTTCTATTAAAAACTTTAGAGAAGATTTTAGGCGCACACATTCCTTACAGCTGTATCTCAGGAAGGCTGTCGGATAACCAACATACCTACAACAAAGGCAAATCGGTGGAAACAGCACTCCACTCACTGATCAGCAAAATAGAAAGGTCACGGGAACGTAAGGAATATACTCTAGTCGCCTTTCTCGACATTGAGGGCGCCTTTGACAATGTTGAACCATGGGCCGTCACCAAAACACTGTCTGATCTGGGTGTTATGGGATCAGTGATACAACTGATCCACAAAGAGTCGTCAAAGCCAACTTCGCTGGTCCCGTCTCAACTAGAATGGTCAGCAGAGGAACACCACAGGGTGGAGTACTCTCCCCTCTCCACAGGAACGTGGTGGTCAACGAACTGCTGCTGTTGCTTGAACAGGAAGGGTACGCTGTGACCGCCTATGCAGATGACATTTCCCAGCACTCTAGGCGATCTTACGCAGGGTGCATTACATACAGTAGAAACCTGGACGCAGTACTGTTGACCCTATGAAGACCGATCTAGTACTGTTTACTAACAAATATAAAATTCCGCCGCTCAACCCACCGAAGCTGAGGGGAACCCAACTAATAATCAAAGAGCAGGCTAAATATCTAGGCCTAGTCCTTGACAGGAGGCTGAATTGGAAACCCAACATTCTTTATCGCCCTCTTGATGCCCTCTACAGCTGCAAGAAAGTGGTGGGCAAGAAGTGGGGTCTCCAACCAAGCATTATGCACTGGCTTTACACAGCAGTCATAAGGCCCATCCTCCTGTTTGGCGTCGTAGTCTGGTGGTCTGCTCTGGACAAGGCAGTCAATCGAAACCTTCTGGGGAAAGTACAAAGATCGGCCAGCTTATACATAAGCGGAGCGATCAGATCAACCCCCACGGTGGCCCTAAATAACCTATTACATCTTCCACCATTGGACTTTTTCAGCAAACAAGTTGCTGCCTGCGCGGCCCTAAGGACTAGGAGCATAGGAAAATGGCCCACATCACAAAAAGGCCATACTACTATTCTAAAACACTTCAAAGTACCCATGGACACAGGCTACATTATCCCGCAGAATGTGTTCAATAGGAAATTGGAAGATGTCTTTCCATCCAGGGAGGAAGTGGCTGGAATGAAAATCATACCAAAGGACTCGATTTCCCTCTATACCGATGGCTCTAAGATGGAGTCGGATGTAGGTAGTGGAGTCCTCTACAAGGAACTTAACCTCAACCTATCTTTCAAACTCCCAAATTACTGCAGTGTGTATCAGGCAGCGACAACGGAGGCCCTTGCATGGCTAAGGATCAATGTAATATCTGCTAGGGATATTATCATTTGCACGAACAGTCAATCTGCGATAAAATCCCTGGCCGCGGTAACCCACAATTTAAAGACATCCCTTAACTGCCGCCTATCTCTAGACGAGATGGCTGAACAGTTCAACATTAAAGTGCTGTGGGTTCCCGGGCATAGGGATATTTCAGGAAACTGCGCGGCCGACGAACTCGCAAAGTTAGGATCAAGTACACTCAGCCTACCTACACTCGGGTACCTAGAAACACCAATAAGTACGGTAAAGCACATGATAAAACTTCAAACCATAGAGGCGACCGACCTCCAATGGAATGAGAGTATTATTGGCTTTATCACTAAACAAATTTGGCCTAAGTTAAACTTAGGACGAACCAGGGACCTAGTGGCAACCAAAAGAGCAACCTTAAGTACTCTAGTAGGAGTCATTACAGGTCACTGCATTATTGGAAAACACGCCGCCAGACTAGGGCTACCCTTAAATGACTTCTGTCGCGGCTGCATGGAGGAAGAGGAATTAATACAACACCTCCTCTGCTCATGCCCCTCATTTTGCGAATTGCAGGAGGATCTACTTCGGTGCGCCCTGCTATGATAATCTAAGTGAGCTAGCAGACCAAAAAATAGCTCAACTCCATCGCTTCATCAGAAGCACCGGTTGGTTCCATGTGGTATCACAATAGGCCGACTTCGGCCTACGTGTGGCTTATGCCAACCACGTTAACCTGACCTAACCTTACTTACCTACTTAGGTGGCGATACAGTCTGGTGTGAACCTGGGCCTCAACCAAAAAACTTCTCCAGCTGGCACGGTCTTCTGCGAGCTGTTTCCAGCGACGCACTCCCAGTTGGTTAAGGTCCCCTTCCACCTATGTATGTGCGCCACTTTAGATTCGGTCGTCTTCTGCTGCGTCGTTCCTCGGGGTTGGACTCGAAGACTCTTCGGGCCGGAGCTGTATTATCCATTCGCCCTACATAGCCTAGTCACCATAAACGATGGATCCGTAAACGCCGTACTAGGCTGATATCGCTGTACAGCCCGTATAGTTCGTCGTTGTATCTTCTCCTCCACTCTCCGTTTATACAAACGGGACCGCAGAATTTTCCTCTCAAACGACCAAAGGCCTCTAATCCGCTTTCGTTAAAGTCCAGGCCTCTGCGCCATAGAGGAGGACCGGGATGATTAAGGTTTGTTTGATCTCAGCGCTGGTATTGTTGTCGCTGGTCACTGGTTTTTTTAGAGACTCGCGCAGGTTCAAGAGTTTTCATATTCCCTTATGATGTAGTTCACACGCAACCTGAACGGAGTGCAGTGGTTTGAGTCATTGATGTTAGCTCACTACCTCTTGACCACTTCGAACTTGTAGCTGCCAATTGTGACGTTCTGGCCGAGACGGCGGTGTTGTGCGTCTTTTTTGGACGACAGAATATATTTCGTTTTACCCTCATTGACGTCCCGCGGTGTTCGTCTAATTACGTCAATGTCGTCCGCGTACGCAAGCAGTTATGCAGACTTGAAATAGAAACGGTGAGTCTCGTATGATCTTTTCAAGCACGATGTTGAAGACATTACATGACATTGCGTCACCTTGTCTAAATCCTTTTTTTAACATCAAAGGTCTCGGTTAATTCGCTACCGACCTTAATGGAGCAGCGAGAGTTCTCCATTGTCATTCTGCACAATCTGACGAGTTTGGCAGGGATGTCAAAACTAGACATGGCGCTGTATAGCTCGTCTCTATGCACACTGTGATACGCGGCCTTGAAATCGACGATAAGGTGATGGGTGTCGATTTGGTATTCTTGGGTCTTCTCCAAGATAGACTGCATTGTGAATATTTGATCTATTGTGGATTTACCTGGCCTGAAATCACACTGATTTCACTGGTTCAGTAAACGATAAATCAACACCCGTACGTCGACTAAACGCAAGGCCGGCCCAAAACATCGGCGCTGTCCGTGAAAGTGTGCAGGAGATTCTGACGTAGTCGGTTTCGCATCGCTTACAAGAACTCGGCCGTTCGCAGACCACAGCTTGGCGAATTTTGCGTCGTAACTTGAGGAGCCTGCACCCATACAAAATTGAACTGACCCAAGAGCTGTAGGTAAACGACCGTAGACAACGACGTATGTTCGCTGAATGGGCTCTGGAGCAGTTGGTTCTCGAAAAATCATCTTCAGCGATGGGGCCCATTTCTGGATGAATGGCTACGTCAACAAATAAAATTTTCGAATTTGGCACGATACCAATCCCAGTGTGTTGGACTCTGACGCACGATGAGCGAGTTCGAATCCCGATAACACCAACGCCATCGAATGTTTTTCTTCCGCGTCGTCACCCCTCCGCGGTGAACTGACAACACCCTCCGTAGCATACTTGCCATGAAAAAGCTTCTCGACTCACGCCGTTCGGAATAAGCATTCACCTGTGTAAAAAAATAAATCACACACAACATGGGTGATTGAGAGAAGCTTGGCTCTGGTCCTTCATGGGCTGTAACGCCACCAACAAAGAGAACATGGGTGATTGAGAGAAGCTTGGCTCTGGTCCTTCATGGGCTGTAACGCCAGCAAAAAAAGAATACACCAATCCACATGATAACCAAGAGCGCCCAATGCATCCCAAAGTCACTGTTTGGTGTGGATTCTCGGCTGGCGGCGTCATCGGTCCATATTTCTTTGAGAACGACCGACGTTGGCCAGGTCGTTGATTACTAACTTCTTTTGGCCTGAATTGGATCATATGGATACCAACGTCATGTGGTCTTAACTGGACGGCGCTACATGCCACACAGCTCACGCCAAATTGGAAATTCTGCACGAGCGATTCGAGGAAATGGTTTTCTGAAGTCGCATTTACATTGATATTGACATCACCGGGCAGACTCAGCGTGCCGTTGTAGAAGCATTCACGGCGATCCAAGAACAGGCGAAACGACTTGGTTTTAAAGTTAATGAGAATAAGACAAAATACATGCTGTCAAGCAAAAACCGATCCATCACTCACCACCTGGAACAAAACATGACGATCGACAGCTATTATTAGTAGAGGTAGTTAATGAGTTGATGTAAGCATTGAGGAAGAAGCGGCTAAGATGGGTCTCAAGGTTAATGAGGGTAAAACCAAATATCTGCTTTCATCTAAAAGAGACGGACAACACCGACATATTGGCCAGAACGTCACCATGGGCGGATATAACTTTTAAGTGGTCAAGGATTTCGTCTACCTTGTCTCACTGATGACCAGCGACAACAACACCAGCGCTGAGATAAAACGCAGAATCACTCTTGCCAACCGCTGTTTCTTTGGGCTCAAGAGGCAATTGAGAAGTAGAGCCATCTCTCGGAAAACCAAGGTGACACTATGTAAGACCCTAATCATCCCAGTCCTCCTTTACGGCGCAGGGGCTTGGACCTTAACAAAAGCGGATGAAGATGCCCTTGGTCGTTTCGAGAGGAAAATTCTGCGCACTATCTACGGTCCCGTTTGTTCAAATGGTGTATGGAGGAGAAGATATAACGAAGAACTTTACGGGTTGTACAGCGACATCGGCCTGGTACGGCGTCTACGGATACAGCGTCTAAGGTGGCTAGGCCATGTAGAGCGCATGGAAAATATAGCTCCGACCCGAAGAGTCTTCGAATCCACCCCGGAAGGAAGGCGCGGCAGAGGACGGCCGCATCAACGATGGCGCACGCAGGTGGAAGGGGACCTTAGCCAACTGGGCGTGCGGCGTTGGAAACAGCTGGCCAAAGACTGTGCCGGCTGGAGACGCTTGTTGGTTGAGGCCCAGGTTCACCACGGACTGTAGCGCCACCTAAGTAAGTAAGTAATGAGTTGATGTACCTCGGGGCTAACCTAAACTCCACAAGCGACAATACAGTGCAGATCCGACATAAAATCGCCCTTGGCAACCGCTACTACCTCAGTTTGTCCAAACAACTTGGGTCAAAACTCCTCAATCGAAAAACGTTTTACAAAACGCTTATACTGCCAGTCTTGCTGTACGGAGCCAAAAGCTGAACGAAACTGATTTTGGGTTTTTCGAAAGTACAATTCTACGTCGGGTATTTGGTCCTATCTGTGAGGAACGTTAATGGAGGTGAAGACATAATCGCAAACCCTACAAGCTGTACAAAGAAGTGGATATAGTCCAGAAGACAAAGATTCGTCGACTACATTAGTTTGGCCACATCGAGCGCATGAACACTAACGCTCCGGCTAACAGAGTCTTCGCATCCAAGCCTCCTGGTTCGAGAAAGAGAGAAAGACCGACCCACCGGTATAAAGCTTAAGTATCACGGATGCAAGACAACTCTTGACAATTGGAAGCAGCATGCCGGAATCGTGAAGGATGGAAGGCAGCTATAACTCAGGCTCAGATCCTCCATGGATCGCTGGCCTGATAAGTAAGTAATAAGTATCCACGAAATCATATAGATCACTGACCTAAAGCGCGCGAGACGGTTGATGCCAATAGGTGTTGCACTAAATAGCAATTAGTGCCTTACATAAGAAAAGTTGTCCGTCTGATGGGTACCATGTTTCTTGCAATTTACGCGACTGAAAATAGCTTGAACTTATTTACCCGAAATCTCCAGGAACCCTTTTTTCGAATGGGTCGATGAAACCTGAATGAATCACCAAATAGCAGTCAGAACATTGAATTTTTCCAATTGAATTTGCGCCAAAATAAGGACAAAGGCAGTTTCCGGGACAAAGGATGTACATATTCCTTACGAATTCCTTGTGGAAAAAAATATTTGGTCATTGGAAGAGTGCACTATTGGAGTGATTCGCCTATAAATGTCAGCACAAGTAAAAACGTGAGCCCAAGCATAGCTCTAGACCGTCTACAAGACCTTTGTTGGGGAGGCTTAAGCTAGCAAGTTCAATGCCTTCTGCTTCGATCGTCCTAGTCTAATGACAGAAGAGAGCCACAGCAGCTCCGTCGCAGTTTGAAGCATTTCATCAACCAATTGTGTGGCATTTCCTTTCGTTGAGTCGACAGATGGTCGCTCTATGCGGCTTAATGTGCCGAAGCAACATTGAACGGCTTGAACCCCATAGTTATCTTCTATAATGGGACTGAGAGGAAATCGTCCACCATGAGGTATATCCAAATGGTGATGCCAAGCAATTCCATCTTTCATCCTTCCACCTAGAAGCAAGCATGCCCGATGAGTGGAACCTCAGGATCGTTTGCCCGGTCTAGAAGAAAGAAGATTCGTATAATTGGGCCAATTATATGGGAAAAAATCTTCTTAACAGCGGCTATAAGACTTTCTCTGCCATGCTGTGTCAAAGTATCAAACCATTCGTCAACAGTCTGACAGGTACCTATCAATGTGAGTTCAGGCCAGAAAAATCCACGAGAAACTAGATATTCACACTGCGGCAGATCCTGGAGAAGACCCACGCATCTCAAATCGATAGGTACCCGTCGACTTTAAGGCCGCATATGGCAATGTTTACAGCTACGAGCTACATATATAAAGCCATGTCGGATTCTGACATCCCTGTCAAACTCACCAGGTTGTGTAGAATGACAGTGGAGGATTCTTGGTGCTCTATCAGGGTCGGCGCAGAATTAACTAAGATCTTTGATCTCAAAAATTTATTCGGGCAGGGCGACGCATTGTCATGGGATTTTTCAAGATCATTCTTGAAAAGATTGTGCGGAGCTCACCATCGAATACAAGAGGAATGATTTATTTTATATCTGCATTGAGGACAGCACAACAAGACGTCAGTGAAGCTTTTGTAAGCATTGAAGCAGAAGCGGCTAAAGTGGGCCGTAAACGAGAGCAAAACCAAATTTGTATATGCTGCCATCAAAGAAAGACGCTCAACATCGACATCTTGGCCAGAACGACACTATAGACAGCTACAAATTTGAGGTAGTGAAGGATTTCTTCTAACTTGGCTCACTTATTGAAACCAGCAACAATAACAGCGCGGAGATTAGGCGCATAATAACTCTTGCCAACCGCTGTTTCTGTAAGCCCAAAAGCCAATTTAGAGTGATCTAGGTGACCCTCTACAAAACTTAAATCACTCAGGTCCTCCTTTATGGCGCAGAGGCATGGACCTTATCAAAAACGGATGAGGAAGCACTTGGACGGTTCGAGAGGAAAATTTTGCAGGTAATGTTCGGTTCCGTTTATGTTAAGGGACAGTGGCGGAAAAAATTCAGTCACGAACTTTATGTGCTATACAGCGACATCGGCCTGGTCAGATGTCTGAAGAGACAATGGCTAAGATGGCTGGGCCATGTAGAGCGAATGGACACCAAAGCCCTAGCCCGAAGGGTCTTCCAGTAAAACGACGTAACAGAGGACGGCCACATCTAAGGTAGCGCACGCAGGTGGAAAGGAACCTCAACTGACTGTGTGTGTGTGACACTGGATACAGCTAATTAGAGATTGTGCTGATTAGAGAGGCATGTTGCTTGAGGCTCAGGCTCACCCCGGACTCTAGCGCCAACTAAGTAAGAATTGTCTATAAGATCGATCTATATGGCCGTGACTGGCCAAAAACTGCGCGGCTGGCATAGTCGAAAAATAGTACACTACTGTCGATTTTCTCAATTCTCTGCAGAACACACTCAATGAGATGAAGTTGACTCCAAGACAAACCTGCGAAGACCACGTGATTCTATTCCTCAATTAAAAACCAATAAGTTCTTTGACGATAGTATCAACATTTTATCCGAAATATTACCAACAATGATGGAGCACATTTGGTTGGTATTAACTAATTTTAAACCCTAAAAACAAAACAAATTAATTTTGCTAAGAAGACGCTATAAATCGTTTCCCAGAAAGCATATGTACTAAAGTTGAATAACAAACCGGTACGCTGGCATCACTTTTATTTGGTTGTATGACTAACTTCGCGCACAAGCGGCTGTCATGAGTCTGTCAAAACGTCTACCGATTTTCTACGCATGTCAAGTGACCGAAGCGCATAAGAATCGAAATATTTTTATTGAATAATTCCTCGCGTAGAAATGTCCATCTACTACAGTGGGACAATACGTCGTTCGGCGGGAGTTGTGTCGGCGATAGCAAAACAACTCAAAAGTGTTAACTTAAAAGCAGTCAAACGTGTCACCGTCACTTTTGATCCCTTCAAGGAGGACGTCAAGTCAACCAGGTACGACCAAGTCCACCCTCCAACTCCTATCTACGCATGCATGAAATGAGGGAAGAACACAATCTATTTATAGAGGATATGGGAAATGATTCCCATTCTAGCGCAAGCGTGTAAATACCCTAAAGCAAAAAAGAATAAAAATTAAATCATAACCCCAATAACCGCTGTACGTCGTACATGGCATTCGGACGAACAAAATTGTTCGAGATTGTTGGAAAAATACGAGTAACGAAAAGGGTTAGTTTGTACTTACCGTATACCTTGCTGATAATGCCCACGGTGCTACTAATTTGAGGTGTTGTGCCAATATCCGGATACGAGGGTAAAGAATGGAGCTGAGCTGGCCCACCAGGAGCCAGCTCACGCTCCGTTGACATCTTTGTCGGTGTGGGCGTCAGTTTGACGGCTGTTCTTCTACTCCTTCCCAACAATCAATTGCGATAACTGCAAAGAGAATAAACGAAAAACACTGAAATTCATGTCTCTTCTCTCTTTAAGGGAATTTCTTGTGCATCTGACATCACCGAACATTTCAAAGACCAACCCGAATTGCGTAGTCAAGACCGAAGTTGTTTGCAATCGAAAACCGTCAGAAGTGAAATTCTCACTCATCGATACGGTAAAGGGTGAGTTTGTTGCTACCATTCCTTACTGGAAATATTCATTTCCTTCCACCAAATGATCATTTCCATTTCAGACAAAGCAAAACTAAAAGAGATCCGTTTCCTAAGCGACAACTTGTCCACTCTCGAACTGCTTCAGCTTTGCAACAAGCACGTATCAGTACTAGCACCGGTTGACGACATAACAACAGCGCCATTACAAACGAAATCGTTGAAGCAACAGGCAGGCGGAAAGCGACGGCCCATTAAGAAGAAGTAATCATGACGAAGACGCGCGGAACACTGGCGGTCATTGAACAAATCTATCATGATATTCCAGCTTTCACCGATGTCTTCACCGAAGAATCGTTCTATGTATTCGCATTCTGTTTTGTGTGTGCGACCATTGTGGTTGCATTCATTTTATCTAGATTTATAACGATTAAGCCAGTAGAATTCTAAGTCGTAATTGTTGTGCAATGGCGGCATATGGTCAGGTGATGAGATGAATATAATTCGTAGTCTTGTTAAGAAAGAGTGTTTCATTGGGGACAGTAGACTCAAGAACAGGACAGACGGGAGCATACTGACATTCATATAATGCATGACGGACACAAGGCTAAGTATTGCACCTTGAATTGAAGGGTTAGAGATGCCTTTATGAGGATGTTGGAAACAAATCAAAAGACGGCGAATGTCTGAGCTGCACTAAGGTTGTATGTACATATATGAGTCAGACACCACCGATCTGACCCAAAGAATTTTCGATTCCAATGAGACGATGCAACAAAGAAACCGACTCGTTAACCGGCGCACATAAGTGAAAACGTAAACGATACTAGTGCCTGACGCTAGATGGTCCCATCCACAAACTAGTGCTATATAAACGACTATCATCGATGGGTCTTTGGTCGATCGGACTACCATCCATGGACAGTAGTCGATGGGACAGCAGCCGATGGGACTACCATCCATGGACAGTAGTCGATGGGACTACCATCAAAGGACAGTGTTCGATGGGACTACCATCGATGGCCAGTAGTCGATGGGACTACCATCGATAGCCAGTAGTCGATGGGACAGCAGTGGTTGGGACAGTAGTCGATGGGACTGTAGTCGATGGAACTACCATCGATGGCCAGTAGTCGATGGGACAGCAGTGGTTGGGTCAGCAGTCAATGGAACAGTAGTCGATGGGACAGCAGTGGTTGGGACAGTAGTCGATGGGACTGTAGTCAATTGGACGGTAGTCGATGGAGCTACCATCGATGGGACAGCGATCGATGGAACCCCATCGACGGACAGTAGTCGATGGGACCACCATCGACGGACAGTAGTCGATGGGACCACCATCGACGGACAGTAGTCGATGGGACCACCATCGACGGACAGTAGTCGATGGGACCACCATCGACGGACAGTAGTCGATGGGACCACCATCGACGGACAGTAGTCGATGGGACCACCATCGACGGACAGTAGTCGATGGGACCACCATCGACGGACAGTAGTCGATGGGACCACCATCGACGGACAGTAGTCGATGGGACCACCATCGACGGACAGTAGTCGATGGGACCACCATCGACGGACAGTAGTCGATGGGACCACCATCGACGGACAGTAGTCGACGGGACTGTAGTCGATGGGACAGTAGTCGACGGGACTGTAGTCGACGGGACTACCATCGATGGCCAGTAGTCGATGGGACAGCAGTGTCGATTGGACGGTAGTTGATTTGACGGTAGTCGATGGGACCACCATCGACGGACAGTAGTCGATGGGACAGCAGTCGATGGGACTACCATCGATGGACAGTAGTCGATGGGACTACCATCAATGGACAGTAGCCGATGGGACTACCATCGATGGCCAGTAGTCGATGGGACTACCATCGATAGCCAGTAGTCGATGGGACTACCATCGATAGCCAGTAGTCGATGGGACAGCAGTGGTTGGGACAGTAGTCGATGGGACAGCAGCGGTTGGGACAGTAGTCGATGGGACTGCAGCAGTTGGGACAGTAGTCGATTGGACGGTAGTCGATGGGGCTACCATCGCTGGGACAGCAGTTGATGGGACAGCATCGACGGACAGTAGTCCATGTAACCACCGTCGACGGACAGTAGTCGATGGGACTGTAGTCGATGGGACAGTAGTAAACGGGTCTGTAGTCGATTGGACGGTAGTCGACGGGACTACCGTCGATGGACAGTAGTCGATGGAACTACCATCGATTGCCAGTAGTCGATGGGACAGCAGTGGTTGGGACAGTAGCCGATGGGACTGTAGTCGATTGGACGGTAGTCGATGGGGCTACTATCGCTGGGACAGCAGTAGTCGATGGAACTACCATCGATGGCCAGTAGTCGATGGGACAGCAGTGGTTGGGTCAGTAGTCAATGAAACAGTAGTCGATGGGACTGTAGTTGATTAGACGGTAGTCGACGGGACTACCATCGATGAACAGTAGTCGATGGGACTACCATCGATGGCCAGTAGTCGATGGGACTACCATCGATGGCCAGTAGTCGAGGGACTACCATCGATGGCCAGTAGTCGATGGGACTACCATCGATGGCCAGTAGTCGATGAGACAGCAGTGGTTGAGACAGTAGTCGATGGGACTGTAGTCGATTGGACGGTAATCGATATGACCACCATCGACGGACAGTAGTCGATGGGGCAGCAGTCAATGGGACAGTAGTCGAGGAGACAATACTCGATAGAAAAGTAGTCGATGAGACAGTACTCGATGGGACTACCAACGGTGGTTCTATCGCCGATTGGACTTTGGTCGATGGAACAGAAGTCGACGCGGCAGTAGTCAATGGGACAGTAGTCGATGGGGCAGTTGTCGATGGGACAGTAGTCAATGGAACAGTTGTCGATGGGACAGTAGCTGATGGGACAGTAGCCGACGGGACAGTTGTCGACGGGACTGTAGTCGATTGGACGGTAGTCAATGGGACTACGATCGATTGACAGTAGTCTATGGGACTACCATCAATGGACAGTAGTCGATGGGACTACCATCGATGGCCAGTAGTGGATGGGACAGCAGTGGTTGGGACAGCAGTGGTTGGGACAGTAGTCGATGGGACAGCAGTGGTTGGGACAGTAGTCGATGGGACTGTAGTCGATTGGACGGTAGTCGATGAAGCTACCATCGCTGGGACAGCAGTTGATTAGACGGTAGTCGACGGGACTACCATCGATGGACAGTAGTCGATGGGACTACCATCGATGGCCAGTAGTCGATGGGACTACCATCGATGGCCTGTAGTCGATGGGACTGTAGTCGATTTGACGTTAGTCGATGGGACCACCATCGACGGACCGTAGTCAATGGAGCAGCTGTCGATGGGACAGTACTCGATGGGACAGTAGTCAATCGGCAGACTGAAATTGAAACTGGCTTAGACAGACTATAGAATGCTAAAAATGCCGTCAAGAAAAAGAAATTACCTTTAGGGGTTCCCCTTTTTTAGGCAAACCGTCTTTTTACTGCAAACTGTTTGATCACGGAGTCGCTAAAGATACGCTCCTTGACAGTAACACTATACTAAGTGCAGGAATATGTGTCTCCTAGGCCCAAGGTTAGTACAGCGCTGACGTGGTTTATATTCTTACATAGTTGAATGGTCCTGTCGATACCATAAAAAGGACGAATTGCTACTACGACCAGAGCAACTTAAAACTGCTGCGTAAGAAAGAAAAACTTTCTCGCTTGAGCGTGATGATTATATGCAAATACATACAACGCATCCCATCCTAAAGCGATTTCACTTATCCAGTTCTGCATCTCCTCTTCATCTACACCACTTCTCCTCTGCCCATTCAGGTTCCCGATTCAACTAGCAATTTCTGGTACCCAACCAAATTGCAATCGATTTACGGGACTTCTACATGGTTACCGTTATCCCAAAAGGGACTTACAAAGTGCTCATTAAAATAAAATAACAAGAAACGCGTTCATGTCGCGTTTCCCTCATGGCCAAGTGAACGAGGAAACCACAGAACCAGTCGGACCTGTGATGTATCCCAGATAATTATCTTCGTGGTGAGTTGGATGCAGAACATTAAGCACGACCCAAAAGGAATAAACGAAAGAAAGGAACAAAGAAGTCTCGAAACTGTTGCACGTTTCTGGGCTACCGTGTCTGATATGCAATTACTCACTGCGTGTAGTACAACAGGAAAACGAAGACACACCTTCCCTCCCAACCCCAATTCCATTCCATTACAACAGTTCAATGCAATAAATCTCCCCAAATGCATGCTGCGGCAGTGGCGGCATTTCCGAGAAACGGAACAAGAGAAAGTCGCCATCTTCCAAACGCACCGCACACACACACACATAAGCAGACACACATCGACCAAACGGCGATAGTTTTTCACCTAGTTAAGAAGTTCATTCGTCTGAGCGGTCCTCTTTCTGTTTTTTTTTCTTTGTTTTTGCTCGTCATCTTGGTTTTCCCCTTCGCTTTCAATTTCCCTTTCTACGTGCACTAGTCCCCGCACTTGCTCACCCTACAACCACCTGACCTTTCCACCTGCAGAGTGCATCTATCTATGTGCATGTGGGCGTGCAGAAGGAAAGCAAATGGGCGCCAATCGACAGAGAAAAACAAATATGGCGTCCGATCTGAGTGCAACATCTTTTGCATGCCGCACTCACACACTGTCAGTATACTATCATCTGGTCAGTTGATACGACTACGCTAGTTACACTAGTTGAGATGCATGCGCACTGGGTATGGAGAGGAGGCTCTACTACCCCAAGTTGTTGTGGAGATTTTCTATGTTTTCCCGGTTTGTTTCGTGTTGTCGGAGGCGGGAAGCTTAGGCGGTCGGGTTTGGGCAAAGTTCATGATCAAGTGGAGGTTAGGTTTGTGTGTAGGGCATGGAGCCGTATGGATTCTCTTTTGAGCTGGGTGCTTATGGGGGGAACCACGATTTGCTGAGGACCTGTGTTCACTGGTCGTTGCTATATGTATGTTATGTATGTCGATCTTTTTAACTTCTCTAAAGCTGGGAAATACAGTTTTGAAAAACAGAGCATTCCCAACGCGTCTAATGGTTTGTGGGAGACCTTTTGGCTAAGGTATTTTAGAGCGACAGACCTTGTCTATAGTAAGCACTGCAATCAATTTGGTCACTCAAGTTAACTATTTGTCGCTAGCCCTTATGGGAGAGGACCTATGTACAAACATACATATGTACGTATATACCCTGAAGCTTATTTGAAAAGCTAGTCTTGCTTTTCTTTCAACGTGCTAAACAGCACAATGTCCTAGATGACTCAACGTGCCAGACAGCTTAACGTGCTAGACAGCTCAATGTGATAGACAGCTCAATGTGATATGATAGCTCAACGTCCTAGACTACTCAAAGTGCTAGATATTTAGCTCAACATGTTAGACAGCTTAACGTGATAGACAGCTCAACGTGCTAGACAATTCAACGTGCTAAACAAATGAACGTGTTAAATAGAACAACATGCTAGACAGCTCGCGGAGTTAGACAGCTCAATGTGATAGACTGCTCAACGTGTTAAGACAGTTCAACGTACTAGGACTTCTCAACGTGTTAGACAGCTCATCATGCTAGATACATATATCAATATGCTAGACAGCTCAATGTAATAAGACAGCTCAACGTGCTTGACTGCTTAATGTGCTAGACTGCTCAACGTGTTAGACAGCTCAACGTGTCAGGCAGCTCAACGTTCTACACAGCACAATGTGCTAGACTACCCAAAGTGCTAGATATTTAGCTCAACGTGCTAGACAATTCAATGTACTAGACAGCTCAAAGCGCTAGATAACTCAGCGTGCTAGAGAAGCTCGGCTTTGGTGCTTCATGGACCGTAACGCCAACATACATATGTAAATACATTGTACATGCTAGACAGTCAGCTCAATGTGCTAGAGAGCACAACGTGCTAGGCAACTCAACGTGTTAGATAGATCAACATGCTAAACAACTAGAGGAGCTAGACAGCTCAACGTGCTAGACAGCTCATTGTGCTAGATAGATCAATATATTAGACAGCTCAACGCGCTAGATAGCTCAACGTGCTAGACAATTCAACATGCTAGACAGCTCAATGTGCTAGAGAGCTCAACGTGCTGGACAGCTTAACGTGCTAGACAGCTCAATTTGCTAGACAGCTCAAAGCGCTAGATAACTCAGCGTGATAGAGAAGCTCGGCTTTGGTGCTTCATGGACCGTAACGCCAACATACATATGTAAATACATTGTACATGCTAGACAGTCAGCTCAATGTGCTAGAGAGCACAACGTGCTAGGCAACTCAACGCGCTGGACAGCTCAGCATGCTAGACAGCTCAACGTGCTAGACAGCTCAACGTGCTAAACAACTTAACGTGTTAGATAGATCAACATGCTAAACAGCTAAAGGAGCTAGACAGCTCAACGTGCTAGACAGCTCATTGTGCTAGATAGATCAATATATTAGACAGCTCAACGCGCTAGATAGCTCAACGTGCTAGACAATTCAACATGCTAGACAGCTCAATGTGCTAGAGAGCTCAACGTGCTAGACAGCTTAACGTGCTAGACAGCTCAACATGCTAAAGAACTTAACGTGTTAGATAGATCAACGTGCTAGAAAGCTCGAGCAGCTAGACAGCTCATTGTGCTAGATAGATCAATATATTAGACGGCTCAAGGTGCTGGAAAGATCAACGTGCTTGACAGCTTAACGTGCTGGATACATATGTCAATAGGTTAGACAGCTCAACGTGCTAGACAGCTCATTGTGCTAGATAGATCAATATATTAGACAGCTCAACGCGCTAGATAGCTCAACGTGCTAGACAATTCAACATGCTAGACAGCTCAATGTGCTAGAGAGCTCAACGTGCTAGACAGCTCAACATGCTAAAGAACTTAACGTGTTAGATAGATCAACGTGCTAGAAAGCTCGAGCAGCTAGACAGCTCATTGTGCTAGATAGATCAATATATTAGACGGCTCAAGGTGCTGGAAAGATCAACGTGCTTGACAGCTTAACGTGCTGGATACATATGTCAATAGGTTAGACAGCTCAACGTGCTAGACAGCTCATTGTGCTAGATAGATCAATATATTAGACAGCTCAACGCGCTAGATAGCTCAACGTGCTAGACAATTCAACATGCTAGACAGCTCAATGTGCTAGAGAGCTCAACGTGCTAGACAGCTCAACATGCTAAAGAACTTAACGTGTTAGATAGATCAACGTGCTAGAAAGCTCGAGCAGCTAGACAGCTCATTGTGCTAGATAGATCAATATATTAGACGGCTCAAGGTGCTGGAAAGATCAACGTGCTTGACAGCTTAACGTGCTGGATACATACATACAGAGCTGTTCAAAATAATAGGGAAAGGAATTAGCCGAAGAATTTCTAAGGGTTTTCCGAAATGTTGTAACCGGATAGTTTCATATTAGTATTTTAATAAGTGAAACACGCAGTATCTGATCTGTATTACTATATATATTTCTTTTATTCATTGTAGTTTTTTTTTTTTTTTTTAATCAACTAAAATACCTTCGAATTTGGTTGTTCAAAATAATAGGGAAATTTATAGTTTACATCCGATTTTCTTAAAATAATACATTAAAACTTATATTTATTCGTTAAGATAATAGTGAAAAACAAAATATGGTAGATCAGTGTCCCGAATGACCACCCTTGTTTTTTATGACAGCAGTTATACGAGCAGGCATTGAATCCATCAGTTTCTGGCATTTACTGATGGGAATATTTCTCCAATGGGTTTCAATGGCAGTCTACAACTGATTTTTATTTTGAAAGGTCTGTCTGGTCAAAGATTTTTTCAGTTCCGCCCACAAATTCTCGATGGGGTTGAGATCGGGGGACTGAGAGGGCCATTGTAGCACTGACACTTGATGGTCTTGCAACCAAGCACGAACCAATTTCGATGAATGCTTGGGATCGTTATCGTGTTGAAAGTGCCATCGTAACGGCATATTGTCTTCGGCATACGGTAGCATAACATCCTTTAAAATATCACGATAGCTCTCCTTGTTCATGATGTCTTTTATTTGGTAAATGGGTCCAACACCAAACCAAGAAAAGCAGCCCCATACCATGATGCTACCACAACCATGTTTCACGGTTTTTTTAGTAAACCGGACATGAAACTCCTTCCCCTGAGGACGCCGAACATTTCTACCGCCATCGGAAACAAATAAATTTATTTTAGTTTCATCACTCCGAAGAATGATGCGAAACATCTCTTTGGAGTGATTTCTAAAATGCAAGGCAAACTCCATTCTCGCTTTTATGTTCTTTCTACTTAGTAGTGGCACTTTGTGAGCAATTCTACCGGGCAGTTTATTATTGAGCAACCTTCTCCGGATAGTTGGTGCACTTACTGCATTATTCAATTCCGCGGCAATCGCCCTTGATGACATAAAGGGATCCTTTTTCGCTAGCAGCACAATACGAGAGTTATCGATGGGAGTAGTTTTTTTTGGTCTACCTCTAGTTTCTCGTGCTGGAGTTCTTGAAAGCGCATTAAAAACAAAATTAATTGACCTTCCCAATGTATTGGCTATAAATTTAAGGGTCTTTCCTTGGCCTCTTAAATGTTTAATAATGCGACTTTCTTCAGCAGTGCAATGTCTATTACGTCCCATTTTTAACATTACGTAGATTTTAAAAATGTAAAATTTGTATAATTCTTACGTCTACGAAAAACAACATTACCTTTTCAATTATTTTTGACAGAAATACGAACGATAAAACAACGAAACAGCAAAATTCCCTATTATTTTGAACACCTTAAAATAATGCTTTTTCCCACTTTATACCACAGCACGAATAACACGAATGAAGAATTGATCAGAGATGCATCATAAGAAAAGCAATACAGCTGTACAAATAGCTGCAATAATTACTTTTCGAAAAAGAGATAAAAAGTGTTCAAAATAAACAAACAAATTGGTTATCAGCGATATTCCCTATTATTTTGAACAGCTCTGTATATCAATAGGTTAGACAGCTCAACGTGCTAGATATTTAGCTCAACATGCTAGATAGCGTAAGGTGCTAGATACATAGCTTAATTTGCTAGGCAGCTCAACGTGCTAGACATCACAACGTGATGTCGATTCGAGATCGACTTTTGGAGAATTACGGATTCTGTCTGAGACAGGAGGGGTCCCTCGAGGACATTTACATATTTTCAAGAATGTCACCATGTAGATGTGTACCATTTTACAATACCGTAAAACCCGATTTCTTGAGTTTTCTGTATTTTTAACCCGATTCAGCGCCCTGAAGTATGTGAATATTATTGCCGCTAACAGAAAATAAGAAAAAACGTATCGAGCGCCCGGTGTTTATCCATCGAGTGAACGTCCTTGCTTACTCATGACCTTGATCATACTCTACAAAAACCGTAAGTATCCATTTATGATTCCAAGTGAGTACCTATTTATGGTAATCAGAATGAGTTGTTCCAGTTATCCGGTATCGTGACGCAACACACAAAAGGGGTAATCGACATTTCTATTGTGCGCTACACCCAACTGGGATAGCCTTGAAATAGCAAACGTGATCCAAAATCCGATGGTTCGTTTTCTGCCGCTTAATCGTTGCCTTTTGAGTAGACACACAACCAAACCAGTTAAACAGAGGCAAAAGGAAAACCTGTTTTCGCTGGATCTACACTATTCTTATCACCACAACTAGTGCCGCTACAAGGTGTAAATAGAATTCAACCCGCGATAAGATAAAAGCAGCACACACCGGCCATATTTGCCTTTGGCTACGTGCTCGAAAACAAGCAAAGACTCTCTCCCCTCTCTAGCATAAAGGAGAACAGCAAAACATAGAACATAGAGGGGACAGAGAAAACTAATTTGATCCAACTATTCTATGAATATTTTCACCACTCGCTAAAGAAACCTAGCGCGAAGAGTCGAGCGCGATTCTGACCATCAGACGCATCTCTAACTGCTGACTATGTGGGTATCGCCGGAAAACTATCGTTCGCCTAGATGCTACAACTACACTTGCGCATCATCAGCATAAGCGTCTCGTTCTCCTTCTCAATGTCTCTCACTCTCCAGTTTTTCCATTACACACTTTCCGCCAGCATAGCTACCACTACCACCCTATCTGCCCAGCCTACCGCACGGCGTGTTCTATGAGGAACTTTTCCTGGATTTGTTTTGGGCGAGAGTGTAGGTACGAGTATGTATCCGTCGGGTGAATTATTATAGTGACACACAAAAATGGCGTCTCAAGTTCAATGTCAAGCTCGTTGGTATGTATTTTCTGTTTTTTATTTTTATTCTTTTCCTTCTTCTCCCGGTTGTTGTTTTTCGTTGACTTTGTTGTTCGTTTCGTTTCGTTTTCGCAATTTCCTTTTGATGTTGTCTTCTCCCTGTTCTTCTTCTTTTATGGCACTTATGCTGTTCTATGTCACGGTGTGTGAGGAGTTTCTTGGAAGGAAACTATGAGACACAGTCAATAGGTATTGTGTTGCGTATGCCCGGTAGGGGGGGATTTAGGTGTGGGCGGAGGGCGTGGAGATTTCTCTTTCAATCTCAATTGAATTATGTTTGATTTGGTTGTTTTGTCTGCGAATCTCGTGATCAAAATAGAAGGAATAAAGACGAAACGAAATAATGTATCTATGTAGGTACTACTCGCGGGTGGATGCGTGCTGCTTGGAAATGTATCTCCCTTACCGGATGAGATTGTTTTTGTCTTACTTTAACTTTATGTCCGTGTTAAGGTAATGTGTAAAATTGAATTTGGTGCGGCATTACTTTCTACTTCCCTTCTCGACCTTGCATATGGTACGTACTACGTATACTTGGCCTGTGTGGGTACCTAGTCGAGTGGGATTTTTTAGATTGGCTCTCAACCCCTTCTTCATTTTTGGGAGTGGAAAAATCAATATTTTTACTATAGGAATTGGAATTTTCTTGGAATTATTATGTAGATAGCTCACTATTCGGAGTATCTATAAATAGTTAATCAGGAAATCAATTGAGTGAGCATTGTGCCGGGTAATAGGTGTGCTGCCAGATGAATCGAGTCTTCAATGGCGGCACTTTGGTGACGTTGCTCATTGCATAAGACAGAAACTTGAGAAGAGCACAACTGCTAGACATTTCAACAGCGGGGGTTTGGTACACGTCATTTCCGGAGAATTACCGTGATACCGGGTTCTAAGCTAGTGTGCTAGGGAATTGCAAACACATTTTTATATTCAATTATAATTCGCAGTAACTCGTTCCCCCCAGACGTGGATTCAAAGAATATGGGTTAATAGTGAATTAAGTTGAGTTGGTGGTTACGGGTCTTTTTTTGGAGTATGTCTAGCCGGATCTCTCCGCTGTAAATTATATTGCTTTCCAAAATATCTATCGTGAGAAAAGGACTTAATAACGGCGCTGGACAAGATACATCGGTCCATTTCGTGAAATTATTTTTTTTATAATTGGCACAGGTTCAAAAGTCATATTCTTATGATGTTTGTCACACAACCTGGACGGAGTGCAGATGGTTTGGGTCGTAGATGTTAGTTCACTGCTCTCCAAGGGTGGTTGTCCCAGATAGGATTCGAGAGGTACTCGACTGAATTTTCACGTTGGATGTAGTTCCCAAAAAATGTTCTATGCCATTATGGTATTATATTAGAACTGCACACATAAAGTATGAATTTGAAGTGACCATATATGTATCTACATATGTATGTATGTACTGTAAGCGTTATGCCTTCATCAGTATTTTTGATGACTTCCCATTCACAAAAGCTGTGTTGCACAATTTTTCCGTAAAGGAGTTGATTTTCTTTGGCTATGGACATACTGTCTGTAGTTCAAGACCTTCCGCTTGACAGTCGGTGATTTTACCACTGCACCACAGCCACCCCCATGATGTTCTCCTGTAAGTCAATGATTCCATGGACATTACGGCATGTGGTATCATTCTTTTGAAATAAAATATCACTAATCACTGATTCAGGCCCTAAGTGATCGATCATGCCGCTAGCTACCGACTTTTCTTTTGGTGGCGTTACAGCCCATGAAAGACCAGAGCCAAGCTTCTCTCAATCACCCATGTTGTGTGTGATTTATTTTTCACATAGGTGAAAGGAACCTACAGTTTAATGTCGATTCCGAATGGCTTGAGTCGAGAAGCTTTTCCAAGGCAAGTATACTACGGGGATTTTGCCAGTACCCCGCCGAGGAGGGACGGCGCGAAATAAATATTCGATGGCGTTGGTGATATCGGGATCCAAACTCGCTCATCGTGTGACAGAGTCCAATACACTAAGCACTGCGCCCTCTACCGACTAGAATATGGATTTACATATATACAAAATCCGTTGACCCAACATGGTCTTGCCTAAAGCTGTTTACGATCCCAATCCGTAAAAGTTCGATAAGTTCTTGAAGAAAGGTTGTTTTGCAGGCCGATACCTAATTGAATGCTTGAGACATTCCAAAGAAATGAAATAATATGTACATATGTGAGTCCTAGACATTGAATAATTCAAGTAGAGACTCTACAGATTGTATAGAAACATCGACCTAGTAAAGCTTCAAAGGGAGCTAATTGCTAGGTCATCTGATCTACATATGTAGATGACGTACATAAAAACTGTGAAAGTGGCATATGGTTCTCTGTCTCCGGTTCTTTGGGAACCGCAGCTACATACATACATCTAAAATACAGAAGAGTTGACGTATCGACCTTGCATGACATGGTAAATAGTTTAGTTGGACAGTTACTACTACCAAGTGAAGTGCTCGAACGAATTAGTACGGACTATAACCAACCCGGAATTCGGTCCGCTCTCGTCCTAGGACAACCACCCCTGAGAGTTGTGAAAGAACATCAACGACCCAACCACTGCACTCCGTTCAGGTTGTGTGTCTATAGGCACATCATAAGAGAATGTAAAATCTTGAACCTGCGCGAGTTTCTAAAAAAAAAAAAAAAAAAACACTATATATCCTTAAATCCCTCTGGGAGCAATAGGCGTCAATCACGCCTGGGCGCCATCTAGTTCGGACTTCTGCAACACGTTTAAGCTGCCTCCAACTCATTCATGACTAACAAAGGCCTTATACACAGGAGAAACATCTCCAGATAGGTGCTGGTCTGCGTTTTAGTAAGCCCTACTCCCTATCTGAGAATCTCCCCGGAGATTGCAGAAGGGAAAGGACGATTGGCGAGCCTTCTGCACCATATAACAGGACAAGTGTCGGTTGGCATGGGGCCTAGCGACCCTCTCCGTAAAAAAAGGAAAGATGATCCGAAACGGAAACTAACGCCTTGGACACGGACGGATAACTTGATGACAACCTTTGGACAGTTACAACAATCCAAGAACCTTTAGCTGATTGACCAACCGATTGATGCGCTGAATTAGTTACTTAATAACTGACAAACTGGCTGACTGACTAGCTAACTAATGAGCCGATAGATGATCTGAATAATCGGTCCACTGATTGACAGAGAAACAAATCGATTGATTGATGCTTGCTGATTGACCAATTCACCAACTGGTCTACTGGCCTGATTGAATAGTAAATTGACTAAAAACAAAATTTTCAATTGACTGACCGATCGACCTCTGACTGATGAACTGAACATCTGAATGATAAATTGAATGACTGATAATTTAATTACAGATCAGTTGGCTGAATGGCTAATTGAGCAACTGGTTCATGAGCTGATGGATGAATTGACTGATTAACTCATCAAATGGCTGACTGATAAGCGTACTAACTGGCCGATTGGTAGCTAGAATGATTGATCCACTGATTGATTGACGAATTAATTGATTGACGAATGCTTGCTGATTGACAAACTGCTGAAATGGTCAACCAGATAGTAAATCGAAACAAAAACAACAAAACAACAAAATTGGCTATTTGACATATTCAATGATTAATCAGCTAATTACAGATTAAGCACCTGATTGATAGGCTGACTGATGAATTGACTGATTAGCTCACCAAATGGCAGATTAACAAACTGACTAACTGGCCGTTTAGAAGACTGAATGGTCGATTGGATTGTGAGTTATCAAGCTGATTTATTAATCGATTGACCACGGACTGACGAAGTGATTGACTACTTTTTTTTTTATTGTTCGCACAGGTTCAAGAGTTATACTCTTATAATGTTTGTCACACAACCTGGACGGATTGCAGATGGTTTGGGTCCTAGATGTTCGTTCACTACTCTCCAGGGTGGTTGTCCTAAATAGGATTTGAAAGGTACTCGACTGAATTTTCACATTGGGTGTAGTTCCCACTAAATTTTCCATGCCATTATGGTTTTATATTATAACTGCATACACAGAGTAAAAAACATGATAAGCCATCTCTCCAATACGGCTACTAACCCTGTGGGGCCTGGATGTTCAACAAAATATACATAAATTGTGGACAGGGTAAATGAGATCTCGGGGTGCTTTACTCTACCAGAGGTGGAGGAATGGTGATAGGTGGAATGATGAAAACAAAGAATTTAACAAATCATTTTAACCAAAGTGTGATGTCACTACTCATTATTTACGTCAACAAACCAAGCTCAGCTGGTTTACTTAACCACTCTCAAACGAAGAAAGATGCTAGTCCGATCCAACTCGTCAACTTACACAAACACACACGCACGGCTAATATCTAATGTATGCTCTTAGTACGATAAAAACAATTAAATTACAACAATTTGATAGAATCTCTGATTATTATTCTGCACGGTTAGTGAATTTTTATGGAAAAACGCAATAAATTTCTTGCCACCCATTGCCATTAAGGGCTAACCAACCGACCGACTGTGTTTTTCCTCTACAACTACACATCCAATCGTAAGGATATCGAGTTGGAGAAATATGAGAATAGGATGGAAGGAAAGGAATGATATGAAAACACACCACGACACACAATTTTATAATTATGTCCTTTCTCGCCTACACGGATTCGAGTCACTCATACGGATATGTTTGCACACCGCAAGTTGTTGCGCGGTCCTTGCGCTCGCAATTGAAAATGAAAGCTATCACACGCACATACACGCATACACGAAAACGAGGGGTGGAATATATTGAATGCACTGGAATTGTGTGCGTGACGACTATGTGTCTGTTATGCTTAGTTCTCTGTCTCTCGCTCGGCATTGAAGCCTGACATTCACCTCAATCCTGCTCAATTCCAATCTGAGTTGAGTTGTGTTGTGTTATGTTGTGTGTGTTTCGAGTGGAGGACTCACAAAAAGAAGGGGTGGACATGGTGCCGGGTATAAAGTTATGTTCGCTTAGGACTTTCGATGTGTTCAGCTGTTTTCCCTATACATACGTAAATACATATTGCATACAGAAGAAAAACACCGGTGAAAAGGGAGAGTACTTCTGCTGAACCGCTCAAAACATTCAACCGTCTTATCTAAATGCACATACTACACCGCCGAACTATAAGCGTATATATTGCTGCTGTCGGTAAGAACGAATAAGGGGCGGCATGGCATTGGGCGAGTGTAATATTTGTATCCAAAATAAAACGCTTCCACACACAAAGTGAAGTCTAGGGAAAAGGCGACCTAAAATGGAGGCAGGCAACTTCAGTATCAACTGATCAAATCAAAATAAACTACAGGCGAGGGAGAGAAAGAAAGAGAGGCAGACCGAGAGAGAGAGAGAGAGAGAACGAGCGAAAAAGGGCTTAAAAGTCGCAGTACGACATTAAGTCAACTTGACTTACCTGTTTTTGCGAAAAAAGGCAAAACTCGCCCGTTGCCCTCCGCCAGCACTTCTTTGTTTTTTCTTTTCCCTCCTTTCAACCTACTTATAATCCTCCTTGGATGGCCCTTGGTATTCGCTTGGACCCTATGCACTGTCTGTTGACTGATTTTTCTATTTTTTGCTTTCCTTTCACTTTGTCCCTCAAACGGAAGAAACACTAAATTAAATTCGCACGACACAAGTCGGATTTAGATAGAACCTCAACATTTCACTTTTTTTTTAATAAATCATCGACAGACGACCGATAGAGAAGGAGAAGAACATACTTAAAGTTTAGTAAGTAAAACACAACGTTCGGACCGTTTCGATTCTGGGTTTCGATACACTCGACGCGAGGGTAACCAGGAACGATTCGAGATATTAGCAACTGCGATTGAAAAAACAAAAAAAAAGTTTTCTTCTTCGTCTCACTCGCTTGTGATTCCAAATTCACTTAGTAAGAGATTCAACTTTCGATTATAGTATACCGCTATTATCGACAACGAAAACAATGACGATGGTGCGAAACAACTAACAAGCGGGGGAAGCCGAGGGCGCATTTTGTTTTCTTAACATTTCACTACACTAACAACAATCGGCATTTTTTGTTTTTTAATAAAATCTATCTACATATCCGTATCTGTAGAGAGAAGCATTTGATAATCGTCATCCGAATGCGAGTTTTTCATGTCCCGAACGCTTTCTACATGAGATAATGAGTTTTTCGGTAACTACGCAGAAGGCCTTCCACATTTCACATTATTTTCAGTGTGAGAGCAAAAACATTGCCTCTCTCCACTCTTCCTGCTGCCGCTTCTGCTGTTGTTCTCTGCGGTGCGGTGTGTGTTTTTTTATATTTTTTTCGGCTTTTTTGTTGTTGTTCTTCTTTATATTAATTATTTATTTGCTGGTGTTGTTCAGTTGAATTTCTTCGTTGTTGTTTCACTGTATGTAGCACGAATCATATTATGGAAAAAAAAGTTTTCAATATGAAACTCAACTGAGTTGGATGACTGGATGGATGGATGTTGTTTTTTCTCTTCTTTCCTGTCGGTTTCGTATTCGCTCGTTTATTGTTATTTTACATTCGACTGTATCTGTATCTTTCATCGGCAATGTATTACAAATAAGAAAAACAAAAACAACGACATCAAAACAGTAGAAATGAGAGAACGACACGACGGGGAGAGCACTAATATCGATGAAAATCTCATCTCCCAGTGCACGCACACATGATGACAATATGTTCCCCCTCTCTTTTGGTCGAAGAGAGATAGCGGATGTGGTAGGTTGGATGCCGGCTATTGCCAAAGAGCTTTTTGCAAGGTTCTCTTAAATGTAGCGAGAGAGCATTATATACGGCATAGGGTGGCATGACTTCTATGCGAAAAACTTACAAGATCTTGTATCTCGCCGATCTTAAGACAATGTGAGCAAGAGTACGATAGAACTTTAGGGATAGGATCCCCTAACCGCCAATTTACTCGCTATAGTCCCAGTGATCGTGATGCTTGCGGTCATCCCACAGGAATTTGAGATTAGCCCCCTTACCAGTGCCATTCCCTGAACGAACAAAATTACCAAATTTTTATTTAAGGCTAATCTTATGCTTCTGATCATAAGAATATTTAATTTGCTCTAGGGGACAATCTGCTAAGCCATCAGAGGCCGTGAAACATAGGGACAGACGTTGACTTTAATCTATTGGACAAGCTCTTAGTCGTTAGTTTAATGTTTAATTTTATGAAGGCTCTTGATTGAGCTCTCGCTATTCAGTTCCGGGAATTTGTAAACAAAAAACAAACAAATTAAGTTTGTCACAACTCCCTCTAGTCCTCTTGCGCGCCCTCCATAAATGTTACTCCTATCCATGGAGGCCAGCGGGTGCAAGGTCATTGCGTATGCAGACGATATTGCACTATCAACTAGTTCAAAACATCTTACAATCCGAAATTTGATGGAAACAGGCCTGGACAAACTTGCCATATGGAATAAATCCCCCCAAAACGGAGTTAGTTTTATTCACAAAAAAAAAAAAAACGGCAGATACCTCAAATTACTCCTCCAAAACTCAACGGGGCTTACCTAGATTAGCAGATCACGTCAAATACCTTGGCGTGATACTCGACAAAAGCTCAACTGGAGATTGAATGCGGAAAGACGCATAACTGCCATGGTGCAGTGGTAAACTTCACCGACCGCCGAGCGGAAGGTCTTTAGTTCAAAGTCGTTCCATAGCCAAAAGAAGATCATTCCTATAATACAGCTTTTGTGAATGGTAGTTGATTAAAATACTGATAAAGGCATAACACTCGTACTGTGCAATTCTAATATAACACCATACGTGCATGGAACACTTGCTGAGAACTATAACCAACGTACAAATTCGGTCGGTTCCTCTCGAATCCTATCTATGACAACCACCCCTGGAGAGAAGTGAACGTTCACCTATGACCAAACCACTGCACTCAGTTCAGGTTGTGTGATACACATTATAAGAGCATAAGAGTATAAATCTAGAACCTGCGCGAATTAACAAAAAAAGAAAAAAAAAAAACAGCGCAAGAAAGTCTTGCCCACCAGATGGGGTATCAAACCCCATATCTCGCACTGGCTGTATACCGCAGTTGTAATGCCTATACTAAAGTACCGCTGCTTAGTCTGATGAACAGCACTGTGCAGACCTACATAAATACATATGTCAACCTTCTATGTAGAGTACAAAGGATGGCATGCATCGCTATAACCGGGGCACTGTGACCCCCACCGCAGCCCTCAAAATTAGGCGAAGTTCTCTGAAATAGGGAACGCTGGTATACTACGCCAAAACAGTGATTTAGCGAAGTCAAGGACAACTTAACCCCGATCCTGGACTTCAAGATTCTATATAAAACAACGATTCCCAGCCGACGACATTGGGATGGGAATGAATTCTCAAGCAAAGACACTGCACTGGAAATATAAACGGACGGGTCCAGGACAGACAATGGTATGGATGTCTATGCACCGATCCTGAAAATCGGCCAATCCTTTAGACCACCGAACCACTGTAGTGTATTCCAAGCTGAATTAACGGCAGTTCGAGAGGCCGCCGACTGGTTGTCTTTGAAATCGGTGGACTACAGTGACATTGTCATCTACACAGACAGCCAAGCGGCAATAAAAGCACTCGAATCGCCTCTAATGAAATCAGAATTGGTCAAGCACAAATCTCTAAATGATTTATTGAGCAGCTACACTGTTACATAGTGCTGGGTACCTGGGCATAGGAATACACCAGGCCAACTAGCCAGAATAGGCACCACACTGGACATCTCGACTGTTAAAGAGGATATCCACCAACCAATGAAAACGTTAAAATATAAAATCTCGAAAGAGGCACTGTTACAGGCCAATGAGAGATGGCGTGGCCTTGATACATGCAACTACGCGAGACAGACCTGGTTCAGGTACTGTCAACGTAGAGCCACTTCTTCTTCTTTGGCGGCATTACAGCTCCTTGAAGGGCCAGAGCCACGCTTCTCTCAATCACCCATGTTGTGTGTTATTTATTTTTTACACATGTGAAAGGGACCTACAGTTTAATGCCGATTCCGAACGGCGTTAGTCGAGAAGTTTTCTCATGGCAAGTATACTACGGGGGGTTTTGCCAGTACCCCGCCGAGGAGAGACACCGTGAAATAAACATTCGATGGCGTTGATATTATCGGGATCCGAACTCGCTCATCGTGCATCACAGTCCAACACACTAACCACTGCGCCATGGCGCCCACTAGCCTGCTAAAAATACGCAGACAATGTATAAGCCGCCTAATCGGAGTTCTAACAGGACACTGCGCTTTAGGGAAACATGCCAATACATTAGGAATGCCATATATTGACTATTGCAGTAGGTGGCATGATAAGGAAGAGGTATTATCCTACCCTAGCCTCATCAAGAAGAGGATTTCTGGGAGAATACTGCTTTGATGAACTTGCGAATCAGGACATAGAATGGTTCTAGGAATAACGGTGACCAAGCTGACTCAAGTAGTTGTACAATGGACCTATCGTGGTCTAAGTGATCCCTACCGCTTTGCGGAGTGAAGCCATCACCACCTGCACCAACCAAGCTTGTCGCAAAATTTTACAATCGACCTTCTTAATAGACCCCCTCTAACTCTACACAACGGTTACAACGTTGCTCCCGATTCGAACTACCCTTGATAGTCCTTCGAAATTAGCTACGTTCAGAACCATTGTTACAGCCTCTCTGACCTTCTCTAAATCGCCATAATGAGTTCCCATGAGGTGTGACTTCTTCTTCGTCGCATGGGGCAACATCAGGGCTAGAGGGTTTTTCTTCGATAAAAACTCTTACACAATCAACGAGGAATAGACCGGCGCATTGTTGTGGTGCAAGATCCAGGACCTTCTTGGCAAGTTCGGGTCGCACAAGGAAAACACGTGCTCTCAGCTTCTTCAGGACGCCATCAAAGGACTGTCCAGTCACTGCTTGGTTATCAGCGCGCCCAGATGTGCGACATTTGCGTCGGTACTAGAGCTGACGGGAGCTGCTGTACGTTTCTGCCGATTCATAGCTCTTCTTGAACCGCTTTGCCCTTTCAGACACACGTGTTTTCGACATCCACTCATCTCTATAGACCACCTGCAATTTTCGGAGCAACCGTGGCAGATTCATTGCTAACAACGGCATACCGTGGGACATTCGCCTCATCAAACATCTGACCTAACAGTGTCTCAAGCCCCTCGGACACAGCAATTTAATCTATGCTTCAACAGATTCCCCGACAATTACTTAGTTACTGCGACGCAGTGGAATGAAACCTACAAAGAACCTAAGCAAAATCGGTTAGCAGCTGGCATCAGCAAGCCCGCGAAAAGGGTTTTTTCTTACAAACTTCCCGCCTGTTAGGAAGAATCAGAGTAATTGAGCTCTTAAGGAGCTAATAATGGCCTCAAGCGGCTGCTGGCCGGACTCTTCAACTTCAATAGAAGCTTAAAAGAGGTTCTAGGTTGCGACTAGACACCTTTACCACCTCCAAATATCATTTTATATTTGTATGATATTAAACAAGATCATACACACTAGCTCCACGCTGTCTCTCCTCCCTCGCGTAACCAGTTTGACTCCTTTCTCCCACTCCTACCAAAGTACCGAATACCGAATGCCAGAATTTATCTCCTCCGCTCCTTACATTCTTCTGAAAGACCAAATTTGATTGGTAGTCACGAGATGGTTAAGTACTTCGAAGATCTTAGCTTGGTCGCTTTGGCCAGGACTTCGCGGTCGATCTTAAAAAAAAAGGAGAATACATCGACAACGACCGCAGAGGATCTTTGTTGTTCCGTGAGAAATAAAATCAAAGAAGAATCCTGAAAAGCATTTGGGCGTAACTCCAACGAAGAATGAAAAAACAGTGACCAAGGACGGTCATGGTAGGCGGCTTTATAAGGGAGCGGCATCGGCGGAGATATCGAAATTCAATTTGGCATCGGCGCAACCATTTTGCCTCTCGGTCAAATGTCGATGCTAGAGATTTGGAGCATAAAAAAAAAGAGTTTTCTGGGGCGCCATAACAAGGAATTCCAGAACCGCTTTCGTACTTTTTACTTGGGGTTTAGGGGCATTCTGAAAAAATTATATTCATACTGAAGAAATCTTCAAGGAAATGCCCTACTAGAAGTTGCAGCATAAAGCTTTGCGCCATCAACAGAATTAAGGAGACAGGAGAAGTCCTTTAAGACACCTTTGTATGTATGTATGTTGGCGTTACACTCCATGAAGGACCAAAGCCGAGCTTCTCTCAATCACCCATGTTGTGTGTGATTTTATTTTTCCATAGGTGAAAGGGACATACAGTTTATTGCCGGTTCCGAACGGCGAAATTCGAGAAGCTTTTCTTGAAAATTATACTACAGGGGGTTTTGTCAGTACCCCGCTGAGGAGAAGCACCGCGAAAAACAAGTTCGATGACATGGCTGTTATCGGGATTCGATCCCGTGTCATCGGCGTCAGAGACCATTACACTACCCACTGCGCCACGGCACTCTCACCTTTACGCCAGCAAATACCTGCGCTCTAACCATTCTCCTGCTAAATAAGATAGAAAGGCTTCATTTAAGCCATTAGGAGAGGATCTTTTAGCGAAATGGGTTTACGGAAGTGCCTACAACCAATAGACTTAACGACTTAACGTTGCTTATAACGATTTCAATAAAACAACGCCGAACACTCGCGGATACTTACTCGCCTTATCGTTTGTTCTCCATTTTTACTGCATTTCTCGCTTATCGCCCGTCCATAGAATCGTATATGTATGTGTGTATATTACGACTAACTTTATGCGAGCAAAACTGCAACGCACAAACAGAATATGCACTCAATAGTCAAACAGTCACGCACACAGTCACGTCTAATTATTTTATTCAATAAACGAAGGACGTACGTTGCTCGAACACAATTTATTCGAAATTTATTTACACGTCAAATGTCCCCCCATTCACCGCGCTCCACGATCACGAACCAAAGACGCAACAGTTAAGCTTCAATGTTTACTTACAGCCAACCACTACAGCACTGCGAGCACAACTCGGCCATCCGAACAGTGCGCTTTTGCTCGCAATAGCAATCGCGTCCGCGTTTTCTTTTTATAAACAAAACAAGTTCATTCACCCGCGATGCATCTGATTCACTGTGATGCCAATAAGCGCAGTAAGACAATCGTGCGTCCGATCACTTTGATTCCAAAATTGGACTTGACTCACGGGACAGGGATTGGAAGCAGGCGCCTGTGCTTGTGGTTATACCACAACGATCTCGACCCGAGCTCGTACAGGAGTGCAACGAAGAGAAATCAATTTGCATCCAAATCACTCGGTCAAAATGGACGAAACGCACCGATTCGGTGAGTGCAGGTTATCTGTGGGATTTCGCTCGAATTCGATTTTTATCTCACCGCATAGGTACGTAACGTACGCAGTCAAGCAATCTTTTGGATTCATTTGCGCGTAGAAATGTTTGTAAACAAATGAGCTTTGCCTAAGAGACGGGCTAATAGGCTCTCACACCTGTTGAGTTGTGCATTGGAAGAGAGAAGAGAAACAAAAAAACATCGCACGAGTGGTGAATTATGGCAGAGGGGAAATGTGCCTCTCGAGCTTACGATAGGGTATAGCGTTTGTGGTTGGTTTTTCAATTTATTAAAAGTTACGGCAAACGTGTCTTCTCCTCCATTCGTCTTCCTCGCAGGTGGAATCATCTCTGCCATCTTGCTTATCGTCCAGCGTTCGGCTCCGTAAAGCAGGTCTTCAAGATTATATCTGTCGATGGTTATGGTCGGCCAAAAAAAAAACAGGTTTAGTCGGTTGGACTACGGCCTAGTAAGCCGTAACCGTAAAAAAATCATCATCACTCAGAGACAACCACAAGCCTCGGACTTAACGAACGGACGAAAGGACAGGAGTATCGGTTCTGCACCTGGAATGTTAGGTCTAGGACATTACCGCACTTCAAGGTGTTCGAGATGGACCTAGGCAAAAAATGCTAAGCTTCCGGCATGTGAGTGAACGCCTCATAACAATCCGCATCAAAGCTATCTTCGGGAACATCGGCTTGATATGCGTTCACGCTCCCAAAGAAGAAAAAGACGATAGAGTCAAAGATGACTTGTATGACCTCCTAGATAGATACGCGCAATGTCCCAGCTATGACACGACACTACGTCCGAAAACGGATTCAGGTTAATAGACTTTGTGACGGGGCGTAATCCCCTAGTAGCTGCCACACGATTCTCAAATCTAAATATCCATAAGGGGACCTGGCGGTCTCCTGATAAATTGTATGTTAATCAAATCGATCATACTGCGATTGACGCCATACCCTCCTACAGCATCTTGGATATCCAAACTTTCCGAGGAGCCAATGTTGACTCTGATCATTACCTTGTTGCAGCAGATATCGCAGATATCGATATCGCAAACACTGCGGAGTCGGGTAAGAGCAGCAAAATTTGACGTCGGGACGCTGCAGTCCCAAGAGTCCACCAGGATCTTCGCCGATCGTGTCTCCTTCAAGCTCTCTCAAGAGCCCATGCAAATTGCACAAACCATAGGACAGCAATGGAGACGTTGTCAAAACGTCATCTGGCATGTTACCTTTGTTGTATGAAGTTTCCAGCCACCACCTAGGAGAAACCTCTGGTTTGATGACGAGTGCAGACAGGTGTACATGCAGAGAAACAGAATACATACATGGCCACGTTGCATCGACGAAGAGCCGCTCACGCACGATGGAGGAGATGGAAAGATGTTATCGCAGAAACGACGTTCGAAAGTTTTACCAAAGAGTAAAACGAACATGCCGAGGTTATAAAGCCAGAGCGGAAGCCTGCAGGGATGAACATGGAGGCCTCGTAATTGAATCACAGACGATACTGAGAATATGGAAGGACTATTTCTACGGACTCTATAACGGCGAAGAAGGCTTCTAAGAAGGCGCTGTAAGCCAGAACGCACCATTCACACTGGACGAAGATGACAGAGAATTCCTTCCACCCGACTTAGACGAGGTTAAGATAGCGATATCAAAACTGCAGTCTAATAGCCTGCCTGCTGGGCTATTTATAGCAGCTGGAGATGAGTTGGTTCGGAACATGCACCAGCTCATCTGTAAGACATGGTCAGAAGAAAACATGCCCGATGAATTGACTCTAAGCGTCGTTGCCCGGTCCACAAGTAAAGAGACCCCTCCGACCGCGCCAACTCAGAGAGTCTCCTTAACATCACCTACAAACTCTTCTCTCCCATTTTGTGTGAACGCCTGCAGCCTTTTGTAAATAAGCTGATAGGTCCTTATCAGTGTGCTTCAGGCCAGGGAAGTTCACTATCCACCAAATCTTCACACTACGGCAGATCCTGGAAAAAACCCATGAATTTCAGGTCGACACTCACCAACTATTTGTCGACTTCAAAGCCACATACGACAGCGTAAATAGAAATGAGCTATACAACGCCATGTCTACCAAGGACATCCCTGCTAAACTCGTCAGACTATATGGGAAGACTTTGGAGAATAGCCGCTGCTTTATCCGAATCCGAGAAGGGGGATGCGCTGTCGTGTGATTTCTTCAACATCATACTTGAAAAGATCGGTCGGGATTCACTGGCCAATACAAGAGGCATGATCTACTTCAAGTTTGCATAATTGCTCGCATACGCTGATGACATTGATTGAGAGAACGCAGCAAGGGTCTGTCTGTCTGTTTTAGAGGGTCTCTCTGTCTGCTTTAGATGGTCTGTCAGGCTATTGTAGAGAGTCTGTCTGTTTTAGAGGGGATGTCTGCCTGTTTTAAAAGGTCTGTCTGTCTGTTTTAGAAGGTTTGTCTGCCTGTTTTAGAGGGTCTGTCTGATTTAGGGGGCCTGTCTGTCTGTTTTAGAGGGTCTGTCTGCCTGTTTTAGAGGGTCTGTCTGTCTGTTTTAGAGGGTTTGTCTGTCTGTTTTAGAGGGGCTGTCTGTCGGTCTTAGAGGATCTGTCTGTTTGTTTTAGAGGGCCTGTCTGTTTGATTCAGAGGGTCTGTCTGTCTGTTTTAGAGGGTTTGTCTGTCTGTTTTAGAGGATCTGTCTGTCTGTTTTAGAGGCTCTGTCTGTCTGTTTTAGAGGATCTGTCTGTTTGTTTTAGAGGGTCTGCCTGTCGGTTTAAGAGGGTCTGTCTGTCTGTTTTAGAGGATCTGTCTGTCTGTTTTAGAGGATCTGTCTGTCGGTCTTAGAGGATCTGTCTGTTTGTTTTAGAGGGCCTGTCTGTTTGATTCAGAGGGTCTGTCTGTCTGTTTTAGAGGATCTGTCTGTTTGTTTTAGAGGGTTTGCCTGTCGGTTTAAGAGGGTCTGTCTGTCTGTTTTAGAGGATCTGTCTGTCTGTTTTAGAGGATCTGTCTGTCGGTCTTAGAGGATCTGTCTGTTTGTTTTAGAGGGCCTGTCTGTTTGATTCAGAGGGTCTGTCTGTCGGTCTTAGAGGATCTGTCTGTTTGTTTTAGAGGGCCTGTCTGTTTGATTCAGAGGGTCTGTCTGTCGGTCTTAGAGGATCTGTCTGTTTGTTTTAGAGGGCCTGTCTGTTTGATTCAGAGGGTCTGTCTGTCTGTTTTAGAGGGTCGGTCTGTCTGTTTTAGAGGGTCTGTCTGTTTGTTTTAGAGGGTCTGTCGGTCTGTTTTAGAGGGCCTGTCGGCCTGTTTTAGAGAGTCGATCTGTCTGTTCTAAAGGGTCTACCTGCCTGTTTTAGAGGATCTGTCTGTCTGTTTTAGAGGATCTGTCTGTCGGTCTTAGAGGATCTGTCTGTTTGTTTTAGAGGGCCTGTCTGTTTGATTCAGAGGGTCTGTCTGTCGGTCTTAGAGGATCTGTCTGTTTGTTTTAGAGGGCCTGTCTGTTTGATTCAGAGGGTCTGTCTGTCTGTTTTAGAGGGTCGGTCTGTCTGTTTTAGAGGGTCTGTCTGTTTGTTTTAGAGGGTCTGTCGGTCTGTTTTAGAGGGCCTGTCGGCCTGTTTTAGAGAGTCGATCTGTCTGTTCTAAAGGGTCTACCTGCCTGTTTTAGAGGATCTGTCTGTCTGTTTTAGAGGGTCTGTCTGTCTGTTTGAGCGGGTCTGTCTGTCTGTTTAAGAGTGTATGTCGGTCTGTTTTAGAGGGCCTGTCTGTCTGTTTGAGAGGGTCCGGCTGTCTGTTTTAGAGGGCCTGTCTGTCTGTTTAAGAGGGTCTGTCTGTCTTAGAGGGTCTGTCTGTTTTAGAGGGTTCGTCTGTCTGTTTTAGAGGGTTCGTCTGTCTGTTCTAGAGGGTTCGTCTGTCTGTTTTAGAGGGTCTGTCTGTTTGTTTTAGAGGGTCTGTCGGTCTGTTTTAGAGGGCCTGTCTGTCTGTTTTAGAGGGTCTGTCTGTCTGTTTTAGAGGGTCTGTCGGTCTGTTTTAGAGGGCCTGTCGTTCTGTTTTAGAGGGTCTGTCTGTCCCTTTTAGAGGGTCTGTCTGTCTATTTTAAAGGGTCTGCCTGTCTGTTTTAGAGAGTCTGTCTGTCTGTTTGAGAGGGTCTGTGTGTCTGTTTTAGAGGGTCTGCCTGCCTGTTTTAGGTCTAATTTAGTGGATCCTTCTTAAGAATGAGGGGGAATTTAGGGTGTCGAGAGATTTTCTGAATGTCGAGGGTTTCTAGAATGCCAAAAATCCATTTTTAGAAAAGATAAAAATAAAAACAACACAAATTACTCGATTAAGTATGCGATTAATTTATTTTTTAGTTGAATGCATCGTTAGTAACCAGTTTTGTTTGTTTCTTCTTTCAAGGTTTTGCAAAGTGTTCAAAGTAATCGACACACAATAAAGCCAGTTACGCTAGAGGTGTAGCTAAATCCCGAAAGGAAGGAAAACAGTTTAGAAAAAAAAGTCAAAGAAAACAGACGAACGGTGTGACTCCGTCGAACAACGTGGTTAGTGATATATGTATCTATGTACATTTGTAGGGGTTACTCCTGTTTCTCCTCTGGCTCCTCCTTGGTTTCTTGCTGCTCGGGCTTGGATTTCTCCAGAGCTTTGACAAAGAGCTCCAAGTCACCGAGATAGGCGGCTGTTACAGCCTCTTGGGATAGCTCGAATTGCGATACAACCGGGCCCAATTGAGCTGATTGCAATGCGTTCGAGAAGAGGGATAAAGCTTGTTGGAACTGCGGCGAGGAGAGGGTTTCTTTGAGTTGTTGTCGCCTGCTCTCGTCGGAGTCATCGGTTTCGGGTAGATGAACGGATAGGATGTTGGCACGTTCTGGATCGGCGATAAGCTGGTTGACAGCGTCCGATGAGGCTAAAGCGGTTGTCAGATCGATTTGTATGGTTCGACCATTGTTGCCAGATGTTCCACCAGCACTAGCACCACCACCACCACCTGCTGCGGGCGATAGTCCCGAAGGATTCAATTGGAGTTCAGAAAGATTTAACTCAAGTAGGTTACCAGAAGAAGTGTCGGTAGCTTTTTTCGAGCCAGACTTCGAGCTCTTGGCGCCTTTCGGTGCGGACGGAGTTCGTGGGACCGATGACGATGTGTTTTCCGGTGTCAATAAGGTACTGGCATTAAGGCGATTTGAAGTTGGTGTGCTTGCTGTCCTTGACGACGAGTTCTCCGAAGCACGACTAGAAATAGTTGGGGTTAATATTGGGGGAATATGGTTGTGCGATGACTTACTTCATTGATCCTAAGAGTGAGCTAAGTCCGCCCATTTGACCGACGCCGCCAAACAGTTGCATCAGCTGCTGTTGTGACATATTATTCAGCATATACTGCAAATCGCCACTATCACTGCCGCTGCGATTAGTCGTCGGTGGATTGTTCATCAATTCATTGACTCGACGACAATACTCCTCGTCCTTGTCAGTCTTTGGCTCTTGCATCCAGAAGAACATCCTCCGCGAGGATGTTTTGAATTTTAACACATAAACTCGACCAGTTTTGCACTGCTCGACGCGCTTAAATTCAAAATCGTCCGGAAACACAATCAAATCATCCTCAACCTGAAATCAATACGTTATTACGTCTCATATAGCCATCTCTTGCTAATGATCGTGATCGATCAGTACGGAGTGTATTCTAACCTTTCCGGTGACGCGGTCTTTCCAACAGAAATGCATTAAACCATCCTCGCTTTGGTGCAGATAGACTAGACCCTTTCTCAAGTCCGGATGCACCATCTTACCGACCATATTCATGCGGCCAGCACGAAATTCGATCAGCGATGAGCCTGTACCACCGGATGACCCACTTAGACCGCTTTGACGGGCAAACATCTTTTTTTTCTTATCTTTCCTTTTCGTTTTGTCGCTGGGATTTTCGACAATTGCCTGTTTGCTTATCCTTATCACGAGAATGGATTAGAGAAGAGTGGAAATTTGATTATATTATTCAACTTACAGTCAATGGATTTTGGGGATGATGATCTTTTTCTTTTCGTTTTTCTTTTGTACCTTCCACTCCGTAGACGACGTCTTTCTTCGAATGAAAACGAATGACAAGCAATTTCCTTGAAAAATGATGGCAACAACAATGAGGCAAAATGGTGGTCGAAGTGGTGTTCTTAAGAGTGAGGTTACAATGATGTTATGAGGTGAATAAAAAAATTTCGTTGGAAAATACGATTTATTTGTCGGGCGTTTGTAATTTTTCTTAAGAAATTCGTTAAATTAAGTGAATAAGTACCGTTTCGTGTCCTATCTTTCAATGGAATTGATTTTATTGAACCTAAGTGCGTATAAACTATTTACAGTTTGAGAGCCACCAATCTACTCACCACATTCGAAACACCCCTATTTCACCAGTCTGACACCCAATGACACATGACAGCTCTCAAGAACCGAACCGAACAAATAAAAAAAATTCCCTCAAGTCATCCATCTATTCGCTCTCTTTCGTCTTCTTCGTTCCCATTGTCATTGTCATTTGAATTGGATTTCACTGAAAGAATAAAAAGAAAAACAATGTTTTTGCAAATTACACTCGAATGCAAATTGAAAATACCCAATTGATCAACTCAAAATACTGCATTAAGTGTCTAATTTGTCTAATCAGTAACATAAATAGTTTGTGTAACAAAAAAACGAGAAAGAAAGCGAGGAAAGATGTATAGTTTCGATGGTGATTATCGTCGGAGACCTATTCAGAGTTTAGGTGGTGCTTCGCAAAGTTGCGATCGTGAGACCATAATACGGAAGGCGCAAATCGAACGGCAAAAACGCAACGAATTACGTCGACAGAATAATGGAGCGATTGTGCTGCAATCGTGCACGAGGAGTTTTATCATGCGACAGCGACAGAAGAAGACGGAACGCGAGAATTTCGATGAGTTTTTCAAGGAACATCGGGACAAGCTGACGGAGGACGAGAATCTGGCGTATCTGCTGAAGCGGATTTTATTCTTTTACTCGAACAAAGTGTCAAGGGATTGTGAGCGTTTGGTAAGTGCGTTATTCACTCATTTTGCTGCCGTGTTATCGTCGGACTAATCGTTATTCAATTTGTTGCAGATTGAATTGTCACAACTATTGTTGAGGAATCCGGCAAAGCTATTGGAGAACTCTGTAACTGGATTCATATGGTTGCATCGGCTACGTAAACTGATGATCATTTGCATCGAGCAATTGACAGTGCCCAACTCGTCGCAGGCCATTCCGATGCGAATGATCGAGACTTTTACGTCGGAGAGCACTGTCGAACGTTATATCGAGGATCACGAACGTGTTCGCATCTACTTAGAGCATATATTTCGTTATTTGGTCGAAAGAAACTACTTTCAACGGATTCGTAGAATCCTCGAGGAGAAATGTCCCCCGTTGGACGGAGAAACGTTGCACGCGCCGAATCAAGTGTCCGAGGCGCTATTTCAGATGATCATGCGACCAATGGTGCTGGTGAATCGTGGTTTTCGTTACGGCAAAGTGATATGTCAATCGTTTAACGAGCACATACTGAGCAAAACGTACTCGGAACCGATTCGGAACTTTATTCTTCCATGTTTGGCCGAACAAGTTGAGTTTCCATTCAGTGAGGTCATACGTTCGTTGGAGGGTATAATTCCAAATACAGCGCCCGCGGATGGGGTGGAGAAAATGCAAGTGGACGGCGAGAAAGCAACCGATGACGTTAGTTATGTGTTTAGTACTTTTTTAATGAATTCTCTTCTGATCTTGGACCGAAATCAATTGGGTAAGCCATATGTGCATCCTAATCTCTGTTCTGTTTTATTCTACTCTCTTTTTTGTAGATACATTGCGAACAAAGGGAATTTTCGGCGGTTATATTAAAGTGATCTCAGAGGTTTCACCGCGGATTCTGCTTCTACCGAAATCATCGATCAAATCGACGACAACTCACAACTCATACGACGGCGACGATGACGATGATGACGACGACGATGACGAGGACGAGGTGGTGCGGCAACAGGCAACTCGAATGAATAGTGACGGACAGATTGGATTGACTACACTCGAACGCGACACCTTATTGGAAGTTGTAGAACTGCTCAACGACTCGAATAGAGTAGGAGTTATCGTCGACAATGTCGAGCTGTACATGAATGATGCGGACGTCTTGTATGCTCTCTGCAAAACCTGCCACAACCTGATGATATACAACAAAAACGCGATTTTCGACTACAAGTAAGCAACTACCCATAAGCCATTGATTTGCTTCTGATTTCCTCGCGTTTTAGGCTGCTGTATACGTTAGCATTCATGCCGGCATTCATTCGTGCCGTATGGTTCACCTTAGCCGCGCAATCAAGTCAATTGGGCTTCTCCTCCCCGCTCAGTCTCATATCAAAGGGTGTTGTTCGTAAGTATCTCCCACTGTAATGTTCCCTGATTTTTCTAGAGTTCCTCTTTGTCTGTAGCCAAACAAAACGGTGTAGAACGAACAATACCACTTTTGGCAACATTCTGCTCACTATTTGGCCGTCTACTACCCACCCTGCACGACACGGAATTCTGCGAAGAAGGTGTATTCGAGAAACCACACACCGCCAGCAAACTGATGCCATTCACGATCGACGAAATCATTCAACTCAGTAAAACGCTCAAAGAAATCTCTCTGGGCCTAGTAGAGCTTGCCTTCCCCGACATCAGATCGAACCTGAACGAAAGCTATCGCATCAGTTTGGGTCGCAGCGAATCGGAGGATAAGAAAATCAAACAACAAAAGCAAGTGTGGGCGAATCTACTTAAGGTAACCGTGTCGGTGCTTAATCAAATCCACACACGAGATCTACGTTTAGGCTTCTGTCCCGAATCGCATTGGACCGTGAGTAAATTGAATTTACCATTGGATCGACAAAGTGATTTGCCACTGACGCGGGGCAGTCGTACGAGAGGTATACGTCCCTTTCAACCGATTCGTGATTTTACCCGCGAAGATTTCGAGAACGGTCCGCCAATGTCGACGAAACAGATACGCTCGATAACGATCTTGAGGGAAATTCCATTTGTGGTGCCGTTTAGTAAGCGAGTTGGCATTCTGCAGGGTCTGGTTGCAGCGGATAAGATGAGGGTACAGGGTAATCTGCAAGCATTCCTGCAAGGACCGGCGATTCTACTCACTGTACGTAGATCACATTTGTACGAGGATGCGTTCGATAAACTGCGACCGGAGAATGGTAAGTAGACAGAGGGCAGTTGGGGGACTTTGAAACCTTTTTTCCTCTGTTTCTTTAGAGCCAGATTTAAGGTTGAAGTTCAGAGTACAGTTTGTCAGTTCACTGGGTCTGGATGAGGCGGGCATCGATGGCGGTGGAGTGTTTCGTGAATTCCTTTCGGAACTAATCAAGACAGCGTTCGATCCGAATCGAGGATTTTTCATGTAAGCGAAGTACAAAATCGAATCTGATTCGAATCGGAGTTTCATTTTTGTCTCACTCCAGGGTCACCACGGATAATAAGCTCTACCCGAATCCCAACGTAGGCGCTCTGTTTCCAAATTTCGAGCAACACTACTACTTTATCGGAAGGATTTTAGGTAAAGCAATTTACGAAAATCTCCTCGTTGAACTACCCCTGGCCGAGTTCTTCCTGACCAAATTGGCGGGCAAATACTCGGACGTCGATGTGCATCAGTTGGCCTCGCTCGATCCGGAGCTTTATAAGAACTTACTTCTGCTCAAAGACTACGAAGGTGATGCGTCCGAATTGAATCTGGATTTCACCGTTGTGACGAGCTCATTCGGACAGACACAAGTGAAAGAATTGAAGTCCAACGGTCAGAGTATACCGGTCACATCGTCCAATCGCATCGAGTACATTCAGTTGGTATCGGACTACAAGTTGAACAAACAAATCCGCCAGCATTGCGTGGCATTCCGTAAGGGATTGTCGAACGTTTTGCCTGTCGAGTGGTTATACATGTTTAGCAATAAGGAACTGCAAATCCTCATATCAGGCGCGGAGATACCAATCGATTTGGAGGACTTGAAGAAGCACTGTCGATACGGAGGCGAATATAGCATAGAGCATCCGAGTATCATATGTTTTTGGTCGGTGTTGGAGGGTTTCACCGATCTGCAGAGACGTCAGCTCCTCAAGTTTGTGACCAGTTGTTCGAGGCCGCCCCTATTGGGTTTTAAGGTGAGCCATATACATACATTCAGTGGGAATCGCTGACTTTATCCCTTTCGTTTTGGTTTAGGATTTGGATCCACCGTTTTTCATACAAAATGCCGGCGATATGGAACGTTTGCCGACTGCTAGCACCTGTACCAATCTCCTTAAATTGCCACCGTTCAAAACCGAGGAACAAATGCGCGAGAAACTACTCTATGCGATTCAGTCCAATGCCGGATTCGAACTTAGTTAATTAATTTATTTTCCTTTTCCTCCTGTACATGACGTCGTCATGTGTAGCAGTAGCTTTATTCTCCCCCTCCCCCAACACAAAACAATAGACCGCCATCTATCCCATCGTTGACAACAGATTTTAAGGACCAGAAACAACTCAACACTATCCGCCGCCACACACGTCACTTAAGTTCCTTCTTCGTCCTCATCTTCGTCTCCTCCTTCTATTCCGATACCAATAAAACAGAAATATCTTATTTTGCTACTTCTTTATCTATTGTATTTCCCATCATTCGCGTCACTATACTATGTACACGTGTCCTATTCTACAATCTACAACACTTACTCGCTTACTAGAGTTCTTGATGTAAAATGATTAAATGAATACAAAGGAAAGGGAAAAGAAAAACCGAAAAACAAAAAGGAAAATTTAAATTAAATTTCTAATGGTCAATGGTGAGTGGGCGATGGACGTGGGGGCTGTGGGTAATTGACTTAGTTTCCTTTACTTTCATTATATCTTACAACACGTGCTAGTGGCATCAGGTAGCGTATACACAAATCAGTCAGTCGGAGGAGGCGCCTATAATGAATTAGTTTTGTACGATGTGGAAAGATGATGAATGGTCGTTGGTCAACGTTGTTGTCGTCGGTATCGCCATCGGCATCAGCTGTAGTAGCGTTTCGTATCGCTAAGGATTTTTTTGTAGATGAAACGTGGCGCTTCGGTGGAGTACAGCAAGTCGATGTGATTGAAGCCACGTAGTTCGGTGAGTGTGTACGGGGTGTTCTTTAAATGAAGCGTCAGACAGAGCACGTCCTGAAAATAGAAGAATGGAAGGAAAGTAGTTTGTTCGTTTACTAAACTATTGTAAAGTTAAGATTCAGCCTATGACACAGACGGTCGATTCTGGAAGGGAATGGCATAGCCGACATATACTTGCCGGCATCGCAAGTCAAGTTGAGCACATCCTTAATACCAACCAGGAGTTTTCGAAGACCCACTGTGGCTTTTTACGAAAAGGATGGTTTCAGTTGATCTATATCGAATCACCTACGCTATTATCATTGCCATTCCCTTTATCATCATCTTAAGGAGATGGCCGAACAGTTTAACATACAACTTATCTGGGAACCAGGACACAGCGACATTCCAGGACAGCGACACACTCGCCAGACAAGGAACGACGCTACAATCAATTGTGGCTTGTGAGGGAATACCCCTTGCAATCATCAAACATAATCTTGCAAATTTCGCCGGGGCCGAGACGAACCTGAGATGGACCCAGGGACATACCTGTCTTATCACCAGGCAAATCTGACCCCGGCTCGACAGTCAACGGACTAGGAGTATGTATGTATGTTGGCGCTACAGTCCATGAAGGACCAAAGCCGAGCTTCTCTCAATCACCCGTGTTGTGTGTGGACTAGGAGTATAATCTCCCTAAAAAGAACTGACATCTACAAAATCATTAGTGTCATCACAGGACACTGCCTTATTGGCAGTCACGTGCAGAAACTAGGAATAGTTCCGAATGATTTCTGCAGAAGCTGCACAAGGAGAAGATCCTCACCAAGATACACTTACTCCCGTATGAATGGTATCGATCTGAACCCTTTCCATACCTTGGCATTTTTTTTTTTTTTTTGTTGAAGGCTTCTGCTATCTGTTGGAGCACTCAGACGCAAATACTGGTCCATTGTACTCCAGACAGATACCTTACATTAATGTATTTTGCCCGTTTTCCGGAGAAAAATGAGAAGGAACTTCAGTGAAGTAGAGCTAAGGGATTCGGCACACACGACGTCGGCCCGAAGGGTGCGCCACCGTGCGCAAGCAAAGGCGGTACAATCACAGAGAAAATGCTCTGCAGTGTCATCCTCCTCGCAACATGCAGCACAGATAGACGTCTCACTTATGCCAAGCACGCAAAGGTGCTTATCAAAAGTGTAATGGCCCGTAAGGACTCCCACAAGTCTTCTGCAGTCGATTCTCCTTAAATACAGGAGGAATGCTGCGGATTTCTTGCAGACATCAGGGCATATGCACTTTGTCATCCTGCACCCTGGACAATTCCTCCAACTACGGTTGTGTGTATTAAACACCACCCAGTCGTTAATGTGGAAATTAACCGTGGACACAGGTAGACCTAGAGCGGGTTCAGGTCCTGAGAAGCTTTCCTCTGAACCCATTCTGGTGAGTTCATCAGAGATCTCATTTCTTGGGATCCCAGAGTGGCCTGGAACCCACACAAGCCTTAATGAATTTAGTCTACCGACTCTGTTCAAGAAGGACTTGAGTTCAAGCACTAATTTGGATGCTAGTTAAGGGGTTGCACACAGCTTTGAGTGCAGCTTGGCTGTCACTGCAGACGCATATGCTTTTCCCCTCCACCTGTGCTTCACAACATAGCGCATGGCCATTAGGATTGCGTATATCTCTGATTGGAAGACAGACGCATATTTTCCTAACGAGAAGTGCAGTCGGATGTTTTCGCCCTCAAATAAGACCCCAGCACCGGACCACCGCCCAGACCTGGAGCCATCCGTGAAAATGCGACGACTCTCCTTTCCTGGTTTAGTATCCAGCCAGAGCCAATCCTGACACCATGGAAACTCGACTGAGAAATGACGGCGCAGTAGGATAACGGGCGTCAGAAGGCATGTCCATGAGACAGGGGCCGCAGGACAATTTTGTACAAAAAGCCATTTCTCTTCAGAAATGGCTTTCAGAGCACACCCTCTGGTAAATATATCAAGAGGTGGAAGGTGCTGGGGAAAGCCCTCGTGCAGCTGATAAGCCCCATGTTTTGCTAAAAGCTCCTTTGCATTGCCGGAGAGCTGACAGCGCTTTGGTGGTTTTTAACTCAACATGCTTTGACCAGAGAAGCTTGCTATCTAAGATGACTCATATTCCTCCTTTTCGTGAAGAGAACGAAATCGGTCTTAAGAGGATTGACCGACAGCCCATTTCTGGTACACCAATCATCGATCACATTTAGCGCCGCCTGTGCTTTGAGACGGACAGTCGCTAAGCATGAGCCGACAGAAAGAACGGCGACATCATCCACATAAGCCTGGGCATAGATTCCAGAGGCATTGAGAGCATCAAGCAGAAAGTCGACCACCATGCACCATAACAGCGGAGGCAGGACGCCACCTTGAGGGCAGCCCCTGTTTACGCCAGATTTGACACACTGGTCGAGGCTTGCATCAGAGGTCAATGTCCTGCATTGCTTTGATCCAAAGGACCAGTGCTTTATCTACGCCATGATGTCTGGCAGCGTTACACATGCTGTCAAAAGTTGCGTTATCAAAAGCTCCCTCAATGTCGATGAAAATGCCCAGCGCGTACTCTTTCCTTTCGAGCGCGCATTCAATACGCCCAACTAGATTCTGAAGCGCAGTCTCGCAAGATTTTCCGCGCTGGTAAGCATGTTGCATCTCCGAAAGAGGGTGCATTCGAAGGGTAACTTTGCGCACGTGCAACTTTACCAGTCTCTCCATGCTTTTCAGCAGGAAGGATGTTAGACTAATTGGTCTGAAGTCCTTGGCAAGTGAACAGTCCTCTTTTCCTATTTTGGGAATGAAGACCACTTTCACTGTGCGCAAAGGAATGGGTATTAGAGCAAGTGCTAGACTAGCAGTGAAAATTATTTCCAAAGTAGGAAGCAGCTGCCTTATACCTTTTTGCAGCTTAACAGGATATATCCCGTCGGTGCCCGGCGATTTGAAGCCATCGAAGGATGCCCCAGCAAATTCAATGGCTTCAGTCGTAACCACGCGCGACGCAGTATACCAGCTACGCCGAGTTGTTTTCATCGTTTCAGTTGCAGTTTCCCTTGAAAGAGTGTGCAACAAGCTGATGGCGATCTGGTTTCCCGGAAAATGAGGCTGAAGCAGTAGACTAAGAGTTTCCGCTTTAGACTAGGTAAAGGTACCATCAGATTTTCTAAGTGCATTCAGCTTTGTCGGTTTTCCCCGTTTGAGGACTTTAACCAACCTGCTAGTCGCACTCAAAGACTTGATCTCTTCGCAGAAGGTCCTATAAGAATCGATTTTCGATTTACGCATCAGTTCCTTTTTTTTCTGCTTTGACCGGTACTTGTTCCAGTCATCTTCCGAATTCGATTTGAGCGATCTATTCAGAAGACTTCTGGCTTCCCTGCGAAGACTTTGGAGCTCGGCATGCCACCAGGGAATCAATTTCCTGCAGGGAGGTTTGCTGACAGGACATGTGAGTTCAAAACAACTGGGGATGGCGCTATTCAGGTTATGAACGGCGTTCTCTACCAATTTTTTCGTTCTAAGTTTAGGTAGGGCCTGAGTGGATTTCTCAAGCTCCTCTCTAACCGTCCCCATCTGTCTTTCTCGGATTCCGTCTAGGTTGCAAGGAAGAGATCCCACAACTTAATCGGAATTCGATATATTTATGGTCCGACAGCGTAGCATCAGGCAAGACTCGCCAGTTAGTGATGTCCTTCACATATCTGTTGGATAGGGTTAGGTCAATCACCTCCTGTCTACTTGTCGTCACCTGCCATTGGACTCTGCTTTCCTACCGCCCCACTAGAGAGGCAGGCATCGCACACTCTCCCTAGCGAGGCTATCCTTAGCGGCGGTCTTCCGTTTGCGGGAGCTTTTACCTTTTTCGGTTAGAGCTCCTGCTCCCTTCGGACGCCGGTTTGAGACAGCCTTGCCAGTTCGAGGACTGCTAGGAACCATAACGACTTCGCCTTCTGCGTTCGGAGTCTGCCTGTCAGCCCCGCCACCTTTTTCGGCGGCAGCGCCGGTCATAGCAGAAACCTGAAAGCTTCCGGCTCCGTCAGTACGGGAACTGATCGCACTCTTACTGGGTGGGTGAACCTTCCCAGAAAGAGGAAGAGAGTTGGAGGCGCATGCCGAAAGTGCAGACATGCTTATGCCTCCTTCAGCAGTCTTTCCCAACCGCCGACTCTTTCCGCGCTGCGCACCTTCGAGAGAGGGGTGGAGCTCAGGAAGGAGGGTCGGATCGATTTCGGTACGAGATACCTCCGTCGACCTAACTCTCTTAACTGGTTCCCCCAGAGGTTTAGCCTCGACCATTGTGCTTTCGGCTTTGTCAGCCTCTTTGCACAATTTTCGGGCATACCTCTTACCTCGACTTTTTTTGGCACTTAGCAGTGTATTCAGCAGTATGTCCTTTGCGGTTTCCCGTGCCGCGCCATCGTTGGTGTCGCCTCCGCTGGATGCACCGCTCTTGCGCTCAGTCCGTCCAGGTGGTCAGACAGTGAGCCGTAGTCTTATTCCGGGCTGCCGTAGGGTTAAAAGTGAATGTTGGGGCCTCCAGAATCCTTGCCCTGGTCGCGATCAAAGAGATCGCGGGTGGATTTCCGCTGCTGCGGGTACCACCTGGAGTACACATTTCCTTTGGATTGTCCATTCATTTTTGGGGTCTTCGAATCTTAGTTCGAGGTCTATGACCTCTTAAGCCTCCCGCCACGACAAGGCGCCCGAAGAAAGGAGGCATACTCTTAGACTCCAAGCTTAGCTGGAAGGACAACATCAATGAAAGAACCAACAAAGCCTACGTGGCACTGTATTCGTGAAGAGTACGCCTTTGGCTTCAAACCAAAAGTGCTGTATTGGTTGTACACTGCGATGGTAAGACCTATTTTAGTCTATGGTTCGATTGTCGGGTGTAAGGCACTTGAGGAGAAATGCAATCTTCAAAGTGTTTCAAGGATTCAGAGGGCAGGTTGTCTGGTGGTGACTGGATGTATGAAATCCACAACAACAGCGGCTCTTGAAACAATGTTGAACCTTCCATCTTTAGACATATACTGCGAAAGCATCGAAGCCAGGACTGCGCTAAGAATGCAGGAATCCCATTTCTGGGCAAGGAGTCCTCATGGTCACACATCAGTCTTTGATCGATGGGCCATCTGGAGATTTAAAACCGAAACGGACTATATTACCCCATGTGCTTGCTGCGAGAGAAGATTCTCTATCAGAATTATTTCCAGGGAGGAATTGACTATTGGTATGGTATGTACGGCAAATGGTGAAGACTCCCTTTGGCTTTTTACGAAAAGGATGGTTCCATTTGACCTCTATCGAAACACCTACGCTATTATCATTGCCATTCCCTTTAGCATCATTTTAAAGAAATGGCGAACAGTTTAACATACAACTTATCTGGGCACCGGGACACAGCGACATTCCAGGACAGCGACACACTCGCCAGACAAGGAACGACGATACAATCAATCGCCAGGGCCGAGACGAACCTGAGATGGACCCAGGGACATACCTGCCTCTTCACCGGGCAAACCTGGCGCCGGCTCGACAGTCAACGGACTAGGAGCATAATAACCCTAAAAAGAACTGACATCCACAAAATCATCGGTGTCATCACAGGACACTGCCTTATTGGCAGTCACGCGCAAAAACTAGGAACAGTTCCGACCTGACAGATTCAGCAAGTAGGGATATCTGATCTTCCTAACTTCTTACGAAGCACAAAATGGTTCCACGAATAGAGGAATATGGAGTACAATGGACCAGTGATTGCGTCTGAGTGCTCCAGCGGATAGCAGAAGCCTTCAACAAACAATAGAGGAATAAGCCCTCCTCGTAGCTGCACAACGGGCCTCCCTGGCCTATGTGTGTTCTTCTCATTTCTGGGAAGGCTACGAACCTCAATTCTGGGAAGGCTACGAACCTACCTACGGTGAGAATTTTTGAGTGAACGAACAATCACTAAAAAAGTTGATTAAAGTTTGCAGCCGGTGTAGGAAGAGCTGTCAGGAGATGGCGAAGGCACCAAATATCAACCGCATGACAGTTTTGAATCTTCTAAAAAGAGCAAGCTACTCAAAGAAATTCGATGTTTGGGTGCCACATGAATTGACGCAATGAAAATTTGACTAACCGAATTGCCATCAGTACCACAAGCGACCATGGCAAAGTCCGGTGACCGGCCTTGATTGGTTGTAAACAGGGTGTTGCTGAATGTTTGGTGGTCAATTCGGTCCTCTACTGTAGACAACTCGACCGCTTGAACGAAGCGGTCTGTTGACCGACATTTATTGGGAAACCAGTCAATTCTAAGGCCTATCCCCATTAGCACCTTATTAACAACTCGAATTCAATTGACCTTGAGTATGCTATCTCAGCCTACAAACCATTCCACATCACACCACACCACACCAATCTGTCCACCCATCCGCAGAGAATCTATGCCCTTATCGCAAAACGTGGGGAAACCAGCCTGAGCTACGTCTATCAACAACAACTGTACAATAGAGTAAAGCTTCAGCTTCGCACCTCCTAATGTCCACAAATCCGTCAAAGTACTCGCTCGTTGCGTAACAAGCAAGAGGGAAAGAAAGAAAGAAACAAATCATCGTCTACGCAAGACCTGTCTGTTGAAATGATTTGTTGTCACAACCGATGGTCCAAAGTTCGGCGTGGAATTCGCGCGTATTCAAGAGCACGCACACGTCACATCAAGCCACCACACCACCCATTTGGTATTCTTAACACTACGGTGTGTGGAGTTCCCAGCGCCCAAGAGCCCCGAGAACCAGTCTCATATTTGGAAATTCAAAACAGCTAGCGCCTCATTTATCGAATACTAAATAACGCCAAGATGATTCAGAAGCGATCGGACGGCTGTCGAGCGTTTAGTCTCATATTTCCAGCATCTGCATCCGTGATTCGTGGATTGTTTCCAAGTAATTAGATAAAAATAAAATCCACAGACACAACGTGTGCTTGAGGAAATCCAGCCGTTCATCTTTATTTCATTCTTCTCATGCTACGGCTATATGGTCCGTGCCTTGTCCTGTCGAGACGTCGTCGTCAACGTCGTCATCGTCGTTGTCGACTGGAACTCAAGGTCAGCGCTGGGAACTTGTTGCCGATTGGTGTCACGTACGATATGGTATTATTTTCAACTTGCCCCGATCGTTATTAATATTTTCTTGTTGCTTTTGTTGAATTGACTTTTTGCGGCACAAGCCGTGAGAGACGTGCTACGTGGGCGCACATTTTAAGTAAAGTGATTTGAATGAGGAAGGAGAGCCGCTGGACAGAGGAACGATGCGTTGGATCGGCCGTGTGATGGATTGTAGGCGGAAAAATGAGGTGGAATGTAACGACTTGGATGTGTAGGACGGTGTACCGCAAGGTTGTGCTGTGATACCGGTATTGCTTTGTGGTTTATGGCTGAAATGTATTGATTTGTCACCGAGTTCACCGGTTTGATGGATGATGAACAAAATTGGTTAAGGTCTACCGATTTGAATGTGACAAATGGTGTCGTTTGGCTGACGATTAATGGGGGTTAGGATGGAATGTTGTATACACGTCAATAGGACGGAATTAAGCTAGAGGTCGTAGGAAAATTAGGGAAAGAGCATACAAGCATACCATACATATCAAGCGAGTTGTGACAATTTTATGTAAGGCTTTACCGCATGGGGTCGTTAGTTTATTTCTTTGCCAGGAAGTATCATTTTTTGAAATTGCGGGCATTAAGTCGGGCCATGACTGGCAGGAAAATAGAGTATGCTATCAGGCAGATGACCTCTCCCGAGACTCGACGCAAGAATAATAGAAGAGCTAGAAACGTTGTCGACTGGAATACCAGCTCTATATGCCCCATCCACAAAAAAGGCGATCCTACCTCTTGCAAGAACTATAGTGGTATATCCCTGCTCAATGTCGCATACAAGATCCTGTCCAGCGTATTGTGTGAACGTCTAAAACCATTTTGCACCGCACTAATCGGCAGCTACCAGTGCGGCTTCCGGCCCGGCAAATCAACTATAGACCAAATTTTCACACTTCGACAAATCCTGGAAAAAACCAACGAGTTTCGAATCGATACACACCATCTTTTCATCGATTTCAAAGCCGCATACGACAGCATTCATCGTGAAGAACTGTTTGGTGCCATGGCCGCATTCGGGATCCCGGGAAAACTGATCCAGTTGTGTCGCGCCACACTAAAAAATGTGTACGCGCAACTCGGTTCTAGGACCTCGGAACCATTCGAAACATGCACGGGATTTCGGCAAGGAGATGCGCTGTCATGTGACTTCTTCAACCTGGTGCTGGAGCAGATAGTGCGACGGCAGGCGTCAACAGGGAAGGCACTATCTTTTACAAGTCCATCCAGCTGCTAGGATAGGCGGATGATATCGACATCATCGCGTGTTCTCGCCGTGGCATTGTGGAAGCATTCGCGGCGATTGAAGAACAGGCGAAACGAATTGGTCTTAAGGTCAATGAGGACAAAACGAAGTCCATGCTGTCAAGCAAAAACGAATCCGTCGCTCACCACCTGGGACAAAATACAACAATTGACAGCTACAATTTCGAGGTAGTTAAGGAGTTTGTCCACCTCGGGGCAAACGTAAATTCCACAAATGACACCACAGTGGAGATCCGGCATAGAATCGCCTTTGGCAACCGCTGCTACTTCGGCTTGTCCCAACAACTGGGGTCAAAACCCCTCACTCGAAAGACCAAAGTCATGCTTTACAAAACGCTCATACTGCCAGTCTTGCTGTACGGAGCCGTAAGCTAGACGATAAGCAGGACAGCGGAGTTGTTTTTGGGTTTTCTATCGAAAGAAAAATTCTGCGCCGGATATTTGTTCCTGTCTGTGAGGAAGGTGAATGGAGATGAAGGCATAGCCGCGAACTTTACAAGCTGTACAAAGAAGTGGATGTGGTCCGGAAGGCAAAGATCCGTCGACTACACTGGCTCGGCCACATCGAGCGCATGGACATCAACGCTCCAGCTAAGAGGGTCTTCGACTCCGAGCCTCCTGGTTCGAGAAGAAGAGGAAGACCGAACCTCCGGTATAAAGACCAAGTAATCGCGGATGTAAGACATCTTGGTCTTGACCGTCAAGGGTGGAAGGCAGCTATAGCTCAGGCTCATATCCTCCATGGATAAGTAAGTAAGTAAGAGCGTGGCTAACCATGCTAAGGCCCTCGTTTCGTAGCCTGGCAAAGAAGAAAGGAAACGAAAAGAAAGAAATTTGAAGAAACCGAATGAGTAGAAACAATAAACAACTCTCGCTGCTTAATTAATAGAATTCATTACAAACGTCAGAGCACTTTAGTGGCCCAGGAGTGATTCGACTACGATTCTATTGAAGAGAATAAAACCCAGGATCCTTACAACTGGCAGCATTTAAACAGCTTCACGAAATTCGTGGGATTCCTACCTGTTTCGCATTCAAAAAGTCCTTATTCCCATAGAATAAATTCAGCGGCACACGAACATTTCTCAAGTTGTACTCTGGCGGAGTCTTTCGCTTATACCGACGATAGTTCTCCTGCTTCGACTTGTAGTCGAATTGTTGAAATTTACCTAAAAAACAAAAAACAATTTATTTACATCCATACGTACTCGTACATCGAAGGAAGGAGTGAGGGAAGGCCCATAACTCACCTGAATTGATGAGCTGTCCAAAGTGTTGAAATTGCTTTCGTGAAATTCCCGCCGGTGTAGTTTCGAATATTCTCGGAAACAGGCCCTGCAACACAAAAAGGATATCTCGCTGAAATCACTGCATTTTATACGAACCAATGTGAATGTGATTGTCTACTCTATGGGTATGGGTATCTCCACGCATATGGAAAAGCGAAGAAAAAAGAAATCCCATTACTTAGGGAACTGGATAGAAAGGATACCAGTACTCTCCAGGATAAGATAAAATGCTTCTCATATTTTATTGGACATTTTCTTATTGTTTTCTTTTTGTTTTTGTGTTTTTGTGTTTTTTGATTTTTATTTTTTTTAGAATAACATTATTTCTGTGTCGGACCTGTCCTGTCTTTGGTTATGAAAACTTTGGACAGGATTTCACAGTGGAATTCGAAGCATTGAGTTTTCTTGATTTTTTTTTTTTTAATATCATCGTCCATCTCTGTCCCGGTTACGTCCCTAGATGGACATTTTCCAAGGAAAGAAACAGAAAAAAAAAAGGAAAGACAAACAACGTTAGGAAGCCGTGAGCAAAGTGAATTCTAGATATGAGTAGACCCCATATAGTCGCCCCATCAGCTCCTTGGAGCGTCAACATTCTTTTGTTTATTTGAGTCTTTCATTTATTCCTTTTTTTGTTTTTTCTATTTTTTATTTTGTTGCCTCTCTCTTTTGTTTTGTTCTCTTTATCGTCGCCTTTCCATAATATTGTATAACTTCTGTTACATTTGATTTGAGTGAAATGTAGCCCGGTATATGGGTATGGTAGTGGAACAGTGTAATACAAATAGAGTGAGTGAATAAAGACGATGAGGCTGAAGAAGGACATTCCAAGAGTTTGCCATACCACACCATCGTCATCCGTATCAGGCAAACTCATCCAATGGCTGGCTTGTTGGTTCCTCGGTTGACTGGCTAGTTGGTTGCATATTCCTATCGGCCTCCCATCCCTCTCTCAAGGATCTTGTTGTCGAGGCCATATTAAATTTTAATGCTGTGAAATGTACTTTCGGATTAAAATACACTTTTGTGTGATTATAATCAGAAGATATTGTTTGCTAATGGAGTTTGGACAGCTAGTGAATCGAAAGAGTCGGGGATCCAGACAAATGGAACTCTATTTAGCTGGCAGTATTACATTTGTATCCTTCGTGGATGTTTTTTCTTTTTTTTTTTCTTCTTTTTTCTTGTTTGCTTTCGCGTGTTCCTCTTATCCTGCAGGAGGTGGGCAATGACTTTAGAAAAATAACATTAATTAGAAATAATGACTTGAGTACTTATAATGGTTGAGCGATGGGCGGCGGGCGGCCTTTACGGCACTTACGACATTTACAGCATTAGTGAACATTAAATCTAAGGAAGTGGCTTAAGTACTGTGAAGAATTAAGAGGACAGGTCATAAAGTAATTCTAAACACGATTGCTAAGTTAGATGTGGCGATTAAGGACTTTTTCCATTACAAGACTTTTGAGTAAGCATTTGTCTTTGTCTATAAACGATCTTAAGAAAGATGGCCTCGTCATATGGTCTTCCACAGATGGGAGGCTTACATACATACGTGCATACGAATGATACGCTTCTTGACTAATAAAAACACGGATAATGGACTGCATTTGTTTCTACAGTTCATAAATATCAGGATGTGTAACATAAAGACACTAGTACTGCGACCATAAAGGTCTATTGTACCCCCTTCTAGGACTTAAATGCTGTCTTAAAAAATTTGAAATCTTTTCGCGCAGGTTCAAGAGTTTTTATATTCTCTTATGATGTGTTTACACACACAACCTGAACGAAGTGCAGTGGTTGGGGTCGTTGATGTTCGTTCACTACTCTCAGGGGTGGTTGTCCTAGATAGGACGAGAGCCGACCAAATTCCGCGTTGGTTATAGTCCGTAGTAATTCGTTCGAGCACTTTAGTATTGCATACGCAGAGGGTGAATTTGGGTTGACCATAACTGTGAGTGTTATGCCTGCAGCAGTACGTCTGGTCACTTTCCATTCACAACTGCGTTGCATACTTTTTGTCGGTATAGGAATTACATTTTCTTGGCTACGAAGCGAATTTGAACCATAGACCTTTCGCTCGGCGGTCGATGATGTTAACCACTGCACCACGGCCACCCCCAAGGCTTGGGGAAGCTTGGGGATTTTGTCAGAATCCTTTTCGGGCAAGGCTTGGGCGGACAGTTAATATGTTCATATGTGGTCCATGGTTTCTTTAGCATCGCCACATCGCCTGCAGATATCCGTGCTGTTGAGAGCCAATTCGTGAAGGTGGTAATTGCATGCTCTTGGGTCGGTTTCGTTGAGATATAGAGTTCTTTGGCTCGTTTAGGATTGTAGTCTTGTTCCATCATTTTTTTTTTTTTTTTTTTTGATGTATAGTACTCTACTGGCTGGAGAGCACCGTGGCGCAGTGGGTAGTGTGTTGGCCTCTGACGCCGATGACTCGGGATCGAAGCCCGACACAGCCATGTCATCGAACGTGTTTTTCACGGTGTTTCTCCTCAGCGGGGTTCTGACAAAACCCCCTGTAGTAAAATTGTCATGAAAAGCTTCTCGAAATTCGCCGTTCACATGGGTGATTGAGAGAAGCTCGACTCAGGTCCTTCATGGACTGTAACGCCAACATACCTACCTACCTACACTACTGGCTGAATCCTTTGTTTTATGATCCACTTGGGGTTTTTTTTTTTTTTGTCAGAAGCTTCTGTTATCTGTAAGAGTATTCAAACGCAAATACTGTTCCATTGTACTCCAGATGGACACCTTACATTAATGTATTTTGCCCGTTTTCTGGAGAAAAATGAGAAGGAGATTCAGTTATGTAGCACTCAATTCTCTTTAAGGACAAGGAAAATGCTGCGGATTTCTTGCAGACATCAGGGCATACGCGCTTTGTCATCCTGCATCCTGGATAATCTCTCCATCTGCGGTTGTGTGTATTAACGCAGGTAGACCTAGGACGGATTCAGGTCCTGAGAAACTCTCCTCGGAACCCATTCTGGTGAATTCATCAGAGATCTCATTTCCTGGGATCCCAGAGTGACCGACTCTGTTTAAGACGATCTCAAGTTCATGCACTAATTTGGAACTAGTTGAGGAGTTGGATAACAGCCTTGAGAGTGCAGTCGGAAGACCCCAGCTCCGAAGCCCGCCCAGACCTGGAGCCATCCGTGAAAATGCGAAGCCTATCATTTCCAGGTTCAGTATCCAGCCAGAGCCAGTCCTGACGCCATGGAAACTGGACTGTGAAATTACAGCGCAGTAGGATAACGGGTGTCAATGGGTCAGATGGCATGTCCATGAAACATGGGTCGCAGGACATTTCTTGCGCAAGCACACTATTATTCCTGTGAGAGTTGTACCAAAAGCAATTTCTCTTGAGACGGGACATGGCTTTCAGTGCACACTCTCTGATGAATATAACAAGGGGTAGAAGGTTCATCATAGCATCTAGAGCAGCGTCCGGTGTGCTGAGGTGTTAGTGTAGGTTTGTGTCCAAGTTGTTGAAACCGTAAAGGGGAAGGCCCTGTAAAGCCTGCATAATGGTCCTATCACCCCAGTCCCTATTGTGCTTCTGGTTTTCGACCCATCAGTGTACTATTTCTGGGCTCCATCGTTCAATCACGAGGGGTTGTTTTTCGATTCATCTGCTTGGTAGGAGTGATCCGTAATATGTTTCAAAATTCAACTCAGGGAACATCAGATCACTAACTCGGGTCAACTCCCAAAAGTTGCCCACTCTCTTAAGAATCTCTAGTGTTCAACAAGGTCTCCTTCTTTGTATTTATAGGTTCTCTGTATAGTCAAGGCTTGTTTTGCAGCTCTAGCCTGTATGACAGTGTGTAAGTGTGTGTTTAGTATTGCTTCAGTCCCTGTAGTCGGGGTCGTAATAAATATTGTTATACTCCAACACGCCCACATTTGGCCAATCTACTCTGGAACACTACTATAAAATGACCCTTAACTCACAGCCCTTTTCCCAGGCTAACTATCAGCTGCTTACGGGTCTAATTAACGAAATGATCACGTAGCAATTCGAAGTGTGGCAATTAAGTTCCGGGAATTCGTAAACACGAAACAGCCAAATTAAGTTTGTCGCAAAACGTTACTGTCAACCTTCATAGTAGTCTCCCTCTAACCCTACACAACAATCCTAACTTTGCTCCCACGACTCGAAGCGTCCCTTGATAATCCTTCGAAGTTAACTCGTTCAGAACCATGGTTACAGCTTTTTTGACAATCACTATGCCGAAAATGAGTTCCCTTGAGGTGTGACTTAATTATGTCGCAGGGGGCAATGTTGGGGCTATAAGGTGGATGCGTCAACGTTGGAATGCACAATCAACGAGGAATGGGCCGGCATATCGTCGTGGTGAAAGATCCAGTTTTTCTTAGCCGGTTAGAGTCGCACATGGAAAACACGTGTTCACAGGTTATTCAAGACGTCAACATAGAACTGTCCAGTTACTGTCTGGTCGGTAGGATGAACGATGTCGCGATACGAGAGCTGACGGGAGCTCCTTCACGTATATCGTTTTCTGCTGCTTCACGGCCCTTCTTGAACCGCTTTTCCCATTCAAACACCATCTACAATTTTCGGTGGATTTCTGAGGGTTCCTCACAAGATTTCACTGAAAATTGTGGCGTGTAACGTGAATCACACATTTTCACGACGCCACTAAAAAAAGTTTTTTTTTTTTTTTTCGAAAACAAAACTTGCTGTCGGCTTCAGCCTTGGATAAGAACTGAAAGAAGGGAGCCCTTTTCTAGGCAGATGCTTACGAACGATGCAGTGTTGCCAGTTCCCGAGTGACGACATAATTCCCGGAACTCAATTGCCACATCTTGTAGGATGTCAACGTTAACAAAACCTTTTGGAATTCTCCGTTTAACAATCCTTTTATTGACATCAAGTAGCGGATCCCAACTCTAGTCAGTCTGGTATTTTACTAACTATTTTACAAACTGGTCTTTGCCAGATCGGGCAAAGGCTTTCTGGTCAGTCGATTCAATTTTCTTGTCAATCATCCTCATTATAACAGATTCAGAGCTCATGATTTATAGTTTTTACAATTCTTTAGCTATTAATTGGATAAAGACTAAGCACGAAATGGATCTGCGAAGACAGATTTTTTTTGCATTGGAATATGGGCACCACCAGGTTTTTAATCAGCCTAGGGCTTAGATATTTTTATCGATGTAAGCTTAGATCCCTAAATGTAGGTCAAGAAATCTGATTGGTATATTCGAAACATCGCTTTGGCCGAAGGACCAACTTTAGTGCAGTATTCTAATGGCCAACCGACAGTGTACAGATCCAAGATGTAAGAACTCTCAATTTTATGATGGGAATCTGTTGTCTTTTCATTAAACATCATTTTACTGCACCATCTTTGCTTGATACTAAAGACTGTTTTAGTAAAATGTTTGAAGGAGTCAGATTGATGAATTGATTGACTGATTGGTTGAATGATTGATTGATTGACCAGCTGCTTAGAAAATGGGTTATCAGGCTCAAAGGAATGTTTTCTTGTGTGGATCCCCCGTGAAATAATGCAGAGTTCATTACTCAAGCTCACCAAATGCGTTAACTCGACTTCATAAATGGTTTCGGAAGTAGGTGGCCTGAAAAGTAGATTTAATCAGAAGCACAATGGAGCCACATTGAATGTTCTGAGAAGACAAGTTGGTCTGTTACGACAACTTAACCTAACCTAATCCTCATAAACTGGGTGTCTCTATTACTCAGGAGCCTCCGCTAATAAATCCGGAATTTTCGAACTAAATCCGTCTACCTTAGGGGTACATTCGTTGAGTTTAATTGTGCACATATTTACATACATACATATGTACGTAGGTCCATAGACCTCCATCTCAGATATAATGCCAAAAATGACCTACTGTGTAAGACCATAACCTAGTCGCAAAAACAGGCCTGATGCAACCACTAACTTTGGCGTTTAGAGGTACAATCATAGCATTTTTCAAGCAGGCTTGAAGCTTCAGTCTATGACCTTTTACACGACAGTATAATTCAATAGCCCCAGAGGTACACCGCTCTTGAGAGTACGCTCTTATGCCCTGTTGCCATCAGGAAAAAAAAACAAAATGTTACCAATTGAGCAACGATCGAATAAAGGTCAAGGCCATAGCTAAGCACCGTTATTTCGTATACCATCCAATCCTAAATCGAACTAGGCCACAAAAATGTATAACTCAAACTTGTTTCACCAATCAATCATAACCACACTGTAACTGTCAATAGGCCCTCATAACCATGCAAAAAGACAAAAATCTCCCCCAGTTGTCACCGCACTGACATTGAACCCATTCAAGTGACAAAACACAGATACATTCGCTAATTCCACAACCAAACCGACAACATCTAATAAAACATTCAAGTATCCGTAGACATTTGGAGACATTTGGATAAGATACAAAATAATAAAACGATTGCACCATACGAACGAGCTGAAGACCGTTAATTTCACTTAAACACATTCACCTTCCAAGCGAGCAGAGATTTTTCTTTAGACCACACAGTGAGTGACTAGATACTAGTAAGCTACTGGATTTAGTTCGAGTATCGATCTGGTTTTTGGTAGCGGTCGTTTACCATGTCCCTCAATGGATTTACTAATGACCTTACAACTGGTACGGGAAATTGCGATAGAGAGAAAAAAAGTTTTCGGGTTTTATGGGTGAATGTTATACCTTGAGATACAGATGGCGGCTTATGTGTGAAAAGAAAATGACATTTTTTAATAAATATTTATCTAAATCGATGTGATCTTGAAAGACGGTTAAAAGAAGAATCGGAAATATTAGTCTGGTGTGTTGCAGCAACAGACGTTAAGATATTGTGTCAGAGAAGAGTCGCTAGTCGCTGTCGAGGTTGTCGATTGTTTTGGCGCCAAAATGTTCAGAGTTCAGCGCATTGACATTGAGTTGTGTATTTTCGAAAAATTCGCTGACGTTGGCTACGTATGACCAAAGTACTGCTGTCAGTTGCGAAAGAGCTGTGTGGTTGATGAAAAACTCATCGGTTTCAAGGTACAAAATGCATTTCAAGAGAAACAAATTAAGATACGTCACTATTAGGCTCTTAAATCTGAGAACAAACAAAACCCCTGACAATGGGTAAGAATGTATGCAGGTAGACAGGAAATCGACCTGTCGCAATCGAACAATGGCAACAGTGTACCAATTAGGAGTCGAGTCATGTCGGGCGCATCTACCTGTTGTCTAAATGCCAAGATAGCGACTGTGAAATGCATTTCAAGGTTAGTCGTTAAGCGCATTCTTTTCCCGGAAATAGCTAAGTGCATTAGGGTCATTAAATGACTCATAACAAGTGTGTTAGGGCGTCAGACTTTCCCCTTAAAGGTTCCTTCCTAGGGCTTGGCCACTGCTTATGACTTTAATTTCTACCGCACCTAGAGCACTTGCAAAAAAATCTGTAAATTTAGTTAGAAACGTAACGAACTCACTACCAAAAGGACACCGAACTAAGCCAATTACACTCTCTGTCGGCGTAGCAAATTTGATTTGCTAAATTCACTGAAACTACTGTCGCGAAACAAACAAGAGAAAACAAAAATACTGTAAGGATTATACCTGCCAATCCGACAGAAAAATGTCACGGCAAAAGGACAAAAAGGACTCTGACACGGATTGAAAAATAATTCACAAATGTACATCCATTCCGTGATGTTGTTTGGTGCTAAACCTATGGTGCACGAATAAAACAGAACAAAAATGATACGTACGACGTTTAAACCCGACTGTGATGAGATAGGTTTGCCCTCATACGATTGTACATAACTCGCAGTTGGAAATTGGGGCGCCCCATGTGTGCACGATACACCCATGTGAGAGCAAGCATTCTAGTTATATCATTTGCAGTTTTTTTGTTATTATTTTTTCCACCCCATCCATTCGTCCATAAAAATGGAAAATACAAAGCAAACGAACGAGCACGACCATCAGATACTTTTACCAAATAATCCCCCTATATTCGGTGAATTTATGTTATCCCTCGGATATAAGTTTTTATTATTTTCCGTTTGGAACTCTTCCTCTCTCTCTGGCTCCGCCTGTATAAGTGGAAAATTCAAATTTAAATAAAGTTTTTTGCTCGGACTCACCCTATCCATTTCGAATTCGCTGAAGCCAACGGACAAGTAGGTTACCAAAATGCAAAGACTTTGTGTGGGAACACCTTTACCGCAAAGTAGATGTCCGCCCAGTTGATTTAGAGCGGTCGATGGGAAGAGCTCATGTAATCCTAAGTGATTTAGTAGTGCCTACCGAGAGTGCCGAGAACGAAAAAGAAGAGACAAAAGGTTCAAGAGATTTTTCGATTTTCACTTTTTATCTTGAGATGTACCTCGATTCTTTCGTTCTCAGCCGCCATTAGACGCAGTGGTGGGCTCATCAGATTGGACAAAAATGCCACTGGAGCAAGAAGGGATGCAGATACAATGCGATCATTGTATTCGGGACGTTCGGACAACATCACCAGAAATATCGTCGAACCCTGTGAATGCGCGACATAATGCATCTTCTCGTGTCCGGTCTTCTCTGTGATGTAATCGATGATCGAGGGTAGATCATAATAGCCGATCTCGTGCCACGTGAAATTCCAAAAACTCGGCATAGACGAATCGAGTCCGATATGCCGCTTTGAATACGTAGTGCCACGAGCATTGGGCAACCAAACATCATAGCCCCTCTCGTGCAACATGCATCCGAGGCTTCGCTCGCGACCGGGTAGGATGAAATCCGCAGCCGATCCGATTAAGCCATGCATAAGAATGAAAGGCTTCAGTTTTGCGGTCATATTTCGTGGTGGAATCCTGTGCATGGTGAGCATGTATCCATCAGGTGTTTTTACTTCATGCGTCTCACAGATGTAGTTGTTCGATTCGATGATCTGACACACTAGATCTTTGGCACTTAGAGAATTCACAGCACTCAATAGATACACGATAACGATTGACACTTTTTCCATATTGCTTTCTTCACTTCCCTTTTTTGAATTTCAAAATAATTTCTTCGTTACATTAAAGCACACACGCACGCACGCTGAAAATCGCAGTCGCACGAGTATCTGAAACGATACTGTTCACGTACAGGTGGTTTCGGTGGTACCGCCGCGTCTACTCAGGTTGACCGTCAACAATCATCTGAGGCAGCAGATGTAAATTCGTTGCCACCTTTTCACGTTTTTCACTTTACCTTTTTGCTTTACTCTCAGAGTGACTATGGTTTCGATTTGTCGCGTCGAATTGTGTCTGCGTGTACCTGATGGATTGCTACCTGTGACCGATCGGTGCTAATTGATCGAGGCGCGATTTCATCAATCCTTTTGTTGAGATTTGTTGTCTCCAAATTCTAATTTTGATGATGAGAGTAATAGTGTGGGCATGGTCAGTTACACTACAATTGGAGAAATAGGGAGATCAACAGAGGGAGAGAGTACAAGAGGCTGATGAGGGTTACTCAATTTCATCTCGTTCAGCTTGAGGCGCACTCGACGGAGACGATAATAAGATTTTGTGGTCTCAGTTTGCTGACGATCACTTGATTGACTCAATAGACTTATAGTGATCTAACTATGTCATGTTGTTGCTGTTTCTGATTATCCAGTATATTATATGGGTCTTCCGGGTTGGTTTTGTGGACCTTCTGGTCCGTCACGTGGGGTAGATAAGGATCTTAGATTTTGATGGATTTCTTCAAATCGATTTGTGGGCTGATTTGATGCGGAAGGAATCGCCACTACTTCCGACTTGTAGATATTGTGAAAAGTGAATGACATTGCTTTATACATCGGTGGATTTCCTTGAGCTTAATGACTGCCCTTAAGACTGATGCATACGCATATATTGGATAGGGCTATATGAATAAAAGAAGTGTTTGGTTGCCCCTAAGAGATGCTCCATAAAGGATCAAGTAAAAGACGCCAGTTAGAGCCATCACGATTACAATACAGTAGGATCAAAGGATAACTTAAAGCTTCAAGGCAAAGATTTTGTCGGCAACTGAACCATCATCAAAACGTTGACTTATGTGACTAACTGGCAATCTAATGATGAAGGCTTAATACTCGTATCAAGTAACGAATTTACGTCTGTGTTCTACATGGATTAATGCAATTCATTGCTGAAAAGTAGTGATTACTGTGAATCATATACCGAATGGAAAAATATCCCATACAATTTCCAATCTCATATTGGAACCACCACCCGTAGTGGAACTTTCAAGTCATCGGATGGTAGGCAAAACGTATCCACGAGAAAATAGGCGGGAGGGTTGTGTAGGAATCCCATTCGTCTTGTAGTGCCATGTACTATTGTGTTCAAAAAGTAAGGTGACACACTATTTATTTTTTTTTAATTCTTTACTTATTCAATGCACTCATGTCCTCATCGACACAATCTTTTGAGTTTGTTGAATAGTCAGAAGTTGTAGAGTGCAAAATCAGATGAATACGGAGGTAGTGGAATGATATGGGTCTATGTTTTTGCTGAAATGGTTACGAAGAATCAATTCGATGTGAGAGAGTACAGTATCGTGGTGCAAAAACCAAGAGCTGTCTCGCCACAATGTTGGCCTCTTTAGACGAATAGTTTCACACAAACGATGGATACCGCTCAAATAATATTCCTTGTTGACAGTTTGACCCGGCGGAAGGAACTCAAATCAAGAAGATTTGATCGAGATTTGATGCATCTGAGGCCTAAAATATCCTTTAAAATGGTGTCGACTGATCCTTTTAAACTATCAACATCATCAACAGGATCTAATTGTTAATTGACGGCTTACAAATCTTGAATTTTTTGGCCATTCTTCGTCTTCGACACGTGCTCGTCTTTATCGGAGCCCTTTGTACCACTTGAAACGTTTGGTTTTGATAAAGCCTCATCACCAAGGGCCTTCTGCGCTATTCTCAATGAATCAGCAGCAAAAAATTACTTCCGCAAACAATACATATAAAAATCGAAAAATTCACTTTTAGCAGCTCACAAAACAAAGCGTATCGCAATCTCTAATGAAATTTTTATGTGAAACGAATGTCAAAAACATTCCTACCAACCTAAGCAGAAAACCATAAGCTGCGCGTGCAGTTTAAATTAATCAGTAGTAGACACCATAAAACCTAGGACCGTAGGAGCGTAGTACAATAAGTTTTCAATATGTTTAATTGATCCTTAGGATTGTTGGAGAATGGTCCACCAATGAGTACCATGATGGCCAATGACTGTAAATAATTCAACCATATTGGCAAAATCTCGACGAATCATCGAAGACAGGTTGATTGTTGCAGAGGTCACGGTACATTCACCTTCCTCACAGACAGAACCAAATATCCGCCGCAGAATTTTTCTTTCGAAAGAATCCGAAATCAGATCCGCCGTCCTGCTTATCGTCCAGCTTTCTACTCCGTACTTAAAGACTGCCAGTTGTTTGGATAAACCGAAGTAGTAGCGGTGGCCAAGGGCGATTCTATGCCCGATCTCCACTGTAGTGTCATTTGTGGGGTTCACGTTTGCCCGGAGGTAGACAAACTCCTTCACCACCCCGAAGGTCAAGGTCCTCCTTGACCTTAAGACCAATTCGTTTCGCCTGTTCTTCAATCGCCGTGAAAGCTTCTACAACGTCACACTGAGACTGCGCGATGGTGTCAATATCATCCGCGTATCCTAGCAGCTGGAGAGACTTGTAGCAGATAGTGCCTTTTCTGGTGACGCCTGCCCATCGCACTATCTGCTTTAGCACCAAATTGAATAAGTCACACAACTGCGTATCTCCTTGCCGAAATTCGGTGCATTTTTTAGTATGGCACGACACAGCCGGGTCAGTTTTCCTGGCATCCCGAATTCGGCCATGGTATCAAACGATTCTTTGCGATGAATGCTGTCGTATACATTGGCTGCCCAAATTCTACAGACGATCTGGTACCTACCAGAACATCGCAGTCCGCCTTGAAGAGCTTTGATGGTAAGCCATCTGAGCCTGCGGTCTTGTTGTTCTTAAGCTTTTGAATAGATGTGCCGACTTCTTCGATGCTAGATGAGCGAGATTTTCTCAGCCCCCATCACTATTCACTACGGGTCGGTGATAAAATTCGAAATTTCGAAGAGCCTTGATGCCTTTCTTGAAGCCTCCTTCAAGGCTTTTAGCTTTCTTATATAGGGTTTTCCAATAAGGCTTTGACACCTTTCCTTTAAATAACATTTTTATAGTTTGCAGACATTGCTCGTTCGTGTGCTTTACCACGATGAAAATGTTGGGTTTACTGAATAAATTGATAATGACAGTTCGATGAATAGTGAAAGGGTGCGTTCACAAATTGAATTCAAAGTTGTCAAGTCCTTATTGGAGAACCCGATAAAAGGCCCGTATTTTTAGTTTGTTCCTAGATTCCTCGATATCCTTGAGCTGGAAGGCCGCGAAGATTCTTTTCTTAAGTCGCAGCATTTTTTTCTCCCCCCTTCTTATGGCCCGGTTCTACTCTTGTACTACCCTGGTTTTCAATTGCAACGCCTCTTCGTTTGCTGTCAGGGGTAGTAGCTAGCCTAAGGCGGTCTCGGCTACTTCCTCAATGGCTGAGCCGCAATTCAGCCACATATGTATTGTTGACACTTTTTTTTTTTTTTTTTTTTAGAGACTCGCACAGGTTCAAGAATTTTTAAATTCTCCTATGATGTGGTTTAGACACACAACCTGAACGGAGTGCAGTGGTTTGGGTCGTTGATGTTCGTTCCCTACTCTCAGGGGTGGTTGTCCTAGATAGGACGAGAGCCGACCAATTCCGGGTTGGTTATAGTCCGTAGTAATTCGTTCGAGCACTTTAGTATTGCATACGCAGAGGATGGATTTCAGTTGACCATATACTTTGAGTGTTATGCCTGAAGCAGTCACTTTCCATTCACAACTGCGTTGCATACTTTTTGTCGGTATAGGAATTACTTTTTCTTGGCTACGAAGCGAATTTGAACTATTGACTGCACCACAGCCACCCCCTTGTGAAACTGATTTAAGATTCCCTAAGCTGGAATGCATTAGTTGTGGCTCTGTGTCCATTGTGTAGATCAATCATTATGATAAGCAAGGCAGTGTGTTATTGCTCCTGTTCGACTTGCATTTTTTAGAGGCATTGTCTAAGGTATTGTCTTCAGTATGAGGACCGGCTCTCTGAATTAAGCTCTGGAATTAGAGCGAAGACTAGGAAGTCGGTAAGTTTTGTTGTAGGCTGACTTGGATTAAGACTCTATCGTGCAGCTTCTCTCAGGGAAAGGCATCGACTATAATGAGCTAGAATAAAAGGTAAATATGAGGCTCCCGCTGTGCGCCGTATGTCCTGATACGTTAAAAACTTGGATGAAACCTAGATAAAAGCTACAAGCATCGCAGCGATTCTTTTTCACTTCCTTAACTCTATTTAACCATTATTTGTTTTCCGGAAAACTAGAAGGTCTCTCTGAGACCTCTGACCGAAAAGTCTACATAAAAAAGCAAGTAGTCAAGGCAGATCTAACCACTTCTTAGGCTGCGGCCACGCAGTGAGCGACTGAGCGATTGAGCGACGAGCGATGAGCGACTGAGCGACGAGTGGCCATTTACTGAGCGACATCGCTAAGCGATTAAAAAAAGACAAACATATACATCAATAGGAATTAACGTGCGAGAGGATGAGATAGAAGATATTATACAGTGTTTCTTATATTTGTGATCTCTTCTTTGTACTGTACTTCGCACCCTCTCCAATGTCTACCAAGACATAGTGGAGCTACGTGCCATGTCAGGGTCTACATTGTGCGCCTTTGAACTCGTCGCTCAGCGACAATCGCAAAAATTAGAACAGACTTGATTTCAGAGCGACGTCCTCGGTCGCTCAGGAAAATCGCTCGTCGCTCAGGGCCTACGTGGCCACCCCCATACAATTCGATATGTTTTAATTTTTTTTTATCGCTCAGTCGCTCATCGCTCGTCGCTCAATCGCTCAGTCGCTCACTGCGTGGCCGCAGCCTTAATTAGAGGTCGTCTTCGTCTAGTTATTAGCGGTCTTGACATCAATCGGGCAATCGATTTTTCGACCAAAAAATATGACTTAATTTTGGAAATTTGGATGATGAGATCTTGATCTATAGATATGTGACTTCTATACTCTGCATTGCCCTGGGAAGTGACTTTTAGTTATGTGATGATTGTCCTTAGACTCTCTGCCCATCAAGCCTTCGATAGTTTTCCCTTAAAGCAAGTGGTCAGTGGGCAATGGGCGTTTGTATAATAGTTCTATAGGAACATCGTAACCTTGAATGTATGTATGTAAGTGATGAAAAAAATTCAGTAAAGTTACGGTCACATCAAGCAAGGATACTCAATACTAAGCAAAATGGATGGATGGATAGGCTTCTATTTTCATAAAGATGGGATTAGCTTGATTGGTGTTTGGTATAGTACCGCTGCCTGCGTTGCCGGAACAGATTTAGTGGCGGCGGTCTGTATTACATACACCAGACTTAAGACTAAGTCAAAGAGAGTGTGGTTCATATGCATCCTCTTTTCCAGACTTACTGAAGGACAGCTTGCCCGGAATTCGGAGCTCTGACAACTTAATAAAAACTCGAGTTCCACTGATTTCATCTCTTCCTGGTCGTAAAATTGCAACTTTGCTTTCGATCCGCCACAACATGGGCCGTAAGTCCCGGCGTCCAGTAACACCACTCTGTTGCAACTGTGTTGCCCTGCCTTCATAGCAGCTAAACAAACAGATCATCCCGTTCGTTTTGTACTTTTTTTCTGTTTTCTTAGCAATCACGACCCGGTTGGCATCTATTTGCTTAGCATCCATTCAGCCAGAAGCTAATAGACCGAGCGAGAGTGTGGTGCCCCACAGCAATGGGTTCTCTCCATCTCCTCGCATTCGTTTTCCAATCAGATAATCAGAAAAACATCGTTAACCCAATACACAATGACGTAATTGTTTTCATCTCCATTTACCTCCCCGTGCCACTTGCGCTTTGTTTTTTCTGCAACGAGATACTCTTCGCAAACACAACGGACAGCGGTTATGCAAGAGCAACTGGCCGGTGAAAAACCGCTTCTCATTTACGTTTTTTTTTTTGCCAACATTCACTGGTCCAGGAATGCCTCATTATGATGACCTTGCCGCATTCGTCCATGCAGTGCAATAATAACAATCTGTAGCGGCATCATCATCGTCATCATCATCATTGGCATCTCGTCGTACAGCCTGATCTTAGCCTACATACGAGAGACGAGTTTATGTGAAGTAGGTCAACTCGCTGACGCTGCCTAATGACACATCATCCACTTTCTCTTAACTTCGAATTACTACCAACTTAGAGGGATTTCGGTGGCAGTTCTTAAGGGATCATTACAATATCTTCCCGCAGTGCGCACCCCAACCACCAATGGATGTTGCATAGTATCACAGATGTGATAAGACAGAGGCAGAAACGAGACAGGAATGACAGGAATAGCATGGAATGCCCACAATGAAAACAAACTGAAGACAAAATGTGTAGAAAATGAGTACTTACGGTACATGGTATGACATTATGGAACATCCACGTTCCTGTTCTCGTTCTTGTTGTCTCGTTGAAGGAGGTAACTTCTGATCCCATCCAAACTATCTCATTTGCTCGGTGTCCGCGCCGGAAGACAGCACTTTGAAATAACTATGAAGCGCCAGGGAGTGGGAGTAATGTCGACTTGATTATCAACTCCTCCTTCTTATCCTTCTGCTTCGCGCAGGAAAGGGGGTGAAGTTCATCCTTTAGCTTGAGTCTATTTTTTTGTGTGATCATCCTCATCCCTAGCTCTGAGTGATTTCTCAACACTTCTCGAGTTATATATCCCTACGTCACTCCTGGGAGAAAAAGAGGTTAGTGATTGGACGCAGCACTCCGGGAAGTTGGTTTAAAGCACAGGCACGGAGAAGCAAAGGAACAAAGTCAAATGCCTGGAGTCTGCTGCAATGGTTACTCGTTTGTCTTGCTCCTTTACCAGGACAGACGGCGGCGGCGGCATCGTCGGTTTTTTTTTCCATACTCGCTTGGATGTGATATGATGGCAAAGAAGGACGAAGAAAAAAAAATGAAATTTGGGGTTGAGAGGGTTGTTCGCCTCTAGTGTGGTTTCAAGCTATAAGGAAGGGATTAGTAAAGTTTTGATGGGTGGATTTGGCAGCAGTTGGAATAGCTTTTTTCGTTTTATTTTTGTGGAAACACTCTTTCGTCACTTTGATGTTTAGGTACCTTTGACAGGTGTCCACCCGAACTCTTGTGTGTGCGTGCGTTGAGACGGTTGTGACAAATGTAGGCAAACAGGTCCTGGAACGAAGAGAGCACACCTAGTATGTCAACACACTCGACGTTGTGTTAATTGTTTTTGAAGAAGCGGTGACGTAAATATCGTAATGGATTCTAAGTGCTTGATGATGGTGCGTGGAGTGGCAATGGACTTGGTTGAGTTGTTGATTTTGATTTACTTGAATCTACTGAGGATGTGGGTAATTAATTTAACTGACATGACGGCTGCTTTGTGCTTGCGGTTGGTTGGTGTTCTTAAAAGGGGGAAAGCAGCTAGCTAGACAGATGACAGGTTTTCGACACAAACATCTTTCTCACTGAAGTGTTGACGGGAAATTTGCTTGGAAATTGTTTTTGACAGAGACTAAGTCCGACAGCAAATGCAAAGGGAATTTGTAGCGTCAAGGGCAGGGAGGCAAAAATAGGGTGACGCACTGTAATATGACTTTAGTAGCTGGTTGATACAACAACGGATAATAGCTTCCGACTCCCGGACTTTGCGACAGCTCGTAAAGCGGTGTGCACAAGACTTCCCCGCAAGCGAATCCACACAGTAATCTGCCGATCTTCGGATGGTCGAACCGCCAACCAAATCAACCATATGCTCATTGACGAAAGACACTCGTCAAATATCCTGGATGGGCGAACATTAAGGGGGCAAACCTCGACTCTGACAATTTCCTCGTAGCAGCAGAATTCAGAGCTCGTTTGTCTAATATCAGAAGGCTGCATCAGTCTACCATGAGGAGGTTCGATGTTGGACGCTTGAGCACACCGGAGATTACCAGAGTCTACAGGGAGCAACTGAGCGAAAGGCTCTCCTCCGGTATGTCTACGTTCTACGTCAAGCACAAATGTCAACGATATGTGGCTGCATTGCCGTTGAGCCATTCGGAAAGTAGCCGAGAGCACCTTGGACTACCTACCACTCCAGACAAGAAACCTCTAGTATAATGGCGAGTGTGAGCAGAGAAACCGACGAGGCATACCAAAAAGCGCTAGAGCGAAAAACCAGGGCAGCGCGAGAGGAGTACCGAGCCAGAAGAAGAGAGGAGTGAAAACTATTGCGACTAAGGAAAAGAATCTTCGCGGCTCAAGGATATCGAGAAGTTTTAACAAACATTAAATACGGGCCGTTTATAAGAAAGCTAAAAGACTTGCAGGAGGCTTCAAGAAACACACCCAGGCTCTTCGAAATTTCGAGGGTAATCTTGTTAGCGACCCGCAGGAAATAGTGGATGTAGGGAATCCCAACTCCAGCCGCTGAAGTAGTCCTCCCATCTAGCATCGAAGAAGTCGGCACAGCTATTCCAAAGTTGAAGAACCACAAGGCCGCAGGCTCAGATGGCTTGCCATCAAAGCTCTTCAAGGCTAGCGGTGATATTCGGGTAGGGAGCATGCACAATATCATTTGTAGAACTTGTGGAGACGAAAGCATGCCCGACGACTAGAATATCACCTCTATTTGTCCCATCGGCAAAAAAGGCGATCCTACCTCTTGCAAGAACTATGTATATATGTATGTATATCCCTCAATATCGCATGCAAACATGTCCAGGGTACTGTGTGAACGTCTAAAGCCCTTTTGCATCGCACTAATCGGCAGCTACAGTGCGGCTTTCGGCCCGGCAAATCGACTATAAACCAAATACTGGCACTTCGACAAATCCTGGAAAAGACCAGCGAGTTTCAAATCGATTCAAACCATCTCCTTATCGATTTTAAAGCCGCATTCGACAGCATTTATCGCAAAGAATTGTTTGATGCGATGGCCGAATTTGGGATCCAAGGAAAGCTAATCCGGCTGTGTCGCACCACGCTAAAAAATACGCGATGCACTGTGCAGTTCGGTTCTAGGACCTCTGAATCAAACAGTTCATGCACAGGCCCGGATTTCAGCAAGGAGATGCGCTGTTGTGTGACTTCTACAGATAGTGCGACGGGCAGGCATCAACAGGGAAGGCACTATCTGCTACAAGTCTCTCCAGCTGCTAGGATACACGGATGATACTGACACCATTGCGCAGTCTCAGCGTGACGTTGTAGAAGCTTTAACGACGATTGATGAACAGGCGACACGAGTTGGTCTTAAAGACAACGAGGATAAGACAAAATACATATATGCTGTTAAGCAAAAACCGAAGTGGTTAAGGAGTTTGTATACCTCCGGGCAAACGCAAACTCCCCAAACGACACCACAGTGGAGATCCGGCATAGAATCGCTCTTGGCAACCGTTGCTTCTTCGGTTTGTCCAAAAAATTTGGGTCAAAACTCCTCACTCGAAGAAGCAAAGTCATGCTTTACAAAACGCTTATATTGCCAGTCTTGCTGTATAGAGCCTAAAGCTGCACGATAAGCAGGATGGGGGAGCTGATTTTGGGCTCTTTAGAAAGAAAAATTCTGCACCGGATATTTGGTCCTGTCTGTGAGTAAGGTGAATGGAGGAGAAGATTTAACCGCTTAAACATAGTTAAAGCATAGTCAGGTGAGAGTCAGGAGAGGAAGATAAAAATCAAATGTATGTATGTAGGAGAGCACCGTGGCGCAATGGGTAGTGTGTTGGCCTCTGACGCCGATGACACGGGATCGAATCCGGACACAGCCATGTCATCGAACCTGTTTTCACAGTTTTTACCCTCAGCGGGGTTATAACAAAACCCCCTGTAGTAAAATTACCATGAAAAGCTTCTCGAAATTCGCCGTTCGGAACCGGCACCTATGGGAAAATAAAATCACACTCAACATGGGTGATTGAGAGAAGCTCGGCTTTAGTCCTTTATGGACTGTAACGCCAACATACATACATGTTTGTAGTGTAAGGAATACGTATGACCGTGTACAATGCCATACAAAAGTGCCGTCCCCTAGAACGTTAGGTGGAAGCGTAGGACCAATTTTTTAGATGGAATAAGTGCAGATGTGGGGCACTCAGGTTAAATTAGAGTGCTTTGTCCTTATTCGACTGGCATTTTCAGGCATTTACGGAAGTGATATTTGCTTGCCCTTTGTGTAAGCTATTGTCTTAGTGGACGTACCTCGACCTTAACCATACCTACATTTGTTTTTTTTTTTTTTAATGTGCGCGCACTCAAAGTTTAATAACCATATTATGTCGGCGACGCAGTGCGGGCAGAAGGTAGAAAGGAAGAGAGTTAGGGGAGATGCCGATGGACGTTGATGTTAAATGCTTGCATGTTGTACTGATGGGAGAAGACCGAATCCGGCAGGTAGTTCCAGATTCGTGTGGTCCGCTTAATGAAAGATTCTCTATGTTTGACGGTACGTCCGAAAGTGGGCTATTTGATGATAAGATCAGAGAACCTCGAGTTATACGGACAGATTGTTCCATTTGCAAGACTTTCACACTTTCAAAAGAAGCGGTCTGACAACGAATATTTGTGGGACCTCACCATAGCATTGTTTCGCAAAGATTAAGAAACGCATTAGTGTCGCTCGGTGTTTTATCATTAAAATTGTAAAAGGAACAAACGATTTTTATGAAACCTATTGATCAAAAGACATTTCATCGAATCTCATCATCCCTGTCGGCGTGGTTTCAATGTCAAGAATGTCATATTTCGCTGATGCCATGTCAATAATCCCACTTCACCCGATTGTTTCTCTTTCAAAATCACTTACGAGTACATCACTGGACAGCGTTATTTTGACTCATAAGCTTACAAAAAAACAACGAACACTGGACATTTACATTACAGATAGCAGCCGTCAGCCAAGACATGTACGCAAAAAATAAAGATAAACAGAAATATGTACTTAAAATGCGGTGTAAACAAGAAGAGTTCACTTTCGATTGCCTAATGTTTACCTGGGCGAATCTCACACGCTTCATCTACCAAACTCCGAATAGATGACATCTCGTCAACGATATAGTCAACATATAGTCAACGAGACGAGTAGAGACGAAACCAAAGATGCAAGCAAAGATGAAAATGGAGTTGATTATGTTAAAGATGATGATGATGATGATGAAGGCGGAGACGTGTGGTCATCTTGGCAAATCGGAGTTTCCCATTTTTCCCTCATTCGCTTTCGTAGGCACAACTCGTGTGTATCTGTGAAATCTTTTATCTGTAATCGGTGGAAATATTATGCGACAAGACCTTGAAACTGCCACAAGACAATTTCCTCAGTGAGTCTCTGTTTCGTATAGTAGCTTTCCATCGAGCAAACTTGGTGTCATCTTGGCATGGCGGTAGTATGGAAATGATGGTGATGCGATACGCAAGACGCGGCTCGTTACGATACCTACTACCACCGTCACCTGGTTTGTGTCTTCTACCTCTTGGGATTGTGGTGTTTATGAACGAGCTTTGCTCGGTGGGTTGTGATGCGAACGAAATATGATGGACTAGTGCCCATCAGACTACAGCACGTTTTTCTTATATTTTTTTTTTCTTTTTAGTCTTCTGTATCTAATGAATACCGAATACTGGTACCGAAATGGTAAATGACTTTTGACAAATTCCAACGGAAGGAACTCGAAGTAGAATGATGGATGTCCAAAGATACCACTGTTAGTGGCACCATAAATACAAACAAACAATCGAAAGTGAATTCAATTGAACGAGTGTGTCGTTTACGGGGAAGTAGAGACGAGATGAACGCCAAAGGACAATTGGACCAAACCATAGCGTGTGATTGATGACCTCCTGGACGAAAGATTTTTTTTTTTTCGGGTTAACCTTTGACGAGTGGTATGAGTGAGTTGGCTATTAGGACCGAGAGATAAGTGATCCTTTTGTTTCTTTTTTTCATAATTTAGGGGCTGCTTTTGTGTCGCCCACACGTGGCTTTACTACGATTTAGTAGGTTGCAATTAATGGGCTTATTGGAATGGAACGCGTAGGGAATGATGGGTCGGTTGGTGCTCATTAATTTGATGTGACGAGCGAAATGAGTTATAAATGATTTGTAATGAACGTCAAGCAGGTTTTGGCGTGGAGGTGATTGAGTTACAAATATGGTTACGGCTGGTGGGTTCGACTGTAACAAGATTGCTGATTGCTGTCATGAATGAGCTACTAATTACTGATTGGTAGGTGACTGGTGGTTAGATTGGCGTCCAAGTCTGCTTGATTATCTGAAAAGGTTGATTGAGATTGGAATCCCAGCACTGAAACTCGCTGAAACTTTTCTGCCGCTAAAATGTGACGTAACGAATATCCTACTGAGTCATATCCATACAGTCAGGGAGGAGTGATCTAATAACCTAATAAACAAAGTCCCAGAAGAGTACCTAATTAACCGCAAAGAAAGTAAAACAAGGTCAGTACTTATCCCACAGCACTAAAACCATTAAATCAGTCGAAACGTGTCTAGAACCACCTCACTTTGAAGTCTTTAAGATCATGTACATAGATGAACGTGCTTCCCATGCATATTATCTCCAAAACCTCTCGCGTTGCTTTTTTGCCAAATGACTTTGTAAATCTGCTTTGAATCCTATCGTTAAATTTGTCAATTTGTAACCATCGCGACATGCGAAATTCCAGAACTACTTACGTAAAGACCAAATTCAAAGTACACTACACAACAATTTCATCAATCCATTAACGAAAAATTTAGAAAAAAAATTATTTTGCAATTAAAACTTCAAAATGTCATTCAGGCGCCAATTAAATTTCGACTATGAACGCTATGATCGTCCGAGTCCAGAGACACTCTACTCCTAAGTAATTGTCTAACATTTGCTAATTGAAATTAAAGATAGACAACAGTTTTGCGTCTAGGTATTGTATGTAGTTTAAGTGGGAGCTAAGGTTAAACAATTTAATAATCCGGAACTTGGTGGCGGGGCGTTACGAAGTTCACGGTTTTTTATACACCTCTTAACTCATTTGACAAGTGTCAGATGACGCCAGTTTACGGGTGTTTAGATGAACTGCTACCGAGTGTCTGGGGGAGAGCTGGCCAAATGGCTGTTGGACTGTTGAGCAGGTGGTTAAAGTTGGAGGGAGTTGCGATTTTTATGATTATGTGGTGTTAATGTAATGCTGTCGCTACTGGGCGTTACTGACGGAATTCAATTAAACTTGAAGGGGACGGGGACGGGACAGGGTATTTGTGATGAAGGGTTACTCGGAATATTTATTTAGTTATGTGGTAACACGGACAGGAGTGTTGTGTTATAATTATTTGGAACGGACTTCAATGTTTGTCTTGCTACATCTGATCGTCGCCATAGTATGACATGGATGGCTGTAACAAGCTGTCACTCCTGCCTATTCTAGACTCTTCATCAAGCAGTTGGAACGTCTACCTGTATATTTGGTTAAGTTTTTGTTGGTTTTAAAGAGATTAAAGTTTGCCAATCTCTGAGGCAAAAAAGGTTTAGTCCTTCGTGACCTTGAATTGAGCTTTACTAGCTAGTTTTGTAAGTTATGGTTTTAAAGATTATTTTTAAAAGTTTCAGTCTTTGGTCTTACTCTTGTTTATCCAATTTTACGTAGTTGTTTGTGTGTACCTGAAGTCCTGAGTCGTGCCTTCGTGCATTTTGCGAGACAATTATTGCGAATTTTTGCGTCGATTTTGCGAATTCCAAATTTTGACATACATATCTCCACGTTTCGAGGTTACCAGAATCCAAACCCAAGGTTTTTATAGAGATGTATGTGTGTGTGTATGTACTTATGTATATACGTATGTGCGTATGTACGTATGTGCGCATGTGCGTAGCAGAATTTTCGCCTCGATTTCGACATTGACATAAGATTGGGTTCATTCGACGTGTAATTACGCAATTTAGAATTGAGTAAGTTTTCAGCTTACTTACTCACTTAGGTGGCGCTACAGTCCGTGGTGAACCTGGGCCTCAACCAACAAGCGTCTCCAGCCGGCACGGTCTTTGGCCAGCTGTTTCCAGTGCCGCACGCCCAGTTGGTTGAGGTCCCTTTCCACCTGCGTGCGCCACCGCTGTGGCGACCGTCCTCTGCCGCGCCTTCCTTCCGGAGTGGATTCGAAGACTTTTCGGGTCGGAGCTGTATCTTCCATGCGCTCTACATGGTCTAGCCACCTTAGACGCTGTATCCGTAGACGTCGTACCAGGCCGATGTCGCTGTACAACCCGTACAGTTCTTCGTTATATCTTCTCCTCCATACACCACCGTTTGAACAAACGGGACCGTAGATAGTGCTTTTGTCATCCGCTTTTGTTAAGGTCCAAGCCTCTGCGCCGTAAAGGAGGACTGGGATGATCAAGGTCTTATATAGTGTCATCTTGGTTTTCCGAGAGAGGGCTCTACTTTTCAATTGCCTCATGAGCCCAAAGAAACAGCGGTTGGCAAGAGTGACTCTGCGTTTTATCTCAGCGCTGGTGTTGTTGTCGCTGGTAATCAGTGAGCCAAGGTAGACGAATTCCTTGACCACTTCAAAGTTATATCTGCCCATGGTGACGTTTTGGCCAATACGTCGGTGTTGTCCGTCTCTTTAAGATGAAAGCAGATATTTGGTTTTACCCTCATTAACCTTGAGACCCATCTTAGCCGCTTCTACCTCAATGCTCACGAAGGCCTCATTGACGTCTTGCTGTTTTCGTTCAATTACGTCAATATCGTCGGCGTACGCAAGCGATTGCGTAGTTTTCAGCTAAATAACTAAAAATAGGCAAAAAAATTAACAAGACGCGGTGTTCCCAAGCGGTTGATTGCGATGATCGGGCGGCAACCGATACATATGAGATTGCTCGGACAGTGTTGTGGTTGGGTAAGGGAACACACACCCGTGAGTTGTTCGTGAGTGTGCACTACCAACGAGTAATTATTAAACGCACGCGCTCATGAGTAATTGGCTGCGAGCATTTTTATTTTCGCTCACGAACAAGAGTGTGTGTGCATTTATGGAAACTCACCCCTGTGCGCACTTCATATGTTTGTTAAAGAGAACGCACACTTATGTGCACTCTGTTGGGTGGGTTCTGTTCAACGCACATGTGGAGTGCGCACATGGAGTGAGTTTCCATAAATTCACACACTCGCGTTCGTGAGCTTAAATGAGTTTATTTGCAGTTCGGAAGTTGTTTGCAGAATGATAAAACATGGAAACATTTCCCTGAACATATTTTTTTTCTATTTTCCATTTTTATAATATTTAAGTCTAAGACGGCTTCATTTTCTATAAAGTTTAAATCAGAAACTTTCAGTAGTCGAAACTGCACACGCACATGAGCAGTTTATGAGCAATAGATTGTTTAATGTGCGCACATGAGGGTGCATTTCCGTACCCTGGGTTACATGGAGCGACAGGAAATAGGCGGCTTGATGCCAACAACACGCGGTGTTTTCAAGCGGTTCGCCATCTAAGTACTGACCCCACCCGATGCTTGTTGATTGCGGCGATCGGAGGAGAATCGATACATTATCCATTAATCGTCCAGGAATCCTAACGCAGCTAGCAAAAAGAGCTAATGACCTTAAAGCACTTGAACAGATCTTCACAAATTCTAGCTAAGAACCATTTGGATAACGTTAGCTTTCAAAAAACAAAAAAGGCATCATAATCGGTCCATTCGTTCAGGAGTTACGATGCCACAGACAGACACACAGCCACCTCAAACTCATAACACCCCTCTTTTTGCGTTGGATGTTAAAAATGAAAAAATATGAAATTAAATGGCTGTCTTAATTTTTCCCACTGGGAAGTTAGTCGCGTGGGCCTTGCGCACCTACACCACATTTTTTTTTTTTTTGATTTCATCCCTAATGAATTACACTCCCAAACCCCTGTGGAAGTCCTTATATCGTATGTACCATGGGGCATTTAGGATATCCCTTAGCACTTTGTTTTGAAATCATTGTACGATGTCTGCGTTGCTCTTTTTGGTACAACCCCATAGTCGACTACCATATGTCCATATTGGCTTTAGTGATTGCTTGTATTATAAAGGTTTGTTAGGGACTGATAGTGGCGAATCCTTTCCTATGAGCCAATACATTTTTCTGTATTTTATTTCTAGCTCCGCACGTAGTGGACGTAATGGAAGCTAAAAATAGAGAGGCAGCTGCTCATATTGGGCTCTTTGTTGTAATAAATATCAATCGTCATAGAGAAGTTCTTTTTCAAAATACTTTTTCGACAACAAAATTTATTGTTCGTAGTGCTTCTCCCTATGTGGTGGAAGAATATGCGTCCAGTTCTTTTGAAATATATATGCATATCTAAAAATGTTGGGCATACATATGCATGTCCTCTCTAGGAGGTCGTAGAAGGCGTCCTTTTTAGAGTCATCCTTGTCCTCAGTAGGGGCGTGAGCGCAAATTAGGCAGATGTTTGCGAATTTAGCCTTGATGCGGATTGTCATGAGGCGTTCGCTTGCATGCCTTAAGCTCAAGACTTTTTGCCCAAGTCTACCTCTAATAACAAATCCGCATCCGAATAAGCGTTGTCTTTTCTCCTTGTAGCAGTCGCCGTAGTAGATATCACAGTTTCTCATCCTCTTTTTGCCCGGTCCATCCCATCGCACTTGCTGGATGTCTGAGATATTATCTCAATAAAATTAACCTCTTATCTGAAACTGAGTGTCAAATCTGTCTTGAGGACGAAAAAACGGCAGGGCACATACTATATGAGTGTGATGCTCTTTGCCATCTTAGGAAGCGTATCCTTCACAGTGAAATTATGACTCCTGCGGGGATCATCTCAGCTTCTACGAGAGACATTCTCAACATCATTAAGGAAGTCGAGAAGCTCCTCGTCTAATCGGCTAGTAGGTACAATAGATTTATAAAAGTCGTGGTGCCTCATGCTACTTGTTAGCACTAGCCCCTTATTAAAAAAAAAACGAAAAACGTTGCAAAGTTTTGTATCAAAGATTATTACTTCTTTTTTGTTCCAGTCATTTTTTTATTTAGCAGATAAGGGTGTTCTTAAAATAGCATCCTTCCCTACTTACTTACTTATCAGCCCAGCGATCCATGGAGGATCCGAGCCTGAGCTATAGCAGCCTTCCATCCTTGACGGTCCGGGGCACGCTGCTTCCAGTTGTCAAAACCAAGATGTCTTACATCCGCGATTACTTGGTCTTTATACCGGAGGTTCGGTCTTCCTCTTCTTCTCGAACCAGGAGGCTCGGAGTCGAAGACCCTCTTAGCTGGAGCATTGATATCCATGCGCTCGATGTGGCCGAGCCAGTGTAGTCGACGGATCCTTGCCTTTCGGACTACATCCACATCTTGGTACAGCTCGTAGAGCTCGCGGTTGTGTCTTCTTCTCTATTCACCATCCTCACAGACAGGACCAAATATCCGGCGCAGAATTTCTCTTTCGAAATAACCCAAAATCAGCTCCGCTGCCCTGCTTATAATCCAGCTTTCGGTTCCGTACAGCAAGACTGGCGGTATGAGAGTTTTGTAAAGCATGAGGGCGATTCTATGCCGGATCTCCACTGTGGTGTCATTTGTGGAATTTACGTTTGCCCCGAGGTAGTCAAACCCCTTAACTACCTCGAAATTGCAGCTGTCAATTGTTATATTTTGTCCCAGATGGTGAGCGACGGATTGGTCCTCATTGATCTTAAGACCAACTCGTTTCGCCTGTACTTCAATCGCCGTGAATGCTTCCACAATGCCACGGCGAGAACACGCGATGATGTCGATATCATCCGCGTATCCTAGCAGCTGGATGGACTTGTAGAAGATAGTGCCTTCCCCGTTGACGCCTGCCCGTCGCACTATCTGCTTCAGCACCAGGTTGAAGAAGTCACATGACAGCGCATCTCCTTGCCGAAATCCGGTGCATGTTTCGAATGGTTCCGAGGTCCTAGAACCGAGTTGCACGGTGCATCGCGTGTTTTTTAGGGTGGCGCGACACAACTGGATCAGTTTTCCCGGGATCCCGAATTCGGCCATCGCACCAAACAGTTCTTCACGATGAATGCTGTCGTATGCGGCTTTGAAATCGATGAAAAGATGGTGTGTATCGATTCGAAACTCGTTGGTCTTTTCCAGGATTTGTCGAAGTGTGAAAATTTGGTCTATAGTTGATTTGCCGGAAGCCGCACTGGAACTGCCGATTAATGCGGTGCAAAATGGTTTTAGACGTTTACACAATACGCTGGACAGGATCCTGTATGCGACATTGAGCAGGATCCTTCCTTACCCGTTTTTAATTAAAAATGAAACTGACCGTCCAGTAAAAAAGAAAACTCTCAGAACTGAGGATTTAACCCCCATCTCCTGCCGTCTGCCCCAAAAACGTCAATGTCAATAGTCTCCACAAGCACTACACTGGAGCGGCTATGTCATAGTATCGATGGTTGACGGTAACATTGAAGGGAAGTCAATCGTATCTCGAAACTTATTTAGGTAAAACAAAACGCAGTTGGATTGAAAATAATTCGCAGACATAACCTACAAACTAATTAGTGTTGCCGCCGAAAGTTTCGACAACCCCAACGTACATAACTGCCATTTTCAAATGTGTGTAAATTGCACATTTCCCAAACTTTTCAACTTTTTAATGAGGACCATCGCCAAGTTTATCCAACAAAATCGACTGAACAAAAAAGCGTAGATAACGAAAAACACACATAATCCCTTGAAAATAAATATCATGGTCTTTCCCATTTATGATCCACAAAATAAACAACTTTAGAGCAGAGTACTCATTAGCATACGTCATTAAAAGTTTTCCACTTGCACGGCATATGCCAAAAAAACGAAAAACACAACAACATGGTGGAGCATCACCGGGATGGGAGCGCCCAAGACCCAGTGTATCTCTGCCGGTGTGTATCGTATCATATTGGGTAGTAGTATGACTCGTTAATCGCTTCGTAAACTCATGAAACATGCGGCGAAGCTGTTTAACTTTGTCGTAAACATGTGCCGGTGATACATCGACTCATTTGACTCGCGATAGAGTGAGGGGAAAATGAACAAGAAAGAAGCAGTTTCTCCTATCGGATGAATGTGGATCGTACGATCGTTGTGGATCGTATGAGTGTTGCCGAGTGATTGTTTTTTTTTTATAATTTTTAATGTCGTCTCCGATCGTCAAGTCGGAAACATGCGGCGAAGTTGTTTAACTTTGTCGTAAACATGTGCCGGTGATACATCGACACATTTGACTCGCGATAGAGTGAGGGGAAAATGAACAAGAAAGAAGCAGTTTCTCCTATCGGATGAATGTGGATCGTACGATCGTTGTGGATCGTATGAGTGTTGCCGAGTGATTGTTTTTTTGTTTTTTTTTTTTATAATTTGTATTGTCGTCTCCGATCGTCAAGTCTAGGGCATTGACACGATGATATCTACAAGATATTCGCACGCTAAAATTAGCCGCAATTGGATCATTATCAAAATCTGCGAATATAATGGTCCGATTTCAGTGTATCCATGTATTTTAAGTCGCCAATTAGTCTAGAAGGAGGCAACAACGACGACAATATCTACACCGTGACATGATCGCAACGCGGCAATGCAACTAAAAACGATCGTGTGCGATGTGTTCGCGACATCGAATGGAAAGGAATTCCTAGAAATCCATCAATGAGCATGAGTTGCTCTTGAATTTCCTCATACAAATCGGGTACACGAGTAGGTAGATACTCGTAACATGGGAGATTTAATTTGTTTGATTACTTTTCAGAATCCTGAAATAAATTTGATGTCATGCCATGGTATCACTATGTACATAGATAGGGTCAAACGGTGTCAAATTGGATTGACCGCAATAGTATGCATATGCTCAGGTGTAAATAATCCGATGTGTAATAGTAAGCTCGACGGAGGGCGTAGACTATATTCTGGGAAGTCTGTTTGACGAAATGCATAGCAAAAATGAGAATTGGATTCCCATGGTCGCTGTTAACTAAGGACAGACATGTAAAAAGAGAATTAAAAAAAAAAAAACCCGAATTTTGTTTCGGATTTCAATAAGCACAACTCAGAACGACTCCCCATCAATCAGCGGCAAGTAAACCCCCTTCGTTAAGCTGCAGTGCCCTTCAAAGGTTAAATTACATCCCCATGCAATGCTACCTAACATCTCTCGCTTACAGCATCTCTAAATGAATATCCCTTTAAGGATTAATTTACCGTACAGCTCCTGAAAATAATTTATGTTAATACGGGATGTTGGGGTGTTGGGGTGCTGGGGTGGTGCGACAGTTTCACGCTTAGATGATTTCGTTTCCGTATTGTACTCTCTTACCAACCGGTTCAGGTATTTCTTGTCCTGGTTTACAATAACGCCTGCTACAAGAATCCGGTACCATGTACAAAGGATAATTTGCGAACATTGACAAGTTAATCCGAAAAAGGTTTAACAAATTACGGATACAGAGCAGTGCGATGGGCGGCTGAGTGTTGTTTCTTTTTTTCTTTTATTTCTTCTCGTTAGCCATCCCTCTCCTCTTACAACGTCTGTTTTACTAAATTGGAGTAAAAAAAACAAGAAAAAGAACAAATTAATGAGAAGAAATTTACTAAAGTCGTAGGATACGCGCGCTCCCTGTTCCGCCCGAAGCGAAAAAAGAGAAACGCCCAAGTGGAAGGTAAGGATTATACTCGTACTTACCTTCCTTTTCATTCTGCTACTACTCGAGTGTAGTGTGTAGTCGTAGTAGAATTTATCCGAAGGATAAAGTAAACGACTGTAATATTTCATTTAGGTGGAAACGATAGATGTGAATCGGTATGGAGATAGAGATGGGTTTCTTCTGCCACTATAACCTATCGACCTGTTCGTCTTCCGTCGTCGCTGGTGTTCTGCTACTGCTATTCTGCTATTCATTCAGTGAATTGATTTTCGATTTGAAAAGCTCTTCACTTTAAAGTTTTTTCAATGGATGTGCAGTTGATATCCTTCTACCCCGACATAGGTACCCACCGACTGGCCATTAGGCTTCTATAGGCGATGGCCACAGAAAAAAAAATACTACTCACCACCTCGGGGGATAGGAAAGTTGAAAGATTCGGTCCTAATGCGTCTGATTTGTGGCCAAAGTTTGATTGATTTCAATGGGGATTCGAAGAGATCGGACAATGGAAATCCATGTGTTTGTTTTCCTTCCGTCTGCGTTCGAGAGCGCATTGAATTTCCTAGTTGGATGTCAAGGAGGAATGTTCCACCTAAAAGCTGCCTCTTACATTTGCAACGTTGTAGTTTTGGTTGTTCGTTTCGCTCCCCTCGGGTGGAATGAGGACTTAAAAGCATTTTAACTAAAACACCACATCATAGTGCCCCTTGTCAGATACTTAGTGCTAGACATAGAGTTGTACTCAGTTGCTAAGTGGGAAGGAGTATGTTGTTCTTTTTATTTGTTTTTTGGTTTTTTGTTCGTGTCCTTTTTTCCTGCTTTTCCTTTGATGTCAAAACATAAGAACGAACTTGTTCCCCATGTAATCTATTGGAAACCTTGTTGTTCATTTGTGGCCACCTAAAACCAAAACGCACCCCTTTTAAGAACACGCACACTTGCGTGCGGCAATCGAATTTAATGCCTCAGCAAAGCACTTGTAGCAGGTCTTTATTGAAACAACTACGCCCGTTCGTTCGAGGAGCTGAGCTCTTTTAATTTTAAGACACTCAGGTGCCAGATTATCTGCTTTATGTGTGCCAAATGTTTTTATGGGCTTCTCGGAGCCAGAGAGCCGGTAGCAAGGGGGTCTTTGGTTTTATGCTCCAATCTCCGAGGATTAATTGGATTTACTCGACGAACTTTTTTTTTCATTTCGTTTTTCCTTTTTGTTTTGCAAATTCCATTGGATAGAGTAAGGGAGATCCTTTTAATGACGTTGCCTATCCATCGTAAAGGACTTCATAGACTTGTGTCTAAAGTTTATTTTTCTCCTCAACCTTTTCTTTTTTTTTTTGTGATCTAATTATGACGCGGAGGTAAAAGCTTTTCGTTTTTGTTTCCATTCGAATTGAATTGACGGAGAGACGAGCAAGAATGGATGGGGGCATAGTAATCAATTACGATAGAACCAAACTAGTATGGAGCTTATCTTGTATTGGATTATGTAAATGCCTTGAGGCGGCGAAAGTTTGGGTGCAGAATATACGAGAAGAGGATGTGAGGACTCAATTATGCTGTTCAATTCATCGACATGAGTCTTGTGAAAGTTTATGAATTATTTGTTCAAGTAGAGTGCCGAGAATGGCGTATTGATTTTCTTCCTAATTGGAAACATGCAGTATTCTGACACCTTTTCTTAAATTACTTTTAAAAGCTATTAACCAGAAGTGGTAAGGTAATGTAAGGAAGAGAGAATTTAATGAACTCACTACAATACAGATGGCCGAACGCATATACTCACTTTGCAGTAGTATGGTCCATTCAAATGGGGGCTTGCATGTAGACAGAGGTCTTACGGATTTGTTTTCTTGAAATATTTTTTATTAGCTAGCTTGACTGTCACAAAAATTTTGACGAGGTGCAAGCAAATACCACAGTCCGTCACTTTTTCTCCCTGAACTTGAATGTGAATATGGTGTGGACCAGAGGGCCAACAAACCGAGTGGAGTGTATAATTGGTCGTAAGAAAAGAACTCGAACTAATTAAGGGCGATGGAATACATATCTCCTGTGCGGTTAAGACAGACCATTGACATAAATTGCATTTAGTGTATTTTACCCGTTCTCCGGAGAAAAATGAGAAGAAACTTCAGTGATGTAGACCTAAGAGATTCGGCACATACTACGTCGACCCCAAGGGTGCGCCACCGTGCGCGAGCAAAGGCGGGACAGTCACGAAAAAACTGTTCTGCTGTGTCGTCCTCTTCGCAACATGCAGCACGGGTAGGCGTCTCACTCACTGATGAGGCGAGTTCATCAGAGATCTCATTTCCTGGGATACCAGAATGACCTGGGACCCAAGCAAGCCTTAGTGAGTTTAGTCTATCGGCTCGGTTCAGGAAGGCCTTAAGTTCATACATTAACTTAGAGCTGGTTGGAGAGTTTGACAAAGCTTGCAGCTTGGCTGTCACCTCAAACGCATATGACTTTACCCTTCCATCTATGCCTCACAAAACAGTACCAGGCCATCAGGATTGCGTACATCTCTGACTGAAAGACAGACGCATATTTTCCTAAAGAAACGTACTGTCGGACGTTTTCGCATTCAAAAAAACCCCAGCGCCGGTGTTCAAAATGCGAAGACAGAGCAAGCGCACTGTCATTTCAATGCGATTTGTACCAAAAACCATTTCCCTTGAGACGAGACAAGGCTTTCAGTGCACACCCTCTGATAAATATGTCAAGGGGTGGAAGGTTTATCAAACCATCTATAGCAGCGCTCGGCTTGCTGGGGAAAGCCCCGTACAGCTGAGACAAACCGTTCTTTAGAGTTTGGTGAAAGAGGCTACAACATGTTTGCATGTTAGCCTGTTCCACCAGACAACCGACGCATACGAGATTTCCGGTCTTATCATTGCTGCGTAGATCCAGGGTGCCCTTTGCTAAAGCTACAGGTCTTCTGCTCGACAGTTGGTGATGTTTACTATTTCACCACGGCCACCCCCAAAAGGTCAAACTCTGGTGGGTGCCAGGGCACAAGGGCATTAAGGGCAATGAAATCGCCGATCAACTTGCTAGGAATGGTTCCAGCGAAAGGTACATAGGTGCGGCACCTTTCTGCGGTATTTCCAAGTCCAAGATTAACTTAGATCCATAGGCGTCATACTAGGCCGATGTCGCGGTACAGCCCGTACAATTCGCTGTTGAATCTTCTCCTTCACTCACTGTCAACACAAACGGGACCGAAGATTGTATGCCAAATTTTCCTCTCGGATCGACCCAGGGTATCTTAATTTATTTTTGAAGAGGTCCAAGCCTCTGCGCCTTAGAGGAAGACCAGGATGATTAAGGTTTTATAGAGCGCCACCTTAATTTTCCGAGAGAGGGCTCTACTACTCAAATGCCCCTTGAGCCCGAAGGAATAGCGGTTGGCAAGAGTTATTCTGCGTCTTATCTCAGCGCTGGTGTCACTGCTGCTTGTCACTATCGAGCCAAGGTAGACGAAGTCCTTGACTACATTAAAGTTATAGCTGCCAATAGTGACGGTGTTGTGCGACTGTCTTTGTGTATTTGGTTTTGCCTTCGGTTACCTTTAGACCCGCTTTAGCCGCTTTTGCTTCAATGCTCACAAAAGCTTGATTGTCTGTATGTCACCTCAATGTCTTCAGCGTACTGTATGAATTCAAAGAATCGGTCGACTTCGACTTGTAGTTCATAAGGTGTTCTTAGTGTGGTACTCTGAGTTGAATACCTTCTTTAACCTTATTCGTAGAATCTTCCCAGTTTTACGAGTGTCTGATTTTGACACTGATAACTGTTTCCCGCTCGAAATCTTGACAGAAGGTCAGTATCATACATACCTCCGCGGAACGAAATGAGTCGCTTTACGCTTGAATAACGTTGGGAATGATTGAAAACTTATTTCCAAATTGAGTGCCGTGTAGCCCAAACAGTGCGTTTTTGAAAAGAAGTTTTGGCCGAAATGAAGCACCCACTGCGACTGCTGTACGCAAGTTTGTGCAAAATGTTCGTGAGACTGATATGCTAGTGGACAACACTCATGGTCCCCGTCGTCGTACGGTGCGCACAGATGAGAATGTGGCTGATGTGGTCGAGAGTGCGAGACTCAATTCACGAACATCAACTCGCCATCCATCCCAAAAGCTAAACATTTCACCTACGGTGGGCGGTTTCGGAGCCATGTTAACCCACTCTTATTTTTACTGAAATTGAACACATGGATTTGGACGACCTCTGATTCTTGCAGGATGGGGCGCCATATCACACAGCCCATGCCACAATCGATCTTTTGCGCACCAAATTCCCAATTGGCCGCCTCGGAGCTGCGATTTGATACCTTTGGACTGTTTTTTTTGTGGGGAACCGTGAAGGACAGATGTTATGCCAACAATCTGGAAACGATTCAAGCACTTAAGGCTAATATCATCCAAGCAATCCGTGAGGTACAGTCCGAAACCATCAACAACGTCTTGGAAAATTGGGGTCACAGAATGCGCTACTGCGAAGCCAGCCGTGGCAGCCACTTGAGCGATGTTGTATTTCATAATCAATTGCAGTATTCGTGCTTCCTGGGGGGAAGGAGTGAGCAAACAGAGCTGGCAAACGCCAGCTTCGATCTCTTTCCCTGCCCAATCCAAGTTGACACATAGCCTCCGCATGGCCCCCCTGGATAGCAATACTGGCATCCTCCAGGTAGTGAACCAATGTATGCAGCGATCCGATCCCTTGTTCCTGGGTTAAGAGGTTGGGGATTTTTGCACATTGTTTGGGATACGTGGTGAGTGTCGACTTGACATTCATTGTTTTTTTCCAGGATCTGCCGTAGTGCGAAGATTTGGTCGATGGTGGACTTCCCTGGCCTGAATCCGTACTGATAAGGACCTATGAGCTCATTTAGAAAAGGCTTCAGGCGTTCACACAAAACGGCAGAGAAGATTTTGTAGGCGATGCTAAGAAGACTTAATCTTCTTATTCTTTAGGGTCCTAACATTCCACGTACAGAGCCGAAGATCATTGTCCTTTTTTCGTTTTCTGCAAGGGTCGTCAAAATGAATCCGGTCCGTTATATCCGAGGCTTGTGGTTGTTTCGGAGTTTGTGATTTTTTTTTTTTGTATGACCTATGTACTACGCAAGCTAACCACTCGTGGCTACGAGGTCATCGGTTATGCTGATGACCTAGTAGTCAGGGCTGCGGGCAAGTGCGAAACTGCTGTCTGTGAGCGCATGCAGCTCGCGCTTTAGTTTATCTCTGATGCCTGTGTCACAATGCTACTACACGGCGATGCGACAGCGCAACTACAAACGCTGCCGTTTGCTGTGGTTGTAAAGTCGTTCAGTCAATACACAAGGGAGCGACTTTCATCGGCTTTTTTTTGACAGTGAGGTTACTTCTGTGAGTGAAGTGGGAGGTGTATTCTATAGAGTGAAGTTGGCATCAGTAAAAAATTCGAAGATTGTAACTGAAATTAGTTCATAAATGGATAAAAACAAAAGTAGGCTTTAGCCTATAAAAGGTTAAAAACGAAAACAAAAGTCAGAGTCAGTCAAAAGGTGGTGGGCGAGACCAAGTTTACAAACGTATTCCTCCAATGTCGAATTCGCCGTGTAGTTGCGACAGTTTTTCGAATTTTCGAAATAACAGCGCTGCGACACGACTACACACGTGCCTATGTGACTTACTCCATATAATTCCATTGTATGAATATGGATTTAATAGCTACGGTACGGCGTTTGTAGTCGCGCTGTCGCATCGCCGTGTAGTAGCATTGTGGAACAGGCATGACTGGTGTGGCAGACGGGTGTGTTTACAAAGAGAAGAAAGGTATGAACGATCTCATATGTATATCCTGAGACTTGATTTTTGGGAAACTAGACCTGCCAACTCATCAAAAGACTTAGCATTCATTCGAAAATAGTTAAAAAAAATTTCACTATTATCTCTCTATAAAATAATCCTTTTGTTAGTCGATTACTTACTTACTTTGATGGCGCTACAGTTCGGGGTGAAGCAGGGCCTCAACCAACAAGCCTCTCCAGCCGGCCCGATCTTCGGCCAGCCGCTTCCAGTGCCGAACGCCCAGTTGGTTGAGGTCCCCTTCCACCTGTGCGCGCCACCTTAAATGCGGTCGTCCTCTGCTGCGCGGTCCCTCGGGGTCGGAGTCGAAGACTCTTCGGGCCGGAGCGTTGATGCCCATTCGCTCTACATGGCCTAGCCATCTTAGACGTTGGATCCGAAGACGTCTAACCAGGCCGATGTCGCTGTACAGCCCGTACAGTTCTTGGTTGAATCTCCTCCTCCATTCTCCGTTTACACAAACGGGACCAAAGATTGCACGCAGAATTTTCCTCTCGAAACGTCCAAGAGCCTCTTCATCCGCTTTTGACAACGTCCAAGCCTCAGCGCCGTAGAGGAGGACCGGGATGATTAAGGTTTAGTAGAGGGATACCTTAGTTTTTCGAGAGAGGGCTCTAATACTCAATTGCCTCTTGAGCCCGAAGAAGCAGCGATTGGCAAGAGTTATTCTGCGTTTTATCTCAGCGCTGGTGTCGTTGCTGTTTGTCACTACCGAGCCAAGGTAGACGAAGTCCTTGACTACTTCAAAAATATAGCTGCCGAGGGTGACGTTCTGACCAAGACGTCGGTGTTGTGCGTCTTTCTTTGATGACAGCATATATTTGGTCTTGTCCCCATTTACCCTTAGACCCACTTTCGCCGCTTCTGCTTCAATGCATGTGAACGCCTCATTGACGTCTCGCTTTGTTCGTCCAATAACGTCAATGTCATCTGCGTAGGCAAGCAATTGTGTGGACTTGAAGTAGATCGTAACTCTTGTATTGGCCGCAGAGTCCCGCACGATCTTTTCAAGAACAATGTTGAGAAATCACATGACAGTGCGTCACCCTGTCGAAAACCTCTTTTAACATCAAAGGAGTCGGTTAGTTCACCTCCGATCTTAATGGAGCAGCGAGAGTTCTCCATAGTCATCCTGCATAGTCTGACGAGTTTGGCAGAAATGTTAAAACAAGACATGGCTCTGTGTAGCTCGTCTCTATAAACACTGTCATACGCGGCTTTAAAGTCGACGAAAAGATGGTGCGTGTCGACCTGGAATTCATGGGTCTTCTCCAAGATCTGCCGTAGTGTAAATATTTGGTCTATCGTGGATTTTCCTGGCCTGAAACCACACTGGTAGGAACCTATCAGATTGTCCACGAACGGTTTCAGGTACTTACATAGTACGGCAGAGAGGATCTTGTATGCGATGTTCAGGAGGCTTATCCCTCTGTAATTGGCGCAGTCATAGGGGTCTCCTTTCTTATGGACCGGGCAAACGATACTGAGATTCCATTCATCGGGCATGCGTTCTTCCGACCATATCTTGCAGATGAGTTGGTGCGTGTTCCTAACCAGCTCATCGCCAGCTGCTTTAAACAGCTCCGCGGGGAGTCCGTCTGCTCCAGCAGCTTTATAAGACTTAAGTTTTGATATCGCTATCTTAACATCGTCTAGGTCGGGTGGACGGGATTCTAGTTCGTCTTCGTCCATTGTGAATGGTCCGCTCTGCCTGACGGTGGCATTTTGACTATCATCGCCGTTATACAGTCTGCAGAAGTGGTCCTTCCACAATCTCAGCATCGACCGTGACTCCACTACTAGTTGTCCGTGCTCATACCTGCAGGCTTCTGCTCTTGCTTTATAGCCTTGGCATGTTCGTTTTACTTTCTGGTAAAATTTTCGAACGTCGTTCCTGCAGTAACATCTCTCCATCTCCTCGATCTCGCGCTTCTCGTGCTCCTTCTTTTTCCTTCTCAGAAGCGCATGCTCCTCCCTCCTTTTCTGTTCATAGAGCTCGCGGGCAGCTCGCGTCCGTCGATGCAATGTGGCCATGTATGCATTCTGTTTCTCTACATGGGCCTGTCTGCACTCATCATCAAACCAGGGGTTTCTCGACGGTGGTGGCTCGAAACCGAGTATATCTGAGGCGGCCTCTCTAATGGCTTTCTGACAACGACTCCATTGCTGTTCTATGGTTTCTGCAGATTGCATCGGGACCTGAGAGAGCTTGAGGGAGACTTGATCGGCGAAGGTCCTGGCGGTCTCCTGCGATTGCAGCTTTCCGACGTTAAATTTTGGTGTTCTTAATCGACTCCGTTGATTCCCAGAAATTCGCATCCGTACCTTGGCTGCAACAAGGTAATGATCCGAGTCGATGTTGGCTCCTCAAAAGGTGCGGACATCTAGGATGCTGGAGGAGTGTCTGCCGTCGATCGCAATATGATCAATTTGGTTGGTTGTCGATTGATCGAAAGACCGCCAGGTCCCCTTATGGATGTTGAGGTGTGGGAATCGTGTGCTTGCTACTCGATGGTCAACAAAAAAAAAAAAAACATAGTCTCTGTTTCGTTTCTTTTGTAGACCTCCATTGCTGCAAGCCGAACGCAAAGTGCAGATTGAGACCTGCGGGAAAATTCCACATGTGTGCACTGAAAAACTGCGTCACCGCAGCGTCACCGTGCTTCAAAAAACCTCATGTGTCATAAGTGTGTCATGTGGGCATAAGTCAGAATCGAAAACCTAAAAAGAAGGAAGGAAGGGAAGGAAAAACTAAAACACAAATTTTGATTTGTTTTCCTGTTGTCTTCTGTCAAAAGAGGAACCATTTATTTGACATTCCGTCTCCTCATTTCTTAATTTTTCTTTGTTTTGCATTTCGATTTCCTTAATCAGCTTCAAAGCCGGTACTAAATTGTTTAAATTTTAATTCTCCCCTCAATATGGCTACAAATTCTCTTCCCCTTTTCTGCAAAATTTCCCCTTTTTCTGATTTTTTGTTCTTGCATTTTATTTACTATATAACAATTGTTTTATGTTTTTGTTTTTACGAACAAATTAAAAAATACTTAGCACTTGTAACCTAAAAAAACAGAGTTTGAGCAAAATTCTCTTACCTAGTACTACATACATAGATTGTTTTTTTAAATATTTGTTTTTTGTAATTCTACACAAGTGTAAGCCGTAAAATGGTTTTGCAAAATATTTGAATTTTTTAATTCATTTGTTCTGGCATTACAATATCATATATGTAAACGAATGTATGTATATACGTTTTGCTTTGTTTCGATAAATACTTAGCGGTATTGTATACAGATTTTGCTTTTTGTTTATATAATTAATTTGAATTTTGTTTAGTTTGATTTTTGGTTTTGTTTTAAGAAGCTCTTGCAATTTCTACGTTTATTTATTTTGTTTTTGATTTAATATTTTTGATAAATTAAAAAATATATTTAATACAGCAGGTACTGACACTTAATAATACTACACATGTTTTATTGGAGTGAAGCCCGGTACATTGGCAGGGTGTGATGAGGTTTAATGAGTTGGCGGTTTAACTAAATGGCGATGAGGGAGAGGGTATTGTGATGGTGATGATTGCTTAGTGCGTTTTTGACCGGTAACTTCAGCTCCAATTTTGGACGAAATTTTGATATTCATATACGTTATATCGTTCCTCTTCTTTTACACTCCTACACGTAGTTTTAGTCCTTATTTGGTTATTCTATTTATTTTTTTTTGGATTTGTTTACTCTCATACAACGAGGAAGAATTACATAAATTTGTTTAAAATTTTTTTTTTTTTTTGTTTTTTTTTTCAAAATAATCAATAAAACATTTATCTAACATTTTTCTTTTATTTTGTTCTTATTTGATTTTGGAAAAAAGCTTGCTTTAAAAAAAAGCCTTTGGAATTGCGCTTGCGTAGCCTTTCACTTAGAAAAAAAACGAATTTAATCGAAAAAGATACAAACATTTTCGCTTGTATCTATGTATATATATGTATATATAAAAAATGCCTACATACATACACATACTATATATATAGATTTATATCAAATAACATAGCCATAGTACATAGAACATCAATAAGAGAGACATCATTATGTTGATTTGCAATCATTTGGTATGGACGGCCATTGCCTCTTTATCACGGCAAAGTGTGTCATTTGAAAGGCATTGGTCTGCGGACATCGTCTCTCAACGAATCCGGTCAGACAGTAGCCCATATTATAGTCCTCCATTGAGATATTTGAGCTGAGGTAAAGTTTGAATTCAGTTTCGATACTCTTCTTCCGATTGAAATGACCCAATATCAATAGTGAGCCCTTTTCCATTGGTAACATTTTCGCTTTGGTTGTTTGACGTTGTGAGCCCATGAATTCTTCGACACGACATCGATTTGGTTGCCACCAGCATGGGGTTATTGTCCAATAGCTTGAAGCGGCTGTACGTGCCCAACCTTCTTCCGGATAGAGGAGAACCTGCAATAATAAAAAAAAAAAATTGGAACGAATGAATGAATGAGAAAAGAAGAAATCCAGAGATACGAGGAAGGAATCCCAATAAAATGGCACATATGGAATTGAAATAGCTTCGGGCACACTGGATACACTGCATAACTATGTACACACACGACTAGTGCAATGCAGGGTTACGGCAGGACACTGATGCCCCAATACCGAGAGGAGATCGTTCGTGATTGCCACCGTCGTCGTCGTCGTGTGGAATGGAGAAATTGAGAATTTTTCAATTTAACTACAAATTTCGCGATCGTATATGTACGTAACGTGCTTTTGTTGGTGTTTGCATTCCGCAGGATAACCAACAGACAACGCCCAGGATTAAGAGAAAATTAATATTGACACACAGCTACTCGTATGTAGACATGGTCGCTTTTCTGTGGTTTGATGGCACATCGGTATCATCAGTGGCGGGGGCGAGTCGGGAAGAAATTGGAATTAGCAGGACGACGATGAGAATACAGATTTGGTGGGTGCACTTCAGCAATTTTCATTCTCATCGTGCGGAAGGAATTACATGGCTCAGGATATGACCTGTACTTTAATTAAGTTATTATGTGGTGTTGCGTGTTTGTGCTCCTCGGTATACGACTACACACATACGCGAAATCGAATTGAGGCGGCAATATCGAAAAAGGATACTTTCTCGGTTGAAAGACTTTTAATCCGGCTGTGTGTTGCTGTTGGATGGGGGCGCTTCTGTTGCAACAGATTTATTGGCGCGACACCTGATAGCGTGGGTTCGGTAATGCAGTTTTTATTTTGCGGAAGTCGCTTGATTGGAGTGTATTAAAATTAAAATTGAAAACACATAGTAGGTTCAGTGAACTTTTATAAGGGAAAGTATGTACATACATATGTACATAGGTACATAGGCATGTCGAAGGACGAGCGAATAATTGAAAAAAAGTAGCCGTCTCCTTTGCCAATTGTTGCCAGAGGGGATTGCATTTCCGCTACAAATAGTGGCGCTGACGGTGGAGCGGAATTGCCTTTTTAAATATTTACCAAGTGGCAGATATAAGGTAGAAATGGGTAAAAGCGTGAAAGTGATTTTTGGAAAGGTAATTAAGTTTTTCTTTTCGCCTACGAAGGGTTCATAATTGCTTCCCGGGCTAAGGGATCCACCCGTAATCGGGCTTATTGCATTTTAATATTGAGAATTCACGCATACAGGCTATTATGACTTTTTCATATGACAGTAGTAATCGTCCTTTTGAAATTCACTTTTCTGTAATAAGTCTTTTTACATTAAAGCCTCCATTGACTTAGTTATTTCTACAGAAACCGGTTAGAATAGAATAAAATCTAACTTAGTCGAAAAGGGTGTTCTAGTTTGTACGGAAACTAAATTGAAAATCAAGAAGTTAGCCTGAAGTGCCCTGCATATACTCTTAGTTACATACTTACTTAGGTAGCGCTACAGTCCGGTGTGGACCTGGGCCATAAACAATAAACTTCTCCAGGGACGCCCTCCCAGTTGGTTAAGGTCCCCTTCCACCTGTGTGCTCCACCGTAGGTTCTGTCGTTCTCTGCTCCATCGTCCCTCGGGGTTAGACTCGAAGACTCTTTGGGCCGGAGCTGTGTTATCCATTCGCTTTACATGACCTAGCTTCTTAGACGTAGGATACGTACACGTCGTACTAGGCTGATGTCGCTGTACAGCCCGTATAGGTCGTCATTATATCTTCTCCTCCATTCCCCGTTTATACAAACAGGACCATAGACAGAACGCAAAATTTTTCTTACGAAACGACCCAAGGCCTCCTCATCTGCTATCGTCAAAGTCCAGGCATCTGCGCCATAGAGGAGGATCGGGATGATTAAGGTTTTGTACAACGCAAATTTGGTATTTCGAGAGAGGGCTCTACTTCTCTACTTCTGCTCTACTTGAGCCCAAAGAAGCAGCGGTTGTCAAGAGTGATTCTGCGTTTGATCTCGACGATGTTGTTGCTGACGCTCGTCACTAGTGAACCAAGGCAGACGATGTCCTTAACCACTTCAAATTTGTCGCTGCCGATTTTAGCCTATTTTACTTCAATTATTTCGATCGCTTCATTGACATCCTGCTATGTCGCTCAATTACGTCAATATCATCCGCGTACGCAAGCAGTTGCGCAGACTTGAAATTGATCGTACCTCTTGTGTTGGCCAGTGAGTCTAGTATGATCTTTCCAAGTACGATGCTGAAAAAGTTACATGACAGTGCATCACATTGTCTAAATCCTTATTTAACAACAAAGGGCCCGGTCAACTCGCTACTGACATTAATGGAGCAGCGAGAATTCACCATTGTCATCCTGCACAATCTGACGAGCTTAATAAGAATTACGAAACTAGACATGGCTCCGTATAGCTCGTCTCTATACACAGGGCTTTGAAATCGACGAAAAAGTGATGGCTATTCTTGGTCTTCTCCAAGATCTGCCGCTGTGTGAATTTACCTGACCTGAAACCACACTGAAAAGAACGTATCAGATTTCCCACAAGAGTTTCAGGCTTTCAAATAATATGCCAAGGAAGATCTTATATGCGATATAAAGGAGACTTATTACCTCCTTTCTTGTGGAACGGGCAAACGATGCTGAGATTCCATTCGTCGGATAGATGGGCTTGCCCGCATTGCTCATCAAACCAGAGGTTTCTAGTTGGCGGTGATTTGATACTCAACACATAAGAGGCAGCGTCTTTGATGGTGCGCTGGCAATGAACCCACTGTTGTTCTGTGGATTGTTCCGGTGTCATCGCAGCTTGCGAGAGGTTGAGGGACACTCGATCGGCAACGGTCTTGGCGGTCTCTTGCAATTATAGCTTTCGGACGTCAAACGTTCATTGTCCAACTCGACTCCGTAGCATCCTTGATGTCTTCATTCGTACCTTGGCGACAACAAGGTAGTGATCCGAGTCGATATTAGCTCCTCGAAAGGTTCGTATATCTAGGATGCTGGAGAAGTGTCTGGCGTCAAACTTCCGTTGTCCAGCTCGACTCCGTGGTATCCTTGATGTCCTCATTCGTAATTTGGCGACAACAAGGTAGTGATCCGAGTCGATGCTGGCTCCTCGAAAGGTTCGTACATCTAGGATGCTGGAGAAGTGTCTGGCGTCGGTCGCAACATGATCAATCTGATTGGTGGTAGACTGATCAGGTGATCGCCAGGTTTCTTTTTGAATGTTGAGATTAATTCAAACGAATTGAATTGAAAAGATTACGCCCCGCTAGAAAGTCGAGTAGCTGATGTCCGTTTTCGGACTTGGTGTTGTGTAGGCTATACCTATATTTCCCCGTGGTCTATTCAAATATGTCTCCTTTGCCCAATTTCGCATTCAATTCTCCTATAACTATTTTTGTATCGTAGCTGGGACATTGGGCATAGGTTCTGTCTAGGAGATCGTAGAATTCTTCTTTGAGTCGGTCGTCCTTTTCTTCAGTTCGGGCGTCAACGCATATCGAGCTAATGTTTCCGAAACTAGCTTTGATGCAGATTGATATGAGGCGTTCGTTTATAACCTGAAAGCTTAAGACTTTTTGTCGGAGTCTTCCTCGAATAACGATTCCGCATCCGAATAAGCGTGGTTTGCTCTCCATGTAGCAATTCCCGTAGTAGATGTCGCAGTTTTTCATCCGTCTTTTGCCTGGTCCATCTCATCGCACTTCTTGGAGTGCGGTTATATCTGCTTTATAGCAGCTGAGGGTTTGCTCCAATTGATTACCTGCACCTGCTCTGTTAAGGGACCTCACATTCCAAGTGCAGACTCGCAATTCATTTAATCGTTTTCAGGGGTCGTTAGCTTTGTATCCGTACGTAGCCGAGGCTTGTGGTTGCTTCCCAATAATTAATGTTGTCCGTGACAGTGATGTTATCCCCCAACCCCCAACCTGGAGAGCTAGGTTCCTCTTTCCCCAGGAGCAAAGAGGTCTGGTCGCCGCACATATTGGTTTACTACCTGGCGGATGCCAGGGCAGCTATCAAGAGGAGGCCAAGCGAAGGTTGTGTGTCAACTTGGATTGAGCAGGGACAGAGGTCGAAGCTGGCATTTGCCATGATCAACTTTTTTGCTCTGTTTGCTCCCTCCCCCTCCCCTCTGCAAATACTCTACTTAATACATAAATTATCACATTTTCCAGAAATTTTCCAAATTCGAAACTCAATCGTCGGAGATGGGGTGCTTAAATTTGCATGAAAAAGATCGATGGTCCGGCAGGATTGAGATTCTGTGCAAAAATATTTTGACAAGCAAATAAGGCAGCACGTTTTTTTTCAGATTATTGTTATTGGACCCTTACTTAAACAGGATGTTCAACTTTGTACATAAACAAACAATTAGGGTAGACGACATAGCTTAAACTCTCGGGCTTCACAGTTTCTCAGAATATAGGTTAGGTTAGGTTCAACTGGTTGGCATAAGCCACACGTAGGCCGAGGTCGGCCCATTGTGATACCACAAGGATCATTGCCTGATGAAGCGATGGAGTTGAGATTTTTTTAGGTTTGCTAGCTCACTTAGATTTTCATAGAAGGGCGCGCCGAGGTAGATCCTCCTGCGATTCGCAAAAGAGGTGCATGAGCAGAGAAGGTGATGTATTGATTCCTCTTTCTCCTCGTCCATGCAGCCGCAACAGAAGTCATATTAGGGTAGCCCTAGCCTGACGGCGTGTTTTCCAATGATGCAATGACCTGTAATGACACCCACTAGAGTGCTCAAAGTTGCCTTTTGGTTGCTACTAGGTCCTTTGTTCGTCCTAGGTTTAGCTTAGGCCAGATTTGTTTAGTGACAAAGCCGATATTACTTTCATTCCATTGAAGGTTGGTCGCCTGAGATGCAGCTGTGACGTATGTGAGCGTCTAAAATCTTTTCTAGAGTTTTTAATAGGAAAGAAGTAAGACTGATAGGCCTCAAGTCATTTGCATACGTGTGGGAGCTTTTGCCAGCCTTGGGTATGAAAATGACTTTGGTTACCTTCCACTTGCTGGGGATATAGGACAGAGAGAGAGGCAATTCTTGTATATTACCACAACCCTACCGGAGACTAGTAGGATTCTCAGAATATGAGCCATACATTTAATAATCGTCAAAATCGCATAAAAGGAAGGTTTACTTTTTATTAAGGATGTACCAAAAGCCTTATGCACGTGCCTCATATCACGCCTGTAAATAAAAACAAAACAAAATAACGAACTGCTTAAAATTTCATAACAAATTTCATAGCCATGGAAAATAAAAAAGACCATACCACCCTCGTCTCCTGAATCGTACGAAAACACTACGTTCCATTCATGTCCTTGCTATTCAGCAATCCAATCCCTTAGTCATGAAATATCCACACGCCTAATCCACATGATTCCCTCGAATAAATCCAACAACAAACTGACCGTAAAAAAATTCTTTATATCGCTGTAAAAATTTATCAACCATAGCCTCGTTATTGCCTTCCCTACAAGCCAAAAAACAACAAAGAAACAAACTGCTACCTTAAAGAAAAGGTTCCAACATTATGATTATGACTTTTACGACTTCACATAACAATACCTAAGCGTTACAGGAAAAGAAATGATAAGAAATTGTTACAAAATTACCGTAAATTCCAAAAAAACTAACTTGAAGTTAAATAAATACATAGATATACTCGTAGCTGCTTTTTCCAATCGCCCGGACGAGATGAAACCATATCCAGTCACCCATGAGGACCTAATAGTCCTTAACATATTCCCTTACGGCTTTTACGGCTGCTGTAACATATTTTCAACTTCATTCGTACCTCACTGAAACGCGACAGGCTGTCGTTATCTCGCGTTATCATATTCATCTTTTTTTTTGAGCCAACAATAACGGTAAGGAAATTTTATTTTCCTCATATTTATGAGCGATTTCAATATTGTTTAGAGCATATTGCCGTGCGTTATTCACAACTGACGCCAATGTCATTCCAGCACGAATCGTTTAGGTTTGATTCGAAAGTAATGGTAATGGTAATGGACGGGGAATTGTGTAATTTTGAACGAAATAAACCCTCAATGGCGTACGTGATGAAAATGGTTTACAAAACAAAAAAAAAAACAGAGAGACGAGCTTCAAATGATTTATTACGAAAGCCCTTTACCTCTATTTTGGCTTTGCACTTGACGCTTTAATCTTTTCCTCGTCTTTTGACAACACCAGGTATGTATGTATGTCGGTACGGTCCCTAACGTATATACATATTTACGTATTTGCCACCTCAAAAACCAAATTACAAACATCTCCTGGTTGTAGCTGAAAGGGAATTTCATTTGCTTACCATCAAAGAGCAAAGCCAGACACTGGGTCTGCCACATGTTCATTTTCATGACTCGTTTTCATGGAAAACCTCGAGCCAAATTCCGACATTCCAGTCAGGGACACCCCTAAAGTTCACTCTAAAATAATGAAAGAAAAACCACTTGAGGACCCTCTATCCCTTTAAACAGGTCGCACGGATTTTCATTGTAGTTTTTCTCGCATTTTGCAATACAATGGCATACGGATTAACCAGCAATTGCATTACGTTAAACCCTTTTGCCTGCAGCCGGAAGGTTTCACACCCCACTGCCGCGATTTCACCTGACAGGGCTACAGAATACAGCCAGCGACTTGCAACTTAAAAAACAAATCTAAGAAAATAATTCACGAATTCTATACGGCCACCCAGGCCCACTCGCTCACATTCCAGCTGAGTCAGACGTCAACAGGGATGCGATGCAGGCATACCTATACATATACGAGTAGTAAGCTCCAAAGAACCCCAATTTGTCACTCTGACGTAAATTAAAAATACATATCGCTGGCGGAGAGGTACGAGCAACATCAGCGTCAGTACCACACTCATGACTCATTCCCGCCAAAACAAAAAAGTATTGTGCAAAGAAACAAAAAGGAAATACAAGATGCAAAATGGAGGGAAGAAAAATCTCTGTGTAGCCGCCATCCCCTTTCGCAGAAAATTACAAAACTCCCCCTAACCCCGCACGTTTGGTCGTTGAATAGCAGAGGGCATAGACAAGCAGTCATATGCAATAAGTGGAAGGCACGTCTCACGTCTCATGAGCGCGAAAGCTAATGTAATTTATGCTACTTCCTTCCTGCCAGGTGAACATTCAACAACATCGTCCTTCTGTCACCTCTTCATCTATACACATACGAGTACATACTCAACCTGTCCTTCGTGCACCCATAGCAATGGCAAACAGAACGAAAATGAGACATTAATTTCGGCGGAAGTTTTAAGATCCTTCACCCTCCGCCTGTTACCTATGTGTCAATTGAATTCCTCTATTCCGCTCTCGATTCTCTACAACAAACTTTAGAACATAGCGACTCGAAAACAACAAAAATAATGAAAAAAAAAAAAAAAAACTAAAACGGCTTTTCGCCGAGCTTATGACACCGTCAGCGACATCCTTCTACTCAGCGTCCTCGACACAAAGCCTTCCCAGATAGGCATCTGCATTTTCCCTTTGTCCCTCATTCACATTCGCTGTTGTTCTCTCTACTCGTATCAAGCGATGGTCTGCTCATATCCATAGATGAGCGACAAACGACCGCTAGCATCTAATTTCCTTTGTGCTAGATATGGATGTGTGAGCGAAGGAACGAATTTTGAACCTTTCGGCCTTTTTGTGCGTGTGTGTGAGATGACTTTTTCACTCTAGATTTTTGACTACTACGTTCTTTATTTTTCAGTCTTTTTGGGTAAGAAAGTGGGTCAGAGTCGTGAAACTCATTCGTAAGGTGATGACGGATGTCCTTGCTGGGTGGGGGTAACAATTTTTTTTTTACGACGACAAAGTAAAAGTAGTTTGGTTACTGGAATTGGAAGGTAATGGAAATTGCCTCATCTGTCGAGAACCATGTACAAGAACTTGTTCTTTATCGGATCTGACGGGAATAGCAGTTAATTCAAAAATTTTCTGTTAATTTTGTGTTTCTAGTCGTGGCACAAACCAATTTGTTGTTCGCGCTAGTTGAACGAGGTGATTAACGTCATTTCTAAGGAGAGTGTTGCCGCTGTACTATATATGCACATTAATATGTACATATGTACATACATTTGCGGCAGTATTGAATTCCGTCAATTTGTTTTATTGTGTGGTGCGGCGGGCCAACAACCCGCCCATGTAAAGAAAAAAACCATATTATGAATGAGCAAGATGCCTCGGACAAACGGACGAATTCTCGAAGACGACATGGCGCGAAAAAGGAACACGAATGTGTGGAATGTTAGAACTCCGTACACTTCTGGAGCTGCTCATAAACAGGAAACAATTCTCTCGCAGTACAAGATGGATATTACTAAAATCCAGGAAATACATTGGGTAGGAAACGGTATGATGAGGAAAAAGGGTGCGACATCTATTACAGCGATCACAAAAGACTGCACATGGTGGTTAAGGTTAAGGTTAAAGGTCGTCGATTTTAAGCCATAAAGCTTAAGCTATGCTCCACATCAAAGGCAGATTTTACAACATTAGTCTCACACGCACACGCCCCTACAAAAGAGGCTAAAGACCCTATCAAAGAGGACTTCTATGATCTTTTGGACAACGCCTACGGTGCTTGTACGGAGTACGATGTTAGAATCGTACACTGGGACTTCAATGCCAAAGTCGGTAAGGAGAACACCTTTGGCGGAGTGATTGAAAACCACAGCCTCCACGATACAACAACGGATAACGGCTTCCGACTCACGAACTTGGCGTCAGTTCGTAATGCGGTGATAAGTAGCACAAGATTTCCCCGGAGGCGAATCCACACAGTAACCTAGTAATCTGGCAATCTCCGGATGGTCGAACCGCCAACCAAATCGACCATGTGCTCATTGACGCTCATTGACAGGGGAGCAAACGTCGACTCTCACCATTTTTTCGTAGCAGCAAGATTCAGGGCTCGACTGCCCAATGTCAGAAAGTTGCATCAGTCCATCATCAGGAGGTTCGACATAGGACGCCTGAGCACGCCGGAGGTTACCAGAGTCTACATGGAGCAACAGAGCGAAATGGCTTCCGATATGCCTACGTCGAGCACAAATGTCAACAATATGTGGCTGCAGAGCCGTTCAGCCATTCAGGAAGTAGCCAAGACTACCTTAGGCTACCTACGACCCCCAACAAGAAACTCATGGTATTATGGCGAGTGTGAGCAGAAAAAGGCAGCAACCGACACGGGACGTATCGAAAGGCACTGCAGCGAAAAACCAGGCCAGCACGAGAAGAGTACAGAGCCAGAAGAAGGGCGACTAAAGAAAAGAATCTTCGCGGCCTCCCGCTCAAGGATATCGACGGGTCTAGGGACTATCATCAGAAAGCTAAAAGCTTTGCAGAAGGCTTCAAGAAAGGCACCAAGGCTCTTCGAAATTTCGAAGGTAAATTTGTCTATGATGATATTGACATCATCGCGCGGTCTCAGCGTGACGTTGTAGAAGCTTTCACGACAGTTTAAGAACAGGGTTGTCAAGCAATAACCGATCCTTCGCTCTCCACCTGGAACAAAATATAAAGGTTGACAGCTATAATTTCTAGGTGGTCAAGGAGTTAGTCTACCTCAGGGCAAACGTAAACTCGACAAGCAACAACACAGTGGAGATCTGCCCTTGGCAACCGCTGCTACTTCGTTTTGTCCAAACAACTTGGATCAAAACTCCTCACTCGAAGAACCAAAGTCAGGCTTTACAAAACTCTTATACTGCCAGTCTTGCTGTATGAAGCTGAAGGCTGGACTATAAGCCGGGCAGCGGAGCTGATTTCGGGTTCCTTCGAAAGAAAAATTCAACGCTGGATATTTGGTCTTATCTGAGAGGAAGGTGAATGGAGGAGAAGACACGACCGCGAACTCTACGAGCTGTGGATATGGTCCGGAAGGCAAAGATCCGTCGACTACATCGAGCGCATTAACACTAACGCTCCAGCTAAGAGGGTCTTCGACTCCAAGCCTCCTGGCTAGAGAAAAAGAACAAGACCGAACCTGTGGTATAAAGACCAAATAAGACCGTCAAGGGTGGAAGATATGTATAGCTCAGGCTCCAAATGGTAAGTGTGTTACTGCAACACACCAAACGGTGTGTTTCCATTGTAGACATTTTTTATGAAATTTAAGGTGTGTTATTATGAAAACATGCAAAAAGGGAAATTCCTAACCATATGCAACTTTGCCAGAAAACAAATTGCGACCCGGACCCATAGTGTAATAGTCAACACACCCAGTGATCCCATGTTCAAATCTTAGGGTTCCTGTGAACACTTTTTGCAGCGAAAAAAAAAAAGTTATCTAGTCCGCGCTCTCCGAGCATTTGTCGAGTCACTTCAGGCCCGAAACATTGTTCTTTGTTTTTTGTCTGATTGAAAATACTGTTTTTTATATAATGCTGTGAACAACATCATTGATGACCATGCCATCCAGCTCGAAGGACCAATGTAGAATGGAAAGGGGAAGGTTGAGTGTCTTTGTGCTTTTTAGACATTGCGATTTGAGCTCAGATCACTGGGCTTAGAGGACAGTGTCTTGCTCATTAGGTCATGGATTCGACTTGCATATTACTTTCTGGCAAGGTTGTATATAGTTGGAAAATTTCTCTTTTGTTTGATTGATCCAATGTGCGCCAAATATTAATAAGTTCGTCGCCGCAACACACTTAAGGTGTCATTAGAGTTTTTATACGACACCCAATAGAACGTGTTATAGCTTTAACACGAATAAGTGTCTCAATTTCAAAGATCAAACGTCTTAAGTGACACACTTAATCTTAAAATGTGTCGCTTGATACATTTGCTGAGTGTTGTTTAACACACTAGCATTTGCAGGTTTTAAAAAAAATTACTATAAAAGGCTCTGCTCTTCTACTGAGAGGTCTAGGTTTTGTAGGTAGGATTTCCTCTCTATCGAAGATTCAGTATGCTTATCAGTGGAACGCGCTGCTCAGTATCGTTGGACAGAAGGTAGACTTTTTTGATTCTAGTTTACTTTGGAGAAGAGGATTTCTGATGAGGTTGCTAGAATGGGCTTAAAAGAAGATTCATTCGAGCTGAACTCTTTCCAGTCAGTTTTTCTCAGGTACATATTCCTAAATGCTAAGAACAATTTAATGCAAATATCTCACAGGTGTTTCATGCTACGGGGACGGAAAACTTAATCAATGACTGTCCTGTAGGCGCTCACATAAGACACATCCTTGGGACCAATGTGGAACAGTTGTTGCATTCAGCTTTAGAAGTCGGATTACGATTTAAGGAATAGGGTCTAGCACGGAACCTTGGGGAACATCACCTATCCTGCAGTACAGAGGATGGTAGATGAATTCCCCTATTAAGTGTTGCTCATATAAAGTACTGGTTATAGTAGTAAATACTACTAAAGAAAAAAAAAACTGCTAAAGTACTAACTGTGTATTGTTTCACTCATAAGCCTTACTTCCATCTCGAAAAGTGCTAAAGAAAGGCTAAATGGCTCATATATACATAGGTAGTATACAATTTTCAGTAACCTGCGTGCACACACTTTTTCGTATCCCCATCCGTTGCCTACCGAACCCCATACCCAAGACGTGTCACGAAACACACAAAACCTAATCACAACTGTCACCATGCAACTCATCGCTTTACAAGTGTCTCTGTCACAGCCTGCGAATTATTTATGACGATGTCATTGTTTTTTCCTCCGTTTTTCCTATACACCAGCTACCAGGCCATTCTGTCGTCCCAAGTGTCAGTGGCTTGTCAAAGTAACCAGAGCAACCACTGCCATCACCACCGACCCAACACCACCATCATGATGTGCACGGCCGTAGGCATATGTACATGGATCAACGAGTGAATGTGTGATTTTGCATTCATATTCATCCCTTAAACGCGTAACTTTTATTCTTCATTATTGCTTCCCAAAACGCTCTTCAGGGTACTACGCTCCAATTTTCTCAGCTTCAGGCAACCGTAACCCATACAGTGTGTACTCAAGCTCTTACCATCTTCATGGGAGCACAAAAACCGAACAATGAAGCTTCTCATGGAGTGCAGCGCCCATTGAGGATATACTCCCATATACCACCTTTACCATACATGATACATGATTCTTTAAATGGAGACGAGTTGAAGTCGATAGCGTCGAGTTGGTTCTTTCATACAGCTTAGGTGTTTCATTATCATCAGTTGGGTACTGCCTCCGTCCCGTTTTGAATGCTATGGATAAAAGCTGGAGCATAGGTGATGCAGTAGGATCCAATATCATATCATCGTTGCATGACCTCCTTATCCAACATAAAATCTCTAGACTTCCTCGATATAATCTTGGGAATCCCACGTCGATTTTCAACCATCGCGCTCAAGTGAAACCGAACAATTTTCCATTATGCAACCGTACAGGGTGGCTATGACATGGCAAATATTAAAAAAAAGGAGCGGATAACAAAAAAGGATTTGGCAAATTGCCAAGGTGCCACAAAGTCAATCCAATACAGCAAAAAAAAAAAAAAAAAAACAAAAAGAGGAACAGCGCTTTGGCGTTGAAGCGATTGATTAGAGAAGAGCATTAAGGCTGCCTGGACATTCTGGTATCTCATTATATGTACATACATACACTCTCGCTGTCCAAAGTTTTTACGAGCCACACTCCTCGCATATCCTGTTTTCCATTTACCCATGGTCCGCGTCTGGAAGGCGTACGAGAAAGTTTTTGTGCTGCATGTGGCACAGCCAAGAGAGCTTTGTAATGGATATGATGGGCCACAGGACATTCTTGTTACACGAACAACGTTACGACACTGTGTACGAGTATCGGAAATGTGTAAAGTTTTGCTCTAATACAATTCAGCTTGAGGCGGGACATCCTTTCAATTTTATTTTTTCCATCCCTTTTCATATGCTCCGCGAGTTGAGACGGCAAACGGAGAAGTTCCTTGGAGGTCATGAATGCATCTGATCAGTAAATTAATGCGTATGCCGTGTTGCCGTGCTGGTTGTGGTGATGAGATGAAGATGGATTCGAGCACTTTGCCTGCAGCTAGATTTTTAATCCTTTAACAAAGAATTGCTCCGTGTCTTATGGCTCCTGGCATGACATCCTGTTTTACAGGATTTCCTTTCGCTTCGGGGAATGTAGCAAAAATCATGTAAAACTTTTATAATTAAACGAAATTTATAATAACAGCGTCGTCGCACAGGATATTCCGTATTCGTTCGGGCTCGTCAAAGTCAACGGAAGCACGTGCACTATGCCAAGTTCAACTCTACCATAACCGGGGTGAGGCAATGTGGCTAAGAAAAACGTAAGGATATCAAGTGGAAAACTTTGCATTCACTTGGTTTTTTCTTCGTCCTTCTCCTTGGCATCTTTTACATTTTTGTTGTCCTCTAGCAATGCACGAAGGATCTCCCTCCTGTCGACACAAACATCATCGAGCACGGCTCGATCTTGAATAATTAAAAACCGAAAAGGCAAATCCTTCCGTTCCGTACTTCCTCCGTGTCTGATATTTGAATCCTTCGTCTCGACTGAAGTGCGCCCTAGAACCGGGACACGGATAAGGATACGAAGCGTAAGCAAGGACGATGAGGCAAGAAAAGTTAATTTTAATGATTTTATTGACTCCATTTTCAGAATACTCAACATTTTCGAAATTCATTCGAGTTTCCGGTTCGTCTTTGCTTTTTTGTTTGATCCCATCATCGACGTCGTCGTCGTCGACGTCGTAGTCGTCTTCGTCATGGTGTGGTGGTATCCTGGAAGGATATTTGGATTTTATTAGATCTCTTTCGACTTCCGTTTTAGCATTGGATTCCATTGAATCACTTCCTCGCCGCCGTTACGCTTTTTTATTTCAACCAGATTGCCAATCGATTTCGGGCGTTCTGCTTTCGATTTCGCCCCCTCCCTCATCCACCCCACATCGTTCGAGTGGATGAATGGAGAGAGGTAATCAGAGAAACAAAGAATGAAAAAATAAGGACACAAATCCACCAGAAGGATACCTAGGATTTGTAATTTGTGTAAATCGTTTTCGTTTTCATTTTCTCCCAAGGATTTCTCGTTCGATTCGTAATTGGAAAAGTTTAAGTGAAATTTTTATCTTTCGTCCGTTAAACGTTAAAGGACGAAACAGAAATGGATATATAGGTACATATATCCCAGCTCAACAGTGGCGTAGAGGGATAAAATGTTGAATTAATGATGTGCCGACACAAGCTTCCAGATTGAAGCGTGTTTAGCTTTTTCGATTGTGCTTACAATAATTAATGATATCCGGTCTACATCCTGTGATGGCGCCAGGACCACTGACGACGTTGATGACTCAGAAATGGACAATGGGCTATGGGCAACATCTGCGGCTTGGGGATGGTTTCGATGAAATATTGAAACGTTTTTGATAAAGCAATCGACTCAATCAAACTGTATGTGACCCAGGCATCTAATGGAGTCATTAGGTGGCTAACGATAGACGACTGAAGGAGATTACCAACTGGCGACGGATGTCCAAGATATCTGGACAATAAAACATATTACTCCCAGACGCATAGGTCGATTGTGGAGGTGGTTGGGTAGGTGGTGGGTGTAAATTACCAATCATAACAACCAACTACATGTTCCAAGGATTATGCAGACGAGATGGAATGGATACATGCCTGCAGTAAGGGTTTTTTTGTTTTATCTTTTGGGGTAAAGCTGCAAACGTCATTATTCAGCAGTTAGTTAGTTGAGGATAAGTTTATGAGTTTTTGAAGTAAGGAAATGAGTACCAAGGGTGGAGCGTCTGATGCGGTTAACGATATTGTGTTTGTGTGATTGGGGGATAGAAGGATGTTTTTTGGGTGGTGGGATTGTGTTGGTTTTATGGCGGAAGTGGTTGTTTGGCTTTGAGTTACAGATCCAGTTACAGGATGCGAAGGACTGAGTTATTCGCATATGTTTGCAGTTTTCGGCATCTTATTACTTTATGGGCTACGCTTTGGCAAATTATGGTATTGGCGACATCCGGCGCCTTAAGGGCAGCTTTTGGTGTGAGTAACTTGGGTTTTATGATTCTATTTTGAAGGTTTATAGACACATTTGAAGGGAATGTAGTACTTTAGCAGATCTTTCTTCGTGGATAACTTAATTATCACTTGACAGAGACTGTTTTCACTAACCATATTGCCTTTGAGTAGTATGACATGAAGTTGATGTGTTCTCTTGAGGATTTTCTTACAGACACCCGATGATATCGCCCAGATAAGGCGTCTTAAAGCACAGCGTACTCCAAAAGAAGTTAACAAGAAAGAGAAATATTCAGTATTCGCCATCGTGGAAAGCTACCTCGATATATGAAACCTATATAAGACAAATGCAACAATTAAGATGACGGTAGTAAACAGACAATAGAAAGCTTCTTCTGCATCTTCGGCGCTAGAGTTCATGACGAACCTGGGTCTTCTCCAAAAAACCTCTTCAACTGGCACAATCTTTCGCCAGCAGTCTTTAGTACCGGAGCTGTGATTTCCATGCACTCTACATGACCTAGCCATCTTAGGCGTTGGATCCGCAGACGCCGTGCTACATTCGTGTCGCTGTACAGCCTGCACTTAAGTCTTCTCTTTCACTCCCCATTTAAGCAGGTCGGCCCGAAAATCACACGCAACATTTTTCTCTCAAAACGACCAAGGGTCTTCCCATCCGCTTTCGATAAGGTCCACGTCCCTGCGCCATAAAACTAGACCGGGTTGATAAGGGTCTTGTATATGGTCACCTCGATTTTTCGAGAGAGGGCTCTGCTTCTCAATTGCCTCCCAAGCCCAAAGGAACAGCGGTTGGCAAGAGTTATTCTACGTTTGATTTCGGCACTGATGTCAATGCTGCATGTCACTGCGGAGCCTAAATATATAGATGAAGTCCTTGACTACCTCGAAATTATACCTGCCAATATGTGCGCCCTGGCCAAGACGCCGGTGGTGGTTCGTGCTCTTTTTCAACGAGAGCATATATCTCGTCTTGTCTTCATTTACCGCCAGTCCTCAATGCTTGTAAAAGCCTAAATGACTTCGTCCTGTTATGTCAATGTCATCGGCATATGCGAGCAGTTGTATGGACTTGAAAAAGATGATGCCCCTCGTATTGACCAGTGAGTTTTACACTATCCTTTCAAGGACGATGTTGAAAAGTCACACGATAGCGTCTCGCCCAGTCTAAAACCTTTTTTGACACAAAAGGTATCGGTTAAAGCGCTTCCAACCCTAATGGAGCAGCGAGAGTTCTCCAATGTTACCCTGCACAATCTGATGATTTTATAGGCGATGTTCAAGAGACGTACATATACTTCTGTAATTGGCGGAGACAAAGGGGTCTCCTTTCTTGTGGATCGGGCAAACGATACTAAGATACCATTTATCGGGCATGCATTCCTCTAACCATATCATACAGATGAGCTGGTACATTCTCTCAACCAGGTCATCTCCAGCTGCCTCAAAGAGCTTGGCAGGTAATCCGTCTGCTCCAGCAGCTTTGTTGGGCTTAAGCTTAGAAACAGCATTTCCAACTTCGTCCAAGTCAAGGAGACAGAATTCTCTGCTATCATCGTCCGTTGTGAATGGGTCATTCTGCCTAACAGCGGGATCTGTTTCGCCATCGCGGTTATAGAGCCTGCAGAAGAAGTCTGTCCATATTCTTAGTACCGACTGTGAATCTACTACTAGGTTTTCATTTTCGTCCCTACAGGCTTCCGTTCTGGCCTTATATCCCTGGCAAGTTTGTTTTATTCGTTGATAAAACCTCCGAACGTCTTTCCAGCCATAGAGTTTTTCCATCTTTTCGATCGCATGATGTGAAGGCCTCCTTTTTTGTTTTGAGAAGCTTATGCTCCTCCCTCCAGAAGATCTTAATGCTCACGAGCAGCTCTCGTCGTGCTTGGCTACGTGAGCCCTCCTAAACTCGTTGTCAAACCAATCCATCTTGTTGGTGGCATTTTGAAACCCTGTACCTCAGAAGCAGCACTCTCTAAGGCTTGTTGACAACTTGTCCATTGGTGTTGTACGGTCTGAGCAGATGTTGGAGGGTTTTCTGAGGGCCTGACGGAGACGCGATTGGCGTTGGCTCTGGCGGTCTCTTGCGATTGTAGCTTTGCGACATTCTATGCCGCTGGACTTACTCGATTTTTCTGGGCCAGGCATATTTGTAGTCGTAACCTGGCAAATTAGGTATGGTCGTGAGCGCAAATTAGGCTGATATTAGTGAGTTTAGCCCTGATGCGGATTGTTCTGAGGCGTTCGCTTACATGCCGGAAGCTCAAGACTTTTTACCTAAGTCTACCTCTTATAACATATCTTGTAGCAGTCGCATTTCCTGGATTGCGGTAATATGTATCTGCCTTATACCATTCTACGGCCTCTGCAAGTTGTTCGGCTGCACGTGGTCTGTTTAGGGACCTAACATTCCAGGTACAAAGCCGAATATCATTTTTAACTTCCCAGTGGGAAGTTATTGTAATGGGGCCGATTCTGCGATTTCCCAATTTTGACGTACATATCTGCAAGTTTCAAGGTCACCAGAATCCAAATCCACGGTTTTTATAGGAATATGTGCGTGTGTATGTATGTATGTACGTATGTGCGTAGCCTCTATTATCTGGAGAACCAAAGACGATATTGAGATAAAATTAAGGTCATTCTACGCGTAGTTATGCAACTAAGTTTTCAGCAAAATCGGTCCAGCCGTCTTTTGTTAGAAATTAAATAACTAAAAAGTAGGCAAAAAAAAAATTAACAACACGCGGGGTTTCCAAGCGGTTCCCCATCTAAGTACTGATCGCACCCGATGCTGGTTGATTGCGGTGATCGGACGAGAACCCATACATTACCCATTAATCGTCTAAGAATCCTATCGCAGCTATCAAAAAGAGCTAATAACTTTGAAACACCTGAACAGATCTTCACAAATCGTAGCTAAGAACGATTTTGATCACGTTAGCTTTCAAAGGATGCCCCATCCACAAAAAAGGCGATCCTATCCCTGCTTAATGTCGCATACAAGATCCTGTCCAGCGTATTGTGTGAACGTCTAAAACCATTTTGCACCGCACTAATCGGCAGCTACCAGTGCGGCTTCCAGCCCGGCAAATCAACTATAGACCAAATGTTCACACTTCGACAAATCCTGGAAAAGACCAACGAGTTTCGAGTCGATACACACCATCTTTTCATCGATTTCAAAGCCGCATACGACAGCATTCATAGTGAAGAACTGTTTGGGGCGATGGCCGAATTCGGGATCCCGGTAAAACTGATCCAGTTGTGTCGCGCCACGCTAAAAAACACGCGATGCACCGTGCAACTCGGTTCTAGGACCTCGGAACCATTCGAAACATGCACCGGATTTCGGCAAGGAGATGCGCTGTCATGTGACTTCTTCAACCTGGTGCTGGAGCAGATAGTGCGACGGGCAGGCGTCAACAGGGAAGGCACTATCTTGTACAAGTCCATCCAGCTGCTAGGATACGCGGATGATATCGACATCATCGCGTGTTCTCGCCGTGGCATTGTGGAAGCATTCACGGCGATTGAAGAACAGGCGAAACGAATTGGTCTTAAGATCAATGAGGACAAAACGAAATACATGCTGTCAAGCAAAAACCAATCCGCCGCTCACCACCTGGGACAAAACATAACAATTGACAGCTACAATTTCGAGGTAGTTAAGGAGTTTGTCTACCTCGGGGCAAACGTAAATTCCACAAATGACACCACAGTGGAGATCCGGCGTAGAATCGCCCTTGGCAACCGCTGCTACTTCGGCTTGTCCAAACAACTGGGGTCAAAACTCCTCACTCGAAAGACCAAAGTCATGCTTTACAAAACGCTCATTCTGCCAGTCTTGCTGTACGGAGCCGAAAGCTGGACGATAAGCAGGACAGCGGAGCTGATTTTGGGTTCTTTCGAAAGAAAAATTCTGCGCCGGATATTTGGTCCTGTCTGTGAGGAAGGTGAATGGAGAAGAAGACACAACCGCGAACTCTACGAGCTGTACCAAGATGTGGATGTAGTCCGGAAGGCAAGGACCCGTCGACTACACTGGCTCGGCCACATCGAGCGCATGGACATCAACGCTCCAGCTAAGAGGGTCTTCGACTCCGAGCCTCCTGGTTCGAGAAGAAGGGGAAGACCGAACCTCCGGTATAAAGACCAAGTAATCGCGGATGTAAGACATCTTGGTCTTGACAACTGGAAGCAGCGTGCCCGGGACCGTCAAGGATGGAAGGCAGCTATAGCTCAGGCTCAGATCCTCCATGGATCGCAGGCCTGATAAGTAAGTAAGTAAGTAGCTTTCAAAGGAACAAAAAGGCATCATAATCGGTCAATTCGTACAGGAGTTACGCTGCCACAGACAGACACACATACACCTCAAACTTATAATACCCCTCTTTTTGCATCGGGGGTTAAAAATGAAAAAATATGGAATGAAATGGATGGATCCCGGTCGCTCCGCGCAAGTTCAAGAGTTTATACTCTTATAATGCTTATCACACAACCTGAACGGAGTGCAGTGGTTTGGGTCGTAGATGTTCGTTCACTACTCTCCAGGGGTGGTTGTCCTAGATAGGATTCGAGAGGAACGGACCGAATTTTCGTATTTGTTCTAGTTCTCAGCAACTGTTCCATGCACTTCCTTGGTGGCGTTATAGCCCATGAAGGACCAGAGCCAAGCTTCTCTCAATCACCTATGTTGTGTGTGATTTATTTTTCACACAGGTGAAAGGGACCTGCAGTTTAACGCCGATTCCGAAAGGCGTGAGTTAAGAAGCTTTTCGTGGCAAGTATACTACGGAGGGTTTCGCCAGTACCCCGCCGAGCAGAAAGGTCGCGAAATAAGTATTCGATGGTGTTGGTGTTATTGGGATCCGAATTCGCTCATCGTCCGGCGGAGTCCAACACACTAGGCACTGCGCCACGGCGCGCTCAATATCCTTACATAATATCCTTTAATATCCTGCCCGAATCCAATCACAAAATAATCCGAAAAGCTTTTCCTTTAAATAACGCTTCCAGGTAAACAACATCCTGGCGCTGGTAATATCGATTCCAACCACACCCACTAGTGCTATTAAAAATCGAAATGTCCTCCCCAAAAACCATACTCGTAAGCCTATCTACTGAATTCCTAAATCAAATAAATCGTTTTTCATCACCTAAACCTTCCCCTCGGAGAACATTCTCGCAATCTATTCTCAAATAACCTGGCGGCAGCATTTCCTAACACACTCGTGGCCCTCGAGTGAAATTGCCTAAAATAAGCTCAGAATTGAATCCATATACCGCCGTTACACGGCCCATCAAGCCGTCAACCATTGCAGCCTAATTTCGCACATCCCTCCGATTTCAACGACTGAGTTGGTCGCGAATGGGAAGCGGGAAAAGGAAGCAAAAAAGGAGATGATCCTTGTTGAGCGGTTATGGAAATGGCAGGAATTAAGACCGTGGGTTAAGTGAAGTGCGGACTATTACTGGAAATTAATCGGCATGCCAGGGTGATGCGTACCGGCACAGGTGTGCGTCAGGACCAATAGGGTGTATGGGTGTACATACCTAAGGGATAAGTACCTATTTTTTGGTTTTGTTATTCTGTTGTGAGGTGCTTCAATTCAGCGCCTGGAGGATCAGTAGGATGAAAATATAAATTGTATTCCACAACCGCATAATTCAACAGGTGCCAAGGGAGATACCCTCTCCTGGTTGTTTTCCTTTCATATTTGTACGACTACATACATACTATCGCCGTAAGACCATTTGTAAAGCTCTACGAGCATCTTGGGAAATACTTAAACGTAACAGAGGCAAACTGGTGATGTGGAACGTATCCTTCCACTTAGAATGGGACTAACGGAGCAACAAACAAAAAAACAAATATTTATATTACTTGGCAAACGCAAAACCTTATTGTTCCGGCGGAAATGAGCCCCAGGGAGTACCATACGTCAACGCAGTCCATAAACACAGTCGAGCAGTGAGACCGACTCTCGAACAGAAAAGCGAATGAAAAAGGAAAACAAACAACAAACCGAAGGAATAAGGACAACAGTCTGTAGTCGGATGCGGCCAGGCAGGATTAATTCACGGAAAGGACTACTTTTGCATTATTAATACACCGTTATGCTCAACTATTTGACCGAATGTTAATCGATGACTGTTACTCAGAGCATCATCAACGTCCTAGTCGTATTCATTGCCGAATGGTTCTGTTGTTATCCTTATGCAATATTCAGAGGTCGTTCTGGTTTTTTTTTTTTTTTTTTATTTATTCGGAACAAGGACGGGTGCTGGCCTGGCTCTTATTAACCTCCCTTTCGGGTCGGTCGCAATAACGTGCCGTGCTTGGGCGTAATTTTATGGCAGGAAGCCAAGTATTTCAGTTTTTGGTTTTTTGTTATTTCAATTTCATTTGTTTTTGTTAAGTTGGGTAATGAAGAAGTAATTTGTGTTTAATTATTGTGGAATGCATTGATTGGTTCTTGGTGACAATGTGATTACGTTAATTAGTTGAATTGGAATTTTGTGTTTTAATTGCTTTCACAGGTGAAACGAAACTACGGAGTGACCGGAAACGTGGGATGCAATCGAGTGTGGCTCGTCAGTTGCAAGTGGATTACTGCGGTTTTCATTTTGTGTATCATAGTCGTACTGCAGTCATCAATGTGATCAACATTTGTATCATATTTCCGTGCATACGGCCGAGGGAGTGATACCACTGAGTGCTGTTGCTGCTGATGAAACTTGGGCTTCGACCGATGGTGGCTGGTACCAATAACTGGAAGTGCTTTTTATTGGGATTTGGCAGACGAACTGAATATGAAATTGTTGTTTTCGTAGAAATGAGGGCATCTCGGGCCGAGAAATTTCGGACGTACTTAAGCTGGTTGCAACGCAAACAATGGGCGGGAATACAATTGGAATCGGAGGATGTATTGTTTGTTTTTAAATTGCTTTTTGAATAGTGAATTTCAGGCGAATATCTAAGGGGAGAGCCATCTAGCGTTTTTTTTTTTCAAAAACTGACAGCTGTTTCCCGCATGAAATCTTGACAGAAAGTCAGTATCATACCACCGAGAAATGAAATGAGTCGTTTTACGCTTGAGCAACGTTGGGAAATATTGAAAACTTATTTTCAAAGTGAGTACTGTGTAGCCCAAACAGTGCGTTTTTTGAAAAGATGTTTTGGCCGAAATGAAGCACCCATCGCGACTGCTGTACGCAAGTTTGTACAAACATTTCGTGAGACTGGTATGCTAGTGGACAACACTCAACGTCGCCGTCATCGTACGGTGCACACAGATGAGAATGTGACTGATGTGGCCGAGAGTGTGAGACTCAATTCACGAACATCAACTCGCCATCGATATCGACAGCTCAACATTTTATGTACTAGTCTGAGGAGAATTTTGCATAAAGATCTCGGATTATTCCCTTACAAAGTCCAATTGAAGGCGCGCGACCTGAGCCTTAGAGCAGCTTGAATTGGACAACGGCGGCTACGTTAACAAACAAAATGTCTGCATTTGGGGCTCGGAAAACCCGCACGTTACTGTCGAGAAGCCAATGCATCCACAGAGAGTGACAGTTTGGTGCGGATTGTGAAGTGGTGGCATCATTGGACGATTTTTCTTCGAAAATGAGACGACGTCTCGGTCAACTGGTGGGCGTTACAGACCCATGTTAACCGACTTTTTTTTTTACTGAAATTGAAGATGTGGCACACAGCCCATGCCGTAAAAGAACTTTTGTGCACCAAATTCCCAACTGGCCACCTCAGAGATGCGATTTCACCCCTTTCGAATTTCTTTTTGTGGAAAACCGTGAAGGACCGATGTTATGCCAACAATCCGGAAACGATTCAAGCACATAAGGCCAATATTATCCAAGCGTGAGCTACAGCCCGAAACCATCAACAAGATCTTGGAAAATTGGGGTGACGGAATGCATTACTTCGAAGTCAGCCGAGGCAGCTACATTGAACGACGTTGTATTTCATAAGCGGGGTTCACACTGTACGATTTGTCTGTACCATATGCTTGATGACTTGTGTTTGAATGGCCAATCGTCAAAGTGAACGGCCCATACTGCAAGTCGTAGTCGATACGATTTGTAGTATGAAAGTTGAACATTTTCGACTTTTTGCCTTACTTGTGTGGGTGGCCGTGTATGTGTGAACGTTTGATGTTTTACTTCCGTACGTTTTTCACTTTATTCGTGATTTCGTTGAGTGAACATCAGCGGACAAAAGGCAAATTTAGTCAGCAGTTATGGCATTTCCCAGCTTGTAGATGCAATAATGTACTATTGTTGGAGGAATCGGTGTCTACGTCTGAGCTTCGGATATATGTAGTTGGGTTTCTCTTCCTTAAAAAATTGTGGACGTAATATATTGCCACACGGATAGTCAAGCAGTCTTAAAGTCGTTGGAGTCCTACGTGTACACATCTATCCTATCTCTTAACGAGATGGCCAAACAGTTTAACATACAACTTATCTGGGTACCGGGACACAGCGACATTCCAGGAAATTCGAGAGCCGCCATACTCGCCAGACAAGAAACGACGCTACAATCAATCGTGGCTTGTGAGGGAATACCACTTGCAACAATTAAACATAATCTAGCAAATTTCGCCGGGGCCGAGACGAACCTGAGGTGGACCCAGGGACATACCTGCCTCATCACCAGGCAAATCCGGCCCCGGCTCAACAATCAACGGACTAGGAGCATAATCTCTATAAAAAGAACTGACATCCACAAAATCATCGGTGTCATCACAGGACACTGCCTTATTGGCAGTCACGCGCAAAAACGAGGAATAGTTCCAAATGATTTCTGCAGAAGTTGTCTAGACGAAGAGGAGATCGAGTCCATTCACCACATTCTCTGCGCCTGCCCAAAATTCTGCCTTTAATTCTTTCTTAACGACCTGACAGATATTCAGCAAGTAGGGATATCTGACCTTCTTAACTTCTTCAGGAGCACAAAATGGTTCCACGAATGGGGGGATAAACCCCCCTCAGAGCTGCACAACGGGCCTCCCTGGCTTTTGTATTCTTCTCAATTCTGGGAAGGCTACGAACTTACCTACCTTACCTACCTAACATATTGCCAGAACAATATCCGTCGTCTTATCAGCGCTTAGATTGATAGTGTTTTCCACTACAAGCCTTGCTCTTGATAGCCGGTAGTTAACGTTGTCTGCTGCATCGGTTTAGCTGTTGACGGCTGTATGGTTTCATAAAGTTGACGTTTAGCGTAAATGCATTATCCGCTACAATTACAGTTAGTAAATATGACTTAATGTGGACATCTGCCAATTATGGCTTAATTCCACGATGGGCCTACCCAAACTGTCGGGACCAAAGAAAGCATTGGTAAACGCCCCAGAGCAGTACAAGTACCACCCCAGTACAATTAAATAAACATGTTGAGGCTGAGGGGCGAGGTCCATCTAACACGTCTTTGTTTCCATGATTTTGGGCAATCACAGCCACAGGATACTGCCACAAGGGGGCCCACCTCATAGACAGGCCGAGACCGACGTCAGGCACCGAGGTACCGACCGCTAGTTCCGGGGCTTCTGTCTCCCATTATAGCTCCCGGTGAAGCTTCGCAACCGTAAGGTCACTTCCAGATGAGCCCCGCAAAGCTCGAGGTCTGGCAGAAAAACTCCCAACTGTGGATCAAGGCAGCACTCCACCACCTCAATCCAGCCCAGGATTTTAGTCGCCTCTTACGACAGGCATGCCTTACCTCGGGTATATTATGACTCATACCCGAAGGGAGTGCTCCACAAATACAAAGAGCTTTTCCAAAATGTTCACAACACAAATTCTCTCTCACAAATGAAGTCTATCAAACATGCAAGTATGGTGCGAACGCTACTTACTTTTAGTTGTCAAGCACATCGAACAGATAATATAATTAATGTGAATGTTTGTTCTTACTAATAAGGCCATAATACGTTGCTAAAAATTAATTTTGTTGCTTTTATTGCATTGTTAAAAAGAAATATGCATTTGGCGCATTTGAGGACATGGATCCCTGCTTTTTAAAGTCCAAAGACTTACGCCATTAGTTGTGTCCGTAATTCTATCGAGATGATTGACAGCTTTACTAGCTGTGTGGCGCGATCAGTAATTCCTTTAGTTGGTCTGTCTATTGTCATCGATTTTCTCTCTTTTTCAGGTTCAAAAATCGACTCTTAACACATGATTTCCTACGGATCAAATCTCGACAATAACTAAAGCAATCCCTCCTCTATCGAGGTTCGAAGTTTCGTTTCGGAATTCCTTTGAGAAGTTCTCCCTGCACTTTACATTTTCGAACCAGCACCGTACAGCACTACCAACCTCACTGTCATCTTTGACAGTTGAAATTAGATTCAAACGAAACTTGAAAAAAGTGAAAAAAAAAAAAAAAGAAATACTTCTCGCGCCAGCGCTAATCAAATATTTGTTTGGTATTTTCAAATGAAATTTATGTAATTCATTCCGTCGTTCGTTCGGTAAGAGGTTTACGACGACAACAAGCTGTCAGTGAAATGACAACCTTTTTGACGTTAACCATTCCTGTCATAACTTTAATATTTATGAAAGTAGCAAAAGGAAATATATTGGCAACCGCCTACCTCGGCTCTATATTCAAAGTAGATTACCTTTAGCTACGGAGGAGTATCCGACGAATACTCACAAATACGTGATAATACCTATGCGAACCTCATCACATAAAACTGGCGCCCAATCGATGAACCTTCAAACGAGAGACACAAGAAGGAGGGAACAACAAAACAAAAAAATAGCAAAACACCAACCAACAGTCTCCAATTTTCATATCAAGGATAACAGATTTCCTATGCCAGACTTCTCACATAAATACATACACATACCGCTTTTACGTGTATATTTAGATCAACCCCCCCAAATCGTATAACGAAGAAAGTCGATGCATAGTATACGGGGTAGAGCTTGAAGGCAAAATCGAAAGTGAATGGAAATTGTGAATTTCCAACATTTGCATAAATCAACTATTATCCTTCGTTTCACTTTGCTATGCTTTTGGTGTAAACTAATTGATATTCATGTGGGACTTGGGGGTTGAAGTATTTTTTATTTTTATTTTGCTGCTCAATGTTGTACGTATATTTCATGGGGCATTTTAATGCCGATTTGGTTGTTGCGAATGCGTGTTGTGCTCGATTTTAGATGGATGGACTTGCTGTACGAGTGTGATTCGATTTGAATGGGTCTGAAGTCCTTTGTCTTTTTGGATATGTTTCTTTCGGCACACCCCAAAGCATGCAAAGGCGGGACAGTCACCTGTGCAACATGCAGCATATGTAGGAGTCCCACTGATGCCGAGCATGCAAAAATATTAGGCAAAAGTGTAATGGCCCGTAATGATGCCCGCAAGTCTTCTGCAATCAATTCTCCTTAAGGATCAGAAGAATGCTAAGGATTATTTACAGACATCAGGGGGTACGCGCTTAGTCATCCTGTATCCTGGATATAATTCCTCCATCTACGATTGGGTGCACTAAAGACCCAATCGTTGATGTGGGTATTGACCGTAGAAGCAGGTACACCCAAGGCGGTTTCTGGTAATGAGAAACTCTCCTCTGAGCCCATTCTGGCTAGTTCATCAGAAATTTAATTTCCTGGGATTAGTCTACCGAATTTGTTCAGTAAAGGTTGGACACAGCTTTGAGTGCAGCTTGACTGTCACTGCAAACGCATATGTTTTTACCCTTCCATCAATGCTTCACAACATAGTGCATGGCCATCTGGATTGCGTATATCTCTGAATAAAAGACAGACGCGGCATATTTTCCTATCGGAAAGTGCAAGCCAGACGTTTTCACATTAAAAAAAACTCAAGCGTCGGACCCCAGCCCAGACTTGGAGCCATCTGTGAAAATGCAAAGACAATCCTTTTCAGGTTCAGTACGTGACTAGAGACAATCCTGACGCCATGGAAACTCGACTGCGAAATCATAGGGCAATAGGATGGCAGGGTTCATTGCGTCAGAGGGCTTATCTATGAGACACGGGTCGTAGGATATTTCCCGCGCAAGCCCACTGTTATTCCAATTCGAGTTTTACTAAAAACCATTTCTCTTGAGACGAGACATGGCTTTCAGTGCACACCCTCTGATAAATGGCTTAAGTAGCATCTAGAGAAGCGCCCGACGTGCTGTGGAAAGCCACAACGTACAACTGAGACACAACGTTCTTTGGAGTTTGGTGAAAGAGGCTACGACGTGTTTGCGTATTAGCCTGTACCACCAGACAACCGATGCATATGATATTATCGGTCTTATAATTGCCATGTAAATCTAGGGGACCTTAGCCGATGATAAACCCCATGTTTTGTCAAAGACACTTAGCATTGCCAGAACGCTGACAGCGAAAGACGCTGACGAAAGAAGTTTGCTGTCTAAGATAACTCCCGGCTACTAGGCTTCCCTGGATATCGGGATGGCCTTTTAGCATCAGCAAGACTTGAGTGTTACTATGCGATGTATCCAAATATTCTTTGGTAGCGTTACAGCACATGAAGGACCAGAGCCAAACTTGTCTTAAGCACCCATGTTGTGTGTGATTTATTTTTCACACAGGTGAAAGGGACCTACATAACACCGCCGAGGAGGGACGTCGCGAAATAAACATTGGATGGCATTGGCGTTATCGGGAACCGAACTCGCTCATCGTGCGTCAGAGTCCAACACACTAACCACTGCGCCACGGCGGCGCCTCCGAAAGGTACCACAAGACTCACGCACGATGACAGGAAATTAAAGCTAAATCACAATACTGCGTTAGTGAATTGCGTTTTTACGTTACGAGAGAAATGTTTCAAACATGCGTTGAAGTGACAATTCAAAACTATCAGTTGTTTTCATGTCAAAATTCACAAGAATAATCAAACGTCTTTTCGTCATCAGTCATCACATTCAATTAACGAGAACTGTCATCAAAACGTACGAAATTTTCAGCATGTTGAACTTTTGTATGCGTTGTTACGTGAGGTTACGTACTCTCACCGCTCTTATTTTTTCTTATTTTCTCTCAGTTTTCAACAAACGTCAGCTCGCCAACGCAAACGCAGTATTGAAGAATGCACCATTGAATTGTCTGTGTTGGATGTTAAGCGCATGCGCTAAGGCAGTATTTTGATACGGGAATTATGCCCATATCACAATACTGCGTTGGTACGAGCTTCCTTACGTGTTACGAGAAATGCTTCGACGCATGCGCGAAAATGACAATTCAATTTTATCACCACAAACACAAACCACAAAGAGCACAGATACACAGCAAACACATCAACAGCTGTTCAAACGCACAGAAATTTCCAACGTGTTTGACTTTTGTCTGCTTTGGTTACGTGTGTTACGTGCTCTTTCGCTCTCATTTTTCTCTTATTTTGTGACAATCGTAAGGAGCCTCGCACCAACGCAGTATTTTAGGCTGCCCCATTGAATTGCTTGTGTTGGATGTTAAATATTTTTTGAATAAAAATTGTCAAATTTCTGATGATTCCCGAAGTTTCCATGGTTTTTTCGTTTTTCGTGTAAAGTTTTGATCAAAAACGTATACAAGTACATATTGGCCACAACGAGACAGAGGGTGTAAGTTCTGGATGCTTCGTTCAACTGGTCCAGTTGTGCATAGCAGAGGACCAAACCGACCAAATCGGGGTACGTCTTCGACACCGAAATTTTCGAAACGCAATCGAAACTCTACAATTTTTTCGGCAAGTTTTTGCAGCGTTTTTACCTTTCTCACGAACTGGGACACTTAAATTCCGAGAATTCCGACATGGCACGAGTTCGATTGCCGTGGCGCCCCGATCGATCCAAAATAAATCGAAAATGATGAAAAAAATGGTTCGATATCTCGCTTCGTTTTCGAGATATCGATAGCTGAAGTTTCGAAATCATTTTTGGATAAAGTTCCGAATAGTCTTCGAAACATTGGAATCATGGTGTAGAGTTTCCTAGGATTCGAAGCACCCTTGATAATGCTCTGAAGTAAACTCGTTCAGAACCATGGTTACAAGGGATAAAGAATGAGATACCAATCTATTGGCTTTGACAGGCACTTTGACAGTTTGCACCTACAAACGCGTTGAGGTTTGACGGCGTCTTGACTATTACATTCTGCCTTGTTCCGACGTCTTGACTCTAAGTCAAAAGCGTCGTTTTTAAAGCGGCCCCTAGACGCTCAATATTATTGTGCAAAATACTGCACAATTTTATTGGCTTGCTGCCCCAGACGGTTCAATATTTTTCTCAATAATTTAGTTGACAGCTCATTTTTGTAATAAAAGTCAAAAGCGTTTTGATTTTCCGCAATATAACGCACAATCTTGCAATATTATTTACAGACGAACAATAATATTGTGCAATATCAAATATTGCACAATATTATTAAGCGTCTAGGTGCCGCTTTATATTACAAAAGCAACAACCAACCCCTGCGGGGTTCAACGGGCAGACGTACGAAAGATTGGTATCTCATTCTTTATCCCTGATGGTTACAGCGTGTCTACATCACCATGATAAGTTCCCTTGGGGTGTGACTTCATCTTGGCGAATAAAAAAAAGTCACAGGGGGCAATATCGGGGCTATAGTGTAGATGCCTTTAGTGGAATGCCTTTTTTCTTCAAAAAATCTTGCGCAATCAACGAGGTGGTGCAAGATCCAGTCCTTCTTGGCGAGTTCGGGTCGCATGCAGAAAACCCGTGCTTGCAGCCTCTTCAGAAGATCAACACAGAACGCTCAGTCACTATCTGGTCGGTAGGAACATATTCACGATGAACGATGGCGTGGATATCAAAAAAAAAAAATGTGGTCTAGGTGCGACCCGCAAGGCCCACACCCATTTAATTTTATCATTTTTATAAGTCTGTTTTCAAACAATGAAGAACTTTACACAAACGGGAAGGTTTACTGAAGCTCAATCCCGATCACCAATGGTCTACATATAAACACTTGTTTCTACATTTATTACAATATTTGATGAATAGTGAAATTTTCTTCCTCAACCATCAATTTGGAGATATCTCATCAATACCATTCATCGACTAAGAATGCTGAATTAGCTATTCTTCACTTGCAAGTAACTAAGCAACAATATTGATAACAGACTACACCATCGGCTTGACCGATTTTGCTGGAAACTTAACCAGTTCTGAAACTGGTCCCATGTCAATATCATCTTCGGTTCTCGAGATAATCGAGGCACATATGCACATACGCACATACGCGCATGCGCACATACGTACATACACACATATAAATATATACATCCATACTAATATTATTTAATATTATAAATGTGAAAGTGTGTGTGTCTGTTTGTCCGTCTTTCACGGCAAAACGGAGCGACGAATTGACGTGATTTTTTAAGTGGAGATAGTTGAAGGAATGGAGAGTGACATAGGCTACTTTTTTTTCTAGCCCCCGTTAAGTTTGTATGCAGCAAAAAAAAAAAATCAGTAGGGGATGGAAATTTGTGTGAGACTCTCCGCAACATTAGTATAGGTTCTATGATACAAACGAATAATAAAATAATTTAATTAAAACAACCATAAATCAATCAGCTTTTGAGAAAACAATCAACATTCGAAACATAAATAAGTGTTACTCTTGAATTACGATAGATGGCGCTGATATGTTTCTGAAACGCGCTGACGTTGTGTGCTCTCTATCTGTACTAAAGTGCGGGCATCGGGCCGCACTTCACACTATAGTGCATACGGTACCTATACTCTGTTATTTGACTACTAAGCGTCCCAGTCATGCTTATACGAAATGTAGATGCCCCGAGATTATGTAATGGGACGAGACTTCGTGTCACACAACTTCGCCGCAATATCATTAGCGCCACTATCTTAACCGGCGTAGAAAAGGGTGAAAATGTAATGAGTCCACGAATCCCAATAATTCCCACAGATCTCCCGTTCCAGTTTAAAAGGCTACAATTTCCTCTTAATCTTAGTTTCGCTCTGACCATTAACAAAGCACAAGGTCAAACATTAGATGTGTCCGTGCTTTTCCCATGGACAATTGTATGTAGCATGTTCGCGTGTGTCCAATGCCCAGAATCTTTACATTCTATCTCCAAATGGAAAGACATATAATATCGTCTACAGTAGCGTTTTAAAATAACATTCTGTTCCGAGTTCTCTTTGGTGTTCTAAATCAGGAAAGGGGAATCGTGATACCCCGAACTTAAAGCGAGCGAAGCCGCGGGCAAAAGCTAATATTTATATAAACCTTGAAACGTGGAGATATGCCAAAATTTGGCATAACTTTAACACTGGAAAGCTAAAAAACCGGCCAAGTGCGAGTCGGACTCGCGCACGAAGGGTTCCGTACCATCTGCATATAAAAATATGAAAGAGACGTTGTATGTTACCTCATCAGTGATCACACTAAAACGGCTAATCCGTTTGAAATGATTTTTTGCATTATGACAGATCTTGGTTGCAGGCATATTACCAAAATCAAAAATCATCATAATGAGATAGTTGATCATCAAAGTGTCCATTGAATTAAAATCAATTATCTTACTTGATAGCAAGGAGGTGAAGAGGGGGGTAACAATAATTATGGGAAGGTTTGCAGTTAGGAAGTGTGTTATTGGTTGTGGGATATTATCCAAAGTTAATTTCACAACAATTGAATTTGTTGCAACATTTGATATCTTAACCTATCAGAAAGGAAAGGGATTGTAGCAAGGATTAACTTAGCAGTGACACAATAGGGATCATCAAAGCTTAAAGGGTACTTATTATTGATTGTTCGTAATTACAGAAAAAAGGGTTGCAGCTAGGATTAATACATCAAAGACACAATAGGCATAAAAGCTGGGAAGTTTGTTACTGGTTGTGGGATATTGTCGACTAATCTTAGGTCAGTATGTGACCAAAGAGATTTTTTGAATGAAAATCATGTCTGTTGTATGCGAGCCCCCCTTAAATATTAATTTTATTCTGTTTTTAGTATTTGATGCTGTAGCGGCAACAGAAATACATCATATGTGAAAATTTCAATTGTCTAACTGTCACGGTTCATGAGATACAGCCTGGTGACAGACGGACGGACAGACAGCGAAGTCTTAGTAATAGGGTCCCGTTTTACCCTTTGGTTACGGAACCCTAAAAACGATTAATATTTCCTTCTCCCCCTCCTCACCCTTTCCCATCCATTGCGGGTCTATGGGTTCCCATGCATTGGACCCATGATGTATTCTGTCAAACGCTTGTTCGTTTGACAGAAACCGCGGCCCACGACATGGACATTCTTTTAGTAGATAGATACCTTCTTGGTTTTGCTGTCGTATTCACATTATTTTCCGTACAACTTTTGCATAGGTGTAGCGGTCGAAAAAGCTGCTTTCAAGCTGACGGTTGATCAGCGTTTCCATGACCTTGGAAAGAAGGGACTTTAGTGCAATGGGTCGGTAGTTGGAGGGAGAAGATTTTGGGTATAGGCTGGACAAATGCTGTTTTCCACCTACGCGGAAAGAGCCCAGAGGAGTAGGAAAGGTGAAAAAGCTTACGCAGTGGTTTTGCCAGCGTAGAAGAACACCTCTTCAGAACTATTGGGGCAATACCATCTGGACCAGCGGATTTGTGTATGTCGAAGGTCTTTAAGAACCCTTGCGACTGTACGGGTGCGGAAGTGGATTAGTCCCATGGTGGAATTGACGCACTCTAGTACAGGCGGAGACAAAGTACAAGCTGGCAGCTGAGAACTGGTTGCGAAATGAGCAGCAAGTAGGTTAACTTTGTCTAAGGGGGTGACAGCTGGAATGTCATTGTGGATGAAGCTCCTTAACATTTTTCTCCGGAAAACGGGGAAAATACAGTAATGTAAGATGTCTGCCTGGAGTACAATGTACATATGTACACTATACCACATAAATGGCGCGAAGTTCAAATATCACAGAACTTCAGCCACCTTAAAGGCTTGGTGCTTTACGCTATTAACCGGCATAAGATTGGGAAAAAAGTCACTGAATTTACTTGGTAAAGGGCTGACTACCCAAACAGGACAAATTAACCTTCGTCGATTGCTGGCAGATGTTCCTGATTAACCCTTACCGTAACACTAAGATCCATTGACCTTTCCGTTACAATCACTTAGATTTCGGTAAAAAAAAAAAATCAAAAATTTGCTTAACTGACACTGGTGTGCTTCGATCTAATGATGAATCAGTTTGATGGCATCTTCCATTCAATTTAAATCGCTAACGAAAATTCTTGCGCATTCTTTCAGATTTAAAAATTCGTTCCCCGAGATAGTTGCTGAGAACGACATATGTCAATAATACCCAAATGAAGCCCGTACTCAGAGCCAAAAAAAAGCAAAAAAAAAACTTTAAAGTCGTCTATCGTCCTGGGTTCACGCTCGACGACGTCCACCGCCCTCCGAGAGTAAACATTTCCAAGGAAATCGATTTTTATTTCCCTTTTCTATGCTAATTTTGGACAATGATCTGTTTCCTTGATTTTCTTCTTCTTTCCTTTCCCTTCCCCCGACGCTGATGCTTTCCCGTTCCGGTTGAATGGTAGCCTTATCAAGCGTATATACATATGTGCATACGTGTGTGCGATTGATATGAGTGAACGTTACGCTTAGAAGTGTTTACATTCGACAAACGAATAAGATCCTTATTCGCTTCAAGCGGGAAGGATAACAACACATAAACGGGTAGTATAAGCAACAGAAAGCCGAAAACCGAAAACCAAACGATAAGTATTCTCCTACACAAAAGTTCGTGGCACAGGAGGCTGCAGATGGAAGGATATGTATTTGGGAAACGAAAAGAATTTAAATTTATTACAATTTGAAGAAAAGAAGAAGAACTAGACAGACGCAAGCTGGTCTCAAAGAAGAGCCTCTTGACTGCCGAAAAATATATACGAGCTGACTACGAGCATGCCGTGCTCCCGAGAAATCACTACACCGAGCAGCATTAATTCTTTATTGTAAACGAGATTTCGATAGAAAAAGACAGTCTTCGTCGTCGTCCTCGTCTTTGTTTCCTGATTCGTCTTACACGCTCCTAAGGGGCACCATTGAATGAAAGACGAGTGGAAAGAAAGGCGGGTACCGAAAAGACGAAGTAGGTCTTAGTAGGACCAATTTTGTTCCAGCTACTGTGGCAGTCTCTCTATATAAGGAATTGAAGACGTTTGCTTGGGTGGATGTCAAGACAAAATGGATAAATCTTGTCATTCGCAGAAGAGAGAATTGTGGATTGCTTGGTTACAATTCAATTGACGGCGAGAGTATGGGTTGCCTAGGAAAAGGATGTGGTTTTCCTTTATTTTCAGGATAAAAGCAAAATAAATACAATCGGTTGAGCTTAAGCGATAAGATACTCACGAACAATAGTTTTTTGTGTCTTTTCTGTTTTTTTCTTGTGTATTGTAATGCGAGACAGGAAAAGCAATTATGAGACAGAAGAAAGGACACATATATCCAAGTGGTTTATTGTGGAAACAGGTGGGATAGAATGAAGGCTGATAGCAATAAGTCTGGTATTATGACTGGTAATTGAATAGTTCGGATTCATTTTTACCATTCTGAGAAGAATTTCCATGAATGGATTTCCTGGTAAATCTGCCGTTGAGATATTATGAAAGAGAAGTTTGAAGATAGAACTTCGACTAAATAGCTTAAGAGGATTTGGAAGGATTCCCCGCTGATACAGTCATCTGCATAGAAACTATGGTTTCTATGGTTTTCGATTTAGATTGTCACTCCAAGCTTACAAGTCATTCATACAAGTCAAACTATTGTTTTAGGTTTTAAGAGGAGCATCAGGCAACATCCGTGTGTAGTACAATTGACATTTCTCATCACTGCCATTACAGTTGTCATGTCCGATTCGTAATATGATTTTTGACGGAAACGGCTGTGATGGACGATGACTTTTCCAGAGTGACAATCGATTATTGATTTACTTATTTCCAATCAAGCAGAAGTATGAATGGCATATTCAATGCAATAAGTTGATTTTAATCTGCCAGTTGGCCTAGAATTTTGTAATGATTTTTCCAGATTCATCATACATAGGTACTAGGGACGTGGAATGAATTCATCAGGACAGAAATGGCTTTCATTTCTCCTAACGTAATGACTGTGCTGGACTTGGAGAATTTCTGGTCCACAATCCACGGTGATGGCTTTTTTTATTTAATACGATGATCTTCTATCGAGATGAAGCTTTTAGTCTTTTGTATGGTGTTATTTCAGTGCTATCGGACTGTTACGACTTTATATAGAACGTTTAACGCTGCTTTCCTTCTATTTTGGAAAAAAGCGCGCCATACCGTTGGGGTCTTCCAAATAAGTTCTTCGCATTACAAATGAAACCTTGCAGTGATAAAGCCCTGATGTGGAAAAGGCAAGTTATACAATACCCGGGAGCTTACAACACTGGGTCGGTCGTCAACATCTGTCTAGAAAGGGGGCAGGACCCTACTTTCAGTTTTGATCCAGGATTAAACTCGACAGCAGGTTTTGTTTGTGTGTTATGCGTATTTTTCGAAAAAAAGAAACCTTTAGTGGCGTCGTAAAAATGAGTGACTCACATTTCAAGCAACGTGTTGTGATTAAATTTTCAGCAAAATTTGTGAAAACCCCTCGGAAATCCTCCGAAAATTGCAGGTGGTGCATGGAGATCTTGTTGCGGATATCGCGAACACTGCGGAATCGAGTAGGAGCAGCAAAATTTAACGTTGGGAAGCTACAATCGCAAGAGACCACCAGGACCTTCGCGATCGTGTCCCCTTCAAGCTCTCTCAATCTGCACAAACCATAAAACAGCAATAGAGGTATTGTCAAAGCGCCATCAGGGATGCTGCCCCTGATGTATTAGGTTCCCAGCCACCACCTAGACGAACCCCTTGGTTTGATGACGAGTGTAGACAGGTACATGCAGAAAAACAGAATGCATACGCGGCCATAATGCATCGACGAACGAGAGCTGCTCGTGAGCTCAATGAGCGGAAAATCGGAAAAAGCATGGGCTTTTCAGAAGGAAAAAGAAAGAGCATGAAAAGCGCGCGATCGAGTAGATGGAGTGATGTTATCGCAGGAATGACGTTCGAAAGGTTTACAAAAACCGAAAGGGTAAAACGAATATGGCAAGGTTATAAAGTCGGAGCTAAGGCCTCTAGGGATGAACACGGACACCTCGTAGTTGAATAACAGTCAATGCTAAGAATATGGAAAGGCTGTTTCTACGGACTGTATAAGGGCGCAGATGGCCAATATACCGCCGTCATGCAGAACGCACCATTCACACTGGACAAAGATGAGAAAAAATTACTTCCACCCGACTTGGGTGAGGTTAAGATAGTGATATCAAAACTGAAGTCTAATAAAGTTGCTGGCGCAGATGACCTGCCTGCTGGGCTATTTAAAGCAGCTGGAGATGAGTTGGTTGGGAAGACGCAACAACTCATCTGTAAGATATGGTTGGAAGAAAACATGCCTGACGAATGGAATCTCAGCATCGTTTGCCCAGTCCATGGAAAAGGAGACCCTTTTGATGTAGTCAAGAATTTCATCTACCTTGGCTCACTGGTACCAGGCGGGAAGGACACCAGCGCTTAGATTAGACACAGAATAACTCTGTTTCTTCTGGTTCAAGAGGCAATTGAGTAGTAAGGCCCTCTCTCGGTAAACTAAGGCGACCCTCTTTAAAACCTCTACCACCCCGGTCCTCCTCTACGGGCCAGAACTGTACGTCCTGTAGAGCGACATCGGCCTAGTATGACGTCTACGGATTCAACGTCTAAAATGGCTAGGCCTTGTGGAGCGAATGGAGAGTGTCCTTTGTTGTCTTGGCCAAGGACTTCATCTATCATGGTTCCGCAGTGACATGATGCAATGACATCAGTGCCGAAATCAAACGCAGAATAGCTCTTGCCAACCGCTGTTTCTCAGGGCTCGGAAGGCAATTGGCAAGCAGAGCCCTCTCTCATCCCGGTCCTGCTTTATGGCGCAGGGATATGGACCTTATCGAAAGCGGATGAGGAGGCCCTTGATCGTTTGGAGAGAAAAATTCTTCGTACGATTTTCGGCCCGACCTGCAGAAATGGGGAGTGAGGGAGAAATCTTAGCATGGCGTCTGCGGGTCCAGCGCCTAAGATGGCTAGGTCATGTAGAACGCATGGAAATCACGGCTAAATTTACGGTGGCGCCAGTAAGTGGAAGAGGACCTCAATCAACTCGGTGTGCATCACTGAAGACTGGTGGCGAAAGACCGCGCCAGTTGGAGAAGTTTTTTAAAGGAGGCCCATGTTTGCCATGAACTTTAGCGCCGAAAGAGAAGAAAAAGGTTTTGTCTAAAAAGATTCGGAAAGTTCTTATTCATTAAGAGGTCCCTTAATCCCGTGCCTATTTGGTAAGGCAACAAAATTCCTTGGCATATTTGTGCCATAGCTATAGTAACAAATAGTGGCCCAGAACGACTTCCTTGAGGAACTTCATCGTGCGAACTTTCGAAATATTTAGTCTAATTTTCCGGAAGAAAAGAAAGATCGCAATTTCGATAGGAAGAAAATAAATGATTTGGGAGTGAAAATGGCTAGCAGAAATATGTGAGAACAAGAGATCTCCTTTCGTTCCATGGTGGTTACATGAAAAATCAATACAGCAATCAATTGTGGCCATAAAACTAACCGATACGACAAAGTTGCTTTGACTACAATGGCCCCGAAAGGGCTTATCTTATCCCAACAGGACAATTTCCTTCTGTATCTTTGGAATTACTCAAGTGATTAATCAAGGTACAAGATACCAAAGTGTTTCTCTAAATCCCTACTCTAGCTTATGATTACTAAATAATCATCCATTAATTCACTCGAGCATGTCCCATCTCCGCACAGGAATTATCACTCTGCCTACCTCCTTAGCAACAAAGAAAAAAACGAAAACCCTTTCTCCTTCTTCATCCAAACACTGTCTAACAGCAGAGACTATGTAGTTCTTTAATGCCGTCATAGTCTGATAGTTGAAACGCAATGCCTATTATTGCGAACAAAACCCTTCGTCATCTCCGTCTGGAGTCTGCGGATAGACATGAATGTGGATAAACATCTGTTAATTTATCAAATCGGATGCAAGAAACCTCTCCGCCCTCCCAGCCATCTCATACCAGTGGTCAAGTATTTGTAGTATCATTAGAAGTTCCTACCCCTCACGTCATCGGCTTAGGTACGAGGAAAATGTCTGTGCAAAACAAGCTCGACCGACTATTCGAAATGGGCTAAGAGCATGGAAAATATGACGAAAAAATGATGATAAAAGGACGAAAGAAATGGAGCAGAATGGTGGAGGGGGATGGGCACAAATATGAAATTAAATTCCAGATTCCTAGTTACCTATTCTTCTCGGACCCTTATAGCCAACCAACCATACATAGGAATAGACCTAAACTTATTCATGTTATGCACAAGGAGCAACAGAAATTCAACGAAAGGAAGAAAGAAGTGGAATAACGTGTAATTTAATTCGCCATGACGAAGAGAGAGTGAGTCCTGACTTTATGAGGAGAATTGAATCTCGGGGGGTAAAAAAAAAATTCAATCTAATTCTGGACACGAGGCAATAAGCAGGTAAATTCCTCATAGGCTTCTGGCTTTATGCAATATCTACATAGGTAGTAGTACCTGCTAGGGGATTTAGGAGGCAGATAGGGAGGAAATGTCTAGGCATAACCGCAAGTCATCATCCATTTGAATGGACGAATGTCGGCCGACCTGCAATAGGATGTTAGAATGTTTTGTTCTGGCCTCATTTAATGGGATCGACTGACGGCAGACAAACATAGAGAGAGAGAGAGAGGGAGGGGGAGATAAGAAGGACACATTCTAGAAGCCGCATAGAAGTCACCTGTGAATAAATGCAAATGAGGCAAATGGATTTGGTCACCAAGCTGCTTTCCCTCATTTTCTTTCCTCTCGTGCCCCTTTAATCTTTGTTGCAAAATACCCGTCAACCAGGATACGACACAAATACCTCAACTACTGGTGCATGTAAACAAACAAAAAGTGAAGAGAAAACCGCATAGTCAAGCCAAAGGTGACACATCCTGGCACCACACACAACCCTTCCACCACCCATGTGTATTGGGAGCGAACAAATAAACCCAATCGCGGCGGGTTGGTACCCTGTAACACATACATATAAAGACACAGATACAAAATCGAAGCAATAATAAAAGGGAAGCAAAAAAGGAATCGGGAAAAAGGACTTCCACTAACCTTGTTTGAATTGCCATTAAATTTTAACAACTTCTTGCACGACTTCCCCCGACTCTCGAAGTACACTTCCTGAGGGGTACGTTGCTGTTTTGTCCGAAAATTCATACGTATCATGCAGCAGCCCGATTTGGCGACTGGTGAACTTGGTGTGAGACCAATACCGACACCACCGCCCACCACACCCTCGATAGCGCCAATTTTTTTCGACGATAAGTTCACATCCATTTCCATTGTTTGAACGGGCACACAGCACTCACACACAGAGAGGGGCGATGGCACGAGGACCGAACTCGGTGATGCTGGCGCGTCTCACTTCCGTTCGTAGTACATGTTTCGTAGAATGTTATTCGCTTCTTGTTAGCTCGGTTGGATTACATTATGGATGCGATGATGGCTCTTGTTACTTGTCCTGACACCTGATGCATAGCACACTACATACGAGCACTGAACTCTTTGCGTTTTTGCTCCACCGACCGACTATGGGCACGGCACGTATACTACAATGGAATGTGAGATACTACACTGCTGGTTTGTTTATTTGTTTTTTTTTTTTTTTTTTATTTCTTCCACCTCACGAGTTGTACTACTACTATCTCGGCGCATTCAACCCTTCACGAGGGTGAATAACAGTTCACCCTTTTCTGATGCGATCAAATCCACAACGGAGAAGAGAGACAAGTAAAGACGAAGAAAAGCAACTATTCACAAAGCAATATTAGAACTAAAAACTCACTTCACTCGCGTGATACTAGCGCTCACCAGCACTTGGTTTGGCTGTGGCTGAAGCAGGACTAGCGCCCACTATCAGGAATCGCCTTGTGAATGCGAGAACCTTTCACCGAAAACTGAAACGCGCTGGATCCGACAAAAAGGTGTTTGCAGTCTCCTTCACATTGTATCAATGTATCGATGTAGCTTGATAGCGCCTCGGAGAGGTTTTCGGCCGTAATTCTGGCAACATTTCGTGATGCTGTGCTCGGATTGTCTACTGATTAACTACGTCCACCGACCGAGTCTACATTCAACATCGTCCAACCCTCATTGCATACGCACACATTGGCTATTGCACACATTCATTTTCTCTCTCGATTGATAAAGTTGAGCCGCGCATGTCATCCCCTGCTACAGTGTGATTCGAAAGTTGCTCATCACCAGAGGAAAAAATATCAAATTAAGTGTTCCCTTGTAAGTGGTGCAAGTCGTACGCAATTACGCAAGGAGTAAGAGGGCTAACTGGGTGGCATGCCATTATCCTTGTCGTGTCTCTGAATTCTTTCCAACTCGAAACGAGTATACGCGTCTACAAAGGTTAGACGAAAAAAGATGAGAAAAAATATCCGAGAGATACTCGACGGACGATTGTGTCGTGAGAGTTTGAGCGAGCACAAGTAATAGTAGTTTGGGGGTGGAAGGATGAAAATGGAGAAATGAAAGACAGAAGGGTTGCTACGAAATGGGCTCCTCATTTATATCCATTTGGGGCCTGACGGTATTTTTCTTTTTTCGTTTTTTCCTTGTTTCGCTGCTCTTTGTGTGTCTGACGTTCGGCGTGGTATTTTGAAAAATTGTTTGAGAAAAAGTATCGACATTGAGGGGACTAGGTACTCTCCCCCGCTGCACCTTTCTCTATGTTTCTTTTCAAAGAGCAGACCATTGGGGATATAGGAGATAAATAATTGGATGGAGGTTGTGTGGACATATGGATATTGATCTCCATTCGAGAATTGAGATGTGCGTTTGTTGTCATTGGAAATCAGAATCAGTTCGGACGTTAGAGAGCATCCGTTTCTTGTTTTTTTTTTTTTTTTTTGTTTTTAGTTTTTCACTCATTTTGAGTGAAGTGTTTTGGTTCGTTCGCATGAATGGGGGTCAAAGTGCATAGATTGAAATTGATAAATGGTCCGAGAGTGGCGTGGAATGATTTCGTTTAATGGTTTAATGGAAACTAGAGGACGACATATCCTGATGGGATGGGATGATGGTATTTGATGATTAATTTATCTGTTGGAGCTTTAGTTTCCATTCGTTCGACATATGGGGGTTCGAGGTTTGGAACATGTCTTTTTTTTAGGGTGATTCTGTGTTTTTAGACTTTTATTGTCAATTGTTGGCATTTAACAAATGGCTTGTAACGAAATGGAATGATGAGAATCAAACTGGATACCCCACTACTCATGAGCGGATTTTTTAGGACCGTATATGTTCCTGAGGAGAGGGAGCGATCAAACAGAGTAAAGAAGCTGATCGCGTTTAACATGGAAAACGCCAGCTTCGTTCTCTGTCCTTGCTCAATTCAAGTTGACACACAGCCTCTGCGTGGCCTCCCCTGTATGTGTGCAGCGACCCGACCCCTTGTTTCTGGGTCAAGAGGAACCTGGCTCTCCAGGTTGGGGGTTGTGCTTAGGGGTAATATCCCTATCATAGAGAAAAATAAAATGTTTCGAGGCAACATCGAGCCTCGGATACGAACGGAGACAAAGCTGGCGACAAAGCGGAATCGTTATTCGATGAAGACTCCGACAAAAAGTCTTAAGCTTTCGGCATGTAAGTGAACGTCTCATATCAGTCCAACATCCAGAAAGGAACATGGCCATCAGTTGACCACCAACCAGATTGATAACATAGCGAACGAAGCCAGAAGCCGCGGAGTCGAGCTGAACAACGAAAGTTTGACGTCAGGATCAGTTTGACAATCACAGGAAACCGCTAGGATTTTTGCCGATTAAGTTTCCCTCAGTCTCCTGTAAAATCCTATAATACCGGCACAATCCACAGAACAATCAGAGATGCTGCCACTGATGTGTTGGGTTTCAAAGCACCGCCATGCAGCACAGCAAACTGCCTACAAAGCCTTGCTAGACAGACGGACGATAGCCGCTCGTGAACACTGCGAGCGGAAAAGGACAGGGGAACACACGCTTCTAAGGAAGAAAACAAAAAAGCATGGAAAGCGTGAGATCGAGGAGATGAAGAGATGCTACCCCAGGAATGACGCTCGCAAGTTTTACGAAAAAGTAAAACGAACATGCCAGAGCAGAAGCCTGTAGGGGTGAAGACGGACAACTAGTAGTAGAGCCATAGTCGATGTGAACGTGGAATTAACACTTCTGAGCTGCTGCTGAGCTATTTAAAGCGGCTGGAGGTGAGCTGGTAAGGCGAACCTCATCATCTGTGAAATATGGTCGGAGGAGAGCATGCCCGAATTTCAGCATCATTTGCCCAGTCTACAATCCTCTGAATTGTGGTCTAATGGCACCAAAACCTCCCAACCAGGTTCCGTACATTTGTTTCGTGACATTAAGGATGTGCGTGGGTTGGCATTGTCATGATGCATGACAACTCCTTTTCTGTCGGCCAATTTCGGTCGTTCTTTCCCGATTGTTTCATTCACACGATCGAGTGGTGCACAGTAGAAGACCAAACGACCGTTTCGCCAAGATGTCATAGCAGCAAATAGAGGACTAATTCCCTCCAATCCCACCAACCACTCAACATCAACTTGATTGCCGTCAATGATTTCGGATTTTCATTTGCTTGATGATTACTGTCACCGATATCTTATGCTAGGTTGCGTGCCGTTCCCGATCCACGAGCTGTAAACTTTCATCTACTTTTCTCAGTGAATGGCCGAAATTTCCGGAACAGACTCGAGCAAATCAGTACACCGTACACTCCACAAATTTTTCGCTATTTTTACCTTCATTTATCGTATTTCTTTAGGTATTTCACCCATTTACAAACCAATAAAACTGTTTACGCACCTTTCAAACGCACGTTTGTATGAAAGAATTGGATTAGTGCTACTCAACATACGGGTATCAGCACTATCTAATGACAAAAAACTGAGAAGACTTAACCATGGACCCAATGAAAATCTGGCTGTTCTTTTCAGAGAAATCTACCAAAATCAGCCTCCACTAAAAGGTATCCCCATACATAAAAAACAAAATTGTTTGGTTAAGCGTGCTATATAGCAGAAGCTAAATGGATTGTAATTGATCTTTGGAGAGCTATAACTGAATCACGTACTTCAGAAACTAGAAAAAAATGATGGTCGCAAGCGGCACTTTTATCGAACATAAATCGCACCTATCATGGCTGTAATATCCCCAAAAATCTAATTACATGCCTGACAAGGTTCCTCCTTTCCACAACTTTGAAATCCTTTTCCACATACCTACTTGTGTAGTATATCCATGTAAGGTCGGAAGCTCCATATCGTTGTAAAGGATTCTCTTCGTGGAAAAAGCAAAACTTGCCGTAGGCCGTTTGCTACCATCTGCTTTGACAGTATCATCATCCTGAACGAGCGAAACGGTGATTGGATCCTTCGAATAGTGTATTGCGAAACGTACGCCACAACACCATAGATACTGCCATACCCATACACACAGATAAGTATGGGCAACCTTCCCTCTAAGGTCTATAAATTTTGGTATGAAACTGTGCTCCTCGGAATTTTTCGGTTAATGTTTCAAGGCACAAGTAACATTTTTCGTCCTTTCCCAACTCCCTCAGCCCATGAAGCGTTGGTGAGATAGGGAGAAATCAAATCCCGATTGAATGGGAGAGATTGCTGATCCATGAACATAACCTAAACGAAGTTGTCATAAACACCCCACATACAAGCCACCCAAGTGATTAAGGATACCCAGGAATATGCTATGAATGAGAAACCGTCACAGTATACATATGTCAGTGAGTGAGTATACAGAGGTGATAGAGTGGGTGTTGTAGGTCGTATGGGATAACAAATCAGCACTTCAAATGGTCTTGCCTTGTAGCTCATAGCCAGCAGCGTGTTGACGAGGAGGATTGCTATGTTGGATTGTTAGGACTGTTCAAATGCTAGGATAATGATACTATCATACAAAGCGTATGTGCTATATGCATGTGGTGGAAACTAATCCCAAGTGAAAGTTGCTCTTGATGGCTATGAAATGTTGCTGATGACGACGAACGAGACCGGAGAGCCAAGCGTCCGAGACTTTGGAGTCGCCTTTTTGAAGGTGGAATGGACGATTCCATTTCCGTTTTATCTTTGGTATAAATATTTATGTTTCCAGCGCCATTGCTCGAGGCTATTATCTCTTAATACCGTTTCCTTTCTCTTGGTGAATGTTTGTGTCTCATTATATCATGAAATCAAGTCCTTTGTCGTGCAGTAATTGAAATGAATACACATTCATACCAATGGTGGCATGTGGTATGGTGGCATGTGTGACGTATGCGCTGCTCCCCTTGTGACGGGTATGGAAAGGAGCGAATGAGTGAGTTTTTTTTTTTGTTTTTTAATTGGATCCATGTGGGAGTCCTTTTGCACCTGGTAGCAACCGATCCACGAGCTTTGTTCCACGACGGTCGTCATCATGATGATGACTATCATCATCATCGTCGTCGTCGTCTGTGGACTAATGAATTAATTCAGGCGAAGGTTCTCTAGAGGCATTGGCCAGCCAGAACGCCAATTGAAGGACAAAAGGTTTAATTTCGAATAAATTACTTTTTAAAGAGAATGCAAATGGCATAGGGGATTAAAGGACCCTTCGGTTCAGTGCAATCGAGTTGGAGGCTGTTATTCAGCTACTATTCCTCACCGCAATACGTCGGTTGGCGGAAATTACGCTTCACAAAACCAAAAAGAAAGGAGTGAACGAAAAACAAGAAGGTAAGAGAAAAGGATTGTTGTTTGTTCTGTTCTTGTTGGAGGTTTTTTTTTCCTTTTTGCCTGCCGCTTGAGGCGTGGTGTTCGAGTGCAAGCTGCAATACGATGACGAGACGTCGACGATAGGACGATGGAATCCTTTTTGTGCGAGCGTTTTGTGGCACTCTCTCTCTCCTACTATTTTCCACTATCTTGTAACCGTCAATGGTAGCAGTTATGGCATTTATGGTCTTGTTGTGTTCTTTTGTTACGAAAAGGATTTGCATAAACAGGACGAGGACGAGCCGTATAAGGACACGACGACAGTATATTAATAATAAACTCGTTCACTTATTTAGCATATTCAGAAATGACGATGTTGGAAGTTTAAAATTGTTCGCAAGTCCCCAAAGACTAGCGGATAGAAGTTGTAATGGCACCCGTAGGGTTGTAGCCCCATTGTATTGTCATCGTTATGAGGCAATAGATACATAGATAGATTTCCCAGTGCAGGGATGGAAAAATGGCAAGAAAACTTTTTTTTTTTTCTCATAAATTTACTGTCTGCCTCCTGGTGTTGTGACTGATTGTGCAGACAGCAGCCAGTTGGCAGGATAACACAGCGATGGTGGCTTAATAGAAAAGTTAGTATTGTTATCGAAACCGGCAATTACCTAATTACTTATACAGAAATTGATACGGATACTGATATTCAACACAGGACATACCGCATACACAGGACCACAGCCCGCTGCTGTATCGGTGGTTTGTGGTTCCTGCTTAAACGAATGACACAATTTTCCATGTCCCCGAGCCATGTGCAGCTGCATTCGTATGTCCATATGCACTTGTATACGTATGATGGATTGTTTTGTGTTTTTAATTTGTTATATGGTTCGCTAGTGGTTTTGGCGCAATTTAAACTGTTGTCCTGTACGCGACTGAAGGACCTTTAATGAGGTAAACGAGGCTTACGATATTTGCATGGATTCTGTTTTTACTTTGTTCACTATTACTGGATTGGATTTAGTGTCCTAGTTGCGGTGGGATATCTGTGATTTGGATAGAGTTTTATACTACTTCCCAGGAGTAGCACTGGTCAGTGGATTTATGGCAACTGGCGGATTTCGGTGACATCAAGTATTCCACGGCAATGGTGTGGGGACATGAAAAACGACTGATGGTTGGTTGTGAAAAGTTAGTGTAATAATTTGCAAGGGACGAGTGACATTAATACATGCTATGTATGTATATCCGGTTTGTTGGAGATATTCCAAAAAAGTACGGTGGCACGGGGGCGATGGCTTTTAGTGGATATCATGGGCGGAAAGTTGTTTATGACACAGCGTGGGATTTAAATTGCTGTCAAGGGTCAGTTCAGGGAGAGCTGTGTGGATGTGAAGCTAAGTGGTGCAGTAATGACGGGTAATGGGATTGATGTTGGCATGGTTGTTGGTAGCTTAATGGGATTTCCGGTATTGTAGTTGCTCAGGATTTTGCATTTATTTTTGATTGTTTTCTCAGTGGCATCTAGCCTTTCAGCACAACTTTTTTCCATAAAGTACTTGACTTGACTAGAAGCATATAGAGGTATGACCCTTCGATTCAGTGAGCTGCTGACAGAAATCTTATTCTCGCCGAATAACAAAAGACCAGACAATAGAGCAGCGAGTAGAGAGATGAAAAAACTGACTGCGTCCGTGAGAAGAAACGCCATATACCGCTGCATACTTGAAGGCGCATTAAGTGATAGTATGACGGGCGGCCCGATATTCTGGTCAGAAAGTACTAGAAAGCTCTCGACCTAATATCAAATATTGGGTTATTGTCGGAGAATAAGAAGTCAAAGCTGAATGAGAAAGATCCCGAAAACTTCTTATGGAGGAGATGGAGAGATGTTACCATAGGAATGACGCTCGCAAGTTTTACGAGAAAGTAAAATGAGTATGTCAGAGTTATAAAGCCAGGGCAGGAGCCTGTAGGGATGAAGACGGACAACAAGTAGAAGAGTCACAGTCGATGCTGAGAATATGGAAGGAATGCTCCTGTTGACTGTTTAACGGTCTAGTACCGCTGTCAGGTAGAATGATTCATTCGCAATGTACAAAGAGGCAAGAGAATTTCATCCACCCGACCTAGACGAAATTATGCTAGTAATCTCAAAGCTCAGGACTAATAAAGCCACGGGCGCGGACGGTCTGTCTGCCGAGCTATTTACAGCGGCTGGAGGAGCATGCCGACGAATGGAACCGTAGCATAGTTTGCTCAGTCCACAAGAAAGGTGACTCCTATAGCTGCACCAACTACAGGGGAATAAGTCTCCTTAACATCGCATAAACGATCTTCTCTGCCGTATTGTGTGATCACCTGAAACCCCTTGTGGATAATCTGATATGTTCTTATCAGTGTGGTTGCAGGCCAGGTAAAGCCATAATAGACGAAATATACATATTGCAGCAGATCTTGGAGAAGACCCAAGAATACCAAATCGACATCCATCACTTTTTCGTCGATTTGAAGGCCGCGTATGAGAGTGTGCATAGAGAATATACAGCGAGCTATACAGTGCCATGTCTAGTTTTGACATCCCTGCCAAATTCGTCAGATTATGCAGAATGACAATGGAGAACTCTCGCTGCTCCATTAAAGTCGGTAGCGAATTAACCGAAACCTTTGATGTTAAAAAGGGATTTAGACAATTTGGTGTACAGTCTTGCCATTTATTGAACATCGTAATTGAAATGATCATAGGAGACTCACAGGCCAACCTAAGAGGTACGATCTATTTCAGGTCTGCACAACTGGACGAATTGGACGAATACAGCGGGACGTCATTGAAGCGTTCGAAAGCATTGAAGCAGAAGCGGCTAAAATGGGTCTTTCGGTTAACGAGAGTAATACGAAATATATGCTGTGACCTAAAAAAGACGCACAATCCCGAAGTAGTAAACGACTTCGGCTACCTTGGCTCACTAGTGACCAGCGACAATAACACCAGCGCTGAAATCAAACGCAAAATTAATCTTGCCAACCACTGTTTCTTTGAGCTCAAGAGGCTATTGAGAAGTAGAGCCCTCTCTCGAAAGACCCAGATTGCGCCTTACAAAACCTTAACCATCCCGGTCCTCCTTTATGGCGCAGAGGCCTGGACTTAAAAGAAGGCGGACGAGGAGGCCCTTGGTTGTTTCAGCAACATCGGCCTAGTACGAGGTCTTGGATCCAACGTCTAAGATGACTAGGCCATGTAGAGCGAATGGATAACACAGCTTCAACCCGCAGAGTCTTTGAGTCCAATCCCGAGGGACGACGCAGCAGAGAACGACCGAATCTAAGGTGGCGTACACAGGTGGAAGGGGACCTTAATCAACTAGGAGGGCGTCGCTGGTAAAAGACCGTGCAAGCTTGTTGATTGAGGCCCAAGTTCATGCCGGACTATAGCGCCACCCAAGTAAGTAAGCTACAGTAGTCCCTCTTTAACTCTATACAATGATTCCTGCATTGCCCCCACGATTTGAAGCATCCTTAACAGTCGTCCTAAGGTAGCTTGTTCAGAATCATGGTTACAGCCTCTTTGACCCTCTCTTTACAGCCATGATGCGTTCCTCTTGAAGTATGACTTTATCTTGGCGAATAAAAAAATTCACAGAGGCAACACCGGCGGTGAGGAGGAGATATGGCAACGTCGAAAATTCTTGCACAATCAACGAGGAGTGAGCCCGCGCATTGCAGTGTGGCAAAATATAGCCCTTCTTGGCGAGTTCGGGATGTATGTATGTATGTTGGCGTTACAGTCCATGAAGAACCTGAGCCGAGCTTCTCTCAATCACCCATGCTGTGTGTGATTTCATTTTCCCATAGGTGAAAGGGACCTACAGTTTATTGCCGGTTCCGAACGGCGAATTTCGAGAAGCTTTTCATGACAATTTTACTACAGGGGGTTTTGTCAGAGCCCCGCTGAGGAGAAACACCGTGAAAAACACGTTCGATGACATGGCTGTGTCGGGATTCGATCCCGTGTCATCGGCGTCAGAGGCCAACACACTACCCACTGCGCCACGGTGCTCTCATAAAGTTCGAGAGTTCGGGATACGTACGGAAAATACCTGCTCGAAGCCTCATCCGAATGCCAACAGAGAACTATCCAGTCACTGTTTGGTCGATAGAAACGCTGAGCATTTCCTTCAGTCGCATCCTCCCATTCGTTGGCCGCTTCCTACATTTTGCTACCAACTGCTGACTTAGTCTATGGACTTCCATCTGGCACCTGCAATTTTCAGAGAATTTTCGAATGTTTTACGACGCAGTGTTGTCAGCTCCCAAGCTATCACTTAATTCCCGGAATATAATAGTCACACCTCGTACGTTACCATTGGTGAAAAATGTTTAAATAAATAGAGTACCTTTGACAGCTTCACTTTGGCATCAGCGGACGATCCTTTGTCATCAAGGATGCGGAAATCCCCTAGTAATCTGCTTAATCGCGTCTAAATCGTCTAATTGTAAAATGAGATTCTAGACGACATGTGATATCAACAAGAGAGCGCCAATTATTACGTGAATCATTTTTTGGACATGTCTCTATTACGTGTGCAATTTATCGACAGTAATCATCTGCCCCGGCCACGTGACTTTTCGCTCTAAATTTTTCTGCTTTTGTGAAATGTTTGATGTCCAAGGCTTATGCCACTGAGCTGTGACCACTCGCCTTAAAAGACTGCATATATACAAATGGGATCTAGGTGTTTATTGAACACATCCTCCAAAGCTTCTTTTCTTCTACTACTTTACCGAGCGTTTACTACCTTACCCCGTCAACATCATGCTTAAGCCTATAAAAGGAATGAAACAGTTGGACTCTTTCTTCTTTTCCTCTTATTCTGCGAAGCATCAACCGTGGCCGTGGACGCTAAACCCTGTCGTTTTCTTCATCAAATTCTTAAATTATAAATTCTTATTTTGCATTACATACTGAACTATTCTTAAATTATTATATACTCTTAATTTATACTACCTACTGAATTACTCTTAAATTATAAACTCTTAATTTGTACTACATACTGAATTATTCTAGAAATTTGAACTAAACTATTTTCCTACTAAATTGTCTACAATAAAATATACTTCAATATCGCATTGGAAATACTGTTTGATCTCCACATGGGGGCTCAACCGGGATTGGAGCAGTTATAATTCAAGAACAGTATATCCTATCAAAGGTCTTTGTTACAACGTGGATGCCAAATAACAAATCAACGAGGACGAAAACAATAGCAGGTCAAATTAATAACATCTATTTAACAGAATGTCGAGGAGACAGAGGAGGCTACAAAGGGATTCTCAATTTGATAGCGGAATGGCTTCAACAAGTGTTTCTATGCCTATCGATGACATTGACAGTACGATAAAAATTAATTTTGCTGATGCGGAGAACATTTTAAGGAAATTTGGTGGTATGGAAGCGGAGAGTGTTAAAAAGTGGATAAATGATTTTGAGCAATATGCAGAAGTATTTCAGTGGAATGCTCTTCAAAAGTTCGTGTTCTGCAAAAGGTGTTTACGCGGAGCCGCAAAATTATTTATTGACCTCGAATCCAAGCCTTTGAATTATATGGACTTAAAGCAAGCTTTATTAGAAGAGTTTCAGTCTAAACTAACGAGTGCAGAGGTACATGCTAGGCTTCGAGGGAGGCGGAAAAAGAGAGAGGAATCTTTCCGTGAATACTTGTACAATATGTTGGACATTGCTTCTCAAGCCGACGTTGATCAGCTTTCAACCATTACTTACGTTATTGACGGCATTCATGATAATTCTACAAATAAAATAATATTGTATGGTGCTAAAGATATTAAAGAATTTAAAGAGAAGCTTTTGGTGTATGAGCAAATTAGGAAGAATGAAGAGGCAAAACACGTGGTAGAAAAGAGAAACGACCATAAACTAAAATCATCGATTAAGAACCAAAACACTGTTGGTCAGAGATACTGTTTCAATTGTGGGTCGAGCGAACATGAGCATCACAACTGTCCTCAAAAGGGCAGGGGACCAAAATGTTTTAAATGCAACAAATATGGGCACAAGAAACCAGACTGCAAGGAGGAGATTCCGAATTCTAAACCAATGTTGATGGCGTTAAGAAGAGCGACGAACGTAAGTACAGTTACTCAATCAAAAGAAGGTCGAAAAACAGTGTGCATGGAAGCAAAGGTAAATGGTATATCTTTCAAGTGTTTGATTGATACAGGAAGTGAAATTTGTGTCATGAAAAACTGTTGTATGAAACTTATTTTTCCTCAGTTGAATTTGAGAAGCTCTCCTATTGTAGTATCTGGTTTGGGATCGAATATCGTAACTAAAGGTTCCTGTAAAACATCAGTCGAAATCGACAATGAAGTATTCGACGATATTGAAATTCATGCAGTCGACGATGGTTGTTTAAAATCTGATATGATTGTTGGGATGAATCTATTGCAGTGGGCTGATGTCAAGATAGCGGCTGGTAAAACTACTATCGTTAAAAGCAAGGACAAACAAATTGGACCAGAACTACCCGTTAAATCGGAAGAAAAAGAACTAATGCATGCTAACGAGTCCATTTGTTTTTTAGCAAGTATAAATATGAATGCAGAAACTGAAAACAAATTTAATATGTCAGGATTAGAAAACCTAAAATTAGAAGAGGCTGAGCAGGTACTTTCTTTAATTAAACATTACTCACCACAGGTACCAGAAAAATCACCTATAACCATGAAGATTGTCACCATGGACGACGAACCATTTTACAAACCACCCAGGAGATTCCCACCTCTAGAGCAAAAGATAATTCAAAACCAAATACGACAGTGGCTAGACGATGGTATAATAACGGAAAGTTCTTCGGACTACGCAAGTCAAGTGGTGTTAGTGAAAAAGAAGGATGGGTCAAGCAGACTTTGCGTTGATTTCCGAGGTGTGAACAAAAAAATATTCAAGGAAAGGTATCCGCTTCCAAACATCGAGGAGCAATTAGATAAGCTACAAGCAGCAAGGTATTTCACGACGTTGGACCTGGAGAATGGTTTCTTCCACGTCCCAGTCGAGGCGGCAAGTAGAAAATACACGTCATTTGTAACTCATTGCGGACAATTTGAATTTTGTAAAGTGCCTTTTGGGCTTTGCAATTCACCGCATGTTTTTCAAAAATATATAAATTTTATATTAAAAGATTTAATCAATAGGGAAATTGTAGTTGTATATATTGACGATATTATTATTCCATCACAGACAATAGAAGAAGGCATAAGAAGACTGGAAGAAGTGCTCGGCGTTGCTTCAAAGAACGGCCTCAGAATAAAATGGAAAAAATGTCATTTTCTTAAATTTGATATCGAGTATCTTGGTCATCGGATACGAAATGGCAGCATCTCACCATCCTCATCTAAGTCTAAAGCAGTTGTTAACTTTCCCATACCTTCTACAGCTAAACAATTACAAAGTTTCCTTGGCCTTGCAAATTACTTTCGTAAATTTATTCCAGATTTTGCCCGTAGAGCTCGACCCCTGTCCGACATATTGAAAAAATCATCCAGTTTTAAGATGGATGGACCACAGTTAGCTGCATTCAACGATTTAAAAACGGCGTTAATCACCGAGCCTGTACTAAGGATTTTTAAGTACGGTGCCTCAACTGAATTACATACGGATGCATCAAGGGAAGGTTACGGGGCTGTTCTCCTTCAGCGAGATTCAGAAGATGACAGCTTTCATCCAACATATTATATGAGCAAAAAAACAACGTCGGCTGAGCAAAACTATAGCTCATACGAACTCGAAGTTTTAGCTGTTATCGAAGCGCTTAAAAAATTTAGAGTCTACCTTTTAGGCCAACGGTTTAAGCTAATTACTGACTGTAAAGCTTTCGAATGCACGATGCGAAAGAAAGATTTAACAACTAGAGTCGCAAGATGGGCACTTCTATTAGAAGAGTTTGACTACACGATCGAACATAGACCAGGAACCAAAATGAAACACGTAGATAGTTTGAGTCGTAATCCAACAGTATTTTGTGTAACAAGTTCCGGTAGTAGTGATTTTCTTCGGAAACTAGCGGAATCTCAGCGTAAAGACGATCGATTGAATTCTATAATCGAAATATTAAAAGATAAACCATATAAAGATTACGTTATGTACAACGAAATACTTTGTAAAACCCTTAATAGCAATACTGTTTTTGTCGTTCCAGATGGTATGGTCAATAATATAATAAAAGATGTTCACGAAAGGGGTCATTTCCATCACAGAAAGATGCAAGAGATTATCGAAAAAGAATTTTTCATACCAGGATTAAGAAGTAGAATAACTAAAATCATATCTAATTGCGTTCCTTGTATATTGGCAGAGAGAAAAAGAGGGAAACCAGAGTGCCTTTTACAACCTATACCGAAGGGAGAACGACCACTGCAGACGTTTCATATTGATCACTTAGGGCCCATGCAATCCACAAGAAAAAACTACAGATACATTTTATCAATTATAGATGCTTTCACCAAATTCTGTTGGCTGTTCCCCACGAAGACATTAACCAGCGAGGAAGCTATCCAGAAACTCGAGATTATAGCTGAAACATTCGGAGATCCTGAAAAAATCGTTGCGGATAAGGGAGGAGCATTCATCGCTAATTCTTTTAAGGACTACTGCAGGAATCGTAATATTGACCTACATTTTATCACCGTAGGAGTACCAAGAGGTAACGGGCAAATCGAGCGCCTTCATTCTACTGTCATTGCAGCTCTAACAAAATTGACAATAGACGATCCGGAGAAGTGGTATCAACATATCAAGCCGCTGCAGCAAATTTTAAATTCTTCATACCAACGAGCTATTAACACGACACCTTTTCAACTTTTCGTAGGTACTGATATGAAAACTTCAAAGGACTTGAAGATCATGGAGATCATAGAAGAAGAGTACATCAAACAGTTTGAAGAAAATAGAGAACAACGAAGACGACAGGCTAAAATTGAAATCCTAAAAATACAAGACGAGAACAAGCGGGACTTTGACAGGAGAAGAAAAAAAGCGATAAAATATGATGTAGGAGACCTAGTGGCCATCGAGAAAGTTCAATTTGGTGTTGGTCAAAAAATTCGACCTAAATTTATTGGACCATACCGTATTATTTCAGTCAAAGAATTCGATCGATATCAAGTTAAGAAGCAAGGCGATCACGAAGGACCTAACAACACCGAAACCAGTGCAGACAAGATGAAACCGTGGCTTAGCGCAAATGTCGATGATCGAAGTTCCAATTACGACGAAGAAGAACTATCTTCCGGAGAGGAAGATATCTCAGGACGGCCGAATGGGATCTAGGTGTTTATTGAACACATCCTCCAAAGCTTCTTTTCTTCTACTACTTTACCGAGCGTTTACTACCTTACCCCGTCAACATCATGCTTAAGCCTATAAAAGGAATGAAACAGTTGGACTCTTTCTTCTTTTCCTCTTATTCTGCGAAGCATCAACCGTGGCCGTGGACGCTAAACCCTGTCGTTTTCTTCATCAAATTCTTAAATTATAAATTCTTATTTTGCATTACATACTGAACTATTCTTAAATTATTATATACTCTTAATTTATACTACCTACTGAATTACTCTTAAATTATAAACTCTTAATTTGTACTACATACTGAATTATTCTAGAAATTTGAACTAAACTATTTTCCTACTAAATTGTCTACAATAAAATATACTTCAATATCGCATTGGAAATACTGTTTGATCTCCACATACATATGTATGTATGTGCCACTGAATGTGTCCAGTTCTTACATTTTGGGAGAACAATTTGGGACAAATTTTGTATGGCAATAGATAATTGAGTAAATAAGTGAGATTGAATCAGAAACTGGCCACAAATTAAGGCCTCCTGCCCTGTTCTGACAGAACTGTCCAACGTTGTATATAGTTTTCCAATTATCTAGTTACCCAGTTGAAATCGTTCCTTTTCGAATTAAATATTAAAAAAAATCGATGGGAGATAACTGCGACCACAATCTTTAAAAAAAAAATTAGAAAGAAGTCCTGACAAGATCGGTGATCTTCGATTGCTCGCAGCGTTCAGCAACTGATCTTTGGCTAGGAAATATACATTTTCGAAAATTTTTTATCTGTTGCCGATAGATTGACTGAGAAAAATCGCATTTTATCCTAGTCACGATCACCGTAACGATCGCGTATAAATTCGCATTTAAGGTGTTGACTTGAAGCGTTACCTTACATTTTCACATTTTTCTTATTGTGATCATGATTAAAATTGTCAGGCCACTGAGCGCTCCAAACCCTTGCACCTGATCGTGATTTTACCGTTGAATGCTTCAGAGACTGATCCAAATCAGAGGCGAATAACGCAACGTGCCACCAATTACCCGAAATGCTATATATCATGATTGATCCTTAACTCGAACGAGAAGGATGCCAAAGTTAAAGGGCAACCTTACAATATTCATGATTTCAAGGACCCCCAACGAAATTACTGGCAAACGACTATAAATCACAGTCGTCAGTCATGATCATCGGTTTCGATCTTCATCATCATCATCATCATTATGGACATGGACCCGTCAATTCTTGAAGAGTTATGACATCAACGATACACACGCATGCGCCCATACATCTGTATAGGTCGACCGAAAACCAGGTTATCTCCATTACAAAGTTTAGTTCCTATAAGTGGGGGAATTCCCAGGCTCAAGGCCTTAGAAATTGTCTCATTACTACATTATGAATGCATTGCCCCATTCGAGCTTGCGTAACTCCACACACATATACACACACACCAATGGAGAGGGCGAGAGAGAGAGTCCACTTCTGGGTGGCGGTAGACATCACATATGGCGACCTAAACCACGCGGATGATTAAAGTCGAAAAGGGAAAAGTGGTAGTAGTAGTAGTACATAGTAGTAGAAGCGGAAGATAAAAACATCATTACGTCAAGCTTGGAGGCTATGATGATGTTTTGATATTGGGTAGGGCCAATCAACTTGGTGACTGATTCATGGTCCTGATGGTATGTTGCGTGCGGTGATCCCGCCGAGATTGATGGGGCGCCTCTTGCATTATGGATGAGTAGAATCTTGTTTTTTTTTTATTTTCCGTTTTTGTTGTTCTTCTTGTTTCGCTTCTGATTTTATGATATATGTGATCGAAGGCGAGGGCCCGAAGTGTGGGAGGCAACCATATAAGGATGATGTTTATGAGGTGATTACAAGATTCGAACAACCTTATTGAGAGATAGATGAGCATGGGAGCGAATCGGGTAATGTATGGATCAAGTATCGGAAGAGCCTTGAAAATGCTCCGTAATTGTTAGCAAGTCAACAGATACCATTTACGGCTCACTCCAATTGTATAATTATGATAAAGCAATTCAGGAGCATGACATACAATGTGATGTTCTTGACGACATTGGCTTTGCGGCTACTATACTCGTACCATCAAAGGATCGAGTCACGACTCGACATGGTACAAGGTACGAGTACACTTCATTCTGCCTGTACACCCCGGTAAGTCACTTAAAATCTAATTATTGAAATGTTAATGTAAACGTTTTGAACATTGACTCGTCACATTGTGCCACAAACATTATCATTCTGCTGACAAGGACAATGACGATGGGAATTGCATGATGGCGATGTTGATGCTAATGATGATGGTAATGATGTCGTACGTTTTTGCTACGTGAGGGTGCGAAGGTGGAGTGAGAATATTCAGCCCACTCAACGTCAGATGATGTTGATTGCACACATTATTCAATGAACACAGAATGTCACATCCGGAGGACCGGAAGGGCAATTGATTTGCCTTAATCCAGGTGATTTAATAAATTGACATTTGTTCTGTTCCTATTTAGTTTGCTACCGTGCTCGTTTCGTTGGCAGATGCTCAAAGACCAAATGATTCGGATGCATTCTCTACAGTGGGTGTGAGTGAGGTTGGGCGAAGGTCGTCAGGGGGGTATGTTTTTAGCTTGCTTCGATGCACAGCGACATGTTGTCGAACATGGAATGTTGTGTAGGATCAAATTGGAAATTTAATGCATGACATGACTCCTATGATGGTTCTACACAAGGCAGATGGTTGGTGGTTGTGAGGAAATGCACTTGGTTGAGCGTGAAATCCTTTAAAGTTGTAAAAGAATTGCAAGCGAAGTCAAGAGAGCGATCAAGTTGGTTTTCAATCGAATGTGGTATTCATTGGAAAGGGAGTGCCACACAATACCCTTTCATTTCCTTTCAATATTTGGATTCCAAGTCCTTTCACTGCTATCATCAGATAAAAAAAAAAACACTACCCCACCAATGCCTCATCATTCCGCTCCGGCGAGCGCAAAAACTACATCAGTTCATAATTTCCAAGGATTAAGGATTCGACTTCTAATTAGACAAGTCTTACTTTATTAATCGCTCAAGGATGTACCCCCCATCGTACCATAGAAGCAATCCACTACAGTTGCTGGGATTTTGTGCCCCATCTTCCTTGCCATGGTGCATCGTAAAGTTTTGGTTAATATACACAAAATCATGAAAGGACTCTGGGCGAAACAAAATGCAATTAAAAAAAAAAAAAACTCTTCTCAGATTGTTCTTCATATCCTTACTCTAACTACAATTTCAATGTTAGCCCGTGCGAAGGGTTACGAAGCGATACCACCACGTAAAGAGCAGATACAAATGGGATCCCAGTTGAGCACAGAAGTTTATAAGAAAATTCGAAACCGCCGCAAACCTATTTAAATACCCAAGAGTAGAATTACTGTCGTCCTTGTGCAGAGCAGTTGCTTCTTTCCTCTCATTCTCGAGGGTTTTTTCTTTCTTTTTTACTTAACTCCTCTTACTCGAGTTCAACTACTTCATTTTGGGTTTTGTTACGTCGGTCGTTCGGGCCGGGGGAGTGCATGAGGTTAGTTTGATGATGCTAGTGTATCCTAGGTCAAAATTATAAGGATTCGGTAATCCTGGTGTTAATTTAATGCCTTCGCAACTGCTTCATTCTCTATCGGAAGTGTACTGTAATCTTTTGCTTTACGTGACTGTTTTGCATAATTTTTTGTTCATCTATTCAGCTCGTCCTTACTCGGATCAAAAGGGATACAAAATAGTTGAATGTATTGGGAGATTGGGCTTTTGGGGGCTTAACACCAAATAATCCCGGTGTCATTCGATAAAGTTGTAGTAAATGCAGGTAATTTTGTTTGTATTGCGGGTGTCCTTTAAAATGGTTCCTGTTATCATGTAGTCATTGTTGTCTATGGTCCTTGGGTGCAAAAGGATAGTTGAGTTTTTTTACAGTCACTTCGTGAGATGACTTGTAAAAAGGTGAGTGCGATAGGAAATTGCTGTTTTGTGACACCTTAAAACAGGATGCAGGAGAGCTAATTTAAGGAGAGGTTATGTTTTGTTATTCTTTGTGGCAGACAATAAAACGAGTGGTTTTCGTAGGAGGTAATTCCGGGTTCATTTAAGGACAAAAGTGCTTGGAGATACGAGTAAGTTAGACATTGTATTCGTGTGGTATTATTTCATGTCCTTAACTAGCTTAGGTGAATGGTTATGAGAGTGCTGCTTACTTATGTGGTATGCATGGCAGTGTCGGTCTTTGGTGCTTTTTGCATCGCTAGTGGTTAGGAGAGGGTGCGAGCAAAGAGAACAAAGAGGTCGATCGTGTTTAACATGGCAAACGCCAGCTCCGATCTCTGTCCGTGCTCAAACCAAGTTGACACCCAGCCTCTGCGTGCCTAGATAGAACCTATGCCCAATGCCCCAGCTACGACACAAAAATAGTTCTAAGAGATGCAAAACTGGGCAAAGAGGACATATTTGAGTCGATCATAGGAAACACCACATCCGACAACGGACTTAGGCTAATCGATTTCCTAACGGGGCGTAACCTCCTTGTAGCAAGTACACGATTTCCCCATCGCAACATCCACAAGGGTACCTGGCGGTCTTTTGATCAATCGACCACCAACCAGATTGATCACATTGCGATCGACGCCAGACACTCCTCTAGTATTCTCGACGTACGAACCTTCCGAGGGGCCAACATCGACTCGGACCACTACCTTGTTGTAGCCAAGCTACGAATGAGTATATCAAGAATGTTCAGGAGTCGAGTAGGACAACGTAAGTTTGACGTCGGAAAGCTTCAATCGCAAGAGACTGCCAAAATCTTTGCCGATCGTATCTCTTCCAAGCTCTCTCAAAATCCGCCCACAGCAGCACAAACAATAGAGCAGGAATGGGCGCATTGTCAGAGCGCCGTCAGAGGGTAAAACCAAATATACGCTTTCACCTAAAAGAGGCGGTCAACACCGACGTATTGGCCAGAACGTCACCATGGGCGGATATAACTTTGAAGTGGTCAAGGAATTCGTCTACCTTGGCTCACTGATGACCGGCGACAACAACACCAGCGCTGAGATAAAACGCAGAATCACTCTTGGCAACCGCTGTTTCTTTGGGCTCAAAAGGCAATTTGGAAGTAGAACCCTCTCTCGGCAAACCAAGGTGACACTTTATAAGACCTTGATCATCCCAGTCCTCCTTTACGGCGCAGAGGCTTGGAACTTACCAAAAGCGGATGAAGATGCCCTTGGTCGTTTCGAGAGGAAATTTCTGGTCCCGTTTGTTAGAACGGTGTATGGAGGAGAAGATTTAACGAAGAACTGTACGGGTTCTACAGCGACATCGGCCTGGTACGACGTCTATGGATACAGCGTCTAGGCCATGTAGAGCGCATGGAAAATACTGCGCCGACCCGAAGAATCTTCGAATCTACCCCGGATAGAAGGCGCGGCAGAGGACGGCCGCATCTACGGTGGCGCACGCAGGTGGAAGGGGACCTTAACCAACTGGGCGTGCGGCGCTGAAAACAGCTGGCCAAAAACCGTGCCAGCTGGAGACGCTTGTTGGTTGAGGCCCAGGTTCACCACATACTGTAGCATCACCTAAGTAAGTAAGTAAGTGGTTAGCCCAATTTTGATGATTTTTCTTTCGTCACTTTCCAACTACAAGGATCAGTGATCAGTGATCTCTACTTGCTCTATAGAACTGTTCATTTGAATGTTATACATGGTAGAGTCTTCGTCTCCGATATTGTTACCATCACTCCTTGTTAGCCAAGTTTTGGTGATTTTTTTTCATCATTTGTGGCCATTGGATTAATGATCAGTGATCTCCACGTACTATATAAAGCTGCTTACTTGGATGGTATGCACGGTAGTGTCGGTCTTTGATGAGTGATCACCAGTTCTGGTTAGTTAAATTTTGATAATTTTTCATCATTTTACAAGATCAGTGATCTCAACTCTATAGAGCTGTGCGCTTAAATGTTAAACATGGTAGTGTCCATCTTCGATACTTTTACCGTCATTCCTGGTTAGCCAAATGTTGATGATTAACCTTTCATAACTTTTGGCGTCCCTCTTCAACTAAGAGGATCAATGATCAGTGACCTCTACATATTATAAAGAGCTGCTTACTTGGGTGGTATGCACGGTAGTGTCGGTCTTTGATACCTTTATTACCGGTTCTGGTTAAATTTTGATAATTTTTTATCATTTTAGGCGCAACTTTTCCAATTAACATTTATCAGCGATCAGTGATCTCAAGATACTCTATAGAGCTGTGCACTTGAATGTTATACACGGTGTTGTCCGTCTTCGATATTTGGTTAGCCAAATGTTGATGAATTACCTTTCATAACTTTTGGCGTCACTTTCCAGCTAACAGGATCAATGATCAGTGATCTCTACATACTATAGAACTGCAAGATTAGACGAGAGGTTTTTTTCAAAGTGCCATCAATTGAGATGATGTTGTGGAAAATCGTATTTTTTATCAATCGATTGCAGCATGATTACTTTTTAGTTGAAACAAAATTTAACAGATCGGTTCAAATGATCTTGAGTGTGTATTTTATTGCAGTTATCAACAGAAACATTTTCTAGGAGACAATATGACGACCAGCGTTTCGAATATAAAACTTTTGGACTTGCATAGCTCTCCTAAAAAATTCTCAGGATTAAGGCGATCTTGCTAGCAGTTAGGTCACTCAAAATTATCTTTAGTGACTGGAGGATCGATTCCGGTTCCGGAATTATAAAACATTGATGGCGTAGCGAGACGTCTGCTCTTACCTGATCGTATAACTCGATAAGGACTAGTGGATTGGTGTGTAATGTGACAGGATATGTACTACACGGTACTCTGCTATGCCTGGTATGTATCACCGCCCTGACATTTTAATCGTTGTTTTTGATTCTGTACTATACTGTTTCAGACATTTAGGGCATTAAGAAAAACAGTTTAAGCCTGACGACTGATGGGAATGTCTTCAATCAATTGGTTTTTTTTATAACATCACAGTTCCGCAAACGATGGACTTTCTAGGCTTCCCTTCATTTCTTACCATTCAAGTCCAATCAAGAAGTAAAAATAAAGTACTCAGCAACACATCACCCGATAGCGCTTCCTCGTCATCGCACATCATCATCATGATTGACATTCCTGCAGCTGATTGATCGTTGCGCTGGTGGTAACATACCTCATCATGCATGCATGGTCCGATGATGGCCACACTGGCCAGTCATTACGATCCCTCACTGATTAATACAACAAGCAAAAAGCAAATAATGTTACCAACTTCTGTGCCCGTTCATAACCTTCCCATTTCACATCCTACTTTTTGGCATTCAAAAAACAAAAAAAGGCAAACAACAGAAAACGTTTAAAAAGCGTGATGAAAACAAGTGATCGCCGCACCGATCACAAAGTATCTTGTTTGTTTACTCGCATGTTAACAACGTTAAAAAACAATTTCAATGATGATGATCCAGTCCTTCATCAGGCCCTCCGACATCTATCTTCTTCTTCTTCCTTTCTCCTGATTTTGTGCCCGCCGGCCAGAAATTAATTCACTTGATTCCGCCAGTACGATGTGGTACGTAGGAACAGTACCACCAATAAGGTGTGCGAATTGCAATGCGAAAGATATGTACTCGTACGTATGAGTTATAAACAAAAAACGATCTTGCAACAAAGTATTGCAATTGATTCCTTCCGCTGTGGCATGTATGAATAGAATAAGTAAGTTCGTCCTCGTCATGAGATTGTAATGATCGCATAGGGATTTGGTGCCTCCGTGGAATTTCTGGCACACGCGTTCCGTAACTCATCGATCTGGTGCTTGGGTAAATTCGGTGGTGATTCGAATGTGTGGTCGGTTGGTATGATGATTATCTGTATTATGTTCGGATGCTGTTAAGATGTTGAGATGTTCAAAGATGCTCAGATGCTGAGATGCGTGCGCGGAGCTCGTTTACTCGAAGTAAAAAGCCCAACAAAGACTCCATGGAAGAAAAAGTAAAGCAAAATGAGTTTGTGGAGCAGTGGAAGGTAAGGAATTCGGAGGATGTGAAGAGCCGGTGTGTGTGTGTGCGCGCATGTGCGAGAGCGCGCGAGCGCGAGAAGAGATAAATTAACGAAATTATTAGGTTTTACGCGGCCCTCAATAGCGGTTAATTAAGTGCTTATTTATGCTCCTTATGCTTCCTCTACTCCTTTCATTTCTTCCTGATGTTCTGACTTTTCATTTTTGATTTTTCTTTTTTGTGTGCATTTTTATTCTTTTTCATTTCGACCAGGACAGGGTGTATACCTCCGCATAAGAAGGCGTAGAAATAATTAAATAAGAATTAGACCGAAGAGGGACTGAGATTCAGATTGAGATCGTAGGTCGGTCGGCGTGACTGGTTGCGTGTGACTTCGCGCAACGTGTGCAAATTGGAAATTGGGACAAATTACACGGTGAAATTAATGGGGTGCCCGGCCTTCTAATTATGAGTAATTTTCCTAGGACTTGTTATTCATCCGCAAGCGAATGGAAAGCGGATAATAAGCGAGTAGTAATGGGTGGATGAAGCCACTTCTTATTGAACAGAGGCACGTGGTTAATTTAGAGGCATTATCCTTCGATAGGCTTAACACGGATTCAACGGTTGATATAGCAATTTGTAAGGAATTTCAAGAGCATCGAAGGGTTTTGAACTCATACACTCATTCGTTCTATGCAAATCGGAAAGAATACTTCACAGAGAATGAATTAAGATCAAGTTATGACAGCCAATACATAAACCACTTGAGCGTAAAGTGCCTCACAATTTGTTTGAAACGCTCTCTTCAACCACCAACCATCAGCTATCGGCAAGTTTGAACAGTTCTTTGGAAATTGTCCAACTTTCCAATTAAATCTTCTTCTATCCCCATAGTACCATCGTATATTTGAACGAGCTATCGTCCTTTACTCCTCGCCCGTTTCGTGGAAAAAAAGTTTTCGCCGAAACAAAAGAGAAGAATAAATTCGGTTGAAAGAAAATCGATTCCGTTGACAAGGTACTTTCGCTTTCCTGCGCCACCAAAAGCCATACGCTAAAGGTCCGCTCACCTTCAAATAATAATTGTAACCGAAAACCGAAAACCAAAAACATAGAAACCAAAAACGGAAAACGTAATGCGCCAGGTAGGGAAATTGTCGTTCTCATTGTCACCTCACCGCGCGAGAAACGAGCGAATGAGGATATTCGCTGACCGGAGATTCCGGGAAATCCCCATTTTTATTTTGTTTTGTTGTTTTTTTCCCGACGACACAAGCTGGAAAAATGAGGCAAACCAATTGGGCTCGTTGTCGTCCACCCACCCCCCACAGTGACTTGTGGGCGATGGAGCCCATGCCGTGTGAGAAAATGAATCCAATCAGAAAGAAAACGAAAAAGAACCAAACTAGCGTGTTGCGCTGGTGTCGTTGGCAACATGTTGCAATGGTTGTTGCACACGCAGCGGTGGCAACCACCCCTTAGGGAAGCACGACATACGATGCGCGACTTCAAGGAATTGAAGAAAACAATATCTATCCATCCCGAGACTGAGAACCGATAAAAAAAAAAAAAAAATGGAGAAAAGCAACATTAAATATCACAGACTGTCGCCGTCGTTTTCGTTGTCATGTACTCGTACTCATAGTCGTATTCTCGTGTTCGTAGTGTTGCCCGGTCGTCGTGCGATGTTCTAACGTTCCTGTGACACGGTATCCTATGTTGGATTGGATTGAGTTGGATCTGTTAGTGCCCGCCCCGATAATGTGAGCTGAAGGAACACCGTCCGTCCGACCGAGCGAGCGAGCGAACATTGACGACGACTTGGGAATTGTTTTCCTTTCGCGAGGATGACGATAATAATGATGATGATGATGGTGTCATGGTGTGATGGTGCTTTGTCGTAAAGACTTGGGGGCTTGTGACTTTTGCTACTACTAGTGCTTTCCTCCTTTCTAATGCTCCTCCATTGATTTTAGTCGTGTGTGAGTTTACTACGAGCACGTTGACGACATTTCTCAGCAAATCATTTTTCAATCTTCTTGCTGCCGGTCGGTCGTAGTATGTTTAGCTGCTAGCTGCTCCACTGTGTTGTGTGTCAGTTCAAGTCAAAGTCGCTTTTCTGTGTACCATGTGATTGTTGTTCTCTTTTTTGTGTTTTGTTTTATGTGTATAGTTGCTGGTGTTGCTGTGCTGTTGCTGGTGCTATTGAATGATCGGGTGGCCTCGTCTCTACGCGTCGACTAAAAGTCAAGAAGCCTCGAGCAGATGCAACGTGGTCGCCGCAGCAACTGGTCGGCTTTTTCGGGAGTTTCCTCGCTCGCAGCAATCATTTTCGTTTTTCTGTTTTCCATATCCACAACTACGTGAACGTAACCCAATCACTCTTCTCGGTCAGTTTTTATTCTCGTTCTCGTTTGTGTGCTTGATTTTCAAAGATCCCTTCGTATTCCGAGTGCGTATTCCGTCAACTTTATACCAATCTACGAGTACTACTCGTACGGGCTTGCGTGTGGTTGTGTGGTGTACATAGCATAGTGAGTGCTGTGAAGAGGATAATAATAATTCAAGCTGTCAATTGGGGGGTTGGTCAATGGGGTTGCTTCGCTGTATTCCCTATTGATTGGATTGATAATTGTATCTTGGGGGTGCTCTTATGCGTGTTGTGTTCCATGCGGTCGTTCGCCAATAGGCTGTTTGTTGTCTTTCCTTTGAGGTCGACACCAACTCACAACTGCCACTGGGGGGGAGGTTGGAAAATGCATTTGAGCGAGAGATACTTAAATGGAATTTAGCTCGAAGGCGTCAGCGTATTGAGATTGTAAGGAAAGAATTAAGTGTTAAAGGAAATAGAGCTTAATTAAAGCGGTGACATGTGGTTACGCATGGTTGTCTTAGAGGTGGTGGTTGTGATGCGATTAAAAGGGGTTGCTTGGGTGTGAACAATACCTTCGTTTGCTTATTTCGTCTTATTTGGTTTTATTTTTCTCTACCCTGTCACGCAGGGTGAAATAAAAAGATGCGTCGTTGCACGTTCGCAAATATGGTATCAATTACGGATTAGGAATGCGTGTACGGGGAATTTGGTGTGAAGCTTTAGTTTAGTTAGACGATGATGTTAGTGCGGTAACGTGAGATATAGGGCTGTAGAATAAAGTTGATCACACGCCACTGTAATGTATATGTTTGAATTGAAGGCAAGTTGCGGCTTAACTTATTGCGTAGACGGATAGGGAAGTGCGTTATTCTAGAATTTGTCGGAATTAGAAGTAGAAGAACACTTTAGTGACTTCTTGCTTATCAAGATTAGATTAATTGACGTACGAGGTGGTACTAGTGGATTGTTTGGAAGAAGTCGTGGAACTTGACTTTGTTGGAAGCATATTAAGACCATTTCAAGAGCTTTTAGAGCTTCATGGGCTTACAAATTGGGTCGTAGTGGTACTCTGAGAACAGGGTATGTATTAAAAAATGTGGCCTTATGACGACTTGTGTTTTTTTTTTTTTTAAACAAGCAATAATGTGTCTAGAAATCAAACTAAGGCTTAAATTAATTTCCATTAAAAAAAAAAGTGTCTACCAAAAACTCAATTTTAAAAATGTCCTTTTTCTGTATTCTTGGTTCTACACTACTTAAAATTGCATATCTGGTCGCCGAAAATATTATTCTTGTTGCAATAATATTTTTTGTTATTTAAAATAGTTTTTCTAAATATTCGCTTGTTTTTAATTTTAAAAACTACTTATTACATTTATTATTTAATTTCCTATTGTGTTTCCATCAATTTTTAAGGCCCAAAATAAGTCAGTAAAATATACATATAAAATTGGCTATATTATTGCCGCCGATTTTATTTTTATATAAAAGCATTATCAAAATTCCTGAAGTCCTTCTAAGTCTTAATTTATTTATAAAAATTTACGTACGTATATATGTATATGTATTCACTCTAACTAATAATTTTTGAACTCTTCAAATGTTATGTTAATTTTGAAAACTGTGTAATATGGTATTTTCCACTCGCTGTTTTTTTAAATATAAAAATAAAAATATTCTCAGAGGTAATATATTTTATTTAAACAAATCATCCTAAAAATAGCAATACCGCGAAATACCCCTTCATACTTCATTGTGTATTCATAAAAAAAACATTTGAGAGATCTTTGAAATATTATAAACCAGAAATACATTTTTAAAATACCTTTAAGGCCTTTCACTATATTCTCTAATTTTTTAATTATCGAAATTATATATAAAAGTATTTTTTGAACATGCCACAAAATCGACGATCTTACAGAGGTTGAAGTGGAATTTTCAATTCCTTCGTCCGTTGTTGTCAAGTCCTCGAGGCCTTTAGCCTTGTTCTTATTAATAATGTCAATCAACTCGTCCCAATGGTGGTCCAATCTTTTAATCAATTAACCACCCACTATATTAAAAAAAAACAACATTGATTCTCAGAATTTAAATCCCAAAATCCTAATCCTGAACAGTACGAGTAGGTTTTGATGTAAAATTTTTTCACCAATTGAATTCACTCTTCGATTTCGCGAGAAATTCTCAGAACCAATCGAAAACGGGCAATCGATAATCGGTCGATTCACTCCAATCAATTGACCACAATTAAAGGCGGCATCGTCCAAAATCGCACACAAGAACACAACCCCCACGAAAAAACAAAAAACAGAAACAAAATGATTTGACAATTAATTTTGCCCTTTAAACAGGATTTTTTTTATTTTGTGAATTAAGAACAAAATTGCCATTTTGTGATTGAAAAAAAAGAAGAGGAAAAGGATTAAACAAAAAAAGAGAAAGCTCAAGTGTTGGTGGATAAAATGCTCAGTGTCCACGTATCGCTCTTGGTTTGGCTACTGAGCATCATAGTTAAATGCAATTCGATAAATGTGATCCCGGTGGGTCAGGAAACGAGTAGTAACCGATGCTCGGCGAAGAAGTTTGCCAGTCTTGCGGGCGCCTATGATGATGCAGAAGATTTGGAGATCGATGTGCCTGTCAACATTGCCTTTGACAAGGGGCAAACAAAAAGGTAAGTCCAAGCTCCTTTATTTCTAAATTGCTTTCCCATACTTATGTACGATACTCTTAGTGTTGACCCACAAAAATTTTCACCAAACTCATCACATTTTTCCCAGGTCATAAGTCGCAAGTTTGCCACCACACAGGGGGGCTAAGACGTAAACTTCCGAAAACAGAAAAACTTTCTCAATTGCTTCTGCCTGTCGACCAATTTGTCATTATGAGGATTATTTCCTGTCCCCTGTCAATTCCAAAAATACACACACATCCGTACGCTATAAGTAAGTCGTTCACATTGGGTTGTTGTCCTTCATTTAATTGAACACCACCCCGACGGGTTGAAGGCACTATTGTAATACCTTTCAATAAATCGCACACTAACAACAGACGAGAAAGTATTTATCCCAGGCGTCAGGATTTATAATGGCTGGCTTTGTGGCCTCTGGTCTGGAAGTTGGTTCCATAATTTCTGTTGCGCTGACTCCCGTCTCGTTTCCGGCTTTCCATTCCATCATCCTCCTCGGTTCGGTGGCTTTGTTTGTTGTTCGACTTTGGTCTAAATAACTTTTTATATATTTTTTTTGTTGTTCTTTCTCAAAGTCCCTTCGGCTCTTACGAGGACAGGAAATCAGGCCTCGGTGGAAAGTTTGTTCGTAAAACTTTTTTCACATTTTTCCCCGACACGACACTATGGTACGGTGCAAGGTAGGGGGATCGGAAAAGGATACTTTTCTCATTATGAAAAATCTTGGCACGAAATTTTCCGGTATTTTCATCTCCTCGAGTATCTCGGACGTGTGCTATCTGTTCGATGTTCGAAATCCTGTTCGAAGGATAACAATTTATATCACCACCACCAAAGGGGTGTACGGAAAGAAATAAGGACTGCATCGAGTTGCTTGTTTTTTTTTTTTTTTTTTTTTTGTGGACGAGTTGAATTTAGTTATGCGGATGGTGTCTTCACTTTTAAGCAGTTATAGCGCCAACAACACGGGGACGGAATGACAATGATGGCGGCATAAAGGCGAAAATCGTCCTCTATAACAAGTCTGAGCCTTAGATCAATGGGAGAGTCTTTTGTTTGTAGCCAGACTAGCGCCCTGTACATGCTTGTGTGCATGACAAATCCCTCTCCCGGATATGGCCAATTTTCACTATCCGTATCAAACCAGTCAGACCCACCGCATTGGTCGATGTTACGACGTATGGCTTTTATGAGCTGCTGTGATTCTTGTTTTTTTTTTTGCTCCTTTTTTTCGCGCAATACCCTCCCGATCGTAATGGGAAAGATTTGTACACATGTTCCATGGTGTTCCGGAAGATGACCTTCTTTTTTTCTGCTTCGGATTCTGTTTTTTTGTTTTTTGTTTTTGTTCACTCGTGCTTTTGTTCGGTCGGTGGGATACCGCCAATATGCTTCACTCCACATATGACCTCAATGGGATTCGATTTGTTCTCTTGAGCTTCGAGCTGAATTGAATGACGGGGAATAAAATAAAATAGGGAAAAAGCGGATGATAGAAGGTTGACGAGAGGCGATGGCCGAATGAAGAGAGGGAAGGGGTCGATGGCAATGTATCCTCATTGCCGTTTAAACAAATTGGACGGATTTCTTTGTTGTTTTGTTGTTTGTCCTTTTTTGTTGTTTTTTTTTTTGCAGTTACGGTCGGTCTGATTGCAAATTGGTTTTTTCGGAGGGATCGACGCTTGTTTGGTTCGTGATTTAGTGATTTATCGTTAACGTGCTTGTAACACTAGAAGTATCATGCAATCACATCGGCCCGAAGAAACACAGACGCGGGCTTCTTGGGTGATGATTATTTTGGGAAATTGGGTCATTATGTGTGAATGGTGCCATACGCCAGAGTAAACGCGTCGCAATTACACCAGCTGGTCCTTCCTCACATCCTCATCATCATTATCGTCATCTATAGTAGCAGCATCGTGCATTGTGTAATGACAACCGAACCGTTTAGTATCCCTACAATGAAAATCGAATCCAAGTTGTGTAACACGTCGAGGATGATGCTTTATGTCCCAGAGTAAGGAGTGGGTTTGAGCGTGCGTGGGTGATACATGTGGCGTGGAGTGACATCAGTGTGTCGTTTACCTGTAATCCTTGATAATGAGACGACAAGAACGATTTTGACATTTGTTGCCCTTTTTAAACATTCGCTGTTTTTGTTTGTTTCCTCGTTTTTTGTCAAGAGTGCCATTGACGACACGTAAACGTCTTGAAGGGGAAAGTGAAAGCGATATGAGCATATTGCGAAAGCAGTCAAGGGAAACGAATGAGAGATGTTTGCGATGGGTGGGCCGATGAAAGGCATTGAAAAGGAGGCTTAACCTCGGATGAATGTCAATAATACGTTAGCCGCATTCTAGTGCTAATCCTTGGGTCGATAAGCCAATATAATGAATCGGAATTGATTTTACACAATATGCGCAGAACCGGGTTAGGTTAGGTTAGGTAAGTGGGTGCCCTACTGGAGAAAAGTCATGGCTCACCTAGACTACGTAGAGTCCATTGTGCCTAATTAATTTTTAACACGTAGAGACCTAGACATTTTCCGTTGAGCTGAACCATCCAGACGAGGATAAGAATCTTAGTATTCTGTTCAGCCCAATGTTACTATCTCCTTTAGTCCCGAAAGGAAGTGTCTCCCTAGGTATACGTTCCTTTTTTGGGCTAGCGCGGGGCATTCGCACAGCAGGTGACGAATGGATTCAATTTCCTCTTCGTTCCTGCAGCTTTTGCAGAAGTCATTGTGGGGCTGCATGGTAAGATAGCATACAGTGCTCAGTGAGGACACCGACTGCCAGTCGAGTATTCCCAGATTTCCTGTCCTTTTCTTATTATAGACGGGCCAAGTCGATCTCGCCGTTGAGCATGTACATATCCAAGCGACACCATCGCTTACTGGCTTTCATTAATAACTCCGTCTCTGTCTCTCATTAGAGCGCACTGAGTGGCGTTTTGGCTTCGGTTGCGATCTGGGCGAAGTTTGCACCTAACCCTAGCCTAACTAGCTCGTCCGCCCTCTCCTTCCAGAGATATTCACATGACCCGGTACCCAGCAGAGCGTCACCTCGTTTACATTCGATATCTCTTCTAGCCTGCCTTTACAGAGTTTGACGAGTTTGGATCTTATCCATGCTGCCTGCAGAGCCTTAATGGCCGCCTAGCTGTCAACATACATAGACCTTGATCCTCTTTTCCCGAGAGATTCTCTCTGCTAATCAGGTCTGCCGCCTGCTTGATTGTGAAGACCTCAGCTTGGAAAATACTGCTGACATCATCAAGTCTATAGGGAGCGATGTATATCCTGAGATTCAAAACAGACCCCGGCACCTGTGCTGACATCGATTTTGGATCCGTCAGTTTAGATTGCCAGTTAATTTTCCGTGGGTAGCATATCACCGGTCCATTCCTCCCTGGAGGGAATTCTAATAGAGAATCTCTTCTCATAGGAAGGAAGTCGAGTGACATAGTCCGTTTCGGTTCTGAATCTCGAGGTGGCCCATCGATCCAAGACTGATAAGTGGCCGTGGAGACTCCTTGTCCAGAGACCCGATTCTTGTTGTCTTAGCGCAGTTCTGACTGCGAAGCTCTCGCAGTATATGTATGTCCAAGGGTGGAAGGTTCAGCATAACTTCAAGAACCTTCGTTGGTGTGGACTTCATAGATCCCAGACTGCTCTTTTAATCTTTAACACACTTTGAAGATGACAGAACCTAGTTAGGGACGAATCGATTGATTGATTTTCAAGGAAATACTTTTCGGTAAACCGGGAGACTTTGAACAACTGATTTAGTACCCGAGGATACAGTTGCTGATTAACTCTCATTTGAGGACGAATCGATGAAACGATCGGTTTCCAGTAACATTCCGCCTCTTATGTCGGGTGATTTTTTAAGCACTTGGTTTATAATCGTCAAAAAGAGCATAGAAAAATTGTATAGATATATTCAGTTTGTATCCACAATGATAACTGAGTATTTGCCATTATGATATAGTGGCATAGATGAGTGATTTGACATATCACGGTAAAAAAAAACTAGTCTTGGCTATCTATCCGGCCAATTCATCAGTCCAAAATGAGAGATAAACTGATCATACAACTAATATATCAGTTTGTCCCCCGATTCACTTGTTGTGTGGCATGTAGTGTCGTCTTGCCGGAACTGTATGTCGACCAAGTTAAGGTCGTGCATTTTGGTCGGTGAAAAAATTCGAATTCATTGAACCATAGGAAGCACCATTCCCGGAAACGATGTTCTCATGACCTACAGTTTAATACCGATCCTGAACGGCGTGAGTCGGGAAGCTTTTTTATGACAAGAAGTAGGGGGGTTTTGCCAGTACCCCACCGAGGAGGGACGCCGCGAAATAAACATTCGATGGCTTTGGTGTTATCAGGATTCGAACTCACTCCTCGTGCGTCAGAGCCCAGCACACTAACCATTGCGCCACGGTGCCCTTATCATGGCCGATAGGCGGATTTTTTTTTTGTCGGAGGTTTCTGTTATCTGTTGGAGCACTCAGACGCAAATACTGGTCCATTGTACTCCAGACAGACACCTTACATTAATGTATATTTCCCGGTTTCCGAAGAAAAATGAGTGATGAACTTCAGGATGTAGAGCTAAGAGATTCGGCACATACCACGTCGGCCACAAGGGTGCGACATCGTGCGCGAGCAAAGGCGCGATAGACGCAGGAAAAATGTCAAAGAGCTATCAAAAACCAAACAGTAAAAAAATCACCACCCAAGTTGGCACTAACGTCAGTGCGGACGCCCACGATTACGTAATTAACAAACTATTGTGCCATTTTTTAACACCGCCAGGCTATATCGTAAGGGGGCAACACAATTAACCGAAGTCGTCATCATTTAGGCGGTCTTGATGCTTTTGTCACCGACCCGCAGGGAATAGTGAATATATTTAAGCAGCATTTCCAGCAGCTGCTTAACCAGCAGGACCAAGAGAGAGTGGTAGGGACCGAGGAAATACCATCTACAGCCGCTGAAGTAGTCCTCTCACCCAGCATTGATGAAGTCGGCACAGCTATTGAGAAGCTGAAGAACAACTAGGCCGCAGGCTCAGATGGCTTGCCATCAGAGCTCTTCAAGGCTGGCGGCGATGTTCTGGTAGGGAGCATGTACCAGATCATCTGCAGAATTTGGGAAGATGAAAGCATGCCCGACGACTGGAATACCAGCTCTATTTGCCCCATCCACATAAAAGGCGATCCTACCTCTTGCAAGAACTAAAAAGGTATATCCCTGCTCAATGTCGCATACAAGATCCCGTCCAGCGTACTGTGTGAACGTCTAAAGTTCTTTTGCACCGCACTAATCGGTAGCTACCAGCGCGGCTTCCGGTCCGGCAAATCGACTGTAGGCCAAATTTTCACACTTCGACATATCCTGGAAAAGACCAACGAGATTCGAATCATCGATTTCAAAGGCGCATACGACAGCATTCACCGTGAAGAACTGTTTGGTGCGATGGCCGAATTCGGGAAAACTGATCGTGCAATTCGGTTCTAGGACTTCGGAACTGATTGAAACATGCACCGGATTTCGGCAAGGAGATGCGCTGTCATGTGACTTCTTCAACCTGGTGCTGGAGCAGATAGTGCGACGGGCACGCGTCAACAGGGAAGGCACTGTCTTCTACAAGTCCGTCCAGAAGATAGTAGGATGATATCGACATCATCGTGTGTTCTCGCCGTGACATTGTGGAAGCATTCACGGCGAAGAACAGGCGAAACGAGTTGGTCTTAAGGTCAATGAGGACAAAACGAAGTACATGCTGTCAAGCAAAAACCAGTCCGTCGCTCACCACCTGGGAAAACATAACAACTGACAGCTACAATTTCGAGGTAGTTAAGGAGTTTGTCTACCTCGGGGCAAACGTAAATTGGAGATCTGGCATAGAATCGACCTTGGCAACCGCTGCTACTTCGGCTCGTCCTAACAACTTGGGTCAAAACTCGTCACTCGAAAGACCAAAGTCGTGCTTTACAAAACGCTCATACTGCCAGTCCTGCTGTACGGAGCCGAAAGCTGGAAGGGCAGCGGAGCTTATTTTGGGTTCTTTCGAAAGAAAAATTCTGCGCCGGATATTTGGTCCTGCCTGTGAGGAAGGTGAATGAAGAAGAAGACATAACGGTGAACTCTACGAGCTGTACAGAGATGTGGATGTAGTCCGGAAGGCAAAGATCCGCCGACTACACTGGCTCGGCCACATCGAGCGCATGGACATCAACGCTCCAGCTAAGAGGGTCTTCGACACCGAGCCTCCTGGTTCGAGAAGAAGAGGAAGACCGAACCTCTGTTATAAAGACCAAGTAATCGCGGATGTAAGACATCTTGGTCTTGATTACTGGAAGTAGGTACCTAAGTAAGTGATGCTTTTGGGTGGCTTCCGACTTTTTGTTGATGCCTCATGATCAGTTTTCTTTTAAGGGGGGCGCCAGAATAATTCTGTTAGAGGCACCAAAAATGCTGATACAGTTTGCAATTGTGTGATTTTGGTTTCTTGGACGTAGCGGTAGTATTTTATCTAAACAAAAAACTAAGGGCTGCTCTCACCATTGTTAGAGATACAAATACATATCTAAAGAGCTAGAACCATCGTATTCCACCGGGCACTGTTGTTGTTAAACTTGGATATTCGCTCTTGATGAGCAACTCCAACTACCAGCCTGCATTCCGAAAAGAGACAAAGTCCATCCAAGAAGAGGTTATGGGCGTTGTTTTATGAGACATATAGGCTATAGACGGGCGTCGTGGCGCAGTGGTTAGTGTGTTGGACTCTGGCGCACAATGAGCGAGTTCGGATCCCGATAACACCAACGCCATCGAATCTTTATTTCGCGGCGTCCCTCCTCGGCGGGGTACTGGCAAACCCCCCCGTAGTATACTTGCCAAGAAAAAGCTTCTCGACTCAAGCCGTTCGGAATCGGCATTAGACTGTAGGTTCCTTTCACCTGTGTAAACAAAATAAATCACACATACTAGGGGTGATTGAGAGATGTTGGCTCTGGCCCTTCATGTGCTGTAACGCCACCAAAGCAAGCATAGGCTATAGTTCCCATAAGCAATCACTAGGTATTAGTATGATTGCATTATTCAACCGAATGAACAAATAAAGAACAAGGAGGACATGGAACCCATTGTCAAGGAAAAAGCCGTCTTCCACCACACTAACGCAATATACATACATACTTATGTATGTAGCTTCGAGAAAAATTGAATGAGTTTTGGTTTTGTTCCAGCGAGTCTAATGTTTTGGTAATGCTGGAGTTACCTCACAGTTCTATGGCTCGTTTTTATATTCTGTCTAGTAGGTGCAATGAGGTCTTGGAAGCACCGGACCAGACATGGGCGTTAAACTCTAATTTGGGGCGAATGAACGCCTTATATATTGTAGCCAGATCTAAGGGTGAGAAATATTTCTTGCATCGGTATAAGAAGCCTAGGCATTTCGCAGCATTCTTGGCGACACTGAATATATGGTCGTTCCAATTAAGATTGTGAGCAACACTCATACCCAGGATGGAAAGCTTTTCAGTTTCTGAGATGCAAGTGCCATTCATGGATAATGGCTGCGGGTTAGTTATACGCTTTAACGACAAGAGACAGCATTGTATTTTGGATGCACTAAATTCCACTCTATTGCTTTTATCCCATTGGATGATCCTGTCGATTTCGGAATTTAATGAGCTTAACATACGCCGCCGCTCATTATCTACAACCGAAGTGCAGGGTCGTAAACTAGTGAACGAATATGAGAAGCTGAGGGTACTGTCGTCAGCGAAGGAGTGAATTGGATTAGAAGTAACAGACAAGAGATCATTTATAAAAATAAGAAAGAGTGTCGGAGACAAAACGGAGCCCTGGGGAACACCAGCATTTACAAAGTGAGTATCAGACTTGAATCCGTCCAAAACAACTTGAATTGAACGATTCGAAAGGTAGCTTCTAGTCCATTGAAAAAGAGACTCATCGATCCCAAAAACACGCATTTTCGACAAAAGGGCTTCATGCCAAACCCTGTCAAATGCTTTCGAAATATCCAGTGCAACAATTTTACTTTCACCTGCTTGGTGAAGCGAGTGATTCCACTTTTCAGCGAGATATGCCATCAAATCACCAGTGGATCTGTTGCTGCGGAAACCGTATTGACGGTCATTGAGGGGTTTCCGTGATTCAGGATATTTCATAAGATGACGGTTAATCAGCGTTTCCATGACCTTGGAAAGAAGGGACGTTAGTGCAATGGGTCGGTAGTTGGAGGGAGAAGATGATTCGCCTTTTTTTGGTATAGGCTACTCGGAAAGAGCCCAGAGGTGTAGGAAAGGTGAAAAAGCTTATGCAGTGGTTTTGCCAGCGTAGAAAAACACCTCTTCAGAACTATTGGGGCAATACCATCTGGACCAGCAGATTTGTGTATGTCGAGGCCCTTAGGAACCCTTGCGACTGTACGAGTGCGGAAGTGGATTAGTCCAATGGTGGAATTGACGCACTCTAGTACAGGTGGAGACAAAGTACAAGCTGGCAGCTGAGAACTGGTTGCGAAATGAGCGGCAAGTAGGTTAGCTTTGGTATAGACGACTTACAAACGACCAGAAACTTTTACTACCTTTGGGACATTGAAGGATTTTACGCCTTAATTTTTGGTCGGATTGGAATTTAACCCGTCGAATCTGGGTGTTGCAGTCATTTCTGGTTCGTATGTGCTCTTTTCGGTTTTCCTCAGAACTGTTTGCCTTGTAGGCCCGAAAGTTAGCTCCCTGAGCCTAACAGCCTCTTTGCAGCTCAAGTCAAACCACGTATTATCCTTAGGCCTGGTGCTTTTAATCTTGCTGGGAATAAAATTTGCTATGCCGATTCGGATAATGTTTGCGATAATATTAGTTGCGGCGTCCACGTCGTTGTCGAGGAAGCACAACGGCCAGTTTAAGATCCGAAAGAGGTTGTTAAAGCCGCACCAGTTGGCTTTCTCGTACAGCCATAGTGTTCTCTTAGGAGCTTTTTCTTTAACTGGATAGTGGGAGTTCGAGAATTTCGCTGATATCATGCAGTGGTCAGACGAGCCTAGGGGTTCCAATACATCGATCGTGTATTTGTCAGGCTGAGAGGTAAGATATAGAAAAATTACGAACAATTACAAGAACATAGGGCGTAATGCCTGTAGTTTTATTCTTTGTGGTGGTAATTACTGCTATTATATTGCGCACCATAGGTGACATCGTTCGCCTCCTTCATAATATTTTGAGTTATCTGTGGTTTTGTATCATTCCGGCTATGGATTATGTTCTACATGTTTCTCGCGATAATAGTCACGCATCCTTGATCCACCAGACTACCCATTCGAAACGCTCTAATTCGAGAAGTAGTTTTGAAAGTTTCCCTACCAAAGTCAACGACTATCTTTACCACTAAGAGTCTCACTTCTTACGCCAATTGCTCTATGGCCATTAGTAAATTCCCCATCACCCGATTCAGAGCTTCTAGGCTTCAACCCAGGAAAACCATCAATTCTTAATTCAGGATATCTGTTAATCCGCCCAGTCGGTCGTCCGTTTCAAATACTTCCTCGTTAAGCAGTCTGAATCCACATCAAATGTCAGGTTGCAGGATATCAACACTCAGCATGTCGATCTCCCAGATGCCAGCCAACGAATCCACCACTTCCTACACAATTAACCCAATTGAATGAGGCAAAAGCCCAGCATGCGTTCAGCGCCCAACCACAAATATCTTTACCTCTCCCATCTGCACCTCATGCACATCATCATCATCAAACTCAGTGATGAACATAAAAGTCAAAAAATGATTTCACAAACCAGCCAGTCAGTCCCGTGCTAATAAATAAATATTTTATGCGCCACTAAATGAGTCGTAACTCTCCCAACGCACCCCATAGTACATCATACTATGCATATTGCCACTTGCGGATCGCCATACGCCAACTGCATGCGGTACTTACATGCGTACATATGGATGTATGTAGGCATCCGAATAAAGATGTAAACAACTTTATTACACCCCCAAACCAAAAGAAGTTTGGATGCTTGCGGATGTTGATGTTGGAACGAATCGCTTTTTATGATTCAATTTACAACAACCGCAGAACGAAGGTCAGTACACAGTATCTGAACGAACGACCAAACGAGAGTACGTAGAGAAGATGGATGTTTAGAAATCCGCGCCGCAGTAGACTGATAGGCGCGCGAGTTCGACTATATGAGTAATTGGCAAGGAAATTGGCTATGCCCCCAAAATTCAAAGACAAGGGACAGTCATCCGACAGAGAACAAAACGAAAAGCACAAACGCCTATCTGCGCTAAAAATACGATTCGCCCTTTCGTGTAGCATATATAGTCCTACATATGTACATGGGCCCTGATTCCCTTTTTTTGTTGCACCGGAGAGTCGAATAGACAAGTGCGACTACGGACAGAGCATGATACATACTATGAGTCCATGAGTCCATATGGACGCCTTGTGGCGCGTGTTGGTCTGGGGCGATGGTGTTACTCAGTCCAATTAAGAGCGCGTCGTGAAAGTTAAAACAAGAGGAAAACGAAACGAAACGTCCCATGAATGAATGGAATTGCAAAAATACTCTAACAACACGCGGTTCCTGCTAAAACGAAATAAACATGCTAAAACGCCGCAACAACAACTATAACAACAGAATCATCAGCAACAGAAAAGATAAAAGATACAAAAAAGTAGAGCAGAAAATCTATGTATCTATGAATGGCAGAGTGGCGTTGGATGCAGTGGTAGTTTAGTTTTGTGGCAGCACGATGTTTATCGGCTTCATTGGCAAATCATATAGTGACTGCATATGCAGAGGAGTACTCTCCGGTATCAGGGTTGGATTACTGCACCATCGAGTAGTAGCGAATAAATACCTTAACTCTGGAGTGTTATATTGTCTTTCGGTCGAGCTTGGTTCGATGTCACATCTGACAATGGCATCTAGATGCAATATTTATGGAAATTTCTGATTTTTTTGTCGCAGACTGCTTTTTTATGGATGGGGTATGGATTCCCAATGAGCTTAGGTGATAGGACATAGGATTTGGTGCAGTATTGTGGCCATGGGCAATCAGAAATGTGTTGATGTCAGCTTTTGACAGAGGCCCAGTGTGATAGGCGGGCTTTTTGGGTGAATGAAAAAGCTGACCTGTAAACCGATTTTGTTTTTTGTGTATCTAATTGGTTTTGAGGAAGGGCATGGACATTGATAGCTTGGAAACAGTCGACGTACACATTTTTTAATTGACTGCATACTCATGTAAATCAATTTGAGCCGGCTGCTGTAGGCTGTTTGTAGTGATCTTGATGTGATCATGAAATACGACGTTTTCACGATGATTTCAAATTCAAGTTCACCTTTTTAGGTCCCTCTAACAGAGCACTGTCTTAATCTTGTGCGGTTAGCACCCCCAGAGGCAAACCCAAACCGCCCTGGTGGAATATAGAGATAGTCTCCCTTAGGAAAGAGAGCAGAAAGCTCTAACAAAGCAAAATGTACCCGCTTGCAAGAGGATTGGGACCTCTAAAAAGAGGCACTCAAATCTTTCAAAGCAGCGACCAGGAAGGCTAAAAGGCAATCTTGGAGGAACTACTGCGAAAATATTACGGCGGTCTCCGAAGCTTCAAGAATAAGGAAGATTCTGGCTTCGGCCCCGTACAACCCAAGCCACCTTATGTGGAATGATGGTTCCTGGACGACCTCCAGAACGGAAGCAGGCAAAAGCTCCCACACGTATGCAAATGACTTGACTTGACTTGACTTGAGGCCTATGAGTCTTACTTCTTTTCTATTAAAAACCTTACCTCAGGAAGGCTGTCGGATAATCAACATGCCTACAACAAAGGCAACTCGGTGTAGACAGCACTCCACTCACTGGTCAGCAAAACAGAAAGGTCTTCATTGGAACGTAAGGAATATACTCTAGTCGCCTTTCTCAACATTGAGGGCGCCTTTAAAAATGTTGAACCATGGGCAGTCACCAAAGCGATGTCTGATCTAGGTGTTACGGGATCAGTGATAGAACTGGTACGACAACTGCTAACACAAAGAGTCGTCAAAGCCAACTTCGCTGGTGCCGTCTCAACTAGAATGGTCAGCAGAGGTACACCACAGGATGGAGTACTATCCCCTCTCCTCTTGAACGTGGTGGACAACGAACTACTGCTGTTGCTTGAAGGGTACGCTGTGACCGCCTATGCAGACGACATTGCTATTGCCGTCACAGGAAAATTTCCCAGCACTCTAAGCGACCTAATGCAGGGTGCATTACATACAGTATAAACCTAAGAAGACCGACCTAGTACTATTTACTAATAAATATAAAACTCTGCCCTTCAACCCACTGAGGCTGGGTGGAACCCAACTAATAATCGAAGATCTGTCTAAATACCTAGGCCTAGTCCTTGACACGAGGGTGAATTGGAAATCCAACATTCTTGATCGCCTCAAGAAAGCAACCACTGCCATCTACAGTTGCAAGAAAGTGGTGGGCAAGAAGTGGGGTTTCCAACCAAGCATTATGCTCTGGCTCTACATAGCAGTCATAAGCCCCATCCCCCTGTTTGGCGTCATAGTCTGGTGGACTGCTCTGGACAAGGCAGTCTACCAAAACCTTCTGGGGAAAATACAAAGATCTGCTGGTTTAAATATAAGCGGAGCGATCAGATCAACCCCCACAGAGGCCCTAAATATCCTATTACATCTTCCACCGTTGGATCTCTTCAGCAAGCAAGTTGCTGCCTGCGCGGCCCTACTGATTAGGGGCATAGGAAAATGGCCCACATCACATATAGGCCATACTAGCATTCTTAATCACTTCGAAGTACTCATGGACACAGACTACATCATTCCGCAGAATGTGTTCACTAGGAACTTCGAAGTTTTCTTTCCATCCAGGGAGGAATGGACTGAAGGGAAAGTCATACCAAAGGACTCGATTTCCCTCTATACCGATGGCTCTAAGATGGAGTCGGGTGTAGGTAGTGGAGTCTTCTCCAAGGAACTTAACTTCAACCTATCATTCAGACTCCCAAGTCACTGCAGTGTGTATCAAGCAGAAATAACAGCGATAACGGATGCTCTTGCATGGCTCAGGATCAATCTATAATCCACTAAGGATATTATCATTTGCACGGACAGCCAATCTGCGATGAAATCCCTGGCCGCGGTAACCCACAAATCAAAAACATCCTTCAACTGCCGTCTATCTCTAGACGAGATGGCTGAACAGTTCATCATTAAAATACTGTGGGTTCCCGGGCATAGGGATATTCCAGGAAACTGCGCGGCCGACGAACTCGCAAAGGTAGGGTCAAGCACACTCAGTCTTCCTACCCTCGGGTACCTAGAAACACCAATAAGTACGGTAAGGCACAGGATAAAACTTCGAACCATAGAGGCGACCAACCTTCAATGGAATGAAAGTATTATCGGCTTTATCACTAAACAAATCTGGCCTAAGTTAAACCTAGGACCAACCAGGGACCTAGTGGCAACTAAAAGGGTAACCTTGAACACTCTAGTGGGTATCATTACAGGTTCCTCCATCATTGGAGAACAAGTCGCCAGACTAGGACTACCCTCCAACGACTTCTGCCATGGCTGCATGGACGAGGAGGAAGAGGAATCAATACATCACCTTCTCTGCTCATGCCCCTCTTTTGCGAATCGCAGGAGGATCTACATCGGCGCGCCCTTCTATGAAAATCTAAGTGAGCTAGCAGACCTAAAAATAATTCAACTCCATCGCTTCATCAGAAGCACCGGTTGGTTCGCAGGTAGCGGATCAGGGCAATATGATCCATGTGGTATCACAATGGGCCGACTTCGGCCAACGTGTGGCTTATGCCAACCACTTTAACCTAACCTAACCTAGGTCCCTCTGAGTAATAATGTCGATTTCCTCTCCTCCTCTATCGACTCACAAAAGTGTCCCCGGAGTGGTCTTTTGAGATTGTTGAAAAGCCAAAAGTCGGCCGGTGCCAAATCAGCTGCATAAGAAACAAGAAGAAAACAATCAACTTGACCATGGTTTTGAGCGGTTGATCGGTTGTTTCCGGGTCGTAGGCATAAATCCATGTCTTCTCTCCCGTAATAATGCGTTCCATCTTGTCTGATACTCAGAAAGCATTGTTCCACGCACTTAAATGCGATGATGTTTTTCCGGAACCAACTAAGGTTTGACCCGTCTGGTGCCAAAACATACTTTCAAATGATATTGACTGATCCTTTTGAAATGGTCTGCTTGTTAGTCGACGGCTTGCAAGAACCATAGCTTTGACTTTTTGGACGTGAGGACGTGAGTTTCGTCGGTTGAGGGTGATGGTCGTCCGGGACGCTCCTCGTCTTCAACACATTATCGGCCTTCTGGAACTCTTTACACCACTTGACAAAGCCTGATCACTAAATGCCTTTTACACCATTCTCAACGAATCGGCAGTCGAAAATCCATTCGGGAAATAAAATTTCTTTCTCAACAAATTTAGACAAGAAAATCGAAATCATTTTTAGCAGCTCACTAAACGAAGCGTGTCTTGTACGCGAATTAATATTTTGATATTAAACTTGACACGGATGTCAAAGATAGTCCTACCAACGGTCAACTCAAATGTCACCTTACTTTTTGAACACGGTAGTATATTAACCGAACACTTAAACTTTTTGTGCTTTAAAGAAATTCATATAACGAGGTCCACGTATGTTCGAATAATGTTGAAGATCACTTTATGGAAGTGCTCGGAAAGCTCGTTTACAACAAAGTAAAACTTTTGAAAAAAGTGATCGTACAACTTTTTGTGGTCCAATAAAACCGAATTGATGCTAGAAACACTGATCTTCCAGGTATATTCCAATAGATGTTTAGTTGAAAAATACTTTGTGGATATGATTTTAGAGTTTAAGTGAAAGACCAGCTGGTCGATCACTTTTTTTCATGAAATGATTTGCTCCTTGTGCACCCGATCGCTTCCGACAATCATGACTTTGAACATTTTTACTAAAAAAAAAAAATTGACGTTCTGAGATTCATTTGGTTTAAAAAAAAACCGGCCAAGTGCGAGTCGGACTCGCGCACGAAGGGTTCCGTACCATCTGTATATATAAATATGAAAGAGACTATGTATGTTACCTCATCAAATGACAGATCTTGGTTGCAGGCAGGATTTTTCGGATGAAAATCATGTCTGTTGTATGGGAGCCCCCCTTAAATATTCATTTTGTTCTGTTTTTAGTATTTGTTGTGGTAGCGGCAACAGAAATACATCATCTGTGAAAATTTCAACTGTCTAACTATCACGGTTTATGAGATACAGCCTGGTGACAGACGGACGGACGGACGGAGGGACAGCGAAGTCTTAGTAATAGGGTTCCGTTTTACCTTTGGGTACGGAACCCTAAAAACAAGACAAAAGTTGCTATAAAGCTCAGCACATAAATCGATATCTAAAAGAAATGACCGCAACTGCAATGTCCCACTCAGCACTTGCAGGGCAGCTTTGTCGCATCCTGTCGAATGCATAACCGAAAACCCTTAATTCCTTCTCACATCCACCCCGCACTCAGTGTCTTAATTCAACCGCATCAAAGTGGATCGTGCGCCTCAATAACTCACACCAACCATACCCATAGCTCTTCCGATCCAGATGTGCCTTCATTCTCACAAAAAAAATGTAAAAAAGAATCGAAACCCATGGAACCATTCAGCCTTCTTGGCGGCGGTTGTTGCGATACAAATTTCCTCATTATGTTGTTTACGTCCAAAAGGCACGTTCCTCACATTGAGCTCGTCCCATAAAAATATGTTTCATTGAATCTTCGATCGTTTTTTGCGACCCCCTCTTGCCGCCCCCATGCGTTCCAAAGTGTGAATCCCACACTTGGATTTGTGTATGGCGAAATGAAGCGATGGTGCCTGCGCTTGTAAGCAACAACATAGCATCGTTTTACGATCATTGGAGAGCGACTTGGTCTGTAGTCGTTTTGGTCTGCTCATGCTTCCTCCTGTGAGTTACCGAATCATTGTGCAGTTGAATGGCTTAATCTGGTTGTGATGCGGTGAAGAAGCGGGTAGATGCATGTGGTGTCATTAATGCATCTGCAACATGTTTATAAGCACGTAAGAGTGTGCCGCTGGGTGATCAGTGTATGAATGCAATGTGCGGTGTCTGCGGAATGCATCTCTTCTAGGTCATTAAATGGCCCAATTCTGGTGGCCGGAGCGCTTTAGCTTAATTTATTCATGACCGTCATAAAAACGAGTACGAAGGCGAGTGTACATGGGAGCGAGGGCGAATCAGAATGTGGATGCGATATGAATTCGTATTCGAGAGCCATTTGTTGGCGGTCTTAAGTGGCGCCACTTCATAAGCGAAATTGATGCTCAATGCTTGCTTGCGAGTAAGTGGCGCATCGGAAGGTGCCGGATGCTGCCGAGAGGGTAGAAGTTTCGGCAAATGCAACAGCGATCGGTGGGTGGGCAGGGATGAACTGATGAAACTCTTGAAATGTAATTAATTACAGTACAACGGTGCAACGATGTATTTATTGGCGTTCTGGCATAGGCAGGCCCATTGTTTGATGTGCCATTAACGAAACCGCAATGAGATTTATTACCTCAACCAAATAATTATGATGACTTACTTGGACTTGACTCGTGTGCAGCTGCAGTTCGAGTTCGAGGAAACTGCAGCGATTTACTAGTCAAGACGGCACTGATTGTGAGGCGTTTCGCTCGCGGTGACTTCGGTGGAAAGGGCTTTTTTTTTTTGTTTTTGATTGTTTCGCCAATGGTGGTGATGATACTGAAAACCGACACGGGCAATATACAATTTAATGGATGACCAAGTTGCCCTTGAACGCCTTAGGTGTTAAGCTTTTCGATTTGTCGGTGTCAAGCGAAACGAAAGCCTAGTCAAGCAATAAAGGCGCTGAGATTGCCTACAAAAAGAAGGTTGACAATGAGCTCGTAAAAAGTGTCTCAAAATGTGCGCACCATTTATGCGACAAAATAATGGTCTTTATACCGATGGTTCGGTCTCCCCATCTTTTCGAACCTGGAGACTCTGATTCGAAGACCCTCTTAGCTGGAGCATTGGTGGTCATGCGCTCGATGTGGCCGAACCATTGTAGTCGAGGAATTTCTTTCTTCTGGACTGTATCCACATCTTCGTACAGCTCATAGAGTTCGCGATTATATCTTCTTCTTCATTTGTCATCCTTACAGTCCAAAGGATACAGCCAAAGATCAGTTCTGCTGTCCTGCTTTTCGTCCAGCTTTCGGCTTCATATAGCAGGATTGGCAGGATAAGAGTCTTAGAGTCTTGTAGAGCATAACCTTCGTTCTTCGGGACAGGAGCTTGGACTCTGTCCAAGAGAGAGTCTTATTCTCTTATCATGTCCTTATCACACAACCTGGGTGGAGTGCAGATGGTTTGGGTCGTAGATGTTCGTTCCCTACTGGTTGTCCTAGATAGGATTCAAGAGGAACTCTACTGAATTTTCACGTTGGTTGTAATTCTCAGAAAATGTTCCATGCCCTTATGGTGTTATATAAGAACTGCGTACACAGAGTATGAATTTGATGTGACCCTACACTGTGAGTGTTATGCCTTTGTCAGTATTTTGATCACTTCCCATTCACAATAGTTGTGTTGCACACTTTTTCTGGATAGGAATTATATTTCTTGGCTATGGACAGACCTCGAACTGCAGACCTTCCGCTTAGCAGTCAGTGGCACCACGGCCACCACAACTTCCCTGAAATCTTCCATAATGATGCGCTGAGAACTTGCGACAATATCAATATCGTCTGCGTAGCCCAGCAACTGGACCCATTTGTGGAAAATAGTGCCTTCCGTGTCAACACTGGCCCGCCGCACTATTTTCTTCCAACACGAGATTGAAGAAGTCGCATAACAGCGCATCTCCTTGCCGACATCCGGTGCAGGTTTCAAAAGGCTGGTAGGTTCTGGAGCCGAACTGCGCGTTGTAACGTGGCTCGACACATCCGCATCCGTTTTCCCGAGATCCCGAATTCGGCAATCGCGTTAAATAAGACTTTGCGATCAATGCCTTCACGCGCGGTTTTGAAATCGACAAAAAGATGATGGGTGTCGATTTGGTATTCTTGGGTCTTTTCCAAGATCTGCCGCAGTGTGAATATTTGGCCTGTTGTAGATTTACCGGGCCTGAAACCACACTGATAAGAACCTATCAGATTATCCACAAAGGGTTTCAGGCGTTCACAGAGAAGATCTCATATGTGATGTTAGTGAGACTTATTCCTCTGTAGTTGGCGCAGTTATAGGGGTCTCCTTCCTTCTGGATAGGGCAAATGAAGCCGAGATTACGTTCGTCGGGCATGCTTTCCTCCGACCATGTTTTACAGATGAGCTGCTGAATGCTCCCCACCAGCTCATCTACAGCCGCTCGGCAGACAGGCCGTCTGCGCTATAGCTTTGTTAGTCTCAAGCTTCGAAATGAACACTTTCATCGAGGTCGGCTGGACGGAATTCTCTTGCATCTTCGTCAGTCGTGAATGGATCATTCTGCCTGACAGCGGTAACGGATCTATCATCGCCGTTAAACAGTCTACAGAAGTGTTCTTTCCATATTCTCAGCATCGACTGTGACTCTACTACCAGTTATTCGTCTTCATCCCTATAGGCTTCCGCTCTTGCTTCATAGCCCCGGTGTGTTCGTTTCACTTTTTTGTAAGACTTGCGAACGTCATTCCTGTGGTAGCATCTCTCCATCTCCTCGGTCTCACGCTTTCCATGCCTTCTTTTTTTCTTCCTCAATAACGTTTGTTACTCTCTCCTCTTCTGCTCGTAATGTTCACGAGCGGCTTCCATTTGTCTATGTAGTATGGCTTTGTAGGCGGTTTGCTTTGTTACATGGGCATTGCTCATCAAACCTCCTGATTCGTACCTTGACTATAAAAAGCTAGTGATCCGAGTCGCTGTTGGCTGCTCGGAAGGTTCGTACATCTAGGATGCTGGCGTCGATCGCAACGTCATCAGTCTGATTGGTGGTCGACTGATCAGGTGATCGCCATGTTCCTTTGTGGATATTGAGATGCGGGAATCGTGTGCTAGCTAGAAAGAGATTACGCCCCGCCAGCAAATCGGACGTGGTGTCGTGTAGGCTATACTTCCCCGTGATTGACTCAAATATGTCCTCTTTGCCTAGTTTCGCATTTAAATCTCCTAGTACTATTGGACATAGGTTCTGTCTAGGAGATCGTAGAAGTCATCTTAAGGCCGATCGTCCTTTCCTTCGATGGGGGCGTGAACGCATATTAAGCTAATGTTTCCGAATGTAATATGTAGCTTTGATGCGGATTGTTATGTGACGTATGCTTACATGCCGAAAGTTTAAGACTTTAGTCGGAGTCGTCTTCGAATAACGAACACGCATCCGAATAAGCGTTATTTATTCTCCTCTTAGTAGATGTCGCAGTTTTTCATCCGTCTTTTGCCTGGTCCATCCCATCGCACTTGTTGGGGTGCGGTTATATCTACTTTATAGCAGTTGAGGGTTTGCTCCAATTGATTGCCAGCACCCGGTCTGTTAAGGGACCTCACTATCTAAGTGCAGACTCGCAGTCATTTTGTATCCGTCCGTATCCGAAGCTTGTTGTTGCTTCGAAATACTTTGTTTTTTCCATGGTGGGGAAGTTACCCCTAAGCACAACCCCCCACCCGGAGGGCCAGGTTCCTCTTTCTCCAGGAACAAAGGGGTCGAGTCGCTGCACAAATGGGTTCGCCACCTGGCTAATGCCAGGGCAGCTATCCAGGTGAACGCAGCTGCTACAGTTTGTGTATAGAGACTGAATAGCCCTCAACAGAGGCCCATCAATCCCATATTCCTGTAGAACACTCCAGGCTTTACCTCGAGGAACTCGTTCATATGCCTATTCTAAATCTACAAAGCAGCTGTAGATCGGTTTGGCGGATCCCAAGCCTTCTCGAGTACCAGTCTTTGAGTGAAAAGCTGGTCGGCTGTACTTCTGCCATGACGAAACCTGCACTGTTCATCGCGCCTCCAGCACCTTAGCGTAGACTTCACCGCGGACACTTAAATGAGATATACCCCTATAGTTGGAGCACTCTTTTTTATCCCCCTTTTTGAAAAGAGGAACAATCACCCCAGTCTGCCAATCTCTAGGTGTCTGACCGCATTCCCAGGCCACTTTAATGACACGAGAGGGCCATACTTCCTCTTACTTACCCATTGCCTTAAGCATTTCTAGCCGAACTTCATCCACACTATTGGACTATTCTCCGCCGCACTCAAGACTATATGTCTGTCCCCTCAGTGCCCTGTTCGGGATTGAGCAGCTCCGAAAAGTGCTCGCTCCATCTGCGTAAGATGTCCATCTCATTGGAAAGCAACACACCATCTTTGGATTTAACTCCTTCGATTATGTTGAATTTCCTTCCTCTGAGCCGGCGAATGGTTTGCCAGAACACCTTTTTCGCAGATCTATGGTCACCTTCCAACTTCTCCTTGAATTCCTTCCAGGACTGCTCTTTGGCTGCTCGCACAGCCAATTTGCAAATTCTTCGTGCAACAGTGTACCGGTCACGGGAAGCAGAGTCCCCCAAGAGAATCCACTCCCTGCAGGCCTTCTTTTTCTCTCTGATGGCGTCTTGAACTCCGGGTGTTTTAATACACGCAGTTCTTTTCTCATCACCAGCCGCCACACCAAGCCGCTTCTCTCCACAAACATTACGTGCAGAGGCAATGACAGCTGTTGAAAAAAGTCGCCATTCTTCCTCTACATGCGATGGAACAGTTGGAATTTTCTCAACCCTTTCGGATATGTGTCGTGCGAAGTGTTGCCGCACCTCACTGCTCGTGACTACTTAGAGCTAGGCCCGACCGACTGGCGAGCGGGATAGACACAGTGTACACTTTGCTTTTGAAAAATCGCATGATCCTGTAATCCAATTTGCATTTCCACAACAGGAAACTTATCGTTTTTCGAAGAACCCTTGCCATTCACCGATTATCTCACGCGTAGTGGGGCAAGTTGCACCATCGCCATCGTGTTGAAAATAAATATCGTCCAAGCCAATTCTTTCAAGTTGCGCCAACAAATAGTCCGTTGTCATTGCATGGTATCGCGAAATAACAGGGTCCAATGAGGTCTCTTGACCACAAAGCACACTAAACACTCCATTTTTGCTGGTAAGCGGGCTGTTCTTGATATTTTGCTTGCTCGTCCTAACATTCATAGTGAAATGCGCCTCATTGCTGAAGACTACTACTACTGCTGAGGGAAAGATATGCTTGATATCCAGGACCTGAGTAGGCCAAAGACCGCGTCTCTTATTCGTGGCGCATAATAAGGACTTACCTTTCTCATGCCCTCGTTTTCTTTTTACAGCTTAAAAAAAGATCTCGACAAATCACCTTATTTCTTCTCCCCCATACCATACCTACATTGACCCTTCGAAAGGCAAAATTCCTTTCTGATATTCGCGGAAAACTGCCATCATTTTCATTTTCATTTCATTTTCTGGAATTTTCCACTAAAATTCAACCCTAACCAAGGGCCCCCTCCAAACGATTTAAGTCCACTTCAACCATCTAATAGTCCTTCGGTACATATTTTGCAATTTTCTCCCATGCCCTCGAGCCAGTAGCATACTTCAGTTCAATCGAATCCTTCGCCTCTTCACCGGAGTGAATCGTATCGAATGTTCTTGTCGCACCTCACTCGTTTGCCGTGCCTTCATCTTCCTTACTTTAGTCTTTCGGCTTCGTTGTTTGTCGGTCGTCGTCATCTTCCATTTGCACTTCGTACAGAGCCAGGGATAAAAGTACCTGTAATTGATCTGTTCGCCAACGAAGGCCACAATACTCAAAAGGATTCCGATGAGCAGAAACCAAAATGCTCCCTCCAAATGATGGATGGTAAGGACAATTACTTCCTCTACAGGAAGAAGTAAAAATGAGACGAAAATAAGCACAAAAAACCTTATGGCCAACCTTGATCAGCGGTGTGTTGGCGTATCTTCACCAGCACCGTATAGTGGTGTTGAAAGTCTTTGTCGATTTTTTGAAACAACCCACTGTCCTTCATCCTTCGGATTAGGGCATTGAAACGATCCAAAAAAGGGAATCCACGCTTTGCTATAATTTCCACCGGACTAGAGAACACATTCTCTGGAAATCCATACAAGTTATCCACATACTGGCTACGTAGCATGTATTTACGATTAGCCAATATGACACGTTCACCCCTAACCACTGCACGCACGTTACGCGCTCGTGGTACGAAATTATCGCTGTCATTATAGCGCGTGTAGATTTTCATGTCGTCATCGTTCTGGAACCAGTCACGGTTCTCTGCCGGTCCACCTAACCGCAAAGAAAGAAATATGAAATCCAACCACACCACGCCTACCGTGCTCATATACTCGTTTGTACTTACCGAATGGGATACCATGACGGATGACCTCGTCAATAGTGGATATCTGATGTTCGTAGCCAGGATCTGCGAACACAGCAATCAGTTTCGAGGTATACAAGCCTGTCACGTTCATGCTGTATATGCATAAGCCAATGAAGAAAATTCGGGACGCTTGACACTCGGGACGTTCGTTGACGGAGGCGCAGAGTGTCACACCCCACGAATTAATAGCTGTCAACGTGAGCGATTTATGTGACTTCTTCTCGGGCAGGATACAGCCGAATGTGAACCAGAAAAACCATGTGACTAGGAGAATAACTATGATCCCGATCCATATGTTCGTTTGAAAGATGACAAAGAGCGCCTTCCACGGGCGGTTGGGTGAAGCGGCAGCTGCGAACCAAGTGTGACTATTGAAGAGATATGTGTCGGTGGACCAGAAATCCTCGCGCACCTCATCGTCTGAGAAGAATCCGCCGAGGATGAAGTCACAAATACGGTCATCAAGCATGCCGAGCAAATCGGTCCACGTGTCGTTTTCGGGCACGCGAACACCTCGGGCATGCTCGCCACAAGTGGTATTCAACTGAAAGTAGACGCTTTAGAGAATAGAATTGAGAGAGCGAATAATATATGTATGTATGTACCTTGAAGCCAAGTTGTTCCTGGATTACTTGGATGAGGTGCATCTCCATTCCCTGATCGCAGTCGTTCTCCACGAATGGGGCTGCAATGGCAGCGCACATGAAGAACGTACAATTCCGTAGATCAGCCTTTCGGATGAACTGATTGATCCTAAACCTCACATAAAACTCGTTTGGGATTGTCCCGGTGTCACAGGATCCGACCGAAGCAATTCTTACCGCGCGACATGCCTCCGGATTGAAATTATCCAAGACGTAGTACCGGTAGGCTGTGGTGTTCACGGCATACAACAAGGACACTGTGTTCACATAGTACCTATACAAGAGGAGTCTAAAAATCTCGTCTGCTACCTCGAGACCTTGGTCCCGGTCGTCGACCTGATTGTAGAGGATTAGAAATCGAGCTCCAGGGTTCCAGTATTGCATTTTACTCATATAATCCTCCACGAGACTTTCGACGCGATCCACATCGTCGATTATGATGATGTACGCATCCGTTCGGATGATGAATTCTGTACTGAATTTCTGCTTCGACAGCGGCTGGGAATCCGAAACGACCAAGGCGAGAAAGGAATCCAGAAAATTTGGTTTAGAGCCTGGGTTCAAAGCCTTGTTCTTCATGCTCAGGAATTCGTCTTGAATCTGAGCAGCCGGTGAAGACATATTTACTGAGTGCGCGATTACCATAGTCATTGAATGGTAGTTCCGTGCTTGATCGACCCGTGTTGTCAAGTAGAGTGAACCAATGGCCTGAAGGCAATTTACACCCGATTGCCAGGCTGAAGGACCGCGGTCGTTAGGCTGCCGGATGTATGCGATTCCCGATTGCCGGCGGCCATTGACTATGCCGTAGGTCATTTGTCCCAAAAGTATCACCGGAAGAATATTCATTATGATGCGACACGTTAGACATCACTCTAACGAGTGTGCTATGGGCCTCCAGCCTTAATTGGTCCCTTCACACGAAAGGTTTATTTACTGGTCTTGCATGAAATAGGAGATCAAACAATGGTTAACATGAAAGAGAAATATTTGCTTATGCAATCAGGATAACGACATGCAATGAGTGTCCTGTCAGCTCTATGAGTCATTATCCAACATGTATGTGTGGGGCGGGCGGCTCCAATTTATCTTATCTATAGAACATCGACAGTATCCTGAAAGGATAGGCAATAACGGAAGCAAATAAAATCAAATGAGAACGCTCCGGAAGGGAGACGACAACATGATAACAATTCGGTGCGAATTTTCTCGGTAATTTATGTGATACTCTGTCTGTCGACAACGGTCACACAGGACCCCAACGTCAAAATATCGAACGAAGGAAGAAATTCATACTCGCATCCGGCAAAAGGGATTTGACCTGATTAGTATGTGAATACATTTTATTTCCCTGAATATCCTTATTTCGCTTCACTGGCATTCATTTATTTGTTGTTTGTGTTTAAATTTGGATTCGTATCCATGCCATCTCAGGACTTATTTTTGTGTTTGACGAGATGCGATATACTGGGATAGTCTGTCGGAATAAAGTCTGCATTGTACCAAGGATATTTTGAGTTGAAAGGAAAACGATATGACAACGTATAGCAGAAAAAAAAAATATGACAGCGAATCCTTAAATGATCTCCTCATGGTCCCCTGCTTGACGATGAGGTTTATTGACAAGAAAAGCAAACGAACAACGAAAAAAAGAAGGAAAAAGACGATGACGCAAGGGAAAATCAGGACGAAGTTATGGAGGAAAGAATGTTTTGAAAAATTTCTCTTCTCCCCAACGCCACGCCGATGGCCTCTTTGAATTAGATTTAATTTTTTTTTTCCTTTTTTTGCACCACAATCTCTCACCATGTCATGGCTCTTGGCGCATAACAAGATATTATCCCCTAAAAGCGTCTTCGCCTTGCTTTAGATATATTTTTTTCGGAAGAGATTTGTTATTATTTGCAATAACTGTTAGGGATATGGTTTCGTTTAAGCGGTTAAGGGGTTCTCGAACGACGTTCCGAATTTATTTTTAGATAACCAACGGGGTTGAATGGGTGGATAGATGTTGGAGACATTCAATCACTTTGTTCGGATCGGAATCGAAGACATGAGAGATGGAATTGCCCGGATACGGAGGAATGCATATGTACGTAATCTGTACTTTGAAGCGGTTTCGGATAAATCAGGGATCTCATGTGCTTCTGTCTAAAGAACTGTCTGTCGAGCTTTAATAAGGGTTTAGTATCACTCATTAGGATTCTAGCTCTGTCTTTAAAGGCGTCTCTTAAACTGCCTTTAAATGACCAGATTGCACCACCTTTGGATTTCTCTACTAATATGACCGGTTACACTAAGCCTTAGAGCTATACACCTTTTGCCTGTGGGTATGTACGCATTCTAAAAAATGAAACGTGATTAACTTTAGACCTCTTCATGTCAATCCTGAGTTGGTGAGATGTACTACAACTACCAAGTCCAGTCTTTAATAACCAAACCTTTATAGCACGTAAGAGCTTAACGCCCGTTGGTGGTAGGAGATGTCACTTGCTCATGTCTATTTGTAAACAGCACCAGTAGTGGCTTCAGAATTGAAAAAATTCAGGTGGCGCCCCCTTTGACGCATGACGTGCCTTGATTCAAATAAATATAGATTGCGTTGTAGTATTTGCATTCTTAGCAAATTGAAATTTGAAAAAAAAAGAGAAAAAGACGTAGACGTAGCGCACCTACAAAATATAGGGCCTTGCCTACCGCCGGTGTTTTGGTCATTACATTATACATCAAAACAGAGGTTTGGCTTGAATTGGCTTCATGGCGCCAAGAGCTGGGAGTAATGGTATGTATTAGCCAGTCTGCTTGTACCATTTGTATTCGAGAAAGTATCATATGACCTTTCCAAGCCGAAGATAAGTCGAAGCGTAGCTGTTCGTTCATTTTGTCTGTCTCTCTGTTTATCCATCATAGCTTGTTCAGTCCGATTAAAATCACTGCAGCTAACAATTAGGCTTTACTTTTAAAGGAAAAGCCAGTCTTTACGTGAATTTTTTCTCGATGAAATGGGGTGTTCAATATGATACACAAAACTTACCGGAAATTATTTTCCAAATTTCTGTAATTTTGACAGAAGCAATAAAACACGGACGACATGGTCTTCTTCTTCTTTTTCGGCGTTACAGCTTATGGCTAACCTGGGCCTACTTCAACAACAGGCATGATATTGTTGCTAGTATTCTCCAGTATCGCACACCCAGTTGGCTTATGTTCTTTTCCACCCGCCTGCGCCAACTTAAATTGTGTCATCCTAGACCGCGTCGCCCATCAGAGTTCCATTAAAATACCTTTCGGGCTCTACATAACCCAGCCATCTTAGGCGTTGGATCCGTAGACGCCACCGTGATATGTTCATGTCGCTTTACACCCCGTACCATTCACTGTTAAGTCTTCTTCTCCATTGTCCTTTTATACAGATTGGATCGAAAATCAAGGACCTCCTCATCCGCTTTGGTTAACATTCATGTCTCTCGGCCATAAAGCAGGACCGGAATGATAGGGGTCTTGTATATGGTCACCTTGGTTTTCCAAGAGAGGTCTCTGCTTCTGCCTAGCTACCTCTCGTCAATACGCCGTTGAATACCTCTAGTCAATACGCCGGTGAATCGTTGCCTTTTTCGATGACAGCGCATATATTTCGTTTGCCCACGTTTACCGCTAGTTCCATTTTAGTCGCTTTCGCCTCAAGGCTCGTTTAAGCCTTGTTGATATCTTGCTGAGCTCGTCCAATTTGAAAGTGGACTTCCCGGGCTTGAAACCACACTGATATGGACCTATCAGTTTATTGACGAACGGTTTCAGGCGTTCACACAATACAGCAGAGAAGATCTTGCAAACGATGTTCAGGAGACTTATTCCTCTGTAATTGGCGCAGTCAAAAGGGTCTCCTTTCTTAGGAATCGGGCAAACGATACTAAGATTCCATTCATCAGGCATGCGTTTCTCTGGCCATATCTTACAGATGAGCTGATGCATGTGCCCAACCAACTCATCTCGAGCTGCTATAAATAGCCCAGCACGCAGGCCGTCGCTATCTTAACCTCGTCTAAAGTCGAGTGGACGAAATTCTCTCTCATCTTCGTCCGGTGTGAGTGGTGCATTCTGCCTGACAGTGGTATCATCTGTCGGCGTTTAACAGTCCGCAGATATAGTCTTTCCACATTCTCAGCATCGACTGTGATTCAACTACGTGGTGTCCGTGCTTATCAATGCATGCTGCCGCTCTGGCTATATAACCTTGGCATGTTCTTTGGCAAAATTTTCGGACGTCGTTCCTGCGATAACGTCTCTACATTTCCTCGATCGAACTTTTCGTGCTCTCGAGCAGCTCTCGTTCGTCGATGCAATGTGACCACGTATGCTTTCTGTTTTTCTGCACTCATCATCAAACCAAGGGTTTCCCCTAGGTGGTGGCTGGAAACCTAATACATCAGAGGCGGCATCCCTGATGGCGCTTTGACAATGTCTTCATTTCTGTTCTATGGTTTGTGCAGTTTGCATCAGCTCTTGAGAGAGCTTGAAGGAGACACGATCGGCGAAGGTTCTGGCGGTCTCTTGCGATTGCAGCTTCCCGACATCACATTTTGCTGGTCCTACTTGACTCCTCAGTGTTCGCGATATTCGCATACGTATCTTGGCTGCAAGAAAGTAATGACTCGAGTCAACATTGGCTCCTCAGAAAGTTCGGACATCCAAGAAGCTGGAGGAGTGTCTAGCGTCGATCGCAATACGATCGATTTGATTAACAGATGATTGGCCAGAAGGCCGACAGGTCCCCTTATGGATATTGAGATGTGGGATTCCTGTGGTAGCTGCTAGGATATCACGCTCCATAACGAAGTCTATCAGCCTGAATTAGGCCGTGCTTTCCTATGATTCGTTGATGCGAGTCATAGCCAGCGTCGCGTTAAATCTCCTAGAGCATTCATAGTGTCATAGCTGGGACATTGAGCGTATGTTCTATCTAGGGGGTCATAGAAGTAATTTTCTACTGTGTCGTCTTTTTCTCCTGTGTGGAAGATAGCTTTGATGCGGATTGTTATGAGGCGCTCGCTCACAACTTAGGACTTTTTTTTTAAGTGCACCACGTTGTTTGTTCTCCTTGTAGCAGTTTCCATGGTAAACATATGTCACAGTTTTCCATCCTCTTTTTACCCGATCCATCTGCTTTATACACAGCAGCTTAGGGCTTGTTCGGCCGCACCTAGTATGTTAAGGGACTTAAAATTCGTCGTTCCCTGTTTGTAATTTCCAGAGGAAATCTCCAGATGGAGGTGGGAATGGGACTTACTAATAGTGTCACAAGGTGTTCGTCTGCGGTGGCTCTTCTTGCTTTTTAGCAGGACAGCATCCATCGGATAGACGCTACCCCTATGAGACCTTTGTAAGTCCTTTATTGCTTAGGTGGACTAGATTTGATTGAACTATAAGAGCAGGAAGTCCTACCTATAGAAGGCATTTGTACGAAATCTTAATCATTTTTCATCGATATTTTTAAGCTCACGCTTGAGCTAATATTATAAATGCTATCATCCGTGGAGTCCATATCCACCTCTCCCTTTACAAGGAGGGAACATACGTCCATTGGTTTTCTTAGATATTGGCGACGTTCACACATTGTACTTAAGGCATCCTCTACCTTTTTCAAGTTGGCCTTACCACCTAGTTTTTATGATCTACTATACCCATTAGCACTATCTTAAAATGTCCCCCCAACACAATTAAGAATCACTATTTCATTACTTATGTACACACGTTCCTTAGGACTGTGCGCACGGCAACAGGGCACACATTAAGGACACCCGTGAGAATTCATATTCGTTCCAAATTCAGCTTGAGCTCATTTCGACCGCATTGTTTCGGCTTTCCATGGCATATCTATGCAATCAATTAAACTCTCCGACAATGTGCATTCCCTCTCTCCATGCCACCAAACATACATATGTATTCCCACAAGCTCATAGTCATAGAAATAAAAATTCATTATATTCGTGTCGTCGCTTGTGCTGTGCTGTGGTGTGATGCATTCAGTGAAATCCGGGCTTGTGCCACTGCTAGCCACCTACGTTCCTTGAAATTCCAGTTTTCATCTTCATAACTCCGAGATAGTTGACATTTGATTTATGAATGCAATTAGTTTTATGCGAGTCTAGGCGAATCCTTGTGGAAAGGAAATGCTTTCCAAGATGAAGGCGACTCTCTGTAGCTTTAGACGGGTAGGTCATAAATTGTCAAGGATCTATTGTTTTGCGCTCAACATTCTCGAGAGGATGTCATCCCAGCACCCACGTGTACGTACATATATGTAAAATTATTTGAACTTATGGAGTCGGCCGGGTGGATGGCCGAAAAATCTCGCTGAGGCATGTGCTTTTCGATGTGTAGGACTGTTTATGTGTCCTTTTGGCCTGCGACATTGTAATTAAATTAAATTTACGAGCCATTTTACTGCTCTCTTGGGTCATGTTGAGGGCAGGGAAAGCGCACGGAAATCATTCGTTCATCTTGCTGTAAATGTCCTTTTATTGCCCTGTGTATCCTATGAGTTTAGCTTTGTTGCTACTTTTGCGCCATTTCAAGGACTTGAATCTGTTTTGTTTGATTTGCACTTTTATACCAGCTAAGGGGACATGCCAAAAGTCAAAAAGCGGGCGACACATAAAAGCATTAAAATAGTTTTACTGCCCGTTTGCCGGATGATAATAGCGATGTGCGCGAATTGCCAAGTCCTTTCGATTGAGTGCGTAAATAATACTCGTATAAAGCATCACACTTCGTCATCGACTATCTATCTGTCTATCTGTCTGTCTGTATCTGGTGTAGCTGGGTTATAGGGTGCGTTGTCAGCTTTATGGACTCTTGACGTTCGAAAGTGTCCAATTGAAAGAATTATTGTTTGTCTTTGCCCCCGCGAGATATACATTATGTATCTGTACATCTTTTTAATGGTTGCTTTTTTGCTCTACTATTTATGTGGCTAGACAGTCTGGTGTGCCAGATAGAACAGATGGAGTGAGATTGACTCGAAGGGGCATTAAAAAATCATTTAAGTCATTTGAGGAAGCATTAGGGAAGTTTTTAAGTGCAAATCCTTCTCGTTTTCGTCTCCTAGACATTTTTTCTTCAGTTTCTTCCTTGCTGCTTATATCACGTCGTTCGTGATGGTAAAACTTTTGTGGCGGAAATTAAATTTCGTTCGAGGAACTATAATGCAGAGAATGATGCTTAAGCTTTTTTTGGTGGGAGTCTGATGTGGTGTGGAGGTGTCATTTTTGAGATCGTTGTCAAGTTGTCGTTGCTCTCTGTCTTGTTTCATTCAATTATAAATGCCAGCACCGTGCCGTCGAAGCGTGAGAGTAAGTGAACTATAGTGATCAATCAGCATTTCTTCCTTTTTGTGCGAGTGGTCCACTATATGTAGTACTTTCCAGTCATTCTTCTTCCTTTCGCCCAGGAATCTTTTGAATCCTTTCCTTGTGCAAATTCACTTTATTAGCATATATTGATAAATCCTGTTTATATCCAGGACGAAGAACGGATTTCCCGTTGCAAAAAGAACGAATCATCGAGCAATACTGCCCTTTTTCTACTTCGGCAACGATTATTTCCGAAGTCTAACCTATTCCAGATTAGCGGTATCACTAACAACTAAATCTCTTCTGATGCCTACATCTCCATTGCTACTGCGACCAACCATCTGCCATATACTCTCGTTCCATATCACTCCCCTCTTTCTCGTAGGTTTTCCTATAAACAAGGTCAGACGTCTACCAATTCTGAAAACTTTTTCTCTTCCAATCTTCAGAAGGCCGACTTTACTACGCTTAATACACTTTAGCATCTTCATGAAAGGAAATACGCCCACCATTCTCTTTAATCCATTCTGTCGCAAGGATGACTTCTCTCCGGGTCCTAACGATCTGCCAGCTTCGTCAAGCTAACTTCCATACAATAAAGAAAAATTCTTTGTTTTCTATCCCTATACTCTTTGAGTACCTTGCGTATGACCTAATGTTTTTTCACTACAATCCCGTCTTTTGTCTTTTTACTTGAGGCTTTAGGCTTCCCGTCCCAAATCGTTGCATGGTTTAAATCGTACCTCGAAAGTCGCTATTACAGAATATTTTTCAGACACTCAATCTCTGATACCATTGTAGCCCCTTCCGGTGTCCCGCAAGTCAGTCATCTTGGTCCTTTAGTTTTTATCTTTATAATAAAAGAGTCGGTTGCACTCCAAAATGACCTTGATTCATTCAGTACTTGGTGTGATAACAACTTCCTGGAGTTCAACGTCGGTAAGGGTTAGTCCATTGCTTTTCCTTGAAAACGCTTTCTCGTAGCTCGTACCTCGTACGAGTTCGTACCTTTTATTTCTTTCATACGGGACCTAGAAAGCTAAATTTCCTCTCCCATATCAACCATATGGGAAAGATAGTCTTAAAAGTTCTCGAATTCCTACGTTACGAGTTTCCTCTACAACACTTACGCGGCGAGGAGGATTACTCATTCGCTGAGAGTTTTAGACCAATCGGTCTAACATTCTTCCTGCTTTTGATAACGCAACTTTCGACAGGTTGTATAACGCTGCCAGGCGGCGTGGCATAGATGAAGCACTGGTCTTATGGACGAAAGCAATGTTTGTGCACAAGACATTGACAATCCGGAGTAAACAGGGGCTGCCCGCAAGACGGCATCCTGTCTCCGCTGTTATGGTGCCTCTGAAATCTATGCCCAGGCCTATGCGGACGATGTCGCCGTTATTTCTGTCGGCTCATGCTTAGCGACTGTCCGTCTCAAAGCACAGACGGCGCTAAATGTGATCGATGATTGGTGTATAAGAAAGGGGTGGTCGGTTAATCATTTTAAGACCGATTTCATTGTCTTCACAAGATGGAGAAAAAATACTAACATGACTCAGCTGGTACTAAAAAGCACTCCCTGGTGTCCAAGGAAGCTAAGTATCTGGAAGTCATCTTAGAATGCAAGCTTCTTTGGTGAAAGCATGTTGAGTCAACAACCACCAAAGCGCTGTCAGATTTCTGGCAATGCAAAGGGGCTTTTGGCAAAAGATGGGGCTCATCGCCGGCAAAAGTCCTCTGTATCTATGTACATGGCAATGATAAAAACCTATAATCTCATATGCATCGACTGTCTGGTGGAACAGGCTAACACGCAAACACGTCGTAGCCTCTATCACCAAACTCCAACAAACAGTTTGTCTAGGCTGTACGGGAGCTTTCTCCAGCACGTCGGGCGCTGCTCTAGATGCTATAACATATTTTATGTACATGTCCATACATATATGATATATTTATCAGAGGTTGTGCTTTGAAAGCCATGTCTCGTCTCAAGAGAAATGGCTCTTGGTAAAACTCGCACAGGAATAACAGTGTGCTTGCGCAAGGAATATCTTGCGACCCCTGACTCTGACGCACTGACACCCGCTATCCTACTGCGCTGTTATTTCACAGTCAGAGTTTCCGTGGCGGCAGGAAAGTCGTCCCCTTTTCACGGATGGCTCCAGGTCTGGGTGGGAGTCCGGAGCTGGGGTCTTCTTTGAGCGCGAAAACGTCTGACTGCATTTTTTGTTAGGGAAATATGCGTCTGTCTTTCAATCCGATATACTTATGTATACGCAATCCTAATGACCACGCACTATGTTGTGAAGCACAGGTGGAGGGAAAAAAGCATGTGCGTCTGCAGTGACAGCCAAGTTGCACTAAAAGCTGTGTCCAACCCTTCAACGAGCTGAAAATGATCGAAGTCGCTAAACTAAATTCACTAAGGCTTGTATGGGTTCCAGGTCACTCTCGGATCCCAGGAAATGAGATCTCTAATGAACTCGCCAGAATGGGTCCAGAGGAAAGTTTTTCAGGACCTGAACCCGCTCTAGGTCTACCTGCGTCCACGGTAAATTCCTACATTAACGATTGGGTGTTGATTACACACAACTGTAGATGGAGAGATCATCTAGGATGCAGGATGACACACCGCGTATGCCCTGATATCTGCAAGAAATCCGCAGCATTCCTCCTGTCCTTAAGAAGAATTGACGGCAGAAGACTTGCGCGAGTCATTAGGGGCCCTTACAATTTTGCTAAGCATCTCTGCGTGCTTGGCATCAGTGAGACGCCTACTTGTGCTGCTTGTTGCGAGGAGGATGACACGGCAGAACATTTTCTCTGTGACTGTCCCGCCTTTGCTCGCACCCTTAAGACCGACGTGGTGGGTGTGTGCAGAGTCTCTTAGCTCTACATCACTGAAGCTCCTTCTCAGCCTTCTCCGGAAAACGGGAAAAATACATTAATGTAAGGCGTCTGTCTGGAATACAATGGACCAGTAACAAAAAAACGAAAAAAAAAGAACAATCACTTACGTCGGACCTCTTCTCGAATTAGTCTTTTCTGTACGAATTGAAGCTGTGCAACGTAGGTTCTTACATTTTGCCTTAAGGGGTCTCCCTTGGTCTGGAAAAATTGATTTACCACTCTGTGAAGATCGGCTTACAAACCCTGAAAACACGAAAGGAAGAAGCCGATATCCCTTTTGGTGTACCAACTGTTAGCTGGAACTATCGATTTACCTGTCCTTTCCGAAATGATTTACTCAACACCAAACCTCATCGCTTGAGGTTTATACAGCTCTTTCGACTCCCACATAATCGCATCAACTGTGTATTTCCCTGCCAGTTGCCAGTTATGACTCAGTTCCCAGAATACCTCATATGGCAAGAGACATTCCTGTCATGATACAGAGTCTAATAATTTGGAGATGCTGTCTAGCAAATACAATGAGGTCTTAGATGCACCGGACCAGACACGAGTGTTCAATTCTAATGGGTTGTAGCCAGATCCAAGGGTAAGAAAAAGTTATTGCATCTGTATAAGAAGCCTAGGCATTTCTGAGCATTTTTGGCGACACCGAATACGTGGTCGTTCCAACTAAGACTGCTAGCGACACATACTATACTTAGGACTGAATGCTTTTCAGTTCCTAGAATCAACTGCCATTCAAGGACGGTGGTTGTTAGTGGATGCTACACTTGGAAGACATAAGACCGCACATGTGCGCGTAACCTTGTACCACTTTTTGACAATTTTTCATTTAACCTCTCGCTCTTACACTAAATACTAAAAGGATCAAAGGCAAACGAGCTAGATTGATCAAAACTCAAAAATCACATTTTACATCATCGGAAGTAATCCCGACCTACCCATAGCTAGGCACCCGTATCCACATGACTGTGCAGCAACATTTCATTATGATTACTTCCTCAACATTTCAAATTGCTCATCCGATAGCAGGCTGCTAAAGCAATTTACTTAATATATTACTCCACAGCCTGTGCTCCCTAAACCATCCACTCATCCTGGCTCATCTCGACCCTAGCTGTTCCGCCACAAGCACACACACATACTTACAGACAACTGACACAAATCACATACGAAACATTCTCCCCAAGGAGCAGCCACAGCGGCACCAGCCAGTAGCAGCAGCACCTTGTGAATGAATTTAAATTGAATTCTCAACGACAATTTCCATAAGTTGTGGCACCGTTCGTTGTCACAAACCCCACCCTCCCCATCTCTTTATATCACTAGTCTGCTTGGTTGCCTGCCCCCAATGACGATGACACATTTGATCAGGAAAAAACTATCACACACGACACATGCCGACCAAACACCAGAGTGATTATGATGCGACGCATAAATTGTCCACAAGCGTTCCAAGCGCTGATCGTTATGGTGATGCTTGACGCCTGACGTATGTACATAGTGCAAGTTGTTTGAATATAATTGCGTCGCGTAATGAGACAAATGCATGTCGGGAAAAGCGTGTGACAGCTTGGGGGATAGAAAAATGAAAAATGATGAGACAGTTTCCCTATGATGCATGCATAGTCCTCGTATATGGGCCAAATGGACAACGAAATCAATTTTCTTTGATGTCACTGCTCTATGCGGAAGTAGTGATACGGCGCCAAATAAAGGACAAATCATCAACTTTGTTGCCCTAGTATGAAAAGTACAAAGTCCTTTGACACAATCTGCGAATTCCCATTGTTACTAGGCAATTAATTCTGCGATTGCTTGAAATGTAAATTCGTCCTTTTCGACGTAAAGGAAAAGGGACATGGAAAGCAAATCCAAGGTCATTCCCCGCGGTCCTAACACAAAACAATTTAAAAGTAAATTGTCGCGTAGCGAAGGACGACGAAAGGAAGCAACGGATTTTAATAACAATGAAACCTGTCTCTATCCCCAAAGGACCTCCCAAAAAAAAAAAAAAAGGGAAAATACGAAAAAAACAAAAGAAAAAAAAAGGATCGCCGGGATCCACTGCGGGACAACAGCATTCGCATAAGCGTAAAGAGACTTTCATTCTATTACATTAAGTGTGATTTTTAATTTCGTCCTGTCGCCTTATACCCTGCGCATGTGTGTGTGTGCAAAGGAAAAATATATTGTCCACGTCTAAGCAATTGATTCAAGGAATAGCCAAGTTGCAAAAACAAAGCAGGGAAAAAGAAAGTGAAATAAACCAAAAGTAGAAAGTAAAGCACCGACGAAAGGACGATAAAAAGGACCATACCGTAGAGCCCCAGGAGGGCTGAGAAAAAAATCTCTTCATAATTGCCAGCGAATAAAAATAAGCACAAATAGCAGGAAGCCGATGACAAGTGTTTTCCACTGAAGATGCCAGCGATCAGGATACGTGTACATATTATAGCTCAGGGGCTTAGTCCTTCAGCATAGTGACTGAGCATGACCAAGGGGAAAGAATTTGTTTTTCTCTCCCCCTCTCTTTCTCTCTTTCTCTCTCTCTCTCTTTTGGATAATAAATTATTTTAGATGGACCTGGGTTGGATCCGACTTTTTCGTCCTTACATTTGTAGGCTCGCCCTTCTTATCTTGAACTTTTGTACATTAACGCAGCGTCAAACGATAAGTGACAAACGACAAACGACGACGCAACGAATGTCGATTCAACTAGCTGGCCAAGGGGGTAGGGAGCGAGAAAAAAGGACTCTTTTGGTGCGGACGCACGTCTTTAACGAGCAAATGACAATTTTCTGCTCGAATGGGCGCATGAGATTGGAATTTTCAAATGAATTCAGATGAACTAAAGCGAACGGAAAATAAGGAGACATAGACCTATAGACACCATCGAGAGGGTACAAAACGAAGCGAATGGAATGGCAAATGACAAATCAAAGCGAAGCAAAGAAAATTCGTCCTTGTGCCTGTGAATACATATACATGGATGTATGGCTGTGTACCTCAAACGAATTTAATTAATCTAATTGAATAGCTCAAGGATAAGGAAAGAAAAAAGTGAAGAAAATGCACTCAAAGCACAGTGGAGAGCACACGAAAAAGGAGTAAGTGTGTAACGACTTGAGCAGATGTGTTGCGCTCTCATTTAATCTGTCACCTTTCGTCGCCCTCTAAAGGTGTGTCCTTGAGCTGAAGAAGAACAACTTTTACATTTTACACTAAACCATCCTTCCCACACCACACAGTTTGCCAGCGAGTTTATCTGCCAAGATGGTAGCGAGGATGAAAGGTATTTGCTAGCAAGAGAGAAAGAGACAAACTTTTTTATCAGCTACCAGGATAGGATAATGGTGATATACAAATAGATAGTTAAGACCTAAAGACGCTGAAAGGTGGGGAATTACCCTCCAGCTAGGTGTTTTATTGCAGTAGCTGTCGGTAGAATCATTAGCAGGCATGATGCTGTAAGGATATTTGTACGTGAATGAATGCACTGTGCATCGTGCCAAAGGACTCTGTGTCATCGGGAAGTGGAGCGCGTGTAGGTGGATGGGAGAACTTGTTCTTAATCCAATTTTATTCCTTAAATGATTCTGAAATCCGATTGGGGGAATTTATTGAAGTCGTTTATCTTTTAGGCAATTTAAGAAATTAGATTTGCTTGTAGCCATTCTCGTATAGGCATTAAGGAGTCAGCTTTCTTCGCCCTTCGACGGAAAGAGTTATATCGGATGGGGGCGTATTTTATCGGATTTCCTTCCCTTGAATCATAAGTATGTATCAGAAGTCGGAAGAGGAAGGTAAAAAAAGATATATGATTGATGACGGAAAGGGGTGGATTTTGGGTTTATACTCGCTGGTGGTTGTTGATACGATTAGATTCAGCATGAGTTGCGTTAATGAATACGTAATGTGTGATTCTGGCATCGAGTTGTACATAAATTTCGGGGGAAAAAAATACGATGCGATAGGGGTATCAGAAAGCTCATTAGAACCCAAATCACGAAGAGCTTTCCGTTTGCCTTCTATTCATCCATTTTCCTCTAATTTAATTAGCAAAAATGACCAAGCATTCATTGATACTCTTTTTTCAGATTTATCCTTCACCTAAATTCATCCACACCACTGTATATTACCATCTCTCAGACCGGCATCCGTAGGATCTACTTCAATAAAACCAGTGAGTACAATCCTTTCGCGCTTTATGAAGAATTTCGAAGCCAAAAAAAATCAGGTCCCATTCATTCGCCATTTCCAGCCAATTTGAACAGAAACTTAAAATCGGATTCGCGAGAAATCCTTTTGCCATGTGCACTCAACGGTCAATACGACTTATTCGTGCAGGCACGTCAACGGGGCTCCATGAAGCTGGAGGCTCACGCCCAGCACCCACAATCCGATTGGCCTCTATTGAACCGTACCAATCAGATTAACATACGCAGTCAGAATCGAATGCGGAAACGTCAGATGATAATCAAGTGGAGCAAGAGGTGAGAACCAAGCACCATACTATGTGTCACCGTACGTTGATCCTGTTTTTTTTTTTTTTTGTGTATCCTTTTACAGCAAGCTCGACATCCATGCCGTTCACTATTGCCTAGTGATTAATTCGAAACGTCCACAAAAGAATTTCTGTGCGGCGGTGAATGATTTCGTTACCAGTTCGAGCAGAAAGGGCGATTGCTCATCGATGGACTCAATTTGGTTGAAGTCTCCGGAACGAGTGAAGAAAATCGGTAAGTTGTCGAGCCATGTATAATGACATGCTAATTAAATCACCTCTTGACTGACTGGACTGCCGTTCATTTCGTTGCGTTTCAGTTCCTCGTATCACAAATGTCATTTGTACGGGTCCACGCACTCAACAGGTCCTAAAGGGACTTTTACCCAATGCTACCTATTTTGTGGACATTTTCGGTGTTCATACGAAGCGACACAACCTGACATTTCACATTGCCAGCACCACGGCAAAATTCAATCGAACGCATCCGGTTTCGTTGCGCGAAAACATCCTGAGCGTGGAGAAAATCTCCGGCATGACCAGTGTGTCCGTATTCAGCTTTAAGGTCCCATCTGACATACGCGTTGCTTCGTCGCAACTACGTTACCTCATTCTACCCTGTGGTGGTAGTGAGGTGGATGCGAAAATTCTCAAACAACGACAGACAGTGAGTCAGGTCAGTGAAATCTACCGGCCAACGTATATCGCAATGAACAACGTGCTACCGGGCGATAGATATATCATTCGCATAAATCCTAGTAATGAGGATGAGGTCCTGCGAGCCACTAAAGTCGGGGTAAGTATCGATTTTACGCCATAAAGTATTGTTGTCCTGTATTCGATTTTATACCGCCTTTAGTTGGCAGTAACGACTGGTCGTTCATTCACCAATCTGCCGGAATTGCCGGAAAACGTAACAGTGTACGAGGTGCGGTCTCGGAAGAATTGCAAATCAACAACAATAGCGTGGTATGCATCGCCGGAAATCAGGACAATCAGGTAAGCCCCGAAATCGAGGTCAATTGTGGCCCGCACTATGGCATCAAACAATCAACAATCGCTACTACGCTACCAGTGGACCGACCACCTTTGAGGTCATTCATTTAAACCACATTCACGCGTGCATTTGTACGTTCCATTGCAGATACTGCATCGTGGTGTTCAATCTGCCGAATCGGAATCGTAGCTCTGTCGATTCAACTAATTACTGCATGGATTTTGGCAAGCGCATCTTCCAGCATCCGCAGTTCTATTCGATTAAATGCTCGGAACGGAGTAAAACGTAAGTATATCTCAAACCTGGTGTAGGAATGGTGGAAGAGAGGGAGAGGGAGAAAATACACACACGAAAAAATAGAAAGGAAAAAGGTCGAGGAAACAAGGGCAAACTATACGAGTACATACTCGCACCTAGGTTGGCAACACTTTATTAACCACGGGGTTTTAGCTTCGTTTAACCTAATTAGCTTTAGTCCTTGAATAAAGGCTCTCGGCATATACGTACGCACTATGCTCCCTACATCTAGTCATGCTGTGCATGCTCGCGAATGCACTCAAGCGCGTCCAGCTACATACCATAATTGACAAAGGAATTGTAGAATTGTACTACCGAGTTAACGCTAGTAAATTGAGAGCTTTTGTGAATTTTCACAAATTCACAGCACCGACACCACCTATAGTCCGTCCGGCCAAGCCAGGACGATAGGTCATGGTGATGGCAGTTAGTAACAAGGAGAGCTCCACAAATCGTGAATAATACCTATTCCTTGTGGTGTATTTACTCTCTCTTTCCCACCCACCCATTTAGGGCTAGAAATCACTTGAAAATGCATTCTACAGCAAAGCAAACAGCATGCAGCTTTATTGTATTGTGGTTTCTATGGTATTTTTTCAGCCAACAACCCCTCGAGACCCTGACCATTTTTAACTTGACCCCCGGTGCAAGTTATCTGATTTATGTGACCGTGAATCTGATCGATGGAAAGGCACTTCCCTATCAAAGCTTAAAAGTTCGAATAACTCAACAGTGTCACAACGAACTCTATGACTCACGGGAAGCTGGAACGTACTACTAATGTCACGTGCAAGGACAACGCGAGCCATCTATCTATATATGTATATGTTAACAATGAAGCCAAATGAGACCAGTGTCTTACCGCCACAAATGCCACCAGAAATTTGTAACCTAACGAGCCATTTATACATAAATACATGCATACATTCATACACCTACTATCTATACATGTAGAGAGATTATATTCCAAATATTTTACCCAAATAAGGATACACAAATACACTCTTGCACTTGAATACAGTTTCTCTATTTTTTTTTTTTCGTTAAAAAGCGCTAAAAAGACTTAAGTTAGGTGCCTCTTCTTCAACTTCCTGTAATTAATCTTAATTTGTATCTTTTTCTTTTATCTCAGAATTAATTTTAGGCTAACGATAACGATTTATTTATATCTCTAATTGGTTAGTTTAAGTTTTGTTGTTGAATGAGCTTTAAATGTTAAATAAAATATGAAAATCAAATCAACTGTCCGTGTGCAAGGATGAGGAGGCATGCAATGCGATGTGTGTTTGAGTTTTGCGTAAAAGTAAATATTAAATTTAATTTTTTATTTAAATTTTTATTTTTATTTTGCTTGCCCATATGTTACATATTTAGGATGTAGGATTTAAGGGATATACATTTGGTACACACTCACACTCAGTACTGATGATTTTTCGTATTAATGTTATTATTATTTCCTATTTGTTTTATTTGTAACTATAACTAAGGTTATGTACGACAATAAAATTAGAGTTTCATGTTTAAATAAAATTTCAACTAACTTTAATCGGATTTTGGGATTTTATTTTTGTACCTGGTGGACGTGAATCAAAAGGATTTTTTCTCATTTTTTTTCCAACATGATTCCCTTTTAGCATCATACAAGGTGGCGCAAATGAATCATTCTATCGGACGATGTTATAAATTTTGCAAATTTTGTGAACTAGACCGCTGCAGGATACAAACAAATAAGCAATGGAGCGCTATACTTCGCTATTTTTTTTACCAATAATCGGTTGGTGAATTTTAACTGTCGCGCCAACTGGGCAAACATTCCCGCGCTTAGTTACTCGACTCGAATAGAGAGCTCCATATTAGGGGTATAGGAAAATCAAACACCTCTGCATCCCAACCAGTATGCATATCGCAAAGAGCAATCTACTGGTGCACTACACCACTTGGTGACGCGCATTGAAAATAGTTTCACACAAATAGTTTCCTCGATATAAGGGAGTCTTCGATAATACCGGCTATGATTCGATCACCACTGCACTATCCTGCAGGGGTGTGGACCATCCCACTAATCACTGGATTAGGGCGATGCTAAATAGCCGTATCATATCAGCCACATGCGGAGAGGTCTCAGTGACCATATTGGCGGCTAGAGGATGCCCTCAAGGGGGAATCCTCTCAACACTGCTTTGGTCGATAGTCATCGACGATCTACTACGCAAGCTAACCACTTGGGGCTACGTAGTCATTGTTACGGGCAAGTGCGAGATCACTGCCTGTGAGCGCATGCAGCTTGCGCTCCAACTTATCTCTGACTGGTGCGGCAGAGAGGGCCACAAAGAGGAGAAAGGTAGAACCCTGCTCAATCTTTCTAAATGGCACATACATATGATTTTCAAAGGAAGTTAAGTATCTAGGTATTGACCCAGACCGCAGACTCAACTGGAACTCCAATATGGAAAATAAACTCATGGAAGCGACTGAGACCATGTGGGCCTGCTGACGCACCTACGGTAAAACCTGGGGTCTTAAACCAGGTAGTCCACTGGTTATGCACCGCGATAGTAAGACCTATCGTCACCTACGGGTCCACGGTATGGTGGACAAAAGTTGAGCAAAAAACTACAATTAAGATTCAACGCCTTCAGAGACTAGAGTGTCTCGGCATCACAGGCGCTATGCCAACCTGCCCCACGGCAGCCCAAGAAGCACTCATTGGACTCACTCCAATGCACCTTTTTATGAAAAAGGTAGCATTACGCAGTGCAATCAGAATTCTCTGCTCGGGAACAAATATGCCGTGTAGACCCGTAGGCCACATGTCCATATTACAACACCTTCCCGAGCTCGATATGATTACTACGGTCTCGGACGCATTGCCGCACACCTTCACTTTTGACAAGAGATTTGAGATATTGATCCCCAATTGCTTAGCCAATACGGTTTCCGCAGCAACATGTTTTTACGTTCAAAATAATAAAGCGAATCACCCAAAGACATCGCTCTTTTTCAACTTTGGCATCAATTCAAAATTACGATTGATGTGAAATTTAGTATTCTGTCTCCATAGGTAGCTCCCAAATGACCTTTTCTAATAGCTTACAAGTTTTTGCGTTCAAAACCAAAAAGCGAATAACCGAAAGATACTGCTCTTTTTCAAGTTTGGCATAAACTCAAAATGTCACTTGATGTGAACTTTCTTATTCTGTCTCCATAGAAACCGGCAAACTATGTTTTCTAATTGATTTGCGCTTGAAATTAAAAAGCGAATCACCGAACGACACTGCTCTTTTTCAATTTGGCATAAGCCCAAAATGTCAATTGATGCGAAATTTAGTATTCCGTCTCCATTGGTAATACCCAAATGATCTATTCTGTAAGTTCGCTTGTTTTTGCGTCCAAAATCAAAAAGCAAATCACCGAAAGATACTGCTCTTTTTTAACTTTGGCATACACCCAAAAAGTGAATTGATGTGAAATTTAGTATTCTGTCTCCATAGGTACCCGGTAAATGTTTTTTTTTAAATTGATCGCATGCTTTTGTGTTCGAAATTAATAACGAATCACCGAACGAATCACTGTTCTTTTTCAATTATTTTCATAAACTCATTTATGTATGCCTAGCGCAGATGCCTATCAAAAATTAACAAAACTGTGAATTTGAGTGAAATTTAGTATTTCGTCCTCTAACAAATGATAGGACACAACAGTAAAAACAGTTTTTACCCATAATGGCAGGGCTTGTATACACAGGTATTTATTTACTTGGCATTGTTCATAATCATTTTTAAAAATGAATGTCCATACTATGCTCTTTGCTAATGTTTGTGTGAGAGGGTAAATAGATGAAGTGAAATTGCATCGATTCAACGGTGATGTGTGGAAGAAATCGTCGTCCGCAGAAAGGACTTCGAGTTGGTTGAGGACCATTTATCTTGTTAATGAAACCTCTACAAGGAAATCTTTGTGAAGCAACGAATCATATTATTGGGAGAAAACCTTTTCCTCTCAAGCCATAAGCTGTTGGGTAGGATGTTGGATTTAAAAATGCATATTGAGGTCGCAGTGGTTAGTGTGTTGGACCCTGACGCACGATGAGCGAGTTCGGATTTCGGAAACACCAACTCCATCGAATGTTTATTTCGTAGTAATCTTGCCATGAAAAAGCTTCACACACAACATGGGTGATTCAGAGAGGGTTGGCTCTGGTCCTTCATGCGCTGTAACGCCACCAAAGAAAGAAATATTGAGGCAGGTCACATTCACCCAACAAATGGAGGATAGTGGCGGTATTTTGCGCAGTGAAACGGCTTGATGGGACAAAAAGTGAATGAGGAATGATATTTCAGGATTGGCCTTTGTCGGACTAGTCACCCAAAAACTTGACCAAGTGACTTTCAGTGATTGTTCGGCCGGCGATCAACAGAGTTTTGCAGACACCGAGTCAAGTGGTAGTCAGACGGTGCAAGGTCCGGGCTATATGATGGATGCAAATTGTAAATTTCATCAATTTGTTCTGAGACATCAAAGAAAAGTGTGGCCTGGCATTGTCATGATGAACAGCTCCTTCTCCGTTGGCTGCTTCTTTCTTGATTGCTTCATTCAAACGGTCGAGTTGTGCATAGTAGGAGACTGGATTGACCATTTCGCCAGGCTGCAGCAGTTCATGATGGTCAATTCCGCGCGTTCTAAAAGCGTTTCGCTGATGGCAAATCGGTCAAACAAATTTCCTTGCGTTAATACATGTAACATCCAAACATCGAGCTTCTTTAAGAAGTCTACTCTTTTTAGTTGATTTCAAATTGTCACACGATTGATGCTTAGTGCCTCCGCTATCTCCGTGTCGCCTCTGCTCCACCTGCTGCAAAATTTCATCAACTTTTTCTGTGACTAACCGACCATACCGGGGTGTTCCTTAGACACTGAAATTTTGGGAATAAAAGGGATCCGACGTTCATTCACATCATTCTCATAGTACACTTTACACATTTTTCGGCATGTTTCTGCTGCGTTTTCACCTTTTTATAGTAAAAAAGCACCACATACATAGCTTCACTAGTTTTCAAATCAAAATAACTTTTTAGTAAATTTTGAATTACAAAACTATACACAAAAAAAATTGTCTGAAACGTTTGAGAGAACTGTATTAGTGATGGCCAATACACATATGGGCGTCAACTATATCCAGTGACAAAAAACCGCGGACTCAATAGAAGACATCGTATGCAAGTAGAGCGAACTCTCCTTTGAATTGCCCAGTCTTAAATAGAATACCGAAAATAGTCCACTGGTAGGGGGAGTCACTTTGATAGTTGTGGGCTTACAGTCGACTAATTCAGCCACAAATTCTAAACAAGGAGGGCGTGATACAGCGCGTGCCAACAAAGTTCCGGGGAATGAGGCACACATAGAGTTTAGCTAACTGGAAATGAACTATAGGAGCCTCCTTGCTAAACGCAAGGTTCAAGTACAATCGGCAAGCTCTACACTCCAAGGTGCTTGAGGCAAGTTCTGAGATCCTCCATCTACATTCTGTATAGTCGAGTTTACTCAGACTCGTATAACTGATATGCCTCACATCACCTTACATCCTCCCGAACGAAACACCAGTGTGCACTCATTAGGTGATAGCCCAAGATGGGATGGAAAATTACACGCATTTTTTGCGTTGGTTCATAATCCGCAGTAATACATGCACTTCAGTTCTTTCTTTAAATAATCAGTAGATGTACCATTCAGCACGGCAATGCGAGGTAGACTTATGTAGTAGCCTAAGTTTCGTCTTTCGAAGGAGTTGAGTAGGGTATCACGGCATCTATGACAGCAAATACACAAAATGGAATGGGTGTTCATTGACCTTAGAGTGGAGGGTTCTGGGAGACTGTACCGACTGGTGATGTTTAGTCTTTGAGAATCAGATTCATCACAGATTGATAGTGAGCGGGTCCAGCTGGATAGGGTCCTGCGATTGTCATTATCCTTTAGGTTTATTATCCTTAACTGGAACTTAAATGAACTTTGACATTTTGACTTCCAAGCGACATGTGAACATTTTCCAACAAATAGATCAAACCAAGGGCACATAAGGCTCTTACCAAATAGTTCTGAACTTACACCAAATATTCATTAACAGAGCGTTGCTCTTCACTAAAGATAACACTTCATCCGCGCTGATTTTCAAACTAAATTTGCTAACATCAACTACTCGTACTCTCTACTACCGATACCGAACTCATCCACCTTCTGCCTTCTGCAAACAGTTAAATAAATGTCAAATTTTCACATCAGCAGTCCTTAACCCTTTTCATGCTAATTCAAACCCCATTACGCCTGTTCTCTTCCTGCGATTGTGATCATTAATCACAACGCATTACCGCACGGTCTAGTGCGAACAAAATGAATTATCTAATAGATACTACACGTTGTTTGTTGCACACGTTCCCCCCTATCATTGGAGTCAACTTAATTACTACATCAATTGCCCTCGATCTCTCCCTCTCACTCAGTCGCTCATCCTTTCTATGCGCATTATGTCCTTTGAAAATGCTAATCTCCTAAACACGTTACCGAACGAGCAGTAAGCACAGAACAGAGTAGATTACATTGCCACTGCAACGCGTGCCAAACACTGATTACTCCAAATTGCTGCTGCTGCAGCAAAAGCCTAAAAAAAAGTAAAAGGTATGTCATCGTTATGCGAATGCCAAATGAGACGGTAAATTACGAAAATTCCATTTCCGCTGCGACTGACATCTCCCTGTCGCCCGCAACATGAATGTGTTGCAATTCGATCAACTTGTCCCGACCAGGATTAATGCGAAATTCACGTATTCATATTCCATTTGATGAGTAAACACCGGCGACAGGACGCGTTTTGTGGACGAAATACTATTTACGTTCACAAAATGGGCGTCGTCCGATCGAGAGGGCGCGCTGATGCATTATTGTATTAATTTCCAATCAATCACACAATCGATGGAATTCAATTAATTCCTGAGCTTAGGACTTCCTCTCTCTCTCTCATCCAGATATGCACAATGTGGCACGTGCCCTTATACCGGCGGATACCAGTCGGCGGGACTAGCGCGCACCACCCGAGGCGTATGAGTAATTGAATCAACGGCCCACGGCTAATGCAATATCCTTTTAGTTTTATGAAATGAATTGCAAAATAAAAAACAAACCTAATGTGGTTATAATAATTGTACGTGATATCCTGTGGCAGGATGTCTGTTGACGTCAAAGCGAAATTGAAAAATGCATCTGCTCGACGATGCGGTGGGAAATTGCAATTTATTCGGGATTAAAACGCGCCCCCCAACAACAAAGGACTCGATTACAAATGAGTAGGCGGCACGTTGCGCCAGCGTGGGGACATATTTGTGAGAACAATTTTGGGCTTAGGCCAGGATCAGTGATTTTGAGCTGCATAATCCGGTTTGGATTAATTTTGCAGATGGATGCACGCTTTTCAATTTTCTTCACTCCATCGAGGGTGGACGGTGTTAGTATAGAGCCGGTTACGGATGATTTAATGAAGCTATAGGGGATGGTGTTTATGTATGCAATTGGGTGAGTGGGTTAGTTCGTAATCCTGGGTAAACAAAGCTCAGTGTATTGTGGCGATTATGTCAACGTGTGTGTATGCCAGGCGGGCAGTTTTAGTTTTTAATTTTTTGGGCACCTATTCAAGGGGCTGTATTTGGATGTGTGAATTAAGTGAGGGCTAGTTGGGCGTAAGGTTAGGCGATTATGAGTTATTAAATGGGGAATTGTGCTTAAAGCATCATAGTCCTCGCATCCAGGTGCCAACCAACACGCACCGCTTAGTTATCAGTCGGCCAAGCAGAGTTGATTAAGGCCCCTTTCCACATAAATTCTGTCATATGCCGCCTGAAAATTGATTCACTGTTGGAAAGTATTGATCTGGAACTCAGTGTCCTTTTCCATAATCTGAATTGTTGTACACTTGACATCGTTAAGGATACCTTTGTAAGGATCCTGGATTTTCGCGAACCAAAGCTACCTTCGGGAATATCAGCTTGATGTGCATTCACATCCCTACAGAAGAAAAAGACGACAGAGTCAAAGATGACTTCTATGACCTCCTAGATGGAGCATACGCTCAATGTCCCAGCTATGACACCAAGATTGTTCTAGGAGATTCCAACGCGAAGCTGGGTAAGGAGTATATCTTCGAACGAGTCATAGGAAAGCACAGCTTACACAACATCACGTTCGAAAACGGATCCTGGCGGTCTCCTGATCAACTATCTGTTAATTAAATCGATCATATTGCGATCGACGCTAGACACTCCTCCAGTATCTTGGATGTCCGAACTTTCCAAGGAACCAATGTTGACTCATTACCTTGTTGTGGTACGTATGCGGAAATCGCGAAGACTACGGAGTTAAGTACGACCAGCAAAATTTGACGTCGGGAATTTGCAATCAAACGAGACCGCCAGGACCTTCGCCGATCAAACTCTCTCAAGAGCCGATGCAAACTGCACAGGTCATAGTACGGCAATGGAGACATTGTCAAAGCGCAATCAAGGATGCAGCCTCCGATATATTAGGAGCGATATTGAGAACGAGTGCAAACAGGTGCATGCAGAAAACCAGAATGCATACATGGCTATGTTGCATCGACGAACGAAAGCTGCTCGTGAGCTCTATGAGCGGAAAAGAAGGAAGAAGCATGCGCTCGGAAAAAGGAAGAGCACGAGCAGTGCGCGATTGAGGAGAGTAAAACCAGCATACTAATGTTATGTAGCCAGAGCATAAGCCTGCAGGGATGAACACGGACACCTCGTAGTTGAATCACAGTCGATGCTGAGAACGTGGAAGGATTATTTTTGCGGACTGTATAATGGCGAAGATGGCCAAGATACCGCTGTCAGGCAGAGCGCACCATTCCCACTGGACGAGGATGAGAGAGAATTCCGTCCACCCGACTTAGATGAGCCTAAGATAGCGTTATCAAAACTGAAGTCTAATAAATCTGCTGGGGCAGATGGGCTGCCTGCTGGGCTATTTAAAGCAGCTAGAGATGAGTTGATTGAGAAAATGCACCAGCTCATCTGTAAAATATTGTCGGAGGAAAGTATGCCCGATGAATAGAATCTCAGCATCGTTTGCCCGTTTCGTAGACGTTGGATCCGAAGACGTCTAACTAGGCCCATGTCGCTGTACGGCCCGTACAGTTCTTGGTTGAATCTCCTCCTCCACTCTCCGTAAACACAAACGGCCCAAGAGCCTCTCCATCCGCTTTTGACAATGTCCAAGCCTCAACGCCGTAGAGGAGGACCGGGATGATTTAGGTTTTGTAGAGGGATACCTTAGTTTTTCGAGAGAGGGCTCTACTACTCAATTGCTTCTTGAGCCCAAAGAAGCAGCGATTGGCAAGAGTTATTCTGCGTTTTATCTCAGCGCTGGCGTCGTTGCTGCTTGTCACTATCGAGCCAAGGTAGACGAAGTCCTTGACTACTTGAAAAATATAGCTGCCGAAGGTGACGTATTGACCAAGACGTCGGTGTTGTATGTCTTTCTTTGACGACAGCATATATTGGGTCTTTTCCCCATTTACCCTTAGACCCACTTTAGCTGCTTCTGCTTCAATGCTTGTGAACGCCTCATTGACGTCTCGCTTTGTCCGTCCAATAACGTCAATCTCATCTGCGTAGACAAGCAATTGTGTGGACTTGAAGTAGATCATACCTCTTGTATTGGCCGCAGAGTCCCGCACGATATTTTCAAGAATAATGTTAAAGAAATCACATGACACTGCGTCACCCTGTCTAAAACCTTTTTTAACATCAAAGGGGTCATTTAGTTCACCTCCGACCTTAATGGAGCAGCGAGAGTTCTCCATAGTCATCCTGCACAGTCTGACGAGTTTGGCAGGAATGTTAAAACTCTGTATAGCTCGTCTCTATAAACACCGTCATACGCGGCTTTAAAGTCGACAAAAAGATGGTGCGTGTCGACCTGGAATTCATGGGTCTTCTCCAAGATCTGCCGTAATGTAAATATTTGGTCTATCGTGGATTTTGCTGGCCTGAAACCACACTGGTAGGAACCTTACAGCGCCAGCTGCTTTAAACAGTTCTGCGGGAAGTCCATCTTCTCCAACAGCTTTATAAGACTTAAGTTTCGATATCGCTATCTTAAGATCGTCTAGGTCGGGGGGACGGGATTCTCTTTCATCTTCGTCCATTGTGATTGGTCCGCCCTGCCTGATAGCGGCATTTTGAATATCACCGTCGTTATACAGTCTGCAGAAGTGGTGCTTCCACAATCTCAGCATCGACTGTGACCCCACTACTAGTTGTCTGTGCTCATCCCTGCAGGCTTCTGCTCTGGCTTTATAGCCTTGACATGTTGGTTTTACTTTTTGGTAAAATGTTCGAACGTCGTTCCTGCAGTAATGTCTCTCCATCTCCTCGATCTCGCGCTTCTCGTGCTCCTTCGTTTTCCTTCTCAGAAGCGCATGCTCCTCCCTCCTATCCTGTTCATAGAGCTCGCGGGCAGCTCTCGTCCGTCGATGCACTGTAGCCATGGGCCTGTCCGCACTCATCATCAAACCAAGGGTTTATCGACGGTGGTGGTTCGAAACCTAGTACATCTGAGGCGGCCTCTCTGATGGCGTTCTGACAATGACTCCATTGCTGTTCTATGGTTTCTGCAGATTGCATCAGGACTTGAGAGAGCTTGAGGGAGATTTGATCGGCGAAGGTCCTCGCGGTCTCCTGCGATTGCAGCTTTCCGACGTTAAATGTTGGTGTTCTTAATCGACTCCGTTGATTCCCAGAAATTCGCATCCGTACCTTGGCTGCAACAAGGTAATGATCCGAGTCGATGTTGGCTCCTCAACCTTCGGACCTCTAGGAAGCTGGAGGAGTGTCTGCCGTCGATCACAATATGATCAATTTGATTGGTTGTCGATTGATCGAAAGATCGCCAGGTCCCCTTATGGATGTTGAGATGTAGGAATCGTGTCCAGCCATGAAGTCCACTAGCCTTAGTCCGTTTTCTGACGTGGTGTTGTGTAGGCTGTGCTTTCCAATGACTCGTTCAAAGATAGCTTCCTTACCCAGCTTCGCATTGAAATCTCCTAGAACGACTTTGGTGTCATAGATGGGACATTGGGCATATGTTCTGCCTAGGAGATCACAACTGCGCCGACTATAGGGGAATAAGTGTCCTTAACATCGCGTATAAGATCTTCTCCGCCGTGCTGTGTGTACGCCTGAAACCATTCGTGGACAATTTGAAAGGTTCCTGTTAATGCAGTTTCAGGACGGGAAAGTCCACGATAGACCAAATATTCACACTGCGGCATATCTTGGAGAAGACCCATGAATTTCAGGTCGAACACACCACCTTTGCATCGATTTTAAAGCCGCATATGACAGTGTCTATAGGGACAAGCTATATAGAGCCATGTCATGTTTGACCTCCCTGACAAACTCGTCAGATTGTGCAGGATGACAATGAAGTATTCTCGCTGCTCCCTTAAGGTCGGTAAGGAGTTAACCGAGGCCTTTTATGTCAAAAAAGAAATTAGACAGAGCGACGTACTGTCATGTGATTTTTTCAACATCATGCTTGAAATGATCGTGCGGGATTCACTGGCCAATACAAGAGGCACGATCTACTTGAAGCATGCACAGCTGCTCGCGTACGCTGATGACATTGATGTGTGTGGGAAAACGCAGCGAGGCAAGAATGAAGCTCTTGTGAGCATTGAAGTAAAAGGGACTAAAGTGCATCTGAAGATAATTGAAGGCAAAACCAAATATATGATGTCGTCAAAGAAAGACGCCCAACACCGACGTCTTGGCCAGAATGTCACTATTGGAAGCTATGACTTTGATGTAGTTAAGGACTTCGTCTACCTTGGCTCACAGGCTAACAAGCGGCAACGACACTCGCGCTGAGATTAGACGCAGAATAACTCTTGCCAACTGCTGTTTCTTCGGGCTCAAGAGGCAATTGATTAGTAGTCTCTCTCGGAAAACTAAGGTGGCCCTCATTAAAACCCTAATCCTCCCGGGACCTTAGCCAACTGGCCGTGCGACATTAGAATCAACTAACAAAAGATCGTGATAAGGGAAAGGTTTGTTGGTAGAGGCCCAGGTTCATGAACTGTAGCGCTGCAACTATGCGAAATGTTTATGAGCCATTTTGAGCCAGAAGGATGGCTTTTCCACAAAACTTTGCATTCATTTTGGGACACGCTTTATCTACATATTCGTTAAACAAGCACGCCAACATCACATTTTTAGTATCGCATGACGAGTGTGACGACCGAGACTCAGTTGATACCTTGTCGATCACTTCCATTTCTCCACCGACACTAAAGCGCCCAACGTCACACAATCACCCCATTCGGTCGCTGCCAACAGACTACCGTTGGCGATAAATTCGTGCGCGTAAATCATCGTCGCCTTGTTACCCTACTCTGAAAAGTATAATCAGCACCTAAACATATGCAAGTATTCGTGCATCTTATCACCACTGTCGATAACGTAGTCCAACGGCAGTTTGCCCACAACCCCATTAATCGATGTTTAATGATTCGAAAAAGGTAAACAAAACACCGACAGCTACGTAATTGACCTGTAAGTAGATAATATATTAATTAGTTCGTTAGATAAGCCTGGCAGGGGCTTAATATTTGATAAAAAGACCCGCGAAAGAAGTTTGTTCTAACGATTGATAAACGTCAGTCGGTAGGATTGCATAGTGTCAGGCGGACACGATGGCTTTTTACATAGTTGGCATAAAGGAGTTTCGCGCGATTCGGGAACTAAAGGATTCCTCATCTACAGAGGAAACTGATATTCCAAGTATAGACGTATCCGAGTTGGCTACGTTGTCCGTCGGTCAAAGAGTGACGTTGGCGTGTGTGGTTGGTGTCCTTGCGATTCTATCGGTAGTCGGAAACATTGGAAGTTTGTTTGCAAATCACAAACGAACTTTGCGTCCGTTCTTTCGGAGTTGCCTAGTTTCGCTGGCTTTTTTTTTTTTTTTTTTTTTTTTTTTTTTGAAGAGTTTATTTATTCCACTAAGGCAATATATTTACATGTTTAACTAAACTGAATTAAACTACTATTTACATGTAATTTAAAAGTATATGACCTTAACGGTGCTCCATACTTAACTAGTCATATACATATATATACATATTTTTTGTCAATAATTATATTTTATTTTAGAATATATTTCTAAGCCTTTTTCTTTTTTTCATATCTTTTCTGTAAGGAAAAATTGTGGGAAAAACCTTGTTGAATCTTTCTGATTATAATACATTACTTAGTCTAACCTAACGCTACTTAGTCTAACTTAAACTAATCCTAACCTAACTTAGAGCACAAGGATCAGGCCCCGACACCTGGTCTTTGAGTTCTCGAAGCCCATCAGCTTCGACAACTCAAAAGTCAGGTGTCGGAGCCTCTTCCTGGACTTAATCTAAGCCATGACCCAGTCGAGCCACCAGTATTTGCCTGTGTTATATCTACTGATATTTATTTCATCCCTTTCAGGTACGCTAGTGCAGTACTTTAGTTCAAAATTTAAGTTGTTAGGGTTATAGACGATCTTTTTATCTGTTGCCCTTCTAGCAATGTGGTATATGATAGGGACGTTATTTTCGTTTGATAAGTACTGATGTGCGTCCAAGTATAGGAAGGTTTCAGGCGGAATGAATCCATTCTCCAACGTTTTCGCGAAATATTTTGGGTTGGGATAAAACAAGCCCGAAACAAGATTGTTCTCTGTTACGGTCGCTGAACGTGCAAAATGATTCCTCGCAGTATCCAGTATAACGTTGTCTATTCTGGACAATTTGGAAGCATCCAATAGAATCTTATTAGAAACGTAATGCCGGAAGTCGGAATGTTCGCTTCTATACATGTGCAAGCAGGCTCGAAGACATTTTCTTTCGAATAATCGAAGTTTTTCCATATATGATGGGCTAATGTTCCACCATACCGCACTCGCATATGTCAGAATGGGGCGGATGAAGGCTTGGTAGCAGATGACCTTTACATCGGATCTTAGATATCTGGAGTAAAACAAACTTTTCAGAGACATAAATGCCGCTTTTGCCTTTTTCAGTTGGGTATTTATGTGTTCGTTAAAATACAAAAATTTATCTAGATGGACGCCTAGATATTTAACAATTGTTTTTGATTCGATGTGAAGGCCATTGTTACTCTGTAAGCCAAATTTTTTCCAGTTGCGCCTCAAATCTGAGTTACCTTGCCTTACGGGGGGGCGAAACAGTATGGTTTCACACTTTGTGTAGTTGATTTTTAGCTTCCAATTTGAGCAATATGTCTGCAGCTCATCGAATTTTGTTTGAAGTTCGGTTTGTATGGTTTCTATTTTCGAGCCACTGGCGTACAGTATTACATCGTCAGCGAATGCTATAGAGTTATCCTTGTCCCTTAACATTTCAGAAACGAAAATATTAAATAAAAGCGGGGCTGTAACCGTGCCTTGTGGAAGACCATTAGCGATATCAAAAACTTTAGTCGTCGTGTATATCCTATCTGTTACGACAAATTTTTTTCCACAAATCATGGAAGAAATCATGCCTATGAGTTGGTGAGGAAATTCGTATTTTATCAGTTTATATATCAATCCGTCGATCCATACCGTGTCGAAGGCTTTCTCAATATCTATCAGACAAGCACCTGTTCATCTTTTGGCATTCAGATTCCAGTTGATATCTGATGTCAGTATTGTAACTGCGTGCACTGCCGAGTGATTTTTCTTAAATCCAAACTGATTTCGCGGTATAATTCCCTTTTTATTGCATTCAAATAAAATTGACTTATTTAAAAGTATCTCGAAAATTTTCCCGATGTTAGGCAGGAGACTGATTGGCCTATAGCTCGAAGGATCAGAAGGATCCTTGCCTTTTTTTGCTATTGGAAAAACCTTCGATGTTTTCCAACAACTGGGAAAGTGACGGTTATTTAGTAGGTTGTTAAAAATGATGCAATACTGCCGTATAATAATGTCCGGTAGATGCTTCAGTATTATGTTGGGAATGTTATCTAAACCACTTGATTTTTTGTTATTTAGTTTTCTAAATATTTCTGTAAGATCGTCCAGTGTCGTAAAGTAGTTATTTGTTTGTTGAGTCGTAAGCTCGTCTGCTTTTAATACCTCAGAAAATCGTAACGGCGAACTGATCTGATTATTTTGAAATCTCAGTAATTCATTTTCGACTTCGACAGTCTTGACGCTTTGAAGGCACCTATCATGAATTGCTTGAAAGTGGGAGCCAATGAGATTTAGCTTTTCTATTCCAGAATCGACTATGAAATGTCCTTCGATGATGGGACAGCTATCGCTATTTATTTCTGCTTGAGTTAGTAGACCTCGAGAGTTTAAGGGTACTTTCAATTTTGAAATCTTAACTTCTTCCCGAAGTTTGAAAGTCTGATTGATTTTAGGAAACATGTGTCTTGATTCGGATTTCATAATAGACTCTGCACGCTGTCTCCAGTAATCGTTGATACTGTTTCGATATTGCTGCGTTAATAATGTTTTTACATTTCTCAAAAGGGATTTGTATCTTCTTAGCTCCCGGTTGGTCGATTCGTCTAGGAATTGATTTCGTGTTCGATTTATCTGCGTTATTAAAAAGCTTTTATAATTTTGCAGTGTAATTATATCTTGGTTTAGATAACAGTCAGCGCTATTTCTCGATTTGATTTTTGGGACTGACGACACCATAGCCGCTAGTATCACTGTATTTAAATTCTCGATATAGATATCACATTCGTCGTTCGTAATGATTCTATTGTTTGGAGCATTAGAAGGAGTAGAGCAATTTCTATATTTTCTAATGGCACACCGCTTAAATGTGCGCCAATTAGTGTTTTTAAAATTGAATTTAGGAGCATTGTGCTGCGTGGCGAAACTGAATTCGGGGTCGTCAGATAACGTCATCGGGATCACTATAGCATCATGGTCACTATCATAAGGCAGTGTTGAGATCTTATTATTGTGGATCGTTTGAATATGTAATCGCGCGTCCGCAATACATAGATCGAGAAACGAATTTCCTGATGGATAACTTGGCGTAACTGGGCTATATAATTTCATTTTGTACTCGATTTGGTTTTCCCCGATAAAGCTATTTAGGAATCTGCCTCTTCCGTTTGCTATTAGGTCCATCCAACTCGAGTGTTTCGCGTTAAGATCTCCCGCTAAAACGAAATAGTTTTGCAAACTATTTAGCTGTAGTAATTCGAATAATTTTTCAAACTCGACGTTAAATTGATTATCGGAGGTTGGCGCAGCGTACGCTGATATTAAATACAGACTGCGGTTATTTCCTAATGGCAGGGAAATAATAGTAGTCTCAAGACAACTAAAGTTTTTGACATCGCTGCGCTCTATTGTCGTGTAGCGAAGTGGCTTTCGGATAAGGATGGCTGTGCCACCGCCTCTATTTGTGTTTCGTCTGTCGGTACGTATTATATTGTAGTGCACAAATTCTATTTTGTGTCGGTTATTCAATTTTGTTTCGCTCAGAAACAGTATGTCAGGGTTATGATCTTCCACGAAACGCAGCAAGTCCCCACGCCTACTGTTGGCAATTATTGAATTTACATTAAGAGCCACTATTTTGAGGCCATTCTTTGTTTGTCTGGCCATCTTATTGGTTGAAAAGGTTCAGCAAGGCATCGACCTTCGCTGAGAGTTCTGCAACAGTCTTGGTCAAGCTGTTAACTTGCGTTTGCAGTTCAATGCTTTGAGGGCGTATCATTGGTGACGGTGTAGTAGGCTTTTGACCAAGGTTACTACTTACTACCTCAGCGAAAGTAACTCCTCGCTGGGTCCTGTTTTCCATTACGGCAATTTTTCGTTCTCTGCCTTGTTGTGCCTCCTTTTTCTTGGTTTGGATTCGTTCTGATAGCCTTTTGTAGACTTCGCAGCCCCTCCAGGACGCAGGGTGGCCTGTTTTTTTGCAGAGAACACAAAATAGCTGCTCTTTACCTGTCTCTTTCTGCACTTGGCACTCACCAGGACTATGTTCGTTTTGGCATTTTACGCATCTATACATCATATTGCAGTTTGTAGACACGTGACCGAATCTCTGGCAACGGCGACATTGAAGAACGTCGCTTCTCCGAATTTTTTCAAAGGACACTAAGTGACCCTCTAATCTCTTAATGTTGAATAAATTGTGGGCCTTGCTATTTGGAGAAAGCTGGACCGCAATAATAGGGAGTGCTTTATTCTCCTTTTTAGACGTAAATGTAGCGTATCTGAAAGCTCGAACAAATTCGAGATCCTCAATGTTTAATTGATGAAGTTCTTTTAAGACCTCATCCGGATCATGGCTTATGCTAAGACCCTTGAGCAAAAATGTCTGCAGTCTATCATCTTTATTGGTATACGAAAAGAATTCGGTCTTAGTTTCTTTTAAGATTTCTTTTGCTTTAATGCAGTCATTTTTGCTCATAAGGGTTAAGGTCATCTTACTTCTATTTATATTTTTAATGGTGAATTTATCTTTACCTATCTTATCTTCTAAAACCTTTGATAGAAGTTTGCTGTCTTCCTGGTATATTTTTATAGGCGGTGCTTGTTCCCTCTTTTTGGCCGCTACGGTTGTCGGTGCATCCTGTTTGTTGTCTCCGCTTCTACTGACTTCTGGCTGAATAATCTGCGTCCTGTTACGGTTGTTAGTTTCTTTTGGTTTTTGTTTGATTTGGTTCTTTCGCTTTAGAGATTGTATAATATCATCCGTTGTTTCAACGGTTTCAGTGATTACAATTTCGTCGTCTTCAGCGTCTAGTAGCGCGAAACGATTACTGTCACTAGCACTTTCAACTTCTTTTCGTTCTACTTTTTTTCTTTTTTTCATTGAAGTTTTAGTTGAGGATTCACTATCACTATCCTTTAGACTTTGTATTGTTTTTTTTAATAGGTCTATTTCCTCTTTATATTTTTTCGCTATGGCGATCGCTTCTACAAACTGTTGATATGTGACCTGGGTCATCTCCATCACCTCGCCCCCCCCTGGAGGGGAAGACATTTTTATATTTTGTTTTGTATTTTTTTTTTTTTTTTTTTTTTTTTATCTATTTAGGTTGAATTTAAATTTTCACTGTAATCGCGCGATGCACATCCACTCTCGCAACATGCACAACTTTCGTTGATTCACGCAAGAAAGGTGTATCCCAGTTTTTTTTTATTTTTTTTTTTTTTGTTTTTTTTTGTTTATTGAATTGAAATTATTTTCGGATATTTTATTTTTCAGTTTCGCTGGCTTTGAGTGACCTAATCACAACCGTATTTATGTCCGTAACGTATGTGGCACAGTTTGCTAATCACCACGTCCAGGTTTGGGTGAGTACATGATGTACACTATGTGAGTTACATATGTGACACCATCCATTGTAGTGCCTTGGAGGATTTTTTTGCAGATTCGGGCCATTTATAACTACCGGAGCTATACTTGCCAGTAGTATGACACTTGTGGGCATCGCTCTGGATCGACACTTTGCTGTGATGACAGTAATGATGAATTTCTGGAAACCAGGCAAAGCTGCGTCTTTACTTTCTGCACTTGGTGTCTGGGGACTTTCATTGGGAATCGCTAGTCCGATGATAGGAAAATATTCAAACCTCCCAGTGTACCTGCTGAATATAAGCCGAGACGGCAGTGGTGCGTTCCAAGAGAATGACGTGAAACTGATCGAGATGTGTACCTCTGATAAGGTAGCGAATAAATCCAATGTTATCCTCCATTTCATCTTTTTCCTCTAGGAATCAACTGCATACTACTACATCGCCGTATTGGCCATCATTTTCATTCCAACTGTGGTTGCTTTCATTTGGCTTAATTCAATTATTGCCAATAAACTATGGATTCGAAGGCATTCGATTAGCTTAGCACCAGCGCCAACGGCATCCCCGACAATAACTCCATTGTCTATTGCTATTGCAAACGATCGAAAACAAATGGAACTGATTGCACAGCGATTCTACAATCAGTGTGCCACACTTCCACCACTTGGCAATAGTCAGGGCATGAAGATTTGTAGCAGTTCAGTAGCTGTTGGCATTGCGGGCAATGTAAACGGAATTGTCGGTGGCGGAATAACTGCAGCTGAAGGCAACAATGCAAAACGACGTATTAACAGCCGCGAGGCACGTCACCTGCGAATGTTCACCATCATCCTGATCCTTATGGCTGTATTCATCTTGTTTCGCTTACCCGCTTGGATATTTCTTATTATTCGAATGTACGGTTCGTATCCACAAACCGTCTACTGGATTTTGTATTTCTCCTTGGGCATACTAACCCTAGCCAGCTGTGTCTTGAACCCGTTGCTATACACATTCCTAGCCCAAACCATCCAATATGCCATGGTGTTGAAGGAGAAACTTTCCGCGCTTAGGCATATCACACGGAATGGATGTAACTTTTGCAAGGACGACAATAATGATGGAAGCGTCAACGGCAATGACAACGACAGTTGAAGGAACAAAAGTGGTTACGAGGGTGGTGACAATAGCGCCAAAGCTGCCTGATGATAATGATGATGATGATGATTTGAACGTCACCGTTGTGGAGATAACAAAATGCTGATGTAATAGCCACGAATAAATGGAAATAATTCAAAACCTACGCATTAACCTAGTTAAGATACTTTTGTGTACTTGCACTTGTCTTCTACTTGCTTGCACAGTCGCTTCCTTATTCTTGGGCTCTGTGGGTGGAGAATAAATTCAATTTTATCATCTGACTGAGGGGTGTGGGCGCGGCCGGATAAAGTGTCACACTGTTGACTTCGGACTTGAATAATTGGCAAGCGCCGAACAAGGACATTCTGCAGGACACCAAAGTACACTTTAGGAATTAAGTAACTCTCTGTTCTTGCGTACATAGCTCGGCACTCAAAACAGACGGAGAATTGGAAACTCTGCAAGACCGTAAGTTCCAACTTGTGGCCATACCATTCCTTTACATCGCACATCGTACACCTACCCATAAAGTCATCGTCGACTAAGTAGATATTCGAAGAGTTTGTCGTTCACCGTCGTTCATCGGCCACGATGACTATGTTGATGAATCCATTCCATTAAGCGAGCGAACACAAAGTGGTCGATTGATGGAACTTTTGTCTACCATTGCGGTTCCCATCCCATTTCTCTCGCACGATTTATGTATGCCCATGGATACACTACCTATCGCTGGAGGGAGTCCAGAAAGCTGCCGGGTCGGACAGGAAATTACTGTTTTGTGGTGACATTCAACTTCAACTAAGGACTCTTTGGATCGAAAACTTTTTAATTGAAGTCGGAGAAGTCGGCCAACAATAAATCTCAAGCAAAGTACGCTGCTCGGCCTACTAAGTCAATTACATTAGCAAACATAATTCATTTCTTGGGGATCACTTTAATAAATCAGTTTATCTGCTAGCGGTGTAGTGCGTAGGATGGAGCACAAATAAAACATGTTCTTATCAAACGGCACACAGATCATTACTCCCGGGAGCACAGTGTGCTATCGGAGTGATTATTACGAGTATTTGTTGATGGCAGCGTAGCGTATGAGATGGTTGAATAAAATTGTCAATGTCGCCTGCCATCGCGTTGGCGTTATTTTGTCATTTGTAGGGCACAAGTCAACAGCGTATCCCAGAGGTGACTAGGTACATGAGTGTGCGGAATAGAATCTGTGCAGAGTGCCTTTGGAGATACTTGTGACAATTTTGCTGTTTTTTTTGTTTAGGCTGAGGGGATAGAGTGAGTCTGTTTGAAGTGCCGAGATTGATGGGTAGATAAATAGGTTTGTCGTTTTGTGGACCCATCGGGATAGTCGTTTTGGGGGTATAACATCTCTAATGTTGGTTTAATGGTTCTCTAATTCTGAGCATATGGCTGTGCGAACAGAATGTATTTAAACAGCGTTAAGCCAATGAACGTTACTTGTGAGAATGTGCCAGTATCAGTCGTTAAATAAAGCATTTGTACAGCCTGAATGTAGACAATGAATTTGATATAGACTAAAGTCTATTTGGTTGTACTCCAGGATGAACTGGAAAATATTGCACGTGATTTTTGCATCTGGTTATAGCTCGCGGCAATTCGTGAGTTTTAGTGCTAAAATTCTAATGCGGCGTCGAATGTTGCTGCGGTGAAAAACTTGACTTGACAATGCTTTTGAGCGATTGTCCTGCCGGCACCCAAAAAATGGCAGTCAAACAGCGCAAGATCCAAGCTATCATACACGATGGTTACATCGAAACTTCCCAATTAAGTTCCGTCAATTTATTCCCGGACACCAGATATGTATAGGTACAGCCTGGCAGTGTCATTGTGGAGTACAACTACTTTCCTTTTGGCAAATCACGGTCGCTCTTCCTTGATTGCATCGCTTAAACTCTCGAGTTGTGCACAGTGTACAGAACCGAATTGAGCATTTCGTTAGGATGCATAATGGACTATTCCCCTCAAATTCCACCAAACATTCAGCATTACCTTGTTTGCCGTCAATACAGGCTTTGAAGCCGTTTGGACCAGGTCGCTTGCATTAGGTATTTTCATGGTTTATCAAACCATGCCGTTGTGTGCCGTGGCACACAAGCAATGAGCATCTTCGTGTAGCCTGTTCTTTACATATGATTTTAAACTGTTATGATGCTCCACTACCTCCGAGAGCTTGCGTGCTACTCCTGCTCCACTAACTGTAAAATTTTATTAATTTTCCTAGTGGTAGGCCGATCAGAGTGCGGTGCTTCTTTGACAGCGAAATTTCCGAAACAGAATCGGGCGAATGGCATTCGCTCGCGGCGTTCTCTCCGCACACTTCACACATTTTTCGGCACGTTTTACAGCATTTTTACCTTTTGTGAAGTAAAAAAGCATCACATAGCTTAGATGGTACACTTACTGGGCTCCATAAAACGGGAAAAGGTTGCAGCATTGAACGGATCTCTTTTCAGATGGGATATTAGTCACAAGGCTCAAAAGACGGCCATGTAAACGGTGTTTTTTTAGTGGTATACAAATTTAAAGCGAAATAAAATACTTGAAGCTAATATAAATGTCTATGATATTAGCTTTATTTCATAGGCAATTTTATGCCATTATTGCTTAATTATAACCTCGGGTATATGCGCGTCATTGTTAGCTCGAAGGAAGCGCAATCGTGAAGTCCAATTTTCGACAAATTTTTCGAGCAAATTTAGCCGTGTATCAGCAATAGCACGGCGAATGTTGACTTCCAAATCGTCTAACGTCTCTGGTTGATTGGCATAGACTTGTAATAGTAATCTGAAGGTGTGAGATCACATGATCGTAGAGGCCAGTTCGCAGGTCCATTATGAGATATTATGCGCTCAGCAAATGTTTCTCGCACTAAATTGATGGTGTCGCGCGCCGTGTGGCATGTTGTGCCATCTTGTTGGAACCAAAGCTCTGTCACGTTAGTCCCATTTAATTGAGGAAGGAAGAAGTCAGAAGTCACGTTTCTATAGCGCTCCCCATTGACGATAACATTCTGGCCGGCATCGTCCTTAAAGAAATAAAGGCAAATGGATCCACCAATCAATAAAGGACGCTAAGCAGTGAGTTTCAATGGTTGTCAAGGCGTTTCAACAAAGGCTTCTGGGTTTTCTCCATTTCAAAATTGGCACTTTTGCTTGTTTACACATCCAGTCGAAAATGAGGATCAAGCTGAATCATGTTTTCGGCCCATTAACGAACATATGACGCGTATAATGGTCACTATTGCACAAGCTGGATCTTATAAGCTTTTAAGCCAGATCTTTCCGTAAAATCTTCGTCTACTCTTAACAAGGGAGTCTACACAACCTCCTCTGTCGTGTTCCGAACGATTTCAGTAGTTAGGTTGCAGCCCGTGTTCTCGTACCCAATAAAATGCTAACTCGGTGTCTTTGCGTCAAGCACGTTCATTTCATAGGAGAGCGCCAAGCGCCATAGCGAGGTTTTAAGCAGTAATTTTGACTATTTACTCACATAAAGGAAATCAGGAGCTGGTAGGGCCTTTTTCTCAATAGAGCTGGCATCAACCAAGACAGAATTACGGCGATTTAGGTGGCCTTTCAAAGGCAAGGCAGTATCAATTTAGATAAACCAACCTACGAAAGGGTGCATAGCGTCGGTTACCGTCAACTTAAAAACCAGCAGTAAAGCAGAGCTATTCGATGCCAAACTTGAAACCTGAAGCTCGTAGGCTTTACTGGACAATGTTGACACCACTAATGGGAGCAAGCAAAATCGTCAAATTTGGCCGAAACATGGTTGAATTTGGACACGTGGGCACAGCAAGACATATTCATGCACTGCTCTTGCACCACTCGCTAGTATCCTTTTGCGACAACCTCAATTATGACTACTGGAATCGTTATGGTTCTTTGAACTCGACTTCCTAGAAACTCCAGATGATTTGAAAGCCTGTGTCTTAACAGCTGAATCAGTGTGGTAACACAATGGACGAATACTGGCAACTGTACGGGAAACCTAGGCATTACGCGGCATTCTTGGCGACATTAAATAGGTGATCGTTTCAACAAAGGTTGTCACCCCGGTTAAAATGCTTGTCGGTTTCAGAGATACAAGTGCTATTCATGAATAATGGCATTTGATCAGTGTCACGCTTTAACGACATAGGACAGCATTGTGTTTTGGATGGATTCAATTTTACTCTATTGCTTTTACCCCATTGGAAGATGCTGTTGATTGGAATTTAACATACACTGCCGGGGTGGCTGTGGTGCAGTGGTTAACATCATCGACCGCCGAGCGGAAGGTCTATAGTTCAAATTCGCTTCGTAGCCAAGAAAAAGTAATTCCTATACGGACAAAAAGCATGCAACGAAGTTGTGAATGGAAAGTGACCAGACGTACTGCTGCAGGCATAACACTCACAGTATATGGTCAACTGAAATTCATCCTCTGCGTATGCAATACTAGAAGTGCTCGAACGAATTACTACGGACTATAACCATCCCGGAATTGGTCGGCTCTCGTCCTATCTAGGACAACCACCCCTGAGAGTAGTGAACGAACATCAACGACCCAAACCACTGCACTCCGTTTAGGTTGTGTGTCTAAAGCACATCATAAGAGAATATAAAAAAAAAAAACTCTTGAACCTGCGCGAGTCTCTAAAAAAAAAAAAAAAAATAAAAAGAAAACTGTCTACAGCCGAATTGCAGGGTCGTAAAGAAGTGAACGAATACGAGAAGCTGAGGGCACTATCGTCAGCGAAGGAGTGAATTGGATTAGAAGAAGTAACAGACAAGAGAAATAGGAAAAAGTGTCAGAGACAAACCGGAGCCTTGGGGCACACCAGCACTTACAAAGTGAATATCAGACTTGAATCCATCCAAGACAACTTGAATTGAACGATTCGAAAGGTAGCTACTTATCCATAGAAGAAGGGAGTCATTAATCCCGAATGCACGCATTTTCTAAAAAAGGGCTTCATGCCACATCACCAGTGGATCTGTCGCTCCGAAAACCATACTGCCTATCACTGAGGAGTTTCTGCGACTCGAATTATTTCATTAGCTGACAATTTGTCAGCGTTTCCATGATCTTGAAAAGAAGAGACGTTTGTGCAACGGGTCCGTGATTGGAGAGAGAAGAAGATTTGCCTTTTTTGGGAATGGGCTGGACAAATGCTGTTATCCAACTACTCGGATAGAGCCCAGAAAAGTAGGAAAGGTGAAAAAGCTTACGCAGTGGTTTTGCCAGCGTAGAAGAACACTTCTTTAGAACTATTGGAGAAATACCATGGACCAGCGGATTTGTGTATGTCAAGTTCCTTAAAAACCCTTGCAACTGTACGAGTACAGAGGTCAATTTGTCCCATGGGGGAATCAATGTACAGAACAGGTTTGCTACGAAGTGGGCAGTAAGCAGATTAGCTTTGCCTGAGGGTTTAACAGCTGGAATGTCATTGTGAATGAGCGTGGGTATAGACGATGAGACGGAGTTCTTAATGTTTTAGACGAAAGACCAAAACTTTCTGCTAGCTTTGGGACGTTGTAGGATTTTACGACCCAGTTTTTAGTCGTGTAAAAATTTGGCTCGTCTAATGTAGGACTCACAGTCATTTCTGGCTTGTTTATACATATCTTTTCCGGTTTTTCTCAGTGGTGTTTGCCTTATAATTCCGAAAACTCGTCTCAGCTCAAGACGAATCAGGCATTATGGTTGCTTATCCTGTTTATACGGAGTCCCCGAGTGCTACAAGCGCTTTGAAAATGGACGTGAAAGCGTAAATAATGACCAACATTTTGGCCAATTGAAATTTGGAATAATCGAAGATGCCGTCGAAATTGCGCACCGAATAGAATGGGGATGGGAATTGAGCCTTCGAAACGTCAGTCCACACTTAATTTAGCTCAAATTGACAATTGGCAAAAATTGAGCAGAATTTCAAAATTTGGGACTAATTTTTGGACCGAAAATCAGACATTTAAAACGCTTACCCTGATATTCTCAAGGAGATCTCTACGGACGACCTAAACTTCTCGTTCGGCATTCTCGACCATGCAAATCGCTGTACAGAGTTTCAACGAGATTTTTTTGAACAGGCTAAAGGAGCTTTGTTAAATTAGTAAGCCTAAATGCTCATTTTGAAAAAATCCAATTTATTTTGGAACTCGTTTTCTGGTTTTGTGTCAAACGAGTCAGACTTTTCTTAGATCACCTTGATTTGACTGTTCGCTATACGAAGGCGTCATACGCGTGTCATCAGCCGACAGACGCGTGTCATGAATTACCAACAATTTTGCCAAAGCTTACAATCTGATCTTTACGTTATTTTTTAGTAAAAATTGAAAATAGTAAAAAGCGTCCGAAATCTTCCCAATTTTTAGAAAATAAGAATTCAACGAGACTTAAACGATTCATTGTCAGGGCTTAAAAATATTGCCTAAGCCCCTTAGAACGATACCTCACATAGACGCTATTTTTGACTTAAAGTTAGTTATTTTTAGCAATAGCGGCGGACTCTTATACATACATACAACAGAGAATTTGTTTGATTTATGAAGGGACCTGTTCAGAGAGACATCTACTTCGCGGCGGGACACCTAGCACGACAACTTAGTCTACTGATCGACCCTACAGGGGCCAGCAAGGAGCTAAAAACAGGTGGCTCATTGTCTTAAGTAACAAAACATCGTCTGCTATATAGGCCAACAATACGCTTCACAGTCTTTTAAGGCTCCATTAGAACAGCAGAGGCTTTAAGCTTGCTTCCACTGAATTTTGAAGGTCATTTAACTTAAAGTGAAGGAGAGCAGGAGTCCCATGATTTACATCGACCTGTTAAGCTGAACCCGAAAAGGGCTATAAACTAACCGCTTAAGAAACCTCTACGAAAGCAGATTATAGGGCTGAATATTTTCAACCTTCTTCTTTCTTTTGGTGGCGTTACAGCCCATGAAGGACCAGAGCCAAGCTTCTCTCAATCACCCATGTTGTGTGTGATTTATTTTTCGCACTGGTGAAAGGGATCTACAGTTTAATGCCGATTCCGAACGGCGTGAGTCGAGAAGCCTTTTCATGGCACGATTACTACGGGAGGTTTTGCCAGTACCCCGCCGAGGAGGAACGTCGCGAAATAAACATTCAATGGCGTTGGTGTTATCGAGATCCGAACTCGCTCATCGTGCGCCAGAGTCGAACACACTAACCACTGCGCCACGGCGCCCTCATTTTCAACCTTAGGTATCCAAAAAGATGTTTCTTTGTTTCAGGAGCCTGAATAACTTTGAAATCAGTAATCTGGATCAACTCTCGTACCGATAAAGCAGATAATTGGTGAATAATTTACTAGAGTTTAGTCAAAGCTTTTTAGGGTACCTATAAGCATGCAGGGAATGATTGTTCTAGAAATTGCCCTCTCGCGTGCTTATTGCCCCTTACATTTTTAATAAGCCTATTTTGTAATGCCTATTTTGAACCTTAAATTTAGCAAATTCTACAGATCTAAGATCCCAACAAAAGGTATGGATGCTCGCTGCAGTGCATAACTAGATCAGGCGATAAAAGTCGTACGTACGTCGCGGTTGATTGCTTTATTTTGAACAGAGCCGACGTCAGTTCTACTTCCTTATCGCTAGCCACATGCGATCGATGATGCTGCCCTTAGCCGAGTGATCTCATCCAGTTGATGCTCCGTCTGATGACTATAGTGATAGCAGAAAAAACGTTGATAATGTCATATTGGCATCGTGTCGCACTGGAAAGCTATGCGCTCCACTGTGCAAAATAATGAGCCGCCATTTCTCCACTTCTCTTATCCGAAGAGAAACCAACTGTCGTCGTTGTCCGTTGCCTCCGGTCATTCAGTCATTTCTTCGTCTGTAGCTTTGAGCTTTGGCTTGATCGTGCTGCTCCAAATAAAACGGAAGGAGAAAGAAAAAAAAAAAAAAAAAAAACAAAAAAATAGAAAACACTACCCAAGACCAGCCCAATACCATTTCGAATCTGGAGAGTGGCTTCGGGCTTAGCTCCATGAAAGCGCACTATTGCTAGTGCCTGGTGGTACCGCCAGATCAGTGTAAATCCGTCGCTCGTCTCGATCGGTTGATGGGTTGGATCATTTCTTGGATCACGGGGTATACAATTTCCTTTTCCCTCTGTGTCTCTCTCGCTATTCCTCTTTCGGCATCTGTGTTGTGATGGTCATTTGTTGTGCTCGCCTGGCCCCCACTCAATCGGCAAATGAATGAAATCAAATAAATAAATAAACAAAAAAGAATTAAAAGTCGCATTCGCAGTCGTGCACTTGACTTATAGACCGAACGGATTCGGATTCGTGTCGCGCTCAATTTCTTATTTTTTTTTTCCCACTGTTTTCCAGTCGAATATTCTGCGCGCCTCGAAGAAGTCGAAGAAAGAGCACAAATACGACGAGCTGAGCTCATAGATACCAATCGTTAATGCGATATTTTGTAGTACGTGAAACGGTTAATATATTTGTTTTTGATTTTCAGTTGTGAACGGTCGTTTAGGTCTACTATACTTCTACACCGTTATTGTTAAGCACTTGATTCAAAAGAAAAGAAAATCACGAAATTGTTTAGAGAGTTTTTGTGCGTTTTCTTCTTGTGCTTTTTTGTTTTTTTGTATTATTTTCTCGGCTTGTTGCGCTCGGTTTCGCTTCGGAATTTCAATGATACAATATAGACGTTCCGTACTCGTAGTGGGTTTTAATGCGAGATCTGATTTGTGAAAATCAAAAGAACCAAATCAAGTGGTATACGAGGAGATTGCATGTAACATTATCAGTCCGGTCGAGTTACTCGTCGTAGTCCGAGCTGCAATTGAGTGGAAATCGAAGAGACTCATTCAGGAAAAGTGAGTGCAACCAAGCGTATTTGTGGATTAGTAGTACCTACCTGCCTGTCAAGTGCACAGAGTCATGCACTGTGCCACTTGAGAGCCATCAACCGGTGTAGCACTAAACACTATTGGCTGTAGTTACTAACCAACCAGCTGCTTCAATCAACCAGACCTCTCTCACTTTTCAATTTGAATATATTTTTTTCCCCCTTTTCCGCAACCAACACTGGCAAGCTATCGGTGTAAAAGTCAGGATTTTGAAAGGAATTCTTCACCTCTCGGGTGAATCACATTCGCTTTTTTGCCACTTGAACGATGCCACTATCACCCTGCACGTGACGTGGAGCATAGAAATGTCTAAACAAAGCAGCAAACAGACTTCACCTGCAGTATGGAATGCAAAAATTCATTTTATCTTTCCCTACCCCCCTCCCCGCACCATAATTCTTTTGTTTCTAGTCGCACGATTGGGTTTCTGGTCGAATCAACTGTTTGATTGGATTTCACAATTGAAATTCCATTCCTAACCCATCAATCTAACCCAGTCGTACCTTTGTCCACTGCTGTAATTCTCCTTTTCTTCAATCTAACCACATTCATGCAGTAGATTGAATGGCTACATACATACATACATATGTCTATCTTATCAGTGGTCGCCTTTGACCTAATCCCTGATTTTTCGTCATTCGCAAAAAACAAAGAAACTTTGTCACAAGTCGAAAATAACGTGTTGAGTGGTGGTCCTCTAATTAAAACTGACATTGTCTCCGGGATGGATAGCACTTTTGTGATGATAATTAAGCGACAGCTCGCTCGGTTTCAAACGAGACAAAGTAGTTTGAGACGTGTGATTAACGGTAGCTTTTCTGAGGTGTTAATTACGGACGTAAATCTATTCATTTGGAGAGTTGCTGAGTGATTTGTAAATGGCAAATGAGTGAAAATTAACCATAAATTCACAGACAGACAGACATGGTCGCTTCTTTTCTTCCCTGGCGTCTGGGGTCAATGGCATGGGTTTAGTCGAAATCTAAAAAAATTCATATTGAAACGCGAATTCTTTTATAGAAACAAAAAAGACAAACAAAGAGAACTACATCTTAAACATAAGCGAATAGATTCTACACGCTTTGCGACCTCGAATTAGTTTAATCGGGAAATTGTAATTTTCATTCACATTTTAGAAGACCTTGATACGAGTACATAACTATTTTATGCAGACACTAAAGCAAATTCATTGTTTTCTCTATCGACTACGATGATTAGATGTTCTAGACCCAATTGATAATCAGTGGAACGAAAGCTGCCAATCAAAGTTGTATGAGATATTCCTATAGACATGATCGTTTGAATAGGGTGCTCAACTTCGTATGGAAAAAAAGTAAAAAGGTATTCACTAACCTAGAATTTCGCACATTTTGTTTTAATGTTTGGGGTGGCTGTGGTGCAGTGGTTAACATCATCGACCGTCGAGCGGAAGGTCAAATTCGCTTCGTAGCCAAGGAAAAGTAGGTAATTCCTATACGGACAAAAAGTATGCAACGCAGTTGTGAATGGAAAGTGACCAGACGTACTGCTGCAGGCATAACAACTGTGAGTGTTATATGGTCAATTGAAATTCACCCTCTGTGTATGCAATACTAAAGTGCTCGAACGAATTACTACGGACTATAACCAACTCGGAATTTGGTCGGCTCTCGTCCTATCTAGGACAATCACCCCCGAGAGTAGTGAACGAACATCAATGACCCAAACCACTGCACTCCGTTCAGGTTGTGTGCCTAAAACACATCATAAGAGAATATAAAAACTCTTGGACCTGCGCGAGTCTCTAAAACCAAAAAAAAAAAAAAACCAAAATTGACTGAGGGTTTTACTGATTTTTTTTTTTGTATATAGTCTCTAAAGGCATGGAAATGGGTGTTCAACTTTTTTCAAAATTTAAAATCCAATATCACCTAAGAATTAGAAGAGGATTCGAAGGTTCCAGGTTGTATAGTAGATATAGTTGGAGCACAGACAGACACCAATATTTACCCTGTTTTCCGGAGAAAAATGAGAGGGAGCTTCAGTCATGCAGAGCTAAGAGATTCGGCACACACCACGTCGGCCCCAAGGGTACGCCACCGTGTGCGAGCAAAGGCCGGACAGTCATACAGAAAGTGTTCTGCTGTGTCGTTCTCTTTGCAACATGCAACACACTGATGCTTAGCATGCAGAGATGCTTGGCAAAAGTGTAATGGCCCGTAATGACGTCCGTAAGCCTTCTCCAGTAAATTTTCCTTAAGGATAAGAAGATTGATGCGGTATTCTTGCAGGTATCAGGGCGTACGCGCTTAGTCATCCGGCATCTCGCATCGGCATCTACGATTGTGTGCATTGAAGACCCAATCGTTGATGTGGGTATTCACTGTGGAAGCCGGTAAACCCAAGGCGGGTTCAGGCCCTGAGAAACTCTCCTCCAAGTCCATTCTAGTTCATCAGAGATCCCATTTCTTGGAATACCAGAATTACCGGGGACCCAAACAAGCCTTAGTGAGTTTAGTCTACCGACTTTGTTCAGGAGGGCCTTGTCTTTACACACTAACTTAGGGCTGATTATAAGGTTGGACACAGCTTTAAGTGTAGCTTTGCTGTCACTGCAGATGCATATGTCCTTGCCCTTCCACCTATGTATGTCTTACACTATAGTGCATGGCCATCAGGATTGCGTATATCAATGACTGAAAGACAGACTGTTTTAACGAAAAGTGCAGTTGAACGTTTTCGCCCAAACTTGGAGCCATCTGTAAAAATGTGAAGATAATCCTATCCAGGTTCAGTATGTGGCCAAAGCCAATCCAGACGCCATGGAAATTCGACTGTGAAGTCATAGCGCAATAGGATGACAGATGCGTCAGATGGCATATCCATGAGTCACGGGTCATAGGATATTTCTCGCACAAGCGCACAAATGCAAATAAGCGACAAGTAATTGGATTTTGGCATTGTTAAGAGGAAATCATATGTTGGATCAACAGCTCCCAATTGATTGCAGTCGTCATTGAATACCAGCTGATTGACACCTACTTGGCGAGACAGTTACTCTGCGAACTAAAAGCGACTTAACGAAGACTTTGAAATTTTACAAAAAACGATTTCTAGTCTACATCCTAACCTTATCTGTGCCTTTCTACGAATTTTATTTATCACTAAATAACTTTCGTCTGCTACGGAAACTACTACAAGGAGAATAAGCAACAACTATTTGGACTTATTGTTCGAGGTGGACTTAGGGAAAAACTCCTAAGCTTCCGACATGTGCCTCATAACAATACGGATCAAAACTACCTTCGGGAATATCAGCTTGATATGCGTTCACGCCCCTCCAAAACAAGAAGACGATAGAGTCAAAGATGACTTCTATGACCTCCTAGATGGAACATATGCTCAATGTCCCAGCTATGACACCAAGATTGTTATAGGAGATTTCAACGCCAAGCTGTGTAATGAGGGCATCAACGAGTCGTAGAAAAGCACAGCCTACACGACACCACGTCCGATAACGGATTCAGGCTAATAGACTTTGTTACGGGACGTAATCTCCTAGTAGCTAGCACACAATTCAATTATCTGTTAATCAAATCGATCATATTGCGATCGACGCCATACATTCCTCCAGCCTTTTAGATGTCCGAACTTTCCCAGGAGCCAATGTAGACTCGGATCATTACCTTGTATGCAAATATCGCGAACATTGCGGAGTCGAATAGGACCAGCAAAATTATACGTCGGGAAGCTGCAATGGCCAGAAACCCCCAGGACCTTCACCGATCGTTTTTCTGTCAAGCTCTCTCAAGAGCAGAAGCAAATCGCTCGACCCATAGAAAAGCGATGGAGGCGTTGTCAAAGTGCCATCAGGGATGCTATCTCTGATGTATTAGGTTCACATGCAGAAAAACAGAATGCATAAATGGCCACGTTGCATCAACGAACGAGAGCTGCTCCTGAGCCCTATGAGCGGAAAAGAAGGAAAGAGCATGCGCTCGGAAAAAGAAAGAGCACGAGAATCGCCGATCGAGGAGATGGAGAGATGTTATCGCAGGAAAGTTTTACCAAAGAGTAGGACGAGCATACTAAGGTTATACAGCCAGATCATAACCCTGCAGGGTTCAACTACACCTCGTAGTCGAATCACCGTCGATGCTGAGAATGTGGAAGGACTATTTCTGCGAAGTGTATAACAGCGAGTATAGCCAAGATGCCGCTGTCAGGCAAAACGCACTGGACGACTTAGACGAATTATTTAAGATAGCGATATCAAATCGGAAGTCTATTAAGGCTGCCTGCTGAGCTATTTGAAGCAGCTGGAGATGAGTTGATTGGGAACATGTCCGACAAATGGGATCTCAGCATCGTCTGCCCGGTCCATAAGAAAGAAGACCCGTATAACTGCGCCTTCTCTGTCTCCTTAACGTCACGTATGAGATCTTCTCTCCCGTGCTGTGTGAAACCAGTCGTGGACAATTTGGTAGGTTCCTATCAATGTGGCTTCAAGCCAGGAAAATCCACGATAGGCCAAATATTTACACTGTGGTAAATCTTGGAGAAGACCCATGAATTTCAGGTCGACACATACCACCTTTTCGTTAATTTTAAAGCCGCTTATGACAGGGTCTATAGGGACGAGCACCGTGGCGCAGAGGGTAGTGTGTTGGCCTCTGACGCCGATGACACGGGATCGAATCCCGACACAGCCATGTCATCGAACGGGTTTTTCACGGTGTTTCTCCTCAGCGGGGTTCTGACAAAACCCCCTGTAGTAAAATGGTCATGAAAAGCTTCTCGAAATTCGCCGTTCGGAACCGGCAATAAAACTGTAGGTCCCTTTTACCTATGGGAAAATTAAATCACACACAACATGGGTGATTGAGAGAAGCTCGGCTCAGGCTCTTCATGGATTGTAACGCCAAGATACATACATACATAGGGACGAGCTATATAGAGCCATGTGCAAGATGACAATGAAAGATTTCTTGTTACTCCACTAAATTCGGTAAAGAGTTAACTGAGACCTTCGATGTCAAAAAGAGATCCAGACAAGGCAACGCACTGTCATGTGATTTTTTCATGATTATGCTGAACTGATCGCGCGAGATCTACTGCCAATACAAGAGACACGATCTATTTGAACTCCGCACAATTGCTCGCATATGATGACATTGATGTGATTGGGAGAACGCAGCGAAACGTCAATGAAGCAGAAGGGGCTATAGTGGGTCTGAAGGTAAACGAGGGCAAAATCAAATAAAATTCTGTCGTCAAATACGTCTTGGCCAAAACGTCACTATTGGCAGCTATATCTTTGAAGTATTCGAGGATTTCGTCTACCTTGGCTTAGTGGTAACAAGCGGCATCGACACCAGCGCTGAGATTAGACGTAGAATAACTCTTGCCGACCGCTGTAGCTTCAGAGGCAGAGGCTTGGATGAAGAGGCCATTGATCGTATCGAAAGGAAAATTCTGCGTACAATTTTCGGTCTCGTTTGTGTTGACGGAGAGTGGAAAAAAAGATTCAACTAAGAACTGTACGGGCTGTACAGCCATATCAGCCTAGTACGAAGTACGGATCCAACGTCTAAGATGGCTAGGCCACGTAGAGCGAATGGACAGCACAGTTCCGTCCCGAAGAGCCTTCGATGCCATCCCCGAAGGACGAAGTTGCAGAGGGCGGCCGCATCTAAGGTGGAGCCCACAGGCGGAAAGGGACCTCAATCAACTGAGAGTCCGACACTGGAAACAGCTAGCAAAATATCGTGCTAGTTGGAGAGGTTCATCCCGAACTGTAGCGTCCCCTAAGTAAGTAAGTAACTTTTGTCTGAGTCGTGCCTAATGCGTAGTATTTAACACTTCTCTTTCTATTTAACGTTCCTCAGTTGATCCGCGCATTTCTTTAGTGGTGAAGGGGATTCCCCTAAATGCACCTAAGATCGGATACCAATTCACACGAATGGACTGGCGGAAATTGGCCTTTCGCCAAAGTTACTGACGTGAAATTCGGCAGTTAAAACGCACAAACGAGTACATCCATCCACAACTTATAGATACAACTTATGGCTGTTTCATTTCCCGGCACACGTCATTATGCAGATCAAGCTAACCTACTCCATTTCGAAAACATATCCGCCTGTCACCTTCCACGTTCCATCATGAGCCAGTTATGCAAATCTAATGCATCTGAGCGATGAAAATTTCCACTCAGATACATATGCTGCCTCGAATCCCGTAAATCGGTTACTAAATCTATTACTTTATCTCAATTTTCACTTTCTTTTGCGGCACCTTTTCTTTCCCCCCCGATCCCCTCATGCAACACTGTTATTCCCTTTTGATAAATGATCGCTTTGATCGGTGGAACATGGTCATCAGTTTCTCTTTCTGCTGTGACATTTGAATAATAACCGCTGCCACCCATGCGACATGGACTTTTCGAAAGAAATGAAAAACGAAAAGAAAAGGGAAAACTTCCAAACAATCCAAAACTTCCGTCCGTTCGTATGCAATCTATTTTTGGCTGTGGCTGAGACAGTGGCATACCACCTCGTGCAACATGGACGTATGGAAGCCAATGGTCGCGGCGGGATAGATTTTTAAACGTGCGAGTGAAGTACGATATGTTAAGCGCGACTTTCTCGTATAACTTCTTACAACATACTCGAATGACTGATTGCCACTGTCACTGTCAAATGAGAGCATTAATCCGACACAACAACTGTCCACTGACACAATTCTCTAATTCTGTTCCTCCTCTTTCGTCTGATTCTCATTCTTTTGTTTTGTTCTTTCTGCCGCCAATCTCTTCATTATGTAAAACGAAAGTTTAAAACCCTTTCTTCGCGTGCCCCATTGTCGTAGTGTCGCCGCCCGCTTGTTCCAATCTCGGTATTCAGTGCAGATATGTATGAAAAAACGTATCTATATCCCGAAAACAAGAGGAAAAGTTTCTCCTCGTTATCTGAACGGGGGGGCACACGACACACAAATTGAAACAAACAATGTAAACAGAGCTGCCCTCAAGTTAAGCGGATTTGATAACAGCCCAGCCCACATGCTGTGTACTATCGTAGTACTCCTAGACCGTGGGATTTAACTTGTTGTGGACGTTTGACAATATTTCGTCGGACTAAAGTTAAATTGTTTTCCAATTCGGCACGACACTGAACTTATGTGTATCTTTGACTCAATTGAAATTGAATTTCATGTGCAAATGCAAATGTTGATACACAAGATACTGGCGTACCGGTAGTATATGGAATGAGTGTGCAACAGATGGTCGTCAACCACATACATAGTGCAGAAAAACAACTGCAATTGCATTCATTTCTCACATGAGATGTTTCCGGAAATCCGACATGTATTAGATCCTCAGTGAAATGTTGCCTTCCATTTAATCCTTGTAGTCCAACCACCCTTCCAATGTATGTATGGGCGTTCCTTCTTGGGCATGCATGCATATATCATGATTCCGTAACATCGCATTCAATGCATCTGTATCTGTCTTAGGATGAATGCATTGAATCCGGTTGAAGGTTGCACGGCATCAAATAAACATCAATTTCGGTATACGATCTAAATTCAAATTTAAGTATAATGCTCGAATCTACGAATCCCAACGTATCGAATCCGTTGTTGTTCGGTCTCTCTCTCCTCCGGTATGGGGTTTTGTTGTTACATTTTTTTTAAATTTTAGCACTTTTACTGGTGTTGTGTGAATGAATAAAAAGAGAAAGTGCTTTTGATGGTGAATTATTAATACTGGTTGAGGGAAACAAGTACCACTGATGTAATGGAGTACTTTCGTTGACTGGGGCAGGGCTGACGACGTTCCACGTGAAACAAGTTTGTTTGGTATCTTCCTCGGTTGCTGATATAATGTTTTCTCGAAAGGGACTTGTTGATGGGAATGTGTTCGTGTTAAAGAGAAAGGTCCTTAATTTATCTTAATTTATCGAGTCCGTAGATACGACTTTCTCAGTGAAAATTGTCCCCATTTTGTTGGTAATTTAACTTTCCATGCTCATATCGTAGCTACGGTCGAAACGGTTGGACCACTGAACTGAATACTAATTGCCCCTTGGAGGAGAGGTCTCATGTCGTAACTAATTGACCCCAAGGTACATAGACCACAAGGAAAATAAGATGAACAATCGGAATTGTTACAAAGTTTTGTAGAAGGTCACTAGTTTGATGTATTGCAGAACAAGTCATTGGGATTTTCACTGGGCGATGTGAACGGATTAGCACGTTTCAAGGTGATCTACTTGAGTTACTTATCTGAAATGTCATGCGGCTATTTCGATCGATTCGGTGGTACATTCAGTTAGTTAAGGCTGAATATTGGTTTTAAGATGAATCAAAAATGTTCTTACATTCTGTCTTAAGACCGCTACCTATATGTACATCCGGTACATACGTGGGAGTACCATGAAGCTATTAGTCGCCTTCAGATTTTTATTTCCGACAAAACTTCTCGCAAAAACTTGAGCTGATTGATTTGCTGATGGTGATCCGCATCAGAAGCATGTTCTCTTACGCCCAGAATGTCCGAATCGCCGTCAAAAGACTTTAAGTTGCCTCCATATGTCAACATTCTGCTGAACGTACTGTCGTCGGCGAAGTAGTGGATTGGATTAGAAATGTCAGACCAAAGGTAACTTATAAAAATGAGAAAAAGTGTTGGAGACCAAACGGAGCCTTGGGGAACACCAACAACTTGAATACGATTTGAAAGCTAGCTTCTAATCCATAGGAGAAGGGAGTTATCAATCCTGAATGCACGCATTTTTGACAAAAGAGCTTCACGTCAAACTCTGTGAAACACTTTCGAAATATCACCCGCCTGGTGGAGCGAACGAGAGAGACTCGGGATATTTCATTACCTGATGATTTATCAGCGTTTCCATGACCTTGGTAAGAAGTGACGTTAGTGCAATGGGTCATAAAAATGTGTTGCAATCGCACAGGCTCATCGGAAAGGTCTTCGGCGATTTGGAGAAGCTTCCCCTAAGTATTCCCGTGTACTCTTCCAAATTAATACACATTCCTCTTGCGCAATGGGACTTTTAATGATTTTTCGAAGTTACATATCGATTGATAGGGCTACACGCCTAAGAGCACATCATATATGTATATAACAATTGACAGACTGCATGCTATTTTTGGGCGGCTTATTGATTATTTATGACGTCGGAAACCTTCTATTGCTAGAAACCGGTCGTGCTTTTATCGATCGCGTCTCCCTTCACTCTCTTATATACCTCAACCCTCTACGCAATCAATAGAACAACAGTGGAACCTTTGCTAAGAAGCCCTGAAAGCACTGCATCTGAAGTTTTGGGCCTCAAGGCACCACCACGGAGGATTCACACAGCGAAGCAGGAGGCATATACAGCCTCGCTGCATAGAAGCTCATATGCTCTACGAATTAAAAAAAAGGGAGGAGCGTAAGCTTCTCAGGAGAAAGAAGACAGAACACGAGAAGCGCGCGATTGAGGACTTGGAGAGGTGTTTTGTCAACAAATAAAGCGAACATGCCACGGTTGTAAAGCCAAAACAAGCCTGTAGGGATGACAATGGACACCTAGTAGTAGAATCGTAGTTGATGCTGAGAATATGGAAAAAACACTTCTGCAGACTGTATAACGGTGATCTTAGTCAATATACTGCCGCAGTCATGCAGAATGGTCAATTTCCTAACGACGAAGATCGCAGAGACCTCGACGAAATTAATATCGCCGAAACTCAAGTCGAATAAAGCTGCTGGCGCAGACGGGCTATAAGATATGGTCATAGGAAAGCATGCCTGAGTAATGGAGTCTCAGCATCGTTTGCCCGATCCGCAAAAAAGGAGAACCCTTTAACTCCGTCAATTACAGAGAAATAAGTCTCCTTGACATCGCATATAAGATCTTCTCTGCCGATTTGTTTGAACGCCCGAAGCCTTTTGTAAATAACCTAATTACAGTATGGCTTCAGGCCAGGGAAGTGCACCATCGACGAAATCTTCACACTACGGCAGATCCTGGAAAAACCAATGAACTTCAAGTCGACACTCATCTTGAAGCCGCATACGACAGTGTAATTAGGGACGAGCTATACAGCGCCATGTTTACCTTTGACATCCCTGCTAAACTCGTCAGACTGCAGGATGACTTTGGAGAACGCTCGCTGCTCCATCCGAATCGGTAAAAACCTGACCGATAGTTTGGACGTCAAAAAAGGATTTAGGCAGGGCGATGCGCTATCGTGCATGATGATGATTGTGCAAAAATCATTGCCCAACATAAGAGGCAAAATTTATTCTAAATCCTCATAACTCCTCGCATACGCGGCGGAGGCGGCGAAAATTGGTCTGGCGGTAAATAAGGGCAAAACTGGATATATGCTGTCATCAAACAATTAACCCCACCGCCGACGTCTTGGCCAGAACGTTTGTATTGGCAGATATAAGTTTGAGGTAGTTAAGGACTTTGTCTAGAGTCGTCTCCCGAACGACAAAGTTGATTCCATATAAGACCCTTAATAACTCGGTCCTGCTGTACGGCGCAGAGGCATGAACGGCTGAGGAGTTCCTTGGTCGGTTCGAAAGAAAGATTTTACGTGTGATTTTCGGTCCTATAAACGCAGACGGGGGATGGAGAAAAAGATTAAACCACGAGCTGTACGGACCGTAGAGCGACATGAGTGTAGTCAGGCGTCTACTGATTCAACGCTAAGATGGCTAGGTCACGTATAGCGAACGGACACCACAGCTCCAGCCCAGAGAGTCCTTGAATCCAACCCCGAGAGACGAAGAAACAGAGGACGGCCGCACCTAAGAAGGCGCACATAGGTGGATGGGGACCTCAGCCAACTGGGCGAGCAGAAATGGAAAAGGCTAGCAAAAGATCTTGCTAGTTGCAGGGACTTGTTGGTTGAGGCCCAGGTTCACCCCGAACTGTAGCGCCCGATAAGAAGAAGAAGAATTTCTCACTCTTTCGGCTATTGATGGTGATGGGCTAATTGAGCCTCGGTTTTAATGTACAATTTGAAACAAACAAGTTTCTTTATTAAGAATTGATTTCATCTAGGCCATACATGTAGCCTTTTGCTTCTTTTCGGGTAGCTTCATATTTCCATGGGTCTAGAAATTCTGCAGTTTATCAACGAAAAACTTGGCTGTCCGGCAAATTTTCTACCAATTTTCTACCATCAAGAGAGCCTTGCAGAGACCCATACGAATGTTAGTCAAATGGTGCTATACGATGGATGTAGCAAAGCTTTCCAACCAAGTTCCATCAATGTTTCCCGAGACGTGTGTGGCCTGGCATTTTCAAGATGCACCAACCTGTTGGCCAATGCTGATCGTTCTTTTTTAGATGCTTTGTTTAAACGGTGGAGTTGTGCACGGTAGAGTACGGAATTGACCGTTTTGCCAGGTTGTAGCAGCTCATATTAAACAATTTCCTTCCAATCCTACTTAACATTCAGCACCACCTTGAATGTCGTCAATCCAGGCGGGTCACCGGCATAATTCAAATGGTATCGCCCGTAATAATTCGCTTATAAAATGAATTTCAGCAACCTGTACCCAAACATCGAGCTTCTTTAAGTAAAACAGACTGCTTTAATAGTTGCTTAGTGCCTACGCTTCCTCCTTTAAAGCTTGCGTGCCGCTTGTGGAAAATTTCATAAACTTTTTCAGTAATTGGCCGATGAGAGCAAGATGCATCTTTGACACCGAGATTTCCGGAACGAAATCGAGCATTAACCCACAGCATTCCCATCGTACACTTCACAAATTTTTCGCCATGTTCTTGCAGCCCTTTTACCTCTTTTTTATAGTAAAAAAGCATCACAGCGTATTTTGAATCGAATTAGTGATACTAGTACTTACCTTGGATTCACAGTTTCCGTTGTAGCTACAGTAGTACTTCATACAACAGAGCTAAGTCGTTATTGAGAATCTGCCAGTGAAGCTTTACCAAACTGGGGTTCTCATTTTACTCTGGCGGTTAGTATTTATACTAAAACCAGACGAATGTTCTAATTTTCGCTCTAAAGGTTCCGAACCGCAATCGTCAACGATCCTTTCTCCTAAAAACTCTTGAGAGGTTCTTGATTCTTACATATCCTGCAACAGTCGTAATAACAAACCGCCTTGTGGGCTTCCTTGACATTGAAGTTCAGAAACGTTTACCGCTATCTAACTCATATGGCTCGGCTGGACTACTATCAACTTTGTGGATCCTAAATGTCTTGCCAGGCTGTCTTTAAAGCTTGATTTATCGACATTATATATCGATATTTGGAGAAAAGCTCCACCTCTCGAAATGCAAGACAAAATAGGTCGAATCTGGTCTATGACGACCGAAGTGATTTGCAACGAACATCACAGCTCTAATTATCTCGATTATTAAAACTCATCCTGGGGCGTTACTAGGCTTTAGAACAGCTGGCTTGGCCTTAAATGTAATGGATCTGAGTGCCAAATTCACAACAAAGGGCGAATAAGCTAATCACACCCACCTACCCTAACCTACATTCACAAGATTCGCGCTGAACTTGGAAGACCTTAACCTCGTTCTTTTCCTTATAGGCTTTCAATGAGGATTCAAAGGCATTTTCGAAACGGACCTATCATATCCCTCCACTCAACTTAGACATTACATTCATAGATCCCGAACTAGAGCCTCACCCCATTCGTGTCTACACAAATACAGCTAAGAACCGAATACAGATTTTTTACTCCGGGAAGACCCAAGGCCTCTTCGTTGTCTGCAGTCTTTTCGCCAAATGGCGAGACTAAATTCCGTACAGAGTCCGTTTGGTAGTTCAGAACGGAGCTTACGTTTGACCACACTGCTCTTACTTGGCGTGGTCTTGACGCAGTCAGACATTCGGTAGTGCTAGGCGTTTCCTAGAAGCAATCCTGTCTACCTATATTCCTAAGTTTCTCGGTGTGTAGTTTCGCTATCACGAATGATGCACTACCAACCATCAAAACTTGATCAAATTTCCTGATTTCACCTTGCTAATTACCTACAATGCCATTCATTTTCTCCCTTTCCCTCTACGACTACAATGTATCTGTAATCAAATCACGCCAGTATCATCCACGGTACAAGATGATTGTACGCTTAGTTAATAGCAATTCACGGGCTTAATTAAAACCGACACTATATAACCCATTCCCCTTGGTTAAACTTTCAACAAAACAACAACAACAGAAGCTTCGTGTGAAATTTCGATTCCACTCTTTGCGCTCATTACATCACCATATCGCATAGATACAAATTAAATCTGTCATGCATCGTTAATTGACGCAATTAATACAACGTAACACACAATACGAGTAACTCGCATTTCCTTAATCGAATGCTCACAAAAAAGGAGAAAAAACCTTTATTTTCCAAAAATTGAGATTGAATTTGCCAGGATGGAGGCGGAATGCTCATTCGAAGCGGCTCCAATGAGTCATGCACAATGAAGACAAAACCAGTGTCAGCGATCTTTGAAAACAAAGAAGCCATTCTTCGAGATTAGTAGCTTGATTCGATGGGATGGCGAATATTGGGTTAATGGCCGCATATAGATATTTTGCTTATTCTCAAGAAATTTACCACAGAGGCAAGACAGTGCGTCGCGACGCGTCGTGGTCGAATGTTAGTCATTGCCATTCCAGATACTCTGCCCATTATGGATGGAGGTCACGTGTGTGTTGTTATTCGATTCGATATGGTAGATTTCAGTGGCAAATTGAGAGACAATAGACGGCAGGCAAACAGTGGCGGCGAGAAGTTGTTTCCGTGGCGGTTGCCGGTTGTGTGTATGTATGTTGGCGTTACAGTCCATGGAGAACCTGAGCCGAGCTTCTCTCAATCACCCATGTTGTGTGTGATTTCATTTTTCCCATAGGTGAAAGGGACCTACAGTTTATTGCCGGTTCCGCACGGCGTGACAATTTTACTCCAAGGGGTTTTGTCAGAACCCCGCTGAGGAGAAACACCGTGAAAAACACGTTCGATGACATGGCTGTGTCGGGATTCGATCCCGTGTCATCGGCGTCAGAGGCCAACACACTACCCGGATAGTTGTGTGAAAAAATGAACGACATACAATGCGCTTATGCCAACGGATTTTCTAATCTTCGAAATAGTTCTTTCTGCCGATTTTCGGGATGACCTTCAGCTCTCTTCTCGTTGCGGCTTGTAAGTCCACTATAGACTGTAGACTCCGGAGCGGTGTTTTGAGTTTTTTGAATAGCGAGAAGAATTTCACTTATAGCAACACCCTAATGAATATAGGGTGTCTTACCTGCAAGTTAAAGCATTTTCCCAAATCATCAGCATCAGTAGCCAGGCTGAACAACATCATTTTCACTTTGTTCATAAAGGACCTCAGGCCGGAAAGTTCATGAAAACGTATACCAAAGCCTCTTTTAGTCCCACCGCAAAATAAATGGAATGCATACGTAGCCTAACCTTCCATTTTCGTTTTCACGAAGGTACCATTATTTGACAGCTTTACAAAACAAGCTATTCTATTAGCTGTCGCAGCCACTTCAGATCTAAACATACTAGGCATGTCTTTCTGATTCAACTGACAAGAATTATTTCAAATCTATTAAATCCCAAATCAGGTCAATAAGTACCCGTTTTTGATCAGAACGCATTACCCAAAAACTTTTTTCTTATTGTACTGTTTAACCGAAACCCCTTTTAGCTTAATAGACACCTCCCAAGATCCCCATATTTCTTGTAGCCTTTAAGAACTGTGATTTGGACCCGTTCACACTTGTACAAACTATGTTCATCCTTAAAAAAGGACTCACAGGTAGCATACGAAGTTAGCTTTATTTGCTAACAAAGTTTTCCCACCTAAAATTAAAAAGCGATTTGTCGAATAATACTGCACTTTATTCATGGCAGTCAAATGTAACATAATCAACAAATTTGTGTGAAATTTAGCACTTTGATGTCCGATCAATGGCAGTGCTTATTTTATTTGCTCACAACTTTCTCTCACTTAAAATTTAAAAAGCGAATTATCGAATAATACTGCTCTTTACGCGAACTTAAAATACCGTCTAACGAAAATGCCTGTCAATTGTAAACTAAAGGGTGAGTTTATATAAAATTTGGGATTATGATGCCCAAATATTGGTAGTATATGGTGGTAGTAACATTTTTTTTCCAGCAATACTACACGTTGCCAAATACGGATATTTATTGAGACTTAACTCTCTTAGGCTAGAAAAGCTTAAGTTGGAGAGGACTCTGATAAAGCTGGTCAGCGTGTTACTACTAACGCGCAAAATTCACTCCAAGTGGTGAAGCCAAGCAATCACCAGAGTGGCTACCAGGGGAACCCCACAAGGAGGGGTCCTCTTACCCCCTCTGGAATGTAGTTATAAACGAACTACTAATTAAACTGAAGAAAGAAGGCCTGAACGCTATTGTCTACGCTGATGACGTTGCCATTTCAATCTCAGGTAAATACCTATCCACACTAAATGACCGTATGCAAACGGCATTCTCAATTCTTTCCAAATGGGCGTATAGCAACGGGCTAAGGGTAAATCCCCAGAAAATGGAGCTCGAGCTATTCACCAAAAAGCATACAATTCCGGAACACTGCCCGATCACTTTGCTTGGTACCAGGTTGACCTATTCCTCCAGTGCCAAATACCTTGGCATTATACTAGATAGGAAACTAACCTGGAAAAGCAACACAATCGAGAGAGCAAAAAAAGCAACTATAGCTCTCTACACATGCAAGAAAGCCCTAGGGAAAAAATGGGGATTCGACCCTAAGATCACCCTATATAGTGGTGGACTGCACTGGATAGGATCACATACCACAAACAACTCGAGAAGGAAGAAAGGCTGGCATGTATGTGCATTACCGGGGCCCTTAGGTCCACCCCAAGCAAATCGCCACACCCACGGCCATAAGACTAAAAGCCAATTCGAAATGGACGACATATGTCACTGGCCACTTCTCCATCCTATTAAACAGGATAACTATGACAGAAAACTTGGACCACACAGAACCCACCACAGTCTGGGAGAAAAATTTTACGATGATCTACCCGGACAGGCAAAACTGGACCGACCAGACGCAACCCCGCAAAGACTACGTGGACTCTTACACTGACGGGTCTAAAACCAAAGACGGGGTGGGTAGTGGAGTATTTTACAAACAACTAAAGCTGAATAAAGCTCCTAAATTACCAGATTACTGCAGCGTCTTCCAGGCAGAACTGTTGGCAATAAAGGAGGCCTTGTCTTGGCTGAAGTGGAACGTGATATCCACTACGGATATCCGTATTCTCACGGATAGTCAAGCAGCCTTAAGGTCGTTGAAGTCCTATGTGTACACATCAAAAACTAGTCTCGACTGTCGCCCATCTCTTAACGAGATGGCCAAACAGTTTAACATACAACTTATTTGGGTACCGGGACACAGAGACATTCCAGGAAATGAGAGAGCCGACACACTCGCCAGACAAGGAACGACGCTACATTCAATCGTGGCTTGTAAGGGAATACCCCTAGCAACCATCAAACATAATCTTGTAAATTTCGCCAGGGCCGAGACATAATCTCCCTAAAAAGAACTGACATCCACAAAATCATCGGTGTCATCGCAGGACATTGCCTTATTGGCAGTCACGCGCAAAAACTGCAGAATGATTTCTGCAGAAGCTGTCTAGACGACGAGGAGGTTGAGTCCATTCACCATCTTCTCTGCGCCTGCCCAGCATTCTGCACAATTTAGGAAACGGTACCTAGGATCTTACTTCCTTAACGACCTGACAGATGTTCAGCAAATAGGGATATCTGACCTTCTTAACTTCTTAAGAAGCACAAAATTGTTCTGCGAATAGAGGGATAAACCCCCCTCGTAGTTGCACAACGGGCCTCCCTGGCCTATGTGTATTCTTCTCAATTCTGGGAAGGCTACGAACTTACCTACCTACCTACCTATACCTCTTAAATCGAATCATCAATTTTACTTATGAGTGACTCAGAATAACTACCCTGACTAACTTAAGAAGAAATTCCAACCAGCTTTCACTCCCTAATTAGACGCCTTTCGAACAAGAATTTAACGATCCAAAACCTAATTGGTCCCATGTCTATAGTACCATCAATCTTCGCCATCAATAATCCGACAGGCACCACTGCATACCATCAAGCGATGCACCAATTCACCATCTCATTGTCACGCAAATTAGAACTCAATGGTTGCGACCACTTATCTGTCATTTGCGTACGTCTAGTAATTTACAAATTGCCCGATATATCCGACATCTGGCCTTAAGCCTCCACAAAACGATGCACATCGTGCACACGACCAAAACAAATCGTCCGTTTACTTCTCGCGCTACTGTTTGTCTTGTTTTCCTCCGATCGATTTCACTTGACAATCATACACTCGAGTTGCATACTCACACCGATATCTCTGTGCAATAGTTTTAATTTATTGATCATCAACTGGTTACGATCGTTCCCGGTGGAGCAGTTCTTATTTACTTAGCGGTATCGTGCGAATGAAAACGAACGCGAACAAATCACTTTTCATCTCTTCGATTCAAGTTTGAAAATCGAAAGTGACTATTGTTATCTTCTCGTACAATGGTCACATTGTGTCATAGGTATTTGCACTAGCCATAGATACAGGTGCCACTAGTCGATCGATATTTCGTGACTGTAACGCGGGTTAGTCATAAAATGAAAGTTTTTTTTTCGCTTTGCCTTTATCCTCTCATTTCTTTTCTGTCTTTATGTATCTCTTATCGTTTCGATGAGGGAGAAAATTTCACTCCAACATAGTGTAAACGGGATGAACAAATGAGCATCTTCATATTGAGTGTCGACTGGTGAGTGTCGAGTGGTGATGGTACATAGTATCTTTGAAGTTTAATGAACTTCAGTTGCGTGTTGCAAGAGAAAATTATGAAAAGATGCAATTAAGGGAAATTTTGCATGAAGTTTTTGCTAGCAATACGTAAAAAGTGAAATTTTACTAAAAAACTGGAATCGTGGATTGCACATGCACGAGTTTGGGCCAAGGTTAACGTGAAATTACCTAGCCAAGGATGTGATGTTGCGTTCACTCTAGTTACGTCATTTAAAAACGTATGGGAAAATATCTAGATGATTGAGTCAGTCTATCCCGCCTCCCATTCTCCTCAAATCTTTATTCAAGTGAAACATGTTTTACGACTTTGCACATTTAGATCTAATTAAGACCTAAAAGGCAGCCTGTGAATGTGAATTCACTGATCAGGATCGAGCGAAGAGCTGTTCTTTTTAACCTGTTGCAAAACGAAAGCCCTCATGTCTGGCTAGCGAAACTAAGCTAAACCAGAAGCACAAGACTTGGCACAATTCTTATGATATATTAAGAAGAGACCGACCCAACGCCACACAAGGCGGAGGTGTCGCTATCTTCATTCGTAAGAATATAAAACATAAGGTCATATGTAGCCGTGAAGTACGGCGGTTCCAGGTGCTAGAGGCTTGTATTGTGTGTATCCCCCTTCGGAACGGAAGGGTCTATGCACCCGAAGCACTTCAGCACAACATCTTTATTACAGAGCTCGAAACACTTATTCGTTTTCTACGCTTGGACTCGGCGGAGAACTATTACGTTGTGGGCGGGGATTTGAATGCCAAATATGGTGATTGGGGAAATAATGTACTCAACACCAGAGGGAGCCTACTAAGCCAATGGTGGGATCTGCGCAACATTGAATACAAAACGTTACGTTACTCGCAACGTCGTTTCGCAGAAGCGGCTCCTATATAGATCTTATGCTGCTTGACTCGCGACTGAGACTGGCTGACACGAACGAATGGTCTACGAACTGTCTACGGACCGTCGACTACGACAGTGGCCATTACGGATTGGTGCCGTAATCCAAATATCGGACGAGTTAGCAGAAATGGCTGAGTACGTCAAAATGCATCCCTACGAGTATAGTAGGGCACGTTGGCAACGCTTTGCCAACTGCCTGACGAGAGCACTCGCTTCGAGCGTCTGCTCCCCACCGACCAATAGAAACCTGTCAAACGATGACAGGAACCTTATACAAATGGTCGAAGTAATTAAACAGACAATGAACAGAACGATACCACGTAAAATCCAATAGCGCGAATATGTTTCCGCAGATAAATAAAATATTTAGGAAAAAAAAATCAGAACGACATTCAGGATCTCAAGCTTCCGAGAACGCCCGACAACGAACGTCTACTTCGCACAGTCAGCATTGATCCCGATTTCTTTGTGATCGAGAATCCTCAGGAGAGAGTGGCGACAGTGGGAGCTGTCTTCCATGAAGTGTACAAGGTGAATGAAAGCATTCGCCCGAACCACGACTTGGAGAACAGAGCCCTGTTAAACCACTTCTACCTACGAAACGATATTGAATATTGGCGATCCGAGAACCTCGGTTTCACCAAGTTCAATGACGATTTCACGGCAAACAATGCCGTCACCAATGAAGGGGCTAACCCACTATTCGTTTCGACGGAGGATCTCCAGTTGATCTTCATGTCACTCAAAAAGTCCGCGGGTATTGATGGTGTATCCAATGTTGTGCTCAGGCACCTCCCACCAGTGGCTATAGAGAGGTACACCATCCTGTTTACAATGGACTGAATAATGCATATTATCCGGTGCATTGGATAACGGCGGTGGTCCAACCAATCTCTGAGAGTGGCAAAGACTCCTCTAACCCGGCAAATCTCCGGTCGATAAGTCTCCTTCCGAGTATCAGCAAGGTCTTTGAGAAAGTAATCCATAGAGCCCTGTCTAGACAAAAATATCATTCCGGGTAACCAATTCGGTTTCAGGGCGGGGCATGATATCATACATGTCGCTTCGAAACTCGTCTCGGATATCCAATGGAATAAATGCAAGAACCAATGTACGGGCGCCTGCCTGGTTGACTTGGAAAAAGCATTCGACACCGTATGGTTAGAAGGACTCTACTACAAGGTCAATCAATTGGACATAAGTAAACCATTGCTATATATGATCTATGACAGTTCGTTGTGAAAATTGCCCATGACTTCTACTCAAACATTCGAAATTAAAAATGGATTGCAACAGGGCACACTGAACTCGCCGATCCTTTTCAGCATTTACATCAGCGATCTGTGAGTGCCAGCTTGATGGAAAAGGATTCGAGTGTTTGAGAGACAATGTCTAAGGACTTGCCTCTCATTGCACAGAAGACCAGAATCCGAGTACACAAAGCAAAGATCTTACGAATGGACAACTATCTGCTAAAGCTGATTCGATGTTACGTTGCGAGGGCAATGACTTCGATCAATAACTTGATCTCTGGGGCTTACTACCCCAATAGTATGCGACTTAGCGGCTTTGTCCCTCCAGAAGCATTCCTCTATTTAGATCATTGTGGGCTGATCCAGGACAGATTGGCGATACCGCTAATCTTCCATGTGGCCCGTAACTACGTGGAGCGGCAATTTCTCTACGAGCCTGACGTCATGCTCTGTGAGCCCGAGCGCCTCAGGTTCAGCAGATCGGTCTCAAATCGCGATCGAACAGACGTTGTTCGGCAGCATCAGCACTTTTGGTGGCTGAAGTGGACTCCGTGGGCGTCTTAAAAGTTTTCAAGCAAGCCTCTTCAGGCAATTAATGCCAACACCAATGGCATACATAGGGTAGGGTAGGTTAGGGTAGACTAAGGTAGAATAAGTGTATGCTATGTATATGTATATATTTATATATTTATTTATATACATTCCGTCTAGGTTGCAATGAAGAGACCCCACAACTTAATCGGAATTCGATATATTTATGGTCCGACAGCGTAGCATTAGGCAAGACTCGCCAGTTAGTGATGTCCTTCACATATCTGTTTGATAGGGTCAGGTCAATCACCTCCTGTCGTCTTTTCGTAACAAACGTTGGTTGAGAGCCAACATTGTTGATGGTAAGGTCAGACGAGAGAATGAAGTCTAAAAGACGGTCCCCCCTTGTATTACACTTGCTGCTGCCCCAAGCAGTGTTTTGGGCATTAGCATCGCAACACAAGATGAGACCAATCTTTTTGGCTTCACAGTACTCTACGAGTTCAGAAACTACCTTCGGTGGTGGAGGCAGTATCGAGTCGTAGGGAAAGTAGGCAGACGCAACGACGAAGTGTTCTATAACTCGGTGCGTTTTGTAGCTTACTCTAGCAGCCACCAGATCTTGTCCACAAAAGTGCCCAAGTTCGGTTGCCGATAGTGAGGTCGATATGATGAGGCCGACCCTTGGCCTTTCGGATCGCTCATCATAAAGAGTCGAAACATCACCTATACCGCCAAGGCTACATAGGCGTGAGAATACGATTATAGCTTAGAGTGCCCGTTTAGGTTCAGTATGCTACGTTAAATAGATAAGACATTTAAGCTAGGTTTAAGCGTTTTTACCTGGAATAATTTGTTTAGAAAAAATTTAATAAAAATGCTTTTAAAAGGAACGTAGGTAGGTAGGTAGGTTCGTACCCTTCCCAGAATTGAGAAGAATACACATAGGCCAGGGAGGCCCGTTGTGCAGCTACGAGGGGAATTTAGCCCCCTATCCATGGAACCATTAAGAAGTTAAGAAGATCAAATATCCCTACTTGCTGAACATCTGTCAGATCGTTAAGGAAGTAAGATCCTAGGTAGAGAAGGTGGTGAATGGATTCGATCTCCTCCTCGTCTAGATAGCTTCTGCAGAAATCATTCGGAACTAATCCTAGTTTTTGCAAGTGACTACCAATAAGGCAGTGTCCTGTGATGACACCTTGGATTTTGGGGATGTCAGTTCTTTTTAGGGTGATTATACTCCTAGTCCGTTGACTGTCGAGCCGGGGCCAGATTTGCCTGGTGATGAGGCAGGTATGTCCCTGGCCCTGACGAGATTTGTGAGATTATGTTTAATGGTTGCAAGGGGTATTCCCTGACAAGCCACGATTGATTGTAGCGTCGTTCCTTGTCTGGCGAGTGTGTCGGCTCTCTCAGTTCTTGGAATGTCCCTGTGTGCCGGTACCCATATAAGTTGTATGTTAAACTGTTCGGCCATCTCGTTAAGAGATAGGCGACAGTCGAGACTAGTTTTTGATGTGTACACATAGGACTCCAACGACTTTAAGGCTGCTTGACTATCCGTGAGAATACGGATATCCGTAGTGGATATCACGTTCCACTTAAGCCAAGACAAGGCCTCTTTTATAGCCAACAGTTCCTTCTGGAAAACTCTGCAGTGATCTGGTAATATTAGAGCTTTATTCAGCTTAAGTTGTTTGCAGAATACTCCGCTACCCACCCCGTCTTTGGTTTTAGACCCGTCAGTGTAAAAATCCACGCAATTCTGCAGGGTTGCGTTTGGCGGGTCCAGTTTTGCTTGTTCGGGTAGAACGTCGTACAATTTTATTCCAAAACTGTGGTGGGTTCTGTTTGGTCCAAGTTTTCTGCCATGGTTATCCTGTTTTTCAGGATGGAGGAGTGGCCGTTTCGAGTTGGTTTTAGTTCCATGGCCGTGTGTGGGACAATTTGCTTGCCGAGGATATCGAGTTGTGTAAGGTCGAGTATCATGTTAAGCGCAGCCGTTGGGGTGGACCTGAGGGCCCCGGTGATGCACATACATGCCAGCCTTTGTACCTTCTCGAGTTGTTTGAGGTATGTTGTCTTGTCCAGCGCAGTCCACCAGACTATCACTCCATACATTAGTATGTGTCTAACGACCGTGATGTAGAGCAATAGGGTGAACTTGGGGTTGAATCCCTATTTTTTCCCCAGGGCTTTCTTGCATGTGTAGAGAGCTTTGGTTGCTTTTTTTGCTCTCTCGATTGTGTTGCTCTTCCAGGTTAGTTTCTTATCTAGTATAATGCCATGGTATTTGGCACTGGAGAAATAGGTTATCCTGGTACCAAGCAAAGTGATCGGGCAGTGTTCCGGAATTGTATGCTTTTTGGTGAATAGCACGAGCTCCATTTTCTGGGGATTTACCCTAAGCCCGCTGCTATACGCCCATTTGGAAAGAATTGAGAATGCCGTTTGCATACGGTCATTTAGTGTGGATAGGTATTTACCTGAGATTGAAATGGCAACGTCATCAGCGTGGGCAATATCGTCCACGCCTTCTTTCTCCAGTTTAATTAGTAGTTCGTTTATAACTACATTCCAGAGAAGAGGTGAGAGGACTCCTCCTTGTGCGGTTCTCCTGGTAACCACTCTGGTGGCTTGACTTCCCACTTGGAGTGAATTTTGCGAATTAGTAGTAACTCGCTGATCAGATTTATCAGAGTCCTCTCCACCTTTAGCTTTTCTAGCCCTTCAATTACTGCTTTCGGAGTGACGTTGTTAAAGGCGCCCTCTATGTCTTGGAAGGCTGTGAGGGTATATTCTTTAAGATGGATTGATTTTTCGATTTTTCTCACTAGTGTATGCAAGCCTGTTTCGACAGATCTACCCTTGCACAAGGCGTGCTGTGCCTTAGAGATTAGGGAGGAATCCAAGTCTATCAGCCTTTCCAAAGTTTTTAGTGCAAAGGATAATAGACGGATAGGCCTTAGGTCCTTGGGGTAAGTGCGAGAGTTCCTGCCGGCCTTGGGGATGAAAATTACTTTTGCGAACTTCCACTTTTCTGGAATGTTACTCCAAGTCAGGCATCCTTTTAGGATTATCTCTAGCCATGGTTTAGTCCATTCCATAATTTGCGTGAGTTCAACAGGGTACATTTCATCCGAACCTGGCGACTGGCTTGAAGCTTTTTAACGCCCTAAAGACGGCCCTTCCGGTATCATAAAAAGAAATATACTATTCCCGATCGGCTTGAGAGTGATTCGCTATGCACAATTAAATAAATTTTGGCTAAAACGGACGTGTGTGCTGCAAAAGGAACAGCAGTACATAGGCATCCCCTACTGGATTCCGTTGCTGATGCACATAGATACATTTTACGAACGTTTTGGCTGTCAACAACATGACGACGTGCACAGCCGAGAATTTCTATCCGAATTAATCAATCCGACGAGAGTCTGATCAATCTATTTTTCTTTTTTCCTTGTGGTATCTATAGAATGAAATTCTTTTGTGCCGTATACAAGTTTCATTGATTCGTGGATGCAACAAATTCACAGGTGAATACGAGTACAATAGTCACGGAAATAGGTGCAGTTAGATACTCGTGATTGAATTGTTTGTCATCGATCAAATCATCGGCAAAATTTATTTGTTTTCCGAGTTGCTTTGTCAAACTAAAAACCCAACGGACAAAAGCCAGATACATACCTACCTACATGGAGCGAGATAAAATCTAGTTTGTTTGTTATCTTATTCAAATGACAACCGGGTTTTGGGTATTCAGCCCCCGGCATTTGTTTTGGCAGCATCACTCACATCATCAAACGAGTATCTGCAAGCAAAAAATAAAAAGTTTGCAATCCATTCGAATAGATTGAATCCATACAGCCCGAATGGGGTATTTGTATTGCCCCCTTTCTATGCATACAGCTGGGGGAGTGAAAATGTTTTTTTTTTTCTTTTAAGGGCATACATAGCTCGAACTATCCGATCAATCACGGATTCGTATTCGTGCAAGTGAGTGTGAAGCGTATTTGGTATGCTAATCAGAAAGTTAAATGTTGTGTCACCATAGCGAATGAATGGTATTGAAGAAATTGTGGACAGATAGCCTTGAAGTTACTTGTATCGCAAGCAAATTTTCACTTATACCGAGTGTTGTAACTGGGTTTTTATAATAGACTTACTTGGCTATGGGTTTATTGAGGTTTGCTCGGGATAATGGTTATGAGCTCGATTGTACATTAAATGTCATTGCAACAGTGACCTATTCGCTTTCGTCGGGTTAACGTAACAAAAACGTAGAGGGAATGACGGTAGTTTGTTGATTGACTGAAGACAAGACAAGAAAAGAGTAATCCTTCTTCAAATAGCTTCAGCAAGAGCACCACACACGGAATGTAGTCACTGAAAATTAAAATTGTTCATCTCGTGTGGTTGACTGATTGATTGACGGGCTGACTGATCAGTATGTCGAGAAGAGTGAAGCAATCGATATGCTGCTTACACTCTGACTTTTCCCTACTGCTCAATCACGTGCTAATACTTAGCTCTTCCCAAATATTAATCCGGTTCGAAACAAATTTAAAAATAATACCACAGACTCGAAACTTTGTACATAAATTCCATCCTTCTTCTTCTTAGATGGCGCTCCAGTCCAGTGTGAACCTGGGCCCCAACCAATAAGCTTCTCTAGCTGTTCCCCTTCCGTCTGTGTGCGCCACCTTGGATTCGGTCGTCCTCTGCTGCGTCATCCCTCGGGGTTGGACTTGAAGACTCTTCGGGCCGGAGCTGTGTTATCCATTCGTCCTACATGGCCTGGCCATCTTAGACGCTGGATCCGAAGATGCTGAACAGCCCGAACAGTTCTTGGTTAAATCTCCTCCTCCACTCTCCGTTTACACAAATGGGACCAATGATTGAACGCAGAATTTTCCTCTAGAAACGCCCAAGAGCCCCTTCATCCCCTTGACAAAATCCAAGCGTCAGCGCCGTAGAGGAGGACTGGGATGATTAAGGTTTTGTAAAGGGATATCTTAGTTTTTCAGCGGTAGGCAAGAGTTATTCTGCGTTTTATCTCAGCGCTGGTGTCATTGCTGCTTGTCACTATCGAGCCAAGGTAGACGAAGTCCTTGACTACTTCAAAAATATAGCTGCCGAAGGTGACGTACTGACCAAGACATCGGTGTTGTGTGTCTTTCTTTGATGACAGCATATATTTGGTCTTGTCCCCATTTACCCTTGGGCCCACGTTAGCCGCTTCTGCTTCAATGTTTGCGAAAGCCTCATTGACGTCTCGCTTTGTCCGTCCAATAACGTCAATGTCATCTGCATAGGCAAACAATTGTGTAAACTTAAAGTAGATCGTACTTCTTGTATTGGCCGCAGAGTCCCCCACGACCTTTTCAAGAATGATGTTAAAGAAATCACATGGCAGTGCCTCATCCTGTCTGAACCCTTTTTTAACATCGAAGGGGTCGGTTAGTTCACCTCCGACCTTAATGGAGCAGCGAGAGTTAATGACATGGCTCTGTATAGCTCTTCTCTATAAACGCTGTCATATGCGGTCTTAAAGTCGACAAAAAGATGGTGCGTATCGACCTGAATTTCATGGGACTTCTTCAAGGTCTGCCGTAGTGTAAATATTTGGTCTTTCGTGGACTTTCCTGGCCTGAAACCACACTGGTAGGAACCTATCAGATTGTCCACCGAACGGTTTCAGGCGCTTACACAGTACGGCAGAGAGGATCTTGTATGCAATGTTCAGGAGACTTATCCCTCTCTAATTGGCGCAGTCATAGGGGTCTCTTTTCTTATGGACCGGGCAAACGATGCTGAGATTCCATTAATCGGGCATGCATTCTTCCGACCATATCTTGCAGATGTATTGATGCATGTTCCTGACCAGCTCATCGCCTGCTGCTTTAAACAGTTCCGCGGGGAGTCCGTCTGCCCAAGCAGCTTTATAAGACTTAAGTCGATTTTGACTCCTCGAAAGGTTCGGATGTCTAGGATGCTGGAGGAGTGTCTGCCGTCGATCAATTTGATTGTCGATTGATCGAAAGACCGCCAGGTCCCCTTATGGATGTTGAGGTGTGGGAATCGTGTATTTGCTACTACGAGATTACATATGTCCCGCCATAAAGTCCACTAGCCTTAGTCCGTTTTCTGACGTGGTGTTGTGTAGGCTATGCTTTCCTATGACTCGTTCAAAGATACCTACCTACCCAGCTTCGTATTGAAATCTCCTAGAACGGTTTTGGTGTCATAGCTGGGACATTGGGCATAGAAGTCGTCTTTATGTCGGTCATCTTTCTCCTCTGTGGGGGCGTGCCGAGATTGGCCTTGATGCTGATAGTTATCAGGCGTTCGCTTACATACTGGAAGCTTAAGACCTTTTTCCTGAGTCTGCCTCGAATAACAAATTCACATCCGAACAAGCGTTGTTTATTTTCTCTGTAGCCGTTTCCGTAGTAGATATCACAGTTTTTCACCCGCTTTTTGCCTGGCCCATCCCATCGCACTTCTTGGAGCGCGGCAATTTCTGCCCTATAGCAGTCCAAAGAGTTAACCAGTTGTCCGGCTGCGCCTGGTCTGACGTTCCAGGTGCAGATCCGGAATTTCCTTTTAGACGTTTGCGGGGGTCGTCAGCATGTAATCGGTCCGTATTCGAGGCTCTTGGTTGTCTCTGAACAAATATTTGTTTTACGCGATAGGGATGTTAACCCTAAGCGCAACCCCCAACCTGGAGGGCCAGGTTCCTCTGAACCCTTGAACAAGGGGTCGGGTCGCTGCACACATTGGCGGGTGCCAGTATAGCTATCCAGGGAGGGCCACTCGGAGGCTGTGTGTCCAACTTGCCATGTTAAACGCGATCAACTTCTTTGCTCTGTTTGTTCGCTCCCTCCCCCCTTTACAACAAAGGGGTGGTGGTGGTGGGGGGGGGGTAACCACTATCATCCTGCATAATCTGACGAGCTTGGCAGGTATAAGACAATTGAAAAGAACTACAATCGACACGTCTTGTCACGATGATGGCTTTATTTCGAATGCCTCTGCATAACACTTGTTCCATACAGCTTACATATTACATACATAGAAACCGTACCATAAACATCCGATTGTACAGCAATTACCAATTGAACTACGTATACGTATAGTAACTTATTTCGTTAACTATCAAAATACAGTGAAGTCGAAAAATGAGTAACATTTTTTTGAGCGGACAATACATTCTCTTACAGTTCGACCATCCTGAATACAAATCGTCCTCGATTTGCATACGAATACAACTAACATAATATGTACATAGAAGTTGTATATAAAACAAGAGCATATATGTATAACAATATTACAATTTTTCGAGAATATTCATGTATTAAATATACTTTTTATCGGTATTCATAAAAATGAATTAAAAATACATGCATATGTAGTTACAATGAAATGGAATAAGAATTAAAGTCTTGTTCGATATTATATATACATGCAAATGGTATAATATTTTAACCTACGTTGAAACATATGGTTTCATATTTTCGGGGCACGCAACTCCCTCGTAAGGAATACGAGAAATTTGAATATTTTCGAGGTCTTTTATTACATAACGATCATTTCGCAATTTCTTTACTATCTCAAACGGGCCTTTATATTTTGCTGAAAGTTTTTTGTTAATACCCGGAGCACTTATGGTATTTTTAATCATTACGAAATCACCAACACTGTAATCATGAGGTTTCTTATGATGTTTGTCATAATAGGCTTTATTCAATTCCTGCATGCGAATAGTGTTTCTACTTGCTTGTTGCCTTAACGACTCTAAATTTCTTGGCTTTTCAACAATTACGTTTTGATCTAAGTATTCTCTGATTTTATCGCTTACTTCCCCCTTTTGCGCCACACCGAATAGCAAAAAGCTTGGACTAGAACCTGTGCTTTTATTTAGAGTGTTGTTGATAGCAAACTCCACCTTACTTAAATGTTGCGTCCAGTCTCCGGGCTCCCCATCGCTTTCTTTCGCTAACATGGGAGTAAGACACCTGTTCACGCGTTCCACCTGCCCGTTAGACTGGGGGGAACTGGTGGCGATCTTGATGTGTCGAACACAATGCTTCTCACAAAATGAGGAAAATTCTTCAGAAGTAAAACAACTACCTCTATCTGAAATTAAGCGGTTTGGTTTACTGTAGGTTGAAAAATAAGTTTCTAAGCATTGAATCACTTCCCTGGTACTAGTACTTTTAAGTGCATAGAGCCTAGTGTATTTTGAAAATCCGTCAACAATTAAAAATATATACTTTTTACAATTGCGCACAGAAGATGGCAATGGACCATAATGGTCAACGTGAATTGTGTCGAAGGGTTTATCGCCCTTCGGAATATAATGTAAAACTGCCTCCTTCTTACCATATTGCGGAGAGAAATGTACACATTTTAAACAATTGTTTATATAATCCTTTATTTTGGATTTCATGCAAGGAAACCAATATGTTTTTCTCAAGAAATCATAACACTTATCAACTCCGACATGACATAATGCTTCATGGTGCGTTTGAATAACATTTCTTTCCATCTGAGATGGAACATAAAAACAAACCTTGTTATCAATCTTGCGATACACTAAGCCATTTAAAAGTTCATAGGCAGGACTTTCACTTTCTTCTAATTTTTTAACTATTCCTTTCACCGTAGGATCTCTTTGCTGTGAAGCTGCTAGTACATGCTCAAACGAATCCGGTTCAACAATTAAAATATTATGGCACCTGCTAAGAGCGTCGACATGTCTCATCCTCTGACTATCTCTATGTTCAATGACGTAATCGTAATCCTGGAGCTCTAGAGCCCAACGGGAAATTCGTGGATTTATTAATTTTTTATTTAGAGTCAGAGTTAGCGCCTTACAATCGGTAATTATTTTGAATCGAATCCCAGTTAGATAGATCCTAAATCTTCTCAACGCGGATATTATTGCAAGGGTCTCTAATTCATAAGAGTGGTACCTAGATTCTTGAGTAGTAGCGCGTTTTGAAAAGAAGAAAACTGGATGGAATTGTTTATCTTCTTGTCGCTGCATTAAAATTGCACCAAAGCCTAAACTACTTGCATCGCAATGTAGTTCGGTTTCAGCATTCGGATTAAAAATACTAAGTAATGGCGCATTTAATAATTTGTTCTTTAGCGACTCAAAAACTTCTAGCTCTTTTTCGCCGAAACTAAATTTCGCATCTTTTTTCAAGAGATCATACAACGGTTTGGAAAAGGTCGAGAAGTCCTTAATAAATTTCCTAAAATATGAGGTTAATCCTAAAAAGGAATGTAGACTCTTAATATTTGTAGGTATAGGAAAATCGGCAACTGCCTTCAAGCCACTTATATTCGGTCCAATACCATTACCAGAAATTTCATAACCTAAGTAAGTAATTTTATCAAACATAAAAAGACACTTATCATAACGCAATTGCAAATTATGCTTTGCAATAACGTCCATGACTTCCTTCAAGATTTGAAAATGCTCATCTTTTGTTTCTGTGGCGACAAGTAGATCGTCAATGTAAACGAGCAACTTTCCAGAATCTATTAAATCTTTAAACAACCTATTAATGTACCGCTGAAAAACAGATGGTGCATTTTTAAGCCCAAAAGGCATGCGCAAATATTCAAATTGTCCTAAAGGTGTAATAAAGGAAGTATATTTGATTGAATCATTAGCCATTTTCACATGATAGAAGCCGCTTTTTAAATCAAAAAGGGAAAAGTATTTCTTACTTCGTAATCTATCAAGATGATCTTCGATCAGAGGAATAGGAAAGTTGTCTTTTAATGTCATTTTGTTCAATTGACGAAAATCTATGCAAAGACGCAATTCACCTGTCTTTTTCTTGGCTAAGACAATTGGCGAAGCAAAGGGTGAATTGCTTTCACGAATAATTTTATTTTTTAGTAAATCGTCAAGTATTTTCTGAAGTTCCAATCTGTGAGCATAAGGCAATCGTCGCGGCGCGCAATTAAAAACACTATTCTCATTTGTCAAAACAATATTCATTTCAAAATCATCCGAGCATGCATCTTTCGAAGATATACTTCGCGTAATTAAACTTTCTATTAATTTTTTGTCACCGTATGTTAAATTTTCATTAATTTTAAGGCAAACCAATTTTTCATCAATATTCAATGTATCTATACTTAAAATATCACTAACGGATTCTTCGTTTTGGGTGTCGTTCGAATCCTTAACCTTAACGAAATCTTTTTTTTCTTCTTCTAGAATAAGTTTCATATTTGTTTTTTGTAAAAAGTCTCGTCCTAACACTATCGCGTTTTTCATTGTTTCATTTTTGACGACGAATAAACATAAATCAACATAGTTATTTTTAACCTTAACGTTACAAAATACATTTCCTAACATAATTAACTTAGAACAATTAATACCTACATAATCCTGCGTGGAGGGTGGTACAGTTGTCATCAGGAAGGATGGAATGTAGCGTTGCTGCACGAAGCTGATTGGACTTCCGGTGTCAATCATTGTCATCATATGCATAGTCAAACGAGCGGCTCCAGAGTCATCTTCTTGAAATCCATATTCGAGAATACCATGAAAGTCACGCAGGAACGATGTTTGGTCTTCAGCTTGTGGCCCAGATTGTTGAACCATAAGAACCGACGTTGATTGTGGACAGTCCTTTACCGTATGTCCCTTTTGTCCACAGCGGAAACAAGAGCCTTTCTCTCGTCGGGGCTTTGGGCAGTTTGTTGATATGTGCCCAACATCGTTACAGTTGAAGCACTTGGCGGCGATTTTGTTACTCGTGCTTGATGAATTTTTCGACTGTGGAAATAACTTCTGATACATCATTGAAGAAGCTGGCCGCTCACCTTTCATCTTCTCATATTTTCTCAATATGATCTTCAGTTCGGCAATACTGTTTGCGGTCAGCAAAATTTGCTTGTTGAAGATTGAGTCAGGGATTCCCTTGATTATATAGCTTATAACGTCCTGTTCTTCGATGTCCGCTAGGGAAGCTGTTTCCTGCATCGCAAGTACATACTGTTGAAAGGTTTCATCATTCCGCTTTCTTCGACTTCGCAACATATTGTGAACGTCTGTAGCAGTAGCGTGCTCCTGAAACTCGGTTAGCAAAGCTGTTTTTAACTCACCCCAAGAACGGCATGACGTTGATCTCAGGAACAATTTAGCTGTTCCCCTCAGCAATCTTTTGGCGTACACAAAGCTTTCTGACTCACTAAACTTGTACAAAAGTTTGGCGTCTTCAAAACTGCTGATCCACTTGGTAACACGGTAGTTATCATCTCCGGAGAAAGTCGGCATAGCATCTTCAACGTCACGAAATGTATATGACGATTGATTGTCTTTTATCGGATTGTTTAGCTCTGCTAGCCTTTTCTGCAGTGAAAGAATTTCTTCTTTTTTTTTTACAATTTCACGCAAATGTTCCAACCTTTGTGAGATAACACTATCCTCCTCTTCTAAATTTGCGGCGTTCTCGTCGTCATTAACCCCTTCAGCAGCATCAGGTGGGAAAAGCTCTTCCATTTGGCCATCATCAAGTAGAGCTATTCCTTCGTCCAGACGTATTTTCAGCGTGGCCTTTAGTCCAGTCGTGGCCAAACCCATTTCGGTCAATTTATTTTTCAATTCGGGTACAGTCGCCCTTTGCAAAAAATTAACAGCACGCGTATTAGCATCCATTATAACAGAATACGTATTTTCCTTTTTTTTCAGACCAAATACTAGAATTCGAAATTTAACTTTGGCACACAAATTTATTAGAAAACTAAACAAAGGTACTCTATCCCACTTCTGACAGTTATAAGACAATTGAAAAGAACTACAATCGACACGTCTTGTCACGATGATGGCTTTATTTCGAATGCCTCTGCATAACACTTGTTCCATACAGCTTACATATTACATACATAGAAACCGTACCATAAACATCCGATTGTACAGCAATTACCAATTGAACTACGTATACGTATAGTAACTTATTTCGTTAACTATCAAAATACAGTGAAGTCGAAAAATGAGTAACATTTTTTTGAGCGGACAATACATTCTCTTACAGCAGGTATGTTAAAACTAGACATGGCTCCATACAACTCGTCTCTATGCACACTGTCATACGCGGCTTTGAAATCGACGAAAAGGTGATAGATGTAGATTTGGTATTCTTGGGCCTTCTCCAAGATCTACCGCAGTGTGAATATTTGGTCTATCGTGGATATTCCCTGGCCTGAGATCACACTGATAAGAGCCTTGGCTCTACACTGGCTTTGTAGAAATTGGCATTTCTCTCAAATGAATACGCAGTCGGGGGAGAAATTCAGGCGACGCTTCCTCCGCTAATTCGCAAGTATTTGCCCCAAAACTCTTTGGAGGCGTGACTTGAATTTCCGGCGGACAAATTTTCATATTATAGGCTTACATATTAAGAAATAATGTGCAATCGACGCAGGTTGGAAAAAAGGTACGGTGGAATGCCTCAGGAAGGCGACGTTGGTCCCGTTCCTTTTCCATTCACTTTATTTCGTCTTTTGTGTTACAGAATTTAGTAAGCTTTATGTTTATCAGTGCACTACGGCTATCATGCCTGAAAAAGGACCCCTATCGGTAAGGGTGGAGCTTGTGTCAGTCTTTGTATACGAGTGGAACATTTTAGCCCACAACCATAGCTACTCTCACAGAGTTGTTTCCACATCTAGCATACGGATACTATTTAACTATCTAAAACCTAACCAGTTGTCGTGCGCATAAATTACCTTCGAGATTAACCGGCATAGCCTAGCTCTTAGTCACCAGTTCTCATATCTTATTCAGAAGCAGTTGTTTCCAACAAATGTCATAGTCGCACGCGTGAGCTTTTTCTTAACCGGCGGTTTCGACAAGTGCACTGATTACAGGGGGACTTGCATAGTGTCATTCTAATTAGTCGCATTCCATGTAGATAACCCATGTGACCTAGCAGATGTTTTTTGAATTGATACAGATTCCTTTGCGATTATCAGCAGTCCCCATCCATCAATTTACATTTTTTTTTTTTCAATTACCCCCTCTATGATCGACTGAAATACCTTCTCCATACACATATCCACAAAGCAATCGTTTAAGCCAACGCTCCGAACAGGGTCAGTAGTATATCTCGCACCGAATCCGTATTTGCCCAGTTACCCACTGACGATCTTTTGAATGCAATCAACTTGATTCTACGAATAGGCAAATCGAAAACCGTTATGAATCGATGTAGACCTCTCAGTTAGGGATAAGAGTGCATTATGACGTTGCACTCTCCAATGTATCTCTAGTTGGTTGCGTAACGGAATTCAAACAATCAAGTTGATTGAAATTGATTTGAAAGCGTCCTCTTGTTGCTTGATTTTGTTACAGGTACCCGGTTGAGGCATAGAGCAGTGTACCAGTGAAGAGTGCATCATTGAACGGGAGAGACTCAAGTCGAATGTCGAATATGACCAGGCCATTGGTCATATTGGCTATTCTCTGTAGCTGGGTCATAAGTACCACACATGGTAAGTGACGGTCGATGAGATGATGAAGCGATACGAGTACACTCGAAATGGTTCTAAGGTACTTGGTTACTTGTAGGTGTTCCGTTTCTATTCACGAATGGTCGATCAGTGGTGCGATGGAAGCAGGCAGAAGACAAGTGGGATATTCAGTCGGTGCCGAGGAGTATTGTGCCGCATGTCGAATTGAAGATGTATCCGAATCGAACGAATTCGGCTCCGTCGGATAGTGATGAGGAGTTTCTAAATCGATTGCGAGAGATCAAAAAGAACAGCTCGGGAACGGGCCGAATGCTGTGGTATGACACCACATCGGATGGATTGCCGCATTTGCCGTTCTTTGATACGGCATTGAAGTTTCTGAACTTGAAGCAGGTGGCCTATGAGGTGGAAAATAGCGTGATGTCGAAGATGTCATGCACGGCGTGTAAGGCTGGTGAGTGGGTTCACCCACGTCTGGGTTGTTGGATATGAATGGAAATTGAAATGTTTATCTGGTGGTAGGAGCGGGTCTGCTGCAGCACTACATCCGGACGGGGAAGAGCGAGGAGGACATTATGAGAATAATCTACGAGTTTTGTGTGAATCTTCAGATACAAAGTCAAAGGGTGTGCCGTGGCGTCAGCCATCTCTTTGGGGTGAGTAAACCCTTGATTTATACATAGCCGGTCAGATGTGTACTTATGTATTTCTATTTCAGGGCGAAGTAATCTACGTTCTGAAGCGTACGACTCTGGGACCCGATGAGATTTGCAGTTTCGTAATCGGCGACGCATGTGGAGATGTCTACAATCCGTATCACGAGTGGGAAGTTGCATTTCCACCAGTTCCAAAACCGCCAGTCCTTGATGTTCCCATACCCAAGGAAGGTGCTCCGTTTTTCAAGGTGCTACAAATCTCCGACACGCACTATGACCCGCATTACGCGGAAGGCTCCAATGCCGAGTGCAATGAGCCACTTTGCTGCCGAATGAGCAGTGGACGCCCGCTAACACCAAATGCGGCGGCAGGCAAGTGGGGTGACTACAGAAAATGCGACACTCCCAAGAGGACTGTCGACAATTTGTTATCACACATCGCTGACACACACCAGGATATCGATTACATCCTCTGGACAGGGGACTTGCCGCCGCATGATGTCTGGAACCAAACTAAACGCGAGAATCTGGAGATCATCAAGGAGACCGTCAAGCAAATGACAGAAAAGTTCCCCGGCGTTCCCATCTTCCCAGCTTTGGGGAACCACGAAAGCGCGCCAGTGAACAGTTTCCCGCCGCCGTATGTGAATCAGGATGACAACTCTATCTCTTGGTTATACGACGAGCTGGACGTGCAATGGAGACGGTGGTTACCTGCTAGTGTGTCGCACACTGTCCGGAGAGGTGCATTCTACTCTGTGCTGGTCAGACCTGGTTTCCGGATCATCTCGCTCAACATGAACTATTGCAACAATAAGAACTGGTAAGAACTCTAAAGGACATCGATCAACAAGGTTTTTTGTTTGTCATGCGATTTTCGTGATTAGGTGGCTCTTGCTGAACTCAACAGATCCAGCGACTGAGCTCCAGTGGTTCATCTATGAACTGCAAAGCGCAGAATTTTCGAACGAAAAAGTCCATGTGATCGGACATATACCGCCAGGACACTCGGACTGTTTGAAGGTCTGGTCGAGGAACTTTTACCGAATCATATCCCGTTATGAGGGCACGATTGTGTCGCAGTTCTATGGACACACCCATTTTGACGAATTTGAGGTCTTCTACGATCCAAATGACTTGAGTGAGTATATATCGATCTAGAAGTAGTCCAGAACGACATGTGTTTTGTTTTTAGGCCACGCGACGAGTGTCGCTTATATCGGACCATCCGTATCCCCCTACTATGACCTGAATCCGGGCTATCGGATCTACTATATTGACGGCGATCACGAGAAAACGACACGCTTGGTCATCGATCACGAGTCATGGATCATGAATCTAAAAGAGGCAAATCTGTATGACTTTCCCATTTGGTACAAGTTGTACTCTACCAGAGCGGCGTACAATATGAAAGCGCTACGGCCAAAAGACTGGGATAATCTCATTGACGAAATGGCCAACAATCAAGAACTATTCGACCAGTACTACAAGTAAGTAGTAGTTCGTCTTTCGTAGTTTCGGATCAGGACTATGTATGGTTGCTTTTCTAGGAATTATTGGAAACACTCACCGGTGAAACCGTCCTGTGACCACGAATGCCGCAAGCGAATACTCTGCGATTGTAAGAGTGGCCGAAGTCATGATCGTAAGCATTTCTGTCAGGATGTCGAAGCGAAAGTCGACGATGGCACCACGAAAAGCTGGACGGATTGGATAATCAAAGGATTCTCGGCATCGTATGTCAAACTTCTTAGTTAATACATTACCTCTCTGTTGTTGTCGTTGTTGTTTCCGTCTAATCGTCATCATCAATATCATCTATATGTTTACTCATCCACATTGGAGCAAATGTTGTCAACTAACTTGTTCTTACTCTTTTTTCCTCCTTCCTCGAACCCTGTCCCCTCTATATCCTTTTCTTTTTTGTGCTTTTTTATTGGTGATGGTGACAAAAAAAAAAAACAAAAACTCTTTCTCGCATATCCTTGCGCATAACAAACACAACTGACATGATGTCCACAGTTCGGAGGAGAAGAACGACGTGGAAGAAAACTTACTTACGAACGGCAAGGACAAACCGATTGCAAATGAGATTATCGTAACAAACGAAAGAACTCCCGAAGTTATTTATGCCGGAGGTGGTGGGCAATAAAGATACGAGATACCAGGATACGTATATAACACTGGCATAAGGGAGCCGAAAATGGATAAAATCAAATTTATGACTTTGAACATGAATTACGTTAAATTTGTATCTTTTTTCAAACAATTTTATTTTTTTGCGTATGGTATCCCCTGTCGTCGGGATGACTAACGGGGCACGAGGTGATGGTAATAAATATTCACTCGGTAGGTTTAAGTTCACGGTGTAGTACGCTTAGGTTATCAATGGTGGTGAGTACGTTATTAACACAATATCTCAACATTGAAATAGAAATTATTAAAACTCTAGATACATAGTGGAGGACAAAGGAAAAACTGTAAATATTACTATAAGAGCTTTACTTGTTGAATAAAAATGTCCTTTTTTGACCTTCGTCTAACGTTTGTGTACTTTCTTATGAAAAAAAAAAAATGAAACAACTCCAGCATAAATGTAATAACATCGATAACTAGTCTGCCCAAATACGTGATGCGCCTTGGCTAATCCATCAACATCCTGATCAGATCCAAAGAGCGAATGCAATCGTCACAAGTCAACCAGCCATAGCTAATCTAAGTTATAACGCCTAAGCATTTCCAGATCTACACATTAGCCGGACATCTACACCACATCGCCAATTCATCCTCAATCCTCTCCATCTACTATTCATTCGAGTGTACAAGGGCGGATGATGCAGCGGCCGGACCTACGAGTACGTACAATGACCTACTATGCGCAATAGTGTTTAGGGACTATGGAAACCTTTCAGGATGCAAGAGTATATTTGCAAATGTGATAAAAGTTTTAATTGTTTTTTTTTTTAATTAAGTTTATGGAAAAAAAATTAGGAAACAAATGATAAATATAAATTAATTGAATTCGGAATTATGTAAATGAATTGTTGTATGTTTGTTATTTGTTTGTTTTTCATCTCCTCTGCATAGCTTTTAGTTAGAATGTACCTTGGATAGTACGTATTTAGATGATACAAAATTTACATAGTTTAGTCGGAAAAGTATTCTCAAACTTTTTGTCTTAGATGTAAGAATACGAATAAATGTATGTAAGACAAACAGGGAATGTTAGTTTTTCATTATTATCGATACCATCGTGGAATATTAAATATTCTCTTCTCACCAACCCATTGAAACAGAGAAACTGACGAGGTAGCATCATACAAGATTCAAAAGAAAATAATATGCCAGTGATGCTCGGCTGACAAATACTTTGGGGTATTAATCAACGTCTGTTACATCGACCATTCTCCATTCATTTCGCCAAGAATAACCCCCCGAAACTTACTACGCCTCAACCAACAAGCCTTTTCAGCTAGCACGATATTTGGCTTGCTGTTTCCAGTATCGCATGCCCACTTGGCTAAGGTCCCTTTTCATCAGTGTGCGCCACTTTAGATGCGGCCGTCCTCTGCAACGTCGTCCCTTCGGGCCGAGCTGTGCTTTCCATTCGCTCTACATGTCCTAGCCATCTTAGACGTTCGATCCGTAGACGTCGTTCTGTCGCTGTACAGCCCGTACAGTTCTTAGTTAAATCTTCTTCTCCACCCTTCGTCAACATAAACGGGACCGACGATTGTACGCACAATTTTCCCCGACCAAGGGTCTCTTCATCCATTTTTGATAACATCCAAACCTCTGCCTCTGAACAAATAGCGGTTGGCAAGAGTTATTCCGCGTCTAATCTCAGTGCTAGTATCGTTGTCGCTTGATACTAGTTAGCCAAGGTAGATAAAATCTTTGACTACATCAAAGCTATAGCTGCCAATAGTAACGTTCTCGCCAAGACATCGGTTTTGCCTTCGTTTACCGTCAGACAAGAAAGCCAAAGGCCTTGCAGGAGGCTTCAAAAAGGGCACCCAGGCTCATCGAAACTGCGAGGGTAATCTTGTCACCGACCCGCGGGGAATAGTGGATGTATTTAAGCAGCATTTCTAACAGCTGCTAAACGAGCATGACCAAGAGAGAGTGGTAGAGACCGGGGAAATACCAACTCCAGCCGCTGAAGTAGTCCTCCCACCCAGCATCGAAGAAGTCGGCACAGCTATTCAGAAGCTGAAGAATAACAAGGCCGCAGGCTCAGATGGCTTGCCATCAGAGCTCTTCAAGGCTGGCGGCGATATTCTGGTAGGGAGCATGCACCAGATCATCTGCAGAATTTGGGAAGACTATAGAGGTATATAGAACTACAGAGGTATATCCCTGCTCAATGTCGCATACAAGATTCTGTCCAGCCTATAAAGCCATTTTGAACCGCACTAATCGGCAGCTACCAGTGCGGCTCCTGACCCGGCAAATCGAAAATGTTCACACTTCGAGGAATCCAACGAGTTTCGAATCGATACACAGCATCTTTTCATCGATTTCAAAGCCGCATACGACAGCATTCATCGTGAAGGACTGTGCGATGGCCGAATTCGGGATCCCGGGAAAACTGATCCAGTTGTGTCATCCACACCAAAAAATACGCGATGCACCGTGCAACTCGGTTCCAGGACTTCGGAACCGTTTGAAACATGCACCGGATTTCAGCAAGCAGATGCGCTGTCATGTGACTTCTTCAACCTGGTACTGGAGCAGATAGTTCGACGGGCAGGCGTCAACAGGGAAGGCACTATCTTCTACAAGTCCGTCCAGCTGCTAGGATACGCAGATGATATCGATATCATCGCGTGTTCTCGCCGTGGCATTGTGGAAGCATTCACGGCGATTGAAGAACAGGCGAAACGAGTTGGTCTTAAGGTCAATGAGGACAAGACGAAGTACATGCTGTCAAGCAAAAACCAATCCGTCGCTCACCACCTGGGACAAAATATAACAATTGACAGCTACAATTTCGAGGTAGTTAAGGAGTTTGTCTACTTCGGGGTAAACGTAAATTCCACACATGACACCACAGTGGCGATCCGGCATAGAATCGCCCTTGGCAACCTCTGCTACTTCGACTTGTCCAAACAACTTGGTTCAAAACTCCTCACTCGAAAGACTAAAGTCATGCTTTACAAGACGCTCCTAGTGCCAGTCTTGCTGTACGGAGCCGAAAGCTGGACGATAATCAGGACAGCGGAGCTGATTTTGGGTTCTTTCGAAAGAAAAATTCTACGCCCGATATTTGGTCCAGTCTGTGAGGAAGGTGAATGGAGAAGAAGACACAACCGCGAACTCTACGAGCTGTACAAAGTTGTGGATGTAGTCCGGAAGGCAAAGATCCGTCGACTAAACTGGCTCGGGCACATCGAGCGCATGGACATCAACGCTCCAGCTAAGAGGGTCCTTGACTCCGAGTCTCCTGGTTCGAGAAGAAGAGGAAGACCGAACATCCGGTATAAAGGCCAAGTAATCGCGGATGTAAGACATCTTGGTCTTGATAACTGGATGCAGCGTGCTCGGGACCGTCAAGGATGGAAGGCAGCTATAGCTCAGGCTCAGATCCTCCATGGATCGCTGGCCTGATAAGTAAGTAAGTTACCTTCAGACCCACTTTAGCCGCTTCTGCTTTAATGCTCACAAAAGCTTCATTGACGTCTCGTCGCGTTCTCCCAATCACATCAATGTCATCAGCGTATGCGATGCATGCTCTTTCGATTTTCTTCTGACAAACGCATGCTCCTTCCTTCTTTTCCGCTCATAGAGCTCACGAGCAGCTCTCGTACGTCCATGCAACGTGGCCATATATGTATGCATTCTGTTTTTCTTTATGTACCTGTCTGTACTCGTCATCAAACCATGGGTTTCTCCTAGGTGTTACTGCAGGCTTGACGTTCGAAAGTTTTATCAACAGATAAAGCGAACATGCCAAGGTTATAAAGCCAGAACGGAAGTCTACAAAATCTTCTCTGCCGTTTTGTGTGAATGCCTGAAGCCTTTTGTAAATAAGCTGATTGGTTCTTATCAGTGCGGATTCAGGCCAGGGAAGTCCACCATCGACCAAATCTTCACAATACGGCAGATCCTGGAAAAAAACCAATGAATTTCAAGTCGACACTCACCACCTATTTGTCGACTTCAAAGCCGCATACGACAGCGTAATTAGAGACGAGCTATACAACGCTATGTCTACCTTTGACATACCTGCTAAACTCGTCAGACTATGCAGGATGACTTTGGAGAATGCTCGCTGCTCCATCCGAATCGGTGAACACCTTACCGATAGTTTCGATGTCAAAAAAGGTTTTAGGCAGGGCGATGCGCTGTCGTGTGATTTCTTCAACATCATATTGGAAATGATTGTGCAAAAATCACTGGCCAATACAAGAGACACAATCTATTTCAAATCCTCGCAACTCCTTGCATACGCCGACGATATTCATATAATATGTAGATCACAGCGAGATGTCAATGAGGCGTTTGCGAGTACTGAGATGGAGTCGGCGTAAATTGGTCTGGCAGTAAACGAGTGCAACTAAATATATGCTGTCATCAAAAAAGGACGATCACCACCGACGTCTTGGCCAGAACGTTTGTATAGGCAGATATAAGTTCGAGGTAGTTAAGGACTTCGTCTTCCTTGGCTCTGCAGTGACCTGGAAAAACGACATCAGTTCCGAAATCAAACGCGGAATCACTCTTGCCAATCGCTGTTTCTTTGGGCTCAGGAGGCAACTGAGTAATAGAGCCTTCTCCCGAACGACAAAGTTGGCTCTATATAAGACCCTTATCATCCCGGTCCTGTTGTACGGCGCAGAAGCATGGACACTATCAAAAGCGGATGAGAAGGCCCTTGGTCGGTTCGAGAGAAAGATTTTGCGCGTGATTTTTGGGCCTATAAACGCAGACGGGGGATGGAGGAGAAGATTCAACCACGAACTTTACGGGCTGTACAGCTACATGAGCCTAGTCAGGCGTCTACGGATTCAACGCCTAAGATGGCTGGGCCATGTAGAGCGAATGGACACCACAGCTCCAGCCCGGAGAGTCTTTGAATCCAACCCCGAGGGACGAAGAAGCAGAGGACGGCCGCACTTAAGATGGTGCACACAGGTGTAAGGGGACCTCAGCCAACTGAGTGTGCGGCAATGGAAAAGGTTTGCGAAAAATCGTGCTAGTTGGAGGGGCATGTTGGTTGAGGCCCAGGTTCACCCCGAACTGTAGCGCCCACTAAGAAGAAGAAGGATGATCCTGGAGTCAATCATCCTTCCACAAGCAGAAATGATTCATGGACTTGATTACCTTGGTTTATTTTTGGAACAGAATTTCTAGGGTTGCATCCAGAATTAATATTAAAGCGATGAAAGCGATCTTTTACGCCACGAATTCACAAAAAAAAGATAATACTCACGCTATTGCTGGAGCGCAGGAAGTATTTGTGTCGATTCGTACTTCCTCAGTAACTAAATCAATTATTTAAAAAAAAAAAGTAGACCTGGCAGTGATGTCTGAATATACCAAGAAAAGCTCAATGCTTGGTTCGCGTCAAGGAAATTTCTAAACTTGAATACCATTAGCAATACTTCTCACCCATAAAAGACTCAAATAAAAATTGAATGTCTACGAGGAGGAAGGCCATCTCGGGATAATCTATCAAATTATTCGCAATTTTTCATTCTACTTTCATTCACAAAAGAACAACGAACATCTGATTTGAATCTAAAAGCTTTTAGCAAGTATCTGAACCGATTTGAGTGCTGTCTACAGAAGTTCGCAGTAATTTCGTCTCCGTTTACGTGATTTACGATATATACGATGTAAATTTGAATTTCTGCCATACAACTCTATGTAAGTATTATTGATTGTTTTAGTTTCTTACGCTTTATCCGTAAATATGTAAATTTATTGGCTTCCGCTAAGTTAAACTAACTTCAATATGCATGATACGTATGTCACAGCAAGTACATAAGGTTGTTGAATGGTTACCAACATTGGTTCCCATTCGGCAAGACTGTGAGCTAATTAATACTCCTCGTACCGGGGTCTAGGTGTCACTTTTCACTTGACATGTCCTTGCCAATTTAGTTGTTGGACTGATGTAGTTGGCGGTTATATACATATACTGCTCAACTTCCTGTCACCACAAACGCACCTTAGGAATGAACGAAACATTTCTCTCCCGAATAGAAAGACCTGTCCAGAGACCTACCCACTCACTACGCCGATCGAGGTTTCTTCTCCCATTTCAAGGCATGTGAAACTCAAGCGAGTTATTCTACTGAATTTCAGTTGGCTTGTCACTCTTTCTTTTCTTTGGTGGCGTTACAGCCCACGAAGGACCAGAGCCAAGCTTTTCTCAATCACCCATGTTGTGTGTGATTTATTTTTCACACAAGTGAAAGGGACCTACAGTTTAATGTCGATTCCGAACGTCGTGAGTCGAGAAGCTTCTTCTGGTTTGTCGCTAGCAAACTATTTTTTTGACTACTCCAAAGCTGAGGCGTCTATATGACACTTGAGTGCACTAGTTACACCATGTTGCAAGGATTGTCAAATACTCTTTGATTTAGATGGTATTGCTCCAATTGTTCTCACTGGGAAAGCCACAGCAAACACTTTTCCACTTTTTCCATTCTTCTGGGCTTTTTATCCGAGTAAGTGGAAAACAGCATTTGTCCAGCCCATCCTAAAAAAGGGGTTACTGTTCTTCCAATTGCTGATCTATTGCAATAACGTCCCTTCTAGTCAAGATCATAGAAACGATTTTAAATCACAGACTCCACAATGACCGGCAATGTAGGTTCCACAGCTACTGACTTTATGGTATATCTCAGTTAAAAGTGGAAAAACTCGCTCCACTAAGCTGTGGGAACATAATCGTTGCACTTTACAAGGTTTAGCACGAAACCCCCTTTTGTCGAGAATACGTGGTTTCTAGAACGATGACTCCCTTCTTCTTTCATGGAATAGAAATAAACTTTCACGTTGTCTTGGATGGATTCTATGATTGTGTTCCTCAGGGGTTCGTTTTGTCTCCGGCACTTTTTCTCATTCTCATAAATTATCTTTTGCTTGTTACTTCTAAGTCTTACTACTTTCAGTACCCTCATCTTCTTAAGGTTATTCACCTTACTTTTCGGCTGTAAATAGCGTATATCAAACTCATTGAATTCCGATATCGAGAGCATCCTCGAATGGGGAACAATCAGTCGAGTATAATTTAACTCTGCCAAAGCACAATTCCGTCTTTTGTCGCTAAAGCGCAACGCTGACACGCGAGTATAGTCCATAAATGGCACCTTCATCTCGGAAACTAAAAAACTTTCAATTATGATTACTTTCTAGTTGGAAGGATCACATATTCGACAAAAACGTCACGAAATTCTTAGGATTCCTGATCTAGCTACAATCCATATGGCGTTCATTCATCGTAATATAGAGTTGGATGTTCAGTCTGGTCGAGTGCATCCAAAACCTCTTTGCCCCCACTAGACCGAGTCCTAATTCCCGTGATAGAACTGCAGTTTCCAACATCGCCAAATCACTAGACTCGCTGGAATATCGTTTATGGTTACCAAACTTGAACAGCAGGCATTCTCATTTCCTACAGCATGAAAGCCCAAAGGTTTTGTATGTCGACCTGAAATTCGTGATTCTTCTCTAAGGTCTTCCTGCTGAAGTCGCAGCCACGATGATAAACTATATGTTAGATTAGGTAGTCTCCACAGGGAGTATACACTTAGGCCAGGTCGACCCTTATTCATGAAACCCATTTGCGCTATCTCACGTAGCTATGAAGGTCAGTTATCTTATCCGCTGAACGTCAGTCAGTCAGGTCATCAAATAAGTAGGATCTTAGGTATCGTTTCCTACTTCGGCAGAGTGCCGGACAGGCGCAGAGCAGGGGTGGGTTGAATGGATTCATGCTCTTCTTCGTCAATACAACTCCTGCAGAAGTCGTTTGAAATTTGCCCTAGGTAACAGTGCAGGTAACAATTTTATTATTATCAGGTCGTTTTAGGGAGATTAGTCCCTTGGTTCGCTTGCGATCAAGTCGAGGCCAGATTAGCCTGGTGCTTTGGCAGGTATGGCCTTCAGTTCATTCCAGGTTCGTCTCGACCGTGGCTTGATTCGTTAGCTTAGTTTAATGGCTGCTAGTGCTATACCTACGTGTGCCATATTTGGTTTTTGCGTCGTTTCTTGTCTGGCGAGCATGTCAGCTCTTTCATTTCCTGAAATATCGCTGTGCTCTGATACCCATAAGAGATGAATGTTAGACTGTTCGGCCATCTCGAGGTCTGTTTTAGAAGTGTAAACATAAAACTCCATCGATTTCAGGACAGTTAAGCTATCAGTGAGAGTTCGAATATCAATAGTAGATATCACGTTCCACTTCAGCCAAGACAGGTCTTCCGTTATTGCGAGCAGCTCCGCCTGAAAGGCGCTGCATTGGTCCGGTTGCGCTTGCTGGTATGTCTTTCAAGGTATTCTATCTTGAATTTTCTACCAAATGCAATATAGCTCGTCAATTTTGAGCTGGTCTTTAATCTTGCTGCTGTCTATGTGGCTACCTGCTTACCATGGATATATAAGGCAGATGGCTTGGGTCGTAGATCTTCTTTCACTACTCTCTAGGGGTGGTTGTCCTAGATAGGATTCGAGAGGAACTCGACCAAATTTTCACGTTGGCTATAGTTCTCAGCAAATGTTTCATGCCATTGTATGTATGTATGTTGGCGTTACAGTCCATGAAGGACCTGAGCCGAGCTTCTCTCAATCACCCATGTTGTGTGTGATTTCATTTTCCCATAGGTGAAAGGGACCTACAGTTTATTGCCGGTTCCGAACGGCGAATTTTGAGAAGCTTTTCATGACAATTTTACTACAGGAGGTTTTGTCAGAACCCCGCTGAGGAGAAACACCGTGAAAAACACGTTCGATGACATGGCTGTGTCAGGATTCGATCCCGTGTCATCTGCGTCAGAGGCAGAGGTTTCATGCCATTATGGAGTTATATTAGAACTGCACACACAGAGTATGAATTTGAAGTGACCACATATTGTGAGTGTTATGCCTTCATCAGTATTTTGACCACTTTCCATTCACAACAGTTGAGCTGCATAATTTTTCCGGAATTGTATTTCCTGGCTATGGACAGACTTTGAACTACAGACCTTCCGCTCGCGCTCTACCGTCGATGCCATTAAATAGGTAATGGACACAGCAGCTAAGGCAATACAGGGGAAAAGATGGCGAGGAGGCACAAAGAAATACTGTGCGGTAGTTAAACTTTCCGGTAAAAATTGTCTTGGGCTCCGCGAACTGGTCTTGTATTGGGAGGTCTCTGACCCGAAAGGACGGACCACATAACCTTCTGAAGATAATCCATAACTACTTCACTAACAGGACGCTGAGGTATTAGACGAACGATGGCCTTAAGTACTACAATGTTTCTGCGGGAGTCCCTCAGGACTCAGTACATTGGCTTATTCTGTGAAATATTATGTATGACGGAATTCTGCGATTAACGCTGCCACAGGGAGTCAAGATTATCGGTTTCGTTGACGACATCGCCGTAGTTACTGTAGCCAAACACATTCACGAGGTCATCAGGATCAGACATTAGCTAGAGTCTGAAAACCTTGAACTAGCCGCCCACAAGACAGAAGCTATCTAAATAACCATCTGAAAGGCCGTTGATTACGTAAACTTCCGGGTTGGTAGCCAGCCAATTCTAAAGGGGTCTTGAAACATTTGGAGCTAATGCTCAACAACCGACTTAATTTTAAAGCCCATGTCGAATATTCTCATAAAAAGTCGCTTTCCAGAATGCTGTCGAACATCGGTGGAGCTTACCAGAGTGGAAAGCTCAATACTCCTATACGCTGCGCCGGTCTGAGCAAGAGCCCTTACAACGAAGGAGGCGAGAAGAAAGCTCTCGTCTACAAACAGGCTGTGCGCAATAAGGACAATATGTGGTTTCCGGACAATCTCGGATGAAGCGGCCTATGTCATAGCTAGCGGGTATGGTCCCCATCGACATTCTCGCCAGTGAGATGAACAGGGTTTACCTTAGGCGAACCACAGATCGTTAAGAGATCAGTGTTATTCGGAGGATAAAAGCCGAAGGGAGGGCATCATTTATAGCATTATGGCAATCCAGGTGCTACAACACGACAAAAGGCCGATGTACCTATAAGCTGACCCCTACGATTGCGGTTTGGCGTACAAGAGCACACGGAGATTGCCACCTTACGCAATTCGGAGTACGCGGAGTACCCCATATTCCACTGCAAACGCTTTGCAGAGGTAGGAATGGACCTACCGATCCCAGAGCTACTACTTAAGCCATTAAGCCGTATAATGAACTCAGAGGAGTACTGCCTGGCGAACTGCTCATTTATAACGAGCGTGCAAAACGAGTTAAGAAGGCTGGAAAGAATAAGAAGAGCTGAAATGGTCGACTTGGAGCACATAGCATAAATTGCTAACCAGTCCCCGCGAGGTAATACCTAACGGCAGTACTGCAGGAAGAGTGATTGATGAGTGCAGGGTGTAGTTTAGTACGTAGGCGCATCGAGTATTCGGGTTTGCGAATCGTACCTGGCAGGCATCTTTTGAAGATTACACAGCCTTTGGCGCAACCAAAAAAGTGACAACCGACAGTCGGTAATGTTTACTACAGCACCACGATCACTGTAGGGCTAGTTAAAGTAGCATGTTGAGCATCGCCGCCGTTGGAGTAGACATTAGGGACTAGGTGATGCACTTATGTACATGCAAACCTCTGTACCTTCTCGAATTGTTTGTGGTATGTTGTTGTGCAGTCCAGCAGAATAGGCCTAGCAACCGTTTTGTACAACTACATATAGGGCTAATTTGGGGTTGAAGCCCCATTTACACAGCTACGGTTGCTTTCTTTCCTCGTTCGGTGGTATTATCCTATCAGGTTAGTTTCCTGTCTAGTAGAATGCCAAGATATGTATTTGGCACTAGAAGAGTAGGTTAGCATGATACCGAGTAGAGTAAAGCCGTATGCATACGGTCATTCAGAGTAGGTAGACTAGGTAGACTAGGTAGACTAGATAGACCAGATAGACTAGGTAGACTTGGAGGTAAACTATAGTAAGATTCAGTTCATTGGCCAACATCTTCCCCAACTGGCTCAACTTCATGGGCTTTAAATAACTCGTAAGACAGTCCTTCCGGATCAGCAGTGTATTGAATGTCAGCCCCGATATCGCTATCTTAACCTAGTATAGGCTGGGTGGATGGAATTTCCTCCTATCCTTATTCAGTGCGATTGGTGCACTCTGCTTAACAATCACATTTTGACTAAAACCAAACTTACTGAGCCTTCAGAAGGGTTCTCTTCATGTTATCAGCAACGGCAACGGTTCAAATTACCCAAGACAGATTTTGACAAAGACCTCAGCCAACTCCAGGCCCTACAAGACCTACAAAATTCCTCTAGACTCTTTTCAGGCTTCGATCCGATTGTAATGCCCTTGACGCATTTCAGTTATCTCTGACTTCTCGAATTGTTTTAAAAAACAACACTTCACTCGACGGCGCATGTAACCATTTACACGATAAGGTTCACCAACTCCATCTTATCCAAATTCATAATGACGAACTCAAGTCAAAACATTTGCCAGAACAAAAATAAGAAAATGAGTCATTGCACTAGGAAGCACTCACCTACCGTAATACCGAATCTCGTTTTATCCAAACGACCGATAAGCAATCCATCCCGTCCCCATAGCACATAGTAAGCCATCAGTAGTACCTTCGTCTATTAGCAGTGCGATTGTCGAAAACAAAATCCAAAAAATTGTAATTTGATTACACGCGCTCGCGATTTGGTTGAATCACCTGCGTTTCTGCTAAATTGTGCATTTACGAGAACACCTTATCGGTCATTTGGGGGCTTTCCTTCGCGCTTCCTCATGACCTCGAGTGACTGAATAACATCACACCTCTTCCACATTTCGAAAGGATATGAGTGAGTATCATGTCATTGGTAATCGATCGATTGATAAGAGGATATTGCATTGTTTACAAACCAAGCCTAGCCAAGTCGGTGAGTCGATGAACCCTTGCACGTGTAATGTACACGAGTTTCCGATACAGTGAGGAAACTGCAAGCTTTGGTGAAGAAACACATTTGCAGATAAGTTTGAAATTGCATCGAGAGATAAGGTATTGGAAATGGTGAAATAGATTCCATGAATATTGCTAACCAATTCGCTTAGGCAATACATATGTGTGGCTTAGTGGGTCAGGTGTGCAATAGGCTGCGCCCTGTGAGGATGAAAGAAGATCCTTCTCACTGTCATTTCCGATACGATTTAATGAGTGTGACAACAAAGCAGCGTGAGTGAGTTCAACAACAATCTGCATTAGTATCCGTACATACAGGTGTGCTGAGCATGGGAAATTGAAAGTCAACTATCTATGTCACCTTTGGTTTGGCTCTGGGGGGCCCACCTGAAAGGTGTTTTTACGCTTAGACAATCAATAAAGAAAAAACGCTCCTCCCGAAGCCACCGCTTAAGAACGACTTCTGTTCGTATGTATGTATAGTACAAAGTACATACGGCATACGACATGCGGCTTCCATTAATTGTTTGGTATGACCACAGTCATCATACTTAGGAACCGTCGACAGCGGGAAGAAAGACAAAAAAAAAAAATGAAAATAAAAAGAAGAATCGGCGCGAATCAGAGCGCACATTGCAAAATTACAATTTACACTAATTAGGGGGCACCCGAACTGCATATTCAGACATTTTTTCTAGTCTTTTCGTGACACCGTCAACGACCAAGGTAGCCACTTCGAGTGAAATTGATTTTCAATGGAAGTTAGTTCGACATCGACTCGACAACGATCATGATCATGATGTTGCTCGGATCATGTTGACATTCTTTCGGACATTTGTTCCGGGAAATTCCCGATGCCAATGGACTACGATTGCTTGGGTCAGTCTAGTGACTCATTAGAAAAGTGGTGGATGAGAGTTTGCTGAACTTGACGATCATCAAGTTCTACTTACAACGTATGTAAGCACATTTTTTTATTTTATTTTTTTTTTTTTTTTGAAAGCTTCTGCTATGTGTTGGAGCACTCAGACGCAAATACTGGTCCACTGTACTCCAGACAGACACCTTACATTAATGTATTTTCCCTGTTTCCCGAAGAAAAATGAGAAGGAGAAGGGCGTACGCCCTGATGTCATCTTGCAACCTGGATAATCCCTCCAACTACGGCTGTGTGTATTAAATACCCATTCGTTAATGTAGGAATTGACTGTGAACACAGATAGACTCAGAGCGTGTTCAGGTCCTGAGAAGCTCTCCTCTGAACCCATTCTGGCGAGTTCATCAGACATCTCGTTTCCTGGGATCCCAGAATGACCTGGAACCCATACAAGTCCTAGTAAATTTAGTCCACCCACTCTGTTCAAATAGAACTTGAGTTCAGACTCTAATTTGGAGCTAGTTAGGGGGTTGGATACATTTCGGCTGTCACTGCAGGCGCATACATATGCTTTTGCCCCTCCACCTGTGTCTCACAACATAGTGTATGGCCATTAGGTTTGCGTATATGTACCTCTGGTTGGAAGACAGACGCATGCTTTTTTTAACGAGAAACCCCAGACCTGGAGCCATTCGTGAAAATGTGAAGACTATCTTTTCCAGGTTCAGTATCCAGCCAGAGCGAATCCTGACACAATAGGGTAATGCGTCAGAAGGCATGTCCATGAGACAGGGGCCGCAGGACAATTCTTGTTATTCATATGCGAGTTGTACCAAAAGTCTTTTTTTTTTTTTCAGACGAGACATGGTTTCTAGAGGAGGTTCATCATAGCATCTAGAGCAGTGCCCGGCGTGCTGGGGAACGGGAAATGAGAAAACCCGTTATTTGGAGTTTGGTGAAAGAGGCAACGACGTGTTTGCGCGTTATTCTATTCCAACAGACAATGCATATCAGATTATATGTCTTATCATTCCCATGATCCAGAGGACCTTTTGCCGTCGATAAGCCCTATGTTTTGCCAAAAAGCTGTCAGCGCTTTGGTGGTTTTTGACTCAACATGCTTTGACCAAAGAAGCTTGCTATTTAAGATGACTTCTAGATACTTAGCATCCTTGGATACCGGGATGGAAGTGCCTTTTAGTACCAGCCGAATCATAACAGTATTTTTTTTCCTTCTCGTGAAGAGAACGACATCGGTCTTAAGAGGACAGCCCATTTCTGGTACCCCAATTATCGATCACATTTAGCGCCGCCTGTGCTTTGAGACGGACAGTCGCTAGGCATGAGCCGACAGAAAGAACGGCAACATCATCCGCATAGGCCTGACCATAGATTCCAGAGGCATGGAGAGCATCAAGCAGAGGGTCGACAACCATGGACCTGCCACCTTGCGGGCAGCCTCTATTTACGCCGCACAGGACCACAAGACAAATGCTTCATCTACGCCATGACGTCTGGCAGGGTTGTATACATACTGTCGAATGTTGCGTTATCAAAAGCTCCCTCAATGTCGATGAAAATGCCCAGTGCGTACTCTTTCCTTTCGAGCGCGCATACTATCCTCCCAACCAAATTTGGAAGCGCAGTCTCGCAGGATTTTCCGCGATGATAAGCATGAAGAGCAACTTTGTGCACGTGCAGCTCTACTGTTCTCTCCATGTTCTGGGCAAGTGAGTACCTAGTCCTTTTTCCTATCTTAGGAATAAAGACTACTTTCATCGTGCTAAAAGGAATGGGTATTTGGGCAAGTTGTAGGCTAGCAGTGAAATTTCTTTTCAAAGTAGGAAGCAGCTGCCTTATACCTTTTTGCAGCATAATAGGATATGTATCTATATCCCGTCGGGGCCTGGCGATTTGAAGCCATCGAAGGATGGCACACATATGTATGTACATATGTATGTATGTACGTATGCACTAGCTACGCCGAGTTGTATATGTACATACTCTGTTTGTAACGACAATGACATGTTAACGAGGAGAGAGGCAGTCGTTTTCGCGCCCCAAATGATCGTAATTGGAATTTAAGCGCCAATTGAGTGGAATATTCTGAACACAAAAATTCTGAATCTATGATGCATAATGGACATTTAATTAATCTATCGAGCGATACAATACCTAGATTACAAGCAAAGCAGCCCGCACGACGTATCTATTGTTTTTGTTTACAATCTGTGAGCTTTACGCGCCCCAAACCAGATATAGTACGACTACGTGAGTGACTATTGAATCACAAACAGAGAGCGAGCGGCGGCGTCGCGAGAGCAATGTGAGTCTCACCAATACATGCGGAGGATCGAAGAAATATCCGCCAAAGTGCCGTTAAGTGATGTGACGTCACAATTAATCACCAAACCAACGACGAGTACTGGAGGAAGTACCACAGTGCTCTCGGTCATCTCTACATCAGTTGCGGATGTTAACCCAAAACAAAACGCAATATCCAGAAAAAGCTCCCACGGCCAACCGGTCCAGCATACGGGCAAGCCATCTAACAACCGACCAAAGCGAAGACGAAGAAAAGAAAAAAAATAAAAAAAAAGCTCGAAGCAGTGCATTCCGAGCGCAAGAGTAAAAGTGTTTGTGTCGTGTTTCCGTAATTAGACTGATAGTGCGGGCTTGACGACTCCTTCTTTCTCTCCTCGTCGTCTTTTTCTTTTCATTCGATTCTCGACGAAGTTTTCTTGTAAAGCGTCTTGTTACATCAACACACAAGACAAGACACAAGACCCAACAGCGACGTGACGATTTGGTTTTGGTTTTTTCGGCGCAAGCCCCATATGCGCTATGCTGTCACTACTACCTGTAGCTAGTATGTACGACTCATACTCAGAGCATTGAGAGTCGGTCGTACTTTGCTGTCTACCGTTTAGTGTATGTGTATAGTATCTGCGCGCGAGTGCACTGCGTGGATATTATACTTCAGCGCACCAAACCAAAAGACGTTGAACGAAAAATTTCTTTTTTGGAAGCTTCAGTTACCATCTACCAACTGCCTTGAGCAGACGTTGGCGCGACAGCGTGTTAGATATATTGCGCGATTTAAAATCGTTTCTCTTCTTCTTCTTCTTACCATTCTTCTTCGAGAAGTCGAAGAAAATTAAAGCTCTTCTTTCCACCCGAAAAAAAGCAACAAAAAAATATACATACGCCAGTCAGCTACCACCATCCACTTCCTGAGATAATCTCATCATACGTATACTCTCTTGACGCTTCACATTCCGTTCCGTCGTTGTATGCAACCAGAGTACATGCTCCCGAAGCCCCCCGTCATCACATAAAATATCATCGTCAGTAGTGCCCCATACGTAGAGGGGGCTAATACCACCCCGCGTTGTCCGGATTGCATTAGATGAGAGCTAGAGCTAGAGCTTCTTGCTTCTGTTTAAAAAAACAAAAAAAAAAAAAAAAAAATAACAACGACCCATTGGAAAGAAATATACATATAATCAGTTGCATCACTGTCTGAACACTTCAGTTGATCGAAGGTTGTTGAGCGAAGCTATACTTGGTTAAAAACGCTTTTCCGATATTTTCTCGCTTTTCGGTTATTTTGACGGTTTTTCACGATTTCCAACGCTTTTCGGAACACGCCTGATACCTTGGATACGAGCTTGACTTTTTTTTTTCTATTTTTTTTCGATTGTGATCTCAACTTTTTCGGATTTTATTTTTTAAAATAAAAACATAATACCAGTGATTGAAAAAAAAAATTAAAATAAAAAAAAGAAACAGTGAAAAATAGCAGTGTTTTATGAAGAGCCTACAAAGCGTTTTGGATTACTTCGATGGCTTTTAGATATTTAATAGTTTTGTGCATACAATGGAAACTATAAAATAGTGTTTTTCATTTAAAAAAACAAAAACAAAAATTGTACTTTAAAAACAAGAAAACAAATTTCCAAAGAACCCAAAGTGAACCAAAATAAATTTTCTGTAATGCTTAACATGGAGTCACCTCAAATGTACGATACCGTGCAGACCCTGTCACAATTGGACCTCAAAAAACAACCAGCTCAGGCTATCATCGGCCAAATCACCCTAACCGCAATGGCCAACGGTCAGAATGGTTCCTCGGATGCGAATAATAATCACAATAATGGTCTTGTGGTCAATAAACATTCGGTACATCATATGCAACAGGCAGCTGCTGTCAATAATAACAATAACAACAGTACAACGAATAATAATACAACGCCACAACAACAGCAACAGCAACAAAACACTTCAGCCACGACCAGTATGTTGCAGAAACAAATGATGCAACAGTATTCGCAAAGTGATCTGGACGAACTTACCACACAGGAAATAACTCTCGACCTGCAGCACCTCATCGACGATCAGTTTCGCGAGCAAGAAGCTCTAGGGATATTCAGTGATATGGTCGCCAGTCCGGGTGGATTCGGCGGTGGTAGCCTAAATACAAATGGTGTAGTGAGTGCAGCAGCAAAAGTCCTTCAGCAACATCAATTGCAACAACAGACATTACGATCGGCCCAAAATCACGGATACAGTCGAAATGCCCTGGCCTATATGCCACAAGCCGTGCACTCAGGAGCCAACTATAGTAACAATTCAAGTGGCGACGAAAACAGTTCGGTCGGCTCAGATGCCTCCACAATTAAAGAAGAACCAATCGATCCCCAAGAGTATCGACGACAACTTCAGGATGGTAATGCAGCCGCTGCAGCAGCATTTATTGGAGCAGCCAATGGTACAACAAATGGATTGTACAATCTCACCGCAGCAACTGCCAATCTACCGTATCAAGGCACCAATGGAACATCGAATGGAAATAACTTTACCACCCTAACACCGACCAATGTTCTGCATCACTCGAATCTACCGCATCTGGCAGCCGGAGCTCATCTTCTCAAATCACATCACCTACCCAACAACAAACAGATGATCCCGCAGCGTAAGCAATCGCAGAAAAATATCGACAAAAACACCGATGAATATCGAAGACGACGCGAACGAAACAACATTGCGGTGCGGAAAAGTCGAGAAAAGGCCAAAGTTCGATCGCGCGAAGTCGAAGAACGCGTCAAAACGTTACTCAAAGAAAAAGACGCACTCCTGCGGCGACTCGAAGAGATGACCAATGAAATTCAACTGCACAAACAGATCTACATGCAACTCATGAATCATGCCAATCCCGAAGTTAGTCGAATATGCCGAAGTTTCCTCAACATGAGCGATCATGGACTTTAGGATCACATTCGACTATCAACGCATGCATACACAACTACATATACATAGATACACAGAAAGGACTTTTCTAGGTTAGCTCCATTGCACTGGTCTCAGGATTACCCTTACTCTCATACAGCATTTTGACTTACTACTTAATTGTTTATTTTTATTTCATTCACTTGTCTCCATAAATCAAATTCATTTCCTTAAATCGGTGACAGTTATACATATACATACATAGATGCATAGATATTTCGTGTACATACGTATAATATATATATATATATTTTCTATCTATAAATTATCGTTTAAACAGTTTACCTTTTAGTTATTTCTTCTCGAACTTTCATTCGTTATGCTACGTGTCAGGTATACATTCATCTATTTTGTACTTAACCTTAAATTGTACATTGTTTTTTGTTTTTGTAATTTTACCCCATTTATGTAGATGTAATTTAAAAAAAAAAAAAAGGAAAGATTGTAAGATAAGCCAAAGAGATAATTTTAAATAGAAAAATTATTAAAAAAAAACAAGTAGATAAATAGAAAACAAAAAATCGAAATGTGCAAAGAAACTTTTTAAAAGATTGTCTAGCATAATCCGAAATATGTTACGTATACATATAGATACAGATAAATAGATATTTAAATTTTGACTAGCAAATTTCATAAAGTTTACATTTTCCTTATTCGTTTTTTCGCTCGATTTTTTTTTTACTCGTATTGTATATCAGTCAAAATTATTTAGGAAAAAACCCATACATTTTTAATTTAACTTCGTTTAGAAAACGCAGTTTTTCTAGTTTTGTAAAAAATGTAAAATTTATAGAGAAATTTTAAAATCAAATAAAAATTGTAAACTTTTCTATAAAAAATCTGTAAATTTATTTAACTCTTCACTTAGTGATTCCTTTTTGATTGTTTCCGAGGTGGCGTTTCTTATTTTTCGGAAGGAAAGGCCGATGATGCAATAATAAAACTTTAGTTTAATAAGAAATGTGATTTTCTTTATTTTATTTTTTGTTTTCTCTCTTTTCCTCCATGATTACAACTTTTCTTGATCATCACCGAAAGACACAGTAAAGGAAATAAGCTGGAAGGCAAAAAAATAGTGATGCTCCGTGTGAATACATTCGTTTTAACGGGTCTGCGTGGATGAAAGTTTTAGAAAAACCCTTTACCTGTTTCCTAATTATCTCTAAAACCAATACGTAAAGTTTGAATTGGAACGGATAATTTCTTCCTAAAAAAATGAATGACCTTTTCAGTCGTAAAAATTCCCTTTTTTCTGATATCTACTACATAGTGTTGGCTGTTGAACTCTTTGTTGCGCTAAATAGAAACAATCCCATTGGAGCAGCAGACTTTTGTCCTTTTCTTTCAACCAATACAGGACAGTAACAGACGGTGAAGTTGACCGCTGAATATTTTTTCAATGTCAGATCTAACTCAAGTGAGAGGAAAAAAAAAACCTTGCGTTAACCTCTCACAAAGTTCAATGAGCGCATTTGTTGACTAAAAAGACTTTTTGGCCTATTATTCCGCTGGGTCTCTAGCTCAACAACTCGCTTATAAGGATAATGATAGCCACCTTTTGAGCTAATACGCATATTGCCTTGTTCATAGTCGAATATAGAACACTTGACTTCCTTAAAGCCTTAATCGCCTACAAAATCTACTCTACCGTTTTGTCTGAACACCTGAAGCCTTTTGTAATTAAAGTGGTAGATCCTTATCAGTGTGGATTCAGGCCAGGGACAAAGTCTTCACACTACGGCAGACCCTGAAAAATCACTATAAATTTCAAGTCAGTCTCAGTCAATCTGCGATAAAATGCCTGGCCGCGGTAAACCACAAGTCAAAAACATCCCTTAGCTGCCGCCTATCTCTAGACGAGATGTTGAACAGTTCAACATTAAAATACTGTGGGCTCCCGAGCATAGGGATATTCCAGGAAACTGCACGGCCGACGAACTCGCAAAGTTAGGGTCAAGCACACTCAGTCTTCCTACCCTCGTGTATCTAAAAACACCTATAAGCGGTTTAGCACATGATAAAACTTCGTTTCATAGAGGCTACCAACCTCTCGGCTTTATCACTAAACAAATCTGGTCTAAGCTCAACTTAGGACAAATCAAGGACCTTCCGGCAACCAAAAGGGCAACCTTAAGCACTTTAGTGGGTATGATCACAGGTCAGTGCATCATTGGAAAACACGCCGCCAGACTAGGGCTACCCTCCACTGATTTCTGCCGCGGCTGCATGGATGAGGAGGAAGAAGGATCGATACACCACCTCCTCTGCTCATGCCCTTCTTTTACGAATCGCAGGAGGGTCTACCTCGGCGCACCCTTGTACGAAAAAATAGCTCAACTCCATCGCTTCATCAGAAGCACCGATTGATTTTCAGGTAGCGGAACAAGGTAATATGATCCATGTGGGGCAGCTTCGGCCTACGTGTGGCGTATGCCAACCACTTTAACCTAACCTCACCTTAGTAACTCTCACCACCTATTTGGCGACTTCAAAGTCGCATACAACAGCGTAATTATAGACGAGCTATACAACGCTATGTCTACCTTTGACATCCCTGCTAAGCTCGTCAGACTATACAGGATGTCTTTGGAGAATGCTCGCTGCTCCATCCGAATCGGTGAACACCTGGCCGATAGTTTTGATGTCAAAAAAGGATTTAGGCAGGGCGATGCGCTTTTTTGTAATTTTTTCAACATCGTATTAGATATGGAACAACTCCTCGCATACGCGGATGACATTGACATAATCGGAAGAACACAGTGAGATGTCAATGAGGCGTTGACGAGTATTGAGGCGGAGGTGGCGAAAATCGGCAAAACCAAATATATGCTGTCATCAAAAAGGACGCTCACCACCGACGTCTTGGCCAGAACATTTGTATTGGTGGTTATAAGTTGAAGGTAGTTAAGGACTTCGTCTATCTTGGCTCCGCAGTGGCCTGGAACAACGACATCAGTTCCAAAATCAAACGCAGGGCTTGCTAATTGCTGTTTCTTTGGGCTCAGGACGACAATGTTGACTCTGTACAAGAGCCATATTATCCCGGTCCTGCTGTACAGTGCAGAAGCATGGACACTATCGAAAGCGGATGAGGTGGTCCTTGCTCGGTTCGAGAGGAAGATTTTGCGTGTGATTTTGGGTCCTATAAACGCAGACGGGGGATGCAGATAAAGATTCAACCACGAGCTTTCCGGGCTGTAAAGCGACATGAGTCTAGTCAGGCGTCTACGAATTCAACGCCTAAGATGGCTAGGAAATGTAGAGCGAATGGATACCACAGCTCCAGCCCGGAAATTCATTGAATCCAACCCCGAGCGACAAAAAAATAGAGGACGGCCACATCTAAGATAGCGCACACAAGTGGAAGGGGACCTCAGCCAACTGGGTGTGCGGCAATGGAAAAGGCTAGCAAAAGACAGCTAGCACAGGAAGGGCATGTTGGTTGAAGCCCAGGTTCATCCCAAACTGTTGGGCCCGATAAGAAGAAGAAGAAGAGACCTCCTTAATGCCAGTCGCGATACTTCTTCATATTATATTATTTTACAACAACGGACCTAGAGCCGAAACTTGTGGTACTCCTGCGAGGACATTTCATTCGGCCGGTGAAATAAATACTATCCTCATCAAATCTTCTGTCGTTATGACCACTGGGACTTTTATGGCGTCCAAGAAAGAGTACAGAAGCCAAATTGGTATGTCGCCCATCATCAAACCCAATACAAGCAAAGAGCAAGAATCTCAACATAAATTCCACTGTCATCCCCAGTCAAATTCAACTTCTGGCTGCATTCCTCACATCCGAATGCAAATTTGTCAATGTGAGTTATTAAACAAACAAAAAAGCCATCCAACACACAAATTTTGTTTAATTACAACACGCCAAAAAGAAAATGCCGGGCCACGTGAGACGCATTCGGGAAAGCTGAGAAGAAAAACGACACGCTCACGGACCTTCTCAAGGATGTAAATTATGTATCTCACCCAAAACAAAACGAAGAAAAAAAAAAAAAACACCCAAGATGCAACGCGAGCCAAGTACTCGTATGTATTTTCGGCTCATTCGGACACACCATCCGAAGTACTTGTTTCAGTTTTTTGGTAGATAGTTGCAGATGTAGATGCAATAAATAATGAAATTAGTAATTAACACTAAAATAATAAAACAGTCGCATTGGTGGCCGTCGCCGGCGTGAGATGACAAATGGATAAATTGAATGGATTTATGGTGGATGTGCTGTGATTTAGGATCGTTGAGGTTGTTTATGGGGATGGTGGTGGATCCTGGTCGACACCGTATTGGCTGTGCGCAGTCATGCCTGAGGATCGATTGGAAAAGTGAAAGGAAGCTCAAGCTTAAGGGTTATGCCTGTAGGCGATCACTAACGAGTAGATAAGGCATGACGGTGAAGAAAAACTACAATTCATCGGAAGGTCCAGAAATTTGACTTGCGAAACTCCGTGTGCTCGTATCTCACCCTAACCTACCGCAATCGATGTCGTTTAGATACTCTGCTCATCACTCGAATGGTGGCATTTGAGACAAAACTTCAATCGCTCTTACGTACGTCGTCGTATCTGACAATGAATGATTCATGGTTCGGCGGTTTTGTTTTTTTGCTTTTTTTTTTTTTTTTTTTCGCAGTTGACCTGATTTTTTGAGTGAAAGCTGTTTCTTCGATTCCGAAATGGTAATGAGATGATTCTACGCTGAAGATCGGAGGTATTTCGTCAGGTTGCAAATAATTTCAAAGAATTTTCTGAAACCTAAAGAGAGTAGGTTGCTCAATCACCTCCTACGGCTCTACGGGCCTACGGCTCCGTAGCCCTTAAAACTGCATAAGCATCATTCAAATCTCGAGCATTTTCGAAACGAAAAATTCCATCAATTCCTAATCATCTCATTTAAGATTTGTGAGCATTTCGTTTTTTGGTTTTTCTTTTATCACCACTTTGTGCTACTTAGACCACTGCTATCTGGCATCGGAGTGCATTTATCTTGATCTCAAAAAAACATATTTTTTTATGTTCGAATTATTTCCATTTGTCTAAGTAAAATAAGATACAAAAACGATATTATAACAATGGCTCCCGGGTTACTTAATCGACTTTTTAGTGATTATATACCGCAAATTATGCGGTCGCTAGTTTTAGATACATATTATGTATCTTTTTTGTTTTTGTTTTATATTTCTCTCTTTCTTTACCACTTTTTTTCGAAAAAAAAAAATTCCAAAATCTCTGTAAGTATCTTTTTATGATGTCATTATGTAAGATCCCAACGGAGTGGCTTTCTTGGTAAGATGATGAACGAAAAAAACTGAATCTATCGCTTGATATAATCCAACAAAAGAGGCGGACAGAGGGCGGAAAGGACGGAAAAGGCGGGAGATGCCGAAAAAAATATGAAACAGTGTCATACTAGCTTTTTTAGTTTGACCTATTAAAACTTTCGCCGGTGTGTCGCGATCGCGAGGAGATGGATTTAATTATGCGCTACTGGTTTCCGTCGTCATCGTGGTCGTCGCCGTCAGCATTGCTATTGTGTTGTTTATTTGTTTCTCTGAATTTATGCAAACCTATCAACATTAGATGGAGACTCAGGAGACTGCAGTAGGGAGGTGGTTTTTTGGTTTTCTGTTTTTTTTTTTGTTTTTAGCATTTATTAACAATTTATATTGTGCGGTAATCGGATGGTTATGTGAAGATGTCGGTTTGGCTTAAGCCTCGTTTAGGGAATTTCTTTTGTTATTTTTATAAACTGGCAGATTGTTGTTATCTCAGCTTAATTAATTGATTTATGAAAGACCGTTAAGCGCTTGTAAATATGCACTTGTAATGAGGAGGAATGGGAAATGAACGATTTTGGAAATTCCAATTAAGTGCATTACGTCAATTGTGTGTGGATGGTAAAAACGCTGTTGATGAGCTTGGATTGATAGTTCTCGATGTGGAAATTAAATTTACAACCACTTAAGCGCAGTGACCAAATTCGGATTCGGGAAAAGATTTATTGAGCCACGTGATAAGGCGTAGTAGAAAAGTGTGTTGATGAGATAGGAGGGCTGACAAGACAGTACGGCTTAGTAGTTGATTGCTGATTAGAAAAAGCTTGGCTGTCCAAACGTCTTTTCTAAACTCATCTCCGCTTTATAAAAATGAGATTTGGTGCTTACCTTTGCCGTAGTTATAGTCCCTTTTGTCAGAGTTACGTTATGAAATACTGTCCTAAACACAAGTCCACCGTCGGAAATGGAATCGATATCAATCTTCGTCCAACCGTTGGGTGAATGGTTACCATCATCTAACGGATTGTCATATGACATTTCAGTTCCTGATAGTGGTCGTATACCGTATAGAACGGGAACGGCCTTAGGTTGCAAACCGCTGAGGATTTTTGAATTCGGCACGATCGAAATGTAAGTAACAAACGGTGTAATTCTTCGTATACAATATTAAAGTGCTCGAACGAATTATGACGGACTATAACCAACGCGGAATTCGATCGACTTTCGTCCTATCTAGGACAACCACCCCTGAGGGTAGTGAACGAACATCAACGACCCAAACCACTGCACTCCGTTCAGGTTGTGTGCGTAACAACACATCATAAGAGAATTTTAAAAAAAAAACTCTTGAACCTGCGCGAGTCTCTAAAAAAAAAACAAAAAAAAAAAAAAAAATTCTCGTGGAGTTCCTTCAATGAGTATGTGTCCACGTTCAAGCTACGTTGCCATCTGTAGGCGAGTATTTCGCAAGTTGGAAATTCAAAGCAAGCTGTGTCGTTGTTATTCGTACAGCCTTCCAACAATGCAACGTTTCATGCCGATAAAAATATAAAAAAATTAAAAAGGAAATAGATTTCTCGACACAAAAGGTGGAAGACCTAGAGCTGATTGGGATCCTGTTAGTTTCTTCTTCTATTACTTAGACACAAATATACATATGAAGGGACGAAGGACAGAAAACGACTACTGGCCAGCTTCGCACTGTAAAGTGGTCTGATAGCCTCGATAGTCGGTTTTGGATCTGGGATTTGGCCCATAGCTGCTATGGAAAAGACTGAATAATAGTGATTGCCTCTAAACAATTCTTCTCAGAAAGGAAAATGACCGAATCTAAGGTAACTCCTATGACTTCAATGCAACAGACTTGGCAAGATAAGCTTTCTAGGAAACCTCAATAAGAGGCAAAGTAAGAGTGGCATCATTGAACGGGTCATAGGAAAGCATAGTCACATAGCATCGCGTCTGGAAACCGATTCAAGCCAGCGAGCATATGATATCTATAGCTCTACATCCTTGTCTTTTCATCAGAAGGCCAGATCAAGGCCAGAAACGTTCCCAAGATTTCGATTGCTCGCACCGTCCGATAACCAAGATTTGTCTTCGGAAAGCTACATATGTATATAGGCTCCAGAGAGCCACAAACTTCTTCAAAACGTGATCTGCATAAATGGTAGAACGACAGTGAAGACGTTGCTAAAGTGCCACCTGAAGGAGTAAAAAGGCTCTCTATAGGCTGTAAAAAAAATGTTTTTTTTTTAAGGAAAACTTTCTTCTTTGGTGGCGTTACAGCCCATAAAGGACCAGAGCCAAGCTTCTCTCAATCACCCACCCATGTTGTGTGTGATTTATTTTTCACACACAGTTTAATGCCGATTCCGAACGGCGTGCTTTTTCATTTCAAGTACCCCGCCGAGGAGGAACGTCGCGAAATAAACATTCGATGGCGTTGATGTTATCGGGATCCGAGCTCGCTCAATGTGCGTCAGAGTCCAACACACTAACCATTGCGCCTCGGCGCCCTCCGTGAAAACTGGGCCCAAGAATTTCAAGATCGAGGTGATAGAGAGTCACTATTGCAGGAATGAATGGGTGATTTATAGAAAGTACAACAAGCTCATCAAGTCCCTAAAGTCAGACTGAAAGCTCGTTGGGTATGCCCAAGGATCTACGGGGCTCGTAATTGAATCATGATCGAAGTAGACCCTACTTCTGTAGGTTGTATAATGGCGGCTGGCGCCGGAATGCGGCTACAAGGTATATGTAGGACAAAAACGGATCATGTTGTTGTTCACAACATGATCGGTCATAGCATTGTCCTTATAATGTCTCCAGGCTAAGTGAAAGCCTGAAATTAGACGTGGTCCATTGTATTGCAAATTTTGTCATCTGTGAAAGTGTTTACAATATTGGGTTTAAGGACGACGCAGAGCTAGAGATGCAGACACGCAGACCCGAAGATTTACTTACTTTACTTAGGTGGCGCTACAGTCCGTGATGAACCTGGGCCTCAACCAACAAGCGTCTCCAGTAGGCACGGTCTTAGGCCAGCTATTTCCAGCGCCGCACGCTCAGTTTGTTAAGGTCCCCTTCCACCTGCGTGCACCACCGTAGATGCGGCCGTCCTCTGCCGCGACTTCCTTCCCGGGTGGATTTGAAGACTCTTCGGGTCGGAGCTGTATTTTCCATGGCCTAGCCACCTTAGACGCTGTATCCGTAGACGCCGTACCAGGCCGATGTCGCTGTACAACGCGTACAGTTCTTCGTTAAATCTTCTCCTCCATACACCGTTTGAACAAACGGGAGCGTAGATAGTGCGCAGAATTTTCCTCTCGAAACGACAAAGGGCATCTTCATCCGCTTTTGTTAAGGTCCAAGCCTCTGCGCCGTAAAGGAGGACAGGGATGATCAAGGTCTTATATAGTGTCACCTTGGTTTTCCGAGAGAGGGCTCTACTTCTCAATTGCATCTTGAGCCCAAAGCAACAGCGGTTGGCAAGAGCCATTCTGCGTTTTATCTCAGCGCTGGTGTTGTTGTCGCCGGTCATCCGTGAGCCAAGGTAGACGAATTCCTTGGTCACTTTAAAGTTATATCCGCCCATGGTGACGTTCTGGCCAATGTGTCGGTGTTGACCGCCTCTTTTCAATGAAAGCAAATATTTGGTTTTACCCTCATTAACCTTGAGACCCATCTTACCCACTTCTACCTCAATGCTTGCAAAGACCTCATTGACGTCTCGCTATGTCCGTCCAATCACGTCAATGTCGTCGGCGTACGCAAGCAATTGTGTAGACTTGAAATAAATCGTACCTCTTGTGTTAGCCAGTGACTTTTATACGATTATTTCAAGCACAATGTTTAAAAAGTTGCATGAGCTGAAGACGCAGAGCTAAAAACGCAGAGTTAGAGACGCAGAGTTAGAGACGCAGAGTTAGAGACGCAGAGTTAGAGACGCAGAGTTAGAGACGCAGAGTTAGAGACGCAGAGTTAGAGACGCATAGTTACAGATGCAGAGTTAGAGAAACAGAGTTAGAGACGCAGAGCCAGAGAGATAGCACTTGAAACACAGAATTAGAGGCGGAGAGCTAGAGGCATAAAGCTTGAGACGCAGGGTTAGAGGCGCAGAGCTAGAGACATAGAGCTAGAGATGTAGAGCTAAAGACGCAGAGCTAGAGACACAGAGCTAGATTCGCAGAGCCTGAGACCTAGAGAAATTGATGCAGAGCTAGAGACACAGAATTAGAGACGCAGAGCGAAAGATGCGGAGCTGAAGACGTATTGCTAAGAATGAAAAGCTAGAGAAATAGAGCTGGAGTCACAAAGCCTGAGTCGTAGACTGAGAGTTGCAGAGCTAGAGACGCAAAGCTACTGACGGAGAGCTACCGACTAGAGCTGGAGACACAGAGTAAGAGTCGCAGAGCTTGGGATGCAGAGTTAGAGATGCACAGTTAGAGACGCAGAGCTAGAGATGCAGAGGTAGGGATGCAGATCTGAAGATGCAGAGCTAAAAACGCCGAGCTAGACACGTAGAGCTAGAGATGCAGAGATGGAGACGCAGGGTCAGAGGCGCAGATCTAAAGACGCAGAACTACATATACGGAGCTAAAGCGTAGAGCTTGAGTCAGAGACGTAGAGCTTGAGATACAGAGTTCGACATGCAGAGCTATCGATGCAGAGTTAGAGATGCAGAGCTATCGACGCAGAGTTAGAGACGCAGTGCTAAAGATGCAGAGCTGAAAACGCAGAGCTGGAAATGCAGAGCTGGAAATGCAGAACGGGAAACGCAGAGCTGGAAATGCAGAGCTGGAAGCGCAGTGCTAACAGCGAAGAGCTAGAGATACAGAGCTAGAGATATAGAACTAAAGACTCAAAGCTGAAAACGCAGGATAATAACTAAGCCGAAACGGTCAAAATAGGCTTTAATGCACATGATTGAAAACGGAAGCAGCCTCTTTGCCAGGCTCGTGCTGTTACTTTATAGTAGTTATCGAATTCATCTATCCTAGCTCACTAGTTTCAAGCAGCTACTACACCAGGGCTAAAATTGGACGCATAACAACTCTTGCAAAAAAGCTTCTTCCGAAACCCGCATTAACTCAGTTCTCTTGTACGTCAAAGAGGGTTAGACCTTTTTAAAAAAGGGAAGGTAAAGATAGGATCAAAGTCCCTGATCGTTATGGTAAGAGAATTTTGCATGCAAATTTTCGTCCCGGAGTAGATGGAGAGTAAAGTGGCTTAGTCTATAGGAACTAGAATAACGAAATTCCGGTCTGTAGATCACCTTCAACTGGACATACGACGAGGGTGACACGTGGCTAAAGATTGTACCGACTGGATAGGTTTAAGTGTTGAGATCCAAGTTCAGTAGTAAGTAAATGCAGGCGCTATTTGGACATCTGCAAACGTTGTTTATGGTGGTGATCGTGGCTTTTTGGACGCCTGAAGATTTAGTGGAGTGCATAAGCCCTACGTGGACCTTAAAGGCCTTCCCCAAAATTGTTTCAAAGTTAGTCTAATGCTTAGATTTCTGCAATTATCACAAATTACGAATTCTACCCAAAAATGTAAAAAAAATCGAAAGATACTCACAAAATGGGTCGGGAAGACCATGCCTACCATAACGACCCAACGTCCAATGAACACCCAAACAGACAACAACATCTCATCGAGATGTATGCCCTTTCCGGGTCGAACCCAACTCTGCCAATAGATATCCAATAGATGTCGGGACATCTTTAACGTATGTAAACACCATCTCAATTGACTGCAATGAGTAGATGCATGTCTAGTACTCTTAAATAAACAACCGGACATGCGGCATAAACAACGCCTAGACAGTTGTACTTCAAACGAAATCAAATGTTTCCTCTAAACAATCCTCTAATCGCAATCAACACATTGAATGCTCTAGAATCGGGAAGTCAAATAACAAAACTCAGCCTACTTTAGCCCAAGGTAACCACCTTGAGGAGTCGTCACTCAACAATTGGTCACCAACAAGAAAAAAAAAATAACCCGTCAAGCCGAAAAAAACTCAGTTTTTGAGGGCTAAGGGCTCTGATAATATGCGCGAATGCCTCACATATTTTTGTACATTTTTACCGACTTCTTTAGATAAGATTCGAGAATGTTTACAAAGAAAATTACTGACGATAAGGGATCGGTAAACAGAACTTGGTCAGAATATCGTCTAGAAGAGGTTTAGTTTTAGATAGAGGGACTTCAAGTGGTGAAACTGCAAGGTTTTGGGAGGTAGTGGGCCCTAATGGTGCCACAAATACGCTTTGCACTATGCTGCTGACCTAGATTCGAGTTTAAAAGATTCAAGGAATACGGCAGCATGGCTATGGCCTACCTGAAGGCAGTTTATTTAAAAAAAAAAAAACAACGAGAACAGAAGCCAACGAGAAGATACGAGTATGAGGAACAAAAAAAAAAAAAAGTTTTGCTCGCCCGCATTTCCTCGCATGGATTTTGTGTATCTCCTCGTATAGGGCTTGGAGGGCTACATTTTTTTTTTTTTTTTGTTCATTTAAATGTTTGTTTTTGGAAATTCACTCTCATTGTTCGAGGGGGAGGGGGCAAGAAACCTACATAGAAAAGCTGTGGGCTGCACAGCCTCCCATCTTCTTCATTCAGGATTGATGGTGGTCGTCCCCCATAGTATGTGCGCGCATCTATCTCTTGTCGAATATCTTGTAGATACGCATACGCCTATGTGTGTAGTATGATCATTATTTCTAGGGCATTGTGTTGTGCATTGTAGGCGAACATCTTGCCTGGTGTAGTCAATGAAGGGCTTTGCCTGCCTCGCTCTTGTTTCCCGCTCGATCGGGTCGTTCGTTCTCGCTCTTGAGTGATAAATGCGTTATCACAAGCATTTTCGTTACAACGAAAAAACGAAGAAACAAAAAAAAAACCGAAACAATCTAAAGCTGTAGATGTATAGAAGTATCTACAGCATAGCGCTGGATGCGTTGTGGCCTAGTTTCACTTTAAATTTTTATGACTATGGCTCTATAACTGGCCGCCCTCCTCCCTCGATTAGGTGCAATAGTGTGAGTGTTTGCCTGCATATGTGGATTCATTCATTTGTAGGGCAACCCCAAGACGAGGCAGCAGTAGAAGAAGAAGAAGAAAGCGAACAACAACAAAAAAACTCTGAACCGATGAAGCAAAGAAACTAGAAAAATTGTTGTCTGAACGAATTTTTTAGGGCTACGCCAGAAAGCACACATTTTGGGAGTCCCAAAAATTGGGTCAACTAATATAGACGAAACGTAGTGGTAGGAGTAGTGCTGATATGCCACAGATCTGTTTCGGTATGTCAGTGTGCCAGTGTATCTGTGTGTCTGTGCAAATGATTTAATGTTGTGCCCTTTTGATAGCCGAGTTGTCGGAGGCGGCGGCATGGCATTATTTAGGTTTTAGACTACGTATGCCCCACAGTGAAGGGCTAGTCGTCGTATGGCAGAGATAAAGAGTTTAAACTAGTATTGGTGATCTTAATTGCTTTTTTTTATTTTGGACATTTTAGTTGCTTTTTTGTATTGCTGATGGTTTTGTTTCCTCCCAACTCCCCATCGGCCCTTTGCTCCGAGATCGTGTGGGCCTCCTGCGTACTCAAGTATTGTAGGTATTTTTAGAATGCAAATAATTTGTTTGTATCTCCGCTGGATTGTTAGGTTTTGTGGTTAATCTTTTAGGGATTTTTTGTTCGTCTTGCTGGTCTTCTTCTTTTTCTGGTATTTAGGGCAATGGGAAAAATGTGGTTAAAGTGTGGTTGTAGTGAAAACAAGATGAGAATTCACTTGTTGCTAGGACCAGGGGAAATGTTTTTGGTGTTAAGTACAGCCGAAGACAGACAATTTCATCGGATTGTGTAGGGCCGATGGTTTTGCATGTCCTAAATGTGGTTAATGGAGTGGCGAATGGTTGTTTTTAGTTAATGGCCATCGTTAATTCGAGAATAGGTATCTTTGAGAGTTTTATGACTATGCGTTCTGCCTTCTGCATATCAATTCGCTTATGTCACTTGTGGGATTTCTGAATGAAAAACCGTATCAGAGGCGTTGGAATTTGTTTGGCATATCGATGAATGTCTTTAATCGTTCTGTTCAATCATTCTGATCCTTTACTCGACTAACGCCCCATCACGGTCATCGCGATAAAAGGGCCACACGGCCTACAAGTGGGTTGTCGTAGAGCACAATCGATCTTAGGCGATAGCTCGGTAATGAACGTGATACCGTCAAATGCGACAAAATCCAAAATCGACTGATATTGATGGATGTGGCTGCATTGGCTTATTGGTGTTGGGGATTTACCTGAATATTTTCATTTTTTTTTTTCTATGTAACGCAGTTTGAGTTGGTGTTCCACTTAAGCAGGCAAGCAATTGTCCTTCGATCTCATTCAGATAAATTAGTTCGTATACCCTAGGTTTATGGCGAGATACTTACTCTAAACCTTCAACAATCAACAATCATATTTACGAGTACTTCTTCAAGGCATGATGGCAAAGGACTAACAAAGGTCTCGTAGTTGTAACATCTATCCGACGGATGCTAATCTGCTAAAAAGCGATAAGAGCCATCGCAGACGAACACCTTGCAGCACTGTTGGGAAGTCCCAACCCCACCTCTTCGTGGTGCCATCTGGAGATTTCCTCTGGAGATAATAGACGGGGAATGGCGAGTTTCCTGCGCTAGAAAACAGTCGGTTGGGCTACGGCCTAGTAAGCCTTCTTCTTCTTTGGTGGCGTTACAGCCCATGAAGGACCAGAGCCAAGTTCTCTCAATCGCCCATGTTGTGTGTGATTTATTTTGGACACAGGTGAAAGGGACCTACAGTTTAATGCCGATTCCGAACGGCATGAGTCGAGGAGCTTTTTCAAGGCAAGTATACTACGGAGGGTTTTGCCAGTACCCCGCTAAGAAGGAAAGCCGCGAAATTAACATTCGATGGCGTTGGTGTTATCGGGATCCGAACTCGCTCATCGTGCGTCAGAGTCCAACACACTTACCACAACCTCACGGTGCACGACGGCCTAGTAAGCCGTCAACCTAGAAATTGTTAAAAACTCAGAGACTACCACAATCCTCGGATTTAATGGACGGACTACATGTTGACGACCACCGCAAACGTATAAAAGGACACGAGTATCGGTTTTGCAAATGGAATGTTAGGTCCCTTAACAGATCGAGAGTGGCCCTAAGCTGCTATAAAGCAGACATAACTGCACTCCAAGAAGTGCGATGGAATGGACCGGGTAAACAGAGGATGAAAAACTGTGACATACACTACGGAAACTGCTAGAAGGAGAACAGACAATGCCTATTTGGATGCTGATTCGTTGTTCGAGTGGACTTAGAAAAAAAGTCTTAAGGTTCTGGCAAGTGAGCGAACGCCTCATAATAATCCACATCAAAGCTATGATATGCGTTTACGTCCCCACAGAAGGAAAAGACGACACAGTCAAAGATGACTTGTATGACCAGATAGAACATACGCTAAATGTCCAAGCTATGACACGCGAACCTGGGTAAGGAGTACATCTTTCAGACACCGCGTCCGAAAATGGATTCCGCCCAATAGACTTTGTGACTGTAATCTCCTTGTAGCTGTCCGGGCTGTCTCCTGCCCAATTATCTGCTAATCAAATCGATCATATTGCGTTCGACACCAGACATTCCTCCAGCATCTTGGATGTCCGAACTTTCCGAGGAGCCAATGTTGACTTGGATCATTTCCTTGTTGCAGCCAAGGTACGTATGCGGATATAGCGAACACTGCGCAGTCGAGTAAGATCAGCAAAATTTTAGGTCGGGAAGCTGCAATCGCCAGAGGCCGCCAGGATCTTCGCCGATCGTGCCTCCTTCAAGTTCTCTCAAGAGCAGATGCAAACTGCACAAACCATATAATAGCAATGCAGACGTTGTCAAAGCGCCACCGGTGATGCTGCATCTGATGTACTCGTATTAGGTTTCCAGCCACCACCTAAGAGAAACCCTTGGTTTGATGACGAGTGCAGACAGGTACATGAAGACAAATAGAATGCATACGTGGCTCCGTTGCATCAACGTACGAGAGCTGCTCGTGAACTCTATGAGTGGAAAAGAAGGAAGGGGCATGCACTTTTCAGAAGGGAAAAGATAAAGAAAAGAGCACGAGAAGCGCGGAAGAGCGGAAGGCTGCATGGATGAACACGGACACCTCGTAGTTGAATCACAATTGACGCCGAGAATACGGAAAGACTATTTCTGCGGACTGTACAACGGCGAAGATTCTCAAGATACCGCTGTGAGGCAGAACGCACCATTCACACTGGACGAAGATGAGAGAGAATCCCGTCCACCCGACTTTGACCACTCGATATCAAAACTAACCGGCGCAGACGGCCTGCTTGCTAAACTATTGAAAGCAGCTGGAGATGAGTTGGTTGGGAACATGCACCAGCTCATCTGCATAACATGGTCAGAATCAAGCATGGTCGATGAATGGAATCTCAGCATCGTTTGCCCAGTCTGAAAAAAAGGAGACCAACTAAGTCTCTTTAACATCGCGTATAAGATCTTCTCTGTCGTGTTGTGTGTACGCCTGAACGCGGTGGGCAATTTGATAGGTTCCTATCACATTGTGGGAAGTCCACGATAGGCCAAATATTCACATATTGGCCTATCGTGGACTTGGCACAATTGCTTGCATACGCTGATGACATTGATGTGATTGGGAGAACGCAGCGAGACGTCACTGAAACAGAAGCGACTAAAGTGGGTCTGAAGGTAAACGAGGGCAAAACCAAATATATGCTGCTGTCAAGGAAAGACGCAAAACACCGACGTCTTGGCCAGAACGTCAGTATTGGCAGCTATAACTTTGATGTAGTCAAGGATTTAGTCTACCTCAGCTCATTTCCAACCGCTTTTTCTTCGTGCTCAAAAGGAAATTTAGTAGTAGAGCCCTCTCTCGGAAAAGTAAGGTGACCCTCTATAAAACCTTAATCATCCCGGTCTTCCTCTACGGCGCAGGCTTGGACCTTATAAAAAATGGATGAAGAGGCCCTTGGTCGTTTCGAGAGGAAAATTCTGCGTACAATCTTCGGTCCCGTTTGTGTTGACGGAGAGTGGAGGAGAAGATCCAAACACAAACTCTACGGGCTGCACAGTGACATCGGCCTAATACAGCACGAAGAGTTTTCGACTCCAACCCGGAAGGACGACGACAGCCGCATCTAAGGTGATGCACGCAGGTAGAAAGGGACCTTAACAAACTGAGCGTGCGACACTGGGAACAGCTAGCAAAAATCGTGCTAACTCAAGAGGCTTGTTGGTTGGTGTATTTTTGACCATGTGGTACTCTGTAGGTGAGTCTAGTCTATCCTCCCTATATTTTCAAACTTACCATCTTCAAAGCTGGTCGAAGCACAGTCGGTGTTCCTACTTGCCACCTTCAATCTTCAGTACACCGGTGACATTGTCCATACTTTTCTTGCTCCCATCAATAGATGGCACGTTAGATGTAATTTTTATTTGATTTCCAAAATGTGCGTCTTTGGTCCCTACTAACTGTTTCAAAATCCAGGACTCTATATACCTGTGAGGGACTATGGAAAAGCGACATGCAAACGATGGTTATCATCTAGACACTTACCGAAAATTCAATCTTCGGATAGCCTCGGTAAAATGAGCTTTCGAAGATCCGCATTTTTATTTTCCCAGGAAAAATAGTCCCAGCAAAATAGTCCCAGCAAAAGTCTTAGATTTCCTATGGAAACAGGTTTTATGAAAAAAGTCGATTGATTAAGCATACAAATCTTCATAGCCTCGCTGGATTGAGCCTTAGTCCACGCTTGTTTCTCACTACAGATCTAAGCTTCAAACTTACCACTTTTAAATAAGACCTTAAGAGTGCCTAACTAATTTTTTTTTTTTTTTTTTTTTTTTTGGTTGCGCCAAACGGATGTGGAATCTTCAAAAGATACCAGTAGCCCGGACTACTGGCATGTACGATTCGCAAGCCTGAATATTCGATGCCAGGAATACGCCTACGTACTAAACCACACCCTGCACCCTTCAACCACTCTCCCCGCGGGACTGCCGTTAGGTATTACTTCGCGGGGCTGGTTTGCACTTTATGCCCTTCTTTCTCTAATTGGAGTTTCCTGTTCCAAGGGGCTGCCGTTTGGTTTTGGTTGCTCTCCCTGTTTCTCTCCAGACGCCGGAGTTCCTTCATGATTCTCGCTGCGGTTTCTTTCACAGCGTCCCATATTTCTCTCGATGACAGCATATGCTTTATGATATTCTCGGGAGTCGGCGTTTCTCCAATTTTATCTTCAAGATATTTATTTTCTGCCTCGAAATGTGAGCACATTCCACAGTTTTCACAGATAGGAAATTCATCAAGGCCAAACCTGTAAAGATAGGCTCGGAAGCAGCCATGTCCGGTTAGGAACTGGGTGAGATAAAAATCTACTTCTCCGTGATGCCGGTTTATCCAACTTTGTATATCCGGTATAAGTCGATGGGTCCATCTTCCCTTTGTTGACTGATTCCATCTCTCCTGCCATATTTCAATGCTACGCCGTCTTTCTTCCAGTTTAATATCTCTGCCTGAGACAAGGGGTTCCTGAATTTTGGCGTCGTAGGACCTTTGCAACTCGGTGGCCAAGATATCGGCTGGTAGCATTCCAGCAATTACAGATATAGCATCATCCGATACCGTCCGAAAAGCGCTGCACACTCTTAGTGCGGATAGTCGGTTGGTGGAATTTACTCTTCTTGCGTGGGACTTAATTTTCATCGCCCTTGCCCATATTGGTGCTGCGTACATAATTATTGACTGCGCCACTCTTGACAATACTAGTCTTATTTGCTGCCTGGGTCCTCCGATATTTGTCATTATTCTGGCTAAGGCAGCACATACCTGAGCTGCTTTATTGCACTTTATTTCAAGGTGTTCCTTGTAGCTGAGCCTAGCGTCAATCATCACACCTAAGTATCTTATAAACGGTTTCGACGTTATATTTTGATCGCCTACCCTGATGGTGATTGTTTCCCTTTTCTTGCGGCTGCTTACTAGTACTGCTTCTGTTTTGTGATCGGCGAGCTCTAACCCGACTGTTGACATCCAGCGTCTCACTTTCCTGATACATTCGTTCCCTATGTCCTCTATTTCTTCCAGGTGTTTCGCTGCTACTACGATTGCAATATCATCAGCGAAGCCTTTGATTTTTGCCTCATTGGGAATTTTGAGCCTCAGAACTCCGTCATACATAAGGTTCCACAGAATAGGACCTAGCACCGATCCTTGTGGTACTCCGTCAGATATGTGGTACTGCACTACCCCGTCGTCGGTATCGTAGAAAAGATACAGTTTCTCGAAATAGCTTCCAATTATTTTACTGAGAAATCCTGGCACCATCTTTTCTCTAAGTGAGCGTACAATTTGTCCCCAATTTGCAGAGCTGAACGCATTTTTGACGTCCAGTGTTATTACGACACCATATTTCTTTGCGCCTCCTGCCCATCTCTTGCCCTGAATAGCTTCTTCCAGAACTGTGGTTACCCTCCGTATAACATCGATTGTAGAACGGGCTTGCCTGAATCCGTACTGTTCGTCTGAAAGCCCCCCGGCTTCATTTATTGCCACCTCGAGTCTGTTGGCTATCATTTTCTCCAGTATCTTGCCCATTGTATCTAATAGGCAAATCGGCCGGTATGACGACGGCTCATCTGGTTGTTTTTTCCCTTTAGGCAGCAGCACCAAGCGTTGTTTCTTCCATTGGTCTGGAAAGACCCCTTCGATTAGGCACTATTGTATATTTCTAGGAATGGTCCCGTGTTTGCTTTAATGGCTAGTTTGAGGGCCTTATTTGGGATGCCATCCAGCCCAGGTGACTTATTGTCCTCGAAATGTTTGCACACCTTTAGAAGTTCGGTTTCCGTAATAGTTGTCACTTCCTGTTCATCATGGGGTGCTTCTATACGCTCTATCGTTCTTTGCAGTGCCTAACTCATAGGCAGATCACTTTGTCGTCGCCCGTAACGCATATAGCTAAGCTACGAGTCTCACCATAACAACGCCTATAAGTCTTCTGTACCTATCATAGGGCTAAGGACGCAAGTTTCTGACAGACATCGGGATATCATCAGCCTACAGCACCGACCCTTAGCAACCTAACCAGAGCTGCATGTAGACCTAAGGTGGTTGACTACGATTTGAAGACAAATTTACCATTGATCTTAGTTGTGCGAGGTTCCCTTACATAGAGTTGCTCTCTTTTTATACGAGTCGGGTCTGAGGTAGCAATTCACTTGGAGAGTTTGCGCAAGGGGTCTTGCATGACCTGGGTAAGTGGTGATATAATCGGTCTCTTTGGTTTATAATTCCATAGGTGTGGAATTTCTGTGGTTTATTGGCGAAAACTTGGATAACTGATTTTCAGCGTGGTGATTTATGTGACACCCAAGACACCGAGCTTCTTTAAGTTATGTTGTTGATGTTTAGTGCCTCCAATATCGGCTGCCAGCGTGATTGCCGTTCCTGCTCCATCAGCTGGAAAATTTCATTAAGTTTTTCAGTGATTGGCTAACCAGAACAGGGTGCATCTTTAACAAAAAAGTTCGTTCGCTTACAGCATTTCTACCGTACACCCCACAATTTTCGTAATATTTTATATTTTGATATTTTAAGATCAATAAAACTTTCTACGAATTAAAAAACTGTGTACACAAAAAATGTAGTCTGAAATCCGGGTTAGTGCCGGATCCAATACTCCACCCTGTCGCATACCACCGCATATTCACTCCATGGTTTGAGTTTTTTTTTTAAGCAAATGGTAGATACCAATAGTCCTATAAAAGCTTTGAGTCAAGTAGCAACCTCAGCCAGAAAATTGGATAAAGATGATAGCAAACTTTCTAGAGACTTCACCATATTTGTAGGAGTGGTATTGGCCAACATTGTACTAGCTGTCGTCTAATAGGCTTCGAAAGATAAGTCGAACAGGTACCAGCAGCTTCAAGAAACAATATGGTGATGTGAGTGGGTAATCCACAAACCTGAGCATATAAGGTCCTCAACAGACCTTACTCAAAGACCAAGTACTCGAGAAAGCTTGGAAATACGCCAAACTGATCTACAATTGCTTTGAAGATCTGAAAAAGGCGTATGACCGAGTTCCTCGAGGTAAACTCTGGAGTGTTCTGCAGAATTATGGGATTGATGGTCCTCTGTTGAGGGCCATTCGGTCTCTATAAACAAACTATAGCAGCTGCGTTTGGGTTAACGGTAGTAAATCAACACCTCTCACCGTGGGCGTTGGACTTCGCCAAGGGTGCGTCTTGTAACCTCTCCTTTTCATTATTGTATATGTATGTAAACCATCTTCTTTTTGCAAATGACTTAGTTGTCCTCACATCCTCCCAGACGGAACTCCAGAGCGCGCTAGATAGGTTTGTGGCCGTATGTGCTGATGCTGGAATGACGGTTAACGTGGACAAATCCGAGGTTATGGTCCAGAATACCTGTCCAATGCACTCTACGTGTTAGTGGAGTCCCATTGAAGCAGGTGGAGAAGTTTAAGTATCTCGGGGTCCTCTTCACGAGTGATGGGAGGAGTAATTCTGAGCTTTTTTGAAACAGCTTGGAAGAGCTATAATTAGGAAGACCGAGCTTGGTGTAAAAGCCAATTTAGCAGTTTTTAATTCAGTATTTGTTCCAACTCTCACCTATGGTGATGAAACTTGGGTATTGACCGAAAGAATAAGATCGTGAATACAAGCTGCGGAAATGAGATTTATTCATGCTGTTGTGGGAGTTACTCGCCGGGATAAGGTGAGAAACACGGCAGTGCGCGGGGAGCTCAATGTTGAGCAGCTGCTTCTCCGAACGGAAAGGGCTATACTTTGATGGTTTGGTCAACTGAGACGAATGTCGCCATCATCACGACTTCCGAAGCGTGCCTTGGATACAATACCATCAGGCAGGACGAGGTGGTTGGACCAAGTCCAAAAACTCGCCTGGGTGCGATTGGGCATAGTTCCTGATGAGTTAGAGTTGATGGGAGAGAATCGAGTGGCCTGAAGATCCCGCGTGCGCGCATTACCCCCGCGATCCTTCTCGTGGAACATGCGGGCCACTGAAAATGTATGTATGTATGTAAAGACCTTCGAACAAAAAAAACAAAAATCTAATAAAATCAGCGCTTCCTCAATCTCTCACTCGGTCAATGAATCACAAGCGCATCAATTAACTCCAATCAACGAAAGCTCGAGATTTTCTCGTGAAATTCTTCTGGGGCTTATCGTCCAAGTGCCATTAATTCATACCTTCGTCTTTAGATACTTTTAAATATTTACTGTTCAGCTCTCCTTATCGCTCACGAGTAAGTATTTGCGATTGTTGTCGGTATTTTTTGTTTTGCTGTTTTGTCGTTTTGTCATTTTGTATCTGTAACTCGCCTGCTTGTCTGCTGTTTATCTTGGCTATCTTCATTGCACTTTCCCGAAAAGGCGACAAACAGTCGAAATCGGTTCAGGCCCTTTCGCTTGATAAGTTTGTCTCGTCCCCCATATTAACCACGTATCATGTACTCCACATACGACTATGGAACACTCGTACATGGTACTGCTGTACTGTATTGTGTTCATCCGAGTACAAGGCACTTTGCCCAATAAAAAAAGTTAAATGGAAAGAAATGAAAAAAGAACGAATTTGGTGTTTAATAATAAAAATGTTGACCCAATTAGATGCGATATTCGTTTCGGGCTTTTTTTTGTGTTGTTGATTAAACAAGCTCGGTTCCATTGGATGTAGTAAATTCAGTTTATTGTAGTAAAGGTACTGCGACTGCAATGCATTTTGAAGGGAATTGAGAGACTGCAACTTGGAGCATGTGTTTGGTTGGTGAAATGTTTACCTTCGGGCGGATCACTTCTGGATTGTATTTGCTTGATCGGTGTTTGGAATCGATGTTAAGTGTGTTTTACGTTTACATCTTTTTTCGGTCTTTTTACCGGTGGCTCTAGAGGTGATGTGCCCGGAGAGGACAGCTTTGCAATGACGAACATCGTTTGAAGATCATTTGATCAATATCAGTTACACGATCAATCATCTACAAAAGCTCAACATCAAGAAATTCTGACTGCACTCATTTACTTTCCCTCCAAGTATGGTTAGGTTAGGCTAGGTATATGGGTGCCCTTTTGACATAAAGTCAAGGCTCACGTAGACTACGTTGAGTCCATTGTGCCCACTTGTTTTGTTTAACCCGTTGATACCTACCTATACGTTTTCCGTCGAGCTGAACCAGCCAGATGAGGATAAAAATCCCAGTATTCTGTTCAGCCCAATATTACCTATCTCTTCTAGCCCCGAAAGGAAGTATCTTCCCAGGAATATATTCCTTTTTTGGGCTAGCGCCGGACATTCGCACAGCAGGTGACGAACGGACTCAATTTCCTCTTCGTCCCTGCAGCTTCTGCAAAAGTCATTGTAGGGCTGGCCTAGTCGAGCTGCATGGTAGGATAGCATGCAGTGCCCGGTGAGGGCACCGACTGCCAGTCGAATGTTCCCACGATTGAACATCAGCAGATTTTCCGTTCTTTTCTTATCATAGACGGGCCAAAACGATCTCGCCGTTGCGCATGTATCTAAGCGACACCATCGCTTATTGGCTTTCATTAATAGCTCCGTCTATATCTCCCTGTAGAGCGCACTGAGTGGTGCTTTGGCCTCAGCTGAGATCTGCGCAATGTTAGCACCTGATCCCACCCTAGCCAGCTCACCGCCCTCTCGTTTCCGGAGATATTCATATGACCAGGTACCCAGCAAAGGGTCACCTCATTTACATTAGATATCTCTTTTAACTTCTCCTTGCAGAGTTTGACGAGTTTGGATCTTATCCATGCTGCCTGCAGAGCCTTAATGGCATAGATGCTGATCCTTTTTCCTGTGATATTCTCTTTGCTGATCAGGTCCGCCGCCTGCTTGATAGCGAAGACCTCAGCTTGGAAGACACTGCATCCATCATCGAGCCTGTAGGAGCGATGTATATCCCGAGACTGAAAGTAGACACCTGCAACTGTGCCAACATCCATTTTGGATCCGTCGGTGTAGAGTGCCAGTTCACTTTCCGTGCGTACCAAATCACCGGTCCATTCCTCCCTGGAGGGAATTCTAATAGAGAATCTCCTCTCCCAGGAAGGAAGTAATCTTAGCGCAGTTCTGGTTGAGGCGCTCTCGCAGTACATGTCCAGGGGTGGGAGGTTCAGCATGACTTCAAGAGCCGCCGTTGGTGTGGACTTCATAGATCCCGTCACCGCCAGACAGCCTGCTCTTTGAACCTTTGACACACTCTGAAGATGACACTTTTTCTCAAGCGCCTTCCACCAGACAACCGAGCCATAGACTAGGATAGGTCTTACCACCGCAGTGTACAACCAATGTACTAACCTCGGTTTGAGGCCCCATGTCTTTCCAAAGGCTATCTTGCACGAATATAGTGCCACATAGGCCTTTTTGATTCTTTCTTCAATATTTTCTCTCCAACTAAGTTTGGAGTCCAGGATTATGCCAAGATATTTGGCAGATTTTCCAGGGATCAGATCTATACCATTCATACGGGGGTAGGTGTATCTTGGTACAGATCTTTTCTTTGTAAAGAGTACTACCTCTGTTTTCGCCGGATTTACTCCCAGACCTCGCCCCTTGACCCAGCTATCCACTAACATCAGTGCATAGCTTAGTCTATCGCTGAGGACCTGCGGAAATTTTCCAGAGACTAAAATGGCAATGTCATCGGCGTAGGCTGTGACATTAAAACCCTCCGTCTCCAGAATCTTGGCCATTCCGTCGATCCCAAGGAGCCATAGGAGGGGTGACAGAACGCCACCTTGTGGTGTACCTTTATTTACTCTTACCCTCCCGCATGCTCTCCCTATCGTCGAATTTACTATGCGAGTACCCAGCATTTGCCCAATCCAACTGCATACACCCGGGTTTATTTGGGCCATATGAAGGCTGGACACTATTGCCTCAGTACTAACGTTGTACCAAGTATACTATCATCCAATTGCAGCTATCCAAGTCCTAGCTCAATAAAACTAGTACCACGATAACCAAACACTGTACCGAATTGACTGTTGGAGATAAAGTTTTATTTGACCCACAACTCGCCTCTAATCAACTTTCCTTTATCAATCAACAGTTCATTTTAGGGCAACAAATAAACGATTGTACCGCCAGCTGCCAACCGCATTGATGATTTTTTCTCCCCGTGTCACGCACTATATACAACACACAAGACAACACAACGCACTTATAGAAAGCCAGAAAGTGCAGATGAATCGAAAAGCCACCGCCCGACGAGCCTATTTTAAACCTTAGACTCGACATGACCAACTGACCAACTGACCAACGTCATCCAAATCCCTTTTGGAACTTTCACGGATTAATCGTGCACCCGTTCACTCGTACCATGATTGATGAAAGCTAATTGGCTTGTATCCCAAAAGAAAATCGAATCCATTTCAGGGGGAATAGAATGAAATTAGAAAACGCATCAGCCCCATGGTGGGTGTTATACGCACCTTTCGTGGGACAGGTCTAATGCGATGGAACACTGAATTCCATTTGAGTCGAGTTGGGATTTGATCCCATGTCCTCAGCTAAATCAATCACTTGGTATGTCCATCTAACACAGCCAGATGGTTTGTCCATATCCGGCTCAGTAGTGACCTCACCCAGCACAAAGCTCAGTCGAACAGAATCACACACATTCATATACGCGATCTGAGCGAGCGTACAACAACAAGAAAAAGTGAAAGTTTGCGTCATAAGATCGTATTTTCGAATTTGTCAGTTTGTGGGGTGCCCTATGTCCCAGGTAAGTAACGGCTGCTTGGCATTTTATCGCACGCAAAGAGCAGCTTGGGCGCTAATAAGTCGAAAACGATAAAAAACGACGAAGCGATACAATGCCGAATGCGTGTGTCATATGTATGTATGTGTTCTTCGCGTGATGGTCGATTTTTTATTGAATCGAGACAGAGATGGATTCGAGATTGGATGCTGCATGTGTGCATCGCTTTGTTTTTCGGGTACACACTGGAGCGCGGGTGGGTATTGTGGGGGTGTGGGTGTGCGTCATGCTGACATATGTGCATCTGGGAGAGGTAGTTTTCTCTGAATCAGTCTTGACAACGGTATGGGTTTTGCGAATGATCCCGACTTAGGAGTTTATATCTATGTACATATGTCCCTTTTGACATTCGATTCGATTCGAATTTTGGGTAGTAGGTACGCGGATACATGGAGTGTAGGTGGATCGGGGAATGTGAGCGGTACGATCACCTACTTGTGAGTGGATCTTTCTTATTGATTGTTTCGGTTTTGTTTTTGTGATCGCTTCTTTCCGGAAACAAAAGTGGTGGTGAGAAAAGGGAAAGTTGGACGGAACAGTCATTTGATCTGTTACTGAGAGAGTGTGTGCTTTATGGCTTGCTTTGGAAGTCGGTCACATAAAAAAATAAAACAAAAAAAGTAAAGAGGAATTGAAGCCGATTTTTGCTTGTAAATTGGTTATGTTGCTGTGAGGATCTCTTGAACATCGAGCTTATAGGCTACAGAAACCTTCTTCTTTCTTACTTACTTATCAGGCCAGCGATCCTTGGAGTATCTGAGCCTGAGCTATAGCTGCCTTCCATCCTTAACGGTCACGCTGCTTCCAGTTATCAAGACCAAGATGTCTTACATCCGCGATTACTTGATCTTTATACCGGAGGTTCGGTCTTTCTCTTCTTCTCGAACCAGGAGGCTCCGAGTCGAAGACCCTCTTAGCTGGAGCGTTGATGTCCATGCGCTTGATGTGGCCGAACCAGTGTAGTCGGCGGATCTTTGCCTTCCGGACTACATTCACATCTTTGTACAGCTCGTAGAGTTCGCGGTTATGTCCTCTTCTCCATTCACCTTCCCCATAGACAGGACCAAATTCCGGCGCAGAATTTTTCTTTCGAAAGAACCCAAAATCAACTCCGCTGTCCTGTTTATCGTCTAGCTTTCGGCTCCGTACAGCAAGACTGGCAGTATGAGCGTTTCGAGTGAGGAGTTTTGACCCAAATTGTTTGGACAAGCCGAAGTAGCAGCGGCTGCCAAGGGCGATTCTATGCTAGATCTCCACTGTTGTGTCATTTGTGGAATTTACGTTTGCCCCGAGGTAGACAAACTCCTTAACTACCTCGAAATTGTAGCTGTCAGTTGTTATATTTTGTCCCAGGTGATGAGCGACGGATTGGTTTTTGCTTGACAGCATGTACTTCGTTTTATCCTCATTGACCTTAGGACCAACTTGTTTCGCTTGTTCTTCAATCGCCGTGAATTCTTCCACAATGTTAAGGCGAGGCCACGCGATGATGCCGATATCATCGGCGTATCCTAGCAGCTGGACGGACTTGTAGAAGATAGTGCCTTTCCTGTTGACGCCTGCCCGTCGCACTATCTGCTCCAGCACCAGGTTGGAGAAGTCACATGACACCGCATCTCCTTGCCGAAATCCGGTGCATGTTTCAAACGCTTCCGAAGTCCTAGAACAGAGTTGCCCGGTCCATCGCGTATTTTTTGGTGTGGCGCGACACAACTGGATCAGTTTTCCCGGGATCCCGAATTCGGCCATCGCAACAAACAGTTCTTCACGATGAATGCTGTCGTATGCGGCTTTGAAATCGATGAAAAGATGGTGTGTATCGATTCGAAACTCGTTGGTCTTTTCCAGGATTTGTCGAAGTGTGAACATTTGGTCTATAGTGGATTCGCCGGGTCGGAAGCCGCACTGGTAGCTGCTGATTAGTGCGGTGCAAAATGGCTTTATACGCTGGACAGGATCTTGTATGCGACATTGAGCAGGGATATACCTCTATAGTTCTTGCAAGATCGCCTTTTTTGTGGATGGGGCAAATAGAGCTGGTATTCCAGTCGTCGGGCATGCTTTCATCTTCCCAAATTCTGCAGATGAACTGGTGCATGCTCTCTACCAGAAGAAGCAAGCCTTCTAAGCCTGCGGCCTTGTTGTTCTTCAGCTTCTGAATAGCTGTGCCGACTTCTTCGATGCTGGGTGGGAGGACTACTTTAGCGGCTGGAGTTGGGATTTCCTCAGTCCCTACCACTCTCTCTTGATTATGCTCGTTAAGCAGCTGCTGGGAATGCTGCTTAAATACATCCACTATTCCCTGCGGGTCGGTGACAAGATTACCCTCGCAGTTTCGAAGAGCCTGGGTGCCTTTTTTGAAGCTTCCTGCAAGGTCTCTGGCTTTCTTGTAAAAGGCTCGTGTTTTATGCTTATCCCTAGACAAACAGGGTGTTCAATTAAGCTTACTTACTGAGCTGTAAATTCTTCAAAACATCACATGATTTCCGGTTGTAAAAAGGCACAGAAAATTTGCGAAAGTGTAGACAATTTTTATTTGAGTTGAAAACCAATACCTGCCATTTAGTCATGTCAACAATGACTACCTTATACTAGGTCCATACGGCCAGTCTGATTTTAATTCACTTCTCGTGTTTCACAACCCGTGAAATGTTGTCTCCTAAGACTGCATTCGTTGTTGTCTTATCGACAGAGTCGAATGATTTTACGACGAAGGCGTAAAGTCGCACGACCTATCTTTCCAGCTCAGAAGGTTTATATTTCTCATAGCTCACGAATTTTGATATTAAAATTCAATACATTATTCGTAATTATTCGGATTCAAATATCTTAAAATGGCAATGTTGACTGAGCATGTTTGCCTTTGACACTTGTCACCAGTCACTGGCAAACAAATGAACAACACGCGGTGTTCCCAAGCGGTCCCCCATCTAAGTACTAATCGCGCCCGACGATTGTTGATTGCGGTGATCGGACGAGAACTGATACATAGAAATTGCTCGGACAGTGCTGTGGTTGCGGGTAACGAAACGCACACTCATGAGCTGCTCGTGAGTGTGCACTACCCAACGAGCAATTATTAAACGCACGCGCTCATGAATAATTGGCTAGCCTAGCCTACCCTACGTAGGTCTGCTATTGGTCTTCGACGGCCTTTGCCTTGAAGAGGCTCTCTGATATTATTCTATTGACGGTGTCCATTCCAGCAGTCAATCGTTGCTGTTGCCGGACAAGGTCTTCTCGATCACAGAGCACGACTTCAAGTTCATAAAGAAGTCGCCGTTCCACAGAATTATGGGCCTGATGGAAGAATAGCGGTACCGCCAATCTATCCTGGATCAGTTGACAATGATCTTAATAAAGGAATGCTTCAGGGGGGACACAAGCGTTCGGACGCACTTTTTCGAAATACATATTGTTGGGGTAGTAGGTCCCAGAGATTTAGTTATTGACCGAAGTCTTTGCCCTTACAACGTGACCTTGATTCAGCTTTACCAGCAGATAATGCCTATGTTACAGAATCTACGTCACTATTAGAACTACTTAATATATTCAACAAGTACAAGCAATCACTGACGAAAATCCTTCGAAATTAATGAGAGCCTTTACGAGAAACGTTCATTTTTAGAGGGCCTGAGGGAACAGAGCTTAAACACCCAGAAGCTCCGAAATTGTTGGAGCTAAGTTCCTCATCGGACGATACGGATTTGTCGGGTGGAGGCTAGGCGAAAAAAAAGTGAGAATTTTTCGTCACGAATTTCCGTCACGAAATCCCGTCGCGAACTTCCGTCAAGACTCTCTTTGGTGTACTGGATCGTCTGACTGGGCGATCTGGCTGAGCGTTCTCACTTGGCGGTCTGACCTGGCGGTTCGTCTGGGCGGTCTGTCTGGGCTGGCTGACAAAATTTCGATTAACACCTAAGTATTACTTGGCAGTTAGCATTTATAACAGTAAAAAGTAAGAAACCGTTTAATCTGGGCGATCTGACTGGGTGGTCTGGCTGTATGGCCTGGCTGTGTGGCCTGGCTTTGTGGTCGACTGGGTGGTCGGACTGGGCGGTCTGGCTGGGCGGTCGGACTAGGTGATCGGACTAGGTGGCCTGGTTGCGCGGTCTGACTAGGTGGTTTGGCTCGGTGGTCTGGCTGGCTGGGCGTTCTGACTTGGCGGTCTGACTGGGCGGTTCAACTGGCTGGGCGGTCTGGCCGGGTGGTCGGACTGTGTGGTTTCCCTGGTCGGTCTGATTGGGCGGTCTGACTGGGTGGTCCTGCTGGGCGATCGGACTAGGTGGTCTGGCTGGCTGGGCGTTCAGACTTGGCGGTCTGACTGGGCGGTTCAACTGGCTGGGCGGTCTGGCTGGCTGGTCGGATTGTGTGGTTCCCTGGTCGGTCTGACTGGGCGATCTGGCTGGGTGGCTGGACTGGGTGGTCTCCCTGGGCGGTCAAACAAGGCGGTCAGACTGGGCGATATGGCTGGGTGGCTGGACTGGGTTGTCGGCCTGGGCGGTCGGATTGGGTAGTCTCTTTGGGCGGTCTAGTTGGGCGGTCTGGCTGGGTAGTCGACTGGGTGGTCTAACTAGGTGGTCTGGCTGGGCGGTTTGGCTTAGCGGTCTGGCTGGAGGTCGAACTGGATGGTCCGGCTGGGCGGTCGGACTGGGTGGTCTGGCTGTGTGGCCTGGCTGGGTGGTCGGACTAGGTGATCGGACTAGGTGGCCTGGCTGCGCGGTCTGACTAGGTGGTCTGGCTGGCTGGGCGTTTTGACTTGGCGGTCTGACTGGGCGGTTCAACTGGCTGGGCGGTCTGGCTGGATGGTCGGACTGTTTGGTTTCCCTGGCCGGTCTGATTGGGCGGTCTGACTGGGTGGTCTGGCTGGGCGGTCGGACTGGGTGGTCTGGCTGGCTGGGCGTTCTGACTTGGCGGTCTGACTGGGCGGTTCAACTAGCTGAGCGGTCTGGCTGGGTGGTCGGATTGTGTGGTTTCCCTGGTCGGTCTGACTGGGCGATCTGGCTGGGTAGCTGGACTGGGTGGTCTGGCTGGGTGGTCTCCCTGGGCGGTCAGACTGGGCGATATGGCTGGGTGGCTGGACTGGGTTGTCGGCCTGGGCGGTCGGATTGGGTAGTCTCTCTGGGGGGTCTAGTTGGGCGGTCGGCTGGGGGGTCGACTGGCTGAGGGTCGAACTGGATGGTCTGGCTGGGCGGTCGGACTGGGTGGTCTGGCTGTGTGGCCTGGCTGGGTGGTCGACTGGGTGGTCGGACTGGGCGGTCGGACTAGGTGATCGGACTAGGTGGCCTGGCTGCGCGGTCTGACTAGGTGGTCTGGCTGGCTGGGCGTTCTGACTTGGCGATCTGACTGGGCGGTTCAACTGGCTGGACGGTCTGGCTGGATGGTCGGACTGTTTGGTTTCCCTGGTCGGTCTGATTGGGCGGTCTGACTGGGTGGTCTGGCTGGGCGGTCGGACTGGGTGGTCTGGCTGGCTGGGCGTTCTGACTTGGCGGTCTGACTGGGCGGTTCAACTGGCTGGGTGGCTGGACCGGGTGGTCTGGCTGTGTGGCCTGGCTGGGTGGTCGACTGGGTGGTCGGACTGGGCGGTCTGGCTGGGCGATCGGACTAGGTGGCCTGGCTGCGCGGTCTGACTAGGTGGTCCAGACTGGGTGGTCTGGCTGGCTGGGCGTTCTGACTTGGCGGTCTGACTGGGCGGTGCAACTGGCTGGGCGGTCTGGCTGGCTGGTCGGATTGTGTGGTTTCCCTGGTCGGTCTGACTGGGCGATCTGGCTGGGTGGCTGGACTGGGTGGTCTCCCTGGGCGGTCAAACAAGGCGGTCAGACTGGGCGATATGGCTGGGTGGCTGGACTGGGTTGTCGGCCTGGGCGGTCGGATTGGGTAGTCTCTCTGGGCGGTCTAATTGGGCGGTCTGGCTGGGTGGTCGACTGGGTGGTCTAACTAGGTGGTCTGGCTGGGCGGTTTGGCTTAGCGGTCTGGCTGGAGGTCGAACTGGATGGTCCGGCTGGGCGGTCGGACTGGGTGGTCTGGCTGTGTGGCCTGGCTGGGTGGTCGGACTAGGTGATCGGACTAGGTGGCCTGGCTGCGCGGTCTGACTAGGTGGTCTGGCTGGCTGGGCGTTTTGACTTGGCGGTCTGACTGGGCGGTTCAACTGGCTGGGCGGTCTGGCTGGATGGTCGGACTGTTTGGTTTCCCTGGCCGGTCTGATTGGGCGGTCTGACTGGGTGGTCTGGCTGGGCGGTCGGACTGGGTGGTCTGGCTGGCTGGGCGTTCTGACTTGGCGGTCTGACTGGGCGGTTCAACTAGCTGAGCGGTCTGGCTGGGTGGTCGGATTGTGTGGTTTCCCTGGTCGGTCTGACTGGGCGATCTGGCTGGGTAGCTGGACTGGGTGGTCTGGCTGGGTGGTCTCCCTGGGCGGTCAGACTGGGCGATATGGCTGGGTGGCTGGACTGGGTTGTCGGCCTGGGCGGTCGGATTGGGTAGTCTCTCTGGGGGGTCTAGTTGGGCGGTCTGGCTGGGGGGTCGACTGGCTGAGGGTCGAACTGGATGGTCTGGCTGGGCGGTCGGACTGGGTGGTCTGGCTGTGTGGCCTGGCTGAGTGGTCGACTGGGTGGTCGACTGGGTGGTCGGACTGGGCGGTCTGGCTGGGCGGTCGGACTAGGTGATAGGACTAGGTGGCCTGGCTGGTCCGGCTGGGTGGTCTCCCGGGCGGTTCGACTGACACTCACGCATTTTTTTTTTTTGATTTTCTCTGGCGAAAAAAGTGTTGATGAAGACCAAACAACCAACCGCAAAAGTGATAGATGCCTGTTGTCAGATGTTCTAAGCTACGGCTTAGGAAGGATACGGAACAGCAACATGCCTACAATAAATGCAGATCGAGGGAAACAGCACTCCACTTACTAGTCAGCATCATAGAAGGGTCATTCGAACACAAGGAATATACCCTACTGGCCTTTCTCCATACTGAGGGCGCCCTTAGCAATGTTGAAACCTGGGCCGTCACTAAAGCCCTGATTGATCTAGGTGTAATAGATCCAGTGATAGAACTGATACGACAGCTGCTAACACAAAGAGTCATCAGAGCCAACTTCGCTGATGCCGATTCAACTAGAATGGTCAGCAGAGGTACACCACAGGGTGGCTACTTTCCCCTCTTCTCTGGAGCATGATAGTCAATAAACTACTACTTTTGCTAGAACAGGACGGGTACGCTGTGACCGCCTATTGGACGAAGAACTGCGGTGTTTTTATATTCTCTAATGATGTGTTACACCCACAATCTGAATGGAGTGCAGTGGTTTGGGTTCGTTGATATTCGTTCACTACTCTCAGGTGTGGTTGTCCTAGATAGGACGAGAGCCGACCAAATTCCGCATTGGTTATAGTCCGTAGTAATTCGTTCGAGCACTTTAGTATTGCATACGCAGAGGATGAATTTCAGTTGACCATATACGAGTACCATTTACCAGCAGAGCACCGTGGCGCAGTGGGTAGTGTGTTGGCCTCTGACGCCGATGACACGGGATCAAATCCCGACACAGCCATGTCATCGAACGTGTTTTTCACGGTGTTTCTCCTCAGCGGGGTTCTGACAAAACCCCCTGTAGTAAAATTGTCATGAAAAGCTTCTCGAAATTCGCCGTTCGGAACCGGCAATAAACTGTAGGTCCCTTTCACCTATGGGAAAATGAAATCACACACAACATGGGTGATTGAGAGAAGCTTGGCTCAGGTTCTTCATGGACTGTAACGCCAACATACATACATTAACCAGCACGATGTGATCCATATGGTTTCGCAACGGGCCAATACCGGCCTACGTGTGGCGTATGCCAACTATTACAACCTAACTTCACCTATGTTCACATCTTACAGAGGTCTCCCATGTTAAGCACATGAAACTTTCAATTCCAAAGAGCTGTTAGCAGTCAAGGACGTGTTATGCCACCTCATTTTTTTCTCAAGGACTTCGGGATAATGCTACCACCTGCACCGAATTTTAGAAATATTTATGGAATATTAGGTTTATAGCGTACGAGGGGACAAACCATATATGTATGTATATTCCAGCGGGACCCTGCTCCTTCTGTATGGCTGAAATTCCCATGAACACGTCGAACTACACCGAACTAATGTATGTCCTCCTAGCTCCACAGACCTTAATTCACTGGATTACTATGTATGGGGCGTAGTTGAGCGTGAGAGCATTTGACTCCGGCATTGTTTCCGGCCCAGAGTTGAGCAGGTTGTTACCGTTAGTAGTTTGGTTAGGTAAATGGGTGCCCTATTGACGAGAGGTCAGGCCTCGTTTAGACTACGGGGAGTACATTGTGCCCAGTTAACGCTTCACTTGTAGAAACCTAAAAGTTACCCGTTAAGCTGAAACACCTAGATGCAGATAGAAATCCCAGTAGTCTGCTAAGCCTAATGTTACGTTCCTCTTCTATAGTCCCGAAAGTAAGTGACTTCCAAGGAAAATGTTCCTTTTTTGGGATAATGTCGGGGTAGACGGGCCATGTTAATCTTGCCATTGTGCATGTAGCTAATTGATACCTTCGTTTATTGGGTTTCACTATTACCTTCGCCTCAGCTGTGATCTGCGTTGAGTTTGCGCCTGGTCCTAATCTAGCTAGCTCGTCCACCTTCTCATTTCCGGAAATATTCATATGACCTGCTATCCAGTAGAGGGTCGCCTTATTGACATCTGATATCTCCTCTAGCCTCTCTTTGCAGAGTTTAACGAGCTTGGATCTTATCCATGGTGCCTGTAACCACTGCCAATGTTTTGCAATGATAGTGCTGCAAATTACGTCCTTAAAATCGCCAACAACATCAGGTAACTTGTCACTTCAACGTCAGCAAAACACTTCTGTTTAGTCTCTCTCGAAAATCATCAACAATGTCAAGGCCAGATAACTGACGTCGTGCACTAAAATGCCACAGCATCGACAAACCCCCCCTCAAAAAAAAAACAAAACTCTTTTCGCACTAAAAACAAAAAACCGCCGGACGATGCAGAAGGGGAAGAATAAATAAAATATATTAAACGCTAAACTGCAAAGGAAACAGGCATCGTCTATAATTAAAATTTGGCACCATTGTCGAGACCACTCGACAGACGCCTGAATCCGCAAATCAGTTGTCGCAAATTCAAATCCGAGAGTCCCTATCACGTATCGGGTGAAGGTATTCGTTTACAATCGCGTTTTTTGGCGTCCATCACACCAATGTACACTGTCACCGCGTTAACGTTGACCGAAAACAAATTCTGGCGCTTAATCTAAAATAATCCGTACATCACCAAAGACCCGGCACAACACCATATACTCTGCATAGATCAACAAGAAGAATAAATAAAACAACAGAGAAGCCCTCCTGAACCCTTTTTGTCAGATCATGTAAAGGCACAGCGAACGTTTCTATTACCACGATCGTGCCATCATCGTATCATTCGCTCGTATCTTGTTAGCGTACACTACCAATGCTGCCGTACATTTAATTACTTTCGAGATACATAAATAAATAAATCATTTGCTCTTCATGAGTGGACAAAAAATAACAAAGGAGCACACCAAGTGATCGATGTTCCGACAACGCCTATAGCCAGCATCCACTGATCTCGACTCGCGCGACGCAAGCATGGTAGATCAGTGCGGCTAAAAATACGTAGTCATGGATGTCGTGTAGACTTTTTGGCATCGCTTCATTGGGTGATCATTTACATGTACATAGGTATGTACGTACGCCGAGAGAGTAGCCGCTCTCGATCTCGATCATATTAAATTCTCGATCGCGAGGGAACCGCATACGATCGATACGTCGTATTCGTTTGGCGGTTAATTTATGCGAATATCGCAAATTCATTTAGCGCACGACAATTACGTGTAATTACCTTCATTTCCCGAAGTGATTACACTGTTATGTTGTTGTTGTTGTTGTTTTTGGATCTCTCCTTCAACACCACCAACCCAACGAGGTAAAGGGATTTATTTTGGCGCACAATTAATCGAATTCTTGCAAATAAATCGCATATAGATTTCGGGACGTGGCGGTTGTTAATTACGATTTTTGAATAGATTTATGGATCGCGGTAGCAGCGCACAAGCTTGATGAGCTGTAAGTCGTGATCATGAGTAGTATCAGTTGAGCAAAACTTTCTTCTTGCTCGCTTCGAATTTGCTCATTCTTTTTCGAATTCGATTAATTAAAAACTAATCAAAACGTATTCCCATTAATCACTTTTTGAAGAAGCTAAATGCAAAAAAGAAAAGAAAAAACCCCGCCATGGTCTATAGTCCCATCACGTATCTAAGCCACCTGCTGTTAGTAGCCCGTGGAGGCTTACAGCTACATCTATTATGTACCCCGCCCTACCACAACTCTAATCCAAAACTGGAAAATCGCCACAAGCCACCCATGGACTACACCAACGCGGAAAGGTGTGCACCATCAAACGTTTAACTATCGATCGACGACGCCGAGTAACCTTCAAGGCTAGTTCGTATACACGACCACAAATTCACATCCACACATACGTACATACATACATACATATATGACACTCAACTGCACGCTTCCCATCTGAATGCTAATGAAGCATCGAACTGCACGTCGACCGCGCATGGCGACTCATCATCACCCAGTCGTCATCGAAAGTGAAAACGATTTTCCGTCTTAGAACCAAACCAGACTCGACTTCACTCTCGATTTCATTTTGAATACAGCGATGACAAACCGATGACACATCAACCTTTCGTACAACATTGGGCGGCGGAAGTTCTGGGTGCATCTGCATCGTTACGCATTGTCATCCCACAATAAAGTCCAGGTTCTAAGCATTCATCATCGCCCGATATGGTAAGATACTCGTACGCATATACTCGTCAAACGCGATCACTTGACGGTCAATTGGGTAAAAAGGGCTTCTCGTTTCGTTTCTGTTGATCGACTCCCTCGGGAGGGGGACCGACCCGTTGTGGTTCATAAAACTTTATAATGAAGTGGCCGCCTGTTGTAGATTATGCAAGAGGCTTGAGATAACATATCGTCTAGTAAGAGGCTATTAACTGACGTAATAAGTAAGTAGATACACCGGCATGTCGACTGGTGTAAGGTGCACCAACCAGGTGGTGGGGAGCGTTCGGACTTTGTTTTTTGTAAATAAATTCAACCTAACCTTATAAACGTTTATGGAATGAAACTTTTAATAAACTAAAACGCATCGCAGGAGACCCCAGAGGTCAATTAGACTATAATTTGAAAAAAGTATACGAACGTTCCGAAAAAAGTAAAAGTTCGGAGTCAGTTTTGAGGTTCAATTATGTAAGGGACTACAGCGCGGCGGCGGGACGGAGGGGGAACTAAAAGGCATGGTGGCTTTCAAATTTTCGTACGAGAGTTTAACCTCAAAATTAGGTCAGTTAGCCATTGAATGATTAAAAAAAAGAACAAAAAACGACGAAAGATAAATACCAAAAGTAGGTTCATACCTGTCCCTAGTACGAGTATCTGTTATGTGTTCAGTTGCATAGATATGGCAGTCATATCGAATGCAGTGATTGACAAAGATGTGTGCAGCTGGGCTAAGGAAATGACGTGAAGAAGGGGCTGTGATGTAAGTGAATGATTTGTTCGTTTTGGAAAGATGTTATGGAGGAACTCGTAGGCTTAACGCAGACTGTTTAAATAGACTTGATCTACAAGGTGGTAAAATTAAATTTCACTGACCTACTATTGGGTTTGGTGCCACACTTTTGAGCTAGGTTATGAATATAATCGATACATGATGGGGGATTTTGACAAAAGGCTGTTACGTATTAGGGCCGACGTCAAACAGGTTCAAATAGATTCTGGCCAGAGTTGTGAAATTGGTAAAGATCGATGTGAATTTTATGTCCAATCGGTTTGAGAATATTTTATTTCATAACTGAAATTTTCCTATTTTTGTGATAAATGTAGCGCGCACCGTAACGTCGAGTGGGTTATACAAGCTTTATTGAGGTAGGGGCTTCTCCTGTTGTTAAATCTTTCTCTATGAAAATGTAAAAGAGTTGCTCAATCATGAAAGTATGATATTTTATGGACCCGAGCTATCACAAGCAATGATAGTGAGCTACTGTGAATTATATTTAAATTCAAAGAAAAGAAGAAAAAACAGCTAATCTTACCGCGGGCATAAACCTTTTATAATGGGTGTTTTTTTAGCGGTATACAAATTCAGTATGAAATAAAATACTTTAGACCAATATTGATGTCTTTGATTTTAGCGTTTTTTAATAGATAGTTTTATGCCATTTCAGATATATGTATGTACGCCACGGCTGGCTTAAATGAAGCGCAATCGGGTGAAGTCCAATTTTCCACAGATTTACCGAACAACTGGGGCCGTACATATATCAGCAATAACACGGCGAATGTTGACTTCCAAATCGTCCAATGTCTTTGGTTTATCGGCATAGACTAGGCGTGAGATCACAGGATCGTGGAGGCCAGTTCACAGGTCCATTACGCGAAATTATGCGCTCAGCAAATGTATCTCGCAATATGTAAGTGATAGTGTCGCGCGCCGTGTGATATGTATATTGCCCCATCTTGTTGAAACCAAAGTTCTGTCAGGTCAGTGCCATTTTTCCGGAGGAACGAATAAGTCAGAAGCCTCTATAGCGCTCGCTCTTTCTATTGACGGTAACATTCTGGCATTGTACTTAAAGAAATATGAGGCGATGATTCCACCGGCCCATAAAGCACACAAAACAGTGAGTTGTAATGGCTGTAAGGGCGTCTCACCAAAGATTTGCTCGTCTCATCGGAGAACAAATTTTTGCGTTGAAAATGAGGATCATGGTTTCGGCCCTTTTGCGCAACCTAGGACGCGTTTAATGGTCACTTGGTTTCAACTCTTGCACAAGCTCGATCTTATAAGCTTTTAAGCCAAGATCATCCACAAAGTGGATGGGCATAGCTCTAATTGCTGTACACGAGGACGAATCGACTTATTCGGATTTTTCTCAACACTGCGCTCCACAACAGCAATAACTTCTTCAGTTCGCACTGTTTGTCGTCCTTGGGGATGCGTATTATCAACTAGAGTGTACGTGGTTGGGTGGGTTTTTTTGCTTGATGCTCCTCCCATAGAACTGTGAAGAATCCTACTTTCGCAGCTTTCACCGTTATTTTCTGTTGACTTCAATTTTTTAGTTACCTTTTCAAAGACAACCTGAATCATCTAAATCGAACTGTCTTAACTGAAGTCAAATGAAAGTGTTAATCATTTTAACAATCTGTGTTTGAAGACATTCAGTTTTCTGAATTAAAGAAGTCCTTGAAGCTACTGAAGCCACTTCGACTATTTAAGCTCTTGAAAGTTATTAAAGTCCCCAAAGACACTTAAGTTTTTGATTTCATTGAAGTCATTTGAGACATGTACGTAAGCTGCATATATTTTTTTGGAATGTATGCTATCATTACATAGAAGTCATTTGGAATGTATAGGTACTATCATTGCATTGAAGTCATCTCAAATCTCTGAAGTCTTTTATGTGAGTCGAGGCTTCAATTACATGTTTTAATACCAGAATTTATTACAGTCTTCAAAATCACTAAAGTTTTTAAAGACATTGAAGTTTTTAACAACAGTGAAGTATTTGAAATTAAGTTTTTATTTCAGAATATTTCGAAATGTTGGTTTCATTGAAGTCCTTGAGGCCATATACGCAAAAACTGTATGCATCTGCCTTGGTAGTGGCTGAAGTCTTTTAAATCAATTTTCATAGGTTTATTGGTTCTTTGAAAACAGTCTTGAAAAACACTGAAGTATTTAAGGATACTTTAAGAGGCATTAGCATTTTTGAAGAAATTGAAGTCTGTGAAGTCACCTGCGTGGACACTGAATCTTTAAATTCATTCAAATTATCAGAACTCCTTAAGGTTTATTTTTTAGAGCTTGTCTTGAAGACATTGTCGTCGGACTAGCTCAATGTAAGAAAATCTTTGGAGACAATGAAGTCATCCGGTTCTTTTGTTACCGAGGTGTTCGAAATCATTGCCGATGAAGTAATGTTTCGTCTGAACTGATTGAAGTAGTCGAGTTCATAGTCATTGAAGAGTCCTCAATTCCTTGCGGTATTTTAAATGATTGCAGTCCCAGAAGTACGTGCCTTAAGGCAACTAATGGTTTCATTGTCAATGGAGTCGCCTCATTTTGAAATTTTTGAAGTCATTGAAGCTTTTGAAATCCCGGAAGTCCTCAAAGGGATTTAATTTTTTGAAGTCATTGCAGTCACTTGCCTTTTTCTTTAATTTTTCAAGTCTCTGATGTCCTTGGAGTGATTAAAGTCTTTTAAGAAACGGTAAAACCGATTAAAGTCATTGACCGGAACAGAAAAATAAAAATTGTTTGAGAGACTGAAGACAGACGGAATCACTTGGCTTCCTGACAATTGAAGATTACTTTTTCAACTCTTGTCTAGTATGAAGGGAACAAATGTGGATTGACAGAAACAGCCAGGAATCTATCAAGTTATATCCTTATATGGCCACCAAAGCTCACAATTTTTCGTTATCATAACCATGTGTATAGGACATCCATTCTTACATGATTTCAACAGCATTTGTTCGTGTCTCGAGATGCTTCATCGACCCAAGGCACATGCTAACCCAAACGTTCGTCACGATTGTTGGTTCCTCTCACTTTTTCCAAATCGAACCTAAATCCCCACAAAAAGGAAAAAAAAAAGCAAAACAACAATCAACAAATTCCTTTCCAGAAGTTATCTAATCTCTCACATATTGCCTGTAAAGTACGAAAAACAAAAGCCAAAAAAAGTTTCCTCCTCACATGCAAGTGGTTCCTTTCCACTCATTTACCCTATCGCAGATCATTAACCATATTAGTCTCAGAGACAACCCATTAGCCCTGCCGTTCATTACCTAATCACCCTTTCGACCCAGATAGCCTGTTTTGTGTATGTGTGTGAATCTAAGTCGCATTCGCTCTAAACCTGAGAATCCGAATCCAATTCGTGTTGTATAAGTTGCACCGAAATTGGCAGTGACAATAAAACTAGGTGAGAAGAAAACCCCTCGAACTCGGTGATAACCTCTCATGTTCAACTCGTTCGCTACTCGCGCTTATCCCGCCTCCAGATCTGCATAATAATTGAACTTCCGAAATCCCCAACAGCAACAGTGACACGACAACAACGACGACGACGATCGATTACTCGTATCTTGGATGTCGACTGCTATATAACACCTGGAATGAATGGCATTTTAATGATGTGACGTGTGGAGACTCGAAGAAGAAAAATGGATCACGAAGAGAGGGAACTCGTTGTCGTATGGGAAACCAGTGATAACCAATAGCCAATCCGGAACGAAGGAAAGACCCAATAGGAGAGGATAAGAAATACTTTCGATCTCGTCGTTGTGCTCATGATGATGATGGAGCATCATCGTCGTCGGCAGCGCAGCATCATCGATCGAACGAAATGTCTTGACGATCTTGTCGTAGTCGTGTCTTTCATACATCCATACATGCTTGGTTATATCGCCGGCAGACAGACGGTACTGGGTAAATCTCAGCCAATTCGTGGCTCGGGAAACTAGGTCGCAGCTTTATTAGCATCTGAGTGTGGAGAACGTGGTGGAGAGGTTTTTTTTTTCACTTTTTCTTATTCCTCCTTTCCAGCTCTTTGGTCGTTTGGTTTTTCCTTTATATATTGATCATTTGGGTGTTTGTCGAGTTGCTGTTGTATCTATCTATTGGCGACGGACCCGGAGTACGAGTATTGTTATTATTTTTCATTCAGATGTGGGATTTTCTGGAAACCAAAGACTACAACGACGACGGTGGGTATAATGAGGTTTTTTTCCTTTACTTCTTCGTCTTCATCTGGAGGTGGTGGTAGTGGTGGTATTCATCCTTTGTATTCCGTGACAGTAGACATGTTCTGTTTGATTCGTTAGCTGGTAGACCGTTAAAGAATAAGCGAAATTATTTTTTTTTTGTTGGTTTTTGGTCCGGAGACCAGTGGATGTGTTGCGCAATTTTCACCATTTTCTAGGAGGCGGACTATAAAGAATAGAAAATCTGAAACGTTGCCTTTATCCAATTTAGAGATCTTTATGGAATTTCAATGGATATTGGCTTTGTACGAAGCGATGTTGACGAGGAAGGGCCTATTGTGTCGAGAGGTACATGTTTCTTTATGCCTTTTGTATCAGACGGCTAGCGGCTGGATGGGGGCCCTTTGAGAGTGGAACTATGTTGCAAGGGAATTCTTTTGCCGACAGGATGATTGCTACCTATGGGAAACGAGCGATTCGCGACATCTGAACGTTAGATTGTCCTTGGCAGTATTGGGAAATTTGGGAAGTCATCAGCTGCTGACAATTGATGTTGGGTGAAAGGTAAAATTCGATTTGCAGGATCCGGCAATGCTACTAAATCCCCCTTTCCTCTTTCCAAATGAGCTTATAAAGATCATTTTCAACTAGAAATCCAAGTGTTAACGTAACTGGCAGTCCGCGAGGAATTTTATTGGCGCCCCCTTAGCATCATTGACTGCCTATAAAACATTCCCTTACCCTCAACCATAAGCATAAAGTCGCAAAATGGTTGGCAAGGGAGGGAATAAAATCAAGAAAAAACCAACGAATAGGTAGATAACGCGAAAAATAATCGCCTGAGTGACAGCTGGGAAGGGGGCGTCCTAAAACACATATATACATCTGTACATACGCGGCGATTGTCAAGTTGGACGGAAAATGATGATGAATGATATTGCTTATATCATGTACATCGTACATGTAATACTCAAACGTAACTGAAACCAAGAAAATGTAGCGCCCTGCATATTTGGCGCCCTACACTGTTGGTAAGAATTTATCCTTTAAGATTGGCCTGTACTTTAGAGTTCTCAAAAACAGCATAAACATCACACATAAAAGCTTTTTTTCATGCAAGCCAACAGTGCTGCAGAAGCGCCTAATACGAGCCCCAAAAGAAAAGGGGGCGCCCTGAAAGCATAGACATATTCTGCGATTATCAAGCTATACTGAACAAAAAACGATGAACGATATTGCTAGTATCGCGTACTTGGAACTTAGAGTATTGAAACGTGAGAAGGTCGATTAAGATACAGTGCCCTACAGATTTGGCGCCTTACGCTGCCAGTAAGAGTTAGGTCTTCTCAATTGCTTTCTTCTTTGGTGGCGTTACAGCCCATGAAGGACCAGAGCCAAGCTTCTCTCAATCACCCATGTTGTGTGTGTTTTTTATTTTTCACACAGGTGAAAGGGACCTACAGTTTAATGCCGATTCCGAACGGAGTGAGTCGAGAAGCTTTTTCATGGCAAGTTTACTACGGGGGGTTTTGCCAGTACCCCGCCGAGGAGGAACGTCGCGAAATAAACATTCGATGGCGTTGGTGTTATCGGGATTCGAACTCGCTCATCGTGCGCCAGAGTCCAATACACTAACCACTGCGCCACGGCCCCCTGTTGCTTTGTGTTCTCGAATTCTCCCTTTGTCTTGAAAAATTGGAAGAGAGCATGAACATCTTTCATAGTAACTAATATGCAATGTTACTGTTAAGCAGAAACGCCCATTTTGAAGCCTCAGCGGGGCCCTACCAATGAGCTACCTTGATTCTTCCACAAGATTTTTCTCGATAAAGAACTTAAGTGCCTTTTTTGCCTGCTGATTTTTGTCATTTTTTCATTGAGTACTGCGATAACGTGCATCTACTGTTACGACGACCACTAGGAATGGACGTGGCTGTGGTCGTCTTCATAGATACGTTGCTGTTCAACCCTTTTTCCTCATTGATCGATGGAAGGTAGGTAGATCCAGTTCAAATTTCTCACTGTAACATGGTCGCAAAATCACATTAGTTTACCTTTTTTAGGTGTCCCGAAGCAGTGAAGGCTTAGGGAGATTATCCAAAAAGTCTGATCCAAAATGTTGATCTTGGGTCATATCCGCAGTGAGTACTTGATGTCGAGGTTAATAAAAATATAAGTCCCGTCCATAGCTCTTGGCCTTGTTTTCATTCAGAACCATCAAGTTTAGACGACTGCGAATTATGACCGAAATTAAAAAAATTCATATTCAATTCCCCATGTCATCATGGAACGTCACCTGTATAAAGACTTTCAAGCTATGTCGCATCACTGCCAGACTAAAATTGATTGAATAATAAATATAAAAATAGTTATTTGTCATGTGAAAGATCGTCAAGGAATGAACGAACTCGCGATCATTCGATGGGCGTTGCAGTTTTCGATTTATTTTCGAAAATATCAAGTGATGGGCATCTGCTTGTAGTTATTTTCCTGGTGCTACCCTTTTTCAATAACTTGACATGTTTTGACATCTTCCTAGTGATTTAGAGTGCCGTCCTGCTTTTAAGGCGCACCTAGTGAAGATAATACACATACCATGGCGTGAATATGGCTATTTCTATTTTAGAGATATTTAACCAACAGCCAGGAGTCAATGGATTAAGAACATCCATCAGTATCAATAAACTTCAAGTTTTCCAAATCCAACTTAATCCAACGCATTTGTCGCACAACTCAGTGTCACTGCCCACGCCACTAGGCGAGCACATCCAACTTCACGATCGAAATAGATCGATTTGCCTCAAGTCCAAGTAGGTCAACCAGTCGCTAGCCTGGCACTTTAGCCCCATCTCCGAGCATTGAAAAATCATCCAAAAACAAAAGCAAACAGATAACCCAACGAAAGTAATTGTCAATATCAATCACGTTGGCATGGCGAACGTTCCGCCAATTTCTTTCACCTCTCAAAATCGCCCGCCTGTCGATATTGTATTCCCCTCTGTGTACGGGCATGCGATCGGCGATGTAAGTAAAAGTCAAAGTCCAAGGTCGGCAGGGATGCTGTTATCCAGTTAAGATACCCACTAGATATGCCAAAATGAGATGAGATTTGATTTGGATTGCAACTTCCTCATCCGTCATGCCGCTCGACAACAAACATGTCTATCTATCCTACCTATAGGTACATAGATAGATCACGAAGTGACAGACGTAACTAATGTCAAGCTTACGTGACACATGCCGGTTGACTACATCTGAATTGATGTATGTAAATAGACTCCATCATAAGAGCGCCGAAAACCAAAATCAAGAAGAAGCAAAAGTTGGTGCGGTGGGGCAAGGAAAAAAAAAGTGAAAGGGCTTGAGTTGACATACAAATAAAAATAAAAAAATAAAAAATAAAAATAAAATGCTAATTCGCTCGTGACATAAATTCCCACCACTGTACGGTGTATGGTATCTGTCAGTTGATTGTTTAGCGCCTCGTGGCTCACCATTGAAAGTGAAAAGAGGGCCAACCTGCGTGGAGTACCTATGTAGCTATCAAATCTGTTTATTGTATGGCAACAATCGAGCTTGTCCATGTGTTGTTTGCTTGGTCAGTTATTCATTTTGACTTCGATTCGCTTTGGACTTCTTTCGATTTTCAATTCCATCGGCCTTGAAAGTGAAAAGATGTCACACTTTCGCTTTTCGATTACGCTTTGGATTGAGATCAGGCTTTGCTACCTGAATCACTAATGGCATGGTATATAGTACTAGTATGTAGCCAGTTCAGTTCAGCAGACGTGACTAGGCAAATTTTCTTTATATGGAGTTGGAGGTGGAGGTGGCAACGGAATGAGGATTATGGCGAACAACAGTAGGCTTCATTTAGTGAGTCGTGCTAAGTCAATTAAACCGAGGTAGAGTGGCGATACGATCAGAGACTTAGGCTTTATCGTCCGATGCATGTTCGAACTGCAAATGGATTGTAATGCTGCGACTTGTGGCTTGTTACGTGTGGGATGAATGGGGCATTTTAATTGACACTGGCTTGCAGAGAAAATTTTCGGTAGTCCACGAACGTCGGCGGACACGTCCCAGTTTCGTTTCGGTTTTTTTTATTTTGTTATGATTGTCTTAAGATGCCATCGACGATACCGAATTTGGGTCTCGAATGGGGAGGGTCTCTTTTTACTGCTGGGAGACGGTGGTAATGGCATGTGTTTCCGGGTGGAACGCGATGCATAGAAGGTACTATATTAAAGAAATTGTTAGGGTGGTACTATGTACATATATGTACATATTTCGTCAGTTCGAGGAATTTTAACCTCTGGGACCTTAGCAGCGACAAGCCCATGTTCCGGAACTTCACGTACATACATGGGCAAGGATCAGTCATAACTCACATACCATTCGTACTCTCGTACGTGTTGCACAGCTGCTTCAATCACTAAACAACTCGAGATCAACTTCAAGATCCGGCACTTATGTACATATATGCCTCCATTCTAAATGGCTACGTCATCGAGTTCCCTCGATCTCGACGTACTCACACGATCAGCTGACTGCATACAAGTCATCTAACCGCAAGTGGTACAGAAAAGCGCGGGATTTTCCCTCTCTATCGCTCGTTAAAGCCCACACAACATACTTGTACTCGTATATGGTATCTCAAGACATGGCTTACAACTTTTCGAGACTTTGTGGTGAATAGTGTGAATTTACGCGCCCCTCCCCCGTAGCCCCGCTAACACGATCCCATGGAATTACATTAAAATTAGTTTTTTTTTGTCTTCATCTCTTCCTTGCTTCGGCTCGATCGGCATATTCGTCCGCGTCTTCTTGTCCGGAGTTTGTGTTGTATGTTGTGTTTTCACTTTCTATAAAAACCAACCAAATCGACACGGTGACCCAGTTTATGCTGTGAAGTTGTCGGAGTCTTGAGTTGCTGGTTTTTTGCTGTACCCTAACACACTATGCCTGTACGGTAGTGATCGTGTTTTTTGGACTCGATGCCGGCTGATGGTGTTAGTTGGCTGTTATTGTAACGAGTTTCGAGTTTCTTTTCTTTCTTTGCTTCCAACCGGCAAGTCACTAGCCGTACACTAGTACTTAGAAGTCACCGAACGAGTTTATTTCAGAAGTGATCTTTGTCGAGACGATCGTCAATGTAGTTCTGACTTTCTCACGCCACTGTAAATGGTCGGACTATGGTAAAGTGTGTAGTACAGTGAATGAGATATGTTTAGAAGACGACGACGACGACGATGACGACGATCAAGAAGACAAAAACGATTGTGCTGCGGACTAGCAGCGTTTTCTGTTTGATGAGCGCTTGTCGGATTTTCCTCTTCCTCTTCGCTGGCGTTTTATTTATTTTTTTCTTTTTTTTTTTTTTCGTTTTTTGTATGAGCGATGGAAATGGAAATGGAAAACTATTACATAATTGTTGTAGAAGATACAAAGTCAGTTTTTTTCTTGCTTTGCCCGTTTGTATTAAACCGACAATTCTAATGCACCAATGATGGCTACCCACGATACTGATCAGGATGTGGAGTAACATCGCGTTCAGGTGACTTCAAAAGCGACACTCGAAGGCTTCTTCCCATCTAAAACTGTAAACAAAGTAGAGGCAAAATAGACAGATAGACAGATAGATATTTACAACAAGATATGCGGTGAATGAGAAACAATCACTGTGAGCCATTGAACTCGGTGACTGCAATTTGCATCGAATGCAATTTAATTGAACGCTCGTACAATAATAATTAGATTTTTCACGTAGCTATTGTCTTCCCTATGATTATGGGCTTGAGATCTGAGGGTCTGCTTTTGGTCAGATGCCGGTCGATGAATTCGGTTTGGGGGGGAAGGTCAATCATCTAAATTTGTATTCCTTTGTTTGGCAGCCGGACTGAAGGCGGACTTGAGATTTTATTAGACTACTAGAGTCGACTGCTAGTTAGTTGCTTTAAATCGTTTTTAATATGGATGAGGCGATTCATCATCGATTTTCAATGAACTCGATTGTGACCGTTAAGTGGAACTGGTCGATGGGAAAAGTTGGTTACTGAAGTTTAGCCATAAACATGGGGATAGTGATCGATAGAATCGTTCTTCCGACGGTTGTCCAATGTTTGAGGTGAAACATAGCTATAGGGCAATGGTAGCTTCCCCTTATAGGATGGAGAACTCTAAGGAAAAGTTGGAAATTACATATATTGAGGAGAGGGAGTTAAAAAATTAAAACAAAAATTTAAGGGAAATTTCATCAGTCGGAGGGAGAAGAGAGGGATAGAAAGTTTTTGGATATTGGCCTTTGAAATTTAAGGTCTTCTGCAGTAGCACGGATGATAATAAACTTCTTGGAGATTTCCGAATCCCGAATATATAAACTTCATTAACCTGAATTGGTGGGTAAAGAACTTCCCACCTCCTTGGGTTTTGCCTAAAACAGTATATAGAAATCAACTTTGAACGTCCAAAATTCCATTTGAACTGATCCATTTAATTAAATACGCGGCAGAACCTGCTTGTTCTGAAGAAGTTAATTATCTAGGTATTGACCTTGATCGCAGACTTAACTGGAACTCCAACATTAAAAACAAACTCACAACTTAGGCACTGTGGATCTGTCGACACACTTACGGGCAAACCTGGGTATTAAATCATAAGGTGAACCACTAGTTATATAAGTACATATGTATATATACCGCGATGGTGGATAAAAGTTGAACAAAAAACGAAAATCGTTCAACGCTTTTAACGAGCCTAGCGTGCCTCGGCATTACAGGGGCTATGCCAACTATGCTATGCACTGATTCGACTAACTCCACTACACCTATTTATTTAGAAGGTTGCGATACGCAGTGCTATCAGAATTCTTCGCTCAGAAACAGACCTACCATGTACTAGACCATAGTATCATGTGTCCATTTTGTAACAACTTCCTGAGCTGGATATGATTACTACGGTCTCGGACGCACTACCCCACACGCTCTTTTTTGACAAGTGATTTGAGATACTGATCCCAAACCGCACAGCTTGGGAAAGCGGCGATCCCTTGCTCAATGTCAAGGGCCTTAGGTGGTACAGACATGGTTCCAAGATGGGTTCCGGCGTTGGTGCTGGCATTTTTGGACCAAATCGGAAAATCTCTAGAGCTCTGAGAATGAGCCCTAATAACTTCCAGGCCGAATTATATGCTATGCTGACGTGCATCAACCTAAACTTAGAGAGTGGCATAAGAGGTGTAACCATCAATATGCTCTCACACAATCAAGCAGCGCTCAAGGCGTTGAGCTCGTATAGCACGAACTCCAAGTCCGTTAAGAAATGCCAGAAATAACGTCAAACGCTGGTGGTTGCAGGGCACAAATGAATTAAGACCAATGAATTCGCCGATCAACTCGCTAGGAAAGGTTGCAGCGAAAGGTACATATATAGGTGCCGAATGTTTCTGCGGCATTCCTAAGTTTAAGATTAACTTCTTCTTAGCCACACCTGTCCTTTTGAAACAGCGTTCAAGGACTCCACCAATCGAAAAGATTCATATGGCTCCTGAACACACACTATATTAATATCCTCAAACTTAATAGAGTAGATGTCAGAAGAATAGTTAACTACTTTTGAGGACACTGTGGTCTGAGACATCATCTCAATAAAATTAACCTCTCATATAAAACTGAGTGTCGACTCTCTCTTGAGGACAAAGAGACTGCAGGGCACATACTGTGTGAGTGTGCTGATAAGGCTAAGGCCTTATCACGTTTGCACGTTGTGCGAGCGAAGGTAACATGGAGAGGGAGAGTTTCGTTCGGGTTTACACACAACCTGAGCGGAGTGCAGTGGTTTTGGGTCGTAGATGTTCGTTCACTACTCTTAGGGGTGGTTTGTCCTAGATAGGACGAGAGCCGAATAGATTTTCGCTTTGGTCATAATTCACAGTAATACGTTCATGCACTTTTGGTGTTAATATTGCATATGTAGGGGATGAATTTCAATTGACTGTGTACGTTTGGTCGTTCTGGAACGGAGGCCTCTTACGTTTTGATAGTAAAAAGTAAGAAACTCTTCAGAGCGGGTTCAACGTCGCGCTAATGCTCATTGCTTCATCAATGTCGGCAGTGACTTAGAAGAGGCCCAAAGCAGTACTGTTGCGTCATAGCACTGGACGTTAAAAACGCGTTCACCACGGCGAATAGGAAACATATCCTTGAGGCGCTTCGATTCGAAATACATATGAGAGTACCAACTTGTATCAGTGGAATTTTGAAAAAAAAAACTCTAGGGTACAGATGATGGTGTGAACGAATGCGCAAGAACTGGAGGAGTCCCCCTAGGCTCAGTTCTACGGCCAATACTGTGTAACCTCATGTACGATGGCGTCCTTCGTCTTAGAATACCAGCCAAAGCTAAAATTGTCGGATTTGCGGACGACACAGCAATAGTTGTAACCGCAAAACTACAGGAAGAGCTATTCAAATTAGCAACGAAGCCATTTTGAGAGTTCGATGGTGGCTAACATCAGTTGGACTCACGCCAGCTGAACAAAAAAACCGAAGCGGTCCTTATCTCCAATAGAAAGAAAGAAAGAAGAAACGATTGCGCTCAGAGATAGCATCCAAACTAGCTATTGAATACCTTGGCGTTATGATCGACTCGAGGCTTACATTTAAAGAACACCTGGAGTACGTAAGCAACAAATCCTCTCGTGTGGGTACCTCTATTGCGCGGATTATGTGAAATTTAGGAGAATCAGGATACAGTCGTACACTACTTTTAGCTAAGGCAATCACATCTGTAGTGCTTTATGCCTCGCCAGTTTGGACCGGAGCTATGAAGGTGACTTCATACAGAAGGAATATCATAGCAGTAAGTCGATTATGTGCACTAAGGGTTAGTAGTGCTCACAGCACCTGGGAACACGCACCCTGTGTCATCGCCAGTATTTTACCCATTGATATACTGGCGAAAGAATTACAGAAAAAGTTTGTAGAGAGCAGACAGGAGGGACGGCTAGCACACAGTGAAGCGGACATAGGAGAAGGAAGCAGGAGCCTAAATGAGTGGCTACAATGCTGGAGCCTTTCATCTAAGGGCCGTTGGACTTACCGCCTTATTCCGAGAATAGAGACTTCGATAAACCCAAGACATGGTGCTGGCCGTCTCTTTGTCCTCGAGACAGAGTCGATACTTCAGACGAGAGGCTAATTTTGTTAAGATGATATCTCAGACCGCAGTGTCCTATCAGAAAGCTGACTAGTCTTCTGACACCCACCCTATTGAGTTTGAGTATGTCAATAGAGTGTTTGTTCGGGAGTCGTATAGGTCGTTTCGATTGCCCTCAATACCTTTTGTGCCCTGGCACCAGTGGCACAGTTTGACACTGTTTCTTTTGGCGAAGTCTTGTAGGGCATCATGGCATTCCTTGACGGTTTTTGAGTTCGTGCTGTACGAACTCAGCGCTTTAAGCGCTGCTTGGCTATCAGAGAATATGTTGATGGTTACTCTTCTTGTGCTAGTCTCAAGATTTAGATTGGCGCATGTTATGATGGCATGCAACTCTGCTTGAAAAAATGTTGGGACTCGACCCCAGGGCCTTCGAGATCTTGCGATTTGGTCCAAAGATGCCAGCGCTAACGCCAGAACCCATCTTGGAGCCATCCGTATACCACCTAAGGCCTTTGACATTTAGCAAAGGGATCATTGTTTTCCCATGCTAAGCGATTTGAGATCAATATCTCAAATCTCTTGTCAAAAGTGAAGGTGTGTGGCAATGCGTCCGATACCGTGGTAATCATATCCAGCTCGGAAAGGTGTTGTAATATGGACATGTGACCCTTGGGTCTACATGGCATATTTGTTCCCGAACACAGAATTCTGATTGCACTGCGTCATGCCATCTTTTTGATAAAAAAGTGCAGTGAAGTGAGTCCAATGAGTGCTTTTTGGGCTACCGTGGGGCAGATTGGCATAGCGCCTGTAATGCCAAGAGTAATGCTAGTCTCTGAAGGCGTTGGAGCTTAGCAATTGTAGTTTTTCGCTCAACTTTTGTCTTCCATACGGTGCACCCGTAGGTGACGATGGGTCTTACTATCGCGGTGAATAACCAGTGGACTACCTTAGGTTTAAGTCCCCAGGTTTTACCGTAAGTGCGTCGACAGGCCCACATGGCCTTAGTCGCTTTCGTAAATTTAGTTTCCATATTGGAGTTCCAGTTGAGTCTGAGGTTTAGGTCAATACCTAGATACTTTACTACTTCTGACAATCATATGCCATTTCGAAAGATTGAGCAAGGTTGTACCTTTCTCCTCTTTGTAAATGGGACTAAGATTGTCTTATTTGGATTAATCGATAAACCCTGTCTTTTACACCAGTCAGAGATAAATTGAAGCGCATTCTGCATACGCTCACAGGCAGTGGTTTCGCACTTGCCGTAACAATGACGTCAGCATATCCGATGACTTCGTAGCCCCGAGTGGATAGCTTGCGTAGTAGGTCATCGATGACTATCGACCATAGCAGTGGTGAAAAGACTTCTCCTAGTGGGCATCCTCTCGCCGCCGATACTGTCACTGAGACCTCTCCGCATGTGGCTAATATGATACGGCTATTTAGCATCGCCCCAAATCTAGTGATCAGTGGGATGGTCCACACCCCTGCATAATAGTTCAGTGGTGATCGATCATAGCCAGTAATATCGAAAGCTTCCTCTATATCGAGGAAGGCGCATTTTGCGATCTCCTTGTGTGTGAAGCTGTTTTCAATACACGTCACCAGATGGTGTAGCGCGTTCTCATATGCATACTGATTGGGATGCTGAGGTAACTGATTCTCCAAGATACCTCTAATATGGAGCTCTATCAATTTCCTAATTGTTTTTAGAAAGAACGAAGTCAAACTGATATGACTGGGAATGAAGACAAGATTGACTTCTCTCCAGATTTGGGGTATGTATCCCAGGTTGAAGCAAGACCTAAAAAGAACCATCAGTGGGGGATAAAATGGTGTTCAGGTCTATCTGTAAGATGGCAGGAAAGACACCGTCTTTGCCTGGAGCCTTATAGGGTTTAAATGAACCAATTGCCCATTTTACCCTATCAGGGCTGAAAAGTCTGCCAGAAAGGCTATTTGTTCTACTGTTGATGCTATTAATGACGTTCATTTGATCGTCAGAAGACATCGAGTGGGGAGTAGAACCAGGGAAGTGCACCTCGAGCAAAGTCTCCAGGGTTTCCCTGCGATTGACAGTAATGGTGGGGTCTGATCACGTAAACAGAAAGTAGACAACTTTTCCTTGTGACGAAATGTCTATGGCGGTAGCGTGGAGGTACAGGGACCAGAAGCAGGAGGTCGTTTTAGTGGGTTAAGGACCCACACACAGGCCTTCGATGCATTCCACCATTCTTAAAAAAACAAAAATGAAATAGTTCAAAACTTCAGTATCTAAGAGGAGCCTAGACAGTGGGGTTCAAGTCACTTCGATCAATACCAAGGTTGCGATTAAGTTTAAAAAAGTCTTGACTACAGAGGATCACCAATGACATTCAAACTGGTGCATAGAGGGACCTAAGAAGACCAACAAAAACTCGCATTCGTGCGGCTCTACTTTTCGGAAATGAAAAGTTTTTCATAACTTTCGGCTTTCTAAACGGTTTCCACACCAACCCATACCCCATTCTGTCGCAATAACTCGAAAACAAAAAACGCAGAAAGTGGGAAAAAGAGTGATTAAGTGGAAGGAAAAAACAATCCGTTTTGCAACCTAAACTTCAACTGTTGCCAAACCATTTTAGATGCAATTAAACTACCCTTATACACATAATTACTCCGCCTTTCCATCTTTCCATCTCAGATTGAAATTAAAATTAACAATTAAACCCCAACTTGCGCGAATTGCTCAGAAAAGATAAATTGAACGCTTGCAACAATCTACACCATTGTGTGACTTGCTCATAGCCAAAACAAACCTCAATTCCCAATCATCGTGGTGGTATTGTTCGAGTGCTCCCAACTGTCTAGTATCTAGTGCCGTCGTCCATTAAATAATGAATTTCCCCCGGAATGCGAATTGTGGCAAATTGTATGTGCGAATGGTGGTATCCAATTCGCTAGATTAACACCTTCATCCGAATCTACCACGCGGCACAATTCACCCGAACAACCTCCACCGTCAATCGTCGAATCGAACCAATCGTCCAATCGACCAATCGTCCAAACGTCCAATCTATCCATCCATCTCAGGAATGAGTACTCTGTATCTATCTAAGTGTCTGTCGGATCGACAACAATACTGCCGCCGACTGACTGAGAATTCTACGACGCAGCGGCGTTGCACTGCAGCAGCTGCTGTTGCTGCTGCTGTATCTTTTGTTATGCATTTTTACGGTAGATTTACAAAAGACTAGAAAAAGCAAAACCAATCAACCTAATACGAGAGTGATTATAGTTTTCCAAACGAATTGTGTTTCGCCGTTAAGGTTTCGCAAGCCTGCCGCTTAGCGCGCCGTATCTTCTACGAGTACTCGTATCCATTGTAGTGTACGTAGCGATGGCGATGATGCCGTCGATGGCGGTGATGGGATTACCAAAGGAAGTTAGGTGGAGCCCAAAGTCGCCTGGGGATGTCGGCTAATCAGGGCAATTCATCTTCCATCGTCCGGAGCGGTACAAGGACTTGCTGCAGTATGATAGATACGAGCAAAAGACTGCACGAATATGTTATGTTGTGATGGCTATGATTGGAAGTATGACAACATTGAAGCAAATGGCTTGCTGGTTCGTTGGTCGGATGGTTATTGGTGTTCCCATCTCAAGCGCGTTCATATGCGCTCATGACTAATTAACAACTTCTTTGCTGCTGCATTAATGCAAACACAATTCCTTGCATAACGTGAACCAATTTCCATAGTAGAGCAAGCAACTAATGTACGATAGATACATGTACTCTCGTACTATCGTACATATCACTCTGAGGTGATCGCGTTTTGTTGCGGCATAACGAAAAGGCCATCTCGACGGTGTGCCGAGCTCTCTGCCATCGCGGCAGATTGCATCCGAGGGATGTAAATATGAAAGATGATTACTGAAGTTTCTTAGATTCAATGGGTGTGGGGGGGTGATGGACTTATTTTTTCGCGCGCTATTGTTACATAACATCGATCAAAGGTTGATTGTATTCCTTCCTTCCTGTATGCGCATCTAAGGGTGTAATTAGTCCCAAGTCAAAATGTACATACATGTATAGATCTGTATCCGATGGCAGCTTTTGCGTATGCACTTCTTCACATGTTGTTGTTCCAGTGATTGACGATGGCAAAGGAGGGCACACGGCAAGGTACGAATACGAATACTTTGGAGTGCGTCTTTTGCAATATCCAAGATTAGTGGTTGAATGACTGAGGTGATGGTGATGGTAATGTTGGTGGTATCATAGAGACAGAGCGCGGTTTGGTTTTGTGATTGAATTATTGGAGTAGAACCACATGCAATTGTTGGATCAGTTCGTTAGTCTTGCCTTTTGCTCTCCCTTCATTTTTGTTTATTTCTATTTGATGAATTTAAGTTATGGCTTCCCATGGAGTAGGTTTGTTTGATAATAGGCAGGTCTGGCGCCACAGGTATTCATTATTTTACATATAATGTGCTGTGGAATGTATTCGCTTTGAATGGAATCCACTAATGTTTAAAGGCGTTTTGGAAAACGTAAATGAGTGGATGTTTTCCATGATGTGCGCTCATTATGACCTGATTAATATAATTGATCTGAAGACATCTAGTACGAATAAGACGAGAGTTTGAAGCACGAGTTTGGGCCATGTAAGAGAAATGTTCTTCTAGGTGATTATGCCCTTGATGGCCTTACGCGGTTGAAGGTAAGAGACTAACAAATGCTGGTCGGCTAAAAAAAGCGAGTAAGAGCCTCTGCAGCCGAACACCTTGCAGCTCTGTTAGACAGGTCGTACATCCAACTCTTCGTGGTACCATCTGGAAATTTCCCGACCATGGAAATTACTAACGGAAGGGGACGAATGGCGAGTGTCCTGCGTCACAAAAAAGGATTAAACTGTAACCGTGAAACCACGCAATGCTCAGAAACAACAACAAGCCTAGGATAAAATGGATCGGAATAATGCTGACGACCCCTTTTTTTTTTTTTTTTGTTTTTTGTGTGTTGAAGGCTTCTGCTATCCGCTGGAGCACTCAGACGCAATCACTGGTCCATTATACTCCAGACAGACACCTTACATTACTGTATTTTCTCCGTTTTCCGGAGAAACATTTGAAGGAGCTTCAGTGATGTAGAGCTAAGGGATTCGGCACACACCACGTCGGCTCCAAGGGTGCGCCACCGTATGCGAGCAAAGGCGGGACAATAACAGAGGAAATGCTCTGCAGTATCACCCTCCTCTTCGCCACATGCAGCACAGGTAGACGTCTCACTGATACCGAGCACGTAGAGATGCTTGGCAAAAGTGTAATGGCCCGTGATAACTCCCACAAGCCTTCTGCAGTCGATTCTCCTTAAAGACAGGAGGAATGCTGCAGATTTTTTGCAGACATCAAGGCATACGCGCTTAGTCATCCTGCAACCCGGGCAATCCCTCCATCTACGGTTGTGTGTGTTAAATACACATCGTTAATGTAGGAATTTACCGTGGACGCAGGTAGACCTAGAGCGGGTTCAGGTCCTGAGAAGCTCTCCTCTGAACCCATTCTAGCGAGTTCATCAGAGGTCTCATTTCCTGGGATCCCAGAGTGGCCTGGAACCCATACAAGCCTTAATGAATTTAGTCTGCCGACTCTGTTCAAGAAGGACTTGAGTTCAAGCACTTATTTGGAGCTAGTTAAGGGGTTACACACAGCTTTTAGTGCAGCTTGGCTGTCACTACATACGCATATGCTTTCCCCCTTCCACCTGTGCTTCACAACATAGTGCATGGCCATTAGGATTGCGTATATCTCTGATTGGAAGACAGACGCATATTTTCCTAAGGAGAAGTGCAGTCGGATGTTTTCGCGCTCAAAGAAGACCCCAGCACCGGACTCCCGCCCAGATCTGGAACCATCCGTGAAAATGCGAAGACTATCCTTTCCAGGTTCAGTATCCAGCCATAGCCAATCCTGACGCTATGGAAACTCGACTGTGAAATTACGATGCAATAGGATAACGGGCGTCAGTGCGTCAGAAGGCATGTCCATGAGAGAGGGGTCGCAGGACAATTCTTGCGAAAGCACACCGTTATTCCTATGCGAGTTGTACCAAAAGCCATTTCTCTTTAGACGAGACATGACTTTCAGAGCACACCCTCTGATAAATATATCAAATGGTGGAAGGTTCATCATAACATCTAGAGCAGCGCCCGGCGTGCTGGGGAAAGCCCCCGTGCAGCTGAGACAAACCGTTCTTTGAAGTTTGGTGAAAGAGGCTACGACGTGTTTGCGTTTTAGTCTGTTCCACCAGATAACCGATGCATATGAGATTATAGGTCTTATCATTGCCGTGTAGATCCAAAGGACCTTTGCCGGCGATAAGCCCCATGTTTTGCCAAAAGCTCCTTTGCGTTGCCAGAAAGCTGACAGCGCTTTGGTGGTTTTTGACTCAACATGTTTTGACCAGAGAAGCTTACTATCTAAGATGACTCCTAGATACTTAGCCTCCTTGGATATCGGGATGGAAGTGCCTTTTAGTACCAGCTGAGTCATGTCAGTATTTTTCCTCCTTCTCGTAAAGAGAACGACATCGGTCTTAAGAGGACTGACTGACAGCCCATTTCTGGTACACCAATCATCGATCACATTTAGCGCCGCCTGTGCTTTGCGACGGACAGTCGCTAAACATGAGCCAACAGAAAGAATGGCGACGTCATCCGCATAGGCCTGGGCGTAGATTCCAGAGGCATTGAGAGCATCAAGCAGGGAATCGACCACCATGCACCATAACAGCGGAGACAGGACGCCACCTTGAGGGAAGCCCCTGTTTACGCCAGATTTGACACACTGGTCGAGGCCTGCATCAGCAGTCAATGTCCTGTGCATGCGCATTGCTTTGATCCAAAGGACCAGTGCTTTATCTACGCCATGATGTCTGGCAGCGTTACACATGCTGCGATCCTTGCAAGAAACGAAAATAGGACAATGATCTTCGGCTCGTACGTAGAATGTTAGGTCCCTAAACATACCACGTACAGCTAAACAACTTGCGGACGCCCTAGACCGCTATAAAATCGTAGGGAGGTACTGGACCTAACTCCAGCATCTCCCTCTCTCATTAGTAGAATAAGAGAGTGGAGGGTTAATGAGGAACACTCCTTCTCAGACCATCGCTATCTGGTATTCAACCTAGCCTTCACGGTCCCAACTAAAATTGGTTCATCCTGCAACCCAAGAAGAATTGATTGGGAGCGCCATAGAGCCTTCATTGGCAGTTCTATAGTAAGCAGGACCCCTGACACCCCCGGTCCACATTAGATATAGACAGTATGGTCGATATCTTAACAATTACATTGGTCAACGCACAGGCCAACAGCTGCGCAATCCACAAATCGAGAAAAAACTCTTGCCCTTCTTGGTGGAACGCAGCTCTAAGCAAGCTCCGCAAAGACTGTCGAAAGCTCTTCAATAAAGCAAAGAGTACAAGAAACGACAGGGACTAGAGCTTATACAAAGATTCACTCACAGTGTACAAACAAACCCTGAGGAAAGAACAAAGGATGTCTTGGAAACTCTTCTGCAACAACATGGACGCCTAAAGATTGAGGACAATACTTTGGGAAGATCCACAATCTCCGAGTTGCCTCATAGCAAACGGAGCTTGGACAGAGAAAGAAACTTTAAATCTTCTCCCTTCTCTTCGGCTTCAAGCCTTATAAATCACACAACTCACGCAAAGGATGCCTAGCTTGGAGTCACATTTCAGAAAAGTGCAAGTGCGCAAAGGTACTTTTCATACCCAAGGCCGGCAGGAACTCTTACACTTCCCCCAAGGATCTAAAGCCTATCTGTCTATCATCCTTTGCACTAAAAACTTCAGAAAGGCTGATAGATTTACACATACGCCACAGCTTTGATCCTTTCCTTCCATACACTAGTGAGGAAAATCGAAAGATCAATCCATCTTAAAAAATATACCCTAACAGCCTTCCTAGACATAGAGGGCGCCTTTAACAACGTCACTCCGAAAGCAATAATAGAAGGGCTAGAAAAGCTAAAGGTGGAGAGGAGTCTGATAGAGCTGATCAGCGGGTTACTATAACCGCGCAAATTTCACTCCAAATGGGGAGCCAAGCAACCACCAGAGTTGTTACCAGGCGAACCCCACAAGGAGGGGTCCTCTCACCCCTTCTCTGGAATGTAGTTGTAAACGAACTACTAATCAAACTGGAGAAAGAAGGCCTGGACGTTATTGCCTACGCAATAACTGAATGAGCGTATGCAAACGGCATTCTCAATTCTTTGCAAATGGGCGCATAGCAATGGGCTCAGGATAAATCCCTAGGAAACGGAGCTCGTGCTATTCACCAAAAAGCACAAAATTCTGGAATCTTGGCATTACTCTAGATAGGAAACTAACCTAACCCAAGATCACCCTATGGCTCTACAATACGGTCGTTAGACCCATACTATTGTACGGAGTGATAAACTGGTGGACTGCACTGGACAAGACCACAAACAACTCGAGAACGTACCAAGGATGGCATGTATGTGCATTACCGGGGCCCTCAAGTCCACACCAACGGCTGCGCTTAACATGATACTAGACCTTACACCGACCGATATTTTCGGCAAACAAATTGCTACACACACGGCTATAAGAGTAAAAGCCAATTCAAAATGAACGAGCTATGTCACTGGCCACTCCTCCATAAATAGAATAAAAGGATAACTATGGCAGAAAACTTTGACCATACAGAACCCACCATAGTCTTTGAGAAGAATTTTAAGACGATCTACCCGATCTAAAACCAATGAAGGGGTGGGTAGTGGAGTATTCTGCAAACAACTTAACCTGAATAAAGCTCTAAAATTACCAGATCACTGAAGCGTCTTCCAGGCGGAACTGATGGCAATAAAGGAGGCGTTGTCTTGGCTGAAGTGGAACGTGATATCAACTACAGATATCCGTATTCTCACGGATAGTTAAGCAGCCTTAAAGTCGCTGGAGTCCTATGTGTACACGTCAAAAACTAGTCTCGACTGTCGCCTATCTCTTAACAAGATGGCAGAACAGTTCAACCTACAGCTTATCTGGGTACCGGGACACAGCGACATTACAGGTAATGAAAAAGCCGACACACTCGCCAAACAAGGAACGACTCTACAATCAATCGTGGCTTGTGAGGGAGTACCCCTTACAACCATTAAACATAATCTGGCCAATCTCGCCAGGGCCGAGACGAACCTGATATGGACCCAGGGACATACCTGCGTCATCACCAGGCAAATCCGGCCTCGGCTTGACAGTCAACGCACAAGGAGTATAACCTCCCTAAAAAGAGCTGACATCTACAAGGTCATCGGTGTCATCACAGGACACTGCCTCATTGGCAGTCACGCACAAAAACTAGGAATAGTTCCGCGTGATTTCTGCAGAAGCTGTCAGGACGAGGAGGAGGTCGAATCCATTCACCACCTTCTCCGTGCCTGTCCAGCTTTTTGCGACGTCAGGAAATGTTACCTAGGCCCTTACTTCCTTAACGGTCTGACAGATGTTCAGAAAGTAGGGATACCTGACCTTCTTAACTTCTTAAGAAGCACAAAATGGTTCCACGAATAGGGGGGTAAAACCCCCTCGTAGCTGCCCAACGGGCCTCCCTGGCCTATGTGCTTTCTTCTCAATTCTGGGAAGGCTACAATCCTACCTACCTACCTACCTTGAATCCAATCCTGAGGGACGAAGAAACAGAGGACGGCCACACCTAGGGCAGGTGGATGGGTACCTCTGCCAGTTGGGTGTGCGGCAATGGAAAGGCTAGCAAACGATCGTGCTATTTTGAGGGGCATGTTGGTTGAGGCCCAGGTTCATCCCGATAAGAAGAAGCGACCGTACTCGGTGAATGTTGCTAGAACCTATCCTAATGCGCTGTGTCGCAGTGAGACAAAAAGTAAAGCTTCTTAGAAAGTAGCTGTCAATTTATAGTTGAGTAGGATTGGATAAGAACAGTTCAGTTGGCAAGAATTAAAAGGCCTATCGCCACTAGCATCAGTCCATAAGGCAAAGTTAACAGCACTTATCCTTTCTCCGCATCTAACTACTTTCACTTCATATCCAAATCCCATGTGCGGTTGAATAATTCACCACAACCTGACACAGCACCAGCTTAGCTCAGTTCGGTTCATTTCCCTTAACTAGACAAGCGACACAGAGAAGGCACAATCGCTTTGGTGCATCTCTGGCTCAAACCATATTCAATTTTGGTAATTGGATAGTCACGACTGATTCCCCTGACGAATATTTCGACCACATACGATCACTAGATCACTATATTGATGATCGTTCCTGTCTAAGGTGACAAATGTGACAAAATCTTTGACATACAACTTCACGATTCATCTCGATTGCATGGGAATAACGAATGGCTTCAATCTCTAGCCTAAAAGACCAACTCGCGTCGATCACTTGCTACGATAACATTTGCCAAAAACAAGCATTCACTTTGCGTTACACTCGAATTGCAAATTGTTGGCTTCAATTCCTACTACCTACCTATGTACCTATATGCCTTGAGGACAAGATTTACTTATTTTCCTTGTTTGTTTGGACTTAACTACCGGCCTTTAACCTACAACTGGGCAGAGTGGTAATGGTCAGTAAGTGGAGTCGTCAGCATTATACTTGTCTTGTCCACAGTCGACTTATGTGTGTATGAATTGTCAACGTTTTGTTTTGATGACTATTTTATCGTTTATATAACAAGTTTCGAGATACAAAGATACCAAGATACGCATAGTCCGCTCATAATGGTAGTCATAATGGGGGATCATAAGTGCTTTGGTTTTTAGTTGCTTGTCACTTTTCTGTTCTTTGTCGTGTTAGATTGGACGTGTACCGATGTGGTACCGTTTGGCGTGCATTAAATTATGGGAAGTTAGCGGTATAAAGGTCGTTATTATGGTTTATTATACCAATTGTGCCTGTGGCTTCTTCGAATGACATCTAAGACGTGTTTTATTGGACCGTTCGTGTCGTCCTTTTGCGATAATTGTCACCGTTAGATGGTGAGCAGAAGACGGATGGATGTGTTATTAGATTCTAGGAAATGTATGGTTTAGTAGGTCATTCATTTACCTGACAATTGACACGAAACATGGATTATCGCACTATGGAAGTATGTTTTTCCTCACGCGACGTGACATGGAAAAAAACTCATTTTACAACTGCCCAATCTAACACTAGTCGAGCAAAAACTATTGTTTATGTCGTCATCGATCTTTGATGTCGATGCTGCGATCACAAAGTCATCGTCATCTACTTGTATGTATCTGCAATAACAAAGACGAATCATTGAAGGCAAACGAATCATGCATTATTAATGTGCAACCGAATCGAGGGGTATTGAGCAGTGAGCAGGTCGTCCTCATGCCTGCGCCAACAGCCGGCTGAGTTTAAGCACTCTACACCGGTGGTGGTAAAGCTAAAGCAATGGTTGCTTTTCCGTGCAGCTAGTTCCACAACTGACCTAGTTTCCTCCAACGACTACCACGATCACAACAACAGCAACAACGACGATAGCGACGACGACGACGAGGTAGTTGTACGATGCACAACCAAGCAGTAAGCATCACAAGTAAATCTTGTTCCACCACTCTCGACTTTGTATGGTACGGGTACTCGTACACTATGCAAAATCTAGATATAGTCTCACTCATAGATACAGATGACGATAGCTGATGGAGATTTTGCCCACCACTCTCGGTTTCCGTCTCCCAATCGCGATTCGTATTAAAGTTCTACAAGAAAACTAGCCACCGACGACGACGACGAGATGTGATGTGTATCTGCATCTCGATAGACATGCAGCACATGTACGATATCCATCTGTGTACCTGAGATTGGATGAGTGAAAAGTTTAACTAGCAAACAAAAGCAAACCGTCTCGTGTGGTGTGCCATCCATCTAACATTGGCTTGGCTTCTCCGGCAAGATCGACGACCCAAGCCGGTGTTGTTGTGCAACTCTTAGAATTACCCATTTCTGTTACTACTGTTGCTGCTGCTACTGCAGCTACCGCGCGTCGCACAGAACCGGGTACAGTGAACCTTTGTGTCTTTATGCGTTTTTTCCTTTTTTTGTTTTTGCTTTTGGTTTTGAATTCATTCATTTTTGATTTGTCGCACTTCCTGCCTTCGTTTTTTATGGCTATGACCTGGTGCCCAGATTGTGCTGAGCCCCATATACTATCTCTAAGCGGCATCACACCGTTATAGTTCAACTTTGAAGTGATATCTACAACAATAAGAAAAAACGAGTTAAAAAAAAATGCCATTGCCCCAAACGACAGACGACAGATGATGCTTCTCAACTGTCAACCAGAAACAACACTGCCGGGCGTACCTAAGTATTATATGTACGTACGAGTACATCGTATCTGTCCAACGAGAGCAAGAACCTCTTAAGTAGACCGGTGTGTGGTTGGTTCGGTTACTCAGATATGTCACAGGTAAACAATTTGGTGGCGAAACAAAAAAAAGCTGCACATGCGGTCAGCGGAGGTTTGCACTCAATGGAGGTGAGCCGCGAGGTCAGATCATGATTTCGGGGAGGTAGAGTCGAGTAGTCCAGTGCTGTGAGAATTTTTATATTTTTTTGCTTGGTACGAGGACCACACATTTTATGCTTTATGATGCGCGTGATGGGATAGATGGACGATTGCAGACGAGTGCATCAATCAAGATGCTGCACGGAAGCTGCGGGTTGATAGGTTAATGAAATGACGAGTCCAGTGAATGTCCGACTTGTAGTGGGAATTGTTTCTTGAAAAAAAAAAAGGATGTGTTGTGGGCATTAACATTTGAGGAACAAGAAAAGGGTACGATGAACCCATAACAAGTTGCATGTGATTAACAGAGTCTGTATGTTTTCGAATACCGCAGGGTTGAGAAAATGGTCCCCTACTTCTTGTTTTCTTCCCTTTTTGACTGATTGTTTCGGTTCGGCGGGTTATGTGAGAATAATTTCTTAACGAGATGGCGGACTGGCTTCTTGAAGGTCCCATTCGAATTCATTCACATGAGGGGATGATGCGATTAAAGTTTACTACTGGTCCCTTATGGCTTACAGATCCCTGTCCATCTGAATGACAAAGTGGCCGCAGCAACGATGCAGTAGGAGAGAATAGAGCGCAACAGGAATCGAAAGCTATGTATCTAGTACATTGCGCTTTTTTTTTTGCTTTTTTTTTTGCTGTAGACTTCTGCTTTCTATTGGAGTATTCAGACGCAAATACTGGTCCCTTGTACTGCTAGACACAGACAGTACAATGAAGAAGGAGCTTCAGTGATGTAGAGCTGAAAGATTCGGTACACACCAACGTCACGGTACACACCACCAGGACAGTCACAGAAAAAGGGTCTGCAGGCTCCTCACTGATGCCGAGCATGCAGCGATGCTGTGCATAAGTGTATTGGCCCGCAATGATACCCGTAAGTCCTGTGCTGTCAAATCTCCTTAAGGATAAGTAGAAAGCTGCGGATTTCTTGCAGGCATACGCGCTTAGTCATCCTGCTTCCTGAATATTATCTCCATCTACGATTGTGTGCATTAAAGACCCAATCGTTGAAGCGGGTATTGACCGTGGAAGCAGGTAGACCCAAGGCGGGTTCAAGCCCTGAGAAACTCTCCTCTGGCCTATGGAGTACAATGGACCAGTATTTGCGTCTGAGTGCTCCAACAGATAGCAGAAGCCTTCAACTCTCCTCTGAGCCCATTCTAGTGAGTTCATCGGACATTACGTTTCCTGGGATCCCAGAATGGCCTGGGACCCAAACAAGCCTTAGTGAGTTTAGTCTACCGACTTTATTCAGGAAGGCCTTAAGTTAATACACGGACTTGGAGTTGGTTAAAGGTTTGGATACAGCCTTGAGTGCACCTTGGCTGTCACTGCAGATGTATATGTTTTTACCCTTCCACTTATGCTTCACAACGAAGTGCATGGTTGCGTTGATCTCTGAGTGAAAAACCGACGCATATTTTCCTAACGAAAAGTGCAGTCGGACGTTTTCGCATTCAAAGAAAACCCCAGCGTCGGACCCCAGCCCAGACTTGCAGCCATCTGTGGAAATGCGAAGACAATCCTTTCTAGGTTCAGTGTGTGGCCAGAGCCAATCATGACGCTATAGAAATTCGACTGTGAAGTTATAGCGCAATAGGATAATAGGTGTCATTGCGTCAGAGGGCATACCCATGAGACACGGGCCGTAGGATATTTCTCGCGCAAGCGCATTGTCATTCCATAGCGATTGTACCAAAATCCATTTTTCTTGAGACGAGACATGGCTTTTAGAGCACACACTCTGATAAACATATTAAGGGATAGAAGGTTCATCATAGCATCTAGAGCAGCGCCCGGCATGTTGGGGAAATCCCCCATACAGCTGAGACAAACCGTTCCTTGAAGTTTGATGAAAGAGGCTACCAGACAACCGATCATATGAGATTCTTTGTCTTATCATTGCAATGTAAATCCAGAGGACCTTTGACAGCGATAAACCCCGAGTTTTACCAAAAGCACCTTCGCACTGCCAGAACGCTGAAAGTGCTTTGGTGGTTTCTTGACTCAATATGCTTTGACCAACTTCTCGTGAGAAGAAAACATCAGTCTTGAGACGATTAATTGAAAGTCCATTTCTCGTGCACCACTTATCGATCACGCTTAGCACCACATGTGCTTTAAGACAGTAAATAGCTAAACATGAGTCGACAGAGGGAACGGCAACATCAGCCGCATAGGCCTGGGCATAGATTCCAGTGGCATTGAGAGCATCGAGCAGAGAGTCGACCACCATGCACCATAACAGAGAAGACAGGACGCCACCATGCGGGCAGCCCCTATTTACTCCAGGCTTGACACAATGTCCGAGACCTGCATCAGCGATCAATATCCTGTGTAGGAGCATTGCTTTGATCCACAAAACCAGTGTTTCATCTACACCATGCCGTCTAGCAGCGTTACACAAAAGTTGCATTATCAAAAGCTCCCTCAATGTCGACGAGAATGCCCAGCGCGTACTCTTTCCTTTCGAGTGCGCATTCTTACTTTGATGGCGCTACAGTTCGGGGTGAACCAGGGCCTCAACCAACAAGCCTCTCCAGCCGGCCCGATCTTCAGCCAGGCGCTTCCAGTGCCGCACGCCCAGTTGGTTGAGGTCCCCTTCCACCTGTGCGCGCCACCTTAAATGCGGTCGTCCTCTGCTGCGTCTTCCCTCGGGGTTGGAGTCGAAGACTCTTCGGGCCGGAGCGTTGATGTCCATTCGCTCTACATGGCCTAGCCATCTTAGACGTTGGATCCGAAGACGTCTAACCAGGCCGATGTCGCTGTACAGCCCGTACAGTTCTTGTTTGAATCTCCTCCTCCATTCTCCGTTTACACAAACGCGACCAAAGATTGCACGCAGAATTTTCCTCTCGAAACGTCTAAGAGCCCCTTCATCCGCTTTTGACAACGTCCAAGCCTCAGCGCCGTAGAGGAGGACCGGGATGATTAAGGTTTTGTAGAGGGAAACCTTAGTTTTTCGAGAGAGGGCTCTACAACTCAATTGCCTCTTGAGCGAGAAGAAGCAGCGATTGGCAAGAGTTATTCTGCGTTTTATCTCAGCGCTGGTGTCGTTGCTGCTTGTCACTACCGAGCCAAGGTAGACGAAGTCCTTGCCTACTTCAAAAATATAGCTGCCGAAGGTGACGTTTTGACCAAGACGTCGGTGTTGTGTGTCTTTCTTGGATGACAGCATATATTTGGTCTTGTCCCCATTTACCCTTAGACCCACTTTCGCCGCTTCTGCTTCAATGCTTGTGAACGCCTCATTGACGTCTCGCTATGTCCGTCCGATAACGTCAATGTCATCTGCGTAGGCAAGCAATTGTGTAGACTTGAAGTAGATCGTACCTCTTGTATTGGCCGCAGAGTCCCGCACGATACTTTCAAGAATAATGTTGAAGAAATCACATGACAGTGCGTCACCCAGTCTAAAACCTCTTTTAACATCAAAGGGGTCGGTTAGTTCACCTCCGACGGACGTCTCGGATACGGACGGATTACATGTTGACGATCCCCGCAAAGGTCAAAAAGAAAACGAATTCCGGATCTGCACCTGGAACTTTAGATCCCTCAACAGACCAGGTGCAGCTGGATAACTGGTCAACTCTTTGGACTGCTATAAGGCAGACATTACCGCGCTCCAAGAGGTGCGATGGGATGGGCCAGGCAAAACACGGATGAAAAACTGTTATGTCTACTACTGAAACTGCTACAGAGAAAATAAACAACGCTTATTCGGATGCGAATTTTTTGTTTAAGGCAGACTCAGGAAAAAAGTCTTAAGCTTCCAGTATGTAAGCGAACGCCTCATAACTATCAGCATCAAGGCCAATCTCGGCAATATAAGCTTAATATGTGTCCTAGCCCCCACAGAGGAGAAAGATGACCGACATAAAGACGACTTCTATGATCTCCTAGGCAATACGTATGCGCAATGTCCCAGCTATGACTCCAAAATCGTTCTAGGAGATTTCAATGCGAAGCTGGGTAAGGAAGCTATCTTTGAACGAGTCCTACGAAAGCATAGCCTACACAACGCCACATGAGAAATCGGACTAATGCTAGTGGACTTTATGGCGGGACACATTCTCTTGGTAGCAAGTACACGATTCCCACACCTAAACATCCATAAGGGGAACTGGCGGTCTTTCGATCAATCGACAAGCAATCAAATTGATCACATTGCGATCGACGGCAGACACTCCTCCAGCATCCCAGATGTTCGAATCTTTCGAGGAGCCAACATCGACTCGGATCATTACCTTATTGCAGCTAAGGTACGGATGCGAATTTCTCGGAATCAACGGAGACGAGCAAGAACACCAAAATTTAACGTCTGAAAGCTGCATTCGCAGGAGGCCGCCAGGACCTTCTCCGATCAAGTCTCCCTCAAGCTTTCTCAAGTCCCGATGCAATCTATACAAACCGTAGAACGGCAATGGAGGCGTTGTCAGAACGCCATTAGAGAGGCCGCCTGAGGTGTACTCCGTTTCAAGCCAACACCTTCGAGAAACCCCTGGTACGAAGACGAATGCAGACAGGCCCATGTAGAAAAACAGAATGCATACATGGCTACACTGCATCGACGGACGAGAGCTGCCCGTGAGCTCTATGAACAGAAAAGGAGGGAGGAGCATGCACTTTTGAAAAGAAACAAGAAGGAGCACAAGAATGACGAGAAGTGCGAGATCGTGTTGATGGAGAGATATTATTGCAGGAACGACGTTCGCAAGTTTTACCAAAAAGTAAAAACGAAAATGCCAAGGCTATAAAGCCAGAGCAGAAGCCTGCAGGGATGCACACGGACAAGTAGTAGCGGAGTCACAGTCGATGCTGAGATTGTGGGAGGACCACTTCTGCAGACTGTATACCGGTGATGATAGTCAAAATGCCGCCGTCAGGCAGAGCGAACCATTCACAATGGATGAAGACGAAAGAGAACCTCGTCCACCCGCCCTAGACAATGTTAAGATGGCGATATCGAAATTTAAGTCTTATGAAGCTGTTGGAGAAGACGGACTTCCCGCAGAACTGTTTAAAGCAGCTGGCGATGAGCTGGTTAGGAATACGTACCAACTCATCTGCAAGATATGGTCGGAAGAATACATGCCCGATGAATGGAATCTCAGCATCGTTTGGCCGGTCTATAAGAAAGAAGACCCCTATGACTGCGCCAATTACAGAGGGATAAGTCTCCTGAACATTGCGTACAAGATCCTCCCTGCCGTACTGTGTAAGCGCCTGAAACCGTTCTTGGACAATCTGATAGAATCCCACCAGTGTGGTTTCAGACCAGGAAAATCCACGATAGACCAAATATTTACACTACGGCAGATCTTGGAGAAGACCCATAAATTCCAGTTCGACACGCACCATCTTTTCGTCGACTTTAAAGCCGCATATGACAGTGTTTATAGAGATGAGCTATACAGAGGCATGTCATGTTTTAACATTCCTGCCAAGCTCGTCAGACTGTGCAGGATGACTATGGAGAACTCTTGCTGCTCCATTATGGTCGGAGGTGAACTAACCGACCCCTTTGATGTTAAAAAAGTTTTAAGACAGGGTGACGCACTGTCATGTGATTTCTTTAACATCATACTTGAAAATATCGTGCGGGGCTCTGCAGCCACTGCAAGTGGTACGATCTACTTCAAGTCTACACAATTGCTTGCCCACGTAGATGACATTGACGTTATTGGACGGACAAAGCGAGACGTCAATGAGGCTTTCGCAAGCATTGAAGCAGAAGCGGCTAAAGTGAATATAAGGGTAAATGGGGACAAGACCAAATATAAGCTGTCATCAAAGAAAAACGCGCAACACCGACGTCTTCGTCAGAACGTCACCTTCGGCAACTTTATTCTTAAAGTAGTCAAGGACTTTGTCAACTTTGACTCGACAAGCAGCAATGACACGAACACTGAAATGAAACGCAGAATAACTCTTGCCAACCGCTGCTTCTTTTGGCTCAAGAGGCAACTGACTAGTAGAGCCCTCTCTCAAAAACCTAAGGTATCCTTCTTCTTTCTTCTTTCTTTGGTGGCGTTACATCCCAAGAAGGACCAGAGCCAAGCTTCTCTCAATCACCCATGTTGTATGTGATTTATTTTTCACACAGGTGAAAGGGACCTACAGTTTAATGCCGATTCCGAACGGCGGCGTGAGTCGAGAAGCTTTTTCATGGCAAGTTTACTACCGAGGAGGAACGTCGCGAAATAAACATTCGATGGGGTTGGTGTTATCGGGATCCGAACTCGCTCATGGTGCGTCAGAGTCCAACACACTAACCACTGCGCCACGGCGCCCTCCTTCTACAAAACCTTAATCATCCCGGTCCTCCTCTACGGCGCTGAGGCTTGGACTTTATCGAAAGCGGATCCAGAGGCTCTTGGGCGTTTCGAGAGGAAAATTCTGTGTGCAATATTTGGTCCCGTTTGTGTAAACGGAGAGTGGAGGAGGAGATTCAAGAACGGCCTAGTTAGAAGTCTTCGGATCGAACGTCTAAGATGGCTGGGCCATGTAGAGCGAACAGAAATCACCGCTCCGGCCCGACACCAACCCCGAGGGACGACACAGCAGAGGACGACCGCATCTAAGGTGGCGCGCACACATGTTTTTTTTTTAGAGACTCGCGCAGGTTCAAGAGTTGTTACATTCTCTTATGATGTGTTACACACACAACCTGAACGGAGTGCAATGGTTTGGGTCGTTGATGTTGTTTCACTACTCTCAGCGGTGGTTGTCTTACATAGAACGAGAGCCGACCAGATTCCGCATTGGTTATAGTCCGTAGTAATTCTTTAGAGCACTTTAGTATTGCATACGCAGAGGATGAATTTCAGTTGACCATATACTGTGAGTGTTATGCCTGCAGCAGTACGTCTGGTCACTTTCCATTCACGTTGCATACTTTTTGTCCATATAGGAATTTCTCCTTCTTGGCTATGAAGTGAATTTGAACTATAGACCTTCCGCTCGGCGGTCGATGGCGTGGGCGTGCGGCACCGAAAGCGGCTGGCCAAAGATCGTGTCGGCTGGAGAAGCTTGTTGGTTGAGGACCTGGTTCACCCCGAAATGTAGCGCCATCCAAGTAAGTAAGTCATCCAATTGCTCGTGGACACTATCCAACATTCCCATTTAAAAAAAAATATAAAATTTGAATTTCAATACTGAGCCACAACACACTGCTCAAGACGTGCGTTTATCATTAGACCCGCCATTACTGCCAAAACGATCACGAAAATGATCGAAAAAGAAAAAGACAAGAAAACAAACATTAGCAACTCAAGCTCTGCCATCCGATCGTTATCACATGCGAACAAACATCGCATAACATTATGTAACCAATTCTTCGTCTACCAAACCGTCTACCATAACCTCACAGATACGCACACAACACTACCACCATCATCACCGTCGCGTCAATGCATTATGCATTTTCACCACCCATTCGCACACCATCTCACGTCCGCTCAACCGCTCAACAAAGTCGCTCCAATTGACCATCATACCATGCCATGCCGCTGCCAATCTTAGGTAACATCGCCAAGCAATGCACCCCATGCATTTCCGCTGTTAGAACGTCGTCGCTGTCCGGTTCTGCGTGTGCAGATCCGTTCCGGGATTTTGAACTCGGATTCTTCGACTTTTCCGTGCGCCAAAAAATGATCACTAAAACCACCACTACTGCGACTATCGTCGTAGTATCTTTCTTTTCGTTTCTGCAGTTGTGAGGAGGTACAAGTCGCGCTGCCATATCGTCGCTTGGCTTTTGTTAAGGTGGATGGAAATTTAGGTCAAACGTTATTTAAATGGACAAACGAGCGGTTGGTACGACGTTCCATGCCGTATATACACACTCGATTGAGCCGAGCTACGAGCTAGCTAGCCAGCTAGCTGGCTAGTACGCGCAGTGGCGCGCGCGCGCGCAACGCTGTGATATAATCGGCGACGTCTCTCCGCTTAAAGTCAAATATTGCGCAACACTCACAATAGCCATAGAGCGCCATCGAGCCACTAACTACTTGTACTTGCCGCAGCCAAAAGGAAAAACCATCTCATCGGGCATCGGGCATCGGGAGTGCTAGACAAGAGACGAGCTGTTTGGTCACCATGCTGTCCAGTTCTTCTTATTTCTGAAGTATAATGGCTAACTCGTCTCTTAGATGGTTCGCATGGCAGCGATAGAGAGTAAGATACGTATGTGCCAGCTGCATCGTGTGGTGGTCGATAGTCGATGGTCGATGGTCCATGGATGGGGTGGATCGTGACAGGTGATGAATGGTTCAATGTTTTTTTGGAGGTTTTCCTCTTTATCTTCCTCACGTAGCCGAACATGGATTCTGGGTGTGGCGCAGTCAAGTAGACATTGTACTCGAACTAACATTGGAATTCACAGACTGTTTTGGGGCGGGCATTTCGAATAGTACGAGTACGAATACTCGTATGTAGTACGATTGGCCCGCGGTCAATTTATTAACCACGCTCTTAAGATAAGTCAGGGAATTGCTCGACAAAAATACATTTACTTTAGATGTAAAAAGGAATCGAACAAAGGCAAGAAGAGGGAAAAAGGAAACGAAAAGTCGACAAGCTTTTTGGGCCAATTGCTCATCGGAGCGTGGCCGTATGGCCGTACAACACCAACTTGAAACCGAAACCGAAACTGAAACTGAAAGCGAAAAAAAAAAAAAAAAAAACAAATCCACGACACTAGTGGGTGCATACATACTTCATCGGTTTGGTGGTAGCTGGCTAGCTGCTGGCTAATGGTTAGTATGAGACCATTGCTCAGGCTGACGGTGGTGTTGTGTTGAATGCACTTAGTGCACCAACTATCGCATGGATACGGATAGGGTTTCATTTTTCTTCCTCCCGTCCATAGATGTGGCAGATTGCAAAAGAGTTCCTTTCGGTACTTAAGTCGGATCTAATCCATTCGGTGCAAGTGGTGCAAATAGACTGCGCCGGAACGATGAATTTGGGGTTTTGTTTATGAGATGCAAAGGAATTTCCATCAAGCGGAGAATTAGATTCGGTTATCGCGGTGGAAATTAATGAAAGTGTCGTTCCGCGGGGCGGCACAGGACCGCGTGCTGCTGGTGCCACCTTTGGTGAGTTAATGAATCTGGGACTGGAGGCGAGAGTGCAGTTATAAGCTCTGTTCCGTCTGTACTGGACGAGTTATCTCAGATGATCTTTCGCTCCTTCGTATAGTTGCAACATGAATTGCTCAAGTGCTGACATTTCCCCAACACCATAGGTCTTCGTTCTGACACAATCCATGGATTCTATTCTAAAACCCCAAAGACCCTTCGAGCCATTCGCCCGAACTCCACCAGTCGCGTACCATTGATCTTTCTCATCTAATTTCCTAAAATTGCATTTGCATCTATGTACCTCGCTCAGATCTGTCCTCATTTCCATTGTCTTCACTCTGAATGATTCCTTCAAGCGATCCAATCAAGATAAACATCCAAGTGACTGGCTATCAAAAAAATAAAAAAAATAAAAAACCGAAAACCAGTCCCTTCACGATCACCATCATTCGCGGCTGCTACCAGCTACCAAATATCTATCAAACGTTTTTCCTGATCTTCGATCGCGTCTTGCAGTGCTGGTGGTACGACGACTTACATTATTGTCATCGACATAGACGCTACAATCGGCATCGTGCTCATGGGCATTGCTGCCAATCTATTTTGTTTCTATTTTTATGAACTTGCACTATCGCCTGGCCCGTTTAAGGAGTCGTTCGCCTACTCCTTTGCCTCCTATTCCTCTCTCTCCCATCTCCATCATCTCACTTTCTGCCGCCGCCGTCACTCTATCCAGTTTGATTCCCTCGCTGACTCCTTCCCTTTCTCCATCTTCCGTTGTGGGTCTCTTTTACTTTTTTCTTTTCCAACTCGCATAATATGATTATAAAATCTGCACTTCATCGCACTGACCCACATTTTGCATACATAATGCCTTTCTTCTCTACCTCCCTTCGGGGCCCCCACGACTAGTAGATGGTGGAAAATAGTTAAAGCAAATAACCAGGCATGAACGATGCCCATCTAAGCCATTCGACGACTACCACTTCGACATCGACTTCGTCTTCGTCTTCGTTTTCTTTTAACTTTTCTTTCTATCGTGCTTTAGTGTGGTCGGGTCTATCTTGCCTCTTGGCTGGTTTGGTTTCTTTGATAGACTTGTGGGCACGAAAGTGAAACTTCACAAACCAAACAACAACAAAATATTTTATTATGAAAGTTATGTAACGTGCTCAACGCGTCGTTGCTTTTTTGCTTTGTGTTTTGAGATTTTTCTTTTATGGTGTCACTGCGTGATAGCTGGGATCCTAGCTTGTGGTCTATTGGTGTCGTTTGTTGCGGTTTGTTGCGATTTAACTGCTAATCACTTTTGCTTTCTGGCATTTTTGTCATTCTTACTAAAACTCCGTCCCCTTTACTGCTTGCCATAGGTATTGCGCGGAATTCGTGCTGAAAGTCAGGAAGTAGGAGTGCTACTTCCGGATATGATCGAGTTTGAATTCCGTCCGGATGAGTTTGAGGAATACTGTTTGGCGGTTTGGTTTCTGGTGGTTGTTGTCTCGGTTGATACGAAATGTGATGTCGGGTGAAAATTTCCGTGGCGCCATCTATCGCGGGGTAGGAGGGAACGGATGTATACGAGCTTTCCCTAAAGCTTATTAAAAGCTATCCTAAGCATTACATCAGATGGGCACGTCATTTTATTTAAACTGATTTTTAAAAAATCAGTTGATGAGTGCAAACAGGCCCATGTGGAGAAACAAGCGCTGCACGCGAGCTCTATGAACAGAAAAGGAGGGAGGAGCATGCGCTTCTGAGAAGGAAAAGAAGGAGCACGAGAAGCGCGAGATCGAGGAGATGGAGAGATGTTACTGCAGGAACGACGTTCGCAAGTTTTACCAAAAAGTTAAAACGAAAATGCCAAGGCTATAAGGCCAGAGCAAAAGCCTGCAGGGATGAGCGCGAACAACTAGTAGTGGAGTCACAGTCGATGCTGAGATTGTGGAAGGACCACTTCTGCAGACTGCATAACGGCGATGATAGTCAAAATGCCGCCGTAAGGCAGAGCGAACCATTCACAATGGACGAAGACGAAGGAGAATCCCGTCCACCCGTCCTAGACGATGTTAAGATAGCGATATCGAAACTTAAGTCTTATGAAGCTGTTGGAGAAGACGGACTTCCCGCAGAACTGTTTAAAGCAGCTGGCGATGAGCTGGTTAGGAACACGCACCAACTCATCTGCAAGATATGGTCGGAAGAATGCATGCCCGATGAATGGAATCTCAGCATCGTTTGGCCGGTCCATAAGAAAGAAGACCCCTGTGACTGCGCCAATTACAGAGGGATAAGGCTCCTGAACATTGCGTACAAGATCCTCCCTGCCGTACTGTGTAAGCGCCTGAAACCGTTCGTGGACAATCTGATAGATTCCTGCAGTGTGGTTTCAGACCAGGAAAATCCACGATAGACCAAATATTTACACTACGGCAGATCTTGGAGAAGACCCGTGAATTCCAGGTCGACACGCACCATCTTTTTGTCGACTTTAAAGCTGTATACGACAGTGTTTATAGAGATGAGCTATACAGAGCCATGTCATGTTTAAACATCCCTGCCAAACTCGTCAGACTGTGCAGGATGACTATGGAGAACTCTCGCTACTCCATTAAGGTCGGAGGTGGACTAACCGACCCCTTTGATGTTAAAAAAGGTTTTAGACAGGGTGACACACTATCATGTGATTTCTTTAACATTATTCATGAAAATATCGTGCGGGACTCTGCAGCCACTACAAGAGGTACGATCTACTTCAAGTCTACACAATTGCTTGCCCACGTAGATGACATTGACGTTATTGGACAGACAAAGCGAGACGTCAATGAGGCGTTCGCAAGCATTGAAGCAGAAGCGGCTAAAAGCGGATGAAGAGACTCTTGGGCAATTCGAGAGGAAAATTCTGCGTGCAAACTTTGATCGCGTTTGTGTAAACGGAGAGTGGAGGAGGAGATTCAACCAAGAACTGTACGGGCTGTACAGTGTCATCGGCCTAGTTAGACGTCTTCGCATCCAACATCTAAGATGGCTAGGCCATGTAGAGTAAATGGACATCACCGCTCTGGCCTGAAGAGTCTTCGACTCCAACCCCGAGGGACGACGCAGCAGAGGACGACCGCATCTAAGGTGGCGCGCACAGGTGGAATGGGACCTCAACCAACTGGGCGTGCGGCACTGGAAGCGGCTAGCCGAAGATCGTGCCGGCTGGAGAGGCTTGTTGGTTGAGGCCTTGGTTCCCCCTGAACTGTAGCGCCATCAAAGTAAGTAAGTAAGGTGCGACCCGCAAGGCCCCTTCAACTAACTTCCCAGTGGAATAAATGAAAACACCTATTTAGTTTAATTTTTTTTTTTTAGTTTTTAACCCTCGACCCCAAAAGAGGGTTTTTATAAGATTGAGGTGTCGGTGCGTCTGACTGCGGCATCGTAACTCCGGAACGAATGGACCGAACATGATATGCCTTTTTGTTCAGACCTCCTCAGATGTTTCAAGGTCGCCGACAAATAATGGGTAATGTATCGGTTCTCGTCCGATCACCGCAATCAATCAGCATCGGGCGCGGTCAGTGCTTAGATGGGGAACCTTGGCAACACCTCGTGTTGTTGGCATCATGGAAGCCCAGGGTAAGGAAACGCGCGCTCATGTGCGCACACTAAACAATCTATTGCTCATAAACTGCTCACGTGCGTGTGCAATTTCGATTGCTGAAAGTTTCTAATTTAGTCTTTATAGAAAATGAATCCATCTCAGACTAAAATATTATAAAATGGAAAATAAGAAAAAAAATTTCAAGTGAAATGTTTCCATGTTTTATTATTGTGCAAACAACTCCCGAGCAGTAAATCAACCCATTTTAGTTTTTTAGTTTACGAACGCGAGTGTGTGCATTTATGGAAACTCACCCCATTGCGCACTCCACATATGCGGTATACAGAACCCACCCTACAGAGTGCCCATAAGTGTGCGTTCTTTTTAACGAACATATGAAGTGCGCACACACACTCGTTTTCGTAAGCGAAAACAAAAGTGCTCCCAGCCAATTAGTCATGAGCGCGTGCGTTTAATAATTGCTCGTTTGGCAGTGCACACCAGCATCGGGCATCGGGGCATCGGCAAGTATTTACTCTTATCGGCACATGCGATCATAAATACAATCATAAACACATAAACACAGTCCATGGAAATACTCTAATTCACGGCATACCACGATGCAATTCTAACGATTATTACTCATAATCATCCCCGAAAAGTAATCGGCGATGCATTCAGAAACGATGCCGAGTATGTAATTGCATCGTTTGGTGTTATACTCGGCGATGATTTCTCGGAGTACTTTTTACTTACTCGTGCAGTGCTGTAGTGCACACCCACGGGCAGCTCATGAGTGTGCGTTTCCTTACCCGACCACGACACTGGTCCGAGCAATCTCATATGAATCGGTTGTCGTCCGGTCACCGCGATCAACCAGCGTCGGGTGCGGTTAGTACTTAGAAGGCCCTACTTCTCAATTGCCTTTTGAGTTGCGTTCACAATTGCCAGCGATTGGCAAGAGTTATTCTGCGTCTAATTTCAGCGCTGGTATCATGCCGCTTGTTACTAGTCAGCCAAGGAAGACGGAAACCTTGACTACATCAAAGTCGTAGCTGACAATAGTGACGTCGGGCCAAGACGTCGGTGTTATGTGGTCTTGCCCTCATTTATCTTCAGACCCACATTAGCCGCTTCTGTTTCAAGGCTCACAAAAACTCCACTGACGTCTCGCTGTGTTCTCCCAATCACGTCAATGTCGTAAGCGTAAGCGAGCAATTGTGCAGACTGGAAGTAGACCGTGCTTCTTATATTGGCCAGGGAATTCCACACGATCTTTGCAAGCATGATGTTAGAGAAGTCACATGACAGTGCGTGTCGTCGCCCTGCCTGAATCCCTTTTTGACATCGAAAGTCTCAGTTAATTCCTTCTCGATCTTAATGGAGCTGGTGTGTGTCGACCTGGAATTAATGGGTCTTTCCCGAGACCTGCCGCAGTGTGAATATTTGGTCTATCGTGCATTTTCCTTGGCCTGAAGGCACATTGAAGGGTACCTTTCACACTGCCCACGAATAGTTTCAGGCGTTCACAGAGCACAGCAGTTTATACAGTCCGCAGAAATAGTCTTTCCATATTCTCAGCATCGAACCAGGACTCTACTACTAGGTGTCCGTTCTATCCCTACAGGCTTCCGTTTTAGCTTTATAACCTTGACATGTTCGCTTTTTCTGTTGATCAATCTGGTTAGTCATTGATTGATCTGACGACCGCCAGCTGCCTTGCATATATCGAGGTGCGGGAAGCGCGTACTGGCTAGAAGGAGATTTCGCACTGTAGCAAGATCAATCAGCCTGTATCCTTTATTAGATGTGGTGTCGTGTACACTGCGTCGTTCGACAACATCAGTCTATGAAGGGGAGCCATTCATGGGAGTCTAAAAGATAGGTTTGGGAGTCTAAAAGATAGGTTGAGGTTAAGTTCCTTGGAGTAGACTCCACTTCCTATACCCGTCTCCATTTTGGAGCCCTTGGTATAGAGAGATATCAAGGCCTTCGGTATGACTTTTCTTTCAGCCCATTCCTCCCGGGATGGGAAAATAACTTCGAAATTCTTAGTAAACACGTTTTGCGGGATGATCCGTGTCCTTGGTTAAAAATGGTGGTATGGCCTTTGTGTAGTGTGGGCTATTATCCTATGGTCCTGATCCGGAGGGCCGCGCACGCAGCAAACTGTTTGCTGAAGAGGTCCAATGGTGGAGGAGGTAGTAGAATGTTTAGAGCCTCAGTGGGGGTCGATCTAATCGCACCGTTGATGCAAATGCTGGCCGATCTTTGCACTTTGCCCAGAAGCTTGCCTAGTCAAGAGCTGTCCACCAAACTACGGCGCCGTATAGAAGGATAGGTCTTATGACTACTGTACAGGGCATAATGCTAGGTTAGAGACGCCACCACTATCTTGTCACAGTAGAGGGCAGTGGTTGGTTTCTTGATACGATCAAAAAGGTTGGGTTTCCAATGTAGTTTCCTGTCAAGGATTCCTTCTTAAGTAGCATCACAACCCATGAAGACCCAGAGTCAAAGCTATCTCAATCACCCATGTTGTGTGTGATTTATTTTCCACACAGATGAAAGGGACCTACAGTTTAATGCCGATTCCGAACGGCGTGAGTTGAGAAGCTTTTTCATGGCAAATACATATATTACGAGGGGATTTGCCAGTACTCCGCCGAGGAGGGACGCACCGAAATAATCATTCAATGGCGTTGGTGTTATCGGGATCAAGGATTAGGCCTGATGTTTGATTACTGGTTGGGTTCCCCAGCCTCGGTGGGTTGAAGGGTAGAATTTTATATTTATCAGTACACAGTACCAGATCTGTCTTCTTCGGGTTCACCCCAAGGCCGCAGCTCTTCGTCCAGTTTACTACTGTTTAGGCGTCCTTCATTAGGTCACTTTGTGTGCTGGTAAACTTACCCGGGACGGCTATAGCAATATCGTCCGCATAGGCGGTGACAGCGTACCCGTCCTGTCCTAGCAATAGTAGTAGTTCATTGACTTACACGTTCCAGTGAAAAGGAGAGAGTACGCCACACTGTAATGTACCTCTGGTGATCATTCCAATTGAAACGGCACCAGCGAAGTTGTCGTTGACGACACTTTGTGTTAGCAGTTGTCGTACCATTTCTATCACTGATTCCGTTATACCCAGATGAGTCAGCGCTTTGGTCCTCAGTATCGAGAAAGGCCACTAGAGTATATTCCTTGTATTCCAATGACCTTTCTATGATGCTGACTAGTGAGTGGAATATTGTTTCCACCGATTTGCCTTTATTGAAGGCATGTTGGTTCATCGACAGCCTTCCTAAGCTGTAGCTCTTCCTAACGTGTGCATCCATAATCTTCTCCAGAGCTTTTAGAGGAAAAGATGTAAGGCTAATAGGTCCCAAGTGTGGAGCTTTTGCCAGTCTTAGGTAAGAAAATGACTTTGATTTCCTTCCATTTGCTTAGGATACAGGGTAGGAGGAGATCTGCCACGTGCTGGAGCTCCCCTGTTATGATCCCAATTGGGCCCGGAGACTTGTATGGTTTATAGCTTATTAGAGCCCAAACTTATTTACTTTGATGGCGCTACAGTTCAGGGTGAACCAGGGCCTCAACCAACAAGCCGCTTCCAGTGCCGCATGCCCAGTTGGTTGAGATCCCTTTCCACCTGTGCGCGCCACCTTAGATGCGGTCGTCCTCTGCTGCGTCGTCCCTCGGGGTTGGAGCCATCTAGACGTTGCATCCGAAGACGTCCAACTAGGCCGATGACGCTGTACAGCCCGTACAGTTCTTGGTTGAATCTCCTCCTCCACTCTCCGTTTACACAAAAGGGACCAAAGATTGCACGCAGAATTTTCCTCTCGAAACGCCCAAGAGTCTCTTCATCCACTTTTGATAACGTCCAAGCCTCAGCGCCGTAGAGGAGGACCGGGATGATTAAGGTTTTGTAGAGGAATACCTTAGTTTTTCGAGAGAGGACTCTCCTACTCAATTGCCTCTTGAGCCCAAAGAAGCAGCGGTTGGCAAGAGTATTCTGTGTTTTATCTCAGCGCTGGTGTCGTTGCTGCTTGTCACTATCGAGCCAAGGTAGACGAAGCTCTTGACTACTTCAAGAAAATAGCTACCGAAGGTGACGTACTGACCAAGGCGTCGGTGTTGCGCGTCTTTCTTTGATGACTGCATATATGTATTTGGTCTTGTCGCCATTTACCGTCAGACCCACTTTAGACGCTTCTGCTTCAATGCTTGCGAACGCCTCATTGACGTCTCGCTATGTCTGTCCGATAACATCAATGTCATCTGCGTAGGCAAGCAATTATGCAGACTTGAAGTAGTTCGTACCTCTTGTATTGGCCACAGAGTCCCGTACGATCTTTTCAAGAATAATGTTAAAGAAATCACATGGCTGTGCGTCACCCAGTCTAAAACTTTTTTTAACATCAAAGGGGTCGGTTAGTTCACCTCCGACCTTAATGGAGCAGCGAGAGTTCTCCATAGTCATCCTGCATAGTCTGACGAGTTTGGCAGGAATGTTAAAACATGACATGGCTCTGTATAGCTCGTCTCTATAAACACTGTCATATGCGGCTTTAAAATCGACAAAAAGATCTGCCGTAGTGTAAATGTCTGGTCTATCGTGGATTTTCCTGGTCTGAAACCACACTGGTAGGAATGTGAATCAGATTGTCCACGAACGGTTTCAGGCGCTTACACAGTACGGCAGAGAGGATCTTGTACGCAATGTTCAGGAGACTTATCCTTCTCTAATTGGCGCAGTCGTATCGGTCTCCTTTCTTATGGACTGGGCAAAGGATACTTAGATTCCATTCATCGGGCGTGCATTCTTGCAGATGAGTTGGTGCATGTTCCTGACCAGCTCATCGATAGCTGCCTTAAACAGTTCTGCGGGGAGTCTTACCGCTCCAGCAGCTTTATAAGACTTAAGTTTCGATATCGCTATCTTAACATCGTCTAGGTCGGGTGGACGGGATTCTCTTTCGTCTTCATCCATTGTGAATGTTTCGCTCTGCCTGACGGCGGTATTTTGACTATCATCGCCGTTATACAGTCTGCAGAAGTGGTCCGTCCACGATCTCAGTATCGACTGTGACTCCACTATTAATTGTCCGTGCTCATCCCTGCAGGCTTCTGCTCCGGCTTTTTAGCCTTGGCATGTTCGTTTTACTTTTTGGTAAAACTTTCGAAGCTCGTTCCTGCAATAACATGTCGCCCTCTCCTCGATCTCGCGCTTCTCGTGCTCCTTCTCTTTCCTTCTCAGAAGCGCATGCTCCTCCCTCCCTTTCTGTACATAGAGCTCGCGGCCAGCTCTCGTCCGTCGATGCAATGTGGCCATGTATGCATTATGTTTCTCTAGATGGTGTTCTATGCTCCACTGCTGTTCTATGGTTCCTGCAGATTGCATCGGGACTTGAGAGAGCTTGAGGGAGACTTGATCGGCGAAGGTCCTGGCGGTCTCCTGCGATTGCAGCTTTCTGACGTTAAATTTTGGTGCTCTTACTCGACTCCGTTGATTCCGAGAAATTCGAATCCGTACCTTGGCTACAACAGGGTAATGATTCGTGTCGATGTTGGCTCTTCGAAAGGTTCGGACATCTAGGATGCTGGAGGAGTGTCTGCCGTCGATCGCAATATAATCAACTTGATTGGTTGTCGATTGATCGAAAGACCGCCAGGCCCCTTATGGATGTTGAGGTGTGGGAATCGTGTACTTGCTACTACTAGATTATGTCCCGTAGGCTGTGCTTTCCAATGACTCGTTCAAAGGCAGCTTCCTTACCCAGCTTCGCATTGAAATCTCCTAGAATATTAGAGCTCAAAAGACAATATTCTTTGTGACTAGATTGCGAGTTAGCTTGTAGAGGGACACTCTCGGTTGGATATCTTGAGGAAGTGTCGTAGCCTATACACTACTACCCAGTAGCATTCCTAGAGACACGTGTATTGCGGGAGAAATGTTGAAGGGGCGGAATGCAACTGGCTATTTCATCAGAGCATTTTTGGTGGTAGTAACGATAAAACAGGGAGAGGCAGGTAACATTCCAGCGGTGTTCCAGCGAGTCTAATGTTTTGGTAATGCTGGAGTCACCCATCAGTTTTATGGCTCGTTTTTGTATTCTGTCGAGTAGGTGCAATGAGGTCTTGGAAGCACCGGACCAGACATGAGCGTTAAGCTCTAATTTGGGGCGAATGAACGCCTTATAGATTGTAGCCAGATCTAAGGGTGAGAAATATTTCTTGCATCTGTATAAGAAGCCTAGGCACTTCGCAGCATTCCTGGCGACACTGAATATATGGTCGCTCCAATTAAGATTGTGAGCAACACTCATACCCAGGATGGAAAGCTTTTCAGTTTCTGAGATGCAAGTGCCATTCATGGATAATGGCTGCGGGTTAGTTATACGCTTTAACGACAAGAGACAGCATTGTGTTTTGGATGCATTTAATTCCACTCTATTGTTTTAACCCCATTGGATGATGCTGTCGATATCGGAATTTAATGAGCTTAACAAGTAACAGACAAGAGATCATTTATAAAAATAAGAATGAGTGTCGGAGACAAAACGGAGCCCTGGGGAACAAGGGCATTTACAAAGTGAGTATCAGACTTGAATCCGTCCAAAACAACTTGAATTGAACGATTTGAAAGGTAGCTTCTAATCCATTGAAAAAGAGACTCATCGATCCCAAAAGCACGCATTTTCGACAAAAGGGCTTCGTGCCAAACCCTGTCAAATGCTTTCGAAATATCCAGTGCAACAATTTTGCTTTCACCTGCTTGGTGAAGCGAGTGATTCCACTTTTCAGCGAGATATGCCATCAAATCACCAGTGGATCTGTTGCTGCGGAAACCGTATTGGCGGTCATTGAGGAGTTTCCGTGATTCAAGATTTTTCATAAACTGACGGTTAATCAGCGTTTCCATGACCTTGGAAAGAAAGGACGTTAGTGCAATGGGTCGGTAGTTGGAGGGAGAAGATGATTCGCCTTTTTTGGGTATAGGCTGGACAAATGCTGTTTTCCACCTACTCGGAAAGAGCCCAGAGGTGAAAGGTGAAAAAGCTTACGCAGTGGTTTTGCAAGCGTAGAAGAACACCTCTTCAGAACTATTGGGGCAATACCATCTGGACCAGCGGATTTGTGTATGTCGAGGTCTTTAAGAACCCTTGCGACTTGCGACTGTACGAGTGCGGAAGTGGATTAGTCCCATGGTGGAATTGACGCACTCTAGTACAGGCGGAGACAAAGTACAAGCTGGCAGCTGAGAACTGGTTGCGAAATGGGCAGCAAGTAGGTTAGCTTTGCCTAAGGGGGTGACAGCTGGAATGTCATTGTGGATGAGCGTCGGTATAGACGACTTAGTTGAGTTTTTTTACGTTTTTTACAAACGACCAGAAACTTTTGCTACCTTTGGAACACTGAAGGATTTTACGCCTTAATTTTTGGTCGGATTGGAATCTAACCCGTCGAATGTGGGTGTTGCAGTCATTTCTGGCTCGTATGTACTTTTTTCGGTTTTCCTCAGAACTGTTTGCCTTGAAGGCCCGAAAACTTAGCTCCCTGAGCCTAATAGCCTCTTTGCAGCTCAAGTCAAACCACGAATTATCCTTAGGCCTGGTGCTTTTAATTTTGCTGGGAATAAAATTTGCCATGCCGATTCGGATAATGTTTGCGATAGCATCAGTTGCGGCGTCCACGTCGTTGTAGAGGAAGCACAACGACCAGTTAAAGATCCGAAAGAAGTTGTTAAGGCCGCACCAGTTAGCTTTCTCGTATAGCCATAGTGTTCTCCTAGGAGCTTTTTCTTTAACTGGATGGTGGGAGTTCGAGAATGTTGCTGATATCATGCAGTGGTCAGATGAGCCTAGGGGTTCCAATACATCGATCGTGTATTTGTCAGGCTGAGAGGTAAGAAACAAGTCCAGTGTGTTGGCGGTATGACCAGCAACATCGGGGATACGTGATGGCTCATTCACAAGTTGAGTTAGTTGATTTAACTCAGCAAAAATTTAAACATACCTTCCTTCGGGTGTGGTCTGTCCAGAATGTCGAAGCCACTGAGAATTGTGTCAATTGAAATTGCCCGCTAAAACGATTTCAGTGCGAGGGAACAGGGAAACAATTCTTTGGATGGAATCAGACAGTTCGTCGAATGCATCAAATGTTGCATTCCTGTCTAGATTGGGGCTTCTAACTGGTATCAGTCAGTTTTCTTGAAGTTCCAAAAAAGGAGCTTGCGCATTGGCATGACGGGCTAGGTTGAATTGAATGTATCCATGGTCAGAGGAGTGCTCTTTGAGGACCTTCCATTCCCTGATTTGATCGTCCTGCGGTCCTTAACTCAAGAAAAACTATTTCTAAATAATTTATTAGGTTTAGATTTATTTGAAAAAATAATGTTAAATAAAATTGACAAAGAGTTCATGTTTAAAAAAAAGTGTTTCGATTTTACAAAAGTTGATGATGTTTCCCAGCAGCTAGATATTCGATTGGGTTTCGATGCGATAAAAGATTTAAATAAAAAAAATGATTACAATTCGTACAAAAGTTTAGGGAAAAAAGTTTGTGAAACGATAACTCTTTGGGTGACACTGACTAACCACAATGAGACGACGACATGACGGGATGAAGACACGCAGTACAAAACGAAAAAACTTATAGGTCTTGAGTGGATTAGGACAAGAATAACGTTGTGTTTGTTCTTAGATGTCTGAGCTCTTAAGTAACTAGTATAAACATTGTATGAGGGTGACAGGGGAGCAGGGATTACGAGAGGATAAGGTAGATACATAGATATGTAAGTATACTGTAGTTTTAATGAGTTAAGATAAATGTGAGTGCGTTCTTAACGAACTTTGGAACTTTTTAGACGACGCTTTCGATGGGCCAAGCGCGATGGGCCGCTCTCAGACACATTCACCCTCGGTCTCCTCATTAACCTCGTGATCGAATTCATCATCAGCGGTTGCCTCTTGATATTGCTGATATTCGGATACCAAGTCGTTCATATTGCTCTCGGCTTCGGTGAATTCCATTTCGTCCATACCCTCGCCAGTGTACCAATGCAAGAAGGCCTTACGCCTGAACATAGCCGAGAATTGCTCTGAGATTCGTTTGAACAGCTCCTGAATGGCAGTGGTGTTTCCGATGAATGTCGACGACATTTTTAATCCCTTGGGCGGGATATCACAAACGGCCGTTTTCACATTGTTCGGGATCCATTCGACAAAGTAGCTGCTGTTCTTGTTCTGTACGGCAAGCATTTGCTCGTCGACCTCCTTCATTGACATGCGACCACGGAAGACGGCGGCAACTGTAAGGTAACGTCCGTGACGTGGATCGCATGCGGCCATCATGTTCTTTGCATCGAACATTTGTTGAGTGAGTTCGGGTACGGTCAAGGCACGATATTGTTGTGATCCTCGCGATGTGAGCGGAGCAAAGCCGGGCATAAAGAAGTGCAAACGTGGGAAGGGTACCATATTAACGGCCAATTTACGTAGATCGGCATTCAATTGTCCGGGGAATCGAAGGCAAGTTGTCACACCGGACATAGTCAGCGAGACCAAATGATTGAGGTCTCCGTAGCTCGGATTTGATACCTTGAGTGTACGGAAACAGATGTCGTAGAGTGCTTCGTTATCGATGCAATAGGTTTCGTCGGTATTCTCCACCAATTGGTGGATGGACAGAGTGGCGTTGTACGGTTCGACGACGGTATCAGATACCTTGGGCGATGGCACGACAGAGTATGTGTTCATGATCCGATCGGGGTACTCTTCACGGATTTTCGATATCAAGAGTGTACCCATACCGGAACCGGTACCACCGCCAAGCGAATGCGTCAATTGGAAGCCCTAAAACAGATAGAAATACGTTAGACTCCAGAGTGATTAAGAGAGATATAGGGTATAGGTAAATACCTGCAGGCAATCGCAGTTTTCACATTCCTTTCGGACAACATCCAACACATTGTCGACCAATTCGGCTCCCTCGGTATAGTGTCCCTTGGCCCAGTTGTTACCAGCTCCAGACTGTCCGAATACAAAGTTATCCGGACGGAAGAGTTGGCCATATTCACCCGAGCGTACGGCCTCCATGGTGCCCGGTTCCAAATCGAGTAGAATAGCACGTGGCACATATTTACCGCCCGATGAACGTGTCACAGCTGCAAGTAATCAAAGCAAAACATCCGTTAAAAGCGATCAACTAAACAAATAACCTAATTAACAGCGCACGGTATAGCACAGGTGGTCTAGTGGGTATGACCAATCAATCGATCGATTCATCATGCGTTGCACGTTCCATTAATCTTCGCATGGAAAGGAAGTCCAAAACGAAGACACATAGGGTATGTGGTAGAGGCCCTCGAGTGTTGCTTCTCTCCAAAAGTGGACAGAATGCTATTCGCTTGCGCAACACGTACATAGTACATTGTATGCTGCCTATGAGCACAGTATTCGGCCCTCAAGTGCTTTGCATACTTCGATGTTACCACTTAATGAATCATTAGCCAGAATATGCTGAGTTATGGGCATTTCTGGATGCACTTGGATTGCATTTGGGCGAGCGTTCACATACGCCAACGCCCGTAGGCGTTGCCACTAGTCTGATGTCTGGAGTCAGGAGCCGTGAAGGTATTTATTTAAATCATATCTACATATGTACATGCATAAGTACATACCTGAAGCTTCGTTGTAGTAGACGCTGACTCTTTCCAGTTGCAGGTCACTGTCGCCATGGTAGATACCGTTCGAGTCGATTCCATGCTCCTCGGAAATGATTTCCCAGAACTGCAAAGACACAAGAAGACGACGATGATGATGATGGTGATGATGAAGAAAGCGAATTAAGAAGCAAAAAAGTGGCAATGAATTTCCTTCGCAATTATTTTGTGTGACTGACCGAGTGGAGCCGAAGTGGGGAGATGCGCGAGCGGTTGGTTAGTGAACGGGAATAAGTAGAGAAATGTTTGGAAATAACGGGCAGCCAGCAGCTAGAGTGTGGAACTGATCTCGTGAAGTGAAAAGCAACACCTGGGGCCGGCTGTGAAATGTTTAGACAGAATGAGGCCGTGGAAACGCATCGGTGAAATGTTCTGTGAAAAATCGTTGTTCATTCGCTGTTTTACTAAATCCCGACATGAGTAGAAAGTTGAACAAGATACTCGCCGACTCTAGCGCAGTGATGCAGGAAGTGATGCATAGAACACATGCCACATGGAGTGATTGATTAAATCTCAGATGCCAGATGCCAATTGCCATGGTAGATATGTATGTCTATGCAATGTCCTGAAACTGTCTTTTAATTGGCTAAAGTGGCAGCAATTCCTTACAAATGTACATACATACTTACAAATGATGATGTAAATGAACTCTAGTAAAGTCGGCAATATCATCGACCGATCACGCCATCGAGAGGATGCTCATAGTCTACCAAATCAATTACGTATGTATGTATGTACGTACCCCACCACCCGCCTGTGGTATAAGTCAATAGCAATTACTCTCATTATAATATCTAGAATGTTTCGCTGTGCTGACAAGGATAGCCAATGAGCACGCACGTAGATAATCTCCCGACAGACGTGATCGGCTTACTGATCATCCAAAACGTTGCATGCTGTATCTGCTGCCCCTTTAACAAAACAATTAGCTACCCAAAGTTGTCTAGTCCATTGAGAACTGCTTTCGCCTCGTCTCCTCGATCGCCCCAATAAGCACACGCACACATCTACGCACCTACTAGCCTACTAGATGTATCTAAATCCGACAGTGTTGCCTCGGTCAATGCAAAAAACAAATGAAACAAATTGTACTTGATTGCCCAGAACCAAATTTGGTATCGGCGAATGTAGCGAAATATTCATTTAAAAGTTTGAAAAGAAATTGAGAGCACCTGATTGCTCACGTAACATGCGCTATAGTGCAGCGCGTCAATTAAGCCCCCAAAGTGCTTACATATGTGCTTATACGCTTACATATGCTTACTTACGCACGGATGCAAATGTCCTCCTCGCGACTCGAAATATTCCAAATTTGGAATGCAGTCAGCGACATAGACAACAACGCTTAACGAGAATGACGCGACAACGTATAACGCATAACGCACAACGTTGCCGAGAGCTGCTATTTTTGAAAGCCCATCACCAAGGGGAGCGATTTCGATCTATTTTCAACCGAACATCCTCCCATTCCCATTTCTTCTCTATCCCTTGAGGATCCTCGCACTGCAGATCATACAAACTCAAAAATATCATCATACGTATAACTAGCACCTTAGTATCGAGGCCATGCCCATGCTGTGCCGAACTGTGAAATGACATCTTTTGACTTGGGAGTCACTCTTGCACCACCGCACATGTTGCTGTCCATACTACTCGTTGTATCACATAGTACATAGTTGTAGAAGGATGCTATTTTTGGATGGCGACGATGTCGATCGTCTTCTGGGGTGTTAATTGAAAGTTTCCTTTTGCCTTTGTTTAAGCTTCGTACGCTTGTTGTTCGTGAACAAAGTAAATATTTTGTTTTATTATGATTAACAACTTCCCTAATGAGAGAGAGATTCCTATCTACTTGAAGTGGGTGAAGAGATTTTAATTACCCTCCGACATGGGATGGGAATGGGTGATCAGTGATCTTCGATGTCAATTAGAATCTGACAAGTCAATAATGTCAGTGAGATATGTACAGACGAATGGTGAGTGATGTAGACAAAAGAAAAACTGGCGCCCAATAAGGGGTATGATAGGGTAATAAAAAATATTCTTCTTTGTCGGTCAGGAAGTGATCGCGTGTGCATTTTCGGAGGAGATGTTGAACAATCAAGGGATGTTTTGTGACAACTTGTCTATTTGTATGTTTGTCGTTTTCTTATGTAGATCTGCTCTCGATTTGATTGAGAAACACATCAAAGTGCAAAAAAAACACTTCATGAAATGCCACCATTCAACGATCACTGCCTAAGAGATATGTACATATGTAGGTGAAACGGATCGATATACATATGTACATATGTAACAAAGAGGACATTAAGCTGGTCGTTATTTTAAAAACGGAAAGTGAAAGATCTTTATCGAAATCATCGAGGATCGCTAATGATTACTACTTCATCAATCAAGTGATCGAGCTGCTATTGTTTATGGTAAATATTTCATCACTGCCATCGAACTTCTGGCAAATAAATTTTGAAACCGAACGATCTACCAACACGGAAGATCATGATCGTTAAGGTCGATCGCATCAATCAATTTATGTCCTCTCGAATCGATCCCACATACTGATCTTGCCAAAAATTCGCCAACTATAATACCTTTCCCCAACAACAAATTAGTCCCGATTGCGAATTTGAGAACAGGATATAATATATGCAGATTAAAGCACCGATCGTGCGGAGTAAAATGGCCAATGTATGCACACTTCCAGTTCGATTTGCTTAAAATACCCATAAAGAGTGTCTAAGACGGTTATACCATGTTGAAAAGCGCTGATCCAAATAAATAATCGAAATGATCACTTTAAAGAAACTTTCAAATTCTAATCGATCTCCTTTCATTCATCAAATGGTTTATTATTTTAATTTTGCAGATCAAATATGTAAGTGATCGTACAATAGGGTCATGTGTCTTAATTGCCTAAGGTGCATATGTATGTAAAAAGATCGTGTGCATAATGATCATGTCTTTACAGTTAGAACGGTGTATACTGATCAAGAGTCCAAAATTTAAGGTTGATTAGGTAAAAGTTCTTCTCAATAAATCACTTTACTAATGATGGTTCAACTCATATACATAAGTGCCTAAATCGATCACCTAAAGTGATCGTGGCAGACTACTTCCAAAAGTATTTCCCCCTTATCTATGTATCAATATGAGTTTCAGATTACTTAGAAGAGATTTCTGTCAATAAACTACGATATCTACTCAACACAGGTATCTAACAGAAGTGATCGTTCAAAGTGATCATTCCAAGTGATCTTGGGAAGATAACATACTTTCACCCATAAGTTTTCAGATCGATCAAAACCACTAAATCTACGATCAACCACACTTCAACAGAGCGGTGGATCTCCATCGACGCGTAAAATTCATGATCGATCTTCAGTTTCTTAGTTAGCCTTCACTAATCTCCATCGACTTTGGATTGTCCAAAATGAGGAGAAAAAATTAGAACAAGAATAGAAGTTGAACATAATTTTCCGTGCAGTTAAGTTTTATAGCCCAATGTATTTACTATACATATGTAGATCGATGGACAATTCCATTAGTGATCCTCAACTCATTCGTTGAGTTTTATCGACTCGAAATATGACGGGTATCTATGTACATACATATGTCACAAAGACTGATTGAAATTCTTTTCAATATTGTCTAAGTCGGATTAAACGCTTGGCCGATTCCTCCTCGTACAAATACGTCTATCCCCATTAATGACAGTACCCTCGCCCGGGCCCATGGCTAAATATAGGCCTTCAGTAAATGCATGCACGTACTCAAAACTCAAAATATGTATTGTCTTCTTCTTCTTCTTTTTCTCCAGTTGTCTTTTTATCGTGCCTCGGGTTTTTTGGTCTTGTGTTTTTCTAATTTATTTTGGCATTAAATGTAACCGAGCGCAGCTCGGCTCGTTGATACGATCGTTGAGCGAAGAACGATTCCAGAAATAGAAATATCATATTATATACATAGATACACTTATCTGTATATTTTTTTTTGGTTTTGTAATTTGTTTTCTGGAAGAGGGGCAATGGCCTAAGTGGCATGTAGCATTGCGCTTCCGAATGCAATTGCTTCGTCCTATCATTGATATTTGTTTCGTAAGCAGAGTGTAAATTAATTTCGATCGTAATTAACCGCCACAATGTCAAGTATCTAGCTGTCAAAATAAAATGAATAGATCAAAGGGAGTGGGAGAGAGAGAGAGAGAGGGGAAAAACTGACCCAACGCCAACGGTCATTGAATTACACATGGCAACTCGACTGAGACGTCAACAGATGATCTGTCGATCGTGACAAGATCACTTTTTATATTTTTGCTTCTCTCCCCTTGCGGTGATGTGTCTTCGTATTTTTTTTTTTTTTTGTTTTTTTGCAAGAAAGTAACGCATGTGTGCCGGTACCAGACATTGAACTTAACCTAGAATCGTGGTTCAAAAGATTCATGTGAAAGGCGTCAATTCAGTTTTGGACCCGTAGGGGTGAATACAAAGAACAATATGGAAGGAGAAACTCTGGGAAATAATAAACAAATAAAAGAACGAGCCACACGTAGAGGGAAGTGAAGGAGAAGTGAACAATTTTATTATTTTTTAATTATCCCAGTATCAGAGACGTGCATGAAGATCGGTACGAGGGGCGATCTAGATAAGGTACAAGGAAGTCTGTAGTAGAACTGGTTCAGATTAATTACCCACCGAAGTCGGGTAGGAAAGTCGTAAAAAGGCGAGTTCTCCTGTTTTTTGTTTTTTTTGCTTTTATGACAGGCAGGCCAGCAACCAGGAGCGTCAAAGAGGTGGTTTGAAAAATTATGCACTCAGCAACAAGGATCGTGCGGTAGATGTGGCTGAGTAGATAGTAAGTTTTAAGGTGGTTAGGACAGAGGCACTTGGTTAGGGTTTTTCTTCTCTCACAAAAGTAGTAATCAGTCTTTCTCTGTGATGCATGAACTATGGCGCAATAAACTTTCAATTAGTTAAACTTTAATTGGATATACTCCATAAAGTCAAACCCATAAATTCAAATTGCCCAAGAGAGAAGGAACAAAAACAATTAACTAATGCAACACACTTGTGCTCGTGGCTCATTTGTCCCGAATTAGTCATTCGTTTAGATGTTCGAGTGGAAATCCAAATGATGAGCAGGGGGAATCAATCGGGCTAAAAGCTTCTAAATTAAGGACCCGACTACCTAGTTATATAAGTAACATTCATCGATCATTTTGACACTTCCAGCAATGCAGCACTGGCGGAACGTGTCATTCACCAGGAAATGATCTAAATTCCTAGAACAAACATGCTCTTGTATCAATACCATTCTGACAGGTCGAGATTTATTTATGTATTTGCTTAAGAGTCTATATTTGAACAACCAACAACCAAATTTATCTCGATCTTAAATTGATCATCTACGGATCGATGCTATACGTGCATCATGGCTACAAAGACACTTTTCCGCTCACGACTATCTATCTATTACGGAAAGTGAAAATCATTAATTTACGTGCTGCGGTTTGATGATCTTTGCTCCCCATGATCATCGATCTTGCATGCGTATCAAACTGTACTGAATCGAATGATGAAGATCAAAAACAAAAAAAAGCTTCAAATGAATTGGTTTCGTTCCAAATTACAAACTTCCCTTTTCAAATCTGTATGTAACAAAAGGGAAAGAATTTCGTAAGAGATATGACGAGACACCGAGACTTTCTTCTTATACTTTGAAGATCATTTTGAGATTTCTTCTAAAGTATCTATGCCAATCTCAATTAAACCCAAAAAAACAAAAAACAAGGAGAAGAAATAACACAAGAAAGATAAATATGGATGTCTGCATGCTACCATCTAAAACAAAAAGTACCGATCTTTGTTCCCAGAATAAGACGGGAAAGAAACGATCTTGCATACATACCACAAATGACTATCTATCTCTCATCGCTGTCTAGATACAGTACTATCTATTAATCTTGTTTTGTATATTTTCCTCTCCACTCTATTTTCATATATACAAATTGTATAAGCAATTCTTTTCTTTTCAAGTAGGTAATTATGAAATGCATTCGTGCATGATGAGCTACATCCAAACGACGACGGTCTGCGTTTGTTAACTACATACTTTCATACGGATAAAGAAGGGTAGACCCATGAAAGTTTGAGATTCTTCAAAAGATCTAGACGAAATGCATTTTTAACTTTAATAGCTAATGAAATACTTCATTCCGAGCAGAGAGTCGAAATGGAAGGCAGAGGGGAGCCAGGCAAACTAATTGCATCCATAAAGTGTAGCCAAGTAGCTTGTGAATATCGGTCTTATCTTAGTCGACTTGAGATAAGTAAGGCCTAAGACGGTACCTATGAAAGAAATATTGTTTTTTGTTCTTTCTTTCTGTGATTATTAGTGCATGGATGGCTGGCAGCTCGCACCATACATCTGTGTGTATTTGCGATAAGTCACTGGAGTTGGATTTTCTGTTTTTTTCTCGAAACACTTAATGAATAATAAGTAAAACAGAAAAATCAAGGAAAACAATACGACGACTTCATTGACAGATAAGGGGTGTTGATGATGGTTGACGGTGATGACTCACCACCCTATGACACAAGCCACTATCCTCGAACAGTATTGAACAAAGGAATTATGTACTTACTGAACGAATGAATACCGATCGCCTTGCCTTATGTGCATTTCATTATGCAAAGTGGATTTTTGTGGATTCGGATATCCTTTACCTTAACCTTTTTGTTTTTTGTTTCCTGATTAAAGTCACTGCATGACTTCCTGTCATTCGAGACGGTCTCATATGTACATATGTATATTCCATAAGTGCAGGGTATATGGTTGTAGTCTTGATAGGTTTCCGAGGAAGTTCTTAATCAGTCGATTGTATTACAGAATGAATAATACCATACCATTTGAAAGTGAATCAAATGTGTGAGATAGAAAAAAGAGTTCTCGGGAAAATTGGTCGTGACAGAGATAAGATACAGTGTTTATGGTGATGGAGGCTATTTTTGGTGATCGTTGCAATGGGAAATTGTATCTTGTCGGCACTTGGATATAATTTACGATCGCGCCTGTGGTATTCGTGACAAGAAATTTCCTGCGAGTAGTCTGAGTAATGGAATTTGTACGGGTTATAGTGCTATAGATTGGACTTTTTGTCAATTAAGAGGCGCCATCCGCTTACAATGCGGTTTATTATTCAATTTATAAATAATAATTTTAATTGTGACCCTTGAGAAATTTAATTTTAAGAACTCGTATCGAAAACAGTTTTTTTTTTTTTAAGAAATAATTTTAATTATCCTGTTAAATCTATACAGAAATATTTTATTTGTTTTTTCAGCAACATAAACTCGGATGGTGGATTCAATTTTGATTTTGAAACTCTTAAGCTTTTAAAATGAAAAATAAAAAAATTAAAAAAATATTTGATAGTGAACTCTATCAAATTCTAAAAATTCAAAATTAGAGAAAGACAAGCTAAAGGTGGGCTTATAAATCCACATTGAGTAAGATTCAATTTATGGAGAAATGTTTTTCTTTAAACAGTGTTCCCCCACTTACGGAAGTTGTAAAAATTGTGAAAGTCACACGTTTGACAGATAAATTAAAGATCCATTCAAAACGAAACCGCCGCCGCTCGAAAACTACTCATTAATTAAACAAACGATCCATTCCCATATGAATCAGTAAATAAAACAAATCCATCCATTTGCCGGGCTCTTCTCAACAAGAGAACCATCAACAACAAATGCTGATAAATGCTTCAAATAAATTTATTTATTCGGATTCATGTATCTATTTACACAACTGCGCAGAGTTTGGCGAAATAACGACAACAACGTTCGGTTACCACCACTCGGCTCCGTATGGCCCCACACGAGGGTGCGATCAATCTATCTATCTATTCCTATTAAGGATTATATTTCTGCTTAGCTACCCAAAAGTCAAGTAAATTCGTTTTTTGCATGACCAGCAAATAGTGTACGAAAAAAATGATCTAAAACTCACCTTAGCACCGATTTGATTGCCACACTGACCGGCTTGCAAGTGAACGATTTCCCTCATTTTAATTTATTGCTTTTTAATTAGTTTATGAATAATATTAATTAAAATAAATAAATAATCACTGAAGCGATTTCAAACGATCGAGATCGGTTTTAGTTGATGATACCAGTAAACTGTTCTTAAATGAGAGCGGATAGAGCACGACAATCCCGAAGCACGATCAGTTACTGACTGAGAGGAGTTCTGAATATGAAGTTCCTCCAAGGCACTGACTGACTGACTGACTGTGGTTGTATGAAGAAATACGGAAAATGTATTTCAGTTGCTTTTTTTCTTTTTCTATATTTCTCCTTAGAGTCGAGATACGAGATATGAGGAAAATAGAAAATTATCTATCCGTATACCCGGAGTACACCGCTCGATCGATAATCTGCTTGTGCAGCACACTGTCTACGAAAAGAAATTTTTTTTTTTCTTGTATCTCTATCTCAGTCTCGAAGGGGGGCCTCGTTCTATAGTCACTTTTTAGACTAATGTTAATTGGTAAAACAGAAAAAAGAAGAAATTTACACTAAAAAAAGCAAACTAATCGCGGGCAACCAAGGAGAACAACACAGAACCGAACTGAAGCTCGTCACTTTCTGGAATAATGAACCTCGTCGCGTATCGGGCACAAAGTAGCAGCAGTTCTAAAGTCCAGTGTAAATAAATACGTAGTGCGAGTATAGTACTAACTCGTAAGTAACAGAACAGCAGCAGCAAGATAGGGGCGCTAATACTTTTATACTTGTACTCACAACTGGGCTGGATTGAATTGGGCTGCAATGGCTGGCCTGGCCGCGGTCTGACTTGAGTTGGGTTGGGTTGGGTTGAGTTAAGTCAAAACGGGATGGATACTTACTATGTAGATAGTCAACGGTATATCAATAAACAGTGTATCTTTTAATCTATAGTTTGTAGTGCGCGATACAAGCTCGTATGCTAAAGTACAAATTGTATGTTACGACCTCAAGTCGACACACAATGACTTCCTCTTCTTCTTGTGCTTCTTTGGTTCGTTCTTTATATTCTCCTTGTTCCTCTTGGATCTTTTTTTTTTTTTTTTGTTTTTTTTTTCTTCTTCTTTTTTTAGTTCTTAACTTTCCTCATTCGATGACTGCAGATTTTAATTCCACTTCCACTCATTTTTTTAGTTGTTACTTGTCTTCAGTCATTTTATTTTTTTTCGGTCTTTTTACAAGTTGCCTTCTGACATGGCGTATCTTTATTGGTAAAGAACTTAAAGAACTTATGGATATTGAGTGGCCTCATGCATGTTAAGTCTCCTATTCATTAAGAGCTCTTTGTCTCATGACTCTTACAATCCTTTTTTGCGAAAAATTTGATTTCTACTCTACAAGCCAAGACGGGGCACGATAGTTTAAAAATAGAACTCTATGTCCTGGGGGAGGCCTTATTCAAAGGGTTTTTTTTATCTTATTTGAACAATTTCTAAGAATAAATTTCAAAATGTTTTTTTTGGGAGGGAAAAAAAGCAATTGAGTGACGAAGAGTTGCGACATTTTATGATGCGTTGAGTGCACGAATGAAGTATTTTTGCATACACTCGACCTGATTTTCGAAATTTGTATACATTGGTGTAAGAGTGAACGCGGAAGTGTTGAGTTGCGTAAGGATGCGTGATTTGTGTTTTCAGTATGGACATGAACCAATGAGATCGGTGACGGATATGAGAATTTTCGATATTAACTGTCGCGGTGTTTTCTTGTCAGCTGATATATGCTTTTGTTTGGGGGGAGGGAGCGAGCAAACATAGCAAAGAAGTTGATCGCGTTTAACATGCCAAACACCAGCCTCGATCTCTGGAATGGGCGATACAGCAGGAATGGGCGCATTGCCAGAGCGCCGTCAGAGATGCTACCTAAGAGGTGCTGCGTTTCAAACCGCCACCACCTAAAAACCGCTGGTTCGATGAACAATGCGACCAAGCCCATGCAGCAAAACAAGGTGCACAAGCCATGCTGCAACGATGGACGAGAGCTGCTCGCGAAATCTATGAGCAGAAGAGAAGAGAGGAACACATGCTTCTCAGAAGAAAGAAGAGAGAACACGGAAAGCGTGAGATCGGGTAGATGGAGAGATGCTTCCGCAGGAATGACGCCCGGAAGTTTTACAATAAGGTAAAACGAACATGCTATGGCTACAAAGCCAGAGCGGCGGTCTGCAGGGATGAAAATAAAGAACTGGTAGTAGAATCACAGTCGATGCTTAGGATTTCGAAAGATCACTCCTGCAGACTGTATAACGGCGATGACAGACAAGATACCGCTGTCAGGTGGAGGACGATGTAAGAGAATTCCGTCCACCCGACCAAGACGAAGTCAAAATAGCGATATCGAGACTTAAGTCTAAGAAAGCCGCGGGCGCGGACGGCCTGTCTGCTGAGCTTCTTAAGGCGGCTGGAGATGAGCTGGTAAAGTGCATGCACCATCTCATTTGCAAGGTATGGTCGGGGGAAAGCATGCCCGACGAATGGAATCTCAGCATCGTTTGCCCAGTCCATAAGAAAGGAGACCCCTATAACTGCGCTAACTATAGGGGAATAAGTCTCCTTGACATCGCATATAAGATCTTCTCTGTCGTATTGTGTGAACGCATGAAACCGTTTGTGGATACCCTGCTCGGCTCTTATCAGTGTGGTTTCAGGCCCGGTAAATCCACAATAGACCAAATATTTACGCTACAGCAGATCTCGGAGAAGACCCAGGAATATCAAATCGACACTCACCACCTTTTCGTCGACTTCAAAGCTGCATATGACAGCGTGTATAGAGATGAGCTATACAAAGCCATGTCTAGTTTTTACATCCCTGCCAAACTCGTCCGACTGTGCAGGATGACAATGGAGAATTCTCGCTGCTCCATTAAGGTCGGTAATGAGCATACCGATGTTGGGAAAGGATTTAGGCAAGGTGAAACGCTGTCATGCTACTTTTCAACATTGTGCTTGAAAATATCGTGCAAGAGTCACTGGCCAGCACAAGAGTAACGATGTATTTCAAGTCTACGCAATTGCTTGCTCACGCCGAGAACATTGACGTGATTGGACGGACACCGCGAGACGTCAATGAGGCCTTTATAAGCATTGAGGTAGAAGCGGCTAAGATGGGTCTCAAGGTTAATGAGGGTAAAACCAAATATCTGCTTTCATCTAAAAGAGACGGTCAACACCGACGTTTTGGCCAGAACGTCACCATGGGTGGATATAACTTTGAATTGGTCAAGGAATTCGTCTACCTTGGCTCACTGATGACGGGCGACAACAAGACCAGCGTGAGATAAAACGCAGTATCACTCTAGCCAACTGCTGTTTCTCGAAAAACCAAGGTGACGCTATATTAGACCTTGATCATCCCAGTCCTCCTTTACGGCGCAGAGGCTTGGACCTTAACAAAAGCGGATGAAGATGCTCTTGGTCGTTTCGAGAGAAAATTCTGCGCACTATCTACGGTCCCGTTTGTTCAAACGGTTTATCGATTTTAAAGTCGTATATGACAGCATTCATCGCAAGGTCTTAACACCGAATACAGGATCCCGGGAAAACTGATCCGGATGTGTCGAGCCACGCTAACAAACACCCGAAGCACCGTGCAGTTCGGTTCTAGAACCTCCAAGCCTTTGGAAACTTGTATCGGATTTCGGCATGTGCTGTCGTGCGACTTCTTCAATCTCGTGTTGGAAAGATAGTGTGGCGGGTAATCACAAACCGGTCCAGTTGCTGATCTACGTAGACGATATCGATATTGTGGAAGCTTTCACGGCGAAACGAGCTGGTCTTCACATCAATAAGGAGAAGACGAAATCTATGCTGTCAACAAAGAAGCGGTCCATCACCCATCACCTAGGACAAAATATAACTATCGGCAGCCATCATTTTGAGATGGTGAATGAGTTCACACAAACAAACATAAACTCCACGAATGACTTCATAGTGGAGATGCGACGCAGAATCACCCTTGCCAACCGCTGTTACTTCGGCTTATGGAAACATCTAGCATCCAAACTCCTGTCCCGAAGAACCAAGGTTATGCTCTTCAAGGCTCTAATCCTTATAGTCCTGCTATATGGAGCCGAAAACTAGCCAATAAGGACGACAGCGCAGCTGATCTTTGGCTCCTTCGAAAGAAGAATTCTGCGACAAATATTCGGTCCTGTCTGCGAGAAAGGCGAATGGAGGAGAAGACCTAACCGCGGACTCTATGAGCTGCACAAAGGTGGGAATATAATCCGGAGTGCAAAAATCCGTCGACTACAACGGCTCGGCCACATCGAGCGCATGAACACCAACGCTCCAACTAGGGGGGTCTTCGAATCCGAGCCTCCTGGTTCTAGAAGAAGCGGGAGACCGAGCCTACGATATAAAGACCAAGTGATCGCGGACGTAAAACAACTTGGTCTTCCCGACTCGAAGCTGCGTGACCGGGACTGCCAAGGATGGAAGGCTGTATTACCTCAGGCCCAGACCATCCATGGGCTGCTGGCATGAAAAGTAAGTAAGTTAAACGTCGTGCCGACGTTTTAATGGCTAATCTCTGAGGTAATTCATCTGGAATTGGTTAAAATGACGGGGCCTCTGCTCCTTTGATATGAACCATCAAAAAGTGGGCAGCTAGCTTTTGAGGAGGCCGTACATCCCTCCACCACTCTTCCTGCGGGACTGCCGTTCGGTATTACATTACTTGCCGGGGTTGGGTAGTGATTTACGCTATATTTCGGGTGGCGGCCTCTTGAGCTCTTCTCTCTTCTTCAGCCTGCCGTATCCTCGAATAGACTAACGCAATGTACGAGCATAGCTCATTCCAATTATCTACCGAGTCCATCATGTAAGGGACCAGGTTTTCGGGGCTTGGGATGTTCACCATTTGTCTGTCTAGCACAAAGCGACTACCGTCAAAAACTGCATGCTCTGCGTCCTCTTCAGAAGTTGGATATTGTGGACACAGCGGCGACCTATAAGGTCCACATCTATGTAGATACTTTCGATAGCCGCCGTGTCCAGACAGAAACTGCGAAGAGTGGTAATTACAGTCTCGCCGATCTTGATGTCCAAGTCGCGATAACGGGACTACTCTTATACGCATGGCCTTCTGTCGGTCAGATGCTTGCCTGGGATATAACCTCTTGAGCTCGTTTGCCAGGATGTCGATGGGTAGCATTCCTGCTATGACGAACGCTACGTCATCTGAGATAGTCCTGAATCCGCTTATTGTCCTTATTGCACAGAGTCTATAGACTGACGTCATCACATGTTTCCGTCGTCTTAAGTCTCAGCCCACTGCAGTATACAGTAGGACTAAACTGACAGCTCGTAAGAGTATGTAGGACTGTGCGCGCATATCCGGGCTCGCCTACATTCGGGAGCATTGTGTAAGCGATGCCTTTTCGCTGGCGTACCTTATGTGTTCCCTAAAGGAAAGTCTGTTGTCTAGCATAACCCCTAGGTATATTACTTAGACCTAATCGTCTGATCTCCGAGTAAGAAGCTCGCATATTCCACCTTCTTGCAACTGGTTATTCACAAGCCAATTATTCAGTTTGGAGATAGCTGTATTCGCAGCCACTTTCACTTCCTCTATGTGCTTAGCCACTGGTTCAATAGCAATGTCATTGGAAAAAACGATGATTCGTACTCCCTCGGGAAGCGCTAATCGTATAACGCTATCGTACATAGTATTCTACAGTAGAGGTTCGAGGACTGATCCCTGCGGAACTCCCGCCCTTATACTGTAAGACTTGATACCTTCGTCGGTGTGGTACATAAGCCTCCTGTTGTTGAAATAGTCCATGACTATGGATTAGAGACCCTCGTATATGCATCCACCACGTCGAGCTAAAAGCATGTTTAACGTCCAACGTAACCACTGCCCAATATTTCTTCTCACCTCCTTTACACCTCCTTCTTTATCGTCGACTGTTGACCGTCGTTTTCTGATGCCGTATAGTTAAGTTGACAATGCACCCATTAGCTTCCGTTTCCGCCAGTAAGCTATCACAGATAACTCGTTCAAGTATTCTCTAGTGTGTCAAATAGACAAATTGAGCGATACGAAGACGGTTCTCGAGGTGGTTTCTTTCCTTTTGGCAGTAGTACCAGATGCTGCGATTTCTACTGCGTGGGGAAAACCCCCTTTTGTATGCATTTTTAAAACGTGTGTTGGAAAGCGTCAACACGTGTGTTGGAAAGCGTCTGACCTAGTCATAATCGCCGCTTTGACCGTCCTATTTGAGGACAAGGCACTTGTACACAAGGGTGCGTTGGGGATGGGAAAACTGCAGGATTTGCTCGAATCCCCTAATCTCCTGATTTTGGCACCCTCTCAGACTCCCAACTGCTCGCAGATTTGAAGAAATTAGTTTTCAGGAAGCGCTTCGCATCTAATTTAGCAGTTGAGAGGGGCATGGAGGAATATCTTCACAGCCTTCCAGACTCTCTCTTAAAGGAAGGAATACTGGTACTGGAGCAACGCTGGACCAAGTGTATTAAAATCAAGGGCGATTATGTGCAAAAAGAAAATTATTTTTTGTCATGCCTAGCATTCTTCACCTTACTGCTCGAATTCAACCCAGAGGCACATATAGAAAGGATTTCCAACAAAATAGTTGTGTAGCGACTGGCTAAAGCTCGTGCCCGATTCAACCCAGAACAGCATCGCCCTTTACATAGGTATATTTCGGTCTTGTAGTATACTAGTGGTGATTGAGCACAAACGTAGATTTTACACGTTTCTATTGATCATCGCCCCTTTGATCACTTTTGAACTTAAAATATCTAGGGCCAATGGCGTTTATGGCTGCACTGACCGTGGACATACTGATGTAAGTAAAGCACTAAACCTTATCGGAGTGAAGCAGAGGCGATTCTCCAATTAGCGACAACTATGATTGTCAACACAGTCCTGATTTCCAACTCCACTACCTGCAACACCTATCCACTCTCGGCTCCCAGTATTTTTGTGATATTGTACAAAATCACATACACCCTTTCCATACCTCCTTTTCATCCTTCGACTAACGATTTACCAGATATAACTTTATTCAATTTTTTGTTACAGCTACACCCGCACTCAAGGCTAAGGCCACCACCATTGAACGTTGTGCGAGCGAAGGTAAGGGAGAGTTTCGCTCAGGTTTACACACAACCTGAACGAAGTGCAGTGGTTTTGGATCGTAGATGTTCGTTCACTAGGTACTCCCAGGGGTGGTTTGTCCTAAATAGGACGAGAGCCGACCAGATTTTCGCTTTGGTTATAATTCACAGTAATTCGTTCATGCACTTTTGGTGTTAATATTGCATACGCAGAGGATGCATTTCAACTGATCATGTACTGTGGGTGTTATGCCTGCAGCAGTACGTTTAGTCGCTTTCCATTCACAACTGTGTTGCATACTTTTTTCAGTAAAGGAATTGCCTTTTTCTAGGCTATAAAACGAATTTGAACTACGAATTGACCTTTCGCTCGACGGCCGATGATGTTAACCACTACAACACGGCCACCCCAAAAAACCACTCGATTCTGAGTCGGTTTTTTCATTCCTGCGCCATCCTACTCTGCACATGGGAACGTAATTACTACTAACATCAACGAGTTAGTAGTCCTGCGAATTCCTTTAAATCTTCTGCCCACAGCCACATTTGCACTTTTGCAGCGATTATTTCGGCAACATGCAAATCCCTTCATAATTTAACCGGATCCGTATTCGCTTAGGACTACAAATTGTCTAAAAACCCCATCACAATCACCATCACCATCGCCATCACTTAGCATTTGGAAATCTGCGAGATCCCATTGCAAGCTATTCATCCATTTTAAATTCCCAGCCGCCTCATCACGTTCCCTTCGTAAATAAATAGTAATCCGCCACTTTATCGCAACCCATACCATACCCATCACCACTTGAACCCATCCAACTGTTGGACATCCCACAATTCCACCGCCATCTACCACACATGTGTATCCTATCTCGCGAGCAAGCGACCAGACTATTGACACACGCCACTGACAATTGCCAACGCCAGCTACATATAGAGGCAACGCCGGCATCCAGTCGCATTGCTACTGGAATGATGATGGTAATCCCATTTGTACTCGCAAGAAATCCCGTATCTCACCGAATTCAGGGCGAACATTCGCGACTACGAGAACTTGTACAACTGCGTGTGAATGCGCTTTTATCCTTCTTGCCTGCTTGATGTCCCTTCGCTATCCTCCTCGTCATGGATCCGGACATTTTTTCCTGTTGTTGTTGTTGGCATTTGGCATTTTAGGAAATTGTCGAATCTGGGAATTGCTGCACTTGTGCAAACACCATTTGTGGCCGACAATTGGATCCGTAAACTAATCTCTCGTCTATTGAAATGTGAAACCATTCGTTCGCTTATTACGTGTCACCATCTAAAACCCACCATCCCCAAACGCATGGGGCATGCCCAACCCCGGATAATAGGGTGGAGCAATGAAATTTAAATTTTTAATTGAATTTCCACGTTGCAAATGTTGAGTTTCTCCATTGCACATTGTTATTCTTTCACTGCTGCTTCGTCATCATAATCACGTTGCGAATTGTTTGCTTTGACTCATGGGAGATCCTGCACCTGTGGATAGTCTATCATAGATTGGCACAAGCTAATCTCCGCTTCCAATTCATTATCCCAAGTTAGGGCGATTAATTAGAACATGTATATACGTACAACTATGCTTGTATCTAACTATACATATTCGGATGTACATGTATGTAGTATGAGAAAGTTCCTGTGAATAAATTTTGGGACAGGATTTGACGGTGTATCCTATAGTGTAGAACCGCCATCAACCGCCATCAGCAGATACGGTGAGCGAGGCACGGGTCTTGCAGATGACAGTTTTGTAATTAACTGCACGCATTTTCCACACAGAATTCCAGGAGCACAGAATCGCTATGGTAGGGCTCCGTACTTCCTCGCGTGTTCCTACTACTTATGCAGTGCAAACGAATGGAATATATTGTACATATGTACATATATGTATGATGTGGTGTCCTCGTATTGTTGGTGATGTCTGGATTAGGAGGATGCTGCAGATAGAGGAAGATGGAACAGTGTGTGTGGATGACAGCCCACATTGTGTTTGGATTGCCAGGGTTTGGATGGTAATTAGATTGGCGCGATGTAAATAGTTTTGGCATTGATTCACATTGTGTTCGATGCGATAGCCGAATGCAAATAATGGGGGCTCGGCCAGCCAAATTAATTGAGCGGGAAGATATTAGTTTTTTGTTTCGTTTTGTTATTTTTTAGTGTTTTGCCAGGTGGACGGGTTGAAGGCTTCAGTGATTTAAGCATCGAGCGAGATGTCTCCAGAAATTTTTGTCGGTGACGGGTATATCAAAACTCACGCAAGTTTGGGTGACAGCTGACTACATGAAGGTCTGGCAGCTACAGTTTCATTTTTGACATGTGTCCAAGTTAAAACTACTCAGTTAGTGTTGAGCCCCATTTAGGGGCCAAACACCCTACCGCTCCGCGTAACTTTGCAGAATTAGACCACTTAGTTAATAAACTGACATCATCTCTCAACAGAGCACTATCCAAAACATGTGGCGATCAGCAACCCCAGAGGAACAAACAAACCCTCCTGGAGTAAAGAGACAGTCTCCCTTAGGAAAGAGTGCAGAATCCCTGGAACTCCTCCTGAACACACACTTTCCGGGCAATAATGCATCGGCTACAACACTTCTACAAGACCTCCAGCCGAGAGTGTCCTCCTACGAGCTAACTCGCAATTCAGTCACAAATAATATTATCCTAAAAGCTTTGAACCTTATGACAAGTCTCCAGGACCAAATGGGATCATGCCAGCGGAATTTCAGCAGGTGACAGATCTCATCCTTTTCTGACTTGCAGTTATTTTTAAAAGCTGCCTCTCACTATCCTGCATCCCAAGCAAGTGGAAGGAAGCTAAAGTAATTTTCACACTTAAAGCAGGCAAATCTAGGTGTAACGAGATCAGTAATAGAACTGGTACGACAACTGCTAACCCAAAGGGTCATCAAAGTCGACTTCGCTGATACCGTTTCGACTAAATTGGTCAACAGAAGTACACCAGAGTGTGGCGTACACTCATCTCTTCTCTGGAACAGGAAGGGTACGATGTCACCGCCTATCGTTGTCGGACTATATTTGTATAGCCATCTGGGGTAAGTTTCTCAGCACACTAAGTGATATAATGAAGGAAGCCTTACAAAGAATAGTAAACTGAACGAAGAACTGCGGACTTGGGGTGAACCCCAAGAAGACAAATCTAGTACTGGTTACTTCTTTCTTTGGTGGTGTTACAGCCCATGAAGGACCAGAGCCAAGCTTCTCTCAATCACCCATGTTGTGTGTGATTTTATTTTTCACACAGGTGAAAGGGACCTACAGTTTAATGCCGATTCCGAACGGCGTGAGTCGAGAAGCTTTTTCATGGCAAGTTTACTACCGAGGAGGAACGTCGCGAAATAAACATTCGATGGCGTTGGTGCTATCGGGATCCGAACTCGCTCATCGTGCGCCAGAGTCCAACACACTAACCACTGCGCCACGGCGTGCTCGCTGTGTTACTGTTTACTAATAAATATAAAATTCCGCCCTTCAACCCACCGAGGCCGGGAGGAATCCTAATAGTAATCAAAGATCAGGCCAAATATCTGTGCCTAATCCTTGATCCTGATAACACCAACCCTATCGGATGTTTATTTCGAAGCACCGGGGTACTAACAAAACCCACTGTAGTATACTTCACCTGTGTAAAAAAATGAATCACACACAACATGGGTGATTCAGAAAAACTTGACTCTGGTCCTTCATGGGCTGTAACGACACAAAAGAAAGAATCCTTGACAGGAAACTAAATTGGAAACACAACATTCTTGATCGTATCAAGAAAGCAACCACTGCCCTCTACTGTGACAAAAAAGTGTTGAGCAGAACGTGTGGTCTCAAACCTAGCATTATGCACTGGCTCTGTACAGTAGGCATAAATCCTATTATTCTATACGGTATCGTAGTCTGCTGGAACGCTCTTGACAAGGCAGTCTATCGCAACCTTCTGGGGAAAGTGCACAGATCATCCAGCATTTGCATTAGTGGTGCGAATAGATCGCCCCCCACTGAGGCCCCAAACATCTTACTACATCTCCCCCCATTGGACCTCTTCAGCAAACAGGTTGCTGCCTTCGCTGCCCTATGGATCAGGAGCATAGAAAAATGGCCCACACAACACAAAGGTCATACCAACATTTTCAACCATTTCGAAGTTCCCAAGGACACGGACTACCACTATCCCTAACTTCGAAGTTATCTTCCCATCCTGGAAGGAATGGGCTGAACGAACAGTCATACCGAAGGACTTGATATCTCTCTATACCGACGGCTCTAAAATGAAGACGGGTGAAGTGGAATCTACTCCAAGGACTCCCTGACCACTGCAGTGTGTATCAAGTAGAAATAACAGCCATAACGGAGGCCCTTGCATGGCTCAGGATCAGTGTAATATCCGCTAAGGATATTATCATTTGCACGGACAGCCAATCTTCGATAAAATCCCTGGCAGCTGTAACCTACAAAAATCAAAAACAACTGTCAACTGCCGCCTCTAAACGAGATGGCTGAACAGTTCACCATAAAACGACTGGGGGTTCCCGGGCATAAGAATATTCCAGGAAACTGCGCGGCCCAAGAACTCGCAAGGCTAGTGTCAAGCACACTCAGTCTTCCAACCCTAAAGAAATTAAAAACACCAAAAAGCTCGACCCGGAAAAAAAAATAAAAGGAAAAATGATTTACGGCTTTGTACGTGGAATGTTAGGTCCTTGCGTAGGACCTAGACTGCTACAAGGCCGGTATTGCCGCAATTCAGGAAGTGCGATGGGATGGACCTGGCAAAAAGCGGATGAACTATTACGGCGGCTGCTACAAGGAGAGAAAGCAACGCTTATTTGAATGTGGATTTGTTATTAGAGGTAGATTCCGGCAAAGCGTGTAAGCGAACGCCTCATAACAATTTGCATCAAGGCAAAATTCGCCGACCTTAACCTAATTTGCGGTCACGCCCCCACCGAGGGCAAGAATGACGCTACAAAAGACGACTTCTCCGATCTCCATCTCCTAGATAGAACATTTGCCCAATGTCCCAAATACGATGTTGAAACCGTACAAGGAAATGTTAGCGCAAAACTGGGCAAGGAAGTCGCTTTTGATAGGGTCATTGGCAAGCACAGCCTACACAGCATTACATCCGACAATGGATTTAGGCTGGTAGACTGTGCATCGGGGCGACATCTTCTAGTTGCTAGCACGCGTTTCCCATATCTCAACATTCACAAGAGGACTTGGCGGTGTCCGGATCAATCAACTGTCAACCAGATTGACCACATTGCGATTGATGGCAGATAGGCATCCGATATTCTGAATGTACGAGCTCTCCGAGAAGCTAACATCAACGCGAGCCACTATCTTATGGCAGCCAGGTTACGACTACGAATATGCCTGGCCCACAAAAATCGATTAAGGCCAACGGCATACAACGTCGCAATGCTATAATCGCAGGAGACCGCTAGAGCCAATCGCGTCTCTAGAGCCAATCGCGTCCGCTAGAGCCAATCGCCCTCAAACTCTCGGAAAACCCTCCAACACATGCTCAGACCCTACAACACCAATGGACTCGTTGTCAACAAGCCTTAGAGAGTGCTGCTTTTGAGGTACTGGGTTTCAAAACGCCACCAACCGTGGATTTCTTATCCACGGTTTGACGACGAGTGTAGGAGGGCACGCTGCACGACAGAAGGACGAAAGCTGCTCGTGAGCATTGTGAGAAAAAGAGGAGGGAGAAGTATAAGCTTCTCAAAACAAACTACTGGAAATACTCCTTCTACAGACTGTATGACGGCGATGACGAAACAGATTCCACTGTCAGGCAGAATAACCCATTCACAGCGGACGACGATAGCAGAGAATTCCGCCCCCTGACTTGGACCAAGTTAGGAATACTTTTTCTAAGCTTAAGTCCAACAAGTCTGCTGGAGCAGACGGACTACCTGCCGAGCTCTGGCAGCTGGAGATTAACTGGTCGGGAGTACGCATCAGCTCATTTGTAAGTTATGGTCAGAGAATTGCATGCCCGATGAGTGGAATCTTAGTATCGTTTGCCCGATCCACAAGATCTGCGCCAATTACAGAAGCATAAGCCTCTCGAATATCGCTTATAAGATCTTCTCTGCTGCGCTGTGTGAACGCCTAAAACCGTACTGATTGGTCTATATCAGTGTGGCTTTCGGACTTAGAAGTCCATTATCCATCAAGTAGCAGATCCTGGAAAAAACCAACGAGTTCCAGATCGACATCCACCATCCGTTTATGGACTTTAAGGCCACATACGATAGCGTACATTTATCGTCTAGTTTTGACATCCCTGCCAAACTCGATAAATTGTCCAGGATGACTTTGGAGAACTCTCGCTGCTCTATCAGGGTCGGCGGCGACTTGACCAAGACCTTTAATGTCAAAAAGGGTTTTAGACAGGGCGACAAGCTATCGTGTGACATAGTCCTCACTGGTCAATACGAGGGGCACGATCTTTTTTAAGTCCGTACAACTACCCGCATATGCCGATGACATCGGCATAATTAGACGAACTCAGCGAGATGTCATTGAGGCGGAAGCGCCTAAAATGGGGCTGGCGCTAATTGAAGGCAAAATAAAATATATGTTGTCGTCGAAAAAGGGCACGAACACATATTGACAGGTATAATTTCGAGGTAGACAGGGATTTTATCTACTTAGGCTCCTCAGTGACATGTAGCAATGACATCAGTGCTGAGATTAGAGGCAGAATAACTCTTGCCAACCGCTGCTTCTTTGGGACCAAGAGGTAATTGAGAAGTAGGGCCTTCTCTCGAAAGGCCAAGGTTGAAATCTTAATCATCCCGGTCCTCCCCTATGGCGCAGAGGCCTGGACTTTAAAGAAAGCGGATAAATAAGCCCTTGGTCGCTTCGAGAGGAAAATACTGCGTTCAATCTATGGTCCTGTTTGTGTATATAAATGGAGAGCTTTACTGAGTGTACAGTAACATCAGCCTAGTACGATCTCTTCGGATTCAACATCTAAGATGGCTAGGCCATGTAGAGTAAATGGACAGCATAGCTCCGGCCCGAAGAGCCTTTGACTCCAACTTCGAGGGGCAGCGCGGTAGAGAACGGCCGCATCTGAAGTGAATCTCGTAGGTGGGAAGGGGTCTTAACCAACTAGCAGTGCTTCGCTGGAGAAAGACCGTGCCAGCTGGAGGAGCTTGTTGGTTGAGGATCAGGTTCATGACCTAGCGTCACCTAGCTAAGAAAACTATAGAGCTTAAGTCTTAAGTCTCACTGGATACCAAAGTGGTAAGTCCATTGATTTTTCGGATTTCAATGAAACAGGGTGTTCACTTTTGCATAGCAAACAGTTAAAAATGAACCCATTAATGAGAAATATTATAAAAATTATCAATTAAGCCAATAATTAGTCGCATGTTTTACTGACTTCCTAGGAGCAGTATTTAATAGCGTTCATGGTGTGTTCAACTTTGCTCAACAAATAAGTTTTTATGTGCCAAAGTGAAGAGAATCGAAGTCACTCTGTTAAAGAAATGTGCTACGAAACATCATTATTTGCTTGGCGTCAACCGCAGATAAAACCATGCACAGAAAGTCAAATCGACCAAACAAAAGACTACAGGCCCATTTACGGAACCTGCCGGCACTGCAAAATACGCCAAAGGTCATTCATCCGATACATCGCTGTATCCAGCAAGTGTTAATCATCCGTTTTAGAAATTCATATATAACTTCACATTTACTTTCGTCGTATTTGTTATTCAGTGGAAATCAGTAAGAATCATCAAGAAAATCCTCACGTACGTACGTAGCCATATAATGTATCTCTCTCTTGTCCGGCGTTAATTCATCTTTAATTTCAAATTGAAATTAAGTGGATATTTGCGTCTCTACCCGAATCGAGGCACGTTCGCACATCCATGACGATACTGTATTCTGTCGTTGCATGTGTTATGTCGTTTTGTGGCGATTTGGAGCATGTTCCTATTGATGTTGTTCAAAATGCTCGTATCTGCATGTAGTCATATTTCGGTAATCCGAAACCAACAACAGTAGGTTGGGTTATACGTAGGTTGTTTTCATGTGATAATGGCAAAAAAAAATGCGAAAGAAATCCAGCAAGACTGCATTGTCCCCAGGGATTTCTTCCTGTCCAGGGAGAGAGAGAAGGGATAACATGACGATTGCGTGGAGTGGTTACACGAGAAGATACTCCTATGTACCTACACCGTGTCCCGTAGGAGTGATCGATCTTTTTTTTTGTTGCTGTTGTTCAGCCCCACTCTTTTGCTCTGTTGGGATGTTAAAGTGAGTTAAGTAAAACAGACAACATTACCTTATAATGATCTTCATTTAACGGTTCATTTGGGTTAACGAATCTCGATACTGTCGGACGGAACAGGTTTTTTGTAAAGGAGATTGAAAATGAATCCAATTGTATGTATAATGCGTGTTCAACGAGGCGCTTCTACATGAGTGCAACACAAAGTGGAACACAAAATGGAACAATGGGTATTCAATTATGGATCAAAAGATGAACGAAAGGGACTACCGGCTTTATTTATTGATACTTTCAAGAGAAAGCAAACTGTCGACGATCCTCCAAAGCGAAGGAATGATTTCAGGTTCTATGTAGTACCAATTGAATCACTTCCTGATCCATTTGTCACGCGACATCATGTACGTGCATCACGTCATCCAGGCCTTCGCCCCGAGGCTATTCGATTATTCAACTGAGAAGACTATATCAAATTGACCCAAGATCCAAGACCACACAGAACAGTTGCTTGTAGCATACATTTGTATGTACGATCGCATTCAACGGTAATGACTCTAACTACTGACATCAAATTGAAACAACAGCTGTGCTTGAAACTGTCGCCGCCGCGCATAAATTCCTAAAAGGCTGCAATAAAATACCACATTCTCCCAAGATTTTCCACTGGGTCAGCAGGAAAATATCACACCAACCATCCAACCAACCACCACTCATCATACCGCTATATGATGGCAAATCGCTTAATAATCTCCCACAATCGATTAGCAATAAAAATGACAAAACTCCGCACTTGGCTGCTGCTATTGCGGTGAGCGGATGCTAAATACGATCCGCCACCCCACTACTGGGACTGGATCCAAAAAAACCGACAGTACCATCAGTGGCAGTACAAGCAGTAGGAGAAAGAAAAAAAAAAAAATCTGAAATAAGCCAATAAATAACAGCACTTCTGTCATTTATCCACATAACTTGCACCAGTGTGCGGCACAAAGAAGCCGAAGCATACTCGTCCCAGCTCCTGGGCTTCCTTGCCCCCATCGTCCGTCGTACAAATTAAAGAAAGCCAAATGGGGTGCCATTTGGCAATCGAATGTGTACGTAACGCACGGGAATAAAAAAAAAAACAAAATCACCCGCCGAACGATAAAAACGACAGGAAACAGGAATGGGAACCGAAGAGAAGAAAAATATATTTTTTACAAGCACACAAGGACTCAAGAGCAGTTTGGAAAAGTTCAAATCCACAAGAGCAATTATAAGTGGAAGGCGAAGCAGCGACACACCTGTAAACAATGTGTCCCTCTACACTTAGTACCCAGTAGGGTGTAGGGTGTCCTTCCGCCCCGTCAATTACTTGGCTTTTACACCAGATGCTCCAATCTGGCGCCCTCTCCCATGAGCCCCCATATACGTATGACAAAAATACCCGTAACCACCAAAAAAAAAAAACACTCCCAGATTCCCAGATACAAAAGTATTTACGTTGAGCCGCACTTTGTTCTTCTGTTTGTGTGCTAAGTACCTCCGAGCGACAGGACATAGTACATACGAGAGGGCCACGGCAGGGAGACAGAGCGAATGTATAAAAAAAAAAACTGTAACTTCCAGGAACTGGGGAGGGAGGCACCCTCTGTGTGGCACATTTACAAAAATCTATAACCATAAATTCGGATTATTCCCGTTTTCCCAAACGAAGGGCATTAAGAACGATATGACAAATTTATCGCCACCACCATCGCAGAGAGATTTCGCATTTTTCCTTTCGTCCTTCCATTTCCGCCATACCATAAGATAGGTACTTCTACAGCCGCACCATACTCGACCGTCTTTGATTCAATATTTGAGTTTATTCAATACCAAACGCGTCATGGCTGTTGTTGCTGGGCGTCAAGCGCCCGAATCGTTAAGCTGCGACGACAATTCCCATCTCGGGCGGACGCAGATTGTTTTTTTTTTTTTGCTCGAATTTGCGTGTAAATTTGGAAAAATTAAAAACATTACCGTTTGCCGGACGCCACCCACTGCTCAACCCATCGAAACTGAAAAAGTTTTGCTTGCGATAATTGCGTTCCGCTCGACGACGATACCCGCGACCGGTGCGGACCGTGCTGCTCGGATTTATTATCGACGATGGAAAATTCGTTTAATGATGGCGAAATATGTCACATGAGCAGGGGAGGCGAGGCTAGGATGGAATCCGGATGGCAAAGGCGATATAGCGTTGGCTCATAAACACCAAATCGAGGTAATGTCAAACAACTGGGGAGGCAGTTATCCCGAGCGTTGGGTGGGAGCGGCAGTGACGTGGCTGGCGCGTTCTTCTTGTTTTGGATAATTAACGAGCATGACTGGAATATTGGGCATCGCCTTGCCACGATGCTGAGTCCAAATTGGGTGATGATGTTTTCATTTCCCCCCTTTATCCCCCATTTGTATAACTAACTCACTCTTTGCCGCTTTGCTTCTCTGGTGCTCATTAGGGAGCGCGAGGAATGTTGTAATTATATCAAGAAACACAGCAATAAAAATTGTAGAGGAAGGAGAGATGCGTGGCCATGGCTATAAGGCGAATTCCGTTGATCGCCAGGTGAGCGAGCGGTAATGTTACCATCCATTTAATAAATTAGTCTAATTGATAAACTGTTCGAGAACTTGGGTGGAAATGGTTTCGTGAGATTTGAGTGATTTCCCTTTTTTCCAAAATCATTTGAGGAAAAGGCTTTGGAGTACCTAAAGATCTAAAGGTAATCTACGAAACCACTGATTGAGTGTAGAGAGTTCTGTAAAGTACTTTTGTGATGGATATCACTTTAGAGTGAAAGCTTACGTTTTGCCTTTCTCACCTATGGAATTGAAGTATTGCGCCACTTTCCATTAATTGCCTGTGATACGTTAGCCAAACTAGGCTTAATGGGCAAGTGTATCCCATTTTTAATCTACTGTACGCACGTGTACGGGGAGGAGGGAGCGAGCAAACAGAGCAAAGAAGTTGAACGCGTTTAACATGGCAAACGCCAGCTTCGATCTCTGTCCCTGCTCAATTCAAGTTGACACACAGCCTCCGCGTGGCCTCCCCTGGATAGCTATACTGGCACCCGCCAGGTAGTGAACCAATGTGTGCAGCGAGCCGAACCCTTGTTCCTAGGGAAAGAGGAACCTGGTCCTCCAGGTTGGGGGTTGTGCTTAGGTGTAACATCCCTATCATGTAAAACAAAAGTTTGTCCAGAAACAACACCAACAGCCTCGGATACGGACTGATTACATGTTCACGACCCGAAACATGTTGACATGTTGACAAAACGAATTTCGGATCTACACCTGGAACGGTAGGTCCCTCAACAGACCAAGTGCAGCCGGACAACTGGTCAACTCTTTGGACTGCTTTAAGGCAGACAATACGGCGGTGCTCCAAGAAGTGCGATGGGGTGGGCCAGGCAAAACGCGGAGGAAAAACTGTGATATATACTACGGAAACTGCTACAGAGAGAATAAACAACGCTTATTCGGGTGCGAATTTGATATTTGAGGCAGACTCAGGAAAGACGAACGCCTCATAAGGGCAATATAAGTTTAATATGTTTCCACGCCCCCACAGAGGAGAAAGATGACCGACATAAAGACGACTTCTATGATCTCCTAGGCAGAACATATGCCCAATGTCCGAAATCGTTCTAGGAGATTTCAATGCGAAGCTTGTTAAGGAAGCTATCTTTGAATGAGTCATAGGAAAGCATAGCCTACACAACGCCACATCAGAAAACGGACTAACGCTAGTGGACTTTATGGCGGGACATAATCTCGTGGTAGCAAGTACGCGATTCCCACATCTCAACATCCATAAGGGGAACTGGCGGTCTTTCGATCAATCGACAATCAATCAAATTGATCACATTGCGATCGACGGCAGACACTCCACCAGCATCCTAGATGTCCGAATCTTTCGAGGAGCCAACATCGACTCGGATCATTACCTTGTTGTCGAGTAAGAACACCAACATTTAACGCCAGGACCTTCGACGGTCAATTCTCCCTTAAGCTTTCTTAAGTCCCGATGCAATCTATACAAACCATAGAACAGCAATGGAGTGGTTGTCAGAACGCCATTAGAGGGGCCGCCTCAGATGTACTCCGTTTCAAGCCACCACCTTCGAGAAACCCCTGGTTTGAAGACGAATGCAGACAGGCCCATATATAGAAACAGAATGCATGGCTACACTGCATCAACGGACGGAGCTGCCCGCGAGCTTTATGAAAGGAAAAGGAGAGAGGAGCATGCGCTTCTGAGAAAAAAAGGAAGGACCACGAGAAGCGCGAGAAGTTTTACCAAAAGTAAAACTTACCAAACTTACTTACTCACCAAAAGTAAAACGAACATTCCAAGGCAATAAAGCCAAAACAGAGGCCTGCAGCGACGAGCACGGACAACGGATGGAATTCTCTCTCATCTTCGTCCAGTGTGATTGGTGCGTTCTGTCTGAAAGCGGCATCTTGGCCATCTTTACTGTTAGACAGTCCGCAGAAATAGTCTTTCCACATTCTTAGCATCGACTGGGATTCAACTACAAGGTGTCCGTGATTATCTCTCCAGGCTTCCGCTCTGGCTTTACACCTTGGGCATGTTCGTTTTACTCTTTGGTAAAACTTTCGAACGTCGTTCCTGCGATAACATCTCTCCATCTCCTTGATCGCGTGCTTCTCATGCTCTTTCTTTTTCCTTCTGAAAAGCGCATGCTCCTTCCTTCTTTTCCGCTCATAGAGCTCACGAGCAGCTCTCGTACTCTCGTATATTGTTTTTCTGCATGTGCCTATCTGCACCCGTTAGAAAACCAAGGGATTCTCCTAGGTGGTGGCTGGAAACCTGATACATTAAAGGCGGTATCCCTGATGGCGCTTTGACAACGTCTCCATTGCTGTTCTATGGTTTGTGCAGATTGCATCGGCTCTTGAGAAAGGAGACACGATCGGCGAAGTTCCTGGCGATCTCTTGCGATTGCATCTTCCCGACGTTAAATTTTGATGGTCCTACTCGACTCCGTAGTGTTCGCGATGGATGACAGTGAATGAATGAAAAGTCTAATACAATTCTCGACCTCATCTCAGGTCGTCACCCACAGTGGTAGGTTTTTAATGTACGTTATACCAGGTGACTCCTCAGCCCGGATGAAATAAGTAATGGAATTTTAATTGTCAGATACCAATCTGCTAGTTTTAAATTCCTGAGCAACCTACTAGCGTAGCAGATCTGTTACGAATAGCGCTAACCATGACCATGCCATGTACGCCATATTGAAGCCGATTTGCTTGCAGTGGTCTTTTAGGCGCACGAAACATGGTGGGACTTAACCCTTTCCGACGATGAAACGGCAGAGCACATACTAAGTGAGTGTGCTGCTCTCTGCCATCTTAGGAAGCGTATCCTTCTCAGTGAAGTTTTGGCTCTTGAGGGGATCACCCTGGCTCCTACGAGAAGCATTCTCAACTTCATTATAGAGGTGGAGAGGATACTCGGCTAATCGACTAGCAGGCACAATAGATATGTAAATGTCGCAGTGCCGTATTGCTAATAGCAGCACTAGCCCCATATGTAAAAAAAAAATAACCCTTTTCCGTACAAGTTGTCCCTAGAAAATGTATTTTAGTGGCATTATGAGTCCTCGGGACTCAACAATCGATACAGAATCCACTAGACCATACTGTAGTATTTTGATCTGCTCCGAAACAGTGTTCCAAGACGGCAAAATTCTTCACTGATAATCTCCATATTTCGGGGAGAGAAATATGAATAAATAAAAATAAAAATAAATGTTTCAAAGATATCGAATGACCACACATAAATCCACGAGGCTACCGTAAAAATCTCTTCCCTCCGTCGACATTATCACGTTAAGCAATAAAAGAATATCAGGAAAACGGAAACGTATCTACCAACTGCCATTTATTATATCCCCCCCCCTCACCGCACTCAAACACATTATATTCCACTTTAAACGCAGCGAATATAATAAAACATTTTTCGGAATATTTTTCCAATGAGTAATGGGAAAAGCAGCACCTTGTCCAATAGCCCATCCTCAGGACTCCACGTCCAATCACCACCCAACTATGTATGTAGCCACAAGCCCTAAGCCCCGAGCTCATTTTTGTTTAACGTCGACTGTTGTTATGAATGTTGTTGTTGTTATTGTTATAATAAGTTGTATCCTAGGTATGGGTGGAGTTCCATAAGCCCCAAATGCACGATTCACACGAATCATTTCCCCGGAACTATTCATTTCACATTGTAAAATGGATTTTTAGCAAGTGGCCAGGCTGCCACGGTACTTTGGCATAACCATAACGACGTGGCCGGGAGCAAAGTGGGCGACGAAGAGTGATGGGTGGTAGCAAAAAGGATAAAAAAAAAAAACAAAAGGGGGAGTGGGTGGGAAATTGTACGTCGTCGTACATGCTCTAATCATCCAATTTGTCAGTGAACTCGATCACATTTACCGACAAACAAGGACGACTCTCATACGCGGGGATGTCGAAAGGACGAAATGCCCGTATCGACACGTCACAGGAAACAGCAGATCGGTGTTTTTGTTCGTATGTCGGGCGGAAAAATTGAGGAAAAAGAATGAAACACGCATGGGAAAAATTAAATTTCCCAATAATTCGAAAGCTTTGCAGTCGCAGCTGTTGGGCGCTTTGCAATGAGATTAAATCGCTGTAGAGCGCCCACAAGCCATCGGTGCGAAATGGATGAATGTCCTTTTCGAATACCCCTCGAATGCCCCTATATTCAGTGTTTCGTATTCTCTCTGTGTGTGCCCTGTGTTCTGTGTCCACATTGCATCATCGTTGTTTTGTGAACAACGTTCATAGCATGGTCGCCCAATCCCACACCAACTTGATGATTCTGGGACTGTTGTTGTTATCCTTGCGCTTGTTTACGAGCTATTTCTTGTGCTTCGTTTTCACATTGCCTCCTTTGTCGTCGTTTTGCGTTTGAGCGGTTGATGGTTTGCTTTTTTGTTTTTTTTTTGTTTTTAATCCGCACGGATGGTGACAACAATAGGAATGGTCGTGTCCTCTTGTTGTTTGGATTCCAATGGAATTATCACCTTACTTACTTACTTACTTAAGTGGCGCTACAGTGCGTGGTGAACCTGGGCCTCAACCAACAAGCGTCTCCAGCTGGCGCGGTCTTTGGCCAGCTGTATCCAGCGCCGCGCGCCCAGTTGGGTAAGGTCCCCTTCCACTTGCGTGCGCCACCGTAGATACGGCCGTCTTCTGCCGCGCTTTCCTTCCGGGCTGGATTCGAGGACTCTTCGAGTCGCTGTATCCATAGACGTCGTACCAGGCTGATGTCGCTGTACAACCCGTACAGTTCTTCGTTAAATATACTCCTCCATACACCGTTTGAACAAACGGGACCGTAGATAGTGCACAGAATTTTCCTCATCCACTTTTGTTAAGGTCCAAGCCTCTGCGCCGTAAAGGAGGACTGGGATGATCAAGGTCTTATATAGTGTCACCTTGGTTTTCCGAGAAACAGCGGTTGGCAAGAGTGATTCTGCGATTTATCTCAGCGCTGGGGTTGTTGTCGCCGGTCGTCAGTGAGCCAAGGTAGACGAATTCCTTGATCACTTCAAAGTTATATCCGCCCATTGTGTCGTTCCGGTCAATACGTCGGTGTTGACCGTCTCTTTTAGATGAAAGCAGATATTTGGTTCTACCCTCATTAACCTTGAGACCCATCTTAGCCGCTTCTACCTCAATGCTTACAAAGGCCTCATTGACGTCTCGCTGTGTCCGTCCCATCAATTGCGTAGACTTGAAATAAATCGTACCTCTTGTGCTGGCCAGTGACTCTTGCACGATCTTTTCAAGCACGATGTTGAAAAAAGTTGCATGACAGCGTGTCACCTTGCCTAATCCTTTTTTAATATCAAAGGGGTCTCGGTTTGCTCACCTTAATGGAGCAGCGAGAATTCTCCATTGTCATCCTGCACAGTCGGACGAGTTTGGCAGGGATGTTAAAACTAGACATGGCTTTGTATAGCTCATCTCTATACACGCTGTCATATGCAGCCTTGAAATCGACGAAGAGGTCTCCAAGATCTGCCTTAGCGTAAATATTTGGTTTATTGTGGAATTACCTGCCCTGAAACCACTCTGATAAGTGCCGTTCAGGATATCCACAAACAGTTTCAGGCGTTCACACAATACGGCAGAGAAGATCTTATATGCGATGTTAAGGAGACTTATTCCCCTTAGACTTATTATTTGACTTCGTCTAGGTCGGGTGGGCAGAATTCTCTTACATCGTCGTCCACCTGACAACGGTATCTTGTCTGCCATCGCCGTTATACAGTCTGCAGGAGTGATCTTTCGAAATCCTAAGCATCGACTGTGATTCTACTACTTACTTTACTTAGGTGGCGCTACAGTCCGTGGTGAACCTGGGCCTCAACCAACAAGCGTCTCCAGCCGGCACGGTCTTTGGCCAGCTGTTTCCAGTGCCGCACGCCCAGTTGGTTGAGGTCCCTTTCCTTCTGCGTGCACCACCGCTGAGGCGGCCATCCTCTGCCGCGCCTTCCTTCCGGAGTGGATTCGAAGATTTTTCGGGTCGGAGCTGTATCTTCCATGCGCTCCACATGGCCTAGCCACCTTAGACGCTGTATCCGTAGACGTCGTACCAGGCCGATGTCGCTGTACAACCCGTACAGTTCTTCGTTATATCTTCTCCTCCATACACCGTTTGAACAAACGGGACCGTAGATAGTGCGCAGAATTTTCCTCTCGAAACGATCAAGGGCATCTTCATCCGCTTTTGTTAAGGTCCAAGCCTCTGCGCCGTAAAGGAGGACTGGGATGATCAAGGTCTTATATAGTGTCACCTTGGTTTTCCGAGAGAGGGCTCTACTTCTCAATTGCCTCTTGAGCCCAAAGAAACAGCGGTTGGCAAGAGTGATTCTGCGTTTTATCTCAGCGCTGGTGTTGTTGTCGCTGGTAATCAGTGAGCCAAGGTAGACGAATTCCTTGATCACTTCAAAGTTATATCCGCCCATTGTGTCGTTCCGGTCAATACGTCGGTGTTGACCGTCTCTTTTAGATGAAAGCAGATATTTGGTTCTACCCTCATTAACCTTGAGACCCATCTTAGCCGCTTCTACCTCAATGCTTACAAAGGCCTCATTGACGTCTCGCTGTGTCCGTCCCATCAATTGCGTAGACTTGAAATAAATCGTACCTCTTGTGCTGGCCAGTGACTCTTGCACGATCTTTTCAAGCACGATGTTGAAAAAAGTTGCATGACAGCGTGTCACCTTGCCTAATCCTTTTTTAATATCAAAGGGGTCTCGGTTTGCTCACCTTAATGGAGCAGCGAGAATTCTCCATTGTCATCCTGCACAGTCGGACGAGTTTGGCAGGGATGTAAAAACTAGACATGGCTTTGTATATCTCGTCTCTTTACACGCTGTCATATGCAGCCTTGAAATCGACGAAGATCTGCCGTAGCGTAAATATTTGTGGATTTACCTGGCCTGAAACCACACTGATAAGAGCCGTTCAGGTTATCCACAAACGGTTTCAGGAGTTCACACAATACGGCAGAGAAGATCTTATATGCGATGTTAAGCAGACTTATTCCCTTGTAGTTGGCGCAGTTATATAGGTCTCCTTTCTTATGGACCGGGCAAACGATGCTGAGATTCCATTCGTCGGGCATGCTTTCCCCCGACCATACCTTGCAAATGAGATGGTGCATGCACTTTGCCAGCTCATCTCCAGCCGCCTTAAGAAGCTCAGCAGACAGGCCGTCTGCGCTCGCGGCTTTCTTAGACTTAAGTCTCGATATCACTATTTTGACTTCGTCTAGGTTGGGTGGACGGAATTCTCTTACACCGTCGTCCATTACGAACGGATCGTTCTGCCTGACAGCGGAATCTTGTCTGTAATCGACGTTCTACAGTCTGCAGAAGTGGTCTTTCCAAGTCCTCAGCATCGACTGTGACTCTACTACCAGTTCTCCATTTTCATCCCTGCAGGCCGCCGCTCTGGCTTTGTTGCCATGACATATTCGTTTTACCTTATTGTAAAACTTCCGGGCGTTAGTCGTGCGGAAGCATCTCTCCATCTACCCGATCTCACGCTTTCCGTGTTCTCTCTTCTTTCTTCTGAGAAGCGTGTGTTCCTCTCTTCTCTTCTGCTCATAGATTTCGCGTGCAGCTCTCGTCCGTCGTTTCAGCATGGTTTATGCCTCTTGTTTTGCTGCATGGGCTTCGTCGCATTGTTCATCGAACCAGGGGTTTTTAGGTGGTGGCGGTTTGAAACCCAGCACCTCTGACGGCGCTCTGGCAATGCGCCCATTCCTGCTCTATTGTTTGTGATGCTGTGGGCGTATTTTGAGAGAGCTTGGAGGAGACACGATCGGCAAAGATTTTGGCAGTCTCTTGCGATTGCAGCTTTCCGACGTCGAACTTACGTTGTCCTACTCGACTCCTAAGCATTCTTGATATCTTCATTCGAACCTTGGCTACAACAAGGTTCGTACGTCGAGAATACTGGAAGAGTGAGAAAAGACCGCCAGGTACCCTTGTGGATGTTGAGATGGGGGAATCGTGTGCTTGCTACGAGGAGGTTACGCCCCGTTAGGAAATCGATTAGCCTAAGTCCGTTGTCGGAGGTGGTGTTATGGAGGCTATGCTTTCCTATGATCGGCTCAAATATGTCCTCTTTGCCCAGTTTTGCATTAAAATCTCCGTAGCTGGGGCATTGGGCATAGGTTCTATCGAGGAGATCGTAGAATTCTTCTTTGAGTCGATCGTCCTTTTCTTCCGTTGGGGCATGAGCGCATATTAAGCTAATGTTTCGAAACTTAGCTTTGATGCGGATTGCGGATACTCCTTGTAGCAGTTCCCGTAGTAGATGTCCCAGTTTTTCATCCGTCTTTTGTCTGGTCCATCCGAACGCACTTCTTGAAGCGCGGTTATATCTGCTTTAAAGCAGTTAAGGATTTGCTCCAATTGATCGCCTGCACCCGGTCTGTTAAGGGACCTCATATTCCAGGTGCAGACTCTCAAGTAGGTTAGCCGTTTACAGGGGTCGTCAGCTTTGTATCCGTCCGTATCCGAGGCTTGTGGTGCTTCTGAACAAGTGGGTTTTTACGTGATAGGGATGTTACCACTAAGCACAACCCCCAAACTGGAGGGCCAGGTTCCTCTTTCCCCAGGAGCAAGGGGTTGGATCGCTGCACACATTGGTTCGCTATCTGGCCCGTGCCAGGGTAGCTATCCAGGGGGGCCCACGCGGAGGCTGTGTGTCAACTTGGATTGAGCATGGACAGAGATCGATGCTGGCGTTTCCTCTGTTTGCTCGCTCCCTTTCCCCTTACCAACTTATGAATCCTTATACACGAACATGTAACGTTCTAATCAGTACTTTATTTGGAATCTTTGACTAATATTAGTTATCTAACAATAAAAAAAAAAGAAAAAAAAAAAAAAAAAAAAAAAACAAAACCAGAGCTCCTGTCAATGGCTTCTCTAAACTTAATAAAGCACAGCGCGTCGTTGGAATTGAATAACACTTAACCTAAGCCTCTTTCTCTTCTCCGTTTTTCTGTCTACAACCTCGCCTTTCCCGTCTGCAGATCCTCATATTGACTCGTTGTTAACTCGCGATATATTCCGTCTTTGTTCAGGTAGTAAATGGGATCTTTTACTTTGGTTATGTCGAAGCCTTCGACTTGAAGGTCACGTTTTTTGAGCTTGAACGTAGCTGTCTTTGGCATTTCGGAGAGTAATCGAATGAAGAGTGGCTGTGCGTAGGACGGTAGGCTACCACGGATACCGACTGAAAGCTGATGGATGTCGACCTTACGGTCAGGATCAACGATGCCTGCCATACCGGCCTTGCCCTCCACGTGGGGAATCTAGAAATTCGAAAATTTCAAATGAAATTATGAAATCCACTCTGTGCGAGGTACTACTCACATCAACGCCGTATACCACACAGTCCTCCAGTCCAATGACATTTGTGATGATCGCTTCCACCTCTGATGTTGCTACGTTCTCTCCCCGCCAGCGGAAAGTATCGCCCATTCTATCTTTAAAGTAGAAATATCCCAAAATGTCCTTAACCAGGATGTCCCCGGAATTGAAATAAACATCTCCCTCTTGGAATACATCGTGTATGATTTTCTTTTCCGACGCGTTTTTGTCAGCGTACCCACTGAATGCATTTATAGCACGTTTCGGGTTCACTTTTCCCACAAACACGCCGGGTTCGCCGGGTTTACACTTGATACAACGACCATCAGACGATCGAATGGGTTCACCAGTGTCCTCATCACATCGTATCAAGATCACCGGGTGGATTTTTTCACCCCAGATGGGCACGAAACCAATAGCACCGACTTGATTGTCCACATTAGCTGTAAAAGAGATGGACTGTAGTCAAAAAGTCATATATCACGCGCTCGTCACGTCACGTCACGTCACGTATACGTCACATCTATCTTATTGCTATTCAATGGATTGAGAAATAGACCTACCTAAATTCGAATTTCCCTCCGTCGAACCGTAGAGCTCTCCAATACCCGATATGTTGAATCTCGACGTGAACTGTGACCAAATCTGCGGCCTCAGACCATTGCCATACATCAGTCGCACCGAGTGTTTCGTGTCCTCCGGCTTTGGCGGTGTCGATAACAGATACCGACACAACTCGCCAATATACTGGGCCACTGTACAATTGTACTTTATACAATCTGTCCAAAAGTTCGAAGCCGAAAATTTCTTTCGCAACACCATGGTACAACCGTGTAGGAAAACATTTCCCACACCCAATATACCACCGGCTGTATGGTAGAGCGGTAGAGGATTGTAAATGATATCATCGTCATGAATGCCAACCATCTCATGGACAGCTACAGCCATGAACATGTACCTAAAATGTGTAAACGTACGTTTTTCGGACGTTAGACTTAAGTGAGAAATGCCAAACCTTAAATGGGTAATGACTGCAGCCTTGGGCATGCCAGTCGTGCCCGAGGTGTAGATGTATACCATTTTGTCCTTTGGATTGCCCTCGGCAATGTCACGTGATATGTCGGTAACATTATGTGATTCAAGTTCACCTGTTAGATCGATAGCACCATTGAGGATGGTGAATCCCTCGGATATTCTTCGTTCTTTCTCCGTGAATTGGAAGAGTTTCAGCATTTTGATTTTATCATCATTCGAAATCTCAGCCAAAGCTGAAGGAAAATAAGAAGAAAGGGGCCTTGGACTGATGTGGACCTGAACTTACCAGCACTCAATTCGATTCCGAATATGATGGCGTTACAATTTGCAGCTTTGATGGAGTGCAGCAAAGTGTCTTTCCGCAGATTTGAGTTGATGAGCGCTGCGATAACACCAATCTTTGACAGACCTAACCAAATGGCAGAGTATTCTGGTCTTGTTTCCATGAGAAGCGCTATGGAATCGCCGCGCTTATATCCTTTCGATTTGAAGTATGAAGCCAGTTGATTGCTGAAGTCTTCAATGTCTTGAAATGTCAAGATTCGGTCATCCATGACGAAGGCTGTTTTTTCCGGATGCTCTCGGAGGAATGTCTGAAAGACGCGCGGAACTGTCCACTTCCGCCATTCATACTTTGTCAGAATGTATTGGATTTTGAAAAAGCGATAAGCAGCGCTAAAATATCAAATTGAAAGCTTGAGTATGGGAAGCTGATGATGGTATCATAAAACTTACCGAAGGTCTCGCGGGAGAGTGACTAACACAGCGTATACGTATGTCACTCGATTGCCAGTGATCAGCAATACAGTGATTCCCAGGAAAAGAAGGCACAACATTGAGTTCTCCCTCACGATCGCCGATATAAGCAGCCCCGTGAGGCTGGTTAGCATAATGGTCGCATTTCGTTGCTTGAAATTCAGTTCCAGCAGCATTGTCGTCGGTGTGGTGTTTTATGAAACTGACAAGTTGCTGTTTCAAGTCAAGTAGCTAAAAGGAAAAAATAAAGAAACTTATCAGTTTGCTTACACAACGTTATTATCGCCGTTGCCTGTTGTTGTTGATATGGGATAGTCGGGGAATTTTGACAGAATTTTGTAGGAATTTGTCTGGCGAATACAATGACTGTAATGTAATGACTCTAGGTGCAAGTTAAATGTAGATAAAGGCGTGTGGAACCTATGTGGAACGTATTATAAAAAAAAAGTGTTTCTGATAATTTTTCGGTTGTAAATGGAAATGAATCACTTTTTTTAGACCGATGGGTGTCATAAAAGCTTATCAGGTAACCAACGCTAGTGTGTTCAGTGATGACTAGGGGAAAAGGCAAAATATTGCTTCTGATTCCGAGTCCGAATGGTTGATTCTAGGAAAACAATGATTTCCTGACAATCGCGACTAAACAAAATAGATCAAGTGACCAAAGTCCACTGATAGTAAGCAACTTTATGCAGTGACGATTAAATCAAACAAGTGATTCGCACTTGTTTACATTTCGAGCGTAGAAAGTGAGATATGAAGCATGGCATAATGGGCGGTATTATCAGATTGTCAATATTAACATTCGAATGATTGGAAAAGACAACAGGGTCCAGTTTGAATAGTAGTATCTCGCTGCCAATTGACTTGTAAATTAATATTTATATTAAAATCAAACCGTTAGCTATCACTAATGTTCGCACTTCATTCGCAATTAGCAAATCATATCGCTCAATTAACTCAACTTTAAAAATAATCACCGACCAATCGAGAGATAACAAGCTGCAATCACGAACGATGATAAACTCTAATCTATCCAGCTCTAGACAGCGCATGTCCATGCTCAATCAAACCCACTCGTTCGACGTGATAACACTATTTAAGTGAATTAACGTACAAAAATACCGTGAGCTATCAACAAACTCACGTCATCGCACATTTACCTCCCCGCCAATTTGATTCAAACAAAAAACTAATTAAAAATGTATCTCACGTTGCTGGCACGGTTTTCGATTTAGTCTTCGGGCTCGCTGAAGGCTCCTCTCTAACAGTTGTACTGTCAAATTGACCAAGGATGAACTTGACACCTTCCTCAACAAAAAAGGCGTCTCAAAGTCACTGAAAGTCAACGGCCGTCTTCAATTAGCATTCAAACACTAAATAACGAAGTGTTTTGGGTATATGGCATTGCTGTGAAACTGATTAATCAAAATCCATGATGACTAGTCATAGAGAAGGCAAGCCATATGGGCATACATATGGGACGTTTGTTATCGTCCTTGAACCGACGATGAATTCAAAACACTTGCATGCAATAGAATTAACCTTCAATCTACAGAATGCAAATCTTACCTTTGAGAGGTACGAACCAGGCGTGCTTGAGCAATAGTTAGCTACCTACAATACGAGCAAGTGAGGTGAGTGAAAAGAAAAAACATTTTTTTGGCGGCAAATAATGAGTGTACAGTGACACACGAGCTCATCGGTCGAACTTTGAACTATCATCATCGGTCATGGGTTGGGAAATTACTTACGATTTCGTTAACGATCGATATTAACGACATGCACCATCGTGGTTATGCCTCTACTGTTGTTCGACACAAAAGCTACGATTCAGTAGTTAGAAACTAAATTGTATACAAGTTGAAGCAACTTTAGGTTCATTAGCGTCTGTTCAGAGTTTAAATTGTGCTTGATGAGCTATATTATGATTCAGTAAGGCGAACGTATGAGGAGGAGACTTGGTACAAAGTTCGGAAGATGTCTTTGTTTGGGGGCAGATAAGAATGTTTAGTATAAGTGATGGCGAACGTAAGAGACGAGATTGGGACGGATACGACCGACGGAGGCAATAATCTTTTTAATGTCGTCAGCGAAGTTCATGACATTGGAGATATGAGATTGGAGGCGATTAAGCTCGTTGGGTTGCTATCAATGGATGGATGATTTAGACATTAAGGACGCTCAGATTGTTGGCCTTTCAGGGTAGTATTCCACTACAAAGTGTTAGCAGTGTTCAGAGCTACTACAGAGTGGCTATTACACAATCAGTATTTCTTATTCACTTACATAGGTAGCGCCAAGTTCTGCGGGAAACGTTGTCCTCAACCAACAAGCCTTTCCAGCTAGCACGATATTTGCCAGCTGTTTCCAGTTTGACACGCCCAGTTCCACCTGTGTTCCACTTTAGATGTGGCCGTCCTCTGCAACGTCGTCCCTTGGAGTTGGAATCGACGACTTTTTGGGCCGTAGCTATGGTGTCCATTCGCTCTACATGGTCTAGCCATCTTAGACGGTGGATGCGTAGACGTCGCACTAGGTCGATGTAACTGTACAACCCATACAGTTCGTGGTGGAATTTTTTCCTCCCCTCTACATCAACACAAACGGGACCGAGGAATGTACGCAACATTTTCCTTCCGAACCGACCAAGTAGAGGAAGATCGGGATGATCAAGGTTTCATACAGAGTCACCCTAGTTTTCCGCGAGAGGGCTTTACTTTCCAATTATTCTGCGTCTAATCTCAGCGCTGATGATCAAAGTTGTAGTTGCCAATAGTGATGTTCCTCGTTTACATTCAGACACACTTTAGCCGTTTCTGCTTCAAGGCTCACAAAACCTTCACTGACGTCTCGCTGTGTTTTCACAATCACATCATTGTTATTAGCGTATGCGAGCAACTGTGCAGACTTTTTTTTTTTTTTTTTTTTTAGAGACTCGCGCAGGTTCAAGAGTTTTTATATTCTCTTATGATGTGTTGACACACACAACCTGAACGGAGTACAGTGGTTGGGGTCGTTGATGTTCGTTCACTACTCTCAGGGGTGGTTGTCCTAGACCTAGATAGGACGAGAGCCGACCACATTCCGCGTTGGTTATAGTCCGTAGTAATTCGTTCAAGCACTATTAGTATTGCATACGCAGAGGATGAATTTCGTTTGACCATATACTGTGAGTGTTATGCCTGCAGCAGTACGTCTGGTCACTTTCCATTCTCAACAGCGTTGCATACCTTTTGGCGGTATAGAAACTACTTCTTCTTGGCTATGAAGCGAATTTGAACCATAAACCTTCCGCTCGGCGGTCGATGATGTTAACCACTGCACCACGGCCACCCGTGAAGTAGATCGTGCCTCTTGTATTGACCAGTGAATCCCGCACGATATTTTCAAGCATGCTGTTGAAAAAAATCACATGATAGTGCGCCATAGTATCTAAAACCTTTTTTGACACCGAAGGTCTCGGTTAACTCCTTACCGACCTTAATGGAGCAGCCATCATTTTCTTGATGAACTTTGGCGACACGGCTTTGCATAGCTTGTCCCTATAAACACTGTCATGTGCAGATTTAAAATCGACGAAAAGGTGGTGTGTGTCGACCTGAAATTCGTAGGTTTTCTCCAGGATCTGCCGCAGTGTGAATATTTGGTATATCGTGGATTTTCCTGGTCTGAAGCCACCCTGTTGGGAACCTATCACACTGTCCACGAATGGCTTCAGGCGTTCCCATCAGTACGGCAGGTAATAACAGACTTATTCCCCTATAGTTGGCACAATCAGTTATATCGCCGAGAAAATATGTAATATAAGGTCACCAGCGGCGTGGACCAATGGGTAGTGTGCCGGCCTTTGAATGTATACGTCGCGACATCCCTCCTAGATGGGATACTGGCAAAATCTACCCTAGTACGCTGGCCTTGAATTGAAGGAATTGGGGTGTGTCACATATGACACTCGTACCGCGGCCATTAAGATCTATTGTACCCACTTTCTTTGGTCTAGGATTTTAGCGCTGTCCTCAAAAAAATTACATTTCTTGAAAGTTTTTCCCTGTTACTGTTGATTTGTTTGTCATTCTGAGTCTTTCTGCGGCGAGACTTGGGTAGATAGTTAATATATGCTCCATGGTTTCTTTGGCATTGTTGCATCGCCTACAGATATTTGTGTTGCCGAGACCAAATTTGTAAAGGTGGTAATTGCATGCCCGTACCCTGTTAGTGTATCATATAGCACTTTTAGGTCAGCTTTAATTAGTTTTGGAGCTTCTTTAGCCCTTTTTGGGTTGTAATTTTGTTCCATGAAATTCTTTGAGGGTTTAATACCCTCCAAGCTGTTCCAGAACGAAGTGGTTCATTTGTTTTATGGTCCATTTGTGTAAGTTTTGTAGTTTTGTATCCACATTGTTGAAGCTATAATGGGGAGAAGGTATCTCTGAGCATCTATCTTAGCTAGTGTGTCAGCCATTTCATTGTCGTCATAGTTTTCATGGCCTGGCTTTAGACTGTTGTTATCCGCCATTTCCCGTGTTTTGAGACATTCCCAGACAGCTTTAGAGTTAAAAGTGTAACTCTCTATGTCGACATGGGTTTTGTCGGCTTTGAGGGCTGCTGTAGTTTTTGGCTTATTCGCATAGACCTGCCACTTCAGATAACTCCTCAAAAAAAAGTCGAACGAGGTCAAATCGCACGATCTCGGTGGACAGTTCACATTACCTTTACGTGAGATGGTCATGCCCTCGAATCGCTGTGAGCTGTGTGGCAAGTAGCGCAGTCCTGTTAAAACCACATGTCGTTGCTGTCCATATCATCCAATTTAGGCCAAAAGAAGTTGGTAATCATCAACCTACAGCGTCCGCAGTTGTATTTTGTACGGTTGTCGGCCCAAGTCACGATGCAAAATTCGTCAAATAGTAGTCTGCGAAAGTCCGAGTTCTTGTAAACGACGCCAAATCGACAGCCTGGGATTCTCCTGCACACTCTAATGGAACGCGGCGATGTTTTCGCAGGTCTTTCGTTTCTTCGACATACGGGTGTTAGTTTATCATTTACTAAACCAGTGGTCTCAAATTTATCCACTACACTACGAATAGTCCCCTCGGTAGGCCGATAATGGGGACCGTAAAATGGGCGAAGCGCGCAAAACGTTGCACGGACAGAACAACCATTTTGATAAAACAGTTTTACCATTCAAACGTATTGTTGAACCCTATGTCCATCATGCACTCCAACCCTATGGAAGTCATGCACTCCACGGTTGCGGAAGATTTTGGTAGAAGCCTGGAAGGATAGAAAACAATCAATGGCAGTAATTGGAAGAGGATTTACTGCTCCAAGAAGATGTTTTTTTGGAGCCGTACATGCTTTTGAGAGGAAAGGTAGTTATCAAAACCCCGAGCGAAAAAAATAGGAAGAAAAACAACAGCAAAGGAAGACAGGCTGATTACTCGAATTTCGAAAGCTGATCCCTTTTTGACTTCTGCAGAAATTAAAGAAGTCGTTGGGTCTCAAATCAGCCAAAACCATACGGCGACGACTGCTCGAAAGTGGACTTCGTGGGTGTATTGCACGTAGAAAATCGCATGTGTCGGGAGTCAACCTCAACGGCTAAACTTTGCCAAATTGCATGCCAACAAACCGATTGAATTTTGGTAAAAAAAATCTGTGGAGTGACGAATCAAAATTTATTTTGATGAGGTCGGATGGGGAAGTATACTTAAGACGCTCCCCCAACAAGGAACTTGATCCCAGGTACACCATTAAATCGGTTTGGCATGGGGGAGGAAACATCAAAGTTTGGGGTACATTCCGATGTAGGTTTTTTAGTGCGTATCCAAGGCAATATGGACAGATTTATGTACAAGGACATACTAAAGGATACAATGGAGCCCTACTGCTTCGAATGCATGCCCGTTACGTACATTTTCCAGTATGATAACGACCCTAAACGAAGGGTCTTATATAGAGTCAACTTTGTCGTTCGGGAGAGGGCTCTATTACTCAATTGTCTCCTGAACCCAAAGAAAGAGCGGTTGCAAGAGTGATGCTGCGTTTGATTTCGGAACTGATGTCGTTGTTCTAGGTCACTGCCGAGCCAAGGTAGACTATCTCGAACTTATGTATATCTGCCAATACAAACGATCTGGCCAAGACGTCGGTGGTGAGCGTCCTTTTTTGATGATGTTTGCCCTCGTTTACTGCCAAACCGATTTTCGCCGACTCCATCTCAATATCCGCAAACGCCGCATTGATATCTCGCTGTTATCTACCTATCATATCAATATCGTCGGTGTATGCAAGGAGTTGCGAGGATTTGAAATAGATAGTGCCTCTTGTATTGGCCAGTGACTTTTGCACAATCATTTCTAATATGATGTTGAAGAAATCACACGACAGCGCATCGCCCTGCCTAAATCCCTTTTTGAGATCAAAACTATCGGTAAGGTGTTCACCGATTCGGATGGAGCAGCGAGCATTTACCAATGTCATCCTGCATAGACTGACGAGTTTAGCAGGTATGTCAAAGGTAGACATAGTGTTGTATATTTCGTCTGTAATTACGCTGTCGTATGCATCTTTGAAGTCGACAAAAAGGTGGCGAGTGCCGACTTGAAATTCATTGGTTTTTCCCAGTATCTGCCGTAGTGTGAAGATTTGGTCGAGGGTGGACTTACCTGGCCTGAATCCGCACTGATGAGGACCTATCAGCTTATTTACAAAAGGCTTCAGGCGTTCACACAAAACGGCAGAGAAGGTTTCGTAGGCAGTGTTAAGAAGACTTATTCCTCTGTAGTTGGCGCAGTCAGAGGGGTCACCTTCCTTGTGGATCGGACATACGATGCTGAGACTCCATTTCTCGGGCATGCTTTCCTCTGACCACATCTTACAGATGAGCTGGCGCATGTTCCTAACCAGGTCATCCCCAGCTGCCTTCAAGGGCTCAGCAGAAATGGATACATAACTAAAACACAGGGAAAAAAAAAATTAACAACACGCGATGTTCCCAGGCGGTCCCTCATCTAAGTACTAACCGCACCTGGCGCTGGTTGGCCGCGGCGATCGGACGACAACCCATATGTAAATTTTTTTTTTTTTTTTGGAGACTCGCGCAGGTTAAAGAAAAAAAGAGTTTTTTTTTATACTCTCTTATGATGTGTGGACACACACAACCTGAACGGAGTGCAGTGGTTGGGGTCGTTGATGTCATTCACTACTCTCAGGGGTGGTTGTCCTATACCTAGATAGGACGAGAGCCGTCCAAATTCCGCGTTGGTTATAGTCCGCAGTAATTCGTTCAAGCACTTTAGTTCATATGAGAATGCTCGGACAGTGTTCTGGTTGGGTAAGGAAACGCACACTCATGAGCTGCCCGTGAGTGTGCACTATCCAATTATTAAACGCACGCGCTCATGAGTAATTGGCTCTGAGCAATGGAATGGAAAATAAAAAAAAACCGGGCAAGTGCGAGTCGGACTCGCGCACAAAAGGTTCCGTGCCATTATCTTTAACAAGACCCTAGCGCACAAATCGGTCTCAAGTAGAGCAACGTGAACGTCTCACAAGCATGACTCACAATGCCGTAGTAAGGACCTACGCCTTACTAAGAATTTTTATTTTTATTTATGCCGCGGGCGGCGGGGGGGATGGTCAATTTTCGTCTATTTTCTTGAATAACTTGGAAACTGTTTATTCGAAAATTACAAAAAAAATTACAATAATCATTTGATATATCACACGATGCAGATTTCAATTATTTTTTTTTTTTTAATTTTCCACCTTCCCCCCAAAAATGACCTCCAATTTACAGAATTCATTTATTCACGTCACACCTCTGTAGGTCCAGTAGATTCGGAGATAATTGACTGTGAGCGACGGACAGACGGAAACACGAGTGATCGTATAAGGGTTCCGTTTTTTTTTTTTCGGACGTACGGAACCCTAAAAAATGTTCAAGTGAAATGTTTCCAGTTTTTATCAGTCTGCAAACAACTCATTTCAGTTCACGAACACGAGTGTGTATGCAGTTAAGGAAACTCACCCCTGGGGTGGCCGTGGTGCAGTGGTTAACATCATCGGCCGTCGAGCGGAAGGTCTATAGTTCAAATTCGTTTCATAAGCAAGAAAAAGTAATTCCTATATGGAAAAAAGTATGCAACACAGCTGTGAATGGAAAGTGACCAAACGTACTGCTGCAGGCATAACGCTAATAGTATGTGGTCAATTGAAATCATCCACTGCGTATGCAATACTAACACCAAAAGTGCATGAACGAATAACTGAGAATTATAACCAACGCGAAATTTGGTCGGCTCTCGTCCTATGTAGGACAAACCACCCCTGAGAGTAGTCAACGAACATCTACGACCCAAAAACCACTGCACTCCGTTCAGGTTGTGTGTCAAAACATCAACCTGTGCGAAACTTTCCCTCTCCCTGTTATCTTCGCTCGCACAACGTTCAATACGTTATGAGGCCTTAGCCTTGAGTGCGCGTGTGACTCAAAAAAAAAAAAAATATATATATGTATGTATGTTCGTTAAAGAGAACACACACTTATGTGCACTCTGTATGGTGGGTTCTGTTTAACGCACATGTGGAGTTCGCACATGGGGTGAGTTTCCATGAATGCACACACTCGCGTTCGGGAGCGCTAAAAACTGGAAACATTTCACTTGAACATTTTTATTTTTTTTTATTTTCCATTTACTATTCCACAATTTTTCCCACTGGGAAGCTAGTCGAGAATTACTCCAAATTTTCATAAAATATTTTGATCGAGTGTTGCATAAATTAAGGCGCAGTGGCACTATACAGTCTGCCGTTCCTCCCAGCGGGGACTTACCTATTTCGAATGACCGTTTTACACGGTTTATTTAGTTTGCTACTTCGAGATTCTAGAGTCAAAGTTCGCGATAGGCATTTTTGTAGACAAGAACGCAACGTCTGCAACCGCACTGCCATCAATCGAAACCAATGAACTCCCATGAGCCCACTTGCGTCATACCACCTTTTTGTAAAGTCAAATAAACCCTAAAACCGCTTAAAAAGCAATTGAACTTTATACAATTACCCATTGATCCATTAACTATTGAGCAAACCATGACCTCCTTGACCCAACGAGCTATGTATTGGCAAAGGTCTCGTAACATTACAAACACTAACCCACAACCTGCACGCACATACATATGTATGTCCGAGTATATAACCAAGAACGGTCATCATTCACTTTATTTCTAAGCGAATTGAAGCAATCTATGATTTAAACTCAATCAATCGCACACGCGATTAAAAACTCCAATTCCGCTTAACACATTCACGGACTCACTGTGTGACACACGATAAACACAATTCCACCAGCTGAGCGAGCCCCACAACTGACAGTTAAGACGTCATTTTTATTTCATTCTCACACTTGCCATTGTCGTACAGCTATCGCCTCGGCGACTCTTAAAATCCAAACAAAAGTTTCGCTTCTAACCAGCCGTGTGGTGTGATAACATCAACACCCCCATCATGCCTTTCTGTGTATTGGTGGGTTCCCTACAAAAATATGTTTGTGCGAATAAAACAACAACAAAAAATGAAAACAAACAACAAGAGATGTGTAGGTGTATGGTTGCAACAGGCCAAACAATAGATACATATTACCATCAAACGACTACGGCGTTAAGCGTAACCCAAGCTATTCAGATGTACATATACATAGATATTCGTATCTAAATGAATTGTGAATGGAATTAAGAATATAGATAATATGTAGTTGGACCTTGACAATTGGTGGTGTGTTTTGTCACTGGCAATTGCCCAATTGACAGTATGACCGTCGTTCTAATTGGTGTTATTCCACACACGAATCAGATACTCTCCCGCTCTATGTAAAGATACTATGCACCGTGTTCGTTTTAGATTCAAAGAGAGATTACCGTATTGTAAAATGCACACACTTCACTGTACTACACTTCCAAATTGAGCTGGTGATAATGACTCTTGACGGAAGCGGCACGACAGACACTAGAATTACGTATTCGATGGATTTTATAGTAATCCAAACGCCTACACACTCGTTACCGCACAACCGATCACTTCTGCTCTCTGATAGTGACTAATTCGCGTAGCGTTCAAAAACGCTAGTCAGTTCTCATGGATACATATGTATATGTATGTGTCGTATCAAATAGGAATAAAACGAAAAAAGAAAAACAGTGAGCTGCAGTGAGTCGCTTGCGTGCTCGGATCAAATTGTCCGACCACTCTGACCGCGACCGGTTGACGTTTTGAATTATTCTACTATACAAACGCGGTGAACAACGCCCGAAAAAAAAAAAACACAAACCACACCGCGCGGATCGACCAAAGTAACACTAAGCCGCACGACCAATCGGTGTCTATTGCGTAATCCACAAGTTCGACAACAAGCCGATAAAATGAAAAAATCTGATTACAATATGCACGAGTATCTTTTTTGAAAGAAACAAACAAACAAACAAAAAGGCACAAGAAACGTTCTACGAGGCAGCAAGACGTACGTTACTACGATGCAACTAAATGTAAGAATTGGCCAAGTGACGATAGACTATGGAAGCCATTTAATTTGAATCAATTACACACTTACGTATCACTGGACAGATGAGGAGGAAGTATTTATAGCTAACCGTATCCAAACGTCTTCGGAGGGATGGCACTACGAGATGGGAGATCGGAAATTGGTGTTTTAAACAACGACTAGTGAGATGCATGTAATTTCTGATTTCGTAACATCGGCAAATTGTACTTTGCCTGCGAAACTAGTTTTGAATTCGCTATCTGAGATTTACATGTCAAAATTTCGAAAAGCAGTCGTCGGATGTATATGTATCTAGTTACGTAGTTTTTTTTCTTACGTGAACTGAGCTTCTTCGGAGACTTCAAAGTGTCACTCTAGTTGTTGTTCAGAAGGGTCAGTAGTGGGTGAAGCAGCAACCTTTAATATCACTTGAAATAAAACGATTATGAGCAAAAAATTAGCATGTTGGGTCCTACGTCTGCACCTAGTGGTACCCCACTTTCTTTTTCAAATTGTTCCGGATTATAATGCGTCTCCTGAGACTGTGCATATTGTGCCCATGTCTCTTCAACCGGGAGGAGCCTTGTTTACGCTTTAAAGTTATTTAGGTATTTATAGCGTTTTGTGATTTTCAGGTACATATCCCGTAGAAGTGATTAATGGCCTAACGGCTGTCTGGCTGTCTAATTTGGTGGTGAATTAAAATGTGTGTATGGCTTCGACTCGTTTCGACAAGGTCTGGAATCGGATGTATGATCCTGGATTATCTTTGGCTTGAGTCAGATGGCATGCTATGACACTCAGCTATCATGGTGATGTCCATTGGTCACCTTGGAGCTACGATTAGCCCTCTTTCTTCTTCCTTATTGTTTTCGTTTCGTCGATTCCGATCCAATAATTTCGATTCCAAAGAAGCATCACACCTATCCATGTGTGAATCGCTGCTGAATTGCAACAAAATCGGTCCATTTCTGAAGCGGATGGTGACTGGTGGTGAAGAGCAATTCACTTACGACAACCTAAAGTTAACAGTGGCCAAGCCAGGATTGACGGCGTTTTATTTTGTTTTTGGGTGACAACAAAACTCTTAATACTAACCCGTAGTGTCAACAATTAGACCGTGCTTCGCCAGAAGGGGAGAGTGGTTGAAGGGTGCAGGGTGTGGTTTAGTACGTAGGCGTATTCCTGGCATCGATTATTCAGGCTTGCAAATCGTACATGCCAGTAGCCCGGGCTACTGTTATCTTTTGAAGATTCCACATCCGTTTGGCGCAACCAAAAAAAAAAAAAAAAAGAAAATAGCCAGAAGGTCCGGGAGCTTAATTACGAGGTTCTAGTGCATATGTCCTATAGTCCGCACATAGAATCAAGTGATTACTTCCGGCCCATTGCGAACGATTGGTCTAAAGAAAGGTTTATGAACAACGACTGTCTCAGTTTTTTGCCAATTGGAAGGGGGCTTCTATGAGTGAGGCATAATGGAATTAACATCAAAGTGACAGCAGATTTTCGAACAAAAGGGCGAGTATTTGACCTTGATCAGTTCATTCTAACTATGGATTTCCTTTTACTAAACTCGATATAATGCGGACGATACAGAAGGGATTGAAGCCTATAGACTGATTGCAACTTTGCAGCTTTATTACTATATATTGCCTAGAGGGAACTTTCCGAACGGTCTAATCGCGTTCCTTGGTTTCAAAGGGAGTTAATATTTTAGGCGTGATATCTCGCCTTAAAAAGTTGTGTAAAAAATAATTTAGGCCCTACTAGGGATCCCGGCGGCAAACTTCCTATTGGGCGGTCAGCAGGATCCAAATCCAAGGTTTTTATAAATATGTATGTATGTGTGTATGTGCTTATGTGCGTTCAGAATTTTTGGTCTCGATTATCTCGAGAATCAAATATGATATTGACATGGTACTGATTTCATTCGACGCGTAATTACGTAACTTGGAACTGATTGACCAGATCCAGCAAATTCGATTCAGCCGTTTTTTGTTAGAAATTAAATAACTGGGTTGGCCGTAGAGCAGTGGTAAACATCACCGATCGTCGAGCGGAAGGCTTGTAGTTTAAAGTTGTTCCACAGCCAAGAAAAAAACAATTTCGGTGGCACCCCGATTTTTGTTTTTTTGTTTTATTTATGTATGTATGTATGTAAGGCGAAGAGAAAAGGTGCATTCTATCAATTTTTGCGGAATTCCCTTAACTCTCCCCCCAAAAAAATTCTATTCCATAGGGAAAGGAGTTTTAAGTTGAAGTTTTCGAACTAAGAGTCAGGAATGTTTTGTCCAGGGACTGAAATGAATAAAAGCCAAACTGGATTATGACTACTTCGGGGGTATCAACTTGATTTTGGCTGGGGCAGGACTCATCATTCGCGCTGAACCTCTCAATTGCTCTTGAGATTGACGCGGATTTCTATAATTTCTTTTAGGTCAAATTGAGTATGAATCATATCTCTTCCAAGGCTCTAAGGGTGACATCAACTATGACTTGCGAGCATCTATGTAAGGCTGTTAAACTTACTTGTTGCAGTGGAATATATGTATGTATAAGCTGAAGCCGATCTAAAATTCAAATTTGGTACATTGCCCTCTTTTCCAGGCACAGGCACGCAACATAGGAAATATTGAAAATTGTTGATGGCCATTGTAGAAGGTATGACCAACGAGAAAGTAGAGACCTTCCTAACGGCTTATGAATCGGGTTTCTTTAAATTGGACTGTTTGATAAGTGTAGGTGTTCATATCTACCAACAGAAGACAGTTGGCAATGATAGACTCACCCTTTATTACGACGGTATGGTTTGCATTGAAATTTTGAAGTTGGTTGGTACCACAAGCGAGGATCCTCTTATACCAAAATCTCGTTTAGAAATCGGAAGCATGGGCTCTATGCGGCCCGTCAAGCTAAGCTCTACATGATGCACTGGAGGGAGACTTTTGGAACCTTTGAAGCACAAAATCGTAGGTAGCATTAGTGTCCTAGCGTTTACGTCTAAAAAAACGATTGCAATACGTCTATAAGCGTAATTAAAACCATTTAACTTCTATCCCATATAGTCAGAGGACAACATCAGGCAGCACGGCCCGAGACATTAAATGTAGAGTAAGGTGTTTGCCTTGCAATACAATAGACCAGTGATCAAGCAGACTTCATAATCGATCAATCTAGTCCTGGACACCCATACAACGTCAGGGAATACTCACTAATCATATTTTGTTAGAATGCTCAATTTAGCTCTTAACTAATGTGAGGGGTTGTGAATACGCCATTTGTATTAGCCTAATGAAGGTAATCACAATATTTTTCTTCCGAACGACACGCCATGGTTACAGCCCCTATTAGGCCAAAAGGTCACACTATCAATTGCTCAAACCCTCACGCCGTAGCTCTAAGAGGGGGAGGCAAAAATACGTTATTGATTGGAGATACATATGTACAAACATATACTCTTACACCAAACTCGAACACATGTATGAGCAATCGTCTGTTGATTGCTTATTGTGGTTGTTTGCCCGATAATTACAAACGAATCAGTTGAACACTTTTATTCAAAGTCAAATGCAGGGACACAACCGGACTGTGGAGTAATTTCGCTTCAGGTAATCCTTGAGACCAATAAAGGGGAAACGTAAATATGTATAAATCGAATGGGACTGTCTGAATCAGAAAATGGCCATCATGAACAGGCAGCATCACATCCGCATAGTAGAGCAACAAAGGACGTGGATTACCACTTCGTGTACAAAATTGTTGTTCGCCGAAAACGAATCCAAAAAAAAAAAAAAGAACAAAAAAACTACATACATTCCGAATTTCCCATCGGTTCCCATGGTTGATGGCCCCGTGCCTCAAGCCCGCTGCTATTGCTTGCCTATTCACGCATCGAAAGCACAAAGGATTTCCGTAAATTATTACGTCGCGACGCGTCGCCAACACTGCTACCATTCACCATCACCGCGCTACCGCCACTGCTACTGCTACTGCCACGTCGTTGCCGACAAGGACATCAATCAACTCTGCTTGTGACAAGGACTCTTTAGTTATGAAGCAGCCCAACTACTGCGCGCAAATTTTATTCCATTGTGATGTGCCGGATAAAAGCAAAAGGACGAAGATGTGATGATGTGGGGGAATGCTCTGCTCACCGATAGAATCACATCCACTTGACATAAGCTTTTTGTTGTTTCTCCATACATCCCTACGTAGGTATCTACCTATACCTACCTACTACTCCACCGGACTAAGAAGGTGCTATTGTCATTGATTCGCCAGTAATTGAAATTAAACGAAGAGACAAGACGAAAACAGATCTCTCCTGTGAGCTTGCTGGAAGCACAAATTACAATAATTCCACATGTGACTGTGTACTCGTAGCGTTCTATCCTTTTTTTCGTTTTTGTCCTCCCCTTTTGCCAGGTTTGATTGTGGTCTGGTGCTTGTTTTTGGGAACAACAATAGCAGCAGGTTATGACAACCAGGAGGAAAGTGCAGAGAAACCTAAATTCCTCAGGTTAGCAACCGGTGGTGATGCTGTTGGTAATAGCAATAGTGATGGTGATGGTAATGGAATGGATTGTGTGCTGGTCTGGTAAGCCACATGAAACGAAAATCCATCAAGTGGAGACGTTTTCATACAAACCCACACTAGACTCCCATCTGACATCGATTCTCTCGTCGAGCATTGTTTTCGTCAAAAAGTATGTATCTCAGACAGAATCTTTTCTCGGAGCAACGATCTGTACAACTGTGAGAATGTACCAGTTGTCGATATAGTTCTCTGAATGGGTTTTCTACTTAAATGTAACCCCCAATTGCCCCAAAGGACATTTCTTTCCTCCTATCCGTTCCATTCAATCGATGCAATGGCTGAGGTAACATTCAGTCTTTATCCTACATCTCGCTACTGCACCAGCTGCTACTGCCACTGATGGCACTGATGTGTGCTGATGTTGGCGGTTTGGGCGGTAGGGTGGCGATTGTGAAACCTTATTTTGGTTCAATCAACATCTGGTAGTGATTACAAAGGAGGAAAAAGGGAACTTTCCATGCTGCAATGGCGCGACAGCTGCCAAAGCATGTGGGGTACTTGTGATCCCCTGCCGTCCGAGAAAATGTGAATAATTTTTTCGTAGTTGTACGAGTAGATGTGAATGCAGAGAGATGCGGATTATGGATTACGGATTACCGGGTATTGTTTGTTGACTATTTGTATGTAGCACAGTTGTGTTGAACGTAACATGTGTCAATTGCAGGGGTAAATGCGTTTGGCAGTATTTTGTTTGTTTCGGTGTACTACAAATCGGCCGAGGTACAAGGACGTATCTAGCTACATACATATGTATGTAGATGTATGTGGGTGGGTTTAGGATTGTACTTTTCTGTGATGGTGACGTAGAGTGCGAACTTAAGTGTTCGATTGGTCTAGGTGAGGAATGGGAGGTGAGTTTTTTTCATATTGGGAAACTTAAAGTCTAAAGTAATCACCCTGTTGATAGTGGTACAGGACACCTTTGGATGGTCTGTGAGATACTTGTCCAGCGGTTTGCCCAAAAGAATATTTACTCAAAATTCAAAACTGTGATTGTCATTGTAATTGGCGGCTAAACATCGCTATGTGCGCAAACGAATCAGGAACAGCATATCGTAAAGTACAGGGTCCTAGTATCGTACCACATACTGTGCATGTGGAGAGTAAGGGCTCTTTGAAAAAAGAGGGCTCTACTCTGGTTGTGGGGATGAATGAAGCCTCAGTCGTGACTTCGGCCTTGGTAGGATCTCTTTCCATTTTAATGTCATGAAGTCGAAGGATGGGACGTGCCCTGCAGTATGAATCTATGATTTTTACTCCGATCAATCTACAGCATTGCAAGGCTGCTACCGCTCTTTTAAGTAGCAGAATTGCGCAGTAGCACAAGCCCCCTCATCGTACCCTTTCAAGAACCATGGGTGTGGAATAAACGCCTATGTGGCCTTTGTGGTATACGTGATGTTACGATTCTTCATGATGAGCTATCCGAATGGCCCAGGGTCGACCTCATCATATCGAACTCACTATCGGCAACCAAACTTGGGCACTTTTGTGGACAAGATCTGGTGGCTGCTTGAGTAAACTACAAAACGCACGGAGTTATAGAATACTTCGTCGTGGCGTCTGCCTACTTTCCCTACGACTCGATACTACCTCCACCACCGAATGTAGTTTCTGAACTCGTAGAGTACTGTGAAGCCAAAAAGATTGGTTTCATCTTGTGTTGCGATGCTAATGCCCAAAACACTGCTTGGGGTAGCAGGAAGTGCAATACAAGGGGGACCGTCTTTAAGACTGCATTATCTCGTTTCTCGTTGGCTCTCAGCCAACGTTTGTTACGACAAGACGACAGGAGGTGATTGACCTGACCCTATCCAACACATATGTGAAGGACATCACTAACTGGCGAGTCTTGCCTGATGCTACGCTGTCGGACCATACATATATCGAATTCCGATTAAGTTGTGGTATCTCTTTCTTGCAACCTAGACGAAATCCGAGAAGGACGGACTGGGTACGGTTTAGAGAAGAGCCTGAGAAATCCACTCAGGTCCTACCTAAACTCGGAACGAAACAATTGGTAGAGAACGCTGTTCATAACCTGAATAGCGTCATCACCAGTTGTTTTGAATTCGCATGTCCTGTCAGCAAACCTCCCTGCAGGAAATTGGTCCCCTGGTGGAATGCCGAGCACCAAAGTCTTCACAGGGAAGCCAGCAGTCATCTGAATAGATCGCTCAAATCGAATTCGGAAGATGACTGTAACAAGTATCGGTCGAAGCAGAAAGAATATAAGAAACTTATTCGTAAATCGATCAAGTCCCTGAATGCGACTAGCAAGTTGGTTAAAGTCCTTAACGGGGAAAACCGACAAAGCTGGATGCATTTAGAAAATCTGATGGTACCTTTACTGAGTCTAAAGCGGAGACTCTTAGTTTACTGTATGAGACTCATTTCCCGGGGAATCAGCTCGACGTCGGCTCGTTGCACACTCCTTCAAGGGAAACTGCAACTGAAACGATTAAAACAACTCGGCGTAGCTGGTATATTGCGTCGCGCGTGGTTACGACTGAAGCCATTGAATTTGCTGTGGCATCCTTCGATGGTTTCAAATCACCGGGCACCGACGGGATATATCCTGTTATGCTGCAAAAAGGTATGTATAAGGCAGCTGCTTCCTACTTTGAAAAGAGTTTTTACTGCTAGTCTAGCACTTGTTCACATACCCGTTCCTTGGCGCACAGTGAAAGTGGTCCTCATTCCTAAAATAGGAAAAGAGGACTACTCACTTGCCAAGAGCTTCAGACCAATTAGTCTAACATCCTTTCTGCTAAAAAGCATGAAGAGACTGGTAGAGTTGCTCGTGCGCAAAGTTGCCCGTCGAATGCAGCCTTTTTCGGAGATGCAACATGCTTACCAGCACGGAAAATGCTGCGAGACTGCGCTTCAGAACCTAGTTGGGTAAATTAAAAGCGCGAGTTATAATACGTATGACATCGGTCATACAATAAAAACAATAACAAATTGTTTACACGAACTTTATTAATACACAACACAAGTGCACAAGACAAAACACGGAACAAGACTGACTTTGCTACTTGGTAATTCGCTCCAGCTTTATCTTCTTTCAATGATAGAGTTGGAGAGAGAAACCGTAGCAAAGATCAACAACACATTTGTTGTTTTGCTGAACAAAACAACAGGTGTGGGGAAAGTAGGGTGTAGGGGTGTTACAGCATGTAACTCGCGCTCGAAAGGTCAGTACGCGCTAGGCAATTTCATCGACATTGAGGGAGCTTTTGATAGCGCAACTTTTGGCAACATGTGCAACGCTGCCAGACATCATGGCGTAGATGAAGCACTGGTCCTACGGATCAAAGCAATGCTCATGCACAGTACATTGACCGCTGATGCAGGCTTCCAACAGTGTGTCAAATCCGGCGTAACCAGGGGCGTTCTGTGTCCACTGTTATGGTGCATGGTGGTCGGTTCTCCGCTTGATGCTCTCAATGACTCTGAAATCTATGCCCAGGCCTTTGCGGATGATGTCGCCATTCTTTCTTACGGCTCATGTTTAGCGACTGTCCGTCTCAAAGCACAGGCACAGGCGCTAAATGTGATCGATGATTGGTGTACCGGAAATGGGCTGCCGGTCAATCCTCTTAAGACCGATGTCGTTATCTTCACGAGTAGGAGGAAAAATACTGATATGACTCAGCTGGTACTTAAAGGCACTTCCATCCCGACGAGGCTAAGTATCTAGGAGTCATCTTAGATGGCAAGCTTCTCTGGTCAAAGCATGTTGAGTCTTTCCGGCAATGCAAGGGAGCTTTTGGCAAAATATGGGATTTATCACCAGTAAAGGTCCTCTGGATCTACACGGCAATGATAAGACCAATACTTTCATATGCATCGGTTGTCTGGTGGAACAGACTAAAACGCAAACACATCGTAGCCTCTTTCACCAAACTCCAAAGAACGGTTTATCTCAGCTGCACGGGGACTTTCCCCAGCACGCCGGGCGCTGCACTAGATGTTATGATGAACCTTCCACCTCTTCATATATTTATCAGAGGGTGTGCACTGAAAGCCATTTCTCGTCTGAAGAGAAATGGCTTAGGAATAACGATGTTCTTGTGCAAGAATTGTCCTGCGAACCCTTTCTCATGGACATGCCTTCTGACGCATTGACGCCCGTTATCCTATTGCGCCGGAATTTCACAGTGGAGTTTCCATGGCGTCGGGATTGGCTATGGCTGGATACTGAACCTGGAAAGGACAGTCTTCGCATTTTCACGGATGGCTCCAGGTCTGGGCGGGGGTCCGGTGCTGGAGTCTTCTTTGAGCGCGAAAACATCCGACTGCACTCCTCGTTAGGAAAATATGTGTCTGTCTTCCAATCAGAGATATACGCAATCCTAATGGCCATGCACTATGTTGTGAAGCACAGTTTAACTAGCTCCAAATTAGTGCCTTAACTCAAGTCTTTCTTGAACAGAGTCGGCAGACTAAATTCATTAAGGCTTGTATGGGTTCCAGGCCACTCTGGGATCCCAGGAAATGAGATCTCTGATGAACTCGCCAGAACGGGTGCCTGAATCCGCACTGATAAGGACCTATCAGCTTATTTACAAAAGGCTTCAGGCGTTCACACAAAACGGCAGAGAAGATTTTGTAGGCGATGTTAAGAAGACTTATTCCTCTGTAGATGGCGCAATCAGAGGGGTCTCCTTTCTTGTGGATCGGGCTAACGATGCCGAGAGTCTATTCCTTTGACCATATCTTACAGATGAGCTGGTGCATGCTCCTAACCAGGTCGTCTCCAGCTGCTTTGAAGAGCTTAATAGACAGTCTGTCTACGTCAGCAGCTTTATTGGGCTTGAGTTTCGATATGGCAATCTTGACTTCTATACGCCTTCTGCTTCGCTGTATAACTACTCCTGCACTCGCCATCGAACAGGTTCCATTGTTGTTCTATTGGCTGCGTCAATGGTTGAGGTTCGTGATATCCGTGGGCGCGTTCTAGTCGAGTCCTCGGAAAGTTCAAACATTAAGAATAGTGGAAAAGTGTCTGACGTCGATCGCGATGTAATCAATTTGGTTAGTGATTGATTGATCTGGCGACCGCCGGGTGCCTTTGTATATCTCGATGTGCGGGAAGCGCGTACAGCCTAGAAGGAGATTTCGCCCCGTAGCAAGATCAACCAGACTGTGTCTGTTATCGGATGTGGTGTCGTGTAGGTTGTGTTTGGTCGATGACGCGTTCAAAGATGCGTTCCTTACCCAGCTTAGCATTGAAGTCTCCTTGTACAATTTTGATGCCATAGCTGTTACATAGCGCATAAGTTCTGTCTAGGGAATTGTAGATCTCATCTCATCCATTGGGGCGTGGACGCAGATCTCTATATATACTTACTTAGGTGGCGCTACAGTCCGTGGTGAACCAGGGCCTCGACCAACAAGCGTCTAGAGCTGGCACGGTCATTGGTTAGTGCCCCTTCCACCTACGTGCGCCACCGATGATGCGGCCGTCCTCTGCCGCGCCTTCCTTCCGGGGTGGATTCGAAGACTCTTCGGGTCGGAGCCGTATTTTCCATGCGCTCTACATGGCCTAGCCACCTTAGACGCTGTATCCGTAGACGTCGTATCAGGCCGATGTCGCTGTACAACTCGTACAGTTCTTCGTTAAATCTTCTCCTCCATACACCGTTTGAACAAACGGCGCCGTAGATAGTGCGCAGAATTTTCCTCTCGAAACGACCAAGGGCATCTTCATCCGCTTTTGTTAAGGTTTAAGCCTCTGCGCCATAAAATAGGACTGGGATGATCAGGGTCTTATTAAGTGTCACCTTGGTTTTCCGAGAGAGGGCTCTACTTCTCAATTGCCTCTTGTGCCCGAAGAAACAGCGGTTGGCATGAGAGATTCTGCGTTTTATCTCAGCGCTGGGGTTGGTGTCGCTGGTCATCAGTGAGCCAAGGAAGACGAATTCCTTGACCACTTCAAAGTTATATCCACCCATGGGGACGTTCTGGCGTCGGTGTTGTCCGTCTCTTTTAGATGAAAGCAGATATTTGGTTTTACCCTCATTAACCTTGAGACCCATCTTAGCCGCTTCTACCTCAATGCTTACAAAGGTCTCATTGACGTCTCGCTGTGTCCGTCCCATCAATTGCGTAGACTTGAAATAAATCGTACCTCTTGTGTTGGCCAGTGACTCTTGCACGATATTTTCAAGCACGATGTTGAAAAAGTTGCATGACAGCGCGTCACCTTGCCTAAATCCATTTTTAACATCAAAGGTCTCGGTTTGCTCATTACTGACCTTAATGGAGCAGCGCGAATTCTCCATTGTCGTCCTGCACAGTCGGACGAGCTTGGCAGGGATGTTAAAACTAGACATGGCTTTGCATAGCTCATCTCTATACACGCTGTCATATGCAGCCTTGAAATCGACGACGGTATTCTTGGGTCTTCTCCAAGATCTGCCGCAGCGTAAGTATTTAGTCTATTGTGGATTTACCTGCCCTGGAACCACACTGATAAGAGCCGTTCAGGTTATCCACAAACGGTTTCAGGAGTTCACACAATACGGCAGAGAAGATCTTATATGCGATGCTAAGGAGACTTATTCCCCTATAGTTGGAGCAGTTATAGGGGTCTCCTTTTTTATGGACCGGGCAAACGCTGCTGAGATTCCATCCGTCGGGCATGCTTTCCTCCGTCCATACCTTGCAAATGAGGTGGTGCATTCACCTTACCAGCTCATCTCCAGCTGCCTTGAGGAGCTCAGCAGACAGGCCGTCTGCGCCCGCGGCTTTCTTAGACTTAAGTCTCGATATCACTATTTTGACTTCGTCTAGGTTGGGTGGACGGAATTCTCTTACATCGTCGTCCATTACGAACGGATCGTTTTGTCTGACAGCGGTATCTTGTCTGTCATCGACGTTCTACAGTCTGCAAAAGTGGTCTTTCCAAGTCGTCAGCATCGACTGTGATTCTACTACCAGTTCTTTATTTTCATCCCTGCAGACCGCCGCTCTGGCTTTGTAGCCATATCATGTTCGTTTGACCTTATTGTAAAACTTCCGGGCGTCATTCCCGCGGAAGCATCTCTCCATCTCCTCGATCTCACGCTGTCCGTGCTCTCTCTTCTTCCTTCTGAAAAGCGTGTGTTCCTCTCTTCTTTTCTGCTCATAGATTTCGCGAGCAGCTCTCATCCGTCGTTGCAGCATGGCTTTATATGCTACTTCTTTTGCTGCATGGACTTGTTCGCATTGTTCATCGAACCAGGGGTTTCTAGGTGGTGGCGGTTTGAAACCCAGCACCTTTGAGGCAGCGTCTCTGACGGGGCTCTGGCAATGCGCCCATTTCTGCTCTAATGCTTGTGCTGCTGTGGACGGCACATTTTGAGAGAGCTTGGAGGAGACACGATCGACAAAGATTCTGACAGTCTCTTGCGAATGTAGCGTTCCGACATTAAATTGACGTTGTCCTACTCGACTCCTAAGCATTCTTGATATCCTCATTCATACCTTGGCTATAACAAGGTAGTGGTCCGAGTCGATGGTGGCCCCTCGAAAGATTCGTACCTCGAGAATACTGGAGGAGTGGCTGGCGTCGATCGCAATGTGATCAATCTGGTTGGTGATCGATTGATCAAAAGACCGCCAGGTACCCTTGTGAATGTTGAAATGGGGGAATCGTGTGCTTGCTTCAAGGAGGTTACACCCCGTTAGGAAATCGATTAGCCTAAGTCCGTTCTCGGAAGTGGTGTTATGGAGGCTATGCTTTCCTATGATCAACTGAAATATGTCCTCTTTACCCATTTTTGCATTAAAATCTCCGTAGCTGGGGCATTGGGCATAGGTTCTATCTAGGAGATCGTAGAATTCTTTTTGAGTCGATCGGTCTTTTCTTCCGTTGGGGCGTGAGCGCATGTTATGAGGTCTTTGCTTACATCCCGGAAGCTTAAGACTTTTTGTCGGAGTCTTCCTCGAATAACGAATCCGCACCCAAATAGGCGCTGTTTGTTCTCCTTGTAGTAGTTCCCGTAGTATATTTCCCTATCCTATCACGTAAAAACCCACTTGTTCAGAAGCAACCACAAGCCTCGGATACGGAGGGATACAAAGCTGACGACCCCTGCAAACGATTAACGGACTTGCAGGCGATCAATTGGAACAAACCCTTACCTGCAATAAAACAGATATAACCGCGCTTCAAGAAGTGCGATGGGATGGACCTGACAAAAGATCTCTATATATAGCCCATCGGAAAAAAAATGCCTGCCACGCAGGCTTCATGACCTAGATTTATAAGGGATACCTTCTCGGTGTCAATTAAAAAATCATCTCGTTACTTCAATAAATTATTTGTTTTTTATTTAACAAAATGAAACATTCAAAGTTTTAAATTTAATCACATTTCCTTTTTCCCGTTACATTTATCTTTTTTTTTAGGACTTTTTTGTTTAACTTTTTAAATTCGAACTAAAAATAAAATAAATTAAGTTTGGTTAGGGGAATTTTTATTAATTGTTCGAAAGGGATTAAGACCATCTCAAGCATGCACATCGCGATTTTATGATTTTTGAATCAATTTAGTGGATTTTACGGGGAGTTTTTAACTGAAAAATAGAAAAACCAAAAATCCTGGGCGGTATTTATCTCAAAAAAAAAAGGGCAAACAAATCTAATTTTAAGAAACAAAAAAATTGACGAATAGTAAAATCATACATATCTGTACACAGATAAAGATACATTTAAATAAATATTTTTCTTTTTATTTTAATATATTAATCCGAATCGGGTTTGTTGTTCCTTGTTCTTGTTTTTAACTAGTTTAATGCTTAATGCTAGGGGGTAACATTAATTAAAATCCTAAGAGATACATGTACTTCCGTTCCAAGTATGCAGTTTCCGCTACCGGATAACAAAACGTAGGTGGAACATAAAAAAATAAGGACGAATCTAGAGGAGTGAGAAGCAGGTGCACGTGGTTGACATACATCGAATGGTTTTGTGTCGCTTATAATAATTTTAAATTTTTCTTTTTGTAATTAAATTAAATTAAAACGAAAAACTTAGAGTTAATTTGACTAGCACAAGTATTTCTTTTTGGGTTTCATCATGCGAATGCGTCATTTGGAGCTGCCGCTGGAATTGACACCGTTTGGAACTAGGGACGCCGAACTGGATTGGCTGGGTGGCGGCTGTGAGGACTGTGACGATAACGATGACTGTGATGGGGTTGGCGGCGAACGGGTTAGGGTGCCACGAATGCTCGCCGATAGTGCAATGACTTGCGATGGATGCTTGGCGGTAACGTCGGAGCGTGAGCTGCCGCAAATCTAAACGAAGGTTGATTGGGATTGTAGGATGTCTGATTTTTAAAGAGTATGTCTATTACCTGGTGATGATGTTCCCAGTCCTTGTGCTGACAGAATGCACCACAGTAGCGAGCCAAGTTGCATCCCGAGCAGGTTTCTGTTGCTTTACGGCCACAATTCCAACAAGCCTAAGGCGATTTGAGGACATGAAGCCAGAAATTAGATTTTAAGTCATTTTCACTTACATTCTGTCCGCCAGCGATGGAAGGTGACTTGTTGTCAAGTTCCCGCTCATTTGGATGTCGGCTCATTTCGACGAAGAATTTTTCCATACGCAGACGTTCTTGTGCCATCATTTCGGCAGCTCGACTCTCAGCCGAGGCCACCGCTCTTTGAATTTCAATACATGCTTGACGCTTAACCTGTAAACGATGTCTTTAATATAGGGAATCGACTCTTCCCACTATTGGACTAACCTGATTCACTGCTTCCTCGGCGTTTCGTTTGAATTCAGCGACTTTCTCTTCGGTTTGTCGACGAATCTCGAGCACCGCTGCTGATGATGTCTCTGCGAAGCTATTCGTCTGTGTATCAACGCCTCTTTGCTGGAGAATTGTGATTGCTCGCTTAGTCTTGTCCACCATAGCTGATATGCAATTAAGCATAGTATGGATGTTCTTCCATTCTTCCTCGCCGCCCATACGACTGGCGCGATGTGATTCGACTGCAGCTCGCATCTCTCGCTCGTCCCTATGGTTGTTGGACTACAGAAAACAAAAAGATAAACCACAGATACGAGGAATATGGTCTTGTTTAGGTACCTTGTCTAGAATACCGCCGAATCCACTCTCGCTTTGACTATTTCCACCGCCTGCGGGATATTCGAATAGTGACGATGACTGGCTAGAGACATATCCCGCGGGAGGTGCATTGTGCGTGTGTAATCGTTTCGCAGCTGGATACATATAGTCATTCCATTCCTGGACACCATTGTGATGTTCCATTATCGAGTCCGAGGAGCGACGTTTGAAAACCAATCCGTTGCCGTTCGATGCAGGATTACTCGCCCCTGCGTCAAGTTGTATGAAGATGTCCTGGTACTCGGATGGGCTGTGACTAAGCTCCATGACAGCAGTTTCATTCGTCGTCACGTACTGTAGTGATGTCTGTAAATAGGATTTCATCCTATGATATTGCCCTCCACACAGGAGTGATGGTGATTCGGATTTACCTGATTTGTGGCTCTTGCCAAAGCAGCTATCTCGCGTTGTAACATCGACACATGACTCTTGAGCAATGGAATGACATAGGGTCGCAATGGAAGATTGATAGCCTCTTGAAGGGCTATTCGAAAGTCTTCAATAGAAATACCGCCACTCTAAAGGGCAAAGTAAATAGAACATTCGAAGAGGAAAACCAAGAAGCTGGGTTAAAACTCACCCCCAACGATAGGACTAGTCCACGAACTCGTTCGCTGACCTCCGGATGCACATCCTGTGCTAGTTGCACAAGTGATCCAAGAAACTTTCGTATCTTACCCAAGAGTCTTGCCTGTTCAACATGTGTTACCGCCGGTGGCGGTGGGGGTAGTGGTGGTGTGGTTGTTGCACCATTCACCACTGGCGACGAGCTAGAATTTCGATTTGGCCTGGGCGGTGGTGCCAGGCTAGAATGATGTATTTGCGGTGACATGGGCGAACGGGGTGCTACAGCTCGTGCACTTTCTGGCGAATCTGGTGTTCTGCAATTGTCCTTGCATGCATTACCACCTGTAAACAGATGTTGTGTTTGCACATTTTATTATAATGAAGATTGAATTTATTATAAAATGTGAGGAGAGGAGAAACCATACATGTTTTAGAAACCCACAAAACCAAAAGCAATTGCCGAATAGCATCAGACCCCGAACATTATGCATTATGCATCGCAGTTGTTGTGCATGTCCCTGTCCAAAGATTGAAATGCAAACACATGTTTCAACATTATGGATAGCAAATAATGCAGCAGGAAGCGTAGATGAGACAGGCTACATCGATGTTGTCACATGTCACCCAGGACACAGTGGTGTGCTCGATATTCTGCAATACTCGTACTCGTATTTACATTCGAAACCATGTTGGTCCTTTTCTCTATGTCCTAGTTAAGTAATAATTGTCAACACATACATATGTCAGGGTTGGTTTTAAATATTCGCACAAACATCCTGTGTCCGGGGGATTTATTTCGAATTTAATTGGAAAGTATGAGTTGTGGTGGTGGCTTAATTGATAGTGGGATTAGAGGCAGCAAGATGTCCGGCTGAGTTGAAATACATATACTGCGGATGAATGGCCAACTTCCAAATGGTGCTCTATCATCACTATTCGCACGAGGAGTGTATTGTAGTAAGAGATGAAAGAAAAAAGAAAAAATAAACAAACACTTTTGTACTTGTCATGATTGTGGGTGAAATGGACGAGGACGACGAAGTGGCCGAGAGTGGACGAGGGACACATTTCTATATCGACTGTGTGGGCAAACAAGACTTGTGCTTCAGCAGCTGGTCGCATCGGGGATATTTCCCATTAGCTTGTCCAAACAGCATCGAATTCCTTGTTCTTCTCTTGTTTCTGTTTGTGTCCAATGCAGTTGCAGAACACTGGGGGTAATGCCTTTTGTTTTTTAGGACAGTCACTGCCATATGGTATGGCATGTGGAAGGAAAACTTTTCTGTGATGATGCAAACGGCTAGAAACTTGAGTTCATGCATGCATTACATGAATCCCTATCCTCTGTTTGCTGATTTCTATGACTGTTGCTGGTACTCTCTAGGTGTATTTAACTATTTGGGAATATTTTGCATGCATCGCCAGTTGTGTTGTCAAAGAATCGAACCATCTGTGTTTGCCATAGCCGAACTATGCTCAATTGAAGAGAGAAGCATCTTACACCTTTCACTAGTCGAATGAACAACTTTTACGAGCGAAGGACAATGCAAAGAGATGCCTCCCAACATCCACAATCATCCTCGTTTATCTCTTTGATTCCATTCCATCACAGCGTTCCTTCGTACTATTCCCACGACTAGGATATAGTACGATGGGAATATGCACATCTTTTGTGCTTCAAGAATCAGCCCGCCTCCTTACTTCTGCAGAACGGAAAGGACAAGACCGACAGACATACAGACAGCACAGTACACTCACTTCAAGGATGGTTGGCCATCAACAAAGCGAATCCTAATGGCCCATAGAACGAATGGATCATCGTGATGATGGTGATGGTAGTGGTGGATGAATTGTGATGTAACATGCTAGGAACATATCAAAATATTTTTGCACCAGCCCCTAGCCCCCTGTTGTAGAAGGTGGTTGTAAGTGGGTGGGTGGGTGGGTTTGTAAGCCGAGTCTCGTGCAGACTTTACACAAAAACGAACAGAACAACAAAAGAAAAAAAAAAAAACCAGAAAGGGAAAAAGTAATAGAAAGGCAGGAGTTGTGGGAAACAGTGGGAATTTTGCATGCTGGACACCTGTCAATTTAAGGACTGAGTAGAGCACAAAAGATTGATTTAAACGACAACGATGACTACGACTACGACTATGACTACGACCGACGACGAGGTAACAGCTATGAGAACGTTGTCTGCTTACTCCACATCTCTTCTAAAATAGATGGAATAGATGGGGTGTAGTTTGGATGGTTTGTCTGTGGTAATTAATCATGCCGATGAGAACGAACGAGTGTGTTATTCCGACAAGGGGTTGTTCCATACCATAGGAGAACAAGGGGGTGGTATTTCTTCTATTTAAATTGTTTTCCCTTTTCTGTTTCCCTTTTGTTTTTTCTCAACTTAGGTTGTCAGCTTACCTTTACTTCGTCGATTGTTTGCGGTTGCTGTGGCTTCGAATGCGTCTTTGTCGGTTATTTCTTCTTTGATTATTGCTTTCCCGTCAAGTGCCATCTGGGAGGAGAAAGAGAAAAAGCAACGATCAATGTTTATGGTTTTTTAGTGACAAAAACAAAATTTGATTCCAATTAGCTTCCTATTAGATCGCTCGGCTTTATTTGAATACAAAACCGTAAGGCTACAGGTGGACACAGGTGCAGCGGCATGTTGAAACGTAATAGTAACAACCCATTTAGGTTATGTCTTGATGGGGAGTCATTGGCGCAGCATGCTAATGACCGTCGGGTAAATAACATTCTTAAGTGTTGAGCGTGCTGATATTGCACAGGTGTTTTCACCGAACGCTTTTTGTCTTCAGTTTTTGTTTTTAAATAAACTTGACTCAATGATAAGTGGGAATGGATGTAGGGGCTTTTGGAGCTGATACATGGCTCCACACTGGGAATCTGTGTGGGACTGTTGTTGTCGTGGAATTTCCAGAATTACTCATCGACTCTATTGTTTCGTCTTTGAAACCTTCAGATTTATAGAAAGAGAGGTTCGGTTATTACAGTTTACAAGAACTTTGTTTGAATGAATCATAATCGCTCGCTTGGCAAATTACAGAGCTGATCAAACAACTAGAGCTGAAATATACATAACTCACGACTTAGGGCTAAATCAGCTTAAAAATGGCAATACTACTTTGAGAGGTAAATATTACTGCGAATTGTAAAACGAATTCAAAGAATGCATTTTGCAAATTCTCACCTCATCCTGCGCACCAACCATTTTCTCCAAGACTATTCACCTCTCACTTGTGCAGCACTTTATCAAACAGTCGCCAGTGAGGAAGTTTCTAGTCAAGTAGATAAAAGGACAAAAGCCCTAATCCGAACTAGGAAATTACTTGCATTTTGAGGCTCTCGCATTTTAGTTTGATATTTTCGTTTCAGGAAGTTTTGTGCCGTTCTCTTTACAGGAAGGGAGAGATCTACATACGTCTAAGTCACTTAACCAACCACTCATCCTAAAAGGGCATGCGGGTTAACAATCATGTCGCATTGGTTTGATCCGTAAACGATGTAAACAAGTTGCCGTCAAACCATAGGCAATTGATTGGAAAAAGCCATAACACGCGGACGATCTGTGTTGACACAGCTGAGGCTTAATGATAAAATGCTTTTAGTTAAAGTCAAATGGTTGCAGCTGCGTCGGCATATTCATGCGTGATTAATGGTTTAGGTTTAAAGTCCAGAGTTCTAGTTCTTAATCAGCACTGATCATGGTCAGTTACTAGTTTGAAAGTGCTCCACGGTTTTAATCGACAACCTAATGTCGAATAAGAAAAGTTTATTCTTATAAAGTTTAGGTTAGGTTTTCCGTAGCCTCTCCAAGGGGGAGTATACACTTAGGCCAAAGAGGCCCGCGGGGACGAGCGGGGTTGACCGCCTATTCAAGGAACCACTTAGTGCTTCTTAAATAATACAGAAAGTTAGTTATCCTTACCCGCTGAACATCAGTCAAGCAGTTAAGAAAGTAGAATCCTAGGTACCGCTTCCTTATTGAACAGAGAGCCGGACAGGCGCAGAGTAGGTGATGAATGGATTCGACCTCCTGTTCGTCTAAGCAGCTTCTGCAGAAGTTATTCAAAACTTTCGCTAGTTTTTGTGCGTGACTGCCAATGAGGGGATGACACCAATAATTTCGTAGATGTCAGTTCGTTTTAGGGAGATTAGTCCCTGGGTCCGTTGACTGTCAAGCCGAGGCCAAATTTGCCTGGTAGTGAGGCAGGTGTGCCCTTGGGCGCATCTCAGGTCCATCTCAGCCATGGCGAGGTTTGTAAGTTTGAGTTTAATGGCTACTAAAGGTATACCTGCGTATACCATGTTTGATTGTTGGGTCGTTGCCTGTGCTCGACGGGCTCGCCAGACGTTGGCTCTTTTGTGTCCTGAGATATTGGTGTGTCTCATAGGAGATATATGTTACACTGTTCGCCCATCTCGTCAAAAGATAGGCGGCAGTCAAGGCTTACTTTTGAAGTGCAGACATAGGACTTCAGGGCTGCTTGACTATGTGTGAGAATTCGAATGTCCATAGCAGATATTACGTTCCACTTCAGCCAAGACAGGGCCTCCTTTATTGCCAACAGCTCCGTATGAAAAACGCTTCAATGATCCGGTAGTTTTTGAGCCTGGCTCAGGCTTAATTGTTTGCAGAATACTCCACTGTCCGTCCCGTCTTTGGTTTTTGACCCGTCGGTGTAGAAGCTCATGCGAGGTTGCGGCTGGCGGGACCTGTTCCGTCTGTCCGGGTATGGTATTTTGAATTTCTTCTCAAAGATTGTTGGGGGTTCAATATGGTTAGAGTTTTCCGCCAAGGTAATCCTGTTGTTCAGGATGGAGGACTGGCCAGTAGTGCAGCTCGTCCATTTTGAGCTGGCTTTTAATCTGGTTGTCCTGTATGTAAGTATAAGTATATCGATTGGGGTTAGGTGGAGTATCATGTTGAGCGATGCTATTAGAATAGGTCTAACCACCCTAATCTATAGCTGTAGGGTAAGTTAAGGGTTGAATCCCCACTTTTTCCCTAAGGCTTTCTTACAAGTGTAGAGAGCTATAGTTGCTTTTTTTTGCACGCTCGATTGTATTGTCCTTCGAAGTTATTTTTCTATCCAGAACAATGCCAAGGTATTTGGTAATAGAGGAGTAGGTTAACCTGGTGCCAAGTAGAGTGATTGGGCATGCTTTCGGGAACTTATGCTTTCTGATGATCAGCCAAGCTTCGTTTTCCAGGCGTCTACCCCGAGCCCATTGTGTTGTGCCCATTTGCACAGTATGGAGACGCCGTAAACATACGGTCATTCAGTGTAGATAGATACTTGCCCGAGATGGCAATAGCAACGTCTTACGATAAAGCAATAACATCGAAGCCTTCTTTCTCCAGCTCACAAAAAAAAAAAAATAATTCAAGCTTTCTGACAACCCCTCAAGGGTAAACTGGAAAGTAAACGTCACGGGCCGCAGTGTTTGTCCTATCCACTGCGACTGTCTCCTTCGAATAGTAATGGTTATAAGTTCCTGACCCGTTCCCTGATAAAGTTGTTCGTTGGAGATATGTTTCGGCCAAAAAAAGCCTGAAGACTTGTAATGGCATCCACCTTCCAAGACCTGCACCCATAAAGCATTACCGATTCTACGTTGAAGCGAAACAGTTGCCCCTTGGTTCCTAAGCTGATAGCATTGCTTTTCCAGATTGTGGATAGCACACCGATATCACCCGATATCTAGTTCGGTGCCACGACGGTTTGCCGAGACCATACTTGCTAAATATAGAAAATTGTCAACTTTCTCGACCTGTCCGGCAATGCTGAGTTGGGCGCCAGTGCTAGTGGTACCCAGGGCTTTTGTTTTAGCTGTATTCATTTTGAGCCCCATTTAGTTTGCCTAAGGTTCTAGGTTAGAGAACACCGTGGCGCAGTAGGTAGTGTTGTTGGCCTCTGACGCCGATGATACAGGATCGAATCCCGACAACAGCCATGTCATCGAACCTGTTTTTCACGGTGCTTCTCCTCAGCGGGGTACTGACAGAACCCCCTGTAGTATAATTGTCAAGAAAAGCTTCTCGAATCTCGCCGTTCGGAACCGGCAATAAACTGTAGGTCCCTTCCACCTATGGGAAAATATAAATCTCACACAACATGGATGATTGAGAGAAGCTCGGCTTTGGTCCTTCATGGACTGTAACGCCAACATACATACATACATATATACAAGGTTCTAGATTGCGGGCCATCAGGTGGAGATCCATTATTCTATGTGAAAGTAGGCAAATATCGTCAGCGTAGTCTAGGTGTTTGAGGTAAGTCGTCATAGTCAAACGAATTCTACAATTGGCTTCCGTAAATGCTGCGCGTAATACATCGCTGATAACTACTAAGAACAATAGGGGTGACAGTATGCATCCTTGAGGTACTCCACTTTGGACATCAAATTCTTCTATCACCTTAACATTACGTAAGACGTGACACCGCCCTTGTAGCCTCTATAAAAGCCATAAATTGCCAGGTAAGCCTCTCTTGGGCAAGGCCAACCATATATAACATCTCGGTCGATAAATAGCAGATATAGCGGAGACCTGTTCTCATCGCATTGCTCGTTTATGACCCGTACGGTGATTATGTGGTCGATGGATGGGGACCTAACACGAAAGCCTGCCTGTTCAACGTTAAGAATAACGTCAAGATGCTCTTTAATTCGTTTCAGAAATATTTTTGTCGAGAGTCAAAACCTCTTTTAGACGTTTTGCCCAAATCCTAGGCAAAACGAAGGAACAGTAATCATTTTCTATCGTCATTCTGCGTGGTGACTACTTACATTCCTATCCATATGTAGCTTTAGGTTTAGCCCCAGGATGTGCTATTTATCCGTCCTTAGGTACATTTGTTAAAGCTCGTACTGGCGATCGTGGGCCTCGATATTGTGGATCATGAGCTCCTTGAGCTCCAAATTCTCAAGCAGCATGGGTACATGCTTGGCTACATGTGTCTTTCTGTAAAACATTGGCCATCAAATCATGGATTCATAAGGAAATTTTAGACATCAATAGGGGACAGTATTTTGACAGTGCAGCCATTGATCTTCCACCTTTCGTCTAGAAGGTAACTCGATCACCAAATGTATCGGATGTTTCTTACGATTAGTTTTCGAGTTCTTTCGATCTTGTCTCCATGATGCACTAGCATAGGTCGATTACGAAGTGATCAATTTTATTGATGGTAAACTTAGAGGATCTTCATGCGCTTTTGTCAAGATCGCTTCCAGCGAAGTCTACCATCGTAGTGCTCTCTTGAATTTTGCATGTTTTTGGGCACCATGTTTTGAAGATTGTTCTTTGCCGCCATATTGTACCCTCCATTGACCTCTCATTCCCAGGTCGACACACTTGTCGAAAACGAATTACATGTGCTATTCATCTCGAAAGCCTATGATAAATCGTCGTCATCTCCCACAAAGAAAAAAACAACACTCACTTCCATCGTCCTCATCCAATTCGGATTACTCATCCATCCGAAGGAACGAATCTTGTCAAGAGCTCCGACAAAACGATAGACTAGATGGAAAGGTGTTTGAGTTTCTGTCGAAAAAAACTTTTTTTTGTTTGTGAAGGAAACACGCCGACTACGACCCGGTGTGGAACACTTCAGAGTACGCGTACAAAGTAAAGCAAAAATTAGACATTCCATTAGGAGGAATGCAGTGTCTGTGTGTTCACGAAAGGCCAGGAGCATCTCCACATGGTGCTGTTGACATGCTCTCCATTCGTCATTGCTTTTTGTTGAAAAAAAAAAAAAAAAATTAAATAAACGAAAACGAATCTGTATTTGTAGGACAACATTTCGTTAAGGGCGGATAGGATGGATAGGCAGACGATATAGCGAAGAGAGGGTGGGAATGAGTATAAAAAGCGTTGCCTGTCACGAGCAGGCACCTTCAACTTGTTGGACAGAACCCAGAAGGGGCTCTAAAATCAAACGTACAGCTCATCACTCGTTATAGCCATCCGGGCAGCATTCATGTTATTTGGGGAGAGTTTAGTGGTTGGCTGATGGTGGCTCGCGTAAATCCGGGCATATGGCTACGTGGCTGCGTACGATGGCCTGTCAATAAAAGGTGATTGTGCGCTATAGAGTGTGGGTGGATGGGAAAAACAAACACAATAGCCAGAGATGGATGGACACGACTGGCGCCATTTGTTCAATGGATCGAATTGGAACTTTTTCTTTTACGGTAACGTTTGTGTTCCACCTGCTGGCAGAATTAGAGATAAGAAATGAAATTACACGACGACAGGTGCTATGTAAACGGGCATATTCTGGAAACCGAAAGTTGTCCACATCAGTACCTTGAACACCTAATTGTTACACAGCAACATTGTCAACATGAAACAAAAGGGTCACTCTGTCGATGGTATCATAATTCGGCAAATCGATTTAACCACTTCCCTGACGCTGTCAAAGGAAACGACAATTCCATTCAGCCTTGGGCAGGAGATCCTTTCCTGTTTATAGGTATCCACATAGTATGCCGCTGCTGCAGTATCGTAACAACAATTCGTATAAAAAGCACACTCACATGCCAACATTCGGTCGGCTCAAAGGACGATGACGGGGGAAAAAAGGAGTATTTCAATACGTTTCCCTTGAAATGAATGGGAACAGCTGCTGAGTGTTTCCGACACCTGTTCCCATGTGTCCCATACGTATGAGAGGGTGGAAGGAAAAATAGAAGAGAATTCCTGTAACTGGCAGGACCAGAAGTCAACCGGAATAGTGAATATCTATTACTTTTCACCACATTGTCCTTGTATGCGGTGTGGGTTGAGGCAGCAGCTGAAAACCTACAACTGCTGCCGATAGTACCTATGCGTTCCTGTCTGTCTACATATAAGCACGGTGGTAGTACAGAAATTTAAAGGACATACGGCTGTAACATTCACAAAAACCAGGCGCTCATACCATACCGTGCAGTAGTCCATCCAGCTGCACTAACTAAAAAAAAAAAAAAAAAGGAACAAAACGCCAATAAGGAAGAAAAAGGTTGCGCTAGGAGCAACCTAGCGTTATCGTCACAGCACGCACGTGCTCGGGTTGAACTTTAAATGTTTCGCAGGCATCCAGTCTAATTGCATCTATTCCTAGTGCTCTAGGATTCGCCTCTCCCATTTGCCGCCTTCTGGCTCGCAGGCGGTGCACAAAACACAACGTAAGGGTTGACATAGAATGAATGGGGAGTGGAAGGACGTCTATTATTCCTTTTTTTTTTTTTTGTTTTGCCATTCTTCCCTGGTCACATTCTACACATTTGCAGGACGTGTCACAGATGTCGGCACGTGTCCCATCGTTGGAATTCAATTAAACAAAAAAACAAAACGAAATTCCGACGCAGGTGTACTTGATTGCTGCATCCTTTTCGCCAAAATTCCACTGGCTATCATCATATTCCAATTTGTCGAATCGAAAAAGGATAACGACGCCAGTAACCCATTCGACTCAGTGACTAATTTGACAATCACGGATAGAGACAACTTTCCTGTCGTCACCACCAACTAACTCCATGTCTATGTCAATAATTAGATTCAAATAACAGTTGTCAAGGAATCCATGTGCGTCCCTCGTAGTGGTGGATTACAGAAAAAGGACATCCCAAAAATATCATAATTAATCGGAACACTCACATGTCATTTCTGATGGGTCGGTGGGCGGGGGGAATTCGGAACACGCATTCCAGTTGGTTGGGAAATACCTTTACGGTGGTAAGCGCAGCATTTTGCCTGTTGTGACGACAAACACCGCCCCCTAATTGACGTACTCGCATAGACCGTGTACTATGTGCAGACGCATCATTCCGTAAATCAACTTACCCGTTGGGGGTGTGGGAAGTTCACTTTGAACTTTCATGTGTGATGTGTGAGAAAATCCGACAAGGGATGCCAGGCGGTGTTTTGTTTTCTGAGCGTTTTTTGTTGTTTTTGTTTCTTCTTGATTTCCTCCTTCCTTGTTTGCGTTTTTGCCACCACACACCCACTCGTGCCATTCGTTATCACTTTAGTCATTGACTGTTTGGGAACTGTTGGCTGGTGATGGCAGTGATGGGCAAACAGAAAAAGGATCTTTGGCAGAGGACGTGTGTGCTTGTGCAAATAGAGATAAGCGACACACAGTGGTGCCGATGAAGGGGTAAGTGGCAATTTGTATTATGTTTTGATTTGAGATTGAAGAACGGTTCGTGAGGAAAGTTTTAATTAGAAACGAGTGCAGAGAGTGACGAATGGTTTTATCTTGTTTGCTCAGGATATGCATTTTTCCAACTTTTTTTTCTGTTTTTTTCCCGAGTACTATTGTATGGCTGGTGTGCTTGGATTTTAGGAGCTAGTTATAGACTTATTCAATTTGTTTATTTTGATTTTCTTGGGGATCCCAAATTTGTTTTGGAAATGTACATGCTTGTGCTTGTGGTTGTTGGGAAAAAGGATTCCAGGAACAATCGTCTTCCAGACAGCGTAGACAATCGGTCAAAACTTTTCTTTTCTGTCCCAACCCGTGAAGATAAAGCAATTTATTTTACGGTGTGGTTTCAAAAAACCACATGTAAGCGAACGCCTTATAACTATCGGCATCAAGGCCAATCTCGGCAACATATCTGAATCTTTCGAGGAGCCAACATCGACTCGGATCATTACCTTGTTGCAGCCAAAGGTACGGATGCGAATTTCTCGGAACCAACGTTTGTCGAGCAAGAACACCAAAATTGAACGTCGGAAAGCTGCAATCGCAGGAGACCGCCAGGACCTTCGCCGATCAAGTCTCCCTCAAGCTCTCTCAAGTCCCGATGCAATGTATACAAATCATAGAACAGCAATGGAATTGTTGTCGAAACGCCACCAGAGAGAGAGAGGCCGCCGCCTCAGATGTACTCGGTTTCAAGCCACCACCTTCGAGAAACCCCTGGTTTGATGACGAATGCAGACAGGCCCATGTAGAGAAACAGAATACATGGCTACACTGCATCGACGGACGGAGCTGCCCGCGAGCTCTATGAACGGAAAAGGAGAGAGGGCGCTTTTGAGAAGAAGGAGCACGAGAAGCGCGACATCGAGGATATGGAGAGATGTTATTGCAGGAACGATGTTCGAAAATGTTACCAAAACGTAAAACGAACATGCCAATGCTATAAAGCCAGAGCAGAAGCCTGCAGGGATGAACACGGACAACTAATATTGGAGTCACAGTCGATGCTGAGATTGTGGAAGGACCACTTCTGCAGACTGTATAACGGCGATGATAGTGAAAATGCCGCCGTCAGGCAGAGCGAACCATTCACAATGGACGAAGATGAAGGAGAATCCCGTCCACCCGACCTAGACGATGTTAAGATAGCGATATCGAAACTTAAGTCTTATAAAGCTGCTGGAGCAGACGGACTCCCCGCGGAGCTGTTTAAAGCAGCTGGCGATGAGCTGGTTAGGAACATGCACCAAATCATCTGCAAGATATGGTCGGAAGAACGCATGCCCGATGAATGGAATCTCAGTATCGTTTGCCCCAGTATTGCTTGCCTAAGCAGATGGCATTGACGCTATTGGACAAACATAGCAAGGCGTCAATGAGGCGTTCGCAGGAATTGAAGCAGAAGCGGCTAAAGTGAGTCTAAAGGTAAAGGGGACAGAACTTCACCTTCGGCAGCTATGTTTTTGAGGCAGCCAAGGACTTCGTCTACCTTGGCTCGTTAGTGACAAGCAGAAACGACACCAGTGCTGAGATAAAACGCAGAAGAACTCTTGCCCACCGCTCCTTCTTTGGGCTCAAGAGGCAACTGAGTAGTAGAGCCCTCTCTCGAAAAACTAAAGTATCCCTCTACAAAACTTAATCATCCCGGTACTCCTCTACGGCGCTGAGGCTTGGACGTTATCAAAAGCGTATTAAGAGGCTCTTGGGCGTTTCGAGAGGAAAATTCTGCGTGCAATATTTGGTCCTGTTTGTGTAAACTGACCGTGCCGGCTAGATAGGCTTGTTGGTAAGTAAGTAAGAGCTTCGGTCGGTAGAAGTTAATAGTCCTCCGGGTCATCTCAGTCAGAATGTGTCTCAGAATCTCTTTTATCCAAAAAGTCATGAGTGATTTTTTTGTCGTGCGATTATTTAGTCACAAAGTGAACATACTTCAACCCCCTTAACTCCAAATAATGGTAACCACCAAGGGGTAACACAAATACTCTCAAATGCAGCTTTAGTCTCAGTCATCAACTAAAGAACAAAAAAAGCGTAACTGAAGATTCTAATAGTCTGCAACTGACCAAGGTTTTAAATCATGCGAGATGGTCCCTAGTTGTAACCAGAGGCCCCCCTCCGTTCCAATTGCCTAAAATAAAAGTTTTGTATAATGCAGGGTCTTTCATTAAGTGCATATGTTGGATTTGAGGACCGCTGTGGTTTGTGGCTTATTTGCATGGACCTGCGACTTCAGAAAACCCCATAAGAAAAAGTCAAATGGCCAGTTCACATCACCTCCACGTGAGATGGCAATGCCATGCGGTGACGTCCATTCACTTTACATGGCCCAGCCATCTTAGACGTTGGATACGAAAACGTCTAACTAGGCCGATGTCGTTGTACAGCCCGTACAGTTCTTGGTTGAATCTCCCGTTTACACAAACGGGACCAAAGATTGCAAGCAGAATTTTCCTCTCGAAGCGCCCAAGAGCCTCTTCATCTGCTTTTGATAACGTCCAAGCCTCAGCGCCGTAGAGGAGGACCGGGATGATAAAGGTTTTGTATTGATAGGGCGCCGTGGCGCAGTGGTTAGTGTGTTGGACTCTGGCGCACGATGAGCGAGTTCGGATCCCGATAACACCAACGCCATCGAATGTTTATTTCGCGACGTTCCTCCTCGGTAGTAAACTTGCCATGAAAAAGCATCTCGACTCACGCCGTTCGGAATCGGCATTAAACTGTAGGTCCCTTTGACCTGTGTGAAAAATAAATCACACACAACATGGGTGATTGAGAGAAGCTTGGCTCTGGTCCTTCATGGGCTGTAACGCCACCAAAGAAGATAGGGATACTTTAGATTTTCGAGAGAGGGCTCTACTACTCAGTTGCCTCTTGAGCCCAAAGAAGCAGCGGTTGGCATGAGTTATTCTGCGTTTTATCTCAGCGCTTGTGTCGTTGCTGCTTGTCACTATGGAGCCAATGTAGACGAAGTCCTTAACTACTTCAAAAATATAGCTGGCGAAGGTGATGTTACGACCAAGACGTCGGTGTTGCGCGTCTTTCTTTGATGACAGCATATATTTGGTCTCGTCCCCATTTACCCTTAGACCCATTTAACTGCTTCTGCTTCAATGCTTGTGAACGCCTCATTGACGTCTCGCTTTGTCCGTCCCATAACGTCAATGTCATCTGCCTAGGCAAGCAATGGTGTAGACTTGAAGTAGATCGTACCTCTTGCAATGGCCGTAGAGTCCTGCACGATCTTTTCAAGTATGATCTAGAAGAAATCACATGACAGTGCGTCACCCTGTCTAAAATCTTTTTTAACATCAAAAGTCTCGGTTAGTTCACCTCCGACCTTAATTGAGCAGGCGGAATTCTCCATAGTCATCCTGTACAGTCTGACGAGTTTGGCAGGAATGTTAAAACATGACATGGCTCTGTATAACTCGTCTCTATAAACACTGTCATATGCGGCTTGAAAGTCGACAAAAAGCTGGTGCTTGTCGACCTGTAATTCATGGGTCCTCTCCAAGATCTGCCGTAGTGTAAATATTTGGTCTATCGTGGATTTTCCTGGCCTGAAACCATACTGGTAAGAACCTACCAGATTGTCCACGAATGGTTTCGGGCGCTTACACAATATGACAGAGAGGATCTTGTACGCGATGTTCAGGAAACTTATCCCTCTGGTCTTATGGACCGGGCAAACAATACTGAGATTCCATTCGTCGAGCATGCATTCTTCCGACCATATCTTGCAGATGAGTTGGTGCATGTTCCTGACCAGCTCAACGCCAGCTGCGTTAAACAGTTAAGCGGGAAGTCCGTCTGCTTCAGCAGCTTCATAAGACTTAAATACTAAATTGCTTATCAAATTTTAATAGCAATTTTGAATAAAATATAGAGAAAGTCAACACTTCTGACTTGTGGTTCAAAAATGTCAGAAAACTTTTGACTACCGACCAATTTCCAACACTGGCAAATTATTAGCCTTTTACAGATTGACATAAACCTAAGTATCACGATAGTACACTTGGTAGTTGTGAAAGAACACTTTGACAAATTCGACATGTTCCAAAAAAAATGGTACAAATTTAACGAAAAATATCTTCGACCCCGATCGACCCCACTGTGTGGGGTACTTTGCATGTAAATCACCTCGTATGCGACGGATTCTAATTTTCCTATCTCTCTAGTCCCGTGTGTAATAATTCCCAGTCATTTGGTGTCCCCACGTTGTTTTTTTTTTCCTGCAAATTTGATTAAAAAAGATTCAGCGCAATAACCAACACAAAAAATCCACGGAACAACCTTCAGATACTTTCGTTTTTTATACATACATATCTGGATGTACCAATTGAAATCCAATTCAAACCTGATAGCTATTGCTTCCAAAAATATTTCGGATTTCAATCGGTCGATGGTCAATGGTGGAGATGCCGTCGATTGTCGAGGTCTGGAAAACATCTTTTTCCATAAAACATCACCCTCATGCGGTATGTTTGTATGTTTGTTCGGCTGTTGATGCTTTTTTTGCCCCCCTCCCCCCAAACTATATACCGGGCTGCCTTGCGTGATGTGTACATGGATATGATGAGTATGTGGCTCTATTCGTTCATCTGTTGGTACACTTCACTATGATGATTGCCAGCTGCAGCAGCTGAATATTCGATTGCAGAGCGTGTCAGTTCGAAACGCGGATGTTTCACAGATGGCAATAGAAATTAAAGGAAAGAAATAAAAATGAGAAAACTCGAATGGTAAGAACGTTCAGCTTGGCTATCTACTAGACAGATGGGTTGTTAACTTAAGTAGATATACGACCACTATGCTGTCTAGTGAAACGTTTTAGTGTTCGATGATTATTTTTAGGTTTTTTTTCCTCATTCGACTGATGCTAGTTCCTCACAACATGATGGATAGATGTATGTACAAAATTCCTTATTTCCAGGGTGATGTAAGCAAAGTTCAAATGTAGATATGGCGCGAAGCAATGAAATGCGACATTTGAATATCGTTTACACCCTTCGCAGTATTCTGATTTATCTTTATCACCACTTGAAACATTTGGGCCACTCAGCGCATAGAAATCAATTGGTGACCCACTTGACGTTTGATATCCCAGTACCATACTCTCGCCTCCATCCATTCATAGATACATATATTACTCAAAATCCAATACTGAAGTTTTGCCAAGTATCGACATTTAAAGCAGCTGTCCGGTCCGGTCGACGACAGAGCGAGGGAAGGGAAAAAGTGATTCCCCCAAAATAGCCCTCGCGCCATATGCCTGCCAGTTGCAGAAGCGGCAATGGCAGTTCCAGCATCACCATCACCACTACCACCAATCGCTAGCTGGCCAGTGTATTATTATAATTTTTTCCCATTTTCATCCCCCATACCGTTCTCGGACTCACAATTCCATCCGCAGCAGTCAGCAATGAACAGAAACGTGTGTGCACACTTAAAAAGAATCTGCTCTAGACATTTTCAAGCATCTGTGCTTCATCTGGGCCCGGGTGTTGTAATACGATGTGGTGGAACCTCCTGAATCACTGCAGCGAGATTACAGTCAAATCTGTGCTATGCTGTACTATGTGCTATGTCGGTTTCGAAGCGCCTTGTGTTCCTGATGGATGCCTGATGTTGTTCTGTGTACTGTGTACTGTGTGCACGTCATGCTTATACTTGGTAACATTTGGCAAAGCAATATTAGACGACAACGACAACGACGACGACGAAGACTTCCTTCGCTCTTCGGCCACTGTTGGGTGGTCCACAAACACCGTTCTGAGGGTAGATTATTATTCTTTCTAGTCCACGAAAAGCCTATCGTGATGTATAACTCACTTAGTGGGCCATAAGCGTTACTCCATTGTTCCATACGTCAAACACCTGGTAGTTTTCAGCCTCCAGCTCAGGCCAGAGTTGAGAAGAAATGAAAAATCAAACTCACCCCCGCCGAGGGGTAGGGAATTTTTTTTTGTTTTCCTTTTTATTCGTTCAGATTGACAAACATTTTGTATGTTCGACGGTGGAATAGGGCAACGATTGGATATAGGTAAGGCATCTGGTTTAGAGTTGGGTGGTTATACTGTATACGGTGGCCGCCATACACAGAAGTAATTTTCCCGTGGTCCCTTGCGGGTAGTAATCTCATGGAAAACTTCCACTTTGGCGAAAAAGGTAATAAGAGAAATGTCATGAACACTCGGCGATGGATTTTTCACCACCAATGCCACCTCCTTCTGGCACATCTGCTACTGTGCGAGCAAAACACTATACATACAATACCCATCCATCCACAGGACAAAAACAAACAACAACGAGTGAGAGAGGGAGAGAGAACGAACAGGAAGGAACAGATTGTTTTTTGGGGTTTGGGGGTAGTTTCCAAAGAATTCGACTCTCAGTCTTCTCGGGCTTGAAACAAAACCAAAACGAAAAATACATCAACAGCGACGAGAACAACAATTGAATGGAAAAAAATTGGAAAATATGGTTAGCAGTCGAAAACAGAGCAGCGGAGAAAGGGGGGGCAAAAAGGAATAGTTCGTGTTTGGTAATTGCAATACACACAATGCGCCTTGAGCAGAGCGCGCCCGTTCGCAGTACATACTATCGCTGGTTCAAATGTCAGCTGACATATCCAGATAAAGCAGACAAAGAGGAGCGGATGGATTTTCGTTTTTCTTTTCTGTGTTTTTCCGTCCACTTGGCCTCCCATCCTAAAACAGCAGGCGGTGAACATGTTCATCGAATATCGGGTCTATAATTGTTCACATCGAATTCAGTTCAATAGGTTGGCCCGACACATGAAGTTTTTAGAACATGTCGATCAGAGCAAGGTTCGTTCTTAGTTACACTACTCTCCCGTTCGTGGCATGCGACTGGTAATGCAACAACTCCTTCGTTTGCTGCGTGCACAGGGATGCATTACATCATACTCGAGAAGGTCAATGGCCCCAATCCAATACATACGACTACATGTGCGGCCATAAAAATCCACCAGCACATACATATTCGTCCCTAGTAATTTCAACCCATAAAGTACTAAAGGCTGTGCTCCTTTTACAACGTTTCAACTTGTCAACGGCTTATCTCAATTCCTGACGATCCTCATCACCACACTAGCACACGACCGGTAATGTCCTGTGTACTGCCGTGGCAATAATTTACGGTATAGCATTCAAAATTTGCAAACTTCTGCCGTAACTACCCCTATGCACTTTGCTGCCAACTGAGCACCAACTGCGGTCGGCATTAACCCTTCCTCCTACTACTACTGTACGCCCGCCAACGGGGAAGGACTACCAGGACTAAGAGAGTGGGCGAAAAAAAAGGAGAACTACGGAAACACCTAACCCCCCCGTTGGTAATTGTTTTACTTTTGTACTTTTCTAATAACCATAAAACTATGCTTCACTCTGTTCCTGTCTGGTCGGATGGTGTGGCGTTATGGTGGTTTTTATGCTTTTTGCGGGCCTCATATGCGCGCTTCCATTCACCTGTGTCTGCGGATGTCACATCATTAGTCTTCGTCTCTAGTACTCTGTATCTCTGTGTATGTGTGTAGATTGGACATAAAATGTATAGATTCACCCCTCCCCTGACGCCTGACTCTGTGGGTTTTTGTCGTCATCGTCAGCGGTACAGGGGAATAGACGATACGACGACGAAATTGCTTACTAGCTAATCACGTGATTGATTGATTGTGTGTGTTTAACGAGGAGGGTGCGAAAATGGTTCTTATGGCACAGCCAATTTGTTCCCAAGAGACTTCATCCTTCCATGCTACAGTTGCGCGTTGGAGTGAGAGTAATTATATTACCCGCCGGTATCGGTAGGGTGGCGGGTCCTTTGGTGTCGACATTTGACGAGAGCGTTTTCTCCTAGGGTTACTAATTGACTACATATTCACCAGTGTTGATTGAGTTTCCTTTTGGCGCAAATAGATTACAGCAGGTGGTCGCTGCTTTCAGGATTTTTTTTATTTTTCCCATCGTATCCATCTACACCTGCTCATACTGATCAACCACATGCTCCTTATCCTACGAGTATACCATATAGAATATACCATAGAACACTTGTGCAACCTGTCAACATTTACTTAAGTGACCTTTAGTTGACAGTGAGGTTCTGTTGACCCAACAACATCCTCCACTCACACTTCAATGTACTTAGTTAGTACTCCTACGTACACTATTCAAGAAACAAGACAAGTAACACCGTTGCTCATAAATTATAAATGCAAATTGAGCAAAATTGATTTAAGATTGTTCATGTCCATTAGTAGTATCCGGAGTATAGAGAGAGCATAGTAGAGAGTAGATGGAAATTTGGAGTAGCCACTGCTGAATGCCACTTCGAACAGACAACTGAACGTGACCAATTACACTTGTCATGTACGTTTCTTGACACAAACGACCGAGCATAGGGTATGGAGCACGAGCATGACTCCAACGACTTGCAATGATTATTGCCTATGAATTATGACAGCCAAATGGGATTGGTCGTGTGTACAAGTTCTAGTTGCGTCGATTCCTATTTTCTCCCCGCTTCTACAATTGGTCCTAAATTCATATTTTATGGTGGGAATGAAATTATCTAGCACATGTGGTGGAAAAATTGCATTGAATGCGTCGGTTTTTGCTGTTATTTCTATAGTAAGGGTAAACATGGGGAGCTTGAAGTCTGCTCTAGAGGATGTCATAATTACGACAACTAACTGAGATTGGGATTGAACTTTGTCGATATTGCGAGCACAAGTTCATGTCGTTACTAAAAATTAAACAATCTCGACTACTAAAGGCTAACAAATTCGACGTAGACGGAACAGGACCGATATTTCTCCCCCAAACCATAGGCATCACAAGCTATACCCATTGACTAAGGCCATGAAATCTGCAGCCTAAAAGCTCCCTTTAATATAGATTAGAGAGTTTCTATAATCAAGAGAGTTTCGCAGAGACATAAACAACTGGTAGTTAGACGGTACAAGGTCCGGGCAATGCGGTGGATGCATTATAACTTCCCAACCCATTTCTGTCAATTGTCAAGATCCAACTGAATTGACCATTTCGCCAGGCTGTAGAAGCTCCTTCTATCTTACCAAATACTCAGCATCACCTTGTTTGTCATCAATCCAGGACTTTACGTCATGTGTGGAGGCTCATCGGCTTTTGACAATGATTGATTGGATATTTTCGTATTTTTTCTTAGTGTGGCCTCTTCTATGGCTCCTTGGTAGATGGTTTCAACGTCACGGCCTATGCTGATGACAATACCAGCATGATATTTGGATACTTTCCTCAAGTCCTCAGCGAAAGACTTATATAGTTATGCACTGCTAATGGTTTATAACGGGGTCTAGGGGCGAGGCTTGGGAGTAGATCTATGTATATCAAGATACACTTACCTCCGAATGAATAGAATAGTGATGTTGATTCCCAAAAAATCCGCTATATACCTTGGCATAATTGAAGACTCTAAGCTTAGCTGGAAGACACTGCGGTGGTAAGACCTATTTTAGTATATGGTTCGATTGTGTTAGGTTAGGCTAGCTTAACGTGATTGGCATAAGCCACACGCAGGCCGAAGTCGGCCCATTGTGATACCACATGGATCATATTACCCTGATCCGCTACCTGAGAACCAACTGGTGCTTCTGATGAAGTGATGGAGCTGTGCTATTTTTAATTCTGCTAGCTCACTTTCATAGAAGGGCGCGCCGAGGTAGATCCTACTGCGACTCGCAAAAGAGATGCATGAGCAGAGAATGTGATGTATTGATTTCTCTTCCTCCTCGTCCATGCAGCCACAATAGAAGTCATTGGAGGGTAGCCCTAGTCTGACGGCGTGTTTTCCAATGATGCAGTGACCTGTAATGACACCCACTAGAGTACTTAAGGTTGCCCTTTTGGTTGCCACTACGTCCCTGGTTCGCCCTAGGCTTAACTTAGGCCAAATTTGGTGATATAGCCGATATTACTCTCATTCCATTGGAGGTTGGTCGCCTCTGTGTTTTGAAGTTTTATCGTGTGCTTTACCATACTTATTGGTGTTTATAGGTACCCGAGGGTAGGCAGGCTGAGTGTGCTTGACCCTAACTTTGCGAGTTCGCCGGCCGCGCAGTTTCCTGGAATGTTGAACTGTTCAGCCATATCGTCTAAAGATAGGCGGCAGTTAAGGGATGTCTTTGATTTGTGGGTTACCGCGGCCAGGGATTTTATCGCAGATTGGTTGTCCGTGCAAATGATAATATCCCTAGCGGATATTACACTGATCCTGAGACATGCACGGTGCTATTTCTGCCTGATACACACTGCAGTAATTCGGGATTCTGAAAGATAGGTTGAGGCACTAAAGAAGAAATGCCATCTTCAAAGTGTTTCAAGGATTCAGAGGGCAGGTAGTCTGACGTAGACTGGATCTATGAAATCCACCCCAACGGCGGCTCTTGTAACAATGCTGAACCTTCCACCCTTAGGTATAAACTGCGAAAGCATCGCCGCCGCCAGGACTGCGCCTAGAATCCAAGAATCTCGCATTCGGGCAACGATTCCTCATGGCCACGCATCAGTCTTGGATCGAAGGGCCATCTCGAGATTCAAAACCAAAACGGACTCTATCAACTTCCTTGCTGCGAGAGGAAATTCTCTATCACAATTCCTTCCAGAGAGGAATGGACTAATGGTGTGGTACGCACGGAAAATGAACTGATCATCTACACCAACGGATCCAAAATGAATACAGGTCCAGGACCCGGGGCCTATTTCGAATCCCGTGAAACAAACCATTCCTATAGATTTGATCGTAGCTATAGCTTTTGCCAAGCTGATCGCTTCGCAATTAAACAGGCACCTGATTATTAGAGAAAACCCCTCAGGCTGACAGTCAAGCAGCCACTAAGGCTCTGCGCAACGGCAAGATCAACATGGGCCGTGTATAATAAGAGAAAGACATAAAGTCTGCCAAAGTACAGTCGTTCGTCACCTACTGTGCGAATGCCCAGCACCAGCCCAAAGAAGGAACATATTCCTAGGAAGTCACTTCTTTTCGAGACTATAAGAGATAAGAAACACCGGGCTGGACAGACTGCTGGGATTTCCATGTGCATCTACATACATGGTTCAGCTCAACGCGTAACTTTTAGGTTTCTTCGGGTTAAACTTTAACTGGGCACAATGAACTCCTCGTAGTCTAAGTGAGCCTTGACCTCTCGTCAATAGGGCACCCATTAACCTAACCTAACCTACTTTTCAGCAGCTTTGCACTGATGGTAATTTGGTTAATCAAACTCTTTTGCCTTAATAGCCAACTCTATTTTAATTGATTCTAAACTTTCATCATCAAAGACGTATGTTTAGTGCCTCTGTTATCTGACAGCTTGTGCGTCACTCCTGCTCCACCAACTACAAAATTTCATCGACCTTTTCGATGATTGACCGACCATAACGAGGTGCATCCTTCACACTGAAATTTCCGGAACGGAATCAAGCAAATCACTCCTGGATCAGGCGTTCACTCACAGCGTACACTTCATAAATTTTTCGGCATGCTTTTGCAGCGTTTTTACTTTTTACCTTTCAAATGCGGGTTAGCCTGTTCGTTTGACAGAATCAGATTAGACTTAACCACACACCCAATATAAAAAGATGGAGGCTTCAATGTCACCCTTTAGGCCCTAAAATGTACTTGATCTAAAGGTTAGAACATTTTTCTTAGAAATTTTATTCTGATTTTATGACTTCTGTTTGTATTGCCCAATGCAAGATCACTTGTATAGTCAATATGCTGATATTTAATCTGTTTTTGTTTCGACAGTAAGAGGGAGCATAACACCTAGACTAAGTGGTCAAATGTCCACCAAATAACTAGTTTAAATGTTGAACATACTTTTCCAAGGAGAGGATGCAAAGGTTCTCCGTAAGCACTCAGTGATGATTTGAATGGGATTTATGGACGCATAAGTAACAAACAAGCTTGATGAACTAGGCTACATCTAATACCGGACCAGTGAGGTCAAGGAGGTTGAATTATAATTTTTTTTTTTTTTTTTTTTTTTTTTTTTATTCAATATTCTTAGACTACTATACACAAGCAAAAAAGAGTTTACAAATTAAAAAACACACAAGTTGACAATAGATAATATGTGCTAAGAATACGTAGTGGCATTCTTATTTAAAATACAAATAGTGTTGAATGCCACATCAAAATGATTTTAAATGCATATGTGAAAATTTATATATGGAAGTGATTAGATATGGGGAAATACATTTTTTTTTTATTTATACATAGTAAAAACGAAGAACAAACCAAAAGAAAAAAAACAAAAAGATTAAGATACGTAGGACAGCAAAACTTCAATTTGATTGTGATCGAAACCAAGAAGCCATTCTTTGACTTTGTTTAGGAAAGAGGTTCGTGTTCTAATTGCGCGAATCGAGATAGGTAGACGATTAAATAGTTTACGACTAACGATGGAATAAAAGCCTCTAAAATGGGTAGTTCGGAATGAAGGTAGGTTCACTAGGAACTCGAGGTTGCTGCGTAGGCTGCGGAAGTCAGAGATTGGACTTTGCAAATAACCACCTCTCATAAAAAAGATTTTTGACACCTTGTAGTAGTACAAATGTCTAACTGGCAAAATGTTCAGTTTTCTAAAAAGCTCCATGGAATCGCTAAGACGAGAAGCACCACTAATCGTTCTAATAGCGCATTTTTGCAATACAAGCAGAGGCTGAATTTTTGTGCAGTAGGCACCGCCCCAGCATCCCAGTCCATATTGCAGTTTAGAGTGAACTAACCCGAAGTAAACAGTTCTTAAGCTATCATTTGAGCAGTATTTACGAAGATGGAACAATCCACGGATTGAAGAACGAAGATACTGTTTGAGGTTTGAGGTGTGATCGGACCAATTCATGTTTTCATCAACGATAACTCCTAGGTATTTGTAATTTCTAACGATGTTAACTCTAAAACAGTTAGTGTGACATGCTGCATCCTTGCTAAACACAGATATGGATGAGGCGTCGTAACAAGTGCAAGTCGACAATTTGAAGCGATTACAATCGGCAGCATGGAAAATGAAATCAAGATCCGGAGCATCTTGCAATCTAAGGCTGAAAAACATTAGTTTAGTCTTGTTACTGGCGATAAGTTTATGATGGGCGAACCATGATCTCAGTAGGTGCAAGTCATAGTTAATATCAGCAACTAACTGAAGGTGACTAGCGGAGTTGTATGCGATGGCAAGATCGTCGGCAAAGGCGGTAACTTTTCCAGCGAATGGTTGCAGGAACAAGGAGTTAATGTAAACAAGGAAGAGAGTAGGGCCCAAAACAGACCCCTGGGGAACACCTAGTTCAATAATCCTATTATCACTGACGCAGTCTCCAATTTTAACTTTTTGTTTTCTATCTTTGAGATACGATACCAGCCATCTGTAAATGAAACCTCGAAAACCAGCTCGATGCAATTTATTCAAGAGGATGCTATGGTTTACCATATCAAAAGCCTTTGTTATGTCAACAAACAGACTGGCACAGCTTTTTTTCGAGTCTAGGCCTTTGTTTATGAGCGAGCAGAAGTCCACAAGTGCATCTTCAGTAGATAGTCCTGCCCTAAAGCCATACTGCAGTGGGCTGAGAAAGTTGATTCTCTTCAAGAACGCCAGAATTCTACGCTTCATCGCTTTTTCAAAAACTTTTGATATAGCGGAAAGTAGTGAGATAGGCCTGTAGTTATTTTTTTCTCTCTTGTTTCCTTTTTTAAAGACTGGTAGAACGTTTGCACATTTTAACCTGTCGGGAAAGATTCCAGTAGCAACACTTAGGTTAAAAAGAAATGCGAGGACATCTACTATATTCAAAGCAATACGCTTTAGTATGTAGTTAGATAGACCATCATCACCACAGGAAGCCGAACGATTGAGTGAGTTAATTAGAGACAAAACTTCAGACCCAGTAATTGACTCAAAGAAGAAACTGTCTCCACAAACCGGGTCCTCCACCAAATTCCCTGCTGCACAATTAGGGCAATATACTGAACTAGGACTGGAGGCGGGCATCTTGCCAACCGAAACAAAGAAATCGTTGAAGATATTAGTTACAGTTGTAGCATCTTTTACTAGAGAGTCGTCAGCTATCAGTTCGATGGTTGAAGATACATTAAAAGTATTGCGGCTCAATATGCTATTGACAACTTTCCATGCCTTTTTGGGGTTATTTTGTGCATTTCGCATTTGCGTGAGATAGAACCTGTCACGACACAAACGAATTTCATGGTTTACTTTAGAGGATAGATTTTTGAACCGGATCCACAGAGCAGAATTAAGAGGATGTAATGCGCATTTCTTATGCAGCTTGTTTTTCAACTTAATTTTTTTAAGAATGTATTGACTTATCCAGGGCTTCAGTTTTATTTCCGACTTCCTCCGCAGATAGCGAACGGTAGATACACTTAAGTGAGACTGCAGTATCTCTAAAAAGGAATTATAGGCCAAAGAGGCATTATTTTCCACATAAACAGCCTCCCAGTTTTCAAAACGTAGTCTGAGATTAAGGGAATCAAATCTTACTTTTGTTAAGGTGCGAATGGGGACAGTGACTTTGTGTACAAGCACTTTTAGGCCTCTGAGCAAAATACCAGTCATGCAGTGATCCGTGATGTTGAGATCAAGATTAACACCGGTGCATTGATTAGGAGATATGGTGGAAAAACGACCAAATACATGGTCCAGACAGGTATTTGAAGAAGGTCTCGTTGGCTCATTCACAAAGGAAGTAAGACCATGTTCGGCTATAAGGTTCGAGAGTGATTCCGAGACTGTGTTAGTAGCTAAGATGTCAATGTTTAAGTCACCTAAAATAACAAGATTAACTACCTTGGTTTTTGACAGAAATAGGGTCAGTTCGTTTAAAAATGATTGAGGGTCGTGAAATTGCAGCCTATATATGCACATAAAGTTAAAAAGCTCCTTATTTATCTTGCAGCTAATATGAATTACATCTGCAGTCATAAAACTATGATAGGAAACATTAACTTGGAGGGAGTCACGAACAAATACCCCCACTCCGCCTGCCGAATAGGATTCATTTGTACGGGCATGGAAGTTATACCCGGGAATTGAATAATCGTTACTTTCACATGCATAAATCCATATTTCCGAGACAAAGACTAAATCGGGTAGAAATACTAACGCTTCCAGATTACACACCAATAGGTCAAAGTTTTGCCGCAAACTACGTATGTTTTGATGAACCACAAAAAAGGAGTTACCCATATCAGAAGCACAATTATTTAAACTATCATTTAAATTATGTATCATAGAGGTAGAATTGTTACTAGAAGGATCGAAGATGTCATTAGGATTAAACATCTTTAATGATACTGAAAAATGAAATGGATTTAATCGCTCAAGGTTATTAAATCATCAAACGATCTAATAGCAACAATTTTACCTTTTTCAACTTTTCTCAACAAAATTTGTGAATTCTGGAACCATAAATATTTATAATTTTTTTCGGTTTTTAGTTTCTTGGCTTCCATAAATAAAGCTCTATTGTATTTAGTTAGACAGTGATTGATATATGTATATTCTATTACGAGAATTTGGATCAAATAGCGATGAGTTTAATTTCTTTGCTGCTGTCCTCTTGCTTTTCATAATCTTACTTTTTAGATCCAGCGAAGAGAGATGTATACAAAGAACATCTTTGCCGTTGGTGCTGTTGCTTGAAATGTTGCCGTTTGGATTTGTTGACAATGTTTTTCCCATACTTTTGACGATGCATTGGTGAATGTCAGCAGCTGAGACAGGAACCTCCAAAGCTTCACGAAAAATTGTATGTGCACATTCGTGCGCGTTGTTGTTGTTAAGTCCAGGTATGCCCACAATCTCGATGACATTCTCCACTTTCTTTTGTTCTTCCCAATTGAGTTTGCTCTCCAAAGATGCGACCCTCTTTCTCAGCTTGGTGTTGTCATTTCTTAGCTGTTCAAGTGTGGTGAGAAAGTCGCAGTTAATTTTCTTTAGAGACAAAATCTCATCGTAGAGCAATTGCAGCGTTATGGAATTTGTGGAGTGTTGAAGACCACCCATGGCAGGAGAGGTGTGGGGAGACTTATTTGGCTCTTCGTGGGTAATTTCATTGTCCGTTCGAGGTGAAGAGCGAATTTGCGGTGTATGTTTTGTTCGCTGTTTGGACGTAGTTGATGTAGTTGAGCCCGTTTTTTTTCACTGTCGCTTGCTGCTGCTCTATGCGGGCTTTGTTTGTTGCACCACTAGATGTTGTTTGAGGTTGCATAGGTGCAGTTTGTTGTTGCATGGATTTCCGACGGAAAGTCATACACTTGTCACAACGATATGGTACGCCGTTGGTGCTCATGTATTCAAAATCAGCTGGGGTTATTTTCACACAAAAACAATGAAAATAAGACTCACAGTCCGAACAAGCAACCTTCAGATCACGGTTGCGTTCAATTTTTTTGGTGCACAGGGGGCAATACATCGTGTACGAGTAAATAAAAACAAATATAAGGCAAATAGGTACTAAAAACGAGATTACTTGGTTGAAAATTACGACACTCGAGTAGAAACACGTCTAATCACTTCCACTTCCTGATGAACACTGGGCCGATGGGCCGATCGATCGTGTTATCTTATCTTCTGTTCTTATTGTTATAGGAAGCTATACTTAAGGGGATCCAGAAAAGTTGCCAAACCTGATCCAGTCGTTTTTTTCTAAACTTGCTAAACTACTCTATGTTGAGTCTTCCTCCGTGTCCTGTTCTTCACCCAGAATAGGACGAGGGAATCTTATTAGAGTGGTTAGCCTTACTTTGATAGTTGGAACAAATGCTAAGTCTCCACATTCTACTCAATAAACTCTCATGCCACTTAAGTTTTTAGAACAATGAGATCATTCGTAAAAGAAACACTTATCAGACCTATCAGTTCCCTGAGATATTTACCGTGAGGTTTTCGCTGTTTGGTTTTTCAATATTCTATTTTCGACAGCTTACCCATGCTTCGTAGTATGTGTCAAAGTCAGGTCTGGTCTGTTAGAGCTTGCAATTTCATCATGGAAAAATTCGCACCTGAACAATGCTTATATGATATTGATATTGTTATTATCAAGGTGTGTGCTCCCAGAAAAATGTTTTTTCGCGCACCATTGAACTTTTTACGATCGTCATAACCTGAGCAAGTAATTCACGCCATGGTTAGGTTAGCGTTGTTGGCATAAGCCACACGTAGGCCGAAGTTGGCCCATTGTGATACCACATGGATCATATTACCCTGATCCGCTACCTGAGAACCAACCGATGCTTCTGATGACGCGATGGAGTTGAGCTATTTTTAGGTCCTGCTAGCTCACTTTCATAGAAGGGCGCGCCGAGGTAGATCCTACTGCGACTCGCAAAAGAGATGCATGAGCAGAGAATGTGATGTATTGATTCCTCTTCCTCCTCGTCCATGCAGCCACAATAGAAGTCATTGGAGGGTAGCTCTAGTCTGACGGCGTGTTTTCCAATGATGCAGTGACCTGTAATGACACCCACTAGAGTACTTAAGGTTGCCCTTTTGGTTGCCACTACGTCCCTGGTTCGTCCTAGGTTTACCTTAGGCCAAATTTGTTTAGTGATAAAGCCGATATTACTCTCACTCCATTGTAGGTGTGACACTACCGACTCCTGACAATGAAAGGTATTGATTTCAAGCCTCGAATACGGCTACTCTAGTTGGTGTTTTGTGACTGAATGGCTCTTAAAAGATTATCAACAATTTCGACTTAACTCCGTTTTTAAGCTAAGTCTTTAGGTCTAGTCTAGACCTAACCAGGGATTTTTATAAACGAGAAAATGGACGACATATTTCCCTAAACCGAGATCGTCATGGTGGATGATATGTTGATTTCCAACGCCGATAACGCCGTAATTGAATTATGACAGTGCAGAACATAAAGGAACTAGGAAAGCTAGACTCTAACTCATTGTAAGCAGGTTAATCGCACTAAGACGAATGCCATGAAATTAGTAAAACAGTTCAACCATGCCACGGCAAAGGAGTAGAGACCTATCAGTCTATCCTCCATCCTTATGAAAACACTGGAACGACTAAACGACAAATACATAAGAGATGAGATTGGTGATAGCTACTTATCACAATCACAAGACGCATACATAAAGGTTAGATCGGTAGATACCGCTCTTCATAGGGTGGTCTATACTATAGAAAATGCACTCAATGCCAAAGAATATGCCCTGGGAGCTTTTCTAGATGTTGAGGGTGCCTTCAATAACGTCTGTACTGGGGCAATAATGTCCAGCCTACGGATGGCCCACATAACTCGGGAATCTGTAGATGGGTTGAACAGATGCTAAGTACTCGCATAGTAAACTCGTCGATAGGAGAAACAAATGAAAGGGCGAGAGTTAACCGAGGTACACCACAGGGGGTGTTCTATCGCCTCTCCCACGGCTCCTCGTAGTCGACGAACTGCCTATCCCGATGACATTACCATCCTGGTACCTGAGAAACTTCCTCATGTCCTCAGACTAAGTTATGCAGTGCTATTGGTAAATCCAACTAAATCTGAGATTGTCCTCTTCACAAGAAAAATATCAATACCAAGGTACACATATCCACGTATAAATAGCTTCGACCTGGCATAACCCTTGATTCCAAGCTTAGCTGGAAGGACAACATACATAAACGAAAGAACCAAGAAAGCTTACGTGGCACCATATTCGAGCAGCTTATGGAAAGACATGGGGCTTTAAACCAAAGGTGGTATACTGGCTATACACCGCGGTGGTAAGACCTATTTTAGTCTATGGATCAATTGCAATGCAACCTTCAAAGTCTTACAAGGAGGGCTGGCTGTCTGGCGGTGACCGGATCTATAAAATCCTCACTAACGGCGGCCCTTGAAGCGATGCTGAACCTTCCACCCCTAGACATGTATGATGTCCTCATGGCCACGCATCAATCCTGGATCGATGGGCTACCCTGAGGTACGTAACCGAAACGGACTATACCACCCCACTCTCTTGCTGCGAGAGGAGATTCTCTATTAGGATTCGCTCCAGGGAGGAATGGGCCAGTGGTATAGTAAACACGGAAGAGAAGCTGGCAATCTATACCGACGGATTAGGAGCCGGAATCTACTTCGAATCCCAGGAAGCGTATCACTCCTAAAGGCTTGATGATGGCTTTAGTGTCTTTCAGGCTGAGATCTTCGCATTTAAAAAAGGTGCGGATCTGATTCTTAGGAAGAATTTCTCAGAGAATCAAAATATATGTTCACACTCAGGCTCTGCAAGCAACTTGGATAAGATCCAGACTCGTAAAACTCTGTAATGAGATACTAGAAATATTCCCGGAAATGAGAAGGCGGACGAACTAGCCAGACTGGTATCAGGCGCAGATACTTCGCAGATCACAACTGAGGCTAGAGAAATAGGGGTGTAACTACTAGGAAAGGCCAACAAGCGATGGGGTCAATTAGACACATGCGCTACGCAAGGCTAACATGGCCTGTCTATGACAAAAAAAGGGCGGAAAGTCTGTTAAATCTTAGTAGAGGAAATATACGAGATATCATGCAGCTAGACTAGGCCAGCCCTACAATGATTTTTGCAGAAGCTGTAGGGAATGCCCTGCACTGGCCCGGAAAAGATTTACGATTTCGGGTTTAGAGGAGGCAAGAGACATTAGGCTAAACAAACTGCTAAGATTTTTGACTGCATCTGGGTGGTTCAGCTCAACCGGCAGCTAACAGGTTCCTCTCGGGTTAGATTTCAAAATGGGCGCAATGGACTCCCCGTAGTCTAAGTGAGCCTTGACCTCATGTCAATAGGGCACCCAACTAACCTAACCTGACCCTAACCTAGTAAAATGGCTTGTCTTCAGTGTTCTATTGTCGTAAGACCTCCACTACACGAGAGGCACGGTTTCCGGATTCAATCCTATCGATTTATTTGGACATCTTCGAAAGTCTAAGCTTAGGTACTATCCAAAACCATGCCTTTCACGCGTGCTCTCTAGTTCATTTTTTATCCAAAAAAATGGAGGAAAATAACGACAGAAGCCTGTAGCATGGAATTTCTTATTTAAAGACTGGAACTAAAGTGTACATAAGCTGGCAAATGTTTGAGTTAAAAATCGGATTTAGTCTTCAGATCCCATTACGAAAGAAGCCATAGCTACGAGCGGCTTAAGCAGCGATCCTTTTAAGACCGGAATGTTTGATCTAAAGCTAACAACGATGTGTCGAGCTGTTGAATGAATAAATATCTGCATCGTTTGATCTTCAAGAATAAACAATTTCACAGAGCTCAATTGACAAACAGTTTATGTACACAAGTGCGACATGCAAGTCTTAAGGCGTACCTACGCACCTGAGTAAAAGGTCAACATTTTCGAGTTTCCTCCAGGTAAAAATACCTTCTTTTCTGAAATACAATTAAGCCGTTCATCCCACTTGGGTATGAAAATACCTGACCAACCGCGCGGGCAGGCGGTGCACATTACATATCGAATTCCTCATCAAGACCACTGCGCAACGAGCACCGAGCGTTGCTCGGTCCTTGACCTAGCCTACTCGAAACGTCATAAATGCGAGGAAAAGTGAAATTGCTTACACAGCTGCGTAGTTTTTGGCGACGTTCATCATATGTACAATGTATGTATGTCGCTTATAAATCCAAACACACGTGCGCTAACGCTAAACAATAACGCGCTTAGCGCGTACACAAATGTCTGCATGCGAAACGACCAGACCAGCTGAATAGCTGAACAGATCCGCAAAACATCTGTGCGAAGATAAATAATAATAACGAAAATAGAAATTTTTATAATTATGATAGCAAGAGCAGTTGTTCACCAAGTGTCTGGTAGCGCAGCTATAGCAAAAAGAACAAAAAAACCGCAGAGAACCTTCGAACCACCTGCACAAATGTATGGCAAAACCGAATATCAGCAGCAGCAGTAGAAGTAGCACTAGTGCTAACAACCGCATGAGTATGATATAGCAGTGTAGCAACAACTGACACGAGGACCCCGTTTAATAGATGATATAAAACTGCATTCCGCATCCAAGGCAGACAAAAAATTAAATAAATAAAACAAACCATTCCAGGCTGACTCACCATCATTAGCCGGACAGATGATAGCTCTCACTTTGGTATTAGCTGATGCTTACAGATGCTGCCTTTAGTATGATGACCTAGTGTCAACCCGTATCTATCCGAATACGAATGCGGTAATTTACGCGCGTTAATTACAACCATCCAATGGCATTTTTCTGCCTTTTCTGTGCACTCGGAAAAATAAATAATAAAAACACGTGTTTGCTGCAGTTCACAACTTCACGCTCGTATCCGCGGTTCGTAGGTAGATAGGTATTCTTGTTCACATTGTTAGTTTGCACCACACAGGTAGCGCGAAATGGAAAAATTGTATCTTTCACTTAGAAACCGGTTTTCCAACAAACAAGTTTTAATTCAATTGTCCACCATCGATAGGTTCCTGCACACACTAATCTGTAGATACCGAACGCGACCGAATCGTTCCGCAGTTAAGAATCAACTGAATTGCAGCACAGTGAAATGCCGATGTTATGTGCCGTCTAGAGTACAATATGTATGTAGACGAGGGAAAACTCGCTCTTCCGGACAGCTTGCTCGTTGCTGTTCGTAGCAGGGTCGATCTGGTTATGCGACCGATGGCTTGTGGTACAACCAGTTTTGGCTTCGATGGCGAAAGGAGCACATTTGTGCATGAGTATGTGTGTGTGCGTATATGTACGTGTGAGTGGGGGATGAAATTGGTTGGAGTCTGCGCCATGCGGCAAACAGCTGTTGAGCGATAGAAAACAACCGGGCAAGGGGGCGACTACTGATAACAGACGATTCAGGCGAAATGCAATGCTCCCATTCCAGGCCATGTGACGAGCGAACGAGCGAGTCGAGTAGTATTGGGCCGTTATGGATGGATGGGACAACAGCAGCAGCCGGCGTTTCCAACGACCGACGTACAGCTGCTGGTGATATCTGAAATAGCATCAGGCCGACGAGGACCAACTTGGCAATGGTGTGATGCGGATAGTGATGGTGATATAGCCAAAGGTGGAGATGACGGTATACGATGCTGTGACTCAGGCGGTAGATGGTATAAGCCAATGGCAATATATGGGTTCCTGTGTGACCATCCAGTTTGTATTTAGATGACTGCTGCCTGGTACTGGCGTTGTCCAATTTGGCTGATTCGATTGTAAATCGCGCGATGATTCGAAATGGAAAGAAGTTACTCAAAAAGTGATTGATGCTTATGTACTCATACATATTCGACCTAAGTACGTATGTACATATGTATGTATGTACATAATCCCTTATATGTTTACTTCCACATCAGATGGAATAAATCAAAATTTTTGTAGCAAAAATTCCGACACATGTGTTTCCCCGAGGGGACGAAGCCAACAAGGAGGGTATGAATTAAAGAACTTTCTGCAGCACACTACGATCTCGTCCAAACTTCTGATTCCATTCTCAATCTACGCTTCAGGGGAAGAAGAGAGATGGTAACCCAACAAAGATTTCCATATGTCAGAAATGTCCAACTTTCCATCTAACACATACCCCCACAAACTCGTTTGAACAGCATGCATTACTCATGTGCACCGAAAATATCACAAATTGCTCTTGGGTTGTGGCAGGAAAAGCATTCTAGTTTGTTGGGTCATCGAGACAAGGCACTGAACCACAACATACATAATGCAACTAATCGAAATCAAACAATGTGCCAGACGCAGAACACCTGCTTGCCAGATGTTTGCAAACAAAGCTGTTTCATTGCGTCATTGCCACAATCATAATCAACATCGCCCTTGTATATTAGTGGTGGGGGGGGGGAGGAGGTGTAGTGAGAAAACAAAAATTGTGAAGAAAGCCCACCGACAGTAGAATCATCACCTTTTAGTCTCGTCTTCTTGAGCAAGTGTAGCACCAACTGTGCGGCCAAGTGTTGACAGTGGCAGAGTGAGACTGTTGTTTGCCAAAGGACATGTCTCTACAACGTTGAATACGACGACGACTCTGGACTTTGCATAGAGCCACCCCAGCAGGGGGTTCGAAATTTAAATTACAATGCAAATGGCATAGAAGCAAAGAACGAGTAAGGAGCAAGCAGTAAGGAGCTCTGTACGGTTGTGTTTCACAGACGACCAACGAGAGCATAACAATCGGAGGTGGCAAGCAGGCAGGCAAGCAGGTGGTGAATCGTGGGTGGCATTGGACAGTGTGTAAGTAGGTGCTGATGCTGTTATACCATGTTGCTGCACTCGTTGCCTGTGATTGGTGAGCTTGAGTAATTAAATAATTTAATTCCGTTCCATTGAGAAAGAAATGAAGCCTGCCCGAAACAGGAGCAGCAGCAGTAGTCTCCGCACCAACAAACAATCAACTGTCAACATCTCACTTGCCAGCCAATGTTGCACGTCCATACAGCACCATTCAGCTCCATGGTTCGACTCGATAGTGGCGTTGATTTTAAAGGACTCCACTGAGATTGGTATTTTATTGCACAATAGCAATTTAATTTCTGTTGCAATTAAATTTTCAATAAACAATATAGTGATCGAGCGGTCGGACTGGGGCGGGTTGGTGCATTTTGCATATCGCCGGATGCTTGATACACTGGGCATGCACGCGTGTGTATAGATGGAATTAAGATGTGCAGTTGTGCAGGTAGAATATATTGTTTACACCTTGCTGTAGGTAGGTTGATGGACAGATACTGGTACTGCCAGCTGGTATTGCACCTGCCTCTTTGGCGGCAGGTGTGCAATTGCCACTCTTATTATTGTGCTATTTGCAGCTGCATCCGAGTGATGCCATTCACTGCGTTGATACATGATACATTCATCAAAGTGTCGAGCGAGAGGTTAATAACTTCTCCTAACCAAACACCAAACACAACAGCGCACTAGCCGCACATTAAAACCCCGAAGACCCGAAATTCCGACGCAGAACTGTGGCAATCATAAACAATCCCAATACCACTCTCTACTGCCACGTTCGGGATAGCAAGCCAAAATCGCATGTTGTTCGATTACCAGGACGAAGGAAACGAAAAAACAAGCACGACAACCATTGGTTGACACGTAAACAAGGACACTGTCATGTACCGCCAAAACTCGCGGAAAACACGACACGACGACAAGCGCGACATGACCAGCCTAGAACGGAGGAACACACAAAACACCAAGCAAATAACCTACCAACCAAGCCAACTGCCTATCAAGCACATCGTCTACATCGTATCAACGAAAACGAGAGGCCTCAGCAGTTTTCGCCTCGTTATGACAAATAAAATCATCATTCGAGGCAATCAACACTTGGGTCCTTGCCACCACCCCATCGACCGTCCCGACTGCCCGACTGTCACCGAGCAGAGATGATTACTTTGGATTACTTCAAAACCTTCTGCGTGATGTGTTAATGCAATCAATTATCCTTAAAACAACACAACTGGCAGACGGTCCCACATGCAAATCCATCGCTCATTGCTATTTCGATGGATCAAATCACAGCTGCTATTGTTCTTTCGTTGTTCCATACATTTCAATTAATTACGTGCAGATGGGTGCAAAGTAAACACAAGTTACCGCCTTCAGCTCGATGACGTTTCCCTTTCTACCCCTGTCCGCTGGCTCTTCGGCAATCAAATGCCTTCAAGTCTCGATTGACAATTTCGTTTTTCCATTTTTCCGTTTTTTCCTTCTCAACCCATTTGGGGTGGTAGTTTTTGAAATGTTGTCCCGTACGTAACCCTTTCTTTCGGTTAATCGTTGCACCCGCATAAGACTGCCAATTCCCCATAGCTCCATGCCACCCCCATGGCACTGAGCTGACACCCATCCGCCCACCATGTTGCGAACAAGCTTCGTCGGAAGGAAGCAGCTGCTGCTAATATCAAAGAAATGTGTTGTGTTGTGTTTTTGTTTTTTTTTTATTTTTGTGTTTTCGTCGTTTTTACACTTTGGAGGTGGTGGCCGGGCGTTTTGGCCCGTCATCGTCGTCGACGACGGCACCCTGTGTAAACAAAGTAACCTCAGTAGTTCATGAATGGCAAACACCACCCATCTCCGAGCTCTCTCTCTCTCTCTCCCACTCCTTTTCGCCATCACCTACGTGTGTATGTGTGAAGAGTGAAAAAAAGCTCCTTTCGTTCGTTTTTCATTTTTCGGCAAACAGGCAAGCGGGTAGTAAGCAGGCCTCATCGACATGGCCCCCGAAAATAATCCTCCCAATAACGCCAGCTGCTCCCATTCTCACATAGAACTTTCTTCTCTTTACCCCATACTCGTTTGCTTGGTTGCCAATGTCGGGTACTTATGGTTTGCATGCGTTCATGTCTGTGTGTGAATGAGGGTTGCCTGTCAATCCAAGCTGGCGTTTGGAGCTTTTCTATTTTCAGAATTACTCGATGGAGGCGATTCCAGATGGGGGCCTTCTGCTGGCTGCTTTCTATACTGTTAAGCATAAGGAATCGGCCAACTGTCGTTTCTATCGTTTCGGCCAATTCATTATAATTTTTTGTTTTTTGCATTTTTGCCACAAAGCAGAAAGGAGCAGTAGCAACAGTCTGTTACCAGGCACAGGCCGCACCTTGGGCAACATTAAAATGCCAAAGGAGAATCGGTTGGCATTCGTTTGAAACGAATCATCAGCCATCGTCATCGTCATCGTCGTCGGAATACATGTATACGTCTCTCACTCATGTTTCGGGAGCAGACACGACATGGAATCGAGTCGGTTTTGTTTTGGGAATGGCACAGATGATGTGGGGGTCGATATATGTATGTATGTACGTCTCGTTTAAGGGTGGGATGGGATACCTTTACGGAGGGTTAAAGGCTATGAACTGAAGTTGGGAGGAATCCGACTGTGCGATTGTTTTCATGCTGATGATGTGGTAACAGCCGTCGTCTTAATTTTGTGTTTTTTGTTAGTCATGAGACGGTAACGTTGGCAGGGTTACCATGGTGTTGATGAATCGTCTTATTTGCGGGCGAGGCGGAGCCCAGGACAATCGAAAGGACGATTTAGTCCTATTCAAGTCGCTATGACGCATTTTTTATCACTCTATCAAGTCTTCGAGAAAGAAGACTGTCTTCCGAAATCAAGCCTGACTTGCAAACATCACCGACTGTCGAGTGGGAGGTCTGTAGTTCAAAGTCTGTCCTTCAAATTCATACAATATTTGCTGAGAACTACAACCAACGTGAAAATTCCGAATCCTATCTAGGACAACCACCCCTGGAGTGAACGAAAATTTGCGACCCAAACCATCTGCACTCCGCCCAGGTTGTGTGACAAACATAACAAAAGTATAGTGAGATACACACCGTCGATCAAAAGTGACGATCAAAACTGACGTCAGTTTTGAGTGAAGCGTCTCATTTGCACACTATAGATTTTGAATGACACTCGAAACATCATTCAGTCACCATGGCAGCGAAATTGTTTTTTTCTCTTAAATTCACTAATTCCAGGTAGCCTTCGTCTTTTTTTTCCCGAAGTACATATTCTGGACACATTACGTTCCAGAGACAACGGTGAGACTCGTAAATATTTATAAATTCTTGGAAGAATTGTCTGTTCTCATCCATGTCCAACGCTCCAATGACACAATTCACGTACACACTGCCGCCGATCGTCACTCACTAGCAGAAATGTTTACAACTCATCAGTTTTGATCGACAAACCATCATTCCCATGTACACACTATCAGTTTTGAGTGACATCCAATAAAACTGTCACTTTTGATCGACGGTGTGTACCTCACTTATGACTCTTGAACCTGCGCAAGCAGAATCAGAAAAAAATAATGCTCAAGACGGAGACAACCCTGTCCGGGCCAAAGGCATAATGAACTTGTATTTATCCAAAAGTGAATATTTCGAGTGGGCAAAATCTACCTACTAGCCTCCATAACACCACATCCGACAACGGACTTAGGCTAATCGATTTCCTAACGGGAAATCCCCCATCTCAACATCCACAAGGGTACCTAGCGGTCTTTTGATCAATCGACCACCAACCAGATTGATCACATTGCGAACGACGCCAGACACTCATCCAGTATTCTCGACGTACGAACCTTCCGAGGAGCCAACATCGACTCGGACCACTACCTTGTTGTAGCCAAGGTACGAATGAAGATATCAAAAATGCTTAGGAGTCGAATAGGACAACGCAAGTTTGGCGTCGGAAGGCTACAATGGCAAGAGACTGCCAGAATCTTTGCCGATCGTATCTCCTTCAAGCTCTCTCAAAATCCGCCCACAGCAGCACAAGCACTAGAGCAGGAATAGGCGCATTGCCAGAGCGCCGTCAGAGACGCTGCCTCAGAGGTGCTGGGTTTTAAGCCGCCACCAACCTGGAAAACCCTGGTTTGATGAACAATGCGAACATGCCCATGCAGCAAAACAAGTAGCATATAAAGCCATGCTGCAACGACGGATGAGAGCTGCTCGCGAAATCTATGAGCAGAAAAGAAGAGAGGAACACACCCTTTTCAGAAGAAAGAAGAGAGAGAGAGAGAGCACGGAGGGCGTGAGATCGAGGAGATGGACAGGTGCTTCCGCAGGAATGACGCCCGGAAGTTTTACGATAAGGTAAAACGAACATTCCATGGCTACAAAGCCAGAGCGGCGGCCTGCAGGGATGAAAGTGGTAAACTGGTAGTAGAACCACAGTCGATGCTGAAGATTTGGAAAGACCACTTCTGCAGACTGTATAACGGCGATGACAGACAAGATACCGCTGTCAGGCAGAACGATCCGTTCGTAATGGACGACAATGTAAGAGAAGTCCGTCCACCCGACCTAGACGAAGTCAAAATAGCGATATCGAGACTTAAGTCTAATAAAGCCACGGACGCAGACCTGTCTGCTGAGATTCTCAAGGTGGCTGGAGATGAGCTGGTAAGGTGCATGCACGACCTCATTTTCAAGGTATGGTCGGAGGAAAGTATGCCCGACGAATGGAATCTCTGCATCGTTTGCCCAGTCCATAAGAAAGGAGAACCCTATAATTGCGCCAACTATAGGGGAATAAGTCTCCTTAACACCGCATATAAGATCTTCTCTGCCGTATTGTGTGAACGCCTGAAACCGTTTGTGGATAACCTGATCGGCTCCTATCAGTGTGGTTTCGGAGATGAGCTATACAAAGCCATATCTAGTTTTATCATCCCTGCCAAGCTCGTCCGACTGTGCAAGATGACAATGGGGACTTCTCGCTGCTCCATTAAGGTCGGTAATGAGCGAACCGAGACCTTTGATGTCAAAAAAGGATTTAGGCAAGGTGACGCGCTGTCATGCAACTTTTTTCAACATCGTGCTTGAAAAGATCGTGCAAGTGTCACTGGCCAACACAAGAGGTACGATTTATTTCAAGTCTACGCAATTCCTTGCGTAAGCCGACGACATTGACGTGATTGGAGGGACACAGCGAGACGTCAAAGAGGCCTTTGTAAGCATTGAGGTAGAAGCGGCTAAGATGGTCTCAAGGTCCCCTCTTTTTATTTTGTGGCGTTGCAGTCCATGAAGGGCCAGAGCCAAGCCAAGCCAAAGTTAATGAGGGTAAGACCAATTATCTGCTTTCTTCTGAAAGAACGAAGGAGCGACACCATGGGCGGATATAACTTGGCTCACTGATGACCGGCGGCAACAACACCAGCGATGAGATAAAACGCAGAATAACTCTTGCCAACCGCTGTTTCTTTGGGCTCAAGAGGCAATTGAGAAGTAGAGCCCTCTCTCGGAAAACCAAAGTGACCCTATATAAGACCTTGATCATCCCAGTCCTCCTTTACGGCGCAGAGGCTTGGACCTTAACAAAAGCGGATGAAGATGCCCTTTATCGTTTCGAGATCATGTTGCGCACTATCTACGGACCCCTTTGTTCAAACGGAGTATGGAGGGGAAGATTTAACGAAGAACTGTGCGGGTTGTACAGCGACATCGGCCTGGTATGGCGTATACGGATACAGCGTCTAAGGTGGTTAGGCCATGTAGAGCACATGGAAAATACAGCTCCGACCCGAAAAGTCCTTGAATAAAACCCGGAAGGGAGGCGCGGTGGGGGACGGCCGCATCTACGGTGTCGCACGCTGGCGGAAGGGGACCTTAACCAACTTGGCGTGCGGCGCTGGAAACAGCTGGCCAAAGGCTGTGCCAGCTGGAGGCGCTTGCTGGTTGAGGCCCAGGTTCACCACGGTCTATAGCGCCACCTAAGTAAGTAAAATCTACCTACATCTACAGGGACGTGTTAAATTTTAAAGAACACGCTATCGGAAAAGCCCAGGAGAATTCTAATAGCGACGGTCGATTCGATGGCAGATCCGATGGGTACCACAAGTTGGATCATTTTTCGATCGTGACAGATCAGTTATAGAGCAACCATTTTTCATATCACCTTAAGCTACTCCGTCCAAGTTCACAGAGAAATATATAGTGGAGCAACTTCATCTGGTCTGTCCTCTTCAGTCTTGTAGCAAGGCTCAGTCTTGTGCATGTCTTATTTAAGCTTTAAACCAATTCTGGGCCGGTTTTTCCCTGTTATGAAATCCATGAAAGCGCCTTCAGAAACTGTCAGGAGAAGGCTTAGATAGTGCCCCAGAATAAAATCCATCATGGGCCTGATTGGCATATTCTTTTTTCCATTGCATCTGTTGTAAGTGGTGGTAAGTAGGTGGTGCTCTGCGGTCACTTTACTTAATGGAATAAGTGGTGCCGAAAATGATTGATTAATAAGCACAACGACGTTGTCGTTGGTCGTGCAGTTTTGAGAACATGTACCTCAAGAAACTCTCCTCTTCTTCTGGCACGATTTTAAGACAATTGTTTTGAGTGTCGCACGTCATACTTATCGAACATTACTTACTAACTTCGATTCACTGCAAATGCTAGTGTGTTAAACAACACACTGCGTCAAGTGCGTCTTTCACTTAAAGATTAAGTGATATCAATATTTGAAATTAAGACACTAATTCGTGTTAAAACTATAGCATGTTCTAGTGCGTGTCATGAATAAAAACTCTAATGACACCTTAAGTGTGTTGCGGCGACACACTTATTAATAATTAACACATTTTGGATAGATCAATCAAGCAAAAGGGAAATTTCCCAACTAGATATATGCAACCTCGCGAAGAAGTGATTTACGATTTGGATCCATGGCATAATGGTTAACACACTTTACTCTCAACCCAGTGATCCGAGTTCAAATCTCAATGTCCGAAGTCACCGAAAAGCAAAGACACTCAACATCTCCTTTCCCATTCTATGTACATTGGCCTTCGAGCCGGTTTGCATGATTATCAAGACCTTGCTTCATAATAAGACGAAAAAAGCAATTTTATCGAAAAAACAGAAAGAACAATGTTTCAGGCTTGAGAGCTTCGAAGCGACAAATGCTCGGAGAAAAACGTTCACAGAAATCTTGAGATTTAAACACGGGATCACTGAGTTGGGAGTCTAGTGTGTTAACCATTATACCAGGGATCCGGGTTGCTTTCTGGCAAGGTTGCATATAGTTGGGAATTTTCCCTTTATGTGCTATCATTATAACACACTTTAAATTGCATAAAAAGTTACCAAAATGAAAATACACATTTTGGTGTGTTGCAGTAACACACACGGGGTGGCCGTGGTTCAGTGGTTAACATCATCGACCGCCGAGCGGAAAGTTTATGGTTCAAATTCGCTTCATAGCCAAGAAAAAGTAATTCCTATACGGACAAAAAGTATGCAACGCAGTTGTGAATGTGAAGTTGACCAGACGTACTGCTGCAGGCATAACACTCACAGTATATGGCCAACCGATATTCATCCTCTGCGTATGCAATACCAAAGTGCTCGAACGAGTTACTTCGGACTATAAGCAACGCGGAATTTGGTCGGCCCCCGTCCTATCTAGGTCTAGGACAACCACCCCTGAGAGTAGTGAACGAACATCAACGACCCCAACCACTGCACTCCGTTCAGGTTGTGTGTGTCAACACATCATAAGAGAATATGAAAAACTCTTGAACCTGCGCGAGTACTCTCGCACTGAAACCATTTAAGCGGGCGATTTCAAGACTCTGAACACAAATCACCCGAAGGAAGGTATGTTGAATTATTCTCTGAGTAAAATCAACTATACCAACTCGTGGATGAACCGTCACGTATCCCCGACCAGCAACTTACTGCCAACAAACTGGACTTGTGCCTTACTTCCCAGCCTAACTAGTACACTAATGATATACTCTCGCCTTTTGGATCATCCGAACTCTGAGTAATATCAGCCAAATTCTCGTACTTGCACCACCCTTCCCTCTGGAGAAATGCTGATCAATCATTTAAATATCTGAAATAGCGGAACATCCTCAGTGATATGCAGTATGTTTTCCGTAACAACAAATCCACTGGTGATTTAATGGCACATCTCACGAAGCCATCTTTCACCTTTCGAATCGTTCAATTTAACTTGTTTTGAACAGATTAGAGCCCGGCATCCAATTTTTAAGTGTTGATGTTCCACAGGGCTCCGTGTTGTCTACCACACTTTTTCATATTTTTACAAATGACCTCTGGGGTGCCACTTCCAATCCAACCTACTCCTTTGTTGACGGCAGTACCCTGAGCTTCTCATATTCATTACGATGCTGCTCTTGGGCTCTATATAGTAAGCTGCAGCGCATATTAACCTCAATAAATTCCTACATCAACAGTATCATGGTATGCATGGCATGCAGTCACTATCCACGAATGGCACTGCCAGTGGTATGTGTATCACTGGCATTCTTCGTTACTAGACATCACTGAATCGTTAGACTAGCTAGAACATCGCAGGAAGGTCTCGTGCCTTTCCCTGTTTAATCGATACTATCACAAAACATGCTCTGAGCAAATAGTCAGTTGCATTCCGCCACTCAACCACTTTATCGTAGCACACGTCGTTCTAGTAATGCTGACCAATATATGTACCTTGAAACCCACTTTCGGACGTAGGTACCAATATAAGGAATCTTTTTTCCCCGAATTTTTTACCGAATTCGGTCTATCGTTATCTCCTTTATTCTTCTGCCTCTTTACTTTGGGCCCGAACCGTGTCGCTGACGGTAACCTTAAGCCTGTGTTTATCACACAAAAAAACGTCCAGTTGGTTGAGATTATATTCCACTATACATGCGCCACCCTAGATATGGACATTCTCCAATATGCCTACCTTCGACCGCTTTTGATTGCACCCAACAATCTTAATCGCAGTGAAGATCGGGGTTTACAGGACGTGCTTTGGCTTTTTCGGAGAGGTCTCTACTTGTTAGTTGCCCATTAAGCGCAAAGAAGTCATTCTACGTTTTATCTCGACACCAGTCTCATTGCTGCTTGATTAAGGCTTGACAAGACTTTGACTACCTCAGAGACACTTTGGTATTCAAACGTTCAATTTTGGATAACCGTGTGGGATGACAGGGTAATCGGGCTCAATTGAAGATTTAAGGTGGCACATGCTTGGAGTTTAGTCACAACTTAGTTATCTGGATGGGATATTGAAATCGAGCGATGTCTGGAGCCTTTTAATAGTCTCACTTCCCCAAGGAGATGGTCTCTGTTTTTGACATTAGGACTGGTTGACAAAAATTGTACGATAGGGAGCCCTAAATGCCACCATCTCTACTTGATATGTGTGCATATTTGAAAGAAGCAGAAGCATGAGGGCGCTGTAGCGCAGGGGTTGGTGTGTTGGACTCTGGCGCACGATGAGCGAGTTCGGATCCCGATAACACCAACGCCACCGAATGTTTATTTCGCGGCATCCCTCCTCGGCGGGGTACTGGCAAAACCCCCCGTAGTATAGTTGCCATGAAAAAGCTTCTCAACTCACGCCGTTCGGAATCGGCAATAAACTGTAGGTCCCTTTCACCTATGTGGAAAATAAATCACAGACAACATGGGTGATTGAGAGAAGCTTGGCTCTGGTCCTTCATGGGCTGTAACGCCACCAAAGAAGAAGAAGAAGCATGATTTCAGGGGCAGTAGAGAATACAAAGTATTTTTTCATTTGGCATATAATTCATTGTCGACTTTTGTTTTCAGTGTTGCGCTTTAGTAATCTCGTTAGGATTCCATACTCGGCAACATATGGTATGAGGAATAGGATTCGTAATACTTTTTCCATGACATGACCAAACATTGTACCTTTTACTGCTGTGGGAAAAACGACCGGCAGATGTCGCCATATACATACTAACAAACGGCCTCATCTTCTACATGGCAACTATATAGGATAGAACATGCCCTTTTCTGAAGTTCTCAAATACCAATCTCCAGGCAACTGAAACAGGCGTTAACTGCAGCCTGCAACGCAGCGATGCCCAGGAGGAAACTCAGCAAAAGGAGCTCCCAGTGCTACTGGTGGAACGAGGATATCCAGAGGCTATGAGCGAACTGTCCCAGAGCACGAAGAAAATCCCAACGATCCAGAAATAGACTAGACTTTCAGGAACGGTCAATTCAAGCTAGCGAGAAGCGAACTGGAAAAAGCCATTAAAGAAAGCAAAGCACGGTGCTTCAAAAAACTCTGCGAGGAGGCCCACATTGACCCCCGGGGCAAAGCACACAGGGTGGCCACCAAAAAGATAAAAAACAATAGGGGTCCGCCGACTAGCGACCCTAAAATGCTTACACAAATAGTGGAACACCTCTTCGTACAGGGACAACTGCTCACTAGTAGCAAGACCGCGAGGATTAGCAAGGTGGAGATTCCTCTAATTGCCTAGGAGGAGCTACATAAAGGTGTTTGTAAGGTAAAAATTAACAAAGCACCCGAACCAGATGGCATTCCAAAGAAGGCGGTCAAAAGCGGAGATTATGGCTGGACTAGACAAGAGGGGGTCTTCCCCACACAGTGGAAATTATAGCGCCTGGTACTACTGCCGAAAGGAAGGAAACCACCCGGAGAACCGTTCTCGTATCGCCCAATTTGTCTATTGGACGCACTAGGGAAGACGAGTTATCCATGATAGGTTACTGGCGGTTGTGGAAGCTAATGGCGCATTGTCAACCCACCAATACGGCTTCAGGAAAGCACGTTCGCCATAGAATCCGTAGTAAATCTGGCTGCGAACGCCATGGAAAGGAAAGGAGGAGGAGGAGGCGAGCTGGGTGCACATACGAGGGTCTCTAATTGCCATGGGTACGCCCCCTATTTGCTAAAGATAGTCATAAACTATTTCAACAACAGGAGGTTTATGTACTACATCGACGAAGGTATCAAGTTCTACAGTATAAATGTAAGAGTTCCGCAGGGATCAGTCCTCGGACCCCTACTGTGGAATATTATCCTATGTATGATGGCGTTTTACGATTAGCACTTCCCGAAGGAGTATGAATCATCGGTTTTGCCGACGACATTGCTAATATCACAGTGGCTAAGTGGAGGTGGCTACGAACACAGCTATCTCCAAAGTGAATGATTGGCTTATAAAAACCGGCCTAAAACTAGCGGTCCACAAAACGGAGTCTGTGCTCATAACCAGCCGCAAGAAGGTGACATATGCTAGCTTCTTAGTCAGAAATCAGACGATTAGGTTTAAGGAATCAGTGAAGTACCTAGGGGTTATGCTGATCAACAGTTTCTCCTTTAGGGAATACATAGGTACGTCAGCGAGAAGGCGTCACTTACACAAGGAGCACTCTCACGAAAGCTCCCGAATGTAGGCGGGCCCGGATATGCGCACACAGTCTTGCTCTACACGAGGAGTCAGTTTATTCCTACTGTACGCTGCCCCAATTTGGGCCGGAGGACTCGCAGTGAGACGACTGAAAAGGATGATGACGTCAGTTTATAGACGCTGTGCAATAAGGACAATCAGCTGATTCAGGACTATCTCAGATGACGCAGCGTTCGCCATGGCAGGAATGTCACCCATCGACATCCTGGCAGACGAGCTCAAGAGGGTATATCGCAGGCAAGCGTCTGACCGGCAGCAGACCTATCGTATAAGGGTAGAAGAACCGGTAACATCCTTAGCAATGTGGAAAGCCAGATGGGACGCCTCCACAAAGGGGAGTTGGACGTATAGGCTCATTCCCGTTATCGAGACTTCAAGAACGGCAGTTTTTGTCTGGACAGGGCGGCTATCGAAAGTTTCTTCAAAGATGTAGACATGATAGGTCACCGCTGTGTCCACAATGTCCAAATTCTAAAGAGGAGGCAGAGCATGCAGTTTTTGATTGTAGTCGCTTTGTGCTAGATAGACAAACGGTGAATATACCAAGCCCCGAAAACCTGGACCCTTACACGATGGACTCGGTAAAAAACTGGAATGTGCTATACTCATACATGGCGTCAGTCCATTCGATGCTACGGCAGGCCAAAGCAGAGAAAAGAGCTTACTAGGTCGCCACTCGAAATATAGCTTAAGTCGCTAACCAGCCCCGCGAGGTAATACCTAAAACCAGTCCCGCGGGAAGAGTGGTTGAAGTGTGTAGGGTAAACCACACCCCTGTTGTAAATACCAGCGAATTGTGCATGTTGGTAACCCGGGTTGCTAGAATCTTCCGAAGATTCCACATCCTTTGGCGCAAACCATCGTGGCAATAATTTGATTAAACTAAATGCCATGGCAACCCTTCTCCATCACAAAATGCTAATCACTTAAGGTACGAGTATCTCGTAAATACCTACCCATTTCATGAGAATTTCCAACTACCCGTAAACCAATCTCCTTATCATCAGCCAAAGCTGCCCCCCAAAACTTAACCGCCGCACTATAATCACAAAAACCATAGCACCACCTCCGCCCGCCCACGACATCGTCAACCCCAAATCTGTAACCCAAAAACGATTTGTAATCACTGATTAAAATTCAATTCACTTAATTGTGTAGAAGGGCACCTCGTCTGTCGGAAGGTTGGTTGGTTTGGTCGCGTAGAAATCGAAAATCACTGGCCGCACAAAAGCGATGGTTGTCATAAGCATCCCTTAGGGCATATCTTAAAACCACACACACTTGCAACTGACATTCCACATTGTAAAAGTTTTAATTTATGAAGATTAATAAAAACACCGGTCAGGACCTGCATTAAGCTTACTTACGAATTCATTGTCTCCGCCCTGGAACCGCAGTCGCCAGAGAGCTAAAATCTGTAAAAAAATGAAAAACAGGAATCCAGAAACCAAGAGGAACACCCATCATGCACTTTCAACAGCAGTCACAATCGAGCATGGTATAGTTAGCTAGCTAACTAACTAGGACATGTAGACGGCAAGAGGCAATAACAACGTCAACAGTGTGTAACAGGATGTGGCAATGGCAATGGCAGCACAGGAACAAACTACTCGGTACAGAGAGAACAGAGAGAAGTCAAGCCCTGGCAGAACACATCACAGCCAGTGGCAATTAATTTCCATCGCAATTCAATGATTAAAACGGAGGTTTACTTAATCATTTTGCCAAAAACTTTTGCATCTGACAGTTTCATAATTAGGTATTCAAAATCTTTAATAATTCCGTTCCACTGCTCCACACTCCTGTCTAACGCATCGTCTGTACTGTGCTGTGCTGGTTGTATCTCGTCCTTTGCTCTCTCGTGTGTAGATATGTATGTATGTATGGCACATGCAAATCTCCATGAACACCATGTGGGGCCTGAGAAATACACCAAACATTTGGATCTACCACTGCAGAGATGGAAGAGAGTGTGCCAAGAGTGTAAGAGAGAGAGAGAGAGAGCGCGGTAGAGAGAGAGTGAGAGCTTTCACAAACACACCAGAACCAGACGCAGTCGGAAGGATTTCTAGGAAGATTCTATCGCTTACCCGTTTTATTTTCGGATACTTACTGGTTACTGGTTACTAGCTTACTGGTCCTGGCGCACTTACATATGTACATACATCAGTTCTATTCTCAAATGGAGAGCGACGGAAGCGGTGGAGATGATACATATGTATGCATGTACACATGTACACGTGTAAAAACAAAGGCAAAGGGAGCAGTATCGAAAGACGTTCGTTCCATAATCAGTCAAAAGAAGGTCGCTGCAGATGGCATCGTCCGTAATTATGACATCAGTTTCCGATGGGGCGCGTAGTTCTGATGATTTAAGAGATGTTATTCAATATACCGTTATATTCTTATAGAATTCCTCTCTTTTTGTGTTTGTCTGCATCTTTTGAATTACTCGTAGTCATATGCCATCTGTGGCGTTGCGACACGATACGGAAGGGGCGCCCTATGCCCTGATTTTATCTATTGCGTTACGAGTGAGGTTATGTCGAACGAAGAAGCGAACAGGTGTGCGTAGTTTATTCTACTCGACGGGGCTTGGCGAATCGTGTAGGCTGCAGGTGATGTGTAGTATGTACATATATGCCTTCAGATGACTTGAGGTGTCACGTAACGACTACGACTATGACTACGGGCGTATTACGTAGAAGCGCGTGATGTAACCTTACGGTGAATACAAAATTCGGAGATGCAGAAATGATGGTATCTTATCGAATCACTATTTCCCGGTTGACAGTTGTACTCTCTCGACGGGGACACTGACCTTTATTCGAGCTGGTCTTTTTTCTGTGTTTTACATAACCTCTCATTTTCGTACTAATTCCGTCCCTGGGTTTCGGCACCTGTTTTTTGGTAATCTACTCTGTCAACTGCATTCATCCGAATCGATTTCATATAAACCCTTTATGGGCATCAAAAAAATGAACTGGTAATGGAGGTAATATACAAATCATGGCCCTGCATGTCATCATGCATTATTATCTCTGCAAGCACAGCGATGGAGCGACCTGCGTTGAGTTTTTCTTATTTTTTTCCCGATTTTTTTCGTTGGCAATTACTGTTTAGTTTTACCACCACCACCCCATGGGCATCAGCCTTTTGTGTCATATCCTCGTCGCGTCGTTGTCGACTCTAATCCAAGGACGTGGCTTATCTGTTTGCATAGGCTGTGCCACTCGTGTGGGATACATCCGGGTAGGAGGAACATCATCAGCACCGTTGGCATTATCCTGAGCACATTCGCATACAAAATGTGAATTCCAGCGCCGTCGATCGTAGTCGGTAATCCCCGGCAGCACAGGATGCGAAAGAGAAAAATCACATTCCACCACTTGATTTTTATTGTACGACAGATACGAGTACAGTTTACAATGACGTTGGTGGGTAGTAGTCCACCTAATCCTGCACGTGGCTGGAAAGCGTAGATTTCGGAGCCAAAACAAACACATTCCACAAATAGCGTCATCCACTCGCTCCACTTGTATCCCTTCGATTTTGCTTACTCATGGACGGACGACCCAGAAGTGGATGCCGGGAGTGGGATGTGAATGTTTGCAATGAGTGCGCGAGATAAGGGATGCTCTCGGCATAGTTGACAGGCAACAGCAGTCAAGCAATGGTGTATAACGTTGGCGCCTGAGCTGGGAGGTGGGAAAGTAGGCCGATCGTAATGAGTATTTGCACGCCATAATTAAGGGTGAATGTGTACTTAGGTGCTGATAAGATACAAACACACACGGATACGTGTATCCTTGATAATAGACAGCCCATAATCGGGTAAGGCGGAGTGGTTTTGTTTGAAGGCTGATTGACAGTGATCGGTTGTGTGATAGTGAAATGAATAGTTGACAGGAGGATGTTCATTCAGTGGTCCTGTGAGTTGACATCCCGGCTATTCGACATTACGGTAGGTGGCGAACGTGATGGGCGTTTGTGTGATAGGTAACAAGGGCAGGAGCTTTCTAATTGTTTGAGTCCGCAGGCGGTGGGAAATCATTTAAAATTTCTAGTTTGTAAAGAGACTCGCACCAACAATGCAACCTTCTGGGACTCCAATTAATAACATGAACATGTATTATGGCTTTATTAGTAAGAACAAACATTCCTACTAATTCTGAAATACAACGTCGTTCAAGTGGCTGCCTCGGCTGGCTTCGTAGTAGCGCATTCTGTCTCCCCAATTTTCCAAGACCCTGTTGATGGTTTCGGGCTGTAGCTCACGGTTGATATTGGCCGTAAGTGCTTGAATCGTTTCCGGATTGTTGGCATAACATCGGTCCTTCACGGTTCCCCACAAAAAATCGGGTTCAAATCGCAGCTTCGAGGCGGCCAATTGATATGGCCAGGACGGCTGATATAACGATTTGGAAATTTAGTGCGCAAAAGATCGATTGTGGCATAGGCTGTGTGGCATGGCGCGCCATCCTGCATGAACCAAAGGTTGACCAAATTTACGTCTTCAATTCTAGTAAAAATAAGTCGGTTTAACTGGTGTTGTAACGCCCACCGTTGGCCAAAACGTTGTACCCTTATTTTCGAAGAAAATTGTTCCAGTGTTGCAACCACTCCACAATCCGCACCAAACTGTCACTCTCTTTGGATGCATTGGCTTCTCGACAATAACATGTGGGTTTTCCGAGCCAGATGCGGCAATTTTGTTTGTTAACGTAGCCGCCGAGATGAAAACGCGCCTCGTCAGAAAAGATGATTTTTCGCCCAAAATCGTTGTCCAATTCAAGTTGCTCAATGGCCTAAACTGCGAAGCGGTAACGAAGCGGATGGTCGCACGTCTTTAATTGCTGAGTCAATTGGACCTTCTTCTTCTTCTTCGGCGCTACAGTTCATGGCGAACCCAGGTCTCCTTTAAAAAACCTCTCCAACTGGCACGGTCTTTCGCAAGCAATATCCAGTGGCACACGCTTAGTTGGTTAAGGTTCTCTTCCACTTGGTTGCGCCATCTTAAATTTGGCCATCCTCGACTGCGTCGCCCTTCGGGGTTTGATTCAAAGACCTTCCGGGCCGGGGCTGTGATTTCCATGCGCTCTACATGACCTAGCCATCTTAGGCGTTGGATCCGAAGACGCCGTGCAATGTTCATGTCGCTGTACAGCCCGTACAGTTCACTATTAAGTCTTCTCCTCCACTCCCTAATTATGCAGGTCGGCCGAAAATCGTACGTAAATTTTTTCTCTGTAAAACGACCAAGGGCCTCCACGCCCGCTTTCGATAAGGTCCATGTCTCTGCGCCATCAAGCTGGACCGGGATGACAGGGGTCTTGTATGTGGTCATCTTAGTTTTCTGAGCCCAAAGAAACATCGGCTGGCAAGAGTTACTCTGCGTTTGATTTCGGCACTAATGTCATTGCTGCATGTCACTGCGGAGCCTAGGAAGATGAAGTCCTTGACTACCTCGAAATATGTGCGCCCTGGCCAAGACGCCGGTGGTTCGTGTCCTTTTTCGACGAACGACAGCATATATTTCGTCTTGTCCTCATTTACCGCCAGTCCCGTTTTAGCCGCTTCCGTCTCAATGTTCGTAAAGGCCTCAATGACATCTCGCTGACTTGATCAAATTATGTCAACGTCGTCGGCATATGCGATCAATTGGACCTTGTAAGCGAATAATCCGAGATCTTTGTGCAGAATTCTCTTCCGGCTAGTGCGTGAAATGTTGAGCTGCTGAGATCGATGGCGAGTTGATGCTCGTGCATTGAGTCTCACACTCTTGGCCACGTTCACACACAGCAGCCACATTCTCATCTGTGCGCACCATACGCACTGTTTGGGCACTCACTTTGGAAAGTTTTTTATATTTCCCAACGTTGATCAGACGTAGTAAAGCGACTCATTTGGTTCCACGGAGGTATGATACTGACCACTGACCAGAGATAAATAAGAGATGGAAAACCTGCGTACGTCCGCCCTATGATCGCCACAGGGGTTGGTTGTTGCTTTTGTAATACACCGATACTGTACGTGTTATTCTCGTTTAAAAACTATGCTTTTGACTTATCATTGGGTTAGTCTCAAGACGCCGATGTTTAGAGTCAAGATGTCGGAACAAGGCTGAATGACATAGTCAAGATGCCGCCGTCAAACCGCAAAGCGTTTGTAGGTGCAATTTGTCGAAATGCCTGTCAAAGCCATCGGATTGCCATCTCATTCATAATCGACGATACTGACTTCATGTCAAGATTTAGACCTGTGATCTAAAAAGAACCACTAAGTGGCCCACCCAATATGATACTGAGGAGTGAGTCAGCTTGGACCGTGTATTTTTTTTTTTTTTGTTCATGAGCTGAAATGTCGGTTATGTTTAGTTGTTAAAGGGGTTGGCATACACCACACGTAGGCCGAAGTCGGTCCATTGTGTTACCACATGGATCATATTACCTTGATCCGCTTCCTGAAAACCAATCGGTGCTTCTACCTATTTTTCGGACCTATTTTTAGGTCTGCTAGCTCACTTAAGTTTTCATAGAAGGGCGCGCCGAGATAGATCCTCTTGCGATTCACAAAAGAAGGTCATGGCACTAAAGTGCTTAAGGTTGCCCTTTTGGTTGCAACAAGGTCCCTGGATCGTCCCAAGTTTAGCTTAGGCCAGATTTGTTTAGTGATAAAGTCGATACTGCTTTCGTTCCATTGGAGGTGGTAGCCTCTATAGTTCGAAGCTTTATAATGTGCTTTACCGTACTTATTGGTATTTATAGGTACCCCAGGGTGGGAAGACTGAGTGTGCTTGACCCTAACTTTGCGATTTCGTTTTTTGGAATATACCTATGCCCATCTCGTCTAGAGATAGGCGGCAGTTAGGGTTACCCCGGTTTTTGATTTGTGGGTTACCGCGGCCACGGATCTTGTCGCAGATTGGTTGTCCGTGCAAATGATAATATCAGGGGAGGATGATATCTGCTACCTGCTGAAGCTCAGCTGGTATGATCCCATCCGGTCCTGGGGACTTGTAGGGTTCAAATCTTTTTATAGCCCATAGGACATTGTTATTATTGACCAGATTGGGAGCACGCTCGAAAGAGGATATCGTCGGCTGGATTACCTGAGGAGGTGTCATAGCTGAGTCACTACTGCCCGGAAAGTGTGCGCTTAGAAGAAGTTCCAAGGCTTCCATTCTGGAGGTCGTCCAGGAACCATCATTTCGCATTAGGTGGCTAGGGTTGTACTGGGCCGAAGCCAGAATCTTCCTTTTTCTTGAGGCTTCGGAGACCGCCTTGATATTGTCGCAGTAGTTCCTCCAAGATTGTCTTTTGGCCTTCCTGGTCGCTGCTTTGAAATATTTACGTGCCTCCTTGTAGAGGTCCCAATGTAGGGTTCAACATAGGTTCTTTATTTTTGTCAGTCAGTTTTCCTCTAGTTCCTGAAGGAAGCTGGGGCACTGACTTAGCTGACAATGCTGAATTGAAAATAGCGATGGTCAGAGAGGGAGTGTTCTTTCAGGACTTTCCATTCCATTCCGATCGCTTAGACTGCTGGGAAATTTTCCTGTGACGGCAATAGCAATGTCATCTCCATAGACGGTCATGCAGTGTTATTTGGCTTAAAAGTTCCAGCGTAACGAACCGTCAAAGTACTGTGTTATAGGCTGGCCTCATTAACCATTAACGTCCATCGGCGTACGACTGATGCTCATTTTCCTATCATCCGTCACATTTTGAAGCCTTCAAAACCACGAACAAGCACCTAAACAATTCGATGAAATTGTTTTCGATTTTTCGTTGCCAACAATTCACTTCTGGTTCGACAGCATTTAGGTGATTTCCAATCCGCTTTATGTCCAATAAACAGCTGCACTGTCGTGGCTAAATTGTTTTTTTTTTTTTTTTTTTTCGATATAGCGGTTGCGATTAAATGCTGCCAAAAATATGTTATTGCTGCCACAGCAACGGTTAGCCTGGACCGTGGTCAGTCTAGCCCCACCCGAAAGGGTGTAGGGCCACTCTATCGGGGATGAGTTTTTTGGCACACAAATATGCGCAACACCAACCCTGCGATGATACATTTCGTATTTTTTTTTTTTTTTGCTCTTTTTGTTAATGGGTGTGGAACAGAGGTGCAATTAATCTCCATAACTGGTTACCGCGAAAAACATTTTGTGGTTTCACACCATGTTCGCGAAAAACAACGATCCGATGCTTAAAAATCCGTGCTAAGCATTTCACGCACTTGTGCTCACTTTTTCAGGACAGCAAAAAACGAATGGAAAAATCAAAAGAAACAAAAAGGCAACGAAACATCGATGCACCCACACGTTCACACGCTTCCGCAACCACGCTGACGTGGAACATGCCGTTGGCCGTTAAATCGTCCCGGACGGGCGGATCTGATGAAGGCACAGGAGCAAAACAGGATGGACATTAAATTGTCCTAATAGCACGCGGCAGGCGCTTGCTATTAATTGGGCGGTGGCGGGTGCAACATGGATGGCTGGTGCTTTTCTGTTTTTTGTTGTTCCTTGTTGCACGCAAGGATACTTTTGTTATTGTTTACACATTTGGTTGCAATAAATTGAAAGGACATGTGTACGTGTAGCTGCACCTGGGTGCTTTTCATATTGGCAGCTTGATTCGGTTTTTTTTTTTGTTTTTTGTTAGCGTTTTGATGCGGGTGAGGTGGAATTCCACCCGCGCGTGATTAAGGGGGACGTGATGACAAGGAGAATAGCGTTTTGTAATTACCAGAATTTTCATGGTGCGGGGTGCAGTGTGACTGATTGAAAAGGTGATGTGTACGGACATGTGTTTGTTCAGGACGATGGCAAAAAGGTCATAACAAAGGCAATTGAGTCAGAATGCTGAGGACGAGGTAAGAGTTTGCTTCAGTGAGGTATGTAGTTACAAAACGCCAATGCTCTAAAGCAGCCGGGGAAAAGGTTCTCATATACATATACGGGCTGTAGTGTTATTTAAAGCTAAATCACGATACCTGCTGCGTTGGTGAATTGCGTTTTTACGTTACGAGAGAAATGCTTCAAGCATGCGTTGAAGTGACATTTCAAAAACATCGGCTGTTTTCATGTCAAAATTCCCAAGAATAAAAAAACGTCTTTCCGTCATCACATTCAAATAACGAGAACTGTCATTAAAACGCACGAAAGTTTCAACGAATTGAACTTTTGTATGCGTTGTTACGTTAGGTTACGTGGCTAGTGCTCTACCATTAGCACTTGGCACTGTGACCTTTGAAGTTCTATTGTGCTTGCTAGCCGATTAGCCGAGGAGCTTCTCCACTTTTATAATGAGGATGCTTCTCATAAGAGCCGAGGTGGTCCCCTCAGGAGTCATAACTTCGCTGAGAGATACGCTTCCTATGATGGCAGAGAGCAACACACTCACACAGTATGTGTTCCGCCGTCTCTTCGTCCTCGAGACAGAGTCGACACTCAGTTTCAGACTAGAGGCTAATTTTGTGAAGATGATATCTCAGATCGCAGTGTCTTGTCAGGTAGCTGACTAGTCTTCTGATACCCACCCTATCGAGTTTGAGTATGTCAATAGGGTCAATAGAACTTGTTCAGCGGCCGTTTAAGTCGGTTCGATTGACAGAGTCCAAGAGCGCTGTTCCAAAAGGACAGGTGCTGCGATTTTTCCCACTTGTCTAAGAAGAAATTGATCTTAGACTTGGGAGTGCCGTAGAATGGTTCTGGGCCTATGTGTTTATCGTTGGAACTTTTTCTGGCGAGTTGGTCGGCAATTTCATTGCCCTTAATACCTTTGTGCCCTGGCACCCACCAAAGTTTGAGATTGTTTTTTTTTTGGCGAGGTCTTGTGGGGCATCATGGTATTCATTGACTGTTTTTGAGTTCGTGCTGTACGAACTCAGCGCTTTAAGCTCTGCTTGCCTATCAGAGACTATTTTGACGGTTACTTCTCCGATGCCAGTATCAAGATTTGCAACTCTGCTTGAAAAATGTTGGGACTTGTCCCCAGGGTCTTCAAGATCTTGCGATTTGGCCCAAGGATGCCGGTGCCAAAGCCAGAAGCCATCTTAGAGCCATCCGTATATCACCTAAGGCCTTTGACATTTAGCAAGGGGTCAATGTTTTCCCATGCTGAGCGATTTGCGATCAATATCTCAAATCTCTTGTCAAAAGTGAAGGTGCGTGGTGATGCGTCCGAGACCGTAGGAATCATAATCGGGAAGGTGTTGTAATATGGACATGCGATCCCCGAGTCTACATGGTATATTTGTTCCCGAGCAAAGAATTCTGATTGCACTGCGTAACGCCACCTTTTTGATAAAAAGGTGCAGTGGAGTGAGTCCAATGAGTGCTTCTTGGACTGCCGTGGAGCAGGTTGGCATAGCGCTTGTAATGCCGAGACATGCTAGTCTCTGAAGGCGTTGAAGCTTAGCAATTGTAGTTTTTTACTCAACTTTTGTCCACCATACGATGGACCCGTAGGTGACGATAGGTCTTACTATCGCGGTGTATAACCAGTGAACTACCTTAGGGTTAAGCTCCCGGGTATTACCGTAAGTGCGTCGACAGGCCCACATGGCCTTAGTGGCTTTCATAAGTTTAGTTTTCGTATTGGAGTTCCAGTTGAGTCTAGGTCTAGGTCAATACCTAGATACCTTACTTCCTCCGAAAATCCTATGCGTGTGCCATTTAGAAAGATTGAGCAAGGCTGTATCTTCCTCCTCTTTGTAAACGTGACTAAGATTGCCTTATTTGGGTTAATCGATAGACCCTCTCTGCCACACCAGTCAGAGATAAATTGGAGCGCATGTTGCATGCGCTCACAGGCAGTGGTTTCGCACTTGCCCGTAACAATGACTACTAGGTCATCAGCATATCCGATGACCTCGTAGCCCCGAGTGGTTAGCTTGCGTAGTAGGTCATCGATGACTATCGACCAGAGCAGTGGTGCAAGGACTCCTCCTTGTGGACATCCTCTAGCCGCCGATACAGTCACTGGGACCTCTCTGCATGAGGTTGATATGATATGCCTATTTAGCATCGTCCTAATCAGTGTTTAGTGGGATGGTCCACACCGCTGCAGGATAGTGCAGTAGTGATCGAATCATAGCCAGTATTATCGAAGGCCCTCTCTATATCGAGGAAGGCGCAAATTACGATCTCCCTGTGTGTGAAGCTGTTTTCAACACACGTCACCAGATGGTGTAGCGCATTCTCAGCAGATCACTCTTTGCGGTATGCATATTGATTGGGATGCATGGTTATCTGGTTCTCCAAGATACCTCTAATATGGAGCTCTATCAGTTTCCCTATTGTTTTTAGAAAGAACGAAGTCAAACTGATAGAACGATAGGATTTAGGTTGCTCACTTGGCCTCCCGATCTTGGGGATGAAGACAAGATTGACCTCTCTCCAGATTTGGGGTATGTACCCCAGGTTGAAGCAAGACCTTAAAAGAACTATCAGTGGTGATAAAATGGTAATCATGCCTTTCTGTAAGATGGCAGGAAAGGTTACGTACTCTCACCGCTCTCATTTTTTCTTATTTTCTTTCGTTTTTTCAACAAACGTAAGATCGCCAACGCAAACGCAGAGTTCGCCATTGGCCTGTGTTGGATGTTAAACGCATGCGTTAACGCAGTATTGTGATACGGGCATTAGAGTTGCTAGTATCTAGATCTGAAAAGTGAGTCCGTGCGTCGCCCTTCGAGCTTGATGAGCTCCCTTAAAACGTCTTTTCCTGCACCGAGGCTGGACTATCGAGGTTCCTTGCGCGCAGACGACTTTCACAATTTTCGAATTATAACTGCCATTAATGTCATAGTCGATTTCGCTTACTGTCAAATTTAATCCGGTTATTCCTGCTTATTATTCACGAATGCGTCTTTGATGACCGATGACTGTGGATGGGCGCTCTTTCATGTCAGAATTGCTTGCGTCATTCTAATATAGTTTTTGGAGGTTGCAGTTCTTTGTCGTTCCCATCAACTTGATGAGTGTACAGGGATGTTAAACAGTTGCGTTAATTCTACACCTATTTGATGGCCAGTATATACGAGCAATTTCGGTTCAGGTGTTAGTCTATAGGCGGCATTAAATATGTATTTAGGTATAGAGCTGTAGGTATACTTCAGTGTTGAGTTGTGTTCTTGTACTAATAGCTCGCTTTGGATTTGGGGTATTGGTATGATCGTTTCACTTTTTTTCTATGGCCTCTCTAAGCCTTCACAATCTCGAATTTTTCGTGCTTTTCATTTTTCTTTCTGATCAGTCCGGTTGTCGTCCTTTTCAATTCGGAATTTTTTATAGGTTATGGCTATCAAACAGGATGGCTAAGGACTAACAGAGGCATCGTAGGGGTACCGTCTATCCGCCGGATGTTAGCCTGCTAAAATGCGAGAAGAGCCACAGCAGACGAACATCTTGCGGCACTATTAGTAAGTCCCAGCCCCACCTCTTCGTGGTGCCATCTGGAGATTTCCTTCGGAAATTATAGACGGGGAAGAGCGAATGGCGAGTTTCCTGCGCCAAAAGACAGGTTTAGTCGGTTGGGCTACTGCCTAATAAGCCGTAACCGTGAAAAGAGTTCATACATACGCAGAGACAGCCACAAACCTTGGATTTAACGAACGGACCACATGTTGACGACCCACGCAAACCTATAAAAGGAGAGGAGTATCGGTTCTGTACATGGAATATAAGTTTCCTTAACAGACCGGTTGCGGCCGAACAGTTAGAAAAAGCCCTAAGCTGCTATAAAGCAAACATTACCGCACTCCAAGAAGTGCGATAGGATGAACCGGGTAAAAAGAGGATGAAAAACCAGGAAACTGGTACAAGGAGAATAAACAACGCCTATTTGGATGCGGATTTGTTGTTCGATGTGGACTTAGCCAAAAAGTCCTAAGCTTCACAATTCACGCTCAATTTGCCAGCTATGACATCAAGATTGTTCTGGGAGACTTAAACGCGAAGCTGGATAAGGACGACATCTTTGAACGAGTCGCAGAAAATCTCATCCTACACGACACTACGTCCGAAATCGAATACACTATGTGACATGGCGTAATCTTCTAGTAGCTAGCATACAATTCCCGCATCTCAATATCCATAAGAGGACCTGGTGGTATATTGATCAGTTATCTGCTAATCAAATCAATCATATTGCGATCGATGTCAGACATTGCCCCAGCATCTTGGATACGCGAACCTTCCGAGGAGCCAATGTTGACACGGATCATTACCTTGCTGCAACCAAGGTAAGTATGCGGATATCGCGAACACTGCGGAGTCAAGTAGGACAAGCAAAATTTTTCGTTGATAAGCTGCAATCGCAAGAGACCGCCAGGACCTTCATTAATCAAGCTCTCTCGAGAGCCGGTACAAGCTGCACGAACCATAGAACAGCAATGGAGATGTTGTCAAAGCGCCATCAGGGATGCTGCGTCTAAAGTATTAGGTTTCAAGCCACCACCTAGGGAAGCCCTTGGTTTGATAACGAGTGCAGACAGGCACATGCGTTGCATCGACGTGCGAGAGCTGCGCGTGGGCTCTATGAGCGGGAAGGAAGGGAGGAACGTGCGCTTTTCAGAAAGAAAAAGAAATAGCACGAGAAGCACGAGATCGTGGAGATGGAGAGATGTTATCGCAGGAACGACTTTCGACAGTTTTACCAAAGACTAAAGCGAACATGCCAAGGGAATAAAACCAGAGCGGAAGCCTGCAGGGCTCACAGCCGATGTTGAGAATGTAGAAAGACTATTTCTGCGGACTGTATAATGGTGAAGATGGTCAAGATGCCACCGTAGCGATATCGAAACTGAAATCTAAAAAAGCTGCTGGTATAGACGGTCTGCCTACTGGGCTACATAAAGCAGCTAGAGAAGAGTTCGTTGGGAGTATGCACCAGCTCATCTGTAAGATATGGCCAATGCATGCCCGATGAATGGAATCTGAGCATAGTTTTCCCGGTCCATAAAAAAGGAGATCCCTACGACTGCGCCAACTTTAGGGATATAAGTCTCTTATTCCCTGCCGTACTGTGTGCACGCCTGGAACCATTCGTGGACAATGTGATCGGTTCTCATCAATTTGGCTTCAGGCCAGGAAAATCCACGATAGACCAAATATCCCCACTGTGGCAGATGTTGGAGAAGACCCATGAATTTCAGGTCGACATTAAACACTTTTTCGTCGATTTTAGAGCCACATACATATCACCGTGTTTATAGGGACAAGCTATGCAAAGCCGTGTTGCTATAACTAATTAGGAGAATTCTCGCTGCACCACTAACCTCGGTAAGGAGTTAACCGAGACCTTGGATGTCAAAAGAGGATTCAGATAGGGCGACGCACTGCCATCTGTTTTTTTCAACAGCATTCTTAAAAATACCATATGGGATTCACTATTCACTGCCCAATACAAGAGGCACGGTTTACTTCAAGTCTTCACAAATGTTCGCATATGCTGATGACATTGACGTAATCGAGAGAAACAAGCGAGACGTCAATGAAGCTTTTATGGGCATTGAGGCAGAAGCGGATAAAGTGGGTCTGAAAGTAAACGTTGGCAAAACCAAATATATGCTGTCGTCAAAGAAAGACGCACAACACCGACGTCCTTGCCAGAACGTCGCTATTGACAGCTATGACTTTAATATAGTCAAGGATTTCGTCTACCTTGGCTCACTGGTAACAAGCGGCAAAGACACTATTACTGAGATTAGACGCAAAATAAAACTTGCCAGCCGCTGTTTCTGCGGGCTCAAGAGGTTATTGAGTAGTAGAGCCCCTTCTCGGAAAACTAAAGTGACCCTCGATAAAACCTTAACGGCGCAGAGGCTTGGACCGTATCGCAAATGGACGAAAGGCCCTTGGTCGTTTCGAGAGGAAAATTCTGCATACAATCTTCGGTCCTGTTCGTGTTGACGAGGAATGTAGGAAAAGATTCAACCACAGACTCTACGGGCTGTATAGCGACGTCGGCCTAGTACGAAGTATACAGATCCAACGTCTGTAATGGCTAGGCTATGTGAAGCGAACGGACAACATACATCCGACCCGAATAGTCTTCGACTCCAAATCCGTAGGACGACGTTGCAGAGGACGGCTGCATCTAAGCCGGCCCACACAGCACACAGGTGCATAGTGACCTTAATCAACTGAGCATGCGACACTGAAAACAGCAAGCAAATGATCGTGCTAGCTGGAAAGGTTTGTTGGTTGAGACCCAGGTTCACCCCGAATTGTACCGCCACTTACATAAGAAAGTAAGTAAGTAAGGTGATACCTAGTATTTGGTGGAACTGGAGAGGAATTGTGGAACGCAAGCTGCTACAATCTGGCGAAACAGTCAATTCGGTTCTCTATTGTCTACAACTCGACCGGTTAAATGAAGCAATTTGGAATGAGCGACCAGAATTGGCCCACAGAAAAGGCGTTTTAACAATTTGACGCCCAACCATGGGGTGAATCGAACTGTATTCAATACGGAATTCAGTAAATTGCGTTTTAAAGTGAATAAGTAACAAAAACGCAGGCTACAAGTTCCTCAATGTTGCCTTGTCTACCAAGCTTTTTCCCTTAACCTTGCATTTCCCAACTTGCCAATTTTCGTCGTCCTTTAACATAATCGCCATAAAAAAAAAACCAAAAACTCCTCCCAAATGCTGGTACATCCCTGTCTTTGGCGCCATTTTCGGCGAAAGCTTCCGAGCCCCAAACCACTGGTTCATGTCAACTCACAAAGCTTTCACACAACTTTCTTGTCATCATCTGTCAAGAGCACATCAGCTGTTCCCCGCACACATTCGGTGCAAGGTCAACAACCATTCAAGTGTGTCCGCACAGTGAGTTTTAAAAAGGCGCAATTCGCATTCACGCACTCACATTCCGTTAGGCATAGATATTACACGTTATATCCATTCCATCCACTCCAATGGTCAATTTTGTGCTGCACGACGAAGACGCGGTCGTTGAGAAGCTCAGCGCCGAGATCTCGCGACGAGCCAAAGATGCCCTTGACCGCAACGATGTGTTTCGCATCGGGCTATCAGGTGGGTACTAACCGATACTGAACGACTCTTGTGACATTGAGATTTTTGTGTGTTGCAGGCGGTTCGGTTATAAACTATCTTTGCCGTGCGATACCACCAATCGAGACGAATTTCACCAAGTGGCGTCTGTTTTTCTGTGACGAGCGCTATGTCCCTGAATCTAGTCCGGATTCTACATTTGGTGCTTACAAATCGGCATTGCTCCCCTTGGTGGCGATACCAGAATCAAGTTTTGTGACAATCAATCCGGAATTATCGCTGGAGGAGTGTGCCAAGGACTATGAGGAGAAGGTGCTTAAGGAATTCCAAATGGAAACGGGACAAGTTCCACAATTCGATCTTCTCATCCTGGGCATGGGACCGGACGGTCATACTTGCTCCCTGTTCCCGGATCATCCGTTGCTGGGAGAGATACGACGACTTGTTGCGCCCATATATGACTCACCGAAAACACCACCGAGGCGAGTGACTATGACGTACCCGCTGATAAACAACGCTCAATGCTGCCTGTTCGTGATTTGTGGATCCGGCAAAGCCGAATTAGTCAGGGTGATAATGACTACAAGATAAACGGACGTTTATCCCTTTATGTGACTTGTGCTTTTGTGTTTGCTTTCAGAAAATCTTCGTGGACAAGGAACCATATCCGACTGGACTAGTGGCACCGACCAATGGCGAACTGGTATGCCTGTTCGATCAATCTGCCGGCAAGAGTCTGGTGAACAAGAACTAAATCGGGGAACGCAGGGAATTTCATCTAATTGCTGATTCGTCTAACGATGTTACGGGATGGCAAGTGCCTTTAGGTGTAAGCGATAAAGTGTAAATGTGTCTCGAGCAACAGCAGAGTTTTGGGAATATGTACTTCAATTTTGGCAATATACTTTCATGGGAAATAAAAACGAAAAGAAAAAACCAAAAAATCGTCTTGATCACTGGTATAAAATTGTATTCCTTACGCAAGGGCATTTAAAGCTATTTGTTAAGTTCTAAGATCGCTAGTCGATCAATCTATCCGAACAGGTTCTTTCTGATCCGCTGGAATAAGGTAAGATCCCGCATGGATTCCTTATAGCTGGCGATCTCCTTGTGATATTGTTCGCGTACCGCAACATTCGCCGGTCCCCAGTTGGGCTTTGGTTGAAAAGATCCACGTAGCTTCTGCATGAAGGTGTTGCCCGGTTGACGGATGATCGCGACACACGCCCAGATGGGAACTTGTAGGACACCCAAAGCAGTGATCGTCCAACCGAGAGCTAAGAATGAACGATGTTAGACGTGATTACTAGGAAAGACGATCGTGGCTTACCATATCCCCAGCTGGGAAATTGTACATCCTTATACGTCAGCGGTTCGTATGATACGAAAGTGTAGATCAGGATTGCTGTCATGATCAATGGCGTGAAGATTCCCCAACAAAACCGCCAATATTTGCCCGGATTTTGACCGATCATAAACTCGGTGTCTTTGCATAAGCGATCGACGCCATACACGTATGCCAGGACGTATAACTCAAAGATTCCAAGAACCAAGGCGATCATCGAGGCTCCGAAGTAGTCCATCAGCGTCAACATGAACTGTCCACCCTATAATAAAGCGAAATTGTGTTAGGTGACCACAGGTCACTAGGTGATCGTTGGACTTACCGGTGTTACATAGATCAATCCGATCCCGAAGCTAACGATCGCGATACCCAGCGCGCAGTATGACTGTGGAATTTTAGGGAAATTATCCCGAATAGCCGTCATCGTGCAGGACGTCATGGCGATATTACTACCAATTCCCAAGATGAAAAGCATAGCGAAGAATAACACAGAGAAGACCTGTGGCACAGCCTTGAATTTGGCAATAGCATCGGGATACGAAATGAAGGCAAGGCCGGCGCCTCCCTTGACTACAGTTCCCACGTCATCGGTCCCGATTTCATGGGCAAGATGACCCAGGATTCCGAAAATCGTCAAACCAGCCAAAAGGGAAGTAAACGTATCAAGAAGTGTCACTATAGTAGCGTCTCGATGGACGTTGTGGTTGAACTTGTTGTACGACGCATACATGATGATGTTTCCAAAACACACGGACAGTGAGTAGAACACTTGTGTGACCGCAGCATACCACACCTAAAACCGATCATACTTAAGAGAAAGTCCAGATAATCATAGTATCTTGCCTACCTTAGGCATGAGGATCTTCTCCCACTGCGGCTTGATAAAGTAAATAATGCCCTTTGTTGATCCTTCCAGCGTGACAGCCCGGATCAGCAAGATCACCATGATGACATACGGAAAAATGGCAAGAAAATACGATGCTTTTCCAGAACTTTTCACCCCGCGAATGATCATCAAATAGATCGAGATCCATGCTACAAGCAATCCAACTACTAATTGCCAGTTTGGTGCACCAATCCCGTCCGCGATCGTATCCTTCTCGTTCAGGACCTCCTTGCTACAGATGATCCATCAAACACGAATAAGCAAAAAAGGAAAACCAAAAATCAAACCCATCCACCAAAAGCACCATGCGGGCACGACTTACATAAAGTATAGCTCTGAGCTAGTCATAACCGTTGCATTACTGGCCGTTTCCAAAGCCCTGAGATAGCCCTGATTAGTTGTACTTAAAGCGGAAGTATTTAGCTGCTCATCAACGCCACTAGTTCCCTGTGAGTCATGGCAAGGTGCTTGCCATTCCGGCCGACAATAGGACCATGGTAGTGGCGATGTGAACGAGTTAACGAAGTAATATGAGATCACAGCCATGATCGATTGATAGTATGTTCCCAGTAGAAATACCATAAAGACCTGACCCATTCCGACACCTTAAGAGTTTGTGTTATTGCTTTAAAATAGAGTGCAAGATAGAGCGACAGAGGAAGGAGATGAGGTGAATGAGAAACGATGAAATTAACGCCAGCGGACACTCAACCAGCAATAAAACGAACGTCCAATTTGAGCCACTCAACGTTTGTGTATCTAAACTAATTGCCCTACACCCATTCCGTAGTAAGAAGACCCCCTCGCGAAACACCACCCGCTCTCGTAGCTGAAGAACTTTCACACTCCAAGCACGAGACCGGTCGGACTGATTGAATTCGACAATTTCAATCTATTCGCGCACTGATTTCAATTGATTCTGTAATAAATGACAAACAATTTCTAATCAAGCAACATTCTGTTGCAATACTGTAGGCCGATTGAATCATCCTATCATCTGTGCATGAAGCGTATTCGTATCCGTCACCAGAAACCCAATAGCCGAAAGGTAAAAACTTACATAAAGTACAGTTCAGCGGAAGTTTGTCGATCAGCGAGACTACTATTGCCCCAGACCGTAGTGCTATTCGATGCGGACGCTATGCATATAGCGTCCCATGATTCCTGACACTGTGTCCATGGCAATGTGCCATAGAATGAATCGAACGTGTACTTGAGCGTAATTCCCATAATGGCCACGTAGTAAGTGGTAACGATTGAGATGGAAATCACCTGACCAATACCGACGCCTAGATCAACGCGAGATGGGTAAAGTGATGTCTTGGTTTTAGGGATGAGCAGTTTATGAAATTTACCTTTCATAGCCGGACAGAGTTCGAAGACTTTGACGGATCCGCGACTGGAGAATTGTCCGACGATCATTTCCAGGTAATAGATCGGCTTACCAACTACGAATAATACTATCAGGTACGGTATGAGGAAGGCACCGCCTCCGTTCTCGAGGGCTGTGAATGGAAATCGCCATACGTTGCCCAGGCCGACGGACATTGCGATGCAGGAGAGCAGAAATTCAATGTCATTGCTCCAGAGATCTCGTTCTACACTTGGCTTCGATGCGGCAGTCTAACGAGAGAGCATGATGACAGTTAGAATGTTTTAAAATCTCTCGTTGTCCCTACTTACGTTCTGTGTTGTTTTCGCGGGATCGGCAGTGGTGCTCGTCTGTCTTTTGGCTGCTCCATTAGAGTTTCTTCCATCGTCCCCGACGAATGCCGGGTTCACATGCGTTGCCATACTAGCCTAAAATATAACAGAAACTGGTAGGAATCAGCAATTGCATTAGATACTTGGCAGTTTTACAACTCCACTTTAGCTGTATCTGAAATGTGCTCTTCAATCATAATCAAACGATCACGGTCAAATTATAGTCGCATGCGACTTTTACAATCAATTAGCCACTCAACGATCAAGCCAACACTCGTCAACTAATTCATAGGTACACTAAATCATAAATTTCTATCTTATCCTAATAGTAAATACATAAAGTCATTTAACAATCCGTAAGTGATGTCAACCGATCGTGCAATATTTCCAGACCGCAAAAATCATCTAGTCGCAGGAAAAACGTTCTTGACACCGCCTCTGCTCATAAGTATTCACAGTCTGTGGGCTGGCAGTTTCATGTCACCAAGTTTGGGGATTTCCCGTTTCGATCACCTTATTTTCAGTCAAATACTTACCTTGGACCGGTAGATACGATCGGAAACAATGCACCCACGGTCGATAGTCGATACATATGTAAGCGCCTATAGTAAGCTGAATTGAGAGGAAGAGTTGAATATCCCCGCGTTGCACTATGCTTCTGATCACTGATCACACTGATGGTCAAGGTCAGAGATTATGGAAAACTTGTTTTTCCCCCTCATAGATACGTAGATACTTGATTTTACCATTTTCATAGCGATTTAATGGGACGGATTGCGTGCTTTTGTTACTTATATCTAAACCAGTTTTAAACGATATTCACTCCCGTATTCGTCGGATGTATCTCAGTCGATTGGAAACATTTCCTGATGTCGATCGATACTAAGAAATACCATTAGTCACTGTAAAATATTTAGATACAATACATATTTTGGCCAAAACAAAAGTGATTACGAAACATCACCTCTCGGTACCGTCAGTGGGTAGTTTTCCGAGACTTGTTTGCTAGTGCTTTAGAGTTGCGGGTGACTAATTGATCTCCGCGTGGAGAGCGACTTGGAATTAATGGAATCCGAGTTAACAGTCAAAATAGATGAGACTAAGGCTTTACAAAGCGTAGTTTTAGGGTCTATTGGAATGAAACCATTGTACGATCGAATTTCGCTGACATGTTCATAGTGAAACGCTAAAAGACTCGCTTTCCTGCGAATTATATACCGAACGCAGAGATTGCATACAATTTGTTACTTCATTTGGAGAGATCTTCTAAAGCTGAGCTATGCAAGGTCGGACATTTGTATAGGGTTGACCAAATAAGGTGCAGGAAACCATAGATGGTTTTACAGACGTCGATCTGATGATGAACATTTTTGTCGTTTCCCAATTTCAGCTCCAAATAGGGACGTGTCTACATATGTGGACCTTGTATGGTTAAGGTTCCCTTCCACCTGCGTGCGCCACCGATGATGCGGCCGTCCTCTGCCGCCCCTTCCTTCCGGAGTGGATTCGAAGACTCTTCGGGTCGGAGCTGTATTTCCATGCGCTCTACATGGCCTGGCCACCTTAGACGCTGTATCCGTAGACGTCGTACCAGGCCGATGTCGCTGTTCTTCGTTAAATCTTCTCCCCCATACACCGTATGAACAAACGTAGATAGTGCGCAGAATTTTCCTCTCGAAACGGCCAAGGGCATCTTCATCCGCTTTTGTTAAGGTCCAAGCCTCTGCGCCGTAAAGGAGGACTGGGATGATCAAGGTCTTATATAGTGTCACCTTGGTTTTACGAGAGAGGGCTCTACTTCTCAATTGTTTCATGAGCCCAAAGAAACAGCGGTTGGCAAGAGTTATTCTACGTTTTATCTTAGCACTGGTGTTGTTGCCGCCGGTCATCAGTGAGCCAAGTTATATCCGCCCATGGTGTCGTTCCGGCCAATACGTCGGTGTTGATCGTCTCTTTTAGAAAAAAGCAGATAATTGGTCTTACCCTCATTAACCTTGGCTTGGCTTGGCTTGGCTCTGGCCCTTCATGGACTGTAACGCCACAAAATAAAAAGAAGAACCTTGAGACCATCTTAGCCGCTTCTACCTCAATGCTTACAAAGGCCTCACTGACGTCGCGCTGTGTCCGTCCAATCACGTCAATGTCGTCTTGAAATAAATCGTACCTCTTGTGTTGGCCAGTGACTCTTTCACGATCTTTTCAAGCACGATGTTGAAAAAGTTACATGACAGCGCGTCACCTTGCCTAAATCCTTTTTTGACATCAAAGGTCTCGGTTTGCTCATTACCGGACTTAATGGAGCAGCGAGAATTCTCCATTGTCATCCTGCACAGTCGGACGAGTTTGGCAGGGATGTTTAAACTAAACATGGCTTTGTATATCTCATCTCTTTACACGCTGTCATATGCAGCCTTGAAATCGACGAAGATCTGCCGTAGCGTAAATATTTGTGGATTTACCTGGCCTGAAACCACACTGATAAGAGCCGATCAGGTTATCCGCAAACGGTTTCAGGCGTTCACACAATACGGCAGAGAAGATCTTATATGCGATGTTAAGGAGACTTATTCCCCTATAGTTGGCGCAGTTATAGGGGTCTCCTTTCTTATGGACAGAGCAAATGATGCTGAGATTCCATTCGTCGAGCATGCTTTCCTCCGACCATACCTTGCAAATAAGACGGTGCATGCACCTTACAAGCTCATCTCCAGCCGCCTTAGAGAGCTCAGAAGACAGGCCATCTGCGCCCGCGGCTTTATTAGACTAAAGTCTCGATATCGCTATTTTGACTTCGTCTAGGTCGGGTGGACGGAATTCTCTTATATCGTCGTCCATTACGAACGGATCGTTCTGTCCGACAGCGGTATCTTGTCTGTCATCGACGTTATACAGTCCGCAGAAGTGGTATTTCCAAATCTTCAGTATCGACTGTGATTCTACTACCAGTTCTCCATTTTCATCCCTGCAGGCCGCCGCACTGGCTTTGTAGCCATAGCATGTTCATTTTACCTTATTGTAAAACTTCCGGGCGTTATTCCTGCGGAAGCATCTCTCTATCTCCTCGATCTCACGCTTTCCGTATTCTCTCTTCTTTCTTCTGTGAAGCGTGTGTTTCTCTCTTCTCTTCTGCTCATAGATACCGCGAGCAGCTCTCGTCCGTCGTTGCAGCATGGCTTTGTATGCCTCTTGTTTTGCTGCATGGGCTTGTTCGCATTGTTCATCGAACTAGGGGTGGTGGCGGTTTGAAACCCAGCACCTCTGAGGCAGCGTCTCTGACGGCGCTCTGGCAATGCGCCCATTCCTGTTCTATTGCTTGTGCTACTGTGGGCGGATTTTGAGAGGGCCTGGAGGAGACACGATCGGCAAAGATTCTGGCAGTCTCTTGCGATTGTAGCTTTCCAACGTCAAACTTACATTGTCCTACTCGACCTCTTAGCATTCTTGATATTCTCACTCGTACCTTGGCCACAAAAAGGGAGTGATCCGAGTCGATGTTGGCCCCTCGGAAGGTTCGTACGTCGAGAATACTGGAGGAGTGTCTGGCGTCGATCGCAATGTGACCAATCTGGTTGGTCTGTACACTTTGCTTTGGTGTAAAGCGATTCTCGAAGAGCACTTGCAATTCATCGATCACGCTTCATGCGTAATGTGGCCAGTTGCACCGTCTTGTTGAAAATAAACATCTTCCAAGTCGATTCCAACAAGTTAGGGCAAAAAATAATCCATTTACATTGCACGGAATTAACGGTAATGGCGTTTTTTCCTCAATTTAGAAAAATAAGATTCGATGGTGCCTTTTGAGCACCAAAGGGTCGTTTCTTGGGGAAGCATGGGCTGCTCTTGATATTCACATTGATCCTCGTATAGGTCCAGGTGCGGTAGTTTGAAAATTGGTAGTCAATTGCACTGTCGGAATTCATTAAGCTCAACATGCGCTGCAGTTCACTGTTTAGATCCGAAGAGTAGGGCCGTAACCTAGTGAACGAATATGCCAAGCTGAGGGTTCTGTCGTCATCAAAGGAGTGAATTGTATTAGAAATGACAGGCAAGAGGTAATTTATACAAATAAGAAAAGTACCGGGGACCAAACGGAGCCCTGTGGGACTCCAACATTTAAAAAGTGGTTGTCAGACTTGAAACGATTAAAGTAGAGACTCATCGATCCCAAAAGCTCGAATTTTAAACAAAAGGATTTCGTGCCCAACCGTTCCAAATGCTTTCGAGGTATCCAGTGGTTAGGTTACGTTAAGTGAATGGGGGCCCTATTAACGAAAGGTCAAGGCTCACTTAGACTACAAGCAGTCCATTGTGCCCAGTTAACGCCTAATCCGTAGAAACCTACAAATTTCCCGTACAGCTGAACCACTTAGATGCGCATCCCAATAGAAATCCCAATGTTACTTACCTCCTCTAGTCCCGAAAGAAATGACTTCCAAGGATTATGTTCCTTTTTTGGGCTCGTGAAGGGCATTCGCACAGTAGGTGTCGAATGTATTCAATTTCCTCTTCGTGCCTGCAGCTTCTGCAGAAGTCATTGTGGGGCTGGCCTAGCCTGGCTTGATCGTAGGATATCATGCAGTGCCCGGTGAGGGCGCCGACTGCCAATCGAATATTCGATTTCAGCAGACTTTAGTATACTTTCCGTCCTTTTCTTATCACAGATGGGCCATGTTGATCTTGCTGTTGCGCATGTATCTAATTGATACCATCGCCTATTGGTTTCCACTATTAGCTACGCCTAGCGCGTTTTAGCCTCAGTTTTGAATTGCGTGGAATTTGCGCCTCATCCTAATCTAGCAAGCTCGTTCGGCTTCTCATTTCCGGAAATAATCCTGGTATCTAGCAGAGGGTTACCTTATTGTCATCTGATTTCTTCTCAAGTCTCTCTCTGCAGAGTTTTACGAGATTAGATCTTATCCATGTTGCCTGCAGAGCCTTGATGGCTGCTTGGCTGTCAACATATGTACACAGATGTTGATCCTTTCCCCTGAGAGGTTTTCCCTAAGAATCAGGTCTGCAACCTGTTTAATTGCGAAAACCTCAGCTTGGAAAACGCTACAGCCATCATAAGGTCTAGAGGAACTATTTTGCTTTCATGTGTTTGGTGAACCGGGCGGTTCCACTTTCTAGTAGGATATGCTACAAAAACCATACTGTCGGTCAATGAGGAGTTTCCGCGATTCAAGATATTTCAATGAGGCGGTTGATCATCGCTCACATGAGATTCGCCTTTCTTAAGGATAGTCTGTTTTCTACCTATTTGGAAATTGGCAATTAAGCACCCGGACCGGATGGGATCCCAAGTAAGGCGATTACGGCTAGGCTAGACGCTTTCCAGCACACGTTTGGAAAATACCTACAAGAGAGGGTCTTCCCCACCAAACAGTGGAAATTGCAGTACCTGCTACTATTGCCAAAAAGGAAAGAAACCTCCTGGAGAACCGTCCTCGTATCGCCCATGTGTCCATTGGACACACTAGGGGAGATACTAGAACAAGTTATCTACATATGTATGATAGGTTACTGGCAGTGGCAGAAGCTATTGGTACATTGTCAGCCCTCCAATTGGACTATTTCAACAAGAGGTGACTTATGTACTACACCGACGTGGGCGTCAGGTTCTACAGTATAACGGCGGTTCCGCAGGGATCAGTCCTCAGACCTCTACCGAAGACATTGCTATTGTTACACTGGCCAAGTACATACAGAAAGCGAAGGTGGCTACAAACACAGCTATCTCCAAAGTGTATGATGATGACTAGCGGCCCACAAAACGGAGGCTGTGCTCATAACCAGCCGCAAGAAGGAGGAATGTGCTAGCATCTTAGAAGGAGATCAGACGATTAGGTTTAAGGAATCAGTGAAGTACCTAGGGGTTATGGTGGACAACAGGCTCTCCTTCAGGGAACACATAAGACACGCCAGCGAGAAGGAGCACTCTGACGAATGCTTCCGAATGTAGTCGAGCCCGAATATGCGTGCAGAGTCCTTCCTACTCTCACGAGTAGTCAGTTCGGTTCTGTTGTACGCTGCCCCAATTTCAGCTGGAGCACTCGCAGTAAGACTAGTGAAACGGATGATGACGTCAGTCTATAGAATCTGTACAATAAGGACAATCAGCGGAGTCAGAACCATCGCAGATGAGCTCAAGAGGGTATATCGTCGTCTGACCGGCAGGCGTATAGGAGTAGAAGAACGGGCGACATCCTTAGCAATGTGGCAAGCCAGATGGGACGGCTCCACAAAGGGAGGATTTGGACATAGACAACGGCAGAAGACTGTAATTAACACGTTTCGCAGTTTCTGTCTGGACACGGTGGCTATCGATAGTAGCTTCATAGATGTGGAAATGATAGGTCGCCGCTGTGTGAATGAGCTATGCTCGTACATAGCGTCCATTTAAGGCTACGCCAGGCCGAAGCAGAGAGAAGAGCTCAAGTGGTCGCCACTCGAAAGATAGCGTAAATATCGCTAACCAGCCCCGCGAAGTAATACATAACGGTTGTCCCGCGGAGAGAGTGGTAGAGGCTTTGCAGGGACTTGGTTTTGTAAGCTGAGATCTGTGAGCCGGCTACAAAGTGGGTCGCAGGAAGGATAGTCTTGCCTAAGGGAGCGACAGCTAGAATTTCGTTGTGGATTAGTGTTGGTATAGACGACGAGGATGGGTTTTCAATATTTTTTGACAAATGACCGGCAACGTTTGCTACCTTTGGGACATGTATGCCTCAAATGCAACAACTTAGTCGTCAATGTATCTTCTTTCACTACATAGGTCGTGCCCAGGCTTCTTTTTTAGTTGCGAAATAAAGTTTTTCGTTGTGATTTTTGCACTTTTTAATAATACTTCCTTGTCCTTGTAGGGTTAGTCTAGGGCTTAAATATTTGGGCGCCTACATACGGTAATAAAAAGGAGGAACACACACAACTTTTACGTTGTACGCCATTTGCGAGAAAAGGCAGCGTTACAGCTGACAGTTTGAGGTTATGGCTGAAGTGATACATGAACGATCGATGCGTTTAATTGTTGAGTAATTTTTTATAAAATAAAGAAGCTTGGCAGCTACAAGTGGCGATTTCTGTATAAAATGATAGCCTAGCCGTAAAGGCCACTTGTGCAAAATTTCTAATTCTAAACTAGCAATACGTGTTCCCTGACAGTTGAAGGAACAGTGCCAAAACTCCAGCTAGGACCCATTAAAAACCACCCACCATACGGTAATGAAGGATTTGGATGGCTATAAAGATACACGACAATTTGAATGTAGGTAACGTGTAACCAAACGCGTTTGACATCTCGTTGATATGGGTAACTGCAACTTTCCAATAAATAAATCCCATCGCCATCACGTCCTGGTCGTAAATGTCATCGCATGTAACCCCTTACATACGAGTATGTGCGAGCACTCCCGAACCACTATCACGTCATATTCACAATTCAAGGTTGAAACGTTACTTACATCTACTAGTGAGAAGAAGACGTTCGACAATCTCTTATTTACTGTCACAATCTGTGTACCAGAACCGGTGGGGTTAGTCGTCCCATCAGGCAGACGTGGATTGGTTCTTGATCGATGACGCAGGCAGAAAATGTCACGTTGCGTCCCTTTTGTTTTTGTTTACAAGCAATATCCACCAAAAATTGGCAATAAACTGCTCCAGGGCATGGTAATGAGTTCAAACGTTATCCGCTTTGCCTTAGCGACTTCTAACTCGTTCATGACGGTTATTGTGATTTTATAGTTAATTTCCATTTGTTGGGAGGAAAATATTGTATGTGGCAGTGACAGTGGACAATAGATAATGGGAAACCACACGGGCTAGCAGCTATGGTAATTCAAGGGTAGCTCACGGGAAATTATCATATTGTACTGTGCAGGTGGAGATTGACAGTTGCTTTTTGCTTCGAGCTTTTACTCTAACCTTAATATGAGGACGGTAATTAACTCATAGACAGTAGAGGGGTGAGAATGTGAACAATTAAGACCTGTTTTAAACCAGTTCATGCTAACTACTGTTTGATCTTAATGGACATCTAATGTATCTATAGCTGAAGTTGATAAAAATGCATGTTCAGGTAGAAGTTATACAACTTACAGTGAGGGCGTGAAAATGTAGACAATTCCTTTACTGAGCTCTAGGGTTCAATGCAAAGTACGAACTGTTGCGAATGCCAAGAAAATTAACTTCGCTCCATGTGAGTAGTTCCATCCATAAATCCCATACAGAAAGCCAGTCTAGATTTGCTCTCATTTAACAATCACAACTAAATAGTACTCCGCCGTTGTTATCGCTTTACAACTTAACGACATTTATTGCTTCTCACATATTTGTCGAATACTTATGCCGTACTTATTCACAAATAACATCGCAAACGTTATTAAGCCATTCATCACTTATCTGCAATATCTAAACAATAACGAGCTACATGAGAGGTACCATTAACAATCCCTTATCTTATGCAAGGACAAGATGTATCTTACTGTCTCAAACGGCAACAGTTCAATAGAAAAATTTGTCAAAACATTATTTTAGATACTAGGCTAAGACAAACAAGAAGATTCATTGATCTACGTATGTCTATGTTCGGAAATATCTCAGCCAAGCCCCAGATACAAACCGTTGAGAACAGGTTTCTTGAATTGTTTTCCTTTTTTTTTTTTTGTATCTTTTCCGCAATTGTTTACATCAATTCTGGCGATTGTTTTATTCAAAGAAAGACTCGAGATGTCGACTACGTTTGGAGGTGGTATACGTGTACCTCTCTGCCTTGTGACTTCTTGCACACAACATATGTATGTTCCGGTTGAAATCGGTTTTTGCATCAATCGATCTGGCCGAAACTGATTTTTGTCTCAGCGCGTCTTTGAGTAGTGATGTCAGATGTTGGATTCAACGGTCTTAGCATACTTGTAGTTTTCGAATTATGCTCATTGGTTTTGGTAGGGGAATAACGAGTTAATGAGTTGAGTATAACTGGCCTTGATGGGGGGAATACAAGGGAACAAGCGAGCTTGGAAACGAGAATTGTCATTGTTATGGAGTTAAAAGACACATGAATCATATGGATACTAGCTTTGGGTTCTGAGAAATAAAAGTGAGTCGCTAGGTGCTGGGAGTCGTGTAAAAACCCATTCTAAACGAGTCAATGATTGACAGGAAATTTAAAAATATGTAACTCCAAGTGACGGACGTCTATAATGCCAAGATTTCGACTTGTTATTGATAGACACTTCTTTGTTAGTCTTGACCAGACATTCCATCAATAAGTTGCAACACTGCTCCAGTTTTTGCTCGGTTAAGGTCACTTTAAATTTGACCAACTGACAGCAATATAAGTCCCTACGCCAACGATCCCTCTCACTATTGTTAAGGTTATCCAAAAACATATGTACCACGGCGACATTCCGTCCAAAGGAAATGAATCAACATTTCTCTACTTTGGGTCAGAGATTATCGGCTTGAACCGCCGAAAACTGGTTCCTTGCAGATTTTCCCACACACCATATACCCACTGGGTCGCTACATTACTTCTCTTACTCTTACTTCTTGCACACCGTCAACAGATTCAAGTTTACGCGCGTAACGTGGCCATTGAATTCCCTTCAACTCGACTACCGTCGCAACCATCAAACATTCATTACAAGGCAATTGTAACTAAAACAAACAGGTGTCTGTCCATAGCCATGTTACCGACGCTATTACTAACCAAATTACCTAACAAAACGAACAAAGGAAAACACTATCCAAAAAGCCATGCCTTGAGATTGTCTTACTCGCAAATTCAAGCTTCACATAACCGAACGGACAAAGTGAATGGTTCTTAGATTCAGTGACAGTGCTGCAGCATTAACCGCCATTGAAACGGCCTGCAAAAAGCCGCCAAAATCTCTTGGATTCCCTAATAGGAAATCCATATTCACAGCTACACAGCTCACCTAGTTTTCTTTTAATACAAGTCGTCTCTACACTGTTATGTTACACGTTTCTCAATGCTCTGACGACAAACGAACAAGAAACACAAGATCCACTGGCCAACTACCACACGACACATGCGAGACCGATGGTGGTAAGGTAGGAAAATTCACTTTTTATCTGTTACACAATGACACTGGACAGCAACTATGTTTTGCCTTTTTGAACCTTAATTTTTCGGTTTTTTGGGTTTTTTTTCTTTTTCAAATTCCCAGTTTAGCACGTGAAATATTGTAGTTCATCACGTTTCGCGGTTATTTCCGTTTGTAAATGGTTCGTTTAGTTTAAAAGTACGTTGAACAGTACCGAGGTTACAAAACGAACTGAGCTTGAAACGATCGTGTAGTGGAGTTAATATTCTATCTACGGGGCATTGGGACAGGTTAGCTTTTCCATTTAAACTTGGCTAGTGAGTAGCTTTTTTGTTGTCCATTGTTGTTATTTTCTGTTTTGCGGTAGTCGGTTAATTGATGGCTCAGTTGGAAGAGATATTAAGATACTTGTTTCGGAGTGACATGTTTGCTGAAGCTTTAGTAGTAGGCGGTGTATTGTGATCGGTGAAGAATGTTGTATACCATTAGGCGCATAGTTGAGATTTGAATTAAACGATCAGCAACCGGAAACGGATGTTGTAAATGAATTCAAATTGTAACGTTCTTTCTTTTCGAGCGGTCGCGCGACATGTCATCAATGATTAATTGATCAGAACAGATCTATGATCAGCTGATATTGACGAATAACTGGAAAAGTATATATATAGCCAATTAGACTGATTGTCTATTTATCGGAAAATTGCCGGCTATGAAGTTTGTAGATGCCTGAGGCTACGATTGCCCCAAAAATCACGTAACAAATAGTTTGGGAACAGAATGTAGGTTTTTAGAAAGCATTTGTAACTTTCTTATTTGTTCTAAAGCACATCTTATAAGACTAGCATATTGGCTAACTGACTGCCTATAGGCAGTATAGGTTCCATGGCTCTTATGCATAAATCTGGTTCAATGAAATCGATATAATGCTTAGATGTTTCCTTTGAAGCGTGAGTAGTCTTGAGCATGTAAGCATAGGCTTTACTCACTTATTTACTTAGGTGGTGCTACAGTTCGGGGTGAACCTGGGCCTCAATCAAAGATCGTGCTGGAAGATCTTTCGATAATTGTTTCCAGTGTCGCATGCCCAGTTGGTTAAGGTCCCTTTCCATTTGTGTGCGCCACCTTAGATGAAGCCGTCCTCTGCAACGTTGTCCTTCGGGGTTCGACTCGAAAACTTTTCGGTTCAGAACTGTGCTGTCCATTCGCTCTACTAGACCGATGTTGCTGTACAGCCCGTACAGTTCTTTGTTGAATTTTATCCTCCACTCTCCGTCAACACAAACGGAACCGAAGATTGTGTGCAACATTTTCCTCTCGAAATAACCAAAGGCCTTTTCATCCATTTGCGATAAGGTCCAAGCCTCTGCGCCCTTAAGGTTTTATAGAGGGTCACCTTAGTTTTACGAGAGGGGGCTCTACTACTCAATTGCCCATTGAGCCCGAAGAAACAGCGGTTGGCAAGAGCTATTTTGCCTCTAATCTCAGCGCTGGTGTCGTTGCCGCTTGTTACCTGCCACTATTGTGCTGCCAATAGTGACGTTCTGACCAAGACGTCGGTGTAGTGCGTCTTTCTTTGACGACAGTATACATATATGTAATTGGTTTTGCCCTCGGACCCACTTTAGGAGCTTCTGCTTCAATGCTCACAAAAGCTTCACTGACGTCTTAATCACGTCAATGTCATCAGCGTATGCAAGCAGTTATACAGACTTGAAGTAGATCGTGCCTCTTGTATTAGCCAGTGAATTCCGCACGATATTTTCGATGATAATATTGAAAAAAATCACATGACAGTGCGTCGCCCTGTCTACTGTCTGAAACTTTTTTTGAATCGAAGGTCTTGGTTAACTCCTTACCGACCTTAATGGAGCAGCGAGAATTTTCCTGAAGAGTTTCGATGGCTCGTCCCTATAAACACTGTCATATGTGGGCTTAATATCGACGAAAAAGTGGTGTTAGTCTTCTCCAAGATCTGCCGCAATGTGGATATTTGGTCTATCGTGGATTTTCCTGGCCTAAAGCCACATTGATGGGAACCTATCATACTGTCTACGAATGGTTTCAGGCGTGCACACAGTACCGCAGTTGGGGCAGTCATAGGAGTCTCCTTTCTTCTAGATCCGGCAAACTATGCTGAGATTCCATTCATCGGGTATGCTTTCTTCCGGCCGTATCCTACAGATGAGCTGGTGCATGTTCCCAACCAACTCATCTCCAGCTGCTTTAAATAGCTCAGCAGGCAGGCTATCTGCGCCGGTAGCCTTATTAGACTTTAGTTTTGATATCGTTATCCTAATAATCTGTTCTAAGCCTAAGTCTGTGTTTCTGCATGTATCTGTCCGCACTCGTCATCAACTTAAGGCTTTCTCCTAGGTGGTGGCTGGAAACCTAATATATCAGAGGCAGCATCCCTGATGGCGCTTTGACAATGTCTGCATTGCTGTTCTATGGTTTGTACAGTTTGCATCGGCTTTTGAGAGAGCTGGAGGGAGATGGCAAAGGACTAACAAAGGCGTCGTAGGGATAGCATCTATCCGACGGATACTTCTTCTTGGATGGCGTTACAGCCCATGAAGGACCAAAGCCAAGCTTCTCTCAATCACCCATGTTGTGTGTGATTTATTTTTCACATAGGTGAAAGGGACCTACAGTTTAATGCCGATTCCGAACGGCGTAAGTCGAGAAGCTTTTTCACGGCAAATATACTACGGGGGGTTTTGCCAGTACCCCGCCGAGGAGGAACGCCGCGAAATAAACATTCGGTGGCGTCGGTGTTATCGGGATCCGAACTCACTCATTGTGCGTCAGAGTCCAACACACTAACCACTGCGCCACGGCGTCCGACGGATACTGGCCTGCTAAAAAGCGAAAAGAGCCGCCGTAGACTAACACTTGCGCCCTGTTAGTAAGTCCCGCCCCCACCTCCTCGTGGTGCCATCTGGAAATTTCTGGAAGTTTCCTGCACCAAAAAAACAGGTTTAGTCGGTTGGGCTACGGTTTAGTAAGCCGTAACCGTAAAAAAAATGAAACTCAGGGACAACTAAAAGCCTCGGATTTAACGGAAGGACTACATGGTGACGACCGCCGTCAACGTATAAAAGGACAGGAGTATCAGTTCTGCAGCTGGAATGTTAGGTCCCTTAACAGACTGGGTGTGGCCGAACAGTTTAAAAAAGTCCTAAGCTGCTGTAAAGTAGACATTACCACACTCCAAGAAGTGCGAACGGATGCACCGGGGGAATAGAGGATGAAAAACTATGACAAATACTACGGAAACTGCTACAAGGAGAGCATAGACTTTATTTTTTTTTTAAAAAACCTCTAAGAAAAAAGGATTTCATGTAATCAACGGCGGTTATTAGCACGATATTGACTTCATTGATCGATTGTTTCCAGGTCATAATCATAAATCCAAGACTCGTCTTTCCTTATAATGCGTTTCATCTTCGTTTTTCTAATAGAGCCAGTGATTTGAAGCCTCTTAAGCCCAAGACATCCTTTAGAATGGTATTGACTGATACTTTTGAAATGCCAACATCATCAGCAATATCTTTCATTATTAATTGCCTGGTTGTAAGCACCAAATATTTGACTTTTATGGACGTTAGCTTCGTTGGTTCAGGTTGATGGTTGTCCGGGATGCTCTTCACGTTATCGGACTTCTTGGTCCTCTTTGTACCACTTCTAAACATTTTTTTTTTACCAAGCCTCATCACCTAAGGTTCTACAAATTTAGACATTATAAAAAACGAACAATTCTCTTTTAGTAGTTTACAAAATGAAGCGTATCTAAAATGCTAAAAATATTTTGATGTAATAATCCTACCAACCTATAAACAAAAGCATTTACCCAGATCCACTTACGCGCGCAGTTTAAAGTCAAATTTCACCTTACTTTTTGGACACAGCAGTATAATGGATCATATAAAAGCTCTCCGTTGGCCACTAGACGGTGCTGATGGCCATATACATATGTATCGTGGGTAGCATTTTCACTACAAAAAAGGTTAAAATGCTACAAAAACATGCCGAAAATTTTGTGAAGCACACAGTGAGAATGCTACGCATGAATGTCGGACCCATGAGTGATTTGCTCGATCTTGTTTCAAAACATTTCAGTGTCAAAGATGCACCTTGCTCTGGTCGACCAATCACTGAAAAAGTCGATGAAATTTTGTAGCTGTAGGAGCAGGAGTAGCATGAAAGCTATCACGAAATAATGGAGGTCGTCATCAACCAATCTTAATACAGCAGCCTACCCAAAAAAAGCTTAACATTGGTGTGTCACATGAAGAAATTTGGTTTGCCAAGACCGTTGACAGGGGGACTATAAAATATAACCTGCTACAAACAAGAGCGAACAGAATTGACCAGCAAAAGAGAACTTGTCCTTAATCATGACAATGTCAGGCCGCACAAAATTTTGATGTCTCAGAACATCATTTTGACGGAACTTGGCTGGGAAGTGTTGACGCAACCACCATATTGCCCGGATCTTTGACTGTCTGACTACTGTAATACCCTCTTGATGGTAAAAAATTGGCCGGTCCAACAGGGGCTGAAAATCTCATGGCCAAGTTTTTCGCCGATAAACCAGGGAAGTTCCACACCGATGAAGCTATCCGAAAAACGGCACAAGTTCATAGGTAGTAACGACCAATACGTAATTGACTTAATCGATTTTCAATAGAGGAACGTTTCGTTCAAACATTCTTAAAAGAACCACAGGGACTTTTCAAACCACCAACTATTTTCATATCCCCAATGCATCAGCCGTCATCCTTTACCACATGATCGTCGGAAGATTCAAGCTCTGCACAATTTTTAGGCCACCATTCAGTCCGTATCGCGGAACTATTCAAAAAATCGTGAAAGTCAGTACAAGTGGAAAACGCAGACATTCTTCTGACTCGGATTACTACTACACAACATTGGAATGTACCCATTGCCGTGAATTATATGTCAAATGCAAAAAAGATACTAAAATCTTCCAAATCTATCGAGGACTACAACCACATTTTCTTTAGCTTACCATATCCCCACCCTTTCCAACTGATGGTAGCCTGAACGTTCACTTCATGGCACTCATAGAGTACAATGCAATTTTTCCTTTAAATATTTACACAAAACGTCTTTAATCATAAAGGATACTTAGCAGATAGTAAGGTTATAACATGTAACACTCCATCCATGTTTCGCATTTTAATACAAGAGACAAGATCGCTCTCGATCGATCTTCGTAGACATTCACACAGGCACACATAGAAATTATGAAAAAACTAAAATCGTCGAAATCGTTAACTTAATTCGTTTAAATGTACATAACAAACGCAGCAGATATTGCTGCACATATACTAAGGCCACTGGCTGCATATAATACGGCACTGGTGGTGTGCATCCACGACACTAAAGGTCCTACACTCAACGAGATGATGAGCTGTGCAATGAACACCATGCTACTGATGATGGCTATGTCGGTGCCGAGACCACGAGTGTGCTTTAGTGGCACATTCTCTCCACTACGGACTTTGAACTATAAAAAAAGCGAGATGAATGTTATCTGTACTCTATCGTAGGGGGATTTAAAGAACTTACGCAGCCCTTGGCGTGGTATTTGGCGACCAGAATGTATGGCATGGTGAATAGGGTAGCGTAGATCACTCCGGCTGTAGTACTGAGTAAGAGGACACCGAGCTTTGATGGCCATATGGCAAGGACTAGCATTCCCAGAGCGTAGACCAAGATCCCACCGATATATACAACTTTCGTCCTGTAAACAACATTTTCAATTTCTAAATAAAAACGAATAATCACTGCGATCGATGAGAACCTACCCAAAGTGCGACATAAGTTTCTCCACGACCATAGAGTACAGTGAGCACGATAGAGCATAGATCGACATTCCCCAGCAACCAAACCTCACGCCCATGTCGTATAAGTTGTACTCATCTGACCCAAAAGGTGCCTGTAAGAGCCAAATGACATTAGTACTGAAGAACTTGTGTTTACGCGATCAGTCGACTTACGGTAGGATCACCATGAAACACTGCTTCACCCACGAAATCTGTGAAATATAGGCAATAACACACGTGTCCCATCCAGCAGAGCAAGTTTGTCAGACTTAAGATCCTCATTGACTTTGGCATGATCACTATACTCTTCAAATACTGACCCAAAGACACTTTGTCGTCATGATCATCGTCGTCGGTACTGGCGTTCGATGATTCAATGTCATACTTAATGCCATTCGATACACCAGTAACGTGTTGATCGTGTTGTTGCTGCTTGGCGCAAATGATGTCTTCCGCCATTTTTAATTCTAACGTCGTCGTCTGGAATTTAAGACATTTTCATTCAATATCCCGGGGCTTAAACAAAGTTAGGTAACTATGTATGAAGTACCTCCTTGATATAGAAGATCGGATTGTTGTTCTTCGAAGTCTCACTCTTGATCGCGACCGGTGAGAGTGGCCTTAACAAGTCATCCTTCTCGATCAAAGGAAGAGGGATCTCTCTAAAGCTCGAAATGGTCACCAGAAAACACAGCACAAAGAAAATGGTAACAATCATGAATACAGTTGGAACGTTTCCACCCATGAAATCACCAAGCGATGTTGCTTCCCAATCAATTCCACCAACAGCATATCCAATTGTTCCACCAACTCCCGCCATTATTGTGAACGTACTCAATGCCCTGGCCTGATCCTCTGGAATACACACGTCCAACAGATAGGCACGTGCCGGCGTTTGACATGTATCGGCATCGAAATCCAACAAGATCGTTCCCAAGATCGTGAAGATCGCCGCAAATTTGAAACTTCCCTCGGTCTCAGGTATTTCAGACACTAGGGCGGCAGCAATAACTTCTGTCGCATTCAGCGTCACCGGCTGAATGCCTTCTACTTGATCACCGAGGAGGATTCCAATATCCCTCCCATAAGGCACCAACAGCAAACCGATAAAAATACCTAACGACAACAGCGTGATGATCGGTCTTCGTCGACCCCAACCCAGTCTACATCGATCACTGACCGAGCCTAATAGCGGGGCCAAGAAGAATCCCAGTAACGGTGACAGACCCCATACCATCGTCATGTGACTATGTTGAATACCGATCTGCAGCAAGATCGGTGACACAAATGCCGTCTCTGCGGCATATGCAAACTCAATGCCCACCACGATCGCCGACAGTCGCACGAAATCAAAGCGTGACTTCTTCCGAAACACATGCGAGTAGTCCTTGTCCTGCTGCCGCGCATGATCCTCACGCACCTTCAGCAAGTATTTGATCATCGGATCATTTGCTGCCGTACGATCATTTCTTATCACAGCACCGCCAACCATCTCCAATCGTTCTCTGTCGGTAAGATACAAAATAAAGAAAATAAAAAATAGACAAAATTAATCTTTATACATTAGAACCTAGCGCATAAGACAACTGCATCTGTAGAAATGGGCCAATTAACTTCAAGATGAATATTCATCATCAACGTGTTGGCGGATTATTCGTTTTGTTTGCTCAGTCAATTAGCGTCGGATCCGTGCCTTTGTGAATTTTATTTATCTAATTGCTGCTCTACAAGCAGATTATCATCTTTAGTACCTTTTCCGTCGTGTCGATCGTACATTCGTCTGTTGTTGCGTGTGAAAATGTTCTATCTATTTACAGTGGCGACCGACAATCCTAGAACGTCATGAACAGAGGCAATGAACATGAAGTAGGTTGGTTTCACGGATCCGGGTCAGATAAAAATAGACACATTGACTGGACTGATAAGCGGGATTTTTATCATGGCTTCTTGGAAGTGGAACTATAGTATTTGAGATTTCGGACACAAACACTCCAGGAGAGTGAGTGATTTTGAAAGTGGGCATTTGTAGTCTCTTCAAATGCAGTCGGTCTGAGATTAAATCATTTATTTTTGGATAGAAAGGAAGACAGTGTCAATTCGACGAGTTCTGTCCTGTCGTATCGCAGATACGATGGATTCCCTCAAGTGTGCGCGTGTACGCCTATTCCTTTTACAATATTTATCTACAAATAGGTTAGAGGCCTTTTGGGCGCAGGCAATGCGAACATCCTGGGAAACGTTAAAATATTTGCATACGATGGCTGCCGTATGTGCTGACGGATGAGGGTTAACGTGGACAAATCCGAGATTATGTTTATTTCAGAACACCTGTCCAATGCAATCTACATGTTAGTGGAATCCATTGAAGCCGGTAGAGAAGTTTAAGTATGTCGGGGTCTTCGTCACGTGTGATGCGAGGAGTAATGCAGAGCTTTCCTGCAGGATTGGCCAAGCTGGTCAACTTTGAAACAGCTTGGAAGATCTGTAATCAGGAAGACCGAGCTTGGTGTCAAAGCCAAGTTAACGGTTTTTAACTCAGTATTTATTCCAACTCTCACCTATGGTCATGAAATGTGGGTATTGACCGAAAGAATAGGATCGCGAATATGTATATGCTGAAATGAGATTTCTTCATGCTTTGTGGGAGTTACTCGCCGAGATAGGGTGAGAAACACGGCAGTGCGCGTGAAGCTCTATTGATTATGTTGAGTTGATGAACACCTGCCGGACCACCAGGCAAATCTGGCCTCGACTTGACCGACAGCGAACCATGGGACTAGTCTCCCTAGAACGAACCGAACGAACCGATATCAACAAAATCGTTGGTGTCATCAGTGGTCACTGTCTTATTGGCAGTCATTGCAATCATTCACAAAGACTAGGGCAAGTTTCGAAAACCTTCTGCAGGAGCTGTGAAGGCAGAGGAGAGGTTGAATCCATTCAATACATGCTCTGGACCTGTTCGACGCTCTGCCATATCAGGAAGATATACCTAGGATCCCACTTCCTCAATGATCTAAATGATTTAATTTTGTCATCTCCCTCGTAGCAACACTCCGTCTTAAGCTTTTGGGATGTAAGCAAACGCCTCATAACAACCCGCATCAAAGCTAATTTCGGGAATATTGGCTTAATATGCACTCACGCCCCAACCGAAGAAAAGGATGATCGATTCAAAGACGACTTCTACGACCTGCTAGATAGAACCCATCTACTAGAAGCTTTTAATGCGAAACTGGGCAAAGACGACATATTTGCGTCGATCACGGGGACATATAGCCTACACGACACCACGTCCGAAAACGGACATCGGCTACTTGAATTCCTGGCGGGGCGTAATCTCCGGAGATCACCTGATCAATCGACCATCAATCACATGGATCACGTTGCGGTTGACGTCAGACACTCCTCCAGCGTAGTAGAGGTACGAACCTTCCGAGGAGCCAACATCGACCCGGATCACTACCTTGTTGTAGCCAAGGTACGAATGAAGATATCAAGGATGCCACGCAGTCGAACTGGACAACGAAAGTTTGACTTCGCAAAGGATCGCTAGAATCTTTGCGATCGAGTTTCCCTCAACCTCTCGCAAATTCCGATGATACCGGCACAATCCGCAGAATAACAGCTGGAGCATTGCCAGCGCGCCATCAGTGACGCTGCCTCTGGTGCTTTGGGTTTCAAACCACCGTCAATCAGATACCCCTGATTTGATGAGAAATGCGGGCAAGCCCATGTAGCAACGCAAAAAGCCTACAAAGCCATGCCACATAAGCGGACGAGAGTGACTCGTGAACCTTATGAGCAGAAAAGGAGAGAGGAACATGCGCTTTTAAGGAAGAAAAAGAGACAGAATGGAAGGCTTGAGATCGAGGAGATGAAGAGATGATAACACAGGAACGACGCTGGCAAGTTTTACGAAAGAGTAAAACGAACATGCTAGGGCCATAAAGCCAGAACGGAAGCCTGTACGGATGAACACGGATAACTAGTAGTAGAAACACAGTCACGTCACAGTTTTGAATATGGAAGGAACACTTCTGTAGACTGTTTAATGACGATGACTGCTGTCAGGCAGAATAATCCATTCGCAACGGGCGAAGATGTAAGAGAATTCTGTCCATCCTACCTAGATGAAATGAAGCTGTCAATTTCGAAACTTGAGATTAATAAAGCCGTGAGCGCAGGCGATCTGCCTGATCTATCTGCCGAGCTATTTAAGCCGGCTGAAGATGAGCTGGTAGGGTGCATGCACCAGCTCATCTGTAAAATATGATCGGAGGAAAGCATGCCCGATGAATAGAATCTCAGCATCGCTTGCCCGGTCCACAGGAAAGGAGGCCTCAATAGCTTGCCAACTTCAGGGGATTAAATCTCCTTAACATCGCATATAAGGTCTTCTCTGCCATACTGTGTGAACGCCTGAAACCCTTTAAGGATAATCTGAGGTTAAGGTTCTTATCAGTGTGGTTTAAAGCCAGGTAAATCCACAATAAACCAGATATTCACACTGCGGTAGGTCTTGGCGAATACCCAGGAATAGCTGCCAACGTCACAACTGGCAGCTACAAATTCGAAGTTATGTAAGACTTTGTCTACCTTGGCTCACTAGTGACCAGCGACAAGAACATCAGCGCTGAAATCATACGCAGAATTACTCTTGCCAACGGTTGCTTCTTTGGGCTCAAGAGGCAATTGAGAAGTAGAGTCCTCTCCCGAAAAACCAAGGTTGCGCTATACAAGGCCTTAATCGTCCCGCTCCTCCCCTATGGTGCAGGGTCCTGGACTTTAGAAAAAGCGTATGAGAAAGCCCTTGGTCGTTTCGTGAGGAAAAATCTGTGGGGAGTGGAGGAAAAGATACAACGAGGAACGGCGTCTACGGGGGCTAGGCCAGGTAGAACGAATGGATAGCACAGTCCGGCTCGAAGAGTCTTCGAATACAACCCCGATGGACGACGCAGCAGAGGACGACCGAATTTAAGGTGGCGCACACAGGTGGAAGGGGGCCTTATCCAACTGGGAGTGCGTCGCTGAAAATAGCTGGCAAAAGGCCGTGTCAGCTGAAGAAGCTCGTTCGTTGAGGCCCAGGTTCACACCAGATTGTAGCGCCATCTAGGTAAGTCACCTCATTTACACTATCTATTTCAAGATGAAGAATCCCAAACTATTTTTAAAAATATTTTAAATCAGAAATAGAAAAAAATGGGTAAGAGCGTGGTTAGTATAAAATTGATTATATAAGTAAAGCAAGACTAGCCGTATCTCACAAGCATCCGTACGGCTAATAAAATAGATAAACGATCTATCTCTGTATTTATTGGTGCGCCGGAACGCAACATTTCGTTTGCCAAGCTTGAACTTATTTTTTTTTTTTTTAAGTAAAGGTATGATTGTTGACATCGGTAGAAAAACTGTCGTGTCTGATGTCCGAATTAGCACATAACTAATTTGGTAGCAAAATATTAGCAAGACACACGCCGTATTTGTAGGAAAGGTGCCTAGTTTACCTAGAATTTGGTTTGAAAAATATCTCGCCGGCCGATCTTGTCAGTTGTGATGAAACCATGTTTCGAGATACCTGTAACATAACTAAAAAGTAAAAAATAATTAAGAGAAACAAGCAATTTAAGTTAGCATCCGGTAGTTGATATTGATGTCACAATCAAGCTTAAACACAGTAAAGCTATTTATTTAAGTCCAAACAAGCGCCACTATTGTGTTTTATAATTTTTCACAAAAGTTGTTATTATGACACCATCGGCCTTATCGTATTACAATTCACTCTTTCCACGGACATGTGGCATCAAAACATGTTGCAGATCGATCAATGGATCTACGGTCATTTTTGCTCAGTCAACGCTCAGGACCAGGTAGGCAAAAAAAGCCCGAGAGCGGCTACAGATACATTTCACTTTTTTGTTTTTTAAATCACCACGCATAACCGTTATATCGGTCATGAAAAAAAATTGATTACAATCTATCTATAGACGACTACAATACAGAAACATCAACAGAAAAGAATCTTGTAATTGACAGAGAATGGAATGAGCCGACATTTAATTGAATCAGTGCGAATGACTTTTCTGTGAATCACGTCAATGGACAGCCTCATACACACACACTGGACACAGAACAATGATGACAATCATCAGGTCAGATGCATCCCGAGTTGTATTTAGAAAAGTCATAGAACAAACAACAAAAAAACAAAAAAGACAACATTTACTCTAGCTTGCTATCGGCGTTTTGATAACTTTCAAAAGACCACATGTCCCCACACTGAACTACTGAACTCTACGAATAAGGCTCTTTCAATTGATCTACTTTATGAGCACACACGTGACTACATCGAATACTATTCTCATTAATCTTATGTTTCATGCCATATGTCTGAGCATAAGTACACGTGAAGTGGCTTACTTTTTCAATTCGATCGATTTTTATCTATCGGATCGCCAGCAATGTATATAGTAAACAACGCACGAATTCAAATACGAGATCACTGTGTCGTTGACCGGTTGCGTATAGTTCACAACCGACTATGTAGTATAGGAAGCGGAAATCAGGAAATCAATCTTAGAGAGCTTAAGAACCGAGAGAAAACGAAAAAGGAATGGTGAACGCGAAATCACATCTTAAGACGAACACGATGTTTTTGGTATCGCACTACAAATCGGACTGGCCATTGGTCTCACAAGCCTCAAAGAGCGTTTAAGCTGAGCGTATAATCTACGAAAGTGATCTTTCGTTGAGCGCGAGAGTATCGCATTTAGGGTGGGAGATGATCCATTCAGGCATTGTCGCTTGAATTTGCTGTCAGCCAATGTTAATCTGTCCAGATACAATAGATTCATCGCTAATTTCTTTTTTACTTCAACATTTGCAAATATTTGGATTTCGACTTGTGTTTCGCGTGTGATACGTGTGTATGGAGCAAAACAACATTTTCAGGTCAATAGAAACGGCAAGTTTGTTTGAATAAGAGAGAATATGTATGAATCGATAGATATCTGATGGATCCCGAGTATCTATGGGGAATAGACGAAGGGTTTGATGGGTCAAGGTTAGTGGGTAACTTTGCGAGAGATACGCAGGCTTATGAAATGTATTTAACTCACAGTGGTATACGTGGCGAATGTTCTCTTTTCTTTTTTTTTTTTTATTAAATATTCAATTTAGTAATTTTGAATATCAAGGGTATCTGGTGGAGTAGAGAGCCAGCTACCTAACGACCGGCCTCGCCAAAGGTTGGTTTTAAATTTTATTTTGGTCTTTTGTTTTTTGCCAACATTTGCAGTAGTCACTCTGGAATTTTCGGAATAGAAGTTACATAAACTTGATCATTTCAAGTGGTAAGTGGACAAGTTCGACTACAAACTGAGGTCATAACTGTCACATGCTTTAAACCCACTTACCATCTACGAACTTGATTCACCATTGAGCGGAGATAATAGCTGTTACGGCACATATTTGGAGTATTTGCTCTACATACGATATATGCAAGCGCATCTAGTGCGTGATCGTGAAAGGGGAGCCCAGCCGAACGTATTGATTCCAAATTCTGAGAAGAATTTGCTACGAGTTTTCCACTAAACTTGACATTATAGCCAATTAAGCCCAGACAGGCAACCGGTTCCTCTCTCTCTAAGCCATCAGCTATGGTATTAATGCGAATCACTTCCATTTATTCGGTGGCTTAACCGACAGAACGGTTCACAAACGCCGCCAAATGTTAACCACATACCTAATATCTATATTCTAGACAATACCTGTTTATCTGCACAAGATACGATGAAAACTTTCCAACCAGTCAGGTAAACAAAAAAATCCATTTGCAGATAAAAATCTCAATCAGACGCTACGTCCGCGATTCGCACGATTGGGAATTAATTAACTGCCAGTCCTCTCTACAATCGATATCCATCCAAATAGCCATTCAGGGGCGCCTGGTATCTATGGATTGGCTGTCCCAATGTAATGTTTCCGCATTACACTCCGCACACGTATCACACTAATAATTCGCTTTCGTTTAGCACGTCGTTTGGAGTCATTTACACTCTAGCCGAACGATGATTGGACGACTTTGCTAATTAGATGCAAGCACCTTGGATCTGTGTGTTTGTTTGAGAAAGACGCGCGTTTATTCTTCCGAATGTTTGGTTCTTTTTCAATCGATAGACAAGGCCATGTGTTAAGTGCTTCACACCTATGTACATACATGGGTAGCTCTGTGTGTATCTTTTTAATCTGCACTTTGTAAATAGTGATTGTAATAGTACTGGAAAATAACCATCAAAACAGGCAAACATCTCTCGAGATAAGATACAAGTCTTAGCAGATTGTTAATAGGATATGTGGGATTAAGTCATTCTTTCATTCTTTCATTGTAAACAAGCATCAGGTGATAGATATTCACTTATTAATGTGTTTTTGAGCCACTGGAAACAGAGGTTCTAGAAATATTTGCAATTAAACACTAATGTCGTTTTGAATGCCAATGTTTGAGTTAACGGCCCGACTGACATTGGTCGGTGAGCGACCTGATATCAAACTAGAAACATATCAAACTGGTTACGATCTATAGCTTCGTCATCAACGACCATCAAGGTTCTGTAAGCGAATACTTTGCTTGCTTTGGTGGCAAGCTGGCCCGTGAAGGGCCAGAGCCAAGCTTCTCTCAATCACCCATGTTGTGCGTGATTTTATTTTCCCATAGGTGAAGGGGACCACAGTTTAATGCCGATTGCGAACGGCTTGAGTCGAGAAGCCTTTTTTATGGCAGGCATACTACGGGGGTTTTGCCAATACCCCGAAATAAACATTCGATGGCGTTGGTGTTATCGGGATCCGAACTCGCTCATATGCGAATATTTTCCCAAATTTTGACGTCAGTAAGTTGACGTTTTTTTTTTCTTTTTTTTTTTTTTTCATATAAAGTTGAACATTCTGTTTAACGGAGTTAGGGTTGGCATTCGAATAAATGAAGTATTATGTTCTTGCCGTTCGTTTAGCAGAGTTTTTACATATCTTTTCAGATCAATCGTTTTTTGGTTTTTTTCATATTTTCATAGAAAGTCAAACACCCTGTTTGAATTTATGACGGTTAAAATCTGGAGAATTTTTAAAACACGTGTTTGATTACGTAATACATCAATGAATAGAACATTTACATTAGATTTCAGGTCAACTGGTAGGTTTCCAAATTCGTTTCCATACAATGTTTAACGCCCTATTTGGTGCCGGTTAGAATTCAAATCGGAGCGAATCCAGTCTTGTACCATAAAAGTCATTTGAATGTTTATTGCGTAGCATGTAAGACAGAAGACAGTGAGCTTTCTGTGTATTTCTATTTGTATAGTAAGGGACGGGTCATATTTTCCTCGACATATTCTAAGGTCTTTACTTTTTTTGCAATCAGTTATTGGAAATGTAGGTTTTGACGGTGTATTAGACTACGAAAAACACATTATATGACCAAGGATCTGATAATTGCGCCAATTATAGGAGAATAAGCCTTTTTAACATCGACCATAAGTGAGACACCGTGGCGCAGTTGTTAGTGTGTTGGACTCTGACCCGCGATGAGCGAGTTCGGATCCTGATAACACCAACGCCGTCGAATGTTTATTTCGCGGCGACCCTCCTTGGTGGGGTACAATATTGGTGATGGAAGGGAACTTGACTCTGGCCCTTCAGGGGCTGTAACGCCCCCAAGAAAAGATAAGATATTCTCCGCCGTGCCTGAAACCATTCGTGAGCAGTTTGATAGGTTCCTATCAATGTGGTTTCAGACCAAAAATTCCCCGATAGGCCAGATATTCACATTGCGGTAGATCCTGAAGACGACCCGTGAATTCCAAGTTGATACGCATCACATCTTAGTCGAATTTAAGGCCGCATATGACGGTGTTTATAGGGAAAATCTGTACAAAGCAGAGGAAGTAAAGTATCTAGGTACTGACCTTGACCGCACACTCAACTGGAACTCCAATATTAAAACTAAGCTTACGAAAGCGGTTAAGGCCACGTGGGCCTGTCGACGCACTTACGGTAAAACCTGGGGACATAAACCTAAGGTAGTCCACTGGTCATATAACGCGATAGTAATACCTATTGTCACCTACGGGTCCATCGTATGGTGGACAAAAGTTGAGCAAAAAACAACAATTGTTAAGTTTCAACGCCTTCAGAGACTAGCATGTCTCGGCATTACAGGCGCTATGAAAACCTGCCCCACGGCAGCCCGAGAAGCACTCATTGGACTCACTCCACTGCACCTTTTTATCAAAAAGGTGGTATTACGTAGTGCAGTCAGAATTCTTTACTCGGGAACAAATATGCCATGTAGACCCGAGGGTCACATATCCATATTACAATACTTTCTCGAGCTGGATATGATTACCACGGCCTCGGACGCATTGCCGCACACCTTCACTTTCGACAAGAGATTTGAGATATTGATCCCAAATCGCTCAGCATGGGTAACCAGTGATCCCTTGCTCAATGTCAAAGGCCTTAGGTGATATACGGATGGCTCTAAGATGGCTTCTGGCTTTGGCACCGGCATCCTTGGACCAATCGCAAGATCTTGAAGACCATGGGGACGAGTCCCAACATTTTTTCAAGCAGAGTTGCATGCCATCCTAACATGCGTCAATCTAAATCTTGATACTGGCATCGGAGAAGTAACCGTCAACATACTCTCTGATTGGCAAGCAGAGCTTAAAGCGCTGAGTTCGTACAGCACGAACTCAAAAACCGTCAAGGAATGCCATGATGCCTTACAAGATCTCGACAAAAGAAATAATGTCAAACTTTGGTGGGTGCCAGGGCACAAAGGTATTAAAGGGCAATGAAATGGCCGACCAACTCGCCAGGAAAGGTTCCAGCTGTAAATATATACGTCCAGGACCATTCTGCGGCACTCCCAAGTCTAAGATCATTTTTTTCTTATACAAGTGGGAAAAATCGCAACACCTGTCCTTTTGGAACAACGTTTGGGGACTCCGTCAATCGAAACGACTTATACGGCCCCTGAACAAACACTCTACTGACATACTCAAACTCAATCGGGTATGTATCAGAAGACTGGTCAGCTACCTGACAGGACACTGCGGTCTGAGATATCATCTTAACAAAATTAGCCTCTCGTCTGGAACTGGGTGTCGATTCTATCTCGAGAACGAAGAGTGTGCTGCTCTCTGCCATCTTAGCAAGCGTATCCTTCTCAGTTATAACTCCTGAGGGGATCACCTCGGCTCCTACGAGAAGCATTCTCAACTTCATTATGGAAGTGGAGAAACTCCTCGGCTCATCGGCTAGCAGGGACAATAGATCTGCAAAGGTCAAATGCTATCCCAAATGCTATTTGCTAGCACTAGCCCCAAAAACAAGGAAATACAAAGTGGCTAAAATGGGTTCGAAGGTAAACGAGGGCCAAACCGACATCTTGGCCAGAACGTTACTATTGGCAGCTATAACTTTGATATAGTCAAGGATTTCGTCTACTTTGGCTAACTAGTAACAAGAATCAACGATACCAGCGTTGAATTTAGCGTTGAATTAGACGCAGAATAACTCTTGCCAACCGCTATTTCTTTTGGCTCAAGAGGCAATTGAGTAGTACTTGCCAGGTAGTGAACCAATGTGTGCAGCGACCCGACCCTTTGTTCCTGAGGAAAGAGGAAACTGGTCCTCCAGGTTGGGGGTTGCGCTTAGGGTTAACATCCCTATCGCATAAAACAAATATTTGTTCAGAGACAACTAACAGCCTCGGATACGGACGGATTACATGTTGACGACCCCCGCAAACGTTAAAAAGGAAACGAATTCCGGATCTGCACCCGGAACGTTAGGTCCCTCAACAGACCAGGTGCAGCCGGACAACTGGTCAATTCTTTGGATTGCTATAAGGCAGACATTACCGCGCTCCAAGAAGTGCGATGGGATGGGCCAAGCAAAAAGCGGATGAAAAACTGTGATATCTACTCCGGAAACTGCTACAGACAAAATAAGCAACGCTTATTCGGATACGGATTTGTTATTCGAGGCAGACTCAAAGACTGTAAGCGAACGCCTCATAACTATCCGCATCAAGGCCAATCTCGGCAATATAAGCTTAATATGTGTCCACGACCCCACAGAGGAGAAAGATGACCGACATAAAGACGACTAGGCAGAGCATATGCCCAATGTCCCAGCTATGACATCAAAATCTAGGAGATTTCAATGAGATTTGAACGAGTCATAGAAAAGCATAGCCTACACAACATCACATCAGAAAACGGACTAAAGCTAGTGGCCTTTATGGCGGGACATAATCTAGTAGTAGCAAGTACACGATTCCCACACCTCAATATACATAAGGGCAGCTGGCGGCCTTTGATCAATCGACAACCAATCAAATTAATCACATTGTGATCGACGGCAGACACTCCTCCAGCATCCTAGATGTCCGAACCTTTCGAGGAGCTAACATCGACTCGGATCATTACCTTGTTGCAGCCAAGGTACGGATGCGAATTTCTCTGAATCAACGGAGTCGAGTAAGAACAACAAAATTTAACGTCGGAAATCTGCAATCGCAGGAGACTGCCAGGACCTTCGCCCGATGCAATCTGCAAAAATCATAGAACAGCAATGGAGTCGTTGTCAGAACCCCATCAGAGAGGCCGCCTCAGATGTACTCGGTTTCGAACCCACACAGTGCACAGGAGTGCAGACAGGCTCAAGTAGGCAAACAGAATGAATACGTGGCTACATTGGATCGACGGACGAGAGCTGCGCGCGAGCTCTATGAACAGAAAAGGAGGGAGGAGCATGCGCTTCTGAGAAGAAAAAAGAAGGAGCACGATAAGCGCGAGATCGAGGAAATAGAGATGTGTTACTGCAGGAACGACGATCGAAAATTGTACCAAAAAATAAAACGAACATTCCAGAAGCCTGCAGGGATGAGCACGGACAACTAGTAGTGGAGTCACAGTCGATGCTGACATTGTGGAAGGACCACAGAGCGAACCATTAACAATGGACGAAGACGAAAGAGAATCCCGTCCACCCGACTTAAACGATGTTAAGAAACTTAGGTCTTATAAAGCTGCTGGAGCAGACGTCCGTCCCCGCGAACTGCTTAAAGCAGCTGGCGATGAGCGGGTCAGGAACATGCACCAACTCATCTGCAAAATATGGTCGGAAGAATGCATGCCCGATGAATGGAATCTCAGCCCGGTCCATAAGAAAGGAGGACCCTATCCCGATCCTGAACATTGCGTACAAGATCCTCTCTGCCGTACTGTGTGAGCGCCTGAAACCGTTCGTGGACAATCTGATAGGTGCCTGCCAGTGTGGATTCATGCCAGGAAAATCCACCATAGACCAAATAATTACACAACAGACGAGACGAGCTATACAGAACCAGGTCATGTTTTAACATTCCTGCCAAACTCGTCAGACTGTGCAGGATGACTATGGAGAACTCTCGCTGCTCCATTAAGGTCGGAGGTGAACTAAATGACCCCTTTGATGTTAAAAAAGTTTTAGAGAGGGTGATGCATGTGATGTGTCATGTAATGTCTTGAAAAGATCGTGCGAGACTCTGCGGCCAATACAAGAGGTAGGATCGACTTCAAGTCTACACAATTGCTTGCCTACGCAGATGACATTGACGTTATTGGACAGACAAAGCGACACGTCAATGAAGCGTTCGCAAGCATTGAAGCCGAAGCGGCTAAAGTGGGGCAAATTGCTTGCCTAAGCAGATGACATTGATGTTATTGGACCGACAAAGCGAGACCTCAATGAGACGTTCGCAAGCATTGAAGCAGAAGCGGCTAAAGTGTGTCTAAGGGTAAATGGGGACAAGACCAAATATATGCTGTCATTAAAGAAAGACACACAACACGGACGTCTTGGTCAGTACGTCACCTTCGTCATATTTTTGAAGTAGTCAAGGACTTCGTCTACCTTGGCTCGATAGTGACACCAGCGCTGAGATAAAACGCAGAATAACTCTTGCCAACTGCTACTTCTTTGGGCTCAAGAGGCAACTGAGTAGTAGAGCCCTCTCTCGAAGAACTAAGGTATCCCTATACAAAACCTTAATCATCCCGGTCCTCCTCTACGGCGCTGAGGCTTGGACGTCATCAAAAGCGGATGAAGACGTTCTTGGGCGTTTCGAGAGGAAAATTCTGCGTGCAATATTTGGTCCCGTTTGTGCAAACGGCATATCAGGGACGGTGCACTGAAAAGATCACCACTTCACAAAAACCAGTATGCCTACCAGCCTGGGAAAACGACCACGCATGCTCTTCTGGAACTAACGGCCCGGATCAACGAATCCCTGAGCGACAAAGAAATTGCGATAGGTTGCTTTCTCGATATTGAGGATGCCTTCAATACTGAATACACCCAAATAAAACGTTGCTCCTCAGCACAGGGGTGGACAATACCACATGCAATTGGATCCAACACATGCTTAGCAACAGGAAAATAAACACCTCACTAGGCAATGACAAAATCAGCGTAAACTCCGCGAAAGGATGCCCCCAAGGCGGGGTTCTTTCACCAGTCCTGTGGTCCATCGTGGTTAATGAACTGATAAGCATACTTAGCAACAATGGCTTCTATGTCCAAGGCTACGCTGACGACATAGTGATCCTGATTAGAGGCAAATTCGAAGACACAGTCTTGGAACTCCTCCAACGGGCACTAAACCTTGTTGCAAACTGGTGCATAAAGGTTGCACTAAATGTTAATCCTGGGAAAAGCATCATAGTCGCCTTCACCAAAAGAAGGAATAGGCACAAGCTTACCCAACCTACCCTCTTCGGTGAAGCGATAGAGTTCTCAAAAGAAGTCAAATATCTAGGGATAACTCTAGACGAAAAGCTCACTTGGAACTCTCACATTACAAAGACCATTGAGAAAGCCAGGATCTCTTTATGGACCAGCAAAAGTCTCACTGGCAAAAACTGGGGCATAAACCCCAAAATGTCCCGCTGGCTATATACAGCAATCATCTGACCAATTCTTACATATGACCAATTCTTACATATGCTACGCCCGTCTGGTGGCACAAAACAAAACAAGTATCAGTGCAAGCCAAGCTCAACAAATTGCAAAGACTAGCTTGCATCTGTATCACTGGGGCCATGTGAACAACCCCCACAGCAGGACTAGAAGTCATCACAGACCTGCCACCTCTTCATCTCCAACTGAAGAAAGAAGCAATGGTCTTCGCCCACAGGATGATCATGGAGGATGACTCTAACCGTAGGCTCTTTCACCCTAATATCCTTACCGAAATAAACAGGCATGAAATCCTAAAGATATCTCCCACAGACAACTGTCTCCCCAGATACAACTTCAGCCAAAACTACAAGGTCAGATTCCCCAACCGACAAAACTGGGAACAGGATAGACCCTCCTTCAATCGTGGATCCTACGTGTGGAACACAGATGGCTCCAAAACGGACGAAGGCGTTGGGGCTGGAGTATACGGAGCAACTACAGGCACATGCATCTACGTCAGCATGGACAGATATAACTCCGTTTTTCAAGCAGAGATATTTGCTATAGAACTCTGCCTCAGAGAAAATATAAACAGAAATATACTTAACAAAAACATTTACATTCTCTCTGACAGCAAGGCTGCACTTCTAGCCCTAATGAGCTATGTAATCAACTCCAAATTGGTATGGGACTGCCTACAACTACTTCACCAGCTGGCCAGTACAAACAGAGTTCATCTCATTTGGATACCTAGACACAGCGGCCATACAGGCAACGAAAAGGCGGACCTACTAGTTAGGAATGGCTCTGCATCACCATTTATGATGCCACGGCCTTTCTGCGGCATACCCATTAGCACCACCAAATGCTGCATAAACAATTGGTTAAGGAACACGACGGATCACTACTGGTTACAAACGAAAGGTAGCAGACAGGCCAAGCTTTTCCTCCCAACTACATCCCTCAAAAGAACGAAACAACTTCTCATGCTTTCGAGGAGTCAGATTCGTTTTATCACAGGTTTCCTTACTGGACACTGCCCAGTTAATAGACACCTCAAAACAATGGGCATCATACAAGATGACACTTGCCGAATGTGTAATGAAGACGAAGAAAGAGCAGAGCACATACTATGCCACTGTAACTGCCTTGTCAGTACACGTCTTCGTCACCTAGGCAAGTATTATCTTGAAGCAGAAGAAATCGCTGCTAGCTCACTCAAAAGCATACTAAGTTTTATCACGAACTCAGGTTTTCTGAGTGAACTGCAAGTGGGGGACATCACAATAGGCCCTATCGTGGCCGCAGTGATCAGGCGACTCTGTCCCACCCCCTGACCCTATCTATCTGTGTAAACGGAGAGTGGAGGAGGAGATTCAACCAAGAACTGCACGGGCTGTACAGCGACATCGGCCTGGTTAGACGTCCTCGGATCCAACGCCTAAGATGGCTAGGCCGTGTAGAGCGAATGGACATCACCGCTCCGACCCGAAGAGTCTTCGATTCCAACCCCGAGGGACGACGCAGCAGATGGCGACCACATCTAAGGTGGCGCGCACAGGTGGAAAGGGACCTCAACCAACTGGGCGTGCGGCACTGGAAGCGGCTGGCCAAAGATCGTGCCGGCTGGAGAGGCTTGTTGGTTGAGGCCCTGGTTCACCCCGAACTGTAGCGCCATCAAAGTAAGTAAGTATTTGCCGAATGTTTTGCTTAATAAGTTGTAAGCTACGCATACCTTGTTTGTCATGGGTACAATGCCTACTTTGGAGTTTCTAAATGTGTGAGGGAAATCTTGACCTTTTGGAATTAGTAGTTTGGGAGGTATAGGTTTGGTTCTTCTTGAAAAGAGGAGTAGTTCTGTTTGGTAAAAATGTTTCCTAAAGTGTTTGAATATCTCTGAACCCAAGTATACATTTCGTGGGGACTGATTCGTAGCATGTTGGCCAAGTCTGTTATTCGAAATAGTTCAAAAAAGCATTAGGCCAATAAGACCTTCTTTCAACAACCCCTACTTAAAAGCGTTCTCATTAAAAACTATAAGACGTAAGGGTCGTTTCAATTCGACACTGCCTATCTACCGATCGACAGGCGATCAGGGTACAATTGAATCTAAAAAAACAGAATTGCCTGATCGACAATCACCATGCGATCCACTCACCTTTCTCCTAGTTGGAACTGCCTTAAAATAAAAAATCCAAATGTGAGTATCTGGTGCAATTTTCTCTTCTTCTCGACTTGCTTTATCTATCTACTTTCGATGTTGCTGGAATCTTCCTTCTTATCACTCGCTACAGTTGCTGAATGTACTTAAAATTGCATTGAAACTACTCAACTGTCTTCTCTTGAACGACTTGTTGTATAAAATAAAAATTTGCACTTTTTTCAGTTTGGATTTAAGATGATTAGTAACGATGTTCAGATAGTTCTCATTCATAACTAACACCGTATGCATTCACGGGTGGAAAATAATAGAAAAATTCGCACGAAACAGAACAATTGAATACGAGTACAACCGATAGGTTAATTAAAATAAATTAAATCGAAGTTCTCGTCGATCAACGATGTGATTTGATTGTAGGGGATAGTAGCTAGACTCCAGACATTTTAGGTTTTAGAAATTCGAATGTCTTGCGGAAAGGCATGTAAAAGTAAGCTAGTCACTGGAGGATGCACTGCGAAACTGATAGTCGCGGAACAAAAAAGCTAACTTTCGGGTGGGTTTTGCGATATACGAGTAGCTCTCTGTCGTGAGTGTGAGATATTGTCTTTTCTCGTATCCGTACGGTCGGATAAGAAATTGTAAACTAAACCCAACAGCTGGCTGTTAACTAGTTTATATAGCGCTGGCGGTCTTTCTATCGACTGTTGACTGTAGGCTGTGGCTCGTCGGCTGTGGATACGATCGAGGGGTATAGTGAGACAATCTCGGCCAGTGGCGACGGTGATAGCGATGATTGGGGCTAATCGTCGCTGCTCGGCTAAGTGACGTCAATAATATTGGATTTTGTCCGATAACACATCAGCCGCTGGCGGCGAGAAGTATTTGATTAAGGATTACCTTCTGTGGGGGTGTATTGGCTTAATCGGAGATTGTATGAAAATATCTCAACGAATAAGTCTTCGGTGCTTTCTAGCTCGTTTTGATCGTCGACATCGTTAAGACGTTGACCTTAAGCACTAAGTACTAAGTGGCCTTGAAATCAGTTTGGTTGTAAAACTTGTAAACGACTAACTTCTTGGATAACTCTTCCAACAGGTCATATTTGGACAAAGGCTATCGTTGGACACTCTAAAATTGCGAGTTAACGATCACATTTAATCTATAACGATCGTGTAACCTTTTGTGTACCCCTCACACAACGCGTCCTTGACATGTAAATTGTTGAGATTCAGATAGGACCGTATATGACTGACTAAGCACTGTATAAAGGAAATGTTTATGCTGGGCGTAGTCTGCATTAGACAATGAATTTAAATGCGGTCTTGTGCTTTAGCTATAAATTTAATACTCGGGTGTGTACGTTGGAAAAGGAAATAAAATATTCAATTATCGTGTCGGGTGTCAACATGAAGAGATTTTCTTACCGGTCATCTGAGAAGAAACAACGTGATTGAACATTCAAGTTAAAGGGTACATTCTTAAACCGCCTATACATAGGACCGCAATGGAAACGTTCATCGGAAAATTATTAAGAAAACCAGACGATAGACTATTATCTATTGTTTACAGAACAAATAATTGTCTAGCGATTAGAAATCAGAGGAAAATTATTTCTGAGACGAATAACATCACCGTTGTATATGAAAGTATGATTTAGGAACGAAGAACGTCATTGCTCGGCGGAGAAATAATATTCCGTGAGTTATTGTCACGATCAAATGCTAATGTGTATCTGTGCCTTTTTAATTATTTGTATCGTCTACTGAATTTATGGATTCGGTGAATATATGTTGTAAGGAAAGTCCAGTCTCCAGTCTCTTTAGCGATATTTTAGGAAGCTGTTCGAAGTTGTTTGAGGTTACAAATGACGAGGAATTTTTTTTTGAAATGCCCTGAACTATATCATTAATATCAGCAACATCAAAACCAATTCTGAACGTAATTTTTGAGGAGTGAAAGTTGTCTAACTTATCCCGTGACGTTGATGATACAAAAATCCTTGAAGCGACCCTGATAACAGACAGACAGATGTAATAGAAATCCGCACGGAACGCACATGAAGAGCATGAAAATATTTTATTTTGTTGATAGTTGGTGATAGGATAATTGCTAAAATCAGTACGCTAGGTGTAATGTCGAAAAAATGACTACCGGAAACACTTTTTCGAAAAAAAACACGCAAATGTCTATAAAAAGTGTTGCATACATCCAGGCGATGTGCTGTACATTTTCCCCAGCCTGTGAATATGCAATGTATTAACTTACATCTGTACGTTGATAACATTTCGCTGTCAAATCATGATGTCCCAACATGAAACACAGGTTGATGAAAAGTCTGATCCTTCGGATTTTAGTCTTCCTGGATATAGCTTAGTGCCATTATTCGTTTCTCACCGCGGTCTCGCCATCTATGTTCGTAGTGATATCGCTTACCAGCTGCTTCCGCAGTATAGCCAAACATCCACCTCGGAATTTCATTTCTTATGGCTAAAATTCACTCTTCGTAAGCACACAATTCACTGCTGTTTTCTTTACAGAAGCCCAAACCTGGACAGAAGTATCACGTTCGACGCGTTTGATGCACTGTCCGACTCCATTCAAAGAATTGTTTCCCGGTCTCCTCGCACTGAAATCGTTATTGCGGGCGATTTCAATGTTCACAATTCTCAGTGGCTTCGACATTCTGGACAGACAACACCCGAAGGAAGGTATGTCGAAATTTTCGCTGAGTTGAACCAATTAACTCAGCTTGTGAATGAGCCATCCCGTATCCCGGATATTGTCAGTCATACCGCCAATACCCTGGACTTGTTTCTTACCTCTCAACCTGATAAATACACCTTGGATGTATTATCTCCTCTAGGCTGGTCTGATCACTGTGTCATATCAGCTAAATTCCCATACTCACTCCACTCAGTTAAAGAAAAAGCTCCCAAAAGAATAATATGGGAACATAAGAAAGCTAATTGGTGCGGCCTTAACAACTTCTTTCGGAGCTTTAACTGGTCGTTGTGCTTCCTCGACAACGACGTGGACGCCGCGGCTGATATGTTTATTACATTATCAACACTGGCATAAGCAATTTTATCCCTAATAGGGTAAAAAGTCTAAAGCCGGTAGATAATGCGTGGTTTGACTGGAGCTGCAAAGAGGTTATCAGGTTGAGAGAGATAAGTTTTCGGAATTATAAAGCAAACACCACTGAGGAAAACCGAAAAAGATATATACAAGACAGAAATGACTGCAACTCCCACATACGACGAGCCAAATTTTTACACGACCAAAAACTGAGGCGTAAAATCCTACAATGTCCCAAGGGTAGCAGAAGTTTTTGGTCTTTTGTTAAAAACATCACAAACTCCGTATCGTCGTCTATACCTACGCTCATTCACAATGGCATTCCAGCTGTCAAACCCTTAGACAAAGCTAATCTGCTTGCTGCCCACTTCGCAGCGAACTCGCAGCTCCCCAAATCATCTTTGACACCGCCTGTTCTGGAGTGCGTAAATTCCAGCATGGAACAAATTCACTTCCGTACTCGTGCAGTTGCAAGGGTTCTTAAAGAACTTGACATACTCAAATCCCCTGGTCCAGATGGTATTTCCCCAATAATTCTGAAGAGGTGTTCTTCTACGCTGGCAAAACCACTGCGTAAGCTTTTTCACCTTTCCTACTCTTCTGGGCTCTACCCGAGTAGGTGGAAAACAGCATTTGTCCAGCCCATTCCCAAAAAAGGCGAATCTTCTTCTCTCTCCAATTACCGACCCATTGCACTAACGTCCCTTCTTTCCAAGGTCATGGAAACACTGATAAATCGTCAGTTAATGAAATATCTCGAGTCGCAGAAACTCCTCAATGACCGGCAGTACGGTTTCCGCAGCAACAGATCCACTGGTGATTTGATGGCATATCTCACCGAGAAGTGGAATCATTCGCTCCACCAGGCGGGTGAGAGCAAAGTAGTTGCACTTGATATTTCGAAAGCATTTGACAGAGTCTGGCATGAAGCTCTTTTGTCGAAAATGCGTGCATTCGGGATCGACGACTCTCTTCTTCTATGGATTAGAAGCTACCTTTCGAATCGTTCAATTCAAGTTGTCTTGGACGGATTCAAGTCTGACACTCACTATGTAAATGCTGGTGTTCCCCAGGGCTCCGTTTTGTCTCCGACACTCTTTCTCATTTTTATAAATGATCTCTTGTCTGTTACTTCTAATCCAATTCACTCCTTCGCTGACGACAGTACCCTCAGCTTCTCATATTCGTTCACTTCTTTACGACCCTGCACTTCGGCTGTAAATAATGAGCGGCAGCGTACGTTAAGCTCATTATATTCCGACATCGACAGCATCATCCAATGGGGTAAAAACAATAGAGTGGAATTTAATGCTTCTAAAACACAATGCTGTCTTCTGTCGTTAAAGCGTAACACCGACCCAATGCCATCATTCATGAATGGCACTTGTACCACGGAAGCCGAAAAGCTTTCCATCCTGGGTATGTGCATCAGTGACAACCTTTTTTGGAATGATCACATATTCAGTGTCGCTAAGAATGCCGCGAAATGCCTAGGTTTCCTATACAGATGCAAGAAATTCTTCACACCCACCGATCTGGCTACAATTTACAAGGCGTTCATTCGTCCTAAATTGGAGTTCAACGCTCATGTCTGGTCTGGTGCATCTAAGACCTCATTGCACCTACTAGATAGATTACAAAAACGCGCGATAAAACTGATAGATGACCCCAGCATTACCAAAACACTAGACTCGCTGGAACATCGCAGGAACGTATCCTGCCTTTCATTGTTTTATCGTTACTTTCATCATAAATGCTCTGATGAAATAGCCAGTTGCATTCCGCCCCTTCATAACTTCTCCCGCGATACACGCCTCTCCCGGAATGCGCATGAATTCACCTTGAAGCTCGTTTTCGGTCGCACTGTCAAATATAGAAATTCTTTCCTCAACCGAACCACACGAATGTGGAACGCGCTACCTCGTTCAGTCTTCCCCCCTCAATACAATATGCAGACATTTAAGACCAATGTCAATAGGCAGCTCCTCTCCCTCTCCCTGTTACCTTCTGCTCGCACAACGTCCGTCGTTATAAGGCCTTAGCCTTGAGTGCGCGTACGACTCTAAAAAAAAAAAAAAAAAAAAAAAATTCACGCAAAAAGGAATTTTGATCAAAATTAAGGACTTTTTCTCTGATTTATTAAGCATGCTGTGAGGTTTTCGTACACACATTCTTAGTCTGTTACTTACTTGCTTAGGTGGCGCTACAGTCCGGTGGCAAAAGACCGAGTCAGCTGGAGAAGCTTGTTGGTTGAGGCCCCCTTCCACCTGTGTGCGCCACCTTATATTCGATCGTCCTCTGTTGCGTCGTCCTTTGGGGTTGGACTCGAAGACTCTTCGAGCCGAAGCTGTTTTATCCATTCGCTCTACATGGCCGAGCCCCCGTAGACGCCGTTCCTCGTAGTGTCTATTCGTCCATAAAAAACTTCTTAAATCATGAAAACATTGCATACCATTTTACTTCACCAAACACACATACTTACTTACTTAGGTGGCGCTACAGTCCGTGGTGAACCTGGGCCTCAACCAACAAGCGTCTCCAGCTGGCACGGTCTTTGGCCAGCTGTTTCCAGCGCCGCACGCCCTGTTGGTTAAGGTTCCCTTCCACCTGCATGCGCCACCGATGATGCGGCCGTCCTCTGCCGCGCCTTCCATCCGGAGTGGATTCGAAGACTCTTCGGGTCGGAGCTGTATTTCCATGCGCTCTATATGGCCTAGCCACCTTAGACGCTGTATCCGTAGACGTCGTACCAGGCCGATGTCGCTATACAACCACTGTACGGGTTGTATGCACCGTTTGAACAAACGGGACCGTAGATAGTGCGCAGAATTTTCCTCTCGAAACGACCAAGGGCATCTTCATCCGCTTTTGTTAAGGTTCTAGCCTCTGCGCCGTAAAGGAGGACTGGGATGATTAAGGTCTTATATAGTCTCACCCCGGTTTTCCGAGAGAGGGTTCTACTTCTCAATTGCCTCTTGAGCGCAAAGAAACAGCGGTTGGCAAGAGTGATTCTACGTTTTATCTCAGCGCTGGGGTTGTTGTCGCTGGTCATCAGTGAGCCAAGGTAGACGAATTCCTTGACCACTTCAAAGTTATATCCGCCCATGGTGACGTTCTGGCCAATACGGCGGTGTTGTCCGTCTCTTTTAGATGAAAGCAGATATCTGGTTTTACCCTCATTAACCTTGAGACCCATCTTAGCCGGTTCTACCTCAATGCTTACAAAGGTCTCGCTGTGCCCGTCCCATCACGTCAATGTCGTCTTGAAATAAATCGTACCTCTTGTGTTGGCCAGTGACTCTTGCACGATCTTTTCAAGCACGATGTGGAAAAAGTTGCATGACAGCGCGTCACCTTACCTAATCCTTTTTTAATATCAAAGGGGTCTCGGTTTGCTCACCTTAATGGAGCAGCGAGAATTCGCCATCGTCATCCTTCACAGTCGAACGAGTTTGGCAGGGATGTTAAAACTAGACATGGCGTTGTATAGCTCCTCTCTATACACGCTGTCATAAGCAGCCTTGAAATCGACGAAGAGGTGGTGAGTGTCGATTTGGTATTCCTGGTCTTCTCTGATAAGAACCGATCAGGTTATCCACAAACGGTTTCAGGCGTTCACACAATACGGCAGAGAAGATCTTATATGCGATGTTAAGGAGACTTATTCCCCTATAGTTGGCGCAGTAATAGGGTCTCCTTTCTTATGGACCGGGCAAACGATGCTGAGATTCCATTCGTCGGGCATGCTTTCCTCCGACCATACCTTGCAAATGAGATGGTGCATGCACCTTACCAGCTCATCTCCAGCCGCCTTAAGAAGCTCAGCAGACAGGCCGTCTGCGCCCGCGGCTTTATTAGACTTAAGACTTGATATCGCTATTTTGACTTCGTCTAGGTCGGGTGGACTGAATTCTTTTTCATTGTCGTCCATTACGAATGACTCGTTCTGCCTGACAGCGGTATCTTGTCTATCGTCGCCGTTATACAGTCTGCAGAAGTGGTCTTTCCAAATCCTCAGCATCGACTGCGACTCTACTACCAGTTCTCCATTTTCATCCCTGCAGGCCGCCGCTCTGGCTTTGTAGCCATGTCATGTTCGTTTTACCTTATTGTAAAACTTACGGGCGTCATTCCTGCGGAAGCATCTCTCCATCTCCTCGATCTCACGCTTTCCGTGCTCTCTCTTCTTTCTTCTGAAAAGCGTGTGTTCCTCTCTTCTCTCCTGCTCATAGATTTCGCGAGCAGCTCTCGTCCGTCGTTGCAGCATGGCTTTATATGCCTCTTGTTTTGCTGCATGGGCTTGTTCGCATTGTTCATCGAACCAGGGGTTTCTAGGTCGTGGCGGTTTGAAACCCAGCACCTCTGAGGCAGCGTCTCTGACGGCGCTCTGGCAATGCGCCCATTCCTGCTCTATTGCTTGTGCTAATGTGGGCGGATTTTGAGAGGGCTTGGAGGAGACACGATCGGCAAAGATTCTGGCAGTCTCTTGCGATTGTAGCTTTCCGACGTTAAACTTACGTTGTCTTACTCGACTAGTAAGCATTCTTGATATTTTCATTCATGCCTTGGCTACAACAAGGTAGTGGTCCGAGAAGACACAAAAGAGATCAAAACTGGGAAGTTTGCTACTGGGTGTGCGATATTAGCGCCGTTCACACCATACGATTTGCTTGATGACTCGTGTCTGTACTGCCAATCGTCAATGTGAACGCTCCGTACTGCAAGTCGATACGATTTGTAGTATGAAGCTCAGAATTTTCGACTTTTTGCCTTGCTTGTGTGGGTGCCCGTGTATGTGTAAAAGTCAGAAATGATACTTCCATACGTTTTTCACTTTTTTTTTTTTGTGATTTCGAAGGGTGAACATCAGCGGACAAAGGCGATATGACGACGAATTTAGTGACAAGTTATGGCATTTCCAAGCTTGTAGATGTAATAATAGACTATTGTTGGCGGGATTGGTGTCTACTTCCGAGCTTCGGATATATGTATGTAGCTGGCTTAAATTGGTAGTGGTCAGCAAAACTCTACATCTTGTGGTTATAATTCCAAAAATATTTTCTACTACACGCCACCACGATACTTCGACTTGGGAGCCGCCGGGACCGACGCCAGGCACCGAGATTCCGACCGCCAGTTGCGGGGCTCCTGTTTCTCGTGGTACCAGATTATAGCTACCGGTGGAGCTTCGCGATCGCAAGGTCACTTCCAGATGAGTCCCGTAAAGTTCGAGGTCTAGCACCTCACCCTAGAAAAACTCCCAACTTTGGAGCAAGCCAGTACTCCAGCGCCTCGCTTCTTACGACAGGCATGCATTTCATTCTCCCCATTTTGTAACAACTCGGATGTATATTTAAAAGAAAGAAAACAGGGGTAACGATATTCACGACACAAATTCTCTCTCACAAATGAAATCTATCAAACTTGCAGCATAGTGTGAACGCTACGTACTTTTGATTGTAAAAAAAATCGTATAGACAAATCGTATGGTGTGAACGCCGCTATTGTCGACTAACCTTAGTTCAGTATGTGACCAAGGGGATTTTTTGGATGAAAATCATGTCTGTTGTATGGGAGTCCCCCTTAGCGGCAACAGAAATACATCATCTGTGAAAATTTCAACTGTCTAACTATCACGGTTCATGAGATACAGCCTGGTGACAGACGGACGGACGGACAGCGAAGTCCTAGTAATAGGGTTCCGTTTTACCTTTAGGTACGGAACCCTAAAAACGATAAGAAAGGTGTTTTAAAACTCGATTCGGTCTCCAACATACATATGTATGTATTCCCTATTACTCTCGGGGTTGGATTCAAAGAATCTCCGGGCTGGAGCTGTGGTGTCCATTCGCTCTACATGGCCCATCCATCTTGGGCGTTGAATCCGTAGACGCCCGACTAGACTCAAGTCGCTGAACAGCCCGTTAAGTTCGTGGTTGAATCTTTTCCTCCATCCCCCGTCTGCGTTTATCGTAATCTTTCTCTCGAACCGACCGACCAAGGGTCTCCTCATCCGCTTTTGATAGTGTCCATGCTTCTGCGCCGTACAGCAGGACCGAGAGGATATGAGTCTTATATAGAGTAAACTTTGTCGTTCGGGAGAGGGCTCTATTACTCAATTGCCTCCTGAGCCCAAAGGAACAGCGATTGGCAAGAGTGATTCTGCGTTTGATTTCGGAACTGATGTCGTTGTTCCAGGTCACTGCGGAGCCAAGGTAGACGAAGTCCTTAACTACCTCGAACTTATATCTGCCAATACAAACGTTCTGGCCAAGACGTCGGTGTTGAGCGTCCTTTTTTGATGACAGCATATATTTATAGGTAGTTTTGCCCTCGTTTACTGCCAAACCAATTTTCGCCGCATCCCTCTCAATACTCGCCTATCGGAAAGGTGTTCATCGGATCGGATGGAGCAGCGAGCATTCTCCAAAGTCATCCTGCATAGACTGGCGAGTTGAGCAGGTATGTCGAAGGTAGACATGGCGTTGTATAGCTCGTCTCTAATTGCGATGTCGAATCCGGCTTTAAAGTCGACAAATAGGTGGTGAGTGTCGACCTGAAGTGTGAAGAATTAGTCGATGTTGGACTTCCCTGGTCTGAAGTCACACTGATAAGGGTCTATCAGCTTATTTACAAAAGCCTTCAGGCGCTCACACAAAACGGTAGAGAAGATTTTGTAGGCGATGTTAAGAAAACTTATTCCTCTCTAGTTGGCGCAGTCAGAGGGGTCTCCTTTCTTGTGGATCCGGTTTACGATGCTGAGACTCCTTTCCTCGGGCATACTTTCCTCTGACCATATCTTACAAATGAGCTCGCGCATGTTCCTAACCAGGTCATTGGGGCCTCCTTTCTTGTGGACCGGGCAAACGATGCTGAGATTTCATTCGTCGGGCATGCTTTCCTCCGATCATATTTTACAGATGAGCTGGTGCATGCACCCTACCAGCTCATCTCCAGCCGCTTTAAATAGCTCAGCAGACAGATCGTCCGCCGCTTTATTAATCTCAAGCTTCGAAATTGCCAGCTTAATTTCATCTAGGTAGGATGGACGGAATTTTTTTGCATCTTCGCCCGTTGCGAATAGATTATTCTGCCTGACAGCGGTATTAGATCTTTCTTTACTACTAGACTTCCGCTCTGGCTTTATAGCCCTAGCAAGCTCGTTTTACCTTTTCGAAAAACTTGCGAGCATTATTCCTGGATAGCATCTCTCCACCTCCTAGATCTCACGCTTATCACGCTGTCTTCCTCAAAAGCGTTTCTGCTCGTAGTGTTCACGAGCAGCTCTCGTCCGTCTTTGTAGCATGGTTTTGTAGGCTTTTTGCTTTACTTCATGCGCTTGTTCAGCGTTTCTAGCTGGCGGTGGTTTGAAAGCCAACACATTAGAGGCAGCGTTTCTGATGGCGCGCTGGCAATGCTCCAACTGTTGTTCTGTGGATTGTGCCGGTGTCATCGGAATTTGCCAGGTTCCTTTGTGGATGTTGAGATGCACGAATCTAGTAGCCGATGTCCGTTTTCGGACGTGGGGTTGAGCCGTGATCGACTCAAAGGCTTGTGGCTGCCTCGCAACAATTTATTTTTTCGGTGATAGGGATGTTACCCCTAATCACAGCCCCCAACCTGGAAGGCCAGGTTCCTCCTTCCCCAGGAACAAGGGGGTCGGGTCAATGCACACATTGATTCTCTACCTGGCGGATGCCAGGGCAGCTATTCATGAGAGGCCACGCGGAGACTGTGTGTCAACTTGAATTGAGCAGGTGCAGAGGTCGAAGCTGGCATTTGCCACGTTAAATGTGATCAAATCTTCGCTCTGTTTGCTCGCTCCCTCTCCCCTAATTCCGTTGACATAGCCCCCAATTTCCCCCTTCTAACCATGATTGGTCGAGGGCTCATGACAAAGGCTTTAGACAGCAAAAATTGATAAGTAAACTTGTAAAGCCAAACTGTAACTATCGAACTTTCATAGATTTTAATGACTCCCAATAGTAAAAATGCCTTATTAGGTCATGTTGTGACTCTTTCTTTAAGCTGAGCTGTCACGGGGTGATTTCTATTTTGTTGGTAACACTTAATCGCATAAATGGCGCGAAATTCAAATTTCGTTTAGAGAAATCTTTAAAAATAACTTTATTATCCACAAAATCTTACTTTATGAGCTCCCTAACTTCACACCTATATATCCACAAATACGAATAAATTGGAATTCCGATTTTAGCCAAAGATATTGTCATAGACTCTATGCCAGAATCCGTTCTTTCGAAACATAGTCGCGCTATTCACACTCACCACGTCCCTATATGACTCTAGTAGTTTCCTATCGATCGGTCCCCAGTTTGACTGAGGCTTAAAGGCTGATATGATTCGTTTTCGCAAGGGTCCCTTCGGCTGTTTGGTGACAGCATATATGCCCCAAAATACCAACTGAAGAATTCCAAACGCCGACAGACACCAACCGAACGCTAGAACAAGAACAAAATGAGTTTTTAGTAGAAAATTTGTTTGAACATCTCACCGTAGAGTCCGTCACTGTAGGTGTATCCATTATACTGTAGCGGTTTATAATCTACCAAAGTGTACACTAAAATTGCTGCCATAACTGCAGGTGTTACAATGCTCCAGCACAGTCGATAGTATATACTGGTCTTCAGACCTAGCATGAAGAAGATGTCCTGGCACAAGCGTTTGACTCCTAGTTTAAGGAGAAATTTTACAAACGCTACAGATCATCATCATCTGGCTTAAAGTGATCTTACCATAAATCCAGCCAATGGCAATGAGTTCCACAATGGCCAAAACGAGTGCCACAAATGAAGCACCATAGAAGTCAACAAAATTTAATACATACTGTCCACCAGGAGTGATGTAGATCAGTCCCAAAGAGAAACCAACAGCCACAATACTCATGACGATCACCCAGTGCCTGGTCGAGGAAAACTGATCCTTCACCACGGTCATGATACATGACGCCATTCCTACATTGCTCCCAATCCCGAGGACGAATAACATTAGGAAGAACAAAACTGCAAAGAACTAATAATCATCAATTGGGTAGTGATCAGTTGTCGATCACCATCGTACCTGGGGACAAAAACTGAATTTAGAAATAGCGTCTGGATAGGACACGAATGCTAGTCCGGTTCCACCTTTCACCACGCTCTTGATGTCGGTTGTGTTGCTCTCATGGGCGAGATTGCCCAAAATTCCAAATATGATCACTCCTGAGATGAGAGATGTAAACGTGTCCAGAGTGGTCACAATATTGGCATCTCTAGAAGATTTTAAGGCGTTATACAGTAATTCCTGAGGGGAGCATCTTACCTGTAGACATTGTGTCCGAATCGATTGTACGAGGCGTACATGATGATATTCCCAAAGCAAATGGCCAATGAGAAAAATACCTGCGTCACAGCTGCATACCATACCTTAGGATCAAGTAGCTTTTCCCACTGTGGATTGATAAAGTACAGCACTCCATCGAACGCGCCTGGGAGAGTCAAGGCACGGATAAGCAAGATCACCATCACAACATATGGAAATAGGGCAAGGAAATACGATGCCTTTCCAGAGCTTCGCACGCCTTGAATCATTATTATAGCGACGACGCACCAGGCTACAGCGAGGCATATAGCCAACTGCCAGCTAGGAGTTCCGATTCCATCATCAATCGAGTCTTTCTCTCGTAGGACTATCTTTCTAAGAACACCATTTTGAAGCAAGTTATATGCCTGATTGAAGGAACAACTCACGTGAAGTAGAATTGCGCCGAAGTGATCTTCGTGGTACCATTATGTACACTCCCGTTTCCTTTCAAGATCGAGTCGATACACGTATTGCCCCATTCCTCGCGGCAATAACTCCACGGAAGCACACTTGAGAACGATGCAAACAGGTAGAATAGCGTCAAGGCCATTAGTGTGGCATAGTACGTCGTCACATAACCCGTTGCCAGCACCTGTCCATATCCCACTCCCCTCATGATCGGCGACAGATCAAATACGTTTACACTACCCCGGCTTGAGAACTGCCCCAAGATCATCTCCATATAGTACACAGGTTTGCCTACCAGGAACAAGACGATCAGGTAGGGTATGACAAACGCACCGCCACCATTCTCGAGTGCCGTGAATGGAAATCGCCACACATTGCCCAGTCCGACTGAGAGAGCGATGCATGACATGAGAAACTGAATATCCTTGCCCCATTGGTCGCGACCGATATTACCGTCGCTAGTCACGCTGGATGCTCGTCGAGTGTCGTTTGTTTTCTGAAATGACAAATCGCCTCGCTGTCATGGTGGCACAGTGGATTGAATACTTACTTACCTCGTTTAGACTTATGTTGGAGACGGTGGTGGAACTAGACCTGTAAGCGCCCGGGATTGAGGTGGTTGACCCCAACGTGCCATAATATCCTTCGTTCACAAAGCCGTCGTTGCTCATGCTTGCGTGTTAAATCACCTGGAAATGAATGGAATCTGCTTGTCACAAGCTCATGTTGGTTCGACTCGACCCGAAGGTCGACGTAGATACACATATCGAATGAATCATTGACTTGGCGTCTGTGTTTCGCGTTATGCTCGCTTACTAACCGGTCATAGGGGTCGCAAATGGGGGAATGGAATCGGTATTGTTTCGCATTTACCCACGTAGAGCGCGCGAATACCTGTTATTTGGCTTGAGCTATGCGGGTTTGTTGGACTAGCGTGCGACTTGAACACACTATGCAAACTGGAACCTACAAGCTATCGCTGTATAGTACATATTATGTTACTCTTTCAGATAGATTCCGGTTTGCTCACGTTACAACCACTTGAAGTGGTTTTTGTATTGATAAGGGTAATCATTTACAATGCGATCGCAAGAAACGAGGTGACAGGTATATGAGCCATAAAGAGATTTTTGTTTTTTATGACGGACTATGACGGATTAGGAGAGACGCATAGGAAGTCGCGAAAACTTTGGCTAGGATGGCAGGACCTATTAAAAACGCTTGCTATCCGTTTGTTAAGGCACTTTTTACGACCGAAAATAGCGGTAACGACGCTCTTAATTGCATCAAACTCTAGATAACACTTATCGCGATGATTACACTACATCTATGCACCTTTGCAGTACACCCACGTAGAAGTTCACCCAGTTTTCCAGCTCGATGATGTCTTGCGTCTTTAATGCTCAAATCACTCTTATTGTCTGAGATTAAAACCTGAGACACGGTAATCGCTATACTCACAACGCAAGGTAAAGCCACAAACCTATATTCTCATCTATTATATTCAGAGTGATATAACGCGAAACATATACCCGGCACATGCTCACCAGGAAGTCTAGACTCTCGCTCTGGACACGTATTCTTCACAATTGATTTTCTCGATGCATATTTAAACGAACTAATGAGTAAACAATTGAAAGCAATTGAATTGTGGAACGAATGCGGGAATAGAATCAAAACAAACTCACTTTCCAAAAGACGACGAAAAATTCCTACGATCAAGTGTACGAGTAGTTCACCTTGACACAAGCGACAGCCACAATGCGATGGCAAACGATCCCGCCGAGAGTCAACCTGTAACTACCAACTAGCAATTCGAAGCTCAGAACACGAAACGCTTGCGAGTTGATATGTAGTTAAAACCGTGGATCTGTTCGTATGAGGTGTATCTACGACCGAATACACGGAATATTTACATACATATAACCGTGTGTGAGTGGCACGCGACCGCGCAATATCGTGACCGGCTGAATAGGCTTGTCGTCAGACCGGTAAGCGTTGACAGTTGGATTAGTCGCTCAGGTTCAATAAACTTTTGTTTTCATCGGCGGTTCTTATCGCTTTACGAGTAGGCATGTATTCGTATTTGCCAGCGAGCTCGTATGGGGGTTCAAGCTGCACTGTGGGCGCAGATAGACGAGACCTCGTGCAAACTGGTTAGTGTCACTTGAGCGCGATCTTAAAGCTTATGGTTTTATGGCATCCGTACGTAAAGGATTCAGATATCTGGATATCTAGTTATATCGCGATCATTATACTTATGAGGTGCTCGTGATATATGTTATTGGGTCGACTATAAAGCGGAAAATGTATACGCAATGTGACCTCAGCGGAATCATGAGATATCGAGTGTGATAACCAACACGATTTTTGACTGCTCTTCACGTGCATTAAATCACTGATAACTGATTCTACAGAATTTTCATTAGGTCGCAACGTTGACCGCAATTCGTTGAATGAAACATGCTAGCGTACTGCCCACTGATTTGTAACTGGTTGTTGTCTTAGATGACGGAAAACGATTTGTAGGCGTTTTTTCGTTTCAATATACATACATATGTATAATTCACAGTAATGTGTGCCTTTTGCTGTATGTATTTAATATGTATGGTTTGGCATGGGCTCGGACATACAGGGTTAAGTTGTTGGTTGCTCTCAACCTGGCGAGATGCGAGCAATGATCCCACTTTCAATGGCCGGGTCAAATTGACCTACACCCTCCTCGCGGCGCCATCTGGATAACCTCTACAATAACCATTGCAAGCGGTTAAGGTCGAAGCCTTAAGTCTATAAGTGATCGCCTGGCTGGGATCCGCATCAAAGGCAGATTTTACAACAACAGCCTCATTGGGCGCACGCCCCTACCGAAGAGGCTGAAGACCCCATCAAAAAGAATTTCCATTATCTCTTGGACAACGCCTACGGAGCTTGTCCGGAGTACGATGTTAAAATCGTACTCGGGGACTTCAATGCCAAAATCGATAAGGAGAACCCTTGGGCGGAGTGATCGGAAAGTACAGCCTCCACGATACAACAATGGATAAGGGCTTCCGACTCGCGGACCTCGCGACAACTCATAGTGCGGTGATCAATAGTGCAAGCGAATCCACACAGCGACATGGCGATCTCCGGATGGTCGAACCGCCAACCAAATCGACCATGCGCTCATTGACGCCAGACACTCGTCAAACATCCTAGATGTGCGAACATTCAGGGGAGCAAACGTCGACTCTGACCATTTCCTCGTAGCAGCAAGATTTAGAGCTCGACTGTCCAATGTCAGAAAGCTGCACCAGCCCACCATGAGGAGTTTCGATATTGGACGCCTGAACACACCGGAGGTTACCAGAACCTACAGGAAGCAATTGAGCGGGAGGCTCTCCGGTATGACCACGTCGAGCACAAATGTCAATATATGTGGCTATATAGCCGCTCAGCCATTCGGCCGAGAACACCTTAGTAGTCCTCCCTCCCTCGAATAGTTCGGCACAGCTATCCAAAAGCTGAAGAACAACAAGGCCGAATGCTCAGATGGCATGTCGCCATCGCCCTTGGCAACCGCTGCTACTTCGGTTCTCCAAACAACCTGGGTCAAAGCTCCTATCCCGAAGAACCAAAGTCATGCTTTACAAAACGTTTATACTGCCATCCTTGCTGTACGGAGCCGAAAGCTAGGCGATAAGCAAGACGGCGGAGCTGATTTTGGGTTCTTTCGAAAGAAAAATTCTGCACCGAATATTTGGTCCTGTCTGTGGGGAAGGTGAATGGAGGATTAGACATAACAGCGAACTCTACGAGCTTTACAAAGATGTGAATATAGTCCGGAAGGCAAAGATCCGTCCACTACAACTGGCTCGGTCACATCGAGCGCGTGAACGCCAACGCTCTAGCTAAGAGGGTCTTCGACTCCGAGTCTCATGGTTCGAGAAGAAGAGGAAGACCGAATCTCAAGTAATCATGGTTTGCCGGCCTGATAAGTAAGTAAGTAACACATACCGAAAGACTTACTTAAGCTCAATCCCGAACACCAATGGCCTACATGTAAACAATTGCTTCTACCATTCTTCATCTTCTTGTTCTTCTTTTAAGGCGTTACAGCCCATGAAGGACCAGAGCCAAGGTTCTCTCAATCACCCATGTTGTGTGTGATTTATTTTTCACATAGGTGAAAGGGACCTACAGTTTAATGCCGACTCCGAACGGCGTGAGTCGAGAAGCTTTTTCACGGCAAGTATACTACGGGGGGTTTTGCCAGTACCCCGCCGAGGAGGAACGCCGCGAAATAAACATTCGATGGCGTCGGTGTTATCGGGATCCGAACTCGCTCATCGTGCGTCAGAGTCCAACACATTAACGGCGGCCTCTTCTTCTTCTACCATTACTACAATATTTGATGACTAATGTCACTAGTCATTTCAAGTTATCAAGAAACCATCAATTTGGAGATATCCCATCAATATCATTCATCAACTAAGAATGCTGAATTAACATTTCTTCACTTGCAAGTAACTAAAGAACAATATTGATAACTGACTACACACATTTCATTTCTAACAAAAAACGGCTGTGCCGATTTTGCTGGAAACCTAATCAGTTTTAAGTTGCTTAATTACGAGTCGAACAAAACTAGTCCCATGTTAATGTCATCTTCAGTTCTCCAGATAATCGAGGCGAAATATTCCAAACGCACATACGCACATAATTACATAGCCATCTGACATCTCTACAAAAACGTTGAATTTGGATCCCGATGACCTCGAAACGTGGAGATATTTCAGAATTTGGAATTCGCCAAATCGGTCCCATTACAATAAATTCCCAGCGGGAAGTTAACAATCAACCAAGTCACATTCCTGTCCCTCCTCTTGCGATCAGCTAAACGACTGTCACCCTGAATTCGTCTTAATATAACCCGCGCCTGGCGAGTGGTCACGCTATCGTAAGGGCAGAACACCTACGGTAGATAATGCAATTGCTAAACTGGCGATAGACCTTGAGTTTAAGGCTCTGCTGGTTGGTGTTGCGTGTTCAAGACCAACGTCTATCGGTGTCTTCTTCTTTCTTGTTTTTATCTTCTGTACGCACCGTGTCACCGACTTTATAAGGTTCAGACTGAAGTCCTCGCTGTATATAAAAAAAGCTATGAAGGCTTGCCTAATCATCATGTAGGACAAAGAGGTCGTTGAAGGATCGTAATAGTGTGCCTTAGTGATATTCACTGATATCGTATGGTCTGATTTTTTAAGCGTTTGGTTTTCGATTATTAAAAACAACACAGGACCGCTACAAAGGGTTATACAATTTTTACTTAGCTTGATAGAACGCTGCTTGCCATTTATCCTCCAAGGCTTATTTTTTGGAAGTATTGACTACGACTATACTATAAGGGGTCCATTCGAAGTATCTAATTTTGAGTAACTTTTTTCAAGCATATGGACGAGTATTTCGCGTGTAATGTATGTATTGTATGTATTCTTCCAAGGCTGCAATTGACACTGACTTATCGCAATGGACGGGTGATATGACATATTAACATAAAAATGGTATAAAGTAGATATAGCCCTCCAAGTCATGGCTTGATGGCTTGAATCGCTTGCTCAATAGATCACTTCTGAAGATATTTTTTTTGTGTCTCTCAGAGGTTAATGGCAATACTAGATGAATATTCTTAACTTTGGCACATGTCACAAATCAGGCGTGAACTGTTACAACTCTGCGCCGTTAGTGTAATAATCCAATTAGATATTAGCTTCCGACAAACCTTAAATACTTGATCTTCAAGGTGAAGATCAATGGAAAAGAAACAAGTTTTTTAAGCCTTTCTCAGTACGCGACCATTACGTACCTTTGTATGTCTTGGGAATTAGTAAAAAATCATTTTTAGGTGTAGATTCCCTATGACATCGTTTTCTTTGAGCATTTTGTTAAGACTGTACCCAAGCTAGAAAAATTGTGCAAAACAACGGTTGTGAATGGGAAGTCATCAAAAAAAAAAAAAAACTGATGAAGGCATACTGTCACTTTAAATTCATACTCTGTGTGTGCGGTTCTAATATAACACCATAATGGCATGGAACATTTGCTGGGAACTACAACCAACATGAAAAATCAGTCGAGCTCTTCTCGAATCCTATCTGGGACTACTACCCCTGGAGAGTAGTGAACGAAACCCAAACCTTGTGCACTCCGTTCGGATCGTGTGACAAACATAATAAATAAAAACCAAAAAAAAAGTTCTCGGAAGACATTGACAAGATGGACAGAACGACGGAAGTATTTATTATAAAATCAAGCTTAACCAAGACTCAGTAGTGGCGCCAATGGGTCACAATCTGACTACTGACCCGAAAGTTGAAAATCGATGAACCGGCAGACTGTAGTGCATGTTCTGAAGGGCGCAGATAGTGGTTTCATCAAAGCACGAAAATATAGGGGATACAGCATCCGATAGTACTCCCTATAATCCTGAGGAAGAGCTGGAAGACCATGGGTGCCGAGGATAGTTTCATCGAGCCAGCCCGTCCCATAGGTGCAAAAAACATTCTATGGAGCAAGTGACTGAAACGAGTCAACATAAACAATAATCTTCCAATGAGCCTGACGGCATATAAAGCATGGTAAGCCATTTTCTCCGTGGCGCAGTGGGTAGTGTGTCGGCATCTGACGCCGATGAGACGGGATCGAATCCCGACAGCAGACATGTCATCGAAAGTGCTTCATGGTACTTCGCCTCAGCGGGGTTCTGAGAAAACCCCCTGTAGTATACTTGTCGTGAAAAGTTTCTCCAAAGTCGACGTTCGGAATTGGCAATAAACTGTAGGTCCCTTTCACACACAACATGGGTGACTGACAGAAGCTCGGCTTTGGTGATTTCTACTCACTCGTATACCTCTCTTTTTCTCTCTCGGCCTATCCCCCTGCAATCTACTGTATTGTATTGAGTATCTTTACATATTATTTGCAAAAAACTGAGCTCTAGGGCTCTTTAAAAAGCTTAGTGAACTAACCTCGCTAAAGCTTCTTGGAACAAGTTGCTCTAGGAGTTAAACTTGCTGAAATAAACATAAAAGAAAGGTTCTACGGGCCTTTCTAAGCTCTACGCTTTTCCGCATTATCGGTCAGGTCTGCCGTAAACAACAATTGCAGATAGCGAGACTCTCCTAGATGTACGCCGACAAGTTGTAAACATTCTCTTTCTGACCCGGACTTGGGTTAGCGTACGTTAGCAGATAGCAGACGATTCCAAGGTGGCAGGGTGCAAGAATTAGCGAGCCATTTCCTGGCATTAATCAACAAAGTCCAAGTACAGTGTCTCATCATTCTACAAGTCGCAGCCGACCATAAAGATACTCATATAACTTCATATTGACCAATTTAATCCTAAAAAACAGTCTACGCAGCTTGCTCAAAACAAGATATCGATCAAGATTGGGCGATACTACAGGTATTACTACTGTTTTACGCCGTAAACGAGCGACGAGCATTGCGCAATGACAGACAGTTATCAAAAACGAAATACGCGAAACCCGTATCTGTGAGTAAGGTCAATAAAATTCAATTAACCATCTAGCCAATCCTCCTTATTGGTCCCCAATAACCGCGCATACATCAAAGCGCAGTCTGTCGTCGATGGTGACGCATAGTGAACAAAAACACAAAAAACTTCACATTTTCTCAAGCACTCTTATCTATGGAATTTTATTTCGAGTTAGAACACTAGTTATGTTAATGAGCCATAAAGCAACTATACTAGAGAGACTTAACCGAAGATGTTATCCTTAAGCTTGAACCAAAAGCCTGTCTTGCCGATACGTTCGTTTTCCATTTCCCTGATCACTTCGCGGTAGGCCACTAGACTTTTCTTCTCCAATGGGCCCCAATTATCCTTGGGCTTTAAACTCTTTGCTAGTCTGTGTTTACCTTCGGGTTGATCGCGGTATGTGATTACGCCCCATATCACGATTTGTAAAACGCCAAAAGCCGAAACACACCAACCAAACACTAGAGAGGTCAAGAGCACATGATTGATGGTCGGGTCAAGGTATGAAAGGGGCACTTACCATACATGCCGGTTGTGAAGTAATGTCCATTGTACTGCAGCGGTTCGTAACCAACAAAGGTATAGATGAGAATGACTATCATGAAAACGGGTGTTATTACGCCCCAACAAAGCCGATAGTAGTAGCCGGTGGTTCTATTCAGCATGAAATTGATGTCCCTGCAAAACCGCTTCACCCCTGAATAAAGATCTTCGTTTAAAAGTATACCACAAGAAAATTTGAGAGTAATCACCATAGAACCAAGCGATAGTGATGAGCTCAGCTATGCCAATGATCAAAACCGGAAACGTGGCGCCGTAATAGTCTACAAAACTTAATATAAACTGTCCACCCGGCGTCACATAGATCAGACCGATAGCAAATCCACATGCTGTGATAAACGATACGATAATCCAGTGCTTGGTGTTTGGGAATTTTTCTCGCAGGACGGTCATAAGACACGTTGCCAAGCCCACTTCAGTACCAATGCCCAGAACGAACAGCATGAGAAAAAAGAGGACGGCAAACAGTTGAGGGACGAATGTAAACTTGGATATCGCGTCGGGATATGATATAAAGGCTAGACCTGTTCCACCTTGAATGATTTTTGACAAATCCTCGTTTCCAGTTTCGTGAGCGAGATTACCCAAAATTCCGAAAGTCACCACTCCCGACAGGAGTGATGTGAACGTGTCCAGGGTCGTGACAACATTTGCATCTCTACAAAGAAAGGATTGATTAGAAAAATGGAGTAATAAAGAGCGGCTTAACAGACCTATTGACGTTATGTGAAAACTTATTGTACGATGAGAAGATGATGATACTTCCGAAGCTAATTGACAGCGAGAAGAAACACTGAGTTACAGCGGCATACCACACTGACGGGGATAGCAGTTTATCCCATTGTGGCGTGATAAAGAACAAAACTCCAGTGCTGGCGCCTTCAAGAGTCATCGCTCGAACGAGGAGAATGACGAGGATAACATACGGAAATAGAGCCAGAAAATAGGATGCTTTTCCTGAGCTACGAACTCCCTTGATCATGATTATGGCAACAAAGAGCCATGATACCAGAAGACATAGTGCCAGATCCCAATTTGGATATCCGATTCCATCTTCGATTTGACTCTTCTCCCTTAGGATCACATCGCTAAAGTGAGATAAAAACTTGACTTTTGTCCCACTAATGCGTCTCTACTCACGTAAAATAAAACTGCGCGGATGGAACCTTCTTGCCCTCACTGCCATTTAAGTTTCCACTCAAATCCGAATTGATACACGTCGGACCCCATTCCTCTGCACACTGACTCCACGGCAACACGGGAAAAAATGATACAATGAAATAGCGAAGTGTCAATGCCATTAAACTGGCATAGTAGGTCGCTGTCATTGCTGTCACAAATACCATTCCATATCCGATTCCTGCAAAATTGTATGCAGTTTGATGTGCACTATCACTGATCATCACTGTCACTTACCTGTCATAAGTGGAGCGATCTCAAAGATTTTTATATTGTTCCGACTCGAGAATTGTCCAATCAACATTTCCATATAGTAAAACGGTCGACCAACCAATATTAGGACGATGATATAGGGAATAAGAAAAGCACCGCCTCCATTTTCAAGTGCTACAAACGGAAACCGCCAAATATTGCCAAGTCCGACTGACAGCGCAATGCAGGACATTAGGAATTCAAGATCGTTTCCCCATTTCTCTCGTCCAACATTGCCCTCCTCGGCCTCGATCACAGTTCCATTTTGATCACCATTCACCTCCTGGACAGTTCCATTCTATCAGAAATACAAAAATGTTCACAAAGTGATTTTGACATTGATTGGAAACGTCATACCGTAGGTGATGCGTCCACCTTGGTCTCATCTGGCACATAACCTTTGTTTTCCATATTTACCGGCAAACTACGATCCGCTTCAGGTCATCTAGGAACAAAAACAAAAACAACGATTTCGCGTGAGTAACAAATACCAACTTGTAGAGATTGCCTAAAAGCCAGATAAGGTTAACCTGAAAAAGATCAAAACGGAAACGATTGTGTCTACACCGTGACTCGATAATTGAACGTGTGACGCAGTAATACAAATAAATTCGCGTATTGTGCGGATAAATAGTAGATAATTAGCGTTGTAATTCTTGTTTTGTTTTATTTGCCTTTTTTCTGTTTGACAACTTTACGATCGTCTAGGGTGGGTGCTGAACTTCACGGTAATTCGGGACACAATTGCTGTTCGATGTCGAAATACGAGTAGGTACGACGAAAGAATTGCGCTGACATACTTTGTACTTTGTTCCAACTGAGAGATAAGACTTTTGTTATTACCGTTATATGAGAGTTTTATACTTCCGGTATGGAATGACGACCTTTGTCCAATGTTCATGAATTTTGATTTAAGCGTGGTCGCAACGCCTACGTTGGTCATTACGGAAAGCATCTTTAAACGAAGACACAAGGTCACAGAAAAGACGGGAAATCATAAATCACATCAAGCACAATATCGAAAAAGACCTTCCAACTTAGGGTATAACATAACTGCTTCACTTCAGTTAAGACTCATGCTCTTATGCCAAATTCAGAGTCGTGTTTTACAGCTGACACCACACAAGCCACAATTTAAACAGGTGGATTGTGCAAAACAACTGAACCGAAGGCCTCAAAACCAATACCCCACAATACTACGTATCTAGCAATCTCCTCGGGCTTTAACAATCAACTGACAATAAAACAAAAAAGCAGAAACAAAGATTCCATTCACTTCCAGTGCATAGGAAAAACACATAATTAAAGTCAAAGCTAAGGTCTTGTCTGCAATTATGGCGAAAACTGGCTAAAAGCGGTTTACGAACTACCAGCATACGTCATAACTCAAACCCGTTTTTAGGGATTCTATCTCTTCACCTTTTGAGCGATTATCTAGATGTCAAGCTTAATGTCACATCCGACTTGAATAAATTACTAAAACTGCGTCCCGCGCATTCCCACGACTAATTATATGCGCAAATGTGCAGAAAAGCCACCTTGTCGGGGTTATTTATATCCACGTTGTCGGCGACTGTGTTGTGCGAGACAGGAGTCAATAAACTATCTCGATTTCGATTGTTGATTTTTCCAAAATAGCTATTAAACAACAAACGCAGATAGCTTATGAGTAGCATAATTTCATTATTAATTAATTGGACAGATGATTGACAACCAGTTAATCATAATCGTACTCACCGCCAGGTGTAAAGAATGAGATACCAATCTTTATTACACCGATACTATGCGTGTTATTCTCCGTTTAAAAACGGCGCTTTTGACTAACACAATGATAGTCTCAAGACGTCGATGTGTAGAGTCAAGACGTGGCAAAATTGTCGCAACAAGGCAGAATGATATAGTCAAGACGCCGTCAAACCGCAACGCGTTTGTAGGGGCTAGTTGTCAAAATGCCTGTCAATGCCAAAAGATTGGTATCTCATTCTTTATCCCTGCTCACCGCATCGATCATGTATCGGCTGCCTACTGATAAGGCTAATTCGATCCCGATCGATAGTATGCCTTTAAATACATCTGTATCAATGGATTTTTTTTTTTTTAATAATTTGCGCGCACTCAAGGTCTAATAACCTTATTATGTCGGCGACACAGTGCGGGCAGAAGGTAGAGAGGAAGAGGAATAGAGGAGATGCCGATGGACATTGATCTTAAATGTTTGCATGTTGCATTGAGGGGGGGAAACCGAATCCGGCAGGGAGTTCCAGATTCGTGTGGTTCGGTTAATGAAAGATTCTCTATATTTGACAGTACGTCCGAAAGCAGGCTTCAGGGTATATTGGTGAGCATTCCTAGGGAGACGTGTATTGCGGGAGAAATGTTGAAGGGGCGGAATGCAACTGGCTATTTCATCAGAGCATTTTTGGTGGTAGTAACGATAAAACAGGGAGAGGCAGGTAACATTCCTGCGGTGTTCCAGAGAGTCTAATGTTTTGGTAATGCTGGAGTCACCTATCAGTTTTATGGCTCGTTTTTGTATTCTGTCTAGTAGGTGCAGTGAGGTCTTGGAAGCACCGGACCAGACATGAGACATGACATTCGTTGGGGCGAATGAACGCCTTATAGATTGTAGCCAGATCTAAGGGTGGGAAATATTTCTTGCATCTGTATAAGAATCCTAGGCATTTCGCAGCATTCTTGGCGACACTGGATATATGGTCGCTCCAATTAAGATTGTGAGCAACACTCATACCCAGGATAGAAAGCTTTTCAGTTTCTGAGATGCAAGTGCCATTCATGGATAATGGCTGCAGGTTATTTATACGCTTTAACGACAAGAGACAGCATTGTGTTTTGGAGGCATTAAATTCCACTCTATTCCACCCATTGGATGATGCTGTCGATATCGGAATTTAATGAGCTTAACATACGCTGCCGCTCATTATCTACAACCGAAGTGCAGGGTCGTAAACTGGTGAACGAATATGAGAAGCTGAGGGTACTGTCGTCAGTGAAGGAGTGAATTGGATTAGAAGTAACAGACAAGAGATCGGAGACAAAACGGAGCCCTGGGGAACACCGGCATTTACAAAGTGAGTATCAGACTTGAATCCGTCCAAAACAACTTGAATTGAACGATTCGAAAGGTAGCTTCTAATCCATTGAAAGAGAGACTCATCGATCCCAAAAGCACACATTTTCGACAAAAGGGCTTCATGCCAAACCCTGTCAAATGCTTTCGAAATATCCAGTGCAACAATTTTGCTTTCACCTGCTTGGTGAAGCGAGTGATTCCACTTTTCAGCGTGATATGCCATCATATCACCAGTGGATCTGTTGCTGCGGAAACCGTATTGGCGGTCATTGAGGAGTTTCCGTGATTCAAGATATTTCATAAGCTGACGGTTAATCAGCGTTTCCATGACCTTGGAAAGAAGGGACGTTAGTGCAATGGGTCGGTAGTTGGAGGGAGAAGATGATTCGCCTTTTTTGGGTATAGGCTGGACAAATGCTGTTTTCCACCTACTCGGAAAGAGCCCAGAGGTGTAGGAAAGGTGAAAAAGCTTACGCAGTGGTTTTGCCAGCGTAGAAGAACACCTCTTCAGAACTATTGGGGCAATACCATCTGGACCAGCGGATTTGTGTATGTCGAGGTCTTTAAAACCCTTGCGACTGTACGAGTGCGGAAGTGGATTAGTCCCATGGTGGAATTGACGCACTCTAGTACAGGCGGAGACAAAGTACAAGCTGGCAGCTGAGAACTAGTTGCGAAATGGGCAGCAAGTAGGTTAGCTTTGTCTAAGGGGGTGACAGCTGGAATGTCATTGTGTATGATCGTCGATATACACGTCTGACGAAATACCATTCTAGACGCGTAACCGGTTTAAGTGGTACTTGTACCTGACGTCAGGCGTGAAGGTTACGCGATAATGAAGCAGTTTGGACTTAATTTTGGTTTTAACAAACAATTACCGTCGCAGATTACTGGGTGTGATAGCTATCGTAGGCTTATGATTAACGACAATCGACACTTGTCAACTGCTAATAGTGTGCTCACCGAATTGTTGAGGAGTCGAAATATAACGTTGAGTACAGGGTTAAACGAATGGTTTTTGAGGAAGCAAGTTGATGAATGTCCAGATTTCGTAGGTTTTTTGAAAAGTTTGACAGACAGCTTATGGCACAAGAAATTCAAGGTCATGGACTAGAAAACTCACAAATAAAGCGTTCCTAAGATATCCTAGAGCGCCGTGGCGTAGTAGGTAGTGTATCTGACGCCGATGACACGGGATTTGACAAAATTGTCATGAAAAGCATCTCGAAAATTCGCCGTTCGAAACGGGCAATAAACTGTAGGTCCCTTTCACCTATGGGAAAATGAAATCACACACACAACATGGGTGATTGAGAGAAGCACGGCTTTGGTCCTTCATGGACTGTAACATCAGCATACATGCAAGATATCCTAAAAATCGGAGGACATGAATCTGGAAAGCTTGATTACTCAATATATTGAATGTAGACGAAGTGACACCAGGCAGTTTAGGATATTATGAATGCTTGGTATGTAGATTTAGTGCACTACTTACTCGTAAGTACGAAAACGCGGCTCGGTTTCATGAAACGTAAAGAGATTAATTAAACAATTTAGAAAGTCCGATCAATAAGTGATCCTTAGTTCTCAAGTCGTTCAGGGTAAGGTATGGCTTTTTTTTAGAGTCCAGGTATAACAAAAAGCTTTGCTGTGGTGCATTCTAACTTTCATGCTTCAATGGGTTCAATTGGTTTACAAGCAGAAGTCTGCTGCCTATTGAGGTCGAAGAGTCTATACATTTTAGTTGCCAACTTCGGACATTCACTGGCCGTGGTGCAGCGGTAAACATCATCGACTGTCAATCGTAAGGTCTGTAGTTCAAAGTCTGTCCATGGCCAAGAAAAACAATTGCTATTCGGAAAAGTTGTGCAACACAGCTGTTGTGAATAGAATACGATGAGAATAGTGATCAAGGCATAACACTCACAGTATATGGTCAGTTTAAATTCATACTCTGTGTTTGCAGTTCTTATATAACACCACAATGGCATAGAACATTTGCTGAGAACTACAACCAACGTTAAAAAAATTCAGTCGAGTTCCTCTCTAATCCTATTTGGGACGTTGATGGTATTGCATTTAAGGCACTTTTCGGAAGTCGTAATGATGGCGACATTCATCTTAGCTGACTAAACCATCGAAGCATAGCCCTTTCCGTTCGGAGAAGCAACTGGTCAACATTGAGCTTCCCGCGCACTGCCGTGTTTCTCACCCTATCCCGGCGAATAACTCCCACATCAGCACGAAGGAATCTCATTGCGGCATCTTGTATTCGCGATCTTATTCTTTCGGTCAATACCCAATTTTTGTGACCATAGGTGAGAGTTGGAACAAATATTGAGTTAAAAACCGTTACATTGGCTTTGACACCAAACTCAGTCTTCCTGATTACGCATCTTCCAACCTGTTTCAAAATTGACCCAGCTTGGCCAATCCTGCAGGAAAGCTCAGTATTACTCCTCCCATCACTCGTGAAGAAGACCCCGAGATATTAGACTTCTCCACCTGCTTCAATGGAAATTCACTAACATGTAGAGTGCAATGGACATGCATTCTGGAAATAACCATAACCTCGGATTTGTTCACGTTGACCCTCATCCCAGCATCAGCACATACGGTTACAAACCTATCTAGAGCGCGCTGGAGTTCCGTCTGGGAGAATGTGAGGACAACTAAGTCATCTGCAAAAAGAAGTTTGCTTACCTTCAACTCTCCCAATGTGAAACATTCCTCGCCCCGACTGCGCTGCAACATCCAGTTCATATATATATAATGAAAAGGAGAGGTGACAAGACGCACGCTTGGCGAAGTCCAACGCTAACGGCCAACGGTGTTGATTTACTACCGTTAAGCCAAACACAACTGCTATAGTTTGTGTATAGAGACTGAATGACCCTCAAAAGAGGACCATCAATCACATACTTCAGCAGAATACTCCAGAGTTTACCTCGAGGAACTAGGTCAGATATCTTTTCCAAATCTACAAAGTAAGTGTAGATCGATTTGGAGTATTCCCAAGCCTTCTCGAGTACCATTTTTAGAGTGAAAAGCTGATCGGTTGTACTTCTGCCGTGACGAAATCCGCACTATTCACCCCTATCCTGGATTCGACCATAGCTCTGAAACGCGCCTCGAACACCTTAGCGTAGACTCTACCGGGGACACTTAAAAAAGATATACCCCTATAGCTGAGGGGACAATCACTAGTCTGCCAATCGCTAGGTGTCTCGCCGCGTTATCAGGCCACCTTAATGACACGAGAGAGCCGTAGTACTCCCTCTTTACCCATCGCCGTAAGCATTTCTGGTCGAAGCTGGTCAAAATCGGCGGATTTGCCAACTTTTAGCGATTGAATCGCTAAAATGACTTTCTCAACTGTTGGACTATTCTCCGCCTCACGGAGACAGATGATAGGTCTGTCCCTCCCGTTCGGGTTGTATGACAAACATAATAAGAGTAAGTCTTTTAAGATCTTACCAACAGTGGTGGTAAGATGTGTCATGAGACACATATTTTTCTTCCTTTCAATATGAATTCTTGTATCCGAAGGACCACCTAAACCTAGAGGCTCTTACATCACCACGGTCTTTTGTCACCAGATGGTGTTGATGTCCATCTATTGGATAACACTAATCCGATTGTCACACGAATTCACGTTTGAAAGGTGGTATTTCAAACTATATTTGAAAAAATACGCTTTGGGTGCATTTTTTCTATTAAAAAGATAGAAAAACTACAAAAACATGCCGAAAAATGTATGAAGTGTACGGTGAGAAAGCACCTCGCTCTGATTGGTCAATGATTGCAAAAGTCGATGAATGGCTGCAGCTGGTGGAGCAGGAGGACAGTTTGGAATAATCAGAAAAGAATAGGCTATGAAGCATGGATTAAATACGAAAATATAGAACGCAAGCGATCATGGTCAAAGGACAATAATCCTCCAGAAACGACTTGGATTGACGGCAAGTGAGATCGGAGGCTGATTATTCATTATGAGCGGCTAAAACTTGGTGAAGCGGGCAATTCAGTCCTCTACTGTGCACACCTTGACCGTTTGAACCAGGGATAATGAATGAGATACCAATCCACTGGCTCTGACAGGCACTTTTGACAGATCGCACCTACAAACGCTTTGCGGTTTGACGGCGGCGTCTTGACTATGTCATTCAGCCTTGGACCGACGTCTTGACTCTACACATCGACGTCTTGAGACTAACACAATGAAAAGTCAAAAGTGTCGTTTTTAAAGGAGAATCACACGTATAGTATCTGTGCGTATTACAAAAGCAATAACCAACCACTGTGGGAATCAACGGGTAGACGTACGAAACAATCAAGAAAGAGTTTGATGTCTCGGAACAAATCGCTGGAAATTAGTCTTAATGCGTCTACATTTGTTTTGGTCTCTGCAAAACTTTCTTAACTGGCTGAACGGCCGCAGGTTCAAGAGTTATACCCTTATTATGTTTGTCACACAACCTGAAAGGAGTGCAGTGGCTTGGGTCGTTCACTTCTCTCCAGTGGTGGTTGTCCTAGATAGGATTTGAGGGGAACCGACTGAATTTTCACGTTAGTTGTAATTCTTAGCAAGCCAGCTTCGATCTCTGTTCCTGCTCAATCCAAGTTGACCCACAACCTCCGCGTACCCGAGTAAGACAACGTAAGTTTAACGTCGGAAAGCTACAATCGCAAGAGACTGCCAGAATCTTTGCCGATCGTGTCTCCTCCAAGCTCTCTCAAAATCCGCCCACAGCAGCACAAACAATAGAGCAGCAATAGACGCTGCCTCAGAGGTGCTGGGTTTCAAACCGCCACCACCCCTAGTTCGATGAACAATGCGAACAAGCCCATGCAGCAAAACAAGAGGCATACAAAGCCATGCTGCAACGACGGACGAGAGCTACGCGTGGTATCTATGAGCAGAAGAGAAGAGAGGAACACACGCTTCTCAGAAGAAAGAAGAGAGAACACGGAAAGCGTGAGATCGAGGAGATGGAGAGATGCTTCCGCAGGAATAACGCCTGGATGTTTTACAATAAGGTGAAACGAACATGCCATGCCTACAAAGCCAGAGCGGCGACGGCCTGCGGGGATGAAAATGGAGAGCTGGTAGTAGAATCACAGTCGATGCTGAGGATTTGGAAAGACCACTTCCGCAGACTGTGTAATGGATGGCGATGTAAGAGAATTCCGCCCACCCGACCTAGACGAAGTCAAAATAGCGATATCGAGAGTTAAGTCTAATAAAGCCGCGGGCGCAGACGGCCTGTCTGCTGAGCCTCTTAAGGCGGCTGAAGATGAGCTGGTAAGGTGCATGCACCATCTCATTTGCAAGGTATGATCGGAGGAAAGCATGCCCGACCAATGGAATCGCAGCATCGTTTGCCCGGTTATTTAGGGGAATGAGTCTCCTTAACACCGCATATAAGATCTTCTCTGCCGTATCGTGTGAACGCCTGAAACCGTAACCTGATCGGCTCTTATCAGTGTGGTTTCACGCCAGGTAAATCAACATATATTTACGCTACGGCAGATCTTGGAGAAGACCCAGCAATACCAAATCGACACTCACCACCTCTTCGTCGATTTCAAGGCTGCTTATGACAGCGTGTATAGAGAGGAGCTATGTCTAGTTTTAACATCCCTGCCAAACTCGTCCGACTGTGCAGGATGACAATACAGAATTCTCGCTGCTCCATTAAGGTCGGTAATGAGCAAGCCGAGACCCCTTTAATGTTAAAAAAGGATTTAGGCAAGGTGACGCGCTGTAATGCAACTTTTTCAACATTGTGCTTGAAAAGATCGTGCAAGAGTCTCTGGCCAACACAAGAGATACGATTTATTTCAAGTCTACGCAATTGCTTGCGTACGCCGACGACATTGACGTGATTGGACGGACACAGCGAGACGTCAATGAGGCCTTTGTAAGCATTGAGGTAGAAGCGGCTAAGATGGGTCTCAAGGTTAATGAGGGTAAAACCAAATTTCTGCTTTCATCTAAAAGAGACGGTCAACATCGACGTATTGGCCAGAACGTCACCATGGGCGGATACAACTTTGAAGTGGTCAAGGAATTCGTCTACCTTGGCTCACTGATGACCGGCGACAACAACAACAGCGCTGAGATAAAACGCAGAATCACTCTTACCAACCGCTGTTTCTTTGGGCTCAAGAGGCAGTTGAGAAGTAGAACCCTCTCTCGGGTGAAACTATATAAGACCTTAATCATCCCAGTCCTCTTTTACAAAAGCGGATGAAGATGCCCTTGGTCGTTTGGAGAGGAAAATTCTGCGCAAATGGTGCATACAACCCGTACAGTGGTTGTATAGCGACATCGGCCTGGTACGACGTCTACGGATACAGCATCTAAGGTGGCTAGGCCATGTAGAGCGCATGGAAATACAGCTTCGACCCGAAGAGTCTTCGAATCCACCCCCGAAGGAAGGCACGACAGAGGACGGCCTCATCTACGGTGGCGCACTCAGGTGGAGGGGGACCTTAACCAACTGGGCGTGCAGCGCTGGAAACAGCTGGCCAAGGAGCGTGCCAGCTGGAGACGCTTGTTGGTTGCGGCCCAGGTTCACCACGGACCGTAGCGCCACCTAAGTAAGTAAGTAAGTAAGAGAGGCTCTACACCAACGGAATTATGTATGTATGTAGATACCCGAAGAATCGATACACACCATCTTTTCATCGATTTCAAAGCCGCATACGACAGCATTCATCGTGAAGGACTGTTTGGTGCGATGGCCGAATTCGGGATCCCGGGAGAACTGATCCAGCTGTTTCGCGCCACGCTAAAAAATACGCGATGTACCGTGCAAGGAGATGCACTGTCATGTGACTTCTTCAACCGACTTGTTCAACCGGGTACTGGAGCAGATAGTGCGACGGGCAGGCGTCAACAGGGAAGGCACTATCTTCTACAAGTCCATCCAGCTGCTAGGATACGCGGATGATATCGATATCATCGCGTGTTCTCGCCGTAGCATTGTGGAAGCATTCACGGCGATTGAAGAACAGGCGAAACGAGTTGGTCTTAAGGTCAATGAGGACAAGACGAAGTATATGTCGTCGAGCAAGAACCAAACCGTCGCTCACCACCTTGGACAAAATATAACGATTGACAGCTACAATTTCGAGGTAGTTAAGGGGTTTGTCTACCTCGGGGCAAACGTAAATTCCACAAATGACACCACAGTGGAGATCCGGCATAGAATCGCCCTTGGCTGCTACTTCGGCTTGTGCTAACACCTGAGGTCAAAACTCCTCACTCGGAAGACCAAAGTCATGCTTTACAAAACGCTCATACTGCCAGTCTTCCTGTACGGAGCCGAAAGCTGGACGATAAGCAGGACAGCGGAGCTGATTTTGGGTTCTTTCGAAAGAAAAATTCTGCGGCGGATATTTGGTCCTGTCTGTGAGGAAGGTGAATGGAGAATAAGACACAACCGCGAACTCTACAAGCTGTACCAAGATGTGGATGTAGTCCGGAAGGCAAAGATCCGTCGACTACACTGGTTCGGCCTCATCGAGCTAAGAGGATATTCAACTCCGAGCCTCCTGGTTCGAGAAGAAGAGGAAGACCGAACCTCCGGTATAAAGACCAAGTAATCGCGGATGTAAGACATCTTGGTCTTGATAACTGGAAGCAAGCCTAATAAGTATGTAAGTAAGTAAGTAAGCTACCCGAAAAATGGCAATAGGTCATGTATAATAATGGCCCAAATGTTCTTGATTAAGTTGATTTTCAATAAAGAAAATTGGTTGTTCAAAAATTTACAAAAAATAAAAGAAAAACCACAGAGTCACTCAATGGAAACATTGACTATAGCTCCCAGCTGGGTTTTTGTAACCCTGTGGCAGATGCTAGAAGTTTAGTTGATCCGTCTATATGAAGTCCTTAAAAGAGCGTCAGAACTGAAACTTCTATCATAAAACAAATGGCAAATGTTCAGTTAAAGTTGGTGAAGTTCATCATACAAGATTCATTGCTTGTTTGAGACTTAGCGGTAAGTCTTTTAAAATCAAACAGGAAATATTGAATACACGAAGCATGTTGTTGTAAAATACGCTTGCGCGTATCGCTTATCGCCTGTGATGGACGGTAAAACCTTATAAAAGGCAAATACTAATAAAAACAAAACTTTTCCACCGTAAATTGTTTATTTTTTTTTCCACAATATCTTTCGATAAAAGTAGAAAATAATTCGACAGCAGAGGCATTCAAATAAATTTTACGATAAATCGATTGGGACATATGTACGTCTCGCGGACGTGCCGTAAAATCTAGATTTATCTTTAACCATTTGTAGGTCTGTTAGAAATCCGAACAACACTGTTTTATAATTTATTGAATGTCGTTTAGCAACAAGGTATTCTTAAGATTGATTGCGGAAACGTGTTTGTGAATAGACATTCGAAAAGAAAAATAAAGCAAAGTTTGAAACGATAGTACAACGGTAATAGGACAAGCTGGAAAACTATCTAATTACGAGTACTATGATCGTATTTCTAGATACACACACGCACGTATAAAATTGCCACTAAAAAACCAGAAAATCTTTTAAAAGTTCACTAACCAATTAGGTGTATCGTCAACTGTAGTTCGAAATTATTTTGAAGAAGAGTCGACCTGATCGCATCGGTGGTCTCCAAATAGACTAATTGAAGAATTCGCCAAACGCTTTCTCGTGAGCTAGGTTCGCTGCCTTTGCACTGTATCAAGCCACGTGAGTATTGGTAGTCTCATACGCCCCTGCACCTATACCATAAAACACCTGACATTGATTGTCAAAAAAAATGGCAAAATAAAAACGAAATAAAACAATTTTCGTTACAGATACAGATCTTTTTTGATTAGATTGATTCGCTCGTTGGTTGTAGATTTTATCAACAGCGCTTTTGCACTAAGGTTCCAAAAACCCTATGCGCGGAAAGCTCTAACGCTTTACTCGTATCTATGTACATATGCCTGTGGATCATAAGAACGCAGAGAGCAGCAAAAAAAAAAAAGCGCGTGTTCGTCTTGGAGATGGCAGGAAATGATGATGGCCATACTGGGAACCGTGTCGAGTTGTTCCAACTGATAAGGTGTTTTCAAGGCGTTTCGATAATCTGTTGCAAGGAGAGCTTGAACAAACATAGGAGCGTAATATGAGACAAGGATCAGCTTAACAATATGTTATAGATGTGTATTAACGGTAATGGCTGATAAAAAACACGAAAAATGGATTAGATTATCTGCTCGCCCCAGATAAGTATATTTTATTCCGACTTCATTTGGATTTTAATTTTAATTACATTTTTGCCGTTTTGTTGTTCGATTGGTATACGATCGACGGACGTGCGTTTTTGACGATAACTCATGGCTCAGTCCACTCCTTCAGTAGTAATTATGAAAATTGTTGCCACGAAAAGGAGACATTTTGGATGAAGTGCAGTCGATTAGATTGGATTCATGTTCTCTGTCAGAAGTAGCGCTTAGTTACTTAGTTAATTTTCGTGGGGGCAAACACAAGTTGGGCTTAATTCAAGCCAACTTAATCTGACTTAATCTAACTTAATCTAACTTAGAAGCTCAGGATGGTGGGGGAGGGGGGCGTGATTAAGAAGACGATTTTTTAAGCATGGAGTGCTGAGGTTGAAGTCGAAGCAAGGATTTGAGTTGACACCTCCCAGCATACGAGAAATGAGTTCATTGGAGGCATAGGCGGTGCGGGGGTGGGTAGATAGAAGAGACGGGGATTACGTACATTGCGAGGGTTTAGTGTTGATAGAGACAGAGTCATAGAGGGTCGCGCAATCAATGGTACCTGAAAGGAGTCGATGGATGAAGAGAATGTCAGATACAGTTCTTCTTTCCTCCAACGTGTTCATGTTGATTAATTTAAGACGGTCTTGATAGGTAGGAGCAAAGGATTATTTCAGGGGAGACCTCGAAGCGCAAAACGTAGGAATCGGCGTTGGATGCTCTCGATTCTAGAAATGTGGGTTTGTTGGTAAGGAGACCATACTTGAGAGGCGTATTAAAGAAAGGGCCGGACAAAGGTTGTGTAGAGAGATCTGGTAACGTAGGGGTTGGAAAATTCTTTAGACCATTTTTTGTTTTTTTTTTTTTTTTTTTTTTTTTTGTTTAGAGTCGCACGCGCACTCAAGGCTAAGGCCTTATAACGACGGACGTTTTGCGAGCAGAAGGTAACAGGGAGAGGGAGAGGAGCTGCTATTGACATTGGTCTTAAATGTCTGCATATTGTATTGAGGGGGGAAGACTGAACGAGGTAGCGCGTTCCACATTCGTGTGGTTCGGTTGAGGAAAGAATTTCTATATTTGACAGTGCGACCGAAAACGGGCTTCAAGGTGAATTCATGCGCATTCCGGGAGAGGCGTGTATCGCGGGAGAAGTTATGAAGGGGCGGAATGCAACTGGCTATTTCATCAGAGCATTTATGATGAAAGTAACGATAAAACAATGAAAGGCAGGATACGTTCCGGCGATGTTCCAGCGAGTCTAGTGTTTTGGTGATGCTGGGGTCATCTATCAGTTTTATCGCGCGTTTTTGTATTCTATCTAGTAGGTGCAATGAGGTCTTAGATGCACCAGACCAGACATGAGCGTTGAACTCCAATTTAGGACGAATGAACGCCTTGTAAATTGTAGCCAGATCGGTGGGTGTGAAGAATTTCTTGCATCTGTATAGGAAACCTAGGCATTTCGCGGCATTCTTAGCGACACTGAATATGTGATCATTCCAAAAAAGGTTGTCACTGATGCACATACCCAGGATGGAAAGCTTTTCGGCTTCCGTGGTACAAGTGCCATTCATGAATGATGGCATTGGGTCGGTGTTACGCTTTAACGACAGAAGACAGCATTGTGTTTTAGAAGCATTAAATTCCACTCTATTGTTTTTACCCCATTGGATGATGCTGTCGATGTCGGAATATAATGAGCTTAACGTACGCTGCCGCTCATTATTTACAGCCGAAGTGCAGGGTCGTAAAGAAGTGAACGAATATGAGAAGCTGAGGGTACTGTCGTCAGCGAAGGAGTGAATTGGATTAGAAGTAACAGACAAGAGATCATTTATAAAAATGAGAAAGAGTGTCGGAGACAAAACGGAGCCCTGGGGAACACCAGCATTTACATAGTGAGTGTCAGACTTGAATCCGTCCAAGACAACTTGAATTGAACGATTCGAAAGGTAGCTTCTAATCCATAGAAGAAGAGAGTCGTCGATCCCGAATGCACGCATTTTCGACAAAAGAGCTTCATGCCAGACTCTGTCAAATGCTTTCGAAATGTCAAGTGCAACTACTTTGCTCTCACCCGCCTGGTGGAGCGAATGATTCCACTTCTCGGTGAGATATGCCATCAAATCACCAGTGGATCTGTTGCTGCGGAAACCGTACTGCCGGTCATTGAGGAGTTTCTGCGACTCGAGATATTTCATTAACTGACGATTTATCAGTGTTTCCATGACCTTGGAAAGAAGGGACGTTAGTGCAATGGGTCGGTAATTGGAGAGAGAAGAAGATTCGCCTTTTTTGGGAATGGGCTGGACAAATGCTGTTTTCCACCTACTCGGGTAGAGCCCAGAAGAGTAGGAAAGGTGAAAAAGCTTACGCAGTGGTTTTGCCAGCGTAGAAGAACACCTCTTCAGAATTATTGGGGAAATACCATCTGGACCAGGGGATTTGAGTATGTCAAGTTCTTTAAGAACCCTTGCAACTGCACGAGTACGGAAGTGAATTTGTTCCATGCTGGAATTTACGCACTCCAGAACAGGCGGTGTCAAAGATGATTTGGGGAGCTGCGAGTTCGCTGCGAAGTGGGCAGCAAGCAGATTAGCTTTGTCTAAGGGTTTGACAGCTGGAATGCCATTGTGAATGAGCGTAGGTATAGACGACGATACGGAGTTTGTGATGTTTTTAACAAAAGACCAAAAACTTCTGCTACCCTTGGGACATTGTAGGATTTTACGCCTCAGTTTTTGGTCATGTAAAAATTTGGCTCGTCGAATGTGGGAGTTACAGTCATTTCTGGCTTGTATATATCTTTTTCAGTTTTCCTCAGTGGTGTTTGTCTTGCTTTACGAAGCCGAGTGCTGAATTAGCTTTAAAGATTATCTCGTCGATATGAGTCCGGAAATTTAACTCCTGGTCACATAATATGCCCAGATCCCGTTCATAGGATGAACGGTGTCTATGGGCTGATTATTTAGAAAGTAGAGACGGGGATGGGGTTTGATTCGTTTACGTGAAAAAGTAATGGATTGGCATTTGGGAATGTTGAGTTCCAAGCAGTTTTGGGAACACCAGGTGGAAAAACTATTGAGATCTAATTGGATTAGGGAAGGATCCTGACTGGAGGAAATACTCCTGAAGAACTTTGTATCATCGGCATATAGTGAGACATGGGAATGTTTGATCACCATTTCAATATCGTTAATGGTAAGAACGAAAAGAAGTGGACCTAAGTGGCTACCTTGGGGGACACCGGAGGAAGCTAGAAAAGGTTTAGAAAAGGCAGATCTAAAGCGAACACTATAATAGCGATTGTTCAAGTAAGAAGATATCCACTTCACGATAATGGGATCGAAACCAAGGGAAGACAGTTTGAAGAGTATTAGTCTGTGGGAAATTTTATCAAAAGCTTTACTGAAATCGGTAGAAATAACGTCGACTTCATTGCCATCCTCTAAGGCCGAGAGGGTAAAGGACACAAATTCAACAAGATTTGTGGTTGTAGATCTGCATTTGAGGAAACCATGTTGTCTAGGGGAGATTAAAGACTTGCAGCAAAAACTTAGGATTTCGTACAAAATGCTCTCGAAGAGTTTGGGTATATGTGACAGTTTGGCAATGGGACGATAATTGTTGATATCGTTCTTGGGCCCTTTTTGTGTATAGGGGTTATATATGAGGTTTTCCATAACTGGGGGAGTTCGCCCAAACATAGGGATAAAGTGAAGATTTCCGAGAGAGGGAAAGAGAGGGTTGAGGAGCATTTTTTTAGGAATATTGCAGGGAGACCGTCAGGTACAGGAGGGAATTCATCTTTACTTACTTACTTATCAGGCCAGCGATCCATGGAGGATCTGAGCCTGAGCCATAGCTGCCTTCCGTCCTTGACGGTCCCGGGCAATTGTCAAGACCGAGATATCTTACATCCGCAATTACTTGGTCTTTATACCGGAGGTTCGGTCTTCCTCGGAGTCGAAGACCCTCTTAGCTGGAGCATTGATGTCCATGCGCTCGATGTGGTCGAGCCAGTGTAGTCGACGGATCCTTGCCTTCCGGACTACATCCACATCTTGGTACAGCTCGTAGAGTTCGCGGTTGTGTCTTCTTCTCCATTCACCTTCCTCACAGACAGGACCAAATATCCGGCGCAGAATTTTTCTTTCGAAAGAACCCAAGATCCGCTCCGCTGTCCTGCTTATCGTCCAGCTTTCGGCTCCGTACAGGAAGACTGGCAGTATGAGCTTGACAGCATGTATTTCGTTTTGTCCTCATTGATCTTAAGACCAATTCGTTTCGCTTGTTCTTCAATCGTCGTGAATGCTTCCACAATGCCACGGCGAGAACACGCGATGAAGTCGATATCATCCGCGTATCCTAGCAGCTGCACCGAGAGCACCGTGGCGCAGTGGGTAGTGTGTTGGCCTCTGACGCCGATGACACGGGATCGAATCCCGACTCAGCCATGTCATCGAACGTGTTTTCATGGTGTTTCTCCTCAGCGGGGTTCTGACAAAATCTCCTGTAGTAAAATTGTCATGAAAAGCTTCTCGAAATTTGCCGTTCGGAACCGGCAATAAACTGTAGGTCCGTTTCACCTATGGGAAAATTAAATCACACACAACATGGGTGATTGAGAGAAGCTCGGCTCAGGTCCTTCATTGACTGTAACGCCAACATACATACATACATCCTAGCAGCTGGATGGACTTGTAAAAGATAGTGCCTTCCCTGTTGACGCCTGCCCGTCGCACTATCTGCTCCAGCACCAGGTTGAAGAAGTCACATGACAGCGCTTCTCCTTGCCGAAATCCGGTGCATGTTTCGAATGGTTCCGAGGTCTTAGAACCGAATTGCACGGTGCATCGCGTGTTTCTTAGCGTGGCGCGACACAACTGGATCAGTTTTACCGGGATCCCTAATTCGGCCATCGCCCTAAACAGTTCTTCACGATGAATGCTGTCGTATGCGGCTTTGAAATCGATGAAAAGATGGTGTGTATCGATTCGAAACTCGTTGGTCTTTTTCAGGATTTGTCGAAGTGTGAACATTTGGTCTATAGTTGATTTGCCGGGCCGGAAGCCGCACGGGTAGCTGCCGATTAGTGCGGTGCAAAATGGTTTTAGACGTTCACACAATACGCTGGACAGGATCTTGTATGCGACATTGAGCAGGGATATACCTCTATAGTTCTTGCAAGAAGTAGGATCGCCTTTTTTGTGGATGGGGCATATAGAGCTGGTATTCCAGTCGTCGGGCATGCTTTCATCTTCCCAAACTCTGCAGATGATCTGAGCCTGCGGCCTTGTTGTTCTTCAGATTCTGAATAGCTGTGCCGACTTCTTCGATGCTGGGTGGGAGGACTACTTCAGCGGCTGGAGTTGGGATTTCCTCGGTCCCTACCACTCTCTCTTGGTCATGCTCGTTAAGCAGCTGCTGGAAGTGCTGCTTAAATACATCCACTATTCCCTGCGGGTCGGTGACAAGATTACCCTCGCAGTTTCGAAGAGCCAGGGTGCCCTTTTCGAAGCCTCCTGCAAGGCCTTTGGCTTTCTTAATTCATCTTTAAGTTGATTTAATTTGTTTTCGATGACATAGGGGTCGACTGTACGAGGAAGAAAAGGTCCAAGGGAGAAATTCGGTAAATAATCGAAGTAAGCAGGATCCGGAGCAAAGGAGCGCAAGATTGTTTGAAATAGGTGGCGATAATTTTAGGGTAATTTGAGGTTTGATCATTGAAGGAGAAAGAGGTGGGGTACCCATCCGATTTTGGATCGCTTATAAGATTGGCACCGTGGCGCAGTGGGTAGTGTGTTGGCCTCTGACGCCGATGACACGGGATCGAATCCCGACACAGCCATGTCATCGAACGTGTTTTCACGGTGTTTCTCCTCAGCGGAGTTCTGACAAAACCCCCTGTAGTAAAATTGTCACGAAAAGCTTCTCGAAATTCGCCGTTCGGAACCGGCAATAAACTGTAGGTCCCTTTCACCTATGGGAAAATGAAATCACACACAACATGGGTGATTGAGAGAAGCTCGGCTCAGGTCCTTCATGGACTGTAACGCCAACATACATACATACACATACATATGAGATTGGCTTGCGTTTCAGCTACATAGCGTTGATAGAGAGAGTTGTGAAGGGCGGTAAAGTGATGATAGCTACCCATATAGTTAGAGAAGTCTTTAGGGGATTGAGCACGAAGGAATAATGTTTATTTCTTTTGTTTCTTAGGGAACGGAGCCTGCGATTATACCATGGTGGGGAGGAGGACAAAGTTATGCGTTGGAAAATGAGACGTAAAGAGAGATAGAATTAAATATTTCCCTGTAGAATATGGATACAGCATCATTTAAGGTTGGATTATCAAAATTGAAAAGCGCCTTTTTAAGGTATTCGGAGGAGTATTCTGTGATGGAGGATTATGAAAAAAGGAAAGAAGGAGGGGGGATGGAAGTTATCGATGGTAGAAAGGGAAAGTGGACAAAGAGAGACAGAAGAATTGAAGGGATCGGTTATGAATATGAGGTCTAGTTGTTTACCCATGTAGTTTGAGATGCCACTAACTTGGCTAAGGTTTGAATCTGCAAGGCGATCCAAGAAGAGACATTCTTTGGCAGTAGTGGGGTTGGTGGCAATATAAAACGATTCTTCGTCTGATTGAGGCCATTTAAGATGAGGAAGGTTGAAATCGCCGAAGAGAAGGATTTCATCCTGAGGGTGTTGATGGCGAGTTGATAAAATTCTATGGGATGTGAGGGCAAGATAGAGAAACAAGTGATGTAAAGTGACTTCTGGGGTAGCACAATCTTGATTGAAATAAAGTCGAGATGTGGGGAGGATGATACTGCAATGAGGGAAGAGTCATAAACTACTACTACTAGATAAACTACTTATCTAATTTGAATTAGTAGATATACTATCTGCCCCCCAAAACTGTGGACCTTTCGGACGAGTGGAAACTCTTCCTGTCGGGAGTTGCACATCAAATGTCTGCACAGGCGGGAGAAGGGATACTCATAAGTCCCAGGTCGGCAGACAGGATATTGGAGAGGATACCATTAGGAGGGAGAGTCTCGATCTTAAAACTCAAGCTTGAAAGATCAATTTTGGCTCTGGTGCAGGTAGGTGTATGCACCGAATCTAGAGTCAGAGTATGCGAACTCCAACGTTAAAAACAAACTTACAAAGGCCACTAAGGCCTTGCGGGCCTGTCGACGCACTCACGGTAAAACCTGGGGATTGAAACCTAAGGTAATCCACTAGCTATACACCGCGGTAGTAAGACCTATCATCAGCTATGCGTTCACGGTATGGTGGACATAAGTTGAGCAAAAAACGGTAATCGTTAAGCTTCAACGCCTACAGGTGCTATGCCAACCTGCCCTACGGCAGCTCAAGAAGCACAGATTGGATTAAAAAGGTTGCATTCCGCAGTGCAATCAGAATTCTTCGCTAGGGAATAGCACTACCATGTACACCAATGGGTCACATGTCCATTCTGCAACATCCTCCTTAGCTGGAAATGACTACCACGGTCTCTGACAGATTACCTCACACCCTCACTTTTGACAAGATTGAGATACTGATCCCAAACCACACAGCTCGGAAAAGCGGCGATCCCTTTCTCACTGTCAAAGGCCTTAGGCAGTACAGAAAAACCTAAAGACTCTAAGAATGAGTCCTAGGATCTTCCAAGCCGAATTATACGCCATCCTGACGTGCGTCAACCTTAACTTAAAGGCTAACATAAGAGGAGTAATGATCAATATACTCTATGATAGTCAAGCAGTGCTCAAAGCGTTGAGCTTGAATAGCACGAACTCAAGGTCTTATAAGGAATACCGTGATGCCCTACAGGACCTAGCCAAAAGAAATAAGGTCAAACTCTGGTTGGTTCCAGGGCACAAGGGCATTAGGGGCCATGAAATCGCCGATCAACTCGCTAGAAAACATTGCAGCAATAGGTACATATGTAGGTGCCGAGCTTTTTTGTGGTATTTCTAAGTCAAAGACTAAATTTTACTAGACAAGTGGGTTTTCCCACACCACCTGTCCTTTTTTGGAACAGCATTCAAGGACTCTGCCAATCGAAAAGATTCACACGTCGAAACTCCCCTCGTATTTCAAGCAGAATAAATGCAAAAACTAATATACGGCTGCCTGCCTGATTGGCGTGGAGAAAGCCTTCGGCACTGTATGGTTAGAGGCGCTTTACTACAGGCCAAAATAGCTGGACATAAGTAAACCATTGCTATATATGATCTGTGACCTGTGATCTGTGTTCACTGGAAAAATTGCCAACGCGACCTCTTCTCAAACGTAAAAATGGTAACGATCTGATAGTTTCTTCGTCAGACGATTTAATCTTGTACAGGTCGGGTCCAACGATCGACGTCATGGTTACCCTACTGCTGCGTGACTTCAACAAGATTCAAAAGATAAGACTATTTCATTCAGGGCCTCCAGGGATGCTAGAAAATACATTGAGATCTGACTGGATCAGGGTCTATATTTTGGTAAAAATATTAATGCTGCTCTAGCAAGGGACAGAGGCGCTTATAGCAACCAACTTGACTCCAGGGTGAATGTAATCTGCTATATGGCCCTAATCAGGCCCATGATTGTATACGGATTTCTCGTTTGGTTTAGTGTGGGTGCCAGCTTGATGGAAGGGATCCGGGTATTTAAGAGACAATTTCTAAAGACTTGTCCGAATACGTAAAGTTCTATCTATGCAATAGGGCAAGGATTTTATGTATAAGCAGCTTTCTGATTAAACTAGATCTCTGGGACTTACTGCTCCAACAACATGTGCCACGCGAGGGTAACCCCATAACGCCTTTGTTCTTCCAGAGGCATTTCCCTATTTTGATCAATGTGGGCTGATCCAGGGGGCCTTAATTCCATAGAATGGCGATTAGTCTACGAGTCTGCCGTCGTACTCTGTGAATCCAAGCGCCCCAGAATCAACAGGGCGATCAACAGATCGGGATCGGAGAGACGTTATCCGGTAGCATCAACGCTTTGGGTGGCACCTTAAGATAACTAAGCCTTTTCAAGACACACATAGGCTACAGTAGAATAAGTAATAAGTATAAAAAGAGGTTTAAAACAGGATAAGGTAGGTTCAGATGAGCTAGTTCTAGTTAGAATAAATTGGAAAAGTTCACTGAACAAAAACCGGGTCCGACTCCATTTAGTGAAGAAAAAAGTGTTCTTTCACCTCAACAATGTACCATGACAAAATCGTCAAAAATTGCACTGTGATCTAGCTTCGTAGAGACTATATCCAGTCTAGAGATTCCTTACAGATGTGTCGTCTTGCCCTACTTACGTGAAGTAAAACAGGCAATTGGAGCTCAGAAGTTATATTACTATGCTTCAGACGTAACGAACTTGGTGCGCTCATTTTAATCTTGAATGCACGAAGAAGAGGTATCCCCTTATTCGTATTAGAAGTATAGAAGTATCATAAGTAAATATGAGCTTCTGGAATCTATGCCCAGGCTTATGCGGATGATGTCGCCATTCTTTCTGTCGGCTCATGATTAGCAACTGTCCGTCTCAAAGCACAGGCTGCGCTAAATGTGATCGATGATTGGTGTGCCAGAAATGAGCTGTCGGTCAATCCTCTTAAGACCGATGTCGTTGTCTTCACGAGAAGTAGGAAAAATACTGACATGACTCAGCTGGTACTAAAAAGCAATTCCATCCCGATATCCAACGAGATTGAGTATCTAGGGGTCATCTTAGATAGCAAGCTTCTCTGGTCAAAACATGTTGAGTTAAAAACCACCAAAGCGCTGGCAGCTTTCTGGCAAAGCAAAGGAGTTTTTGGCAAAACATGGGGCTTATCGCCAGCAAAGGTCCTGTGGATCTACATGGCCATGATAAGACCTATAATCTCACATGCATCGGTTGCCTGGTGGAACAAACTTATCAAACATATCGTAGCCTCTTTCACCAAACTCCAAAAAACGGTTTGTCTCAGCTGCACGGGGGCTTTGTCCAGCACGCCAGGCGCAAGCTATGATGAACCTTCCACCTCTTGATGTATTTATCAGAAGGTGTGCTCTGAAAGCCATGTCTCGTCTGAAGAGAAATGGCTTTTGGTATAACTTGCATAGGAATAACAGTGTGCTTGCGCACGAATTGTCCTGCGACCCCTGTCTCAAGGATATGCCTTTTGACGCATTGACGTCCGTCATCCTACTGCGTCGCGATTTCACAGTCGAGTTTCCATGGCGTCAGGATTGGCTCTGGCCGGTTACTGAACCTGGAAAGGATAGTCTTCGCATTTTCACGATTGTCTTCTTTGAGCGCGAAAACATCCGACTGCAATTCTCTTTAGGAAAATATGCGCGTGTCTTCCAATCAGAGATATACGCAATCCTAATGGCCATGCACTATATTGTGAAGCACGAGTGGAAGGGGGAAAGCATATGCGTCTGTAGTGACAGCCAAGCTGCACTAAAAGCTGTGTGTAACCCCTTAACTAGCTCCAAATTAGTGCTTGATCATAAGTCCTTCTTGAACAGAGTCGGCAGACTTAATTCATTTAGGCTTGTATGGGTTCCAGGCCAATCTGAGATCCCAGGAAATGAGATCCCTGATGAATGATGAACTCGCCAGAATGGGTTCAGAGGAGAGCATCTCAGGACCTAAACCCGCTCTAGGTCTACCTGCGTCCACGGCAAATTCCCACATTAACGATTGTGTATTTGATACACACAACTGTAGATGGAGGGATTGTCCAGGTTGCAGGATGACTAAGCGCGTATGCCTTGATGTCCGCAAGAATTCCGCAGCAGACTGCAGAGCATTTTCTCTGTGACTGGCCCGCCTTTGCTCGCACACGGTGGCGCACCCTTGCGGCCGACGTGGTGCGTGCCGAATCATCACTGAAGCTTCTTCCCATTTTTCTCCGGAAAACGGGGAAAATACAATAATGTAAGGTGTCGGTCTGGAGTACAATGGACCAGTGTTTGCGTCTGAGTTCTCCAACGGATAGCAGAAGTCCTTATGACTGAAAGTAGTCTGAGTTTAATCCGGTCTTATTCTAAAATCTGCGTTAAGGCCATGCGCGCTGGTCGTTACGAACTTCTACATTGGCCTGGTCAACCAAACCTTGTAAACTTTATTGTGATCTTTATAAAGATTGCGAGTTTCGCCAGGTTTTACTCTAAATAGACCGCTATTTCGTCATCTATCAATGAACGATTGTCGCTCTTTGACAAATGACAGATAGAATCAATGTCACATCGAATAGAAAGGCACTGGTTTCACCCCAAAAACAATGTAAATTTAACTATAATTGCCTTCGATCGAAACAAAGTTGGCTAATGGAACTACGTAGCTATAAAGAACGACTGGAAATGCTGAAGAATTAGTAACAGCCTGTTATGACACCTGTGAGCTACCTGCAATCAGCTGCCCTTGTGTCTGTGCGCCCTTAGGCTCTCTATCTGATTGCATTTGGCATAATTTAGCCGCAGGTAATGATGGCAAACTTGTGGCTACTCGTTATACTCGCTTTTACTCGAACGTTTCATTAGACCATGTCCCCTCTTCAACACCAACTGTCGAATTCAAAAAACCAACCGTCAATTCAAATTGCACACAGAGCACTCCAAGCCGCTCCACGTGCCATCTACCGTAAATTCCATCCATCAAACCAACTCATTTATTTACCAACAACAAACCCAAGTCTGACAGCTGCATGCCCTGTCAACCAGCCATCTGTCTACCTTCATACTTCTGTCACAGTTCAGTGTATCCCGTCGTAGATTGTTCGCTCGCTCCGTTGCAGTCAAGGGTGAGGTTTTTCTCGCATTTCATTTCGATTATTTGTTGTGTTTGAACGGTTTGAACGCGTTTCACAATCTACCTGCGCCGAAATCGTGCAGCAAACAGGATAACAAAGTCCATCTATCGCACGTGACCGACATACAGATCGCCAGTGATCCGCGTAAGTGAAAAATTCCGAAGAAAAACAAGCGAAATGACGCAGTGACATCTCGGATCCCAGTGTAACGAAGAAAGAGAAACGAAAAGAAGACGAAATTGAAGAAACAGATAAAAGTGGTTCTTCCCTCATTAGAATTCCAGTAAGTACAGATGGACGTGGTTACGAGGGGGTAATATGGGAAATGGAAAAACGATTGACCAAATGTCGTGCCCTGGAGTGTCTCCTGGGACGCCAGGATATCACTGCTCCTTAGAGGATTGATTCATCTGTTACTGCAAGCTGCAGTACAACTGCTGCTGGGCTTGTTTGCGATTTTTTTTTTGCTTTTGTTTCGTCGTTCCTTGCTCTCGTGTTGGTGTGTGGTGGTGATGCATATGTTGCACCTGCTGCTTTTCTCAGATTTCACAAGGCACATCACCGCACATCGCACATGCAAAGCAAAACGATCGTCAGGAGGATGTGGTAGAGAAGTAGAAGAAGCAAATGTAAAAAATCGTCTTTGTCTCCTCACGTCATAGTCGTCTGCTTGGTGTCTATCTTTAGTACGTTCGCTGCTAAATTAATTGCAAGTATGTAGACGATCTGGTGGATACACGAGCTCCAGTAATAGTGAGTGCCTAGTACATACGCGCGGCTAATTAGGGAGAAGAAAGTTTCGTATTCTTCGTCGCCGTTGCCCAGTGGTACATCATTTCGATTTATTTCTTGCACGAACGCATCGTCAGCCGTACGGCTGGGTGCTGGAGAAATCTCTCATTACATATGCAAACCAATGCAGAAGGGAAAGAAGCGAATGATGACCCCAACGCGCGATTAGGTTTTCTTATCTTCCCACGATTCGCCCGCGCGTCATTGTTAGATAACTTCAAGCCTTCAAGCCCACATTGTGATGGCATTGTTGTGTGTATGTACCTTTCGATATCTTACAATGCCACCGTTGTTTTGATTGACCAGACACAGTGCCATAACAGCCGTAGTACAGTGACGAGCAGACGTACCCGTGCGAATGTCTTATCTCTGCCCGTGAAGGGGTTTATGGAGAGCTCGCACGCAAAATACACGTTTAATCGCTGACGACAACAGCTGTGATTAAGCAGATTATTATGGCAGTGACTTCCTTCGTTTAGCCACCATACACACTCACGTAAAAAACTAATTTCGATCGAGTTAAAGGTGAAAAAACGTGAGCAATTCACTGAACAGTGAACAGTAGACAGCAAAAAACGAAGTACGATGTGAAGAAAAGGGAGAAATCCCCTCGCCGGAAGTTGGATTTATTTGTGTGCACTCTTGTGGTACATGCTAGGGGTACACATGTGCGCTTATAATACCAGATATGACGTTGCGTTGTTTCGATCTAAAAGGAAAAGGCAACTTTCCAGGGTCAGTCGCTTAGTTGTTTGTACTTTACGGCCGATTGGATCGCATCCGATCGGTGCTGATGTCAACGTTTAGAGCTTGCTTACTAAGGTAACAGTGACTGAGTAATAGATGTGGGAAAATACCAATTTGCATTCACACCTCCGGCACGTGTACTCGACTCGATACTCTCTTGACTGGATGCCATAAATCAGCAGGAAATTGTTGCTATTCGATAAGAACTGCAGTCGTGAACTAAACGTTTATAGTTGGTCATTCGTTTTGTTTCTATGGAACCATCCCTCACCAGTGATAAGCATTTCATTGTATTTCTTCCCATTCCCTTTGTAGGTTAACGCACTCATTGCTACAATACACTACACATCACAGCAACAATGGGTGACTCGGAGACCGAATGGCTAGAGGAACTCCTGCGCGAGGTGCAATTAGAACAGTTCCTTCCCAGAATACGCGATGATTTACAGGTGACCCGACTGGCACACTTCGATTATGTTCTGCCCACAGATCTGGAACGATGTGGACTGGGGAAGCCGGCAATTCGCCGGCTAATGGAAGCTGTACGTAAGAAAAAAACCCACCAATGGCGTAAGAACATCCTCTCCAAGCTGATTGGCGGCGGCAAGCAACCGAGTAAGAAACATTCAAACATTCAACGAGATGATCAGAAGACCCAGCTTACGTGTCTGATTCACGAGAAGGACGTGACGCTGGGCATGAAACTGGGCGACGGCTCATTCGGTGTCGTACGCAAAGGAGAATGGAACGCGCCGGGAAATCGTATCATTCCGGTAGCAGTAAAGGTTCTTAAATCGGATAATCTCACTCAGCCTGGAATCATCGATGATTTCTTCCGTGAGGTGCAGGCCATGCATGCTTTGGATCACTCGAATCTGGTGCGACTGCATGGAGTGGTGCTGTCGCAACCGATGATGATGGTCACCGAGTTGGCGGAAAAGGGTTCGTTACTCGATACACTGCGTAAACAGTGCAAGCACACGTCTCTGACGAACATATGGAACTGGTCGGTTCAAATTGCGACTGGAATGGCATACCTGGAGCATAAGCGTTTCCTACATCGTGACCTTGCGTGTAGGAATGTCCTGTTGGCGGCTGGGAATAAGATAAAAATCGGTGACTTTGGCCTTATGCGTGCGCTGCCTCAGGAGGATGACTGCTATGTGATGTCGGAGCATAAGAAGGTGCCGTTTCCATGGTGCGCGCCCGAGTCGTTAAGATATAGACAATTTAGCCACGCGTCCGATACCTGGATGTTTGGCGTAACACTGTGGGAGATGTTCACTTTCGGCGAGGATCCCTGGGTCGGTCTGAATGGCTCGCAGATTCTGAGGAAAATCGATCGAGAAGGCGAGCGATTGCATCATCCAAACGCCTGTCCGCCGGATGTTTATGAGCTAATGCTTCAGTGTTGGGACAAAACACCTTCCGAGCGACCGACTTTCGCTGCAATCAAGTAAGTCCCTATGATCCCTGCCTCCATAGAACGTGTTTACTATCTGTTTTTCAGGGAGTTTTTGGTCGGCGCATCGCCACAGCTGTTGAAGGCGAACAAACCTTTCCACGAGCCGAATAAGCTAGATGTTGAGGTGAACGACACCATTGTTATCATCGACGGACGTCCAGAGCTGAAGCTGATAAAGGGACAGAACCAGAGAACGTTCGAGATCGGCGTCTTTCCACGGTAAGTCGCACGAATATCACCCAGAATAGACCACAGAACCACCAACGATTCCACTTGCAGAAGCATATTGGAAAAACACAAGATCGCAAGCGACCTAATCCGCCCAACAACAGATGGTTTGCGTCAAGTAGCCGGTGGCCACGGATCTCCCTTTGGTTTCTGTTGGGGTGGACCAGCTCTCGGCCCGCCACCCATTCACGCCGAAGGCGATGTTCAATTACGAGGTATTCCGTTGACCATTCTTTCACCTACGATCGACTAACCTTGTCCCTTTAGCAGCTAAAGAACGCAAATCTTCCACTTTCAAGCAATTCGCCTACAATCGCCTAATTAACGAACGTGGCGGCGAGCACGTTATCCAAAATCGTGCCTCAGCTATGCCCAAACTCAATAACCTCACAAGCAATGGTCAACAGTCCCAGGCGCAGCAACGTGAGGGAATTCTAATCGACATCTCGCCCGAGTTCGCTACCACGGAGCCACGACAAAGTGCGTCACTCAAGGTCGACAATTCCTTTTGTATTCTCGACGCGCCGATAGATGTTCCAACCGAAAATCCATCACCGCAGCCAAGCCCAGAGCCAAGTGCAGCACAATTTCAATTACCCATGCGTCTGGAGCCACCTCCATACCAAAGTCCTCCAACGTACACGAACACAATTGAATTCAGTCAAACGGCTGTCACGAAGGATCCCTTCGACACGTCCAACGTCGAGACAAATCCCATCGAGGGAATGTATTCTAACGTCGTGAAACAGCAAAATGTCATAGCCGACTCCCAGACACCCAATCATCCGATATACAGCAGTCCGTTGGGCAAGAAAAATGCCACCAACAAGGAGGCTGTGGAATCAGTTCTTCAGGATCAGGAAAATCCCACTGAAGTCATGAAATTTACATCAAATTGCAATGAATCTCTCGAAACCAACCTAAGCAACCTAAGTCTCAACAGTAGCTCGGCATCCGAAAAGATGCTGGACAAGTCGTTCATCGCCGAACTCGAGAAGGACATGTACAAGCGCCCGGGTAGTCAAACGGATCTCGAGCGAAACACATCACAAATGTATACCAATAAGGAGGTGGTCTCCAAGAGCAACCTTACTCCGTTGAAAAACCATAATGTATCATCGTGTTCGTCGTTGAATGGCTCGGCATCAAAGCCATGCGGCACTACAGCTACTCCCGATGACCATGAATTGATGCAAAACCGGAGCAATTCCGCGTTCCAGCCCGCATCTGCTTCGATGCGACCCCAAATTTGGTATGAGCAACAAGGTGCCCGGGAATACTATTCGACACCGTTGGAAGAAGTCTACCAGAATGCATTTCAGCCACAACGAAGTGAAATGGAGTATAATGGCCCCTCGACGTCTGCCCGCGCTTTGCAGAACGTCTACAATTCTGTACCTGCAAGTATGTACGGAGATCTGCCTCGTGGAATGTACGATGCCGTAGCGCCGACCCCTTCGACATACTACGGACAAGTGCCACTGAACAGTGGTGCTATATACATGAACGGATCGGCACAAACACTCCTACAACCTGTGATATACGATGAAGTCTCAATGGATGACTATTTGCGACCCACTCGACCAGCACCACTTGCACCACCCCAACTGTCCGCGCAACAGATTCAGCGACGATTGGAAAAACTCAAACAACAACAGGAGAACCCTACCCCCGATAAAGTGGTGCCGTCAACATCATCGGCAGCACTTTATGGCACTGCCGAGGCTCTGGAAAACCAAATGATATGCGCGCTCCTCAAGGAACTCGGTCCGTCAGCTACTGAAGCCGATGTACGAGCGGCATTACACGCGGCCAACGGGGATACAATCCAAGCCGTTCGCTACTACAAAATCGACCAGCTTTCACGGTAAGTCCCCTTCATCTCCCTACTATCCAACGCTCTTCTCACGAATCTGTCTCTTTCAACCAGGCTCGGTCTTGCCAATCGTCCTCAGTGTGAGGAGGCACTCCAACGAACCGGCTGGAGCGTCGAATTAGCCGCTTCGGTTCTCCTCGAATCAACTACGTAAACATTTGCTAATTGCATTCTTACCAGAACCGACCATTCCGCTGCGCCCAGTATACTACAAAACCACGCCCTCGACGAACAACCTGCTATCACATCATCATCACAAAACAAAGCCACATCACGAGCAACTCCAACTTCTTTGTGTCAATTTTTTATCCAATTCGATCGTATCGTTTAGTGTGTAGCGCTGAAACAAACAACCCGTAGTTAGATGTATTTTAAATTATATTTTTATTGCTGTCACCTCAGACTAAACTATCTTAGATACTACTCGTTTCTCTACCGCATGGTACATGGTATATGTAGACTTTAAAGAACAAATGTATTCGAAATACTCTCCGTTACTGAAGAATGTTGTTGATTGAGTTGTGAGATAGGAAAGATTACGGACAAAAGCTTGTATAACAAATTCTATTTAAGTTTTCAACAGATTTTATGTATGGCATTATGTAAATAAGACAAATCGTATATTAGAACAAACAAACCAACCTAGATAGCTAACAATCTTTCGAATTGAATGTATTATGTAAGAGAACAGTGACAGAGAACCTATATGCAAGAGATATTAGATGTATAAATAAACGTATAAGCATGACAAGTACAACCGTGTTACACTTATTGGCAAATGCCTACCAAGCAGCGGGGACAAACACTTGTGAACAAAATAATGCCCAAGAACAATGACAAAACAACAAAACCCTATAACAACAAGATCCCTCGACTACAGAACCCTATAACAACAAGCCCTGTACCAACAAAATTGTATAACAACAAGATCCTTCAACAACAAATCCCTATAACAACAAAACCGTATAACAACAAAACCCTTTAATGACAAAACCCTATAACAACTAAACCCTATAACAACTAAACCCTATAACAACAACGGCTTATAATAAATATACCCAATAACAAATACAGGCATGGGCTCGGACATACAAGGTAAAGTTGTTCATCGCTTTCAACCTGGAGAGATGCCAGCAACGATCCCTGTTTAAATGCCCGGGCCAAGTTGACATACGGCCTCCTCGCGACGCCCTCTGGAAAGCCTCTTCAACAACCGTTGGGAGGTGAACAAACGTATGCAGCGACAAAACCCTGACCAGAATGACGGTTGTGCGGCGGGCTAACAATCCGCCCACGTAAAAGAAAACAAAAGTTATGAATGAGCAAGATGCCTCGACAATGCACGAAAAAGGAACACGATTTGCGAGTATGCTCCTGGAATGTCAGAACCCTGTACACTCCCGGAGCTGCTCATAAACTAGAAGGAATCCTCACGCAATACAAGGCGGATATTACTGCGGTCCAGGAAATACGCTTGATAGGAAACGGTATGATTAGGAAGAAAAATTGCGACATTTATTTTAGCTGTCACAAAAGGTTGCGCTTACTGGGATGCGGATTTGTTGTGGGAAAGCGGTTTAGGTCGAAGGTCATCGACTTTAAACCTATAAGTGATCGCCTGGCTGTGATCCACATCAGAGGTAGATTTTATAACATCAGCCTTATATGTGCACACGCCCCTACCGACGAGGCTGAAGACCCTATCAAGGAGGACTTCTATGACCTCCTGGACAACGCCTACGGAGCTTGTCCGGAGTACGATGTAAAAATCGTGCTCGGGGACTTCAACGCCAAAATCGGTAAGGAGAACAGCCTGGGCGGAGTGATCGGAAAGCACAGCCTCCACGATGAACACTTCCTCGTAGCAGCAAGATTCAGAGAACAGCCTGTCCAATGTCAGGTAGTTGCACCAGCCCATCAGGAGGAGGTTCGACATTGGGCGCCTGAGCACAGCGGAGGCTGCCAGAGTCTACAGGGAGCAGCTGAGCGAAAGACTCTACGGTATGCCTACGTCGAACACAAATGCCAATAATATGTGGCTGCATTGCCGCTCAGCCATTCAGGAAGTAAACTTGTCACCAACCCGCAGGGAATAGTGGATGTATTTAAGGAGCATGACCGAGAGAGAGTGGTAGCGACCGAGGAAATCCCAACTCCAGCCGCTGAAGTAGTCCTCCCATCCAGCATCGAAGAAGTCGGCACAGCTATTCAGAAGCTGAAGAACAACAAGACCGCAGGCTCAGATGGCTTGCTATCAGTGCTCTTCAAGGCTGGCGGCGATGTCCTGGTAGGGAGCATGCACCAGATCATCTGCAGAATTTGGGAAGATGAAAGCATGCCCGACGACTGGAATACCAGCTCTATATGCCCCATCCACAAAAAAGGCGATCCTACCTCTTGCAAGTACTATAGAGGTATATCCCTGCTCAATGTCGCATATTGTCCAGCGTATTGTGTGAACGTCTAAAATCATTTTGCACCGAACTAATCGGCAGCTACCAATGCGGCTTCCGGCCCGGCAAATCAACTATAGATCAAATTTCACTTCGACAAATCCTGGAGAAGACCAACGAGTTTCGAATCGATACACACCATCTTTTCATCGATTTCAAAGCCGCATTCATCGTGAAGAACTGTTTCGGGATTCGGGATCCCGGGAAAACTGATTCAGTTGTACCGTGCAATTCGGTTCTATTCTAGGACTTCGGAACCGTTTGAAACATCCACCGGATTTCGGCAAGGATATGCGCTGTCATGTGACTTCTTCAACCTGGTGCTGGAGCAGATAGTGCGACGGGCAGGCGTCAACAGGGAAGGCACTATCTTCTACAAGTCCGTCCAGCTGCTAGGATATGCGGATGATATCGACATAATCGCGTGTTCTCGCCGTGACATTGTGGAAGCATTCACGGCGATTGGAGAACAGGGGAAACGAGTTGGTCTTAAGATCAATGAGGACGAAACGAAGTACATGCTGTCAAGCAAAAACCAATCCGTCGCTCACCACCTGCTCAACAATTGACAGCTACAATTTCGAGGTAGTTAAGGAGTTTGTCTACCTCGGGGCAAACGTAAATTGGAGATCTGGCATAGAATCGCCCTTGGCAACCGCTGCTACTTCGGCTTGTCCAAACAACTTGGGTCAAAACTCCTCACTCGAAAGACCAACGTCATGCTTTACAAAACGCTCATAATGCCAGTCTTGCTGTACGGAGCCGAAAGCTGCAGGATAAGCAGAACAGCGGAGCTGATTTTGGGTTCCTTCGAAAGGAAAATTCTGCGCCGGATATTTGGTCCTGTCTGTGAGGAAGGTGGATGGAGAAGAAGAGATAACCGCGAACTCTATGAGCTGTACAAAGAGGTGGATGAAGTCCAGAAGGCAAAGATCCGTCGACTACACTGGCTCGGCCACATCGAGCGCACGGACATCAACGCTCCAGCTAAGAGGGTCTTCGATTCCGAGCCTCCTGGTTCGAGAAGAAGAGGAAAACCGAACCTCCGGTATAAATATCAAGTAATCGCGGATGTAAGACATCTTGGTCTTGATAACTGGAAGCAGCGTGCCCGTCAAGGATGTAAGGCAGCTATAGTCAGGCTCAGATCCTCCATGGATCGCTGGCCTGATAAAAAAGCAGGCAATAACAAAAACATCCATGAAAATCCGAAGGACGATATCAACTCCGGCTAATCCTCTCGCACTCCAATACGATCCTTCGGTACTTGGTATGATAATTATTTCCTGGAGCTCTAGGTCGGTAAATGCCAGTTCGTCATGTTTTCTCGAAAACGCTTCCTCCCAGCTTCCAGAACGAGCCCGAACCGCATGTCTCTTTTATACATATGACCTAGGAATCATAGTCATGTCTCTCCCACATCGACCATACTATACACAAAGCAAATTCTGCGTTTGACTCCCGAAAACGATGGTCTAAAGAACCCTACGTCATCAAATACCTTTACATCACTTGCATCAGATCTAGTCAAGTCTGGTCTCCGCACTACGTTAGCCATTTTGTACGAATTTAAGCTGAGTAACGTAGATTGTTGCGTTTTGCCTTAAAGGCTCTCTCTCATGGTCTGATACACAGAAGTGAATTACGATCTTACGAAGATCGACTGCAGTTGATCGGCTTACAAACCCTGGAAGAACGCTGAGATGTAACCGACCTCCTCTTTGTGTACCAACTGTTAGCTGGAACTATCGACTCTCCTGCCCTTTTGGACATGAATTCATTCAACATCAATCACAAACATCTCCCGACTTTCGCGCCGCACGCCCAGTTGGTTACCCAGTTGGTTAAGGTCCCCTTCCAGCTGCGCCACCGTCCATGCGGCCGTCCTCTGCCGCGCCTCAAGGGCCTCATTGACGTCTCGCTGTGTCCGTCCAATCACGTCAATGTCGTGGACGTACGCAAGCAATTGAGTAGACTTGAAATAAATCGGACCTCTTGTGTTGGCCAGTGACTCTTGCACGATCTTTTCAAGCACAATGTTGAAAAAGTTGCATGACAGCGCGTCACCTTGCCTAAATCCCTTTTTAACATCAAAGGTCTCGGTTTGCTCATTACCGACCTTAATGGAGCAGCGAGAATTCTCCATTGTCATCCTGCACAGTCGGACGAGTTTGGCAGGGATTTTAAAACCAGACATGGCTTTGTATAGCTCATCTCTTTACACGCTGTCATATGCAGCCTTGAAATCGACGAAGAGGTGGTGAGTGTCTTCTCCAAGATCTGCCGTAGCGTAAATATTTGGTCTATTGTGAAGATTCTGGCAGTCTCTTGCGATTGTAGCTTTCCGACGTCAAACTTACGTTGTGCTACTCGACTCCTAAGCATTCTTGATATCCTCATTCGTACCTTGGCTACAACAAGGTAGTGGTCCGAGTCGATGTTGGCCCCTCGGAAGGTTCGTACGTCGAGAATACAGGAGGAGTGTCTGGCGTCGATCGCAATGTGATCAATCTGGTTGGTGGTCGATTGATCAAAAAACCGCCAGGAACCCATGTGGATGTTAAGATGGGGGGAATCGCGTGCTTGCTACAAGGAGGTTACGCCCCGCTAGGAAATCAATTAGCCTTAGTTCGTTGTCGGATGTGTTGTTATGGAGGCTATGCTTTCCTATGATCGACTCAAATATGTCCTCTTTGTCCAGTTTTGCATTAAAATCTCCTAGAACTATTTTTGTGTCGTAGCTGGGGCATTGGGCATAGGTTCTATCTAGGAGATCGTAGAATTCTTCTTAGAGTCGATCGTCCTTTTCTTCCGTTGGGGCGTGAGTGCATATTAAGCTAAGGTTTCCAAATTTAGCTTTGATGCAGATTGCTATGAGGCGTTCGCTTATATCTCGGAAGCTTAAGATATTTTGTTGGAGTCTTCCTCGAATAACTAATCCGCACCCGCAGTTTTTCATCCATCATTTGCCTGGTCCATCCCATCGCGGAGGCTGTGTGTCAACTTGGATTGAGCTTCTTTGCTCTGTTTGCTCGCTCCCTCCCCACTTAACAACAACATCCACAATTCCGATACACAACAACGATACAATCCAATAGTAAAGACGCCACCCTATATTGATAACACCACACAATAGTGACGACAGCACTGAATAACAACGACGACGCCCAATAACAACAACGCCACCCACCAAGACCAAGAACTACAACGAACTTCAAAACTTAATGGTAAAAAGGTCTGAGAAAATCAGACTCAGGGCTGCAGTTCCCCAGCGAGTCTGTCACCCAAGCTCTAAGTCAATCGGTTTATCGAGCAAGTCCAATTGCAAGTCGACCTGGATCTGGTAAGCACGCTGCTAAGCTTTAAGGCACTTAAAAAATTAAAATTACCGTCAAATGCAATCTTGCACATGTTGATCGTTCGATAAATGAAAACTGAGTTACTTTCCCATTTAGATCACGCCGTATGATGCAAGCAAAGGCGTCCTGTCTCCATAGATACGCGACATCAATTACAAAATCGATTACCACCGAACGCCTAATGCAGCGTTGCCATTCTCTTACACGCAGTTTTAACGCAAAATTCTTTTTTTTTTTTTTGTCTCATTTACTTGCAGTCCATATCTCAGCAAACCAGCTGCCACTGGCAACAGATACTTACCACCACTTAACGCATTTCGCCGTACGACGCGGCCAACGTGCACGTGCACTACCAGAAGCAAGAAGAAAAAATAAACAACAAGAACCTGAACTATTTACCCACCAGCTAGCGCAGAAGCACAAAGCCCTCGGGCTACGACGGAGAGAAGAAAACGATCATTAAGGCACACGTACCACTGGGAAGTGAACTAGTTTCAGCTGCTGCTGCGTCAGGTTGCACAACTCTTATACGCAGCCGGCCAGACCAGCATCTGGTGGCACATAAATGGCAAAATGGCACCGAGCCATTGACGATTTTTTGTCACTAAAATCGAAGCGTACGATCGGTCGGTCATCCGTTGCCTTACATCACACTCCAGTGATCATCAATCATATTTCAGACCAATTCTGACATTCACCATCACCATAGATCACCACAAGATGTTGCACAACGTGGAGAAGGTTAATTGACGTTATACAAGACTCTGCAGGCCGACCACCGACCAAACCACAAGCCATGTCAACCAAACACCGTCGACTTGTTGGACAAACAATTCCACATGAACCTTGAATTACCATGCGAAGGCCTTCAAACGGCCCCACCAAACGCAGCCCACCCGACCACGATCGGTCGTTGGACAATGTCAAACGGATCGTGCATACGAGTACATGTGTGTTTACACACTCGAACCATGTGAAGAATCTTCCCCCGGGAAATTATGAATTCCAAGCGACAACAATTGGAATTGAATGAAATCACGAGGAATTACGAAGCATCGGGTGGTCATTGTCGTTTGATCGCTTGTTTGCTGAACGAAATCACTGACGCGCTTTCACCGTGTCAATGTTCGACCTTAGGCTGGGAACTATCGCGTGTTCCATCAGTCTGTTCTTGGTAATGAAATGAGATTGTCGCGTACTACTTTACTCTTTATACCGAAATGGTTATTCTGCATGGCCTTTGATTGGAAGAGAGCTTGCTCTGTCTGACACCTATAACGAGGGTCTATGCCCGCTCATGTATAACTCTTTTCGCTTGACCTTCCAGCTAGAATGCCTCGCGTATCGGCTTGAGAATTCGCCAAATGTGTTGCTGCACTGAATACACACGAAATCCATTAACCGCACGATTGCGTGCTGACCACTGATCATTGATCGTCGATCGCGCGAAACCAAAAGATGGAAATCACTTTTGTGGAATTTATTTGTTGCAGCTGTTTATCGCGAAGAATTAATCACAAGCCTCACGGCCGCTACGCACGTATCATAGATACGTACGGTACAGATACAAAAATGTGATTTTCGAAAGCATTGCACGTCCATCACTCGTTCACGACGACACCGATTGGCGGAATGTGCCGGTGGTCAACAACGGACCTTCCAATGGCCCGAATTGTGGGGAATTCCATATTCAGTTTGGCCACCCGAAGGCAGGTAATGATCAATAATTATCATCGAAATATGGTCAGGTGGCAATTGTGGACGAATGTGGGTCACCATTCTGTCAAAACAAACACTCCACATGTCGGACAACATTAACCTGTGTTGCATTAGGTAAGGGTAGTAGAGGGCACCCCTTTTCTGATATGTCGGGGTGAAGCTTGCATAATTACGTACCGGTGGCTCCTCCGCGCTCCATAGTCAGTGGAATTACAGTCAACGATTAAGTAGTCAGTGACATCATCGAAGCAATCACCGTCCGCATCGATGAAGCTCTTCACTGGTGGGATCAGTAGTATTACTGCACACCAAATTGAGAATTTTAAACAGATCTTCATTGAGTAGTTGTTTTTCCCAACACCTTTAGCGTACAACTACCCGAAGCTTATGACCAAAAAAGTGCTTGTAACTCTTCAAACTTTTTCATCCGGAAGTCGATTAGGTACACACACTTGTCTTGGGTAATATTTGTGAGTGAAGTCATGGACGTAAACGAAAGTAGAAGTAGTCACGACAAGACTTCGGAGCACATGTGTCAATATTTGTCCCATTATTGGTCTGTTACAGAATCGGCAATCAAGGCTTACAGGGCATGCATCTAACAGTTATTAGGAGTAGCAAGTTCCCCATCTGTTGTCTTAGATGCTCAAATTTGAGCAGTGGTCAGTAGCGTAGGTTATTGTGTTAAGGTGGCAATCTCCCAAGCTGGCAATGAGAGCATGGTTGTGCTCATTCGGTAACGTATTCTTGACTCTTACCATTTTACCTAACGAAGAAGACTGAATCAGAAATCAAAATGGCCTTTAGTTACAGGCTATGCTTGAGTCCCTCGACATACGCTCCGGTATGCCTTTTTACTATAAGTAAGGCAACAATGCGCAAACAGGGCGAACATTTTGTAAAGTGTACGGTGAGAATGCTGTGAGGGACCACCGGAAATTTAGATATACCTCGCTCTGGTCGGCCAATAACTGAAAAAGTCGATGAGATTTTGCAGATAGTGAAGAAGGAGCGGCAGGCAGAAGGAACATACTACTCAAAGAAGTTCGATGAGTCGGTAATCCGCTGTCCAATTCAATTGGCGCACGGTGAAAGTAGTCTTTATTCCCGAAATAGCAAAAGACGACTACTCACTTGCCAAGTGTTTTAGACCAATTAGTGTAACATCCTTCCTGCTGAAAAGCATGGAAAGACTGGTAGAGTTGCACGTGCGCAAAGTTGCCCTTCGAATGCATCCTCTTTCGGAGATGCAACATGCTTATCAGCGCGGAAAATCCTGCGATACTGCGCTTCAAAACCTGGTTGGAAGAATTGAATGCGCTCTCGAAAGGAAGGAGTACGCGCTGGGCATTTTCATCGACATTGAGAGAGCCTTTGATAACGCAACTTTCGACAGCATGTGTAACGCTGCCAGACATGAGGCACTGGATAAAAGCAATACTTGTGCACAGGACACTGACCGCTGGTACAGGCCTCGACCAGGGTGTCAAATCCGGCGTTAACAGGGGCTGTCCGCAAAGTGGCGTCCCTGTCTGGTGCAGGGTGGTCGACTCTCTGCTTGATGCTCTCAATTCCTCTGGAATCTATGCCCAGGCGTATGCGGATGATGGCGTCCGACTCAAAGCACATGTGGCGCTAAATGTGATCAATGATTGGTGTATCAGGAATGGGCTGTCGTTCAATCCTCTTAAGACCTATGTCATTCTGTTCACGAGAAGTAGGAAAAATACTGACATGACTCAGCTGGTACTAAAGGTCCCTTCCATCCCGATATCCAAGGAGGTTAAGTATCTAGGAATCATCTTAGATAGCAAGCTTCTCTGGTCAAAACATGTTGAGTCAAAAACCATAAAAGCGCTGTCAGCTTCCTGGCAATGCAAAGGGACTTTTGGCAAAACATGGGGTTTATCGCCGGCAAGGGTCCTGTGGATCTACATGACCATGACTAGACCTATAATCTCATATGCATCGGTTGCGTGGTGGAACAAACTAAAACGCAAGCACATCGTAGCCTCTTTCACCAAACTCCAAAAATCGGTGTGTCTCAGCTGCATGGGGGCTTTACCCAGCACGCCAGGCGCAAGCTATGATGAACCTTCCACCTCTTGATATATTTATCAGAAGGTGTGCTCTGAAAGCCATGTCTCGTCTGAAGAGAAATGGCTTTTGGTATAACTTGCATAGGAATAACAGTGTGCTTGCGCAAGAATTGTCCTGCGACTCCTGTCTCATGGATATGCCTTTTGACGCATTGACGCCCGTTATCCTACTGCGTCGCAATTTCACAGTCGAGTTTCCAAGGCGTTAGGATTGGCTCTGGCCGGATACTGAACCTGGAAAGGATAGTCTTCGCATTTTCACGATTGTCTTCTTTGAGCGCGAAAACATCCGACTGCAATTCTCGTTAGGAAAATATGCGCGTGTCTTCCAATCAGAGGTGTACGCAATCCTAATGGCCATGCGCTATGTTGTGAAGCACGAGTGGAAGGGAGAAAGCTGCACTAAAAGCTGTGTGTAACCCCTTAACTAGCTCCAAATTAGTGCTTCAACATAAGTCCTTCTTGAACAGAGTCGGCAGACTAAGTTCATTAAGGCTTGTATGGGTTCCAGGCCAATCTGAGATCCCAGAAAATGAGATCCCTGAGGAACTTGCCAGAATGGGTTCAGATGAGAGCTTCTCAGGACCTGAACCCGCTCTAGGTCTACCTGCGTCCACGGCAAATTCCCACATTAATGATTGTGTATTTAATATACACAACTGTAGATGGAGGATTTGTCCAGGTTGCAGGATGACTAAGCGCGTATGCCCTGATGTCTGCAAGAAATCCGCAGCATTCCTCCTGTCTTTAAGGAGAATCGACTGCAGAAGGCTTGTAGGAGTCATTATAGGCCACTACACTAAGCACCTCTGTGTACTTGGCATCAGTGAGACGCCTACCTGTGCTGCATGTTGCGAGGAGAATGATACTGCAGAGCATTTCCTCTGTGATTCTCCGGCCTTTGCTCGCGCACGGTGACTCACCCTTAGAGCCGACGTGGTGTGTGTCGAATCTCTTAGCTCTACATCACTGAAGCTCCTTCTCACTTTTTTCCGAACAACGGGGAAAATACAGTAATGTAAGGTGTCTGTCTGGAGTACAATAGACCAGTGTTTGCGTCTGAGTATTCCAACAGATAGCAAAAGCCTTCAACAACACCAAAAAAAAAAAACAAAAAACGCTGTGGTCATCGTCCAAGTGATCATGTCCCAAGGTCGATGACCTTCCACAAGCGACCTCAAAACGCTAATTGACGGTAAACAAGGAAATGCTGAGTGTTTGGTGAGATTGGAGAGGAATTCTCCCTTATGAGGTATTACAACCTGCAGAAGCGGTCAAAAGCTTGTGTTTCACATGGCAATGCCGGACAACACACATCATTGATGTCGTGATTGACGGAAATTGTTTGAGAAGCTTTGATGCATTCATCGCATAGCGTATACCTTGCACCATCTTGCTACCATTTATTTTGGTCTCTGGAAAATTCTCTTGTTGGGCTAAACGGGCGTTAAAAATTACTTGGTCAAGTTTAACGCCGATATGAATAAGCAATGGTAGTTTGGCCTTCAAGCTAGTCCATCAGCTTAAAGCCGCTGGATGCCCATATACCAGGCTCTGTTTTCAACGCTAGAAGACAGAATACTTATGTTCTATCATCTTGCGAGTGGAGGGCGTCGTGGCGCAGTTGGTAATGTGTTGGAATCTGGCGCACGATCAGCGAGTTTGGATCCCGATAACACAACGCCATCGAGTGCTTATTTCGCGGCGTCCTTCCTCGGCGGGGTACTGGCAAAACCCCCCGTCGTATACTTGCTTCTCGACTCAAGCCATTCGGAATCGGTATTAAACTGTAGGTCCCTTTCACTTGGGTAAAAAACAAAAAAAATCACACACAACATGGAGGATTGAGAGAAACTTGGCTCTGGCCCTTCATGGGCTGTAACGCCACCAAAGCAAGCAAGTTGGTCATTGGTCCTGCGAAGAAGGTCGTGACAGCTACTTTGCATTCATTTGCTTGAGGCGTACAGCCTTTTGCTTAAGTCTGTTCGCAATTCATAAAACCTTTTCACTAGTCTTCAAGGTCTATCTCAATCGAAATTTGTAGACCCGAGCTGATAGGTTGAGTTAAGTGGTTACTACTCTCATGCCTCCACCGACTTGACTCCATTTGACTACGTCTACCCGTTGCTTTTTGAGTATTCTACTGGTTAATGGAACAGGCATCAAGTTGAGAACCCACATTTTGGCTTTAGCACCAAGCCCGTCCTATGTGCATCCACATTAATTCGCAACTTTGTCCGCTTAAAGCTTATGATTAGCTTCCTAAATGTTACTCCTGATTGTAAACGCCTGCGGGTCGGAAAGCACACTCGACACGACAGCATACATGACACGAAAGATTTTTATCGCATGATTTTGAATCTTGTCCAGAATTTGCAAGGAGATTTTTGGGAACACCAGACTAGACATTCTAGAGTTGGCCAGATCAGAGGGCGAGAAGAAGTTTTTGCAGCGCTTAAACCTTCCACACATTCGCGACGCTGAATGTGTAGAAGGTTGTCATTGACGCGCACATAAGGTTCGTTTATGAACAGTGGTTTGGTCTTAGAGTTTGGCTTTAAAGACAGCATTCCATACGGCACAAGATTTTCTATTTAACTACGCTTTAGTTCCACTGTCAAAATTTGGATTCGAAATTTGCAACTAGCAGATTCACCGTGTCTAAAGAGCTGACAATTTACAGATAACGAGGCCGAATTCCGAATATTTTTGGCGAAAGGCCAAACAGTTTTACTTCTTTCTGGACATTGTAGTACTTTTGCCTTCATTTTTGGTCATGTGCGAATTTGACTTGTCGAAGATGGGCATCGCAGTCATTTCGATTTTCCTCATTTGGAATGATCCTAATTGCCTCTTTAAAGCTCAAACCGTACTACCTATTCTCCAGTCAGACAGCACATCAAACTCATTACAAGTCGAATTGCTGTCCAAGGATGGGCACCTAGTAGTAGATGACTTACTTACGGACCGTGACATTTTAGCACACTGGCCACTTTGTGGTGGAATTTGGTAAGCTGGTATTCAAGCAGCTTAAACTCAGGAGAGTCACTACTTACCTGACCTTCATTTAGTGGTGCCAAAACTGCAGGTTAGTCCACGAATATTGATAAAACCGACTCTGAGTGGTCTACCATTTACAATACACAAAGGTTTGATCAAAACTCTGACGATATTAAGTTGGGCTGCAAGATGAAGGTCTCGGAAGGGCACGGGCTCGGACATACAGGGTAAAGTTGTTGATCGCTCTCAACATGGCGAGATGCCAGCAACGATCCCTGTGTAAGTGCCCGGGTCAAGTTGACATACGGCCTCCTCGTGGCGCCCTCTGGATAGCCTCTTCAACAACCGTTGGGAGGTGAACAAACGTATGCAGCGACAAAACCCCGACCAGTATGGCGGTTGTGCGGCGGGCTAACAATCCGCCCACGTAAAAAAAAAACAAAAGTTATGAATGAGCATAGCTCAGGCTCAGATCCTCCATGAATCGCTGGCCTGATAAGTAAGTAAGTCAGTAAGCAAGATGAAGGTCCAGTAAGTGTAATTGGACTCTCAAATTCTAGACTCGACTATTCACCTAAGACATGGTTACACCAATTTGACAGTCCCCAAGCACTTTATACTGGAGGTTCGGTCTTCCTTTTTCTCGAATCACGAGGCTCGGAGGCGTGGACCCTCTTAGCTGGAGCGTTGGTGTTCATGCGCTCGATGTGGCCGAGCCAATGTAGTCGACGAATCTTTGCCTTCCGGACTATATTCACATATTTGTGGAGCTCGTAGAGTTCGTGGTTATGTCTGTTCCTCCATTCACCTTCCCCACAGACAGGGTAAATTATCCCAAAATCAGCTCCGCCCTCCTGCTTATCGTCCAGCTTTCGGCTCCGTACAGCAAGACTGGCAGTATGAGCGTCTTGTTAAGCATGACTTTGGTTGTTCGAGTGAGGAGTTTTGACCCAAGTTGAATGGACAAACCGAAGTAGCAGCGGTTATCAAGGGCGATTCTATGCCGGATCTCCACTGTGCTGTCGTTTGTGGAGTTTAGGTTTGATCCAAAGTAGACAAACTTCCTAATCATATCGAAATTTTATCCCAGGTGGAGAGCGACGAATCGGTTTTTGCTTGACAGCATGTACTTCGTCTTATGCTCGTTGACTTTAACTCGTTTCACCTGTTTTTCTTCAATCGCCGTAAGAGCTTCTACAACATTATGCTGGGACCGCGCGATGATGTCAATATCACCCGCGTAGCTGCTAGGATACAGTCTGGATACAGACTGGACAGACTTGTAGAAGATAGTGCCATCCTTGTTGATGCTTGCTGTCGTATCTGCTCCAGCACAAAATTGAAGAAGTCACACGACAGCGCATATCCTTGTCGAAATCCGGTGCTTGCATCGCGTATTTTTTAGAGTGGCGCGACACAGCTAGATCAGTTTCCCTGGGATCCTAAATTCCAATGCTGTCTGTAAGCGGCTTTAAAATCGATAAAGAGGTGGTGTGTATAAATTTGAAACTAGCTAAAATCCACTTGTCGAAGTGTGAATATTTGGTCTGTAGTCGATTTGCCGGGCAAGCCATCTGAGCCTGCGGCCTTGTTGTTCTTCAGCTTTTGAATAGCTGTGCCCACTTCTTCGATGCTGGGTGGGGGACTACGTCAGCGGCCTGAGTCCCTTCCACTCTCCCTTGGTCATGCTCGTTAAGCAGCTGCTGGAAGTGCTGCTTAAATACATCCACTATTCCCTGCCTGTCGGTGACAAGATTACCGTCGAAATTTAGAGGAGCCTGGGTGGCATTCTTGAAGCCTCCTGCAAGGCTTTTAGATTTCTTATAAAAGGCACGTATCTTATACTAGACTCCTCGATATCCTTGAACTGGGTGGCCGCGAAGATTCTTTTCTTTACTCGCAGCAGTTTTTTCCCCTCCCTCCTTCTGGCTCGGTACTCCTCTCGCGGTGCCCTGGTTTTTCGCTGCAGCGCCTTTTGCTACGCCTCGTCGGTTGCTGCCTTTTTCTGCTCACACTCGCCATCATACCACGGGTTTCTTGTCGGGGGTGCTAGGTAGCCTAAGATGTTCTCGGCTACTTCCTGAATGGCTAAGCGGTAATGCGGCCACATATTGTTGACATTTGTGCTCGACGTAGGCATACCGGAGAGCCTTTCGCTCAGTCGCTCCCTGTAGACTCTGGCAACCTCCGGTGTGCCCAGGCGTCCAATGTCGAACCTCCTCATGGTGGGCTGATGCAGCTTTCTGACATTGGACAGTCGAGCTCTGAATCTTGCTGCTACCAGGAATGGTCAGGGCCGACGTTTGCCCGCCTGAATGCACGCACATCCAGGATGTTTGACGAGTGTTTTGGGTCAATGAGCACTTGGTCGATTTGGGTGGCTTTTCGCCAGGCTGCTGTGTGGACAATCTTGCCAATACAAGACAGGAAACCGGGGACCATGCTGACGTTTTTCAAGTTAATCAAACGCACAGGGATGTTAGCGCAGTCCGTCCGTATCACATTGGAAAAAAATGTGCTTGACAAAACCAAAACGAAGGTCGTAGCTCGATCACAAAGAACCTTTACCTTAAATGCTAATGAACTTTTTATCAAATGCCCATTAAACGATGTTTGGACACCGTTTTGTCTAGGAGCTGACTGTTCGACCATTTTTCAATGTTGAAAATCTTCTTTCATATTGAACAACCAAAACTAGCTTGACGAAAACAACAAACAACAACGAAAGATGTAGTTCAAAAAACCGGATTATCTACTATTTGAAAAGTAAAAATTCCTGAATATTGATAAAAATGACGAATGCAGTTTGACTCGCCCAGACAGCGATCGGTGTCATCATAGAATTGTTTGATTTGTCCTCACCGTTAAGTAATAACAGTCGTCAGTTGCGTAAAAAAGAATTTTACAGACCGACCGGCCATACAGAAAAAGAAAGCTACAAAACTACTCCGCAGTACTTATCGGTCATAATCAAATGGATAAAGAATCAATTTGCATATGAATTCCAGAGCAGTCATGCGCAACCGATTTAACACTATCGTCGTCCACGCTAGGCCTAGCGAATCAGAAAACTTTCACCCACCATCCATCCATCGTTCGTCCGTCAGAGTTGTGTTCGAGTTATTTGCCCAGGTCAGTTCCATCGAGTTAGCAGCATCACTGCATTCGCTTGTGGATATTCTACATATTGTATCATGCGATAACGAATAGATTGTCGACCGAGAAATGCCTTTAGCTTGCTCATCGGCCTAAAGAGCTTACCAACGGTATCGACTGACCAAATATAATTGTCCGTCCCCAAAAGCCAATAAAGCAAAAACCCATTGAACTAACAAGTTGGAAAACAACAACAAGAACAACAACAACGGCAATCACTCTGTGCAGCGTTCACTCTAGAGTGCGTTTTTCGGTTTTTTTTTCGTTTCGTTTTTTCGATTTAATTGCGTTATGACATCGACAGCAAGAGTAACAGCAACAACGACATCGACTCCCACTTGGGGCCGGTCTCCGGTGGTGTTTTTGTTTATCTCTCGTTGCTCCTACCTCACCTGTACACGTACACGTACGAGCGCTTCCAATCAGTTTGACTCCAATCGTCGTCGTGGTCTGGTCGAAATTCAGCGCGACATTCGCGTGCGCTAGAATCATCGAAACCAACAATCTCTAGATATACGTAGCAGCAGTTTTCGGATACAAATAAGGTGAATGAATAGTTTAAATCCCTCGCGTGGGTGAGCAGTGCTATCTACGTACGTACATTCTGTTCTAAGTTGATTTGGAATTCCGAATGTATTACCTACGCGGATGCCGCTTGAATCGTTTAGGTGTCACATATCGAAAATACCTGTAAACCTAATTGCAGATTCCAAGGTTAAACAAAGATACATTTCCGCATTTTTTTAAATCCTGACCAACGAGATCACGCACCATTTGAGTGTAGTCTAGTCTAGTAGGGCCTTTTCGTCAAAGTGAAAGTCGTGCCAAAATCTACACTTAATCAAATGAGTCGTTATTTCGAAGTTTTTTTTTTTTTTTTGCTTTTTCCTCTCATGCAATGAAACCTAAGAGTTTAATTAGTCGGCTGCTACTAGAGGTGATTGTGGCAAGTGCTCGTAAAGATTGTTTAGGGCTTTTGGGGTACTTATTTATCTGCAGGATTTGCGAATGCCTTTTTGCTGGGTTTATTACACCGTAAAACCCTTAGAGAAGCTGCATGTCGTACTGATTTTAAGTGGCAGCAGTATTTTTGAACAAAAAACAGATCGCGGTTAAGTTGAAATCCTTTATCTACGACTTTAGTAGTTTCAAGTAATATCTAGATGTTCGAAGAAGGCAATTTACGAGCGTATACACGCTATTTTTAAGGACTTCGAAACCTCCATACATCCCTGACCGTTTCAATCACATGCCAATAGTTGCCAAAAAGTGCTGCATTCAAGTCAATATTTACTTCTCAACTACACATTCGAAAATCCTTGCATAAGAGTCGCTAAATGCTCATCAATCTATGCACATATTAATATCCAATTATCATTGTCGCCACTTTGGTATTTCCAGTTGACCTCGGAATTTCGGCTCGCAGTCTACAGCACAGACTGTGTGCAATTCATATGTTGGATAACCGCCTGCGCATAATTAGATACTTTTTTATGGGCCGCCGAATGGACGTCATTAATTTTCTTCTGTCGAATTACATTAGCGTTTCATCTTCGCGGCGTTGAGTAGTGATCTCTGGGATATCTACCGAGTCTGGTGTCATTTATGCATCGATTTGAATGAAAGTAAAAGTAAATTATTCCAGGAAGCTTGCCTCTGTCCGATTTGTCTGATTTGTCACGGCTTATTCGTCTGAGCGTTGGCCTCTAACCCTACTTTGTGTTTGATTGCTTCGCTTGGCTCTGAAGAGTTGGTTATGGATTGTCAGGTTGGGCGGGTAATGGACGGCAGTATCGCCTAATCAGTGCGTGGGCAAATCGCATTGGATATGAAGACATAATGGGTGTTGATTCAATTAATTATGTTTTAACGGCTAGATAGGCTAGTTTGGTTGAAAAGTTTCGGTTTTCACGCCGTGTCAATTAAATTGTTTTTTTTTAATCTTCCAATTAAATAGCAACCTCCTAGGTGTCTGCGTCGACAAGGGCACTGGTTTTTACGGCAATTGTGTGGCCAATATATGTAATATCTCCTAACGTTTAATTGGTTTAAAGCCTCTGTATACCCCTTTGTCTGGAGTACAATGGACCAGTGATTGCGTCTGGGTGCTCCAGCAGATAGCAGAAGCCTTCAACAAAAAAAAAGAAAAATGCCCCTTTGTACGGTTGACTTTGATTTCTAACGACCAAAAGGTCTTAACAAGCTTTCTATATACGCCTTTATTCTCCAGAAGATCTGTAGTCAACTAACCTTAAGCGATTTGAACTTTGTTGACAAGCCAGTCACTAGCCTTTGCCTTTGACTATACCGCCGAAATCGATTTAATTCTCTAAGCGTCAGTGATTGACAATAGCCCCTATAAGTTTCATACCAGAAAAGTTCTGGAAACCACATTTTATAACGACTTTTTACGGACTTTGACCGATCATTATAGACGTCTGAATTTGTACAATACTGTGACGAGACCAATAACGACGTTAGCGTCACTAGTGATTAATTGTGGCGCCCTCTTAAGGGCAAAGCGTAAAGATATCTACGTTCTTCCCGCTTCAAGAGACCCTACTGAGCAAGAGATAGCGAGTGCAAAATTAAATACTATGTGCTATACGCACGAATAGATCAAAGCGTCCTTTAGTATCGCCGCCCCTAAAAATTTGGCGCCTGACACTGATTTTATCGCCTATAATAATAAAGCAGCAAATTGGAGACTTAGTCCTTTAAGGAAATAAGGGGTAATTTAATCACTTTTTAAGTCTTGGAATATTAGGGTAGACGGCAGATATAACAGGCAAGCATACCTCATGCGGTTCCGGAGAACTATTCCTTTAGGTGATGGCATCCAATTCGCAGAGATCGCCTAAAGCTAAGTTCTTGGGTGTCTTTGTTTCCGTTTGGTGAGGGCTATACATTGATGTTGCCAAGCAATCGCTTAGTCGAAATAAGGCATCGTGAGCATCTTGAGCTAAGCCTAGGCTGGCTTCAACACGTTATTAAATAGGTAGCGTCCTAGGCCTACCTTAGTTTGACAGCATCGGTCCTGCGATGCCTGAAAATCGATTGTATGGCATCGAAGGCTTACGCTCTTGTACTAAGCCTGTTAAATTCGTTACCAGCAGTTTTGGTGGACGAAAAGTCGGCGTTATCATTTTCGAGTCTTTTGATCGAAGGTGACATTAGAACTAATTTAAAAGAGCTGGATGGCTCATTGGGAGGCGTGGAGCAGCCATTGGGCACCAAACAGCCTAGAAATTACCGGTGAAGCTTCAAACTTAGGTTTATCTTTCGCCTAAAGCAGTACACCCGGCTTTTATTTTAGAATAAACTCTGATCTCTGGAGACCAATCTGGCACCATACAGACTAAGCTACCATACAAGAGGAAATCAGATGTTCTTGTAAAAGGATCTAATCTAACCTCAAAGCCGTTAAGTGTTAGTCCAACTTAAGTAGACCATTCTGCATGAGTTTGTCGATTGTATGTAGTAACCCTTGAGGGCGGTCTTCTATCGAACTAAGATTGGCAGCAAATAAAGAAAGGCTGTATAGTTCTACCGAAGAACCTGAGCTTTATCTAATCCAAACTCAGAAAGAGCACCTGTACATAATCGCAGTCCAGACTTGATGTAGCCCCTTCAAGAAAACTGGCCATCGACTGTATACATCCAAAGTTTCCCTCAATTTTTGAGATCACAAGATGATAAGCTTAAGTTCGGCTTTTGGTATAAGTAAAACCCCTCTTTCCCACTTTCGATTCACATCAACAAGGCAAACAGTAGTTCTAGGCACCCCATAAATATCACCTCTTAAGGCGAATATTGGTGAGTTTATGGTTTGCGACTCGAAAAAAAGGGTGAAGAATTGTATTATTTTTTGGAATTCAGTTTATAGTTCACTGTCAGCCGTGGTTTTCAGCGTTGCATTACTACGGGGCAAGTAATGTGCAGTGAAAATTTGTCATCTTCACATATTATAAAGTCATGGATGTTCTGGATCTGGTCATACAGTCTGGATGCTTGCCTAATGGCGACTAGGTGTATAGAATAGGGAATTGACTTGAGCTTTTAGACGAGTCCAAAGAAATGTATAAGCCTTTTGATGAAACTTCTTATGAGGCTTAAAAGCATACATTTTGGTCTGATTGTCTCCAAAGTGTCCTAGTTCCTATGGAATATGCGAGTCTCTGAATAAGCTTGCTTTTAATATTCAGGCCATGAGCAGTGGTCAATTCTAAATTAATTGTCTAACCATTCGCTCCCAACTACCAGGTGCTTCCAATTCAATTTTTAAATTCGCAACGTACATTGTCCGTGTAAAAACGCCCGACTCAAGACTCTCTCTTCCCAAGCTCGATTTCCATAGGCCTTAGCAGTCCCTCTACCATGACTACCATACCATGTCGTGCAATAATTCATCTTGTGCTTGAACTCATTCGTAAACACTTGCAGCACTCCACAGCCATGTAACAATTCATATTCAAACAGTTCATGTGAATCAGTCGACATTATAACCCCTACGCCTGTGATTAGATCCAGTGAAGGTAGCATCATCATCATGCATACTCGTACATCTTCCCACCGATCTCAAAGCAAACAATAAAGATAGATTTTCACTCTTAAGAGAAGAAAAACAGCGCAACGAGCATAATTGAATAATTCATCTTCGCGCCCACATCACTCAGATGACAGACGACAACGTTGCCGATCTTAATGATGCTACTGTCTGGTGCTGTCGACGCGGTTTCATTCCATTCTATTGAATTAAGTTCAAGTGCATGATACACGCATCTTCCTCGCATTGTCAAGCGGTGTGAAGCGAATCGAATTAAACAGGCAAGCAGAGCAGCAGAGTGAAAATGACGGTAATTAGATACACTACGAGTCGAAAAGAAAGCTGCAAGTTCAGTGCCATCCTTGTTGCTTCCTGTCCAGCTGGATCCTTACATAATGGTGGCGGCGATACTGGGAAAACCACTTGCGACTATTTATGAAATTCGAAAAATCTATCTGTAGCAGGTACAAGTATGACCGGTATGTTGTTGGCTGAGATGCTGCAATGGTTGACAGGTTTTTAGCATTTGTTTAAAGACGAGACGCAGATGAAGATAGAGATCAGGTACGAAGAGCGGAAAATGCCATGTGAGTTTTCCCACCATACTCGTAGTAGTCTGCTTTGGTTCAATAGTAACTAGTGGTTCGCATAAATTGTCGTGCGATCTTGTTTGGCGCTTGGATATATGATGGTAACCCTGGACCGACAGCGAGATCCGACGCAAATGGTAGTTATAAATCGTAAACAAAACAAGAAAGAGTGTCATGTCAACGTGGACTCCACTCCGATTTGGTCACTCGTATTTCATGAATGACCTTTAAGTAGCAAGTGAGAGTAGTTTAGATACGGGATTACATGTGTATGTAAGTGGACTTTGAAATCCACTTAAAAGGCGTTAAGCCTGGTTATGATCGTTGGGTAAACTTCCGGTCGAGTGTGAAAGTAATTGAGGACGCTTTGCTGTCCTAACCTTCTGACGTGGAACTTACGCAACTGCATTGACCCCAAACCATATATTGTAATTGAAGTATTCGTCGGCGAGTTGGAAAACCACTCACCTGTGAACGATTCGATTCATTATGTTGAAACGTATCGACTCGTACTGCATCAGGTGCACGCTGGCTGGCGCTAGACGAGCAGTCAATTTAATGCTCAGCCGATTACAACGAGGAATTTTCTCTTTTCTGCTAGTTTTCTATGTTCCACCTCGAGCCATGATACTCTACTTCACGATTGTTATTGGCATGCAAATGGCAGTGTGCCGCACGTTCCATTAATTAACTTAAGTATAGTCGTCGGGTGCCCGCGGTGCTTAGCATAATGTTCATCGGATTATACGCTTTTGTTTTACCTTTTCAGATGCGCGAACGAATCTCTCGGACATTGCGTCGTGGACCAAAGTACCCAGCGCCAGTTGAGGCTTCCGATTCCACTTACTACTCCATCGACACCACAGAGGATATCTACGGGACGAATCTTTTGCCATCGCAAAGGTGCTATATTGATCCCTGGGATTTGGAGAACTACGATTACGTGCGCAAGTCCGTTTCTATCTAATATCTCTCCTCAGAGAGCTCTCTAACCAGTTGTTGTTGGTCTTTGCAGGAAGATTGATTCGACGTCACAGAGCACATCGTGCTATGATTCATCGACGTCTCCAAGTCCGGCCGGTGAACCCGTGCCTACACAATACTTTTATATGAATCCGACCGGCGAGCTCGGATGTAAGGACTGCCTGGCGAGTGTAGACAAGAGAGGACTCTTCAATACGATCAGATACGATGAGTATCCCGATGAAGATCAGTCAAGGAGGAGATTCACCAGATACGGCGGTAAGGAGAATATCAGAATCCAGAAATCTCAATATTCCACCTGATTACTTGTAGACTTAAGTTCGTCCTCTCCCTCGGACGTGAATAGCAGTTGCGGCGATGAGAGTGTTTCCACGATGAGACGCGGAGGTTTCGGTGCACGATCGCGCAAAGAGAGCATGATCGTTCCGAAGGCAGAGCCCAAAATCGACTACACCATCACGCCGTATGATTACATAATTCCATATGGGGAAACCCCGTATACATGCAGCGTTCCCGATTGCTATGAATGCCTCTCATTGCACCAAAGTAATCTACTCTACTCCAGTCTACCGTCGACCTATGGCAATAGTTTGTATGGAAGCACACTGGGTCGGAGATCATCGTCGATGTATAGCAACACGTATGGCAATAGGTTTGGTCTGAGTAAGAAGGGTTTGCTGCAGATCGACTATTCATGCAGTTGGAATGACTTGGATCGCGTTATTGGAAGGCACTACTAATGTACAGATATGCTGCGCGCAAAGCGAATTGTTTATTCAAACCACATACCAAATAAAGATATTTTTATCCGTAAGATGTACGTTGTTGTTTGGGAAGATCTCGGATGGGTTGAGTCCAGTGTCGGGCGCCACTTTGAATTTGAGCGTCTATAGCATCTAAAATTCGTTTGATTCGTAAAGGTGAAGGAACAAAGTGCGGAGCCATAGTATGCTCTGGCGATGTAATCATCATTATAAAGCATTTCTCTGCCATCCAGTGACGGTTTGGAATACATATGACGTCGAGCTTCATAGATTGCTTTATTGAACGCAATCATCTTGTTGGTACAAGAGTGACAGTAATGCCGTACCAAGGCCACCACTCAAGTGGTGTCAATTTCCGTTTCAAATCTATCCTGAAGAGTTGACGAATTTAATGCAGAATTCTATGCTACGAGTACTGAATTCTGATAGGTCGTCGAAGAGGCTTTGCCGGGTGTGCGCTGTCTGGTTCTAGCTAGAGCTGGGCATTTCCTTTCCAGCGGGTTCTTGCAACTTCGGCCGTGTGTGTTAAATGGGATGCCTAACATTGGCAGTGTGAGTGCTGACAGAATGGCCAGGACTGATAGCGACAATTCGGGCAATCTTCTGTCGAGCTATGTAAGTTAGATCGTGAGCTATTTTTATGTTTTAGGACGGCCATATCTTTCGTGATATGACACAGTTACTCGGGGTGCTCCATCTGGATTTCGCCAGTCCCTTGACCAGTCCTATGGAAGGGTATACTACCTCCGCCAGTGCACTACCGAGAGTAGAGCCGTGCCTTGTCAGCGCATCAGCTTTTTCGTTTCCTTCTATGTTGCTATGGTCAAGAACCCAGAAGAGAGTCGCACTGCGCGACTAGTTTGAATGTTATGCTGCGTCAATTACGAGCTTTGATGGCTGACCGCTGAGAAGATACCCGAGCCGACTCCGCACTCCATCTTCGAGCCATGGATAAACAACGCTGCTTGATGGTTCGTGAAGTGCAATCCATTTTTCCATACCATTCTGGATGGAAAATGGACTTGGGCGGCTTTGTTTGGTTTGTGTTCGGGTGTTATGAAGTCGGCTGGAGTCATAGCCAGATCTCCAGGGCAGCACGTTCATGAGAACCCCGGATTCTCTGAGCCTAATTGCGCTGCGTGATGCAGTACCCGTATGTCTAACGTGGAGGTCCAGAAGGAGGAGATTTAGGAGTCCGTTGAGTGCTTCGATCGGGCCGAACCGAAGGGCACCTGTTACACCAATGCCGGTCGACCTCCGGACTCTATTTAGTTTGGTTATATTGTATACTTTGCTTAAGGCAGGCCACCATACAAGTGATCCGTATGTGCTGTTTACATCCACAGCACCATTTGGGGCCGGAGTCCCTACATTTTGCCAACATTTCTGCTACAGGTGTAGAAAGGGACACATGGTTTCTGTACCCTACGTTCTATGTTTAGTTTATAATCGAGCTTGGGATTTAGGATAACTCCTAGATATCTAGCCTCGAAAGACAGGGAGAGTGTGAGAGTAGAGGGAGATTAAAGGTCGGTATCTTGTACATAGTAGTAAACAGCATCAGTTCCGTTTTACTCGGACTTACGCTAAGGTCACATTTTGTAGCCCAGGCGCTTAGCTTAATCCGAGCCCTCTCTGTGGTATCGCTTATTATTGAGGGGAGTATCCCCGATACCAGAATAATACGTCGCCGGCATAAGCGACTGCCCCCCCCGGAGGTGTATCTCTTTCTATAGTCTTGGCTATAATGGTGTTCCTATCTGGGGCTGAATGATCCTGGTTTCGAGCATGGAGCCAATGTATCATGCTAACAAAAACCTCTATACCTGCCGCGATGAGGGATTCTTGTATCGATTCAGAATGGGCGTTGTTAAAAGCGCCTTAGCTCCTTACCTAGGGTGAATAGCTTGACATGAATAGATTTCTCGATCGTCTGCACACCTTCGTGCAGAGCGGCCTAGGTGGACTTGCCTAGAGGTAGGTGTGTTGAGACGAAAAACGTGTGTTTCCTAGAGTGTCTCGAATGTGCCCGTCTAAGGTGCGTTCAGGGGTCTTTAAGACGAAGGATGTGGGGCGAATGGGTCTGAAATCCTTCACGGATTCATGCCCGCGCTTGCCAACCTTCGGGATGAAAACAATCCAAACTCTGGGGAATGTAGCTGACTCTACGCGAGCTTCGGTAGATCCCCGTTGGCCAGGGTATAACCTTATCCAAATTCTTTTGGATCGTTATCGGTAATACCCCGTCGAAACCTGGCGACTTATAGGAAGATATTTTCGTTTGTAATGATTGAATTAATGTCCTCCCACGGTGTAAGTTGCCTTTGATGTGGAACCTGCACACTTGCACCGCAAACTTTACATCCAGGGAAGTGGGTGTTCACGAGGAATTCCAATGATTCTTCTGTGGAAACCGCCCAGGCACCGTCATTTCGTTTAATAAACTACGGGTTGGAGTGTTGTTTAGACAAGATTTTACAGTCCATGAAGGACCAAAGCCGAGCTTCTCTCAATCATCCATGTTGGTGAGATTTTATTTTCCCAAAGGTGAAAGGGACCTACAGCTTATTGCCTGTTCCGAACGGCGAGATTCGAGAAGCTTTTCTTGACAATTATACTACAGGGGGTTTTGTCAGTACCCCGCTGAGGAGAAGCACCGTGAAAAACACGTTCGATTACATGGCTGTTGTCGGGACTCGATCCCGTGTCATCGGCGTCAGACACTACCTACTGCGCTCTCTGGTGGCTTGGCCTTACTGATGGCCTTTTTGTAGAGTTTAAGACAGTTTTTCTAGGGTTTCCCAAATTTGTGTCTGTGGCGGATATTGAAGATGTTTCTGGTCATTTGCCTAAGATCAGAGAGATCTACGTTCCACCACGGTGGGAACCTTTTCTAGCTGGGTTTGGCTGGGCACGAGACTTTCCATATCCCTTTTAACGGTCCTAACTTTCACGTCCAGTTGTTAAGCTTCGAGTTAATGATCTGGTTGAACTTCCTCCGGTCAATTTGCTTGGGATTTCCGAGGGGAACCAGTACTGTATCCTTACTCGCTTGAAGGCACCTAACCAGGTGCTGGACTTCAGCCGGTGGTGATGGCTTATCATGCGACATAGACTAATAATACTTTAGTTAATCCTGGCGAATTCGTCAATAGATTCCTGAGAAATGTTCCCATGTAGTGGTAGCTATACAAATTTGGTGTTGATGGTATGGGTATTAGTAATTTTGTTGGAACGTAGGCTTTAATTGAAGACTAGTTAATGATCGACGATAGGGAATTTATCGCACTGATCTAGACCAAAGACCAAAGTCATGCTTTACAAAACGCTCATTCTGCCAGTCGAAAGCTGGACGATAAGCATGACAGCGGAGCTGATTTTGGGTTCTTTCGAAAGAAAAGTTCTGCGCCGGATATTTGGTCGTGTCTGTGAGGAAGGTGAATGGAGAAGAAGCACAACCGCGAGCTCTACGAGCTGTACCAAGATGTGGATGTAGTCCGGAAGGCAAGGATCCGTCGACTACACTGGCTCGGCCACATCGAGCGCATGGACATCAACGCTCCAGCTAAGAGGGTCTTGGACTCCGAGCCTCCTGGTTCGAGAAGAAGAGGAAGACCGAGCGGTATAAAGACCAAGTAATCGCGGATGTAAGACATCTTGGTCTTGACAACTGGAAGCAGCGTGCCCGGGACCGTCAAGGATGGAAGGCAGCTATAGCTCAGGCTCAGATCCTCCATGGATCGCTGGCCTGATAAGTAAGTAAGATCTGGAACCATAAAAAGCTCCGCTAAAGCGCTGTGGTTCGACTTGGAAAATATTTAATGTTGCGCTGGCCAAAGAGGACCTTAAAGTCAACTTCCTTGGAAGAAACCCTGCCATTGTGCCCGCATGGTACAGAATACATTAGAATGCGTTTAGGCCCAACGCGTCAGCTTGTATCCCCCATTTCATGCAAGTCCATGCTGAGAACAGTTTGCGGACTGGTGTCCTCTTTTTTACATTTTTTTATTGAACCGCTCAATGTCCAAAGGCGGTAGGCAGAAAAGAGTGCTTATCCTGTCATTGGACTGTTACTGGGCGCTACATCCATACGATGATTTTTTGCTGTTTGGGTTTTTAGTGTTCTATTTATATCAAAGGCAAGTGTACTCGGCTAACATTGCCATTTCGTTACGTAAAGACTAACAGCCCAACATTGATATTTTTTATGAAAAATGTTTTTCACACACTTCGTCAAATTGGCCGGCTAGATCGTGTAATTTGACGTCTTTAGACCAGCTTTTATGGCAATAGGTCAAATGACTCATGTATGCCGATAAGACAGCGCCAATAACAACCGTGGACAGCCACTTCTTCTTCTTCTTAACGGGCGCTACAGTTCGGGGTGAACCTGGGCCTTAACCAGCATGCCCCTCCAACTAGCACGATCTTTTGCTAGCCTTTTCCATTGCCGCACACCCAGTTGGCTGAGGTCCTCTTCCACCTGTTAGCGCCATCCTAAGTGAGGCCGTCCTCTGCTTTTTCGTCCCTCGGGGTTGGAGCAGTGGTGTCCATTCTCTCTACATTGTCCAGCCATCTTAGGCGTTGAATCCGTAGACGCCTGACTAGACTCATGTCGCTGTGCAGCCCGTAAAGTTCGTTGTTGAATCTTTTCCTCCATCCCCCGTCTGCGTTTATAGGTCCGAAAATCACGCGCAAAATCTTTCTCTCACACCGACCAAGGGCCTCCTCATCCGCTTTTGATAGTGTCCATGCTTCTGCGCCGTACAACAGAACCGGGATAATAAGGGTCTTATATAGAGTCAACTTTATCGTTCGGGAGAGGGCTCTATTACTCAATTGCCTCCTGAGCCCAAAGAAACAGCGATTGGCAAGAGGGATTCTGCGTTTGATTTCGGAACTGATGTTGTTGTTCCAGGTCACTGCGGAGCCAAGGTAGACGAAGTCCTTAACTACTTCGAACTTATATCTGCCAGTACAAACGTTCTGGCCAAGACGTCGGTGGTGAGCGTCCTTCTTTGATGACAGCATATATTTAGTTTTGCCCTCGTTTACTGCCAAACCAATTCTCGCCGCCTCCATCTCAATACTCGCAAACGCCTCATTGACATCTCGCTACAAGGAGTTGCGTATGCAAGGAGTTGCGAGGATTTGAAATAGATTGTGCCTCTTGTATTGGCCAGTGATTTCTGCACAATCATTTCCAATATGATGTTGAAGAAATCACACGACAGTGCATCGCCCTGCCTAAATCCTTTTTTGACATCAAAACTATCGGTAAGGTGTTCACCGATTCGGATGGCGCAGCTAGCATTCTCCAAAGTCATCCTGCATAGTCTGACGAGTTTAGGAGGTATGTCAAAGGTAGACATAGCGTTGTATAGCTCGTCTCTAATTACGTTGTCGTATGCGGCTTTGAAGTCGACAGGAGTGTGAAGATTTGGCCGATGGTGGACTTCCCTGGCCTGAATCCGCTCTGATACGGACCTATCAGCTTATTTACAAAGGTCTTCAGGCGTTCACACAAAACGGCAGAGAAGAATTTGTAGGCGATGTTAAGGAGACTTATTCCTCTGTAGTTGACGCAATCAGAGGGGTCTCCTTTCTTGTGGATCGGGCATACGATACTGAGACTCCATAACCATATCTCACAGATGAGCTGGTGCACGCTCCTAACCAGATCATCCCCAGCTACCTTGAAGAGCTGAGCAGACAGTCCATCTGCACCAGCAGTTATTCGACTTGAGCTTCGATATGGCAATCTTAACTTCGTCGAGGTCAGGCAGACGGAATTCTCTGCGGTCTTCGTCGATTAGAATTGGATCGTTCTGCCTGACAGGGGTATATTGACTAACATCGCCGTTATACTGTCTGCTGAAGTGGTTTTTCCATATTCTCAGCATCGACTGCGATTCTACTACTAGGTGTCCGTTCTCATCCCTGCAGGCTTCCGTTCTGGCTTCATAACCTTGGCATGTTCGCTTTATCTGTTGATAAAACTTTCGAATGTCATGCCTGCAGTAACGCCTCTCCAAATCCTCAATCGCATGCTTCTCGTGCTCATTCTTCTTTCTTCTGAGAAGCTTATGCTCCTCCCTTCTTTTTAACTCGTAGAGCTCACGAGCTGTTCTTTTACGCAGCAAGGCTTTATACGCATCCTGCTTCGCTGTGCGAATCCTCCTGCACTCGTCATCGAACCAGGTGTTTCTTCGTGATGGAGCCTTGAAACCCAAGACTTTGGATGCAGAGCTTTTCAGGGCTTGTTTGCAAAGGTTGCACTGCTGTTCCATTGATAGCGTGGAGGATTGAGGTGTATTGGAGAGCTTAAGGGAGACGCGACCGGTAAAAGCACGAGCGGTCCGTCCGACGTCATAACATTCTATTCTTAGTCTACTCCGCTGCGTTCGTGATACCCGTAAGCGCATCTTGGCTACTACAAGATAGTGGTCCGAGTCGATGTAAGCCCCTCGGAAAGTTCGAAAATCAAGAATGGTGGAGAAGTGTCTGATGTCGATCGCGATGTGATCAATCTGGTTGGTGGTCGATTGGTTAAAAGACCGCCAGGTGCCTTTGTGTATATCGAGGTGCGGAAAACTCGTACTGGCTAGAAGAAGATTTCGCCCCGTAGCAAGATCTATCAGCCTGTGTCCGTTATCGGATGTGGTGTCGTGTAGGCTATGTTTGCCGATGACTCGTTCAAAGATGCTTGCCTTACTCAGCTTAGCATTGAAGTCTCCTAGTACAATTTTGATGTCCTGGCTGGGACATTGGGCATACGTTCTATCTAGGACATCGTAAAACTCATCTTTGGCGGAGTCGTTCTTGTGTTCCGTGATGGCGATACGGATTGTTATGAGGCGTTCGCTCACATGCCGAAAGCTAAGGACTTTTTGCCTTAGTCCACCTCGAACAGCAAATCTGCATCCGAAAATTCGTTATCCTCTCTCCCTATAGCAGTCGCCGCAGTAAATGTCGGAGGTTTCATCCGCTTTATACCCACTTTATACAAAATCCTATTTTGTTTAAAATGAGTGGCATTCAGCTTTGATTGGTCAAAGAAGGGAAGGGTACGCTAACCACGAGTCTAGTTACCTGAGCATTGACACCAACAAGCCCACAAGTAGCAACCCAATTGGAGACTCTGTGGAAATGCACAAACTCCATTATTCATCAATCGCCTCGCCTGAATCTATCGTTTGGTGATTCACGTCATCCTTGTCTGCAATTTCAACTAACGCTAGATTCCTAAAAGGTTTATGCGAGGGTTCTTTGTCGGTTTTAGGAATCCAGCAGTTTCTTGAGATTTTTTCGAAGACAAAATTACAGACACGAGAGCTCATGAGGTCTTAAAGATGTATTGTGTCTTAGAGCTCAGATTGGGCCACAGGTCATGGAAGGTTAGCAAAGTTTAAGGCAACCAATCGCCCTTAAAATGTTGTTATTTGTGCTAAGACTGGCAGGAGAGCTGCCGGTTGCTGCATGGATCGCGGTTCAATTTGCTCGGAAAGTACAAACCCAAAAAGTGCTCTAAAGCAGTTTCATTCCCGATGGCCAAGACTTTTACTTAGCCTCGGAGGTTACGGGGATTCTTCAATTCGTTTAATTTTTTTTCCGATCAATTTGATTGTAGATAGCGCTTTTTTGTACAAAATTCATTTCTCGGCTTTGCAGGAGTTTTTGGCTCATTATGCGACCTTGTCGCCGAGTCACTTACTCTGTTTTTTAGCCAGTAAGCACGTCAGAGATTTCCGGAAGCTGATTAACTCACCGGGCGACTCTCTAGGATAAATTGGATATATCTGTGGCCGAAGAAAGGCTGTTTAGGCCTAAATCGTGTCGTCTATATGGTCTAAGGTAAGAGCTCCGTGAGTTCCCCCTAAAAACTTTTTAAAAAATAAATTTAATTTCTTTACCATAAAAATCTAGTACGTTCTCCGACACCAATCAATCGGTGACACAAACCACCTTCAACATATCTTCGTCAAATTCTGACGGATGCGCAACAATACCCCATCTAATGTCAACCAAATTACAAGAGATACCATCGATTTCTCATGTTTTTCACGCCACAGTCATCCCTTGACAATAATCAATTCCATCCAACCAAATATCCCCCACGAAAAACCATTAAAATTCTCACAAAACACCCCGTGCAACCGAGCAACCTCGTGGGTCGCGCTGCACATAGGGAAAACGATGCGAATTGTCATTCTGCGTGACATTGTCATTTTCACTGTTGGCCAGCCTGCTTAAGAAAAATGGCTAACGCCAAAAATTCACGGATTGTTTGTGCTCACGGCTTCAACTAAATAAAACTCGTATTCGACCGCGAAATATAAACAATTGACGCATTAAACTCGAGCTCGAAACATCATTGCACGATTTGATTGCATTATCGGCGGTACACGTGTGAATCTAAGTGTGACGGGACGGCTTGCAGAATTTTGTAGTTTGCAATCTCGAGATTTTCCTTCCCTTCGCCCAGGGTTTCTTTCCATTCGTTTTTCTTTCTCTTTTTTTTTTCTTGTAATTATTTTGTTGCTTTATGCGAATGAACAGTGAAATTTGCGTGCAATTGGGGTAGGCCTGGTTCGAATGAAATCCATTTTATACCCGGCCGCAGTGGTTTTGTTTTGGATGAAATTCATGAAAGATTGGTGGAGTGATTGAGTTGGAAGGAAATTAGCAGACTCCGCTGGTCACGCAACACCCAATGACGCCATTTTTCGTTGGCTGGGCCACTCGGGCAACGACCACGATCAACGTCAACGCCGTCTTCGTTCGATGCCAACAGGCGATCTAGAATTGTGAAACAGAAATTGCGTTGCAGGATTGGGGCATTGGGTTTGGGCAGGACGACAATTAGCCAGTCGATAGGAAATGAGGTAAAAACCATGTGCACATTAGCAGAGCAAACAATTGGAAGTGTGTGTTTGATTCAGAGTGATTTCGTGCGACGTGTGATTGGTGGACGTAATAATTTGGTGCAAAAAAGGCGCGCGGACGTGGAGAGAAACGTGTTTCGGGGGTGCGGTTTTGCTTCGAGTCGAGTAAATAATTACTCCGCCGCTTCCAATTGTCTGCACGTCGGCCGAATGTGTTTATTCTGATTTTTGTTTTTTATCATTTTAGTGAGAATTCAAGCATGGAGTCGATTGAAACGGCCAGTACAGTAGAATCAGAGCCGCAATCAACGCCCACGGATGAAAAGAGCGTGCTTGAGGCACCGACGACTCCGATTCCATCGGACAGCGATGAAGTTCAAGAAGTTAAAAAAGAGGAAACCACCGAGCGTGAAGAAGAAGAACAAGGAGACGAGGAACAGCTTACAATAGACGAACACGATAATGAGGATGAGGAAGAAAAAGAGGAAGAGCAACCACAAGATCACTCGGCAACGTCGCAAGACTCCACCACCCAACAACTCGAGACCAGAGAAAACGAAAACGAAATCAAGAATTTCGAGGAGCATCCCGAAGAAACATCAATGGAATTCGATACGAAACCAACGCCTCAGGAAGCAAGCATAGACCGTGACAACGATGACGTGCCCGAGATGAATGGCAACAGTTCTCTGGTGCTTGACGACGATGCCAGTTGTTCGTCATCAACATCATCATCCTCCTCACATAACCTGGTCATAGATCACCCCCTTGCCGATGAGAAACCGGCAGAAAAGTCCACACCGCCACCAGATATCGGCTTGGAAATCGCGCCGGAAGAGAGATCACTCAAACGAAAACTGAGCACATGCGAGAATGGACCACAACACAAGCAAATACACCTGGATTCCGAGTTCGCCATGAGTCCGAGTCCCTTGACGTTCAGTAAAAACGATGACTCGCATCCCAAAGAGTCGCTTCCGACCGGCCCACTGAACGAAGGCATAGTGAGAAAAGAGCCCGCGAGTGCGGTGGCACCGAAAGAAAATCCAGAGAATCATCACATCATACAGGAAACCTACATTCCTCCTCCAAAACCCACAGATCCAAGTCCCTACCAACAGTATGTCCAGTCCTTCGGCACCAATCTGCCCATTCCCAAGCTCAGTTTCGACTGTTTCAAGTGCAACAGCGCCAATTTCGAGACATTCATCGAACTGCGGGATCACCAAAAGATCTGCTTACTCAAAGACATCGCCGCCAAGCTGCATACCGTCCCGGCATCATCGCCTGATGCGAGTAAACAGCCGACACCCAGTGAAACACCGACAGTGCGGAAGAAACGCTTCTTCCTCTGCTCCTCTTGCGGCACGTACCACGAGAACTGGAACCTTTTCCTTCACATCCGCGAAATACACAACCGCCACGTATGTCTCTACTGCATTCGGCTTTTTCCGACCGCCGAGAAGCTGTCGCTGCATCTGGAAATCAAACACGATCTCGAGCAGAATCACTTCAACTCGGAGGAGAAGCTACGAAGCGTCTCTAAAGGCGACGGAAACTCTCGTTTCCTGATGTGTTGTACCTGTCAGCATGTGTTCTCCGAGCACGAGCATTTCTCCGATCACATTTGCTCCGAATACATGCAGCCGTGTTCGCTGTGCAATCAAAAGGGACGTCATGCGAACAACTGCAAGGCAAATCCCGAGAAACGGCCGAAGGTGAAGAAAAAACGAAACCCGCCACCGCTAGAACCGGCGAAGAAAATAACCCAACAGCCGCCCAGGCCGCTACCGGGAACAACGTCTTTGTTACCAGCAACGCCTGTGCCCATCTGTGATAATCAGAATTCATTGGTATTGTCGTCACTGCATCCGCCGGTGCCACAGCATCCACACGAGTATGCCAAGCAGAATGGCTTCTCGGAGCCGGCGGGTAAGTTGCCCGAAGACACCAACTATCATTCGGACGATAGCACAAACATGGTGATCGACGAGACGTGCAACAACAACAATTACTCGAACGAAACGGGCGGAGTGAATCCTTTCAAAGCGCTGGACGAGCATGAGCGCCAGCAGGAGGAAGAACGAAAAGCGTTGGAAAGCAAACCAGCACTACCGCCCGACAGGGCGCCAGTTAATGTTGTCGAACCGAAGCCTCTTATTGTGCCCAAGATCAAGCTACGCGTGCCGAAGGAGTTTCAGAAGTCTGTCGAGTCGGAAATCTCATCATCGGACACTGACGTCGACGGCGAAGAGGAGGAAGTCGAGGAAGAGCACGAGATCGAGGAGGGAGAGGGTCAACAGCAGCCGAACGGAGAGATTTCCCTTGACAACAACGCAAACCTCTCCAAAGAAGACGATGAGTCGGAGGAGAATGACACGTGCTCGATGGACGAGAAGGATAACACCCAGGAGTGGGCCGAATCCAACTTCAATCTGGATAGAATTCTCAAAGAAATTGAGAAAACCAAGCTCGACATTCAGCGAACGAAAGAGCTACTGGAGCCCATGAATATCCTGAAGAAATCCGCCGTCGAAGAGGAACCTGAAAACATTACATCACCACGTCCGGATGAGGGGAAGAGCCCGCAGGTGGATTTGATAAGCGAGCACGAAACCGCGTACAACCAAGAACAGAGTGGTTGGGTGACGCCAAAGCCTGGAATGTACTCGCCAACACCGCTACCGTCACCCGAATCTAGCTGGAGTCTTGCCTCTCCTACGTACGAAGCGACTGAAAAGTCCCCCACCTCGGCCGCACAGGTCGGTTCCGAGCGCGAAAACGCCGAGAACATTGAGAAGGAAGCTGAGGAGTCGAAATACCAAAAAATCGAACCCGTCGAACCGGCCGAAATGGACACGTCCGGCGAGGTAGACGTTGAATCACTGAACGACCAAGAAACCATGGACGTCGATGAGAAACCGAAGAGTCCCAAGCTAAATGAGCTACACGAGGAACCATCAGCGCGAATGGACGACTTTACCCCAATCGTAGGTGAAAATCCTCAGAAACAAGAAACTGACGAGAGTACAGTGGCCAAAGAGGAACACGACGAGCACATCGATGTGGTACAAGAGAAAATAGTTCCATCGGACGGCATTGAAATGGCCGGCGAGGAAACCCACATCACCGATCTCCTCCTAGACCGGCCACTCGAGAGGTTCGACATTGTCGAGTTCATCCGGCTGTGCGTAAAGTCGGTCTTCACGCTCTGCCTCTACTGTCATCACGCGAGGCGTATAGCCGTCAATGGCCACAGTTTAGTGCTTCATCTCCTCGCACAACATCGTTTCGCCGCCACAGTGGACTCGATCACAGCCGAAGAGCTACTGCCCTCGACGATTGTGTCTAAACTGAAAAGTTTTCTACCCGAACTCGAGCAGCACTACTTCAACCTGGAGAGCTACTGTACGATACCGCCCAAGGAGAAGAACGTGATCGTCTGTGATGAACGCATATTTGAATGCTTTCAATGCCGATTCGTGACGAGACTGCACAAGGACCTCTATTTGCACAACAGGAAGATGCACCTGCGGACAGCTATTATCTGCTTCATGTGCCGCACGAATTTCTTCAGTTTCAGCGAAATTCTGTGTCACATTTGCCCCGGAATGCCGAACAAAGTCGATGTGTTTGACATCAAGTTTCGCTGCTGTTTGTGCGAGGTCGACGCGATTCCGTCGCCGTTCCGGCTGATGGTGCATCTGAGGAAGAAGCATTATGCGTGCGACGTATGTCTGGAAGACTGCCGCGAGCAGGGAAGGTGAGTTCAATAGGTTTTTTCGCTTTTTCCATGTCCTCATATGAATCTCTTCTCTTTGCAGATTGTCTAGCCACGTCTGGAAGCACAAACTCCATCACTTATGCTATCGCTGCGGCATAGCCTATCGCAACAAGATGGATATCACGAAACATCTTTTCTGGAAGCACGGCACAGAGAGTATAATCTGCAAGCGATGCCTTCAGAAACGCTGGCGTCACGTCTATCACTTTTGTGTTCCGCCGCCGTCATTTGTCTGTGAGGTCTGCAACGTTTGCTTCTCGAAAGCGACATACCTCAAGGTTCATAAACGTATCCACACGGGAGATTTTCGTTACCCCTGCACCGAGGATGACTGCGGGCAGAAGTTCGTGTCGCGGAAGCTTCTTCTCAAGCATAGTGCGACGCATGCGCCGCCAGAAATCAATGTCCCAGAGACGACAGACGAGACGGAACCAACATGTCAGCACGAGGAGAACGACGAAAAACCCGAAAACATCACTCCCGTCGAGGTGAAAGACTCGCAAGAGTCCATAGACGAGAATAAGGACATCTCGAAGGAAGAGGACAAGAAGCCCGCCAAATGCCAGGAAGCGACCTCCAGGCGTAAGAAGAAAAAGAACCGAAACAAGGAAAGCCTTGAGGATCTTAATCTGATCGCACCGAACCTCTCGGAGAGCGACAGTAGCGACGAGTCGGATAACGATCGACCCAAGACTGAGGATAACGATTCGTTGGTGCCAAACGTCGTCCTATCCCCACCCTCAGAGGAAGACAAAGAAGAGGAGAAGAACGCCAACAAGGACACAGGCAAAATCATGGACATTTGGGAGAATTTCAAATCGTACCAAGCCAGTCAGCAACAGTCCAAGGCGGACGAGGACGACAACGATTCGTATTCGGAGAGTAACTATCCCACTCCCATTCTGCATGTTGCCTACTCGGATCACGACTATTGCGCGATGTACAAAATCCGACCGCGAAACCCTGTCGAAAAGCAGGATGTCGAGCAGCCGGCTGTCGACGAGCGCAAAGAGGTTCTGCCCACTTCGGACCACGAGGCAGATGATAAGGACAATTCTGCGTCGAGAGCGAAAACGATTTCACCGAGCAAGAAAAAACGAAAATCCACCGGAAGCGGTTCGTCCTCAAGCGATTCGAGTTCAGGTTCCGATTCCAGCTGCTCCTGCGGCTCCAATTGTAGTTGCAGTTCGAGCGGAAGCAGTAGTAGCAGCTCGAGCTCCGACGAGGACAGCGATAGTTCGACATCAGAAGGACGCCGACGTATCGCCGCTAAAAAGGAGGAACGAGCCAACAAGAGCCGCAAAGACACTGAGAACGCCCTCAAGACTAGTATATCCGAGTCGGTAGACGTCGTCACCGAGGACAAAGACCCCGAACCAGTGCCAATCGAGCCGAAAAAACCCGAGCAGAACCTTCAGACTAACTTCTTCATCGAATCCGACCTGGAGACCGCTGAATCCGAAACCGACGAGGAATTCTACGACGAACATCCGCAGAAACTGGCCTCGGAAGCGCTCGCCCAGATTCGCAATCAGCTGCAAGCAAAAATGCAACTTAGCCCATCGCAGCAGAACTATGGCATCGTGGAGAACAGTCGCCCATCGACTCCATCACTGCCCGAGGACGTGGTGAAGGAGAAGAAGGTCAAGCTGAAGAAGAAGAAACGCGACCGTAAGTCCAGCAACAAAACTCAGGCTTTGCCGCCTATCAAGTTGAATCTGTCGATAAACAAGCATGTGACCGCGCCTAACGAACAACCAGCCGGACACTCGACTTCGATGCAAGTTCCCGAAGTCGATTTGATTCCACCGTACGATCTCATAGCTTCGCCGAATGTGGCTGAGCCACCAATCGCCCAGCAACCGCTTTCCGTGCCGATTCTACAGAATAACTCTGCGGTGAAGCCAGTTCCCGTACCATTTTTCCACACTCGCATGAGCGAGGGCAGCAGTTGCTCCGACGCCGATAACTCCCTGAAGCGATCGAAACGCGCACGACGGCCTAACAAATTCTACGGCTACACGAGTGACGACGAGAATACCCCCGGAACGCCGTTGATCATCGGAACACGAACATTCAAACCACAACCCCCGCCACAGCTGACGTGGCGAAAGGAAGACCTACCGGCCCCGTCGAAGAGTATTCTTCTGAACAAACAGCCACGATCGCCGCGTACCTCGAAGACACCAGCTGGTTCCGGTGGTCCAATGAAGAGATGGGTACACACGAAATCCGGTTTGAAGAGGAAACAGCACAAGCTTCCTCCAATCCCCACGCTCAAGATACGACCGCCAAAGATGAGTATCGTTCCACCAGCACCCGCTTCACTTCCACCCCAACCAACAGCTGCCCCACCCGTGAATAACAATTCGTTCTTCCCAAGCCAAACGGATTCGGACGACAGTGATAGTAGCGATGATCGTATGACCAAATTGACAGCTTCGAACACCCTAGCTGCGCCCACGTGGAATCATGCCCAACAACCGATGCACACACCAACGCCTGCACAACTCCCACCAGCACCAACGACAGTTCCTATCGTCCAGCCACCGCCAGCACCCTCACCTCAGCCATCGATGCTCAATCGAAAGATTCCGCCAGCTCTTCTGTCCAATCCCGACTTTGCCACCATTCAGTACTTTAAGCGAAACAACATTCGCTATCCGATTCGACCGCCGGCCGGTGCTAGGCAACCGCGTGAAGGCGAAAGTGTCTACTGCTACTGTCGCTGTCCGTACGACGAAGTGTCCGAGATGATTGCGTGCGATGGTGAGAACTGTCTCATTGAATGGTTTCACTTTGAGTGCGTGGGGATTATGGTTGCACCGCAGGGCAAGTGGTTCTGTGCCGAGTGTCGGCCGAAGTACTCGAATGAGTTGTATCCAAATCTGTAAGACGCGCTGCGGGGATCCCGACGGACGCCTTGGAATGCATGAAATGGTGAGTTAGTCGAAGTTTTTTTTTTTGTTGCCAGTCTAGCCGAAGCTTAGTGCTTGGCTTTAGGCCTGGGATTCTGTAGTCTCTTTTGTAGCTTTGCTCTAAATGTCTTGTTCCAATGTCTTTGATACTCGATTCCGCCGATCAATGGAATTTATGTCCCTCTATCTGCTTGTACGAGGCTACAATTGGTGTACAATAAGGTGGTCACTTAAGTCCCATAATATTAGGTCCGCGCTTTTGTCACTAGATGATTTCGATGCTCATATATTGGGTACCACTAATGGGATTCTGTCAAATGAGGGCGCGTTTGAAAGGTGACATTTCAGGCTACGTTCCTTGTGAACACAGTTTTGTAATTCGTCACTTACTGCTTTTTTTTTTACTATAAAAAAGGTAAAAGCGCAGCAGAAACATGCCGAAAAATGTGTAAAGTGTACAATGAGAATGCTGTGAACGAGTGCCAGAGTCAGGACCTAGAAGTACTTTACTCAAAAATAGCGGAAGCTATAAACCAATCATCTAAAAAGGTCAGGCTACTCGAAGAAGCTCGATGTTTGGGTGCCACATGAATGAAAACCATCAGTAAAAGGCTGCTGAAAGGCAACGAAGCGAATCATTTTTGAAACTAATAAACGATGACAGGTGGGTTAAATAGGCCAGTATCTAACGGAAGCGATCATGGTCAAGGGTCAATGACTCTCCACAGAAGGTGATGCTAAGTGTATGAAAGGATTGGAGGGAAATTGCCCATTATTAGCTGCCTCAACCTGGCGAAACAGTCAATTCGGTCCTCTACTTTGCATAACTCGATCGTTTAAACGAAGCTATTAACAAAGAGCGTCCAGAATTGGTCAACATGTGATGTGTGTGTTTTGTGCACACACATTTTTGATGCCTCGGAACAAATTGACAGAGCTTGACTGGGATGTTTTGATCCATCGACCGTATAGCCCGGAACTTGAACCATCTGACTACCATTGTCTCGGTCTCTGCAAAATCCTGGTAAAAAAATTGGCCGACCGAACAGCGCTACAAATCACTTGGCCAAGTTTTCGCATAAACCACAGAGGTCCTACACCAATGGGATCAAAATTTACTAAGTGGATTTCCAAAAAAATAAACAACCGCGGAGACTAGATCGCTTAGGTCTCCTAGATTCCTTAGGTCCATCAGGTTCCTTCGGTCTCTCAGGCTCCTTAGGTCCCTCAGGTTCCTTAGGTCTCTCAGGTTCCTTAGGTCTCTCAAGTTCTTTACGTCGCTCCTTAGGTCTCTCGGGTTCCTTACGTCACTCCTTAGGTCTCTCAGATTCCTTAGATCCCTCAGGTTCCTTAGATCCCTCAGGTTCCTTAGGTCTCTCAGGTTCCTAAGGTCTCTCTCAGGTTCCTTAGGCCCCTCAGGTTCCTTACGTCACTCCTTAGGTCTCTCAGGTGCCTTAGGTCTCTCTCAGGTTTCTTAGGTCCCACAGGTTCCTTAGGTCTCTCAGGTTCCTTAGGCTCTCAGGTTCTTAAGGTCTCTCAGGTGCCTTAGGTCTCTCTTAGGTTCCTTAGGTCCCACAGATTCCTTAGGTCTCTCAGGTTCCTTAGGTCTCTCTCAGGTTCCTTAGGCCACTTTCAGGTTCCTTAGGTCCCTCAGGTTCCTTAGGTCTCTCAGGTTCCTTAGGTCTCTCTCAGGTTCCTTAGAACCCTCTTTCAGGTTCCTTAGAACCCTTTCTCAGGTTCCTTAGACCCCTTTCTCAGGTTCCTTAGAACCTTCTCTCAGGTTCCTTAGAACCCTCTCTCAGGTTCCTTAGGTCTGTCTCTCAGGTTCTTAAGGTCTCTCAGGTGCCTTAGGTCTCTCTCAGGTTCCTTAGGTCCCTCGGGTCTCTCAGGTTCCATAGGTCTCTCAGGTTCCTTACGTCACTCCTTAGGTCTGTCAGCTGCCTTAGGTCTCTCTCAGGTTCCTTAGGTCTCTCAGGTTCCTTAGGTCTCTCAGGTTCCTTAGGTCTCTCAGGTTCCTCAATCTCCGAAGTACCCTAAGTCCCTTAGTTCCTTTAGGTTCCTTAAGTCCCTTAGGTCTCTCAGGTTCCTTAAGTCCATAGATCGCTTAGGTCTCTCAGGTTCCTTAGGTCTAATGCCCTTAGTTTTTAATTTTCATTTCAAATTTCGTGTATATCTAGCCAGAAGGAGAATGGAATCCCCATTCGCTTGTAATCGGCTTCACTTGGAGTGCCTTAAGGTAGTTACTTAGATCCGTTAGTATTTATGATTATGGTGAATAGGTGCACAAAAGCACGGGCTTAGCTTGGGGTTCAATTAACACGCCTCTCTACAGTCGGTACGAGTTTTAGGCATTCGTGGATGCTGCCATCTTTATTAGTGAGCCAAAGCATCTATCCGAGACATTGCTGACGAGCACTAACTACCTTGTACGACTTCAGATCGCAATGTGGTCTACGGCAGTTGTATGGAATTCTCTCTCGTTTTCGTCCAGGGTGAATGGATCGTTGCGATCTACCCTGGCATTTGGACTATACTCGCTGTTAAGTAGTCGATAGAATTGGTTTTAAAATCTTTTTATCCTCAAAAGGGTCAGTGCAATCAAGTTGATTAACTGATACAACATCGTCCTACATATATCACTGAGTAGTAGAGGAGAAAGGCTAACGTTTCGTTCCTCTTTTCTTCCAGGTGTCTATCAACAAACAACATCATCTGTACATACCCAGTGTGAAGTGAAGCAAACAAATTCAAATCAGGAAGCAACAGAAACTGAAGATAACAATGATCCACTTTAAAATCCACACGTGAATTACGCTTATTAATTATAAATTAATCCAACTGTACTGTATGTATGTATTCTCTTTCTCTAGCCCTAAAACCGAGCAGATAAAACACATTTTCTTAGTTTAGTAGTTGAATTGTGATGTAAGGAAGTGAAGGCAAAAAGACGAAAAATCGCTCATCTGTTATACCAATGTACATAGAATCAATGAAACAAATAAATCCACACCGTCCGTGTGGTGTCAATGTACAATTTAATTATTTAAAAAGAAAAAGAAAAACAAAACAGCAACAACAGCTCATCTAATGTTAATCTATCGTTTAAGTAGTCATTAAGGATTCACGGGGGCCGCGCTTGAAACAGAAGCTCCCCTCCGTCGACAAACTAGTTTTTACGTGTAGTCATGTACGATATCATCAGCTAAATGCTATCTACTCTGTATCATAACAGTACGGATGTGATTCTATTAGTAATTCTTATTTTATTTAAATTTTTTCTTTTTTTAATTATAACTTTTCCGTTTCTTCTCCGCGCATTGTGTTGAAATTCAAACGAAAATATTTGAAACGTAAAAGGAGATCTGAAACTAATCGCTAAACAGGAGATTTGAAAACCCAAACCACAACAAATAGCACGAATTAACGGTCTAATGTATTGTTGAATTGTTCTTGTTCTATATAACGATATGTCGCAAAGCTATACTGCTATACACGAGAATAAAGAATACAATAAACACGAAAGGAAAACATGAACATCAGTTTGTTGTGATTGGATGGTGTTGATACGAGTATCGAGATTGATTTCGTAGTCATGCGAGGCTTCTTTGTTTCTCTCATACCAAAAGGGGGGGACACCAGTTGTGACGGTGACGTGGTAATCAGTGATAATGGTTGGTCAGTCCATAACCTTGTGCGGATGATCGAAATGACCACAGACGTGGTCGGTGGGTTCGATGGGAAGTGGGAAGTTCGTCGTAAATATTTTAGATGGACAGTTCGATGAGTCGAGAACTGTTGGTGTCATTGTCAACTTAATATCTACATCACAACTGGGGAATAATTAAGTAAGAAGATTACCGTCCAGATGTACCTTGGCTTAGATCCTGATGTTTTCCATTCCAACAACGTCATTAATCACTGATTATCCTCGCCTTTCGGTTGTGTCGTCCTTCACATGCTTACACTATGCTTTATCTCATTATCTCGTCAAGCATTCCTCCACGCCCAAATGCCTTACCTTAGCCTATGCTGGCACCCTGTTTTATTCCATATTCACATTATATCTCGTTCCATTTCCGCACTGTGCGTTAAACATAGACGCACATTGTTGCTAACCTCCTGCTCGGACTATGGCCTGTCTTATTCCACCATCACACGGCGCGTACTTTATACATATATGTACTTCTACCAATCGGACGCCCCGCTACGGAGAGGCATTACACATTCAATGACAGTGACATAGGTAACGTGGAAATTCGATCCCGCTGACATTGGCGTCAGATGTTGAAACGCTACCCACAGAACCACGGAGCTTTATGTCGTCAAAACCGGCGCTATTCACCGCCTGAACGATGGCTTAATCAAAGTCCGAACTGTGCCCTATTCGTGATCCGGACTGTACTCTATTGAAGGTCCAAACTATGATCTATTTGAGGGTAAGTCTATTCTTTATTTGAGGTCCGAACGATGATCTATTCGCGACAAAAATTACAATATTTTCGGCACCTGAACACAATTCTATTCGATTCTATTTGAGACCAGAAATTTGCTTTAGTCGAGCCAAGATCTCTGTTCTATTCGAGACCTACAATTTTGATCTGTTCGCCTCCAGAATAGAGGCGTTCCAAGCCAGAACGCTTTTCAATTCGAGGCTAGAATTCTGCTCTTATTCAGGCCAAAACTCTTGTCTTATTCGGGACGGAAATTTGCTCTAACTGAAGCCAAAATTCTGATCTAATTGAGACCAGAATTCTGTTCTATTCGAGGCCAAAACCCTGCTCTGCTCTAACTGAGGCTATAATCCTGCTTTAACTGCGATCGGAATTCTACTTTTACTGAGGCCAGAATTCTGCTCTAACTAATGCCAGAAAAACAGACCAGAATTCTGCTTAGGTCGAGGCCAGAATACTGCTTAGGTCGAGGCCAGAACTCTGCTCAATTCGTTGCCAGAATTCTGATCTAATTAATGTCAGAATTCTACTCTGACTGAGGCCATCATTTTGTTCCAGCTGAGGCCAGAATTCTGTTCTAACTGAGGCCAGAATTCTGCTCTAACTGAGGCTAGAACTCTGCTCTAACTAAGGCTAGAATTCTGTACTAACTGAGGCTAGAATTCTGCTTAGGCCGAGGCCAGAACTTTGGTTTATTCGGAGTCAGAGCTCCGCTCTAGCTAAGGCTATAATCCTGCTTTAACTGAGACCAGAATTCTATTCTAACTGAGGCCATAATTTTGCTTAGGCTGAGTCCAGAACTTTGTTTTATTCGGAGTCAGAGGTCTGCTCTAACTAAGGCTATAATCGTGCTCTAAATGAGACCAGAATTCTACTCTAACTGAGACCAGAATTCTGCTTAGGTCGAGGCCAGAATTCTGCTCTAACTGAGATCAGAATTCTGCTCCAACTGACGCCAAAATTCTGTTTAGGTCAAGAGGAAATCTCTGCTCTATTCGATGCCAAGACGATGCTCAATTCGGGGCCAAAATTCTGTCGAGGCCAGAATTCTGCCTAGATCGGCGTCAGCACTCTACTTTATTCGGGGCCAGAACTCTGCTGTAACTAAGGCTAAAATTCTGCTTTAATTGAGGACAAAATTTTGCTCTAAGGCTTGAATTCTGTTTTAACTGAGGCCAGAGTTCTCCCCTAACTGAGGCCAAAATTCAACTCTATCTGAGGCCGGAATTTTGTTTTAAGACCAGTATTATACATTAACGGAGGCCAGAATTCTGCTCTAACCAAGGCCAGAATTCTGCTCGAACTAATGCTTTAATTCTGCTCTAACTGAGGAAAGAATTCAAGTCTATCTGAGTCCGGGATTCTGTTCTAAGAGCAATATTATACTCTAACTGGATCCAGAAATTCTAAGGGCGAGGCCAGATTTCTGCTATATCCGATGCCAGAACGATGCTCAATTCGGTGCCAAAATTCTGTTCTAAATGCGACTAGAATTTTGCTCTGAGGCCAGAATAACAGACCAGAATTCTGCTTAGGTCGAGGCCAGAATTCTGCACTAATTAATGTCAGAATTCTACTCTAACTGAGGCCAGAATTCTGCTCTAACCAAGGCCGGAATTCTGCTCTAACCAAGGTCAGAATTCTGCTTTGGTCGATATCACAACTCTGCTCTATTTGGGGCCAATATTCTACTATAACTCAAGCCAGAGCTCTGAGCTATTGTAGGCCAGAGTTCTGCTTTAGTCAAGGCCAGGACTCTGCTATACGGCAGGCGAAAATTCCGACCAAAACTGCGCCCCATGGGAAGTACAAAATGCGGATTTCTATTAGTCACATCTGTATTCTGAAGTACATTGGGATGAGGTCTTGTATCATTTTGCATTATATGTTCATCCGTAAAGCACTCTGGAAAGCAGTGAATATCCTGCATCCATTGGTGCATTCTATAGTACTGAATATAATCATAAGAACGTCTTCCAAGTGACATCAACTTTCGGTAGGTATCCACTATCGCAATCAGTCTCACGTAGAAAAAGCCTACGGTCGTTTGAAAATTCTGGACACCGTACCCATAGTCTCGAGCTATTGACACCTGGCTATGTGACAAATTACACTTTTACCAATTTTTCAAGGATAGTGTTCGCTTGACGGTGATTTGTTTACCATTGTCGGACAAGCTTGTCCTGTCAGCGATCACTAATTCACCAATTCCTACAATTTGCTGTGGTCAAAAGGTCGAAATCGTCTTCCCTAACTCCTGTCTACCGACCTGTAGTCCTTATCTGCTTTAATGAATCTTCCCAGTAAGTTCTAAGCACTGTCCAGCTGAACCCATCTTTAAAATAACGGTTGCATTGCAGCCAACCATCAAATCTATTCTGCAAATTATTGCCAATCCACTAATGACTACTCTCTTTGGCTATCTTAAAAACAGACAACATCAGACCTAATGCTTATTCGTGATTACAAAACTATCTAGAACCACTTTTTAATCACTACCCTAGCCAAGTGCGGAATGCACACCCCGCGCAAGCATGACAAACCCACGAGAAGAGGAATAAAATGCATTTACGCGTTCATTAGTCCTTTTAGGCAGGTGTGTGGGTGAAAGGTCCTTTTTCCCACTAGAAAGAAAAAACCAAACAAGTGGGAGGGGAATAACACGGTTGTACTATGAGTACTGCTTGGTTGTTGGTCGATATGCGCATGCATCGACAGCGGGACAGTGGTCATTTGAATTATTAGTTTTGGTTTTCTCTATGCTAATAGAGTACACTGAAAGAAATGCACTAAATTGTGAAAATAATTTCCCAATTGCCAATGCGTACACTCATAGGTAGGCCTCCGTATACAGAGTTTGTCTAGCAGGTGTCGATAAATAGGCCGCGTTAAAAGATAAGGATTTGGATAGCAGTCTAACTACTTCTGGCCGGGATTTGCCGGTCAGTCGATACTCCTTCTCCACGGTCCAAGTTAAGCGTGGACGACCTAGATTATGCATTCCTTGTGGGGTGCCGGTGAGAGGCATCCTTGCAATATCCGATAACGCTTTTTGTAGGATATGACCTATCACGCTCCACTTTCGACGTTGGACCTCTGCTGCTATGGATTTCTGTAAAGCACTGATCCATTCCGGACAGAAGACCTTCAGGATTCGTCTCAAGCAATTGTTGACGAAGACTTGAAGCTTGTGAACAGTGATGGTGGTTGTCTACCATGTCTCAAGTTGGAATTGAATATCCGAAGCTCAAGAGGGGCGGAGAGCTGGGTGGTAAACGTAGTGGTCCTTTTCTATACGAGACAAGACATCAGTTTCTGCGGCGCTAACAAGATGCTGCCGAAGTAGTAGAATTTGTTGACATCCTCGATTGGTTTCTCGTCTAGCAGAAGAGGTGCCTCGCATCTTGAACCGATCATTATCAGCTGTGTCTTGGTGACGTTGATTTTCAGTCCAGCTCTTCTCGCATTAAGATCCAACGCGTGTAGTTTTTTCATGGGCGTCACCTAAGCTGTTAGATAACCGGCAGATGTAGTCACGGTCATGGAGTTTCTCTGCCAGGGACCAATAGATTTCTTTCGAAGCGGCGCTGTTGGTGCAGTCTAGGACAAGGTCAAGGACAATGATGAAGACCAAGGGTGATAATATACACCCCTGCCCTTACTCCTCTGGTGTTAGTGGAGGAGGTGCTGTCTTTGACCTTGAAGCACGCCTGGCAAGACGCCTTCTGGTAGAGCTCCTGGATGAGCTCGATGATGGATGGCAGTATTTCAATGTTCTCCAGGGCGTTTCAGGTAGCTTCTAGTCGGACCATGTCCAAGGGTTTCTCGAAGTCAACGAATAGTTGAAACATGGAGGAGTTCCATTCAATCGATTGGTTGATGACCATCCAAATCGTGTTGATGTGAGCGGTTGAGTCCGGCTTGCTCGAGACGCAGACTTTCCTCGGCAGTTGGAGAAATCCGGTGCAGCATCAGTGAGGGTGAATTGCTTCTGGATAGCATTCAGGAGTGAGATGCCTCTCTAGTATTTGCCCTCGCTCAAGTTTCCTTTTTTGGGGATGGTGCCAATGACACATTTTTTCCAGTTGTCAGGGATTTGATGTTTAATACATGCTGCGCGGATGATCGGGTATAGGATCGGCGCAATTTCTGCTGCTGTCACTTTGAATAGTTCCACCGGCAGGTTTACCAAGTTTGGAGTTTCGAGGTTTTGCGAATTGTTAGCTCAATCTCGGGGACTGTTGAACGGGTTGTGGGGACTTACCTTTTAAGATTTCTATTATTGTCCATCACCTCTAGCCAGTGTTGGCATTAATCGATTAATTTTTTAATCAACTACTTAATTTGATTAATTTTAATCAGATTAAATTAATCGTGATTAAAAAAGTAGTCTTAATCATGATTATTGGAGTTAATCATTAATCAATATTCATTAATTGATTAACTTGATTATGATTATTTCTTGAAACATATGTACTTACTTACTTACTTATCAGGCCTGCGATCCATGGAGGATCTGAGCCTGAGCTATAGCTGCCTTCCATCCTTGACGGTCCCGGGCACGCTGCTTCCAGTTGTCAAGACCAAGATGTCTTACATCCGCGATTTTTTGGTCTTTATACCGGAGGCCCAGTCTTCCTCTTCTTCTCGAACCAGGAGGCTCGGAGTCGAAGACCTTCTTAGCTGGAGCGTTGATGTCCATGCGCTCAATGTGGCCGAGCCAGTGTAGTCGACGGATCCTTGCCTTCCGGACTACATCCACATCCTGGTAGAGCTCGTAGAGTTCGCGGTTGTGTCTTCTTCTCCATTCACCTTTCTCACAGACAGGACCAAATATCCGGCGCAGAATTTTTCTTTGGAAATAACCCAAAATCAGCTCCGCTGTTCTGCTTATCGTCCAGCTTTCGGCTCCGTACAGCAAGACTGGCAGAATGAGCGTTTTGTAAAGCATGACTTTGGTCTATCGAGTGAGGAGTTTTGACCCCAGTTGTTTGGACAAGCCGAAGTAGCAGCGGTTGCCAAGGGCGATTCCATGCCGGATCTCCACTGTGGTGTCATTTGTGGAATTTACGTTTGCCCCGAGGTAGACAAACTCCTTAACTACCTCGAAATTGTAGCTGTCAATTGTTATGTTTTGTCCCAGGTGGTGAGCGACGGATTGGTTTTTGCTTGACAGCATGTACATATTTCGTTTTGTCCTCATTGATCTTAAGGCCAATTCGTTTCGCCTGTTCTTCAATCGCCGTGAATGCTTCCACAATGCCACGGCGAGAACACGCGATGATGTCGATATGATCCGCGTATCCTAGCAGCTGGATGGACTTGTAAAAGATAGTGCCTTCCCTGTTGACGCCTGCCCGTTGCACTATCTGCTCCAGCACCAGGTTGAAGAAGTCACATGACAGCGCATCTCCTTGCCGAGGTCCGGTGCATGTTTCGAATGGTTCCGAGGTCCTAGAACCGAGTTGTACGGTGCATCGCGTGTTTTTTAGCGTGGCGCGACACACCTGGATCAGTTTTACCGGGATCCCGAATTCGGCCATCGCCCCAAACAGTTCTTCACGATGAATCGATCAGCCTTTTAGATCAATCAAATTTAAACTTACATTTAATTTGGACATAGTTAATCTAATAATCAAATTAACGATTAATGATTATGATTAATAATCTTAATCATTTTAAAATTGATTTTGATTAATTAATCTTAATCAACATTTTTGATTACGATTTTAATCATTAATTTTTAATCGTTAATCAGATTAACTTTGGGCCAACACTGCCCTTTAGCTAAAGGCCCTTGTCATTTGAGTGACAAAAAAGGGTTAAATGCAAAACTATCAACAGCTCTGTTAATAAAGCCTCTCCTAAATGCGTCAAGACACTTTCTATACACACGCCTGCAAGAAATCCTTTTGCCTATCTCGCTCTGATATTTCACAAGTTTGATTCTAACGATTCGTGTTAAATCGACCAAATCATTTGCTTCAGTGCACCTCGCTGGCATTTATGGTAATTTCTTGTTGGCGTGCTCCACTGGTGACCGTCAAACACAAGTCCGCGGCCTAGTGCACTAACTGACTAACACCACCTACTGCTATTGGCGCTCATTTTAATTTACCGCCACCACAAGAAAGGACATTTGCTCAAAAAGAGCGTTTCCTTTTGAACTTCACCTCAGTTGACCGAGAGCCTTTCATCGCAATAGACCGCTATCGCGATAGGAACTCGTCGACCTCTCGACACAATTGTTTTTGTTGTTTTCATTTAAAATATAAAATGTTGCGAAAATGGTTACACGCGCATCAAGTGTCCCACATTCGATAAACAAAATCACACCGCCGCCGCGCAATCGAAAGCAAACGAAAACGCCGCCGAAGCAAAAGGATAACGTTCCACGGTCAAGGAGTCTAAACAATGGATTACGACAAAGAAACTCGGGCGGCAGTAGCAGTCATGATAGATCCCGGAACACTCCGGTCTTCATGCGATCCCGCGAAAATGAGTAAGTTAAGTGAGTGCCGTGAGGCGCGTGACGTGACAGTGGGTTTTTATATAAATATTTAAAATCACGCGAAAATGCGATTTGCATGTTTAGTCAAAACTCTGAAAATCACTTATCGTACGCCGGATATGAGGTGTAATCGCATTGAATATGCTAGTAAGTGACTTTTAAGGATGTGTGATTGGATGAATCGGAGTCAAGGTTAAGGGGGGGGGCTTATTTTGAAAATTATTTTCGGCTAAAGGCCATGAGATGAGTCAAGGGTAAGGTATGTGGAACCTATGACATCTGTTACGATGGGAAATCGATGTTAGGTATTTAAACAATTTAAAAACAGAAAAAAAGCTCGGTGACTGAATGGTGACGCCGTTGTGATTCAAAGAAGGGTGGGTGACTACTACTGTCCTAAGTAGTAGTCTTTTCTGTGGTTTTCGTAGTAGTCCATAGCCACTTGATATGTCTCTTAACTGCAACCATAAAGCATTCCAAGCGTAAATACCTTAGAGTAGCAAGCAGGTCCGATAACATCAATTCGACCTGCGTTTGGCTACTTGTCATCAAATTGTAAAATGTTTTTCCTTTTTATTTTGACGATTTTATTCCCATGGACACAACCAATCAATTGCACATCGCACAGCAACCCCAGGGAGCTATGTATTTGCATTTCATGTAAAGTCATAGGAAGCGTGTTCAAATGTTTGCATTCCCTTCGCAGCACGCTACGCTCAACCGCAGAACTTGCCTCCAATTACCTGTCCGCCACATCGTCCTCCCCTGCATATGTACATACATACATCATACTTATCGTCGTCTCTGTCCATTTCACTTCTGTTATCTGTTACCTCCCATTAAGGATCTCCACATGTACTACCACCCGCTTTAATGGTCGCACTACTCATTTACTCAGTCGATTGTCATTAATTGATTAAAATAAACAAAACGAGACAAGAAGGACGACAAGACACGAAAATCCCAATCCCCAATCGAAGAGGATTCACGAACTGCCAATGGCAGTTGCACCTTTTCATTTAATTCAGCCTTACCCCCAAGGATAGTGCGCGACCAACTAGAGGCTTGGGATTTCCTCCGATTTCGACAAATTGCCGGTGTTAATGACAGACACACGAATGAAGTGGGTCCCTTATCATCGTACCCATTCGGGCTTATGATTGATTGGATATGTAGAATCAACGAACGTTCATGCGTTAATAATTGATGGGACTTCGGACGAGTTCTTCGGAAGATGCTTAAGAGTTTCATTCACATGCAACTGGCGTATCCCCACCCAAAAGGTAAAAAGGTCAACATGTATAGGTATTGTCCAACATGTAATGTCCTTATTGATTCATCCTTTCATGCGTGTAGTTAAGGTCATTTGTAGTACCGGGGAGAGTACTTGGTTGACAAATAACCAATCCATTAGCTCGAATGGGTGCTGTAATGAAGTTCTTTTTTTAACCAATGCCAGTTCCATTACTGGTATCCATTAGAGACTTATCGGAGATGGAGTTATAGCAGATTGATCAGGTAAATGCCATTCGATTTATCGTTTTCGTAAACGTTATAGCTGGGGCTTGGGCTGGAGATTTGGGTTAATGCCGCTAACTAGTTTGTACAATGTCAAGTCAAAAGTGATGAATGAATAAGTTAACACTTTGAGATTTGAATGGGACGATGTCTGGGCATGGCAATAGTCCTTTCAATGTCATGTAAGTAATGAGACCAATTTGCCTAATATGGTATTGACAGGGATATACAAGAATAATGAGCTGAATAAGTCGTTGACGCAATACGCTGTCTAAATAGTGGATATGTTCTTTGCATCATAGCTTCCTTTGACTTTGACGAGACTCCTTTAAATAACTTTTAGTCAATGTACTGGAAACAGTCTTTCTCCTTTCAAATGGGGGCAATAGCAAGTACACTTGACTTCTTTCAGGTTAATTGTAGGTTATGTTATTTAAATTACGTTTCGCGGCGCTATTTTACCAGCAGATTTATCTGGAGAGGTCTGAGCTTCAAGCAAAAAAGATTGAGGCAGAGAACAAGCATCCACTTGTTGTCTACAGTAAGCAACCAAATTTAAAGATTTACTCGTTTACTACGTTTTATGGGTGGTTGAGCGCTGCTACTCGAAGACGACCCCGCTTCCACTCTTTGGAACCATATAATACTTTGGTTATTAGTGGCGGAAGATGCTCAAAGGTAACAGCGTAATTTACTTTCATATTCTCACTCGATTTCCCCCTCAAAACGGAAAAGCGAATCATCCAACAATACTGTTCTCTTTTGTTGATAGACCTTAAAGGGCCAGCGTAATACAATGAAATCGCATTCATTCAATTCCCTGGTCCTCCAGAAGTTCTTTACACATACGCGTTCTTACACAGATCTTGACGTACCGTGTTACCATTGAAGCTTGCTGTCGGATTCTACCATAGAGGACTCACTCTTTATTATTTCTTTTTCTCTCTTCCGCTTTGTCCACCTTTGATCCCTTTTTTCGCAGAGCTTCATCAATTTCATGGCTTAGAACCTCCCTTTCGCAATTACGATATTGTTAAAATCTAGATTTAGTCAAATCCTTAGTCTTCTTCTTATCGAGCGCTACAGTTCGGGATGAAACTGGGCCTCAACCAACATGCTTCTCCACCTAGCACGATCTTTTGCTAGCCCTTCCCATTGTCGCACACCCAGTTGGCTGAGGTCCCCTTCCACCTGTGTGTGCCATCTTAAGTGCGGCCGTCCTCTGCTTCCTCGTCCCTCGGGGTTGGATTCAAAGACTCCCGGTCTGGAGCAGCGGTGTCCATTCACTCTACATGGCCTAGCCATCTTAGGCGTTGAATCCGTAGACGCCTGACTAGACTCATGTCGCTGTACAACCCGTAAAGCTCGTTGTTAAATCTTTTCCTCCATCCCCCGTCTGCGTTTATAGGACCGAAAATCACACGCAACATTTTCCTCTCGAAACGGCCAAGGACTTCCCGTACAGCAGGACTGGGATGATAAGGGTCTTGTCCACTTGTTCTTTCGAGAGAGGGCTCTATTACTCAATTGCCTCCTGAACCCAAAGAAACAGCGATTGGCAAGAGTGATTCTGCGTTTGATTTCGGAACTGATGTCGTTGTTCCAGGCCACCTCAGACTTATATCTGCCAATACAAGCGTTCCTGCCAAGATGTCGGTGGTGAGCGTCATTTTTTGATGCCTCATTTACTGCCAAACCCATTTCCGGCTCTATACTCGTAAACGCCTCATTGACATCTCGCTGTATTCTTCCAATTTTGTTAATGTCATCCATGTATGCGAGGAGTTGGGAGGATTGTGTTGGCCAGTGATTTTTGCGCAGTCGTTTCTAATACGATGCTGAAGAGATCATACGACAGCTCATCGGCCTACCCAAATCCTTTTTAGGCTTTAGGCTTGTCGGACAGGTCTGCACCGACTCGGATGGAGCAGTGAACATTCTCCAAAGTCATCCTGCATAGTCTGACGAGCTTAGCAGGTATGTACAAGGTAGACATAGCGTTGTATAGCTGCGGCCTTGAAGTCGACAAATAGGTGGTGAGTGTCGACTTAAAATCCATTGGTTTTTTCCAGGATCTGCCGTAGTGTGAAGATTTGGTCGATGGTGGACTTCCCTGCCCTGTAGACACACTGATAAAGACCCATCAGCTTATTTACAAAAGGCTTCAGACGTTCACACAAAACGGCAGAGAAGAATTTGTAGGCAATGTTAGGGAGACTTATTCCTCTGTAAATGGCCCAGTCATATGGGCCTCCTTTCTTATGAATCGGGCAAATGATGCTGAGAATCCATTGCTCGGGCATGCTTTCCTTTGACCATATCTTACAGATGAGCTGGTGCATCCTCCTAACCAGGTCATCTCCAGCTGCTTTGAGGAGCTAAGCAGACAGTCTATCTGCGTCAGCAGCTTTATTCGACTGGAGTTTCGATATGGCGATCTTAACTTCGTCGAGGTCAGGGGGACGGAATTCTCTGCGGTCGTCGTCGATTAGAAATTGATAATTCTGTCTGACAGCGGTATATTGAGCAACATCGCCGTTATACAGTTTGCAGAAGTGGTTTTTCCATATTCTCAGCATCGACTGCGATTCAACTACTGAGTGTCCGTTCTCATCTCTACAGGCTTCCGTCCTGTCTTTATGACCTTGGCATGTTCGCTTTATCTGTTGATAAAACCTTCGAATGTTATGGCTGCAGTAACACCTCTTCAGGTCCTCAATCCTGATAAGCTTATGCTCCTCCCTTTTTAATTCATAGAGCTCACGATCTGCCCTTGTTCTTCTTTGCAGCGAGTCTTGATATGCCTTTTGCTTCGCTGTGTAAATCCTTCTGCACTCGTCACCAAACGGGATGTTTCTTCGTGGTGGAGCCTTGAAGCCCAAAACATCAGATACCGTGCTTTTCAGGGCATGGGCTTGTTTGCAAAGGTTCCAGGTTGAGGTGTATAAGAGAGCTTAAGAAAGAGACGATCGGCAAAAGCACGAGCAATATTACCCTACTCCGCTGCATTCGTGATATCTGTATGCGCGTCTTGGCTATTACAAGATAGTGGTCCGAGTCGTTGTTAGCTCCTCGGAAAGTTCGAGCATCAAAAATAGTGGAGGAGTGTCTAACGTCATCCTTACTCATTCGTTCTCGAGAAGTGGTTTACGTAATGCGTCCCTGCGAATTATAATTCAATGCAAAAATGCAGCCGCAATTTTTCATATTCATCTAGCGCCAAAACCACTGCTCTGTATTCAAGTTCTGCACCAGCATTATAGGAATATTGCATAAGTATGGGGTTGACCAAATAAGGCGTAGGAATGTAAACGCGAATCGTGACTACAAACGTCGATTCGATGGTCAACATTTTTGAAGACAATTACCAATAGGGACGTTTCTATGGCATCTATTTCGCCATTGTTTGAGTGGTGACTGGCCTATCCATGTACACTTTACTTACTTAATTAGGTGGCGCTACAGTCCGTGGTGAATCTGGGCCTCAACCAACAAGCGTCACCAGCCGGCACGGTCTTTGGGCAGCTGTTTCCAGTGCCGCACGCCCAGTTGGTTGAGGTCCCCTTCCACCTGCCTGCGCCACCGCTGAGGCGGCCGTCCTCTGCGGCGCCTTCCTTCCGGAGTGGATTCGAAGACTTTTCGGGTCGGAGCTGCATTTCCATGCGCTCTACATGGCCTAGCCACCTTAGACGCTGTATCCGTAGACGTCGTACCAGGCCGATGTCGCTGTACAACCCGTACAGTTCTTCGTTATATCTTCTCCTCCATACACCGTTTGAACAAACGGGTAGATAGTGCGCAGAATTTTCCTCTCAAAACGACCAAGGGCATCTTCATCCGCTTTTGTTAAGGTCCAAGCCTCTGCGCCGTAAAGGAGGACTGGGATGATCAAGGTCTTATATAGTGTCACCTTGGTTTTCCGAGAGAGGGCTCTACTTCTCAATTGCTTCTTGAGCCCAAAGCAACAGCGGTTGGCAAGAGTGATTCTGCGTTTTATCTCAGCGCTGGTTGTTGTCGCTGGTCGTCAGTGAGCCAAGGTAGACGAATTCCTTGACCACTTCAAAGTTATATCCGCCCATGGTGACGTTCTGGCCAATACGTCGGTGTTGTCCGTCTCTTTTAGATGAGAGCAGATATTTGGTTTTACCCTCATTAACCTTGAGACCCATCTTAGCCGCTTCTACCTCAATGCTCACAAAAGCCTCATTGACGTCTTGCTGTTTTCGTCCAATTACGTCAATATCGTCGGCGTACGTAAGCAATTGCGTAGACTTGAAATAGATCGTACCTCTTGTGTTGGCCAGTGACTCTTGCACAATCTTTTCAAGCACGATGTTGAAAAAGTTGCACGACAGCGCGTCGCCCTGCCTAAATCCTTTTTTAACATCAAAGGTCTCGGTATGCTCATTACCGACCTTAATGGAGCAACGAGAATTCTCCATTGTCATCCTGCACAGTCGGACGAGTTTGGCAGGGATGTTAAAACTAGACATAGCTTTGTATAGCTCATCTCTTTACACGCTGTCATATGCAGCCTTGAAATCGACGAAGAGGTGGTGAGTGTCGATTTGGTATTCCTGGGTCTTCTCCAAGATCTGCCGTAGCGTAAATATTTGGTCTATTGTGGATTTACCTGGCCTGAAACCACTCTGATAAGAACCGATCAGGTTATCCACAAACGGTTTCAGGCGTTCACACAATACGGCAGAGAAGATCTTATATGCGATGTTAAGGAGACTTATTCCCCTATAGTTGGCGCAGTTATAGGGGTCTCCTTTCTTATGGACCGGGCAAACGATGCTGAGATTCCATTCGTCGGGCATGCTTTCCTCCGACCATACCTTGCAGATGAGATGGTGCATGCACCTTACCAGCTCATCTCCAGCCGCCTTAAAAAGCTCAGCAGACAGGCCGTCTGCGCCAGCGGCTTTATTAGACTTAAGTCTTGATATCGCTATTTTGACTTCGTCTAGGTCGGGTGGACCGAATTCTGTTACTTCGTGGTCCATTGCGAATGGCTCGTTCTGCCTGACAGCGGTATCTTGTCTATCATCGCCGTTATACAGTCTGCAAAAGTGGTCTTTCCAAATCCTCAGCATCGACTGCGACTCTACTACCAGTTCTCCATTTTCATCCCTGCAGGCCACCACTCTGGCTTTATAGCCATGGCATGTTCGTTTTACCTTGTTGTAAAATTTACGGGCGTCATTCCTGCGGAAGCATCTCTCCATCTCCTCGATCTCACGCTTTCCGTGCTCTCTCTTCTTTCTTCTGAAAAGCGTGTGTTCCTCTCTTCTCTTCTGCTCATAGATTTCGCGAGCAGCTCTCGTCCGTCGTTGCAGCACGGCCTTATATGCCTCTTGTTTTGCTGCATGGGCTTGTTCGCATTGTTCATCGAACCAGGGGTTTCTAGGTGGTGGCTGTTTGAAACCCAGCACCTCTGAGGCAGCATCTCTGACGGCGCTCTGGCAATGAGCCCATTCCTGCTCTATTGTTTGTGCTGCTCTGGGCGGATTTTGAGAGAGCTTTGAGGAGACACGATCGGCAAAGATTCTGGCAGTCTCTTGCGATTGTAGCTTTCCAACGTCAAACTTACGTTGTCCTACTCGACTCCTAAGCATTCTTGATATCCTCATTCGTACCTTGGCTACAACAAGGTAGTGGTCCGAGTCGATGTTGGCCCCTCGGAAGGTTCGTACGTCGAGAATACAGGAGGAGTGTCTGGCGTCGATCGCAATGTGATCAATCTGGTTGGTGGTCGATTGATCACAAGACCGCCAGGTACCCTTGTGGATGTTGAGATGGGGGAATCGCGTGCTTGCTACAAGGAGGTTACGCCCCGCTAGGAAATCGATTAGCCTTAATCCGTTGTCGGATGTGGTGTTATGGAGGCTATGCTTTCCTATGATCGACTCAAATATGTCCTCCATGTACACTTTGCTTTTCGAAAATTCCAATCAAAAAACTCTAAGTGATTTTCGAAGGACTCTCGTAATTCGTTGATCACGCGTTATGCGTCATACGTAATGTGGTAAGTCTCGTCTTGTTGAAAGCAATTATAAATCCAAGTCGATTCCATCAAGCTAGAGCTAAAACAGTCCATTAAGATTGCGTGGTAGCGCGTAAGGTTCGATGGTGCTTTTTGAGCACAAAGCACGATTGCTCGGTGCTGCAAGAGCCAATAAGTGAGCGTACGATACGTGTGATGGTAAATTGGCTTTAAGTCTTGTGTTAATTGAACGCCGTATACGTGTAATTTCAAGTCCTATGCACAAGGACCTTAGCAACAAATTGGTCCCCAAAGTGCTGCACTCATGTGATCGGCGCGTTGCTGATTGTTTCGAATCATCTGTGCTGTGATTATTTCGAATCAATGTGCGAACGGTTTTCTGGCCTATCTGACTTTGGTGCCTCTCCCACAGAACCTATAACCTCGAATTTGGGTATAAAACGACCTGTAGTTGTCTCGTTTAAACGGTTATGAGACTAAAATGTGCACGAAGAGCACGAACCACACTTTCTGTAGTACTCTTGAATAACTTTAGTGGTCTTCAATCGAGCTTGAATCTTACCGATAAATGACAAATATTTAACCAACAAGGTAAAAAAAGGGTGACCCTTCCTTGGGGCTAATAGAAAACCTTCCTGAAAAACCCATAAATAAACAACACACCCCTCAGCTCACGTTGAGAACGTCAACATTTTCGCGGAAATGTTCCCTAACCGTGTTTCATATTTCATTGGCATGCCTAAAGGTCTGTATTATTAGCCTTAACCAAGGCTTAAACAAATACTGACGCCATGTAACCATATTAATTTTATTTTTTCAACCACTCGCCTTTAATTAACCTTCCCATCACTCACATTCCCGTTGAGTAAATATTTTAAGACTTCTTAAAAAAATAATCAAAATCCCGACCAACCGACCACGCTACACCGTCATGTTAGCTTGGCCACATGAATATTCATCAAGTTATGGTAAAACCAACCCTAAATGACGCCAACACATTCATCTGCATACGGCCGTTGGATAAACAAATATAAGTCTGCCTCCTCCATACCTTTGGCAAAAAGGGGAATAACCTCAGTTCACACCTAGCTTATGCTCACGTCACGCGAAAGGGAGAGAACATGACCTTGAGTAGTCTCCATTCACTTCCCTTTTTTCCTTTTGTTTTGTGTTTTATATAAGAATTGGCAGCGCGGATACATTGGAAATAATCGCGTCCAAGTCGACCGGAAGCGAGCCATCTACCCCAGACGACAATGTCAACGTGGTCGTGCGTGTTAGGCCACTGAACGAGAAGGAGAGACGTGGAGGTCATAAAATGGTCCTTCAGTTTCCTGGAAACGGACAGGTCATGGTAAATTAACCTTTACACTCTTCATATTGGGCACGCATGTTCATATACTTTCTCCGCCCCCGTTACAGATTGAAGATCTGTGCTCGAGCAGTAAAGCGTCACGGAATCGGGAGAGTGTCAAGGTATTCACCTATAACGTGGTCTTTGAACCCGGCGCGACGCAAGAGGATGTTTTGGATTATTCTGGTATAAAGAGGATAATCGAGATGGCAATTGAAGGATTTAGCTGTACGGCGTTTTGTTATGGCCAAACTGGTTCGGGTAAGACGCACACGCTGACCGGTCCTCCAGAATTGGTAAGTAACACAATAATTGTTTTTAGGGTAAAATGCTCTCATATCGGTTCTTCGGGAATATAGTTTGCTGGAAAACCAGATCCAACTGATCAGCGACATGGACTCATCTTCCGATCGTTTTTATACCTCTTCCAGTTGATTAAGGATCGCAAGGAGACTCACTTCATATTGAAGGCTTCGTTCTTGGAGATTTACAATGAAAAGGTAAGACAGGCGTCCTTAGTTTCTCATTATCATATTAGCCTTGAGGTTAATCTGCCGTATCATTGACTTGTAAACAACAACTTTAGCCCATAAGATTGTGTCAGTCAGGTGGAAGTATTCTTGACCATAGGCTGTCTAAGCCTAGTCGAAAGTCGTATGACCTTTTGCTAGAATAAAGAGGGTTCACTGGCTTAAACTGAGTTTTATATGATCCTAGCCTCAGTTAGAAGGCTGAAAAGGTCACGTAGATTAGGTAATAGGGTCCTGCCTTGGTACGATTCAAAATGTTGGACCCATGAAGCCTTATCAGCAGAGGCGTAGGGTTTCTTCAGCATTTCTAGAACATTGCAAATTTGTGGATGAATCAAAGTTGATAGGCTAAGGCAGAAAGATCTTTGGGGTCTTGAAAATCTCTTAAAAATATAAATCCAAAATGTGTCCCAAAACTTTTTCAGCATAAAGTTTCGATTAGAGTAGATCATCGTATAGACATCTCCTTCAGCTTTGTTGGCACGCACGTATATGTATTTTATTGCCACTAAATCTCGTTGATATCCCGTTCAATGTCCTCCTTCAAGGCGGGGTGATCCTACGGTATTCAATTGCGCCATTCTGATCAATTGGCGCTACAGTTAATGGCGAACCCGGACCTCTTTTAAAAAACTTCTCCAACTGGCATGGTCTTTCGCCAGCAGTCTCCAGTGCTGCACGCCTAGTTGGTTGAGGTCCTCTTCAACTTGCGCGCGCCACCTTAAATGTAGCCGTCCTCGACCGCGTCGCCCCTCAGGGTTGGATTCAAAGAACTTCCGCGCCAGAGCTGTGGTTTTCATGCGCTCTACATGACCTAGCCATCTTAAGCGTCAGATCCGCAAACGCCGCGCTGCGTTCATGTCGCTATACTCACCGCACAATTCACGATTAAGTCTTCTGCTCCACACCCCATTTATAAAGATCTGGCCGACAATCGTACGCAGAATTTTTCTCTCCTCATCCGCTTTCGATGAGGTCCGTGTCTCTGCACCTTAAAGCAGGATCGGTATGATAAGGTTCTTGTATATGGTCACCGTGGTTTGCCGAGAGAAAGCTCTGCTTCTCAGTTACCTCCCGAGCCCAAAGAAACAGCGGTTGGCAAGAGTTATTCTGCGGTTGATTTCGGCACTGGTGTCAACGCAGCATGTCACTGCGGAGCCTAGATGAAGTCCTTGGCTAACTCGCCATACCACGTGTAGCCGAACAACTTTCGGACGCCCTAGACTGCTATAAGGCAGATATTGCCGCAATCCAGGAAGTGCGGGAGATTTGACGGTCTCCGGATCAATCAACCGTCAACCAGATTGACCACATTGCGATTGATGGCAAGCATGCATCCGATATTCTGCACGTACGAACTTTCCGAGTAGGGCACACGCAGCCAAGCAACAAGCCTATTAAGGAGGGAGGGGCATGAGCTTCTCAAAACAAGAAAAAGAGAGCTGAGATGCTATCGCAGGAATGAAGTTCGGAGGTTTTATTGACGAATAAAAAAAAAAAACATGCCAGAGATATAAAGCCAGAACGGAAGCCTGCAGAGACGAAACCTAGTTAGGTTAGGTTAGGTTAAAGTGGTTGGCATAAGCCACACGTAGGTCGAAGTCGGCCCATTGTGATACCACATGGATAATGTTGCCCTGATCCGCTACCTGAGAAATAACCGGTGCTTCTGATGAAGCGATGGAGTTGAGCTATTTTTAGGTCTGCTAGCTCACTTAGATTTTCATAGAAGGGCGCGCCGAGCTAGATCCTCCTGCGATTCACAAAAGAAGGGCATGAGCAGAGGAGATGATGTATCGATTCCCCTTCCTCCTCATCTATGCAGCCGCGGCAGAATTCATTGGAGTGTAGCCCAGGTCTGGCGGCGTGTTTTCCAATGATGCAGTGACCTGTAATGACACCCACTAGAGTGCTCGTCCTAGGTTCGTCCTAGGTTTAACTGTGCTTAGTGATAAAGCCGATATTACGATATTACTTTCATTCCATTGGAGGTTGGTAGCCTCTATGGTTCGAAGTTTTATCATGTGCTTTACCGTACTTACCGAGGGTAGGAAGTCTGAGTGTGCTTGACCCTAACTTTGCGAGTTCGTCGGCCGCGCTGTTTCCTGGAATATCCCTATGCCCTGGAACCCACAGTATTTTAAGGTTGAACTGTTCAGCCATCTCGTCTAGAGATATGCGGCAGTTAAGTGATGTCTTTGATTTGTGGGCTACCACGGCCAGGGATTTTATCGCAGATTGGCTGTCCGTGCAAATGATAATATCCTTAGCGATATTAAATTGCTCCTGAGCCCTGCAAGGGCCTCCGTTATCGCTATTATGTCTGCTTGATACACATTACAGTGAATTGGGAGTCTTAATAATAGGTTGAGGTTAAGTTCCTTGGAGAAGACTCCACTACCCGAGTACTTTTGTATGACATTCCCTTCAGCCGATTCCACTCTGGATGGAAAGACAACTTCGAAGTTCCTAGTGAACGCATTCTGCGGGATGATTTAGTCTGTGTCCATGGGTACTTCGAAGCGATTAAGAATGCTAGTATGGCTTTTATGTGATGTGGGTCATTTTCCTATGCCCCTAATCCGTAGGGCCGCGCAGGCAGCAACTTGCTTGCTGAAGAGGTCAAACGGTGGAAGATGTAATAGGATATTTAGGGCCTCCGTGGGGGTTGATTTGATCGCTCCGCTTATATATAAACTGGCCGATCTTTGTACTTTCCCCAGAAGGTTTCGATAGACTGCCTTGTCCAGAGCAGTCCACCAGACTACGACGCCAAACAGGAGGATGGGCCTTATGACTGCTGTGTAGAGCCAGTGCATAATGCTTGGTTGGAAACCCCACTTCTCGCCCACCACTTTAGTAGATTCTCAGTCGGTACTAAGGATCTAAAAATACTACTTCTGCAGACTGTATAACGGCGATGACGAAATAGATTTTGCTGTCAGGTCCGTCCCCCTGACCTGGATGAAGTTAGGGATGCTTTTTCTAAGCTTAAATCCAACAAAAATGCTAGAGCAGATGGATTACCTGCCGAGCTCTTTAAGGCAACTGGAGATAACCTGCTTGGGAGTATGCATCAGCTCATCTGTAAGATATGTTCAGAGGAATGTATGCCCGATGAATGGAATCTGAGTATAGTTTGCCTGATCCACAAGAAAGGAGGTATAAGATCTCTGCTGCACTGTTTGAACGCCTGTAACCGTTCGTTAGTAAACTGATTAGTCCATATAAGTGTGGTTTCTGGCCCGGGAAGTCCACTTTCGATCAACTAGTCACACTGCTAACGAGTTCGAGATCGACACCCACCATCTGTTACGTGCATAGAGACGAGCTATACAGCACCATGTCTAGTTTTGTGACATCTCTGCCAAACTCGTCAGATTGTGCAGGATGACATTGGATAATTCTCGCTGCTCCAACAGAGTCGGAAGCGACTTAACAGAGACAGAGGGACCCTCTATCGTGCGACTTTTTTAACATCGTCCTTGAAAAGATCGTGCAAAACTCACTAGTCAATACGAGGGGCACGACATTTTTCAAGTCCGTGCAATGGCTCGCTTATGCCGGTTTCGTTTGAATCAGTACCCAATGGCCTAGTCTCTTTTCCTTTTTAAAATTGCTTCCACTGAATGCTTAACTTAAATTTAAGTTCCGCGTTGGATAAGGATTCATAAATAGTAACGTCGGGAACAGCATATCCTAAGCATCCATTTCCTCATTATTAAGTAATTCGGATCTGTCATTCGTAATTAATCATGTTCAATAAAGCGGCTTGTAATTAAGTATCATGTTTCCAAATAACCGAACATTACCAACGCATTACCAGACGAATGATTAATTAAAGCTCTCCCCTCCATCCATGGCACACCACACCACTTCGAATCGCCAACCACAATGCCTTGGAATGTCCTCACAACTTCCACAATACCATCAACCACTCCCATCGAATTAGTCCAATATGCATATTACTACCCCCCAATTCCAGCTCCTTACAATCTAGATAGGTGGCCATAACTAGCCAACTCACGATTGCACTTTGTTTACTCAAAAGCCACCGAATCAATTGTTAAAGACTAGGTCACGAATGGACAGCAACTTGTCACAAGTGCACCGGTCATTCTAAATTACTTTCCATTACAATGAATTTTAAATAGGCCCAATGCAGCGCACGAGATCCATGAATCTAAGAGGCCAACTTGCTTTGATTACAGGTCATTGATTTGCTGAACCCTGGCTCGGCACGGAAATCACTCTCGGTCAGATGGTCAAAGAAGTCGGGAGGCTTCTTTGTCGAGAACCTTTTCACAGTGGATTGCGAGGAACTCGACGATTTATTGGCTGTCCTGGAGGAAGGTAAGCATTATCGCAGGCGTGGTGGGAAATCGATTTTTGGGATGGGGGACTTAACCAGAAGGAGCATTGAGAAGTCGTATTGATTGCTTTGGTTTTCGTGGAGCCGACGACGGTATGGTGAAGGTCACGCATGGCCGCTGACTGCGTGGCGGGGGCATTCAGAATTCAGCTTTTATCTGATTCTGACAAACACACGGGTGTTGACTATATTTGATTAAGGCGCTTGTCTATTTTTAGTCCTCGTTTCACTTTGTTGATTAAATTTCGATTTTAGGCATAAGAAACCGGGCTATGGGCTGTCACCAGATGAATGACCATTCCTCAAGGTCGCACACGATCCTGACGGTGCATATAATCTCAGAGCAGCAGGCGGACGGGAATGTATTCATTTCGAAGCATGGTAAAATCAATTTTGTGGATTTGGCAGGTAGCGAGCTAACGAAGAAGACCTTAAGCGAAGGCAAGACATTGGAGGAGGCTAACAATATAAACAAGAGCCTCATGGTCTTGGGTGGGTGTTAGCGCCTTGTTATGAGCAAGTTTTTTTTAGAATCCTTCTTTTAGGCTACTGCATTGCATCGCTCAGTGACTCTAGAAAGCGCAGTGGTCACATACCTTATCGAGACAGTCAGCTTACAAAGCTTCTCGCCGATAGTCTTGCTGGAAACGGAGTCACTCTCATGATAGCATGCGTTTCGCCGTCACAATACAATCATGCCGAGACCCTAAATACCCTGCGCTATGCATGCAGAGCTAAGCTGATTCGTACAAAACCCGTCATCATAATGGACCCTCGAGAGGCCCTTATCCTTAGTCTTAAACGCGACATAAACGCACTCGAAATGGAGAACGAACACCTCAAAACCGCCTTGAATCTTCACCACGAAGCAACATCCAAACTCTCAGTGACCTCGACCACTGAGCCGATAGTTGACTTGGAGCGATTGCCCGAGCTTGACGGTACCGAACTGGCCGAGTTGGTCAAACTTTACATGCAGGAAAACGAAACACTACGACAGGAGAACTCACATTTGTGCACGATTCGAGAAATCATAATGCGTGATCAGGAGATTGTCTGTAGGGAGAACGAACGTTTGCTCAGAAAATTGGAGGACGTTAACAAGTAGGTTTTTAAGGCTTTCCAAAACGCACAAAAGCTATGTAGAAAGTGATTATAATTGAATACATGCGATTCCTAAATTGAAAATTTGTTTTCCTCAAAACCATAAGTGGAACTGCAGGGCTATTCCATAAGGCAAATGATTACTAACGCCTCTTTGCAGGGTTTGTGTTCGTTCACCATTAATTCCAGCACGTCCGGCACTGTCTTCGACGTCAGGAAGCAACGCAGACACTGAGGTTTGGACGAATCCTCGGGATACCGATTCACCTTTGGTAAGATAGAAAAATGCATCAGTAAAATCGAATGCCTATGGAACTTGTTAAAATTTGCAGACTAAAGGCCTCGAAGGTCGGATCTCAGAGAACAAGAATAAAATTTCAGACGAAGCCCAAAGGGAAATAGATCAAAGGCGCATTGGTAAGAACATCTTGTACATGGCGGACAATTTTCGAAGATATCAACTGAAGAGGAATCAGAATAATAAAAACGAAGCTGAATACATGCCGGAGTAAGTCGCAAGCCTAGACATGTAGATTGTGGCCCCATTAGGGATTCTATTGTTTTTTTCCTTCTTTCTTATTTAAAGCATGTTGGTTTAAGGAAGCAGGAGCAAGAGCAACGGGGACTTTGGTATAAGGACGTGTTGAGAGTATATTTTTAATAAAATTCGATCTAATAGCTAAAAGCGTTTTACTCTAAATTTTTTGAATACCTTTTACGGGGATTGCCCTTTTAAGCCACGCGGTTGCTTAAAATTGTGTCTCTATTCGGCGAAACGGAGGCATATCTTAATGTAAGTACAATTTCCATGGAGTCTACTCAATTACATTCCTTGTATACCAAAAAAGTTTAGGTTAGGCTAGGTATGTATATGGGTGCCCTATTGACGGAAAGTCAAGGCTCACGTAGACTACGTTGAATCCATTGTGCCCACTTGTTTTGTTTAACCCGTTGATACCTAGACATTTACCGTTGAGCTGAACCATCCAGACGAGGATAAGAATCCCAGTATTCTGTTCAGCCCAATATTACCTACCTCTTCTAGTCCCGAAAGGAAGTATCTTCCTAGGAATATATTCCTTTGTTGGGCCAGCGCCGGACATTCACACAGCAGGTGACGAATGGATTCAATTTCCTCTTCGTCCCTGCAGCTTCTACAGAAGTCATTGTAGGGCTGGTCTAGTCGAGCTGCATGGTAGGATAGCATGCAGTGCCCGGTGAGGGCACCGACTGCCAGTCGAATATTCCCACGATTGAACTTCAGCAGATTTTCCTTTCTTTTCTTATCATAGACGGGCCAAGTCGATCTCGCCGTTGCGCATGTATATAAGCGACACCAACGCTTATTGTCTTTCACTAATAGCTCCGTCTCTATCTCCCTGTAGAGCGCACTGAGTGGTGCTTTGGCCTCAGCTGAGATCTGCGCAATGTTAGCACTTGATCTCATCCTAGCCAGCTCGTCCGCCCTCTCCTTTCCGGAGATATTCATATGACCAGGTACCCAGCAAAGGGTCGCCTCATTTACATTGGATATCTCTTCTAACTTCTCCTTGCAGAGTTTGACGAGTTTGGGTCTTATCCATGCTGCCTGCAGAGCCTTAATGGCTGCCTGGCTGTCAACATAGATGCTGATCCTTTTTCCTGAGATATTCTCTTTGCTGATCAGGTCCGCCGCCTGCTTGATAGCGAAGACCTCAGCTTGGAAGACACTGCATCCATCCTGTAGGACCGATGCATATCCCGAGACTCAAAGTAGACTCCGGCACCTGTGCCAACATCCATTTTGGATCCGTCGGTGTAGTGTGCCAGTTTACTTTCCGTGCGTACCAAATCAACGGTCTATTCCTCCCTGGAGGGAATTCTAATAGAGAATCTCCTCTCCCAGGAAGGAAGTCGTGTCACATAGTCCGTTACGGTTCTGAATCTCGAGACGGCCAATCGATCCAAGACTGATGCATGTCCGTGAGGACTCCTTTTCCAGAGACCGCATTCCTGTAGTCTAAGCGCAGTTCTAGTTGCAGCGCTCTCGCAGTATATGTCCAGGGGTGGGAGGTTGAGCATGACTTCAAGAGCCGCCGTTGGTGTGGACCTCATAGATCCCGTCACCGCCAGACAGCTTGCCCTTTGAACCTTTTACACAATCTGAAGATGACACTTTTTCTCAAGCTCCTTCCACCAGACAACCGAGCCATAGACTAGGATGGGTCTTACCACCGCAGTGTACAACCTATGTACTAGCCTCGGTTTGAGGCCCCATGTCTTTCCAAAGGCTACCTTGCACGAATATAGTGCCACGTATGCCTTTTTGATTCTTTCCTCAATATTTTCTCTCCAACTAAGTTTGGAGTCCAGTATTATGCCAAGCAATTTGGCAGATTTTCCAGGGATCAGATCTATACCATTCATACGGGGGTAGGTGTATCTTGGTACAGATCTTTTCCTTGTAAAGAGTACTACCTCTGTTTTCGCCGGATTTACTCGCAGGCCTCGCCCCTTGACCCAGTTATCCACTAACATTAGTGCATAGCTTAGTCTATCGCTGAGGACCTGCGGAAATTTTCCAGAGACTAAAATGGCAATGTCATCGGCGTAGGCCGTGACATTAAAACCCTCCGTCTCCAGAATCTTGGCCATTCCGTCGACCGCAAGGAGCCATAGGAGGGGTGACGGAACGCCACCTTATGGTGTACCTTTATTTACTTTCACCCTTCCGAATGCTCTCCCTATCCCGGAATTTACTATACGAGTACCCAGCATTTGCCCAATCCAACTGCATACACCCGGGTTTATTTGGGCCATATGAAGGCTGGCCACTATTGCCTCGGTACTAACGTTATTAAAGGCCTCGGTACTCAATGTCTAGGAAGGCACCTAGAGTGAATTCCTTGATACTGAGCGATTTTTCTTTCGTATAGACTACCCTATGCAGAGCAGTATCTACCGATTTTCCCCTTATGTACGCATTGTGTGATTGTGACAGATAACCGTCCCCAACCTCTTCCCTTACGTACAAGTCTATTATTCGTTCCAGCGTTTTCATCAGGAAGGACGATAGACTGATAGGCCTAAAGTCCTTTGCAGTAGTATGGTTGACTTTACCCGACTTGGGTATGAAAACTACCCTAACTTTCCTCCACGCTTGAGGAACATAGCCCATCCTGAGGCACCAGGAGTAAATGCGCTTCAACCATGGAAGAATGACTTCACATGGCTCCTGCAACATGATCGGAAATATCCCATCCATTCCCGGCGCCTTGTAGGGGTCAAAAGACTTGATTGCCCACAGGATCTTTTTCTCCGTAACAATCTTATCGACTGTCTCATGTTCAATAGATTCCCTTGGGAGCGTGCCCGCCGAATTGAAGAATCCTGCATCCTCGAAGCCGCTCCGCTATTTTAGCATTCCACCATGGTGGGTGGTTTCTTTTACTGGGTCGTCTGGTAGGACATGCCTTCTCAAATGATCGATTTAGCTTGCTGGTACGGTTTAATACCATCTCACCGATGTCTTCCGTGGAGCCGGAGTTCCCTTCCGGAGGTCGGTTAAGGGTCCCACCCAGCTCCGCGTTAAACCTCTGCCAATTCGCCTTTCGCGGATTCCGAAAGACTTTCCTGTCCAGCCTACGGAAATTCAAATCGAAGAGAATCCAACAGTGACCAGAAAGTGATGCCTTGTCAGATACTCTCCAATTTGAGATCTCCGCAGTACCGTTACCATTTATAAGCGTTACGTCTAAGACTTCCCTTCTGTTACTAGTAATTAAAAACGAAGTAAACATTCTATCGAAAACAATTTTATTTGTCATTAAAGTTCACAACTTGGGAATTTATTTCTTAAAAACAAGCTGACCCGGCGAACTTCGTACCGCCTAACAGTCGATTCTTTAATTTTTTTATTTTTTTTTTTAATACTTATTCTGCTATTCGGGACACCGGGTCAGCTAGTAAGATAAAAAAAGAAAAAAGGAAGTTGATAAGTCAACAATTACTGCCCCTGGGGTTTGTTTATAGTCATAGCGAAAGCAAGCCGTACTGGAAACTGTAGTTGTTTAACCTCGAATGGTACGTCAGTGGAATCATTGGGATGCGGGGTATCAAAACGTCTTCTCCTTTAAGCGCGGTTCACATTGAACGATTTATCGGGCGATTTGCTTGACGACCAAATAATGCGTAGCGTTCACACCAAACAACTTGTTGACCGACTTCACTTGCGATAGAAATTTCGAAGTATTAACATGGCGGCGCATGCTCTGGTTACAGGGATGATTATTGATGAAATACTCGAAAATGAAGAAAAAAAAAAAAAGCCAATGTGGATTAAAACATGGGTCGGAAAACATAATAATTTATCATCGGTAACTGTTAAGAGAATTTCACCAAAATTTGCCAGAGGATTTTCGTAATTATTTGCGAATTGTTAGGAGCGTATGATGACCAAAATTATTTTTCTTTGTTGGAAGTCATATCGTTCATTCCGCTCAAAGTTGGTGTTGTTTCTCTGAACGCACAAGCAAAAGTGAAAAAATGCTCTGAAGTTGTACGACAACTGTTCACACTTAACGATAAATCGTTCAACCACGGCTGTCAAGCAAAAAGTTGGAAATTTTCAACTTCCCGACTACAAATCGTACCGACTTGTAGCTAGAGCGTTCACATTGGTTTTGCATACACAATTTGTCGTCCAACCACGATTGTCAAGCAAATCGCCCGATAAATCGTTCAATGTGAACCGCGCTTTATACTTTCCTTTCAATATGATTGCTTCTTTTACGTTATTCAATTATTTTTTTTATCGCTAATTGTGTGCCGTTACAAAGTTGCGGTTGGTTAATATTTCGCAACATTTCGCAACTACAGATCCAACCTTTAATTGAAGATTGTGAGGCGGCAATCCTTGCAAATCAAGTGAGTTTAAAAATTCCGGTGGACAGTTCACGACATCGTCTTCATTAATTTCCGTATCAACTGATGTATATGTATGTCCTCATTTCGCCAGGAATGTCATCTTGAATTTTGAAATTTAATTCATTTTTTATCAGTGTTTTTGGCAGCCAGTCTAGCTCGTTCGATCAACCAATCATGGAATAAGTAATTTTGAGCAACATTTGGAAACACTTTTTGAATGAGTTCAGCTTTTCATTGCGTTAACTGACAAAAACTCTTGGGAAAGGTGATGCAGCCAGTCAGCACATCTATAGAAAATTTGCCATTACCAATATCAATGAGTTGTTTAGAGAATATGTCTCCAGATTGATCATTTTGCAACATGACACGCATATTCTTGCTTAAATTTAATACCTTGACATGTTTCCACAAATTCGAGGACTTTGAACATGCATTCAGTTCATCAGATTGCGTTGAACGTGGAACCACTGGCAATGTTTGTCGGAAATCTCCTGATAATAAAATCCATGCGTCACCAAATTGGTGTTGGTTGTTCCGTAGATCTCTTAAGGTTCTATCTAAAGCCGCTAAAGATTTTTTATGCGCAATCGTGCATTCATCCCAGCAGTTTACATTACTGCAAAACCTTTGCTATTCAATGGCAATTTAAGAGCTGAATGGGCTGTTCGCCCGCCTTCAAGCAAAGTTGCTGCAATGCCTGACGAAGCAAGAGCTAGAGCAATTTCATTTTTTGAGCGAATTGTTGCTAATTGTATTTCCTGTTTTTCCTGTACCACCAGGAGCTTCCAAGAAGTAAATCCCTCCAGTTCCATCACTTATTACTTTCAAAAGAGTATCAAATACATACTTTTGTTCTTCGTTCGATAGTGGAAGATTTATTTGAATCGATTCTTTCAAAGTATTGAGATCATACGATTTTCCAGGTTGTAATTCTTGATGAAAAGCATCGTGCATTGGGCGATTGGGTTCAGCCATCCCCAATTGACATAATAGCACATATCCTCAATGGAAATCAATGCAGGAGGCATATTTTGTAAATCACAAACTTATAACACTTTTTTAATTTTATAGAAATTTGTGGCTTTTAGATTTAGTAATATTATATGTAGATGCGCAGCAAAGAGACGTTTACATTTCAAGTGACATTTTACCACAGACATTTTACCATAGACAATTTGTTTTTGAGTAATGTTACCATCGTATAAATATTGACTAATATTGACATTAATATTTATACGATACTTACGTCACTCAATTGTTTTGCCTTCCCGGAACCCCTCCACTAACATTTAAACTTTATGGTATGGTATTAAAGTTCAAATTGACTTTTAAGTATTATTACGAATCTCTTGTATGGGAACATAGAAAAGCGTTGTTTTTTTCAGGCAATTTTTTAAATTTTTCTCTCCGTAAGAACCATCCTCGTACTCCAAGGAATATTATAAGAAAAGAATTAACGAAATCGGTTCAGTTGTTCTCGAAATTTGCGCTTAGCAAAACATTCAGCGATTCATTTTTATGTTATAGATAATGTCGTCTAAATGTAAGCCCTCGCGACAACTATTTAATCACACAGCTCTGCGCGCTTCCGAATCGAAAGGTCGGGATCACTGCGAACAGACTGATTAACATTCTTTACGTTATCGATGACCTTGATGGTCCAGATTTTGGTTTTTCTAGTGTTGAACCAGTCTCTTCAAACTTATTTACCCATTTTCGAATGAGAGGAATCCTTGGCGCATCCTTTAAATGGCGTAAAATTCGAATATTGCAGAATTTTCTACGCGCCACAGTCGCCGAATTACTGTTTTTGTGAAACTCTCGCACGCACAACGCGCAGTCTGCATCCGAGAAACGCTCCATAGCGAGTGAATTCCCAAGAGCCAGGCTACCGATTGAGGTACCCCCCGCGCCCCTCGGAATAGTTGCGAGCGTGCAATAAGCTAAACAAATGTAAACTTTCTTTTGAGACACTTTGTATATGGACAAAGGTGAAAACAGCTGTTAAAATTTGACATAACAAAGCGACCCCATTGTGGGCGAGATTTTGCCAATCCTAGCGACAGCAATGTCCACCGCGACCGAGACTGCGACGGAGATAGCGACTGCGACCTCACTTTTTTTTTTTTTTTTTATGTATATATATAGGGCTAGTGCTATCAATAGCAATGCGGCACTGCGACCTTTGCAGATCTATTGTGCCTGCTAGCCGATTTAGCCGAGTAGCCTCTCCACCTCCACAATGAAGTTGAGAATGCTCCTCGTAGGAGCCAGGGTGATCCCCTCAGGAGTCATAACTTCACTGAGAAGGATACGCTTCCTAAGATGGCAGAAAGCAGCACACTCACACAGTATGTGTTCTGCCGTCTCATCGTCCTCAAGACAGAGCCGACACTCAGTTTCAGACGAGAGGCTAATTTTGTTTAAATGATATCTCAGACCGCAGTGTCCCGTTAGATAGCTGACTAGTCTTCTGATATCCATCCCATTGAGTTTGAGTATGTCCATAGGGTGCTTGTTCAGGGGTCGTATAAGTCGTTTAGATTGACGGAGTCCCCGAACGCTGTTCCCAAAGGACAGGTGTTGTAATCTTTCCCACTTGTCTAAGAAGTAATTTATCTTAGACGCGGGAATGCCGCAGAATGGTTCCGGACCTATATACTTGTCACTGGAGCCCTTCCTGGCAAGTTGGTCGGCAATTTCATTGCCCTTGATACTTTTATGGTCTGGCACCCACCAAAGCTTAACATTGTTTCTTTTGGCGAGGTCTTGTAGGGCGTCATGGCATTCCTTGACGGTTTTTGAGTTCGTGCTGTACGAACCCAGCGCTTTAAGCGCTGCTTGGCTATCAGAGAGTATGTTGATGGTTACTCCTCTGATGCCAGTCTCAAGATTTAGATTTACGCATGTTAGGATGGCATGCAGCTCTGCTTGGAAGATGCTGGGACTTATTCCCAGTGCCTTCGAGATTTTGCGTTTTGGTCCAAAGATGCCGGCGCCAACGCCGGAAGCCATCTTGGAGCCATCCGTGTACCACTTAAGGCCTTTGACATTTAGCAGGGGATCACTGTTTTCCCATGCTGAGTGGCTTGGGATCAGTATCTCAAATCTCTTGTCAAAGGTGAAGGTGTGTGGCAGTGCGTCCGAGACTGTAGTAATCATATCCAGCTCGGGAAAGTGTTGCAATATGGACATGTGGCCTGCGGGTCTACATGGCATATTTGTTCCCGAGCAGAGGATTCTGATTGCACTGCGTAATGCCACCTTTTTGATAAAAAGGTGCAGAGGAGTGAGTCCAATGAGTGCTTCTTGGGCTGCCGTGGGGCAGGTTGGCATAGCGCCTGTGATGCCGAGACACGCTAGTCTCTGAAGGCGTTGAAGCTTAACAATTGTAGTTTTTTGCTCAACTTTTGACCACCATACGGTGGACCCGTAGGTGACGATAGGTCTAACTATCGCGGTATATAGCCAGTGGACTACCTTAGGTTTAAGTCCCCAGGTTTTACCGTAGGTGTGTCGACAGGCCCACATGGCCTTAGTCGCTTTCATGAGTTTATTTCTCATATTGGAGTTCCAGTTGAGTCTACGGTCTAGGTCAATACCTAGATACTTTACTCCCTCTGAAAATCCTATGCGTGTGCCATTTAGTAAGATTGAACAGGGTTGTACCTTTCTCCTCTTTGTAAATGGGACTAAGATCGTCTTATTTGGCTTAATAGATAAACTCTCTCTGCCACACCAGTCAGAGATAAGTTGGAGCGCAAGCTGCATGCGCTCACAGGCAGTGATCTCGCACTTGCCCGTAACAATGACTACTAGGTCATCAGCATATCCGATGACCTCATAGCCCCGAGTGGTTAGCTGACGTAGTAGATCGTCGATGACTATCGACCAAAGCAGTGGTGAGAGGACTCCCCCTTGTGGGCATCCTCTAACCGCCGATACTATCACTGAAACCTCTCCGCATGTGGCTGATATAATACGGCTATTTAGCATCGCCCTGATCCAGTGATTAGTGGGATGGTCTACACCCCTGCAGGATAGTGCAGTAGTGACCGAATCATAGCCAGTATTATCGAAAGCTCCCTCTATATCGAGGAAGGCGCAGATTGCGATCTCGTTTTGTATGAAACTATTTTCAATGTGCGTCACCAAGTGGTGTAGTGCATTATCGGTAGATCGCTCTTTGCGATATGCATACTGGTTGGGATGCAGAGGTATCTGGTTTTCCAGGATACTTCTAATATGGAGCTCTATCAGTTTCTCCATTGTTTTTAAAAAGAACGAAGTCAAACTGATAGGGCGACCTCATTGTGCTCAGGCAGTTATAAGCATAGCCTCCACAGCAACCTAACTGTACACACTTTCGCCTCTAGTACAATCTCCAAAACTACTACCATTCAGTCGATATTCGAGCAGCACCCGAACACGTCTACCAACCACTAGAACTTCAAATTGTTCGTTGTGTTCTGTTCAAATATACACCGGCGGCATGTGAAAACAACGAGCACATTTTCCAACACACTCACCCGTCACGACCAGTCATCTCGCTCGCTCGCTACCCTATTAATCAAAATCGCTTTGTGTGTGGAAATTCTCGTAGTTTTTCTCGTGAGTGGCTTTTCATACTCGCATTCTCGCTGTCTAAACTACGTTCTTTAGATATTTTCATCGATATCAAGGTGATAACGAATTAATTAGTGAGGATCAAAGGACATTGCAACTTGTATCCAATCGGAGAAGGATTGAGAAATTGGAAATCGCATTGAGCGTTCGTCCTAAACGACCGTCGTCGACAAGCCCACGAAGAGGAGGAAGCATTAGCTGGCCAGGAGTAGGAGTCGAGTCAATTGAGACAATCATAGCGCGTGCGACAGCCTTGATGTGAATTTTACAAAAAATCGTAATTTCGAGTTCTCGACGTTTCTGCCCGTAGAATTAGATATTTTTCATCCATTCGGATACGTAAGCGATTCGTCTAGTCGAGCATTTCGATTTTGCATTCTCAAAGCGCTGTGTAAAGAGTGTGGGTGTGTGAGTGCGGTGTGCGTAAAATATAGTCTCGCGTACGTGCGTGCATATGAGTGAGTAGTGTGTACACAGACGAGAATAGAGCAGCAGCAGCAGCAGATAAGGAGCGAGAAAGATAGAACAAAATTGATTCAAAACAGCTTGCGTTGCCCCCCGATGTCTAGTACTGAATTTATAGACAATTCCGTTGAGCCCCCAGCCGCCAAGAAGCGGAAGTTACTTGCCAACGAGCAAGTGAACGCCACCGCAAGAGTAGCCGCGGAGGAAAGCACAACATCGACATCGAACGTTTGTAATATTGTTGGTAGCAGTCAACAGCAGAAGGTAACAAAGGCAATAGCACCAGCACCAGCTGAAGGTTGTACGAGTAGTAATAAGACGACAAGGAACACCCCAACTTCATCGACTAATACATTAGACGAAGTTCGGAGTAGTATTGTTGGCGAAGTATCGTCATCCTCTTCTGTTTCGTTAAATTCTTCACCGAAAGCAGCGCAATCATCAACATCATCGTCGTCGTCGACGACGTCTTCTTCTTCTTCTTCTTCTTCGGCCATTTCAAGCACCAATACTACGAGTAAGGGAACGAAGATTTCCATACTGTCGAGTGCCAACAACAATATTAGCAGCAGCAGCAATATCAAAGGAGGCAGTACTTGTGCAGCGAACGTTTCATCATCATCTGGAGCAGGAGCAGCAGCAGTAACACAATCTTCAATTGAAAAGGATACCGTAGGTGCAGCAGTAACAAGTGAAGAATCAGGAGCGCCAGCAACAACACAAACACCAGCACCACCAAGCACAATGACCAATAATTCAGCTAATTCGACTGGTGGATCTGGTGGCGGAGGATCCAACGACATCGACGAGGCACTCTACTCGCGCCAATTATACGTACTCGGTCACGATGCTATGCGTCGCATGGCCAATTCCGACATTCTTCTCTCCGGATTGGGCGGTCTCGGCTTGGAAGTCGCCAAAAATGTTATACTCGGCGGTGTCAAGTCGATTACATTGCATGACAACCAACTCTGTACCGTAAGTACTACTATGATTTTCCCACCGACAAACACAATTTTTCTTTGATATTTTCCACCATTGAATCGGATGACCAGCACTTTCCTTCTCTCCAATTACGCCGATGATTCACCACGATTCGGGAGGGTATGAGTGAAAAAAAAAAAGAAAAAACGGCCAGAAAGCACCTAAACCGTGCGAGGGGACCAGAGCGCGAGTGGTACGTAGGGAAAAAACTGAAAAGTTGTCGCGTTGTGAGGTTAGATCAGATCGCAGCGATAAAATCGATAATTTTTCCAATTCGAACCCCGAGACCCGCCGAGTCTTACGGCCTATTTGTTGGTAGATGCAATAGCACTTTTCCAACTAAAAATACATTTTTTCCTTTGTCGTTAAGTGACGTGTGCGCCATGGAAATGATATTTTCGCGGAACCTCGTTGCCGTTCCTTTGTCTTTTCGCTTTTTTCCATTTTTTTTTTCTTCTCCATTTTCGTTTTTGCTCGTTGGTGTTCCTAAAAATATCCCCAAAACCCGATGGCACCGAGTGTAAATGGCAATTGTGCCGAAAAAGTGTTTATGTTTTGTGGCTTAATTGCAGTTTTATCGATTTTCCCCATGTTTTCTGCGCGGAAAATGTTGCCCGGTGAGCGGGGTGGGTGGAGGGGTGTACTTTTTTAAAAAAAATTCACTTTCGATTTTCTATTGCAGAGGACCGGGGGATGATGGTCGGTCCCTGCTGTACAGGTCGATGTTGTTTACGGAATTAACCATGGACAGGGAGGGGGTGAATGTTCCAGAACCTATCGGACGAATGTATACCTATTCACCTTTCTGCATCTCGCTGCTTATCGGTTGAGATAAGAAGTAGACAACTTCGCACTGGAATAGTGGTTTAGTGGGTGTTTCTGTCATGAAAGTTTTATGATGCCATTGTGTAACGTGTAAACAGAGGCGACCAACCAACGGTGTGACGCTAGACTTGAATTATGCACTCGACTTTGTTCCTAATGAGCTGGATTACAAATAACCGATTGGATTGTTGTGCTCAAGGACCTTTGTAAAGGTCAATTTGGAGTTTTTGGTTAGGTGGTATGGCAGAAGTTACCGCCAACCTCTGATTCACAGTTAACCGGGGAAACTTACATACTTAGGTGGCGGTCCAGCTCGAGGGGAACCTGGGACTCAACCAACAAGCCTTTCCAGCTAGCACGATTTTTGCCAGCTGTTTCCAGTGTCGCACGCCCAATTTGTTAAGGTCCCTTTCCACGTGTGCGCCACCTTAGATGCAGCCGTCCTCTGCAACGTCGTCCTTACGGGTTGGAGTCGAAGACTCCTCGGGCTGGAGTTGTGGTGTCCATGTCCATGGCCGATGTCGCTGTACAGCCCGTACAGTTCGTGGTTGAATCTTCTCCTCCACTCTCCGCCAACACAAACGGGACCGATTATTGTACGCAGAATTTCTCTCTCGACCAGGGGAACCTCGGACTCAACCAATAAGCCTTTCCAGCTAGCACATTTTTTTGCCAGCTGTTTCCAGTGTCGCACGGCCAATTTGTTAAGGTCCCCTTCCACGTGTGCGCCACCTTAGATACAGCCGTCCTCTGCAACGTCGTCCTTACGGGTTGGAGTCGAAGACTCCTCGGGCCGGAGTTGTGGTGTCCATCTTAGACGTTGAATCTGTAGACATCGTACTAGGCCGATGTCGCTGTACAGCCCGTACAGTTCGTGGTTGAATCTTCTCCTCCACTCTCTGCCAACACAAACGGGACCGATTATTGTACGCAGAATTTCTCTCTCGACCAAGGACTTCTTCATCCATTTTTGATAAGGTCCAAGTCACTGCGCTGTAGAGGAGGACCGGGATGATTTAGGTTTTATAGAGGGTCACCTTAGTTTTCCGAGAGAGGGTGCTCTACTACTGAATTGCCTCTTGAGCCCGAAGAAACAGCGGTTGTATGTATGTATGTATGTTGGCGTTACAGTCCATGAAGAACCTGAGCCGAGCTTCTATCAATCACCCATGTTGTGTGTGATTTCATTTTCACATACATAGGTGAAAGGGACCTACAGTTTGTTTTATTGCCGGTTCCGAACGGCGAATTTCGAGAAGCTTTTCATGACAATTTTACTGCAGGGGGTTTTGTCAGAACCCCGCTAAGGAGAAACACCGTGAATAACACGTTCGATGACATGACTGTGCCGGGATTTGATCCCGAGTCATCGGCGTCAGAGGCCAACACACTACTCACTGCGCCATGGTGCTCTCAAGAAACAGCGGTTGGCAAGGGTTATTTTGCGTGTCGTAATCTCTGCGCTGGAGTCGTTGCCGCTTCTTTCCAGTGAGCCAAGGTAAACGAAATCCTTGACTACATTAGAGTTTTAGCTGCCAATACTGGCGTTCTGACCAACACGTCGGTGTTGTGCGTCTTCTTTACCTTCAGATCCACTTTAGCCGCTTCTACTTCAATGCTCACAAAAGTTTTATTGAGGTCTCGCAGCGTTCTCCCAATCAGCGTCATCAGCGTATGCGAGCAGTTGTGCAGACTTGATGTAGGTCGTGTCTCTTGTATTGGCCAGTGAATCCCACACGATCTTTTCAAGGATGTTGAAAACATCACATGACAGTGCGTCGCCCTTTCTGAATCCTTTTTTGACATCAAAGGTCGCGGTTAACTCCTTACCGACCTTAATGGAGCAGGGAGAAATCTCCATTGTCATCTTTCATTCTGTCATTGCCTCCTGACGAGTTTGGCAAGGATGTTTGGTCTCGTGGATTTCCCTGGCCTGAAGCCACATTGATAGAAACCTATCAAATAGTCCACGAATCTTATACGCGATGTTAAGGAGACTTGTTCCCCTATAGTTGGCGCAGTTATAGGGGTCTCCCATTTTATGGACCGGGCAAGCGATGCAGAGATTCCTTTCATCTGGCATACTTTCTTCCGATGAGCTGGTGCACGTTTCCAACCAACTCATCTCCAGCTGCTTTAAATAGCTCAGCAGACAGGCCGTCTACGCCAGCAGCTTTATTAGACTTCAATTGCAGTATTGTCCAGTATTTCGTCCAGTGTAAATGGTCCGTTCTGCCTGACAGCGGCATCTTGGCCATCTTCGCCGTTATACAGTCCGCAGAAATAGCCTCTCCACATTCTCAGCATCGACTGTGATTCAACTGCGAGGTGTCCGTGTTCATCCATGCTCGTTTTGGTCTTTTGTAAAACTTTCGAACGTCATTCCTGCGATAATATCTCTCCATCTCCTCGATCGCGCTGATCCTGTGGATGTACACTTACTTATCAGGCCAGCGATCCATGGAGGATCTGAGCCTGAGCTATAGCTGCCTTCCATCATTGACGGTCACGCTGCTTCCATTTTTCAAGACCGAGATGTCTTACATCTGCGATTACTTGGTCTTTATAGCGGAGGTTCAGTCTTCCTCTTCTTCTCGAACCAGGAAGCTCGGAGTCGAAGACCTCTTAGCTGGAGCGTTGATGTCCATGCGCTGGATGTGGCCGAGCCAGTGTAATCGACGGATCTTTGCCTTCCGGACTACATCCACATCTTTGTACAACTCGTAGAGCTCGCGGTTATGTCTTCTCCATTCACCTTCCTCACAGACAGGACTAAATATCCGGCGTAGAATTTTCCTTTCGAAAGAACCCAAAATCAGCTCCGCTGTCCTGCTTATCGTCCAGCTTTCGGCTCCGTACAGCAAGACTGCCAGTATGAGCGTGCTGTGAAGTATGGTCATTCGAGTGAGGAGTTTTGACCCAAGTAGTTTGGACAAGCCGAAGTAGCAGCGGTTGCCAAGGGCGATTCTACGCCGGATCTCCACTGTGGTGTCATATGTGGAATTTACGTTTGCCCCGAGGTAGACAAACTCCTTATCTACCTCGAAATTGTAGCTGTCAATTGTTATGTTTTGTCCCAGGTGGTGAGCGACGGATTGGTTTTTGCTTGACAGCATGTATTTCGTTTTGTCCTCCTTGATCTTAAGACCAACTCGTTTCGCCTGTTCTTCAATCGCCGTGAATGCTTCCACAATGTCACGGCGAGAACACGCGATAATGTCGATATCATCCGCGTATCCTAACAGCTGGACGGACTTGTAGAATATAGTGCCTTCCATTTTGACGCCTGACCGTCGCACTATCTGCTCCAGCACCAGGTTGAAGAAGTCACATGACAGCGCATCTCCTTGCCGAAATTCGGTGCATGTTTCAAACGGTTCCGAAGTCCTAGAATCGAGTTGCACGATCAGTTTTTCCGGGATCCCGAATTCGGCCATCGCACCAAACAGTCCTTCACGATGAATGCTGTCGTATGCGGCTTTGAAATCGATGAAAAGATGGTGTGCATCGATTCGAAACTTGTTGTTCTTTTCCAGGATTTGTCGGAGTGTGAACATTTGGTCTATAGTCGATTTGCCGGGCCGGAAGCCGCACTGGTAGCTGCCGATTAGAGCGGTGCAAAATTGCTTTAGACATTGACATTGAGCAGGGATATACCTCTGTAGTTCTTGCAAGAGGTAAGGATTGCCTTTTTTGTGGATGGGGCAAATATAACTGATATTCCAGTCGTCGGACATGCTTTCAAAGTCCCAAATTCTGGTGCATGCTCCCTACCAGAACATCGCCGCCAGCCTTGAAGAGCTCTGATGGCAAGCCATCTGAGCCTGCGGCCTTGTTGTTCTTCAGCTTCTGAATAGCTGTGCCGACTTCTTCGATGCTGGGTGGGAGGACTACCTCAGCGACTGGAGTTGGGATTTCCTGGGTCCCTACCACTCTCTCTTGGTCATGCTCGTTAAGCAGCTGCTGGAAATGCTGCTTAAATACATCCACTATTCCCTGCGGGTCGGTGACAAGATTACCCTCGCAGTTTCGAAGAGGCTGGGTGCCATTTTTGAAGCCTTCTGCAAGGTCTTTGGCTTTCTTGTAAAAGGCTCGTGTTTTGTGCTTATCCCTATACTCCTCGATATCCTTGAGCTGGGAGGCTGCGAAGATTCTTTTCTTTTGTCGCAGTAGTTTTTTCTCCTCCCTTCTTCTGGCTCGGTACTCTTCTTGCGCTGCCCTGGTTTTTATCTGCAACGCCTTTTGATACGCCTCGTCGTTTGCTGCCTTTTTCTGCTCACACTCGTCATCATACCACGGGTTTCTTGTCGGGGGTGGTAGGTATCCTAAGGTGGTTTCGGCTACTTCCTGAATGACTGAGCGGCAATGCAGCCACATATTATTGGCATTTGTGTTCGACGTAGGCATACCGTAGAGTCTTTCGCTCAGCTGCTCCCTGTAGACTCTGGTAACCTTCGGTGTGCTCAGGCGCCCAATGTCGATCCTCCTCCTGGTGGGCTGGTGCAGCTTTCTAATATTGGACAGTCGAGTTCTGGATCTTGCTGCTACGAGGAAGTGGTCAGAGTCGACATTTGCCCCTCTGAATGTTCGCACATCCAGGATGACGAGTGCCTTGCGTCAATGAGCACATGGTCGATTTGGTTGGCGGTTCGACCGTCCGGAGATCGCCAGCTTGCTGTGTGTATTCGCTTTCGAGGGAATCTTGTGCTACTTATCACCGCATTACGAGCTGTCGCAAAGTCCGTGAGTCGGAAGCCGTTACCACCAACATATCCTGTAATCAGTCTTCGGGGATCGTCCCCTCAATCCAAATTGAACTGAATATTAGAAGCACTAATTTCGCCCTACGTCCTGGGTACGATTCTATCATGCCGAGATGATTTCGGGTGGTACACAGCTTATACTGTTTTGTGGCTTTATCTGGGTGTTACCAGTTTGCTGTCCAGTTTTATCGGACGCTTCAGTGTTGGGAGAGTTAAGTATTTCAGTAAAGTGCTCCCTGAATCTGTTGAGCTGTTCATTCTTTGTCTTGTGGAGAGCTCCGCCGTACAATGTTTTGGTGTTTCGCTGTGCTACCTTATTCTGCTTCAATAGCTAGGCTACGAGTCCAATTAGGCTTGTCTGGTCTACACGCCTTTGTTGATCTGGTTATAGCTTTGTATAGCAGCGCTATGAAGCTCAGTTGTTGTTGCTTGGTCTCTCGCTCATTCTGCCTCCCTACGGTTTTGGATTACTTCCCAGGTTTTTTCGCTGATTCATTCGTTTTTTTTTTTCCTTTTGGACGGTAGCACAGTAAGCTTTCGCACGCATCGTGAAGTCCCATGAACCCTGGATTTCAGAAAATCCCAGAGAAAGCAAACCAAACGGCGGTAAAACGCCTAAACTGGTCGTACAGTTGCTCGCCCTGGAAATGATTCGCTGAATCAGTGTTTATGTTGAAGCCGTCTGTCTACATAAGTTGCATTTCAGACACAAACAGCCGAGTTATAATGCCGCGATAGCGCACTCTAATTCTAATAACCTTACACCTCGTTTTCGTTGGAAATATTGTACGTACAGCACAAATGGCCTAGCATTCAAGTCTTGCGTTCATTTTGGGCCGCACTTTATTGTGCCAACGACCCAAAGCTCCTTGCCCCTTTTCCCAGATTACGTTTTTACGGTTGGTTCTTTCGTTTTGTGCTTACAAGTACCGAGCAATGACATCAAATCCCATTATGGGGCTCGGTGACTCCCACTCACGTAGTTCAGATCGTACTTCTCCAGGCTTTTTTGGTCAGCCGTATGACCACCTCGTATGGTACATATTTGATTATGCAACGTTGAGTGACTGCTTGACTATAAAATTGTTCCATGTCTTCTCCGTTAGTGGCAATAACCTTCACAATCTTGGGCCGGTAACGACTCGAATCAAATGCTCTTTATCCATATCGACCATGCTGGCAGTTATAACGACCTTTAGTCTCACGCCCACTCTCAACTACGTTCCATACGTAATAATCCAGGCGATTAAGGTCTAGGAAGCTCGGAAGCTCTTGTGTCGCCAACTTTTTGTGCGACGGAGCAGTCCTGCTGGTATATGTATGGTCTATCCAGGGCTTCACAACGTGTTCTAAAACGTCGACGTAGGCGGCAGCATTAACCAGAAGTTGACGAGGAAGGAAATGAATTGGCACAATATGTCCCTGGTTGAACGGCCTCGATTAACATTTTCCGAGCTTCAGAGTTCTCTGTTCCGGAGTTTGTGTCGATATTAGCCGTCCTCTGCGCAAAACGTAAGATTTATAGCGAAGGTTAGGCCCTCAAAAGCTTTAAGGTCCCTCGCACTGGCTCACATTGACTTCGAAGGGTATTACTTCTAATAGTCTCCGAACATTCGTCATGTTTTTTACGCTTTGCGACAGATTCTGTATCGTAAGCTGCGCCATTCGGAATATTAATGAATTCAGGGTATCAGCACCCGAAAATGTGCCTTGGTAGCACCTGGAAAGCTAACCATTCTGCATAGGCATCTATGTAAGTCGAGATCTTACAATTCGAAACATGGTGTAATTCAAGCGCTGCCTCCACTAATTAGAGAAATTGCATGAACGAGAATAGAGCAGAGCCGTCCTTCCACTGCCTTGAGAGCTGAAAAACTTTGAGCGATAAGAGAAAAGTTCAAGCGAGTAGCTTCCTTTCAACCTCGGTGTTGTTCACACAATTCCAACGATTAGTAGCAAGGAATCGTGTTTCCTTCTTTTCTCTTCTAATGCACTGTTGATCGGTTGTGCTCTTACAGAAATGAAAACCTTTGCTAGCCGCACTGCTCGCCGCTAGCTGCACTGATCTTCGCTAGCCGCACTGATCGTCACTAGCCGCACTGATCGTCACTAGCCATATTGATCGTCGTTAGCCGCAATAATCGTAGCTAGCCACATGGATCGTTGCTAGCGTGCACTGATCGTCGTTAAAGGCATTGATCGTCGCTAGCCGCAGTGATCGTCACTAGCCAGACTGATCTTCGTTAGCCGCACTGATCGTCACTAGCCACACTGATGGTCGCTATCCGCACTGATCGTCCTTAACCGCACTGATCGTCGCTAGCTACACTGATCGTCGCTAGCCGCACTGGTCGTCACTAGCCGCAATGATGGCCCCTAGCCACCCTGATCGTCACTAGCTGCCCTGATCGTCACTAACCTCCCTGATCGTCACTAGCCGCACTGATCATCACTAGCCACACTGATCATCGCTAGCCGCACTGATCGTCACTAGCCACACTGATCATCACTAGCCAGACTGATCTTCGTTAGCCGCACTGATCGTCACTAGCCACACTGATGGTGCTAGCCGCACTGATCGTCGCGAACCGCACTGATCGTCGCTAACTTCCCTGATCGTCACTAGCCGCACTGATCATCACTAGCCACACGGATCGTCGCTAGCCGCACTGATCGTCACTAACCAGACTGATATTCGCTAGCCGCACTGATCGTCACTAGCCACACTGATGGTCGCTAGCCGCACTGATCGTCACTAGCCACACTGATCGTTGCTGGCGCTAGCTACATTGATCTTCGCTAGCAGCGCTGATGGTCACTAGCCACACTGATGGTCGTTAACGGCACTGATCGTCACTAGCCAGACTGATCGTCGCTAGTCGCACTGATCGTTACTTACCACCCTGATGGTCACTAGCACCAATGATCGTAGCTAGCCACACTGATCATCGCTAGCCGCACTGAACGTCGCTAGCCGCACTGATCGTCGCTAGCCGCACTGAACGTCGCTAGCCGCACTGATCGTCGCTAGCCGCACTGATTGTCGCTAGTGTCTTAGCTTTTCAGCGGTTCAACATAGTCCTTCGCAATTTGAGTTGCTTTTTTTCCCAAAATATGGCAACCACCTCTGTAGGTCGACGACGTTCGTAAAATGATGGTCCAGCACACTGCTCTATCCGATCTCTGTTAACTCCCGTCTTTAGCCCTCACCAAGTTCATTGTTTATACCGCACAGTGGTGCATTATTACTACAAATCCCATTCCATATTCACTGAATTACTTTCTGATCTACCGCTCACCAGCTGTCCTTTGTTTCCTTATTCGCACCTCAACTAACAACGCTATTAGCACTAACGACAGGTGATCGCTCCCATTAGGTTGCGCTCTTTGTTCACTGCCGACATAACGCGTTATCACCAGCAAATCTATTGAACGCAAAAACCAGCCATGATGTCACGGCGACGAGTTTTGCTCGTTCTATTGCCCGCTCGTTGCTTGTTTACGGCGTCGATCGTCGTGGAGAGAGGTCAACAACACCGCTGTTTCGCTGTTCTTTCGCACAAAATATTTACTCTCCCCTCCTGCCGCACTATTGAATGCATGTAGCTCATGACCCTTTGTATTCTTTCCCATTTCAGGTTCGTGATCTGTCCTCACAGTTCTATCTGAGTGAAGCTGATGTTGGCAAAAATCGCGCTGAAGCCTCTTGCAGCCAATTGGCCGAGCTGAACAATTACGTTCGCACCACCGCCTACACTGGCGATTTAAACGAGGATTTCCTTCGGCAATTCCGTGTTATTGTTCTCACCAATTCGAATGCCGAGGAACAGCTTAGAATCGCCAAATTCGCCCACGACAATGGAATTGCATTGATTATAGCCGAGAGTCGCGGTTTGTTTGCCAAGATCTTCTGTGACTTTGGCGAGAATTTCACGGTTTTCGATCAGGATGGAGCACAGCCATTGTCCACTATGGTAGCTGGTATCACTAAGGATGCACAGGGCGTAGTGACCTGCTTGGATGAGACACGTCACGGTTTGACTGACGGCGATTATGTGACATTTTCCGAAGTGCAGGGTATGACCGAGCTTAATGGCTGTCAGCCACTGAAGATCAGCGTGTTGGGACCATATACCTTCAGCATTGGAGACACCAGTTCATATGGCGAGTACATTCGCGGTGGCATTGTTACCCAAGTCAAAATGCCGAAAACAATCAACTTCAAGCCATTGGCTGAGGCTGAGAAGGAACCAGAGTTCCTCATTTCGGATTTCGCCAAATTCGACCATCCAGCCACCTTGCACACAGCGTTCCCGGCTTTGCATAAGTACATTGAACAGACCGGATCGGCCCCACGTCCGTGGAACAACGACGATGCTCAGCAATTCTTGCAGTTGTGCAAGTCCGTGAATCCGGATATCAACGAGAAACTGGTGCTCACGTTTTCGAAGATCTGTGCTGGCAACTGTTGCCCAATTGATGCGGCCATTGGTGGTATTGTCGCCCAGGAGGTGCTCAAGGCCTGCAGTGGCAAATTTACTCCAATCTATCAGTTCTTATATTACGATGCCATCGAATGTCTGCCGGAGAACGGTCTGCCCGAGCAGGAAGCTCAACCGATCGGTTCGCGGTACGATGCTCAAATTGCCATCTTCGGAAAGAGTTTCCAGGAGAGGCTGGCAAACGCCAAGTAAGTAGAATCGCCAATCTGTTGTTGGATCTGTATACTATCTTGTTTCGTTGCAGGTACTTCATTGTCGGCGCTGGTGCCATCGGTTGCGAGCTGCTTAAGAACTTTGCCATGATCGGAGTCGGCTCCGGACAGGGTGAAATCGTCATTACCGATATGGATCTCATCGAAAAGTCGAATTTAAACAGGCAATTCCTGTTCCGTCCGAAGGATGTCCAGAAATCAAAATCACTCACCGCGGCTGAGGCCATTAAACGAATGAACAATGACGTCAAGGTGACCGCATATGAATTGCGTGTCGGAGCCGAAACCGAGAAGGTATTCTCCGAAGAATTCTTCGGCAAATTGGACGGCGTAGCCAATGCATTGGACAACGTTGACGCTCGTATCTACATGGACCGAAAGTGTGTATTCAATCGAATTCCGTTGGTCGACTCGGGAACTCTAGGAACCATGGGCAATGTGCAAGTGATTGTTCCATTCAAAACGGAATCGTACAGCTCGTCACAGGATCCACCAGAGAAGAGTATACCGATTTGTACGTTGAAGAACTTCCCGAATGCTATTGAGCACACATTGCAATGGGCACGTGACACCTTTGAAGGTGTATTCAAACAAGCAGCTGAGAACGCTTCACAGTACATCTCGGATCCGCGGTTCATCGAAAGGATCCTCAAGTTGCCTGGCATTCAGCCGCTCGAGATTTTGGAATCGGTCAAGGCAGGTTTGCTATACTCATGGTTGAGATCCATTTTGATGGAGTTTTTCTTCTTCTAGATCGCTCTGATCGACGATAAACCGAAAGACTTTGCCGATTGCGTCAAATGGGCTCGTTTCCACTGGCAGGAACAGTACTCGAACCAAATCAGGCAACTTTTGTTCAATTTTCCGCCAGACCAGGTCACCAGCAGCGGACAACCTTTCTGGTCGGGACCAAAACGTTGCCCTGTACCGCTCACATTCGACGTAAACGATCCATTGCATTTAGACTACATTTACGCAGCTGCTAACTTGAGAGCCGAAGTCTACGGCTTCCCACAGGTTCGTGATAGACAGATCATTGCTCAAATTGTCTCTCAGGTCCAGGTAAGTCCTTATTCTCCTTATTCTGTTCTGTTTGATTCCTAAATTCCTGTTTGGCGGGGGGTTTAGGTGCCCGACTTTAAGCCCCGCTCGGGTGTTAAGATCGAGGTTAACGAAAACGCAGCATCCAACAACCAGTTCGACAATGACTCCGAAGTCGATCAGGATCGCGTCAATAAGATTCTCACCGAGCTCAACGCCTTGGGCAAATTGAACTTCAAAATTACTCCACTCGAGTTCGAGAAGGATGACGACAATAACCTGCACATGGACTTTATCGTGGCATCGTCGAACCTGCGTGCTGCCAACTACAATATTCCACCTGCTGACAGACACAAGTCAAAGCTTATCGCTGGAAAGATTATTCCGGCTATCGCAACCACGACCTCTGTCATTTCCGGATTCGTCGTTCTCGAAGTCATCAAGCTTCTTCACGGGTAAGTACAAATGCAAATTCTCACATCACCACTCTACATTTCTCCATCTCTCCTTAGTCAATCGCCGCTCTCCAAGTTCAAGAACGGTTTCATCAATCTAGCTCTACCCTTCTTCGGCTTCTCCGAACCGCTGCCAGCCGATAAGAACACCTACTACGGCAAGGAATGGACTCTCTGGGATCGTTTCGAAGTCAAAGGCGAAATGTCCCTACAAGAGTTCCTCGACTATTTCGAGCACAAGGAGAAACTCAAGATCACAATGCTCTCGCAGGGCGTCTCGATGTTGTATTCGTTCTTCATGCCAAAGGTCAAGTGTGCCGAACGTCTACCGCTACCAATGACCGAGGTTGTTCGCCGTGTCTCCAAGAAGCGTATCGAATCCCATGAACGATCACTTGTCTTTGAGATCTGCTGCAACGACGAGGATGGCAACGATGTCGAAGTTCCCTACGTGCGATACACCCTGCCCTAAGCAAACCGTTGTGTTTCTCTTCTTTATTCCTTCCTGTCGCGTATTATAGTTTTTCTTCTTTTTCTTTACTCTCGTCTTTTGTCATATCTTATTACCATTTACACGTAGAAACAACAGTATAAAGGAGAAGGAAAGCGTCGGAACAGAGGAATAGATGGAGCAGGCGACTTTCATCGACTCCAGTACTCGGGAGTTTCCTTTTTTTACGATTACATCGCGTTCTAATTACATATTACACAGAAAATGAAATGAATTAAAACGAGAACTGTTTGAACTATGGCTGATGTGAGATCAATAAAATTTAAAAATATATATTTATATACTCGGGGGTTTGTTCATTTACTAAACGCGTCCTTTCATATTGAAAAGTTGACTCGTACCTCTTGTGCTACTACATCTTGTCCCGCTGCGTCTCGCCTTACTACATCTTGCCCGGCAACATGTTGGCACACAACGTCTTGCCCAGGGATAAAAAATGAGATACCAAACTTTCGTACGTCTGCCCGTTGATCCCCGCAGGGGTTGGTTGTTGCTTTTGTAATTAAAGCGACCCCTAGACGCCTAATAATATTGTGCAATATTTGATATTGCACAATATTATTGTTCGTCTGTAGATAATATTGCAAGATTGTGCAATATATTGCGGCAAATCAAAACGCTTTTGAATTTTAATACAAATATGACCGGTCAACTTAATTATTGGGAAAAATATTGAACCGTCTGGGGCAGCAAGCCAATAAAATTGTGCAATATTTCGCACAATAATATTGAGCGTCTAGAGGCCGCTTTAAAAACGATGCTTTTGACTTAGAGTCAAGACGTCGGAACAAGGCAGAATGCCATAGTCAAGACGCCGTCAAACCGCAACGCGTTTGTAGGGGCTAGTTGTCAAAATGCCTGTCAAAGCCAAAAGATTGGTATCTCATTCTTTATCCCTGGTCTTGCCCTACTACATCTTGCCTTACTTTATCTAACCCTACTACATCGTGCCCCGCTACGTCTCGCCGTATTACATCTGGCCCTACTACATCCTGCCCTACTACAGCCTGCGCTTTTCCATCTTGCCCTGATACATCTTGGCTTACTACATATTGGTCCACTACATCTTGCCCTACTACATCCTGCCTACTACACCTTGCTCTACTACGTCTTGCACTACTACATCTTGCCCGCTGCGTCTCGCCCTACTACATCTTGCCCCGCAACATGTTGGCACACAACGTCTTGCCCTACTACATCTTGCCTTACTTTGTCTAACCCTACTACATCGTGCCCCGCTACGTCTCGCCGTATTACATCTGGCCCTACTACATCCTGCCCTACTACAGCTTGCGCTTTTCCATCTTGCCCTGATACATCTTGGCTTACTACATATTGGTCCACTACATCTTGCCCTACTACATCCTGCCTACTACACCTTGCTCTACTACGTCTTGCACTACTACATCTTGCCCGCTGCGTCTCGCCCTACTACATCTTGCCCCGCAACATGTTGGCACACAACGTCTTACCCTACTACATCTTGCCTTACTTTGTCTTACCCTACTACATCGTGCCCCGCTACGTCTCGCCGTATTACATCTTGCCCTACTACATCCTGCCCTACTACAGCCTGCGCTTTTACATCTTGCCCTGATACATCTTGGCTTACTACATATTGGTCCACTACATCTTGCCCTACTACATCCTGCCTACTACACCTTGCTCTACTACGTCTTGCACTACTACATCTTGCCCGCTGCGTCTCGCCCTACTACATCTTGCCCCGCAACATGTTGGCACACAACGTCTTGCCCTACTACATCTTGCCTTACTTTGTCTTACCCTACTACATCGTGCCCCGCTACGTCTCGCCGTATTACATCTTGCCCTACTACATCCTGCCCTACTACAGCCTGCGCTTTTACATCTTGCCCTGATACATCTTGGCTTACTACATATTGGTCCACTACATCTTGCCCTACTACATCCTGCCTACTACATCTTGCCCTGATACATCTTGGCTTACTACATATTGGTCCACTACATCTTGCCCTACTACATCCTGCCCTACTACAACTTGCGCCTTTACATCTAGGTCGGGATCACTGCGACGAACAGACTGATTAACATACTTTACGTTTTCTTACGTCATCGATGACCTTGATGGTCCAGATTTTGGTTTTTCTAGTGTTGAACCAGTCTCTTCAAACTTATTTACCCATTTTTGAATGAGAGGACTGCTTGGCGCATCCTTTAAATGGCGTAAAATTCGAATATTGCAGAATTTTCTACGTGCCTCAGTCGCCGAATCACCGTTTTTGTAAAACTCTCGCACGCATGGAGAAACGCTCCATAGCGATTGAATTCCCAAGAGCTAGGCTACCGATTGAGGTACCCCCCGCGCCCCTCGGAATAGTTGCGAGCGTGCAATAAGCTAAACAAATGTAAACTTTCTTTTGAGACACCTTGTATATTGTTATATAAACTCATGCACACCCTATACATATTACCTACTAAGTTAGTACTAATATTAATATTAGTACACATACTGTACACAGCCACGCTTGTGATTTGGAGAAAACCACGAGCGTAACTGTCTTTTCCAAATAGCACTCTCCTACTCTCGTCTTCTGCGAAGACGAAAGTGGAGAGCTAGTTCTATAAAATGGAATAGGACGCCACGCACTCTTTGTTCGGCAGTCATAGAAAGCAGTTGACATTATTCAATAAAGTCACAAAGATTTTTCTCGTGTTTTTTATTTTCCTGTCCAGATATAAAATTATATGGACAGAGGTGCAAACAGCTGTTAAAATTTTACATAACAAAGCGACCTCATTAAGGGCGAGATTTTGCCAATCCTAGCGGCAGCAATGCCGACTGCGACGGAGACAGCAACTGCGACCTCATTGTGTTCAGGCAGCAATGCTCACCGCGACCGAGACTGCGACGGAGATAGCGACCGCGACCTCATTGTGTTCAGGCAGTACATCTTGCCCCGCTACGTCTCGCACTAGTCCATCTTGCCCTACTACACCTTGCCTTACCAATGGGGACCTGGTTAGCTGTTGGGCTGCCGGCCACCTGTCGGTGGCCTGGTAAGCTGTTGAGCTGCCGGTCACATATGCTGGGCTGGTAAGCTGTCGAGCTGCCGGTCACATATGCTGGGCTGGTAAACTGTCAAGTTGCCGACCACCTATGGTGATGTGATAAGCCGTCGAGCTGCCGGAAGCCTATAGTGGCCTGTTAAGCTGCTGATCTGCCGGTCACCTAGGGAGGCCTAGTAAGCTGTCGTTATTCCGGCCACCTGTGGTGGCCTGGTAACCTGTTGAGCTGCCGGCCACCTATGCTGGCCTGGTAAGCTGTCGAGGTTCCGGCCACCTATGGTGGCCTGGTAATATGTTGAGCCACCGACTACATAGGGTGGCTTGGTGAGCTGTGGAGATTCCGGTCACCTATGGTGGCTTGGTAAGCTGTTGGGCTGCCAGCCACCTATGGTGGCCTGGTAAGCTGTCGAGATTCCGGCCACCTTTGGTAGACTGGTAAGCTGTCGAGTTGCCCCTACCTATGACGGTCTGCTAAGCCGTTGGCTGCCAGCCAGATACGGTGACCGGGTAAACTTCCGACTGCCAGCCACTAATGGTGGCCTGGTACGCTATCGAGCGGGCGATCCCCTACGGTGACCTGGCAAGCCATCGCGCTTTGTTATCTGCTGTTTTTTTATATCAATGCATGCTCAACTCAAGTCGTCAAGTTGTGGGCAGCGTGTGGCGGAGCAAAATCAACTGCCTCAGATTCTCCTGCACACTATAATGGACGGTGGTCATGTTTTCGGCAGATCTTGCGTTTCATCTACATACGAGTGTTGGTTTATCGGTAACTGAACCAGTGGACTCAAATTGATCCCCCACACTGCGAATAGTCCTTTCGGTAGGACGATTATGGCGACTGTAAAATTGCGCGTAGAACGTTTCCCGAACAGAACACCCATTTTGATAAAACACTTTCATCATGTGCGCTTGCTGTTGAACGTTATGTCCGTTCACGGTGAGTTGATAAAACGGACTGAGTAAATGACAGCCAATTTGATAGATGTAAGTCGAACAATATAGCCGCTATCTACTGTCAAAGTTCGGAAGTCCCTATTGCAAGACTCATATAGAAGAAAATGTCAGGCCGACTGCTACACCATAGCTTTTTAGAATTGAAGTATGATATTGAAGAGGTCAAATGGTCGTCTTTGTGCAAATTCTAACGCTCACAACAACAATTTGTTGTACCAAACCGAATCAGCCAATCAGAAACAACTTTCACGAATGAAACACCAAAAGCACCATTGCCAAGTTTCACTTGCATCGAATGTTTAAAAAAAAAGTCTGTCATTTTATATATTGTTTATTAGCAAAATTAATATTTATTTTAAATAACTAAATTCTCTTTTATACAATACAAAATTCTTTAAGAAAAAATATATTCTAGAAGAGCTAGAGCATACTCGTAGGTTGCTTCGTCTTAACTTAACTTAAAAAGGAAACGATTGAGTTCATTTAATAAAAAGCGACGCACTTAAAACGATTTTCTGTTTTCCTTATTTTGTATAACGAATTTCTACATAATGCGTTAATGGTTATATTTAATGCTTTAACGTTAACATAATATCACATTAACTTAGTAAATCGAAATGGCTGTAAACGGCTAGTTGTTTAAACAAAAAAATTAAAATAAACAAAAAAGGTGTACCTAGCTAGTTGATGAACTAAAAATACAAATGGAGTAGGCGGTAAATGGAATAGTCTTGAGGGTGATTTAGAGGGTTTAAGGCATTGCGTGGAGTTGAGAAATAATCATCAGTCAGTCGTTTGATGTCTTTTTGTCTTAGTTCCGCTTTCACCATAATTGTTGACGTCGTTTGAAGGTTCTGCTTCGCTTTTAGCTTTTAAGGCACTTGATCAGCGTTGCGTAGAGGCAATTGTGGTCTAGGCTTTATCTGTCTATCGATAAAAGTGTATTCATCGATATAGGTTGGTGAGCTCAAGGCACGTTTGTGGTAATGGTGTATAATATGTCGTACAGGTCATGGATTGTCCATCTCCGCCTACCTTACCCGGGACACCCTGGCACTGCCTCATAGTACATAAACACAATGGGAGCTACATGAACGTTTATCTATCTGTTGGCCTGGTGTTGGAGAAAAAGAAAACAAAAATAGTATCTGAACACAGTTGTGGTTACGTCTTTGAGGCAGGCAGCGGCAAATCAATCTTGAGGTGGGTATTTTGAGTTTAATGCCTTTTGTATCTTATACAGAGCTACAAAACTACAAGAAAACAATTTGAATAAGCACCTAGGACCTAAGAATAAAATGCTTGACTTAACTGCTCTTTAACAAAATTTACATAAATAAATAACAACTACTGTTGCTAGGAGGCTTAAACTCCACGTTGTCGACGTTCGCGTCACACCCGACACCGGGAAGTTTCTCTCCGATACCAGAGGTGCATTTAACGTCGGACTATCGTCGATTTCATTGGTCTCAATTCGCGGACAATTCATCCATTTGTAAGCGGACATTTTCGGTTTATGATGCGCCACTCTCATATGATCGTCGTCAAACTCCCAGTAGGCTAGACCTTTGAAGAAATACGTTTTTCCATTTGTATATTGGAACGCAGAATCGATGTAGTAGCCGATTCCGGACCAGATGCTCATGTCGCGTGGGTAGTCTAATTCAACTTTGCCAATATCTTCGTCGAGGCGCCAGTAAAGTGTGCCACTGTAGAGGTAGGTGCGATTGTTGTAGCCCCAGATTAGGGCGGCGTCGATTTTATCGATAGACGATGGTATGCCGAGATCTGTCAATGGCCTTGGATAGCCATACTCAAGTTCCGCCGAGTTGAACATGTAAAATAGTTTACCTGAAACGAGGAGAATCGAATGATGGACTTATTCATTAAGAGAGATGGACTATGGATACTACCTATGAAGAAGACAATCTTGCCACGTGGATTCTCGTATACCGCGTCGATTCTCTTCAGATCAGCAGGGAGCTTGTTCCACAATCGTCGGGTTTCATGCGGATAGCCTGGATAAAGTCCACGTTCTCCGATACGCCAGAGATACTAAATGAGACATCATATAAGCATCTATGCACAGAGGGCACTCTGTATCTCTTACCTGATCCCGGAAGATAAACAATTCGCGTCGCAGCATTGAGATAGCGTCATAGTGGGTATTGCATCCGTCCGGCTTGACCTTCTTCGGCCGCATGCTGGTTCGGTGTTTGTATTTTTGCCAATGTGGCGTCGTCGATGGAGGGTGATACCGAACTGTCGGATGATGTGTCGGTGGAGATTCTGCACGCGGTTTGGGTGTTCTGGCCGGTGGCTCATAGTCTTGTCGCGTTCGTGGGTTATGTTGCGGATGGTGATTATGATGTCGAGGCGTTGTCTTCGGATATTGAGGATATCGTGGATCGTTCGGCGGGTAACGCGGATTATTGTGTGGATATCGCGGGTCATGGGGATAACGTGGATCGTGTGGGTATCGAGGAGGAGATTCGTTTCTCTCCCAAGACGGTCTTCGACGTGGATCTTCCGGATAATACGGATCACGTCCATCGGGATAGTATCGAAGTGGTCTTCGGGTGGTAGTCGTCGTTGTGGTCGTAGTCGTCGTTGTTGTCGTTGTTGGCCTGGTCGGCCGTTGTGCCGGATAATACGGGCCCCACTGTTTTTCTCTAGCACCATATAGTTGTTGAATAGCTAATCGATCATCTTCGGGCAGATCACCGTTGATTTCGTAGCCCTGATACCATGGAAACATAATTGCATCTTCAGCCGAAGAATGACCAAGGCCTAGCGAATGCCCGAATTCATGTACAGCCACACCCATGAGATTCGTCCCTGCAAATGGATGAAAAGATACAAAAACGATAAATTTTAAACCAAACATCTATCATATGCTGTTCATCTCCAGTGTCAGGTGTTACACACCTCACTGGCAACGAGATATAGGGGATTAGCATTATGAACATTCTCCCTGCGGCAGTGATTTTCGAATTTTCAATCTGCACTGCGTCAAATGCACTCCTGCACACACACATGTCACGTTCCAAACCAAATTACCAAAGCAATATGATTCCCTAATCAAGTTAATCCACACGCGTGCGTGCTAAGCCATGTATCCCTAAAAAAACCTCCGGGTCGTCCTCCATCGTCTACCCAAATGCTATAAAATTCAATTACATGTCACTACCCATACGGTGTGGTATGCTCCCGCCAATATCACATCCACTACGCTGCGATGCTCTGAATTGTCATGCGATAACGCTAAACAGGAATTACTCATCACTCTCACCAGACATCTATCAGCAGACCTATGTATCTACTATCTACCATCGAACCTCAAGTTAATTAACCATTTTGCTGAATTAATTGCCATCGAGTCAAGTGGGTGTTGTCTACGTGTGAGGCGGGTGCAAGAATCAACGTTTGGCCTGCGCTCGAGTTATAAAGTTAACGGTAATGTGTGATAAAAAATCATATTCGCATGTGGGCATATGGCTGGCATGGATGTAATTAATGTTTCGGTTGAGATACGAATAGTGTTCGTGATTGCGTTGATAACATTTCTAACCAAAAATTCAATTAAACAGGTACGGGTACCCTGTTGGCGTGATTGTATGCAAATCGGATGAGCGCAAAACTCTGAATTCGAAGTGGTAAGGGACAAGGTCGGTAACAATAGTTGTTAGGTGTTTCCCTTTTTTTTTTTTTTTTAATTTTAATTGAATCTGATAAAATTTCGATCGAAATAAAAACAAATGGAGAAAACGTTGCTTCTGTACTCTTTTCACGGCCTCTACTGTTCTCGTCCATCAATGGCTACACCGTTACTTTTATTGCCACTGTTGGCAGTTATAATTGAAAACTGATTGCCACGGTATTACTGAAGATTTTAAATGCATAGCAATACAACAACCAGAAATGGATGGACGGATCCATTTTTAATCGACGGAGACCGCAGAGAATTCTGTCCCCCTGACCTCGACGAAGTTAAGATTGCCATATCGAAGCTCAAGTCGAATAAAGCTGCTGCCGCAGACGGACTGTCTGCTGGGCTCTTCAAGGCAGCTGGGGATGACCTGGTTGGAAGCATACACAAGCTCATCCGTAAGTTATGGTTAGAGGAAAGCATGCCCGAGGAATGGAGTCTCAGCATCGTATGCCCGATCCACAAGAAAGGAGACCCCTCTGATTGCGCCAACTATAGAGGAATAAGTCCCCTTAACATCGCCTACAAAATCTTCTCTGCCGTTTTGTGTGAACTCCTGAAGCCTTTTGTAAATATGCTGATTGGTCCTTATCAGTGCGGATTCAGGCCAGGAAAGTCCACCATCGACCAAATCTTCACACTACGGCAGATCCTGGAAAAAACCAATGAATTTCAAGTCGACACTCACCACCTATGTATTTGTCGACTTCAAAGCCGCATACGACAGCGTAATTAGAGACGAGCTATACAACGCCATGTCTACCTTTGACATAACTTCTAAGCTCGTCAGTGAGGTGACCACCTTACTGATAGTTTTGATGTCAAAAAAGGATTTAGGCAGGGCGATGCGCTGTTGTGTGATTTCTTCAACATCATATTGGAAATGATTGTGCCAATACAAGAGGCACAATCTATTTCAAATCCTCGCAACTCCCTGCATACGCCGACGATATTGATATAATAGGTAGATCACAGCGAGATGTCAATGAGGCGTTTGCGAGTATTGAGATGGAGGCGACGAAAATTGGTTTGACGGTAAACGAGGGCAAAACTAAATATATGCTGTCATCAAAAAAGGACGCTCACCACCGATGTCTTGGCCAGAACGTTTGTATAGGCAGATAAAAGTTTGAGGTTGTTGAGGACTTCGTCCACCTTGGCTCCGCAGTGACCTGGAACAACGACATCAGTTCCGAAATTAAACGCAGAATCACTATTGCCAATCGCTGTTTCTTTGAGCTCAGGAGGCAACTGAGTAATAGAGCCCTCTCCCGAATGACAAAGTTGATTCTATATAAGACCCTTATCATCCCGGTCGGTTCGAGAGAAAGATTTTGCGCGTGATTTTTGGGCCTATAAACGCAGACGGGGGATGGAGGAGAAGATTCAACCACGAACTTTACGAGCTGTACAGCGACATGAGCCTAGTCAGGCGTCTACGGATTCAACGCCTAAGATAGCTGGGCTATGTAGAGCGAATGGACACCACAGCTCCAGCCCGGAGAGTCTTTGAATCCAACCCCGAGGGACGAAGAAGCAGAGGACGGCCGCACTTAAGATGGCGCACACAGGTGGAAGGGGACCTCAGCCAACTGGGTGTGCGGCAATGGAAAAGGCTAGCAGAACATCGTGCTAGATGGAGGGGCATGTTGGTTGAGGCCCAGGTCCACCCCGAACTGTAGCGCCCACTAAGAAGAAGAAGAATACAACAACCACATGGGAGAGATAAGAGAAATCATCAAAAAAAAGCTCAAAATACAGTAGAAATTATTCACTGACGTCCTGTACTAAAATGTCAGTAAATACCTGCGTTTTTAAATATCTGAAGTTAGAGAAACTGTTACTTACTAAATGACATTATCCAACATTTCAGGTAAATTCATCCACTGGTTTACGTTTGGCGTTCATTTTGGGTAAGAAGTGTTGCAAAAAGAGCAGTATCGTACGCTGATTCGCTATTTTTTTTTTTGTAAGGAAAATATAGGCGAATTTTCGACGACCCTTAGGTATAATAAATGAAATTGCTCATGGGAAACATTATATGACCAATAAGGGGGTAAACGTGCAGGCAGAGGCCTAATTTAGATTACGAGAACTGCTCAAAACGCATCCGGAGCAGTTTGAGGTGCGCACCCCTAAAATTTATAATTTGACGCGGATACCTCTAATGATAACCAGATTCTTGCGTTCCGAAGTATTGAAGAATCAATAGAAGAAAAACGGAGGAAATTGGTGCTTACATGGCGCAATGAGACCCCGGACACAGGCGAGGAGTCAAGTGTTATTAGATAGGTTAGACGGGCAGACCTATCAGTGGTACTCCTTTCCCAAGGAGGAGGACTGGAAGGAAAATACATGCTATTTTCGTCGCAATACATATATGAGGAGCACACTGATTTAGAAATATTCAATTTGTTGAATTGCGCCCAATTGGAAGTATCATCTTACGATGCAGCGACAGTTGCAAAGCGTAAAAAACAGGGAACGACGTAGGAACGACATCAATTAGAACTAGTGCGAGGGACCTAAACTTTCGGAGAGCCTGTGCACGAAGATCACCGGTATAAATCTTACGTTAAGCGCAGAGGATAGTTCACATAGGCACAAACTTGGCAACAGTCAGAACTTTAAGAGTTGTTCAGTTATAGTTGTGAGAAATAACCTTCACGTCTGTGCGTAACTTACGCCCTTATTTCAGCTTTTGCAGGGCCCTATTCCGCCTCAATACTAAACAGGTCAATTTGCACTGATTACTGCGAAACACCTACAATCCGACATTACATTCTAGACACCCGCCACTCGAGAAATATTGAGAGTTTGGTAAACTAAACAAGACAGAAACGAGCACTGAGTTGCCCTTGGGTATACTCAATTGCAATTAAAGGACATTTAGTTGGACCTCTACATAAGCCTAAAATCGCTGTCTATTTCAAGTGTTTGTTTTTTGGTTGAGGCAAAGGATGTGCAATCTTTAAAAGATTGCTTGTAGGTCCATCGATCTTTTATCGTTTGTCGCACCTGGCTAGCCATAATGCTACGGCTTTTATCATCCAGATAACACTGGTCCCTTGACGGTATGTAGTTCGCCTAAGGTAGACTCTGTGCATTTCGAGGATGTCGTTGGGGACCATACCCGCTATGGTGTAGGAATTACCCCAAGGTAATTTAAGGCTTCTTAAGACTTGATTGGCTGGCGCCCAATCCGGAAGAGGTCCAAGTACTAAGCCCTGAGGGACTTCCGCAGAAGCATTGTAGTCCTCAAGCTCATCGTTCGTTTGATACCTCAGCTGCCTGTTAGTGAAGTAGGTAGGTAGGTAGGTAGGTAGGTTTGTAGCCCTCCCAGAATTGAGAAGAATGCACATTGGCCAGGGAGCCCCGTTGTGCAGCTACGTGGGCGTTTTACCCCCCTATTCGTGGAACCATTTTGTGCTTCTTAAGAAGTTAAGAAGGTCAGGTATCCCTACTTTCTGAACATCTGTCAGACCGTTAAGGAAGTAAGAGTCTAGGTAACGTTTCCTGATGTTGCAAAAAGCTGGACTGGCACAGAGAACGTGGTGAATCGATTCGACCTCCTCCTCATCCTGACAGCTTCTGCAGAAGTCATTCGGAACTATTCCTAGTTTTTGTGCGTGACTGCCAATGAGGCAGTGTCCTGTGATGACACCAATGACCTTGTAGATGTCAGTTCTTTTTAGGGAGACTATACTCCTTGTGCGTTGGCTGTCAAGCCGAGGCCAGATTTGCCTGGTGATGACGCAGGTATGTCCCTGGGTCCATCTCAGGTTCGTCTCGGCCCTGCCGAGATTGGCTAGATTATGTTTAATGGTTGTAAGGGGTACTCCCTCACAAGCCGCGATTGATTGTAGCATCGTTCCTTGTTTGGCGAGTGTGTCGGATTTTTCATTACCTGCAATGTCGCTGTGTCCCGGTACCCAGATAAGCTGTATGTTGAACTGTTCTGCCATCTCGTTAAGAGATCGGCGACAGTCGAGACTAGATTTTGATGTGTACACATAGGACTCCAACGACTTTAAGGCTGCTTGACTGTCTGTGAGAATTCGAATATCCGTGGTGGATATTACGTTCCACTTCAGCCAAGACAAGGCCTCTTTTATTGCCAACAGTTCCGCCTGGAAAACGCTGCAGTGATCTGGTTATTTTAGAGCTTTATAAAGCTTAAGTTGTTTGCAGAATATTCCACTGCTCACCCCGTCTTTGGTTTTAGACCCGTCAGTGTAGAAATCCACGCATTTTCTGCGGGCTTGAGTTTGACGAGTCCAGTTCTGCCTGTTCGGATATATGGTCGTGAAGTTTTTGCTTGTTGTCCAAGTTTTCTGCCATAGTTATCCTGTTTTGTAGTATGGAGGAATGGCCAGTGACATAGCTCGCCCAATTCGAGTTGGCTTTTAGTCTTCTGGCCGTGTGTGTTGCAATTTGCTTACCGAAAATATCGTGTGGTGTAAGGTCTAGTATCATGTTAAGCGCAGCCGTTGTAGTGAACCTAAGGGCGCCGCTAATGCACATACATGCCATTCTTTGTACCTTCTCGAGTTGTTTGTGGTATGGTGTCTTGTCCAGTGCAGTCCACCAGACTATCACTCCATACATTAGTATGGGTCTAACGACCGTGATGTAGAGCCATAGGGTGATCTTGGGGTTGAATCCCCATTTTTTTCCTAGGGCTTTCTCACATGTGTAGAGAGCTATTGTTGCTTTTTTTTGCTCTTTCAATTGTATTGCTCTTCCAAGTTAATTTCCTATCGAGTATAATGCCAAGGAATTTGGCACTAGAGGAATAGGTTAGCCTGGTATCGAGCCTGGTTTTCCGGGCTAGTGAAGTAGCTAAGGATTATCTCCACAAGGTAATGTGGTGCGTCCATTCTGGTCACAAACCTCCTAATACGAGACCAGTTTGCGGAGTTAAAGACATTTTTAGTTTAAAAGCCAAACTAAAGCCTCAGAGCCAGCTCCCACCATCGACAACAATCTCTCATCATTCATGCCATGTCTGCTCCCCACTCTTCGCAGAATACACAAAAACTCACTTCGCCACATACTTATGTACCCGTATCGGTCTTGAAAAAAGGTCGCAATCATTCTCTTATGATGATAAATTAACATAACCGCTATATTTAACTTTTGATAAAACTAAAACTCTTCCATCTAACAGTCAGTCGCATGTCCCTGCCATACACCATTCAATCTACGGATGACAGTCGAGCTAACCAATCAATATCAATTAATTTTTATTCGGGCTTCAGTTCCATTCTGAATGATTGATTGCCCTTAATCGTTCGTCTAGTACACACATATCTATATACTGTCCAATGTATGAGGATCTATGTATCTCAACTGAATGATGTTTGTCTCGTGCTGTTACTATGCGCGGTGTTGGCACACAAAATATTACCACACTCTGATAGCAAGGAACATTTCGATTCGGTTGGGATGACATTCATCAAGCACACTCTCTTACTCACTAGATAAGCAAAAGTATCGTCCACTTAATTTAATGGGAAAAAGTCCTTGAGCTCTTCCACCCTGATAAATGGCTAGGATTAACGCAGAGTTCATTCGGTGGCAAAGATGCCATCACCAGCGAATGTATGTATGTATGTATATTGGTCCACCGACATGAGATAATAAAGGACAAGCAGAAAAGTGCTATTTCGGCTTGCTATTCAAGGATATGCATTACACTATCTATCGGGCGAAATGCTAATCACCGTCAAAATCAAACGCCCACTACCATCATGGCCATTTATCATGCACTCACTCACTTATTCGCTCACGTTCGTTACTCACCCTCATCGGTGTGGGTTCCGTTCAGAAGCCAGTTTTCTTCCTCGTCGAAATGTGCATCACCGCCACGGCCCTCGCCCGGGTAGAATGCATGCGCCAAGACCATGCCAGGGCCATCAAAGTCATAGCCGTCGCCATGTTTTTGCCTGCGTACGAGGGAGATAAAGAAAGAAAAAAAAAATCCAGTCATTTTCGATTGATAATAAAATCAGGATGTTCCGCCAGTTGAATTGACTTTTAATGCCGCCCCCTACTCCAAGGACCCTCTGACTTGAGTCATAAAAAAGAAATAACAAAAGCAAAGCAGTGGGTATGTATATCGACAGATTTAGCGTCTTCGGGTTGTGGTTATAAATCAAAATTTTACAACACTCCGCCTTCCGTCCACCTGCTCGATCCTTGGAGTATGGAATGGGCTCAAGAGCGACTTACCTAGCAAAAAGGACTTGAATGTCGGCTTGCTTACTGTACACCTCATGGAACGTCAGTTTCGAGTTGCGCTCCCACACGGACAAGGCATTAGTCAGGACACGTCTCACCTGTCCGACATCCCACTGCGACATGGTTTGATTGACCAAACTACAAAAACAAATAACGAAAAAACAAAAAAACCGTTAATAAAATCAAATCCCAAACAAACAATCCATTTTACAAATACAATTAGAAATAGGACTTGCATCACGTGCGATCCTTTTTTGTATACTACGAGTATTGACACCCAATTAAATGGGTGTCCTTTCATAATCGGAATGTACGTATGTATGAATGTATGTATATACAACTTGGTTCCAGGAATTCGATGCAGGACGTGCAACTACTACAACTACTTGTCCTTTGCAACGAGGCAGAAAAACAAAAAACAAAAAACAAGTGCCAGTGAAACGTGTCGTCTGCATTCGAGTTGTGGATTTGATTCGATTGCTTTAGAGTTAATTTTGAGGAGGACAAAAAGGACACGGCCATTGGCAAATGTTCTGTAATTACCGTTGTCAACGATGGAGAAGTAAAAAACAAAAACTACACGAAGAAGTGTGGAAAAAAGGGGATATCCTCAGTGGACAGTGGGCCACCTGCCGGACGGGGCAAGGCACTCAGGAGCAGCATGCGAATGCTTTAATTAGGAGCAGGTATATATGTATAATCTTAGTGGAGGGTTTGTAGTTTGCAATTAGGCGAGTAGAGAGAGGACCTAACTGGCAGGTATGAGGATGGCAATGAGGTGTGAACTGTTTTAATTAGGATATCCTTCGAGGCTGATGAACTTTGACGGGGATCGGATGGCTGATTTCGCGGAGAAGTTTTAGTGCGATTGGCTGGTGTGGATTTAGATGGACATTAACTATTTAAAACTAGTGACAGTCGACAGGTGGCTTTGTGTTGCGATACCTGGTGACGATAAAATATGGAAGAGATACTTTGGCGCCCCTTGAGTGAATAGTTCGCGAGAGAATGGCAAACTAAACATGAAAAAAGCAATAAGTGATACTGTCAGTGTAAAATAGCGGTGTAGTGAGTATGTTGGCGTTACAGTCCATAATAGACCAAAGCCGAGTTCTCTCAATTACCATAGGTAGAAGGAACCTATAGTTTATTGCCGATTCCAAACTGCGAATTTTGAGAAGCTTTTCATGACAGTTTTTCTACAGGGGATTTTGTCAGAAGCCCGCTGAGGAAAAGCACTGTGAGAACACGTTCGCTGACATGGCTGTTGTCAGGATTCGACCCCGTGTCCTCGGCGTCTGAGGCCAACACACTATCCACTGCGCCACGGTGGTCTAAAAAAATAGCGGTGTGGAGCGAGGAATTCAAAGGGGCCTGCTTTTTCGGTAGAGAGATTAGGGCGAGTTTAGTCTTTTTTTTTTTTTTTCTGTTGGAGCCGACTGATATCTGTTGGAGCTCTCAATACTGATCCATTGTACTGCCAGAAACATGTCCTAGATTATTGTATTTTTCCCGTTTTCCTTAGAAAAATTATGAGGATCTTCAGTGTTGTAGAGCTAAGGGACTCGGTACACACCACGTCGGCCCCAAAGGTGCGCCCGTGCGCGAGCGAAGGCGGGACAATCGCAGAGAAAGTGTAATATTCCGTAATGACCCCCACAAGCTTATTTATCCTTAAGGATAAGAAAAATTCTGCAGATTTCATGCAGACATCAGGGCGTACGCGCTTAGTCATCCTGCATCCTGGATGCAAGCATTAAAGACCCAATTGTTCATGTAGGAATTTACCGTGGAAGCAAGCAGATCTAAAGCGGGTTCAGGTCCTGAGAAACTCTCCTCTGAACCCATTCTAGCGAGTTCATCAAAGATCTCATTTCCTGGGATCCCAGAGTGATGTGGGACCGATGCAGGCTTTAGTGAATTCAGTCTACCGACTTTGTTCAAAAAGGTCTTGAGTTCACGCACTAACTTGGACAATCCTTTCCGTTCAGTATCTGGGCAGAGCCAGCCCTAACGCCATGAAAATTCGACTGTGAAGCGCAATAGGATGACAGATGTCATTGCGTCGAAAACATATCCTTTGGGGTGGCTGTGATGCAATGGTATACATCACCGACTGTCGAGCGGAAGGTCTGTAGTTCAAAGCATGCTGTCCAATAGCATTAGACACTGCGACCTTTACAGATCTATTGTCCTATTGCCAAGTATGTCCATAGCCAAGATATGCAACTCCTATACGGAAAAATAATGCAACACAGCTGTTGTGAATGGGAAGTGATCAAAAATAATGATGAGGGCAAAGCACCCACAGTATATGGCCACTTCAAAATCATGCTCTGTGTATGTGCAGTTCTAATATAACACCATAATGGTATGGAACATTTGCTGGGAACTACAACCAACGTAAAAATTCAGTCGAGTTCCTCTCGAATCCAATCTATAACAACCACCCCTGGAGAGTAGTGAACGAACATCTACGACCCAAACCATCTGCACTCCGTCCAAGTTGTGTGACAAATATAATACGAGTATGACCCTTGAACCTGACTGCGCGACCTATAAAAATAACCATTTTCTTGAGACGAGAAATGGGTTTTAGTGCGCACCCTCGAATAGATACATACGAGTGTATCAACGGGTGGAAGGTTCATCATAGCTTCTAGAGCAGTTCCCGGAATGCTATGGAAAGCCCTCGTACAGCTGAGACAACCGTTTTTTGGAGTTTGGTGAAAGAGGTTACAACGTGTTCCATCAAACACCGGATGCATACGATATCATCGGTCTTATCATTGTCATGTAGATCCAGATGGCCTTTATCGGCGATAAGCCTCATGTTTCAAAAGAGCATATTTCCATTGCCAAAAAGCTGACAGTGCTTTGGTGGTTTTTGACTTAACACGCCTTGACCAACGAAGCTTGCTTTCTGAGGTACTCCAAGGTACGTAGCTTCATTGGGTATTGAGACGGGAATGCCTTTTAGCACATCCCAATGACATCAGTCTTAAGAGGATTAACCGACAGCCAATTACTTGTGCACCAGTCATCGAACACATTTAGCGTCGTCTACGCTTTGAGACAGACAGTCACTAAACCTGAGCCGACAAAGAGAACGGCAACATCATCCGAGTTTAATCCTTTGGAGTCTTTTGAAGTCCCAAAAATCACGCGAAAAATACATTTCAAGGAAATTACGAGGTACGAGGCACTGCGTCGTTCATCAACATCTTTCTAGAAATTGGGAGCCTTTCTTTCAGTTTTCATCCAAGGCTGAAGTCGACAGCACGTTTTGTTCGTGTGTTGTGCGTGGAGGTGGTGTATGTATGGAGACCAGCCTATGTCGAAAAGACGTGTGTTTAAACGGACGAAGCGATTCAAGAGCGGCCAACAAAGACGAAGATGTCAATGTCGCGACTGAAGGAAACGTTGACGAACGAAGCGGTTTAAGAGCGGCCAACGAAGCTCGGATGTCAAAGTCGCGACTGAAGGAAATGTTGATTGTTTTATCCGATCCGCCGACCACACAGTGGCTGGACAGTTCTATGTTGGCGTTCTGAAGAAGCTGCACGTGGTTTTCGTGTACCACCCAAAACTTGCCAAGAAGGGCTGGATCTTGCACCATAACAGCGCACCGGGCATTCCTCGTTGATTGTGCAAGAATCTTTGGTAAAAAAAAAACATTACACCGTTGCTGCATACAACCTTTAGTGCCGACATTGCCCTCTGCGAGCTTTTTTTATTTCACAGGAGGAAGTCACACCTCAATGGAACGCATCACGGCGGTGTAGAGAACGTTAAACAAGCTGTAATCATAGCTTTGAACGAGTTAACTTTGGGGGATCATCAAGCTTGCTTTTAATCCTGGGAGCAACGTTGGAATCGTTGTGTTAGAGGGGGACTAATGTGAAGGTCGATAATAAGATTTTGTGGCAAACTTCATTTGTTTGTTTTTGGATTACAAATTCCCGGAACTTAATTGTCACATCTCGTATGTGGAATTGTTAGCATACGCCTTGAAATTCCGAAAAATGGCAGGATAGCAGGTTGCATTAACTATTATTACCTGACGAGCAGCATTTTTGAAGAGGTAATGGACAACAGAATCTTCCAAGCATTTGCCTTCGTGTGGCGCCCACCTTTAGTGACCCTAGTCTGTTGTTCATCGTTGGTTACATTTTATTGCATTAATGGAACAACATTTTTGGGACCGCACTCCACTATCCAAACCTCCTTGCCGTAGCTACGAGTATGACTGACAATTTATGCTACCTTACTTGGTGGACCTTCTGCCTCAACTTACACCTACTCAGAGCAGAGAATCGTGATCCTTGTGACCCTAAAATTCCTACCAAAAACCAAGTACACAACAACCGAATATCACTTGTAGGTTACTCTTCATCTATCTACCTTCTATCCTGTAACTCCCACAAATATCCGTCGCACTTTTCAATTTTCAACATTCACCTGACCACTAACGGTAAAAGAGATTAAGGACTCTACCTAAAAGCATCATCTCCAACCGTGCGTCGCATACTTACTGCCAAGTCAAACTATCTCCCAAAGAATGCTTATGACTTTCACCGGACAAAACTCGAAACTAATTCTAATCTTTTAGCAAATCGGCACAACAACAATATAGCTACAGCAAGGACATCGGAAGTCAGGAAGCATGAAGGACAAAGAAAAGAAAAAGCAAAAAAACAAAAACTAAAAGGTAAGTGCCACAGAATGATAAACTTTTCTGGTTTAGAAGTCTTTTTTTTTATCCACCCCCCTGTCTCTCGTCCTTTGACTATGTGAATTGTATTCAGTGAAGATAAGGTTGAAGAGCCTTATGGCCCGTTCTAATTTGTAAAATGCGAGCTTAAGGATCGGATGCAAATACCACACAACAACGACACTACGAACTATTTTGAAAGTTCGCCCAGGTCGCCAGGTATCGTAGGAGCTGTCGTTGTATTCAGAATGGCGATGTCATCCTCATCAACATCATCATCTTAGTCATCGTCGTCGACGACGTCTTATGTTAATTTGAAAACTAATCTTAAGTTAGTTATTGGAATTGAATTTCACCAGGATTAAGTTCTACTGATTTCATTAACGACCTTGTTGTGTGACACTTTGCCACCAATATCCTTCACCCAACAAGCAGGTAAGGTCGGGTGCTGGTATTATTGTCAAAGGGGTCGACGTATATGGAATCACTAACTATGTGGATTGGTTGCCCTCCTTCTGATGTGTATCTGTTGTTATGTAAATCGCAGGCCAACGATGTCCTTTAGCCAACTATGTCCTTTTCTTGTTCTTGGTAGTATTTTTTTTTTTAATTTGTATTTTCCTCTTTTGTTCTTCGTTGTTATCCCTTTTTGGTATTCGTTTCTTCATTCGTTCTGTGTTTTATATCCTCTTGTTGGTCGATGATTCGAATATCACTGGCTTTTATCCTGGGGACAAGGACCATGACCGCAGATGTTAGGAAGTATGTATGTATGAGGATTTGCTGCGCTTGGTTTGAGGTTCATTTGTGTGATGTGGTCTCCGGGTAAATGGTAAATCCCAATCCCAATCCCATTCACCCCATATGAAATGGGAAACAGGACACATTCGCATATAAACAAAGGCTCGGATGTCGCTTAAAAACGGCCATAATGAACTTTCAACAGGTTGTGTGCAGGTTTAGACATAAAAGTGTGGCTGTGGGTGTGTATATTGGTTGGCGGTACGAAGGATGTGGTTGATGCGGTAGCACATCACTAGGCTAGCCACTGAGGCGGAATCCTTTCCACTTTTTCTCTCTCTCTGCATGTTTAGTGGTGTGATGTTAGGTGATCATTAATAGATGAAAATCCCTATACAAGGCTCTTTCCGATTCGATTGATCTCGAATTTTCAATAGGCATACCTTAATGTCCTTCTTCGACTACAACGGTATAATGGGGTTAATTAAATTCCATTTCCCTTCATCCCTATACGTTAGTTGGTAGTGCTTATGCCACGACGTGCTGTTAAAAATTAATTAAAATTTCCTGAGACAGTAAAAGCGAAAAGAAAATCCCTCTAAGTCGAAAGGACTTGAAGATTTTGTCGACTGACTACCCAGAATTAATGAGTGGACCTGAGAGTACATAAAAACTGAATACCAACAGACTTTTTCCCAGCTATCCAACGTCGTTTATCTCTATATCCCTTCCCCCCACACCACGTTGTTGTAATTTAGATAAAAATGCAAGAGAAAGAAAGGGCGAATGACGAGATTTGGATATCCTTGTTAAGTACGTAAATTGATTCGTAGAATCCAGGATACTCCATCAGAATTTAACATGGGCGAATGCTTGCAAATGAAGGTCTTGTTTAAAGTATTAATGGACCATTCATATCCTAATTTATGCACTACACACATACATACGTACATATGTATATGAATCCAACTAGTGTATGTGTTAGATTGTTGTAAAAGGGATGCCGAAAGAAGGGTTCACTTTGGAGGCAAGTTAATTTATTTTAAGTAGTTGACAGCTGTGTGGGAACTTTTGTTTTGTAATCGCTCCACAGTCGACCTTTGTGGAGAAAGGACATATACAAATGATGGGTTTTACCTTAGAGTCACTTGAAAAGGACTTGCCACACAGCCAGAAGATAATGAGTTTTGAAATTAATTCGAAAGTAAGACATATGCTGGTCTGGTTGGTTAGTCAAGTCAAGGAAAAATAGTTTTTAGCTGAGAGCCGTCTTGTGCAGAGATTTTGCAATAAGACTGGGGAGGGGGCACTACAAATAACTTTTGGCAGTCCTATTCAAGATCGAAAGGAATATATTCATAGCTTTACCCCCAATTCGCTGGGTAGATAAGGTATTTCATCATTTTTATACGATAGAGCAACGTAGAAAGCAGTAGATAAATGGAGTATCGAAATTGGCCCGAAACTCGGTCAGAAAGTACCCGAGTTTTGGTTATTAAAAAATATCCAACCAACAGTCCGAAAGAGGAGATACTTACTTACATTTTAAGCCAGCAACGCATGGAGGGTCTGGGACTGAGTTAATGCAGCCTTCCATCCTCGGCGCGCTACTTCCAGTCGGAAAGACCAAGTTGTCTTGTTTCCGCAATCACTTGGTCTTTATACCGGAGGTTCAGTCTCCCCCTTCTTATCGAATCAGAAGGCTCGGATTCGAAGACCCTCTGAGCTGGAGCTTTGGTGCCCATGCGCCCGATGTGGCCGAGCCATTGTAGTCGACGGATTTTTGCTTTCCAGACTATATCCACATTTTTGTACAGCTCATAGAATTCGCTGTTATATCCTCTCCATTTTTTTTTTTCAGGAGTCATTCTCTTATGATGTTTGTCACACAACCTAGACAGAGTGCGGACGGTTTGCGTAGTAGATGTTCGTTCACTCCAGGGGGTGTTATCCTAGATAGGATTCGAGAGGAACTCGACTGAATTTTCACGTTGGTTGTAGTTCCCAGCAAGTGTTCCATGCCATTATGGTGTTATATGAGAACTGCACACAGCCTTCCTCGCAGACAGGACCGAATATCCGTCGCAGAATTCTTCTTTTGAAGGAGCTAAGGATCAGCTCTGCTGTCCTGCTTATCGTCCAGCTTTCGGCTCCATATGGCAGGACTGGCAGGATAAGAGTCTTGTAGAGCATAACCTTGGCCTGATCTTCAATCGACGTGAACGCTTTCACAATGGTGCGACAATATCAATATCGTCTATGTAGCCCAGCAAATGGACCGATTTGTGGAAGATTGTACCTTCCGTGCTGACGTTGGTGCGTCGCATTATTTGTTCTAACACAAGATTGAAGAAGTCGCATGATAGCGCATCTCCTTGCCGAAATCCGGTGCAGGTTTCAAAAGGCTCGGAGGTTCTGGAGCCAAACTGCACAGTACATCGAGTGTTTGTTAACGTGGTTTGACACATCCGGATCCCGGGACCCTGAATTCGGTCATCGCAGTAAATCAACTTTAAGATGAATGCTGTCATATGTATGTATGTATGTTGGCGTTACAGTCCATGAAGAACCTGAGCCGAGCTTCTCTCAATCACCCATGTTGTGTGTGATTTCATTTTCACATAGGTGAAAGGGACCTACAGTTTATTGCCGGTTCCGAACGGCGAATTTCGAGAAGCTTTTCATGACAATTTTACTACAGGGGGTTTTGTCAGAACCCCGCTGAGGAGAAACACCGTGAAAAACACGTTCGATGACATGGCTGTGTCGGGATTCGATCCCGAGTCATCGGCGTCAGAGGCCAACACACTACCCACTGCGCCGCGGTGCTCTCAGTGTCATATGCGGCTTTAAAATCGATAAAGAGGTGGTAGGTATCGAATTGAAACTCGCTGGTCATCTCCAGGATTTGTCGCAGCGTCAAGATTTGGTTTATAGTCGCTTTGCTCAGCCGGAAGCCGCACTAGTATATGCCGATTAGTGCGATTCAAAACGATTTTAGACGTCCACGCTGGATAGGATCCTGTAAGCGACATTGAGCAATGATATAGCTCTGTGGATTTTTAAAAGGTAGGATCGCCTTTTTTGTAGATGGGCCATGCCTTCATTCTTCCGAATTCTACAGATGATTTGGTGCATACTCTCTACCAGAACATGGCCTCCAGCCTACTTCTTCAATGCTGGGAGGGGGAAAAACTTTGTCGACTGGAGGTGGGATCTCTTCGTCCACTACCACACTCTTTTCCCTATGCTCGCCAAGCAGCCGCGCTATTCCCTGCAGATCGGTAACAAGGTTCTTCTCGCAATTTGGAAGAGCATGGGTGCCATTTTTTTTTAGAGACTCGCGCAGGTTCAAGGGTTTTTATATTCTCTTATGATGTGAACCAACCTGAACGGAGTGCAGTGGCTTGGGTCGTTGATGTTCGTTCACTACTCTCAGGGGTGGTTATCCTAGATAGGATGAGAGCCGACCAAATTCCGCTTTGGTTATAGTCCGTAATAATTCGTTCGAGCACTTTTAATATTGCATATGCAGAGGATGAATTTCAGTTGACCATATACTGTGAGTGTTATGCCTGCAGCAGTACGTCTGATCACTTTTTGCATACGTTTTGTCCGTATAGGAATTACTTTTCTTGGCTATGAAGCGAATTTGAACTATAGACCTTCCGCTCGGCGGTCGATGATGTTAACCACTGCACCACGGCCACCCCTCAAAGTCCGCTGCGAGGCTTTTGGCTTTTTTGTAAAAAGCTCTTATCGCGTTTTCATCCCGGGACTATTCGATATCCTTGATGTGGGAGGCTGCGAAAATTCTCTTCTTTCGCCGCAGCGTCTTTTTTTCCTCCTTCCTTCTGGCTCGGTATTCCTCGCGTGCTGCTCGTGTTCTCCTTTGCAGCACCTTTTGGTACGCCTCGCGCCATAACCGGGAAGAGACCCGTGGTATGATGACGAATATGAGCAGAAAAAGCAAGCGGCCGACGAGGCGTACAAAAATAAAATAAAAAAAAAAAACCGAAGGAAGAGAGGAGTAGTGCAAAAGAACGCAAAGTTATTGAGTGGCGGAAACGCGTTTGGGGTAGCCGCACGGACGCGAGTAGAAAAACCAAATGTCTTTCGACTACCACATTTTTATTATCTAATTTTGCTATACAATCCTCTTTCTAGCTTAAAGCACTATTTTTCAAAAGAGCGATTTTTCGCATTGCCTAAAATGCGTCCCTGTACTGGCAATAACCTCATACTTAACGCTGACATGTTCTCGCGGTAGCCACTTTTTCTATGTATATTTAAAAACGTAAAGAACTACGTAAGGCGAACTAAGGCGAATAGACCAGCTTGAAATTAGTTCGTAGCCCAATTCGCAAAATTTTATCGAAAAATAGCTTTTTCTTTCGCTGTGATTTTTTCGAATTATTTCGACAGATCGATGTTATAGCTCACTATTGTACGCTCCAGTAATAGTTGTTACTGTCTCTCAGAAATCTACAAACATTGCGCTCCCTAAACGCCATAAAAAAAAAGAGTGATTGCGACCTTTCTAGACGAGAACAGTGTCTTTAACTCGCTCGGAGCGAGTGATTTTTTCGAATTATTTCGACAGATCGATGTTATAGCTCACTATTATACGCTCCAGTAATAGTTGTTACTGTCTCTAGGAAATCTACAAACATTGCGCTCACTGAACGTCATAAAAAAAAGAGTGATTGCGACTTTTCTAGACGAGAACAGTATCTTTAACTCGCTCAGAGCGGATTTATAGAGCGAAATCCATTATTTTCACTGTAGCCTCAGCTCTGTTATAGAAATGAATCATTTTTTTTTACCCGATTGCACTTTTTTCTCTCCAAAAAAAAAGTGAATCTTTGTACGAAACTGCCCTTTCACATTTGGCCACAAACTTAACGCATGGTCTACGCAATTGCCTGCCAATTGTGACCTAATGGATGAATTTGCTCCAAATTCAGCACCGTGTCGTCCAATAGACACTAGTATATAACGGTAACTGCAGTTTTTCTTAGAAACACGTCATACCTTCAAACACGGATTTTTATTGACTGAGTCGAGGTGTTGACGAATTGTGCAAATGTTTGTCGCTAACAAGCATCTCTAATGCAAAACTGCCATGCAGGAATTACTGTGAATTATAAGCTGAATAGGAAAAATTCTTAGGTTTCTCTATCGTACAGTGGAGTTTCAGCATTTGGAAACCTTTAAAGCCGCATTTCAGGATTACTAGCAGAAAAACGAATGTCTCCAATGCTTCACACTAATTTAACAAGTCACGCATATAGGCGTTGACATTATACACGTAATAATTTAAACTATTTGTCTTCGGTTAATTAGACAACTCTCTGGGCTTCTAGTTAGTGTAAGAGAAACTTTCGGATTATCCCCCCGAGGACAATTTTTTATTCATCACCAAGGTGTGCCATCACAGTTTATTTACGTGATGCCATTTAACAGAGTGTCTATTACCCTCGAGATGTCCCATTACCCATATCTTTATGACTTTTGGGCTCATGATCGAAACACTTGTACGCATAATCATCAAACCCTCCACGTATGTAGCACGTACTTAATTTCGCATTTCACAGCCCATAGCCCGATGCTTATAATCATATTTAGATTGCCATTTAGTCAGAGTCGCACCATCGAAGCATCGGAAACTTAATGAAAAAATCAATTTCCATTATCCTATCCCTCGCTGGTAACCGCCCGAAGAAATCTAATTATGATTACATCTACCAACTAGGTACGTCGACGTATGCGAAAGATAAAACGTACGCACGAGTAGTAGTGATAGGCAAATAAGCCCTAACCTGGTTAATAGAAGTTAAAAGGGTCACAGCAACATGGTATAGATGAAATTTGTCCCTGCTATCGCTCACTCAAGGAGGTTGTGATGGATACCAAATGCTAAAACATCACACCCAGGTTGAGTGAGTCAAAGCAAGGAAAAACGTTATTATGTTGCATATCTAGATATGTATGTATCTGTAGCATCTAAATCTCATGCATAAACATAAAAACAAACACCAATCTGAAAGAAATAAAAATAAAAGTTGAAAGCAAAGTTTGCCGAAAGGATTTACCAGATTAGACGATATTTACCCCGAAAAATTCCATGCACTATCAGTCGTGACGGCTCGTAATCCTGTGCATTCAAATAGACGACTCGACACAAAACCACCCAAGCTCCGGTATCTGAATTGGAACATCTCTCCAACAACTATGACTACAATGCATCTACTAGTAGATGTGCATCCTTTCTTTCTCCCTCCCTTTTGATACTATGAATTGAGTTGAAACTTTGGCTGACTGTCATCGCTAGACCAAAACGGAGCGCATAACACTGGTTAGTATGTGTGTTTTGTGTCCTTGTTCTGTTACTACTGATGGTTCTGGTGCCGCGGATACGTGTGGCAAGACAACGTGACGGTACATTTGGTTCGTACAAAATAGAAGAAAAAGTATTCAGAAGAGCACGTTACGGTGACAGGTCTGATTGAAAAGAAGGACTGTGCTTAAACGTGTAGTGTGTACCGTCGTGTGTCTTGAAGGATTTCCCTCGCCAAAGGAAACAAATAAAAGTAAAAACGTTCCCAAGGTACACAGAATGACATCACCTGTTCCCGTCGACATCGGCAATCATTAAAATTTTCTCTCCAGTCCATGAAGGCATGGGAAAAAGTCTATATTGATACTAAACCAAAGGACAGCTGTCTCCATGGCCCTTTAGTAAGACTCAAAACCAAATCGCACACATGTGTCTCTTACCAATAACCAGGCACAGTTGAATGGGAAAGAAGGGATGGGAAGGAATTCAATATCGAACAAATGGATCCTGTATGGCTTGTACGACTGTCCTAGTTGTACGCCTTGCGGGGTAGTTTTAGGTGAAAATGTGCTCCTTTCACTCCCATTCTATAGTAGTCCCCAAAAGCTATATTCCTTTATTCGCCGGTATTATTATATTGTTGTTGGCCCGTCATATTTTTTTATGTTTCCCTACGATGATGATTGGACTCGTGTGCGGGTGTGTCCTTCTGTAGCAGTCGTAACATAACCGCAAACACACACATCAAGATGGGAGAAGCGAAAACAAGCAAAATTTACTTTTGTGTCTCCATCCGGCGAAAAGGTATCCTGTGACGCTTGAATGCACAATCGCGCGCGCTAAATATATCCTGTGGGCGGAAGACGTCTATCTATACGTGCTCGTACGTGTAGGTAGAGAAAATGTTGATAGCGTTAGCGACAAGGACTAAAAGATATGATAGCTGGCAGGGAACCAGGTTTTTATTTCTAACCACTCCCATATGCTTTCCACTCTTTTTTGGATAGTGAGTTGAATCGCTTTGTGTGGTTACGATTCTCTGTGCCACAATGGAATTTTGCATACAAAAAATTGGAGAGAAACCCGAATGCAATTGACTTAAGGATGTGTCAGTGAATTCAGTAGAACCTCAATAAGTCTGATGATATCAAGTGTAGTATGCGGTATACGGATACGTGCGAGCGATAAGCATGTAAACGCTTCTAATTTGTTCGAACGGCGCACAAAGGAACTCAAGTAACTCCATTGTCGATATTGATTGCTGTTACTGGAGAGCTTCCAAAGAAAACAAATGTTGGCGACAAAATAAAAGTTTGCATACAAGGCGAGTCATTTGCTTACCAACCAAGGTAGGAGCTAAGCCTAAGAGTCTTGCAGGAAAATCCAGCGGATTTCTTTGTTTTTGAAATACTTGGCTGCTACGGATTGACACGACCTTCCAACAGACTTCCTGATAAACTCCGTCGTTCATTTTTACTCCGACTGGCACAAAAGGGAACGAAGTGCGCTCAGTCTTAGCTACTACGGCTCAAACCATCGACCCGAAATAGATCTAAATTTACAGCAGGACGTTCAAACAACCAGACTCGATCGCCTTGTTTGTTTACGAATCACTGCACAATGAACACGTTCCCACTACTGAAGAAAAAAGTCACCGCGAACGAGACACTGCTTTTACGCCTTCAATCCTTGGAGCCAAACTGCTTTCTGAGCAACTGTAAGCTGTTGAATCTTTTGTATCCTAAAAGACGAAGTCATCAACTAATTCCATAGGGTGCTATGCATGCTTACGACAGACACACCTAACTCTTTTGCCATTGCGCTTCTGCTACGTCGTGGATCTCGCTCCAATATGCTTCTCACTTTCTTCCCGTTCTAAGCTGATGTTGCAGTCGGTCTATGTCCGGCACCGTATTTTTTGCCTACTGTATAGGTAGTCCAATGTCATTTTATGATGAATTAGACTTATCTTTAGTTGGTAGGAAGGAAGGGGGGAGGGAGCGAGCAAACAGAGCAAAGAAGTTGATCGAGTTTAACATGGCAAATGCCAGCTTCGATCTCTGTCCCTGCTCAATAAACAACCACAAGCCTCGGATACGGACGGATACAAAGCTGACGACCCCCGCAAACGACTAAAGGACTTGAGAGTCTGCACCTGGAATGTGAGGTCCCTTAACAGACCGGGTGCAGGCGATCAATTGGAGTAAATCCTCAACTGCTATAAAGCAGATAGCACTCCAAAAGACGGATGAAAAACTGCGACATCTACTACGGGAACTGCTACAAGGAGAACAAACAGCACTTATTCGGGTGGCGAATTCGTATTTCGAGGAAGACTTAGACAAAAAGTCTTAAGCTTCCAGGATGTAAGCGAACACCTCATAGCAATCCGCATCAAAGCTAAATTTGGAAACATAAGCTTGATATGCCCTCATGCCCCAACGGAAGAAAAAGACGATTGACTCAAAGAAGAACTCGACGATCTCCTAGACAGAACCTATGCCCAATGCCTCAGCTACGACACAAAAATAGTTCTAGGAGATTTTAATGCAAAACTGGGCAAAGAGGACATATTTGGACATAGGTATTTGCCACCACATCCGACAACGGACTTAGGCTAATCGATTTCCTAACGGGGCGTAACCTCCTGGTAGCAAGCAAACGATTCCCCCATCGCAACATCCACAAGGGTACCTAGCGGTCTTTTGATCAATCGACCACTAACCAGATTGATCACATTGCGATCGACGCCAGACACTCCTTCAGTATTCTCGACGTAGGAACCTTCCGAGGGGCCAACATCGACTCGGGCCACTACCTTGCTGTAGCCAAAGTGCGAATGAGGATATCAAGAATGCTTAGGAGTCGAGTAGGACAACGTAAGTTTGACGTCGGAAAGCCGATCGTATCTCCTTCAAGCTCCCTCAAAATCCGCCCACAGCAGCACAAGCAATAGAGCAGGAATGCTCTATGCTCTAATGCTGCCTCAGAGGTGCTGGGTTTCAAACCGCCACCACCAAGAAACCCCTGGTTCGATGAACAATGCGAACAAGCCCATGCAAGCAAGCAGCATATAAAACCACGCTGCAACGACGGGCGAGAGCTGCTCGCGAAATCTACGAGCGGAAGAGAAGAGAGGAACACACGCTTCTCAGAAGAAAGAAAAGAGAACACGGATAGGGTGAGATCGAGGAGATGGAGTGATGCTTCTGCAGGAATGACACCCGGAAGTTTTACAATCAGGTAAAATGAACAGGCCAGGGCTACAAAGCCAGAGCGACGGCCTGCAGAAATGAAAATGGAGAACTGGTAGTAGAGTCACAGTCGATGCTGAGGATTTGGAAAGACCACTTCTGCAGACTGTATAACGGCGATGACAAACAAGATACCGCTGTCAGGCAGAGCGATCCGTTCGAACTGGACGACCATGTAAGAGAATTCTGTCCACCCGACCTAAACGAAGTCAAAACATCGATATTAGGACTTAAGTCTGGAGATGAACGCACTATCTCATTTGCAAGATATGGTTAGAGGAAAGCATGCCCGAGGAATGGAGTCTCAGCATCGTTTGCCCCGCTCCATAAGAAAGGAGACCCCTATAACTGCGCCAACTATAGAGGAATAAGTCTCCTTAACACCGCATATAAGATCTTCTCTGCCGTATTGTGTGAACGCCTGAAACCATTTGTGGATAACCTAATCGGCTCTTATCAGTGTGGTTTCAGGACAGGTAAATCCACAATAGGTCAAATATTTACGCTACGGCAGATCTTGGAGAAGACCAAATACCAAATCGACACTCATCACCTTTTCGTCGATTTCAAGGCTGCATATGACAGCGTGTATAGAGATGTACTATACAAAGCCATGTCTAGTTTTAACATCCCTGCCACATTCGTCCGGCTGTGCAGGATGACAATGGAGAATTCTCACTGCTCCTGGTCGGTAATGAACAAACCGAGACATTTGATGTTAAAAAAGGATTTAGGCAATGTGACGCGCTGTCATGCAACTTTTTCAACATCGTGCTTGAAAAGATCGTGCAGAGTCACTGGCCAACACAAGAGGTACGATCTATTTCAAGACGACATTGACGTGATTGGGGATGGGAAGAAGCAATCATGCTCTGCTCCTAATAGGACTGATTTTGTAGAATTTTATTTCCAATTTTAGCTCTTTCTCTGTCTGTTGTCCTTAAAATGACCAGAGACCCGAAACTAGAAAACAAGGTCAACAGCTTCAAAAAACTTTGGGAGATAGCAGAAGGTACATTTTTGGGATTTACAAAACCTTTAGTCTTCTTAAGTTCCCCGCAATAACCATATACTGCAGATTTTTAAAATATAACGTCTTAGGCAAGTTGACCAACCCATTCGACTATCGGGTATAAGCTCTGCGGTATTATGGTTGGTTGTTTAGGTGGCTTCCCTCCGCAAAGCGGTGGGAATCCTGGACCAAGATAGGTCCATTGGGCTACCACTCGAGTCGGCCTGGCCTGTTTTGAATAAAATTCGATAATTTGCAGATCTCCGCTTCGCATAGATCCGCTACTTCATCTTGGCGATTCGAGTGCTTCTATTGCCGCTTGGCTGTCCGTATAGATGACAATGGCACTGTAATCCATCCATCTCAAGGACAGCCAGTCGACGACCTCACGAATTGCTCCTAATTCAAATTGGAATACACTATCGTGGTTCGGTAGTCTGAAGGATTGGCCAATTTTCAGAGTCGGTGCATAGACAACGGCACCCGCACCATTGACTGTCCTGGACACGTTATCCCTGTTTTGGCGTAGAATACTAGCATGTCCTATTTCCAAGAACTTCCAATGAGCTGATTCCGATTTCAACAACGCAACGCCGATTTCTTCGCTTTTCCCTTACCAAAAAGATCCAAGGGGGGAGGTGAAGCATCGTTTCGAAGACTGTGGTGGAGGTTGTTCGCAGTGCCCCGGTTATAGCGATGTATACCATCCTTTGTACTCTATTTAGAAGTTTTTATTTGTTTTTTATAATTCGCGCAGGTTCAAGAGTCATACAACCTGGGCGGAGTGCAGGTGGCTTGGGTCGTAGGTTTTCTTTCACTACACTCCAGAGGTGGTTGTCCTAGATAGGATTCGAGAGGAACACGACTAATTTTTCACGCTGATTGTAGTTCTCAGCAATAGTTAGATCTACAAAATGCCGTCCGCCAGACTAAGCAGCCGTACGTGGCTCGAAAAAGTAGAGAATCGATGGAAAAAAGTTTTTGTCAAACGTATTTTTTCGGTGAATTTTGAAAGATCTAAGAAGAGATGTAAGGACTTCTGCGGTGTAGGTAGGCCCTTCACATGGCGACATCCTCCCTGAATCCCACTATGGTGCGGGCAACAGCAAAAGAAAATCAAAAATTGCTGTCCAGCACCTCAAATTAAGTAGAGGAAAGTGCAGTATTCCTCTAGGGATTCGGGTCAAGAGACAGAGGGAACGATAAAGTAACTCGCTTGATTATGCTCCTGACCCACTACGGCAATTGAGGAATAAATGTTCCCTACATCACTCTAATAAGCATCATCCTCCTTTAAATCATATGTAACACTCACTACAATCAATGACCTTACATGCTACAGCCTACCCAGGGACGATAGCTCACAGTTCTTCCTTCGGCTCATCTGGGCTGACGTAGTCCTCGCTCGCGGTTTCTATGTTGCTGGATCTTTCTTCTTTCTCCCCATCGTTATCAGGTTTCAAGACGAGTTGCTTTATAGGTGATACGTTTTCTGCTGTTAAGTCAAATGTTATGTGGTTGGTCACTTGTACTTCATCGCAAGGCTCATCAAACAACACGTCTCGTTTTTCAATAATCTGATGATTTTCTTTGTCGTACAGTCTATAGGCTTTCGATACTAGTGAGTATCCCACCAGGCGATACTCTTTGCCCTTCGCTTGGAATTTGCTGCGACGCGTTTTATCTAAGCCAACGGCTACTGATCCAAATGTGCGCATATTTTTGACATTGGGCTTCCGGCCGCTCCATGCTTCAAATGGAGTCATACCCGCCAAAGCTATAGTTGGCGATCTGTTGCGTATGTAGCACGCCGTCTGCAGTGCCTCTGCCCATAAAAACTCCGGCATATTAGAGTGCACGAGCAAACTCCTCGCCATCTCAACAAGGGTCCGGTTCGCCCTTTCTGCGACCCCATTCTGTTGTGGGCTGTATGGAACCGTAAGTTGACGCACTATGCCTTGCTCCTGCAAAAAATCATCAAAACGCTTGTTAACATACTCACGCCCGTTGTCGCTGCGTATGGCCTTGATCTTGCATCCAGTCTGACGTTCTGCCATGTTCTTGAATAACACAAATTTTTCAAATACCTCATCCTTTGACTTGAGGAAATATGTAAAGATGCGCCGAGACATGTCATCGATAAAAGTTAAAAAGTACGTCGACCCCCCAAGAAATCGTTTTTCGAATGGTCCACATACATCCGTATGTACAAGCTCTAAAAGACGCTGTTTCCGATTTTCTGATGCAGCAGGAAAGGGTTGTGTGTGGATTTTAGTTTTCATGCATGTCCTGCATTTCGAGGTGTCAGAGAAATCTACATTCTCTATTCCAAGCACCATCCTATTTCTGGCGAGATTCATCAAACTGGCATAATTAAGATGTCCATATCTGTTATGCCATACTGTTGCACTAGGCTGCGCCGCAACATAACAAGCATTTCGTTTGCCTTCGAACACAAAGAGCTTATCTTTTTTCTGCGCTTTCAATATCTGTGTGCCTTGTTGAATTACAACCGCTTGCTTATTATTAAAAAGCACTGTGCAACCCCGTTCGACGGCTCGACTGATCGACACAAAATTCCCTCTCATACCAGGAACATACAATACATTTTCTAACTTTAACTCACCCAAATCGGTTTGAAGTATGACGTCCCCTCTGCCTTCTGCTCGTATGATTTTATTGTCTGCCAGCACAATGTCCTCTGCCTGTGGAACGAAATTCGTCAAAAGGTCACGTATGCAACACATATGCGTAGTGGCCCCGCTATCCAGGCACCAGCTTGAATTATCATGATCGTGCATGTCTGCCACTGCAAGGACAGTAAACGATCGTTGTTGTCGAATTTTCAGTGTTTCCTTTTTGCTGCTGTGTTTGCACTGTTTTTTATAGTGGCCACTCTTTCCGCATTTAAAGCATACAATGTCCTTTTTCTCCTTTTTGCATGACGTCTTTGTATTCATATGAAATGCCTGCTGCTCACTGCTATGTGACGATTTTTCTTCATTTCCTTTGCGCTCTCCCACTTCTAGCAATTTAATCTTTAATATGTCCAGAGAGGGGAGAGTGTCGCGCGTTTCCATAGCCATGACGAAATTCTCATATTCCTTTGGCAAACTGGATAGGAGTATTATTACGACTAGCTCCTCGCTTATCTTAATATCCACTTCAGCAAGCTTGTCAATCGTTGAGCAAAACGTATTTATGTAGCTGGACACAACTTCTCCATGTGCCATCCGCAAACCAAGCAACTTTTTGTAAAGTGATACTTTTCTTACTGGACCACTGGGTTGATGCACATCCTTGAGACTTTTCCAGGCATTCGCTGCAGTTTTACTTTGCTTGACATAACACAACTGCGATGGCTTCACGCTCAAAGTAATCATTGCCAATGCCTTTTCATCCAGAACATCCCAGTTAACTGAATCCTCCAACGGCCGTACTCCATTCACCACTTTCCACACCTCTGCGTGCACCAACACGCTACGCATCTGAATGCTCCAGGTGTCATAGTTTCCTTCGTCTAGCTTATCTATCTGGTATATGGAACTCATTGTTAAACACTTGTGCCCTTCGTACCTGGGCCCATAACCTGTTTTAATAATAGCCGTACACTCCGATTTGAGAACAGATATTTATTATTAATTAGGAATAAACAGTGGAATAAAAACGTGTGTTCACTCTGGATCCACAAAGGAAACTGAACTTCAAGGATTAAACAAAGTAACCAAAAATAAAAGTTCATTCATGCACGCTGTGTGCTTTTTCTTATGTGTGTTGGACTTACATGCACATACATTCACATTGCATTTCACTTTTAACATCTCTAAAATACCGAAAGATAGGGGGGATTAGAGATCGCATTACATGTACTTGCACTTAGAAGATACTTGATGACGATGACGATATACGAGTACGAAGACGACAGTGCAACCCAGCAGCAGATCCTTTTGGCAACGGCCAACAACCACTTTTCCAACTTTTTGGCACCAAATCCAAAATATGTACATACAAGTGTATAAGCATGGCTGGAGCAAATAGATGCAATCAATTTACAAATGTCAGTCAAAATGCGGTTTTGCTTCGAGTAATTAATCGATTTCCATTCTCCGTACGTCGTACTTTACGCCACCTACATATGTACGTCCCAGTTCATGCCCATTGTGTGACGTATCGGACAGTTTGCCGTCTTACAGGCGGAAAGGTAACAAAGAAATGGCTCATCCTTCGCATATGTTATCGTTCTAGTTCACCTAACCATCTCTCTAGTACAACTGGCATTCATATTGCCGAGTAGATTGACTGGTAACAAAAGAGGCAAACACAGAGGAGTAAAGTATGTCGCCCACAATGGCTGGGCTACGTTTCGGTTTAAGTGTGGGAGAGTTTTAATGGAATTCAGAACAAGGATATGTCCGGCAATGTAGTCAGCTTTATTGACATTTTCCTTGTTATCCAAAATCGAACGACCAGGTTTCGTGTCATCATCATCATTCCGAGTTCAGGGAACAGGCGTGTCTCGATAGAAATCATTCACACTATTGTCACACACACAGAGAGAGAGATAGAGCGAGAGAGCAAGATGGACAAGCAGCAGGAGTAACAAGAAAAAAAGGATAAATAAATTAAAACGATACTTGAGAACGGTCTGGAGGCGTCCAGGCTATCATATCACGTTGCACACGGCGGGTGCGACGAAATGGTCTGATTTTGGTGCCCGAGAAGGGATTAAAAAGTAAACTCCATTATCCTAGAGTATCTGCGGTTCGGGGTTGATGAGGTCCTTTTCATTCTTTTTTCCATGCTATCGCTTGCACACCCTTTGGCAGATCATTAGAATAAACCGGCTTCTGTTTTTGAGTGCGGTTTTATATTCAAAGGATATTCCATGAAGGATGAAGTGGCTTCGTAAAGTACGTTATGGCATGTTTCGAGGCAATGATGATGGAGATTTTTAATCGAGTGTGTTGGACGGATGCGTGCTTTGTTTAAACGGAGAGGAAGAGACCATTGGCATTAAGTAAGTGAGTGCAGATAAACGTGCTCTTTTTGTTCTTGTTTTTACGAAAATTGCTTCAGTCATGATGGGAGTATTTTTTACGATTCTAATGCTTAGACAACAGATGCCCCAAAATTCGCTTGTTAGAGATCGAGTTACTATAAATTAAAGCTTTAAACCTCAGTCGAATTCATCACATTTACATTCACAATTTCAGAACTACCTTTGCTTGATCCTTGGCACTTCATAAGCCTAATTAATTCACACACCCAACAAACAACTCGAAATATTTGCCAACACAACAGCTTCATCATTTGATCCTCGACCGGACGATGATGGTGTATACCAGGTTCACAGGCACATCTCACCCATGTTGGCCGATGTTGGTCTTATTTCAATTCGAAATCCAAATGTTTTCATACAATTTTCAAATAGTACTGTGCAAATATTATATCCTCTCGTCCTGCTGTTCCGTTTCAATTATTTGCATTGAAATAGGGACTTTCAAGGAATATACAAGTCGCAGAGCTATCCTGCTTAACGAGCAAATACAACAAGACTACATCGCGAAAGGCAACAGATGAGAATTAAGAAATGCAAACGAAACTTCCAATCAAATGCAGCAACGAACCGAGTAACGGCCGCGGCGTCCAATCTCCCTCGCAAGGACATTGCATATTTAATTAAATTTAATAATTCTTCAACGCGGACAATCCTCCTATTCAGTAGGAGGAATAGGAGCTCTTCAGTGGAGTATCTGTGTGTGCAGTAGGTGTAAACTATCATGAATTCGAATTACCCCATGGAACAGTAGAGAGTAAGGACTAGTGGCATGTCCCTTCAAATCATTAAAATCATGTTTCTACCATATCTACGGCTTCACTTGGGACTTCACTACTTGGTTACAGGTCTTTTTTGGTTTTTCTCTCTTTCAACATTCGATATATGTGGAAATGAAAATGGGAATGGCCATGTGTCGATGGTCAGCTCAGTAGCAGGAGCCAACTGGGTAAACAAAGGCGAGAGTGAAGCCCAAAAAGTGTCACTCTGTCCTTGCTGCTCGGACAAAGTGTATGAGAGGAATGAAAGGAAAAAAAAAAACGGAAAGAAATAATGAAGCCTGCAATAGATATATCGGATGACACTGCTCGAGTTGGTGGGCTTGGTGTTGGTGTCATCGTTAAGGTTGATAGTGGCCATGTGTGAAAAGCAAATTCGAACTCAAACCCGACTACACCCTCTAGTCGCGTCATTATTTGATGTTCGCTTCGATGCATTTATTCAGGTTCTGGTATCTACTGATGGCTGATGGCTACTTACGCCAACTGAAATCGAGACGCTTCATATTCACTATCGCATGCGAGTAGGATAACCACCAACACAAGAGGCCATATATGTGTTCCTCCTATCCCTCTCTCACTGTATAGCTCACGAACTAATTCGAAGAAGGAGCAGAGAAAAATGAAAGCAAAAAAAAAAAAAAAAAGAACGCCAGAGCCTTTTGCATTAAATCGACACGAACGAGTAGTTTTCCAGTCTCTAGTCCTTGAGACCACTACCCGCTCACCATCGTGCACTTAAATTGCTTCCATTGGGAGTTAAGCTATCGGCTTGGGGTATAGATGGTTCTTGATCGATCTGGGATTGTGGCTTTATCATGTCTATTTGTCTGTTCGTCGGTCTATCCACCTATCTATCTATCTGCCTGTCTGTCTGTCTGTTTGTCTGAGGGGCATTCAAGGATAGATAAAGACAAAAATCTCAGACTAAAATCAATTGTCAATTCTAGATACTATCGCACGACAAACAACAACAGCAACAAGGACGAAAACGTCTTTTGTCCAAAAACTCTCAAGTAAGTGGTTGTTCTTTCTCAACTCCCACCAATCCCTCTATACCTTCGTGTCTGAGCATATCCATCGATGGGACAATCATCCTTCAAATCAAGTATCGAATTTCCCAATGAACACACTTACACTGGTGAATGTTTGGTTTGATGGATAATCGTCGTCCACATAAGCACCCTCAAACACTGGTGCATACATACGCACATACGTACATACATGGGTAGCCAAATGTATCATTGGCGTCGACGGCGGCGAAACGACAGACATCAAATGAATGGAACTGAATTCGATTTATTGGCCAAGAATAATTGATAAGAGCATTTCAATCAATCTACCTTAATTTTTTCTCATTTTCAATTTTATTTTTACCTTTTTCCTCCTTTGTTCCCCTGATTCACCATTCATTTGCTGCTGAATTCGCCCCAAAAATATTATTGTGAAGAGTAAACATGGTGTGAAACCGTATCCGATTTTTATTTGTAAACTTTTCTTTTTAGGTTGTATTCAATTACCGTACGTGCTTCGGTTGAAATAATATACTCACATTTTTCTATAGAATACTTTCAGGGGTTTATTGACGTTTATCATCGAAAATAGGTGATGGGTGAATTCGAAAGAAATTACTACTTTTCGAACAGTCGTTCCGGATAAGTGTGAATTCGGTGTAATCTGATGAGATCATTAATTATTCGAAACCTCGAGACGAATTCGAAATTGATGGGATTTTTGTTTGAAATGTCAAATTGTTAAATTGACATTAATAAAGTAGATTGATACGAGAGAAAATTTGGTTTAGAGGACTTTTTGGCCAAAAATATTTGAGATGGGACGGTGTTAGCTCAATATCCTTGCACTTGGCTTTTTTGGCCGTTCAAAATTCAGAAAGGACATTTCTAATTCATTTGAATGATCAGCGTCATATTTACCACCTCTATCTACGTAGTGTAGAACACGAGAAGCGCGCGATAGAGGGATGCTATCGCAGGAACGACGTTGATTGGTCATGGTTATAAAGCCATAGCGGAAGCCTGCAGGGATGAACACGAATCACAATCGATGCTGAGAATGTGGAAAGACTATTTCTGCGGACTGTATAACGGCGAAGATGGTCAAGATGCCGCTGTCAGGCAGAACGCACCATTCACACTGGACGAAGATGAGAGAGAATTCCATCCACCTGACTTAAACGAGGTTCAGATAGCGGTCTCGAAATCGAAGTCTTATAAGGCTGCTGGCGTAGACGGTCTGTCCTATCAATGTGGTTTCAGGCCAGTTATGTTTAGACAACCCTGCCAAACTCGTCAGGTTGTGTAGGATGACAATGGAGAATTCTCGTTGCTCCATTTAGGTCGGTAAGGAGTTAACCGAGACCTACGATGTCAAAAAAGGATTCAGGCAGGGCGACGCACTGTCATGTGATTTTTTCATCATCATCCTTGAAGAGACGTGTGGGATTCACTCGCCAATATAAGAGACACGATCTATTTCAAGTCTGCACAATTGCTAGCATATTCTGATGACATTGACGTAATTGGGAGAACGCAGCGAGACGTCAATTTATCTTTTGTGAGCGTTAGATCAGAAGCGGCTAAAGTAGGTCTGAAAGTAAACGAGGCTCACTGGTAACAAGCGGCAACGACATCAGCGCTGACATTAGGCGCAGAATAATTCTTGCCAACCGCTGTTTCTTCGGGCTCAAGAGGCAATTGAGTAGAAGAGCCCTCTCTCGGAAAACTAAGGTCCTCCTCTACGGCGCAGAGGCTTGAACCTTATCAAATGTGAATGAAGAGGCCTTTGGTCGTTTCGAGAGGAAAGTTCTGCGTACAATCTTCGATCCCGTTTGTGTTGACGAAGAGTGGAGGAGAAGATTCAACCACGAACTGTACGGGCTGTACTGCGACATCGGCCTAGTTCGACGTCTACGGATTCAATGTCTTAGATGGAAAGGCCATGTAGGGCGGGTGAACAGCACAGCATCGGCCGCCCGAAGAGTCTTTGACCCCAACCTGGAAGGACGACGCCATCTAGGGTGGCGCACACGGGTGGAAAGGGACCTTAATCAACTGGGCGTGTGACCATGGGAACAGCTAGCTTGTTGGTTGAGGCCCAGGTTCACCCCGAACTTTAGCACCACCTAAGTTAATAAGTATGTATCTACATACGTAGTGTGTTAAGCTCTGACGCAGGATGAGTGAGTTCGGATCCTGATAACACCAACGCCATCGAATGTTTATTACATTGCGTCACTCCTCGGCGAGGCACTGGCAAAATCCCCCTTAGTGTACTTGCCATGAAAATAAGCTTTCCGACTCACGCCGTTCGGGATCGGCATCAAATTGTATACCTTGTATACCGCACCCTTTGACTAATCATCGGCCTGTCATTGTCAATTTATTCAGTAAACTCAACATTTTCATCACGGTAAAGTTCACGGACGAGCAAGAGTGTTAACTCTAATTTTCGGTCGTCATTCCCGCCCTAGTAGACACCTAGACAGGCAATAATAGGTCTAGTGCAAAAATTAGATTCTACATATTCGTTGTGTGATGTTGCCGTGTCAGTGAGACAACGGGTTGGTCGAAGTGTCGAAAATATCGCTGCCGTTCGGGCGTCCGTAGCAAACGATCCAAATCAATCCACGGCGTTCTCAAAAATTGGGCATCGCTCAGCCCACATTATGGCGTATTTTGCGTAAGGATCTTGGTTTACATCCATACAAGATCATACTAAAGAATTGAAGCCGATGGACCATTTGAAGCGACGTACGTTCTCTGATTGGGATCTGGAGAAGATGCGCCAAGATGATGAATTTCATCGAAATATCATCTTCAGTGACGAAGTTCATTTTTGGCTCGATGGGTTCGTCAATAAGCAAAATATGCGTTATTGGTCGGGTGAAAATCCACATGTGCTTCATGAATCACCACTACATCCACAAAAAATAACGGTTTGGTGCGGTTTGCATGCCGGCGGCGTTATTGGGCCATATTTTTTCGTCGACGATAACGATTGTCACGTTACTGTGAATGGCCAGCGTTATCGCGCCATGATTACCGATTATTTTTGACCCGAACTGGAAGATATGGACTTGGGCGACATGTGGTTTTAACAGGATGGTGCCACAAGCCACACAGCACACGTTACAATCGATTTTTTGAAGAGTAAGCCACGAGAGCACCGTGGCGCAGTGGGTAGTGTGTTGGCCTCTGACGCCGATGACACGGGTTCGAATCCTGACACAGCCATGTCATCGAACGTGTTTTTCACAGTGTTTCTCCTCCGTGGGGTTCTGACAAAACCCCCTGTAGTAAAATTGTCATGAAAAGCTTCTCGAAATTCGCCGTTCGGAACCGGCAATAAACTGTAGGTCCCTTTCACCTATGGGAAGATGAAATCACACATAACATGGGTGATTGAGAGAAGCTCGGCTCAGGTTCTTCATGGACTGTAACGCCAACATACATACATACAAGTTTGATGAGCGTGTTATCTCAAGAAATGGCCCAGTCGGTTGGCCGCCTGCTATTTAACGCCTCTAGACTATTTTCTTTGGGATGACGTTAAGTCATTGGTTTATGCCAACAAGCCGACGACGTTGAAAGAGCTCAGAGCCAACACTGAACGCGAAATACCGGCCGTTTCGGCCGAATTGTGTGGCCGAGTCATTCAGAATTGTGTCCAACGAATCGACCGCTGCAAACGCGCCCGCGTTGGCCATATGAACGAAGTCGAGTTCCATTCATAAATGTTTTGATTGTACTTCAAGCCGATAATAAAGTTTTTGAAACATCTTAAATGGGTTTGCGTTTTATTTAGAAAAAAAAAGTTGTCAAGTCCTTATTGGAAATCACATACAGCGTGGGTGATTGAGAGAAGCTTGGCTCTCGCTCTTCATAGGCTTCAACGCCACCAAAGTAAAGCACATACATACATATGTACATATACGTATACAGCGATTGAAACTCACAGTCGCAAAAATCACTGCGAATTATCAGGGAATACGAAAAGACTGAAGCAGAGATTTACTGAACCCGGGTGGCTACCTGTGTCATATAAAAACTCTTGAGTATTCCTACAATTTCAGAGCGTTTTGAAGGAGTAGAAAAACAATAAAACGCAAAGTCCCACTCCGCTAACCGCAATCCAAACGTACTTTTCCATTCCGAAGGAAAATACACACATTTCTCCAACTGCGAAGAAATGCATTCCAAGAAATCATTCCACCACTTCAGTGAACAGCAAATAGGCAAACATCATCGTTTGTGTCCAATAGTCCACGTCTCAGCCACTCACCATGTTTATCGTCTATCGTATCACGACAGTTGGCCACTCCCTGCCCAAGGAATTTCCGCACAATTTTATCCTTAAAGTACGCGCACAACAATTTACCACAATTTTCATACCAAACCCTTTATACCAACGAATGCATTCCCCATCAACCCCATTATCCTGTCGCCCGTTCCACCATCCGTATACGGAGAGTAAGAGTTTTTCAAGAAATCAAATAAACAAAAACCGAGTCCTTTCGTGCGGAAAATCTCTTCTTACTCTCGTTTCGTGAATTCCCTTTCGATTTAATTCTTAAATTGCACCAACCTCAGAGTCCTGAATGAGGGATGCAAAACAACAGAGCGTTGTGTGTATGTGTTCCTTTTGGATGAATGATGAAGAAAAGATACATTTTCGTTTTTTTTTTTCTGTGATTTAAGCAGTTCGCTAAACTGTGAATCCTTTTCTTCTTAAGTACCCCAAGTGGATATGACATCAAATGCCTGATGGGTATGAGAATGAGGATGAGTTGTGCACTTGTGTACTACGTACAGTACCTAACCACGATTGCGCCCACTCCAAAGTATACTTGCCAATTCGTGTCAACAGATACATTTCTCGCTTGCGTGCATATGTATTCAGGTCCTTCTACCATAAGGTCCTCTTCTTCAGTTCCTATTGTATTCCTATTCTCGTATATAAATACGTGTCGAGGGTTGGGCGGTAGGATGTGTATTATTTTTATTTCGCATTATTTTATAAGGACAAATGACACATACTATAGTATAGAGTACACAATACTGTGTACTGTGTGTACAGGACACAGGACACATAGTGAATATGAAGCGCACATACTCGTACAGCTCATAAGCTCTTTGTATTATGCGCGTTTCTACATGGTTTTCATGAGGATGATGATGATTATGATGTGCAGAAGACGACGACGGCACTTATACATAACAAAAGGCGCAAGGACATTTTTATTCTCCTTTCTTTAGAATTTTTGTTTATGTTCCTTTATAGTAGTGTATATCCTTGTGCATAGTAGCGTATTTGTCGCCATTGCTTTTGTATGACACCCACCCAACCACCCATCCACCCATCCACTCACGTGAGCAAAGGGATGGGATAATGTTTTTGACTAACCCATTCCCTTCATGCCAATCGTCCTTTTTTTGTATTCTTTATTTTATTTTAGTTGCGCTTGCTTGTATCTAAATTTCCATTTTTATTGCGCATCATTCGAGCGCGACAAAATACTTTTCTTTAGTTTGTTTGCTGTCGAATGCCGTGCCCAAACCAAAACTGACGTTAAGTGTTAACTGATAGAGTCCTAACTCCAAGATGGTTATGTCATGGACATACTTCAAGGACGAAGTATTCGTAAGGCAAGAAACTGCTACGAAAAGTTATCCAAAAAACGCCGTCGTGAGTCCTTCATTTCGCTTCCCTCCCTGAATAGCGCATTTTAGGGACAGTTTAAGGATATTCTCTATTCGCTTTTCCCTTTTGCCGTTAGTTGGCGCTTTTCTCCTTTCGTTTGCTACTTTTTTTCCTCATTTTTTACGCGTGCAATGCAGCGATAGAAAATTTCCATTTAAAATTTTGCGGTTCGGGTGGTGTTCTTTTGCTCGTGTTTGTGTCCTTTTGAACAGGAACGAGTAGGAAATTATGATGAATTTTGATGGAGCCAAACGGGGAACGTGGCAGGTGGGGGAAATTGAATAAAATATTTCGGGGTAAAACGAAATGGCTTATAGGATCGACGGGCAATTTTCTAAAAGAAAAAAAAAAAAACCCGTTGGATGGAGGCTTCAAGGCTTCGCCGAATACCAGTGATGTTGGATGGGAGACCGTGTACAAAGGCGACCTGAAAGAGTAGCGAATTTGTTACCTATTCAATGGTTACACAAGCGGAAACTGCTTTTAACCATGTCATGGAGGAGGAGGTTGTTTGGTTTTTTTGTATAATTTATTTGCAAACCTGTAAAGGAGTTGTCGTTGTCCTTAAGGAGGGGATTGTTAAGTTATGAGCAGCAGGATTATAGTCAAGATTATTGGAAAGTAGTTTGGTCCTCAAGAGTGGAGGTAGAGCTACCAAAAGACGTAGTTAAAAGTATGGCACCCTGTGGCACTCTATTCTAGTGTTGGCTCGTCTAAGCCAACCTATTAAAAACTGTAACTCGAAAAATGTAAGCGACAAGCTTTATGTGAAAAATAGAACACGCTATTCCACCGTAGCCATAAATATAGTGCTCCAGTAACACCTGGTCACTCTGCGAACGGAGGCCTGTAAGGACGAAATAGAGACCTAGTAGGAGATCCACAGAATCTTGAAAGACTACTTCTACAGACTGTATAATGGCGATGACGAAACAAATTCCGCTGTCAGGTGGAATGACCCACTCACAACGAACGATGTTAGCAGACAATTCCGTCCCCCTGGCCTGGACGAAGTTAAGAATGTTATGGACTTAAGCTTGTCTAATAAAGCTGCTGGAGCAGACGGATTACCGCACGAGCTATTTAAGGCAGCTGAAGATGACCTGGTTGGGAGTATGCACCAGCTCATCTGTTAGATATGGTCAGGGGAATACACGCCCGTTGTATGGAATCTTAGTATTGCCCTCCCGATCCAAAAGAAAGGAGACCCCTTTGTCAGAGGTATATTAAAGATCTTCTCTGCTGCACCCTGAGAGCATCTGCAACCATTCGTTAATGAACTCATTGGTCCACATTAGTTTGGTTTCAGACCCCGGAAGTTCACTATGGATCAAGTATTCACACTGCAGCAGATCCTGAAAAAAATCAACGAATTCCCGGTCGACAGCCATCATCTGTTTGTCGACTCTGGCCGCATACGATAGCGTACATAGAGACGAGCTATACAGCGCCATGTCTAGTTTTGACATCCCTGCCCAATTCGTCAGATTGTCCAGGATGATATCGGAGAATTCTCGCTGCTCCATCAGGGTCGGAAGGGACTTAATTGAGACCTTTAATGTTAGAAAAGGTTTTAGACAGGGCGAAACGCTATCGTTCGGCTTTTTCAACATCGTCCTTGAGAGGATCCTGCAATACGAGGGGCACGATCTCTTTCAAGTCCGTACAACTGCTCGCATATGCCGATGACATTGACATAATTGGACGAGCTTAGCGAGATGACATTGAGGACTCTATCAGCATTGCGGCGGAAGGGCAAGACGAAATATATGCTGTCGTCGAAAAAGGACACGAACCATCGGCGTCTTGGCCAGGGCGTTACAGCCCATGAAGGACCAAAGCCAAGCTTCTTTTCAATCACCCATGATTTATTTTTCACACAGGTGAAAGGGACCTACAGCTTAATGCCGATTCCGAAAAGCGTGAGTTGAGAAGCTTTTTCGAGGAATGATATACTACGGGGGGTTTTGCCAATACCCCGCTACTGCGGCGCCGCGCAGATAGTCAAGGTCAAGGACTTCATCTACCTAGGCTCAACCTAGGTAACTAATATTGGAAATGATTGTGCAAAAATCACTGGCCAATACAAGAGGCACAATCTATTTCAAATCCTCGCAACTCCTTGCATACGCCGACGATATTGACATAATAGGTAGATCGCAGCGAGATGTCAATGAGGCGTTTGCGAGTATTGAGATGGAGGCGGCGAAAATTGGTTAGGCGGTAAACGAGGACAAAACTGAATATATGCTGTCATCAAAAAAGGACGCTCAACACCGACGTCTTGGCCAGAACGTTTGTATTGGCAGATATAAGTTCGAGGTGGTTAAGGACTTCGTCTACCTTGGCTCCGCAGTGACCTGGAACAACGACATCAGTTCCGAAATCAAACGCAGAATCACTCTTGCCAATCGCTGTTTCTTTGGGCTCAGGAGGCAACTGAGTAATAGAGCCCTCTCCCGAACGACAAAGTTGACTCTATATAAGACCCTTATCATCCCGGTCCTGTTGTACGACGCAGAAGCATGGACACTATCAAAAGCGGAAAGGGGGACCTTGGTCGGCTCGAGAGAAAGATTTTGTGCGTGATTTTTGGGCCTATAAACGCAGACGGGGGATGGAGGAGAAGATTCAACCACGAACTTTACGGGCTGTACAGCGACATGAGCCTAGTCAGGCGTCTACGGATTCAACGCCTAAGATGGCTGGGCCATGTAGAACGAATGGACACCACAGCTCCAGCCCGGAGAGTCTTTGAATCCAACCCCGAGGGACGAAGAAGCAGATGACGGCCGCACTTAAGATGGCGCACACAGGTGGAAGGGGACCTCAGCCAACTGGGTGTGCGGCAATGGAAAAGGCTAGTGAAAGATCGTGCTAGTTGGAGGGGCATGTTGGTTGAGGCCCAGATTCACCCCGAACTGTAGCGCCCACTAAGAAGAAGAAGACACCCTGTTCCTTGCAAAGTACATATATGTAATGGCATGCAATCGTCTCGTCACTTACCACCTTTAAAAGACTACCCCTCAAAAGCTTACCTGAAAACAGAACAAACAGAAAATCGTAATCACATCAATAATCCATTACAGGGTGTATACGAATAGAAAAATGCCGGAAATTAAAACACAACAACAACAACATCGAAAAATATCTGAAGGAAAACTCAAACAACAACAACAAGAAAAAATAAGGAAATTAAGTTGAAATTGACATAATTCCATTCCACTCGAAATGCGAATGGAATAGCCCCGCAGGCAAGTTCTAATTTTTACAACACAACCCACAAGGACTGAGGAGTAAACCAAAGGCAAACATTGAATTTCGCACCATGGATCAAGTATTCCTTTAAATTGTAATAGAATAGAATGGGAGGAGCAGTTCTCGAAACAAATTCCAAATATCTTTCTCATTTCCGTCCTTGAACGCCTGTGATTTCCGGCCACCATATCCTTGCTGATTGTCTGTTGTCACTTGCCACTGGCTACTTACCACCCTTCACGTTAGACTATATAGCCGCCACACGACCCCTCAGCTAGCTAGCTAGACAGATAGAGATGTTCGAAAACTCCGAAGAATCCCTGAACCGCTGTCCTCCCCTCGAGCAATACAATTTATTTCCATTTAATGTTGAATAAATTCATAAATATTTTAGCGGTCTAACATGCGATAAGGGAACGTGAGTCTGTCGGCTCACTGACTACTATTGCCTTGCGTGGTGGCATGGGTCATCATAAAATATTTATCCACAGGGAAGACAACGGTGCAAAAGGAGGTGGTCTGGTTGTCAGTTATTGTTGAATGAAAATTGCTACATTGAAAGTTATTACAACCTGCAGGGTGGCTCTCTGTCTGTTCATCGTTTCGTCGTTACATTCGCCGTTTGCCTTGCCTTCGTTCGGGGACTTGACGACTTGGTTCTATATTCAGACAACGCCGGATTGGAACAATTATCAAAGACGGTTTGGATGGGTTTCATTTTACTTTTTTTTAATTTGGTCGAATGGATAAAAGTAATGAACAGCTGAAGTGAGGATTATCCTTTAAGAAGTTCCTAATGGCTTACCGTGCACCGCGTGCTATTTATGAACAGAGAGTTTTGGGGTTTGTGCCACTAATATTCCGATTGGTGTCTAAAGAATGTTATTATTATTATTTTTTTTTAAAGTAGCCAACGAAGGGTCTAGCTGGGTATATTGGAATTAGAAAAGGTATAGGATGAGTGGTTTCAGGCTTAGGCTTTAAGGATGGGTCGAAAGTTGCTCATGTTACATTTTTACTCGTTAGGGTGTTGGAAAATTTAGTTAAATTTGAGTAGATAGGGTTTTAAGCCGTCTATTGCTTAAGTAAAATTTAACTTTTGGCAACAAAAACTTGCACATTCCTCTAGAAATTTATGAATTATTTCCATTGAGCCATTTAATACAGTTTTGAAAGAGGAAAATATAATTTTTGGGTTTTTAAATGGATTGAGAGGCGGCCAAACTCAATTGAAAGGGATCCGATGGAGTTATTTTAGCTTTTAGCAAGCCATTTTCCAAAGCTGTTACCAAACCTGAAGTCTTCAAAAAAAATATATGCGTGGGATGAGTATTTAACGACTTAAAAGAAGCTAATGGGCGCCAAAATGGTCAATTTGAGTCGCCAGATTTACTTTCCATAAGTTATCCAGTTTGGCTTCAACTAAAACCAGACTTTAAGGAATTATGAAGACAAAACAAACGTGCCAAAAAATGTGTGAAGTGTGCTGTGAACGAATGCCGGACACAGGAGTGATTCATTCGATTCCGTCCTGAAAATTCCGGTGTCGAAGATGAATTTGGCTGTTCGGGCAATCATAGAAGTGAAACGCTGTGATCATGGTCCAATACCGGTGCCCCTCAACAAAGCCTAGATTGAAGGTCATACTGGTGGGATTGGAGGGAAATTTTCCATGATCAGCTGCTACGATTTGGCGAAACGTTTAACTCGATCCTCTACCATACACAACTCGACCGTTTTTTTCTTTTCCTAATTAAGGGGCTAGTGCTAGCAAAGAGGGCGCCGTGGCGCAGTAGTTAGTGTGTTGGACTCTGACGCACTATGAGCGAGTTCGGATCCCGATAACACCAACGGCATCGAATGTTAATTTCGCTGTGTCCCACCTCGGTGGGGTACTGGCAAAACCCCCCGTAGTATAACTTGCCTGGAAAAAGCTTCTCGACTCACGCCGTTCGGAATCGGCATTAAAAACTGTAGGTCCCTTTCACCTGTGGGAAAAAAAAAGTAACACACACCATTGGTGATTGAAGAGAAGCTAGGCTCTGGTCCCTCATGGGCTGTAACGCCACCAAAAGAAAGAAGGAGAAGTGCTAACAAAGGGGCACAGCGGCCTTTATATATCTGTTGTGCTTACTAGCGGGTAAGACGAGGAGCTTCTCTACTTCCTTAATAAAGTTAAGAATGCATCTCGTAGGAGCTGGAATTATCCCGTCAGGAGTCAGAATTTCACTGAGAATGATACGCTTCCTAAGATGGCAAAGAGCAGCACACTCACACAGTATGTGTCCTGAACTCGACCGTTTGAACGAGCAATCAAGAGCGACTAGAATTGACCAACAGAAAAGGGATGGAGTTCCAGGCCATGCATATCTTGGATGTGTCGTAATGAATTGACAGAACTTGGTTGGAAAATGTTTATGCATCAACCGTAGCTCGGATCGTGCGACGTTTGACCTCTGCAACACGTTTTGATGGTAAAAAATTGCCTGGCCGAACACTAGGTTAAGTTTTCCGCTAATAAACCACACAGTTGAACAAAGATTGGCAGAGCTTGGCATGTGAAAATAGCTACCATTTAAGGTCGACTGCTTAATGGAGTTTCTGATTTGCGTAGTGTTCCACTGGACAACTGAAGTGTATAGATCGTGACAACGAGCCGCATACCATACCAAAATTATTTCTGCAAAGCCTAAAAACCGGCGAGGCTTTTGGCTGTTTTTGATACGAGCACTTTGCGCAACGTGTCTAACTCAAGCTCTCTCAAGAGCCGATGCAAACTGCACAAACCATAAAGCAGCAATGCAAACGCTGTCAAAGCGCCATTAACGATGCTACCTCTGATGTATTGGGTTTCCAGCTACCACCTAGGAGAAACCCTTGGTTTGATGACTAGTGAAGACAGGTACATGCGGAAAATCAGAATGCATACAAGGACACGTAGCATCGATGAACGAAAGCTGCTGGTGAGCTCAATGACTGGAAAGGATGCGAGGAGCATGCGCTGTTCAGAAGGAAAAAGAAAGGGCACGAGAAGCCTGCATAATGACTGTATAATGGCGAAGATGGCCAAGATGCCGCTGTGAGGCAGAACGCACCATTCACACTGGACTGGATGAGAGAGAATTCCGTCCACCCAACATAGACGAGGTTAAGATAGCGATATCATAACTGAAGTCTAATAAAGCTGCTGACGCAGACGGCTGAAGATGAGTTGATTGGGAACATGCACCAACTCATCGAAAGAAAGCGTGCCCGATAAATGGAATCCCAGCAACGTTTGCCCGGCTCATAAAAAAAGACCGTAACTGCGCCAACTATAGGGGAATAAGTCTCCTTAACGTCGCGTAAAAAAACCTTCTCTGCCGCGCTGGTTCCTATCAATGTGGCTTCAGGCCAAGAAAATCCACAATAGACCAAAGTTTTGTTTAGACATGCCTGTCAGACTCATCAGGTTATGCAGGATGACAATGGAGAATTCTCGCCGCTCCATGAAGATCGGTGAAGAATTAATCGAGGCCTTTGATGTCAGCAGCAACGACACCAGTGCTGAGATAAAACGCAGAATAACTCTTGCCAATCGCTGCTTCTTCGGGCTCAAGAGGCAATTGAGTGGTAGAGCCCTCTCTCGAAAAACTAAGGTTTCCCTCTACAAAACCTTAATCATCCCGGTCCTCCTCTACGGCGCTGAGGCTTGGACGTTATCAAAAGCGCATGAAGAGGCTCTTGGACGTTTCGAGAGGAAAATTCTGCGTGCAATCTTTGGTCCCGTTTGTGTAAACGGAGAATGGAGGAGGAGATTCAACCAAGAACTGTACGGGCTGTACAGCGACATCGGCCTGGTTAGACGTCTTCGGATCCAACGTCTAAGATGGCTGGGCCATGTAGAAAGAATGGACATCAACGCTCCGGCCCGAAGAGTCTTCGACTCCAACCCCGAGGGACGACGCAGCAGAGGACGACCGCATTTAAGGTGGCGCGGACAGGTGGAAGGGGACCTCAACCAACTGGGCGTGACGCACTGGAAGCGGCTGGCCGAAGATCGGGCCGGCTGGAGAGGCTTGTTGGTTGAGGCCCTGGTTCACCCCGAACTGTAGCGCCATCAAAGTAAGTAAGTAAGTTGATGTCAGAAAAGAATTCAGACAGGGCGACGCACTGTCATGTGATTTTTTCAACATCTTACTTGAAAAGATCGTGCGGGATTCACTGCCAAACACAAGAGGCACGATCTTCTTTGAGCCTGCACATTTGCTCGCATCCGCTGATGACATTGACGTGATTGGAAGAACGCATTGAAGCAGAAGATTTCGTCAATCTTGGCTCACTGGTAACAAGCGGCAACGACACCAGCGTTGAGATTAGACGCAGAATAACTCTTGTCAACCGTTGTTTCTTCGGGCTAAAGAGGCATTTGAGTCATAGAGCCCTTTTTCGGAAAACTAAGGCGCAGAGGCTTGGACTTTATCAAGAATGGGTTAAGAGCCCCTTAGTTGTTTCGAGAGGAAAATGTGCGTAAAATCTTCGGTCCCGTTTGTTTTGACGGAGAGTGGAGGAGTAGATTCAACCAAGAACTGTACAGCCTGTACAGCGACACCGGCCTAGTACGACGTCTACAGATCCAAAGTCTAAGCTAGACCATGTCGAGTGAATGGACAGCACAGCTCTGGCCCTAAGAGTCTTCCACTCCAACCCTAAGGGACGACGTTACAGAGGACAGCCGCTTCTAAGAGGGCGCACATAAGTGGAAAGGGACCTCAACCAACTGGGCGTGTGAAACTGGACACAGCTAGCAAAAGATCGTGCTAGCTAAATATACTTGTTGGTTGAGGCTCAGGTTCGCCGCGAACTGAAGTGCCACCTAATTAAGTAAGTCCTTTCCGCAAGCGCAAATCTTCTAGTTGTTTTTCATGTAATACTAAAGAATACTTTCATCATTCGTCAAGGATAAGGTATCCGGGCAAGCCCTAACCTAGTAGTGAAAGGTCTCTGCGATGTAGGAACTTCTTCTTCTTTGGTGGCGTCACAGCCATAAAAGATCAGAGCTTCTCTCACCCAGGTGAAAGGGACTTACAGTTTGATGCCGATCCCGAACGTGTTATACTACGGGGGGTTATGCCAGTACCCCGCCTAGGAGAGAGGCCGCGAAATAAACATTCGATGGCATTGGTGTTATCGGGATCCGAACTCACTCACCGTGCGTCAAAGTCCAACAAAATAAACACGGCTCCACGGTGCCCTCACGCTATGTAACAACTAGTTCTACAGTTCAGGAGGCTATCTGTCGTCAGCAAAACAAAATGTCTGTGATGAGCTGGGGCAATATATCATATTACTCTCATCCTTCTGAAACTACCAAGGTCAAGAGGTGTATCGACCGTTTCTTCCCCGATTCCATATTTGCATAAAAGTATTCATAATACATACATTCATGTAGAGACGTCACCTACCCATTACCTCATCACTCCAACTATACGCTTTTAGCTCTTAATGGATCCACGAATATATGCATGTATATGTCACATCGGCTCCATCAAAGCACTTAACATTCTTTCAGGGCCTCTTAATGGTTTTTCGGAAAATGCGAAAATGTTTCAAAACCAGCAATACAGACAGCACGAAACATGAAGAAAAGTCAATCATATATTTTTCCACATTTTCCCCGGTAGCCCCCAGCGTCGATGACATCAATTTTCGCCGACACTCATCATCAGATTCAATTTAGTCGACATTTTGACTCTCATCTCTTGACGTGGCGCTATCTAGACTTATGCTGGCTCGTCAAAATCTACCCTCGAGCGTCAAATGGGTAGCAAAATACCAATTTCTATCATCACATCCCTTACGCTTACACGAAACCAGTTTACCCCAGCTTCACCACACCACACTTCCTTCCACACCCGGTGGTTGGATCTCAAATTGAAGTAACAAAATATCACTTAACATTTAACGGTTTTTTTTTTGAGTTGATTTTTTAGAATTTCCTTTTTCTTTTTTTAAAGAAGGAGGAACAGGAGCACGACTTGCTTAACACCTCTCACCATTAAATCGTTGTGCGAATGTGACTCATCTCGAGTATGGGCAGAAAACCGTGGATCAGTAGTATAGCCTTGAGGGGTGGAAATGTATTTCCTATCTATAGACAAGCATATGGAGTGCAAAAACGACAAAAAAAAAAAAAAAATGGAGAACACGAGTATGCTCGCAGATACCAGCTCCTGTACCGTGATATAGGTGTCTAGACGTGGGTGTGATTGAATATGATATGATTACCTTAGGCGAGATAGGCGCCAAGTACCAATGGGGTAGAGAACTGAGTACTGAATAGGAGGGCTGAGATAAAAAGAGCAAGAAAGTATGTACATATCTTGTGAATTTGAAAAAGTCAATTGAGTTCAAGGGGATTCCCCCTTTTTCCCATTTTATCGAATTTCGTCAATACCATTCGATATCTCCTCATCATTGTTGGCGTATTGATAACTAGGGTCGATCCAGCCAACCATCCATCCACATATATGTACATAAATGCACAATTCTAATTAAGTTTCTTGCCGTGCGTAAGCTCAATTTAATATTCGATAGTACTTCATTCCCATCTCCGCAAGACATGCCGATTCATCATCTCACTACACAGATGGTTAACGAGTTCGGGAGTTGACGAAACGAATACGACTTCGCGGCGGGAGTACAAACGAAAAATCCCTCGCAAGGATATCAATTGATAAAGCTTGTGTATAAGCGTAATGTGCTTGAATTATATAAATGCCATTTAGGATGTTATTAAGTATATATGTGGCATGGCTGGATGGACAAGAACGGCAATGACACCACTTCCTACTTTCCAGCTTGTTGTTATATAATACAACAATCGATCCATTAAGTAACGAACACGAACAGACGATGTAAGTAGCTCGGATAATATATATTCCAAATGACTAACTTACTGACTGACTGACTGGCTGACAGGCCAGAGCCATACCATAGTCGCGTATACACATCCACCTTTATACCTAGATACCTAGCTAGGTACATGAACAAGCTGACAATTCCATCGAGATTGTTCAATAAAATGGTTACACTTGTATTATAGATATCGTTGGTTGCTACTAATACCATTGCTGTTCCTGTTATTGTCGCTCTACGTATGGGATAGTATCTCGCTTGGGAGGACTAGGACTAGGGAGGCCAGGGATCAGGTAAAAATGGTAGGCAATGGAAACGTTGATAATAAATTATTAACAATCCGATTGTATTGGGGTTACATGAACCTGCGCGTGCATATGTAAGGATAAATGTACATATAAATCGCTCCACCGCTCCCTGGATGGGTTCCTTTTACACCAAGTTTTCGTCGTTCGATAATTCTTACATAGTACGAATGGAGGCAAAGTCGAACTGTCGGATTGTGTACCTAAATACCTGTCTTGCTCATAAATTTCGCATTTAGGAATGGATCTGCATATCTACATATATACATTTATGTATGTGGGATTAGTGCTTATTTTCGTTTTGCCATAGGTGAATTCGACGAATGCGTATATGGGAACGTCCTTGGAAGCGAGGATGGAATCTCTTTCACAAAAACAACATGCGGAAAGGTGAAAGTCGAGACGGGAAATCGCAACCAGAAAGGTGAAGTTGATTTGAAGTCTTTTTCTTGAGAAAGTTAGGTAAGAATGGCCGAGAAACATGATAACTAGTTTAGCTCTTAACACAGTCCTAGGGACACGTTCCCGCCTTTAATATATTTAAATATACATACTCGCTCTCTGCTGCTTCGAGTGAAATTAGTTCAAATACTACTGTGGTCGCATGTATTTTCCTTTTTTCTCAACTTTTTTCCAAGGAGGTAGTAAGCAAACAGAAGCTCAAATGGGCGGTAAATAGCTTCCTTCCATACAAATCCGCTGATCCGGATAGAATCTACCTTAAAGCATTCTCGAACCTCGGTTTTTGGTACTATTCTCTTCTAGCCTAGACTGGGGTTACATACCACTATCCTGCAGAGAGGTAAAGGTAACATTCAAACCAAAAGCGGGAAAAACATCGCTGCCAAAGACTACAGACCCATTAGTCTCTCTTCATTTCTTCTTAAGGCGCTGGAGAGACTGGTGGGCCTGTAACTTCGCGAAACCTTCGAAAATAGTACGCTTTTGACGTCTCAGCATTCCCATTGTAAGGGGAAATCAGTCGATACATCTCTACACACTATAGTTGGAATCATTGAGAAATCACTTTCCAGCAAAGAATTCACAATAATTGCCTTCTTTGATATTGAGGGGCTTTCAACCACATTAAACCTTTAGCTATCACCAATGCATTGAGCAAGCTAGAGGTTAATGGTAATATAATACTTTGGATCAAACACATGCTCTCAAGCAGGTTAATTCATTCGAAGCTCGACTGCTACCATGCAAAAAGGGCAGTGAAACGTGTCACACCACAGGGAGGAGTACTATCGAAGCAATTATGGATGTTAGTTGTAAACGAAGTACTCCTATCCGTGAAGGCTAGCGGATGCAAGGTCTTTGCTTATTAAAACGAGCAATTAGCGGGAAGCATCCCTCAATAATTCGAGAGCTTGTCGAACGGACGAGGAGCTGCGGGCTTGGAATAGATGCCTCCAAAACGGAGCTGGTTTTATCCACAAGAAAACGGAAGATACCTAAGTCTCTCCTCCAAAACTCAATGGGGCTTACCTTAGATTCGAAAATCAAGGTAAATACCTTTGTGTGATACTCGATAGGAAGCTCAACGGAAGATTGAATTCCGAGAAATGCATCAAAAAGCACGAGTTGCGCAACAAGGAACTCTTGAGCATCAGATGGGGTATCAAACCCCATATCACGCACTGGCCGAATACAGCGGTTGTTAGGCCTATACTTACGAACGACTGCTTAGTCCGGTGGACAGCACTGTCAAACTTCTATATAGAGTACATACATCAACCAATGAAAACGTTTAAATATAAAATTTCGAAACAAGCGCTGTGGCAGGCCAATAAGATGTAGCATAGCCTTGATACATGCAGCTACACGAGGCAGATCTAGCTCAGATACTGTTAACGTAGAACCACTTCTTCTTCTCCTTAACGGGCGCTACAGTTCGGGGTGAACCTTGACCAACAGGCCCCTCCAACTAGCACGATGTTTTGCTAGCCTTTCCCATTGCCGCACACCCAGTTGGCTGAGGTGCCCTTCCACCTGTGTGCGCCATATTAAGTGCGGCCGTCCTCTGTTTCTTCGTTCCTCGGGGTTGGATTCAAAGACTCTCCGGGCTGGAGCTATGGTTTCCATTCGCTCTACATGGTCTAGCCATTTTAGGCGTTGAATCCGTAGACGCCTGATTAAACTCATGTCGTTCTACAGCAGTACAATTCGTGGTTGAATCTTTTCCTCCATCCCCCGTCTGTGTCTATAGGCCCGAAAAAACGTAGAACCACTAGCCTGCTAAAAATACGCAGGCAATGTATAAGCAGCCTAATTGGAGTCCTAACAGGACAGGATTAGGACTGCCATATAATGACCATTGATGACCATGATGAGGAAGAGGAAGAATGCAAAAGCCAAGCCCTAGTCTAGCCTCCTCGAAAAGACGATTTCTGGGAGAATACTTCTTTGATGAAGTGGCGGATCTATCCGAAAGGGAGATCAGAAAACTATCGAAATTTATTCAAAACATAAAATGGTTCTAGGAGTAACGATGACTAAGCCGACTCAAGGAGTAGCACAATGGACCTATCGTGGACTAAGTTATCCCCACCGCTTTACGGAAGGAAGCCACCTAACAAACTCAACCAAACTTTTCATACAAAGTTGGCACCCTGTGTGTTCCCGATTGAGGTCAAATCCAACCAATTGATGGAAATTCAGTTTATCAGTAAATGGAAAATTCACCAGCTCTTCAAGACGTATTGATTTTTTTAGTTTTTGGGAGCAAAGTTGAACACCCCACTTGACACTTTTTTAGCCTTTTACTAAAGCCGAATGCGTAAAATAACCGCGTCTGATTTCACTTTCACTGAAAGAAGACTGTGTGGCAGTTTTTTTTAGGTAATTGAAGGAAAGAGAACTAGAAACACGAGGAAAAGAGCAGTATTGTTTGATGAATCGCTCTTTTATTTATTAATGGAAAAATGTGCGATTTTGTAAAAGAACTTATTCCTAACACATAAAAATAAGCTGAGAGGAACAGAGCCCCTTGTTTAAGAACTCTTGTTCCACCAGGACATTGAACAACGGCAAGATATTGTGAATTGCGACAAGATACTGTGAATTGCACGTTGTCGTCGTCCACATGACCTGACTACTTAACAATTTTTTTTTTGCTTTCAAATATGCAAAACAATTCACCAAAAAGCACCAAGGAGGATATCACTGTATTGAAATGGAAGCGTACATTCGAGCATTTCAAAAAAATCGCAGTTTTCGGAAAGATTACAAATAGAATAGATCATCCCTGTCGAAGAAAGTTTGTCGGGCTAAACGACATTATAGTGAGAAAATCAATATAAAAAGTATTTCGAGTAACGTCTTCACATAAAACACTGCTATTTATGGATCCTGGTAGGTATTTATCCACCTAGAACCCGTTCTTGAGTTGCTGATTGTTTCTGACTTGAGGAAAATCCGTCTACTGAAGCTTTGAACAACATTGTTTCAAGTTTTAAAAGCGAATTTTTACGGAAAAATTTGGAGTAGCTATAGTAAGTCGAGGGTCGGTATAAGCGCAGAGAAGGAGAGTCCTGCGAAAAACATCTGCAAAACAATTCGCAATGCAGCCCGAGGCCTAATGTAACGTGCCACCATCTAGCACTATGTCCTTATTTACTTACCTACTCATTTACAACACAAAAACAAGAATCTCGACTTAATTTATATTGTTATACAATTAAAACTTTCTCAATCCTCGAACGAACCGGTGGGGTGGAAAGCGTTCTCATTAATATCGAATATGGATGCGCGCAAACATACCATCTAAAGCGAAAGTTTCCATTAGCTAAAGTTGGTCCTCCTTCGTCACCTCCCAGAGACAGAAAACAAAAAGAAAAAAAACGATGAAAAGCAGGAAAGAAATTAGTTACAACTCCCTAAATTGGAAACTTAATTTAGTCTACCATTTGTCGTTGTAACATAAGCCCATCCCAAGGCACCGTCAACAGTGAAGGGTGAGAGTGAAAAAGCAAAGGTCCCTTAAACGGTCCAAAATGCAAATTCATCACAGACGACAACGATGACGACAAGAAGAGAACACGGTAACAAACGACTCCACAACGAGGCAACTTTAAAGTATGTCGCCTCGAAAGATTTTCATATTTTACATCAAGATAGCGCGTCTGTCGCCGTCATTACACTAGTGTCCTTCGCCCTTGTACATCGTCTTCATCCCAATCATAGTGTGTTCGTAATGCAATTAAAATGGTTGAAATTGTTTTTAGACACCAAAAACCTCGTTGAGTAATATAATTTCTAGATGGAGGCGACGGTAAGAGTCGCCTGATGAACGCAATGTACTTCGTAAACCCTTTAGCGATAAAGGATTTTCGGGAAAATCAGCAAAATGGCACGTGAACACATGTTCACAAGTCACCCTCGCCGACAAATTCATTTATTCTAATTACTGTCATTAAGGATGCCATGATTCTAGGATGCTATGTTGCTTCGCCGATTGAAATTGAACATCGTCCCAGCGTTGCCCTGAGGCTGACTACAATCCGAGAGCAAATCAAATAACAATAATGCAACAAATGGTCAATTTCATTTGCCCGAAAGGTGCGAGCAACAAATTGCGAAAACAACACTCGAAACGAAAGGACACTTGTGCCGAAAAATGAACTCGTACATCGCATCGGTAAGCTGGGCACGTCCCAGGATATTGGATTTTAAACGATAAAAATTGTCTATCGAAGCGAGAGTAACGCGATGGTGTTCGTACTCTGGTCCCATTTGTCAGCCAAGAGTGTCCCGAAGACAACAAATGCTTGTTGTTTCTGTTTCGTTTGTCCTTTCCTATGCACCGGAAATAGTAATAACAGAAAACGACAAGAAGGCATTTTCCTTGCTCCACACATACACTTGGTGGCAAAAGACAGAGGAAAAATACGCGAATGGCACGTAAAAGTCTTAAATGTCGATTTGGATGCAAACACTGTGTCCGTGGTGGCAAATATATCACAAGGATATCACTGTGCGACATCCACTTGAACACACCCACTCCTTGTCTAGTGTGTTTGTGTTGCAACACATTCACGAGGGACGGAGTATACTAGAAAATGTATTCGCCAGGATGGGACGCTAATGATGGCAAAGTGATGGTTTTCATATGGTTTATTCCTTGTTTTTTTTGTTTGTCCTTTTTCGTCCAGGGAGCACGGTATTATGGAAGGTGTAAATGTGGGCGGATATAGTGCATGAAGTGCATTTGAAATAGTGAAACTAATTGGAATGGTTGCCACAATAAAGTGAATTGTCTGATGGTGGGGAAGGGCGCTGATAAGAAAGTAGTATCTCCTTGGGGGTAGTTGTTCCATTTTAAGGACTAATTGGCATAAAACATACATATAGCAAACTATGCGAGGGTATTGATCGTAATTACTTGGCGAAAGAAAACAAGGTGTTGGATTTAAAAGTCTAATTATTATCAAAGTAAACTGGGTAGGGCAGGATGTAGGTACGTCCACTTCGGGCAATTATATCAATGGCAAAGTGACATGAAGTAGAAATAATGAGCTTCATCAGATACAGCCATATATGTACATATGTAAGTCCAGAGTACAGGTGACAAGAAATAAACTCGTGCTTTTTGGAAAGATTAGTTGATCAGGACTAGAATCCGCTTTAAAACAAAGCGAGGATCCTAAATGTTCCAAGCAGACTTTTCGGTCTCAATATGTTCGCCACTAAAAAGGACAAAAAGTCGCCGTTCCGTCCTGGATTTCTGACGCGTCGTGCTGACATCAAATTTCTAAACTCCTTTACCTGCTCTAAGCCACAAAATGACCGACTAAAGAGCTTATTAGGTCACGAGAAAAAAGAGAATACAATTTATAGAAAGTCAAATGATCTAGGCATAGCTCAAGGATAATGATACATTTTATAAGAGACCTGTTGGTTGGTCAGATATACTCGGTTTCGAGCCACCACCGTCGAGAAACCCCTCGAGAAACCCCTGGTTTGATGATGAGTGCAGACAGGCCCATGTAGAGAAACAGAATGCATACATGGCCACATTGCATCGACGGACGAGAGCTGCCCGCGAGCTCTATGAACGGAAAAGGAGGGAGGAGCATGCGCTTCTGAGAAGGAAAAAGAAGGAGCACGAGAAGCGCGAGATCGAGGAGATGGAGAGATGTTACTGCAGGAACGACGTTCGAAAATTTTACCAAAAAGTAAAACGAACATGCCAAGGCTATAAAGCCAGAGCAGAAGCCTGCAGGGATGAGCACGGACAACTAGTAGTGGAGTCACAGTCACAGTCACAGTGGAAGGACCACTTCTGCAGACTGTATAACGGCGATGATAGTCAAAATGCCGCCGTCAGGCTGAGCGAACCATTCACAATGGACGAAGACGAAGGAGAATCCTGAAACCGTTCGTGGACAATCTGATAGGTTCCTACCAGTGTGGTTTCAGGCCAGGAAAACCCACGATAGACCAAATATTTACACTACGGCAGATCTTGGAGAAGACCCATGAATTCCAGGTCGACCGATGAATTTCGTCGACTTTAAAGCCGCGTATGACAGTGTTTATAGAGACGAGCTATACAGAGCCATGTCATGTTTTAACATTCCTGCCAAACTCGTTAGACTATGCAGGATGACTATGGAGAACTCTCGCTGCTCCATTAAGGTCGGAGGTGAACTAACCGACCCCTTTGATGCTAAAAAAGGTTTTAGACAGGGTGACGCACTGTCATGTGATTTCTTCAACATTATTCTTGAAAAGATCGTGCGGGACTCTGCGGCCAATACAAGAGGTACGATCTACTTCAAGTCCACACAATTGCTTGCCTACGCAGATGACATTGACGTTATTGGACGAACAAAGCGAGACATCAATGAGGCGTTCACAAGCATTGAAGCAGAAGCGGCGAAAATGGGTCTAAGGGTAAATGCTGTCATCCAAGAAAGACGCACAACACCGACGTCTTGGTCGGAACGTAACCTTCGGCAGCCATATTTTTGAAGTAGTCAAGGACTTCGTCTACCTTGGCTCGATAGTGACAAGCAGCAACGACACCAGCGCTGAGATAAAACGCATAATAACTCTTGCCAATCGCTGCTTCTTCGGGCTCAAGAGGCAATTGAGTAGTAGAGCCCTCTCTCGAAAAACTAAGGTTTCCCTCTACAAAACCTTAATCATCCCGGTCCTCCTCTACGGCGCTGAGGCCGTAGAGGAGACGTTATCAAAAGCGGATGAAGAGGGTCTTGGACGTTTCGAGAGGAAAATTCTGCGTGCAATCTTTGGTCTCGTTGGTGTAAACGGAGAATGGAGGAGGAGATTCAACCAAGAACTGTACGGGCTGTACAGCGACATCGGCCTGGTTAGACGTCTTCGGATCCAACGTCTAAGATGGCTAGGCCATGTAGAGCGAATGGACATCAACGCTCCGGCCCGAAGAGTCTTCGACTCCAACCCCGAGGGACGACGCAGCAGAGGACGACCGCATTTAAGGCGGCGCGCACAGGTGGAAGGGGACCTCAACCAACTGGGCGTGCGGCACTGGAAGCGGCTGACCGAAGATCGGGCCGGCTGGAGAGGCTTGTTGGTTGAGGCCCTGGTTCACCCCGAACTGTAGCGCCATCAAAGTAAGGTAGTGTTGGCCTTAATAGGGACAGATGTTTTAAGTCGACAGTATCAGTTTGATCACGTGGAATTGCCACTTTTAACAAATTTGAGCTTTCATTTCATAAGACAAGGTTTCAAATAAAGTCGAACACCCCATTTGGCTGTTTTAGCAGTCGAACGTGAAAAATCGCTGAAGTTCCTCTTTTAATATTCGCCAAAAAAGAAAGCATTTACGCAGGACTTTAGCCTATCTTGGTTTATGTTTGATTTTTTTCATACAATATTTAACGCCCTGTTCGCCCTCTTTATAAGAAACCTGTTGGCCCTAACTGAAACCGATTTTTGAAGTCGACAGTGTCAGTTTGATCACGTGGAATTGCCACTTTCACCAAATTTGAGCTTTCTTTTCGAAAAAAATAAGTTTTAAACAAAGTTGAACATCCTGTTTGGCTGTTTTAGCAGTCGAACGTGACAAATCGCTGAAGTTCTCGTTATAATTTTCGTCAAAGAAAACATTCACATAGGATTTCAGCCTATTAGGGCTTATGTTTGATTTATTTCATACAATATTTAACGCCCTGTTCGTCGAGGTTAGGGTTGTAGTCTCGCCTCAATGCGAGGTTGTGAAAGACAAAAAACTCATCACCATGGAAAGATAAAGGCCGTCGTAGTTCGATTCAAATTCATATAGGTCCTCAAACCTCTGTCACTTCGAAGCGTCCTTGGTCTATTGAAGCTTGAGATCGCTTGACTCGGATGACAGCTCTACTCAAATGGCATTTCCCTCACGTCCCACCAAATCAGTCATCCTCGAAACAATTAAACAATTCAATTACAATCCCTATCACAACACTCTCTCAGGCGTACTCTTAAGCACGTTGTCGATGATCCTTCAAATCACCCAATTGTTGCTCCTTCAACTCTTTCCCAGCTGTAATCTCAGGAAACCTATCGACCAGCACGTAGTGCCAACACATCAATTAAACCAAATTAACAAATTTCCACTCAACAGTTTGATTTAACAATTAGCATATTGGGAACGGTCAAATCTAAGAGAATGACAACAACCAAAACATTGATTTGTCGTCATCGGTTCCTTGTACTGTATTTTTCCGCTCATCGATCCTTCGTTGGGGTGTGTAATGACTTAAATTAGCTGTCGGAGAACAGGGTTAATTAAAAGGGCTTCACGAGATGGATGCAATGCATGGACATGTAGCTCGTATATACAGTAGTGTATGGACGTGATGGGTGTTTGCAACTAATTCGCCGGCCACAACTACGAAGACACACATTAATTATTCAACCGAATTGCTATTGCGTTTACATAGACGCTTAATTCATTAGCTTGGCTGGCTTCATTGGCATCAACCCATTCCCATTCCCATTTGCCAACGGTATCGATGGTCACATATTGGATCAATGTCCATGCCAATAAACCCTACTCCCTCCGATACGAACGGATAGTGTGTCTGTAATGGATATGAATACACTAAGGGGCCTACGGGGTTCAATATGCTACTAATGCCAGTCTATCTCGTTTAATTTCATTATGTCTTAGGCATAATGCACTCTGGGATTAGGGAGGGACTATTCGGTGCAATTTTAATTACCGAGACAATTGGATGATAAATCGCTTCACTATTCATCCACCCCTTTTGGTCCTTGAAAAACAATAAGATATAATTGTAATTAAACTGTACAATCATATGGTACAGACACTGGGCAACTTGGCCTGATATTGGCATTTAAGACTGCAGACCTGGATGGGAAATTGGGATTGCGAGGGCTTCGAAAGCGGTGGTTATCTCTTGGCATGATGCTCTGGAATTTGTAATATGGGTATCCCATGAATTACGGTCTACTTATTCCAAAAAAAAAAAAACACAAAACACCAAAACCAAACAATAAGGAGAAAAGGGTCCTTGCTGGCATTACCATCAAGGCGGCAATGGAGAATTCCACAATTGCAAAATATTAATTTGTATTTTGTGGCAAGAGCACGAACGAGGGGGAGTGGATGATAGAACGAATTAAATAGGAAAATAAAGAGGCAGTGTAGGGGAAAGTAACTGCCGTTGGAGGATTCCCTGGAGGACAATAACTTTGATTGGTTATGGGACGTAAACGAACAATTGTTTTCGTCCTTGTGCTACCCCCGATGGGAATTGTTTGGCAACTCTTGTGATCAATTCAATTGGTTTGCTTTAAGAAGATTATTAAAATAACTTTGGAGAAAAAGGAGGTGGTATTGTCTGTAGTACCTCCTTTTTCGTGCTTCGATAAAGTTTTATTACAGACAGCTCCTCGTGTGGAAATTCGAATTGAAAGTTATTTAGATGTTTTCAAGTGACTTTTCGAGCTTCGGTGAATTTATAATAGACTGCGAAAGGTGTCGTCTACTGGGATGCAGAGAAAAGGAATTCGAATTGAAAGTTTTGTTGTTCTTGGTGTGATAGACGATAGGATGTGATGCTTCGACGCTTCCGAGTCAATAGAATTGGTAGGTGTGAAAGAAGGTAACTCTAATCGCATTAAGCTATTCCATTGACTATCTTCCACTTGCAGTCGTTACGTCGACATACATATACATATGTGTACTCGTATAAAGAGAGATGAGTCTACTTAATTTGCATTGATGAGCACTCTACAAAGTGCACGACTACGATAACGACACTATTTCCATCGCTTCCGAAGAAGCGCATAAATATTTGACATCCCCCACCTTCCGGACATGCACTTTATTCCTTTCGCCCCATTGCCTGACGAGGTCCTTCATCTTCGTCCTCAAATACATATGTACATATACTCGTATGTCTGTATGCAATGTCGCGTCATCCCCATCATGCTATCAAACCGTCATCCTGTCGTCGTCACAACCAATTTATTATGCCGAATAAAATTATATGCAGAAAAGCGTATTAATTTAACTGTCATTTGTCAGTAGCAGTGCTCGCACTACTCTACTCCATCCGTTTTCACATTCACAAATATTAATGGCACATTGCGTCAGGGATGCTCATGAATACAACTGCTCTCCCTTGATTACCACCAACAAGGGTGTGAAACGCTCCACTAAAATATGCTACAGGCACTGTGCCCCACTGGACGATCAACCCTTCCTTCCGCCTGACAATACCAACAAGCAAAAAGAAAAAACATGAAACAGGACGAAGGTTTGACAATAATGAAGGATTTTCATATCTGAATCCATGTAAAACGACCATGACACTAAGCACGAGAACAGCAATGCCATGTATATGTAGGTACAAGTGCATAAGGATGTTAAATGATTAATTTAGCGACAACAACAATGTGGATGATGGTAACGAGTCACAAGGACGAACAAGGGCATACACAAGTGACCCCTTGTTACTACGTATTTTCATCGCTATCGAAGCTTCATCATTCGAATACGGATGCGGGTGAACTATAATTGATGCAAAACTTTCCAGGATCAAACGACAACCCACAGGTGGCTATGCACTCCCTACAAGTCTCCTGATCCCATGAGAGATCTCAATCTACGACAAGTGTTGTTTGTGTTTGCCGCAACCTGGCGGATATACATATATGCATGCAATAGGGGGAGGGTATACACCAATTGTTTGCAGGACACACTATTTACTAGCTCGGGGAGTTCCCCTCTTCCGTAGTATGACACTTGAGAAAAATTAATTTAAAAGTTTAACAAGTTTCAAGTTTTCATATTTATTTTCCACAAGTCCATCTCTGACTGTATGGCCGTTTTGGTCATTCCTCCCACTTGTGTCCAAATAATAATGTGAGAGTGTGTGTTATGACAAAAGTTTTACAATTTGCAGCGGCATTTTGTTGTCGTTGTTGTTCCTATCATCATGTAATAGATACTTTAATCTTGAACAAGGACGACAGAGAGAATTGATCCCCCGAACATGTCATATTTTTTGTGCCCGTCCTGGGTAGTTGTGGACTCATTACTCTCGTCATATGGAAGGACATCATTCACTGGAATAGCATATCCCCTCCCCTTCATTGCCTGACGTTCGGATATAGTGTATGAAGTTTCATTATTAGTTTCATGGAAAACTTTTACCAAACTCAAGGCGACTGGACATATGTCCTTTTAATCAAAATCAAATTGCTCAACAGCGAAAAAAAAGAAAAGCAAAAAAAGGAACGACACGACATTCACGAGTATCGATTCCAATCGCATGCAAGGATGATAAGACACGAAGGACCTATGAAGAAGGTGAAAAAACAGAGCATTAAAGAAGGAATTGTACGGGAGCCAGGACGGGTATGGACGACGAGTGACAGGTACGAATAGTCACCGGGCACCGTTGTGGTGTCTCTGCACCGCGCCTTGTTTAATGAAATGGAAAAGCATTGAAAAGACAGGAAAATTGCTAAGAAAATACAAATCGAATTGTGTGCTGTGGCCAGGAGGGTGGAGCTGTACTCGCAATGACGTTGTTTATAATCAGAACGATTGAAATAAATTACACAATGGAGTCAATACTCTTTCCTTCTGTAGCAGTCACTGGTAGTCAATTGGGAGGGCAAAAAAAATGAAGTCGGGGGAAAATTGGAAAATAAGGAATCGTTCCTCGAAGGAGAAAGATAAAATATGCATCAGACTTTGTCCCAGCGGAGCCAATTCCAAAAAAGTCAAAAACAAATTTTTGTATTTCGTCTGTAGCTTGTACATAGGTTTCCTCCTGGTTCAATGACAATAAGAATGTTGTTGGTGTGTGACTATTGTGATTCGTTTGTTCCATGCCGAAGCAAGCGTTTTGTGACGATGGAATTTTGATTTGAAACCAATTGAAGGCGATCGGATGGTACACTGTGCGATTTGTGATTGCCACTACCTACCGCTAACGTTGCCACTGTTATCGACAATGCCGCGGTGGAGCAATTGACATCAATTAGATGCGATTTAACTGATGTGGAGAGGATACAAAGATATGTAGTCACTAAGGGCAAACAACTCATCTAACCAAAGTTCGGATTGAAATCAATTGAAACGTTGATTTCGGAGATGTCTATGTTGGTGGTTTGGCATTCGACGATGACTGTGCGTATGCATATGGTTCCTGGTTCCCAAGGGAAATGAGGTTGTTTTGACTAATTAGAAGTATTGTGGTTTGGAAATGTTTAAGAAAATGATGTTTGTCTATCAATCAACAGCTTTTTCGGTAAAACGTTCATTACCCTTCCACATGTAGTGGTCTTTACTGGGTTCGTCGATAGCTTACAGTTGCACTTTAAGTTGGACTTTAAGATGTGGTTGAGATTTGTGTTTCTTTTTTATTTCTGATTTTTTAAGCGTTTGGTTTTTAATTATTAAATAATATTAATATGCTGGAAAAAAAGTTAGAAGATTTTTACCCAGTTGATATGCCGATTGTTGCCATTTATTCGTCAGAGATCATTTTGTGTAAATGTTGATTACATTCAAATTGAGTCATTTCTTTCGACCATTTTGGCAGGTATCTGGTTAATAACATGTGCAGTTTTGCCTTTCTAGGGTACAATTGACGCTGGTTTATCGACAAAGACAGTGAAATTGACGCTTAAAGGGTGTTTTTGTTAGAGGTTTGGTTTTTAAACTCGTAATACCCTTTCTACAGGTTGTCATTTTGACAATTGAAAGCTGACGTGTAGTAAGCACGTTTTGCCATTTTTACATATTAACGCCAGAAAACGTGTGCAAACTGTGAAAACGTATTTTAAAAACCAAGGATCGGTTCGCCAAACTTATCGTGCACTTACTCCACTTTATGGTTGACATAATCGTCCATCTAAGCAAGTTATTAACGCGATGAGCAGTTTCGCATAACGTACACTCTAGTGGATAATGCGCATCCTCAAAGATGACAAACAGTGCGAACAGAAGAAATGATTGCACTTGAGGAGCTCAGTGTTGAGGGTAAGCCGAACGAGTCGATTCGCCATCGGGCACAGCGATTGGAACTATGCCCATCCACTTTGTGTAAGATTTGACGGGAAGATCTTGACTTAAAAGTTTATAAGATCCATCCTGTGTAAGAGTTGAAACCGCGTGACCATTATACGCGTCGTAGGTTCGGTGAATGGACCGAAAACATGATCAATTGAGGGAATCATTTGTTGAGCGTTTAATGGATATGCCTTCACGATCTCACACCTTTAGATTACACTTTCTTTGGGGTTACGTGAAGTCAATAGTCTATGCCGAGCAACCAGAGATGTTGGACGAGTTGAAAGTCAACGTTTGCCGTGTTATTACTGATATAAGGCCCCACCCAGTTGCTCGATAATGTTGTCGAAAATTGGACTTCACGATTGCCCCTTATTCGAGCTAGCCGTGGTAAGCATATGCCCAAAAATTGTCTATTAAATAGATCTAATATCATAGACATCAATATTAGCTTAAAGCATTTTACTTCATATTGAATATTTATATGTATGTACATATGTATGTATGTATGTATGTATGTATGTACATATGTATGCATGTATGTATGTATGTATGTATGTATGTATGTATGTATGTATGTATGTATGTATGTATGTATGTACATATGTATGTATGTATGTACATATGTATGTTGGCGTTACAGCCCATGAAGGACCAGAGCCGAGCTTCTCTCAATCACCCATGTTGTGTGTGATTTATTTTTTCACACAGATGAAAGGGACCTACAGTTTTTAATGCCGATTCCGAACGGCGTGAGTCGAGAAGCTTTCTCAAGGCAAGTATACTACGGGGGATTTTGCCAGTACCCCGCCGAGGTATATGTACCTCTAAACAAACACCCTTTACCATAAAGTGGTTGAAGTGTGCGAAAAGCATTTCTCATAAACAACAAATAATAAATAATATGATAGATAGCAAAATGGCAATATCAACTGAGTGCTCCCAAAAAGAGAACACTGAAAAACCAAGGAGCAAAAAAATCACCCATCATATTGCCAACTGAAAGCAGTAATTCCCGAAATCAAGTTTGATAATGTCACTAAACCACCATCACAAGCAATGAAGGTAAGTACAGAATATTGACACGACAGCTAATGAAGTTAAAATTAGAGTGCGGAGGAACCAAACATTAAAAGATGTAAACCAAAATTCTTATATGTGACCCTTAAACCCTATAGTGTTGCCAAAGGAAATGAAAAGACAGCATGAAAGTACACAGTCTATAGTTTTTTGGGAAATACACCGCTATACGAAAGAGAAAAGCTATTAAGCTAGCTAAAATCGACCGCAAAGTATTTAACATGCTACAAGTAAAAGGTGATCTAAAATTCGCGAGCATTTGTGTGATGAAGTGTTGCCAACGAAAGCAAAAAACGGTAGAACCTCTGGCTGCCTTGGTTGTCGAAAATGCCATTTTTAAGAAATTGACTGCTTAGCGATAAAAAGCAATAAATATTGTAAAACTCACGCACGGTTTGAATTTGTCGCCATTTGAGCGTTAAAGTGTTGCCAAGGCAAAAAGTGGAAGGACAGTTGAGTACCTGGGTTGTCTAAAATGCTACCTAAAGAAACTGATCGCTTAACGATCAAAGGCAAAAAATGTCCTAAAACTCACGCACGATTTGAATCTTTCGCCATTTGTGCGGTAAAGTGTTGCCAACGAAAGCAAAAAGTGGAAGGACAGCTGAGTACCTGGGTTGCCTAAAATGCTACCTAAAGAAATTGATCGCTTAACGATTAAAGGCAAAAAATGTCCTAAAACTCACGCACGATTTGAATTTTTCGCCATTTGTGCGGTAAAGTGTTGCCAACGAAAGCAAAAAGCTGAAGAACGTCTGACTGCCTTGGTTGTCGAAAATGCTATTTTTAAGAAATTGGCCGCCTAGCGATAAAAAGCAATAAATGTCCTAAAACTCACGCAAGATTTGAGTTTTTCGCGTTGCCAACGTCGAAGTCTAATTCGAAATGACAACAAGAAAAGTGGCAGTTAAGGGTCAGCAATCACTTTCCGTGGTGAAATTATTCGCGAACGAACCAAATCCTAAAATCTGTATAAAGCGCGACCTGTACACTTGAATTTATCCATCTTGATCGCTCCGTCACCTTCACATTCAATCAAACGTAAATCAAAATAATTACTTTCACTCATGAATATTTAATTACTCACTCTCTCACATCAAGGATCATCGCCTCAATTATGCACAAGACTCACCTAAAACGAGAAAAAAGACAAGAAAAATGAATTTAACAAAAGCTTACAACAAATTCACTTATAACTCTTAAGACACTTTCGAATCATCTTCCCGAAAACGAGCATCCGACCAACCCACATTTGCTCACCCAGCTCAGGTCACACAGTTACACGATTAATTCAAATTCGCTTGAGTTCAAAATTTCGTCGTCGACGAATTCAAAATTTCCCTCATATCCCATTTGGGCGACAGGCGACACGGTATGTCGCATGCCATTTCGCTCCTATCGTCCTATATGGATTTAGTCCTCCGAGCTAAGCGTTGTGAATGTGTTTATTTTCGGCAGGATTAATGTCGATTATAATGATAATCATTTTGTAATTTGCATAATTCAATAATCATCACGTGGCACTTTTCAAATACACATAAATGCACAAGGCGACAAATGAGCAAGCTTGCATGGTTGTGTATAGGCTGAGAGGATACAGAGAAGGATATGTAAGGCGGACCGGGGCCGGGGTGTGGCTGGAGATAAAAGTTACGAAGGATAATCTAATGAGATAATTTAAACATGTTTTATGATCCCGGTGTATTCTCAGGCGAAATAAGGAATGCGCCGTTAAAATCCCATAACTTTTAAGCCTGTGTCAGAAAAATAAGCACATTAGTGTCAGCGAGCGCCAGGGTGGGGGGATTGTTTCGGTTGATTCGTAATTTTTTTCCTATTCAGCCTGTAAAATGCTTTTCGTTTTTTTCTTTCTTACATTTCGCCAACATCGACTCGATGTTCATGTTGTTCAGCATAAACATACACATATATTTCGGTTTTGAGGCACGATGAGAGGAGAGGGATGATTGTAGGTAGGGAAATGGTGATGGGAGTCTTTTTCGGAAGCTTATGCCAGGCGTTACTGGTTTCCTATATAGCACACGACCATTACACCCACGCGCATAAATGAGTGTTATTACGGCGATAGAGTTGGTAAATGGAGTTTGTTATTTTACCGAAAAAAAAGTAATGATAACAGCGGTGATTAAATGGGTGGAGAGGGGGGTTATAGGTGTGACACAGTGGGGACTAGACGCGACGAAGTCATATCTGTCGGTGAACATGTCGGGTGATTTTTTTTCCGTTTGGTTTTTCAGTGTTACAGTTTTGACCGAATGTGTATGATTTCTGACATGTGTTCAAGCCAGAGATAATCAGCCATCATTGCCATTTTACCGTGAAAAGACCTATATCCAAACAACGTTTACTAATTACTTAATTTTATTATCAACATTCGTGTTCGGTGAGAAATAGTTTTCGAAAAATTAGACCATCTTACGGTCGTTATAACCGCTAGTAATGACTTTTAGGCCGGGCAGTATGACGGTTTTAGATTATTTTTTGTACAGAACACGCCAAACCACTCGTCTACGCCGATAAGTCAATATCATGTGCAGCCATGAAAGATATCATTACACACATGTATGTATGTATGTTGGCGTTACAGTCCATGAAGAACCTGAGCCGAGCTTCTCTCAATCACCCAAGTTGTGTGTGATTTCATTTTCCCATAGGTGAAAGGGACCTACAGTTTATTGTCGGTTCCGAACGGCGAGTTACGAGAAGCTTTTCATGACAATTTTACTACAGGAGGTTTCGTCAGAACCCCGCTGAGGAGAAACACCGTGAAAAACACGTTCGGTGACATGGCTGTGTCGGGATTCGATCCTGTGTCATCGGCGTCAGAGGCCACTGCGTCACGGTGCTCTCATCATTACACACATATCAGCTAATAATGTCGAAAAAGTGACGAGAAAATGACGAGTATCCTGTACCACAAAACAGGATTAAGGTCGGTTGGGTTACGGTCTAGCAAGACGTAACGGGATAAGGCCCGTGATTGAGGACTTGGAAAGGTGTTACAGCTGGCATGACGTTCGAAAGTTTTATCAACAGATAAAGCGAGCATGCCACGGTTATAAAGCCAGGGATGAGAACGGATACCTAGTAGTAGATTCGCAGTCGATGCTGACAATATGGAAAAACCACTTCTGCTGTCAGGCAGAATGATCCATTTCCGTCCCCCGACTCTCGACGAAATTAAGATCGCCATTACGAAATTCAAGCCGAATAAAGCCGCTGGCACAGAGGGACTGTCTGTTGAGCTTTTCGAAGCAATTGGAGATGACCTGGTTATAGCGTGCACCAGCCTATCTGTAAGATATGGTCAGAAGAAAGCATGTCCTAGGAATTAAGTCCCAACAAGGTTTGCCCGATCCACAAGAAACAAGACTCCTTTGGCTGCTGCAACTACAGAGGAATAAGTCTCCTTAACATCGCCTACAAAATTCTCTCAGCCGTTTTGTGTGAACGCCTGAAGCCTTTTTTAAATAAGCTGATAGATCCTTATCAGTGTGGCTTCAGGCCAGGGAAGTCCACCATCGACCAAATCTTCACACTACGCTAGATCATAGAAAAAACCAATGAATTTCAGGTCGACACTCAGCACCTACTTATCGACTTCAAAGCCGCATACGACAGCGTAATAAGACACGAGCTATACAACACCATGCCTACCTTTGACATCCCTACTAAACTCATCAGACTTCTCTATCCGAGTCGTATGAAGACCTGACCGATCATCTCTCTTCTCTATCCGAGTCGTATGAAGACCTGACCGATCATTTTGATGTCAAACAAGGATTAAGGCAGGACGCTGTCGTGTGATTTCTTCCACATTGTATTCCAAATGATTGTGCAAAAATCACTGGCTAAACCAATCCTCACAGCTCCTTGCATACGCGGATGACATTGACATAATCGGAAGAACACGACGAGATGTCAATGAGGCGTTTACAAGTATTGAGGCGGAGGCGCTCACCATCGACGTCTTGGCCAGAACGGTTTGTGTTGGCAGATATAAGTTTGAGGTAGTTGAGGAGGTAGATGAACCTTGGCTCCACAGTGACCTGGACCAACGAAACCTCTCAAAACCCTTATCATCCCGGTCCTGCTGTACGGGGCAGAAGCGTACCTTATCTAAAGCGGATGAGGAGGTCCTTGGCCGTTTCCAAAGAAAGACTTTGCGTGTGATTTTCGGTCCTATGTATAAATGCAGACAAATGATGGAGGAAAAGATTCAATCACCAGCTGAGTCTAGTCAGGCGTCTACGGACTCAACGCCTAAGATGGCTAGGCCAAGTAGAGCGAAGGGACATCAAAGCTCCAGTCCGAAGAGTATTTAAATCCAACCCCGAGGGTGAAGAGGACGGCCGCACCTAATATGGCGCACACAGGTGGAAGTGGACATCAGCTGGGTGTGCGGCCCAGGTTCACCCCGAACTGTAGCGCCTGATAAGAAGAAGAAGAAATTATGCTGCTGGTAACCCTCTGGTGACATTGGTTGAACAAGCCAGTAGAGCAGTATCGCTCGGTGATTCGCTTTTTATTTTTGAACAGCAAAATGCGCGAGCAGATAACAGAAAGTAAATAGTGCTTCTGGTCAGATACTGGTTGAACGAGTTTAAATACGATTTTGTCCCCGGTGTGGTAAAAGGCAGTAACAAAGAGTGAATTCTTTTCTGTTAACAATTATGTTGTTCATCATATAAGTTAAAAACTAAAAACTCCTCTGCTCGACGCCACAGTGGAGTCTGTCCAATTCCTGTCTACGTCCATCCTTAAACACCGTTTAGGCATTTTACTTTTAATGAAATTTCTATCCCTCAACAAAATTTATAACTTTCCTCTAAAAGCATCTCAATGCCGACCTCTTCGTAATTGCTTGGGACAAGTCAAAGACGCCCCATCCCACTGCGAAGCTATCGTCGTCCTGGAAGTTTTAATACAGAACATGACAGGTATGTCATGTTCATTAGTAAGTAGTAGGGGCATGTTTGTCCTTCATGTAGTCTACATTTTTCTTTTCCCTCCTCCTGGTCGTTCGCTGAGAGGACAAATGTCTTTCTAAATGCAATTATCCTGTGATTTTTATGAGTCATATTAATAATTTATTTACCATCCATAAAGGAGAGGTCTCCATTGTGCAAAGAAATATGTAATGCGGCATAGAAAGTCAATTTAAAAAAACACACTCACATGCTGAAAAGAAAACTAAATTTATGGAAAACGGAGACACATGAAGGGAAGGATCTCTATTATGTTTGGTACGAGGAAGCGTTCACATAAATTCCCATGAATCATCCAACAAATTGGCTTTGTTGTCTAGTTTGCGATTTGTGCTATCGAAAGAGCTGAATCTTTTTCGGTTGAATCTAAAAAATTGCAGCTATACAAGGACATTATGCAGTATCCAACGGATAGAGAAAAACAGGACAAAAAAAGAAAGAACGAAAAATCTGTCTGGATATTTGCTTTCCTGCGGTGGCATTAAAAAGGACATACGACAAATATCGCATCGGAAAGCTAAATCTCATCTCAAATAAGCACAAGAAGGATTGGGAGTGTAAGATCACGTCCGAATAAAGGCTTCCGAAGTCCTTTTCTGCAACGGGATATATATACATAAGCACGGGGCGGGTGAAGTGTTACAAGGACGTGGAATTAAATTGATATCAAATCTTCCGGTAAGTAGGCGCTTGGATTCACGTTATTTATTCGTTGGATTTTCGTCACCTCCACAGTGTGTTGGTTGAAATTGGTATTTGTGGAAAGCCTTAAAGACGTCAATCTGATGATTTTCCCATGGTTCCCATGGCTGTTTAGCCAGCCACAACAGCGTATAGAGCAAAAAGTCAACTTGAGCTGAGTTAATGAGAAATTTATTGAATGGAACTACCTTTCATGCATTCACATGCCGACTCTTCTCCAGGATTTGCATGACGATAATATCAATGCGAAAGGTGGTAAACGACTAAGAAAGGCCTCGTAGGGGTAGCGTAACCGACATCCGCTGGCCCGTAAAATAGCTAGCAGAAGCCGCTGCAGCCGAACATCTAGCACCTCTGTTAGTAAGCTCTATTTCCACCTCCTCGTGGTGCCACCTGGAGTCGGTTAGGCTATGGCCCGGCAAGCCAAAAAAACAGAAAAAAGCCTCGGATACAAAAAAACGGACGGATTAACCGATGACGACCCATGAAACAACCAAAGGAAAAGAAAAAATGATATCCGGCTTTGTACATGGAATGTAAGGTCCCTCAACAGACCACGTGCAGCAGAACAACTTGCGGAGGCCCTAGACTGTTATACGGCAGATATTACCGCAATGCGATGGGATGGACCGGGCAAAAAGAAGATGAGAAACTGTGATATCTAATACGGCGACTGCTACAAGGAGAGAAGAGAGAAGATAACGCTTATTCGGATGCGGATTTGTTATTAGAGGTAGACTTAGGCAAAAAGTCTTGAGCTTCTGGCATGTAAGCGAACACCTCATGGCAATCCGCATCAAGGCTAAATTCGCAAACATCAGCCTAATTTGCGCTCACGCCCCTACCGAGGACATGAATGACGCTACAAAAGACGACTTCTTCAACCCCTAGATAGGACATATACCCAGTATCCCAGTTTCGGTGTTAAAATCGTACTGGAAGACTTTAACGCAAAACTGGGCAAGGAAGTCGCCTTTGATAGAGTTATTGGCAAGCCTACACAACACCACATCCGAAAATGGACATAGTTGCTAGCAAGCGTTTCCCACATTTCAACATCCACAAAGAGACTTGGCGATCTACGGATCAATCAACCGTCAACCAGATTGACTACACTGCGATTGATGGCAGGCACGCATCCGACATTCTGGATGTGCGAACTTTCAGTGGAGCCAACATCGACTCAGACCACTATCTTGTGGCGGCCAGGTAGCGACTACGAATATGCCTGGCCCAGAAAAATCGAGTAAGGCCAGCGGAGTACAGCGTCGCAATGCTACAATCGCAAGAGACCGCCAGAGCTTATGCCAACTGCGTCTCCCTCAAGCTCTCGGAAAACCCTCCAGCACCTGCTCAGAGCGTACAACACCAATGGACTCGTCGTCAACAAACCTTAGAAAGTGCTGCTTCTGAGGTACTGGGTTTCAAACGGCCGCCAACAAGAAACTCATGGTTTGACGACGAGTGTAGGAGGGCACACGCAGCAAAGTAGCAAGCCTATCAAGAGGCGCTGCATAGAAAGACGAGAACTGCTCGTCAGCATTATGAGCAGAAGAGGAGGGAAGAGCATAAGCTTCTCAAAACAAAAAAAAGGGAGCATGAGAAGCTCGCGATCGTAGAGATGGAGAGATGCTATCGCAGGACTGACGAAAATGTAAACCTAGTAGTAGATTCACAGTCACGGCACAGTCTGCAGACTGTATAACGGCGATGACGAAACAGATCACGCTGTCAGGCAGAATAACCCTTTCACAGCGGACGATGATAGCAGAGAATTCCATCCCCCTGACCTGACGAAGTTAGGAATGCTTTTTCTAAGCTTAAGTCCAATAAAGCTGCTGGAGTAGACGGACTACCTGCCGAGCTCTTTAAGGCAGCTGGAGATAACCTGGTTGGGAGTATGCACCAGCTCATCTGTAAGATATGATCAGAGGAATGCATGCCTGATGAATGGAATCTCAGTATCGTTTGCCCGATCCACAAGAAAGGAGACTCCTTTGTCTGTGCCAACTACTGAGGAATAAGTCTTCTGAACATCGCTTATAAAATCTTCTCTGCTGTTCTGTGTGAACGCTTGAAACCGTTCGTTAATAAACTGATTGGCCGATATCAGTATGGTTTCAGGCCCGGGAAGTCCACTATAGATCAAATATTCACACTGCGGCAGGTCCTGGAAAAAACAAACGAGTTCCAGATCGACACCCGCCACCTGTTTGTTGACTTTAAGGCTGAATACGATAGCCATGTCTAGTTTTGACATCCCTGCCAAACTCGTCAGATTGTGCAGGATGACATTGGAGAACTCTCTCTGCTCCATCAGGGTCGGAAGCGACCTAACCGATACCTTTTATGTAAAAAAAGGTTTTAGACAGGACGACACGCTATCATGTGACTTTTCAACATCGTCCTTGAAAGGATCGTGCAAAACTCACTGGTCAATACGACGGGCACCATCTTTTTGAAGTCCGTACTACTGCTCGCATGATGACATTGACATAATTGGACGAAGTCAGCGAGAAGTCATTGAGGCCTTTATGAGCATTGAGACGGAAACGGCTAAAATGGCACTGGCGGTAAATAAGGGCAAAACGAAATATATGCTGTCGTCGAAAAAGGACACGAACCACCGGCGTCTTGGCCAGGGCGCACATATTGGCAGGTATAATTTCGATGTAGTCAAGGACTTCGTCTACCTAGGTTCCGCAGTGACATGCAGAAATGACATCAGTGCCGAAATCAAACGCAGAATAACTCTTGCCAACCGCTGTTTCTTTGGGCTCGGGAGGTAAATATGGTCACAAAGGTGACCATATACAAGACCCTTATCATCCCGGTCCTGCTTTATGGCGCAGAGACATGGACCTTATCGAAGACGGATGAGGAGGCACTTGGTCGTTTTAAGAGAAACGTACGATTTTCGGCCCGACCTGCATAAATGGGGAGTGGAGGAGAGGACTTAATAGTGAACCGTACGGGCTGTACAGCGACATGTACATAGCACGGCGTCTTCGGATCCAACGCCTAAGATGGCTAGGCCCGGAAGGTCTTTGAATCCAACCTCGAGGGGCGACGCGGTCGAGAACGGCAAAATTTAAGGCAGCGCAACCAAGTGGAAGAGGACCTTAACCAACTAGGCGTGCGGCACTGGAGACTGCTGACGAATGACCGTGCCAGTTGGAGAGGTTTCTTAAAGGAGGCCCAGGTTCACCATGAACTGTAGCGCCAAAGGAAGAAGAAGAAGAATATCAATGCGAACTAGCGCCACCGTCATAATTCTGCAAATACAATGTTGAGGCGGCAGTCTTAGTCTCCGGCGATCATTGCATCTTAAAATTGTTTGAACCACCTCCAATTGTCTTTTATGAATCGTAACCTAAAACCAGAGTCCGGATCAACAAGGATGAAATCCCTTTAAGATCCCCTCTGCTTTCGTTATCCTTCTTTTATTATTATATTTTCATGGCAAATAGACGAAATAAAGGAAGTGAAGTACATCGTACCACCTCCTGAAGCTATTCATTCCGTATTCTCTCATTTTGTTGTGGTTTCCTTACCGCAAGACCAGTAACTTGTAGCCTCAATGGCTCGGAAGGACGCGATGCAAAACCACCACAATACAGGAAAATACCCGAAGTGAAGCACTCAACCACGATTCACATGAATTCCAAATCTGAATCCTGCCGAAAATTTCAATTCTCGGTTTTTACCTTCGCCCGGGTAACGAAAAGGGGATAACAAGTCGTCGACTACGACGACGATGATGCACTGATGGTGATGGAGATGAAGAAGGCAAACAAAAACAACAAAAAGGACGAAACAATATTACCAACGGGAAATTACTCTCCGCACAGTTACACATAGAGACTTACAACCAGAAGGCATACACCCGAGATAATATAACCATCAACCAAAGTAGTCGTCTTGCGGCGCGCACATCACATAAACACAGGAGATAACATTTTGTTATACTCCAACCTCCAACCCTTAGCTGCTCCTTAGATCCCACCACACCGATCTTCTTCCGTCAGACAGGGGGCCGGAAAGAAGGAGGAAAAAAGGACAAGTTTGGAGTGAACTGGGCAAAAAAAAAATGAAAATAAACAACCGCCCACTGGAACACGCAGAGTCGCAGCATCGGCCTCCATCATAGTTGCATGGTTCATATCTAATGCGAGGACATCAACGGTTACCAGTGACTGCATAGTTGCCCCTGCCCTACTGCCTCTCGCCCGGGGATCGTGGTAGGAGGAAATTGCAACGCGCGACATGGCGTGAGTATTTTATTATTGTGGATTATTTCGTCCTGCAGCAATGTTACACAAAATTGCATTGCATATCTCTACTTCGTTTGCATGTTGATGTAACGCTTGCCTGTGTATCGCGTTGTAAACGGATGCGTTACACGAACACACGGTTTCGTCATCTATCACAGAGAGTGTAATCTACCCCCCCCCCCCCCCCCCCCCCCAACAACTCTTGGTTTATTTTTTTGTTGCTGTTATCCTGATAGGATCCTGCCAGTCCTCAATAATAATAATACGCTGTCAGCGAGTAGCTCTTTGTTGCCCCTCGCACTATTCCATTTCAATCCGGCAGGGTGGTGCTGAACAGAGGGGGAGGGAGGAGGAAATTTATTTGTTGTGTCGTGTCCTGATGGAATTTTGTACAATTGAATTGAAGTTTTTTTCTGTTTTCGAGTTATAAATGCTTTACCGCTTTGATGTGGCACTGAATCAATTGCTATTTCTTTATGTCCCCAATGAAATAAACTTGCAATAACGGTAAACAATATTTTATCCTCATGAAAACAACATACATACATACATTTCGGATATAAAGGACGAGTTATGGGGCGCTGGTTGACAGAGTTTGTTCAATAAAAATGATTAGCATTAATACGACAAGAATTTGGGACAGAAAAACACATATTGCAACGAACGAGAAATAGGTTTATTGCTCCTCCATCAAGCTAAGGACATATCAATCAAATCTTGCAATTCGTGAAAACAAATCGGCAATGGACGTTTCCAAGGAAATTTGCTGGTAAAGCCTTTAAATTCAAAAGAAGCTCCGCCTGCGGTATTGAAATGTCAATTAAAAACGATGAGAGGCACCCTGTAGAAAAGTATCTTCTACTTATCTATCCTTAGAATCATTTAGTCCTGCTATTCTCGAAATATAAAAACAATTGTAAAACACTCGGACAAGTTTAGCGACTGGAAAATCGGATTTGATACTTAACAGGGTGTCCCAACAGTATACCTAAACTGTAAAACTTTAAGCTTTTGGATGAGCATGTAGCGCCTCCAGGCAAAGAATTGCGACATTTTCCACGGTGGTTGATACAGAAAATTAAACTATTGAAGTCATGTGAGGGACGACTGATGAGAGCCCGTATCTTAGCTTAACAACATTTATCACCTAACCCGATAGGCATTTAGCATGATCCCGGATTTCTTCAAGCTCCAGATATTGTCACCGACCCGCAGGGAATAGTGGATGTATTTAAGCAGCACTTCCAGCAGCTGCTTAACGAACATGACCAAGAGAGAGTGGTAGGGACTGAGGAAATCCCAACTCCAGCCGCTGAAGTAATCCTCCCACCCAGCATAGAAGAAGTCGGCACAGCTATTCAGAAGCTGAAGAACAACAAGGCCGCAGGCTCAGATGGCCATCAGAGCTCTTCAAGGCTGGCGGCGATGTTCTGGTAGGGAGCATGCACCAGATCATCTGCAGAATTTGGGAAGATGAGAGCATGCCCGACGACTGGAATACCAGCTCTATATGCCCCATCCACAAAAAAGGCGATCCTACCTCTTGTAAGAACTATAGAGGTATATCCCTGCTCAATGTCGCATACAAGATCCTGTCCAGCGTATTGTGTGAACGTCTAAAACCATTTTGCACCGCACTAATCGGCAGCTACCAGTGCGGCTTCCGGCCCGGCAAATCAACTATAGACCAAATTTTCACACTTCGACAAATCCTGGAAAAGACCAACGAGTTTCAAATCGATACACACCATCTTTTCATCGATTTCAAAGCCGCATACGACAGCATTCATCGTGAAGCACTGTTTGGGGCGATGGCCGAATTCGGGATCCCGGTAAAACTGATCCAGTTGTGTCGTGCCACGCTAAAAAACACGCGATGCACCGTGCAACTCGGTTCTAGGACCTCGGAACCATTCGAAACATGCACCGGATTTCGGCAAGGAGATGCGCTGTCATGTGACTTCTTCAACCTGGTGCTGGAGCAGATAGTGCGACGGGCAGGCGTCAACAGGGAAGGCACTATCTTTTACAAGTCCATCCAGCTGCTAGGATACGCGGATGATATCGACATCATCGCGTGATCTCGCCGTGGCATTGTGGAAGCATTCACGGCGATTGAAGAACAGGCGAAACGAATTGGCCTTAAGATCAATGAGGACAAAACGAAATACATGCTGTCAAGCAAAAACCAATCCGTCGCTCACCACCTGGGACAAAACATAACAATTGACAGCTACAATTTCGAGGTAGTTAAGGAGTTTGTCTACCTCGGGGCAAACGTAAATTCCACAAATGACACCACAGTGGAGATCCGGCGTAGAATCGCCCTTGGCAACCGCTGCTACTTCGGCTTGTCCAAACAACTGGGGTCAAAACTCCTCACTCGAAAGACCAAAGTCATGCTTTGCAAAACGCTCATTCTGCCAGTCTTGCTGTACGGAGCCGAAAGCTGGACGATAAGCAGGACAGCGGAGCTGATTTTGGGTTCTTTCGAAAGAAAAATTCTGCGCCGGATATTTGGTCCTGTCTGTGAGGAAGGTGAATGGAGAAGAAGACACAACCGCGAACTCTACGAGCTGTACCTAGATGTGGATGTAGTCCGGAAGGCAAGGAGCCGTCGACTACACTGGCTCGGCCACATCGAGCGCATGGACATCAACGCTCCAGCTAAGAGGGTCTTCGACTCCGAGCCTCCTGGTTCGAGAAGAAGAGGAAGACCGAACCTCCGGTATAAAGACCAAGTAATCGCGGATGTAAGACATCTTGGTCTTGACAACTGGAAGCAGCGTGCCCGGGACCGTCAAGGATGGAAGGCAGCTATAGCTCAGGCTCAGATCCTCCATGGATCGCAGGCCTGATAAGTAAGTAAGTAAGTAAGATACTGGTATAGCCCCTATTAGCATCGTAGAAGGCAAATGAGATCGAAAAAGTTTGACGTCTAAAACCTGCAACTAAGTAAGACTCCAAAAGTCTTTGTCAATCTAGTTCTCCTCTACTGAGATCGGAGTCTTCTGGCACCGAAGGTCGCGGATAACCGGTAGAACAATATCAGAAAGCTATAACTGAAAAGCTAGCTCTTCAACGGTCACGCCTAAACATTTATGGCTTGGCGATTAGTGTAAGAAAGCCTACAGAATAGAACTCAGGGTTCTACAAACCTCAGAGTAGTGTTTGAAAAAGACATCGGTATGAAAGCCTTCTTATCAATTTGGAAAAGTCCTTGCTATCGCCTTAAGCAATTTATAGATAAAATTTTTGGTCTTCAGGGCGGTTTAAGGGCAATTAATGAGCTTTTAAAGGGGGGGCAAACGCCACCTTCGATCTCTGTCCCTGTTCAATCCAAGTTGACCCCGCGTGGACTCCCATGGATAATTGCTCCGGCACCCGCCAGGTAGTTAACCAATGTGTGCAGCGACCCAACTCTAAAGAGTAAATATTTGAGTCGATCGAGGGAAAGCATAGCCTCCATAACACCACATTCGACAACGGACTTAGGCTAATCGATTTCCTAACTGGGCGTAACCTTCTTACAGCAAACACACGATTCCCCCATCTCAACTGTACGGCCTGGTACGACGTCGACGGATATGGCGTCTAAGGTGGCTAGGCCATGTACAGTGCACGGAAAATACAGCTCCGACCCGGATAGTCTTCGAATCCACCCCGGAAGAAAGGCACGGCAGAGGACGGCCGCATCTGCGGTGGCGCATGCGGGTGGAAGGGGACCTTAACCAACTGGGCTAGTGGCGCCGGAAACAGCTGGCCAAAGACCGTGCCAGCTGGAAACGCTTGTTAGTTGAGGCCCAGGTTCACCAAGGCCCGTAGCGCCACCTAAGTAAATAAGTAAGTAATGAGCTTTTAAAGGAGAGCATGGATTCGGACATAAAGGGTAAAGTTGTTGATTGCTCTTAACCTGGCGAGATGCCAGCAACAATCCCTGTTTCAATGCCCGGGTCAAGTCCTCCCGCCTAGCATCGAAGAAGTCGGCACAGCTATTCAAAAGCTGCAGAACAACAAGTCCGCAAGCTCAGATCGGTCGCTCACCAGCTGGGACAAAATATAACGATTGACAGCTATAAATTCGAGGTGGCTAAGGATTTTGTCTAACTCGAAGCAAACGTTAACTCCACAAACGACATCACAGTGGAGATCTGGCATACAATCGCCCTTGGCAACCGCTGCTAATTCCGTTAGTCCAAACAGCTTAAGTCAAAACTCCTTATTCGAAGAACCAAATTCATGATTTACAAAACGCTTATACTGCCAGTCTTGCTGTACGGAGCCGAAATCTGGACGATAAGCAGGACGACGTAGCTGATTTTGATTTCTTGCGAAAGAAAAATTTTGCGCCGGATATTTGTTCCCATCTATGAGGAAGGTGAATGGAAGAGAAGATATAACCACGAACTCAATGAGTTGTGAAAAGATGTGGATATAGTCTGGAAGGCAAAGATCCGTCGACTACTTTGTCTCGATCACATCGAGCGCATAAACACCAACGCTCCAGCTAAGAGGGCCTTCGACGAGGAAGACCGAATCTCCGGTATGTATAAAGACCAAGTAATCGCGGGTGTAAGACAACTTAGTCTTGATAACTGGAAGCAGCGTGACAGGGACCGTGAAGGACTAAAGGCAGCTATAGCTCAGGCCCAAATCCTCCATGGATTGCTGGCCTGATAAGTAAGTAATGAGCTTTTTAAAGCGACGAAGGGCATACGATTATTTTTTTGACGAAGCTGACACTGGTTTGACGAGGTTAGGAGCGGTCTGACCAAATAGCTAGTTGAGATTCCAAGGTCTTCTTTTAAAAGGATAGAGTAACCGTCTTCAAGGCTACAAGTTGCTCACCACATTAATCTTATTACCTTAGGCTTAGATTTAGGGCCTAGCAAAGGAACTTTTTGACACAAAGACTTCGACAGATCACGATAGATGTAGACCTCACACGATTTGATGTTGGTTTATACCAAAAATCACGCAGGACTAACGCACCATTCCAAAACCAAAAACAATAACCAATTGTACGTAGGAAGCTACAATATGCATTTAACAAAGTTGTCCAAAGCCCATTATCCCTCGGAGCACCTAACAAGCATTTCAGAAATTTAATTAAATACAGATTTGTCTACCTCATTCTCATTCACTTGTCCGCCAAACATAAACACTTTCAATAAACAAAAGTGAATTACAGAGTGATTATTCAAAAGTTAAAAGTTGTTCTACTCCCCCCAAACGCCGTCATTCAATCAACCAGTTGCGTATGATGCTCCCAAGTAGACGCCTCCAGGTTGCTTACCAGAGAGAAACAGGAATCCCTGACCAACACTAAATGCCAGAATACGAATGGGTATCCAAAAGAAAAACAAAACTAAACGCAATTTAAGATCCTTTGCCACTCTTTCTCTCTCCGGGGCAGGACCTTTGCTCGGGGTGTGTAATACCATCCGCCAGTGTTTCGAAGTAAAGTGAAATTGAATCCGAATCACAAGCTGACCCGTCGTCCTTGTTTCGTAGTGCAGTCGTAGAAAGGACACAATTGATGTGGACAAAAATGAGAGAATGGTAAGAAATTGTTTTGAAAATATTTTCCATTCCCCGTCAGTTGGACAACATGAATGAAACAACAAACCAAGTCTTGGCAGAGTCTAAAGGTCTTAAGTACCAATGTGGGCGGGTGTTTGGAAGTTGAAAGTGTCCGACTTGGAAATTGTACTTTCTAACCTGACAACCGAAACAAATTATGGAGGCAATGAAGCAGTCGTTTTTTCCCACTATTCTTTTGGTTGTTGAAAACGCGAGAATTAATGCAATTAGCTTCCTTCATTTCTCCCCCTTTTTGCATTTGTTATCCTTTGGCCCGGGACAGACACTTGCTGGAGGAGTAGTTTCTTGTGACACGAAAAAACAGCGTAGAGGCGGACGTTATACTCTTATACTGCTCTTGTGCGAGGATGAAATGCAAATTATTTTGCATTTTTCCTTCGTTTCTGGTTGGATGAAATTGCTTGGAAAGCATTTTCCTTTCCCTTTTCCTGTTGCCCTCTCAGTATTGTTATTACAATACTATAGAGGACTGAACAGATTGGATTGAAGTAACCCTTTCGGGTAGAATGGATACTCTCTAATAATTGCGCTGACGTTAAGAGTAATCATTAAAAGGTTTGCGATGTTGGCAATTTCGAGATTGATGGCATGCAGATAAGGTTTCGGATTATCCTTCCCTCGCCCACGTAAAAATGGTATTCAAAAATAGCGACCGGTAACAATGTACATGTCTTGTTAAAAATATAATCACTACTCACGTTAACAGAAAAATAAAAAATAAAAAGACGTTAATTAGAACCTTATCCCTGATCCTTGTTTAGGACATAAGATACATTTTGTTAACAAGTATCGCAAAATTCAATTAAAATATACCAAATGGCGACTAACGACGAATTGGAATATCCTGAGTCCAGCAATAGCTCTAGGTTTACCGATAGCTCTTAATTAATCCCACCAATAACCTGATACATCATTAAATGAGTCAGGAGTTCGCTGAATCCCCAGGATTCCGGGATGCTTGAGTCTTTTCTTCATTTTTAATTGAAATCCCTAAGGAAAGGCACACAAAAAAATATCAATTTCCTCTCCGCAATGCGAAACGAAATGAGGAAAGATATCAGAAAAAGATAAATAAGCGAAGAAGTTTATAATTTAATAAATCCGAACGTAGCAGTTTCAGGCAAACCCGACTGCAGGATAACAAACTTTGTTTAGTTTCAAGGCGGGGTTGATTCCAATCAAAAAAAATTCCATTCAACAAAGGGTGCAGAAGGAATTTTTTTATTTCCCTCTTGTTTTGAAAGTATCAAATCCGCGGGATACACTCAACAGATTTTTTGTTGCTTTTCGCCGAGTGATATGTGGTGATGAGAAGGCCAGTTTAGCCCTTCCTTCGGGGCTAACAAACATACCCGTAGTCATCACCTGAATGAAAATGAATTTTTGTTCAGTCCCTGATGGGAAATCTCTGCGCTTGGCATTGAGTACAGGCAATTTCAATAGCCACAGCAAGCCAGCACCTACAGAATATCGAATGTAGTCAGGGTAAAAGCTTTTGTTGCGTATCTGATGCTTGACAGAGTCAACTGGATCCGATCCGACAGTGTTCCGAATTAATCAAAACACAATTGGAATTTAAATTTCCATATAGTATATGTATAAACGAGTGAGTTGTCCCAAATGTGAAATTTTAATCGAGAAAATATTGAATGGATGCCTGATGACACTACTGGAATCTGTCGGCGAGAAATTTGTATACAAAACAACTGTCGGCAACCCTTTCGACCTCGTCCGGCCAGGCATAGTACTCAAGCATCATGCTGATGGTGATGCTGATGATGCCAATCGTATATCGTACTCGGTGTCCTTTGAAAATTGAAAATCCAATCCATTTTTTGTTCACCTCCTCCCATACTCTTACCCTTTTGTTTAATCCTTCAACCAACAGCAGCTATGTATGTATCTCGTTGGAGTTAGAGCGGACGATTGAAAAGGTTGTGTGTGTCAGTGGTTCTCAATGTTTTGATAATGAATTGAAAATGATGAATTTTTATTTTCACTTCAATTGACAGTTTTGTCGGGATGTATCCTGAGAGCTCTATAGATTCGGATAGATTGGACGGGCGGAAGGATTTTTTGCGATTTTTAAACAAAATTGATTGGAATTTAATGTATTTTTGATTTAATTTCTTTTTTATTTAAGACGCGGATGAAACGAAATCATGGCAATTTTTCAATTGGAAATAGATTATCCAACAAAAGAACATTCGATTGTCTACTGTCAAGTATTTTTCAAGGATACGTGCTACCATGAAGCTTATGTATAAGCTGCTCTGAATGGTCACACACGTGGAGTGCTAGTACTACTGAAGTAAGGATAAAACGTTTATTATCCTGAAACATGACATTTATTGCACCTAGCATGACTCTTGGATATAAAACTAGAAAATAAAGCGGAAAAGAAAGAGACAGACACAGAAGCTGCGAGGCCAAGGATATTGAAGGATAAAGAAGAGAAAATCTTCTCCATTCGACAATGCTCTTAACAGTTAATTGGAAACAATGGCCACTTGACGTCCCCTATCTCCATCCTCACACTGTCTATACGTACATACACCTAAGTACATACATACATATACCATATTTGAAATGACTTCCAGTCAGTATCCTGCTCATCTTACCCATCTCATCGCTTTTCTCTTTTGTCGCCTTATTCGCTCAATGAAAACCTCATCGCTTCCCATTGCAATCACATACAAAGTGCGGATTAGTAACTGTGCTTCCTCATCCTTCTTATCGTCCTTTTTTCATTTTTTTATTTTATTTTCGGACATCAGCAAAGAGTTTCATTGCAGAAAACTATTAAACACGAGCTAGAATACCCTACCATTGCAATAGTCTACAAAATGAAATTTCCCCCTCCCCGCAATCCAATACCCTCCGGCACAAACGAAAAATTACCCAAGACGACTGCTGAGGTTTTTCGTTTTTCTGTTTTTTTCCTTTTTAACTTACCCATTCAATCGTCAGTCGTTGTTGGTCGTCATTTTACTTGCGTTCGCCACCGATCTGACGTGAAAAGGAGCTGACTGTTAAGCTGCAAAATCTTACACTTTCGATAAGGACACTTTTCGAGTTTTACTATTATTACTTTCATCCCTGTGGTTGGTGCTTGTGCTTGTGCTACTATCCTTGAGCTGGTGCAGAAGTTTCACGAACATACAAGTACCATAGAGAGCATTGTACTAAGCGTACAATTGGTAGAAGCACCCACCAGTGGGGTGGTTTGACCTGGATGCTGAGGGAACGCGCTCACCAACGCCAACGCGTTTTGTTACTTTTCTTGTATGTACATATAATATGTACCACATTCATTTATTGGAAGGACGATATCACCATCACCATCGTCTCCACCTCCACTTAACCGCCCACTTTCAAGTGCACTTGGAAGTTTTGCTGAAAAATGCAGTTTTCAAGCTTAAGGCGTCAGGCATCAGGCGTGGATTTCATTTCTTCTTCTTATCCTTCGGTTGCGCATCATTTTCTTTTTTACTTTTTTGTTATTGAAGTAGCGGAAGAAAAAATCAATTGAACACGTTCTGGTTAGGTGCTTGAAATGCATGTAGATCCTTGAGTCGCCGCTACTATACCTTCGGATACTCGGAAACACTTTGTTCGAAATACTTTGTATATTGTTCGGTTAGATATCGAACTTATTATCTAGACAAGGGTACTTGTTTTGCCAGCTACTTATCTTGGGTATACTTGTTCCTCAAAAAAAAAAAAAAAATTGCTTTCTCAGAGGAAAGATGATTGAAAGCGATTGATCGCCGTTCGTTCCGTCATTTTTCGATCCAGTCAGAGGATTTGCGGCGGGTTGCAGAATTAATTAGCTCTAGGATGGCATAGAATCCGCACTTAGATGTATGCCCGAATCGAGATACCGCACGTTCTATAATTTTACAATAATTGCAAGTAAATGGCAACCGGCCACGTAGTGCCAGGTAGTCATCTTTGTCGCCATGAAGTGGAAAGTCATTAAAAAAATACGAAACCAGAACTACCTGAGCTCGATCTAATCGAAAATGTAAAAGATCAAAATAGGCTTGAAGCGAAAGGGTCATTCAGGGAAGGTCTACAAGTGAAATGACCCAATATGACTAACCTTTGATGTCCATAAGATAGGACTACTCATAACGTTTTCGATTATTCTCTACGGACGGACTGTCCGAGCCATAAGCTGACATGAAATTCGTAAAAGCTGACATAAAAAGTAAAAGTTCATGATACGTCATACGAGATTCGGCCTCTTAATGTTGCGTCCGCGTTACAGTTCGATGGTATCGATGGGTAGCACTGATCTGATTCTGTCAAACGGTTTTGAAAGGTGACATTTCGGACCACATTTTTTGTGTACACAGTTTTGTAATTCGTCGTTTGCGTCAAAATTTATATTGAAGATAAGAGAAATATCGAAAGAAATACGCTGGTTGATGCTGTTTTGCCATACAAAGGCTAAAACGCTACGAAAAACATGTCGAAAAATGTGTGAAGTGTACGGTATAGGAGTGGTTTGCTCGATTTCGTTCCGGAAATGTCGGTGTTAAAGATGTACCTTGCTTTGGAAAAGTCGATAAAATTTGACAGCAGAAGTGGCATGAAGGCTATCAGCACTGTTCGGAATCATCTGAAAAGATCAGGCTACTCAAGGAAGTCGATGTTTGGGCGATGCATGGATTAATGCAAAGAAATTACCATCAGTGGAACGCTTTTTTCAAAGCGAATTATTACGGAACGGACGATGAAAAATGGATTAAATACGTGTCTGATGGGATTGGAGGGAAATTGTCCATTATGAGCAACTACAACCTGGCGAAACGGTCAATTCATTCGTCTAATGCGCAAACCCGACCGTTTATACGAACCAATCACGAAAGATCGACCAGAATTGGCCAAGAGGAAGGGTTTTGAGTTCCATCATGACACATACATACATATTTGACGTCTTGAACTAAATTGACGAAACTTGGTTGGGAAGTTTTGATACATCCACTGTATAGCTCGGGCCTTGCACCGTCTGACTATCATGTTTTATTCGTAAAAATTGCCCGGCCGAATTCTTATTCTACTTAATGGGCTGCCCCTCCATCTAGCGCGAACTTTCACTAATTCCCTCCAGTGTCGCACTGGTTGAGGTCCTCTTCCAGCTAAGTGTGCCACGTTAGGTGCGGCCTCTGCTCTACTCCACCGTTCCTCGGGTTTGAATTCGAAGACTCTCCGGGATGGCGCTGTGGTGTCCATTCGCTCTACATGGTCTAGCCGTCTTAGGTTTTGATCTCGTCGACGCCTGACTAGGCTCATGTCGCTGTACAACCCGTACGATTCGTGGTTGAATCTTCTCCTCCGTTCCCCGTTTGTGTTTATACATAGGACGAAAAATTACACGCAGAATCTTTCTCTCGAAAGTATTGTTGCGGAACAATTAGCGGTGAATCTTTCTCTCGAAACGTCCAAGGGCCTTTTTATCCTATTTTGATGGGGTCCATACTACTGTGCCATATAGTAAGACCGGAATGATAAGGGCCAACAAAGAAATACATATGTATGCGTGCTAGAAGCTCTTTCTAAACTACGAGCTCTACATTGTTATAAATTGGTGTACCACAGGGCTGGATATGTCCGTCTGTACTTTTTTACCATACGTAATAGTGCTCCCATCAAAAGCCTCTTATTAAGTAACGCTATCGATTTACCAATTTACCCTCGGAATCACTCTCATTCGATTGTCGTATTAACACACATCTTACGTTCCTCACTGAAGTGGATTGTCAGATGAATATTTCGGGCCCATCAGTGACACTTCACACGGCTCAGTCTTGTGATTAACTTTTTGTCCTGTGGTCAATTGTGACAAACAAACGCATACATTTGTATATACACACAAGGACGATACTCGTATCAACTATGTCGGCCGGAAATTCCGGAGCAGATTACACGAAACGAAGAAAACAGACAAGAGAAAAAGGAGAGTTTAATAACAGCCGGATATGGCTTGCCACATTTAAGTAGTAGTTTCCTACCGCCCCCCAAGCTATCGAATACATACACACATACTTATACACAATTGTGCTGAAACGGTAGGAAATCCCTGTGGGCGGTTTGGGAAGGACTCAGATGGAGAAAAAGTTTAAAAAATTCAGGTCGACTACTGGCTCATACGTGGTATTATACGTATATCCTGTACGCTGCATTCGGTCTATAGTTTGACGCATAAAAATGCGGACGTCGTCGGTTGAGGATCTTGTTTTCTGTAATTTTTTTCGGTTGATGGAAATTTTATCATCGCCGTTGTCGCAATAGAGAGAGAGAGAGGGAGAGAGAGAGAGGGAGAAATCAAAAAAGGTAAATAAATCGCGAGCATATCCTTCTCATCCGCCATTGATGGACGACCGTTAAGCAAACGGATAATAATTGCTTTTTAAATGAGAAACTTTTCTTGTTTTTATGGTTGATTTTTGGACGTGGCTCCAGTTGGGCTCGCGCCATTTTGAGTTTTTTAGTCGCGTGTTGCATACATTAAATCCGCTCGTCCTTTATGCTAATAGCACTAGTGTAGGTGGGCCGTAACAATTTTTTTCCTTTTTTTTTTTGCAATTGAAAGCAAGTGGAACATGTAATCAGAGAGCAGTAGTAGCAGTAGTAGTGGTGGTGGTAGGGAGCAGTGAATAGCTTCATGTCTTGTTATCGTCCTTAGCACAGAGGTATGGTGTTTTCAAGTGTGTTCAAGTGACTTTGTTCGCTTTCCAAACGTCATCTCTGACAGGTGAAGTTATTAAAAATGCACACGTAATTAGCGAGATGGCGCTACTTGTGCTGTGCCAACACTACTCTGTAAAACGTTGAAGGAATGCATTCAATTCCGCTTACAGTATACAAGTGGATGCACACACCTGAAAGAAAGGCATTGAGGTTTGGGGGTTACACGGTGCACGCACATACATACATACATATGCATGTACATATGTATGCATGTCGCTCAAAACCCTTCTTCAACTTCACTTCTATGAAGGGCACCTGTGAAGGTGCTCGTGCTTGAGCTATGGCCTCAACTTTTACTTGTGCATGTGTTGCCATCTCTTCACATTTTTCACTGCATCCTTAATGAAGAAGCCAACCTGAATGTGTAGCGATGTTACGACGAACTGGGACCTGCTTTGGCTAATACATACGAGATACATATATATGTCTGTAAAGCCATTTTTAAAACGCTGAGCCATGCGAAATAGAAGGATTAAAACTAACAGTAAGGCAACGAAAAACCGAAAAAAAAATCGAAAAAGACAGAAGAGATGGAAAGGAACGAAATTGTACCAAAGTCACGTTGCATGTCGTTGCTAAATGAGGTTGTTTCAAGCTACATAGGCTGTGGCATACGGCGGGCAAGATGAGAACGAGGGCACGAACACGAGGTGGATTCTTTTGAGGTACTCGTAAGTGTCCTTGTGTACACGGCCATATAATTAATACGAAGTGCCTACTTTGTTCTATCCCAACAGACGATGGTAGAGGTGGTAGTGTTGACGACAACGATGACGGTACTGGGCTCAACCGGGCGATGGAAGATGACATAGTGCACGACAACAAACCATTTGTGCGCCTATGTTGTCATTTATGACAACCTCCACACAATGTCGTACCTCATGCGTGGAAAACTGCCATCACACGACTCACCGTATGCATAGTAGATGTGTATGTGCGCATTCTAGAGATTCTAGACTTTAGATTCATGATCAGGATATCGAATTTGTTACGTGGCAGAGCGCGGAAGCATGAGAAATTAAAAATGAAAAAGTTGAGAAAATAGAAGAAAAGAGAAATCCTTTCTGTTTACCATACTCGTAAAAAGGACTGGTGACAAAGTGGCTTTACCCCTAGCACCATTTCATACACGTGTAGTTACACAACCTGCAGACTCGTACCACCTACAAAAAGTTCCTCCAGCGCTTACCCTTTAAAAGCACTAACAAGTTAGTTACTTAACCTGGAGTGAAAGAAATACACACAATGAATGCAGAAGGGATACGTCCCACACACACGCATCCGGACTGTGATGATGTTGGGGAACACACAATAACACAATGGAAGTAAGAGGAAAGCAAGTGGAATGAAGACAGTGGAAGCAGTGATGCCTTCTCGCGAGAATGCGAGTGTGAGGGCTGAAATTGATTGATGGCAGGGAGAGGCAGCAACACATTTGATACGAATATGATTAATTGCTCGGATGCTTTTCAGTGGAAGTTAAAAAGCTGTTAAGGATGATGTTGCTTGTGTGTTTGTTTGTTTGTTTGATGTTGGTATTGTTTGAAAAGTGCAAAGGCGCGATGTGAGCAGTGAAAAGTGCGTTTTTTTTTCTCCTTTTCTCATTTCTCATTTTTTGTTTCCAATGAAATCTGTCTGTGGATTGCTCAATTAGCAAGAAAGTGGGGAGCAATGGCTGATTGTTGTTAATATGCATGTATGTATCTAGATACTAGCTGCTGGGTGGTGACGATTGTGTTATTGAAATGAATGATGACATTTTGAGTTGAACTCAATTTGTGTTAATCGAAGATGTTGCGGCAGACATGAGATGGCGTAAGACGATCATCGTAATTGGGCCAAACGGAGAAAATAAATTCTTTCTTCTCTTTTCAAGTTGTTTTCCATTTTGAGTGAGAATTCAAGTTGTTTTTTCCAACAGAAAACTAGCATTCCTAGGCAAATAAGACTCAAGTCAACATCTTTTATCGAAGGCGGTTAAGTGGGCCCTCAACTATTAGAAACTGGGACCCAATTACATACATAGGTGCTCAAATTGTGGCTGAACACAAAGGATAATGAGGTTCGAGCCGTACTTGAATCGATTTTTAAACCTCTCCCAACTTCGGTCTAGAAGGCTAGAACCACAATAGCCTTTTCTGAAAAATAAATACTGTCGAGTAATATTTTCAGTTGAACGTGTGTCATAAGGATCTACTTATCCTTCCGAGTATCAAAAAGGTCGTTGCGAAGGTGATTCACGGAGCCCTGTCAGATTGGATTGAGAACAAGTACATCACTCCGGATAACTAATCCAGTTCCAGGGCAGGGTATGGTACTATACACTGCAAGTCATAGTGTGTTAAACAGCACGTAACAAGTGTGTCATTTTACACACTTTAAGATTAAGTGTGTCTGTTAACACGTTTGAACTGTGAAATTGAGACACTTATTCGTGTTAAAACTATAACACGTTCTATTGCGTTTCATGAATAAAAACTCTAATGACACCTTAGGTGTATTGTAGCGACACACTTACTAATAATTAACACACTTTGGATCAGATCAACTTTCCCAGAATGTAGTTTGCGAGTCGGATCCATGATGTAATGGTTAACACACTGGACTCTCAACCCGACAGAGACATTCAACCTCTCCTTTCCCATTCTACATTGGTCGTCCGAGCCGGATGCCAAGAAGCAATCAATTGAATCAATCAAAGAACAATGTTTCGGGCTTGATTAGCCTCTAAACGACAAGTGCTCGAAGAGCGTGGGCTAGATGAGTCGTTTTTTTTTTTCTGTTTGCTGTGAAAAATGTTGACAGGAACCTTAGATTGGGAGTCCAGTGTGTTAACCATTACACCATGGGTCCGGGTCGCGATTTGCTTTCTGACAAGGTTGCATATACATAGTTGGTAATTTCTCTTTTGTGTGTTTTCATAATGATACACTTTTAGTTACATAAAAAATGGTTACAATGAAAACACACCTTTTGGTGTGTTGCAGTAACACACTTACCATTTGCAGTGTACATGCCGCGTCGAAATCCATTTCGGATGTCTAATTGAATAAATGCAAGAAGCAATGTACGAATGACTTGGAAAAAGCCTTCGACACCGTATAGTTAGAAGAACTGTATTACAAGCTCAAGCAGCTGGACATAAGTAAACCATTGTCTGTGACATGTTGGTGAGCAGAAAGTTCTACTCAAACATTTGATCTTAAAAATGGTCTGCAGGTCCAAAGATCCACGTCATTGTTACCCTACTGCAGCGTGACTTAAACAAGATTCAGCAATTCTAGACTAGTTTATTCAGAACGCCAATCTTGTCAGAACGTCTCTAGGGACACAAGAAATTAGTGGCGAGCGTTCTTAATCCTAAGACCCGATGAAAGTCCACTGGCAAATAGGGTTGTAGTCAAATACGTTGGAATCTGACTTGAACAGTATCTACATTTAGCAAAGGCTCGGGGCATTTTCGCTCTGATAAGATGGCTGTTTCATAGCGGCCCTAATCGCGCCCATGATGGACTATGGATCTCCTGTTTGGTTTAATGCGAATGCCCGTTTGATGGAAAGGATGCCAATGTTTCAGAGACAATATCTAAGGATTTGTCTTAGATTACAAAGAACACCAGAGTCCGAATACACGAAGTTCTATCCCAATGAGGTCCTATACAATAGGGCAAGGTTTTTACGGATAGACAACTTTCTGATAAAACTAATTTGAGGTCAAGCTGCAAGGGCAATGACGTCGGTCAGTAACTTGATCTCTCCCCAAAAATATGTATCATGAGCGAATGCGGGTTAACGACTTTGTTCCTCCAGAAGCATTTCTCTGTTTGGATCACTATGGGCTGATTAGCCCATACATCTTCCATGTTACCCGTAATTACAAGCTCTACGAGGTCGATGTCATGCTCTATGAGCCCGAGCGCCTCAGATTCAGCAGGGCGGTTTCAGAACGTGATTGGAGAGACGTTGTTCAGCAGCACCAACGCTTTTCGCGACTGGGATGGACTCCAAAGAAGGCGTTTTAACATAAGTAAGCCTCTTCAAAGCAACAGCTGCCACGTTAATTGTAAGTAGTCGAAAGACATACTACCGTGTCCAGAAGGTAAGGTGACATTTGAATTTAAACTGCGCCGATAAGTTGGCAGTTTTGTCTTCGACCTCCGTGCCAGGTTTCATCTCAAAATATTCATTGATGTTTGAGACACACTTTGTTTTGAGATCTGATAAGAGTGAATTTTCCTATTTGTATGCCTGAATTTGTTGAGCATAGAATTTGTGACTACATACTACCCATTTCTGTCCCATTCAACTAGTAAATGTTCCCCTTAAAGATACCGGCTATAAGGTACTAATCGACGCACCAAACTCACCCAAGCACCCATATGCCTTCCGGCTACCTTCGCGCAGACAGACGAATGTCAATCAATATGAATTTTAAAATCAACGATAGCAAACCATAAAAAATAAAATATCCCAGTCGCCTCTGGGCCACCATCATGTCATCAAGAAAAAAAAAGAAAAGAGCGAAAGTCCCCAGCGAAATAGCACTATGTCACCGCAGTTCTCCAAACCCATGAGGCAAGGTTATGCGATAAAACGAAACGAAATGAAGCAATATCGACCGTTAAACAGGAAACACGTTCCTCGGAAAAGGTGAAGTACTGAAGAGTAATCAAGAAGAAAAGGAAATAACTCCATTTTGGAAGATTGCACAACGGATTGGCGGGTTGCTGCCAGATAGAAAGTCAAGGTATACACTTCCGGCGGACATAAAAAACCCATACAGACTGAAACCAACACACACGAGTACATGTACGCATTTCTGCTCGCGGACGGGAGTGTGATAACGCATGATAAAGTAAAGAAAGACGAATGGGAATAAGGAGGAACAATCCATGTCGTCGTTTAGGAAGAAATGATGTTCGTCCTTTATGTCCCTGCACGTCAGCTTTGATGGGAGAATGACTTTTTTTAAGGCTTTTTAATGGGGTTAAGGTAGCAGGACTCGATAAGGCCCTCGACAAGGTTTCCTTCTCTCCATCGACAGACGTTTTAATTTGATTTAAGAGTGGCGATAAAGAAATTAGAACTCTGTCTCTCCTTCTCCGCTTCCTTCCTTCCTTTTTGTCGTTGTCTTTATCCCTGTCTGATTGTGTAGGCAACAAAATTGCATTTGGACAATTTGATGACACGAGAGCTTTAGGCATTTTATGGAATTCCATCGTATCGTCATTGTACATGGTTGTAAAATGAAAAGCCTTACGCACATAATCCCAGTAATCCGTGGCCCGAAAACCTCAAAGCTCAAAGCCCGGTCGTATTGAAAGACTGAATCACGACAATGGTGACAGGTGATGAGATCGTCTTTTTTGAATCCGGTAGAATTCGAATTTCATTTTGGCAAAGATTACCCTCAGGCAGTCAGTTATTTCCATTAGTACAGGTCGTTCATGCGGTGTGTGTTAAGTCACTCTTAACGCACGCCTGGCATGAGATTAACAAATGCCATCCTGGCTTGGCCTAACTAAGTCTCCGGATAACATTTTCGAAATTCTTATCTCTCTAATCCACTTAGGATTTAATTTAGACAAAAAACAATGTGATAGAATAGAAGAGAGTACCATCCGACAGACCAACGAACGAGACATTTTGGATGCGAGATACAATGAAACAATCTAGCGTCGTTTTCGGCACAACCATCTCACTCGAGGACAATTAACAAACTTTCATCTACCAGGGAGTAGGAAATGTCTGTATTTTGCATACTACCACCCTTGAGGAATCAACCGCAGAGTCACTCACAACAACCAATACAGTAGGAGTGGATGGTCGTACGAAGTCAAGGAAGCAAAGGAATTGCAAAACTGGATATATCAGGATAACGGATGGAAGCAATTAAATTTCATCATTTAATCATTTAATTGTTTATTATGATTATAAACAACTTGCGGTTGTATCTAATGATTAAGTCATCTCAATTGTCTGTAGGCTGACTATACAGAACGAGAGAGGTGCATTGCTACCGGGTAACCGAATGGAAATCCTATTTCAATTAACTTTCAGATTGTCTTTTCGATTTCATTCGGATTTTACTCCTTTCTGCATTCATGCGATGCATAGCACGCAACCACTCTGGATGGGATGGGCAGAGTTCGTTCGGTCGATGTGCATTTCATCGGAGTCTTAACCGGGATTAGAATTCTTCTTGCGTTCTAATGGTGGTGGCGGCGACGCGAAAAAAAGGGAAAAGCTTTTCTGCACTGTGATGTTGCGTTTTCCAATACTAAATCTCACGTACTAACCTCACCTTGTTCTTCTTCTTTGATGGCGTTACAGCCCATGAAGGACCAAAGCCAAGCTTCTCTCACCTAGTTATATGTAATCGGGGTAATTCACCAACGTTTGTTACTAGTAACAGAAGGGAAGTCTTAGGCATAACACTTATAAATGGTAACGGTACTGCGGAACTCTCAATTGGAGAGTATCCGTCAAAGCATCACTTTCTGATCACTGTTGGATCCTCTTCGACTTGAATTTCCCCAGGCCGGACAGGAAAGTCCACCCACCATGGTTGAATGCTAAAATAGCCGAGCGGCTTCGTATCTCTAGACTCAGCTGGAATCTGGCAAAAGAGGGGGCCATCGAACCAAAAAAAAAAAAAAAAAATTCGCCAAGACGGACTCCTGGAGAAGCTTCTGTGGCTCTATTGAATCATGTACGGGAACAGCTCGTCTGAGGAAGCTCCCACACAGATGTCCTTTATAAAGAGATCTGATGGTAGCTGGACAGACTCAAACGAGAGCGTGCTTGATTCTCTACTAAAGTGTAATTTCCCTTGCTGCAAGGATGCAGGAACCTTCAATTCAGCGGGCACGCTACAATACAATTGACAATCAACAATATGGGCAATCAACTCTTTTGAACCCTACAAGGCGCCGGGAATGGATGGGATCTTTCCAATCATGTTGCAGGAGCCATGTGAAGTCATTCTTCCGTGGCTGAAGCGCATCTACTCCTGTTGCCTCAGGATGGGTTATGTTCCTCAAGCGTGGAGGGAAGTTGGGTGGTTTTCATACCCAAGTCGGGAAAAGTCAACCATGCTACTGCAAAGGAATTTATACCTATCAGTCTATCGTCCTTTATGAAAACGCTGGGACGGATAATAGACTTGTACGTGAGGAAAGAGATTGGTGACGGTTAGCTGTCATAATCACACAACGCATACATAAGGGGAAAATTGGTAGATACTACTCTGCAAAAGGTAGTCTAGACGATAGAAAAATAGCTCAATATCAAGGAATTCACTCTAGGTGCCTTCCTAGACATTGAGGGTGCCCTTAATAACGTTAACACCGAGGCAATAGTGTCCAGCCTTCATATGGCCCAAATAAGCCCGGGTGTATGCAGTTGGATTGGGCAAATGCTGGGTACTCGTATAGGAAATTCGGCGATTGGGAGAGCATGCGGAAGAGTGAAAGTAATTTAAGGTACACCACAAGGTGGCGTTCTGTCACCCCTCCTATGGTTCCTTGTGGTCGACGGAATGGTCAAGATTCTAGAGATGGAGTATTTTAATGTCACGGCCTACGTCGTCGACATTGCCATTTTAATCTCTGGAAAAATGTCCGCAGGTCCTTAGCGATAGATTAAGCTATGCACTGATGTTGGTGGATAACTGGGTCAAGGGACGAGGCCTGGGAGTAAATCCGGCGAAAACAGAGGTAGTGCGCTTTGCAAGGAAAAGATCTGTATCAAGATACACCAACCGCCGTATGAATGGTATAGATCTGATCCCTGGAAAATCTGCCAAATATCTTGGCATAATCTTGGACTCCAAGCTTACATGGCGGGAAAATATTGAGGAAAGAATCAAAAGGCCTACGTGGCACTATATTCGTGCAAGGTAGCATTTGCAAAGGCATGGGGCCTCAAACCGAGGTTAGTACATTGGTTGTACGCTGCGGTGGTAAGACCTATTCTAGTCTATGGCTCCACCCCTGGACATATACTGCGAGAGCGTAGCAACTAGAACTGCGCTAAGACTACAGGAATCCGGTCGCTGGAAAAAGAGTCCTTACGGACATGCATCAGTCTTGGATCGATGAGACGGTAAGGGACTATGCCACCCGACTTCCTTCCTAAAGAAATTAGAATTCCCTCCAGGGAGGAATGGACCCATGATTTGGTTCGCACGGAAAGTGAACTGGCAATCTATACCGACGGATCCAAAATGGATGTTGGCACAGGTGCCGGAGTCTACTTTGGGTCTCGAGATATGCATCGCTCCTATAGGCTCGACGGTGGATGCAGTGCCTTCCAAGCTGAGGTCTTCGCTATCAAGTAGGCATCCATGGTCATGTGAATATCTCTGGAAACGAGAGGGCGGACGAGCTGGCTAGGCTGGGATCAAGTGCAAACTTTGCGCAGATCTCAGCTGAGGCGCTCTACAGGGAGATAGAGACGGAGCTATTAGTGAAGGCCAATAAGCGAAGGTGTCGCTTAGATACATGCGCAATGGCGAGATCGACTTGGCCCGTCTATGATAAGAAAAGGACGGAAAATCTGCTGAAGCTCAAACGTGGAAATATTTAACTGGCAGTCGGTGCCCTCACCGGGCACTTCATGCTATCCTACCATGCAGCTCGACTAGGCCAGCCCTACAATGACTTCTGCAGAAGCTGCAGGGACGAAGAGGAAATTGAATCCATTCGTCACCTACTGTGCGAATGTCCCGCGCTAGCCCAAAAAAGGAATACATTCCTAGGAAGATATTTCCTTTCGGGGGTAGAAGAGTTAGGCAATATTGGGCTGAACAGAATACTGGGATTCTTATCCTCGTCTGGATGGTTCAGCTCAACGGTAAATGTCTAGGTATCAATGGGTTAAATAAATCAATTGTGGACTCTACGTAGTCTACGTGAGTCTTGACTTTTCGTCAATAGGGCACCCATGTACCTAACCCAACCTAACCTCACCGCTTCAGTAGTTTTACTTATGGCAACAAACAAAATAAGGACTAATCGAAATAGGCTCAATTCCGAGACGACAATTATTGCCATCAGCTCACCGGGATCCAAAAGGCCACCACCGGCTAATTTCCGCTCCATCTACTTGCAATTTAATATCTCTCCGAGGATGCTTCTCCACCCGTACACGTCAATTGCTTATGCATGTGGTTAGACGGTTCGCCAGCACCTGGATTACACGTCGCAACCAACACCAGCAGCCAGCAAGCAGACAAATGGTATAGTTCATGCAAATTTTCCACGAGAATCAGCAGAATCCTTCGGTTATTCCCATTCCATTTGTTCTCTGATGGACATTTACTAAACATCCATTTCATACCTAACATACGCCCCCACCTGACAAACTCGTTCAACTCCTCGACGAAGCCTATAATTTGAGTGATTTATGACTGAAACTTGCCACCTCCATTCCGAACAATGACCCGGATGAAAAGGCAGCAAAGCCTGGTTTCGTATTTAATTTACACCAACAGCGCCGAGTGTAAGGGGAAAACTTTTCCGAATGAACTGCAAAGTATTTTTCACAACAACCATCCGAGGTACTAGTACCATACACTCATACTCGTCCTTCGTTAACATATTAGTTGGACTACCATTTGTGAAATATCCCTTCGAGCAAATGATGGATTGTGTGAGTGTTGCCGCTCGGAAGGAAGGGTATAAAGCCATCCGTGGATAGACGAACACTTGGTGGTTGGCTGTTACTCGAACGTTAATCATTTTGCCACGTTTCGGCATTAAGGACCGGTACAAAGGTTAGACGAAATCGATGCAGAGTTTGTCAGATGCTAATAAGCTCTTGAAATTAATGTACACGCTTAGGTTGAGCTCAATCTGCGTGTGACATTAAGTGTGTGGTGTGACAACTCATCATAGATTGTTTGTACTTACTGGGGCTTAAGGTTTATTGATTTGCCACTTACCTGGAAAGAGAAGAGAGAAAAAATCAATGAATGACAGCTGTCAAGTGAGGTAATGTACGTTAAGAGCTATCTAAAAAACTGACACAGATACTCATAAATGTCGTAAGTCAACGCCTAATCTATCCAGATATCCGCCGCAATATCTTTATTCACAGATTGCCAGCAAATTTTCACTTCCGCTCCTCGAAAATTGGAACTAAATTTTCTGCAAGATATCCTCTTCATGATCCCGTAAATCGTTTTAAGGCTCACAATTCATATCAAGCCATGGCGGTGGTTCCGGGGATTTAGAACTCTGTCGTGCAGAGGAGGAAGAGTAACAATACAATTTAACAACATGACTAGGTCGCATATATGGGCACAGCTCCACCTTCTCCACACATTGGGGTCATAAAAAGTGTCGTATTTAAATATTCAGCGCTTCAGCGATTTTTCATCATCATCCACCTCTCGCTGCGGGAATAAATGGGCGGAACGAGGCAACTCCAAAGTGATAATCTTCAGTGTTCAACTGGAAATATTATTTCCGGGACTCGACGATGACAACAAGGAGTACGAATACGAGTACTATGCCACCTACGTATGTACGTCTTTATCGTTGAGGATTCTTTAAAGAAGCTGAGAAAGAGCAACAACAAGAACAACAGCAAGGTGTTGTTCCTATGATTGTTGTGTTTCGGGTAGAAAATTAATTTTTGATTTATATTTGGTTACGATACGACGCCGAAAACTTGGACTATGTACAGGTACTACCTTATCAATTCACTCCGTCTCCTGTGTCCTGCCCGAGAAAGACAGAGATAGAGCGTCAATCACATGGGCCCGAAAGAGGACCACAAGGGCATTCGTAAAATGCCTGAGTGAACTTTGGTAGAAAATACAACCCAAAACCCCAAGATAAAGAGGAAACTGGAGACAGAGAATGAAACGAATCGTAAACTCATTTAACGACGAATAATTTATTTTGCATAAATATCAGGCTACGAAACTTTATTGCCTGTCTCCATTTCGGGCAATAAATTGTTCGTCCGGAATACCTAGACGCTAGCATATAGGGTTATGGGGACTGAGTGGGATTTTGGACGATGGGAAAAGGATGCGCCTCGGCCATATGGTACTTGCGTTTTTGCATTTGAAAGTGAAGTGGATTCAAATCAGGCTTGGGTATACAATTTGTTGACTAATTCGGATTAAATCGAATTTACTTTAAGTTTGCCCTCTACCTGTGACGGGCGAGGAGACGAAGTTTGAGTCAAATTTTAAATTCAAATTTTGGGCATTCCCCTGGGAGTACAATGTCCCATATACCAAATTCTGCTAGTAAACGTTTTAAGATACTCCTATTCTTTAGGCTTAGTGAATGCCTGAGAGGTTACTGTAGCTTAAACTATTCTTCAACCTTGAGGTTTCAGAGCAGTTAGCTCTTCCTAATCAGCACAATAAAAGTGTCTGATTTGCTTGCTGTTTTTGAATGTCCTGTTTTTGACAGCTCTAGCGCGACACGCGACGAGCTTTATAATTAAGCTTACTCAGCTGTCATTGCCATTTAAGAAACTGGCCTACTAAGAAGCGAGAAGAGCCACCGCAGTCGAACATCTTACGGCACTGTCAGTAAGTCCCATCCCCACCTCCTAGTGGTACCACCTGGAGATTGCGAATGGCAAGCCTCCTGCACCAAAAGATAGGATTAGTCGCTTGGGCTATGGCCTAGTAAGCCGTAACCGTAAAAAAACCACAAACTCCGAAACAACCACAAGTCTCGGATATAACGGACTGGATTAATGTTGATGACCCTTGCAAAAAACTAAAAAAGGACAATGATCTTTGGCTATGTACGTGGAATGTTAGGTCCCTAAACAGGCCACGTGCAGCCGAACAACTTGCCGACGCCCTAGACCGCTATAAAGTGGACGAAACCGCCATCCAGGAAATGCGATGGAATAGACCGGGCATAAAGCGGATGAAAAACTGCGATATTTACTACGGCGACTGCTATAGGCAGAGAGGACAACGATTGTTCGGATGCGGATTTGCTATTCGAGGTGGACTTAGGCAAAAAGTCCTTAGCTTTCGGCATGTGAGCGAACGCCTCATAACGATCCGTATCAAGGCCAAGTTTTTTAACATTAGCTTGATCTGCGTCCACGCCCCGACAGAAGACAAGGATGACTCCACCAAACATAATCTCCTAGACAGTGCCTAATGTCCCAACTATGACATAAAAATTGTACTAGGAGACTTCAATGCTAGGCTGGGTAAGAAAAGCATATTTGAACGAGTCATCGGCAAACATAGCCTAAACGACACCACACCCGATTACGGACACAGGCTGATTGATCTTGCTACGGGGCGAAATCTCCTTCTAGCTAGTACGCGCTTCCTGCACCACGATATACACAAAGGCACCTGGCGATCTTTTGATCAATCGACCACCAACCAGATTGATCACATCGCTATCGACGTCAGACACTCCTCCACTATTCTTGATGTTCGAACTTTCCGAGGAGCTAACATCGACTCGGGCCACTATCTTGTAGTAGCCAAGATGCGCCTACGGATATCACGAACGCAGCGGAGTAGACTAAGAATAGAATGTTATGACGTCGGACGGACCGCTCGTGCTTTTACCGATCGCGTCTCCCTTAAGCTCTCCAATACACCTCAACCCTCCACGCTATCAATAGAACAGAAGTGGAACCTTTGCAAACAAGCCCTGAAAAGCTTTGCATCCAAAGTTTTGGGCTTCAAGGCTCCACCACTAAGAAACACCTGGTTCGATGACGAGTGCAGGAGGATCCACACAGCGGAGCAGGATGCATATAAGGCCTCGCTGCATAAAAGAACAAGAGCGGCTCGTGAGCTCTACGAGTTAAAAAGAATGGAGGAGCATAAGCTTCTTAGAAGAAAGAAGAAGGAGCACGAGAAGCGCGCGATTGAGGATTTGGAGATGTGTTACTGCAGGCGTGACGTTCGAAAGTTTTATCAACAGATATAGCGAACATGCCAAGGTTAAAAAGCCAGAACGGAAGCCTGCAGGGATGAGAACGGACACCTAGTAGTAGAACCGCAGGCGATGCTGAGAATATGGAAAAACCACTTCTGCAGACTGTATAACGGCGATGTTAGTCAATATACCGCTGTCCGGCAGAATGATCCATTTCTAATCGACGGAGACCGCAGAGAATTCTGTCCCCCTGACCTCGACGAAGTTAAGATTGCCATATCGAAGCTCAAGTCGAATAAAGCTGCTGGCGCAGACGGACTTTCTGCTGAATATTTTCAAGACAGCTGGGGATGACCTGGTTAGGAGCATGTACCAGCTCATCTGTAAGAAATGGTCAGAGGAAAGCGTGCCCGAGGAATGGAGTCTCAGCATCGTATGCCCGATCCACAAGAAAGGAGACCCCTTTGTTTGCGCAAATTACAGAGTTACAAGTCTCCTAAACATTGGTTATAAGATCTTCTCTGCTGCACTGTTTGAACGCTTGAAACCGAAACGACCGACCAAACGCCTTAGTCGGAAGCGACTAAGCCGGGACAAGGCGGCCGCTTTCGTGTGATTTTTTCAACATCATCCTTGAAAAGATCGTGCAAAACTCACTGGTCAATACGAGGGGCACGATCTCTTCCCAGTCCGAACAACTGCTCGCATGTGCCGATGACATTGACATAATTGGACGGACTCAGTGAGATGTCATTGAGGCCTTTACGAGCATTGAGGCAGAAGCGGCTTAAATGGGACTGGCGGTAAATGGGGGCAAGACATGGAGTAATGACATCAATGCCGACAGAGACATGGACCTTATCGATAGCGGATGAGGAGGCCGTTGGTCCTTTTGAGAGAAAAATTCTGCGTACGATTTTCGACCCGACCTGCATAAATGGGGAGTGGAGGGGAAGACTTAATAATGAATTGTACGGATTTCACAGCGACATGAACGGAGCAAAGCGTCTGCGGATCCAATGGCTAATATGGCTAGGTCATGTAGAGCGCATGGAAACCACATCTCTGGCCCAGAAGTTCTTTGAATCTGAACTGTAGCGCCGAAGAAGAAGATCAAAAAAATTATAAAAACGCTTACGAACAATGTTGACAAAAAACCTAACCCAGCTAACCCTATGATGTCTTATTTACGGGCCAATAGTTTGGTTAGAAACCTACATTTTCCATAAAAATTACTTTGTACGTAAACTTCGGCCCACTTTTGATCCTAGATAGCCATACAAAGCCGAAAAAAAAATGATCATTAAAATGGAATGCCTTTTAGACCCTTTTAACCCCTAATTGACACCAAAATAAGCATAAAAATGTTCCATGTGTCCTATTTTACTGACTACACCATCCCACTGACTGACTGAATAATGAATGACCAAAAGAATTTGAAAGCTCATAACCCAGTTGCCTGTGGAATTTTTGTCTCACTGACACTACACCATTGACTTCTAATTAATGTCAAGACAACCCTTCAATTAGTTTCCAATCTACTAATGAGAAAGTTTCAAATCATCCCGAAATCCCACATACACACATGTCCCAGGAAAGTTTTCTTTCAACCAAAGGTAGTAGCAGATAGCCAGAAAAAAAAAACAAAAAATCCATAACCGTCACTTACCTTAATGGATTAAAAGGGTAAAAGTTTCAGAGGAAATCTGTCAAACACGTCCATCCCGAACAGTCAGAGATTCAATCAAATTACCCGATAAAGCAGGCTGCAATCCATTGCCCCATCGAAAAGACCAACTCAATTCCCAATACCGAATGTCAGAATCCCTTGTCCGGCAAATATGATTTAATTGAATATGAATGCGGGAAGTACACACTGTACTGCTCCTGGTCGAGTGTGTAAGGTATTCCTGTCTCCTGGCATTGACTAATGGACTGTATGTGTTTCTGTTACAAGTACATATGTGTATTTATATAAATTCATGATGGTGAACATGGGTTTTGAGATGAATCACTTTCTCCCAATGGATTTAAAAGGATCGAAGGATAAAAAAAAAAAAAAACGAAAGAGAGGAAGCAACATCGAGAGAAGAACGTCCTCGTTACAATTCTGCATGTCATATTCTACATCTTCCTCGAATTTCATGTGACGACTTCACAATGCTTCATTTATTTTATTTATTTCCAACAGAAGTATGTCTCCTGCTGTTGCGGAACACCCTTTCGTCCTTAGCTGCCTTTCAATGCCTTCCTTCGAGAGTCTAACAACACTGACGTCTGCTGCCGGAGAAATTCCAACATACAAAGCCAGAGAAAGAGAGTGAGATGGAGGTTGAAGCAATCTGAAGTGCATTCATTGCCATGTGATAGCTGCTTCAGCATTCAAAACGCCCGACATACTGACTTCATTCAGTCATTTATGTAAATCCCCAATGAGAGTCGGCATTCTGGAGCCTGTGGCATGTGCCCGAGTCGAGTATGAGGACGAGGATGACACGACACATATCCTTGCAAATGACAATTTATTGGGACGAAATTAAGTCAAAACCTTGACGCAGGCAATCATATAGAATGCACATGATGATGAGGTGTGCATGTGGCTGACACTGCCATAACCATGCGACAATGTAGATGCATTTGAATGTTTTAGATTCTTCCCAATCACATGCATATCCCATCAGGACAAGCGAATACTGCTGCTGGCATCACTCACACTACACAATACGGATACTCGAGCGAATAAAGAGCTTCGGTCGTAAACAAAACCCCCGGGAGCAAGCAGCTGTTGGATACCTCTCAGGTAACGAATCCAATAAAAACAAAATCCACGGCCATCTGTGATGCACTTGGCGTTGTAATTTGATATTTTTACTTTCAATAAAAGTATGAAAGGAATTGTCTTGCCAAAATCGATACCGAGCACAATCGAGTGGAAGAAGCATTGTACGAGAACAGATGCGCACCTAACCCATTCGTTGCAGGCTTATCTTATTACAGAAGAAGATTGGAAGCAAAGGAAATAAGTCAAATGTTTGACTGGCCTCGGATTACACTCGCAGTCACATGGCTGTGAAACGTGTTCTCCGGACTGTGTTTTGACAAAATCACACACCCACTTAGGGGGGCTTATCCTCAATTACATTCAAGACTACACACATAAAACGATCTGGTAAGGAAGAAGGTAGCCCACGTCCCACCTAAACTTTGCTTATCATCATCACCATCATCATGACCACATAAAAGTGGTTGAAATGTAACGCAAGCCTAATGGAGTCCTACTCTGTCGGACGTCCCATTAGAACCGACACATCAAAGATGTTTTTCCAACAGCTAAGTCAACACAATATCACCGACGACTACTACCCGGCCCCGTCACCGAAAAGGAGTTCATTTCCCATGGATTATACCCAATAGTACACGACTTTATTGCCTGCTGTGGCTGTTCAAATAGACCTTATTACTCATAAGAATAAATTATCGCCTCCCTGAGGGGTGAATGGCGCGGCGGCGGCGGCCGGCGGCTTAAAATGAAATTCGCCACTTCTGTAAAGCGTCAGGACTCACACTTACGCTCGTCTTCACGAACAAAGCTATTCGAGAGTAAATTCCCATGTAATCTATTCATTACACCTCCACAGGGAATTGCAGTTTAACCAAACTACCCCTTCGAACTCAGCCCTCCGCAAAGGAGATGAGCCGAATCTCACGTGGCAAGCGAGCAAGCTCACATAAATCTTCCAAGACAAATGGTATTAGGCAAACACAAATTCCCATTTGTACGAGTATTGGTCCAAGGACCGTCACATTCCCTATCGCCGTCACAAAAAAAAAAAAACCCTAAACCAGGTATCCCCGGAACCTGGTATTCGGTATACCCGGTCTCTTCGGGTCCAAGGATAACTGTGTGATTTGTACATTCCCGAATGTTATTGATTGCTAATAAAATTTTCATGATTGTCTTCGGATATCTCCCTCCACCTGTTCCATTCTATCTTTGGATCTGTTCGCTTTCGAACTAAAGATTAGTGTTTTACCAAAAGAGCAACTGATTTATTGGTAAGTTTCCAATTGCTGCCCGAAAAGTTAACGAATGTCCATCGAGGAATTGTTGACATTATTTATACGATGCCGATAGCTTCCGATAGATATGTAGATACTCGTATATACAACATATGTAGATATCTGTATGTCCGATATGTACATAGATACATTCGCAAAATCAACAGACAGTTAGTCGGTTGGAATCGAATCAGATAGACGTTCGAGTATGTGTAATCAATTAAGTGAAAATTGCTTCCAATTCATATGGTAACCAACACCAGAGGGCTTTCGAGAATTCCATAGATATTTCAAAATTTCGATATCAATTACCGCAGCGTGAGCCAAACTATTCGATGAATAATGAAAAAGAAAATAATATTAATTAGTCGAATGCGGGGATACGCGGAATGGGGGCTTAGGGATTTTTGGAATGAAGCCATTTAGCGATGTGCTTTAATCCGCAAACGGCCACATGGATTGTCACATTATAACAGACACGTTTCGTGGGTAATCTCAGTGTATCTGGTGCGAATGAGGAGCGGTAGCGGTAGCGGGAATGGAAATGGGAATTGAAATGGCACTGACAGAAGAGAAATGTTAAATTGAATTGGTTTATGGTTGATTACGAGCCACCGCCATGGCACAGTGTGTAACACAGGAATGTGACAGTTGTTCGAAATGAGACATGAAGAGTTGACGTAAACAGTTTATGTTTTTGGTGTAAACTTCGGTATTGGTGCAGGCAATACTTGGGGAAGTTTGTCTGCGATATTTGATGGTGTACCCCAGGGATGTCTGTTAGGACCTTGACTTTTTCTACTTAAAAAAAATCTCAAGAATTAAAGTTCTCCCTCTCTCAAATCATCTCTACCATATAATACGTGAGAATACTGCGAATAGACCGGCTTAAGACAATAAAAAATGTGACATTTGTATGGTCTCGAAAAATGATTGGTTAAGGATATAAGCCTGGGTGAAGTTGATCTGCTTATTTATGGATTATACCGCACCGGCATCGGCCTCTATACATATATGTATATCTACTTTAAGGCCAAACAACTATCTAAATTTCAGAAGCTGCCAACAACAGCTAGAGCGACTAATAAATGTGGGACTGACATTAATTGTCTGGAGCATTACTCGTATTTCTGACAACGAGAAAAATAAAGGCGCGTGGTCGAAATTTACCTTCGGAAAATGTTCAAACAATATTATATCTTCAGGGTTAATGTTCCATGTTTTCTGGACCACTTATAAAACTTAAGAAGCCGAAATTAGAAAACAAAATCAAACAGCTACTTTCTGCTCTTATTTTTGCCATACACTTTAATCTAAATTTGGATCTTAGCTAAAAACGTAAGCAGATATTTGGGTCCTCGTCAAAAATTTAATGTACATTTTACGGTTTCTAAAATCTTATGATTTTGGGACAATCGGCAGTCTCCGAGAGTTTTAGTATTAAGTGGCCCTTACACGATCAATCGGTCGACAACATGCATCGTGTCCATGTGGATTGACTCTATCCCTTACACGGCTCAATTGATTAAAGCAAATTTCTAGTGAAATTTAGTGAATTTAGGTCGTGTACGGACCGATGCGATGAGTGATTCGGACAACTGTATTGCGTACGTTGTTCTGGCACTTTGTGGAAAGAAGAAGGGGAATAGAATGGTAAAAAAGAAGAGAATTTGGATGAAACAGTGGTTGAAAAAAAGGAATCAGTTCACTCATGAAAATGTTTTAAGTGAATTAAAAATATCTGCATCTCCCGTTCTTCATCCTCCTTCAATTTAAATTTTCCGCTCCCGACAGACATCACATTTCACGCTCACGACACCACACCTGCACGACACACAATATGTAAGCTTATTTGGTCAATCCAACCCTTACACACATCAATCAGCATGATAATAGTCATGCAATATCAAAAACGTTTTAATTTTTGTCAATCGGTCACCAACGAATGTGTGTAACGTACACACGTGTAAGGGTACCTTTAGGATCAATGTACAAATTTGGTCCACTTTCGAATATGGTTTTTGAGAATTGTCTTTAACTTTTTCTACTTCTTATGATCATATGAATTCGAATTCAGAAAATAAGACATGTGCTGTAATATATATTTATATATATTTTTTGTCGTCAAAATTTGTAACAAATTCTGTTGCGACGTTCTTTAATGGAAATTTGGATCAGAGCTAAGGAAGTTACTATTTTAGATCTGGCCAGTCTCGAACGAATGTTCAACTATAAGGCATGTACTACTTTTCTTTTGGAAGACTCAGATATTACAAAAGACTGGTTCAAAAATGTTTGTAGGCGAGTCCAACATTTTTGACTACTCTGTGTCGAAATTATTTTTGCGGGACTTTGAAATTTTTAGGCTCTTTCCCGTAAGTTTCTTCCTTAAAAAGCGTTTCATAAAGTTAAAAAATATAGGAGCTATTCAAAAATGATTACTCATTATTGTCGTGTACTAAATTTGGTCCTTTTTTTCGGTTGAAGGAAAGAACGAAAATAGTAAATATTGTAACCAACCGATGTGTGCCCGCTGGCGGGCAGAAATATTGAGAGATTTTTCTACCAAAAGCGTCAGAAAATAATCAACATACGTTTGGTAAAATTTTTTGATTTTTTTGTAGAGGTTTTTGGATGAATTAGTTTATTTTTGATCCAACACAAGTACTGGGAAAACTCTACTATCGCATTTATGGACACTATTTCCCTTTTTTAAATCCTCAAAATAATCAATTCAAATTCTGAACTTTTGGAACATATTTTTGAACGTCGACTTCTCACCACCTTAACACTTTCTGTTCCTAACCCGAACAAGTCATGTACGAATTTCGTTTATAATATGTCGAAAATTTGAAAGCACTCCAAACTTACTCCACAAAATACCAAAAAAAAAAAATTACAATTTCAAAACCACACTTTACGTGATGTTTTCCTGTCCGCCACACTATCTCCAGAAATCTCCATATACGAATATCAACGTATGCACCCGATGAATGTTGGTATTTTGCAGACCAGCAAAATACCGTGTGCAAATCATCAATATCATGATTATCATGGACGTAGCACTCTTGAACCTCGAAAACACCAAAATGCAATTCCGGGACCCGAAATCCAAAAAAGCATAAAATGGTTTCTGGTTTGGTAGCATTTTTTCACAGGGCAAAGGGTGAAGGGGAAATACATTTAAATTTCACCAAAGGGCACATGTAGCCGGTGTGCGGGTGGTTCGTATTCGTACTAACCATTTCAATTCACCGAATCCATCATCATCCATTCTAGAGGTGGACAGTTTTTGCTTTTTGTGTTTTGTATTTCATTTGTTCTGTTTTTTTTTGCGGAAGGATGAAGAGGCATTAAATGCATTGTACTGCGGTGATGCGGTGAGATAAATCAGTTTTTGCACTTTCCAACGAGCAACGCTTCAAGGGTTGTTGTTTCTTCGTCGGGTTGTTCTACTTGACAACTTTTTCTCTGCTTTCATTCTCGTGTTGTGTTGCAATTTTGAAGGTGACATCTGTACGTATTCTATACATACAGGTACAGGTATCGGGGAGAAGCAAAAAAATTGAATTCGGGGTTTGACGACCGATAAAGTGACATTCGGATATCCTGAATTCTGAAATGTCACTCGTACTCTCCTTGTTTTGGCCTTTTTCGAATCACTTAGCATGTGAGGAAGATCAAGCATATGGCATTACATACTCGAGTGAGAGTATGGTTTTATGTATCGATCTGAAGAAGAACAGATAAGAATATGGAGGACCAAATGTAATGGAATTTCAACCCCGAATACATTTCAAAGTCATCATTTACATAAATTCCTTCAACTTGACGGAAAGTTAGCCGGCATGTCCTCTGGGACGGGACAATGTATAATGAATTGGATGATTGGAAAATTTTATAAGACCGATTTCAGGTCGGAGGTTATGCAAATAAGAATTTTATTTAATCTGTTTGTTGTTTTATCAAAAATAAGTGTTTGGCGGGAGTTTTAGCCAGTGCTAGACATAAGCGCTCTGGGCGAGCTGACTAGGGTTGGGTGGATAAAAATAGAATAAGAAAGGGAAACTTGATTCAAAACTGAATTACCTGGTTGTGGAAAACATTTATTAACATACAAGAGCAGATCAATAAATATGTGTATGTTATTGCTAACAGAAGTTGCTATCACATGGGATAGAAAACATTGAAAACCATTGTGAGTTTAAAAATGTATGGAGATTAGGAAGGGGTTTTGCAAACTAACTTACCTGGTTCCCTGTGAAATTTTGCAAGATACGAGAGCAGATCAATTAATAGCAGTGTTTAAAGTATATGTTGTTGCTAGCAGAGGTTGCTATCACCTTTGGGTGCTCTAGCAGGTTAAATGCCGGATTATTAAATTCAATCAAATTCACCTACAGTATTGTAAGTTATTGCAAAAATGAGAAAAGAGCAGTTTCGTACAAGTTACAAGTAGATAAAGTTGGACTAAAAACTCATTGAAAACCTAGTTGTGGAAGAGATTTTGCAACATACAAGAGCTATTCAATAAATAGCAGTTTTTAAAAATATTTATATGTTATTGCTATTGGAAATTGCTATTACTATTGTATACTCTGACAGACAAAGCGCCATGATACTGAAAATCAATCAAATTCATATACTAGTATTTGTGTTTTTTGCTTAAATAAAAAAGAGCAGTTTCGTACGATGTTTCGTTTTTTATTTTTGAAAGAGAAATTAGCAAGCAGATAAACATGGAATAGAATCTCATTGTAGATCATTGTCATGAGGCAGGGTTTTGGAAACTAACTCACCTAGTTGTGGAAGAGCTGTTAAATAACAGTTTTAATAAATACATGTTGTTGCCAGGAGACAGGAAAGGTTGCTATCACCACTGGCTACTCTGACAGGTTAAATGACGGAGTATCGAATTTCAATCAAATTCATCCACCAGTTTTTCAGTTTCTACCAAAATAAAAAAGAGCAGTTTTGTACAATGAAACTAACCAGCAGATAAAATAAAACAATGCGGGTGGTGTCTGGAACGATTTTATGCCAGTGATCATAAATATCTTAAGTTAAGTAAGTGTACGACCATATCGGATAATTCGGGGAATCATATTTATTAGGGAAGATGTAAAAATAGCAGGCAACTAAGGAGAGATGTAACAGACCATAAGGATAATGTTCTTACACAGTGAGTGGGTTCTAATTGACCATCCCTCGTATTTGGTACAAAAGTGGATGGATTTTTTTATCGAGTAATAATTCGTAGTAGACAATGCATATTTTAATTTTTGTTTTTAGTTAGAGGACCGCTGTCAACTCAAACTCATAGTGTTCAATTCGTATGGAAATCTCCATCAATCGTGTTCACTAATCGTTCAAAAGTGAAGAATTAAAACTTACTTTAGAGACGGAATGTATGAATTAAAGGCAACAAATATTATTAAACAAGAAAGAAATGTAGGACAGTATAAGAAGCCCCGTGGTATACCATATCATTGTTAAAGTTATTCTAAATCGCCAATGCTTTTGCATGGAAATTAAGTATTCTTGTATCACATAAACGTATTGGATGGACACGTACATATACTATCGGATAGATAACAACGTGGGTTTATTTATTTTAATTCGAATTTTAATAGTTTTCATTAGTAAATGTTTTTATTAAAAATAATTCAGTTCCTTAATGGAAAATGTAAAAACGAAATTAATTTAAAAAAAATATCACTTTGCAGATTTTTTTTTATAATTTTTCCCCCCAAAAGGAATACACTGAATATTGGAAAAAGAAAACATTGTTTGAGGCAAATAGAAACAAAAATCGAAAAATCTATAATTTATGGTATTTTGTTTGGCTTTGATTATTATCTTTAAATACGACGACAGTGTTGCATTGTTTTATTGCATTTTCTAATCATTTTTATACAACCAAAAAGAAAAAACCGACAAGTCTCCACCCCTCAAATGCAAATAAAAGAAAAATTCCATCGAACTTATCATATTCCTATTTACCGAGAAACCATCTGGCGCACCAGTCATCCAACTAAACTGCCCTCAAATTACTGCGAACCATCTGTCCATACCGATACGTTACAAAATACTTTAACGACTCATTCGAAAAGTGCAAGCAAATATTATTCATTGAGCTACTTGCTCGTTATGATTGTTTTATTAATTCGATATTTTCGTCTTACCTCATTTGTCGGCTTCATCTTTACTTTGATCAATAGACCAAACACAATTCTATGCCTCTTGATGCCATCGGTCGCAGTGGTAGTGGCACTGGTACTTGCCGCATTAAAAACTTTTCCACTTAGTGTCATTATTTTTTTCCACTACGTCAACTCTCCTTGTGTCCCTTGGTTTTCTTGAGAAAGGTTCGAAACACTTGGTCTTTGAAATAGAAATCACTTGATCAGGAAAAAAAATTAACCACACTGTGCTGGTATTGGGAAGAAGATAGGGTTCAGATACTTTCACACTGTTCCAGTCGAGCACAAAACATATTTACATAAGACGATACACAGATCCATAGTCGTATAAGTATGTTTCGGCGTAAGATTAATTAAAAGTAATCAACATTAATTCAGTGGATGAATCCAGTTGCATTCCGTCTAGTCAGTGTGGAGGAAAAGACACATTTACTCGTATCAGAACCATGTATCCGTATGTCCTTCTTTTGGTTATGATGAAGCCTGGGTAAGTGGCTTTTGCAGTATCCCCACATCGCCAACTGCATGATAAGCAGCTTTGGCTTTGGCTACTTAACTTGGAGCTGAGCTGCGGCGATTTGTCCGTGTGCAGAGTAGGTAGGAGAGCGACGAAAACCAAGGTCCTTGATGGCATGCCATCGTTGGAGGTAAGTACTTGGATTGTCGAGTGACATGTGTGCTGGGCACTTAATATCTTTCCAAATCCAGTTACCCGAATCACTAGGAACGACACTTCACTTTTTTTGTTTTTTGGATTAAATTTGATTTAGTTAAAATTATTTAGTTTTTAAGTTCAAGGAATTTGTGAGTAAGGAAGATAAAGTGGTGTCAGTTGACAATCCGTTCCACTCACTCCGAGAACTTGCGACCGACTAAATGAAAACTCAGCTGTGCGGTTCTATTTGAATGAACTCCAGCCTGGAGGCGATAAGAGGCCACAAAATTTCGAATGGAAGTATGAGTACAAGCACATCAGTACGTTCAGTGGACGACGAGACCGAGAATACATTCTATGTGTGCCGGTGAAATGAGGGCTGCTACTTTAACCATAGTCAGTGTTGGCAGTTTGGCCGTTAGTGGTAAGGGCGCGGGCGCACTCCTACTCCTTATTCGCTCTCCTTCGCAGGTTTTCGCCCTTCGTTTTTTCCCATTATCCGTAAAACAAGTAGCCTGTATGGTGTTAGTGTGCGCTGTAGTACACTCTCATAGCCATCAGGGCTAGTGTATTGGCCATGTGTGTGTCGTTTCTTAACCTGCCCGGCTGGATGTGTCCTGGTTTTCAGGATGCAGGCTGCACAGCAACTGACTGACTAACCAGACCAAACCAGACCAGACACACGAGCAGCTACTAGCTCAAAGTAATACTTTTCTTCTTTCGTCTCTTTTTTTCTATTCTCCGTTCACAGCAAAGTTTGTCGTCTCCCCGGCGCCGGTATAAGAGTTTTCTTTTTTGTGTTTCTTTTCTCCTGCTCCAATTTCATAAAGCTCCATTCTGTGTATAAGAGACACTATCGCGCATGTGATGAGCTTTTTCCTAGTGCCTGGTAGTGCTGCCCCCGATGAGTAGTAGTGTAGCTATACTCGTACACACCATATGCATGGAATCAGTTCAGCTGTACAGAAAGTCAAATATGTGTGGTTGATAGCAACCCCTAGTCAAGCTAAGGTACATAGTGAGCGATCGACCTCTCTCGCACAAATTGGTGACATTTTACGACTGTATGCTGCTGCCCTGTCGAGCTACGGAGCAGTTGGCTTCGATGCCAAACTCCAGCTCAGGCGGCTCCGGATGAAGTGTTAATTTTTCATTTACTACACAATCTATCCAAAAGGTAACAGCAGAACAAAAAAAGGAAAAAACCTGAAATTCACGCAAGTAAGCAGGAGCGGGAGGTATGCGATGATGTGCTCTTTGTGGGACAATCAAACTGATATGGCAAATTTATTATCCTCTTCAACGGATATGAGCCAAAAGGTTGGGGGAGTATCTATTATCAGATCTTATTCAAATCCACTATACTCTGTGGTATATATGTATGCACATACGTCCATATACATATGTAGAAATAAGGACATCTTGCACATCTGTTTGAATGTAAATTGGTTAAGCACTGATAGAGCGCCCTAAGCTTGCCAATTATGATTGCTAATCTTGGCAGAAGGTATCTCTTCAAATTGATGGTCTACAGAATCGCTGAGTGGACGTATCAATTCTGTACAATGGGTGTCAGTGTGTGCGTGTATGTATGCAACTACGTACATACATGATTGAGGTGAAAGGCAAATCCTTCATCAGCAACAGGTGTACTAAAAAAACGAACACAAAAAAGAAAACAAATGAAAAAAGGAATAATGACTGGGATTGGATGGATGAAGCTGTTTACGAGATGAATATGTTCAGAAATCAAGTCTTTAATTAACTCTTTACGTGAGGAGGGTACATAGTATGTCCGGGCATAACAGTCACACAATGGAGCTTTAGTGGTTAGGTAATTAGACCACTGTCTGCGCGTTGGAGCATGTGTATGTTCTTGTGAGTGAGGGCAAGTGTCGCCTATGGTCAAGATTTAATGCTAAACGCTTTTGCAATTGAAAGATTTCGAATGTTGGGGATTAAGGGGATGGTATTAAGGTGATGATAGTCTCAGCTGGGTGCTTTTATGCATGTGCTGACAGTAGAGGGCATCGGTCCGGCCAATCGATCCATATAATGTTCTTATAAAAATAAATTAAAAAAAAAAAAAAAAAAAAAACTGGCGCCCAACAAGAGGTACGACCATCAATCACTATGAGTCAAAATAACGTTTTTTTATTGAAATTGGGCTTTGACATTCTTCCGGTTAATGGTATTTTAATAAATAGGTTATTTCTCGCGATAATATTGGATCAGCGGTTTTTTGTCAACAAATGGTGTTGATGTCCAGGTGTGGCATTTACGCCACGGGAATTTAGTTATAACTCTGGAACTGTCAACACTGCGTCATTTGTCAACATCCATCTTAAAAAGGGGGGGCTAAAGTCAACAGCACGTTTTGTTTTTGTGTTGTGCGTTTCTTTTTTGGAAAAAAAAAGAAAAAACTTTTTTAGTGCCAATCTGGTAAAAAGCCTTCGAAAATCCTACAAAAATTGTAGGTAGTGTAAGAAAGGAAGTAGGAAGCGGTCAACGCAAGTGAGGAGTCAAAATCACGACAGAGGGAAATGTTACTCACGGCATCGTTCGTCATGAATATGTTCCCACCGCCAGACAGTGATTGGACAGTTCTGTGTTAGCGTCCTTAAAATACGACAATGCGTCAGCCCATTTTTAGTTGATTGTGCAAGAGTCTTTGGCCAAAAGAAAACATTCCTACGGTGCTGCATCCACCTTATAGCCTCGATATTGGCTCCTGCGGCTCAAAGGAACTCATCAAAGCGGTATAGAGAAGGTCAAGGGGACAGTCTCTGAACGAGCTAACGTCGGAGAATTATTATCAAGGGTGCTTTAAATCGTGGGTGCAACGTTATGCAGGGTTAGCCCCCATTTAATCATGAAGGTCGATAGTAACATTTTGCGATTAACATAATATGTTACACCTCGCTAATTGCCATATCTCGTATATTCGGTAGTCCTGACCCGGTTTTGTTAAGAGAACACACGTTTGAATGGTGAGATTTTAGAACATTATTGCGTGCACAGTTTTGCAATTTGCCATTTGCCATCCCCGATACTTCGGTGGTTGGCCAATAACTGAAAGAGCCGATGGAATTTTGTAGCAGGAGCGGCATGCAAACTGCCTCGGGATAACAGGGGCACTACACATCAATCGCATAAGAATGCGGATTTACCATAAAAGAACATGCTACTCAGGCTTTCCCCATTTTAGTGGTCACTGACAGGGAGCAATTGAGCGAAAGGCTCTCCGGTATGTCTAAGTCGAGCACAAATGTCAATAATATGTGGCTGCATTGCCGCTCAGCCATCCAGGAAGTAGCCGAGAGCACCTTAGGCTACCTACCACTTCCGACGAGGAACATGTGGTATTATGGCGAGTGTGAGCAGAAAAAGGCGGCAACCGACAAGGCTTGGCAAAAGGCGTTGCAGCACAAAACCAGGGCAGCGCGAGAAGAGTACCGAGCCAGAAGAAGTGAGGAGAAAAAACTGCTGCGACTAAAGAAAAGAATATTCGTGGCCTCCCAGCTCAAGGATATCGAGGAGTCTAGGAAAAGCATACGGGCTTTTTATAAGAAAGCTAAAAGCTTTGCGGGAGGCTTCGAAAAAGGCACCCAGGCTCGGTTAGAGGGCAATCTTGTCACGGCTCCGCAGGGAATAGTGAATGTATTTAAGAAGCATTTCCAAAAGCTGCATAACGAGAATGATCAAGAGAGAGTGGTAGGGACAGAGAAAATCCCAGCTCTAGCCGCTGAAGTAGTCCTCCCACCCAGCATCGAAGAAGTCGGCACAGCTATTCAAAAGCTGAAGAAGAACAAGGCCGCAGACTCAGATGACTTGCTATCAGAGCTCTTGAAGGCTGGCAGCGATGTTGATTGAAAGCATGTCCGACGAGTGGAATATCAGCTCTATTTGCCCCATCCACAAAAAAGGCTATCCTACCTCTTGCAAGAATTATAGAGGTGTATTCGTGCTCAATATCTCATACAAGATCCTGTCTAGCGTACTGTGTGAACGTCTACATCCCATTGCACCGCACTTATCGGCAGCTACCAGTGCGGCTTCCGGCCCGGCAAATCGACTAAGTATTCACACTTCGACAGATCCTGGAAAAGACCAGCGACTTTCAAATCGATACACACCACCTCCTTATCGATTTTAAAGCCGCTTACGACAGAATTCATCGCACAGAATTGTTTGATGGATGGCTGAATTGGGAATCCCAGGAAAACTTACCTATCCGGCTGTGATGCGCCACGCTAAAAAATACACGACGCACCGTGCAGCTCGGTTCTAGCACCTCTGAACCATTTGAAACATGCACCGGATTTCGGCAAGGAGGTACGCTGCCGTGTGACTTCTTCAATTTGGTGGTGGAGCAGATAGTGCGACGGGCAACAGGGAAGGCACTATCTCCTACAAGTCTGTCCAGCTGCTAGGATTCGCGAATGATATTGACATTATCGCGCGGGCTCAGCGTGACGTTGTAGAAGCTTTCACGGCGATTGAAGAACAGGCGAAACTAGGTGGTCTTAAAGTCAACGTGGATAAGAAAAAGTACATGCCCTCAAGTAAAACCGACCCATCGCTTACCCCTTGGGACAAAATATAACGGTTGACAACTATAATTTCGAGGTGGTTAAGGAGTTTGTCAAGCTCGGGGCAAATGATAACTTCACAAACGACACCACAGTAGGGATCCGGCATAGAATTGCCCTTGGCAACCGTTGCCACTTCGGTGTGTCCAAGCAACTTGGGTCAAAACTCCTCACTCGAAGAACCAAAGTCATGCTTTACAAAACGCTTATTTTTTTGAGGCTTCTGCTATCTGTTGGAGCACTCAGACGCAAACACTGGTCCATTGTACTCCAGACAGACACCTTACATTACTGTATTTTCCCCGCTATCCGGAGAAAAGTGAAGAGGAGCTTCAGTGATGTAGAGCTAAGAGATTCACACACCACGTCGGCTCGAAGGTGGGACAATCACAGAAGAAATGCTCTGCAGTGACATCCTCCTTGCAACATGTAGCACAGATAGGCGTCTCACTGATGCCGAGTACGAAGAGGTGCTTAGCAAAATCGTAGTGGCCCGTAATGACTCCCACAAGCCTTCTGCAGTCGATTCTCCTTAAACACAGGAGGAATGCTGCGGATTTCTTGCAGACATCAGGGCGTACGCACTTAGTCATCCTGCAACCTGGACAATCCCTCCATCTACGGTTGTGTGTATTAAACACCCATTCGTTAATGTAGGAATTTACCGTGGACGCAGGTAGACCTATAGTGGGTTCTCGTCCTGAGAAGCTCTCCTCTAAACCCATTATGGCGAGTTCATCAGAGATCTAATTTCCTGGGATCCCATACAAGCTTTAGTGAATTTAGTCTACCAACTCTGTACAAGAAGGACTTGAGTACAAGAAGCGTACGGCTTTGTGTGCAGCTTGGCTGTCACTGCAGGTGCATATGCTTTTCCCCCTCCATCTGTGCTTCACAACATAGTGCATGGTGATTAGGATTGCGTATATCTCTGATTGGAAGACAGACGCATATTTTCCTAACGAGAAGTGTAGTCGGATGTTTTCGCGCTCAAAGAAGACCCCAGCCCTGACCTGGAGCCATCCGTGAAAATGCGAATACTAACCTTTCCAGGTTCAGTACCCGGCCAGAGCCAATCCATCTAGAGCAGCGCCCGGCGTGCTGGGGAAGGCCCCCGTGCAGTTGAGACAAACCGTTTTTTGGAGTTTGGTGAAAGAAGCTACGACGTGTTTGCGTTTTAGTCTGTTGCACCAGACAACCGATGCATATGAGATTATAGGTCTTATCATTGCCGTGTAGATCCAGAGGACCTTTGCCGGCGATAAACCCCATGTTTTGCCAAAAGCTCCTTTGCATTGCCAGAAAGCTGACAGTGCTTTGGTGGTTTTTGGCTCAACATGCTTTGACCAGAGAAGCTTGTTATCTAAGATGACTCCTAGATACTTAGCCTCCTTGGATATCGGGATGGAAGTACCCTTCTCGTGAAGAGAACGACATCGGTCTTAAGAGGATTGACCGACAGCCCATTTCTGGTACGCCAATCATCGATCACATTTAGCGCCGCCTGTGCTTTGAGACGGACAGCCGCTAAGCATGAGCCGAGAGAAAGGACGGCGACATTATCCGCATAGGGCTGGGCATAGATTCCAGAGGCAGTGAGAGCATCAAGCAGAGAGTCGACCACCATGTTACATAACAGCGGAGACAGGACGCCACCTAGCGGGTAGCCCCTGTTAACCCTGGCCGAGGCCTGCATCAGCAGTCAGTGTACTGTGCACAAGCATTGCTTTGATCCACAAGACCAGTGCCTCATCTACGCCATGATGTCTGGCAGCATTACACATGCTGTCGAAAGTTGCGTTATCAAAGGCTCCCTCAATGTTGATGAAAATGCCCAGCGCGTACTCTTTCCTTTCGAGCGCGCATTCAATTCTCCCAACTAAGTTTTGAAGCGCAGTTTCGCAGGATTTTACGCGCTGATGATGATGCAACTCTACCAGTCGTTCCATGCTTTTCAGCAGGAATGATGTTAGGCTAATTGGTCTATAACTCTTGGCAAGTGAGTAGTCCTCTTTTCCTACTTTGGGAATAAAGACTACTTTCACTGTGCACCATGGAGTGGGTATATGAGCAAGTCCTAGGCTAGCAGTGAAAATTATTTTCAAAGTAGGAAACAGCTTCCTTACACCTTTTTGCAGCATAACGGGATATAATCCCGTCGGTGCCTGGCATTTTGTAGCCATCGAAGGATACCAAAGCAAATTCAATGGCTTCAGTCGTAACCACGCGCGACGCAGTATACAGGGCTTATACTGCCAGTCTTGATGTACGGAGCCGATAACTGGACGATAGACAGGACGGCAGAGCTGATTTTGGGTTCTTTCAAAAGAAAAATTCTGCGCCGGATATTTGTGAGGAAGGTGAAGGGAGGAGAAGACAAAACAGCGAACTCTACCAGCTGGTTCGAGAAGGAGAGGAAGACTGAACATTCGGTATAAAGACCAAGTATTCATGGGTGTAAGTCTACTGGAAGCAGCGTGTCCGTGACTGTTAAAGATGGAAGGCAGCTATGGCTCAGGCTCAGATCCTCCATGGATTGCTGGCCTGATAAGAAAGAGTATAACATAGTTTTTCTAGAACCATCAGCATAACAATGAGAGTTCATAAGACCATAAAGCACGTCCATCATCCAACTTACTGCTTACAACGAGCACAAGTCACCAATAATCATAAACATTTGCAATCACCAGCGCCTGTCAGAGCGTTAAAACTACATCTCGCCGCCAAAACAAGCCATACAACAGTAAAGGACATTTATAAGACTTCCCGCGTCCGCATACACTAATACGATTCACCGATAACACTCACCGACAGACGGTAAAACAGTTCGACCAATCTCATTTGAATAATTAAACCGATTGATAATTAAAAGTGGTCGTAGATAGACTCGTGCATACATCTCTGGATTGTGTACTCATTTCCGATAAGTTTTACGTTTCACGTATCCTTACACCTACACTATGGAAGCTCTTCGTCTCCCTTTCTATCGCAATAAATCCTAGAAAAGTTAATTGTTTTCGTGGCGACGTTGCGGTTGTAAATTTGTTTTTTTGTTGCGTTTCACTCCATACCAACGCCGCCGCCGCCTAACCCCACACCGATCATCAACAACAGTCGTTGTGGTAGAAATAGCAGTGTTCCCTCTACCTTTTAGGGACAAACACGGGAACTAGGGTGACACCATCACCATCTATTTTAGCTTCCCTTCACCAACACCCGGTCGACTTACACCTGTGTAAGCTGTTGTATGTATGGATTTGTATGTGTCTATCGAAGCGACTTCGTTGTGAATAGACGGGGGTTTCGAAGGTGGTTTGAAGCTGCAGCTGCCATTTCATCATGGTGTCACCTGAGATTGAACGACACGGTCTGCACATAACGAAGAAAGGACGACACGAAATGGCATCGGCATTAAATTATGTCAAATAAATGACAGAGGAATTCTATCCAAACTCAACTCCACAACCCGCTGCCATTCCGCTCCAATCGCTGGTGTCCACTTTTACGATGGCATTGTTTGTCATACGGCAGGCTCCGGTATCCTGCTATCTACGTATACATATAGTGTATCTATCTGTTCGTTCGATTCGATCGTCTCTTGTATGTATGTGTGTCGGATTCAATTGAATTTATCCAGTTTTACGGTTAATCGATGGCAAAAGCTGCTCGCCACCGCTTTTACTATTGCATTTTGTAATTAAGCGCGTAGACCAGAAATTAAATGTTTAATGAGATTTAAAATGCCAGAGGGATGTTGCCTCCAAGTTGTTGTGTTTTCTTCCCTCCTTCGCCCGGTGGCAGTTGCTCTGGTTTTTTTTTTGTAAATCCTTTTTGTGGCTTACTCCGGTCGCCCTTCTGTGCTTTTATTTTCGTTTTTAATTTTTCCCTTCGGTTTGCGTTGGCTTACTCACAGCAATTAATTTAATCCTTCACTTGAGGGATCTCTCACTCTCTCTCTCTCTCTCTCTCTCTTTCTCTTTTTGTTTTTTAAAGATGGACAAGTTATGATTTTTCACGATCAACGTCCGCCTACATAAGGACACTTTAAGGTTTAAGGAATTCCTTGAACTAAACGACCCTCGACCCTCGACCCTCTTGTCAGGGGTTTTCTGATGTAATCATAAAAAATGACAATAGGCATCGAAACGAGGACAATTCATCAGAAAATGAAAAGGAAAAGAGAAGGAATCCTAAATGCCTTAGAACTTAATTAAACAGTCCTAAATATTCCCATCACGAAACATCAATTGACCATCGTCATGTCCTTAACCAAAGCTGTAGACTCGGTAAACGATACCCACAAACCAACCAACAAACCAACCTACTAACCATCCACTCTGACTACGAATGGGACTCTTTGAGGAAATAAAACAAAATCACCCAATCGAACTCTTGAAAATCGATGAATAGGAAACATTTAACCGTTATTTCCAATCGCTTCCTTCATTCCTTTTTGTTGTTTTGGTCACGGTTTGTTTGTTTTAAGCGACTCCTTCCTTTGACATCATTTTAACATCGATAGACACTAGACAGCAAGCAACCTGCTTTGCAATTCATCCATATTTTGTTGATTCTGTCGGCCAATCGGTCGGTCGGGTAAACAGTCAAATCATCGAAACCAAAGAGCAGTTACACTAAAACAAAAAAAAGCAACAACAATAAGAACAACACTCGGATGGAGTGGGTATTCGGCAATCCCCCTGGATACATTTTAACTTAATGACTTTTCCGCCGAAAGGACGAAGATGAAGAATGCCTCTCAGTTTCCTCCTTTCACCTTTCTTCCGCTCTTTCCTTCTTCTTTCTTCCATTTTTACATATTTTATTTTCGAAAAATGCTTTTGTTTTTATTTACTGCTAAATATTTGATGGATCCTCTCGCGGGCTACAGGACCTCGCCGAATTTGATGAATCCATGATGTCGACAATTTTAATTTCGCATGAATTTTGAACCACCGACATTCGCTTTTATACAGTTTTTGTCGCCAGTAATCATCATTCGTATCCTGCGGGAATACATAATTTGATAGAAATCCCTGCATGGACTCGTGGAAGTGGACGAAAGATAGCGGTTTTTCGTCTTTGACGAATGAAGAAGATTCTTGTCCTGGAAATGGGTTGGATGATTATTTATTAAAAAAGTTCATTGCTCGCGGGAAATGTTGCAGAGATAGGCTGTGAGTGGCTTATAATTTGCTCAAGGTCAGTGGGTGGAAGGAAGTTCATGGAGTTGAGAAAGATTTTCAGGAGGAAATTCCATTAGACCGTTGGCGTCTAAGTGCTTTCGGAAGTGTTTTAATGACGTAATTACATAGGATTCGTGCTGATGTTTAGCATATTGAAGCTAAAAAGTTTGGAGAAAATTTGTTTTAAAATCCAGTAGAAAGTCTTTTAGTTTAAGGTTCAGTTCGTCTTTTGTTACAGTCCATGAAGGGCCAGAGCCCAGCTTCTTTCAATCACCTGAACTACGGTGGGTTTTACCAGTACACCGCCGAGGAGGGACGCCACGAAATAAGCATTCGATGACGTTGGTGCTATCGGGATCTGAACTCGCTTATATCGCGTCAGAGTTTAACACTCTAACCACTGCGCCACGACGCCCTCAGGTTGTCAACGGTTCGGCTTTTTTAAGATGAATGGAGAATAGCAGGCAATTTTTGCATTTGCTTATAACTCGCAGTTTTCTTAATGACTAGCACGAACACAAGAGGATATGGCTACCCTTATAGGTCATAGGATTAAAACACGGCGCTGGCTGAGGGCATTTAGAAAGGGAAAAGAGAAAAAGAAAATCCGATGAACATCGGTTTTAGGCTTCTGCAGGTTGTAATGGTTGGCTAACTCAGAAGCTGGTCGAACATTCCACATTCGTGTTGTGTGGCTAAGGAAAGACAACCCGAAAAACTTGACGGGTTTCGCTATTGAAGGCTTAAAGGGATTGAATGCAACCGGCTATCCGATAAAACAGAAAGAGCCAGGAACCACAAATTATTTTGAGTTCATGCTATCATCAATTAGTTTTATCGCACGGTTTTGAAACCTTTCCAAAATATGCACTAGACTTCTTCTTCTTCTACTTCTTAACGGGCGCTACAGTTCGGGGTGAACATGGGCCTCAACCAAGATGCCTCTCCAACTAGCACGATCTTTTGCTAGCCTTTTCCATTGCCGCACACCCAGTTGGCTGAGTCCCCTTCTACCTGTGTGCGCCATCTTAAGTGCGGCCGTCCTCTGTTTCTTCGTCCCTCGGGGTTGGATTCAAAGACTCTCCGGGCTGCAGCTATGGTGTCCATTCGCTCGTAGAGCTCACGCGAGGCTTTATATGCATCGTGCTTCGCTGTCTGACTCCTTCTGCACTCGTCATCGAACCAGGTGTTTCTTCGTGGTGGAGCCTTGAAGCCCAAAACTTCGGATGCAGAGCTTTTCAGGGCTTGTTTGCAAAGGTTCCCCTGCTGTTCTATGGATAGCGTGTAGGGTTGAGGTGTACTAGAGAGCTTAAGGAAGACGCGATCGGTAAAAGCACGAGCGTTTTCTGGCAATAGTAGGTTTCCGACGTCATAGCTTTGTATTCTTACTCTACTCCGCTACGTTCGTGATTTCCGTAGGCGCATCTTGACTACTACAAGATAGTGGTTCGAGTCGATGTTAGCTCCTGGGAAAGTTCGAACATCAAGAATAGTGGAGGAGTGTCTGACGTCGATCGGGATGTGATCAATCTGGTTGGTGGTCGATTGATCACAAGACCGCCATGTGCCTTTGTGTATATCGAGGTGCGGGAAGCGCATACTGGCTAGAAGGAGATTTCGACTCATAGCCAGATCAATCAGCTTGTGTCCGTTATCGGATGTGGTGTCGTGTAAGCTATGTTTGCCGATGACTCGTTCAAAGATGCTTTCCTTACCCAGCTTAGCATTGAAGTCTCCTAGTACAATTTTGATATCATAGCTGGGACATTGGGCACACGTTCTGCCTAGGAGATCGAAGAACTCATCTTTGGCGGAGTCATCCTTGTCTACCGTGGGGGCGTGGACGCAGATCAGGCTGATGTTAAAAAATTTTGCCTTGATACGAATCGTTATGAGGCGTTCGCTCACATGACAAAGCTTAGGACTTTTTGCCTTAGTCCACCTCGAACAGCAAATCCGCATCCGAACGATCGTTGTCCTCTCTCCCTATAGCAGTCATCCGCTTCATCCGCTTTATACCCCGTCCATTGCATCGCATATCCTGGATGGCGGTTATGTCCGCTTTATAGCGGTCTATGGCGTCCGCAAATTATTCAACTGCACGAGGCCTGTTTAGGGAACTAACATTCCACGTACAGAGCCGAAGATCATTGTCCATTTTTCGTTTTTTGCAAGGGTCGTCAACATTAATCTGGTCCGTTTAATCCGAGGCTTGTGGTTGTTCCGGAGTTTGTGTTTTTTTTTTTCCGGTTACGGCCGTAGCCCAACTGACTAACCCCCTTTTTTTAGCTCAGGAGGCTCGCCGTTCGCCCTTTTCCGTCTGCAATTTCCATACGAAATCTCCAGATGGCACCACGAGGAGGTGGGGATGAGACTTACTAACAGTGCCGCAAGATGTTCGTCTGCGGTTGCTCTTCTCGCTTTTTAGCAGGCTAGCATCCGTCGGATAGATGCTACCCTAGGCTAGGCAATGGAATTTTGTTCTAACTTGGCTATAGATCAGAGGAGAAGAATTGTTTGCAGCACTTTTAGCTACGTTGGATATCTGGCCATTTCAACGAAAGCTGTCCTCCTGTCGAGGGGAAAAAGTTTCTCGATTTCAATGATGCAAGTGCCCAAACTCTGCCAAATGCCTTTTAGTTAAGGAGTTAACGTGCTTCGAGGTACCTTTTCATGAGTTTACGATTTATCAGTGTTTCCAAAGCCCTGGAACAAATGTGCAATTTTTTTTTTTTAGGATGGGCTGGACAAATGATGTTTTCTACCTACACGGGAAGACCTCTGAAGAGTAGGGTGGATAGAAAACGACTGCATTGTTTTGCCAGCGTGGAAGAACACGTCTTCTATAGGGAAGATACCATCTGGTACCAGCGGATCTGTGAACATTTGTTTTCTATAGTTTGCACAGGTCCAAGAGTCATGCTCTTATAATTCTCGTCACACAATCTGGACCGAATGCAGCTGGTTTGGGTCGTAGATGTTCGTCCACCACTCTCCAGGGGTGGTTGTCCTAAATAGGATTCGAGAGGAACTTGACTGAATTTTCACGTTGGTTGTAGTTCCCAGCAAATGTTCCATGCCATTATGGCGTTATATTAGAACTGCACACACAGAGTATGGAAGACAGAAAGAAAGACAAAAATGGTCCCGACAAGCGCGATTCCACAAGGGTTGCGTAGACTTTCACACAGATGAGTCAAAAACTTAGGACGAGGCGGGTAGCTGAGTCTTTTGTAAACAATTAAAACTAAGTTAGGTCCTACAACTACCAGACTACTGCAGTGTCTTCTAGGCGGAGCTGTAGCAAGGTGGACAGCCAAGCTGCCTTGAAATCGCCGGGGTCTTATGGCTACACATCCAAAGCAAGCTTCGACTGCCGCCTATCTCTTAACGAGATGGCTGAACAGTTCAACATACATCTCTCATGGATACCAGGAAACAGCGATATTTCAGGAAATCAAAGAGCTGACATGTTCGCCAGGCAAGGAACGACACAACGAACAAACATGGAATACGCTGGTAGATCACTAGCAGTCATTAAACTAAAGCGAATCAAGCCATTGCCGAGACGAGCCTGAGATGGACCCAAGGGCATACCTGCCTAATCACTAGGTAAATCTGGCCACGACTTGACCCACAGCGAACCATGGGACTAATCTCCCTAAAGCGAACCGACGTCAACAAAATCGTTTATGTCATCACTGGTCCCTGTCATGCATAAAGGCTAGGGCAAGTTTCGAATGACTACTCCAGGAGCTGTAAAGACGAAGAGGATGTTGGATCCATTCAACACCTGCTCTGCGCTCCTGTCTGACCCTCTAGGATCCTACTTCCTTAATGATCTGACTGAAGCTCAACGGATAAGGATAACTGATCTTCTTAATTTTGTAAGAAGTGCAAAATGGTTCCTCCCGGTAGCAGCACAAAGGACCTATCTGGTTTAGGTATACACTTCCTTCGTGGAGGCAGCGAATTACCTACCTTCCTAAGCACCTACTGCTGTTTGGGCATTGCAGCATTTTTGTTTAATTTTTGGTAAATTTCTGACAACTTTGACTGGTCGAAGGTGGGCATTCATAAGTTCTTTCGATTTTCCTTAGTAGCAATAGCCTTGTAAGGCCGAAAACTTACCACCCTAAGCTCAAGTTGTACTACACATCCTCCGTTGGGGAGCAAATAAAGTGTCTCATACCACGAAGAATGGCATTTGAGATCATTATTGTCGTTATTGTGGGAACAGGACAGGGAACAGAGGTGATAGTACATCAAAAGTATACCTATCAGTGTGAAAAGTAAGAAACAATCCGCCGTGTTAGCGGATCTCAACATACCTACCTTCCTTCGGGTGTTGTCTATCTATAAAAGGTAAGATGACCTCTGAAGTTAAGCTGCAGGTGCAAGTGAATTTGGGGAAGGACTGTCTTTAACTTGGTGACGGGGCTGTATTAAAAAAAATAAAATTTACAAATGGTATAAAGAGGTCCAAGAAGACCAAGAACGTGTTGAAGACGAATAGATGAGGCAAGACCAAAAATAACACGCTAAAGTCGTTCAAAAATTAAGGCCAGCTTGACCGTATTCATCATGGGATGTAACACAACCAAAAGCATTTTCGGTTCGTCCCCCCGAGTCAAACTGCCAATAGCGGATATTCTATGAATGTAATGCGTCGTTTGCGTGAAGCTATTCGCCTTACAAGACCGGAATTGTAGCGAGACAACTCTTGGCTCTTGCATTACGATAATACACCGTCTTACGCTGTATTGATCCGTCATGACCATTTCGTCAAAAACTCAACCCATATCGTTCTACAGCTACTGTATCTAGCTGACTTGGCACCGTGCTATTCAATAAAGACTGCTTCAGGGACACCGTTTTGAGCCGAGAGAGGTACAACTTGGACAACTGTTTTGAAGATTGTCAATAAAGGATATTCGAACTGGAACCCTTGTTATATGGCAAACAAGTTCTAACGCCTTCCCTCCTCCTTTGCTTTTGTGCTGCTTGAAGTCATATTGGTTGGGAATCAGACCAGAAAATTGAATAATGGACCAAAGAAGAGTGTGTACATACATACATCCACACTCTTGTCCATTGGACAGACAAGCTCTGCAGAATAGGAATACACCACCGATTCAGATGTGACACTTCTGCGTGCCGATAATAATCGATTCCAGAAAAACGTATTCCCAGCGGTTTGGAGCCAACGTTCTTCTTGGTAAAAATCTCTCAAGCCTCACTGCTCTAATTACTCATTTTCCATGTTCTCCTGATGTTCATCGGTCACTACCATGTACATATGTAGATAGCAAATGAGAAAAATAAAAACGAAAAAATATCTGATTACTCCACACTAAAAGGCGTCGGAGGAAGCGACGGTACAGCGTTAGAGGTTCCTCATCCCATCTATCCAGTGTAAGCATTTTCCCATCCACTGCACCTCTTTAATAATCAATTTAACCGCAAACAACCAAGAAGACGCCTTCATGCGGTGCTCGAATAACCATCCAACAACACTGCATAAGAGCTTGAGAGCCTCTGTCTCAACGAGTACGCCTAGATACGTACATACATATGGATGTATGTAGCTACGTTTCTACATTTACCCATCATACCCGTATCCATCCACATAAATACTCGTAGATGAGTGGACTGAAGAAGCGACGGGCGGTAGATCGACTTTTCGAAGCAATATGCATGCCTTATGCACCAGAATCCCCACAAGTCCTCTCCCAAAAAGGAAAAAGAACAAAAGTGAAGTTAAAAAAAGAAAATAAGAAAAAAAACAAAGCTGGAACAAGATTGAAAGAAATGTCGTCCTTTCAAGGCATAAGGTACTAGGCAGAAGGTAGCAGTCTTCCCTTATAAATACAGGGATGTAGATTGCTTTCGTTTTTAGTTTTTTATTTTTTGTTTCCTGCGTCGCTTCTTTGTTGCTGCCTGGTCTTATTGTCGTTCGTAATTCCTTTCGTTGGTCTGTTGTTTGTAGCTGGCCGTGCAATAGTCCTTCTTCTTGGCCCTTTTTGAAATGTGCGTGAAATTCGAAACTTTTTCTCCATTGTTCCGTACTAATTTACATAATACGCTTTAAGTGAACGCGAAACAGTGTCCTTGTTTTCTCCTCGCTGGCAGCGAATGAGCATAAGCTTTTTCGCAGTAAAGGAAAACAAATCAAGCGGGCAATCTCCCGTACTTAAGCACGACTACTACTATAATGGTCATTGTATGTAGGTGGTGAAATCAAGCCGCGTTTGGATGGATTTCTGTACAATAATGTGTGCAAACATGGCATGACAACGACCACAACCACGACGACGATGGTGATTATGATGGCAATGGGGTAAGAGAGCACAAGGACGAACGAACGAAGAGCAACGAAACCAAACTGTCATTTAATATCCGCAATTAAAGTGGTCATCAATCAAAAAACACTGAAGCTCCAATTTCTGCCCAACCAAACAAGCAACCAGCCATCAATCCCTACCACCGCCACCACCACCAGCATCACCGCCATATCCACTATCATCATCAGCTTAGTGTTCCGTACTCATTTCTGATTCATCCAGCTCCACATGAATACACCTACATCCATACGTAGTATCGTATATGTATGTATGCACGGCGAGTTATTGTGCTCGTTATCACTATCAGTGTTCAGTCCCTTGTTCGAAGGACATTCTTTTTTATTTTATTTTTATTCTTTTGTCTCCGGGTTTTGTTTTTACTTTATCGCCTCCTCGGCCCCCACTGTTCAAACATAATAAAAGCCGGATGTGAGAAAGATAAACAGGACAAACACCTCAGTGGTGGAGGAATCGCATGTGTCATCAAACAATCGAAAGAACGTGATGCGATATCATTAGTGCTGCCGAACGGACACTATTAGCACCAAAAACCACTGTCATCACATCTGTTCACTAGGTCCATCTCTGCAAATATGTATTTCCAAACCATTCACGCTGTCATTCTATACTCATCCTTGATTGGGTTTGCGTACAAACGAGTGCAACCAAAAGGGGTATGTTTATCCTTAAAGCGCTATAACTACAACTATGTCTTGACCTGCAGACGAGCAAGTTTCACCGGCAAGTATGTGTTATAATTGAATTTAAGGAATTCCTTTTTTCGTCCTAATTAGAAAATCGAGAAAGTGCCGGTCGGTCGAGTTGAGCTTAAGTGGTCTCGAGTTGCTTTCCAAGCAATTACAAAGTCATGTGCGAAAATTGCTATACAATCCAACTGACTGCAGGTTGTCGGGGGAGTGTTTTTTTTTTATTCTCGACTTGATCGTACGGATTCCTGACATGGGAAACACATAATCTTGTTCACATCACAGTCGAAGCAAGGGGATAGTTAGGGATAAAGGTTCGAGCAGGAATGACATTTTAATAGTGGCAAAAGGTATTGAATTCAAATGGAGAGGGATGAAAGGATACGTAAGGTATAGAGTTGGCAGGACTTTAGTCACGTGGTACTGACACCGTCAGGGGCAACAATTCACAAGCTTGTAAGCGTCACATGTAATTATTTCATAAGCAGAGTATTCCGACTAATTTCCAGGTCGACAGTTTGGTATCTATTTCTTTTAATGCAAAGTTGATCACCTTGTTTTAGTTGATTATGGTTTCAAAATGCGTTTGCTCTTTACATTTTTCATTTTCGATATGATGAAGGTTTGAAAAACCTTCAGCGCCCAATTAAGAACCCTCTTAGATGAACGTTGCCGGAAAGCCTTTAAAACGTACTAACATGACAACTGAGGTTTTAAAGTTTGCCGACCGAAATAGAAAAAAATCACAGGGACTCAGCTTAATACACCCTAGAATTATGTGTCCAACTTTGATTATCGAATGTGGCAGATGCGTGCTGTAAATAGTCCTCAATGTAGCATATTATTACATTAAAAAATAAGAAGCGAATTACCATATGATACTGCTCTTTTTCCATTCTTTCTCAAGATTTAAAACATGCTTAATGCAGATTCTTACGAGAAGAACTCCTGCATCAAAAATTGCAAATTTTGCGTATAATTTAGCACTGAGACGTGGAATTAACAGAAGAAAAAAAAAACGAAGAATGTGCCCTTGATGATGATTACATGATGAGAAGATAGATATCCACTCTAGAACTATTTTTATCTGCTCTTTCCGAAAGTAGAAAAGTTCTGTCCATATTTATTGGACTCTTGTTATCGCATTACGAGGATGATATGGAACTATAATCAAAAAGGTGAACATCTAACGTCAAATAGCAAAAACTTGTGGCACTTTTCCATCTGGGAAGTGAATTATCATGAGATACAGCTCTTACTCCATTCCGTTAAAAAAACTAAGCAAACTCCGTTAAAATTGGTTGGATTAATGTACTCAGATTCCTAGGAGATAATCTTAATGATTTAGGACTATCTTCAGGAACTTATAACAATATTCGGTTCAACGGGTGAATTATCATATGTACTGCTGCTCTTTTTCCCATTACGTAAGAAATTTAAAAATTCTGGCGAAGGTTTGTTGATTTTTGCTCTCACATTACGAGGAGAGTATCTTAATGAATTAATATTACCGCCGGGAAAGAAGTGATATATCATATGATACTGCTTTTTTTTTATTCCGTCAAAAACTTAAAAATTCTGTTATTTTGAGCACATTTGTTGCACTTTTCTATTCCAGGTATGTTGAAGAATTGTATTATTTATTACCTGTGCAGGGGCAGATAGATTAATTACCTGCTGCGAATGCTATGTCTTCAAGAGCGCCTGAGTAGGTTTATAAAACAACATTGTCCAATAAGCTATTTTCCACCTGATCATTTGTGGGTGTCACTTGATTAAGCATCTTCCCCACTACGTAGGCAATTACATTCATAAATAGAAATTTAGGGGTAAAGGACAGCCTACTCTTTCCCAATTTCCTCTCATCCATGTAATCTCATACTGGAGTTCCCGGCCTCAACTCATCAAACTTGAATGCGTCCGTCAATCATTGACAGACCAAAAACAAAAACAAAGCAGCGATGAAAAAAAAAATCTTTCAACTCCGTTGCATTATTAAATTACCGGAGTGAAATAAAAATAAATCCTTCACCTGTAAGAGGATAGGGATTATTGGCCAGCTTGCCAGCTTTTAGGCGGTCAAAGTCAGGAGTCCGTTTAAAATTACATAAATCCACAGCGCAGAGGTAAAGAACAAAAAAAAAAACAAACAACAAACAAAAGGAGCAAGTGGTAACACAACAATGGGTACATGGTAGCGAACATGATGGGAAGAGTGGTTAACAGGATGTTCGATTCAATGAAGTCATCGATCCTTAAATTCACATACAAAACTCGTAGCTGCGCCACCACTATTGCCGGCATTCCATTGGCATATGGTCGACTTTTGGGACTACAAGCGAAAAAAGGAAAACGAAAAACAACGATTTTGTTATTTACCCCCAAAATCGTGGTTGCCGGGAAGAGGACTCTTTTCCTTTTCCTCCAAGCCCCCGTACGCCACTGTTGTTTCCGTTTCCCCTTGATTTTTTCGTTATTTGTTTTTTATCTCTACTGTTGTTTGGCTGTCGTTTTGTTTCCGAGCTGAGCTGCTCTTTCATTTCATTTTCCAATCACCGTCATCGATTTTGCTTCAATGCTTTTCTTTTTACATACATCCTGTACGAGTATATGTGTTTGGGGTCTGGTAGGATATGTGCTATTCTGGATATCCTTCTATTTATGTTTTTTTGTGATCTATAGAGTGAAAAATCTGGACGATTATTGTGGTAATTGAAATGGGCACACATCTGAATATTTGCGGTGTACACAACGCGCTTGAGCTCCATAACGTTACACAGCATACAACGACGGAAAAGTGATACTAGAGAGTCGTAGGGAAATTGAATGATTTGAGCTTGAATGAGAGCAGATGATAGAAGAAGAGTGTTGTGGAGGAATGGCGAATAAGATAGTAGTTTAGTGGCAGGATGCAGATGAAGAGGCCTAAGCGAATTGATTTCTGTCACTATAGAGTGCCAAGAGTAAGCAGTTTAATTGTTGTGCTTCCTTCTGGCTTGGTTGGTTAGATACATGTGTGTGTGTGTAACTATGTGTATGTGTATATACATATTTTCTTTGTTGCCGAGTGCTGATAGGTCGTCCTTTGAACCTTGTTTGGTTGGAACAAATACCAGGAAGAATGTTGGTTTTTTTGTTTCCCTTTCCTCTATTTGTTCGTTCGCCTTTGTTTTGTTTTTGCTTTCTTGGAATTGACTTGAATTGAGTTGTGAGTGATGTGTAGGCGTATAAGCCCGACCAGGAGGTGGAGATTCTTTGTTACGAGATAGTATGGCTTCAGTCGGTTTGACGGGCGGAAAGGCGATATGAGAAGGAATTGAAATTGGCTTAGAACTGGGGATAGTGCGCTTTGACTTTGAATACGATAAATTGAATTTCAGACCGGAAATTGTTATGGATTCAATGTGTGACTGCCTGTGGAGGCGTGCAGATAAGGTGAATTGCTTTTTAGAGTGACAAATGCCGCTGTATTTACGAAAAGCAAAATTTTGGATATTGAAAAAAGTCAAACGACGGTACCTTTTGTACATCGTTGTTCCAAAAAGCCCACTCTGCGCACTGAACATCGACACATTGGAAGTGGTGTGACCAAAACTTCTTGGTTTTCCAACTTCCTTTACCAAGCCACGCCGCCCCCTCCACATAATACTTTTCATGGATTTCTTTTTAATTTTTTTAATTTAGGGGCTAGTGCTAACAAATAGCATGGGCACTGCGACCTTTATAGATCTATTGTGCCTACTAGCCGATTAGACAAGGAGCTTCTCCACTTCCATAATTGTTGAAGTTGAGAATGTCTCTCGTAGGAGCTGAGATGATCCCTTCGGGAGTCATCATTTCACTGGGAAGGATACGCTTCCTAAGATGACAAGGAGCTGTATATATCACAGTATGTGTCCTGCAGTTTCTTCGTCCTCAAGCCTTTTCTTTTTTTTTTTTTGCTGAAGGCTTCTTCTATCTGTTGGAGCACTCAGACGCAAATACTGGTCCATTGTACTCCAGACAGACACCTTACATTACTGTATTTTCCCCGTTTTCCGGAGAAAAATGGGAAGAAGCTTCAGTGATGTAGAGCTAAGAGATTCGGCACACACCACATCGCGTAGGCCCCAAGGGCGCGCCTCCGTGCGCGAGCAAAGGCGGGACAGTCACATAGAAAATGCTCTGCAGTGTCATCCTCATCGCAACATGCAGCACATATAGGCGTTTCACTTATGCCAAGCACGCAGAGATGCTTAGCAAATGTGTAATGGCCCGTATTGACTCCCACAAGTCTTCTGCAGTTGATTCTCTTTAAAGACAGGAGGAATGCTGCGGATTTCTTGCAGACATCAGGGTATACGCGCTTTGTCATCCTGCATCTTGGACAATTCCTCCATCTACGGTCGTGTGTATTAAATACCCAGCCGTTAATGTGGGAATAAACCGTGGACACAGGTAAACCTAGAGCGGGTTCAGGTCCTAAGAAGCTCTCCTCTGAACCCATTCTGACGAGTTCATTAAAGATCTCTTTTCCTGGGATCCCACAGTGACTTGGAACCCATACAAGCCTTAATGAATTTAGTCTATCGACTCTGTTCAAGAAGGACTTTCACACAGCTTTGAGTGCAGCTTGGCTGTCACTGCATGTTCGCCTTCTAGATTCACCTACTTGGTGAAGCGAGCGATTACACTTTTCGGCAAGATATGCCATCAACCCATCAGTGGATCTGTTGCTGCGGAAACCGTACTGACGGTCATTGAGGAGTTTCCGTGATTCAAGATATTTCATAAGCTGTCGGTTAATCAGCGTTTCCATGACCTTGGAAAGAAGGGACTTTACTGCAATGGGTCGGTAGTTGGAGGGAGAAGATGATTCGCTTTTTTTGGGTAAAGGTTTGACAAATGCTGTTTTCCACCTACTCGGAAAGAGCCCAGAGGAGTTGGAAAGGTGAAAAAGCTTACGCAGTGGTTTTGCCAGCGTAGAAGAACACCTCTTCAGAACTATTGGGGCAATACCATCTGGACCAGTGGATTTGTGTATGTCGAGGTCCTTAAGAACCCATGCGACTGTACGAGTGCGGAAGTGGATTAGTCCCATGGTGGAATTGACGCACTCTAGTATAGGAGACAAAGTACAAGCTGGGAGCTGAGAACTGTTTGAGAAATGGGCAGCAAGTAGTTTAGCTTTGGCTAACGGGGTGACAGCTGGACACCTCATTGTGGATGAGCGTCGATATAGACGACGCAGTTGAGTTTTTTACGCTTTTTGGGACATTGAAGGATTTTACGCCTCCATTTTTGATCGGATTGGAATTGAACCCGTCGAATGTGGGTCATACGAGTAATTTCTGGCTCGTATGTACTTTTTTCGGTTTTCCACAGAACTGTTTGCCTTGTAGGCCCGAAAACTTAGCTCCCTGAGCCCAATAGCATCTTTGCAGCTCGGCCTGGTGCTTTGAATCTTGCTAGAAATAAAATTTGCCATGTGGATTCGGATAATATTTGCGATCAGTTGCGGCGTTCACGTCGTTGTCGAGGAAGCACAACGACCAGATAAAGATCCGAAAGAAGTTGTTAAGGCCACGCCAGTTGGCTTTTCCGTATAGCCATAGTATTCTCTTAGGCGCTTTTTCTTTAACTGGATGGTGGGAGTTCGAGAATTTTGTTGATATCACGCAGTGGTCAGACGAGCCTAGGGGCGACAATACATCGATCGTGTATGTCATTCCTTCCGGATTTTTTGTTCGCACCATACGAACTCAGTGCTTTAAGTGCTGTGCTGAGAGTATATTGATGGTTACTTCTATTATGGCAGTCTCTAAGATTAGATTGACGCATGTTAGGATGGCATATACATAGTTCCGCTTGGAAGATAGTAGGACTCATTCCTAGGGCCTTCGAAATCTTCCGATATGGTCCAAAGATGCCGGCGCCAACCGGCCATCAGTGTAGTACCTAAGACCTTTGACTTGAGTAAGTGATCACTGGTTTCCCAAGCTATGCATATTGGGATTAACAACTCAAATCACTTGTCAAAAGTGAAGGTGTGTGGTAATGCGTCCGAGATCATTGTAATCACATTCAGCTCAGATAGATGTTGCAGGATGGACATGTAACCCACAGGTCTACATGGCAGGCCTGTTCCCGAGCAAATAATTCTGATTGTACTACGTATTGCAACCTCCTTGATAAAAAGTTGCAGTGGAGTTTGTCCAATCAGTGTAATGCCGAGACACGCTAGTCTCTGGACGCCTTTAAGCTTAAAGATTAATTTTTCTTGGATAGTACAAGGTCGTATGCATCCGTTCCACATGCCATCCTTTTTCCACTTAAGATTGCTTGTTAGGTATAATTTTTTATTACTAAATTTTGAATCAGAAACTCGCACTACAATATCTTCATATTTCACAGTGCTTCACAGTGTGTCTTGCAGTTTAACCTGCTTTATCTCTCCTTGCAATCTGACTCCGATCAACAGTACAAATTGCTATTGGATCAACCAAAGTAGTCCTTTAATGTTCCATCCAGAACATGTTATCTTTCAATTTAATAATTGCCACAGACGGTATCAAGGCATCAAACGAAATCCCGCACAATGACCCAAATTAAGCAACCCCTTCACAGGACACACGAAAATAAAAAAACAAAGAAAGCCACCAAACAAGACAATATAAAAAAAAAGTGAAGGACAACAGCAATGTACAACCCCTCAAGCCGGGAAAGCCATAAAAAAAACGCAAAGCACCCACTTGAATAACAATTTGGAGCATTTTATTTCAACAAACGTTTATAATGAGCGGGACAAAAAGGGATCACAAAGGACCCCGTTGATTTCTTTTCCTTAAGTTTCCTCCCTCCTCAGCGATTTATCCCGACCCAAATACAATAACATTTCGGCGGCATTTCATTGGGCCAGGTAGGAGTAACCACCAACATCACTGACTTAATTAAAATCTACCGCTGTCCACTGCCGCCAATAACAATAACCTAGCATCACCGGTTCTCCCGGCTACTGTAACCTGAAACCCAAAAGTTATCCTTTCCGACAGCAAGGATCGTGAGAGAGAGCGAGAGAGAGGGGGGGAGCAGGTGGAAAGAAAATAATTAGTCCAAAACATTTGTCACCGCAAAATGTGGCAATGTCGGTGGACTTGAATGCCAGCATTTGACGAAACAGATTAAAGTATGTACTACAAAGGAGGAAATCATTATCCTTCCTGCGATAATGATGAACTTTTCTGTTGCTTCTCCTTCTCTCCCCCGTGGCAGACAGGAGCAAAAGGATACAGGGAAAAGAAGAGAATAAAGAGGGGAATAATAATAACCAATCTTGTTCTCCGTTGGGGCAATACGAAAAGTTTAGTCCTCACTTTCGTTTAACATTTCGTTTTTTCTTATTCGCTCTCATTTTTCGTCCTTCTTTGCCGTTTTAAATAATTACAACCTCGCGTGCTGCCTTCATTCACTCAAAACACAAAAAAACAAAAAACAGAATAAGAGAAATACCATCGGTCCAGACTTGTTTCTCTCAAACTTAATTTCCCAGATAAAATTTTCAGCTGGAATTAAAAGTTTTAATTAACAGGCACGAATGGGGTTGTGTGGAGGTGCTCCAGACACACTGTGCAACACTTTGACACCTCCCACGAAACACTACTGTCACTGCAACAACACAACATTTAACGTAGTGACATCCTGTTCTCTATTTCAATTCCAACTCTCAGCCCATAGTCCGGAAATAGTTTTCCGACTACTCTTGCAATCTATATATGTGGTACGTATATAGGACCGTAGTCGTGGATCGACTTCAGGAAATGAGACTTGCCACCCGTTTTTGTTTAAATCTTAAATATGCTGCTATTGCTTAATAAAGAATTGGAAATTACTTCGTGAAGATACAAAATATACAACGAAAAAAAAAAAACAAGAATAAGAATAAATGGCGCCCGACATGGGGACATTGGTATACAAGTACTCCCTGCTCTTACTGGACTCACCAACAGCTGCTGATACTCCTGTCCAGTCAGAGTAATAGAGTGATAACAAAAAATTAAAACAAAAAAGATACAGGAAAAGGGTTGCCGAGCGATGGATATAATTTATAATTTTATCGAAAAGATTGCATTAGGGGGATGACAACGACAAGGACGACAGTGATGACGACGATGTCCAACCGATGAATATACGGATAAGGATGAGAAACGAATTGAAATCATCGTAAAGAGAGAAATTAAAATTGTTTTCTTTCCTTTTAATGAGTTTCGCGAAGCAGGAAGGACACCATCAAGGATTAACGTAGAGGAAGAAGTAAGTGATTGAAAGTGTCTTTTCATTTTTATTCACTCGAACAAAAGATTCAGTACGAAAGTAGCAAAAGGTCCTTTTCATGACATCTAGACTGGGGGGAAACTGAGTTTTCGCCAACAAACAAAAAGAAAAAAACAACTCGTTGCATCAAATCAGTTCTGGCCCATGACATCTGTTTCCCATGAAATTTGAGTCGACGACAAAAAACCCGAAAACAACAGGATAATGCAATGCAACATCGTATCGTAGTTGCGTGACGAAGAAAAACAAAAGGCTAACGAGCTGAAGCTATGTCTTTAGTCGTAGTACCTCCTCCACTTGAGTGTGGTGTGGTGTACATGTCCTAACACAAAAAGGATGTACACTGATGGTAAATGCCACTTAACAGCCAACATCATCCTCTCGGTTTCATTTCAAAATAAAATGTAAACTTTATGCTGGTTGGACACGGGAGCTCATCGCCACCTCGTCCGGATGTCCAGTTTGAAAAATAACAAAAGAATTGTATATATATAGTACATTACCCATTGCCAAATGCCAAGGATATGTAATGATCCTTTTAATGGGTTGTAACAATGCGCGCCACTGGGAAAATACATTTTATCCTGAAACGCCAGCAAGACGATTTCAAGTATATACGAGTACATCCTTGGACGTAAGATATGCGAATAAAAAAACAACGCACTCCGCATACCCTGATAAAGTCGTAACCCTGACAAAAAGTAATTTTATACAGTGGCGATGATGATGGTACTGGTTCTACTGGTATAGACCATCATCGTATCATCGTCTCATCGTCAACCATGCAATTGTGTTCATTTGATGCATGTTGCGAATAATAAAAATCCTTTTAAGATTTCTTTCAGTTGATTCTCAGAAATAGCGTACCCGTCGTAGGGGTGGTCCTCTGTCGTCGTTGACAAAAAAAAAAAAAAAAAACCAAATACAGGATGTGTCGAATGGGTATCCATTTTTTTTATGACATAATGAAATTAACACCGGAAGAGAACACTCTCGGTCTCACGTGCGGTGACGGCACAGAAACAGAAAAAGGATGTTTTTTGCGGTGACGTGTGTGTCAATTTTAATTGTCCCACAGGAAACGGAAGTCTTGGCTTCAAGCCTCTGTCTGTGTGTTTTTTTTTTTTTTTGTTTTTAGTACGATCTTTGTCACATGTCACCGTTCATTGCATTGCTCCATCACCATCATCCATCGTTGTACCATCGCCCAATCCATCCATCCAGTCATGCGTCCAATTGTCATTGCAAGAATGCGAAGGACAATGGGAAAATTAAGACGAAAGACAATGAGAGGGAAGTAAAAAGTCGCCCTAAACGATTTGGAAAATGCAAATGTCAGACCTAAAACGATATAGCTCGAGTCGCTTCCAAGCACATCCTTCTTTTTTCTGTTCATTTTCTTTTTCTTATATTGTACTTTCACAAAACGTGTTGGAATGCGAGTGGGTGTTACGAGCCTTTAGCAGTATGTTGGAGCCACAATCTAGCGTGTTCGGTGGCGGTGGATTTTTCAATTGACAGGACACAGTAGGATATGCGCAAAAGGGGAAATAAAAACCATAGGAATGAAGGCCTCATTTCAATTTACTCATCTTACCATCTATCCATCTGAACTTACATTCAACACTTTGCCTCATGCCATATATGTATGTAACTAGTATACACAGCCCACAAGCAAACGATGAGGATGCTTTGCAGTCAATTTGCAGGACAAACGATGGCGAGAACGAGACCGACCGGCTAAAGCAATTTGAAATTCACATTTTGTGCGTAACAAGTTTCCTGGCGCCACATCGACCAGCACTTGTTTATTCATTTGTTGAATTTCCTGCTCATTCTCTCTCTCTCTGTCTCTGTTTCTGCCTCCCTGGCTGTTTGGTGGGAGGACGAATCCAGTCTATTACAGGATTTGGACTACTATATATAAGGTACTGATGTCATCAAGTGTGGATGGCAATTATGTTGATGGTCCGTTCGTTCGTTAGGGCAAGAAGAGAAGTTGTCAAGAAAAAGATGTGAAAATGAAAAACCTCGTATCCTTGAGCGAAAGGATAAAAGATTATATGACTCGAATGATGCCCGGCTGGTTATCATCATCCTCTTCGACCTAACGCAAATGCGAAAGGACTACGGATATCTTGTTGATTTGTGAACTGGAAAATTAAAGGGAACTAATTGAGGACTTCGACTCGAACTTGGACTTGGATTGCCTGTAAAATAAGACGAATGATGACGGAATTATAGAGATTTTAGATTATCCTAGCGAATCCTGGAATGGTTGTCTAATAAAAAAATCAAAGGAAAAAAAGTCGACTGACACCTTGTCATTTCTGTCCACTAGTGTCCCAATCACAAGGTGAACTTCGAAAAAGATCAAAGGAGGTCCTTAGCCTAATTACAACTTCAATATTTCACAGTTAAACAGCTTTCAATCAGTTTTAACATCGTTACGTACCGTTCGCGATTTAAAATCTTATTTAGTCATTTCACTCGCCATCATCGTCGTCGCTCCCAAGTGCTGGTAATCAATTCGAGGGGGGGGAAATGAAAAATCAGGAAGAAAAAATCTGTCCATCCCCCGGGGGTAGTAGAGCTACCATCGTCTCGCCACTACAAGAGTGTCGGCGAAAATGAAATGAAGAAGCTAAAGTGTAATCCACCCACTCGAACGAATGGTAATTATTAATTGCCTTAGCAGAAGCTCGAGGGCGTATGTCGTTGCCGTAGTAAAGGTTGCCGCTGTCGTAGTCGTTGTAGTACCAGGGCGACCATCAGATGGCCCAGAAAGAACGCCCCCTAATTGGTAATCGCTTTCAGTTGTGATTAAAATAAAATATACATACACACGTACAGAGAAGAAATCACGAGTGAATCTAATGGATGCGGAGATTAATGCGTTCCGCAGCGCGGACGTTGTCGCGCCGGAATTTGACAGATTTTAAATTGATAGGTTGTTGTGCTGGGCTTATTGCGCCAAACTGTCATCGTTTTTACTTTTTCTTTTCCTTTTTTGTTCGTCATCGATTCTGGGTAATCAGTTTTGATGGATCTGTACTTTAAAATCGGTATTACGGGGGCGCTCGAGATATTTGCTCATTAGTTCTGATGTGACGGTTGACGATTGATGCGTGTTCTGTTTTGAGACAATCTGTGAAGTATTGAGATGAAATCAAGCAATAAGGAGCTCGTCACTAATTTTCTTTTTCTTAACGGGCGTTACAGTTTGGGGTGAACCTGGAACTCAACCAACATGCCCCTCCAACCAGCACGATCTTTTGCTAGCCTTTTCCATCGCCGCACACCTAGTTGGCTGAGATCCACTTCCACCTATGTGCGCCATCTTAAGTGCGGCCGTCCTCTATTTCTTCGTCCCTCGGAGTTGGATTCAAAGACCCTCCGGGCTGGAGCTGTGGTGTCCATTCGATCTACATGGCCATCTTAGGCGTTGAATCCGTAGACGCCTGACTAGACTCATATCGCTGTATGGTTAGGTTAGGTATATGGGTGCCCTTTTGACATAAAGTCAAGGCTCACGTAGACTACGTTGAGTCCATTGTGCCCACTTGTTTTGTTTAACCCGTTGATACCTATACATTTTCCGTCGAGCTGAAACAGCCAGACGAGGATAAAAATCCCAGTATTCTGTTCAGCCCAATATTACCTACCTCTTCTTGTCCCGAAAGTAAGTATCTTCCCAGGAATATATTCCTTTTTTGGGTTAGCGCCGGACATTCGCACAGCAGGTGACGAACGGACTCGATTTCCTCTGCGTCCCTGCAGCTTCTGCAAAAGTCATTGTAGGGCTGCCCTAGTCGAGCTGCATGGTAGGATAGCATGCAGTGCCCGGTGAGGGCACCGACTGCCATTCGAAGGCTCCCACGATTGAACTTCAGCAGATTTTCCGTTCTTTTCTTATCATAGACGGGCCAAGTCGATCTCGCCGTTGCGCATGTATCTAAGCGACACCATCGCTTATTGGCTTTCACCAGTAGCTCCGTCTGTATCTCCCTGTAGAGCGCACTGAGTGGTGCTTTGGCCTCAGCTGAGATCTGCGCAATATCAGCACCTGATCCCACCCTAGCCAGCTCGTCCGCCCTCTCGTTTCCGGAGATATTCATATGACCAGGTACCCAGCAAAGGGTCACCTCATTTACATTGGATATCTCTTCTAACTTCTCCTTGCAGCGTTTGACGAGTTTGGATCTTATCCATGCTGCCTGCAGAGCCTTAATGGCTGCCTGGCTGTCAACATAGATGCTGATCCTTTTTCCTGTGATATCCTCTTTGCTGATCAGGTCCGCCGCCTGCTTGATAGCGAAGACCTCAGCTTGGAAGACACTGCATCCATCATCGAGCCTGTAGGAGCGATGCATATCCCGAGACTCAAAGTAGACTCCTGCACCTGTGCCAACATCCATTTTGGATCCGTCAGTGTAGAGTGCCAGTTCACTTTCCGAACCACCGGTCCATTCCTCCCTGGAGAGAATTCTAATAGAGAATCTCCTCTCCCAGGAAGGAAGTCGGGTGACATAGTCCGTTACGGTTCTGAATCTCGAGACGGCCCATCGATCCAAGACTGATGCATATCGCTGTATAGCCCTGCCTTAATAGGCCCGAAAATCACGGGCAAAATCTTTCTCTCGAACCGGCCAAGGGCCTCCTCATCCGCCTTTGATAGTGTCCATGCTTCTGATGATAAGGGTCTTACATAAAGTCAACTTTGTCGTTCGAGAGAGGGCTCTATTACTCAATTGCCTCATGAGCCCAAAGAAACAGCGATTGGAAAGAGTGGTTCTCCGTTTGATTTCGGAACTGATGTCGTTGTTCCAGGTCACTGCGTAGCCAAGGTAGATGAAGTCCTTAACTACCTCAAACTTACATATATCTGCAAATACAAACGTTCTGGCCAAGACGTCGGTGGTGAATGACCTTTTTTAGTTTTATTTTGCCCTCGTTTACTGCCAAACCAAGTTTCGCCCCCTCCATCTCAATATTCGCAAACGCCTCATTGACATCTCGCTGTGAGCCACCTATTATGTCAATATCGTCGGCGTATGCAAGGAGTTGCGAGGATTTCAAATTGTGCCTCTTGTATTGGCCAGTGATTTTTGAACAATCATTTCTAATAAGGTGTTGACGCAATCACACAACAGCGCATCGCCCTGCCTAAATCCTGTTTTGCATCAAAACTATCAGTAAGGTGTTCACCTTACTGACGAGTTTAGAAGGTATGTCAAAGGTAGACATGGCGTTGTATAGCTCGTCTCTAAGTACGCTGTCGTATGCGGCTTTGAAGTCGACAAATAGATGGTGAGTGTCGACTAGAAATTCATTGTTTTTTTCCAGGATCTGACGTAGTGTGAAGATTTGGTCGATGGTGGACTTCCCTGGCCTGAATCCGAACTGATGAGGACCTATCAGCTTATTTACAAAGGGCCTTAGGCGTTCACACAAAACGGCAGAGAAGATTTTGTAGGCGATGTTAAGAAGACTCATTCCTCTGTAGTTGGCGCGGTCAGATGGGTGTCCTTTCTTATGGATCGGGCATACGACGCCGATACTTCTTGGTGTCTCATCCCTGCAGGCTTCCGTTCTGCCTTTATAACCTTGGCATGTTCGCTTTATCTGTTGATAAAACTTTCGGACGTCACGCCTATAGTAACACCTCTCCAAATCCTCAATCGTGCTCTTTCTTCTTTCTTCTGAGATGCCTGCGCTCTTCCCTTTTTTTTTGACTCGTAGAGCTCACGAGCTGCTCTTGTTCCTTTATGCAGCGAGGCTTTATATGCATCCTGCTTGGCTGTGTGAATCCTCCTGCACTCGTCATCGTACCAGGTGTTTCTTCGTGGTGGAGCCTTGAAGCCCAAAACTTCGAATGCAGAGCTTTTCAGGGCTTGTTTGCAAAGGTTTCTCTGCTGTTCTATTGATAGCGTGGAAGATTGAAGTGTATTGGAGAGCTTAATGGAGACACGATCGATAAAAGCACGAGCTGGCAATAATAGCTCTCCGATGTCATAACTTTGAATTCTTACTCTACTCTACTCTACTCCGCTGCGTTCGTTATATCCGAAGGCTACAAGATAGTGGTCCGAGCCGGTGTTAGCTCCTCGGAAAGTTCGAACATCAAGAATAGTGGAGGAGTGCCTGACGTCGATCGCGATGTGATCAATCTGGTGGTCGATTGATCAAAAGAGATTTCACCCCGTAGCAAGATCAATCAGCCTGTGTCCATTATCGGATGTGGTGTCGTGTAGGCTATGTTTGCCGTCACTAATCACACGTGTATAAAGAGGCCAAGGAGGCTTACTGGATGACAACGAGGTACTTATGAATGTGGCCTGGCACCATAAATAATAATCGTTTTTGGACCTTCCTTCGAGCTTGATCATAGAAAGCTTTACGAGTGTGCACCGGTGACCGACTCCAAATATTCCTACTTTTCTGCTTAAATAGTAATAATCCACGCCCCGGCAGAGGTGAAGGATGACAATAGCAAGGATGACTTCTATGATCTCCTAGAAAGGACATACAATCAATGTCCCATCTACGCCCTCAAGATCTTTCTAGAAGACCTCAATGCACAACTGGGAAGGAAGAATTGTTTGCCAGAGTCATCGGAAAACATAGCCTGTTGTGCAGGATCCAGGCTGGTGGATTTCACCTCAGGGCGGAGTATCCATTAAAGGAGCTCAATATCCATTAAAGGACCTAGCGCTCCTCTTATCAATTAACCGTCAACCGGATTTATCACGTTGCGATCGAAGTTAAAAACTCCTTCGGTATACTCGATGACCGAAACTTCCGTGGTGCCAACATTGACTGGGATCATTTCCGTATACATGGAACTATACAGTGCCATGTCTAGCGCTGCCCCTAGACCCACCGAGACCTTTAATATTACAAAAAGTTGTAGGCAAGGCAACGCGCTGTCATGTGACTTTTTCAATTTTTTACTTGAGAAGATTGTGCAAAACTCACAGGTTAACAATAGAAGCACGTTCTACAAGAAATAATCGGCAGCAACGAGTTTCGAATCGATACACACCATCTTTTCATCGATTTCAAAGCCGCATACCACAGCATTCATAGTGTAGCACTGTTTGGTGCGATGGCCGAATTCGGGATCCAGGGAAAACTGATCCAGTTGTGTCGCTTATACTTATACTGCCAGTCTTGCTATACGGAGCCGAAAGCTGGACGATAAGCAGAACGGCGGAGCTGACTTTGGGTTCTTTCGAAAGAAAAGTTCTGCGCCGGATATTTGGTCCTGTGTGTGAGTACTACACTGGCTCGGCCAATTCGAGCGCTTGGACATCAATGCTCCAGCTAAGAGGGTATTCGACTCCAAGCCTCCTGGTTCGAGAAGAAGAGGAAGACCGAACCTCCGGTTTAAAGACCAAGTAATCGCGGATGTAAGACATCTTGGTCTTGACAACTGGAAGCAGCGTGCCCGGGACCGTCAAGGATGGAAGGCAGCTATAGTTCAGGCTCAGATCCTCCATGGATCGCTGGCCTGATAAGCAAACAAACAAACAGCGATATGAGTCTACCCAGGCGTCTCCGCCTAAGATGACTAGGCTATGTAGAGCGAATGGACACCACAGCTCCAGCCCGGAGAGCCTTTGTATCCAACCCCGACGGACGAAGAAACAAAGGACGGCCGCACCTAAGGTGGCGCACACAGGTGGAAGCGGCCTCAGCCAACTGGATGTGCTAGCTGGGGGGCATGTTGGTTAAAGCCCGATTTCACTCCGAACTGTAGCGACGGAGTCATACTGTCGTACTGTCCATCTATTGGTAAAGCACCGTACTAGACTCGATTTCTTAAAGCACCACACGGAGATGCAAGAATTACTTACTTACTTAGATGGCGCTACAGTTCGGGGTGGACCAGGGCCTCAACCAACAAGCCTCTCCAGCCGGCACGATCTTTGGCCAGCTTCTTCCAGTGCCGCACGCCCAGTTGGTTGAGGTCCCTTTCCCACCTGTGCGCACCACCTTAGATGCGGTCATCCTCTGTTGAGTCGTCCCTCGGGATTGGAGTCGAAGACTCTTTGGGTCGGAGCGTTGATGTCCATTCGCTCTACATGGCCCAGCCATCTTAGTCGTTGGATCCGAAGACGTCTAACCAGGCCGATGTCGCTGTACAGCCCGTACAGTTCTTGGTTAAATCTCCTCCTCCACTCTCCGTTTACACAAACGTGACCAAAGATTGCATGCAGAATTTTCCTCTCGAAACGCCCAAGAGCCTCTTCATCCGCTTTTGATAACGTCCAAGCCTCAGCGCCGTAGAGGAGGACCGGGATGATTAGGGTTTTGTAGAGGGATACCTTAATTTTTCGAGAGAGGGCTCTACTACCCAAATGCCTCTTGAGCCCGAAGAAGCAGCGGTTGGCAAGAGTTATTCTGCGTTTTATCTCAGCGCTGGTGTCGCTGCTGCTTGTCACTATCGAGCCAAGGCAGACGAAGTCTGCTGCTGGATGGCTCTCCAGCAGCGAGAGCCATCTTGCACAGTCTGACGAGTTTGGCAGGAATGTTAAAACATGACATGGCTCTGTATAGCTCGTCTCTATAAACACTGTGATATGCGGCTTCTCTCAATCACCCATGTTGTGTGTGCAATATTTTTCCCACTGGTGAAAAGGACCTACAGTTCTATGCCGATTCCGAACGCCGTGAGTCGAGAAGCTTTTTAATGGCAAGTTTACTACGGGGGGTTTTGCCAGTACCCCGCCGAAGAGGAACGTCGCGAAATAACCATTCAATGGCGTTGGCGTTATCGGGATCCGAACTCGCTCATCGTGCGCCAGAGTCCAACACACTAACCACTGCGCCACAGCGACAAAAAGATGGTGCGTGTCGACCTGGAATTCATGGGTCCTCTCCAAGGTCTGCCGTAGTGTAAATATTTGGTCTATCGTGGATTTTCCTGACCTGAAACCACATTGAAACCACATTCAGGCGCTTACACAGTAGGGCAGACAGGATCTTGTACGCAATGTTCAGGAGACTTATCCCTCCGTAATTGGCGTAGTCATAGGGATCTCCTTTCTTATGGATCGGGCAAACGATGCTGAGATTCCATTCATCGGGCATGCATTCTTCCGACCAAATTTTGTAGATGAGTTGATGCATGTTCCTGACCAGCTCATCGCCAGCTGCTTTGCAAGAATTACCGTGAATTATATATCGAATGCAAAAGCAAAAAAACGCTCCATTTAAGCTGACGGCCTTAGAGCCGTCCAGAAGCTACATTTCACAACCGCCACTAAAACCTAAGATCATCAATAATCGTACAATAGATTTAAGGAGGAAGGAGTGAAAAAAAAATCCATGAGATTGCCAGCATATTTCTGACCACTTGACGAATGTTCCTAGAACCAAAAACGTAACCTTTTCCAGTTCGTTTTCGGTTTCTCTTTCTGTTTTTTGTTTTTTATTTTTAATTTGAACAAATGAACTCACTTTGCCACCAAGTAGAAGGACGATAATTCATTTTCCTCATTGCACAATGTACAGGAGTAAAATATGTAGTATATCCACGGAAGCAGGATTTCGTACGGGTCCGTAAGGACGACCATCGAATGCGCGGATAGAAAAGTGTTAAATTGCCCGACATTTAATTTTGCCTTTTTCAATTTACACAAAAAAACAAAGAGGGAGTGAGGGAAAGGACTAACAAAAATCGCAAAGAAAAAAACAAAAATCCAACGGAAATAAGACGAAAGGAGTCGGGAGAAAAGCTGAAAACTTTGCAGCATGCACAGCGCCATGCCGTATATAACGTGCTAATGTGTATAAATGTCTTCCATTGTGTGAATGATGGAAAACTCCACTGAAACGGGCAATGATTAATGTATCCTTGTTGAGATAATTTCGAGTGTAATCCGGCGAGTTATGTTGCTACTCTGATAAATATCTGGATATCGGTCTATCGTGCATCTTGTCTCGCATCGTAAAACCAAACCGAATAGAGAAACGGCGACAAAACTAAAGGACATGCCATACATTTTTCTACTTCATACAGTTGTTGTAGTGGTGTAACCCTTAAGGATGGCGCTAACACCGACTGACCCCGCGCAGTTAAATGATGGTCATATCTGGCAAAATGAGCGCAAAAATATGACCGAAAACGAAGAAGGAACAGTAAAGTGGGAATGGTGAGTGGGAATGGTCATATCAGCGCATAAACCATGTCCTGACTAAGTTATGAATCCTTAAGTCGTTAGGTTTTTTCCTCTTCTCATTTCTTTTGTTCTTGACACCGCGCCCGACATCCTTCACACCCATCCCGCTGGATCATACCCATTTAGTGGAAGCACACTAGCACTAGCACTGGTAGTTGTAGTTGTATAGTTATGTATGTATATGTTAGCGGCTTAAGCTTTTTGCCCGCGGATTTTTATTTATTGATGTGAAACTTTCCGGATCGTGAACATCATCACCACTACCATGAAAACACACTAATAACAAGCAGATGCGAGGCACAGTCGCATGAGGGATGCGTGGTGGGTGGTGGCTCGTAAAGCCCAAGAGCACGGCAAGCAAACAAGGAGTATTTGATGTGCTGGAACTTATAATATTGTTAATAGTTTTTCGTCCTTTTCATCCTTTTTTCTTTTTTTCTTTCCTCTATTCTCCCTTCATCTTTATAGCTGCAGCTCCACTTGATTTTTTCTTGACTTTCGACAGTAAAAATCACACCATTTAGCCGCTGGCCCAGCCGAATATCGTTTTTCTGTTCTGCGCTTTTGTTCCTTCGCGAATTTGCCATGGCACGCCGGAGTTGAGAGAAAAGGATCCGCGGTCGTGCAGGATAATGATTTGAACTCATTTTAAGTGCGTTCTCATAAACAAGGAAATTTGAAAGATTAATTCTTATTCTGTTTCCCTTCCCTGTATATGCCCTCTCCATCATCTAGTTATGGCTTGCGGGTGACTTAAGTACTTCACTGAAGTTGGATTAAATTTTTAGTTTACTTTAAGCACAAAAACGGTTGCCCAGGGGCACCATTACAATGGCGAGGGCTTGGACACCAATGTCTTTTCTTTTGCCCATTAGCAGGTATACGAGGATGTTTATTGTGTTTATCGAGCTAGCGCGGTAACGGTGTGAGAAGAAAGACGTTAAAAACATCTCGACAAAATTGGGTGATTTTGACGTCTAAAGAAGTGGAGATGAAACGATGCAGTGAAGCATACCTAAGTGAGAACAATCAGGACGGGAGCGATTCTTGGAAAGTAGAAAGATTGTTGTGGCAGTACATGTGTTTTACTTGAGGCTATGGCCAAAATAGGCATGACGCCTACGTGCATATGTATGCACATGTAGTCGGAATGATGCTGATGGTAGGATGTTCAAAAACAGATTGAGTAGTGACGTACGAAGGATTATTGCGTCATACGGATGGTAGTTTTGGAGATTGTTCAGGAATATAATTCGCAAAAGCATGCCTGCAAGTGACAATGTTCATCAGAAACATTTGTCTGTTCGTTTGCGGAATTTATGTTGTTGAGTGAGTTGAAATGTCCTTGTCAGTAGCGTGGTCCTCAAAAGCAGAGATTTACTTGTGGCTCTGTGGAGGATAATTATAGTGTGAACAGGTGTTTCAGTTTCTCCAAACTGCCATTGCACAATGAACTAAGCAAGGTAATGTCTTGGGGTTCCAATGGGTAACCACATAGGGCCGCTTATTTTTAATTAACCGCTTTTTTTGTAAAAAGCAATTCATTCTGTAGGAAACAACCAGAATATTCGACCGTTTTATGACACTTGAGATGTATTGACTTGACTTAAGCGTCGACGTTAAGAAGGTGGTTCTGCCAGCGAGCTTATATGGACTGCAAAAAAGCAGTAAATATATTCTGACTTACTTACTTATCAGGCCGGCGATCCATGGAGGATCTGAGCCTGATCTATAGCTGCATTCCATCCTTGACGGTCCCGGGCACGCTGCTTCCAGTTATCCGGACCAAGTTGTCTTGCATTCGCGAATACTTGGTCTTTATACCGGAGGTTCGGTCTTCCTCTTCCTTTCGAACCAGAAGGCTCTGAGTCGAAAACCCTCTTAGCTGGAGCGTTGGTGTTCATGCGCTCGATGTGGCCGAGCCGATGTAGTCTATGGATCTTTGCCTTCCCGATTATATCAACATCTTTGTACAGCTCGTAGACAACGTGGTTCTGTCTTCTCCTCCATTCACCTCCTTTACAGATAGGACCAAATATCCGGCGCAGAACTTTTCTTTCGAAAGAACCCAAAGTCAGCTCCGCCGTTCTGCTTATCGTCCAGCTTTCGGCTCCGTATAGTAAGACTGGTAGTATAAGCGTTTTGTAAAGCATGACTTTGGTTCTTCGAGTGAGGAGTTTTGACCCTAGTTGTTTGGACAAGCCGAATGAGCAGCGGTGGCCAAGGGCGATTCTATGTCAGATCTCCACTGTGATGTCGTTTGTGGAGTTTACGTTTGCCCCGAAGTAGACAAACTCCTTAACTAACTCGAAATTGCAGCTGTCAATCGTAATATTTTGTCCAAGGTGATGAGCGACGGCTCGGTTTTTGCTTGACAGCACGTACTTTGTCTTAAACTCGTTGACTTTAAAACCAACTCGTTGCGCCTGTTCTTTAAGCGCCATGAACGCTTCTACAACGTCATGCTGAGACCGCGCGATGATGTCAATATCATCCGCGTATCCTAGCTGGACAGACTTGTAGAAGATAGTGCCTTCCCTGTTGACGCGTGCCCATCGCACTATCTGCTCCAGCACTAAATTGAAGAAGTCGCATGACAGCGAACAGGTGCGTTTTGAACAGGTGATTTGGCCAGCAAGATCCTATGATTTGACGCCATGAGACTAGTTTTTATGGGATCCTATGATTTGACGCCATGAGACTAGTTTTTATGGGATTACGTCAAATCACCCATATGTGCTGATAAGCCAGAATCAACGGCCTTGACGTATACTAAGACGGTAGTATACGTGCTGTTAGCGAGGTACAAGCCTAAATCATAGGTTATTTTGAAACTGACAAGTGCTTCCCGCTCGAAGTCTTGAGAGAAAGTCAGTATCATACCTCCGGCCGATCGACATGAGTCGCTTTACGCTTGAGAATGTGGCTGCTGTGGCCGAGAGTGTGAGACACAATTCACGAACATCGACTCGTCATCGATCTCAACAGCTCAACATTTCTCGCATTAGCCTGAGGAGAATTCTGCATAAAGATTTCGGATTGTTTGCTTACAAGGTCTAATTGACTCAGCAATTGAAGGCGCGCGACCATCCGCTTCGTTATGGCTTCGCAGTTTGGGCCTTAGAGCAGCTTGAATTGGACAACGATTTTAGGAGAAAAATCATCTTTTCTGACGAAGCGCATTTCCATCTCGGTGGCTACGTTAATAAACAAAATTTCCGCATCTGGAGCTCGGAAAGCCCTCACGTTATTGTCAAAAATCAATGCTTCCACAGAGAGTGACAGTTTGGTGCGGATTGTGGAATGGTGGCATCAGTGAACCATTTTTCTTCGAAAATGAGGCTGGGAACAACGTTTCGGTCAACGGTGAGCGTTACAGAAACATGTTAACCAACTTTTTTTTACTGAAATTGAAGACGTAGATTTGGACGACCTCTGGTTCATGCAGGATGGTGCGCCATGCAACACAGCCCATGCCACAATCGATCCTTTGCGCATCAAATTCCCAAATCGTGTTATCAGCCGTCTTGACGATGTCAATTGGCCGACTCGAAGCTTCGATTTGACCCTTTGGACTGTGGTGAACCGTGAAGGACCGAACGATTTAAGCACTTAAGGCCAATATCATCCAAGCAATCAGTGAGCTACAGCCCGATACCATCAACATGATCTTGAAAAATTGGGGTGACAGAGCGCGCTACTGTGAAGCCAACCGAGGCAGCCACTTGAACGATGTTGTATTTCATAATTCATGGGAATGTTTGTTCTTACTAATAAAGCCATAATACATGCAAACAATTTAATTGTGTTCATTTAATTGCATTTCTAAAAAGAAACTTGTATTTGGCCCACCCCGTATACTCGGAAAAGCAACCCAATATTGGACTCTTCGGAAGGACCACCTAAACCGAATTCACAGTCAACGTTTATATGAAGTAAACTTTGGCTGGTAAATGGCGTTGATTGGTTAATCAACTGAAATAAACGCCTATACACCTTTGTGATTTTTTTGTCTTTATTTTTGATAATCAAAAACCAAACGTTTAAAAAATCACCCCATATAATCGCGAGAAAAATTGTAAGAAAGCAGTGAAGAAGCTTCGATTGGACTGTCATCACCGATCATCAGTTGTCGAACCATCGACAACGAGCGGCATACGATTTCCCACCACCTGGCGAGCTAAACGACTTACATTTCAGAGTCAAACACCAAGCCGCAATGTGATAGTAACATTTGAGGAAAAGGACTCTAAGGCTACCCTTTCATTTCGCAACTCAGAAAATTCAACACACGTTCCACACCCAACAATCACGATTTCGTTGCATACTTCTATATGCACGTACAGCAAGCATTATCACTTTTTCCATATCGTCTTCACTCCATTTTAAATGTGTTCATTCAGGCGCATCTCAGAAATTCCCACCACAACAACACCCAGTTATAGATACGTTCCACACCCAAGTGACTCGGGCTTTTTTTGCAAACCATTTATCATCTCTTGCAATTGCCTGTGATTTACAAATGATAACATGACACAAATCAGAAAGCCATACACATACGCTCAAGAAGAATAAAAACAAAAACAGAAAACAATTTATCCACATTAGCAAGGAGAATTGAATTTGTTGGTTGTTTTTGGTTTGCATACATTTGGGGGGAGCGAAAGGGGAATAGGAATTAAACAAAGAGTCAGTTGGGATGTGTGCGTGTAAGCAAATGACTTGGAAAGTGTGAGCAAGTGAATTAAATGAGACGGAAACGGAAACAACATGGCGACACGTAGTTGATTTACTTTCTCACCATACCACGGCACCAATATTCGTGTCGCATTCGATGATGAGGACGATGACGATGAGGATGAGGATGACTTATAGGTCATTATTGTTAACTTAATTTTGTGTTCGAACAGAGTAAATGAAAGGTGATTGCGGCAACTGGAGAGTGGGATCTAATGAAATTAGTCGCTGACTCTATTATTAGTCTGAAGCGTGTATACGCATATCCCTAAAGTCATATCGGCACAACAGCGCGTAGTATCTCGAAATTCACTTCAACTCAGTGGATGAGTACAATGGTATGGGGGGATGATAGAGAATAAAAAAAAAAATGGAGTACACACCATGAGATGTCCCAATTTAATTACTGAGGATCGTATCCTTCTAATTGCCTATTACCTTCCAACGTAAACTGCTTTTAGGTATTTACTCCCCAAGGGGCAATCTAGCTAGCATCCCGCACTCAATTGTTCATAGTTGGGCGTACAATGGTGGAGTATCGTGTCGTGTTTGATGGAAAATGGATTTTTCATTTCTTCCTTTCTGTTCTCATCATCAGCCGAGTGATGAAAGTGAGTGGGTATATTTGTTGGTAGCATCGATTTGCCGCCAAGTGGAGACGGGCTCAGTGGGACTTGAAAAGGTTGCACCACATCGACCTTATGCATGGTGATGGAAACTTATTGGCGCCAAGTTGCCGCCTGTAGTTTCATTTTTTCTTCTTTTCATCTTTTCTCTGTGTGTTGACTTAATGGTATCCTGCTGTGGGCAGGAGGCGCGCGAGATGTTCGTTTCATGAAAATATGCAATTTAGGCCAAACGAACTCCTTGGTAGTGGCCGAGACTAATTTTCCTAATTATGTTATACGGACATTACTGCAGAATGGGAATATGCCAAATTGCAATCGATTCACGATTGTATGGGATTATGTGCCACGTTTGACATATGGCATTTTTTTAAGTGAACACTTGTGTATGCCTGCTTTTAGGCGCCCGACAAGTAGTTTGTCATCAAAACTCACCACAGTGCAGAAGTTTACGACCGAATTGCTTTAAGTCGGTCCATCACTGGTCTGCCACAATACGCTCGTGTATCTCAACCCGCTCATCATGGGAAAATATCAGAAAAAAAAAAAAAAACTAATTCTGACCATGGCAGCTGTCACTGCCGTACGCGCACCATTCTGCTGCACAATTAATTGTGGTCGATTACAGAATTTCGAATTTTTTTTTATTCCCCTCGCCCCAATCGCCAGTTTTTGGTTCTTACACACATACATATGACACACGTCCTGACACTTTTATAAATTCCAGTTGAAAGGCGGGTGGAATTTAATTACACACATCGTCCAAAGTGACAGTTTGAATTCGTAAACCACCGAAACAATCGGTTTATGATGGTCAATGAAAACAAAATAAAAAAAAAAAAAACTGAAAGGACACCATGATTTACCGCTATTGGACTAATTAATCTGCATGCGGTCACACAAACGCTGCTGATTAACGAACAGGCGATTTAGCTAAAGTCACATTCAAATTTTTTGAGCAAAAACCTTGTTTCACACTAACAAGTCACGAACTTGTGAAAGTGCAGCGAGGCAGGAGCGTGAACCAAAAAGGATAAAATACCCAAGCAACTGTTGAAGCAATTAACAGTTGTTTTTTCGGCGTCACCCTCCTTCAGTTGCAGGCACTATTGCACTATTGCACACCATCAACGAAAGGATATTCTAGAGTTTAATTATTACTTGCAATTCCTTTGTTGTTTCACTATTGTTTCAGTTCATTTGTCGCACACTTTTGTTATCCTTCAAGTGTACTCCGTACTCCCCCGGGCGGTTGAGTACAACCAGTTGGCGGATGTGGCTGTAGTCGTTGAGAAACTTTCAACAAGGGAGCTTGTAAGAATGAACGAGAGAAACTTCGCCAAGATGTTACAAGGATGAATGCAAATAATTTAATTCTACGACTTTGGTCAATATCAATGACCGACACGGAATGATTCAGCATTCAACCGACAAATGTCAAACTCAGACTTTAATCTGTGTCCCTATAAGAGCAAACTAATACAACAAGCAAAAAAAGTACGCCCGTCTATCAGGTTTGATCATTTGTCAACTTAAGGACACGTCAGAACCCATTGTCACACTATGTAACATATGCCATACTCGTATCTGTTCTACGACGTCGCCATCGACGATGACGATGACTGGGTGAGGAGATGATGACTATGTATAGACGAAATAAGAAGAAAAAAAAAAAATCAATATTCCTCAGACGAGAACGACCTACTCATTCCATGTGCAGTAACAGCTCTATAAATGAGCAGCAGGAGCGGCAGCATGAGCAGCTAAAAGCTAACAGCCAGCAGCCAGTAGCCATCAACCGACAGCTAGCAGCCAGCAGCTAGTTGTCGCAGTGGGAATAGTGAAAGCAATGGGAACAGCAGGAACACAATGAACACTAAAACCATCCATCCACCCCCGCCTCCAGTGCATTTTGAATTAATTAAAACAAACAGCACTAACGCTGATCTAAGGCAAAGCTGGATACACCAGACAGGATTGCGGCTGTATGTGTGTATGAGTGAGTGTGTAATCGGGTGAATAGAGTAAACCCCACAATTTCAACCATCCCGCCGACAGTGCTAGCACTATACTCCAAAGTACCTAATGTTCCATGCTAAATTATGCAATCAGCAATTTTGCATAAAGTTAAGCATAAGAATACATTTTTTTCCCAAACACGGGGCGAGGGTTGAACGCGGTCGAAGGACATACTTACCCATACACACACACACGAATAAAAGACGTGATGTGAGATTACGTCGGTCCTTGATTGTGCTTCGGCACTACATTTCTCTGGCTCCATTGAAATTTAATTTGGCGTTTATTAAATGAGCAAAGAGATAAACTTCACACTTGTAAAGTGAGTCATGTAAACAACAGTCATAGTAGTAGTTGTAGTGGTGGTGATAGTTTGCTTATATAAGGACTCCCGCAAGGACATAATGGCAAACGAATAAGACTTCATAATTCTATTTCATTGCTTAATAAAAATAATAGCACGCGCGCGGCATATCAACGCGCATCATAAGCATATCCCTACAACCCTTAGAATGCTACGATGTGACACTGCCTCCTTTCCCCTAAAGTGATTTTAGGGGAAATGGTAAACAAAAAAAAAAAAAAAAAAAAACAAAAAAAAAAACCAAAAATCACCTGTAGACCCGTATATGTAAGTTTTAGAAACCACTCACCTCCATGTTAAGTCGGTATGATCCCACTTGGCTCCCTGGATTACGAAACGTTTCGAACGACGTCGATGCTCGCCATTGCTTCCCCTGTACCATCTGCTGCCGCCGAGATTGTCCGGCGAAAAGTCTGGTGCAGACATCTTATCAGGCACACCGCAACGTGGTTTCAGAATCAGCTTTCGTGTAGCATTATCGATTTCACCTGTTTCTGGGATCTTTCCAAATCGCTGCAAAGACAAGATAATGTGTACTACCCTCCTCAGCATGCTCACCGGCCCAAAACAATTCTGCCACACCACCTGTGAGATGATAGTTTTATCTAAGGAATTCACTTTTTTTCTCTCTCCTCTCTCTCTCCCTACTCCCGTTTTGGTGGCTCTATTTGTTTACTTCAAACACAGAACACATCCTCCTCACTTATTGTTAATCTCAAGCAAAGGACATTCGAAAAAAAAAACCGAATTCCACAGTAAAAACTACTCACAGGATGGTTAGTGCGCTTACCTGCAAGTTTCTAATGGCATCCTTTAGTTGGTCCTCGGTTCTTAGGGCCCCCGTTTCAATGTCTGATTTTGGAAGATATCCAAACTCCATTAGGTAATTGTACTGAAAAATATCACAACGAAGAAGGAAATTAGAATAATTCATGAAATATGTCAGTCCGTTGTTGTTATTTGAAAAACACAACGACGAAGACCGCAGAAAGAGAGAGTGAAGGTAAAAGGACTTTGTATAGCAGTCATTCAGTGGGAAAGTAGGTGTTACGGTAACATTCTGGGTATACAGGACAACTTTAATCGTAATTGCTGGCTGACAGCCAACTTTGATTACGGTCCTGAACAAAAGATGAAACCAAAAATAGCTGCCGAGTGATAGTGGGTTTGAGAAGGTCCTTTTTGCTCTTTTTTGGTTTTTTTTTTTTTGTGACCTAAAGATGCAATCTGGCCAAAGTACTTATAAACGATGTGAAGAGTTGAGTTTTAATTGGAAAAATGTACTTTGGAAAATGAATGGGTAGGTAGGCACGATGTACAAAACAAAAAAACCGTGACCTACTCATTGACATGAAATCGTTCCTCTCATACGCCCCTTGAAACGCTGAGTTCCATTCAATACTCAATGACCTCTTAGACGCGATTAGGAAGCCATCATTCTGCAAAAGTATTCGTCGACATTGAAAAAATTGATTTAAATTTACAGGTAGTTTTTGAATTGGTTTATAATTCGCAGTAATTCATTCGTATTGGGGATGTAAATGATATACATACCCCTATTGCTCAATTTTTTACTTGCCACGCTATTGGCCATGAATCGAAATCTCCGATCAAGGGCTGAAAGTATTTTGCGCGGCGTCATGGCTGCTCTTTCCGTCGAGAGGTGTTCCAAAATCACGCAAAATGTTTCACCATTTCTGTAGTGGCGTGTTTTCTTCTACTTGTTCTTCTTTTGGCGCTACAGTTCATGGCGAACATGGGCCTCCATTAAAAAACCTCTCCAACTGGCACGATCTTTCGCCAGCAGTCTCCAGTGCCGCACGCCTAGTCGGTTAAGGTCCTCTTTCACTTGGTTGCACCACCTTCAATTTGGTCGTCCTCGATCGCGTCGCCCCTCGGTGTTGGATTCAAAGACCTTCCGGGACGGAGCTGTGCGCTCAATAAGACCTAGCCATCTTAAGCGTTGGATCCGGAGACGTCGTGCTATGTTCATGTCGCTGCACAGCCCATACAGTTCACTATTAAGTCTTCTCTATTAAGTCTCCTCTGAGATACTGATCCCAAACCGCTCAGCATGGGAAAACAGTGATCCCCTGCTAAATGTCAAAGGCCTTAGGTGGTACACGGATGGCTCCAAGATGGCTTCCGGCGTTGGCGCCGGCATCTTTGGACCAAAACGCAAAATCTCGAAGGCACTGGGAATAAGTCCCAGCATCTTCCAAGCAGAGCTGCATGCCATCCTAACATGCGTAAATCTAAATCTAGAGACTGGCATCAGAGGAGTAACCATCAACATACTCTCTGATGGCCAAGCAGCGCTGGGTTCGTACAGCACGAACTCAAAAACCGTCAAGGAATGCCATGACGCCCTACAAGACCTCGCCAAAAGAAACAATGTTAAACTTTGGTGGGTGCCAGGCCATAAAGGTATCATGTATGTATGTATGTTGGCGTTACAGTCCATGAAGAACCTGAGCCGAGCTTCTCTCAATCACCCATGTTGTGTGTGATTTAATTTTCCCATAGGTGAAAGGGACCTACAGTTTATTGCCGGTTCCGAACGGCGAATTTCGAGAAGCTTTTCATGACAATTTTACTACAGGGGGTTTTGTCAGAACCCCGCTGAGGAGAAACACCGTGAAAAACACGTTCGATGACATGGCTGTGTCGGGTTACGATCCCCCATAAAGGTATCAAGGGCAATGAAATTGCCGACCAACTTGCCAGGAAGGGCTCCAGTGACAAGTATATAGGTCCGGAACCATTCTGCGGCATTCCCGCGTCTAAGATAAATTACTTCTTAGACAAGTGGGAAAAATTACAACACCAGTCCTTTTGGAACAGCGTTCGGGGACTCCGTCAATCTAAACGACTTATACGACCCCTGAACAAGCACCCTATTGACATACTCAAACTCAATAGGATGGATATCAGAAGACTAGTCAGCTATCTAACGGGACACTGCGGTCTGAGATATCATTTAAACAAAACTAGCCTCTCGTCTGAAACTGAGTGTCGGCTCTGTCTTGAGGACGATGAGACGGCAGAAGACATACTGTGTGAGTGTGTTGCTCTCTGCCATCTTAGGAAGCGTATCCTTCTCAATGAAGTTATGACTCCTGAGGGGATCACCCTGGCTCCTACGAGAAGCATTCTCAACTTCATTGTGGAGGTGGAGAGGCTACTCGGCTAAATCGGCTAGCAGGCACAATAGATCTGCAAAGGTCGCAGTGCCGTATTGCTATTGATAGCACTAGCCCTATGTCTTCTTCTCCACTCCCCATTAAAGCCGAAAATCGTACGCAGAACTTATAAGGGCCTTGTATATGGCCACCTTGGTTTTTCGAGAGAGGGCTCTGCTTCTCAATTGCCTCCCGAGCCCAAAGAAACAGCGGTTGGCAAGAGTTATTCTGCGTTTGATTTCGGCACTGATGTCATTTCTGCATGTCACTGCGGAACCTAGGTAGATGAAGTCCTTGACTACCTCGAAATTATACCTGCCAATATGTGCGCCCTGGCCAAGACGCCGGTGGTTCGTGTCCTTTTTCGACGACAGCATATATTTCGTTTTGCCCTTATTTACCGCCAGTCCCATTTTAGCCGTTTCCGTCTCAATGCTCGTAAAGGCCTCAATGACTTCTCGCTGACTTCGTCCAATTATGTCAATGTCATCATGCGAGCAGTTGTATGGACTTGAAAAAGATGGTGCCCGCCGTATTGACCAGTGAGTTTTGCACGATCCTTTCAAGGACGATGTTGAAAAGTCACACGATAGCGTGTCGTCCTGTCTAGAACCTTTTTCTACATAAAAGCTATCGGTTAGGTCGCTTCCGACCCTGATGGAGCAGCGAGAGTTCTCCAATGCCATCCTGCACAATCTGACGAGTTTGGCAGGGATGTTAAAACTAGACATGGCGTTGTGTAGCTCGTCTCTATTTACACTATCGTATGCAGCTTTAAAGTCGACAAACAGGTGGTGGGTGTCGATCTGGAACTCGTTTGTTTTTTCCAGGATCTGCCGCAGTGTGAATAATTGATCTATAGTGGACTTCCAGGGCCTGAAACCGCATGGATATGGACCAATCAGTTTATGAACGAACGGTTTCAAGCGTTCACACAGAACAGCAGAGAAGATTTTATAAGCGATGTTTAGGAGACTTATTCCTCTTTAGTTGGCGCAGTCAAAAACTCAGATTCCATTCATCGGGCATGCATTCCTCTGACCATATCTTACAGATGAGCTGGTGCATACTCCCAACCAGGTTATCTCCAGCTGCCTTAAAGAGCTCGGCAGGTAGTCCGTCTACTCCAGCATTCCTAACTTCGTCCAGGTCAGGGGGACGGAATTCTCTGCTATCATCATCCGCTGTGAAAGGGTTATTCTGCCTGACAGCGTGATCTGTTTCGTCATCGCCGTTATACAGTCTGCAGAAGTAGTCTTTCCAGATTCTTAGTACCGACTGTGAATCCACTACTAGGTTTCCACTTTCGTCCCTGCAGGCTCTCCTTCTGGTCTTATATCCCTCATGTTTGTTTTATTCGTTGATAAAACCTCCGAACGTCATTCCTGCGATAGCATCTCTCCTACACTCGTCGTCAAACCATGGGTTTCTTGTTGGTGGCGGTTTGAAACCCAGTACGTCAAAAGCAGCACTTTCTAAAGCTTGTTGACAACGGGTCCATTGGTGTTGTAGGGTCTGAGCAGGTGTTGGAGGGTTTTCCGAGAGCTTGAGGGAGACGCGATTGGCATAGGCTCAGGCGGTCTCTTGCGATTGTAGCATTGCGACGTTGTATGCCGCTGGCTTTACTCGATTTTTCTGGGCCAGGCATATTCGTAGTCGCAACCTGGCTGCCACAAGATAGTGGTCCGAGTCGATGTTGACTCCTCTAAAAGCTCGCACATCCAGATTGTCGGATGAGTGCCTGCCATCAATCGCAATGTGGTCAATCTGGTTGACGGTTGATTGATCCGAAGATCGCCAAGTCCCTTTGTGGACGTTGAGATGTGGGAAACTAATGCTACCAACTAGAAGATTTCGCCCCATTGCGAAGTCTATCAGCCTAAATCCATTTTCAGATGTGGTATTGTGTAGGCTGTGCTTGCCAATAACCCTATCAAAGGCGACTTCCTTGCCCAGTTTTGCATTAAAGTCTCCCAGGACGATTTTAACATCGTAACTGGGACATTAGGCATATGTCCTATCTAGGAGGTCATAGAAGTCGTCTTTTGTAGCGTCACCATTGTACTCGGTAGGGGCGTGAGCGCAAATTAGGCTGATGTATGCCAATTAAGCCGTGGTGTATTACCAACGAGAAAAAGTGAACAAAGTCGTGAATGAGAGTTTAGGGAAAGATCAATGCGCATTTATTGGTGAGCAATATTTAAAAGATAATAAAAGTGAGGTCGCTCTAGATCACAATTTCTGCATGATGATCAGATTCAATCGCCATGTTGTAATGGATGATTTTTTATGAATTATTTTAACAAACAAGTTTTTCATCACCAGGAGAGTGCAAGGTCTAAGCTATACGGCTGATGCATCAATACTTCCCAATCAAATTCCATAAATTTGTTGCCAGACATCTGAATTGTGTGGTCTGACGTTGTCATGATGGAACGTAACTTACTTCCTGTTAGCCAAAAATGGTCGAGCTGTGCATAGGACCAAATTGACCGTTTTTCCCAGCTGTAGCAGCTCACAATGAACAATTCCTCCCCAGGCCCTCCAGTCAGCAACATCTTGTTTACCTTCAATCCCGGCCTTCTCTGTGTTAATTCATATGGTGCCCGAGCATCGAGCTTCCTTGGGCAGCCTGTTGTTTTCAGATGATTGCGAACTATCACGTGATTGATGTTTAGTGCTCCTGCTATTTTCTGACAGCTTGCGGCTGTTGAGAAAGGTGCAGCTTTGACACCGACATTCCCAAAATGAATTCGAGCAAACAACCCCAGGGTTTGTCGTCCATTCACAGCATTCGCGACGTACACTTCACAAATTTTTTGACATGTTTTTGCAGTCATCAGCATTTTCGTGCAATGATTTTTTATGACTTTCGAGTAGATTAAAGCAGCAACAGTATGCCGAGCCACCGTGTTGTATTGGCCTTCCAAGTTCAGTCGTGGTCGCACCTCGCTAGAAGTGGCACTGTGACAGAAAAATCGATGCTGTGCGTGAACAGATATTGAAGACCGTCATGTGACATACCGTGCGATTGAGGCATGCTTGGGCAGTAGTTTTACTCGCATACGTTTAGTACATTTGATTTAAAAAAAAGGATGTAGGCAAGGTGACGCGCTGTCATGCAACTTTTTCAACATCGTGCTTGAAAAGATCGTGCAAGAGTCACTGGCCAACACAAGAGGTACGATTTATTTCAAGTCTACGCAATTGCTTGCGTATGCCGACGACATTGACGTGATTGGACGGACACAGCGAGACGTAAGCATCGAGGTAGAAGCGGCTAAGATGGATCTCAAGGTTAATGAGGGTAGAACCACGTATCTGCTTTCATCTAAAAGAGACGGTCAACACCGACGTATTGGCCAGAACGTCACCATGGGCGGATATAACTTTGAAGTGGTCAAGGAATTCGTCTACCCTGGCTCACTGATGGCCGGCGACAGCAACACCAGCGCTGAGTTAAAACGCAGAATCACTCTTGCCAGCCGCTGTTACTTTGGGCTCAAGAGGCAATTGAGAAGTAGAGCCCTCTCTCGGAAAACCGAGGTGCCACTATATAAGACCTTGATCATCCCAGTCCTGCTTTACGGCGCAGAGGCTTGGACCTTAACAAAAGCGGATGAAGATGCCGTTGGTCGTTTCGAGAGGAAATTTCTGCGCACTATCTACGGTCCCGTTTGTCCAAACGGTGTATGGAGGAGAAGATTCAACGAAGACCTGTATGAGTTGTACAGCGACATCGGCCTAGTACGACGTCTACGGATACAGCGTATAAGGTGGCTAGGCCATGTAGAGCGCATGGAAAATACAGCTCCGACCCGAAGAGTCTTCGAATCCACCCCGGAAGGATGGTGCGGCAGAAGGCGGCCGCATCTACGGTGGTACACGCTGGCCAAAGACCGAGCCAGGTGGAGACGCTTATTGGTTGAGGCCCAGGTTCACCACGGACTGTAGTGCCACCTAAGTAAGTAAGTAGATTTCCCGATAATTGCTAGTGCATTATCGTCTGCATAAGCAACGATCTTGCACCCGCTGGTCTCCAGGGTTAGGAGTACTTCGTTTACAACTAACACCCACCCGTCATTGCGGTGATACATAGTACTCCTCCCTGTGGTGTGCCACGTTTTACTGCCCTTTTTGTTTGATAGCAGACGAATTTCGCAATAATCAATCTGCTTGAGAGCATTTGTTAGACCCAAAGTATTATATTAACAATAACTTCTAGGTCGCTTAATGCATTTTAGTGATAGCTCGTGGTTTAACGTTGTTGAAAGCCGCTTCAATGACAAGGAAGGCAATCATTGTGAATTCTTTGTTGGAAAGTTATTATTCAATGGATCCAACTATGGTGTGTAGAGCTCTATCTACTGATTTCTCCTTACAATAGGTAAACTGCGATGTCGAAAGCATACTATTTTGTAGGGTTTCGCAAATGTACAGGTCCACTAGTCTCTCTAGTGTCTTAAGAAGAAATTAAGAGAGACTGTTGGGTCCGTAGTCTTTGGCAGTTGTGTGGGAGGTTTTTCCCGCTTTTGGTATGAATGCAAGTCCTTACTTGTTTCCCATAAAATGTAGGTAGCACCCCTCGTGCCAATAAAACACCTTTTTGGTTGCAAATTTTGGTGCAACCTTAAGCGTGAAATGTCAATCATTTACTTCATTTTGCCCATTACCCATAGATAGTGCCCATGACAGTTTTATACTTAATTCTTAGAAAGGGTATTTGCCTACATAACTGATATACATAAATACAAATAGCTTGTGATAGAAGAAAGGGTTTCGTTCACCCAGAAAAAAACGCAAGGACGGCTTATCAGCTTTCGACTGGTCTTCCCCCCATGATGCTCTTTACGTCAAAATGACAGACCAAATCCTTGTAGTTCAAGGAAAAATCGGTTCTTCCACTTGCGTGACCATTCCACTCACTTTCAATTGCTTACTTTCAGTTGCTCCTCAGTTCTGTTGTGACAATTGTGGTTGTTGTCAGTTTTCTGTCTATCCCACCATACACTATCCAGTGTCATTCGTCTGTCATTCGTGGCTTTTGTTTTCGTTGACATTTGGTATGACATTTGTGCTATGGCTTTGTAGATACTGTTCGTCTTTATTTTCTTGCCATTTTTTTTGTTCTTAATCAGCATTAGGCTTTTTGATCCTCTTTTTTGAGTGGTTATCAATTATTTAGGTCGAGAGCTACATTCTCCTCCTCGTCATAATTCTAGGACTGTCACCCGATACCCTGAAAGCCCAGTTATGATATGCCCCATAAGAAGCCGCGTTAGGTATAGCTAAACCAGCTCAAAGTCCTGCTCAAATTCACATGTGCCGACACATGTAGCAAAAATTACCTAATACTTTCTACCTTGCCCAAGTCCTTTGAGCACATAGGATTTCATTATGCAAAAACCCAGGCCAAACAAGTTCTCTACGTCACCACCCGGGGAACCGGGAAAACGACCAATAGTACCCTTATCAGGCTTCCACCAATTCGCATTAAACAAATTAAAACCCGAATCCCCACAATCTACGATTCTTATAGTCACTCCCCAACACAGACAAGAGGTAAATTGTGTAACTTTGTTTCCTATTAAACGTAACCGTGGCCAAATGGTTTCATTTCAAATTCCAGGACACAAACGTCCTGCGCAAGCAAATTACGTGCTCCATCAAACTTGGACAACAAACTTCTGCCATTGTTTATTGTGTTTCCTACTTCTCATTTGTTCTCCTCCTTTACCTCATTTTTCCTTAAACTAAACGTAATTTCCCAGTAACTTATTCCATAGACCACACTGCCACACCATCATCAAGAACCGTCACCAGGTAAGGTAAGCCTATGCTCATGCCTAAGGATGCAAAAACGTGACATTCAGCGCGACCAGGTCGAGTGAATGCAAGCGACATGTTGATATAACATAATAGACCCAACTACAGCGATACTATGACCTCAAAGAGCTTCTCGATTCTAATGGTAGACCAGTACACCACCTCGTACTACGCACATTTCGTGAGTTGCATCATTTGCAAGGCACAAACGGGGTGGTAGGTCAGGACATCACTCCGTTCGGCTTGGAATTGCATTACCTTTACGTAACCCGAGATGGTTCCCTTTTATACGGATATAGGTACATATTTGCACTGACGTTCCTCCGAGGAGGAGAGATCCTGGCGGGAACATACAACTTACCCCTAAACTTAACACAATGAGGCATTGGAATCATAATAATAATAATTTGCACGGCGGACAAAGCAGGAGCAAAACAAGAGGAAAAAAAAAAAAAAACAACAAAAAGCCTTTAACCAAAGATTGATTTAACATTCTGCGACCGGGAGATATCCTGATCCAAAAAAGTGAAAAAGAAAGCCGAAAGGATAAAGAATGAAAGCCACAATAGGCACAGAAGTGCACCGACAAAAGACGAAAGATAGACTGTTCCACCTCCCTGGCGAATACAATTTAAAGAAATTCTGAGCTGATAACCTAGATGATACCTACAACGATGCAAGAGAAACAGAGCACAAAAGCCGAACAAGCTCAAAAAAAAAAAAAAAAAAAATTGAGAAGAAGCGGAAAATTAAACAAACAAACCAAGGAGAGACACGGAGTAGCAGTAGGAATCTGGAATCTAGTTCTGCAGGACGACGATTCCTCAACAACACAATAACACAAGAAACACGCCGTTGACTGTCTGACTGGAACTCAAGTGCGACTGCAGGATAATTTCAACACAATCTTGCCCCAAAGCCACTCGTCACCTCTGACACTCGGCTAACGACTCTTTAACTACATACACCAGGCATGGTACTTTGAAATCGATTCAGAGAAATGTGGTACTAGCTTTGGTCGACCACAAGACCTTTATGGATTAATCGCTTAAAACACTCGGTATTCAAGAGGTGTTTGGAAACTTTTAATTCCCAATGTAAGACCAACTATCCCGCTGAGTTGATATACGAATACCATCTAGTCGGTGCGCATTCTACCCATAAATATATTGCAAAACTTTTTGAGCATTAAGTAGTTTCGGTCGGTTGGATAGAGAACTTTCCGCCATACCCCCACTATACCTGCTACTGCTACTGCTACAGCCACTACTGCTCATTTGGTCTCTGTGTTCGGAATTTGTCTGTTTGCATCCAAACTGTACCATCATCATTGCCGCCACCACCGCCACTGTACACGCCATCATTGCTCTTTTGCACATTCAACTCGATTTCGAAGCCTCATAACAATTACGCAACATGAAAATGCGGCAGTGCTCTCGCAGACGAGCGTAGTACATAGGAGCCGGGTCGACAGAGATCCGATTCAAGCGTTTGAGTCATTTCCAGCAAATGCTAACGGAATGGTGTTGATGTTGCTGCAATGTATAGTACGAATTCCCAAATGGTCGGCGGGGGTCCAGGCCTCGTCTCATCGTTTGTTATCCATTTATTCGTTAAAGGATATTCATAAGGACATTAAAAGCCGTTGGAGTTGCACACATTTTTTGGTAAGTAAGGACGACAACACTGATATCATCCTCCTGGTGAAAAGGGGGTGAAATTTAATTTTGATCTCTGATTGTTTGCTTTTTTGGTTTTTGGTTTTTTTTCTTTATCTTTTCCTTTTGTCCTTGCTCGCTAGGATAACATGCTACCACCTGTTGATTCGTTTCGATTTGGTATGGTTGTTGAATGGTATGTCGTTGATTTAAATTGCTCCGAGAAAGAAGTTTAATTAAAAACGAGCACTATGATGGTACACGAGATGACCGTCCTTGAGGTCCTTTTGGCAACCAATTCATGTTGAACGATTTCTGTGAAAAGTAGCCTTGTGGAACATCAACGACTCACATTCAAGGGGAAAGTAACTCAGGTGATAAAAAATGCAGCTTTAAGCCGGTCGAGAAACGATGGCAAATGATAACTAGTATGGGACCAAGCCGGTACTGCTGTGGAACTTCATTCACTTCTTGGTGGAACATATGAAAAATTTCGAAACATTGTTAGATGAATACAGACCCTGTGGATGTACACAACCATTGTCCATCCCATCCTCACCTATGATGGCTCCCTAGTTTGGTGGCCAGCCCTACGCAAAGCTTATAACATCGACAAACTTAACAAGATCCAAAGGTCATCAGAAATTGGAATCCCGGGAACCATGAGAACATGCCACACGAAGCGCTTAATACTCTACTCAAATACACGGCAACGCCACTAGTATTATGGAAGCGAGCTTCTGGTCACCCAGACCCTATGGCCGCAGTAGAGCTTTGTCACTTCTGTCAACTAATTTTACCTCGATTCTTACGGACTACATCACGCATCGACTTTAATAAGGTGGTGCACTCTCATTTTCCTTCCAGAGAAGAATGGAAGGCATGCAACCCAGTCGCGAAATTCTAACTTCTGATTTTCCATGATGGCTCCTGGTTGGAGCATGGTGTAGGATCGAGAATATTCTCGACACAGCTGAATATTTCAAATTCATTCCGTCACCGATCACTCGAGCAGCTTTCAAACTGAAGTGCTAGCGATCTGGGGAGCGTGCAAAATATTTAAAGCAGCCCGCCCCAATTATACGTCCATCGCTATTTGTAGCGACAGCCAAGGCGCTATTAAAGCTTCTTCATCTGTAACCACCTTCTCTAAACTGGTGAATCAATGCACGAAGTAAATTAAACGAGCTGGCGGCTGGAGTGATATCACGCTCGTTTGGCTTTCAGGATACAGCAACATAGAGGGAAACAAGAGGGCCGGTGAGCTGGCCACGCTCGGGGTCACCTCAAACTCTCAATATAGCTAGAATCGTGGAAGTCAATACGGGCCATTGGCCTATTGAAACTCACGTCGCCAGAATAAGCATTCTAAAACCCACTACCGCCTGGAGTTGTCACAATATACACCCAGAAGAAAACCCTGCACCATTTTCGCTTCAATTGCCCAACACTAGCAAGTCGCTGATGCTGCGACTTTGGCAAATATTTCCTCGACGACCTCTCAGGCAGCCAACATAACCAGTTTTCTTAACCCCCAGGCACATTTAAATGAACATCCGCCTTCACATCCCTTAGGTTTCATGAGATTTGTGGCATCAAAACGATGCCTATGCGCTAATTGTACCTTGACGCGCATAATCGGGTAGCCCCCTCAACATACCTACTTACACAAAGGTAATTTTCATTAAATCGAAACAAGATGCGGTCCTAGCTCACAACCTAATGGTACCCCACCCAATTCTCCACTACAAACTTAATCATTGCCACACAAATCATCTCCAATAGCCACACAACCAACTCACAGAGCGAAATCCCAAGAAGTTGATAGCCTCCCATCCCCTGAATGCCAACAAATTCCAGCTGTCATGCACAGTTGGTTGAAATTTTACAACCATAAATCCTAAACTCGACGAACCATGAATTTAATCCCTCTCCAAGCATCTTCTCAACTATCTTGAATTACATTTCATACACCATGTCGCATTGGTCTAATTATTAAATTAACTCGAATGAACCAATTTCAAAGTGAACCCCCAATTCAGCCAACCCTTAGCCAATTCGGGGCTACTGGGTGTCTCTATGGAAAGAAATAAGACAAACCGAAGAACAAAACTCTTGGGAAAGGCAACAGAGGCAATAGATAGATAGATAGATATTTTATTTGTTTCGTATAAGCAATTGTTACATACATTTGTCATCGCACATCTTAAAGCACAGGGATTCGATTAACTTACATATCTTTCCACTGAATTATTGTACAAATGAGGAGAAAAAAAAAAAACAGAGTTACATTTAACATATCTTTGGTGTTAACAGAAGGAAAATACGACAAAAAACCTTCCATACAAAAAAAAAAAAAAAAACAATCAAATAAATAAATAAATAAATAAATAAATAGATCCATAAATTAATACATGCATAAATAATAGCAAGAGTAATAACAAATAAATAATATTAAATAAATAACAAATAAATAAATAAATAAATAATAAATGGATAAATAATAAATAAATAAATAATAAATAAATAAATAAATAATAAATAATAATATTAAATAAATAACAAATGAATAAATACGTTAAATAAATAAATAAGCAAATAAGTAAATAAATAAATAATAAATAAATAAATAAATAATAAATAATAATATTAAATAAATAACAAATGAATAAATACGTTAAATAAATAAATAAGCAAATAAGTAAATAAATAAATAATAAATAAATAAATAAATAATAAATAATACGAATAAATAAAAAAAAAAAAAAAATAATGATAAAAATTTAAGCAATTCACTAATGAAAAAAGACGAATTTCAATCAACTATTAGTTGGTTTACAAGTGGGTTGTCAGCTAAACTACATCGGTCTGCAAATTTAGATTTAAGTTTTTCTATTCTTACATAGATCAATTCAACATTCGCTTTTTCGTGTAAATCAAGTGTGGAGTAGTGTCGCGGTAAATTGAGCATAATTTTTAAAACTTTGTTTTGACATACTTGCAATTTATTAATATGGCATTTTGCACAATTTCCCCAGACTTGGCAGCCATATAAAAGAATAGCTTGAAAAATTACTTTATATATTATAAGCTTATTTTCCATGGAAAGTAATGACTTCCTGTTGATAAAGGGATACAACATTTTTATGGCAACATCTGCTTTTTTAACCGTTCTTTTTATGTGTTCATTAAATATTAATTTTGAGTCCAGATTAATTCCCAGATATCTGACAAAGGGCTCCCAAGGTATGCTTATTCCATTAAGCTGTAATTGAGAGGAGGGCAAAAAGCAACACTTTCTTTTTCTAGTAAAAAAGATAGCTTGCATTTTATCTGCGTTTAGCTTAATCCTCCACTTGGAATAGTATTTCATTAATACCTCCATCGCATTCGTCAGGTTGCTTTCAATTGTTGAACCAAACTCATGCGATGCAAATATTGCTGCATCATCAGCAAAAATAGCCGCACTACAATCGCGCAATCGGGGGAAATCAGAGGTGTACAGGTTAAATAGGATTGGGCCTGATACAGAACCTTGAGGGACACCGGTATCGAACGTTATTAAACTGGAGACAGCACGGTTGATATGTACCTTAAAACGACGATTGGATAGAAAACTACGCACTATTTTACAAATGTAAGACGGAAAGTTGAAATTAATCATTTTATACAACAATCCATTATGCCATACAGAATCAAATGCTTTTTCTATATCTAAGAGTACCATTCCTGTTGAACAGAGGCAATATGAAAAACAAAGTTTCTCCCAATAGACTTTGGTTGAAGGTCCTGCACTCTAACCCCCATTCCAAGCGTGTACATATCGCTGTCGCTATTGGTAAAGTTCACGTTAACGCTATTGCCATCCGCAACATGTATCGCTTTCTCAGACCCCATCCAACCCATATCCGAAAGTCAATTGGCTGTGATGGAAGTGGCGCGATTCTCAACCCCCTCCGTACCTCCCGGAAATGTACATAAATAATATTTTTAATGGAATGAAAGAGGAGCAAAAGGAGGAGAGAAAAATAAAACACATCCGCCAATCTGACATGGTTCTCTACTTACACTAGATTAGATGAGGAGCTGCATGTGGTAGGTTTGAGCGAACAGGCGTCTAGGCGGGGAGGATGTTTGCCGGCCGAACTCATGCTACGGTGCGTATGGATGAATGAAACGTCTTAAGGCTACCGTCTACAACACCCCGGGCCGGCATGCATGCTCGAAGGAGACGCCCCGTCGTCGTCGTCCTCGTCCTGTGTGTTGTTGTCCCGAAAAAAACTTGTGTAACGAGAAATGCCATTCGATGGTCTCCATTTTTGTCCTTTTTCTCTCTTCAGTATACTGGAGTATAGAGCTTTTCGTATGTCTTCTGCCCCCGTGGCCCAAGGATGCAAAGGCGACTGGGAGCAAATAATTTAGCGATTTCTTTTCGCTTGTGCGTTTATTAGCATTTGAAGTCCTTAAACTCTAATGTGATTGGAATTTGTTTTCGTTTTGTGACCCGAAGCTGGTTTGTTTGTCTTTCATTTTACCGAGCATGTATGGCTGGCCCATGTGTCCTGCTCGCCGCCCGTGGCTGCTTGTGTGTGAAGCGATTTCCTTCTTTTATGATCATTTTAATTGGACGCCACATAAAAGTTTGATTAATTTGGCATCAATTGTTTATCACCATCCTGCCCCAGTCCGGCCCGTTCTGGGTTATATCATAAGGGTCGTACTGGCGACTGCAGCGACTGTAACGATTCCAGATATAATGTGATACTATCACCGCAAGCGTATTTTATCGCCATCAAATTCCGTTGTCCAAACAATCGGTTCATTGGTTACGTTGCATTCGGTTCCGTGCTGGCCCCCATCTGTAGCACTAACGCTCTATCAGATGTGATCCAAAACAGCAACGGGAGGCGGGTGGTAATGTAATTAACAATCCATTCAGAATTAAGGTTTTAATGATACCAATTTGGGGGGTGGTGGGCGGTAAAGGCTTAAGGGATGCCGTCGGAGGCAAGTGCAATAAACCGATTGCATTACATCGACAAGAATTAATTGTAAAACGCGTAAAGTGTGAGCGAAGCTGTAGGGGAAATGCGTTTTTTTATTTTCGAATTTGGTTAATGTGGGGTGACAAAACGTGTGGGTCTATGAGAAGACCAATTACGAGGAAATTAATTCTGATTAAGTGGCTTTATGACGGAGTGACGGCGGCAGAAGCGTGTCGCGTGGCTAAAATTGATATTAAAGGCAAATTGAAGTATCAAAGGGGTCATCAGATGATCTGGGATGTGATGAAGCATGTGCGAGTGTGAAGCTGGATGATTTAAATTCGCAATAGTCACGCAGCGGGACTAAGATCTCCTTGTCTGCCGAGGCAGTTGACTTGAGCATTATGGCCGATGATGCGTGACTTGAGGATGATGATGCCGTGGCACGGAATATGGCTATGCGTAAGAGAGATTGCAAGTGTTTTTCGCAAATCGCAATAGTTCGCCTCTTGTGGTATGTATAAGGTATTTTTGACTAGAGTGTGGGCTAAGTTACTACGAGTGAAACGTACTTTAACCGTTGGTTGTCTCCATTCACGGTACCATGGTATCATGTTTAATTTTTCTTCATAACAAATTCGTTGAATGGCCAGTCAGCTAGTTAGCTATAGCTGGCTAACCAGCCAGCTAGTCGGCTATAGACGGCCAGCCAACCAGTCGACTATAGACGGCCACCCAAACAGTCGGACATACCTGGCCAGTCAGCTACATATATCCGACCAGCTAAAGAGTCGGCTATAGCTAATAAGCCAGCCAGCTAATCAACTATAGCCAGCTATAGCCGGCCTGTCAGGCAGTTGGTTAACAGCGGCGAACCAGGCAGCCAGCTATAGGTGGCTAGGCAACCAGTCGGCCAGCCAGCCAGTTGGCCCGACGGCTTTCAGATATAACAAACCAATCAGCCAGGTAGATATAGTCGACCACCAGTCGCCGAGGCGGTTATAGTCGAGCAGCCAGTCAGTCGGCTATAGACGACCAACCAGCAATATGCAGCCAACCTACCAGTCGCATATAGACGGCCACCCAACTAGTAGGGCATACCTGGCCAGCCAGCCAGTCAGCTTTAGTCGGCTAGCCAGCCAGCCGACCAGTTGACTATACCCAGCCAGCCAGCAGACTATAGTCGGACAATCAGTCGGCTATAGCTAGCCAGCCAGCCAGCTAGTCGGCTATAGCCATGGATAAGGGATAATAATTTGCTTGAAGAACACCAGCGATGGAAGGAGAAGTGCTTTCGGATGTTTTCGCACTCAAAGAAGACCCCAGCACCGGACCCCCGCCCAGACTTGGAGCCATCCGTGAAAATGCGAAGACTATCCATTCCAGCTTCAGTATCCAGCCAGAGCCAATCCTGACGCCATGGAAACTCGACTTTGATATTACGGCGCAGTAGGATAACGGGCGTCAGTGCGTCAGAAGGCATGTCCATGAGACAGGGGTTCGCAGGACAATTCTTGCGCAAGCACACTGTTATTCCTAAGCGAGTTATACCAAAAGCCATTTCTCTTCAGACGAGACATGGCTTTCAAAGCACACCCTCTGATAAATATATCAAGAGGTGGAAGGTTCATCATAGCAGCCAGCGCCAGCCCGGCGTGCTGGGGAAGGCCCCCGTGCAGCTGTTCAACCAGACAACCGATGCATATAAGATTATAGGTCTTATCATTGCCGTGTAGATAAGAGGACCTTTGCCGGCGATAAGCCCCATGTTTTACCAAAAGCTCCTTTGCATTGCCAGAAAGCTGACAGCGCCTTGGTGGTTTTTGACTCAACTTGCTTTGACCAAAGAAACTTGCTATCTAGGATACTCCCAGGTACCTAACTTCGTTGGACATCGGGATGAGAGTACCTTTTAGTACCAGCTGATTCATGTCATTATTTGTCGTCCTTCTCGTGAAGAGAACGACATCAGTCTTAAGAGGATTGACCGACAGCCCATTTCTGGTACACCAATCATCGATCACATTTAGCGACGCCTTTGCTTTGAGACGAACAGTCGCTAAGCATGAGCCGATAGAAAGAATGGCGACGTCATCCGCATAGGCCTGGGTATAGATTCCAGAGGCATTGAGAGCATCAAGCAGAGAATCGAGCACCACGCACCATACGGGCAGCCCCTGTTTACGCCGGATTTGACACACTGGTCGAGGCTGCAACAGCGATCAATGTCCTGTGCATGAGAATTGCCTTGATCCATAGGACTAGTGCTTCATCTACGCCATGACGTCTGGCAGCTTTGCACTACAGCATGTGCTGAAAACAGCCTTTGCTTGTCCCAAATATAACACTGTCTACATTGCCCTAATCCACAATATAAGCACTACACTAAGGCTGTGCTGCCTGGCGCCATTGCACACTTTTGTACTGTCCAAGGGTTAGCTTAAAACTTCTACACACTTCCGGTTCCACCAAACATTGCATACTATTTAATAGAGGGATGGCCGGAAGCCCTTGAAATGACTTATTTTTTCTGTTTCCCCAGGAGGTGGTGTCGAGTACTAAGCTGGCTAAAAATACTTTTGTAGTACCATATAACGAATATTGCTCCTCGACGCCGGTTATGTCTCGTAATAAGAGATTCGGGGATCGTTATTCCTTTTCCTGTTCCTGTTCTTTGTTGACAATAAGGGAAAATTCCAAGCTTTTGTACAACCTCTTAGCAAAATGAGAAATCAAAGAACCACTATTGAAATCAAGTTGAGTTGCTCTGGTACGGAAAACCTTTAAAGGCTTTCAAAAGAACGAGTGAGAACTGAAACTCCCCATTTCAGCCCACTGAATATACAAAATTAAGTAACAAACTACGTAAGAACAAAACTATAGTTCACCCTCATCTAATCTACTCACCATCGAATAATTTAACCAACAAAAAAAATTGAGGCCCTTCAATGCAACCCTTTGGCACCCCATCGCAATCACTTAACTCCGATTGCTTTGTGCCCCCAATCAAATCAAATATCTCCTCATGAACACTTACTCCAATCAAATAATAAATGCTCTCCCCTTGACCAAACCCGAAGTGCATAATTTATCCCTCAATACAGGGATAGAAGAATAGATACAGCTTTGACCCAACTCACCTGCCACATATCAAAATGAAATTTAACATTTTTATGGCTCACTGATTCTCCCCCTCGAATATCCTGATAGCTGCAATGGCTCCAATCAAACGTGCAAATAAAATCTCTCCGACACATCGGATCAATATGAATAATCCACTAAGCCCTCTCGATATATGTAGACGAAAAATGAAAAACAGAAAAGAAACTAAAGAAGCGAAACAATCCGAAGCGGGAATGAAGCAGAAAAGTATCGCAACAACAAAAGAAATAATCCCCCGACCCACAAAGAGCATCGAGGACTACTGAAACTGTCAAAACTGATTACTGTATAAGGTTTCCATTGATTTTCTATCGATGCCAGTGTGCTTTAGCCTGTTCTTGTGCCTGTGCTCGGCAGCAACTTTTCTCGGGGTGGATATGCAAATAAGTTTTAGGTTGTCTCCTGACTCATATCCTTTTTCTCTGAGTCATGCAAACATATGTAGTATGTATGTGGGCTTGAGCCCTCTGTTCGATGATACGAGGATACCAAACACACAACGCGCTCCAGGTTGCAGTTTTCCGATTTGGTATGCGCACGAAGCCTTACACGGTTTCGAGTCAGGGTTCAATTTGGTCTTGTTGGCTTGTTGGATATATGTATGTACGTATCTGTGTGTTTTTTTTTTTGTGAATTCAAATTTCGATTAAGAGCGAGTGGAGGCTAACATTTAAATTCCCAGCTCATCTACTATTTTGTACCTCTTCGAAAGTGGCACCGGGGAGACAGGGATCCGGATTGAAAACAATCGCTGACAGCTTCCAGTGTGTGGATGGAAGCATTAGTCCATGCGGCTATATGTCAGCTAGTTGCGTGGGAGGGGTGAAAATATACGAGAGGATCCTCCTAATGAGTCGTGGATTATTCAAGTCACATGCACGGAGCCGAGAGAATAGAAGGCAACCGACAAGAAAAAAAAAACAAGAAATCGATTTCCGTTCTTGTTGGTGGGCTGACTGCTGTCGAAAACCGAACGCCAAAACATCGTTTCGACTGAGAGGAAATCAAACTTTTTTTTTTTCTAATGCAACTGAAGACTGAAGAATGCCTCGAACAGGATCCTTGTATTGGCAGAAGGCACGTAGGAGAAGTATGTAGGTATCTATTCTCTCACGACTGAGCCTGGGTGATGAGTTACAAATTGAAAACATGAGTAAATCCCGTGTCTGTTGAAAGATGTTCGAATGTTAATAGCGCATAATGGGAACAATCCTTGATCGGATGTGATGTGACTAACAACCAATTGACAATCATGTAGCGAAATACTTTCTCGCATGATGATGAAAGGAATGCTATGTACATAAGTAGGTACCCAACTCGCCTATGAACGAATGACCGAAATGGCTTATCCAGATTTCTGTTGTCACGTAAATCATGACTTATGATGGCTTGTCGCATTCGTAGAGCCAGCGATCGTAAAACTCCACGAGATAAAGGTCAGAAGCCTCAATAAAATCGTTCGAGTACACCGAATACACTAAGTACGAGTACACCAATGACGATGAAATTATTTAATTGCCCACTTTGGACTACAATGTAGTTGAAGGCCACTTCACAGCAATTTGGCAACAAAGTGTCCGAGCTAGAGGTGCTAAGAGGGCATTAACACTCACTGTGTTTGCTCTCTCTATCCAAAGGTCAAGGATGAGCTAGAGTCCTCCCTTCTCCCATGGCGTATAGTGCGACATCATCCGTATATAGTGTACGAAAACGTACATATAGAGTGGATTAAGCGTCCGACATCGTTGTCATAAAAATTAAAATTAATTCACCCGCCGAGCATCCATCTAAACAAGCGCATACCACCCACAGTCAGTCGACTCTGCCTGTTCGGAACTTTATTGCCAAGGGAGGGAGACTCGTCATCCACGCTACTTTCGCAATTAATGCAACATATTTATTACGGTGATGAATAGCCTAAAGGAATAGTAGATCCACCGAAGGCGTGGTAATTTGCTACGGATCAGTACAGCGCCAAACACCATCTGTCAGGCATCAACCATCACCCAAGGGTCGTCGACAAACGCCACAGGTTTGACTAACTACAACACCATAATCCACCTCGCATCGCATTAGTGCGTCGCTTCGCGTCACATTCGCGTTGTGTACGGTCACATGTTGTGTCGTGTCGTCCTGTTCAGAAGGACGCATAGGACCGCCCCGCCTTCGTGTGAGTTTTCGCTAGCTGGGAAATTTACAGTTTCAATTTGTAATAACTGTCAAAGTCGTTGAGTTTTATGTGGTCATTCATTGTAGTCGAGTGTACACCACTAACCTACACACACATACGCCGACACAATTTTATCCCGGATCGGTGGAGTAGCAGCCGGGATACCAGTAGTTGCTGCCTGGTCAACCCTATGGATTGGGTGGTGACCCCAGTTACTTCAATTTTTTCGTTCCTCCCCCACTCAGTTGGTTTGGGAATGATGTACACGATTTTGTGAAGAAGATACTATTTTGTATCAAAAGCGATTTATAGCCACAATTTGTATCTGCACTCGTCGATGCAAAGTTTGTGTTTGCTGGGGAGAGGACAGAAAAATGAGTTTGTTGGTGATGGAGTGCTACGCATCTCTTAATCGGGGCAACTTTCGATCGGATTTTATCCACGTTCTGACGAATTTTAAGTGAAAAAAATTCAATATCTGCTCCGTGAGAATGATGAACGAGTGAGTGATGAATGTAGATGGCATACGCTTAATTTGAAGCGCCTCCGGGTTCAATATGGGTCATGTTATGTTACTGAAGCACTAGTGGATTACAAGATATGTAAAGTCTCAGGCGCGGAGAAAAATCCAAGAAATCTAACGCCAAATCCGTCTTAGTAGTTGGCTGCGTCAAGACAAATTACACGCAACTTGAAAACTGTCTCAAAATTGGACAAATTTAAACGTAGTCGCTTACACGAAGTAATAGTGTATGAAGGATCAAAGTCGAGCTTCCCTCAGTCACCCATGATGTGTGTGGTTATATTTCCCCATAGGTGAGAAGCTTTTCATGATAATTATACTACAGGGGGTTTTGTCAGAACCCCGCTAGTAAAGTAAGGATTGATTTAAACATTTTATACACTCCTGCAATTTTTCTGTGTTTTTTTATGACAAAAACCAAATGTACGATGGACAGGATCCGTTGTTAAGTTCTCTTTTTATTTTTACATACAATTTTTCTGCCAGCGACTCACGGGTGGATCCATAGTCCGTAAGTTTTTTCATTTCAAACAGAGCAAACGGAGCTAAGAAGTTGATCGCGTTTAACTTGAAAAACGCCAGCTTCGATCTCTGTCCCTGTTCAATCCAAGTTTGCCACAAATCCTCCGCGTGGCCTCCCCTGGATAGCTATATCGGCACCCCCAGGTAGGGAACCAATGTGTGCAGCGACCCGACCACTGGTTCCTGGGGAATGGGGAACCTGGTTCTCCAGGTTGGGGGTTGAACTTAGGGTTGACATCCCTAACAACGTCCATATCAAGGCGGATGACCGACATAAAGTGGACTTTATTGGGGGACATAATCTCATAGTAGCAAGCACATGATTCCCACACCTTAACATACATAAGGCGACCTGGCGGTCTTTCGATCAATCGACAACCAATCAAATTGATCATATTGCGATCGACGGCAGACACTCCTCCAGCATCTTAGATGTCCGAACCTTTCGAGGAGCCAACATCGACCCGGATCATTACCTTGTTGCAGCCAAAGTACGGATGCAAATTTCTCGGAATCAACGGAGTCGAGTAAGAACACCAAAATTATATGTCGGAAGGCTGCAATCGCAGGAGACCCCCGGGACCTTCGCCGATCAAGTCTCCCTCAAGCTCTCTCAAGTCCCGATGCAATCTGCAGAAACCATAGAACAGCAATGGAGTCGTTTTCAGAACGCCATCAGAGAGGCCGCCTCAGATGTACTCGGTTTCGAGCCACCACCGTCGAGAGCGCAGATGACGGTATGGTGATGAGTGCAGACAGGCCCATGTATAGAAACAGAATGCATACATGGCTACATTGCATCGACGGACGAGAGCTTCTTCGGAGCACGAGAAGCGCGAGATCGAGGAGAAGGAGAGGTGTTACTGCAGGGATGACGAAAATTTTACCAAAAAGTAAAACGAACATGCCAAGGCTATAAAGCCAGAGCAAAAGCTTGCAGGGATGAGCACGGACAACTAGTAGTGGAGTGACAGTCGATGCTGAAATTGTGCTCAGCAGACTGTATAACGGCGATGATAGTCAAAATGCCGCCGTCAGGCAGAGCGAACCATTCACAATGGACTAAGACGAAAGAGAATTCCGTCCACCCGACCTAGACGATGTTAAGATAGCGATATCGGAACTTAAGTCTTTAAAAGCTACTGGAGCAGACGGACTCCCCGCGGAACTGTATAAAGCAGCTGGCGATGAGCTGGTCAGGTACATGCACCAACTCATCTGTAAGATATGGTCGGAAGAATGCATGCCCGATGAATGGAATCTCAGTATCGTTTGCCCGGTCCATAAGAAAGGAGACCCTATGAATGCGCCAATTCTTCTTCTTTGATGGCGTTACAGCCCATGAAGGACCAGAGCCAAGCTTCCCTTCAATCAGCCATGTTGTGTGTGATTCTATTTTTCACACAGGTGAAAGGGACCTACCGTTTAATGCCGGTTCCGAACGGCGTGAGTCGAGAAGCTTTTTCTGGGCAAGTTATATTACCGGGGGTTTTGCCAGTACCCCGCCGAGGAGGGACGCCGCGAAATAAACATTCGATGGCGTTGGTGTTATCGGGATTCGAACTCGCTCATCGTGCATCAGAGTCCAACACACTAACTGACTGCGCCAATTACAGAGGGATAAGTCTCCTGAACATTGCGTTCAAGATCCCCTCTACCGTGGACAATCTGATAGGTTCCTACCAGTATTGTTTCAGGCCAGTGTGATCTGGCAGATCTTGGAGAAGACCCATGAATTCTAGGTCGACACGCACCATCTTTTTGTCGACCTTAAAGCCGCGTATGACAGTGTTTATAGAGTCGAGCTATACAGAGCCATGTCATGTCAGGCTGAGCTGGATGACTATGGGGAACTCTCGCTGCTCCATTAAGGTCCGAGGTCAACTAACCGACCCATTTGATGTTAAAAAAAGGTTTTAGACAGGAAAAGATCGTGCGGGACTCTGCGGCCAATACGAGACCTGACTTTACTCAGACGTAAGTTCGGACCCATTGTACTGTCATTACTGTTGTGCAAACCATACATATGTATAGTCATCGTTTCTCGGGTTGAGATGTGAAGAACATTCAAGGACAAGAAGCGTAGAAATTCAGTATTCAATACGTTGACGTCATGGACACGGGTATATTTCAGGCAATCACAGAGGCAATAGTCTAGAACTCGAGGTTTGAAAAACTTAGCAACTCTTAATCATAAGAAACAACCAACGGACTTTATTCACATATCATCATGACTACATCCAAGACAGACTTGTTGACAGAAAACCTGACTAGTGACATCAGGTCTAAACAAATGTTACCATATTGAAAAGGACTCAAATGGGACAAAAGAAGTACCTCTTCTAACTGGTTAAGCGAAGTTTCGTATTACAGTTTATATCACAGGCATCGAATAAAACTTGAAAGCCTTCTTAGGTTGTAAAGGGTACTCCCGAATTGCCAGAATGCGTTTTGGTCGTTTTTTAATTAACGCGCTTTGAACAAAGTCATTTACTGTATAGAATGACACCTGGATCTTCTATGAAAGGTCGCAATCATGACGCTATGAGGCACAAGAAAAAGCAACGTAAGGCGGTGCACAGAGTCAATATGCATCTATTGCAGCGTCCAGTGAACCAACTAGTAAGCTCCATTGCCATAAAAACTAAACACCGCCCTGAGAACAGCCTTTGCTTGAGCCAGAAATGACACTGTCCACACTGCGCTAATCCACAATACAAGCACTTCATTCAGGCCGTGCTGTCTGGCGCGTGTGTGTACTGTCAAAGGGTTAGCTTAATGCTTCTACACACTTCCAGTTCGACCAAAAATTGCATACTCTTTACCAGAGGAAGGTTGGAAGCCCTTGAAGGAGGTACTAAGCTGGCGATAAATACTTTTATTTTATCATACAACGAACATTGCTCCTCGATGCATAACGAGATAAAGAGGCTCTGGAGCGATGCAAAATAAAGAAAAGAGAAATAAACGAAATGGAACGCCGGGAAGGTGACTCAACCATTCTGAAAACGGCAAAAGTCAAGCTGAGGTGAGGCTGAGGTCGAGTTTGTGGTCAGATTCACAGTTCGTTCAAACGTATCGCGTGTGCAGTCGACGTGAAAGCTACATTTTCAATAGTGACTAACGACTTCAAAGAAGTGCGAACCCCATAACATGGCAGGGGAATAGAATCAGCGTCATTGGGAAATATTATTTTTGCTGAATGTAAAGTGGAAAACGTCCGAGAAGATTGATCTCCTTTTCCCTTTTCGAATAAGGAGCTTTCCCATCATAAGCATACGATTAGAGCTGCAGACGAATCATAGAACCATAGTTTATACGCATAACTCTACTCTTTCTTGAAGAAATCACAAAAGGTATGTTAATGAGCCTGTCACTACCTAGTAGCTTACGAATTCGCCCGGCACGAAAAAACCATAACCATCATATTCTGTGTCAAGTACTCGGTCTTTTAATAGTTTCTTAGCGTCAAAACAATGCTTTGAGGTGATGTCACGCTTGAATAAATAGAAAAGAAAGCCATTGATCACTTCATACCGCTTGCCACCGTTCCACCGTTGTGCAACCTGCCTCGCATACAAATCTCAATTGAATTTCCGGTTTTAATTAAGCCCACTGTATCCCATTGACTGACTAAATAACACTACGTGACCGTACCTCGATAACTAGCTACCATCTTCAGACCACTAGGAGCCAAGCCCCACTTACTCACATCCGTTTTACCATCGTCTGCATCTCAACAAGTATTCAGCGATCCGGCGCCAGGTAGAGGCAACACGTTTTCTTAGAAATCCGCAACAAATATACACAAGCAACAAGCCGGGCCGAATTCGAAATTGTGACATGCACTTCCGTTAATAATCAAACCAATCACAAACCACATCAGAAGGCATCAGCAACGGTGAGGTTTGTCAACAGACAGAACCACTAGATGCAGAAGGTCTTGGTTTGGGCATCATGCGTAACCGATATTCGTAGATCACACGCTTTGCATACAAATCACGACTTGCCAGTGGGGCCAGTAGCATAGCTAATCCAAGTCTACGTGAAACGTGAGCGTCATTAGGAACGAAAACTCTGCCTCGTTTTCGGTGTACAAGTACGAAGTACGAGTATACGTATCTGGTATCGATGTTGATTTGCAAAATGCAACCAAACAACCATCCAGTGAAAGACCCCTTAAATCGATGCACAAAAGACTTAGATTACCCTGTTTTGAATAAGTTATCCTTAGGATGTACTACAAGCAGCACTTTGCACAAAGGGCATGGTATTTCCTTTGCCACCAGTGACAGGAAGAAATCAGCACCTTCAAGGGTATAGATATGGCCATACGGGCAAGGATGTGACTTTATCGCATTTCAAGGAAAAAAGAAACTTCCTCGAACCATACCCATCGACACTCTAGCACTGGTGCTTGTCACAGTAGTACTTGCGTCTCAAAGGACCCTCTTTCACGGGGTTGAACATTTTGATGCAATATGGAACCGCATCAAAGCCGGATATGCCACTCTATCCCCTATCTGCCTCATATGCATTTATATTGTCATCCTTTGAGTACGTATACAAGAACTGAACGACTTCACAGTGCAAATCGCTTTCCTTTCGCCGCAGAGTAAAATTGATCGAACGTACGTATGTACATATGTATCTAAAGGATGATGCAGTAACACGGAAATGCGATTCCAGTGCCACAACAAAGCAAATCGAATTAATCATATTTTGTCGTTATGCTACTAACAATAAACATGTGGCGCCTTCATGCTTGGATTTTGCTTATCGTTAAGCTGAGTAAACGTAGCTCTGATGCAAATCCATTGCATCCGATAGCGATGCGTGACGAATGCGTTCTCGTACACCGACGGCCACTATTTTCATGACCGTAAAGCTGTTGAATCATCATTGCCACTATGTGGAACCGACAAAAACTTACATCTTTCGGCTCAGGAGAGTTTGACTCGCAAAAGACAAAAAACAAAACCTTCAACTTGTATGCAAAACTTTAATTGACATAAGCAAAGTACGCGAACATGACCCCATTAACAGCCCCGATGTGTTTCACATGACATCGTCGAGTGCAAACAAAGGGCACATTCCGACCATCTCTGACTAATATGTTGAGGAATTTTATGCCCAGTACTGCTTCTCCTCTATATTGTTCCCGGCAGAACAACATGTGAATTGCTTTCTTTTTTTTTTGTCATCTTTTTACAACAGATAAGCTGGAAAGGGTACTGGCCCTTCTCATACACTGCTATATTGGACAAGTCAACATGAATAAGAGATAGAAGTAAGAAAACGAATAAAAGTTTTGTGAAGAAGTTACTTCCGCTGTCAACAAGTTGTTCGACATACATTCCGTGTTCGCTGGGTACACGTTTAACATTGGACGATATCTGTAAGTGAAGCTATACGCATTAAGATGATGTGGCAGAAGGTTACTTGAACTTCTTTACAGAAACACTGAAAGAAGCCAGTGTTTGGAGATGTGCCCCAGGGGTCCATATTAGCCCCCGTGCTATTTAGTGTAATGTAGTGTATTTCAAATGTATCCCAACCTACGAGTCAGGCCCCTAAATTAAGGGTTGTATACTCAGAGCAATATAATTTACAGCATTAGACTGCACGACAGACTTACCAAGCCCCTAAGGTGATATTGCAATTGCTTAACTAACACATCACAGCGATTGCGATAGAAAAAAAAGGCGAAACTATGAAAAGAGGAATAGGCCTTAGGCAGAGAGAGCAAAGAAGAGGCAGCTTCTATGAGCTCTTTAGCGAGATTTAACGGCTTTGGCGGAAATGACTAAAAACCTTTTAGAAGTCTTGAAAAGGAACCCAAATGGTCAAAAATGGGCTTCTGTCTCGACAGTGACGTTCTTAAGGGCTTCGATTTTTTTTTTTTTGTCATAAAAGGATTCAGACAGGGCGACGCATTGATTTGGAGAAGGCAGCGAGACGTCAATGAAGCTTTTGTGAGCATTGAAATAGAAGCGACTAGAGTAAAGTAAACGAGGGTAAAACCAAATATATGCTGTCGTCAAAGAAAGACGCACAACACTGACGTCTTCGCCAGAACGTCGTTATCGGCAGCTATAACTTTGATGTAGTCAAGGATTTCGTCTACCTTGGCTCACAGGTAACAAGTGGCAGAATAACTCTTGCCAACCGCTGTTTCCTCGCGGTCAAGAAACACTCTTTACCACTGGCCGTGGTGCAGTGGTAAACATCACCGACCGTCGAGCGGAAGGTCTGTAGTACCAAGCCGTTCCATAGCCAAGAAAAAATATTTCCTGTACGGAAAAAATTATGCAACACAGCTGTTGTGAATGAGAAGTAATCAAACATACTGATGAAGGCATAACACTCACAGTATATGGTCACTTTAAACTCTGTGTGTGCAATTCTAATACAACACCATAGTATATAGAAAAATTGCTGAGAACTACAACCAACGTGAAAATTTGGTCGGTTCCTCTCGAATCCTATCTAGGACAAGCACCCTGGAGAGAAGTAAACAAACATCTACGACCCAAACCACTGTACTCCTTTGAGGTTGTGTGACAATCATCTTAAGAGTATAACTCTTGAACCTACGCGAGTTATAAAAAAAAATTGGTAGTAGAGCCTTCTCTCGGAAAACTAAGGTGACCCTCCATAAATCCTTAATCATCCCGGTCCTCCTTTACGGCGCAGAGGCTTGGACCCTAAGAAAAATTGGTCGTTTCGAGAGAAAAATTCTACGTACAATCTTCGGTCCCGTTTGTGTTGACGGAGATTAGAGGAGAAGATTTAACCAAGAACTGTATGGGGTGTACAGTGACATCGGCCTAGTACGACGTTTACAGATTTAACGTCTAGGATGGCTAGGCCATGTAGAGCGAATGGACAGTACAGCTCCGGAACGAAGATGGCGCACACAGGTGAAAAGGGAACTCAAACAACTGGGCGTGCGACACTGGAAACAGCTAGCAAAAGATCTTGCTAGTTGAAAAATCTTATTGGTTGAGACCCAGGTTTGCGCCGAACTGTTGTGCCACCTACATAAGCAAGTAATCAGAGTCTTACTTACTTACTTAGCTGACAACATGTGATTAAGTGAATTCTGTCAACACTATTACCTGCTTTCAAACACGAGTATTTGCCTCGAATTTAGAGGTAAAATTAAGAATTGAAAAAAAGCTGCTGTTCCCCAGGGATGACTGATTTTGCTGATGGCCTAAAAGTCCAATTTTCCAGGGTGGTTTTTCCGGTTCTTGACATCCACAATTCATCGTCAAGCAGATTGACTAATGCAAACCACACTCATCACGCACATGGTATCTTTTGACCCAACAAAAATGAGAGAATCTTTGAAGCTACAGTACTAGCGAATAAGTTCTGTAAAAGCCTCGAAGCAAGAAGGCTATTAAAGCAGGCGAGTGGACTGAATTAAAGTGTTTGTAGGTAGGAGTTGAAGATAACTACATCGTTAAATGCTAACTGCTGATTTGGAGGCAATGACCTGGATCAAGGACTCTATTCAGACAAAATTGTGGTAATGACTGTTCACGCAACTCTATCGTGCCTTTTCCGAAATGTCTTTAAACTAAATCCGGCAGATTTAACCGCCAATAAGACAAAAACCATCTTTACTTCAAGGTACCATGAAAATCACATATCAGGTACATAAGTAGTTCACTTGACTTCCAATGATCTTCAAAGAAATTCAGACTTATTCAGGAGAGCATATAGGACTGTCGATTTGCGGTTAGGATGATCAGGCAAGATTTCATTGGTATATCACTCGCGGCACTCTGATGAGAAAAACAATCTGCGAATTATATCGTAATGAAAAAAACACATGTAATGTTCACTAGCTTATCATAGAACTCCACCCATGAAGGAAGTTTAAAGTTAAAAGAATAGAAAACCCTTCGAGGTGCAGAGAGGACTGGCTCACACTGCAATTCTTTTTTTATTGACAATCCGAAGAGCAATATCTCAATTGAGTCATTTAGGTTGCTAATGACCACTGAATGTTCAAATCCCTTCTAAATAGTTCCTAACGACGTCGGAACCAAACCGAACCCCCCTAGTGATTTAAAGCACAATAAAGTCATCACGCAACTACCGCAAAACTCAAAGTTTCTGTTACCATTTCTGCATACTACATCCGCACGCCTGGCTACGACACTATATCCGGCATAGAAAGCAAAATGCAAAAACTACCAAACCACAAAATGCGATACAGAAATAATTAATTCCGTTGTCTCCCCGGTTATAGTCCAAATTACAATGTAAACAGCAATGTCACACAGCATGGAATTCCGCTCCAAATCCGAATCGAAAACCCCAAAACAACAACAACAACAGGACGAACAATAAGGACAATAACAATAACGACAGCAACAGCACCCTCTTATTCCAATTATAATTCCATTGCTCCAATTCCGTCTAATTTTCCGCCCCAAAACCGAACCGGCTGCACATGCACGCATGCAAATATCATAAAATGAAATCTATACTCCGTCTGTCCGCACTTTAAACTTGCTCACTCTACATATGTATGTATGTGTGCAACAAGGACTAATGTATGTGGCCAGTACACTTGAATTCCTACCACCCCATTCTCCTTGCATATTCGACTCGAGAGTCAGACATGTGTTGCTTGTACACAAATTGTCGCAATAAATTTCTATACCACCATGGACCGCGGGTCAGGCGCGCGCTCAAGGGCGAGCTTAGAGAAATGGCGATTGAATCAAAAGAAAAGGAAAAAAAGGACTCAAGTACAATGGAAAGAAAGGGCAGGATCTCTATTGAAACCGAATGAGATATTGGCCGACATCTATTGGTACTGAAGCACACACTGACAGACTTTGCCTTCGAGGCAGATCGTTTGATGGCCAACCGTCATTTATCCTTCTCATCGTATCGCACCTATGTACATATACCTATGCACAATATTCATTAAGGGGTTTTGCCTGCATCGGTGTTTGCCTGTGTGCGCAATTTATCGTTTGGGGGATAAGACAAATATTGGCGTCTAATTAATTGTGTAGCACTATCCCGTCGCCGAATGGTGATGGTTGGACAAAATAAGGTGCACGTAGGATATATGTATGAAATCTAGTTCCAGGAATAGAAGAGGACGTCCCGACACACCCATAGTTGCCCGTGTTGTTGATATACCTGTTGATACAAACTGGGTGCGTTCGACAGTGTACGATAGAAGTTGACCACAAACTGGAGGGCGAAGGAGTCTCATGCTCTTGTTCGAATTTCTTGCAACACCACTGTCAAGACAACTGGATGTTGTCATACGTCCCAGTATCCACACCCTTTTTCCCGATAATGAATTGAAGAACGAAGGAGCATCGAAGGACAAAGAACCCTTTTGCCTGTGCGGAGAAATTCACCGACTTTGCATAAACACAACCAATTCGAATGGTGGCATCAAACATGGGAGCGCACTATCAAGGGAAAAGTTCAACTTGCTCCCTTGGCCACTCCTACGTGTTGTCAATTCACATTTGGCATATGAAAAAGGTTAGACAACCGAACACGACCTTACCCTGATGGGTTGTATGTACATATGTCGAATCTATCGAAAAGTGGTTTGTAGGTCATTGGCATTGCACATCCTTTCCTCATTTACATCGAGTATGACTGCTAAGGATACCTGATTCATTCGGAATCTTAAAATGACATTTGTGGTGGATTTTTCCCAAATGGATTTCTAACGATTGGTTCTGCATGCGCCAAAATCTCGACATCCGAGCAAATAGATTCATAAATACGTGCCCACTTCTCTCAATTCAGGTTCGAATCGATAACAAATCACATATGTATGAGTCTGCATAGGATACTCTTACATGTAACCAAAGTGTACCTTATAACAACAGCAACAGCAAAAAAGGATGTAGAACTATTCGAGTGGTAGAATCATCCCATCGGCACGTTCCTGACTAAAACGAAACCAAACAACTGCACACGGCACAACTCGAACTGTTTGTGTCTACTATTTACCAAACATCCTCTGTCCAATTGAGGACACGTACCATCATAACCAATTCAGACTGCTGACCAATGGATAAAACGATTAACAGTAATTCCCCAAATTAACCTTCTAGCCTTCTGGCATATTCGGGACAATTCGATTCTATGGTGCATTCAATGTCATTTGGCACCGAAATAAAACCGTGAAACCTGCAGACATTGTTGCCGCCAGGCAGACGACCTTAAACGACACTTTTGGTGGAAACAACAATTTTTTTCTCTCGCTCAATACACCATACAATTCCCGACTAGTTTCGGTTGCTGGTGGAGCTGGTGTTTCCGTTTGCACATGGGCAAAGTTCATTAGTCTGTCTGTAACAGCTGTGAATGACTTTGATCTCTCCAGCAACGGTCGCTGGCACCGACGTCGCCAGGAGCGAACCATCATCATCTCATGTGTGACATCTTTACATCTTTTTTGATTTCTTTTTTCCATCTCAATGTATCTAGAACAAAAAGTCTACAATCAAAATATTTGCCTGCCACGGAAATAGATTCCGTCATAGAGTCCCATAGCCGCATCATGATGGTCGTCATGCTTGCTCGTCGTAGGTCGTATAGACCTTCTTGCAGCATAAAGCTATTTATACGCACCAGCGACGATGATTACGTTGATGATGATGCCACTACCCAGACCATAGGCGACGACACGGCGGCATTGTGGGTTAATTCTTTTCATTTTGCTCGTCCTCCTCCCTATCGTCTTTCCTTTTTCTTTCCATTCACCAAAGAGAAAAAGAAACAATTGAGGATGGAGACATCGTCAACGATTATGCAAAAAGTTATTTAATAACATTAAAATAAACAACACAAGTTTTTGGCACTGGATGAGGGAGACTACACAGCAACAGGCTCTACCTGACGGGGATTGCTAATGCGAATGATATGGCACCAGTCACACCAGTTGGGGGCGATCAACCGACCGACCGAACGACCGACCACTGTTCATCGGAGACGACAGACGAGAGACAATGACAATTCCTGGAAATTGTGGTAGAAAGCGGTAAATTTTCGTTAATTTATGGGACACCATGCGCGGAAGAATGTGACCGTTATTGTTTGTTTGTATTTTTGTTATTTTTTGGATATAAATAATTGTTGATGGCCAGAGGAGGCTCCTCCACGACCGTGTAACCATTTGTCAGTTGCGAACGCATTAGAGATTGACTGTCAGAAAGGTGCTCGAATGTGTCAGGCGATTCCGAGTTGGCGGTTTGTTTTCATTTTGGCAGACAGATGAATTGAATGATTGGTTTTTGGTTCACTGACAGTTGTTGAGATCGCCGGGAGAGGATTAAGTGGAATTTGTACAGCTTTTAGTTGATAAGGTGTGACACAACAATGAATTTTACAATTTGTTCGTCATGTAGTGCGACTGAAGGCATCCGATGTCGGGCGCCAGGTCACTAAAAAGTAGATGCTTGCATAACAGCTGTGAACGGGGGCATGCATCATCGATGAGCTGACAACAATTGACAATCAATCACGATTAAGAGTTGGAAAAAAAATGATCAAAGAGGGTCTATCAAAGTCCAAATTTTACTAACCTAAAGCGGTTTTCAAATCGGCCCTATTACTTAACCCTTTCGGATGATTTAGCCCTTACTTATAACGTATAAAGCATTCATTCGCCAGACTGTTTAATAGAGATGAATACTAGAACTTACCGCTATACTGGAATCACAGCCGAAGGATAATGGAAATGCGGAAATAAATTAAAAGTACCTCAGCGATCCATATTAGCCCCCGTGTTATTATGTAAGGCTAAATACACTGTAAAACATATTAGAAGTGCCCCAACCTCTGAGCCACTGAGCCAGGACTTAAAATTGTAGGTGGAGTCTTTAGCTGGACAGCTTATCAGGCCACCATGTGTGGCCGGCAGCTCAACAGATTACCAGGCCACCACTGGTGACCGGCAGCTCGATAGCTTGCCAGACACCATAGGTGGCCGTCAGCTCGACAGCTTACCAGGTCACCATAGGTAGCCGGCAGCACGACAGCTTACCAGGCCACCATAGGTAGCCGGCAGCTCGACAGCTTACCAGGCCATCATAGGTAGCCGGCAGCTCGACAGCTTACCAAGCCACCATGGGCAGCCGGCAGCTCGACAGCTTGGCAGACCACCATGGGTGGCCGGCAACTCGACAGCTTACCATAGGTAGCCGGCAGCTCGACAGCTTACCAGGCCACCATAGGTAGCCGGCAGCTCGGCAGCTTACTAGGCCACCTATGGCAGCTCGACAGCTTACCAAGCCACCATAGGTAGCCGGCAGCACGGCAGCTTACTAGGCCAACATAGGTGTCCGGCAGCTCGACAGCTTACCAGGCCACCATAGGTAGCCGGCAGCTCGGCAGCTTACTAGGCCACCATAGGTGTCCAGCAGCTCGACAGCTTGCCAGACCACTATGGGTGGCCGGCAACTCGACAGCTTACCATAGGTAGCCGGCAGCTCGACAGCTTACCAGGCCACCATAGGTAGCCGGCAGCTCGGCAGCTTACTAGGCCACCATAGGGGTCCGGCTGCTCAACAGCTTACCAGGCCACCTACGGCAGCTCGACAGCTTACCAAGCCACCATGGCAGCCGGCAGCTCGACAGCTTGCCAGACCACCATGGGTGCCCGGCAACTCGACAGCTTACCATAGGTAGCCGGCAGCTCGACAGCTTACCAGGCCACCATAGGTAGCCGGCAGCTCGGCAGCTTATTAGGCCACCATAGGTGTCCGGCTGCTCGACAGCTTACCAGGCCACCTAGGGTAGCTCAAAAGCTTACCAGGCCACCCAGGTGGCCAGCTGCACGACAGCTTACCAGGCCACCATAGGGGACCGGCTCGACAGAATATCAAAGAATACTACTTTCCATTGTTTCGCATCGCGGAAATGATCGTATTTTTGAAAGGCGAAATGTACGCTGATATGGCAGCCACCATTTAAGACCTAAAGAACAACATCATTATCGAGATACATAAACGCCACAGAAAGGTGCTTATTGTAGGTATTCCCGAAAGTTTAGAACATCAGATCGATGCCTGTAAAATCAGCCGTGCTAAAAATTTGAGCGATGTCAGTCTTCATACACACATAAATAAATGGCGTCGGTGAAACAAAGTACATAACCTGACTTACGCGCTCACTCTTCTGCGCCTCATTTGGTCAACTATGTACACCATGTGACTATCATAGCAGACATGACACTCGCTTTAATGTGACGTGTAAACGTCAACATGTTCTGTTGAAATAGCAGATATTGAAATGCACGAGTTACTGCGAGTTTTGTTTAAGCCAGTACAAAACTTGCGAACAATTTCGACAAAACTAGCTAATGCCAGAACCACTCATGCTCCCGTAACGATAATAGGTTTAAACCGCAGGTCTTAGTTCCCCGAATTGTCTGTCTTTTTTCCGTCTCCAATTACACTTCTAGGAATTTACGCAGCTACACAATACCATCATTCAGCCTTCGTGGTCAATCGACACAAGCATCCCATCATCCCACCACCCCATGCCAGTGGATTACAGTGGCTAAAAATATATGAAATCAAATAAACACAGAATCGTCGATCCCTTCAATAGCTGTGATCGCTCTCCATCATTAGCATCCTATTTTCCTGCATCACACGCAAAAGCATTCGAAAAGAAACCATTCCATTCATCTTCATCATCATCCCCTGCTATCAGTGCATCAATAATCAATTGTAATTCCATTACAAGTACTCGACGTCGACGATACACCCGACTAGAAATTGCTACTGCAGCTGCTGCTCCAACACTCCAACGGCTCATACAACGAATTCGCACATTTACTGCCGCCAGTCCACTCCCCCTTGGCAATATTGCACTTACTCCCAATACACAGTGTTGCACTACTAATCTCACTGCATCGCGAATTCAACATGCACTGCAAAGTGCATCAACCCTCTAATCACACAGATACACACATCCTTACACTCGTACACTCGGGCGCGTCTCCTCTCATGCACGCATTCAATTACAGCGTTCATTCTCTGCCTCACGCTCAATCTAAATTTATTTTCTCGAGTTAATTTCCTGCACTTGGCCAACGCCGACTGTTTGGATGGATGCCTGTGCCGTACGGGCTACATGTGCATGTGTGTGCATCTCCATGCCCGCCGCCGAGATGCATTCAACAGTGCTGATGTGTTGGGAGTAATTTTATTAATCTCCTATAATGGATGGAGTAGTAGCAGTAAATTGATTGTATCTTTCGCTACCACCATACGCGCGATGTTAAATGCATTTTTCAAACCACATACCCTGGACAGAGTGGTAACGCTCCGAAACAAACTGGACAAAATACTATTTCCGTCCATTCATCTAGTCTGTCTACTTGAACCCAACGACAAAGGCCAACAAACCACCTGGAAAGTATCGAATTGTGCAATCTTAAATCTCTCCTGCCCAGCAGCACCACATAGTATACACAACATGCAGTCCGAATCCAACCGAACCCACCTCACTCACACTACACCTACCAAAAGAGCCCAGAAGCCTAACAGCTTTCATTGCTCTGACCCAGATTCACACCACCCAACCATTCGGCTGTTCGTGGAACCATATACTCGCGTACACCATTTTCGGGAGATAATTTATCGTTTGTTTAAAAAAACAAAAACAACAAACGTTCCCGCTTTGTTGATAGATCCATATTCAAATCCACTGAATCAGTAATTTTTCCTGCGTTGCGTGTCTGGGCAGTTGCTCTCTCCGGCTGTATATAAAGGCGCCCATTCACAAGGAATGCTGGCACACAGAGAGATGATGCGGAATGAGTTTGCGAGATAATGGCCAGTACAGAAAGTTGCGAGTGAAGGAGGTGTTATTGTGCGATGGTCACTGTGCGTGGGAATGAATGGGGGGATTTTTGAAAATGAAAAGCCGTCTGGCTGGGTGATGGTGATGTCGTTTGAAATTGAGAAAGAGGACAGCTAGAGCAAGTCTTAGTCATGCATATGAATCATCAGTCTACATTCAATTGGGTATACATAGGTTCTGGCTTGCTAGAACAAATCTTCTTCTTTCCATGTAGGACTCCTTTTGGCAAAGGATTAGAATTATGGTTAAAGACCCAGGTGGAATGCCTCCTCTGATATGATAGGGTTTATGGCACACCTGGTACTGAGCATATGGAAAGGCTATTTCTAAGGACTATTCATTTACACTGGACAAAGAGAAATTTGGACGCCCGACAGGTGTGCAAATAAAGGCATTCCTTCAACTAAGACCTGCATAGTGTTAATGCAACCTATAATGCTGAAGGATGGGTTAGGTGAGTGGGTGTCCTACTGACCAAAGGTCAAGGCTCACTTACACAGGAGGAATCCATTGTGCCCATTTAACGCTAAACCCTAAAAATTTCCCGTTGTGCTGAACCAATTAGATGCAGATAGAAATCCCAGTATTCTGTTCAGACCAATGTTACTTACCCCTTCTAAACCTGAAAGGAGGTAACTTCGATTTCCTATTCGTCCCTGCAGCTTTCGCAGAAGTCATTGTGGAGCTGGCCTAATCTGGCTGCATGGTAAGACATCATGCAGTGTCCAGTGAGGGCACCGACTGCCAATCGAATACGCCCACCACTGAACTTTAGCAGACTTTATGTCCGCTCTTAATGAGATGGCCGAACAGTTTAACATACAACTTCTATGGGTACCAGGACACAGCGACATCCCAGGTAACATACAACTTCTATGGGTACCAGGACACAGCGACATCCCAGGTAACGGCCGACGCACTCGCCAGACAAGGAACGACGCAACAATCAATCATGCCATGTTAGGGAATACCCCTTGCAACCATTAAACATAATCTTATAAATTTTGCCAGGGCTGAGAAGAACCTGAGATAGACCCAGGGACACACCTGCCTCGTCACCACATCGAGCGCATGGACATCAACGCTCCAGCTAACAGAGTCTTCGACTCCGAGCCTCCTGGTTCGAGAAGAAAAGGTAGATCGAACCTCTGGTATAAAGACCAAATAACCGCGGATGTAACATCTTGGTCTTGATAACTGCAAGCAGCGTGCCCGAGACCATCAATGGAAGGCAGCTATAGCTCAGGCTTAGATCCTCCATGGATCGCTGGCCTGATAAGTAAGTGAGTATTAGGTGATTTGAAAAAACGTTTGTCGAAATAAAAGCAAAACAATTTGGCAGTAGGGCTAGGACAGATATACAAAAGATCATGTGACAAATGCCCCTGTTAACCAACTTATGACAAAAGTTGTAAGGCACCCTTCAGAAGGCGTTTAAAAAAGTACAAAAAGAAAACTTGGTCTCCACTTGGTTCCCCAAGTTTTGCTTCTTCTTAAATCGGATATTAACTTCATCACTTCGCCCATAAAAATAAAATAATGAATATCACGCAGCAATATAATTTTGATTTGTCATTCGTGCTCCCAAGTTCCGCCACAGTCTTAACCATCATCCCGTGGCGACTTCCCCATTTACGCCTGTCACCACTAATGAAATCAGCCATTAAGTAGATCACAAAAGTTAAGAATCCCAATCCAGCCAATGACTAATATTGTAGATCTCGTCCGTGCGACTTCAAAAGTGGATCTCGACACATTATGACAAAGAATCACAAATCGGAATTTTAAGTGACAACCCTCGAGGAAGACTATAAATACTCAAGTGCACGTATGCGCTTCGGAAGTGGGTGAGATCGTAGATGATGGATTCGTTTTTATGAAGCCACTTGGGTAATTTGGATGACCCGCGATTGGCTCTCATCACTATATCCGAATTCGTTGGCTTAGGTGATGAATGCGGTATTGGTAAGAAGATAGCGATAGATAGTACGCTATTTTTGGATTCGATAAACTTGTTTTTGTCTTTACTCATAGCAATTATCGCGTATCTTTATCTATTTAGGCGACGGTATCTGTGAAATGTGTATTTCATACATTACCTTACTCGGTCATGAGTAAGTCTATATACAGAAACGAGTTTACCTTCCAGCTTGTTCATATATTGATTTCCACACTATAGAGCGGAGGCAGTGGCGTTGGTCTTGAGAATAACATTGCAAGTCAGGCGCAATTAGAAAGAGTTCTTTTGTGATTTGTTCGTTCGCCTTTGTGGATGAAACAGCACGCGCTTGAAAGATGACAATTATTCCTTAAAATTTATGGCAACACATGTGGGTTGGAAATTAAATGATGTACGAGCACATATTGTGACAGGAAATGTCCGTTGAACTGGGTATGCGCACGCTTTTGTTTGGGGTCAATGAGCATTGAAAACCAGTCACAGTGCCACTGAGTCATTAAGATTCCCGCCACGGTAAATTGTCTTCAGATCAAATGGATCCTGCTGGTTATGTGGATTCGAAAACATAAACTGTCTTGTGTGCCTTTGTGTCGTGTGATTCTAATTACACATGCGGCATGCAGGACGGAAATGACATTCATTTCCAAACATCCAATGGGCAGCATGGGTGCTCAGAGAGAACTGTCAGTGGTAAAACTTTAAGATGCGATTATGAATTGAACGCAGACTTCCGGGGGAAGAGACATTTCGAGTCGTGAGGTGTCTGCGAAATGTCACTGTCAACATTCCAATTAAACTTCGGCTTGGATCTCTCTCCTTCTTCCATCCGTATACGATTCCGAAAACATTAATTAGCCACTATGCATGCACGAGGCATAGTCAGTCGCTACTGGCTTCTTGTATCATTGCTCGAACAGTCGCTTGTATCGATTGCCATGAATTTATTCCCTTCAATGACGTGGAATGAGTGGCGACGTCGACTATTTCATAGCGCAAGACAGAGCGAGAGAGGCTTTCGACTTTGACGTCATAATATCATTTGACATATTGCCCGGAGCAAATTGGAATGATTTATGAGTAAATTCGGAATGCGGTCGAGCGAGCAAATAAAGGGTTCTATGCAGCAATCACTCGCACCCATTGACAGGCTAGCCTACTTGACGTTCAAATTAGCGTTCGCGTCACATGTGTCCCGCTTTTTATGCCCTGCACGCTACGAATCTCGCACCTAGCCGCGTAATTACAACATTTCACATCAGCACCTTACAATCGCCCTGTCAACGAGCAGCACTCGTACTAGCCACCTGCTCCAAGTGCATCACAGCATCGCTTAATCCCAGCCATGTATCGCATCGCAAAGCCCAATTAGGCGCCGTCAATGTCATCGACAATCAGCACCATCGCGTCGTTCCTCATCCTCATCCACATCATCAGTCATTCATCATCAATTAGCAATCAGCGAATGATTGTCTCTATCCGTATTTGTTTGCATTTGTTCTTTTCGATTTTTTTATCTTTCGAAAGCTTAAGTAGGTACACCGTAGCATATGATATCTGTTTGCAGATTAGGGATCGTTGCAGAGCTTAGAATGCAGTGAATACCACTTCCTGGAGATGAACGAATCATCATCATCTTAAGCATTCACATAATCCCAAAGATAATACCGCTACCGATGATGGTGGTAATGATGATGAATCAAGCCATGTTGCCGGGTGAATGGTAAAGAAATCAACGCTCTCCGCTATCTGCAATCCGGATGGCAGAGAACAAAGCTCCAGACGATGCTGAGACCTTGAGCCGAGTCAACAAACAAAGAAAACTAATGCACTGTGGAAATAAACATCAGCATCCAGCTTTGTTGTTCTTTTTCTTTTTTACTATTTAATCGTCTTGGCCGCAATCGGCTCTAACTACATACAACACAACAAAGGCGACAACACAAAACTGAGGCTGAAGAGAACAAACTTCTGACGAGACATTGAGGCATAATCTCATGATTGACTCTTGGCTTTCGTGGTTATGTTCTATGTTCCATGTGAATGGGGAGGTGCTTTTTGAGTATAGAATTTGAAGCATTGACGTAATTGCGCTTTTGAATAGGGTCTATCAGAGTCAATTGACTTAGAAGCTGACCTATAAGCCCGTTTTGACTGAGCAATTGCTTAGTCAATGGCGAGATTCGGTCTATGGAATCAGATGAATTGATCATAACTGTGGATCGAAACTGATTGAGAGATCTGAGGATGCAATAAGTGAATTCGTCGGTCATCAGTAGTTGATGTGGACAAGGTGAAATTGAGATATCTAAGGCAAGGAATGACCTGAAATTTGAATTTGGCGCCATTTTCATATGAAGTGAAGTATTGCCAACAGAAAGGAAAAACTACATGACAACTGAAAGTTTCCATAGTTGAGCCATAGTTCATAGGTTGGCATTACTGGACTGCTACTTTATGCAAAATGGTAATGAAAAAATTTGAAAAAAAAATGAGTTAGCAAAGCTCTGGAGCGTAAACCATTACTGCATACTTTACGATTCATCACGATTCCATTCTATATGGAAAAAATCAGCCAAAACTGTGAAGGCATAACACTCACAGTATATGGTCACTTTAAATTCATATTCTTTGTGTGCAATTTTAACATGACACCATAAGTATATGAAATAGTTGCTGCGAGCTACAACCAACGTGAAAATTCGGTCGGTTCCTCTCGAAACCTATCTAGGAAAACCACCCCTGGAGAGTAGTGAACGAACATTTACGACCCAAACCACTGCACTCTGTTCAGGTTGTGTGATAACTCTTGAACCTGCGCGGATTAAAAAAAAAAAAAACAATTTTTGGCTAAAAACCATCATTCTTGCGTGAATTTCGGAACACCTTTTACACGGGTATCCATCTTGATCAGTGGTCCCACGCGGACTGATCCATAAAATTGACAAATACGTAATTATCTAGACAAGGTCTATTCCTTCTTTCTTGAGCAGCTATATGAGCAACGGCGCCCAGGCTCCTCGAAATTGTGAAAAAAATCTTATCACCGACTCGCAGTAAACAGTGAATGATTTAAACAGCACTTCAAGCAACTGCTTAGCGGGCATGACCAAGAGAGGGTGATAGGGTCCGAAGAAAACCCAACGCCGGTCGGGTCAGCACAGCTATACATAAGCTGATATCCAACAAAGCTCCTGGCCCAGATGGTTTTCAGGCTGAACTCCACCAGCTCACCTGTCAAATTTAAGAAGATGAGCATACCAGCTCTATCTGCTCCATATTCAAAAAAGGCGATATTATGTCTTGTGCCAACTACCGAGGCATAACCCTGCTCAATATAGAAGACCCTATGCCGTGTACTGTGTAAACGTCTTAAGCCGTTTTGCACCACACTAATAGGCATGTAGCAGTGTAGCTTCCGGGCTGGCAAATCTACTATAGACCAGATCTTAATATTATGCGAGATCCTGAAAAAAACCAACGAGTTCCAAGTCGATACTTACCACCCTTTTATTGACTTTTAAGCCACATACGAGAGCATTCATAGTCAAGAGTTCTACAGGACCACGTCCGATTTCGGAACCCCAGGAAAATCGGATTTGTGCAGTTTCGATCGCATACCTCCGGATCTTTCCAAACATGCACCGGATTTCGGCAAGGAGTCGCGCTGTCGTGTTATTTCTTCATTTTAGTCCTTGAAAGGATATTAAGAGGCAGGCAGGTGTCAACACGAAAGGTACTATCTTCTTCAAGAGCGTTAATCTGCGGTAGAGCAAATGTTAACTCCACGAATGACAACTTAGTGGAGATCCGACGAAGAATTACCCTGGGCAACCGGTGCCGGTTTGTCAAAACAGCAAGGGTCCAAGCTCTTAACAACGAAGTCCAAAGTTATTCTAGACAGACCAACCGATCTTGCCAGTTTTACTTTACGGAGCCGAATGCTGGATGATAAACAAAAAAACCGAGGTGATTCTGGGCTTTTAAAAGAAAAATTCTCCGTCGGGTAGTCCTGTGAATTGAGGAGAAGACACAACCGCGAATTCTACGAGCTGTATAATGATGTGGACATTTCCGGAAGGTTAACATCCGTCGATTACATTGGCTTGGCCACATCGAGCGTATGGATGACCGCGCTCTTAGCAAAGAGGGTCTTCGGATCCTAGCCACCTGATTCGAGTAGGCAAGGGAAACCGAACCTCTGGTTCAGAGACCAAGTGATCGCGGTCATCAACTTGGTCAACTTGGACTCTCCAATTGGAAGCAGTATGCCCGGGACCGATATGAATAGAAGCAGGCTTAGACCCTTCAAGGGTTGCTAGCCGATGACATTGAGGTGATTGGACCGACACAGCGAGACGTCAATGAGGCCTTTGTAAGCATTGACGTAGAAGCGGCTAAGATGGGTCTCAAGGTTAATAGGGTAAAACCAAATATCTGCTTTCATCTAAAAGAGATTGACAACACCGACGTATTGGCCAGAACGTCACCATGGGCGGATATAACTTTGAAGTGGTCAAGGAATTCGTCTACCCTGGCTCACTGATGACCGGCGATAACAACACCAGCGCTGAGATAAAACGCACAATCACACTTGCCAACCGCTGTTGCTTTGGGCTCAAGAGGCAATTGAGAAGTAGAGCCCTCTCTCGGAAAACCAAGATGACACTATATAAGACCTTGATCATCCCAGTCCTCCTTTACTGCGCAGAGGCTTGATCCTTAACAAAAGTGGATGAAGATGCCCTTGGTCGTTTCGAGAGGAAAATTCTGCGCACTGTCCACGGTCCCGTTTGTTCAAACGGTGTATGGAGGAGAAGATTTAACGAAGAACTGTACGGGTTGTACAGCGACATCGGCCTGGTACGACGTCTACGGATACAGCGTCTAAGGTGGCTAGGCCATGTAGAGCGCATGGAAAATACAGCTCCGACCCGAAGAATCTTGGAATCCACTCCGGAAGGAAGGCGCGACAGAGGACGGCCGCATCTACGGTGGCGCACGCAGGTGGAAGGGGACCTTAACCAACTGGGCGTGCGGCGCTGGAAACAGCTGGCCAAAGACCGTGCCAGCTGGAGACGCTTGTTGGTTGAGGCCCATGTTCACCACGGACTGTAGCGCCACCTAAGTAAGTAAGTTCAGCTTTGCTCAACACTCGTGGTCAAAGCTGCCTGGTACTATAAGGATGGAACTTACTACGGTAAAACAAATTTAGTTCGAAGAGTTTAGATGATCATAGTAAAATATTTGCTAAGACTAGTCAGGAGCGTCTTATAAACTTGCAAAATATTGGTCTTGAACCGGATGGTCAAATTTGGCGGTGAATATCTTGGCCATAATGTTGAGCCTTGAAGGTTTGAAATCGACACTTTCTTGCAGCTCTGGTAAAGGACATAGTAAACTACCTGTGACGAAAACAGTCATCTAGGTTGTGTATAATACAAAAAATGGATGATAAAATAAAATACAGGTATACCACAGGGTTCGGCTCTAGACCCACGTTTGGTTTGTCATATTAAGGGATTTTTCATTAAGAGAAAAAATAAGTTCCTTGTGAGACATGCCCGAAACCTCAATGGTAGATTATAGGACATTCAAATGGCTCTCGCGGTTTCGTCTTCAGGGCTCGATCCGAGAGATTCATTGCATATGATTGAGTGGACCTTATCCATAGTCTAAATGATGGTGTTCTCCTGTTGGTTAATTGTAGTAGATTAATTGCCATAACAGCGACTTGACTTCGCACGGTCTTGCAGCTTATTCCACAACCCCTGGTCTGGAAAATGTTGACGAAGATGTTGGGATGGTGTAGCATCCCACATGTACGTCGTGAGAGTGTGCAGGAGACGCAAGGCAGTCGATTTTGCGTCGCTCACAAGAACTCGGCCTTTTGCAGACCATAACTTAGCGAATTTTGCGTCGTGACTTGGCCTTGCACCCGTAGAAAATTCAACTGACCCAGGAGCTGAACGTAAAGTGTTCGCTGTATGGGCTCTGGAGCAGTTGGAAACTGACTCTAGTTTTCATTCCAAAATCTTCCTCAGTAATGAGGCCTATTTTTGGATGGATGGGTAGGTACGTCAACAAACAAAATTGTCGAATTTGGGATGACACCAATCCACATGAGATCCAAGAGCGTCTAATGCATCCCGAAAAAGTCAATGTTTGGTGTGGATTTTGGGCTGGTGTCATCGATCCATATTTCTATGAGAATGACGTTGACCAGGCCATCACCATCAACGGCGAGCGCCATAGGTCAATGGTTACCAACTTCTTTTGGTCTGAATTGGAGGATGGACATCAACGACATGTAGTTTCAACAGGATGGCGCTACGAGCCACGAAGATCATGCCACATTGGATATTCTGCACGAGCGATTCAACGGCATCGTCATCTCACGTGGAGGTGATGTGAACACTGGCCACCGAGATCGTGCGATTTGAGGTCGTTAGACGTTTTCTTGTTGGGTTTTCTATGTCATCGGTCAAATTCGGTTTCAGAGAAGCCGCGGCGGGCATTTGAACGATGTTGTACTCCATACATAATGGCATCGATAGGCCTTTCAAACGAATAAAAAATTTCGATTATATCTCACAAGCAATTTGTTTTATTTAAATTTAAACATAGGAACCACTTAATGAAAGACCATGTAAAACATCCACTTTGGTTCCTAGAAGCCATCCCATTGCTATTTCCGCCCTAAACAGTTCAAATCATACAAAAACTTCCACCAACAAAGTTAAGTTCCCAAACAAGCCATGATTATCCTGTCGATTTCCAAGATCTTTGACTCTACATGTCTTTTACTGTGTATTACAAGCTGATTTCCTACTAAGCCCAAGATGAAGTCGACGCCAACTGCATTAGAAAATCATCGAAAAGCAAAACAAAAAAATTAAAATAAAAAAAATCCCAAAATTCACTTCCAACTACCTTCAATGACATTATCTCCACCGAAGGAGCTCCATTCGCGCAAATACATATTGCGTGATTCCAATGTCGTACAAGCGAGAAAGAGTGTACGACTACACATGTATGGTCTTCGTCAGAGGAGTCGCGTATCCATCGTCGCCTTCGCAGTCGTCTTTGCTATTGGAATTGACATGTGCAAGACTTAATAAAAGTGTCGACAAAAAAAAAAAAAAAACTAAACGACTTCGAGCATGAATGAAGGAAGTATGGTATCTTTTAGGGTAGAAAGAGGGAATGGTGCCGCAAAGGAGACCGTCGAACCGTCGAATGAAGTCAGATAAACAACTTTCGTACTTTGTGAACTGTTTCTGCATCTCCATCTGGTTTTGTGGCTGCATCCTTGGTACACGGCCCACACTATCATCAGCTGGAGTTGTAGCACGCCTGAGCTTCGGGGCCATCCCTATCATGCTGGTGGAATTGGAATTGATTTTCGTTCAAAGTTTCCGCGACTAAAAAGCAAGACAAAACAAAAAAACATATTTCGGCATCGATCCATATCCTGCGTGTGGGAGGGAAACGATTGCCGACAGTCGCTGATGACAGTCGATCAATCTTCTTGGTATTCCTCAACTGACAGGCATCGGAAGTCAATGTGGTGCGGCATGAGTCGGCTTACTTGTCTATGATACCAAGTCGGGCCGAAGGAATTTGGAATTTTACTTGCCATCACATCACACCACGCCATAGTGGATGCGATGACAAGACAATGAAATAGTTTTAATCCACTTGGGGGGGGGGGACGTTTTTGTTTTGTTGTGGCTGCCCCTAATTGTTTTATGACAATTATGGACTCAAGCCTAGTCATAGATACAGATGTGTGGTTAAGGCTGACTCTTCTACGAATTGATGCTATGTATATGATTCAGAGGAGGATTGAAGGCAATTAATTCTCGATATAGATAATTAGTGACATTCACCACGATAATTGTACTGCGGGCAAGTAACTCGCACACTATTGGACGTATATGGTGCTCGGTAACATGTGGAGACGTCAAGTGATGGACGTGTTACAAGACACATACTCGTATTGCATACGGTGAATGTCGCCCCTTGATACTACTATAGAGACTAGCAGAACACTGTAACGATCACTCTCGATCACTTTCACGATCAGTCTCAGGCAGTACATATGTACTCGTAGTCACAATCAGTTTTCAGGTCGAATCTAGCGACTTATACATGATCGATGAATCAATAGCCCTACAAGAGACTTATCACCATGGAATTCCAAAAATCCAAAAACTGTCGAGCATATCTTATCAAACTGTCGAATTTCATTGATCGATACGGATCACCAGCAAGTAAGTCCCCCCAACAAAAGAAAACTGACTAAGCGAAGGCAGCTCTCGCCAGCTTATGACTAGACGCAAGACTTACTTGGAACACGGCATTTGCAAGCAAACAAATGGACGAACCGCCGGCAATTATTACCACAAAAGCCACTAAACTGAGTCGACTTGGTACATAAAGCCCATAGATGACTCAGGTGAAGAGAAGTGACTTTTTTCACCATTAATTCCATGACACATTTGTGACCCAGCACTCTTGACGGGCCAGCAGCCAGAGGAGAGTATATTATATATGTATGTCAGTGTAAGTGTTGCAAAAGCAAGCAGAATAAGACGACCACTCTTTGAGTGGTTCTTACACAGGACATAAAGAGAAAAAAAAAAAATGGAATAAAAGGGAAAGAAAGAAAGGAACACTTGAATGGATGATAAGAACGATGTTGCATGTACTGGCAGAGTACCAAATAAGCAGCAGCAACCGGCAACTGTCAGACAAGCGACTTTAGCCTCTTGAAACGGACTCCAACACCACACTACCATCATCATCATCATCGTCGTTGTCGTCATCGTCGTCAGGACTCTTTTGTGGCGCATTATGTTTCTGTATGGCTTCATTCAAATTGTGCAGCATTGCCACGCCACACGGGACGTGAGATAGAGAGGTGCAAAGGATTTATGCCACGTAGGCAATACACTCTCGTACACTATGCTGCTGCTTGTACTCGTGCTTGTAAACTGTCGTGCCGTGTCTCAAAAGAAAATCAGCTGATGATGCATCATGATATGTCACCCCTTGTCCTTATTCGTCTTCTATTCAGGCCTTTTACTGATGTGGGGGATTTATGTCCACAAATTGCCAATTGTTCATTGACAGCTAAAGGATGAGACTGAGTAGGTGTCAGTGTTGATGGTGTATTGAGTCCAAGTGTCGACTTCCTGGTTACGAATCGAAAATCAGTAACTGCTGAATGCACTGTTTCTCAAGATGCCACCGATGAGTGTACAGCGTATCCAGATAAACACCTTCGACGAGAACAATCGCGAATAAAGAAGACTTTGTTTCATTGCATGACTTGTTTGTTTGCTCAAATAGAAGAGTGTTCACTGCACCCCGTGACCTAGAAGACGGTCATCTTAAGCGTAAATGTTTACACGAGCAAAACACCACAGCCAGGTGGCACAGTTTGTGTGTGATGAATTACAAACCGATTGGTTGTAACACTTTCCAGCTCGCCAAATACGGACGGACTATATGGTATCGGAGTGAGTCTCATGACCAATGGATGACACATCGATAACATTGCCCATGTGGCTAGTGACATTTAACCTCCTTGTTCGATGGCGCCACAGAGAATCAAGATGAAAAGTTCATATCCAATTTGCTGCAGCAGGCCTTAATGCAAACAACCGCGAGCATCAGTTACACGCATTCTTCAAGTGCATGATGGTGTCAAGAGCCGTCATACCATCTGCTCATTCCTTTCCATTCCATCTCATCTGTGTGTTTATCCGAATAAATCATTCGAAGCAGATAATAATCCGAAGCAATGTACGCTCTTGCTGCACTCTGTCAATTGTTATGCTTGCCGCGTTCTTGTTTGTTTCGTTCTCGTTGTCATCCTCATCGTCGTCTAACTCCAACATAGAGAGCCATCCGCTCCATATGATTCGATTTGATTTATATCACTTCCAGGGATATGGGCTACAGCAAGCACCATGTACGGCACAGTGTGGGTCTTTGTGTTACTGCACCCGCACAGACCAGACAGTTGCAACGACTGCATTCGCCTCTTGGAATTGGAGGGAATTATGTAAATTTAGCATTAAGTCCGGGGGCATAGAACCGCTGCCAGAGCATTAGTAGTAACAGCATTAGTCGAGGCGCAAAGGAGCAACTTGTCATTCAATTCGGGTACGGATCGTCGTATATGCTATTGACGATGACTGAGGACTTGTTTAACGTTTGGCTTCGAGGGGCTTTCACTTTTTTTTTTTTCGCGGTCGAACAAAAAAACGTCCTGTCCGTCGTGTTGTGACAGCGTGACGCAAGACGCAACGACGGAAACCTGTAATTAAAAACCACTTATGTATGCCAACTCAACGGACGCTGAAGAGGTAGATTGCCACTCTTAATTGTAGCCCATTCCCAACCGAAATACTGAAATACTCGTCTGACCAGATACATATACTCGTACACTATAACGATGAAGGGGGGATGCATTACACTTGAGCGCAATGGAGCTGTAAATTATTGGCCTTAAAGTGGGCATTATGCTGCAATGGTCGGAGGTGAGTACTTCCCTACGTTCACCCGTGGATGCGACGTGTGTTTCATGATTTATTGGTGAACGTCTGCATATGGAAATGAGTATCGAATTGTGGTCCATCATGAGGATGCTCCTTTATGAATGAGGCCAGTCGAGTGGTGAGAATTCTTTAGTATAATGAATCCTATAAAGCTTAGCTTTAATTCGAAGCCTGTTGCTCCAGTTTGCTTCAATCATATCAAAACTTTGTAGGGGACGGAATCGAAATACCTCCCATGGGTGACATCTCGTTGCTTCGCATTTGATTATTACAGAACGCGTACTAGTTTGGAATAGCAAATTAGTCGAGTGTCACTATCAGGAAAAGCGCAGTTTGACACGAAACAGCCAGCTCTCGCTGCCAACTGCATTCGCGTTCGATGGCAAAATGCAAATTTCTCTCTCTCTCTCTCTCTCTCCCACCGCTCAAAAGGATATCAAATGGCCTGAGTGCAGCGCGAATTGTACACGAGAAACTTTTACTGCTCCATAGTCCGGGAATGCAGAACCCAGTCGACCAGTGAAGGATATCTGGTTTTGGGTCCTTGGTGGCTTCAGTGGTTTCAGTGTGAGAGAAAAAGCATTGTTGCATGGACGCAGTACGTGACACAATTAAGGATTTGTGCGCGGAACGCTCTATTTAATCGCTGTGAATATATTAAAGTGAATTGTATTTATATACACGGATGGGATTGGATATATCCTATTAAACTAGTCGACGGATGGGTATACGACAATGATGTCCTTTCTTCGCCTTATTGCCAGTCGAGTCGAGTCGAGTGGATAGTTGGAAGCAGTGTCACTGTAAGGATATCGCCTGGAGTATCGTTAAATTTTAATTACTCAACTTTATTCCTTGCTGTGTGTTGAATTATTCGCAGTGTCGCTGTCGGACATACTCAGTTCTGATCCTTCTCGATTACATTATTTCTTTCCTTTTTCTGTTTATGAACTATTTTCAACTACTTTCATGCACCGTCGGGGAAATGCGTACACTTTGGGGCCAACAGATAAGAAACGACGATAAAACGCATTGTTTATGCATACACTGCATGGATGTACTGCATAGATATAGCTAAGCGTGTGCATTCAATTTGAATTAATTTGAAATGCATGCTCGGCGCGAATGTTTTATTGTGCGTGGCATGACTTTGCTGCTGTCGGCAGATGACTTTCCGATCGGTACGGGGTTTTTAATTAAATAGTAATCAGGGAACTTGCACTACACGATGCAGGCTGGCGTCTCCGAGGTGTCTCGAGTTTGTCGACTTTTTGTGTCTGCTCTCTTGAATGGAGGGTAGCTTGAATGGATTTTATATGACGCTTCATGTGCATTGGTTCTGTTCGGATTTGAATTCACATTACAAATGAAACATGTGAAGGAAGTCTGCTCGAAATGCTGAAAAAGGGTTGTCTGAGGTGATGAATTTTCAGGAATGACAGGAAGCTATTAAGGACCAGACAGCTAGAGCACATATTTGGAGGGAAAATCCATAAGGAACAATGCATCAGTAGGCAATGAATATGAGCCCGCACATTATTGCAGCAAATCAAGGGCGAATTCTGTATAGAAGACAAGATTTTTCCCAAAGTTCACGATCAGTATCAGTCTTAGCTATAGGCTGAAACCAGGGAAACCAGCTCACTGCTCTTGAAAACCAAATACATTATACACATTTTGGACAAGACCGATAAATCTGCATACTAAGATCATTTTCGTCTTTTTTTTTTACATACAAAGTTGAACATCCTGATTGGCTTAGTTAGAACTCACAATCAAAAGAGGGTGCAAATGGGTGTCTCACTACTGTTTTATTAAAATTACTTTACTTTGATGGCGCTATAGTTCGGGGTGAACCAGGGCCTCAACCAACAAGCCTCTCCAGCCGGCCCGATCTTTGGCCAGCCGCACGAAGACGAAGTCGAAGACTCTTCGGGCCGGAACGGTGATGTCCATTCGCTCTACATGGCCTAGCCATCTTAGACGTTGGATCCGAAGACGTCTAACTAGGCCGATGTCGCTGTACAGCCCGTACAGTTTTTGGTTGAATCTCCTCCTCCACTCTCCGTTTACACAAACGGGACTAAAGATTGCACGCTGAGTTTTCCTCTCGAAACGCCAAAGAGTCTCTTCATCAGCTTTTGATAACGTCCAGGCCTCAGCGCCGTAGAGGAGGGCCGGGGTGATTAAGGTTTTTCCTCTTGAGCCCAAAGAAGCAGCGGTTGGCAAGAGTTATTCTGCGTTTTATGTCACCGCTGGTGTCGTTGCTGCTTATCACTATCGAGCCAAGATAGACGAAGTCCTTGACTACTTCAAAAATAAAGCTGCCGAAGGTGACGTACTGACCAAGACGTCGGTGTTGTGTGTCTTTCTTTGATGACAGCATATATTTGGTCTTCTTCCCATTTACCCTTAGAACCACTTTAGCCGCTTCTGCTTCAATGCTTGACTTGAAGTAGATCATACCTCTTGTATTGGCTGCAGAGTCCCGCACGATATTTTCAAGAATGATGTTAAAGAAATCACATGACAGTGCGTCACCCTGTCTAAAACCTTTTTTAACATCAAAGGGGTCGGTTAGTTCACCTCCGACCTTAATGGAGCAGCGGGAGCTCTCCATAGTCATCCTGCACAGTCTAACGAGTTTGGCAGGAATGTTAAAACCTGACATGGCTCTGTATAGCTCGTCTCTATAAACACTGTCATACGCGGCTTTAAAGTCGACGAGAAGACGGTGCGTGTCGACCTGGAATTGATGGGTCTTCTCCAAGATCTGCCGTAGCGTAAATATTTGGTCTATCGTGGATTTTCCTGGCCTTAATCTTCGAATCCACTCCTGAAGGAAGGCGCGGCAGAGGACGGCCGCATCATCGGTGGCGCACGCAGGTGGAAGGAGACCTTAACCAACTGGGCGTGCGGCGCTGAAAACAGCTGGCCAAGGACCGTGCCAGCTGGAGACGCTTGTTGGTTGAGGCCCAGGTTCACTACGGACTGTAGCGCCACCTAAGTAAGTGAGTAAGTAATCCACACTGGTAGGAACCTATCATATTGTGCACGAACGGTTTCAGGCGCTTACACAGTACGGCAGAGAGGATCTTGTATGCAATGTTCAGGAGACTTAGGGGTCTTATGGACAGGGCAAACGATGCTGAGATTCCATATATCGGGCATGCATTCTTCCGACCATATCTTGCAGATGAGTTGGTACATGTTTCTAACCAGCTCATCGCCAGCTGCTTTAAACAGTTTCGCGGGTAGTCCGTCTACTCCAGCAGCTTTATAAGACTTAAGTTTCGATATCGCTATCTTAACATCGTCTAGGTCGGGTGGACGGGATTCTCTTTCGTCTTCGTCCATTGTGAATGGTTCGTTCATCCTGACGGCGGCATTTTGACTATCATCGCCGTTATACAGTCTGCAGAAGTGGTCCTTCCACAATCTCAGCATCGATTGTGACTCCACAACTAGTTGTTCGTGCTCATCCCTGCAGGCTTCTGCTCTGGCATTATAGCCCTGGCATGTTCGTTTTACTTTAGGGTAAAATTTGCGAACGTCGCCCTCTCCATCTCCTCGCTTCTCGTGCTCCTTCTTCTTTCTTCTCAGAAGCGCATGCTCCTCCCTCCTTTTCTGTTCATAGTTTAACAAAATACTTACGCAAAATTTCCCTGCTCCTAACCAGGTCATCTCCAGCTGTTTGAAGAGCTCAGAAGACAGTCCGTCTGTGCCAGCAGCTTTATTCGACTTGAGTTTCGATAATGCGATCTTAACTTCGTCGAGGTCAGGGGGACCAAATTCTCAGCGATCTTCGTCATTAAGAAACGGATCATTCTGCCTGACAGCGGTATATTGACAGGCTGCAGAGGTGGTTTTTTTATATTCTCAGCATCGACTGCGACTTTACTACTCGGTGTCCCCTCTCATCCCTACAGGCTCCCGTTCAAGCCAGGGTTATAGGCTTCGCTTTATCTGTTGGCAAAACTTTCGAAAATCAAGGCTGCAGTAACACCTCTCCAAGTTCTCAATCGAGCGCTTCTCGTATTCTTTGTGCTTTCCCCTGAGAAGCTTATGCTCCTCCCTTCTTTTTGACTCGTAGAGCTCACGAATTGCTTTTGTTCTTCTCTGCAGCGAGGCTTTATATGCCTCCTTCTTCGCTGTGTGATTCCTCCTGTACTCGTCATCGAACCAGGTGTTTCTTCATGGTGGAGCCTTGAAGCCCAAAACTTCAGATGCAATACTTTTCAGAGCTTGTTTGCAAAAGTTTCACTGTTGTTATATTGATTGTGTGGGGGGTTGAGGTGTACGAGAGAGTTTAAGGGAGACGCGACCTGCAAAAGCACGAGCGGTTTCTGGCGATAGAAACTTTCCGACATCATGAATTTGTATTGTTACTCTACTCCGCTGCGTTCGTAGTATCCGTGACGCATCTTGGCTACTACAAGATAGGGGTCCGAGGCAATGTTAGCTCCTCGGAAAGTTCGAACCTCAAGAATGGTGGAGGAGTGTCTGACGTCGATCGCGTCAGTGATTGATTGGTTAGTGATTGATTGGTTAGTGATTGATTGATCTGGCGACCGCCGGATGCCGTTGTGTATATCGAGGTGCGGGAATCTCATACTGACTAGAAAGAGATTTCGCCCCGAAGCAAGATCAATCAGCCTGTGTCCGTTATCGGATGTAGTGTCGTGTAAGCTGTGTTTGCCGATGACTCAAAGATGCTTTCCTTCTCCAGCTGGTATATTGGACATACGTTCTGTCTAGGAGATCCTATAACTCGTCTTTGGTGGAGTCCTCCTTGTCTTCCGTGGGGACGTGAACGCAGATCAGGCTGATATTAGAAAAACTAGCCTTGATATGGATCGTCATGACGCGTGCGCTTACATGCTTATGACAGGCTTATGACTTTTTGCCTTAGTTGTCCTCTCTCAATAAAACAGTCGCCGTAGTAGATGTCACAATTTTTCATCCGCTTTTTACCCGGTCCATTCCATCGCATTTCAAAGGGTGGTCGTGGTACAGTGGTAAACAACACCGACTGTCGAGCGGAAGGTCTGTAGTTCAAAGTCTGTCCATAGCCAAAAATACAATTCCTATGCGGAAAAATTGTGCAAAGCAGCTGTTGTGAATGAGAAGTGATCAAAATACTGATGAAGGCATAACACTCACAGTATATGGTCATTTCAAATTCATACTCTGTGTGTGCAGTTCTAATATAACACCATAATGGCATAGAATATTTGCTGAGAACTAGAACCAACGTGAAAATTAAGTCGAGTTCTTCTCGAATCTACGATAAGCACCCCTGAAAAGTAGTGAACGAACATCTGCGACCCAAACCATTTGCATTCTGCCCAGGTTGTGTGACTTAACAAGAGTATGACTCTTGAACCTGCACGTATTGTAAAAAGGAAAAATAAAATAAAAATTACCTGGATGTGGGCTAAGTCCACTTTATAGCGGTGTCTAGGGTGTCCACAAGTTGTTCGGTTGCACGTGGTCTGTTTAGGCACCTAGCATTCCATGTACAACCTAAGATCATTTTCCTTTTTTCCTTTCTTGCAGGGATCATCAACGGATTACAATCCGTCCGTATCGGAGACTGTTGGTTGTCTCTGAACATGAAGCATTGAAAGCATTGAAGCAGAAGCGGCTAAAGTGGGTTTTAGGGTAAATGGGAACAAAACCAAATATATGCTGGTAAGACGTCTTGGTAAGAGGGTCACCTTCAGCAGCTATATTTTTGAAGTAATCAAGAACTTCATCTACCTTGGCGCGATAGTGACAAGCAGCAACGAGACCAGCGCTGAGATAAAACACAGAATAACTCTTGCCAACCGCTGTTTCTTTGGGCTCAAGAGGTAACTGAGTAGTAGAGCCCTCTCTCGAAAAACTAAGGTAACCCTCTACAAAAACCTTAATCATCCCGATTCTCCTCTACGGCGCTGAGGCTTGGACCTTATCAAAGCGGATGAAGAGGCACTTGGGCGTTTCGAGAGGAAAATTCTGCGTGCTTGTGTGAACGGTGTGAACGGAGAGTGCAGGAGGAGATTCAACCAAGAATTGTTCGGGCTGTACAGCGACATCGGCCTAGTTAGACGTCTTCGGATCCAACGTCTAAGATGGCTGGGCCATGTAGAGCGAATCGACATCACCGCTCTAGCCCGAAGAGTCTTTGACTCCAACCCCGAGGGACGACGCAGCAGAAGACGACCGCATCTAAGGTGGCACGCACAGGTGAAAAGGGACCTCAACCAACTGAGCATGCGGCACTGGAAGCAGCTGGCCAAAGAAGGCTTGTTGGTTGAGGCCTCGGTTCACCCCGAACTGTAGTGCCATGTAAGTAAGTAAGTAAGCAAAGCAAGGATCGTCAACATTGATCCGATCCGTTTTATCCCAGGCTTCTTGTTGTCTCTTAACATTGTGGGGGTTTTCCGGTTACGGTTTACTAGACCATAGCCCAACCGACATTAATCCCGTTTTGTGGCGCAGGATACTGGCTAGTCGTTCTCTTCCGTTAGTTATTTGGATGGTTAGGAAATTTCCAGATTGTACCACGAGGAGGTGGAAGTAGGACCTGGCTGATGCACTCAATGCCTCTGGAATCTATGCCCAGGCCTATGCGGATGACGTCGCCATTCTTTCTGTAGGCTCATGTTTAGCGACTGTCCGTCTCAAAGCACAGGCGGCGCTAAATGTGATCGATGAATGGTGTACCAGAAATGGGCTGTCAGTTAATCCTCTTAAGACCGATGTCGTTCTCTTTACGAGATGGAGGAAAAATACTGACATGATTCAGCTGGTACTAAAAGGCACTTCTATCCCAATATCCAAGGAGGCTAAGTATCTAGGAGTAATATTAGATAGTAAGCTTCTCTGGTCAAAGCATGTTGAGTCAAAAACCACCAAAGCGCTGTCAGCTTTCTGGCAATGCAAAGGAGCTTTTGGCAAAGCATGGGATTTACACCGGCAAAGGTCCTCTGGATCTACACGGCAATGATAAGACCTATAATCTCATATGCATCGGTTGTCTGGTGGAACAGACTAAAACGCAAACACGTCGTAGCCTCTTTCACCAAACTCCAAAGAACGGTTTGTCTCAGCTGCACGAGGGCTTTCCCCAGCACGCCGGGCGCTGCTCTAGATGTTATGATGAACTTTCCACCTCTTGAGGGTGGAAAGCCATGTCTCGTCTGAAGAGAAATGGCTTTTGGTACAACTCACATATGAATAATGGTGTGCTTGCGCAAGAATTGTCCTGCGACAGTCGAGTTTCCATGGCGTCAGGATTGGCTATAGCTGGATACTGAACCTGGAAAGAATAGTCTTCGCATTTTCACGGATGGCTCCAGGTCTGGGCGGGGGTCCGGTGGTGGAGTCTTCTTTAAGCGCGAAAACATCCGACTGCACTTCTCGTTAGGAAAGCATGCATATGTCTTCCAATCAGAGATATACGCAATCCTAATGGCTATGCACTATGTTGTGAAGCACAGGTGGAAGGGGGAAAGTAAATGCGTCTGTAGTGACAGCCAAGCTGCACTAAAAGCTGTGTGTAACCCCTTAACTAACTCCAAATTAGTGCTTGAACTCAAGTCCTTCTTGATCAGAGTCGGCAGACTAAATTCATTAAGGCTTGTATGGGTTCCAGGCCACTCTGGGATCCCAGGAAATGAGATCTCTGATGAACTCGCTAGAATGGGTTCAGAGAAGAGCTTCTCAGGACCTGAACCCGCTCTAGGTCTACCTGCGTCCACGGTAAATTCCTACATTAACGATTGTGTATTTAATACACACAACCGTAGATGGAGGCATCAGTGAGACGCCTACCTGTGCTGCATGTGGCGAGGAGGAGAATGACACTGCAGAGCATTTCCTCTGTGATTGTCCCGCCTTTGCTCGCGCGCACGGTAGCGAACCTTTGGAGCCGACGTGGTGTGTTCCGAATCCCTTAACTCTACATCACTGAAGCTCCTTCAAATTTTTCTCCGGAAAACGGAGAAAATACAGTAATGCAAGGTGTCCGTCTGGAGTACAATGGACCAGTGATTGCGTCTGAGTGCTCCAGCGGATAGCAGAAGCCTTCATCAAGAAAAAAAAAAAAAAAAAGGACTGGCTAACAGAGCTGCAAGGTGTTCGGCTTTCGGCTGCAGAGGCTTTCGGACCAGCACCTGTGTCAGCGGATGCTACTTTTACGAGGTCTTCATTAGTCTTTTAGTGTGCTTAATACTTGCATTAAAAATATTATTCAAATTTTACTTCTTCTTCTCCTTCATCTAAGAATGTCGTTAAAAAACAAACGCTCGGCCCTATGACACATCCCTGTGGTACATCAATTGTATCTCTTTTCCACTAAACGAATAAGTCATCAATTCTGTAAACCGCAACACAATGCCATTCAATTACCTCATGCATCCATAATTAAACATTAATTTAAGGATATTCCATCGAAGGCCACTTATTTACCGTTGACAACTTAAATATTTAATCACACGAAACTCATTGAAAAGACAAATAGCAAAAAAACAAAACGACGTTAATCGAAACTTAAATTTCAATTTCCAACTGACATTTTCACGACGCAAATTAATTAAATTAGTTAATTAAATGCATTTAACAGTTATGCTCTCAGCACTTTCATACCGCCTCCTTATCAATCTACTCACACGCACATTCAGATGTACAGATACATTACCTATTTGCCTGTACGATCTGTCAGCTGTCAAGTTATGATTTACACTTCGGCGTGTCCAGCCAAGTGTCAAACGTCGATAACACCACTTATACCGGAACAAAAACAACGTTTTGTTGTTATTGTTGTCCACTTCAATCCATAAATCTAGAACTCTATTTTTTGTTGTAGTCATTTGATTAACCCCTTCAATCAGTAATAATGAAAAGCGAGAGATTACCAACGCGCAAGGCTGTAGGGAGAGAGTGCATTCATCTTTTTTTTGTGTCGTGTGTATCGACACGAAACATCAGATACAGGTATGCCTATAGTATATGCAAATGTCACGCTTGAATTTTGGATTTCAGGCAAACAATAGGTGTCATGCTGGACACGTGTGGAAGAGTTGATGGTTGGAGGTTTCTAATCTCTGACATAACCACTCGACCTTTCTGGTCGAAAAAAGCAAAGATGACAGACGATATTTTCCCTCCCCATTCCAAAGGTGTGGTCAAATCGAAAAAAAAGGAATCCGATATACAATATCTGAAGTGCTCTTGTTGTGAGGAATGAATAGGAAAAATAGTCCCCTAAGTGGTAGGGATGTGTCGTCCATGGACAATAGTACGAGCAACTCAATGTCAATGGAGGTTTTTTTGATTAAAGAGCGACGGTCTATAAATAGAACCCTGTGGCACTTCAAACGTGAAATGAATCGTATCTGTAACTGATTCATGTTTGCCTATCTTCTAGATTTTTTTTTTGTGTTTTGTGTATGCACATACATACATACATACATACATACACATATGTCAAAGAGCACTGTTTGACTTAATTAGTCCGATTCTTTGCCATGCAAACACTGGCATTGGGAGATACTTATTTGCAGTAAGCCTCATTCATCTGCCAAATATCAAAATGTCCAACATTGATGAGCGGTAGGTCATATAGTAGCTCTCGTTGGCTTGCATCCCTCTAGTCATTCATAAATTGATCTAAAATTAACAAAAAAAAAAAAAAAAAAAACACACTCTGATCCCTTGAACTTTACTAATAACCTAAACCATCTGGTGGGACGCATTCAATTCGATACGCCGGCATTGTACCGCGGTCATACATATGACAGCCTTTGTCTGCCTCTGCATACGACTACGTCTACGGGTATTCATCCATCCCATCAAGAAGGAAACAAAACGAATAAGAGGGAGCAGCGAAGCAGCCGAACGGAAGTAATTGTGGAATCGTTGGGTTGGTGTTTTACTCGTTCTTTTTCTCTTACGGACATGATACGTGAATGTTAAAGCGACGAAAGAAACGGCTTGAATAAGACATGCACTCATACATGCTGTATAAATGCGCTCTGACCCTAGTGCGTTTACATATATGTACATACTCGTACATATGAGATGAAATATAATCAGGACGCGTTATCAGGCATAGATTGCCGCCACAAACAGTAGTAGTACTCTACTTAGAGCTCCCATTGTGTTTGTGCCTACTGTACAGTAACCGCAGCGAAGGAGCGACTTGGAAAATGTAGAAAACTAATTGGGAAAAGGGGTGATCTTCAATTGGGCCCGGATGATTGATCTTGAATCAAGTGGGCGTGCGGAGTGTGACGCGTACAATGCCTTGATCAATGATCAATTTCACTGTCATGCTTATCGAAATGTATTTTTTGTGGCCATAAACGAGATAACCTACTAGTCGCACGATGTTGTGCAATCGTTACTGATTACTATAGACTTTTAGGCGGTTCTGGCGACAAATACCATGAGTAGAGTCGCTTTGTTGCTGGTTCATGGGTCGATCATCCGAAATACGATCAGTGATCAAGTTCATGGAATTGTTTGTATCGACAATAAGGATTTTCAAATTGAATTTCCAGCGAAATTGAATCACAGATAATGGCATGAGTTCGATGGTGCTTTATGATCGGTCCATTTTCAGACGCCACATCTTACAGGATTTATGGTCTTCCTTAGATGGTTTTCTGGATTAATTCCCTTTTAACTTGTTTTTGATATTCAAAAACCAACAATGCCCTATAAGCACCTGGCATACCTTTTTGGTATTTTATGATTAAGTGCTCACTTGCTGACCTAATCTCTTCCGAAATCCATATTTCGACATCAAGGTTACTTTCGATTGACCCTTGTGACCGTGATCTCAAGCGGGAAGTATGCCTTTATGACGTAAATTAATTGACTCAGAATGTTCGTCTGAATATTGGACATGTTGTGTACATTCCTTTTATTAGTTTTTCATTAACCAGCTAAGTCACTTAATCGACAACATGCCGCCTGTCTGATTGTCTACTTCTCGTATTTATTTGGTGTACGGCATGCCGGCTGTTAGTCTACCCAGGCGCACCTACATTAAAACACACCCCTCCAATGACAAAGGATTGGTCATTCAACCCTAACCAGCTATGAATACAAAATAACATTTTTCATGTCCACATCCACTAACCGCGATTAACTACTGTGTCAGTGACGTAAATTCATAACTTCTCCGAGTGAAATTATGTACTCAAATATGCACCCTCCTCCAGATAGTTGACAAGAACTCACTCCATTGAGTATCGAAGATGTTTCGCAGAAAAGGATAATAAGGACACCAATACAATGACATATCGCCCTTCTTCGAATGAGTCACCACGTGGTCATACACATACTTGTAACAAAAACAAAGTACTCACCACATTGTCGTGGGATATCTTGGATGCATCCTTCAGCTTACTCCGAACTGGCCATGTAAATCCGGTTCTTGTAATCCACAATAGTATGCACGGGATTAACACAATCCACTGGCGACTGTAGGCGGTTCTCATCGTTTCACAATTCACTTCTCTACCCTATAGGTACGGGCGACAAAATTTAATTCTAACTTTTCCCTCTCCCAAAAAAACACACCTCCTCAATCAGGCAGGGAAGCTATAAAACAAGGATTACAGGTTCTCGACGAAACACCAACTATCCAACTAAACGGCAAATACTTGTGCTTAAATCGTATTTTATGACAAACTTATGAATCTCACTCATTGCCTACAGCAAATTAACATAATTCACATGACACCCGAGCACCGTGGCACACACACGAGAGAGCACAAAGAACACGACGTGGTAACATGCAAATCAAGGATAACCCCCAAGCACAGCCCATTTGGCAAGGACTTTTAACTTTTTCTTTCTCTTCACACCCGGATTTAGCCAATTTCCCTACCGAACAATACACGTTTTTTCTTCTAATCTAATCACTTTTCCTTTTTGCTTTTTTTTCCTTTTCTTAATCTAAACAAAAGGTGCACTAGGAAGCAGTTGTATTATGTGGAAACCGGATAAGGCTACATACGACCCGAATGCAACACGTTCGCAGAGGCATGCGCAAGGATATTCGACTCGAAACAACACACCGTATCCTGTTTGAGTGGTTTTCACTCAGACGCGATACACAGGACGAAAACGAAATAATATGGAAAATAACAAAAATCGCAACTTAGACTAAGCAAAAAAGAGTTTTGGAAAAAAAGCGAAAAAAATCATTAACAAAACGCTAGAATCACACTCAGGCCAATCATCGAATCCGAACGAACTCACTCGGAGCTCGAACTCTTACTGAGCACTCACTGTTTCGAACAGTAGTATATGTGATATGACACAACATAAGCGTCGAGGCGGTGCGGTTGTGGTGCAAGAGCATTGGCCGTGGGGTCGGTTAAACACAATATGACGCGCGAGCGTAGGGATATGGCATACACCATCGATCGGTACAGACTTAATTTGGACACAAACGTAAAGAGAAATGATCGTACTCTTGCGCTCTTGCAACGAAGAGGAGAGACAGGTTCTTTGGCAGTCTGCTGGAATTTGTTTTCTTTCTGTTCGTTTCAACATTTTCAATAAAAACAGCACGCCGAGGAGCATTGCGGCAATCGAATTTTATGGGGGTTTATGGAAAAGGAGTGTATTTAGTAGGATGGGACTCCTATGGGGATTACTCAAAAACCCTTGAACCAAGGAATGCCTTTGGTTTCGGTTGAATGTATGCGACTTTTGGCAAATACCTGCACAATAGATAAATTCGTATCAACGGCGTCGAATCGGGATCACCTACGATCAACTCAAAAGTAATCTGAATTTTTTCTCACGACTGGATCACTTACAAAGTTTCAAAATGGTATGACAAAAGTTTGGCATTCGCTGCCCAGCCTACGGGAAAAACGCTCCATACACGAAATATTAATGTTTCTTAGGGTCCACCTGATCTTTCGGAATTTTAATTCTTTTCACTTACCAATATCAACTATACACGAAATAAGGACGATTATTGGAGCCATCAGAGCTTGAGTCATGAGCATCCAAGAAATGGGAATTCTATACTCATTATTATGGCTCGCGATCACTAGCAAACATTTACAAAACTTTCAGTTCAGTCGTAATAACTCTTGAAAGGTCCTTGAAAACGATCGTAGTTACATCGCGATCATTCACGCATTTTACTCAGTAAACAGTCAACTGTTCCCTAACCAGTCTATTAGCAGGCTCTTAAGCTTTTCGAAGCCTACATAAGTCGCAATCATTCGCAAACTGTTAAGGCCCCAGCCCCTACTACACTTTCATGATCACAAATAACATTTTTAAATGTCAATTGAAACAATTAAACAACTCATCTTCAAACTTATGAAGAGTTTGAGTCACGATCGTCTACGACTCAATTTTTCTCAGTCAAAACCTTAAAACTGATTTTTTAACCTATTACAAGGCACTAGAGCTGGTTGTTAAGTCCACGGATCCTTGGGTCCATCCGCTAGCAATCCAAGATCACCAACAGTATTGTTCAGGGAAAATCCGACAACTAATCCTTCAGAGCCTTTGGGTTCATAAAAGTCGAGATTAACAAATTTTAAAATGTTGCTTCTTGTCCAGCCTTGAGTCGCGATCACCCGCAATATTTCAAAATTTCTAAGTTCCCTGTAGAGCGGAAAAATTTAAGAAATTCCTACTACATTTCGACTGAGCATAAGGGCGACCACGACACCCATGAAATTGATGAGGGGCTCCTTAAACCATGTGAGCTTGAATCATGATCACCCACGATACTTTAAAATTTTGAAAAAAATTAGAAGATATTTCTTCTACACTTCGACTGAGCCTATGTGATCAGAAGCCATGTGAGCTTGAGTCATAATCACCCACGATACTTCAAAATTGCTAAGCTCCCTGTCCAGCGGAAACATTTAAGAAATTCCTTCTACATTTCGACTGAGCTTATGGGCGATCACGGCACCCATGAAACTGATGAGGAGCCCTTGGAGCCATGTGAGCTTGAGCCATGATCAGCCATGGAACTTCAAAATCTCGAAGCTCACTGCCCAGCGGATAAATTTAAGAAATTCCTTCTACACTTCGACTGAGTCACGACACCCATGAAATCGATGAGAGGCCCCTTAAGCCATGTGAGCTTGAGTCATGATCACAGTCACGAAACTTCAAATTTTCGAAAGTCACTGTCCAGCGAAAAAAATTAGGAAATTCCTTCGACATTTCGACTGAGCTACGACACCCATGAAATTGAAGAAGGGCCCCTTAAACTATGATCAGTCATAGAATTTCAAAATTTCGAAGCTCACTGCCCAGCGGAAAAATTTAAGAAATTCCTTCTACACTTTGACTGGGCCTATGGGCGACCACGACGCCTATGAAATTGATGAGAAGCCATGTGAGCTTGAGTCATGATCAGCCAGGAAACTTCAAAATTTCCAGCTTAAGAAAATGAAATTGAAGTTAAATCGCGATCACCTATGAAATGTTGTTAAATCGTATATTAAAGTCTGGGAGCTAGGGCTTCACACAAGGTTGCGATCATCCATCTGTTTTCATGTTTTGTAGATCATTGGGTTTTCTTATGAAAATTAAAAACTTTTCGAAAGAAATGTCAAAACTCGTTCGCCCAAGTCCATGTCACGATCACTAACGAAATTTGATTTTTGTCCGGGAAAAATTCGACGTCTCTCGTTCAATTTATGAAATGGCTCCTGAGCCCATTTGAACATCAGTCATGATCGCGATCACCTTTGAAATTTTGTAAAATTTTATACTAAAGCCTGGGAACTAAGAGTTCACCTTAAGTTGCGATCACACACGAATTTTAAGGCTAAAAAGGCTCGTCTTCTATTCGAAATGTCATGTTTTGCAGACCCTTGAGCCTGTTTGAATTTTCTCTAACAAAAACATAACTTGCGAAATTTCATTTTTTTTTTTTCTGTTAAAAATTCAACGACTCTTCTTCATTTTATAGCACCTGAGCCCATTCGAGTTTGAATCATGATCATCTGAAATATTTTCAAAAATTCAAGTAAAAATTTGGAGATTGATCTTGAAGTGGCCCTAAGGTCATTACCAATGAAAATGTTTTTCTTTTTCACAAAAGTCTGTTTATGAATCGGCCGTCGAATTACCTGAGTTTCAGCCGTGATCACCTGCGAAGTTTCAACATTTTATGGCAAAAAATCGACGACTCTGTGGAAAGCTTATGGAAAGTCTCTTGGGCCCAATTGAGTCACGATCACACAGGGATTTTTAATATTTTCCAATAAGAATCTGAAAACTGAACTCCGAGTGACCCTAAGGCCCATCCCGTTTTAAATAGAGACTACCTTATTGTCCGCATACGGCGGGGCCTTTGTGATCATCTAATTTTTTTAGGCGCGATCGTCTACGTGATTTCAAAAATTCGATGACTTTTCTTCAAGTTCTGAAAAGGTCCCTTGAGCTTGATCTCTGTTTGAGTTTGAGTCACGATCAACCGAAGAATTTCAAAATTTTCCATTAAAAATCTTAAAACTGATCTTCCACTCAATGAAGGTGTGAGGTGATCACCTGATCGTGAGTAGTGATCACCTATGTATAAAAGTGTTGAATTCCAAAAATGTTGCTTTTTTGTCGAAGAATGAATGTTGTGTCGATCCAGAGTGGTGATCGGGCCTACTGATCGTCGCGATCAGTTAAAAAGTTAAATATTTCAGCAGACAACTCTCACAGGGGAAAAATATAGAACCAACACTTAGCATACAATTAATGGGCTCTAATTAGCCGCTGCGTCACCGGATTGACAACTATTATACAGACTGATCCATCGAAAGTGTAATGATCGCAGCGCTACTATAACGCCTTGTCACAACTAGCGCCGCTGACTAATCAACCTGTCAACTACCACCATCATCTCGTGTATTGTTGACCTGGGAATTTCCCTCTCGGTTGGGCAACCGTCCAGGTCGTTCTTCACCCACCGCCCAGGTATCATCACTTCCGAGTAGAATTCCGCACCACGGTGTCAGGCAGTTTTGCTGTTTTTTATCTGCTTTTTGCTTTCCTCATCGCTTTTATTTTGTTTTTTTTTTTTTTTCTTCTTCTTTCGACTATTGTTAATGGAATACTGACGAGTCATTGACGGAAATACGGACAAATTAAGCTCTGGACCGTGGCTATAAGATGGGCTTAAAGTGCTTGTAATTGATGCCGTTTTAGGTCGTTGAATGGTTTAAACTGGCCTCTCTGTCGTAATCTGTACGTGAAACGATTTCCTGATCGTAGGTGAACAAAAGCAATCCAGTAAGACCCTTAATGATGGCGTTAATGACCGGTTGGTCGCTTCAGAACACTTCACAATGGATTTACGGCACAAGGAATGTATGAATATTTAATGTGGGGAAGGAAAAGTTACCGCTGTCACCATGAGTCAATTTAATTGGACACATGACGAGCGACGAAGACGGAAAGGTAGACTGCTAACACATAGACTGATGCTGTGCCGGCTGAATCACGGTCGGTTTGACTTTTCTTGCTACAAGCTTTCACTAAAGACTGACTCAGAGACGCTTTGTCTGGAGATATAATGCCTTTGCTTAAGGGTCTAAGGAGATTTTGGTGTCAAAGATTAAGTGTTGCAGATAAGACGGCTCATTTGGTCGTGGAAAAGTGGATGTACGTGGAGTAGGTTTTGAATCATATGGTGCTGCGGTAGGTAATTCCAATGAATTGGGCGATTTGTCTTTATCCCATAAAAGTCAACGGTTACTAACGACTACCAGCGTCAATCTGAGGCGATGACGTGGACAGTTTATTGCTCTGCCAGGTTTGGATTGAGCCACTGACCTGATAAAACCGACTACCTCGTAGCTCGTCCATCCGGCAGATGCCGGGGTTATACCAATACGCCACGCACCCCTGCTGTGCGTCATAATACATCATTACACATTACACTCAGCTGCTTCAAAACAAACAGATTCGTCGTAATGTTTGCCCACCGAATCAAGTATCACTTCGTCTCTGGTTTCCTTGATTCAGATGCCATAGCCATAGTCCGCATCCGATTGTATTACGACGCAATTGCATCAACACCTGCCTCCGAGACAATGCAGGCCGCGGGTCTGAGCACGTGTGTGTGTTTTGTTTCATTCTGTGTTTTTTAACGCGAGAAATATGCTCAAAACATCAAATCAAAAGTCGACGAAATGTCACGCACCCGACTTGGACTGATCTGTCGTGTGAGTGTGATTCAACGATAGTACGAGCGTAGCAGCTATTGTTCCAAGATAGTGGGCGGGTGTTACGGAAACGTCTAAAGCTTGACTTTGACATTCAGGCACGAGATGCATCCGATTTCTATATCGCACAGGATGTGTACGTATTCATACCGTGAATTATTTCTAAAGACAATCGCTTTCGGACGTGATCAGCTGGCCCCGACCATACATAGACGGCCACTTGATTTCACTGGCAATGCAACACGACGTCAATTACCTTTCAATGCAATCCGAATGTCTGTATTGCCAAACGTAAATAAACAAAAGAACAAAACAATCGGATACACGCTTATGTACATACCGAGTATGAATGGATAGATGACGACTGATGTGCAATGCATTGCTAAGCGAGTTTCGAGCTCGCTTCAGACTAGTCCAGCTTGTGAGATTGATTGGCAATTGGATGCAATACCAAAAGCCCGATATGGCCATAGCAGGAATAAGAATTCCTGTAATGTCGACTACCTTTTCTGGCCGTCAGCACACATGTACTGGCCTCTCCTGTTTAATTGCTCAACCACTATTGTCTGTATGGGAGCAAGAGTACAATGAAAATGATCGGAAGCGCGGTACCAATGACCTCAAAGCGTCACAACGCGACTCATGTTCTGCATGACTTCAGATTTGGGGAATATACAAACCACAGCCAACCGACGACACATGTAGTCGTTTGTCGTCGTTCCATGTAACTTGTGAATTAAACACAATTTAAAACAACAACAACTGAGCAAAGAGATTAATCGGTAGATGGGTCAAGTGGATATGAATGTGGATGGAGATGGTGTGTGGAATTTTTTTTTTGACGAATTTGCTTCCTGAATTTCTTGTTTTTATTATTTATTCGAGGGAACAATGGTCAAGAAGAGATTCCGACCAGTTGGAGATAATTCTTCGAGAAAAATTGTGTCAATTATGACGAATTTTATGATTAAGGGCTAAGGGTTGCCACGACAAGTGATCGTACAGTAACCTGACGGGAATGGTTTAGTAAAGACGTCCTTTGGTTATTTAAAAAAATAAAATCTGTTCACGAGAAAAACGATCTACTGGTTTCCATACTATTATTAAATTCAGATGATCCTTTCGAGATTTGGTGATTCAGAAAATGAGTAAACGACACCTCAAGACCACTAGTATGGAGCAGGCCAGAAATACTCGACAACAACCGTTGACAAAAAATCATCGACTTATAGCACTTGAAGTAAGATCCAGGCTATGATCAGCTCAAATGTTTAGACAATCGGATTTACTTTTGTGACATTCTAGGAAGACAGTTGCAATGATGGACTGTCAGGACAACCTATGGAAGTACATATGTCATATGTAAACTACGCTCGCATAGTGCTGATCCATGGTATATTGTAGAATCGATTCAAGAAAAACGTCGAGCGTGAGAGGGGATTAAAAGCCGATTCAAAATGATTACATTCTCAATCCATATGACAACAGATATAAGTTTACATGCTAGAGATTGCCTGTATAAGCCAATGACTACCGTCACATTCCAACTGCCTGGCACACCAATCGATACAAAAAACAGAAACCCAGAGTCTTACGTGAATGGATAATGCTCTGCCTGGGAATTTCCCGCCTAAGAGAATCTAGTTCATCCAGATGGAGCAACTATTGTACGAGTTGCTATTTGATATCGAATTTAGCGGCATGCACAGGGTCTTTCATTAAGCGCTTCCTATCTTTAAATTTTAAAAAACCAATGTGTGTGAGATATCTGACGTATGCAGACAGGCCCATGTAGAGGACGAGACGACGGACGAGAGCTGCCCGCGAGCTTTATGAACAGAAGGGAGCATGCGCTTCAGAGAAGTAAAAAGAAGGAGCACGAGAAGCGCGAGATCGAGGAGATGGAGAGATGTTATTGCAGGAACGACGCTCGAAAGTCTTACCAAAAAGTAAAACGAACATGCCAAAGCTATAAAGCCAGAGCAGAAGCCTTCAGGGATGAGCACGGACAACTAATAGTGGAGTCACAGTCGATGCTGAGATTGTGGGAGGACCACTTCTGCAGACTGTATAACGACGATGCTAGTCAAAATGCCGCCGTCAGGGAGAACGAACCAATCACAATGGACGTAGACGAAAGAGAATCCCGTCTATCCGACCCAGACGATGTTGCATGCTATAAAGCTGCTGGAGCAGACGGACTTGCCGCGGAACTGTTTAAAGCAGCTGGCGATGAGCTCATCTGTAAGATATGGTCGGAAGAATGCTTGCTCGATGAATGGAATCTCAGCATCGTTTGCCCGGTCCATAAGAAAGGAGACCCCTATGACTGCGTCAATTACAGAGGGATATGTAAGTCTTCTGAACATTGCGTACAAGATCCCCTTTGCCGTACTGAGTAAGCGCCTGAAACCGTTCGTGGACAATCTGATAGGTTCCTACCAGTGTGGATTCAGGCCAGGTAAATCCACAATAGACCCAATATTTACGCAACGGCAGATCTTGGAGACGACCCATGAATTCCAGGTCGACACGCGCCATTTTTTTGTCGACTTTAAAGCCGCGTATGACAGCGTTTATAGAGACGAGCTATGCAGAGCCATGTCATGCTTTAACATTCCTGCCAAACTCGTCAGACTGTGCAGGATGACTATGGAGAACTCTCGCTGCTCCATTAAGGTCGGAGGTGAACTAACCGACTCATTCGATGTTAAGAAAGGTTTTAGACAGGGTGACGCACTGTCATGTGATTTCATTAACATCATTCTTGAAAAGATCGTGCAAGACTCTGTGGCCAGTACAAGAATTGAGAATACTTCAAGTCTGCACAATTGCTTGCCTACACAGATGACATTGACGTTATTGGACGGACAAAGCGAGACGTCAATGAGGCTTTCGCTAGCATTGAAGCAGAAGCGGCTAAAGTGGGTCTAAGGGTAAATGGGAACAATACCAAATATATGCTGTCATCAAAGAAAAATGCGCAACACCGACGTCTTGGTCAGAACGTCACCTTCGGCAGCTATATTTTTGAAGTAGTCAAGGACTTCGTCTACCTTGGCTCGATAGTGACAAGCAGCAACGACACCAGCGCTGAGATAAAACGCAGAATAACTCTTGCCAACCGCTGCTTCTTTGGGCTCAAGAGGCAATAGACCTCCGACTTCAGAGGAAGTCTAACGTGGTCAAATCGCACGATCTCGGTGGCCAGTATTCACACCGCCTCCACGTGAAATGACTTCGAATCGCTCGTGCAAAATTTCCAAAGTAGCGTGAGCTGTGTGGTAAGTAGTGCCGTCCTGATGAAACCACAAGTCGTTGGTGTCCGTATCATCTGATTCAGGCCAAAGGTTAAGTGTTAGTTTATCGTCTACTGAACCGTCGACTCACATTTATCCACCACACTGCAAATAGTCCTCTCGGTAGGACGATTATGGCGATCGTAAAATGGGCGAAGCACGCGGAACGTTGCCCGAACAGAGTACCCATTTTGATGAAACAGTTTTATCATTTCCACAGGCAGGCATCATACTGTTTATGTTTTTCCATATGTTTTTGAGAAAAATGTTAAGTAAATGAGCCATGCGTCGTCCTTCTCGTGACATGGAATATAAGTACGTTACTTACTAGCTAAAACTGTCCGCGGATTACAGACTTTCTTCGAGCCTTGGGAGTAAACGGAAGAAGCTAACCAGAGATATTGTATGTATGTATGTTGGCGTTACAGTCCATGAAGAACCTGAGCCGAACTTCTCTCAATCGCCCATGTTGTGTGTGATTTCATTTTCCCATAGGTGAAAGGGACCTACAGTTTATTGCCGGTTCCGAACGGCGAATTTCGAGAAGCTTTTCATGACAATTTTACTACAGGGGGTTTTGTCAGAACCCCGCTGAGGAGAAACACCGTGAAAAACACGTTCGATGACATGGCTGTGTCGGGATTCGATCCCGTGTCATCGGCGTCAGAGGCCAACACACTACCCACTGCGCCACGGTGCTCTCCAGAGATATTGGGCCTAGAAAAATTCGCTTTCGTTAGCTTGTTAAAAATCAGATTAACTGGGATCCTAGAATGTTTTGGCAGCCAACCGAAGCACTGCATAATATGGGGGCATTACAGCCCATAAAGTGTCAGAGCCTAGCTAGAGTAATGTACGCCGACTTCAAACGGCGAATATGAAGAAGACTCCGACGATACCACGTATATATATGAATTACTTTGTGCGGAAGGAAGGTGTTCATAATGGACATGCCATTTGCACAGCAAAAATCCAACAACCTCTCTCCGTTCGCGTTTTGATGAGGATCACCGTTCCTCCCAATCACACTCCTCCGTGTCGTTACATCCACACCCACGTGGGCGCTGAAGTCACCCATCAGGATATAGGAATCCATTTCAACCACCCTATCAACGGCAGCATCAACTTCACCTAAGAAAGTCGCATACTCTGACTCTAGATTCGGTGCATAGACCTGCACCAGAACCAAAGTTGATCTTTCAAGCTTGAAATCGCGGCTCTCCCCCCTAATAATATCCATACCAAAACCGCGTCTGCCAGCCTGGCACTTATGAGTATCCCCACTCCCGCCTGTGCAGACATTTGAGATGCAACTCCCGATAGGAAGAGTTTCCACCCGTCCGAAAGGTCCACAGTTCTATATCCTCTTTGCTCTGTCGACGAGATACCTACGATATCTAACCGATACCTGGCAGCTTCCTCAACCAGTTCAAGATGCTTTCCTGTGAGCGATGAGACGTTCCATGTGCCCACCCTAAGTTGATGCCGTTGTCTGTTGCCTTTTACTCCCCGTACGTACTGGTTACGGGGGCCGTGGCACACCAGGATAAGCAGTTTCCGACGCAGGTCTCCTTCTTGTCATCCAGAGCACACTTACCATATTCATCGTTCTTGTTGGAAATGAATTGTTAACGACACCACTGCCCTCTACTAGCGCCATTACGCCACCTGTTTCCAATTTAAATTCGTGGTATATGCTACTATTACAACCTATATGGTTCGTGTCCTGAACTTAACGAACTTAACGAATCATCTTTGTTATATCTAAATATTCCGTTATACATCCCACCTCCACCATATCAGGACAAGTTGGTTGCAAACTTACAGCTGTTTCCGTGGTGTAGTGGTTATCACATCCGCCTAACACGCGGAAGGCCCCCGGTTCGATCCCGGGCGGAAACAGACGGGTGCGTGTTACGCGCGTCCCTTTTTGTTTTCCATAATTAAGATTAAAAAATCGAAAAATCAAAAAAATTGTGTCTGTTTCCGCCCGGGATCGAACCGGGGGCCTTCCGCGTGTTAGGCGGATGTGATAACCACTACACCACGGAAACGACTTGATTCCTGGTTGATTGATTAAGGTTTTCTGTCGTTCGATGTATATCAGATAGATAGTCCGCTGTAGTTCCTTAGTTACATCGAACTAGCATTGAACTCTATCCAAACTACCCAATTCCAGTGGTCATAATAGAATCGAACAGATGAGGCACTTAAAAGGTCAATTAGTAGCGCCTGCAGTAAATAAACTGATGATCACGCGAGCAAACAGTGAGTCAACAGTCGTTTCATAGTTTATTACTACTTAAGCCCAGTTATGTATCTCTATTCCAGTCTTTTGACCTTTTTTTCATATTTACATCGTCTAGGTCTATAGGCGCATGGGCTTCTCCTCCCCTTGAATTTGAAACGCACAAAGTCGGCAGACAGTGTCGGCTCACGATTTCGATTGAATAGACCATCGATCACGTGCAAGTCGTCGCCTTAAAGTAAAAAATCAAGATGAAGACTCTAGGGACTACATACATATGCCGGTCGATTCCTGTACCTTGAATATCCTCAAGTCGCTTGTAGGCAACAAAGTTTCCGAAGAACTCCCCAACAATAGAAATGTTTTTCCTCATACCATTCAGGTTTCTCTGGAGGCTGTCGAACTTGTCATACGGGTCATGGTTTATGGATCGAATCTAGATAGAGTGTCTGTGAAACTAGCCTTGACTTTTAGTGGTACTTACCACTTTTCTTTCGGACAGAAGCATACCGCCATACAGGACTAGCATCGGCTTCTTCAGAAGTGTCGGTGAGTCCATCGCGAGCAAAGACGAATTGCCGGAGACATCCTTGACGTCCAAGCACACTATATCGAGTTTATCTACCTAAATTACAGATCTTTGAGGTGAATTGATAGGAAAGCGAGGATGTGGAAGAGTTACCAACTCTGACTTCCCAAGCGGAACCGAAAGAACACCTGTAAACGGCCGGGTGTTGTCCAGCGCCTTGACTATATCCATTTTCGAACTGAAATGCTTTGAATGAATTTTGTTAGGATTCCTACCGCCGGATAATCATACTCACACCTCGCACTGCCCATTTAGAGTCGAATTACAAGAGTCCCCCATCAGAATCGACCATGATATAACGCTTGGATGATTCCTGTATCGGGTGACGACTTTCTCAAGTCCACTTAGCGGGCTTCTGCAATCAAATACACCATCACACCTAATCGTCATCAGAATTTTATTCCGATTTACCCTAACACCACCATCAAACCCTGTTCATCAGCAATGTCGAGCATTTCCTCGGAAGGCATTGAGTTTGTCGCTATCGCGTTTGCATTCAACCACTTCAGGAGAACCATGTCCCTTAGACCTGTTTGAGGGCTGAAATTCGTTCTCTACTCAATGTTGGAGTTGGAACAGTTCTAAATGCCATACTCACAGCCCAATCTGTGCTGGTCTCGACGCCGCGGAGATAAACGATTTTTCCATTCACTGTGAGAGTGCTCTCGGACCAATGTAAGGACCTAAAGCCAACTTTCTTCCGGTACACATCCTTCATAGTGCTATCACAGAACTTGTAGTGCAATCGGAATACCAAGGTGTAGAGATAGCCCGTTGTTAATTCCATATCAGTCGGCCACCATAAGCTGCACTGTGGTATTGTGATAATACCACTTAAAGGGTCAGAGGTCATGTCCATAGCCACTTGAATGCCACTCATATCGAGCACTTGGACGGTAATGCACTTTCGATTAGTTTGAAGTAACCCGTTTGCAGTCACTCTGTACGAGATGGTACCTGTAAGAAGACAGAGTTGTACGGGCTCGTGGCTCAAAGGATAGTTGTGACGCACCAGTTCCATTGATGAGTGTAGTATTCACAGAAACGTCTTGGATGAAGAGCATCTCGGGGACAGTCCGCAGGCTTATGGAGTATGGAATCCCAACACCCATTGCTCCACTACTAGATAAAGCTAATCGGTTCTCTGAGTCGAATAGTAATCGCTCTGTCACGTCAAGCTCAATCGGCATCTCACTTGGCTGCTCCTGCCCGGCTCTGATACCATTCAGCCACTAGTAAGGGACTTACATACATAAGAATCAAGGAACCTTGCAGAAGCTAATGCATACCCACCACAACGGTCTCACTTGGAATTCGCTCCAGTCGAAGTTGGATCTTTTGGTCCTGCCTCCAGTACGTAGGAACGAAGAAATTCCTCTCATACCACACCACATTCCGACAGATTTTCAGGTCAATTTGGTCCACTACGTCGTGGTGTCCACCAGGAACAGCTATTTTCACACTACCATTAACCTGACAAGATACTATCTTTAGCCAAATGCCACAAAAGTTGAACAATGTCAACGACGCACCTTCCGTAGTCCACCTAGCTCGTTGTATTCTAATGGCTCGCCCTGCTCCTCACAATAACATCTCCACACTCCGTCCAATGATAGCACCTGACGCGTCTCATTAGGCCCGTCATAGGCACTACATACCACGGTGAACCAAAATACCAACACCCGCCGAATCATGTCGAGAGAGAACACCACCCACCACGCTAAACGGTCACACGAACAATTACCACAAAGTGAGCGTCTTTCGGGGATTTATACCAAGATGCGGTGTCGCGATGCAAGCTCAAGACCTGGTACGTGTCACAAGTTAATTTCCGTAAGTGATACTTGATCCATGGCATATGGTCAAGTCGGTTACGGATTCGATTACAGTAGTTAGATCTCTCACTCGAATTGGTCATGATGGCCTAATTGTGCGAGTTGGTCGCTCACTCACGCACTTGTCGCGGTAATCATGCCCACGCTCTAGGTAAACGCTTGGTGCAGGTGGTCAAAAGGACCCACGGAATGACCTGGAATCGATGAATTTTTGTTTTTATTTTTTTGGATGGTTCGTTAAAGACAAACAGTTGGTGTGAGAATGGTGGTTGCGTATGAGCAATCAGTTTGATGGTGGCAGCACGACAAAGGACACCTTTTGACGGTGTTCAGGTGAAGTTTAGAAACCAGTTCGTCACGAGGACTTGTGACGAATTGGTTGGTGTATTTCGCCTCTTCGTCGGGATTTAAGTTTTTTTTGATTCGAACGCGACGTGCGATGCGGTGGATGTGTCGTATTAAGTTGAGTTGCGTGTGAGTGGTGCGTTACGAATGATATCCGTCTAATCAGGATGTACATCAAACTGCTTACGAGGTGGTGGTTATTAATTGGAATTGCCAGTAAGTCATGATGTGTGTTTGTTTACACTATACTTGAGGACAGATTCGCGAATTAAGTCGTTTTGTGTCCTTAACTCCTTGCTTAACTCGAGGTGCTCTCCTTCTTCTTTAGCGGGCATTCCTCCTGGGCTTCCATAATAAATGAACTCATGTTTTATTTAACGAAAAAACAGTGAGTTATTTTCGGAACAGGAACAGTTGGTCATTAGAGTTGCGGTGGATTCATTCAATAAACACCGAAGTAACCTGAATGTTAAGGAATCACACGCGTTGTCGTTTGGGCTAAAAGCCGGCTTACCATTCTCTTTGTATGGCTTTGTATGTCATAGTTTTAGGCGTGAGGTGAAGTGCTGTGGAAATTAACAACCGTGCGTCGCGTCGGGGGAAAGAGTTTCCTCAAAGTCTAGTGCATACTTATAGGCGTTACTTTTTAGTTTTTTTTTAAATTTGGTCAGAATTTCAGAATTTGCAGTCCACAGAGGACAGTTCTTTATACAAACGGGACCATAGACTGTACGCAGAATTTTCCTTTCGAAACGACCAAGGGCATCTTCATCCGCTTTTGTTGAGGTCCAAGCCTCTGCGCCGTAAAGGAGGACTGGGATGATCAAGGTCTTATATAATGTCACCTTGGTATTCCAAGAGAGGGTTCTACTTCTCAATTGCCTCTTAAGCCCAAAGAAACAGCGGCTGGCAAGAGTGATTCTGCGTCTTTCTTAGCGCTGATGTTGTTATCGCCGGTCATCAGTGAGCCAAGGTAGAAGAACCCCTTGACCACTTTAAAGCTATGTATATCCGTCCATGGTGACGTTTTGGCCAATACGTCGGTGTTGACCGTCTCTTTTTGATGATATTTGGTTTTGCCCTCATTAACCTTGAGACCCATCTTAACCGCTTCTACCTCGATGCTTACAAAGGCCTCATTGATGTCTCGCTGTGTCCGTCCAATCACGTCAATGTCGTCGGCGTACGCAAGCAATTGCATAGACTTGAATCTTGTGTTGGTCAGTAACTCTTGCACGATCTTTTCAAGCATGATGTTGAAAAAGTTGCATGACAGCGCGTCACGTTACCTAAATCCTTTTTTAACATCAAAGGTCTAGGTTTGCTCATTACCGACCTTAACGGAGCAGCGAGAATTCTCCATTGTCATCCTGCACAGTCGGACGAGTTTGGCAGGGATGTTAAGACTAGACATGACTTTGTATACTAGTCTGTATGCACACTCTCATACGCGGCCTTGAAATCCACAAACGGTTTCAGGCGTTCACACAATACGGCAGAGAAGATCTCTAAAGTTGGCGCAATTATAGGGGTCTCCTTTCTTATAGACCGGCCAAAGGATGCTGAGATTCCATTCGTCGGGCATGCTTTCCTCCGACCATACCTTGCAAATGAAATGGTGCATGCACCTTACCAGCTCATCTCCAGCCGTCTTAAGAAGCTCAGCAGACAGGCCATCTGCGCCCGCGGCTTTCTTAGACTTAAGTCTCGATATCGCTATTTTGACTTCCCCTATTACGAACGGATCGTTCTGTTTGACAGCGGTATCTTGTCTGTCATCGCCGTTATACAGTCTGCAGAAGTGGTCTTTCCAAATCCTCAGCATCGACTATGATTCTACTACCAGTTCTCTATTTTCATCCCTGCAGGCCGCCGCTCTGGCTTTTTAGCCGAGGCATGTTCGTTTTACCTTATTGTAAAACTTCCGGGCGTCATTCCTGCGGAAGCATCTCTCCATCTCCTCGATCTCACGATTTCGTGCTCTCTCTTCTTTCTTCTGAAGAGCGTGCGTTCCTCTCTTCTCTTCTGCAAATAGATTTCGCGAGTAGCTCTCGTCCGTCATTGCAGCATGGCTTTATATGCCTCTTGTTTTGCTGCATGGGCTTGTTCGCATTGTTTATCGAACCAGGAGGCGATTTGAAACCCAGCACCTCTGAGGCAGCGTATCTGACGGCGCTCTGGCAATGCGTCCATTCCTGTTTTAGTGTTTGTGCTGCTGTGGGCAGATTTTGAGAGAGCTCGGAGTAGGCACGATCGGCAAAGATTCTGGCAGTCTATTGCGATTGTAGCTTTCTGACGTCAAACCTACGTTGTCCTGCTCGACTTCGAAGCATTCTTGATATTCTCATTCGTACCTTGGCTACAACAAGGTAGTGGTCCGAGTGGATGTTGGCCCCTCGGAAGGTTCATACGTGGAGAACACTGGAGGAGTGTCTGGCGTCGATCGCAATGTGATCAATCTGGTTGGTGGTCGACTGATCAGGTGATCGCCAGGTTCCTTTGTGGATGTTGAGATGCGGGAATCGTGTGCTTGCTACAAGGAGGTTACGTCCCGTTAGGAAATCGATTAGCCTAAGTCCGTTGTCAGATGTGGTGTTATGGAGGCTATACTTTACTATGATCGACTCAAATATGTCCTCTTTGCCCAGTTTTGCATTCAAATCTCCTAGAACTATTTTTGTGTCGTAGCTGGGACATTGGGCATAGGTTCTATCTAGGAAATCGTAGACTTCTTCTTTGAGTTGATCGTCGTTTTCTTCCGTTGGGGCGTGAACGCATATTAAGCTAATGATTCCAAACTTAGCTTTGATGCGGATTGATATGAGGCGTTCGCTTACATCCCATGTTCGTTTTACCTTTCCGTATAACTTGCGAGCATTATTCCTGTGATGGCATCTCTCCATCTCCTCGATCTCACACTTTTCATGCTGTCTTTTTTCTTCCTTAAAAGCGTGTGTCCTTCATGGGCTGTAACGCCACCAAAGAAGAAGAGGAAGAAAAGCGTGTGTTCCTCTCTCCGTTTCTGGTCGTAATGTTCACGAATGGCTCTCGCCCGTCTATGTAGCATGGCTTTGTAGGCGTTTTGCTTTGCAACATGGGCTTTCCCGCATTGTTCATCAAACCAGGGGTTTCTAGCTGACGGTGGTTTGAAACCCAACACATCAGAGGCAGCGTCTCTGATGGCACCAGGCACGCTGGCATTGCTCTCGCTGTTGTTCTGTGGGTTACTCCGGTGTCATTGGAGTTTGCGAGAGGTTGAGGGAAATTCGATCGGCAAATATCCTTGCGGTCTCCTGCGATTGTAGCTTTCCGACGTCAACCTTTCGTTGTCCACCTCGGCTCCGTGGTATCCTTGATATCTTCAATCGTACCCTGGCTACAACAAGTTAGTGATCGCAGTCGATGATGGCTCCGCGGAAGGTTCTCACTTCTAGGATGCTGGAGGAGTGTCTGGCGTCGATCGCAATGTGATAAAATTTGGTTGGTGGTCGACGGATCAGGTGATCGCCAGGTTCCTTTGTGGATGTTGAAATGCGGGAATCGTGTGCTAGCTAGAATGAGATTACGCCCCGCCAGAAAGTCAAGTAGCCGATATCCGTTTTCGGACGTGGTGTCCGCTTACTATGCGTTCACGCCCCCAACCGAATTGTGATCATTACCGACCAAGATATTACAGCTGACACTTGGTGTATCTCATTCTTTTTTTTTTTGTGAGGCACTAGTTCTAATATACTCGTATAGCATGGAACACAGCGACTTGTGTAGACCTATTGTACCTACTACTGCCCTTCCCTCCTGTACTTCCCTTAGAGTACAATGGACTAGTATTTGTTCCAACAGATAGTAGAAACCTTCAATCGATCAGACGAATAGTTTCTCCAATTTCCTAATAGAACTGAGAATGTCTCTCGTAGAAACTGAGTCCGTTAGAAGTCATAAGTTCACTGAGAAAGATACGCTTCTGCAAAGGGTAGCATACTCACATAGATTGTACGCAGCACGCGGAGGCTGTGTGTCAACTTGGATTGGGCAGGGACAGAGACCGAAGCTGACGTTTGCTATGTTAAACGCGATCAGCTTCTTTGCCCTATTTGCTCGCTTCCTCCCCCCTTTATGAATATCAATAGATGCACGCTAATGACGTATAACGCTCAAATAATATTCTTTTTTGACAGTTTGACGCGGCGGAAGGAAGTCTAAATGCACAACACAACTATAGCCATTGATTTTTGAACGACTTTGACGCCGTTTTCTGGTCCTGCCTCACCTTTGCCACGATGTTCACTTAAATGATTTGTTGCTTCCGGGTAGTAACCATAAATCCAAGTCTCGTCTCCTGTATTAATGCATTTCATTTTGTCCTGATACTCAGAAAGCATTGTTTCAAGCACTACAAAGGTTTCCCGAAAAAATGTGTGTTTTCGGTATAAATCGAGATTTTACGTACTAGGGCTGGGGTTGATGGTCGTCCGGGATGCCCTCAGTCTTTGACACATTTTCGGCCTTCTTTGAACTCCTTATACCATATTTCGCATTTAACAGGCATTTGCGTCGGATGTTTTTTGAGTTTTTGTTTGGATGAAAAAAGAGCAATTTCGTACGGTAATTCGCTCTTTTCTAAATTTTGAATGGGGACAGATAGAAATTAAATGAAAGTTCAAGAATTTTATTAAAACATTGATTTATCAGAAGAAATATCTCCAATGCCTAAGGGGTAACCGCTATCGTGCCCATAAAAATGCTCTTTATGTTGCGCATCACTTTTTAAAAAAAAAAAAAGCTTTCAGCACAGCGCATTTGGAGCAACTTGGTCCAGACTAAACTACCAGCACGCAAACCCATAAGCTTTAGCTAAAGAACACAGCGAAAAAGCTTAACCAAATGCAAGCACCCCACAGACGCCATCCGCCAGAACCAAGAGCAGCATCAAGAAACGCGAAAATCGCACCCGCCGCATCCCAAGAAGCCGTGTGCAAAGAGGAAGAAAACAAAAACATTCGAACATCTGTGTGCGGTGCGACGTCAAATCAAAACAGAACAAAAGAGCCAAAGCTGAAGACCGTCGAGTGTTTCTTGTGTTCCTTGCGTTGCGTATGCCTTTCAGTCGGTTTGAGAACGCGCTCGTCGTTGCTCTCAAAGTGAGTGTTGTGTCGGTTGTCGTTGGGTGGTGACTTGTGCCTGCTGCTTGGACTGTCGTGTTCTTTTACGGGTTGTGTCAATTTTTCTTTTTTTGTTTGTTCGTTTTTATCGCTAGTCTAATCCTGGTCATATCGTATACGATAGAGTGTACAGAGTGCATGGAGTTCGTACAGCATCTGGAACCGTACCGACTAACCTAACCAACTCATTCATATCCATCAAAAAAGAACAACATCAACGGCGATAGGACAAAAGAAAGGAAAAAGGTAAAGAACGAACAGTGTTTTGTGGCCATATGTATGCAGATGAAAGGTGAGTGTCCCCGGTGATGAGCATAGGGTGGAGGCGATCCATAAAGACGACTGATGAGTTAAAAAAAATTCTGCACACGGCTTATGTCATTTTAATTGGGATTTCCTGTAAACAGTGTCAAAAGAAAGCGAGAGTGAAGGGACAGTAGTGCGCGTGCGTTGAAGATGCGTTTCCCTCCTTGAAATCTGCTTGCAACTGTCATTCGCGTCACATTACAACTAAGCGGCCGTGTCGTTATTTCTCTTCGTTTGAAATATCCGCTGTGGCTGCAATAAAACAAAATCGAAATTGCTGACAATGAAACATAAATCAATTTTTTCATACACCCATGACTTGACGGGGCTGTCGAATGAACACATTCCGGGGCGGTTCGGTGGATGGGAAAAAGTCCAGCCGGGTTGAAGGAAATGTTAATGACATTTCCATGAGAGACATCAAATGTCAGCGGAATGTCATCCCTTGAAGGTTGTCATTTGGCTCCCCATGGATGCATGTTATTCAGTGATCAATTGATTACCACGAAGTTAGCGTGGAGCGAAAGGAACTTCCGTGAGTCGACAACAGGCATTTTGAATGTCATGCATAATGAATAGAATTACTTAGGTAACTGCAAGGCATTCGGTACTGGAAGACGGTTGGAGGCGGAGTAATTGTTTCATTGTTGGTGGTAGAAATATTTAGGTCTTTGGCTGCTAACTGCATGTCGTGGGAGGCCAACCTAATCGTTACGTAGTTTTTCCGTGTCTTTCATTTTGTCTAATTAGGATTCTCTGAAAACTGACAATATGTTATTGGAGAATTAGGCTATATCGTTAATTTTTCAGCCACAGTGAGAGCGGGGTATTAGCTTTTGAGGCACTTACTCACTTGCGCTGTCAGATAATCGGCATGCCGCAAGGCACAGAAGTAGGTTGTGTGCTTTTTCTTTGTAATCAAAATTGAATCATTGGATTTCTTACGAGTCCGTGTTCTATCCGGGATTTGTAAAATTTCTAAATATCGGTGAAAAAATGTCGCAAAAGTGACACAATAAGTAATTTTGGCATATGTCAAAGGCTTTCAATTAAAAATTGTAAATTCTGTGGCGAATCGTATTGGATCGGGTTTTCCAATAAGGACTTGACAATTTTTTTTTTAAATAAAATTTTTATTACTTGCAGACGTTGCTCGTTCGTGTACGTTACCGTGATGAAAATGATGGGCTTACTGAATAAATTGAAAATGACAGTTCGATGATTAATGAAAGGGTGCGTTCACAAATTGAATTCAAATTTGTCAATTCCCCATTGGAATACCTTATATGAAATATGAGGTTTTTGCCTTTCTTCGGCGATATGTTCAGTGATCATTTTGCATTAGTCCAGTCGTGGACTAATGAAAGAAAAAAAAAAAAATCCAATCACTTTGGATCACGTTGAAGAAGAACAATAATAATCCGGGCATCAAACGGTTGTTGCCAAATCTTGAATACACATTGTAACTTCATAAATACTCCTATTTTTGACAGCCTTGGGCTGTCAGCGGCTAGCTGCCATGCGGTCTCGTTTTTCATATTGACATTTGTGAATTTTGGAACATTTATTGTCGTCTTGAGTTTGGGGAGGTTAAAGGCGGTACCATACTTTTTTGAGAGGTTTATTTGACATAGAGTAGTCGCAGAGCACGGCAGCTCAAAATTAAGTCACTTGGTAGCTTCGTTTCAGCTGATGCAAACAGACGTTCTCATTACTTCTCCTTCTTTGGTGGCGTTACAGCCCATGAAGGACCAGAGCCAAGCTTCCCTCAATCACCCATGTTGTGTGCGATTTATTTTTACACAGGTGAAAGGGACCTACAGTCTTATAGCCGATTTCGAACGGCGTGAGTCGATAAGCTTTTTCATGGCAAGTATACTACGGGGGGTTTTGCCAGCACCCCGCCGAGGAGGGACGCCGCGAAATAACATTCGATGGCGTTGGTGTTATCGGGATCCGAACTCGCTCATCGTGCTTCAGAGTCCAACACACTAACCACTGCGCCACGGCGTAAGTTCTCATTACTTACTTACTTTTATTTATGGCGGTACAGTCCTTTGTGAACCTGGGCCTCAACCAACAAACGGTCTTTTGCCAACTGTTTCCAGCGACGCACTTCCAGTTGGTTAATGTCTCCTTCCACCTGCGCTACCTACCTTTGTGCTGGGTCGTCCCTCGTGGTTGAACTCGAAGACTCTTTGGACCGGAGCTGTGTTATTCATTGGCTCTACATAGCCTAACCACCTTAGACAGCCCGTATAATTCGTCTTCTCCTCCACACTCCGTCAATAGAAACGATACCATAGATTGAACGTGGAATTTTCCTCTCGAAAGGACCAAGGGTTTCCTCAGCCGCTTTCATTAAAGTTCAAGTCTCTGCGCCATAGAGGAGGATCGGGATGATTAAGATTTCGTATAGCCCAACCTTGGTCTTTCGAGAAAGGGTTCTTTTACTCAATCGCATCTTGAGCCCAAAGAAGCAGCTATTGGCAAGAGTAATTCTGCGTTTGATCTCAGCGCTGGTGTTGTTGTCGCTGGTCATTAGTGAACCAAGGTAGATGAAGTACTTGACCGTTTCGAATTTGTAGCTGCCAATTGAGACGTTCTGGCCGAGATGACGATGTTTTACGTCTTTTTCTGGTTGACAGCATATATTTCGTTTTACTCTCATTAACCGAAAGACCCATTCGTTATCACCCAGACCCAGACGTTATCACGTGTTTCCGAATAAAGACGATATCACTCAACTCTTTACCTTTTGATGGTTAGTTGGACCAAGACTATGAGCTAGTAGGAGTCTGTCTCTAGATTTGCTGAGCCCGAATTGAAAGATCCGACCAGGATGAATCAGAATATCAAGCTAAATTTTGCCTGCAATCAGTCGTTATTCAGGGCGCAAAATTTTGAGGGCGCCACTATCTAAAGCTCTTTTGCACTGGCAAATTATTCATACTAAGAGGAGCTATTTGCTTGTTATGTTAATCGAGAATTTCGTGACTTTGGCACATCTCCCCGGCCGATGTTATTAGCTTCATTGCTCACTTCGGAATTTTAGGGGGCGCCATAAGGGAGTCAATGTGACCTTCTCAATTACGTATGTGTGTTCGAATGATAGCAATGAGAATATCTTGAAATCACGATCAGTCAGAGAAAGTCACATATGATCGCAACATTTTGCACAATCGTTATCGAGGTCAAGCTTCGATACCCTGGAAAACTGTGATTTCAGTTGGTCGATGAGCAGGAGAAAGCATTATCAAGCACCATTGATCATTATCACTCCATAATCAGGTACGCAAATATTCATTCCATGATCATCGACAAGTGCGTAGACCTAAATCCACTTGTGTCTCATGATACAATATGAACTTGGCATCATTTTACGCACAGTCGTCTTCGCATTTTCACGGCTACGTGCCTTTTATTACCTAAAATCTTCTCAACCGTTATTTCAGGTTATTCCATTCACACCTCACTACAAGCTCAGTGACTGTCATACGATGTGTCGCTAATTATTTGAAACTTTCAAGCACATTTTTCCACTCCATGAAGTTGTACTGAAATCACAGCGCACCAAATTCGCAACGCCTGGTCGTCGCAACCGTTAGAACATTGTCGATGCAAATTAGTTGGCTGTCTTTTCGCCGTAGGCGATAGTAGTGTTGCACGTATGACCCAATGCAAAATATGAAAATAAGAACAGTGAAGATAGTGTAATGTAGGATTGGCCATTCTAGAAACCTAGAATGCAGTTTGTTCCACGTTCGGGTGCTTCGCAACGGTAAAGAGAAGAAAAGTATGGCCTTAACGACTGGTTATGGATTCATATCACGTTCAATGTCAGATCATGAATCATACGTTGGCGTTTCTCAGGCTCACGCAGGCCATAAATCACAATTCGAAATTCATAAATCCCAGCAAGGACAGTAAGGATAGCAGAGGTAGTATGTTTGTTTGTCAGTAACAGATAGATAATTGTCTGTGTCCAGTGTCCACGTATCGACAATGAGGTCGCATACAACGCCCCCTAATTCGAGTGGTCATAGTGTGGATTGGGTTTTCCAGTGAAAGTCCATTGTCTATCCGAAACTGGGCTAATTACTCTTAAGAGAGCTTGTAATGTGCAAGTTGGCGAATTTCGTTCAAACATCAATTACTTCATCCTGTCTGAGGAAGTGGGTCACTGCAACTAGCCGTAAGCAATAAGGGTGCTTTGTCGTTCGTCAAGCCGTTCTTTATCCGTCAATAAACGCATAGATACATGTGGTATTACGAGTGCAGCTGGGTAGTGTAAACCGAACCGCCCCCCAACGGAAGCGATACGATGCCAAAAAGAACAGTTTTTTTGTTTTGTTCTTGTTTTGCTCCCACTCAGTAGAAGGGTATATCGCACACCATACGGGCACTAATGAGTCTATCGTAATCGCATTGTGGCGCTACCACAGAACTAAACACTGACCTTGGGCCAGTACGCGTCTATTTCCTTCAACAAAGTCATTCTACAAATAAATGGGAATTAAGTACGCTTATCGTCTGTGAGTTGGTAAATCGTGTTGCAATACGGTTGCTCCCTCGCAGTACGTTTTAATATCCCATTTGGGATATAACACATCCTCATCCATCGTGTTTTGGGGCCGTGTACTCGTTTACGTGAAAACCTCTTTAGTAATTAAATGGTATCTGATGGTGCAAGTGAATGCAAAGTGTCCGCAGTTTGCGGCAACACTCGGGCATCTATAGAACGGTCATCTTCAGTTGCGGCACCGCAAGAGGAAAACCACCACAGGAGATGAGAATCCAAATTCTGATCAAGTGTCGACGGATTGAGCTATTCGGTAAGGCCGACAGGGATCATCCTATACTAGATCTGCTAGATCTGATTTGAAATTCGCAAAATATCGAAATGCATAATAGTATCTCAACAGCAGGGTGCTGTGTGCACCCGTAGGCTTTTTTCTTTTTGTTTTATTTCCAAACATTTCGGTGATATCGTATCTGAATTGACACACATTCCTTTCTGTAATTTGTTTTCATTCTGTAATGAACTACGGGCTACGTACGATGCAGGCTCGGTTTATAAAAAAGAAACAAAATCGCCCTTCGGCAGAGGTTTATAAATGCAACAAATGATCCAGTTCGGGTTCAGTTTGATTTAGAGACGGATTTGTGGGTGAGACTTGCTACTATACTCGTACTTCGTATCTGGACTTTTTGGTGTCGAAAGGAACCACTTTTTCCGGTGTGGGTTAAATCAATTTGCAACAATTGGTGGAATATTATCGGGTAAGTGAGTGAAGGATTACCGTAAAAAGCAGTTCTTGTTGTTTGCATGGTTTTGTTTGCATGACGATCACTAACCGATAGATGTAGTGTCCTTTATCTAGTATTTAGTATGATGTGCTCTGTGTGAACTTCTTTCTACATTACTATGTCGATCAGTCGTTTATAGAAGTCCGCTCTCTATGCCTAACATATGCATTTAGTGACTCGATCTACCCGTGATTTTTTATAAATTCATGCGAACTCATCAACCTAACCCAAAAACACAAATAAATCATCTGGTACGTGTCTGTCTATCTATCTGTACGACAAGCTTGAATCCATCTGCGATTCTTTCATTTCAAGTTGACTTTCAAAAAACTGGTTAAAGTTAATAAACAAACAACAGGCCACAAGGGATGTGCGTATACCTATCTTCGTATAATACACTAAGACGAAAGATTGAATAATTAGCTGTTTGACTAGCTGTGATCGTGTTTCTTTTCCCATTTTTTCGTGTTTTTTTTAATGAATTAGTGCTTTTGGGCACAAACATTTCTAATCAGCCGTCTATCTAAGTGTTGTTGAACTTATTAAGTCCCGGATTTACATATCTCGTTCCTTTTTCTGTCACATACATATGTAAGGACCTAGATGCTTACCGATCACTCGGGTTAATGATCGTGTTGAACTTTAATGTCAAGACATTGGTTCATTGGTTCCATCTAAACATGTGGTTCGAGTGACAACTGGCCATTGGTGTCTGCTACCAACATTTTCTTAAAGCCTAGAGCAGGTCTACAAATACTCGTGTTTGAGGGCATATGGCCTTTTAAGGGGAAGTTGTTGCTATCACCGCTTACTATCTTTTGTTAGGAGATTTGCTACTAAATTTTATACAAATCCATCGGTTAGCATACATTTGGCAGCCACTTATGTTTCACTTGTGATTTTTTCTACAAATATGTATTGAAAAAGAGCAGTTTCGTTAGGTGATTCACTTTTTGTTTTTGATAGAAAAAAACGACCAAGATGATAAAAGAGCGTTTTTGTGTGCTACTCATCGGCATATTTTGCTATCATTGACTGCAGCCAGATAGTGATTAATGAAGTTCAAACCTGCTCATATATCCATTCACGAAGTGTAATGCTCTTTTGAGTGGTGATGTTTTCGAAACGTTGTTTGTACGATTGTTTTTACGTCGATGGAACTGGCCCTTAGCAGAGACTAATGAATAGTCAAAGCATAGTGAATTCGCTGCGTTGAAAGTAAGAGCAGTCTCATTGGCCAGAATGCTCATTAATCCTCATGGATTGGTAATGGACAAAAATGTCGGTCTTATTCAGGTCGTTTGGGAGAAATTATTAATTGACTTAACCGGGCTTCGCTTCTCACTTTTCTTTAAACCAAATGTCTATGTAATCACGGAGACTGTGGTGATCTGTAACACTCTACTAAGCTACGAAGCTGATCGTAAACAACCTTAACCTCAGAGGAATGCGTCGTCTCAACGCCTATCCATTTTGGATCTTACACCGACGAAATACTTCCGAAAGTATTTCATTGTACCAGCTATGAGTATGAGATTATAGTCTACCAAATCCCTTATACAAGAGTGTACGAAGGGACGCGTTTAGATAGATAGAGAGATAACCTTTATGTGAGGAGTGCAAGTGTAAGATTGTAGACTGTAGGGCACAGTTTGAACTGTATACTAATAGGTAAGCTAGTTCTTAACCTTAAGTCGCTGATCGAAGCTCTGTAACCTGACGTCCCAAACCTGTAGTTTCCAACCTGAAATCCGTGACATGAAGACCCAATCATATAGCTCCTAACCTTAAGTTCCTAATTTGAAGCCCCTTACCTAAAGATCCTAAACTGAAGTCCCTAACCTAAAGTCCGTGACCTGAAGTACCTGTGGTCCCTAACCTGAAGTTCTTAATTTAAAGCCCCTAGCCTTAACCTGAGGTTCCTAACTGAAGTCCCTGACCTGAAGTTTCTAACCTAAAGTCAATAACCTGAAGTCCGTAAACTGAAGTTCCAAATTTGATGTCCGCAGCTTAAGGTGTCTAACCTGAAGTCCCGAACATGTAGTTCCTAACCTGAAGTCCCTAATCTTAAGTCCGCGACATGAAGCCCCAAACCTGTAATTCCTAACCCGAAGTCCCTAATCTGAAGTCCGTGACATGAAGAAAACTCTCAGTCGAGTCTCTCGAGCTTGGTGATCGACTTTCAAAATTCCAAGAGTAAAGCACTACACCTCTATTTGGTTCAGCAGCATTAAATCAAATTTCGTATGCGATTGCCTGGTTAGAACTGCCTAGATAGATTCTGGAACTGTTTGTGTATTATTCCTGAAGAAATAGAGTCGTTGGCGAACGATTGATTAGATTTGCAGATGGTCAGGCGTTTGAGAGCCTTCGTAATATCTCTAACCTTCACGAAATGTCGTTCAGCACAACTAGAGAGTTGTTTTCTGTTGCCAGAAGTGTGGTTTACGTGTATCCTAGTCGATGAAGCAATAGAAAATTTTTGATAGAACCATTTCTGAAGGCTCCAAGATTAGCATTTACTTTATCATGGTTCAGATGACAAGTATTGGCACTTGGGTGGTTTCGGTGTGCCATCACACTTTTGTTCACCTGCTGTTTGTGGCATTTTCATCAAATCGATAGTGTCCTTGTCAATACGTACGTACGTTACTTTGATGGCGCTACAGTTCGGGGTGAACCAGGGCCTCAACCAACAAGCCTCTCCAGCCTGCACGATCTTTCGCCGCCGCTTCCAGTGCTGCACGCCCAATTGGTTGAGGTCCCTTTCCACCTGTGCGCGCCACCTTAGATGCGGTGGTCTTCTGTTGCGTCGTCCCTCGGGGTTGGAGTCGAAGACTCTTCGGACCAGCGCGGTGATGTCCATTCGCTCTACATGGCCTAGCCATCTTAGACGTTCGATCCGAAGACGTCTAACTAGGCCGATGGTGCTGTACAGCCCGTACAGCTCTTGGTTGAATCTCCTCCTCCACTCTCCGTTTACACAAACGGGAAGCGCCGTCGAGGAGGACCGGGATGACGGATACCTTAGTCTTTCGAGAGAGGTCTCTACTACTCAATTGCCTCTTGAGCCCAAAGAAGCAGCGGTTGGCAAGAGTTATTCTGCGTTTTATCTCAGCGCTGTCGTTGCCGCTTGTCACTATCGAGCCAAGGTAGACGAAGTCCTTGACTACTTCAACAATATAGCTGCCGAAGGCGACGTACTGACCAAGGCGTCGGTGTTGTGTGTCTTTCTTTGATGACAGCATATATGTATTTGGTCTTGTCCCCATTTACCCTTAGACCCACTTTAGCCGCTTCTGCTACAATGCTTGCGAACGCCTCATTGACGTCTCGCTTTGTCAGTTCATTAACATCAATGTCATCTGCGTATGCAAGCAATTGTGTAGACTTGAAGTAGATCGTATCTCTTGTGTTGGCCGCAGAGTCCCACACGATCATTTCAAGAATAATGTTAAATAAATCAAACTACAGTGCGTCACCCTGTCTAAAGCCTTTTTTAACATCGAAGGGGTCAGTTAGTTCACCTCCGACCTTAATGGAGCAGCGAGAGCCATCCTGCACAGTCTGACGAGTTTGGCAGGAATGTTAAAACATGACATGGCTCTGTATAGCTCGTCTCTATAAACACTGTCATACGCGGCTTTAAAGTCGACAAAAAGATGGTGCGTGTCGACCTGGAATTCATGTGTCTTCTCCAAGATCTGCCGTAGTGTAAATATTTGGTCTATCGTGAATTTTCCTGGCCTGAAACCACACTTGTAGGAACCTATCAGATTGTGCACGAACGGTTTCAGGCGCTTACACAGTACGGCAGAGAGGTTCTTGTACGCAATGTTCATTAGACTTTGGGCTCATAGGGGTCTCCTTTCTTATGGAGCGGGCAAACGATGCTGAGATTCCATATATCGGGCATGCATTCTTCCGACCGTATCTTACAGATGAGCTCATTGCCAGCTGCTTTAAACAGTTCCGCGGCAAGTCCGTCTAATCCAGCAGCTTCATAAGACTTAAGTTTCAATATCGCTATCTTAACATCGTCTAGGTCGGGTGGACGGGATTCTCTTTCGTCTTCGTCTATTGTGAATGGTTCGTTTTGCCTGACGGCGGCATTTTGACTATCATCGCCGTTATACAGTCTGCAGAAGTGGTCCTTCCACAATCTCAGCATCGACTGTGACTCCACTATTAGTTGTCCGTGCTCATCCCTGCAGGCTTCTGCTCTGGCCTTATAGCCTTGGCATGTTCGTTTTACTTTTTGGTAAAATTTTCGAACGTCGTTGCTGCAGTAACATCTCTCCATCTCCTCGATCTCGCGCCTCTCGTGTTCCTTCTTTTTCCTTCTCAGAAGCGCATGCTCCTCCCTCCTTTTCTGTTCATAGAGCTTACGGGCAGCTCTCGTCCGTCGATTCAGTGTAGCCATGTTTGCATTCTGTTTCTCTACATGGGCCTGTCTGCACTCATCATCAAACCAGGGGTTTCTCGACGGTGGTGACTCGAAACCGAGTATATCTGAGGCGGCCTCTCTGATGGCGTCCTGACAACGACTGCATTGCTGTTCTATGGTTTGTTCAGATTGCATCGGGACTTGAGAGAGCTTGAGGGAGACTTGATCGCCAAAGGTCCCGGCGGTCTCCTGATATTGCAGGTTTCCGACGTAAAATGTTGGTTTTCTTATTCGACTCCGTTGATTCCGAGAAATTCGCACCCGTACCTTGGCTGCAACAATGTAATCATACGAGTCGATGTTGGCTCCTCCAAAGGTTCGGACATCTAGGATGCTGGAGGAGTGTCTGCCGTCGATTGCAATATGATCAATTTGATTGGTTGTCGATTGATCGAAAGACCATCAGGTCAGGTGTGGGAATCGTGTACTTGCTACTACTGGATTATGTCCAGTAGCCTTAGTCCGTTTTCTAACGTGGTGTTGTGTAGGCTGTGCTTTCCAATGCCTCCTTCAAAGATAGCTTCCTTACCCAGCTTCGCATTGAAACCTTGTTATCAAAAGGTCAACATATAACAAGTCTCTCTGCAGACACAGAGACAAAGTCAATTCTAATCTATCCCCTTACATTGCTGAAGATGTCAACTTTCTGAGTAGTAGTCTTTAACCTTCCCACTTTTCCTATCAAAGAACCAAAAAAACAGTCTGTCACCCGAGACTGAAGGTTGACTGAACACGATTTTTCTAATTTCTTGATCCCTCAAACTCCATTATAAGATCTTACACCTCTTTCAAAACAACATTCGCGTGTGTCATAACGCAGCGATAGTCACATCTTATCCTCTTCGGTTGTAAAAGATGTCGTTATCGCCAAAACACGTTATATACACATGCAAGTATACAATGTAGGTACTTTGTTTTGCGGTTTATTCATTTCCAATAAATGTACATATCTATCAATTCGAGTGTGTATCCAATAGCTGCCAAGTCGAACGGCGCATATCCCACCAAAGGCTGCGCTGTAATTCCTGATTTATGATTATTCGAAAAAACGCCCCCCAAACGCACCTTGACCCCACGGTTGCACCGTCTCCATGCCATCGTCAAAGTATTCATAAAAAAACTGAGAATCATTCCCGTCACCATCGGGCAATAAATGGCATCGATCTAAACGTTCTGGGCGTCCCTTTTGTCCCACAGCTGCTTATCTAGCTGCCATTTGCCACGTTCTAGATTCTAGATACCGAGTATCTACAGTACAGTATGGTATTGTATTTTGTACTCGTTCTCTCCAGATCTCCAGTGCGAGAGCGAGATACACACCATAGATACGTATAGAGAGAATAAAAGATTAGGAATTAGGAGAGTATACTCTCCGAGAAGCGAATTTATCGGATGCGTCATCACTTGCCTTGCCTGCCATCAGAGTAGAGTATCAAGCGCTCGGTGGTCACCTGTGCTCATTAGTTGACTTCCATAAGGCGCATACTATGGGCCTTCGTCGCGTGATCAAAAGTATCGTCAAGTCGTTTCTTTCAAGCAACTCGAGTAGTAGCTCCATTCCGAAGGTCGTCTGCATCCACGCGACAGATGCTCGAAAAGGAATTTTCACTTTTCCATTGAAATGGGGCAGACCACCTGTTCTCCCCGCAGACGATCTTTGGATTCGGAACTACCTACTCTGCTAGATGCTAGCTAATACGCGTAAATTGTTTTGAATTAATTCCATATTCGTCTGTCTCTTTTCTTTTCATCTATGCACCCGTCTCGAATGGCGTTGTATCCGGACTCCGGACTCATGTGTCGCGGTTTGTTGTGCTTTACTCGTGCGTTGTGGCGGTGGCGTTTTGTGTTTCGTCTTTTTCCACTTCGCTTCGCTTGACATCATCACCATGGTCGCCTTGAAAATGTGATGTAAGTATCTGGTGTGGAGTATGTATTGTATGTACATAGTTGGCGGCACATGGTGCACGCGATATTTCTAAATTTCTTGCGATTCATAGGCCTGTCTGACTGTCGTTTAGCGATTATGTGTACGGCGTTTTGCTCTGATTGAGGGCGAGTATCTAAACATCACTCCGGCACACGCTTGAGTCATAATATCACATTGTGTGGGCACAACAATGAAACGGCTGATAGATAAGATAACAATTGTTCTGATAGGTGTTTTGTGGATTTATTGATTGAGTCGTCAGTCGCACTAGTGGCGTATCTGTTGACTGGTGGTGGACGAGGGTGGGTTCTCTTGGTCGCGATAGACGATGATTTTTCTCGTTCTACAGTGGGTGTTGGTCACACCGGCAGCAATAGTGATTAGCATTTGTGAATTGATTGATTGGGCGCTCAATAATTGGGGTAAGTATTACCGTAAAGGAAGGGCTTGAGCATACATATGACGTCCTCGTACATATGTATGTACTTGGTTACAGTCTTGGCTATGGCCATATTTTTATCAGTTCCAAATGAGTTTTTTCATCGTTCCTTATCAGTGAGTAATAATTTATTATAAGGAGTGGTTTCTCACATGATTTACAAGGAGAACGCGGGGACGATAAGAAGACTAACACGGAATCCGGGGGACACATGAGCATTTTAACGTCAAAATATTTCGTCCTGCAGATGAGCAGTTTTTTGAAATGCATTTTAAAGGTGCTAGAACCTACAGCTGTCACTAAAGATTGCACGAAAGCGGTTAAGGTCGAAGGTCATCGACTTTAAACCCATAAGTGATCGCCTGGCTGTGATCCGCATCAGAGGCAGACTTTATAACATCAGCCCTATATGTACATATGTACACACGCCCCTACCGAAGAGGCTGAAAACACTATCAAGGAGGACTTCTATGACCTCCTGAACAATGTCTACGGAGCTTGTCCGGAGTACGATATTAAAATCGTACTCAGGGACTTCAACGCCAAAATCGGTAAGGAGAACACCCTTGGCGGAGTGATCGGAAAGCACAGCCTCCACGATACAACAACAGATAACGGCTTCCGATACACGGACTTTGCGACAGCTCGTAATGCGGTGATAAGTAGCACAAGATTCCCTCGTAAGCGAATCCACACAGTAACATAGCCAACCTGGCGATCTCCGGACGGTCGAACCGCCAACCAAATCGACCATGTGCTCATTGACGCAAGGCACTCGTCAAACATCCTGGATGTGCGAACATTCAGAGGGGCAAATGTCGACTCTGACCACTTCCTCGTAGCAGCAAGATTCAGAACTCGACTGTCCAATGTCAGAAAGCTGCACCAGCCCATCAGGAGGAGGTTCGACACTGGGCGCCTGAGCACACCGGAGGTTACCAGAGCCTACAGGGAGCAGCTGAGCGAAAGACTACGGTATGCATACGTCGAACACAAACGCCAATAATATGTGGCTGCATTGCCGCTCAGCCATTCAGGAAGTAGCCGAAACCACCTTAGGATACCTACCACCCCCGACAAGAAACCCGTGGTATGATGGCGAGTGTGAGCAGAAAAAGGCAGCAACCGACGAGGCGTACCAAAAGGCGCTGCAGGTACGCTGTAACCAGGGCAGCGCAAGAAGAGTACCGAGCCAGAAGAAGGAAGGAGAAAAAAACTACTGCGACAAAAGAAAAGCATCTTCGCAGCCTCCCAGCTCAAGGATATCGATGAGTCTAGGGATAAGCATAAAACACGAGTCTTTTACAAGAAAGAAGGCCTTGCAGGAGGCCTCAAAAAGGGTACCCAGGCTCTTCGAAACTGCGAGGGTTATCTTGTCACCGACCCGCAGGGAATAATGGATGTATTTAAGCAGCATTTCCAGCAGCTGCTTAACGAGCATGACCAAGAAAGAGTGGAAGGGACCGGGGAAATCCCGACTCCAGCCGCTGAAGTAGTCCGCCCACCCAGCATCGAAAAAGTCGGCACAGCTATTCAGAAGAATAACAAGGCCGCAGCCACAGATGGCTTGCCAGCAGAGCTCTTCAAGGCTGACGGCGATGTTCTGGTAGGGAGTATGCACCAGATCATCTGCAGAATTTGCAGAATTTTGGAATTTGGGCAAATCGACCATAGACCAAATGTTCACACTTCGAAAAATCCTGGAAAAGACCAATGAGTTTCGAATCCGATACACACCATCTTTTCATCGATTTCAAAGTCGCACACGACAGCATTCATCGTGATGGACTGTTTGGTGCGATGGTCGAACCCGGGATCCCGGGAAAACTGATCCAGTTGTGTCGCGTCACGCTAAAAAATACGTGATGCACCGTGCAACTCGGTTCTAGGACTTCGGAACCGTTTGAAACATGCACCGGATTTCGGCAAGGAGATGCGCTGTCATGTGACTTCTTCAACCTGGTGCTGGAGCAGATAGTGCAACCTGGTACTACATATCTTCTATGTGGGCGAGCCATTGTAGTCGACGGATTTTTGCCTTCCGGACTTTGTCCACATCTTTTTACAGGTCATAGAGTTTGCGGTTATGTCTTCCCCTCCATTCGCCATTCTCCTCCTTCGCAGACAGGACTCGGCTCCATATAGCACGACTGGCAAGATAAGAGTCTTGTAGAGCATAACCTTGGTTCTTCGGGACAGGAGTTTTTACCCTAGCTGCTTTGACAAGCCAAAGTAGCAGCGGATGCCGAGGATGATTCTGCGCCAGATCTCCACTATGATGTCATTCGTGGAGTTTATGTTTGCCCCCGAGGTACAAGAACTCCCTCACCACCTCGAAATGATAGCTGTCGATCGTTATATTTGGTCCTAGGTGATGGACGACGAACCGTTTTTGTTTTTTTTTTTTTTTTTTGGCAGCAGTGAAGACTATCTCGGTTCGCCTGATCTTCAATCGCCGTAAACGCTTTCACAATGGTGCGCTGGGAACTTGCGATGATATCAATATCGTCTGCATAGCCTAGCAACTGGACCGATTTATGGAAGATGGTCGCATGACAGTCCTTGCTGGAATCCGGCGTGAAGATTTGGCCTATAGTCGATCTGCCTGTTAGGAAGCCGCACTAGTATGTGCCTATTAGTGCGGTGCAAAATGTAGTTTTTGCAAAAGGTAGGATCGCGATTTTTGTCGGTTGGGCATGCATTCATCCTTCCAAATTTTACAGATGATTTGATGCATGCTCCCTTCCAGAACATCACCTCCAGCTTTGAAGAGCTCTGGTGACAGTCCATTCGAGTCTGTGACTTTGTTGTTCATCAGCTTACTTCTTCAATGCTGAGAGGGGATACAACTTCGTCGACTGAAGGCGGGATCTCTTCGTGCACTACTACTTCATGCTCGTTAAGCAGCTGCTGGTAATGTTGCTTGAAAACATCCATGATTCCCTACGGGCCGGTAACAAGATTGTTCACGCAGTTTCGAAGAGCCTGCGTGCCGTTTTCAAAGCCCGCTGCGAGGCTTTTGGCTTTTTTGTAAAAGGTTCTTATCGCGTTTGTGCCTGGACTATTTGATATCCTTCAGCTGGGAGGCTGCGAAGATTCTCTTCTTTCCTTCCTCGCACTCGCACTCATACCACGAGTTTCTTGTCGGTGGTGGCGCGTAGCCTATTGTAATTTCGGCTGCTTCCTTGATGGTTGAGCAGTAATGGAGCCACATAATATTGGCGTTTGTGTCCGACGTAGGCATACTTGCGAGTCATCCGCTCAGTTGCTCCCTGTAGTTTCGGGTGATCTCTGAGGTGCTCAGGCTTCTAATGTTGGACCTCCTCTTAGTGGGCTGATGAGGCTTTCTAACATTGGAAAGTCGGGCTCTGAGTCTTGTTGTCACTAGGAAATGATCAGAGGCAACGTTTGCGCCTCGTTCTAACATCCAGGATGTTTGATGTATGACTTGCGTCTATGAGCACATTGTTAATTTGGTTGGCAGTTCGACCATCTAAAGACCCCCAGGTTGCTGTATGGACTTTTTGTGATCAAATCTTGTGCTTCTTATTACCGTATTACGAGTTGCTGCAAAGTCCGTAAGTCGGAAGCCGTTGTCTGTTGATCCTTAAGCCTCCTTGATATTATAAATCTGAGTGGTCTTCGTCGATCGCTGTTGTACCCTGTTCGGAGTCCTGATTTCTGATCAAAATGCTGATCGTCGATCAGTGCCTGAGGTTTACCCAACTCTGACATTCTCTGACACGCGATCATCCTCGTCTCATGACCATGGGGTTTTGTAAACACCTGGAAAAGTGTTTTAAGTTCCTCGATCATTGATCGTGATCATAAGTTTACAGATCTTCAAATTTAAGTCACACTCGGTCACTTGATCAGTGCTGCTTTGGTGTAGAGTTGTTTTGAGGTTTTATCGATGCCAATGCTCGAAGATCCTTTATCGCTGATCGCGAGATGTCTCGATCGCTATGATCGCTAGCTTCGCATTATAGACTCTCTTATTAAACTCTATTACGCATTCTACTCATTCGGCTATAAGCTGTCTTCGTATTTGACCTTAATCATCTGCGACCAGTGATCATGCGTTTTCTAGATCATTTGCTGTTAGATCTTTCCTAATGTTTATCCATTTCGTCATAAGTAATGTCGCAATTCCCAAATCTCCAGTTCGACGTCATGCTGTTAGTTTGCCAGATGCAAGATCAACGATCATTCCCACCCATTAGTATGGTGCGTACTTCGCGCACATAAACAGAAAGCAGCACTCGTTCCATTGGATACCAGGAACGTAGACCATTTCAACTTCCTATGCCGTTCCTGCTACAATCATAGCGCTCTACCGCAGGGATTCAAATTTTGACTTCAGCATGATTGCATGCCGTTGCATGGTTTTCTCTTGTCGTCTTGAATTGATGTGCTTTTTCCGTTTCCCCCCCGTTTGCTGTCCAAAACATGGATTGAGGTTATGTAATAGTTTCAATCCGTTAACAATTTTTTTTTTTTGGTTTTTTGTTCCCTTGAATTAGTTTTGGTTTTTCTTTGGTTTTGCAGCTTTTTCGCTTCTTGCTATGGGCGCTGTTGCTTACCTTATCCATTTCACGTTAGGCATGATCATCCTTAATAATGAGATCAGCCAAACGGAGGGGCTTATGTATCCGCGTGAGTCGGAGACGCGAGAAGTCCGCAGTTTGGATGGAATCTGGAATTTCCTGAAATCGGACGAGAGCAATCCGACACAGGGAGTGCGCGACAAGTGGTATTTGGACGACCTGAGCAAGGTGAGTGGGTAGTAGAGTAGTACGGCTGGTTTAAAGGGCGTTTTTTTCGTATATAGGTGAAGCCAACGATACCGATGCCAGTGCCTGCGAGTTATAATGACGTGACGACGGAGGCGAGCCTGAGAGATCATGTGGGCACGGTGTGGTATGATCGAAAATTCTTTGTGCCTAAATCGTGGAAAGTTGGCCAGAAGGTCTGGATTCGATTTGGCAGTGTCCATTACGAGGCATTTGTGGTAAGTTGCTTGTGTCCAGAAACTGATCGTTTGATCATGAGATCGTCGTTCCAGTGGATCAATGGGGAAATGGCTGTGAAGCACGAAATTGGTCATTTGCCGTTCGAAGCTGACATCACGGAACTGCTGTACTATGGGGAGGAGAATAGGATCACCGTGTTGTGTGACAACGCGCTCATCCAGACGACTGTGCCGCAGGGCAAGATCACCGAAGTGGCCAAGTACGAGGAGATCGTTTACGAAGAATTCTTGTTTTTGATTATCCTTTTGCGGTTTCGTTTCTCGGTAGGGATGCGGGAGTGTCAATAGTTCAGACGTACAGTTTTGACTTTTTCAATTACGCCGGCATTCACCGATCAGTGCATTTATACACGACTCCCAAGACGTTCATCGAGGAAGTCGAGGTGACCACTGACCTAAACGCAGACGATACAGGTTAGTCAAGTGCCGAAGACGTCTCTTACAGAATAATGCCAACATTAATGGTTTCTTTTCAGGATTCGTGTACTACAAGGTAAGCAGCAAGGGAACGAATGAATTGAAAGGTGTCTACGTGCAAGTGCAGCTTCGTGATCGTGATGGCGTCATTGTGGCCAATGAGACGTCGAAGAGCGACCTTAAAGGGGTTCTTAAGGTCCCAAAAGCCATGCCGTGGTGGCCGTACCTAATGCATCCCGACCCGGGCTACTTGTATCAGATGGAGATTTTCTTACACGACGATAATAGCAGTGTCCTGGACGTGTATCGCCTGAAAGTCGGCATCCGAACGTTGACCTGGAACAATACGTCGTTTATGATCAACGGGAAACCGATTTACTTCCGTGGATTCGGACGACACGAGGATTCAGACGTAAGAAAAGACACACAATTCGGTGGGTCCGAGGGGGTTGACCTTATTTTTGTAAAACTTTGTGACAGATCCGCGGTAAAGGATTGGATTTTGCCCTCCTGACAAGAGATTTCAATCTGCTCAAGTGGATCGGCGCAAATGCCTATCGGACGTCGCACTACCCGTACTCTGAGGAATCAATGCAGTTTGCTGACGAGCACGGAATCATGATCATCGACGAGTGTCCCAGTGTGGACACAGAGTAAGTGACTGAATGCATGAGTGCGTTACCCGGGATTAATGGCCCTTTTTCGTGTAGAAATTACAGTCAAGCCCTTTTGGATAAGCACAAATCTTCCATGGAACAGTTAATCCACCGCGATCGCAACCATCCCAGTGTGGTGATGTGGTCCATAGCAAATGAGCCCAGAACAAGTCAATTCCACGCCGATTCTTACTTTGAGTATACAGTTGCCTACCGTTCCTTTGCACCTTACTATTGAGTCGTTTCTCCTGTAGATATGTAGCCAATTTCACAAGATCACTGGATCGTACACGTCCGGTAACTGCCGCCATTGCCGTGGCTAACACAGAAGACAAAGCTGTAAGCCCACTATTCTCTTGTTTCCTTCGCTCCTAATCGCTTCTTTTCAGGCCAAACACTTAGATATAATTAGTTTTAACCGTTACAACGGCTGGTACTCGAACGCCGGTCGATTGGATATGATCACCACGCGTGTGGTGAACGAAGCCGTTGCCTGGAACAAGAAACACAACAAGCCAGTGCTCATGTCAGAGTACGGAGCCGACACTATCGAGGGATTGCATTTCGTAAGATCGTATTGTCCTATAACAAGTAGCTTCGTTCCCTAATGGTCTTTGGTTCCATAGTTGCCGTCATACGTGTGGTCAGAGGAGTACCAAGCCGAGCTGTTCTCGCGGCATTTCCGAGCGTTCGATATACTGCGCAAAAAGACCTGGTTCATCGGCGAGTTCGTATGGAATTTCGCCGATTTCAAGACCGCACAAAGTCTGTACACCTTCTTATACCATTTCGCTATTACATAACGTCTGTTTGCTTCCAGCTGTTACCCGAGTGGGCGGCAACAAGAAGGGAGTCTTCACACGTAGTCGTCAGCCAAAGGCCTCCGCTCATCTACTTCGGAAACGTTACTTTGCCCTCGGCCGTGAGGTGGACCAATGCAACTTTCCCGAAGATCTCTTCACCTACATCACAGACAGTTCGCCGTCAAGTCATGCGCATGATTCCACCGACCTGTAATAACCAATGACGAGGAAGTACACCAAACTCTGTACATACGTCTTTTACGTTTATTTTTGCCCCTAGACTTAAGATCCATTCGCCAAGACTTTACTAATATATATGCGAAGAGAAGAAATTTTATATAACCGTGGACGTGTGGTGTTTCATTCAGATTCGGGGGGTTCCACGACCTGCAGGCACTCGTTGGCGAACTCGATAAAGAGTGGTTCTTGCATGGCAACTCGCATGGCATTCGAGGCATTGGGAGCGACGTCGATTTCTCGCAAGAGACTGCGGAGATGCGGATTGTAGAGAAGGTTCTTCAGCGGTTCACAATTGCCTGAAAGGAGAAGGGACATTAAGTGACTATGGACAGAGGAGTGTCGAGCGTGACTTACGGAGTTCTTCGAGTTTTGCGGGTTTCACGGTGTCATCTGTCCTAAACGGTGGGTATATGGTCTGTTCTGCATCGTCCTGTGGTGCGACGGATGTTTCCTTTGGCGTGCACTCTGTTTTCCGGTGCTCCCTGAAGCAGTCCACCGAACAACTAGGGAAATGGCACTTTATCTATGACATTTGGACCGATGTTCGTATACTCACTATGGCTCGGAGCACCTGGGGCATTTGTATTTCTTTGTGATTTGGTTGCAGGAGATGCAGTTCGACATTGTCGGTAATTGTAAACAATATAAGACGCGGTCGCACGTTTTGAAGGGAGTGTCAAACGCACTGTCAACGAGCTGTCATATACACACAGTTTGAGGGAACTTAGGACAGTTTGAAGTGGTGCCATTGACCACTATACGGCGCTAGTGATGTTGAGCAGAAATCTATTACATCGGCGGTTGGCTTTAAATATTCAAACTAGGGAATTAGCGGTAATTTTACTCCAGGAAACCCAAAGACAATTTGATAAACAAGAGTTGAGGTGGACAGTTTTCCCGCAACGTATGCTTACGGAATTTAGCTAACTGCCTCTTCAAGGCCTTTTTGTAGAAGTGACGATAAAATGGCAAAAGGCAAAAGTCATTCCTGCGACGTTCCAGAAAGTCAAATGAATTGATGATGTTGGACTCTCCTTTCGGTTTCATCGCGCGATTTTGGACTCTGTACAGCAGGTGCAATGATATCTTAGATGCGCCAGACCAGACATGAGCATTCAACTCTAATTTAGGGCGAATGAAAGCCTTATAGTCTTGTAGCCAGGTTCTTATACAGATCTTGCAGGATGGATAGCTTTTCGGTACCATTCATTACGTTTAGACGACATAAGGCCGCACAGTGTTACATAGAATGCTGCTGTCGATCTAGGAATTGAATGAGCTTAACATACGCTGCCGCTCGTCATTTACAGCTAAACAACAGGATTGTAAACGAGTATGAGAAGCGAAGGATACTGTCGTAGGAAGCTGATCGCGTTTAACATGGCAAACGACAGCTTTGATCTCTGTCCCTGCTCAATTCAAGTTAACACACAGCCTCCGCGTGGCCTCCGCTGGAAAGCTGCCTCGGGCATCCATCGAGTATTGAACCAATGGGTGTAGCGACACGATCCCATGTTCTTTAGAAGGTGGAACCTGGCTCTCCAAATTGGGGGTTGTGCTTAGGACTAACATTGCTGACACGGAAAAAAATAAGATGCTTCGAAGCAACAACAAGCCTGAGATATGGACGGATACAAGACTGACCATCCATGCGATCGCCTAAATGACTGGCGAGTCTGCACCTGTAATGTGAGGTCCCTTAACAGACCGGATGCAGGCAATCAATTGGAGCCAGCACTTAACTCGTATAAAGCAGATATAATCGCACTCCAAGAAGTGCGATGAAATGGACCAGGTAAAAGACGGATGAAAAACTGCGACATCTACTACGGGAATCGCTACAAGGACAACAAACAACGCTTAATCGGATTCGTTATCTGAGGAAGACTCCGATAAAAAGCCTTAAGCTTTCGGCATGTAAGTGAACGCCTCAAAAATCCGCATCAAAGCTAAATTCGGCATCATTAGCTTAATATGCGTTCACGCTCCAACGGAAGAAAAGGACGAGCAGAAAAGGAGAGAGGAGCACACGCTTTTAAGGAAGAAAAAAAAAGAGAGCATGGAAAAGCGTGAGGTCGAGGAGATTGAGATATACTATCTCAGGAATGACGTTCGCAAGTTTTACGAAGAAGTGAAACGAGACTATAAAGCTAGGGCAGTGCCTGTAGGGATGAAGACGGACCAAGTAGTAGAGTAGCAGGCGATTATGAGAATATGTAAGGAACACTTCTGTAGACCGTTTACCGGCGATGACGGTTTAATACCGCTGTCAGGCAGAATGAGTCATTTGCAACGGACGAAGATGCAAGAGAATTCCGTCCACCCGACCTAGATGAAATCAGGCTGGTAATTTCGAAGCTTAAAACTAATAAAGCTGCTGGTGCAGACGGCCTGTCTGCCGAGCTATTTAAAGCGGCTGGAGACAAGCTGGTAGAGCGCATTTTCCAGCTCATCTGTAAACATGGTCGTGGGAAAGCTTGCCCGATGAATGGAATCTCAGCATTGTTCGACCGGTTCACAAGTAAGGAAACCCCTATAACTGTGCCATCCACGTATTAGATGAACACAGCGAGACGTCAATGAGGCGCTCGAAAGCATTGGAGGAGAAGCGGCTAAAATGGGTCTTGGTTAACGAGGGTAAAACGAAGTATTTACACCGACGTCTTGGCCACAAGGTCACACTTGGCAGCTATTATTTCGAAACGGTCAAGAGCCTGGCTCACTAGAAACCAGCGACAACAACACCAGCGCTGAGGTCTTGCCAACCGCTTCTTGGGCACAAGAGGCAATTGAGAAGTAGAGCCCTCTTTCGAAAGACCAAAATTGTACTATGCGAAACCTTAATCATCTCGGTCCTCTTCTATGGCGCGGAGGCCTGAACTTAAACGAAACCAGATGAGGAGGTCCTTGATCGTTTTGAGATGAGAATTCCGCATTCAATCTATAGTCCCGTTTGTATAAACGGAGTTGAGGAGAAGACACAACGACGAACTATAAGGGTTGTACAGCGACATCGGCGTAGTACGACGTCTTCGGATCCAACGTTTAAGGTGGCGAGGCCATGTAGAGCGAATGGATAACACAGCTCCGGCTCGAAGAGTCATCAAGTCCAGCGCGGAGGGACGACCGAATCTTAGGTGGCGTACACAGGTGGAAGCAGCTGACAAAATATCGTGCCAGCTGGATAAGCTTCTTGGTTTAGGCGCATATTCACACCAAATTGTAGCGCCACCAAAGTAAGTAAGTAGGAGCAGGAGTAGCATGCAAGGAGTCAAGACATAGTGTGACTGCTAACCATCGACCACATGGAAATTTGGAGTCATCTAAAAAGAACGATTACTCAAAGAAGCTCGATGTTTGGGCGCCACATGGAGTGATTGACCGAATTACCATCAGTGAAACGCTGCTGAAAAGCCATGCGATTGAGCGTGGTAAAAGTTGGGTTGGATACAAAAATAAGGCCGGTGATCCTGAATTAGTGGAATTGTCCATTATGAGCTGCTACAGTACCTGGCGAACCGGTCAATTCGGTCTTAAAGACTGATTAGAACTAGCCCTCAGAAGAGGAGTTTTGTTCCATCATGCCAATGCAAGGTAACACAAATCCTTGATGTCACAGAAGGAAATGACGGAACTTGGTTGGAAAATAGCTCGGACCATGCACTGTTGGAGTCCATTTGCTTTGGACTTGGCAGTTTCATCATGACGAATCGACGGAACTTGTTTGGAAAATAGTTCGGACCTTGCACTATTTGGCTTTGCTCTTGGCAAAACTCTCTTAATTGAAAATAAGGCCAGTTTGCTGGAAACCACTTGGCCTGGTTTTTCGCTGATAAGCCACAGACGTTTGCGCTCCAGAATTTGCCTTAAAGCAAACTCGAACGCATCAGCTTTTGCCAGGAATGCAATACGTTTAATGCAAACGCACGCGGCAACTATTAAATCGTTTGCTTATCACACTTTCATTAAGGATGCTTCATTAGCCCAATCAGGATGTAATCGAAATTGCAAATTAATCGCATAGGAATCTCATTTCTGATGCCACAATTAAGCGCTGCTCACCACCTCTGACATATGCACTCGTACACCTGAGATATGTATATTCAGGGATACTCTGGCATTTAGCTTTCGGCACCGCTACCGCACGACAGATACGGATGGATACACCGTGCTTACACCAATTCGTACTCGTACATTGTATCCTTTCTGGTGTGATGTTGCATTCGGGTACTCATCTACATAATTTACTTCTCCAATATTTATTGAAGTTTATGAGGGAAATTTAATCAGAACCGCGTTACAGAAGCCATAATAAACGCTTTAGGCCTGGCTAGACCTCCCTCTGTCGCGCTCTCTCTGTCTCTCTCTCTGAGCTGGGATATCAGATATTAAAATCGAAAATACGAAAGAAAAAAAAAAAAGAATCCAATTAACTTAAGAGAGATTGTTTCAGTTTCCCAAGGCTTATCTTTAAGCTCCGTGTCATTATTAAGCTCCGTACATCCGCCTGTCTCGCACTATGTATGACACCATCATCTTCCCCGCCAACCACAGTCGTCCTTTAACCGACAATATCGCTTTGCTGCCCGATGTCGGTTGAGAAAATTCATATTAATACGTTCGTATTCACTTTACGTAAAGTCATTCAAGCTTACAGCACCGCTCCATAGCAGAACTGACTTTAAAGCAAAATGACATACAAACAGGACATGACCGATGAGCGTAAGTACTCTCATACAAAGTGTGGATATATCCAGTGCGAGGATCTGAGATTGCACACCGATTTATCGCAATCAAAAAGAACTAAAAGGTGAATGGGTTAATTTGAAAGGACAAAAGGACACCCGTGACACGATTAGCCCATGATTCCTTTTTCCACACGTCTGATACAAAAGGCGGTAGTGGTGGAAAAAAATATGAAAACTTTTGGTAATAATTACGAAAAGACTGCATCCAATTCACAAGGATGCATGAGCAATTTTTTTCCGCTTCCTCAGAGTCCTTTTATTTCTGTTATTTGTTTTCGTTTTTTTTTTTTTTTTGTCTCGTTACCGAGTGCTACAGCCTCTGACTGACTGTTTGCCTTGATACTTCCTACTACAACCGCCACTGCCTGCCAATGCGACCCATCGTCATACACAAGTTTTCGGCTCAAATTTATTTCTGACATATAAATGTAAAAATTGAAAAATTTGTCACGAAAAAACAAACATACATTCGGATGCACAGACCGGATGAAGGGAAAAATTGATGATGCAGTGCGGACTAAGGGATGGCGTTTTCAGCACATATAAAAAAGGGGATGACGACCCATTTCGGTGGAGAAGGATAGGCGGAACTGTAAAAAATCGAAGCCCTTCGTCGGCTGCTGCTCGAATAACCTACCTTCCCGTTCACTCTTTGTAGTCACCCTTTCGAAAAAAGTGAGGTTAAGAAGACTTATCAATATTTTGAAAGGCTTGGTCTTAGGACTTACCTTCATTTGGCTTCACGTCCTGATCTTTTTTAGTTTTTTTTTTTTTTTTTGTTTTTTTTTTTTTTAATTGGCGCTAGTGATACGCCTAGCGTATGGCACTGCGACCTTTGCAGATCTATTGTGCCTGCTCAGCTTATTAACCGAGGAGCTTCTCCACCACTTCCATAATGATGTTGAGAATGCTTCTCGTAGGAGCCAAGGTGATCCCCTCAGGAGTCATAACTTCGCTGAGAAGGATACGCTTCCTAGGAAGGCAGAGAGCAGCACACTGACACAGTATGTTTTCCGCCGTCGCTTCGTCCTCGAGATAGAGTCGTCATTCAGTTTCAGACGAGACGCTAATTTTGTTGAGCTGATATCTCAGACCACAGTAACCTGTCAGATAGCTAAATAGTCTTCTGATACGCACCCTATTGGGTTTGAGTATGTCAATAGAGTGTTTGTTCAGTGGTCGTATAAGTCGTTTCGATTGACGGAGTCCCGAACGCTGTTCCAAGACGACAGGTGTTGCAATTTTTCCCACTTGTCTAAGAAGAAATTGATCTTAGACTCGGGAATGCCGCAGAATGGTTCCGGACCTACATATATATTTATCGCTGGAACCCTTCCTGGCACGTTGGTCGGCAATTTCATTGCCCTTAATACCGTTGTGCCCTGGCATCCATTGACATTGTTTCTTTTGGCGAGGTCTTGTAGGACATCATGGCATTCCTTGACGGTTTTTGAGTTCGTGCTGTACGAAGCCAACGTTTTAAGCGCTGCTTGGCTGTCAGAGAGTATGTCGATGGTTACTCCTCTAAGACCAGTCTCAAGATTTAGATTGATGCATGTTAGGAATGCATGCAGCTCTGCTTGGAAGATGCTGGGGCTTATTCCCAGGGCCTTCGAGATCTTGCGTTTTGGTCCAAAGATGCCGGCGCCAACGCCGGAAGCCATCTTGGAGCCATCCGTGTACCACTTAAGGCCTTTGACATTTAGCAGGGGATCACTGTTTTCCCATGCTGAGCGGTTTGGGATCAGTATCTCAAATCTTTTGTCAAAGGTGAAGGTGTGTGGCAATGCGTCCGAGACTGTAGTAATCATATCTAGCTCGGGAAGGCGTTGTAATATGGACATGTGGCCTGCTGGTCTACATGGCATATTTGTTCCCGAGCAGAGAATTCTGATTGCACTGCGTAATGCCACCTTTTTGATAAAAAGGTGCAGTGGAGTGAGTCCAATGAGTGCATCTTGGGCTGCCGTGGGGCAGGTTGGCATAGCGCAGGCGCTAATGCAGACGACGTGGTTATTCTGGTATCGGGGATGTTCCCCACGGTAAATCACAGAGAGGGCTCTGATTAAGCTAGACCCCTGAGCCACAGGATATGGCCTTAGTGCAAATCCGAGTAAAACGGAACTGATGCTGTTTACCGCCAAGTAGAAGATAACTGTTAGAATGGATGCGTATTCTGGCAGCGTGAGTTCCTATAGGCCAATGGCCCGTACTGACTGCCAGGCTTCTAGCTACAATATATTGAAACAGAATCTTTTGAAGAGGTCATCACCTTTCTTTGGTGGCGTTACAGCCCATGAAGGACCAAGCCAAGCTTCTCTCAATCACCCATGTTGCATGTGATTTATTTTTCGCACAGGTGGAAGGGACCTAACAATTTAATGCAGATTCCGAACGGCAAGTATATGGTACTACGGGGGGTTTTGCCAGTACCCCGACGAGAATAAACGCCGCGAAATAAATATTCGACGGCGTTGGTGTTATCGGGATCCGGACTCGCTCATCGTGCGTCGGAGTCCAACACACTAACTAGTGCGCAACGGCGTCCTCAATTTGCTCACCGACGATTGGCTATATTGAAAAAGTGACGCAGGATGCTGCCTTTGAGAAGATTAAGCGACAGGTCCCTAGTTTCATTAGGGGAGTTTCAGGTGGCCCCGAGCTTTTCTAGCTCATCGGCCCTTTCATTTCCTTCTATATTGCTGTGTGCTGGAACTCATAGGAGTGTATTAACAATCCAGATATTGATTCACCAGTAACATACGAAAGAGCTTTAATAGCGCCTTGGTTGTCGCTACAAACAGCGATGAATATGTAATTGGGGCGGGCTGCAATAAGTACTTTGCACACTTCCCGGATCGCTAGCACTTCAGCTTGAGGGATGCTTGAGTGATTGGGGAGACGGAATAAGTTCTAGATGTTCAGCTGTGTCGAGGATATTCTCGATCCTATACCGTGCTCCAGATTGCAGCTATCGGTGAAAATCAGAATTTAGAATTTCGCGACTGGATTGTATGCCGTTCTTTTCTGGAAGAATGTAATGTGGTCCGTAGGAAGCGAGGTCAAATTCATTGGCAGAGGTAACAGAGCTCTGCCGTCGCCATACGGTCTGAATCACCAGTAGGCCGCTTGCTCGAGTCTAATGGTGCCGCACGCCGCGCGTGTAATTGATGTGAAGGTCCAAAGGAAGGAGATTGAGTAGGGTATTAAGTGCTTCGGAGGGGCATGTTTCCATGGCTCCCGTGATTCCAATTCCTGCTGATCCTTGGATACTAAGGTTGGTGATGTTATAAGCTTTGCTTAGGGCTGGCCATCAAACTAGTGAGCCATAGGTGAGGAGAGCCATAGCTGAGGAGAGGCCATAGGTCTTGAAGGCCACACTAGGTTTCTTTACCCGCAGAAAGTCTACTGCAAAATCCAATTCTGGGTTGCATCAGAAAAAAGTACACTGTCCTAAACCCCGTGTTGAACTTGTCTTAAGTCCTTGACCTTACAAAGAGGCAAACCGTTTGCAACTTTTGTCGTGCAACCCCGATGTGATACTGGCAAATCATTTTGCACCATATAACCAATTAGGACAAATATTTTAACTTTCAGTCCATACCCATAACCTCTTTGGAACACTCCGATTTCAGTCCCGCTTCACTCTACATGCATGTTGACCTTGACTCAATCATTTCTGAGAGGACACCAAATATGCAGCACATTTTTCCCTGTCACCATGTCGACTGAGTGGCCCTATGAAGCGGTAAGGTAAGAAGACAGAAAGGCAAAAGAGCAAATAGGCAAGCAGTCGGGCAAGTAGTAGCAGCCTGCAGCAAGTGGAAGCTGTCCGGCCAAAATGTCCATCCGCCAGAATTATGTGAGCATATGAATGTCGGTCGAGGAAAGCAACCAAACACAGCATCCAGATAACGAGCTACAACCCATACCTACGTACACAGCCACGAAGGATGTTTGTATACATGTCCGTAGCATGACCGAAAATGATGAACCACCTCGAAACCCAAAAGTCCCTGGCAATAATACTAATAATAATAATAATAACGATAATATGCACTTGTATCGTTACCATCATCATCGCAGCAATGGAGGGAGGGTAGCAGAGGGCAGTAGGTGCAGCAGAAACAACAGAACAGAACTAGGACGAGCAGCATGAGTCAAGTAGACGTAGCACCTACGTGCGCCAGACCAATTATCATTATCATCACAGAAGCAAACCCGGGCAACCAGGACAACAACGACGACGAAATGCAGTCATGTGCCAAAATGAAAAATTATTTTTTTAAACTTCACTCACACACAGAAAGCACACTGCGTCCAGTAGTTCACGTGATGGACCAGAACAGAATGGGCACCACCTACCCACCCAAACAACCCTTGAGGTGACATAAACAATTTGAAAGGATTCGATGCACCGAAATATCGGAGGGAGCGCAGCAGGCCAACATACCATCCTCGGACTCGTCCTAGTGCTCGTGCGTCCAACAACAACAATTCTCGTGTATAAATCATTAGTCGGTGGTGAAATTAAAGTTTTATTAATGATAACTTCATAGATAGTCAGATAGATAATGGCGACTGTTGTAGAACGGCATATCTACTCACTAGTCACCGCACACGTATGCGGACATTTCGATCCTTTGATGCGACGAGATGCATTTGCTCTATTTGCCAGTCGTTATCCGTCTATTTTGGCGTGAGTTTTAGATACTATGTATACTGTACACTATTTGTTTTTGAGTTTTGAATTGTGGCAAGTTCTTGGGTTGCTCATCCTAACGGTGTGCGTCTGTTGATTTGTTTTGTCGGATGATGGAAGGATGCTGCAGCGGTCGATGTGTTGTGTTGTGCACGATAGTCGGATGCCAACTACATACCAGTAGTCACGGAGAGAGTCATTTGATTCCAATCAATGTGGAACTGTCTGACAAGTTTGTTTTATCATTGTGGGTTCATTCCTGTCTTTGGCACCAGGATACGAGTAATATCCATTTTTCTTTCGCTCTCGTCCTTGATCCGTGATAGAGGATTGATTGCAATGCGGACATGGGTGCTTTAAGATCTGTTTACACGACAGATGGTGAGGGCGGAGGTACTCAAGATTACATACGACTATCACAGGCATTCAATCTGGCTTTAAAGTCAGTCCTGCTGCCACCCACCAATGGGGGATTGTATACATCCCTGACGTAGTCGCAGTATGTTTGTTTTTAGTTTTCGCGGTTCACTGTTTGATTTATGGCACCGTAGGAATTTTCAGAGTTTGAACTTAAGGCAACATACCCACATCCTTGCTCACTCCACTCCATTGTACGGAACAGCAGGGTTCTCGAAGTTGGAAAACATTTTCGGTTCGTGGAGTTTGGCGCCTCGCATGCATCAAACGTGTATCACGAAATCAAATTTAGGGCGAATGGTTTTTTAATCCTTGCTCCGTTGCTCCTTTTCATATTCTTTTCCTTTTTGTTCAGAAGCGATTGGTGGTGGGTGGTGTTTTCGGTTTTCCTTTTTATGGTTGGAGGATAAAAGAGAGGAATTTTTTCGTGACTGCGGCGAAGTGAACATCATGTGACACGCGCTGCAGGATTTTGAATAGAATTAGCCAAACAATTAGGAATTGGAAACATTTTTCCTCGCACTATGTCGTTTGTGGTTCGGGGTGGTTTCTTCTAATGCAATGCGTGACAATTCGGTCATAAATTGTTGTTGATGCATGGAGGGTTCGTGGTAGATTAGAGCGGATTGCCTTACGAACTGGTAAGCGAGCGGTGTCGTGATTAAGTGACGTATCCGTGGGTTTGAAAGGTTTCAAGACCTACATTGACATTTCGCTGATAATTAAGTGGTTGTGGAAGTTTAGAATTTTAATCTGTTTCCCTTTAAGCTTTTGGTTCTTTTTTTGTATTGTAGACATGACGACAGATTAGGGCAGGTCACGTGTAATAAGAAAAGGAGAGTATGTTGCGCTGGAAAAGAATGAGTGTCTTGACAGAAAATACAAGCTGTTAGCCTCCAAGCTCCGTTTACACAAAGGGGACCGTATATTAAGCGCAGAATTTGCCTCTCGCAACGACAAAGGGCCTCCTCATCCACTTTCGTTAAAGTCCAGAGCAAACGCTAACTTCGATCTCTGTCCCTGCTCAATCCAAGTTGTCACACAGCCTCCGCGTAATGTTCACGAACGGCTCTCATCCCTCTATGTAGCAGGGCTTTGTAAGCAGTTTTCTTTGCTACATGGGCATGCTACATCAAGCCAGTGGTTTCCAGCTGGCAGCAGCTTGAAATCCAATACATTAGAGGCGGTGTCTCTAATGGCGCGCTGGCAATACTCCTACTGTGTTCTGTGGATTGTGCTTGTGTCATCGGAGATTGCGAGAGGTTGCGGGAAACTCGATCGGCAGAGATCCTAGCGGTCTCCGGCGATTGCAGTTTTCCGACGTTAAACTTTCGTTGCCAAGCTCGATTCCGTGGTATCCTTGATATCTTCAATCTTATCTTGGCTACAACAAGGTAGTGATCTGATTCGATATTGGCTCCTAGGAAGGTTCTCACATCTAGGATGATGGAGGAACGTCTGGCGTCGATCGCAATGTGATCAAACTGGTTAGTGGTCGACCGATCAGGTGATCGCCAGGTTCCTTGGTGATGTTGAGATGCGGAAATCGTGTGCTAGCTAAAAGGAGATTACGCCCTTCCAGGAAGTCAAGTAGCCTGTGTAGGCCTTCGGACGTGGTGCCGTATTTCCTATATAATTCCCCGTGATCGACTCAAATATGTCCTCTTTGCCCAGTTTCGTATTAAAATCTGCTAGTACTGTTTGTATATCGTAGCTGGGACATTGGGCATAAGTTCTGTCTAAGTGATCGTAGAAATTGTCTTTGAGCCGATCGTCCTTTTCTTCGGTTGGGGCGTGAGCGTATATCAAGCTAATGTTCCCGAAATTAGCATTGTTACGGATTATTTTGACGCGTTCGCTTACATCACGAAAGCTTAAGATTTTTCGGCGGAGTCTTCCTCGGATAAGGAATCCGCATCCGAATAAGCTTTGTTTATTCTTCTTGTAGCGATTCCCGTATTAGATTTCGAAGTTTTTCATCGGTCTTTTGCCTGGTCCATCCCATCGCACTTCTTGGAGTGCGGTTATATTTGCTTGATAGCAGTTGAGTGTTTGTTCCAATTAATTGCCTGCATCCGGTCTGTTCAGGGACCTCGCATTTCAGGTGCAGATTCGCAAGCCATTTAAGCGCTTGTAGGGGTCGTCAGCTTTGTCGTCGCTGCACACATTGGGTCACTACCTGACAGATGCCAATCAGCTATCCAGGGAAAGCCACGCGGAGGCTGTTTTTCAAATTGAATTAAGCAGGGACAGAGATCGAGACTGACGTTTGCCATGTTAAACGCGATCAGCATCTTCGTCTTTTTTGCTAGCTCCTTCTCCTCTGGGTGGATACCGTAACGCCCCTTAGACGCATACTTGGCGGAGTGATACCCAAGTCACCAAAAAAAATTGCGTTTTATGCGGAAGAAGGAGACTAAAATGTTCGACTGCTAATACGATTTAAGAATTTGGTGCACAAAAGACCGACTGTGGCATGGGCTGTGTGGCATGGCGCGCCATCCTGCATGAACCAGAGGTCATCCAAATCCATCTTCAATTTCAGTAAAAAAAAAAAAAATGTCGGATAACGCCCCCCGTTGACCGAAACGTTGTTCTTAGCCTCATCTTCACAATCCGCGATAAACTGTCACTCTCTGTGGATGCATTGGCTTCTCGACAATAACGAGCAATTTTGTTTATTAACGTAGCCGCCGCCGGGATAAAAGTGCGCCTCGTCAGAAAAGATAATTTCGAAATCGACAGCGAGTTGATTATCGTGAATTGAGTCTCACAGTGCGCACCGTGCGACAACGGGGACCATGAGTGTTGTCCACTAACCTACCAGTCTCACGAGCTTTTTGCACAAACTTGAGTAGAGCAGTCGCGGTCGGTGCTTTATTTCCGCCAAAACTTCTTTTCAAAAAACGAACTGTTTGGGCTATACAGCAATCACTTTGAAAATAAATTTTCAATATTTCCCAACGTTGTTCAAGCGTAAAGCGATTCATTTCGTTCCGTGGAGGTATGATCAGGGATTATGAATGAGATGGCAATCCAATGGCTTTGACAGATTGCACTTACTGACGCTTTGCGGTTCGACGCCGTCTTGACTATGTCATTCAGCCTTGTTCCGACGTGTTGACTCTACACATCGACGTCTTCAGACACATCGATAAGTCAAATGCGTCGTATTTAAACGAGAATAACACGTACAGTATAGGTGTATTACAAAAGCAACAACCCCTGTGGGGATGACATAGCAGACGTACGAAGGTTTTCCATCTCTTTATTTACTCTGGGGTACGATACTGACTTTCTGTCAAGAATTTGAGCGGGAAGCAGCTGTCAGTGTCAAAACAACTTGTGATTTAAAAAAAAAAAAAAAAAAAAAAAAAAAAAAAAAAAAAAAAAAAAACCCTATATGGGCCACCCCTTATCTGTTTCGGAAGTGCGGCTTAATATGTAATTTGGTCGCAGTAAAATCATGCCGCCGCAGATACAACTATTTTGTCGCAAAAAACCCCGAAAAATTCTGGGAATAGTCGAAAGCGGCTAATTCCATTTTTGAGACACGGAAACTCGATTTGATGATTCTATTCGAGGGAAACAGATTTTCTGCTGTAAAAAAAAAATTCTTTAAAATAAATTGCCTCGTAGCATCCATGTGCAGCAGTTGCTGAATTAATTGCAACTTTTTTGCGTTTGGCCAAATCCCATTCCTGAATAACCAAAGACGCCAAGAGAGAAGCCAAAAATGCACCAAAAACCAAAACATGCCAAAAGCTAATTCCCTCCTCAACGACACAAGAAACAATGGAAACAAAGATGCACTCCAACACCCAATAAGAAAGCGTAAAACTCTCACAAAACTGCATTACACTTGTATCCTTACCCACTCCGTTCTCATTTCAACCTCGTATCCTTACAATTCTACATTCCCAATTGCAGCAATCTGCAACCTTAACCAAGCAATTTAGAACAAATTGAATTACAACACACGAAACTTGGTCCACGAGCAGAAGGACGAAATGGAAAACGAAAAAAAATAGGATACGGGAAACGACTACTGCGGGGTACATACCGCGAAACATACTATTTACTAGTACGAAGGAGCAGCTCTTCGTGCCAACTACCGCCTAAAACCATAATTTGTTCGTATACCAGAGGCACCAACAGGAAGGTGCTCCATTATTATAATCACACTAGGTATCTCCTTGAAGCTCTCCGGTGGCGGGATTTCCACTTAAGACGATGGTGGCGACAAATATGGCCACCTGCCAGAATTACAACACGAATAATTGCGACAAACTGTGAGTGGGCAAAAGTCAGACATATGTAAGTAGGTATAGTCGTACAGAGGATATGTGTTAGAATGCGTGTGAAAAAGTTGAACACCCGGTGTAGGTTCAGTTCAGATGCCGGAATGTCCACCGCAGGAGAGTGTCAACCTGGTAGTACTTTGTAACAAGGACATTACTATCTGTGATGGCATATATCATCAAAAACTTTACGCCAATCTCACCGGAAGGGCTTACGTTTTTACTATTCCGTGTAAGCCGCATGCAGACACCTACTAGACGGGTGGCGTTCAGTGTGATACATATAAACGCACGACACCACACGCGTTAAAGGCAAAGTGGAAGTGGAGCATTGGTCACATCGGAGCCCATCAATCATCAGACACCGGCTGAGTATACTCGTACTTGGGCTATCCGTCGCATACAAACTGACATCATCAGAAAGAAGAGTGTAACTAGCTTCCGCGTTGTCATGCTCTGGCTCCCCTTATGGCATACGCATACGACGATGATGACGGATGACCTGAATCTTAGTTCTGCATTCATAAAGCACGTAGATGGGAGTGTTTCTTTCAAGGCCGATTACTAGTGACTCTGCGTCAAGTGTCACTCAAACCTTTTGAAACGGATTGTGTGTGTGCGTTACACACGTCCGTCGATGGTCGTTTACTTGCCCCTCGTCAGCGATTCTTTTCTCATAGTCGTTTTGCGTACGACAAATTCTTGTACACGCTCACACGGGGGCATTGTTCGCATCGTGATTGAGGCCGACTGCGTACGTCAATATCGACTACATAATCCGATCACAATTGTTTGTGCTGCCTGTCACAGTGTTTGACTTGTTTGCCACATACAACTGACATACGCAGGATGCGGTCATCAAACACGACACAGAATAGGCAAATGAGCAACTTCATGACGTTTGTCACCACCAAACGACCTGGTGACATTTGTTGCTACGAGTAGATTATCTTAATGGTGCGGCGACATCGCCAACGGAAGTTGAGTGTACTCGGTGTTGACAACTTTCCCACTCTATCGTCGCACCGCTGTCACGACTGACAAATACCGCTGTATGCTTGGCGGGCGATTAAAATTCAAGATTCCCTTCGACCATCCGTCATGGAGGCCGTCATCGTTTGTGTCATCGTCACAGCAACCAATATGACAGTTTGGCTAATTAAAGTTTCGCTAAGCAATGCCCCTTGTGCCGTCTGGCACCTAATCATCAACCGTACGAGGGAAAACTTCACTTCCATTGTGACACTGGACAGTTTGTAGTTTCTACTGTTTTGTGCAGTTTTTTGCGGTTCGCCGTTAACAGAACCCTTAAACTGATTGCAATCAGCTGTGATTTAATGGCTATCATTTGGAAAAGTTTCTCGGTTTGTTCCATGCCCCCTGCTCTCTGTTCTCTTTCTTGGACTTTCTTGACTCGATGTCGACTCGCTTGGTCGCGAAAGAACGAAAGAGGACGAAGGAAAACGTGTAATAGTTTTTGTCTTCAATTAAAATAGTCCTCCTGCAGGAGGATCGCATGATTCGGGGATATTTCGTAACCGTTATTGTCTTGCTTTGTTTCTCATGGAATCTGCATCCAAGAACTTTAAATTTAAACATTAGTTCTGACAGGCACTTGGTCTTCTTTTTTGTTTTGTTTGTCATTTTCCGCTCTTTTGTGGTGACGTTTTCGTGGCGATGATAAATTTTTGCATTTCACGCAGCAATTCACATTTTTTCGTGATGAACGTCGTTCATATAGCGGTGTATTGTGCACGACAAACGTGTACAGTACACAAAAACGTAGTTGGTTTTGGTATCCGTCGAAGCGTTCGGCGTCTCCCTCTGACCCAGATAAATATTGAATGGATAAAATTTTAATTCCATTTCGTAGCGCACAAATAAGCTTAATCGATGACATGTCATCACGGTCAGTTCGTTTGCGGAATGGAGGAGTGCGAGCGCGAGGGAAAGCACCGTGTAAACAGCGCGAAATTACTAACGTCGATGTGTAGGGTGTGTTGAGTTTGTGTCCGATTTTTTAGCGCCAACAATGGAACCTTCATTACTCGCCAAAGTTCTCTGCGATGAACTCTATAATAAAATCTCGGCCAAGTTTCAGCTTAAAGCATAACTCATTCTTCCAGAGAATCCATAGAAGCAGCAAACGTGTTTTTTTTGGAAGTATATACAACGCTGGATACCGTTCTCCAAGTAAATCACAAGTCTTCACGAAATGATTCACTAGATCCGAACTTCGATCGACGATACTCGCAATCTTACGAGTATAAACTGTGGTTTGCCGCAAGGTTGCGTGCTTTCTCTTCTATTGCTAATACAGAGAAAAACTGATTTTTTGTTTTTTTTTTTTTTTTTTTAGAAACTCGCGCAGGTTCAAGAGTTTTTATATTCTCTTATGATGTGATAGACACACAACCTGAACGGAGTGCAGTGGTTTGGGTCGTTGATGTTCGTTAACTCTCAGGGGTGGTTGTCCCAGATAGGACGAGAGCCGACCGAATTCCGCGTTTTTGGTTGTAGTCCGTACTAATTCGTTCAAACACTTTTTAGTATTGCATACGCACAGGATGAATTCCAGTTGACCATATACTGTGAGTGTTATGCCTGCAGCAGTACATCTGGTAACTTTCCATTCACAACTGCGTTGCATACTTTTGTCCGTATAGGAATTACTTTTTTCTTGGTTATGAAGCGAATTGAACTATAGACCTTCCGCTCGGCGGTCGATGATGTTAACCACTGCACCACGGCCACCCCAGTCAGTGATGGCCTGTATGGGCTGTCAGTGAGCTCAAACAAAAAATCCAAAGCTTACGAACGCTTCATACAAGTGGAGATTCTAGTCGTTACACGTCTATTATCAGATCAATAATCTGGAAAACCACTTTTGGCAAAACTGTCAATCACGTATTAAGATCTTTGTGCTTTAGTAAATGGGCGAGACCCCACTATCTACATCTACTATAGCTCTTTTTCCGATAAAGCTTCATCACTTTTGGGACAGAGTTGGGTGACACAGAGAATCCACTGGATACCGCTCTTCAATTATATGACAGGTTCTCACAAAGAGTTAATAAAATCTGAGTTCCGATCGCTGATATTCGAACATTTAGAAGTATTAACAGCGAAACGCCTCAAGGTTGTTTGTTTTCTCCTTTATTGCTAATACTGGTGATCGCTTGTGCGAGCGATGTTACTATACCAATTACACACTCAGTGAGCCCAAGCAGAACAATTTACTTAAGTTCCACTCACGGAACAGCTTCTGTGGTCTTTGTGTCAATCCCTAGAATAGGAATCTTGATACGGCTGGCAAATTACGATCCTAAGATAGGAAGTCTTCAAGAGGCGATTCAAGTTGGTTGTACGCTTGTTATCAGATCAATACCCTGAGAAACTACTCGTAGCAAAGCCTTCGATCGTATGCCAAGGTCTGGGCGATTTTGTATGTAGGTTATGCCCTAAAGTCTACATCTGCTACAGCTTGTAACTCGTTATTAAATCGTCTATTACAGTTGAAATTTTTTAACAAACGAATTGTATCCAATGTGATGGAGGTGGTGTACATCCACGACCTGCCTACAACCTGTCTTCGCCATTATATCTTTCAGTTGATTGGGTAAAGGATAGGCGGACAGGCATTGCCCCATCTCGGTGTATCAAAAACTGATACAAAAATGCACGACGTTGCTGAATTTATAGTGCTTCGATAGAACAAGCCGGCCATAGGGTGATTATATGATTTAGTTTCATTACAGATGTGATCACTGATCTTGTTAATTCCACGGGCAAATTAAAAGACTCGACTTGTGCACGACTCTCTTAACTTTCTCCTTTACATGGTGATACAGTTCGAGGTAAATTTGATCCTCGACCGACAAGCTTCTCCTTCTGGAACAACCTTCAGTTAGCTTCTTTCAGTGGCGCATGTCCAATTGGATGAGTTCTCTCTCCACTTCATCCAATGTTACCACGTTAAAGTTTCTTAAGGTCGAAACCGTGGAGTCTATCGCTCTGATGAGCTCAGCTAACTTAGATGTTGTTTCTATAGACGTCTGACTAAGCTGATGTCTCTCCAGAGTTCGGACCCTAAAGTTTGAAGTCGTTGCATTGAAGGATAGAATTTTGCGATCAAAATTTCGTATGGCATTATCCTTAGTTTTTTGAAAGAGGGCTATACCCCAAAACATTTCAAAGCTACATTTAAAGATAGCGCAATGGAGCTATAATTTGCCACGGCGTCAGAACGTCAGTCATACTTTGTATACATAAGGGTACTGTGAGCTACAAAGGATCTTTTAAAATAGGTAAGAATCGGTGGACAATTAGAGCAATTATGTGATAGTTGACAGTAGTGAATTGGGACTGACGAATTTACTGGGACATAGGACAAGATAAGTTGTTCGGTTCCTTGAAAAAATCCAGGAGATCTGTGATTTTTTTTTGTTATGAGACGTAAATACTGGTCCACTGTACTGCCAGACAGACACGAATGAGGAGGAGCTTCAATGATGTAAAGGGTAAAAAATTCGGCACACATCATGTCGGCTTCGAGGATTCGTCAACATGCGCGAGGAAAGGCAGGACAGTCACAGCACAGGTAAGCGTCTGACTAATGCCGAGCACGCAGAGAAACATACCAAATATGTAATGGCCCGTAATGATTCCCCTTAACGATAAGAAGAATGCTGCAGATTTCTTGCAGACATCAGGGCATACGCGCTTAGTCATCCCGCATCCTGGGTATTTCCTCCATCTACGATTGTGTGCATTAAAGACTCAATTGTTAATGTAGGAATTGGCCGTGAAAGCAGGTAGACTTAAAGCGGATTCACGTCCTGGGAAACTCTCTTCTGAGCCCATTCTAGCGAGTTCATCAGAGATCTCATTTCCTGCGATCCTACCGACTTTGTGGAGAAAGAGACTACGACGTGTTTGCGTGTTAGCGTGTTTTACCAAACAACCGATGCATATGAGATTATCGGTCTTATCATTGCGATGGTAGTCAGAACGAACCATTCACAATGGACGGAGATGAAAGAGAATACCCTCCACCCGACCTAGACGATGTTAATATAGCGATATAAAAACTTAAGTCTTATAAAGCTGCTGGAGAAGACGGACTTCCCGCGGAACGGTTTAAAGAACAGTTTAATGAGCTGGTTAGGAACATGCACCTACTCATCTGCCAGATATGGTCGGAAGAATGCAAGCCCGATGAATGGAATCTGAGCGCCGTTTCCCCGGTCCATAAGAACGGACACGCCTATGACTGGGCCAACTACAGAGGGATAAGTCTCATGAACATTGCGTACAACATCCTCTCTGCCGTACTGTGTAAGCGCCTGAAACCATTCGTGGACAATCTGATAGGTTCCTACCAGTATGGTTTCATGCCAGCAAAATCCACGTTAAGCCAAAACCAAATATTTACACTACGGCAGATCTTGAAGAGGACCCATGAATACCAGGTCGACACGAACCATCTTTTTGTCGACTTTAAAGCCGCATATGACAGTGCTTATAGAGACGAGATGTACAGAGCCACGTCTTGTTTTAACATTCCTAACAAAATCGTCAGACTGAGCAGGATGACTATGGAGAATTCCCGCTGCTCCATTAAGGTCGGTGGTGAACTAACCGAGACCTCCGATGTTAAAAAAGGTGTTAGACAGGGTGACGCACTGTCATGTGATTTCCTTAACATCATACTTGAAAAGATCGTGCGGGACTCTGCGGCCAATACAAGTGGTACGATCTACTTCAAGTCTACATAATTGCTTGTCTACGCATGATGATATTGACGTTATCGGTCGGACAAAGCGAGACGTCAATAAGGCGTTCGCAAGCATTGAAGCAGAAGCGGCTAAAGGTGGTCTAAGGGTAAATGAGGACAAAACCAAATATATGCTGTCATCAAAGAAAGACGCGCAACACTGACGTCTTGCGAGGGACGACGCAGCATAGGACAACCGCATCTAAGGTGGCGCGCACAGGTGGAAAGGGACCTCAATCAACTGGGCGTGCGGCATTGGAAGCGGCTGGCAAAATATGGTGCCGGGTGGAAAGGCTTGTTGGTTGAGGCCCTTGTTTACCCCAAACTGTAGCGCCGTCTAAGTAAGTAAGATCCGGAGGACCTTTGCGGGCGATAAATCCCAGGTTTTGCCAATGGCACATTTGCATTGCCAGAAAGTTGAACAAAGAAGTTTGCTGTCTAAGATAACTTCCAGGTAGCCAATGAGTAGTAGTTCCAAACCAGGATCATGGAGCACCCGAAACCCTCTGGGCTCGCAAAAAATCAACGTAAACAGGCAGCCCCTATAAGTGAAGGATTACTGTGAATTATAAGCCAATTGAAAAACAATACCCGAGGGTCCTCATACTACTTTCAGGCACAACCTTTGGGAAAATAATCTGACTCCTCGTGACTAATTTTTTGTACCGTTAACGACCAGTTAAGATAGTCCCGAAAATGTTGGTTCTATGCGTTGCAACCGTCTGCTCCATTGCATGATTCCACCTATTAGCCACACTCATCCTGAATCTGTTTAACCATTCAATCAATTTCAAAACCGTGTTTCACTCGAATCTATTCGTATTTGTTGTATCTAATCAATGTAATCGAATGATTGATGAACTGCAACCGATATAAGGTGCAACCTAAAAAAAACAAAAACATATTTCAATCGGTGATGGTTTTAATTTGCATCTTTTCAAAATTACCATCACTGCATGCGGAAAAGTGAATTTTGAGAACAAATTGCGGAACAATTATATTACCCTACAGCTCTATGGCTAAATTGGATGGCAGTATATCTAGGAGATACTCGTGGTTAAGGTAGGTAGGTAGGTAGGTACGTGTCATGTGTTTTGTCATGTCAATCATGTGTACAATTACTACAAATATTTTGAAAATGTGGATAAAAGCTTAAAAAAAAGTTCGGTTTCACACGATTAGATAGTATCTATAAAAGTGGAATGTGTGGATAACCGTTTCCCTGTCAGAGACTCCGAATTGAATTGATTATCTGGCGGATTAATTGGGGAAAAAACTATTTTAATTCCATTTTACCTGTTTAAAATGTCGAAAGATAGTGGCATTTTAATTGGGCCGATGAGAGGATGAAGAGATAAAAAATCCAGTAGAGGGGGTTCCGACGCGGCATGCGGACAGACAAAATAGACATATGCATCCAGTCTCTCGTCTAGTCGGTGCTAATTACAAAGAACATTTTTCCACATTTGGTTCAAGACTAACCAACCGCAATCAGCGGCTTCAGTTGAATCCCTAATTAAATGTCAAATTACACCCCTTACATCAGCGCGAATCCATTTCGGCTCTGTGTATATAGCGGTGCAATTCCATTACCAGGAACCACTGGGGCTCAGAGTCAGAGTCGAAGGCTGTGTTTGGTTTGAAGGCAGCAAGCAGTAGCGGCAATAGCAGCAGTTTTAAAAGAATAACGAGTCGCCGGGTCCCTTTTTTAGTAGCGACTGTTATGAATGGACCGTGAGATTACAAGCATCGACAGTTTTGTTGTTTTATTTTTTTGAGCTCACCCACTGCCTCCACCATCTACTGCAGCAGTATCATCATCGTTTTACCAGTTGTTGTTTTTATTTGTTCAGGTCTTGTTGTTGGTTTTTGTTTTTTGCTTTTATTCCCAATCTTTTTGCTGCTTATTGTAGCACACTCAGAATTTTTGTCAGAGAAAGGGGTTATAGTCAGTGCGGTTCCGGGCATCCATTCATGTAAAACGAAATAAAGTTCATGTTCGTTTGTCAAATTCTGGCATAGATCCAAAAAACACAGAAAACGGCACAAAATAGGCGAATAAGGCGAACGAGGCGAGGCGTATAAAGAGCCATCCATACACACACTACTGGTAGTAATGTAGCAGCAGCCCTACAGGGCCAGCAATGGCGCGGTAGCGTCAGGCAGCATCAGAAATGCAGTAGTGACAGAGAAAAATGAATCCTTCTTATCCCTGTGTACAGGGAGTTGTTTAATTAGTTAATAAGGTTTTGGGCCAATAACCCAAAGGGAGTCGAACAGTTGAGCCCGACGAGTCGAGTTGGCGGTATCGCAAAGCTTTCCAATTTTCCCGGATTCGACTGATGGCGATGAGGACGATGGGGACGATGATGATGATGATTATGATTCAGTCCAAGTCAATGGCATTCCACCAGGATATACTGTCTTTTCCCATTGCTTGCTTTATTTTTTTTTTTGTTTGTTTGGTCCTAGTCTTCTCACTACGGTGCGGATGGATCCTAATATTATTTATGAAATACAGTGGCGGGTAAATAAATTGAAAATTGGAACGCGTGTGTTATCCTGTGACAGGGGGGAACGAGAAGATAGTTATTAAACTGTGAGCTGCAATCATTCCATTCCATTCCAAATTCGACTGGAGTTCGGTCAGTGATTCATGTTGCACCACGATGGTGTTAGAGTGTTAGACTAACTAACGACCAACCATGACGAGAGTAGCGATGGAGAGTGCAGAGACAATGAAAACGACACGATGACTGGAGAATGACAAAGTACGAAATAACCTTCAAGGGATGGCGGTTGGTGGTCGTTGCGTTTCATGAATAGCTTTTGAATAGCTTCCTTCTCGAGGTGGCCCATTCAACAGTGTGATGTTTGTGATGCTATCCTCCTGCGTTTTGGGACAGACTGCAGCGAGAACGTTTTGCAGCCAAGAATGAAAAATATTTGTCGGGGAGATAAGGCGAGCGTAACATATGGGCTGGGATGCGTATTGTAAATTGGGCGCCAACGGGCTGATTGAAGTTATTGTCGGCGTTGGTTGAAAATGGTTGATTCAAGAAGTGGTTGGCGGGCAAAAGTTTTCGCTAAATTTTAGGGCAAAGGCCGCTGAAGTCTTTCCATATTTTTTTTTGAAAAAGGTTTCGGAGGCTTTCAGGTCCAGTAAAGTCCGATTGAACTTTTTTCGCTTGTCAGAAAGTGTGACATTCGCTGAACGATGGATGTATAGAAGCTTTCCTGTCGACACTAACGCCTGAGGGCCTGCTCGATTACCATCTGTCGATCTTAAAACTCTTCCAGACGTTGAAGTTGGTATTAACAAATTTGGCATTGCGAAATGGCCTTCCCTGGAATGTTGTGCTCCTAAGAGTCCTTGCTAGTGCTTGACAAGATGGCAAGGCTACTGTTCTAACGACCGATGTTGGTAAGATATAATCAGTCGATTTGCTAAACTTACTTTCAAAGTTTTGTCCAAATTCTACGGACGATATTAAATCAATCCCCAGAACAGCTGGAGAGATGCTTAGGTGAGGAACGAAGCAACATACATATAAGTAAAGTAAAAGTAAAAAGTAAAGTAATTTTAAAGGAAAATACAAGTTTTTAACAAAACGATGTTAACTTTTGTTGATTTATAGAGCGGACAGAATGAGGTTATGTGCGCAATGAAATATTCACGAATTTTTCTGCAAAGACGTCGCTGAATTTCGTCGATAAAGTACATCATTTCCTTTTTCTAGGCACCGATTTTCATGGACATATTGCTATAAGCCTGTGCAGTGGTTTGGGTCGTTGATGTTCGTTCACTACTCTCAGGGGTGGTTGTCCTAGTTAGGACGAGAGCCGACCAAATTCCGCGTTGGTTATAGTCCGTAATAATTCGTTCAAGCGCTTTAATATTGCATACGCAGAGGATGAATTTTAGTTGACCATATACTGTGAGTATTATGCCTGCAGCAGTACGTCTGGTCACTTTCTATTCACAACTGCGTTGCATACTTTTTGTCCGTATAGGAATTACTTTTTTCTTTTCTATGAAGCGAATTTGAACTACAGACCTTCCGCTCGGCGGTCGATGATGTTAACCACTGCTCTGTTCCGTTTTTTTTCTTTGTGGGTTGTACCAAAGAATGTGTAATCTTCAAAAGATGCCTGTAGCCCGGGCTACTGACATACTGACATGTACGATTCGCAAACCCGAATACTCGATACATACTACCGACACCTTGCACTCATCAACCACTCTCCTCGCCGGACTGCCGTTAAGTATTACTTCGCGGGGCTGGTTAGCAACTTATGTGATTAGCTCCAAGTCGACTGTTTCAGCTCATCTCATTCTTCCCAGCCTTCCAAGCTCATCATACGGCTTATTAGAAGCTCTGGGATCGGCAGGTTCATTCGTGTTATACGAAGCGTCTTTTTCTTCCTCTGGACATTCGGGGCAGACGGGCGAGCTAACGTATCCAAATCTATGGAGATACTTTCGATAGCCTCCGTGACCTGACAGGAATTGCGTAAGGTGATAATTGCAATCCCCGTGTGCTCTTTATCCCTAAAGCTCGATCGTAGGGATCAGCTTATAGGTACATCGGCCTGTTGTCGTGTTGTCCCACCTGGCATGCTATAATGCCATCGATATTGCCCTTTCTTCGGGTTTTATCGTGCGGATAACACTAATCTCTTGATGGTCTAATGTTCGCCTAAGATAAACCCTGTGCATCTGATTGGTGAGGGTGTCGATGGGGACTATACCCGTTAGGCGGCTTCATCCGAGATTGTCCGGAAACCACATATTGTCCTTATTGCGCAGAGCCTACATGTAGAGGAGAGTTTCTTATCTTCTCCTTCGTTGTAGGGGCTCTCGCCCAGACCGGCGCCTCGTATAGAAGTACTGAGCTCATCACTCTGGAAAGCAAAATCCTTCTCGCATGTCCTATTCCACCGATGTTTGGCAGTATTCTGGTAAGCGATGCCTGCTTGCCAGGCATCCCCTATAGATTTTACTTTGCTTGCAGAGGAGGAGTATTTTATATCGACACAAACTCGGGAACAAAGAACTATCCATACACAATGTCTTTTGAACAAGCTTCAAGGCCCCGAGGCTCCGAAAAACTTGTAACTAGCCACAAACACTAGAGATGGCTATGTTCAGATCCTACAGAGATTCCTTATGATACGCGCGCGAAATTTCCAGCTGCTGTCATGGTTTTAGGAGTTGTAGGCAAACGGAGGACATATTTTGCCACATTCGGGTTAATGCTGCCGCCTACATTGAGGTTTTTCAAAACATTGTGAAGCCCTTGGCAGACCATGCTTATTCTATCAGGACTCTGCTCCTTCATATGTATGTACAAAGCGACAGCGACGCACGATTGAATGGCCGAAAATACTGATGCCCGCATCACCTCGAACTTATGGCCTCCTAGCTCCCCAGGCCTTAATCCCCCTACCCAGAATTGAGTAGGTTATCGCCGCTAGCAAAGATTCTGAATAATCTTATAAACAAGGAGCCACTCAACGTTGCGTAAAAAATGCACAGAATCTTGCAGCTTAGACGTTAAAAAGTAGTGCCCATCCAGTCACGACGAGATGTTGCAACTTGTTCGAAGAAGAATAGTTCAACGACAGCTGTAGCCCGAAATCTGCACTAAACCGTGAACTGCTGTATACATAGTTGTTTTTCAACAATCATTCCTGAATTTTCGGAAGCCACAAAGCGACAGTTGTGACATTTGAGGAAGCTATTCACATGAAAATAAACCACAACGATGAAAATGGCTTTGTCTCAGCTTTCACTTGCTTTGTTCCATAACCCAAACAGCGAACTGTAATTGCTTGCGCCAAGAAGCCTGAATCGACAGCAGGTATGCTGTATACCACAAAATAGGCGGGAAACATATTACAGCCAAACTGCTTCACGAACGCTTAGAGCGTCGGATCCAAAATCTTTAATTGAGCCAGCTTTGGTAAGCCTAAATGCTTGCGGGTTCGAAAGGCGGGTAAAGCTACCTTCTCCGACTGCTAAAACTCACTTTCGAGGGTTTTCAAAACCTAATTAATGGCCCGACAGGGGGTCTCTTGTAGGAGAAAGTCCGTGACAAAGAAGTGATCGCACGCAAAGCTATTGCGTCGTCTTTGACAGCCTCAATTTGTTTCAATCGCTTTATTATGTATTTAGGTTGGCGTCAGACTAACCGGATCAAGTGCTCAAAATCCAGATAATACCTTGTACAGAACTTTATTGACGGAAATAAGGTAAGTTTACGTAAAAAGTCGCAAGTACCTTAAATCCCTTCCGAATCGGCTCTCTCTTGGCTGTAATCTACAGCTCTTACATCCCTCAATTGACTGCAAGTAACTTCCAATCCCTACCTGGACAGTAAGCCTTCTTTAAGTACCTCCACCCAGGGTTTTTAGTTCGGTCTACCCACGAATTTCCGACAAACGATAAATGAACTCATTTAACAGACTAGTCATCAGGCACTGTGGTTTCCCTCTTTTGTCGAAACGTCACTCTTATACTCTTATCCTCACCACCACTCAGTCCCTCTCTCTCTCTTTCTACATCCCGACATCTCTCGAATAGGAATTCATTTTCTTTCAAACTCCTGCAACCACTTAATCAAGGTAGCAACTCGCACCAAACACCCTTTCGTGCAACACCAAATAGTAGGACATTGCCAGTGCGTACAATCTGCTCCATTCCTGCTACCCACTCGGTCACAGCACGCCAAGCTCTCAATTCTTCAACCCCTTTACGTCGACAAACATTCCATTCATGTGCACAAAATGATCTATGGACACGAGTTCATTATGTTCCAGCGAAAAACTAACATTATCTACGGCATGGAGTAAGGAACAAGAAAAAAATAAAAGGGAAAAGCCGAGTGCAATGTTTCTTTTTATCTCCGAAACGAACGTCTTTATTCCCATAGAAATGGGAATAGACATGGCATGTACACGCAATCTACCTCCAATCTAGTGCGCCCCCCCAGTCGGCGGCGACGACGAGTGAAGAATTCCGTCTTTGAAACGCCGAAGGAGTGCAAGGCATGGTAGCTATCAAAGACATGTGTTCTAACCCTTATTACGGGTGTACGGGCTTGCCTTTCGCACCAAAGCCCTTAAGTGGTGGTGCGTTAAACCAGCATGGATGATATCAATTAGCGTAAGGATACAAAGGAACGACCGGCAGGAGATAAGAAATACGCGTAGACGCCACAGGGATATTTCTCTGTCTGCAAAGCTCTCGTATACCGTCATAAGCCCCCTCTTACATGGTATATTCCAGTCGTAGGCAATTTATTTCTTCACTTAATAAATATTTGAAAACCTTGACACTTCCATTAGTGACAACTGTGTCTGAGGTGTACTCAGTCCATTCGAACATTCATCATGTTAAGTATGTTGGTAGGTAGTACACATATGCATAACCGAAAAGAAATAAGCATTCCATCCGAGCCGACTTAATGGATTTCTTGTGCAGCAATAACATCTCAAACTGTCTGGCTGTCATCTGAAAGTATCCCAGTATATCCTTGCATCTGAATTTCTTTTGATGTTTTTTCCTAAAGACAAATTAACTTGACAGATTCTCGGAAGACACTGCGGCTAAATGTAGACCATGTCCTGTCACACACAATAAAGCACATTCGTTAGGATAAAAGCGTTCTCCGCTTTGCAAAATGAGCATCAATTTCAATCAATGAAAGGATTAACGAGAGACAACACTCCACGGGGAGCTAGATATGTACATAGTCGTGTAGCCGCCTAAAAACTTGCCCCCGTACTCCGGTCGATTTATCATTGCCCAAAAATCCAAGACCATGCACACATGAGTATCATGTCGTCTCATCATCCAATCCATATCAGTATGGCATCCCTTGCCATTGGGGTGGTAATGAAGGATAAAGGGCCTGCAAGCTGCACAAGCCCAAGTCTCCATTCATCGTACTGAATCTTTGTGCGGGGCACACTACGATAATGGTGTATAGGATGACGATGGCGACAATGTCGACGACAATTCACTGCATGTGGAGGGAACACAAATAATTTAATGACGTTTTTATTACTCTCGAATACAGAATAAGTCATCGGCGAATCGGATGCTCGTCCTGCATCTCTTCCTCATGATTCTCTGTCCACTCTGTCGATTCGGAGGAATATCCTTTAATTCAGGAATCCCTACTTTTCGAATCCCATTGAAAATGAATTTGCACCCAACACGAATGGGGAGTAGTACCTCACATCTTGTATGCGCAAACCATACATCCACTACTCACGTACTCACACGCTCGGAGATTGGTATAGGCCTGGCCGGGTGACTCTATGGCATAAGCATATGTATATACACGGAATCACTAATAAAAATTAAACTAGCCTATCCAAAAAGCCAAAGTACAGCAATGCGGATGTCGAGGACGTTGCACTGCACTTTGACCTAGTTTCGATGCGAACGAGAAACACCCCAGCAATTCAGGCCCAGTCGCCTGTCGTCGTCGTCGTCGTCGTCGATTGTTGGTCGTTGGTCGTTAGTCGTTGCCATCGTCATCGTCGTTGCTGCCAACCCCCAGTCAGAGTCTTCCTTTGCACCTCGGTGGTGCTATTCGTGGTGGTTGATAGCTAGTTGCTAGATACACATCCATCTTAACGTATTAACCAACACTCTGTGTGTATGATCGCACTGCCATGCCACATGCTACATGATAGTATACACTCAGTGCTGGTAGTACAGAAACAGGAGGCGGCGGAGAAGGATGGCATTTTCAAGTAGCATTCGCGTGGAGTATGTTAGATCTGCTGCAGCTCTCTCAATGATAAGAAAATCCTTTCGTTCGTCCGTACCATTCCCTTCGTTCATCACTTCATGTACAAAGAAGAGTCTCTCGCTCTCAGCACGTCACCAACACCATCACTAACGTCACATTCGTTATACTATAGTGCTCTTCAACGTTGCTCCGGATGGATGGTCGTCGGTCGGGCTGCGGGAGTGACTCTTGATTTTTGTTGAAGATAGCATATTTGCAAAAGAAAAAAAGGGTTCCCTACACACGTTACACGTTACACAGAGCTTCAGCTATAGATAATCGAGGATATGTAGACATTGGTGCACCGGTGAAGAGAGTTGAATCCCTGTGGCATGGGGATAACAACGTCTCGGCACAAAGGTACGAGTGGTAGGTTACACGAAGATGAGGATGTGCAAACAGAGCAGTGGCGTCGGTAGAATTTGAAGTGATTCGAATGTATGTATCCTAAATAGTATTTCAATGTTGTTATTCGATTGGGCGATGTCGTTATTCAGTTTGGTGACGTAGGTACTTAATTTGGGGTGCTGTTCTTCGGTTTAGGGACGTTGTTATTCGGTTTGGTAATAATATTACTCTGTACCAGCATGTTGTTTTTCAATTTGAAGATGTTGATATTCGGTTTGGATGTTGTTGATTGGCGTTAAATTGCTGTTATTTGGTGTAAAGTTGCTGCAAGATGATTTAGCTAATTAGTTATCCGATTTGCTGAGGTTGTTGTTCAGACTGATGATGATGTTATTCAATTTGACGATATTGTTATTCGATTTGGATGTTGTTGATTCGGTTTAAATTGCTGTTATTTGTTGTAAAGCTGCTGTAGGTTGCTCTAGTTAACTGCGTTTTCGATTTGGTGAGGTTGTTATTCAGACTGATGATGTTTTTATTCAATTTGACGATGTTGTTAATCGATTTGATAATGTTGCTATTTAACCGGAGGCGTTGGTCTTCGATTTAGAGGCGTCGTTATTCGATTTGGTAATAACGTTACTCAATATCATGTTGTTGTTTTTCAATTACGGGATGTCGTTATCCAGTTTAAGGTTGCTGTCACTTGGTTTGGAGTTGCTATTAATCCTTTTATTCGGTTTGGTGATATTGTTATTCAGACTGATAATGTCGTTATTCGATCCAGTGATATTGTTTAGTTTGATAATGTCCAGATACTGTTGTTCGTTTCGCTTCACTTGACATTTGGTTATGCTATATTGTTTTCAACCTAATGATGTTTCAACAATGTCCTTATTCGATGCGATAGCGATATTACTATTTTGTCTTTCTTGACGTTCCATAACAGCTTGGCAATGATGTTATATATAAACGATTGATGTTGTTATTCGACCTAGTGATATTATTCAGTCCGAAAATCTCGCTAATCAGTGTCCAGGTGTTGTTGTTAATTTTGTTTAACTTGACATTCGGTGTCGCTATATAAATACTCAGATTTGTGATATCCTATCTCGACGTGGGCATGCTATCCATCCCGAAAATGTTGTTATTCGGTGTTAGCCTGTTGTTATTAAGTTGACGATGTTGTTGTTTAGTGATGCCTCTGATTTGTTTGTTAGGTTCTTATTTATTAATCTCTGCCTAAAAGGAGCATATGAATAACACCAAGTAAACCCTTCAAGTTGTTGATATTCATCGTAGCGGTTTTCCGCTTTTCTTCTGTAGTCTTTCTGATCGTTACTTGTGCTGTAGAATTTTCCATTTCTTCGTCCTCCTTGAACCACATTATGTCATACATAATTTAAAACGATACATATATCCTGTTGGACTCTGTTTTTCGTGTCCACTGATTTACACCACTGTCTGTAGGTGTGTAGCCCCCCAAACCACAACAGCTATTGAGCACTGGATGAGATGTCGCAGAAGAATTTATGCTTTAGTCAGCCGAATATCACCCTCCTAGCATGCTGGGACATACGTTTTTACTGCAGGACTCTGTCGTCTTTTATTTGCCTCCAACTGATTGTTGTTGCAATGGTATATGAGTACCAACTATACCGTAGATTTTACGTGAAAGCCTTCATACGAATCGAGGGGTAATACCCATCAGCAAGTTTTACCCGCAGCAGCCACACCACCTTCAGGTGTCCGATGGGCGACATACACACATACATATGTGTATATGTATGTTGGTAACTGCATGTTACCCTTATGGGGCTACAAGCATGTCATACATATGGACTTCCTTCGGATCCTCCTCTTGTTGCTTCGGCACCGGGTGAATGGTGTAGATGATTCGGACAGCATTTTTAGACACCTTGATGGATGTTGTTTTTTATCAGCTCCAATAGATCGAACGAACACGAGTCTAGGATTGGTAGGAGCTTTGACCTATCTTGTGCCTAGGTCAGCCAGCTGCATTTCGTTTGCTCTTACGCATTGATATTTTGCTTCCATCATTAGTCCTAAGTAGAGTAATGATTTATGATGAGTTCTATGCCCTTCATCCGATCAAATCGTTCCCAAGAAAACAATTTTTCTTCCACACTAAACCATAGGCTCCATCAATTGCTTCAAGTGCTTCCCGTAATCTCGAAGCCGCAAAAATCCGTAGAGCACATACAAAAAAACAGAAAGAAAAACCGATCCGTTACAAGACTAAGTACTTCCTTTAGTTAGAAACGCCGATGACAAATTTTCGGACAATCCACAAAATCCATTTCCATAATTCAACCGCCAGCGTCCCTCTCTCTTTTTTATGCCATAAATAACATAGTTCCGCAGAAGGGGCACGGAACAGGGTCGCGCGCCGCGAGTCTCTGGCAAGGACTCACGACGACAACGGTGGCTTCTGGCTACCACACAACGAGCAATGAGTATATGAGCACAGGACTAAAGTGCCTGATAAAATATGTGTCTTTCCTAAATGCGTAGAGTTGTCGTCGTCCCTATGTGTTCTTGCAACCCCCTACACCAGCTTCCGAGTAATTATTCGTATTTTTATTGGCAAACACGACCCAGATTTTCGAGTATTGTGCTACTATATGCACGTGTGCATCAATGTTACAAGACCGTGTGTGTTGGTCCCTTTTTGCATTTAAAATTTGCAACCAACAGTCCAACAGAAAATAATAAAATGTTTCCTTTTGGTGCGCTACAACCGCAGAGCAGATACACATCCTTTTCCATTTGCACAACAAGGTACTGTTACTGCACGTATAATTTCCATCGAAGGACTTGAGCATGGACAGTGTGCCGGTCCGCGGGTGAGGAGAGGTTTTCAACAAGGATACCTAACAACTTTCTTGCTTTGCGTTCTTCAAACGTCCTGGCAACAAGAACGAAACTCCTTCTTTGCCATCTTTTCCGCGTCGGTATCCTTTCATTAGATCCACACGGCAACCGAAGACGGTACTCTATTAAGGACACATAAGAACAGGGCTAACAGCGACTGCACGAATGACCAAACACCGACGAATCACTGAAGGAAAAGGACATAGAAAAGGTTGAAAAAAAAAAAAAAAAAAAAAACAATACAGCAATGAACTGCTATGGCATTATAATAACATCAAATGTGTCTTCATACTTTGGAGCTGTTGTCCTTTGTACTGGTCGTTTGTTGTCCTTCCCCTAGTCACAAGTTTTGCTGTTTGTTATCCTTATTGTTGCCATCATTATTTTGTACGTTATGTGAATTTCCTTTCGTGAACTTTATTGCTCCTGATTGCGGATATAATTTTTTTCCCCCCCATCGTACGTTGTACCTACATATGTATGTATGTACTCGACTTGCTTGTGGACAACACAAAGGACACCATACAGGCAAACTGTAACTGATAGATGCCTAGATGCATCTTAGACTAAAAATCACAGTATGTCGGTTTCGGGTGAATTTATTTTGTGGTCACTTTGCACCTAATTTCAACAAAACTCAAAGCCTCCTTCTCTCTGGTATTGGTTTTGGTGAGGTACGATTATGTGTCCTTTTTGGCTACCAAAGCGATTCACTCCTGTTCGAAGGGAATTATGGTTTCATCTTACTCGAACGTAAGTATGTGTATATGAAATACACTTCTGCCATTTTCACTTGCTACTGTCTGACTCTATTATTGGAACGCAACCAGCGACGGTTGTATGGGTGTGAGGACAAGCTACATGTTGGGCTGCTGCAGTTAAATATCGTCAGCTCATTTTGCATTGTGTGGATATCTAATTGAAGTCAGTCAGAAGCTCTTAAATCTGTTGGTTTTCCTCCGTGCGCCGCATCCTGTTGGATGTCTCGTAATTTTGCCATTTAGCGAAGCATGGGAAGTGCTAAGGACACCCTACGTGGACAGATGGATATTATCTGCATTTTCCATTCTACCTGTAGTTGTGGTACCGGTGCTGTGTCTTAAAGTCATTGTCATCGGTATCGTGTGGGGGTGTAGCCAGCCGGGATATAATGTACGTGATTTATGGTTTTGTCAGGTGAAATTGGTTTTGTGGGTTTTAACGTTGTTGTGTAATACGACAGGGATACGAATGAATGCATGTCAAGTGTATTGAATGGATGGATGTTTGTTGTTATATTTTGCCTGCATTCATGGTACTTGATGGCCGGAAGGTGGTAAGCCGCAGAGACAGATTTGTAAACGATTATCGTTTCAATAAAATGAAAATCGAAAACAATTTCGGCCAATGGGTCGTAATAGTCATTGGCCAGGGGGAAAAACACCAATCGAATATTCTCGTACATTTTGGGGATTTCTTATGTAATACCTGTGGGAGTAGTGGGAGGATTGTTTTTGCAATCAGGGGAATGTGCCATTTAAAACGAGACCCCACATGACTAGGTTTGGAAGTATGGTATAGGTGGTGGACTGTAAGTTTTGAGTCTCCTTAAGGGACATAAAATATTCTTTAGTAAGCAACGGAATGTGTCTCGGTTATTGTTATATTATAGAGAGAAACAAAATATCAAAACTGGCAGTAGATCAAGTGGGTAGATATGTTGAATCTCAAGTCTAAGCGGATCGATAAGCCGGTTTCGTTACTGGTTGCAAAGTGGCCTATAGCAAGCTAGTTCTCCTCACACTTAAGCTACTGTAGGTCTATTTCGTTATGAGGAGGTTAGGTAATGTTACGTGTGGCTACACGTAGTCCGAAGTCGGCCCATTGTGATACCACATAGATCATATTGCCCTGATCCGCTACCTGAGAACCAACCAGTGCTTCTGATGAAGCGATGGAGTTGGACTATTTTTAGGTTTGCCAGCTCACTTTGATTTTCATAGAAGGGCGCGCCGAGGTAGATCCTCCTGCGATTCGCAAAAGAGGGCCATGAGCAGAGAAGGTGATGTATTTATTTCTCTTCCTCCTCGTCCATGCAGCCACGGCAGAAGTCATTGGAGGGTAGCCCTAGTCTGGCGGCGTGTTTTCCAATGATGCAGTGACCTGTAATGACACCCACTAGAGTGCTTAAGGTTGCACTTTTCGTTGCCACTAGGCCCCTGGTTCGTCCTAGGTTTAGCTAAGGCCAGACTTGCTTAGTGATAAAGCCGATATTACTTTCATTCCATTGGAGGTTGGTCGCCTCTATGGTTCGAAGTTTTATCATGTGCTTTACCGTACTTATTGGTGTTTCTAGGTACCCGAGGATAGGAAGACTGAGTGTGCTTGACCCCAACTTTGCGAGTTCGTCGGCCGCGCAGTTTCCTCAACTATCCCTAAGCCCTATGTTGAACTGTTCTGCCATCTCGTCTAGAGATAGGCGGCAGTTGAGGGATGTCCTTTATTTGTGGGTTACCGCGGCCAGGGATTTTATCGCAGATTGGCTGTCCGTGCAAATGATAATATCCTTAGCGGATATTACATTGATCCTGAGCCATGCATACATGATACACACTACAGTGACTTGGGAGTCTGAATGATAGGTTGAGGTTAAGTTCCTTGGAGAAGACTCCACTACCTACACCCGACTCCATCTTAGAGCCATCGGTATAGAGGGAAATCGAGCCCTTTGGTATGACTTTGCCCATTCCTCCCTGGATGGAAGGACAACTTCGAAGTTCCTAGTGAACACATTCTGCGGGATGATGTGGTCTGTGTCCATGAGTACTTTGAAGTTATTAAAAATGGTAGTATGGCCTTTATTTGATGTGAGTAATTTTCCTACGCCCCTAATCCGTAGGGCCGCGCAGGCAGCAACTTGTTTGCTGAAGAGGTCCAACGGTGGAAGATGTAATAGGATATTTAGGGCCTCCGTGGAGGTTGATCTGATCGCTCCGCTTATATATAAACTGGCCGATCTTTGTACTTTCCCCAGAAGGTTTCGATAGACTGCCTAGTCCGGAGCAGTCCACCAGACTACGACGCCAAACAGGAGGATGGGCCTTATGACGACTGTGTAGAGCCAGTGTATAATGCTTGATTGGAAATTTCTTGCCCACCACTTTCTTGCAGCTGTAGAGGGCAGTGGTTGCTTTCTTGATGCGATCAAGAATGTTGGGTTTCCAATTTAGCCTAGGCCTAGGTATTTAGCCTGATCTTTGATTATTAGTTGGGTTCCACCCAGCCTCGGTGGGTTGAAGGGCGGAATTGTATACTACTGCGCGGCGCAGTAGTTAGTGTATTGGACTCTGAAGCACGATGAGCGAGTTCGGATTCTGGTGGATTATCCACCAGCTCATATATAAAATATGGTCAGTGGAATGCAAGCCCGATGAACGGATAGTATCGTTTGGTCGATCCACAAGAAAGGTGACTCCTTTGTCTGCGCCAACTACAGAGGTATAAATCTTCTGAACATTGCTTATAAAACTTTCTCTGCTGCACTGTGTGAACGCCCGAAACCATTCGATAATAAAGTGATTGGTCCATATCAGTGTGGCTTCAGGGCCGGAAAGTCCACTATCGATCAATTATTTACACTGTGGCAGATCCTGGAAAAAACCAACGAGTTCCAGATCGACACCCACCATCTGTTTGTAGACTTTAAGGCTGCATAGATAGCATAAATAGAGACGAGCTATACAACGCCTTGTCTAGTTTTGAGATCCCTGCCAAACTCGTCAGATTGTGCAGGATAACATTGGAGAACTCTCGCTGCTCCATCAGTGTCAGAAGCGACTTGACCGATACCTCTTATGTCAGACAGGGCGACACGCTATCGTGTGACTTTTCTACATCGTCCTTGAAAGGATCGTGCAAAACTCACTGGTCAATCCGAGGGGCACCATCTTTTCCAAGTCCGTGCAACTAGTCGCATATACCGATGATTTTGACATAATTAGACGAATTCAGCGAGATGTCATTAAGGCCTTTACGAGCATTGAGACTGAAGCAGCTAGAATGGGACTGGCGGTAAATGAGGGCAAGACGAAATATATGGTGTTGTCGAAAAAGAACACGAACCACCGGCGGCGTCTTGGCCAGGGCGCACATGTTGGCAGGTATACTTTCGAGGTAGTCAAGGACTTCATCTACCTAGGCTCCGGAGTGACATGCAGCAATGACATCAGTGCCGAAATCAAACGCAGAATAACTCTTGCCAAGCGCTGTTTCTCTCGAAAAACCAAGGTGACCATATATAAGATCCTTAGCATCCCGGTCCTGTTTTGTGGCGCAGAGACATGGACCTTATCGAAAGCGGATGAGCAGGCCCTTAGTCGTTTTGGGAGAAAAATTCTGAGTACGATTTTTGACCCGACTTGCATAAATGGGGAGTGGAGGAGAAGACTTAATAGTGAACTGTTCGGAATGTACAGCGGCATGAACGTAGCACGGTGTCTTCAGATCCAAAGCCTAAGATGGCTAGGTCATGTTGAGCGTATGGAAAACACAACTCCAGCTCGGAAGGTCTTTGAATCCAACCCCGAGGGGCGACGCGGTTGAGGACGGCCAAATTTAAGGTGGTGCAACCAAGTGGAAGAGGACCTTAACCACCTAGTCGTGCGGTACTGGAGACTGCTGGCGAACGACCATGCCAGTTGGAGAGGTTTTTTAAAAGAGGCCAAAGTTCGCCATGAACCGTAGCGCCAAAAGAAGAAGAAGAAGAAGGTGTAGATCCAATCAGTGCCTCTTTGACTGCCGTGGGGCAGGTTGGCATAGTGCCTGTAAGGCTGAGACACGCTAGTCTCTGGAGGCTTTGAAGCTTAACGATTACCGTCTTATGGACCATACAGTGCACGCATAGGTGATGATAGGTCTTACTATCGCGGTACAAAGACAAATTTTACCAGAGAAGCTATCCAATATTTTAAGTATGCACCTCGCAAATAGATTTTTGCGTTAAATACGGAAGTGCGTACTCCGAATTTAAGGTAATTTCGGCTGGCGTTCCTTAGGGAAGTGGACCTGACCCACTCCTGTATCTACTTTACACTCGCGATTTAGCGCAAACGCAACATTCTAGCTAAATTCGTCGACGATATAGCTATTCTCGCAAGGGGCAATCGGTTAAGGAATCAACTACAAGTATGAGATTACATCGAGCCCTTGACAGTGTAAATGACTGGACAAGGTTACTAGGAAAGTATTCTTAAATCAGTATTGAAACGTGCTGCTTCTATATGAGACACGAGGATACCCACCGAAATCTGAGTAACGTAACTGTGGAAACAAAAAAATTTCGCAGGGAAACATAAACGTCGACTTGAAAACCACCTAGGTACGTAGGTTCGTAGCCTTGCCAGAATTGAGAAGAATACACGTAGGCCAGTGAGACCCGTTATGCTGCTACGAGGGGCGTTTATCCCCCTATTTATGGAACCACTTAGTGCTTCTTACAAAGTTAGGAAGGTCAGATATCCCTACTTGCTTAACATCTGTCAGGTCGTAAAGGAAGTAAGATCCTTAGCATCGTTTCCTGGTTGTGCAGAATGCCGGGCAGGCGCAGAGAAGGTGGTGGATGGATTGGACCTCCTCTTCGTCTAAGCAGCTTTTGGAGGAATCATTCGGAACTTGTCCTAGTTTTTGCGCGTGACTGCCAATGAGGCAGAGACCGGTGATGACACCAATGACTTTATAGATGTTAGTTCTTTCTAGGGAAATTATTCCCCCAATCCGTTGATTATCGAGCTTGGGCCTGATTTGCCTGGTGATGAGGCAGGTGTGTCCCTGGGTCCATCTCTCGTTCGTCTCAGTCCTGGCGAAATTTATGAGATTATGTTTAATGGTTGCAAGGGGTATTCCCTTACATACCATGATTGATTGTTGCGTTGTTCCTTGTCTGGCGAGTGTGTCGGCTCTTTCGTTACCTGGGATGTCCCTGTATCCTGGTACCCATAGAAGTTGTATGTTAAACTGTTTGGCCATCGCGTTAAGAGATAGGCGACAGTCGGGGCTTATTTTTGATGTGTACACATAGGACTCTAGTGATAAATCGGATATCCGTAGTCGATATCACGTTCCACTTCAGCCAAGCCCGAACCTCTTTTATTGCAAACAGCTCCGCCTAAAAGACGCTGCAGTGATCTGGTAGTTTTAGGGCTTTGTTCAGCTTAAGTTGTTTGCAGAATACTCCACTCCCCACCCCTTCTTTGGTTTTTGACCCGACAGTGTAAAAATCCACGCAGTTCCTGCGGGGTTGCGTTTGGCGGGTCTAGTTTTGTCTGTCCGGGTAGATTGTCATGAAGTTTTTCTCCAAGTCTGTGGTGGCTTTTATGTCGTCCAAGTTTTCTGCCATAGTTATCCTGTTGTTCAAGATGGAGGAGTGGCCAGTGACATAGCCCGTCCATTTTGAGTTGGCTATTAGTCTTATGGCCGTGTGTGTGGCCATTTGCTTGCCGAAGATATCGAGTGGTGTAAGGGGGAGTATCATGTTGAGCGCAGCCGTTGGAGTGGACCTAAGGGCTCCGGTGATGCACATACATGCCAACCCTTGTACCTTCTCGAGTTGTTTGTGGTACGTTGTCTTGTCCAGTGCAGTCCACCAGACAATCACTCCATGCATTAGTATGGGTCTAACGACCGTAATGTAGAGCCATAGGGTGATCTTGGGGTTGAATCCCCATTTTTTCCCTAAGGCTTTCTTGTATATATAGGGAGCTATAGTTGTTTTTTTGTTTTTTGCTCTCTCTATTGTGTTGTTCTTCCAGGTTAATTTCCTGTCTAATACAATGTCAAGATATTTTGCACTGGAGGAATAGGTTAACCTGGTGCCAAGCAAAGTGACTGGGTAGTATTCCAGAATTTTGTGCTTCCTTGTGAACAGCACAAGCTCCATCCCTGAGCCCATTGCTTTGCGCCCATTTGCAGAGAATTGAATGAATGTGGATAGGTATTTGCCTGAGACCGAAATGGTAACGTCATCAGCGTAGGCAATAACGTCCAGGCCTTCTTTTTATCAGTAGTTTATTTGCGACTACATTCCAGAGATGCGGTGAGAGGACCCCCCTTGTGGGGTTCCCCTGGTAACCACTCTGGTGGTTGCGTGGCTTCCCCATTTAGAGTGGATTATGCGTGCTAGGAGTAACTCGCTAATCAACTCTATGAGAGTCCTCTCCACCTTTAGCTTTTCTAGCCCTTATATCATTGCTTTCTGAGTGACGTTGTTGAAGGCGCCCCCTATGTCTAGGAAGGCTGTTAAGGTATATTCTTTAAGATGGATCGATCTCTCGATTTTCCTTACTAGTGAGTGCAAGGCTGTTTCGACAGATCCACCCTTGCAGTAGGCGTGCTGTGCGTTGGAGATTAGAGAATGATCAAAACTATGGCGTATGTGTAAGTCTATCAGCTTTTCCAAGGTTTTTAATGCAAAGGATGATAGACAGATGTGCCTTAGATCCTTTGGGGAAGTGTGGAAGTTCCTGCTAGCCTTGGGGATGAGAAGTACCCTTGCGCACTTCACTTCTGGAATGTGACTCCAAGCTAGGTATCCATTAAAGAAAGTCTCTAGCCATGGTATAGTCCATTGCATAGTTTGTGTAATTTCGATAAGGTAAATTTCATTCAGTCCTGGCGATTTATAGGGATTGAAGCTTTTCAACGCCCACATCATTTTCTCTCTAGAGATTATATGATCGTACAGTCCCTCTATCGCGGAGGAGAGGTGAGTTCCTCGCGTATGCACTAAGTCTTACGATTCAGAGCAGCCTTGGAAGTGCGTGTTGAGGCGAAGATCTAGTGTTTCTTCTTCAGACGTTGTCCAAATTCCGTTTTTTATAAGGCAACTCGGAGTTAGTGGATCTTTCGAGAGTATTTTCCTCAATCTGTAGGCGACTGAAATTTTCTCCACATTGTTGTAGAAGAGCTTTCAAGACTTCCTTTGTCCTTTTCTCAGGGTTTGTTTGTACACCCTGAGTGATTCTTTATATAGGCTCCCGTCTCTGTCGTTTTTTTGTACTCTTTGTTTTATTAAAGAGCCTTCGACAGTTCTTGCGGAGCTTGCTTAGAGCTACGTTCCATCAAGGTGGGTATGGCCCGTGACCACGTAAATTGTACTGCTTTTCAATTAGTCGACGAAATCTCACAAAACTATGAGCACGCGCTTGTGATGCTCATAGTGTCCTCGTCAGACAAAAAAAAATGAAAAATGTCTAACTTGAAGTGGTTGAGTCCGAACCACGGAGTTGTGGTCCCAAACAGGAAAAGTCCACCAAAGAAAAAGAAATACACATACAATCGTGCATGTAGTCCTAATGGAAGTCTTGGATTCTGGTCCACTAAAGCCAAGATTCTTTATTGACCAGTACTTGTCTGTGTTTTTTCAATCACGAACACCAAACAGAACGAAAAAAAAAGGAAATATGAAAAAGGATTGTAATACAAACAAATGAGCGAAGAAAAAGGATAAGAGTTTACCCACATTTATTCCGGTTGATGGTAGCGAACAAATTAATTAAAATTCGCCACCGAAAGCTAAGGCGGAAAACACATCTAATGAAGTTTACCAACACTTTTGTTTAGGAAACGTGATTGGGCTACATCATGGTATTAGGCGATATAGTCCAAAGTCCTAATCATTTCGTTGTGGTGGTAGATGCACTCATCGTCACCACCATCATCATCATCGTCCTTGTTTATCATCATTTGTTTCATTGTCCTTCTGTCTGTGTTGACAGCTCGTCATACCCATTTTGTTTTTTTGTTTTCCTTTGATACTTGGTTGTGGGGGGTAAAAATTGAAAGGTCCCTCTATTGTCCTTTCAACCACCACTTTATTGTTCGTTCACTTTTTATCCTTGCCCAAGTAGTCAACCAGCCAGCTAGCTATTGTCTACCATCTACCAGTACATGTCAGTGTACGAGTATAGTAGAAAAGTTAATTTTCACACGGGTCCAGCAATCATCATGTGTCGTCCTTAATTTCTCCAATATCCTCCCGTCCTGTCCAGTCCGAGTTTGAACTTTTTCTCTCTCTCTACCTCTCTCTCTCTCTCACATCCCTATAAATATCCTTCGGGGCAATCAGACAAAAACAATACAGGACGAAGAATAAAAAAACGATACAAAGCAAGAGAGAAAAATAAAAACACATTTTATCACTTTTTGGCAAGCGATATCCATGTCCTCCTCCGAGGTGCTGATGCTGCTTCATCGGAACACAATCTCCAGCATCCGCTACGGAGGGCCGGCCGTTTTGAATTTACGATTGCATGTTTCCGTATTTCATTTGTATTTATTTCGAACATCGAAACTGCGAAATAAATACCATAATTACACACAATTAAATGTCAGGATTTATAGTGGACAATTAAAATTGTCTCCCGAACACAGCCTGGTGGTGAACATAACCTCAAACACAATTGGGTGTCTCCGTTTAAGGAGTAACAAAAGTCGTCTTTATTCTGAATTTACAATTGTCAGGCGTTGTATGACTTTCTTGTAAGATACGTACTCGTACATATGTATGTATAGACAGGATGTTGTTTTGGCCAGAGAAAAAGGACCAAGGTGTTGTTGAGGAGGTAGAGGAGAGGCTAACTACAAAGAACAAACGGGCCGGTTGAACGAGAAGAAAACTTGGCACTTTCAAGTGGTGTTTTATGAACGAAATTTAAATGGAATTTCGGAATGTTCCAACGAACGGAATAACAAACTTTCTTAAACACACAGATACGAATACGAATACAATCCAAAACACACGCGCATACACACCCAGCAGAGGCATACATTCATGCTGGCGTGAAGGATCATCGATAACCTCCTGAAGGAATATTTTCCTCGCCCTATTCCGAGGTTAAATCTGCTCATTGTTCGAAGGAATACAATGCCTAGCCGAGCACATAATGCCGAATTTTAGTTGAAAACATTTTGGAAAGTGGTGTTCCCAGAACGATGATGTTGTTCCATTTGGGGCCATGCTACTACTTACTCGTATGTGGATTGTCGTTTCGTACCATGTGAAACCATTGGGCGGTTGGAAAAGTTTTCTCTCGCCTCACACTCCCATTCAGGATGGGTGTAGGAGACAGCCGTTTTGTGGATGAGAAGGATGTTTGAAGCGGTTAAGTGGAGATTACTGTTTGAAATCTTATGAGAAATGGAGTACCGAAAGCCATGTGTACATATATCAAAATTGAGAGCAGAGAATTGTGATAAATTCGTTTCGTTCATTATTGACATGGGAAGTTACTTTAATGGACTGCACTAGAATGGCAAACATCAATTATTGAAGGCTCGAGATGATGACGGAGTTGTAGAGTGAAGAAAGTACATTTCTGTCGCGTTTCATCTTCATTAAGTCAGATTTAGTTAAGTTGAGGAGAACCCAATCCGGGTCGGAGTAGCTTACCTACGGGATTTCTGTAAGAGGTTTCAAACACAACGTCTAAGCGGACTTAAGAAGCACCAGGTGATTGTTGAATTTTTGCACAATGTTTCTTGTACATACAAAGTTAAACACCCTATCATGTATTGGATTCAATAGATTGGTGAAATACAGAACTTGTTATTACTCAAAAAGGACAGGAAGAGATGAAGTGTACTGCTCCATTCATAAAATAATTTCAATGCAAATTTGAACACCCAGTGCGCTCTTTAATAATGCAGCAGACCTTACTGTCAGGTTGCAAATTTACAGAAAGTCTCGGATTAAAATGTTTATTGAGAATGTTTCTTTTCCAAAAAAAATGTTTAGCTTCCATACAAAAGTTAGACACTCTGCACATCCAAATTGGGCTAATCTGCAAAGGTTTTCCATAAAGACTTAGCCAGCCTATGGACTTTACAAGTTCCGGAAATTTGTAAGCAAAAAATAAGCAAATTAAATTTGCCCCAACATTTTACTATCGACCCCCTTCAACTCTATACAACAATTCCTTCGAAGTTAACTCGTTCAGAACCATTTAACAGTCTCTTTGGCATTCCCTAAACAGCCGCGATGAGTTCCCTTGAGGTGTGACTTCATCTTAGGTAGGTAAGTAGGTAATTCGTAGCATCCACGAGGGGAGTACACACTTAGGCCAGATAGGCCCTTTGTGTTGCTACGAGACGGACGACCCCTTACTCATGGAACCATTTTGCGCTTCTTACAAAATTAAGAAGATCAGTTATCCTTCTCCGCTGAGCGTCAGTCAGGTCGTTAAGGAAGTAGGATCCTAGGTGTCGTTGGCTACTATAACAGAGGGCCGGACAAGCGCAAAGCAGGTGTTGAATGAACTCAACCTACTCTTCGTCTTCACAGCTCCTGCAGAAGTCATTCGAAACTTGCCCTAGTCTTGTGACCAGTAATGACACCAACCATTATGTTGATATCAGTTCGTTATAGGTAGATTAGTCCCATGGTTCCCTGACGGTCAAGTGGTGGCCAAATTTGCCTGGTGGTTAGTCAGGTATGCCTTTGGGTCAATTTGAGTTTCGTCTCAGCCATGGTGGCTTGATTCGTTAGCTCTGGTCTAATGGCGGCTAGTGGTATGTTTTGTCTAGTGCAGTCCACCAGACTAAAACAAGGTACAATAGAATAGATCTAACGACTGTCATCTTCATCTACATACAACCATAAAGGTATTTTGGAGCTTCTTCTTCTTCTTAATGGGCGCTACAGTTCGGACGAACCTGGGCCTCAACCAACATGCCCAACATGCACACCCAGTCGGTTGAGGTTCCCTTCCACCTGTGTGCACCATCTTAAGTGCGGCCGTCCTCTGCTTCTTCGTCCCTCGGGGTTGGATTCAAAGACTCAGCCATCTTAGGCGTTGAATCCGTAGACGCCTGACTAGGCTCATGTCGCTGTACAGCCGGTTAAGTTCGTGGTTGAATCTTTTCCTTCATCCCCCGTCTGCGTTTATAGGCCCGAAAATCACGCGCAAAATCTTTTTCTCGAACCGACCAAGGGCCTCCTCATCCGCTTTTGATAGTGTCCATGCTTCTACGCCGTACAACAGGACCGAGATGATAAGAGTCAACTTTGTCGTTCGGAAGAGGGCTCTATTACTCAATTGCCTCCTGAGCCCAAAGAAACAGCGATTGGCAAGAGTGATTCTGCGTTTGATTTCGGAGCTGATCTCGTTGTTCCAGGTCACTGCGGAGCCAAGGTAGACGAAGTCCTTAACTACCTCGAACTTATATCTGCCAATACAAACGTTCTGGCCAGCATATATTTAGTTTCGCCCTCGTTTACCGCCAGACCAACATTCGCCGCCTCGAACTCAATACTCGCGAACGCCTCATTGATATCTCGTTGTGATCTACCTATTATGTCAACGTCGTCGGCGTATGCAAGGAGTTGCGAGGATTTGAAATAGATTGTGCCTCTTGTATTGGCCAGTGATTTTTGGACAATCATTTCCAATATGATGTTGAAGAAATCACACGACAGCGCATCGCCCTGCCTAAATCCTTTTATGACATCAAAATTATCGGTAAGGTGTGCACCGATTCGGATGGAGCAACAAGCATTCTCCAAAGTCATCCCGCATAGTCTTATGAGTTTAGCAGGTATGGCAAAGGTAGATATAGCGTTGAATAGTTCGTCCCTAATTACGCTGTCGTATGCGTCGACAAATATGTAGGTGGTGAGTGTCGACTTGAAATTCATTGGTTTTTTCCAGGATCTGCCGTAGTGTGAAGATTTGGTCGATGGTGGACTTCCCTGGCCTGAATACGCACTGATAAGGATCTATCAGCTTATTTACAAAAGGCTTCAGGCGTTCACACAAAACGGCTGAGAAGATTTTGTAGGCGATGTTAAGGAGACTTATTCCTCTGTAGTTGGCGCAATCAGAGGGGTCTCCTTTCTCGTGGATCGGGCATACGATGCTGAGACTCCATTACACGGGCATGCTTTCCTCTGACCATATCTTACAGATGAGCCGGTGCATGCTACTAACTCACCTCCAGCTGCTTTGAAGAGCTCAGCAGACAATCCATCTGCACCAGCAGCTTTATTCGACTTGAGTTTCGACATGGTAATCTCAACTTCGTCGAGGTCAGGGGGACGGAATTCTCCGCGATCTTCGTCGTTAAGAAATGGATCATTCTGCCTGACGGCGGTATGTTGGCTGTCATCGCCGTTATACAGACTGCAGAAGTGTTTTTTTCCAAATTCTCAGCATCGCCTGCAATTCTAGTACTAGGGGTCCGTTCTCATTCTTACAGGTCTCTGTTCGGGCTTTATAGCCTTGAGTCATTCGTTTTATCCGTTGACAAAATCTTCGAACGTCGTGCCTGCAGTAGCACCACTGCAAGTTTTCAATCGTCCGCTTCTCGTGCTCTTTCTTTTTCCTTTTGAGAAGCTTATGTTCCTTCCTTCTTTTAAGCTCGCAGAGCTCACGAACCGCTCATGTTTTTTTGTGTAGTGAGGCTTTGTATGCCTACTGCTTTTCTGCATGAATCCTTCTATACTCGTCATCGAACCAGATGTTTCGTCGTGGTGGAGCTTTAAGGCCCAACACTTCCGTTGCTGTTCTCTTCAGGGCTAGTTTGCACAGGCTCCATTGTTGCTCTACTGACTGAGTGGAGGATTGAGGTGTATCGAAGAGCTTAAAGGAGACGCGGTTGGCAAAGGCACTGGGGATCTCAAACGATAGTAGCTTTCCGACGTCATAGCTTGGTGTTCTAACTCTACTCCGCGGTGTTCGTGTTATCCGTTGACGTACCTTTAGTGGTCTGAGTCGTTGTTCGCTCCTCGGAAAGTACGAACATCAAGAACAGTGGAGGAGTGTCTGACGACTGTCGCGATGTGATCAATCTGGTTGGTGACTGATTGATCTGGCGACCGCCAGGTGCCTTTGTGTATATCGAGGTCGAGGGAAAGCGTATGCTGGCTACAAGAAGATTTCGCCACGTGGCAAGATCGATCAGCCTGTGTCGTTTATCGGATGTGGTGTCATGTAGGCTGTGTGTGCCGATGACCCGTTCAAAGATGTTTTCTTTACCCAGCTTAGGGTTAAGATCTCCTAGTATGATTTTGGTATCATAGCTGGTGCATTTGGCATATGTTCTGTCTAGGAGATAAAAGAAATCATCTTTGATGGAGTCATCCTTGTCTTCCGTGGGGGCATGGACACATATGAGGCTGATGTTACAAAAGTTTGCCTTGATGCTGATCGTTATGATGCGTTCACTCAAATACTGTGAACTTAGGACTTTATGCCTTAGTCCACCTCTAACAACAAATCCGCATCCAAATAGTCTCAATCCTCTCTCCCTATAGCAGTCATCGTAGTAAATGTCACAATTTTTCATCCGCTTTTTACCCGGTCCATTCCATCGAATTTCTTGGATTGCGGTTATGTCCGCAGTCTAGGGCGCCCGCAAGTTGTTTGGCCTCACGTGGTCTGTTTAGGGATCTAAAATTCCACGTACAGAACCGAAGGTCCTTATTTGTTTTTTAGTTTTTGCTTCTGAGCAGTCAGTGGTTTTACGGTTATGGTTTGCTAGATCATAGCCCATCCGACACTAATCCTGCTTGGTGGCGCAGGATACTCGCCATTCGGCCTCTTCCGTCAATAATTTCCCTTGTCTGGAAATTTCCACTTCCACCACGAGGAGGTGGAAGCAGGACCTGACTAGCAGAGCTGCAAGGTGTACGGATGCAGAGGCTCTTATTTGCTTACATCCGTCGGCAGATGCTACCCCTACTAGGCCTTTGCTAGTCCTTTACCATCCTTTCACGCAGACTTGTTCATTATTTTCCCATAAAGTTTAACACCCTGTTTGATGTTGTTTCTTTCCAAATGTTAGGAAAACACGGCCACTACTCGTGCTTGTGTTAAAAAAAAAAAATCTTAAGCATGCGAGTGGACGGGATCAATTGAATTCGAGTTGAGTAGCTTAAAGTCTGGATCCTTGCGTGAGTTGAATATGCGCAAATGAGTCGATCGGGTGGGTCAGGAAATTTATATCTATAACTTCGTTTAACTCTGTTCCATCGTTCTTCAAAGAGGTTTTATAGTATATATGCAATGACCTTCTCCGTCCATTGTTGCGCTCCAATTCGCTTCGTTTCCATCAACTCCTTAGTACTAGCTTCCTTGACTCATTAATCGTAAATTGCTTCTAAATCGAGTATAACAATCATCCACTTTGAAATGCTGCTTTCAAGCACATGCCATTCAGACAGTTTTTTTTTTTTTTTCAATCTAGATTACTCGCCTTTTTAGCACGCATCAACACACACACATCTAAGCGTCATCCTTAATCGCAAACAAAGTCAAGTATCTGCAAATCATGCGTGCTTAAATCTGAATGCATAGTATACAAGAACTCGATCTTAATGAAGAGAAACCGAGTGAAAAGGACTCGTTGAAGGTGGTGTGGGGGGGTCCGGTGGGCTATATTGTATTTCGTAATTTTATTTACCGCCCCCTCTCACTGAAATGCAACGAAAGAACTTTGTTCACCTCGCAATGCCGACGTTTTTTTTAAGAACAAAAAAGAAAAACTGAAAATCCAACGCCAGGATAGGATACACAGAAAAGAATACATTTCCATCCGCACACTCGCTCGCTTTGATGTGATGCAATGCAATCCAATTTCTGTTTAGTTTTTAGTTTTTTTTTTTTTTTTCTTGTTGCCAAGGATGCATGTAGACATCTAATCCTTTCAAGTCAAATTACGAACGAATACCGAACGTGTTCGTTGCTTTTAATTTATATTTTCTTTACTACACTAACCCCATGCACCTGAAGAATTTTATTTGTTTTCTATCGTCTTTCGTCCTTTTTGTTCTTCGTGTTATAAGTTTGGCGCTTGATGCCGCTGTAGTGGTCTTGTCTGTGATGGTATTCACCTCCTTATTCTCTGTGCTAAATATAGATCTTGTGCAAAAAGGGGGACGACGTATGATATACTGTTCCACACTTCTTGGATGAGAATCCTTTTGGATCTTTTGTGTTGTTAAGATAACGATGCGTCTTGTTGATTAGTATAACTCAAAGTTATCGGCATATCGCCTATCTAAGTCCTTATGCCCTTCACTTGATAACTTTTCGCGCGTCAACGTGTTAAAAACCAACCGGCGACAATGCGTCCTTGTGGATAGAGGGAAGGAGAATGGATCTTCCGCTTGGTGGCAAAAAGGAGGCCATATACAATCCGAGAAGCAACGCAATAACACTGGCGTAGGAAGTCGTCGTTGATAGCCCACGGGGATGCGACAGTTAAACTAGAGAACCAGAACAAAACATTCTGCACTAGATCCGATGCTTAATCTGAAACTGAATAGTCCAACAACACAAGAACTAACTGCTCGAGTGTTTATCCGATCTAAGTAGACAAACTTTTGAAATTGCTTCCTCACACTTGTGGTCTCTCTTCCGCCGAAAATCGTTATGGCAAAGATAGCGCTACGCTCGAACATGAACTCTGACTCATTAAAGAGTAGCAGTAAGTGTATCCGATGCATGCGTCCCTGCACTGTGCCCATCTTGACGTTGTCATAAACAACTCACTTCGGATACAAAGAAACTTTAAATCCATCCCAAAACGGCTTCCAATACCTACAGGCAGGAGAAAAGTTTCTATCCGTTGAAATATGACCTCTCAGTAGACCGTTCTAATCATTTCATTCCGCACATTATTCATTCGCGCTACTCGCAATGATTCGGACTTTTCTTTTCCTGACCATAGCCAACCCGCGAAGAAGTTTTCGGTTTTCATTTTCATAAGGATTATCATTTTTCCATGGCACCTCCTTCCCTCTCTATCTCTGTATGGCCGGTCTCCTGATGGTGTGTCACGAAACTTTGTCCTCTTGCATTAGAGCCGTTGTAGACTACCCAGATTTAACTGGAATTTATGAACTTGCAGGATTCGAAGGAAATAAACTCCGTCCAATTGCGTATATGCGGAATATACCCGCTCGTCCTTCGCTGCATTGGTATCAGCTCGCGGATGACATGAAAGAAAACAAACTAGTGAGTAAGCGTCTGCGATACGAGTACTCGTACACGTTGACATTTAAGGAATCCTTATGACATTGCTTAAAAGTGTCATGTTGTTAAGACCGGAACCGGATGCTATTTGTGTTACGTTTCCCAACGTACGATTTGTGAAGTATTCATGTGCTAGCGATACCGACAACCGTTTTGGGTCGTTGCCTTATTGGACATTTTCGTGAGGCGTGCAAAAGTGCCTACTTGAAACGTCTTACACTTAATTCGGTCATTTGAGCAGAGGAGGAGGGGCAGTTACTTCTTTTTCTTTGTAGTCTTAGGCCTACATACAATATATTTTATTTAACGTCCTTCCGGTGGCCATTATTTGCAGGCAAAATTGTGGATCCTTCACCGTCACTTCGGTTTCGGTTTTCGCTGCTTCGTCGTATGTCGCATTTCTCGATTGGCCTGAAGTTGATGGCGTTGCTGGACATATTGGCACTATTTATAAAACGCCTTTGACGTTCTGTTTTTTATTTATTTCTTGTTTTTTTTTTGCTTTTTTAAATTTATGAAGGCTCCGCGCATAGGTCAGGCGGCTTTACTCGCAATTGAGGATTGCTCTCTGTTGACTATTGATTTAATCTTTTTTTGGAGTGTTTGATGCTACGATAGCATTGGGAGGAAACCTTTTGTGGAGGAAACCAATTAGACTAGGACATCCTCCATATTACCAATGAAGAAAGAGGAGCAACCTAATCAGGGGTCACAATTTCTCAGAGAAAAACAATTTTTCTATGGTGACTGAAGGTAGCTGTCCTTTGCAGTTTCATCGTACCCAAGCTAGAGGATTTCATCCCGATTGGGATTGATATGTACCTTTACGTGTGTACCATTCGAAGAAATCCTTTTCGGCTGGTAAATTGACTATTGCTCATGATGTCTTTGCGCGCTAGTACTACCAATAAGGTCTTCTGAACTTTGACAGTGGCCATACTGTTGAAGCTATTTCTGTCAGGTTGACTGTCCTTTATTCAGTCTGTTTTGCCAAATCACCATGGACAGACAAAGCCTTCAACAATATATGCAATAATATATAAAAATGGGTGTCCTGCTCTGGCGACGTTTCGCGCGCTTCGTCCATTTTGCAGTCTCCATAATCGTCCTACCGAAAAGGCTATTAGCATTGTGGTGGATCAACTTGAGTAAACTTTAAACTCACACGTACGTCGACGAAACGCAAGATCTGCCGAAAGCATCGCCGCCATCCGAGAGAGTGTGCAGGAGAATCCGAGGCAGTCGATTTCGCGTCGCTCACAAGAATTCAGCCAGACCACAACTTGGCGAACTTTGCGTCGTGGCTTGGACCTGCACCGTACACAATTCAATTAACCCAGGGTATGTCAACAAACAAAATTGTGGAATTTGGAACGATACCAATCCATATGAGATCTAAGGGCGTCCAATGCATGCCGATAAAGTCACTGTTTGGTGTGAAATTTGGGCTGGCGGCGTTATCGGTCCATGAGAACGACGTTGACGAGCACTATCGGTCGATGATTACCAACTTCTTTTGGTCTGAATTGGATGATATTGGTTTCCACATGGTTTTCCCACGGACGGCGCTATACATGCCACAGGGAGCATGGCCCGGTTAGACTTTTTCTTGTGGAGATTTCTGATATCGCGGGACTATGCGAATAAGCCACGAACCACAGCGGCCCTCAAAGCCCACGTAACCTATGCCATCGGTCTTAGCCTGATTTTGCCTGATTAGAATGATTAGCCTGATTTATGCGCCTGAGTCATAGAAAGTTGGACATTTCGTATGCGAATTACCTAGAGAGACACTCGTGAACATTACGAGCAGAAACGGAGAGAGGAACACACGCTTTTAAGGTAGAAAAAAGACAGCATGAAAAGCGAGAGATCAAGGGAGATGGAGATACGCTATCACAGGAATAATGCTCGCAAGTTTTACGAAAAGGTAAAACGAACATGCCAGGCCTATAAAACCAGAGCAGAAGCCTGTAAGGATGAAGACGGACAGCTAGTAGTAGAGTCACAGTCGATGCTGAGGAGATGGAAAGAACACTTCTGTAGACTGTTTAACGGTGATGAAAGACCTAATACCGCTGTCAGGCAGAATGATTCATTCGCAACAGACGAAGATGCAAGGGAATTTCGTCTACCCGACCTAGATGAAATTAAGCTAGTAATTTCAAAGTTCAAGAACAAAACAGCCGCGGATGAAGACGGGCTGCCGTCTGCCGAGCTATTTAAAGCGGCTGGAGATGATCTGGTAGGCGCATGCACCAGCTCATCTGTAAATTATCGTCGGAGGAAAGCATGCCCGACGAATGGAATCTCACCATCGTTTGCCCAGTCCACAAGAAAGGAAACCCCTATAACTGCGCCAACTACAGGGGAATAAGAGTCCTTAATATCGTATACAAGATCTTCTTTGCCATACTGTGTGAACGCCTGAAACCCTTCGTAGATAATCTGATAGTGTGGTTTCGGGACAGGTAAGTCCACAATATACCAGATATTCCCACTGCGGCAGATCTTGGAGAATACCAAATCGACACCCACCATCTTTTCGTCGATTTCAAGGCCGCGTATGACAGTGTGCATAGAGACGAGCTATACAGCGCCATGTCTAGTTTTGACATCCCTGCCAAACTCGTCAAATTGTGCAGGATGACTATGGAGAACTCTCGCTGCTCCATTAAAGTTGGAAGCGAATTAACCGAGACCTTTTATATTAGAAAAGGATTTAGACAAGGTGCTGCACTATCATGTAATTTCTTCAACACCATGCTTGAAAGGATCACACGAGACTCACTGGCCAATACAAGAGGTACGATCTATTTCTTTCGGTTAACGAAGGTAAAATGAAATATGTGCTGTCTACCAAAAAAGACGCGCAACACCGACGTCTCAGCCAGAACCTCACAATTGGTAGCTACAGATTCGGAGTGGTCAAGGACTTCGTCTACCTTGGCTCACTAGCCAAGCTGAGATCAAACGCAGAATTACTCTTGCAAACCGCTGCTTCTTTGGGCTCAAAAAGCAATTGAGAAGTAGAGACCAAAGTTGCGCTGTACAAAACCTTAATCACCCCAGTCCTCCTCTATAGCGCAGAGGCCTGGACTTTAACGAAAGCGGATGAAGAGGCCCTTGGTCGTTTCGAGAGGAAAATTCTGCGTTTAACCTATGGTCCTGCTTGTATAAACGGGAAGTAGAGGAGAAGATACAACGACGAACTATACGGGCTGTAAAGCGACATCGGCCTGGTACGGCGTCTGCGGATCCAATGTCTCAGATGGTTAGGCCGTGTAGAGCGAAGGGAAAACACAGCTCCGGCCCGAAGAGTCTTCGAGTCCAACCCCGAGCGACGATGCAGCAGAGGACGACGGAATCTAAGGTGGCGCACATAGGTGGAAGGGAACCTTAACCAACTGGAAGTGCGTAACTGGAAACAGCGGAAGAACAACGTTTTTGAGCATTCCATGGATTTCCTTTATTCAACGCCTAAGATGGCTAGGCCATGTAAAGCGAATGGACACCACAGCTCCAGCCCGTAGAGTCATTGAATTCAACCCCGAGGGACGAAGAAACAGAGGAGGCCCGCATTTAAGATGGCACACACAGGTTTAAGGCGACCTCAGCCAACTGGGTGTGCGGCAGTGGAAAAGGCTAGCAAAAGATCGTGCTATTTGGAGGGGCATGTTGGTTGAGACCCAGATTCACCCCGAACTGTAGCGCTCGTTAAGAAGAAGAAGAGCTCCGGATTTCACTTACAGACTAAGTTAGCCTAAGCTAACTAACGTAGCCCATGACCTTTCCTCCCATAACTTAGGTTCCTTGAATATAGCTAACATTTCGATTGGCTTATCCCTCACATAAGCCAGAGGTATTAGAATAACTAAGCTATCAATTCCCCCTAAAACGTGACAGAAAGTTTCAAGTAATTTTTGCATTGGCTTGTGATTCGCAGTAATCGACGAGCGTTCTCTAAGTGTAGAACTACAGAGGCTTATCGAAACTCTATTCAATCACCAATAAGAGCTCATTGTTTCCATTACACGTGATATGGCTCTAAGTGTTGTGCTTTAAACTCCAGCACGGATAAACGATACAAAAGACCATAAGAGTAAAGAAAAAAAAAAAAAAACCAAAAACCTCTTTACGAACCGGAATAATTGACTTGAGAACTTTTTGTTGTTTTGTTTCTAAGCTCGAACACAATTCCAAGAGGAACGGATCCAAGCCTATGGTATAATTTGCTCGCGTGAATTATGTATTTGAAATTCCGCATACGTACAGGCATGAAATGAAGCCTCGACAGTGATCATGGTAATCCAGTTCGCTCGTGATCGACGTCAAAGACATCATCGTCGTTGATTCTGATTCTAAATTCGTAGATTCGTACTTGAATTCAGTGTCGATCGGTATGGTGGCCTACGATCGGCGTATACGCCGCAAACCATACATTCTATCAAGGTCAAATACGGTGATAAGAGCGCGGCAAAATAATTTGAATGCCTCTGTGGCGTTTCCCTACATTCGATCCCGGGGAATTGGTCATGATTTCTAAAGATACCAACGGTGAGTTTCTATAAATAAAACATCGACACGATTGCTCAATGGAGGGCGAATGGGAATGGATAGTAATGGCAAAAGAGAAATACTTTCCAAATGAGAAATACCAATCTAAACTGGTTCCCATCGTTGTTGCTCGTTGCTCCATTCCGGCACATACAGTCGAGCACGAGCAGTGTGTGAGTGAGTAGTATCTGTGAGATGTATCCATATTGGAGCCGGTGTATGGTGATAGCATACGATTGCGATTGGACGTATATGGTATACACCAACACAATTGGATTGTAGATGCTAGCACCATACACTCTCTACTAGCACCAACACGAACACTAGCAGCGGAAGCTCCAAGTGACATTGTCGTCTTTTCAAGTGCATGCTACAAATAAATCATAAAGAAGCAAAACTGCGTCAGTGTGTCAAGTTCGTTTCTAATTGTTGGGTAGGCCGTTGCTGTTGGTACCACTGCCACTGCTGTCACGGCAATCGTACGGACACGGGAACTGATCGTGGTGGTGACGATCGGAGGGCCGACGATATGTCGAGCGATCTTGCGTGGACGGCCGAGCGAACGTATAGGTGATATAGTCGACGGCACTGGCTCTGGCTCATGCTCTAATGAATGGAGACTTTTCTCTTTCCCTCTCTCTCTCTCTCTCTCTCCGGTGTTTCCTTTATGTTCGTCAGCAGTAAACGGGCAGAAATAGGTGACAGAAGATAGTGTGGTACCTGTGTGTGCGCGGCTCTGCGTTTGACTCGAGGTAAATGAACTTCCGGTTCGAGAACGACCGTGGAATTTCCATTCCGATGATCTCTTACCAATATTCCTTCTTCTACCTTAGCCCTCGTTTCCATACCGTTGCGGTAGCACGTCTTATGACTTTTTTTTTCTTCTTTACTTTTCGCCGGTTCTGCTTTGGCCTTTAGCTTAAGCTTTCTTTGAATAGCGCATGCAACAGATACAACACGCGATCTAGTATCTTTTCCTTTTTTGCCTTTTTCTCTTCCATTTCGTCAATCACTCCATCCTGAATGGATACAAAGGGGGAATGTCTTTTAATTGGAGTTTTTGTGTTTTTTATTCGCTTTTACCACATGCCCCTTTCGGGGACCGGCTTATGAAGATGTTTTCAAAACAGCTGTTAGGCAACGGTAACGGGGAATTGTAGCAAATCCGTTCGAAATTCCATAGAGTTGGAGTTGAGTTGGTTCGTTCTTGTATTCTTCCTGCTTTCGCCACGTCTTCTTTCCGTTTTTTTTGCTGGAAAATTGCTTTATGAGTGAGTTCGTTTCAAGTGTTCTTTCAACATTTTAGTCATTGCGGGAGAGAAATTACGCAGTGTATTACCAAATGGGCTATCATGCCGGTTTGTAGGAGTAGGGAGAGCTATAGGGAGGCTTATATGGTTCGATATTAAAGGGCTTCACGGGTTGGGAGTGGACGACCGAAAGGTATTTGAAGAATTTTTTGGAAAACTGTTTTCTTAAGAAACCACTGAGCGTGTAGTGAATGTGAAATTTCTCCGTTTGATTTGGGTGAAACCTGGATTGATGGGCTTTAGAAATACCACGCGAGCACTCACGTGTTTTATTATTGTAACTTCATCGAAAATAACGTGTATGTAGTCTACCATGTCACATTAAGACATTAGTTGTCTTCAGTTTTATTGTGACTTTTCTGGCATTCCTCTGGTGATGTATGGCTGGACGGGAAAGTATTCTTCAATTTATACTGGTTCCCTCTCTGCATACTTATATATAAAGCTCGATAAAATGAAGTCGTAACTGATAGTTGTGTAGCGGAAGCACTGTATCTAAGGGCTTATGGGTTCCGGATCACGAGAGCATGAAGAATAAACTAATTTTCGATTTAATTATACATCATTCCCAATAAAACCATTTCTAAAGGCAGTCCCATGAGATTTGAATCGTCGTTTATGCAGTACAGTGTTGCCAACAGAAAAGAAAACAGAATGACAGGTGACAGTTCACGAAACAATAACGCAAAATAACTTAAGCGGCACAACTGTCACATCCTAATCTCGGAAAATCCAAATAGAATAGTTGGAAGGCAATTGCGTCCACAATGTGTCACTATTCGGTACGAATTTTGGACTGGAGGCCTTAATGAGGCTAATCTGTTAACCGACTAGCTATTGTTACACTTACTTACTTACTTACTTAGGTGGCGCTACAGTCCGTAGTGAACCTGTGCCTCAACCAACAAGCGTCTCCAGCTGGCACGGTCTTTGGCCAACTGTTTCCAGCGCCGCACGCCCAGTTGGTTCAGGTTCACTTCCACCTCCGTGCGCCACCGTAGATAAGGCCGTCCTTTGCCGCGCCTTCCTTTCGGGATGGATTCGAAGACTCTTCGGGTCGGAGCTGTATTTTCCATGCGCTCTACATGGCCTAGCCACCTTAGACGCTGTTACCTTAGACGTCGTACCAGGCCGATGTCGCTATAGAACCCATACAGTTCTTCGTTAAATCTTCTCCTCCATACACCGTTTGAACAAAGTACGAAGAATTTTCCTTTCGAGGCGACCAAGGGCATCTTTATCCGCTTTTGTTAAGGTCCAAGCCTCAAGGTCTTATATAGTGTCACCTTGATTTTCCGAGAGAGGGCTCCAATTCTCAATTGCCTCCTGAGCCCAAAGAACCAGCGGTTGGCAAGAGTGATTCTGCGTTTTTTCTCAGCGCAGGTGTTGTTGTCGCCGGTCATCAGTGAGCCAAGGTAGACGAATTCCTTGACCACTTCAAAGTTATATCCGCCCATGGTGACGTTCTGGCCAATACGTCAATGTTGACCGTCTCTTTTAGATGAAATCAGATATTTGGTTTTACCCTCATTAACATTGACACCCATCGTAGCCGCTTCTACCTAAATGCTTACAAAGGCCTCATTGACGTCTCGCTGTGTCCGTTCAATCACGTCAATGTCGTCGGCGTACGCAAACAATTGCGTAGACTTGAAATAAATCGTACCTCTTGTGTTGGCCAGTGACTCTTGCACGATCTTTTCAAACACGATGTTGAAAAAGTTGCATGACAGCGCGTCACCTTGCCCAAATCCTTGTTCAACATCAAAGGTCTCGGTTTGCTCATTACTGACCTTAATGGAGCAGCGAAAATTCTCCATTGTCATCCTGCACAGTTGAACGAGTTTGGCAGGGATGTTAAAACTAGACATGGCTTTGTATGGTTTGTCTCTGTACACGCTGTCATATGCAGCCTTGAAATCGACGAAAAGGTAGTGAGTGTCGATTTGGTATTCCTGGGTCTTCTCCAAGATCTACCGCAGCGTAAATATTTGGTCTATTGTGGATTTACCTGGCCTGAAACCACACTGATAAGAGCCGATCAGGTTATCGACAAACGGTTTCAGGCGTTCACACAATACGGCAGAGAAGATCTTATATGCGATGTTAAGGAGACTTATTCCCCTATAGTTGGCGCAGTTATAGGGGCCTCCTTTCTTATGGACAGGGCAAGCGATGCTGAGATTCCATTCGTCGGGCATGCTTTCCTCCGACCATACCTTGCAGATGAGATGGTGCATGCACCTTACCAGATCATCTCCAGCCGCCTTAAAAAGCTCAGCAGACAGGCCGTCTGCGCCAGCGGCATTATTAGACTTAGGTCTTGATATCGCTATTTTGACATCGTCTGGATCGGGGAGCATGGGCTTGCTCGTATTGTGCATCGAACGAGGGGTTTCTAGGAGGTGGCGGTTTGAAACCCAGCACCTCTGAGGCAGCATCTCTGACGGCGCTCTGGGAATGCGCCCATTCCTGTCCTATTGTTTGTGCTGCTGTGGGCGGATTTCGAGAGAGCTTGGAGGAGACACGATCGGCAAGGATTCTGGCAGTCTCTTGCGATTGTAGCTTTCTGACGTCAAACGTACGTTGTCCTATTCGACTCCTAAGCATTCTTGATATTCTCATTCATACCTTGGCTACAAAAAGGTAGTGGTCCGAGTCGATGTTGGCCCCTCGGAAGGTTCGTACGTCGAGAATACTGGAGGAGTGTCTGGCGTCGATCGCAATGTGATCAGTCTGATTGGTGGTCGATTGATCAAAAGACCGCCAGGTACCCTTGTGGATGTTGAGATGGGGGAATCGTATGCTTACTACAAGGAGGTTACGCCTCGTTAGGAATTCAATTAGCCGTTGTCAGAGGTGGTGTTATGAAGGCTATGCTATTGTTACAGGCAGATGCGAAATTTGTGAATGTGAACGCATGCAACTTGCGCTTCAGTCTATCGCGGACAGGTGTAGCAGAGAGGGTCTATCGATAAACCCGAGTAAGACATTCTTAAAAAACGACTGGGTGTTTAATACACACAACCGTAGATGGAGGGTTTATCTAGGATTCAGGATAACAAAGCACGTATGTCCTGATGTCTGCAAGAAATCCGCAGCATTCCTCCTGTCTTTAAGTAGTATCGACTGCAGAAGACTTGGGAAGTCATTACGGGCCATTACACTTTTGCTAAGCATCCCTGCGTGCTTGGCATAAGTGAGATGCATAACTGTGCTGCGCACTGCGAGTAGGATGATACTGCAGAGCATTTTTTTGTGACTGTCCCGCCTTTTCTCGCGCACGTTGGCGCACACTTGGGGCCGACGTGGTGTGTGCCGAATCTCTTAGCTCTACATCACTGAAGCTTCTTCTCATTTTTCTCTGGAAAACGGGGAAAATACAGTAATGTAAGGTGACTGTCTGGAGTATACTGGACTAGCGTTTGCGTCTGAGTGATCCAACGGATAGCAGAAGCCTTCAGCAAAGACAGAAAAAAAAAAAGACAATCTTAGTTCCGTTTACAAAAAGGAGAATGATACAGCCTTTCTCCGTCTCTTTAAACGATACAAACATTTTTTAGAAGAAGGCAAGTATCTACATAGGTATTCGCCCTAATCGTAAACTAAATTGGAACTCCAACATTAAAAATAAACCTACAAAGGCGACTAAGGCAGTATGGGCCTGTCGACGCACTTACGATTAAACCTGGGACTTACTGGTTATAACCGAGACTTATTATCATTTTTGTGTCTGCCATATGGTGGACAATGCATGTATTTTATGCATGCCTCGGTCTTACAGGCGCTATGCCAGCCTGCCCCACGGCAGTTCAAGAGGCTTGATTGGCATTGACAGACCAAATATATAGACCATTGGGCTCCATGTCCATTTTGCAACACCTTTCTGAGCTGGATATGATCACCACGATTTTGGAGACATTACGTTAAGTTTTGGCAAAAGATTTGAGATACCGATCACAAACCGTACAGCTAAGGAAGGCGGCAATCCTTCGCTCAATGTCAAAGGCCTCAGGTGGAACACAGATGGCTCCAAGATTGATTCCGGTACTGGCGCTGGCATCTTTGAACCAAGTCGTACAATTTGGAAGGCTCTGGGAATGAGTCGTAGTATCTTCCAGGCCGAATTATATGCCATCTTGACGTGCATCAACCTAAACTAAGAGGTGTAACCTTCAATATACTCTCAGACAGACTAGCAGCGATGAAAGCGTAGAGCTTGTATAGCACGAACATAAATTCTGTTAAGGAATGCCACGGTGCCCTGTAGGACCTAGCCAAAAGAAACAAGGTCAAGCTCTGGTGGGTGCCAACGCAAAAGGGCATTAAAGACAATGTATTAGCCGACCAACGCGCTAGGAAAGGTTCTAGCAATCTTCTTGCGGCATTTCGTAGTCTAAAATTAACTTTCTCCTAGACAAGGGGAAAAATCGCAACACCTGTCTTTTTGAAACGGAAATATTCTCCCAGAAATCGTCTTCTTGAGGAAGGACAATTGCATGGAAGATGGGATGGAGATTCTTTCTCTCTCATCATGACACCTACTGCAATAGTCATGTTTTCCTAAAGCACAGTGTCCTGTTAGGTCTCCAATTAGGCTGCTTATACATTGCCTGCGTGTTTTTAGCAGGATTGTAGTTATACGTTGATAGTACCTGGGCGAGGTTTGTCCCGCATAGTTGCATGTATCAAGGTCATCCCATCTCTCATTGGGCTGTTGCAGCGCCTGATTCGAGATTTTATATTTTAGCGATATCCAATTCAGCAGTCGAGATCTCCAGTGTGGTGCCCTTTTGGCTAGTTCGCCTGCTTCACAGAGACCTTTTATATCACTATGCCCAGATACCAGCACAACGCAACAGTGTAGCCGCTCACTAAACAGTCTAGAAATTTGCGGCAGTGATTGACCAATTTTGATTTTATTATTGGCGATTCGAGTGCTTTTATAGCCGCTTGGCTGTCTGTTTAAATGACAATATCACTGGAGTTCATCGCTCTCAAAGATGGTCAAGGTCCCCTTTTACCTATGCGCGTCACCTGTGCTGTGTCGTCCGTCGGGGTTGAACTCGAAGATTCTTCAGGCCGGAGCTGTGTTATTCATTAGCTCTACATGGCCTAGCCATCTTAAACGTTGGATCTGTAGACGTCGTACTAGGCCGATGTAGCTGTACAGCCCGTATAGTTCGTTGTTGTTGTATATTCTCCTCCATTCCCCGTTTATACAAATGGGACCATATATTGAACGCAGGATTTTCCTGTGGAAACGACCAAGGGTCTCCAAGGTGGTGGTCAACGCCACCACTCTTTCATCGCCCGCTACTGCATATCAAGAAGGACCAAGAGTAACGTTGGATCAACGCCCCAAGGAGAAACCGAAAGCCAATAATCATATATGCTGACTAAAGGCTTCATGTTGTTTCAGACGCTTAAAGAGACCGCCGTTCAAGGGTATAACCTAATATAGTAGAAACATCGAAGTTAGGTAGATTCGTAGCCTTCCCAGTATAGAGAAGAATACGCATAAGCCAGAGAGACCCATTGTGCAGCTACGAGGGGGGCTTAGCCCCCTATTCATGGAATCACTTAGTGCTTCTTAAAAAGTTAAGAAGGTCAAATATCCCTACTTGCTGAACATCTGTCAGGTCATTAAGGAAGTAAGATCCTTTGTATCGTTTCCTAATTGTGCAGAATGCCGGGCGGGCGCAGAGAAGGCCTTCGTCTAGGCAGCTTCTGCAGAAATCATTCGGAGCTATTCCTAGATTTTGGGCGTGACTGCCAATGAGGCAGTGACCGCTTAGGACACCAATGATTTTATAGATGTCAGTTTTTTTAGGGAAATTATTCTTCTAGTCCGTTGACTATCGAGCTGGGGCCTGATTTCCCTGGGTCCATCTTAACTTCGTCTCAGCCCTGGCGAAATTTGTGAGATTATGTTCAATGGTTGCAAGGGGTATTCCCTCACATGCTATGATCGATTGTTGCGTCGTTCCTTGCCTGGCGAGTGTGTCGGCTCTTTCGTTACCTGGGATGTCGCTGTGTCCTGGCACCCTAAGAAGTTGTATGTTAAACTGTTCGAGCATCTCGTTAAGGGATAGGCGACAGTCGAGGCTTGTTTTTGAGATGTACACATCGGACTCTACCGACTTTAAGGCTGCTTGACCATCCGTGAGAATTCGGATATCCGTAGTGGCTATCACGATCCACTTCAGCCAAGACAGAGCCTCCTTTATTGCTAACAGCTCCACTTGAAAGACGCTGCAGTGATCTGCTAATTTTAGAGCTTTGTTCAGCTTTAGTTGTTTGCAGAATGCTCCACTACCCCCCTTTGGTTTTCGACCCGTCAGTGCGGTTGGCGGGTCCAGTTCTATCTGTCCGGGTATATTGTCCAAAAGTTCTTCTGCAAGTCTGTGGTGGGTTCTATGTGGTCCAGGTTTTCTGCCATAGAAACATTCAAGGGGACCATTAGTTAGGAAGTAGATTTCCCACTTCTTCTTCTTTGGTGGCGTTACAGCCACCAGAGCCCTACCTGCAGTTTAATGCCGATTTCGAACGGCGTGAGTCGAGAAGCTTTTTCATTGCAATTTTACTACGGGAGGTTTCGCCAGTACCCCGCCGAGGAGGAACGTCGCGAAATAAACATTCGATGGTGTTGGTGTTATCGGGATCCGAACTCGCTCATCGTGCGCCAGAGTCCAACACACTAACCACTGCGCCACGGCGCCCTCACTAAATCGTTAATTTTCGAGAGTTTCATCCCCAGTTTCCCATCTCAAAAGTTCCCCACTAACCGCTCTGTACTCTATAATGTGGGCCGGCCCTGTATACCTGTTCAGGTCAATGGCCTCGGTTGGTTTGAATTAAAATTTACTGCAAGAATCCTTAAAGAGAGATGACTCTTGCCACCTGAATGTGACAGTAATGAATTCCAACCACAGAATTCATACTTTCCAGCCACAAATCCTCATTATCGATTTGTACTTTCATTTGACAGTCCATTACGAAATGCCATTACAACAAAACACAATCGATATAGTACGTATGTACATACTACACACCGATTTGATCTACATAATCCATCGGATTCGGTTTGCTTTGCCTGCCTGGTGTAGTACTTCCTTAAAGGGTTCTCATTCCTGTATCGCCATTTGAACGGTATGCCGACAGCAATGCGCAAGAAATTACCCAAAGGACACGGTATTGCGCTCCAAGATATCACTATGCAAATTTATTGCACAGATACGCAGCTACTCGAGCGATTATAATGACGCACAATCGGAAAGTATAGTACATCGGAATAAAGTCGACGGGAACAGGATGAATACAAATACGAATGCGAGTAGGAGTACTTGATATTTGGATCAAGTGTCTGCCTGCAGCAGACCCGTAGACTCCTAGGCAAATAGGAAGAAAAAATTCCAAACTGAGCGCACCTCTCTATCAAATGAAATCCCAAGAGGCATAGGCTGTCTCGATATTCAGAAAGGATTACCAGGAGCACCGACCGACTTCTCTTGTCAAATGCATATGCATATCCGACCACGAACAGTACCACCTGCCGACCAAGATTTCTTTTTTTCTTTTCGTTCTCTATCGAGCATCGGCTAGATGCGCTCACAGATAGATAACGATGAGATACAGAGTACATATAGTTGTATGTATCTCATGACCGAAAAGAGTCGCGCAGCCACATGACCATAGATCCGATGTGCTGATGTTCCCGGGGAATTGTTTTATTCATGAATGAATACGACTATGCACACCCATGTATGTATCTAGATCGAAGAGTCGTTTCTGTATCTGGTGTGACTTTGCTATTTTAATCATTAAGTCAAGTGACCCAAATTGATTCAACGTTCGATGCCTTCTAAGCCGTCTCTTTTGCCGAAAAATCCCAGCTCGATGGGTAATGGTTATGCAACCAGATACCGAAAAAATCGGTTCTGTTAATCGTCCATTCTTGGTCGGAATTGGAAATTGTAGAAAGATCTTTAAAATGCAGATACATAGTTGTTCATATTGTAGATATTGGCCGCATTTACGGTAAATGCGAAAGACCGCAATCTACACCGATCCGCTCCGGGAGTCGGGATTGGCATCATCAAAGCAAAAGCAAAGCACCGAATGAGTGAATAGAGAGATACATAGATAATAGTGAGAGCTCTCACTAACTATAAACAAGTATACGAGTATCTATACCTATCTACCTATGTACATAGCTACCTATCTAACTTACTTAAGAAGTTCAAGCCCGAATGGAATGCGGGGAAAGTAGGCCGCGCACGAATTCTCAGACATTGACTGCCACTCCGCAATCGCATTCAATCGGTCTGGTGAGCTGTTAGTGAGTCTCTCGACCATCTTCGTTAGCTCTCTATGTATCTTACGATTGCAGTTATGTCCCAACCAGCAGATATTACATTAAACTACATATGTACATACTTCGTATGGGGTACGACGAAGAAAGCGGATTTTCATCGTCGTATGGCATTAATTCCCATTTGAACGGATACCGCTGGCATTGGTAGAGAATGGCAAGGTCATTTACCCACAAACACATCCATGCGGTAGTGGTTGGAGTAGTTATTTATAGAACTTATCGTTGAGCTTGGCCAAACATGGTTAGGCATTTCCTAACCATATTGTGAAGGCGTCGGTAGCGTCATCATTGTCACTGTCATAGTCATCCGACTAAATACTATTTTGGTATCAGGTGTACGAGTATACGTGGGATTGTTCATTCATCGTCCAACTTACTTGCAGTGGGTGTTGGTGCTTCCATAATTGGGCTTTTTTGTTGAACGTTTGGGTAAGAAGATACCTCTCCCAGTGATTACCCATCGAGAGATTGCAATGAAAGCACTTTTCGGGAGTAGATTTCAAATACGTGCCTTCAGTCTATCAACATCCGCACAATCTTGCATTTCATGAGATGAAAGTCTACCATTTGCTTCGTTTCTTCTCATTCATTATGCAATCCAACTGCAGTCAAGTAAAGAAAATAATTAAATTTCCCTCTTAAACCGGTAAGATGGGGCATTCATCGTTTGGTATAATGAATTGCAGTAGTAGCAGCTGCGATCTGGTATCCGGAATCCTTACAACAGCAAATTTCATTCGCTTCACACTCAATCAATATTTTCCAACAACTGCATTTCCTGTGTGTTTCCCTTTAGCTAACATCTACTCTGGTCTCGGGAAGCAATTAACCCAATGGTCCAATGATCTGCATACACAAGTTGCTCTCACTCCACTGACTCGAGTCGGATTTGGGGTTTTCATTTTTAATTTAATCAATGGCGGAGGGGGGATTTCTTACTTTTCGGAAGTAGCTTAAGGCATCATTCTGTGGATAATCGTCCACTTTATAGGCTGATCACATGCTTGAGCCGCATTTAAGGTGGCAGGGAGAGGGCATACATGAAATGCGTTTAAATTGCCCACAAGCACGCTGTATTGTACCGTATGCATTCCACTCGTCCGCAGTCCCGCCAGAGGGTTGTTCAAATTCTGAAAAACACCGTTCCGATGCACGTGGCACACAAAAACAACCACAAAGTACGTAACCAACATCCGGGGTCCGGGCCAATGTTAGTACACTGCACCACGGGAACCAATAGACCAAGCCCTGGCTAATAGTGTGCTTTGTGGGAATTGGACTAGAACCTGGCAGCAGCTAGATTCATGTGTGGTAATGCGGTGTCACACACCATAGTGTTTGCGCTAAGTTTTCGAGTGGTCGCCGACATATGATTTAGTGCTTCCTAACTCTTTTTCTCTCGCTCTCTCTCCCTCTCTCTCTCTCTATCTCGCTATTCCTCTTTATCCTTTTTTTGTCCGTGGTAGGCTGTTGCCAGGTTATATTGACTGGCAGCTAGGATTGGCTTAGGCGACGCCTCATTTTCACCTCCAGTTGGATATGGATACGGGGATACCTGATAACAGGATATGGAATGCTTTATCCTTTTTTTTTTCGTTCTTCCTTTTCGAGGATTTCCTTCGTTTCTATCCGGTTTTTGCTTTTTTTTTTTATACTTCACTGTGCTTACCTGGCACCAACGAGCTTGATTTCACTTAACCGAAACGAGAGGAAGGTGGGCTCGTTCTCGCTCGCTGTTGACAAGCACTTCAACAAATAGTGTCAACCAAAAAGACGAAAAACAAACTTTTGTGCTCCACAGAGGAAAAAAAATTTCGTGTTTGTTTGCACGTCATGTGGGACACGGCTCCTCGTGTCTCTCACCCTTTTTCGTCCTTAAAGTTTCAGTTGTCGTTTGTTTTCTGTGTTTTTTGTGCTGCAGATTCTATTCCGGCCGATAAATAATTCAAAGTCAGTGGAAAAGTGGCCCGCGGGTTAAGTTCATTAAAAAAAAAAAAGATTTTGCTCCAAGGAAAGGATAACAATTACCCGAGCCTTAAACCTTTGAGGGCATGTAACGCTTTACACTCGGTTATGTCATCATACCCCATCCATCCGGGGAGTCATGTAACTCAGAAGGTAAACGAGAAAAAGATGATGACTAATGACGCGAAGTAAGACTGATGATTTCAAAAAAGGTACAAAAGTCACAGTAACAAGGAGTAAACGCTTGCCTACATGCAAGTGCAACAATGGTCGAAAGCTTAGCGGTGGGACGGGGGATGGGGTTGCATAAATCTTCCCGCAACACTCGTTCTCCATCTCGCTAGGATGCGAGTGAGTGTACCTTACATTACTTCAGGGCGCAATTCCACTGTGTGTTGTAGTCCATCATGCTTAGCGGTGAAGCGCTCTTATGATGCATGCATCCCCTCATCCCTACCTGTGCATGTACTGTGCCCATTTGGCGTGTAGAGTTTTGTTTGATGATATCCTACTATGTACGTGGCATAGGTAGGCTTAGGATATGGCTGGGGAATACCATACATACTTTTATGAAGCTCTGCAGCCGCAAACCTGTGACTGTCATCGTTAATAATAAGCTTTGGTTACATTTGGCGGGAAGATTCACACCTTGACATGTTTCCGTGGGGATTTTGAGGCGAATGATGATGAGCGGGTAAAGGAGTAATCCTTTCGAGGTAATTCACTTGTGCATGATATCTGCAGTCGGGGATGATGGTTTTACTTATTTGTTTTTTTGTTGCTGCGGTTTCCTTGAGATCAGTTTGTTATTTATTCATGTAGAAGAGAGGTTTCATTCTTTTGAGGTAATTAAATTTTCATTGAGTTGGTATTATGTAAATTGAGACACTTAGGGGTCCGGATCTCATAGAGGGGTTTCATGTGTGCATATACGTTGACTTAAGACTATAAAACTGATGCCGAAGAGTGGACAATGAACTTTGAAAACGATTTAGCGGAGGACATGGAGACAAGACAGAGGCTTTTTGGTCATGGTTAAGGGATGTCTTGGACCTATTATCTTTTTCAAATTCTTGCGCTACTTTGAAGGTAGGTTTCAACAAATTAAATAAAACTGTAGCTGGCGAACCGAGAGCGCCATGCCGCAGTGGAAAGTGTGTTGTTCTCTGACGCCGATGACACGAGATCGAATCCCGAAAACAGCCATGTCATCGAACATGTTTTCACGGTGCTTCTCTTTAGTGGGGTTCTCACAAAACCGCCTGTAGTATAATTGTCATGAAGAGCTTCTCGAAATTCGCCGTTCGGAACCGGCAATAAACTATAGGTCCCTTTCGGCTAGGGGAAATTAATTCACACACAACACGGGTGATTGAGAGAAGCTCGGCTTTGGTCCTTCCTGGACTGTAACGCCAACATACATACATACAATTGGCAAGCCGTCGGTGATATGTGTAGTCTTTGTAATACCGTAAAAACACCTAGAGGTAGATAAAGTTTGTAAAGGCTAATAGAATGGGCACCCAGGATATGCTCGCACAATGTTCTTTAATAACTTTCCGATGGGGCCGATTTTGGGAATTACAAATTTTTGGCATACATATCTCCACATTTCAAAGTCACTAGAATCCAAATCCAAGTTTTTTATAGAGATGTCCATATATGTGCGTGTGTGCGTATGTGCGTGTGTGCGTATGTGCGCATGTGCGTTCGGAATTTTTGGTCTCAATTATCTCAAGGACCAAAAATGACATTGACATGGGACTCGACGCATAATTATGTTACTTAAAACTGATTAGGTTTCCAGCAAAATCGGTCGAGCCGTTTTTTGTTAGAAATTAAATGACTAAAAAAAAGGCAAAATATAGCTCAGAGTCGTTCCATAGCCAAGAAAAAACAATCTCTATACAGAAGAAAGCCTTCTTAAGCTGCTGGAGAAGACGGACTTCCCGCTGAACTATTTAAAGCAGCTGGGGCGATGGGCTGGTCAGGAACATGCACCAAACTCATCTGCAAGATATGGTCGGGCGAATGCATGCCCGACGAATGGAATCTCAGCATCGTTTGCCCGGTCCATAAGAAAGGAGACTGCGCCAATTACCGAGGGATAAGTCTCCTGAACATTGCGTACAATATCCTCTATGCCGTATTGTGTAAGCGCCTGAAACCATTTGTGGACAATCTGGTAGGTTCCTACCAGTATGGTTTCCGGCCAGCAAAATTCACGATAGACCAAATATTTACACTATGGTAGATCATTTTGTCGACTTCAAAGCCGCACATGACAGTGTTTATAGAGACGAGTTATACAGAGTCATGTCATGCCTTAACATTCCAGCCAAACGCGTCAGACTGTGCAGGATGATTATGGAGAATTCTCGCTCCATTAAGGTCGGTGGTGAACTAACCGAGACCTCCATGTTGAAAAAGGTTAAACATCATTCTTGAAAAGATCGTGCGGGACTCTGAAGCCATTACAAGAGGTAGGATCTACTTCATGTCTACACAATTGCTTGCATACGCAGATGACATTGATGTTATTGGGCAGACAAAGCGAGACGTCGATGAGGCGTTCGCAAGCATTGAAGCAGAAGTGGCTGAAGTGGGTCTAAGGGTAAATGGGTCATCAAAGAAAGACGCGCAACACCGACACCTTGGTCAGAACGTCACCTTCGGCAGATATGTTTTTGAAGTAACCAAGGACTTCGTCTATCTTGGCTCGATAGGGACAAGCAGCAACGACACCAGCGCTGATATAAAACGCAGAATAACTCTTACCAACCGCTGCTTCCTTGGGCTCAAGAGGCAACTGAGTAGAAGACCCTCTCTCGAAAAACTAAAACTAACCTTAATCATCCCGGTCCTCCTCTACGGCGCTGAGGCTTGGACTTTATCAAAAGCAGATGAAGAGGGTCTTGAGCGTTTCGTGCAATCTTTGGTCCCATTTATGTAAACGCAGAGTGGGGGAGGAGATTAAATAAAGAACAGTACTGTACAGCGACATCGGCCTAGTTAGACGTCTTTGGAGCCAGCGTCTAAGATGGCTAGGCCATGTAGAGTAAATGGACATCACTGCTCCGGCCCGAAGAGTCTTCGACTCCAACCCTAAGGGACGACGCAGCAGAGGACGACTGCATCTGAGGTGGCTCGCATAGGTGGAAAGGGATCTCAACCAACTGGGCGTGCGGCACTGGTAGCGGCTGGCCAATGATCGTGCCGGTTGGAGAGGCTTGCTGGTTGAAGCACTGGTCCACCCCGAACTGTAGCGCCATCTAAGTTAATAAGCAAGTATAGGGAAAAAGAAATAATTATGCAATACAGCTGTTGTGAATGAGAAGTGATCAAACACTCATTGATGGCGTTACAGCCCATGAAGGACCAGAGCCAAGCTCTCTCAATCAACCATGTTGTGTGTGATTTATTTTTCACACAGGTGAAAGGGACATACAGTTTAATGCCGAGTCAAGAAGCTTTTTCACGGCAAGTATACTACGGGGGGGTTTGCCAGTACCCTGCTATGGAGGAACGCTGCGAAATAAACATTCGATGACGTTGATGTTATCAGGACTGAACTCGCTCATCGAGCGTCAGAGTCCAACACACAGTATATGTTCACTTTAAATTGATACTCTGTGTGTGCAATTCTAACATGACACCATAAGTGCATGGAAAAGTTGCTGAGAACTACAACCAATGTGAAAATTCGGTCGGTTCGTTTCCTCCTATCTGGGACAACCACCCCTGGAGAGCAGTGAACGAACATCTACGACCCAAACCACTGCACTCCGTTCAGGTTGCGTGATAGACATTATAAGAGTAAAAAGGAACTCTTGGACCTGCACGAACTTCAAAAAAAAAAAAAATAAAGCAGCAAGATTCAGAGCTCGACTGTCCAATGTCAGAAAGCTGCATCAACCCACCATAAGCAGGTTCCAAATTGGACGCCTGAACACATCGGAGGTTACCAGAATCTACAGGGAGCAACTGAGCAAAAGGCTCTCGGGTATGCCTACGTCGAGCACAAATGTCAACTCTACATCATTGAAGCTTCTCTTCATTTTTCTGCGGGAAACGGGGAAAATGCAGTGAAGGTAATGCTGTATCTTACCTAACCACATGATATTTTTATTCTAATGCACGATGTCTTCTGCAACAGCTTCATCCCCTTCCCTTTCTCCCTTCTCTTCACAGACTTCATATGTTGCTGTTGCATCAAACTTTTCCGTAAAAACATGAAAACTTTTCTTCCCAGATTCAGTATCAGGCCCAAACTAGGCCTGACTTGATAGAAATTTGACAACAGATCCAGAGGTTGATATTAGGAGACAAGGCTGGTAACTACGGTTTGACGTATTTTGACAAAGGGAACTTACCATCCAAGACGTTTAGCTTCGAGGTGATGACACCTTCAAACGCCGCTCGCCTTGTCTTAGATTTGGATTTCCTCAGTCCCTATCTTGATGTGATCCAATATTGCTGATGGTAGGATTAGACAAGAGTATCTTTTGATCGTCGTAACATACGATATAACAAAACTGGCGTTCACAGCCCATTTAACATTAATCACTTCTCAGTTCTAATTAGTTGAATATAAGGACCAGTTGTCTATTCCTTTTGTGTGGCATCAAGGCTGGGACGTAAATTGTTCGCAGACTTATTAAGGACTTAGAACAGCTATTCGTCTAGGTTTGAAGCGCCACCTATTTGTATGTAAGTATTACCTCCCCGTGGCTCTCAGTTATTATGACAGCCTACCCAAGTTATGACATCAAGTATCTGCTTACCTCTATCCTAGTTAAATCAGAAGCCTTCAGCTTTCATGTATGAAATCCTTTATCACCCATTTCAAATCCACACATCATCACCCCTCATACAATGTCCTTCCGAATTATCCACATCCTGTTCGGCTGAAATTATGCGAAAGGGCGATAAAAATCAATCAGACAACTTAAGTAACAAGTAATCCCGAGAATTAGTGTAGCAAATCCAATTAATTTTAGACGCAATAATAGCATTCATCTTAAAGTGCTCCATTCGACGAATGGGAACTCTGATAGACGAGCAGAATGGTGGCATGGTAGACATGCCGGCACATAATTCCATTTGCAAAATTGAAGTACTCTTTTGACACATTGACCGCATTAACCTCGGTTGCAAGGATGAACAAAAAAAAAAAACGTAAAAAAGGCACAACACAGAAGGTGCATCCATTCGGGTGAGATAGATGAGTTGGTCAGGACGAACTAGTCGGTTGGACGGTTGAATGGACAGCACAGCAGCAGTAGAGCCCCAGTAGCAACATCATCAGTAATCGAACGATGGGATGAGTTGCTGGAATAGAGCGAACCGCCTGCTGCCTCCATTCGGCCATGTCCACTCTCTATGTACTTATATTTAATTACCCACAATATGGTTGCAGGTATAATAATTTAACTTTTCGGTCTCCACTCCGGTTGCATACGAGTACTTCTGCATATAGCGTGTATTTCGTGTGTGGCAGACGACAGGACTTTTCGCATGCAGAGATTCGAGGAACCCACGCCCATAGGAAAAATGCCTATACACACGTCAAGTCGTAGGTACTCCTCATAGCTCGTATACTGGCAGGTGCAGAATATGGATCCACACATGCATACTGAGAGTGGAGCGGCCTAAGAAAAATTGTCTAGTCCCTGAGTTATGGGTTAGAGGAGGATCTTTTTGTTCGTTAGCCAGCTGACTAGAAGATATGCAAAGTCAACGTAGCCTGCAGCTTTGAAAATGTCGTGCAGGAATTCAGTTTCGTTTCATTTCATTTCATTCCTTTTGTTACTGCCTGCTGCCTACCACTAGCACACATCCATGTCCTTCCTGCAAGACGAAGACGAAGAAGTTGTACATAGAATCCTTCATAAGAATACTCACTTGTCACTTGTCTAGGAGCCGAAAAAACTTAATTGGGGAAAAACGAAAGAGAAGACCTCATGCATTTGTAGGAATTTATGGACACATCGAGTGCAATCTGGAGATATAAGAGAATACCCAATGGGATGTCCTGTGAATTTACAGTGGCAATAAAAAATGATGAAGCGCGCACACTTATGCACTATAAAACGCGAGTTTCTGAGATTGCAATTTCGCTCCTCGTAAATTTTAATTAATCACTGCGCGTGCAGTAGCATTACAGGAGAGTCCGTTTTTGGCGCAATTGTTCTGCATGACAGCGACACAATGGATTACACTGACGTTTTGTTTGAATTGAGTGCAAATTACTTTCCAATGTCATTTGCAGTCCTGAAGGAATTAGCACAATCAGCCAGCGACCTTGGTTGGAATCAATCGAAAGACCGTACCTTGTGTCTATCAATCGGATGGGAGCATCTGGTGTAAAATGCGCTCCAACCGACCACCGGCAATCTCAAATATTCAATTTCCCTTCTCTTGCTTTTGGGTATGTGTTTGCGTGTCCTTTTTTTGTCAGTCCTGCAGCTCATCCTATCCCTTGCATTACACTTGTAATTATTTCATGAGATTTATCTTTCGGACTGAATGTAAACTCTCAGGATACACACCATCATACTATGCAATGCCCCTTTGGTGAATGCGACAAAAATTCCATTGGACATTCCTGCCACGGCAGTTTTCCTTTGCCACCATAACTCTTACTCCATACACTATAGGGGCACGGAAACACCATCATCCTAGATACATACATACATGCATGCATGTATGTGTATGCGTTCAGGTGATTTAATCCCTTGCCAGCGCGCACACACAGAGATTGCATTCACTATTTGTGCAAAAATGATTGGTGATAGCAGAGACCTAACAACTTTCTGAGGCCATAAAAAAGGAATGACCTTTCCCAATCTGGTCTCCGGAGGCATTCCAATTTTTACTGCATCATAAATTAGATTACCTCGAAGCCAAACACACCCCAGCACCCGTCTACCTATACCTGTACCTCATTCAAAGGTTCTTTGAAAATGTTAAAATTAACAAAGTGAAAAGGGAAAAAAATGTTAAGTATACGCAGTAGTGTCCGAAAAACTGAATGTGACATCACGAGCTCCCCAGAGGAGCTTGGTTGGGTCTTTTGGCTGCTGCAACCATTGGACGACTATTGGAAACCACTAAAAACACAGATACGAATGCGGACTTACCTGCATTGGCTTTTCGGTCAAAGAGCCCCGTGCCCTTTTATCCGCTCTCTCTCGCTCGCTCCTTCACTCTCTCCCTCTCTCTCTCTGGGGTGCATTAACTTAAAAGCCCACTGCCAGCCGATAGCCGATTAGCCCTCAGGATTTCATCGTTGTTTTTCTCGCTCATACCTCATTTCATACCAGTTGCGGCTGCTTAGTTACATAACCATGAGACATGTGCACTGTTTTCGTTCCTTTTTTTCACTTTCTTCTTCCATTCATTCGTCCTCAAAGGTAGTCCAGTCGTCGGTTCAGTCCAGTCCTGGTTTTACCTATGCCGACCTCACCGAGCTAAACGATAACCGACAATGGCAAAAAACGAAACCATGAATTCTTGGTACCATTCCAATATGAAATATGCTTGGATTACCATTACCATTTAGGAATGGACGCTGGACAACACCCACTCGACATCGTGCCATGTGCACTCCATAATAATAAAATTCACACTTGGGTATTCGGTATGATGGCTTTATTTCGTTTCGCAGTGATCATAAAACTTCCATTGGCCCTTCCGCAAACGAATGGAAATGCGGCGGACACGACGATGGTCAACGCACCGGTGCGCCAGGAAATTCCAACAAAAGTACAAGAGCAATCAAAACTGAAAATAAAAATAAAAATCGAGAACAGCTCGGCCTGGACCTACTCGGTGGTGCTAAACAACAATTCAGAAAATTGTCCACAGAAAACAAAAAGCGAACGGATACACGTGAAGAGTGACGTGCAAATGTGCATTTACACTATCGGGTCTTGATTTTTCGTTTTTATAGAGCCGGAATGCAGGTGGAATAATCACCGGGAACGACCGGTTATATTGCACTTTTGAGCATAGCGGTGTTTTTGAATTTTCGCACTTCACACGGAAGCCAAAGGACTGAGCTTGTCGTAGATGAAGCAAAGTTTTTTCGCCAATCTGACTGGTTGAGCTATAAATCCTTAAGTCAACGAATCATCAAAAGTGTGATCTTACATTACGTGCCCGTAGCCTTAGTCAAGTTACAGGTTCACAATAAACTCTTTATTGCAGTTATATGGCTCAATGTCTGTTATCGTTGGTTCCGTCAGTTTCTAAGGCGTTCTTGAGAGTAGTTCAACAGTCGATATAGCGGGCGACTGTAGCCAGCCAGGTAAGTGTGCTGGCCAGGCGACTGTAGCCAGCCAGCCAAGTGTGCTGGCCCGGCGGCTAAAGGCCGCCAGGCAAGTATGCTGGCCAGGCGGCCAGGTTTAGCTTGTAGTCGGTGTCATTCCAGTAAGTAGAGATTACCTCGAGTTTGTAAAGTTCCGTAAAGCTCATTCTTCTTTCCTTATCCATTCGCAGCCCCTCATACTGTGGCACCTCATACGCTTTTTCGTTTATCCTTTGAGTAGTCCTTACCGTTGAGTGGAGATTTGCCATTTGCGGTGCCCTTCCCCAGGCCAGAACACCATACCTGAGGTGGGACTCACTGACGTAACACTGGTGCTGGGCAGTAATTGTTCAGATGGTATAAGGCATGTGCGGATTGTCGAATTTTTTTTATAAGACCCTCAATGTGGAAGCTCCATTCGAAATCATAATCGACGATAACGCCGAGGTATTTGAATACCGATACGTTTTCAATTATCTCGCAACAGTCATCATCCTTCTGTAGCTGTTGATGACACTCTGATATGTGAAGACACCTTCGATCATGCATTTTTAACGATACATTGCCTTTTGGAATATGCGGAGGACGTATATGCATAGCTTGGGTTTTTTTCAAATTGATGACTAAGCCATGCTGCTTTGTTAACATCTTTGTGGCTGACAATTATGGCAGTATCATCCGCATACGCATACACAGTGCGTATTTGAAGGATGGAAAGCATCTCATTCATGTAAATTATGAAGATTAGTGGTCCCAGTTTTGATCCTTGTAAATGTCTATTGGTTAGATAGTTTTGGAACCAGACCTCGGACACCGATTTTTTCTATCTGTTTCAGGATTCTTTTGTGGCTCAGTGTGTCAGGCAACGGAAGCTGTTGCTTAGCGTGAGAAGTAAGTTGGTCTGGCTCAAATGCCAGCCAGGCGACGGAAGGTATTGCTGGACGTGGGAAAACGCTGATGAGGCGATGCGCGTGCAGGACGATGGACATTGATGGCATTGATGGCGTTATGATGCCGTAACTTATATTCCAGGCGGCTTAAGCCAGCTAGGCAAGTATGCTGGCCAGGCGGCTATAGCCAGCCAGGCAAGTATGTTGACCAGGAGGCTATAGCTAGGCAGGCAAGTATGCTGGCCAGGCGGCTATAGCCAGCCAGGCAAGTATGCTGGCCAGGAGGCTATAGCTTGCCAGGCAAGTATGCTGGCCAGGCGGTTATAGCCAGCCAGACAAGTATGCTGGCCAGGCAGCTATAGCCAGCCACGCAAGTATGCTGGCCAGGCGGCTATAGCCAGCCACACAAGTATGCTGGCCAGGCGGCTATAGCCAGCCACGCAAGTATGCTGGCCAGGCGGCTATAGCCAGCCAGGCAAGTATGCTGGCCAGGCGGCTATAGCCAGCCAGGCAAGTATGCTGGCCAGGCGGCTATAGCCAGCCAGGCAAGTATGCTGGCCAGGCGGCTATAGCCAGCCAGGCAAGTATGCTGGCCAGGCGGCTATAGCCAGCCAGGCAAGTATGCTGGCCAGGCGGCTATAGCCAGCCAGGCAAGTATGCTGGCCAGGCGGCTATAGCCAGCCAGGCAAGTATGCTGGCCAGGCGGCTACAGCCAGCCAGGCAAGTATGCTGGCCAGGCGGCTATAGCCAGCCAGGCAAGTATGCTGGCCAGGCAAGTATGCTGGCCAGGCGGTTTAGCTTGTAGTTGGTGTCATTCCAGTAAGTAGAGATTACCTCGAGCTTGTAAAGTTCCGTTAAGCTCATTCTTCTTTCCTTATCCATTCGCAGCCCCTCATACTGTGGCACCTCATATGCTTTTTCGATTATCCTTTGAGTAGTCCTTACCGTTGAGTGGAGATTTGCCGCTTGTGGTGCCCTTCCCCAGGCCAGAACACCATACCTGAGGTGGGAATCACTGACGTAGCACTGGAGCTGGGCAGTAATTGTTCAGATGGTATAAGGCATGTGCGGATTGTAGAATTTTTTTTATAAGACCCTCAATGTGGAAGCTCCATTTGAAATTATAATCGACGATAACGCCGAGGTATTTGAATACCGATACGTCTTCAATTATCTCGCAACAGTCATCATCCTTCTGTAGCTGTTGATGACACTCTGATATGTGAAGACACCTTCGATCATGCATTTTTAACGATATATTGCCTTTTGGAATATGCGGGGGACGTATGTGCATAGCTTGGGTTTTTTTCACATTGATGACTAAGCCATGCTGCTTTGTTAACATCTTTGTGGCTGACAATTATGGCAGTATCATCCGCATACGCATACACAGTGCGTATATGATGAAGGATGGAAAGCATCTCATTCATGTAAATTATGAAGATCAGTGGTCCCAGTTTTGATCCTTGTAAATGCCTATTGGTTAGATAGTTTTGGAACCAGACCTCGGACACCGATTTTTTCTATCTGTTCCAGGACTCTTTTGTGGCTCAGTATGTCAGGCGACGGAAGCTATTGCTGGGCGTGAGAAGTAAGTTGGTCTGGCTCAAATGCCAGCCAGGCGACGGAAGGTATTGCTGGACGTGGGAAAACGCTGATGAGGCGATGCGCGTGCAGGACGATGGACAGGCCGCGCATTGATGGCGTTATGATGCCATAACTTATATTCCAGGCGGCTTTAGCCAGCCAGGCAAGTATGCCGGCCAGGCAGCTATAGCCAGCCAGGCAAGTATGCTGGCCAGGAAGCTATAGCCAGCCAGGCAAGTATGCTGGCCAGGCGGCTATAGCCGTGGCGCAGTGGCTCGTGTGTTGGACTCTGACGCACGATGAGCGAGTTCGGGTCCAACGCCTTCGAGTGTTTATTTCCCGGAGTCCCTCCCCGGCAGGGTACTGGCGAAACACCCCGTAGTAAACTTGCCATGAAAAAAGTTTCTCGACCTACGCCGCTCGGAATCGGCATTATACTGTCGCTTTCGTCTGTGTGAAAAGAAAATCACACACAACACGGGCGATTGAGAGAAGTTTGGCTCCGGTCCTTCATGGGCTGTAACGCCACGGTCGATGAACCTTGTGCCAATATCTTATTAGACTAGTCACCCTAGAATTCTGATTAAAGCAGTTCGAAGTAGATTCTGTCATTCAGTTCAACGATTGAGTTTGATGACCTTTGACATAGCAAAGACAAACCTCTATACCTTCTACCAATCGAGAAACCAAGAAGCCACGCCAACAGTAACCTCCGCATCCCCAAGTGCCATCCACTTTTCCATATTCAATTTCTACCAAAACATTTAAATAACATTACCCATTGAACACAATTAACTTAATTCAATTCGAAGCGAATCCTTTTTGCACTTTACATCTGTTCAACATGAAAACAAAACAAAAAAAGGAACTTTCCGCCTAAAAACCCCAAAATTGAATCATAATTCACCCCAGCCGTTGCTCGACGAGCAAAAATTGCTCAAAAAAAAAAAAAAAAAGAAAATGAACAATGAAAATAGAAAACAAAACACGAAAATGCGAAACCATATCGCTAGATCCCGCCAATTCGATTGGCTCCCCTTGGAGCATGGAGCATAGATAAAATCTGAAATTAGCTAACCAGCACTGTTAGCTGGACACAGGATGAGAGGGGGATAAAAAAGCAACCGAAAAACCTCATTAGAGACTGGAAACGTTTCATTTTGTGGCCATTCCTACTCATGTCCACATTCGGTTGTGTAAACTCGCCAAAAAATGCTCCAACAGGACAGAATAAAGGACACAAGAGCGAGTGGAAAATTAGATTCCCTGACCGCCAAACAGCAGATAAAATTGATCTGCATACTCGTACCGTAGAGTAGCGTCGTGTTGCCTCCGGAATTCTCGTTTATATGTTAAACTGGGATTACCTAGCTGCCAATTTCATTAAATGAGCTTAGGATTCACAGAGAGAAGCTACTCATTCGCACCTTCACACAATCGACCGGAAAGGACGACATCACGTAATCATCGTATGTCCATCTGAACAGGATGACGCAGTGGCGGTGCAGTGGTGTTGGAATCACCAGCGGGACTTGTTAGCTGGGGTGTAAATTAAAAAATTGTTTAATTCTCTGGCAATGTCCTTTCGGTAAAGCGGTAGACGGATAGTCAACGAGTTAGAAAATTGTTTTAGTGGTTCAGCATGGTCCGGGGAAGTGCTTCAGACCGTGCGGATTATCCGAATAGCCGGTAAGCCGGTCACGGACGAATACGAGCCAATGAGGTGGAGTTTGAAATTTTCATAATTTCCCATAACCTCTACTGATACAAGCTCGACATGCTTACTTTACATACGAGTATAGCGCAACGAACATTTCGTTTGTTGACCTAATTGGAGGGTGTTTCGAGGCTCGAAATCAGCTAAAAAGGTCCTTCCGGACATTCATGATGTGTGTTAGGTTAATGCTAAATTGCTTAGCCAATAATCGAACGTAAACGTAGACTGAGGTTTGCAAGGGGATTCGATTGATTCACTTTAAGTGCAATCGCTCGTTCCATAATCCTATCCTCCGACGAGTTGATGTACGAGGGATTCATCAAAATCAAGACTCCCCCTAGTGGATACATTGTTCTAATGACAGACAGACAGACAGTCGATGTGGTTTAAATGAACACGTATCCTTGTGGCCATAAAGGAGAAATACACATGTCCGAAGATAACACAAAAAGAAATGTTGCAGGAAAGAAAAAAGGATATCAAAACAGGACTAAGCTCTTTCTGTACACCAAGGAGTACATTTTAAATGCTTCTCGAGTGTGGTATCCTCCACAAAGTAGAAGGGACATGACAACGAATATTTATTTTGCAGACCATGAACGTGTCTTAAATATCTAAAAGACCCAACAGAGAGACCAGTGTGGAGCAGAAGCATCCACATCGCTAAACGATGGCATTCTATCCTGGCTGTGATCATTTAATCCCACCAATCCACCTTTGTTTCTTCTTCTTCTTCTTCTTTAACTTCGTCTTCTCATTTCGTTTCTTTTTTATTGTTTCCATGAGTGGTTGTCATGAATTTCCGCCAATGTGCCGCGCTATACAATACCGCACCATGCGGCACTCGCTATAGCGCGCCGCGACCAATTAGGCACTCAAAGAATCATACTGGAAAAACCAAAAGTTCCTTTTTCTACCGCCTAAAACCAGAAAACCAAAGGAACAAGGAACGCTCATCAATTTATCTGAAGAAGAAATGACAACTTCTTAGCATGAAGCCACGGGAGGCAGAGGCGACACCCCCTTGCGCTAATTAAATATTTTCTTAAAACTAACAAAAGCTCTCCGCTTGGATCCTGCCTGACTCGATGGCTTTGGTTATAGATTGCCAGTAGTTGCCATCCTTCTGCATCCTTCTACATATAATGAACCTACGACATTCGGAAAAACGTTTTCCGCAACATGGTCAGAACGCCTCTCATTCTCGTTCGCATTCTCTCTTCTTCTCCGCTCTCATCTGATAATGTTGTGCATCTATAAAGGGAAATAGCGCCACATGGGAGTGGTGTGAATGGTGAGGAAAAAAAACTTTTAATAATCCTGATAAGAGATGAAAAGCCATTGTGGGTGGTAGTGGGGCGCGGTAGGGCCTAGAAACACGGAGAACCATCGGTGTCCATCCGCAGAAAAAGAGGAAAAAAAAATGAAAGAAACACTGTCAACCAAAGACTGGTATTACCAACAACAAGACTGGAGTAAGACACGAGACACAGGAGTCACTATGTCTCTATCGATGTCGATGTTGATGTCTCTGCCACTGCCGCTCCCGCTGTCGCTGTCGATGACTATGGCTATGGCTACGACTATGGCTATGGGTATGAAAAACGCGCGCACTCCTATGCAGCATAGTGCATACGAGTATGCAGTATCAGTAGTAGCGATCCCACCCTTCTATGAACTACCTACATGCTGAAAAAAGCTCTTTCGTCCTTTTTATATCATTTCGTGTGTATGTGTGTGTGTGTGTTGGGTGGGGGGGGGTCCTACCCCCCTATGGCAAGTCCTATTTTATTATTTGCTGCTTTGTTCTGTTTTGTGTTGCGAGTGTTTCTCAGGATTGTGTACGAGTGTGTATGGCAGGACGAAGGAGAAGAAGTAAAACAGAGAATGTGAAGTGCTCAGAAGACCGGTTAAATTGAAGCTTTCCGTACTTTGCCTATTGTTTCCGACTACTACTGGTGAGGTCGCGCATAAAAGCGCATCTACTCTTGCTGCTACTGACTATGGGACTATGCAGCAGGAACTGTGGCGAAGGACGTCGATGTTAATGATGACGATGACGATGAAGGAAAACGAACGAGAGGGGAAAGCAATAAATGCTACTGCATGCCAAATACAAAAGCGCTTACCGTGTGCATTACACTATATGTACATATGTATGGCGGTATGGCTCGGAAGGAGGTTGAAAGGTTATATGCCAAATTCCCAAAACGGACCCTAGCCTCTCGTTCTTTCTCTCGCTCTCATTTTCTCTCCTTCTTTCGATGGGTATTCATATGCGTATATGCATACAATCCTGTGCATGTATGTGAGTTTTGCAGAAAACTATAGATGGGCAACTGCAGAAAAGTAAATGATAACTCTTAAAGGTGAATCGGTTTTTTTTTTTTATAAGATATTGGGGCGGCTAGCTAGTTGGGAGCCTTGTAAGAAAAGTGTTTTTTTATGGGACGACTTAGGCGGTACCTTGTGAGGGATTTATAGTTTTGCGGTTCGAGATTAGGAAGAGAAATTGCGAAAAGTGATCAATTGGTTAGCGATCGTAATGGGGCTTAGTGTCATGCGGCTTAGAAACGAGGTTATCTGGTCTACTTAAAATCTGGGGAGGCAAAATGTGACCCCAAAATGGAAAATGTGGCTTTTTCTCTCGCAGCGGTGTCGGGGACATGATGGAAGTAACGTGCCGAAATAAGAGCTGTATGACATACATATGTATGTATGTTCTTACACAATGTTTTGTATTTCCTTGGAGAGCTTTTTCCGTACCTATTTTTTAGGGGAAAGGTCATAGCCTTCGTGCTGTAAGCTTAGACGTGTGCTCTGTAGTCTTTGCCAAGATACAACAGTTCTATTTAAGTCGTTCGTTTCGCGCTGTCTTTATGGTAAACATAGCCTTTTTAGGCCCAGACCCCGGTTTTAGGGCCATTAGAATACAAAATCTGTTAGAATATAACGGTCAACAAAATTTTGTAAGTACATACTCCTTTTGGTCGACATTACCCGTCTTTTGAGGTCCTTCTAATGGTCCCTTCTAAAGCAGATTTTGAATTTCTTCTCTGATGCCACACTGACTTAAAACCTCACATGACTATTCGTATGCATCATCTGCGCCTGATCATTTTATTTTTTAACGCACTTTGAGCTTTTAGATCGCCTTTAGCCTCATTGGAATAAGGTAGGCTTCGTCCAATTTAAAAGTTCAGAGGCGCTATTGGTGAAGTAATGAGAACGCTGTTCATAGGAGGGGAGCAGGGAGCAAAAGGCTCGAGACTGTACAGGTTCACAAAGGTATTTGGATTCGTCGAAGAGCTATAGCGAACAATGTAATATTGGATCTACTAAATATTGATTCTAACAAATAGGTCCTCAGAGCGGAGAGGAAGGGCTTGAAGATGATGCGGATGTAATATTAAAAAAAAAATATTTCGAGACAGGTCCAGTGAAGTGGAATCACAGGTACTAAGGTCAAAAAACCGATTATTTCTTTATCACCTAAAGGTGGTTCTGAAAATGTAGATGTGTGGCACCAACGGTAATACCTTTTCAACGCTCTGACGACTCTCTCAAAAGCTAAATGCAATTTGTAGAGGGCCCTTCCCTATGGAAGGCAGTTCCCCAGTTTTAATGCAGAGGCTTAAGGCTTAAGAACCGCTTTCGGGTGGCCTTCAGTTTTATGTGCTTTAGTATGGAATGGATGAGCAAAATCAATCTCAGAGGTTTCGAGTTGTAAATCAATTGGTCCAAGATCTTCTTTTAGCTGATGAGTTCGTGTTTCATTTGTCCGTCGTGTTAAGTCCTAAAGCGAGTAGAGTTTTGTTGATTGGAGAGCCCTTACCGATAATGTGACCTACCCACGCCAGGTCCTAAAAGAAGTCCATATCATTACCAATTGAGGTCAGATAGCCCCTGTTTCCATCCTTCTTTCTACGCAAGAACAAGAAGAAAAGCTTTTTCGAGGTCAATGAACGAGAAGTAGAACGATGATCGCCATTTATACGTTTAATTGATCCTTGCCAGATTTTTATGGGTGCAGTTCCTCTCCAGCCGCCTATATCCGTTCCATAAACCACAGAATCGTTAACCTCTCTCTCTCTCTCTCTCTCTCTCATTGGACTCCCAGCGCAAAGCTAAAACGAAAGCCAAAAGGAAACCGAATGGAAGAAAAGCAAAAAACAAAAAAAAAAAAAAAATAACATAGGGAGTGAAGGAACCCTTCATTGACAAAATTCATCAAGCGTCAGGCGCATCAGCTTCAATCACACGTCCATTACTTGAAGAGTTACTGTCATCTCTTGCGTCTCCTTCACTCACCATCAACATCGTCATCCCCCATTTATACTTGCACCGTAATAGTCTCTTTAACATTCCAATATTTACAACAATGTACGCGCCGTTGTAGTTGTTGTAAGAGTGTCCTCTCTAAGCCCAACCACCCGCCACCACCCATTTTCATGATGACGACGACAACTATGTACGTATATATGTACGTGGTGAGGACGATGACGACGACGATGATGATGATGATGATGGTGATGGGTAACGAACGAGACAGCCCACCATCACCATATCCTTTCATCACTCCCCCTATGATCCTCTGCTCCGCTCGTCCTTCCATTGTGTGTCAACCTACAAAGGGATAAAAATTAAAAAATAAAAAAATAAAAAAATAAAGAAGAAGAAAAAGAAATAATCAGAATCCACTCATCGCGCATTTTCCCCTCAAACGGCGGGCAAGGTATGTAGGTAGTATCTTGCTGGACTCTTTTATCGTACTACTGACACTGCTGCTGCTGCTACTACAGGACTGCTATTATGCATGCAATCAAGCAAAGCTCATACTCAGCTCAGCTCAACCCCGAATGGGGGGCGCATAACATAAAACAAATGAAGCACAAGCTTGCGCGCGTGTACAACGGTGCATTGAACACAGTTATATTAACAACAGGAACAGACAGCAACAGCAAAAGCAGAACCGCTCAACACTGCCTGCTCCACTGGCATCAGCACTAGTAGCAGTGGACTTTCTTCTTTCTCCCGTCTACCGTTCTATGTGGCTATGTGTTCCTCCATGGTTCACGTGCGCCGGCCGACGACATCACAACTACATATGTATGCTTCCATCAACAGCAACACACCCCCCAAAACCCCCCTATCTGAACGTGTTGGAGCCAAGAATACAGAAGAGTTCGGTGCACTGGTATGAGTGTACGTACTTTTGATGTGTGTCGGAATTTCACATTTAAAATGCACACGACAACAAACCGAAGTGTATGGGGCACAGGCATTTACATACTATTTGACGTGGGGATCCGTCTATGGATAGAGATACTAGATACTGATGTACTGGAGTAGTGTTGCATACAGCCGCGCATCACTATCATCCATCCATCCATTCTCAACATTACACAGTTCGAGTTGAGTAAGTCCAACTTGGATGGTATTCAAGTATTTCAGTTGAAACGGAACTTTCGCACTGAACGGTCATGGTCTTGAGATATTAAAACCAAATCAAATCATACATCGAACGAACTAAAACCATTTGTAACTGAATAGAGGAAAACTAAAACGGCTCTCATCTACAATCGTACTACTCGTCGTCACACAGATACACGCAGACACACAACGAATAGAGACATACAAACGTACGCATACTCCCCGATACAGCGTAGTTCTGACTCTGGGTCTACGTCCCAGAAACTCCGGTGGATATGGGCTCATTCTCCATTCGACAATTGTCAGGAAAGTATCTCACCGAGAGCAATAAAACAGCGAATAGCAAATAAATTCATTTAAAGCACCCAGCTACATACCACCACTTGAAAATCCGTGTTGTCGCGGTGTCTCGGCGGTGGTGTCGTTCGGTTTGCTTTATACTTAGTTGCGTACACCGACCTTCGTAACCGGAGCGTGTGTTGTGTTGTCCGGAGCTTTCTATCAACGCGAAAAAAAAAAAAAAAAAAAAAAAAAAAAACATTGACATCCATTTGATGTCAAATGGAAAGCTTTTGATAGTCGTGTCTGTGTCCGGCGGTATTGCCAGCTGTTCATTAGCTAAGAATATATCTGGAACGAAAGACTTTATTCGTATTCCATCCATCCATCCGGTGGCAAGTGGTGAACTGTGTTGCGGTCTACTCTCATACGCCGTCATCATCATCATCAGTATTCGCGGGTATCCTACGAATAGTGTGAGAATTTGAATTTATTTTTTATTTTTTTTTTGGTTTTAATGGCCACTGACACGATCCGGGTCAGTAACAGTACGAACAGTGGTCAAGTAGCAGTGAGTGTACTTTTTATTTTATTTTTTTGTCGCTGCCCACTCTGTTGTCACGACCAAACTTTGCACTGTGATCTGACCAAGTCACATAGAAGTGAGATTTAATTAAATGAACAATAAAAAGAATAAAAAAACAGAAATGTCTCAACGTGGATGTGCGAACTAACTATCTAATAATGACGTGTGGTCGAGACTCTACACACAATAAATAATGCGCAGTTAAGATACTATGTACTTACTTAGCATCGGGCCTGATCGACTGAAGACAATTTCGAAAAGCGCATATCAAAGGTGAACAGTGATGATCAAAGTGCAAATTATCTATCGCTACACTGATAACAGTCGTCTGCCTACTTGCAACACAGCAAATTCGACATCTCTCGATCTGATTCCGATGATTTTGCGTTGATTTTGAATTCCCACACACACATGTACATTACACTCGCATACGCTCACACTGGGCGAGAGACTTGTCTAATTTATGTAAGCAGATAACATATTCTTGAACAATTTGCAAAAAAAAAAAAACAAAAACCAAAAAAAAGGAAGATATGTAAGTGCCACCCCCATTGTATCTGTGTTGGCTCCGACGTACGTAGTATGTACATCTACAGTCTAGCCGTCGTAGACGTCATCATCGTCTTAAATGCTGCCGCCGTCGTATCCGTCGTTGTCGTTGTCGTTCGTTGTTTCGTTTTATACGTCTCTCGTTGTCGTAGTCATCCCCCATACCATATTGGTGGGCGAGATCTATACACTATGTGCCAATAGTTGAGAGGAAGCAGAAAGACTAAACCATCCTCCTCCACACTGTAAAATTTGACGTTGGATTTTTCCCAAACAAAAAACAAAGATGAAAAGAATCCAAAAAATCTTGGCCTTCTTATCTCAGTCTGGAAATGTATGTAAGTACGAGACTCTTTATTCATATGATAAATCCAGTACACATCTCTCCCCCCTTTACACACGAGCACACTCAATACATTCAATTAATTTAAGAAGCAATACTCGAGAGATCCAGCACCTTCTCTACAGAAAAAAGCACACAAAAAAGCGATCACAACAAAAGAGACGAGGAGAAATCACTGTTCACTGAATTTTTCTACCGCTACTACTTGTACATCTATGTATCTTTCTATTTTATCTCTGCCTACATTACTTTTATTCTCGTCTTCGTCTTTTGCTCCACACTGGCCACCTCTATAGAGTCAGCACTTACTTACCTTCTTGTGCATTGAATTTGTATCTCAAAGTAGAAAAAATAAAAAGAAAAATTCCGCAGCTACTGGCTGACTTTGACTCGCTGGAATTACTGCTTGTGACCCCTCGTACTACTCCCTCTTCGCACTCGCCAACTTGTGCCTTAAACCTCACGTCCCTCTCATCATACATATGCTCTCTGACTGCCTTTCCTATACCACCTCACACCCCATACCATACCGTGCCTATGTGTCTTTTTTTTTTTTGTTGATGGTCTCAGAGTTTCTATTTTTGGTTAAATTACGTCAACCGATTTTTTCATGCCTTCATTTCTGCAACGTACACATGAATCGCGTCCCATATGTTTTTTTTTTTTTTTTTTTTTAAGAAAACGAAAAACAAAAAGCCAAAACCAAAAACCAAAAAAAAAACTACAAAAGAATTTGCGTGAACTCGATTTGATTTCCCAATATCCGCCAACCTATTCGTATGTACATATATCCACTATCATCTGTCGATAAATCATCTGTAACGCGACTTATAATGATGATTTCATTGAATCCTCCCCTCGCACTCCCCTCTCTATCTCTCTGTTACTGATTTCCTTTGGGTCTGATCGGATGCTATTCAACTACCTTCGGGGGAGAATTACGAAAACGTATGTCCTTGCCAGTTGTCAGTTGCCACTCCCTAGTGTCAGATTAAATCCGCGATTCCCCAAAGATTACGAAAAAAAACAAAAATTAACTCCAAGTCAGCAATCGAAGACCAAAGTCCTAGATCCTAAATCACCATCCTGATCTGTAGGGAGTGAGTCAGGTTAATAAATTACCCTCACTTTGATGTTGTAATAAAATTTTAATCAAACACCCAAATGCTATTCATCTCCCCCATTCACATTTAGTTTTCAATTTGTCAGTGATGAGTAAATCTATCTATGTATATTTCTTCTTCTTCTTCTTTTTTTTTCTGGTATTTGCTTGCATTCTCAGATACAGATGTTTGACATGAGATTACCCAGTACCAAATAGAAAAAGCTAAAAGAATCCAACAAGAGTTGTGGAAAAACTTTCACCGGTAGATATAGATAGAATTATCATAAATTCTATTTGTTTTACTGATTCGAAGATACTTTTTGCAGTTGATGCAGATTTCTTACACGAAATTCGCTGTGTAAACATGTTTTGAAGTTTTCTTTAAGTTTGTTTTGTAAATATATTTTTTTTTGAATTTTTGTTGTTAGCAATTCTTTGATTTTTTTTATAAATTTTATTCAAAAACTTAACCCATTTTGAATCGAGTTGGTTTTAAAATATTATTCATCATTTTCGGGTGTTTTTAAATCCTTGTAAAATATCCTTTTGGTGTTTTTTACCTGTTTTTAGAAATAACGGTACAATTATTTGCTAATTCTAAATATTCATTTCATTTTTTAATGCAGATTTCGGTCGTCTTTTTTGTTTAGTCGTTCGCGATCAATCTATGAGTAGTTTGCATGCACTACACATTTTCCTGGTCGCCAGACATCACCTTATTATCTCAAGTTTACTATAAATTTTGCGCTCTCAAGACTTTTTTTTTTATTACAAATTTATATAAATTCGTTTATTTAAATTAAAAATCTACTTTAGTCTTAAAAAAAACCTTTCAGGCTAAAGAATAAATCGACAGACACCAAAAAACTTGTGATGGCTTAGAGTTCGCTTTCACAGTCATAGTCAACCATTTAACCTGACGATCGCTCATTCGATTGATCACAATGTTAGAAGACTGTAAGTTTAACGACCATCTTATGGCTCAATTAAAATTACAATAACCAGTGGTAATTAACTGATTGACGGTTTTTTACCGAGCCGTTTTAGGTGCTCCAATTTGACAGGATATTTAAAAAAAATAATTCACATGCATCCCGTGTCGGGCGCCATTCATAAATTTTTAAAGATATGAGAACATTTCCGACTACGGTTAAAAGAAAACTCACATTAGGCAGGGTGGTGTCCAAAAAGCATAAAACTAAATCGATAAGACAAAAACACGCCCGCCGAATAGCAGATAAATTGTGGGTAATTTAACAAAATACGTCGATGACCAGAATGTTGTATGCATTTTGGCGTTACAATCCATGAAGGACCAAAGCAGAGCTGTGATTTCGTTTTCGCATATGCGAAAGGGACCTAGAATTCATTCGAGAAGCTTTTCATGACAATTATACTACCACGTGTTTTGTCAGAACCCCGCTGAGGAGAAGCACCGTGAAAACACGTTCAATGACATGGTTGTTGTCGGGATTCGATTCCGTGTCATCGGCGCCAGAAGCTACCACACTATCCACTGCGCCACCAGAATGTTGGTGTTAGAAAATTGAGCTTAAGGCATATTCTACCGGTCATCACTGAACTACCACCTCTCCACCCCCAACTGAAGAATGAAGCCATGGTCTTCGCCCACAAGCTCATCGCTGTGGATGACTCTAATTTTAGGCCTTTAAATCCTGACAATCTCACTGAATAGACATTTGTGTCCTCAGATATATCTACAGCCAGAACTTTGAGGTCACAATTCTCTCTCGGCACACCTGGGAACAGAATGGACACTTTTTCAATCGTGAATTTTACGTGTGGTACACAGATGGTTACAAAACGAATGAAGGCGTTGGGGCTGGAGTTTACGGAGCTAATACCAGAACACACATCTATCAGAGCATGGGCAGTTACAAGTCCGTATTTCAAGCAGAAATAGTCGCAATCGAACTCTGCCTCAGAGAAAATATAAACAGAAACTTAACAAACACCAAAAAGTTATATTCTCTCTGACAGTAAGGCCGCACTTCTGGCCCTCAAGAGCTACGAACCCACCTCCTCATGCCAACACAAACAGAGCTTACCTTCTTTTAATACCTGGGCACAGCGGCCATATATGAAACGAAAAAGCAGACCTGCTAGCAAGGAAAGGCACCGTATCACCGTTTATGATGCCACGACAATTGTGCGAGATACCTATCGTCACCACCAAATGCTGCATAAACAGATGGTTAAGGAACACGACTAACCACTACTGGTCACAAACGGAAGGTAGCAGACAAGCGAAGATATTCTTACCAACTTCTTCCTTACAAGAACGAAACAACTGCCCATGTTTTCTAGGAGTCAGATTCACACAGTCACATGCATTCTCACTGGACACTGCCCAGTCAACAAATATCTTAAACCATAAACATTACAGAAGACGACACCCTGCAGAATGTGTAATGAAGATGCAGAAACAGCAGAGCACATACTGCGCCACTGTAACTGTCTCGTCAGCACACGTCATTGTTACTTAGGCAAGTACTATCTTGAAGCAGAAGAAATCGCTACCAGCTGACTCAAAAGCAGTGATCTAATCTAATCTAATTCTCTACCCGAAAATCACTGATCACTGACGAAATGATATGGTGTCACTATCAGCACATCACACACCTCAAACGTGAAGAGTGAAATATGCCAATCAAATTAAGGATGAAGCTGAAGCTGATTTTCTAACGTCTGATGTCAATGACAGTGATTCTGATCCTTCCGGCAAGGAAGATTTTCGATTATGAGAAGAAAAACTCAGTCATACAACGAAAAAAATCACCTAAAGTATCACATGCAATACGAGTATTTCATTAGTCTGCTAAAGTCTGTTAAAGACAAACGTGATAAACGAAGACAAGTCAATAAATACCCGCATCCGTTCTATTGCCGTGGGAAATTCGTCCAGTGGCATTTGCATTACAATTTTTGCAAAGATAGGAAAAGAGCAGTATTGCGCGGTAATTCACTCTTTCATTTTTAAGTGCGTAAACGTGCATCTAGACGAAAGGAAAGGTGGAATCTGCCTAAGTTGCTTGTTTGAATTTGGTCACATGCCACTATTTGATGAACAGCTTCCATAATACTCAGTTAATATGGTAACCAAGGTTGTTCTTCAGTGTCCACATCATCAGACGTTTCCAAAAGAATTTGGAGAAATTTCGGGTTCTACGATGTATTTGCTCTTTAAGCGGAAAATTCGGACTTATTAAGACAAAATGCATTGAATCGTGCCCCTGTATAAAACCTGCGTTATAAAGGGAAGGCCAATGAGCAGCCATCATTCACTGTGATTTTTCTGTACTAAAATGTTCCGAAGAAGGCAAGAGCTCTCCTATAGGCGCAACTATTCATAACATAGTGAACGATTAGACTAATTCGACAGATTAAGGGAAAAACGGCTCCATTTGGCATAAAAAAAAGTCCTTTTTGATAACCACAATGTATCAGGCAAAATTGCATGACTTACGCCATTAACTGTTCCTTTATTTTACCTGTTCGCCTGACATGGCTTTGTGGCTTTCTTTAGTTCAAAAAATTATTGAATGGATTACGGAAACATATTTGACAATGCAAACGACAATTAGGTATGAGGTAGCCTAGACATAGCCCGCTTGCTTGTAGTTTCTAAACTAAGTCGATAGTAAAAAAAGGTTGCAAGTACGAGTCGACTTAACTGGCTGGTGCTACCTCCGGCAGGAGAAGCCTAAAAGCTTGCTTAGAAGAGCGCACTAACCCACACCCCATTTCGAGCTTGAAAACCGCTTTATAAACTACTGTAAACTGTAGACAGAATCCTGAACAATAAACAACAACGCGTCATATTGTAGATTTCTTCCTAGCAAATCGACAGGCAGATAAGTCATTATTCGTTACACCTCACTGCATAATGGACGGAATTGACTTTAGAAAGAATTCCTACACCGTTCCCATCCTATGGCAACTGCACCTTAAGCGAGATTATTCCTTTGTATTCCACGTTTGTACACTCACACATAGTGTGACTGCAAGCTTTATCAGAAAAACGTCTCTGCAGCTCTTATCGCCCTGCAGCTATACTTGTATATGTATGTAGATTAGTGATATCTCCTCGCTATCAGGAAACGTGTGCCCCCAACTTCCGCTGCAAATTCATACTCACACACATGTCCACATATCGTATGGCCACACAGATGAATTAGTAACAAATACTTAGTGCAGAGGGAATAGCAGTCTAATTTGTTTAATCCAAAACGCGATTGGTTAGGGAGCTCGTGTTTGCACCTGTCAAGCCTGTCATTCTGTCAATTTGTGAATTTGTCAGTTTGTCAGACCTGTCATTGCCTAACCAATGTATACCTAATTAGTCGTCGGAATTTATGTATAATCACGCACTCCCTCGGGCATAGGTACTACCGCGAAAGGTACTTGTGTAGGTGGTATGGGAATGAGCGACTAATTGCGTCAAAGAATTTCACCTCAATACTGTCAAGTAAAGCGAAAAAAAAAACCGTTAAAACCCCCGATAAAGTCAACTACTTAACCACCACATCCAGGTAACTGATGGCGTCAATGCACACTATACGTATACGGCCGGTAATAAACGCTGTCACGCTAGAGTAACCATACTCCCCGTAGGCCAGCATATTTCGCGCTAAACCAGAACTCATAGCCATGGAATTAACCCACATTTTTTCCCCCAACTGATAAGTTCTTGCTTTTTTGTTTCTGTCCATTTTGTGAAAAAGTAAAAAAGTGTAATTTGTCGGCAATTAAAATCACGCAGTTCATTATACGACGCGGCAAAACAGGGTGACATGGAAAACGAGGTAATGAGGTGGTAACGGCAAAAGGGAAAGGCAGAGAGATGCCTCTTTACGAAAGGCGTCCTAAATCTGTCTGAAGATATTCGGATTATCTGTCTCCGGTAATTGCTCTAAAAGCCTTTACTTGCTTAATTGTTAGAAGGGAATTAGGAAGAAAGACAGCGGATACCCATCATTCATTTGAATTGCAAACGGAAGTCAGGAAACGAGAACGGCTCTTTGCCATTAATATGGTATAGTGCCACCACCACTACTCTTGTAGTCAAGACTTAGACTGCGTTTGCTCTTCAATGTACGAGTACTATCGTTGCGTTTCCTCCTTTTGATGCTATCATTTGCCATAAATGGTAATGGGATCGTTCCGATTGGAGTGACAAAAAAACGAGAACATTTGCAGGGTGATGTAGTATAGATGGTCTCACTTTATCCGAAAATAAAAATAAAATCCAGTGATTCACGGCAAAAATTTGCTCATCACTTTCACGTCGTGCGTCATGCTAATCACCACTACACAAAAATCATGAATGATATAATCACACTCGTGATGTATCCAATCAGATGGTTACCAGTTCGCATTTTTTCCGAATTTCATGCCAAGCTCACAAATACTTGAAATTTTTTAAAAAGAGCAGAGTGAAATGAGTGATATATCCACGGTTCAAATGGCTACTTGTGTCATCGGGGAAGTATTTCATTAGAATTGACTTAAAGCGAATCGAGTGGGTGGGATGAGCTGAGAGATTGGATAAAAAGGGTGTGTGGTATGCCACACCACGCAGCACATGCATAAAAGTTTGCATGTGAACGAGATCACTATCACTATTCGCTTTGATCGCACAGCTGACAGATACACGCGCGAGGAGAAATCCCAAATAAAGTCGCGGTGAATCAGTCGAACAAATATGCCAAAGTGTAGGCATGAAAAATATTAAACTACGCACGGGTGTGTTTTTAAAAAACAAAAACACATCCACTCGACCTGATCGCCTGATGGTTTCCCTACTTAACCCGAGGTATTTAACCACCTTACTCCTATCGTAAAAGACAAACAAATTCTTTCAGCATCTCCTCCTGTTAAAGCTGAATGGTGGCCAAGAGGTCTTCCCTCTAATTTGGTCAGCATATGGTATTTTTCTTTCCCATTGTTTGCCAGCAGCTTTCCACTTAATACCCCAGATCCTATTATAAACTTTTACCTATTATGACAACTGTGCTAAAGCAAAAAACGATTCCTCCTCACCCTGTGCCAATGCAGGACAACACGGTAGAAAAGTACAAAACCTACCACATACTTAACATGAAGCTCCGCCATAATCGTATATCTGCACTCGCTGCAGAATTGCAAAATTATCCTGCCGCATCACATACTCCTACATAGACTAGAATATAGTGCCTTCTCGACGTACAATACATACTATAGTTACTACTGTGCTAGCACCAATCTGTCTGCAGCGGTTGTTCTAATTTTATTCCACTTTCTGTATGCAACCCATAGCTACATGAACTAGGAACCATTTAAAACACGTTTCCATTCCATTCCATCGTTGTCCTCGTCATGCAAATGGAGTGGAGGGACAGGAAAATACTAATAAAAAAATAACAAGAAAATAAAAATGAAAGGATAGAAAGGAAATAGTGATGAGGACGTAGAGGAGACTTGAGTGCATATCCGAATCTGTCGCAACTATGCCATGGAATATTCGTCCTATGTATGCGCTGTGTTAATTTCATTCATTATTTACGGTTTGCCTCAACGATTCGAGAAACACAACCTACAACCTGAGCGCACACCATATCCATATCCTTGTATCCTTGTTCAGAGGTAGAGTTTTAATTAGCATAAGGTACATACACACTCATCATCGCCCTCCTTCCCTCGCTTGCTTCGTCTTCCACTCGTAGTATGTTGTTGTGTCAAAGTTCTAAGGACATTTTAAATTAGATCCTTCTGCATGCACACACTCGCACACATACGTGACTATAAACACAATAGGATATGTATACGACATACACAGTCGTACTGCACGGAGAAGGTTGAAATTTGTTCACAATACGAAAGCTTGTCCCGACGCTTGAGCTACTATATTTCGTTGAAAACAGTCAGAGCGGCTCTTTTCAAGTTGGGTTAGTTGTGGCGCTACCACAATAGGCGACAAGTAACTTAGAAGTAAGTCGCCATCACACCGTCGTCGATGATGGTAATATGTATGCACGAGTATTCGTATATAGGATGACTTTTATACAACTCCTTTGGGGTGTAGCGCGCCGAAAAAGTTTTAGCACCCGCCCGTTTAACGCCCTTCCTTGTTCCATCACCAAACCCCTCCTCAATATATTTACATTCTGCATACGCTTTACTCGTGTAACCCCATTTTGGTCATTATTTATGAGAAGCCAGCTCCTTGGCGCATTCAAGTAAAAGTGAGGTAAGGACGTATGAACATAAGTTGGTTTATTTGGTTCAAGGAGCTCGACAAAGGGGCACCATGCGATGTATGCTGTTCTTCGTATGTATAGGCAGACGACGATACAAGTAAAGATTTGACTTTTAATATTGACGAGCTCGGAGAGTTTTAAAATTAATTTTGAATTAAAGAAATTAATTTACAATGGTGTGAGGTGGAATGCATTTTCTTCTTATCTGGAGGTGGTAGCTGGGTAACCTTTCGGTGTCAGGCCGATTGTCTATTTTCGGAAATGGTTTTGAATTTGCTAAATATACTAAATAGTTTGTTGTATTCATGAAATGGATCATTTGTGATTTTTTCTGTAGATGGATTAACAATTTCTTTCGGAGAACAGTTTGGAGCGCTTCTACTGGCTATAAATGTCTGAAAATATTGGAAATGTTTAGTGAATTGTTAAATTCGTATACTGAACACCAGGATATTCGGTATTTCACCGGATTTAATTCAATAATAAGTAAAATGCGTGCGCTTCGTTTCATCTGGGTTCTTTAACTCGAACGTTTGCGTCATTTAAATGAGTTAAGTCAAATGTGCACGCCGTTCAGGCAACTAGTCAATCGGGAAATTCAGGCAACCAAGTATGGTAATTTTTTTTTTAATGTTTGTTTCCTAACTATCCATACGAGGGAAGGCGATATTCTTTTGGTGACACAGCGTTGGATACAGAATGGCATGACGTTGTCAGTGGGATGGTTCATCAGAAGTTGTAGGAAAAAATGGCGTTTGGGTTAGAATTGTCAAAATAGAAGAGCGGAACAGAACAATTCCACGTCGTTGGACAGAAGATTGCCAAAGGGGCAACCAGTTTTAAATGTCATAATTCGAATTGACGCCGCAAATCGATCCGAAGTAGCAGTTGTATAATCAACGAATTTTGGTGAGACTTATGTGAGCTGGTGACTATTAATTGATCGAATGCTACCATCATTCGTCTGACAGATGTCCTTTTTTTTAAAAAGCCCGTTCCCTTAAAGGCTGGATCAGCTTTTTAGGGTTCCGTACCCAAAGGTAAAAGGGAACCCTATTACTAAGACTTCGCTGTCCGTTCGTCTGTCTGTCACCAGGCTGTATCTCATGAACCGTGATAGCTAGACAGTTGAAATGTTCACAGATGATGCATTTCTGATGCCGCTTTAGTGTACGACAAATACTTAAAATAGAACAAAATGAATATTTAAGGGGGGCTCCCATACAACAGACATGATTTTCATCCAAAAAATCCCCTTAGTCGACAATATCCCACAACCAGTAGCAAACTTCCCAGTTTTGATCTCTTTTGTGTCTTTGATGAATTAATCCTAGCTGCAAACCTTTTTTCCGTATTTCCCATTATTGTTATTCACCTTTTCACATCGTTGCTGTCAAGTTAGATAATTGATTTGAATTCAACGGACACTTTGATGATCAACTATATGTATCTCATAATGAAGATTTTCGATTATCAAGGTAATATGCCAATAACCTGCCTGCAACCAAGATCTGTCATCATACAAAAAATGTGAGTTAATGTGATGACTGATGAGCTGACATACACAGTCTCTTTACTTACTTACTTAGGTGGCGCTACAGTCCGTGGTGAACCTGGGCCTCAACCAACAAGCGTCTCCAGCCGGCACGGTCTTTGGCCAGCTGTTTCCAGTGCCGCACGCCCAGTTGGTTGAGATCCCCTTCCACCTGCGTGCGCCACCGCTGAGGCGGCCGTCCTCTGCCGCACCTTCCTTCCGGAGTGGATTCGAAGACTTTTCGGGTCGGAGCTGTATCTTCCATGCGCTCTACATGGCCTAGCCACCTTAGACGCTGTATCCGAAGACGTCGTACCAGGCCGATGTCGCTGTACAACCCGTACAGTTCTTCGTTATATCTTCTCCTCCATACACCGTTTCCTATTTATATATACAGATGGTACGGGACCCTTTGTGGACGAGTCCGACTCGCACTTGGCCGGTTTTTTCGTTTCACGCGCTTTGAGTATTTTCTCGAAAAACTGACAAGAATAGAGTTCAAATTAATTTTAATCACAGTTAGTGGTCTACATAAAATAAATTTCCATGCAGCGTTCCAAATTAACGGTCACAATCTCCGTCACATCAGCCGAATCCAATCATTCCAATTCTAGGTTCTTGAGTCTAAATGGAAATATCCATACCCCTGATCATGTTCCAAATTCACTACTGCTAATCATATGGTAATGCCAAAAAACCTCAATGCTCAGAATACAATTGTATTTGAGTGTGTATGGCATTCAGTACCTGGCGACAGATTGGCTCACCACAAACCCATTACGTTTATTTATTTACTTATTTTTCTATTCCTGTTCCTTTGTGCAGTCCGGTCGTCGGAAGATTCAGAATATAAATTTACGATTATTTTTCCCCTAGTAGACTCCTGGTATGTTTACTTGACTTATGGTAGGGATATTAATTTTGTTTTTCATTGGAATAGAAAGCGAGGAACTTTGCCAGAAAGGTGAGGATTAAGTGAATATAAAGGCTTGGGTTATCGGGAAATATTAAATATTTAACAGATTATTAAGAGCTCTTTTTAGGAGGTAATCTCCTCTAAGAATGCTACTTACCAGGTTCTGCGAGTTATTTCCCATAAAGTCTAGAGTCCTTACCTGTAATGTTTCTATTTTTTTTTAAGTTCATGGTAATAAATCCTTTTTTAGTGCTCTATTTTAACGACTTTATTTTTGGAGCCAATAAAATCGGGGGAGTTAAACAGAAAAACCGCTAAGTAGCGCTCAACTGACTTTTATAGTTCCGCAGCATATTATCGTAATTTGTGTAATCTCTGCCACTGTCCTCGACCAACATGTACTCGTAGGGCTATTAAATTGTTTAAATAAATTTTCGACTTCAGTCGCCCCCTTAGCGACCGCGCCGGACTTTCTTTTTTTTATTTTTCATTTTATTCATTCAGTGTGTTATTAAAAATTAAAAAAATCCCCGGCAGTTACTATTTACTGCATAAAATGCAAATTAAATCATTCATAGCAACGTTTTGGCATTTCTCTTTTTTTAGCATTCTCTCTCCCTGTTTTCTGTGTGTGTTTCCAGGTCCTGCATCCCAATCAAATACTGCACAAAGCCCAGGGGAAGGAAGTTGCCGAGCAGGCCAACAAAAAATGGAAAAAAAGCAAAATACGAATTCATTTATTTAATGCATCGTGCACTTAACAAAGTTAACAAGTTGGAGAGAGGTAATAATTGTGTATTTTATTTAAATTGTACAAGTGTGCTTGAGAGTTTTTCTTTTGGTTTCATACATTTCATTGTCCTCACGGGGTTAAGTGGCGTATCCTGTGTACGCGTATTCAACATTTTAGTTTGTTAAATACCGTCATTGCAAGAGTAAAGTTGGATTTTATGAAGATTCCATATAACTTACCATATGCTCTTGGAATTAATTTAAAACAAACAATTTCCATAGCAAAAAGGACGAGAAACAAAAAAGGATAAGAAAAGACCGCGAAGATATAAAACACTCGAATCACTCTCTGGCCCAGTGTACGAGAGTCCTGTCACCTTTTTCCCATTCATAGTTGTAACACAGAAGAAATCTGCTGGAATGCAGAATTTAGAAGGGTCGGTAACCACAATACTTATACACAGAGAGAAAGAGTCGTCCATGGGATAAAATTGGATGCAAACAATCCGATGAACAAAGTGAAAGACCATTCGAAAAACCATATCGTCCTTTTCGTACACACATACACATACATGCATATATTCAATCTGTCGTGGCATTCGCTCTGGTTGAGAATGATTATTTTTATTTGAAGGAGCTCCTGAGCTCCCCGGGCTGCAAGCGACTCAATGGTTGTTGCAAGCTTACGCGGCAATAACCATCATACCACTAGGAGGAGTGTTAGTGTGTATTTTCTATGTATCCACTTTACTGCTTCTATTCTGCCACTGTTTGGCGAAGATGAAGAGGAACGTGTACATCCTGGCGTTACTTGCCTATCTTATTCTCATTTTCTTTTTTTATGTTTGTCGGTTTTTCCTATACATATTTTCCATTTTCTATTTTTTATTTTCTCTTCGCCTTGTTTCGACCCATTGTCTTGTTCTATTGCATCGTCCTTGTGGACTTTTGAATCAAGAGCCAAGACATGCATATACTACAAGCAAAAGGACGAGAGCTTACTCCCACTTCCACCTACTTCTTTCGTTTTTCTTCTTCATTCCTATGGTATTTACCACCCAGTTGTGCTTGGTTGCACGTACATACATTTATTCGTACCTCCTGCTGCTGGCACTGTTGCCTTTATGTCCTGTTTGCGTTGATTCTAATTACAAAGTTGGTACTTGCCCGTCGCATTCATACTGCAGTTTTTCTTTATACCTCCACTCCATAGTCGCTGCTGTGGTATGAGGATAATGTGCCTATTTCCTTGTTATCTCTTCCCTTTCAAGTTGTTCCTTTTTCTTCTTCTCCTTGTTCATGTTGCTCCTATGTGTCCGTTGTCCTGGTGTGTTGTGCTATTTTATAACGAAACGACTTTAGTACGGAATTACAGCAGCAAATGAATATTGTTTACGTTTGCCTTTTTAATATGTTTTCCTTCGATCGTTAAAGAGAGAGAGTTGGAAAAACGTTGCACGTAGGGCGGTTATAAAGGCGCAATTGATGTGGCGGTTTGTTGCCTACTGTTTATTGAACTTCCGGTTCCGGACTAAAGGTCAAGCAGATGTGTGCCTGCTTGGCCTTACCTCATACTGGTGTCAGAAACTGGTGTTATTGCTTTCTTATGGGGAAAAAATGGCTCTCACAGGAGGAGACGGACTTGTACCGAACATAAATGCAATAATTACCGTGAATTCTATGCAAATAACGGTCGAAATATAAGCTAAATACACTCTTCTAGTTCAGGGGACTAAATCTCAGCTAAATTCTCTAAAAGCGCGATAATGAATCAAAATCGCCTCCTGCGGTATATGTATGTTGTAAAATAGCGGATTCAGACCAACCGTATCATGATGTCGATCTAGTTAAGCGTCCACCGATATCCAGCTTAAAATAGCTCATTAAGCATGAAAAAATGAACACTCTAGCTCCATCGTCCAAAGCCTAAGGCCCTAGCATTTACACTGTAGGCGTCGAATTTGGAACGACTCGAGATTGAATATTCGTTTACAGCGTTTAAGTGGCCATGTGTCATCATCTTTGCAGATCGTCATCTACTCGGAAAGGTCTGGTCAATACTTTGAGGAATCGTCCTAGCAATTCTACCCTTGAGTCCAATAAGGAATTCGAAAGACTGAATCTTAAAACCCCATTCAGTCAGTTAGAGAATAGCAAATTTATTTGTAAAAAGAGAGTGGTCCAGGCATACATCCTTGTGGAATATCAATCACTTATATGCCATTTCTGTGGCTGACACGGATCAGACAATTTTAAGTCACTTTTTTCGAGCATACTGGATGGTATCTAGTTATAAGCACGAGTAATGTTGTTTCTCAAGGCTTGTTATTGACACAGACGAGCGACTCTACGTATCCCCATAACATCCTGTAAGGGCTTTAAACCATCAATTAACTATCGTTCGAATTACCCGCTCATAGGTCGACTGGTAATAAAACTCAACAGCTTCTAAGTGTTGTTTAGAAACTGGAAACCAAAGGGCAAAAAAAAAATCACCAATCAGATTTTACATAGGGTTGACCAAATAAGGCAAAGGACTAACGCCTCGACTATTCCTGGTCTGCTAAAAAGCGAGAAGAGCCACCGCAGACGAACACCTTGTGGCGCTGTTAGTAGCTGCATCCCCAACTCCTCGTCGTGCCATTTGGAGATTTCCTCTGGAAATTACAGACGAGCAAGGGCGAATGGCCAGTTTCCTGCGCCAAAAAACACGATCAGTCGGTTGTGCTATGGTCTAGTAAGCCGTAACCGTAAAAAAAATTTAAATTCAGATACAACCCTAAGCTGCTATAAAGCAGACATTACCGCTCTCCAAGAAGTGTGATGGGATGAAGCGGGAAAAAGGAGAACGACAAACTGTGACATATACTACGGAAACTACTACAAAGAGAACAAACAACGCCTATTTGGACGCGGATTTGTTATTCGAGGTCCTAAAGCTCCAGCATGTGAGGGAAAGCCTCATAAGATCTTCGAGAACATCAGCTTGATATGTGTTCACGCCCCCACACAGGAAAAAAACGACAGAGTCAAAGATGACTTCTATGACCTCCTTGGCAGAACATATGCTTAATGTCGCAGCTATGACACCAACCGGATTTCAACGCGAAGCTGGGTAGGGAGGATATCTGTGAACCGAGTCGTAGGAAAGCACAGCTTACACGACACCGAGTCAGAATTCAGGCTCCTAGTATGCAGACGTTGTTAAAGTGCCATCAGGGACGTTGCAACCCTTGGTTTGATGACGAGTGCAGGGAGGTACATGCAGAAAAACGAACGAATGATAGCTGCTCGTAAGCTCTATGAGCAGAAAACAAGGAAGGAGCATGCGATTTCCAGAAGGAAAAAGGAAAAGCACGAAAAATGCGTGATCGAGGAGATGGAGAGATGTTATCGCTGGAACGACATTCGAAAGTTTTACCAGAGAGTAAAACGAACATGCCAAGGTTATAAACCAGAGCGGAAGCATTCAAGGATGTACACGGACGCCTTGTAGTTGAATCACAGTCGATGCTGAGAATATGGAAAGATGATTTCTGCGGACTGTATAACGGCGAAGGTGGTCAATATGCCGCTGTCAGGCAGAACACACCATTCATATTGGACCAAAATGGGAGAGAATTCCGTCCACCCGACTTAGACGAGGCTAAGATAGCGATATCAAAACTGAAGTCTAATAAAGCGGCTGGCGCAGACGGCCTGCCTACTGATCTATTTAAAGCAGCTGGAGACGAGCTGGTAGGAAAAATGCACCAGCTCATCTGTAAGATATGGCCGGAAGAAAGCATGTACCATGTATGGATTCTCAGCATCGTTTGCCTGGTCCATAAAAAAAGAGACCCCAAAAACATCGCGTATAAGATCTTTTCTGCCTTTCTTTGTGAAGGCCTGAAACCATTCATGGACAATGTGATAGGTTCCTATCAATGTGGCTTCAAGCCAGGAAAATCTACGATAGATCAAATATTCACACTGCGGCAGATCTTGGAGAAGACCGTTGAATTTCAGGTCGACACACACCACCTTTTCGTCGATTTTAAAGCCGAATATGACAGTGTCTTTAGGGACGAGCTAGGTATATAGAGTCTTGTTATGTTTTGATAACCCTGCCAAACTCGTCAGGTTGTGTAGGATGACTATGGAGAATTCTCGCTGCTCCATTAAGGTCGGTAAGGAGTTAACCGAGACCTTCGATGGCAAAAAAGGATTCAGACAGGGCGACGCACCATGATGTGATTTTTTTCTACATCATCCTTGAAAATATCGTGCGGAATTCACTGGCGGGTCTACTTCAAGTCTGCACAGGGAAACCTCATTGAAGCTTTTATGAGCATTGAAGCAGAGGTGGCTAAAGTGGGTCTGAAGGTAAACGAGGGCAAAAAAAGATGCCAAACACCGACGCCTTGGCCAGAACCTTACTATTGGTAGCTATAACTTTGGTGTAGTCAAGGATTTCCCCTAACTTGGCTCACTGGTAGCAAGCGGCAACGACACCAGCGCTGCAATTAGACGCACAATAACCCTTGCCAACAGGTGTTTCAACGGGCTCAAGAAGCAATTCGGTAGTAGAGCCTTCTCTCGGAAAACTAAGGTGACCCTTCATAAATCTTAGATCACCCTGGTCCTCCTCTACTGCGCAGAGGCTTGAATCTTATCGAAAATGGATGAAGAGTCCCTTGGTCCTTTTGAGAGGAAAATTCTGCGTACAATATTCGGTCCCGTTGACGGAGAGTGGAGGAGAAGATCCAACGTCTAAGATCGCTAGGCCATGTTGAGCGAATGGACAGCACTGCTCCGGCCCGAAACGACATCGACTCCAAACCCAAAGGATGACATTGCAGATGACAGCCGCATCTAAGGTTGCAAACACAGATGAAAAGGGACCTTAACCAACTGGGCCTTAACCAACTGAGCAAAAAGTCGTGCCAGCTTAAAAGGCTTGCTGGTTGAGGCACAAATATTTGTTCTTGATTCCAGTTAGATACTTTATTTTAAGGGTTTATAGATGCCATTAATACCGGAACAATTACATTACTCAAATGTTCACCAGAGCTGGTTTAACAGATGGAGATCCATTGGTCAACATTTTTGATGACTTTTGATGATGGCCAGTAATCAATGGCATTTATCCCACATGTGGTGCTGCGATGGTAATGGTGCTGAATGGCAATGTCAACTGAATACAACAGTGAAGAAATCACCGATTATTTAGTGAAATTTCGTTACAATAGTGTCGCCGTTTTAAAGATTGACAGTCTAATTGGCATCACAATAATTTCGGTCTTGAGCCCAAGAGAGTATTTTTGTATATGTAGACCCAGAAGTGGAGTAATTTGGAAACGCCTACCCTATAATACATATTCTAGTACATAATTCTAAAACTCACAGTCCAATAAAACAGAGAAAACAAAATTGAACGAAAAAAGAAACAGGTGCAAGCCCGTACTCCTGTGGGATATCACTCATTTGTTCATCATTTAAGGTGTGTTGCATTCTCTTTTCTACTCAGCACGTTTTTACGATAAAAGAATCGACGCTTTCATGATTGTTGCTAAAATTGCCTGGAATTTATGAGTCAAAGCTCCAAATTTGAACCGACGTGACATATAATTGTGCAAACAAGGAGTAAAACCCATTCAGCGAATCAGATAAAAGCAAAATTATACACCAAAAGTACCTGGTCCTTGCACGAACTCCTGTGGAATACCAATCATTTTCGCACCAGATTCATATACAAACTCAATGACGTAAGAGAATCGATTTTTCCAAACACTTACCGTTAAATTGCAGTCAAACTTCATGCAAAACCAACCGACTAATTTCAATATTTACCATAATCACTCCCATGACATCGTTTACGACTTGTACGAGTTCTATTAATACAACATGTACTTTAACAACCTGCAACCATGCATTGTTTATACTTTGTCGTCCATTCATTCACCAGAACCCAAACGAAAACAAAAAGATAAATTTTACGAAAAAATGGCGAAATATAATTGAGAATTTGCATGCAATAAACTATAAGTTCCGACCAAACTGCACATTAAATCCAATTTTAAATGTATTCCACCGGCGATTTGGATCATGATTGTAATTTTACCTTTAGTTTGACTTCATTCAGTGATGCCAAATAGCTTGTTAAAGATTTCGAACAGAGAAAAATGTGATTTTCGTTTTTATTTTTTTTGTTGTCGATTATACACTTATGCAAGGTAGAAACGTACGCAAGTCTTAACCTAAAGGCTGAAAATGATGGAATATATGTAGGTATAGTAGGTGTGGTTGTAGGTGGTCTGCAATTCCTATTGTGCATGACTGGCGAACATCTATCGTTGTGAAAGAGCTTGAGAGAGGGTAGAGTGGACTCGGTTGGTCCTTCAAATTCCAATGCATATAACGCTCCAGGTGGCTTATTGTGTTATAATCTTCAATTTCGAATGCTTTGTAGATTACGGACATGCTTGTTTCCTTTTCATCCTTCCACCCTCTCACCGCAAGTCGAGGAGGCAATATTTGCTGAACGAAAAAACGAGTTACATAGCGCTGCAGATGGTAGAGCAAAGTAAATAGGTTGAATGTCGCAGTGATTGTGGACGTTATGCCTTCAAGTGGAAGTTTTGTCTCTTTTCCGAAAAGTTGTTACCGGACAATCCTGGGAAACTTTTGATTCTTTCCAAATTAAACAAAAGGACCGTCTGAGGAGAATCCTCTTTTTTTTTTTGCTCTACCTCTACCTGGAGATGGAAACATTGCTTTTTCGGAAGAAATTGAATTAATTCTTCGACAAAAGACATTTTAAATTTAGAAGTTTCGAAAACTCTTTCACTTTAGGTACTTGTTCGTGTTTGGTCTTTTGAAGTCTCCAAAGACCACAGAGATGACCACACACAAAGTGAATTGAAATATGTATGAATGGTGGGAGGAACTTTATGTCATTAATCATGTCCGAGAGCACCGTGGCGCAGTGGGTAGTGTGTTGGCCTCTGACGCCGATGACTCGGGATCGAATCCCGACACAGCCATGTCATCGAACGTGTTTTTCACGGTGTTTCTCCTCAGCGGGGTTCTGACAAAACCCCCTGTAGTAAAATTGTCATGAAAAGCTTCTCGAAATTCGCCGTTCGGAACCGGCAATAAACTGTAGGTCCCTTTCACCTATGGTAAAATTAAATCACACACAACATGGGTGATTGAGAGAAGCTCGGCTCAGGTTCTTCATGGACTGTAACGCCAACATACATACATACATGTCCGCGAGAACTAGAAGAGATAGGATCTCTTTAAGAACATTGTTCGTATTTAATACGCATTTTCTTTTCGCACGTTGGGCTATACAATTAACATCCTCAAGCTCTCGCTCAAGGACGTAATCTTCTTTCACGCCGTACCGTCTCCATCGATATCAGGTTCCAGTAATTACCTTTCAAGAATCCTCCCTTCGTAGCGAGGCAAAAAGTATGGCAAAAACACCAATCAAAAAACAAAGAACAACTAAACCCCAAGCTTGAACTAAACAAGATTGAGACTCATCATCAAGTTCCTTTGCTGATTGCCATTCCAGGTTACATAACCCACACGGTTGTTGGGGAGGGTAAGCCAGTGGTGATAGAAACCAGAAATACGATAACTAAAGCGTAACAAATCACACGAACGAGCAAGAGAGCCGAAAATCATGCAATCCAACACGCGACCGATGTACACCACCAGATCTTGTCCAGCTCCCTATACCAACAGTATAGAGTATAGTGTAATAGTAGAATGCTTTGAGAACTTTCAATAAATCTAATAAGTGTCTCGAATCTGAATCCAAGCACACCACTATGCATTACCATCGCCATTGCCAAATCGAGTGGTAGTGCGCGGAGGGTTGGTATCTAAAAGCAATAAAATATTCGGGAATTTTAAACTAAAACACTGGCAACGAGCAAAAACGAAATAGTCAGATGAAAACAAACCGAAAAGCTTGAATAAATATACCCCAATGACATCAGTCTCCTCCGGACGGAACTGTGTGAAGTGAAGTGATGGTAAATGGAGGCAGTAGTCGTTGTCGTGTTGACGGTGCTGGCAAAGTTGCTGCTTGTTATAGAGTAGCACCCAAAGTCGATGACTTCAGATTGGTGGAATTCGGCGAAAAGTTGCGTCATTCCACATACATATGTGTCTATATTCGTTGCTTGGTGTGCTGCTGTTCCAGCACCATATCCATATCGGATATTGGATACTCTTCGAACTTGAATTCATTGGTTTTTCCTTCGGATATACGGGTATACTCGTAGTTTTATACTGTCAGGCTGCAACTGAGTTATAACTCTGGATGAGAAGCCTTTTTATGTAAACCGATGTCTTTTACAAAAAAAAAAAGTATTTTTTCATTTTATTCCCATATTCGCCAACTTGCCGATGACGACGATAGAACAACTGAACCGAACCGAATCGAAGTACGAGTACTCTCAATCTACTATACTGAATCCGATGCAGAAACGGAATGTGAGGACGAAAGGAGCAATTAATCTAAAAGTCCTAAAAAGTCGTCCTTACTGCCGCCACCATCATGCTCGTATCCAATAAGTTATGTGCGGTCCTTTTGTGTGTGCTCCTTATATTCTGCCGTTAACTCCTTTTGTTATATGGATGGCGATTCTCTCGAATATCCTGCAATTGACATATGCTTTCAACTTTCGGTTCTATCGCATAACCCCACTCAATAGTTCTCTGTGCATATCCACAGATTCATATGCATTTGTATGTATCCTGGCACGGGTGGGGGAGGGTATTAACAGAACGTCCAAGGAGGCTTGATGTTGTTATTTACCAGGATATGAATAATGCATAATGTACCTCATAAATGGAATATCCATTTACCGAAAAACAAGACGGAAGGGAGAGTGCAGGTCACATAACAACAACCGTGCGTCGCGTCATGTGACCAGTCGGGCTACCACCGGGCAAGGGATGTGATTAAATTGGTATCGGTTCATTAAGTTTATTTCGCTCACGCTTTTGGCAGTATACCGGCTGGGTCCGGTCTGTTGTTATCCTGGACCGAACAATGCGGTTGCTTGGCGATACTTAATTTAATTGCCACACCACAACCGCTTGGATCACAGATGCAACCATTCGAGTAGTACGTAATTGAAAGATTTAACTGCGGCCGATGCGATTAATCAAGGACATTTTTTTCCCCCTCTCTACCTCTTTCCCGACCCTCTGTTGTATCCTTTTATGCCATAAATGTCGTTTGTGGTTTTGTTTACTCACTTTGTGCAGAGAATAAAAGTTAATAGTGATGTTGATGGAGAATAAAGTGAATTGTAAGTGAAGCGCGTTTGATCCACTCGTTGTCGACTTCGGTGACAGGATGACATGTTAATCCTATTTGGTTATGCTCAGTGGCACTACATGAGCTGTGTAAGCGATTGGAGTAATAAAGCTAATGATAAGACTCGTTGCTGTGACGTTGATCCGTTGGAACCGTGACAGACTGTGATCAGCTCTATTTATGATCGTCAGTCATCGTGGACGCTTACTAAAATGGAGTTGATCTCTCCTTTCGATTGATTTTTTTTCTACACCTCGTACGCTCGATAAGGAGATTCTCATTTCCTTTTTTTTAATTAAATTTAAGCGAACAAATCAAGAGAATTGCAATCAATTAGTTGTTGTCTAAGATGGGATTGAAGATTTGGTGGTGTTTTTTGTAATTCGCTTATAATTCGCAGTAAGCCTTGAATTTCCGTGCTGTATTGCAAAATTTCAAGGAGAGTATTGATGTATGCCCTACATCTTTTTTCCTTTTTCCCTTTACATTTTTCGACATTTTGATACTTTGTACTTGTATAAATACCAATGAAATTGGTTGTATAAAGTCATCGCGTTTTTTTTATTTTTTTGTCGCCACCCCTGGCAGCACTAATTCGATCCTGTCAAGCGAACACGCATTTGAAAGGTGACATTTCAGGCTACACTTTTTGTGTGTTGAATTCAAAATAAGTGAAATATTTTAAGAAATACGCTGTGTGATGCTTTTTTTACTATCAAAAGGAGGTGAAAACGCTGCATAAGCATGCCGAAAAATTTGTGAAGTGTACGGTGAAAATGAAAATGTTGTGAGTAAGTGCCTGATCCAGGAGTGGTGAAAATTCGGCGATGCAACTCGGTCTGGTCGGCCAATGGCTGAAAACTTCGCTGAAATTTTGCAGCTGGCGGAGCAGAAGCGGCACGCAAGCTGTCAGAGGATAGTGGAGGCACTAAACTTCGTCGATGCAAAGAAAGTTGATTCGTCGAATTACCATCAGTGAATGCTGCTGATGAAACGCCACGAAATTAAAATTATCCACCGCAAGCGATTATGGTCGAAGGCCAGTGATCCTCCACAAACGACTTCAAAGCCCGTATTGGCGGTAAACAGAGTTATGCTGAGGGTTTGATGGAATTGGAAGGGTATTGTCCATTATGAACAATCCATCAAATCGGTCAATTTGGTCGTCTAATGTGCGCAACTCGACCGTTTAAACGAAGGAGTCAAGAGAGAGCGACCAGAATTGGCCAGCAGAATAGGAGTTCTGTTCCATTATGACAATGCTACGACACATGTATTTTTGACGCCTCGGAACAAATTTACAGTACTTAGTTGGGAAGTACCCAACCTTGTACCTTCTGACTACTATTCGCTTTGGTCTCTTCCAACCGGCTTGTATAGAAATTTGCCTTAATCGAGTCGGAAGTAACAGACCCAGTCTTGCGACATCTCTTTCGATAAAAAGATACATAAATTGAATCCACAAAGGTTCGATGCAATTTACTCAGGTTATACCAGCTCACCTCAGCTATTTGCCTCAAATCGATCATATACATAATATTAAAACCAGATTATATGCATCTGACGAAAGCGGCACTTCCAATTACCTACTACCCGTTCCTAATGGCACCATTCAATCGTCACCCAAAACGATCAACCGGAATAGCCTGATCGCAACCTGTCTTCACATTAACCACTACGAATATAAAACAGAAAAAAAACCTCATCAGCTGATAAGTTAATTGGATTTCAAACAAATTAAACCATTTCATCTCACATCTTACATAACCCCATGAAGCTTCGATTAAAGAGCAAAAGCAAAAAAACAACAAGGTCTCTGTCCCTTCACCCGCTTAGCTTTTGCGTTACGTGATGATGATGGAAGCGGATGTGTTAAGTATAGTCATTCTATCTAGCATTTCCTTTGAATCTCGCTTTCAATATCCATCAAAACCCAATCCCACATGAAAGCCACATAGTAAGATGCTAAACACACATGATGACGACAAGTGAATTCTTTCGACTTTGCGTCACTTAAGTGTGCGTTCTATCTATGTCCATCACGTCAGTTTAACGAGGCCTTACATGAGTATACAATACAGCGTACGAATATAGATTGAAAATTCTATACTTATCTCATCAAGAGACGAGGGTGTGCATATTAGTGTAAGTGTGCAGGAAGTCAAGTGTCGTTTTCCTCATCCTTTGCAACGTCTTTTCTCACAGCGTCTGCAGAAAAGAAAGCCAAACGCATGGAGAATGCATCCCGATCTCTGTGTGTCAATTGCACCTCAGAAGCTGGCAAAGCACTAGCAAGGATGAGACTTGTAGTCATAATCACACGCATAAACCAACTACCATTCATAAAATATGTACGCCCGGCATGATACGTGCGTCCGTTGCAGCTACATGTACGTTTATGTAGTTGCTGCGAAGATCTCGTTCAATATTAAACACCCAAACAATCAAGGCACGTACGTTCTAGAGCGGACTCATGCCTACCTCCGGAAAGTTTGTAAATAAAACAATAAAAGCACCCAATAACGCCTGGGCCTTCTCTCCAACAGGCCCACATTGGCTATGAGCACATAAAACTTTATGCTCATTGTGCCTTCGTTTAATGGCTAATCATACACACGGAAATGACGAACGAACGACCGCATGGAGGAGGCAGGTGGTGCTGGTCGCCGCAATATGAAAAGGTACCGCGAGCGTTTAGTTTCTTAGTTTGCCTTGGGAACGTATTAATTGGGATTATTGTGGGGACGTGATAACGTGCGGATAATTTCGATTATGAGGTGAAGTTGTTAACCGGGCTAAAAGGACAGCACACTGTTCCTCGTTCTCTGTGGGCGATAATGGCGCTATTGATGGGTTTTTTGGGAAATTCGAAACTAGATAAACGTCATCGAGTTTTTTTTTTCATTCGGTGGAGCACGAATGTTGATAGTCGATGCTTGGCGGCAGTGGCAACATAGAAGTTAGTTACAAACTTTCAAAGTGCTTTCGTTCTGACCCCTGCTATTATCTCTTGATCTCCTGCTATGTAGCGGAGAGGCCTGGTCTTGTTTCAAGCTGGGCTACATTCCTCAAATCTGGAGAGAAGTCAACTTTATCTTCATAGCCAAGATTGGAGAGCCAAGTGAACAACCTAAATCCTATCGCCCTATCAGCTTAACGTCGTTCCTATTAAAAACAATGAAAAAACTGATAGAGCTCCATATAGATGTATCCTGGACAATCGTGTACCACTGCATCCCAATCAGTATGCATATCGCAAAGAACGATCTACTGAGAATGCGCTACACCACCTAGTGGCGCGTGTTGAAAATAGTTTCACACATAAGAGATCACGACCTGCGCCTTCCTCGATGTTGAGGGGATTTTTGAAAGTACTGGCTATGACTCGTATGACTGTAGTCCATCCCACTAATCACTAGATTATGGCGATGCTAAATAGCCGTATTATATGGCCCACATACGGGGAGGTCTACGTGACGGTATCGGCGGCAAAGGGATGTCCACAAGGAGGAGTTCTTTCACCCCTTCTCTGGTCGATCGTTATCGACGACCTACTACGCAAGCTAACCATATGCTGATGACCTAGTAGTTATTGTTACGGGCAAGTGCGGAACTGCTGCCTGTGTCCGCATTCAACCCGCGCTTCAGTTTATCTCTGACTGGTGTGGCAGAGAGCGTATATCGATTAACACAAATAAGACAATCTTAGTCCCATGTATCAAAAGGAGAAAGATACAGCCCTGCTCCGTCTTTCAAAAGGGCACGAACATAGGATTTTCAGAAGAAGTTAAGTATCTAGGTATTGACCTCAATCGCAGACTCAACTGGAATTCCAATATTAAAAACAAACTTACAAAAGCGACTAAGGCCTTGTGGGCCTATCGAAGCACTTACCGTAAAACCTGGGGACTTAAGCCTACGGTAATCCACTGGCTATATACCGCGATAGTAAGACCTATCGTCACCTATGCGTCCACGGTATGGTGGACAGAAGTTGAGCAAAAAACGACAATCGTGAAGTCTCTACGCCCTCAGAGACTAGCGTGTCTCGGCATTACAGTCGGCAGCCCAAGAAGAACCGATTGGACTTACTCCACCGCACATTTTTATCAAAGAGGTTGCATTATGCAGTGCAATCAGAATCCTCCGCTTGGTAAAAAAAACTTGCCATGTAGACCCATGGGTCACATGTCCATCTTGCGACATCTTCCCGAGCTGAATATGATTACCACGGTTTCGGACGATTACCATATATCTTCACTTTTGACAAGAAATTTGAGACATTGATCCCAAACCAATCAGCTTGGGAAACCAGTTATCCCTTGCTTAATACTAGAGGCCTTAGGTGGTACACTGATGGCTCTAAGATGGTTTCTGGCGTTGGCGTCGGCATCTTTGAACCAAATCGTAAGATCTCGAGGGCTCTGGGAGTGAGTCCTACCATCTTCCAAGCCATCCTAACATGCGTCAATCTAAACCTAGAGACTGGCATAAGAGGAGTAACTATCAGCATAATCTCTGATAGCCAAACAGCACTTAAAGGGCTGAGTTCGTATAGCTCGAACTGAAAAATCGTTAAGGAATGCCATGATGCCCTACAAGACCTCGCCAAAAGAAACAAGGTCAAACTCTGGTGGGTGCCTGGGCTCAAAAGTATTAAGGACAACGAAATCGCCGATCATCTCGCCGGGAAAGGTTCCAGTGAAAAATACATGCATATGGTGGTCCTGAACCTAATATTAACTTCTCCTTAGACAAGTGGGAAAAATCGCAACACCTATCCTCTTGGAACAGCGTTCAGCGATTTCGCCAATGGAAACGTCTTATACGGACCCTGAACAAGCACTCTATTGACATACCCAAACTTAATAGAGTAGATATCAGAAGACTAGTCAGCTACCTGACTGCGCCGTGGCCCACTCTGCGGCACAATGAGCGAGTTCGGATCCCGATAACACCAACGCCATCGAATGTTTATTTCGCGACGTGCCTCCTCGGCGGGGTACTGGCAAAACCCCCCGTAGTAAACTTGCCATGAAAAAGCTCATCGACTCACGCCGTTCGGCATCGGCATTAAACTAAAGGGCCCTTTCACCTTTGTTAAAAATAAATCACACACAACATGGGTGATTGAGAGAAGCTTGGCTCTGGTCCTTCATGGGCTGTAACGCCACCAAAGAAGAAGAAGAAGTCAGCTACCTGACGGGATACTGCGGTCTGAGGTAGCCTCTCAACAAAATTAACCTCTCGTCTGAAACTGAGTGCCGACTCTGTATTGAGGACGAAGAGACGGCGGAACACAAACTGTGTGAGCTTGCTGCTCTTTGCCATCCTAGGAAGCGTATCCTTCTCAGTGAACTTATTCTTCCTAAAGGGATCATCTCAGTTCCTACGAGAAGCATTCTTAACTTCATTAAGGAAGTGGAGAAGCTCCTCGGTTAATCGGCTAGTAGGCACAATAGGTCTATAAAGGTCGCAGTGCCTCATCCTATTTGCTAGCACTAGCCCCTTAATAAAAAAAAAAGAAAAATCTCTTGAATCCGTAATTTCTTATTAAGTGCAGTAAATTGCCTCCTACTCTCTTGAATCCCATTAATCGAATTTCTCTTCTTGTAGCTTTCAGGTTTTCGACTCACCGCCACCTTCGAGGGACATTAACTTCTAACAGCAAACACCGAATGGTAAATGACCATGATGCGAGCATCGTAAAAGGTACATCAAGTGCCATCCTATCATTATTCCATTAATTTTCTTACAAAACATTAGCTCGCATTATTGAATAATTCAAAGGATACAAATTACTCAGTAGGCTAATGCTACCGTATCCAAGTATCCTTCCGGTCCTTTCCGCATTATCAGCATTTACGCAATTAAACGGCAGCACACAATGCAATATAATCGTCATCCTATACGGCCGGGCCATATACAGTCGCTACCACGCACTACAGGCTGTAGATACACAAATTTATCTTCGGATATGTACCGGTCAGTATACGCCCCAGTCGAATAAGTACGGTTCCACGCCTACGACTCTCTGAATTATACATTTATACGTTACGTTACGATTGGGATGTACCCTATACACATTGATAGTTGCATCTAAATGAAGGACTGCAATTGCCTAGGTGTTCAATTGAATTATCGCCCGGACATACTCCTGGGGTATTCCCCAATAAATTATGCGGTCAACCGATGTGTACTGATACGAGAACGAATACATATATGAATCCTAGATCCAGTGCAGTCCATTGGAAAACTCAATTTTCTCTTCAACTCATTCTGTCTTCCAATAACCAACAAACTTCCACTGCACAATGTACTCGTACGATATTTAATTGAAAATAATTTCAACTTAGTTCGGATGCGAGTGAAACGATGAAAAAGTTTTTAATCGTTTTTCAGCTCGACGATGAGCTGAATCGGATGACACTATGTACATGCATGTGAAGGAGTACCCATTATTGGCGTGGATCCATGCATAGTTTTATGCGTGTTTCTGGAGACTTTTCCCGACCCGGCAAGATGTGGCGGAAAGTTTCGAAAGATACTAAAAGTTGTCGTAATAGGATAATCGATACAAAACTTTCGAGTCCAATTAAAATCGAATAGTCTTTGCTGTCGACACGTGATGGTGGGAGTTTTTTGTGTGTCTTCTGCTCTTCCTGGTGTGCTGGTTCAAACTATGAATTTAAATAATACAAAACATTCCAATTGGAAATCCCTTGCCTAATGGGGTATTCCCCTAAATGTGATTCGAAAGCCAAGAAAGTCGAATCGAACATATCCATTTGTGAGCCATGGGTGTGGTCTTAAAAAAACTCGATGCTCTAATCCTTTATGGAGAGCTGTTCAATTTGCCTAGGGTCTGCCTCTTTTGACAACTAAATTTGGACAGTCAAGTTGCTGGGAGGGAAGGCAACAAAGCCCACAGTGTGATAGAACATGTCGTCATTACGACAGGAGTTTCTGAAAATACCGTGAAATCAAAAAGATTGGTCTAACCCAGTATGACTCAGGACAAATCCAATAAATCTAGGACCAGCCAAATGGCAATAAATTGACCTGACTGATGCCCTACTAGAATGACGAGTTTTAAAATACTCGCAGAGGGCCCCAAAGTCTTTCGAATAACACACCCAACAAACGATCGGAATACCTACAAGAAGAGATTCTTAAAAGGGTGGATAATATTTGGGAGCTTTCCTGAGTAAGTGATCTAATGTTCCCTGAGTTGAATTTAAAAAAAAAACACTACGAAGTACTCATACCCAGCAGAGAAGAATGAAATAACTATGGAGCCCATGAATGGTTCACTGATGGGTCGAAATCCGAAAGCAAAGTAGGGGCTTGAGTGTTTGGGCCTAGGTGCAGACTACACATTCCTCTCTTCGGTGAGTCAACAATATTTCAGGCTGAACTGTTTGCAATCAATGAAGCAGCACACTGTATCAGCAACAGACAACCTAGCAATATAAAGATATTGGTTTTCTCAGCAGTCAAACTTTTAACTTTAAGGCTGTATGGGAATGCCACAAAACACTGAATAAACTGGCAGAAAACAACAGTCTAAAGCTGATTTGGGTGCAAGGCCATGAAAACCATGAAGGTAATGGAAAGGCTGACATACTAGCTGAGATAGGTCCACAAGTACCTTTCGCAGGGTCTTCCCCCATTTATGGTTTCAACAATGGCCATACAAAACTACACTTACACAAATGGATCATAACAGCTTGGAGGGTACTAAACACTCAAAGAAGTTCATGGAACAAACTTACAACCCAAATAGGGCTAAAGAAGCTCAAAAACTAACAAAACTGACCTAAAAGTGCCATGTGAAGCAATTACCACCTTTACAAATTAGGTCTCAGCAGCACAGATATCGACAGGCGATCAAACCATAGATCACATATTAACAATCCGCCCAAGTCTCGCCGCAGAAGGATTCAGAATGACAAACATAGCAACAGTAACAGTGAGAGACTTTCAAGAAATCCTATCTAGATATGTTGTAAAATTTTTGAGGACAGCACTAAGATCCTGGATTCCGGAAGGTGGTACAATAGACCTTAGTGGTCGCGCTACGAATGTCATAATGTGACACAACCCAATTCCTTCAATTCAATTCAAATGTACAAGAAGCCAATTTTCGTCACGCATGACATTAAGCTTTGTTTCTTTTTAGGTAACTGATAGCTTGGCGCTTGCCTAAAAACCTTCTTTAATATAAGATTAAGCCAAGATTGGCAAAACTCACGTGAGTAAGCAACGCTTTTGAATATTCTCAGTCCCTGCGCGCTAAGCATCTAAACTGTTTCCCAAAATCTAATTACGTCCGCAATTTCGCCGTGTTTAGTGTCCAACTTTGGGCAGCAAGTGTAAGACTACTCGATAGCATGGAGCACGAGGTGTGACAATTAAGTTCCGGGAATTTGTAAACAAAAACCAAGCAAATTAAGATTGTCTCAGAATTTTAGTATCGACCCCCTCTAACTCGATATAGTCAGTTCGACATTGCTTCCACCTTTCGAAGCACCCCTGATAACCCTTCGAAGTTAACTCGTTCAGAACCATGGTTACAGCCTCTTCGACCTTCTCTACACCGCCATGATGAGTTCCCTTGAGTGTGACTTCATCTTAGGGAATAACACAAAGTCGAAAGGAGCAATATACGGGCTATATGGAATATGTTGGAATGCTTTTTTTTTTCTAAAAACTTTTGCACAATCAACGAAGTAAAAGCTGGCTTATGTCGTAGTGCAAGACCCAACGCGGACGTCTATACGAGTGGTGACGGGAGCGCCTTCAGGTGAATGGTCTTCTATTGATTCATAGCCCTTCCTGAATCGCTTTGCCTGTTCAAACACACGTATTTCTGACATACCCTCGTCTCCATACACCACTCGCAATTTTCGGACGATTTCCGTTGCTTGTATTGTGAGTCACTCATTTTTGCGACGCCAACACGCAAATAAAACGTGCTGTCGACCTTAGCCTTGGATGTAAACTGAAATATTGGGCAACCCTATCTAAACAAATTTTGACTCCCATTCCCGAGTTATGACTAAATTCCCGGAACTAGATTGCCACGCATCTTTTGTCACTAGCGAGGTTATCCTTAATGTGGCGTCTTGTCTCGGCGGTTATGATACACAGTGCACAATTTTCTGATCAGCGCTCTTAGTCCCAGAAGTCTACATTAAAACAGCTAGGGCTAAATACGGCCAATAAATGTAAGAGTACGGGGGTACCACAAGACGTCCAAATAATTTAGTCAAAAGAGGATGAGTCAAATACTCTCAGTGGATCCCGATCTTGTGGCGAGACTTTAGCTTGTCATCTTGCCTCTGATAGAACAAGCATTTAGCTTGAAGCCTCTCCGAATTCTCAGTTGTGCGAAATCTTCTTCCAAAATTCCGGGTCCACCTTAGAATGCTACCTCCTTTACCAAGGCAATACACGATGGATTTAACTGTTGACATCAAGACTTCTTGAGAAAGAGTGAGAAAGCTTAAATTACCGAAACTTGTCTAAGTCAACCTATGATGAGCCTTCAGAATGGGGTCAGAGTAAAATTTTTCAGGACCATTTTCAGTCAGGTCTTTCGTTAGGCATAAACGGTTATATCATTGAGGGACGTAATTCTAACCGACTACGTGACTAGCCGTAAGTTCATATAGCGTGATAGGCCTGGACACTTTTAGTACCATAATCTTGATATAAATAATCTCAGAGGTATATGCTTAGGAACTAAGGGCGCATTCAATGTTGAACCTTTAAAAGTCGGTAACGTATTGCGGACAGAAGTTAAACGAGAGGAGGAAGGAGCAAGACGCTAATGGACAGTGGTCTTAAACGTACAGCACCGACAAGCAAAGTGGTGAAGTAAAGGTCTCTCGACGGAATACCTACAAATTTCAACATTTTCATCCTACTTTCCATTCTACTGCACTGGATTTCGGTAAGGAGATGCGCTGTCGTACGACTTCTTCAATTTGGTGCTGGAGCATATAGTTCGACGGGCAGGTATCAACACGGATGACACTATCTTCTACAAGTCCGTCAAGCTACTGGAATAAGCAGACGTTATTGAAATCATCGCGCGAGCCCAGTGTGACGTTGTGGAAATTATCGCGGCGATTGAAGAACAGGCGAAATGACTTAATGAGGACAGGACAAAATACATGCTGTTAAGCAAAAACCTATAACTTGGGGCAAACGTACACTCCACAAACGAGAGATCTGACGTAGAATCGCCCGTGGCAACCGCTGCTACTTCGGCTTATCCAAACAACTTGGGCCAAAAGTCCTCACTCGAAGAACCAAAGTCATGGTTTACAAAGCGCTTTTAGTGCCAGCTAGACGGCGGAACTGATTTTGGGTTTTTCGAAAGAAAAATTCGGCGTCGGACATTTGGTTCTGTATATGAGGAAGGCGAATGGAGGAGAAGACATAACCGTGAACTCGACGAGCTATGGATATAGTCCGGAAGGCAAATGAATATCAACGCTAGAGCTGCATGTGAAGAGGACGACCAAACCTGCGGTGTAAAGACCAAGTAATCGTGGGTGTTATACAACTTGGTTTAGATAATTGGAAGCAGTGTGTCCGAGACCGACAACGATGTAAGGCAGCTATAACTCAGGCTCAGATCCTCCATGGATTGTTGACCTAATAAGTACTTAAGCCAAAGGTGTGGAATGGTTTCGTAGCTCTTGAATCCATTTCTTTGGCACGCTCTATAGCCTGAACGGTTTGGCGGATTCTAACACATGAGGTGTCATTAGATTCGTTTCAATTGTATGAATGATATGGGCTATTCTAAATTTGAATATAGGGCTCCCCTTATTTCCTATCTCCAGTGTTTGTAGATGATCTTGAGCAAACAATTGCTTACTTTTTAACGTATACATAGTTCTCTTCCAATGGTAGTGCAGCACTAATTCAAAATGTTGTTAACGAAACTGAAAGAGATCTTTAGACATAATGTAATACCTAACCAGTTAATTATTTTTCTGACCTTTATCTAACCTCAGGTTATTTTTTTATCGGAACCCCTGAAGCCCTGTATCCTTTTGGGCTGGGATTTTTTAATTTTCAATCAGCGGCAAAAAGCAAAAAACCGCCTGCAACTCCTAAACAGACTTTTATCCTCGTGTTGTTTACTTCACAAGTACTCGTACTACATGTCTCCTCGTCCTTAGAACGGGGAAAATACAAGCAAGGTGGACCATGTTCTCGGAAGTCGAAAGCCCATTATAACACAGCCCCACACCATTGTTCTCATGTTTTCCTTTTCCTTGCAAAACAAAATTATTTGTTCCGAATAACAAAAACCCTCAAAACATCCTATTAACCAGCTCTTTGTCGGCCAATCACCGCCAAGGATACGTCCCCACATCTCATGTTATCGATATACAAAAAAAAAATTAAAAATTATATTTCTCATTATCCCTTATCCTTTATTGCAAACAGAATTTAAACTTCTAATGATTGGAATATAAGAAAAGGGCGGAAAGGACAAGAGAACAAACAGGAGAGAAATCCTCTCGGAACCGGATGTGTACTCCGTTCAATATCCGTTTCATCAAGATTGTCGTAGAGACGAGAAAAATTGAAGAAAAGTCTCGAAAAGTCGCCTTTTATTCGACTGCTTGCTTCTCGTTTGATTTTCTCTATTGTCACCATTCATCGTCGATTAAGCAGGATGCAATGTTTGAAAGGACATACCGGAAACCAATTCACTTCCTTTCTCGGCGGCCAATCATGGGAAGCAATTCATCTACGAATAAAAGAAAACGGATAAGGACAAAGTTTGCATTTTTACATTTCTGCACGAATCAAGGTGAGACGTAGACGTATAGACGTATACGTGAAGGATCGTAGTATTAATTGATTGGACACTTGTCCTTAATACGAAACAACTCGGTATGTAAGGAGTCGGTATCCCTTCGAAAACTGGGCAAGCTAGCAAAGGAGTGAATTGTGAGAGCACGGAGGACCTATGATAGATTTTCATTTTGTCGCGATGAATAATGCTCGCAAACAAGGACATAAATCACAGTTTTCCTCGACCCAAAATGCTAGGGGGGGAAGCTTTTATTGAAAAAGACCTGGAGTACGAGGGGAGCTAGTAAAAAATCAAAAAAGTAAACTTTCCACCGTTGGAGGGCTTGACGTAAAGTTAATATTTTCCCAAAATGTACGTCCCCAAGCAGGAGGAGTAGAAAAAAATCATTTTGGGGACTCCTAGTATAGGTATATGCACGACGCCCTGCATTTGCAAACATTGCAGTGAGCACACAGTCATTCCTTCTTTGCACAAAATCCTTTTCCAAGGATAATTCGAGAGCGAACGAAACGACAAACGATAAACGTGACCAAAGTTCTCACTATACGGATAGTGAGAGAACGTGGACGATTGGTATCGTTGCCTATACGAGTACTCCTTTTCGACAAGTTACCATGCCGAGGAGGAAGTTTTTGACTTTTAAATTGAAACATAGCTCCTGATTCGCATCGACATGACATGGATATGAGGCAACGACCAAAACGGTGCACAAGGCGCACCCTTCAACTGCTGCGCTGTGTTGCTTCTCGGAGAAGTTTATGCCTGTCGCGTTTATACGTCGACATCGTTAGCAGTTTGTCGTAACAGATAGCGCGGCAGTGGAGCAGTGTGTTGTCACAGGGTCGTGTCTTATCAGCGAATGTATAATCATCATTCGCACACACAAGCTATGAGATATTTTTAGGAACGTTGCGATAGTAGTATCGAAGGTGACTTGACATTGCCCATACGCGAACCATGAAAGAAGGAAAAATAAATTGCAAATTTGCTGCAATATGCGAAGAAGCAAAACATTTGTTGCAAGTTGTGCATAATAATGACGATAATACATACAAGCACGACAAGATACCCTATCAGGGGCCAGGGGGATAAGACTACATAAAACAATCTGTTCAGAGTTCAAATGTGTCAAACGATGCTTTCGGTTACTCGACCGAGGACAGTAACATAGTCCTACGGGGGCGTATACTCAACCATCCGATCTGGTCCTTGTGGCTTCGGCCAGACCAAAGAAAACAATGACGAAGAAGAGGTTGACTCCCTAATGGGAAAACTTGTTTAGTCAAACAACTTTGTGTGACATGGACCGTATATACACAAAGAGTGAAGGGTATCTGGAATGTGTATCTTTGAATTGGTGATAATCTTAAAATTGATTGCCCCTTTAGGCATAGAGCTGTCGCAGTAGCATACGCTACTCTTCGTTCGTTCGACGACTAACTTCGTTTGGTACATGTGTGTATACACAGTTTGTCGACTCGAACACGTCCAGAGTTATTAAGGATACTATCCTGTTTTCTATGATATATCCGAGATAATTCCATCGATATTGAATATCTGATTGGATTTGAATCCTTTCCTTCGATTCTCATCCTTTCTTTCGCTTGACGTTCCTTGTCCTTCTGTTTGTGCTCTGAAGAGGGGTTAATGATACTCGTAAATCGGCTAAGCCCTTATAGATACATCTTATGAATAGCATTCATTATTCGTTCCATGATTTTTAGATTTCATTTGACTCTTAAATCAAATTGATGTTTGACGTCTCAAGCTTGTTGTTATGCTAATTCCATTGCGATGTAATTGGTCCTTCCGTGTCGTTTTGGTGACTATCATGACAGCTAGCGTGAAGTTTTACATTTCACATGGGACATGGCCGAAACATGCGATGTGCTTGAACGACATGCGACTGCGACTGACGGGCGGTTGGTAATTAAAAAAGAAAAATTCGTTTTTTGTGTTTTTCCAACTTTTCCGTACGAGTACATGGCAGTGATGGTAATTAGGCTACAGGTAGGGCAGAACATGAGACACATCCGTCAGAAGTATCTTTAATTTCTAACCTGGGAACGTATCATACGTATCATTAACGGTGAGGCGGAAGTGGACGGGAAGGTCATGGTTTGAGACAGATCGATGGTAGGTGTGAAAGTATGTTGATAGATGGATGGATGTAACATGATTCCGCATTAAAACAGTGGCATGGCACGCAATGTTTCTTCTTCTTAGTGGTTGCTACAGTTCGGGGTGAACCTGGGCCTCAACCAACATGCCCCTCCATCTAGCACGATCTTTCGCTAGCCTTTTCCATTGCCGCACACCCAGTTGACTGAGGTGCGCACACCCTTCCACCTGTGTGCGCCATCTTAAGTGCGGCCGTCTTCTGCTTCTTCGTCCCTCGGGGTTGGATTCAAAGACTCTCCGGGCTGGAGCTGTGGTGTCCTATCGCTCTACATGGCCCAGCCATCTTAGGCGTTGAATCCGTAGACGCCTGACTAGGCTCATGTCGCTGTACAGCCCGTAAAGTTCGAGGTTGAATCATCTCCTCTATCCCCCGTCTGCGTTTATAGGCCCAAAAATCACGCGCAAAATCTTTCTCTCGAACCGACCAAGGGCCTCCTCATCCGCTTTTGATAGTGTCCATACTTCTGCGCCGTACAACAGGACCGGGATGATAAGGGTCTTATATAGAGTCAACTTTGTCGTTCGGGAGAGGGCTCTATTACTCAGTAGCCTCCTGAGCCCAAAGAAACAGCGATTGGCAAGAGTGATTCTGCGTTTGATTTCGGAACTGATGTCGTTGTTTCAGGTCACTACGGAGCCAAGGTAGACGAAGTCCTTAACTACCTCGAACTTATGTCTGCCTATACAAACGTTCTGGCCAAGACGTCGGTGGTGAGCGTCCTTTGATGACAGCATATATTTAGTTTTGCCCTCGTTTACCGCCAAACCAATTTTCGCCGCCTCCATCTCAATACTCGCAAACGCCTCAATGACATCTCGCTGTGATCTACCTATTATGTCAATATCGTCGGCGTTTGCAAGGAGTTGCGAGGATTTGAAATAGATTGTGCCTCTTGTATTGGTCAGTGATTTCTGCACAATCATTTCCAATATGATGTTGAAGAAATCACACGACAGCGCGTCGCCCTGCCTAAATCCTTTTTTGACGTCAAAACCATCGGTAAGGTTATCACCGATTCGGATGGAGCAGCGAGCATTCTCCAAAGTCATCCTGCATAGTCTGACGAGTTTAGCAGGTATGTCAAAGGTAGACATAGCGTTGCATAGCTCGTCTCTGATTACGCTGTCGTATGCGGCTTTGAAGTCGACAAATAGGTGGTGAGTGTCGACTTGAAATTCATTGGTTTTTTCCGGGATCTGCCGTAGTGTGAAGATTTGGTCAATGGTGGACTTCCCTGGCCTGAATCCGCACTGATAAGGACCTATCAGCTTATTTACAAAAGGCTTCAGGCGTTCACACAAAACGGCAGAGAGGATTTTGTAGGCGATGTTAAGGAGACTTATACCTCTATAGTTGGCGCAATCAGAGGGGTCGTCTTTCTTGTGGATCGGGCATACAATGCTGAGACTCCATTCCTCGAGCATGCTTTTCTCTAACCATATCTTACGGATGAGCTGGTGCATGCTCCCAACCATCCCCAGCTGCCTTGAAGAGCTCAGCAGACAGTCCGTCTGCGCCAGCAGTTTTATTCGACTTGAGCTTCGATATGGCAATCTTAACTTCGTCGAGGTTAGGGGGACAGAATTCTCTGCGGTCTCCGTCGATTAGAAATGGATCATTCTGCCTGACAGCGGTATATTGACTAACATCGCCGTTATACAGTCTGCAGAAGTGGTTTTTCCATATTCTCAGCATCGACTGCGGTTCTACTAGTAGGTGTCCGTTCTCATCCCTGCAGGCTTCCGTTCTGGCTTTATAACCTTGGCATGTTCGCTTTATCTGTTGATAAAACTTTCGAACGTCACGCCTGCAGTAACACCTGTCCAACTCCTTAATCGCGCGCTTCTCATGCTCTTTCTTCTTTCTTCTAAAAATCTTATGCTCCTCCCTTTTGGACTCGAAAAGGTTAGGGATAGCTGACAATTTAGCATTCGGTTTGTAGTTAGAAATATCCTTGTTGGAGCCTTTTGGAGTGTAGGAAAGATGTAAAGAATTTTTCCAAATGGTTGGAAAGGAAGCTTGACGAAGTGAAAGGCGGAAGAGAATAGAAAGAGGTTTGCAGAGGGAAGCGATACATTTCTTGAGGAGAATGGCTGGGAGACCATCGGGACCCGGAGAGAAGTCGTATTTAAGATGGTTTAGCTTGTTTTGAACCAAGTCCTCATTAATATCAATTATGGAGAGCGATGTCTGAGTGCAGTTATTCATATAGCTGGAAAACAGAGGGTCAGGTTTATGACTGCAGTCGTTAAATGATAGGTAAATGAATGAGGCAAAAAGGTTCGCGACAATTTTGAGGTTGTCGGAGGTAGTATTGTTCCATTTGAGAGTGGAAGGGATCTCATCAGATTTTTTTTTTGAGGTTGATGAATTGGTAGAAGCGTCTACAATTAGTAATAAGGGACGTCTGCATTCAATGAAGATATGAGTTTTAGAGGGAGTCCAAAGGATAAAGAAGCGTTGAAGGGCTTGTTGGTACTTCACATAATCAGAGGGGGAATTTGACGTTAAAAACTTCTTCCAAATTTTATTTCTCGTATTACGGAGAGTACGCAGTTCCGAGGGACGTAAGGAACAGATGGGATTACACAGTTAAGGAGAGAAGTGTAGAAAAATTCCAATGCAATGGCAAAAGGTGTGTTTTCGCTCATGAACAGGCTAAGTTATAAGTGAGGCGAAGTCGGTCTTTCGGAAGTTTAAAAAGAAAGTGTGATCATAAGTGGAGCAAGTTTGGTTTAGTTTATAGGAGAGCTTGAAGGATAAGGGAGGATGATATTGGTCCAGAGTGGACAGCAGATGGTTGCATGCGGCAACAGCAGAGTTGTAGGCATCAGAAGAAACTCTAAGGTCGAGTTGTCTTCCAAGATTGTTGGTGACACTGCTGATTTGAAATAGGTTAGATTCTACAAGACGGTCAGTGAAAAGAGTTTCCCTGTCAGAGGAAGGGACCCATTGCACTCAGTGTTAGATCGTTCGACCGAAAAAAGAAGCAAATACCTTCTAGCATCACCAAAAAATAAGAAAGTCATCATCACCATCCAAGCTTAAAGGGTCCATGAAGCATGTTATTGCCTATTCCCCATGCCATTAGGTCATTTGTTATATCATAACTAAGTTAGGCGAGTTCATCAATGTCTTAGCTAATTAGAAATCACACTCCTTATATTGCAGCGTTGGAAGATTTTCAGGATAATATCACCCCAAGGCAAGCAATAGCTAAAGAAATCTCATCAAACAAACTCTTTACTCCATAATGCAATTTTCCGGAAACTTTGCTTCAAAACCAAATTTGCTCAAGTTCCACAAAAACGAGAAGAGAGTATCCTGCCCACCACCCCTTCGACAATGCTAAAGGAGTGGAACATCTTCATTTTAATGACTCCATCAACACATAATCAACTTGTACAAATGTTCTTTTGCTCCTCATTCCCGAGTCCTTGAGTGAAGTGCCTTTCGAAATTTTTGATTACAATGAATGTAGAGATGAGGTCATGCTAATCTCCATCATGCATGTTATCGTCATCTTGCATCTGTTCTTATGTGTATGTATGGTATTCGGATAACTAGTGTGGAACAAAGACGTTGGATACCCATTAACCAGAGCACATGTGAGTGGTGTATGCTAAGTAGGAAACTTCCTCAAGGAAGGAAGAAATAATCCTTTTCCGTCAAACGTTCGTTCCTTTCATTTTTTCTATCTCGAACTTTTGCTGCAGTAGTCGTTGAAAGGAAGTTTTCATCCTAATCGAAAAATCGCTAATAAAAGAGAGAAGAAGAGAAAAATAAGAGAAATTGAATAATCCTTATTTATCTTTCAGTTATTTGTGTGTCCTTAGTCGTATACTTTCGTCTTTTAATCGGGAAAATTTCATTTAATTACGCTCCTTAGTGCTTGAGCTTGTACTCCAGGTCCTTGAATGAACAAGGATGATCTTTATGATGCGATTATGAACACTCCAATGGAAGTTTAGTGGAATTCACTTCAATGCAATTCCGTATCCTTTTCTGTTTTTTTTTTTTTTTTTTTTTTTTCCGGCCAAATTTTAGAGAGATTCCTAGAATTCCTTGAACCGACGACGCCTGAGATATGTTCTTCATTCACATTGAGGGGGGCATACTCATTCGCGTGTAATTAAGTCGGTCAATGTAGATCCTTGCAGAAATGGGTATCCCAATTCACATTATATCCCGACTAAGTGTCAGTGCCAGAGACAGACACTCTCGTCCGATGGCGGCGGCGTATTTTTCCCATGCTCCTGTATTCTCCACCCATTGACATGGACTAGACCAGCCATACTCAACCTGCGGCCCGCGGGCCGCATGCGGCCCCCCAATCTTTTATGTGCGGCCCGAAACACACTAATGGGGAACACAATTTTTTTAAATTGTATTCTTTATTGAAAACATACGTTAAATGAAACATTGTGGTACGCACATTTTTCAGTTCTGACATCAATACTCTCACAATCATTTTTTTAACTTTATGCTAAATATTCCGCCTAAATTCTCTGACGTGTTAAGGTGGAAATAGAATGCAAGACATCGCGTCGTGAATTTCGACCGTTGCATTTCAATGGTGGCTGTTAAAATCAGGAATAAACCAATCTTTCGTACGTCTGCCCGTTGATCGCCGAAGGGGTTGGTTGTTGCTTTTGTAATACACCCCGATACTATACGTGTTATTCTCCGTTTAAGAACGACGCTTTTGACTAACACAGTGATAGTCTGAAGACGTCGATGTGTAGAGTCAAGACGTGGCAAAATGGTCGCAACAAGGCAGAATGACGTAGTCAAGTCGCCGTCAAACCGCAACGCGTTTGTAGGTGCAAACTGTAAAAGTGCCTGTCAAAGCCAATAGATTGGTATCTCATTCTTTATTCCTGGTTAAAATGCCAGCGGGTATGACGCGATCGCTATCGATGCGATGCCCCATGACGCGTTTACTTTCAGCATGTAACATTAGAGTTCGCAAAATGACAATTAACGCGTTGCCTTGTTTTTTGTGACCAACGAACGCGACGCCTAATAACGCGATGCCTTGCATTATATGTCCAGCTTTATATGTGCCTCGCACTAGCATCGTAATGTTTTTCTTTGTTTACTTACTTATCAGGCCAGCGATCCATGGAGGATCTGAGCCTGAGCTATAGCAGCCTTCCATTCTTGATGGTCCCGGGCACGCTGCTTCCAGCTATCAAGACCAAGATGTCTTACATTCGCAATTACTTGGTCTTTATACCGGAGATTCGGTCTTCCTCTTCTTCTCGAACCAGGAGGCTCGGACTCGAAGACCCTCTTCGCTGGAGCGTTGATGTCCATGCGCTCAATGTGGCCGAGCCAGTGTAGTCGACGGATCCTTGCCTTCCGGACTACATCCACATCTTGGTACAGCTCGTAGAGTTCGCGGTTGTGTCTTCTTCTCCATTCAACTTCCTCACAGACAGGACCAAATAACTGGCGCAGAATTTTTCTTTCGAAAGAACCCAAAATCAGCTCCGCTGTCCTGCTTATCGTCCAGCTTTCGGCTCCGTACAGCAAGACTGACAGTATGAGCGTTTTGTAAAGCATGACTTAGGTCTTTCGAGTGAGGAGTTTTGACCCCAGTTGTTTGGAAAAGCCGAAGTAGCAGCGGTTGCCAAGGGCGATTCTATGCCTGACCTCCACTGTGGTGTCATTTGTGGAATTTACGCTTGCCCCAAGGTAGAGAAACTCCTTGACTACCTCGCAATTGTAGCTGTCAATTGTCATATTTTGTCCCAGGTGGTGAGCGGCGGATTGGTTTTTGCTTGACAGCATGTACTTCGTTTTGTCGTCATTGACCTTAAGACCAACTCGTTTCGCCTGTTTTGTAATCGCCGTGAATGCTTCCACAATGCCAAGGCGAGAACACGCGATGATGTCGATATCATCCGCGTATCCTAGCAGCTGGACGGACTTGTAAAAGATAGTGTCTTCCCTGTTGACGCCTGCCCGTCGCACTATCTGCTCCAGCACCAGGTTGAAGAAGTCACATGACAGCGCATCTCCTTGCCGAGATCCGGTGCATGTTTCGAATGGTTCCGAAGTCCTAGATTCGAGTTGCACGGTGCATCGCGTATTTTTTTAGCGCGGCGCGACACAACTAGATCAGTTTTCCCGGGATCCCGGATTCGGCCATCGCACCAAACAGTCCTTCACGTATGCGGCTTTGAAATCGTTGAAAAGATGGTGTGTATCGATTCGAAACTTGTTGGTCTTTTCCAGGATTTTTCGAAGTGTGAAAATTTGGTCTACAGTCGATTTGCCGGGCCGGAAGCCGCACTGGTAGCTGCTGATTAGCGCGGTGCAAAATGGCTTTAGACGTTCACGCAATACGCTAGACAGGATCTTGCATGCGACATTGAGCAGGGATATACCTCTACAGTTTTTGCAAGAGGTAGGATCGCTTTTTTTGTAGATGGGGCAAATAGAGCTGGTATTCCAGTCGTCGGGCATGCTTTCGTCTTCCCAAATTCTGCAGATGCATGCTCCCTACCAGAACATCGCCGCCAGCCTTGGAGAGCTCTGATGGCAAGCTTCTGAATAGCTAAATATCTGGGATTTCCTCGGTCCCTACCGCTCTCTCTTGTTCATGCTCATTAAGTAGCTGCTGGAAATGCTGCTTAAATACATCCACTATTCCCTGCGGGTCGGTAATAAGACTACCCTCGCAGTTTCGAAGAGCATGGGTGCCCTTTTTGAAGCCTCTTGCAAGGACTTGGCTTTCTTTTAAAAGGCTCGTGTTTTATGCTTATCCCTAGACTTCTCGTAAAGGTCATCACCCAAAATGTATAATGTTGCGGCCCGCGTGCATTAGCAAACATATGAATGTGGCCCGAGGGAAAAAAAGGTTGAGTATGGCTGGACTAGACAAACTATTGCAGATTGTATTTTGGTTGTTTGAAAAGGACCGCGTGCACGCTGTGCCGCTTGCCAGGAATGTTGTGGGCATTTTGCATCACTGATTACAAATATGATACATGACCATGCAGAATGCATACAGCCACTGGGATGCCCATGAAAGCAACCGAAAAAGCGCATTCGTAAAAATAAATTTCGAAATTCCGATTGAATACCCAGATACACACAGAGGAAATGGTTTTAAATAGAATTTCGTGTACAAAAAACAAATAGAAAAAATCGTGTTGTGATCACTGTATTCCAATTAAACGCGTGGATTTGATTGAAAAGCGCAGTAAAATGTGAACTGGTGCGTGATTAGCAGTCTCGGTGCGGCTTAGTGTGGTACGAAAAAACAGAAAACGGATACACCTTAGTAGGTGCACTAAGTCCATCAAAGCGGTTGAGTATTTCACACTAATGTGCCAGATCACCTGACATGGCAAGAGGGTTTTTCGCTTTTTTTTTTTTTTTTTGTGTGGTTTACTTGTTTTTGGCGCATTTGGTGCAGTTAGTTGATAGTTTTTGGTGCCGTGACCACACCTTTTTCATGCATCTCGTCGAAAAATGTGAATGGATGTGAGCTGTTTAGCTATGCACTCTGCTTAACTGACCTGTCGTATCGCTTAAAGCAGTTTAAGTGAAGTGGAATTTAGTTTAGATGGATGTTAACCCGTCGAGGCGTTAGGTATTTTGTCTATAGTAACACTGCAGCCGTAAAAACTGGACACACCATTAGGAATTTATCCGGAAATTCGGTTTCAGTTACTTTTATCGAGCATTTACAGCGGTGCATTGGCCTTTAAAATGTTCCTTATAGCATTCCCTAAAAAGATGTGCCTATTGGTGGGGTATTTTTAGACTTTCGTTTCTTCCTACCTCTGACATGTGGATATAAATTTTTCATAGACCGTTTAAGAGCAATCAATTAAATTTTTTTTATTTCCGTTCAAAGCTGTATCTAACCCTTTAACTGTATCAAAATTAGTACATGAACTGAAGACCTTCTGAAACAGAGTCGGTAGACCAAATTCACTATGGCTTGTATGGTTTCCAGGTCACTCTGGGATCCCAGGAAATTAAATCTCTGGTGAACTCGCCAGAATATGTTCAGGGGAGAGTGTCTCAGGACCTGAACCCGCTCTAGGTCTACCTGTGTTCACGGTAAATTCCTACATTAACGATTGGGTGTTTAATGCACACAACCATAGATGGAGGGATTATCCATCCTGATGTCTGCCAGAAATCCGCAGCATTCTTCCTGTTCTTAACGAGAATTGACTGCAGAAGACTTGTGCTTGGCATTTGTGAGCCGCTTACTTGTTCTGCATGTTGGGAGGAGGATAACAGAGCAGAACATTTTCTCGTTCACGGTGGCGCACCCTTGGGGTCGCCGTGGTGTGTGCCGAATCTCTCAGCTCTTCTTCGCTGAAGCTCCTTCTCATTTTTCTCTGGAAAATGGGGAAAATACTACTATGAAAATGACTAGTCCATAAAAGGGTTCGAGAGCACCGTGGCGCAGTGGGTAGTGTGTTGGCCTCTGACGCCGATGACACGGGATCGAATCCCGACACAGCCATCTCATCGAACGTGTTTTTCACGGTGTTTCTCCTCAGCGGGGTTCTGACAAAACCCCCTGTAGTAAAATTGTCATGAAAAGCTTCTCGAAATTCGCCGTTCGGAACCGGCAATAAACTGTAGGTCCCTTTCACCAATGGGAAAATTAAATCGCACACAACATGGGTGATTGAGAGTAGCTCGGCTCAGGTTCTTCATGGACTGTAACGCCAACATACATACATACAATAGGGTTCGATCACTGGATTGCGACACACTTTATTTGTTCCACCTCAGATCAATTATCTGAACTTTGTTACAAGTTTTTATAACACTTAACACTTTATTGCTTACACACACCCTTTTATTACAGAGTTTGCCTGTACAACTGTTGGATAATTGTCCACAAGATGGCTTGATTACTTTCACACTGGGTTACCGACTGATCACCGTGTCACTGATATTGAATACTGAATGCCCCCGAGGGCGAGTGTTCCCGCCTATATAGCCCTCGGTAAAATCTCTCGAGTGTTCGCCATCAAAAGTTCCCCTCCAGAAGTCCCTAGAATGCATTCAGCAGTGTGTCGCTGAAAGTTGCCATCATTTCCTTCTCAGCTGCACAGAGCATTTCAATAATTGACAGCGAAACTTGTTCGTTCGAACAAAACCGTCGGTTCGTGTCCGCAACAATACATTTATGTAAGGTGCCTGTCTGGAGTACAATTGAAGAGTATTTGCGTCTTTGAGTCTGAGTGCTCCATCCGATAGCAGAAGCCTCCGACAAAAAAATCAATCAATTTGACTTAGAAGCTGTTCTAAAACCCTTTCCCCCCTACCGCGAGAGTCATCGTTGGACCAACACCGCTTAGAAGGAAGCTTTATCGTGCAACCCTTTACTCATCGTCTATGAACATCTATACGGTTTGCTGGTTTCGAGCTTGAAATTGTAATTTTTGTGCTTAAGCTGTGATTTGAGGTCCATTTAAAGTCTAACGTCCAAGGTCCTGCTACAATTCTAGGCTTGCAAAAAAATCATCTTCTAAACTCGGTGGTCTCTTTACAAGATGGTCCGAAACCAGTAGTATTTAAAGACTTACAAGAGCTAGCTTCAACAGTCCATCTCAAGAAGGGGCGTGAGACTATACGAGGGAAACAAACCGAAGCCTCGCAAAATAATTTCTCAAAATTCTAGTCTTGATAAAAAACGAAGGTTTTGCATAAAAAATTGTAAACCTTCTCCTGACTTGTAAAGTCCATGTCATAAGGTTACAAAAGGAGTAGCTTATTGGGTGAATAATCTTCACAGTCTTACTGGCAATTCTTTGTCGAATTTCCTTGGCCAATCTACAGAAATGTCAGAAGAGTTGCCAAATTGTCTTTATTAAATAAGCCTAAACTGTCAGCTATCAAGTCGTGTTTTTGTATCATGCCGGCAACACTGTTTGGTATACTACTGTGTCCAGAAATTAAAGTGACATTCGAATTTAAACTGCGCGCGCAAATGCATTTGGAGAAGTGTTTTTACTTTTAGGTTAGGTAGGTTTGCATCAAAAAAATTATTGGTGTTTGAGATATGCTTCGTTTTATGAGTTGCCAAAAGTGAATTTTTGATTTTTATGTCTAAAGTTGTTGATCAACGAATTGGCATCCAATTTTCTTTGCGGAATGGATTTTCTGCTACTGATGGTGATGATGTATGCCTTTGGCTTACAAGTGGTATAAAGAACGTCTCGAAAACGAAAGACGTCCCGGACGACCATTAACCTCAACCGACGAAGCTCACGTCAATGATTTGTTGCTCACAATCCGTCAATTAACAATTAGAGATCTTGCTGATGATATTGGCGATACCATTTTAAAGGATGACACTTGGAATCATGCTTACGACCCGGTAACAACTGATCAATCAAGTGAGTATCGTGTTAAATGTGAAGGAGGACCAGAAAACCCGCGCCAAAGTCGCTCAAAAATGAAGGCCATGTTGACTACTCTCTTCGACTATCGTGGTGTTGTGCACTTTGAGTTCCTTCCGCTGGGTGGTCAGAATTGTGGTCAGACATCTCTTGGTTTTTGGCACCGCGATTAAGCACAGTCTCACATTGCATTAAATTTTCGTGACCATTTAGCCAAAAAAAAACTCTCACACAGGTCCTCAGACTTTGCTATGAAGCTGACAAACATGTCACAGCTCTGTCTGGTATATAAGGGCCAATGGAGCTTACCATCTTACAAAAGGTTCTGGTCATCCAAAAATAGATTCCACCTGTGAGACAATGGCCTCCAATCAATTAGCTAAAGATTCCTCCACACAATGCTAGTCTATTACACTATCCTTATGGACTCTCTGCTAATTACTCTATCGGGATACTCTTTGGAATTAACAATCCCATCATCATTTAATCTATATCAGACCGTTTGAATCCAAGCAAATAGCTCATAGAACAAATGATGAATTAAGCGAGCGTCCTTTACAATAATACACCAAGCAAGTCGTCGTAAATCAAACCACAATTCTCCATCATTCCTCCTATCAGGGTAAATTAACTAAGCAAACAACAATGAAAATTCCAAGGATAGTTACCGTCCCCGACCATCTATTGTAGGAATTTACCACGACCACAGACAATTCAATCCTAATGGGTACTCATAATGATAAGGACTCGTGGATCCTTGTTTATAGACATAAACACATAAGCGAGTAAACAAAGAATCAGACAGACGGATAGTTGGAGGACGCTGTCACACCGAATAGCAGGAGCAACAAACCGAAAGCAAAGTCGTTTTTCTTCAATGAAACTAGGCTGCAAAGACTCTACGCGGCATGTAATGCAAGGACCAAGCTTTCTTGTCTCGTTTCATAAATTTCTTTTTAGTTCATGATTTTGTTTTTTTTTTTTTGTAAACAAAAGGGATACATAGAAGTGGTGGGTAGGCATATGTATGCTCGATTGTGTGTATAGATCTCGTATCCTTGCGGCAAAAATCATTCTATCTTTCTTGGCTGAATTCTATATACAGTACTGAGGGTCTACGGGGTATGTACGTAATGGATATTCAGATGTTTGCTTTATGAATGCGGATAAGAGAAATCTCTATTTGGCAACTTATGCTGCGTCAATAGACCACTACCATCACTAGCAGCAACATGACAAATAAGATGGAAAACGCGCAGTAATGAGTCCCAGATAGAATGTTTTGTGTTGATCGTTGGTGCATAGTACTCTCGTAATCCAACCAAAAAAAAAATTAGAAGAAATCTTCTGCACATAGCTGCCGGTGCTCAATTATGCATTCCAAGCACGTTCGAAAGTTGGCCCGTATCCTGTTGCCTATGAAGAGAAAAGCGAGCAAGAATCCCTCCAATTCAGCAAAAAAAAATTGAAATGAAACACCAACCGCCAGCACACTCGACAGACGACAGACATAACGTACGACCTACACCCATTCCTAGTCATCCGTGTCGTAGTCGTTTTTACGTTTCCTATGTGTTGTCGCTGTCTGAGCAATATGGTAACGCCTTGAGATTTATTGACTTAAGTCTTCACCTATGACCCGACTACAACTCGGGGACTCTCCTTCTCTTTCCGTGGGTCCTTCTGTATGTGACAGTTCTGTTCACACACTGCCGCCGTCATGTCATTTTCGATTCGGATAATTGGCCAAGTGTCGTAAAATACATACGTATTTCTGCGGGTTGAGGTATAGTAAATGCTAATAGGCTGTAGCACAAAGGAAGCCATTCGAGGGCGAACGTGTTAAGGATACATGTCAAGTGATTTGAATCCTTCTCACAGGATACAAGTGTTTTTTTTTTTTTATTGGACATGTAGTCCTATCGCACATATATACGAGCTTGGTCGAGCCATTCTTCAAAGCCATCGAACGTTGATTTAATTTATAACCTATAAATTCGTAATGTAATCGATAAATCAATCCGGACGTAGCGCAGGGTGGGTGAGTGCGTATCCTTGCTTGTGAATTATGCATAGAATGGAATGTAAAGTTGCATTGGTCGTGTTAAACTCTTTGCTTTGTCCTTGCTTGGCAATTACGGGAAAGTGAGCAATGTGTTCAGGGATCGGGAGGGACACGTGGCTATACAAAGTCCAGTTGGTTGCTAAGCTTAAATGAAATGGATGGTAGGTAGGTAGGTAGGTGGGTAATTCGTAGCCTCCACGAGAGGGAGTACCTACCTAGACCAAATAGTCCCTTTGTGTTGCTACGAGTGTTGCTTCTTACAAAATAAGGAAGCTTAGTTATCCTTTTCCGCTGAAGGTCAGTCAGATCGTTAAGGAAATGGGATCCTAAGTATCGGTTTCTACTATGACAGAGTAGGTGTTGAATAGACTAAACCTCCTCTTCGTCTTTACAGTTCCTGCAGAAGTCATTCGAAACTTGCCCTAGTCTTTGTGCATGATTGCCTATAAGACAGTGACCAGTGATTACACCAACGATGTCGCTTCGTCTTAGGGAGATTGGTCCCATCGTTCGGTGTCGGTCAATTCGTGGCCAGATTTGACTGGTGGTTAGGCAGGTATGCCATTGGGTCCACCTCAACTTCGTCTCAGCCATGGCTTAATTCGTTAGCTCTAGTTTAATGACTGCTAGTGATGTTGGTTAATTCGTTGCGTCGTTCCTTATCTGTCGAGCTATGTATGTCGCTGGGTCTTGTTACCCATGAGAGGTGTATGTTAAACAATTCAGCCATCTAGTTAAGAGATAGACGGCAATCGAAGCTTGACTTTGATGTGCAGGCATAAGACTCCAGATTCGAATATCTGTGACAGATATCACGTTCCACCGTAGCCAAGACCGGGCTTCATTTATTGCTTGTAGCTACGCCTGGAAGGCGCTGCAATAGTATGGTCGTTTTAAGGCCTAACTTAGTTTTAATTGGTTGCACAAGACGCCGCTACCCACTCGGTCTCTGGTTCCTGACCTATTTGTATGAAAGTCTACGCAGCCTTTCTGGGTACGCTATTTTGAGTTTTTTCTCAAAAACAGTGGTGGGCTCAATGTAGTCGGAGTTCCCTGCCAAACTTGTCCTGTCATTTAGATTAGAAGCGTGACCGACGATATAGATGTGTAGCTCGTCCATTTTGAGCCGGCCTTTATTCTTGCAGGCGTGTTTGTGGCTTACCGTGGAAATCGAGTGGGGTTAGGTGGAGTAGCATATTGATCGCCGCCATTGGAGTAAGCCTTAGGGCTCCGGTGCTGCACATGCCTGCTAACCTCTGTACTTTCTCGATTTGTTTGTGGTATGTCGGAGAGTGCCGTGGCGCAGTGGGTAGTGTGTTGGCCTCTGAATGTGTTTTTCACGGTGCTTCTCCTCAGCGGGGTACTGACAAAACTCCCTGTAGTATAATTGTCAAGAAAAGATTCTCGAATTTCGCCGTTCAGAACCGGCAATAAAAACTGTAGGTCGCTATCACCTATGGTAAAATAAAATCACACACAACATGGGTGATTGAGAGAAGCTCGGCTTTGGTCCTTCATAAACTGTAACGTCAACATGCATACGTACTTGTCGTTTTGTCCAGTGCATTCCACCAGACTAAAACAACGTAAAATAGAACAGGTCTAACGACTCTCATGTAGGAAAAAGGGAAGCTCCCTTTTTTCCCTAAGCGTCTCGCAAGTATAGAGAGCTATAGTTCCCTTCATTGCTCGTTCGGTAGTATTTTCTGTCCAAGTTAATTTCCAGTCCAGTATGACGTCAAGGTATTTGGCACAAGTAGGTTAGCCTGGTACCGAGTAGAGCGATTGGACACCTGTCCGGGATCTTGTGCTTTCTAGTGAAGAGTTCCGCTTTCTAGGGGAGGATCCCGAATACATTATTTTGTGCCCTCCTGCAACTCAGAAAGCCGTACGTATACGGTTAGTCAACGTATGCAGGTATTTGCATGTGAGGGCAATAGCAACTCCTCCTTCTCGTAAAGATCACAACATCGGTCTTAAGAAGATTGACTAAGAGCCCATTTCTGGTACACCAATCATCGATCACATCTAGCGCCGCCTGTGCTTTGAGACGGACAATCGCTAAACATGAGCCGACAGAAAGAACGACAACATCATCCGCATAGGCCTGGGCATAGATTTCAGAATCGACCACCATACACCATAACAGCGGAGGGCGGAGGCCACCTTGAGGCCAGCCCCTGTTTACGCCGGATTCGACACACTGCCACTGGTCGAAGCCTGCATCAGCGGTCAATGTCCTGTGCATGAGCATTGCTTTGATCTATAGCACCAGTGCTTCATCTACGCCAAGATGTCTGGTAGCGTTGCACAGCCTATCAAAAGTTGCGTTATCAAAAGCTCCCTCAATGTCGATGAAAATGCCAAGCGCGTACTCTTTCCTTTCGAGCGCGCATTCAATTCTCCCAACTAGGTTCTGAAGCGCAATCTCGCAGGATTTTCCGCGCTAATAAGCATGTTGAATCTCCGAAAGAGGTTGCATTCGAAGGACAGCTTTGCGCCCGTGCAACTCGACCAGTCTCCATGCTTTTCAGCAGGAAGGATGTTAGACTAATTGGTCTGAAGCTCTTGGCAAGTCATTAGGCCTCTTTTCCTGTTTTGAGAATGAAGACCACTTTCACTGTGAGCTAAGGAATGGGTATATAAGCAAGTGCTTGCGACAGTACTTCCATATTGCAAGTGACGCGGCTTGTTCGTTGGCAACACTCTCTCTTACCGCTTCAGCAACTTAATTGGAGCGCCGCGGACGTGGTCGAATGGGACACTGGCGAGTGGCTACAGACGTGTATTCAGACAAACGCCGAGTTTCTTCCATATTTTTTACGATAAGCACGCACAGTTTTCACAATTAAGCGCTAGAATTTCAGTGCATTCTTTCGGTATGTATTGACTCATAGGTAAAATGGTGCTAAACGACGTTTCAGAATCGTGCACATTTGTCGAAATTGGCTGAAAAATGTCAGAGTTAGTCAATATTTAAGTAACGAAGGTCTAGATGGCGCACCCTGTAAGTATAGGTTCAGGAAAGAGAGCTGAAAAACCGAGTATTTTTTTACAAACTTTGTAGGTGGTAAAAGGGTGCTTTTAAAAACGCCTGCCCGTACTCAACTGCGTAAGAACAGCTAAAGATTGGATATTTTGAGTCTTCAATACAGTAAGGTAGCCAGAATGGAGAGCTCACTCAAGCCTCCATAAACTTGAACTCCATCATCCCAAACCTCTTCGTCACCGATTGGATGCCGTATTTAAGTCCGCCCCTGTTTCTTGACTTGCCACTCCTAAAAGTTTAAAAAAAGCAAAGGTCGAAAGGGACGAGATGTATCAATGCCAGTCGACGTCGTCGGTCCCACATGCATAAGTAATGACATAAAATACAAAACATTAGGGTCGGGTCTTTTGAAGCCTTTTTTTCTGTGTCTAGTTACAGATGTTTCACTTTTAAATACTTTTTAAACGCATTTCCCTTTAATATACTTTTTTTTTCTTTTTTTTCAGATCACACGGAAGACAATTCATCTGTAAACCAATTGGACTGACGATCCTTACGCACTTAAATAACTATTTAAACCGTCATGGAGTTAGAAAATCGCTTACGATAGCACAGAGTCAAATTACCCATGAACCAACCTAGTCGACCTATTCGACTTTATATAAAAAAAGAAAAACATGACGAAAGAAGGACGACAACCCGGTGGCGAAGTAACCCTTTCCAACAGCTGTTTCCGCCCGATAGACCACATATCCCACAGAATAACACTTAATTTAAAATTAATTTCCATTCAAAGTGTTCCATTCTCCCTTCATGCGTACATTAGAAGCTTTATTCACCGGCCTTTAAGCCCGCACCCTCTATAAAACAAAAAAAAGCTGAAAATCGTATTTAGCTATAGCTTATCCCTTCCATTCAATGGATGCCAATAGAAAAAGTAACTATCTGCAAACTTTATCCGTAATTCTCCTTTTAATGGCTGTAGATGTAGCTCTAACTACAGACGTAAGCACGTTCCTCCATTCGCAATGAATTCCAATTGAATGCACAAAACAACAGCAGCAGTGTTAGAAACGACGATGATGGTAGTACAATAGTAAAATAGTTTCGTCGACTCATTCGAATGGTTACGGCATCAGCCAGGCCCAAATGGTGTAAGCGCCAAGCCTGCTCGGCTATAAATAACATGAAAATGAAATAATATGAAATCGGGATATCAACTGGGCGAGTTATCCAGAGAGTGGGAGTGGGAGTTTTTGACCGAATCCATTCCATATAATTACGACGGAATAGTGCCAGTAGTTAGGACAACATCAGTTTCAATTTTTGGTTTTGTGGTTCACAAAAAGCCAACACCCCAGAGAAACAAAAAAGAAGAGTTCTACAAAACTGCAATAAATTCGCCGCAATGTATCTAGAAGGGGCCGAAGGGGCTGCTGCCGAAACACGTTGTTTATGTTGTGTTTCGAACTGGGCACGCGGGGGTTGCAACGGTCCCAAAAAACCAACCGCAGTGCATTCGAATTTAATTGAAGAAGTTTGTGGTCCTCATGCGGCTTTAGCCTGGCCGAATCTGTTTTTTTTTTTTTTTGGTGTACTAGTGGTACGTTGTAAAACAATGCGGATTTCAGTTTACTCTAGGACATGGTGATCGCGGAGAGCATAACCCAATGGCATAGTCGCTATGGTTAAATGGGAAATTACTCTATTCGGGTGCAATGACCTGATTTTGCGCTACTCCGGATTCAGATTATCCGCATAAACTGAGTGGAATCTCCTCACTCAGGTTGAAAATTTGAAACTCGTTGACCTAGACGCAAGTAATCCATGACCACACTCCACACACTCTACATACGCCAGTCACGAATTACCGCACCTTTACAAATAGTTGTCGTGCTGCAGTCATATACGTGTATGTAGTCCTTCTCATCGTGCTCCCCAATCATTCGTTCTTCTCTTGGACACATTGATATACAGAATTTCGTTTTCTGCCGCCCGAGTTGCTCCTGGTCGGATGGATGCATTCAGGGAATAAATTGTTTGTATACATGCCACCGGTTTACGGTAACTACTCATATGTCGACGTCATGGTACGCTCTGCACCATTGCCACAACCGACGCAACCTACGGATGCTGACATGTTGACATGATATACAAATGAACTGCTTCTTGCGTTGTGGTTACCTGTCATCTATCCATCTATGGTATAGCTCGTACTCTACTCCTGTGAGAAGTTTAATTTTGAGGTAAATTTCCCAGAAACATACAAACTATCCTTGAGCCGAGAAACAACAAAGTCATGCGACCAACCAACCAGTGTATACCTAAGCCAAACAACTAGTATCTCCTTCCCGACACAGCACAAAAACAAATCATGGAAAATGCATTTCCCCTCCGTTTTCCTTCTATTTTATTATTATGATTATTATTTTCTTCTCCACATCCTTTTTTAACGTGAACTGGAGGTCCTTTCCTGTCGTCTGTTTGAACACACTGTGCCATCAGGATTTTATGACAACAGCATAGTGGCAGAATAGACGAGGCATCCGTAGATGAGGCATGGGAATCAGGGAAAAAAAGGACACGATGGCATGGATAGTCTGTGCCATGTCATGACCCAAAAGGTAGAGAGTTCGATGTTTTTTTACGAGCGCTCGTTTTCTTGCTGTTTCATGAAGAAAAATTCCCATTCTCTGCTGCAGGATCAGAATGGAGCAATCAAAAATTTGTATTTTCTCCTTTTTGGTTTTTTTTTCATTCCACCGAATGAGGCAATATTTCTTCGCGACCCGTGAGTATGATGAGCATGAGCGACAATTATATTAAAATGGTGACGTTTAAGCTTGAATGGAATAAATAGGACCACTGTGGCGCGAAGGTTTCCTTTTTTTTTTTTTTTGTTTTTTATAGGAGAAGGAAGCATTCTTCGTAGGATTAATGTGCAGCTTTATTTCCTTCCGATCTTCCGATGCAGACTGCGAAGATATTAGAAGATACTAAGAGTCACCTAAATTTCGTACAAGTTGGAAAATGTTCTATTGAAGCAGCTGTCTGTCTTTAGCCATTCACTGAACCTTTCGACAGAAGTAGAGTCGTATTGTCACCCAACAGTTGATGAAAACATACCGCGCCTTTTATACGATGAATCCAAATTTTGATTTTGCCCGCAATATAACAGTACAATACCGAAAACCACAAATTGCCATGTTCCAAAAAACTCAAACATTTTTTTCAAAACACCTTAGAGCGCCACCTAGTTGTAGGAACTGGAGCTAAGTTTCGATAGGTAGCCCTTAAGCTTGGTGCCGATCGGGCTTTTCATGATTTTTAGGTTGCATAGGTCCCGTCGATTACTCGTATAGGTTCTACTACCATTCTTTCTAAAAAAAGTCAAACTTTTGATCATTGAATCCAATATTCAATCGTCCTTTAGGGCCATTTGGCCAAACATTTATCCTCCTTTCAAATAGGCCAGTTTATGCATCATACTCTTTTTTCAGGTCTCTATCTTTCCGTGCAACCTTTCTAGGTCTCTTTTATTCATGAAGGTCTTAGACTGATATACTGTACCTAGGAACCCAGATTGATACTCTCGAGGCAAGACAGGGAATCTTCCTGGGGACAAAATATTTTTAAATTTGCTCTAAACTACTGCAGAACCATATGAGAACCATATTCGCGGCCATCACACCGTCAGTTATCAGACAAAGGGCTTTTTTCCTTCTTGTTTGGTGGCGCTACAATCCGAGGTGAACCTGGGCATCAACTAACAAGCGTTTCCAGCCAGCACAATTTTTGGCTAGTCGTTTCGAGTGCTGCACTTCTTGTTGGTTAAGGTCAACTTCCACCTGTGTGCGCCGCTGTAGATGGGATCGTCTCCTATTGGGTCGTCTCTCCGGGTTGGGTTCGACGACTCTTCGGGCCGAAGCTGCGTGGTCCATGCGCTCTACATGGTTCAGCCATCTTAGACATTGGATCCGAAGGCTTCGTAATAGGCCGATGTCGCTATAAAGCCCGTACTGTTCTTCGTTGGATCTTCTCCTTCAAACTCTGTTTACACAAAGGGGACCGTTGATTAAATGCAGAATTTTCCTCCTGAAACGACCAAGGGCCTCTTCATCCGCTTTCGTCAAAGTCCGGGTAGAGAACAACCTTGATATTTCGAGAGAGAACTCTACTTCTACATTACCCCTTGAGCATAAAGAAGCAACGGTTGGCAAGAGCAGCTCTATGTTTTACCTCAGAGCTGGTGTTTTTGTGTCTAGTGATAAGTGAGCCAAGGGGCTTTTACCTCACCAAAAGGCCGCCTAGCTATGGCTTGATAGGCTTTTGTATATTGGCGTTACAGTCCATGAAGAACCAAAGCCGAGCTTTTCTCAATCAACCATGTTGTGTGTGATTTTATTTTCCCATAGGTGAAAGGGCCCTACAGTTTATTGCCTATTCCGTACGACGAGTTCCGAGAAGATTTTCAGGACAATTATACATGCTACAGGGGTTTTTTTCAGAACCTCTCTGAGGAGAAGCATCGTGAAAACATGTTCGATGACATCGCTATTGTCGGGATTCGATCCCGCGTCAGAGGCCAACAGACTACCCACTGCGCCACGACGCTCTCATGATAGACCTTTAAATCTCTTTAATAAACAGCATCCTACCTATGCGACCATGCCTATAACCCGGAGAACCCCCTAGTATAAGGCACGACCTGGAACTTACTAACTAAACGGACTATGGACTTTGAATACCAGGTAAAAAGATATTAGCGAATTCAAAATAGATTCTAACGTCCGCGACGAGGTCTTCCCTTCAGAGCTTGACGTTATCATTTGCTACTGGATTATTGCAATGCCTTCCCAGTGGAAGTTACAACCACCTTGGCACCCTGCCATGGTTCACAATTTAAACCCGATCACCCACAATTTAGAAACCATGACTCCATTACGGTCCATATCCAAGCTTGAACAAATGAATGTCAAACTTATAGGGGCATTGGTGCCTATGGAAACTGCAAAGCTGTGGAGTCAGTCTTTCGCTCTTTCACAATCTCTGCATTTCCGATGCCTATGAGAGCATACGCAGTGGGTAGTGTGTTGGCCTCTGACACCGATGACACGGGATCGAATCCCGACACTGCCATATCATCGAACGTGTTTTCGCGGTGTTTCTCCTCAGCGGGGTTCTGACAAAACCCCCTGTAGTAAAATTGTCATGAAAAGCTTCTCTAAATTCGCCGTTCGGAACCGGCAATAAACTGTAGGTCCCTTTCACTTATGGGAAAATTAAATCACACACAACATGGGTGATTGAGAGAAGCTCGGCTCAGGTCCTTCATGGACTGTAACGCCAACATACATACATGTCAAGCAGTTCGTAAAGCTCGACACTATCATTACGGGCTCCTGTTTATTTGACAATGATGCCGACAGCCTTAGATTACGTTTTTTCAACTTTCGCAAGAGCTATTTGAATGAAGAATAGGTAGACTCCTTGCACCATTTTCTAACGAACCTTCTTTCTTATTAATCTCAGCGAGCTAGTATGCCTTTCATCCTAAGCTTTTTGTGGTTTTAAGAGCAACGAGCTTGGACATCAATTATCAGTGGCAGTCAAAGGACCTTATCTTATCTTATTTACGTGATTCTTTGCTTGAGACTAGTCGGTCGGTAACACTAACCTTGCGAAGATCTATCGTCTGATTTTTTAAGCGTTTGGTTTTTAATTATCAAAGGAAATGTACAGAAGAAATTGCAGAAGAGCATAATTTTTATTTGAGTAGATCTCCAATGTTTGCCATTTTTAAGGAATATTTTGAGTGGATCATGACTATGTCTGACGTAATTCATACGAAGGGTCCAATTTTAAGTCACCTTTTGGAGGCGTATTAGCTGTTAAGAGCACGTGTAATGTTATCTTTCAGAACTGCGATTGATGCTGGCTTATCGGCGCAGACGAGTCGTTTGACGTATCCCCATAAAAATATGGTCTTAAGGTGTCAAATCACACGATCCACCCAGCCAATTTAAAACGGCCTTAATTGCTTGTTCAGCGGGTCGATAGTCGATAGATCGTAAAAGCATTTTTCACGTTGCACGAAATCTAATTACAAAATTCAATCAATTGCGAGCGTTGTTCGGATGTAAGTTTTTTTCAATATAAAATGGCAAAACCAACTGAACGTGCGTGATTTTGACACATGTCACGAATCATACGTCAGCTGTCAAATATAGAAAACTGAAAAACCAAACAGCAAAAAAATCACCCAATACAATGAGAAATGGGACAACCCTTAAGACAAAATTTGTTCAGTGAAGGCCAGCTCTCGGCTTGGTTATAAAAGCCGGAAAAATAATAAGTGAAAAGGAGTATTTAAGGCCACGTCTACTAAGCTCTGTGAATGATCATGTATGATCTGTGGATTTTTTTTTTTTTTTAGATTGAGCTGTCTACTTTTATCTACGACTGTAGTCCAATTGAATACGTTCTTGATGCACACCTTTCCATTTACCGGCCCTAACAGCTTAACATGGTGTTCTATTCTTCATGATTCTGTGATTCTTGATTGATCACACAGACACTGTGGAATCTGCTCAATCCCGACAAGACCCATGACTAAATCTTTCATGCCATTGTTGTCCAGCGCCTTAAGAAGAGTTCAATGATCCAAAAGACCGAAGAACGACATTATCCTTTCAGTGTCTCACCCAAACCATGTCTTTTCCCCCAAAGACTTACGTACAATTGGCGTGAATAGGACTAAGATGCTTTCCCATCCATTTGGCATGCTTCCCACCCATCTGTTATTCCAACTGAAACCCATGGTGGGTTGTGGCGAACTATTTAAATATGAATTTCCCTGAATCACATCATTCGCCGCTCTCTTGTCGGTGGTGAAGATTTATTCCTTTTTTTTGTTGTTGTTGTTATTGTTGTTGTTGCTGCGTTTGTTTGTCTGTTGTCTTCAAAGTGGGCACTTGGCCGATGAAAGCGTGAATAAAAAGAAGGAAAAAACGAGAACAGAATCCACTCAGACTTATCCGAGAATCAAAATTATTTTGTGCTCGTTGGACATGTTCTCCTATGACGGATCGATCGATAATATTTTATATTAGGTCAGCAAAAAATGCTCTTAAGGCGAACCGGAATAAGCAGGACACTACTGCTGTTGGGAGGAGGATACTCCCACTCTCTGCTGTTTGCCTAGTGCGATTTTGCTGACTTTAGTTGAATTCATCTCTGTACCTCGGTGGGAAAGCATCCTAATTACCGGTATTTCCTTAAACTTTTTCCTTTTCCTAAATTACATCCAAATCCATAAAGGGAGCACACAACGGTAAGTTGGAAGATTAAATTATGCCAATATTTCATCTAAAGAATTATCCAAAGAACTTGGTAATTACCCAGCACTTGAAGGGGGCGTTTAGTTTGTAAAAAAAAAAAACAACTTTTTTCCACTCCCCTGCCTTAACGTATACTTCGTTTAGCAACTTAAACAAATAACGACGAAGAGAAGAGGGAAAAAAATACGATTGCGAGAAGAGAAAGCATTTAGAATGAGGTCGTCAAAAAAATTCCCATGCGATATGCATTGTGTACACATCCCAGTAGTGCGTCGCTGCTGCATAGTACCTAGTATTGCGCCACTGCATCAAATTTTCTCGAACGCGGAGAGTAAGTAAATCCCAAGGAAGAAACTTCTTCAACTGTAAATAAGTCACGTCCTTAACAAAGAAAGAAAGAGCGGAATAAATATTACCCACACTTAGGAGGCGGGAACGTGTTAAGGAACTTTCAGCACGATTCCGTCGGGCAAGTCAACTGGAAGGAAAGAATCACGCTGCGTCAGACCTTTCAATACATTCGTCGTGAAGGGAGCTATAGAACGAGAACGTAATTTAGTCAAATAACCTCTCTAATCAGTGACAGAGCTGGGTCTTGGTACCCAATTCGTCTGCGTTGTATTGCGGCACTCGAAAGCAATTATACGCGGGATAAATTTCAGAGATGTCTTCGCAGCCGTCATGAACAGCGAACATATGAGTGTGCACAATGTAAGGACGATAGCAAAATAAATATAGTATTCGAGTGACGGAATAAGGAGGAGGAGGAGTAGGAGGAGTATGTTGTAGGAAATTGCCTCGACCTGTCGCCTTTGGCACTATCGCCTACTTTTTCCGCCCTTCAATTGTAATGTCACAATTCTTGCCCCGGATGTTGTTCAATCTTATTACCAAGACCGCCCGCCTACCATGAACAACATCAGCAGCATATGGCACCAACTAGAATCTCAATAGAATTGACTAGTACTAGGCTAGCTGGTGTACGGAGGGTTATGGTTCTGGTTCTGGTTCCCGAAGCATTTCGTTTCTTGTAATCATTCCAAGCGAAAGGATGAGCACACACAAATACGTACATGTATTGCAATGTCGGTGCAGTCTTGCCAACCGTTGGATGAAAGAAAACTCCCCATCCTCTTCCTCATCCTACCATCCATTGTGGTCGTTGTCGTTTTCGTCGTTGCCTACCTTGCCAATGGGTTGACTTTTTGGCAAACAAACTGGTGCATTGCGACGAACGCTACAATTTTCCGAATCAAAAGATGAGACCATGGCAGAAAAAAAAAACGAATCTCCTGTGTATCTAAGGGACTGGAACTGGGTACAAGAAGTCTACAAATGTGTGAGTGCGGATGAGTTTCGTCTTCTGGCGCGGACAATGGCAAGTAAGCAGGCGTCTCCTGTGCTCCTCCAATTCGAAATATTCATCTTGAATAAATTCCTCATAAAACTGGCAACACACAGCCTTCGACAGGACATTAATTTCATATTATTACAAGCACTCGTGCTCGTATGTAGAGCATGAAGCATTCGTTATAAATCACTGGCGGAATGTGGGGTGATAGTGCGACTTTGGCACTCGATGAAGGTTAGATTGATTCGGTACACAGAAAAATGAGATGAATCCCTGACCGTGTGCCCTGAATTTGAATTTGTTCTTCGGCAAGCAATATTGCTGAGTTAAGGCATGCTCTGATCATGTGATCAAGTATTTGTCGTGCAATTAACGTCTAACCGAAAAAAAAACACATCCAGGTTAGGTCTCACTGTTTAACTGATATCGCATCAATCGTCGTTCATTCGAATCAGTTTGCATAGCATTTCATTAGTGGTGCCCTTTTGATGGCAATAAATCAACGATTGCCCGCTCTCACTTAGGCTTTCCGTTCGACTCTTAGCCTACCTATCCCCATCTCTACCTCCAATCCGTTTAACGTCATGCTGATTTGTAATCTCGTTTTCAGATCCCCGTTGACGTCTGTTACACAACCGAGCGCTGGACCGAATCAGAGAGGGCTGATTGACGCCATTTAGTCATTAATATTTTACAACCAGTCGCGGCAGTCAACTAATTGTTTACTGGTTTTTCCTAAAGCTTAACCTCGCCATGCGCTTTAACATAAGGTACGTTCTATGCGTATAGTCGTCCGTAAATGCTATTTTAATTGCAGCGAAACGCGCGTAGCAACAGCAATCCATCAATAAGGACGGGACCCTAAGCTTTGATGGTTTAATGAACACTTTTCCCAGCTTCCCAGACCTTTTTTTCTTCTTCTATTTTTGCTTTATTGCCAGGTGATAGTGAAGCCATTCGCGTCATACCGGTGTAGTAATTAATTCATTTTCAATGGAATACATCATTCAGTATCATTCGGAGGATTCAAAATACCGTGATTAAGGCTATAAAACAAAGTGGACACACGGTAAACCACCTACTCTAGCTATATGTGTACGATTTAGTGATGGTTTTTTGGGAGTGGTGTCATTAAATGGATTGGTGCGACCGGATGACGGTTCTCAACGACCGTTTTTATTATGCTGGTCGGTGGGACTTTCGTCCGTTTGTAACGCCATTTTTCAACCGAACAACCTCTAGTTCGTTACAATTTTCGCAAAAAAATTAAACAGAAACTTAAAATTAAGAGAATAAGACAGAAATACAGAAAATGTGTTTGTTTTGTTTCATTTTATTGTAAAATTTAAACTTTTAGCTGTGGCAGTATACATAGGTAAGTTGTGACAAAAGCTACACGAATTCATTAGCCGATGAAAGGATTTGCTTGTTAGCTGTCAAAATTACCGTCAGATCTATATTTGTTGGTGACATTGCTCTCAGGTTTGTGAAGGGAGCTTTATGCTCTATTTTTAAGACAGAGGGGATGTTCGGTGGCCGCCTTTGACTGGTATCCCAATGCCGCATGTAGTGGACTTGTTCAACGCGAGGACTATCTCTTCACCTTCAGATATTTGGATTTCACCTTAGTTAAGAAACTACCCTTAAAATCCATAATTTTTAAGTTTGTCAAAGCTTATACGACCCTGTATTGATGCAGGAAGGTAGTAAGTAGCTAGAAAATGCGGCTTTAAGCGCGAATAGTTTGATATAAGGGCTCCCTGTACTACATGTTCGTCTGCTGGATTATTTTTGATAAGGCGCCTGTCGTGACCCCTTCTTCTAAATCTTCTAAAGGTACTAGAAACCCGGCTTTCTGGCATTCACTTTTCGTAAACCTGAACATATGATGCCAAGAATGTGCCTACATACTAACCCAACTGGACGAAAAACTGCGGACTTGGAATGAACCCCTCGAAGACTGATCTAGTACTGTTTACTTATAAATATAAAATTCCGCCCTTCAACCCACCGAGGTTGGGTGGAACCCAATTAGCAATCAAAGATCAGGCCAAATACCTCGGTCTAATCATTGACAGGAAACTAAATTGGAAACCCAACCCAATCCAACCCAACCCATCTTGATCGATTCAAGAAATCAACCACTGCTCTCTACAGTTGCAAGAAAATGGTGGGCAAAAAGCGGAATATCCAACCCAGCATTATGCACTGCCTCTATACAGCAGACATAAGACAGGCTTCGCAGTTTGGTGGGTTGCTTTGGACAAGGCAGTCTATCGAAACCTTCTGGGGAAAGTGCAAAGATCGGCGAACATTTGCATCAGTGGTGCAATTAGATCGACCCCCGACGGGGGCCCTTCTACCTACTACAACTCCCGCCATTGGACCTCTTCAGCAAACAGGAAAAAATGGCCCATAGAACAATGGCTCACTCTACACAAAGGCCATACCAACATTTTCAACCACTTCGAAGTACCCATGGACACGGACTACTCCATCCCGCAAAACGTGTTCACCAAAAACTTCGAAGGTGTCTTTTCATCCAGGGAAAAATGAGCTGAAGAAAAAGTCATACCGAAGGACTCTATATCCCTTTATACCGATGGCTCCAAGATGGAGACGGGTGTAGGTATGGGAGTCTACTCCAAGCAACTTAACCTCAACCTATCATTTAGACTTCCTAACCATTGCAGTGTGTGCCAAGTGGAAATAACAGCGATGACGGAGGCCCTTGCATGGCTTAGTATCAATGTAAACCAATCTGCGATAAAATCCCTGGCAGTGGTAAGCCACAAATCAAAGACATCTCTCAACTGCCGCCTATCGCTAGACGAGATGGTTGAACAGTTCAGTATAAAACTACTGTGGGTTCCCGGGCATAGGGATATCCAGGAAACTACGCGGCCGATGAATTTGCAAGATTAGGGTCAAGCACACTCAGTCTTCCTACCCTCAGGAATTTAAAAACACCAATAAGCTCGGTAAAGCACTTGATAAAACTTCGAACCATAGGGGCTACCTACCTTCAATGAAAGGAAAGTAACATTGGCTTTATCACTAAACAATCTGGCCTAAGCTAAACTTAGGACGGACTAGGTACCTTGTGGAAAACTTAAGCCCTTTAATGGGTGTCACTACAAGTTAGTGCATCATTGGAAAATATGCCGTCAAACTGGGGCTACCTGTCAATGACCCCTGCTGCGGCTGCATAGATGAGGTGGAAGAGGAATCAATTCACCACCGCCTCTGCTCATGTCCCTCGTTTTTGATTCACAGGAAGATCAGGAGTATCACAATGGGCCGATTTCGGCCTAGGTGTGGCGTATGCCAACCACTGCAACCTAACCTAACCTAACCCACATACACTGCACACGGCAACCAGTCTCCCCGCGGGACTGCCGTTATTTATTTATTTATTTATTTACATCAATCAGAGTTCTTCTCTTACAGACTAAATAACAATATTTCATAGCTTTAATAAAATAACAGTAAGGATATATTAACTACTTAAGTTTAATAAATACATTACAATACGTCTTTTGAATATTTCTCTAGTACAATTATCAAAAAAGTCCAAAACATTGCAAGCTAAGTTGGCTTCACGAGTACATCGCGTTAATGGCTCATTATTGCCATAGTTTGTACGATGAAAATCGATTTTAAATAGTAAACGATTTCGAGTATGGGCTGGTTGGACATATAACTTCATCATACTTAAAAGATAAGAGCAATCAACGTGGAAAGCTAAAATATCACGAACGAACATGAGTGAAAAATATCTACGACGCTGATGAAGAGGAATAAGATTAAACAAAAGGCATCTTGTTCTATAGGATGGGGTATCAATGTTCCATCTTAGTTTAAAAAATAAGTATCTGGTAAACTTACGTTGAATTTTTTCAATCCTTTCCACTGCGTTATTGTAGAAAGGGTTCCAGACAATACAACAATATTCGAGTGACGATCTAACTAAAGCGTAGAACAAACTTTTTAAAGCCAATGTATCAGTGAAATCTTTGGTATTTCGCTTAATAAAGCCTAGCATTAGATTAGCCTTTGTCGTAACATAATCTACGTGAAACGTGAATTTTAATTTAGAATCTAGTATTACTCCCAGATCTTTTATTTGTGCAACCCTTATTAGTTGAACACCGTTCAGGTCGTAACTAAATTGTATCGGATTGTTTGCTCGAAAACAAGAAAATACAAAACATTTAGAAACATTTAGCTGTAGGGAATATTGCTCGCACCAATGGGACAAGCGTGTGAGATCCTCGTACAATAGCAAACAATCTGAGATGGATGCAACTTTCCTATAGATCTTGAGATCATCTGCATAGAGAAGGCATTGCGATGATTTAAAAATAGAGGGAAGATCATTAATAAATAGGAGAAATAGCAGTGGACCTAAGTGGCTGCCTTGTGGAACACCTGATGGCACGGAGAAAGGACTGGATAAATGATAATTAATTTTTACCAATTGTGTCCTGCCTGTTAGATAAGAAGCCAACCAAACCAAAAGATTGGAGTGAAATCCCAAAGAAGACAACTTTGATAGTAGGACCTCGTGATTTATCCTATCAAAAGCTTTAGAGAAGTCAGTGTAAATAATGTCTGTTTGACAATTGCTCTCAAGGTTCTTAGTCAAATGATTAATGAGGATGGAAAGATTAGTGGTGGTCGATCTACCTGACACAAAACCGTGTTGAAAAGGTGTTATGTGTCTAGAAACAAAAAAATATAATTTACGATAGACTATTCCCTCAAACAATTTGGGAATACAGGAAAGCTTACTAATCGGCCTATAATTTTTTACCTCGAGCTTGGAGCCCGTTTTGAAGATGGGTGATATAAAAGAGATTTTCCAATCGTTTAAGAAAAGACCTTTGCTAAGTGACAGATTAAATATAATTGTTAATGGTTGTGTTAGCGATTGTGCACAATTTTTTAGTAAGCAAGGAGAAAAACCATCAGGGCCAGTGGATTTGGAACTATCAATTTGAGAAAGGGATTTAAAAACTTCAGATGAGTCTATTTCTAAAGACCCAATTTGGAACAATTCTGGAATACGCGGTATTTCAGCATCGGGACAATTATAAGAATACACTGATTTGAAGTATTCAGCAAACATTGAACAAGTAGTCGACATATCACCTGAAATAGTACCAGAATACACCATGGAATTAGGAACATTGTTCGATTTTCTTCTCGAATTTATAAACCTCCAGAATTTATTGCTATTATGTTTTAAGTCACTTTGTACTGTAAGAATATACTGGCGGTATAGGAAGCGATTAAGATAATCGAACTGTTTTTGAATGGTTAGATATTCGAAATAGAGGTCAGGATTATTAGGATTATTTCGGTATTTTTTGAATGCTTTATTCTTTTGGTTTTTTAAATTGGATAGTTTTTTATTAAACCAAACCGGGTTAGAATTTCTAACTACTCGTTTTTTTGGAACAAATATTTCGATGCCATGCTTAAGAATAGAACAGAATGAACCATATGCTTGTTCTAGGTCTGTGGGTGTTAATATGTCCAACCATGCTTGACTGTTTAAGTAATTATTTAATTGCCCGAAATTGGCACGATTAAAATTATATTCGAATTCAAACTTTTTACTAAGCTTACATGTATTGGAGTAGGAGAAAAATCTAAGCTCGGCGTAAATACCGCAATGATGAATGGAGTTTCGAAACATTGGTGACGTAGACTTTTCAAGGATTATATCATACTCATTATCAGCAAAAACGAGATCGAGAACACGATCAAGATCATTCGAAATATTATTGCACTGTCTCAGATTGAATTGGCTAAAAAAGTCGGTCACCAATGCTTCGGTATCCGTTTTTATATTCATTGGAATATGACATTGCTCATCAAAATCAAATATCCATTGAAGATTACTTAAATTTAAATCACCTACAAAAAATACATGTTCCGAATCCGACAAATTTTCGAAAATCTGGGCACAGTTTTGAAGGTGTAAATTATACAAGTCAATGTGACTCCTGGGAGGAATATAACTACCGATGACAAATAGATTGGTTTTATTCGGAAAATGTATTTTAATAATTAACTGATCAACATCCCAATTGGAGCAAGACGGTAATGTATCAGAAAGTAAATTTATTACGGTACAACAAAAACATGATCGGACGGCAATTAAAATACCACCTCCCCGCTCCATTCCGGACGTTAAAATACATCTATCCTTTCTAAAAATTAAATAATTTCCAAGATTAACAAATTCTGAATTAAAAATACTTTCATTGAACCAAGTTTCACTCAAAACTACACAGTCAAACATTTCATTAATAAGCCCTAAACGAAGGGAATCTAATTTGGTTCTGATACCACTAACATTCTGATAATATACATGAAATGAATTTGAATTCGAGCAGTTTACAGTATTGGAATTTATATTACCACTGGTTGAGTTGTTCCGTTTTCGTTTTTTGGACGGGAAACAAACGGCTTGATCTGAACTCCTAGCGGCCAGAAACTTGAATTGAAAACCGTATCATATGCCACAGCGGGAAGACCCAGTTTGAAGTTAATGAAACGAAAAGTTGAAATGTCGGCATCTTTTTTAATTAGCTTATGACAAAGTAAAAGGTCCTTTGGAAGTTTAGATTTCTTTGCGACAAATTCAATAACACTGTTCTCACAAACGCTTTTATCGAAGCGAGACAGATGGAGGAAACGTAAATTCGGAACTGTTTTTAGGCCATCAACAGCAGCTATCTCCGCAGAAGAACCGAAAATACGTTTGTGTTGCTTACTACTATTAGTACTATTATTATTATTATGAATTGTGTTATGTACATTGGCAACACCAATACCATTTTTTGTCGCATCAATTTTAATTAGTTGTATTTGTTGTTCTAAATTGACGTCATCTTGGGCGTTTGAGGTCGTCGGTGTACTTGGACTGAGTTGTTTACTTTCAAGAAAAGAAATCCTTGCTTCCAATTTTTCAATTTTTGATGAGAAAGTAATACTTTGTTCTTCCAACACTTTAATTTTAGCAAGTGCATCCATATTTAGTTTCTGCAGTTTTAAAATTTCGCCATATAAAGTTGAAAGAGTGACAACACCCGAGGATGACGTTTCAACACTGTTTAAATCATTAAATGTTGTTGTTGTTGTTGACAATTGCACAGAGAAAGGGGAAGGCGATTTATTATCTGTGGTTGCATCGGTTGCCAATGGTTGGAGTGTATTTAAGGTGTTCAATGGTGCATTGTTGTTGGTGGGGTGAATTGGACTTTGATCCATGCGAATAGATTTTCTTCGCGAATTAGTGCAGGTATCACAACGATAGTTCTGCTTATTTTTTTTCAAATAATCAATGTCCACCCTATTTAAGTTTACGCATTTACCATGGTAGTTTTTATCACACACTGCGCACTGAACCAAAAGCTCCGATCGATCGATTTTATTATTGCACAGATCGCACTTCATTGTTTAAATGATTGTTATGTTTAACGTCAACGACACAAGTTACTTAAGTTATACGTTTGAATAAACAAAAATACTATGAAAAATCGATATAAAAGTCGTTTTATTAATATTTTTTATGATGTTTTTATATTAAAGTTTTTAGATAACGCAAAAAAAAGAAAAGAGAAATTTGAAACAAGTTGGTTGTTCACAGCCAGAGAATAGAAACGCAGGGCTGGTTTAGCATTCTATGCTCTTTTTTCTCTATTTACTGGTCCAACATTGGATACAGTATTTGCAGTTCTTTGTTGTATGAGAGGTACCATCGGGATTTGGTGTTCACTCTCTTTGACTCTTTCCAACTGTCGAAGTTCTTTGATGATTGTTGCTGCAGCCTGTTTCACCGCATCCCATATGGCACTCGATGTTAGCATATGATTTGCCATGTTCTCATGGTACTTCTCCGATTCTTTCCTCGTGCTCTGCATCTTTTCTGGCTTCTTCGGAGTTTAAACAGAGAGGAGGCCCCAGCCCGGAATGTCCGGATAGAAACAGACATAAGTAGAAATCCACTTCTCTGTAATTGCGTTCTATCCATTTATTGTCTATCTTTCCTGGTTTCATCTTGCCTACCATGCTCTCATGCTTTGCTGCTTTTCTTCCAGTTGGATATATTTGGCTGGAGCTTTGGGTTCCCGCTGGCCAGTATATCTGCTGTTACAATTCCCGCAATGACACATATGTATAGCTTCGTCCGACACTGTCTGATATGCACAGCAAACCCTCAATACACATAGTCGGTTAACGGAGTTGATCTTTTTTTAGTATGACTTTATTGTCACTGCTTGAGCTCAGATAATTGACTGCACCACCCTTGATGGAACTCCTTTCTTGTCCTGGTCCTCCAATGTCCGCCATTATTCTGAATAGGGCAGCACCCTTGCAGCCTGGTCTACGGTATTTCTTGTAAGCGAGCCTAGCAACGATCAACACACCTAGGTATCTGATGGCCTGTTTTCTCTCGACCTCTTTGAGAATGCCTATGTATACGATGGCCCTATACATGTAGTTCTTTCTGCCATCCCTAGACGTGGTGGCTGGCCAAGTTCTTGCCATCAAGAGAGTTTTGTAGAGACCAAAATAAATGGTAGCCAGATGGCGCACGGTTCGGGCTATACGGTGGATGTATCAACACATCCCAACCGAGGTTAATTTGCTCTGAGACATCAAAGATAGAGGTTTGTGGCTATTGCTTCGTTCAAACGGTTGAGTTGTATACAGCATAGGACCGAATTGACCGCTTCGGTTGGGTGCAACAACTTATATTGGACAATTCCCCCACAATTCCACTAAACCTTATCACTTTATTTGCAGTCAATCCGGGCTTTAAAGTCGTTTGTGAAGGATCACCGGCCCAAACCACACCTCTGCACACTTCAACCATTCTCCCCGCGGGACTGTTGTTAGGTATTACGGTTTACGCTGTATCTCGGGTAGAAACCTTTGCTTCGGATTGCCGCAGCTTTGTTTTTACTGATGCAATGTACGAGCAAGCTTCATTTCAATTTTCCATCGAGTCCGTCATATAGGGGACCAGGTTTTCAGGACTTGGTACATTTAGCCTTTGCCTGTCCTGCATAAAGCGACTGCAGTAAAATATTGCGTGTTGTGCGTACTCCTCGGAGTTTGGGCACTGTGGACACAAGGGAGAACTATTATATCAAAATCTATGCAGATACTTTCGATAGCCACCATGTCCAGTCAAAAACTGCGAAAGACGATAATTGGAGACTCCTGCCGGTCTTGATGTCCAAGTTTCGATGACAGGAATGAACCTGTGCGTCCATCTTCCTTTTGTGGAGGTGTCCCATCTGACTTGCCACATTGCCATGGATTCTGCCCGTATTTTTGCTTTTATAAGCCTGGTCTGTTGCCGGTCTGGCGTTCGCCTGCGGTATACCCGTTTGAACTCGTCTGCCAATATATCGATGGGTAGCATTCCTGCTATCACGAACGCTGCATCATCTGAGATGGTCCTGAATCCGCAGATTACTCTTATTGAGCGGTGTCAAAAGACTGAGTCCTTTTTCCGCTTTGGTCCTTTTACTGCAAGGGCTTTCGCCCATATTGGAGCAGGAGTAGGACTGAGCTAACTACCCGTGAGAGTAGGACTCACCGCCTATATTCGGAAGCCTTCGCGATAGAGCTCGCTGTGCATGTGATGCCTTATCGCTGGCATATATTATGTATTCCCTGAAGGAAAGCCTGTTGTCTAGTATGACCCCTAGATACTTGACTGCTTTCTTGGACCTTATCTCGTCTGGTCTCCGACTAAGAAGCTCGCATATTCCACCTTTTTACGCCTGATTATGAGCAGGCGTTCGTTTATGAGCTGCTAGTTCCAGACCGGCAATTGAAAGCCAATCTTTCACTTTAGCGATAGCTCCGTTCGTAGTATCCTCTACTTTCTCTATATGCTTAGCCACTGTGACGACAGCAATATCGTCGGCGAAGCCCATCGTACATGATGTTCCACTGGAGAGGTCCACCTTTTTCCTTTGATGGCGTCCGCAGCCAGGTTTGCCACTGTTTCTATGGCGTCGACCGTTGATCGTCATTTTCTGAAGCCGTATTGGTTGGCTGACAATGCACCGTTAGTTTCCGCCACCGCCAATTACCTATCGTAGATCACTCGTTCTAGTATCCTTCCTAGTGTATCCAACAGACAAATTGGTCGATACGAGGACGGTACTCCAGGCGGTTTCCTTCCTTTTGGCAGTAGTACCAAGTGCTGTAGATTCCACTGTGTGGGGAAGATCCCCTCCTGCAAACATTTCCCCAAGGTGTGTTGGAAAGCGTCTGGTCCAGCCGTAATGGCCGCTTTGACTGCCTCATTTGGGATTCCATCCGGTCCGGGTGTTTTATAGTTTTTGACCCTCGACAGCAGATGCTCTAGGACGCTACACCATGACTTTCACGGCGGTGACTATGTCACTATTACTCTTTTCGTTGTGAAACGTTAACATTGCCGGTCACGGAAAACGGACCACAGGTATTAATATTTTCAACTTTGACGTTCTTTAATAGCTAAGCCACCCAAGGGTGGACGACATTTGAAAAGACTTATAGGAGTCTTTTTAAAAGCCGACGACGAAAGGCTTTCAAGGAGATATGCTCCATATTGATCGATCAGAACAGAGCACCATCTCATTGAAGACCGACGTTAGGGGCGCTGAGAGCCTAGTAAATCTCAATCCACCAGTTAGAGACGGAATGGATTAGATAGATTAGGGACCATTGAAGAGGAAAGAACCATCATTTATCGGGAAGAAAAGACATGGACAGATGAGTTTGGATATGAGTGTGGGGCGCCAATTTTTTTACGTGATTCTCAGGTGAGCGTCCCGGGATGGAAGCGGACATCTAGTAGTTGACTCACAGTCGATGCTGAGAATATGGAAAGACCACTTCTCCAGACGGTGGTGGTCAAGATACCGCTGTCAAGCAGAATGAACCCATCACTTTTGACGATTATGATAGAAAAGTCCGTGCACTCGAGCTAGACGAAGCTAAGATAGTTAAGGTATCTAAACGAATGTCTAATAAAGCTGCTGGTGCAGATGGACTCTCTGCGTCAACTCATCTGCAGGATATGGTCGTATCCGTATAACTGTGCCAATTGTAGGGGTATAAGCTTTCTGTCGTGCTGTGTGAATACCTGAAACCATTCGTGATCAATCTGATAGGTCCCTGTCAATGTGGTTTCAGGTCAGAAAAGATGAGCCACACTTTAGCAGATCTATCACCTCTTCGTCGACCTAATAGGGACGAGCTATACAAAGACATGTCGCTTTTCGATCTCCCTGCCGAACTCGTCAAGTTGTACAGGATGACTATGGAGAATTCTTGCTGCTCCATCAGGGCTGGAGCCGAATTAACCGAGATTCAGGCAGTAGGACGCATTGTCATGCAACTAATTCAACATCATTCTTGAAAAGATTATGCGGAACTCACTGGCCAGTACAAGAGGCACGATCTGGTGTAAGTTTGCGCTATTGCTTGCATATGCTGAGGACATTGCCGTAATTGGGAGAGGGCTAAGCCATACATGCTCTCGTCAAAGAAAGACGCTCAACACCAACGTCTTGGCCAGAAAATTACTATGGGCAGCTGTTATCATGGAGTTCGTCTGTCTTGGCTCACTAATGATAAGCGACAACAAGGTAGGTAGGTAGGTAGGTTCGTAGCCTACCCAGAATTGAGAAGAATACACATAGGCCAGGGAAGCCCGTTGTGCAGCTACGAGGGGCGCTTATCCCCCTATTCTTGGAACCATTTTATGCTTCTTAAGAAGTTAAGAAGGTCAGATATTCCTACTTGCTGAACATCTGTCAGGTCGTTAAAGAAGTAAGATCCTAGGTATCGTTTCCTGATTGTGCAGAATGCTGGGCAGGCGCAGACAGCTACTGCAGAAATCATTCGGAACTAATTCCAGTTTTTGCGCGCGACTGCCAATAAGGCAGTGTCCTGTGATGACACCGATGATTTTGTAGATGTCAGTTCTTTCTAGGGAGATTATACTCCTAGTCCGTTGACTGTCGAGCCGGGGCCAGATTTGCCTGGTAATGAGGCAGGTATGTCCCTGGGTCCATCTCAGGTTCATCTCGGCCCTGGCGAAATTTGTAGGATTATGTTTAATGGTTGACAGGGGTATTCCATCACAAGCAACTTTTGGTTGTAGCGTCGTTCCTTGTCTGGCGAATGTGTCGGATCTCTCATTTCCTGGAATTTCGCTGTGTTCCGGTACCCAGGTAAGTTGTATGTCAAACTGTTCGGCCATTTCATTAAGAGATAGTGTGTGGATAGGAATTGAAATGGCAACGTCATCAGCGTAGGCAATAACGTCCAGGCCTTCTTTCTCCAGTTTAATTATTAGTTCGTTTACAACTACATTCCAGAGAAGAGGTGAGAGGACCCCTCCTTGTGCGGTTCCCCTGGTAACCACTCTGATGGTTGCTTGGCTTCCCCATTTGGAGTGGATTTTGCGCGTTAATAGTAACTCGCTGATCAGCTCTATCAGAGTCCTCTCCACCTTTAGCTTTTCTAGCCCTTCTATTACTGCTTTCGGAGTGACGTTGTTAAAAGCGCCCTCTATGTCTAGGAAGGCTGTTCTTTAAGATGGATTAATCTTTCGATTTTCCTCACAAGTGTATGCAAGGCTGTTTCGACAGATCTACCCTTACAGTAGGCGTGCTGTGCCTTAGAGATTAGGGAGGAAATTTTGGCGTATGTGTACCTAAGTCTATCTGCCTTTCCAAAGTTTTTAGTTCAAAGGATGATAGACCGATAGGCCTTAGATCCTTGGGGAAAGTGTGAGAATTCCTGCCGACCTTGGGGATGAAAAGTACCTTTGCGCACTTCCACTTTTCTGGAATGTGACTCCCAGCTAGGCATCCTTTAAAAATAATCTCTAGCCATGGTATAGTCCATTCCATAGTTTGTGTGAGTTCGATAGGGTACATTTCACCCGAACCTGGCGATTTATAAGCGACAACAAAGCCAGCGCTGCTGAAAAGACGCAGAATAACACTTGCTAACCGCTGTTTCTTTGGGCTCAAGAGGCAATTGAGAAGGAAAGTACTCTCTCGAAAGTCCAAGGTGGCCCTTTACCACGCAGAGGCTTGGACCCTATCAGAAATGAATGAGAGGCGCTTAGAGAGGAAAATTCTGCGTGTGATCTTCGGACCCGTTTGTGTAAGCGGAGATTGAAGGAGAAGACTTAACCACGAACTCTGTGCGCTGTACAGCGACATCGGCCTGGTCAGACATCAGGATACAACGTGTAAGATGGTTGGGCCATGTAGAACCCGAGGGACATCGCAGCAGTGGACGGCGGCATCTAAGGTGACACACGTAGGTGGAAAGGGCGTGCGGCACTGGAAAGAGCTGGTCAGATATCGTGGTGGTTTAGAGGGGCATCTTGTTTGAGGCCTATTCTCACCCCAAGCTGTAGCGCCATCTAAGTAGGTGAGTACGTCTTGAGTTAAACATTTGTCACATTGACCGAGTATAGGCTCAACTGGTACATAATAGGTCGGGGGTGTCGATCTTTATTGGTGGAGCAAATCAAGCTATCGTATGGGCATAACACCTACTGTAGCTGGTTCTTTAGCAAAAATAGCATTGATCTGTAGGATCAATGCCCATCGGTGTCTCCTTCCTTCCTCTCGTTTACCCCCAGCCGCACTGTGTCAACGATATTATAAGGTTCAACCTTGAGAGCGGGTTTGATATAAAAGCCCTTGAGCAGTGGGAATCGGTTGTGAATCATGATTACTCACCGTTGACGCACAAACCTGACCAAAACCAATATGTTGAAACTGTAAAAAGGTAACGGGCTCCAGTTGAACTTAAGGGACAGACATCTCCCGGGAAGCTAGAATAAGATACCGGGCCAGAATCGTGTTGTTCATTCACTCTACATGGCCAAAACGTTGGATCGTGGTAGAGTCTCTTCCCTCACACTCCGCCAAGCACATATGTAGGCCCGGAAATTGCAGACAAACTGTTCCACTCGAAACGACCAAGAGCTTTCTTACCCACTCTCCATGAGATTCAATGCTTTACACCATTAAAGACGATCACTCCTGTGGGTTCAATGGTCTAGACAAGGGGTAGCAATGATTTTCTCTTTGAATTCACTGTGCAAACCGGGTAAACGCCAATGAACACTTGAACGATAGACAAACTAGACGAATCCCCGCTGACTATGGTAAGAGGATTATCAGCAAGCTGCAGTGCAGACCGAACAAGTGCGTAGGTTAAGGCCAGAATTCACTTCGAACCGAAAAGTTAACATTCGCTTAAGCGTTTATCCAAAGCCGGAGACCAGCTGCATGTTCAATGTTATCAAATACGGCACATCCCAGACATGTCAACACCATAAATCGATAGATACCATTATCCGAACTACGGATTCGCCCTTACACATTGTTGCGTAACAGAATTACCAAAAAAAGTCCACAAAACCCAACCGCGTGAGCGATGATGATGGAGAAAAACGTTTTATTGATGCAATATCGATATACCCGCCTAGCTTGGTTCAATAAATTAAATTTTGCATTAAAGGAAAAATGGAAAAAAAAAGTCGAAATCGTTGTACTGGATGTTTATGCTGGACCGCCGCGGTTGATGTAATCCATTTCTGTTGGGTCAATTGGCTTCCTTCGATATCTCGGTGGCAATTCCCAATCCTCGATGGCCGGCTGTTTACTAGACTTCTGAAATAACCCCATCACACAGAATATCAGCCAATGAATGATGTTATTTAACAACAATGTGAAAAAGGTACCGCGGGTGATCCGGATTTACTGGCGGCCGGTGTAGCTGCTGTAGAAGTCGGTTGGGAACCGTCTCTGCCAAATCCACCTTTGCGGAATTTAATTAACGGAAGGCGCCTTAAAGCTTGACTTGTTTTCGTAAGGAAAACCATTTTTCTTTTAATTTTTTTTTGACTTCCTTTCTAGGATTTTCAAAAGGAACTCCACCGCCGTCCAGTACTGCTCACAAGTCAGCTGTTTATGTCAACACAAGACTGACAGGCATACATGGTTCCCGTATTTTCAAATACTTCGACGTGTTAGCAGGTTTAAAACCACACCCAACTTCAGTGAGTAAACAAACATTTTGACAGATCCCAATTGGTTTCAACCATTCTACGCATCAAGGTTTTGTTTTTAATAAAATTTATCATTTTCTCCTGCAAAACGCGTTCACATTCAATATTGGATGAATGTCTAAGATGCCAGTAGATATAAACCGCCTAACCGATGGTTGGCTAGAGCTCGAAAGCGATCCGGGGCTCTTCACACTCCTCTTGGAGGATTTCGGCGTGAAAGATGTCCAAGTGGAAGAGGTATACGACCTGCAAAAACCCATTGAAGGCCCCGTCTACGGATTCATATTTCTCTTTCGCTGGATCGAAGAGCGGCGGGCACGCAGGAAAATCGTCGAAACCACAGAGATATTCGTTAAGGATGAGGAGGCCGTCAGTAATATTTTCTTCGCCCAGCAGGTTGTGCCCAATAGTTGTGCTACACACGCCCTCCTATCGGTCCTACTCAATTGCAACGATCTACCATTGGGCGAGACTCTCAATCGTCTCAAAGCACACACTAAAGGAATGTGTCCCGAGAACAAGGGCTGGGCTATTGGAAATACGCCCGAGTTGGCTTGCGCACATAATTCCCATGCGATGCCGCAAGCTCGCAGGCGATTGGATAAAAGCAGCGGTGTGACTACGGGTCGTTTTACCGGCGAAGCATTCCACTTTGTAAGTTTTGTGCCGATCAATGGGCACTTGTTCGAGTTGGATGGTTTGAAACCGTTTCCGATGGATCACGGCCCGTGGGACACACACGAGGATTGGACGGCGAAATTTCGTCGGGTTATGGCCGATCGACTTGGTATTTCCACAGGCGAACAAGACATTCGCTTTAACTTAATGGCTGTCGTCCCTGATCGCCGGATTGCCGTCACTCACAAGCTAAAGATGCTACGCACGAACCAAGCAATTGTCTCAGGTACACTGCAGAAACTGCTCAAGGCAAACGAAGAGGGGAATAATGACGAAAAGAAGGAGATACTCGAGAATCGTATCGCTTCACCGCCACTCCTTGAACCGAATGCATTTACAGCCCGCGACCTGCAATCACTGCTGAAGAATCTCGATTCGGAGATTGCCATAAGCGAGCAGCACCTCAACGACGAGAACGACAAGCGCTACATGTTCAAGGTAAGCAATCAACTGTCGCTGGCATGCCCTTAACCTCTGCTTTTTTGTAGGTTGACGACTGTAGACGCACGCACAACTACGATGAATTCATCTGCACCTTCCTGTCGATGCTGGCCCATCAGGGATTCCTGGGAGAGCTGGTCAGCCAGCATTTGCTGCCATCAAAGAAGATTACAGGACAGAATGCTGTCAGCCGACTGAGCCGACAAGTGGCAAACAAGAAGAATGGGAAATCGCCGAAAACTCCTGGTCGCCGGAGAAAGGGCAGGAACAAGTGCAAGAAGCGAAAGTAGAGCTGAAGACCGATTTTTAGTTTTTTAAGCGCAATAAAGCGACTATCACAACTCAATACCGGCTTTCTAGCTAGAGCGAAGTAAGCGGCGGACATCACCCAGTTTGAAGTAAGCACTTACGAGATGTCTGGGAAAGCAGAAGGAAGAGCTTGAAGTGTGGTAACGCAGGAGGAAGCGTTACCAATACTGAAATGTATTTGAACTTATTTTGCGGACGGATTAGCAAGGTTCTTCTTACTTTTCTTTGATGATGATTTGGTCAAGCAATTTACTTGCGGCAGTTCTAGTCGAATGGGATGGCACGTTGTTGCAGAGACGCCGATCTTAATTCTTGACTAACTGGTCGCGTATCATGTCGAAGAGGGTCACTGCTGCTCCTCTTTTCGAATAACATATGAACAGTACTCCTTTTCCATCCAACAGCAACCGATTTTGTCTTCATTAGAGCAAAGGAAGCACGCTACCTTGACTGCTGGTTACTCCTTACTAAGCTCCCTTCCTTGTGATCACCAAGCTAGCAGCATTGCTTGCTAGAGATGCCCTTGCTCGCTCGCCCGATTGGTTTTAGTGACCGAGCAAGCTTAACTGTTAGTAATATAGTGACCGAGCGGGCTTGCTCGCTTGGTAATATAGTGACCGAGCGAGCTTGCTCACTTGGTACCATAGTGACCGAGCGAGCTTGCTCACTTGGTACCATAGTGACCGAGCAAGCTTGCTCACTTGGTACCATAGTGACCGAGCGAGCTTGCTCGTTGGGTTTTAGTGACCGAGCAAGCTTAACTGTTAGTAATATAGTGACCGAGCGGGCTTGCTCGCTTGGTAATATAGTGACCGAGCGAGCTTGCTCACTTGGTACCATAGTGACCGAGCGAGCTTGCTCACTTGGTACCATAGTGACCGAGCAAGCTTGCTCACTTGGTACCATAGTGACCGAGCGAGCTTGCTCGTTGGGTTTTAGTGACCGAGCAAGCTTAACTGTTAGTAATATAGTGACCGAGCGGGCTTGCTCGCTTGGTAATATAGTGACCGAGCGAGCTTGCTCACTTGGTACCATAGTGACCGAGCGAGCTTGCTCACTTGGTACCATAGTGACCGAGCGAGCTTGCTCACTTGGTACCATAGTGACCGAGCGAGCTTGCTCACTTGGTACCATAGTGACCGAGCGAGCTTGCTCACTTGGTACCATAGTGACCGAGCAAGCTTGCTCACTTGGTACCATAGTGACCGAGCGAGCTTGCTCGTTGGGTTATAGTGACCGAGCGAGCTTGCTCGTTTGGTTATAGTGACCGAGCGAGCTTGCTCGTTTGGTTATAGTGACCGAGCGAGCTTGCTCGTTTGGTTATAGTGACCGAGCATGCTTGCTCGTTTGGTTATAGTGAGCGAGCGAGCTTGCTCGTTTGATTATAGTGACCGAGCGAGCTTGCTCGTTTGATTATAGTGACCGAGCGAGCTTGCTCGTTTGATTATAGTGACCGAGCGAGCTTGCTCGTTGGGTTACAGTGACCGAGCGAGCTTGCTCGTTGGGTTACAGTGACCGAGCGAGCTTGCTCGTTGGGTTACAGTGACCGAGCGAGCTTGCTCGTTGGGTTACAGTGACCGAGCGAGCTTGCTCGTTGGGTTACAGTGACCGAGCGAGCTTGCTCGTTGGGTTACAGTGACCGAGCGAGCTTGCTCGTTTGTTTATAGGGACCGAGCGAGCTTGCTCGTTTGTTTATAGGGACCGAGCGAGCTTGCTCGTTTGGTTATAGTGACCGAGCGAGCTTGCTCGTTGGGTTACAGTGACCGAGCGAGCTTGCTTGTTGGGTTACAGTGACCGAGCGAGCTTGCTCGTTGGGTTACAGTGACCGAGCGAGCTTGCTCGTTGGGTTACAGTGACCGAGCGAGCTTGCTCGTTGGGTTACAGTGACCGAGCGAGCTTGCTCGTTGGGTTACAGTGACCGAGCGAGCTTGCTCGTTGGGTTACAGTGACCGAGCGAGCTTGCTCGTTGGGTTACAGTGACCGAGCGAGCTTGCTCGTTTGTTTATAGGGACCGAGCGAGCTTGCTCGTTTGGTTATAGTGACCGAGCGAGCTTGCTCGTTGGGTTACAGTGACCGAGCGAGCCTGCTCGTTGGGTTACAGTGACCGAGCGAGCTTGCTCGTTGGGTTACAGTGACCGAGCGAGCTTGCTCGATGGGTTACAGTGCCCGAGCGAGCTTGCTCGTTGGGTTACAGTGACCGAGCGAGCTTGCTCGTTGGGTAACAGTGGCCGAGCGAGCTTGCTCGTTTGTTTATAGAGACCGAGCGAGCTTGCTCGTTTGGTTATAGTAACCGAGCGAGCTTGCTCGTTTGGTTATAGTAACCGAGCGAGCTTGCTCGTTTGGTTATAATAACCGAGCGAGCTTGCTCGTTTGGTTATAGTAACCGAGCGAGCTTGCTCGTTTGGTTATAGTAACCGAGCGAGCTTGCTCGTTTGGTTATAGTAACCGAGCGAGCTTGCTCGTTTGGTTATAGTAACCGAGCGAGCTTGCTCGTTTGGTTATAGTAACCGAGCGAGCTTGCTCGTTTGGTTATAGTAACCGAGCGAGCTTGCTCGTTTGGTTATAGTAACCGAGCGAGCTTGCTCGTTTGGTTATAGTAACCGAGCGAGCTTGCTCGTTTGGTTATAGTAACCGAGCGAGCTTGCTCGTTTGGTTATAGTAACCGAGCGAGCTTGCTCGTTTGGTTATAGTAACCGAGCGTGCTTGCTCGTTTGGTTATAGTAACCGAGCGAGCTTGCTCGTTTGGTTATAGTAACCGAGCGAGCTTGCTCGTTTGGTTATAGTAACCGAGCGAGCTTGCTCGTTTGGTTATAGTAACCGAGCGAGCTTGCTCGTTTGGTTATAGTAACCGAGCGAGCTTGCTCGTTTGGTTATAGTAACCGAGCGAGCTTGCTCGTTTGGTTATAGTAACCGAGCGAGCTTGCTCGTTTGGTTATAGTAACCGAGCGAGCTTGCTCGTTTGGTTATAGTAACCGAGCGAGCTTGCTCGTTTGGTTATAGTAACCGAGCGAGCTTGCTCGTTTGGTTATAGTAACCGAGCGAGCTTGCTCGTTTGGTTATAGTAACCGAGCGAGCTTGCTCGTTTGGTTATAGTAACCGAGCGAGCTTGCTCGTTTGGTTATAGTAACCGAGCGAGCTTGCTCGTTTGGTTATAGTAACCGAGCGAGCTTGCTCGTTTGGTTATAGAAACCGAGCGAGCTTGCTCGTTTGGTTATAGTAACCGAGCGAGCTTGCTCGTTTGGTTATAGAAACCGAGCGAGCTTGCTCGTTTGGTTATAGAAACCGAGCGAGCTTGCTCGTTTGGTTATAGTAACCGAGCGAGCTTGCTCGTTGGGTTACAGTGACCGAGCGAGCTTGCTCGTTTGGTTATAGTAACCGAGCGAGCTTGCTCGTTTGGTTATAGTAACCGAGCGAGCTTGCTCGTTTGGTTATAGTAACCGAGCGAGCTTGCTCGTTTGGTTATAGTAACCGAGCGAGCTTGCTCGTTTGGTTATAGTAACCGAGCGAGCTTGCTCGTTTGGTTATAGTAACCGAGCGAGCTTGCTCGTTTGGTTATAGTAACCGAGCGAGCTTGCTCGTTGGGTTACAGTGACCGAGCGAGCTTGCTCAGCCGCCTGTTCACTCGCCGGTGATCACCACGAGACCTTGTTCCCCCGCCCGATTGCTAGTGATCGACGAAGCAAATAAATAAAAACACAAACAACTTCAATCAAAATCTGAGAATCATTTAATTTCATCCGATAAAAAATTAAGGATTCATGAATATACAGTACAATACAGGTGTAATGTAATTTGCGACGGGCCCCAAGTGTGCACACGCGCCCGTCCAGAAATTAACTACAAAACGAAAGAGTAAATTGGCTTATGACAGAAGATACAAGAAGAGAAACGAGAAATGAATGAAAAAGAAGAGAAAAGAGAGAGGGAGAGAAGGGAGAGAAACAAAATCAACAATACATGTGCTACGTACTAGTTTTAACGGTAACAAGATCAATATTTTGTATGCGTGTCCTCATATACTCTTCACGAGTGATTATCACCTCCTTCAGCTGATCGTGGGTAGTTTTGTGAGCGTTTTACGCTGCACGAGGAGGATGGAGTGAATGATTACGCGAACATGACTATAAACTAAGATTTGAATAAAATTTGGTTTCGATGATAGGATGATCTAGTGGCTAAGCGATCGTAGGGGTCTTTAGGTTTCTTTTTTGGTTTAAGAGAAAACAATTGCACTTCTGACGACGAGATAGGGATTTCCTTCACCGCTATATTCTACGGCTTTTGATTGTAGGAAATAGAGAAGGGAAAACGAAATAACGAACGATAAACAAAAGAATCCGATCAATAGGCTTCTTCAGTATGACGATCGGATCGCGGGTGAGGAAAGAGCGTTAAGTTATTTGTATGGCTATCTACTATGTATGTATCGCGGCTGCTACTGGACTTTGCTAGTTTCGTGGACTCTGGTCGCACGGCTTAACGACGTTATAGTAAACTTATAATCTAATTTTCTCGCGTAGTAATTTGTTCCTTGTTGGGTTTGTTTTCTGTTTTTTTTTGGATTTATATTTGGGATTTAAGGTGAGAAGTAGACGGTCGACTACTTCAAGCGCCTCGGATTGGTTATTCTAAATCTTAGAATATACAATAGACTAGGCTAAGATAATTCAGCTGTTAACAGCGACATCATTGGGCTGTGATGTTGGATTTGGTTGCGGCTCGGCGTTCGTTTCGATATTGTTTATGGAAGTGTTAGCTGCCGGATTGCCATTGGTTAGTTTCGTTTTAGTTAATTCATCAGTCTCATGCTCGGTGAAAGCAGTCAGCTTCTTGAGAGTTTCGGTTGTATCATTCGATTCCGTGTCTCTTAAATGCTTTTCGATCTCTGTCCGGACTTTGGCAATGTCTTGCTGACTGGGAATAGGAGAATAATTGAATGAACCGTCGGATAAGGATGGCGGGGTCTAACGATATGCGTACCTGATTTGAACGAAAACGATACCATTGATTCCATTGAGCATATCGAGCACGGAACCCATGGTTGGTGGTTGAATTTGTATGGGTGGTAGGCCAGTGGTCAGTTTGCCATTGGAGTAGATGTCGTTCATTTTCTTTTGTAGGACGACAGCTTGTTGTGTCAACAGCTGTAGGCACTGTGATGATTCTTGAGTCTTTTCGTGATTCTCGCCCAACTGTAAAGACACGATTAGTGAGACTGTTATCGTCAAGAGTATTGGGTACGAACCTGTGATTTGTAGATTGCGTACGTTTCCTTCTCGTTGCTCAGAGCCGAACGGAAATCGCCCATACAGCTCTGTGTCCGAGCGACCAAATGATAGCTCACAGCAACATTCATCGATTTTTCGCCGTGATACTTCAGGTTCAAGGCCAATGCGTGTTCAATGAACCGAAGCGACAACTCATATTCCCCGACTGCGTGTAGTATCAAACTGATGTTGCTCTGAAAACAACAATGTAACAATGAAGGCGAAAGAAAAGCACTGGAGTACGGTGATAACCTTACATCGATTAGAGCGACCTCGGGATGATCCTCGCCGAAGATCAACAAAAACAAATAGCGTGCCCGGTACAAGAGCTTAAGCGACGTACTTATCTGTCCATTTGCGAAACAATACAACGCCAAGTGGGCCTGAAAGTAGAAAAAACAACAGTCAAATCCTGTCTACCTGTATCAAATGGGATCTTACATATTCCAGGATCGTGTACGGATGATCGATACCATTTACGCGCTCGCTCATGATCAGAGCTCGTTGCTGGATGGCCAGTGCCTCCTGTGGATCGCCCAGAATATAACTCAATCGAGCTAACATCCTCAAACATTGACCGTTCTCAACATGCATTGCCCCAAATACATTGTTCAATAGATTCAACGCCTCACTGATCAGCTCATAGCCTTCCTTGAAGTAGCCCTGTTGGATCTTTGTCTGTGCGGTTGTATAGAAATTATATGCGTCCGATGCACGCGGATTGATGTGCTTCACAATCGGGAACACATTGACTATATCCTCGTCCGTGAACGTTGGCTTGTTGCGCGATTCAAAGTTATACTCGCGCAGGAGGATCTGTATGCCAACTTTGAGACAGAAGGCACGTAGTACACTGATCTTTTGCAGTTTATACGCATCAATGACTGACTTGTCGTTGCTTGAATCATATTCCAAATCAAAGTCCCAATAAGCCTTGATCTCACGTTTGATATTCTGCCACATGGATTTGGGTGTCATTAAAGCCCAATCGTTGTTATCACTGCCCAGCAAGGCGGTCTTGCCGTTCTTTCGCTTATTCCGCCGTTTATTTGTCTTTTGCAATTCGTCCGAGCCCAATGCGGGCGGATTAACCGGCCCGGAGGTCAGTAGACAATTGAGAAAGTGACTAATAGCCGATGCCAAGCTCATGACTTCGGTGTTCTGCATGTAAGTGTAATAGATATGTTTGGCGGCACGTACGATAAGCTCCTGAATGGCGGTGCGGTAGAGGTAGTCCAGACGCGGTACTTTGCCCAATTGTTGTGCGACTTTGCCCAAGTAACGCATGTTAATGCCGCGAGCGTGTAGTGCTTCGGTCAGATTGGTGCCGTCAAATGAGTCGGGCAGATGATTCATGTGCAATTCGACAAAGGCGGGAATTTGCTTGAGCACCAAGAACTCTGCTGCGTCACGTACCAATTGCTTTTGTTTCTTCAACGACCACGGCATGTCGGGCGAGTCGACGTGCTTGATACCTGGCGAATAGACGTCGGGATTAAAGCGGAAATCGAATTTATACGGCTGCAGTGAGCCGACAGCTTCACAGGCTTGTTTCACAACTTCGGCTGCTTGTTTGAAGTGTTCGGTACCGACCTCGTTCACGCTCTCGGCTAATTTCTTAACATCGTCGACTGTAGCGTTTGCGTTCACCTCATCGTTGGCCGAAACCTTTTCTATTGCACTCTCCAAGGCCGATTCATCGTCGTCTTTGTGATCCTTATCATCGATCACTTGATTCTTATTGGCGTCCGTCGTCTGAGTGGAACCTTCGATCTTCTTCCAAATCGACGGAACCTGTCGCATACCAGGCGCAGCGTGACGAATGAAATTCACATAACTCTCCTTGAGGAAGGCCTCGAGGAGCTCTTGCCGCAGACAAGCCAATTTGTGTTTGTGTTCGATGGGGAATCCCATTGCCTTTAACTCGGGACTAGGTTCTTCACCTTCGATCTTAAGGAAGTTCACATCCGACGGGAAAGTGCGTAGTAAATCTAAAATATAGTGACGACCATCGTTGCCGATGATACCCTTGCATTCGACGGACGAGCACAGTTCGACTTCTTCGCCCTTCTCGTTGAAAACCTTATGGGGAAGGATATTAAGATGTTTGGCAGCCTTGCGCAGTAATTCCAAGTACTTCGGATGACTGAGAACCGTCTTGCCGAAGTCAATTGATCCGTAAACGACAGATTGCTCTTGTTCACGTTCCAAGATACCGGGAATAATCGATTGTGCGGTAACACGATAGCCACGATAGTCTATTACCACAGTTCCGAGCGTATAGAGACCCTCGATATCGACAATGTTGTACAATCGGACACCGTGCAAGTCGTTGCGGGGCGCAACAAAGGCAGCGACATCGCCGCCCAACTCTTTGTAATGATCGCGCACATCGAATCCCAATGAGAAGAATATGTTGTTCCAAATGAACATTTGCATTTTGGCATCTTCACCCGGATTGATGGCCAGAACGTTGCCATCAATGACTGCCATAGCGCCACGAGTTGCTGCGATCACGAAATCGCCGTGAACCTTGAAGATGGCACGTTCGCGTAGCAATCTATCAGGCAATGTCTTACGTGGAAGTTCACGTGTTGTCTGTAGTTCTTCGTTCCAATCGCGCGTTTGACCAGGAATGTGCTCCTCATACCTAAAGAGAGAGAGATAGAGAGAGAAAGAATCAGTTTTGGACCAACAGCTCTCATATCGACTTACCCTAGCTTGGACGAGAAAGCATCCTCGGCACGGATGGCATCGATTGTATGCTCCAATTGTGGCGAGCACCATGTGTACACCTGGTACGGTGTAGCAACCCGCTCGAAGGCATGTCGCAGGGTTCGTTTCTTTTGCATTTGCGAGAATGCCCGCTTAAATGAGGGCGAAATCTGTGACAATAGGTCGATTAACGAGTGACACAAATGACTAGGATTGTCTGGTTTTGGATTGAACACATCATCAGTCGATTGGTTAATGTAGAATCCTTTCGGACAGGCGGAAATATGGAATCGTTTATCCTCCATCGTGACCACATACAAGTACATCAAATCGCCGTGTAACTTGCGTGGTCCGGGCGGTGGATTCCATGCCGATGTTGTAAGAACTTTCAATGCCTGTGGACCTTTTGACGTCTTCACGCCCGGCTGTAGGGGCAACAATGGGCGTTCCTTCGATCCGGGCATTATATAATCGGGTGGAGTACAATCCACACTGTCGGGACGTGATTTCTTCTTCTCCAATAGGTCGCCTTGGGTAATTGTATGCAAGAAAGAAAGTGAATTACAATCGACTCCGTTGTATGCATCGGCCGGGTCCATTGATTTAAGCAAATCCCTCACATGACGCACATGAATTCTAGCCTCTCGCATCGTATATGGCTCTTCGACCACTTTAATCGTGGAATTATGCTTTAAACCTTCGATATTCTTCAGTTCGGCGAAATTATCCAACGTAACACCGTCCAATTGCAATGAGAAACACGTGCGATGGCAAGTATCCTCGCGATCCATGAGAAGTTGATGGATTTCCTGTACCAATTCCATGCTGGAAAGTTGAATTGATAGCAATTCTGCGCCTGGACTTTGAATATGCACCGTAATTCCGTTGTCGTGCAACATATCCAAATCGATACTTTCCTCCGAACGATCATCGGTCGCATTCTCGTCCTCAGTTGCAGTAGTTTTTGTCTTTTTCTCCGTCCCATTGGCGTTTGTCTCCTCGCTAGTGTGTCCGTTTGTCAAGACATTGGGATTTTTGTTTCCATTTTTAGCACCTTTACCTACGAGAGGAAGGACGAGAAGAAATGTTTCATATGTATGGTCAAAGGGGAGGATCAATCAATGCAAATGGAAATGAGATATGCGATGTACGAGAAGCAGGCGGCTGCTGTGTCATAGGGGTTATCAGCAATCGCAAGAGAGCTATGCGAAGCCATAGAGATGTTTGTTAAATGGGAAAAAAGGGGGAGGAAATGCGTAGGAAACATCTAGAGATGAAGAGCCAAACACAAGTCTCAATCTCGTGCATTTAATTTGGCGATTAAGTTAATGGGTACGACGGCGATTTGCCAACCTTGAACACCATCTACCCCGATTCAATAACAACACAATCTAGGTACTAAGGGGCGGTTCGCATTCACCGACTTCTATTCGATTATCAAGAGTACAGCGAACGAATGGTGGCCGACACGCACATATTGCTGTACCCGCGTAGAGATAAGATTTCACACCAATTGGATGCTTAACATACGAATGTAACATGCTCGAGTCAATCTACCTGTGAAGAAGTACGTGATAAGGAATGAGTTCTTGAATAGAAACAGCTGCACGCTCATAGGCAAGAGGTACAGCATCTTTACACAAACCGAGCACAAAAAAATAAGAAAGAAATCCCTTCTCAGCCGCTGAACTAGTACAACTAGACCGCTTGCAATCGAGTAGCGACTGGGTAAGCATGTTTATTGGGTTCTTATCAGGGAAAACACGAATTAAACAGATTCCTGTAGTGCACAGCAAAATCGACATTCCTCACGCAAGAGAAACAAAGAGAGAGAGAGTGAGTGGGAGACAAATAGGTCTGATATGGTCTATTCGACGGCTGTTAATGCTAATTGATAGTGAGATGGCGATCGTCAAGATGAGATTAATCAGAGACCACTCCGTAGTATTGTCTCAGGTAGCAAGCGCCAGCTGAGAGACTTTCACTTTCCCATTGGCACACATTAGATTCTTGTGCTTCAGATGCACTTGCCCTCTGTTCAATGATTTCACAACATTCTGGCGAGATTTCAAAGCCACGTGCTCGATACGAGAAAAAACTAACAAATTGCTTCCTGGCAACACTTCTACTGGACAACGACAGGCCGTTCGCGGAAGAACAATGCCCACCCCCGACACACTATACTGATAACATCCATTTGGCATTCGGTCACAGATGATCGTTGCTCTCCCTCTGGCCCCATCACAAAGCTCGATGCCATTCTAGACGACAAAGTCACGTGTCCCCGGTCCGCAGGGAAGAATTTCTTTTTCCACCAAGCATTCGCATCAAATCTGGATACAGTCCAATAGGAAAATCATATTACCCAATGCCGTCGATGCGGTCTCCGGGTACGAGCACGTGTTGTGACCAATTATAGGTTACAAACCGATAAAATCTGGAAAACTTCATTTAAACCAATGCGCCGCGGTGTAATTCGATGGAAAAAACACAATAAACGCGTGCCCGGTGGCCGGGAATGAACTTTTCTTTCACAAAAACACACGAGAAAATCCACATTACGTAACGAGTGTTATATGACTGCTCTGCGGGGCTGACATGTCGTCGTCGCCCGAGACTATATTCATTCGAATTTGAATGCATTTAACCACTATCTGGATTGGATTGGACCATGTACATATGCATACGATTTATTTGGAGCATGTGACAAACCTTTTTTCTTGGCCGCATTCTCGCTATTTACCCCCGTCGATGATGGGGCGGCTGCTGTCGCTTTTGTAACACCCGTGGTGCCGCCGCTGGAAGACTTTGCACCGGTCTCTTCCTTCTTATCACCACCGACTACTGTCGTCTTTGCAGTACTCTTCTTCTCCTCCGTCTCCAGGGCCATGCTTATCCCTTTATTTCCTTCACGAAAATTTAATTTTTTCGATTTTATGTTTTTTCCCCCGTTTTCTCTTCCTTTCTATGGCCGATTTACCCCCCACAAACCGATTAACGTAATAAAAAAGAAAATAAAAAAAAAAAACAAAAAAAAAATTCAAAAGCGAAAAAAAGAAAACTTAAAAGTCGATCGATTCAATGACCGACTTGAATAAGGTCTCCCCCGTTTGGTGTGGCGAATTTACAAGATAATTATCCAATTATTTCCCTTCTAAGCTCGATTGTTTTTTTTATAAATTAATTCAAATCGAAAAGTTTCCCGAACAACTTTGAAATTTTATTTGAAGAGAATCAGCGCGAACCTCCTCACCCGTCATGAGCGATCCACCAGAAACAACTGAGAATCGAATCGTGAATGGTGAATATGGAACGATGGGCCGCATGATGTTCCGGTTTTTTAAGTGAGTCTGTAGATGGGTGAGGTGTCATATGTAAGCTAGTTGCTTAGATGAAATGGAATGACATTGTTTCATTTTCCATACAATGACAGTTGACGTTTTTGATTTGAGACATCTGTCATTGATTTTGTTGACATACGAGCGAGTATTTTTATTTTTACAATTTCTTCCAATTTTACTTAATAAAATGGAAAATCCTTTCAAGAACAAACCAATTCAGGACACAAACGTCTCAGATGATAGCGAAAATGGCGAGGAGAAGAAGAAACGACCGGTGGTTAGAAGCGCAACCGACCTGCAACGACTGAAGCTCGAGAAACTGATGAAGAATCCGGTAAGTACACAACTCTATATCCAACCGACTGTTATCGCGAGACCTATCTATTCCGTTCTAGGACAAACCGGTTGTGATTCCAGAACAACCTAGAGAGAGAGACTATCTAGCCTCGGTTCCATCTTTCGTTCGTAATGTAATGGGCTCGAGTGCCGGTGCCGGATCTGGTGAATTTCACGTCTACCGCCACCTCAGGCGAAAGGAGTATGCTCGACAGAAATGCATACAAGCAAAGAGTTTGAAAGAGCAGATGGATGAGGAGTATCGTGCGAAATTGGAGAAAAATCGTCTCGAAGCGGAGGCAAAGACAGCTAAGAAACGAGCAAAACGTCTCAAGAAGAAACAGCGTGCGAAGAAGGTCAAGACGAAACCAAATGGGGAGAAGAGTGACGAAAAGAATCCGACAAGTGATGAGGACAACAACACTGATGAGAGTCCCGAAAGCGAGATGGCCACAAGTGGAACAGCACCGGACGACACAAATCGACAAGAGCACAAAAGTGACGCTGCAGAGAACGAAACTGAAGAGCCCACCAATGAAACAGTCCAGCCAGAACAAAACACTGCGACTGAAGGGAAAGACCCCTCAGAGGATGGATCACCGGGCGAACAGGAAGACAACAGTTCGGAAAAAGTTGAATCCAAAGAAGCCGACCAAAATCCAGATGAATTGAAGGAAGCGACTGATAGTAACACCGCAGAAGAACCGAATGAAGAGGGAAATAAATAAATTAAACGAAAGTGACTTTGGTTGTTTCATTTTAGCTTGGCAGCCCTAAGTAGACTCGCGACGATGGTTGGCCATGTCATACATTCGAGCAGCCTATTCAACTCGCTCGCTTATATTCCTTCGGTACAAACAGCGTTATAGACCGCCAAACGGCAGAGGGCACATCCGCTTCAGATATGGCAAGAGCATACAGCAAGACTGGGATGATGAGTTTCTTATAGTGTCATGGCACTAAATGACCTTTTTAGAAGCGGAGAACCCGGAACCCACAGCTGCAGTTCTGCTCAAAGCCGAAAATCGAATTTCTTCTTCTCAGATCAGATCCTCGTAAAACAGAAACACAGAATTTGCAACACCATCATGTACCACCATGTACATATGTATGTGCTTGTAAAGCATTTGATGCGCTGAACCACGAAGCAACCTTAAGTCGATTAGTAAAAGATATTTCAGAATGAAGGCGGGAGACAGCTACAGCAGCAAAACACCGATTTGTTTTGGAATACCACAGGGATCGAAGCTCGGACCAATACTGTTCATCCTATTCACAAACAACCTGTTTCGGGGCTTGAAGAATAGCATTCCCTTTGTAATCGCACATGATTTAGCCTCAGTTGCTCTGCACACTGACGCGATCTTTTGTCAGTCTGCAGTACCGCACATTCAGTTGGTTGAGGTCCATGTCCACCCCCTCAGGGTTGGATTCAAAGACCTTATGGTCACTTTGGTTTTCCGACAGAGGGCTATGCTTCTCAATTGCCTCCCGAGTCCAAAGACAGTGCTTGGCAAGAGTTATTCTGTGTCTGTTGTTGTTGTCCCTTGTCATTAGTGAGCCAAGGTAGACGAAATTCTTGACCACCTCAAATTTGTAGCTGCCCATAGTGACGTTCATGCCGAGACGGCGGTGTTTTGGGTCTTTTTTGGATGACAGCATGTATTTGGTTTAACCCTCGTTTACCTTCAGACCCACTTTAGCTGCTTCTGCTTCAGTGTTCACAAAAGCTTCACTGACGTCTCACTATGCTCTCGCAATTACTTTAATGTCATGTTGTTCGATGCAGACTAAGGCGAAAAATTGTAAGCTTTAAGTACATATGTAAGCGCGCGTCTCGAAACAATTCGCATCAAGACTTAATTCAGTAACATTAGCCTAATTTCGCCTCGGGGCGGAACCTCTCATTGGTAAGTACGTGGTTCTCCCACCTTAACATCCACAAAGGGACCTTGCGGTCAATCAACCGTCAACCAGATTGATCACCCTCCGAGGAACTAATATCGACTCGGATCATTTCCTTGTTGTAGCCAAGGTAAGAACCCGGATATCGAGGGAAGGGCTCAGCAGACAGTCCATCTGCGCCAGCAGCTTTATTCGACTGGAGTTTCGACATGGCAATCTCAACTTTTTCGATGTCAGGGAGACGGAATTCTCTGCGATCTTCGTCGTTAAGAAATGGATCATTCTGCCTGACGGCGGTATGTTGGCTGTCATCGCCGTTATACAGTCTGCAGAAGTGGTTTTTCCAAATTCTCAGCATCGACTGCGATTCCACTACTAGGTGTCCGTTCTCATCCTTACAGGCCTCCGTTCGGGCTCTATAGCCTTGGGACATTCGTTTTATCCGTTGATAAAATCTTCGAACGTCGTGCCTGCAATAGCACCTCTCCAAGTTTTCAATCGCCCGCCTCTCGTGCTCTTTCTTTTCTCCCTTTGGAAGCTTATGTTCCTCCCTTCTTTTAAGCTCGTAGAGCTCACGAGCCGCTCTTGTTTTTTGTGTAGTGAGGCTCCTGCTTTTCTGCATGAACCCTTCTACACTCGTCATCGAACTAGGTGTTTCGTCGTGGTGGAGCTTTAAGGCCCAACACTTCCGTAGCCGTGCTCTTCAGAGCTTGTTTGCACTGGCTCCATTGTTGCTCTACTGAGTGAGTGAAGGATTGAGGTGTATCGGAGAGCTTGAGGGAGACGCGGTTGGCAAAGGCACTGGCGATCTCCGACGATAGTAGCTTACCGACGTAATAGCTTGGTGTTCTAACTCTACTTCGCCGTGTTCCTGTTATCCGTTGACGTATCTTTAATGGTCTTAGCCGATGTTTGCTCCTTGGAAAGTACAAACATCAAGAATAGTGGAGAAGTGTCTGATGTCCATCGCGATGGGATCAATCTGGTTGGTGACTGATTGATATGGCGACAGCCAGGTGCCTTTTGTGCATATCGAGGTGGAGAAAGCGTGTGCTGGCTACAAGAAGATTTCGCCCCGTGGCCAGGTCGATCAGCCTGAGTTCGCTATCGGATGTGGTATCATGTAGGCTGTGTGTGCCGATGACCCGTTCAAAGGTGCTTTCCTTACCCAGTTTAGCGTTAAAATCTCCTAGTATGATTTTGGTATCATAGCTGGGGCATTTGGTATATTATGTTCTGTCTAGGAGATCAAAGAAATCATCTTTGATTGAGTCATCCTTGTCTTCCGTGGGGGCATGGAAACATGAGGCTGATGTTACAGAAATTTGCCTTGATGCGGATCGTTATAAGGCGTTCACTCACATACTGGAAACTTAGGACTTTATGTCTTAGTCCACCTATAACAACAAATCCGCATCCAAATAGTCTCTGTCCTCTCTCCCTATAGCAGTCACCGTAGTAAATGTCGCAGTTTTTCATCCGCTTTTTACGCGGGACATTCCATCGCATTTCCTGGATGGCGGTCATGTCCGCTTTATAGCGGTTTAGGGCGTCCGCAAGTTGTTCGGCCGCACGTGGTCTGTTTAGGGACCTAACATTCCACGTATAGGGCCGTCAACATAGGTCCGTTCCGTTTTTCTATCCGAGGCTGTTTTTTGCCTCTGAGCAATCAGTGGTTTTACGGTTATGGTTTGGTATACCATAGCCCATCCGACACTAATCCTGTTTGGTGGTCCAGGATACTCGCCATGCGGCCTCTTCCGTCAGTAATTTCCATTGTAAGGAAATTCCCAGATGGCACCACGAGGAGGAGGAAGGACCTGACTAGCAGAGCTGGAAGATGTTCGGCTGCAGAGGCTCTTACTCGCTTTTTGTTGGGCCAGCATCCGTCGCCAGATGCTACCCCTACGAGGCCTTTGCTAGTCCTTTGCCATCCTCACATACTGCCACCATTTAGGCCTGGCTCCGAATGGGGCCCTGACACACCAGGGTAGGCATTTTCCGGGGCATGTCTCCTTTTTGTCATCCAGAGGGGTTTTGCGCTTCGTTAGTCAGGGGTGGTATCGGCTAAGGTGATTTGTGACAAGTGACAGTCACATTCTCGGTTTCGATATCGTGTAATAGGGCCCATACACGACACAGACACGTCGTTGTAAACCAATATATTTTGTTGTTGTGCACATGTTTGCGCAGACCGTCTGTGTCGTGTGTGTCCATGTCGACTGTTTGCAACGACCGTCTGTGTGAATTCAAATTTTTTTGAATTTTTCTTGGTCTGCAACGACATGTCTGTGTCGTGTATGGTGAATTTTGCACAGACGAGCGAGAAAATTCACGGCGTAAACATGAACAAGAATAATGAACGACAATTCTGGGTAGAATTTTTAGAAATTTATAAAAGTTTGTCAGTTTTGTGGCATTTTAAAAGTGCTGACCAAGGTCACATATTTTTTTTAAACCATTCCTTGCTCGAAATTCTTTTTTTTCGTTTCTTTGATTCCCATTTTTTTTTTTTTTTTTTTTTTCATTGTCGAAGCAATCATAAGCAGAATCCGCTATTTTTCCGATCCGACGACCACGACGAAACGATACAAACTAATGTTTGTGTAATGTAATGTAATGTAATGCGCAGAACCGAACGAAAATCTCACTTAAGTTTCAACGAAAAGTCAAGTTACCCATAGTGATCGTTTTGTTTAAAGTGAGAAAAATAAAAATAAATTAATAAAATCGTGCGCCGACATATTTAAATTTGTTATTATTTTTCTTTATTGTACTTTTGGTTTCTCTCACTGTCAGCTGTCAAAACTCCGCGCGGAATATCTTCTTTCATTAAGACGTTCCGTAAGCTCGCTTAAGTTAACGAACACTTAACGAAACCGCGCATATTCCCATTATGGGTATGTCATAGGCTTTGTATGTAATAAGACATTTCCGTAAGCTGGCGTACGCTCGCTTAAGTCTATTATGGTCAACCCTTTATGCCTGATTCACAACACTGCGTTGGTGCGAGGCACTTTACGTGTTACGAGAAATGCTTCGACGCATGCTTACTTCAATTTTATCAGCCGTTCCATGTCAAAACACTGACTTAAACGTACACAACACAAACTATAAAATACAGATACAGCATACACATCAATACACAGCAACAGTCGTTCAAACGCACAGAAATTTCCGACGTGTTTGACTTTTGTCTCCTTTGGTTACGTGAGCTTACGTTTTCTCTCGCTCTCATTTTTTCTTATTTCCTCTCATTTTTCAATGAACGTAAGCTCGCCAACGCAAACGCAGTATTTAAGACTACCCCATTGAATTGCTTGGGTTGGATGTCTCAGCTAGCACTAACGCAGTATTGTGGATCAGGCATTAAGGTCTGCAACGACGTGTCTGTGTCGCGTATGGGCCCTATAAGTCACATTTTTGTGGCAGTTTTCTGGTGACAGCTATTTAGCTATCACTTTCCTATGTTCTGTGCGTTTGATATGGCTTTGTTTGTGCTTTTGTTTGTTCTATAGAATATGTATGTTTCTGTGCTTGGAACTATTTTTAAGCGAAGATGAAGAACTCAATGAGACATTGATGAAAGTTAGAATTCGGAGGAAGAATTTGAGAAATCGGTCTAAATCGGTTTCCTTTCCCTGTACGCCGACAAAATGTATAACTGGCCAATAAATGAATTGAATGCAATAATAGCGTTTCTAATATGTACATTATTTACTTTTCCCAGTATTTGTGCAAAACAATCGGTGACAACGGCCCTGATTTCAATTTCAAAATTTCTTTTTAACTATATAACAGCTGTCTTAAGGCAGCCCTACACGGCGAACATGTTCGCCGATTTTGTTCGTGAATTTGCTGTGAATGTCGCCGAGTAAACATAAATAAATAACCATAAGCGCCAACTACTTGTGCTTATTCATCGTACATGTTTACCCTCTGAAGAATCAGCACGAAATGAATGTTCTCCAAATGTGTTCGCCGTGTAGAGAGTAACGCAAACGAACGGATTCGGGGAATATGTTCGCCGTTTAGGGCTACCTTTATCTATCAGTAATTCCGAAAAAGCAAGTGTTGCTCCTTTTCTACATTTTTTTTGTGATAATCTTACCCGATACCAAAAGATGATGATAGTCACATATGACTGTCACCAAAGTGACTATCACCTATCACCTTAGCCGATTTCAGCCCTGTTGCCCGTCCCCCACCACGAGGTCAGCTGCCAAGGGGTGCCAACCTCTAACCTAAAACGAAAAAAGAAAAACAACGCGACTTATCGTATTTTGCTGTTGTTTTTATTTAATACTCGATTACTTGTAATTATAAGAGACAAACTTCTTCTTCATTTACGTTTTAGGTATGAAAATAATCAACATTATGTAGTGGTGTGATTCGACTCGATTGTGTATCCTTCTCCATGGTTTCCTGTTTTTTCATCTATCATTAATGTAATTTAAAAACAAAAAATGGGTTTCATGGTAATACTAGTTATTGTATCAACCCGAAATGGCTATTATCTCTGATTAGCTAGATTATTAAGTATTTTAAATTGTATTATACAATAAATAGGTTTTAGTTTACTCTCGTGTGGTGAATTTTAATTTTAGTTTTTGTTTCAATGTGCAACAAATGAGATGAATTGTGTAGGGATACGTACATATATGTATGAACGTATTGAATGTGTAACGAGTATTGATATAGATTTTTTTTTATTAATAAATTGTAAATAGTTGGCGTAAGCAATCACTACTAGATTTGAATGAAACATTTTTTCTTGTTTGTTGTTCTTACTTGAATATCGTGTTGTTGTTCGAAATAAAGAGAGAAAACAAGCGAATTGGAGAACATTGAGCCACGTACTACCATAATTGTCTAATAATTCTTAGTTTAGCTAGTCGTTTTTAAAATAAAACTCATTTCGAATGTTATTCTCGTCGCATCTGCAGCTAGTCGATGTTGCGTGCAGTGCGTGATCAGTCACACTTATCCAGTTGTGTTCACGAAAATAGCAGTGCTCACACAGCCTTAACAAATAACAGTTTTTTTTTTTTTATGTGCTGCTTTTTGCAGAACTTTGAATTAGGTGTTTACATCTAAAATCGTATCTTTCCCTTTTATTACACATTCGTTGAAAGGTTGTGATTGACGGCTGTTCATAATAATAGCAGTGTACTGTGTTGTGATCAATTAAAGATTTAAAAAAAATTGTTTATTTTCATCTTGCGAGTAGGTAATTATTTATTTTGTGTAACACAAACATATTTACTTAGTTTAGCAATATTTTAGTTAGCAAAATGGGCCGAGCGAAGCATTGCACGGAAGAAATGCGAAATCGAATAAAAAAAATTACGGAGCGAGGGGAAAACTTACCAGTGCATCCAAGATATCATAGGATATTCCGCAAAAATGATGAGCAATGCTTTAAAATGGCAAAATGAGCCCGAAACTCGCGGTCCTAAGAGAATGACCGGGGTGGCCGTGGTGCAGTGGTTAACATCATCGACCGCCGAGCGGAAGATTTATGGTTCAAATTCGCTTCATAGCCAAGAAAAAGTAATTCCTATACGGACAAAAAGTATGCAACGCAGTTGTGAATGGAAAGTGACCAGACGTACTGCTGCAGGCATAACACTCACAACATACGGTCAACCGAAATTCATCCTCTGCGTATGCAATACCCAAGTGCTTGAACGAATTCTACGGACTATATCCAACGCGGCATTTGGTCGGCTCTCGTCCTATCTAGGTCTAGGACAACCACCCCTGAGAGTAGTGAACGAACATCAACGACTCCAACCACTTGAAGCAAAACTACCAGCTCAAAGTCCTCGGAAAGTACCACTTTTGATGAGAAAACATGTGGCAAGAAGATTGGATTTCGCAAAAGCGCATCAAGAATGGCCAAAGAAGAAATGGAGGAATGTTCTCTGGAGTGATGAGAGCAAAGTCGTTCTTTTTTGGGTCCAAAGGTCGTCGGGAGTATGTTAGAAGACCACAAAATGCGGCATTCGATCCCCAGTATACAGTTAAGCATGGAGATGCAAAGCTCATGGTATGGGCGTGCTTCTCATACTACGGGGTTGGGCCTATGTATTCTATAAAAGGTATAATGGACACTGCAGAATATTTGAAAATTCTCGACAAGATCATGCTGCCGTATGCCGAAGAAGAAATACCGTTAGTTTGGGTCTACCAACAATCGCCAATCGCCTGACCTTAACCCCATCGAAAATTTGTGGGGCGATGATAAAAATGCCGTCCATGAGCGAAAACCCAAAGATGCTAAATAATTATTGTGGGAAGTAGTGCGAGACTCATGAAAAGCCATACCAGAGGACAGGTGCAAGACCGATGTATCTCGGTCCAAAAAAATGGCTATACTACAAAGTACTAATCGTAAGCTAGATTTCCTATCGATTTCTTAATTTAGTTTTCTATTAATGTTTTCTAGATACAATAAGAACGTAAGCACTGCTTGCTATTTTTATGAACAACCCAATGTCAATATTTTCGTTTTTCTGTATATTTAAAAAAACATTAAATAATAATTTGTTATTTTTTAAGAATGCAAAACTGAATTAGTTTAATTTGTTATATATTGTTTGTAAAACAAAAATAATATTTTGAATATTTTTAACATTTTTGTCGTATATGGGGACCACTGCTACAGTGGTGTTCTTATAAATAGCACACCCTTATTCAAATGTGTATTTGCTTGCAATACACACTGTACATACAAGCTGCACAGGAGTAAAACCATCATATCCCAAGGTAGTACCGTTATGAATATGAAAACATACTACAAAGAAGATCCCGTTAGGTTTTCCTAGTTTTGCGATCGTTAAAGTTGGTGGTCATTGCAAATTGGTTGTTCATATAAATGCACATATCATGGTGTGTCAGAAAAAAAATAGTTTTAAGTGATTTAAGTGAGGTTAGTTTGCATCTTTTTAAGGATAGCCATAATTACACTAATTTCTTACACAAATAGGAGTATTTAAGATGGGCAGAGGAAAGGGTTGTACGGAGGAAAGGAGGCAAATAGTCGGTACCATGATACAGGATGGAGAGACTATTTACTTAAAAGCTGCACAGAGCTGGCAAGGACATTAAGGTGCTCTAGGAAGTTTGTTCAAAATACAATGAACGTCATACGGTGCAGCCAATCTTCCGCGAATCCCGTAAGGAAAAACAAAAAAAGAAAAACATCAGAAGTGACTGACAGAATTATTCACAAAATCAGTGGCTGCGACCTTTTCATAACTTCCCGGGAGAACTACCCCGGGACATTGTGACCAACACAATGTCCAAATATCAGCCATAACTGTAAGTCGCCAATTAATTGAATTCCAACTTCTGGGAAGAATCGCCAGAAAAAATCCTCTTGTCTCCAAAAAAAAAAAAAAAAACCCCGAAAGAGAAGACCTATTTTCGCAAACGCTCACAAGAACAAACTCTTTCCCTTTTTGGAAAAATATCTTGCGGAGCAACGAAAATAAGTTCAACAGGTTGGGATCAGATGGAAAAAAATATGTGCGAAGGCCAACGAAGCAAGAGTACCATCCCAGATATACCATTAAGACTGTCCAGCATGGCGGTGGGAGCATAATGGTGGGGCGGCGATGCCATGGGATGGCGTCGGACCAATTGTGAAAATAAATGGCATTATGAATCAACATCAATATAGGCTAGTCCTGGAGAACCAAATGGAGCCATATACCGATGACTCTATGCCTGTATCATGGATTTTTATGCGAATTGGTTTTCGGCGTGACAAATTTTCCTGCTTGATTGGCCGGCCCGAAATTCCGATCTGAATCCTATCGAGAATTTTTGGACTGAGGTTGACTCCCTTGTTAAAGACTCCAGCTTAAAAAATTTAGAAGAATGTTGGCAAACCACAAACGCCACTTGGCAAGCTATACCTGCCCAGAATTGTAAGCGCTTAGTAGAGAGTTTGCAAAAACGTTGTCAAGAGTGATAAAACTATGTTCAGACGATTGCCTGATCTGTAAATATTGTCAGGCTACAATTCTTCTGACAATAACCTTCAAATGAACTGTCAATAAGGAACAACCATACAATGCGAAATTGCCAGTTCACACAGTTGCCATATTTTGTCACAAACTCTGGCAATTTCATTGTCAGATGATTTCCCTGACAATACGTTGCCTGGCAACGTTGCTAGTTCGAAAATTGTCAGTTCACACGGTTTGCAGATATTTGTTTACACAAAAATTTGCAGATTGTTTGTCAGGCATTGTCAGTTTATTTCAAATCAAAATTTCTTTTTGCGTTCGGCTCTCAGTGAAGTGTTCTTTTTTTTGGTTGTGAATCGAAATAAATAAGTAAACCGAAATGGAAGAACATTGTGCAATAGCGATTATTTTGACCACGTACATAATGGAAAGCAGGGAGGAAGATGAATTGTCACAAAAACGCCGACGTGTTTGGACGAAGGATTGGGTGGCCCGCCGTCAGCAAGAGGGATTTTATGCAAAATTGCTAGTCGATTTGAGGTCTGAGGAACCTGGATTATATCGCAATTTTTTGCGAATGGATTCTGCACAATTCGACGATCTTCTAGCTTTGGTGACCCACATTTATTTTTTTTTTCACCTTTCGATTTTGTCGGGTTAAATGGTGGTTCGATTTCGAAATCGGCGTATTCCTCTTTACTTTCACTCATCGTAAAAAAACTACCGAAATTATATTTTCTTCTTTCCCGAATGAATATTTGTCTGACAATGAAACAATTGTCAGTTGTCCTTAAATTAGTACATCTGACAATGGCAAATGTGTTTGCAAATATCCTAAATAACCTGACAATGACAAAAAGGTGCGTTCAGACGATTGCCAGATACCTAACAACTTCATTGCCATACGAGGGTCTGACAATGACCTGCAAATGTGTTTTCTGCAAATATTGTCAGGCAAAATTGTAAGTCCAGAGGGTTGATAGACATTTGGGACAATTTTTACAGTGACAGATCTGACAATATTTACAGATCAGGCAATCGTCTGAACATAGCTTAAGGAACAAGGAATATCCTACAAAATATTAGTAAAATATTTACTTATACATTCATTTTTTTGAGTATTCCGCTAACTGAGCTATTTAAATGAACAATTACTTTTTTATTTTCTCCCATTTTGAATTATTGTTTTTGAGTTGATTTAAAGGAATTATGTGTTTTTTTTAATAAAGTACATATAAACGCACATCAGTTATAAAACAAAAAAAGCTGAACCTCTTTTTAGACTTTTGGCACAACATAATGTATGAAAACTTACGGGTGTGCTATTTATCTGAACACCACTGTATTTTCATGAACACAACTATATTTGGGGTTGTTCTTTTTTTACAAATATATAAGGTATGTTTGTTTTGAAATACTTTTACAATAATAAAATTCATTTATAAATACGTTATTCGGCATTGAAGCGTTGCGAAATAAAATTGCACTTGGCCATCCAGCACAGGGGATGTGAATGGGATGACAAAAAAGCAAGAAAAAAATAATAAAACACAACAAAATCGACTATACAGTCCTGTAAATATATATTTATGATTTTTCCCTTCTTTTTATTCTCCCTTGTCGTTTGTATCATCATCTAGTTGAGTCAGCAAATTTGTTAAAACGAAAAATCATGATCGAAACTATTTATAAGAAATAAGAACGTAATGCATCTTAACAAAATTATTTATGAAATATAAATATAATTGAAGAATAGTATCCATAAATCTTTATATTGTAAATACTATACGTAAAGCGAGTAATTCATTTTTCTTGTGTATAAAAAAATACGAATTTAAAAAAGAAAAAATGATAAATTGTAAATTACAGATTATTTGATTTTAATTCTATTTTATTGTGTGTATTGGATATAATATGGTTCAACGAAACAGTAATAAAGCCCTTGGCTTAAGCTCTCTGAGATTGCGAACATTTTTAACATTTTTTGTAAACGTAATACGCGCCGCCGGTAGAAGAGAAGTGTAAATTGGTGAATTGATTTACTTCGCCTCCGACTCGATGGCACTGTAAAGTGGCCCTTACACGATCAATCAGTCGACATCATGCATCGTGTCTATGTGGATTGACTCTACCCCTTACACAACTCAATCGATTAAAGCAAATTTCTGGTGAAATTTAGTGAATTTCGGTTGTCTACGGACGTGCGATGAGTGATTCGGCACTTTGTGTAGTTCTTCTTTACACATAGTATGGCAAAAAAAGAAGAGAATTTGGATGAAACAATGGGGTAAAAAAAAAGGAATCATTCACTCATGAAAATCTTTGAGGTTAATGAGAAATATCTGCATCTTTCGTTCCTCATCCTCCTTCGATTTAAATGTTCCGCGACACCACATCTGCACGACACACAATAAGCTTATTTGGTCAATCCAACCCTTACACACGTCAATCAGCATGATAATGGTCATGCAATATCAAAAATGTTTTGATTATTGTCAATCGCTCACCAACGAATGTGTGTGACGCACACAGACGCATTTCCACACACACACGTAAATATTTGATGTCATTCGATTGATCGTGTAAGGGTACCTTAAGGCCGCGCGCACAGTAATGCGAGAATGCTAGAAGCGGTTGCTTGCGATAAAACTGTTCGCACAGTGAAGCGATTTTCGATGCGATTCTCGCACACAAACTCTTCTGATCACTTTTTCAAGCGATTCTGTGCGAGTAGTATCCATTGTTGTTGTTGTTCTGATGCAATTTCATTTGTTTAAAAGAACAGTTTCCAGTTTCCAAAATGTGGTCAAACGACATTTTGAACGACATTCTTGTGCATTCCAAGAACTTTCTTTCATCGTTTCTTAATTGTGGATATATGTACATATAAAGGGTTTTCCAATAGGGAATTGACAACTTTGAATTCAATTTGTGAACACACAACTCAGTAGAGTCAACATTTTCATAATGGTAAAGTGCACGAACTAGCAACGTCTGCAAATTATAAAAATTTTCTACAGAAATTCGGAGTCGGTGACCGCAACTTTAAGAGCGTTAACTCGAATTTTCGGTCGTAATTCTCGCCCTAGTAGACAGGCAATAATAAGTCTAGTGCAACAATTACAGTCACATATTCGTTGTGTGATGTTGCCGAGTCAGTGAGACAACGGGTTGGTCGGAAACATCGCTGCCATTCGGGCGTCCGTAGCAAACGATCCAAAATCGGTCAATTCCACGGCGTTCTCAAGAATTGGGCATCGCTCAGACAACATTATGGCGTATTTGGATCTTGGTTTACACCCATAAAAGATCAAGCTTACTCAAGGATTTAAAGCGATGAACCATTTGAAGCAACGTACGTTCTCCGATTGGGCTCTAGAGAAGATGCGCCAAGATGATGAATTCCATCGCAAAATCATTTTTGACTCGATGGATTTGTCGGGTTTGTCAATAAGCAAAATATGCGTTATTGGTCGGTTGAAAATCCACATGTGCTTCATGAATCAACATCTCATCCACAAAAAATAACTGTTTGGTGCGGTTTACATGCCGTCGGCGTTATTGGGCCATATTTCTTCGTCGACAATAACGATCGTCACGTTATTGTGAATGGACAGTGCTATCGCGCCATGATTACCGATCACATTTTTGGCCCGAATTGGAAGATATGGACTTGAACGTCATGTGTGGTTTCAACAGGATGGTGCCACAAGCCACACATACGTAAAATACGTTACAATCGATTTATTGAAGAGTAAGTTGAATGAGCGTATTATCTCGAGAAATATGCCAGTCGAACGGCCGCCTCATTCGTGTGATTTAACGCCTCTAGACTATTTTCTTTGGGGCTACGTTAAGTCATTGGGTTATGCCAACAAGCCGACGACGTTGGATGAGCTCAGAGCCAAAGTGTGGCCTAGTCATCGAAAATTGAGTCCAACGAATCGGCAGCTGCAAACGTGCCCGCGGTGGCCATATGAACGAAGTCGAGTTTCATTCATAAACGTTTTGATTGTACTTCAAGCCGAAAGTAGTTTTTAAAATATATCACAAATGGTTTGCGTTTTATTTAAAAAAAAAAAAGTTGTCAAGTCCTTATTGGAAAACCCGATAAATACAGAACAGTAAAGGGCTGGAATCGGCTAAGGTGATAGTCACTTTGGTGACAGTCATATGTGACTATCATCATCTTTTGGTATCGGGTAAGATTATCACAAAAAAAAATGTAGAAAAGGAGCAACACTTGCTTTTTCGGAATTACTGATAGATAAAGGTAGCCCTAAACGGCGAACATGTTCGCCGAATCCGTTCGTTTGCGTTACTCTCTACACGGCGAACACATTTGGAGAATATTCATTTCGTGCTGATTCTTCAGAGGGTAAACATGTACGATGAATAACCACAAGTAGTTGCGCTTATGGTTATTTATTTATGTTTACTCGGCGACATTCACAGCAAATTCACGAACAAAATCGGCAAACATGTTCGCCGTGTAGGGCTGCCTTAAGACAGCTGTTAGATAGTTAAAAATAAATTTTGAAATTAAAATCAGGGCCGTTGTCACCGATTGTTTTGCACAAATACTGGGAAAAGTACATAATGTACGTATTAGAAATGCTATTATTGCATTCAATTCATTTATTGGCCAATTAAACATTTTGTCGGCGTAGAGGGAAAGGAAACCGATTTAGACCGATTTCTCGAATTCTTCCTCAGAATTCTAACTTCCATCAATGTCTCACTGAGCTCTTCATCTTCGCTTAAAAACAGTTCCAACCACGGAAACATACGGAAAGTGATAGCTAAATAGCTGTCACCAGAAAATTAGTCACAGTGACTATCACCTTACACGATACCGAAACCGAGAATGTGACTGTCACTTGTCACAAATCACCTTATCCGATTCCACCCCAGAGCAGCTTTCGCATCGCATCTCGTATCGCTTCCCGAATCGCATCGTATCTCGCATTACTGTGCGCGTAGCCTAAATGTAAGCACAGTCAATCGATCACGTTTCTCTGCCGGCTAATAATTCGTATTCGTCATCGCTCTTCGGACAAACTTTACTTACAACTCAATAAATTAATTCAAAATAAGATACAAAACAAAAAACAATAGTAATTAAAGGAATTAATATAAATTATGTTAATCGTTTTATTCATTTGAACGATTTCGCTTTTTATTTATATTACATAGTTAATCAATGTTTAGAGAGTAGACCTTCCTCCTTTACCTTCATCTCGTTACTCTTTCCCTATTTAGCTCTCCTTTCTAATTGAATTCGATCTTAATTTCGATTTTCCATTTGCTATATTGTAGGTTTTGTGTTTCATACGCTTATAGGTATATTAAAAGCTACACATATGAATATAATATTACTAATTTCCATTGTTTGTCTGTTCATTTAGACGAGACGATCCAAAAACGACATTGTTTTTATCGATTTATAGTAAAACATTTATCATATCACCGCGACTCGACAGCAATTTTCGCAAGAAGAAACAAAAAAATCCAAACTCGTTCGTTTAAAAGAACAGAAAAAAAAAAAAAAACAACTCGCCCTCGAGTTGGGTATTGAATGTGTTAGCCAAAATTGTATAAATAAATCTCAAACATATCTTAAGGTTCATATTGGTTTTCTCTATTATTTTATTACAAAATTGTGTGTAATGGCTGTTTTGTTTCGCGCACGTACCTACTTCTCTGAGATACATGTGTTCATTTAATTTATTTAAAGGTTGGATTGTTTAAACATTTGAAACTTTCTTATGTTTACTATTGAATTCATGTTATGCTGGACGTTCTCGTAGCGCAAAAAGCTCTTCATCAAGACTACATCTTTACCATTTTCCATATTTTTTTTTTTGTTTTGTTTTATTCGATTAGAGAATTGTTTGTTTTTTTTTTTTTTTTTTTTTTCTAGCAGAAAACAGGTGGCAAGGTTTTTGTTTTTTTTTTCTTTCTTTAATTATTAAATATCTCTTCTCTTACGGATTCATAATCTTATCGATTTATTTCTTTTTTGTATATTTTTTGTTGTTTTTTTTAATAATAGCATTTTAAGTTAAAATTAAATATTAAATAAAATAAATAAATTTAACGACACTCCCATACTTTGACTGTTTGATCCACACTACCTGAAATAACGTATGGATGTGTTTTGTGGAAATCTGAAATATAAGAAAAAAATTAAATGAATTATTGCTGCTACAATTGAGGTTAGGTAGGGGGCGTTCAAATACTACGTAACGGTAGTACCCCCCCGGTAATAATAAATAAAACAAGATATTTATAGCTCGGACTAGTGCTAACAAATAACAAGAGGCACTGCGACCTTTATAGATCTATTGTGCCTACTAGCCAGGAGCTTCTCCATTTCTCTAATGAAGTTGAGAATGTCTCTCGTAGGTGTAGGTCAGAAAGAAATGTGGTCAACCATAAAAAAGTTAGTCCTTAAAGTTAATAAATAGGAAATAAATGAAATTCAGTTTATCGATAGTAAGGAAAGTGATAAACCAGTTATTGCAAATAAATTTAATTCATACTTTGTACAAAGCATAAATAATTTAAGTAACTCCATTCCCCCAATGACTATGGACTATAGCGCTCTTCAAGAAATCTACCCAGACTTCAAGTTTAGTCAAATAACCCTTAATGATCTTTATATTATCTGTAAAAAAATCAAAAACAAGAGGGACCATACAAACCTAAATATTAAGATCATACTAGACTATTTTGATGTCATTGGCCCAATTGTAGTTAATATTATCAATAGATCTTTAAGTAGCGGCGAATTTCCTCGTAACTTAAAAGAAACAACGGTAGTTCCAATACCTAAAGAAAATAACACAACTAACTGTGAAAAATTTAGACCAATAAACATGTTGCCTATCGTCGAAAAAGTTATTGAAAAAACTACGTATGACCAATTTTTTAAATTCATAGTGAATAATAACATTATTGCAGAAAACCAGTCTGGTTTCCGACCTGGTCACTCTTGTGAAACATCACTTAATTGGCTTATCATGAACTTTAAAGAACAAAGACACGAGGGTAATAAAATAATAGCAATTTTTTTGGACTTCCAAAGAGCATTCGAAACTATCGACCGCGGAATTCTGTTAAAAAAACTATCAAGATACGGTGTGAAAGAGGTGGAACACGAGTGGTTTAAATCGTATCTAAATGACAGAACTAAACGAACAAAGGTAGGTAGCGCTCTTTCAACAAGGGCACTGACGACTTTTGGAGTACCCCAAGGTACCATATTTGGGCCCCTCCTGTTTCTACTGTATATTAATGAAATCACTAAAGTACCCAAATATAGCAAGATCTCATTATTTGCAGACGATGCCTTATTATTCGTGTGTGGTAAAGACTTAAATGTGCTTAAGGGAAACCTTGTTTTTGACCTAAATAATCTGTGTAAATGGCTGGAAATGAACAAACTAAAACTAAATGTCAAGAAAACTAAATGTATGGTGTTTAACAGTGAATATAACGTACATTTAAATGTTAACGGAGAATTAATTGAACAAGTTAGCGAATTGAAGTATCTGGGTATAATATTAGATAATGAGCTCAAGTTTAAAAACCATTTCACCTACGTTATCAAAAAAATCAGTTTTCTAAGTCGAATACGTAAAAACATTACTACGATGTGTGCAATTAATATCTATAACACAATAATAAAACCCCATTTCGAGTATTGCTCCACAATCCTCTTTATGGGAAATATGGAGACTATAAGACGGCTGCAGTTATTACAAAATAAAGCTATGCGAATAATCCTCAAGTGCAATACACATACACCGATTCAAATGATGTTGTCCTGCCTACAATGGATGAGCATTAAACAGCGAATACAATTCAATGCAATAGTATTTGTTTATAAGATGAAGAACAACTTATTGCCAAACTACCTGACAACGAATCTACAATTTATCCAAGAAGTGCAGCCCTATAATTTAAGGTCAAATTCAAACTTTCGTTTACCCCTTTATAGAGATGAAAGGACAAAAAATATGTTAATGTATAAAGGATTACAAATGTTTAACGAGCTTCCCAATGAAATAAAAAATCAGAATCTCCTTAGAATTTTCAAAAAATTACTGGTTGATCACATTAAAACTCAAATTTGAATTGTTAAATGTAATTAATGTAAACTATTTAATGTAATTATCGTTTAAGTATTTATTGTAATCATTGTTAACTTACTTATTTTGATGTATTCAAATAGTTATATACATATATACTAAATATACTCTACTACTACTACTACTAGCTGAGATTATCCCCTTAGGAGGCAGCGCACTCATATGGTATGTGCCCTGCAGTTTCTTCGTCCTCAAGACAGAGCCGTAACTCAGTTTCAGTCTTCTGATATCGACTCTATTAAGTTAAAGAATGTTAATAGAGTGTTTGTTCAGGGGTCGTATAAATCTTTTCGATTGGCAAAGTCAAAAGGGCAGGTGTTGCGATTTTTCTCACTGCTGCAGAAAGATTCAGGACTTATGTACCTTTCGCTGGAACTTTTCCTTTCGAGTTGATCAACGAATTCATTGCCTTTAATACCTTTGTGCCCTGGCACCCACTAGAGTTTGATTTTGTTTTTTTTTTGGCAAGCCTTTTAGGGCATCATGGCATTCCCTAACGGATTTGGAGTTCGTGCTATACGAAGTCAGCTCTGCTTGGCTATCATAGAGTATACTGATGGTTATTCCTCTTATGCCAGTCTCTAAGTTTAGGTTGGCGGATGTTAGGATGGTTATAATTCAGATTAGAAGATACTGGACCTCATTCGTATGGTCTTGCTAATCCTCCAATTTGGTCCAATGATGTCGGCGACAACGCCAGAAATAATTTTTGAGCCATCAGTATACCACCTAAGGCCTTTGACGTTGAGCAAGAGATCACTGGTTTTCCAAGCTGTGCGGTTTGGGATCAATATCTTAAATCTCTTGTCAAAAGGGAAGGTGTGTGATAATGCGTCTGAGACCGTGGTATTCATATCCAGCTCAGGAAGCTGTTGCAGGATTGACATGTGACCCATAGGTCTGTTCCCGAGCGAAGAATTCCGATTGCACTACGTAATGCGACCTTTTTAATAAAGATGCAGTGAAGTAAGTCCTGAGGGCGTGAGAGCACCGTGGCGCAGTGGGTAGTGTGTTGGCCTCTGACGCCGATGACACGGGATCGAATCCCGACACAGCCATGTCATCGAACGTGTTTTTCACGGTGTTTCTCCTCAGCGGGGTTCTGACAAAACCCCCTGTAGTAAAATTGTCATAAAAAGCTTCTGGAAATTCGCCGTTCGGAACCGGCAATAAACTGTAGGTCCCTTTCACCTATGGGAAAATTAAATCACACACAACATGGGTGATTGAGTGAAGCTCGGCTCAGGTTCTTCATGGACTGTAACGCCAACATACATACATACAGAAGTAGTTTTCTTGTGGTTGTTTCGGAGTTTGTGGTTTTTTACGGTTACGGCTTACTAGGCCATAACCCAACCGACTAATCCTGTTTGGCGCAGGAGGCTCGCCATTCGCCCTTTCCCGTCTGCAATTTCCATAGGAAATCTCCAGATGGCACCACGAGGAGGTGGGGATAGGATTTACTAGCAGTGCCGCAAGATGTTCTTAGGATTTGGAGAGGTGTTACTGCAGGGGTGACGTTCGAAAGTTTTATCAACAGATAAAGCGAACATGCCAAGGTTATAAAGCCAGAACGGAAGCCTGCAGGGATGAGAACGGACACCTAGTAGTAGAACCGCAGTCGATGCTGAGAATATGGGAAAAACCACTTCTGAAGACTGTATAACAGCGATGTTAGTCAATATACCGCTGTCAGGCAGAATGATCCATTTCTAATCGACGGAGACCGCAGAAAATTCTGTCCCCCCTGACCTCGACGAAGTCGATTGCCATATCGAAGCTCAAGTCGAATAAAGCTGCTGGCGCAGACGGACTGTCTGCTGAGCTCTTCAAGGCAGCTGGGGATGACCTGGTTGGGAGCATGCACCAGCTCATCCGTAAGATATGGTTAGAGGAAAGCATGCCCGAGGAATGGAGTCTCAGCATCGTATGCCCGATCCACAAGAAAGGAGACCCCTCTGATTGCGCCAACTATAGAGGAATAAGTCTCCTTAACATCGCCTACAAAATCTTCTCTGCCGTTCTGTGTGAACGCCTGAAGCCTTTTGTAAATAAGCTGATAGGTCCTTATCAGTGCGGATTAAGGCCAGGGACGTCCACCATTGACCAAATCTTCACACTACGGCAGATCCTGGAAAAAACAAATGAATTTCAAGTCGACACTCACCACCTATTTGTCGACCTCAAAGCCGCATACGACAGCGTAGAGACGAGCTATACAACGCTATGTCTACCTTTGACATACCTGCTAAACTCGTCAGACTATGCAGGATGTCTTTGGAGAATGCTCGCTGCTCCATCCAAATCGGTGAACACCTTACCGATAGTTTTGATGTCAAAAAAGGATTTAGGCAGAGCGATGCGCTGTCGTGTGATTTCTTCAACATCGTATTGGAAATGATTGTGTAAAAATCACTGGCCAATACAAGAGGCACAATCTATTTCAAATCCTCGCAACTCCTTGCATACGCCGACGATATTGATATAACAGGTAGATCACAGCGAGATGTCAATGAGGCGTTTGCGAGTATTGAGTTCGAGGCGGCGAAAGTTGGTCTGGCGGTAAACGAGGGCAAAACTAAATATATGCTGTCATCAAAAAAGGACGCTCACCACCGACGTCTTGGCCAGAACGTTTGTATTGGCAGATATAAGTTAAGGACTTCGTCTACCTTGGCTTCGCAGTAACCTGGAACAAGGACATCAGTTGCGAAATCAAACGCAGAATCCCTAATGCCAATCGCTGTTTCTTTGGGCTCAGGAGGCAACTGAGTATAGAACCCTCTCCCGAACGACAAAGTTGACTTTGAACTGTAGCGCCCACTAAGAAGAAGTAGTTTTCTGTGACACTCACAGGTAATTGGTAACTGTCATCCACATATGAGTGTCACTTTGTTTGACCCTATCTTCTTCTTTGGTGGCGTTACAGCCCATGAAGGAGTCCAGAGTCCAACACACTAACCACTGCACCCTCATGGTCTTATAAAAAGTATACTAAATAATAATTATAATAATAATGAGCAAGATGCCTCGGATACACGGACGGATACTCGACGACGACAACGCACGAAAACGGAACACGATTTGCGAGTATGCTCCTGGAAAGTCAGAGCCCTGTACACTCCCGGAGCTGCTCATAAACTAGAAAGAATCCTCACGCAGTATAAGGCGGATATTACTGCGGTCCAGGAAATACGCTGGATAGGAAACGGTATGATGATGGATGCGGATTTGTCCTGGGTAAGCGGTTAAGGTCGAAGGTCATCGACTTTAAGCTTATAAGTGGCTGTGATCCGCATCAGAGGCAAATTTTATAACATCAGCCTTATATGTGCACACGCCCCTATCGACGAGGCTGAAGATCCTATCAAGGAGGACTTCTATGACCTCCTGGACAACGCCTACGGAGCTTGTCCGGAGTACGATGTTAAAATCGTGCTCGGGGACTTCAACGCCAAAATCGGTAAGGAGAACACCCTTGGCGGAGTGATCGGAAAGCACAGCCCCCACGATACTACAACAGATAACGGCTTTCGACTCACAGACTTTGCGGCAGCTCGTAACATGGTGATAAGTAGCACAAGATTCCCTCGTAAGCGAATACACACAGCAACCTGGCGATCTCCGGACGGTCGAACCGCCAACCAAATCGACCATGTGCTCATTGACCCAAGGCACTCGTCAAACATCCTGGATGTGCGAACATTCAGAGGGGCAAATGTCGACTCTGACCACTTCCTCGTAGCAGCAAGATTCAGAACTCGACTGTCCAATGTCAGAAAGCCGCACCAGCCCATCAGGAGGAGGTTCGACACTGGGCGACTGAGCACACCGGAGGTTAACAGAGTCTACAGGGAGCAGCTGAGCGAAAGAGTCTACGGTATGCCTATGTCGAACACAAATGCCAATAATATGTGGCTGTATTGCCACATTAGGATACCTACCACCCCCGACAAGAAACCCGTGGTATGATGGCGAGTGTGAGCAGAAAAAGGCAGCAACCGACGAGGCGTACCACAAGGCGCTGCAGAGGAAAACCAGGACAGCGCAAGAAGAGTACCGAGCCAGAAGAAGGGAGGAGAAAAAACTACTGCGACAAAAGAAAAGCATCTTCGCAGCCTCCCAGCTCAAGGATATCGATGAATCTAGGGATAAGCATAAAACACGAGTCTCTTACAAGAAAGCCAAAGGCCTTGCAGGAGGCCTCAAAAAGGGCACCCAGGCTCTTCGAAACTGCGAGGGTTATCTTGTCACCGACCCGCAGGGAATAATGGATGTATTTAAGCAGCATTTCCAGCCGCTGTTTAACGAGCATGACCAAGAGAGAGTGGAAGGGACCGGGGAAAACCCGACTCCAGGCGCTGAAGTAGTCCGCCCACCCAGCATCGAAGAAGTCGGCACAGCTATTCAGAAGCTGAAGAATAACAAGGCCGCAGCCTCAGATGGCTTGCCATCAGAGCTCTTCAAGGCTGACGGCGATGTTCTGGTAGGGAGTATGCACCAGATCATCTGCAGAATTTGGGAAGATGAAAGCATGCCCGACGACTGGAATACCAGCTCTATTTGCCCCATCCACAAAAAAGGCGATCCTATCTCTTGCAAGAACTATAGAGGTATATCCCTGCTCAATGTCGCATACAAGATCCTGTCCAGCGCACTGTGTGAACGTCTAAAGCCATTTTGCACCGCACTAATCGACATCTACCAGTGCGGCTTCCGGCCCGGCAAATCGATTATAGACCAAATTTTCACACTTCGACAAATCCTGGAAAAGACGCAACGAGTTTCGAATCGATACACACCATCTTTTCATCGATTTCAAAGCCGCAGACGACAGCATTCATCGTGAAGGACTGTTTGGTGCGATGGCCGAATTCGGGATCCCAGGAAAACTGATCCAGTTGTGTCGCGCCACGCTAAAAAATACGCGATGCACCGTGCAACTAGATTCTAGGACTTCGGAACCGTTTGAAACATGAACCGGATTTCGGCAAGGAGATGCGCTGTCATGTGACTTCTTCAACCTGGTGCTGGAGCAGATAGTGCAACCTGGCACTACATATCTTCTACAAGTCCGTCCAACTGCTAGGATACGCGGATGATATCGACATCATCGCATGTTCTCGCCGTGACATTGTGGAAGCATTCACGGCGATTGAAGAACAGGCGAAACGAGATGGTCTTAAGGTCAATGAGGACAAAACGAAATACATGCTGTCAAGCAAAAACCAATCCGTCGATCACACCTGAAACAAAATAACGGTGGACAGCTAGAATTTCGAGGCAGTTAAGGAGTTTGTCTACCTCGGGGCCAACTAAATTCCACAAATGACACCACAGTGGAGATCCGGCATAGAATCGCCATTGGCAACCTCAAAACTCCTCACTCGAAAGACCAAAGTCATGCTTTACAAAACGCTGGACGATAAGCAGGACAGCGGAGCTGATTTTGGGTTCTTTCGAAAGAAAAATTCTGCGACGGATATATGGTCCTCTCTGTGAGGAAGGTGAATGGAGAAGAAGACACAACCGCGAACTCTACGAACTGTAAAAAGATGTGGATGTAGTCCGGAAGGCAAAGATCTGGCTCGGCCACATCGAGCGCATGGATATCAACGCTCCAGCTAAGAGGGTCTTCGACTCCGAGCCTCCTGGTTCGAGAAGAAGAGGAAGACCGAACCTCCGGTATAAAGACCAAGTAATCGCGGATGTAAGACAGAGCAGAAGGTAACAGGAGGGAGAGGAGCTGCCTATTGATATTGGTCTTAAATATCTGCATATTGTATTGAGGGGGGGAAGACCGAACGAGGTAGCGCGTTCCACATTCGTGTGGTTCGGTTGAGGAAAGAATTTCTATATTTGACAGTACGACCGAAAACGGGCTTCAAAGTGAATTCATGAGCATTCCCGGAGAGGCGTGTATCGCGGGAGAAGTTATAAAGGGCCGGAATGCTACTGGCTATTTCATCAGAGCATTAATGATGAAAGCGACGAGAGGCAGGTAACATGCCTGCGAGTCTAATGTTTTGGTAAAGCTGGAGTCACATATCAGTTTTATCGCGCGTTTTTGTATTCTGTCTAGTACGTGCAATGAGGTCTTGGAAGCACCGGACCAGACATGAGCGTGAGGGTGAGAAATATATTACTTGCATCTGTATAAGAAGCCTAGGCATTTTGCAGCATTCTTGGCGACACTGAATATTCGGTCGAGCCATTTAAGATTGTGAGCAACACACATACCCAGGATGGAAAGCTTTTCGGTTTCTGAGATGAAAGTGCCATTCATGGATAATGGCTCCGGGTTAGTTATACGCTTTAACTACAAGAGACTGCATTGTGTTTTAGATGCATTCAATTCCACTCTATTATTTTTACCCCATTGCATTGGATGATGCTGTCGATATCGGAATTGAATGGGCTTAACTTACGCAGCCGCTCACTACCTTCAGCCGAAGGGCTGGGTCGTAGAGAAGTGAACGAATATGAGAAGCTGAGGGTACGGTCATTGGATTAAAAGTAACAGACAAGAGATCATTTATAAAAATAAGAAAGTGTCGGAGACAAAACGGAGCCCTGGGGAACACCAGCATTTACAAAGTGAGTATCAGACTTGAATCCGTTCAAAACAACTTGAATTGAACGATTCGAAAGGTAGCTTCTAATCCATTGAAGAAGAGACTCATCGATCTCAAAAGCACGCATTTTCGACAAAAAGGCTTTATGCCAAAGCCTGTCAAATGCTTTCGAAATATCCAGTGCACAATTTTGCTTTCACGTGTTTGGTAAAGCGAGCGATTCCACTTTTCGGCGAGATGCGCCATCAAATCACCAGTTGATATGTTGCTGCGCAAACCGTACTGACGGTCATTGAGGAGTTTCCGTGATTCAAGATATTTCATAAGCTGGCGGTTAATCCGCGTTTCCATGACCTTGGAAAGAAGGGACGTTAGTGCAATGGGTCGGTAGTTGGAGGGAGATGATGATTCGCCTTTTTTGGGTATAGGCTGGACAAATGCTGTTTTCCACCTACTCGGAAAGATCCCAGAGGAGTAGGAAAGAAAGAAAAGCTTACGCAGTGGTTTTGCCAGCGTAGAAGAACACCTCTTCAGAACTATTGGGGCAATACCATCTGGACCAGCGGATTTGTATATGTCGAGGTCCTTAAGAACCTTTGCGACTGTAGGAGTGCGAAAGTGGATTAGTCCCATGGTGTGGAATTGACGCACTCTAGTACAGGCGAAGACAAAGTACAAACTGGGAGCTGGGAACTGGTTGCGAAGTGGGCAGCAAGTAGGTTAGCTTTGTCTAAGGGTTTGACAGCTGGAATGTCATTGTGAATGAGCGTGGGTATAGACGACGATACGGAGTTTTTGATGTTTTTAATGAAAGACCAAAAACTTCTGCTACCCATGGGACATTGTAGGATTTTACGCCACAGTTTTTGGTCATGTAAAAATTTGGCTCGTCGAATGTGGGAGTTACAGTCATTTCTGGCTTATGCATATCTATCTTTTTCGGTTTTCCTCAGTGGTGTTTACCTTATGATTCCGAAAACTTATCTCTCTGATTTTGTAGATGCCAGTTCTTTTTAGGCAGATTAAACTCCTAGACCGTTGACTGTTGAGCCGGGGCCAGATTTGCCTGGTGATGAGGCAGGTACATACATATGTCTCTGGGTCCATCTCAGGTTCGTCTCGACCCTGGCGAAATTTGTAAGATTATGTTCAATGGTTGCAAGGGGTATTCCCTCACAAGCCACGATTGATTGTAGCGTCGTTCCTTGTCTGGCGAGTGTGTCGGCTCTCTCATTTCTTGGAATGTCGCTGTGTCTCCCGGTACCCAGATAAGTTGTATGTTAAACTGTTCGGCCATCTCGTTAAGAGATAGACGATAGTCGAGACTAGTTTTCGATGTGTACACATAGGACTCCAACGACTTTAAGGCTGCCTTGACTATCCGTGAGAATACGGATATCCGTAGTGGATTTCACGTTCCACTTCAGCCTACTTTATTACCAACAGTTCCGCCTGGAAGACGCTGCGGTGATCTGGTAATTTTAGAGCTTTATTCAGCTTTAGTTGTTTGCAGAATACTCCACTAAACATCCCGTCTTTGGTTTTAGACTCGTCAGTGTAAAAATCCACACAGTTTCTGTGGGGTTGCGTTTGGCGGGTCCAGTTTTACCTGTCCGGGTAGATCGTCGTACAATTTTTCTTCAAGACTGTGGTGGGTGCTATGTGGTCCAAGTTTGTTGCCATAATTATCCTGTTTTTCAGGATGGAGGAGTGGCCAGTGACATAGCTCGTTCATTTTGAGTTGGCTTTTAGTATTATGGCCGTGTGTGTGGCAATTTGCTTGCCGAAAATATCGAGTGGTGTAAGGTCGAGTATCATGTTAAGCGCAGCCATTAGGGTGGACCGAGAGCCCCGGTGATGCACATACATTCCAGCCTTTGTACCTTCTCGAGTTGTTATGATATGTTGTCTTTTCCAGTGCCGTCCACCAGACTATCACTCCATACAACAGTATGGGTTTAACGAACGTGACGTAGAGCCATAGGGTGATCTTGGGCTTTCTTGCACGTGTAGAGAGCTATGGTTGCTTTTTTTGCTTTCTCGATTGTTTTGCTTTTCCAGGTTAGTTTCCGATCTAGTATAATGCCAAGGTATTTGGCACTGGAGGAATAGGTTAAGCTGGTACCAAGCAAAGTAATAGGGCAGTGTTCCGGGATTTTGTGCTTTTTGGTGAATAGCACGAGCTCTGTTTTCTGGGGATTTACCCTGAGCCCGTTGCTATACGCCCATTTGCAAAGAATTGAGAATGCCGTTTGCATACGGTCATTCAGTGTGGATAAGTATTTACCTGAGATTGAAATGGCAACGTCATCAGCGTAGGCAATAACGTCCAGGCCTTCTTTCTCCAGTTTAATTAGTAGTTCGTTTAGAACTACATTCCAGAGAAGAGGACAATTGAGGTAAGAACAGAAGATTTTTGAAAAGTTGGACGTCTGATTACGATGACCTATATGTAAGGGCGACATGGGTGGTAGGAAAATGCATGCACCGACAGTTCATCGCCACTCTCAGTCATTTTTAACTGTCCAGAAATTGTCAGTACACCAAGGATGAAATACACATTGGATGACATCGCTGCCGACGGAATTCGATGCCGGTGCTAGCATATTACCCCTTGAGCCATGAGGGTGCTCATGTGTGTTGGAGAGCATCGCTTCTTCCGATTTGACGAAAGCTATACCACGCACACTACTTTGCTGAAAGATTTTCTTACGAAAGTAAGAATCCAACGCAAGAATTTAGAAAAACAAAACCTAAAATCCCGACTGAATTCGGCCAATTTACTTACCAACAGAAGTGCAAAAGTGTTGATGAGCATATAGAGTTTTCATGCATCGCTTGTTGCGCAAGTCCCACACACGAATGGTTTTATCGTCACTCGCCGATACCAAATACTTTCCACCCGGATGGAATGATAGTCCCCTAACCCAATTGTCATGTCCAGTTAGAGTAAATAAGCATAAGCCGACACTCACATCCCAGATCTGTAAACGAACAAAAAATGGGAAGACATAAGAACTCTATATATTGTTGTCGTATATGAAGAGTTTAACTAACGCGAATGGTTTTATCCCTCGAACCAGATGCGAGGAATGGACCTTGATGATGGCCCTTTTTGTTATCAGCACCCGCGGCCTCATTGATTGCCGATGCAGCGTTTTCGGGTGCCCAAGCAATGCACTCAACTGTGTGATCGTGATCTCTCAGTTCAACCTAAAGTAGGGATGGCATATTATTAGCAATCTTATTCAGGTGATAGAATACGTACTTTGCAGTCTTTTGAATTTGTCAGCCACACTCGAATTGAGTGATCATTTGAGCACGATGCAAAGATTCCACCGTCGATGTGCACTCTCACCATTCTAACCCATTCTCTGTGTCCTGTGTAGGTTTTTACGCAATATCTACACAAGAAAATCAAATGAAATTCTCTCACAAGTAGATATGGTGTATAAGGAGGATCTGACTTACCCAGTAGCAACTTCCCACATTTTAATCGTTTTATCTCGTGAGGCTGATAAAACATAATCACCGGCTGGAACAAACGCCACCGAAGACACATTATGATCGTGTCCTTGCATTGTTTTCACGCATTCATAGCTCTGTTGAAAATCCCATAATTTGATTGACAAATCAGCACTGCAGGATGCTATAACGAACGGCAAGGAACGAGATATTTTGAAACGAATATTATAGAGAGAAAATGAGTAAATCTACAAACCCAATAGTTTGCCTTGAGCGTCGAATGCAACATCTTGTACTGAGTCTGTGTGCCCTTTAAGACTTCGTTCATATTCGCCGGTTTCAAAGTCCCAAATTTTGATGGTGGCGTCTTCTGAAGCCGACACCATTAAACCAAAAATCGGATGAAACACTACCTGACAAAAACAACTCAGCCATTCATCTCTGCAAATGTGTGTCACTTATAGACAGTCAACTTACTCTCGTTATACTGGCTCGGTGGCCGGATAATGAAAACTTCTCGGGCGGTCGTGGTATCCACTCACCAGGACTTCGTTTTGCTTTTGTCGGTGCTCCTTCAATCATTTCCTTTTCAGCTTCTGATAATTTAGCCTCCAATTCCATGACTTTCTTCTGTAAACGTATTACCGATGTCCATTTCTTCTCGAGTAAACCGCCAAATTTCTTTTCCGATTCGGTATTCAAATCAGCCTCCTTACGAAATGCCTCCAATGCATCTGAATATCCATTACTGCCTAAATAATCGGCAATCGCTTGGTTACTAAACAAACAAACAAAACCACATTAGCACACAACAACCATGAATTTATATGCGAACTACGAAATATGTAACAACAACTTACAGCTCCTCGCGCTGCCGTTGCGACAACACCATTTTCATGCTGTTTTCAAATATCCGAGCTTAACTGAAGATGGTTCTTCTGATTACTTTCGGTAGCGGCGACCACTTCGATTCAACTGTAAAGAGATTAATATGTGTAATCAGTTCAGAGACCCTCCTCTCTCAATCAACCACATAAACAACAAATGTTTGTTGAAGACATTCAAATTCAAATTTGCGAAAGAAACGGCCATAAAGAGGGAGAACACGATCATAGAAAGACAAAAAAACAATTCGGACACATTTCGTAAGCCACTCATTCACCGCCACCCACGTTCGTCGATGATGATGATGATGACGCTGACGAGTATAGCATTCACATGACTCTACGCCGAAGGCTATGCGAATTTGGGGGAAACGATGAAAACAAAAAAACAATAAACTAACAACACATGAGTCACTTTTTTCCCTTCCTAAAGAAGAAACAACAAAAAACGAGCGAGAGGGGAATAATAGGAGAGACGACAATCTATGATACGGGGTGCGGCGAATAAGAACAAGAGCAAGCCACGAACTAACCAACAATCAGGGCTGATTGCGCCGAAGTCGTTCTATAAAATAACGACGACCACGACGACTGTTGGAAAAGGTCATGCTTACAGGCAGCCCGTCGTGATTACTATATGGATGTTTTGCCCTGATATTGATTATAAGTTTCTGGCATTTATTTTTACATACTAGTGTGGTGGTTTACGTTAGTGGAATTTAAACAGGAAATTCACGGGGGTGGACAGCGTTAATAGCGCTCAATGTTAAGGTTACTTTTACTCTTTGATAGGTGATTAACCATCAGCTATCAGCGAGTGAAAGGGATTTATTGTAGCATCATCACTTTTCTATGCATCCGCATTGGTATATTCTCGTTTTATTTTGTCGAATTGCTTTATCGTACGCTCAAGCGAAGCGTAAAACTTCCATCGTGCCCCCCTTCCTTCCCAAGATGCTTATCTCGATTTGGATGTTGATTATGTAATTGGTGTCTTGAGATGCAGGTTGTTGATGTTTGTATACACCGCAATTACTGCAAAAGTGGGACACAAGAACAAGACGTTTTATCGGTCAATTAACTTTGAAAAAAGTAAACTTTTGGAACAGGAAAAAGTCCAAACACAGCACTAAATTCACTACACCACAACGTGCAAGGTAAGACGTACCTATTCATTGAAATAAAATTCACTACCTTATTGGGGAGTTGAGTAAGCAACATTAAAACATTTCTGTTTAAACGTTCGTTTCTAGTTCACATTAAGCAATTAATTGCTTTACATTAGTCCCAAATAAGACGCATAAAATCAATCTAGTGCGTAGAAGCGAACCGGGTCGATGACCTTAGATTCCTCTGTTCTTAACCAAACTCATGTTTGGTCCAAAAGTTATTCAAATACCAACAACTTTCACTCGGCAACCACTGCCACTGAGCCTCAGTTCCATTATTCCTTGCGGCCATAACACATCTGACATATATGCATTCTATTAGCATACTGGTACAAATCCACTCCCAATCACCGTATCAAAGTCGAAAGATAATTCAAATAGTTCAATCTCAGTCCGTGAGTCAGCGCTATAAACAGAATATTATAGTCAATTGGGATGCAGCTAACACTACCTGACCAAAACAAAGGCATAGAACAGATAAATCAAATCGAGACATACTCGTTAGGCACACCAATTTGGGGACTAACTCCCCTAAACCGTTCCCTCGTCTTCCGGTTTCAAATATAACTCTTTTTTAATTCTTTTTGTAGAAAATCGATTCGATGTCTCACAGCGGCATGTAATACAATACAATATAGAGAGCCTCGGCGCGCGACGACGCGATTAAACAATAAAAACCGAGTCACACACGACAGAGGCCCACCATCAGTAGTATAGTAACAGCTGTGACGCAAAAAGAATTTTTAATTCTGGCAGCAATTAAAACGTTATATCTAAATGAATCGATCGTGAACAACGTAAACACAAAGCAAACAACAAACTAAAGTTGAGTATAGACCGAGGAGTAAGCGTGCTCGAGCTACACGATAAGGATTGGCATTAGACGATATGTAAACGACCGACGATTCAAACTTATTCGAACATGACATGCTAACTATTGCGAGAGGAAAAAAAATTAAGAAAAGCTTTCATTACGCACTAGCGGCTACAGCGCAAAAACTATACAGGAGGACATGACGGTTAGATAGAGGAAACAACGTTTGTTAGAACCGATACACAAAAAAAAAAAGCAACCAAACCAGACAATCGATAAAGTGCTCGTGTCGCTTTTTAGGTGGCAATCTCATATGAAACCGGTTTACTTTAACTTGGACTGAAATTCAAAATGTTTGTCATTACGCAGGAATTTATTTTTGAACATTAACACCCTCTTCTCCTCTAACTGAAATCGACTCCTTGAGTTTTTGAATTTCGTATGCTTGAAAAGTCGAAAAAACACCAGCAAAAGTCAATGGGTAAGTGTGAGAATGATGCGTTTCAACTCTGAACTATTGGCAATCATCCATATGCAAATCCTTGCTAAGATGAGAGAAAAAAGTGTACGAAAGCAGAAAAATTGTTTTCCGAAAAGGGAAGACTGGAAAACCAATGTTTTCTTTTTCTGTTTTTTAAAGAGGACAACATCAGCAATGACGACAACATCGACATGAACCCACGTTGTATTCTCGAGACATGCGCACGTAAACGTTTAATTGCGAAATAACGAAAAAGAGCAAACAGGGAAGATGCTATACGCTATTCTTCTCTGAATGTTTGCCACAAAATCGATTTATCCATAGTTCGAATGGGAATAAAAAGATACACAGACTATGTAAGTAGGTACGTACACACGTATGTACGTACGTAGAGTTGCAGAGATCAGCATCCGCAACATTTCTATTTTTACTTTCCCCTCCCCATCAGACAAAAAAAAACTTAAACTTTTGAATTACATATGTGTATCACCGTGAACTGAAGAGACACACAATAAGCATATTATTAGATGTGGGCGGCAGGAGCAGCGGGAGCTACTATTAATAACACACACACAAAACGATATGTAGGTTGTCATCGAAGGTAAATGAATTTTGTTGAATTAATGATTATCAACGTGTTCTCGATTAGGAGCATAGCATAAGGGAAATGGGGAAAACACTAAGAGGCAGCAATCAATTATAAAAACAAGAATAGAGTGGCGATGTGAGGGGGTATACTCGAAAGAAAAGGAATCCGAGTGTGCACTACAGCGCTACTGGTGCTGGGTTTTAAGTAAAATGTTTACAGACCTTGCACTTGAATTGGATTCTTTATTTCTCAGTGTGTTGTTGGTTGTCGGTGATGTTTTGTAACGCTACAGCGGGTTTTTTTTTTTTAATGTCACTGATGTATGTACTTTGCACGTCACTCGTTTTGACTTTTTTTTCTTTTGTCTTTAAATAGTATGCACATTACACGACAACACCATATTGACATGAAATCATGTTTCGTTATATTGTTCTTTTGATTGCGTTCTTTACTTTAAAGAAAAAGTTTGAATACAAGAAAAATGTCGCGCAGAGGAAAACTTACTTTCTCACCACTGAACACACAGAGTATACTACCAATGGGAGCTTATGTAGATTCTCTAGTATAGCCCAACGATGGCGATGACGATGGTACACAAGAGGTTCACCTCACCTTTACCAGCATAGAAAACAGGGGCAACGACAACAGAACAGAACAGAAGCAGCAACAGCAACGGCAACGGCAAAAGAAAATACGCAGGCGTTTTGAACAAGGCCAGTATGTATAGAAAGGGTTCCTCCCCCTTTACGGCAGGCAGAGAGTTGCCAGTAAGAAACTCAGGCACTCAGAAACTCGAGATGTTTGATGGAGAGTTAGATAAGACCATTATCATTCATTAATAGATTGTTGACTCTCTATTCCATTGTGTGGTAACCCTCCTGTCGACAATACAATCCCAATGTACCTGCTTTTGCGTTATGAATTTCCCATCCTACCTGTAACCTGTAGTGTCGTAAAGAAAAAATTCCTTTCCTTTACGTTCCTTCCTCCCAACAGCAATGTTGTGGCGGATGGTTGGATGCTAAAGGAAAAGAAGAGGGGCAATGGGGGAAAATAACAAAACTAGTAAAGAAAAACTGGTTCCTCTCATAATGCAACAGCAACGCTACAGAGACCACCATCATCTCGGGACAGCTTGATAGATAGATCATTTTCTACTACTATTCTCTCACACAGTAAGTTATGTAAATGAAGCTCGAGATATTGTTTGTGAAACATTTCCTTAATCTCGAATACAAAACAAAGGCTTCCATTGCGTACGCATTTCTTTCTGGGCTTTCCTCCCCCAATTCAAGGGTTATACCACTAACTTCATGGACGTCATCGCTCGACAATACCTAATAATTAATTATTAGCAATCGAAATGTAGAAAATTTTGAAAAATCGATGCCAACCTATGTGTCATACGGGAAAAAAAAAAAAACTCTCGCATCACCACCATCAAAACTGACATATTACCAACCAACCAACCAACTCACCCCCGAGCGATAAGTGATTATCAAAAGCCAATCAAACGTAAATTAGAATTTGACCTTTGATCTTTGACACAATCTTCTACCAGAACGTTGGAAAATTGCGTAAAAAATTGATTTGAAAAATTAATTTCTTTCCGTCATCTCAAACAAGACGGGGTTACACACGGAGAGAGAGAAGACACACATTCGGCCATCTTGAAAGAATTTGCAATTGCAATTTTTGCATTTGTCGTAACATGTTTTTCTTTGCCCACATTTGCTACTGATTTTTGATGGAATTTTGTTGAATATTTTCATGTTAATTACTTACGTTGTTGATCGGCAATGTTTTGTTATTCGATTTGTGTACGAATTCACGGGTAATATTACACAGAAATGTGATGAATATGAATGTGAATCGCGACACTTGAACAGCCTTCGGAGAGAAACAACGGAATACATAGAGGTGCTGCTGTCAGTTGTGTGTGGATTTTCATAATTTTCGTCTTTGCATTGTTCGCGGCGACATCTAGGTAGTGGCGGTGATAACTGGTGGGTGTACATTTTGATGATTTTAGACTTCCTTATAGGACTTGTACGTTTTACTAATTGGAGAATGCTGCGTGCAGTACCGAATCCCTCATCACGGCAGGGGTAGAGGATATGGATCATATCCATGCTCAAGACCAGGGTCATTCAAGCCCAAATGGGAAGGCTAGGTTAGGTGAATGGGTGCCCTATAGACGAAAAGTCAAGGCTCACTTAGACTACGAGGAGTCCATTGTACCCAGTTAACGTGTAACCCGGAGAAACCTAAGAGTTGTCCATGTATGTTAAAATGTTTGCTGAATTAAACCAATTAACCTAATTTGGATGGCAAATGACTAACAGAGGCCTCGTAGGGGTAGCATCTATCCGACGGATGCGTGTCTGCTAAAAAGCGAGAGGAGCCACCGCAGTCGAACATCTTGCGGCACTGTTAGTAAGTCCCATCATCACCTCCTCGTGGTGCCATCTGGAAATTTCCTATGGAATTGGCAGACGGGAAAGGGCGATTGGCGAGCCTCATGGGCCAAAAAACAGGATCAGTCGGCTGGGCGACGGCTTAGTAAGCCGTAACCGTAAAAAAACCACAAACTCCGTAACATCCACAAGCCTCGGATATAACGGACCGGATAAATGTTGACGACCCTTGCAAAAAACGAAAAAAGAACAATGACCTTCGGCTCTGTACGTGGAATGTTAGGCCACGTGCAGCCGAACAACTTGCGGACGCCCTAGACTGCTATACAGCGGACATAACCGCCATCCAGGTATAAAGCGGATGAAAAACTGCGATATTTACTACAGCGACTGCTATAGGGAGAGAGGACAACGATTTCCGATGCAGATTTGCTGTTCGAGGTGGACTAAGGCAAAAAGTCCTAAGCTTTTGACATGTGAGCGAACGCCTCATAACGATCCATATCAAGGCTGATGACTCCTTCAAAGATGAGTTCTACGATCTCCTAGGCAGAACGTATGCCTATGTCCCAACATCAAATTTGTACTAGGAGACTTGAATGCTAAGCTAGGTATGGAAAGCAGCTTTGAACGAGTCATCGGCAAACATAACCTACACGACACCAAATCCGATAACGGACACATGCTGATTGATCTTGCTACGGGGCAAGATCTCCTTCTAGCCAGTACGCGCTTCCCGCACCTCGATATACACAAAGGCACCTGGCGGTCTTTTGATCAATCGACCACCAACCAGATTGATCACGTCGCGATCGACGTCAGACAGTCCTCCACTATTCTCGATGTTCGATCTTTCCGAGGGGCTAACATCGGCTCGTACCACTATCTTGTAGTAGCCAAGATGCGCCTACGGATATCACGAACGCAGCGGAGTAGAGTAAGAATACAAAGTTATGACGTCGGAAAGCTACTATCGCCAGAAACCGCTCGTGCTTTCACCGATCGCATCTCCCTTAAGCTCTCCAATACACCTCAACCCCCCACGCTATCAATAGAACAGCAGTGGAACCTTTGCAAACAAGCCCTGAAAAGCCCTGCATCCGAAGTTTTGGGCTTCAAGGCTCCACCACGAAGAAACACCTGGTTCGATGACGAGTGCACGAGGATTCACACAGCGAACCAGGATGTTTATATGCCTCGCTGCATAAAAGAACAAGAGAAGCTCGTGAGCTCTACGAGTTAAAAATAAGGGAGGAGCATAAGCTTCTCAAAAGAAAGGAGAAAAAGCACAAGAAGCGCGCGATTGAGGATTTGGAGAGGTGTTACTGCAGGCGTGACGCTTGAAAGTTTTATCAACAGATAAAGCGAACATGCCAAGGTTATAAAGCCAGAACGGAAGCCTGCAAGAATGAGAACGGACACCTAGTAGTAGAATCGCAATCGATGCTGAGAATATGGTAAAACCACTTCTGCAGACTGTATAAAGGCGATGGTGCTCAATATACCGCTGTCAGACAGAATGATCCATTTCTAATCGCGCACTACCGCAGAGAATTCCGTTCGTTCCCTGACCTCGACGAAGTTAAGATTGCCATATCGAAACCCAAGTCGAATAAAGCTGCTGGCGCAGACGGACTATCTGCTGAGCTCTTCAAGGCAGCTAGGGATGACCTGGTTAGGAGCATGCACCAACTCATCTGTAAGATATGGTCAGAGGTAAGCATGCCCGAGGAATGGAGTCTCAGCCTCGTATGCCCGATCCACAAGAAAGGAGACCCCCCTGACTGCGCCAACTACAGAGGAATAAGTCTTCTAATGTCTTAAATGTTCAAGGAAAAACCAATAAGACTAGACACGATATGCAACTGTATCTTTTATTGATCGATATATGTATGTACAATGCAACAGCGAAAGGTGAGAACAGTGAAAGCGACGTCCGTATCGTCTGGGAACTTCTACGCGAATGAATTAATTTCGTGAACGTTTGAGGAATTGCAGAGTGTTAGAAAGGGACGGATACACTCCGTCTTCCACAGCCTCTGTTCTGTCTTTGCTTTCCACAGCCTCTGTATTCCAAAGACTCTGTCTTCCAGAACCTCCGTATTCCACAGCCTCTGTCTTCCACAGACTCTGTCTTCCAAAGACTCTGTCTTCCACAGCCTCTGAATTCCACAGCCTCTGCCTTCCAAAGACCCTTTGTACCTGCCTCTGTAGTCCACAGACTCTGTCTTCCAGAGACTCCGTCTTCCAGAGCCTCTGTCTTCCATTGCCTCTGTCTTCCACAGATTCCATATTCCAGAGCCTCTGTTCTCTTCAGCCTCCTTCTTTCACGGCCTCTGTTTTCCATAGCCTATGTATTCCACAGCCTCTGTTTTCCACAGCCTATGTCTTCCACAGCCTCTCACTTCCACAGCCTCTGCATTCCACAGAATCTGTCTTCCACAGCCTCTGTATTCCACAGACTCTGTCTTCCACAGACTCTGTGTTCCAAAGTCTCTGTCTTCCACAGCCTCTGCCTTCCAAAGACCCTTTGTACCTGCCTCTGTAGTCCACAGACTCTGTCTTCCAGAGCCTCTGTCTTTCACAGCCTCTGTTTTCCACAGCCTATGTATTCCACAGCCTCTGTCTTCCACAACCTCTGCCTTCCAAAGACTCTGTCTCCCACAGCCTCTGTCTACCACCTCCTCTATCTTCCACAGCCTCAGTCTTCCACAAACTTTGCCTTCCACAGCCTCTGTCTTCCAAAGACGCTGTCTTCCGCGGCCTCTGTATTCCACAGCCTTTGTCTTCCACAGCCTCTGTTTTCCACAGCCTATGTCTTCCACAGCCTCTAACTTCCACAGCCTCTGTATTCCACAGAATCTGCCTTCCATAGACTCCGTATTTCACAGAATCTACATATCTTCCAAAAACTCTGTCTTCCAGAGCCTCTGTCTTCCACTGCCCCTGCCTTCCACAGCCTCTGTATTCCATACCCTCTGTCTTCCACAGCCTTTGTTTGCCATAGCCTATGTCTTCCACAGCCTCTGTATTCCACAGCCTCTGCCTTCCGCAGCCTCTGTCTTCCACATCTTCCACAGCCTCTCTCTTTCAAGGCCTCTGTTTTCCACAGCCTCTGTTTTCCACAGCCTCTCTCTTTCACAGCCTCTGTCTTCCACAGCCTCTGTCTTCCACAGCCTCTGAATTGCACAGACTCTGTCCTCCACAGCCTCTGTATTCCACAGACTCTGTCTTCCAGAGCCTCAGTTTTCCACAGCCTCTGTCTTCCACAGCCTCTGTCTTCCACAGCCTCTGAATTGCACAGACTCTGTCCTCCACAGCCCCTGTATTCCACAGCCCCTGTCTTCCACAGACTTTGTTTTCCAGAGCCTCTGTTTTCCACAGCCCCTGTCTTCCAAAGACTCTGCCTTCCACAGCCTCTGTATTCCACAGAATCTGCCTTCCATAGACTCCGTATTTCACAGAATCTACATATCTTCCAAAAACTCTGTCTTCCAGAGCCTCTGTCTTCCAAAGACTCTGCCTTCCACAGCCTCTGTCTTCCACAACCTCTGCCTTCCAAAGACTCTGTCTCCCACAGCCTCTGTCTACCACCTCCTCTATCTTCCACAGCCTCAGTCTTCCACAAACTTTGCCTTCCACAGCCTCTGTCTTCCAAAGACGCTGTCTTCCGCGGCCTCTGTATTCCACAGCCTTTGTCTTCCACAGCCTCTGTTTTCCACAGCCTATGTCTTCCACAGCCTCTAACTTCCACAGCCTCTGTATTCCACAGAATCTGCCTTCCATAGACTCCGTATTTCACAGAATCTACATATCTTCCAAAAACTCTGTCTTCCAGAGCCTCTGTCTTCCACTGCCCCTGCCTTCCACAGCCTCTGTATTCCATACCCTCTGTCTTCCACAGCCTTTGTTTGCCATAGCCTATGTCTTCCACAGCCTCTGTATTCCACAGCCTCTGCCTTCCGCAGCCTCTGTCTTCCACATCTTCCACAGCCTCTCTCTTTCAAGGCCTCTGTTTTCCACAGCCTCTGTTTTCCACAGCCTCTCTCTTTCACAGCCTCTGTCTTCCACAGCCTCTGTCTTCCACAGCCTCTGAATTGCACAGACTCTGTCCTCCACAGCCTCTGTATTCCACAGACTCTGTCTTCCAGAGCCTCAGTTTTCCACAGCCTCTGTCTTCCACAGCCTCTGTCTTCCACAGCCTCTGAATTGCACAGACTCTGTCCTCCACAGCCCCTGTATTCCACAGCCCCTGTCTTCCACAGACTTTGTTTTCCAGAGCCTCTGTTTTCCACAGCCCCTGTCTTCCAAAGACTCTGCCTTCCACAGCCACTGTATTCCACAGCCTCTGTCTTCCAGAGCCTCCGTTTTCCACTGCCTCTGTCTTCCACAGCCCCTGTCTTCCACAGCCTTTGTCTGCCACAGTCCTTGCCTTCCGCGGCCTCTGTCTTCCACAGCCTTGGTTTTCCACAGCCTCTGTCTTCCAAAGCCTCTGTCTTCCACAGCCTCTGTCTTCCAAAGACTCTGTTTTCCATAGCCTCTGTCTTCCAAGGACTCTGCCTTCCACAGCCTGTGTCCCCAACAGACTCTGTCTTCCAGAGCCTCTGTATTCCACAGACTCTGTATTCCACACCCCCTGTCTTCTACAGCCTCGGTTTTCCACAGCCTCTGTCTTCCACAGCCTCTGAATTTTACAGACTCTGTCCTCCACAGCCTCTGTATTCCACAGACTCTGTCTTCCAGAGCCTCTGTTTTCCACAGCCTCTGTCTTCCACAGCCTCTGTCTTCCACAGCCTCTGAATTGCACAGACTCTGTCCTCCACAGCCTCTGTATTCCACAGCCCCTGTCTTCCACAGACTCTGTTTTCCAGAGCCTCTGTTTTCCACAGCCCCTGTCTTCCAAAGACTCTGCCTTCCACAGCCTCTGTATTCCACAGCCTCTGTCTTCCAGAGCCTCTGTTTTCCACTGCCTCTGTCTTCCACAGCCCCTGTCTTCCACAGCCTTTGTCTGCCACAGTCCTTGCCTTCCGCGGCCTCTGTCTTCCACAGCCTCGGTTTTCCACAGCCTCTGTCATCCAAAGCCTCTGTCTTCCACAGCCTCTGTCTTCCAAAGACTCTGTTTTCCATAGCCTCTGTCTTCCAAAGACTCTGCCTTCCACAGCCTGTGTCCCCAACAGACTCTGTCTTCCAGAGCCTCTGTATTCCACAGACTCTGTATTCCACACCCCCTGTCTTCTACAGCCTCGGTTTTCCACAGCCTCTGTCTTCCACAGCCTCTGTCTTCCACAGCCTCTGAATTGCACAGTCTCTGTCCTCCACAGCCTCTGTATTCCACAGACTCTGTCTTCCAGAGCCTCTGTTTTCCACAGCCTCTGCCTTAACGCCCCCTACTAGCCCCCGAGACTTTTGTCAAGAAATGATTTAATACCCGGGAAGATTGTAAGAAGTGAATGTCGTTTTTAGCCGCTGAATACTCCTGGCGAGACCATCTACCACTTCGTCAACCGCCCAAATCAGTTTTTGCGTAACACGCCATAGCGGGATTACCTGGTAATAAGCCTCAGCGCCACCTCTTCACGCAAATCATTTTTAACTTAAAACAAGAAAACCTCAGATATCGAGGAAACAAATTTAATAAAAAATGTCGCATTTATTCAGGAGTCTTTTTCGGAACTTGTCAAATTAAGGCAAAGTTCAAAATTAAAGCTAGTTAATGATCAAGAAGCATATGCCGCTAATAAAGTTTGCGCAAATGTGTGCAAATTTAAAAGCCACCCCAAGTCTGAAGAGGTTTAAGGGTCCAGTAGTAGGAATTACTGCAGCAACTGCAATCGGCGGCATGGCAAAAGCCGTAGCTCCGCCTGGTCCTCCTAGTCTTCCTAAAATAAGGCCTAGTAGGGGGGTAACTATAGATTTGATGGTGTCGAAGCAGAAAGTGTACGTTTTTTTACTTTTTTTTTTTTGTAGAGCCTTCCACGTCGGAGGGTGTACGAGTCGTGGGAACTGCCAGCAAGATATGCCAGAAAACCGCTTACGCAAGCGGAGATGGACTACATAAACACCGGTGGACCGCCGTAATTAAAAAAAGGACATATATCGGATTATTGACACCTTTTTAAGCTTCGGATATGTCAAAATGTAAAGCCGATTTTGTATAAGCTTTGGACAGCATATCAGAGGCTGCTCATGACATTTATATGAATATACTGCATTAACTAGCTTTTGAAACCTTAGCTGTTTTATTCCATTGTCTTCGTACATTTAAGTCGGCTTAGGAGTATCCTTAAAGCAAATGTTAGGAATCAAATAGGAACAAGACTCTAAAACTGTGTGGTTTCAAGTGATGAGTGGCGGAACTCTCAGGACAATAAGCCTCACTACAAGCTCGAACATCCCCGGTATCGATATGGCATAGTTCAAACCCTCTGAAGGTCGAAGCAGCTGCCTGTCTTGTCCTTCGTTAATTGTAGCCTATTATTACAACAAAATTTGGGGTTAGTCTACGGACGGGAGGGTGAAGCGTCTTGAGGCATTCGTCCAAGGCGCCAAATCTATAAGAGCCTCATAACCTCACTTTTTATGTGGAACCATTAACGCCTTACAAAGGATTGGTAGGCGCAAAAGCTGTGCAATAGATGTTAGTCGACTGAAGAGGGAGAAGGAGCCAAATCGAACGAATGCCTCGGAGCACTAAAAGTCTTATTCTCATGTCCTCGTGCTATGTGGAATACTCTTGGCCAAACCATCTACTGCAATTCCTTGGAGAAATCACTATTATCGCTCGAGCTTCATGCAATCGATTTGTAGCATCGGGTACCTACAACCCAAATTGAGTTGCCCATTGCCGACAATCTCTTAGTCTTCAACGAACTAACGAAAGTATAAGGACCTCGTCAAGCCTCTGTCAGTTTTTGAGATACTTCCCTTAGCCTTATTAAGTCAGGCTATACCATCAAAGGCGACGCCACGAGTCGTCTCTAAATGGGCGGAGGACTCAACTTAATAACTTAAATAATGAATCAGTTCCTATCGAAGCTTACGCGTACCATAGCTAGCACGTCCGAAGTCTAATCAGAAATTATGGATGTTTTCAGCGGCAATGGGTCGGAGCTGAGTGTTAATCGCAGCACAAACGATCTACGCAGATCTAAGTGATCCGAGTCAGCCTGCTACTCCAGCCTATTTTACCCTAAGGGATGTATCTTGGCATAAAAACTTCCCCAATGGAAATGTAGCCCTCCTTGGGCAATGAAATACCGTTATGATGTACGGGAGAGTCTATTTCTCTTCAAATAAATACATTTCAGTTTGTCACTTAAGGATGTTTGGTACTTGGATAGATAGGGTTAGGGGGTGGGACAGAGTCGCCTGATCACTGCGGCCACGATTGGGCCTATTGTGATGTCCCCCACTTACAGTTCACTCAGAAAACCTGAGTTCGTGATAAAACTTAGAATGCTTTTGAGTGAGCTAGCAGCGATTTCTTCTGCTTCAAGATAATACTTGCCTAGGTGACGAAGACGTGTACTGACAAGGCAGTTACAGTGGCATAGTATTAGCTCTGCTGTTCCTTCGTCTTCATTACACATTCGGCAAATGTCATTTGTATGATGCCCATTGTTTTGAGGTGTTTATTAACTGGGCAGTGTCCAGTAGGGAAACCTGTGATTAATCGAATCTGACTCCTCGAAAGCATGAGAAGTTGTTTCGTTCTTTTGAGGGATGTAGTTGGGAGGAACAGCTTGGCTAGTCTGCTACCTTTCGTTTGTAACCAGTAGTGATCCGTCGTGTTTCTTAACCAATTGTTTATGCAGCATTTGGTGGTGCTAATGGGTATGCCGCAGAAAGGCCGTGGCATCATAAATGGTGATGCAAAACCTTTCCTAGCTAGTAGGTCCGCCTTTTCGTTGCCTGTATGGCCGCTGTGTCCTGGTATTCAAATGAGATGAACTTTGTTTGTACTGGCCAGCTGGTGAAGTAGTTGTACGCAGTTCCATACCAGTTTGGAGGTGATTTCAAAGCTCTTTAGGGCTAGAAGTGCAGCCTTGCTGTCAGAGAGAATGTAAATGTTTTTGTTAAGTATATTTCTGTTTATAGTTTCTCTGAGGCAGAGTTCTATAGCAAATATCTCTGCTTGAAAAACGGAGTTATATCTGTCCATGCTGACGTAGATGCATGTGCCTGTATTTGCTCCGTATACTCCAGCCCCAACGCCTTCGTCCGTTATGGAGCCATCTGTGTACCACACGTAGGATCCACGATTGAAGGAGGGTCTATTCTGTTCCCAGTTTTGTCGGTTGGGGAATGTGACCTTGTAGTTTTGGCTGAAATTGTATCTGGGGAGACAGTTGTCTGTGAGAGATTTCTTTAGGATTTCATGCCTGTTTATTTCGGTAAGGATATCAGGGTGAAAGAGCCTACGGTTAGAGTCATCCTCCACGATCAGTCTATGGGCGAAGACCATTGCTTCTTTCTTCAATCCCAAGGCGCCAGACTGTCTTGAATATGAGTTCCAGGGGAAGCATGTAGCTGGCTATTATTCCGAGTGGGTCGAAGATGGACATGGTGAGCGCGAGGAATTCCCTTTTTGTTGGACTCCTCTTCTCCAGTGAAGGCCCAAGACCTTTCCATTAATGGAGGTTTCCATGTTCAGATCGACCACATCGGAAGTGCTTCTTGACTCGGTGGGCGACAGGTATCTCAAGACCACCCTTGATATAGACGTGAAGTTACGCAGCTCGAACCCCGCTCGCCTGTCGATGCGGATGACCTCCTTAGTGACGGCGATGGCCTCCGTCACACTATCGAAGGTGTCGACGTAGTCGTCCACGTAATGGTGGTCAATGATGGCTTAATCGCTCTAGGATGGTCGTTTCGGAATGCTTCAGCGTTTATTTTCTTGGCAAAACTTGCTGAGCAAGGAGAGCAGGTGACTCTCAAGGTCATGACCCTCATAACGTAGACGTCAATTGGCTTGTCTTCATCTTCTCGCCAGAGAAAGTGCTGCGCATGCTGGTCTTCTGGGCGTATTATGACCTGGTGGAACATTGCCTTTATGTCGCCAGTGACCGCGACGGGCCTGATGCGGAAATTGAATAGCACCTTGACCAGTGGCACGTAATCCTCCGGTCCCTTCAGCAGAAACGAGTTTAATGACAGTCCGTTGACTTCCGCAGCGGCGTCGAAGACTAAGTGAGTTTTCCCGGTTTGTTGGGGTTTTTTTGTACAGAAGTGTGGAAGGTCTGCTTCTTGAGACGTTAACTTCACGGCGTATCCCTGCTTTAGATAGTTTGCGATGATGTTCTTATAGGTGTTGGCGAAATCGGCATCTCTTCGCCTTTTCGCCTCAAGATTAAGATACCTCTTCTTGGATAATTCGTAACTATTTTTCAACTGGAGTTCATCTTTCTTCCACAACAAACCGGTCTCGAATCGATCTCCTAGTCCCTCCTAGCCTCCCGTCTTCCTCTGACACTGGTTCCTCCGCTGGCTTTCTGACCCCGAAGTTCTCGATGCTGGAGTATTCCTCCACGAGGCTGTCCAGTTGTTGGCATTGTTTTTCGAGCTGGCTGCTGCAAAGTACGACCCTTTTTGGCGTGTCATCTTCTTCGTGTGTCAAGGGACACATCCGAGCTTCGTGCGCGCAATTGTTAGACCACCTCCTGGACCGCTAATTACTTCTGTTGGCACACCGAGGTGGCTGTTGTCTAGTCCTATTAGTATTTCCGGCTTAGCTCCTTCATTGTTGGGAAGGGAGGCATCGGGACGGCTATCCAGAATCAAATTCGAGGCGGCGAAGTTCTAGGCTGGCAGGTGAAGTTCTTCGACTGTCTGAACACCAGTTAGCTTGAACCTTTCTACGGCTTCCTGGTCGGCGCTCACTTCTATGTCGACGGCGAAGGATTTCTTAACTTCTACTTTGTTCCCGATCCATCGCAAGTGCAAGTCTTTGGTTTTCCGGTGAGACTCTGGCGTTTGGCTAAGTCGGAGCTCACGATTGGTACGAATGAGCCTTCGTCCAGCAGTGCAAATATTCGTGCCATCAAACCGCCGTTGTAGATTCTGATAGGCAGAACCCTGAAGAGGATCTTCGTGGTGATCGTTGCACCGCAGTAGGGGCCGTTGAGCTTTTCGAGCTATCACCTTCTGCAGTCACTGGCTTCGTATTAGGTTCCTTTTCGTGCAGGAGTGGTGGTGCATCCTGTGGCAATCGGTAATTCCACACGCTACTTTTGTGTGGCAGGTCCAGATGGCGTGCCCAAACTTGAGACATCCAAGGCAAAGGTTGCTCCGTTTGACAAAATCCCATTTAGCGGCAGTGGAGCGACCTTGTTCCTCTTAGCCTTGTCGATGAATCGCTTTGACTTGCTTGTAGTGGCAATGCGGCCCAGCCAATCGTTGAAGTGAAGTGAAGTGATATGGCTGAACGTTAACGCTACATTGGGCCCAGTTTCGAATGGTTCTAATTTGTTTTCTGAAATCGGCAGAATTCTTCTCACCATCTTCAGTTGGCTCTGGACGAGGAGCTCTGGCCGGCCGAAGCGAAACTCCAGACTCGCCATCACCTGTTCCACGCTATTAGGGTCGATGAACAATGATTCGACGACCTCTCTTGCTTCCCCCTTTTATGAACCTTTGCAGTCGAAACATGTTCTCGACTTGGGTGTATCCGAATGTGTTCGTCGACTCTGCGAATGCTGTGCAGAGCATCGGCCACTCTTCCGGCTTGCCGCAAAACTCTGGCAGATCGTGTAGTTTTCGATGGGGTGCGTAGGTGATGGATGATGTGGTTGTTGTTGTACTGGAACAGAGGTGAAGCATTCCTGTCCAGCTGCTCCGATGACGTTTTGTGGTGGTAGGAATGTGGGGGTGCTTCTCTGGATTGTTTGTGCGGACGATGGTGGAGTTACTTGAGGGGAATAGTCTGGTTATTGGATGTATAGCGTGTGTGGCGTCGCGATGGTTTGCTGAGGTGCTGAGACGATGGATGTTAAGTTGGAGTGGAGACGCATGACGTTGTAGCTATTGGCGTGGCGAAAATCCTTGCTGAGGCGGCTGATGTTACTGCGATAACGTTTTCGGAGGTTGACGTGACACCGGTACTGGTGTTGAGTACGTTCGCCGTTAACTTGCTGAGTTCTTGGTGTTGGTCCCAGAGGAGTTGTTCGAATCGCTGGCGTTCTCGCCTTTCGTCGTTGGCTGATTTCAAAGCTGCCTCGAGTTGCTCTCGTAGCTGGAACATATCTAGATGTAAGTTTCCATTGTTGGCGGGGTCTTCCTCTCGTTACGTACGGTCGCCATCGAATAATGGGGAACGTTCGTCGAATGAAACCGTTATGTCATCCGATCTGTTCCGCGCTTTCGCCGTTTGCCTCGTGCTCCTTTTTTCGTTGTTCATTTTTGGTTCTTCCTTCGTTCGGCCGTGAAGGATAAATTGGTTGTTGCAATTGGCGATTATTTTAATCAATAAAGAATGAAGATTTGCCGCCGCTCCGCCGTCCCCAATGGAAATGCAACCCTCCTTGGGCAATGAAATACCGTTATGATGTACGGGAGAGTTTATTTCTCTTCAAATAAATAAAATTGGTGACTCCTGGCAGGCGCAGGCGACTGCGGCTGGCGGCGGCAAATGGCAAATGAAAATGACGTTGCCTTTCAGGCTACGCGGGCTGTCTGAGTGACAGATCGTTCGTTGAGTTCGTTCTGTTCGCCTTCGCCAACTAAGAGTCACCAACAAGTAAGCACGTGTTTCGAAATATCGAAGTTGGTCATCGATCATTCATCGACATTCTGTTTTTGCGTAACACGCCATTGCGGGTTCACCCGTTAATAAGCCTCAGCGCCACTTCTTCACGCAAATCATTATTAACTTAATACAAGAAAACCTCAGATATCGAGGAAACAAATTTAATAAAAAATGTCGCATTTATTCAGGTCTTTTTCGGAACTTGACAAATTAAGGCAAAATTCAAAGCTAAAGCTAGTTAATGATCAAAAGGTATATTCCACTAATTAAATTTCCGCACATGCGTGCAAATTTAAAAGCTACTCCAAATCTGAAGACGATTCAGGCTCAAGCAATAGGAATTACTAAAGCAACTGCAACCGGCGGTATGGCAAAAGGCGTAGCTGCACCTGGTCCTCCTAGTCCTCCTAAAATAAAAGCCAGTAGGGGGGTAATTATAAGTTTGATGGTGTTGAAACAGAAAATGCACGTTTCATTTTTATTCCTTATTTTGTAGGGCCTTCCAGGTCAGAGGGTGTACGAGTCGTGGGAACTGCCCACAAGATATGCCAGAAAACCGTTTACGCAAGCGGAGATGGACTACATAAACAACGGTGGACCGCCGTAAGTAAAAAAGGGACATGGATATGGATTATTGGTACCTTTTTAAGCTACGGATATGTCAAAAAGTAAAGCCTATTTTATATAAGCTTTGGACAGCATATCAGAGGCTGCTCATGACATTTATATGAATATATTGCGTTAACTAGCTTTTGAAACGTTAGCTGTTTTATTCCATTGTCTTCGTACATTTAAGTCGGCTTAGGAGTATCCTGTTAGTTAATCAAGTAGGAAACAAGACTCTAATTTTGCGACTGTGCAAGAGGAGATAAGAGGGCATGGGCCCGGACATACAGGGTAAAGTTGTTGATCGCTCTCAACCTGGCGAGATGCCAGCAACGATCCCCGCTTAAATGCCCGGGTCAAGTTGACATACGGCCTCCTCGCGGCGCCCTCTGGATAGCCTCTTCAACAACCGTTGGGAGGTGAACAAACGTATGCAGCGACAATGCCGTCTCCGAACGGCATGAGTCGAGAAGCTTTTTCACGGCAAGTATACTACGGAGGGTTTTGCCAGTACCCCGACGAGGAGGAACGCCGCGAAATAAACATTCGATGGCGTCGGTGTTATCGGAATCCGAACTCGCTCATCGTGCGTCAGAGTCCAACACACTAACCACTGCGCCACGGCGTGTTATTGTCCGTTTAAAAACGACGCTTTCCGCTACGCAATACTATGCACTAGGAAATACAGAGCCACGAATATAATGCACGTCTATACACGGTTCATTTCACTAAGAACCGAGTATGTTGAATACTCTTGGCCGGACCATCTACTGCAATTTCTTGAGGAAAGCACTATTATCGCCGAGCTTCATGTAATCGATTTGTAGCATCGGGTACCTATAACCCAGTTCCCAATTGCCGACAATCTCTTAGTCTCCAACGAAGTAACGAAAGTATAAGGATCTCGTCAAGCCTCTGTCAGTATTTCAGATACTTCCTTTCTTCTTCTTCTTTGATGGCGCTACAGTTCGGGGTGAACCAGGGCCTCAACCAACAAGCCTCTCCAGCCGGACCGATCTTTGGCCAGCCGCTTCCAGTGCCGCACGCCCAGTTGGTTGAGGTCCCTTTCCACCTGTGCGCGCCACCTTAAATGCAGTCGTCCTCTGCTGCGTCGTCCCTCGGGGTTGGAGTCGAAGACTCTTCGGGCCGGAGCGTTGATGTCAATTCGCTCTACATGGCCTAGCCATCTTAGACGTTGGATCCGAGGGCGTCTAACCAGGCCGATGTCGCTCTACAGCCTGTACAGTTTTTGGTTGAATCTCCTCCTCCACTCTCCGTTTATTAATTTGTTTAGACGCCCAAGAGCCTCTGCATCCGCTTTTGATACCGTCCAAGCCTCAGTGCCGTAGAGGAGGACCGGGATGATTAAGGTTTTGTAGAGGGATACCTTAGTTTTTCGAGAGAGGGCTCTACTACTCAATTGCCTATTGAGCCCCAAGAAACAGCGGTTGGCAAGAGTTATTCTGCGTTTTATCTCAGCGCTGGTGTCGTTGCTGCTTGTTAGTATCGAGCCAAGGTAGACGAAGTTCTCGACTACCTGGCGTCACCTTGTCTAAAACCTTTTTTAACATCAAAGGGGCCGGTTAGTTCACCTCCGACCTTATTGGAGCAGCGAGAGTTCTCCATAGTCATCCTGGACAGTCTGACGATATGACATAGCTCTGTATAGCTCGTCTCTATAAACACTGCCATACGCGGCTTTAAAGTCGACGAAAATATGGTGCGTGTTGACTTGGAATTCATGGGTCTTCTCTAAGATCTGCCGTAGTGTATATATTTGGTCTATCGTGGATTTTCCTGGCCTGAAACCACACTGATAGGAACCTATCAGATTGTCCACGAACGGTTTCAGGCACTTACACGGTACGGCAGAGAGGATCTTGTACGCGATGTTCAGGAGGCTTATCCCTCTGTAATTGGCGCAGTCATAGGGGTCTCCTTTCTTATGGACCGGGCAAATGATACTGAGATTCCATTCATCGGGCATGCGTTCTTCCGACCATATCTTGCAGATGAGTTGGTGCATGTTCCTGACCAGCTCATCGCCAGCTGCTTTAAACAGTTCCGCTGGGGGTCCGTCTGCTCCAGCAGCTTTATAAGACTTAAGTTTCGATATCGCTATCTTAACATCGTCTAGGTCGGGTGGACGGGATTCTCCTTCGTCTTCGTCCATTGTGAATGGTTCGCTCTGCCTGACGGCGGCATTTTGACTATCATCGCCGTTATACAGTCTGCAGAAGTGATCCTTCCACAGTCTCAGTATCGACTGTGATTCCACTACTATTTGTCCGTGCTCATCCCCGCAGGCTTCTGTTTTGACTTTATAGCCGTGGCATGTTCGTTTCACTTTCTGGTAAAATTTTCGAATGTCGTTCCTGTTGTAACATCTCTCCATCTCCTCGATATCGCGCTTCTCGTGCTCCTTCTTTTTCCTTCTCAGAAGCGCATGCTCCTCCCTCCTTTTCTGTTCATAGAGCTCGCGGGCAGCCCTCGTCCGTCGATGCAATGTGACCATGTATGCATTCTGTTTCTCTACATGGGCCTGTCTGCACTCATCATCAAACCAGGGGTTTCTCGACGGTGGTGGCTCGAAACCGAGTACATCTGAGGCGGCCTCTCTAATGGCGTTTTGACAACGACTCCATTGCTGTTCTATGGTTTCTGCAGATTGCATCGGGACTTGAGAGACCTCATCGGCCACGTTCCTGGCGGTCTCCTGCGATTGCAGCTTTCCGACGTTAAATTTTGGTGTTCTTACTCGACTCCATTGATTCCGAGAAATTCGCTTCCGTACCTTGGCTGCAACAAGATAATGATCCGAGTCGATGTTGGCTCCTCGAAAGGTTCGGACATCTAGGATGCTGGAGGAGTGTCTGCCGTCGATCGCAATATGATCAATGTGGTTGGTTGTCGATTGATCGAAAGACCGCCAGGTCTCCTTATGGATGTTGAGGTGTGGGAATCGTGTACTTGCTACTACCAGATTATGTCCCGCCATAAAGTCCAATAGCCTTAGTCCGTTTTCTGACGTGGTGTTGTGTAGGCTGTGCTTTCCAATGACCCGGTCAAAGATAGCTTCCTTACCCAGCTTCGCATTGAAATCTCATAGAAGTCGTCTTTATGTCGGTCATCTTTCTCCTCTGTGGGGGCGTGGACACATAATAAACTTAAATTGCCGAGACTGGTCTTGATGCTGATAGTTATGAGGCGTTCGCTTACATACTGGAAGCTTAAGACTTTTTTCCTGAGTCTGCCTCGAAAAACAAATCCGCATCCGAATAAGCGTTGTTTATTTTCTCTGTTGCAGTTTCCGTAGTATAGATACTTTCCTTGTATGTATGTATGTTGGCGTCCATGAAGAACCTGAGCCGAGCTTCTCTCAATCACCCATGTTGTGTGTGATTTCATTTTCACATAGGTGAAAGGGGCCTACAGTTTATTGCCGGTTCCGAACGGCGAATTTCGAGAAGCTTTTCATGACAATTTTACTACAGGGGGTTTTGTCAGGACCCCGCTGAGGAGAAACACCGTGAAAAATACGTTCGATGACATGGCTGTGTCGGGATTCGATCCCGAGTCATCGGCGTCAGAGGCCAACACACTACCCACTGCGCCACGGTGCTCTCAGGCTTAGGCTTATTAAATCAGGCTATACCATCAAAGGCGACGCCACGAGTCGTCTCTAAATGGGCGGAGGACTCAACTTAAAAATTTAAATAATGAATCAGTTCCTATCAAAGCTGATTCGAAGTCTAATTTGCTTGATCGGAAATGATGGATGTTTTCTTCAGGGGCAGTGGCTCTTACGGTCGGAGCTGAGTGGTAATCGCAGCACAAACGATCTACGCTGATCTAAGTGATCCGAGTCAGCCTGCTACTCCAACCTATTTTACCCTAAGGGATGTATCTTGGCATAAAATCTTAACTTCCTCCTGTCACTAGAGCTTTGATCAATTAGTCAGTTACTCAAAAGAGTCCTACTTCGTCAACAGCCCAATGTTCAGTTTTTGCGTAACAGGCCATAGGGGGATAACCTGGTAATAAGCCTCAGCGCCACCTCTTCACGCAAATCATTTTTAACTTTAAACAAGAAAACCTCAGATATCGAGGAAACAAATTTGATAAAAAATGCGCATTCTTTCAAAAACCTTTTTCGGAACTTGACAAATTAAAGCAAAATTCAAAATTAAAAAATTTGTATATGGCGTTCCTACGAGTTTACAGTTCAGTGGCCAAAAAGTATATGCCACTAATAAAGTTTCCGAAATTGCGTGGAAATTTAAAAGCCACCCCAGATCTGAAGAAGATTCAGGCTACTGCAAAAACTCCAACCAGCGCTGTTGTAAAAGCCGTAGCTCCTCCTCCTAGTCCTCATAGTCTTCCTAGTCCTCCTAAAATAAGGCCCAGTAGGGGGGTAACTATAGATTTGATAGTGTTGAAACAGAAAATGTGCGTTTTTTTTTTATTCTTTATTTTGTAGGGCCTTCCAGGTCAGAGGGTGTACGAGTCTTGGGAACTGCCCAGAAGATATGCCAGAAAACCGTTTACGCAAGCGGAGATGGACTACATAAACAACGGTGGACCGCCGTAAGTAAAAAAGGGGCATGGATATGGATTATTGGTACCTTTTTAAGCTTCGGATATGTCAAAATGTAAAGTCGATTTTATATATGCTCTGGACAACATATCAGAGGCTTGTCATGACATTTATATGAATATATTGCATTAACTAGCTTTTGAAACGTTACCTGTTTTATTCCATTGTCTTCGTACACTTAAGTCGGCTTAGGGGTATCCTTAGGTTTCAAGTAGGAAACAAGACTCTAATGTGCGACTGTGCCAGAGGAGATACGAGGAAATTCGGTGGTTTCAAGTACTGTGCGGCGGAACTTCCAGGACAATAATTAAGCCTCACTACAAGCTCGACCATCCCCGGTATCGATAAGGCATAGTTCAAACCTTCTAAAGGTCGAAGCAGCTGCCTGTCTTGTCCTTCGATAATTGTAGCCTATTATTACAACAAAATTTGGGATTAGTCTATGGACGGGAGGGTGAATCATTTTGAGGAAATCGTCCAAGGCGCCAAATCTATAAGAGCCCCATAACCTCACTTTTTATGTTGAACCATTAATAGATACTTTCATTTCCTCTTTAGATGGTAACGTCCTACAATGGATTTATAGACACAACATTTGTGCAACAGGTGGTAATCGACTGAAGAGCGGGAAGGGAGACAAATCGATGGAATGCCTCAAGGCACCATAAGTCCTATTCCCGTATCCTCGTGATACCAACGGGAGATTTTTTCTGGAGATTACAAATTGGAAAGGCCGAAAGGCGAGCCTTCTGCGCCAGAAAACAGGAAAACTGTCATAACCGTTTAGCAAAGAATTACCTTCGGATCTGTAGGTAAAATACTAGGCCACATATCGCCACATCCAAAGAGCGAGGGCTGGCCAAATAACGAATAAAAAACCGCTGCATGCTTACCCTTTTATACCTGTGGGTCTGCGCCTTATAATAATCCACAAAAGGCGGAGCACAACATTAATAGGATGACACCACAAAGGAAGACTTTTACCATCAAACTTATGCTCAATACACCATTTTTAACTCGAAAAAATGTACTGGAAGACTTACTTGAAACACCTGAGTCACAATCCATAGATGACATCAATGGAATCGCAATAGGTACTTGGCCAAGACTAGGACGCCGAGATTCCAACAGTGGTTATTGTCTTCCGTCACCATATGTCTCGACGGCTTATTGGTCTGCTCATCAGCAATCAAATTTCGAAATAACTCGTTGAATTGCTCACTCGGCTGGTCACGCACATTTTTTTGCTCGCGAAAAGCTAGAAGCACAGAACACAGTGGACATAGCGCTGGCAAAACAAAAACGTCAATGACAGCATTCTTACTTGAAAGAATGACGCCTGTCAAATGACAATACCCCAATCCGACTAAAATCAGGCGTAGGTCAGCACTTTCCGTCCCCTGAAAGCCAAGAGAAGCATGTCGAAGTATATGCCTAAAAAATTGCTGGCGCAGACAGTCTGTCTAAGAGTTTTTCCAGGCAGTCGGAGATCACTACCTACCAATAGTTCGCACCAGTTAACCTGGGATATGGACAGAGGAAAGCAGGCCAACTTCAGAGTCGCCTGAATTTCGCATATAGAATCTTCTCCGACGTTTTGTGTCAGTGCCTGAAACCGATCGGTCCACATTAAGACAATTTCAGGCCATTTGTCAAATAGTTACACTACGGCAGATCCTGGGAAAATTTAGGTCGACACTCACCATCTCTTTGTTGATTTTGGAATGGCGATTTTCGATTTCAAAGATTTTTTTTTTATTTTTTATTTTTTTTTTTTTTTTTTTATTTCTTGTTCTTATTCTCATTACATTACTTACATATTAATATTACATATATGTATACATTCTAACAAATGCATTTTTGAGAACAGTAGTGACATTCATTATTTATAGGAAATAGAGATTAATATCACTTTATTTTATATAATTTTTTCAATTCATTGTTGTGGGGTGAACTATTCATTATTATTCCCATCTAAATATATACACATCGTTCAAAAAAACTCATAAAATTAAATAGTGTAGCGCACAAGAATTTCGATTTCATTGGGATTTATGCATAAAAGCCATGTTTTTACCATACTCAGAAAGATTTTTAAGATTCTAATGACCCGGATATTCTCAGGGAGTGCATTATATAGTTTGTGGGACACAATGGAGTAAAAGTTTCTATAACTTGAGGTTCGGAAGGTTGGGATATTTACCAGCGGACTAATATTACTACGCAGGTTGTGGTGGTCATTTATTGGGCTTTGCTGGTAACCTCCCCTTATAAAAAATATTTTTAGGACTTTGAAGTAATAAAGGTGTCTTACTGGTAGAATTTTCAGTCTGTTGAATAAAATAAAAGTATTAGATTATTAAATTAGATTTGCATGACATACCTTTCTTATTACATATTTTTGTAATATTGTCAAGGGCTTGATTCTACTACCACAGGCGCCTCCCCAGCATATAATTCCATATTGCAATTTCGAGTGAAATATGCCGTAGTAAATATTTTTTAAGATACTGGAGGAAGCTTGTAGAAGTTGCGTAGAGTGGAGAGTAAGTATTTTCTCAAGTAGGTGATATGATCACACCAGTTCAAATTTTGGTCAATAATGACACCGAGATACTTATAGTGTTTGACTATTTCTATTCCAAAACAGTTTGCGTTGCATTCAATTGATTATTTCGTCCAGCTGAGAGAGATCGCAGTTCCTTTTGCCCAGCAGTGCGTTATCCAGCCTAGATTGATACTCCCTCTTCTTTGTCGGCCTCCATTTTAATTTCGGCAAGAGATTTATAGCCCTTATTTCTTGTGGTTCTCCGGAAGCAAAGGCGAAGGTCATGATAACTGGGAAGTGGTCTGAATATGGTACATACATTCTCTACTTTCATGTCTACCATGTGCTTATTCCATTCACTGCCCACGAGACTATAGTCTATCACAGAGCTGCCCTGGCCTGCCACAAAAGTGAATTCGCCATCCGTATCTGATAAGCTTGTACCGTTTTGGATTCTCAACCCGTATGTATCACAGAGGTCAATAAGCTGTAGGCCTCTTGCATTACATATTGTGTCCTTTGATTTTCGCTCGATTCCTAGTATTGCATTTTCATTTCCACCTTGACTTCCCGTTCTTGCATTCAGATCGCCTACCACCAGCAAATTAGATGTTTTATCATGACTCATTACCTCTTCCAATTTTTGGAAATCGTTGTTCCATTGATTGCAATTGATATAAGTCGGTAGGATGCGGAGACTCTTTTCATCAATATCCAGCTTAACATACGTGACGCCTTCATATACCTCAAACTTACAACAGATATTTTTTAAACTTTTTTTGAACCCGAAGAAACATCCCCCACTAGCTCTTCCCCTTGCTTGTGTTTTTACAGCTGGTATCCACTTAAATTCAAAATTAATGAATTTGCCTTCATAACTTAAAAAATTGTTTTCCATCACAAATGTTTCATACAAAAAAACAAATTCAAATTTATTAACATATTTGTAAAAATCCAAAAATATATCCTTATTGCTTAATCCTGCCACATTATAGGAAAGGACTCTATACTCTGAGACTTCAAAAATATTTATACTATTATTAATATAAGCTAAACTACTTTTACTCGTATTATGGCAGACGGCATTACAATTAAAAATGACTCGTGTTAACGCCATCCAAAGATTTAGATCTGCTGTCCTCACGCCCATGGTTGCCGCTGTAACCACCTCGATCTTCCAAGGCTGTAAAATCGTAAGTGTCTCCAACCAGCTGTTTAAGCATCAACAAACCGTTCTCCTCATCCGATCTCAATTTGCCATTACTATCAAAATAAAAACTTCTTTCAATGATGCATTCAATTGCATCATTAAATGAGGCTTTACACCCGCACTCCATCATGCTGTATTTTTCACAACATGCTGCATGGAATAAAATATCAACATTCGGAGTCTCAGTATATGTTAAGCTAAAAAACATTAATTTGGTCTTACTACTGACGATGAGCTTGTGATATGCAAACCAAAGTCTTAAGAGATGGATGTCATGATTTATGTCAGCCACTAGCGTAAAGAGATTGAATGAATCATAAGCAAACGCAAAGTCATCAGCAAAAGCCCTTAACTTGCCGATGAATGGAAGACAGAAAACGGAATTAACATAGATTAAGAACAACAGGGGGCCAAGGACAGAACCTTGAGGAACTCCGATATTGAAGATCTCGACCCCACTAAGAGTATCCCCTATTTTCACTTTTTGTCTTCTATCTTGGAGATAAGAAGCAAACCATTTCAATACGAAGCCGCGGAACCCTGCACAGTACAATTTATCCAGAAGAATTTCGTGGTTGACCATGTCAAAAGCTTTGGTTATATCTACAAATAATCCAGCGCAACAATTTTTGATATCTAGTCCCTTGTAGATTGACTGACAAAAGTCAAGAAGTGCATCTTCGGTCGAGCAGTTTTCTCTGAAACCAAATTGTTTTGCACTTAGAAAGTTTATTGTTTTTAAAAACTTTAAGATTCTATATTTCATAGCTTTTTCAAAGATTTTAGATACGACTGGGAGCAGTGAAATTGGTCTGTAGTTTGTTTTAAGGTTTCTTTCTCCTTTTTTGTGAATAGGAATCACGTTTGCACATTTAAGCGCATCCGGAAATACACCTGTGTAGACACTTAAGTTGAATATATAAACCAATATATCCACTACGTATAAAGCGATTCTTTTTATGACTTCATTTGATAATCCGTCATGCCCACACGAACTAGAGGTGTTTAGCGAATTAATAATTTTTAAAAGTTCGAATCCTGTTATCGGATTGAAGACAAAACTTTTATCGTAGAAATTTCTTTCCTGGGGTAAACTCGCAGAGCAGCTCACACAAGATGTTGTCCAGGAAGGGGGGGAAGACGTCCGTGCTACAGAGGTAAAATATTGATTAAACATGTCTGCGACAACTGCAGGGTCTGATATGCATATATTGTTATGGATAAGCTTGTGCGATTCAATATAAGATTTTTGATTTCGATTCAAAATGTCGTTCACTGTATTCCATACGGTTTTTAGGTTACCATTTGCATTATGTAGTTTATTTTTAAAGTAACTATCACGACAAAATTTTACTTTCTTATCAGATTCTTTACATAATTTTATGTAGCGGTTTTTTAAGGCAATGTTTGCGGGATGTTTACAGACTTTGAGGCGTAATTTGTGTTTGAGTTTGATTTGCTTTAGGAGTGAAAAATTCATCCAAGGTTTTAGTTTAAGATCTCTTTTTTTTAAAAATGAATTGCTGGAATTCTTGATGTGCTTACTTAACGTTTTTGAGAACCGTTCATAAGCCAATGATGCATTTTCCTCATAAAGCACATCAACCCAGTTTTCATTGAGAAGTTTTGAATTTAACAGACTATAATTTATGTGCGTCTGTTTTATATATATCGTTGAGGGTCTCTTTTTTACGCTCAGGCCGCTAATTATCAAACCTGTCATAGAATGATCTGTAATCTTAAGATCCAAAACAAAGCCTGCGCCATAATTAGGTTCAATATGAAGGAAGCGACCAAAGACATGGTCAAGACATGTGTTTGAGCTTGGTCTTATGGATTCATTAACAAAAGACATCAAACCGTGTTGGGCTACAAGGGATTCATAAATATCTCTTGAAGTATCTGCACTTAGTAGATCTATGTTGAAATCACCAACAATAACGAGATTTGTCGCTTTTTCATTATCTAAAAGAACAGAAAATTCATCCAAAAACAAATGAAGTGGTATATTCTGAAGTCTGTATACACAGATAAAGCTTAGAGTAGTATTAAGTGTCGTACAGGTAACTTTTAAGGCATCCGCACTTTTTAAGTTATAGGAAACAACTAGTGGCTCATAAGATTCTTTAACAAGATTTCGTCTACTTTGACTCTTCGACATCATGCACCAATGACACCAGTGCAAAAATTAATCGAAGAACTACACTTGCCAATCCTTGCTTCTTTGGGCCCAGAATCCAATTGCTAAGTAGACTTCTCTCTTTCGAAAGTCCAAGGTTGTCACATAGTGTCGGTCCTAACACTGACTCCCGTGAAACTCCATGGATCAATAGAGGGATTCGCTTCATTTTCCGCCTCAAATATCTTCTTGAAAATCTTGGGAATAGCTATTGTCTATTATTAAATTCATATTGTTTAGATAAGAGTCTTCCATCATCCTCAGGAAGTCTTATTTTAAAGTAGAATTAAGCCTTAAAGATTCCTAAAAATCGATGAAAATTCGATCATGCGATCGGGGTGTTTAGTTGACATTATTTCATCAGCGTACATCTAAAAGCTCACTTGGTGCGACAGGAGAATTTACTTACTTAGTCGGCGCTACAGTTCGGGGTGAACTTGGGCCTCAACCAACAAGCCTTTCTAGCTAGTACGATATTTTGCTAGCTGTTTACAGTGTGAGGTGGCCAGTGAGGTCCCTTTCCACCTGTGTGAGCCACCTTAGATGCGGCCCTCGGAGTTGGAGTGGCCTAGCCATCTTGGACGTTGAATTCGTAGACGTTGTACTAGGCTGATTTCGCTGTATAGCCCGCACAGTTCTTGGTTGAATCTTCTCCTCCACTCTCCGTCAACACAAACGGGACGTCCAAACCTCTGCGCTGTAGAGGAGGACCGGGAAAATGAAGGACCCATGAATTCCAGGTCGACAGGCACCATCTTTTTGTCGACTTTAAAGACGCGTATGACAGTGTTTATAGAAACGAGCTATACAGAGCCATGTCATGTTTTAATATTCCTGCCAAACTCATCAGACTGTGCGGGATGACTACGGAGAACTCTCGCCGGTCCATTAAGGTCGGGGGTGAACTAACCGACCCCCCCTTTGATGTTAAAAAGGGTTTAGACGCACTGTCATGTGATTTCTTAAGCATTATTCTTAAAAATATCGTGCGGGACTCTGCGGCCAATACAAGAGGAACGATCTACTTCAAATCTGCACAATTGCTTGCCTACGCAGATGACATTGACGTCATTGAAGGAGAAGTAGCTAAAGTGGGTCTAAGGGTAAATGGGGACAAGACCAAATATGTGCTATCATCAAAGAAAGACACACAAGACCGACGTCTTGGTCAGTACGTCATCTTCGGCAGCTATGTTTTTGAAGTATTCAAGGACTTCGTCTACCTTGGCTCGATAGTGACAAGCAGCAACGACACCAATGCTGAGATAAAACGCAGAATAACTCTTGCCAACCGCTGCTTCTGTGGGCTCAAGAGGCAATTTAGTAGTAGAGCCCTCTCTCGAAAAACTAACTAAAACTACAAAACCTTAATCATCCCGGTCCTCCTATACCGCGCTGAGGCTTGGACTTTATCAAAAGCGGATGAAGAGGCTCTTGGGCGTTTTGAGAGGAAAATTCTGCGTGCAATCTTTGGTCCCGTTTGTGTAAACGGAGAGTGGAGGAGGAGATTCAACCAAGAATTTTACGGGCTGTACAGCCCGAATCTAACATCTAAGATGGCTAGGCCATGTAGAGCGAATGAATATCACAGCTCCGGCCTGAAGAGTCTTCGAGTCCAACCCTGAGGACGACACAGCAGAGGATGACTGAATCATAGGTGGCGCACACAGTTGGAAGGGAACATTAACCAACTGGAAGTGCGTCGCTGGATACAGCTAGCAAAGGACCGTGCCAGCTGGAGAAGTTTGTTGGTTGAGGCCTAGGTTCACACCGGACTGTAGCGCCAAATAAGTAAGTAATAAGTAAGTATCTGTCGCCATTGGTGCGTCCAGTCGTTTATTTGCATTTCTTCCCTCTCAGCGTTCATTTTAGGGTTCCTAAAGCAAAGGATAAAACGGGAACCTATTACTAAGACTTCGCTGTCCGTCTGTCCGTCTGTCACCAGGCTGTATCTCATGAACCGTGATAGTTAGACAGTTCAAATGTTCACAGATGATGTATTTCTGTTGTCGCTATAACAACAAATACATACTAAAAACAGAATAAAATAAATATTTAAGGGGGCCTCCCATGGTAAGGTTAGGTTGACGTGGTAGGCGTAAGCCATACTTAAGCCGAAACCGGCCCATTGTGATACCACTTGGATCAGGTTACCCTGATCGGCTACCTGGGAACCAACCGGTGCTTCTAATAAAGCGGTGGAGTTGAGCTATTTTTTTGGTTTGCTAGCTCACTCAGATTGTCGAAGAAGGGCGCGCCGAGGTAAATCCTCCTGCGATTCGCAAAAGAGGGACATGAGCAGAGGAGGTGGTGTATTGATTCCTCCTCCTCCTCGTCCATGCAGCCGCGACAGAAGTCATTGTAGGGTAGCCCCAGTCTGGCGGCGTGTTTTCCAATGGTGCAGTGACCTGTAATGACACCCACTAGAGTGCTTAAGGTTGCCCTTTTGGTTGCCACCAGGTCCCTGGTTCGTCCTAAGCTTAACTTAGGCCACAATTATTTGGTGATAAAGCCGATATTGCTCTCATTCCATTGGAGATTGGTCTCCTCTATTGTTTGAAGCTTTATCATGTTCTTTACCGCACTTATTGGTGTTTCTAGGTACTCGAGGGTAGGTAGGCTGAGTGTGCTTGACCCTAACTTTGCGAGTTCGTCGGCCGCGCAGTTTCCTGGAATATCCCTATGCCCGGGAACCCACAGTATTTTAATGTTGAACTGTTCAGCCATCTCATCTAGAGATAGGCGACAGTTAATGGATGTTTTTGATTTGTGGGTTACCGCTGCCAGAGATTTTATCGCAGATTGGCTATCCGTGCAAATGATAATATCCTTTGTGGATATTACATTGATCCTGAGCCATGCCAGGGCTTCCGTTATCGCAGTTATTTCTGCCTGAATCACACTACAGTAATGGTATGGGTCTCCCATACAACAGGTATGATTTTCATCCAAAAAATCCGCTTGGTCACATACTGACCAAAGGTTAGTCGACAATATCCCACAAACAGTTGCAGTTGTCTTTGTTGTATTAATTTTAGCTGCAAACCTTTTTTCTATAATTATTGTTATTCACCTTTTCACCTCCTTGCTGTCAAGTAAGATAATTGATAGGTATAGGTCACATACTGACCAAGGGAATTTAGTCGAACTAACTTTCGACAATATCTCACCACCAATAACACACCTCCGAGCTTTGATCCTTATTATGTCCTTGATATATTAATCCTAGCTGCAAACCTTTTTCCTATAATTATTTTTCTTCACCTTTTCACCTCCTTGCTGTCAGGTAAGATAATTCATTTGAATTCAATGGACACTTTGATGATCAACTATCTCATCATGGAGATTTTTGATCACCAAAGTAATATGCCTATAACCTGCCTGCAACCAAGATCTGTCAACATGCAACAAATCATTTCAAACGGATTAGCCGTTTTAATGTGATGACTGATGACATATATGTATGTATGCAGATGGTACGCAACCCTTCGTGCGCGAGTCCGACTCGCACTTGGCCGGTTTTTTTTTTTTTTTTTTTATTGAACCAACAGGTAGAGCTCCGAATTGCAAGACTCAGTGCACAAGACCCTACGAAATCGCTTCCGAATGCGAATGTCAGAAAAAATCGCTCGATGAAATCATCGAATTCTACCACATCGTAAACCTCCCCCTTATTCATCGTGAATTTTACGACTTCCAACAACAATCGCAAGCCAGCCGCAGAGGCACCTAATCACGACAATCCGCAACATGTGCGCCTACTCAATCAGTCCTCTACTGTTGGCACATATCATATCATACACACAATAGTACAATCGTATAAATGTACATATAAAGCAGCTCTTATCAATGGTTCTTACTTTCAATGAAATATCGAAATATCAGTTAGTACTCGAGCGTCTGTCACCGATTTTAGTTGCGTTTTCTCACAGACAATAACACGTTATATCCGATTCTTGTGTTTCTGGTTTCGTATTTTTGTTTTTCGGGAATACAACATTGCCGATCATCGAACCGATACAACGTGTATCCTCGTGTAAATATATTTTATTGTAATTAAAAGTAGTAGTGTGTGGATAACAAACCGAATGATACGAGTATAGGGGTAGGGGTATAGTGTGATCGTTAGCCCCATTCGATCGTACATACATATATTCGTACGAGCGTGCTTCTTCCAAGGAATTTGGCTGATAACCACACATTATGTACATTCAATCGAAACAAGCTCATCATGTTCAGTGTGTTTTCTCGTGATGAAAAGCTATTTTTCGATTTTTAATTGACGTGGATACGATGATATCGGGATACGAATGATGTGCAGATGCGTTTTATCGCCATAGATAAGGAAAATCGCAGTTGCTTTCCGTTTCTCTTCATTTCATTTATCAAACTTATGTATTTCGTATTGTTCATAATAATTGAAATCAAATAGAGTCATCCGTGAGGAAAGTAATAAGACAACAACAAAGGCCTTTCCTGTTATCGGGAGTACGTATACCTACCTTTTGGAATAGGGTTTCAAGGATTCGCTACCACTTGTTCCGAGTTAATTTCCCAACATGTACACTATCCAGTAAACCATAACGAAGCGTAATCAATCGATTAGGCTTTATGATAAGCACAACACAAACGACGCGCGATATACAGGGTGCCCCACGAGCAGTGTGCCAAAAGGCTAGAGCGTGTAGGTCTGGTCAAGACAAGAAAAAAAATCGTATTGGAGGGGGGGGGGGGGGGGGTCTATACCTCCGATTGGGATATTTTCAGCTTATAGCTGGATGGTCGAGATCGTGAAACCGAAAGGCTCTACGCTGAAAGATATCCCAATCGGAGGTGTCCCAGTCGTAGTATGTTTTCAAGAATCCACCTACGTCTGCAAGAGCACGGAGTGCTAGAGCATCGAAGAAGCGAAGGATCAATCACAGATGGATCAGCAACCATAGATGAAAGAATTTTGGATTTGGTCCGACGTAATCCCTCCCTTAGTACAAGGAAGATAGCTTTTATGCTTGGAGTGGCCAAATCTAGAGTATGGCGAGTGCTTCATACCGAGAAGTTACACCCGTACCATTTTACACCAGTTCAATGTTTTATACATCAATTTGCCTACAAGTCTAGCCGCGTTAAAACCAAAAAAAAAGGTTCTTCTTAGAAAAAAGTGGTTTGGGTTTTATCCTAAATTAGGATTGAGAGAACGTTTCAAAAATATTGGGATCGACATGTTTTCGCGACACGACATGCAGCATACAAAAATAAAATTTTGGTTAGAAAAATATATCAAGTGGACTCTCGTAATCGACCAACACGACATACGAGCTCGGATCGAAGAGAGAAATTTTATTTTGTATAAACGCTAGTGGACTCTCGTGATCGACCAACACGACATACGAGTTCGGATCGAAGAGAAGATTTTATCTACAATTTCTTTGCGTCGAACTCTACGGAACTTCAAAATTTTGCTCTCAATCCTAATTTAGGATATGGTCGTCAGAGTCGGAACGAGACTCTGCGCGGCTTTTTTTTTTCTTAATTTCTCAAAAACTACAAGACATTTTTGAATCCGGTTTTCTGTTTTGAACTAAAAACTAACAACAGAATTTAATTCTTGAAAAAAATTTGTACCTAATTACATACAATTTTGAAAAAATGTAGTTCGAATTTTTTTTTTCGAAATTTTGAGTTTGAAAATTCATTTCTCAAAAACTGTTCCTTAAAACAGCTTCCTTTAAAAACAAAATGAAAGAAGAGGTTTCTGGCTTTACAAAAAAGTATATCACGGCATTGTGGATGTAACCGTTGATTTTTAATATTTTTATTTCCACATTAAGTCAATTTTTTTTAGAAAATTGCCCCTCCCGCCTAAACGGGGCGGGAATAGACCCCCCCCCCACCCTCCTATACGATTTTTTTCTTGTCTTGACCAGACCTACACGCTCTAGCCTTTTGGCACACTGCTCGTGGGGCACCCTGTATAGGTATACGAATACCTTTGTCCAAATCCCACACAGTCTTAACCGAGCCATTGATTACGAGTGCTACTAAGTGTCGAAAGGTGGCCGGGCGTGAGTCGTGAATAGTGCCGTGTACGCTTTTTGTAATTAATCATGTTTTAATAATTGACCAGATAACAGTGTACCGAGCCTCGGTGTGTTAGAAGTTCAAGTGTGTGTTGTAGTCAATATTGCATTAAGTGTAAACGTTTTCTTCTTTTTTATGATCTTGAAATGCTTCTTTTCACTCCCGAACGGACGGACGATAAGGGTTTTGTGTACACGTTGGCTCTGATCGGTTGTAGTATTGTGAAATCCTTACTAATGGGGATGAGGGTGCGATTTAAATTAAACTCTTTGACTAACACCGGACAATTTCGCACGTCAGAAATTTCTATAAATTTCTAGTGGTCGTAAAAACGTTGCGATAAATTCGTATCTAATAAATAATAAACTCAAAAATGCAAGCGTTCGACTATAAATCTCAATTTCAATCGAGTACGCCACTATCTCAATAATCCACATAATCACAAGATACCGTCAAACAACAACCAAATTCGTATTTGTTAGATCCTATCAATCGGATTCTTATTTTATCGTCTTGCTCTACGTCTACCTCTACTTTTGTCACTTGTACAGTTGGCTCTCTGTCGGAACTGGTAATAAAGGGCAATCAAATCTTGTACAAGAGGTTTGCACTTGAAATCAACACTAATTGGCGAACATGGATACAGTCGTGCCGATACCGAAGAGGTTGATACAGGGCCACTTACATTCAATCAATTATTTCCTCCCCAATTATACGGGGTTGAATCATAGATTTGGTCATCGGTGTAAATGTGTTGCTGCTTTGACTGACAACTTTTTCGATAACCCGCCTTGAATGGTGACCAATTTTCGGGTTCGCGATCACAAGACGTTGACAGGTTGTCTGCGTATGGGTATACGAAAGCGACAGTTTGAACGAATTTGCCATCTTAAAATCTAGAATAAAGGACTATATACCGAGGGCGCCGTGGCGCAGTGGTTAGTGTGTTGGACTCTGACGCACGATGAGCGAGTTCGGATCCCGATAACACCAACGCCATCGAATGCTTATTTCGCGGCGTCCCTCCTCGGCGGGGTACTGGCAAAACCCCCTGCAGTATACTTGCCATGAAAAAGCTTCTCGACTCACGCCGTTCGGAATCGCCATTAAACTGTAGTCCCTTTCCTTCATGGGCTGTAACGCCAACAAAGAAGAAGATGATACCACCTGGCGATCCCAAGGACTTTCTCTGACAACTTGGTTCCCTTGCTATTTGAAGCTATAAGTCACTTTTTCCTTTACGTACGAGGTGTGGCAATTAAGTTCCGAAATTTTGCAAACAAAGAAGATGCGAATTAGGGCCCAATGCACACGGAGCAGCTGGTAAAAAACTAAACCGGTTAGCAACACGGGTTACAGACCAGTTACAGACTCAGCGGAGACTTGACACCACACACGAGGAAACTCATCACCGGTCCAAATCTCTAGTTCGTTCAGTATCGTCATAAATACCGGGCGTGCAATGTCTTGGGAAGACTCGAAGTTATTTGGAACTTGTGAAAGTGGTTTCCCCTGCAATCCAGAAGCAAAACACCAGCATGAGGGAGGCCGTGGAAGCTCCTTCTCCGTTTAATTTTTCTTCGAATAGCCGGGAAGATAATAATTATACAAAATATTACGTTTTTCAACCTCTGCCCCACCAGGAACAGGTAGGCAACCCGACATGCAAATCAATTGACGACTAGTTTTCAACCAGTAGCCTCGTGTGCATCGTCCTATTTGATTTCAGAGGGTACGACTCAAAGGAAACTAGTTGCCAATTCGCATCAGTGATCAGTTTCTTTCCGGTTGCTCCGTGTGCATTAGGCCTTTGTCTGTCACAAAATTGTATAATCGACCCCCTCTAATTCGAAACAATGATTCCAACGTGGCTCCCATGCAGAGACGGACTTACGGCTACGCCAAGTACGCCACGGCGTAAGGCGCTTACTTACTTACTTGAGTGAACCAAGGCCTCACCCAACAAACCTCCAAGCCTCAGCACCATAGAGGAGGACCGGGATTATTAAGGTTTTATAGAGAGCCCCCTTAGTTTTCCGAGAGAAGCCTCTACTACTCAATTGCCTATTGAGCCCCAAGAAACAGCGGTTGGCAAGAGTTATTCTGCGTTTTACTATCGGCTTGTTACTATCGAGCCAAGGTAGACGAAGTCCTTGACTACTTCAAAAATATAGCTGCCGAAGGTGACGTACTGACCAAGACGTCGGTCTTGTGTGTCTTTCTTTGATGATAGCATATATTTGGTTTTGGCTCCATTTACACTTAGACCCACTTTAGCCGCATCTGCTTCAATGCTTGCGAACGCCTCACTGACGTCTCGCTTTGTCCGTCCAATAACGTCAATGTCATCTGCGTAGGCAAGCAATTGTGTGGACTTGAAGTAGATCGTACCTCTTGTGTTGGCCGCAGGGTCCCGCACGATCTTTTTAAGAATAATGTTAAAGAAATCACATGACAGTGCGTCACCCTGTCTTAAACCTTTTTTAACATCCAAGGGGTCGGTTAGTTCACCTCCGACCTTAATGGAGCAGCGAGAGTTCTCCGTAGTCATCCCGCACAGTCTGATGAGTTTTGCAAGAATGTTAAAATATGACATGGCTATGTATAGCTCGTCTCTATAAACACTGTCATATGCGGCTTTAAAGTCGGCAAAAAGAGGGTGCGTGTCGACCTGGAATTCATGGGTCTTCTCCAAGATCTGCCGTAGTGTGAATATTTGGTCTATCGTGGATTTTCCTGGCCTGAAACCACAGAAAGGAACCTATCAGATTGTCCACGAACGGTTTCAGGCACTTACACAGTACGGCAGAGGGGACCCTGTACGCAATGTTCAGGAGACTCATTCCTTGGCGCAGTCATAGGGGTCTCCTTTCTTACGGACGGGGCAAATGATGCTGAGATTCCATTCGTCGGGCATGTATTCTTCCGACCATATCTTGCAGATGAGTTGGTGCACGTTTTTGACCAGCTTATCGCCAGCTACTTTAAATAGTTCAGCGGAACGTCCGCCTGCTCCAGCAGCTTTATAGGTTAGGTTAGGTTAGTTGGGTGCCCTATTGACATGAGGTCAAGGCTCACTTAGACTACTAAGAGTCCATTGTGCCCATTTTTGAAAGCTAACCCGAGGGGAACCTGTTAGTTGCCCGCTGAGCTGAACCATCCAAATTCAATTAAGAACCTTAAGCAGTTTGTTCAGCTTAATGTCTCTTGCCTCCTCTAAACCCGAAAAGAAATGGTTCCCGAGGTACGTACATTTTTTTCGGGCCAGTGCAGGGCATTCACACAGCAGGTGACGAATGGATTCTATTTCCTCTTCGTCCCTACAGCTTCTGCAAAAATCGTTGTAGGGCTGGCCTAGTCTAGCTGCATGATATGATATCATGCAGTGCCCTGTGAGGGCACCGACTACCAGTCGTATATTCCCTCTACCAAGATTTAGCAGACTTTCCGTCCTTTTTTTTTGTCATAGACAGGCCATGTTAGCCTTGCCGTAGCCCATGTATCTAATTGACACCATCGCTTGTTGGCCTTTCCTAGTAGTCAGCAGCTTTACAAGGATTAAATTCCGATATCGCATTCTCAACATCGTCTAGGTCGGGTGGACGGGATTCTCTTTCGACTTCGTCCATTGTGAATGGTTCGTTCTACCTGACGGAGGCACTTTGACTATCATCGCCGTTATACAGTCTGCAGAAGTAGTATTTCCACAATCTCGGCATCGACTGTGACTCCGCTATTAGTTGTCCGTGCTTATTCCTGCAGGCTTCTGCTCTGGCTTTATAGCCTTGACATGTTTGTTTTACTTTTTGGTATAACTTTCCAACATCGGCCTGCAATAGCATCTCTCCATCTCCTCGATCTCGCGCTTCTCGTGCTCCTTCTTTATCTTCCCAGAAGCGCATGCTCCTACCTCCTTTTCTGTTCATAGAGCTCGCGGGCAGCTCTCGTCCGTCGATGCAGTGTAGCCATGTATGCATTCTGTTTCTCTACATGGGCCTGTCTACACTCGTCATCAAACCAGGGGTTTCTCGAAGGTGGTGGCTGGAAACCGAGTACATCTGAGACGGCCTCTCTGATGGCGTTCTGACCACGCCTCCATTGCTGATCTATTGCATCGGGACTTGATAGAGCTTGAGGGAGACTTGATCGGCGAATGTCCTGTCGGTCTCTTGCGATTGCAGCTTTCCAACGTTAAACGTTGGTGTTCTTACTCGAGTCCGTTGGTTCCGAGAAATTCGCATTCGTACCTTGGCTGCAACAAGGTAATGATCCGAGTCGGTGTTGGCTCCTCGAAAGGTTTGGACATCTAGGATGCTGGAAGAGTGTCCGCCGTCGATCGCAATGTGATGTACCATCGACGGCATGTTGGAGGATGTTGAGGTGTGGAAATCGTATACTTGCTACTACTAGATTATGTCTCGCCATAAGGTCCACTAGCCTTAGTCCGTTTTCTGACTTGATGTTGTGCAGGCTGTGCTTTCCTATGACTCGTTCAAAGATAGCTTCCGTACCCAGCTTCGCATTGAAATCTCCTAGAACGATTTTGGCGTCATAGCTGAGACATTGGGCATATGTACTGTCTAAGGGATCATAGAAGTCGTCTTTATGTCGGTCGTCCTTCTCCTCTGATATACATAATATGTATATCAATCATGATTCTTCACGGCGCCAACATAGAATTGTCCAGTCACTGTCTAATCGGTAGGAACATACTCACAATGAACGATGCGTCGGTACGGGAGCCGAATTGTGTTCTAATGATTCACGCCCCTTCTTTACCCATTCGAACGCACGTGTTTTCGATGTACACTCGTTTCTATACACCGCCTGCAATTTTCCGAGGATCTTAGAAGTTTTTCACTAGACTTCATTAAAAATTGAATCACAGCACTTTGCTCGTACTGTGAGTCATTTTTGCGACGCTACAAACACTTTTTTTTTTTTTTTTTTTCAAAAAAACTTGCCGCCGACTTCAGCCTTGGATGAAAGCTCGAAAAATGCTCCCCTTTCTAGTCAGATATTGACGAATGACATGTCTAACGTTGCTAGCTCCCGAATTATAACTAAATTCCCGGAATCTAATTGCGAGATCATGTCGATGAATTTATTCGAACGCACTTTCGGTGCGTTAATTCTCCAATGGGACTGGATGCTAAGCACGTCAATGCAGCTTTTAACACAAGTGTCATCGCCCATAGCCGATTCCCACAGCAAAATCGCTGCTCTATGACCGCCCTTGCCCACGATGTTGCTATAGCCGACTGTGACAAGTTTTTTTTTTTGACTTGTCGTCTAAACTACGTACAGGAAACTCTTGCAAAAACTGAGTATTCTGCATTGCTTCAGATATCTGGTAGGCGCTGAAATAGAGACTCTAAAATATATCAATCAGGAGCGTTCACCACAACCCCTTGGAGTGTATCTTCGTGCCTGCCTAAGCGTAGATAAGACAGCCAGGCAACCCTAACTGCTGCTATAGACATTTGACTTCACCTTTCACCTGTTGCCACCTGTTTCCAGCAAACAGGTCGTGATCCTGACCTCAAACTCCTTAAAAAGTCCCTGCATTTGCCTGCAAACTGTCGTCGCTATGGTCTTCGAAATCTACTTTCCCTCCCACTTTCTTAGCCTGTAGTCAGGACAGTTCAGTTCAAAATGGATTCAAGTATAGACGGCGGTATTTTCACCAAAAAATTTGGCCTAAAAATATTCCTACAGCGATTAAAGGAGCCTCACATGTCTTAAGATCAATTTTCAACGTCGATCACTTGAAAATCAAAAATTGCACAGCATTGCCACCTATCCCTGGTCTCAAACCTGTATGAACGCTCTGTATACGGCTTGGCAATGAAAACTTTATAAGAAAACAAGACCATTGGTTTTTAAACTTGTCTTAAGTACCCAACACCAATTCCAACGATGATCATGGCGCCCCTTTAAGTGCCCATTGAACTGTTATAAAGAACGCACAACTAATCTGACGAACACCGATGAACCGAGTAAGTTACGATCGGAAGGTGATTGACCTGACCCTATCCAACAGATATCGCTAACTGGCGAGTCTTGCCTGATGCTACGCTGTCGGACCATAAATATATCGAATTCCGTTTAAGTTGTGGGATCTCTTCCTTGCAACCTAGACGGAATCCGAGAAAGATGGACTGGGTACGGCTTAGAGAGGAGGTTGAGAAATCCACTCAGGCCCTACCTAAACTTAGAACGGAACAATTGGTAGAGAACGCCGTTCATAATCTGAATAGCACCATCACCAGTTGTTTTGAACTCGCATGTCCTGTCCTCCTTCGCGCGTGGTTATGACTGAAGCCATTGAATTTGCTGTGGTAACCTTCGATGGCTTCAAATCGTCGGACACCGACGGGATATATCCTGTTATGCTGCAAAAAGGTATAAGGCAGCTGCTTCCTACTTTGAAAAGAATTTTCACTGCTAGTCTAGCACTTGCTCACATACCCATTCCTTGGCGCACAGTGAAAGTGGTCTTCATTCCCAAAATAGGAAAAGAGGACTATTGACATTGGTCAGACCAATTAGTCTAACATCCTTCCTGCTGAAAAGCATGGAGAGACTGGTAGAGTTGCACGTGCGCAAAGTTGCCCTTCGAACGCATCCTCTTTCGGAGATGCAACATGCTTATTAGCGCGGAAAGACTGCGCTTCAGAACCTAGTTGGGAGAATTGAATGTGCGCTCGAAAGGTAAAACTACGCGCTGGGCATTTTCATCGACATTGAGGGAGCTTTTGATAACACAACTTTTGACAGCATGTGCAACGCTGCCAGACATCATGGCGTAGATGAAGCACTGGTCCTATGGATCAAAGCAATGCTCGTGCACAGGACATTGACCGCTGATGCAGGACTCGACCATCGAACCAGGGATTTCTAGGTGGTGGCGGTTTGAAACCCAGCAGCTCTGAGGCAGCGTCTCTGACGGCTCTCTGGCATTGCGCCCATTCCTGCTCTATTGTTTGTGCTACTCTGGGCGGATTTTGAGAGAGCTTGGAGGAGACACGATCGGCAAAGATTCTGGCAGTCTCTTGCTATTGTAGCTTTTCGACGTCAAACTTACGTTTTCCTACTCGACTTCTAAGCATTCTTGATATTCTCATTCGTACCTTGGCTACAACAAGGTAGTGGTCTGAGTCGAGGTTGGCCCCTCGGAACAGAGGCGGTAGACTAAATTCATTAAGGCTTGTATGGGTTCCAAGCCACTCTGGGATCCCAGGAAACGAGATATCTGACGAACTCGCCAAAATGGGTTCAGAGCAGAGGTTCTCACGACCTGAACTCGCTCTAGGGTGTTGGGTGCTTAATACACACAACCGTAGATAGAGGGATTGTGCAGATTGCAGAATTACTAAGCGCTTATGCCCTGATGTCTGCAAGAAATCCGCAGCATTCCTCCTGTCTTTAAGGGGAATCGACTGCAGAAGGCTTGGGGGAGTTATCACGGGCCATTACACTTTTGCTAAGCATCTCTGCGTGCTTGGCATCAGTGAGACGCCTTCCTGTGCTACATATTGCGAGGAGGATGACACTGCAGAGCATTTCCTCTATGATTGTCCCGCCTTTGCTCGCGCACGGTGACGCACCCTTGGAGCCCACGTGGTGTGTGCCGAATCCCTTAGCTCTACATCAGTGAAGCTTCTTCAAATTTTTCTCCGGAAAACGGGGAAAATACAGAAATGTTAGGTGTCTGTCTGGAGTACAATGGACCAGCGTCCAAGTGCTCCAACAGATCGCAAAAGCCTCCAACAAAAAAGAAAAAACAGAAGTTACGATCGAATCGTTGACAAATTTTTCCTTAAGCATTGTGTGTTAGACTGTTAATGACTCAGTCTACAAAGGCGCCCCTCGAAACTTCGCGCCATGCGAAATCATTCGTTATTCGACTCTAGTCGCTGTCTGGATTGTGACACGACATTCGAGTTTCTTCTCTATTCTCTCCCTACACGGCACCTTTAACCAAGAAAAGCGTTCTCACTAATTTCCCTATCGATTTTCATTGGCAATTTCTATAGAGCCGGTTAAGTGGTGTCCCTCAGGGGAGACCCTATGGTCCCTAAGTATTTGTTTTTACTCTCCCCTCTAAATTTTCATTCTCATCGCGCGAAAATCAGAACAAGCCGTCGTAGTACGTCTCTTGTCGAAGATTTTTACAGTCACATGTCCATGACGGACCCTAAAACTTTTGTGGTAATCCTCTTATTACTTAGATTTACATATTGATAATGTGACCATTAATAAAAATGCGGAAACACCTTAAACAATGGAAGCCCTACTTATCACCAATAATTGTAATGGCCCTAATATGTAGTGGAGTTACAGGGACCCATAGTGCCGAGCAAACCTTTGACATAACCTATAACAAAACACCAACTTCAATTGAATTCCATATTGACCCAATGTATAACATAACAAGTGTAAATTGCAAAAGTGTCCAGGGAACTGGTAGCTCCTGTAATTGTAAGATCTGGTAAGAATCCATCATAGATATGTAAATCTCATACCTCAACTAATCGGTGGCTTGTCTACCCTTAGCGAAAACCTCGAACCATGCACGACGTACCTAGCTACACTCAGCATCATGACACCCGACGAAGATGGCTCGCACTTGTCTGATTTCACGATGGATGTAAACACCTCTTATGCCAGTAAGACGTCGTTAATCTAGATGTAACACCCTATTTATGACTTCTATTTATAGCTCCTCAAGTCGAACTTGTCGATGTGGTTCCGGATCAGTTTAGCATGCTGATCGAATGGAAGGCATTCAACAAATCCTGTATATCGAACATCGAAATCACTTTAAAGGCCTCGAACAAGGTGGTTAGTAACAACGTGAAAGGCAGCCCAACCAGCTTGAAAGTGGACAAACTGAATCCTTGCCAAACGTATGATATTCTTATTAACACCACCGACGTCAATTCGGAAGTTGTTGGCAGTCCAATCGAAACTGCTGCGACCACGCATCGCGCCGGTAAGCTATGATCGGTGTGCATGTGACCATGACCTTTATGTTCGTTTTGTAGAGCCTGAGAATGTGACAAATATCCAGTATGAAGCGAGCGACGAGAAGAATATGAAGGTAACCTGGGATCCACCAGTCTATAGCACCTGCATCGACTATCTGTTTCTGAAATGGGCCTCGACCAAGTGTATTGCGGAAATGAACTCGGAAACTAGACGTCTGTCATTCACCAATGGGAGCATGAGCACCAGCGAGGAAACCAGCGAGCAATACGCCGGTAAGTTCACTTAGAACTACATGCCTTAAACCATTTCTAAGAAGACACCTTTTCACGTCCAACAGATGAAGTATGCAAGTGGAGGACGAAAAACATCACCGATAGTAACACCAAAGAGTACGTCATACAGAATCTAGACGGCTGTGAGGTTTATGGTATCTTATTCTTCATCAACAACGACGAGGTTCCGAAATCCGAACTCAGCGCATTCATGGCACCCGAACAAAGTATGTACAAATAACTCTTCTCTAGAATGGTAGCAGACATATGAATGTCCTTAAAACTCAATTTCAGTTCCCGGCGAGATAGTATATGGAACGCATGCCATCAGCTCGACTGCGGTCACGGTGGCGTGGAATTCGCCGAAGCAAAATAGCAAATGCGTCAGCAAGTACTTTGTTCAAGTTGTCGGTCCAATGCAAAACAGCGAGGAGCTTCAGGACACCTACAGTTTAGAGACTAAGGACAACTTTGCCGATTTCAGTAACCTAGAACCCTGTGGTCTGTATAACATTTCGGTGAGGGCGATCTCCCTAAACAGCACCAGTGGCGTAGAGGTATACTCAAGTATCGCAACGGATGAGGACAGTCCCTCGCAAATTCGAAATGTTGCAGTTGAAGCCAAGCCCAAGGAGCTTACCCTCCAATGGGATCCACCAGAATTTGCGGAACTATGTCTCCAGGGTTATAGGATCTCAGGGTGGTATAACAGTAGCAATAGATCAGTGTTCGACATGTCGATAAATGAGACCGAGATCACCATAAGCAACTTGATATCCTGCCAGGTTTATACGGTTCAAGTGATTCCATACACCAAGACGATGGACGGCCTTCTCGAGCAAGTCGAACATACAACATCACCGATTGTGGCTGCTCAACCGGAACCATTCCAAGCGACAGCGATCTTAAGCCATAGTCTGGAGCTAAGTGCTCGAGTGAAGAATGAAGACTTTCTGTCCAACAAGTGTCCGATTCTATTTGCGAAATTTGAATGTGAAACTACCGACAATGTCCCCTATAAGGTTGGTATGACTGACGGTTTTTCGCGTCCCCTAGTGATCGCTATATTTTTTAGAAAGTCATCCAATACGTTGAGGGTCGTGTGGGTGATCTGAGTTTTAAAGCCTCCATGTCACCACTGTCACCTTACACCAACTACGTGTGTGAAGTGTATCTCTACAATACAGCCGGTTGGTCCGAATCCACCAAAGGCCACTTCACGACCGACAAATACTGTAAACGATAAGTAGAATCTTACGATCACCATATGCTAATCCATCTCTCATCACCTAGATCCCGAACAACCGATCAATGTGAGTGTAAAGACACTGACCACCACTGCCATACGGTTCCAGTGGAACGCGCCAAAATACGCCAACGGCAATGTTAACGTCTATCTGCTCTATTTTCGTCGCGTTCAGGCAGCTTATTACATACCTCCGTTTTGCGGTAGCCAGGGCATAGAAACCTCCAACGTGGAGACGTCTCGCTTGGAAGCCGAATTCTCAATTTTGCAACCGTTCACTTACTACAGCGTCCAAATTGCCGCGCAAAACGAATACGGAACGGGCGAGTACACGCTTCCGATCTTGGAGAAAACCTTGCCATACAGTGAGTAGTTTCGCCCGACTGACTAGTAATGATAAGCTAGATACACCTCCCTGCAGTTTCTGACGTTGTGACCAACCTGAAAGTCATCGCTATCAACGGACCAGACGTCACATCTGCCACGTTCAAAGCAAACGTCGTAATAAGCTGGCGGATGCCATGCAAGACAAATGGTGAAATCGACTATTTCGAAGTGGAATTTGTTGGTGATCGACGTGGGTACACTCCGATAAAATTTGTACGAGCAGTTGCGCCTACGTATGACGATCAAGGCTTGATGACCTGCAACGAGACGGAGTTGAGTCCCGAGTACAAATATGACGTGTTAGTGTCGGTCGTTAACAAGAATGTGATATTCAAGAGTAACCCCACTGCGTTGAGTTTCCGTGCTCCAGCTGGAAGTAGGGGCTATCTAATCTATGGTATTTGGTTCTAGATTTTATATATATGTTTCTGCTTGACAGTTCCTGAAAAAATCAAAGACGTTAGTACGGCAAAGGTAGACGCGTTCGAGGCCAGTAATCCAACAACGTCTGCGGTGGTCCAGTTTCCCGTTGATATATTGAGCTCGTCCTCCGGCACCATCCTTTATGTGGCCCTCCTCATTTCACAGAAGGTTTGAGATCTAAATCTATGGAATGAACTCGTGAGAATATTGCATCTATTCTAGGATTGCAACCCTGATCCGGAGTTACGTATTGGTGCTCTAGACAGCACGAAAGACTGGCCGGATTCTTCGTCGTGGATGGATTCCTACAGTCACAATGACTGTATAGAGCAGTATCAGACCACACCGATTCGATGGCAGCCTGTGGAGACAACAAAGATCAGCCGTGACGGCAGTGGAGTCGTTGAATATACAATTGGCACCGAAATCTGCTCGAACACTACCAAGCGCTATTGCAATGGGCCCCTGAAAGCTGACACCAACTATCAGTTGGTCATACGTCTATTCACCAAATCAAGCTACAGCGACGCGGCGATTCTTGAATTCAAAACAGGTACAGTGAGATTAACTAGGCAAGCTTGTCGATCTTGTTTCCTCATGACTTCTTCCCTAGACTCTTTGATCCAACTGACCCTCATCGTGGTCGCTATCACTAGCTGTCTGTTGGTGGCATTTGTTGCTGGATTCCTTTACATGTACATCACCAAAAAAGTCATTTTGCATCGAGAGTCCTGTCACGGCATCGAAGATTCATCCGGTGACATCACGTCGAAGAATTTTGCCATCTTTTACCCCGAAGTCTCGAAATGGGACAAGCTGCAGAGGGAGTTTAAAGAGCTCACTGTCATCGCGACAGACTTTAGTTTCTCCGCTTCGGAGGCAAATGAATACAAGAATCGGTATCGGGACATATTTCCATGTAGGTAAATCGGCTACTGTAGCATTTAGGTAGACCCATTGAACAGAGTTTTTTTATGATTAGACGACAAGAATCGTGTGATCCTCGATGTGGACGCTGACGGAAATGATTACATCAATGCTTCATTCATAAATGTAAGTATTGGCAGCTAATATGACAAGCCCATTCAATGTACCGTTCATGTATTTAGGGATATCGTCGCAAGAAGGAGTATATTGCGACTCAGGGACCGAAACAGGAGAGTATCGTTGACTTTTGGCGAATGGTCTTACAGCATAACATCCGTATTATAGTCATGGTCACACAGTTCAAGGAGGACAATATGGTATGTCTATGGACTACATAGGTTTGCCTTTTTATAGATCTATCGTTACAGGTCAAATGTCATCCGTACTATCCGTGGGAGTGGAAGGATATTAAGGTTGAAATCCAGAAGCAGGATTACTTTGACCTGTATGATCGTCGTGAAATCATAGTTACTCATGAGAAGCAGAACATACGACGGAAGATTGTTCATTTCTATTTCAAAAAGTGGCCAGATCATGGCGTCCCCACCAACCCGATGAGCCTGATTACTTTTGTGAAGAAAGTTAAAGCCGAGAAATGCCCAAGCGATTCGCCTATAGTCGTTCATTGCAGGTAAATTGTACGATTTTGGGGTTGACATAACCTCACTTTTTTTTTTTTTTTTTGTTTTTGGCTCAGCGCCGGTGTCGGCCGAACAGGCACCTTTATAGGTCTCGATATCATCATGCAACGACTTAAAAGCGAAAGTAAGATAAACATCTTCGAAACTGTCAAGGAACTTCGCTTTCAACGAATGAAAATGGTCCAATCCATTCAGCAATACACGTTCCTCTACCAATGTACCTATCATTTAGTGATGCAAAAACATGGCAAGGGTAAAGGTGACAAGAAGGTGAGCTTTAGAAACGACGATGACACGAACATGGGTACGATCCCGGATGCCGATAGTGGTAGTTGTTATAATATAAATGACCTAGAGAGTACGTTGTAAAATTGATTTTTATTATTTTCTTTATTTAAGGGGAGTGCAATATTTAACTGGTTAATGTGTACGTATTCGTTGAAATACATAGCATTATCTGAACGTCCAGAGAAGACGCCAAGGATGGTTTATTATACATATAAAAATAAAAATAAAAGTATTTTGGGTTGGAATTTTTTCAAAATGTGTATTTTTTATTTGTTTTTGCTTATACTAAAAAGTGGCAACACTTATTAGCGTATTATGAATGAGATAAACTTGGCAGCATTGAGTTTTGACAACTCACACTGGGTGACAGGTAATTAACAAGTGACAAGCGCCACTCCGGTTTACGTGCATTTATTCGTTTCGAAGCGATAATTCCGTGTTTTTAACCAAATAAAGTTAATTTCGAGGCGAGAAAATGTCTGAAAGAAAAGTCCTAAACGTAAGTTATATCAACACACAAAATAAACATCAAATTTCAATGGAAATTCTGCATTTTTTCCAGAAATACTATCCACCAGACTTCGATCCGTCGAAGATTCCTCGCATGAAATTGGCCAAAAATCGACAGTACACCGTCCGATTAATGGCTCCGTTTAATATGCGTTGTAAAACCTGTGGCGAGTACATATACAAAGGTAAGAAGTTCAACGCTCGCAAGGAGGACGTGGAAAACGAGACTTACTTAGGCATACGGATCTATCGGTTCTACATCAAGTGTACACGTTGTTTGCAGGAGATTTCATTCAAGACAGATCCAAAAAATACCGACTATGAAATCGAGGCTGGCGCGACAAGGAACTTTATGGCCCTGAAGCTGGCCGAAGAACAAGCGCGAAAGGAAGAGGAAGAAGCACGTGAGGAGGAGGCCAATAATCCAATGAAACTTTTAGAAAATCGCACACAACAATCAAGAAACGAAATCGAACTGTTGGAATCTCTAGAAGAGCTACGGGACTTGAATCGAAGACAGCAAACAGTCGACTACGAGACCATGTTGCAGCAGTACAACACCGTAGAAACCGAAAAGGAACGCTTAGAACGTGAGCAACGGGAAGACGAGGAGTTCATCAAGTCGGTAAATTTCCAAAACAAACAATCGTCGGGGAAGAAAATCATCGCAGAAGAAATTATCGAAGATGTAAAGAACGAAGGGCCCGAAGCGTCGACCGAACCAGTCGAGAAGAAAACCAAAACCGTCATGGGACCACCAGCTAGCGCGACCTTTGCCAGCAAGCCTAATTTAGGGACGAGAAGCAATTTAGTGAAACGAAAACAACCGCTGGTCCTTGTTAAACCAAAGGAGAAAGAGCCACCGCCAAAGCCTACTGGCGGCCTGTCGCTCCTCTCGACCTATTCAGACAGTTCAGAAGACTCGGAATAAAACGCACACATACGAAAAACGTCTTAACTTTTATTTATAACCCTCTTAGCCCAGTTTACAGAGCAGGTCGAAGGCGCCAGTTCCGTTCTTGATGGGCAAACCAAGCATCAGACGACTTGACGGCGAGTTTAGCTCGTCATTCCGCCCGGATATTGTCGCGGATCGAAGGAATTGTAGACATGACTCGAACGACATTTGCTGTAGAGGTGACGACGAGTACTCCATGCCCTTGCGACTGAGCGGTTTGAAGCTACCATCGAACGTCATGTAATCAGCAATGAGCAGCAGATGCCTGGGATCCACCGTGATACCGTAGACCTTGAAGACGTTTTGCACTTCCTTGACAATGACCTTTGCCGCGGCTTCGATTCCGTAGGTCTTTGCGATGCCATGAATGTCGTTCGAGTAGATCCGGTTCAAGTCGAGCACATTGTTGTACTTAAACATCTCAGCAATGTTGATTCCATCGGTTTTCAGGGTTAGTTCGTCGTTGTTTTTATACGTGATAGCCCGTTTGATGCCAGCCACTTGATGGATCACCGACTTTTTGGCCAATTCACGGATGATATTGGAGATGTCCGGCTTGCGATACTTCATTGCCAGCTGTTGGAAGAGAGAATTTGTGATTAGTGCTTTGTAAATAGTCGTTTGAGCGAACTTACGTTGAAGGTGAGCTTGCACCAAAGGTGGTTTTCCTTGTCGTACGTGTAATCGTTCACCATTTCGTTGTTAAGAACTTTGGTAACATCACTATCGTCGTGATTCGTTTCCTCCAGTTGATCTTGCGTCTCATTTTCTGCAATTTCTTCCGGATCTTCTGCGAGGGGAGACTCGATTATAATTGAAGTTATTCAAGTAAATTGGGTAACATACCATCGGCGTCTTCAATTTCTTCAGCTACTTCTGGGTCGTCGTACTCTGTTTCGTCTTGTTTTCTGTCCTTCAACTTGATTCCCGTTGCGTCGTCATCAGCGCCCTAATGGTGCGATAAGAGGCGATCAAAATAGGAACCTGACAGCAAAGATCGGCGAATACTTACCACATCGTCGTCGTCAGACGATTCATCGTCATCGACGGCTTTACTATTTTTACTTTTCTCCTCATTGGGGCCATTGTCGTCGTCGGCTGCATCGAATTTGTCCGAATTGTCGGCAGTTCCCCTCTTCTTTGATGGCCCGTCATCAATTTCGATCCTGAAAAATCAAAGGCGGCAATAGAAAACGAAGGAATCCTTGACGGCTTTCGTCTTACACAGAGTTTTTGCTCCTGGCCGACTTGATAATAGCCCGAAAGAGATGCTGGAAGAAGTTCTCCGTCATGTAATTAAGGACCCGCTTCGGCTTCACACAGAAATCGTCTTGGTAGGCTTCACGGGGAAGGAATTTAAAGTAGATGTTATACTGATAGGCCAGATTGGGACGCAGGACGAGACTGATTTTCACTTTCACGTCTGTAAAAGTGTATTGGCTTAAGAGGGACTCTACCATCATGCATGGGCGTACTTACACTGGAGAATATCAGCCAAAGTGACACGATTCAGCTTAATCCGCAGCTTATCGGCATTCTTTGTCTGATTTGCCTTGATGGGGATGTCCATCGATGGAGTTTTGATGTTCGCCGATGCCAACATGAGAATTTCCCTCAAACGTGGTATACCAAGAGTCACGTTCATTTCACCACGACCAGCAAAGTGAAAGGTGTTCAGTGTCATCTGTGTGGATGGTTCGCCAATAGACTGGGCTGCCAATAGACCGACAGGCTCACCAGGAGCTGCGAGAGACTTTAAACTTTTGATGTACATGATGTCTGTGATAGTCTCCTTGCGAATGGGATTTCCCTTCACGTAGGAATGAATCAGATTCTCGACATACTCGGATACTGACCCGTAGAAACTGTCCGGCTTGTAGATCGACATGGTAGTGTCGGGACAGCGGCCGAATTTCTTCTTATACTTGTTCTTGGCATCGGAATCTGCTTTTTTCCATAACTTGATGATAGCTTCGTCTATACCGAGGCGCCCGGTGTCTTTATTACGTTCTTTCGGGTTGGCTACCTCCACTTCATCGCGGAGTTCGCAAGAGAACCGCGTGAATGAGGATAATGTGCGTTTGCCCATTGGTTTTCCGTGTTTCTTCTGCCAGGATTTTAACTTTTTAACGTGCTTCTGTACCGGAACAAGTGATTCTTCGTCTTTAATGCTTTCCAGCTCACTAGGTCGAAGAATGACGGACGAATTTTCATTGAGAAACTGAATGCAATTGGGCTTAAAGAAGCTGCCTTTAAGGATATCCATTCCGTCTTCGCCGTAGAGGAACTGTACGACACAGTTGTCGCTATCGCGGACTGTTAAATCGTAGCTGACATTGAGACCTTCTAAATGCTTGATGAGGCAACGTTGAAGGTAACCAGATCGACTGGTCTTTACAGCTGTATCGACGAGACCCTAAAAGAAGAACAAAGCCATCTAGAGACGTTTTCAATCGGTGAAAGGACATGCTTACTTCACGACCAGCCATGCAATGGAAGAAGAAATCTTGTGGCTGAATGCCAGTCATGAATCGGCCGTCGATGAATCCACCAGATTTCGGTGATGTTTCGTACCATGTGAAGCTGGGCAGCGATTTTCCGGAGATCATCAATGGTGGACGCTTGCCTTCCAATTCAATCTGCCCCAGAAGACAAGAAATCTGCATGGTGTTGACCATAGACCCCTTGGCTCCAGAGAGCACCATCAGTTGAAGATTGTTCTCTGGGAACTGAGAAATTAACCCTTCCGGCAAGCAAACTCTACGAAGAAATGGTATTCATGAGGCAAACAGTCGTAGAAAAAACCTCTCCACTTACTTGTTTATATCATTTGTGTATCGATCCAGGATGGATTTGTACTTCCGGTCAAGGAGTATACGGAATTTCGGGTCCTTAGCGTACGCTTCTTCCATTTTCGCTGCAAGTATATCGAATGGCGGCACGTCTTCCATGTTCAGAGCTGAACTGACTGCCTCGTTGCCGATCTCCCGACTTTCTTTGATGATTTTTCGACGGTTGGCATCAGCTGCTGATGTCAGTAGAATGTCCTTAACGCCGAGAGTGAAGCCCTCGCGCTGAAGGAAGTTTGTAAAGATCTTCGTAAATGACGTCAGTAGCCGAGTGGACACTTCTCCTCCATAAAGCTCGTACATACAGTGAATTAAACCGTATTGTGTGGCTCCGTAATGCTGTTTATCCAGCACTCCGGCGAGCAGTTCTCCCCGCCGTATGATGACCTCACTTTCGGACATGTTTATACCGCTAAGTGGGGTGCCACCGCTGGTGTATGGAAGCTTCTCCATTACCCCCCAATGCTGGAAAAAAAAAGCCAAGTGAAACGAAAACGAGAATAGATCCAAGCTGGTCCCTTACATTCGCGCTGATTTTTGCTGTCGAAGTCAAATTGATTGCTGGCTGTCCCTTGGGAATCAGGTTAATCAGGATTGTCGATAAAATCTGCTTTCCGGACCATAGAGCAATTGGTTTCATGATAGCTGGCGGGAGCAGCTTAATGGTTCCCTTAACATGCGATAAACCCTGAAAAACCAGCTGCTGGTAGTCGATCTTGTTGAAAAATCTTCCTCGGATCGAGAGTTTCACGCCGGAAATCACGTGATCTTGAATCAAGCCACCTAATGGCGTTCCATCCTTCGGTACCAGGTAGTTATTGGCCACATTAGCTAGAGAACACAGAAATCCAGTCAGTACGAAGGCATTTCGTTGGAAAAGTGTAACTCACCCAGATTATAGGCTTCCGATCGAGCGACTTCGCTCTGCGGAAGATGAGCGTTCATTTCGTCACCATCAAAATCCGCATTGTACGCCTTACAGTTGGAGTAATGCAATCGAAAAGTCTTCTCGCCGTGAAGAATCCTCGCCTTGTGTGCCATTATACTCGGTTTGTGCAGAGATGGCTGTCGGTTGAGCAACATTACATCTCCATTTAGGACGTGACGATGGACGATTTTCATTCCTTTCCCCGACACATTAAGCAGTAGCTTGGCCATACTCTCACGTTTCGCTGGATTATCGGCGGGAATCAGTGTCGTGTAGCCCTTTTCGTCTTCGATATAGTTGGCGCTGGAAGAGAGGAGTGTTACTACGTTTTAGGATGATAATTTGAAGGGCTACCTACCCTGGATGGACGTCGGGACCGTTCATGACCATCTTACGCAACTCGGACACGTTCCATGGAGTCACGGGTATGGGATAAGACAGTTTTCGTGCGAAAATGTCCGGCACACCGACTTCTTCGACGTTGATGTTTGGATCTGGGATTATGACCGTACGAGCGGCATAGTTCACACGTTTGCCCATCATATGCTTTCGGATCAATCCCTCTTTCTTCTCGAGAACTTGCTTCAGACCTTGAGCCCCCTGTGAGTCACGCGATATCGAAGAGTCGAGAAGATGATCAACTGCAGCCTGCAGAGTCTGCCAGGCGAAATACATTTTCTCATACGGTGTCGATCCGCGTGCGGCTTCGTAAACAGCCAATGCATCGGCTTTCATGTTGCACCCTTCGCTCTTGATATTCATCATTATCACTCGAAGCACTGCATTGGCATCGACAATACTCCTGTACCCGGACGTCTGCAGGTGTTCGACAATCTGATTGCGAACCACATTTATTGGACGAGACTTGGGCGGCGTCACTGGTATAATATCCATGAAGAGCAGATCGACCGGATATTCAATGTTTGTCGATGAGACGTTTAGAATCGGAAACAAGAGCTTGAGGAACGTTGAATGCTTTTTGTACACCTCACGAAGGAATTTCCTGCATTCATCGGCGAGAACGACCTTGTTCTGTCCGCCCTTGATCATTACATCGCCATGGGAGCTGTAAAGACAGACACATATTCAAAGATATATCAAGACGACGCCTTGAGCACTTGTGGCCACTTACTTCCTCTCCAAATCGGTTTTATTGATGTGCATCATCAGTTTTTTGTACTGGTATTGGACTTTTTTCAGAAACTGGTTGCAGAACATGCATTTCTTCGACGAAGGCTTCTGTAAGGCAGTGTTGACCAGTGCCGAACGTATGGCACACAGTGTCTTCGTGTTATGCACGACCCTATTGGGTTCTTTCGCAAGGAGCTCATGCAATTCAGCGATTTTCGGATGAATATTCTGCCCAGATTCGGTTTTTACCAACTGATCGGTGTTGTGACAGACATACTCTGATTTATAGATCTCCAATTCTTGCGCCTCGATCATATATCCTGCATCGACCAGTTGCAATTGGAGCGTAAGGATTTCCAAGGCTTTTTCTACAATAAACACGAATAAAGGAGTTTCGAATGTGGGGTTTTATCTGGAACCTTACCCTTGATTTGTACCTTGAAACAGTTCAAGCATGCTATCTTTAATATGCTGTGGGCCAGTTTTATGAAGAACGGATTGTACACGAGCGCATTCAGCTCAATGTGACCCATGTGCCCCGAACAAGTGGATAGGGATAAACAAGTCCCACAAGGATCCATCGATCTGCCATAACTACCCATTGCATTGTCGTACAATCCGCCCGGCAACGGATGGCCCAGCGGATCGAATGTTAGACCCGTAATCACTTTCACAACACTGAGTTTCTTGATTTCTTCGCCCGTGAATACAGCGAATTCCAAGTCAGATGGGAACATATCAATATCTTTTTTTAAGCTCCCCATGTTCACTGTTCGTTATTGCGTAACACAATGTAAAATAAGATTCCAAAATTGGTTTATTTCAACGTTTTACGAAGGGACTCACAAGGAAATTGCAACGCGTTGCTAGTTATCGGCAGTCAGTGACAAATGGAATGACATTTCCTTTCACGTGCAAGACAGCTGGTAGGTCGGTTTGTTGTGTATACCATTATGGCGCACGAAGTTCTGTTCGATTTGAATATTTTTGTGGAGGGGAATTTGTTAAAATTCATTTTTTGCGGGTGCTAAAACGTAAATCGTTCTAAAGAGATGGGATTTAACGGTACAAAGAGAATTATAGTTGCATGCTTGTTAACGAAAGTATTTATGCACATATTTAACAAATTATTACGGAAATATACCAGTTCTTAGTGAGTTGAGAGGGAGCAAACAAACAGAGCAAAGAAGATGATTACGTTTAACATGGCAAACGCCAGCTTCGATCAGGCTTCGATCTCTGTTCCTGCTCAATCCATGTTGACACACAGCCTCCGCGTGGCCCACCTGGATAGTTACCCTGGCACCCGCTAGGTAGTGAACCAATGTGTGCAGCGACCCAACTCCTTGTTCCTGGAGAAAGAGGAGCCTGGGCCACCAGGTTGGGGGTTGTGCTTAGGGGTAACATCCCTATCACGTGAAAACCCACTTGTTCAGAAGCAATCCACAAGCCTCGGATACGGATGGATACAAAGCTGACGACCCCTGAAAACGACTAACGGACTTGAGAATCTGCACCTGGAATGTGAGGTATCTTAACAGACCGGGTGCAGACGATCAATTGGAGCAGACCCTTAACTGCTATAAAGCAGATACAACCGCGCTTCAAGAAGTGCGATGGGATGGACCAGGCAAAAGACGGATGAAAAACTGTGACATCTACTACGGGAACTGCTACAAGGAGAACAAATAGCACAGATTCGGGTGCGCATTCGTTATTCGAGGAAGACTCCGACAAAAAGACTTAAGCTTCCGTAAGCTTCGTAAGCGAACGCCTCACAACAATCCGCATCAAAGCTAAGCTTGGAAACATTAGCTTAATATGCGCTCACGTCCCAACGGAAGAAAAGAACGATCGACTCAAAGAAGAATTCTACGATCTCCTAGACAGAACCTATGCCCAATGTCCCAGCAACGGCACAAAACTAGTTCTGGGAGAGGACATATTTGAGTCGATCATAGGAAAGCATAGTCTCCATAACACCACTTCCGACAACGGACTTAGGCTAATCGATTTCCTAGTGGGGCGTAACCTCCTTGTAGCAAGCACGCGATTCCCCCATCTCAACATCCACAAGGGTACCTGGCGGTCTTTTGACAATCAACCACCAACCAGATTGATCACATTGCGATCGACGCCAGACACTCCTCTAATATTCTCGACGTACGAACCTTCCGAGGGAGCAACATCGACTCGGACCACTACCTTGTTGTAACCAAGGTACGAATTAGAATATCAAGAATGCTTAGGAGTCGAAACTGTCACAAAAGATTGCACTTACTGGGATGCGCATTTGTTCTGGGAAAGCGGTTAAGGTCGAAGGTCATCGACTTTAAACCTTTAAGTGATCGCCTGGCTGTGATCCGCATCAGAGGCAGATTTTATAACATCAGCCTTATATGTGCACACGCCCCTATCGACGAGGCTGAAGATCCTATCAAAGAGGACTTCTATGACCTCCTGGACAAAGCCTACGGAGCTTGTCCGGAGTACGATGCTAAAACCGTGCTCGGGGACTTCAACGCCAAAATCGGAAAGGAGAACACCCTTGGCGGAGTGATCAGAAAGCACAGCCTCCCCGATACAACAACAGATAACGGCTTCCGACTCACGGACATTGCGACAGCTCGTAATGCGGTGATAAGTGATAAGACAAGATTCCCTAGAAAGCGAATCCACACAGCAATATCCGGACGGTCGAACCGCCAACCAAGTCGACCTTGTGCTCATGGACGCAAGGCACTCGCCAAACATCCTGGATGTGCGAACATTCAGAGGGGCAAATGTCGACTCTGTCCACTTCCTCGTAGCAGCAAGATTCAGAGCTCGACTGTCCAATGTCAGAAAGCTGCACCAGCCCACTAGGAGGAGGTTCGATATTGGGCACACCGGAGGTTACCAGAGTCTACAGGGACCAGCTGAGCGAGAGACTCTACGGTATGCCTACGTCGAACACAAATGCCAATAATATGTGGCTGCATTGCCGCTTAACCATTCATTAACCAGTGGTATGATGGCGTGCCAAAAGGCGCTGCAAGGGAAAACCATGGCTGCGCAAGAAGAGCACCGAGCCAGAAGAAAGGAGGAAAAAAACTACTCCGACAAAAAGAAAAGAATCTTCGCAGCCTCCCAGCTCAAGGATATCGAGGAGTCTAGGGATAGGGATAAAACACGAGCGTTTTACAAGAAACCCAAAGGCCTTGCAGGAGGCTTCAAAAAGGGCACCCATGCTCTTCGAATCTGCGAGGGTAATTTCGTCACCGACCCGCATGGAATAGTGGATGTATTTAAGCAGAATTTCCAGCAGCTGCTTAACGAACATGAACAAGAGAGAGTGGTAGGGACAGAGGAAATCCCGACTCCAGCCGCTGAAGTAGTCCGCCCACCCAGCATCGAAGAAGTCGGCACAGCTATTCAGAAGCTGAAGAATAACAAGGCCGCAGCCTCAGATGGCTTGCCATCAGAGCTCTTCAAGGCTGACAGCTATGTTCTGGTAGGGAGTATGCACCAGATCATCTGCAGAATTTGGGAAGATGAAAGCATGGCCGATGACTGGAATACCAGCTCTATTTGCCCCATCCACAAAAAAGGCGATCCTACCTCTTGCATGAACTATAGAGGTATATACGTACCGTGTGAACGTCTAAAGCCATTTTGCACCGCACTAATCGGCAGCTACCATTGCGGCTTCCGGCCCGGCAAATCGACTATAGACCAAATTTTCACACATCGACAAATCCTGGAAAAGACCAACGAGTTTCGAATCGATACACACCATCTTTTCATCGATTTCAAAGCCGCATACGACATTGTGGAAGCATTCACGGCGATTGAAGAACAGGCGAAACGAGTTGGTCTTAAGGTCGATGAGGACAAAGCGAAGTACATGCTGTCAAGCAAAAACCAATACGTCGCTCACCACCTGGAACAAAATAACGGTGGACAGCTACAATTTCGCGGCAGCTAAGGAGTTTGTCTTCCTCGGGGCAAACGTAAATTCTACAAATGATACCACAGTGGAGATCCGGCATAGAATCGCCATTGGCAACCGCTGCTACTTTGGCTTGTCCAAACAATCGGGGTCAAAACTCCTCACTCGAAACACCAAAGTCATGCTTTACAAAACGCTGGACGATAAGCAGGACAGCGGAGCTGATTTTGGGTTCTTTCGAAAGAAAAATTCTGCGCCGGATATTTGGTTCTGTCTGTGAGGAAGGTGAATGGAGAAGAAGACACAACCGCGAACTCTACGAACTGTAAAAAGATGTGGATGTAGTTCGGAAGGCAAGGATCCGTCGAATACACTAGCTCGGCCACATCGAGCGCATGGATATCAACGCTCCAGCTAAGAGGGTCTTCGACTCCGAGCCTCCTGGTTCGAGAAGAAGAGGAAGACCGAACCTCCGGTATAAAGACTAAGTAATCGAAGGCGTTGTGGTGCTTGGTTAGTGTGTTGGACTCTGGCGCTCGATGAGTGAGTTCGGATTCCGATAACACCAACGCCATCGAATGTTTATTTCACAGCGTCCCTTCTCGGCGGAGTACTGGCAAAACCCCGGTAGTATACTTGCCAAGAAAAAGCTTCTCGACTCAAGCCGTCCGGAATCGTCCCTTTCACCTGTGTAACCAAAAAAAAAAAAAAATAATAAATCACCAGCTTGGCTCTGGCCCTTCATGGGCTGTAACGCAACCAAAAGAAGAATCGATGACTGGAAGCAGCGGGACGGTCAAGGATGGAAGGCAGCTATAGCTCAGGCTCAGATCCTCCATGGATCGCTGGCCTGATAAGTAAGTATCATCGCATATAAGATCTTCTCTGCCGTATTGTATGAACGCCTGAAACCGTTTGTGGATAACCTGATCGACTCTTATCAGTGTGGTTTCAGGCCAGGTAAATCCACAATAGACCAAATATTTACGCTACGGCAGATCTTGGAAAAGGTTGCATATGAATACCAAATCGACACTCACCACCTTTTCGGCGATTTCGAGGCTGCATATGACAGCATGTATAGAGATGAGCTCTACAAAGCCATGTCTAGTTTTAACATCCCTGCCATACTCGTCCGGCTGTGCAGGATGACAATGGAGAATTCTCGCTGCGACCTTTGATGTTAAAAAACGATTTAGGCAAGGCGACGCGCTGTCATGCAACTTTTTCAACATCGTGCTTGAAAAGATCGTGCAAGAGTCACAGGCCAACACAAGAGGTACGATTTATTTAGACGGACACAGCGAGACGTCAGGCCTTTGTAAGCATTGAGGTAGAAGCGGGTAAGATGGGTCTCAAGGTTAATGAGGGTAAAACCAAATATCTGCTTTCATCTAAAAGAGACAGTCAACACCGACATATTGGCCAGAACGTCACCATGGGCGGATATAACTTTGAAGTAGTCAAGGAATTCGTCTACTGATGACCGGCGACAATAACACCAGCGCTAAGACAAAACGCAGAATCACTCTTGCCAATGGCTGTTGCATTGGGCTCAAGAGGCAATTGAGAAGTAGAGCACTCTCTCGGAAAACCAAGGTGACAATATATATAGGACCTTGGTCATCCCAGTCCTCCTTTACGGGGCAGAGGCTTGGACCTTAACAAAAGCGGATGAAGATGCCCTTGGTCGTTTCGAGAGGAAAATTCTGCGCACTATCTACGGTCCCGTTTGTTCAAATGGTGTATGGAGGAGAAGATATAACGAAGAACTGTACGGGTTGTACAGCGACATCGGTTTGGTACGACGTCTACGGATACAGCGTCTAGGGTGGCTAGGCCATGTAGAGCGCATGGAAAATACAGGTCCGACCCGAAGAGTCTTCGAATCCACCCCGGAAGGAAGGCGCGGCAGAGGACGGCCGCATCTACAGTGGCGCACGCAGGTGGAAGGGGACCTTAACTAACTGGGCGTGCGGCGCTGGAAACAGCTGGCCAAAGACGCTTGTTGGTTGAGGCTCAGGTTTACCACAGACTGTAGCGCCACCTAAGTAGGTAGGTAGGTAGGTAGGTTTGTAGCCTTCCCAGAATTGAGAAGAATGCACATAGGCCAGGGAGACCCGTTGTGCAGCTACGAGGGGGTTTTACCCCTCCTATTCGTGAAACCATTTTGTGCTTCTTAAGAAGGTCAGGTATCCCTACTTTCTGAACATCTGTCAGACCGTTAAGGAAGTAAGAGCCTAGGTAACGTTTCCTGATGTTGCAAAAAGTTGGACAGGCACAGAGAAGGTGGTGAATGGATTCGACCTCCTCCTCGTCCTGACAGCTTCTGAGGCAGTGTCCTGTGATGACACCAATGACCTTGTAGATGTCAGTTCTTTTTAGAGAGATTATACTCCTTGTGCGTTGGCTGTCAAGCCGAGGCCAGATTTGCCTTCGTCTCGGCCCTGGCGAGATTGGCTAGATTATGTTTAATGGTTGTAAGGGGTACTCCCTCACAAGCCACGATTGATTGTAGCGTCGTTCCTTGTTTGGCGAGTGTGTCGGCTTTTTTATTACCTGTAATGCCGCTGTGTCCCGGTACCCAGATAAGCTGTATGTTGAACTCTCCTGCCATCTCGTTAAGAGATCGGCGACAGTCGAGACTAGATTTTGATGTGTACACATAGGACTCCAACGACTTTAAGGCTGCTTGACTGTCTGTGAGAATTCGAATATCCGTGGTGGATATTACGTTCCAGTTCAGCCAAGACAAAGCCTCTATTATTGCCAGCAGTTCCGCCTGGAAAACGCTGCAGTGGTCGGGTAATTTTAGAGCTTTATAAAGCTTTGGTCTTTGGTTTTAGACCCGTCAGTATAGAAATCCACGCATTTTCTGCGGGGTTGAGTTTGACGAGTCTAGTTCTGTCCGTCCGGATACATGGTCGTGAAGTTTTTGTCCAAGACTATGGTGGGTTCTATGTGGTCCAAGTTTTCTGCCATAGTTATCCTGTTTTGCAGGGTGGAGGAGTGGCCAGTGACATAGCTCGCCCAATTCGAGTTGGCTTTTAGTCTTATGGCCGTGTGTGTGGCAATTCGTAAGTATGTATGTTGGCGTTACAGTCCATGAAGAACCTGAGCCGAGCTTCTCTTAATCACCCATGTTGTGTGTGATTTAATTTTCCCATAGGTGAAAGGGACCTACAGTTTATTGCCGGTTCCGAACGGCGAATTTCGAGAACCTTTCATGACAATTTTACTACAGGGGGTTTTGTCAGAACCCCGCCTAGGAGAAACACCGTGAAAACACGTTCGATGAAATGGCTGTATCGGGATTCGATCCCGTGTCATCGACGTCAGAGGCCAACACACTACCCACTGCGCCACGGTGCTCTCGTGTGTGGCAATTTGCTTACCGAAAATATCGAGTGGTGTAAGGTCTAGTATCATGTTAAGCGCAGCCATTGGTGTGGACCTAAGGGCCCCGGTAATGCACATACATGCCATCCATTGTACCTTCTCGAGTTGTTTGTGGTATGTTGTCTTGTCCAGTGCAGTCCACCAGACTAACGACCATGATGTAGAGCCATAGGGTGATCTTGGGGTTGAATCCCCATTTTTTTTCTAGGGCTTTCTTACATGTGTAGAGAGCTATTGTTGCTTTTTTTGCTCTTTCAATTGTATTACTCTTCCAAGTTAATTTCCTATCGAGTATATAGGTTAGCCTGGTATCGAGCAGAGTGATAGGGCAGTTTTCCGGGATTTTGTGCTTTTTGGTAAATAGCACGAGCTCCGTTTTCTGGGAATCAACCACTGAGTCCGTTACTATTCGCCCATTTGCACAGAAATGAGAATGCCGATTGCATGCGGTCATTCAGTGTGGATAGGTATTTGCCTGAGATTGAGATGGCAACGTCATCGGCGTAGGCAACAACGTCCAAGCCTTCTTTCTCCAGTCTGATTAGTAGTTCGTTCACAACTACCTAAGTAAGTAAGTAAGATGAGTTGAGAGTAGCTGAAAAAGGTCTCCCTCCTCACCCCATTTCGTTAAACCTCAAATTTTAAAAAAGAAGTGTTAAAATTCTTTTATGAACCCCGACCCACTACCATTCTCGGAATTCCTAATTTCATTTTATAGGTATCAAGAACCTAACTATGCGAAAGTGAAACTTGAACCCATTTTGCGGCAGTCCTACATCAATGTAGCACACGTGGTGGGGATGTGTATATGTAAAGTCATGGGCAGAAAAGACCGAAGGACATCTTACACAGTCAAGTCGAAAAACTTTCTCGAAACTTGAACGTATGAACTCGTATGTGCTCTATTTCGGTATTTTTTTAGCGCGCAAATCTTTACAAACAAATATCTCCGATAAATCTTTGTCCTCGTTTTCGAACGGAGTAAGGGGATGCACTGTAGTGCTTTTGGTCGTGTGCACACTTTATTATTGTGCCACTCTTATTCGCTTGCGGATAAGTGCCAAGTATCCTTTGAAAGTGAATACACAGCTATTCATGGTCAGGAAGACCATGGGTACATAGTATCTGTGTGTCGCCCGTAGCATAGAATCTATTTCAACCAAGCCCTAACAAAGAGCAAGTAATTTAAAGTAATTTACCACAAAGTGATGAAGAGCCCGGGTGTAAGATGAGAAAATCCTTGAACTGCCATTTAGCAAACCACCATCTCTACCAGGTTGTGTAGTGAACGTAGTAGAGTCCCAAAGTTATTTACCTCAATCATTCCCGCTCTTCATCGACAGGTGAGGAAGTATTGTGCCATTCTCTGGAGACAGGATGCACTGCCATCCAAAACGACAACGAAGAAGAATGAGACTTGATCTTGTCGGTCATGACAGTGCTGTGATGCAACGGTAAAGTTGATGAAATTAAGTTTCCCACTGTCAAAAGTACATGTTCCGGTGAAGAGAAGTCACTTGGTTGGATGCGTCGCCTAACATTGTTCAATGAATAATTGTTTTATGAAAAAATAGTGAAAAAGCAAATTCTTTTGAGTTAAAAGTTTTCCAACAACAACACACTTGAGGGAACGCTCACTTGGGGTCAGCGTAGAAGGTTCATTCAATTCCATGTGTACGAAATACGAGTAAACTGGGGCACGAGCCTTTTTCGAAAATTGCATTTTATTCTTCTGTTTTTTTTTTTTTTTGTATTTAATTAAATACGTGAGTAACAGAAGCTGTGGATGGCAAAGGACTAACAAAAGCCTCGTAGGGGTGGCATCTATCCGACGGATGCTGGCCTGCTAAAAAGCGAGAAGAGCCTCCGCAGTCGAACATCTTGCGGTGCCATCTGGAGATTTCCTATGGAAATTGCAGACGGGGAAGGGCGAATGGCGAGCCTCCTGCGCCAAAAAACAGGATTAGTCCGTTGGGCTACGGCCTAGTAAGCCGTAACCGTAAAAAAACCACAAACTCCGAAACAACAACAAGCCTCGGATACAACGGACCGGTTTAATGTTGACGACTCTTGCAAAAAACGAAAAAAGGACAATGATCTTCGGCTTTGTACGTGGAATGTTAGGTCCCTAAACAGGCCGCGTGCAGCCGAGCAACTTGCGGACGCCCTAGACCACTATAAGCTGGATATAACCGCCATCCAGGAAATGCGATGGAATGGACCGGGAATAAAGCGGATGAAAAACTGCGCTATTTACTACGGCGACTGCTATAGAGAGAGGACAACGATTGTTCGGATGTGGATTTGCTGTTCGAGGTGGACTAAAGCAAATAGTCCTAAGCTTTTGTCATGTGAGCGAACGCCTCATAACGATCCGTATCAAGGCTACATTTTTTAACATCAGCCTTATCTGCGTCCACGCCCCCACGGAAGCCAAAGATGAGTTCTATGATCTCCTAGACAGAGCGTGTGCCCAATGTCCCATCTGTATGTATGTTGGCGTTACAGCCCATGAAGTACCTAAGCCGAGCTTCTCTCAATCACCCATGTTGTGTGTGATTTTAATGTTCCCATAGGTGAAAGGGACCTACAGTTTATTGCCGGATCCGAACGTCGAATTTCGAGAACCTTTTCATGACAATTTTACTACAGGGGGCTTTGTCAGAACCCCGCTGAGGAGAAACACAGTGAAAAACACGTTCGGTGACATGGTTGTGTCGGGATTCGATCCCGTGTCATCGGCGTCAGAGGCCAACACACTACCCACTGCGCCACGGTGCTGTCCCATCTATGACATCAAAATTGTACTAGGAGACTTCAATGCTAAGCTGGGTAAGGAAAGCATCTTTGAACAAGTCATCGGCAAACATAGCCTACACGACACCGCATCCGATAACGGATACAGGTTGATTGATCTTGCTATGGGTCGAAGTCTCCTTCTAGCCAGTATGCGCTTGCCGCACCTTGATATACACAAAGGCATATCAAGGTCGATTTTGATCAATCGACCACCAACCAGATTGATCACATCGCGATCGACGTCAGACACTTCTCCACTATTCTTGATGTTCGAACTTTCCGAGGGACTAACATCGACTCGGACCACTATCTTGTAGTAGCCAAGATGCGCCTACGTATATCACCAACGCAGCGGAGTAGAGTAAGAATACAAAGTTATTTCGTCGGAAAGCTACTATCGCCAGAAAGCGCTCGTGCTTTTACCGATCGCGTCTCCCTTAAGCTCCCCAATACACCTCAACCCTCCACGCTATCAATAGAACAGCAGTGGAACCTTTGCAAACAAGCCCTGAAAGAAGTATTACTGGAGAGGTATTACTGCAGGCGTGACGTTCGAACGTTTTATCAACAGATAAAGCGAACATGCCAGGGTTATAGAGCCAGAACGAAAGCCTGAAGGGATGAGAACGGACACCTAGTAGTAGAGTCGCAGTCGATGCTGAGAATATGGAGAAACCACTTCTGCAGACTGTATAACGGCGATGTTAGTCAATATACCGCTGTCAGGCGGAATGATCCATTTCTAATCGACGAAGACCGCAGAGAATTCCGTCACCCTGACCTTGGCAAAGTTAAGATTGTCATATCGAAACTCAATTCGAAAAAGGCTACTGGCGCAGACGGATTGTCTGCTGAGCTCTTCAAGGCAGGTGAGGGTGACCTGGCTAGGAGCATGCACCAGCTCATCTGTAAGATATGATCAGAGGAAAGCATGACCGAGGAATGAAGCCTCAGCAACTGCGCCAACTACAGCGGAATAAGTCTCCTTATCATCGCCTACCTTCTCTGCCGTTTTGTGTGAACGCCTGAAGCCTCTTGTAAATAAGCTGATAGGTCCTTATCAGTGCGGATTCAGTCCAGGGAAGTCCACCATCAACCAATGAATTTCAAGTCGTCACTCACCCCCTATTTGTCGACTTCAAAGCCGCATACGACAGCGTAATTAGAGACGAGCTATACAACGCTATGTCTACCTTCGACTTACCTGCTAAACTTGTCAGACTATGCAGGATGACTTTGGAGAATGCTCGCTGCTCCATCCGAATCGGTGAACACCTTACCGATAGTTTTGATGTCAAAAAAGGATTTAGGCGGGGCGATGCGCTGTCGTGTGATTTCTTCAACATCATATTGGAAATGATTGTGCAAAAATCACTGGCCAATACAAGAGGCACAATCTATTTCAAATCCTCGCAACTCCTTGCATACGCCGACGATATTGACATAATAGATCACAGCGAGATGTCAATGAGGCGTTTGCGAGTATTGAGTTCGAGGCCACGAAAGTTGGTCTGGCGGTAAACGAGGGCAAAACTAAATATATGCTGTCATCAAAAAAGGACGCTCACCACCGACGTCTTGGCCAGAACTTTTGTATTGGCAGATATAAGTTCGAGGTAGTTAAGGACTTCGTCTACCTTGGCTCCGCAGTGACCTGGAACAACGACATCAGTTCCGAAATCAAACGCAGAGTCACTCTTGCCAATCGCTGTTTCTTTGGGCTCAGGAGGCAATTGAGTAATAGAGCCCTCTTCCGAACGACAAAGTTGACTCTATATAAGACCCTTACCATACCGGTCCCACTGTACGGCGCAGAAGCACGGACACTATCAAAAGAGGATGAGGAGGCCCTTGGTCGGTTCGAGAAAAAGATCTTGATTTTCGGTCTTGATTTCGGTCTTGATAAACACAGACGGGGGATGGAGGAAAAGATTCAACCATGAGCTTTACGGGCTGTACAGTGACATGAGACTAGTCAGGCGTCTACGGATTCAACGCCTAAGATGGCTGGGCCATGTAGAGCGAATGGACACCACAGCTCCAGCCCGTAGAGTCTTTGAATCCAACCCCGAGGGACGAAGAAATAGAGGACGGCCGCATCTAAGGTGGCGCGCACAGGTGGAAAGGGACCTCAACCAACTGGGCGTGCGGCACTGGAAAAGACTAGCAAAAGATCGTGCTAGTTGGAGGGGCATGTTGGTTGAGGCCCAGGTTCACCCCGAACTGTAGCGCCCGTTAAGAAGAAGAACGGAAGCTGTATTCGTAGAGTTGGGAGGCATACATTTTCATCCCCCAATCGAATGGATGAATTGATTTACCTAGAACAAAGGGCTTCGAAACCAAAAACCCATTTAGAATTCATCTAATTAAATGCTCCATTTAACAGAAGTTTTAAATCTCTGAAATCTAATTCCGTTACCACCAACAAAAATCTCTGGAATCTGCAGCGTCAGAAAGCTAAAAGGGAGATACGAGGATACGAATAGAATTCATCGAGATCCTTGTGTGTTTTGATTGATGGTAATTGCTTGGCCCGTATGTATGGCATGCAGGTACATATGCTGCACTCACATTAAATTGATTTCGAAATCAAATTACATCCATACGAGGGTACGTGTCCTGCTCCCACAGGATGAAAGGAGAGACGCCCACTAAAATCAGATAAGCCAAAAAAAAAAAAAAACTATTTTGTTCAGTACCAGTGAATACCACATCTAAGAGCTTCCAAGTTCTTGCGGTTAAAACGGAGTGCAGGGTTTTTGGAATGCACACGAAACTTTGCTCGAGAAAGTTATTCAAAGAATTCCTTCATCAAGTCTCCTTGTGCTCGCTTTGCTCGACCAACTAACGATGAATGGACAATCAATTAAAAAGAATTTCCACTATTTTCCGTCATTTGCTTTAGACATAACCTCGATTCGGCGGTTGATGATTGCCAAAATACACTCGTACCACATGGAAGCACAACATTATCATCAACATGCCACATCGTCATCGTCATCGTCGACTTGTGTCGTTGTCAATTGGAATATCGAACGTCGGAAACTGGCATCGCGTAACCATATGTATGTACTGACAGGATGGTGGGTAAAAGACACAAATCGAAAATAACGGTCGTACTGAAAATGCTCGTTCAATTGATAGGAAAGGATATTACAAGCGTGAATGAGGGGCTTGGAGTGTTAAAGTCATTTCGAAATTGGCACAGCGAACATTCTTATTGTCGCAGCTCGACAGTTTTTTTTTTTTTTTTTTTTCGCGCTGTGGCTTTCCATTGGCTCTAACTGGGATAGTGTACAATCGCTGTAAATCGTTTATTCGCCGGCAATACAGCCAATATGCCGGGTAGAGAGAAAGTGGCGAGATGGAGTAAGTAGAAAATGGTTATGTCTGTCAAGAATTGTATGAAATGCCGGAATATGAAGTTCCCAGCAGGATAGTGGCATTCAACAGCAAAGGATTTATCTTCACCGAGCACAGTCGTTCGAACGTTATACGTACGAGTACCATCGGGCCTGGCACTCATCATTCGACACCTACACTATTGCTACAATGCTTAACAAGGGGGGGCGACGAGATATGGTGGGAGGCATTTGCACCTCACCAAAAAGCCATAAAAAAAGCAAAACACACACGAACTAGACCAACTAGAAGGAAAGTCTGGTGAAAGCTGAAATTTGAATTGCATCCATTGACAGACGGGATATTGCAAGATGTCATTGATCACCTCTAGCCGACACACAGTGCTACAAGCTACACTCGATGTGTTGATGTTGATGGCGACAATAGTTGGTATTTCATGATGACGATGCTGACAATGACGATACTGCATACTGCTGTTTGTGATGATGAGGCATTTAATCATGAGCTTATGTCAACAGACTGGTTTGTACCCGTACCTGAGATGACAATATTGCACTTGTACTTGGTCTTGCTCTTACTCTTGCCTCAACGACGATGTCGATGCCGATGCTGATGATGAACTCTGTCTGCCACAGATGTCTTATTTGAAATATCACATTCGCATAAGCATTAAGTGGACATTGACTGGGAGACATGTACACTTGTATGCTTAAGCCCAACATACCTGCAGACATTGAGACACTTGGACGGGACCGTTTGCTAAAGCTGACTCTCTATTCCGCCTCATTTCATATCAAGATCCCCATTACATTGCTGCCATACCATTCAAACACTTTATACGACTACAATGCCTGAATCCACATCGACGACCAACCGTTCAAGTCCTACGTATCGACGTGCAAAACACGCACAACACCATCGATTGTTGATTTTTGCATAACAATCCTTTACACGACGTTGGCAGACCGAGTTGCTAGCTGGACACTGGACATGGTGTAAAATCGAAACTTCCGGAACGGCTTCACTTAGATTTTTTACACCTGACTAGCCAGCCAGTCTACATATGTACATAGATTCTCCACCGACAACCAACTACTACAGCTCGTACATCGACTGTCTGTTTGATTTAGATGGCATCCGCAGGTTGCCGTGGGTAAAAATGAGATTTACCTTAATTCCCTCTAATGCCGAGGAATACAAGGATTCTAACTAGCTACATATGTCACACTCACTCCGTACACTATCCTGCGGCCATGCCATATCGTACAATGGCTTTTGTAAGCTTACTATGCATTCGAAGAGTTTGTTCTACGTTGGGATACCTACCTTCGTTGCTGTTGTTATGACTCCAGATAAATACATCGCAATCTGTGCAATCCAATTTAGCAGCACCATTCCCTTGCTCTCTCTCTTCTGTAGAAGCCCACCAAACGTCCGCTGCTATTGAGGAAAATCATAAATTTCTTTTATATCATCTTCCCCCCACATGCCACCGGTATATTGTACCTTTGGAAAAGTCATTTCAAGCACTAGCGCTTAGCATCCAGCGTCCTGCATTTCGCACTCACCTCACCTGACTCGGACAATCGTCATACATCTCCATCCGCCATAGTCCATACTTCCCACTCCATCTGACCTCGACAGTGTAAACAATAGTATAACATTGCGCGGTTGGATTTTATATGTACATAGTATGCCCAACCCATCGGAGTACCTACCGCCCTCGAAATGATCCTTCCTTATACGCCAAATACATATACCGGCTACCGGGTAGGTGGGAAACGATTTACGATTGTACTGTATCTTTTGTATCAGGCGACTGAGTGCAATCGGAATTTTTCTACGTATCCCGGATAGGTTTGCTATTGTTGATTTCGTTTTTCATCGTTTTGACGATTGGTATGTTTGCTATGCAGATAGTACACCATCGGACGGACGGGTTAATCAACAGAACTAACGTTCGTGATGCTGTCGCGGCATCTAGCCTTTGCCAAAAAATCACGAGTCCATCTGGTTGGAGCGACGGAATTGTGTAGATGTATCTGTTTGCATATAGATTATACGGCTTCTGCGGTGGTTATCTAGATTGTAAACGAGAAGGGTTAAATTGCCAACGAACAGCGAAGGCGGTATGTACATAGTAGTAGCGGTGTGGTTGGCAGTTCCTAGCTTGCGAGGCGGTGGATTTTTCGATGAGGCAGTGGAGCGTGTATGGATTTTGCTTTGTTTTTTTTTTTTTTTTTTGAGTCTGGATTTTGGTGGTTAGTGAATGACGTTAGAGTGAGTGAGTCGTTTTTTGTCTTTATTTCAATTTCGACAAGAGTTAACTAACTAAGGGTTAGTTTGGCGGTAGCCAACTATAGTGAGTCTTTTTTGTCGTTTTTGGAATATGATGGTCTGATGCACGTGACCCTGGGGCAGACTGTATGAGATTGTCAAGCTGTTTCGTGGTTTTAAAGATTGCCACTAGCCAGCTAATTTGTCACAAGCCAGCCAATCTTGCCACCAACCAGCCAACCCGGCAAATTGCTAGCAAACTTGGACACCCAACATGGATCGCCCAGCGAACCTTGCCACCAGTCAGGCAACATTGCCACCAGCAAGCCAATCTTGCCACCAGCCAACCAAACTTGCAACAGGTTAGTCAACCTTGCTACCGGCCAGATAACCTGGTCAACCTGCCCTCTAACCAGCCAACCTAGCCAGCAGCCGGCAAACCTGGTGGTCAAACTGGCCAACGGCTAGCTAAGCTTGCCACCAACCAGCCAATCTGACCAGAAGCCAGCCAACCTGGCCATCAGCTGGCCAACCTGGCCCACAGCCAGCCAATCTGGCCACAAGCTAGCCACTCTGGCCACTAACCAACCAACCTAGCCACCAGCCGGGAAAAGCTGGCCACCAGCCAGCCAATCTGGCCACCAGACAGCCAACCTGGCCACCAGCCAGCCAACCTGGCCACCAGCTAGCCAATTTGGCCACCAGCCAGCCAACGTGACCACTAGCCAGCAAGCCTGGCCACCGGACAACCAATCTAACCACTAGCCAACCAACCGGACCACCAGCCAGTCAACCTGGCTGCCAGTCAGCCACACAAGCCACCACCCAGCCAACCTGGCTCATAGCCAGCCAATCCGACCGTCAGCCAACCTGGCCACCAGCCATACATCCTGAACCCCAGGAAGCCGACCTGGCCACCAGCCACCCAATTTGGCCACGACCCAGACAACCTCGCCACCAGCCAGCCAACCTGACCACTGGCCAAACAGCCTGGCCACCAGCCAGCCAATCTGACCACCAGCCAACCTGCCCACCAGCCATCCATCCTGAACCCCAGGAAGTCGACCTGGCCATCAGCCACCCAATCTGGGCACAACTCAGCCAACCTCGCCACCAGCGAGCCAACCTGATCACTGGGAAAACAACCTGGCCACAAGCCAGCCAATCTAGACACCAGCCAGCCAATGTGGCCCCTAGCCAGCCAACCTAGCCACCAGCCAGCCGACCTGACCACCAGCCAGCCAAACGGCCACCTGCCATCCATCCTGAACATTAGCCAGTCAATGTGGCCACAAGCAGACAAACCTCTCCACCAGCCAGCCAACATAGCCACTAATCATCCATCCTGAACATCAGCCAGCCAACTTAGCCACTAGCTAACCAACTTGGCCACCAGCCAACCAACCTGGCCGCCAACATTCTAACCTGGCCACCAGAAATACGACTTGGTCACCAGACACCCAATTTGGCCACAACTCAGCCAACCTCGCCACCAGCCAGCCAACTTTAACACTGACCAACTAACCTCACCACCAGCCAGGCAATCTTATCACCAGTCATCCATACTGAACACCAGCGAGCCAACGTAACCTAGCCAGCCAACCTGGCCACCAGCTAGCTAATCTGGCCTCCAGGCAACTAACCTAACAACCAGCCAGCCGACCTGACCATCAGCCAGGCAGACTGGCCACCAGCCACCCATCCTGAACACCCGCCAGCCAACGTGACCACTAGCCAGCAAGCCTGGCCACCGGAAAACCAATCTAATCACAAGCCAACCAACCGGACCACCAGCCAGTCAACCTGGCCGCCAGGCAGCCACACAAGCCACCACCCAACCAACCTGGCCCATAGCCAGCCAATCTGACCACCAGCCAACCTTGCCACCAGCCATCCATCCTGAACACCGGGAAGCCGTCCTGGCCACCAGCCACCCAATTTGGTCAAAACCCAGACAACATCGTCACCAGCCAGCCAACCTGACCACTGGCCAAACAGCCTGGCCACTAGCCAGCCGATTTGACTACCAGCCAGGCAACCTTGCCATCAGCCGGCCAACCTAGCCACAAGCTAGCCGACCTGACCACCAGCCAGCCAACCTAGCAATCAGCTAACCGACCTGGCCACCAACAAGCAAACCCAGCCAGCTGCCGGCCAACCTACCTACTAGCCAGTCAATCTGGCTAAAAGCCAGCAAAACTGGCTGCCAGCCAGCCAACCTGGCCACCAGCTAGCGACTCTGGCCACCATACTGGGCACCAGTCAGTCAACTTGGCCACCATGTAACTCAGCCTGGCCACCAGTCACTCAACCTGACCACAGCCAGCCAACCTGGATCTTATTCGGCCAACCCGGCCCACAGCCAGCCAACCTGGTCAATAGCCAGCCAAACTGGATACCAGCCGGTCAGCCTGGCCACCTAACAGCGAACCTGGACACCAACATTGCCACCAGCCAACCAACATTGCCATCAGCCAACCAACATTGCCACCAGCCAACCAACATTGCCACCAGCCAACCAACATTGCCACCAGCCAGCCAAACTGGACGCCGTCCGGCCAACCCGGCTAACAGCCATCCAAGCCGGCTACTGTCTAGCCGACCTAGCCACCATTCAGTAAACCTGGCCACCAGTCAGTCAACCTGGTTACCAGTCAGTCAACCTGGCAACCAGTCAGTTAACCTGGCCACCAGTCAGCCAGCCAGCTGGCCACCAGCCAAGCAACCTTGCAACCGGCCAGTCAACCTGACCACCAGTCAGCCAACATGGACGTAAGCCAGCCAACCTGGCCACCAGTCATCTAACCTTGCTAATAGATAACCAACCAGAGCACCGGCCAGCCAACCTCATCGGGCAACACGGGACACAGCCAGCCGACCTGGTCGCTAGCCAGCCAAACTGGACACCAGCCGGCCAGCATGGCCACCAGCCAGCTAACCTGGCACCAGCCACCTGGCCTAACCAGTTGGTTTGAGCCAGTTAGTTAGAACCAGTTAGCAAGAACATTACTAATAAGAAAGATCATTGCCAGTAACCAAGGCCACTGACCTTTGCCATAAGGTCGGTGATCTTTTCAACAAGGTCACTGACCTTCTCAACAAGGTCACTGAACTTTTCGACAAGGTCATTGAACTTTTCGACAAGGTCACTGACCTTTTCGACGAGGTCACTGAACTTTTTGACAGGGTCACTGACCTTTTCAACAAGATCAATGAACTTCTCAAAGAGTTCAGTGAACTTTTCGACAAGGTCACTGAACTTTTCGACAAGGTCACTGAACTTTTCGACAAGGTCACTGACCTTTTCGACAAGGTCACTGAACTTTTCGACAAGGTCACTGAACTTTTCGACGAGGTCACTGAACTTTTCGACAAGGTCACTGAACTTTTCGACAAGGTCACTGAACTTTTCGACAAGGTCATTGAACTTTTCGACAAGGTCACTGACCTTTTCGACAAGGTCACTGAACTTTTCGACAAGGTCACTGACCTTTTCAACAAGGTCACTGAACTTTTCGACAAGGTCACTGAACTTTTTGACAGGGTCACTGACCTTTTCAACAAGGTCCCTGAACTTTTCGACAAGGTCACTGAACTTTTTGACAGGGTCACTGACCTTTTCAACAGGTCACTGAACTTTTCGACAAGGTCATTGAACTTTTCAACAGGGTCACTGACCTTTTCAACAAGGTCACTGAGCTTTTCGACAAGGTCACTGAACTTTTCGACAAGGTCACTGAACTTTTCGACGAGGTCACTGAACCTTTCGACAAGGTCACTGAACTTTTCGACAAGGTCACTGAACTTTTCAACAAGGTCACTGAACTTTTCGACAAGGTCACTGAACTTTTCGACAAGGTCACTGACCTTTTCAACAAGGTCACTGAACTTTTCGACAAGGTCACTGAACTTTTCGACAAGGTCACTGAACTTTTCAACAGGTCACTGAACTTTTCGACAAGGTCATTGAACTTTTCAACAGGGTCACTGACCTTTTCAACAAGGTCACTGAACTTTTCGACAAGGTCACTGAACTTTTCGACAAGGTCACTGAACTTTTCGACAAGGTCATTGAACTTTTCGACAAGGTCACTGACCTTTTCGACAAGGTCACTGAACTTTTTGACAGGGTCACTGACCTTTTCAACAGGTCACTGAACTTTTCGACAAGGTCATTGAACTTTTCAACAGGGTCACTGACCTTTTCAACAAGGTCACTGAACTTTTCGACAAGGTCACTGAACTTTTCGACAAGGTCACTGAACTTTTCGACAAGGTCATTGAACTTTTCGACAAGGTCACTGACCTTTTCGACAAGGTCACTGAACTTTTTGACAGGGTCACTGACCTTTTCAACAAGGTCACTGAACTTTTCGACAAGGTCACTGAACTTTTCGACGAGGTTACTGAACTTTTCGACAAGGTCACTGAACTTTTCGACAAGGTCACTGAACTTTTCGACAAGGTCATTGAACTTTTCGACAAGGTCACTGACCTTTTCGACAAGGTCACTGAACTTTTTGACAGGGTCACTGACCTTTTCAACAAGGTCACTGAACTTTTCGACAAGGTCACTGAACTTTTCGACGAGGTCACTGAACTTTTTGTCTAGGTCATGACCTTGACTACTTAGCAATGACCTTGCTTATTAGCAGGGATCTTGCTAACTGGCTCTAACCAACTGGTTAGGCGAGGTGGCTGGTGGCAAGGTGGCTGGTGGCAAGGTTGGCTGGCCGGTGGCAAGGTTGATTAGCTTGTGGCAAGGTTGGCTGGCTGGTGGTCCGGTTGGCCAGGGTGGCTGGTTGGGGGCAGGTTGGCTGGCTGGCGGACGGTGTGGCTGCCTGGTGTCCAGGTTGGCTGGCTGGTGTCCAGATGGGCTGGCTAGTGGCCAGGTTGGCTCGCTGGTAGCCGGTTTGGCTGTCTGCTGGTTAGTTTGGCTGACTGGTGGCTAGGTCGGCTAGTTGGTGACCAGGATGGCTGGCTGTAGGGGAGGATGGCTAGCTGGTGGCCAGTTTGGTTGGCCGGTGGCAAGGTTGATTAGCTTGTGGCAAGGGCGGTTGCCTTGTGGCAAGGTTGGCTGGCTGTTGGTCAGGTTGGTTGGCTGATGGTTGTCTGCTGGTGTTCATGGCGGCCAGTGTGGCTGGCTGGTGGCTAGGTTGGCTGTCTGGTGGCCAGGTTGGCTGCCTGGTGGCCAGGGTGGCTGGCTGGGGGCAGGTTGGCTGGCTGGCGGACAGTGTGGCTGCCTGGGGTCCAGGTTGGCTGGCTGGTGGCCAGGTTGGTGGCTGGTGTCCAAATGGGCTGGCTAGTGGCCAGGTTGGCTCGCTGGAAGCCGGTTTGGCTGTCTGCTGGTTAGTTTGGCTGACTGGTGGCTAGGTCGGCTAGTTTGTGACCAGGATGGCTGGCTGTAGGGGAGGATGGCTAGCTAGTGGCCAGGTTGATTAGCTTGTGGCAAGGGCGGTTGCCTTTGGCTGGTGGCCAGGTTGGCTGGCTGGTGGTCAGGTTGGCCAGGGTGGCTGGCTGGTGGCTAGTGTGGCTGATTGACGGTCAGGGTGTCTGGCTGGTGGCTAGTGTGGCTGATTGACGGTCAGGGTGGCTGGCTGGGGGCAGGTTGGCTGGCAGGTGTCCAGATTGGCTGGCTGGTGGCCAGGGTAGCTAGCTGATAGCCAGGTCGGCTAGTTGGTGGTCAGGTTGGCTGGTTGCTTTCCAGGTTGGCTTGCTGGTAGCCGGGTTGGCTGTCTGCTGGTCAGCTTGGCTGACTGTTTATTTTATTTATTTATTTATTTTATTTATCAAATCAAACATCAAATATAGCTTTTACATAAGTTTTTCCGCGAAGCCAGAAGGGCTTATCTGCAGAAGGCTGATTTGCTTGATAATTTTAGACAATATCAGAGTGAGCTTGATTCTAATTATTACAAGTTCAAAATAATGTTAGAGCTCATAGTTAGAGTAAAACTTCAAATTTAATTTTATCAAATTTAACTAAGAAAAAGGAAAAAAAAATTAGATTTTCTGCGAAAACAGAGATGGTCTTTGTATGTGATGTGATACGTGAAAGACTAAACTATGACTCAAAGATTTCTTTCAGTTTCAGTTTTCTACATTTGGGATTCGTAATCGATTTAAGCGGTTGAGGAAGTTCGTTTAGTATCATAGGTACGGCATACTTTAGTTGTCTCTTGCCATAAATATTGGAGAACCTAGGTGTTTGCAGCATCTCCCTAGCACGTCTTCTTGTGTTGAATTTATGGTCTATTGTCTGTTTGAACCTATTGTCATCGTAGTACTCGAGAGTCGTTATCATTTTGAAGAGTTCTCTGATGCCAAGTACTGTAAATGTCGTTTGACCTGTTGTGTTTCGTTGAGTACTTTCGTTTATTTTTTTGACTATGGTGTTTTGAAGTCTTTGCAGCTTGTCCAAGTGGGTATTAGATGCGTTACCCCAAGCCAGTATACCATATCTCAGCTTGGATTCAACCAATGCGAAGTACACCTGTTTTAGAATCGGCGACGTGGAGTAATTCTTAAGGTGGACAATTCCAAAAAGTGCTTTCTTGAGATCAGACCGGACCTTATCAATGTGTTTATCCCATATGAAGTGGCTATCGATAATAACGCCTAAGTATTTATATCTTTCCACTATTTCGATCTCTTGTGGGAGCGCACCAGTACATGCGTTATTGCTCAGTTGTATCTTTTTTTGGGTTGATTTGTGGCATGGACCTCGAATGTGCATCATCTTCGTTTTTGATGCGTTTATTATTAGACCATTGTCGTGACACCAATTCACCGCCTTATTAAATTCGGTTTGCATGATAGTCGTAGCTGTATCGATGCACCTATGTCGAACAACAATCGCCGTGTCGTCAGCGTACGCATACGGTGTGCTATCTTTAAACAAACGAAGTAGTTCGTTTGTGTACAATATAAATAGAATTGGACCAAGTTTGAACCTTGTGGAACTCCGTATTTGATTGATGTGTCATCGCTGTATTCTTCTTTTATCTTAACGCGAAAATACCTATTCGCCAAATAGTCCTCAAGCCAGTTCGATAATATCCCTCGAATTCCCAGTCTGTTGAGCGCTTTTATCATTTTCGTGTGGTTTAGCGTATCGAAGGCCTTGCTAAAATCCATGAAGAGTACTAGAACGTGATAGTTCTTATTTAGGCTTTCATTTACGGTGTTCGTGAATTCTGATAACAGCTTGCCAGTGCTGTTGGCTAGGTCGGCTGGCTGGTGACCAGAATGGCTGGCTGTAGGGGAGAATGGCTAGCTGGTGCCCAGGTTGGCTGGCTGGTGGCCAGGTCGGCTAGCTGGTGGTCAGGTTTCCTGGATGCTGGCCAGGTTGGCTTGCTGGGCGCCGGATTGGCTGTCTGGTGGCCAGGTTGGTTGCTGGTGTCCAGATTGGCTGGCTGGTGGCCGGGTTGGTTGGTGGCTAGCTTGCCGAGTGGCCAGGCTGGCTGGTTGGTGGCGGGGTTGGTTGGCTGATGGCCAGGTTGGCTGCCTGGTGGCCAGGGTGGCTGGCTGGGGGCAGGTTGGCTGGCTGGCGGACAGTGTGGCTGCCTGGGGTCCAGGTTGGCTGGCTGGTGGCCAGGTTGGTGGCTGGTGTCCAGATTGGCTGGCTGGTGGCCAGGGTAGCTAGCTGGTGGCCAGGTCAGCTAGCTGGTGGCCAGGTTGGCTGGCTTGTGGCTAGGTTGACTGGCCGGTATCCAGTTTGACTAGCTGGTGGCTGGTGGCCAGGATAGCTGGCTGATAGCCAGGTCGGCTAGTTGGTGGTCAGGTTGGCTGGTGGCTTTCCAGGTTGGCTTGCTGGTAGCCGGGTTGGCTGTCTGCTGGTCAGTTTGGCTGACTGTTGGCTAGGTCGGCTGGCTGGTGACCAGAATGGCTGGCTGTAGGGGAGAATGGCTAGCTGGTGCCAAGGTTGGGTGGCTGGTGGCCAGGTCGGCTAGCTGGTGGTCAGGTTTCCTGGATGCTGGCCAGGTTGGCTTGCTGGGCGCCGGATTGGCTGTCTGGTGGCCAGGTTGGTTGCTGGTGTCTAGGTTGGCTGTCTGGTGGCCAGGTCGGCTAGCTGGTGGTCAGGTTTCCTGGATGCTGGCCAGGTTGGCTTGCTGGGGGCCAGATTGGCTGTATGGTGGCCAGGTTGGCTGACTGGTGGCCAGGTTGGTCGGTGCCTAGCTTGGCTGGTGGCCAGGCTGGCTGGTTGGCTATCTGGGGGTCAGGTTGGCTGGCTGGGGGCTAGGTCGGCTGGCTGCTGGCCAGGATGGCTGGCTAGTGTCCAGGTTTTTCTGGCTTGTGGCTAGTTTGACTGGCCAGCGTCCAGATTGACTAGCTGGTAGCCAGGTTGGTGGCTGGTGTCCAGATTGGCTGGCTGGTGTCCAGATTGGCTGGCTGGTGGCCAGGATAGCTAGCCGGTGGCCAGGTCAGCTAGCTGGTGGCCAGGTCGGCAAGCTGGTGATCAGTTCGGCTGGCTAGTGTCCAGGTTGGCTGGCTTGTGGCTAGGTTGACTGGCCGATGTCCAGTTTGACTAGCTGGTGGCCAGATTGGTGACTGGTGTCCAGATTGGCTGGCTGGTGGCCAGGTCGGCAAGCTGGTGGTCAGGTTTCCTGGATGCTGGCCAGGTTGGCTTGCTAGGGGCCGGATTGGCTGTCTGGTGGCCAGGTTGGTTGCTGGTGTCCAGATTGGCTGGCTGGTGGCCAGGTTGGTTGGTGGCTAGCTTGCCGAGTGGCCAGGCTGGCTGGTTGGTGGCGGGGTTGGTTGGCTGATGGCCAGGTTGACGGGTGGCCAGGTCGGCAAACTGGTGATCAGGTTGGCTGGCTTGTGGCTAGTTTGACTGGCCGGTGTCCAGTTTGACTAGCTGGTGGCCAGATTGGTGGCTGGTGTCCAGATTGGCTGTCTGGTGGCCAGGTCAGCTAACAGGTGGTCAGGTTTCCTGGATGTTGGTCAGGCTAGCTTGCTGGGGGCCGGATTGGCTGTCTGGTAGATAGGTTGACTATCTGGTGGACAGGTTGACTGGCTGGTAGCTAGGTGGACAGGTTGACCGGCTGGTGGCCAGGTTGGCTGGCTGCTGGCCACATTGGCTGGCTGATGGCCAGGTCGGCTGGCAGGTGGCCAGGTTGGCTGGATGGTGGTCAGATTGGTTGACTGGTGGCCAGGTTGGCTTCGTGGTGGCCACGGTGGCTGGCAGGTGGCTAGGTTAGCTGGGGGGTGTCCAGGTTGACTGGCTGGTAGCTAGGTGGACAAGTTGACTGGCTGGTGGTCAGTTGGCTGGCTGCTGGACACGTTGGCTGGCTGATGGTCAGGTCAGCTGGCAGGTGGCCAGGTTGGCTGGATGGTGGTCAGATTGGTTGACTGGTGGCCAGGTTGGCCGACTGGTCACCTGGCTGGATGGTTGGTGGCCGGGTTGGCTGGTTGGGGTCTAGACTAGTTTCCTGGTGGCCAAATTGGCTGGCTGGTGGCTGGGTCGGCCGGTTGGTGCCCAGACTGGCTTCCTGGTGGCCAAATTGACTGGCTGGTGGCCAGGTTGGTTGGCTGCTGGCAACATTAGCTGGCTGGTGACAATGTTAGCTGGCTGGTGGTCAGGTCGGGTAGCTGGTAGCCAGGTTGGCTGACTGGTGGCCTGGTTGGCTGACTGATCACCTGGCTGGATGGTTGGTGGCCGGGTTGGCTGGTTGGGGTCTAGACTAGTTTCCTCGTGGCCAAATTGACTGGCTGTTGCCTAGGTCGACCGGTTGGTGCCCAGATTGGCTTCCTGGTGGCCAAATTGACTGGCTGGTGGCCAGGTTGGCTGGCTGGTGGCACCGTTAGCTGGTGGCCAGGTTGGCTTGCAGGTGGCTAGGTATGCTGAGCGGTGTCCCGGGTAGCTGGCTGGTGGCCAGGTTGGCTGGCTGGTGGCAACGTTAGCTGGCTGGTGATCAGCTCGGCCAGCTGGTAGCCAGGTTGGCTGGCTGGTGGCCAGATTGGCTTCCTGGCCAACAGGTTAGGCATTTAGTGGCCAGGCTGGTTGGGTTTTTGTCAGATTGGCAGGTGGTGGCCAGGATGGATGCCTGGTGGCGAAGCTAGCTGGCCGGTGGTCAGGTTGCACGTTAAGCTTTGAACGTTGCATGTTGCAAATTGTTCGTTGCATGCTGCATTTTGAACGCAATCCTGTGCACTTTTCACGTTGCACGTTGCAAGATGTACGTTGCATGATGCACGATGCGCATTGCACGTCGCATGTCGCAAGTTGCTCGTTGCATGCTGGAAGTTTTTCGCACAACGGTGCACTTTCCACGTTGTACATTGCGCGTTGCACTTTGCAGGTTGCATGGTGCAAGTTGCTCGTTGCGCGTCGCACGTTGCGCGTTGCATGTTGCATGATGCAAGTTTCCCGTTACACGTTGCAAGATGTACGTTGCATGATGCACGATGCGCATTGCACGTCGCATGTCGCAAGTTGCTCGTTGCATGCTGGATGTTTTTCGCACGACGGTGCACTTTTCACGTTGTACATTGCGCGTTGCACGTTGCATGTTGCATGGTGCAAGTTGCTCGTTGCGCGTCGCACGTTGCGCGTTGCATGTTGCATGATGCAAGTTGCGCGTTGCACGTTGCAAGTTGTACGTTGCACGGTGCACGATGCGCGTTGCATTTTGCAGGCAGCACGGTGCCCTTTTCACGTTGCACATTGCGTGTTGCACGTTGCATGTTGCATGTTGCTAATTGCAAGTTGCACTTTGTCTGTGCATGTTGCTTTTTGTACGCAGGACGGTGCACCTTGCACGTTGTTCGTTGCACGATGCACGTTGCACGTTCCACGCTGTATGTTGCACAATGCATGTTGCATATTGCATATTGCACTTTGCATTTTGCAGTTGCAAGTTGTACGTTCACGATGCACGTTGCGCGTTGCACGTTGCACGTAGCATGTTGCACGTTGCTCGTTGCATGTTGCATGTTGTATGATGCACGGTGCACTTTGCACGTTGCACGTTGCGCATTGCACGTTCACGTTGCAGGTTGCACGTTGCACGTTGCACATTGCGCATGACATATTGCATGTTGCAAGTTGTGAGCTGCACAGGGCATATTGGACGTTGCATATTCCACGTTGCAAGATGTAGGTTGCACGATGAGCGTTGCGCGTAGCACGCTGCACGGTGCACTTTCCATGTTGCACTTTGCACGTTGCACGTTGCCCATTGCATTGTCCATTTTGCATGCTGCACATTACACGTGGCACAATAGCGCCAGCTAGCTACCCTGGCCATCAGCCAGACAATCTGGCCACCGGCCAGTTAACCCGGTCACAAGCCAGCCAACCCGACCACCAGCCACCATCTGACCATCAGCCAGCCAACCTGAGCACCAGCCAGGCGACCTGACCAACCGCCCGTCAATCTGGGCAGCAGCTAGCCAACCTGAACACCGCCCAGCTAACCTAGCCATCTGACAGCCAACCTTGCCAACAGCCAGCCAACGTGGCAACCAGGAAGACAACCTGGCCACCGGTCAACCAATCTGACCACCATCCAGCCAACCTGGCCACCCGACAGCCGACCTGACCATCAGCCAGCCAATGTGGCCACCAGAAAGTCAACCTGGCCACCAGTCAACCAATCTGACCACCATCCAGCCAACCTGGCCACCAGACAGCCGACCTGACTACCAGCCAGCCAATGTGGCCACCAGGAAGCCAACCTGGCCACCGGTCAACCAATCTGACCACCATCCAGCCAACCTGGCCACCTGACAGCCGACCTGACCATCAGCCAGCCAATGTGGCCAGCAGCCAGCCTACCTGGCCATCAGCCAGTCAACCTGTCCACCAGATAGCCAACCTAGCTACCAGCTAGCCAACCTGGACTCCGCCCAGCTAACCTAGCCATCTGACAGCCAACCTCGCCAACAGCCAGCCAACGTGGCCACCAGGAAGCCAACCTGGCCACCGGTCAACCAATCTGACCACCATCCAGCCAACCTGGCCACCTGACAGCCGACCTGACCATCAGCCAGCCAACCTGGCCACCAGCCAGTCAACCTGTCCACCTAGCTACCAGCCAGTCAACCTGTCCACCAGATAGTCAACCTAGCTACCTAGATAGCGCCCAGCTAATGTGGCCAGCAGCCAGCCAACCTGGCCAGCAGCCAGCCAACCTGGCCACCAGCCAGTCAACCTGTCCACCTAGCTACCAGCCAGTCAACCTGTCCACCAGATAGTCAACCTAGCTACCTAGATAGCGCCCAGCTAACCTAGCCACCTGCCAGCCAACGTGGCCACCTGCCAGCCGACCTGACCATCAGCCAGCCAATGTGGCCAGCAACCAGCCAACCTGGCTACCAGCCATCGAACCTGGACCTCGACTAGCCAACCCGGCTATGGCAATCTGACAGACCACCCGTCCACAAGAGAGCCAACCTTGCTACCAGGAAGCCAACCTGGACCCCACCCAGCTAACCAGGAAGCCAACCTGACCACCAGTCTACCAACCTGACCAACCGCCAGTCAATCTGGGCAGCAGCTAGCCAACCTGAACACCGCCCAGCTAACCTAGCCACCTACCAGCCAACTTGGCCACCAGGAAGACAACCTGGCCACCGGTCAACCAATCTGACCACCATCCAGCCAACCTGGCCACCCAACAGCCGACCTGACCATCAGCCAGCCAATGTGGCCACCAGAAAGCCAACCTGGCCACCAGTCAACCAATCTAGCCACCATCCAGCCAACCTGGCCACCAGACAGCCGACCTGACTACCAGCCAGCCAATGTGGCCACCAGGAAGCCAACCTGGCCACCGGTCAACCAATCTGACCACCATCCAGCCAACCTGGCCACCTGACAGCCGACCTGACCATCAGCCAGCCAAAGTGGCCAGCAGCCAGCCTACCTGGCCACCAGCCAGTCAACCTGTCCACCAGATAGCCAACCTAGCTACCAGCTAGCCAACCTGGACTCCGCCCAGCTAACCTAGCCATCTGACAGCCAACCTTGCCAACAGCCAGCCAACGTGGCCACCAGGAAGCCAACCTGGCCACCGGTCAACCAATCTGACCACCATCCAGCCAACCTGGCCACCTGACAGCCGACCTGACCATCAGCCAGCCAACCTGGCCACCAGCCAGTCAACCTGTCCACCTAGCTACCAGCCAGTCAACCTGTCCACCAGATAGTCAACCTAGCTACCTAGATAGCGCCCAGCTAATGTGGCCAGCAGCCAGCCAACCTGGCCAGCAGCCAGCCAACCTGGCCAGCAGCCAGCCAACCTGGCCACCAGCCAGTCAACCTGTCCTCCTAGCTACCAGCCAGTCAACCTGTCCACCAGATAGTCAACCTAGCTACCTAGATAGCGCCCAGCTAACCTAGCCACCTGCCAGCCAACGTGGCCACCTGCCAGCCGACCTGACCATCAGCCAGCCAATGTGGCCAGCAACCAGCCAACCTGGCTACCAGCCATCGAACCTGGACCTCGACTAGCCAACCCGGCTATGGCAATCTGACAGACCACCCGTCCACAAGATAGCCAACCTTGCTACCAGGAAGCCAACCTGGACCCCACCCAGCTAACCAGGAAGCCAACCTGACCACCAGTCTACCAACCTGACCAACCGCCAGTCAATCTGGGCAGCAGCTAGCCAACCTGAACACCGCCCAGCTAACCTAGCCACCTACCAGCCAACTTGGCCACCAGGAAGCCAACCTGGCCACCAGCAAACCAACCTGACCACCAGCCAGCCAACCTGGCCACCAGATAGCCGACCTGACCACCAGCAAGCCAATGTGGCCACCACCCAGCCAATCAACTTGGCCATCAGCCAGTCAACCCGTCCACCAGACAGCCAACCTAGCTACCAGATAGCCAACCTGGACCCCGCCCAGCTAACCTAGCCACCTGACAGCCAACCTTGCCAACAGCCAGCCAATGTGACCACCAGCCAGCCAACCTGGCCACCAGCCAGTCAACCTGTCCACCAGATAGCCAACCTAGCTACCAGCTAGCCAACCTGGACTCCGCCCAGCTAACCTAGCCATCTGACAGCCAACCTTGCCAACAGCCAGCCAACGTGGCCACCAGGAAGCCAACCTGGCCACCGGTCAACCAATCTGACCACCATCCAGCCAACCTGGCCACCTGCCAGTCAACCTGTCCACCAGATAGCCAACCTAGCTACCAGCTAGCCAACCTGGACCCCGCCCAGCTAACCTAGCCACCTGACAGCCAACCTTGCCAACAGCCAGCCAATGTGACCACCAGCCAGCCAACCTGGCCACCAGCCAGTCAACCTGTCCACCAGATAGCCAACCTAGCTACCAGCTAGCCAACCTGGACTCCGCCCAGCTAACCTAGCCACCTACCAGCCAACTTGGCCACCGGTCTACAAACCTGACCAACCACCAGTCACTCTGGGTAGCAGCCAGCCAACCTGAACACCGCCCAGCTAACCTAGCCACCTACCAGCCAACTTGGCCACCAGGAAGCCAACCTGGCCACCAGCAAACCAACCTGACCACCAGCCAGCCAACCTGGCCACCAGACAGCCGACCTGACCACCAGCCAGCCAATGTGGCCACCACCCAGCCAATCAACTTGGCCATCAGCCAGTCAACCCGTCCACCAGACAGCCAACCTGGACCCCGCCCAGCTAACCTAGCCACCTGACAGCCAACCTTGCCAACAGCCAGCCAATGTGACCACCAGCCAGCCAACCTGGCCACCAGCCAGTCAAACTGTCCACCAGATAGCCAACCTAGCTACCAGCTAGCCAACCTGGACTCCGCCCAGCTAACCTAGCCATCTGACAGCCAACCTTGCCAACAGCCAGCCAACGTGGCCACCAGGAAGCCAACCTGGCCACCGGTCAACCAATCTGACCACCATCCAGCCAACCTGGCCACCTGCCAGCCGGACTGACCGTCAGCCAGCCAATGTGACCAGCAACCAGCCAACCTGGCCACCAGCCAGTCAGCCTGTCCACCTAGCTACCAGCCAGTCAACCTGTTCACCAGATAGTCAACCTAGCTACCAGCCAGCCAACCTGGACACCGCCCAGCTAACCTAGCCCCCTGCCACCCAACGTGGCCACCAGCCAGCCACCCTGGCCACCAGACAACCAACCTGACCACAAGTCAGTCAACCTGTCCACCAGCCAGCCGGCCTAGCACCAGCCAGCCAACCTGGACACCGCCCACCAGACCTAGCCACCAGCCAGACAACTTGGCCACCAGGAAGCCAACCTGGCCGCCAGCCAGCCGACCTGATCACCAGAAGGCCAATGTGGCCACCAGCCATGCATCCTGGCCACCAGTCAGTCAACCTGTCCACCAGATAGCCGACCTGACCACCAGCCTACCAACCTGACCACCAACCAGCCAACCCGGCAACCACCCAGCCAAATTGGCCGCCAGGAAGCCAGTCTAGGCACCAACCAGAAACCGGGCAAACAAGCTTGGCCACCAGCCAATCTGGACACCAGCAACCAAGCCGGCCACTAGGCAACCAACCTGGCCACCAGCCAGCCACACCGTCCGCCAGCCAGACAACCTGCGACCAGCCGGCCAATCTGGCCGCCATGAACACCAGGCAGACAACCTGACCATCAGCCAGCCAACCTGACCAACAGCCAGCCAACCTTGCCACAAGGCAACCGCCCTTGCCACAAGCTAATCAACCTGGCCACTAGCCAGCCAACCTGGACACCAGTGAGCCAGCCTGGCCACCAGCTAGCCAGTCTGGCCACTGGACAACCAATCTAACCACTAGGCAAACAACCTGACCACCAACCAACCAGCCTGACCACCAGGCAGCCAACCTAGCCACCAGCCAGACAACTTGGCCACCAGGAAGCCAACCTGGCCACCAGCCAGCCGACCTGACCATCAGAAAGCCAATGTGGCCACTAGCCAGCCAACCTGGCCACCAGCCAGTCAACCTGTGCACCAGATAGTCAACTTAGCTACCAGCCAGCCAGCCTGGACACCGCCCAGCTAACCTAGCCACCTGCCAGCCAACGTGGCCACCAGGAAGCCAACCTGGCCACCGGTCAACCAATCTGACCACCATCCAGCCAACCTGGCCACCTGAGAGCCGACCTGACCATCAGCCAGCCAATGTGGCCAGCAGCCAGACAACCTGGCCACCAGCCAGTCAACCTGTCCACCTAGCTACCAGCAAGTCAACCTGTCCACCAGATAGTCAAACTAGCTACCAGCCAGCCAGCCTGGACACCGCCCAGCTAACTTAGATAGCGCCCAGCTAACCTAGCCACCTGTAAGCCAACGTGACCACCTGCCAGCCGACCTGACCATCAGCCAGCCAATGTGGCCAGCAACCAGCCAACCTGTCTACCAGCCATCCAACCTGGACCTCGACTGGCCAACCCGGCCCTGGCAATTTGACAGTCCACCCGTCCACCAGATAGCCAACCTTGCTACCAGGAAGCCAACCTGGACCCCGCCCAGCTAACCAGGAAGCGAACCTGACCACCAGTCTACCAACCTGATCAACCGCCAGTCAATCTGGGCAGCAGCTAGCCAACCTGAACACCGCCCAGATAACCTAGCCACCTACCAGCCAACTTGGCCACCGGTCTACAAACCTGGCCAACCACCAGTCACTCTGGGTAGCAGCCAGCCAACCTGAACACCGCCCAGCTAACCTAGCCACCTACCAGCCAACTTGGCCACCAGGAAACCAACCTGGCCACCAGCAAACCAACCTGATCACCAGCCAGCCAACCTGGCCACCAGATAGCCGACCTGACCACCAGCCAGCCAATGTGGCCAACACCCGGCCAATCAACTTGGCCATCAGCCCGTCAACCCGTCCACCAGACAGCCAACCTAGCTACCAGCTAGCCAGCCTGGACCCCGCCCAGCTAACCTAGCCACCTGACAGCCAACCTTGCCAACAGCCAGCCAATGTGACCACCAGCCAGCCAACCTGGCCACCAGCCAGTCAACCTGTGCACCAGATAGTCAACTTAGCTACCAGCCAGCCAGCCTGGACACCGCCCAGCTAACCTAGCCACCTGCCAGCCAACGAGGCCACCAGGAAGCCAACCTGGCCACCGGTCAACCAATCTGAAAACCATCCAGCCAACCTGGCCACCTGACAGCCGACCTGACCATCAGCCAGCCAATGTGGCCAGCAGCCAGCCAGCCTGGCCACCAGCCAGTCAACCTGTCCACCTAGCTACCAGCCAGTCAACCTGTCCACCAGATAGTCAACCTAGCTACCAGCCAGCCAGCCTGGACACCGCATAGCTAACTTACACAGCGCCCAGCTAACCTAGCCACCTGCCAGCCAACGTGGCCACCTGCCAGCCGACCTGACCATCAGCCAGCCAATGTGGCCAGCAACCAGCCAACCTGGCTACCAGCCATCCAACCTGGACCTCGACTGGCCAACTCGGCCCTGGCAATCTGACAGTCCACCCGTCCACCAGATAGCCAACCTTGCTACCAGGAAGCCAACCTGTACCCCGCCCAGCTAACCAGGAAGCCAACCTGACCACCAGTCTACCAACCTGACCAACCGCCAGTCAATCTGGGCAGCAGCTAGCCAACCTGAACACCGCCCAGATAACCTAGCCACCTACCAGCCAACTTGGCCACCGGTCTACAAACCTGACCAACCACCAGTCACTCTGGGTAGCAGCCAGCCAACCTGACCACCGCCCAGCTAACCTAGCCACCTACCAGCCAACTTGGCCACCAGGAAGCCAACCTGGCCACCAGCAAACCAACCTGACCACCAGCCAGCCAACCTGGCCACCAGACAGCCGACCTGATCATCAGCCAGCCAATGTGGCCACCACCCAGCCAATCAACCTGGACATCAGCCATTCAACCCGTCCACCAGATAGCCAACCTAGCTACCAGCTAGCCAACCTGATCCCCGCCCAGCTAACCTTGCCACCTGACAGCTGACCTGACCACCAGCCAGCCAATATGGCCACGACCAAGCCAATCAACTTGGCCATCAGCCAGTCAACCCGTCCACCAGATAGCCAACCTTGCTACCAGGAAGCCAACCTGGACCCCGCCGAGCTAACCAGGAAGCCAACCTGACCACCAGTCTACCAACCTGACCAACCGCCAGTCAATCTGGGCAGCAGCTAGCCAACCTGAACACCGCCCAGATAACCTAGCCACCTACCAGCCAACTTGGCCACCGGTCTACAAACCTGACCAACCACCAGTCACTCTGGGTAGCAGCCAGCCAACCTGACCACCGCCCAGCTAACCTAGCCACCTACCAGCCAACTTGGCCACCAGGAAGCCAACCTGGCCACCAGCAAACCAACCTGACCATCAGCCAGCCAACCTGGCCACCAGACAGCTGACCTGATCATTAGCCAGCCAATGTGGCCACCACCCAGCCAATCAACTTGGCCATCAGCCAGTCATCCCGTCCACCAGATAGCCAACCTAGCTACCAGCTAGCCAACCTGGACCCCGCCCAGCTAACCTAGCCACCTGCCAGCCAGCGTGGCCACCAGGAAGCCAACCTGGCCACCGGTCAACCAATCTGACCACCATCTAGCCAACCTGGCCACCTGCCAGCCGACCTGACCATCAGCCAGCCAATGTGGCCAGCAACCAGCCAACCTGGCCACCAGCCAGTCAACCTGTCCACCTAGCTACCAGCCAGTCCACCTGTTCACCAGATAGTCCACCTAGCTACCGGCCAGCCAACCTGGACACCGCCCAGCTAACCTAGCCACCTGCCACCCAACGTGGCCACCAGCCAGCCACCCTGGCCACCAGACAACCAACCTGACCACCAGTCAGTCAACCTGTCCACCAGCCAGCCGGCCTAACCACCAGGCAGCCAACGTGGCTACCAGCCAGCCAACCTGGACACCGCCCACCAGACCTAGCCACCAGCCAGAAAACTTGGCCACCAGGAAGCCAACCTGGCCGCCAGCCAGCCGACCTGACCACCAGAAAGCCAATGTGGCCACTAGCCAGCCAACCTGGCCACCAGTCAGTCAACCTGTCCACCAGATAGCCGACCTGACCACCAGCCAACCAACCTGACCACCAATCAGCCAACCCGGCCACCAGCCAGCCAAATTGGCCGCCAGGAAGCCAGTCTAGGCACCAACCAGCAACCCGGCCACCCAACGTGGCCACCAGCCAGCCACCCTGGCCACCAGCCAACCAACCTGACCTCCGGTCAGTCAACCTGTCCACCAGCCAGCCAACCTAATCACCAGCCAGCCAACCTGGCTACCAGACAGCCAACCTGGTCACCAGTTAGTTAGAACCAGTTAGCAAGATCATTACTAATAAGCATGGTCATTGCCAGTATCCAAGGCAACTGACCTTTGCAATAAAGCCGGTGAACTTTTCAACAAGGTCACTGACCTTCTCAACAAGGTCACTGAACTTTTCGACAAGGTCATTGAACTTTTCGACAAGGTCACTGACCTTTTCGACAAGGTCACTGAACTTTTTGGCAGGGTCACTGACCTTTTCAACAAGGTCACTGAACTTTTCGACAAGGTCACTGAACTTTTCGACGAGGTCACTGAACTTTTCAACAGGGTCACTGAACTTTTCGACAGGGTCACTGACCTTTTCAACAAGGTCACTGAACTTTTCGACAAGGTCACTGAACTTTTTGACAGGGTCACTGACCTTTTCAACAAGGTCACTGAACTTTTCGACAAGGTCATTGAACTTTTCAACAGGGTCACTGAACTTTTCGACAGGGTCACTGACCTTTTCAACAAGGTCACTGAACTTTTCGACAAGGTCACTGAACTTTTCGACGAGGTCACTGAACTTTTCGACTAGGTCATTGAACTTTTCGACAAGGTCACTGAACTTTTCGACTAGGTCATGACCTTGGCTACATAGCAATGACCTTGCTTATTAACAGGGTTCTTACTAACTGGCTCTAACCAACTGGTTAGGCGAGGTGGCTGGTGGCAAGGTGGCTGGTGGCAAGGTTGGCTTCCTGGTGGCCAAGTTGTCTGGCTGGTGGCTAGGTCTGGTGGGCGGTGTCTAAGTGGCTGGCTCGTAGCCACGTTGGCTGACTGGTGGTTAGGCCGGCTGGCTGGTGACCAGGATGGCTGTCTGTAGGGGAGGATGGCTAGCTGGTGGCCAGGTTGGCTGGCTGGTGTCCTGGTTGACTGGCTGGTGGTCAGGTTGGTTGTCTGGTGGCCAGCTTGGCTGACTGATGGCTAGGTCGGCTGGCTGGTGACCAGGATGGCTGTCTGTAGGGGAGGATGGCTAGCTGGTGGCCAGGTTGGCTGGCTGGTGTCTTGGTTGACTGGCTGGTGGCCAGGTTGGTGGCTGGTGTCCAGATTGGCTGGGTGGTGGCCAGGATAGCTAGCTGGTGGCCAGGTTGGAAAGCTGGTGTTCAGGTCGGCTGGCTGGTGTTCAGGTTGGCTGGCTTGTGGCTAGGTTGGCTGGCTGGTGTCCTGGTTAACTGGCTGGTGGCCAGGTTGGTGGCTGGTGTCCAGATTGGCTGGCTGGTGGCCAGGTTGGCTGTCTGCTGGTCAGTTTGGCTGGCTGGTGGCTAGGTCGGCTGGCTGGTGTCCTGGTTAACTGGTTGGTGGCCAGGTTGGTTGCTGGTGTCCAGATGGGCTGGCTGGTGGCCAGGTTGGCTGGATGCTGGCCAGGTTGGCTTGCTGGCAGCCGGGTTGGCTGTCTGCTGGTCAGCTTGGCTGACTGGTGGCTAGGTCGGCTGGCTGGTGACCAGGATGGCTGTCTGTAGGGGAGGATGGCTAGCTGGTGGCCAGGTTGGCTGGCTGGTGTCCTGGTTGACTGGCTGGTGGCCAGGTTGGTGGCTGGTGTCCAGATTGGCTGGGTGGTGGCCAGGATATCTAGCTGGTGGTCAGGTTGGCAAGCTGGTGATCAGGTCGGCTGGCTGGTGTCCAGTTCGGCTGGCTGTTGTCCAGGTTGGCTGGCTGGTGACCAGGATGGCTGTCTGTAGGGGAGGTATGGCTAGCTGGTGGCCAGGTTGGCTGGCTGGTGTCCTGGTTGACTGGCTGGTGGCCAGGTTGGTGGCTGGTGTCCAGATTGGCTGGGTGGTGGCCAGGATAGCTAGCTGGTGGCCAGGTCAGCTAGCTGGTGGCCAGGTCGGCAAGCTGGTGATCAGGTCGGCTGGCTGGTGTCCAGGTTGGCTGGCTTGTGGCTAGGTTGACTGGCCGGTGTCCAGTTTGACTAGCTGCTGTCCAGATTGGTGGCTGGTGTCCGGATTGGCTGGCTGGTGGCCAGGTCGGCTAGCTGGTGGTCAGGATGGCTGGCTGTAGGGGAGGATGGCTAGCTGGTGGCCAGGTTGGTTGGCTGGTGTCCTGGTTGACTGGCTTGTGGCCAGGTTGGTGGCTGGTGTCCAGATTGGCTGGCTGGTAGGCAGGATAATTAGCTGGTGGCCAGGTCAGCTAGCTGGTGGCCAGGTCGGCAAGCTGGTGATCAGGTCGGCTGGCTGGTGTCCAGGTTGGCTGGCTTGTGGCTTGTGGATGATGGCCAGGTTGGCTTGCTGGGGGCCGGATTGGCTTTCTTGTGTATAGGGTGGCTGACTGGTGGCCAGGTTGGTTGGTGGCTGGCTTGGCTGTTGGCCAGGCTGGCTGGTTGGCTATCTGGGGGTCAGGTTGGCTGGTGGTCAGACTGGCTGGCGTGTGGCGAGGTTGGCTTTCTGGTTGTCAGGTTGGTTGGCTAGGGGTTAGATCAGTTGTCCGGTGGCCAGGATGGCTGGCTCTTGACAAGGTTGGTTGGCTGGTGACGGGGTTGGTTGGATGGTGGTCAGGTGGTCAGGTGGTCTGGTGACCGGGTTGGCTGGTGGCTAGCTTGGCTGGTGGCCAGGCTGGCTGGTTGGTGGCGGGGCTGTTTGGCTGATGGCCAGGTTGGTTGGTGGCTGGCTTGACTGGTGGCCAGGCTGGCTGGTTGGCTATCTGGGGGTAAGGTTGGCTGGCTGGGGGCTAGGTCGGCTGTCTGTTGGCCAGGTTGGCGGGCTAGTGTCAAGGTTGGCCAGCTGGTGGCCATGTCGGCGGGCTGGTGTCAAGGTTGGCCGGCTGGTGGCCAGGTTGGTGGCTGGTGGTTAGGTTGGCCAGGGTGGCTGGCTGGTGGCTAGTGGCTGATTGGCGGTCAGGGTGGCTGCCTGGGGGCCGGATTGGCTGTCTGGTGACCAGGTTGGTTGGTGGTGTCCAGACTGGCTGGCTGGTGGCCAGGTTGGTTGGTGGCTAGCTTGGCTGGTGGCCAGGCTGCCTGGTTGGTGGCGGGGCTGGTTCGCTGATGGCCAGGTTGACTGGTGGCCAGGTCGGCAAGCTGGTGATCAGGTTGGCTCGCTGGTGTCCGGTTTGGCTGGCTTGTGGCTGGTTTGACGGGCCGGGGTCCAGTTTGACTAGCTGGTGGCCAGATTGGTGGCTGGTGTCCAGATTGGCTGTCTGGTGGCCAGGTTGGCTAAATGGTGGTCAGGTTTCCTGGATGCTGGCCAGGTTGGCTTGCTGGGGGCCGGATTGGCTGTCTTGTGGCCAGGTTGGCTGACTGGTGGCCAGGTTGGCTGACTGGTGGCCAGGTTGGTTGGTGGCTGGCTTGGCTGGTGGCCAGGCTGGCTGGTTGGCTATCTGGGGGTCAGGTTGGCTGGCTGGGGGCTAGGTCGGCTGGCTGCTGGCCAGTGTGGCTGGCTGGCGTCAGGGTTGGCCGGCTGGTGGCCAGGTTGGCTGGTGGTCAGATCGGCTGGCGTGTGGCGAGGTAGGCTTTCTGGATGTCAGGTTGGTTGGCTAGGGGTTAGATAGGTTGTCCGGTGGCCAGGATGGCTGGCTAGTGGAGGGATTGGTTGAATGGTGGTCAGGTGGTCTGATGGCAAGGTTGGCTGATGGCCAGGTTAGCTGGTGGCCAGATTGGCTGGCTAGTGGCCACGTTGTCTGGCTGCTGTTCAGCATGAATGGCTGGTGGCCAGGTGGGCTAGCTGGTGGTCAGGTTGGCTGGCTGGTGTCCAGATTGGATGGCCGGATGGCCGGGTTGCTGGTTGGTGCCTAGACTGGCTTCCTGGCGGCCTATTTGGCTGGCTGGTGGCCGGGTTGGCTGGCTTGTGGCGGGGTTGGTTGGATGGTGGTCTGGTGGTCTGGTGGTCTGGTGGCCAGGTTGGCTGGTGGCGAATTTGGCTGATGGCCAGTTTAGCTGGTGGCCAGGGCGGCTGTCTGCTGTTCGGGATGAATGGCTGGTGGCCAGGTTGGTTGTTGGCTAGCTTGGCTGGTGGCCAGGCTGGCTGGTTGGTGGCGGGGCTGGTTGGCTGATTGCCAGGTTGACTGGTGGCCAGGTCGGCAAGCTGGTGCTCAGGTTGGCTCGCTGGTGTCCAGGTTGGCTGGCTTGTGGCTAGTTTGACGGGCCGGTGTCCAGTTTGAGTAGCTGGTGGCCAGATTGGTGGCTGGTGTCCAGATTGGCTGTCTGGTGGCCAGGTCGGCTAACTGGTAATCAGGTTTCCTGGATGCTGGCCAGGTTGGCGTGCTGGGCGCCGGATTGGCTGTCTTGTGGCCAGGTTGGCTGACTGGTGGCCAGGTTGGTTGGTGGCTGGCTTGGCTGGTGGCGAGGCTGGCTGGTTGGCTATCTGGGGGTCTGGTTGGCTGGCTGGGGGCTAGGTCGGCTGGCTGCTGGCCAGGATGGCTTGCTGGTGGCCAGGTTGGCGGGCTAGTGTCAAGGTGGGCCAGCTGGTGGCCAAGTTTGGCGGGCTGGTGTCAAGGTTGGCCGGCTGGTGGCCAGGTTGGCTGGTGGTCAGATCGGCTGGCGTGTGGCGAGGTTGGCTTTCCGGTTGCCAGGTTGGTAGGCTAGGGGTTAGATCGGTTGTCCGGTGGCCAGGATAGCTGGCTCTTGGCCAGGTTGGCTGGCTGGTCACGGGGTTGGTTGCATGGTGGTGGCCGGGTTGGCTGGTGGCCAGGTCCGCTAGCTGGTGGTCAGGTCGACTGGCTGGTGTCCAGTGTGGCTAGCTAATGGACACGTTGCGTGGCTGGTGGTCAGGTCGGCTGGCTGTTGCCAGATTGGCTGACTGGTCGCCAAGTTGGCTGGCTGGTGACCAGGTTGGCTAGCTGGTGGTCAGGTCGGTTAGTTAGCGGTTAGATCGGTTGTGCGGTGACCAGGATGGCTGGTTAGTGGAGGGATTGGTTGGATGGTGGTCAGGTGGTCTGATGGCAAGGTTGACTGATGACCAGGTTAGCTGGTGGTCCGGTCGCCTGGCTAGTGGCCACGTTGGCTGGCTGCTGTTCAGGATGAATGGCTGGTGGCCAGGTGGGCTAGCTGGTGGTCAGATCGGCTGGCGTGTGGCGAGGTTGGCGTTCCGGGTGCCAGGTTGGTAGGCTAGGGGTTAGATCGGTTGTCCGGTGGCCAGGATAGCTGGCTCTTGGCCAGGTTGGCTGGCTGGTCACGGGGTTGGTTGCATGGTGGTGGCCGGGTTGGCTGGTGGCCAGGTCCGCTAGCTGGTGGTCAGGTCGGCTGGCTGGTGTCCAGTGTGGCTAGCTGATGGACACGTTGCGTGGTTGGTGGTCAGGTCGGCTGGCTGGTGCCAGATTGGCTGACTGGTCGCCAAGTTGGCTGGCTGGTGACCAGATTGGCTAGCTGGTGGTCAGGTTGGTTAGTTAGCGGTTAGATCGGTTGTCCGGTGACCAGGATGGCTGGTTAGTGGAGGGATTGGTTGGATGGTGGTCAGGTGGTCTGATGGCAAGGTTGGCTGATGATCAGGTTAGGTGGTGGTCCGGTCGCCTGGCTAGCGGCCACGTTGGCTGGTTGCTGTTCAGGATAAATGGCTGGTGGCCAGGTGGACTAGCTGGTGGTCAGGTCGGCTGGCTGGTGTCCAGATTGGCTGGCTGGATGGCCGGGTTGCTGGTTGGTGCCTAGACTGGCCGGGTTGGCTGGCTGGTGGCGGGGTTGGTTGGATGGTGGTCAGGTGGTCTGGTGGCCAGGTTGGCTGGTGGCGAATTTGGCTGATGGCCAGTTTAGCTGGTGGCCAGGCCGGCTGGTGGCCAGGGCGGCTGGCTGGTGGTCAGGTCGGCTGACTTGTGGCCAGGTTGACCGACTGGTCACCTGGCTGGATCGTTGGTGGCCGGGTTGGCTGGTTGGGGTCTAGACTAGTTTCCTGGTGGCCAAATTGGCTGGCTGGTGTCTGGGTCGGCCGTTTGGTGCCCAGTCTGGCTTCCTGGTGGCCAAATGGAGTCGCTGGTGGTCCGGTTGGTTGGCTGGTGGCAACGTTTGCTGGCTGGCGGCAACGTTAGCTGGCTGGTGATCAGCTCGACCAGCTGGTAGCCAGGTTGGCTGGCTGGTGGCCAGATTGGCTTCCTGGACAACAGGTTGGGCTTCTAGTGGTTGGTTTTTGGTCAGATTGGAAGCTGGTGGCCAGGTTGGATGCCTGGTGGCCAAGTTAGCTGGCCAGTGGTCAGGTTGCACGTTACACGTTCAACGTTGCATGTTGCAAGTTGTTCGTTGCATGCTGCATTTTGTACGTAGAACGGTACACTTAACACGTTGCACTTTGCGCGTTGCACGTTGCATGTTGCATGTTACTCGTTGCACGTTGCAAGATATACATTGCAAGATGTACGTTGCATGATGCACGTTGCGCATTGCACGTTGCATGTTGCATGTTGCACGTTGCTCGTTGCATGTTGCATGTTGTATGCTGCACGGCGCATTTTGCACATTGCGCGTTGCGCATTACACGTTCACGGTGCAGGTTGCACGTTGCGCATGACATATTGCATGTTGCAAGTTGTACGTTGCACGCTGCATATTGAACGTTGCATATTCCACGTTGCAAGCTGTACGTTGCACGATGAGCGTTGCGCGTAGCACGCTGCACGGTGCACTTTTCATTGCATTATCCATTTTGCATGCTGCACGCTACACGTCGCACAATAGCGCCAGCTAGCTACCCTGGCCATCAGCCAGACAATTTGGCCACCGGCCAGTTAACCTGGTCACAAGCCAGCCAACCTGACCACCAGCCACCATGTGACCATCAGCCAGCCGACCTGAGCACCAGCCAGACGACCCGACCATCAGTTAGCCAATGTGGCCACCAGCCAGCCAACCTTGCCAGCAGCCACCCAACCTGGACCTCGACTGGCCAACCCGGCCCACAGCCAGCCAACCTTGCCGCTAGCCATCCAAACTGGCCACCAGCCAGACAGCCTAGCCACCAGAGTGCCAACCTAGCCACCAGCCACCAGCCAGCCGACCTAGCCACCAGCCAGCCAATGTGGCTACCAGCCAGCCAACCTGGACACCGCCCAGCAGACCTAGCCACCAGCCAGCCAACTTGGACACCAGGAAGCCAACCTGGCCAGCAGTCAACCAACCTGACCAAAAGCAAACCAACCTAGCTATCTGCCATCTATCCTGAACACCAGCCGGCCAAAGTTACCACTAGCCAGCCAACCTGCCCACCAGCTAGCCCATCTGGCCACCAGGCAGGCAGCCTGTAAACCAGATAGCCAGCCTTGCCACCAGCCAGCCAATTTGAACACCATCCAGCTAACCTAGCCACCTGTCAGTCAACTTGGCCACCAGGAAGCCAACCTGGCCACCAGCCAGCCGACCTGACCACCAGTCAGCCAATGTGGCCACCACCCAGCCAATCAACCTGGCCCTCAGCCAGTCCACCCGTCCACCAGATAGCCAACCTAATTACCAGCTAGCCGACCCGGACCCCGCACAGCTAACCAGGAAGCCAACCTGGCCACCAGTCCACAAACCTGACCAACCACCAGTCAATCTGGGTAGCAGCCAGCCAACCTGAACACCGCCCAGATAACCTAGCCACCTACCAGCCAACTTGGCCACCGGTCTACAAACTTGACCAACCACCAGTCACTCTGGGTAGCAGCCAGCCAACCTGAACACCGCCCAGCTAACCTAGCCACCTGCCCCCCAACGTGGCCACCAGTCAGCCACCCAGGCCACCAGACAACCAACCTGACCACCAGTCAGTCAACCTGTCCACCAGCCAGCCGGCCTAACCACCAGCCAGCCAACGTGGCTACCAGCCAGCCAACCTGGACACCGCCCAGCTAACTTAGACAGCGCCCAGCTAACCTAGCCACCTGCCAGCCAACGTGGCCACCTGCCAGCCGACCTGACCATCAGCCAGCCAATGTGGCCAGCAACCAGCCAACCTGGCCACCAGCCAGTCAACCTGTCCACCTAACTACCAGCCAGTCAACCTGTTCACCAGATAGTCCACCCAGCTACCAGCCAGCCAACCTGGACACCGCCCAGCTAACCTAGCCACCTGCCCCCCAATGTGGCCACCAGCCAGCCACCCTGGCCACCAGGAAACCAACCTGGCCACCAGCAAACTAACCTGATCACCAGCCAGCCAACCTGGCCACCAGATAGCCGACCTGACCACCAGCCAGCCAATGTGGCCACCACCCAGCCGATCAACTTGGCCATCAGCCAGTCAACCCGTCCACCAGACAGCCAACCTAGCTACCAGCTAGCCAGCCTGGACCCCGCCCAGCTAACCTAGCCACCTGACAGCCAACCTTGCCAACAGCCAGCCAATGTGACCACCAGCCATCCAAACTGGCCACCAGCCAGACAGCCTAGCCACCAGAGTGCCAACCTAGCCACCAGCCACCAGCCAGCCGACCTAGCCACCAGCCAGCCAATGTGGCTACCAGCCAGCCAACCTGGACACCGCCCAGCCGACCTAGCCACCAGCCAGCCAACGTGGCCACCAGGAAGCCAACCTGGCCACCGGTCAACCAATCTGACCACCATCCAGCCAACCTGGCCACCTGACAGGCGACCTGACCATCAGCCAGCCAATGTGGCCAGCAGCCAGTCAACCTGGCCACCAGCCAGTCAACCTGTCCACCTAGCTACCAGCCAGTCAACCTGTCCACCAGATAGTCAACCTAGCTACCAGCCAGCCAGCCTGGACACCGCCCGGCTAACTTAGATAGCGCCCAGCTAACCTAGCCACCTGCCAGCCAACGTGGCCACCTGCCAGCCGACCTGACCATCAGCCAGCCAACCTGGCCACCAGACAGCTGACCTGATCATTAGCCAGCCAATGTGGCCACCACCCAGCCAATCAACTTGGCCATTAGCCAGTCAACCCGTCCACCAGATAGCCAACTTAGCTACCAGCTAGCCAACCTGGGCCCCGCCCAGCTAACCTAGCCACCTGACAGCCAACCTTGGTCACCAGCCAGTCAACCTATGCACCTGATAGTCAACCTAGCTACCAGCCAGCCAGCCTGGACACCGCCCAGCTAACTTAGACAGCGCCCAGATAACCTAGCCACCTGCCAGCCAACGTGGCCACCTGCCAGCCGACCTGACCATCAGCCAGCCAATGTGGCCAGCAACCAGCCAACCTGGCCACCAGCCAGTCAACCTGTCCACCTAGCTACCAGCCAGTCAACCTGTTCACCAGATAGTCCACCCAGCTACCAGCCAGCCAACCTGGACACCGCCCAGCTAACCTAGCCACCTGCCCCCCAACGTGGCCACCAGCCAGCCACCCTGGCCACCAGACAACCAACCTGACCACCAGTCAGTCAACCTGTCCACCAGCCAGCCGGCCTAACCACCAGCCAGCCAACGTGGCTACCAGCCAGCCAACCTGGACACCGCCCACCAGACCTAGCCACCAGCCAGACAACTTGGCCACCAGGAAGCCAACCTGGCCGCCAGCCAGCCGACCTGACCACCAGAAAGCCAATGTGGCCACTAGCACGCCAACCTGGCCACCAGTCAGTCAACCTGTCCACCAGATAGCCGACCTGACCACAAGCCAACCAACCTGACCACCAATCAGCCAACCCGGCCACCAACCAGCCAAATTGGCCGCCAGGAAGCCAGTATAGGCACCGACCAGCCACCCGGCCACCCAACGTGGCCACCAGCCAGTCACCCTGGCCACCAGCCAACCAACCTGACCTCCAGTCAGTCAACCTGTCCACCAGCCGGCCGGCCTAATCACCAGCCAGCCAACCTGGCTACCAGACAGCCAACCTGGTCACCAGTTAGTTAGAACCAGTTAGCAAGAACATTACTAATAAGCATGGTCATTGCCAGTAACCAAGGCAACTGACCTTTGCAACAAGGCCGGTGAACTTTTCAACAAGGTCACTGACCTTCTCAACAAGGTCACTGAACTTTTCGACAAGGTCATTGAACTTCTCGACAAGTTCACTGAACTTTTTGACAGGGTCACTGACCTTTTCAACAAGGTCACTGAACTTTACGACAAGGTCATTGAATTTTTCAAGAGGGTCACTGAACTTTTCGACAACGTCACTGAACTTTTCAACAGGGCCACTGAACTTTTCGACAGGGTCACTGACCTTTTCAACAAGGTCACTGAACTTTTCGGCAAGGTCATTGAACTTTTCAACAGGGTCACTGAACTTTACGACAGGGTCACTGACCTTTTCAACAAGGTCACTGAACTTTTCGACAAGGTCATTGAACTTTTTGACAGGGTCACTGACCTTTTCAACAAGGTCACTGACCTTTTCGACAAGGTCACTGAACTTTTTGACAGGGTCACTGACCTTTTCAACAAGGTCACCGAACTTTTCGACAAGGTCACTGAACTTTTCGACGAGGTCACTGAACTTTTCGACTAGGTCATGACCTTGGCTACATAGCAATGACCTTGCTTATTAACAGGGTTCTTACTAACTGGCTCTAACCAACTGGTTAAGCGAGGTGGCTGGTGGCAAGGTGGCTGGTGGCAAGGTTGGCTTCCTGGTGGCCAAGTTGTCTGGCTGGTGGCTAGGTCTGGTGGGCGGTGTCTGGGTTGGCTGGCTGGTAGCCACGTTGGCTGACTGGTGGTTAGGCCGGCTGGCTGGTGGACAGGCTGACTGACTGGTGGTCAGGTTGGTTGTCTGGTGGCCAGCTTGGCTGACTGATGGCTAGGTCGGCTGGCTGGTGACCAGGATGGCTGTCTGTAGGGGAGGATGGCTAGCTGGTGGCCAGGATGGCTGGCTGGTGTCCTCGTTGACTGGCTGGTGGCCAGGTTGGTGGCTATTGTCCAGATTGGCTGGGTGGTGGCCAGGATAGCTAGCTGGTGGCCAGGTTGGAAAGCTGGTGATCAGGTCGGCTGGCTGGTGTCCAGGTTGGCTGGCTTGTGGCTGGGTTGGCTGGCTGGTGTCCTGGTTAACTGGCTGGTGTCCAGGTTGGTGGCTGGTGTCCAGATGGGCTGGCTGGTGGCCAGGTTGGCTGGATGCTGGCCAGGTTGGCTTGCTGGTAGCCGGGTTGGCTGTCTGCCGGTCAGTTTGGCTGGCTGGTGGCTAGGTCGGCTGGCTGGTGTCCTGGTTAACTGGTTGGTGGCCAGGTTGGTGGCTGGTGTCCAGATGGGCTGGCTGGTGGGCAGGTTGGCTGGATGCTGACCAGGCTGGCCTGTGGGCAGCTGGGTTGGCTGTCTGCTGGTCAGCTTGGCTGACTGGTGGCTAGGTCGGCTGGCTGGTGACCAGGATGACTGTCTGTAGGGGAGGATGTTTAGCTGGTGGCCAGGTTGGCTGGCTGGTGTCCTGGTTGACTGGCTGGTGGCCAGGTTGGTGGCTGGTGTCCAGATTGGCTGGGTGGTGGCCAGGATATCTAGCTGGTGGCCAGGTTGGCAAGCTGGTGATCAGGTCGGCTGGCTGGTGTCCAGGTCGGCTGGCTGGTGTCCAGGTTGGCTGGCTGGTGACCAGGATGGCTGTCTGTAGGGGAGGATGGCTAGCTGGCTGCCAGGTTGGCTGGCTGGTGTCCTGGTTGACTGGCTGGTGGCCAGGTTGGTGGCTGGTGTCCAGATTGGCTGGGTGGTGGCCAGGATAGCTAGCTGGTGGCCAGGTTGGCAAGCTGGTGATCAGGTCGGCTGGCTGGTGTCCGGGTTGGCTGGCTTGTGGCTTGGTTGGCTGGCTGGTGTCCAGGTCCTGGCTGGTGGCCAGGTTGGTGGCTGGTGTCCAGATGGGCTGGCTGGTGGACAGGTTGGCTGTATGCTGGCCAGGTTGGCTTGCTGGTAGCCGGGTTGGCTGTCTGCTGGTCAGCTTGGCTGACTAGTGGCTAGGTCGGCTGGCTGGTGACCAGGATGGCTGTCTGTAGGGGAGGATGGCTAGCTGGTGGCCAGATTGGCTGGCTTGTGTCCTGGTTGACTGGCTGGTGGCCAGGTTATTGGCTGGTGTCCTGATTGGCAGGGTGGTGGCTAGGTTGACTGGCCGGTATCCAGTTTGACTAGCTGGTGGCCAGATTGGTGGCTGGTGTCCAGATTGGCTGGCTGGTGGCCAGGTCGGCCAGCTGGTGGTCAGGTTTCCTGGATGCTGGCCAGGTAGGCTTGCTGGGGGCCGGATTGGCTGTCTTGTGGCCAGGTTGGCTGACTGGTGGCCAGGTTGGTTGGTGGCTGGCTTGGCTGGTGGCCAGGTTGGCTGGCTGGTGTCCTGGTTGACTGGCTGGTGGCTGGTGTCCAGATTGGCTGGCTGGTAGCCAGGATAATTTGCTGGGGGCCAGGTCAGCTAGCTGGTGGCCAGGTCGGCAAGCTGGTGATCAGGTCGGCTGGCTGGTGTCCAGGTTGGCTGGCTTGTGGCTAGGTTGACTGGCCGGTATCCAGTTTGACTAGATGGTGGCCAGATTGGTGGCTGGTGTCCGGATTGGCTGGCTGGTGGCCAGGTCATCTAGCTGCTGGTCAGGATGGCTGGCTGTAGGGGAGGATGGCTAGCTGGTGGCCAGGTTGGTTGGCTGGTGTCCTGGTTGATTGGCTGGTGGCCAGGTTGGCGGCTGGTGTCCACATGTGCTGGCTGGTGGCCAGGTTGGCTTGCTGGTAGCCGGGTTGGCTGTCTGCTGGTCAGTTTGGCTAGCTGGTGGCTAGGTCGGCTGGCTGGTGACCAGGATGGCTGTCTGTAGGGGAGGATGGCTAGCTGGTGGCCAGGTCGGCTGGCTGGTGTCCAGATGGGCTGGCTGGTGGACAGGTTGGCTGGATGCTGGCCAGGTTGGCTTGCTGGTAGCCGGGTTGGCTGCCTGCTGGTCAGCTTGGCTGACTAGTGGCTAGGTCGGCTGGCTGGTGACCAGGATGGCTGTCTGTAGGGGAGGATGGCTAGCTGGTGGCCAGGTCGGCTGGCTGGTGTCCTGGTTGGCAAGCTGGTGATCAGGTCGGCTGGCTGGTGTCCGGGTTGGCTGGCTTGTGGCTTGGTTGGCTGGCTGGTGTCCAGGCAGTGTTGGCCCAAAGTTAATCTGATTAACGATTAAAAATTAATGATTAAAATCGTAATCAAAAATTTTGATTAAGATTAATTAATCAAAATCAATTTTAAATCGATTAAGATTATTAATCATAATCATTAATCGTTAATTTGATTATTAGGTTAACTATGTCCAAATTAAATGTAAATTTAAATTTGATTGATTTAAAAGGCTGATCGATGCCATTATGTATGGAATATAACATCGTTCAAATGTCCGATATGTTAAATGTTTATGATACGGTTTATGACAGGATGTTCTTTAGCTTTAGTTTCCCTTTTAGTGACATAGAATCATAAACACAATCCTTTCCCTTTGCTTAGATGAATTCTAGGAATTTGTACTTACGACGAGAGAAAGGACGAAACTAGTAGTGCGCTGCTGCGCGTATGCGGAAGTCAGTCACGTTTTAACACTGCCGACATACGCTTGCCTCAATTTTTCGGGTTTTTTTTAAGTTTTGTGATATTGTTCCAGTCAGTGATAAACTTAAAAAGCAAAAATGAATTCTGATGATGAATTTATTGATTCTAATGATAGTGGTGTGTCAAATGATCTGGCGATGCCGTCAAACAATTCGGCAAATTCACCGGTAATACTGCAATCGGAATCGGATCTTTCTTTTTCTGCTTTATTTGACGGTACCTATTACAAGTTACAACTAGATAAATGCACTGACAAGAACACAGTAGCTGTTTGTATGAAGTGTTCAGACCAGCAACGTAAAGAAATTAGGGGCTATGGCAAAACGACATCTAACTTTTTGGGACACTTAAAACGGAAACATGGCGCTGATATAGTACAGGAATGTAAAAAATATGTGAAAGAAAATAAGCAAAAGAAGAACAACAATAATACAGATCAGATTTCAAGGCAAATACCTGTAACTCAAGAAATTTTTGATCGTAATTTAGTTAATTATTTTGTTAACTCAATGATTGCTTTTCGAGCCGTGGAAGATCCGTACTTCATTAAGATGATGGAGGATTTAAATGTAACAAATAGTGGAATCAAGTTACCTAGGCGACGTTCTCTCAGAAAAAAAATAGCTGAACAATCATTTAGTCAGATTTGCGAGATAAAAGAAAACTTAGCTGCAATTAAATATGTGTGTACCACCGCTGATATATGGTCAGGGAAAAAAAGAAGCTTTTTAGGTGTTACAGTGCACTGGATTGATAATGGCTATAAGAGGCGTTCCGCAGCCTTAGCTTGTCGCCGGTTTACAGGGGCACACACCTTTGACCGCATAAAAGAATTGCTTCTGCAAATATTCTCAGATTTTGACATCGACCCCACGAAAATAGTATGCTGCGTTACTGATAATGGGTCAAATTTTGTGAAAGCATTCAAGACATTCGGAGTAAATACACTGTCCTTAATCGGTTACAATGAAATTAATGAATCCTCAACTCCGAGTGGCAGCGAGAACGAGTTGAGCGATGACGAACTTGAGGAGACTGAAGAAGAGTTTGGCACAGGACAGGAACTCGAACATGATGATCTTCTTTTAGAACAATTTATAATATATGACCATTCACAAAAGAGTTCGTTACCATTCCACTTCAGGTGTAATGTGCATACTTTAAATTTGATTGCTAGTAAGGACGTCCAAACCTTGTTGACTGACAAATCGACATGTCTTGGAAAAATGCATTCCACAGTAATGGAAAAATGTAACGATTTGTGGAGTGCTGCTGCTCGCCCAAAATCAGCTGAGGTGATGCATAGGGTTCTCGGACATACATTATCACGACCTGGCATAACTAGATGGAACAGTTATTATGACGCATTGAATAATATATTGAAAATCAAAACTAGTTACTCTCAACTAGCCAGAGCACTCGGTATAAGAAATCCATTACGAGACTTTGAGTTTCAATATATTGAGGAATATTGTCAATGCGCTGCTCCAGTTGCAACCGCTTTGGACATATTGCAGGGCGATGACTCATTTTATGGGATATTATTACCTTGCCTACATGCACTAAAAAAGAAATTACAGAGGATCACGACGACTCCAAATCTTAAATTTTGTGAACCACTTGCTGCAAAATATTTACAAAGCGTGGAGAAAAGATTTCAAGAGTTTTACACTTTGTCAAGTGAAACTAGTAAACAGGCAGCCGTTGCAGCTCTGTGTTACCCAAGATTTAAGAGAAAGTGGCTGGTCTGTCTGACTGCCGCTGACCAAAAGAAGTGTATAAACTTTTTTAAATCAGTCGTAAGGAAGAAAATAGCAGAAATCCCAGAACCTATAAAAGCCAACAAAGCAGTCAATAATATACGCCACCGAGAAGACGACTTTTTTGATTTCAATTCCGACTCTGGCAGTGAATCAGAATCAGTGGATGCTAAAAAGAGAGCACATATGATAGTTTCAAATTTTTTTGCCGAGGGAAGCCAAGAACAAGAGCTTTTACAAAATTATCCAGTTATAGGCGAAGTGTTTATTAAATACAACACACCAATGCCATCCTCTGGCTCAGTAGAAAGAATGTTTTCTTATGCAACTATGCTAAATAAACCTAGATCACACAAATTATCTGACGACTTATTTGAAAAAAGGGTAGTTATGAAATGTAATTTGAACATCAAGAAATCGGAAATGTAAAGATCAGATGCTATTTAATTGAAAACATTTTTTTAAACATAAATCAGTGTACATTACATATTTGATTTGAATATTACCAATTATTTTTTTAGAGTTCCTGAATAATTAATAAATATGTACATATGTTTCAAGAAATATGTTGTTTTATTTTCTATTATTTGATTTACTTTGAATTCGCAACATTCATGGATTTACTAGTTCATAATCAAGTAATCAATTAATGAATATTGATTAATGATTAACTCCAATAATCATGATTAAGATTACTTTTTTAATCACGATTGTTTCAATCATGATTAATTTAATCTGATTAAAATTAATCAAATTCAGTAGTTGATTAAAAAATTAATCGATTAATGCCAACACTGTGTCCAGGTCCTGGCTGGTGGCCAGGTTGGTGGCTGGTGTCCAGATGGGCTGGCTGGTGGACAGGTTGGCTGGATGCTGGCCAGGTTGGCTTGCTGGTAGCCGGGTTGGCTGTCTGCTGGTCAGCTTGGCTGACTAGTGGCTAGGTCGGCTGGCTGGTCACCAGGATGGCTGTCTGTAGGGGAGGATGGCTGGCTGGTGGCCAGGTCATCTAGCTGCTGGTCAGGTTGGCTAGCTGGTGGCCAGGTTGGCAAGCTGGTGATCAGGTCGGCTGGCTGGTGTCCGGGTTGGCTGGCTTGTGGCTTGGTTGGCTGGCTGGTGTCCAGGTCCTGGCTGGTGGCCAGGTTGGTGGCTGGTGTCCAGATGGGCTGGCTGGTGGACAGGTTGGCTGGATGCTGGCCAGGTTGGCTTGCTGGTAGCCGGGTTGGCTGTCTGCTGGTCAGCTTGGCTGACTAGTGGCTAGGTCGGTTGGCTGGTGACCAGGATGGCTGTCTGTAGGGGAGGATGGCTAGCTGGTGGCCAGGTCGGCTGGCTGGTGTCCTGGTTGATTGGCTGGTGGCCAGGTTGGCGGCTGGTGTCCACATGTGCTGGCTGGTGGCCAGGTTGGCTTGCTGGTAGCCGGGTTGGCTGTCTGCTGGTCAGTTTGGCTAGCTGGTGGCAAGGTCGGCTGGCTGGTGACCAGGATAGTTGGCTGTAGGGGAGGATGGCTATCTGGGGGTCAGGTTGGCTGGTGGTCAGATTGGCTGGCGTGTGGCGAGGTTGGCTTTCTGGTTGTCAGGTTGGTTGGCTAGGGGTTAGATCAGTTGTCCGGTGGCCAGGATGGCTGGCTCTTGACAAGGTTGGCTGGCTGGTGACGGGGTTGGTTGGATGGTGGTCAGGTGGCCAGGTGGTCAAGTGGTCTGGTGACCGGGTTGGCTGGTGGCTAGCTTGGCTGGTGGCCAGGCTGGCTGGTTGGAGGCGCGGCTGGTTGGCTGATGGCCAGGTTGGTTGGTGGCTGGCTTGGCTGGTGGCCAGGCTGGCTGGTTGGCTGGCTGGGGGCTAGGTCGGCTGGCTGGTGGCCAGGTTGGCGGGCTAGTGTCAAGGTTGGCCAGCTGGTGGCCAGGTTGGCGGGCTGGTGTCAAGATTGGCCGGCTGGTGGTTAGATCGGCTGGCGTGTGGCGAGGTTGGCTTTCTGGTTGTCAGGTTGGTTGGCTAGGGGTTAGATCGGTTTGTCCGGTGGCCAGGACGGCTGGCTCTTGGCCAGGTTGGCTGGCTGGTCACGGAGTTGGTTGGATGGTGGTGGTCTGGTGGCCGGGTTGGCTGGTGGCCAGGTCAGCTAGCTGGTGGTCAGGTCGGCTGGCTGGTGTCCAGTATGGCTGGCTGATGGACACGTTGCGTTGCTGGTGGTCAGGTCGGCTGGCTGGTGCCAGATTGGCTGACTGGTCGCCAAGTTGGCTGGCTGGTGACCAGGTTGGCTAGCTGGTGGTCAGGTTGGTTGGTTAGCGGTTAGATCGGTTGTCCGGTGACCAGGATGGCTGGTTAGTGGAGGGATTGGTTGGATGGTGGTCAGGTGGTCTGATGGCAAGGTTGGCTGATGACCAGGTTAGCTGGTGGTCCGGTCGCCTGGCTAGTGGCCACGTTGGCTGGCTGCTGTTCAGGATGAATGGCTGGTGGCCAGGTGGGCTAGCTGGTGGTCAGGTCGGCAGGCTGGTGTCCAGATTGGCTGGTGGCGAATTTGGCTGATGGCCAGTTTAGCTGGTGGCCAGGGCGGCTGGCTGGTGGTCAGGTCGGCTGACTGGTGGCCAGGTTGGCCGACTGGTCACCTGGCTGGATCGTTGGTGGCCGGGTTGGCTGGTTGGGGTCTGGACTAGTTTCCTGGTGGCCAAATTGGCTGGATGGTGTCTGGGTCGGCCGTTTGGGGCCCAGTCTGGCTTCCTGGTGGCCAAATGGAGTCGCTGGTGGCCAGGTTGGTTGGCTGGTGGCAACGTTTGCTGGCTGGCGGCAACGTTAGCTGGCTGGTGGTTAGGTCGGCTAGCTGGTGGCCAGGTTGGCGGGCAGGTGGCTAGGTAAGCTGAGCGGTGTCCAGGGTAGCTGGCTGGTGGCATGGTAGGCTGGCTGGTGGCCAGGTATGCTGGCTGGTGGCCAAGTTGGCTGGCTGGGGGCCAGGTTGGCTGGCTGGTGGCAACGTTAGCTGGCTGGTGGTCAGCTCGGCCAGCCGGTAGCCAGGTTGGCTGGCTGGTGGCCAGATTGGCTTCCTGGACAACAGGTTGGGCTTCTAGTGGTTGGTTTTTGGTCAGATTGGAAGCTGGTGGCCAGGTTGGATGCCTGGTGGCCAAGTTAGCTGGCAAGTGGTCAGGTTGCACGTTACACGTTCAACGTTGCATGTTGCATGTTGTTCGTTGCATGCTGCATTTTGTACATAGAACGGTACACTTAACACGTTGCACATTGCGCGTTGCACGTTGCATGTTGCATGTTACTCGTTGCACGCTGCAAGATGTAAGTTGCATGATGCACGATGCGCATTGCACCTTGCATGTTGCATGGTGCAAGTTGCTCGTTGCGCGGTGCACGTTGCGCGTTGCATGATGCAAGTTGCTCGTTGCACGTTGCAAGTTGTAAGTTGCACGATGCGCGTTGCACGTTTCCTGTTGCAGGCAGCACGGTGCCCTTTTCACGTTGCACATTGCGTGTTGCACGTTGCATCTTGCATGTTGCTCGTTGCAAGTTGCACGTTGCTCGGTGCATGTTGCTTTTTGTACGCAGCACGGTGCACTTGGCACCTTGCGCATCGCACGTTGCACGTGGCAAGTTTTTCGTTGCACGATGCTCGTTGCACGTTCCACGCTGTATGTGGCACATTGCCTGTTGCATATTGCACTTTGCAGGTTGCACGTTGCACGATGCACATTGCGCGCTGCACGTTGCGCGTTGCACGTTGCATGTTGAATCCTGCACTGTGCATTTTCAACATTGCGCGTTGCGCAATACACGTTCACGTTCCAGGTTGCACGTTGCACGTTGCGCATGACATATTGCATGTTGCAAGTTGTACGTCGCACGCTGCATATTGAACGTTGCATATTCCACGTTGCAAGCTGTACGTGGCACGATGAGCATTGCGCGTAGCACGCTGCACGCTGCACTTTTCACGTTGCACTTTGCACGTTGCACGTTGCTCATTGCATTATCCATTTTGAATGCTGCACGTTACACGTTGCACAATAGCGCCAGCTAGCTACCCTGGCCATCAGCCAGACAATCTGGCCACCGGCCAGTTAACCTGGTCACAAGCCAGCCAACCTGACCACCAGCCACCATGTGACCATCAGCCAGCCGAACTGAGCACCAGCCAGACAACCTGACCGCCAGTTAGCCAATGTGGCTACCAGCCGGCCAACCTTGCCACCAGCCACGCAACCTGGACCTCGACTGGCCAACCCAGCCCACAGCCAGCCAACTTTGTCACTACCCATCCAAACTGGTCAACAGCCAGACAGCCTAGCCACCAGAGTGCCAACCTAGCCCCCAGCCACCAGTAAGCCGACCTAGCCACCAGCCAGCCAATGTGGCTACCAGCCAGCCAACCTGGACACCGCCCAGCAGACCTAGCCACCAGCCAGCCAACTTGGCCACCAGGAAGCCAACCTGGCCAGTAGTCAACCAACCTGACCAAAAGCAAACCAACCTAGCTATCTGCCATCTATCCTGATCACCAGCCGGCCAAATGTGCCACTAGCCAGCCAACCTGGCCACCAGCTAGCCCATCTGGCCACGAGGCAGGCAGCCTGTAAACCAGATAGCCAGCCTTGCCACCAGCCAGCCAATCTGAACACCGTCCAGCTAACCTAGCCACCTGCCAGCCAACTTGGCCACCATGAAGCCAACCTGGCCACCAGCCAGCCGACCTGACCACCAGGCAGCCAATGTGGCCACCACCCAGCCAAACAGCCTGGCCCTCAGCCAGTCCACCCGTCCACCAGACAGCCAACCTAGTTACCTGCTAGCCAACCTGGACCCCGCCCAGCTAACCAGGAAGCCAACCTGGCCACCAGTCAACAAACCTGACCAACCAGCAGTCAATCTGGATAGCAGGCAGCCAACCTGAACACCGCCCAGCTAACCTAGCCACCTACCAGCCAACTTAGCCACCAGGAAGCTAACCTGGCCACCAGCAAACCAACCTGACCACCAGCCAGCCAACCTGGCCACCAGACAGCCCACCTGACCACCAGCCAGCCAATGTGGCCACCACCCAGCCAATCAACTTGGCCATCAGCCAGTCAACCCGTCCACCAGATAGCCAACCTAGCTACCAGCTAGCCAACCTGAACACCGCCCAGCTAACCTAGCCACCAGACAGCCCACCTGACCACCAGCCAGCCAATGTGACAACCAGCCAGCCAACCTGGCCACCAGCCAGTCAACCTGTCCACCAGATAGCCAACCTAGCTACCAGCCAGCCAGCCTGGACACCGCCCAGCTAACCTAGCCACCTGCCAGCCAACGTGGCCATCAGGAAGCCAACCTGGCCACCAGTCAACCAATCAGACCACCATCCAGCCAACCTGGTCACCTGCCAGCCGACCTGACCATCAGCCAGACAATGTGGCCAGAAGCCAGCCAACCTGGCCATCAGCCAGTCAACCTGACCACCTAGCTACCAGTCAGTCAACCTGTCCACCAGATAGTCAACCTGGCTACCAGCCAGCCAGCCTGGACACCGCCCAGCTAACTTAGACACCGCCCAGCTAACCTAGCCACCTGCCTGCCAACGTGGCCAACTGCCAGCCGACCTGACCATCAGCAAGCCAATGTGGCCAGCAACCAGCCAACCTGGCCACCAGCCAGTCAACCCGTTCACCAAGCTACCAGCCAGTCAACCTGTCCACCAGATAGTCAACCTAGCTACCAGCCAGCCAAGCTGGACACCGCCCAGCTAACCCGGCCACCTGCCACCCAACGTGGCCACCAGCCAGCCACCCTGGCCACCAGACAACCAACCTGACCACCAGTCAGTCAACCTGTCCACCAGCCAGCCGGCCTAACCACCAGCCAGCCAACGTGGCTACCAGCCAGCCAACCTGGACACCGCCCACCAGACCTAGCCACCAGCCAGCCAACATGGCCACCAGGAAGCCAACCTGGCTAGCAGTCAACCAAACCGGAACAAAAGCAAAACAACCTAGCTACCAGCTATCCTGAACACCAGCCGGCCAAAGTTGCTACTAGCCAGCCAACCTGGCCATCAGCTAGCCCATTTGGCCACCAGGCAGGCAGCCTGTAAACCAGATAGCCAGCCTTGCCACCAGCCAGCCAATTTGAACACCATCCAGCTAACCTAGCCACCTGCCTGCCAACGTGGCCAACTGCCAGCCGACCTGACCATCAGCAAGCCAATATGGCCAGCAACCAGCCAACCTGGCCACCAGCCAGTCAACCCGTCCACCAAGCTACCAGCCAGTCAACCTGTCCACCAGATAGTCAACCTAGCTACCAGCCAGCCAAGCTGGACACCGCCCAGCTAACCCGGCCACCTGCCACCCAACGTGGCCACCAGCCAGCCACCCTGGCCACCAGACAACCAACCTGACTCCCAGTCAACCAACCCGGCCACCAGCCAGCCAAATTGGCCGCCAGGAAGCCAGTCTAGGCACCAACCAGCAACCCGGCCACCCAACGTGGTCACCAGCCAGCCACCCTGGCCACCAGCCAACCAACCTGACCTCCAGTCAGTCAACCTGTCCACCAGCCAGCCGGCCTAATCACCAGCCAGCCAACCTGGCTACCAGACAGCCAACCTGGACACCAGTTAGTTAGAACCAGTTAGCAAGAACATTACTAATAAGCATGGTCATTGCCAGTAACCAAGGCAACTGACCTTTGCAACAAGGCCGGTGAACTTTTCAACAAGGTCACTGACCTTCTCAACAAGGTCACTGAACTTTTCGACTAGGTCATTGAACTTTTCGACATGGTCACTGACCTTTTCGACAAGGTCACTGAACTTTTTGACAGGGTCACTGACCTTTTCAACAAGGTCACTGAACTTTTCGACAAGGTCACTGAACTTTTTGACAGGGTCACTGACCTTTTCAACAAGGTCACTGAACTTTTCGACAAGGTCATTGAACTTTTCGACAAGGTCACTGACCTTTTCGACAAGGTCCCTGAACTGTTTGACAGGGTCACTGACCTTTTCAACAAAGTCACTGAACTTTTCGACAAGGTCACTGAACTTTTCGACGAGGTCACTGAACTTTTCGACTAGGTCATGACCTTGGCTACATAGCAATGACCTTGCTTATTAACAGGGTTCTTACTAACTGGCTCCAACCAACTGGTTAGGCGAGGTGGCTGGTGGCAAGGTGGCTGGTGGCAAGGTTGGCTTCCTGGGGGCCAAGTTGTCTGGCTGGTGGCTAGGTCTGGTGGGCGGTGTCCAGGTTGGCTGGCTGGTAGCCACGTTGGCTGGCTGGTGGTTAGGCCGGCTGGCTGGTGGACAGGTTGACTGACTGGTGGTCAGGTTGGTTTTCTGGTGGCCAGCTTGGCTGACTGGTGGCTAGGTCGGCTGGCTGGTGACCAGGATGGCTGTCTGTAGGGGAGGACGGCTAGCTGGTGGCCAGGTTGGTTGGCTGGTGTCCTGGTTGACTGGCTGGTGGCCAGGTTGGTGGCTGGTGTCCAGATTGGCTGGGTGGTGGCCAGGATAGCTAGCCTGTGGCCAGGTTGGCAAGCTGGTGATCAGGTCGGCTGGCTGGTGTCCAGGTTGGCTGGCTTGTGGCTAGGTTGGCTGGCTGGTGACCAGGATGGCTGTCTGCAGGGGAGGGTGGCTAGCTGGTGGCCAGGTTGGCTGGCTGGTGTCCTGGTTGACTGGCTGGTGGCCAGGTTGGTGGCTGGTGTCCAGATTGGCTGGGTGGTGGCCAGGATAGCTAGCTGGTGGCCAGGTTGGTAAGCTGGTGATCAGGTCGGCTGGCTGGTGTCCAGGTTGGCTGGCTTGTGGCTAGGTTGACTGGCTGGTGTCCTGGTCCTGGCTGGTGGCCAGGTTGGTGGCTGGTGTCCAGATGGGCTGGCTGGTGGCCAGGTTGGCTGGATGCTGGCCAGGTTGGCTTGCTGGTAGCCGGGTTGGCTGTCTGCTGGTCAGATTGGCTGGCTGGTAGCTAGGTCGGCTGGCTGGTGTCCCGGTTAACTGGCTGGTAGCCAGGTTGGTGGCTGGTGTCCAGATGGGCTGGCTGGCGACCAGGTTGGCTGGATGCTGGCCAGGTTGGCTTGCTGGCAGCCGGGTTGGCTATCTGCTGGTCAGCTTGGCTGACTGGTGGCTAGGTCGGCTGGCTGGTGACCAGGATGGCTGCCTGTAGGGGAGGATGGCTAGCTGGTGGCCAGGTTGGCTGGCTGGTGTCCTGGTTGACTGGCTGGTGGCCAGGTTGGTGGCTGGTGTCCAGATTGGCTGGGTGGTGGCCAGGATAGCTAGCTGATGGCCAGGTTGGCAAGCTGGTGATGAGGTCGGCTGGCTGGTGTCCAGGTTGGCTGGCTTGTGGCTAGGTTGGCTGGCTGGTGATCAGGATGGCTGTCTGTAGGGGAGGATGGCTAGCTGGTGGCCAGGTTGGCTGGCTGGTGTCCTGGTTGGCTGGCTGGTGGCCAGGTTGGTGGCTGGTGTCCAGATTGGCTGGGTGGTGGCCAGGATAGCTAGCTGGTGGCCAGGTTGGCAAGCTGGTGATCAGGACGGCTGGCTGGTGTCCAGGATGGCTGGCTTGTGGCTAGGTTGTCTGGTTGGCTGGCTGGTGGCCAGGTTGGTGGCTGGTGTCCAGATTGGCTGGGTGGTGGCCAGGATAGCTAGCTGGTGGCCAGGTTGGCAAGCTGGTGATCAGGACGGCTGGCTGGTGTCCAGGATGGCTGGCTTGTGGCTAGGTTGTCTGGGTGTCCTGGTCCTGGCTGGTGGCCAGGTTGGTGGCTGGTGTCCAGATGGGCTGGCTGGTGGCCAGGTTGGCTGGATGGTGGCCAGGTTGGCTTGCTGGTAGCCGGGTTGGCTGTCTGCTGGTCAGCTTGGCTGACTGATGGCTAGGTCGGCTGGCTGGTGACAAGGCTGGCTATCTGGTTTACAGGCTGCCTGCCTGGTGGCCAGATGGGCTAGCTGGTGGCCAGGTTGGCTGGCTAGTGGCAACTTTGGCCGGCTGGTGCTCAGGATAGATGACAGGTAGCTAGGTTGGGTTGCTTTTGGTCAGGTTGGTTGACTGCTGGCCAGGTTGGCTTCCTGGTGGCCAAGTTGGCTGGCTGGTGGCTAGGTCGGCTGGCTGGTGGCCTGGTTTGCACTCTGATGGCTAGGCTGTCTGGCTGTTGGCCAGTTTGGGTGGGTAGTGACAAGGTTGGCTCGCTGGTAGCCGGTTTGGCTGTCTGCTGGTTAGTTTGGCTGACTGGTGGCTAGGTCGGCTAGTTGGTGACCAGGATGGCTGGCTGTAGGGGAGGATGGCTAGCTAGTGGCCAGGTTGATTAGCTTGTGGTAAGGGCGGTTGCCTTTGGCTGGTGGCCAGGTTGGCTGGCTGGTGGTCAGGTTGGCCAGGGTGGCTGGCTGGTGGCTAGTGTGGCTGATTGACGGTCAGGGTGGCTAGCTGGGGGCAGGTTGGCTGGCTGGCAGACAGTGTGGCTGGCCGGTGTCCTAGTTGAATGGCTGGTAGGCAGATTGGTGACTGGTGTCCAGATTGGCTGGCTGGTGGTTCGGATTTCCGGCTAGTGCCCAAGTTGGCTGGATGCTGACCAGGTTGGCTTGCTGGGGGCCGGATTGGCTGTCTGGTGGCCAGGTTGGTTGCTGGTGTCTAGGTTGGCTGTATGGTGGCCAGGTCGGCTAGCTGGTGGTCAGGTTTCCTGGATGCTGGCCAGGTTGGCTTGCTGGGGGCCGGATTGGCTGTCTGGTGGCCAGGTTGGCAGACTGGTGGCTAGGTTGGTTGGTGGCTAGGTTGGTTGGTGCCTAGCTTGGCTGGTGGCCAGGCTGGCTGTTTGGCTATCTGGGGGTCAGGTTGGCTGGCTGGGGGCTAGGTCGGCTGGCTGCTGGCCAGGATGGCTGGCTGGTGGCCAGGTTGGCTTGCTTGTGGCTAGGTTGACTGACCGGTGTCCAGTTTGACTAGCTGGTGGCCAGATTGGTGGCTGGTGTCCAGATTGGCTTCCTGGTGGCCAGGATAGCTAGCTGGTGGCCAGGTCAGCTAGGTGGTGGCCAGGTCGGCAAGCTGGTGATCGGGTCGGCTGGCTGGTGTCAAGGTTTTTCTGGCTTGTGGCTAGGTTGACTGGCCAGTGTCCAGTTTGACTAGCTGGTAGCCAGGTTGGTGGCTGGTTTCCAGATTGGCTGGCAGGTGGCCAGGATAGCTAGCTGGTGGCCAGGTCAGCTAGCTGGTGGCCAGGTCGGCAAGCTGGTGATCAGGTCGGCTGGCTAGTGTCCAGGTTGGCTGGCTTGTGGCTAGGTTGACTGGCCGGTGTCCAGTTTGTCTAGCTGGTGGCCAGATTGGTGACTGGTGTCCAGATTGGCTGGCTGGTGGCCAGGTCGGCTAGCTGGTGGTCAGGTTTCCTGGATGCTGGCCAGGTTGGCTTGCTGGGGGCCGGATTGGCTGTCTGGTTGCCGGGTTGGCTGGTTGGTGGTCAGGTTGGTTGGCTGGTGGTCAGGTCGGCTATCTGGTGGACAGGTTGACTGACTGGTGGCCAGGTTGGCTGGCTAGTGGCCACATTGGCTTTCTGGTGGTCAGGTCGGCTGGCTGGTGGCCAGGTTGGCTTCCTGGTGGCCAAGTTGTCTGGCTGGTGGCAAGGGTGGCTGGCCTGTGGCAAGGTTGATTAGCTTGTGGCAAGGTTGGCTGGCTGTTGGTCAGGTTGGCTGGCTGATGGTCAGGTTGTCTGCCTGGTGTTCATGGCGGCCAGATTGGCCGGCTGGGGGCAGGTCGTCTGGCTGGCGGACAGTGTGGCTGGCTGGTGGCAGGTTGGTTGCCTAGTGGCCGGGTTGGTTGCTGGTGCCCAGATTGGCTGGTGGCCAGGCTGGTTGGTCGGGTTGCTGGTTGGTGCCTAGACTGGCTTCGTGGCGGCCAATTTGCCTGGGTGGTTGCCGGGTTGGCTGGTTGGTGGTCAGGTTGGTAGGCTGGTGGTCAGGTCGGCTATCTGGTGGACAGGTTGACTGACTGGTGGCCAGGTTGGCTGGCTGGTAGCCAGGTTGGCTGGCTGGTGATTAGGTCGGCTGGCTGGTGGACAGGTTGACTGACTGGAGGTCAGGTTGGTTGGCTGGTGGACAGGGTGGCTGGCTGGTGGCCACGTTGGGTGGCCGGGTTGCTGGTTGGTGCCTAGACTGGCTTCCTGGCGGCCAATTTGGCTGGCTAGTGGGCAGGTTGATTAGCTTGTGGCAAGGGCGGTTGCCTTGTGGCAAGGTTGGCTGGCTGTTGGTCAGGTTGGCTGGCTGATGGTCAGGTTGTCTGCCTGGTGTCTGGCTGGCTGGTGGCCAGGTTGGTTGCCTAGTGGCCGGGTTGGTTGCTGGTGTCCAGATTGGCTGGTGGCCAGGCTGGTTGGCCGGGTTGCTGGTTGGTGCCTAGACTGGCTTCCTGGCGGCCAATTTGGCTGGCTGGTTGCTGGGTTGGCTGGTTGGTGGTCAGGTTGGTAGGCTGGTGGTCAGGTCGGCTATCTGGTGGACAGGTTGACTGACTGGTGGCCAGGTTGGCTGGCTGGTGGCCACATTGGCTTTCTGGTGATCAGGTCGGCCGGCTGGCGGCCAGGTTGGCTTCCTGGTGGCCAAGTTGTCTGGCTGGTGGCTAGGTCTGGTGGGCGGTGTCCAGGTTGGCTGGCTGGTAGCCACGTTGGCTGGCTGGTGGACATGTTGACTGACTGGTGGTCAGGTTGGTTGTCTGGTGGCAAGGGTGGCTGGCTGGTGGCCACGTTGGGTGGCAGGTGGCTAGGTTAGCTGGGCGGTGTCCAGGCTGGCTGGCTGGTAGCTAGGTTGACTATCTGGTGGACAGGTTGACTGCCTGGTAGCTAGGTGGAAGGGTTGACTGGCTGGTGGCCAGGTTGGCTGGCTGCTGGCCACATTGGCTGGCTGATGGTCAGGTCGGCTGTCAGGTAGCCAGGTTGGTTGGATGGTGGTCAGATTGGTTGACCGGTGGCCAGGTTGGCTTCCTGGTGGCCACGTTGGCTGGCAGGTGGCTAGGTTAGCTGGGCGGTGTCCAGGCTGGCTGGCTGGTAGCTAGGTTGACTATCTGGTGGACAGGTTGACTGGCTGGTAGCTAGGTGGACAGGTTGGCTGGTTGCTGGCCACATTGGCTGGCTGATGGTCAGGTCGGCTGGCAGGTGGCCACGTTGGCTGGCAGGTGGCTATGTTAGCTGGGCGCTGTCTAAGTTAGCTGGGCGGTGTCCAGGCTGGCTGGCTGGTAGCTAGGTTGACTATCTGGTGGACAGGTTGGCTGGCTGGTAGCTATGTGGACAGGTTGACTGGCTGGTGGCCAGGTTGGCTGGCTGCTGGCCACATTGGCTGGCTGATGGTCAGGTCGGCTGTCAGGTGGCCAGGTTGGCTGGATGGTGGTCAGATTGGTTGACCGGTGGCCAGGTTGGCTTCCTGGTGGCCACGTTGGCTGGCTGTTGGCTGTCAGGTGGCTAGGTTAGCTGGGCGGAGTCCAGGTTGGCTAGCTGGTAGCTTGGTTGGCTATCTGGTGGACGGGTTGACTGGCTGATGGCCAAGTTGATTGGCTGGGTGGTGGCCACATTGGCTGGCTGGTGGTTAGGTCGGCTGTCTGGTGGCCAGGTTGGCTGGATGGTGGTCAGATTGGTTGACTGGTGGCCAGGCTGGCTTCCCGGTGGCCGAGTTGGCTGGTAGGTGGCTAGGTTAGCTGGGCGGTGCTCAGGTTGGCTGGCTGCTATCCAAATTGACTGCTGGTTGGTCAGGTTTGTAGACTGGTGGCCAAGTTGGCTGGTAGATGGCTAGGTTATCTGGGCGGTGCTCAGGTTGGCTAGCTGCTGCCCACATTGACTGGCGGTTGGTCAGGTCGGCTGGCTGATGCTCGGGTTGGCTGGCTGATGGTCAGATGTTGGCTGGTGGTCAGGTCGGCTGGCTTGTGACCGGGTTAACTGGCCGGTGGCCAGATTGTCTGGCTGATGGCCAGGGTAGCTAGCTGGCGCTATTGTGCAACGTGTAACGTGCAGCATGCAAAATGGACAATGCAATGGGCAACGTGCAAAGTACAACGTGGAAAGTGCACCGTGCAGCGTTTTACGCGCAACGCTCATCGTGCAACTTACAACTTGCATGGTGGAATATGCAACGTTCAATATGCAGCGTGCAACGTACAACTTGCAACATGCAATATGTCATGCGCAACGTGCATCGTGCAACCTGCAACGTGAACGTGCAATGCGCAACGTGCAATGCGCAACGTGCAACGTGCAAAGTGCACCGTGCATCATACAACATGCAACATGCAACGAGCAACGTGCAACATGCAATGTGCAACGTGCAACGCGCAACGTGCATCGTGCAACGTACAACTTGCAACGTGCAAAATGCAAAGTGCAATATGCAGCAGGCATTGTGCAACATATAGCGTGGAGCGTGCAACGTGCATCGTGCAACGAACAACTTGCAAGGTGCACCGTGCTGCGTACAAAGAGCAACATGCACCGACAACGTGCAACTTGCAACGAGCAACATGCAACATGCAACATGCAACGTGCAACACGCAATGTGCAACGTGAAAAGGGCACCGTGCTCCCTACAAAATGCAACGCGCATCGTACATCGTGCAACGTACAACTTGCAACATGCAACGCGCAACTTGCATCATGCAACATGCAACGCGCAACGTGCGACGCGCAACGAGCAACTTGCACCATGCAAAATGCAACGTGCAACGCGCAATGTACAACGTGAAAAGTGCACCGTCGTGCGAAAAACATCCAGCATGCAACGAGCAACTTGCGACATGCGACGTGCAATGCGCATCGTGCATCATGCAACGTACATCTTGCAACGTGCAACGTGAAAAGTGCACCGTTCTGCGTATATAATGCAGCATGCAACGAACAACTTGCAACATGCAACGTTCAACGTGTAACGTGCAACCTGACCACCGGCCAGCTAACTTGGCCACCAGGCATCCAACCTGGTCACCAGCTGCCAATCTGACCAAAAACCAACCAGCCTGGCCACTAAATGCCTAACCTGTTGGCCAGGAAGCCAATCTGGCCACCAGCCAGGAAACCTGGCTACCAGCTGGCCGAGCTGACCACCAGCCAGCTAGCGTTGCCACCAGCCAGCCAACCTGGCAACCAGCCAGCTACCCTGGACACCGCTCAGCATACCTAGCCACCTGCCAGCCAACCTGGCCACCAGCTAGCCGACCTAACCACCAGCCAGCTAACGGTGCCACCAGCCCGCTAGCGTTGCCACCAGCCAACCAACCTGGCCACCAGCCAGTCAATTTGGCCACCGGGAAACTAGTCTAGACCCCAACCAGCCAACCCGGCCACCAACCATCCAGCCAGGTGATCAGTCAGCCAATCAGGCCACCAGTCAGCCAACCTGGCTACCAGCTCCCCGACCTGACCACCAGCCAGTCAATTTGGCCACCAGGAAGCCAGTCTGGGCACCAACCGGCCGACCCAGGCACCAGCCAGCCAATTTGGCTACCAGGAAACTAGTCTAGACCCCAACCAGCCAACCTGGCCACCAACCATCCAACCAGGTGACCAGTCGGCCAACCTGGCCACCAGCCAGCCGACCTGACCACCAGCCAGCCGCCCTGGCCACCAGCTAAGCTGGCCATCAGCCAAACTCGCCACCAGCCAACGTCGCCACCAGATCACCTGACCACCATCCAACCAACCCCGCCACCAGCCAGCCAACCTTGCCAAAAGCCAGCCAATCTGTCCACTGGCCAGCAACCAGTCAACCCGGACACAGGCCAGCCAACCTGGCTACAAGCCAGCCAGCCTGGGCACCAGCCAACCGACCACCAGCGATTCATCCTGAACAGCAGCCAGCCAACGTGGATACTATCCAGGCGATCGGAGCACCAGCTAATCTGGCCATCAGCCAACCTTGCCATCAGACCACCTGACCACCATCCAAACAATCCCTCCACTAGCCAGCCATCCTGGCCACCGGACAACCGATCTAACCCCTAGCCAACCAACCTGACAACCAGAAAGCCAGCCGACCTGGCCACCAGCCAACTTGGCCGCCAGCCAACCTGGCCATCAGCCAACCAACCCCGCCACCAACCAGCCAGCCTGGCCGCCAGCCAAGCTAACCTAGCGACCTGACAGCACACCTTGCGCCCAGACAGCCAATGTGGCCACCAGCCAGCCAACCTGGCCACCAGCCAGTCAACCTGTCCACCAGATAGTCAGTTTAACGACCAGCCAGCCAGCCTGGACACCGCCCAGCTAACCTAGCCACCTGACAGCCAACCTTGCCACCAGATCACCTGACCACCATCCAACCAACCCCCCCACCAGCAAGCCAACCTAGTCACAAGACAGCCAATCCGGCCCCCAGCTAGCCAACCTGGCCACCAGTCAACCAATCTGACCACCATCCAGCCAACCTGGCCACCTGCCAGCCGACCTGACCATCAGCCAGTCAACGTGGCCAGCAGCCAGCCAACTGACCACCAGCCAGTCAACTTGTCCACCTAGCTACCAGCCAGTCAACCTGTCCACCAGATAGTCAACCTAGCTACCAGCCAGCCAGCCTTGACACCGCCCAGCTAACTTAGACACCGCCCAGCTAACCTAGCCACCTGCCAGCCAACGTGGCCACCAGGAAGCCAACCTGGCCACCTGCCAGCCGACCTGACCATCAGCCAGCCAATGTGGCCAAAACACAGCCAATCAACCTGGCCATCACCCAGTCAACCCGTCCACCAGATAGCCGACCTGACCACCAGCCAACCAACCTGACCACCAATCAGCCAACCCGGCCACCAGCCAGCCAAATTGTCCGCCAGGAAGCCAGTCTACCCACCAACCAGCAGCCCGGCCACACAACGTGGCCACCTGACAGCCGACCTGACCATCAGCCAGCCAACGTGGCCAGCAGCCAGCCAACTGACCACCAGCCAGTCAACCTGTCCACCTAGCTACCAGCCAGTCAACCTGTCCACCAGATAGTCAACCTAGCTACCAGCCAGCCAGCCTGGACACCGCCCAGCTAACTTAGATAGCGCCCAGCTAACCTAGCCACCTGCCAGCCAACGTGGCCACCTGCCAGCCGACCTGACCATCAGCCAGCCAATGTGGCCAGCAACCAGCCAACCTGGCTACCAGCCATCCAACCTGGACCTCGACTGGCCAACCCGGCCCTGGCAATCTGACAGTCCACCCGTCCACCAGATAGCCAACCTTGCTACCAGGAAGCCAACCTGGACCCCGCCCAGCTTACCAGGAAGCCAACCTGACCACCAGTCTACCAACCTGACCAACCGCCAGTCAATCTGGGCAGCAGCTAGCCAACCTGAACACCGCCCAGATAACCTAGCCACCTACCAGCCAACTTGGCCACCAGGAAGCCAACCTGGCCACCAGCAAACCAACCTGATCCCCGCCCAGCTAACCTTGCCACCTGACAGCTGACCTGACCACCAGCCAGCCAATGTGGCCACGACCAAGCCAATCAACTTGGCCATCAGCCAGTCAACCCTTCCACCAGATAGCCAACCTTGCTACCAGCTAGCCAGCCTGGACACCGCCCAGCTAACCTAGCCCCCAGCCAGCCAACGTGGCCACCAGGAGCCAACCTGGCCACCGGTCAACCAATCTGACCACCATTCAGCCAACCTGGTCACCTGCCAGCCGACCTGACCATCAGCCAGCCAATGTCGCCAGCAGCCAGCCAACCTGGCCACCAGGAAGTCAACCTGTCCACCTAGCTACCAGCCAGTCAACCTGTCCACCAGATAGTCAACCTAGCTACCAGCCAGCCAGCCTGGACACCGCCCCGCTAACCTAGCCACCTGCCAGCCAACGTGGCCACCTGCCAGCCGACCTGACCATCAGCCAGCCAATGTGGCCAGCAACCAGCCAACCTGGCCACCAGCCAGTCAACCTGTCCACCTAGCTACCAGCCAGTCAACCTGTTCACCAGATAGTCCACCTAGCTACCAGACAGCCAACCTGGACACCGCCCAGCTAACCTAGCCACCTGCCAGCCAACGTGGCCACCTGCCAGCCGACCTGACCATCAGCCAGCCAATGTGGCCAGCAACCAGCCAACCTGGCCACCAGCCAGTCAACCTGTCCACCTAGCTACCTGCCAGTCAACCTTTCCACCAGATAGTCAACCTAGCTACCAGCCAGCCAGCCTGGACACCGCCCAGCTAACCTAGCCACCTGCCAGCCAACGTGGCCACCTGCCAGCCGACCTGACCATCAGCCAGCCAATGTGGCCAGCAACCAGCCAGTCAACCTGTCCACCTAGCTACCAGCCAGTCAACCTGTTCACCAGATAGTCCACTTAGCTACCAGCCAGCCAACCTGGCCACCGCCCAGCTAACCTAGTCACCTGCCAGCCAACGTGGCCACCAGGAGCCAACCTGGCCACAGGTCAACCAATCTGACCACCATCCAGCCAACCTGGCCACCTGACAGCCGACCTGACCATCAGCCAGCCAATGTGGCCAGCAACCAGCCAACCTGACCACCAGCCAGTCAACCTGTCCACCTAGCTACCAGCCGGTCAATCTGTTCACCAGATATTCCACCTAGCTACCAGCCAGCCAGCCTGGACACCGCCCACCAGACCTAGCCACCAGCCAGACAACTTGGCCACCAGGAAGCCAACCTGGCCGCCAGCCAGCCGACCTGATCACCAGAAAGCCATGTGGCCACCAGCCAGCCAACCTGGCCACCAGTCAGTCAACCTGTCCACCAGATAGCCGACCTGACCACCAGCCTAACAACCTGACCACCAACCAGCCAACCCGGCAACCAGCCAGCCAAATTGGCCGCCAGGAAGCCAGTCTAGGCACCAACCAGCAACCCGGCCAACCAGCCTGGCCACCAGCCAATCTGGACACCAGCAACCAACCCGGCCACTAGGCAACCAACCTGGCCCCAAGCCAGCCACACTGTCCGCCAGCCAGACAACCTGCCCCCAGCCGGCCACTCTGCCCGCCATCAATACCAGGCAGACAACCTGACCATCAGCCAGCCAACCTGACCAACAGCCAGCCAACCATGCCACAAGGCAACCGCCCTTGCCACAAGCTAATCAACCTGGCCACTAGCCAGCCAACCTGGACACCAGTGAGCCAGACTGGCCACCAGCTAGCCAGTCTGGCCACTGGACAACCAATCTAACCACTAGGCAAACACCTTGACCACCAACCAACCAACCTGACCACCAGGCAGCCAACCTAGCCACCAGCCAGACAACTTGGCCACCAGGAAGCCAACCTGGCCACCAGCCAGCCGACCTGACCACTAGAAAGCCAATGTGGCCACTAGCCAGCCAACCTGGCCACCAGCCAACCAACCTGACCTCCAGTCTGTCCACCTGTCCACCAGCCAGCCAACCTAATCACCAGCCAGCCAACCTGGCTACCAGACAGCCAATCTGGACACCAGTTAGTTAGAACCAGTTAGCAAGAACATTACTAATAAGCATGGTCATTGCCAGTAACCAAGGCAACTGACCTTTGTAACAAGGCCGGTGAACTTTTCAACAAGGTCACTGACCTTCTCAACAAGGTCAGTGAACTTTTCGACAAGGTCATTGAACTTTTCGACAAGGTCACTGACCTTTTCGAGAAGGTCACTGAACTTTTTGACAGGGTCACTGACCTTTTCAACAAGGTCACTGAACTTTTCGAGAAGGTCATTCAACTTTTCAACAGGGTCACTGAACTTTTCGACAAGGTCACTGAACTTTTCAACAGGGTCACTGAACTTTTCGACAAGGTCACTGAACTTTTCGACAAGGTCATTGAACTTTTCGACAAGGTCACTGACCTTTTCGACAAGGTCACTGAACTTTTTGACAGGGTCACTGACCTTTTCAACAAGGTCACTGAACTATTCGACAAGGTCACTGAACTTTTCGACGAGGTCACAGAACTTTTTGACTAGGTCATGACCTTGGCTACATAGCAATGACCTTGCTTATTGACAGGGTTCTTACTAACTGGCTCTAACCAACTGGTTAGGCGAGTTGGCTGGTGGCAAGGTGGCTGGTGGCAAGGTGGCTGGTGGCAAGGTGGCTGGTGGCAAGGTTGGCTTCTTGGTGGCCAAGTTGTCTGGCTGGTGGCTAGGTCTGGTGGGCGGTGTCCAGGTTGGCTGGCTGGTAGCCACGTTGGCTGGCTGGTGGTTAGGCCGGCTGGCTGGTGGACAGGTTGACTGACTGGTGGTCAGGTTGGTTGTCTGGTGGCCAGCTTGGCTGACTGGTGGCTAGGTCGGCTGGCTGGTGACCAGGATGGCTGTCTGTAGGGGAGGATGGCTAGCTGGTGGCCAGGTTGGCTGGTGTCCTGGTTGACTGGCTGGTGGCCAGGTTGGTGGCTGCTGTCCAGATTGGCTGGGTGGTGGCCAGGATAGCTAGCTGGTGGCCAGGTTGGCAAGCTGGTGATCAGGTCGGCTGGCTGGTGTCCAGGTTGGCTGGCTGGTGACCAGGATGGCTGACTGTAGGGGAGGATGGCTAGCTGGTGGCCAGGTTGGCTGGCTGGTGTCCTGGTTGACTGGCTGGTGGCCAGGTTGGTGGCTGGTGTCCAGGTTGGCTGGATGGTGGCCAGGATAGCTAGCTGGTGGCCAGGTTGGCAAGCTGGTGATCAGGTCGGCTGGCTGGTGTCCAGGTTGGCTGGCTTGTGGCTAGGTTGGCTGGCTGGTGACCAGGATGGCTGTCTGTAGGGGAGGATGGCTAGCTGGTGGCCAGGTTGGCTGGCTGGTGTCCTGGTTGACTGGCTGGTGGCCAGGTTGGTGGCTGGTGTCCAGATTGGCTGGGTGGTGGCCAGGATAGCTAGCTGGTGGCCAGGTTGGCAAGCTGGTGATCAGGTCGGCTGGCTGGTGTCCAGGTTGGCTGGCTTGTGGCTAGGTTGGCTGGCTGGTGTCCTGGTTAACTGGCTGTTGGCCAGGTTGGTGGCTGGTGGCCAGGTTGGTTGGATGCTGGACAGGTTGGCTTGCTGGTAGCCGGGTTGGCTGTCTGCTGGTCAGTTTGGCTGGCTGGTGGCTAGTTCGGCTGGCTGGTGTCCTGGTTAACTGGCTGGTGGCCAGGTTGGTGGCTGGTGTCCAGATGGGCTTGCTGGCAGCCGGGTTGGCTGTCTGCTGGCCAGCTTGGCTGACTGGTGGCTAGGTCGGCTGGCTGGTGACCAGGATGGCTGACTGTAGGGGAGGATGGCTAGCTGGTGGCCAGGTTGGCTGGCTGGTGTCCTGGTTGACTGGCTGGTGGCCAGGTTGGTGGCTGGTGTCCAGGTTGGCTGGATGGTGGCCAGGATAGCTAGCTGGTGGCCAGGTTGGCAAGCTGGTGATCAGGTCGGCTGGCTGGTGTCCAGGTTGGCTGGCTTGTGGCTAGGTTGGCTGGCTGGTGACAAGGATGGCTGTCTGTAGGGGAGGATGGCTAGCTGGTGGCCAGGTTGGCTGGCTGGTGTCCTGGTTGACTGGCTGGTGGCCAGGTTGGTGGCTGGTGTCCAGATTGGCTGGGTGGTGGCCAGGATAGCTAGCTGGTGGCCAGGTTGGCAAGCTGGTGATCAGGTCGGCTGGCTGGTGTCCAGGTTGGCTGGCTTGTGGCTAGGTTGGCTGGCTGGTGTCCTGGTTAACTGGCTGTTGGCCAGGTTGGTGGCTGGTGTCCAGATGGGCTGGCTGGTGGCCAGGTTGGCTGGATGCTGGCCAGGTTGGCTTGCTGGTAGCCGGGTTGGCTGTCTGCTGGTCAGTTTGGCTGGCTGGTGGCTAGGTCGGCTGGCTGGTGTCCTGGTTAACTGGCTGGTGGCCAGGTTGGTGGCTGGTGTCCAGATGGGCTGGCTGGTGACCAGGTTGGCTGGATGCTGGTCAGGTTGGCTTGCTGGCAGCCGGGTTGGCTGTCTGCTGGTCAGCTTGGCTGACTGGTGGCTAGGTCGGCTGGCTGGTGACCAGGATGGCTGTCTGTAGGGGAGGATGGCTAGCTGGTGGCCAGGTTGGCTGGCTGGTGTCCTGGTTGACTGGCTGGCGGCCAGGTTTGTGGCTGGTGTCCAGATGGGCAGGCTGGTGGCCAGGTTGGCTGGATGCTGGCCAGGTTGGCTTGCTGGCAGCCGGGTTGGCTGTCTGCTGGTCAGTTTGGCTGGCTGGTGGCTAGGGCGGCTGGCTGGTGTCCTGGTTAACTGGCTGGTGGCCAGGTTGGTGGCTGGTGTCCAGTTGGGCTGGCTGGTGGCCAGGTTGGCTGGATGCTGGCCAGGTTGGCTTGCTGGTGGCCGGGTTGGCTGTCTGCTGGTCAGTTTGGCTGGCTGGTGGCTAGGTCGGCTGGCTCGTGTCCTGGTTGACTGGCTGATGGCCAGGTTGGTGGCTGGTGGTCAGGTTGGCCAAGGTGGCTGGCTGGTGGCTAGTGTGGCTGATTGGCGGTCAGGGTGGCTGGCTGGGGGCAGGTTGGCTGGCTGGCGGACAGTGTGGCTGGCCGGTGTCCTGGTTGACTGGCTGGTGGCCAGGTTGGTGGCTGGTGTCCAGATGGGCTGGCTGGTGGCCAGGTTGGCTGTCTGCTGGTCAGCTTGGCTGACTGGTGGCTAGGTCGGCTGGCTGGTGACCAGAATGGCTGGCTGTAGGGGAGGATGGCTAGCTGGTGGCCAGGTTGGCTGGCTGGTGTCTTGGTTGACTGACTGGTGGCCAGGTTGGTGGCTGGTGTCCAGATTGGCTGGCTGGTAGCCAGGATAATTAGCTGGTGGCCAGGTCAGCTACTTGGTGGCCAGATTGGTGGCTGGTGTCCGGATTGGCTGGCTGGTGGCCAGGTCGGCTAGCTGGTGGTCAGGATGGCTGGCTGTAGGGGAGGATGGCTTACTGGTGGCCAGGATGGTTGGCTGGTGTCCTGGTTGACTGGCTTGTGGCCAGGTTGGTGGCTGGTGTACACATGTGCTGGCTGGTTGCCAGGTTGGCTTGCTGGTAACCGGGTTGGCTGTCTGCTGGTCAGTTTGGCTGACTGGTGGCAAGGTCGGCTGGCTGGTGACCAGTATAGTTGGCTGTAGGGGAGGATGGCTAGCTGGTGGCTAGGTTGGCTGGCTGGTGTCCTGGTTGACTAGCTAGTGGCCAGGTTGGTGGCCGGTGTCCAGATTGGCTGGGTGGTGGCCAGGATAGCTAGCTGGTTGCCAGGTCAGCTAGCTGGTGGCCAGGTCGGCAAGCTGGTGATCAGGTCGGCTGGCTGGTGTCCGGGTTGGCTGGCTTGTGGCTAGGTTGGCTGGCTGGTGTCTTGGTTGACTGGCTAGTGGCCAGGTTGGTGGCTGGTGTCCATATGGGCTGGCTGGTGGCCAGGTTGACTGGATGCTGGCCAGGTTGGCTTGCTGGCAGCCGGGTTGGCTGTCAGCTGGTCAGCTTGGCTGACTGGTGGCTAGGTCGGCTGGCTGGTGACCAGGATGGCTGGCTTTAGGGGGGGATGGCTAGCTGGTGGCCAGGTGGGCTGGCTGGTGTCCTGGTTGACTGGCTGGTGGCCAGGTTGGTGGCTGGTGCCCAGATTGGCTGGCTGGTAGCCAGGATAATTAGCTGGTGGCCAGGTCAGCTAGCTGGTGGCCAGGTCGGCAAGCTGGTGATCAGGTCGGCTGGCTGGTGTCCAGGTTGGCTGGCCTGTGGCTAGGTTGACTGGCCGGTATCCAGTTTGACTAGCTGGTGGCCAGATTGGTGGCTGGTGTCCAGATTGGCTGGCTGGTGGCCAGGTCGGCCAGCTGGTGGTCAGGTTTCCTGGATGATGGCCAGGTTGGCTTGCTGGGGGTCGGATTGGCTTTCTTGTGTACAGGTTGGCTGACTGGTGGCCAGGTTGGTTGGTGGCTGGCTTGGCTGGTGGCCAGGCTGGCTGGTTGGCTATTTGGGGGTCAGGTTGGCTGGTGGTCAGATTGGCTGGCGTGTGGCGAGGTTGGCTTTCTGGTTGTCAGGTTGGTTGGCTAGGGGTTAGATCAGTTGTCCGGTGGCCAGGATGGCTGGCTCTTGACAAGGTTGGCTGGCTGGTGACGGGGTTGGTTGGATGGTGGTCAGGTGGTCAGGTGATCTGGTGACCGGGTTGGCTGGTGGCTAGCTTGGCTGGTGGCCAGGCTGGCTGGTTAGTGGCGGGGCTGGTTGGCTGATGGCCAGGTTGGTTGGTGGCTGGCTTGGCTGGTGGCCAGGCTGGCTGGTTGGCTATCTGGGGGTAAGGTTGGTTGGCTGGGGGCTAGGTCGGCTGTCTGTTGGCCAGGTTGGCGGGCTAGTGTCAAGGTTGGCCAGCTGGTGGCCATGTCGGCGGGCTGGTGTCAAGGTTGGCCGGCTGGTGGCCAGGTTGGTGGCTGGTGGTTAGGTTGGCCAGGGTGGCTGGCTGGTGGCTAGTGTGGCTGATTGGCGGTCAGGGTGGCTGCCTGGGGGCCGGATTAGCTGTCTGGTGGCCAGGTTGGTTGGTGGTGTCCAGATTGGCTGGCTGGTGGCCAGGTTGGTTGGTGGCTAGCTTGGCTGGTGGCCAAGCTGCCTGGTTGGTGGCGGGGCTGGTTGGCTGATGGTCTGGTTGACTGGTGGCCAGGTCGGCAAGCTGGTGATCAGGTTGGCTCGCTGGTGTCCGGTTTGGCTGGCTTGTTGCTAGTTTGACGGGCCGGGGTTCAGTTTGACTAGCTGGTGGCCAGATTGGTGGCTGGTGTCCAGATTGGCTGTCTGGTGGCCAGGTTGGCTAACTGGTGGTCAGGTTTCCTGGATGCTGGCCAGGTTGGCTTGCTGGGGGCCGGATTGGCTGTCTTGTGGCCAGGTTGGCTGACTGGTGGCCAGGTTGGTTGGTGACTGGCTTGGCTGGTGGGCAGGCTGGCTGGTTGGCTATCTGGGGGTCAGGTTGGCTGGCTGGGGGCTAGGTCGGCTGGCTGCTGGCCAGTGTGGCTGGCTGGTGTCAAGGTTGGCCGGCTGGTGGCCAGGTTGGCTGGTGGTCAAATCGGCTGGCGTGTGGCGAGGTTGGCTTTCTGGTTGTCAGGTTGGTTGGCTAGGGGTTAGATAGGTTGTCCGGTGGCCAGGATGGCTGGCTAGTGGAGGGATTGGTTGAATGGTGGTCAGGTGGTCTGATGGAAAGGTTGGCTGATGGCCAGGTTAGCTGGTGGCCAGATTGGCTGGCTAGTGGCCAGATTGGCTGGCTAGTGGCCACGTTGTCTGGCTGCTGTTCAGAATGAATGGCTGGTGGCCAGGTGGGCTAGCTTGTGGTCAGGTTGGTCGGCTGGTGTCCAGATTGGATGGCTGGATGGCCGGGTTGCTGGTTGGTGCCTAGACTGGCTTCCTGGCGGCCAATTTGGCTGGCTGGTGGCCGGGTTGGCTGGCTTGTGGCGGGGTTGGTTGGATGGTGGTCAGGTGGTCTGGTGGTCGGGTGGCCAGGTTGGCTGGTGGCGAATTTGACTGATGGCCAGATTAGCTGGTGGCCAGGGCGGCTGGCTGCTGTTCAGGATGAATGGCTGGTGGCCAGGTTGGTTGTTGGCTAGCTTGGCTGGTGGCCAGGCTGGCTGGTTGGTGGCGGGGCTGGTTGGCTGATAGCCAGGTTGACTGGTGGCCAGGTCGGCAAGCTGGTGCTCAGGTTGGCTCGCTGGTGTCCAGGTTGGCTGGCTTGTGGCTAGTTTGACGGGCCGGTGTCCAGTTTGACTAGCTGGTGGCCAGATTGGTGGCTGGGGTCCAGGTTGGCTGTCTGGTGGCCAGGTCGGCTAACTGGTAATCAGGTTTCCTAGATGCTGGCCAGGTTGGCTTGCTGGGCGCCGGATTGGCTGTCTTGTGGCCAGGTTGGCTGACTGGTGGCCAGGTTGGTTGGTGGCTGGCTTGGCTGGTGGCGAGGCTGGCTGGTTGGCTATCTGGGGGTCTGGTTGGCTGGCTGGGGGCTAGGTCGGCTGGCTGCTGGCCAGGATGGCTGGCTGGTGGCCAGGTTGGCGGGCTAGTGTCAAGGTGGGCCAGCTGGTGGCCAAGTTTGGCGGGCTGGTGTCAAGGTTGGCCGGCTGGTCGCCAGGTTGGCTGGTGGTCAGATCGGCTGGCGTGTGGCGAGGTTGGCTTTCCGGTTGCCAGGTTGGTAGGCTAGGGGTTAGATCGGTTGTACGGTGGCCAGGATGGCTGGCTCTTGGCCAGGTTGGCTGGCTGGTCACGGGGTTGGTTGCATGGTGGTGGCCGGGTTGGCTGTTGGCCAGGTCCGCTAGCTGGTGGTCAGGTTGGCTGGCTGGTGTCCAGTATGGCTAGCTGATGGACACGTTGCGTGGCTGGTGGTAAGGTCGGCTGGCTGGTGCCAGATTGGCTGACTGGTCGCCAAGTTGGCTGGCTGGTGACCAGGTTGGCTAGCTGGTGGTCAGGTTGGTTAGTTAGCGGTTAGATCGGTTGTCCGGTGACCAGTATGGCTGGTTAGTGGTTAGCTGGTTAGCGCCAGCTAGCCAGGTTGGCTGGTGGCGAATTTGGCTGATGGCCAGTTTAGCTGGTGGCCAGGCTGGCTGGTGGCCAGGGCGGCTGGCTGGTGGTCAGGTCGGCTGACTGGTGGCCAGGTTGACCGACTGGTCACCTGGCTGGATCGTTGGTGGCCGGGTTGGCTGGTTGGGGTCTAGACTAGTTTCCTGGTGGCCAAATTGGCTGGCTGGTGTCTGGGTCGGCCGTTTGGTGCCCAGTCTGGCTTCCTGGTGGCCAAATGGAGTCGCTGGTGGCCCGGTTGGTTAGCTGGTGGCAACGTTTGCTGGCTGGCGGCAACGTTAGCTGGCTAGTGGTTAGGTCGGCTAGCTGGTGGCCAGGTTGGCTGGCAGGTGGCTGGGTAAGCTGAGCGGTGTCCAGGGTAGCTGGCTGGTGGCATGGTTGGCTGGCTGGTGGCCAGGTTTGCTGGCTGGTGGCCAAGTTGGCTGGCTGATGGCCAGGTTGGCTGGCTGGTGGCCAGATTGGCTTCCTGGCCAACAGGTTAGGCATTTGGTGGCCAGGCTGGTTGTGTTTTTGTCAGATTGGCAGGTGGTGGCCAGGTTGGATGCCTGGTGGCCAAGTTAGCTGGCCAGTGGTCAGGTTGCACGTTACACGTTCAACGTTGCATGTTGCAAGTTGTTCGTTGCAAGCTGCATTTTGTACGTAGAACGGTACACTTAACACGTTGCACATTGCGCGTTGCACGTTGCATGTTGCATGTTACTCGTTGCACGTTGCAAGATGTACGTTGCAAGATGTACGTTGCATGATGCACGTTGCGCATTGCACGTTGCATGTTGCATGGTGCAAGTTGCTCGTTGCGCGGTGCACGTTGCGCGTTGCATGATGCAAGTTGCTCGTTGCACGTTGCAAGTTGTACGTTGCACGTTGCATGTTGCAGGCAGCACGGTGCCCTTTTCACGTTGCACATTGCGTGTTGCACGTTGCATCTTGCATGTTGCTCGTTGCAAGTTGCACGTTGCTCGGTGCATGGTGCTTTTTGTACGCAGCACAGTGCACCTTGCACGTTGGTCGTTGCACGATGCTCTTTGCACGTTCCACGCTGTATGTGGCACAATGCCTGTTGCATATTGCACTTTGCATGTTGCACGTTGCACGATGCACGTTGCGCGCTGCACGTTGCGCGTTGCACGTTGCATGTTGCACGTTTCTCGTTGCATGTTGCATGTTGTATGCTGCATGGTACATTTTGCATATTGCGCGTTCTGCATTACACGTTCACGGTGCAGGTTGCACGTTGCGCATGACATATTGCATGTTGCAGGTTGTACGTTGCACGCTGCATATTGAACGTTGCATATTCTACGTTGCAAGCTGTACGTTGCACGATGAGCGTTGCGCGTAGCACGCAGCACGGTGCATTTTTCACGTTGCACGTTGCGCATTGCATCATCCATTTTGCATGCTGCACGTTACACGTTGCACAATAGCGCCAGCTAGCTACCCTGGCCATCAGCCAGACAATCTGGCCACCGGCCAGTTAACCCGGTCACAAGCCAGCCAACCTGACCACCAGCCACCATATGACCATCAGCCAGCCGACCAGAGCACCAGCCAGACGACCCGACCATCAGTTAGCCAATGTGGCCACCAGCCAGCCAACCTTGCCAGCAGCCACCCAACCAAGACCTGGACTGGCCAACCCGGCCCACAGCCAGCCAACCTTGTCACTAGCCATCCAAACTGGCCAACAGCCAGACAGCCTAGCCACCAGAGTGCCAACCTAGCCACCAGCCACCAGCCAGCCGACCTAGCCACCAGCCAGCCAATGTGGCTACCAGCCAGCCAACCTGGACTCCGCCCAGCAGATCTAGCCACCAGCCAGCCAACTTGGACACCAGGAAGCCAACCTGGCCAGCAGTCAACCAACCTGACCAAAAGCAAACCAACCTAGCTATCTGCCATCTATCCTGAACACCAGCCGGCCAAAGTTACCACTAGCCAGCCAACCTGGCCACCAGCAAGCCCATCTGGCCACCAGGCAGGCAGCCTGTAAACCAGATAGCCAGCCTTGCCACCAGCCAGCCAATTTGAACACCATCCAGCTAACCTAGCCACCTGCCAGTCAACTTGGCCACCAGGAAGATAACCTGGCCACCAGCCAGCCGACCTGACCACCAGCCAGCCAGTGTGGCCACCACCCAGCCAATCAACCTGGCCCTCAGCCAGTCCACCCGTCCACCAGAAAGCCAACCTAATTACCAGCTAGCCACCCTGGACCCCGCCCAGCTAACCAGGAAGCCAACCTGGCCACCAGTCCACAAGCCTGACCAACCACCAGTCAATCTGGGTAGCAGCCAGCCAACCTGAACACCGCCCAGCTAACCTAGCCACCTACCAGCCAACTTAGCCACCAGGAAGCCAACCTGGCCACCAGCAAACCAACCTGAGCACCAGCCAGCCAACCTGGCCACCAGACAGCCCACCTGACCACCAGCCAGCCAATGTGGCCACCACCCAGCCAATCAACTTGGCCATCAGCCAGTCAACCCGTCCACCAGATAGCCAACCTAGCTACCAGATAGCCAACCTGAACACCGCCCAGCTAACCTAGCCACCAGACAGCCCACCTGACCACCAGCCAGCCAATGTGACAACCAGCCAGCCAACCTGGCCACCAGCCAGTCAGCCTGTCCACCAGATAGCCAACTTAGCTACCAGCCAGCCAGCCTGGACACCGCCCAGCTAACCTAGCCACCTGCCAGCCAACGTGGCCATCAGGAAGCCAACCTGGCCACCAATCAACCCATCTGACCACCATCCAGCCAACCTGGCCACCTGCCAGTTAACCTGACCACCTAGCTACCAGCCAGTCAACCTGCCCACCAGATAGTCAACCTGGCTACCAGCTAGCCAGCCTGGACACCGTCCAGCTAACTTAGACACCGCCCAGCTAACCTAGCAACCTGCCAGCCAACGTGGCCACCTGCCAGCCGATCTGACCATCAGCCAGCCAATGTGGCCAGCAACCAGCCAACCTGGCCACCAGCCAGTCGACCTGTCCACCTAGCTACTAGCCAGTCAACCAGTCCACCAGATAGTCAACCTAGCTACCAGCCAGCCAACCTGCACACCGCCCACCAGACCCAGCCACCAGCCAGTCAACCTGTCCACCAGATAGTCAACCTAGCTACCAGCCAGTCAACCAGGACACCGGCCAGCCACACTGTCCGCCAGCCAGCCAACCTGCCCCCAGCCAGCCACCCTGACCGTCAATCAGCTACACTAGCCACCAGCCAGCCACCCTGGCCAACCTGACCACCAGCCAGCCAACCTGGCTACCAGCCAAAGGCAACCGCCCTTGCCACAAGCTAATCAACCTGGCCACTAGCCAGCCAACCTGGACACCAGTGAGCCAGCCTGGCCACCAGCTAGCCAGTCTGGCCACTGGACAACCAATCTAACCACTAGGCAAACAACCTGACCACCAACCAACCAACCTGACCACCAGGCAGCCAACCTAGCCACCAGCCAGACAACTTGGCCACCAGGAAGCCAACCTGGCCACCATCCAGCCGACCTGACTACCAGAAAGCCAATGTGGCCACCAGCCAGCCAACGTGGCCACCAGTCAGTCAACCTGTCCAACAGATAGCCGACCTGACCACAAGCCAACCAACCTGACCACCAATCAGCCAACCCGGCCACCAACCAGCCAAATTGGCCGCCAGGAAGCCAGTATAGGCACCAACCAGCAACCCGGCCACCCAACGTGGCCACAACCAGCCACCCTGGCCACCAGCCAACCAAACTTACCTCCTGTCAGTCAACCTGTCCACCAGCCAGCCGACCTAATTACCCGCCAGCCAACCTGGCTACCAGACAGCCAACCTAGACACCTGTTAGTTAGAACATTACTAATAAGCATGGTCATTGCCAGTAACCAAGGCAACTGACCTTTGCAACAAGACCGGTGACCTTTTCAACAAGGTCACTGACCTTCTCAACAAGGTCACTGAACTTTTCGACAAGATTATTGAACTTTTCGATAAGGTCACTGACCTTTTCGACAAGGTTATTGAACTTTTCGACAAGGTCACTGAACTTTTCGACGAGGTCACTGAACTTTTCGACAAGGTCACTGAACTTTTCGACAAGGTCACTGAACTTTTCGACAAGGTCATTGAACTTTTCGACAAGGTCACTGAACTTTTCGACAAGGTCACTGAACTTTTCGACAAGGTCATTGAACTTTTCGACAAGGTCACTGACCTTTTCGACAAGGTCACTGAACTTTTTGACAGGGTCACTGACCTTTTCAACAAGGTCACTGAACTTTTCGACAAGGTCACTGAACTTTTCGACAAGGTCACTGACCTTTTCAACAAGGTCACTGAACTTTTCGACAAGGTCACTGAACTTTTCGACAAGGTCACTGAACTTTTCGACAGGGTCATTGAACTTTTCGACAAGGTCACTGACCTTTTCAGGTTGGCTGTCTGGTGTTCATGGCGGCCAGAGAGGCGGCCGGCTGGGGGCAGGTTGGCTGGCTGGTGGACAGTGTGGCTGGGTGGTGGCCAGGTTGGTTGCCTGGTGGCCGGGTTGGTTGCCTGGTGGTCAGGTTGGTTGGTTGGTGGGCAGGTTGTTTGCCTGGTGGTTAGATTGTTTGTCCGGTGGCCAGACTGGCTAGCTGGTGGCCAGGCTGGCTCACTGGTGTCCAGGATGGCTGGCTGGTGGCCAGGTTGGCTGGCTGGTGGCCAGGTTGGTGGCTGGTGTCCAGATGGGCTGGCTAGTGGCCAGGTTGGCTCGCTGGTAGCCGGTTTGGCTGTCTGCTGGTTAGTTTGGCTGACTGGTGGCTAGGTCGGCTAGTTGGTGACCAGGATGGCTGGCTGTAGGGGAGGATGGCTAGCTGGTGGCCAGGTTGGTTGGCCGGTGGCAAGGTTGATTAGCTTGTGGCAAGGGCGGTTGTCTTGTGGCAAGGTTGGCTGGCTGTTGGTCAGGTTGGTTGGCTGATGGTCAGGTTGTCTGCTGGTGTTCATGGCGGTCAGTGTGGCTGGCTGGTGGCCAGGTTGGCTGTCTGGTGGCCAGGTTGGCTGCCTGGTGGCCAGGTTGGCTGTCTGGTGGCCAGGTTGGCTGCCTGGTGGTCAGATTGGTTGGTTGGTGGTCAGGTTGCTTGCCTAGTGGTTAGAATGGTTGTCCAGTGGCCAGACTGGCTAGCTGGTGGCCAGACTGGCTCACTGGTGTCCACGTTGGCTGGCTAGTGGCCAGGTTGATTAGCTTGTGGCAAGGGCGGTTGCCTTTGGCTGGTAGCCAGGTTGGCTGGCTGGTGGTCAGGTTGGCCAGGTTGGCTGGTTGGCGGACAGTGTGGCTGGCCGGTGTCCTGGTTGACTGGCTGGTAGCCAGGTTGGTGGCTGGTGTCCAGATTGGCTGGCTGGTGGCCAGGGTAGCTAGATGGTGGCCAGGTCAGCTAGCTGGTGGCCAGGTTGGCTGGCAGGTGGCTAGGTATGCTGAGCGGTGTCCAGGGTAGCTGGCTGGTTACCAGGTTGGCTGGCTGGTGGCAACGTTAGCTGGCTGGTGGTCAGCTCGGCCAGCTGGTAGCCAGGTTGGCTGGCTGGTGGCCAGATTGGCTTCCTGGCCAACAGGTTAGGCATTTAGTGGCCAGGCTGGTTGGTTTTTGGTCAGATTGGCAGCTGGTGGCCAGGATGCCATGTGGCTCGGTTAGCTGGGCGGGGTCCAGGTTGGCTAGCTGGTTTTTTTTTTTTTTTTTTTTTTTTTTTTTAGAGTCGTACGCGCACTCAAGGCTAAGGCCTTATAACGACGGACGTTGTGCGAGCAGAAGGTAACAGGGAGAGGGAGAGGAGCTGCCTATTGACATTGGTCTTAAATGTCTGCATATTGTATTGAGGGGGGAAGACTGAACGAGGTAGCGCGTTCCACATTCGTGTGGTTCGGTTAAAGAAAGAATTTCTATATTTGACAGTACGACCGAAAACGGGCTTCAAGGTGAATTCATGCGCATTCCGGGAGAGGCGTGTATCGCGGGAGAAGTTATGAAGGGGCGGAATGCAACTGGCTATTTCATCAGAGCATTTATGATGAAAGTAACGATAAAACAATGAAAGGCAGGATACGTTCCTGCGATGTTCCAGCGAGTCTAGTGTTTTGGTAATGCTGGGGTCATCTATCAGTTTTATCGCGCGTTTTTGTAATCTATCTAGTAGGTGCAATGAGGTCTTAGATGCACCAGACCAGACATGAGCGTTGAACTCCAATTTAGGACGAATGAACGCCTTGTAAATTGTAGCCAGATCGGTGGGTGTGAAGAATTTCTTGCATCTGTATAGGAAACCTAGGCATTTCGCGGCATTCTTAGCGACACTGAATATGTGATCATTCCAACAAAGGTTGTCACTGATGCACATACCCAGGATGGAAAGCTTTTCGGCTTCCGAGATACAAGTGCCATTCATGGATAATGGCAATGGGTCGGTGTTACGCTTTAACGACAGAAGACAGCATTGTGTTTTAGAAGCATTAAATTCCACTCTATTGTTTTTACCCCATTGGATGATGCTGTCGATGTCGGAATTTAATGAGCTTAACATACGCTGCCGCTCACTATTTACAGCCGAAGTGCAGGGTCGTAAAGAAGTGAACGAATATGAGAAGCTGAGGGTACTGTCGTCAGCGAAGGAGTGAATTGGATTAGAAGTAACAGACAAGAGATCATTTATAAAAATGAGAAAGAGTGTCGGAGACAAAACGGAGCCCTGGGGAACACCAGCATTTACATAGTGAGTGTCAGACTTGAATCCGTCCAAGACAACTTGAATTGAACGATTCGAAAGGTAGCTTCTAATCCATAGAAGAAGAGAGTCGTCGATCCCGAATGCACGCATTTTCGACAAAAGAGCTTCATGCCAGACTCTGTCAAATGCTTTCGAAATATCAAGTGCAACTACTTTGCTCTCACCCGCCTGGTGGAGCGAATGATTCCACTTCTCGGTGAGATATGCCATCAAATCACCAGTGGATCTGTTGCTGCGGAAACCGTACTGCCGGTCATTGAGGAGTTTCTGCGACTCGAGATATTTCATTAACTGACGATTTATCAGTGTTTCCATGACCTTGGAAAGAAGGGACGTTAGTGCAATGGGTCGGTAATTGGAGAGAGAAGAAGATTCGCCTTTTTTGGGAATGGGCTGGACAAATGCTGTTTTCCACCTACTCGGGTAGAGCCCAGAAGAGTAGGAAAGGTGAAAAAGCTTACGCAGTGGTTTTGCCAGCGTAGAAGAACACCTCTTCAGAATTATTGGGGAAATACCATCTGGACCAGCGGATTTGAGTATGTCAAGTTCTTTAAGAACCCTTGCAACTGCACGAGTACGGAAATGAATTTGTCCCATGCTGGAATTTACGTGCTCTAGAACAGGCGGTGACAAAGATGATTTGGGGAGCTGCGAGTTCGCTGCGAAGTGGGCAGCAAGCAGATTAGCTTTGTCTAAGGGTTTGACAGCTGGAATGCCATTGTGAATGAGCGTAGGTATAGATTGACGGTTGACGGGTTGACTGGCTGATGGCCAGGTTGATTGGCTGGGTTTTGGCCACATTGGCTGGCTGATGGTCAGGTCGGCTGGCAGGTGGCCAGGTTGGCTTCCTGGTGGCCACGTTGGCTGGCAGGTGGCTAGGTTAGCTGGGCGGTGTCTAAGTTAGCTGGGCGGTGTCCAGGCTGGCTGGCTGGTAGCTAGGTTGACTCTCTGGTGGACAGGTTGACTGGCTGGTAGCTAGGTGGACAAGTTGACCGGCTGGTGGTCAGTTGGCTGGCTGCTGGCCACGTTGGCTGGCTGATGGTCAGGTCGGCTGGCAGGTGGACAGGTTGGCTGGATGGTGGTCAGATTGGTTGACTGGTGGCCAGGGTGGCTAGCTGGGGGCCGGATTGGCTGTCTTGTGGTTAGGTTGGTTGCTGGTGTCTAGGTTTGCTGTCTGGTGGCCAGGTCGGCTAGCTGGTGGTCAGGTTTCCTGGATGCTGGCCAGGTTGGCTTGCTGGGGACGGATTGGCTGTCTGGTGGCCAGGTTGGCTGACTGGTGGCCAGGTTGGTTGGTGCCTAGCTTGGCTGGTGGCCAGGCTGGCTGGTTGGCTATCTGGTCAGGTTGGCTGGCTGGGGGCTAGGCCGGCTGGCTGCTGGCCAGGATGGCAGGCTGGTGTCCAGGTTGGCTGGCTTGTGGCTAGGTTGACTGACCGGTGTCCAGTTTGATAAGCTGGTGGCCAGATTGGTGGCTGGTGTCCAGATTGGCTGGCTGGTGGCCAGGATATCTATCTGGTGGCCAGGTCAGCTAGGTGGTGGCCAGGTCGGCAAGCTGGTGATCAGGTCGGCTGGCTGGTGTCCAGGTTGGCTGGCTTGTGGCTAGGTTGACTGGCCAGTGTCCAGTTTGACTAGCTGGTAGCCAGGTTGGTGGCTGGTGTCCAGATTGGCTGGCTGGTGGCCAGGATAGCTAGCTGGTGGCCAGGTCAGCTAGCTAGTGGGCAGGTCGGCAAGCTGGTGATCAGGTCGGCTGGCTAGTGTCCAGGTTGGCTGGCTTGTGGCTAGGTTGACTGGCCGGTGTCCAGTCTGACTAGCTGGTGGCCAGATTTGTGACTGGTGTCCAGATTGGCTGGCTGGTGGCCAGGTCGGCTAGCTGGTGGTCAGGTTTCCTGGATGCTGGCCAGGTTGGCTTGCTGGGGGCCGGATTGGCTGTCTGGTGGCCAGGTTGGTTGCTGGTGTCCAGATTGGCTGGCTGGTGGCCAGGTTAATTGGTGGCTAGCTTGCCGAGTGGCCAGGCTGGCTGGTTGGTGGCGGGGTTGGTTGGCTGATGGCCAGGTTGACTGGTGGCCAGGTCGGCAAGCTGGTGATCGGGATGGCTGGCTTGTGGCTAGTTTGACTGGCCGGTGTCCAGTTTGACTAGCTGGTGGCCAGATTGGTGGCTGGTGTTCAGATTGGCTGTCTGGTGGCCGGGTCGGCTAACTGGTGGTCAGGTTTCCTGGATGCTGGTCAGGCTGGCTTGCTGGGGGCCGGATTGGCTGTCTGGTAGATAGGTTGACTATCTGGTGGACAGGTTGACTGGCTGGTAGCTAGTTGGACAGGTTGACTGGCTGGTGGCCACGTTGGCTGGCTGCTGGCCACATTGGCTGGCTGATGGCCAGGTCGGCTGGCAGGTGGCCAGGTTGGCTTCGTGGTGGCCATGTTGGCTGGCAGGTGGCTAGGTTAGCTGGGGGGTGTCCAGGTTGACTGGCTGGTAGCTAGGTGGACAGGTTGACTGGCTGGCGGCCAGGTTGGCTTGCTGGTGGCCACATTGGGTGGCTGGTGGCAGGGTTGGCTGTCAGGTGGCTAGGTTAGCTGGGCGGGGTCCAGGTTGGCTAGCTGGTAGCTAGGTTGGCTATCTGGTGGACGGGTTGACCGGCTGATGGCTAGGTTGATTGGCTGGGTTTTGGCCACATTGGCTGGCTGATGGTCAGGTCGGCTGGCAGGTGGCCAGGTTGGCTTCCTGGTGGCCACGTTGGCTGGCAGGTGGCTAGGTTAGCTGGGCGGTGTCTAAGTTAGCTGGGCGGTGTCCAGGCTGGCTCGCTGGTAGCTAGGTTGACTATCTGGTGGACAGGTTGACTGGCTGGTAGCTAGGTGGACAAGTTGATCGGCTGGTGGTCAGTTGGCTGGCTGCTGGCCACGTTGGCTGGCTGATGGTCAGGTCGGCTGGCAGGTGGCCAGGTTGGCTGGATGGTGGTCAGATTGGTTGACTGGTGGCCAGGGTGGCTAGCTGGGGGCCGGATTGGCTGTCTTGTGGCTAGGTTGGCTTGCTGGTGGCGGGGTTGGTTGGATGGTGGTCAGGTGATCTGGTGGCCAGGTTGGCTGGCTGGTGGCAAGGTTGGTTAGCCGGGGGCAATGTTGGTTGGCTGGTGGCAAGATTGGCGTGCTAGTTGGCTGGCCGGCGGACAGCTCACCAGGCCACTACAGGTGGCCGGCAGCTCGACAGCTGAGCAGGCCACTATAGGTGGCCGGCAGCTCGACAGCTCACCAGGCCACTATAGGTGGCCGGCAGCTCGACAGCTCACCAGGCCACTATAGGTGGCCGGCAGCTCGACAGCTCACCAGGCCACTATAGGTGGCCGGCAGCTCGACAGCTCACCAGGCCACTATAGGTGGCCGGCAGCTCGACAGCTCGACAGCTCACCAGGCCACTATAGATGGCCGGCAGCTCGACAGCTCACCAGGCCACTATAGGTGGCCGGCAGCTCGACAGCTCACCAGGCCACTATAGGTGGCCGGCAGCTCGACAGCTCACCAGGCCACTATGGGTGGCCGGCAGCTCAACAGCTTACCAGGCCAGCCTTATCGAAGCCAATTGGTATTATTGCCTTTACTAATAAACACCGAAGAAGGGTTCAAATTAGCAAAGTGCAAAAAACAGTTACATAAAAAACAGGATTTGACAATCAAATGGGCAAAGAGAGATGTGGAAGGAAATTAAAAAATCAGTTTTGAAGAAAGGGAGTGACGAAATCAAGAATATAATTTTTGACGAGAGAAACTACAATAATGACTTCGAAATTGCTAATAAATTTAACCATTATTTTATAAGAAGTGTGAAGTAAATTAGATCGACAATTGGAGACGTCGAAATTATAAATAGCTAGCTTTTACCCGCGGCTTCGCTCGCTTTAAATTCGGGGTAATACGGTTCCCCTTTCCTGATTTAGAAGACAGAAGAGAACACGCAACAGAATGTTATTTGAAAACGCTACTCTAGACGATATTATATGCCTTTCCATTTGGGGATAGAATGTAAAGATTCTGGGCATTGGACACACGCGAACATGCTACCTACAATTGTCCATGGGACAAGCACGACTTTTCCAAGTTCACCCCAGCCACCTTTAATGTTTGACCTTGCGCTTTGTTAATGGTCATAGCAAAACTAAGCTTTAGAGGAAATTGTAGCCTTTTTAGCTGGAACGGGAGATCTGCGGGAATTATTGGGATTCGTGGGATCATTACATTTTCACCCTTTCCTACGCCGGTTAGGATAGTGGCGCTAATGATATTGCGGCCAAGTTGTGTGACACGACGTCTGCGATAAAATCCCTGGCAGCGGTAACCCACAAATCAAAGACATCTCTTAACTGTCGCCTATCTCTAGATGAGATGGCTGAGCAGTTCAATATAAAAGTATTGTGGGTTCCCGGGCATAGGGATATTCCAGGAAACTGTGCGGCCGACGAACTCGCAAAGTTAGGGTCTAGCACACTCAGCCTACCTACCCTCGGGTACTTAGAAACACCAATAAGTACGGTAAAGCATATGATAAAACTCCAATGGAATGAGAGTAATATCGGCTTTATCACCTAACAACTCTGGCTTAAGTTAAACCTAGGACGAACCAGCGACCTAATGGCAACCAAAAGGGCAACCTTAAGTACTCTGGTGGGTATCATTACAGGTCACTGCATCATTGGGAAACACGCCGCCAGACTGGGAATATCCTCCAACGACTTCTGTCGCGGCTGCATGGACGAGGAGGAGGAGGAATCAATACATCACCTCCTCTGCTCATGCCCCTCTTTTGCGAATCGCAGGAGGATCTACCTCGGCGCGCCCTTCTAGTGAGCTACCAGACCATAAAATAGCTCAACTCCATCGTTTCATCAGAAGCACGGGTTGGTTCTCTGGTAGCGGATCTGGGTAACACGATCCATGTGGTATCACAATGGGCCGACTTCGGCCTACGTGTGGCTTATGCCGACCACATCAACCTAACCTAATCTAATACTAAGTTTCTTGTTAAGTGATGAATACTGTAGATTCTTCTTTCAGCAAGACAGGGAATAGCCTCAGAGCCGAATGAATGGATATTGTATATCCAGGAATCGGTGCCTTCCGGCTCTTGCCGAGAAGAACGCAATCCTATTATTATCTACACATTGCATCGACGGACGAGAGCTGCCCGCGAGCTCTATGAACAGAAAAGGAGGGAGGAGCATGCGCTTCTGAGAAGAAAAAAGAAGGAGCACGAGAGGCGCGAGATCGAGGAGATGGCGAGATGTTACTGCCAGGGCAGAAGCCTGCAGGGATGAGCACGGACAACTAGTAGTGGAGTCACAGTCGATGCTGAGATTGTGGAAGGACCACTTCTGCAGACTGTATAACGGCGATGATAGTCAAAATGCCGCCGTCAGGCAGAGCGAACCATTCACAATGGACGAAGACGAAGGAGAATCCCGTCCACCCGACCTAGACAATGTTAAGATAGCGATATCGAAACTTAAGTCTTATAAAGCTGCTGGAGCAGACGGACTCCCCGCGGAGCTGTTTAAAGCAGCTGGCGATGAGCTGGTTAGGAACATGCACCAACTCATCTGCAAGATATGGTCGGAAGAACGCATGCCCGATGAATGGAATCTCAGTATCGTTTGCCCGGTCCATAAGAAAGGAGACCCCTATGACTGCGCAAATTACAGAGGGATAAGCCTCCTGAACATCGCGTACAAGATCCTCTCTGGCGTACTGTGTAAGTACCTGAAACCGTTTGTGGACAATCTGATAGGTTCCTACCAGTGTGGTTTCAGGCCAGGAAAATCCACGATGGACCAAATATTTATACTACGGCAGATCTTGGAGAAGACTCATGAATTCCAGGTCGACAAGCACCATATTTTCGTCGACTTTAAGGCTGCGTATGACAGATTTTATAGAGACGAGCTATACGGAGCCATGTCATGTTTTCACATTCCTGCCAAACTCGTCAGACTGTGCAGGATGACTATGGAGACCTCTAGCTGCTCCATTAAGGTCGGAGGTGAGCTAACCGACCCCTTTGATGTTAAAAAAGGTTTTAGACAGGGTGACGCACTGTCATGTGATTTCTTCAACATTATTCTTGAGAAGATCGTGCGGGACTCTGCGGCCAATACAAGAGGTACGATCTACTTCAAGTCCACACAATTGCTTGCCTACGCAGATGACATTGACGTTATTGGACGAACAAAGCGAGACGTCAATGAGGCGTTCGCAAGCATTGAAGCAGAAGCGGCGAAAGTGGGTTTTAGGGTAAATGGGGACAAGACCAAATATATGCTGTCATCCAAGAAAGACGCACAACACCAACGTCTTGGTCAGAACGTCACCTTCGGCAGCTATATTTTTGAAGTAGTCAAGGACTTCGTCTACCTTGGCTCGATAGTGACAAGCATCAACGACACCAGCGTTGAGATAAAACGCAGAATAACTCTTGCCAATCGCTGCTTCTTCGGGCTCAAGAGGCAATTGAGTAGTAGAGCCCTCTCACGAGAAACTAAGGTTTCCCTCTACAAAACCTTAATCATCCCGGTCCTCCTCTACGGCGCTGAGGCTTGGACGTTATCAAAAGCGGAGGAAGAGGCTCTTGGACGTTTCGAGAGGAAAATTCTGCGTGCAATCTTTGGTCCCGTTTGTGTAAACGGAGAATGGAGGAGGAGATTCAACCAAGAACTGTACAGGCTGTACAGCGACATCGGCCTGGTTAGACGTCTTCGGATCCAACGTCTAAGATGGCTAGGCCATGTAGAGCGAATGGACATCAACGCTCTGGCCCGAAGAGTCTTCGACTCCAACCCGGAGGGACGACGCAGCAGAGTACGACCGCATTTAAGGTGGCGCGCATAGGTGGAAGGGGACCTCAACCAACTGGGCGTGCGGCACAGGAAGCGGCTGGCCAAAGATCGGGCCGGCTGGAGAGGCTTGTTGGTCGAGGCCCTGGCTCACTCCGAACTGTAGCGCCATCAAAGAAGAAGAAGAATGACTCTATGACGTCCGTTGCCAGCGGCCACTTTGTACTTTACCGTCTCCAACCGCGCCTCGACGGTGACCCCTCCGAAGAGTAACATACTTTGTGTGAATCGGTGCCCTAACAGAAAACTCTACTATCTGTTCGTATCCTGGTCGTCTTGTCGAAAGCCTATGTAGCTCGTCGTTCTCACAGTTCTTTGGACACTCCCTTACTTAGTATTTCTTTCTTTCGCTTTTCCCGTCGCTTTTTAATACCTAATTGCGTGTTTTCGTGTCAGTCCCTGTACTCGTTTTTGACGAAATTTGCTTAGTTCGAACCTACTGTTCCTGGGCGACTTCTCATTTTCTCTGCTGGGAACCCCTATTGTTTGGGATTTGTTTTGCCGTGTAAATAATGCTTTCCCTATATAGACTCCCCACTAGATACAAACAACCCTTCGATTCACAACACCTATTCAAGCGTTTTTCACAACTCCCAAGCACAGAGGAACTAGGTCAGGCATTTGATTAGGTGCCATAAGCGAATAACTTGAATTCTACAAAAGATCTAGTTTGATAAGTGCATTCACAGCCATTCCATGTCGCTCCATCAGTTCTATGTAGGTGCCGATTATTTCCCTCAGTTTGGTATTCGACAGGCGTTCCTCCAAAACACACACAGGATAGTAGCCATCGACTAAACACACCGTTACGTCCCACCTCTGTACCAATTGAAATCAGCAATCCTTTTAATTCAATTTGACGCATAATCATCCTCCATCTGCTGGATGCGTACGTACAATCCTCCATGCCTCTACCATCCGTCCATTACTGAGCTCAATCTGCGTGCATTCTGATTATTTCCGCATAGAATTACTCACCGTTATTCAAACGAAAAACTAATATATGTAAACGCGATTGAACGCTCGTATAAATTTTTATTGAAAAACATTTTTCCCCATAATTGCAAATTTTAATTAATCATTCCTCCGTCACGCCCATGCATGCGGGCGTGTGGCTCTCCAGAAAAAAGCATTAGAGATATGGCTGCATGTGGAGTATTTCAAAATTTATAATTGCGCGCCCTCAAAGCCCACTTCCGATTTCCTGCGGCCATTGATAAAACGCTAACTAATACATTTCAACCAGCGTCATCCATTTAGCTAGCAGTCGCGTTCAATCCATTTTTGTGTACATATCTCAGAAACAAAGTCGAAAAAAAGTGAATAATGTAGGTCCAATGGATGGCGTGAGTGTTGCGCGCTCTATCGCATATAGTAGCTCTTTGCGATCGGGATAATTAATCGAAATAATTATGATTGTGGACAGTTTCGTATGCCCACACAGGCACATGTCGAGGTATTTTGGATCCATATTTTCCGACAACATTTCATGGCCACTTTGGCCGAGGACCGACCGCACTGACAGATAGACGAATGGACAGAATGCTTGAGCTGGAGCTGGACCTGGGGAAGCGGAACTTCCATAGTGCGGGGGAGACCGTAAGTCAACATAGTTTGTGTACGTGTGCGTTTTTTTAGGGTAATTCCATTGCCTTTGCTTGGAAATTGACAACAGCGTCGTTGCGGTCGGTTAAAACGGCCAAACAGACGGGACGATGCAGGAAGCTCGTTTGTATGGATGCATGCGGTGGGTATTGAGTTTCGCGGGGTTGTTTAGTGGATGGGAATACACGAACACGCTTGGATGACGACAGTTAACCGTGAATGGTTATAAGACCGGAACTACGCATCGGGGGATTCGCGCACACGATCCGTATTGCTCGCACTTGGCGTTGTCATACGACTATGTGTATTGATAGCTGTTTGGTTGGCTAAATAAATTATCCACGCACTGTGCTACGGAATATTGGAGTTCTGATTCTCGCTTTTTTTTTTTTTTTTTTTTTTTTTTAATGAGAATTACGTACCTACCCATTGTACGTCGTCGTTGGTGGTTGCTTGAAGTACATTTTCGGCTGTGCGATTAGTAGTCGGCAGAGTGTGCTCGCTTACGCCTGCAATCGTGATTGAGTAAAAAAATAAATTATTTTGCAAGTGAAAGTTATTTTAAGGAAACGAATGCAATTTTTTTTTTCTAAGTACTTTTGGTGGAAAGTGTCATTTGGTATAAGCACGCCACGTGTAAACAAGAGAATTTGCTCGAATCTCTCGTTTAATTGATGGAATATGTGACTTTTTGAGTTCAAATATAAGATTAAATCCATTTTGGTGTGAAACACAATCAGAAAGAGCCACCGTGTGAGTTTTAAAAAGAGCACAGTCACTGGCGAAAGTTTTGAACCCGATTTTCTTACGAAAAAAAAAATTCTTGTTTGCCGTCAAATTACCACGTTCGATATCATTTTCTTTAACCTCTCTGCCAAATGCCAATATTTCTCTTATACCCTGTCTTAATCTACATAAAACCAACTTCCTAAGGTACCTAGTCGCAGAAAAAAAATAAAAATAAAAATCACAATCGACTTTACACACCCAGGAGAATGCCTAACGATTGACGGAAAATGCCATCGAACAACTACCACCTCATTCGCACGACACTCTTCACGTACTTAACCCTGAGTGTTGTCACATCCCAAAACACGCTCATAACTCTCGATCAAGGACCATTAGTTGGGGTAAGTTGACAAACAATCCACATATACGTTCCTACGTACATCTATAAAAATGTCAATTCAAAGCTAAGCCTGTCTTTAGTTAAAGGTATTTCCAGAATCCTCACGTACTGCCGTCTATACCTTCTTAGGTATACCGTATGCCGAGCCACCTGTAGGAGTGTTACGTTTTCAGGTAATGTATAAGCGTTAAAGCGGATTACATCAACTGTGATTCTTCTATTATCTTCGTTACAGTATCCTCGTCCGCATCGGGGTTGGAACAAGACCCTATTGGCAACTGTTGCAAAACCCATATGCCCCCAGATAGCCAACAGTGTATATGATGAGACGCCAGATGGTGCACCTGCACGCGAACCGGAAATGCATGAGAATTGCCTGTACCTGAACATTTGGGTTCCTGAGGTGAGACAACGAACGAACGAGTAACAAGCTTAAGCAGTGAATAATGACATCAACTTATGGTTGGGTTGATTCCATTCTAGGTTGGCATGCGATTCGGTAGTCTACCGGTACTGGTCATAATCACCGGCGAAGAAATGTCCTTCGATTGGTCAAGAAATCGACCTAGCGGCCTGGACCTTGCCGCAGAGGGCATAGTGGTCGTGACCGTTCAGTATAGGAGCAACGTTTTCGGTTGGATAGGCCTGAACAATCAGGAACTACCTGGAAATTATGGTATTCATGACCAGGAATTAGCATTGCAATGGGTTCAGCATAATATCGTGCATTTTGGTGGCAATCCAAAACAGGTGACTCTACTCGGTCACGGAACAAGTGGCTTTGCATGCGCCCTAATCCACATGATTAGTCCGAGGAGCAACAATTTGTTCGGTCAGCTGATTCTAATGTCCGGGACAGTGGTTAATTTGAATCCGGCCAACAACTTGCAGCCATCCCGAAGGGTCATCGAGAAGTTGGGCTGCCACTTTGAGGCACTCAACCGAGTGGTAGTGGAGTGCTTGCAATCGAAGAGTACCAGTGACTTACAGAAGGCATTCGAGAGTGTTTATGCGAATGGAAATTATTCGTCGGTAATGGGTCCGATTGTGGATACATTCCGACCCGAAGCTGAGCGATATATACCAGTTGGCATACTGCAGGCATTAGCCGAAGGCAACTATACCAAGCGTCCCGTCATCGTGGGCATATGCTCGAATGAGGGAGCTTTTATCCACGACTACTGGATCGATTTGGCCAAAGAGGGCTATGCTCCTTTGAGGGCTTACATTAATCACACGACCATTCCGACAGTGCTGCGAGAAATACACTTTCCATCTGCAATGGATAAGACTCAAGTGCTGGACACTCTCAACTGGAAGTACTTTGGTCAGATTGGTACAAGTGCCAGTTATCTGCTTGACGCAATGCAACGTATGATATCGGAGGCAAAGTACGAGGCATTCTTCTTCCATGTGACCGAGAGCCTGGCCCGACGAACGGCCATGAACTTGACAGACGGTGTGAATGTAAACTTGTACTCGTACGCTTTTCAAATGGATAATTCAATGGATTTACGTGGCAAGGTCAATCTATTTGGCGGAGCGTCACACTCGTCCGATTTACCATTCCTCCTGGGACCGAGCTTGTTTCAGCAAATCGCCCGTCGACGATTCACAGCGTCTGAGGAGAAAATCTGCCGAAAGATGCGGTCAACGTTTGCGAGTTTTGTGAAAAGTGGTAATCCCACACCGGGAAGAATCTACGACGCTTGGTTGCCCTACACACTGGAACGGAAATTCATTCAGATAATTGGCGATGCAAGTTCGGAACCGTTGCGTAGTGCTTTCCGCAGTTCATTCGAGAAGAATCTGCCGGAGATTGAAAGTCTCTTGGAGCGGAAATCGAGCGCGGGATTGTCACGACTCAACCGGAATGATTTCAATCCTTACATAATCGCAGATCGTGCTACGATGCCGGATAACCGGTATACAAAAGCGTCATATCTCTCGAACCAACAGGATTACACGTACTTCTATCACCTGAAGAAAGTCTATTCATTCTGGAACGTGCTTCTACCCAACATTGCTCATCACAATCCATTAAATGTGAGTGGAAATGACACGATGGATGAGGTCATGAGTCAGCGGGTACGTTTCCTCGAAGCATCTGCCGATGCTGTCCGCTACAAGCATGCATTCTTCCTCATGCTGACCTTGGTATGCATCCTATTGGCATTACTCGGAGTTTGTATCTATCTGTTACGTCGTCCTGGCACGGGTTTTTCGACACAGTCATTATGACAAAAGTTTTTTCTTCGGACGACCATCTTTGACCGTCAGCGGTGGCGGAAAGATGGTCGAACGAAGAGGACAACAACTCAAACCCCAACTCCCAAGTTGCCCCGAAGAAATTCCAATTGGCGACGACAGTTACAACAGCAATCAGAGATCCAACAGCACCCGGATGGAATCGAACAACGACCAACCACCATCACCACTTCTTCCAACCAACAAATCGACAAACGACCAACGAAGAAGACCAAGACCAAGAGCAAGCAAGGAACGAGCAGAGACGTGGTGGATTCTGAGCCCGGCAAACAGCACCAAGAGATGGATATTAGAAACTGGCAGTACCAATTGACGTGTGATTAAGGCTAAACTAAGCGTGAGTACTTTAAGTCAATAAATGGATAAAGCGTTTGTACACGAGTGTGTTTGATTTAGAGTAGAGATCGGGCACGCCGAAATTGGGCTAATGGCCAACTTAACATGGAACTGCCCAGGCATTTCGGCACAGACTCCACACTAATCAGATTAATTCGAAGCCCATATGTATATCCTTCTTTCACTTTCACACATGTCACATTACAGACAAGTCATCAGGAGCTTTCAGGGTCATCGGGCTGTGTCCTCCGGTCGAGAAATGGAACTCCCTCGAGATAATTATTTGCAAAAACAGATTACAAAACGTGCCGGCTAGAAGAGGTGACATTACCCGCACTACCCAGAAACGCTGACATACATATACCATTCGATATATGTAGCCCCGAACTAATTGCTTCTGCTAACCGTATCATCTCAATAATTAGTGCCCCAATCGTATGCCATAATACGCAGCACAACATGCGTTGATGGCAACCAGGATGGAGGCTGATGGTTGGCACAAAGACGAAACGAACCTAGTGCGGTTGCTGACGGATGGATGTGTGCCGATGGTTGTCATCGACACAGCCACGAGGTAAAAGGTGACTCTAAAAAGAAAGACACAAGTACATAGATGGAATCTAATTTTACCTCACTCCTCCGGTGGAAGTTGGGATTCTCATGGAAACCCTAATACCATACACCCTCATCCTGGGGTTTTGTGTTTAAATTTCTTCCTTAGATACGTGATGCCAGTGACTCAATCCTGTCGTCTTTCCCTAACCTGACATTTCGAATGTGGAACGAAAGGTATGTAGCATATTGACGACAAGGACGACCGACGGGACGTGTGCATATGTGTGGGGGAATGGGTATGTAGCTGTGCACTAGGCCAGAAGATTTTTATAATAGATTCGATTTCTTGGGAAATTACACAGCGATACAATTTTAATTCAATCGCTTCGCTATCGATTGGGATTCGTCGAGTTCCGGGTCGAAGTGGATGGCGACGGAAGTGCAGTTTCCCTTTTTCGTTTTTTTTTTATTTTTTTTCGTTTTTGTACGTTTCCCTTTCATTTTATCCTTGTCCTGGAGTGCCAGGGTACACGGATGCACACGGGATCCGGCTCTGAGTGATGCAGTATGTGCCGGATTAAGTAATTGAAAGGCAAAGCTTTTCATTTTACTGGGTTCAGTGAACATCCTTGTGCATGTGCATGGGTGTGTGTGTTGGGGTGGTTTAATAGGACAACTGGTGGAATGTTTGAATTACCGTGAATACAATCCCGTCGGTTTGGCTTCTGCGTCGTCAAATGGTTTGCGGGCAGGAAACCATGTGTCACTCTGAATAAATGAGTAAGGACGAGGATTAAGATAATTGTATGTGTATCTGACTCTAGCAAGACGGAAGGGTATCAAGGAGGAAGCTCGATGACCAAATGGATCTCTTTACCGGGTGACAGTATAATATTCGGAAAATTAAATGTTTTTTTGCTTCCAAGCCGTTACCGGAGAAGCCAAGGTACGTATACGGATATCTCGAACACTGCGGAGTCAAGTAGGACCAGCAAAATTTGACATTGAGACGCTGCAGTCGCAAGAGACCACCCTCAAGCTCTCACAAGAGCCAATGCAAACTGCACAAATCATAGAACAGCAATGGAGGCATGGTCAAAGTGCCATCAGGGATGCTGCCTCTGATGTATTAGGTTTCCAGCCACCATCGAGGATAAACCCTTGGTTTGATGACGAGTGCAGTCGGGTACATGCAGCAAAATAGAGTGCATATGTACATGATCACGTTTCATTGACGTACGAGAGCTGCTCGTGAGCTCTATGAGCGGGAAAGAAGGGAGGAGAACGGGCTTTTCAGAAGGAAATAGAAAGAGCATAAGAAACACTCGATCGAGAGATGTTATCGTAGGAACGACGTTCGAAAGTTTTGTGTTGGACTCTGACGCACGATGAGCGAGTTCGGATCCCGATAACACCAATGCCATCGAATGTTCATTTCGCGTCGTCCCTCCTCGGCGGGGTACTGGCAAAACCCCCCGTAGTATAACTTGCCTTGAAAATGCTTTTCGATTCACGCCGCTCGGAATCGGCATTAAACTGTAGGTCCCTTTCACCTGTGTTAAAAATAAATCACACACAACATGGGTGATTGAAGAGAAGCTTGCCTCTGGTCCTTCATGGGCTATAACGCCACCAAAAGAGGAAAAAAGAAGATGACAGTGTCTATTTGGACGAGGTATATAGAGCCATGTTATGTTCTGACATCCCTGCCAAACTCGTCAGATTGTGCAGGATGACAATAGAGAATTCTCGCTACTCCATAAAGGTCGATAAGGAGTTAACCGGAACCTTCGATGTCAAAAAAGAATTCAGACGGGACGACGCATTGTCATGTGATTTTTTCAACATCTTCCTTGACAAGATCGTGCGGGATTCACTGGCCAATATAAGAGGCACGATCTACTTCAAGTCTGCACAATTGCTCACATACGCACGCTCATGATATTGGCATGATGTTTAGAAAGCAGCGAGACGTCAATGTGACCATTGAAGCAGAAGCGGCGTAGTCAAGGATTTCGTCTACCTTGGTTCACTGGTAACAAGCGGCAACGAAACCAACGCAGAATAACTCTTGCAACCGCTGTTTCTTCGGGCTCAAGAGGCAATTGAGCACTGGAGCTCTCTCTCGGAAAACTAAGGTGAGCCTCTATAGAACCTTAATCATCCCGGTCCTCCTCTATGATGCAGAGGCTTGGACGTTTCGAGAGGAAAATTCTGGGTACAATCATCGGTCCCGTTTGTGTTGACGGAGAAGGAAATTCAACCAATGACTGTACCGGCTGTACAGCGACATCGGCCTAGTACGACGTCTATATATCCAATGTCTAAGATGGCTAGGCCATGTAGACCGAATGGACAACACGGCTCCAGCCCAAAGAGTCTTCGACTCAAACCCCAAGGAACGACGTTCCAGGGACGGCATAGGTGGAAAGCGATCTTAACCAACTGGGCGCGCGACACTGGAAACAGCTGTTGGTTAAGGCCCAACAAATGGGGATCTGTCGTAAGGACAGAATGTACTCTTTAGACATTTCTTAAGACCAAAACTTGAAAAACCTGGATATGATTAAGCTTGTGACCTTAGATTTCTCATTGACCAAAATCAAAAGTTTCTAGCGATTCGGCCGGTCTACAGCGTTAACAAAAGCTTTTAGCATAAGGTCCTAAAGTATCATCAGACCCTATTAGGGTTTTGGCTAGGTAACAAATCCTATTACCTTTTTATCACCAACTTTACTCTCTAAATACTATTGATTCCTGATTTCTAGGAGAGGCAAGCCATCCAATATAGATTTCTAGGTTAAATGAGATATGTATATAAAAATCTCTGTTAGTAGCCTGCTATTACGCAAAAGGTCAACAAGCTTCTCGAACCTTAACTAGCTTTTTTTCAAGACAGAAATCCTGAAACGTTTTAAGATAGCTAAAATGTTTAAAACCGTTTTGCTCTTTTTGTCCACTGGCTAGGTCGTAACCAATAAACCTCGTCTCTAGCCGTCCTGCTTAGTGTAGTTTTTTTTCCACATACATAAGTAGAGTTAGACATCTGATTAGCCTAAGGTTCGGCTGGGCTCTTGCTTAAGCAAAGAGAGGTTTTTCGTCCACTGTGAGAGGGTTTAACATGGAGTAGGTTTGGTCTTATATTAATGTTGGTAAAATGTCGCATAAATTTTTTTAAATATAAGGCTTCTGTCATCTATGGGAGCACTTAGATGTAGCTACAGGTCTATTCCGCTAACAGTCACCTTGGGATTCGTCAGGGAATGGAGAATTTACGATGGTCATTCTACACTATCTGGCAAGTTGGACGAAGACGTGCAAGATGGCTTATGCTTATGCAGCTTTAGGAGACGATAAATTCCTGCGTTGTGTGCACCGCAAACGCTTTTTAAAGGGTGACTCTATTATAAGTTGTAGACGTTGATATTTGAGAACCTATGAAGCTTAATAGAAATAGCATTTTACTACCTTAGTTGACCCACGAGTGTCAAATTAAGGCAATTAAGCCCTTGACCACTTATTGACTCTCCAACTAGATTAAACATTGATCGAAGAGAGCATGTAGAGTACAATTTTGGAAGAGCATGACTACGTGATGGCTTTCTCTCTGTATGGTATCACCTAAAGTTACCGCTGTTTTATCGGCATAGACAAGTATGGATACGTCAACCACATAGAAAATAGTCTAGAGGCGTTAAATAGCATGATCTACCCGGGCAATTGACTAGCCCAAAACGCGAGGCATATTGGTCATCGATTTGCGTGCTGCGTGGCCGCCCTAATGGAATGTAAGGCTCAGCGTGAATTTTGGAACGAGCTGAACCTTTCGGAAGCTTTGAACGAGAGACGGCGCTATTGACGACCACGATCGTATTGGTCATTTTTACTCTTCACAAGGAAAAGATTTGTATCAAGATACACCTACCCCCGTATGAATAGTATCGATCTGATACCTGGAAAATCTGGCAAATATCTTGGCCTAATCCTGGACTCCAAGCTTAGCTGGGGAAAAAATATTGACGAAAAAATCAAGAAGGCCTACGTGGCACTATATTCGTGGGGCCTCAGACCGAAGTTGGTACATTGGTTATACACTGCGGTTGTAAGACCTATTCTAGTCTATGGTTCGGTTGCCTGGTAGAAAGCACTTAAGAAGAAATGACATCTTCAAAGGTATCAAACGTTCAAAGGGCACAACAACGGCGGCTCTTGAAGTTATGCTGAACCTCACACCCTTGGACATATACTGCGAGAGCGTCGCAGTCAGAACTGCGCTAAGACTACAAGAATCCGGTCTCTGGACAAAGAGTCTTCACGGCCACGGATCACTCTTGGATCGATGGGCCGAATAGACTATGTCACCCGACTTCCTTCCTGGGAGAGGATATTCTCTATTAGAATTCCCTAATAGAGAAGGGGGGGAAGGGGAATGGACCGGTGATATGGTACCCACGGAAAATGAACTGGCAATCTACACCGACGGATCCAAAATGGATTTCGGCACAGTTGCTGGAGTCTATTTTGAGTCCTATAGACTCGATGATGAATGCAGTGTTTTCCAAGCTGAAGGTTTCGCAATCAAGCAGGCGGCGGAACTGATTAGGAGAGAGAATCTCTCAGGAGAAAGGATCAACATCTATGTTGAGAGCCAGGCAGTCATTAAGGCTCTGCAGGCAGCATGGATAAGATCCAAACTCGTCAAACTCTGCAATGAGAGGTTAGAAGAGATATCGAATGTAAACAAGGTGACCCTCTGCTGGGTACTGGGTCATGTGAATATCTCTGGAAACGACGAGCCGGTAGAGCTAGCTAGGCCACGATCAGGTGCAAACTTCGCGCAGATCGCAACCGACGCCAAAACGTTACTCAGTGCGCTCTACAAACTATTATTGAAAGCCAATAAGCGATGGTGTTACTTAGATATATGCGCAACGGCGAGATCGACTTGGCCCGTCTATAATAAGAAAAGGACCGAAAATCTGCTGAAGTTCAATCGTGGGAATATTCGACTGGCAGTCGGTGCCCTCACCGGGCACTGCATGCTATCTTACCATGCAGCTAGACTAGGCCAGCCCCACAATGACTTCTGCAGAAGCTACAGGGACGAAGAGGAAATTGAATCCATTCGTCACCTGCTGTGCGAATGTCCGGCGCTAGCCCAAAAAAGGAACATATTCTTAGAAAGACACTTCCTTTCGGGAGTAGAGGAGGTAAGTAACATTGGACTGAACAGAATATTAGGATTCTTATCCTCGTCTGGATGGTTCAGCTCAACGAAAAATGTCTAGGTTTCTACGGGTTAGAAATTAATTGGGCACAATGGACTCCACGTAGTCTAGGAGAGCCTTTGAATTTGGGCACCTTGGCGCAGTGGGTAGTGTGTTGGCCTCTGACACCGATGACATGGGATCGAATCCCGATTCAGCCATGTCATCGAACGTGTTTTCACGATGTTTCTCCTCAGCGGGGTTCTGACAAAACCCCCTGTAGTAAAATTGTCATGAAAAGCTTCTCGAAATTCGCCGTTCGGAACCGGCAATAAACAGTAGGGGTCTTTCACCTAAGGTGAAATGAAACCACACACAACATGGGTGATTGAGAGAAGCTCGGCTTTGGCCCTTAATGGACTGTAACACCAACATACATACAAGGCACCCACTTACCTAACCTAACCTAACCCCGGCGCATACAGTAGCAATATTTTCCTTTTGACGCACTCTGCGCATAAAGGTGGTTATTGTAGCTTAACGTCCGTTGCCGTAGAATTGGTCACTATCGCCTGAATTGCTTGCTCAGTAGGTCGATTTTGACGCCCGTAAAGTGGTCGAAATGCGCGAAATTCGATAAGAAATTTCACAATAAAATTAAAAATTTTGTGAATGTTGGGCGAATACGGGTCTTTTCGTGGTAAAATGGCAATGTCGAGTAAGCCAGCACTGAAAAATCAAACAGCAAAAAATTCACCCTGGCCAGTATTCTATCCCGCTAAGCAGGTACCTAGGTCTCACTCTAGACGGGAAGCTATACTGAAAACCCATATCTCTTGAGCATTCAGACGAAGTTTCCAATATGTGGTACTGCTGCACAACGATGATAGGAGGGAAATAGCAACGTCAGTCTTAAATCAGAAATGGGCTATACACGTATGTGTATGTGCCTACACATACGGCACAGCTTGGATCCCTCCCTAATGTCTAAGGCACAACACGCCTACTGTAAAGGTAGATCGGTCGAAACAGCTCTTCACTCATTAGTGAGGAAAATCGAAAGATCAATCCATCTCAAAGAATATACGCTAACAGCCTTCCTAGACATAGAGGGCGCCCTTAACAACGTCACTCCGAAAGCAATAATAGAAGGGCTAGAAAAGCTAAAGGTGGAGAGGACTCTGATAGGGCTGATCAGCGAGTTGCTATTAACACGCAAGATTCACTCTAAGTGGGGAAGCCTAGAGACTACCAGAGTAGCTACCAAGGGTACCCCGCAAGGTGGAGTCCTCTCACCTCTTCTCTGGAATGTAGTTGTAAACGAACTACTGATCAAACTGGAGAAAGAAGGCCTGGACGTTGTTGCCTACGCCGATGACGTTGCCATCTCAATCTCAGGTAAATACCTATCCACACTGAATGACCGCATGCAAACGGCATTCTCATTCCTGTGCAAATGGGCGCATAGTAGCGGGCTCAGGATTAATCCCCAGAAAACGGAGCTCGTGCTATTCACCAAAAAGCACAAAGTCCCGGAATACTGCCCTATCACTCTGCTCGATACCAGGTTAACCTATTCCCCTAGTGCCAAATTCCTAGGCATTATACTCGATAGGAAATTAACTTGGAAGAGTAATACAACTGAAAGAGCAAAAAAAGCAACAATTGCTCTCTACACATGTAAGAAAGCTCTAGGAAAAAAATGGGGATTTAACCCCAAAATCACCCTATGGCTCTACATTACGGTCGTCAGACCCATACTACTGTATGGAGTGATAGTCTGGTGGACTGCACTAGACAAGACAACATACCATAAACAACTCGAGAAGGTACAAAGGATGGCATGTATGTGCATTACCGGGGCCCTCAGGTCCACACCAACGGCTGCGCTTAACATGATATCAGACCTCACACCACTCGATATTTTCGGTAAGCAAATTGCCACACATACGGCCATAAGACTAAAAGCCAACTCGAAATGGGCGAGCTATGTCACCGGCCACTCATCCATCCTGCAAAACAGGACAAGTCTGGCAGAAAACCTGGACCACACAGAACCCACCATAATCTTGGACAAAAAATTCACGACGATTTATCCGGACAGGAAGAACTGGACTCGCCAAACACAACCCCGCAGAAACTGTGTGGATTTTTACACCGACGGGTCTAAAACCAAAGACGGGGTGGGCTGTGGAGTTTTCTGCAAACAACTCAAGCTATATAAAGCTCTAAAATTACCAAACCACTGCAGCGTTTTCCAGGCGGAACTGTCGGCAATAAAAGAGGCTTTATCTTGGCTGAAGTGGAACGTAATATCCACCACAGATATTCGCATCCTTACAGATAGTCAAGCTGCCTTAAAGTCGCTGGAGTCCTATGTGTACTCATCAAAATCTAGTCTCGACTGTCGCAGATCTCTCATCGAGATGGCAGAACAGTTCAATATACAGCTTATCTGGGTACCAGGACACAGCGGCATTACAGGTAATGAGAAAGCCGACATACTCGCCAAACAAGGAACGACGCTACAATCAATCGTGGCTTGTGAGGGAGTACCCCTTACAACCATTAAACATAATCTGACGAATCTCGCCAGGGCCGAGACGAACCTGAGATGGACCCAGGGACACACCTGCGTCATCACCAGGCAAATCTGGCCTCGGCTTGACAGTCAGCGCACAAGGAGTATAATCTCCCTAAAAAGAACTGACATCTACAAAGTCATCGGTGTCATCACAGGTCACTGCCTCATTGGCAGTCACGCACAAAGACTAGGTATAGTTTCAAATGACTTCTGCAGAAGCTGTCAGGACGAGGAGGAGGTTGAATCCATTCACCACCTTCTATGCGCCTGTCCAGCTTTTTGCAATATAAGGAAGCGTTACCTAGGCTCTTACTTCCTTAACGATCTGACAGATGTTCAGAAAGTAGGGATACTTAATCTTCTTAACTTCTTAAGAAGCACTAGATGGTTCCACGAATAGGGGGATAAAACCCCCTCGTAGCTGCACAACGGGCCTCCTTGGCCTAAGTGCGTTCTTCTCTATTATGGGAAGGCTACGACCCTACTTACCTACCCTACCTATACACGTATGTCGTCAACCTCTTGGATATAGGTTGGTAGGTTGGTCTTGCATGGATGGATCACTCAATACTACAAATTTTGCCATTCTTCTGTTTGGGAGTCTTCAGGAAACAGACTGTTGCCTCTATGGCCACACGACGTCATTACTGGTTGTTCTTGTCCACGGACAAAACCTTCGATTACCTTATACCATCTTGAAATTCTTCTTGAAGAAGGAAGCTATATGTGGCTGCAACTTATTTTTTATAAGAACTTTGAAATATACTTTCGTTCAGGATGAGCTGGATGGAGGGTAGAGAGATATCGGTGGGCTTGATGTGCTTGAAATGAGCAGTAATGTCAAAATTTATGATTTAATGAGTCTTTTAGTCTTTTAATGAGTTAAGAAAACTATTCGGCGTAAAACTCATAAAGGTGTCATCGCATAGGGACATTTCAGTAAACTGCGGGGTTCAACGACTGTTTACCCTCTGATTCTAGAAGATCTTGATAGCTTCCTTGCAAAAGTCGGTTAGTCTATAAAGCTGGGCACTATCGCCGCCACCAACTGGCGGAACAAATTTAGCTAAAGCTTAGGTAAAGTCGGTCAAGGTCCCTTATAATGACGAATCAGATCAGTCAGTTTACCATTTTATGCCACTCGAAAAGACACGATAAAGTTGCAGCTTTCTAACGACTTTCAGTCATGCAAGCAGAAAAGAGTCTAAACACAGCATGATGCTCATAAAACCTGAGCTAAGTGGACAAGATCTCGCACTTGTACTAAAGCACTTAATCCCTCGGCTTCGACCATCACTAGGAGCTGCAACTGTTTACATCACGCTAACATGCCAATCATACGTGATTACGATCAGAGACAATGCAGCCCACGACCGGTCCGCTACGGTTGAGCAAACAGTTTATTCTCTGTACTGATCGTTATCAGAAGAGTTGTGTCGTTTACTCAAAATGCCTGTTTCAAAGCCAACCACTGCCATTGTAAAGAAGACTTCAACGGCCAGGAAGCTAACACCGATCAAAAATAAAGAATCTTCCTTGTATATTGCGCCGGTCAAGAAATCCGCAACTAAGAAGACGACTACCAAGACAGAATCTACAACAATCAAGAAATCAGCTTGCTCGGCTGACGAGTGTTTGGCCGAGTCAAAGAAGAAGACCAAATCAACGACCTTGAAAGCGGCAAGTAGCAGCAGTCGAGTGGGACCAACAAAGAAGAAAGCCACAACCAAGGTGACTACCAAGAAGTCTATAGACTCTACCAACGAGCTAACAAAGAAGAAGAAGAAGGTTGTGAAACGGTCAACAAAGTCGAGCTGCGGTTGTCCCAAGATGACGAAGCTAAAGCAGGAACCGCTCATTGGATGGTGCCACTCGGACGCCAGCACTGACTCGGACTGTGACAATGGCATATGCGAGGTAATGAATAAGAACCCGATACACTACTGGTGCTCTGACTCGGATGACTACTACTACTCAGACTGCTCGGACTATGTGAGTGGGAGCTCTAAGAAAAAGCTTCCGATCAGGATAGCGACTAAGAATATGTATTGTTCGTGTGGAAAGTAAGACCCGCAGAGACGGGAAGAAGATTGTATGTTCCATTTTATGTATTCATTTGACCTGTGTTTGAATGTTAATGATTTGTGACCCGAAAATAAAGAGCTTTGACAGCTTATAGGTGATGTTCTTTCTATGGACGCCGGGTTTTCGGTGCAGTTATCTAAACAGTTCATCCTTCGGCCCGTTTTAACGGCATTTTGTACCCCTTATCTAATTGCAATCCAAACGAAAATGTTTACATCCATTAGTTCCCATATCCATATCCAGACAGACGCTGTGATGAAGCTGCAGGCGGTGGTACACTTTGACCCAAGAGCCCCACACCCCACTCCCGGGTGGGCGAAAACGTATTACTCCTTGTCCAGATAACACAGTTTTGTTACACTTCATTAACTTAATGGAATCTCGTATGACTCCCGCTGCATCTCATGAGCAGCGGGGGCACTCTAGCTGCCGGATAAGGATATGAGTTTTGTTTTTTTCGTACATTGGGTGAAACTTTTCAATCTCACCTCTACCCTGCGTCCCTACTGGGTCCTGTTTGCATCTGCTCTACTGCACTTTCATCCGAATATTGATCTGCATTCGATGCATTAAGGGAAATAGGTTCGTACACCATGGCAGTTGACGCAGCAGCACACGATGGTTGCCAATAATTCCCAAGATAGCTAAAAGGATAATGCGAAAAGTTTTGCGTGTGACAATTTGGCTTTTTGGCTTCGTTTTTGCTGGGTGTCGCGATGTCCTTACCAGTGTATGGGACATAAATGACGAAATTCGTCACGAAAGAGGAGTAAAACGGTAAGGTGAATTGAGGTTACACGATGTTATCATCGGTGGATCAGGAAAAGTCATATCGTCATATCCCTACATGTGCCATGGTTTTTGGTGGTAGTCACATCAGATATGCAACAGGCGGAAAGTTTTAATGCTGCTCGTGGGTCATGAGTTGTGATGGAAGTTGTTATGCAAAGTATGCGACAGCGTTGTTGGGCGTGGAATGTGCCATTAGACGGCACAGAGATGGAATTGCGGGTTTTATCCTCGCGTAATCGTCGTCATCATCATAAAGGAGAGATCGGAAAACAAAAACGAAAAATATCCACTCCGATGAGGTGATGCTAATGGTGATGGTGTACGCGCGATGTATGATGCACTTACCTTGAAAGGACATTCAACCTTTTTCCCAGATGAGTCTAATGAGAAAAAGATTCTTTTTTGCTAAAAATCTTTATTAAAAATCAAACAATTACGGATACAATGGACAAGATGACATTTCTATCGTTTGGAGAGTTTTGTGGGCCTGGCTGTCTTGGCCAGAGTGGCAATTGATTTTCGTTTTACCAAGGACTTTTTCTTCTTCTTAATTTTGTCGAGTTTCTTCTTGGACGTGGTGGCATTGTCATCTTTGGAGCCTGCATCATCATCTTCGGAGTTTTCAGCTTCTTCATTATCAGATGAAGCAGGAGACTCGCCGCCAGATTCTTCACTGCTTGGTTCACTGAGTTGAGTGGGCGCAAGTTCTTCTGGCACCTTGAGTTTTATGGTCTTCTTCTCTGCCGGTGGCTTTTCTACTGCGACCTTCTTTTTTGCCATCTCCTTGCTCAATGGCTCTGGATTATTGCTAGTCTCTTTCGGAACCTTTTTGACAGGGACTTTTTTCGCGTTTGTTTCGACTTTCTTCTTCTCGGAAGTTTCGCCTGTTGATGGTTTCACTTTAATCTTTTTTTCTGTAATTTCCTTAGCCGGTTTCTTAGCAGTAGCGACTTTCTTAGTTGATCCTTCATTCTTCTCTGCGACTTTCTTTTCTGCTGTTTTCTTCTTTTTCGATGGTTCTCCTTCAGCTGCTTCTTCTGTGTCGCCTTCCGCTTTCTTCTTAGGTTTTAAAGATGACTTTTTTACCTTTACTTCAGCGCCATCCTTAGCTTCTACATCTAATTTCGGCTTCTTGGGCTTCTCTTTAGGTTTGACGCTTTCTTTCTTTGCCTCAGCGGAAAGTTTGAACGATCCAGCGATTCCCTTACCCTTGGTCTGGACTAATTTACCATTTGCCAAGCTCTCTTTGATGTACCTCTTGATCGGCGCCGAGGACTTAGTAACCTCAACGTCATACGTACTGGCGATGAATTTTTTGATCGCAACGAACGACGATCCCGTGCGATCGTTTAAGGTCTTTAAGGCATTGTCCACCATCACTTGGGTTTTAGGCTTAGACATTTTTGGTTTCGCATTATCGGATTCTGGTTCAGGTATAGGCATGGCTTACACAGATTTTATTAATTTTCACAATCAGGACGATTGAAAAACGATCACAACAACTGAAGTCTACCAAAGGAACCGCTTAGTGATCTTTCTTTTTATCAAACATGTAGGGGGAAAACGGGTTATGATGCAGCTGCTGGTTGTGTAGATCGCCTGACGTTTCAAGATCGAGCAAACGCCAGAGATGGCACTTTAAGCTCTTCTGAAATTTACATTTACAAAAACCACCATGAATTGCGGTTGAGGTTACCGCATCACTTTCATAGGCTCAACGTTCTTTTTTCTACTCCACTCGTGGCATTAATTCAATTTGGCAATTGTATTCGGGCAAAAAAGAATGGGAAAATGGTAACCAGCTGTTAACCAGCTTTTTCACACCCAAAATCCCCAATATCTATAAGCCGCATGGTCAGTCTTTTTTTATTTTCCCTCGGACTATGGCATAAACTACCACAATTGTTAAACAAAAGCCGGACCATATGGGTTTTGTACGCTACATGACTGCCGTCCGTATGCATTTATAATCACGTATCGAAACAGCATCAGTTTAAATGAATAATGAAAGTGCAGGCGGGAATTTCAATGCCTCCATTTCAATGGCGTACGCAAAACAGATTGTCCAAGTTAATTTGTATCGAATGCTTATTTATTTATTTTTTAACGAAAAGAAATTATCGCACAAGCCTGCGGTTGCACCTTAATCCGCGTACCGAATTGCTTTAATTGAATGTCAGTAACAGTGCTGCCAAAATATTTTCAATTTCTTAAAAAAAAAACCACATGGCCTCGCCAGTAACTGGAATGGAAAATCTCACTTTCTCATCTATTCATCCGATCCCAACAGGATAGTAATCAATGCTTATTAGAATTCGCTTACGAAATGTAATCTAAATTTCATCGACTGTCAGATGATGTCTTCATAACTGACAGTAGTTCATTTCGGAAGAGATTCGCTTCTATGTACATCCCATCCGGTTCGTTATCACTCAGGCAAGGTGTGCGGGTATAAAAAGTAAAGACAAAAGCATGTAGATCTCTCGGATGGGGGAGGTGGGGAGTAAACAACGGATGTTGAAGGAGAGATGAGAGCTTTAGTCAAGGATCAAAGTAGAGTCAGAGTTCATTTGGTTTCATCGTTGAGAAAATCACCTGCAGGTGGGATGTCTTCCACTACGCCCACGTTTTTCTCTGCATCCAGCATACACTCGATTATGAACTTTTGTTTAAATTGGTCGGAATTTAAATTCGCCACAGTCTAAGCTTGAACTATTTCATCCTGTGCTCCGCCCGACTGGCGTTATGGTTTCTATGAACGAGTATGTACCCGTATAGTACATGTTATCTGTTTTTCTTTTTTTCTGTGAGTGTTTGCACAAAAGTCCATGTAACTTGTTGGCACACTGAGCATCTAGTACGTGTAGTACGTTGTCGGTTTGGTGTGTGCTCGCTACGAGCATGCTAATGCTGGGGAGGAACGAAAATTACAGTGTGCAGAATAAAGTCGAGGGAAAAATCGCAATATTCATCCCTATTCTCCGGGGAAAATAAAGACAACAAGGAAGGGGTTGAGATTGGGCGCAAAAAAGGAGTAGAACAAAAGAAAAAAAAGACTCATGACTCTATAAAAAGGATCCTGATACAATAGTGGTCCTGTTGTCCATTTTCCCCCTGAGTGTTTCATTGTTTCATTGCTGTTGTCGTCGCGTCGTTGTCCTGCTCCCTACTTTGTATATTTGCATTGTTTCACTCACACTTTTCCCATTTAAATAGTCAAAAATGTTCGCGAATCCATTTCGAAAGGACAGGGTGGCGACAAAAGGGCATACAAACATACATCTACTCGTAAAGCAATAGAAAACCAGAGGAAGGAGAAGATCCATAAAGTGCAGATGCTGTAAAATGGCTACTGGCCATTTACCTCTCATCTACAGACGACGGAGTTCGTTCCAGATCGAGATTCATAAAAAAAGAAGGATTTTACACGCTCTCATAGTTGTACACAAACTCTATGTACCTATGTACATATGGCAGGGAAGGTATTAGACCATAGCAGCTATTCTGCGAAAACAGCTATTTGATATTTTAAACGTGCTTACCTGAAGGAGTTATTGACCGTTTTCATACCACTACACGGTGGCACATACGTTCAATGGATGAGGGTAATTGAAATCGGAGAATTTACTCATTGATGAATCGACTAAATTCAAGTAAACACTTCCGGCCGACACTCTCGTCAAATTCATTTCATTGTGTACAACAGATTCCCACCTATTCCCATTTAACCTACTCTCTGTATTATATGTCCACTCAAAACAAACGATTTGTGATAAACAAAAGTAAACACTAAAGCCTGTGTCCAGTTAACGATATACATTCTTTATGACCCCATATCTGTTCTGCATGCAATCCGAATTCCAATTACGAACAAACAAATACTCAAGTACGGAAATTGCACTTGGCCAGCTGCTGGCCATCATTGTCCTGACGTACATCCTTTTGCTCATCGAAAAACCCTACGTTAGAAAAACTATTGTACAAAAGCCGAATTGACAATTGTGGTTCCGCCCGCTTATAGTTACGCTGTTGGATTAATTCCACTTGTTGTTTGCATCGCCCTCATCATCATCATCATCATCGTGACTATCCATCGTCAACATCCAGAGAGATTTGGTCGCCTGTGTAGGACGATTAGATTGGCAAACACCAAACACCAATGACTACTAACCGTGAACATGCAAGTGACTCATCTACACGTACGTGTCCACACATATATGTATGTAAATGGATATTGCTGGCTCATTCTGTGTTAATAATTGAAAAGCCGATAAATTCATTATGTCTAATTTAAATTTACCATTGGGATGATAACAAAATCCAGCACGAAGGGAGCTGCCAAAAAATCTAATCCTCTTATGGCTGTCTCTTAATTATTCATGAGCTCGTTCGTGTTTATTGCGGCCAACAATTTGCTCGTTTACACTCGAATATACAATATATCTGCATGCCGGCGAAATTTCGTTTGTAAGAAAGCTTTTATGAAGGACACATTGGCAGCACTGTTTGCTTATGACAGGCAGCTGTTTTGTCATTGTTTTTATGGGGACTAATGGTCTTGCTAACGGTGTTTTTGATTGTCATATTTTGAGCCACGATGACCTAGCATGACGAATTCGACTAAAATGGATGACAAGCGAACTGTCTGCTAAATCTGCTTCCTTGACCCTCGCGCATACCTATGATTACTGGCCATTATCCTGAAGGCCGAATTTTTCTCGAAATCACTGCTGTGGATCAAGTTTAATGTCTTGATTACCTAGAATTGTCTTCATGACCGCGGTTGGTTTCTGTTGGTTCCATAATTGTTTTTTGATGACCCGTCAAGTTCCCCTGTGACTGGTCTTAGTCTTATTTTCCTCCTTGTAGCGATGCTGAACCTTCCACCACTAGACTTATATTGTGAAATATAAGGATGCAGGAATCCAGTCTTTGGAAAAGGTGTCCTCATGGCTACGCATCAGTTCTGGATCGATTGACTATCTTGAGTTCCGCAACCAAAACGCACTATACCACCCCAATTTCCTGCTGCGAGAGGAGATTGTCTATGAGGATAGATAGAGTTTAGAAGAGGCAAGGGGCATTATGCTGAGCAAACTGCTAGAATTCTTATCTGCATCTGTGTAGGTGGTTCAGCTCATCGGGCAACTAATAGGTTCCCCTCGGGTTTGATCTTAAACTGGGCACAATGGACTCCTCGTAGTCTAAGTGAGCCTTGACCTCACATCAATAGGGCATCAAACTAACCTAACCTAAAATTATAACTTGCCCCTTAGTGCCCGACATATACATACATATTCTGCCAACCATGTCTTCTTCTTAACGGGCGCTATAGTTCGGGGTGAACTTGGGCCTCAACCAACATGCCACTCCAACTAGCACGATCTTTTGCTAGCCATTTCCATTGCCGCACACCCAGTTGGCTGAGGTCCCCTTCCACCTGTGTGCGCCATCTTAAATGCGGCCGTCCTCTGTTTCTTTGCCCCTCGGGGTTGGATTCAAAACTCTCTGGGCTGGAGCTGTAGTGTCCATTCGCTCTATATGGCCCAGCCAACCTTACAGCCCGTAAGGTTCGTAGTTGATTGTGCCTCTTGTATTCGCCTGTGATTTTTGCACAGTCATTTCTAATATGATGTTGAAGAAATCATACGACAGCGCATCGCCCTGCCTAAATCCTTTTTTGACATCAAAACGATCGGTAAGGTGTTCATTCAGATGGAGCAGCGAGCATTCTCCAAAGTCATCCTGCATAGTCTGACGAGTTTAGCAGGTATGTCAAAGGTAGACATAGCGTTGTATAGCTCGTCTCTAATTACGCTGTCGTATGCGGCTTTGAAGTCGACAAATAAGTGGTGTCGACTTAAAATTTATTGGTTTTTTCCAGGATCTGCCGTAGTGTGAAGATTTGGTCGATGGTGGACTTCCCTGACCTGAATCTGCACTGATAAGGACCTATCAGCTTGTTTACAAAAGGCTTCAGGCGTTCACACAAAACGGCAGAGAAGATTTTGTAGGCGATGTTAAGGAGACTTATTCCTCTATAGTTGGCGCAATCAGCGGGGTCTCCTTACGATGCTGAGACTCCATTCCTCGGGTATGTTTTTCTCTGACCATATCTTACAGAAGAGCTGTTGCATGCTCCTAACCAGGTCATCCCCAGCTGCCTTGAAGAGCTCAGTAGACAGTCCGTCTGCGCCAGCAGCTTTATTCGACTTGAGTTTCGATATGGCAATCTTAACTTCGTCGAAATCGGGGGGCGGAGTTCCCTGCGGTCTTCGTCATTTAGAAATGGATCATTCTGCCTGGCAGCGGTATATTGACTAACATCGCCGTTATACAGTCTGCAGATGTGGTTTTTCCATATTCTCAGCATCGACTGCGATTCTACTACTAGGTGTCCGTTCTCATCTCTGCAGGCTTCCGTTCTGGCTTTATAACCTTGGCATGCTCGCTTTATCTGTTGATAAAACTTTCGAACGTCACGCCTGCAGTAACACCTCTCCAAATCCTCAATCGCGAGCTGCTCTTGTTTTTTTACGCAGCGAGGCCTCATATGCATCCTGCTTCGCTGTATGAGTCCTCCTGCACTCGTCATCGAACCAGGTGTTTCTTCGTGGTGAAGCCTTGAAACCCAAAACTTGTTTGCAAAGGCTCCACTGCTGTTCTATTGATAGCGTGGAGGATTGAGGTGTATTGGAGAGCTTAAGGGAGACGCGATCGGTAAAAGCACGAGCGGTTTCTGGCGATAGTAGCTTTCCGACGTCATAACTTTGTATTTTTATTCTACTCCGCTGCGTTCGTGATATCCGTAAGCGCATCTTGGCTACTACAAGATAGTGGTCCGAGTCGATGTTAGCCCCTCGGAAAGTTCGAACATCAAGAATAATGGAGGAGTGTCTGACGTCGATCACGACCTGATCAAACTGGTTGGTGGTCGATTGATCAAAAGGGCGGCAGGTGCCTTTGTGTATGTCGAGGTGCGGGAAGCGCGTTCTGGCTAGGAGGAGATGTCGCCCCATAGCAAGATCAATCAGCCTGCTTTCTTTACCCAGCTTAGCACTGAAGTCTTCTAGTACAATTTTGATGTCACAGCTGGGCATTGGGCATACGTTCTGTCTAGGAGATCGTATAACTCATTTTTGGCGGAGTCATTCTTGTCTTCCGTGGGGGCATAGACGCAGATCAGGCTGATGTTCAAAAATTGATACGCATCGTTATGAGGCGTTCGCTCACATGTCGAAAGCTTAGGACTTTTTGCCTTAGTCCACCTCGAACAGCAAATCCGCATCCGAACAATCGTTGTCCTCTCTCCCTATAGCAGTCGCCGTAGTAAATATCGCAGTTTTTCATCCGCTTTATACCCGGTCCATTCCATCGCATTTCCTGGATGGCGGTTATGTCCGCTTTATAGCGGTCTAGGGTTTGGGGACCTAACATTCCACGTACAGAGCCGATGACCATTGTCCTTTTTTCGTTTTTTGCCAGGGTCGTCAACATTAATCCGGTCCGTTATATCCGGGTCTTTCAGTTGATGATCGAACTTATCTCCGGCGACTTATTCCCCGACTTGGATAGCTTGTGTCGCTCATTGACTGAGTCCCCGTTTTACGAATTTTTTTTTTTTCGAATTGATTATGGCGAACATTTTTGAACGAATAAGCTTCATATCAGTGTGGATGACGGTGAACATATCAGCTTTCTGATTCGCCAGTATAGCGTCAATTTTCTGAAAGCCGTGAAGGACCTTGATTATCCCCCTCACCTACATAAGTAAAGATGTCACATTTTTGTTTACCAAATTACGTCTATGACGTCCTTGCTAACCACTTGTATTCGAGTCCTGTTTACCCACCACTCCGTAAGACAATCAACACCGAAAATAATTAGCGAATTTAACATTCAAGTATGTATGCCTACGCGTTTTCCTAATTATTCCATTAAAATGAAAGTTACCCATACCATACACCATCACCCCAACATTTCGTCCTTAATCTCGATGAGACAGTACCTCTCGCAACCACGCACATCACGACTCAACATACCCAGCCAGCTGCACTGTGTAAACATGGAATAGAACAATGTTAAGTGAGTTTTATATGCCACCTTACACGAAAGGATGTGGAGAGACAAAAGCAGAAGGAAAAAAAAATGGAAAAATTGTCAGTTGAGTGACAAAACAGGATTTTAAACTTCCAAGGATTTACCTTGAATTGTGCCATAGCCATTGTACTACGTACACGACCGCGAATGAGTGGTGGATGGCCGGGGGGACTGACGACTGATGGCAGATGCGAGTGACGTGAGTGATGCTCGCAGCTGTTGTAGCAAAACGTACTGCATACTATATCTCTGTCATAATGAAACAATCGTCCTGTGATTCATGGAAAGTGCGAGAAAAAAATTAACGGTAATTCTGTTTCTATGCCTAGCTCGAGGCGGCATTTGTTCTACAAATGAGTGCAATTAGTGGAGGTTTGTTTTTTGGTTTTGCTTTTGGGCTTTTTTGTAATCTACAAATGGAGAATAAGGAGGAGGAGGAGGAGGATGTGGAAGCTCTGAGCTCTATGGTTAGCCGTGTCGTGTTTAGGGCGAAATTTTGACTAATTGCCCATTTTGACCTGGTTTCTTCGTATTTAGTCGATGAGTTACGCAGGCAATTTCCCGTGAGCAAGGCCAACACAATAGCCAATTCTGTTCTGTTGCAAAACACCTACATATCAGTAACCACATTTGTTAGTTCTATTGATTGGTATTGTTATCCTTACATTGCCGTGTGGCAACAGATATTGATTAGACGAGCATATTGCATGACTGTAAGTATTGTACCTACCCACTGTGTACTGTGTTGAGTTAATATTTACACGAAACCATTGCATTATTGGTTCAGAAACAAAGTTGAAATGAAAGTTTTAATCTCCAGTAAGGAAGCACGTCAACCAAGTCTAGTCTAACCTTAGAAGCGAATGGTGAAATTGTTTTGAAGGATTGTGCTTGAGTAGGAGAAGAGGATGACGAAGAAGCTTAAAACACCTTTATTCGACTGAAGATGTTCGTGAAAAATGAAAAATGCAAAAACACAAATCCCCCCCCCCCCCCCCCCCCCACACACACACACACGCACATCCTAAGGATAAGTAGGGAACGTGAAAATTGCTACTGGAAATATTAGAGTAGAACATATTCATCAGCTCTGACTGTGAAAGAATACCAAGCGATTTAACACCGAAAGACGTGTGTGAACCAATCCGGCTAAGAGGATAAATCGTCACACATTTGGACCCAAGTGCCCGCAGGACGATATTGAAGTCTTAAATGCGATTTATCCTTTCGTTTATCCTCTATTCGTCTTGGGTTGACATGAAAACAATAAACACAAGGACAGGCAATCATCTCCTTATTTTATGTCAAATTTTGGGTTAACTTCATTACGGTATGTGTATGAGCGACAGTAGGGGGAGGAAAGGATGACGACTGATTTATAGGGATCAACTCACCTTCTACATCATTTTGGGTTTTTTGTATGATTTTTTTTCCACACAATTTGTGACATTCCCCCAAAACGTGTTATTGATTCACAAAATTTAAGGACACGGCGATAAAATCGACACATGTCCTTTCCTATACACATTGCTGTTGTGTATCCCTTTTAGCTATGGATGACAACAATATCACAAGACGTAACAAATTGCGAAGAATCGCTCGACCAACAAGCACCTGGCAGAATCCTTTTTGTCCCATCGCTCCCAGATCTCACATCCATTTAAAATGATCCCTTTCAATCGTACCACCCCCATTTGCCCCGGACCGGAAGCAGGGCAACGATAGGAGAGTGAAAAAGTGCCAGAACCAAAAAACAAACAGGGAAAAAAAGGACGAAAAGAAAACAATCACTTGCTGTACACCTACATGTTTCATGTTGAACACAAAAAGCCGGAATCCTGCACGGCAATGTACTTGTACATATGTACCAAGCATGCTGCCCTCTCTGCTCCTTTCTATGTGTCCTTCAGGATGGATGGATGGATGTTCAACTAAGTAAACGTTTGGTTTATATCCGGACTCGGATCGCTACTAGAGAAGGATTTCTGTCACAATGTGTTCCGCCAAGCCAAATTGCAATGTCTTGCGAGAGGTGAAACTATCAACTTTATATGACGCTAGGTTTTCGGCAACTTCTCTATTCGAGTTGGGCGAAAGGACAAAAGTTTTGAATTACTTTCTGGTTATCCCCGGTGTCCTTTTCCTGCATAACTCGTCAGATGTATGTATGCACGTGTATGTGTCGCAGGTAGTTGCTGTTTCTCACTTATGCCACGTGTATACTAGGGTGCTTCGAGGTGACAGCACACACCCACTAATACACGTACAGGTTGTGAGCGAAAAGTTGATCCTTTTGAGTAAACTCGTAAATTTAATGGAGGATTCCGGGAATAGCTGCACTTCACATAGCAAAGAAGAGGTCCTCTTTGCCACAGCCACAAACTGCCAGAGGTATGCAATCCAGCGTGCTACTTAATGTGCTTCTCTCCTTTAGTTTCTTTGATTCTTGTTTTTTGAAAATGACTTTATTCTACAGGACTATTGGGAGATTTTATTAACTAAGTTGGAGTTGAGCGAACTAGAGATTCAGTTTATTCGCCATTAACTCTTAATATATCATTCTACCCGCGAGCCAGATGAGTAATGCACTCGCATATCCACCTACATTCGTAGAATGAAACGAAAAGGATAATAAAACTCGAATTACGTTTCAGCACAAATTTACACAGCTGTCATCACCAATCACGACCGGTACCTTTCACCTTTTCAACTACCAACTCAAGTGCGATACAAAGCCAGACAGGAAGGACCAGAACAGCAGGATGCAAAGTCAGCTTTACATTGTCTTCTATTCCATTTCAGGATAACATTTCACATTAAATATTGCAAAATGCAAATACACGGGAACTTTTCGTTTTCATTAAGTATAGTACGTTCATATCTATGTATCTATGTACTCGTATGTGCAGGTGTGTTGTCGCATGCAAATCACAAGAAAAAGATTTTAATTTAGTTCGCCTGTTGAAATGCAATATGCAGGAAGGATCTCTCTGAAGCTCTTCAGCGTACCGACACGTCCCCGGTAGAAATGGCTCCATGTACATACATACGTATATGACAGGCTAGTTGAACCAATACAACAGATATAAACGATAACGTTGCGATATTGCATTGTCCTTAAATATTTAAAGAACCTAAGGACATGCCATGCATTTCATACGCTTCGAAACCAGGTAAGTACGTATGTAGATCTTTGCCAACTCCATGTCATCGTCGATAAAATATCTCATTCTCTTGCCATCTCTTCGAATAGCATGATATTCGAATTGCCATTCGCATCCCTAAACAGTCGTTGCAATAAAATCTCAAATATAAACAGTTTTGCCTTGGATACGAGCCAAATCGAGCCCAAAATTTCGAACTGAGCTTGCAAATTTCACTTTTCTTTTTCTCGTTTTGTTGGTTCTCTAGTCTCTAGCCCTCTGCATTGCTCCTGCAGTTTTTGGTGACCATGTGGATCACATTTATTATTTAGTTCAAACACTCTCTTGTATTAATTTATAGAGTCCGGAAAATCTCTTTGGAAAACACTGCAACAGGGTGTCATACGTAAAGCCTGACGACCACCAACACCAGTCCTTGGGGGGGTTGAGGTTATGTGCAGTCCTTTAATTAGCTTTAATCGTAAATGGAACACGCTTTTCTGTTTTTAAATATTTGTTTTTCGGTTAGCTTGTAGGCGATTTCTGTTTTTTTGTAATTTTTTCGAGTAAAGTCAATTATGGTGAACCGCGGCGTAAGGGTGGTGTAAAGGCGGTAGGGATGGATTCACAACAGATGGCGGTCAGGTGGACGGATGTGGCTTTAAAGTGCTCTGGGAATTTCCGACTGGATATTAAACTAAATTATGTTTGTATTTAATTAAGGATAAAGCTTTCGTCCTTTGGGGCGGGTTTTAATGAAATTGACAGTTTTTTAGTTATGTGGTTTATTTGCTGTTCATTTGGACGGTAAACAGTCTGAATCCCATTTAGTAAGGGATAAAAAGGGTGGTGTTAAAAGTGTAATGCAATTTATGTTATGTAAGTGTCATGACAAGAAGTCGGCACAGCTATTCAAAAGCTGAAGAACAACAAGGCCGCAGGCTCAGATGGCTTGCCATCAGAGTTCTTCAAGGCTGGCGGCGATGTTGTGGTAGGGAGCATGCACCAGATCAACTGCAGAATTTGGGAAGATGAAAGCATGCCCGACGACTGGAATACCAGCTCTACATGCCCCATCCACAAAGAAGGCGATCCTACCTCTTGCAAGAACTATAGAGGTATATCCCAGCTCAGTGTCGCATACAAGATCCTGTCCAGCGTATTGTGTGAACGTCTAAAACCATTTTGCACCGCACTAATCGGCAGCTAACAGTGCGGCTTCCGGCCCGGAAAATCGACTTTAGACCAAATTTTCACACTTCGACAAATCCTGGAAAAGACCAAGGAGTTTCGAATCGATACACACCATCTCTTCATCGATTTCAAAGCCGCATACGACAGCATTCGTCGTGAAGAACTGTTTGGGGCGATGGCCGAATTCCGGATCCCGGTAAAACTGATCCAGTTGTGTCGCGCCACGCTAAAAAACACGCGATGCACCGTGCAACTCGGTTCTAGGACCTCGGAACTGTCTGTCATGTGACTTCTTCAACCTGGTGCTGGAGCAGATAGTGCGACGGGCAGGCGTCAACAGGGAAGGCACTATCTTCTACAAGTCCATCCAGCTGCTAGGATACGCGGATGATATCGACATCATCGCGTGTTCTCGCCGTGGCATTGTGGAAGCATTCACGGCGATTGAAGAACATTCGAAACGAGTTGGTCTTAAGATCAATGAGGATGAAACGAAATACATGCTGTCAAGCAAAAACCAATTCGTCGCTCACCACCTGGGACAAAATATAACAATTGACAGCTACAATTTCGAGGTAGTTAAGGAGTTTGTCTACCTCGGGGCAAACGTAAATTCCACAAATGACACCACAGTGGAGATCCGGCATATAATCGCCCTTGGCAACCGCTGCTACTTCGGCTTGTCCAAAGAACTGGGGTCAAAACTCCTCACTCGAAAGACCAAAGTCATGCTTTACAAAACGCTCATTCTGCCAGTCTTGCTGTACAGTACAGCGGAGCTGACTTTGGGTTCTTTCGAAAGAAAAATTCTGCGCCGGATATTTGGTCCTGTCTGTGAGGAAGGTAAATGGAGATAAAGACACAACCGCGAACTCTACAACCTGAACCAAGATGTGGATGTAGTCCGGAAGGCAAGGATCCGTCGACCACACTGGCTCGGCCACATCGAGCGCATGGACATCAACGCTCCAGCTAAGAGGGTCTTCGACTCCGAGCCTCCTGGTTCGAGAAGAAGAGGAAGACCGAACCTCCGGTATAAAGACAAAGTAATCGCGGATGTAAGACATCTTGGTCTTGACAACTGGAAGCAGCGTGTCCGGGACCGTCAAGGATGGAAGGCAGCTATAGCTCAGGGTCAGATCCTCCATGGATCGCAGGCCTGATAAATAAGTAAGTAAGTAAGTGTCATGACTAGGGGAGTTTGGAAAAGTTTTTAAGTAATGCACTACCCAGGGCATGCCACATCGCTCCTTAATGTATACGTCTTTTTCCCGCTTTTGATATGGTCTGTCTATCCTTAAATTCCATGGTCATGTAGTACAATTAAAAAATTAGGATGACCAAGTCAAGGCAGACACTTTGTATTTTTGTCGACGTGAAATTAGAATTTTCTTTAGAACTTCTTCTTCTTCCTCGGCGCTTCAATTCATGGCGAACCTTTAAAAAAATCTCTCCAACTGGCACGGTCTTTCGCCAGCAGTCTTCAGTGCCGCACGCCTAGTTGGCTGAGGTCCTCTTCTACTTGCGGGTGTCACCTCGACCGCGTCGCCCCACAGGGTTGGATTCAAAGACCTTCCGGGCCGGAGCAATGATTTCCATCATGCATGCATGACCCCGTGCTACTTTCATGTGTCAATCATACGCTGATCCTCTTCTGCCCCCCTCTATCAAAATTACCGATTTAATAATCCCACCGAATGCCGCTATGCTCTTTCTCGTTTAAGGGATAGAAGGACGTATACGAGCGCTTGCCTTTTTTTGGCTTATCTCCGTGACAAACCAGACTCAGTTTATTATGAAGGTAATACTAGCACTAGCGTTATGGCATCCATTCAACAGGAAGGTCTCCCTCCTGATTATGTCAGCTCCAAGAACTTCTTTATCAAGTATCATGAGTTCCTTAATATGTCCCCCCAAAAAATATCAAATGACCTTGATACCTTTCGTCAATATTTCCACCTGCAACGTAGCAGAGCTGACCACGACAAATATTTTCGCCCATAACTCCCATCCTCTTCTTGCCCACCACGTAAGCCTTCCTCTCACCTTTTATTACCACAACGTCAGAGGTCTCCGCTCAAAAACCCAAGCAGTCTTCCAACAGTCTCATGTTTTACCATTCGAAATCTTCGCTCTGACTGAAACCAACCTGATCCCCACCATAAATTACGAAGAATTATTCCCATACAATTTTAACGTCTACCAGGACGACCTTCTCAATCAATCTATAGATAGCCGCCTGCGTCGTGGCGGCTCATCCCTTATTGCTATATCCTATTCCCCCTATCTCGACTTTGTTTCAATCAAGATCGCATTGCCCCGTATATCGCTCTGCTTTTATATCTTACCATCACAACCGATTGAATCCTACGAACTCGCCATCAATGCGATTGATCACATAAATGATTTACGGGATCCCCGCGATGAAATCCTTCTCTTCGGCGATTTTAATCTTCCTTTTCTTCAATGGGCTCCATCAGAAGATCAATCATTTTACACTGCCACTAATCCATCTGCTCCGAAACAACCACTAGCCTTGGATATAACGTTGACGGATATAATGTTGATGACCCTCGCAACAAACGAAAAAAGGACAATAATCTTCGGCTCTGTGCGTGAAATGTTAGGTCCCTAACATGCGGATGCCCTAGACCGCTATAAAGCGAACATAACCGCCGGATTATGCCCGGAAGCGAATTTGCTGTGGACTAAGGAAAAAAGTCCTAAGCTTTCGGCATGTCAGCGATCGCCGAATAGCGATCCCTATCAAGGCCACATTTTTTAACATCAGCCTGATCTGCGTCCACGCCCCCACGGAAGACAAGGATGACTCCACCAAAGATGAGTTCTACGATCTCCTAGACAGAACGTATGTCCAATGTCCCAGCTATGACATCAAAATTGTACTAGGAGACTTCAATGCACCACATCCGATAACGGACACAGGCTGATTGATTTTGCTACGGGGCGAAATCCCCTTCTAGCCAGTACGCGCTTCCCGCACCTCGATATACACAAAGGCACCTGGCGGTCTTTTGATCAATCGACCACCAACCAGATTGATCACATCGCGATATCCATCCTATTGAGTTTGAGTATGTCAATAGGGTGCTTGTTCAGGGGTCGTATAAGTCGTTTAGATTGACGGAGTCCCCGAACGCTGTACCAAAAGGACAGGTGTTGTAATTTTTTCCACTTGTCTAAGAAGTAATTTATCTTAGACGCGGGAATGCCGCAGAATGGTTCCGGACCTACATATATACTTGTCACTGGAGCCCTTCCTGGCAAGTTGGTCGGCAATTTCATTGCCCTTGATACCTTTATGGCCTGGCACCCACCAAAGTTTAACACTGTTTCTTTTGGCGAGGTCTTGTAAGGCGTCATGGCATTTCTTGACGGTTTTTGAGTTCGTGCTGTACGAACCCAGCGCTTTAAGCGCTGCTTGGCTATCAGAGAGTATGTTGATGGTCACTCCTCTGATGCCAGTCTCAAGATTTAGATTTACGCATGTTAGGATGGCATGCAGCTCTGCTCGGAAGATGCTGGGACTTATTCCCAGTGCCTTCGAGATTTTGCGTTTTGGTCCAAAGATGCCGGCGCCAACGCCGGAAGCCATCTTGGAGCCATCCGTGTACCACCTAAGGCCTTTGACATTTAGCAGGGGATCACTGTTTTCCCATGCTGAGCGGTTTGGGATCAGTATCACAAATCTCTTGTCAAAGATGAATGTGTGTGGCAGTGCGTCCGAGACTGTAGTAATCATATCCAGCTCGGGAAGGTGTTGTAATATGGACATGTGGCCTGCGGGTCTACATGGCATATTTGTTCCCGAGCAGAGGATTCTGATTGCACTGCGATCAATGTCACCTTTTTGATAAAAAGGTGCAGTGGAGTGAGTCCAATGAGTGTTTTTTGGGCTGCCGTGGGGCAGGTTGGCATAGCGCCTGTGATGCCGAGACACGCTAGTCTCTAAAGGCGTTGAAGCTTAACAATTGTAGTTTTTTGCTCAACTTTTGACCACCATACGGTGGACCCGTAGGTGACGATAGGTCTAACTATCGCGGTATATAGCCAGTGGACTACCTTATGTTTAAGTCCCCAGGTTTTACCGTAGGTGCGTCGACAGGCCCACATGGCCTTAGTCGCTTTCATGAGTTTATTCCTCATATTGGAGTTCCAGTTGAGTCTACGGTCTAGGTTAATATCTAGATACTTTACCTTCTCTGAAAATCCTATGCGTGTGCCATTTAGTAAGATTGAGCAGGGTTGTACCTTTCTCTTCTTTGTAAATGGGACTAAGATCGTCTTATTTGGGTTAATAGATAAACCCTCTCTGCCACACCAGTCAGAGATAAATTGGAGCGCAAGCTGCATGCGGTCACAGGCAGTGATCTCGCACTTGCCCGTAACAATGACTACTAGGTCATCAGCATATCCGATGACCTCATAGCCCCGAGTGGTTAGCTTGCGTAGTAGATCGTCGATGACTATCGACCAAAGCAGTGGTGAGAGGACTCCCCCTTGTGGGCATCCTCTAACCGCCGATACTGTCACTGAGACCTCTCCGCATGTGGCTGATATAATACGGCTATTTAGCATCGCCCTGATCCAGTGATTAGTGGGATGGTCTACACCCCTGCAGGATAGTGCAGTGGTGATCGAATCATATGCATTTATGTTACTTTTATTGCTACTGTATGTTTTTGTAATGAATTTTGTTTTTAGGTTTATTTAATTTGTTGTATATATCTTTCTCTATAAGGTAAAAAAAAACGTTTTCCACATAATAACTTTTTTAACTTGTCTTTTCCTCTTTTTATTGTTAGTAACACCACATTACGAATACTTTTGTCCATCAGTGTACATGATCTTAATTTTTGGCACCTGTGACATACATTTTTGTTTCTTTTTTTTTTCGTATAGGAATGGTTTTTTTCTTGGCTATGGAACGGTTTTGAACTACAGACCTACCGCTCGACGGTCGGTGATGTATACCACTGCACCACGGCTACCCCCATATAGAGCTGTGCCGAGCCGAAGATCTGTAATATGTAAACTACCGATGAAATAAAAATGCAAAAGTCCAACAAACCAAAAGGTTTTTTTATTTTTAATAATAATTTTACTTAAAAATCATTTTGGTTTTTACGGTAATATTCATTATTTTATCATATGGCTCTCGTCCTCGTCCTTGAATATATCTATCCCATATATGTATCTATATATAATTCATTTATTTTCGGTTTTTACTTATCATTTCTTGGTAACAAATCAGTGTAGGTACATAGCTTTGCGAACTCCTTGTTTCACTAATTAAATTAAACTTAAATCTGTTACTGGTTACTTTTTAATATATTTATGTTTTTTTTCTTTTTGTTTTTTTATAATAAAAATCACGTAAAAAAATGTACAATATACAGTAAAATACAAATTTTTTATTTATTTTTTTGTTTAAGTGTTTTTTTGTAATTGTGGGTATTGTTTTGTGCGCTCGAATTGTGTTGCTCAATTGTTGTTTTTTCGCTACGTGTGAATAGGCTAAGGTGTGTAGTGCTGGCATGGTGACGCCATGCTCGTACATCAACAACATTATCGAGTACATCCGAATTTTGTTTTTTTAGTTGGTTAAAAACAGGGATAAAGAATGAGATACCAAACTTTCGTACGTCTGCCCGTTGATCCCCGCAGGGGTTGGTTGTTGCTTTTGTAATTAAAGCGGCCCCTAGACGCCTAATAATACTGTGCATTATTTGATATTGTGGGAGGGAGAGAGCGAGCAAACAGAGCAAAGAAGTTGATCGCGTTTAACATGGCAAACGCCAGCTTCGATCTCTGTCCCTGTTCAATCCAAGTTGACACACAGCCTCCGCGTAGCCCCCCTGGATAGCTACCCTGGCACCCGCCAGGTAGTGAACCAATGTGTGCAGCGACCCAACCCTTGTTCCTGGGGAAAGAGGAACCTGGCCCTCCAGGCTGGGGGTTGTGCTTAGGGGTAACATCCCTATCACGTAAAAACCCACTTGTTCCGAAACGACAACAAGCCTCGGATACGGACGGATACAAAGCTGACGACCCCTGCAAACGACTAACGGACTTGAGAGTCTGCACCTGGAATGTGAGGTCCCTTAACAGACCGGGTGCAGGCGATCAATTGGAGTAAGCCCTCAACTGCTACAAAGCAGATATAACCGCACTCCAAGAAATGCGATGGGATGGACCAGGCAAAAAACGGATGAAAAACTGCGACATCTACTACGGGAACTGCTACAAGGAGAACAAACAGCGCCTATTCGGGTGCGGATTCGTTATTTGAGGAAGACTCCGACAAAAAGTCTTAAGCTTCCGAGATGTAAGCGAACGCCTCATAACAATCCGCATCAAAGCTAAATTTGGAAACATTAGCTTAATATGCGCTCACGACCCAACGGAAGAAAAGGACGATCGACTCAAAGAAGAATTCTACGATCTCCTAGACAGAACATATGCCCAATGTCCCAGCTACGACACAAAAATAGTCCTAGGAGATTTTAATGCAAAACTGGGCAAGGAGGACATATTTGAGTCGATCATAGGAAAGCATAGCCTCCATAACACCACATCCGACAACGGATTAAGGCTAATCGATTTCCTAGCGGGGCGTAACCTCCTTATAGCAAGCACGCGATTCCCCCATCTCAACATCCACAAGGGTACCTGGCGGTCTTGTGATCAATCGACCACCAACCAGATTGACCATATTGCGATCGACGCCAGACACTCCTCCTGTATTCTCGACGTACGAACCTTCCGAGGGGCCAACATCGACTCGGACCACTACCTTGTTGTAGCCAAGGTACGAATGAGGATATCAAGAATGCTTAGGAGTCGAGTAGGACAACGTAAGTTTGACATTGGAAAGCTACAATCGCAAGAGACTGCCAGAATCTTTGCCGATCGTGTCTCCTCAAAGCTCTCTCAAAATCCGCCCAGAGCAGCACAAACAATAGAGCTCATTGCCAGAGCGCCGTCAGAGATGCTGCCTCAGAGGTGCTGGGTTTCAAACAGCCACCACCTAGAAACCCCTGGTTCGATGAACAATGCGAACAAGCCCATGCAGCAAAACAAGAGGCATATAAGGCCGTGCTGCAACGACGGACGAGAGCTGCTCGCGAAATCTATGAGCAGAAGAGAAGAGAGGAACACACGCCTTTCAGAAGAAAGAAGAGAGAGCACGGAAAGCGTGAGATCGAGGAGATGGAGAGATGCTTCCGCAGGAATGACGCCCGTAAATTTTACAACAAGGTAAAACGAACATGCCATGGCTACAAAGCCAGAGTGGCGGCCTGCAGGGATGAAAATGGAGAACTGGTAGTAGAGTCGCAGTCGATGCCGAGGATTTGGAAAGACCACTTCTGCAGACTGTATAACGGCGATGATAGACAAGATACCGCTGTCAGGCAGAACGAGCCATTCGCAATGGACCACGAAGTAACAGAATTCGGTCCACCCGACCTAGACGAAGTCAAAATAGCGATATCAAGACTTAAGTCTAATAAAGCCGCTGGCGCAGACGGCCTGTCTGCTGAGCTTTTTAAGGCGGCTGGAGATGAGCTGGTAAGGTGCATGCACCATCTTATCTGCAAGGTATGGTCGGAGGAAAGCATGCCCGACGAAAGGAATCTCAGCATCGTCAGCATAAGAAAGGAGACCCCTATAACTGCGCCAACTATAGGGGAATAAGTCTCCTTAACATCGCATATAAGATCTTCTCTGCCGTATTGTGTGAACGCCTGAAACCGTTTGTGGATAACCTGATCGGCTCTTATCAGTGTGGTTTCAGGCCAGGTAAATCCACAATAGACCAAATATTTACGCTACGGCAGATCTTGGAGAAGACCCAGGAATACCAAATCGACACTCACAACCTCTTCGTCGATTTCAAGGCCGCGTATGACAGCGTATATAGAGACGAGCTGTACAAAGCCATGTCTTCGTCGATTTCAAGGCCGCGTATGACAGCGTATATAGAGACGAGCTGTACAAAGCCATGTCCAGTTTTAACATCCCTGTCAAACTCGTCCGACTGTGCAGGATGACAATGGAGAATTCTCGTTGCTCCATTAAGGTCGGTAATGAGCATACCGAGACCTTTGATGTTAAAAAAGGATTTAGGCAGGGCGACGCGCTGTCGTGCAACTTTTTTCAACATCGTGCTTGAAAAGATTGTGCAAGAGTCACTGGCCAACACAAGAGGTACGATCTATTTCAAGTCTACGCAATTGCTTGCGTACGCCGACGATATTGACGTAATTGGACGAAAACAGCAAGACGTCAATGAGGCTTTTGTGAGCATTGAGGTAGAAGCGGCTAAGATGGGTCTCAAGGTTGATGAGGGTAAAACCAAATATCTGCTCTCATCTAAAAGAGACGGACAACACCGACGTATTGGCCAGAACGTCACCATGGGCGGATATAACTTTGAAGTGGTCAAGGAATTCGTCTACCTTGGCTCACTGATTACCAGCGACAACAACACCAGCGCTGAGATAAAACGCAGAATCACTCTTGCCAACCGCTGTTTCTTTGGGCTCAAGAGGCAATCGAGAAGTAGAGCCCTCTCTCGGAAAACCAAGGTGACACTATATGAGACCTTGATCATCCCAGTCCTCCTTTACGGCGCAGAGGCTTGGACCTTAACAAAAGCGGATGAAGATGCCCTTGGTCGTTTCGAGAGGAAAATTCTGCGCACTATCTACGGTTCCGTTTGTTCAAACGGTGTATGGAGGAGAAGATATAACGAAGAACTGTACGGGTTGTACAGCGACATCGGCCTGGTACGACGTCTACGGATACAGCGTCTAAGGTGGCTAGGCCATGTAGAGCGCATGGAAGATACAGCTCCGACCCGAAGAGTCTTCGAATCCACTCCGGAAGGAAGGCGCGGCAGAGGACGGCCGCCTCAGCGGTGGTGCACGCAGGTGGAAAGGGACCTCAACCAACTGGGCGTGCGGCACTGGAAACAGCTGGCCAAAGACCGTGCCGGCTGGAGACGCTTGTTGGTTGAGGCCCAGGTTCACCACGGACTGTAGCGCCACCTAAGTAAGTAAGTAAGTAAGTAGATAATATTGCAAGATTGTGCGATATATTGCGGAAAATCAAAACGCTTTTGACTTTTAATACACATATGACCGGTCAACCAAATTATTGGGAAAAATATTGAACCGTCTGGGGCAGCAAGCCAATAAAATATTGCAATATTTCGCACATTGATATTGAGCGTCTAGAGGCCGCTTTAAAAACGACGCTTTTGACTTAGAGTCAAGACGTCGGAACAAGGCAGAATGACATAGTCAAGAAGCCGTCAAACCTCAACGCGTTCGTAGGTGTAAACTGTCAAAGTGCCTGTCAAGGCCAATAGATTGGTATCTCATTCTTTATCCCTGGTTAAAAACAGCCACAACGAATGCGATTTTAATCATTCATTTAATTTGCCTTTATTTAACTTTCTGGATGCATTCATGCGCTTGAAGTTTTATGGAATTTAACCGTGTCGAGCGTGCAGATGACATATTTTAATATTTGCTTTTTTGTTTTTGTTTTTTTTGCTTGTTTTTTGGTTTCTGTCGCTTCATTTTTTCGCTTGTAAATTTTGATTGGGCTGCAACTTAATATTTGCGTGTTTGATTTTTGTTTATTTATTTTTATTCTATTTTATTTTTCTTTTTTTTTTTTTTGTTTTTCCATGTAGGTGACTATTAATTATTGTATCTTTCTTGACAATCTTTGTATCTTTTTTGCTTTTATTCGCTTCAATGATTATTGAATGGAGAGCGATGGTTTTTAACAATTAACGTTAATTAATAATTAATATTGTAAGTTTGGATTTTTCAGTGATTTTATTTTTGTGATACTTGTCACGTACTGTGTATAAAAAAGTGTGAGAAAAAGTATTTTTTTATTCCTGTGAAATTGGTCTGTATTGTGGTCGGAGTGTTGGAACACGTACAAAGCATAAAAAATGGTAACAAAAATGTAGAGGTCGTGTAGCAGTAGGTCTGGTTTCAATTACGTTATAAATTCATTTTCGTAATTGGTATATAACATTAAAATCTATTTTTTGTTATTTACACTTTATACAGAAAATAAAATAGAAAGGGGAATCGGAATGATGATTTGCTAATAGCCGGGATTGTGTGTTTTATGATGAATTTTTATACACAACTTTATGGGGTATTAATTGAGTTATGGTTTGCTCTACCATAAAGTGTGGGTGACGCGAGTTATTTTGCTTTCATGGAAAATCCAATGAAACTTTGGTGTGCTGACTTGTATCAACTTTGCTTCCGCGAAGTAGTTTTATCGATATTTACAGAACTTGAACGATGAAAGGCAGTGAGTTGTGGTAAAAGTGAAAAACTTCCACGAATCACCCAAGAGAGATTTTTAATTATACCGCAAACTCGTTTAAAAGTAAACGTCTGTCGCGGACACTGTTTACATTCACTCGAAGCCAAGACAACGCAGATCACAGTCTCGGTGCAATGAGATCAACAAGATGAAAGAATGAGAATCTGAGAAAAATGAAACGAAAGAAGAAAAGATTGTTCATAACTTCTCTAATTGAATTATATTCATTGAAATATGAAAATCTAATCAGAACGCCACCGTCGCCGCCGAGCGATTGCATTAAGATGTCAAGCTGGCAGAGCATCACTTTAACACTTTATCCAATTTCAAGTTTCGTTTCGCCAAAAAAAAAACAAAAAACTTTTGAAGCAAGCGTTGGGGAGGGATATCACCACAATCACCATGCTATCTACGATCCACAGTTGCCGTCATTGTCATAGCTGTTGCCGCGTGATAGCCACAGCTATAGCCACGAAGCCGCAGGCATAGACACACAAAAACACAACCCCTGCGTGATAGCATATCTTCTTGGTGTCCACCATTCATTCCGGTCCATAATTATCCCGAAAATGATTTCCTATAGAAACCGCATTAAAACAGGTCCTGAGCAAGCTACTTCAACATAGCTCTCTGTGTGGCTGCCACAGAACCCGTTTAGGAAAGCATAGCAAATCAAATCAAATAATTCCAAAGTCCTGTGGAAATATTTTCGGTATCGAGGACGACGACAACCGAGCACTGGGGGAGCACTAGGAGAGCACTGGGGATGATGGTGATGATTATGATGTTGTATCCTGTGCTCTGCTTCGTTAAAAGCCTAACCGAAAACAAAATGAAAATAATTAGCGAAATTAAATTCGGCATACTTTCGTCAAAGTGCCTTGTAGAGGCACACGGCCTCCTGAGCTTATATCGGCTCTTATACGCTGTTTTGTCGTTCGGCCTTTTTCGTGGTGATACGGAAGTGGCTTGTTGCCGGCCCTATTTTTCCCCGCTTTTCCTTCCTGCTGTTCCTGTTTGTCAATCAGGTTGGTGTTTTTGTTTTTTATTTTCTCTGTTTGCCTATTTGTTTATTGTTTTGTGTTTTATTGTTCGTCGGTGTTGAGTGTACATATTTGAGGAGAGCTCAGGTGTTGACTAGGGCGTATACGTATTAATTTATTATTTCTTTCTTCTTTTTGTTTTTTTTTTGTTTTTCTGATTCTGGCTTTTAGTTTAATCTATGTTAGTTACGTTTATGATATGTTTGCGTTTGCTTTTACCTTTTTTGTTTTATTACCTATGTCAGTGGATAAAGATAGTTTTTTCTAGTTTTTCCTTGCATTAATGAACGAGTATTTGGACACGGTGATATTACGAATTACCCTACGAATCTGTATATAGGTTTTTCTGTATGCTTTATATTGTTTCCATTTTCATATTTATTTTTTTATTGAATTTACATTTAGATTTGAATAGTGATATTAATACATATATACAGTAGATTTAGACAGAGTTTATAAAAAAAACTTTGAATAGAGTGGAGTAAAGTGGCCTTTTTGGTGGATTTTCTGTTTGATTTGAAACCACTGCCACTGGTTTTCGGCTCGAAAAATGATGAATATCGAATTGTAAACAATTTTGGGAAAAAAAATCGAAAACAGTTTCAATCATTGCTTTCAATCGATTGATATAAGTCATCATAGCTATATAATCTGATCCTTACACGACTAGTTTGAATATTTGTCTGGAATACAGACACTTAAAGCGATGTATTTAACGGTATAACATTGGATTATCCAGTCGTACATACAAATTTTGAGTAATATTTTCGCGTGATTGACGTCAATCGATTGAATTGATTGATGCGTCAGAATTGTGCAAGTGACGTGCGAGCTGACCATAAGGTTCGGCTCTTCTGCTCAAAATCAAGTTTTCTGTGGGGTATACGATGCGAGTAAGAAGTGCTTAGTCTCTACTCCGAATGACAGTTTTTCAGAAGCTTTTTCAATCTGACAACGACGATTTTGGTCGGATCAAGTTTAGTCAGGTGTTGCACGTCGCATCTTTTTGACGTTTCTCTATCATTTGGTCTGCGTTATTCAGTGTCGACGGTTGAAAGCGGAATTTGTTTGGATATATAAACTACGCAGACATTTTTATGGAGTGTATGGATACTGACAGTAGTTCAGACGAAGAAGCATTTGCAAAAATGTTAAGGAAAGCGAACAAAAGAAAAAAGGAAAATGAGTAGCATCATAGAGAAAGGAAAGATCTGCCCGAGGATAATTCAACATTTTGACAAAAGAATTAAAAGCATCAAAGCATCTTTTTGCAATGATTTGAAGATAGACCAAACAACTTCTTTTCTAAAGCTGTTACGCTCCTCCTAGATTATCACTGGAAGGAATTTGAAAGCCCATTAAGCAATATTGCAGCTGATGCAAGAGGCAAATACCCCGTTGTAATTGCGGGGGACTTCAACGCTTGGTTTACAGAATGGGGCAGCAGACACACGGATGCACGGGGAAGGGTACTTTTGGAAGGCCGGTAGATCGTCAATAGTTAACGTAACCTTTGTGTAATTCCCTTGTCAGTAAAACAACATAGACAGTGAGCGAGGACTACACGCATATCGACCATCAAGCTATAATAATGGAGATCGGCGAAAGAAAACGCAGGCAGCGTCCAATTCAAATTGGGCCCAAGTGGAAGGAAACCTCCTTTGACACCGATGCCTTTGGAGAATTCCTGAAAGAAGTGACTGTGGATACCGACGCACCTGCAGAGGTAACCTCCAAACAACTGACATAGGCGCTAACTGCAGCATGTGACGCAGCGATGCCCAGGAGGAAACCCAGCAGAAGGGGGTCCCTGTGTTACTGGTGGAACGCGAATATCCAGAGGCTAAGGGCGATATGTCTCAGAGAGCGGAGAAAATCCCAACGGTCCAGAAATAGGCCAGACTACCAAGAGCGGCTTCTTCAATTCAAGCTAGCAAGACGTCAGCTAGTAAAAGCAGTCAAGGAAGGTAAATCGAGGGCCTTCAAAAAACTTTGCGAGGAGGCTGACATAAACCCCTGGGGTAGACCATACAGAGTGGTCACTAAAAATATAAAAAACAATAGAAGTCCGCCAATATTAAATCCCGAAATGCTCACCCGTATTGTGAAACATCTTTTCCCACAGGGACAGCCGCTTAATAGGAGCAGAATGGCAGAGATTAACATAGAAAAACTTCCGGTTATTACTCCAGAGGAGCTACATAACACAGTCTCGAAAGTCAAAAACAATAAAACACCCGGACCGGATGGAATCCCAAATAAGGCAGTCAAAGCGGCCATTACGGATAGACCAGACGTTTTCCAACACACCTTGGGGAAATGCTTGCAGGAGGGGATCTTTCCCACACAGTGGAAGCTGCGACGCTTGGTACTACTGCCAAAAGGAAGGAAACCACCTGGACGTCCTCGTATCGGCCAATTTGTCTGTTGGATATATTTGGCAAGATACTAGAACGAGTGATCTACGATAGGTTACTGGCGGTGGCGGAAGCTAACGGTGCACTGTCAGCCCACCAATACGGCTTCAGAAAGACGATCAACGGTCGACGCCATAGAAACAGTCGTAAACCTGGCTGCGGACGTCATCAAAGGAAAAACATGGGGATGGGGGGAGAAGAAGTATTGTGCAGTAATTACGCTGGACATAAACGCTTTTAACTCGGTTAACTGGACGCACATACAAAAGTCTTTAATTGACATGGGTACCCCCTCCTATTTATTAAGGACTGTCATCGACTACTTTATCAAAAGGAGGCTAATTCACAATTCTACCAAGTAACAGCGGGTGTTCCTCAAGGATGAGTCCTTGGACCTCTCGTGTGAAACTTCATGTACGATGGCGTTCTACGACTAGCGCTTCCCGAAGAAGTACGAATCATCGATATTGTCATCGTTACAGTGGCTAAGGATATACATAGAGAAAGTAGAGGCTACTACGAACGCAGCTATCACTAGAGTGAAAGATTGGCTCTTAATTGCCGGTCTGGAACTAACGGAGGCTGTGCTCATAACCAGCCGTAAAAAGGTGAAATATGCCAGCTTCCTAGTAGGAGATCAGACGATAAGGACCAAGAAAGTATCTAGCGGTCATACTAGACAACAGGCTTTCCTTCAGGAAATATAATGTATGCCAGCGAGAAGGCATCACACGCACAACGAGCTCTTTCGCGAATGCTTCCGAATATAGCGGTCCCGGATATGCACGCAGAGTCCTACTCTCACGGGTAGTCAGCTCAGTCCTACTCTACGCTGCTCCAATTTGGGCGGAAGCCCTTGCAGTAAAAGGACTAAAGCGGAAAATGGATTCAGTCTATCAACTCTGCGCAATAAGAGTAATCTGCAGATTCAGGACCATATCAGATGATGCAGCGTTCGTCATAGCAGAATTGCTACCCATCAATATATTGGCAGATGAGCTCAAAAGGGTATACCGCAGGCGAACGCCAGACCGGCAACAGACCAGGCTTATAAAAGCAGAAGAACGGGCAGAAGTCATGGCAATGTGGCAAGTCAGATGGGATACTCCCACAAAAGGAAGATGGACGCACAGGCTCATTCCCGTCATCGAAACTTGGACATCAAGACCGGCACGAGACTGCAAGTATCATCTTTCGCAGTTTTTGTCTGGACATGGTGGCTATTGAAAGTATCTGCATAGATTTGGATATATTAGTTCTCCGTTTTGTCCACAATGTCTAAACTCCGAGGAGGACGCAGAACCCACAGTTTTTTACTGCAGTCGCTTTATGCAGGACAGATAAAGGCTAAATGTACCAGGTCCTGAAAACCTGGTCCCCTAAATGATGGACTCGGTGGAAAATTGGAATGAAACATGCTCGTACATTGCATCAGTACAAACAAAGCTGCGGCAAGCCGAGGCAGAGAGAAGAACCCAAGAGGTAATACCTAACGGCAGTCCCACGGGGAGAGTGGTTAAAGTGTGCAGAGGTGGGGATTAGGACGTCGGCGCGTGGAAAGAGGAGAATAATATCCCGCGAATCGTGCATGCTGGCAACACGTGTTACCAGTATCTTTTGAAGAATCCACATCCATGGGCGCAACCAAAAAAGGACCAAACAACTTTTGACCTGCTTTTGTCATAAACACATTGATGAGAGACTCTCCCCAGCTCCCTGCTTACTTGTAACTGCACACTAGGAATGTGAAACGCATGTGAAGCAACATAGCAAAACAAAGAAGAGGAAATAAGGAAGTGCCAGGCATATTTCTATTTCAATAACCCTCTCTTTCGCACTCATTTGAGTCTTGGCTACTGCTGCAGCGTGTAATACTGGACTTTATATCGCGTTTTCCAATAAGGACTTGACAACTTTTTTATAATTTGCAGACCTTGCTCGTTCGTGTACTTTTCCATGATGAAAATGTTGAGTTTACTGAATAAATTGATAATGACAGTTCGATGATTAGTGGAAGGGTGCGTTCACAAATCGAAATCAAAGATGTCAATTCCCTATTGGAAAACCCTACACATATTCGATGACATTGCTGTTTCCGGAATTTGAACTTGGTATTAGCAGACGCAAAATGTTCGTTCTTGGGGCAAGTAATCATCCGGTCCTCCAAGTTTGACGGTAGCGCTGATGGCTAATATCTCTGTCGCAGAAAACCGGCAAACAGCGGACTTACGCGAAAAGCATTAAGCTTGTAAGTCAACGCTTGATATCGATGGACATCAAAGTCGCCTACGATCGTATAAGCGTGATATCAGGCTTTAGAACCTCAATATAAGTTAGGAAGGAGGGCTTACTTGACACCCCGCCATATCACAGCTGATGTGCTCGGTTCCAGGTCATTATTTGGGTGCAAACTGCGTTGACGAACGAGAGCCGCTTGTGAAATCAAACAGCAAACAAAAAACTAAAAAGAAAGGAGCAGCACGCGCTTCTTAACAAAAAGATAGAAGACGGGAAGCTCAAGGTCAAGAAGGTCTAGTAGGAAATCAAACGAGCATGGGAAGGCTATGGAGCCAAAAACGGATGAAGGTAGACACTTTGTAATGGTGCCACAGTTGATGTGGGGAATATGGGAATACCGTCATTGCGGACTTTGCGAGAGCACCGTGACGCAGCGGGTAGTATGTTGGCCTCTGACGCCAATGACACGGGATCGAATTTCGACAACAGATATGTTATCGAATGTGTTTTCTATGGTGCTTCTCCTCAGCGCGTTTCTGATAAAACCTCCTGTAGTATAATTGTCCAAGAAAGCTTCTCCAAATTCGCCATTCGGAAACGGCAATAAACTGCAGGCTCCTTTTACTTATGGGAAGCGATGGACAGAAGCTCGGCTTTGGTCCTTCATGGATTATAACGGCAGCATATATGTACCTATGTACCTTTGCGGAATGTATAATAGTGATGATACCAAAACGCACGATCAACAAGACGTAAATACGACCACCCAAGTTGGCTGGGGTTGTAATGACGATTTGCTGCTGCAGATGGCTCTGGTGAGTCAGAGAACTCAGCAGTTTTAGATCGACACGTATCGTCTTTCCGTCGACTTGAAGGCCGTAGGCAGGGCCTATAGAGACGAAATAAAGAATGTTCGTTGCTCCACCAGTGTTGGTAAAGACCTTTGGCGTTAAAAAAATGGTGATAGTCGAAGGGTAAGTGTGGGCATCAAGAAATAATACACAACTTCAACGTCTTGGCCAAAAACCAAAGGTTCGGCAGCCGTACCTATGAGGGGACTGATTTTGTCTACGTCGGCTGACAAGTATGAAGCGACCATAACACCAGTGCGGAGATTAGAAGAAAAGACCTCGCACCTAATTGTTCTCTGGTCTCAAAGGACAATAGAGAAATACAGGCTTCTCTCGAAAATCGAAATGATTCTACAAAATTTTGACCGTCACGATCCTGCTCTAAGTTGTAAAGGTTTAGGCACTTGTCGAGTGCGGATGAAGAAAACTGTTCGTACAACCTCTGGTATGGTTTACACTGATGAAAAGTGGATGAGAAAATTCAGCCATGAACTATAGGGGCTGTACAGCGACATCGGCCTCGTCAAGCATCTGTGGGTTCAATGTCAAGCGTTGTCACTCTTGTATGTGATTGTCTCTTGATTGTCATTTTAGCGCCTTTTGCAACCTGTCAAAATAAATTGTGTCAGTAGTGCGGTACACACCACCCATCAAAAGTGACGTCAGTTTTGAGTGACGTGCTTCACGTGCACACTGTAGATCTTGTTTGACACGCAAAACATCATTCAAGTACATAATTTCGCGCAGTCACCATGGACAGCGAATTTGTATTTTTTTCGTGAAATTCACTAATTCCTGGTAACCTTCGTCTTTTTTGTCCCGACGTATATATTCTGGACACGTTACGTCCCAGAGACAACGGTGGGACTCGTAAATATTTATAAATTCCTCGAGAAATTGTCTGCTCTCATCCACTCCCATCCATGTCCAACGCTTGAATGACATAATTCATGTACACACTGTCGATCAAAACCAACATGGCCGCTGGTCGTCCTGCAACCACGAACATTTTTGCAACTCGTCAAGGGCCAGTCACATAGAACGCGTCCGTGCGTGCGTGCCTTGACAGCCAAGTAAAATACACACGTTCTTTATAGGAAAAGGGCGCATAGCCGACACACGCACGCGGTTCGACGCGTCGAGTAGAGCTACTCTTCTACTTTTTGACGCGCTGACAGTTCATACCTTCACAATTTGGAGCTTCACATTTACAATTTGAAGTTCACATATAGACAAATTGAGAGTAAGCACGTTCATTGGTGGATGCATTGAGAAAATGGTTAGGAACTCTCTCGCAATGAGAGAAACTTCAAATTCGGTTGACATTTCAAAGTACTGTTCGATTTGATGTCACAAGAACGGGTGTTTAGTTGGTGTTTAGTCACTGGCAATTAGTTTTATTCGGGACTGACAAATATATGTGGCCGAGGTTATTCCATATTTTTATGTTTTATTTAACAATGATTTCCAGTTGAACGCACAACACGAATTAATGAATGCCGTTGAATTATTTGACATTCATTTCTGACAGACGCACGCGTGGACGGATTCTATGTGACGATGCTTGCCTCGCGCGCGTTGGCTGTCAATGAAAATTAGCGCACGCACGCACGGACGCGTTCTATGTGACTGGCCCTTCACTTTTGACCGTCAAACCATCATTCACATGTACACACTATCAGTTTTGAGTGACACTCAACTAAAACGTCACTTTTGATCGAAAGTGTGTACCTCGCTAGTGAATCCCACTGAGTTTGTTATAGATCTGTGCACAAAAGGGTTTCCTCCATAGTTCTATAGTCAAGAGAAGTGCAAGGTATTTTATGTGACACCCGGTGTATCGAACCAGCGATGTCATATAGGTTTTTTTTTTTTTTTTTTTATAGACTAGAGTGGAAAACGAACCAACTGTCATGGAACTTGCTTCCTGTCATTTTTACCTGGCTGACGCTTAACTTACATCAGCGTAAAATCAAGCAAAAAATCCTTTGTACACACTGCAGCCGAAAACGGTGTCTGTGTACTGTTATTTTTCGTTGAAAGTGTTGCCAAGGTGCCAAGTTTTCGAATGACGTTTGTTGACATTTTTATTAACGTCAAAAATAACGATGAGCCACTTGCAGGCGATGCCAATTGTAACGATCACTTTGATGAAATAGAGCTCTAAAACCTTCAATCCACTCTGTAAAGCCAATAGAACTAAAGCAATCAACAAAAGAACAATAATAACAAACACTGACGTACAACGAATTGATTTAATTGCCACTTTTACATGCGTTCTCTCATCTTTTCTTTTTATTTCTTATTTTTCTCTTGTATTTACAAACAATGGGGGAGTATTTGTGTGTGCTTGCATAGATACAGTATAATCGTATTTCTTATAAATTTACTATTTCGGTTTGGTTTTTGTTTTTTTTTTTTAAGATTTTTCACTAAGTCTTATGAAGTTATGCTTACGATATATGTAGATATAGATTTCTGTTTAGCTATTATTTTGATTTTGATCGTCAACGGTAACTATGATTAAATAAAACAATATTCGCTTGTCACTGTTTGAGGAAAAAACTGATATTTTTGGTTTGAAATAAGAAGTTAAAAGAAAATTATAAGAAGAAAGCGAAATAACGATTCTTACTTTGGCAGTCGATATGTATGAGTTGCATTTATTGCTTAAATTTATTTTACAAACTTACGAAAAACGAGAAAAAAAAAAAAACGAATTGAATGAGATAGCAGTTAGATGGCGATAAATTCACGATATATGGTCCTCAAGGACTATGCAAAAAACAGAAGACAACCATGTCCACAACTTTAGTTAAAAGAAGCCATTTTATTGACCGTTAAATCCGTGGTAGACGTCAGTTACGTTAAAGTAAACTTGCTGACCATGAAGGTATGAAAAGCGTCACGTAAAAAAATTGTATAACAAAAAAAGGGAAGAAATAAATAGCATCAGCGATTCGAAGCACGTGTTGAAACAACCGGTGCAGCGATTAAGGAAAATTAGTTCAAGGTAAATCGGTGTGGGTATCCGTGCCATTGGGCACGAAAATGGATAAGCGAGAATGGCTGTCATGGAAGGCGTCGTATTAGTTAATAATGGGATTTAACAATGTGTTGTGGATTGTGACGTTCTGCTAAACTAGTTTGTCCTGATTTTTGATATAATTGCCTTAAGGATTAGTATAGTTTGTCGGACGATAAATTTTGTGGGGGATTTTGCTGCTAAATCCATCAGATGTCCTTGAAATTAAACAGGCAATAACGCATGATGTTATTCATGCGTGAGAAAAAGGAACTTCAAAAGGCAGATTCTTCCCCTGTCACTCTGTTTTGCCATTATATCAAAATTCTTCTTGCGTTTTAAAAGTCGTTAATTTGCGGTACGTTATCCTACTACGCGCTATAGCAATAAGGACATTAAAATCGTATTTAGGTTTTTCCATGATCACCCAACCAACAGGAAAGCGAAATACACAAGCGAACAAAGTATAGCTAAAGGTAAATAGAGGCGTTTAAGGGACTATGTTCTATGCTCCACACCCACTTTTCGGGATAACATTAATCGCTGCTGCTGCGTTGTTATTGCGACAGTCTTAACAAGTGCTTGATGAATTTGTCACCAACGTAACAACATAGCTACACTTTGATAAATTACTCTTCTTCCTTCCTATTTCCGCCCACAAATACAATACAATTTTTTTTTCACTCTCTCTCTCTCTCTTCTGGCTACAGGTGACTGGCATATCCTTCATTATCCTGATTAAGGTGAGCAAGATAAAGACTAGCTTTGTATGGCGGAATAAAAGCAAATATAATGAAACAAAAAAATAAAAATAAATGGCAACAGAATTGAATAATTTATTATAAGGATTTTATCTATAATAGGAATATTCTATGCATATATTTAAATATATTATGTTCAGGTGCGAATGTATTGTAACAAGGCTCCACGCCCACCACAACAATGCTATTTACACATAAACACTGAAAAACAAAAACAGAAAAAAACATTTTCGTATTTCCTCGCATCGTATTTAGATATTTATATACAGTTTGTCAAGGAAATGTTTGCAAAACGTAGAAATGAAAAGTAAAATAAGATTTTTTTAAAACCTTCGTCATAATTCCATTTTCGTATTAACTGGTTACCGTAATATACAAAAAGAAAAAACACAATCAACCAAACACTTGAGAAATTTAACAAAATTTGATCAATATCAGTTTATTTACTGTCAAACAATTCTTTGCAAAACGCTGGGCTGGAATCGGCTAAGGTGAAAGGTGATAGTCACTTTGGTGACAGTCATATGTGACCATCATCATCTTTTGGTATCGGGTAAGATTATCACAAAAAAAAGTTTAGAAAAGGGGCAACACTTGCTTTTCGGAGTTAAAGGAAGCCCTAAACGGCGAACATGTTCGCCGAATCCGTTCGTTTGCGTTACTCTCCACACGGCGAACACATTTGGAGAACATTCATTTCGTGCTGATTCTTCAGAGAGTAAACATGTACGATAAATAAGCACAAGTGGTTGCGCTTATGGTTATTTATTTATGTTTACTCGGCGACATTCACAGCAAATTCACGAACAAAATCGGCGAACATGTTCGCCGTGTAGGGCTGCCCTAAGACAGCTGTTAGATAGTTAAAAAGGAATTTTGAAATTAAAATCAGGGCCGTTGTCACCGATTGTTCTGCACAAATACTGGGAAAAGTAAATAATGTACATATTAGAAATGCTATTATTGCATTCAATTCATTTATTGGCCAATTATACATTTTGTCGGCGTACAGGGAAAGGAAACCGATTTAGACCGATTTTTCAAGTTCTTCCTAAGAATTCTAACTTCCATCAAATGTCTCTTTGAGCTCTTCATCTTCCGTTCCAAGCACGGAAACATACATATTTTATAAAACAAAGCCATATCAAACGCACAGAACATAGGAAAGTGATAGCTAAATAGCTGTCACCAGAAAACTGTCACAAAAATGTGACAATCACAGTGACTATCACCTTACACGATACCGAAACCGAGAATGTGACTTTCACTTGTCACAAATCACCTTAGCCGATTCCACCCCTGTTTGCCGACCAAATTAATCAAAATTACAAGCAAACGAACCAATTTTCTTATTTTTAATACTTGGTATGACCACCATTAGCTTTAATGACAGCCCGTAATCTACCCTGCATTGATTGAATGAGCTTCTGAGCTTCATATTCATCGGGATTCTTAAGCCATTCTTCGTTGATAAACTTAATTAAACCATTTTTCGATTTCGGACTTCTTTTTTAAATGGGCCCACAAATTCTCAATAGGGTTCAGATCGGGGCTTTGCGCAGGGGTGTCAATTGCTTTTTGGCAATTATAAAGCAACCACTCCCTGCACAAATATGATTTATGCTTTGGATCGTCGTCCTGGTACAATTTAAAAAGTAATTTGTTTTCGTTTTCCGGGTCCACAAAGCCGAATTTCTGAACACTTCTTTTCAAATTTTGTCTTAAAATATCCAAATAAACTTCCTTTGTCATTATATCATCAATAATTTTTAACTCACCAACACCTTTGCTTGAGAAGCAGCCCCATATCATCACTGACAATTTCCCGAATTTTACTGTCGGAATGATATTCTTGTTGTCGAGGGCTGTAAGCGGTTTTCGCCATACTCTCGGCGGTCCTGCATGGTAGTACAGCTTTATACTAGACTCGTCACAAAACACAACATCGTTCCAATACTCTACCCGAGGACAAATGTGCTTTGTTGCAAAATTGACGCTTCTGCAAATATTCAACGGTGAGAGTATTGGTTCTTTTCTAGCAACTCTTGATGTGTACTTGTGCTTGAGTATAGTTTTTCTAACTGTCTCATGAGACACTTGAGCTCCGTAACCGTTTTTTTAAGTCCGTGGCTAATATTCTGATGCTGGTATGAGGGTTTTTTTCAATACGTCTTATCATTTTTCTTTCGTCCCTGCTTGTTAGTTTTTTTTGGCCTGCCTGTTGACTGGTTCAGATCTAGTCTGCCTTCTTTTTCAGCACACGGCTTATAACGTTGTACACAGTTCTTAATTTTATACAAAACATTTCAGCCAATTCCCTAGCGGATTTTCCTTTGTGGTAGTTATAATACACCAATTGTATTACATCATCACTTAACCGTTTGCCTGGCATATTCAAGATTACTTTTTTTTAATTTTCTTACTTACTTACTTATCAGGCCTGCGATCCATGGAGGATCTGAGCCTGAGCTATAGCTGCCTTCCATCCTTGACGGTCCTGGGCACGCTGCTTCCAGTTGTCAAGACCAAGATGTCTTACATCCGCGATTACTTGGTCTTTATACCGGAGGTTCGGTCTTCCTCTTCTTCTCGAACCAGGAGGCTCGGAGTCGAAGACCCTCTTAGCTGGAGCGTTGATGTCCATGCGCTCGAGGTGGCCGAGCCAGTGTAGTCGACAGATCCTTGCCTTCCGGACTACATCCACATCTTGGTACAGCTCGTAGAGTTCGCGGTTGTGTCTTCTTCTCCATTTACCTTCCTCACAGACAGGACCAAATATCCGGCGCAGAATTTTTCTTTCGAAAGAACCCAAAATCAGCCCCGCTGTCCTGCTTATCGTCCAGCTTTCGGCTCCGTACAGCAAGACTGGCAGAATGAGCGTTTTGTAAAGCAGGACTTTAGTCTTTCGAGTGAGGAGTTTTGACCCCAGTTGTTTGAACAAGCCGAAGTAGCAGCGGTAGCTGTCAATTGTTATGTTTTGTCCCAGGTGGTGAGCGACGGATTGGTTTTTCCTTGACAGCATGTATTTCGTTTTGTCCTCATTGATCTTAAGACCAACTCGTTTCGCCTGTTCTTCAATCGCCGTGAATGCTTCCACAATGCCACGGCGAGAACACGCGATGATGTCGATATCACCCGCGTATCCTAGCAGCTGCATGGACTTGTAAAAGATAGTGCCTTCCCTGTTGACGCCTGCCCGTCGCACTATCTGCTCCAGCACCAGGTTGAAGAAGTCACATGACAGCGCATCTCCTTGCCGAAATCCGGTGCATGTTTCGAATGGTTCCGAGGTCCTAGAACCGAGTTGCACGGTGCATCGCGTGTTTTTTAGCGTGGCGCGACACAACTGGATCAGTTTTACCGGGACCCCGAATCCGGCCATCGCCCCAAAAAGTCCTTCACGATGAATGCTGTCGTATGCGGCCTTGAAATCGATGAAACGATGGTGTGTATCGATTCGGAACTCGTTGGTCTTTTCCAGGATTTGTCGAAGTGTGAAAATTTGGTCTACAGTTGATTAGCCGGGCTGGAAGCCGCACTGGTAGCTGCCGATTAGTGCGTTGCAAAATGGCTTTAGACGTTCACACAATACGCTGGACAGGATCTTATATGCGACATTGAGTGGGAATATACCTCTATAGTTCTTGCAAGAAGTAGGATCGCCTTTTTTGTGGATGGGGCAAATAGAGCTGGTATTCCAGTCGTCGAGCATGCTTTCATCTTCCCAAATTCTGCAGATGATCTGGTGAATGCTCCCTACCAGATCATCGCCGCCAGCCTTGAAGAGCTCTGATGGCAAGCCATCTGAGCCTGCGGCCTTGTTGTTCTTCAGCATCTGAATAGCTGTGCCGACTTCTTCTATGCTGGGTGGGAGGACTACTTCAGCGGCTGGAGTTGGGATTTCCTCGGTCCCTACCACTCTCTCTTGGTCATGCTCGTTAAGCAGCTGCTGGAAGTGCTGCTTAAATACATCCACTATTCTCTGCGGGTCGGTGGCAAGATTACCCTCGCAGTTTTCTGGACACTATGAAATCGATAATGACTAACAAACTGTATTTGTGTATTATTAAGCAAGCTTCTCGAACTGTATGCACTTTTGCAAAGAATTATTTGACAGTGAAAAAACAGCATTGGATAGGTTTTGTTAAATTTCTGTTGGTTTTTGGGTTACATTTGCCTTTTTTTTAGGGTTCCGTACCCAAAGGTAAAACGGAACCCTATTACTAAGACTTCGCTGTCCGTCCGTCCGTCTGTCACCGGGCTGTATCTCATGAACCGTGATAGTTAGACAGTTGAAATTTTCACAGAAGATGTATTTCTGTTGCCGCTACCACGACAAATACTAAAAACAGAACAAAATGAATATTTAAGGGGGGCGCCCAAACAACAGACATGATTTTCATCCAAAAAATCCCCTTGCTCACATACTGAACATACATAGTCGACCATATGTTTGTGTCTTTGATGAATTAATCCTAGCTGCAAACCTTTTCCCCATATTTATTGTTATTCACCTTTTCACATCGTTGCTGTCAAGTAAGATAATTGATTTGAATTCAATGGACACATGGAATTCTTCTTTGAATTTGATTTTTGATTATCAAAGTAATATGCCGATAACTTGCCTGCAACCAAGATCTGTCATCATACAAAAAATGTGATTTAATGTGATGACTGATGAGGTAATATACATAGTCTCTTTCATATTTATACATACAGATGGTACGGAACCCTTCGTGCGCGAGTCCGACTCGCACTTGGCCGGTCTTATTTTCTGGATTACGGCAAAGAGTTTATATGAAAATGGATTAGTTATAAAAAAAAAAAGCTCATTTGCTGTCTTCTTAGTAAATATACGCTTTTAAATCAGTTTTTTTCTATATTTACGTTTTGCAAACATTTTCTTGACAAACTGTAAATTACAAAATGCATTTGCCCTAATTGAAAATAAAATATTTTTCGTATTTTTTATTTAACAACTTTCTGCATTTAACTATTTTAACTTTTTTCTTATTTTCATTTTTTTTTTAATGAATTTTATGTTAAAGTTTGATGTTTCTCCATTCTTTCATATCTTTTTACAGCCCCTTTAGCAGCCTTTATATAACGCGTAATTTCTTTTAATAAAGCTGCCCTCGTACCTACTATTATTTTTATTATTGAATTTTGCATAATTATTTACTCCGTCATTAACTAAGCAATAAAATTTACAAAAATTGTGTATAAAATATTGTTTTTGTTTATTTTTACATAATTTCTTTTAATCCATTCATCTGGAGTGTATACATTCATACATATATTAGATTCATGTGTAATTTTTATTTCTTAATAATTAAAATAATAATTACTACAATAAAAATCTCTACAAAAAAAAAAAAAATATATTGTGTGTATGCTTACGGTTTTGTTCAACTTAAAATTAAAATTAAAACTAAGAAACAAACAGATTTTGTAAAAGGGGAAAACAAGTTGGAAAGTTTGTTGTAAAAAAAAAAAATAATAATAAAACGAACATGATGCTGGTAAAGTAAGATTTAAACTTTAAACTTATCTGTAAGAGGTATAGATGAATCGCTAGCTGCCTACGAGCTCGATTTGGCGGTATTTTTTCCGTAGATTCGATACAGGGTCTCGATAGAGTACGGGATCGAGACGTAGATTGGAACGTAATAAGGGCATGTAACTGAAATGAAAATACAGATGAAAAGGAGAGAATAGAGACCAAGTTAGTCATGGTAAGGTAATTTAATTAATGAAAGATAAGTAAAAGTTAAAGGAGCACGAGAAGCACGAGATCGAGGAGATGGAGAGATGTTACGGCAGGAACGACGTTCGAAAATTTTACCAGAAAGTAAAACGAACATGCCAGGGATGAGCACGGACACCTAGTAGTGGAGTCACAGTCGATGCTGAGATTGTGGAAGGACCACTTCTGCAGACTGTATAACGGCGATGATAGTCAAAATGCCGCCGTCAGGCATTCACAATGGACGAAGACAAAGGAGAATCCCGTCCACCCGACCTAGACGATGTTAAGATAGCGATATCGAAACTTAAGTCTTATAAAGCTGCTGGAGCAGACGGACTCCCCGCGGAGCTGTTTAAAGCAGCTGGCGATGAGCTGGTTAGGAACTCATCTGCAAGATATGGTCGGAAGAACCCATGCCCGATGAATGGAATCTCAGTATCGTTTGCCCGGTCCATAAGAAAGGAGACCCCTATGACTGCGCCAATTACAGAGGGATAAGCCTCCTGAACATCGCGTACAAGATCCTCTCTGCCGTACTGTGTAAGTACCTGAAACCGTTCGTGGACAATCTGATAGGTTCCTACCAGTGTGGATTCAGGCCAGAAAAATCCACGATAGACCAAATATTTACACTACAGCAGATCTTGGAGAAGACCCATGAATTCCAGGTCGACACGCACCATTTTTTCGTCGACTTTAAAGCCGCGTATGACAGTGTTTATAGAGACGAGCTATACAAAGCCATGTCATGTTTTAACATTCCTGCCAAACTCGTCGGACTATGCAGGATGACTATGGAGAAGTCTCGCTGCTCCATTAAGGTCGGAGGTGAACTAACCGACCCCTTTGATGTTAAAAAAGGTTTTAGACAGGGTGACGCACTGTCATGTGATTTCTTCAACATAATTATTTTTTTTTTTTTTTATTTCCTTTAAGGAATAACCTCTAGCCAATAAGAAGGGCTATGGCATCGATTTATTTTATTCACGTCCAAAAAGTGCAAAGAAAGTTCACAAAATTCATACAAAATACATCCGATTAATCCAATCCTTATCGCTTCTTTTCACAATCTTTGCATAGTCCCGCTTGCGTAAACGGAGAATGGAGGAGGAGATTCAACCAAGAACTGTACGGGCTGTACAGCGACATCGGCCAAGTTAGACGTCTTCGAGTCCAACGTCTAAGATGGCTAGGCCATGTAGAGCGAATGGACATCAACGCTCTGGCCCGAAGAGTCTTCGACTCCAACCCGGAGGGACGACGCAGCAGAGTACGACCGCATTTAAGGTGGCGCGCACAGGTGGAAGGGGACCTCAACCAACTGGGCGCGCGGCACTGGAAGCGGCTGGCCGAAGATCGGGCTGGCTGGAGAGGCTTGTTGGTTGAGGCCCTGGTTCACCCCGAACTGTAGCGCCATCAAAGTAAGTAAGTAAGTAAATAAAAGTTAGAGGGCATGGGCAAAGTTGTTGATCGCTCTAATCCTGGCGAGATGCCAGCAACGATCCCCGTTTAAATGCCCGGGTCAAGTTGACATACGGCCTCCTCGTGGCGCCCTCTGGATAGCCTTTTCAACAACGTTGGGAGGAGAACAAACGTATGCAGCGACAAAGCCCAGACCAGTATGGCGGCTGTGTGGCTAACAATCGCCCACGTAAAAAAAAAAAACAAAAGTTATGAATGAGCAAGATGCCTCGGATACACGGACGGATACTCGAACAATGCACGAAAAAGGAACACGATTTGCGAGTATGCTCCTGGAATGTCAGAACCCTGTACACTCTCGGAGCTGCTCATAAACTAGAAGGAATCCTTACGCAGTACAAGGCGGATATGCGCTGAATAGGAAACGGTATGATGAGGAAGAAAAATTGCGACATTTATTACAGCTGTCACAAAAGGTTGCACTTACTGGGATGCGGATTTGTCGTGGGAAAGCGGTTAAGGTCGAAGGTCATCGACTTTAAACCTATAAGTGATCGCCTGGCTGTGATCCGCATCAGAGGCAGATTTTATAACATCAGCCTTATATGTGCACACGCCCCTACCGACGAGGCTGAAGATCCTATCAAGGAGGACTTCTATGACCTCCTGGAAAACGCCTACGGAGCTTGTCCGGAGTACGATGTAAAAATCGTGCTCGGGGACTTCAAAGCCAAAATCGGTAAGGAAAACACCCTTGACGGAGTGATCGGAAAGCACAGCCTCCACGATGCAACAACAGATAACGGCTTCCGACTCGCTGACTATGCGACAGTTCGTAATGCGGTGATAAGTAAGATTCCCTCGCAAGCGAATCCACACAGCAACCTGGCGATCTCCGGACCGTCGAACCGCCAACCAAATCGACCATGTGCTCATTGACGCAAGGCACTCGTCAAACATCCTGGATGTGCGAACATTCAGACCGGCAAATGTCGACTCTTACCACTTCCTCGTAGCAGCGAAATTCAGAGCTCGACTGTCCAATGTCAGAAAGCTGCACCAGCCCATCAGGAGGAGGTTCGACATTGGGCGCCTGAGCACACCGGAGCTTGCCAGAGTCTACAGGGAGCAGCTGAGCGAAAGACTCTACGGTATGCCTACGTCGAACACAAATGCCAATAATATGTGGCTGCATTGCCGCTCAGCCATTCAGGAAGTAGCCGAAACCACCTTAGGATACCTACCACCCCCGACAAGAAACCCGTGGTATGATGGCGAGTGTGAGCAGAAAAAGGCAGCAACCGACGAGGCGTACTAAAAGGAGCTGCAGAAGAAAACCAGGGCAGGGCAAGAACAGTACCGAGCCAGAAGAAGGCAGGAGAAAAAAGAATCTTCGCAGCCTCCCACCTCAAGGATATCGAGGAGTCTGTATGTATGTATGTTGGCGTTACAGTCCATGAAGAACCTGAGCCGAGCTTCTCTCAATCACCCATGTTGTGTGTGATTTCATTTTTCCCATAGGTGAAAGGGACCTACAGTATTGCCGGCTCCGAACGGCGAATTTCGAGAAGCTTTTCATGACAATTTTACTACAGGGGGTTTTGTCAGAACCCCGCTGAGGAGAAACACCGTGAAAAACACGTTCGATGACATGGCTGTGTCGGGATTCGATCCCGTGTCATCGGCGTCAGAGGCCAACACACTACCCACTGCGCCACGGTGCTCTCGAGGAGTCTAGGGATAAGCAAAAAACACGAGATTTTTACAAGAAAGCCAAAGGCCTTGCAGGAGGCTTCAAAAAGGGCACCCAGGCTCTTCGAAACTGTGTAATCTTGTCACCGACCCGCAGGGAATAGTATTTAAGCAGCATTTCTAGCAGCTGCTTAACGAGCATGACCAAGGAAGGGACCGAGGAAATCCCAATTCCAGCCGCTGAAGTAGTCCTCCCACCCAGCATCGAAGAAGTCGGTACAGCTATTCTGAAGCTGAAGAATAACAAGGCCCCAGGCTCAGATGGCTTGCGATCAAAGCTCTTCAAGGCCGGCGGCGATGTTCTGGAAGGGAGCATGCACCAGATCATCTGCAGAATTTGGGAAGATGAAAGCATGCCCAACGACTGGAATACCAGCTCTATATGCCCCATCCACAAAAAAGGCTATCCTACCTCTTGCAAGAACTATAGAGGAATATCCCTGCTCAATGTCGCATACAAGATCCTGTCCAGCGTATAATCGGCAGCTACCAGTGCGGCTTCCGGCCCGGCAAATCAACTATAGAACAAATTTTCACACTTCGACAAATCCTGGAAAAGACCAACGAGTTTCGAATCGATACACACCATCTTTTCGCCAATTTCAAAGCCGCATACGACAGCATTCATCGCGAAGAACTGTTTGGGGCGATGGGTTCGGGATCCCGGTAAAACTGATCCAGTTGTGTCGCGCCACGCTAAAAAACACGCGATGCACCGTGCAACTCGGTTCTAGGACCTCGGAACCATTCGAAACATGCACCGGATTTCGGCAAGGAGATGCGCTGTCATGTGACTTCTTCACCCTGGTGCTGGAGCAGATAGTGCGATGGGTAGGCGTCAACAGGGAAGGCACTATCTTCCACAAGTCCGTCCGGCTGCTAGGATACACGGATGTTATCCGTGTTCTCGCCGTGGCATTGTGGAAGCATTCACCACGATTGAAAAACAGGCGAAACGAGCTGGTCTTAAGGTCACTGAGGACAAAACGAAGTACATGCTGTCAAGCAAAAACCAATCCGTCGCTCACCACCTGGGACAAAATATAACAATTGACAGCTACAATTTCGAGGTATTTAAGGAGTTTGTCTACCTCGGGGCAAACGTAAATTCCACAAACGACACCACAGTGGAGATCCGGCATAGAATCGCCCTTGGCAACCGTTGCTACTTCGGCTTGTCCAAACAACTGGGGTCAAAACTCCTCACTCGAAAGACCAAAGTCATGTTTTACAAAACGCTCATTCTGCCAGTCTTGCTGTACGGAGCCGAAAGCTGGACGATAAGCAGGACAGCGGAGCTGATTTTGGGCTCTTTCGAAAGAAAAATTCTGCGCCGGATATTTGGTCCTGTCTGTGAGGAAGGTGAATGGAGAAGAAGACACAACCGGGAACTCTACGAGCTGTACCAAGATGTGGATGTAGTCCGGAAGGCAAGGATCCGTCGACCACACTGGCTCGGCCACATCGAGCGCATGGATATCAACGCTCCAGCTAAGAGGGTCTTCGACTCCGAGCCTCCTGGTTCGAGAAGAAGAGGAAGACCGAACCTCCGGTATAAAGACCAAGTAATCGCGGATGTAAGACATCTTGGTCTTGACAACTGGAAGCAGCGTGCCCGGGACCGTCAAGGATGGAAGGCAGCTATAGCTCAGGCTCAGATCCTCCATGGATCGCAGGCCTGATAAGTAAGTAAGTCACCTGTAGAAAAATAAATCACACACAACATGGGTGATTGAGAGAAGCTCGGCTCTAGCCCTTCATGGGCTGAAACGACACCAAGCCAAAGGTCCTAAAGGAGATCTCCAAGGTCGGGTCAGGACTCTGAAAAAGAGACGGCAGCGGATGAGCCCTACATAGTATAGCCAACGGCGGCGACCACACACTTAGTGAAGTTACCGACACCGGATACACCCGGACCTTGCGCCCGAAGGTAAAAAAAACGGGCATGCCCTCCCAGTTGGGTGGATAACTCCCTCACCACGTAATAAAAATTACGGTTCAGAAACAACCACAAGCCTCGGACAAGGGCGGATTTACTGTTGACGACCCCACCAAACGAAAGAAGAACAATGCGTTTCGGCCCTTGTGGATAAACTGACAGGTTCTTATCAGTGTGGTTTTAGGCCAGGTAAATCTACAATAGACCAAATCAAATGCGGAGCCACGTCTCGTTTTAACAGCTCTGCCAAACTCGTCAGATTATGCTGGATGACAATGGAGAATTCCCGCTGCTCCATTAAGGTCGGTAGCGAATTGACCGTTACCTTTGATGTTAAAAAATAATTTAGACAAGGTGCCGCACAGCCATGTAATTTTTTCGACATCGTGCTTGAAAAGACCACACCAGACTCACTGATCAACACAAAAGGTACGATCTATTTCAAGTCTGCACAACTGCTTGCATACGCGGATGACATTGACGTAATTGGACGGACAGTGGGACGTCAATGACGCGTTCAAAGGCACTGATGCTGAGATCTTGCTAACTGCTTCTTCTTTGGGTTCAAAGACCAAGGCTGCGCTCTACAAAACCCTAATCATTCCGGTCCTCCTCTATGGCGCAGACGCCTGGACTTTATCGAAAGCGGATGAGGAAGCTTTTGGTCGTTTTGAAAGGAAAATTGTGCATTAAATCCACGGTTCCGTTTGTATAAACGGACGTATAGTACATCGGCCTAGTACGACGTCTTCGAAGCCAATATCTAGGTTGACTAGGCCATGTAGAACGAATGGATAACACAACTCCGGCCCGAAGAGTCTATGAGTCCAACCCCAGGGACGACGAATCTACGGTGGCGCACCAACTGGGAGTGCGTCACTGGAAACAGCTGGCTAAAGATCGTGACAGCTGGAGGAGCTTGTTGGTTGAGGCCCAGGTTCACACCGGACTGTGCCTCCTAAGAAGAAGAAGAATAAAACCGGATCCAAGAGTGGAGTGCAAAAGTGTATCTCCCTCTGGTCGGTCAATCACTGAAAATGTCGACGAAATTTTGCAGCTGGTGGAGCAGGAGCTATCATGAGATAAAAGAGAACTTAGTATCGACCACATGACAGGAATCATCTGATAAGAGCAGACTACTTGAAGGACCTCGATGATTGGGTGCCATATGAATTAACGCAAAGAATTTGAGTGACCGAATTACCATCAGTAACATGCATATCGCGAGTTCCACTTTGTACGTTTTCTTTTGGCTCAAACAAAACTGAGGCGATCAATCACACAGCTGTCACAGAAGTTTTTTGTCCTACAAAATCCCGACATTCTAATGGCGAGATACAGATTACTTAAACCATCTGTTGGATTTCTTTTTACCATACCTGATTCAGCAGTAAGATAAAAGTATTATACATGATTGCCACATAAAAAAATATAATAAAACGTCAAAAATGACAGAACGTCTCAAGGATGTCATTGCAGTAAAAGCGTCAAAATTAATACCTAAGGAGAAATAGAAGTACCACTTCAAACGAAATGAAAATAATTATAACAAGGGAATCGGCCTGAAGGGGAGGAACAACAGCTTCTTCAAACAAAGCAACTTAGTACTGGTAAGGAGCTCGTAAAATGTAAATGTCGGACAAAACAAGCTGAATGATGAATTGAATTGTTGTTGAAAAGCTATTCTTTAGAAGCACTGTGTCTTTGGTTAGACATTAATAAGGGAAAGAGTGTTGTAATCAAGCAAATGACATTTATGCAGGGAGCAACCGGCTTGTCAATGCTTTCCGCTTTAACCGCTAAACTCGTTCCAAGCTAGAAAAAAACTGTCGAAAGGAATCCTTTTAAAAAAATGTCGACAAAGAGCGTTATTTCTTTCCGTGTAGGATTATATAATAGTACAATTGCGAGTCTTTTTTTTCAGTGTACCGTGAAACTTCAATTACAAACTAGTAGCTGGCATTGCCAGATGCGAGTTATAATTAAAATTTCGATGTTTGTAAATCACCATTATCTAGAATAGAAAAAGAAATGAACTCACCCAAAGACGGCGGCAAATGTATTGAGGCAGCTCTGTCGCTGGATAAAATGATCAGGATCATTCCACGGTGATCGTCCGCTTTCGCGATCCTTATAGCCCTTACGTTGTGTTACTTTAATCGGCGGTTTACGAGTTACATGAGACACCAGAAGATTCATTAGGATATCTTCGCAATTGGAAGATTGCTGTACAGTCTTTAAGAGTAGCAGCGACAACCAATTTGTATAAAGATAGTTGTAGTAGCGATGGTAGAAAGCTGCACCAGTCAATACTATGGAATAGTAATTTGTCCATTTGGACGTGTAACCCCAGGCATTCTAAACAAGTAGAACAAAAGAACGAACGAAATGAGTAAGAGATACATATGTATACATATGGGGATGTTTGCTAGTAAGCTTACCTTCGAGTCGTCCCAGAAGTGCGCTCGTGCTGGATAGCCGACTATCCGATCGGGGAAATCTCTCCACACCGTATACGCAAAATCCAGTTCGTCCGTATTTAATATGGCATCCTCGTCCAGTGACAAAACCGCATCTGTTTGCACTTCCGGATACGGATAGAATCTTTGGGATATACTAGGCCGTTCATCAGTAGCCGTCGATGAAGAACCAGAAGCTGCTGCTGCTGCTGCGACTGCTGCTACTGCTGCCGCCGCTGATGCACCACTACTGCTCAATGGTATCACATGGAACGGAATATGATATAAGCTGGGCCAGCGTTTCTTCGATGGGATAGGTCGATCAGCTGCCCACAATACAATTATCTAAATAATAATAATATTAACAACAAATCACTCTAATTAGCCACGAAAAGCAGAGGGCCATTAAGATAGCCAACGCACCCTATCTACAAATTGACTTTTAGTGATGCTCTTGACTAGTTTATAGAGGGCTGTGTTTGGGGTCAACACCGTCCCTATTTGCACATAAATTACCGCTGTATAATTATGTCGGGGCTTATTGCCAAGCGAGTCCAATAAAAACGGCATAAATCTGCAAAACAAAGAATATAAGCCAACATGTGTGGGCTATAATGACTAACCATCATCAGTTGGGGCGGAAAGCAAAATCTTACCTAGAGGAATCTGAAAATGTAGGAAGCGTTAGGAGGGCACCCGGCGATGTGTTCCATATCAGACTATTACGCACCGGATAGTCGGGTAGTCGTTCACGGATAATCTAGAAATAGATTAGAAATAGATAGGTTGACTCTTAAGGGCGGGTTGTATGCTTTATTATATAATGCATTGACTAGCAATTAGAGCACCGTGGCGCAGTGGGTAGTGTGTTGGCCTCTGACGCCGATGACACGGGATCGAATCCCGACACAGCCATGTCATCGAACGTGTTTTTCACGGTGTTTCTCCTCAGCGGGGTTCTGACAAAACCCCCTGTAGTAAAATTGTCATGAAAAGCTTCTCGAAATTAGCCGTTCGGAACCGGCAATAAACTGTAGGTCCCATTCACCTATGGGAAAATTAAATCACACACAACATGGGTGATTGAGAGAAGCTCGGCTCAGGTTCTTCATGGACTGTAACGCCAACATACATACATACATTGACTAGCAATTACGATCGAGTGAGGCAAACAAAAAAAAAAAAATTAAGAAAAGTTATAAAAGAAAACGGACGCTGGGAAGCGAATGAATTTCTATTCGATCCATCCCCGGATGGAATGCTATGACTAGAGCGAGTCTTTTGTCTTTCGCCAGCTTTGATTTTAGCGCAGCAATAAAAAAAGAACAGCAAATGAAATTCTACGATTGAAGAATGAAGAATGGAAGAAAAGAATGAAGAATGGAAGGAAAGAAGAAAAGAACGAAGAAATCGATGGAAGTTTTAATGTCCACCTCCATTCATGCGGAATTTTCAATAAAATTCATGCAAAAACGAAGAATAGGGAAGAGAACCGGCGAGCTGTATGCAGCAGTAGAAAAAGGCCATTGTTCTCGTAATGACGGTGTAGGACTTTTTGCTTTTCCTTTCAGCGAACGAAGTTGAAATGGATTTAAAGATATTGGCTATCTACTCGAATAAGATACGACAGATAGTGGTTTTTAAAGTGATACCATGACATCGATTCTAGATCCAGACCTACCATAAGTGCGACCCATTATACTTCTGTGAACAATTAATGCAAATCTAAACGACTACATGCTAAGAGCATCTTATCCAAACACCCAATGTTCTCAGTGTTTTCCTAAATAATTATGTTTTAAGATTCATTAGGAAACAAAGTCAAACTACACGAAGTCTCTAATCTCCTCGTGAACAATTAAAATCTCCGGACACTGTTTTGTCTCTCTGCCATGCCACGTAGGAGTACATGTGACGATGCTTACCATGGCAATGGTAGGTGGCTATAATTGATGTCGCGTCGCCTTACGACTTCCTTATTTAAGGAGAAGACAAAAACGAAATACGATCGCAAAAAACAGGAATCTGGGAACACTAAGAATTGGAATCCTTGACTCGTGACGTTGACAAACATAAGAAATTGAATAGCAAACCAAACGAGGGTAACCAACTCCACAAACCTAAGACGACGACAGCGACAACGACAATGAAAATGAAAACGACGACGTGTATGCGACACTTAAATGACTCGACAATAAGAGTCCTTTATGTTTCTCCATGTTTTCCTTTCTCTCCAATCTCCCTCATCCACCTCCCACCATTTCATTCTGCGCCGCAAGGATAATAAGAAATGCATAAAACTAGAAACGAGAAACGCTTCGTTTTTCCGAGAGAGTGGAAAACAGAAAAAGCAAATAAACAGGCCGACAGGAAGGCCCACCAAGGACATGCTTTCATACCAACCGAGTGGAATGTACATACTTCAAGGGTGTTTATGTGAGTGAAGAATACCATGTTCGATTGTGTTTTGCTAATTTGAAAATTTGCAGCTACTGTTGTACGTAGTACATATTTTGATAATGAACATCTGTCTGTCACACACCACTGCACACGACCGAAATACAGACGTCGAAGCAAGGACGACAAAATGAAAAATGAAGTCGACTGGGTCATGGAATCCAAATGCGAAATTTGCGTGTAATTATGTTGTGTTTTCGTTTGCTTCTGGCTTCTGGCTTCTCTTGGAAATCCATTAAGATTAAGACATAAACGGCTACGAGTGCGAGCACCGTACGATGTTAGCTACTAAATCCAGAACACCTTGCTGCCAGTACCGTAGCCACAGCCACAGTAATAGCGAGCGGAAAGAGGATCTTAATGATAAACAATTCGGCGTGATATCTTATCTAGAGGAATTACATGGTTTGCACATGGAATGTTCTACAACCATAACCCACGACCCGCGCCACCCAAGACGTTGTACTACCGGAGGTAGGAACAAGCATAAAAAAAAAAAAAAGCCCCCTTACCATCTCTCATCATCCCATTCCTCTCGTTCTGTTTATATGTACAAACGCTGCTGTGTGCGCAAGAATGAGTTATGGCAGATTCCGTGTAGCCCAGACGGGATTCACGTTTATTTTCACCAACGAACGAGGGATAGAAGGGATCCATATCGACCGCGCGATGGTGCGGTTAAGTAGGTCTGTCGGTCCCATTATAAACGTTCCTACTCCCTTCGCGGTTTTGCATAAATACACCAAATACACACAGGTATAGCGCCTTCGCACGATATTTTATCTGAGCCCGCGAAGCTGGCATACAGACGGGAAATATGTTGCAAGTGCAGCTTTGCAGCTTTGCACCGCACCCCTAATTAGTCTGATTGCAAACTTCCGTGCAATTTTCCACTTTGTTTTTCGCTTTTCTTTACTTTCCTTCTTTTCATTCGGATTCTTCTCCTTTATTTAAAGTTCTTCCCCTTTTTACCTACATTTATCTCGATGCACACACATTCAACTGAGCTTCGTAGAGATGTGAACACTTGCTCGTTACTTATCCCCCCGGTACAGATGTGCAATGTTTTAGGGGATTCAAGTAATTTCACAGCCCTCCTAGGAGGGTAGTCCTCCCGTTGTTAAGCTCTATTCCATTCCATGCAGGTTGATTATGGAAACAATTTGTCATTTTGCGGTGTGGTCTTTATTAATCGCCTACATTGTCGCGACTAATTTGAGATTTTCCTTCCTTACACCACACTAATCGTGCCCACACCGTCACCGTTCGTGTGTATATATGTATGTTCGTAATACGAATGAATTGTTGTTACCCTTGATCACTGAAAACGTTTAAGGTTTAAGGTTATGAGGGTAGATTAATCAACAACGGAGAAATGAAGCGGAACTTTGTGCCTTGGACAGGAGATAAGCAGTCGTATAATGAGGGGTTACAAAGAGATTTCGACCTGACGAAAATTGATGCTGTGCCAGTAGATTAGTAGCTTTAACGTTTATCTTTAATTAATTCTGTCCCCCTTTTTAAGTTGTCTGGGGGACTGTGGTTCGACAGGAAGGGATAAAGTTTCCATTTATAGATCTGAGGGTGCCATGACACGTATTATATAGTTTTATGGTCAGGTAAACGATAAGCATTTATAAGTTTCAATTTTGTATGTATCTACAAGGGTACTAGTGACATTCGATAAAACATATCTCTCTGTTGTAATATGTATAATTAAATGTTTTTTGCTGCATCAAATTATTTAAACCTGGTAATGCCTTCCCGATTCCAGATGACGTGAATACACTCATCCGCTAACATAATTAGCATATGACACAGATCAAGAAGAGAGGTAGGACAGTTAAGGGTCCAAACGCACTTTATGGAGAGCATACATTTCTAGGTTCAGAGCTTGAAGTAACGAACAGGGTGTTAAACATAGTATAGAAAGACAAAAAAAAAAAAGTTGTAAATACAGAAAATTAGGGAACATGACAAATTGCGGGTCAAAATGCACGTATTCTCTTCCTACCTTTCAAACGTTCACGTCTATGTTCACTCGACTAAAATATCGTTACGATGATATGTGAGCCATAGTGGGTAAGCGCAAACTGTATATTGCACATTATGTTGACATTTTCAGTTAATACAAAACGAACAGCATATTTTTGCCTATAATATCTACAACCTTGTCTTTCAGTCGACGGTCATCCAGACAGACCAACTCTATTCCTACCGTTCATCGTTTTAACGTAGTAACCTTATTTGATCAACCGCTTTCAAACCCTGCCACTAAATATGTCACTGTAAGTCGATAAGAAGGCAAGAGTCTGTAAGTAAGCGCTGGGACAGTAAGCGACCGACAATAGGTGGCTCAGACCTCTATGAAACGACTTAAGCCAGTAAGCGCCCCACACCGGTAAGGAACGGTTCAAGCCAGTAAAAAGCAAGTCTGTAATATGCTGCTTAAGCCTGTAATAAGCCACTCAAGCATGTAAGAAGCAGTTCAATCCAGTAAGAAGCAATTTAAGCCAGTAGGAAGCGACGCAAGTCAGTAAATAGCCTCTCAAGCCAGTACGAAGCGGCTCAAGGCAGTAAGAAGTGGCTCAAGCCAATATAAAGCGGCTTAAGGTAGAAACAAGCGGTCTAAGGCAGAAACAAGCGGTTTAAGGCAATAAGAAGAGGTTTAAGCGAGTAACAAGCGACTCAAGCCAGTAAGAAGCGTCTCAAGCCAGTAAGGGGTGGCACAAGCCAGTATAAAGCGGCTCAAGGCAGTAAGAAGCGGTTCAAGCCTGTAAGGAACTACTCAAGCTTGTAATAAGCCGCTCAAGCCTGCTGTAAGAATCTGTTCAAGCCTGTAAAAAGCCGCTCAAGCCATTAAGAAGCGGCTAAAGCAATTAAGAAACAACTTAAGCCAGTAAGAAGTGGCTCACGCATGTAAGAAACGGCCCAAGCCAATAAGCGGCTCAACACAGGCCGGTAAGAAGCGGTTCATGACGTAAAGAAGCTGCTTAAACCAATAAGAGGCGGTTTATGCCAGTAAGAAGCGACTCAACACAATAGGAAGCGACTCTACACAATAGGGAGCGTCCCAACGACTCAAGATTGTAAAAGAAAACTAAGGCCGTCAGAAAGCGACTTAAGTCGGAACGAAGCTATTGAGGAAGGTAATAAGTGGCACAAGGTGATAGCAAGTGGCTCAAGATGGTAAACGAGCGGATCAGTATGATAACCGATGGCTTAAGATTGTAACAGATGGCTCACGATCGTAACAGAGGGCTCAAAATGGAAACAAGCGACTTAAATGGTAATAAGTAGCTCTAGAGGGTAGCATGCGGTCGAAGATGGTAACAAGCAACTCAAGACAGTAACACGCGTCTTAAGACGGCAAGAAATGGATTAGGATGGTAATAAGTGGCTTAGGTGTAACATACAGCACAATTTGGTAGCACGTGACGCGAAATGGTAACAACCAGCTCAAGATGGTAGCAAGCGGTTTGGAGTTTAGTCATTTTATTCCTCAATGAGCAGATCTCTGTAGTCATGCTGTTCATTACACTGAAAGGTCTGACAACACCACAAAACGGTAGGTAACCTCATCCGTTATTGCTCGACGTAGACATAATCCCGAAAATTTATTACAAAATCGCCTCATCAACATGTATACAAAAGGACATCTGGTCCCCATCGTCGTAAGCTATATTATGCTCTTCCTTCAAAAAGAAACATCAATCGAGGCATGTCGATAATGAAATTGACCGACAGCAATTCGTCTAGTCTTCACACTCGAACAAACACTGAATGAGGCATCAATATGTCCAAAGTTTGTCAACAACTTTATTATCTCCCCCCTCATCTGTTCATCTAGATACAATGTATCCACACACCACACAAATGTCCGAATAACAATTCGAATAATTTAATTTCCTCTAAATTACATCCTTACATAACAGTCCAATAAAAGAAGCAAACCAACGACCACTCTTCCTCAAAGATATCCATCTACCATCACAAGGAAATATGGATAGAGGTAGGAATAGAAAAAAGGATAAGTATTCCTGCTAAGCCAATAAATTTATCTGAATGAACTCATCATCCCCGTTTCGGCACCATCTCAAGGACACTACACAACACGAATGCCTTGAGCAACTCTTCTATTTAACTGCGTTCTTATCCGAAATAGTGGGGAAAAAAAGGTTTACCAGTAAACAAGCCCGAAGACGAAGCAAAGAAAAGGTAACGAAAGAAGAGGGACGAAAATTGCTCGTCCAAGCCGAAAATTGAGTGAACAGAACAAACAGAACGGGTATACACCAAGACGACATTCTAATCCTCCCACATTATTTGATCCTTCTTTGCAAGCAAACATTCAAGCAACTAACCACTAAGCAACCAGTCGACTCAAGGAAGTGGCAGCACAGCCTTAAGGCATTTATCCTTATCCTCTTTCCGCTGTTTAACAACATTGACGAACGAGCACTGCTATGCAAAACAAAAAAGGATGACGAGTTAGGGTGTTACCGGGTGAGTGGCATCATCGAGGGAAATGGCACTTTAACCAAACGACACAATATACCGCACTACACCAACGTACAACGTCCCATCGTCACAGTGTCGCACCGTCAGACATTGTATTTGGCGTGACCCGTTGATATAAATCAAAATCGAAAATAGCCCGAAGCAACGACCTTTGTCACACCGACCTTTCCTAACCTAAATGCCCATGTCCCAGAGGAAGTCAGCCGGTGACAGTGCAGCAACGTTCACAGGCACATCATACACAGGCCACTACAAAGGACGAAGAAGAAATAATTAGAATAATATGAATTTTAATCCGCCTCCTCCTGCGTGCTTAAGTATACCGACGATGGAGTTCGTCCTGTAGTTGATTTTGAAGGCTCACTGCTTCCGGCCCACGTCAACAACGAGCACATACGTTACCCCAGAATGCTCGTCGTCCTTGACTACATTATACCTATGTGTATGGGTTGATTTCTATCATTCGGAAGAGGTCCTAAAATTTTGCAGACGCCAACGGAAAGAGAAAAGGAGTTACCCCACTCGGGATGTGTGTGTCGATCAAATTCGCCATGACCACTCCAACTCCACCCCATCAGAGCGACCTCGTGACTTTATGGCGCAACTTTTATTAGGACAAGAACAAGGATGTTACGTTCGGTTTTAGCTTTTGCCGATATTAACTGTTTGTTGTCCTGTATACCGTTGTTTACATCGCAAAATACGTGATGAATAATTTCGGTCGTGCGCCTCGACGACATATGTACACACGAGTAAATGCCAAATTAGCATGCAATAATGCGGGCAGCGCAAAGGGTCGATTGTCCTGACAAAAGAGCGCGGGTGTTCGGATGCACAACTTTCTACACTGAAGAAGGGAGGGGGAGAGGCGTGATGTAATTGTTCTTCTGTTTGACTCTGAATTGCAATATTGTGTGTTGGGCGCGTACAAATCATTGTTATGGTCAGCTCATGCCATCCCGCCCCATCTATTGTTGGGCAAAGTGACCGCGTTAGCTGTTTTCAAGGGACTTGGGAGCATTTAATTGTCCTTCGAGTTGGTCGATTGGTCGATCGGTCGGTTGTGGACGAGAGTTGGAGTCGCATGGTCAGCGTGCCGGTCGATTGTGATTGCTTGTGCTGGTTGATGGTCGTTCTAGTGGTCGTTATTGTATAACAAACACGAGCGACATCATCGAAAATGCCTTAACTAAGCAGTCGTGCGACAGAGTGTCTGTCTTTATATGTATGTGTCGCGTCAATATACATATATGGTCGTAATGTGGGCGTGAATGGAATTGTCGGCTATGCGAAAATAAAGAGCAAATAGAGTGGAGTGGAGGAAAGTCATTGGGAACTTGATGGCCGCAGTGCGGAGGAATCCTTTAGGTGACACTTTGGATTTGTTTGACATATAGGTTTAGCGCATTCGCTGTGATTCAAGGATATTCACATTGTTTGCCGTATGGCAGTGTGACATGCGGGACGGAGGACTCGCCGTCGTTGTTGGGTGTGATTAATAGGAAATCGTATGGGTTGAGCAGTACGATTGAAGGATTAAAAAACTCCATTCGTGCTATGATTGATTGGAACAGATGCGTTAATTGAAATATGTTGGGTAAAGTTTGGTAAGTTACCGATTTGTCGTGGAGTGGATTGGTGGATTGACGGGAGGATGTCAAAGCAAACCTAAGGGGCATCTAAACAGATTGTCTGTGAGTGACTCTAAAGGATAGAGGCCAGGCATCGGACGAAACTCATAACGATTCTGGAAGCAAAGAAAAAAAAAAGTATAGGCCTCATAGTGGACACGTGTGGTACTCTATGTTTAAACGTGGCTATCGACGATGGCAAGAAAAGTAAGTGACGTAGTATATCCAGGAAATGGTATAATGGAATAAGACAAGGTCGAAGCCATTGACAAGAAGCTAGGAAGCGACTTCACATCCACAGGCAAATTTAATTGATTCTTAATGACCTTCCGGGAGTTTAGGCATAATTCGGGAACTAACAATACTGCGTGCCTTGTCAGCACTTTATGAGTTGCGCCGTTACAAGGAAAGCTTGTGATTAAATTTTTAGTGAACTTTCGTGGAAAACCCTCGAAAGTGGTGTATGAAGACAAGTGTATGCCTAATAAGCGGTGGAGAGCGACCAACGAAAGCGAGGATGTCAAAGTCGCGACTGAAGGAGACGTTGATCGTTTTATTTTCGATATCTTCGGCACCCTACATAGTGAATATGCTTGCACCGAACAGACAGTGACTGGACAGTTCTATGTTGGCTGCGAGCACGTGTCTTCTGTGTGCGATCTGAACTCGCTAAGAAGGGCTGTATCCTGCACCACGACAATGTGCCGGCCCATTCTCAGTATACTTGCCTTAAAGTCTTGGGTAATATAGTGCATGATCCTAGGAGCTGCTCCGGCCCACCTGAAACAGCGATTTATGCAACAGAGCTGCATAATGGTGATTTTTTTTGCTGTTTGGTTCTTTTGTGCTCTAATTTTGACAGCTCCCACGTGATTCGTGACATGTGTCAAAGTTAAGTACGCTGAGTTGGCATTGCTATCTCACCACACTTCCAATTTTGTGAACTTTTTTTTTGTTTGTTTTTTTTTTGTTGAAGGCTTCTGCTATCCGCTGGAGCACTCAGACGCAAACACTGGTCCATTGTACTCCAGACAGACACCTTACATTACAGTATTTTCTCCGTTTTCCGGAGAAAAATTTGAAGAAGCTTCAAGCGATGTAGAGCTAAGGGATCCGGCACACACCACGTCGGCTCCAAGGGTGCGCCACCGTATGCGAGCAAAGGCGGGACAATCACAGAGGAAATGCTCTGCAGTGTCATCATCCTCTTCGCCACATGCAGTACAGGTAGGCGTCTCACTGATGCCGAGCACGTAGAGATGCTTGGCAAAAGTGTAATGGCCCGTGATAACTCCCACCAGCCTTCTGCAGTCGATTCTCCTTAAAGACAAGAGGAATGCTGCAGATTTTTTGCAGACATCAGGGCGTACGCGCTTAGTCATCCTGCAACCTGGACAATCCCTCCATCTACGGTTGTGTGTATTAAATACACAATCGTTAATGTAGGAATTTACCGTGGACGTAGGTAGACCTAGAGCGGGTTCAGGTCTTGAGAAGCTCTCCTCTGAACCCATTCTACCGAGTTCATCAGACATCTTATTTCCTGGAATCCCAGAGTGACCTGGAACCCATACAAGCCCCAATGAATTTAGTCTGCCGACTCTGTTCAAGAAGGACTTGAGTTCAAGCACTTATTTGGAGCTAGTTAAGGGGTTACACACAGCTTTTAGTGCAGCTTGGCTGTCACTACAGACGCATATGCTTTCCCCCTTCCACCTGTGCTTCACAACATAGTGCATGGCCATTAGGATTGCGTATATCTCTGATTGGAAGACAGACGCATACTTTCCTAACGAGAAGAGCAGTCGGATGTTTTCGCGTTCAAAGAAGACTCCAGCACCGGACCCCCGCCCAGACCTGGAGCCATCCGTGAAAATGCGAAGACTATCCTTTCCAGGTTCAGTATCCAGCCATAGCCAATCCTGACGCCATGGAAACTCGACTGTGAAATTACGACGCAATAGGATGACTGGCGTCAATGCGTCAGAAGGCATGTCCATGAGACAGGGGTCGCATGACAATTCTTGCGCAAGGACACCGCTATTCCTATGCGAGTTGTACCAAAAGCCATTTCTCTTCAGACGAGACATGGCTTTCAGAGCACACCCTCTGATAAATATATCAAGAGGTGGAAGGTTCATCATAGCATCTAGAGCAGCGCCCGGCGTGCTGGGGAAAGCCCCCGTGCAGCTGAGACAAACCGTTCTTTGGAGTTTGGTGAAAGAGGCTACGACGTGTTTGCGTTTTAGTCTGTTCCACCAGACAACCGATGCATATGAGATTATAGGTCTTATCATTGCCGTGTAGATCCAGAGGACCTTTGCCGGCGATAAACCCCATGATTTGCCAAAAGCTCCTTTGCATTGCCAGAAAGCTGACAGCGCTTTGGTGGTCTTTGACTCAACATGCTTTGACCAGAGAAGCTTACTATCTAAGATGACTCCTAGATACTTAGCCTCCTTGGATATCGGGATGGAAGTGCCATTTAGTACCAGCTGAGTCATGTCAGTATTTTTCCTCCTTCTCGTAAAGAGAACGACATCGGTCTTAAGAGGATTGACTGACAGCCCATTTCTGGTACACCAATCATCGATCACGTTTAGCGCCGCCTGTGCTTTGAGACGGACAGTCGCTAAACATGAGCCGACAGAAAGAATGGCGACGTCATCCGCATATGCCTGGGCATAGATTCCAGAGGCATTGAGAGCATCAAGCAGAGAATCGACCACCATGCACCATAACAGCGGAGACAGGACGCCACCTTGAGGGCAGCCCCTGTTTACGCCGGATTTGACACACTCGTCGAGGCCTGCATCAGCTGTCAATGTCCTGTGCATGAGCATAGCTTTGATCCAAAGGACCAGTGCTTCATCTACGCCATGATGTCTGGCAGCGTTGCACATGCTGTCAAAAGTTGCGTTATCAAAAGCTCCCTCAATGTCGATGAAATTTTGTGAACTTTATTCACTAGTAAGAACAATTGTTCTTCCAATTGTCCAATTGGATGTGTCTTTCTAGATATCAGTACAACATCGAGATTCAGTGGGCCACGCGGTCGATCAAGTGGCTGACGAACGAGGAGAACCACTAGGTCCAAATTCGTCAACAGAGTCAACAGATTTGTCAATGAAGGACCATGTAGGGCACCAATCGGTTCGTAGATCTCTAAGTGAAATGACCGAAGAATTCGATGTCCTACTTCTGTGAGTCGATTTATAGAGCTTGGCATCAGCGATGGTATGAGTCGTCTACAGACAGTGGATAACGGAAAGCGCCGTGGTTTAACGTTGCCTTCGCGGCGATACTATTAGGTCTTGCAGTGACCGAAATAAATGGCAGTTAGAAGGTGGAAGGTCCGGGCTATACGTCAAAACTTCCCAACCAAGTTCTGTCAATCAATTCGACCATTGTCATGGTCGAACACAACCAGTTTTCTGTTGGCCCCTTTTTGATTGCTTCGTTGAAACGGTCGAGTTTTGTACAGTAGGAGACAATAGGGTCAATGAACGATTCCCCTTCAATTCCACCAAACAACATCATCGTGTTTGCCGTCAATCAAAGCCTCGAAGTCGTTTGTGGAGGATTATCGGCTTTTGACCATGATTGACATGATAGTAAATCGCTTCGTTCGATTTTGTTGCATCTTAGCAGTGTTTCACTGATGGTAGTTCGGTCGATCACTGCTCTATTCTTCTTCTTTGATGGCGTTACAGCCCATTAAGGACCAGAGAGAAGCTTCTCTCAGTCACCCATGCTGTGTGTGATTTATTATTCATATAGGTGAAAGGGAGCTACAGTTTAATGCCGATTCCGAACGGCGTGAGTCGAAAAGCTTTTTCACGGCAAGTATACTACGGCGGGTTTTGCCAGTACCCCGCCGAGGAGGAACGCCGCGAAATAAACATTCGATGGCGTCAGTGTTATCGGGATCCGAACTCGCTCATCGTGCGTCAGAGTCCAACACACTGCGCCACGGCGGTGTCCTCTCACTGCTCTATTAGCTGCACATTTTTGACTTTTTCAGAGACTGGTCGATCAGAGTAAGGTGCATTTTTGACACCGAAATTTTCGAAACGGAATCAAGCAAAACAATTCTGGCTCCGGCGCTCACTCAAAGCATGTTTTATGTACACTTCACAATTTTTTTCGGCACATCTTTGCATTTTATACAGCTGTAAGAAAGTAGTGGGCAGGAGGTGGGGTCTCCAACCAAGCATTATGTACTGGCTTTACACAGCAGTCATAAGGCCTATCCTCCTGTATGGCGTCGTAGTCTGGTGGACTGCTCTGGACAAAGCATTCAATCGAAACCTTCTGGGGAAGGTACAAAGATCGGCCAGCTTATATATAAGCGGAGCGATCAGATCAACCCCCACGGAGGCCTTAAATGTTCTACTACATCTTCCACCAATAAACCTTTTCAGCAAGCAAGTTGCTGCATGCGCGGCCCTAAGGATGAAGAGCATAAGAAAGTGGCCCACATCTCAAAAAGGCCACACCTCTATTCTAAAACACTTCAAAGTACCCATGGACACTGACTACATCAACCCGCAGAATGTGTTCACCAGGAACTTCGAAGTTGTCTTTCCATCCAGGGAGGAATGGGCTGAAGGGAAAGTCATACCAAAGGACTCGATCTCCCTCTATACCGATGGCTCTAAGATGGAGTCGGGTGTAGGCAGTAGGGTCTACTCCAAGGAACTTAACCTCAACCTATCATTTAGACTCCCAAATTACTGTAGTGTGTTTCAGGCAGAAATAACTGCGATAACGGAGGCCCTGGCATGGCTCAGGATCGATGTAATATCCACAAAGGATATTATCCTTTGCACGGATAGCCAATCTGCGATAAAATCCCTGGCAGCGGTAACCCACAAATCAAAAACATCCAGTAACTGTCGCCTATCTCTAGATGAGATGGCTGAACAGTTCAACATTAAAATACTGTGGGTTCCCGGGCATAGGGATATTCCAGGAAACTGCGCGGCCGACGAACTCGTCAAGCACACTCAGCCTACCTACCCTCGGGTACCTGGAAACACCAATAAGTACGGTAAAGCACATGATAAAGCTTCAAACCATAGAGGAGACCAATCTCCAATGGAATGAGAGCAATATCGGCTTTATCACCAACCAATTGTGGCCTAAGTTAAACTTAGGACGACACAGGAACCTGGTGGCAACCAAAAGGGCAACCTGAAGCACTCTAGTCACTGCACCATTGGAAAACACGCCGCCAGACTGGGGCTACTCTACAATGACTTCTGTCGCGGCTGCATGGACGAGGAGGAGGAGGAATCAATACACCACCTCCTCTGCTCATGTCCCTCTTTTGCGAATCGCAGGAGGATTTACCTCGGCGCGCCCTTCTTCGACAATCTGAGTGAGCTAGCAAACCAAAAAATAGCTCAACTCCACCGCTTTATTAGAAGCACCGGTTGGTTCCCAGGTAGCGGATCAGGGTAACCTGATCCAGGTGGTATCACAATGGGCCGGTTTCGGCCTAAGTGTGGCTTACGCCTACCACGTCAACCTAACCTAACCTTGCATTTTATATAGTAAAACAAGCATTTCTTCAGACATTTCACTAATTTTCAAATTAACATACCTTTTTACGTAAGTGACGGATTACAAAACTATGTACACGATAAATCGGATAACTGCTACCCGCGGAATATTTTGAAAGACCCAATATGGTGCCTTTCGCCAGCAGGGTAACCTGTTGGTAGTACAATGGTCCAGTAGTTATACCTCCGTGGCCCCAACAAATAGCAAAAGGCTCATCGAACTATTAGTTTTCAGGTTGTGGCGGACTTTATGGTTAGAGAGTCTTGCGATCAGGCGAAGCAAGATGAGGCCAACTGCTACTTTACTTTTATGTAACCGAGATGACTATTTCGCCGATGGGAAAAGGGAGATGACTATCTCCTTATACCTAAAGCAAAGAACTGAAAAAGGCGTAACTGCGTACTTATAGTGTTGCTAACATTTAACACTACATAAAACTGCACCAATATAAAGGAGACGTTAATGGAGTAAAATTGATTGGAAAGGGAAAAGTTTCACTTTTAAACACTTCCCTAATGCCAAACAGCGTCTTCACAAGGAGACAATAAAGGAAAAATAATACCCTTCACGGGAGCACGCGAGTTCCTTGAGAAAATCAAAGAGCAAAACTTCAGAAAATCGATTTTAAAACAAACAAGTTTCCACTCCAGCAAATGCCACGTACAACACTCAAAATTTCATAACAACTTTCGAAAACAGTGATTAAGTTTAAGATGCCAGAGGCTCATAACGTTGCCAAGGACTGTTCTCAACGGTGAATAAAACTGTTAATTATCTTCATGGAATTTATTCATTTCTGAAACATCAAAGAGAATTTCCAATACTGAAAAACAGATTAAATGTAACTAAGGGCGATTTCGAAAAGTCATAGCAGCAATACACGGACGTCAGTAATTCGAAAATTATACTCAAATCTAGGACAGTTGAGCCGTGTAATAACGGTGAGTAACAGAGGGAATTTTTAAAAACCAATTGATTCGAATTGTTGCCGACTATCAGCAGTAATTACCAAAAGGCATGCTTTCAAACTAGGATTATTGGAAAACAGTATTTTAAATATTCATGGCGCCGTCAGTGTCCTGGTGGTCGATGGCGCTGGTTTACTGATAACCTGGAAAACAGGACGAAATTAAATATTTGAATAGAATTTATGGAGGAGTAAATAATAATGCTTGAATTGGGGTTTTGGTTTTTTGAATCGGCGTGTTGGTATGGGCCAATCATTTCGAGGTAGGTTCGTAGCCTTCCCAGAATTGAGAAGAATACACATAAGCCAGGGAGGCCCGTTGTGCAGCAACGAGGGGAGTTTAGCACCATATTCGTGGAACCAATTTGTGCTTCTTACGAAGTTAAGAAGATTAGATATCCCTACTCGCTGAACATCTGTCAGATCGTCAAGGAAGTAAGATCCTAGGTATCGTTTCCTGATTGTGCAGAATGCTGGGCAGGCGCAGAGAAGGTGGTGAATGGATTCGACCTCCTCCTCGTCTAGACAGCTTCTGCAGAAATCATTCGGAATTAATCCTAGTTTTTGCGCGTGACTGCCAAGAAGGCAGGGTCCTGTGATGACACCGATGATTTTGTAGATGTCAGTTCCTTTTAGGGAGATTATACTTCTAGTCCGTTGACTGTCGAGCCGGGGCCAGATTTGCCTGGTGATGAGGCAGGTATGTCTCTGGGTCCATCTCAGGTTCGTCACGGCCCTGGCGAAATTTGTAAGATTAAGTTTAATGTTTACAAGGGGTGTTCCCTCACAAGCCATGATTGATTGTCGGCTCTCTCGTTTCCTGGAATGTCGCTGGGTTCCGGTGGCCAGATAAGTTGTATGTTAAACTGTTCAGCCATCTCATTAAGAGATAGGCGACAGTCGAGACTAGTTTTTGATTTGTACACATAGGACTCCAACGACTTTAAGGCTGCTGGGCTATCCGTGAGAATACGGATGTCCGTAGTGGATATCACGTTCCACTACAGCCAAGACAAGGCCTCTTTTATTGCCAACAGTTCCGCCTGGAAAACGCTGCAGTGATCTGGTAATCTTAGAGCATTATTCAGCTTAAGTTGTTTGCAGAATACTGCACTGCGTTTGACGGGTCCAGTTTTGCCTGTCCGGGTAGATCGTCGTAAATTTTTTTTCCAAGACTGTGGTGGGTTCTGCGTGGTCCAAGTTTTCTGCCATAGTTATCCTGTTTTTCAGGATGGAGGAGTGGCCAGTGACATAGCTCGTCCATTTCGAGGTGGCTTTTAGTCTTATGGCCGTGTGTGTGGCATTTTGCTTGCCGAAAATATCGAGTGGTGTAAGGTCGAGTATCATGTTAAGCGCAGCCGTTGGGGTGGACCTGAGGGCCCGGTAACGCACATTCATGCCAGCCTTTGTATCTTCTCGAGCTGTTTGTGGTATGCTGTCTTGTCCAGCGCAGTCCACCAGACTATCACTCCATACATTATGGGTATGGGTCTAACGACCGTGATGTAGAGCCATAGAGTGATCTTCGCGTTGAATCCTAATTTTTCCCTAGGGCTTTCTTTCATGTGTGTTGCTCTTCCAGGTTAATTTCCTGACAAGTATAATGCCAAGGTATTTGGCACTGGAGGAGTAGTTTAACCTGGTATCAAGCAAAGTGATAGGGCAGTGTTCCGGGATTTTATGCTTTTTGGTGAATAGCACCAGCTCCGTTTTCTGGGGATTTACTCTGAACCCGTTGCTATGCGCCCATTTGCGAAGAATTGAGAATGCCGTTTGCATACGGTCATTCAGTGTGGATAGGTATTTACTTGAGATGGAAATGGCGAGGTCATCAGCGTAGGAAATAACGTCCAGGCCTCCTTTCCTCAGTTTAATTAGTAGTTCGTTTATAACTACATTCCAGAGAAGAGGTGAGAGGGCCCCTCTTTGTGGGGTTCCCCTGGTAACCACTCTGGTGGTTGCTTGGCTTCCCCGCTTGGAGTGAATTTTGCGCGTTAATAATCAGCTCTATCAAAGTCCTCTCTACCTTTAGCTTTTCTAGCCCTTCTATTACTGCTTTCGGGGTGACGTTGTTAAAGGCGCCCTCTATATCTAGGAAGGCTGTTAGGGTATATCATTTAAGATGGATTGATCTTTCGATTTTCCTCACTAGTGTATGCAAGGCCGTTTCGACTGATCTACCCTTACAGTAGCCGTGCTGTGCCTTAGAGATTAGGGAGGGATCCAAGCTGTGGCGTATGTGTAAGTTTATCAGCCTTTCCAAAGTTTTTAGTGCAAAGGATGGTAGACAGATAGGCCTTAGATCCTTGGGGGAGTGTGAGAATTCCTGCCGGCCTTGGGGATGAAAAGTACCTTTGCGCACTTCCACTTTTGTGGAATGTGACTCCAAGCTAGGTAATGGTCCATTCCATAGTTTGTGTGAGTTCGATAGGATAAATTTCATCCGGACCTGGCGATATGTAGGGTTTGAAGCTTTTTAACGCCCACATAATTTTCTCTGTATAGATCTTGTGATCGTACTGTCCCTCTAGTCTTGCGATTCAGAGTAGCCTGGGAAGTGGATGTTGAGGAGAAGATTTAGAGTTTCTTCCTCAGACGTTGTCCAAACTCCGTTTGATGTGAGGCAGCTCGGAGATTGTGGACCTTTCGAGAGTATTTTCCTCAGTCTGTAGGCGTCTGAAATTTTCTCCATGTTGTTGCAAAAAAGTTTTCAAGACAACCTTTGTTCTTTCCTCAGGGTTTGTTTGTACACTCTAAGTGAATCTTTGTATAAGCTCCAGTCTCTGTCGTTTCTTGTACTCTTTGCTTTATTGAAGGGTTTTCGACAGTCCTTACGGAGCTTGCTTAGAGCTGCGTTCCACCAAGAAGGGTAAGAGTTTTTCCTTGATTTGTGGATTGTGCAGCTGTTGGCCCGTGCGATGCAGGATGAGTCAATTGGGGTTGGGTCCGTGAAATCTAGGTCGAAAACCAGGTAGCGATGATCTGAGAAGGAATGTTCCTCAGAAACCCTCCACTCTCTTAATCTGTTAATGAGAAAGGGGGATGATAGAGCTAAGTCTAGTACCTCTCTGCGATTTTTTGTGATAAATGTAGGTGTATGACCCTTGTTACAAATGTAAAGATTAGAGTCAGTTCGAGGTACGAGGCATTATTTTTGCTTCGCGCGCATGACCTGCGACATTAGAATTTGGCAAAAACTAACGATTAAGAATCATCAAACGAAAACAACCATCCAACGGGTGAACCGTAAATAGTTTTCCACACAGATATCGCTCGCAGATCATGCCGTAAATCTCCATCGTCCTTGACATATTCACATGAGTAAACTATTTTCCGAAAATTGCTCGTGTGGCCCTGCGGCTAATTTCCTCCTGCGCCTAATCACACATTTTCGTACGGTAGCAGCAAAACCCTATGATTGTTTTCCTCCTACGATAGTCGGGGAATACCCTTCCCCATTTATGTAGAAACTTTTACCGGTTACGTCTATCCTTAACCCTGTTAACGCGTACCTTTTGCTCATTAAAATCGAATGTCGTTCGAAGAAATCCGAACGCGATAGGAGAGGAGAAAACATCATCATGCCTGGCAGTGATTCAAGTACAAAATTGAATTCCTTTTGACGACGATGATCTTGGTCGTCGGTCGGTTGCTGAGAACGTTGCCGGGTCCCGTCTCCTGCCAACATGTCACTGGCACTTCTTTAACACTTGCACGCCCTTAGTTGCCAAGTTAATATTTAATTTTCGCAAAAAGCTTACAAAACTTTGCCTTACGACGCGCTGCCAAACGACCGATGACGATGGGTAGCATGCCATTACATTACTGGCTTTACTCTGATACTGATAATGATGATGAAGAAGAAGTGAGAGAAAAACAGGGAGTGAGTCAGATACGGGGTGTAAGGGCATAGTGCCAAATATTTTAGCAGCAGCAGTAGAGGAAGAGAGCAGAGCCGAGATCGTAAGTTATTAGGAAATCTGTCGATAAGTTAATCTTCCGCTTTAAATTCTACACCAAAGCAATGGAACTGTCGTCGCTGATTTTTGTCCCCTTTCTCTGCCGCCTGACTATGTACATGTGTATAGAGTTCGAAAGAAAGGAGTTTATAGCTCAAAGGCTGCATCTGAAATGTCAACTCCAGCATCACCACTGTTTTTCTGTCTTTGCATCGACAATGAACAGGACGAGAGCCCTGATGACGGAGGGAGTTTTCAAATTTTCAATTCCAATTTCAAACGCAAATTAATTCGCTCTTGCTACCCAATTTCAGCTGAAGCAACAATAAACAATAATAATCCTCGAGGACGATGAATCGATGGTACGATGCTACGGAAGGTAAGGAGCTCGAAATAAAAATAAAAATAAAAATCGTCTCGCGTCACATCACTCGAAGTCGGTCAAATGCATAATGCAACCGTGGGCCAAAAGTTTCTATGTCCCAATCCACTCCAGGAAAATATTCGCTACCACTCTTCCGGGACGTGACTAGTTCGCGATTTATGGGATATGATGATGAATACACAGATGCAATTGCCACAATTATTAAAGTTGACGCAAACACATGAAGCGAAGTAGAGGGCGAGTCTCAGAAGCACCATCAACATTGAAGTGATTTCAATCCTTTTTTTTTTTCTTTTAATTTTTCGTGTCGTCGTCCTTTTTGCTCGGCGAGTGGATGACAAGGAGCAGTGGCAGCATCTCTTGCTCGTGGTACTTCTGTATGTCATAACTCATGCGATGACGTAACATCTGATTTGTTGCTTTTGACTCGGGTCGAAACCGTTTATTGTCATCTTTCATCTCCTTCGTGTTGTTTTTTCTTCATCATCATCATTGTGATGATGACGACGACAACAAGGACTACAACAAGGAACGACAACGTCGAAATTTAAATTGCTATGTCTGCGGGGGACAAGCTTTTTGTCGCGCGGCCGACTACTTCCTTGCTGATGCTGTCGTTCGTGCTCCGTGCTGCACTACAGCAGGTCAATAAAAGAGCTCTGAATGCGGTGTGTAGCGACGCACGGAGCAGGAAGCCAAACGGATTTGTTTGTTTGCGTTCGGAAATTGCCACAGGGACGACCGGCAGTCGGTATAAGATTGGCATTTGGCATGCGAAATACATCGGCACATAAATGGGTGGGTCAATTAATGGGGAGGTGGTGGTGTGCTGTAAGGATTTCCTGTAAAGAGATTGAAGATCCAATTAACGAACGGGTGGGGCGGTGCTCTAGGGCTGGCAATGCACTTGGAATGACTGAGAGGTGATGGGCCGTGATTTCCGGCTTTTTGAATAGCTCATGTCACTCGTGGAATAGATGTTGTTTGTTTTTTAAGTGCATGGGGGTAACCCTGTTCTCCCATTCCCATAAATTAACTTCCAATTCACCGCAGAGATAAAAGTTAGTAGACATTTAAGCAATGTTTCACGCAAATTTGCCGATTTCCAATAGAACAACCGAGGAAAATAGAGATTTTTAAATTCCAGGGTTGCCAGACTTCATCATTTTCCATAATACTCATTGAGAGTTCACTGCTTAACAAACAATGTAAATCCTCTCTACAGTACATCTCGACGAGTTTTCTGCCAAATAAAGAGAAAACAAAACAAAAAGCGCAAAAAGCAATGTAAACAGCAAATAGCGAACGAAAACTTTTAGCCTGCGGTGTACAACTCTTGCATACATTAGGTGCGTTTTGGTATCTGTACGGTTGACGTCGGTCGTCGTCGGTTAGTCCTGCGGCAAATTCTATTTTCCGACAAATTCTCTGTCCTAAGGAGCTAATGCTGTTGTTCCTGGTTACCACCACTGGTAGTCTCGGTACTGGTACAGCATACGCTTAGCGCGATGTTTGCCTTAAAAAAATTTGTTTTTTCTTTCCTTTTCCTTTCCTTTTTGCTATTTTTCAAAAACGACCTGAGGAAAATAGTATAAAGTATCCTACGACACGATGACGATAGCGATGACTGGCGGAGCAAAACGAATGAAGGCGGTAGTGCCACTACGAGAGGCGACTGACGTGGCATATATGAACTTAGATGCTGGTAGTGTGGTATAGAGGATGTGTCACTACTGCTTTTGGTTTTGTTTTTACTTAAGAAAAGTTTAAGCAGCACGTAACATGCATCTATCTCTTGACAAGAAATACACAACATCTGTGCCTCCATCACATGAGCTTAACGCAAAGTCGACATACATCCGTACTCGGTTGTGCAACGTGTACATGTGTAGGCTTCCGGGTGCATTAACCGATTGGGTTATCTTTCTTTCTTCCCAACCGACCTCGGGGATAATGTCAGACATCAGCTACGGGTGCCGCCATATGTGCATCCTTTACTCTTAACTAAAACAGCAAAACTTTGCTTTTTGGTTTTGTTTGTTTTTTATTTTTTTGGCTAAAAGGATATTACCGAAGGATTGCACGTCGTCGTGCAAGCTCTTGTACATTAGAGAAAGGCACAGAAGCAGCAGGAAAATGACTCATTTCGGTTCTAGCACATAAGGATGGCCAAGCGCCAAATCAAGTACGACGAGCGGCGATTTTTTTTTCGGTCCTAGTCCATGTCCATTTTACGCCTCTGCTCCAAGCCCATTGGTAGTACTCGTACCACAGCAACGAAAAAGATGGAGAAACAATTGTTGCTCATTAATGCAGGAAGTAGAGTCCTGCTAACACATATCAACGACCAGCCATTAGGCACCCGAGTGCATAGCATAATTTTCATTTGTTTAACAAAAGTCCAAACACCGACTGACAGACCGTCGGACAGTGAAACCAGACCACATGAGTGGACCACCAGTCATAGCTGCCATCAAGAGCTTAGGAAGGGGTATGCATACATACGGCGCTCTACGCTCTAGGAGTTGGAGGAATTAAATGAAACGATGGTGGTGTGAGCATCAGATGCGCTCCATTACGTGCAGTAGATAATGATGGTCGTGATGGGTGGGTAATGATGATCCGGGGAAAAGTTGGAAATTTTATTACAAAATTTCTAAGCTGCAGTCAAACGACGTTTTATGCGATCCTTTTTCGGCTAAAGACTGTAGTTGCCCCGGAGATTCTAATAAAAGCCACGAGACGTTTGATGTATTTGCAGGTACCCATAGTGCATGGCTTGAGTTAGGAGAGTTCATCTATTTGCTTATATATTTTTGTGAAACAAGTACGCGCCAGAGGAGTTTTCTTTTCTGAATCGGGTGTTCAACTTTGTATGAAAAAGTTATAGAAAATGCACCTATTAGCTTGAAATATTGTGTACGCGTTCTATTTAATGAATACTAAAATGTGTATATTGCGAATTTTCCAAATTTAACCATTCATCAGGTCGACTGGGGTGTCCAACTTTGTATTGAAACATTAAAATAAGTGTACTGTTCTGAAAAAAAGTAACAGCATTATGCTCAGTAAACAACTAGAGACGGTTTTTTAACTTTTTAGCTTTTTTCTTTTTTCAAGCAGGGTGCCCAGCTTTATATATATAAAAATAAGTGATAAGGAGTGTCTTAAAACGTACGTAAAAAGTCATTTTCATAAAAATAAATCTGGGGTTGTCATTAAAATAAGTTTATTTACGGAATAGGCAAGTTATCAAGTTGATAGGTAGGTAAGTAGGGCTTCCATGGCTTTCGTGACATACATGTACATATATACACTCTTTTGTCAACATTTTTGATGACAATTTTGCTGAATTCCGTTGTCATAGCACACACATTTCTACTTTAAGACAAGGACTGATAATGAGCCAAAGAAACAAAATGGGCCCATCAAGGAGAATAGCCGACTCGATGCAATTGTGGCTTCAGCGAAGAGCAACATTTCCTACTCTAACTCAAAAAGACAGATGGGAAAGCCAAACAGTTCAAGAGCGTAATTGTCGAAACCCTCGACGATGACGTAGACGTGCGAACGCTGACACACAGAACGACGTTGGAAATCAAGGACATTGATGAGATCACTACCAAGAAGGATATCTGCGATGCAATGATATCGCAGTATCAAGTGAAAGATATCTCCGAGCCGACATTCTAAATTTAAGCAAGGCAAACGGCGGCACACAAGTCGCAAAAACAGGACGGCCGGCAAGCAGTGCGAGTGATATGCTGAAGACAGGCCAGATCAAGATAGGCTTGGTAAATTGCCGTATCCGGATGCGTGTAGCACTAACCAACTGCTTTAGATGCCCAGGATTTGGCCAGCTACCAAGCGAGCATGATCGTTCCAAGCAGTGCAGAAGATGCGGAGAGGAAGGCCACATAGCTAAGAACTGCACAAAGGACTCAGTATGTTTTTGGTGCAAAACGAAGAATCCGAACAACGCTCGGTACATAGCCGGTAGTGCGAAATGCCTGGTATTAAAGAAGCCGTGATGACGGTTGTGCAGATAAACCTTAACCACCGCGCGGCCGCACAGGACTTGCTGGCCCAAGTGCCGTGAGAAAAAAGTATCGACATTGCCCTTATTAGTGAGCATTACAAACCTCTCAAAAGTTATAGTTGGATAGACGACAACACAAAGAGGGCTGCAATCTGGACCTGTGGAAACCACGCGCTGCACCTTCAGATTAACGAGACGTGATGTTAAAAAGGCCATGAAAAGAAGGAAAGGAAGATGCTTTAATTAACTCTGCCACCGGATACCGGATAGTAACAAAGAAGATAAGAGGCAGCAGATCCTTACAGATATCCTTACCCTACAATGCTGGGAAGAATAATATAACATCCATTTCCCCATATACCATTTAGACCTGATCCCGCCAATAACGACGGAGGAATTGCACGAAGCATGCAAGAAAAGGATAAGGGATAAGAAACTACCCGGACCTGAGGGCATCCCAAACATAGCGATAAAAACAGCTGTGAAAAGGATACCAGACATTTATAAAAGAAGCGATGTAAAGGTGACTTGAGGAGGGGATTTTTCTAGAACTATATGGAAACTCCAAAATCTGGTGTCGCAGCCCAAAGGAAACGAACCACTTGGAGAACCTTTGGCGTACCGGCCAACTTGTCTACTAGATACAACAGAAAAGATCCTACAACGTGCCATATATGGCAGACTAATAGCCTTGGCGGAGGAAAGAAGAGCTTTGTGCGACAGCCAATATGGTTTCAGGAAATCGCGCTCTATCGTCGATGCCATAAAATAGGTAGTAGACACAGCAGCTGAAGCAATACGGGGAAAAAATATAGTGAGGAGGCACAAAGAAATATTGTTCGGTAGCAACACTGGACGTAAAAAACGCCTTTAAGTTCGCAAGCTGGCCTTGTATTAGAGAGTCTCTGTTCAGAATGGACGCACCACATTACCTTGTGAGGATAATCGTTAGCAACTTCACTAACAGGAAGCTGAGGTATCAAATGGACGATGGCCTTAAGTATTACAATGTTTCTGTGGGAGTCCCTCAGGGCTCAGTATTTGGAGCTCTTCTGTGGAACATAACGTATGACCGAATTCTGCGAATAACGCTGCCACAGAGAGTTAATATTATCGGTGTCGCTAACGATATCGTCGTAGTTACCGTAGGGAAGCACATCCATGAGGTAGAGTCTGTCACAAAAAAACGGTCGTCAGGATCAAAAATTGGCTCAAGTCTGCCGACCACAAGACGGAGGCTATCTTAACAACCAGCCGAAAGACTGTGGAATATGCAAACGGGTTGGGAGCCAGCCAATCAAGTCTAAAGAGGCCTTAAAATACTTGGGGATAACGCCCGACAGCGGACTTAATGTTAAAGCCCATGTTGAATATTGCAGTCAAAAGTCGTCACAAACGCAGTCGTCGCTTTTCAGAATGCTGCCGAACAGGACCAGGATACGAGAGGAGGATTCTGCTTTCCATATGTTGCGCCGGTCTGAGCGGGAGCCCCTACAACGAAGGAGACGAGAAAAAATAAGGGCAATATGCGGTTTCCGGACAATTTCGGATGAAGTATGGTCCCCATCGACATCCTCGCCTTATAGGTATAAGGCAACCAAAGCCGAAGAAAGAGCAACTTCCATACCATTATGGCAAGCCGGATGGGACAATACGACGAAAGGCCGATGGACCTCCAAGCTGATACCTACGATCGAGGTTTGGGAAATAAGAGCACACGGGGGTTGCAATTACCACCTTATGCGATTCCTGTCAGATCACGGCGGCTATCGATAATATCTCCACAGATTTGGATACGTTAGCTCGCCCTTCTGCTCACAATGTCCAGAGAAAGCACCTGCCGATCCCAGAGCTTTTAGTTAGCCATATGATAAGCTCATAGGACTACTGTCTGCAGAACTGTTCATTTATAACGAGCGTGCAAAACAAGTTAAGAGGACTGGAAAGAATAAGAAGATCTGAAACGGTTCACTTGGAGCACATAGCAAAAGTTGCTAACCTGCTCCGCGAAGTAATGCCTAACGGCAGTCCCGCGGGGAGAGTGGCTGATGAGTTGATGGTCTAGTACGTAGGCGCTTCGAGTATTTGGGTTTGCGAATCGTACATGCTAGTAGCCTGGGCTACAGACATCTTTTAAAGATTACACATCCTTAGGCGCAACCAACAAAAAAAAAAAAACAAAAAAAAACAGGACAAGGCGTGTCGTCATTTTTCCTTAGAATTAACCTTAGGCAACCAATTTTGGATAACTCTGAACTGTCACAATTGTCAATTGTCACTCTGTTCTTTTTTCCTCCATTGGCAACACTTCCCAAATGGCGCCAAATTCAAAATTTGCGTGCATTCCGAAATGCCCTCTAGAAATGCTATAAACGAATATTCCTACTCCTCCTGCATGATTCCCTTTCACTAATCCCACCGCTGCTCCTCCTATTGGCCACTCCTTTTTCCGTTGTAATCACCAGACAATTCGTTCGGCAACATAGTCATTTTCCGTTTTATGCAATCTTTCTTGTCGTACTTGCTGTCAATTATCCCACGTCTGTTGAGATAGAGCCGCCTTCTAGAGACTGTTAGTCATTTATTATAAAAAAAAAAAAAAAAACCCTGATATCCGGCATTAAAGCAACAGTCATCGCCCAGTATAATTGCGACATCTGGCAAGAAGTGTAGCATATTGGTCTTCTTTCCCAGCTACTTGAACTATTTTGCGGCTATCCACGAATAATGTATAAAAAAAAAAAGAAGAAAATTGTTGGAGTAAAGGAAATCCGTCCAATCAAGATGCACTTAACGACATCCTCACATCGATATCCTCCTTCAATCTAAATCCAAGGATAAGCCCCATTCCAATAACTCGCCTTCGACCAGAACCCCATCACATTAGAAATGTCCAAACTATAAGAATGTTTGCTGATGCCAATCGCTTAATGGATATCAAATCCGATCCATCCGTTTCACACACCATGACAGTGTAACCACTGGGTGGATGGTTAAGGCCAAGTATGATGACTGTTCTAGATAGATAGTAGGTGTACTATATGTGGGAATGCAATTCATGTGACTGTTATTCGTTTTCATGTCATCGCATCATCATCGTTTGAAAACAATATCAGATGGCTCATAAAAAAAAGAAATAATGATGAATAGCCAAAATACAATGGATGGAGAGAGGGAACGAGTAATTCCTTCATTATCCTCAGGGCCGTGTAGCGAACGTTCATAATCGTTAGCTGACTTTCCGTGTCATTTGACATTTAATGTTAAATTAACGAACAATCATGACAGGCGCTCGCGATAATGTAATGCCGTCATTCAGGAAGGCGTTACCTCAGTCATCCTTGAATACGTATATATGTATTTATGTATGTATGTATGTAGGCGTTTAACCCGTTCATGGTGATACGAGTATTATGTCGGTTAAATCAATGCGGTCGATGTCAATCAATTCTAAAGGATAATCGACTCTGACCATAATCTGAGACCGGAGGAAGTCATCAGTTCCAATGCACGACGATGCGAGGCTAATGCGCCCTCGGACGGATAATGATTTATTACCAATTGCTCCACTAGTCGCCATTCACGATGTTAGCTGCAAGTTGGGGTAAGGGTTTTTCTGTTTTTACTCTGTTACCTCCTCCTATCGCTGGTATCGGGTGTAATTATAGGGAGAAGTGTGAGTTATGCAAATTGAGTAAAAGGAAAATGCTCCAGTTCATCGTCCATCTTGTGTGCACTTCCTGCATTACTAGTATACTACTATGTAGGTATGGAATGCATTTAAATTCGCGCCTTATAGTCATTTGCTTTCTAAGAACGTAGGTAGCTGGAGTAGACAACTTTGACCATTAAAAAGTTGTGAACGCCCTGTGCACCTACTAAATATTCCAGCCGCATGCACTAAAGTTGCTCCTTTCCAACCAGAGGAGACTAGTATACAGAATAGATCGTATTCTAGATACAAATTTTACAAAAAAAAAAATCAACTGATATCCTGTGTAGTGAACTGTTGAACTGTCTCTCGCTCGGACACATTGCCGTCTGATGATAAACCTGTTTTCGAGGATATAAAATGGAAATTTGCCAAAATGGGCGATGGATAGGTATGTTAACAAATTTCCGATCCTAGAAATCCATGACTTCATCTGTCTATCAGAAGATTTACCAAGTTTCCGTCCGTTCGAATGTCATTGAAAATTACTTGAATTTTGTATCCTTGCAACAGTTGATTGGAAAGAACAAATTTGTTACTCTGCGGGTGGTGGCTTTTCTTTTCAGAGAAAAAAACAAAAAAAAAAAAAAAAAAAACCTTCAAACTCACTGTCTACATTGGACAGGACAGTGAGCAGCAGAAGGATGAGAAAGGGTACTGGTGCCTTTAAGAAAATCAATTTCAACATCCACACCTGGAACAACATTTATCCCTACACCTTTTGCTTGCCTCCATTTGATCTCTTTTCTGTTATGCCGGGCGGAAATCAATTTAAATTCACAGCCCGGGAAAAACCTATCCATGAGTTTGGATAAGTGCATTTTGTTTTTATTTTTTCTTCCTACGCTCTGTGGCATTTGCTCACTTAAAAGCCGTAACAACGTGCATTTGAATTTTCCATCTCTGGATAGATGGATTCAAGGATCCACTACCAAACCATCATTGCTTCACATCCATACTTTCTCGTCGGGACCAACCGCGTATCTATAGGGGAAAACTTACAATTCACACACAATTGGATATGTGTGCATATCCTTGTGAATGCACACACAAACGTAGACCCTAAACTCATTCACTACACGTAACCACACACTATTACTCACCTCAAAAGTTGTGAAAACAATTTTCTCGATCGATCCAAAGTATCTTTCCCATAGTATCTGAGTTTGTTGTCTAAGTGCCAGTACGCGATTGACAGGTATCGACCGCACCACTTCAGGAACCTGTCGAACGGTAAACAATTTTTTGTTTTTTGATATAAAAAGAATAAAAAATGAAATGAATTAGTATCCAAGTGCTGCGAACTGCTACTTGTTGAATGACGAACAACCACATGCATACGTTATGGCTAATTCCCACCTCTATTGCAGTACTATAAGGCCAATCTCAGGATCCCAAGGATCCCCCCCAAACTACCGCACAAGGATACACATTAATTACTTTAGAGTGAATGCCACTTAGAAGCACGAGGGCATTTTGATCATAAATTTAGATACCATTGGGACTATGGGGTAGCGTCTACCCGCCGGTCTACCAGAGTAGACCTGGGAATAACCAATCGCAAAATGAAATAAGATTTCCACCCAAACTGTCGTCGTTGGACGGGCGGTAGCTAATTTAATTCAAGACGGCTTAATTGAGTTGAACGTAAATTCTCGACGAACACGTTCAACACACGAGTTTCGTTGTTTTTGGCGGGAAGGGGGGAAACCAGAGGTGGGATAGGGAATTTGTTCATTGTTCGGGAGACGACGATGTGATGGCGAAAAATGTATCCTCGTCCCATGTCGTGGTTTTGGATTTATGTGGCAGATCATGTGAAGGAATATCTATGGTTGTTGGGTTATTGGGGGGATGTCAAATCGTGTAATTGATTGCTGGAGTGTAAACGGCACACGTATTGAGCTGGCGGGGTAATCAGATTCGACGAATCATGATTTGTAAACATGAGCAGTGATTGCTGGATGTCAAGAAGTCTTATGGTCGGGATAAGGCTTTTGGGGTTGTTTGTGGGGATAAATAAACAGCCGACATGCTACGAAAGAAATTCGACAGAACGTAAAGCGCGCTTTTAGGGGCACTAACAATTGTTTACATTCGACTTATAATTCGCAGTAATTTTTGTATTTCAGTGCTGCACTGTAGTTAAGCCCACGGAATGCGAATTATTCGGTATACGAAGGTTGAATTGAATTGAAGAAATCAGAGTGTCTCACATGAAGACATGGTCTAGGATTTAAGTGTTGTCTTCAAAAATTTACAACTGGGATTCTTGAAAGTCTTTGGCTGTCATTTTGAATCTTTTTCGGTCAAGGCTTGGGCAGACAGTTAATATCTGATCGATGGTTTCTTTAGCATTGCTACATACATACATCGCCTGGAGATTTCCGTGCTGTTGATACCCAATTTGTGAAGGTGGTAATTGCATGCCCCGTGTCATATTAGTGCTTCACATAACACTATTAGGTCGGCTTTGTTGAGTTCTGTTGTAGTTTTGTTCCAGGAATTTTTTTTGAGTGTTTAGTACCCTCCTAGGTGTTCCAAAACTGATTTCTTTGTTTTATGACCCACTTGTCTAGGAGTAGGTTTGCATCCAAGTTGTTGAAACCGTAATGGGGGGAAGGCCGTGTGGAAGGTACCTAAGCACCTTTCTTAGCTTGTATGCCAACCTTTTCATTGCGTACCTGGTTTTCATGCCCTGGCGCCCAAATCAGTTCGCGCAGGTTCAAGAGATTATACTCTTATAATGTTCATCACACAACCTGAACGGAGTGCAGTGGTTTGGGTCGTAGATGTTCGTTCACTACTCTCCAGGGGTGGTTGTCCTAGATAGAATTCGAGAAGAATCGACCGAATTTTCACGTTGTTTGTAGTTCGCAGCAACTGTTCCATGCTCCATGCTTCCAGCTCTCTCAAAATCCACCCATAGCAGCACAAACAAACAGGAATAGGCGCATTGCCAGAGCGCCGTCAGAGACGCTGCTTCAGAGGCGCTGGGTTTCAATCGCCACCACCTAGAAACCGCTGGTTCGATGAACAATGCGAATAAGCACATGCAACAACAAAACAAGAGGCATATAAAGCCATGTTGCAACGACGGACGAGAGCTGCTCGCGAAATCTATGAGCAGAAGAGAAGAGAGGAACACACGCTTCTCAGAAGAAACGAGAGAGAACACGGAAAGCGTCAGATCGAGGAGATGGAGAGATGCTTCCCGAGGAATAACGCGCGGAAGTTCTACAATAAGGTAAAACGAACATGCCATGGCTACAAAGCCAGAGCAGGGATGAAAATGGAGAACTGGTAGTAGAATCACAGTCGAGGATTTGGAAAGACCACTTCTGCAGATTGTATAACGGCGATGACAGACAAGATACCGCTGTCAGGCAGAACGATCCGTTCGTAATGGACGGCGATGAAAGAGAATTCCGTCCACCCGACCTAGACGAAGTCAAAATAGCGATATCGAGACTTAAGTCTAATACAACTGCGCCAACTATAGGGGAATTAGTCTCCTTAACATCGCATATAAGATCTTCTCTGCCGCATTGTGTGAACGCCTGAAACCGTTTGTGGACAATCTGACAGGTTCTTATCATCATGGCAACGAGCCAGGTAAATCCACAATAGACCAAATATTCACACTGCGGTAGATCTTGGAGAAGACCACACACCACCTTTACGTAGATAGGGACGAGCCATGTCAACTCGTCAGGTAGTGCAAGATGACAATGAAGAATTCTCGCTGCTCGATTAAGAGTTAACCGAGACTTTCGATGTTAAAAAATCAATCTTGAAAATATCGTGCATGATTCACTGGCCAATACGAGTACACACGCTGATGCCATTGGCGTGATTGGAAGAACACAACGAGACGTCAATGAAACTTTTGTGAGTATTGAAGCAGAAGTGGCTAAAGTGGGTCTGAAGGTAACCGAGGGCAAAACCAAATATTTGTCTATGCTGCCGTCAAAGAACGTCGCACAACACCGACATCTTGGCCAGAACGTCACTATTGGCAGCTATAGCTATGATGTAGTCAAGCTACACTCACTGTTAACAAGCGGCATGGACACCATCGCTGAGATTAGACACAGGATAACTCTTGCCGACCGCTGTTTCTTCGGGCTCAAGAGGCAACTGAATATGTAGTAGAGCCCCCTCTCGGAAAACTAAGGTGACCCTGTATAAAACCTTAGTCTCCCCGGTCCTCCTCTACGGCGCAGAGGCTTGGACCTTATAAAAAATGGATGAAGAGGACCATGGTCGTTTCGAGAGAAAAATTCTGCGTACAATCTTCGGTTTCGTTTGTGTTGGCGGGGAGTGGAGGAGAAGATTCAACCCAGAACTGTACGGGCTGTACAGCGCACATCGGCCTAGTACAACGTCTACGAATGCAATATCTAAGATAGCTAGGTCATGTAGAGCGAATGGATAGCACAGCTTAGATCCGTAGAGTCTTCGAACACGTTGCAGAGGACGGCCGCATCTAAGGTGGCGCACACAGGTGGAACGGAACCTCAACCAACTGGGCGTGCGACAGTGGAAACAGCTAGCAAAAGATCGTGCTGGCTGGAAGGACTTGTTGATTTTCCCAGCCGCCAACTCAATCCGACTAGAACCGGAGCCAGTAGAAGTGAGAAGGTTCTATGCTTCTCAATCAAATTCTCGCTATTTCGGATGGAAATGTAATGGTAGACAACAGCTTTCCTATTAGCCAATTCGAACCTGTCTTTTTCAATTGCTTAACGTCTCTCGAGTTGATTACAGAAATTTTGAAAACATATCGTTTGACCATTTGGAACCATCATTCTAGGGCGTCAATCCTGATGATCATTCGCGTTCACGGATCACGGTCTTTGGCTCTTCTGATCGACAGAAGCGTGGCTTATCTTTGATATAAAAATTGCTATAAGGAAAACGAGCGAATGAAAGCTCTTTCCACGTGGACGACCCACTTTCTCATAAACGACGTTTCCCACGACTCTACGCCATTTTCAAATGATTGCCCGCAGCTGTCGATACAGTCAGCTTTATGCATATTTTTCGACCTTAATGCCACGGACTTTTTCCCAGAACCAACTATAACTAGCAACATGGCTATTACCGTGAATTATGACAGCATTTTGCAATATAATTCCCTTTAAATATGATAAATCCGCTTAAAACGTTTTCCATCCCTGGTAGGTTGTACAAATAAGGATGATTGGAGCTATTCCTCAAAACACACCTATCAACAGATTGCGTAATAAACTAACCAAGCAGAGCAAAGAAACATGTCCCTTACGTATGTACAATCCCTGACTTGGATCCGTTCGAAAAATCCTGGAAATCCTAAATCTTGTTTCATGAAATCTCCTTCTATTTACTCTGGAAATGAAATTTATGGAAATCTCTGATTTGTAATGTAGAACCCAAAATGCCTTTGGGATAGTCCACTGGATACCAATAACATACGTATGTACATTCATATAATCGCACTATTCGTAATATCAAAGAAACTTGAAAGGAAACTAGAAAGGAGACCGGAAGGAGGCGCTATACTCCAGGACTAAAACATAAGAAGTTTTATTCTTGAAGAGAATAGGGAAAATGTAATTAAAATTAAAGAAGCCAAAAAGGACGAAGAGGAAAATAAGAAAATTGAACATCTACACGATCTATTGTCCTTTCATCTCGAATTTCCCCGAATGAGATGCAATAGTATTCCCCTAAATAGTAGCCTTAAGAAATTTCAATTTCAATTGCTCCAGTCTTCGTGTGGCCTGATTTGCCTGTGCCTTTGCCGTTCGGCGTCTTCCTTTGTCTCTATTGTAAATGGAGACGTTCGTTTTGCTTGCCATCTCGAATGTAGAATTAATTTGTCGTCATTGAATTCAGGACAAGGAACACGCATCCGCAGCACTTAAAAAATAAAAAACAAGAAAAAAGGTACTTGTGGTACTTACCTGGAGCAGGAGCCTTTCGTCCGCCCATATAGCCGCCTGTTTCCAATCGATTTTCGACTCGAATGGCAACACCCATGCATTCGACAATAGCACCGGAATGCAACCCGCTTGCAGAGCTTCCAAAAATCTTTAGAAAAAAAAGGAAAAAGGAAAGGGAAAGCAAAAAGGACACTTAATTAAACTCGAAAAATGCGGAATGCGCGAGTGGAATCGAAATAGATTCCTTCGCATTCATTGCATACCTAAACGATCCCAATCGCCTGCCACGTGGAACTAAGCAGAATGTCGAGTTCTGGAGTAACGTCTCATAGTCATACCTGCAAAGGAAAGAGAGAGAAAAAAAAGCGAATTGAATAACAGGGCTAGAAAAAGTTCCCATCAGGTGGAGGAGGACTACCCACTACCACCACCACATCCCACTGCTTATTATCTTTACTGCGTTATTGATAGGGATGACGAGGTCGGAATAGGTATAGAGTGGTTGGCTTTGGGTCAGGACTTTTTGTTATTTCATTACATCCCGAGGTGAAGGAAAAAATCGAAATGAATTATGGGAAATAAGTGTATCGGCGGGAGAAATGAGCGAAACGGTGGACGAGGGTATAGAACAAAAGGTAAAGAGCCGTCCATGTACTCTACTACTCCAAACGAGATCGGATCCAAAATAGAAACGAACGATTTTGTTTTTTTATTCTATCAACTCATTTTTCCACGTTCTCTTGCTTCCTACCCTCCTGGCGCCATTGAACGCTCACTTCTTTGGCAGACTTTTGTTAGTCGAGTAACAGAGGAGTTGGCTACTGCCACCATCATCTATGTATCGTCCTACCGTTGGTTTTCGTCCACAAATTTTGTGTATATTTTTCGGATTTTCATTTTTCCCAGCGCGAAAATTCAAAATGAGCAAGATACAAGCACCCGGTGGTAGTGGTGGTGGTGATGGTCTGTTATCCATCCCACGCGCCCACCCCCTCCATCGTGTGGTGGAGCGTCAAAATGTGGATGACGATGAAACTTCAAGAGCTTAGTTGTGTGGAAAATTGCATTCAGAACTCCTGAATTGTTTTCTTGTTCTTTTGTTTTTTTTTTCCTTTTTTCCCAGTAGGAAAGGAACAAGGAAGGTTTGTGGCGGACATACCGGAAACGAGAAACCAGCCCGGATGCTTAAAAATTGCACATTCAACACCAGGTTGCACGGGAACTGTCGGAGTCGCCTTTACATCTTTTGCAATCTTCAGCTGAATCCAGTGGTATAACATAGCATACTCGTATGCACCAGTCCATCTGGATTCGGGGTGTTAGTTGGCCCATCACAGTCAACCCTTGTGCGCTACTATTGGACCAACAACCAAAAGGACCAGTCTGGCGCGCTCCTCACTGATTTTCGTTTGCGATGCAATTTTCTTTTTTTCTCCTCTCATTGTTGTTTGGGTTGAGTTTCATTCGTCCGGACAACAGCAGTGGGGATCCGTAACGATAAGGAAAACCAGAAATGCTGACGGCATCGGTTTCCAGGCGTTTTCTGTTGGCGAAACAACAAAATTATCCCGCCATGAGCGGTATGAGAATTTGACGGTTTTTTAACAGTAAATAGGAGTTAACGATATTAGGAGAAATAATTTTCCCATGCACTCCCGTGCCAGGTACAGCACGGCATGTGGATGCTGAAACCCTATAACGCTAGCGGCGGAAGGACTATAAATTATTGAGAAAAAGGTTCGCTAAGCGTGAAAGATGCTGATGGTGCGGTGCGCTCGCGGTAATCTCTATTCTCTGTACGTGGCAGGGTACTATGTATAGTATTTTTCGGGATTGTTTGATTTATTGTGCAGCAAGAACATGTGCTTAGCATGGGAAATTGCTCGTAGAGGCAGGCCAAACAGGATAATTCACTTTCATGGCGAGCACACCATTCGTCTAGAGATTTCATTTCGTTTTGGAATTTGATTTTTTAATGCACTGGGGGCTAAAGGGAACGAATTAGCGGCAACATCGTGAGGATACTCGCTTGTTGGTGACTGGTCGTTAAAGAGCAATTTGGTTACAGTTATGAGCACGGCGTGGACGATTAAAAATGAAGTGCGCCATGGAACATCTGTGCGGTTTCGGTGGATTAATTTTGCTTGAAAGGCGATTGCAAATGTCCTTTGAAGGGCTTATTGAGTTTAATGGATGTTGTGGGTACTTTGCGGGAGAGGCGAATCAACAAGTGGGGACCGTAAGTGGTCACAATCTGTTCCATTATGGCCACATTAAGAGAGCATTAGCGGCGACGTGTGGTTGATTCCATTTTCCATCGTGTGGTCCACCAAGTTAGGTGAAGATTCAAGCTCTGGTATTGAGGCGTTTTTCATGACAGAAAATTATTCGAAGAAACGACGTCTACATCTGGATGGTGATCCGCTGGTAGGGAGAGTTATAGGTGATTTTTATGTTCGGATTATAGTTCACAAGTAATAATGAGTGATTTTTTTGTTGTTTGGTTTTTCAGTGTTCTATTTCGGACAGCCCACGCGTGATCTGAGACATGTGTCCAAATCAAAGATACTCACCCAGTATTGCCATTTTACAGTGGGAAGGCACATGACTAATGCTTACAACCTATTGAATTTTATTATCATATTTGTAATATGTATATAAAAAAGTGTTTTTTTTTCGCACACTTCGACCATTTTACGATCGCCATGATCAACCTATTGAGCAAGCAATGCAAGCCTTAGTAAATTGCCTGGCTAGATCGGGCGATTTTAAGCCTTTAGGTAATTATTTGTGGGAATACTACAAACCCCAGAATACGCCGATAGGCCAGGGAGATACCAGCCATATGTTCGAAAGTGATTTAAAACTGGACCCTCAGTATGGACGACATAAAGCCTAGTCATGGTCAACTTTTATGGGAAATAATCTATAAAAAGTAAATGGCAAGCATCGGATGATCAACTAAAATAAAAGTTGCATACATCCTTGCTATTTTTCTGTGTGTATTTTATCATATAAAACCCAAGCGCTTAAAAAATCACTTAAAAAAAAAAAAAAAAAAAAAAAAAAACAAAAAAAGACGACCGACCCTAAGATGACTCCTACGACCTCTTAAATGGAACATACCCTTAATGTCCTAACTACCAATCTCGTACAGGAAGATTTCGATACGAAGTTGGTTAGAGGCCTTGAACGAGTCGTAGAAAAGCACAGCCCATACGACACCACGTCCGAGGATGGATTGAGATTTTGTGATACGATTATCACGTCTTAATATCCATACGGAGACTGGCAGTCCTCTGATCAATTGACCGTCAACTATAAATACCATCTTCCAATCGACGCCACGCATTCCTCCAACACTTTGTATGTCCAAATAATCCGACGAGTCAACACTGAGCCGGATCACTATCTCATGGTAGCCAAGGTACGAATGCGGACATGGCAAACACTGCGGAGTTGAGTAAGACCAGCAAAATTCGGCGCCGGGAACCCGTAGTCGCAAGACCTCAAGTCTCCTTCAAGCTTTGGCAAATTGTAAGACAGCATTAGACACGTTGTCAAAGCCCCACCAGGGATGCCACTTCTGATGTATTAGAAACCCTTAGTTTGATGATGACTGCAGGCAAGCTCATGTAGAAAAAAATCATCGTCGGACGAAGAGAGCGTGTGCTTTTCAGGGGGAAAAATAAGAAGCACGAAAAGCGCTAGATCTCCGTCTATCACAGAAATGACAATCGGAAGTTTTATCAAAAACGAGCATGTCAAGGGCCAGAGCGTGATCTGGATCATGGGCCGCTCGTGGTCGAATCGCAGTCTGCGCAAAGAATATGGACGTCAGTTGAGAATGTTCGCTGCTCCTTTAAGGTCGATATGAGCTAGCTGAGACCTTTAATGTCAGAAAAAGATTCAGACAGGGCGAGGCATTGTCATGTGTTTTCTTTACCGTCATACTCCCAAAGATCAAGCGGAACTGACTGGTAAAAAGGTTCCGTCTGTTTCAAGTTGCTGAGAACTACAACCAACGTGAAAATTCTGTCGGTTCCTCTCGAATTATATCTAGGACAACCACCCCTGGAGAGAAGTGAACGAACATCTACGACCCAAACCACTGCTCTCCGTTCAGGTTGTGTGACAGACATCATAACAGTATAACTCTTGAATCTGCGCAAATTATAATAAAAAAAAAAGTGTGCACAATTGCTCCCATACGCTGACGACATTTACGTCATTGCGGAAGCGCTGTAAGACGTCAGTCTTGAGAGTGTCTGAAGGGCTAATCACACGGCAATGGCATTAGTTCCGAAATTAGATGCGGAATAACTCTTACCAACCGCTTTGGACTCAAGAGTATTATGGCTCCCTCGTGTCATTAAGGTGGCCTGGGAATGGGGTGAGACACCTAGCGATTGGCAGACTGGAGTGATTGTCCCTCTTTTCAAAAAGGGGGATAAAAAAGAGTACTCCAACTATGGGGGCATATCTCTTTTAAGTGTCCCCGGTAAAGTCTACGCTAAGGTGTTGGAGGCGCGTTCTAGAGCTATGGTCGAATCCAGGATAGGGGATGAACAGTGTGAGTTCGTCACGGCAGAAGTACAACCGACCAGCTTTTCACTCTAAGAATGGTACTCGAGAAGGCTTGAGAGTACGCCAAACCGATATACAGCTGCTTTGTAGACTTGGAAAAGGCATATGACCGAGTTACTCAAGGTAAACTATGGAGTGTTCTGCAGGAGTATGGGATTGGTGGTCCTCTGTTGAGGGTCATTAAGTCTCTATACACAAACTGTAGCAGCTGCGTTCGGGTTAGCGGTAGTAAATCAACACCTTTCACCGTGGGCGTTGGACTTCGCCAAGGGTGCTTCTTGTCACCTCTCCTTTTCATTATATATATGGACTGGATGTTTCAACGCAGACGAGGCGAGGAGTGTTTCACGTTGGGAGAGTTGAAGGTAAGCCATCTTCTTTTTGCAGATAATTTGGTTGTCCTCTCATCCTGTCAGACGGAACTCCAGCGCGCGCTAGATAGGTTTGTGGGCGTGGAATGGGGGTTAACGTGGACAAATCTGAGGTTATGGTTATTTCCAGAATACCTGTCCAATGCACTGTACATACATACATATTAGTGGAGTCCCATTGGAGTAGGTGGAGAAGTTCAAGTATATGGGAGTCTTCTTCACGAGTGATGGCAGAAGTAATACTGAGCTTTCCTGCAGGATATGCCAAACTGGGTTAGTTTTGAAACAGTTTAGAAGACTTGTAATCAGGAAGACCGAGCTTGGTGTCAAAGCCAAGTTAGCGGTTTTAGCCCAGTATTTGTTCTAACTCTCACCTATGGTCATGAAATTTGGAGATTGACCGAAGGAATAAGATCGCGAATACAAGCTGCCGAAAAGCGATTTCTTCGTGCTGTTGTAGGAGTTACTCGCTGGGATAGGGTGAGAAACACGGCAGTGCGTGTAGAGGACGCGGAGAACGGAAAGGGCTATGCTTCGATGATTTGGTCAAGTGAGACGAATTTCGCCATCATTACGACTTCCGAAGCGTGCCTTGAATGCAATATCATCAGGCAGGCGACCGCTTGGCAGACCCAGGTGGTTGGACCAAGTCCAAAATCTCGCCTGGGTGCGATGGCGGAGGATCGAGTGGCCTGGAGTGGTCCCGGGTGCGCGCATTACCCCCGCGACCCTTTTAGTGGAACATGCAGGCCACTGAAAATGTATATATGTAACTTAGCGAATTTAGCGTCGTGACTTAGGCCTGTATACGTACAAAATTCAATTGACCCAGGAGCTGAAGATAAACAACCGAATGGGCTCTGGAGCAGTTGGAAACTGACCGTAATTTCCATCGAAAAATCATCTTCAGCGATGAGGGCCATTTCTGGATGAATGGGTACGTCGAACAAACAAACATGAGATCCAGGAGCTTCCAGTGTATCCGGAAAATGACCCTGCTGGGTGTGGATTTTTTTTTTTTTATAGTCACACCCGCACTCAAGGCTAAGGTCTTATCACGTTGAACGTTGTGCGAGCGAAAGTAACAGGGAGAGGGATAGTTTCGCGCAGGTTCAAGAGTTATATACTCTTATGGTGGTTTTGATGTTTGACAAACAACCTGAACGGAGTGCAGTGGTTTGGGTTGTAGATGTGCGTTCACTACCCTCAGGGGTGGTTGTCCTAGATAAAAGGAGAGTCGAACGAATTTCGCGTTCGTTATAATTCTCAGCAATTGTTTCATGCACTTTTGGTGTTCTACAGCTTATGCAGCTGCGTTATCGGTTTGTATTTTTTTGAGAACGACTTCTCTTAGCCTGAATTAGAGATATGGACACTAACGACATGTGGTTTCAACAAGACGGCGCTGCGTGACACACAGCTCATGCCACATTGGAAATTCTGCACGAGCGATTCAATGGCATGGTCATCTCATGTGGAGGTGATGTGAACTGGCCACTGAGATCGCGCGATTTGCCCCCGTTCGATTTTTTCTTGTGGGGTTTTCTGGAGTCTTAGGTCTATGACCCTCAAAGCCAACATAAGTCATGTCATCGGTCAAATTCAGCCTGATTTGTGCGCCAGAAAATTTGACATTTCTGATACGCGCCACCCAGAGAAGCCGAGGTGGACATTTGAATGATGTTATATTCCCTACGTAATGGCATCAATAGGCCTTTCAAACGAATAAAAAAGGACAATTCAACTAGAGTCCGGTATCAGGGCCTTAGAAGCATGTCTACCGCGAATTATAATCGAATGAAAAAAGCAAAAGCAATTCGGTAATTGTATACATGACGAGCCCTATTACTGTCACTAATGAATAGAAGGTCAAAGGCCCATTAGTCAGACATTATCAAGAAGTCTAAGCGGGAGAACAGGACCCAGGGCAATCAATGATTCAGATTTCAATCAACTACCAGATATGACATGATACACCATCGGATTCTCATACACTGTCCCATGCCCTATTAGCAACTCAATTAATAGACCACATTCACTGTCATTTACACTCAATCGTCCCAACAAACAAAACAACTCTATCCATCACCTGTCTAGGATTCCGCCGTCTATGCTCACTCCCGCGACAACAACGGAATTGCAATCTAATTTGATATCCATGCGTCAATCGGCACGAAATGTGTTTCCTGTTAACGAAAGCCTTATCCTGTCGTCGGTACAACCAAGTTCCGCTCATAAAAAAAACCAAAAAACCTACAAAAACTGCTGATGAGTTGAATTGACTTTTATAAGAGCGCTCTCTGGTCTTTCCTTGACATTGTCCTTATACATCGCACTCATGACGGTGTATCCTTTCATAGAATGTAAACAAGTTGTAAAAATTGACTGCGATACCTTTCTAAAGACCTTAAAAATCAAGGATTTTATCTTCTATTCATAGATATCCAACAGTCGTGTGTCTGTGTCGTCGTTTCGATGTAACTTCTAGAGAGAGTGAAATGCACTTTAATAAGCTTGGTGCCTGCTTGTTTGAGGAGGACACATAAACACGTACATTCGTTTCAAGGATGCAAAAAGAGTTAAAAGACGACAGTTTGTAATTAATGCGTATACTCGTCGTCGTCGCTGTACCCTACCATCACCTATGACGAGCAGCATTAAGGGTAAGGAAAAGATATAACAGAAAACGCATAACGTCTAAACTGTATCCTGCTGGTTATGCACCTTTACTGGTCGCTCGTAAAGCCACGCATACAATTGATAACCGAACGCTGGAAAAGGTCACGTCTGCCCACTTGTCTGGCGAGCTCGACAACGACGATGACGACTGCTTGCAGGAGAGAAGAGGTTTTGCTCGTTGCTCGTGTGCCAACGAACGAATGAATGGTGGCGGTGTTACCTCGCCCCCACACTATCATCACCGTTCGAGACAAACCAGAGCGACAAGGTATATGTAGGAATGAATGAGGGCCTGGTAAGTACCAACTAATTGCATGCATGAATATGAAGCAACAACCGGGTGCAGTGTCGCAACTTGATGTCTCCTTTCTTCTTTCCTCACATCCTTATCCGTGGCACGGTCTCTATGCTTCTTGTTCGTTGCCGTTGGCGCTGATGAGGGTGATGGGGTCACTGCACCTTTAGCTGGAAATGTTTTAGATTCTTTGCGTTGATGCGAATAATTAAGTGATCCCTTGCTTGTCTCGGATGCATTTGCTGTTCATTATGCCAAACAACAATGCTCACACATTCGTACTACTCGCATGGAGTCTTGCAGTTTGCCTGATTCTATTATCCTCCTACTCGGCTGCTGTCCTGGTTTGAACTTTGAACAGGAATTGGTTACAACCTACCCACGTATACGTATGTAGGTACATAGGTGCCACGATACGTTGTTGACGTTTATGCGGATGTGGCGTAGATGTCTCCTAAAGGTGGATGAAATTGATTTGACAGCTTGTCGAGAGGAGCGCTAGATATTTTGAGGTTTTGGAACACTGAACACATGTGTGCTGTGATGCGAATTATTATACAAAATGTAAGGGAGGGCGCGGAACGTGGGACATGCTCTGTGATGGGAATTCCAATAATAAATCTTTTTATGTATTCCGAAGAGATACGTTTACGTGGCATGGCAAAACAACATATCCAACCAACCAACCACCGTTCGAGGGTGTCTAGTGCTAGCATCGAAGAAAGGATAATCTCGTCTTGCTATGACTTTTGGTCAAAACGCGCACGGAGGGGCGGTCGAATACCATTCGAAAAAGTTATAAATGATTTCAATTCTTCGAGGGCAATCAGGAAGCCATGTATATGTCGATAGATGACATTAAACTGATTGCATCAGTGATGTGGAAGAGCACACAACAAAAAAAAAAAAAAAAAAAAAAAGAAACCTGTCAATGGGAACGAGGAGGGTCCTTCAATTTTTACGGGGTGTTTACTGTATTTATTGCCAGGATACTCGATTGAGTATCACTGTAGCACGTATAAAGGGATTTCGGTTCGAACATTTTTAGGGAAGAACTGCCATAAAAGTGAAGGAGAACGTTTTTGACTGTTTGGATCTTGTTTTATTGCTGCTGTTGGATTGATTTCGAACAAAATTGTTCAACAGAACTTCGACGAGTAAATTAATACTTTTAAGTACCAGAAGAGTAACTCAGCGTCTATTCCATCCCAAATAGGGATTTCGAGGCTTATTTCCAATTGAATGTTTCTGAACGGGTGATGCAAGCTCCAGTGGAATGAATGTGAGATTTATGGCGTACACATATGTATACAGCCCCTTTCTTATGAGCTGGGCTTGCTGAAGGCACCATTCACCCTCCGTTTTGACATGATCCCTCTCATGGCTTCGATCTTCGAAAATTGTTGTTGTTATTCCAAACCATTCGTCGAGTACAGTACTTGACGAATACCTGGAAAATTAAAATTAGAACAAAACAAAAATTAGAGGCGAGTATGTGTAGGGACAGGAAGGTAAGTTGAAAAACGCTACAGTCGGGGTGAACCTGGGCCCCAACCAACATGCCCCTTTTACTAGCAAAAGACCTTTTGCTAGCCTTTTCCATTGCCGCACACCCAGTTGGCCGAGGTCCCCTTCCACCTGTGTGCGCCATCTTAAGTGCGGCCGTCCTCTGCTTCTTCGTCCGTCGAGGTTGAATTCAAAGACTCTCCGGGCTGAAGTTGTGGTGTCCATTCGCTCTACATGGCCCAGCCATCTTAGGCGTTGAATCCGTAGACGCCTGACTAGACTCATGTCGCTGTACAGCCCGCAAAGTTCGTGGTTAAATCTTTTCCTTCATCCCCCGCCTGCGTTTATAAGCCCGAAAATTACGAGCAAAATCTCGAACTGACCAAGGGCCTCCTCATCCGCTTTTGATAGTGTCCATGCTTCTGCGCCGTACAAGAGGACCGGGATGATAAGGGTCTTATATAGAGTAAACTTTGTCGTTCGGAAGAGGGTTCTAATACTCAGTTGCCTCCTGAGCCCAAAGAAAGAGCGATTGGCAAGAGTGATTCTGCATTTGATTTCGGAACTGATGTCGTTGTTCCAGGTCACTGCGGGGCCAAGGTAGACGAAGTCCTTAACTACCTCGAACTTATATCTGCCAATACAAACGTCCTGGCCAAGACGTCGGTGGCGAGCGTCCTTTTTTGATGACAGCATATATTTAGTTTTGCCCTCGTTTACCGCCAAACCGATTCTCGCCGCCTCCATCTCAATACTCGCAAACGCCTCATTGACATCTCGCTGTGATCTACCTATTATGTCAATATCGTCGGCGTATGCAAGGAGTTGCGAGGATTTGAAATTGATTGTGCCTCTTGTATTGGCCAGTGATTTTTGCATAATCATTTCCAATATGATGTTGAAGAAATCACACGACAGCGCATCGCCCTGCCTAAATCCTTTTTCGACATCAAAAGTCATCCTGTATAGTCTGACGAGACTAGCAGGTATGTCAAAGGTAGACATAGCGTTGTATAGCTCGTCTCTAATTACGCTGTCGTATGGGGCTTTGAAGTCGACAAATAGGTGGTGAGTGTCGACTTGAAATTCATTGGTTTTTTCCAGGATCTGCCGTAGTGTGAAGATTTGGTTGATGGTGGACTTCCCTGGCCTGAATCCGCACTGATAAGGACATATCAGCTTATTTACAAAAGGCTTCAGGCGTTCACACAAAACGGCAGAGAAGATTTTGTAGGGGATGTTAAGAAGACTTATTCTTTTGTAGTTGGCGCAGTCAGACGGGTCTCCTTTCTTGTGGATCGGGCATACGATGCTAAGACTTCATTCCTCGGGCATGCTTTCCTCTGACCATATCCTACAGATGAGCTGCTGCGTGCTTCTAACCAGGTCATCCCCAGCTGCCTTGAAGAGCTCAGCAGACAGTCCGTCCGCAATCTTAAATTCGTTAGGGGGACGGAATTCTCTGCGGTCTTCGTTGATTGGAAATGGATCATTCTGCCCGACAGCGGTATATTGATTAACATCGCCGTTATACAGTCTGCAGATGTGGTTTTTCCATATTCTCAGCATCGACTGCGGTTCTACTACTAGGTGTCCGTTCTCATCCCTGCAGGCTTCCGTTCTGGCTTTATAACCTTGGCATGTTCGCTTTATCTGTTGATAAAACTTTCGAACTTCACGCCTGCGGTAACACCTCTCCAAATCCTAAATCGTGCGCTTCTCGTGCTCTTTCTTCTCTCTTCTGAGAAGCTTATGCTCCTCCCTTCTTTTTAACTCTTAGAGCTCACGAGCTGCTCTTGTTATGCATCCTGCTTCGCTGTATGAATCCTCCTGCACTCGTCATCATCCAATTTTGATGTCATAGCTGGGACATTGGGCATACGACCTGTCCAGGAGATCGTAGAACTCATCTTTGGCGGAGTCATCCTTGTCTTCCGTGGGGGCGTGGACGCAGATCAGGCTGATGTTAAAAAATTTAGCGTTGATACGGATTGTTATGAGGCGTTCGCTCACATGCCGAAAGCTTAGGACTGTTTGCCTTAGTCCACCTCGAACAACAAATCCGCATCCGAACAATCGTTATCCTCTCTCCCTATAGCAGTCGCCGTAGTAAATATCGCAGTTTTTCTTCCGCTTTATACCCGGTCCATTCCATCGCATTTCCTGGATGGCGGTTATGACCACTTTATAGCGGTCTAGGGCGTCCGCAAGTTGTTCGGCTGCACGTGGCCTGTTTAGGGACCTAACATTCCACGTACAAAGCCGAAGATCATTGTCCTTTTTTCGTTTTTTGCAAGGGTCGTCAACATAAATTCGGTCCGTTATGTCCGAGGCTTGTGGTTTTTTTTACGGTTACGGCTTACTAGGCCGTAGCCCAACCGACTAATCCTGTTTTTTGGCGCAGGAGGCTCGCCATTCGCCCTTCTCCGTCCGCAATTTCGATAGAAAATCTCCAGATGGCACCACGAGGAGGTGGGGATGGGACTTACTAACTTACCGCAAGATGTTCGCCTGCGGTGGCTCTTCTCGCTTTTTAGCAGGCGAGCATCCGTCGGATATATGCTACACCTACGAGGCCTTGGTTAGTCCTTTGCCATAGTTGAATGCCATCCAAGAAATCGACATTAACAGCTGTTCTGAAGACTCAATAATCCATTGGTATTAGGACACAGCAGTATTGGTTTTAAAGTTAGCGAAATACCAGAAGAAATATGCCACGTAATACTTTTTTACTATAAAAAAAGGGTGAAAACGCCTCAAAAACACACCGAAAAATCTGTGAAGTGTACAGTGAGAATGATGGGAATAAACGCCAGGCGCTGGAGTGGTTTGCTCGATTCTGTTCAGCGCGAAAATCGATAGAAATGTTGCAGCTGGTAGAGCAAGAGCGGCACCATGGCGCAGTGGTTAGTGTGTTGGACTCTGGCGCACGATGAGCGTTCCTCCTCCGCGGGGTACTGGCAAAACCCCCCGTAGTAAACTTGCCATGAAAAAGCTTCTCGACTCACGCCGTTCGGAATCGGCATTAAACTGTAGGTCCCTTTCACCTGTACGAAAAATAAATCACACACAACATGGGTGATTGAGAGAAGCTTGGCTCCGGTCCTTCATGGGCTGTAACGCCACCAAAGAAGAAGAAGAAGAAGAAGAGCAAGAGCGGCACGCTAGCTGTCAAGAGATAACGGTGGCATTAAACGCACGAATTCGAGCCATTTTTGAAGCGAATTATTACGGCCGATGAAAAACTGATTAAAAACAATACCAACGCAAGCTATCATGGCCAAAGACCATTACTTCAAAGTCTGGATTGACGACGAGCACGATGATGGTGAGTATTTGTTGCGATGGGAATTGACCATCTCGAGCTGCTTCAATCTGGCGAAATGGTCAATTCGCCATCTGCTGTGCACAACTCGACCGTTTAAACGAAGCAATCAAAGGAGTTGTTTTTCGTCGTAAGAATGTCAGGCTTGGAACAAATTGATGGAACTAGGTTGGGAAGTTTGGATAAATCCACCTTAGAGCCTGAACCTTGCACCGTCTGACTACCATTTGTTTCGGTCTCTAAAAAACTCTTTTGATGGTAAGAAATGGGGCAAACCAAAAGCCAATCCAAGAAGTTTCACAATAAGCTACTCAAGACCAAAACTCCCTTTACGCCACACACTGCCCCACACTAAACAGAATGATAATATGATCCGTGACCGCAGCTCAACGGGCAAAAGATGAATGACGTGACACGACTTAATAGTCTTACCAAAGCCATAAGTTAACAATCAGTTAATTAAAAGCCAACACTGGATTCAGGGTGTAACAGAGCCCACCAAATGCAGTAAGACGCGACGTATCCATAACACAGCAAGGACACACTAAACCACCGACACATAACGAACTTCAGCATATCGGCAAATATGTACCTTCAGCTATCGCCAATCTTCATCGACTCGCATTCAGCCATAATTCTGCCTTCACCCTAAGACCTGCTCATCATTCAATCAGTCATAAGCCCAACAACGGTCATGCTGTGAACTAGACCACACGAATTTCACTTTCCCGCCTCATTCTCGTTTACGTTTCTTTTCATGACCGTGCATTTCTACCATCATCCACAGATCGAATAAACATTTCCACTGCGGAAAAGGAGTCGGAAGAAATACTCGTAATAAAATCGTGCCTAGTAGGCGCTACCACATCTTGCTCGCGCATCATACAGAAAATACTCGTAGTACACTGCCTTGAGGGTGAGTTTCCTGCCACGTCTTATTAAATGTTCGTGCCACTCAGGGACTTAATATATGTACCCCTGGCAAGTCAACTACTACTACTTCTTGTGCTTTACTGCTGGTTACGATAGTTAACATCACCGACGAGCAAAAGATGGTAGAGAGCACAGTGAAGCATTAGTCAGTCGACACGTAGTTAAGGAGTGGTGGGAATGGAACCACTACCGGAGCACCAAAGGCTCTTATAAAGACATAATTCTAGAAGCAGCCTGCTTGTCAATCATTCTTTGCATACGTAAATAAGAAATTTTCTTTTGCCTGTAGGATATTTTCCAATTTTTCCTGTTAAAAACCAGTAAAGCCGAAGAAGAAGAAGAAGTCAGGAAAGTCAGAAGAGCAGACGCAGGATAGAAAAAGTGCTGCACATGTGCCACCAAGTTTAAGAAAATGTCTATTTTTCCCTTCTCTAAAAGGGGGGAATACAAAAACGTAACTCACGCTCTTGGTGGCATTTTATGTGCTCAAGCTTCGACGAGCATAGTGTTTTTACCGCCAGCCATGCCACGCCACCGTGCCACATCATACAAAGAAGCAACTTATGGCAAATGTACACAATGTACGCCTTCGAGGAGTTTCATTTGTTTTGCCACTTCGCTCGATATAAAATAATTTTCCATCGTTGTGTGTCGTCCTTGTGTGGAAACTTTCATCATATGCACACCCCATTACTCTGGGCCTCTTGGATTCGGTCGTCCTTTTTCATTCCGCCCATACGGTGTTCGCACAAACAAACATCTTCTCGCGCGCGTGGTATTGGACAAAGCTGGGGTGCCACCAAAGAAGGATTACAACAAATCGAGTTGCTACTGCACCTACATACGCTCATGGATGGATGGTGTTACCACTTTGAAGGCATTTGTTGGGCAAGGACTTTAGTTTTTTGTTTCTTCTTTCCATCGTCTTTTATTGCTTCTACTACACTTTCGTCCTTATGCTTATGCGACATACGAGTACTCTGCTCTGTTATTGTTTCGATAGTGGGAGAAAGAGAAAAAGTTTTTTTTTTTTTGTTTTTTGGGGAAAATTTCTATCAAAAATGAAAAACTTTTTCCTCCACGTACCACACACAAAAGTTAAAATGTTTCTTCTTGAAACGGCAAATGGACGACGACTACGACGACACATACTCGTCCACCGAACCACCCACTCACAACGTATGGGACGAATCGGAAAAAACTACCTAGAGAGCCAGGAGCAATCATAGAAGTGCAACAACGGTAAGGGAACCACATTTATTCGTTTTCACCTTGACAATTTGGAACAAAAGCCCAGTGCCGCTAGTCATTTGAATGAGATTAATGAACAATTAAGAGCGGCACCAATCTAAATGGCTGCAGTTAACCGATGGCTACATAAATCACACACTTGTTTCGACATCGATTCCATGGTATGGAGTAGAACATGCAACCCAGCTACGAGTTTCGGCTATGCAAACACGAATTAAAGCGACAACCGGCGACGGTCGATAGAGTTAGACTCATACGAACAGGATCCAGAGAGGATGAGGAGCAAGTCACAAGTTCAGGAGTCAGCAAAAGCATTCAAAAGGGTTTAATTAAATTTGTGTGCCATTGACTCTGTGTCTCTCTCTCCATCTTTTGCCTGCTGCTCTGGCCAAGCACTGGTCCCCCTCCCCCAGTATGACTCTACCCGTCTGCCGGGCTTCGCTTGGCATTTTATGTAAAAATCAATTTTGTGTTCATTCGTTCCTTTTTCCTTTTGTCGGAACACTACCTGTATACCACCTGCCAGTGGCACGGCACTACCGTCTGCTAACTAGGTGACTATTAGGGGTAGTGTGAAAAGTGTTGGTGAACACGATGCCCGGGTTGTTTCATTGTCAAGACACCTTTATAGCTCTCAACCATCGACCATCGTACTACCGAAATCAGCGACGGCCAAGTAGTAACCCTTTTGCTTCTTGCATGACGCTCGTTGGTCAGATAATATCAACTAACTACGGAAGGTGTCCGGATCCTAGATTGGCATTGTTAGATGACAGAGGGTGAGGGCAAACAGGTTACCGAAGGGTTGTAAATTTATTGGAAAGTGAATACCTGACAAATGAGGACAAGAGATGGCTACTTTTGATACACAGACACACCGACTACGCTGCTGGTGTGTCGGATCGAAGTGCGTGGGTTTTCGCAAATTCATTCGAGAGCCAATAATGGGAGCAAGCCGTTTCTGAGCTCTCAAGTATAGTAGCATACACTATACTTGATATCGGTTGTCGTAGCAGCAACGGAAGCCCTTCCCATAAAAACACTTTCGAAGCCGTTCAACTTTTCAAGCTGCCACTTCCACCATCTTCTTCCACTTCTAACTCGTCGCAGTACAATGAGTATGCGAGTATCTTATTTGAAAATTCATTAATAGATAGATTCGAGTAGATAGATAGAGGGAAGTTGTACAATTTGACAGAGAACGTTTCATTTGTCTTTTGCTTTTTATTTTATGTACGACAATAGGTTGATTGGTTGGCGTTAGAAGGACGAATCTATCTATAACGGTGGGTAATTTACAGCATCTTTGTTGGACGGTAGTTAAATGTTTGGCGAGATAATGAAGTGCGATAGTAGGTCACGGTTTTTGAACTTAATGGTAGTCTAAGGAGCCAGCTCCACCCCGGAAGGAGGCCAGATGTGACTTGATATATTCGTGTTTGATGATCCTTTAAGGCCTTGTGGCAGGTCTTAAATTATGTCGTTTTGTGTAGCGTTTCAACTACGACAGATAACTTCAGGACGACTGAACCTTCAAGGTGCCTATTACTGAAGGTTCCCATCGTTCCCGTGGTTATCGTGTTAATAAGGTGAAGAAAAACTATCGAGAGCAAATAAACTTGGACACCATGTCGAGTGCAATCAGCAACTTTGCCCTACACGTCCAGACCCTACTCTACGAGCGAGTGACCGACGAGGCGTACCAAAAGATGCTGCAAAGGAGAACACAAGCAGCGCGCGAGACGCTCCGGCGAGTATCTTCGCAGCCTCCCAGCTCAAGGATATCGAAAAATCCAGGGATAAAAACGCGACAAGAACCTTTTATAAAAAAGCCAAAGGCCTCACAGCGGGCAAGGCTCTTCGAAATTGCGAGAACAATCTTGTTACCGAACCGCAAGGAATAGTGGATGTTTTCAAGCAGCATTTCTAGCAGTTGCTTAATGAGCATGGAGAAGAGAGAGTGGTAGTGGACGAAGAGATCCTGTCTCCAGTCGACGAAGTTGTCTCCCCTCCTAGCATTGAAGAAGTAGGCATAACTATTAAAAAGCTGAAGAGCAACAAAGCCACATGCTCAGATGGATTACCATCAGAGCTCTTCAAAACTAGAGGCGATGTTCTGGTAGGGAGGACGAATGCATGCATCCTTGCTCAATATCGCTTACAAGATCCTATCCGTGATCTAAGGCCTAATCGACACATGCCAGTGTGGGTTCCAGCCAGGCAGACCGACTATAGACCAATTCACACTGCGACAAATCCTAGAGAAGAGCAGCGAGTTTCAAATCAATACACCGCTTTATCGATCTTAAAACCGCATATGACAGCATTCATCGCAGCCATATTTAACGCCACGGTCGAGTTGGGGACAGTCGATCCCGAGAAAATTGATCCGGATGTACCGAACCACGCTAACACACACTCGATGCCGAGCCTTTTAAAACCTGCACAGGATTTCGGCAGTAAGATGAGCTGTCATGCGACTTCTTCAATCTCGTGTTGGAACAAGTAGTGAGGCAGGCTAACGTCCACACCGAAGGCACTATCTTCATCAAATCGGTCCAGTTGCTGGGCTACGCAGACGATGAACCAAGGATATGCTCTACAAGGCACTTATCCAGCCAGTCCTGCTATATGGAGTCGAAAACTGGACAATAAGCAGGACAGTAGAGCTGATCCTTGCCTCCTTCGAATGAAGAATTCTGCGACGGATATTCGGCCCTGTTTACGAGGAAAACGAATGAAGTAGAAGAAATAACCGCGAACTCTATGAGCAGTACAAAGATGTGGATATAGACCGGAAGGCGGAAATCCGTCGACTACAATGGCTCGGGTATTCGAATCGGAGCCTCCTGGTTCGGGAAGAAGGGTGAGGCGTTTTGTGAAAAAAGTTTTTGGTGTATTTCGACCCTTTTACGGTCGTCATAATCGACCTTCTTAGCAAGAAATTCGAGATAAGGACGAAGTTGAGAAACAACTCCACGGTTTGACATCGGAAGGCTACAATCTCAACAGATCGCTAGTAACTGTGTCCACCGAGTTTTCGTGAAACTCTCTGAAAGTTCGACGCCATCTGGGCTTACAATCGAAGAAAAATGGAAGCGCTATCAAGAACCATCGTACAAGCTGCCACTGATGCGCTGGGTTTACGACACCACCAAGGAAAAACACATGGTTTGACGACGAGTCGACGAGGCTTACAAAGCAATGCTGCATCGAACGACGAGAGCTGTTCGTGAGCTGTACGAACAGAAAAGAAGGAAAGAAAACCGTCGTCTCAGGGAAGCGCACGATCGAGGAGATGGAAAGGTGTTACGGCAGGAGTGAAGTCCGAAAGTTTTACAAAAAGGTAAAACAGCCGGGACGAAAATGGACAACTAGTAGTAGGTTCGCAGTCTATGCTGAGAATCTAGAAAAATCATTTCTGCAGACTGTTAAAGCGCGGTGACGATATAAATGCGGCTGTCAGGCAGATCGGTACACTCACTTTGAACGACGACGGACAAGATTTCCGTCCGCCCGACGAGGTCAAAATAGCGACATCGAGACTGAAGTCGATGGTCTGGCTGAGTGCATGCATCAGCTCATCTGTAATATATGGTCGGAGGAAAGCATGCCCGACGAGTGGAATCTCAGTGTTGATTGTCCCGTCCGCAAGAAGGGTCACCCCTTCGACTGAACCAACTACCGACGAATCAGTCTCCTTAACATCGTCTACAAGAACCTGAACCTGAACGCCTTAAGCCGTTCTTCAAAAATTTGATAGGTTCTTATTAGTGTAGTTTCAGACCAGGAAAAACCACGATAGACCCGATATTTACACTGCGGCAGATCTTGGAAGAGACACAAGAAGTGGAAATCGACAGTCACCACCTATTAGTCGATTTCAAGGCCGCATATGACAGCCTACATAGAGACGAGCTATACAGTGTCATGTTTACATAGTTTTGACATTCCTACGGAGCTAGTCAGATTGTTTAGGATGATGATGGAGAACTCTCGCTGCTTTATCAAGGTCCGTAATTAACTCACCGAGACCTTTAATGTCAAAGAGGTTTTAGGTAAGGCGGCGCGCTGTCATGTGACTTTTTCAACAACATTTTACTTAAAAAATATAGTACGAAACTCACAGGTTAACACTAGAGATCAACTGCTAGCTTAGGCGGATGACACTGACATGATTCGGCGAGCACAGCAAGCCGTAAATGAAGCGTTTGTTGGCATTGAAGTGGAGGTGGCTTCAATATGATGTCTTCAAGAAAGGACACTCAACATCGACATCTCGGACAGAGTGTCATAATGGGCAGCAAAAAATCAAACGCAGAATTACTCCTGGTAGGAGTAGGATTGGTAATCGCTGTTTCTTTGACCTCAAGAGGCAATTGAGTAATGGAGACCTCTCTCGAGAGACCAAGTTGGCTTTATATAACACTTTAATCACGCCTGTTCTGCTCTATGGCGCAGAAGCATGGCCATTATTGAAAGCGAATGAGGAAGATTTGGTCTTTTCTAGAGAAGAGTTCTGCGTGCGATTTTTGGTCCTGTTTGCGTTGATGGCATCTAGAGGAGGGTTGTTCAATGTCACGTGCCCAGTCCAACGTCTACTTATACAACGCTTAAGGTGGCTAGGCTATATAAAGCGTATGGACAACACAGTTCCGGTCCGAAGAGTCTTTGAATCTGAGCCATGGAGATAACAACAACCCACATAAAAATAGCATACACCTTCGAAACGTTCCTGTGTTTATCTGAAAACTAAAAACCAAAGCCAAAATGTTGGGTGACCGGCCTTGACGGCTTTACTGGAACACTGTCTTTTGTAAACAATATGATTCAAATCGCTTAACATAAATGGCTTGAATTTTGGTTGGCAAAGGGTTTAACTTTTGTTCTCCAAGGCTGGATGGTCAGAGGCTTATTGCCATAATTCCTTAGAAAAACAGCAAAAGGCAGCAAAAAGGAGCATTTTTACGAAAATTGTGAACTGTGGCTACTTTAAAATACTGCTCAGTAATGAAAAGGCGTCTGCCCGTCTGCCTAAGGGGGGCTATGTAAGTCTAATTCTTTGGCACGCTCGGTAGCCTAAACGGCGTGAGGGATTTTCTCATATGAGTTGTCATTCGAATCGTCTTAATCGCTGGAATGACATAAGCTATATCAAATTGAAATATCGAGCACGTTATAAAGCTAGACCTTGTCTTTTTCGAAACAGCTTTCATGCTAGATAAAATTGCATATATTGAGGCGTTCTATAGTAATTGTTTATAAACAATAGATCGTGTTTCAGACAATATTTCTAAAGGCAGTTGTGTCTTTTTGTTTCCTGTTACTAATTTAGACTGAAATTGCCAACTGGACACATTTAAACCTTGCATGATTCTTGGGAAGCCATTAAACACGTTTACTTACTTACTTATCAGGCCAGCGATCCATGGAGGATCTGAGCCTGAGCTATAGCTGCCTTCCATCCTTGACGGTCCCGGGCACGCTGCTTCCAGTTGTCAAGACCAAGATGTCTTACATCCGCGATTACTTGGTCTTTATACCGGAGGTTCGGTCTTCCTCTTCTTCTCGAACCAGGAGGCTCGGAGTCGAAGACCCTCTTAGCTGGAGCGTTGATGTCCATCCGCTCGATGTGGCCGAGCCAGTGTAGTCGACGGATCTTTGCCTTCCGGACTACATCCACATCTTTTTACAGTTCGTAGAGTTCGCGGTTGTGTCTTCTTCTCCATTCACCTTCCTCACAGACAGGACCAAATATCCGGCGCAGAATTTTTCTTTCGAAAGAACGCAAAGTCAGCTCCGCTGTCCTGTTTATCGTCCAGCTTTCGGCTCCGTACAGCAAGACTGGCAGAATGAGCGTTTTGTAAAGCATGACTTTGGTCTTTCGAGTGAGGAGTTTTGACCCCAGTTTTTTGGACAAGCCGAAGTAGCAGCGATTGCCAAGGGCGATTCTACACCGGATCTGCACTGTGGTGTCATTTGTGGAATTTACGTTTGCCCCGAGGTAGACAAACTCCTTAACTACCTCGAAATTGTAGCTGTCAATTGTTATATTTTGTCCCAGGTGGTGAGCGACGGATTGGCTTTTGCTTGACAGCATGTACTTCGGTTTGTCCTCATTGACCTTAAGACCAGCTCGTTTCGCCTGTTCTTCAATTGCGGTGAATGCTTCCACAATGCCACGGCGAGAACACGGATATCATCCGTGTATCCTAGCAGCTGGACGGACTTGTAGAAGATAGTGCCTTCCCTGTTGACGCCTGCCCGTCGCACTATCTGCTCCAGCACCAGGTTGAAGAAGTCACATGACAGCGCATCTCCTTGCCGAAATCCGGTGCAGGTTTCGAATGGTTCCGAGGTCCTAGAACCGAGTTGCACGGTGCATCGCGTGTTTTTTAGCGTGGCGCGACACAACTGGATCAGTTTTACCGGGATCCCGAATTCGGCCATCGCCCCAAACAGTTCTTCACGATGAATGCTGTCGTATGCGGCTTTGAAATCGATGAAAAGATGGTGTGTATCGATTCGGAACTCGTTGGTCTTTTCCAGGATTTGTCGAAGTGTGAAAATTTGGTCTATAGTTGATTTGCGGGGCCGGAAGCCGCACTGGTAGCTGCCGATTAGTGCGGTGCAAAATGGTTTTAGACGTTCACACAATACGCTGGACAGGATCTTGTATGCGACATTGAGCAGGTATATACCTCTATAGTTCTTGCAAGAGGTGGGATCGCCTTTTTTGTGGATGGGGCATATAGAGCTGGTATTCCAGTCGTCGGGCATGCTTTCATCTTCCCAAATTCTGCAGACGATCTGGTGCATGCTCCCTACCAGAACATCGCCGCCAGCCTTGAAGAGCTCTGATGGCAAGCCATCTGAGCCTGCGGCCTTGTTGTTCTTCAGCTTCTGAATAGCTGTGCCGACTTCTTCGATGCTGGGTGGGAGGACTACTTCGGCGGCTGGAGTTGGGATTTCCTCGGTCCCTACCACTCTCACTTGGTCATGCTCGTTAAGCAGCTGCTGGAAGTGCTGCTTAAATACATCCACTATTCCCTGCGGGTCGGTGACAAGATTACCCTCGCAGTTTCGAAGAGCCAGGGTGCCCTTTTTGAAGCCTCCTGCAAGGCCTTTGGCTTTCTTGTAAAAGGCTCGTATTTTATGTTTATCTCTAGACTCCTCGATATCCTTGAGCTGGGAGGCTGCGAAGATTCTTTTCTTTTGTCGCAGTAGTTTTTTCTCCTCCCTTCTTCTGGCTCGGTACTCTTCTTGCGCTGCCCTGGTTTTCCTCTGCAGCGCCTTAAACACGTTTAGTCTTTTTCAAATACAAAGTGTAGCATCTTTCTTTGTCTCCTTATTCCTATGTTTAATTGTGTTTTAGTGAGTCATAGGATTCAACAACCAAAAGATTTGTGCACCGATGATGCCCGTAGCCATAGTACACATTGGCTTCTCTGTGTCCTCTGAATGCCATGCGAATTCATAATATGGTCTACCACCACATGTGGATGAAAAAAGGACTTCAATGATGAAGAACCTCCTACTGATACGGAATGTATTCACGAAATTGGCAATGCTTTACGCAGGTCTCGAACTAGCTCTGGCATAATGTAATGAGGTCATACAAACCAGATAGGCTGCTTTGCTTTTCACACGAACCCTAGCCGAGTTGAGGCGGCGAAAATGTAAGCCACGTAAAAAAGAAAAGCAAAAAAAATAAAACAAGGCAGGTATTCCAAAAGGATTAGCCTTCTGAAAGCCTGCCGGCCATTCGCAGTTTTTTTTGCCCAGATCTGTAAATTTACAGTTCTCGAATTTAAATCAAAAGGACGAAAGGAGAAGCAGCAAAACTAAGAATGCAAAAAACAGAGAGAAATCACCACAAACCCCTTTTATTTACTCAACTGCGAGAATTATTCGTATTCCAACCATCCCACGGGCGAAGGACATCTGCACAAACTCAACCATGACGGATATGTAAAACACGTTCCAAGGCTACATCACCATATTGCCTTTTGTGGCCCAAAACTCCCACCCGCAATTCTTCGTTGCTTCATTGAAATGAAAAAATCCTTAATTTCATATTTCAGTACGAGTATGATGATGGGAAATCCTCTTCTCGAACTCCTTATTCATAAACATCTTTTCAGGCGAATTGTAAGATCCGCTCGCAGATACGAGTACTGCTCCAAATACATACATATGTATGTACGCACCTGCGGTTGGAGTTGGGGTTAAGGGAATGGTCCTTTAGAGAAGTGTCTGCACTTAAGGAGTAAAAAAAAACAAATAACACAGCTACTAGCCTGTCCCTTTTGATTTTTCGCACAAATAGATTAGACACATGATGGATTCCTCACTCGCGAACATGAAAAAGCTGTTCGAGCACGACTGGCCAGCAAAAAAAGAAAACAAACTTTGCCCATGATCACTCTTTCCGCCACTAATGTCGAATTAAAAGAGTCCCGCTTTCAACTCTGACTTCGTTGGTTCAACTTTATCCAAACTATTCACAAAGAATTCCCATCGAACAAGGATAACGAATAATAGCGACGAAGATGAGGACATTTTCCGCTGTCGACAACGAGCGAGGAAGAGATGGAGCAATTGAGTGTGGAGTCATGTAATAACCCTATAGTTGCCCACAGCAGTATCGTCATCGACATTGCCACAGTTTTGTCGAGTGTTGTGTGTAAGTTTTTTTTTTTTTTGTAAGTTTCCGCTCTCACTTGTACATCCTTTTGTCTAACAATTGATTCATCAGGATAACAATAGCAAGTGCACTATCTACGAGATATTTGTACGACATGTTGGCAAGGTTACCTGTTATCTTCACTGCCACAGTGTGGCAGTATATCGGTCTTTGGGTTCCTTGTCTCAGAGAGACGATTTGTTGGAGTTTCCTTAATGAACGAAGGTAACTGGGCCAAACAGCATTGCTTCCGTCGTTGTCGTTGTTGTTCTTGCTCCTGTTGGCACCTAGACAAGACACCTTCTCCTATCTGCATGGCTTTTCTGTCGCCCGTCCATGAGGATAGAGGTCTCAATTTCAATTGGTTTCACCACTTGTGCTGCTATAGTGTCGGTGCACCATAGCATCTGTTCAGGATTCGGTTTTGCTTTCCCCTTAAGTGCCATGTTAAACCTCTAAACATAGTCGGGAGTAAAACGGAGAATACCGAACTAGAATGAACTGGAAACGTTCATTTAAGTTTCGGTTCTTTTGCCTGATAGCGACGACGCACGGTGGCAGAGCATGGTATCGGGATGAAACCATTAGGCAACCTAGTTCGTAACTCGTGCCTGAACTTCAGTCCAACAAACTGCAATACCAGTCTATCTCGTTGCTTTCTCTATGATGTGCTTTACTTTGGTTTTTGTGTGTTTTCTTCTCGTGATCCTCCTTTTTACCATCATCGTCATCGTAGTCGTCGTGCTTCCTTCAAGGATATAGAAGAGTGCTAGCTAGCTTTCTTCATTAATTTATCTCACATTTTCAGGACACTTTGTATCCCTCCTGGGAATGAGTAAAAGTTTTTCTCTTATTTTTATCTATTTTTCTGTTTTCCCATTTCGTTCCGGATCGGGCGAATGATACTCGGATACTTAGTATGAAAAAGATTAAGGGGAACGTAAATGGTGAAAAATAGTGGTTAAAGCTCTTTCGCCTTAGGATTCATGTCTCGGCACATAAGAATAAGGAACAAAAGGCTAATAAATTCCTTGCGAATTAATAGTGACGGTCCGTGTTATTTTTCTTATGCAGTTTTTCTACCATAAGGATCTGGATAATAGTGTCCTCTTTGCACACTTGACGTGATTTATTCGAACGAATGGAAATGAAAATTGCTCCCGTTGCGATGCTGTCCGGGAGTACAGGTGGTGCGAGTTTTAAATTGAACGCTAGGGAAGGCTTTCCGCTTCTTTTTTTTTATTTTTTTTTTGAGCATTTTCCTGCAAAAATGACCAAATTATTTATGATTGCGTGAAAATATGCTTTCGCTTCGCGTATGTTGCACGAGGAAGTGGAGAATATCGAAAGGATTTTCGGGGCAACGCTGTAAATCGGTTCAGCGAGCATTTGAGTTATCTGGCTCTTGGGCTGGTGCCAGACGATAATCGGGCGCACGGCTATAAATTGGTGGAAGGACTTTTTTTTTTTTTTTGGTTTCTGTGCTGTAAAAATTGCTACCTTTAGTAGTTATCGGTGAACCTGCAGGACAGTTTTAAGCACATTCCAAACAAAAGTCATACTTGCCCTCAATTTTTTACTTTTTCTTTTTAACTTCCCAGTCAGAATTCCAAATGTTGACATATCTCCACGTTTCAAAGTCACCAGAATCCAAATTCAAGGTTTTTATAGAGATGTGCATGTACGTATGTGCGTATGTTCTTCTTCTTCTTTTTGGCGCTAGAGTTCACGGCGAACTTGGGGCTCCTTCAAAAAACCTCTCCAACTGGCACGATCTTTCCTCTTCCACTTGGTTACTTATTTACTTAGGTGGCGCTACAGTCCGGGGTGAACCTGGGGCTCAACCAACAAGTGTCTCCAGCTGGCACGGTCTTTGGCCAGCTGTCTCCAGTGCCGCACGCCAGTTGGTTAAAGTCCCCTTCCACCTGCGTGTGCCACCGTAGATGCAGACGTCCTCTGCCACGCCTTCCTTCAGGGGTGGATTCGAAGACTCTTCGGGTCGGAGCTGTATTTTCCATGGCCCAGCCACCTTAGACGCTGTATGCGAAGACGTCGTACAAGGTCTATGTCGCTGTACAACCCGTACAATTCTTCGTTAAATCTTCTCCTCCATACACGGTTTGAACAAACGGAACCGTAGATAGTGCGCAGAATTTTCCTCTCGAAACGACCAAGGTCATCTTCATCCGCTTTTGTTAAGGTCCAAGCCTCTGCGCCGTAGAAGAGGACTGGGGTGATTAAGGTCTTATTTAGTATCATCTTGGTTTTCCGAGAGAGGGCTCTACTTCTCAATTGCCTCTTGAGCCCAAAGCAACAGCGGTTGGCAAGAGTGATTCTGCGTTTTCTCAGCGCTAGTGTTGTTGTCGCCGGTCATCAGTGAGCCAAGGTAGACGAATTCCTTGACCACTTCGATGTTCTGTCCGCCCATGGTGACGTTCTGGCCAATACGTCGGTGTTGACCGTCTCTTTTAAATGAAAGCAGATATTAACCTTTAGACCCATCTTAGCCGCTTCTACCTCAATGCTTACAGAGTCCTCATTAATGTCTCGCTGTATCCGTCCAATCACGTCAATATCGTCGGCGTACGCAAGCAATTGCGTAGACTTGAAATAAATGGTACCTCTTGTGTTGGCCAGTGACTCTTGCACGATCTTTTCAACCACGATGTTGAAAAAGTTGCATGACAGGGCGTCACCTTGCCTAAATCAAAGGTCTCGGTTTGCACATTACCGACCTTAAGGGAGCAGCGAGAATTCTCCATTGTCATCCCGCACAGTCGGACGAGTTTGGCAGGGATGTTAAAACTATAGATGGCTTTGCATAGCTCATCTCTATACACGCTGCCATATGCAGCCTTGAAATCGACAAAGAGGTGGTGAGTGTCGATTTGGTATTCCTGGGTCTTCTCCAAGACCTGCCGTCGCGTAAATATTTGGTCTTTTGTGGATTTACCTGGCCTGAAACCACACTGATAAGAGCCGATCAGGTTATCCCAAACGGTTTCAGGCGTTCGCACAATACGGCAGAGAATATCTATTCCCCTATAGTTGGCGCAGTCTTCTTTCCTATGGACCAGGCAAACGATGCTGAGATGCCATTCGTCGTCCATACCTTGCAAAATAGGATGGTGTATGCACCTTACCAGCTCATCTCCAGCCGTCTTAAGAAGCTCAGCAGACAGGCCGTCTGCGCCCGCGGCTTTATTAGACTTAAGTGAGGTCCCTTCCACTTGGTTGCGCCACCTTAAATTTGGCCGTCCTCGACCGCGTCGCCCCTCGCGGTTGGATTCAAAGACCTTCGGGCCGGAGATGCGCTCAACATGACCTAGCCATCTTAGGCGTTAGATCCGAAGACGCCGTGCTACGTTCATGTCGCTGTACAGCCCGTACAGTTCCTCCACTCCCCATTTATGCGGGTCGGGCCGAAAATCCTACGCAACATTTTTCTCTTAAGGGCCTCCTCATCCCCTTTCGATAAGGTCCATGCCTCTGCGCCATAAGGCAGGATCGGGGTGATAAGGGTCTTGTAAATGGTCACCTTGGTTTTTCGAGAGAGGGTGAACGAATCTTGAACAAATCGATCCAGAAAAGTGGACCAAAGGAAAAGAGTTGTATTCCATTATGACCTTTAACCTGAAAAGATCGTGCGGGACTCTGATGCCAATACAAGAGGTACGATCTACTTCAAGTCTACAAAATTGCTTGCCTACGCAGATGACATTGACGTTATTGGACGGACAAAGCGAGACGTCAATGAGGCGTTCGCAAACATTGAAGCAGAAGCGGCTTAAGTGGACTTAAGGGTAAATTGGGGCCAAATATATGCTGTCATCAAAGAAAGACGCACAACACCGATGTCTTGGTCAGTACGTCACCTTCGGCAGCTATATTTTTGAAGTAGTCAAGGACTTCGTCTACCTTGGCTCGATAGTGAAATGCAGCAACGACACCAGCGCTGAGATAAAACGCAGAATAACTCTTGCCAACCGCTGCTTCTGTGGGCTCAAGAGGCAATTGAGTAGTAGAGCCCTCTTTCGAAAAACTAAGGTATCCCTCTACAAAACCTTAATCATTCCGGTCCTCTTCTACGGCGCTGAGGCTTGGACGTTATCAAAAGCGGATGAAGAGGCTCTTGGACGTTTCGAGAGGAAAATTCTGCGTGCAATTTTTGGTCCCGTTTGGGTAAACGGAGAGTGGAGGAGGAGACTCAACCAAGAACTGTACGGGCTGTACAGCCAAATCGGCCAAGTTAGACGTCTTCGAGTCCAACGTCTAAGATGGCTAGGCCATCACCGCTCCGGCCCGAAGAGTCTTCCACTCCAACCCCGAGGGACGACGCAGCATCTAAGGTGGCGTGCACAGGTGGAAAGGGACCTCAACCAACTGGACGTGCAGCACTGGAAGCGGCTGGCCAAATATCGTGCCGGCTGGAAAGGCTTGTTGATTGAGGCCCTGGTTCACCCGAACGGTAGCGCCATCAAAGTAAGTAAGTATTTAACACCCTGCTCAACTCAGTTCAAATGAAAATGCGACAACTTGTGGCATAAAAGGAAGTTAGTGCGATTAACATAATTTCCTTTGGTCTAGATCCATTTCCACCGCCTGCAAGGCTACCTTAATCGCAGCCAATAAATGCACAAAGTTGCAAGGCTGCATGTAATGCTCATATAATTCGCATGCCGCCCATCATCACCAGCTCGAAGGCACTTGGCACTTCCTGCCACCAAGTACACAACTTAACTTCAAATCGTTTCACTTTTAAATTATAACCAAATAGGACTCGAATACGGCATCTGCGATCACATGCTAGCAATTAAAATAAAATTTCATTTACGAGCCTCTAAGTGGTGTAATAGGATTTTTGCACGCAATTTCTCCTCACGTCTTCGGAGAAAGCGAAGAAAAGCCAACTTTGTGGCATTATTGATGACCAATCTAAGTGGGCTTTGGTAGCCGTAGTTTTTGCGTTTAATTGTTGATGGTTATGATAAATGATGGAAGGTGCGAATGGCTGGTGGGGAATGGTGTTGATTGAGTGGTCGAGGGAGTTATTGAATGGCTTTCTAGGTTATGACAGCTCTGATTGTAGGTGGAAATAGCTTTTAGTTTGTGTGCCTTTTATGTGGCAATCTCTTTTAAGGGTAGAATGGACTCTACCATTAAATGCTGAGGATTACTCTATAAATCTTTTACCAGATTATTCGCTTCGTTAAAAAAAGAGAGAAATGTGAACTGATGGCACTCCAGGACTGCCACGTGTAACCTGTCTACAGATGGTATTAGCGTCAATGGTAATTGGTTTAAAACCCTTCTGTAATCCGAAGCTGCCTAAAGATAAATTCCTCAAGCTCATAATCCGCCTAACGGCCGAACATCCTATCATTTACACTTCGATTAACCTGGTGCCCATCAGAGAGTAATCATAAAATACCAACAGGCACAAACACACAAGGGCAATTCCCCCCATGTGACAACAATAACTCTGCCAAATCACCACAGCACCAGCCCAGTAGGAGCGAGAACACAAATGAAGCGACACCAGGTCCTCACGTCTACCGGGTCACCCGGATAAGTTCGTCACCTTAATTGGATACAATTTTTCAAACTGAAAGCAATGTGTCTCGCGACCCATGTGACTGTCTCGTGTCATTTCTAAGCCTGCCTTGACTACCTACCGAGTAGCACTTATCCAGCGATTCAACGACTGCTGGCAATCCTCCTGCCACGTTTGCAAATTTCTCTATTTCCCTTTTCCCTTTCTGTTATTTTTTTTGCATTTCTTTTTCACTTCCTTTTCAAAATGAACGTTTTGTGAACAAGTAACTGGAAACCAGTGTACGGTATGACTTTCTAAATTGCTCCTTAAATTCAAATTTACGAAACACAGTTTCAGATTTCAATGCAGCAGCAGAGGGTATAGTACACAGCTTAAGTGTAAACACGGGAGGGAGGACGAGACCAATGGGGAGGACACAACGGTGTGGTATCCGTAAGCGCAAAAAAGTAGAAAAACATTAAATGGAAAGCTTCCACCTACCTCTCAAAAGTTGGAGTGGAGGAGGAAACCCTTTTTTATTATTAACAGACATCCCTCACACATGGGAAGTGGAGTGCTCAATCTAGTTTGTACGCTTACTTCACTGACGCCTGCTGAATCCGGAAAATCCATTGAGGGAGAGAGAGAGAGTAAGCGAGTTCGTCAGTTGTTTACCACCCGACGTGGACTACCTACTATGCTCGCGGTGGTGAGTGTGTTCAACATCCACACAGGCAATTTGAATTTTGTATCCATTAGGTTGAGGCTTTTTTCGTAGTTTATTTAAATTTTTTTGTTTGGCTTTTCTTTCTTCAACGCTTTGTACAGACTTGGGGAATGACGAAGTCAACGACATTGACAACGACGACTCTAACCATGATGATGATGAGAACGACTACGACGGAAGTTAAATCCTAGAGGACTGCCACAATGATATCTTTTATTAAAAGTAACCAAGCATGTGAGGAAAGCAGCATCCTGTCTCTAAGCAGGGGGTTGCGAACCTTAAGCGTGCACAAAAGCCTCCCTTCAGATTGGCTGAGCACTTTTTTCCGCCCCCGCTCCGTCTACTACATCTCCTTTCAGGTAGCAATCATAACTAAAAGTCTAAATCCTACTGCGATGAGAGGGGTAAGAAGGGAGAAAATGTGTTTGCCATCTTCACTTCTCAGCACGAGAGGATCATAATGGGATATTATTGCAAATCGCCAGGACAAAAGGATATTTATTCGAATACCCTTGAAGGTGACTCTTGATGATACCCTCACTGCATTCCATGCCTTTCATCGACAAGGCAAACTCCTCCACTTATCAGCAAGAGTAGCACAACTTATTAAGACCTCGTATCCGTACGACTTACATAGACGGGTAGACGAAAAGATGATTTTATACAATTTGCATTTTATGCATATCTTTATTGCTAAGACATATTCTGCAGCGAGTATGGAGTATTACAAGCGACGAGTAAGAGATCTCCTTACCGTAGATAACAGTTCGAGGGTTTAGCTACGCTCCTTCGTACTTGTATGGCTCGTGTGTGAAAAGTGTTTCAGCTTGGAGTGGAAGATGTATGTTTTATTAAGACGTTGTCGGGACGTTTTAGTGTTTTTTTTTTGTTTTTTTCTTTCACCTTAAGGAGCGACGAGTGGATCAGTTAGGGAATAAGAGGCGATGAAGAAAGAATTTCAGAAGATTCGTATGAATAGTGAATTTATTATTTTCAGATAACGTACTAGTACGTATAGTTTAAATTTCAATTAATGGATATTCGTGAAAGAGGGATTTGGATGAGGATTTGATTAACAGACGTTGGGGGCTACTGCGGCATGCGGTCTAGTTAACAATTGTAATAGCGTGTCCCTAATTAAGGTAGAAGAAATCCATATCTTCATATTGAACTACATAAGTTACAAAATAGTCTTGAGGCAAGTAGGACGGCTTATGACAACCACAAAAGAGTAGGGAACCTGTGTGTCAATGTCGTTTAGACGAAATGTGTACCCAAAGACTGGTCGCCATATAATCTACTTTATATTCAAATATGTTCTGCAAAATAACTTTTTTTTTTTTTTTTCGGAGGCTTCTGCTATCCGCTGGAGCACTCAGACGCAAACACTGGTCCATTGTACTCCAGACAGACACCTTACATTACTGTATTTTCCCCGTTTTCCGGAGAAAAATTTGAAGAAGCTTCAGTGATGTAGAGCTAAGGGATTCGGCACACACCACGTCGGCTCCAAGGGTGCGCCACCGTATGCGAGCAAAGGCGGGACAATCACAGAGGAAATGCTCTGCAGTGTCATCATCCTCTTCGCCACATGCAGTACAGGTAGGCGTCTCACTGATGCCGAGCACGTAGAGATGCTTGGCAAAAGTGTAATGGCCCGTGATAACTCCCACCAGCCTTCTGCAGTCGATTCTCCTTAAAGACAAGAGGAATGCTGCAGATTTTTTGCAGACATCAGGGCGTACGCGCTTAGTCATCCTGCAACCTGGACAATCCCTCCATCTACGGTTGTGTGTATTAAATACACAATCGTTAATGTAGGAATTTACCGTGGACGCAGGTAGACCTAGAGCGGGTTCAGGTCTTGTCAAGCTCTCCTCTGAATCCATTCTTACGAGTTCATCAGAGATCTCATTTCCTGGAATCCCAGAGTGACCTGGAACCCATACAAGCCTTAATGAATTTAGTTTGCCGACTCTGTTCAAGAAGGACTTGAGTTCAAGCACTAATTTGGAGCTAGTTAAGGGGTTAAACACAGCTTTTAGTGCAGCTTGGCCGTCACTACAGGCGCATATGCTCTCCCCCTTCCACCTGTGCTTCACAACATAGTGCATGGCCATTAGGATTGCGCATATCTCTGATTGGAACACAGACGCATACTTTCCTAACGAGAAGTGCAGTCGAATGTTATCGCGTTCAAAGAAGACTCCAGCACCGGACCCCCGCCCAGACCTGGAGCCATCCGCAAAAATGCGAAGACTATCTTTTCCAGGTTCAGTATACAGCCATAGCCAATCCTGACGCCATGGAAACTCGACTGTGAAATTACGACGCAATAGGATAACTGGCGTCAATGCGTCAGAAGGCATGTCCATGAGACAGGGGTCGCAGGACAATTCCTGCGCAAGGATACCGCTATTCCTATGCGAGTTGTACCAAAAACCATTTCCCTTCAGACGAGACATGGTCAGAGCACACCCTCTGATAAATATATTAAGAGGTGGAAGGTTCATCATAACATCTAGAGCAGCGACCGGCCTGCTGGGGAAAGCCCCCGTGCAGCTGAGACAAACCGTTCTTTGGAGTTTGGCGAAAGAGGCTACGATGTTTTTGCGTTTTAGTCTGTTCTACCAGACAACCGATGCATATGAGATTATATGTCTTATCATTGCCGTGTAGATCCAGAGGACCATTGCCGGCGATAAGCCCCATGTTTTGCCAAAAGCTCCTTTGCATTACCAGAAAGCTGACAGCGCTTTAGTGGTTTTTGACTCAACATGCTTTGACCAGAGAAGCTTACCATCTAAGATGACTCCTAGATACTTAGCCTCCTTGGATATCGGGATGGAAGTGCCCTTTAGTACCGGCTGAGTCATGTCAGTATTTTTCCTCCTTCTCGAAAAGAGAACGACATCGGTCTTAAGAGGATTGACTGACAGCTCATTTCTGGTACACCAATCATCGATCACATTTAGCGCCGCCTGTGCTTTGAGACGGACAGTCGCTAAACATGAGCCGACAGAAAGAATGGCGACGTCATCCGCATAGGCCTGGGCATAGATTCCAGAGGCATTGAGAGCACCAAGCAGAGAATCGACCACCATGCACCATAGCAGCGGAGACAGAACGCCACCTTGAGGGCAGCCCCTGTTTATGCCGGATTTGACACACTGGTCGAGGCCTGCATCAGCTGTCAATGTCCTGTGCATGAGCATTGTTTTGATCCAAAGGACCAGTGCTTCATCTACGCCATGATGTCTGGCAGCGTTGCACATGCTGTCAAAAGTTGCGTTATCTAAAGCTCCCTCAATGTCGATGAAAATGCCCAGCGTGTACTCTTTCCTTTCGAGCGCGCATTCAATGCGCCCAACTAGGTTCTGAAGCGTGCAAAATAACTTACACTGATCCATTGACAAACTCATTATTGTTTGACTTTAACAGTGACGAACAGGCTGTACTGACATTTTGTATGAATGTTCCACGTAGTACGTGCGTCACAGATTCTTCGCGCTCGAGTTTTAACCGAATGAAACTGGGTGTTCACTTTTATATGGAAAAACTAGAATGAAGCTGCCAATTCCAAAATTCACATAGATCATTCACTCAAGAAATAATGATATACTTACCATTTCGATTTTCAAAATTATAAAAATTTTACCAAATAGGGTGTTCAACTTTGTAGAAAAAAAAGGGGAAGTCGAATTTATCTGTTCAAAACTTTCTATACATGTTTTATTTAGTATATAATTGACACCGTGCCAGAGCTTTTCGGAATTCAATTTTTAACTGAATGACACGGAGTGTTCATTTTCCTATGGAATAAATAAAAGTGAAGTTATCGATCAGAAAATCGGTGTAAATCATTTTTCTAAGCAATTATGAATGCGTGTTTCGTTTTTCCTAACTACATCAGCACTAAACTGACAAAAAGGATGTCCAACTTCATATGAAAAATAAAGAAACAAGACAATGAGGATTATTTCAAATATTTTATTTAGTAACTTAGCATATGCTAAAGCTTTTTAATGCTCGAAGCCTAATTCGATAAAACAGGGTGTTAACTTTCGTCTGAAAATCATCCGACAATGTTTTTGTATTTTTTCCTAATATCAGTAACGAAGTAATTATTTGTTTAACCTTTTCAATCACATGTACGATTACAATTAAACAAAACATGGTGATGCACTTTGTAGAGAAAAAAAAAAATCTACAGATCGAACCGGATTGTTGTATTGAACACAAACGCTGTTACAATCAGTTATACATTTGGTCAAAGCATGTTGAGTCAAAAACCGCCAAAGCGTTATCGGAGTTCTAGTAATGCAAAGGTGCCGTTGGCAAAACATGGGGTTTATCGCCAAGGTAAAGACAACAGACTAACATGCAAACACGTTGAAGCCTCTTCGACTAAACTCCAAAAAACGGTTTGTCTCAGCTGTATGGGGGCTTTCCCCATCACGCCGGACGCTGCTCTGGAGGCTATGATGAACCCTCTACCTCTTGACATATTTATCAGAGGGTGTTCACTGAAGACATGGCTTTCATCTCAAGAGAAATGGTTTTTGGTACGACTCATATTGGAATGACAGTGCGCTTGAGCGGGAAATATCCTACCACCCGTGTCTCATGGATATGCCATCTGACGCAATGACGCCTTTCATCATATTGCCCTATAACTTCGTCAGGACTGGATCTGGCCACATACTCAACCAGGAAAAGATTGCCCCCGCATTTTCACAGATGGCTCCGAGTCTGGACCGGGGTCCGACGCAGGGGCTTTCTTTGGACGCGAAAACGTCCGACTGCAATTTTCGTTAGGAAAATATGCGACTGTCATTCAGTCAGAGGTATACGCAATCCTGACGACAATGGACTATGTTGTGAAGCATAAGTGGAAGGGTAAAAACATATGCGTTTGCAGTGACGGCCAAGCTGCACTAAAGCTGTGTGGAAGCCTTTAACCAGCTCCAAGTTAGTGTAAGACCTTAAGGCCCTCCTGAACAAAGTCGGTAGACTAAACTCACTAAGGCTTGTTTGGTACACAGGTCATTCTGGGATCCCAGAAAATAAGGTGGGTTCTTTCCGAGTAGGTGGAAAATAGCGTTTGTCCAGCTTATCCTAAAAAAGCCGAATCTTCTTGTACCTTCAATTGCCAGACCATTGCACTGTCTCTTCTCTCCAAGATCATGGAAACGCTAATTAAGCGTCAGTTAATAAAATACCTTGGCCCGCGGCAGCGTATGTTAAGCTCATTAAATTCCGACATCGACAGCATCATTTTATGAGGAAAAAAGGAGTGTGGAATTGAATGCTTCCAAAACACAGTGCTGTCTTCTGTCGTCGAAGCGTACCATCGACTCGAAGCCATTATCCATGAATGGCACTTGCATCTTAGAAACCGAAAAGCTCTCCATCCAAGGTATGTGTGCGAAATGCCTAGGCTTCTTATACAGATTACATGTGGCGAAACAGCTCATGGAGCGCATAAGCCTAGCTACTCTCAATCACCAATGTTGGTGTGTGATTTTGTTTTTATTTTCCCATAGGTGAAAGGGATCTAGAGTTTATTGCCAATTCCGAATGGCGAATTACGACAAGCTTTTTAACACAACTATACTCTACAGGAAGCTTTGTCAGTACCTCGCCGAGAACAGGTACCATGAAAAACACATTCGATAACATGGCTGTTGTCGGGATTCGATCTCGTGTCATCGGCGTCAGAGGCCAACACCCTACCCTTGGCGCCACATTGCTCTTCACTATCTAATATCTATGGTTTTCGAGAAAAAAAAGACCGGACAAGTGTTCCGTACACTTAAGTAGATGGGTACCTAGGGTTATGTTTAATTACAACATTTTAAATAAAACAAAAATGTGGTCTAGGTCGACCCGCAAGGCCCACACGGCTAACTTTCCGGTGGGAAAAATGAAAACACCCATTTAATTTCATATTTTTTCATATCTAACCCCCGACGCAAAAAGAGGGATGTTATACGGTGGTGGTGTCTGTGTGTCTATCTGTGGCATCTTAACTCCTGAACGAATAGACCGATTATGATGCCTTTTTGTTTTTTTTCTTTTGAAAGCTAACATGATCAAGATGGTTCTTAGCTACAATTTGTGAAGATCTGTTCAAGTGTTTCAAGGTCACTAGCTCTATTTGTTAGCTGCGGTAGGATTCATAGACGAATAATGGGTAATGTATCGGTTGTCGTTCGATCACCACAATCAACCAGCATCGGACGCGGTCACTACTTAGATGGGGAATCGCTTAGAAACACCGCGTGTTGTTGGCATCAAGCCGTCAATTCGCTGTTGCTCCATGTAACCCAGGGTAAGGAAACGCACACTCATGTGCGCACATTAAACAATCTATTGCTCATAAACTGCTGACGTGCGTGTGCAATTTCGATTGATGATCGTTCCTTATTTAGACTTTATAGAAAATGAATTATTATGAAAACGGAAAATCAAAAAAAATTGTTAAGTGAAATGTTTCCATGTTTTATCATTCTGCAAACAACTCCCGAGCAGTAAATCAACTCATTTTGGCTCACGACGCGAGTGTGTGCATTTATAGAAACTCATATCGTTTTTATTTCAACTCGATACCTCCACGAGTTCCCGAGATAAAGGGTCTTGACAGACAGACAGACGGACAACAAAGTGATCCTATAAGGTTTCGGTTTTTTCCTTTTAGGTACGGAACCCTAAAAACGGATTACCTTACCCCTTTTCTCATCTTGTCACTAACTCTTGTAAATAGAAAAATCACAAGGACCCTTATCCAAAACAATTTAAACGTAAATTGACCAAATATGTGCTTTAAGCCCCTTGGAGTATTAATAATTGCCATTCAAGGACGAGTACGATTATAACATGACACTTTGCTATCAGATTTTAATCCTTATGATGCCAGCAGCACATATTCCAAGCACATAGTTTGCAGACTTGTTGATTGTGTTCTACACGTTCGACTATGGGTTATGGATAAGATTAAATTAAACAATTTTGTAGAGCATACCCAACTACCCAAGCAAATGATTGATGTCAGTCATAACGCCCAATAGCATCGTTTTCCAAAAAGATAAACCATTAAGTTGCAGACATCCCAATAAACCATCTCATCCCCATATTCCCTACTAAACAAACACATAGAAAGAAAAACAACTTTATTCACATAAAACGTCCGGAACGTGTTAAACTGCGTCACTTTTTCCACTTAACGTCGATTTAACCGAAAGTTTTTTGTTCCCCAAAACATCCCGAACGTCCTGCAATAAGTCCTTCATCTTTCCAACTTTCCTCTCATTTCGCTCCAGTCCTTTTTTGTTTCGAATATTCCTAGAAAAATACTTGATAGCCCACAGAGACCAAAGGAAAATCATAAAAACAAAAAGGACAAGAGCCCATCCATGAAAATTGGTCCAACGCAAAATTTAAACTCGGAAAAACGTGATTTATTTGATCGTTAGAAAAGGATAACTGAAACGAAACGAAAGGATGGAGTTTCATCATTTTCATTTCGTTTTGTGGTAGAACAAGGCATCCCTGAGGCGGTTTCTTCAAGACTTTCGTATGGTCGTGCTGTATCTGTTGTGGTAATATCAGATTGTTCTTAGATTTGCTCTCAATTATTTTCAAATGAAAGATAAAACCATCTTGTAGATACACGTTGTATGTGGTAGGTAGGTATACAGGTTTAAGGGTAGATGCTACATATATCGAAAGTAGGGGTAGGAGCAATTTACCATCTTCCACTTTACAAGTTGACACTCGATTATGGGCTTGAATCATGCGAAAGAGGTGGCATCGAAGGGTCAACCTACAGAGATAGTGTTAAGCGGCTCAAAAAAGAGATTAGATTCGCCAAGAAAGACTTTTGGAGAAGCTTCTGTGGCTCTATTTAATCATGTACGGGTGCAGCTCGTCTGAGGAAGGTCCTTGCAAAACCCACACAGATGTCCACTATAAAGAGATCTGATGGTAGCTGGACAGACTCAAACGAGAGCGTGTTTGATTCCCTACTAAAGTGTCATTTCCCTGGCTACGAGGATGCAGGAACCTTCAAATCGGCGGGCACGCTGCCAAGGGAATGTAATGAATATGAGACAATCGATAAGATTGTTACTGAGAAAAAGATCCTGTGAGCAATCAACTACAAGGCCCGGGAATGGATGGAACTTGGAGACAAGTTAGGGTGGTTTTCATACCCAAGTCGGGTAAAGTCAACCATGCTACTGCAAAGGACTTTAGACCTATCAGTCTATCGTCCTTCCTTATGAAAACGCTGGAACGAAGGATAGACTTTTACGTAAGGGATGAGATTGGTGACGGTTATCTGTCACAATCACACAACGCGTACATAAGGGGAAAATAGGTAGATACTGCTCTGGAATATCAAGGAATTCACTCTAGGTGCCTTCGTAGACATAGAGGGTGCTTTTAATAACGTTTGTACCGAGGCAATAGTGTCCAGTCTACATATGGCCCAAATAAACCCGGGAGTAAACAGTAAGATTGGGCAAATGCTGGGAACTCGTATAGTAAGTTCGGTGATGGGGAGAGCAAGCGGAAGGGTGAGAGTAAATAAGGGTACACCACAAGGTGGCGTTCTGTCACTCTTCCTATGGCTCCTTGGGGTCGATGGAATGGTCAAGATTCTAGAGACGGAGGGTTTTAATGTCATTGCCATTTTAATCTCTGGACAATTTCCGCAGGTCCTCAGCGATAGACTAAGCTATGCACTGATGTTAGTGGATAACAGGGTCAAGGGGCAAGGCCTGGGAGTAAATCTGGCGAAAACAGAGATAGTACTATTCACAAGGAAAAGATCTGTATCAAGATACACCTACCCCCGTATGAATGGTATGTATCTATCTGATCCCTGGAAAATCCGCCAAATATCTTGGCATAATCTTGGACTCCAAGCTTAGTTGGAGAGAAAATATTGAGGAAAGACTCAAAAAGGCCTACGTGGCACTATATTCGTGCAAGGTAGCCTTTGGAAAGACATGGGACCTCAGACTGAGGTTAGTAGGTACAATGGTTGTACAGTGCGGTGGTAAGACTTATTCTAGTTTATAGGTCGGCTGTCTGGTGGAAAACGCTTGAGAAGAAATGTCGTCTTCAGAGTGTGTCAAAGGTTCAGAGGGCAGGCTGTCTGGAGGTGACGGGATCTATGAAGTCCACACCAACGGCGGCTCTTGAAGTTATGCTGAACCTCCCACCGTTGGACATATACTGCGAGAGCGTTGCAACCAGACTTAGGACTACAAAAATCTAGTCCCTGGAAAAAGAGTCCCTAGATCGATGGGCCGTCTCGAGATTCAGAACCGTAACGGGTTTTGTCACCCGACTTCCTTCCTGGGAGAGGAGATTCTCTATTAGAATTTCCTCCAGGGAGGGAAAGGCAGGGAAAGTGAACTGGCAATCTTCACCGACGGATCCAAAATGGATGTTGGCACAGGTGCCGGAGTCCATTTTGAGTCTCGGGATATACATCACCCCTATATGCTCGATGATAGATGCAGTGTCTCCAAGCTGAGGTCTTCGCAATCAAGCAGGCGGCGGACCTGATCAGCAGAGAGAATCTCTCAGGAAAAAGGATCAACATCTATGTTCACAGCCAGGCAGCCACTAAGGCTTTGCAGGCAGCATGGATAAGATACAAACTCGTCAAACTCTGCAAAGAGAAGTTAGAAGAGATATCGAATGTAAACGAGGTGACCCTTTGCTGGGTACCTGGTCATGTGAATATCTCTGGAAAGGAGAGGACGGACGAGCTGGCTAGGCTGGGATCAAGTGCAAACTTCGCGCAGATCTCAACCGATGCCAAAGCACCACTCAGTGCACTCTACAGGGAGATAGAAACGGAGCTATTAGTGCAAGCCAATAAGCGATGGTGTGACTTAAATACATGCGCAACGGCTTGTATTTATGTATGTATGTTGGCTTTACAGTCCATGAAAAACCTGAGCCGAGCTTCTCTCAATCACCCATGTCGTGTGTGATTTCATTTTCCCATAGATGAAGTCGGCGAGATCGACTTGGTCCGTCTATAATAAGAAAAGGACGAAAAATCTGCTGAAGTTCAATCGTGGGAACATTCGACTGGCAATCCATGCCCTCACCGGGCACTGCATGCTATCCTACCATGCAGCTCGACTAGGCCAGCCCTACAATGACTTCTGCAGAAGCTGCAGGGACAAATAGGAAATTGAATCCATTCGTCACCTGCTGTGCGAATGTCCGGCGCAAGCCCAAAAAAGGAATATATTCCTAGGAAGATACTTCCTTTCGGGACTAGAAGAGGTAGATAACATTGGGCTGAACAGAATACTAGGATTCTTATCCTCGTCTGGATGGTTCAGCTCAACGGCAAATGTCTAGGTATCAACGGGTTAAATAAACCGATTGGGCAGAATGGACTCTACGTAGTCTACGTGAGGCTTGACTTTTCGTCAGTAGGGCACCCATTTACCTAACCTAACCATGCGAACGATACAGAATTTAAAGCTGAATATGGTGAGTGACATGAACTTCAAGATAATAAATGCATTTATCTGGGCCATAAATATTGTAAATTCAGTTAAGGACTTGTGTAAGCTGTTTCACAAGAACTTAGTTCTTACAATGCAGCCCGACGAAGAAGAGTCTCTAAGGAAAGGCGAGAAAAAGAGAAATACAACGTATCCATGCACCCTCGGTACAGAGGAAGTTAAAGAACGTTTAATCTTGACAAATCATCTATTTTCATTTTTTAACTCTTTCTCCTACGAACATAAAATGCATTAGATACACTTACCTATCGTATTCGCGATTGTCTTCGTCGCATCTGGCATCTTGTAGTTCCCTCCAGCTTTTACCATGCCGGCATGTTGTCACTAAAACTAGGTCTCGTCCATTATGCAAATGAAACAGTGAGTTCCGAGTCTCCGAGCCGATTCCATGGACGTATCTACGAACAAAAAATGTACAATGAAATTAGCGATAGTTTTTGTGTGTCTTCCTCGAGAAGACGACAAGGAGTACATATATAACTTTCATTAATTCCATGAACGGTCACTGTCGACAGAAACAGTCGGGAGTGCGGGAGGAGATGGTGAGAAAGTGAACAAATACCGGCGAGAGAAGGGAGAAATAAACTTTTCATCCAACAAGACGAAAGAACAAACAGAACTTTGTAAAATACGCCACTCATGCCCCCTAGCTTGGCCCGGATGGATGCTTAGCAATAGTTCTTCAATCCACTATAATGGGAACGCTATCAGGATATCTGGGGCCGCAAAAACCCAGGCAGGCAACCAACACACAACCAACAGAGAGCGCAGGCAATAACAGTCCTGTATCAGTTTGAATGGGCCACTAAGCGAAATAAAACTTTTCCGAGAGCCAACCACATCCATCGATATGAATACCCAACCCATCGGTGTTCTATTGTGTTGCCCCCGTCTCGTTTTTCTTGGCCATTGTGGGCTTTATTTGTTTTAGCCGTAGGATACGTCCAGCTACCAGCTACTGCCGGCTTGCTCGCTTTCGCAATTGCCATAATAACTAGGACCTAATCAGGCAATGGCCGTGTGCATAGTACGGGGAGACAACATTCAATTGCCTCGATCTCGAAAAAGATTGATTTATGTGGAGATTGCAGTCCTTCCTACACATGATACTGCCACTCGGCCAAGCAAGGAGATTACGAATTAACGGAAAGTGGAGGCTCACCTAACTGTTCGATTGGGAGCAATTGAAATGGCGCACAAGCAAGGTTTAAAAAAAAATATGAAAAAAGGGAAAGGCAAATTGAAAGGACGAACCTCACAATAACCATAGACAACAAAATTACCTAAATATCTTGAAGAGGTTGAATGGATTCACCAGATACAGACATCCGTTCTACTCGTACAACGTGATCGTGGGCAGAACCATGGCAGAGGTCGACTGTCGGATGTCGTTATTGTCGGAACAAAAAAAGGGAAAAAACTAAGGGGCATCTCTTGACCGATATTGGATTCATCTTTTCCTCTTCTGTGTTTCTAGATATTCCATCTCATCCTTGTTTTTTTTTATCTATTTGTCGTTGCTCTTTTTCGCTTTATACTTTTGTGAAAACAGAAAAAGCTTCTTGTCGACATTCTCGCTGGTTGTCATCGTCCTTGTCCACGTTGTCTCCTAAGTATCATCCTATTCCCGTCCATCCATTCATCCATCCAATTCACCCTTGAATGTCCCCTCTACTGTTGCAGCCTCTTAACTACATTTAGGCAAATTGATTTCAATTTAATCAGGAATTCTAGGAATTTAATGCGATTAGTTGAGAAATTTATGTTTGAAAGTGCCAGTCGACACTAGTGGTCGTCGCGTGCCACCAGATTTTCCTTTGTTTTTCGGGATTTTATTGTTTCACTTTTTTTTTTTAACACTTTATCTGATGGATTTGGTCGATTGGGCTATCTAGGGATACCAACTTGGATTTATTGGACTTATTCTGATTATTTTGAATAGAAAAGGTTCAAACAGATGGAGGGAGACTAATGCTATTCGACAGCGTAGATAAGAGAGATTTAAAATTATTGAGCGTGCCAATGAGGAGCTGCGTTCGCGACAGTTTGAGCTTTTATGAGGGAATCCAAAAAGCCATAAAACTGAACGACATAAGGACGATTTTTTTCTGTGTGTCCTTTTATGAGTCCATATTGAACGATGCTATTTGATGAATACATTTTTCAAAGAGAGAAATGATGAGCTATGAAAAGCGTTACGGTCATAAATGATAGCGAGCCTAGAGGGCGGACAACAAATGAGAGTTGACTTGGATGGCATCGGGCTTAGAAAATCTGCAAAGGACTGTCGTTCGTCATGGATTCCATGGCAATCCACGCGTTGTAGGATGCACTGAAGTGTAACTTGGACCATTATTCTCCTTTCATTGTATTTTTATCATGAATGAAAAGTTTTGCTTGAAATCAGGGATGAGGTCCTTGGAGTAAATAACCAGAAGATGAAGTGGATTTTTACCACATTGTCTTAGTACTTCATTCGGGTTATTAGACAAGCTGGGCAATTTTAATTACTTACCTCAAGGGAAGTTGTAATAAGTGGACACGATTATAGACAAGAATTGTAACTTTGCTATCATCATGCAAAACAGACAACGAAATGATGCATTGTTACATGCAAGAAAGCCCTAGAGAAAAAAAAATGGGGATCCAACCCCAAGATAACCCTATGGCTCTACATTATAGTCGTTAGACCCATACTATGACTGTGACGTACCACTCCGTGGTAGAACAGCAATCTGGCTAAGCTAAGAGCACTGACCATAAAACTGTTCAACAAAGCCAAACGGACTGGTGACTGGACACAGTACCGTGCCTCACTCACCAACTACAACCAAAAGATTAGAAGTGCCAAAAGAGATTCATGGAAAAAGTTCTGCAGTAGTCTATCAGACATTCAGAGCAGCGCTCGTATCCACAGAGTTCTCGCCAAAGAGCACACTAACCAAATTGGAGAGCAGATGGCACCTAAGCGGAAAATGGTACAGAAGTACTCAAAATTTCTTTAACCAGTACGCACTTCCCAGACTCCAACATCATTCCCTCCAATCTCTCTAAAATACCTCCGCAGATCAGGATAACTAGACCCAACAGGGAGGATTGGAAGAGAGCACGAACAATTTTTCACGAGGGAAGCATACAATGGGCCATTCATTCATTTGACCCTTACAAATCCCCGGGGGAGGATGGCATCTTCCCAGCCCTCATTCAGAAAGGAAGTGCCCAAATTAGCCCCATGCTTATCAAGATCTTTAGAACCAGCTATGCATGGGGATACATACCAACGAGCTGGACAGAAGTAACGGTAAAATTCATTCCCAAAGTAGGCCGTAGACCCACAGACCTGCCTAAGTCCTACAGACCGACCCGCGCTGTACAGGTTTTACAGCGACATGAGTCTAGTCAGGCGTCTACGAATCCAAACGTCTAAGAAGGCTAGGCCATGTTGAGCGAATGGACACCACACCTCCAGCCCGTAGAGTCTTTGAATCCAACCCCGAGGGACGAAGAAATAGAGGACGGCCGCACCTAAGGTGGCGCGCACAGGTGTAAAGGGACTTCAACCAACTGGGCGTGCGGCACTGGAAAAGACTAGCGAAAGATCGTGCTAGGTGGAGAGGCATGTTGGTTGAGGCCCAGGTTCACTCCGAACTGTAGCGCCCGTTAACTTACTTAACTTAACTTAAGGATGCCCGTCCGGCCCATCAGTGACCTTACTTATTAGTAGTGTGACCTTATTAGCAGTCACATTTCTTATTAACTGACTGGCTGGTGGTCAGCCAGTTTGGCTGATTAGTGGTCGGGTTGGCGGACTGGTGACCAAATTGGCCAGCTGGTGGCCAGGCTGGCTGACTAGTGGCCCGGTTGGCTGGCTAGTGACCAGGTTGGCTTCCTGGTGGCCAGGTTGGCTGGCTTGTGGCCAGATTGGCTGGCTGGTAGCCAAGTTGACTCTGGCTGGTGGTGGCCAGGTTGGCTGACTAATGGGTGGGTTGGCTGGCTGGTGGACAGGTTGGCTGGCTTTCTGGTGGCCAGGTTGGTTAATTTGTGCCCAGGTTGATTAGGTTGGCCGGCTGCTAGTTTGGCTGCTTGGTCGCCAGATTGGCTGATTGGTGACCAGGTTGGCCTACTAGTGGCCAGGTTGGCTTACTAATGCCCAGGTTAGCTGGCTGGCTAGTGGCTATATTGGCTGGTGGCCAGGTTGGCTGGCTGGGTGGTCACTGAGTTTGCTGGCTGTCTGGTGGCCAAGTTGACTGACTGGTGGCCAGGTTGGTTGGCTGGTGGCCAGGGTGGTTAGCTGGTGGCTGGTGGAAATGCCATTGCCAGACGAGAGTGGAAATTCTGATTTTACTGGTCACTCTGAAATCATTCTCGATTCATTGATGTACACCTCGAAGCAGTGCATTCAATGACTTTCCTTTTGATTTTGAAATGCACCAGTATAAGCCGATTTTCAACCGATAAGTCAAAAAGGGGCTATAGCAGGCCATAAAAGGCCCTTTGTGGATAGACAAAATGAAACCAGAGAGACACGAAACTAAGATCTCTTGGAATCCTTGCTCAGAAAGAAGCAAATGGTTTCAAACTACCCCATTTATGCAAGGATAGGCATTCTACTCCCCCATTTTTCAACATAACTTGAATGACTTTTACTAATGGATATCTGTTTTATCCTATGTCCTGCATAGTATCGCCTATTGTTCTGCCCCACATGTCCTTTACGGTAATACCCATCATTACCTACAATAGTGCACTTCTAGTGTATCTTTATATCCAAGATTCTATTGACAACGAAAAAAGTCTGTCAAGTACATAATGATTGAAGCCATTCATCCTGATTGAATGGCGTCCATCATGTTTTAGTTTAATTCCAAGGAAGTACAGAAATAAGCCATTCACAGTGCAATGCAAGAGGGACGGATTAAGCGCAGATTGCTTTCAGGGATATAAAAACAGATCCACATCTATTGGGTTAGGAAATCACTTTTATTACCAGTGAAGTGATGGATGTTACTAACGGATTCATCTATCCAATAGAATCACTTTATTATTCATCGTCATACAGTATATCCGCTTTTTCGAGGAGCACATGAGCACATGATGGTTGCAGGCAACACTCTTCATTCCTTTGGTCCCTACCACACATCACGTCGTTGACCATCGCACACAATCTTTATCTCCGCCATCGTTGCGGAAAAACAATTTCCGTTTTCAATTTCCCAACAATACATATTTACATACATATGTATGTGCATACACACAGTCATCCTCCTTGACATCGATCAACTTTTAGCTACCTAGCCCCATTCCTATGACTAATCTGATGATACCCAATCGGGTAATGCTGATTGATGAATGAGTATATCCGCTGAACGGAGATTGCCATCACTTGTATGGGTGGTAAAACTCGACAACACTTAACAATAACCACAACTTAATCCTCCCACCCCAAGGAGGGAGGAGGTAAAGAATTGCTAGCATCCCACCTCGAGCGATTTAATTCCTCATGGCCCCCCACCACCATGGCCGGTGGCTTGACACCATTCCTCTAGATAAAGCGTCGAGCCATAGGAATTTAATTCACCTGAAGCCGTCGTTCTTCAGATGCCATCCGTTAAGGACAACCACCAACCCCAGGATAACGTCATCGTCATCGACACCGACATCGAGAAGAACGTTATTTAGCCTCGCCGCACCTGGCATAAATTATTATAATTGGAACAAACCATTTTGCCCGCTCATTCGGACCGAAGGGAATAATAATAATTCAAAACAGGCCACCGGAAGACATATTGACATAAGCCATAGAGTATCAGGTTACCACAAAAGCACCAAAGACAAAAGGAAGATTCGAAATGTGGTAAAAATGGCCTAGCCGCCCAGCTGAGCACACAAGCTGACAAGGAAAGCCGGTGTGTTTACTTTTCGGCGGTTACCGTCAAGAGGGTGGAACAAGCGAGAGCTCAGGCATTAGCGGAAGAGGAGAAGCCAGCCTGTAGCAACAAGTGGATCTGTGTGTAACATGTGTAACGCACACCCATCCAGAAGCGAGCTGAATCGAAAGGTAAAGATGCCTCGTCCAAATATTGGTATTTCACCGAGTGCAGCTGAATAACTTACGAACGCTCCAAGGTGCAGACATGACGCAAACCGAACCAGATTATAGAATCCCTCTACCATTGTATGTATTTTAGTCAGTCGGTGCCTTCAATTCAAGTCGAATAATAATTCGAGATTCTGCTTACTGCGCACAGTAGATTCTGGGCCTCTAGAGATACCAGATACCAGAGTATGACTAGAGAGATAGAGAGTTGTAGTGTCAGGGTTCCAGGTGCATCTATGATGTGAAATTACTGAGTAGTGACATGCTGACTGGTTGGATTCAGTGTCCTGCATTTTAAAATCCCATTTCAATTAGAAAATGGTTTCGAGCTCTAGTGTATTGGTTTGAACGGTAGCATCAACTTCTGATATATATGGACGTACTATGCACGTTTTAGTGTGGCTGACAGTCGTCATCAGGATGATCATAGCATCATTTCCGTAATGAGTGTTCAAATTCTATGCTCTCGTTCCTCTGAATACATAGTCTATCTGTATGTACTCCTATACCGTAGAGACTGAGATATGTGAGTGGGTGGCAGATGACGTGGAGAGTGAACGAGGAATACAAAACGTAATCCAGAGCTTGTTGGGGATATGAAGTGTATCAGCTTCAGGTGCATTCAAATCTATGTACATATGTCGAACGTATTTGGACTGTTTGGTTTGATAATCCCGAATAAAGATCCCAAAATTCGTCCACGTTGTATGGTATGGCATTTTAACAAACAGCCCACTGAGTGGGAGACCAAAACAATTCGATTTCCCGACAACGACGTGTATACTTAAATCGCAAATATCAGAGTCAGAAACGCACTCATAATCGAAATGCATCTGCATCCGTTTGTCGTACTTTAATTGAATTTCCACTTACGCGAATGTGTATGTCCAGGCTGCCGAAGCCGCAGGACATCACCGCATATACCTATGTGCACATGTATTCATTTATTCAATTCCGTCTCAAGTTCCAATTCATTTGACGCGTCGAGGTAAGAGAATAATTAATACGCCCGACCCGGTTCCGGTTTTTCTGTTTACGACAACACCACTCCATGCACAGCGGTATTGTTTGGTTTTTTTCTTGTCCTTAAAGCTTACAACACAATGCCTGCACGTAAAGAAATTAATTTCAATATGACACTGTGCGTCCCCCACCTGCTGCTGGCATGGAATGGACGACACAATAAATCGAACGACGATATGATGATAATAGCAACGGTATGGCGCGCTATATACCACCATGTATGCATGGCAACAATACGTTCAAATGCTTTCGTGTTTACAACTTAATTTATATTTTATTACGAGTCTCTGAGGCATACAATCCTTACACACAAAGGAGTATCTACAATTCATCGAAGGAGTGCCCACAACAGACAAAAAAACTAGGACGAAAGCGGAAGAGCATGAGTCGAGTGAAATCCTCTATATGCCTACGTATGCTTGTAGTCTCATATAAAGAAATGAAAATGATAGGCAACAACCAGGACGAAAATCCTTTGTCACATGTGTGTGACTACATTGACTACCACCAATGGTAAGTACCCACCAGCACCAGCACCACCTATACGAAATTGTCTTGTCACCATTACCGTCATCATCATCATCGTCAGTCCCGGTCCCGTCTCCTGTATTCGTTGCAAAATTAATTTCAATTCGGAATGACAGTTTCTGAAGGATTATTATTTGATTCTACTTTATCCTGGGAATTTATTCCTTAACATCTCCCATCTTGTCCCCACAACATCACATGTGGGCTCGTCGATCAGACATAACGAAATACGTTTTCCTGCTATTGTCCTTGTCGTTCTCGAAATTTTTCTCAGTCGATTTTCAATTCTACCTGCTCCGATGTCCTTGTGGAGCATTTCTCGGTTTTTCGATCGCTTTAATATGCGACATATGTACAAGGACGAATATGGGTATCTGGGTGCAACAGGACCAGTTTTTCTTTAATGCAATTAGCCTATTAGGCATGAATTCGTGCCGTGAGGGTGTGGGTAACAGAAAGTGCTATGGTCGGTGGAGCCCTGGCTTCGTTTATTAAATTTCCGAGCGACGCATGCTTAATTAAATTTTCACGTTTTTTTTTCGATTGGACGCACTGGCAAGCACTAAAATATGCTCTGGTCCTTCCCATACATATTCACTTCAAGTCCATATCGAATGGCTATGGAATTTCGTGAACGAGAAGTGTGCACAAAATTAAAAGGAATCCAGGGAATTAAATTGCGTTTAAGGGTAGTAGGGGTAGTCAGGTATTCATATCCTTTTCGAACGACTCCATTATATTTTCCCTTTTCATTTCGATTTGATGGCAATGATAATCGAAATTTAATTGATATACCTATCTCTCAGGCGGACGCTGGATTTAATTGATTTCTCGTCATTATGTTTGTTTAAGGACATAAAGGATGCAACTAAACAATCCCGCAGCCACAAGTGGAATGAAGATGAAGCGAATGGTTAATTGTTTGTAGTTTTCATGTCAAGTGATTTTGCTTTGGCTTTTCGAGGGTCTTACTTGTGAATGTCCTTTCGATTTGAATCATCGAAAAGTCGACGGGATATCGAGTTGACTAGTGAGCTTAGTTGAACTTTGAGAAATCGATATGGCAAAGTTGTTTGCCCACTTCTGTTGGTGAGTGCTGCTATGTGGATTTGGATTGACCTTGCATTTCTCGGAGTTAGTTTGATTTTTGATATTTCGATACAGACTTCTGGCGGTGGAATTAGTTCCAGTGAAACTTATTTTGTTTGGCCAGGATATGTCAACTTTGCGTTGGAACTGCCAAGGTTGGTTAAGTTGAACGAGCAACTATGGCAGGAACTATTTAATTTGGTTTTGAAAAGCATCACGATGAATTTGAAGAAATCGAACAGATGAACGTCCAACATTTATACGGTCTTTTGTCCCTCACCAATAGAGTCATCCGGGACTCTCGATACAAACGGAAAAACGATTCTCATAACTGCTAGTTCGAGGAGGGTGCGTTGGAGCCCCGCAGGCATAATTACTGGACTATTGTATTATTGACAACCTGCGGATGATGTCACCGTTCTCTCTATCGACTCATGTTTAACGACTGTCTGTCTCAAAGCCCAGGCAGCGTTAAAATACTGGCATGACTCAGCTGGTGCTAAAGGCATACCCATCCCGATATCCAAGGAAGCTAAGTACCTGGGAGTGATCTTCGACAACAAGCTCCTTTGGTCAAAGCATGTTGAGCCTTAAACCACCAAAGCGATGTCAGCGCTGTTTATCGCCGGCAAAGGTCCTCTGGATCTACAGGGCAATGATAAGACCGATAATCTCATATGCATCGGTTGCCTGGCGGAACCGGCTAACACGCAACAACGTCGTAGCCTCTTTCACCAAACTCTAAAGAACGGTTTGTCTCAGCTGCACGGGGGCTTTGCCCCGCACTCCAAGCGCTGCTCTAGATGCTATGATGACCCTTCCGACATATATTAGAGGATTTGCACTGAAAGCCATGTTTCATGTTAAGAGAAATGGTTTTTGATACAACTCACATTGGAATGACAGTGCGATTGCGCCGTGTCTCACGGATATTTTAAGAAAGCAACCACTGCCCTCCACCGTTGTAAGAAAGTGTTGGGCAAAAAGTGCGTCTCCACGCAAGCATTATGCACTGGCTCTATATAGCAGTCATAAGGCCCACGATGACTGGCTCCTGTACGACATCGTAGTCTGGTGGACTGCTCTGGACAAGGCAGTATATCGAAACCTTCTGGGGAAAGTACAAAGATCGGCCAGCATATATATAAGCGGCGCGATCAGATCCACGGAGGCCCTAAATATTCTACATTTTCCACCATTGGACCTCTTCAGCAAACAAATTGCTTCCTGAGCGGCCCTACGAATTAGGGGCATAGGAAAATGGCCCAAATCACATAAAGGCCATACCTACTAGCATTCTTAATCACTTTGAAGTACCCTTGGACACAGACTACATCATCCCGCAGAATGTGTTCACTAAGAACTTCGAAGTTTTCTTTTCATCCAGGGAGGAATGGGCTGAAGGGAAAGTCATACCGGAGGACTCGATTTCCCTCTATACCGATGGCCCAAGATGGAGACGGACGGGGTAAGTAGTGGAGTCTTCCCCAAGGAACTTTTTTTTTTTTTTTTTTTTATACCCGCACTCAAGGCGCGAGCGAAGGTAACAGGGAGAGGGAGATTTTCGAGCAGGTTGATGTTTTTGACACACAACCTGAACGGAGTGCAGTGGTTTTTTGGGTCCTAGATGTTCGTTCACAACTCTCAGGGGTGGTTTGGATAGGACGAGAGCCGACCAAATTTCGCGTTGGTTTTAATTCACCGTAATTCGTTCATGCACTTTTGGTGTTATATTGCATACGCAGAGGATGGATTTCAATTGACCATATACTGTGAGTGTTATGCCTGCAGCAGTACGTTTGGTCGCTTTCCATTCACAACTGCGTTGCATACTTTTTTCCGTATAGGAATTGCCACGAGAGCACCGTGGCGCAGTGGGTAGTGTGTTGGCCTCTGACGCCGATGACACGGGATCGAATCCCGACACAGCCATGTCAATGAACGTGTTTTCACGGTGTTTCTCCTCAGCGGGGTTCTGACAAAACCCCCTGTAGTTAAATTGTCATGAAAAGCTTCTCGAGATTCGCCGTTCGGAACCGGCAATAAACTGTAGGTCCCTTTCACCTATGGCAAAATAAAATCACACACAACATGGGTGATTGAGAGAAGCTCGGCTCAGGTCCTTCATGGACTGTAACGCCAACGTACATACAAACATACAAAATAGCTGCGAAATAGACGAACGTGGATAGTACACTTAAGTTAATTGCAGTCACCATCCATCCAGCACGACTATAAAGAGATTTAGAGTAACACATACGACGGCAAAAATCAGTTTCGCTGTCAAGACTCAGTGGGAATCTACTTAAAAGGTTAACTACCACACTAGTCGACTCAATGAAACCAACTTTTATGATCGATTAAATAAAGCACCATGCACCATGCGGATATATGAGGTTAGTCATTTGATACAATCGCAGTCGTCTGTGCCTGAACAACGAGAGCTATCATATGTACATAAGCCACTTCAAGGCAAGATGGCTTCGAAAAATTTTAAAGAAAAAATGTAAGACGATAAAGCTAACTTCGTTATGTTAAATAATATGTCCACAGAAGCATTAAAACGGAGGAGCAAACGCTTGTTTTTCTTTTTTTATTTGAAGCGTTGTAGTTACGTGAATGAAGGATAACAGATCTGAAGGTATCAACGGGTAGGTTACAAGAAGGATATATAGGGTTGACCTCATAAGACGCAAGGAATATCACCAATCCTGGCTTTACAGACGTCTGTCCAATGGTCAAACTGTTTGATGACGTTTTCCAATAGGGACGATTCTACGACATTCGTCTGGGCAGTGGTGCTGCTGGAATGGTGGCTGGCCTATCAACGTACACTTCTCTATACAAAAATCCTCATTCGAAAAGAAAGGGGAGACCGAACCTCCGGTAAGAAGACTTAGTGATCACGAATGCATGGGGGTGGCCGTGGTGCAGTGGTGAACATCATCGACCGCCGAGCGGAAGGTTTATGGTTCAAATTCGCTTCATAGCCAAGTAAAAGTAGTTCCTATACGGACAAAAAGTATGCAACGCTGTTGAGAAATTCATCCTCTGCGTATGCAATACTAAAGTGCTTGAACGAATTACTACGGACTATAACCAACGCGGAATGTGGTCGGCTCTCGCCCTATCTGGGTCTAGGACAACCACCCCTGAGAGTAGTGAACGAACATCAACGACTCTTGAACCTGCGCGAGTCTCTCGCAGACAACTTGGTCCTTCCGACTGGAAGCAATGTGCCCGGGACCACCTAAGATGGAAGGCTGTATTAACTCAGGCCCAGATCCTCCATGGGTTGCTAGGTAAGTAGACAGTTAAGGGCTAATTACTAAGAAGCTACTGCGTAGAGTGAGAGCGAGTCAAATGGTGCTAAGTCGCATGATCCTGCGAGTCAATTCACATGTTCGCGAGGTAAAACTAAGCGATTTTCGAAGAGCCCCTGCAATTCGCCGATATTCCCACGTGTAATGTGGCATGTGGCATTTAGTGTACATAAACACAATCATCGTCGATTCCATCAAACTTGTCATTGCATGGTAACAGCGTTTTCGTCCTCCTTTTAGAAAATGGCAATTATTTCCGATCATCCGTCATACTGTGATGGTCGTATCATTTGGGATAGGGCGACCAAAATGCTCACGAAGCACGCGAAGCGTGTCTAATAAGCCTAATGCGGTCCTTAATAGAATACGACTCCGTAGTCATAAAGGGAAAACATTAACCAACAAAATGGCATACCGATGGAAGAAAATCAACCTTGCATCTCTGTCTAATTGGCATTTACTTTCCTGCATCCCATTTGGAAAACCTTCTGAGAAGGCATATGCGTCGATACTACAGTCGCTCTCACTCTACGCAGTAGCTTCCTAGTAATTAGCCCATTAACTGTCTACTTACTTAGCAACCCATGGAAGATATGGGCCTGAGTTAATACAGCCTTCCATCTTAGGTGGTCCCGAGTACATTGCTTCCAGTCGGAAGGACCAAGTTGTCTGCGTTCACTAAGTCTTCATACCGGAGGTTCGGTCTCCCCTGTCTTTTCGAACCAGGAGGATCGGTTTCGAAGATCCTCTTAGCTGGAGCGTTGGTTTCCATGCGCTCGATGTGGCCGAGCCATTGTTGTCGACAGAATTTTGCCTTCTGGACTATATCCACATCTTTGTTCGCGGCTATGTCTTCTCTTCCATTCACCTACGTCGAAGAATTCTTCTTTCGAAGGAGCCAAGAATCAAATTTGCTGTCCTGCTTATCGTCCAGCTTTCGGCTCCATATAGCAAGACTGACAGGATAAGAGTCTTGTATAGCAAGACCTTGGTTCTTCGGAACATGAGTTTGGACCCTAGCTGTCTTGACAAGCCGAAGTAGCAGCGGTTGCCAGGGGTGATTCTTCGCTGGATCTCCACTATGATGTCATTCGTGGAGATTATATTCGTATGTGAACTCCTTCACCACCTCGAAATTATAGCTGCCGATTGACATATTTTGTGCTAGGTGATGGGTGACGGACCGTTTTTTTGTTGACAGCATATACATATATACCTATTTCGTCCCCTCTTCATTGACGTGAAGACCAGCTTGCTTCGTCTGATCTTCAATCGCGTAGCCCAGCAACTGGACTGATTTGTGGAAGATAGTGCCTTCCGTGTTGACGTCGACCCGCTACACTATTTGTCGCATCACAGCGCATCTCCTTGCCGAAATCCGGTGCAGGTTTCGAAAGGCTCAGAGGTTCTGGAGCTAAGCTTCACGGTGCATCGAGTGTTTATGGGCGTGGTGACACTCCGGATCAGTTATCCCGGGATCCCGAAATCGACCATCGGGTTAAACAAGACTTTGTGATGAATGCTGTCATATCTTCCTTGGTGGCATTACAGCCCATGAAGGACCAGAGCCAAGCTTCTCTCAATCACCTATGTTGTGTGTGATTTATTTTTCACACGGGTGAAAGGGACCTACAGTTTAATGCCGATTCCGAACGGGCGTGAGTCGAGAAGCATTTTCATGGCAAGTATACTACGGGGGGTTTTGCCAGTTCGCCGCCGAGGGGGGACGCCGCGAAATAAACATTCGATGGCGTTAGTGTTATCAGGATCCGAACTCGCTCACGGCGTCATATGCAGCCTTAAAATCGGTATAGAGGTAGTGGGTATCGATTTGAAACTCGCTGGTCTTCTTCAAGATCTGTCGCAGCGTGAAGATTTCGCCTATAGTCGATTTGCCGGGCCAGTCGCCGCTCTGGTATGTGCCGATTAGTGCAAAACGACTTTTTACGCTCACACAATATACTGGATATGGTATTGTAGGCGACATTGAGCAAGGATATACCTCTGCAGTTTTTGCAAGCGGTAGGATCGCCTTTTTTGTGGATGCATGTATAGAGCTAGAATTCCGGTCATAGGGCATGCATTCGTCCTCCCAAATTCTACGGATGATCTGGTGCATGCTCCCTACCATAACATCGCCTCCAGCCTTGAATAGCTCTAATGGTAATCCATCTGAGCCTGCGGCTTTGTGGTTATTCAGCTTTTTAATAGCTATGTCGACAGGATGCGGGATCTCTTCGTCCACTACCACATATGACATAAAATTGCTGTTAAGAGACCTAAGTGCGAAACCGGATGGAAAGGTATCCGCAAACAACTCATACTCCTCCAATGTCCTGGATGTCCAAACCTGATTCGAAGTCGAATCAATCTCTTCTGTCCTCCGTCGACACTTAATTAAGTAATGACAGACTAAGTGAGATATCCGACACGCCGGATGACCAGCATAATGGACGTAAAAATATGGAAAATCGAATGTATTAACCGGCACGATTTCCTAAAGTGGTATTAATCGAAACCCGGCTTTACACTGATTACACCCTTAATTGGAGATGTCTTCAAATTTCATCGATCCTATCTCTTAAAAGCATGCAGCACATAGCTCGAGAGCCAACTGTTGTCGTAATGACCTTATACGTTATATCGTATATGACGCCCTAAATCCTCTGGGATTGCCAGAAATTAGTTAACAACATGTTACCATGTAATTTTCGACCGGAACCATAGAATGTTTGATTAATTGCCAAAAACGCCCGCACCAAATGCCGTCAAAAAGGACCTTTTTCATTTCCGTATCCGTTTTCGTTTCCGTTTCGTCAATTCCCTTTTGTTTCATTTCGCCCTACGTATTTAGTTACTCGTAGCTACCCATCTCAACGCCTCCGAGTGTCGGCAAAGAATGCATTTGGAATGCTAAATTGTACTACATCTCTCCATGAATATTTCGCTTGCTCTTTGCTATTGCTCCAAAAAAGGACATCCAAAGGACTAAACAACAAAATAAAAATTCAATTAAAGAAAAGCGAAAAAAAGTTGACCTTCTCAAGTGAAAGAAAAATGTGTTCCTTGCGCCATCATGAGAGAGGAAGAACAGGACGAACAAGAAAGAAAAACTGGAATCAAAGAAGCCAAATAATTAAATCCATAAAAGGCGAAAAGGCGAAAGGACGAAAAGACGAAATAATAAAATGCCCAAAAGCAATCCTCCCTGCTGTGTGTCGGAGAGGCTTCTGCCACTGCTACTACTTTTTGGCATGTTGCTGCTAATTGCTAATGCTACCGCTATTGCTGACAGCCGCTCACCCTACTACTTCTGGCGCAATGGTTAGTGAAGTGTGCTTAATGAACTTCCGCTTTAAGGAAATTTTATTGCAAATTTTCCGTCCGCCGAAAAGTACCAACATGATTCCATAATTTGAACAAATGACACCAGACATCGTGCCCTAAAAAATAGGGGTAGGGTCGAAACGAAAAAAAAAAAAATAGAAAAGAAATAACGATAAGGAAGCAAAGCACAAAAAAGGAGAGGAACAAGTCGAGTCGAGATGTAGTTATTAGTGTTGTTGCTATGATAACCTCATAGTCCAATGAGTCACAACTGGCATGGTCGGATCTGTCACGATCTCAGCTCAGTCAGTACGGTCTTGCTCTAGCTGAACCACCATGTGTAGCCCGTACTTGACTCGTATACACACTGATGGTTTCGGTTTCCTTAAACGATTGCACTTTATGACAGTCATTCCTGCCTTAAATTGCTTCAATTGTTGTTCACGAGCAACTGGGGAGGTGGCCACGTGTACTATGTATACCACCCCTCGACTATGTATGCTGGTGTAGCCATACTCGTACCTAGAGCGATATCAGCGTTGAATGGGAATGACCTTGTGCTTGGGATTACAACACACAACGGTGCGGTGTGTTTTCTTTAATTTTGCGGGAGATTTTAATTAGGAGATTACATTGAGTGGGTTATCAGGATGAGTGGGTGGTCGTACGTAGTTACATATATGGAATGCTTGCCATACTCTCCACTTACTATGTACTTGCTTTCTGCTTTCATACGTACCTACGTATGTATGAATATAGGGGTATGGGTGCGTTCTCGTTATGATCCTTTTTTTCTTTCTTTCCTCCCACCACACGGTTACTGATGCTCGGAAAAGCAACGTGCAATGCCTGTTAAGGGAGCAAAGAGAAGTTGTACGCGGGCGAATGAATCTTTTCAAGTACCACTCAATAGAGGGCTTTTTCCATGGAAGTAATCCACTGAGAGGCGTTCTTTCGAAAGGATTTTTACCCACTATACATACGTACGTACATTAAACAACAACAGCAGCAGTAGCTACTCGTACTACGGATACGGCTACAGAATGGATGAACTAAAGAAAGTTTTTTGAAAGAAGGGTAAAATGTTGACTTGAAGCTTAGAGATACGAATCGGAATGGTATGCGATATGGCGAATTACACCGCCCGGGATTCGAGGAATTTGATTCAATGGCATGCAGGAGGATAATGTAAGAATCTGATTTGGTGGTGTGATAATGTCAGTTGGGCATGCACGAGTTTTGGTAATATTTTGATATTACCTGTCGTCTTGGCAATTTCTATGATCTGATGGTAGAAGGGAGGCCTTGACAACAATTAGGTGCCACTAGAGTTAAATTTGATAGATGAGGTTTAAGACTCTGCAAACAAAAATGGTACTCCGAGGGATAAACTTTGAAAAAAAAAGTTTGATATGGCCGTGAGCATAGTTTTTTGGCAGTTCTCATTCCTCACTATACCCTCTCATGACGAACCAATGCGCCCAGCACGACAATTGGCATAATTTTGCTTCAATATGGGTGGCGATCTCCGATGGGATGGAGAATTGCAGGCATTTTTGGCATTCGTATATAGTTCACAGTAACTTGTGTATTTTGCTGCTTTCGCTACATTATATCGACGATTTTGACACAGGTGGTCATTAAATGTTGGTTTAATGAAATCAGGCATAGCCGAACGTCCGTGTTTAATGACGAGCGCCCAGTCCAAGATGATGGTTAACAAAATCTATAATATCGTGTGAGCATATCCCCAGATAAAGATCAGATAGAATACTGAGAGTGTACTCATCTCAACAATTTTCTGCACGAACATTTGGGCATGAGAAAGCTATCGGCGAAATGGGTGACGCGTTTGCTCACAGCGCACCAAACACGGAGTCGCAGGTCGACTTTAGAGCACTCTCTGGGCATGGTTAAACACAATCCGAAAGAGTTTCTATGGCATGTCGTGACGAATGGAATCATCTCTACGCGCTAGAATAATTCACCCAATGAGTATGCTATAAAGAACGTGAATACAGCTCAATCGGCTCCATAACCCAACATAACGTTCGATATAGTGTATGATTTTTTTACTGTTTGGTTTTTGAGTGTTCTATTTTTGACAAATAACGCGTGATTTGTGACATGTGTAAAAGTTAGACAAGCTCAGTGACAATTGCCATTTTATCGTAGAAAAACTTATATTCGAGTAATGTGTGAAATGCTTTTCGTCCAAGCAAACTGGCTTAATTTCGTACCAATTTTAGACTGTTGGACATCAAGGGTAAACCAAACAAAAATTGTTGAACTCAAGGCAGAAACCCTCAGGTTACTGCTTGAAATTCACTTCCCTGGTAATTAGATCGACTTCGGCCCGCTGCAAACGATAAATATATCGCGGCGTAGCTGCTAAATAGCTTCGCGTGTGGCAAAAACTGTTCCGCTCGAATATGAATAAGTGACCAGGCACAAATAGGACATACTTGTAGGTTCAGCTACTTAATGGAGCTTTTGACAGCGCAACTTTTAATAACAGGGGCAATGCTGCTAGAGAGCAGGGCTTAGGTGAAAAGGGTCTTGACCAGGTCTAGCGTAAACAGGGCTACCCACAGGGCGGAATCCTGTCACCGCTACTATGATTGCCTAATGCTCTCAATGCTCCTGAAGTCTAGTTTACACAAGCTTACGCGGATGACATTATATAAGACCTTGTTCATCCCAGTCCTTCCTTACGGCGCAAGGGCTTGGACATTAACAAAAGTGGATGAAGATGCCCTTGGTCGTTTCGAGAGGAAAATTATACGCACTACGGTCCCGTTTGATCAAACGGAGTATGGACGGGAACATTTAACGAAGAACTGTACGGGTTGTACAGCGACATCGGCCTGGTACGACGTCTACGGATAGAGCGTCTAAGGTGGCTAGGCCATGTAGAGCGCGCTCCGACCCGGGGAGTCTTAGAATCCACCCCGGAAGGAAGGCGCGGTAGAGGACGACAGCATCTGCGGTGGCGCACACAGGTGGAAGGGGACCTTAACCAACTGGGCGTGCGACGCTGGAAACAGCTGGCCAAAGACCGTGCCAGCTGGAGACGCTTTTGGTTGAGGGCCAGGTTCATCACGGACTGTAGCGCAACCTAAGTAAGTAAGTTATCTAGGTCCCGGTTCCTGCCGGGATCGCAGGAAAATGAAAGCACCGATGAGCTCGCAAGAATGGACTCAGGCATATGCTTCTAAGGACCTTAATCCACTTTAGGTTTATCTACGTCCACGGTCAAGTCCTCTGTCAGCGATTGGTTCTCTGAAGCCCATCATCGCAAATGGAGAGGTTATTCAGACTTTAGGTTGAAAAAGCGTATACGGCCTGATGACTGCAAGAAATCTACGACTTTCCTCTTATCCTTGAAGAAATCTGATTGCAGACGATGCAGGCGTCATTACGAGCTACTACACCCCTGTTAGGCACCTCAGCGTCAGCCTGCATTGCTTCTTGGATGGTCGTAAGCCTTTACATAATGAAATGGCAATGCTAACTGGCTTCGCTTTCCTTTGACACATGTCAGGAATGACACGCGAGCTGTCAAAAAAGAACCCTGAAAAACCAAACCAAAACGACTTTACTAATTAAGTAGAAAACTGGCAATATTCAGGGACAACATACTTACGTCGATTAAGCCCACTACCAATCTCAGTGGCTTCTGAACCTGTCGGGAGAACGTTAATTGGGACTTCATGTTGTGTGGGTTGACTGACTGACAGAATTTGCTTCGAAGAAAACCATTTTCCTCGGATTAGGTGTTAACATCATTCTTTCTCCAAATACCTTGACTTTAAAGGATGGGGCCCTAAACGAGTTCCTAATTGACAAATAATGACTACAGAAAACCGCGACTAAAAATGAAAGAAAAATATACTCTCCTGCGACAATAATTGGTTCGTATTATCCCCCGTAACACACACTACCATAGATAGTAGCAGAGTGGTATAGAAAACCACAAGGGGAACCCCCTAAAACCAAAACACAAATTTTACACAAATTCACAAAGCAGTAAATTCGTTTCCATTCCTCTCGAGTGTCGAATGGCCAAAGTAGTAGCAGTAGAAGAACGAAACTCCCACCTCTCGAGTGCATTAAAATCACGAAATTCACTGGCAGATCATTAGTGGCATCGTTTTTGCATATAAAGGAGGCAGGAGGAACAACGACGAGCACTCGGTGGAAGCAGGAAAAGAAAACCATAAAGATGATAATAAAAAATTGGAAGAAGGTAAAAATTCAAAATGCAAAAAAGCATAGAAATTGAAGAGCTGTTTTGCATACGAAATGAAAACTGAATCCATGAATCTAGTCGCAGTCGCGTCGTCGCTCATCATTGCTCTACCACCCTAACTGACTGAGTGACTAAGTACGGCGGCGGAATAGAAGGAACTCAATTCTCTATCCTCTAACCACGGTACCATGGTCGCTTTGTTCATTATACAACTGAGGTACTAGGTAACTGGAGAGACAGAGTTTTCTCGTCCAAAATCAATAAATCCAAAATGACGCATGCGGTGATATCTATTCCGAGCTGTTTTTCTGTTTCGATAACGAAAGGAAAAATTCGGAGAAAAAAGGACGAATAAAGGGGGCAGGGTGGTACATAAACGTAGGACGACGAAGGACAGTCCTCGGCATAACTAAGCGGATAGGACACAACCGTCACCTGGTGATGGTTCGCAGCACTGTTGCTGAATTGGGGGTTATGCTCGTCGTCGTCTCCTTGGGCAGCCATAAGAGTTTTTTGCTTTATGAATTCCGAAATTGGTTTGTTCCCTCTGTTTGGGGAGCGGGGGGGTGAGGGGTTTCCTATCGTCTATACTGGTGTTTGGAAGTTTCATTGGTATACGAATATCAGGTGCGATACCCTTCGGGCTGAATAATACCCCGAGCACGAATGTCACATCGAGTAGTAGAGGTTGTACGAAGGAAGATTGACAACGTGACGGGACGCTTTTCGACACCAATGTACTCATGCATACATACATATGTATAAGCATATGTGCGATACTTTTGTTTTCATTGAAATTCAAATGGCGCGAGCATTCTGAATTGTTTTATCTTTTATTCGTCGTAGAATAGAGAAGACGACGTGAACGAACGAACAACGCGGAAAAAAAAAGCCTTGAAGAAGGCGAACTTTACGAGAGTTGGATATGGCATAGAATAATGAGCTGTCACTCGTCCTACAGCCGTTAACTGGGCAGTGTTTTAGCATTTCCGTACGAAGGGACAAGAGGAAACGCTTAGTCAGGGAAAGCTAATTTACATCAATGAGACGTGAAGTTTCGGTAATTAAATGTTGACCCTTCATTTCTTCTTCTTTCTTTAGCTTTTCCTTTCGCATCCCTTTAACATCTTGTTGCGTGGTCACCTATTCCTCCATTCATTAAGCATCACCGCCACTACCACTGCTCAGCAAGTAGCACCAACAGACAGGAACACTTAATGAAGGTTTATTGCTTTATCAGCATTATTATTTGGAAATTTAAGCGAAGAATTATAGCTCATTAGTCTCTTTGAAGTACTACGTAATGGTATCTATGGCAAGTGAGTACCACAAGTGGAATACGTAATGTAAACGGATGCCATATTAACTTCAACATACTTGTACAATGTCACATCAGCTTTTACCCCTTCTAACCGTAGAAAAATCATCCACATATTCAAGGATCAAGTATCTACATGTGTGGACGAAGTGTATACCTACCTATTCAGTTGTGTGGAGCAATGAAATTGGCATTTAATGGAAATTACTCCGAAATTACATACATACATAGGCATACCTCAGGGGAGCCATTTAGGGCCAGTGGTGTATATTTTATCTTTCAACATGACATGTTCAATTTGTTGTTAGGTCTAAACCCCATTAAATTCCAAAGCCGCTGAATTACAACAGAGTCTGACGATAATTTATTCAACAAACGTGTCTATTCTATTACTACTCCCTTGTGTGACGATGGCTTTTGCCATGCGTTACCTGGTAACAGATGAAATGGCGAACAATTTGGCAGTTTTTCGAGGTTTCCTTACTTTTTCTTTTTCTTCTCCAACTTATTTCGAGTCCTCTTGCGTAAATGATGCGTAACGAAACAAGCCCAAGTCGAGTTGGCTGCAAAGTTTGTAGGTTAAGTGCCTATTACCGGAGAGTATTTTGAATCCTTCACTACTGTACGATTACTGCTGCAAAGGCACGTTTTTCATGCATGTTGAATACGTGCATGCATGCATGGGGGATTCGTAAAAGATGAACGATCAATCAATGCATGATATGTGATGTGATGATGTCGCAACGGTGATGATGTAGAGTGATGAGAGTGCTTATGAGTTGGAAGGTGGTGGAACAGCATGAGGCCGCAGATAGCATCTCTTAACTTATCACTCGATTAAGTTGAAAGCGTTGTGGCTTGACTGGAGTGCGGTTTTAGAGCGAGTAGAGTAGTTACCCATTAAGGTTGTTTGATTAGTGTGGCGTTCATCAAAGTGTATGTAGAAAGGCGAGAAAAGTAGATGCCATATTGTGGGTAAATTGGAGAGCGACATCAATTCTAAGGGTAATAAGGCGTTACTCGATAGTACTTATAAACTTGGTACTTCCAACAGGGGGTTAGTCTGAAAGACTGGATTGGCAATTAAGTTTCGAGGGGATACCCGACTTTATTAACCTTTTTAACCATTTTAACCAATCGATGGATGCCTACGTTACGCGAGTAGTAAACATAAATAATATTGCAAAACAATACAGATTCAAGTCGTGTAAGAAATTGCAATCACCCGACACCGGTGAGACCACAGATCCCAAACCTCCTTAAAACCACTAAAGTAACATTGTCAAGGCACAAAGATAGAAATGCCACAGGAACGACGTTAGGAAATAGCAGAAGTTCAAGGTGGAGCAGAAGTAATATCATAACGTGTATGCTCCACATTTTTTATAAATGGCGTCCAATATCGTTGCGCTTTGATATTTATATTGTAGGCGCATAAACAAACAATAGAGCACTATTGTTACGTCGTTGTGTATGCGCATGCGCACGAGAATTTAAACGTTTGGTTGAGCGTCTCATGCAAAATGGTTCCATCGTCGTAAAAAGCTCATTCGGCAGAGGGTTTCCGAGTGAAATCCATAATTATTGGCAAGCCCACGTTGCACATAATATAGCAACTGCCGATATTCGCTGCGTCGAAATTTGGTAAAAGACCTACGAGGACATTCCTTATAAGAAGCAAGCCCTTCACCAATTACTGCCTGCTGTTGGGCCGGGCTCAGGAAGAGTATGACTTCGTATCCCAATTCCGATTAAGTGGTTATGTGAATAGACACAATTTACGTAAGAATCCACATTTTGCAATAAAAGTGCTTGGTCCCAACATTTTAGAGGACCTCGAAGGCACTGGGGTATCCCCACTAGTTGGTGAGTGTTACAGACAGATGTTAAATTACTTTTTTGGTGCAAGTTGCTGAACTGGAGTTTGAGCATTGCTGTTCCCGACAGGACAGAGCAACCGCTCACTTAGCTAAAACAATAATGGAGATTTTAAAACACCGATTTCCACGTCGCGAGATCTCCCTTTTTTTTTTGGCGAATTGAATATGGCCGACAAGATTAGAGACTTTTAAAATCTTGCGTTTACTGTAACCTTTCCAAATCTTAAAAGTCAACATTGAAGAAGAAAGCACCAGTCTCAATGTAGATGGTGGCGAACTAAAATTCAAATTACCATAAAACGACCAGAAATATGGAGATGAGCATTAATAGGCAATCGGTTGATTATAATTTTCTCAAACTAATGTTATCAATGCTTTGCCTTTAAGTAAACTTTCCATGAAAACAGAGCCGAATTTGGTTAGCTTCTAAGAAAATGGCAATCAATTTATATGATGACATTACTTTTGCCCCACCTTGTAGAAACGCGGTCTGTGCGACTTCTGACGCCATTTTCAGAAAGTGATGACCATAGGATGAAGATGAAACAGAATTCTGTTTAGCCGGATTAAAACAAGTCTAGATAACGATATCGAGGCTAAGGTCTAGAAAATCTGCTGGTGCTTATGTGAGTTGTTTGGGAAGATACAACCAGGTCTGTAGGCATAAGAAAAGACATTCCTAAAGCTGCGCTAAATTAAGTTGGTGAACAATTTGATATACTCCAATGAGTGTGGCTTCAAGTTGGGAAAATGAAACATTTTGGAAAAGATTGATGACTTTTAAGACCACACATATCGCCCACTTGCTCTATTTTAAAGCTGTGCACCACCTGGAAAAAAAAAGGGGGGTGAAGCATGGTTTTTGATTAGGTACTTTAATGTCATCCTTGGAGGGATCGTGTAAGATCTCTGTCTAAATCTGTCGATCCTTTTCTATGGCGGCAAGCATCGAATCATATCGAAGGAACAGGTTTTTGTCGCTTTTGGCTGCAACCAATAAATGATATGACAGACCCTACCTAGGGAATAGGCACTACGGCTCCACCCTAGAGGATATTCGATTTTAGCACCGAGACATGACGCAACAGGGAACGGTCGGAAGTTAACTGAAAAAGAGCTTAATCAATTGAATCTGTGACACGAAAAAGAGCAAGCGTGACTTATACATATTTTGACGCCCTATATAGTTCCGAACTATACATAATGTAGAAGCCATGAAACATTTGATCTTCCTCTACGCAGGCAAAACTCCTGTCGAAGCTCCTAAAATGTGAGTGAAAAATAGCATTATGACTCACATCTAAAAAGTCTTCCCATGGGTTGCGTCCCAAGATGTGATTGAGAAATGCAAGCGTATATTTTTTGCACTCAGCTTATAATTCACAGCATTTTTTGCCTTTCCGTGTTGCAATTTAATACCGTAAGGAATATGTATTCATACGTGAGTATGCCACATCGAAAAATATATTTTCATCATCAAGACTTCTCTTCTTTAGCTCCAAATATGAGTAGAACTATAAGCTTTTCCCGATAGAGTATTTCACGAGAGAGGATACGTGATTGCCGTTTATGACCACCTTGAGGTAGAAGTGTTGATGACAGATACTCCACTCCAAAGATCGAGTAATAAAAACGTCCATCTTCGACGCGGTGACTCTCTATCAACAATTTAGTTGCAACAAATAGTTTACGTGTTACTGCCACCACCATTCTTATAGTAACACGCCCGGAAGTTGACGGACGTGTGGGATTAAGTGAAAATCCCCATCTAAGACCCTTAACCGTCCACTTTCCATGGCATAGACGACGAAGGCATAATTAATTGCGACACAAATAAGTTAATTTCTGTTTAACGTCACGAAATTGAATAACCACAAGAGGTAAGCTCCGGAACAATGAGGCACAATAGTACCAGCTTACTGTCACTCCTATATTCAAAGTATTTCAAGAAATGTATAAAATCCAAGACATCGTACCTAAGCAGAGGAATTCTTACCTTTTCCCTAAGTTTTATTAGCGCAGAATTACTTTACTTTATGACAGTACATAATATGCTTCTTATAACCAGCGGCACATAGACCATAAAACCTCGTTGATGGAACTAACAAACAAAAGTCCCGGAAAATTAAATGGTCAACCAGCGCTAAATCAAAGTGTCATACCCTCAATAGCCTCCTCACTAGCGTCATCAAACCTCCGTTCGAGTACTCTATACCTGAAGTATTAGTTAGTGCGACGGATACAAAATAGATAGGAAAAAAAAAGGATTGGATTTAGGCCAAATTCACTAAACCAATCGATTGTAAACTGGATTTCGACCTACGAAGCACACCTGTCCACAATCACACGTGGTCAACCGACCGACCATCGACCGAGAACCCTATCGCTATCCATAACTTAAACTTTAATTCCGAAAATAATAACACAAAAGTTAAAAATCCTCCACATAAGCCTCAATCCTTTTGAATTTATAGAACGACCGATGGAATTCTATAAAATAATTGAACAGGTGCAAGGGCTCAAGACCGGCCGCAGGAAATATGGGGCGAAAAAAAAATGGAATAAAACCATGACGAGCATGGTTCCTATCAGACAAAGGCACGAGTTTTTTTTTTTTTTGTTCTCTGGTTACCTACCCATCGGCGAGGATACTGGAGTGAATTTTTTTCTCGCTTTTTGTGTGTAGCGCCTGCCATGACCACATTTATGTAGCAGGAGTGCTCGGTCGTTTGCCTCGTAGGGACGCACTTAATACGAGCAGATATGGTGCCTCATAAAGTACTTGGATGTCACTATTGTCCCCCAGTTGATTTCTGTCGTTCGTAACCCTCCAAGTCGACGACTAGACTACGGTGGGCAGCAGTAGCATAAGGACGATGAGCTCATGGGGCTTGACAGTTTTATAATTTCGAAAATATTCAAGTGAGGACGGTTTAAGTATGCATTAGGGGTTGTTACCTGGTTTTTTGTTTTTTCTGTTGATGACACCCTTCGCATCCTTTCGAGGCAAATGTAACTTCAGTATCTGTTGTTGCGAATATCACCTCCGAATTGTTTTGGACCGCATACGACCACTATGCATTCGATGCCAATATTCGCAAAGGCTTTTTCCCTCATTCTGCTTCCTTTCTCCCTGCACTCCACCCTGCTCCGTTTCAGAGATTATTTAATATTTTTTTTTGTTTACACAGAGACTCAGGCGCGATGGAATTAAAAATAGCTGCCAGCGGCTGTCGACTGGCGGTTGGTATAACTGGAGGCGTTCATCGAGGGGTCTCCTTCGAGTAAGTTAAACAATGACATCCGGTTGTGTTATTGTGTTTATTACTTAGCATCGCAAACAGAAATTCACTTACAGTAGGGGTGAAACAGGCCTCACAACTGAGTGTAATTTTTTTTTTTATGATTTCTGTTTGCTGTTTATAATAAGATTTGAGTTGTTATGCGTTAAGTATCGCAAGCATTTCAGATACAAAAAAAAAATGCACACCGAACACAATGGAATCATTATTTAGGCGCCGCCGATGGGTGACTTCTGTTTGGTATTCGATTGGTATGTTGATGGGTGACGAGATTTTACTAAATGGATGGAAAAAGAGAGAAGAGTCACAGGACATGGAACGTTTCCAAGGACTCGTGTGGTCTTTTTCATATTTTTCTTTCCAAAACAAAGCATGCATCATTGAGGACTGTGTAGAAGTGAATGATGCATAAGTAATGCAATAAATGGCTGATGAGTTGGTTTCAAGTCCAAGATTGACCGTATGACTAGAAGCTGCAGTCATATCTGAAACAACCTCATTGCAGTGAGGTTAACTGATGAACCAAATCCTTTGGGTAATTCATAAAACCCAGGAGGTAAATGTGACAGAGATAAGAGTGACTGTGTTTTGACAGTTGGATACCATATCCGATAAGACTGAAAGCGCTAGGGGGTAGCGTATGATGAAAGTGTATGAGCCTGGTTTCTTCCATAGACGATGTGAGTCTTTTTCGAAAACATTTAACAACCAATCACAAGCATAGGTACAGTGAAGAATAACGGTACAGTGGAGAAGACAGAATGAGCATAAATTCTTTATTACACACGCGCACTCAAGGCTAAGGCCTTATAACGATAGACGTTGTGCGAGAAGAAGGTAGGAATGCAACTGGCTATTTCATCAGAGCATTAATGATGCGCCAGACCAGACATGAGCGTTGAACTCCAACTTAGGATGAATGACTTACTTACTTACTAACTTAGGTGGCGCTTAAGTCCGTGGTGAACCTGGGCCTCAAACAAACAAGCGTCTCCGGATGCCACGGTCTTTAGCCAGCTGATTCCAGCGCCCCACGCCCAGTTGGTTAAGGTCCCCTTCCACCTGCGTGCGCCACGGTAGATGCGGCCGTCCTCTGCTGCGCCTTCCTTCCGGGGTGGATTCGAAAACTCTTCAGGTCGGAGCTGTATTTTCCATGCGCTTCACATTGCCTAGCCACCCTAGACGCTGTATCCGTAGACGTCATAGGTCAGGCCGATGTCGCTGTACAACCCGTACAGTTCTTCGTTAAATCCTCCCCTCCATACTCCTTTTGAACAAACGGGACCATAGATAGTGCGTAGGATTTTCCTCTCGAAACGACCAAGTGCATCTTCATCCGCTTTTGCTAAGGTCCAAGCCTCTGCGCCGTAAAGAGGACTGGGATGATGAAGGTCTTATATAGTGTCACCTTGGTTTTCCGAGAGAGGGCTCTACTTCTCAATTGCCTCTTGAGCCTAAAGAAACAGCGGTTGGCCAGAGTGATTTTGCGCTTTATCTCAGCGCTGGTGTTGTTGTCGCCGGTCATCAGTGAGCCAAGGTAGACGAATTCCCTGACCACTTCAAAGTTATATCCGATATTTGGTTGTACCCTCATTAACCTTGAGACCCATCTTAGCCGCATCTACCTCAGTGCTTACAAAGGCCTCATTGACGTCTCGCTGTGTCTGTCCAATCACGTCAATGTCGTCGGCGTACGCAAGCAATTGCATAGACTTGAAATAAAGCGTACATCTTGTGTTGGCCAGCACGATGTTGAGAAAGTTGCATGACAGCGCCTCAGCCTTGAAATCGACGAAGAGGTGGTGAGTGTCGATTTGGTATCCCTGGGTCTTCTCCAAGATCTGCCGTAGCGTAAGTATTTGGTCTATTGTCGATTTATGTACCTGGCCTGAAACCACACTGATAAGAGCCGATCAGGTTATCCACAAACGGTTTCGGGCGTTCACACAATACAGGAGAGAAGATCTCATATGCGATGTTAAGGAGACTTATTTCCCTATAGTTGGCGCAGTTATAGGGGTCTCCTTTCTTATGGACCGGGCAAACGATGCTGATTCCATTCGTCGGGCATGCTTTTCTCCGACCATACCTTGTTCGGATCGTTCTGCCTGACAGCGATATCTTGCCTGTCATCGCCGTTATACAATCCGCAGAAGTGGTCTTTCCAAATCCTCAGCATTGACTGTGATTCTACTATCAGTTCTCCATTTTCATTCCTGCAGGCCGACGCTCAGTCTAGCCATGGCATGTTCGTTTTAACTTATTGTAAAACTTCCGGACGGAAGCAACTCTCCATCTCCTCGATCTCACGCTTTCTGTGTTCTCTCCTCTTTCTTATGAGAAGCGTATGTTCCTCTCTTCTCTTCTGCTCATAGATTTCGCGAGCAGGTCTTGTCCGTCGTTGCAGCATGGCTTTATATGCGTCTTGTTTTGCTGCATGGGCTTGTTCGCATTGTTCGCTACCTCTGAGGCAGTGTCTCTGACGGCGCTCTGCAATGCGACAATACTTCGCAGGATCATTTCTGTAGTCAGTCTTCATTTACTTTCAAAGTAATCTAAAAAGGACGAATGAACGCCTTATAAATTGTAGCCAGATCGGTGGGTGTGAAGACTTTCCTGCATCTTTGTAGGCGGCATTCTTGGCGACACCAAATATGTGATCATTCCACTTGTCGCTGATGCACATACCCAGGATAAAAAGCTTTTCGGTTTCCCAGATAAAAGTGCCATTCAGGGATAATGGCATTGCGTCAGTGTTACGCTTTAACGACAGAAGACAGCATTGTGTTTTGGAAGCATTGTATTCCACTCTATTGTTTTTACCCCATTGGATGATGCTGTCGATATCGGAATTTAATGAGCTTAACATACTCTGCCGCTCACTATTTACAGCCGAAGTGCAGGGTCGTAAAGAAGTGAACGAATATGAAAAGCTGAGGGTACTGTCGTCAGCGAAGGAGTGAATTGGATTAGAAGTAACAGACATGAGATCATTTATGAAAATGAGAAAGAGTGTCGGAGACAAAACGGAGCCCTGGGGTACACCAGCATTTACAAAGTGAGTGTCAGACTTGAGCCCGTCCAAGACAACTTGAATTGAACGATTCGAAAGGTAGCTTCTAATCCATAGAAGAAGAAAGTCGTTGATTCCGAATGGACGCATTTTGGACAAAAGAGCTTCATGCCAAACTCTGTCAAATGCTTTGGAAATATCAAGTGCAACTACTTTGCTCTCACCCGCCTGGTGGAGCGGACGATTCCACTTCTCTGTGAGATATACCATCAAATCACCAGTGGATCTGTTGCTGCGGAAACCTTGCCGGTCATTGAGGAGTTTCTGCGACTCGAGATATTTCATTAGCTGACGATTTATCAGCGTTTCCATGACCTTGGAAAAAAGGGACGTTAGTAAAATGGGTCGGTAATTGGAGAGAGAAGAAGATTCGCCTTTTTTGGGAATGGGCTGGACAAATGCTGTTTTCCACCTTCTCGGATAGAGCCCAGAAGAGTAGGAAAGGTGAAAAAGCGAACGCAGTGGTTTTTCCAGCGTAGAAGAACACCTCTTCAGAATTATTGGGGAAATACCATCTGGACCAGCGGATTTGTGTATGTCAAGTTCTTTAAGAACTAAGAACTGTACGAGTACGCAAGTAAATTTGTCCTATGGAGGAATTAACGTACTCCAGAACAGGCGGTGACAAAGATGATTTGGGGAGCTACGAGTTTGCTGCGAAGTGGGCAGCAGGCAGATTGGCTTTGTCTAAGGGTTTGACAACTGGAATGTAATCGTGAATGAGCGTGGGTATAGACGACGAGACGGAGTTCTTGATGTTTTTAACGAAAGACCAAAAACTTCTGCTACCTTTAGGACATTGTAGGATTTTACGCCTCAGTTTTTGGTCATGTAAGAATTTGGCTTGTCGAATTTGGGAGTTGCAGTCATTTCTGACGTGTATACCTATATCTTTTCCGGTTTCCTCAGTGGTGTTTACCTTATAATACCTAAAGCTTATCTCTCTCAACCGGATAACCTCTTTGCAGCTCCAGTCAAACCACGCATTATCCTTCGGCTTTAGACCTTTTACCCTATTAGAATAAAATTGCTTATGCCAGTGTTGATAACGTTTGTAATCATATCAGCCGCACGTCGTTGTCGAGGAAGCACAACGATCAGTTAAAGCTCCGAAAGAAGTTGTTAAGGCCATACAATTAGCTTTCTTATATTCCCACATTATCAGACGGGCCTAGAGGATATACACTTCGGATGTAAAGTGTATTTATCAGGGTTAGAGGTAAGAAACAAGTCCAGGGTTTTGACGGTATGACTGGCAATATCCGGTATACGGGATAGCTCATTCACAAGCTGAGTTAATTGGTTCAAATCAGCAAAAAATTTCGACATATGTACCTTCCTTCGGGTGTTGTCTGTCCAGAATGTTGAAGCCACCTAAGTTTTAAGTGCCATATTATCGTTGGTGTTATCGGGATCCGAACTCGCTTATCGTGCGCCAGAGTCCAACACACTGCGCCACGGCGCCCTTATTCTCCTTACTTAGACAAAATTAACTTCCTTGCGCTGCCACTCTAAGTTGATCTCCAAACCAAGCCAGCCGAGGCCTCCGATGAAGCGTTTTAGGCGAGCTTTTCTCGTTATTATTGTGGAACAAGGCGCTCTAGGAAGTGATGAAATGACTCTGCCTTTTCATCATTCGTAATAATTTTACAAACGTCGTTCGCCGTCCATGAAGTCAAGTTTTGTGTCTACAGAGTCTTCAGAATTTGAAGATACATATGCAGGTGGTAACGGATTTTTTTTTTGTATAATTCGCGCAGGTTCAAGAGTCATACTCTTAAAATCCTTCTCACGCAACCTGGGCGGAGTGCAGATGGTTGGGATCGTAAATGTTCGTTCACTACTCTCCAGGGGTGGTTGTCTTAGATACTATTCGAGAGGAACTGGACTGAATTTTTACGTTGGTTGTAGTTGTCAGCAAATGTTCCATGCCATTACGGTGTTATATTAGAACTGCACACACAGAGTATGAACTTGAAGTGACCATATACTGCGAGTGTAATGCCGTCATCAGTTTTTATGATCACGTCCCATTCACAACAGCTGTGTTGCACAATTTTTCCATCTTGGAATTGTATTTCTTGGCAATGGACATACTTTGAACTACAGACCTCCCGCTCGACAGTCGTTGATGTTTACCACTGCACCACGGTCACCCCCGGAGAGCCGCAGCACGGCTTTTTAAAGCTTAGTTCCGAGCAGGCCATTTGTATTGTAGGGTCCTACAATAATCTACTTATCGTGCTTGGTTGTCTGAATTACTGATTGAGGGCTGACTGATAGGACTGTCAACGAATTTAGAACTGAAGGAAGGTCCTTGTAAAGACCATCAAGAATTGCCTGAGTTCTCAGGAAAAAGTATATAAAAAAAAAACCCTCAAAACCTAAGCGTGAACACGAGAGTGATGTTAATGTACACTTTCTCCTCATTATTCATCGCACAATCCAAACGTACCCTCTTTTATTTTTCCCACGACTTTAATATGCCTTCCGATTAGATTGACGTGGTATTTTGGTGTGGCACGCACACAAATTACAAATGCTTCTCCTCCTACACTAATATCCCTGATATAAATGCCTTCCATTTGGGTTTCCTTTTTTCTATTGTATTTTAGATAGGGCTGAACCTATTTTGTACTGTGGAGTTATTTCGAATAATGTCATCTTACAAACTTACAAAAATTCACGGAACTCTTGCATTATATATACCATAGACATGCCAATTAGGTATACGACGAATGCAACATTTTTGGAGGAGTCTATGACGTCTAAGTAATCCCAAGCCATGATTGTCCATAGTTGAATGTAGGACATGATTTCTTATACCCACAATGGCAGACGTGGAGTATAAATGTGCACTTCGACAACATTTTAAGGACTCACGTGGATAAATATTACAAAATATAAAAAATCGCAATAGACAAAGAGCTTGTATTCACTTTCTACTCGTCTTGTTACAACGTAACACCGAAAAGCATTAATTGCAGTGAATTATATACCGAACGCTAAAGTTACATACAACACTTAGAATGTCATCTTCGACAACAACCCTTTTCGCCCAGTTTTTTACTGCAACAAGAACGCGCAATGAAAAAAGCGTAGAGGCGATCTCAGAAAAGTGTTGCCAAGTGACTTTAAAATAAAAATTGCGACACAGATATCCTTGCAACCAAGAAGAGGGACATAAATTACTTGAAAACCTTGCCAAAAGACCAATTTCTTTTCAGCAAAAATCACCCATAAAACTTTAGCACGCATTTACGCCTGGATAATTCATGTTTGTCGCAGCACAGTCCGCGTCAGCACTAACCATACTTCAGACGGCATACATATATTCCCTTCAATTCTAAGCGTCTTCAATGAACTTTGATTTTCAAAAGGTTGCAATAAAACGTCTATCTGGGGTGGAGTAGGGCCGTATTGGGAGCAGTAAGGAGTGCGAAAAGCAGAGTGGAAGGAGAAAAAGGGGAACTGAAATGGATACAATCCAAAATAGAAACCAATGGCCTAGATAATGCATATGACATTACTAGGTTGGCATTCCACACAAGGGAAAGGAAACAAAAAGCGAAAGGGAAAGGAAAGTAATGGTTTTTTTTCGAGTTTTTTTTTTTTTTTTTTTTTTTGCTTCTATCGATGGCATGGCAGAAGAAATGACGCCTTGGATCGATGCCACTCCGAACGAAAAACCTCTCGATAACATTTCGCATAACACAAAATGTCACTACACGTAGGTATGCGACTACTGACATGTATGTGACAATGAGGCAGGGTGTTTATAACACCCGACGGATTATAAGTGGTGGCTTCACCGCAAAACCCGCTTTTCCCTCTGTTTTGTGACAGGATTGGAAAATAAGTTTGTTACCACACCCTGCTGGGGGGGTATCCAGTCAACAATTGTACTCAGCCACGATACGGTCGTAGGCAATCAAGGAAAATCCCCTAAAATCGAACAAATCGAATACATAGAACTGCCAGTCCAAGGTAGTGAGAGTAAGTGACTGGGATGTACAACAAAACCAAACCGAACCACAGCCGCAGCTTGACCCATTGGCAAAAGCTGATAGTAGTAATGTCAGCGGTTTTCAGCGAACAAAGCAAACTGAATAAATGCTAAACATTTTACTCTATAAATCGAGAACAAAGGCCATCATGAGTGCGCTACAACAAGTGAATGGAAAGCCGAAGCCGAAGTCGAACAATGGGCAAGGCAGAACCCGAAACAAACTAGCGTCCTTACCATTCAGAAAATGTCACACATCGTTGAAAATAGGCTTCAAGTGCTAATGCAGCTAAAAAAACTCGTTGGGAATAAATGAAACAATCATGGACGACTATGCGTATATAAAGTGACCGTGATAGCGAGGGCGTGGGGGATTCCCCGCCAACGACACATGGCAAAAAGCGTTCGTCCATATTTTGCTTTGTTTTGATGAACCATGTGTCACACTCTGTATCTGTACCTTTCTGTGTGTACGTTTTCAAACAACAATGAATGTCAAGCCAAACAGCCCACATATTCGTTGTCCTTGCACACTCTGGCGGTTAACTAACGTCGGAGGAGATGGATAGTGACTCTCGTTGCATGACCACTGAATAGGTAAATTTCAAACTCCCACTAACCATGTCCTGCTGCCCGACCACTGTTGCATCTGCTATTTTGCCATTGCAGGAAACGAAAATATACATGTTGACGAAAAAAAAAAAAAAAATTGGCTCACATCCGGACAGACGCAACAATTCAACTCTCGCCAGGCGGTGGGAAGGCAGTTGAATGTTAGTAGTATTTACTCATCCTTTGAGGCGGCGATTTTGCAGGTCACTACACATTGCATGGTCGTCGTCATGTTATTAAAATTACACAGGAGGTTCCGTCGTTGCCACCATACCATCGCTGTCAGAATTTTTTTCTTCCTTTGTGAACATACATTTTTACCCCCTCCTCATACTCGTAAGGGAAGGAGGAAAACTAGGCCGAGCTCTTGTTACATGACAGGAACAATGAACGCCAAAAGACAAATCAGCTGCTGCTGCCTTCCTCGCAGCATGATTGATGAGGTTCCTACGAGTACTACCTACATACATACATGCCGCCAGCAACAGTACTAGGAAAGCTATCAAGAGCTCTATGGATTACTTAGTACGTCTACGGCTATGGCTACAGATGTGGAGGTGTTAAATCCCGAAGGACCATTTTTGGATTTCAACCGATTTCGCTATCACAGTCATCCTTCTTCACTTTGCCCGTCTTCCTTCGTCGTGCCGATGTTGTCATGTTAAGCGTACCAGATTGGTTCATTGTCATCGTTTTAATTCACCATTTATTACATCCTTTTGAATTCAATTCGTTGTCATCATGATCATCGCGCGTTGGCAACGACAATGGGTGGATAATTAATCCATCTCTTGGACGCGATTCCTTACAAAAGGATGAGCAGATAAAAGCCAAGAGAATCCCTACATAGGCCCGTACAACGGATTGTATGTCAAGTTGAGCATAAGTGTACTCGTATTCATGTGTATCTAGGAAGCGTATGGCAGCCAAACAACCGGGACAAGGAAGTCACTTCAAAACGCGGATTCGAATTAATCAACATTTACTCTTTCACATAATTATCCTCTTCCCCATCGCACGCTCCCTACATTTTGTTAGGGAATCTACAACTACAACAAGGACAACCACTACGACGCGGCGTGTACCATCATCCCATCCAGAAGATCTTCTAATGACTATTAATTAAGTAAACTGTGTTGGCAGGTGCCGGATAGCAGATGATGGGCACTGAGACGGCAAGCAAATACGAGTACCATGCCAGGGGTTTAGATAGATGTAATAAATCTTCTTGAAATAAGACTATATGTACGTTTGCTCTAGAAATAAAGATTATATTTTAGTTTACATACTTATATTACATTATTTACATTTATTATTCATACCTAGAAATAAAGAAAACTACAATAAAAGCCTTTATTTCAGGTATGTTGTATTAATCGGTTTGACAGTTTAATCCCAGTCTATTCAATTTAATTATTTTGAATTCTAATAAAAGAAACTCCGGCACATTGTATATGTGTCGCGATTTTCTTTACATCTCCCCCCCTTCGGGAGAAAACAATCACTGTCATTCGATGGGGTTGTTTTCGTAGATTTTTGATACTGGAGTCAATTTAGTTATGTGATAGAAGTTTGATTCTTCCTTTTTATGTCCAGTGTCTATTTCATATATTGAGCTTGAGATTTTCTTCATAATTCTGAATGGTCCAATTCGTAACTCATCTAGTTTTTTTCTGTTCAATTTATTTCCATTTTCTATGAAGACTTCGTCTCCAACTTGTAATCTCAATTCTTTTCGTTTGTCATCAAATCTGAGCTTATTATAGTTATGAGATTTGATTGTATTTCTCAAAGCCAGTTTTCTGTCTCTTTTCAATGTTTCTTCTGTGTGTCCATTGCTCAATTCATCTGGGAGTATATCTGTATTCCCGCCTTCCAAAAGGTATTTTGGTGTAAATTTTGTGATCGTGTGTTCTGTATTGTTATAAGCTTCTACGCATTTGTTTGCCACGGTTGTCCATGCAATTTTTCTCTCTTGTTCATTTATACTGCACCGTATTTTATTCACCAGCGTCTGGTTTACCCTCTCGTTCATTCCATTTGAGAATGCGGAATCAACGGCTGTAAAGATCAATTTTACATTTTCTTTCTTTAAAAAGTTCTTATATTCTTTTGAATTGATCCCTGGATACTGGTCCGTTAATATTGTGTTAATCTTGTAATATTTTGTGACCATGTTTGTCAGTTTGATAAAATCATCTGAACTCTGGTTTCTTGATGTCAGTATGTGTACGTATCTTGTAAAATGATCTATTAATATATGCAAATATTTTTTTGTTGACCTTGATCCACCAAATCCGCCGACTGTATCAATAGACACAATTTCGAATGGTTTCTGTGCTGGTCCCAGATGTGACATGAATCCATAATTTGGTTTTCTTCTTGATTTGTTTTTCAGACAAATTTCACATTCCTCGCATATTTTCTTTATAATTCTTGTAAAATTCCTCGACGTGTAATATGGAGTTATTTTATTTATCATTTGGATTTCTCCCAAATGACAGTATTTTTTATGTATTCTTTTTGTCAATACAATACCGAGTTTTTCTGAAATTATAATCTTTTCTCTTCTGTTTTTCCTTTTATAGTAAATTTCACCTCTTCTTATTAATTTATTTTTATTTTTTTCTGTTGTCAAATTTTCTTTCTGATCGTTCTGTATTTCTTCTATTTTTATTACTTCACTTGTTTTATTTTTTAAATCATTGTAGAAGTGGTTTATGAAAGTGATGAAATCATCTGGATCTTCGTCTGCTTCTAATACCGGGTTTCTGCTTAAACAATCGGCCTCTTGATTTGTCTTTCCTGGGTTATATTTTACTTTAAAATTATATTGTGACAGGTAGTAGGCTAGATCACCAAGTTCTTCATCTGTCCTTGCTTTCAAATTCATGTTTTCCAGGGGCTTGTGGTCCGAATAAACTATAAACTCTTTCCCCATTAACCAGTGTTGCCAATATTTGACTGCTTCTTTAATAGCAAGACATTCCAAGTATATAGCTTTTTTTTTCTTCTGGGGTCCTGTAAGTTTTTTTGAAAAATATGCTACTGGTTTACTTGCGCCTTTTTCATCCATCTGCTTTAATACTGCTCCTATTCCTACAATGCTTGCATCTGTATATATACTAATTTGAACGTTTGGGTCAAATATTTTAAGTATTGGTTCCGAGCATAACCAAATTTTCACTTTTTCGAATGCTTCTTGGCATTCTTGTGACCAAACAAACTTTACATCTTTTCTTAGTAAATTGTGTAACGGTTCAAGGGTTATTGCACTGTGAGGTATAAATTTATTATGGAAATTAATTTTTCCTAAAAACTGACGAATATTTTTTTTTGTTTCGGGTGCAGGAAAGTTTCTCACTGCCATTAAATAATCTTTTAGTGGTCTAATTGTATTATTTTCTATAATGTGGCCTAAGTATTTAGCACTGTTTTTCGCGAATGAACATTTTGAGAATTTCAATTTGAAGCCTTCGGTCTCTATTGCCCTTAATAATGCAGATATATGTTCAGTGTGGTCGGCAAATGTTTCCGAAAAAATTATTATATCATCAATGAAATTTACCACAAACCTCGTTAATTTATATTTTCTTATTATGTTGCTCAATATTCTCTGGAATATAGCTGGCGCTGTTTTTAATCCAAACGGCAAACAAGTCCATTGAAAATGTCCTTCTTGCGTCACGAATGCTGTTTTCTGTCTGTCTTGAATTTTCAACGGAATAGACCAGAATGCAGAATTTATATCCAAAGTTGTAAAGTATTTACAATTTACTGTCTTGACCATTAAGTCCTCTATAAGTGGGAAAGGCTGTGATTGTGGGGTAACAATTTTGTTTAGTTCTCTAAAATCTATACACAGTCTCGATTTCTTCCCTTCTTCTTTCTTGTAAGCCAACGTAACCGGGGCTGCAAATGGGCTGTATGATTCTTCAATCAAACCTCTTTTCAATAAATTTGTCACTTGGTTTTCTATCTCTTTTCTGTCTTCAGTCGTGCATCTGTAGGGGCGTTTGTAGCAGTATTTGTCCATAATTAGGTCAATATGTGCTTCATATTTTTTAACAGTGCCCACATCATATTTATCTTTGGCAAACACTGTTTTATATTTTTCTATAATTTTATCAATCTTTATCTGTCTATCTCTATCTAGGTGACTCTTTTCTATTTCATAATCATTAACATTCAAATTTTCTTTGTAATTTATTTCATATTCTTTATTCATCTCTATGCTACTCAGTATACTTGGGTTTTCAATCCTTTTGTTTTCTTTTTCCATTATCTTTTTATCATGATTATTATTCTGTATTATTTCTAATTTTTCATTATGACTTATATTAAACTCTTTACAACAGTCTAAGCCAATTAGAAAATCATATACAAATTCTTTACTATCTACTATGAAAATTATCATTTCTTTCTCTGTATTAAAAATTTTAATTTTGATTTTAACTTTACCTATTGTTTTGGATCTACCATTAATTGTTTTTATCTTGACCCTCTGTTTTTGTTTAATATCATTTTTCTTAATATTCAATATTCTTGCATTGATCAAAGATACGTTCGAGCCCGGGTCATATAATGCTGTAACATCTATTGCATTATTTAATGTTATCTTGAGTTCAATTAATGGTAGAAACTTTAGTTTTTTTGGTCTTCGTTGTTAAGTTCCACTTCTAAAATAGCATTGTTATTCATTCTTCTCGGTTGGTTCTTCTTTTCTTCTTTATTTCTAAACCAACACCTTCCCTCTGGGTGGAAGCGTTCTTCTTTTCCGAGATTTTCACATATTTTGCATGGCGTTTTTTCTTCTATTTGTCTGCTTCCGACATCTTTTTTCTTTTTCATTTGATATCTCACTAAGTATTCTAATTTACCTAATTCATTGCATATGTGTCGAGTGTTCTGCAGTGTTTCTCTGTCTATTTTTTCCACCACATTGTTCGGTAAACCCATGGCAATAAGGTCTATCAGTGTGCTTGCACTTATATCTTTGTCAACCTCCAATAGCAGTTTTTGTTTCTTCAATGCATATTCTAGTAGCGAGCCAGATTGGTATTTGAATGTATGTGCATATTTTATTAAAGACCAGCCTTTATTTCCAAACGTTTCGCAGAATTCTTTTTTCCAATCTTCCCAGTTTGAATCTACTGTGTGTTTAAGTATCATACAGGTGTACCAGTCCATACTTGCATTCTCCAAAAAAAATTTCAGCATTTCTATCATTTTTCTATCTTCTGTTATCACACAGCGTGCACATTCTTTTTCAAACTCTTTCAACCATTGGCTTGCATTTGAATTTTTTCCACCAAATTTTTCAATCATAAAATCTTTTGAAATTTTACTCAGATTTTGTATTTCTGATTTTTGTTGTTTTTCTTCCAACAATTTTTCCAACAGTATTTTAATCGAGTTATCTGCTCCATTCACATAATTCTGCTCATTTTCTTCTATTTCTTCCAAAAAAAAATCATCAAATTGTAAATTTTCTTCATCATCCAAATAAGTATCTGTCATATCTTGGGTTAGGTTTACCCATACTTTCCTGAATTGGTGTCTTTTCAGTAAAGTCTTCTTTACTTTTGTAAACACCTCTGTTTTCATCAATCCTTTGTGTAAAATAGCAGGTTGCAAATCATCTGGCAATTTATACACTTTTCCGGTTGGTGTGCCTATTGAGGTTATACACAGTATCGTTGTCTTACCATCTTGTGAAGCTTTCATCATAAAATCAAATCTTAGTTTCTCCATCTTAAAAGTTTGATCGCAGCAAATTGTAGTTTTGTAATAAATCTTCTTGAAATAAGACTATATGTACGTTTGCTCTAGAAATAAAGATTATATTTTAGTTTACATACTTATATTACATTATTTACATTTATTATTCATACCTAGAAATAAAGAAAACTACAATAAAAGCCTTTATTTCAGGTATGTTGTATTAATCGGTTTGACAGTTTAATCCCAGTCTATTCAATTTAATTATTTTGAATTCTAATAAAAGAAACTCCGGCACATTGTATATGTGTCGCGATTTTCTTTACATAGATATTTGTCTGTGATTTTGAATTCTTCAAGTCTTCGGTAAATTAAAAGAAAAGATTAGAAAGTCTTAGCTGGAGATTAGGTATCGTTAAATGTAATATTACGGATTACATCTTAAGCGGGATTGGCATGAGGGCGGGCGAGGCAGATATGATTTATTCTGGCTTATTAGGAGGGGTGATCCTTCTAATAAGCCTTTAATTAACCGTCCTTCCTGGTGTCTGTTGTCCGTGGTTAGGTTGAGTTTCTTCAAATCGTCGAGAATTAGATGAAGTGTTGATGAGCAGTAAGAGTTGAGGCCCAGCAATGTAGCCTTGTGGGACTCTACATTCTGTCTCTTTCTTCCATTCGAAAACAGTCACTCCAAATTTAGTATACCAGTCAACAGGGACATTTCAATTCATTGATGAACGAGATATTGTTAACATGACATTTCTTAGCGGAAAACTTCAAACGCGTGTGCTAGCAAAGAAGGCGTATTGTGCTATGAACCGAAACTTGGCATCAGATCAACAAGTCTGAACACAAGTTACTTTCCTTGGTCTTTAAGAGATAAAAGCTCCAAGCCGAGAGCACCGGCTCTGGGTGAGATAATGTCTCGGTTGGTAAGTAGTGTCTCGGTAATTAGTGTGTCTCGCTAGGTAGTATCTCGGTAGATAGTGTCTCGGTAGATGGTGTCACGGTAGGTACTCTCTCGGCAGGTAGTGTCTCGGTGGTTAGTGTTTTGGCAGGTAGTGTCTCGGTGGGTAGTGTCTTGGCGAGAGGTGTCTCGGTGGGTAGTGTCTTGATGGGTAATGTCTTGATGGGTAATGTCTTGATGGGTAGTGTCTCGGTGGGTAGTGTCTCGATGGCTGGGTGGAGTCTCGGTGGTTAGTGTTTCAGTGGGTAGTGTCTTGATGGGTAGTGTCTCGGTGTGTAGTGTCTTGATGGGTAGTGTCTCGGTGGGTAGTGCCTCGACGGGTAGTGTGTCGGATTGTAGTGTCTCGCTGGGTAGTGTCTCGATAGGAAGTGTCTCGAAGGGTAGTGTCTCGGGGATAGTATCTCGACGGGTAGTGTCTTGGCGGGAGGTGCATCGGGGGGTCAGGTCTCGGTAGGTAGGGTCTCGGTGGGTAGTGTTTCGCTGGACATTGTCTCGAGGGTAATGTCTCGACGTGTAGTGTCTTGGTGGGAGGTGTCTCAGTGGGTGGAGTCTCGATGGGTCAGGCCTCGCTGGATAGGGTATCGGTGGGTAGTGTCTAGATGGGTAATGCCTCGATGTGTAGTGTCTTGGTGGGAGGTAGCTCAGTCAGCAGTCTCTCGGTGGGAAGTATATCGGTGGGTAGTGCCTCTCCGGTCCATAAGAAAGGAGACTCCTATAACTGCGCCAACTGCCAGGTGGAAGGGGACTGTGCGTGCGGCGCTGGAAACAGGTGGCCAAAGACCGTGCCAGCTGGAGACGCTTGTTGGTTGAGGCCCAGGTTCACCACGGACTGTAGCGCCACCTAAGTAAGTAAGTAAGTGCCTCCGTGGTTAATGTCTCGGTGGGTAATGTCTTGGTGGATAGTGTCTCAGTAGTTAGTGTCACTACGGGCAGTGTCCCGGTGGGTAATATATTGGTGGGTAGTGTCTCAACGGGTAGTGTGTCCGTGAGTAGTGTATCGGCAGGTAGTGTCTTGGCGAGAGGTGACTCGGTGGGTAGGGTATCGGTGGGTAGTGTCTTGATGGGTAGTGTCTCGACGGGCGGTATGTCGGTGGGTAGTGTCTCGGTGGGTGGAGTCTCGGTGGTTAGTGTCTCGGTGTATACAGTCTCGCTGGGTAGTGTCTCGGGGGTAGTGTCTCGACGGGTAGTGACTTGGCGAGAGGTGTCTCGGTGGGTAGGATCTCTGAAGGTAGGGTCTTGGGGGTAGTGTCTCGGTGGATAGTGCCTCAGTGGATAGTGCCTCAGTGGACAGTGCCTCATTGGTTAGCGTCTCGGTGAGTAGTGTCTCGGTGGGTAGTGTCTTATTGATCAACGTCTCGGTGAGTCGTGTCTCAATGGGCAAGGGGTTGTGTCTCACTAGAAAGCACCACTTCTTTCAGGGGCATAGGGGTGAAGCGAATTGAAAATTCAACGCAATAAACACGTCGCCTGTCTGATAGTTATACGCTCTGAAGTTCGATTGAATTCCCAGGAGGATTTATGACTTCCCGTAAGCTTCTTCAAAGCTCCCTTCACACGCAGCATTCGCACGTCAACCGCCAATGCCCCTGAATTTGTCTTGTTGAATTTATGTTCCGTAAAAATGTAAGTCAAAGCACGTCGAATGGTGACCCCAATGATTTGTTTAACACCAAATTAAATAAAAATCGCCGACCAGCGGGTATGGAACCCACTCAACACGTCCGCGCTCAGCATTTATCACTTTTTCCAAACTCCACAGGCATTCGACTGGTAAACAACGCGATCCCATAGTGGATTTTCTTTTTACGATTTACGGAACCAACAACACACCCCTACCCGGAGGAGCAGACGAACACCGACAACTAATTTATTTTAATTTGTTTAATCTCCCATGGTTGCTACTGTGCCATATCATTGGATCTCATTAACTTTTTTCCAGAGGGGGGCTGAGTGTGCACACTTGTCAGTTAAAGGATGGTCGAGCGACATCCTTCATTTAGTTTGGAATGCCTGTTGAAAGTGTTTCTCCCACCATCAGTGCTTTTACCAGTCATTCAAGGTTCTCAGGTCACAGTAAGCTTGGCAATAAACTCCTGATATCCCCATACATTACACCGGCAATTTGTCACGCAACTCCCTCCCGCCGTACCGATACGAGCGTACCCATGTAACGACGACCAGACCATGTGTCCCTTTTTAAGCACTCCGCATGCCACGCACGTTTAGGTGAGAACTTTATTCTTGCGTGTAATAAAAATTATTTCCATCGACCTAGTATATGCCATGTCAGGGAGGGCTGGTGGTCGGAATGACGGTGATGAATTCAAAATGGACCCCCGGAGAAGGGGGAGAAAATCTCTATTGGGTTCAACTCAAACTTAATTAAACCCATTCTACGTGGCATACAGATGGAGATGGAGATGGACGTGTGGGCACGAGGACATTGTGTTTTTTTTTTCTTTCGGTCCTACATCACACGCCAAATGTCAAACTGAATTACCCACTAAATGCTGCTGATTGAAGTGGAAAATAAAAACGAGATTAGCCGCTCAAGGGTGACGAAGATACATTCTGGCCCAAAAATCCCATCTGCTAGTGGAGAGAAAGAGCTGCGGGGCGCTGTTGTTGTCCTCGTCGTCTATGGGCAAAGTCATTAATTTCATATTAATTCAACATCTATGGACAGGACATTCATTCATCCGTCCATCGTCCCCACTTCGGATCGCCCATGTACTTAACCAGACCAGATCTATACTCGTGCACAATACTGTGTGGCATCTAGTGTTTTGGGGCGTGGGGTCAGAACGGGTAATGGACTTGCTTGTGCCATTGAGCCCGTACCAGATCGTGAATGCTAAGGTTCTATTGAAAGAATGTGATAATATGATACATGCTCAGCTATACGTGGTGGGTGGTATGGAATGGTATTACACTCTATCTGAGCCACTAGAACGACGATGACGACGAGAACGACTCCCATTCCCAATAACAATAAACTCTGAAAAGTGGAAGAGATTAATGGTCACTAAAGGAAGTAAAGGCGAAAAAAAAAGCTGAGGAGGAAAAAAAGGAGCAATAACTAGGAACAGGACGAGTGGGAGCATTAGGTGCATGATGGTCATGTATCAATGCGGAAAGATATCTCGGGTGAGATGTGAAAGTAAGTTTTATAGCTCGAACCCGCTCGCTCTGAGCTATTTACCCGGGCGTAAGTTATAACCTCATCGGGCCAAGGAAGGACCTTCTACATACGACGCAAGATGTGGTATTAGTAACACAAGTACCAGCTGCTGGATGACGATGAGGCGCGAATGCCTTGGTCAGGAGAAGAAATACATTTATTAAATGATACCGCAACTCACCCCGATTACTTCTTGCTGAAATATGATGGGTTAAATGGGGCACAGGATACAGTACATTGAAGGGAGAGTTCGGGGTATAGATGGTAGGTTATTAAGTGATGATATATTACATCTGTGAATTATGTGGACTATTGTTTCGAGCGGAATTGTTTGATTAAATGCATTCTTTGGCGAGAAGGATCCTCACTTCATTAAAGCATTACGTGTGCTCTGGTGTGATGATAATAACTCATCGGACGGCGACGAAATTTGTGGCCAGATAAGCAGAGATTTATCGCCACAAGCATATTCGGTGTTAAATTACTGATTTTTGGTTGATTTGGTGAAAAAGTCCACTGAACTGCTGTCGTTGCGATAAGGGATGGTTATTATCTAAGGGTTAGACCACAACCAAGAATGGTGACATCTACGAGTAATGAAGATACATATAGGGCTTTAAGGACTACAACCACGCATTGCACAAGACAAATGAATGCAACGGAAGTAAACTTACCAAACCGCATCCCTTCATTTGTACATTCTACTACCCTGTGACACCACATATCATGCGATTACTGCAGTACTCTGCGGCAAAGTATAGGACAACAAGTTAATCAAGACACTCGGACGACACACAGTGCCATGTGGATCGGTTTGCTCTAAATGAAATCCAACAAAATATGGGTCAACCAAAGGTATCGCTACAAAAACCCCTTCCAAGTACGTAAATACCAACAACCACACAAGTGGATCAGACAAATTTTCAAATTCTCCCCGCTGTCACTGGCCACAAGTCGGTATATATGTATGGTACGCTCCAGTTTGTTTCGTTCTGGTTGGGTTTTATCAAAGGTACAATTAACCTAAGCTCTCCTGTACCTGTTTGCATGCTCGTTAACATTCCTTAATCCTGAGGACCCAAAAATCAATACCTTATCCTCTTGACCTTCTTCTACTACTCCCCGGCGTCCACCTACTGAAGGGGGAGTGAGAGACAAAAATTTAAATTAAAGTCTAACGAGAAGCAGAGGCTTAATACGTCTAAGCATCGCCGTCGATAAGGTTAATCGGCTGATAACAAGCGCTCCGAAGTGAGTGAGTGAGATACGACGTTCAAGGCCTCGTATCTTACGTACAACAGCCTAAGTGTTATCTTTGAAAAAATATTTTTATTTTTGGATTTTTTTTAAGACCCCAACAGCATGGCGGAGAGGCGGATTAGTCGTTTTCGAATATTCTTCATAACATGACCTCTGGCATCGGTCCCAATTTGCACAACAGATATGGAGTGGAAGGAAGGCATTAGGGAAATAATGATGTGCTACCGTCTCGCATTCAGATAAATCCCTAACCCCAAGCCAGTACTGTCCAGCCCCGAACTTGATTTGCCTTTTTCCATCCCGTTCCTCGGTGGTACAAAATAGCTTTTAATTAAAAATTACCAAAGAGAATATCGAAAGCTGGCCCACGGCAAGACGACATCGTACAAGAGGAACGAAGGTTCAGGGCACCAGACAAAGCAACGAGAAACGTCGGTATCGAACACACAATCATGTTGTGGTGGACGCCGGAAATAAGGGAAGCAGATGGGAGTTATATGTTCCGATTGGCCAAATGAATAGATGGATGCGATCCTTACCCCCCTCTGGGAATAAATGTCAACAGAAAAATTGTTTCAATGATTCCTTGTACTACTTCTTGTGCTTTCATACCCCATGTGCTTCGTCCCTATTATACAAGCAAATCCTTAGATGTATCTTCCTCTAGCCTATTTAGCAATTTGTCTATTTCTATTATGTGTATCCTAGTGTATTTGCTCTGATTGATTTGTTTGCATTCGTTTCGTATGAAGCCACTTGATGCTCCCTCTCTACACCAGATGGTTATTCCCTATGTACGATGGCGATATGGGAACAATTGGGAAAATGTCATTGACGTCATGTCGTGGTTGACTATTCAATGAAACTGAAATTAATCATAATTGAGTGTGATATAAGACGAGTCTTCAAAAAGGTCATCCAACCTCATTTCGCTGATAAGAATGTCATGTCCATGAGATAAGAGCAAAGCAATCGTACCACAATGAATTTGTGTGACAGAAGTGACCTTTGAGCTAATAGAAAAGCTTGCCGCCTCTACGACGCCACCGCTGTCGTCAATTATCAATGACTACAACTGAAGTAGGTACATGCATGGTTGACTTGAAACAATATAATAGATTGTTGGAATGATTTGATTTTAAATATGCAAACAATCAGGGAGAAATTACTGCTGACCGACGTCGCGCTCTTGCACTGATAAGGGCATTCTCTTCCTCACCCGTACTCCTATCTGGTTTACGTGGAAAATTGGCATGAATAAGTTGTCAGTTCTGACGTTATCTGTTGTTTACCTTAGCAGTTGCTAAGACTTGGGTTTTTGAAATGACTTATCAGCGATTTTGGAGTGATTTTATTCGGAGACAGTTGTGTGACAGCATGCTTAATGGTGGTATACACGTTTTCGTACGAATTTGGTGAGCAACAGGTTACATTCCAAGGAGAAATTTGTATTTTCCTCGAAAAAAAAAATTAAATTGGCGCCCGACATGAGGCACACAATCATTATGGCATCAGACAAGGCCAGGGAGATGTGACGCTCCGACAGTAGCTCGGAGAATTCGCTTGAAGAAGGAGTTTGAGCTGTGACAGCTGCCACACAATCTTTGAAGCTCTCAATGTCATGCGAACCAAAAGACGGCGATGAACGAACGATTTTCGTTTCCTATGTACTAAGTCATGAAGCGCTCAATGGTTCAAGGCATCACTAACGAACAGCAGTATAAACCATGTAACTATGATAGAAATCATCGATCGAAATCAACAAAAAGTCTTATCACCACTTTACCACTGAAAAACGAGTCGAAAAGGAGGCGCACGAGAGCCTCTAAATCCGAATAGGTCTGGAAGTGGAATCTATCATTGCCACCAAAGGAACTTAAGAGCTTGAATCAATGTTGAGGCGATCGCTTTATTTAAACCAAAATTCCTTGCGTACATCTCTGCGAAAGGAACGCGAAAATCAACGACCAACACACATCGACCTCATCACTCACGGACTCTCAATGGATATTGTGGCCACGGTGATTTATTCGATGTCCCAAAAGCCTGGTCTGTTGTGAACACAGGACATAAGAAATTAATATTTTATCAAAAACTTGCATGTGAGGCACCTCATTTCTGATCCTTGCATACGCGATCGACTCTCTAGTCTCAGATAGGGCAGTGATTTATTAAGTGTTTGGTTTTTTACTCTCAAAAACAAGCACAGGAAAATTGGAAAATTCTATAAAATTTCCATTAGCGTTGATAACCAATGCTTGCCATTTACTCCTTAAAGATCCGTTTGCCGAAATCTTAACCTTAACTACGCTTTAAGTGATTTATACGGAGAGTCCAATTTGAAGTGATTTTTCGAGCGTAATGGCTGGTATCCTGCTAATAACAGGATACTGTTGTTTTGCAAGGTTGCAATTAATACCGGCTTAAAGGCATAAAGGAGTGGCATCAAAGGCGTCACTTTGGATGATCTAATTGGTCAATTTAGCTGTCCAAAAGGAGAGATAAGGTTAAGGATGGCAAGGGACTAAAAACGGCCTCTAAGGGGTAGCATCTATCCGACTCCGAAACAACCACAAGCCTCGGATATAACGGAACGGATTAATCTTGACGACGCCTGCAAACAATGATCTTCCTTCGGCTCTGTACGTGGAATGTTAGGTCCCGAAAGCATCTTTGAACGAGTCATCGGCAAACATGGCCTACATGACACCACATTCGATAACGGACACAGGCCGATTGATCTTCTAGCCAGAACGCGCTTCCCTCGATATTCACAAAAGCATCTGACGGTCGTCAGATCAATCAATCACCAACCAGATTGATCACATCGCGACCGACGTCAGGCACTCCTCCACTATTCTTGATGTACGAACTTTCCGAGGGGCTAACATCGACTCAGACCACTATCTTGTAGAAGCCAAGATGCGCCTACGGATATCACGAACACAGCGGAGTAGAGTAAGAATACAAAGTTCTGACGTTGGAAAGCTACTATCGCCAGAAACCGCTCGTGCTTTTACGCGTCTCCCTTAAGCTCTCCAATACACCTCAACCCTCCATGCTATCAATAGAACAGCAGTGGAACCTTTGCAAACAAGCCCTGAAAAGCTCTGCATCCAAGGCTCCACCACGAAGAAACACCTGGTTTGATGACGAGTGCAGGAGGATTCACACAGCGAAGCAGAATGCATATAAGGCCTCGCTGCATTAATGAACAAGAGCAGCTCGTGAGCTCTACGAGTTAAAAAGAATTGAGGATTTGGAGAGGTGATACTGCAGGCGTGACGTCCGAAAGTTTTATCAACAGATAAACCGAACATGCCAAGGTTATAAAGCCAGAACGGGAGCCTGCAGGGATGAGAACGGACACTTAGTAGTAGAATCGCAGTCGATGCTGAGAATATGGAAAAACCACTTCGGCAGACCGTATAACGGCGATGTTAATCAATATACTGCTGTCAGGCAAAATGATCCATTTCCCATCGACGAAGACCGCAGAGAATTCCGTCCCCCTGACTCGACGAAGTTAAGATTGCCATATCGAAAATGAAGTCGAATAAAGCTGCTGGCGCAGACGGACTGTCTGCTGGGCTCTTCAAGGCAGCTGGGGATGACCTGGGTAGATGCACGCACCAGCTCATCTGTAGGATATGGTCAGAGGAAAGCATGCCCGAGGAATGGAGTCTCAGCATCGTATGCCCGATCCACAAGAAAGGAGACCCCTCTGACTGCGCCAACCACAGAAGAATAAGTCTTCTTGACATCGCCAACAAAATCTTCTCTGCCGTTTCGTGTGAACGCCTGAAGCCTTTTGTAAATAAGCTGATAGGTCCTTATCAGTACGGATTCAGGCCAGGGAAGACCACCATCGACTAAATCTTCACACTACGACAGATCCTGGAAAAAAAAACAATGAATTTCAAGTCGACACTCACCACCTATTTGTCGACTTCAAAGCCGCATACGATAGCGTAATTAGAGACGAGCTATACAACGCTATGTCTACCTTTGACATACCTGCTAAACTCGTCAGACTATGCAGGATGACTTTTGATGTCAAAAAAGGATTTAGGCAGGGCGATGCGCTGTCGTGTGATTTATTCAACATTATATTAGAAATGATTGTGCAAAAATCACTGGCCAACACCAGAGGCACAATCTTTTTAAATCCTCATAAGTCCTTGCATACGCCGACGATATTGACATAATAGGTAGATCACAGCGAGATGTCAATGAGGCGTTTGCGAGTATTGAGTTGGAGGCCGCGAAAAATGGTTCGGCAGTAAACGAGGGCAAAACTAAATATATATATGCTGTCATCAAAAAAGGACACTCACCACCGATGCCTTGGCCAGGTAGTTAGGGACTTCGTCTACCTTGGCTCCACAGTGACCTGGAACAACGACATCAGTTCCGAAATCAAACGCAGAATCACTCTTGCCAGTCGCTGTTTCTTTGGGCTCAGGAGGCAATTGAGTAATAGAGCCCTCTCCCGAACGACAAGGTTAACTCCATATAAGACCCTTATCATCCCGGTCCTGTTGTACGGCGCAGAAGCATGGACACTATCAAAAGCGGATGAGAAGGCCCTTGGTCGGTTCGAGAGAAAGATTCTGCGCGGGATAAAGACCACGAACTTTACGGGCTGTACAGCGACATGGGTTTAGTCAGGCGTCTACGGATTCAACGCTTAAGATGGCTGGGCCATGTAGAGCGAATGGACACCACAGCTCCAGCCCGGAGAGTCTTTGAATCCAACCCCGAGGGACGAAGAAGCAGAGGACGGCTGCACTTAAGATGGCGCACACAGGTGGAAGGCGACCTCAGCCAACTGGGTGTGCGGCGTTGGAAAAGGTTAGCAAAAGATCGTGCTAGTTGGAGGGGCATGTTGGTTTAGGCCCAGGTTCACCCCGAATTGTAGTGCCCATTAAGAAGAAGAAGAAGAAAATGAGAGATTATTTCCTCACTGTCCTCATTTAGCCTATTGACTCCTGTACTGTGTGGCATAACTAAAGCACCGGCCAGGTTCTGTTGGACAATTTTAGACAAAGAGAAGTTCAAAATCGTTGAAAGATAGCGGTAGCAATGACAGAAACGTTCCCACTGTCATCTTTCACGTAGTCGAATAATACAATCCCAATCGCTGCAAACAAGACGAAAACCATGGTCTTCATTAACACTGGTAGAATTAAGGTAGGGAGCTTGATGTCCAATAGCGTGAAATTGGTGTGATTTTTTTTTTGATTATGGCTTGAATTGCTCGTTCAGTATCTAGGTCGTTAAGACAATGGTATAATAATGCTTCAATTTTCAACGGATTTTGATAATAAATTTTAATAATTTGTAAGCGTTGTTCGGGTGTAAATCTTCCCATGACGAAATGGCAATGCCAACTGAGCATGCTTGACATTGACGCTTGCCACGAATCACCCGTCAATTGTTAAAAACAAAACACTGAAAAACCAAGCAATAAAAAAATCACCCAATAGTTTCGAAAAACCTAACGAAACTCTGATTGCTGCATACGATAGACAGATGGTAATTGTCTAGGCTGAAATGGCGAATTTCTAGCAGGTTTTTTTGCATTCGCGTGTGATTCACAGTCATTTTTACATTTCAGTGTTGCACGATAAAAATGCGGTCAAAACTTGGGTTTATATGTATATAAAGGGTAGGAGGAGGACCTCTTTAGACCCAATATTGTTAAAGATTATCGACAGAATTCTCCGTCGTATAGAAGAACATTGACCTTCTGAGTTGACCAATGAATTTGATCGCTTAAACCCTAAATGCAAGACCTTTTTCTTAGAGCGAATGATGGTAGATGATGAAATAAAACTTCCGGACATGCAATTAGTGAAGTTCCAGAAGGAAGACAGCCCAATACATTCTTGGCCTTAGTACTCAATAAGCACAAGTTATAAAAAGCGATTCGTTTGCTAACAAAATCTGAATAAAGAGCCACAATCAAGAAAGACAATGACTCATGAAAAGAGCATTCAAGTCTGTGAATTCACCTCATCACCGTCCATCGTGTTTATAAATTCTCAAAGTTCGCATCGCTGTACAATTCATCTCTTCACAGATTCAGAATATACAGAATATAATTACTCAAGGCCTGCAATCCGTATGATTTCCACACGGAACCTGTTTATCTTCCCTTTTGAATATTCATCGCGGCAAATTCGTCGTCGTCTTCCATGCTCATCCATCGTACTTATAAAATATTACCACAAAACGACCACGACCTCCATGTATTGTATGTAGATGGCAAGTCCTGCGTGTCGTGTGTAAGGGACATTTCCATTAACGGAAAAGGAAATTATTAACTAGAATCCGGAAGAGTGTTAATTGCTTCAGTGACTTTTGTCATCTAACCGCACACGAGATTTAATGAACATCCAACTATCCAAACAGACAATACAACCAACAACGAACGGTAGGGGTTAAAGGACTACCTACTACATGTAGTTCATGTACGCACGCTATTCATAACCACTAAGGGGTATATGGTATCCATAGTATCAGCTCACTATTATTCAGTCTACAAGTCACATCCATTGTGAGTGTGAGATGGTGTACACCCCGGTTGTCGTCGTCGTTCATGCTAATTGCATGCAATTTAAGCAAATTCCACTGACATTTCTCCGTATGGAAAAATTAAGAGAAAAGTATCTTATATCTACATGAGGCAGTATTTATTAGGAAAAATGTATAACAGCAAACCACTTGAACGAGTGACTGACTGACTGACTGTTTGACCGTACGGCAAACAGACATTATTGGGTCTTGGAGCATTGCATTGGCGTTAAATGGCCACCAAGTGAGTTATAAAGCGGATTTAATACGCTTCACATGACGTTACGAGGTCATGCTGTGAAAAGAAAATCTCCATTCGGCCAGTCGGCCTGAGTGCCCCTCCGTCTGTTTGTTGTACATATGCTCCTCCGACCATGCTATACAAATGATAGAACGAACAAACGACCATCTGTCAAACAGCAGAGAGACGAAGTACATACTATCCATTCGTACTAGTAGGATGCATGGTTGCCGGGTCGAGTATACCATATAGTACAACAGGCAACAAGCAACGAGGTGTGTTTGCTCGATGGCGTGTGCATGCATTTTGTGCAAAGCCAAACAATTAACACTCTATACGCCTTTGGATACAGAGATTTTTCCTTGAATCTGTTTTGTAAATCTTTTCCTCTCTCCAATGCGTTATGGTTGTCTTCTGCGAAGCACGAGTGCATGTTCCTCGTATAAACAGAATATGAGATGCCAAGCACAGGCAGACGCTATGGTTTTCTTTGAAACGCTGATGATCATTTCTGGATTGTTATCAGACCGCCGCACAATCGAATGGTACGCGATAGGCTTTGTTTTTTTCGTTTTTAAACACTTGTGTTAATGAATTTTCTGGAAAGATGTGATGATGGCATGACATACTATACGAATTGTCTGTACGATTTGCTTGACGACCAAATAAAGCCTAGCGTTCACACCATACAACTTGCTTGACCGACTTCACTTGTAATAGAAATTTCGAAGTATTAACATGGCCGCGCATGCTCTGTTTACTTACTTACTTATTTACTTATCAGGCCTGCGATCCATGAAGGATCTGAGCCTGAGCTATAGCTGCCTTCCATCCTTGACGGTCCCGGGCACGCTGCTTCCAATTGTCAAGACCAAGATGTCCTACATCCGCGATTACTTGGTCTTTATACCGGAGGTTCGGTCTTCCTCTCCTTCTCGAACCAGGAGGCTCGGAGTCGAAGACCCTCTTAGCTGGAGCGTTGATGTCCATGCGCTCGATGTGGCCGAGCCAGTGTAGTCGACGGATCATTGCCTTCCGGACTACATCCACATCTTGGTACAGCTCGTAGAGTTCGCGGTTGTGTCTTCTTCTCCATTCACCTTCCTCACAGACAGGACCAAATATCCGGCGCAGAATTTTTCTTTTGAAAGATCCCAAAATCAGCTCCGCTGTCCTGCTTATCGTCCAGCTTTCGGCTCCGTACAGCAAGACTGGCAGAATGAGCGTTTTGTAAAGCATGACTTTGGTCTTTCGAGTGAGGAGTTTTGACCCCAGTTGTTTGGACAAGCCGAAGTAGCAGCGGTTGCCAAGGGCGATTCTACGCCGGATCTCCACTGTGGTGTCATTTGTGGAATTTACATTTGCCCCGAGGTAGACAAACTCCTTAACTACCTCGAAATTGTAGCTGTCAATTGTTATGTTTTGTCCCAGGTGGTGAGCGACGGATTGGTTTTTGCTTGACAGCATGTATTTCGTTTTGTCCTCATTGATCTTAAGACCAATTCGTTTCGCCTGTTCTTCAATCGCCGTGAATGCTTCCTCGATGCCACGGCGAGAACACGCGATGATGTCGATACCATCCGCGTATCCTAGCAGCTGGATGGACTTGAAAAAGATAGTGCCTTCCCTGTTGACGCCTGCCCGTCGCACTATCTGCTCCAGCACCAGGTTGAAGAAGTCACATGACAGCGCATCTCCTTGCCGAAATCCGGTGCACGTTTCGAATGGTTCCGAGGTCCTAGAACCGAGTTGCACGGTGCATCGCGTGTTTTTTAGCGTGGCGCGACACAACTGGATCAGTTTTACCGGGATCTCGAATCCGGCCATCGCCCCAAACAGTGCTTCACGATGAATGCTGTCGTATGCGGCTTTGAAATCGATGAAAAGATGGTGTGTATCGATTCGAAACTCGTTGGTCTTTTCCAGGATTTGTCGAAGTGTGAAAATTTGGTCTATAGTTGATTTGCCGGGCCGGAAGCCGCACTGGTAGCTGCCGATTAGTGCGGTGTCAAATGGTTTTAGACGTTCACACAATACGCTGGACAGGATCTTGTATGCGACATTGAGCAGGGATATACCTCTATAGTTCTTACAAGAGGTAGGATCGCCTTTTTTGTGGATGGGGCATATAGAGCTGGTATTCCAGTCGTCGGGCATGCTCTCATTTTCCCAAATTCTGCAGATGATCTGGTGCATGCTCCCTACCAGAACATCGCCGCCAGCCTTGAAAAGCTCTGATGGCAAGCCATCTGAGCCTGCGGCCTTGTTGTTCTGCAAGGCCCTTGGCTTTCTTGTAAAAGGCTCGTATTTTATGTTTATCCCTAGACTCCTCGATGTCCTTGAGCTGGGAGGCTGCGAGGATTCTTTTCTTTTGTCGCAGTAGTTTCTTCTCCTCCCTTCTTCTGGCTCGGTACTCTTCTCGCGCTGCCCTGGTTTTCCTCTGCAGCGCCTTTTGGTACGCCTCGTCGGTTGCTGCCTTTTTCTGCTCACACTCGCCATCATACCACGGGTTTCTTGTCGGGGGTGGTAGGTATCCTAGTGTGGTTTCGGCTACTTCCTGAATGGCTGAGCGGCAATGCAGCCACATATTATTGGCATTTGTGTTCGACGTAGGCATACCGTAGAGTCTTTCGCTCAGCTGCTCCCTGTAGACTCTGGCAACCTCCGGTGTGCTCAGGCGCCTAATGTCGAACCTCCTCCTGATGGGCTGGTGCAGCTTTCTGACATTGGACAGTCGAGCTCTGAATCTTGCTGCCACGAGGGAGTGGTCAGAGTCGACATTTGCCCCTCTGAATGTTCGCACATCCAGGATGTTTGACGCGTGCCTTGCGTCAATGAGCACATGGTCGATTTGGTTGGCGGTTCGACCGTTCGGAGATCGCCAGGTTGCTGTGTGGATTCGCTTGCGAGGGAATCTTGTGCTACTTATCACCGCATTACGCATGCTCTGTTTACAGGGATGATTATTGATGAAATACTCGAAAATGAAGTAAAAAAGCGAATGTGGATTAAACCATGGGACGGAAAACGTAATAATTTCTCATCAGTAACTGTCTGATTTCATCCAAAGAATTGTTTCCCTGTTCCCTCGCACTGAAATCGTTTTAGCGGGCGATTTCAATGTACACAATTCTCAGTGGCTTCGACATTCTGGACAGACAACACCCGAAGGAAGGTACCTTGAAATTTTTGCTGAGTTAAATCACTTAACTCAACTTGTGAATGAGCCATCACGTATCCCCGATGTTGCTGGTCATACCGCCAACACACTGGACTTGTTTCTTACCTCTCAGCCTGACAAATACACGATCAATGTATTGGAACCCCTAGGCTCGTCTGACCACAGCATGATATCAGCAAAATTCTCGAACTCCCACCATCCAGTTAAAGAAAAAGCTCCTAAGAGAACACTATGGCTATACGAGAAAGCCAACTGGTGCGGCCTTAACAATTTCTTTCGGATCTTTAACTGGTCGTTGTGCATCCTCGACAACGACGTGGACGCCGCAACTGATACTATCGCAAGCATTATCCGAATCGGCATGGCAAATTTTATTCCCAGCAAAATTAAAAGCACCAGGCCTAAGGATAATTCGTGGTTTGACTTGAGCTGCAAAGAGGCTATTAGGCTCAGGGAGCTCAGTTTTCGGGCCTACAAAGCAAACAGTTCTGAGGAAAACCGGAAAAAGTACATACGAGCCAGAAATGACTGCAACACCCACATTCGACGGGTTAAATTCCAATACGACCAAAAATTAAGGTGTAAAATCCTTCAATGTCCCAAAGGTAGCAAAAGTTTCTGGTCGTTTGTAAAAAAACGTAAAAAACTCAACTAAGTCGTCTATACCGACGCTCATCCACAATGACATTCCAGCTGTCACCCCCTTAGACAAAGCTAACCTACTTGCTGCCCATTTCGCAACCAGTTCTCAGCTGCCAGCTTGTACTTTGTCTCCGCCTGTACTAGAGTGCGTCAATTCCACCATGGGACTAATCCACTTCCGCACTCGTACAGTCGCAAGGGTTCTTAAAGACCTCGACATACACAAATCCGCTGGTCCAGATGGTATTGCCCCAATAGTTCTGAAGAGGTGTTGTTCTACGCTCGCAAAACCACTGCGTAAGCTTTTTCACCTCTCCTACACCTCTGAGCTCTTTCCGAGTAGGTGGAAAACAGCATTTGTCCAGCCTATACCCAAAAAAGGCGAATCATCTTCTCCCTCCAACTACCGACCCATTGCACTAACGTCCCTTCTTTCCAAGGTCATGGAAACGCTGATTAACCGTCAGCTTATGAAATATCTTGAATCACGGAAACTCCTCAATGACCGCCAATACGGTTTCCGCAGCAACAGATCCACTGGTGATTTGATGGCATATCTCGCTGAAAAGTGGAATCACTCGCTTCACCAAGCAGGTGAAAGCAAAATTGTTGCACTGGATATTTCGAAAGCATTTGACAGGGTTTGGCACGAAGCCCCTTTGTCGAAAAAGCATGCTTTTGGGATCGATGAGTCTCTTTTTCAATGGATTAGAAGCTACCTTTCGAATCGTTCAATTCAAGTTGTTTTGGACGGATTCAAGTCTGATACTCACTTTGTAAATGCCGGTGTTCCCCAGGGCTCCGTTTTGTCTCCGACACTCTTTCTAATTTTTATAAATAATCTCTTGTCTGTTACTTCTAATCCAATTCACTCCTTCGCTGACGACAGTATCCTTAGCTTCTCATATTCGTTCACCAGTTTACGACCCTGCACTTCGGTTGTAGATAATGAGCTGCAGCGTATGTTAAGTTCATTAAATTCCGATATCGACAGCATTATCCAATGGGGTAAAAACAATAGTGGAATTTAATGCTGTCTCTTGTCGTTAAAGCGTATAAATAACCCGCAGCCATTATCCATGAATGGCACTTGCATCTCAGAAACTGAAAAGCTTTCTATCCTGGGTATGAGTGTTGCTCACAATCTTAATTGGAGCGACCATATATTCAGTGTCGCCAAGAATGCTGCGAAATGCCTAGGATTCTTATACAGATGCAAGAAATATTTGTCACCCTTAGATCTGGCGTTCATTCGCCCCAAATTAGAGTTTAACGCTCATGTCTAGTCCGGTGCTTCCAAGACCTCATTGCACCTACTAGACAGAATACAAAAACGAGCCATAAAACTGATATGTGACTCCAGCATTACCAAAACATTAGACTCGCTGGAACACCGCAGGAATGTTACCTGCCTCTCCCTGTTTTATCGTTACTACCACCAAAAATGCTCTGATGAAATAGCCAGTTGCAATCCGCTCCCTTCAACATTTCTCCCGCAATACACGTCTCCCTAGGAATGCTCACCAATATACCCTGAAACCCGCTTTCGGACGTACTGTCAAACATAGAGAATCTTTCATAAACCGAACCACACGAATCTGGAACTCCCTGCCGGATTCGGTTTTCCCCCCTCAATGCAACATGCAAGCATTTAAGATCAATGTCCATCGGCATCTCCTCTATTCCTCTTCCTTTCTACCTTCTGCCCGCACTATGTCGCCGACATAATAAGGTTATTAGACCTTGAGTGCGCGCAAATTATTAAAAAAAAAAAAAAACAAAAATCAGTAACTGTTAACAGAATTTCATGAAAGTTTTCCAGAGGATTTTCGTAATTATTAGCGAATGGATAGTAACGTATGATGAGTTACTGAGAAAAATAATTCCTCATATGTCGTACAGACAAATCGTATGGTGTGAACCCCGCAATTGACAGAGCGGTCAAACAGATGAATGGTGTACCGGTGGTGTAATTCAGTGGCTCTATTAAGCCTGGGTCACAAACAACATGCGTCTCCGACCGGCACGATCTCTGGCCAGCGATTTCCTGTATCGCACGCCCAGTTGGTTGAGGCCCCTCTTCACCTACGTGCACCACCTTCGATGCGGCCGTCCTTTGTTGCGTCATCTCTCGGGGTTGGATTCGGAGACTCTTCGGGCTGGAGCTGTGATGTCTACTTGCTGTACAGGGCCCAGCCATCTTGGACATTTATCCGTAGACGTCTGGCCAGGCCCATGTCACCGTACAGTCAATAGAGTTCGTCTTTGAATATTCTTCTTCACTATCCCTTAATACAAACGGGACCGAAAATTACACGCAGAATTTTAATCTATAATCATCCAAGTACCTCCTCATCCATTTCTGATACGGTCCAAGCCTCTGCGCCATCAAGGGTCACCTTGATTTTTCGAGAGAGGACTCTGCTTGTCAATTGCCCCTGGAGCCTAAAGAAACAGCGGTTGGCAAGAGTTATTTTGCCTCTAATCTCAGCGATGGTACTGTTGCCACTTGTAATTAGTGAGTCAAGGTAGACGAAATCCTGGACCATACCAAATTGCAGCTGCTCATAGTGACGTTCTGGCCAAGACATCCGTGTTGAGCTGCTTTCTTTGATGGCAGCCCTCGTTTACCTTCAGACCCACTTTAGCCACTTCTGCTTCAATGCTCACAAAAGCTTCACTGACGCCTCGCTGTGCTCTCTCAATTACGTCAATGTCACCAACATATGCAAGCAATTATGAAGACTTGAAATAGATCGTGCCTCTTGGATTGCCTTTTCAAGACTGATGTTGAAGAAGTCACATGTCTGAATCCTTTGATTTCAAAGCTCTCGGTCAATTCGGCGCTGGCGCTGTTGGAGCAGCCAGAATTCTCCATTGTCATTCTACACAATCTGACGAATTTGGCAGGGATGTCAGAATGCGCTCGTCCCTATAAACACGGTTTTTGGTCTATTGTTGATTTTTCTGGCTTAAAATCACATTTATAGGAATCTATCAGATTTCTGCCGAATGGTTCCAGGCGTTCACACAGCCCGGCAGAGAGGATCTTATTAACGATGTTAAGCGGGCTTATGCCCTTATAATTAGCGCAATTCAAAGGATCTCCTCTCTCATGGACCGGGCAAACGATGTTGAGGTTCCACCCATGGGGCAAGCTTTCTTCCGACCATATTCTACAGATGAGTTGATGCACGTTCCCAATCAATCCACTCAGCTCTGCGCCAAGAGCTGTTTAGATGTCGGTATCCTAACTTCGTTTAGGTCGGATGGACGGAGTTCTCTTTCATATTCTTCCAAGGTTGAATGGTTCATTCGACCTAACCGAATTTGATTATCATCGCTGTATACAGTCTGCAGAAGTGGTCTTTCCATATTCTCAGCATCGGCTGTAAGTCAACTACTAGATGTCCGCTTTCATCACGGCAAGTTTCTGCTCTGGCTTTATACCCGTGGCCTAATCGTCTCTCCATCTCACCGACCTTGCGCTTCTCATGTTTCTTCTTTTTCGTTTTGAAAAGCGCTTGTTCCTCCGTTCCTTTCCGTTTGTAGCGCTCCCAAGTGGCTCTCGTCCACTGATGCAACATGGCCATGTATGAGCCTCTCTGCATCCGTTATCAAACAGTTGCAAACCTAATACATCAGAGGCGGCACCCTTGATGACGTTTTGGCACCGTATCCACTGATGTTCTATGGCGCAGCTTGCATCTGATCTCGGGAGAGCTTGAGGGAGATATGATCAGCGAAAGTCCTGGCGGTCTCTTACAACCTCAGCTTTCTGACGCCAACATGAAGACAAAGACGAAAATGAAGCGCTAAATCAACGGAATTCAACTACATTCATGCAAATTGGTTATGGATAGCTTCCAAAAAAGTTTGCGCTGACAGCAAAGCCATGGGCGCCGCCATTTACCTAACATACTATTGCACATATAGCCCCATCCTATAGACTTTTCGTACATTTTGCGCACATTCTGGCCATCCGTCACACTAAAATCAAAGACAGAAAGCACAGCGCAAGACGGCTGAAATCAAACTGTCACTTTGACAGCTGACTCCTTTCCCTCTTTCCCATTTATCGCAATTTCGTAAATACAAATACCGCTGCTAACATATTTCGATAGAGGGTAACCACACAGAGCTGACACTCGGCGGCTTTGTTCGTTGACTTTGGTATTTCGCGCAACATCTACAGTCAAGGTCATAAAAACCACATCACTTATTTGATTGAATATTTTACACCACACAAAACAAATGTCAAAGTTCAGCAAATTCAAAAAATACAACCAGACGAGACAACATGGCAAAGGGAAAGAGAACGGGAAAGGGAAGGATTTGAAGGTCCTTGTATCCAGTGAGCTGTTTTCGCATTTTTCCTGTGAATTACCTTTTTTCATAATTAAAATCGCTTACCCAGGCCATGTTGAATTTTTTACTGATTAAGCACGACAACAAGAGAGTTAATAAAGCCCTCATAAACAACAAACATGAAATTTATGGTTATCATGGGAAAATACAAAACCGCAATAGCACGAGGCGAAGAAAAATAAGATGAAATAAAAGCTGTAGATACTCAGTTCATTTCCTGTAAATCAAATTCCCAAAGGAATGCTTTTCGGCGCGTGTTTTTCCTAAACGTGATGGGAATTTTTGTATCTCTGCCCCTGTGAATTCGAGAATGGGATGAACTTAAGGTGCGTTGAAACCTCTTTGTTTACCGATGAGGCGATTCACCCTTGACGGTATATTTTTCCTTGATTTTTTCATCTCGCTTTTTCTATTGCGCTCTCGAATTCGTCGGGGGAAAGGACAAAAAAAAAGATTATTCTTTTCGTTTATTTGCAGTAAATAGAAGGTCAAATACGAGAGGTGACTGTTTGCCAAGAATTACGATTTGTGGAAAGTGGGTCCTCATGACCCGAGGGATAAAGATTATAGGTAGTGATGTCATTGTTTAGGATTAGCGTTGACATTTCTTAATAAGAAACAACGTCTTTTAGGACAATCGTAAAGCCACACAGAGTGTGTACTAGGCTAATAGTATCACTTAATATTTATGGCCAGATGTGCTAACTGCCAGGTTATTAAATTCGAAAATCGACCAATAAATCTACGACAGTTCTTTACCAACTTTATAGTAAACAATTTATCGACTGATTAACGAACCTCCAGACATCTGGACGAGCAAACTCTTCCGAAAATTGAGCAGCAAATGCCTGGTTAGTGCCTTAGGTGTAGTCCTTCAATCAATCAATCCGTCAATCCATCCATCAATTGATTAACGAATCCCCTAGCAGCAGGACAAGTAATTACTCAAACAAAAACAAAAACAAAGATGATTAGGCACCATAAAGAGTGCCTTAAATATGTTCTTTCGACCAATCAATCATCCCATGAATCAGTCAATCAATCTATTAACAGATTAATAAACCTCATGACAGCTTGACGATAAAATACTTGAAAAAATGATTATTAAGTACCTTAGGCAAGGCCTTAGATATGCTCCTCCAACCAATCAATCAATTCATCAATCTGTCAATCAATCCATAAATAAGTCAATCAATCCATCAATTGATTAGCGAACCTCCAAGCATATGGACAAAAAAATTTATCAAAAAATTCAGCAGCAAGTGCATTGGTCAGTGCCTTAGATGTACTCCTTCAATCAATAAATCCGCCAATCAATCCATCAATTGATTAACGAATCCACTGACAGCAGGACGAGAAATTACGTCCAAACATTTTTATTGAATGCCTTAGACAGTGCTTTAGACATGTTCCTCCAATCAATCAATCAACCAATCAGTCAATCAATCCATAAGTAAGCCAATCAATCCATAAATCGACTAAGAAATTTCCTGGCAGCAGGACGAGAAATAACTTAAAAAAAATTGAGCGGCAAGTGCCTTAGATCTATTCCTTAAATCAATCAATTCATCAATTGATTAGCTAATCCCCTGGCAGCAGGACGAGGAACTACTTCAAAAAAAAAAAAAAAAGATCATTAAGTACCATAGAGAGTGCCTCAAATATGTTCCTTCGACCCATCAATCAATCCATCAATCAGTCAATCAATCTATCTATCAACTTCATAACAGCTGGACGAGAAAATACTTCAAAAAATCATTATTAAGTGCAATAGACGAGCTCCTCCAAACAAACAATCAATTCATCAATCTGTCAATCAATCTATCAATTGATTAACGAATCTCCTAGCAGATGGATGAGAAAAAATGTAAAAAAAATGTATCAATCAGCGCCATACTTAAAGGCTATCAAAATTCGTTGGATTACATCAATCGATTGACCGCATGACGACATTTTTAGTCGGTTTTACCCTCAAATTTGCATTATCCGGGACGTAATCAATCGTTATTCACATAGCGCAACGAAGGACCGCAAGAAGAACAAACTCACGCAAACGTAGGATCAAAAAAACCAACGCAACTTGCCACCAAAAACACACGATTAAGCCCATAAAGACACATAAGAACAAATTAAAACCACCATCCGATAACAGTCCATTAACAATTAAACCTGCTCCCTCCCAGCCCGACGACCGTAACTGTCATAAATCCCAGTTAAACACTAACCCCCGATCGTTTAACGACATTTATATGCCACAAATGTAACCATAAATTAGCTAACACCCTGCCAAATCCACAGCAACTGGATTTTCTTCAATAAATTTCGCACCGAAGAAATACTCGCATGCTACGTACAATAATGTACCTCGAAATGAGGTGCACACCATTTGAGACGAATATCTCTTCTTCACATAGGCAAATCCTGAACATAAAAACAAAAAAAGCATTTTATTCGTTCGTTTTTACGATAAATAAAAACAAGACAATTGGCAAGACCACAAGGACGCCAAAATAACTGCCACAAAGCCGACGATGCCGATGCGTCCATCTATCATCGAAAGTTCAAGAGTCATGTGCGGTACACAATGGCAAACGAGCAAATGACACCACACAAGAGTGAAATCTTAAATTGCCCACAATAAAAATCCGATAAATCCCTGTTAATCCTTTATTTTATGCATGAACCACAAAACAAGGACCGACCATATCAGGAGGACCAGATACTCCAGAGCATATAGCGTACATGTGCGATGTGCGTAGTAAAAAAAAGTCATTCGCGTCGAGGTGGTGACCATAACAAATTCGATTTCGTACGTTTTTCGGCCGAAGCGGATATCGGTGGCTTTCTGTTATGAAAACTGATTTGGTGCGGGGCCCAACAAACTTACATTGTAATCAAGAGCATTAAAGGAGGTGTGATAAGGATGGTGCCCCGCATGCAGAATGAGGCGAGCCCGAGTATAGCCCATGTAGGGCGATTGGGTCGCAAATGGAAATTTTGTTTCCCGATGGTAATTGGGAGAATCAAACGTCAAAACTGCGTGACTTCAAGTCATGGAATGTAATGCTAACCAGATTGAGATGGTCGCTGCTCAAAAGGACACGATCACGACAACGACAAATGACGGTTGAACTTTGTACAATAAACTGCGATGTGAAAGTTATTGAGTTTTATTGCGCAATCCGAATACTACGTATGTATATTCGCGACCGAGTCCGGAAATGACGGCAATCCTACAATCACTGTGAAAATATTTATCCTCGCCGTGTTTGCGTTTCGGCTGAAAGCTTACTCTGAGACCATCATGGGAGTGCGGACGGTACGAGTGTATGACTATGGACTGACAAATCAATTATTGCGGTGACTTTTGCCTACTTTACCCTTTTTGTTTGTGAGTCGTTGGGTCAAGCTAACGCCAATGACATGCAAACAAATAAAAAATTAAAAAGCGAATTGTGTGGAATGAGGAAAGGTCTTTTTTAATATCTGAACCAAACTTCCTGATTGTAATAAATACGTGGATGCGGATCAAAATGTTTGCAATAAAAATACAATCCGGATGTTCGAAATGAAGGAAATCCCTATGCAATACAAGGACTTCATTAAGGCGAGTTCATTACATGCGAGTTTTTAAAAGGGCAGTAAAAAAGTGATTTTTATTTGTTTAAAAGCAATAACGAGAGATGTCAAACCAATGGATTTTCATCATACATTATGAACATACCCATACCAACTGACAATTGGTCTCCATCGCTATATACAGTGATGGCTAGACGAATTGGACGCTAGTAATAAATTTATTAAAGAAAATCATGTTTTAAAAGACGCCCCGAAGCAAGATGATAGCGTGATAGCTGATGACTTAAGGATGTTAAAACAGGAGTGCTAACGGAAAAACCCAAGAGTTTTCATCGATAAATAATAATTTGAGATGTCCAAAGACCAACTTTATGCCCAGCAATTTCACATTTGACAAAGATTTGTGGCGTCAGGCTGGACTTAAATTAGATCTATTGTCTTATTGCTAAGCTAGGCGAGAAGATACTCTACTTTTCCAATAAAGCTTGCGATCGAACTTACCGCGACATCGAATACATATGTATATCCCTGGAGGAGAGACATCATTTCGTTGAAGAGCATGCGTTTTCTGAGGTGGTAAGGTGCATCATATTCAGAGAGTGCGAGGGTTGGTTTTATTTATGAGAATAATGTCGGACACTCCAGTGACCCAAGAGGTAGATGACCAGTTTTTGGATGTCATCTCTCTTAATATTAATGTTCTATTTTTGACAGCTCAAGCATGACTATTGATATGTGCACCTGGCAAAGACGATCAGTTAGCACTGCCACTTGCACTCGCACAACGCTTACAAGTTGTTGAATATTATTATCAAAATTCGTGCTTTGTGGAAAACGTCCTTCGCACACTTCGATCATTTTACGGACGCCATAATCGACCTACTAAGCAAGCAATTCAAGCCATAGTGACCGATTTCATCTTCTTGGACTACAAGCCTCCTATCTGTATACGTAGAATCTACCAGTTCCAAAGAAGACCGTGATTTATGCATTCATCGCCATTCGCAGTAATTAGGATTGTGTGACTGGACTACGTGGAAGATGAGCGTGAGACTCTCCGGCCTAGCCATCTTAGGCGTTGAATCCGTAGACGCCTAACTAGACTCATGTCGCTGTACAACCCGTAAAGTTCGTGGTTGAATCTTTTCGTCCCTCCCCCGTCTGCGTTTATAGGCCCGAAAATCACGCGCAAAATCTTTCTCTCGAACCAACCAAGGGCCTCCTCATCTGCTTTTGATAGCGTCCATGCTTCTGCGCCGTAAGGCAGGGCCGGGATGATAGGGGTCTTGTATAGAGTTAACTTGGTGGTTCGAGAGAAAGCTCTATTACTCAATTGCCGCCTGAGGCCAAAGAAACAGCGATTGGCAAGAGTGATTCTGCGTTTGATTTCGGAACTGATGTCGTTTTTCTAGGTCACTGCGGAGCCAAGGTAGACGAAGTCTTTAACTTCCTTAAGCTTATAGCCGCTAATACAAATGTTGTGGCACAGACGTTCGATGGAAGCGGTCCTTTTTTGATGATAGCATACATTTAGTTTGCCCTCATTTACTGTCAAACTAATTTTCGCCGCCTTCGCCTCAATACTCGTAAATTACATCTTGCTGTGTTCTAATACGATGTTGAAGAAATACAACAGCGCTGCCTAAGTCCTTTTTGACATCAAAACTATCGGCCAGGACTTCACCGATTCGGATGGAGCAGCGAGCATTCTAAAAAGTCATCCTGCATGGTCTGACGAGCTTAGCAGGGATATCTGGGCATATCAGGGCAGGATCTGCCGTAGTGTGACGGTTTGGCCGGTGGAGTTCTCTGGGCTGAAGCCTCACTGATAAGGACCTATCAGCTTATTTAAAAAAAGCCTTCAGGCGTTCACACAAAACGGCGGAGAAGATTTTGTAGGCGATGCTAAGGAGGCTTATTTCTCTGTAATTGGCGCAATCAAAGGGATCTCCTTTCTTGTGGATCGGGCAAACGATGCCGAGATTCCATTTCTCGGATATGCTTTCCTTTGACCATATCATCTCCAGCTGCTTTGAAGAGCTCAAAAGACAGTCCGTCTGCGCCAGCGGCCTTATTCGGCTTGAGTGTCGATGTGGCAATCTTAACTTCGTCGAGGTCAGTGGCAGGTAATTCTCTGCGATCTTCGTCGTTAAAAAATGGATCATTGTGCCTGACAGCGGTATATTAACTAACATCGCCGTTAAACAGTCTGCAGGATTGGTTTTTCTATATATATTCTCAACATCGACTGCGATTCTACTACTAGGTGTCCGTTCTCATAACTACAGGTTTCCGTTCAGACATTATAACCTTGGCATGTTCGCACCGTGGCGCAGTGGGTAGTGTGTTGGCCTCTGACGCCGATGGCACGGGATCGAATCCCGACACAGCCATGCCATCGGACGTGTTTTCATGGTGTTTCTCCTCAGCGGGGTTCTGATAAAACCCCCTGTAGTAAAATTGTCATGAAAAGCTTCTCGAAATTCGCCCTTCGGAACCGGCAATAAACTGTAGGTCCCTTTCTCCTATGGGAAAATAAAATCACACACAACATGGGTGATTGAGAGAAGCTCGGCTCAGGTCCTTCATGGACTGCAACGCCAACATACATACATACATTCCAAACTTTGACAGCGAAATTCGAACATAACCGTCGGTTCGTATCCTCAACAATATCTTCTTCAGCGTATTATCTCGTCAAATATTTTAAGTCTGTTAAACCCGCGATAAGATACCTTTCTACTTATAAGATGACATTTAAAATCAGTAAAGCTTGAAGTGACCTAGTTCCATTGACCCCGACTGTAGCCACATACGAGCGTGTGTCAATTTTCGCCATTTTTGGCATGACTGTGTTCGGAGAGTATTTCATTTTTTTTTCGTTTTTTGTAACTTGCATTTTAGCTCACTAATGAACCAATTATGATCCACTTCTGACAGCAAACAAGTTCATCGTCCCACATTCCAGGCCACATGCATCGATAGAAGAGAAAAAGGGAAAAACGAAAAATAAAATAAAAAAACCAAACTCCATCCTCCCAGCACTCGTTGTGTAAACAAAGAGTAAATTCAAATTCCCAAAGCAATTAAATTCCATCGATAACTCACCGAGCAATGATTCTTTCTTTTTACATTCCACCCTGCCATTCCCCTATCTATCGTTCCTGTTAGAACTCACAATTGCTTGTGTCTTGCGCCAATTTACACTCCATCGGTTCCGTACCGCTTCAAGCGTACGAGACGTCGACGACGAAGAACAAATACGAGAGTAACGTACTCCTACGAAATCCATGAGAACGCATAGCATGGTTAAATTAATTCGAAAACAACAAAACGGGGAACAAAAATGTGAAGATGAGAAATGAGAAATGTGAAATCCAACACCAGCAGTGTCTGAAACGACACATAGTAGCAGTACGGCGGCAATGTGTTGTCTTCGTTTCTAGTTTCACGGTTTTGCCGTTCCGAATTGTCGCTCGTTGAGTTTGAGTTGTGAGTTGTACGAGTATGTTGCGCGGTTGCCATGAGCCATCATTTTTGCTTTGTTTAGGTACTGCAAACATGAAATTGATAACAAAATGAGAATGACAATCGAAGGGAAACGGAGCAACTGGCAAGGAGCACGGAGAGCATCAGAATTGATTTCTATTTCAGAACATAAAACAAAATCGGGGGGCGGCGAAAAAACACATGTCAAAACAATGTCATATCAACAATGCCCCGATGGCAGAAATGTGTATTTTTTGGTTGCTGTATGCCTATGTAGATGGTGGAGGCAAGTGGATTACTAATGAGACAAAACAGTGACAATGATATTCGACTTTGAATTACTTCACTGTACATGGTAAAGGGAGGGACGGGACAGGAATCACGTGCCGAGATAATGCCTTAAAGGCTATGATGGATGGAGTATTCGATGGAAGAAAAAACATGAGCTTGAAGCTTCAGCTTACTTGGATACAAATTACGCCGGATGATAGTAATAGACACCAGCAAACGTGAATATGACAATTGCAAATGGCTCGAAGAGCTTATTAAGCCATTAGGACGACTCTTTAATGCATAAGGCAACAAAAATAGGGAAAAAATGACATATCACTGACACTCAATGACATGCCACATAAATTTGCAATCACATTTATCAGAAACGTCAATATTTCAACTGAAGACACCCTCCTGCCTGCAGGCAATCACGTTAATTAACTTGAGTGTCAGTTCCATTGTGTTTTTCTTTCAATTCATTTTAGTTTTTCGGGGCGCAAAACTTGGTTGCATTCATATTTGATGAGCATTGAGTGATTTCAACGAGCGTCACTTTGACGTCTTGATGACTAATGTAATGGTATTTCTTCGGACCTGTCAGAAGGAGCTGTCAAATATTTGATTGTGCTAGTACTTATAGCTTTTTTGTTTTTGTTTCTTTAAAGTCACTCTGACAGTTGACAGTTGGTAGTGTTTGAAGGAACCGCGGCCATGTCAAATAAATGAATGACAGCCAAAGAAACAAAGGACTGTCCAAGTCAGGTGCAGGAAAGTAAACGTCAATTTGACAAAGACGCTATGTCCATTGTCATCCAACTTTCTGTCATTTATTTAACTGATTGTTTGCTATTTATTGCTATGAAGTCGTATTTCATTGATGACCGCATTCAAGCTATTAAAAGGCGCTGCAAAAATGGAGAAAAATTTCAACATTTCGCGCACTTTATGTACATTTTGGTCGACCAAGCCGCACCAAGGACAAAGGAGGGCCCCGTAGGGGTAGCATCTATCCAACGGGTGCTGGCTGTTAGTAAGTCCCACCACCTCGTGGAGATTTCCTCTGGAAATTACAGACGGACAAGGACGAATGGCGAGTTGCATGCACCAAAAAAGAGGTTTAGTCGGTTGGGCTACGGCCTGATAAGCCATAACCACTAAAAAAAAAAACACATACTCAGAGACAACCACAAGCCTCCGATTTAACGGGCGGACTACATGTTGACGACCCCTGCAAACGTATAAAAGGACATGAGTATCGGCTCTGTATGTCCCTTAACAGACCGGGTGCTGCTGAACAGTTAGAAAAAGGCAAAATACATTATCGCAATCCAAGACGTGCTATAGGATGGACCGAGTAAAAAGAGGATTAACAACTGAAAAACCACGGAAACTGCTACAAAGAGAACAAACAACGCCTATGCGGATTTGTTGTTCGAGGTGGACTTAGGCAAAAGGTCCTACTCGTCCGGCATGTGAGCGAAGGCCTCATAATAATAAGCATCAGAGCTATCTTCGGGAACATCAGCCTGATTTGCGCTCACACCTCCACAGAAGAAAAAGACGACAGAGTCAAAGATGACTTCTATGACCTCCTAGATAACACATACGCTCAATGTTCCAGCTATTGCACAAAGATTGTTCTAGGAAATTTCAACACGAAGCTGGGTAACGAGGACATCTTAGAATGAGTCATAGGAAAGCATAGCCTACACGACACCACGTCGGAAAACGAATTCGTCATTCATAATAGACTTTATGACAAGGTGTAATCTCCTAGTAGCTAGTACATGATTCTCACATCTCAATATCCATAAGAGGACCTGGCGGTCTCCTCATCAATTATCTGTTAATCAAATCGATCGTATTGCGATTGACGCCAGACACTCTTGCAGCATCTTGGACATGCGAACCTTCTGAGGAGCCAATATTGACTCGGATCATTAGCTTATTGCAGCCAAGGTACGTATGCGGATATCGCGAACACTGCGGAGTCGAGCAGGACCAGTAACATTTTTAACGTTGGGAAGCTGCAATCGCAAGGGACCACCAGGACGTGTCTTCCTCAAGCTCTCCCAAGAGCCGATGCAAACTGCACAAACCATAGAACAGCAATGGGGACGTTGGCAAAGCGCCATCAGGGGATGCTGCCTCTGATGTATTAGGTTCCCAGCCACCACCTATGAGAAACCCTTGTTTTGATGACGTGTGCTAACAGGTATATGTAGAAAAACAGAATGCATACATGGCCGCGTTGCATCGACGGAGGAGAACTGCTCGTGAGCTTTATGAGCGGAATAAAAGGGAGGAGCATGCTCTTTTCAGAAGGAATTAGAAAGAGCACGAGAAGCGCGCGATCGAGGAGATGGAGAGATGTTACTGCAGGAACGACGTTCGAAATTTTACCAGAAAGTAAAACGGGCATGCCAAGGCTATAAAGCCAGAGCAGAAGCCTGCAGGGATGAGCACGGACACCTCGACTCACAGTCGGTACTAAGAATCTGGAAAGACTACTTCTGCAGACTGTATTGCGGCGATGACAAAACAGATTCCGCTGTCAGGCAGAATGGCCCATTACAACGAACGATGAGAGCAGAATTCCACACCCCTGAACTGGATATAGTTAAGAATGCCTTTTCTAAGCTTAAGTCCAACAAATCTGCTGGAGCAGACGGACTACCTGACGAGCCCTTTAAGGCAGCTGGAGATGACCTGGTTGGGAATATGCTCATCTGTAAGATATGGTCAGGGGAATTCATGCCCGATGAAAGGAATCTTAGTATCGTTGCCCCGAACCAGGAGACCATTTGTCTGCGGTAGTTACAGAGGTATAAGTCTCCTGGACATCACTTATAAGATCTTCTTTGCTGTACTGTGTGAACGTGTGAAACGGTTCGTTAATATACTGATTGGTCCATATCAGTGTGGTTTTAGGCCCAGGAGACTCGCGCACGTTCAAGAGTTTTTATATTCTCTTATGATGTGTTTTAGACACACAGCCTGAACGGAGTGCAGTGGTTTGGGTCGTTGATGTTCGTTCACTACTCTCAGGGGTGGTTGTCCTAGATAGGACGAGAGCCGACCAATTCCGGGTTGGTTATAGTCCGTAGTAATTCGTTCGAGCACTTTAGTATTGCATACGCAGAGGATGAATTTCAGTTGACCATATACTGTGAGTGTTATGCCTTCAGCAGTACGTCTGGTCACTTTCCATTCACAACTGCGTTGCATACTTTTTGTCCGTTTAGGAATTACTTTTTCTTGGCCACGAAGAAAATTTGAACTATAGACCTTCCGCTCGACGGTCGATGATGTTAACCACTGCACCACAGATTCCCTGCGGCAGATCCTGGAAAAAACCAACGAATTCCAGATCGATACCCACCATCTGTATGTCGACTTTAAGGCCGCAAACGATAGCGTTCATATAGACGAGCTATACAGCGCCATGTCTAGTTTTGACATCCCCGCCAAACTCGTCAGATTGTGCAGAATGACATTTGAGAACTCTCGCTGCCCCATCAGGGTCGAAAGCGACTTGACCGAAACCTTTAATGTCAAAGAAGTTTTTAGACAGGGCGACACGCTATCGTGTGACTTTTTCAACATCGTCCTTCAAAGGATCATGCAAAACTCGCTGGTCAATACGAGGGGCACGATCTTTTTCAAGTTCGTAACACTGCTCACATATACCGATGACATTAACATAGTTGGACGAATTCAGCGGGACGTCATCGGGACCTTTAGCATTGAGGCGAAAGCGGCTAAAATGGGACTGGCGGTAAATAAGGGCAAGACGAGATATATGTGGTCGTCGAAAAAGGACACGAACCACCGGTGTCTTGGCCAGGGCGCAAATATTGGCAAGTATAATTTCGAGGTAGTCAAGGACTTTACCTAGGTGATATGCAGCAATGAGATCAGCGCCGAAATTAGGCTCGGAAGGCAATGGAGAAGCAGCGACCTCTCTCGGAAAACCAAGGCGACCATATACAAGGTTCTTATCATCCCGGTCCTGCTTTATGGCGCAGAGACATGGGACCTCATCGAAAGTGGATGAGGAGGCCCTTGGTCGTTTTGAGACCATGGGGAGTGGAGGAGAAGACTTAATAGTGAATTGTACGAGCTGTACAGCGACATAAACTAAGATGCATAGGTCATGTAGGTGTGGAAACCACAGCTCCGGTCCAAAAGGTCTTTGAATTCAACCCTGAGGAGCGACGTATTCGAGGACGGCCAAATTTAAGATGTCGCACGCAAGTGGAAGAGGACCTCAACCAACTAGGCGTGCGGCACTCGAGACTACTGTCGAAAGACCGCGCCAGTTGGAGAGGTTTTTTAAAGGAGGCCCAGGTTCGCTATGAACTGTAGCGCCGAGAAACAAGAAGAAGAAGAAGACCCTTCTGCATTCGCGTTTACTTTTCTGCACCTTATTTGGTCAACCTCATAAGAATCACTGAAGAAAGATTCAATTGCAGCAACTAAACCAGAATATTGACGCAGTGCTCGGAGGCAATCGATTGCGATTAATATCAATCGCTTCCGAACCATTTGGAACAAAGCTCACAGTATCATATCGCCTTCACTAGCACACAAAAGCTAAAACAGATATCTGCCGTCAATTCACAGAGCCAACAGTAGTATTTGTGTTACCGTGATGCCTTCCTGCCTGTCTGTCTGCTTGTTGTCGCTTCCATCTCCGCAGAACCGAACGGATTGATATAGTAGTTGAGCCGATGACGATGAAGAAGAACACCTCAGCCCCCTATGTTTCACCCACACTTTTCAGTTGCTGCCATACATTCGGTACACACAGAGTATCTATGTAGTCTGCACCTCGTGCACATAAAGCGAGTACTGTCGAGGAACAAAAAGCAGATGGATTTGTGTCGTACAAACAATGGAGGGATACGGCGCGTCGAGAAGATGTATATCGAGACAATTTTTCAATTTAGAAAGCACGTTCGTGAAATTGACTTAAATTGGAGGCAGCTGACTTCAGCACGGCAGTGCAGTAGCCATAGCAGCAGAAAGCCTCATCCCAATGTTGACCAAAAACCGCCTACGCCACCTTCTCTTCCTCGACGAATTCATTTCAATTTTGTATTCAGATTTCTCGTTTTTTTTTTTAAATCATTTTCTATGCCATCTACTCGCTTCATGTTGGCACACTATTTTATTCGGTTTACTTCCTCTCCATTTTGCTGTGTATCTATCTGAACATCTACATATCTATACAGTTTATTATACAACTAGGAATGGTATCATAATACTTTGGCAAGACTACTAGTCGAGAATATATTTCTGCGGAGCTAGTGGTTCCATCACGATGGTTCTATGATGCCAGGACCCTGGTTTTATGCTCCTACTAGTTAGTGCTGTTTCCGCGCAATTCCGCATAACGTCCACGCTCATTTTGTTACACAAAAAACTACGCCAATCTAGATACATACTTCATTAGAATTTCAAATTATGACCATTTTTTTTCTCTCACCCTGTTATTGTATCTCCTATCTTCTTTTGGGCCGAAATTGAAAAGTTTTTTTCACTTTTCAATTGCCGAAGGTCATTACTCGTGCCAGGGAACGACGACGCGTGGTCGGAGTGCATCATCATAACAATCAATTATCAAAGTGCTCCCTTGGAGCATTCTCGTGGGAATGGGCGTTTTGTCGCAAAGGGAATTGCTGCGTAAATAATATTTCTCGCTGACTTATGCTCAAGCTCGAGCTGTCATCATCGGTCGGGGGTGGGAGTGTTCTGTTTCAAGTCCAAATAAAAGTATGCTCCAACCAACATTTCAATTTTGTTCCGTTCTTTTTCGCTTTCATTTTCACGCTCTTGTCGATCCAGTCAGGCTTGAAATGATATAAGGTTAAGCCATTTGGGGTGAAGACGAACAGATCATATACTAGGTAGATCCAAGGGATGAGATAATCCCTTTTGCGTGGCTTTTTTCCATCCGCCCTGCGAATGATATTTAGTTTAAGGTCAGGTCGTATGTATACGGGGGGAGACTTAAGCTCATTTCGATGACATGAGTGTACTATGGATACTATGGATGTGTCAGCAGTTTAAATTGCTCTTGATGGACACATGGGCATACGAGCACATGTGGACATGTGGACAGACTTTACTCCGTTGAAGCGAGGTGAAATTCAATTACTTTTATGCTTTCATTGCATTAAGTATCTTTTTTCCTTATACATACATTGAACACCGACCTATGTATCTACTGTCAGCGGAAATTTAGAATCCCAACCCGTCATCATCCCCTCGTCATTCTATTATTTACTACGAATTAGATTAAACATTCAATTTGAAATTAAAATTGACAAAACTGCAAATTGCAAACGATCAGAATGGAGATAAAGGTAGTAGTTGGTGGCTTTTAGGTTATGAACGATAGAGGGTTGTTTAACTGTTTTTGAATGAATTTTCAGTAGCTATTTGGGTTTTATAGCCCGCATGGGAGTTTCTATTGATGCCATTAATATCTGGCAAATGAATTATTGCTGCCGCGGGATACATTTCGACTGATGACAGTCACAGACCACAAAATTTGGCATAGACAATGGCAATACGGACTTTGGGGGATTTAAGAAAAAGACGTGAAAACTCGTCTCGGTGTGACGCGAAATATATGAATTCTTGACATAAACAATGGATAAATGAGTGATTATTTATTTTACACACGAATGTTCGGTTTAATGCATATTTTTGCCACTATGGTGAGACAGTCTAATACGCAGGTTGCCGGTTAAGTATGGAGATGTGACAACTCGTATTTGTCGTCGTAAAGTTGTACGTTTTTAGTGGTAAACGTACTCAGAATGTTGTGTCATTCGAGTACTATTTGTGTATCTACGACCTTTGAGAAAAACACGCTATCACGCATCCACTTTACAGCTCTTGATATCTTCATTCCTTCCTCTCTCTTTACCTTCTGATCCTACTGAGTCGCCGACATTATAAGGTTCAACCTTGAGTGCGTTCTTATTTCTTCTTCTTCTTCTTCGTGACACTACAGACTGGTGTGGTCTTGGGCCTCAACCATCAAGCGCCTTCAGCCAGCGCGAGTTATCATTCGTATGACAGCAGTCATACAATAAAACACACAAAACATTGTTTTATATATTTATTAAAACACCACAATACATGTTACGACCTAAACAACACGCGACTTAAACAATGACTGAACTTTGACTGACTTTTCTACTTGGTAATTCGCTCCAGCTTTATCTTCTTTCAAAGATAGAGCTGGAGAGAGAAACCGTATCAAAGATCAACAATACACTTGTTGTTTTGCTGAACAAAACACCAAGTGTGGGGAAAGACGGGTGTAGGGTTGTTACAGCATGTAACTCGCGCACACCAAGTTGATTGAGGTCCTTCTCCACTTGTGTGAGCGTCCTCTTTTGCGTTGTCCCAATGGTTCCGATCCGAAGATTCTTCGGGCCGGAGCTATGTTGTCCATACGCTCTACATGGCCTCGCCATCTTAGGCGTTGTATTCGTAGAAGCTTAACTAGGCGCATGTCCACGTACAACCCGTACAGTTCGTTGTTGAATCTTCTTCTCCATATGCCATCAACGCAAAAGAGGACCAAAGACCGCACGCAGAACTTTTTCCTCGAAAATACCATGAGCTTCCTCTTCCGTTTCAATAGCGTCCATGCCTCTGCACCATAAACTGGGACTGGGATAATCAGGGAGCCTGACTCTGTTACTCAATTACTTTTCGAGCCCTAAAAAAGCGCGATCGGCAAGAGTTATTCTTCGTTTAATCTCGGTATTGATATTGTTCGTATTTGTTACTGCGGATCCAAGGTAGACGAAGTCGTTGACTACCTCGAAGCTCTTGTTGCCCGTTGTGACGCTCTGTCCGAGGCGTCGATGTTGTACGTCCTTGCTTGATGAGATCATATATCTCGTTTTGCCCTCATTTACCGCCAGACCAATTTTAGCCGCCACTGCTAAATTGCCCGCAAACGCCTCACATTGACGGTCCGCTACGTTCGAACAATCATGTCAATATCATCGGCGTAAGCTAGAAGAAGATCGTGTCCCTAGTGCTGACTTGTGAGTTTCGCACAATCACAAGTATGACGTTAAAAAAGTCACATGATAACGCGTCGCCTTGCCTAAAACCTGTTTTGACCTTGAAGGTATCGGTAAGTTTGTTACCGACTTTGATGAGTTTGGCAGGGATGCCAAAACTAGACATGGCCCTGTATAGCTCGTGTCTATGCACGCTATCATTTGCGGCTTTGGAATCGACAAATAGGTGGTGAGTGTCGATCTGCATTTCTTTGGTTCTATCCAGGATCTGCCGCAATGTGAAGATTTTGGTTATTGCGGACTTCCCTGGCCTGAAACCACACTGATAAGAACCTATCAGGGTGCTGACGAACGGTTTCAGGCGGCCAGAAGACTGATCCCTCTGTAACTGGCTCAGTCAAAGGGGTCTCCTTTCTTGTCGATCGAGATTCCATTCGTCATGTTCTCCTCCAACCATATTTTACGCCCTGCCAGATCATCCCCAGAAGATTTAAACAGTCCGTCTAGTAGCTTTGCTTGACTTCTTGACTTGACTTGATATTGCTATCTTGACCTCGTCAAAGTGGGGGGACGGGATTCTTGTCTATCGTCGTCCAAATTGAGTGGAACATTCTACTTGACAGCGGTATTTGAGTTTAACAGAAATGATTCTTCCAAATTCTCATTATCGACTGCGACTCTACCACAAGCTTTCCATTCTCGTCCGACTTCATTCCTGCTGTAACACCTCTCTATTTCCTCGACCGCGCGCTTCTCATGCTCCTTCTGTTGTTTTTTTTAGAAGCCGGTCATCTTCTCTCCTTTTCTGTTCGTAGAGCTTACGAACAACACTCGTCTTTCAATGCAGCAATGCCTTGTAGGCGTCTTGCTTAGCAGCGTGGGCCTGCCTTCACTCGTCGTCAAACCACGGGTTTTTCCTGGCCGGTGGTGCCGTAAAACCCAGCACATTAGTGGTAGCTTCTTTAACAGCTTTTTGACAACCCTTCCATTCTTCTTCTACCATAAGTGCAGACGGCGTCGAACTTTCAGAGAGTTTTTTGGAGACTCGGTCGGCAAAGTTCCTAGCGGTCGGTTGCGATTGTAACTTTCCGACGTCAAACCTTAGTGTGCTTTTTCGCCTCCATTGTTTTTTGATATCCGTGCTCTTACCTTGGCCAACCGTGGAAATGATCCGAGTCGATGTTGGCTCCTCGGAAGGTTCGGACATCCAGAATACTGAATGTCTGACGTCAATCGCAATGTGATCAATTCGGTCGACGGTTGATTGATCAGTGAACCGCCAGGTCCCTTTGTTGAGGTGTGGGAACCGCTTATTCACTAAAGAGAGGTTCTGCCCTCATCCGAGATCCTGAAAAAAAAATGCTTACAAGTGGTATAAAGAGTTCTAAGAAGAACGTGTCGAAAACAAAGAGCGTCCCGGACGACCGTCAACGTGATCAATCTGAAGAAGCTCAGGTTCAAAAAATCATAAATTTGAGCTTTTAAACTGTATTCTACTGTTAACTTTGAGCTTTTAAACTGTTAACTAACTGTTTTAACTATTGGCATTTCAACAGGATTAGTCAATACATTTTTAAAGGAAGTTTTGAGCCTCGGGCGCGTCAAATGCTTTCTGAGTATCAGGATAGGATGAAATGCATGTTGTTGTCATGTTAACTGGATTCTTTAACTATCGTGGTGCTGTGCATTTTGAGTTCTATCCGACAGGTCCAACTGTCAACTGTCGTTTGCCATTCGCCTAAAGAGGCCGGAATTGTGACGAGACAACTCATAGTTTTTGCATCACCATAATGCCAACAACTCGGCCATCGTTTCACAACCACCGCACCGTGCGATTTCTGGCTATTCAACCAACTTGTGAAGCTATAGTGGTCCTTCTTGATGTCAACTGTGTTTGCTGACTTTGCCAGACGACAGCGCATAAGACGACACACAATCATCATCATTTTCAGTGGCCCGCATGTTCCACTAAAAGAGTCGCGGGGGTAATGCGCGCACGCGGGATCTCCAGGCCACTCGATCCTCCGCCATCGACTCTAACTCATCAGGAGCTATGCCCAAGCGCACCCAGGCGAGTTTTTGGACTTGGTCCAACCACCTCGTCCTGGTTCTGCCAAGCGGTCGCCTGCCTGATGGTATTGCATCCAAGGCACGCTTCGGAAGTCGTGATGATGGCGAGATTCGTCTCACGTGACCAAACCATCGAAGCATAGCCCTTTCCGTTCGGAGAAGCAGCTGCTCAACATTAAGCTCCCCGCGCACTGCCGTGTTTCTCACCCTATCCCGGCGAGTAACTCCCACAACAGCACGAAGAAATCTCATTTCGGCAGCTTGTATTCGCGATCTTATTCTTTCGGTCAATACCCAAACTTCATGACCATAGGTGAGAGTTGGAACAAATACTGAGTTAAAAACCGCTTACTTGGCTTTGACACCAAGCTCGGTCTTCCTGATTACAGATCTTCCAAGCTGTTTCAAAATTGACCTAGCTTGGCCAATCCTGCAGGAAAGCTCAGTATTTCTCCTCCCATCACTCGTGAAGAAGACCCCGAGATACTTAAACTTCTCCACCTGCTTCAATGGGACTCCACTAACATGTAGAGTGCATTGGACAGGTGTTCTGGAAATAACCATAACCTCGGATTTGTCCACGTTAACCCTCATTCCAGCATCAGCACATACGGTCACAAACCTATCTAGCGCGCGCTGAAGTTCCATCTGCAAAAAGAAGATGACTTATCCTCAACTCTCCCAATGTAAAACACTCCTCGCCTCGACTGCGCTGCAACATCCAGTCCATATATATAATGAAAAGGAGAGGTGACAAGACGCACCCTTGGCGAAGTCCAACGCCCACGGTGAAAGGTGTTGATTTACTACCGTTAACCCGAACGCAGCTGCTACAGTTTGTGTATAGAGACTGAATGGCCCTCAACAGAGGACCAGCAATCCCATACTCCTGCAGAACACTCCAGAGCTTACCTCGAGGAACTCGGTCATACGCCTTTTCCAAATCTACAAAGCAGCTGTAGATTGGTTTGGCGTACTCCCAAGCCTTCTCGAGTACCATTCTTAGAATGAAAAACTGGTCGGTTGTACTTCTGCCGGGACGAAACCCGCACTGTTCATCCCCTCTCCTGGATTCGACCACAGCTCTAGAACGTGCCTCCAACACCTTAGAGTAGACCTTACCGGGGACACTTAAAGGAGATATGCCCCTATAGTTGGAGCACTCTTTTTTATCCCCCTTTTTGAAAAGAGGAACAATCACCCCAGTTTGCCAATCGCTAGGCGTCTCACCGCATTCCCAGGCCACCTTAATGACACGAGAGAGCCATAATACTCCCTCTTTACCCATTGCCTTAAGCATTTCTGGCCGAATTTCATCCACACCGGCGGATTTGCCAACTTTTAGCGATTCAATCGCTAAAATGACTTCCTCCACCGTTGGACTATTCTCCGCCACACGCAAGACTATAGGTCTGTCCCCCTCAGTGCCCTGTTCGGGATTGAGCAGCTCCGAAAAGTGCTCGCTCCATCTGCGTAAGATGTCCATCTCATTGGAAAGGAACACAACATCTTTGGATTTAACTCCTTCGATGATGTTGAATTTCCTTCCTCTGAGCCGGCGAATGGTTTGCCAGAACACCTTTCTCGCAGATCTATGGTCGGCTTCCAACTTCTCGCCGAACTCCTTCCAGGACTGCTCTTTCGCTGCTCGCACAGCAAATTTGCAAGTTCTTCGCGCCACAGTGTATCGGTCACGAGAAGCAGAGTCTCCCAAGAGAATCCAGTCTCTGTAGGCCTTCTTCTTATCTCTGATGGCTTCTTGAACTCCGGGTGTTTTAAACCACGCAGTTCTTTTCTCACCATCAGCCGCCACAACAAAGCCACTTCTTTCCACAAACAATAGTCGCCATTCGTGTCGTGAAAATAGCCGCCATTCTTCCTCTACATGCGACGGAACAGTTGGAATTTGCTCAAACCTTTCGGATATGTGTCGTGCAAAGTGTTGCCGCACCTCACTGCTCTGTAGTTTCTCCCACCGTATGCGTGTAACCACTCTTGGTTTCCGCCTTGGCAGACGAGGTACTCTATCAGTAAGATACAGCTTACACAACACCAGGTGATGATCAGTTGACAGTTCAGCCCCTCTCAACACACGAACGTCACAAACCATCCGTTTCACACACGATGGTACCACAAAGAAATCTATCAAACGATTTCTGTTGAAGACTCCGATGATACCACGTATATTTATGAATGTCTTTGACGACACACAATTAGATTTACAATATCCCGATCAAGAGATCAGGCATTCGTTAAATGAGTCTAGCAAACTCAAGCTTTTCGGAAAGGAATCACGGTGCTTAGAAGACGTAAGTTCTGCAGTAAGTGAATATGTATAAAGGAAACCCCCCTAGTCTAGAAATTGGATAGTCAAACATCGATAAGAGCTTTAACTCAGTATTAGACAAGTCTCTACATGGGAAACAGCAAGAATTATGGGTAGTGTAGGAGCAATGGTATGGTATTATGGAATCACGTCGTCATTTAAGCTTCCTTTTAGACAAAAATTGACTTCCACTCACCATCCCATGAGGTATGGAGAGCTTCTTTTCTTTGGTGGCGTTACAGCCCATGTAAGACCAGAGCCAAGCTTCTCGCAGTCACCCATGTTGTGTGTGATTTATTTTTACATATGTAGGTGAAAGGGACCTACAGTTTAATGCCGATTCCGAACGGCGTGAGTCGAGAAGCTCTTTCATGGCAAGTATACAACGGGGGATTTTGCCAGAACCCCGCTGGGGAGGGACGTAGCGAAATAAAAATTCGATGCCCTTGGTGTTATCGAGATCCGAGCCTAGTTGACTAAAGAAAAGTGGAACACCATGATACGGCAGCAAAGTCATGTTTTTCATTTAACTTCCTTCAAACAACACCACAGACCTCCAGCCAGGTATGCTGCCTCAACTTTTAAATACGAGCACGAACAGCGACATCATCGATCACAACGAGATTGATTAATGGGACAACACTCACGCACTTGACTACGTACTGAATTCAAAAGGGAAGAAAACTGTACGTCTACGGGAGAGGACAATGGAATACAATTTACCTGTTTTTTGGGGGGGCGCCATCAAATTTTACTTATACAAAGGGTGTTTTTGAGAGGTACACAAATTCAATAAGAAATAATACACTTGAAGCTAATGTAATGTCTATGATATTAGCTTTATTTAAAAGATCATTTGATGGCATTAAATATGATGACACCACACGATCGTGGAGGCCATTTCACAGGTTCATTACAGGTCCATGCGGTCCGCAAATGCTTCCCGGAATAGATTGATGGTGTCGCGCGTCCTGTGGCATGTTGCGCCATCTTGTTGAAACCAAAGCTCTCACGTCAATGCCCTTCAACTGGGGAACGAAGAGGAAAAGAAATCATTTTTTCATAGCGCTCTCCATTGACGGCAACATTCTGGCCGGCATCGTCCATAAAGAAATATGGACCGATGATTCCACCAGCCCATAAAGCACACCATCAGTGAGTTTTAATGGTTGTAAGGGCGTCTCGGCGAAGCCTTCTGGGCTTGCTCCATTCCAAGTTCGGTCATTTTGCTTGTTTACGTATCCATTTAACCATTTAAAATGGGCCTCATGCGTTGAAAATGAGGATCAAGCCGGATCATGGTTTCAGCGAAATTAGGACGCGTATAACGGCCATGCTGTTTCAGCTCTTGCACAAGTTGGATCTTATAAGCTATTAAGCAAGATCTTTACATAAAATCTGTAGAAACAGTGTTGCCAGTTTAAAAACCAACCCTCTTAAAAAACACCCTTTACTTAGATGACGCTACAGTTCAGGGTAACTAAAGCTAGACTTCATCCAATAAGACATTCCAGGCAGCATGCATCATGGACATTAGATCTGTTGACGTCTTACCAAGCACATTCAGGACCAACGACTATAAGCAAAATTTTCTTTTCAAGGTTCAAGGTCAAGGTTCGCCATAACCGTCCTACCGAGAGGACTATTCGCAGTGTGGTGGACAAATTTGAGTCCACTGGTTTCGTAAACGATAAACCATCACCCGTATGTCGATTAAATGCAGGATCTGCCGAAAACATCGCCGCTGTTCGTGAGAGCGTGCAAAAGAATCGGAGACGGCCCTTCGCAGAGCACAACTTGGCAAATTTTGCCTCATGGCTTGGTCCTGCACCCGTACAAAATCCAACTGACTCCAGAGCTGAAGGTAAACGACCATAGACAACGACATACATATGTATGTTCGCTAAATGGGCTCTGGAGCCGTTGGAAACTGATCCCAATTTTCATCGAAAAATCAACTTCGGCGATGAGGCTCATTTCTATCGAGTTTGGGACGATACTAGACCTCATCAGAGCCAAGAACGTCCAATGCATCCCAAAAAAGTCAATGTTTGGTGTGGATTTTGGTCTGGCGGCGTCATCAGTCCATATTTCTTTGAGAACAACGTGGCCAGGCAATCCTAACCCCTTGCGGGGAATTATCTGTAACTTGTTGTAGACGGTTGAGACATGGTTGTTCGAGATAGACTTGCAGGACACGATCCCGGCTTGACCCAAGAAGAAGCAGTTGGTATGCCCCGCGCCCAACCAACTGGAGCTCTAAATATGTACGTGTTAGTAGGCCGATTGAGGTGTTTACCAAGCAGTTGATCTACATACGTCAGACTCTAGACGTCGCTGTTGACTCGATTTTGAAAAAAGATGTCAAATTTTGACAAAGGGATTCACTCAATCTACAGTTCGAATATGTACTCAGCGCCTAAGAGTCATTGTATAGAGGTAAAGGTAGATGTACACAAAGGCTTACTGGGCTGCCAGGTAATTCTCTCAATACTGGCATGACTCAGTTGCTGCTAAAAGACATTCCCATACCGATATCCAAGCTTAGTACCCGGCAGTTATCTTAGACGACAGGCTACGATCCGTGTATCATAGATATGCCCTCTGACTAGTGACACCTGCCATCCTATTGCGCTATAACTTAACAGTCAAATTTCCATGGCGTCAGGGTTGGCTCTTGCCAGATTCTAAACGTGGAAAGGATTGTCTTGGCAGTTCCACAGATGGCCCCAAGTCTGGGCTGGTGCCCGGCGCTGGGGTTTTCTTTGGACTGCACGTTGGACTCCGGCAGATCTTGGAGAAGACCCAGGAATACCAAATCGACACTCACCACCTTTTCGTCGACTTCAAGGCCCCGTATGACAGCGTGTATAGAGACGAGCTATACAGAGCTATACAAAGCCAGTTTTAACATCCCTGCCAAACTCGTCCGACTGTGCAGGATGACAATGGAGAACTCTCGCTGCTCCATTAAGGTCGATAACGAACAAACCGAGACCTTTGATGTTAAAAAAGGATTTAGACAAGGTGACGCGCTGTCATGCAACTTTTTCAACATCGTGCTTGAAAAGATCGTGCAAGAGTCACTGGCCAACACAAGAGGTACGATTTATTTCAAGTCTACGCAATTGCTTGCGTACGCCGACGACATTGGCGTGATTGGACGGACACAGCGAGACGTCAATGAGGCCTTTGTAAGCATTGAGATAGAAGCGGCTAAGATGGGTCTCAAGGTTAATGAGGGTAAAACCAAATAGCTGTTTTCATCAAAAAGAGACGGGCAACATCGACGTATTGGCCAGAACGTCACCATGGGTAGATATAACTTTGAAGTGGTCAAGGAATTCGTCTACCTTGGCTCAGTGATGACCGGCGGCAACAACACCAGCGCTTAGATAAAACGCAGAATCTTTCTTGCCAACCGCTGTTTCTTTGGGCTCAAGAGGCCCGAGGCCCTCTCTCGGAAAAACCGAGGTGACACCATATAAGACCTTGATCATCCCCGTCCTCCTTTACGGCCTAGAGGCTTGGACCTTAGCAAAAGCGGATGAAGACGCCCTTGGTGGATTCGAGGGGAAAATTCTGCGCTCTATCTACGGTCCCGTTTGTTCAAACGGAATATGGAGGAGAAGATTTAATGAAGAACTGTACGGGTTGTACAGCGACATCGACCTGGTACGACGTCTGCGGATACAGCGTCTAAGGTGGCTAGGCCATGTAGAGCGCATGGAAAACACAGCTCCGGCCCGAACAGTCTTCGAATCCACCCCGGAAGGAAGGCGCGGCAGAGGTCGACAGCATCTACGGTGGCGCACGCAGGTGAAAGGGGACCTTAACCAACTGGACGTGGGGCGCTGGAAACAGCTGGCCAAAGAGGCCTTTGACATTTAGCAGGGGATCACTGTCTTCCCATGCTGAGCGGTTTGGGATCAGTACCTCAAATCTCTTGTCAAAGGTGAAGGTGTGTGGCAATGCGTCCGAGACTGTAGTAATCATATCCAGCTGGGGAAAGTGTTGTAATATAGACATGTGGCCTGTAGGTCTACATGGCATATTTGTTCCCGAGCAGAGGACTCTGATTGCACTGCGTAATGCCACCTTTTTGATAAAAAGGTGCAGTGGCGCGAGTCGAATGAGTGCTTCTTGTGCCGCCGTAGGGCAGGATGGCATAGCGCCTGTGATGCCGAGACACGCTAGTCTCTGAAGGCGTTGAAGCTTAATAATTGTAGTTTTTTTTGGACCCGTAGGTAACGATAGGTCCTACTATTGCGGTTTATAACCAGTGGACTACCTTAGGTTTAAGTCCAAAGGTTTTACCGTAGGTGCGTCGGCAGGCCCACGTGGCCTTAGTCGCTTTCATGAGTTTATTTTTCATGTTGTAGTTCCAGTTGAGTTTGCGGTCTAGGTCAATACCTAGATACTTTACCTCCTCTGAAAATCCTATGTGTGTGCCATTTAGAAAGATTGAGCAGGGTTGTACCTTTCTCCTCTTTGTAAATGGGACTAAGATTGTCTTATTTGGGTTAATAGATAACCCCTCTCTGTCACACCAGTCAGAGATAAATTGGAGCGCAAGCTGCATGCGCTCACAGGAAGTGACCTCGCACTTGCCCGTAACAATGACTACTAGGTCATCAGCATATCCGATGACCTCGTAGCCCGAGTGGTCAGCTTGCGTAGTAGATCGTCGATGACTATCGACCAAAGCAGTGGTGAGAGGACTCCCCCTTGTGGGCATCCTCTAACCGCCGATACTGTCACTGAGACCTCTCCGCATGTGGCTGATATGATACGGCTATTTAGCATCGCCCTAATCCAGTGATTAGTGGGATGGTCCACACCCCTGCAGGATAGTGCAGTGGGGATTGAATCATAGCCAGTATTATCAAAGGCTCCCTCTATATCGAGGAAGGCGCAGATTGCGATCTCCTTTTGTGTGAAACTATTTTCGATGCACGTCACCAAGTGGTGTAGTGCATTATCGGTAGATCGCTCTTTGCGATATACATACTGGTTGGGATGCAGAGCTATCTGGTTTTCCAGGATATCTCTAATGTGGAGCTCTATCAGCATGTCCATTGTTTTTAGAAAGAACGAAGTCAAACTGATAGGGCGATAGGATTTAGGTTGCTCGCTTGGTTTCCCAATCTTGGGGATGAAGACAGGATTGACCCCTCTCCAAGTTTGGGGTATGTATCCCGGGTTGAAGCAAGAGACCTTAGTCTAAAGTTCCGCTATATGAAAGAGGAAGATCAGTCAATGAATTTCCCAATACAGCATTCACACATCGGCCCCATACCCAATCACCTATTCATCTGTTTAGGATGACGTTTGGGCAACTAATTCGTTTCGATACCGCACCTACCAAACGTTTATTACCTTTTCCCAGCACTTAAACTGATTGCTAATGAGCCGCTCTAATACGGTCATCATGCAACGAGCCTTATCCAAAGTGTTACACAACAAGCTCGTGAGCGGACAGAATGAAACATCATTCACAAGGGATTGCACAACTAATGGATATAGATCTACAACCACCAAGTTTTCGAGAGAGAGGATTAGCAAAAGTCGTGATGCGGAAGGATTCCTTATCGTTTAAGAACTTCCTAATACCCCAGACGACAGAAGACCGCATCTCGAAATCGAAATAAATCGTCTCGACAAAATCACTGAAATAACGATGCCATGCCCTAATCACCACTTTGGAACAAGTTCAGCGCCACAAATCCGCAAATCAGTAGAACCGAAACTATTTCACTGCGAATTAGACAACTTTTGCTAATTGAGTTTAAACAATTCGAGAAACAAATGTTAAGTGGAACGTTGCTGTTATCGGGCATTCCGCGGTGATAATCTCGTCGTGGTATTCATAAAATTCAATTAATAGATATGGATATGTGAGACATTGCGGGACTGTGCCCATTAGTGGATCTGGTTGGTGTTGGGTTCAAGAATTTGCAACAAATAGTCGTGGTGGGGCTAAGCTTAGATAGGTTTCTTTGATTTGTGAGGCAAACAGATAGAAGTGGACAGACTGACGTCAGCCAATTGATACATATATCGCAGGACAGTGACTCTCCAGGTTTAATCGGACGAGGAAGCACTTAATCAACAAGCCCCTGTTCCCCTGTGATTGCTTTCATAAAATATGAATCAGTTCCATGGCATTTAGACGTTTCATGCCATTAAAAGAAAGAAAAATGGAAACGATAACCACTCTCAAGGGTTAGACGACGACTCGATTCTTTCGACAAATTCATTTGACTAATTGCTTTGGTTTACGGGCGTGACATCCATCACCAAAGCATGTGTACGTGTGTATGTAGTGAACCTAAACCTAGCTTCCACCAAATATGTACATAACTACAAACGACTTACCTCTTTCCCTTGAAGGCGAGCAGATACTTCTTGTTGGCCGGAAAATTATTAGTTTGAACGAAGCCCGTATTCCCGGCTCGCAATGGGAATTGTTTATGAAACAATGGAATGCTAACATCGAAATTGTCACGCATCTGTTGAATACTCATACTAGCCTTGGCTAGTATCGCCTCGCCCGGATCGAATCCCAATGAATTCTCGGCGTAATCCGGCCACGTTCCCGAATATAAATTGAAAATCAAATGATTGCGTCCATTATTCCAGTGAGGGAGACGCGCCAATCGCGACGGTACATTCCGCACATAGTCTTCGGACAATGAATCGCGATCGAGCGTATCGATTCCGAGCACAAAGAGGCATGCCTTCTCCGGATCCGGAGTGTAATAACGCGATTCACGTATTGCCGTCAGGATTTTCTGATAATTTGAGCTAATCGGTGGCGCGGCACCAAGTGAATTCAATGGTTCCAATGGATAAACGTATACGAGGAACTGATCGAAGCACTTGGTGTAATCGAAACAAGTTTCCATGCGACACGACTTAGTTCTCGCTTCACTCCTCACTATGTCACCGACACCGACACTGCCACTGTTATTATCTTTCTGAAAATGTATCAGATAATCTCTAGAACTATCCCTAGTACTGTCACCATCATCCTCTAGATCGACGTCCACATAGCTATTGAGTTTCTGGTGACTTCGGGTAACCGCGGACGGACGACGTGCAGCTTTCAGTCGATAGCCGCCAAAGTAGCAATACGCCAGAAACGCACACGACACAAAAACCAGAATATATCGCTTCTTCGCCTGCATGCTTCTCGCACAACGCAACAGACCAAAGTAGCTGGACTTTAGATACTTCTACAATGATTATGATTAGATCCGAATGGCACGCATCGCGGAACACCTCCTACAGCCAGTATCGGCATGGGATAGCGACGATATTGAGAACACAAAACCGAAATGGGGACAGGATTGGACGCAGTGACGGCATGTGTGCGTCCACTGTGTACATTTTCCACAAACATTTCATTCAATCCATTTTCGGTTTGGGTAATTTGGTCATTTTCGGGGGGGAATTTGAGATTTTTTTCGGTTTTTCTTTAACGACTGGACACTCACTCACTCACTGGTCTTCACCGTCGCGTAGGCAAACAAAAATATTTTGACGTTAAAATGTCAGGCGAGCACAAGTGCACTTGTCAAACATTGACAGCGACCAAGAGGAATTTTCTCGCTTGACGGCCACACGAGCGAGCGGGACGGCAATCATCATCGTCGTCGTCGTTGTTTCGCGGCCGATTTTTGCACAATTTTTTCTCACGAATTTCACTTGTAACGAACAACACTGGGTGCAACCGAATATTAACGAAAATTGTTTCTAACAAATCACGTGTGTGGTGCCCTTCCACTCTGCGGTAGAGTGCTTATTTGGCGTGCAACGACGAGCGAGCGACGGGTAACAACAGCACCGCGGACCCAACTCGGTGGCTAGAAATCTGTTTCTGAATCCGCTGGACTTGACTGGAGTTGTGTGCGGCAGTGTTTTCCAGTCGACTGGATGGAAACGAAGGCGAAGCAGACAGATTCGTTGTTATTGTTGTTGTGTGGTAGCGTCGGAGAGCAGGTTGACTGATGGTGACTTTTGTTGTTTGTTTACGAGAGATGTGTAACTGGAAAGGAACTGGAAGGTGACATGCGTGGTACGTCAGGTTGTTGCTTGGAATGGGATGGTGTGGGAAGGCGAATGGAAATGTCATTTCGTTGACAATTGGCCGCTGACATCTGGTTGTGAGATTTCACAGTGGTGAGTTTTGTTTTGCAAATTGGACATAAAAGAGAAAGTCAGTATGAGTAGGACGTGGGTCTGACTGTATTCACAGTTGACGGATCAATTCTGGAAACTCCCTTTCCACAGCCGAGTGAATACCGGTTGACGATGTGTTTGAAACAAGCGAGGTGAATTTAGAGAAAGAGCGTCTTGAGAAAGGTGAACAGAAAACGATAACTTCCGCATACGATTTTTGTGTCACACAACTATTCCACAGACATGATCGCTTACTACTCTGTCCATAAAGTAAGGTGACGGTACCATCTCCCTTGAAAAATCTTTATTTATTCTTCCATATCAATTCTTTCTCTTCTTTGGTGGCTATACAGCCCATGAAGGACCAGAGCCAAGTTTCTCTCAATCATCCATGTTATGTGGGACCTACAGTTTAATGCCGATTCCGAACGGCCGGCGTGACTCGAGAAGCTTTTCCATGCCGAGTATACTGCGTAGGGACTTGCTAGTACTCCGCCAAGGAGTCTTTTGCTCAACAAATGTAGACATAAAAATCGAAAAATTCACTTTTGGTCCCTCACAAAACGAAGCGTATTTGAAACGCTGATTAACATTTTGATTTGAAACTTGGTACGTATGTCAAAAAAAGTCCTACCAACTTAAGGACAAGAGGGGAGAAGGGAGCGAGCAACCAGAGCAAAGAAGTTGATCGCGTTTAACTTGGCAAATGCCAGCCTCGACCTCTGTCCCTGTTCAATCCCCTGGATAGCTATACTGGCACCCGCCAGGTAGTGAACCAATATGTGCAACGACCCGACCCCTTGTTCTTGGGGAAAGAGGAACCTGGTCCTTCAGGTTGGAGGTTGCGCTTAGGGTAAACATCCCTATCGCATAAAACAAACACTTGTTCAGAGACAACTAACAGTCTCGGATACGGACGGATTACATGTTGACGACCCCCGCAAATGTCCAAAGGAAACAAGGGGCAGCCGAACAACTGGTCAACTCTTTGGACTGCTATAAGGCAGACATTACCGCGCTCCAAGAAGTGCGATGGGATGGGCCAGGCAAAAAGCGTATGAAAAACGGAAACTGCTTCAGAAAAAATAAGCAACGCTTATTCGGAGCTTCCAGTATGTAAGCGAACGCCTCATAACTATCCGCATCAAGGTCAATCTCGGCAATATACGCTTGTTATGTGTCCACCGACATAAAGACGACTTCGATGATCTCCTAGGCAGAACATATGCCCAATGTCCCAGCTATGTCACCAAAATCGTTCTAGGAGATTTCAATGCGAAGCTGAGTAAGGAAGCCGTCTTTGGACGAGTCATTGGAAACCACAGCCTACACTACACCACGTCAGAAAATGGACTAAGGCTAATGGACTTTACGGCGGGACATAATCTAGTAGTAGCAAGTACACGATTCCCACACCTCAACATCCATAAGGGGACCTGGCGGTCTTTCGATCAATCGACAACAAATCAAATTGATCACATTACGATCGACGGCAGACACTCCTCCCGCATCCTAGATGTCCGAACCTTTCGAGGAGCCAACATCGACTCGGATCATTACCTTGTTGCAGCCAAGGTACGGATGCGAATTTCTCGGAATCAACGGAGTCGAGTAAGAACGTCGGCAATCTGCAATCGCAGGAGCCCGCCAGGACCTTCGCCGATCAAGTCTCTCTCAGGCTCTCTCAAGTCCCGATGCAATCTGCAGAAACCGTAGAACAGCAATGGAGTCGTTGTCAGAACGCCATCAGAGAGGCCGCCTCAGATGTATTCGGTTTCGAGCCACCATCGAGTGTAGAAAAACAGAATGCATACATGGCTACATTGCATCGACGGACGAGAGCTGCCCGCGAGCTCTATGAACAGAAAAGGAGGGAGGAGCATGCGCTTCTGAGAAGGAAAAAGAAGGACCACGAGAACCGCGAGATCGAGGAAATGGAGAGATATTACTGCTGGAACGACGGAACGATGTACGAAAATGTTACCAAAAAGTACAACGAACATGCCAAGGCTATAAAGCCAGAGCAGAAGCCTGCAGGGATGAGAACGGGCAACTAGTAGTGGAGTCACAGTCGATGCTGAGATTGTGGAAGGACCACTTCTGCAGACTGTATAACGGCGATGTTAGTCAAAATGCCACCGTCAGGCAGAGCCAACCATTCACAATGGACGAAGACGAAAGAGAATCCCGTCCACCCGACCTAGATATCGAAACTTAAGTCTTATAAAGCTGCTGGAGCCCCTCGGAAAGTTCGAACATCAAGAATAGTGGAGAAGTGTCTGACGTCGATCGCGATGTGATCAATCTGGTTGGTGGTCGATTGATCAAAAGACCGCCAGGTGCCTTTGTGTATATCGAGGTGTGGGAAGAGCGTACTGGCTAGAAGGAGATTTCGTCCCGTAGCAAGATCAATCAGCCTGTGTTCGTTATCGGATGTCGTGTCGTGTAGGCTATGTTTGCCGATGACTCGTACAGAGATGCTTTCCTGTGCAGAATTTACTGTGAATTATAAACCGAATGGAAAAACCCTATATCATTTTCTTTCCCATTTTATCGGACAACATTTTTAGGAAACGCAGACGTTAGAAATGATGCGTCATCACGGCCATTTAAAACGAATTGCCCTTGGTAATAGTGTGATCTACGCAAACCCCGCTTCTGATACTCATAGCTGGCACATGTATAGCTTAATGTGATTTTATTAAAATGAATATACGGTGTAGCCAAAAACGTTTTCTTTATTCAATCTTAATAAGACTACTGATCGATCGTACTCACAATGATCTTTATCCTTGGTGAGAGTGCTTTGATTGCAGTAGCAATTCCAGCGATCAGACCTCCACCGCCAACTGGAATCAGGACCGCATCTGGATTAGGAACTTGTTCGAGGATTTCCAAGCCGATTGTTCCCTGTCCAGCCATGATTTGTGGATGATCGTAACCGTTAATGTATAAAAGATTCTCCTCACGAGCCATTCTCATTGCAATTCGCTTCGCCTCGCCCATATCTTTGCCCTGAACCACCACGCGGGCTTTGTAGTTTCGACATTTTTGTATCTTCATAATCGGTGCGGCTGTAGGCATAACAACTGTGACCGGAACGTTCAGTTTCCACCCATGGTAACTGAGACCCTTCGGACAATTGGTTAAATATCATTGAAATAGAGACAAAGATCATGCTTACTTGTGCGTGGTTCCCTAGGGAGGCAGATATCACGCCGGTTTACTTCTGCTCCTCGGAAAGGGATAGCAATGTGTAGCGTGCACCTCGCTCCTTGAAGCTGTAAAAGACGAATTCAAAAATGTTTATTTTGGTAGTGTTTCGCGATAACTAAAATCGGCGACTTTTGACCTAAAACCTTCCAAAAACTGCCCATGGCCTTATATGCAAACAACGCAATTCTTCTCTCTTAGGTCGAAGGGTCATTAAATAAAATGCCAACATTCATTTAAGCTGAATATTAGTGTGAAAGCTCTCATTTCTTTTCTATTGAAAACTCTAGAGAAGAGCACATATCCGGTACAGCTGCATCTCAGGAAGGCTGTTGGATAACCAACATGCCTACAACAAAGGTAAATCGCTGGAAACAGCACTCCACTCATTGGTCAGTAAAATAGAAAGGTCACTGGAACGTAAGGAATATACTCTAGTCGCCTTTCTCGACATTGAGGGTGCTTTTAACAATGTTGAACCATGGGCCGTCACCAATGCGCTGACTGATCTGGGTGTTACGGGATCCGTAATAGGACTGGTACGACAACTGCTAACACAAAGAGTTGTCAAAGCCAACTTCGCTGGTGCCGTCTCAACTAGAATGTTTAGCAGAGGTACACCACAGGGTGGAGTACTCTCCCCTCTCCTCTGGAACGTGGTGGTCAACGAACTACTCCTGTTGCTTGAACAGGAAGGATACGCTGTGATCGCCTATGCAGATGACATTGCTATTGCCGGCACAGGAAAATTTCCCAGCACTCTATGCCACCTTATGCAGAGTGCACCACATACAGTAGAAACCTGGACACAGTACTGTGGACTTGGGGTGAACCCAAAAAGACCGATCTAGTACTGTTCACTAAAAAATATAAAATTCCGCCCCTTAACCCACCGAGGCTGGGGGGAACCCAACTAACAATCAAAGAACAGGCTAAATATCTAAGCCTAGTCCTTGACAGGAGGCTAAATTGGAAACCCAACATTCTTGATCGGGTCAAGAAAGCAACTGTTACCCTCTACAGCTGTAAGAAAGTAGTGGGCAGGAGGTGGGGTCTCCAACCAAGCATTATGAACTGGCTCTACACAGCAGTCATTAGGCATATCCTCCTGTATGGTGTCGTAGTCTGGTGGACTGCTCTGGACAAAGCAGTCAATCGAAACCTTATATATAAACGGAACGATCAGATCAACCCCCACGGAGGCCTTAAATGTTCTACTACGTCTTCCACCATTAAACCATTTCAGCAAGCAAGTTGCTGCATGTGCGGCCCTAAGGATGAGGAGCCCGCTGTTTTAATTTGGTCTCTTTTAAGGGCATCCGTAAAAATAAATTGGGCCATCATCAGTAGGCCTTACGCCCGTTTTCAGCGAGTTATGTGAGGTAACTTGCTTTAGAGCTTTTTTCTCATTTGTTTTTTAAAGTATAAAACGACCTATTCCCAATTGAAATTCTACCTCCTTATCTTCATTTCTCGAGGACCCTTTCTATCCGTCTACATACGTCTGAGCTTCATTTGCGATTTAATTACGAAATTTCCTGGACGACCTTTTCACCGCATTCTTCCTCCACCATGTTATTGTTCGATGGCAATGAAATGAGGTAATATAGTCTATAGATTACTTGAGCGCAATGCCATGAGGACATCTAATGCCTCAACATCTGTACAATGTGTTCCAATTAATTAAAAAAAAAAAAAAAAAAAACAAAAACGAAAAGACAAATTTTCGGACAAAACAGCAAGGACCTGCTCAATAAATTTCTGTGTGAATGTGGCTTTTACCAATTCGTTTTTAGTTTCGTCCTTTTTCCCCTTTTCTGTGTTGAGTTCGAATCATATCAACTAATTAACTCGGAATTGCCGGTATACGTAGTTATGTTACCGTGAAATCTCCTGTTTGTGTGCCGTACGGAAATCATGTAACCGTTAAAAGGAAGTCCTTCAATGTTTACAAAGTGCTTACAGTGAAATTTTGAAGCAATTTGACTTAATTGCCTTAATTCGGAGTGGAAATTTGCCATCACTTTTACACAGACTAACCGCAAAAGAGATGAAAGCAAACCCATCACCCCTACTGTACGCAGGATAGCACTCGATGTGGACATGTTCTAGGGGGAAAGGATCGAAAAAGGACATTACAGTTTGATTTATTTGTTATTAAAAATTAAAAAAGGATCAAGGCTATTGTTATCAACGCGCTATTTTCAGCTGTCGTTTATCTAATAAGAAAGAAATTTTTATTAAAATCCTTCCCCCGCCACCGGGCACCGTGTACATCCTTTTATTGGACAATGGGACAATCTACTCTCATCTTGATAGCTCAAAAAAAAAAAAGGTCATGACAGAGATGGTAGTTTTTGTTGTCCTTTTCGAGGCAAAAGACGACGATGGTGGACGATGATGCCCTACCAGCAGGGGTATATGCGAAAGTGTCTTTCACAGAAACAATTGCAAAGGAGGAGTAAAGGAAACAGGAGAACGAACGAGAAATATTCTTATTAATAAGGAAGCGGTGAACAGGAAAAATTGCAATTTATTTTACACGCACACTATAGTGCATGCATATATGTTCATGACGGTCGTCCTTTCGCTTGTGCGCCTGTGATGATCTCGTTTCCCTTGTTTTCGTTGTTCCTATAACCTATATGGTGTCCTAGATTTATTTATATTATTCTCATTTTTATTTAGATCCTTTCGGAGTGGGTGACAGGGCAATAAAATGCAGTCCATTGCTCGTTATGGTATTGTTTCTCATGCCACGAGTCACAAAAAAGCAGAACAACAGATTACACAGTACCCAAGGATAATAATAATTATAAAAGGAATCCGGTTCCACAGCTTTTGTGAAGATGACGGAAAACAAAAAACGAGGAGATAAAACCACAACACCACAGAGGTGAGTGCGAGTACTTTCGCGCGAAATCCAAAAAACAATGGTAGAAGCAAACTCCACTGGCAAACAAAGTGGCCGCTGGTATCCTTCCGCTTCCTACACCCGCATCCCAGTAGAATTTGGCATACTAACGGTCATCCCACAATAGCCTAACAAGACCTTAAAGAATATTCATCTATTTGCAATGGTTTTTGTGCGGTGGACAACTGAAGTGGAGCGTACGAGTACTCGTATGTGAAAATCGAGCGTCGCTCGTTATCCGAGAGCTCAGCGCAATTAGAAAGGCGAATCACCAATATGTAGAGCAAGAGAGGACCACCAGTCAGCCAGATCCAAAGGCTTGCTTAAATTCCACGTCCCCCCTTTTGAAAATGAATTAAATTAAATTCAAGCGATGAGGACGCCTCTAGATACCATCTATCTATTTGTTTACCAAAAACGGACGAAATGAAATAGGAACGATAGCAATAGCACAGTCCTTGTGCATATTTTATTGCCGAAAAGAAAATATTACACACCCACTTACACAGGAGCATACATACATATATCGTTGCAGGATGCACACTATATGTATTCATGTGTGGCGGGCACCGAAACTGAAACTGTAGAAGATACTCTTACGAAGATACTTTGTAATGAAGGATTGAAAGCTGTCAGTGTGTTTGCTTGAATTTCAATTTCAAATTCAATTTCTTCGTTTCTTCTATTAGAGATGTAGACTGAATGCTATACCCCGGGGGGACGTATTCAGTAGATGAACGCTGAGCGTACAAGGGGGCTTGTGACGCATGGTGCATCTTAAAGTTTTCATCTTATCCGTTGCAGCTACTATGCTCTCTCGGTGATGCCCCCCATGCAGTTGTTTTCCCATTCAACCCGGTTCGGTGAACTGGGCGATGGTAATCATGTTGCCTATTGAAGCCCATCGACCAGGAGAATGATGTCGATTTTTCATTTGGCAAAGATACATTTTGTTTTTTGGGGAGAGGGCAATGGAGGAGGAAGATGAAAGGTAATAAGTGATGGTGGGATTATGCAATTCGAATCTAATAACACGGATTTTGATAATTCCCCTGACAATTGGGGCATGCAAATGCGAATGAATCGAATTAGAATGAGGCGATGGGTGGCTGAGAGCTTGTTCTTATCGCTTGTAGTGCATGGTTGGGGCGGGATTGTAGTGTCTTGTTCGATTCCAACTTCTATGAATTTACATTCCCAGAGAGAAAGAGTGTATGTGTGATTGAAGGAAGCTGATTGCTGCAATATAAGTGCTGATTGTAGTCAGTAATCTTCGAATGTTGGAATTATAGTTTCTAATGCATCTAGAAACCCTGCGGAGTGGAATTCATTACGATTGATATAGCTCTGTGAGCTTCTCTTAATCACCTTTTCTATAGGTATGGAGTGGAATAGATAAAGGACGAAAGTTGGCAAGATTTGTTGAACACAGAACCCAGCTTGGAATAAGAGTTGAAAGATTGAGAATAAGACCCGAATGAGATCCTACCCACCTAAGGTCGCACAACGGTAATCAAATTTATCTGCTATTGACAGTTAACGGTCGGATGATAGGGCACTCAGATGCTACCACTAATCCAGTGAACATGACTGTAAGCAAAAAATTCGCCTAAGGGGTCAGTAGGGCATACAAAGTGGGGAGCCAAGAAGGAATATAGTGCGAATCAAGAAGCAACTTAGTACCAAATAACATACCAAATTCTCAACTGCTATAAAGCAGATATAACCGCACTCCAAGAACTGCGATGGGATGGACCAGGCAAAAGACGGATGAAAAACTGCGACATCTACTACGGGAACTGCTATAAGGGGAGGAACAAAAACAGCGCCCATCCGGGTGCGGATTCGTTATTCGAGGAAGACTCCTACAAAAAGTCTTAAGCTTCTGGGATGTAAGCAAACGTCTCATAACAATCCGCATTAAAGCTAAATTTGGAAATATTAGCTTGATAAGCGCTCATACCCGAACGGAAGAAAAGGACGATCGACTCAAAGAAGATGTCTTCGATATCCTAGACAGAACTAATGCCTAATGCCCCAGCTGCGACACAAAAATAGTTCTAGGAGATTTCAATACAAAACAGGGCAAAAAGGACATATTTGAGTCGATCATAGGAAAGCATAGCCTCCATAATACCACATCCGACAACGGACTTGGGCTAATCGATTTCCTAACTGGGCGTAATCTCCTTGTAGCAAGCACACGATTCCTCCATCTCAACATTCACAAGGGAACCTGTCGGTCTTTTGATCAATCGACCACCAACCAGATTGATCACATCGCGATCGACCTCAGACACTACTCCAGTATTCTCGACGTCTGGACCTTCCGAGGAGCCAACATCGACTCGGACCACTACCATGTTGTAGCCACGGTACGAATGAGAATATCAAGAATGCTTAGGAGTCGAGTAGGACTACGTAAGTTTGACGTCGGAAAGCTACAATCGCAAGAGACTTCCAGAATCTTCGCCGATCGTGTCTCGTCCAAGCTCTCTCAAAATCCGCCCACAGCAGCACAGAGGTGCTGGGTTTCAAACCGCCACCACCTAGAGACCCCTGGTTCGATGAACAATGCGGGCAAGCTCATGTGGCAAAGCAAAACGCCTACAAAGCCATGCTACATAGACAGACGAAAGCCACTCGTGAACATTACGAGCAGAAACGAAGAGAGGAACACACGCTTTTAAGGAAGAAAAAAAGACAGCATGAAAAGCTTGGTTGAGGAGATGGAGAGATTCTTCTGCAGGAATGACGCCTGGGAATTTTACAATAAGATAAACCGAACATGCCATGGCTACAAGTCCAGTGCGGCGGCCTGCAGGGATGAAAATGGAGAACCGGTAGTAAGTCACAGTCGATGCTGAGGATTTGGAGACACCACTTCTGCAGACTGTATAACGGCGATGACAGACAAGATACCGCTCTCAGGCAGAACGATCCGTTCGAAATGGACGACGATGTAAGAGAATTCCGTCCACCCGACCTAGACGAAGTCAAAATAGGGATATCAAGACTAAAGTCTAATAAAGCCGCGGGCGCAGACGGCCAGTCTGCTGAGCTTTTTAAGGCGGTTGGAGATGAGCTGGCTAGGAACATGTACCAACTCATCTGCAAGATATGGTCGGAAGAATGCATGCCAGATGAATGGAATCTCAGCATCGTTAGCCCGGTCTATAAGAAAGGAGACCCCTATAACTGCGCCAACTATCGGGGAATAAGTCTCCTTAACATCTCATATAAGATCTTCTCTGCCATATTGTGATAACGCCTGAAATCGTTTGTTGATAACCTGATCGGCTGTTATCAGTATGATTTCAGGCCAGGTAAGTCTTGGAGAAGACACTCACCACCTTTTCGTCGATTTCCAGGCTGCATATGACAGCGTGTATAGAGATGAGCTACACAAAGCCATGTCTGGTTTTAACATCCCTGCCAAACTCGTCCGACTGTGCAGGATCACCATGGAGAATTCTCGCTGCTCCGTTATGGTCGGTAATGAGCAAACCGATACCTTTGATGTTAAAAAAGGATTTAGGCAAGGTGACGCGCTGTCATGCAACTTTCTCAACATCGTGCTGGCCAACACAAGAGGTACGATTTATTTCAAGTCTACGCAATTGCTTGCGTACGCCGACGACATTGGCGTGATTGGTCGGACACAGCGAGACGTCAAAGAGGCCTTTGTAAGCATTGAGGTAGAAGCGGCAAGGATGGGTCTCAAGGTTAATGAGGGTAAAACCAAATATCTGCTTTCACCAAAAAGAGACGGTCAACACCGACGTATTGGCCAGAACGTCACCATGGGCGGATATAACTTTGAAGTGGTCAAGGAATTCGTCTACCCTGGCTCACTGATGACCGGTGACAACAACACCAGCGCTGAGATAAAACGCAGAATCACTCTTGCCAACCGCTGTTTCTATGGGCTCAAGAGGCAATTGAGTATAGCCCTCTCTCGGAAAACCAAGGTGACACTATATAAGACCTTGATCACCCCAGTCCATCTTTACGGCGCAGAAGATTGGATCTTAACAAAAGCGGATGAAGATGCCCTTGGTCGTTTCGAGAGGAAAATTCTGCGCACTGTCTACGGTCCCGTTTGTTAAAACGGAGTATGGAGGAGAAGACTTGACTATGAACTCTACGGGTTGTACAGCGACATCGGCCTGGTTCGACGTCTACGGATACAGCGTCTAAGGTGGCTAGGCCATGTAGAGAGCATGGAAAATACAGCTCCTACCCGAAGAGTCTTCGAATCCACCCCAGAAGGAAGGCGCGGCAGAGGACGGCCGCATCTACGGTGACGCACGCAGGTGGAAGGGGACCTTAACCAACTTGGCATGCGGCGCTGGAAACAGCTGGCCAAAGACGATGCCAGCTGGAGACGCTTGTTGGTTGAGGCCCACGTTCATCACGAACTATAGCACCACCTAAGTAAGTAAGTAAGTAGTGCCAACACAGCATGGGGCACACCGACCTGTGTATTGTGTAGCATTGTAGATCTATTGTGCCTGCTAACCGATCAGATGAGAAGTTTCCCCACTTTCTTAATAAAGTTGAGAATGCCTCTCGTAGGAGCTAAGGTTCATTTTGATGAGATGATATCTCAGACCACAGTATCCCGTAAGGTAGCTGACCAGTCTTCCGATATCGACTCTATTAAGTTTAGTGATATTAATAGAGCGTATGTTCAGAAGCTGTATTCATCTTTTCGATTGTCGGAATCCAGATGTTGCGATTTTTTTCACTTGTCCAGAAAGAAGTTAATCTTAGACTTGGGAATGCCGCAGTTCATAATCTTAGACTTTGAGCTTAGCTGAAAGGACAACAGTAATGAGAGAACCAAAAAAGCCTACGTGCCACTGTATTTGTGCAGAGTAGCCTTTGGCTGTGTACTGCAGTGGCAAGACCTATTTTAATCTATGGTTCGATTGTCTGGTGGAAGGTACTTGAGAAGAAGTGCCATCTTCAAAGTGTTTCAAGGATTCAGAGGGTAGGTTGTCTGGCGGTGACTGGATCTATGAAATCCACACAAACGGCTGCTCTTGAAACAAAGCTGAACCTTCCACCCTCAGACATTTACTGCGAAAGCATCGCAGCCAGGACTGCGCTAAGAATGCAAGAATCTAGTATCTGGGCAAGGAGTCATGGCCACGCATCAGTCTTGGAACGATGGTCCATCTCGAGATTTAAAACCGAATAGGACTATGTCACCCGACTTCCTTGCTGCGAGAGAAGATTCTCTATCAGAATTCTTTCCAGGGAGGAATGGACCAGTGGTATGGTATGTACGGAAAGTGGACTGGCAATCTATACCGACCGACAGGTATAGTAGCCGGGGTCTATTACGAATCTCGTGAAATAAGTCATTCCCATAGACTTGATGATGGCTGTAGCGTTTTCCAATTAAACAGGCTGCAGGCTGCTTAGGAAACAGGATCAGCATCTATGTTAACAGCCAGGCACCCATCAAGGCTCTGTAGGCAACATGGATAAGATCCAAACTCGTAAAACTCTGCAAAGGGAGGCTAGTGGAGATATTAGAAGTCCATAAGGTCACCCTCTGCTGGGTACCAGGTCATATGAATATTTCCGGGAATGAAGAGGCGGACGAGCTAGCTAGATGAGGATAAGGCGCAAACTCCACGCAAATCACAACTGAGGGTAAAACGCCGCTCATGATATGAAAAAGACAGAAAGTCTGCTAAAGTTCAGTTGTGGGAATATTCCATTGCAGGCAAGTTAGGCCAGCGCCACAATGACTTCTGCGGAATCTGCAGAGACGAAGAGAAAATTCAATCCATTCGACACCTACTGTGCGGTACTAGCCCAAAAATGGAATATATTCCTTGGAAACCGCTTCCTTTTGGAACTAGAAGAGGTTAGTAACATAAGGCTGAATAGACTACTGGAATTTCTATATGCATCTAGGTGGTTCAGCTTAACGGGTAACTTTTAGGTTTCTACGGGTTAAACGTTAACTTGGCACAATGGACTCCCCGTAGTCTAAGTTAGCCTTGACCTCTCGTCAATAGGACACCAATTTACCTAACCTTAAGGTTCTGCATCTACAAATGTACCTTTCGTTTGAACCTTTCCTAGCGAGTTGGTAGACGATTTCATTGCCAGAGTTTGATCTCTGGGTAGTATATTGATGGTTGCACCTCTTATGCCAGTCTCTAAGTTTAAATCGCACGGCAGGATGGCGTATAATTCGGCCTATAAGTAGGACTCATTCTCAGAGCCTTCGAGCTTTTTCGATTTGATCCAAAGATGCCAGCGTCAACGCCAGAGTCCATCTTTGAGTCATCTGTGTACCACCTAAGGCCCTTGACGTTGAGCATAAGATCACCACTTTCCCAAGCTTCGTGGTTTTGGGATCAGCATCTCATACTCTTGTCAAAGCTCATTGTTTGAATTCGACTTGCTGTAAAAAGTGCATGCCGACGATATAGACTGAAAGATCTAAAGCTCCAGGCAGGACACAACACTTTTATGACAATGTGGGAAATGGAGACAACTCTTATCGTAAATGAAGGAGCAGGTGTTCGGGCGGGAGCTAAGCTGGAGCGGAAACGTGTTTCAATCTAGAAGGTATTTTTGCAGCATAGATCGAGGCAGATCCTGTTAGATTCAAGCCACTCCAAATCGTCGATGATGCAACACGTTCAATGGCTACACAAGTCGATATCGGTCGGTAAACTGAAAGTTTCTTCCCTTTTCTCGCTGATTGCACATCTGCATTAGACAGAAATAGATTAGACGTCTTGATAGTCCTTCTCTTCCATTGACACGGCTTCAGTAGTCAACCAAAGACTTTCCTTTCCTTCTAAAGCGAAGACTGGTCTCTTATAGCAGAAGCCCAAGTCCAAAAACAGGGCCTAGACAAACATGACATTATACTTAGAGCAGAAATAACAAACAATGGACGAGCAAAGGGCGCCACTATTACTCACAATTAGACAATCAAAGATAACTAAGAATCGAGGACATTGCTGAACTAAGGACAAAAGACGCCAGTACTGATTCTACTAGTGTAAAAGTTGAAATCGTAACCAAACATCTCTATCATATGGCGCCCTTTTAAATTTGGCGCCCTTCAAATTAGTTACTGGACCTCACTTCTCTTTGAATCGGCAATAAGAGTGCCACATAAACCTGCATTTACGCTTACCTAAAAGCCAACGACCACCTAGCCCAAGTACACACATTAAATTTAAGGACAATCCGGTTCAAGGACCGCGTTGATATCTCCAATTCGCATGCAAATAAAATCTACATGTTGATGGCATTTCAAAGCAATCCAGTCTACTACCAGCTTAATTGAATTCCATTCCACTGACAGCCTATGTAAACACACACATAACCTCCTGACCTCATTCCAACACAGGCTACATCAACTTTTCGTCAGACATTCCTCCGCTCCATGGCACCCGCCTGCGATGTATCTACGTAAATTACTTAGTAATTAATTTTCAAATATCTAAATTGCACTTACACGCCATTGCACGCAAAGCTGAAAGAGTCCCGCACTTAATTAATTTCCAACCAATTTAAAGCGAACCCATAAGGGTCCGGTAGAGTCATGGATGCCATTACCGTCATCGAAGCATCATCAAGCGTTAGCCCACAAATAATTTTCGGTTGGAAATTAAATGATCGTCGTGTCGGTAGATTCGTGTTGATGCCATGCTGCTTTTCATGCTGCTACTACATCCGCGCTGATTGAGTATGGTTGAGGTTAGAAGGCAAATATCGAATACCATTCATTCCCCGCCCATTATCGTGGTATGGCATGGGTATTTAGGATGTGGTCAGAAGCAGTAATGAATCTGTAATCATTCGCTTCATCACTCCATGGGCGGCACGTCAATGCTAGCCTAAAATATTCCATTTGGATTCCTACGAAGATCTACTAAAACATCCGGTTCCGGATCACCCATAATCAAAGTATCAGGAAAGAATTCCGTATGGAAGCCCCTACGAGGCATTGTTGTTCTTCAAGGCGCCATGCAGGCATGCGGCTGCAATGCCAATGCTTTGTATTGTTGCGAACTGCACATTATTAGATTCCTTTGATTTGATTTGGATTTGGGGCACGTAGCAACGATACAACAGCCAAATGGTTGCATATAGACTATGTGACTGCCTCTGCTCTGCTTGTTGGGTTGCCTGCCAACGAATGCCAAGTGAACGGTGGCAGCATCTATATGCATGTGGCACGAGATATTAGTTTCGTATATCGGTTGGATGAGTATCGCTTTTTTTGATTTTGTTTTTTGCTCGGATTTGGCAATGAGGTGTTGAATAGATGGCATTGTTACTGCCTCTTGCCTGTAGGGCCGGGCGTGGTAGGGCGGTGGGGTGATCCTTTTTCCAAAAATTGGAATGTCATCAGTTTTGTTTGCAATGCGAGCGGGTTGAAGGATGAGCTTTTGTTGTGGTATGGGTGGTATGGGTGGTATGGGTACTCGGTATTTGGTATTTAGAACCAAACTACATGAATGCACTTCGAAACACATTACAAAAAAAAAAAAAAAAAGGAATTAGATCCAAATTGGTATGGAATAGAGCTGCTAAATGAGAATGCAAAAATGTTTCCATGTCAAGAACACTGCAGAACCTACAACGCAGGGTGGTGGAACTGGCAACTTTTGTTCTTGGCTTTCGAGGACTAATCACGCAAATACTGCTCGAGTGCCACTTCAGTTTGAAGCGTTAATTAAAGGCACCCACTACAGAGACGGATGCAACAAAAGAGTGCCCCAAAAACCCTTTTAATATTTAGAGAAAATCAACATTCTTAACAAAAAAAATAACGTTTTTCAGCCAGTCAGCAAGCCTGTCAGCCAGACAATCAACCAATCAGGCATTTAGCCAGTCAGCCAGTTAGCCGGTCGGACAGTCAGCAAGTGAGCCAGGAAGTCAGCCAGTTCGCAAGTGAACCAGTAAGCCAGTCAATCAGCCAATCAAACAATCAGCCATTCAGCCCGTTAGCCAGTCGGGCAGTCAGCAAGTCAGCCAATCAACCAGTCTGCCAGCCAATAAACAACTCAACCAGTCAACTAGTTAGCCAGTTAGTCAGTCGCCAGTCAGCCAGTCGGCCAGTTAGTGAGTCAGCCATTCAGTCAGTTAGCCAGTCAGCCAGTTAATCAATCAGACATTCGGCCAGTCAGTCAGTTACCAAATCAGCCAGTCAGCCAATCCATCAGTCAGCTAGTAACCAGCCAGGAAGTCAGCCGGTCAGCCAGTCGGCTAGTCAGCCAATCGGCTAGCCAGCCAGTCGGCTAATCAGCCAGTCGGCTCGCCAGCCAGTCAACAACCAAACAGCCAGTCAGCCAATCCACCAATCTGCGACCCAGTCAATCAATCAGCTATGCAGCTAGTTAGCCAGTCAGCCAATTAGCTGGTTAGCCAGTGGTCAGGCAGGGGAATCAGCCAGTCAGTCAGTCGGCCAGTCAGCCAGTCAACTAGCTAACCAATCACCCAGTCAGCCAATCAGTCTGTTAGCCAGTCAGCCAGTGTGGAAGTCAGCCAGTAAATTAATCAGCCATTCAGCCTGTCAGTCAGTTAGCAAGTTAGCCAGTCCGTCAGTCAGCCAGGTAGCCAGTAGTCTGCCAGGAAGTCAGCCTGTCGGCCAGTTCGCAAGTCTGCCAGCCAGTTCTCAGCTAATCAACAAGTCAGCCGGTCTGCCAGTCAGCCAGTCGGCTAGTCAGCCAGTCGGCTAGTCAGCCAGTCGGCTAGTCAGCCAGTCGGCTAGTCAGCCAGTCGGCTGGTCAGCCAGTCGGCTAGTCAGCCAGTCGGCTAGTCAGCCAGTCGCCTAATCAGCCAGTCGGCCAGTTCGCAAGTGAACCAGTCAGCCAGCCAGTCAGCCAATCGCCATCCAGCCAGTTAGCCAGTCAGCCAGTTAATCAGTCAGCCATTCAGCCAGTCAGTCAGTTACCGAGTCAGCCAGTCCATCAGTCAGCCAGTTAGCCAGTAATCTGCCAGGAAGTCAGACAGTCGGCTAGTCAGCCAGTTAGCCAGTAGTCAGCCAGTCGGCCAGTTCGCAAGTCTGCCAGCCAATTCTCAGCTAGTCAACAAGTCAGCCAGTCTGCCAGTCAACTAGACAGCCAGTCAGCCAGTCCGTCAGTCCGCCAGTTAGCCAGTAGTCAGCCAGGAAGTCAGCCAGTTGGCCAGTCAGCCAGTCGGCTAGTTCGCAAGTCTGCCAGCCAGTCCTCAGCTAGTCAACAAGTCATCAGATCAGCTGGTCAGCCAGTTCGCAAGTCAGCCAGTTAGCCAGTCAGGCAGTTAGCCAGTCAGCCAGTCAACTAGTTAACCAATCAGCCAGTCAGCCAATCAGTTAGTCAGTCAGTCAGTCAGGAAGTCGGCCATTTCATAAATCATTCATTCAGCCAATCAGCCAGTCAGTCAGTTAGCCAGTGGTCAGGCAGGGAATCGGCCAGTCAGCCAGTTAACCAATCAGCTAGTCAGCCAATCAGTCAATTAGCCAGTCTGGAAGTCAGCCAGTTCATAAATCAGCCATTCAGCCAGTTGGCCAGTTCGCAAGTCTGGCAGCCAGTCCTCAGCTAGTCAACAAGTCAGCCAGTCTGACAGTCATCCAGTCAACTAGTTAGCCAGTCAGCTAGTCCGTCAGTTAGCCAGAGGTCAGCCAGGAAGTCAGCCTGTCGACTAGTCAGCCAATCGGCTACTCAGCCAGTCGGCTAGTCAGCCAGTCGGCTAGTCAGCCAGTCGGCTAGTCAGCCAGTCAGCATGTCGTCAGCCAGTTAACCATACCATCAATTAGCTTAGCTAGCCAGTCAGTCAGTTAGCCAGTCAGAAAGTCAGACAATCAGCCAATCAACCAGGCAACCAGGTAGCAGTCAGTCAGTCAGCCAACCAGTCAGTAAGGCCATCAGCCAGTCCGCAAGTCAGCCAGTCAGCCAGCCATCAGCTATAGCTGGCCGCATGATAGTCATATGACATAACGTAAGATTAGGGCATGTTTTGCATTAATTCATTTAATTTTACTATCGAGGGCGTTTGCTTGCGTTCGATAGTGTATAATTTGACAAGGACCCATAAACAGATGTGAATTTCTACACTGACGGGTCTAAAACCAAAGACGGGGTGGGCAGTGGAGTTTTCTGCAAACAACTCAAGCTATGTAAAGCTCTAAAATTACCAGATCACTGCAGCGTTATCCAGGCGGAACTCTTGGCAATAAAAGAGGCTTTGTCTTGGCTGAAGTGGAACGTAATATCCACCACGGATATTCGCATTCTCACAGACAGTCAAGCAGCCTTAAAGTCGTTGGAGTTCTATGTGTACACATCTAAATCTAGTCTCAACTGTCGCAGATCTCTTAACGAGATGGCAGAACAGTTCAACATACAGCTTATCTGGGTACCGAGAAACAGCGACACTACAGGTAATGAAAAAGCCGACACACTCGCCAAACAAGGAACGACGCTACAATCAATCGTGGCTTGTGAGGGAGTACCCCTTACAACCATTAAACATAATCTGACCAATCTCGCCAGGGCCGAGGCGAACCTGAGATGGACACAGGGACATACCTGCGTCATCACCAGGCAAATCTGGCCTCGGCTTGACAGTCAACGTACAAGGAGTATAATCTCCCTAATAAGAACTGACATCTACAAAGTCATCGGTGTCATCACAGGACACTGCCTCATTGGCAATCATGCACAAAAACTAGGAATAGTTCCGAATGATTTATTCAGAAGCTGTCAGGACGAGGAGGAGGTCGAATCCATTCACCACCTTCTCTGTGCCTGTCCGGCTCTTTGCAATATCAGGAAACGTTACCTAGGCTCTTACTTCCTTAACGGTCTGACAGATGTTCAGAAAGTAGGGATACTTGATCTTCTTAACTTCTTAAGAAGCACAAAATGGCTCCAAAACAGGGGGGTAAAACCCCCTCGTAGCTGCACAACGGGCCTCCCTGGCCTATGTGCATTCTTCTCGATTCTGGGAAGGCTACGACCCTACCTACCTACCTACCAAAAACAGACCCCAGTCGAATGGTGAGCGGATATGTTGAAATATCGCAACAGGCTATGAATCATGGATATATGCATCTGAATCCGAAGCAGCAATAACCAGAACGGGTCTTTCAAGACGCGGTTGATTCGTTCAGTACCTCAGTTGGAATGGAAAAAGTGCTTCGGAAAATGGTTCAAATGCTTGCAGAGCTTAACTGATCTTCGTGTATATCCGCTGGCAACACTTCACCGCATTATTGGCGCGAAATTCAAATTTCGCGTGATTTATGTAAGACTCTTCATCACGCAATTGACTCCTCGAATAAAGACAGAAAGCAACGATCATCTTAATATGACCAAACTGGAATCAACTACTATGATCCGAACATCACTGGCGTTCAGTAATTAATTAATTTTACGAAAAGCTTTTTTCCCAATGCCCGTTGCCCTTTTTTTAATAATTAATTAGTCGATTTGCAAATCCACTTAACAACGGCAAACCCCTACTGAGACGACGAAGTTTTCTTTTTTTTTTTTGTCCTGTATCCTCTTCGTCCTTATGCTCCTCTTTCCTTTATTGTGGAATATTTTTATTTCTTTTTTGTTTTGTATGTTCATTACAGGATTATTAATGGCAAGGATGCTCTCACTCATCTCTGTGTTGAGGCAAAAGTATCAGAATCCATCTCTTTGTAGTCCCCCCGTCCGTATCTGGAGGAGCAAAGTACTTTTGGTGGATTTATCTTCTGCAAAGACTTACAAAAGAAGAAGTCGGGAAGTGAAGGATGGGAAGGAAAAGTTTTATTTTTTTCTTTCTGTTCATCCTCATCTTTGAATAACAGGCTTTGCATCTTTCACTTGCGTCTTGCCAGGACACTTCTGGTATTTTACTATTTATCTCGAAAAAGAAAAGGAAGAAAACGGACTCAATCGAAAGTTGGTTGGACGTCTGCCAGTCTCGATGGAATTTACTTGCTTGTCCGGATTGTTAACAAGGAAACCTCAGTGTACCTTAGTGCCATTCCGAGTGCCATCCATCCAACCATCTATTGCTATCTATTCATCCATTCTGTCAGTTCATCTATCGTTGTCCTTGTCGTTGTCGTTGTCGCTGACATTGTCATCGTCCACTGGCCCTCCTGTCTTTACATCTCTGCGTGCTATACGTTACAAGGACATACCTTTTCACTCTCTCACTCACTCTGTACGTTGTACTACAAAATACTTAAGTTCATAATACTTTTGGGGTCATTCAAGTTTCTATACTTCATAAGCGGATTGAATTTTCTGGATGCTTTCATCTGGGAGAGGCCACGAAAAGGGTTGCCTTCTTTTTGCCGCCAACTTCCTCTTTTTGTCCTCAATTCACTCGATCCTCTCCAGCTCCTACTCATTCGCAACCACTTTGACTGTGTTTTTGACCAAAACCTACTTACCTACTACCCGCAGCGATAACTACAAATATTACGTCTCCCCGTCTATGAGTGGCGATAGGCAACAGTGTGCTAGCGAGTAAAGCTATGTACAGGACTAAGAATAAAGGTTAATGAATGAGGGAAAATTTAATCAACGTTCTTAATTATTGCACAGGACTCTGTTGTACGCCTTACCCCACGCCTGGTTGGCCCCCATACATGCCAGTTACATGAGTCAGTTACTTTGTCAACTTTGTTGGGAGGTTGTGAAACGCTAGCGGAATGCTAGAGTGAAGATGGAGTAGGTAAACTAGTGCTATGGCTGCTGATCAACCAACCAACTAACTTGCTAACAAACGGAGGAGTTGCAAACATAAATTCATTAGCAGTAGAACCTTTGCTTCCTTGTAAAAACGGGAGCGGGGTAAAGGAATATGTTTCGCCTCGGGGCGCGCTAATATTTTCAATCTTCAAAATTCTCAAAAATCGATTGCTAAACGTGACAATTAGAGGATCTGCGTAGATTGGGGTGACTGTTTACTTGTTTTTGATCCATCATATACGTATCGCCCCATAAATTTTGTTGTTTGGAGTCCAAAGCAATTCCTTACTTACTTACTTATCAGCCCAGCGATCCATGGAGGATATGAGCCTGAGCTATAGCTGCCTTCCATCCTTGACGGTCCCGGGCACGCTGCTTCCAGTTGTCAAGACCAAGATGTCTTACATCCGCGATTACTTGGCCTTTATACCGGAGGTTCGGTCTTCCTCTTCTTCTCGAACCAGGAGGCTCGGAGTCGAAGACCCTCTTAGCTGGAGCGTTGATGTCCATGCGCTCGATGTGGCCGAGCCAGTGTAGTCGACGGATCCTTGCCTTCCGGACTACATCCACATTTTGGTACAGCTCGTAGAGTTCGCGGTTGTGTCTTCTTCTCCATTCACCTTCCTCACAGACAGGACCAAATATCCGGCGCAGAATTTTTCTTTCGAAAGAACCCGAAATCAGCTCCGCTGTCCTGCTTATCGTCCAGCTTTCGGCTCCGTACAGCAAGACTGGCAGAATGAGCGTTTTGTAAAGCATGACTTTGGTCTTTCGAGTGAGGAGTTTTGACCCAATTGTTTGGACAAGCCGAAGTAGCAGCGGTTGCCAAGGGCGATTCTATGCCGGATCTCCACTGTGGTGTCATTTGTGGAATTTACGTTTGCCCCGAGGTAGACAAACTCCTCAACTACCTCGAAATTGTAGCTGTCAATTGTTAAATTTTGTCCCAGGTGGTGAGCGACGGATTGGTTTTTGCTTGACAGCATGTATTTCGTTTTGTCCTCATTGATCTTAAGACCAACTCGTTTCGCCTGTTCTTCAATCGCCGTAAATGCTTCCACAATGCCACAGCGAGAACACGCGATGATGTCGATATCATCCGCGTATCCTAGCAGCTGGATGGACTTGTAAAAGATAGTGCCTTCCCTGTTGACGCCTGCCCGTCGCACTATCTGCTCCAGCACCAGGTTGAAGAAGTCACATGACAGCGCATCTCCTTGCCGAAATCCGGTGCATGTTTCGAATGGTTCCGAGGTCCTAGAACCGAGTTGCACGGTGCATCGCGTGTTTTTTAACGTGGCGCGACACAACTGGATCAGTTATCCCGGGATCCCGAATTCGGCCATCACACCAAACAGTTCTTCACGATGAATGCTGTCGTATGCGGCCTTGAAATAGATGAAAAGATGGTGTGTATCGATTCGAAACTCGTTGGTCTTTTCCAGGATTTTTCGAAGTGTGAAAATTTGGTCTATAGTTGATTTGCCGGGCCGGAAGCCGCACTGGTAGCTGCCGATTAGTGCGGTGCAAAATGGGTTTAGACGTTCACACAATACGCTGGACAGGATCTTGTATGCGACATTGAGCAGGGATATACCTCTATAGTTCTTGCAAGAGGTAGGATCGCCTTTTTTGTGGATGGGGCATATAGAGCTGGTATTCCAGTCGTCGGGCATGCTTTCATCATTCCAAATTCTGCAGATGATCTGGTGCATGCTTCCTACCAGAACATCGCCGCCAGTCTTGAAGAGCTCTGATGGCAAGCCGTCTGAGCCTGCGGCCTTGTTGTTCTTCAGCTTCTGAATAGCTGTGCCGACTTCTTCGATGCTGGGTGGGAGGACTACTTCAGCGGCTGGAGTTGGGATTTCCTCGATCCCTACCACTCTCTCTTGGTCATGCTCGTTAAGCAGCTGCTGGAAGTGCTGCTTAAATACATCCACTATTCCCTGCGGGTCGGTGACAAGATTACCCTCGCAGTTTCGAAGAGCCAGGGTGCCCTTTTTGAAGCCTCCTGCAAGGTCTTTGGCTTTCTTGTAAAAGGCTTGTGTTTTATGTTTATCCCTAGACTCCTCGATATCCTTGAGCCGGGAGGCTGCGAAGATTCTTTTCTTTTGTCGCAGTAGTTTTTTCTCCTCCCTTCCTTTAGCTCGGTACTCTTCTTGCGCTGCTCTGGTTTTTCTCTGCAGCGCCTTTTGGTACGCCTCGTCGGTTGCTGCCTTTTTCTGCTCACACTCGCCATCATACCACGGGTTTCTTGTCGGGGGTGGTAGGTATCCTAAGGTGGTTTCGGCTGCTTCCTGAATGGCTAAACCGAAATGTAGTCACATATTATTGGCATTTGTGTTCGACGTAGGCATACCGTAGAGTCTTTCGCTCAGCTGCTCCCTGTAGACTCTGGCAACCTCCGGTGGGCTCAGGCGCCCAATGTCGAACCTCCTCGTGATGGGCTGGTGCAGCTTTCTGACATTGAACAGTCGAGCTCTGAATCTTGCTGCTACGAGGAAGTGGTCAGAGTCGACATTTGCCCCTCTGAATGTTCGCACATCCAGGATGTTTGACGAGTGCCTTGCGTCAATGAGCACATGGTCGTTCTTGTTGGCGGTTCGACCGTCCGGAGATCGCCAGGTTGCTGTGTGGATTCGCTTGCGAGGGAATCTTGTGCTACTTATCACCGCATTACGAGCTGTCGCAAGGTCAGCGAGTCGGAAGCCGTAATTTGTTGTTATATCGTGGAGGCTGTGCTTTCCGATCACTCCGCCAAGGGTGTTTTCCTTACCGATTTTGGCGTTGAAGTCACATCGTGTACGTTAGGCGTTGTCCAGGAGGTCATAGAAGTCCTCCTTGATAGGGTCTTCAGCCTCGTCGGTAGGGGCGTGTGCACATATAAGGCTGATGTTATAAAATCTGCCTCTGATGCGGATCACAGCCAGGCGATCACTTATAGGTTTAAAGTCGATGACCTTCGACCTTAACCGCTTTCCCACGACAAATCCGCATCCCAGTAAGTGCAACCTTTTGTGACAGCTGTAATAAATGTCGCAATTTTTCTTCCTAATCATACCGTTTCCTATCCAGCGTATTTCCTGGACCGCAGTAATATCCGCCTTGTACTGTGTGAGGATTCCTTCTAGTTTATGAGCAGCTCCGGGAGTGTACAGGGTTCTGACATTCCAGGAGCATACTCGCAAATCGTGTTCCTTTTTCGTGCGTTGTCGTCGTCGAGTATCCGTCCGTGTATCCAAGGCATCTTGCTCATTCATAACTTTGAGGTTTTTTTATGTGGGCGGATTGTTAGCCCGCCGCACAACCGCCATTCTGGTCGGGTTTTTTTCGCTGCATACGTTTGTTCACCTCCCAACGGTTGTTGAAGAGGCTATCCAGAGGGCGCCGCGAGGAGGCCGTATGTTAACTTGACCCGGGCATTTAAACAGGGATCGGTGCTGGCATCTCGCCAGGTTGAGAGCAATCAACAACTTTACCCTGTATGCCCGAGCCCATGCCCTCTCCAAAGCAATTCCGCTCGTTGTGAATTGCCGTCTCCACCACTCGATTGACTTTACACATGCATTCCTTTTCCATGAATGCACACACCCTCGCTCTCTGTCTCTCTCTCTATATCTCTGATGTCCTTCCTTTTTCATCGCCATCCTCGCTCGACTCTCGACTGAGAAACGACTGCCTTCGATGTTATCGAATAAAACGCGACTTGCTTGAGTTACTTGAGCAAAAACAAATATTATATTCAAAAGTTTTTCCTTCCGCCCAGCTCTATTGTCGTTGGTATCCGTGCAACAACCGCCACCTGCATCCAGTGTCGCATAGGATGAGGCTTTGTTTACTCAGTTTGACTATTTCAACGTCCAACAACGTGCTTCTACCGATGCGGAAACAAATGATAAGGGAAGTTCTGGTCCCGATGATGGCGGGCGGTTGCAAACGACGGTATTCTATGGAAGTGGGTGTTAATAATAATTACATCAACCTTAATTAATGAGTATTTTGCGTGCTGCAGGAGCACAACACTGTTTCGAATACCTCTAGTCGCTAGGCGAGGTGATTCGTGCCTGTTGAAAAGCAGGTTGTGCTTACGATCCTATGGAATTTAATCATATGCATCAGTTCTCCTGCAAGGATTCATTATTCGCATTCGTATTCGTCGCGTTTTCTATTTTCTATCCTTGCCTACAGCTGACTTTCATTCTTCTACCATATCGCCTCCTCACTGTCACTGGCATACTGGGTAAAATCAGACAAATGTGCGAAGGTGCAGATGTGCGGGTGCCTTATTAAAAACGGCCTTGGAAAAGCACTCGGCTAGACCCATTCCCGTCAGCACTCAAGTACCAAAATGTAGTGGAACACTAAGTACACCCCACTCGTTCGAGAGGTATGGTTAAGGGATTTTCGGAAAGCGTTCTAACTCATGTCCAATTAACGAGTAAGGCAATTATCACATTAAAGACTAAATCGTCGTATCGCATAGCGCCAGACACCTTCTATGCACGCATTCTGTTTTCTGTTTCCTGTTCCCCTTGAGGTACGAATATTGTACGCGTACTAGTAGTATCTGGGTCAGTTTGCCTTCGTGGATTGGGAGGGAAAAGTTTTCAGTTTTCAGTTTTCTGTTGATTGTGAGTAGCAATTTGGTACGCGGGTGTTGAGGTATCCTTAACCACTGCTCTTACTAAGCCTCGTCCTTTGACCTCTTTTCCATTGTGTTGATGTTGTTGATGAACTCTTAAACAAAAAAAAACCAACAACGATCAAGATGATGACGATGACGAGCTAAACTATCTCTTCAAAGGAGCAGAGAAGGCGAAAGAACTTTGGGTATTTGCTCTCCATCTCCCCCATCCCGTGCTCCTAGTCTTTATGGCCATTGAACTGGAGAGCATAAAACGTGATTTACATTAGGGCAGGTTAGTGTTGTACAATGCACGTTTACACGTTTACACGTTCACGTACATCGTTCTACCTTTCTTGGATAGTCAATGGTCAATGGACGATGCTCGATGCCCGATGGCGAGTGTTGGATGTTGTCGGTTTAAAATTAATTCGCTAAGATGCTTGAAGTTGGTCGTTTGCAGTTGCTTCGCTTACGGGAATATTTTAGCGGATATCTAGCGAATAGTTGGAACGCCTTGTCAGAGTTACGTGTTTAGTTTTGGGTTTTATTGGTGAGGTTTACGGTCCTAATTGGATTAATAGTTGTGGGATTGTGCTCTGTTGTAAGGTTGTTAGCTATACGTTGGAAAGATAGTTGAATCTTTTGGGTTAAGTTGTTTATTTACTGTTAGCAAAAATGATTTTTTTTTCACCGTAGTCACGCAGGGCTCTAGTGGCAGCTGATTCACGATATTGGGTTTAGCTCCAAAATGAGTAAGCTAGAATGGACTTCAGCTCTCTCTTCGATACGGCTTGTATCTCCTCTATCGACTCAAAATGGTGCCCCAGGAGCCGTATTTTAAGTTGGCTGAATAGCCAGAAGTAGTACAGTGTCCAAACCGATGATTGTGGAACGATATGCATCGATGGAGGAGAGCCACTCGTGAGCTCTACGAACAGGAAGGAAGGGAGGTACACGCGCTTTTCAAAAGCAAAAAGGAAGCATAAGGTCGAGGAGGTGGAGAGATGTTATCGCAGGAATGACGCTCGGGAGTGTTACCAAAAATAAGACGATCTTGCCACGGGTATAAAGCCAGGGGTATGAAAGCGTAGTAATGGAAATACCACTTCTGCAGACTATATAACGGCGATGATTGACAAAATATCGCTGTCAGACAGAATGCACCATTCACCTTAGACGAATACAATAGAGAATTCCGTCCTCCCGACTTAGACAATAGCTACACCTAAGCTAAGGTCTAATAAAGCTGCTGGCGCACATAGACTGCCTGTTGAGCTATTTAAAGCAGCTAGAGATAAGTTGATAGGAGGCATCTACCAACTCATATCTAGAATAGGGTCTGAAGAAAGAATGCCCGATGAGTGGAACCTCAGCAATCGTTTTCCTGGTCAATGAGAAAGGAGATACTTATAATTGTCCCAATTATAGGAGATAAGCCTTCTTAGGAGATAAGCCTTCTTCGTAGCCTTCCCAGCATTGAGAAGAATACAAATAGGCCAGGGAGGCCCGTCGTGCAGCTACGAGGGGGGTTTATCCCCCTATTGGTGGCACCAGTTTATACTTCTTAAGAAGTTAAGGAGGTCAGATATCCCTACTTGCTGAACATATGTCAGGTCGTTAAGGAAGTCAGATCCTAGGTATGGTTTCTGATTGCGCAGAATGCTGGGCAGGCGCAGGGAAGGTGGTGAATGGACTCGACCTCCTCCTCGTCTAGACAGCTTCTGCAGAAATCATTTGGAACCTGTTTAACATCGTTTATGAGGTCTTCTCTGCCGTGCTGTTTGAGCGCCTGAAACCATTCGTAAGCAATCTGATAGGGTCCTTTCAATGTGATTTTAGGTGAGAAAAATCAACGATAGACCAGATATTCGAACTGCGGCAGATTCTGGAGAAGACAGTGTTTACAGTGACGAGCTATTCAAAGCAATGTTCCGTTTTGACATCCCTGCCAAACACATAGGGTTTTGAAGGATGGCAATGAAGAATTCTCGCTGCTCCATCAAGGCCGGTGCCAAATTAGCCGAGACCTTTGAAATCAAAGGATTCAGGCAGAGCGACACATTGTCATGTGACTTTTTCAACATCGTTCTTGAAAAGACTGTGCAGAACTCACTGGTCAATCCAACATGCACGATCAATTTCAAGTCTACATAGTTGCTTGCCTATGCTGATGACATTGACGCTCAACACCGACGTCTTGTCCAGAACGTCACTATGAACAGCTACAAATTTGAGGTGGTCAAGGCCAAGTCCACCTTGGCTCACTACTGACAAGCAATAACAACACCAGCGCTAAGATAAGACGCAGCATAACTCTTGCCAACCGCTGTTTCTTTGGGATCCGGAGGCAATTGAAAATTAGACTCCTCTCTCGAAAAACCAAGGTAATCCTCTACAAAACCTTAATCATCTCGGTTCTCCTTTATGGCGTAAAGGCTTGGACCCTACCAGAAATGGATGAGGAGGCACTTCAACACTTCGAAGGGAAAATTCTGCGTGTAATCTGCGGTCCCGTTTGTGTTAACGGAGAGCGGAAGAGAAGATTCAACCACGAACTCAATGGTAGAGTCCACGTCATGTTTGTTGAGGCCAGGGCTCACTCCCGGGCTGTAGCGCCACCTAATGAATATTTTGATGTGAAATTGGCACGGATATCAGAGACAGTCCCACCAAGTTAAAACTAAAAGCATTTCCCCCAAATTCACTTGCACGCGCAGTTTAAATTCAAATCTCACATTACGTTTGCGACACAGTAGTATAGGTATATCCAATGCATCCTCACTTACTTACTTAACGGGCGCTACAGTTCGGGGTGAACCTGGGCCTCAACCAACATGCCTCTCCACCTAGCATGATCTTTCGCTAGTCTTTTCCAATACCGCACGCCCAGTTGGTTGAGGTCCCTTTCCACCTGTGCGCGCCACCCTCTATTTCTTCGTCCCTCGGGGTTGGATTCAAAGACTCTACGGGCTGGAGCTGTGGTGTCCATTCGCTCTACATGGCCTGGCCATCTTAGGCGATGGATGGATCCGTAGACGCCTGACCAGACTCATGTCGCTGTAGAACCCGTACAGTTCGTGATTGAATCTTCTCCTCCAACCCTCCTCTGTGCTTATGCGACCGAAAATCGAACGCAGAATCTTTCTCTCGAAATGACCAAGGATTTCCTCATCCGCTTTAGATAAAGTCCATGTTTCTGTGCCGTATAACAGGACCGGGATAATTAAGGTCTTATATAAGACAAATTTGGTCGTACGAGAGAGGGCTCTACTTCTCAGTTTCCTCTTGAGCCCAAAGAAGCAGCAGTTGGCAAGAGTAATTCTGTGCTTGATTTCGAAACTGGTGTCGTTGTTCCAAATCACTGCGGAGCCGAGGTATATGAAGTCCTTAACTACCCCGAACTTATATCTGCCAATATGCACGTTCTATCCAAGACGTCGGTGGTAAATGTCCTTTTTCGATGACAGCAGATATTTAGTCTTGCCCTCATTAACTGCCAAACCAATTTTTGCCGCCTCCATCTCAATAGTCGCAAACGCCTCATTGACATCTCGCTGCGATCTACCTATTATGTCATTGTAGTCGGCGTATGCAAGGAGTTGCGAGGATTTGAAATGGATTGTGCCTCTTGTATTGGCCTGTGATTTTTGCACAATCATTTCTAATATGATGTTAAAAAAATCACACGACAACGCATCGCCCTGTCTAAATCCTTTCTTGACTTCGAAACTATCGGTCAGTTCTGCACCGATTTGGATGGAGCAGCGAGCATTTTCCAGGGTCATCCTGCATAGTCTGACGAGCTTAGCAGGGATGTCAAAAATAAACATGACGTTATATAGCTCGTCTCTAATTACGCTGTCGTATGTGGCCTTGAAGTCGACGAATAGGTGGTGCGTATCGACTTGAAATTCATTGGTTTTCTCCAGGATCTGCCGTAGTGTGAAGATTTGATCGATGGTGGATTTCCCTGGCCTAAAGCCACACTGATAAGGACCTATCAGCTTGTTTACGAATGGCTTCAGGCGTTCACACAAAACGGCAGCGAAGATCTTGTATGCGACATTAAGGAGACTTATTCCTCTATAGTTGGCGCAGTCCAAGGGGTCTCCTTTTGGTGGATCGGGCAAACAATGCTGAGACTCCATTCCTCGGGCATGCTTTCCTCTGACCATATCTTATAGATGAGCCGGTGCATGCTCCTAACTAGCTCCCCCCAGCCGTTTTGAAAAGCACAGCAGACAGTCCATCTGCACCAGCAGCTTTATTCGACTTGAGTTTCCATCCATCTTTATAAATGTTTGCTCTCCAATAAAAGTTATAAAGTGCCAGAGCCAGAAAACCCTTCCAACCTACGTAATGATTAAGCGTTCAGTCACCCCGCGGTCATCGATACTACAATAGGTAATGTAAATGGCAATTGTCAAAACGCTCCTTATCCCGAGTGGTATCATTAACAGACTATTTTTTGGCTTTTAAATTTGTTATTTATTGAGATTACACCGAACTGGCAGTTGGCAGCTACCATCTGCCGACACTATATCCATTTATAGTGGGCGGCAACTGTGTATATCCTGCAGCATTAATCCGTATACTTGTCAGTTGTGCGGCGTAACCGATACTACGAGTAGTCATTTATGCAGTCATTAACTGGAATCAAAGGCCTTATCCTTTCATTTGCATAGGCTTTGCCGACACTCATCCGCCCTATGACCAAAACAGCCGGCGCACGCAATGCAATGCAAAAATGCGTAAAATGAATGCCGAGCCGTAATTAACCGTGTCACCGTTGCAATCCCCAGTTTTATGAAATTCGTTTTTAATTTATGGATAGTACGATACATTTTTTCGATATCATTTCCCACATTCGGCCTATATTCAGGCGGACAGCAAAATCTGCTAAAACTTCCGTGAATTCTTAAAGTGACCAGATGCTCATTATCTGTGCAGCATATGGACGTTGTGTATTGCCCCCGATTGCCGGGTGAAACTGGTCTAATCGGTAACCAGATTGTTTGAAGTAGATGTGTGTCAGATTGATTTAGTGCAATTGGACGGGACAGGATGGGATGAGAGGGAGAGATTATAAGCTAAAGCGGACACACACAGCATACGAGCGCTTCGTCTGTCTATAGACAGCCATGCAGGGAATGCTTGAATCTCAGTCAGGAATTTTTCTTTTTCCTCTGTTTATTCAAAAAACAGAAAGGTTTTTTGCACGTCCTTTTTCATCATTTTCATCAAAAGGGGGAATATTTTAAATATCAAAGATACATGAACGGCTAGGGAGGACGGCACGGCGGCGAGCACACCCAAACAGCCAAACAAGCGAAGAGCAGAGCGGCAATAAAGCAAACATTTCGTTTGTGTGCTCAACTCAGACGTGAGTATTTTCGTATCGTACCGTTTTTTGTTTTTTCTTTTTTTCCGGCAGATGATGCAGATGGAGGATGGAGGCTTGTGGATGGCTTCGGTTGCGTGTATCCTTTTGCTCTAAAGCAAATTTGAATATTTCTCGAAGCCCGTTTTCCTTCAGTTTCCTGTTTTTTAATTTCGAACATGTGTTTCCTTCACGCTCATGTATGTACATATGGCTGTATCCTTGTTTGATCCAGTTTACCATCACCACGCATATACACTGTGTTTTTTCGCAATAAACTGTTCAGGTGGAAGGTGTCCTGCTAAAGCCTACAACCCAATACCTTTTGCATCCCATCCGGGTGTCATACATATATCGGAAGGTGGACATTCATATCGTCACCCACACACAGGATAGCACAGCAAATCCATCAAAAACGGATTAGTATTTCGAATGAAATTTTGAAGGAACATTCCACACAATCATCACCTTCTTGTTGCTAGCTGAATACGAGACTAGCATTGAAATTGGATTTCCAATTCAATGTATTTCGACGCAGATGGTTGTGTTTGTCGATTATCTGCAGGTGGTACGGATGTTTATGGTAGAATAAGAAGATATTTGAAAATCAAAATGTCTTCAAAGTCACAGTGCTCCTTTTCGAGCAATGAACCTAATGGAATGACTTTTTGGAAATGTCGACTTAATGGACGAACATCGGGTTAACGTACATTATTTGTCAGTTTAACGTTCGATACATGAGGTTATAACAATCAAATCAGAGTTAGTAGGGAATTTTACGACCCATAGCTTGCGAGAGATCGTGTGCTGTGATGAGGGGAATGGTTGTCGTAGCTGTTGGTTTTGGGAGTTCGTTACCGTGATTCGATTGATAGAGTCATGGGATTTTATCTTGTTTTGAGAGAATTAAATGAACATTATCTTACCTTAGGCTGAGTGGAGAAAAGTTGCTGATATGCTGTACACGGCAGTTTCTCGGCGTATGTACGTCCAACCGGTTTTGAATCCTTTCGTAGTTCAACTTGTAGGCTGAGCATTTTTAAGAGGCTGCCGATGTAGGATTAGCCAATAATACAAAAGGCATCATCATCATTTTCAGTGGCCCGCATATTCCTCTAAAGGGGTCGCGGGAGCAATGGGCGCACGCGGGATCGACTCTAACTCATCAGGAGCTATGCCCAAGCAATTCGATGCCGTTATCTGTTGCCTTTTACTTCCCGCACGCACTGGTTAGTGCATACAATACAATAATACAATAGTAAATGTAATAAACAGAAAAAAATCAAGAAAATAAAGACGAACAACTCAGACGACAACAACGGATAAAACACAAAGTCAAACTTAAAGTTAGAAACAACGGTTGAGGCATATAGAGCAAACACTTTAAGTGGTGAGACTAAAGATGACAGTAATCATAAAGTTCTTGACTGAATTCACCACTTGAAGGAAAAGGGGGAAAACGATTGAAGTGACCACATACGTTTTTCACTCTAGTTGACTCCTGACCTTTTAAAGAGCTGTTGTTCAAAACTGATCGTTAGGTCTTACCTAATTACTTAGATGGCGCTGCGATCGAAGGAATATGCATCTAAAAGTGCCTATATGGACACAAGCTCCGACTTCTTCTTTGGTGGCGTTACAGCCCATGAAGGACCAGAGCCAAGCTTCTCTCAATCACCCATGTTGTGTGTGATTTATTTTTCACACAGGTGAAAGGGACCTACAGTTTTAATGCCGATTCCGAACGGCGTGAGTCGAGAAGCTTTTTCATGGCAAGTATACTACGGGGGGTAGTATACCCCCAGCGAGGAGGGACGCCGCGAAATACACATTCGATGGCGTTGATGTTATCGGGATCCGAACTCGCTCATCGTGCGTCAGAGTCCAACACACTAACCACTGCGCCACGGCGCCCGACAAGCTCCAACTACTAATGTAAAAAAAGGCTCCGCGGTCACTGAATGGTGTTGGTGACTACACATAGGAAAAACTAATCAAATTTTGTCGGACGCACATACGTTTGAAAGGTAACATTTCAGGCTACACTTTTTGTGTACAGAGTTTTGTAATTCATCATTTGCGTAAAAAGTTGTATTGATTCAAAAATGAGGGGAGTATTTGAAAAAAACTGACTGTGAGCTATGTATAGATTAGACGTTTTTGTACTCTAAAAAGGAAAAGACGATGCAAAAACCTGTCGAAGAATTTGTTGAGTGTACGATGAAAATTACTTACTTACTTTGATGGTGCTACAGATCGTGGTGAACCAGGGCCTCAACCAACAAGCCTCTCCAGCCGGCACGATCTTTGGCCAGCCGCTTCCAGTGCCGCACGCCCAGTTGGCTGAGGTCCCTTTCCACCTATGCGCGCCACCTGAGATGCGGCCATCCTCTGCTGCGTCGTCCCTCGGGGTTGGAGTCGAAGACTTTTGGGCCGGAGCGGTGATGTCTGTTCGCTCTACATGGCCTAGCCACCTTATACGTTGGATCCGAAGACGTCTAACTAGGCCGATGTCGCTGTACTGCCCGTAGAGTTGTTGGTTGAATCTCCTCCTACACTCTCCGTTTACACAAACGGGACCAAAGAATGCACGCATAATTTTCCATCCAAGCCTCAGCGCCGTAGAGGAGGACCGGGATGATTAAGGTTTTGTAGAGGGATACCTCAGTTTTTCGAGAGAGGGCTCTACTATTCAATTGCCTCTTGAGCCCAAAGAAGCAGCGGTTGGCAAGAGTTATTCTGCGGTTTATCTCAGCGCTGATGTCGTTGCTGCTTGTCACTATCGAGCCAAGGTAAACGAAGTCCTTGACTACTTCAAAAATATACCAGCCGAAGGCCACGTTTTGACCAAGACATCGGTGTTGGGTGACTTTCTTTGATGACAGCATATATTTGGTCTTATCCCCATTTACCCTTAGACCCACTTTAGCCCCTTCTGCTTCAATGCTTGCCGACGCCTCATTGATGTATCGCTTTGTCCGTCCAATAAAGTCAATGTCATCTGCGTAGGCAAGCAATTGTGTAGACTTGAAGTAGATCGTACCTCTTGTATTGCCCGCAGAGTTCCGCACGATCTTTTCAAGAACAATGTTAAAGAAAACACATGACAGTGCATCACCTTGTCTTAAACCTTTTTTTACATCAAAGAGGTCGGTTAGTTCACCTCCGACCATAATGGAGCAGCGAGAGTTCTCCATATTCATCCTGCACAGTCTGACGAGTTTGGCAGGAATGTTAAAACATGACATGGTTCTGTATAGCTCGACTTCTATGATCTCCTAGGCAGAACATTATGCCCAATGTCCCAGCTATGACACCAAAATCGTTCTAGGAGATTTCAATACGAAGATGGGTGAGGAAGCTATCTTTGAACGAGTCATTGGAAAGCACAGCCTACACAGCACCGTGTCAGAAAACGGACCACACGGATTCCCACACCTCAACATCCATAAGGGGATTTGACGGTCTTTCGATCAATCGACAACCAATCAAATTCATCATATTGCGAGGAGCCAACATCGACTCGGACCATTACCTTGTTGCAGCCAAGGTACGGATGCGAAATTCTCGAAATCAGGGGATTCAAGTAAGAACGTCAAAATTGAACGTCGGAAAGCTGCAATCGCAAGAGACCTTCGTCGATCAAGTCCTCCTCAAGCTCTCTCAAGTCCCGATGCCATCTGCACAAACCATAGAACAGCAATGGAGTTGTTGTCAGAACGCCATCAGAGAGGCCGCCTCAGATGTACTCGGTTTCAAGCCACCACCTTCGAGAAACCCCTGGTTTGATGATGAGTGCAGACAGTCCCATGTAGAGTAACAGAATGCATACATGGCTACACTGCATCGACGGACGAGAGCTGCCCGCGAGCTCTATGAACAGAAAAGAAGGGAGGTACATGCACTTCTGAGAAGAAAAAAGAAGGAGCACGAGAAGCGCGGGATCGAGGAGATGGAGTGATGTAATTGCAGGACATTCGAAAGTTTTACCAAGAAGTAAAGCGAACATGCCAAGGCTATAAAGGCAGAGCAGAAGCCTGCAGGGATGAGCATGGACAACTAATAGCGAAGTCACAGTCGATGCTGAGATTTAGGAAGAACCACTTCTGCAGACTGTATAACGGCGATGATAGTCAATATACCGCTGTCAGGCGGAATGATCCATTTCTAATCGACGGAGACCGCAGAGAATTCTGTCCCCGTGACCTCGACGAAGTTAAGATTGCCACATCGAAGCTCAAGTCGAATAAAGCTGCTGGCGCAGACGGACTGTCTGCTGAGCTCTTCAAGGCAACTGGGGATGACTTGGTTCGGAGCATGCACCAGCTCATCCGTAAGATATGGTTAGAGGAAAGCCTGCCCGAGGAATGGAGTCTCAGCATCGTATGCCCGATCCACAAGAAAGGAGACCTCTCTGATTGCGCCAACTATAGAGGAATAAGTCTCCTCAACATCACCTACAAAATCTTCTCTGCCGTTTTGTGTGAACGCCTGAAGCCTTTTGTAAATAAGCTGATTGGTCCTTATCAGTGCGGATTCAGGCCAGGGAAGTCCACCATCGACCAAATCTTCACACTACGGCAGATCCTGGAAAAAACCAATGAATTTCAAGTCGACACCCACCACCTATTTGTCGACTTCAAAGCCGCATACGATAGCGTAATTAGAGACGAGCTATACAACGCTATGTCTACCTTTGACATACCTGCTAAACTGGTCAGACTATGCAGGATGACTTTTGATGTTAAAAAAGGATTTAGGCAGGGCGATGCGCTGTCGTGTGATTTCTTCAACATCATATTAGAAATGATTGTGCAAAAATCACTGGCCAATACCAGAGGCACAATCTTTTTAAATCCTCATAAGTCCTTGCATACCCCGACGATATTGACATAATAGGTAGATCACAGCGAGATGTCAATGAAGCGTTTGCGGGTATTGAGTTGGAGGCCGCGAAAATTGGTTTGGCAGTAAACGAGGGCAAAACTAAGTATATATATGCTGTCTTTAAAAAAGGACACTCACCACCGACGTCTTGGCCAGAACGTTTGTATTGGCAGATATAAGCTCGAGGTAGTTAAGGACTTCATCTACCTTGGCTCCGCGGTGACCTGGAACAACGACATCGGTTCCGAAATCAAACGCAGAATCACTCTTGCCAGTCGCTGTTTCTTTGGGCTCAGGAGGCAATTGAGCAATAAAGCCCTCTCCTGAACGACAAAGTTGACTCTATATAAGACCCTTATCATCCCGGTCCTGTTGTACGGCGCAGAAGCATGGACACTCTCAAAAGCGGATGAGGAGGCCCTTGGTCGGTTCAAGAGAAAGATTTTGCGCCTATAAACGCAGACGGGGGATGGAGGAGAAGATTCAACCACGAACTTTACGGGCTGTACAGCGACATGAGCCTAGTCAGGCGTCTACGGATTCAACGCCTAAGATGGCTGGGCCATGTGGAGCGAATGGACACCTCAGCTCCAGCCCGGAGAGTCTTTGAATCCAACCCCGAGGGACGAAGAAGCAGAGGACGGCCGCAATTAAGATGGCGCACACAGGTGGAAGGGAACCTCAGCCAACTGGGTGTGCGGCAATGGAAAAGGCTAGCGAAGGATCGTGCTAGTTGGAGGGGCATGTTGGTTGAGGCCCAGGTTCACCTCGAACTGTAGCGCCCACTAAGAAGAAGAAGAACAACTATTAGACCTATCATGGCCTGATGCTCATGTTGCCCAGCTAACTTAAGCATTGATTTGGTAGACGCCTGATTCTTAATTCGAAATGCCCAAGGTCGTCTTCATCCTCTCACATCACTTGCACTATTTGATATTCCTGTTATTAGGACTAATCCCAAGACGCTGGTTTAAGGTATGTCATGACACTTGTCTGTGCATACGATTCAGTTTTAAGCATTTAGGTCAAAGTATGCACCATCAACAAGTTTGTATCTCCGTACATTCAACGTCATGCCCTACACAACATGCATTATCCTGATTATCGTCAAAAAAAAAAAAAAAACAACAAACCCCCATTGTAGTACAGCCAAACTGGAGTGCACGTTTGCAAAGGTCCTTCGCAGCTCCAATCCTGTCCGACTGTCAAAAAACCTGGTTGCTCTAAGCTCAAGCTAATTCGTAATAAACTTACAATCGCATTCATAACCAGGATACAGGATGCTTCGTTAATCACTCCAGGTAATTAATCTGCCAGCAAAAAGGCGAAAAACAGGAGCGCAAAAAGGATGGAGGCGAAAAAATGTGGATCGAAACAAGGGAATACCACTCAGCTCCTTGGCAAATTGCCCGCAAAAAAAAAAAAAAAAAACGAAGCAAAAACAGGAAGGACGAAGGAGCAGGAATAATTTTCACAGAGTGTAAAACTTGAAAACTCGCCAGGACGAGACAGATGAGAAAAAGCAAAAGAAATACCAAAAGCAACCGTCCAACTCCCATTTTTCCTTTCACTGCGATTATTCATGTCTTGTCCATTTACACATTCGCGCTAGAGCGTTGCAGCAACCGCACAAAGGAGATCCGGAGATCCTGAGCGGGGCCTGTTAACCGGACGATATACAGCGGTAGTTAGCCAGTGTATACGAGGTCAGAGGATGTGCTTTCAAGGATTTCCCCCATTTTAATTTGATTACACCAGGACGAATAGGTTCTTTCGTTTACTTGTTTATTTCTTATTTTAACAAAAAGACAGTCACTGAGCAATCGTATCCTTTGTGATAATTGTTTTCCGGAGTCATCCCATATCTGTAGACTGTTTGGCGCGGCAAGTATGTGTATATTTATATCATTAAGGACACGATAATGGAAAATGGAGATTGCCGAAGGAATACGGGAAATCGTGTCAATGTCATTCGAGAGAGAGTGGGGAGAGGGGGAGAACAGAAGTGGAAAAATAATGGAGAAACAGCACGTTGCATCCGACCTTATCCTTTTATTCGTCCTCGTTTTTGTAGTCCTTGTTCCCATACCCATTGTCGTCGCCCTAAGGTAATGTGATATGGTTGTGCATTTTCTGTTTTTTTTTTTTTTTGTTTACAGATATATCCTTTATCCTTTACTCCTAAACCATTTTTTCTCCACCTCCCCCATCAACCCTGTTGTAGTCTAATATCTTGTGCATAGAACTCATTTATTGTCTCCTTTACTGTGTGCATAGGGTTCGCATGCAATTCCTAGTAGCTACAAGCTAGGTAGATAGTAGGTGTTCATGCAAAAAGGTGGTCGGAAGCGGGTAAAAGAACGAGTCTATCTATCTGTTATCCACTGACATATCCTCAGGCATCTTAATAAGAATAGGGACGAGTACGGGAAGAGCGAAGCGAAAGGCAGAAAGCACCGAATGACAATTTCATTTTGTGAATGGGGCGGAATAGGTGGAACGTGCCAAGAATCAAAGATCAACTGTCACACAGCCCGCAGGGATATTGTTGTTCATTTGTTTGATCCAAAAATAGTCGAGATTCTTGCGGACACGAGATGCGAATGTGGCAATGTCCTGCGAATGTACATTGCACTACATTACCATAACATTCGGGGCGATAAACCCATTATCCAACACATACGACCACTTGTATACCGGTAATGAAGTCCTCGAGAAACAAAAAATCCTTGCCCAACAGTGCGAGACATCTTGTCCCGACTAATCCTTTAACCACGACAACAACACAACGCACATAATTTATTCATGTAAATCCTTAATTGGTTATCCTGGGCTGAATTTAAATTACGTGCCATGAATCAGTGTCCAGCTTGTAGGGGGCTACCAACATGCCCCGGAGGAAAGGAAGGCATCTTGTTTCCTTTTGCATTTTAATACGTTCGCTCATCTCGTTCGTGACGTGAAGAAGGTGATGATGGCTAGTTGGAGCGCTAGAAACACCGAAAGAGTGTCCAGGCTGATGTCGAATTAGTGCAACATTATATAATTACACGCCCAGTGACCATCGTCCCGGGTTGGGAATTTCTATTATTACCTGGAATTTATGCGAAAAAAAAAAAAAAAACGGAAGCCAACAGAAAGGACAATGAAGACTACGAAGAAGACGATGTCGACTCGACAAGGACGAAAGCTTCTTCGCTTCATCCCAAAACTTGCTTTTGATCATCCCCATGTGAACTTTTGTGGGTGGTATGGTACCGTACCGGTGGGTGTTTGCTGACTGGATAATGGTCGGTTCATATGGATACGAACGTGCCTGGCATTTGCAATCATCACATCACAGGGAGCGAAAAGATTGCAAACTAGGGCAGCGAACAAGCGAATAGCAGTAGATGCAGCTATACAGCGTGCATCCAAGTTGAGTGGAGGAGGTCGATATTAGATATAAGGACGATTAACTATTCAACAGGATTATGTATTCAGTTGTAATCTGCTTTTATGAATATATTTCCGAGTAGTATGATTCTTTTTCATCGCTTCCTTCAACCATGTGTACATACCTATGGAAGAAAGGAAGGAGGGTAAACTGCGAGTCAAAGGTGCTGCTGCGGATGACTGCACTTCAACTCGTGTAAGCAATTAGAAGTCAGTCACGGGTAAAACAAACTCAAAGCCATCATCCGCAGCTATTATTTGCTGAATGGATATCAAAGAGTGACGGTGTGCTCTGGGTTCATCAATGTAACTGACTTATGGCATCGTTGTTCTCGCTTAGTGGGATTACATCAACTGTAATATGAACTAGTGCGAAATGCTAGGGAATTCGATCGACGACTTGGTGTGGTGATTAACTCATTAATCATCGACAGGATTACTTAGGAGGTAGAGAGCAAATGTTATAGGAATCAGAGTGTCTCCTCACGGGGTTGTGTGCTAATAAATTTTCAGAAATTTAATTAAATGTACATAAGCTAGCTGCTGGCTGTCTAACATTGGTATACCGAAATTCGACAACAAGATTGTAGGAATTAATTTGATCCTTGAACTGGCTGGGTGGCGCAGAACCGAGTTGGCAGTTGGCACATTGCTCAGCTTACTTTCTGTACATGGAAGAGTGGAGCAGTGAAAACCTTCCGGGGGTTATTCGTAAGTTCATGGCAATGGTGTACTGGGAATAATAGCCTCGGATTGGATCGGGGTAATCTATTGGCTGCTCGTTAGCATAATTTGGTACCGCAAGCATTTTCCTTGTTATTATTCATAAGGTTAGTTGGTAGCTTGCGGAACTTAATCACAGCAGAGTCAATAGGGTAGAACTCTGACTACTAGATATTTTCTGAGTACCTTCTTCTTCTTCTTAGTGGGTGCTACAGTTCGGGGTGAACCTGAGCCTCAACCAACATGCCCCTCCATCTAGCACGATCTTTCGCTAGCCTTTTCCATTGCCGCACACCCAGTTGGCCATCTTAAGGGCGGCCGTCCTCTGCTTCTCCGTCCCTCGGGGTTGGATTCAAAGACTCTCCGGGCTGGAGCTGTGATGTCCATTCGCTCTACATGGCCCAGCCATCTTAGACGTTGAATCCGTAGACGCCTGACTAGGCTCATGTCGCTGTACAGCCCATAAAGTTCGTGGTTGAATCTTCTCCTCCATCCCCCGTCTGCGTTTATAGGCCCAAAAATCACGCGCAAAATCATTCTCTCGAACCGACCAAGGGCCTCCTCATCCGCTTTTGATAGTGTCCCTGCCTCTGCGCCGTACAAGAGGACCGGGATGATAAGGGTCTTATATAGAGTTAACTTTGTCGTTCGGGAGAGGGCTCTATTACTCAGTTGCCTCCTGAGCCCAAAGAAACAGCGATTGGCAAGAGTGATTCTGCGTTTGATTTCGGAACCGATGTCGTTGTTCCAGGTCACCGCGGAGCCAAGGTAGACGAAGTCCTTAACAACCTCGAGCTTATATCTGCCTATACAAACGTTCTGGCCGAGACGTCGGTGTTGAGCGTCCTTTTTTGATGACAGCATATATTTAGTTTTGCCCTCGTTTACTGCCAAACCAATTTTTGCCGCCTCCATCTCAATACCCGCAATCGCCTCATTGACATCTCGCTGTGATCTACCTATTATGTCAATATCGTCGGCGTATGCAAGGAGTTGCGAGGATATGAAATAGATTGTGCTTCTTGTATTGGCCAGTGATTTTTGCAGAATCATTTCCAATATGATGTGGAAGAAATCACACGACAGCGCATCGCCCTGCCTAAATCCTTTTTTGACATCAAAACTATCGGTAAGGTGTTCACCGATTCGGATGGAGCAGCGAGCATTCTCCAAAGTCATCCTGCATAGTCTGACGAGTTTAGCAGGTATGTCAAAGGTAGACATAGCGTTGTATAGCTTGTCTCTAATTACGCTGTCGTATGCGGCTTTGAAGTCGACAAATAGGTGGTGAGTGTCGACTTGAAATTCATTGGTTTTTTCCAGTATCTGCCGTAGTGTGTAGATTTTGTCGATGGTGGACTTCCCTGGCCTGAATCCGCACTGATAAGGACCAATCAGCTTATTTACAAAAGGCTTCAGGCGTTCACACAAAACGGCAGAGAAGATTTTGTAGGCGATGTTAAGGAGACTTATTCCTCTATAGTTGGCGCAATCAGAGGGGTCTCCTTTCTTGTGGATCAGGCATACGATGCTGAGACTCCATTCCTCGGGCATGCTTTCCTCTAATCATATCTTACGGATGAGCTGGTACATGCTCCCAACCAGGTTCTGAGAACCTAGTACTGATGTATCTTTGGAACGTCAAATCGAAATACCAAATGTCCTTCAGCGTTTCATACATCAACCGCCACTACCGACACCGCACTTCTTGGCAAGAAATCGACTTCGGTCATAGCTCATGAGTGAATCGTACCTTCGACTATCGGGCCATAAAACGATATCACAGTACACAAACAATATGTTGGTGAACATCAACCGACTTCGATATCAGCTGTCAGCGTAAAGAAAGTGAGAAGCACAATGAAGCGAAATCCACTCCAAAGCAATAGCGCAATGGCAAAAGGGGTAAATATGCCTGCCGTCGGAACGCCGGAGTTATGCTAAACATTTCAACAAAAAACCGCTGGATTTTCCAGCAGAACTCTGCAACCGATCACGAAGCTAAGACAAGTCAGGCCTGGTTCCGAATTCGAAAAAAAAGTTCCACACTTCATTTCAGTAGAAGATTGGCCTACGTCCTCACCTTAGATCAACCTGGTGGACTCCGACATATAGAGCATTTTGGTGAGCAATACTTACTTACTTTGATGGCGCTACAGTTCGGGGTGAACCAGGGCCTCAACCAACAAACCACTCCAGCCGGCACGATCTTTGGCCAGCCGCTTCCAATGCCGCACGCCCAGTTGGTTAAGATCTCTTTCCACCTGTGCGCGCCACCTTAGATGCGGTCGTCCTCTGTTGCGTCGTCCCTCGGGGTTGGAGTCAAAGATCCTTCGGGCCGGAACGATGATGTCCATTAGCCCTACATGGCCCAGCCATCTTAGACGTTGGATCCGTAGACGTCTAACTAGGCCGATGTCGCTGTACAGCCCGTACAGTTCTTGGTTGAATCTTCTCCTCCACTCTCCGTTTACACAAACGGGACCAAAGATTACACGCAGAATTTTCCTCTCGAAACGCCCAAGAGCCTCTTCATCCGCATTTGATAACGTCCAAGCCTCAGCGCCATAGAGGAGGACCGGGATGATTAAGGTTTTGTAGAGGGATACCTCAGTTTTTCGAGTCAAACCGCCAACCAAATCGACCATGTGCTCATTGACGCAAGGCACTCGTCAAACATCCCGGATGTGCGAACATTCAGAGGGGCAAATGTCGACTCTGACCACTTCCTCGTAACAGCAAGATTCAGAGTTCGACTGTCCAATGTCAGAAAGCTGCACTAGCCCACCAGGAGGAGGTTCGACATCGGGCGCCTGAGCACACCGGAGGTTAACAGAGTCTACAGGGAGCAGCTGAGCGAAAGACTCTACGGTATGTATAAGTCGAACACAAATGCCAATAATATGTGGCTGCATTGCCGCTCAACCATTCAGGAAGTAGCCGAAACCCCCTAGGATACCTACCACCCCCGACAAGAAACCCGTGGTATGATGGCGAGTGTGAGCAGGAAAAAGCAACAACTGACGAGGCGTATCAAAAAGTGCTGCAGAGAAAAACCAGGGCAGCGCAAGAAGAGTACTGAGCCGGAAGAAGGGAGGAGAAAAAACTACTGCGACAAAAGAAAAGAATCTTCCCTGCCTCCCAGCTGAAGGATATCGAGGAGTTTAGGGACAAACATATAATACGGACCTTTTATAAGAACGCTAAAAGACTTGCAGGAGGCTTTAAAAAGGCACCCAGGCGCTTCGAAACTGCAAGGGTAATCTTGTCACCGACCAGCAACTTCTTAACGAGCATGACCAAAAGGGAGTGGTAGGGACCGAGGAAATCCCGCTGAAATAGTCCTCCCACCCAGCATCGAAGAAGTCGGCACAGCTATTCAGAAGCTGAAGAACAACAAGGCCGCAGGCTCGGATGGCTTGCCATCAACAACGTCCGATAGTTGTTCGGGGAAAACTTGTCTCAGTTTAGGTGCCAAACCTTTGTGCCACAATTTGTCAAAGGCTTGGGAGACCTCAAAAAATACACTGAAACAAATAAGCTTATATTCGAGTGCTTTTTGCTTGTTAAAATCGTTCCATTAGAAGGAGAGTAGGAGACCAGAGGAGATTTCGTAGGCGAGGTTAAGATAACTTATTCCTATATAGAAGGCGCAGTTAAAGGGGTCTGCTTTATTGCGGATCGGGTAAACGATGCCGAGACTTTATTCCTCGGGCATGCTTTCCTCTGACCATTTTTTACAGATGAGCTGGTGCATGCTGCTAACCGGTCACTTCCAGCTGCTTTGAAGGGCTCAGTAGACAGTCCGCCAAGCTTTGCTAAATGCCTTTGAAGCATTAAATGCAATTCTCCAGAATTGTAAGGTACCAGTGACCTTAGAAAGAAAGGACGTAAGTGCGGTGGGAAGAGGGGGAGGAAGGTTTTTCATTTTTAGGGACAGGCTGGGCAAATGCTGCCTTCCATCTACTCAGAAAAAGCCCTTAGAAGTAGAATAGATAGAAAAACGTGCGCAGTGGTTTTGCCAGCGTAGCGGACTTGTACTCCTTTTATTGTGCGGAAGTGGACTTGCCATATGGACAAGTTGGAATCTGGATGCATGGACCTGGCTGCGAAATGCGCAGCTAGCAAAGCATTTACATCATTGTAAATGAGTTTTATGCAAATTTGATTGATCAAAGGATGGGCGTTGCAGTCATTTGTGGCATCATGCAGTATTCATCGATAAATACAAGAGCCGCACTGTAGATTATTTTCATAAAAAAATGGGAAGGTTTCACTCTAGAAAGCCAATATACCTCTGACACAGATCTAAGGTCATCGGAATTCACTTGTACATAACTACAATGCCAGATTCAACAACCTATCTAATTAGTTCTACAAGTCAATCATACAACAATTCAACACGGCATCATTACAGTGCAATCCTAACACCGAAATTCGACCAAATTGCACGTGTAACCAAAACCATCACCGCATCTCTATCCGAAACCAAACCATCCCTAATCGACCATAAAAGCTTAGACATCCATCTGCACATCCAATCCACCGCCACATGCCACATATGTACATTTGTACAATTGAGCCTATGTCCATGTTGACATGCATAGTTAACTCAACGTCTATAGTTGCATATCAAACGCAAGTCACAAAACCCATATCACTGGAGGAATCTCTTCCACTTAATTGCATTTCCAACTGCTCATTCGACATTCCTTGTGTGCAAAGATTGCTAGGAAATTGCATTCCGCTTGCCAATGAATTTTAAACTTCCATAAATGCTCAATACCAAGTGTATCGAGGTAGAGAGTGCTAGAGAATGAGTGAGCTTAACAAGTCGCCTCTCCTTTACATGCTTCCTAGCACCCAGCCACCCATCCACTGGTCTGTGGGAACGTATAACGACAATAACAGGAAACCATCGTTGCATGTCGAATGGAATCAATTGATAAACTCTACTAAATGGTCGCGCAGGAATCATTCAACATACACATGAGCATAGACACACAGATACAGAAGACGGTCTGACTGACATCCATTTGTCCTCGATTCAATGGGTGGTGTTGGATGGGGTGTGCAAGTGTAATTTGCATAATTCAATTCAACCTACACACACATTTCTTTCTATTTTTGCTTCTTTTCTGTTTAGACAGACACACACTACACGACTGAGGAGGCAAGGAGTCGTGCTCGATTTGTTTGAATTTTTTTTGTCTGTTTTCCTGAAGGGCACCATTGCGTATGTGGAACATTTGGTTCCACTTACCCGATACTATGTCGTTTGCTGGCTGATTTCACTTTATATCTTCTTTCCTCTTCCCTTTCGTCGTGTGTAGTATATGTATCTACCCCATATGAATGATCATCCTGTAATCCTATTGTAAGGCGCGCATAGCATACGAGTCGAATCAGGCGAATCACAGAATCAAAAAGGATGACAAAAAGGAGTAACGCATACAAGAAATTGAATGAATGAATTTAGTTAGATTATACATATATGAAACAGTAGGAAAGTGCCGAAAGGATATTGGATACGCTCATCCAGTTAAAAGGAGGATAGCTCCTGCTTCCATCATCATATTCCATGGCTAGGCAAACTTTTCAAAATGGAATCACTGTAAATTCTGTTAAACCCTTGGGATAACAAATATTTCTCGTCCTTCGCCTCGCTCTTTTCTACATTGCTTGGTTACGCATGATGGGCGTGCAAAATGAAAAAGGATCTTACTACTACTTTGAGATGGGTCGGTGGGTGGGAGTGTGTGCGGTCTGATAGAAAATTAGAAAATTTTATTTCGAAGGATGTGTAAGTGCTGGTGTCCTGGCATAGAGCTAGACGATCAAGGAATACCTTGTTCTTGCTGTTTTATAATGGCTTTCCACCTTTATTATCCTGCTCGATGGGTTGTTTTCTTTTACATTGAATTCCTCCAACTTGTTGGGTACCCCCGAGAGACTGTCTATGCATAGCTTTGTTATTTATAGCTGTTCTGTGAATTAATATTCAAAAAAGAGCTTAGCCACCTAGGCAGTTTAGACCGCAAACAAAAAAGTCCTTTTGTGACTCCCACTATGGACGTTTCAATTCCCGAGCCAAGGCAGTTTAGTTTCGACCGACATTATGCAATAGCTCTTGAAGGAATTTCAATTAAGTGATTCTCGCACAGTACCTATCCCACATCGGTATCGAAGCAATGCAGTTCGTACAGTAGATGGACGTTGTCGTTCCTGGTATGCGTCCGTTGGGCATTCCGATTAAATTTAAATTTGCCTCAGACCGATAATAAAACGGCTGACCGTAAATTAATAAATCTCTCAATCCTGACCGATTCACGATACTCTGCATTATACCTATGGTCATCCCTATGTTCAAAGTTTCAAAAGCGATTGCATGTGAAACGTGAGACGATGCTTATCCGGTGCTATGTGCTTATTTCAGAAGTTTGAATTTAAATCAAGAGAAGAAGGATGATTCGTCTTGTGCATCGGGACAGGAATTTCCAATACGAATGTGTGCACCTTTTGGTGAATGGCATGAAGGGGGTGTACATAATGCAGTGTTTCGAGAAATTGTATCCATCGAAATGGAGCAGTCGGGGGCGGAATCGTGGACATTTTTTTAGTTGATTGCATCTGAACATTGATCAAAGCGGAGGGGGATTTGATCCAGTGACTTGGGATCGAGGAAGGTCGAAATGTATTTATGAGAATCCTTAAAAGTCATCGATCAAATAGAATACAGATAAAGCTGACTGGGAATTATTCCTTGTACAGTCCAGGAAAAGGTTACGGTATTGGGTCATGTAAAAAGTCTTCGCGGTCTCTACATGGTGTTGATGTCTATATAATAAGTACCACGTGAAGTGTACGGGGAGAGGGCGGTAGCGCAGTGGGTAGTATGTTGGCCTCTGACGCCGATGACAGGGGACCGAATCCCAATAGCGGGGTACTGAAAAACCAGTCGAAGAATTAACGACTAAATTGCAATATGCCCTGAACCGTATAAGCGACTGGACAAAGACCTGGCGGATCACGCTTAACAAAACCCAATCAGGTTTCGAAAGAACCCAAAATCAGCTCCGCCGTCCTGCTTATCGTCCAGCTTTCGGCTCCGTATAACTAGACTGGCAGTATAAGCGAGTGAGGAGTTTTAGCCCAAATTGTTTGGACAAACCGAAGTAGCAGCGGTTGCCAAGGGCGATTCTATGCCGGATCTCCACTGTGGTGTCGTTTGTTGAGTTTACGTTTGCACCGAGGTAGGCAAACTCCTTAACTACCTCTAAATTATAGCTGACAATCGTTATATTTTGTCCAAGGTGGTGAGCGACGGATCGGTTTTTGCTTGACAGCATGTACTGTATCTTATCCTTGCCTTATATTGACCTTAAGACCAATCCGTTCGCCTGTTCCTCAATCGCCGTGAAAGAGACCGCGCGATGATGTCAATATCATCCGCGTATCCTAGCAGCTGGACAGACTTGTAGAAGATAGTGCCTTCCCTGTTGACGCCTGCCCGTCGCACTATCTGCTCCAGCACCAGGTTGAAGAAGTCACATGACAGCGCATCTCCTTGCCGAAATCCGGTGCATGCTTCAAACGGTTCCGAAGTCATAGAACCTAGTTGCACGATGCGTCGCGTATTTTTTAGCGTGGCGCGACACAACTGGATCAGTTTTTCCGGGATCCCGAATTCGGCCGTCGCACCAAACAGTTCTTCACGATAAATGCTGTCGTATGCTGCTTTGAAATCGATGAAAAGATGGTGTGTATCGATACGAAACTCGTTGGTCTGTAGTCGATTTAAGGGGCCCTAAGCCGCACTGGTAGCTGCCGATCAGTGCGGTGCAAAAGGGCCTTAGACGTTTACACTGTACGCTGGACAGTATCTTGTATGCGACATTGAGCAGGGATATATCTCTAGAGTTCTTGCATGAGGTTGGGTCGCCTTTTTTTGGATGGGGCAAATAGAGCTGGTATTCCAGTCGTCGGGCATGCTTTCTTCTTCCCAAATTCTACAGATGATCTGGTGCATGCTCCCTACCAGAACATCGCCTCCAGCCTTGAAGAGCTCTGATGGCAAGCTTTTGAATAGCTGTGCCGACTTCTTCGATGCTGGGTGGGGGGACTACTTCAGCGGTTAGAGTTGGGATTTCCTCAGTCCCTACCACTCTCTCTTGGTCATGCTCGTTAAGCAGCTGCTGAAAATGCTGGTTAAACACATCCACTATTCCCTGCGGGTCGGTGACAAGATTACCTTCGCAATTTCGAAGAGCCTAGGTGCCTTTCTTAAAGCCTCTTGCAAGGCTTTTAGCTTTCTTATGAAAGGCCCGTATTTTATGTTTGTCCCTAGACTCCTCGATATCCTTGAGCTGGGAGGCTGCGAAGATTCTTTAGTCACAGCAGTTTTTTCTCCTCCCTTCTTTTGGCTCCGTACTGCTCTTGCCTAGAGCGATCGCTGCATACATTTGTTCACCTCTCAACGTTTGTTGTAGAGGCTATCCAAAAGGCGCCGCGAGGAGGCTGGATGTCAGCTTGACCCGGGCATTGAAACAGGGATCGTTGTTGGCATCTCGCCAGGTTAAGAGCAATCAACAACTTTACCCTGTATGTCCGAGCCCATGCACTCTACGAAAAAGAGTAATCCTTCTATTATACAAACGTTTCAAAATAAAGTATTGCGAGCGGTTGTTACCGCGCCATGGTACATTCGAAACGACTATGTTTTCGCCCGAAAACATAGAGATCGACTGGAAAGTCATATCAATAATGTGTGTCTTGAGATAATAGAGGAACGAAACCTGTTGCGCCGTCTTCAAAGGACAAAGCCACTTGATTGAGCGCGACGAACCGGAACCGCACGCACTCTGGGGATTGCAGGAACTCTCACTGGAAAGCTGCCCGCTTAATGTGTTTACCTCCGGAGACTGCTGGATAAGTTGTGTTTTTAGTGAGTAAAATCTCACACTATTATGAGCACGCACTGTCGGACCTCATAGTGTCTTTCGAAGATTTTCGCCAACCCTCACAAGAAGAATGTTCGATAGACGAGTTCATCAGCAAGCTAAATTGCTAGATTTGGGACGATGCCAATCTAGACGACGTCCACTAAGTGGCAATTTGTCCGCGATTATTGGCATTGTTATCACCATCATCGGAGAGCCCTACCAATCGATGGTAGTTAATTTCTTTCGAACCACACTGCTCATACCACAATAGACATTCTTCAGGAGCGATTAGAGTGTATAGATATCTCACGCAGAACCAACGTGCACTATGTTTGTTCCACTTTCTCTGGTGGGGTTTCCTCAAGTCGCAGATTTATGCCAATAAGCAACAAACGGCAGGAGGGAGGGAGCGAGCAAACAGAGCAAAGAAGTTGATCGCATATCTAATGCTAGCTTTGATCTCTGCCCCTGCTCAATCCAAGTTGACACTACCTTGTTGTAGCCAAGGTAAGAATGAGGATATCAAGAATGCTTAGGAGTCGAGTAGGACAATGTTAGTTTGACGTCGGAAAGCTGTTTCCTCCAAGCTCTCTTAAAATCTGCCCACAGCAGCATAAACAAAAGAGCAGGAAAGGGCGCATTGCCAGAGCGCTGGGTTTCAAACCGCCACCACCTACAAACCCCTGGTTCGATGAACAATGCGAACAAGCATATGCAGCAAAACAAGAAACATGTAAAGCCATGCTGCAACGACGGGCGAGAGCTGCTCGCTCGCACGGAAGGCGTGAGATCGAGGAGATGGAGAGATGCTTCCGCAGGAATAACGCCCGGAAGTCTTACAATATGGTAAAACGTACATGCCATAGCTAGAAAGTCAGAGCGGCGGTATGCAGGGATGAAAATGGAGAACTGGTAGTAGAGTCACAGTCGATGGTGAGGATTTGGAAAGACCACTTCTGCAGACTGTATAATGGCGATGACAGACAAGATACCGCTGTCAGGCAGAACGATCCGGTCGAAATAGACAACGATGTAAGAAAATTCCGTCCACCCGACCTAGGCGAAGTCAAAATAGCGATATCGAGACTTAAGTCTAATAATCTTCTCTGCCGTATTGTGCAAACGCCTGAAACCGTTTGTGGATACCCTGATCGGCTCTTATCCGTGTGGTTTCAGGCCAGGTAAGTCCACAATAGACCAGATATTCACACTGCGGCAGATCTTGGAGAAGACCTAAGAATACTAAATCGACACTCACCAACTCTTCGTCAATTTCAAGGCTGCATGTGACAGCGTGTATAGAGATGAGCTATACAAAGCCATGTCTAGTTTTAACATCCCTGCCAAACTCGTCCGACTGTGCAGGATGACCATCTCGCTGCTCCATTAAGGTCGGTAATGAGCAAACCGATACCTTTGATGTTAAAAAAGGATTTAGCAAGATGACGCGCTGTCATGTAACTTTTTCAACATTGTGCTTGGAAAGATCGTGCAAGAGTCACTGGCCAACACAAGAGGTACGATTTATTTCAAGTCTACGCAATTGCTTGCATACGCCGACCACATTGACGTGATTGGACGGACACATCGAGACGTCAATGAGGCCTTTGTAAGCATTGAGGTAGAAGCCTCAATGATGGGTCTCAAGGTTAATGAGGGTAAAACCAAATATCTGCTTTCATCAAAACGAGACGGTCAACACCGACGTATTGGGCGGATATGACTTTGAAGTGGTCAAGGAATTCGTCTACCTTGGCTCACTGATGACCGGCGACAACAAAACCAGCGCTGAGATAAAACGCAGAATCACTCTTGCCAACCGCTGTTTCTTTGGGCTCAAGAGGCACTTGAGAAGTAGGGCCCTCTCTCGGAAAACCAAGGTGACGCTATATAAGACCTTAATCATCCCAGTCCTCCTTTACGATGCAGTGGCTTGGACCTTAACAAAAGCGAATGAAGATGCCCTTGGTCGTTTCGAGAGGAAAATTCTGCGCACTATCTACGGTCCCGTTTGTTCAAACGGTGTATGGAGGAGAAGATTTACGAAGAACTGTACGGGTTGTACAGCGACATCGGCCTGGTACGACGTCGGCGGATACAGCGTCTAAGGTGGCTAGGCCATATAGAGCGCTTGGAAAACACAGCTCCGACCCGAAGAGTCTTCGAATTCACCCCGGAAGGAAGACACGGCAGAGGACGGCCGCATCTACGGTGGCGCACGCAGGTGGAAGGGGACCTTAACCAACTGGGCGTGCGGCGCTGGCAACAGCTGGCCAAAAACCGTGCCAGCTGGAGACGCTTATTGGTTGAATCCCAGGTTCACCACGGACTGTAACGCCATCTAAGTAAGTAAGTAAGCAACAAACGTCCGGTGTCCTTGGAGCCACCTTTTAGAGGCGAGAGTAAGAACTGGTCAACAAAAGTGCCTGTTTGTTCGTAAATACCTCGCGTTACCTGCCTTTTAACGTTACTTGATCGATTGCACGGCCCGTGTAATCTATTACGATATGAGAGGTCGTCTTGTTTAAAGCATGTATGAGCGTCAGTATTTAAGTTTTCCTCCGGCGTCTTTTAAGACATATGTACATTTGTAGAGGAACAATACACCCAGGCAACCTTAGGCAGTCCTACACCAAATCGCTCAATCAATTCAAACAGTAAACATGTCATAATCCCTTGCATCCAATAACCAATTGATGTAGTGAATAGTTAATTGTCGCAAATTCCCTTCTAATTACAGACTCAATCAATATAGCTCAAAGGACATCCTAACACCCCAAGTACTATCTATCAAAATACCAATAAGTAATGATGATGCAAATCCACGTCTTTGTCGAAAATCAAGCAACCTGTCACAACAACCAATAAGATGTGCTACACGCAACCTGAACATCCTAATCATGTAGATATCCTTCACTGACACTTATCGACTTGCTGCCCAACATTCCATCACTCTATTAGGATTCATCTTCGGGTATAGGCATACATACATATGTACCTAACAGTCAGGTAGCTAGGTGGGTAGATGTAGTCAGAAATTTAATTTCCCTCCGACAGGATATATGGCTGGTTTTCCTGTTCACATTCTTCAGATTACTGTACGGCCTTCCCATACCACTCAGGATAGTCTGTACGAGGGCACAGTGCAACTGTCAGGCAATTTCATTTAATCACGACTATTCATTTCTGGGCTATAGTCGAGCCCGAATGAATCTCGAGATAGTCTGATTGTGTTACTAATGTGATTATGATGAAGGCATGATTCTTGCCATCCTGACGTGACGGTATAGCATGAAAAATTGCAATTAGATTACACAACACCATTAGCACATGCATTCGCATCCGTATGCAGCCAATTCATTTCACTTAGCAATTCGGTTTCGGATCTAAATCCTAGCTTCAAAGAAAAGGATTTGAATACCTATTCGGAATCGTATTCATATTCAAAGAAATTCGTCCACAGCTCAAAAGAATGCTTGGCTAGAGTCCATAAACCCCAATGTCCCTTTTAGGAATTCTCTCAACCCAAGTCTGCATGTGCAGTTGTCATGCATATGAGAATGAGTGCTTCATATTCGTCCTAGCCTGCCTGGCAATTTGAATGATAAATGGGATTTTCTTGGAATTCTTACGCTACTCAGCGCTGGAATCTGGCCACTAACTTGGACTGTGTCCGTGGCCGTGTTCGTATGTGTACGGAGTTTGGGTAAAGGATTTGTTAAATTATTGCACGAGAACGAGAGTATCTGAATGGATACGATGGGAAGGCAGACTTTTGCTGCTCCATTTCATGCACCAAATCGAAGCAAAGAGCCACTACATAACACTCTATGTGTGTGTTTCTATTGTATGGTTCAGAAGTTATCCTTTATCCTTGTTAAGAGCCATTGCTTTTCTTCTTTTCGTGTAGTGTAGTAGAGCTAGTGGTCGCTGATTGAAGGACGTGATGACGACAACGACGACTGCCTTATCTACACATACCCCTTGTGTCCATGGTGTATGAACAGTCGCTTGGGGATTTGGCATGCACAATGGATCGAATGGATTTGTATATTGTATAAGGATAAGGACTCTACTCTCTTCGGTTTATTCCTTATTGGTTGTTTTTTTTTTTTGTCCCTTCTTTTCGCTACTTTTGTTGAGTCCCTCTTGTCCTTAATGGACGTGGACGATGGCAAGCAAACGAGACTTGATAGGGTTTATTATTACGTTATTCAACCCTTTCTCCGCTACAAACACCATTCACTCGTTCTATGGAACGTAGAGTTAGCCGATAAATCTCAAAGGACATTTTTCTCTTTTCGTTTTTCTGTTTTCCCGGATGGCTAAAGAAGTGGTCACGCATACAAGAGGCATGGAAAAATCGAAAACCTCGACAAGTGTAAGGAGTATGTTGTCCTTTTATGCATACAAGTTGCGTGGAATCTTCTTGCCTTTCACAAGGATGTAATTCCATTTCGACCACACCGTAAGCCACTGTCACAAAGTACAATACATTGCATAAGAGGCTTTGCCGTTGTTCCTATTCCCATCCAACACATAATGGTATAAAATATTATCCTCCCACTACGTATCTATGTACATTCATCTCCTCTTTTACTGCTAATGTGTAGGATAATCGTATTATATGCGACAGAAGGCAGGCAAGACAGGATGACACAGGCCACAAAGATTCACAGACATGGGCCGGAATTCTTCAAAACTCAATTAATTTGTATCTCCATGCCCATGTCCTGCTCACAACACTAACGACTACGAGTAGGTCATCGGAATCTAATTTCCATCGTAGGTCATGCCGAAGGATCATGCATTAAACAAATTTACCCATTGAACCTCTGTCCTCTGTCTTCACCTCCTGAATCCTGGATATCCGGTTTCGTCCGATGATTTTCGACAAATTACATTTTATTTTTCAATTTTGTTCAATTTTATCCCAAAGGACATTTTCTCCTCTCTCTCCCTATGGCCACATGGTCGAGCCAGAGGGCTACCAAAGTGTTGACATGCAGCAGATTCAGCTCTAGCTTTGGGCAAAGTTCAGTTCTCCAAACCACTGGTGACGATCAATAAATTACTTTCCAATGTCTGTCGATGAAAAGTGCTCATCCACAGTTTTTGGTTTAGTGTGACCGAACCCAATACAGGACACCATAACACTTGTCCTGTCGGTCCTTGTGCTCCTTATTGGTGGAGGCAGATTTCTAATTAAACTTTCCTCTTCGGATTTCCCTTTTTTTTTATTTTTATTTTTTTTTTTTAATATTCACAACAAGGACAAGTGCTCCTCGATAGATGCTTAAACGATGAAATCCCAAGAATTAGAGATGAGCCCATTTGCCTGTTGCCACTCCTATTGCGGCATCACTATACCAATCGATGACTTCTAATTTGGCGAATCGACCCCGTGCCCGGGCACTAGATTTACACTCTTCCCAACCGTATTACATAACCTTAAAGTGAACATCATTTGCATATTTTGGGGAGAAGCTTGAAGATATCTGGCCAAGGCAACAAAGGAGAACGAAGAAGTAAATAGATATAACGACTGGGTAATAGGGTGCTCTGCGTGGCATTTGCATGTGATTTGAAAGCCATAAGGCGGTGCGATGGAAACGAAACGAAGCGATTCGGCGTGGGGAGTGGGCAAAGTGCTTTACCATTTTCCGGTAAATTTGTTTTCAAGATGAAAAAGTATCTTAAAGATATCGTGAGCAGGGATACAATGAAAGACACCTCTGATCTCGATGCTGCTATTTATCGTGGCATGCAAAAAGCAATGGCTTTCGATGGACTAAAACGGATGAGAGTCAAGTGACAACCGTGAACACTCAGGGCATCAGCAGCCAATGTCAATGGAGAAACACAAGGTTGGTGGCGAAAACTTTTGGGCGGATATGGAACGAACATCAAGTTTGACATCGAACGAGGTGATAAATCGAACGGTGTATACGAGGAATGACTCTGGGAGGAATGGATGATGGAAATCGGTTTTTTCCTTCATTCACTTTTTCATTTATGGGACTCGATGGTATTGGATGGTTTGCCACCAAGTTGATGTCTTCAGTTTAGCACTTATTGGGGAGTGGGGAGTGCAGTATATAAACGCATTGATTGACAAAGCGAGTGTTCAAAGTAGATGCTAGTAGAGTGCTATTGGTTATCAAAGGATTAGAGAAATTTGTAAAGTAATTTCTAAAACGTGTCAATTTATCTAAATGTTTGATTTTCGGCGGATGGTTTTTATGTTGAAGTGCCATTAGGTTCTGCTGTAGGACCTCAACGTTTTCCCAAAACGTGGTGAATATAGCTGATCCTCGAGTGGACTAGATTTAATTTGTATAATGGAAAATAGAATAATACCCTTTAGGCTGAACCCACACCAACCCTAACACTTTCCGACAAGCAAAATGTTTCAGAGAATTTGTTGCGCTTGGTGTGGGTTGAAAAAGCAAATTCAGTCATCGTCATTCGAAATGTCGTCTGATTCAATACTCCAGCGGGAAGTTACATACATATTGTAATGGCGCCGATCTTGCGAATTACAAATTTCGACATATCTCCACGTTCCGAGGTCAACAGAATCCTAATCCAAGGTTTTTATAGAGATGTGTGTGTGTGTATGTACAAATGTGCGTATGTGCGAACTTTCGCCCCGATTATCTCGAGAACCAAAGATAACATTGACATAAGATCGGGTCCATTTCACGCGTAATTACGCAACTTAGAACTGAGTAGGTTTTCAGCACATCGGCACATCCGTTTTTTGCTAGAAATGCAATAACTAAAAAAGGGCAAAAAAAAAAACAACGCGTGGTGTTCCCAAACGGTCCCCCATCTTAGTACTAACCGCACTCGACACTGGTTGATTGCGGTGATCGGACAACCGATAGATATGGGATTGCTCGGACAGTGTTGTGATTGGATAAAGAAACGCACACTCTAGAGCTGCTCGTGAGTGTGCACTACCCAGCGAGCAATTACTAATCGCACGCGCTCATGAGTAATTGGCTGTAAGCATTTTTACTTCCCATCAACAACAGGAGTGTGTGTGCATTTATGGAAACTCACCCCTGTGCGCACTTCATATGTTCGTTAAAGAGAACGCACACTTATGTGCACTCTGTAGGGTGGTTACTATTAAACGCATATGTGGAATGCGCGCATGGGGTAAGTTTCCTAGACTAGGCCGATGTCGCTATACAGCCCGTACAGTTCTTGGTTGAATCTCCTCCTCCACTCTCCGTTTACACAAACGGGACCAAAGATTACACGCAGAATTTTCCTCTCGAAGCGCCCAAGAGCCTCTTCATCCGCTTTTGATAACGTCCAAGCCTCAGCGCCGTAGAGGAGGACCGGGATGATTAAGGTTTTGTAAAGGGATACCTTAGTTTTTCGAGAGAGGGTTCTACTACTCAATTGCCTCTTGAGCCCAAAGAATCAGCGGTTTGCAAGAGTTATTCTGCGTTTTATCTCAGCGCTGGTGTCGTTGCTGCTTGTCACTATCGAGCCAAGCTAGACGAAGTCCTTGACTACTTCAAAAATATAGCTGCCGAAGGTGACGTACTGACCAAGACGTCGGTGTTGTGTGTCTTTCTTTGATGACAGCATATATTTGGTCTTGTTCCCATTTACCCTTAGACCCACATTAGCCGCTTCTGCGTCAATGCTTGGGAAGGCCTCATTGACGTCTCACTTTGTCCGTCTAATAACGTTAATGTCATCTGCGTAGGCAAGCAATTGTTCAGACTTGAAGTAGATCGTACCTACATATGTATTGTCCGCAGACTCCCGCACGATCTTTTCAAGAATGATGGTAAAGAAATCACATGACAGTGCGTCATCCTGTCGGGTCAGTTAATTCACCTCTGATCTTAATGGAGCAGCGAGAGTTTTCCATAGGAATCCTGCACAGTCTGACGAGTTTGGCAGGAATGTTAAAACCTGACATGGCTCTGTATAGCTCGTTTCTATAAACACTGTCTTACGCGGCCTTAAAGTCGACAAAAAGATGGTGCGTTTCGACTTGGAATTCATGGGTCTTCTCCAAGATCTGCCATGGTGTAAATATTTAGTCTATCGTGGATCTTCCTAGCCTGAAACCTCACTGGTAGGAACCTATCAGATTGTCCACGAGCGGTTTCAGGCGCTTACACAGTACGGCAGAGAGGATCTTGTAGGCAATATTCAGGAGACTTATCCCTCTGTAATTGGCGCAGTCATAGGGGTCTCCCTTCTTATGGACCGGGCAAACGATGCTGAGATTCCATTCATCGGGCATGCATTCTTCCGACCATATCTTGCGGATGAGTTGGTGCATGTTCCTAACCAGCTCATCGCCAGCTGTTTAAACAGTTCCGCGGGAAGTCCGTCTGCTCTAGCAGCTTTATAAGACTTAAGTTTCGATAGCGCTATCTTAACATCGTCTAGGTCAGCTGGACGGGATTCTCTTTCGTCTTCGTCCATTGTGAATGGCTCGTACTGCCTGACGGCGGCATTTTAACTATCATCGCCGTTATACAGTCTGCAGAAGTGGTCCCTACACAATCTCAGCATCGACTATGACTCCACTACTAGTTATGTGTGTTAATCCCTGCAGGCTTCTGCTCTGGCTTTACAGCCTTGGCATGTTCGTTTTACATTTTGGTAAAATATTCCAACGTCGTTCCTGCAGTAACATCTCTCCATCTCCTCGATCTCGCGCTTCTCGTGCTCCTTTTTTTTTCTTCTCAGAAGCGCATGCTCCTCCCTCCTTTTCTATTCATAGATAGAGCTCGCGGGCAGCTCTCGTCCGTCGATGCAGTGTAGCCATGTATGCATTCTGTTTCTCTACATGGGCCTGTCTGCACTCGTCATCAAACCAGGGGTTTCTCGACGATGGTGGCTCGAAACCGAGTACATCTGAGGCGGCCTCTCTGATGGCGTTCTGACAACGACACTCCGTTGCTGTTCTATGGTTTCTGCTGATTGCATCGGGACTTGAGAGAGCTTGAGGGAGACTTGATTGGCGAAGGTCCTGGCGGTGTCCTGCGATTGTAGCTTTCCGACGATAAATTTTGGTGGTCTAACTCGACTCCGTTGATTCCGAGAAATTCGCATCCGTTCCTTGGCTGCAACAAGGTAATGATCCGAGTCGATGTTGGCTCCTCGAAAGGTTCGGACATCTAGGATGCTGGAGGAGTGTCTGCCGTCGATCGTAATCTGATCAATTTGATTGGTTGTCGATTATTCGAAAGACCACCAGGTCCCCTTATGGATGTTGAGGTGTGGGAATCGTGTACTTGCTACTACAAGATTATGTCCCGCCATAATATGGTCTGTGCTTTCCTGTAACTCGTTCAAAGATAGCTTCCTTACCCAGCTTTGCATTGAAATCTCCTAGAACGATTTTGGTGTCATAGCCGGAACATTGGGCATATGTTCTGTCTAGGAGATCATAGAAGTCGTCTTTATGTCGGTCGCCTTTCTCCTGTGTGGTCACACATATTAAGCTTATATTGCCGAGATTGGCCTTGATGTGGATAGTTATGTGGCGTTCGCTTACATACTGGAAGCTTAAGACTTTTTTCCTGAGTCTGCCTCGAATAACAAGTCCGCATCCAAAAAAGCGTTATTTTCTCTGTAGCAGTTTCCGTAGTAGATATCGCAGTTTTTCATCGTCATCGTCGTCAACATGAAATCCGTCCGTATCCGAGGCTGTTAGTTGTCTCTGAACAAGAGTTTGTTTTACGCGATAGGGATGTTAACCCTAAGTGCAACCCCCAACCTGGAGGACCAGGTTCCTCTTTCCTCAGGAACAAGGGGTCGGGTCGCTGCACACATTGGTTCACTACCTGGCGGGTGCCAGTATAGCTATTCAGGGGAGGCCACACGGAAGCTGTGTGTTAACTTGGATTGAACAGGGACAGAGATCGAAGCTGGCGTTTGCCAAGTTAAACGCGATCAACTTTCTTGCTCTGTTTGCTCGCCCCCTTCTCCTTGTTTATTCAATACACACTGTATTACAACCTCTGTCTCTACATCTGTTGGATAATTGTCCACTAGATGGCTTGATTATTTTCATACTGGATTACCGACTGATCACTGGTTACTTAATCCGTAATACTGAATACTGAATACACTGAATTTTTTTTTTTTTTTTTTTTGTTTTTTATTTCCTAATATACATATTTACAACTGTCGCTTAAACATTAAGTACATTTTCTCAAAGAGGACAAAGGGAAAGAAATTGAGGCTCTGGCCAGTGCCAAAGTCACCTATGGTACTAAGGGAAGGCACAGGTGAGTTTTAATTCACCCGAAGCGTTGGAGGTTTTGTTCACTCCGAGCGCCCCTTGTCGCTCGTTGTTGTCGCCTATGTTTGAAACACTAGGTCGATTGGTCTTCTTCGTTTGAGTCTTCTTCTTCTTAGCGTTTCTTGGCCGATTCACTGTCAGGGGTGGGCATGTCTGCTGTAAAAATCAGGTAGAGGAGAGGTCCTAATATACTTCCTCGGGGTACTCCGGCTTTAATTTGGTAAATGTTAGAGCATTTGTCGTCGGTTCTTACATAGAAGCATCGTTGCTCCAGGTAGCTTTTTAATACTAAGAAGTAGTCTTTGGGAACGACGTTACTGAGCTTAGCCAAAAGTCCCTTGTGCCAAACTGAGTCAAAAGCTTTCGCCACGTCTAGGTTCACTGCTACGCAGAATTGTTGGTCATCTAGTGCGGTTGATAATTTATTTGTCACTCTATGTATCTGTTCAATAGTTGAGTGTTGTCTTCTGAAGCCGGACTGGTGATTTGGAATAGCGTTGGATTTTGTCAATATGGGCTGGAGTCTTTTTAGTAGGAGTTTTTCAAAAAGTTTTGATAAGAGTGGAAGCAAACTTATGGGTCTGTATGAGGTTGTCATTGTGGCGTCTTTTCCAGGCTTGGGTATAGCTATTATTTCAGCTACTTTCCATAATTTTGGGAAGTATTTAAGTCGTATTACACTGTTGAAGAGGTTCTGAATGAAAATGAGGGCTACATGCGGGAGTTCTTTTAATAATTTGCCAGTCAGTAGGTCGTAGCCAGGTGCTTTTTTACTTTTTGTTTCTTTTTTTATGCAAGCTTCTATTTCCTTGATTGTCATTTTTTTATGGGTTCGATGTCTTGTATAGTTCGGGTGGGATGTGGTGCTGGGTCCTTGTCTCCATCGAAGTTTGTAAAAGTTGACTCAAAGTAATTAGCTAAGGTTTTTGCCTTGTCCAAATTATTTCTAGCCCTTATATTGTCTGTTTTTTTTATTGAAGATGGTGTTGTGTTTTGTTTGACTTGTCTCTCGTTGCTCTCCATAAAGAGTAGTTTGTCGCGGATGTTGGGGTCAGGTTCTTTAAGTAGAAAGAGAGGTTTTTCTCCTGCATGGCCTTTAATTTTAGTTTTACAATTTTGGTGATTTTGTTCAGCTTTGCCTTGTCGGTGGGTGCTTTTGTCAACTGCCATTTTTTCCTCATTTTCCTTTTGATCTGTATGAGTTTTTTGATCCAGGGGGGCGTTGGGGTGCTGTAGGATTTGTCCTTTGTGGAGGGCGTTGCTCTATAGGCCCCTTCATTGATTTGGTCATTAAGGTACACAATTGCTCTTTCGATGTCGTCATGGTGTTTAAGGGGAATATTCGTGTTTAGGGACATTTCCATGTATTGACGAAATGTATCCCAGTCAGTTGTTGGGTTGTAGAGCTTTGTAGATGCTTGCACTTTTTTTGGGATTTGTAAAGTATTTTATGGTTATAGGAGAGTGGTTTGAAGAAAGGTCAAAGGAGGACTTTTTTTCTATGTTGTTACAGTTGATGTTCCTGACGATACACTGATTGAATACTGAATGCAGACGAGGGCGAATGTTTTCGTTTTTATAGCCCTCGGTCCAATCTCTCGAATGTTCGCCGTCAGACGTTCCCCTTCAGAAGTCTGTAGAATGCTCTGGCATTGACATTCAGTAGTATGCCGCTGAAAGTTACCATCAGTTACCTTGACAGCGAATTTCGAGCACAAATCCGGCAGTCCTGGTCAACATTCACACGAAATAATTATTAAGAAGAAAATGGCATGTATCGGCTTATCAACCAAAATAAAAAATGTGTACACTTATGTAATACTTCTGTAATGTTTTTGATAGTTAAAAACCAATCGCTTAAGAAATCACATCATATGTGATGGTGGTAAGCTCGGCTCTGGCCTTCCATGAACTGTAACGTCAGCTCACCATACCATACCCGTCAAATTGTTAGTTGCCATTGGACCAGCCAGTCATGGGTATCAATCTTAACAATCTGATTCTTGAGTCCAATTCAACGACAATCCAAGTCCTGCTCCAAATCCAATTCCATTATTCGACCTATCGACTTTCAAATGATAACGAAACGTCAGTTTGAACGCCACCTCGCTGTCATTTTTCCACATCCATCGAATTCACCGCACCTGCCGAGCTCATACCCACCTCAATGGCTACCACATCATCGCACTCTTTTGCTGACGTTGACATTCGCCTCCGCAACGAAAACAAAAATTTCCCGCAAACGTCAACACAATCTATCTGTCAACCAATATACTCGATTCAATCGGTGTGTGTTGCTTTCTGTTGTTTTTTTGTCTTATTTTTTTGAATCAAATACGAAAAAGCATTAAAGAGAGGAAGTACACCTCTTCTTCAGCTCGATTGCAGCTCTCTCGGCAACAGTCTTCGTCGATATTCTCCGCTAACGTTGCTGCTCCTACTGCTGGTACTGGTTTTAAAACACATCGGTGTGTGGTTCCTGAATCCCAAGTCTTCCAGCAATCGAGGGAATTAGCAACTAAACTTGTTCCAGAAAAAACGCATTTCCTCTTGGATTTTAGAATTGTGTGTTACACGTCACTAGATTTAGATTGGCATCCACACTACCGTACCCGTGCCGTGCCGTGCCGCATTTAAGCGTATTTGTTGAGTAGAGGAAGATAGGAGGAGATTAGTGAGTGATTTGATTTCGTTGTGATTTGTTTTTGTGTGACGGACAGTTGTGGCGTAAGATGGCCATTAAACCAGGAATGGGACGTAAGTCTTCCAGTAAGAATCCACCGATTTTAAGTCATGAATTTGTGATTCAAAATCATGCCGATATCATATCGTGTGTCGCGATGGTCTTTGTCGTTGGCTTAATGGACGAGGTAAGAATTGATGATGGTCGGTGGATGGATGATGAGTTTTTTTTTTTCTGCCACGTATCCTCTGCCATCTAGCCTTAACCTCAATCGGACGCTAACGATGTGAAATCGAGATGGTATGTTGAGTGGGAACCACTATCGGAGCAACCTTGTAAGTGAGATTGGTCGATTGGTGAAAGTTGGTGGCAGAGTGTTGCTTGCGTGGATCTCTTAACCCATTTTTGGGCGATTTTTTCAATTTTTTTCTTGTTTCTTCGTAGACTACGGCTAAGTTTGCTAGTCCTTTTGTGTCATTACACCATAATGTGAGTGGAGAGGATCCAAGCCATGAGAATCCTATGTAAGTGGTCGGTGCTCGTATGAAATGTCCTTATATGATTAGGACTTTCTTTTCCAGGGGGAAGCCTTTCACCTACATGGCCGGCGTAAAGGATCAGTGTGCTGTCTTCTTCTACACCCTGACCTGCATCATTATGCATGCGATTCTACAAGAATTCATATTAGACGTAAGTGCACGTTCACTGTACACCAAAATAGAAGTTATTTGATTGGTGTTTGCAGAAAATCTCGAAGAAACTCCATCTCTCCAAGTATAAGTTGTCACTTTTCAACGAGTCGGGCCAGTTGGTTGTGTTCTACATACTCTCCTTCCTATGCGGTGCTGATGTGATCCTACGTGAAGGCTATTTCAGAAAGTTCTCCTTGCTGTGGGAGGATTTCCCCAATCATCCGATGATTTTCCTTCACAAATTCTTCTTTATCGTGCAAATGGCCTACTATCTACATATGCTGCCCGAATTGTATTTCCAGAAAGTGAAGAAGGAGGATCAACAACCGAAGATTATCCATGCCATCACTGGATTCTGTGTCATAACCTTGGCCTACACGTTTGGGTAAGCATACTAACAGTTTGGGGGAGTAGAGCGCGTAGAGTGATTTGGATTTTATTTCAGCTTCCAGAGAATCGCACTCGTCCTAATCACTCTGCATTATTTGAGCGAAATCGTCGCTCATGTCTTCCAATTGATCGGTGTCTTCGATCGGGACGAGAAATACGCCGGTGTACGTATCGTCAACAGTGTTTTCTTCGTTCTCGTCCGTTTCGCTACAATGGTCATTGCAGTGCTCACTCTATACTATGGCGTAGCGAATACCGAGCAATCAACTCGTGGATTTATCGCACTCATTGGCGTTATCATCCTCCAAGGATATCTGATCTTCTCCTTCATCACCGAACAGTTGCGGGCAAAGCGTGAACGTCAACGGGAAGCTAAACATCAATCGCAAGCCAAAAAGAACAAGGCGCTCAAGGAGAAGGCCAAACGAAAGAAGGAAAGTGACCTACCCGAAGCTGACCAATCACCAAGTCCAGTGCACAGTGGCAAGAGCAAAGTTAAATAAATGACCGGTTGCTTCTCTATACTCTCCCTCTCTCCATCTACCTGCCTAACTCTGTCTCTCGTTTCACATACGTATACACACTCCCACGAAGCACATACAACACAATCCACAAATGTCTTCTATGCTGAGCTACTTTGGGGTCCCGATCGAGTGTACCACTTGGTCGGCGTGTCCCATCCACGTCCTGCTTACCACCCCCTTAGTTCGATGTGTTGTTGTACGGAAGTATAACAATTCCGTTTATTATTGTCCATTAAATGGATTAGACTCTATTCTTTTCCTTTTTTTTTAAACAAAGCTTGTTCGGTCTTACCTAGGGGAGAGGTCTCGGTCTCGTTTTACAGGCGCATTTCACATCTTGTTTCGTTTTGATCAGTCAACAACTGACTTTGTCCTTGAATCCCTCTGTCCTGTCCCCCACAGCCTATTTTTGATTTACATTCGCAGCGCAACATGAACCTTGAATGCACCTAAGGCGTAGTAAGAATGGTTTTCTTTTGCCTTTTTTTTAAAACTATTTTGTACAAAGAATGATGAAAGAAAAACAAAACAAAAAACTGGAGGAGAATATTGAAACACTTTTTTATAAAATCAAAAATAAATGCAAAAAAGAAAAAAACAATCCGAACGTTACGACGATGAATAAAGATAAGCGAAAAGTGAAGAATGAAAGCGTTTGATTGGGCTCCTCGGCTGGTTGGACTCGTTATTTCAGATCACAGACGCGGATCATCACGCGGAGGTTTTATTGTGGGAACAGGTTGTCTAATTGGGGAGAGCAGTCCTCCTTTCGGCTTTGGTCCGAATTAGATCTGAAAGGCTTTGATTAGCATGTGGTTATGGGATGATGACTATTCGTTATAAAGGTTCTGTGTGTTGTGTAAGCACTTGTGGCCGGGGGATACTCGAGGGGAAGCTAATACATCAGGAACGTGATCTTGTCCTGTTGTTTTGGAACAAACCTGACCGTCAGATTTATAATTTATCATTTTTACGACGCCATGTACGTAAACGATTTATTGCTCTTTTTATTCAATGTTATTCGTGATTGTTAACTATTAACGACTTCGGGGGATCACAGCTGTTAGCTGGTATAAAGACGATATTTGGGTTTTTACGACACGTTCCGAGATCAGATGCAAACAAGAATAAAACGCGGTAACCGCAATTAGCACGAAATCGCTATTGGATGGCATCACCTTACTTGCTACGGTGCCACTATACTTACTTACAGTCCGTGGGGAACTTGCGCCTCAACCAACAAGCGTCTCCAGCTGGCACGGTCTTTTGCCAGCTGTTTCCAGCGCCGCACGCCCAGTTGGGAAGGTGGTCCTCTTCCACCTGCGTGCGTCACCGTAGATACGGCCGTCCTCTGCCGTGCGTTCCTTCCGGGGTGGATTCGAAGACTCTTCGGTCGGAGCTGTATTTTCCAGCTAGCCACCTTAGACGCTGTGTCCGTAGATGTCGTACCAGGCCGATGTCGCTGTACAACCCGTACAGTTCTTCGTTAAATCCATACACCGTTTGAACAAACGGGACCGTAGATAGTGCGCAGAATTTTCCCTCGAAACGACCAAGGGCACCTTCATCCGCTTTTGTTAAGGTCGAAGCTTGTGCGCCGTAAAGGAGGACTGGGACGATCAAGGTCTTATATAGTGTCACCTTGGTTTTCCGAGGGAGGGCTCGACTTGTCAATTGCCTCTTGAGCCCAAAGCAACAGCGGTTGGCAAGAGTGATTCTGCGTTTTATCTCAGCGCTGGTGTTATTGCCGCTGGTCATCAGTGAGCCAAGGTAGACGAATTCCTTGACCACTTCAAAGTAATATCCGCCCAATACGTCGGTGTTGACCGTCTCTTTTTGATGAAAGCTGATATTTGGCCTTACCCTCATTAACCTTGAGACCCATCTTTGCCACTTCTACCTCAATGCTTACAAAGGCCTCATTGACGTCTCGCTGTGTCCGTCCATTCACGTCAATGTCGTCGGCGTACGCAAGCAATTGCGTAGACTTGAAATAAATCGTACCTCTTGTGTTGGCCAGTGACTCTTGCACGATCTTTTCAAGCACGATGTTGAAAAAGTTGCATGACAGCGCGTCACCTTGCTAAATACTTTTTTAACATCAAAGGTATCGGTTCGCTCATTACCGACCTTAATGGAGCTGCGTCCTGTACAGTCGGACGAGTTTGGCAGGGACGTTAAAACTAGACATGGCTTTGTATAGCTCATCTCTATACACGCCGTCATATGCAGCCTTGAAATCGACGAAGAGGTGGTGAGTGTCGATTTGGTATTCCTGGGTCCTCTCCAAGATCTGCCGCAGTGTGAATATCTGGTCTATTGTGGACTTACCTGGCCTGAAACCACACTGATAAGAGCCGATCAGGTTATCCACAAACGGTTTCAGGCGTTTACACAATACGGCAGAGAAGATCTTATATGCGATGTTAAGGAGACTTAGTCCTTCATAGTTGGCACCCCCGGGCAAACTATGCTGAGATTCCATTCGTCGGGCATGCTTTCCTCCGACCATACCTTGCAAGTGAGATGGTGCATGCACCTTACCAGCTCATCTCCAGCCGCCTTAAGAAGCTCAGCAGACAGGCCATCTGCGCCCGCGGCTTTATTAGACTTAAGTCTCGATATCGCTATTTTGACTTCGTCTAGGTCGGGTGGACGGAATTTTCTTACATCGTCGTCTATTTCGAACGGATCGTTCTGCCTGACAGCGGTATCTTGTCTATCATCGCCATTATACAGTCTGCAGAAGTGGTCTTTCCAAATCCTCACCATCGACTGTGATTCTACTACCAGTTCTCCATTTTCATCCCTGCAGGCCACCACTCTGGCTTTATAGCCATGGCATGTTCGTTTTACCTTATTGTAAAACTTCCGGACGTCATTCGTGTGGAAGCATCTCTCCATCTCCTTGATCTCACGCTTTCCGTGCTCTTTCTTCTTTCTTCTGAAAAGCATGTGTTCCTCTCTTCTCTTCTGCTCAGCTAGCAGCTCTCGTCCGTCGTTGCAGCATGGCTTTACATGTCTCTTGTTTTACTGCATGGGCTGTTCGCATTGATCATCGAACCAGGGGTTTCTAGGTGGTGGCGGTTTGAAACCCAGCACCTCTGAGGCAGCGTCTCTGACGGCGCTTTGGCAATGCGCCCGTACCTGCTCTATTGCTTGTGCTGCTGTGGGCGGATTTTGGGAGAGCTTGGAGGGGACACGATCGGCAAAGATTCTAGCAGTCTCTTGCTATTGTAGCTTTCCGACGTCAAACTAACGTTGTCCTACTCGACTCCTAAGCATTCTTAATATCCTCAATCGTACCTTGGCTATAACAAGGTAGTGGTCCGAGTCGATGTTGGCTCCTCGGAAGGTTCGTACGTCGAGAATACTGGAGGAGTGTCTGGCGTCGATCGCAATGTGATCAATCTTGTTGGTGGTGGATTGATCAAAAGACCGCCAGGTACCCTTGTGGATGTTGAGATGGTGCAATCGTGTGCTTGCTACAAGGAGGTTACGCCCCATTAGGAAATCGATTAGCCTAAGCCCGTTGTCCGAAGTGGTGTTATGGAGGCTATGCTTTCCTATAATCGACTCAAATACCGACTCTTTGCCCGGTTTTGCATTAAAATCTCCGAGAACTATTTTTGTGTCGTAGCTGGGATATTGGGCATAGGTTCTATCTAGGAGATCGTAGAATTCTTCCTTGAGTCGATCGTCCTTTTCTTCCGTTGGGGCATGAGCGCACATTAAGCTAATGTTTCCAAATTTAGCTTTGATGCGGATTCTTATGAGGCGTTCGCTTATATCCCGAAAGCTTAAGACTTTTTGTCGGAGGCTTCCTCGAATAACGAATCCGCCCCCGAATAGGCGCTGTTTGTTCTCCTTGTAGCAGTTCCCGTAGTAGATGTAGCAGTTTTTCATCCGCCTTTTGCCTGGTCCATCCCATCGCACTTCTTGGACTGCATTTATATCTGCCTTATAGCAGTTGAGGATTTGCTCCAATCTCAAATCAGACTCTCATGTCCCTGTCATGGGTGCCACTATGGTCTCGTGAAAATCGTGAACAATGTCGTCCACTGTGGCAGCTAGGTTTTCAATGACGCCTTGCTTTTCTAAAATAGCTTTGTCGCAACATTTTATTATCGACCTTCACAATAGTCTCCCTCTAACTGTAGACAAAGTGAGGAGCATAAGCTTCTCAGAAGAAGGAAGGAAGAACACGAGAAGCCCGCGATTGAGGACTTGGAGAGGTGTTAGTGCAGGCATGACGTTCGAAAGTTTTATCAACAGATTAAGCGAACATGCCTAAATATGCATGTGTCTTCCAATCAGAGACATATACGCAATCCTAATGGCCATGCACTATGTTGTGAAGCACAGGTGGAGGGGGAAAAGCATATGCGTCTGCAGTGACAGTCAAGCTGCATTTAAAGCCGTACGCAACCCCTTAACTAGGTCCAAATTAGTGCTTGAACTCAAGTCCTTCTTGAACGGAGTCGGTAGACTAAATTCACTAAGGCTTGTATGGGTTCCAGGTCACTCTGGGATCCCAGAAAATGAGGAACTCGCCGGAATGGGTTCAGAGGAGAGCTTCTCAAGACCTGAACCCGCTATATGTCTACATGCGTCCACGGTAAATTCCACGGTTTAACACACACCACCGTAGATGGAGGGATTGTCCAGGTTGCAGGATGACTAAGCGCGTATGCCCTGATGTCTGTAAAAAATCTGCAGCATTCATCCTGTCTTTAAGGAGAATTGACTGCAGCAGGCTTGTGGGAGTCATTACGGACCATCACACTTTTGCTAAGCATCTCTGCGTACTTGGCATCAGTGAGACGCCTCACTTTCTCTCCGGAAAACGGGGAAAATACAGTAATGTAAGGTGTCTGTCTGCAGTACAATGGACCAGTGTTTGCGTCTGAATGCTCCAACAAATAGCAAAAGCCTTTAACAAAAAAAACAAAAAAGAACATGCCAAGGTTAAAAAGGCAGAACGGAAGCCTGTAGGGATGAAAACGGACACCTGGTAGTAGAATCGCAGACGATGTTAGCAATATACACCTGTTAGGCAGAATGATCCATTTCTTAACGATGAGTATCACAGTGAATTCCGTCCCCCTGACCTCGACGAAGCTAAGATCGGAATATCGAAACTAAGCTGAATAAAGCTGCTGGCGCAGATGGACTCTCTGCTGAGCTCTTCAAAGCGGCCGCAGATGACCTGGTTAGGAGCATGCACCAGCTTATCTCTAAAATACGGTCAGAGGAAAGTATTCCCGAAGCCGCACTGGTAGCTGCCGATTAGTGCGGTGCAAAATGGCTTTAGACGTTCACACAATACGCTGGACAGGATCTTGTATGCGACCTTGAGCAGCGATATACCTCTATAGTTCTTGCAAGAGGTAGGATCGCCTTTTTTGTGGATGGGGCATATAGAGCTGGTATTCCAGTCGTCGGGCATGCTTTCATCTTCCTAAATTCTGCAGATGATCTGGTGCATGCTCCCTACCAGAACATCGCCGCCAGCCTTGAAGAGCTCTGATGGCAAGCCATCTGAGCCTGCGGCCTTGTTGTTCTTCAGCTTCTGAATAGCTATACCGACTTCTTCGATGCTGGGTGGGAGGACTACTTCAGCGGCTGGAGTTGGGATTTCCTCGGTCCCTACCTCTCTCTCTTGGTTATGCTCGTTAAGCAGCTGCTGGAAATGCTGCTTAAATACTTGCTGCCTTTTTCTGCTCACACTCGCCATCATACCACGGCTTTCTTGTCGGGAGTGATAGGTATCCTATGGTGGTTTCGGCTACTTCCAGAATGGTTGAGCGGCACTGCAGCCACATATTATTGGCATTTGTGTTCGACGTAGGCATACTGTAGAGTCTTTCGCTCAACTGCTCCCTGTAGGCTCTGGTAACCTCCGGTGTGCTCAGGCGCCCAATGTCGAACCTCCTCCTGGTGGGCTGGTGCAGCTTTCTGACATTGGACAGTCGAGCTCTGAATCTTGCTGCTACGAGGAAGTGGTCTGAGTCGACATTTGCCCCTCTGAATGTTCGCACATCCAAGATGTTTGACGAGTGCCTTGCGTCAATGAGCACATGGTCGATTTGGTTGGCGGTTCGACCGTCCGGAGATCGCCAGGTTGCTGTATGGATTCGCTTACGAGGGAATCTTGTACTACTTATCACCGCATTACGAGCTGTCGCAAAGTCCGTGAGTCGGAAACCATTGTCTGATGTTGTATCGCGGAGGCTTTGCTTTCCGATCACTCCGCCAAGGGTGTTCTCCCTACCGATTTTGGCGTTGAAGTCCCCGAGTACGATCTTAACATCGCACTCCGGACAAGCTCCGTAGGCGTTGTTTAGGAGGTCATAGAAGTCCTCCTTGATAGGGTCTTCAGCCTCTTCGGTAGGGGCGTGTGCACATATAAGGCAGATGTTATAAAATCTGCCTCTGATGCGGATCACAGCCAGCGATCACTTGTGGATTTAAAGTCGATGACCTTCGACCTTACCCGCTTTCCCACGACAAATCCGCATCCCAACATGTGCAACCTTTCTGACAGCTGTAATAAATGTTGCAATTTTTCTTCCTCATCATACCGTTTCCTATCCAGCGTATTTCCTGGACCGCAGTAATATCCGCCTTGAACCGCGTGAGGATTCCTTCCAGTTTATGAGCAGCTCCGGAAGTGTACAGGGTTCTGACATTCCAGGACAATTCGTGTGTTGTCGTCGTCGAGTATCCGTCGGTGTATCTGAGGCATCTTGCTCATTCAAACCTTTTGGGTTTTTTACGTGGGCGGATTGTTGGCCCGCCGATTTTCTACAGGAAGACTTATTGCCTGCACATGTGAACGACATTTCTGCTATTTCTCCTGGCCGCCAGCTCATCATTCTTGCGTCTTCCCAAGTAACGTTCACTGCAAGTAACGCTGCAACAATAAATTGATTATATTTCTCATTATGACCGGTGAGGTAGGGACAGTAGATGGCTCACTTCTATCAGATTTAGGCGCTTGTCTTTAGTATGATCTTCGTAATGAGACACTGCTGTCGCCAATTCTACAATACAATATCATTCCTTGCTGATCGAAGCGCCTGTCAATAACTTTTCTTACTTTCTCAACGTCGCCTTTTCGTCTAACATTTTCTTCCCACCACTGTATGCCTTAGAATATGCCTTAGAGTTGCAACAATCAATCGTGGCTTGGGAGGGTATACCCTTTGCAACCATTAAAAACAATCTTATAAACCTCGCCAGGGCCGAGACCAACCGGAGATGGACTCAGGGACGTACCTGCCTCATCACCAGGCAAATCTGGCCCTGGCTCAACAGTCAACGGACTAGGAGTATTATCTCCCTAAAAAGAACTGACATCCATAAAGTCATCGGTGTCATCACTGGACACTGCCTTATTGGCAGTCACGTGCAAAAACTAGGTATAACTCCGAATGATTTTTGCAGGAGCTGTCTGGACGAGGAGGAGGTCGAATCCTTTCATCACCTTCTCTGCGCCTGCCCGGCATTCTGCAGAATCAGAAAACGATACCTAGGATCATACTTCCTTAACGATCTGGCCGAAGTTCAGCAAGTAGGGATATCTGATCTTCTTAATTTCTTAAGAAGCACAAAATGGTTCCACGAATAGGGGGCTAAACCCCGTCGTAGCTGCACAACGGGCCTCCCTGGCCTATGTGTGTTCTTCTTATTTTCTTTTTGGGAAGGCTTCGGTCCTACCTACCTACCTACCTGTATGCCTTAGAGCTTTCAATAAAAATAAATTTCCCTTTACTCTAAAAGACCGCCAGTTCAAATCGTTGAATTATGTATACCACACGACGTGCTTCGTGCGATCATAACCCTCACCCTGGACATTTTTATAGAAAAGTCCAGTATGTATGGCCGCTACTGTATGTCACCATTCTTATTGCCAATGATTTCCTTTTGTTTCGTATCTAATAGCACATGAAAACCGCTAACCCCCTACTCCAAAGCCAAGATAAGAACTTGTGAATCGCTACTGAACTACCAAGACCGATTCAGCATACCGGCTTAGAGCTCACATCGGAGGCAATTAATAACAGACAACCGTTTATGATTAGTTACCTATTAGTCAGACATTTACGTCGTACTTATTAAAATAACCATCAGTCGTCATATGGTCGTACTGTTGACAAAAAAAACCCAAAGAACAACAAGACAACAACGGACAAGAACAACCGACGCGGAGAGGAGAGAACAGAAAATTCTTTCACCTGACGAACAATCAACCTAACGCCCAAGACGCAAGGAAACAATTATCATCTTCAGTATAAAAGGTTAACTCATTCATCCAAGCTGGTCAGTTTTGGCCCAAACGTCCGTCGTTGTAGAACCAAAGTCGCGAAAAGCAAATAAACCGCAGGTCCGTCCCCCCTTCAATCGTTCTCTCTGTTGTGGAATATTTCTGTTTTGTTACGATGAAAATCACTTGCTTCGTCCTGATCACTTTGGGATTAGCCGCTTTGGCTGTCGCCGATGAAGGTACGCCTATACCCAATTGCCAGAAGTCAGCAATCAAAGTTGTTTGCCTAGCTGATTGTAAATAGTGGATGATGATAGTGTGTATGGTTAATTAGGGAGTATTACGTCACTCTGGGATGACCGTGAATAAGAACAGCTTGACGATTCGAGATTGATATGCGGATATGTGATAATTGACGTTACAAAACTGTGTGTTGAAGATGAAAGATGTGCCTTAAGTGGAAGATTCAATAAAGCAAAATGAGTTGCGGTTGCAACTGCACGACTTTTGCGGTTACAGACAGTCAGTGAGTCATGTTCAAACAGTGAAGCACCTGACTGGTACCATATTGAAGCTATCCCACAACGTGTCAAAGCAGGAAGTGAACCTTCTTCGTTGTGGAACATTGGCTACGTGCCTGCTTTGCCATTCCATGCAGACCAGACTCATTGCTTATTCCCGGAATACACACTCATGCGATGAATGTATGCTAATAGAATGAACAATTGGGACCTGGGATACAGAGTGGTTTTGAGCCATTAACCTCGTTAGGATAGAGGCAGTAAAGTGGCTTCCACCTTTCAAAATGTGGAGCTAATAGTCGGCGCGTTTCGCAAAAAACATTATAACCCAAAGAACAGGTTTCGATTAATGAGAGTTTGTTTTCGTTCCTCATCATCATCGTCATCTAGTTTCTTGGGTGATTTTATCTTCCATCCCATTATCGTTATTTCCAACGAACGAAAACCCCCCAAAACCCAAGTGACAACCTCCGTCTACCCAGCGTTTAGCATTTTTATTATTATTTTGTTTATCAAATTGGATTTGAATTTATTCATAACGATTGTTAATCGTTTCAGATGCTGGTTACTTTGTCCCGAAAGCCTTCTACAAGCTGGACAGTGAGGGTCACAAGTCACATGTTGTTAGCATCAATCCTCATGTAAGTGGAAGAATCATCGGGCATGTTGGATTGGAAATTTGTATTTTAATTTCATTTTACAGCAAGCAAACATCTTGAGGCGTCTTAGGAGACAGGTGTACAGCGGCTCGAGTAGCAGTTCAAGTAGCAGCTCTTCATATGGCAGTGATGGCGGTCCAGTATTCTTCAGCACACACAATGCAGTTCAGGCAACTCCAGAGTGAGTAATCGGCTGAGCATTTTCGTGAAATGGTCATGAATGATTTTAACTTTACAGTCTTGCAAGCCGTTTCGGTGGTTTTGATGGTGGCGTTACAGGACATGCGTCGCACACTACTGGTATCATCCAGGACGGTCGCGTGGTGTACCATGACACCAAAAGCACTAAGTTTTAAATTTCCTCGCTCGATATTAAAAGAATTTTGAAATAAATACATTTTTACTGCACTTCTTCCTCATTTATTGGATACAAATGAACTAATGGAATTACTCCAACATGAAGTACTCCAATTACTGCATCACGTACTGCTCCTCAGTGGATAGACGAATGCTACGTTCGGTCGATTGTATACGTATCCAGCGAAATGTTGAGTTCCTGAGGTCATGTCCTCGACGTCGAAGGGGATTTGAGGTCGCTGGTAATTATAGCTCCTTCGTGTCTTGTAGTATATTGGCATGATCCTTTCGGGAAGGAGCTCATACTGGCTCTTGAGTAACTCCTGTTCTACTAGGTAGTTTCCGCTATCTGATACAGGAGCTGTATTCCCTGTTGAGGGAAAAGTGAAAAGGACGACACATTACCCTTAAAGCTTGCTAACTTACCCGCCGAAAGACTGATGAGAGCGATAAGCAGGATTGCACTTACTTGCTGCCACATTATTCTGCGACAAATCGGTTAATTGCTATATCGACGACGTACGACCGTGTAATGCGCTTCTCCCTTTAAGTATTACTCAACTTAAACGCATTTTCTTGGGGACATAATGCCGTACGTGATAAGCGGAAATATTTACTCAGACGTTGAGCTGTTCAGAGCCTTTTCAGCCTTTTCATATCGCAGCACATTTCAGGTAAATCAAAAGGAGGAAGAATAGCCAACCGGACACAGGGGCTTAATGAATGAAAGCTGCTGCTACACTCAGACTGGATCGAATCAATTCACTGAACTATTCGATTTGGTTTTGGTTGGGTCTTTCCCCCTTTAAGTATTTGATGGTGCGAATTTTACACGTTCATTGTAACTCTGTTAGTTGCTTTCACTTGAGTTTTTTATAAATCCATTCATGTAAGTCTATCAAACTCAGGGGGTACTTAGCTTCTAAGCTGCGAAAGTTTCATTCATGGATTTGGAGAGCGATTTAACGAACTGGACATGCACTGTGTCTCATATAACGTCACAGATTATCGACTTGCTTATTTATAGGACCATTTTGGGCTTCCCTACTAAGGAAGTCATACCAGTCGCCTCATGTCGCCGAAATGCTACTTTAAAACGAAGCTGAAGAACAAAAATAACTGCGAATTATAACCCAGTGAAAGAATAAGAAGAAGGGAGCGAGCAAACAGAGCAAAGAATTTGATCGCGTTTAACTTGGCAAACGCCAGCTTCGATTTCTGTCCCTGTTCAATCCAAGTTGACACACAGCCTCCGCGTGGCCCCCCCTGGATAGCACCTGGTAGTGAACCAATGTGTACAGCGACCCGACCCCTTGTTCCTGGGGAAAGAGGAACCTGAGCCTCCAGGTTGGGGATTGCGCTTAGGGTTAACATCCCTATCGCATAAAACAAACATTTGTTCAGAGACCACTAACAGCCTCGGATACGGACGGATTACATGTTGACGACCCCCGCAAACGTCAAAAAGAAAATGAATTCCGGATCTGCACCTGGAACGTTAGGTCCCTCAACAGACCAGGTGCAGCCGGACAACTCGTCAGCTCTTTGGACTGCTATAAGGCAGACAGTACCGCGCTCCAAGAAGTGCGATGGGATGGTTCAGGCAAAAAGCTGTTGAAAAACTGTGATATCTACTACGGAAACTGCTACAGGGAAAATAACACTTTTTCGGATGCGGATTTGTTATTCGAGGCAGAATCAGGAAAAAGGTCTTAAGCTTCCAGTATGTAAGCGAACGCCTCATAACATCAAGGCCAATCTCGGCAATAAATGCTGATTATGTGTACACCGACATAAAGGCGACTTCTGTAATCTCCTAGGCAGAACATATGCCCAATGTCTCAGCTATGATACCAAAATCGTTCTAGGAGATTTCAATGCGAAGATGAGTAAGGAAGCTATCTTTGAACGAGTCATTTGAAAGCACAGCCTACACAACACCATGTCAGAAAACGGACTAAGGCTAGTGAACTTTATGGCGGGGCATAATCTAGTAGTAGTAAGTGCACGATTCCCACACCTCAAATTCCATAAGGGGACCTGGCGGTCTTTCGATCAACCGACAATCAATCAAATTGATCATACTGCGATCGACGGCAGACACTCCTCCAGCATCCTAGATGTCCGAACCTTTCGAGGAGCCAACATCGACTCGGATCATTACCTTGTTGCAGCCAAGGAACGGATGCGAATTTCTCGAAATCAACGGAGTCGAGTAGGGACACCAAAATATAACGTCGGAAATCTGCAACCGCAAGAGACCACCAGGATCTTCACCGATCAAGTCTCCCTCAAGCTCTCTCAAGTCCCGATGCAATATGCAGAAACCATAGAACGGCTATGGAGTCGTTGTAAGAATGCCATCAGAGAGGCCGCCTCAGATGTACTCGGTTTCAAGCCACCACCTTTGAGCAACCCCTGGTTTGATGACGAGTGCAGACAGGCCCATGTAGAGAAACAGAATGCATACATGGCTACACTGCATCGACGGACGAGAGCTGCCCGCGAGCTCTATCTATGAATAGAAAAGGAGGGAGAAGCATGCGCTTCTGAGAAGAAAAAAGAAGGAGCACGAGAAGCGCGAGATCGAGGAGATGGAGAGATGTTACTGCAGGAACGACGTTCGAAAATTTTACCAAAAAGTAAAACGAACATGCCAAGGCTGTAAAGCCAGCGCAGAAGCCGGCAGGGATTAACACACACAACTAGTAGTGGAGTCACAATCGATGCTGAGATTGTGGAAGGACCACTTTTGCAGACTGTATAACGGCGATGGTAGTCAAAATGCCGCCGTCAGGCAGAGCGAACCATTCCCAATGGACGAAGATGAAAGAAAATCCCGTCCACCCGACGTAAACGATGTTAAGATAGCGATATCGAAACTTAAGTCTTATCAAACTGCTGGAGCAGACGGACTCCCCGCGAAACTGTTTAAAGGAGCTGGCGATGAGCTGGTCAGGAACATGCACCAACTCATCTCATGCCCGATGAATGGAATCCCAGCATCGTTTGCCCGGTCCATAAGATAGGAGACCTCTATGACTGCGCCAATTACAGAAGGATGAGTCTCCTGAACATTGCGTACAAGATCCTCTCTGCCGTACTGTGTAAGCACCTGAAACCGTTCGTGGACAATCTGATAGGTTCCTACCAGTGTGGTTTCAGGCCAGGAAAATCCACATTAGACCAAATATTTACACTACGGCAGATCTTGGAGAAGACCCATGAATTCCAAGTCGACACGCACCATCTTTTTGTCGACTTTAAAGCCGCGTAAAACAGTGTTTATAGAACCGAGCTATACAGAGCCATGTCAGGTTTTAACATTCCTGCCAAACTCGTCAGACTGTGCAGGAAGACTATGGAGAACTCTCGCTGCTCCATTAAGGTCGGAGATGAACTAACCGGCTCGCTTTGATGTTACAAAAGGTTTTAGACAGGGTTACGCACTGTCATGTGATTTCTTTAACATTATTCTTGAAAAGATCGTGCGGGACTCTGCGGCCAATACAAGAGGTACGATCTACTTCAAGTCTACACAATTGCTTGCCTACGCAGATGACATTGACGTTATTGGACGGACGTCAAGGGGGCGTTCGCAAGCATTGACGCAGAAGCGGCTAAAGTGGGTCTAAGGGTAAATGGGGACAAGGTCAAAGACGCGCAAAACCGACGTCTTGGTCAGAACGTCACGTTCGGCAGCTATATTTTTGAAGTAGTCAAAGACTTCGTCCACCTTGGCTCGATAGTGACAAGCAGCAACGACACCAGAGCTGAGATAAAACGCAGAATAACTCTTGCCAACCGCTGCTTCTTTGGGCTCAAGAGGCAACTGAGTAGTAGAGCCCTCTCTCGAAGAACTAAGGTATCCCTCTATCATCCCGGTCATCCTCTACGGCGCTGAGGCTTGGACGTTATCAAAGGCGGATGAAGAGGCTCTTGGACATTTCGAGAGGAAAATTCTGCGTGCAATCTTTGGTCCCGTTTGTGTAAACGGAGAGTGGAGGAGGAGATTCAACCAAGAACTATACGGGCTGTACAGACATAGTTAGACGTCTTCGGATCCAACGTCTAAGATGGCTGGGCCACGTAGAGCGAATGGACATCACCGCTCCGGCCCGAAGAATCTTCGACACCAACCCCGAGGAACGACGCAGCAGAGGACGACCGCATCTAAGGTGGCGCGCAAAGGTGGAAAGGGACGTCAACCAACTGGCGTGCGGCACTGGAAGGGCTGGCCAAAGATCGTGCCGGCTGGAGAGGCTTGTTAGTTGAGGCCCTGGTTCACCCCGAACTGTAGCGCCATAAAAGTAAAGTAAGTAAGAAAGAATAACAACCCAATCTCTCAACCTTAGCGGAGAGTACAACCAATTGAGTGCAATTTTGGCTAAATCACCCCAGACAGCTTTCAACCGCTAACGTACTCTCCTCTCATAGGGTACAACGTGCATACTCTATCGGAGCAATAGTTTTTCTTTATCTATTCCCGAGCTATGTTCATCAACCGACACCTAGTTTCATCGTCGTTACAAAAATAACTCAAATGTGGTAAACGACACCACGGCAATCCGGACAACCTCACACATAACCTAGTTTGCCGAGCCTCATTCGGAGGAGCGTACATAATTCCTTAACAAAATATTTGCCGTGTTTCATGAAAACGCCCATTACGGCAAGCCTGTAACGAGCATTCCTCTTCAAAGTGAAAAAACAACATTAAAACTCACGCCTCCACGCCGGACGCTTATTGATTCACAGCGAAAGGTTTCGTTTGGCATGATTAGTCATTTTGCACTTCAACATCCACGAATTGAATATCATCCGTACTAAATACCGTGTTGTTATGAAATTAGTTCAACTGACCATTCGCCGTACCTCAATCGGCATGAAGTCGCCTTTCCTCCACTCGCGCTTGATTCGTTTTCGATTCATGGTCGGCACCGGAAAGCCAATAAAGCAAAAGCTCTTCTCTTAAGTGAATGTAAATGAGTAGATTTTATGCAAAAGATTGATTTCAAAAGTAACTCGGATTCATGGTGAAGATGAGATATTTGTTTAATAGTATGTCAGGGCTTTGGAAGAGTTAGCGGCTTGACCTTTAGGCCTTGGAGAAGGTCGCCCTTAACATTAAGCACATGTGCTAGCTTAACGATTTGGTCGTAAAGTAGTACAGCGATCTTATATCTGGATTGCTAACGAACTTGCGGATATTTTTTAAAACTTGTTTACTTAGCCGGTCGATCTAGTACTGTTCACTAACAAATATTAAATTCCGCCCCTCAACCCACCGAGGCTGGGTGGAACTCAAGTAACAATCAAAGAACAGGCTAAATATCTAGGCCTAGTCCTTGACAGGAGGCTGAATTGGAAACCCAACATTCTTGATCGGGTCAAGAAAGCAACTGTTGCCCTCTACAGCTGTAAGAAAGTAGTGGGCAGGAGGTGGGGTCTCCAACCAAGCATTCTGTACTGGCTTTACACAGCAGTCATAAGGCCTATCCTCCTGTATGGCGTCGTAGCCTGGTGGACTGCTCTGGACAAAGCAGTCAATCGAAACCTTCTGGGGAAGGTACAAAGATCAGCCAGCTTATATATAAGCGGAGCGATCAGATCAACTCCCACGGAGGCCTTAAATGTTCTACTACATCTTCCACCATTAAACCTTTCCAGCAAGCAAGTTGCTGCATGCGCGGCCCTAAGGATGAGGAGCATAAGAAAATGGGCCACATCTCAAAAAGGCCACACCTCTATTCTAAAACACTTCAAAGTATCCATGGACACTGACTACATCAACCCGCAGAATGTGTTCACCAGGAACTTCGAAGTTGTCTTTCCATCCAGGGAGGAATGGGCTGAAGGGAAAGTCATACCAAAGGACTCGATCTCCCTCTATACCGATGGCTCTAAGATGGAGTCGGGTGTAGACAGTGGGGTCTACTCCAAGGAACTTAACCTCAACCTATCATTTAGACTCCCAAATTACTGTAGTGTGTTTCAGGCAGAAATAACTGCGATAACGGAGGCCCTGGCATGGCTCAGGATCAATGTAATATCCACAAAGGATATTATCATTTGCACGGATAGCCAATCTGCGATAAAATCCCTGGCAGCGGTAACATACAAATCAAAAACATCCATTAACTGTCGCCTATCTCTAGATGAGATGGCCGAATAGTTCAACATTAAAATACTGTGGGTTCCCGGGCATAGGGATATTCCAGGAAACTGCGCGGCCGACGAACTCGCAAGGTTAGGGTCAAGCACACTCAGCCTACCTACCCTCGGGTACCTAGAAACACCAATAAGTACGGTAAAGCACATGATAAAGCTTCAAACCATAGAGGAGACCAATCTCCAATGGAATGAGAGCCATATCGGCTTTATCACCAAACAATTGTGGCCTAAGTTAAACTTAGGACGAACCAGGGACCTGGTGGCAACCAAAAGGGCAACCTTAAGCACCCTAGTAGGGGTCATTACAGGTCACTGCACCATTGGAAAACACGCCGCCAGACTGGGGCTACCCTACAATGACTTCTGTCGCGGCTGCATGGACGAGGAGGAGGAGGAATCAATACACCATCTCCTCTGCTCATGTCCCTCTTTTGCGAATCGCAGGAGGATTTACCTCGGCGCGCCCTTCTTCGACAATCTGAGTGAGCTAGCAAACCAAAAAATAGCTCAACTCCACCGCTTTATTAGAAGCACCGGTTGGTTCCCGGGTAGCGGATCAGGGTAAACTGATCCAGGTGGTATCACAATGGGCCGGTTTCGGCCTAAGTGTGGCTTACGCCTACCACGTCAACCTAACCTAACCTTACTTAGCCGGTGATGTTGAGGTCTATTTACATCTGCATTGGCCATCTCCAACCTAGTCGTCTTCTGTTATGTTGTACTGAAGTTGGTATCGAAGACTATTGGAGCTGAAGCTATAAAGTCATGGGCTCTATTAGCTCTATATTGGATCACTTTACGTAAGAGTTATTCTGCTGCCATGTATGGTTTTAAAGTTGACAAGATAGTGCCTACTCAGAAGGTAGGAGTCTTCCCATGTGGATGTCAGGTCTATTGATGACTTTCGTGGCCTGGCACCAGACTACTATTCATCGGAATTTCTTTCGAACGTAACTAGCTACCTAATGAAGCTTTTAAGTGCGTCGCCTTCGCTAGCACCTTTACCAGACTTTAGCCTCGATATCGATACCAGTTGAACGGTTGGAAAGTTGAACGGTTGGTTCTTATGTGACAGAGGATTTTTTTATAGGTTATAAAGGGTGATTTTTTTGCGGCTTGGGTTTTCAGTCTTCTATTGTCGACAGACTACGCATGACTCGTGACATGCGCCAGAATCAACCAAACTCACTTGGTTTTGCCATTTTATTGGAAAAAGACCGTTTTATCAACTAAGGTTTACAAATGATTCAATTCTACTACCAAAATTCGTACTCTGTGGTAAATATTTTTTCGCGCTTTCGAACGTTTTACGGCCGTCATAATCGACCTACCAAACAAGTAATTCAAACCATCATCATCATCATCATCATTTTCAGTGGCCCGCATGTTCCACTAAAAGAGTCGCGGGGGTAATGCGCGCACGCGGGATCTCCAGGCCACTCGATCCTCCGTCATCGACTCTAACTCATCAGGAGCTATGCCCAAGCGCACCCAGGCGAGTTTTTGGACTTGGTCCAACCACCTCGTCCTGGGTCTGCCAAGCGGTCGCCTGCCTGATGGTATTGCATCCAAGGCACGCTTTCCGAAGTCGTGATGATGGCGACATTCGTCTCACGTGACCAAACCATCGAGGCACAGCCTTTTCCGTTCGGAGAAGCAGCTGCTCAACATTGAGCTCCTCGCGCACTGTCGTGTTTCTCACCCTATCCCGGCGAGTAACTCCCACAACAGCACGAAGAAATCTCATTTCGGCAGCTTGTATTCGCGATCTTATTCTTTCGGTCAATACCCAAATTTCATGACCATAGGTGAGAGTTGGAACAAATACTGAGTTAAAAATAGCTAACTTGGCTTTGACACCCAGCTTGGTCAATCCTGCAGGAAAGCTCAGTATTACTCCTCCCGTCACTCGTGAAAAAGACCCCGAGATACTTAAACTTCTCCACCTGCTTCAATGGGACTCCACTAACATGTAGAGTGCATTGGACAGGTGTTCTGGAAACAACCATAACCTCGGATTTGTCCACGTTTACCCTCATTCCAGCATCAGCACATATGGCCACAAACCTATCTAGCGCGCGCTGAAGTTCCATCTGGGCGGATGTGAGGACAACTAAGTCATCTGCAAAAAGAAGATGACTTATCCTCAACTCTCCCAATGTGAAACACTCCTCGCCTCGACTGCGCTGCAACATCCTGTCCATATATGTATATAATGAAAAGGAGAGGTGACAAGACGCACCCTTGGCGAAGTCCAACGCCCACTGTGAAAGGTGTTGATTTACTACCGTTAACCCGAACGCAGCTGCTACAGTTTGTGTATAGAGACTGAATGGCCCTCAACAGAGGACCATCATTCCCATACTCCTGCAGAACACTCCAGAGTTTACCTCGAGGAACTCGGTCATACGCCTTTTCGATATCTACAAAGCAGCTGTAGATTGGTTTGGCGTACTCCCAAGCCTTCTCGAGTACCATTCTTAGAGTGAAAAACTGGTCGGTTGTACTTCTGCCGTGATGAAACCCGCACTGTTCATCCCCTATCCTGGATTTGACCACAGCTCTATAACGCGCCTCCAACACCTTAGCGTAAACCTTACCGAGGACAATTAAAAGAGATATGCCCCTATAGTTGGAGCACTTCTTTTTATCCCCCTTTTTGAAAAGAGGAAAAATCACCCTAGTTTGCCAATCGCTAGGTGTGTCACCGCATTCCCAGGCTACCTTAATGACACGAGAGAGCCATAATACTCCCTCTTTACCCATTGCCTTAAGCATTTCTGGCCGAATTTCATCCACACCGGCGGATTTGCCAACTTTTAGCGATTCAATCGCTAAAATGACTTCCTCCACCGTTGGACTATTCTCCGCCACACGCAAGACTATAGGTCTGTCCCCCTCAGTGCCCTGTTCGGGATTGAGCAGCTCCGAAAGTGCTCGCTCCATCTGCGTAAGATGTCTATCTCATTGGAAAGGAACACACCATCTTTGGATTTAACTCCTTCGATGATGCTGAATTTCCTTCCTCTGAGCCGGCGAATGGTTTGCCAGAACACCTTTTTCGCAGATCTATGGTCGGCTTCCAACTTCTCGCCGAACTCCTTCCAGGACTGCTCTTTCGCTGCTCGCACAGCAAATTTGCAAGTTCTTCGCGCCACAATGTATCGCACACGAGAAGCAGAGTCTCCCAATAGAATCCAGTCTCTGTAAGCCTTCTTCTTGTCTCTGATGGCTTCTTGAACTCCGGGGGTTTTAAACCACGCAGTTCTTTTCTCACCATCAGCCGCCACACCAAGCCGCTTCTTACCACAAACATCACGTGCAGAGGGACTGACAGCTGTTGAAAATAGTCGCCATTCTTCCTCTACATGCGATGGAACAGTTGGAATTTGCTCAAACCTTTCGGATCTGTGTCGTGCGAAGTGGTGCCGCACCTCATTGCTGTGTAGTTTCTCCCACCGTATGCGTGTAATCACTCTTGGTTTCCGCCTTGGCAGACGAGGTACTCTATCAGTAAGATACAGCTTACACAACAGAAGGTGATGATCAGTTGACAGTCACAAACGTCACAAACCACCCGTTTCATACACGATGGTACCACAAAGAAATCTATCAACGATTTCTGTTGAAGACTCCGACGATGCCACGTATATTTATGAATGTCTTTGTGCGGAAAGAAGGTGTTCATAATGGACATGCCATTTGCACAGCAAAAATCCAACAACCTCTCTCCGTTCGCGTTTTGATGAGGATCACCGTTCCTCCCAATCATACTCCCCCGTGTCGTTACATCCACACCCACGTGGGCGTTGAAGTCACCCATCAGAATATAGGAATCCATCTCAACCACCCTATCAAGGGCCGCATCAATTTCATCCAGGAAAGTCGCATACTCAGACTCTAGATTCGGTGCATACACCTGCACCAGAGCCAAAGTTGATCTTTCAAACTTGAGTTTTAAGATCGCGACTCTCCCTCCTAATGGTATCAGCTCCAATACCCTGTCTGCCAGCCTGGGACTTATGAGTATCCCCACACCCGCCTGTGCAGACATTTGAGGTGCAACTCCCGACAGGAAGAGTTTCCCCCCGTCCACAGTTTTATATCCTCTTTGCTTTGTCGAAGAGATACCTACGATATCTAACCGATACTTGGCAGCTTCCTCAACCAGCTCGTGATACTTCCCTGTGAGCGATGAGACGTTCCACGTGCCAATCCTAAGTCGATGCCGTTGTCTGTTGCCCCTTACTCCCCGCACGCACTGGTAAGTGCATGGCGTGATAACCCCCCCACCTCCGTAATGGCTCACGAGGCCACTGCCGGGTTTCTCGTGACTTCTTCTGGCTACGCCCGACAGACCGGCCACCAGACGCTCGCATACTGCCACCATTTAGGCCTGGCTCCGAATGGGGCCCTCGCACACCAGGGTAGGCAATTTCCGAGGCTGCTCTTCTCTTCGTCATCATGGGGGTTTGCGCGTCGTTAGCGAGGTTTGGTCCGTACGAAAATTAATTCGCACACCCCAAACCTGTTACCCGTCCCCCACCACGAGGAGGTCAGCTGCCGAGGGGGCGTAATTCAAACCATAGTGATCAAATTTCGCATCAATTTAACCCTTTGGAACATGAAACCATCTATCAGTGTGCGTAGAGTGCGTCCAGCGAAAAATATTGCTTCAGAATCCGCGAGTGTTAATGACGACAGTGCATTCGTTCATTCTAATCGTCTCCGTTCGCATCAATTGGGATCACGTTACTCAATTACTTAGAAGATTTTACCCAAAAATCTTGGTCTAAAACTCCACAAACGACACCACAGTGGAGATCCGGCATAGAATTGCCCTTGGCAACCGCTGCTACTTCGGTTTGTCCATACAACTTGTGTCAAAACTTCTTACTCGAAGAACCCAAGTCATGCTCTACAAGTCATGCTTCGACTCCGAGCCTCTGGTATAAAGACCAAGTAATCGCAGATGTAAGACAACTTGGTCTTTATAACTGGAAGCAGCGTGACCGGGACCGGCAATGATTAAAGGCACCTATAGCCTAAGATCAGATACTCTATGTATGTACATGGTTCGATGGGCAACCACAGGCAATACAAGAGCTGCCAATGAACCCAGAAAAATGGACTGTGAAGTGCAGTTTATGTTTTTTCAAAGGTGACCGCGTTCTCACCAGTGGCTATGGTTCAACAATTTTTTTCGACCGAAAACGCACAAGCAGAATCTGGTCAACATGTGATTCCAATTAGACCACTCTGCATTCTAGACAGTATACGAATCGATGGACCAATTGAGAAAAGATTTCGTGAGCAATTTATCTCCGTTCTGGACCGATGAATTAGGTAGATCGTGCGGTTTAACGACTTTAGATTACTTTTTATGAGCATGCCTCAAAACTGTCATCTATGCCGATAAGCCAGCGTCAGTTGTAGCAATTGTAGTCTTGGACAACAGCATTGCAGGGGCTATTAGTGAGATGCCACCCAATATGATTGAAAACTTACTTACTTTACTTAGATGGCTTTACAGTTCGGGATGAACCAGGGCCTCAACCAACAAGCCTCTCCAGCCGGCACGATCTTTGGCCAGCCGCTTCCAGTGCCGCACGCCCAGTTGGTTGAGGTCCCTTTCCACCTGTGCGCACCACCTTAGATGCAGCCGTCCTCTGCTGCGTCGTTCCTCGGGCTTGGTGTCGAAGATTCTTCGGGCCGGAGCGGTGATGTCCATTCACTCTACATGGCCCAGCCATCTAAGACGTTGGATCCGAAGACGTCTAACTATGTCTCTACAGCCCGTATAGTTCTTGGTTGAATCTCCTCCTCCACTCTCCGTTTACCCAAACGGGACCAAAGATTGCACGCAGAATTTTCCTCTCGAAACGTCCAAGGGCCTCTTCATCCGCTTTTGATAACGTCTAAGACTCAGCGCCATTGAGGCGTACCGGGATGATTAAGGTTTTTTAGAGGGATACCTTATTTTTTCGGGAGAGAGCTCTATTAATCAGTTGCCACTTGAGCCCAAAAAAGCAGCGGTTGGCAAGAGCTATTCTGCGTTTTATCTCAGCTCTGGTGTCGTTTCTGCTTGTCACTATAGAGCCAAGGTAGACGAAGTCACTGACTACTTCAAAAATGAAGCTGCAGAATGTGACGTTCTGACCAAGACGTCGGTTTTGCGCATCTTGCGACAAAAAGATGGTGCGTGTCGACTTGGAATTCATGGGCCTTCTCCAAGATCTGCCGTAGTGTAAATATTTGGTCTAACGTGGATTTTCCTGGCCTGAAACCACACTGGTAGGAACCTATCAGATTGTCCATGAAGGGTTTCAGGCGCTTACACAGTACGCAGAGAGGATCTTGTATGCAATGTTCAGGAGACTTATCCCTCTGTAATTGGCGCAGTCATAGGGGTCTCCCTTCTTATGGACCGTTCAAACGATGCTGAGATGCCATTCATCGGGCATGGATTCTTCCGACCATACCTTGCGAATGAGTTGGTGCACGTTCCTAACCAGCTCATCGCCAGCTGTTTAAACAGTTCCGCCGGAAGTCCGTCTGCTCCAGCAGCTTTATAAGACCTAAGTTTCGATATCGCTATCTTAACATCGTCTAGGTCAGCTGGACGGGTTTCCCGTTCGTCTTCGTCCATTGTGAATGGCTCGTTCTGACGGCGCTATACAGTCTGCAGAAGTGGTCCTTCCACAACCTCAGCATCCCTGCAGGCTTCTGCTCTGTCTTTATAGCCTTGGCATGTTCGTTTTACCTTTTTGTAAAACTTTCGAACGTCGTTCCTGCATCTCTCTCCATCTCATCGATCTCACGCTTCTCGTGCTCCTTCTTTTTTCTTCTCAGAAGTGCATATACCTCCCTCTTTTTCTGTTCATAGAGTTCGCTGGCAGCTCTCGATGCAGTGCAGCCATGTATGCATTCTGTTTCTCTACATGGGTCTGTCTGCACTCGTCATCAAACCAGGGGTTTCTCAAAGGTGGTGGCTTGAAACCGAGTACATTTGAGGCGGCCACTCTGATGGCGTTCTGATAACGACTCCATTGCTGTTTTATGGTTTGTGCAGATTGCATTGGGACTTGAGAGAGTTTAAGGGAGACTTGATCGGCGAAGGTCCTGGTGGTCTCCTGCGATTGCAGCTTTCGGACGTTAAATTTTGGTGTTCTTACTCGACTCCGTTGATTCCGAGAAATTCGCATCCGTACCTCGGCTGCAACAAGGTAATGAATCTTTGCCTCCTCGAAAGGTTCGGACATCTAAGATGCTGGAGGAGTGTCTGCCGTCGATCGCAATGTGATCAATTTGATTGACTGTCGATTGGTCAAAAGACCGCCAGGTCCCCTTGTGGATGTTGAGGTGTGGGAATCGTGTACTTGCGTCAAAATTGGACTGTTTGTATAGACCATTGACAACGTAATCGTGGTCAACACTTACAAAAAAAAATCTCTCAAGACCAAATCTCAAGTATTTTTGTTTATCAGCTCAGATTAGAAATCGATCACTTTTGCAACTTTCCTCTACCATTTTGATGATAAAAAACCAAGCGCTCAAGTGATCACTTGACAGAAGTTGCCTTTCTGTATTTTTATCAACGGCTCCACTACAAGTTGTTCATGTTTTACCTGTGGGCTTCGATTTCATCTAAGAAAAGTTTGAGGAAGACATGGTCAGTAAGGGTAGTCTCTACACTACAGCTTTTCGACGTCGAATTTTGATTAAGAAATAGAATACACACATACCAAATCCCACCTTTAAGCGCCATTTCTCACTTGGTGCCTCTAATCACCTTAGCTTCGTGATTTACTGGACCAGCCCTCAGTACTTGACGATCATCACTCAAGTGAAGTAATCAGAAGATTTTGATTATACCACATAAGCAACGTCTCGATCATAGTCGCAACCTGGCTGAGCCAAAAACAAGCCCAAGTGACTTAAGAAATATATACAAACGGATGCACTAAATCTATCTAAGCTTAGGGATAGGAATGGCGCACAGTGAACTGAGAAACCCTTAGGTCATGGCTGACAGTCGAAGAGGCCAAAGAGAACGTCAGGTACTTGTTGCACTGGGATATAACTCCATGATCCTGCAAAGTTCAGTGGCAGAAGACCTGTGTTCGTACAAATTCATACCAAACCCTAGGCACTGATTAACAGTTAATGTTCACCCACAGGTCGTTCCTTCAAGAGGAATGGCCTCTAAATGGCAATTTATATTGAGTTCCTTGGAAATAAAAGAATCCACTAGATGATAGTAGTAGATGTTTTCTAAAAAGCGAGAATAAGGAACCTGCACTTGCTCGGCTTCAAAAATACTGTAACGAACAGGGTCCTCGAATAAAGGTATAAGACGATCGTAAACGTAACATCTGAGCAAATGAAAGCAACGTCTCCGACATGGGAACTTTCAAAGGCTATACGTCGCCCTCTACTACTCTCAAATTGAGTAACTATTGACGATGGACATTCGAACTGTGTCCAATGGCCAAAAACCCATAAATAAACTCGATTCAGGTAGGTCAGACCGCATGAGTCAAATATTTTTCCAAATGATTTAAACACACACCAAAAGGCTGGCATTTGAAAGTATTTTTCTTTGCATAATTGCATAATGGAGTGCACATTCACCATTTTTACGACTTTCAATCTATTTTTCGACCACTAAAAGAAAAAAAAAAACGAAAAACTCAAAAAGCCGGTCTTTCGAAATCAACGTTGAACATTCTACGAACAGTCACTTAAATGCCAGATCTGGGAATAAATGTCAACGCTATTAGGCGACAACTCGTTCTCAATATTCAGCTATGACATCTTAAAAAAAGTTCAGCTTTTGCCAGACTTCCTGAAAGACTTCTATTAACATCCACATGCTAAGGCCTTACGCTTGAGTGGCACATCAAAGGGCCCGAAGACGGGTCCACAATAACTCAATGGCCAAAAAAACAAGTCAAGCAAAAAGCGATAACGCCCCGAAAACCACTCGATCCCAATTATGCTCGTCCAAGGGACACCTATCAACCTGCATCTTCAATTTCACCGCCGCCGGCTGAGTCCGATCGTGAAAATAAAACTATTTCAGTGGCCGACGATCACTCCAAATAGTTACATAAGGACCATATCCGAAGAACAGGTGATGGTGGTCGTGATCCAGCCACAAAAGCCGGTTATTGTGCACACACAAACGCAAGCGGGATTGGCGGGCAAGTTGACCTCGAACACACTATGCCAATTACGATGGAACTACGAATTGACTCGTATACTCGTACGTACAACAACCGAAACACGATGAAGAAGAACTACTCGTACCACGATCGAGAAATTCATTAGATAATTAATGACGACAGTGGGAATCTGGTTAAACCGGCGGATACGGTATGTGGAACGCGGTACATCTTACCAAATTGCCGCCAAACATATGAAGAGCAACCAAAAAAGCTTAAATGAGGGAGTAGTAGCCCTCGGACCACATGTCCGAGTATATAACAACTCGGCCGAGCTGTCCATGGTTCAGTTTTAAGTGTACACCATTCGCGAACACCATCTAGTCCCCTTCAAAGCCAGTCAAAATGTTCCGAATTTTGTTTGTTGTGTGCGCCATCAGCGCTGTTGCCCTTGCCCTACCTGCAGTGAGTGACTCTTCATAACTTTCTATTTTACATAATATCTATTTTCATATAAATCCGGTTTGTTTAATTGAATAGTATAGTGAAGATACATTTATAACTTTTACTTTACGAACGGACGCACGTGGGACGTTTGGTGTATTTGTCCGTGACGCATTTTTCAAAAGGACCACATTTAAGGCCGCCGCAGTAGGTGGCCGATCCTGGGGAATATGCAGAGCCTAGAAATAATCATAGCGTTTAACCTGGATCGTCCTGGTGGCTTAGCGTTTTACTTACTTTTATCCTTGAGAGAGTGTTTGTCTGCGTCCCACCTAGACATATTATTGCGTTGGACGCATGATCGCTCGTTGCAGATATTTAAACAGCATTTGCCCCCCGTCTTGCTGCAATCACTGTCACTCTTGCATTTCGGAGTACAATGCAAGACGTTCCTCGGTGAAGGACATTCTATAAGTAAAACCAGGTCATATTCGAAGTTTTCCCAGAACTACTATACCTGCTGCAGTAGTCAAGTATAAACAGAGGCTTATCGCCAGCACGTACACTGCGTATTTCACTGAAATCAATTTTTTTTTTATAACCAAACGAACGAATGAATCCACGTCAGCTCACCCATGATGCACTTGTTGCTTCCACACACTCGTCGTACAGACTGACTGTGTAACCAGTGAATTACTGCAATTCGTTTCATCACTTCCTGGGGGGCATTTTCTACTCTCTTCTCGGGATTTCTCGATTCCCACTCGTCGTTCGTCTATTTTACTGATAACTCATTATGAAATTAATTAGTTCCAACAGTACAACTCATACATTTAATGCGAATTCCACTTCGACTTGTTTACTCAACTGGCATTCACCCCCACTATTCCCCGTTTACTTTCAGCCTCAATCTGAATCAGCGCACGTGCGTCAAGCTCCACAAGATCCCAGCAAACAATCCGACGAGGCTCAACTCGAGCTGGAGCGCATCCAAAACGAAAGTGCTCACTACTCCTTCGATTCCGCTGTAAACGATGACATCAACGATCAAGCCCTAGAAAGATCCGAAACCCGTGATGGCACCAAAGTTACCGGTAAATACTCCTACAGCGATGGTTTCGTTCGTCGTACCGTACACTATGTGGCCGATGAGAATGGTTATCGTATTGTGAAAGAGGATACCCAGGAGATTGGTAACGGTCCCGTATTCAATCCCGAAGGACAGGCTGATATATCTGGATCTGATATCGGTAAATACTCGATCAAATTGGATCGTGACGATCGGGAGAAACACTACAAGGAAGTCCAATCACAATAGAAGTACAAAGCCAGAAAACCACCTTCTGTATTAGACTGAACTACTTGTTACTTATCTAGATGTAAGATACTAGAGTACACGTATCACACAAACAACAGTGTGTATAAGAAAACGTTGAGAGAGATTTTTGTGTTTTATTTGCTTTAGAGTGAGTGGGTTGGTTCCAGAAGATAAAAGGCTTAGTTGAGTGTACATTGGAGCGCATGTTGTTTAACTAGGCACACAAAAGTTGGTTGAAAGTACCTCTGTATCTGGTTCAAGAGGCATATGTGTAGACTACTGTTGACCTCAGGTTCTGAATCATAATTATCTTTTTGGATCGAAACACAATAGTCACGTCTTACCCCCTCGACATAGACATAGTCAATATTGAAGTGAAAAACCGGCAAAGTTTTTCAAAGTGGAACTTACTTGGGCACACCCACTGTGCCGTCGCCAGATATACACGATATGCACCGTTGCCACGTTTCACCTTCAGAAAAAATCATTTAATAAATGCCCAGGTGGGAATAGGAGGTGTTGGACCAAAACTATCAATGGGCGCAGGCACCCATCCGCTCGATCTTGGTCTGATACTGTAACGAAGGCGCTCTGGCTCACGGAGTGTGTTATCACGTTCATGTGATAGTCATCTCTCCGGAGATCTTCGAGACAACACGAAGATAAGCGGAATCGCCGAATTACTTACTTACTTAAATACTTAGATGGCGCTACAGATCGGGGTGAACCAGGACCTCAACCAACAAGCCTCTCCAGCCGGCACGATCTTTGGCCAGTCGCTTCTAGTGCCGCACGCCCAGTTGGTTGAGGTCCCTTTCAACCTGTGCGCGCCGCCTTAGATGAGGTCGTCCTCTGCTGCGTCGTCCCTCGGAGTCGAAGACTCTTCGGGCCGGAGCGGTGATGTACATTCGCTCTAGATGGCTCAGCCATCTGAGACGTTGGATCCGAAGACGTCTAACTAGGCCGATGTCGCTGTACAGCCTGTACTGTTCTTGGTTGAATCTCCTCCTCCACTCTCCGTTTACATAAACGGGACCAAAGATTGCACGCAGAATTTTCCTCTCGAAACGTCCAAGAGCCTCTTCATCCGCTTTTGATAACGTCCAAGCCTCAGCGCCGTAGAGGAGGACCGAAATGATCAAGGTCTTGTAGAGGGATACCTTATTTTTTCCAGAGAGGGCTCTACTACTTAGTTGCCTCTTGAGCCCAAAGAATCAGCGGTTGGCAAGAGTTATTCTGCGTTTTATCTCAGCGCTGGTGTCGTTGCTGCTTGTCACTATCGAGCCAAGGTAGACGAAGTCCTTGACTACTTCAAAAATATAACTGCCGAAGGGGACGTTCTGACCAAGACGTCGTCGGTGTTGCGCGTCTTTCTTTGATGACAGCATATATTTGGTCTTGTCCCCATTCACCCTTAGACCCACTTTAGCCGCTTCTGCTTCAATGCTAGCGAAATCCTGATTGACGTCTCGCTTTGTCGGTCCAATAACGTCAATGTCATCTGCGCAGGCAACAATTGTGTAGACTTGAAGTAGATTGTACCTCCACGATCTTTTCAAGAATGATGTTAGATTTTTGACGATGATTTTTAACATCGACGGTCTCGGTAGTCATCCTGCACAATCTGACGAGTTTGGCAGGAATGTTAAGACATGACATGGCTCTGTATGGCTCGCCTCTATACACACTATCTTACGCGGCTTTAAAGTCGACAAAAAGATGGTGCGTGTCGACCTGGAATTCATGGGTCTTCTCCAAGATCTGCCGTAGTGTAAATATTTGTCTATCGTGGATCTTCCTGGCCTGAAACCACACTGGTAGGAACCTATCAGATTGTCCACGAACGGTTTCAGGCGCTTACACAGTACGGCAGAGGATCTTGTACACAATGTTCAGGAGATTTATCCCTCTGTAACTGGCGCAGTCATAGGGATCTGCTTTCTTATGGACCGGGCAAATGATGCTGAAATTCCATTCATCGGGCATGCATTCTTCCGACCATATCTTGCAGATGAGTGGTGCATGTACCTGACTAGCTCATCGCCAGATGCTTTAAAAAGTTCCGCGGGAACTCCGTCTGCTCCAACAGCTTAATAAAACTTAAGTTTCGATATCTAGGTCGGGTGGAGGGATTCTCTTTCGTCATCGTCCATTGTGAATGGTTCGTTCTGCCTGACGACGGCATTTTGACTATCATCGCCGTTATATAGCCTGCAGAAGTGGTCCTTCCTCAATCTCAGCATCGACTATGACTCCACTATTAGTTGTCCATTCTCATCCCTGCAGGCTTCTGTTTTGGCTTTATAACCTAAACCTTGGCATGTTCGCTTTATCTGTTGATAAAACTTTCGAATGTCACGCCCGCAGTAACACCTCTCCAAATCCTCAATCGCGCTCTTCTCATTCTCTTTCTTCTTTCTCCTGAGAAGCATATGCTCCTCCCTTCTTTTTAACTCGTAGAGCTCACGAGCTGCTCTTGTTATTTTATGCAACGAGGCTTTATATGCATCCTGCTTAGTTGTGTGAATCCTCCTGCACTCGTCATCGAATCAGGTGTTTCTTCGTGGTAGAGCCTTGAAGCCCAAAACTTTGGATGCAGAGCTTTTCAGGACTTGCTTGCAAATGTTCCACTGCTGTTCTATTGATAGCGTGGAGGGTTGAGGTGTATTGGAGAGCTTAAAGGAGACGCGATCGGTAAAAGAACGAGCAGTTTCTGGCGATAGTAGCTTTCCGACGTCATAACTTTGTATTCTTACTCTACTCCGCTGCGTTCTTGATATCCGTAGGCGCATTTTAGCTACTACAAGATAGTGGTCCGAGTCGAATGTTAGCCCCTCAGAAAGTTCGAACATCAAGAATAATGGAGGAGTGTCTGACGTTGATCGCGATGTGATCAATCTGATAATTGATTGATTGATCTGGCGATCGCCAGGTGCCTTTGCGTATATCGAGGTGCGGGAAGCGCGTACTGGCTAGAAGGAAATTTCGCCCCGTAGCAAGATCAATCAGCCTGTGCCCGATATCGGATGTGGTGTCGTGCAGGCTATGTTTGCCGATGACTCGTTCAAAGATGCTTTTCTTACCCAGCTTAGCATTGAAGCCTCCTGGTATAATTTTGATGTCATAGCTGGGACATTGGGCATACGTTCTGTCTAAGAGATCGTAGAACTCATCTTTGGCGGAGTCATTCTTGTCTTCCGGGGGGGCGTGGACGCAGATCAGGCTAATGTTAAAAAATTTAGCCTTGATACGGATCGTTATGAGGCGTTCGCTCACATGCCGAAAGCTTAGGACTTTTTGCCTTGGTCCACCTCCAACAGCAAATCCGCATCCGAACAATCGTTGTCCTCTCTCGCTATAGCGATCGCCGTAGTAAATATCGCAGTTTTTCATCCGCTTTATACCCGGTCCTTTCCATCGCATTTTCTGGATGGCGGTTATGTCCGCTTTATAGCTGTCTAGGGCGTCCGCAAGTTGTTCGGCTGCACGTGGCCTGTTTAGGGATCTAACATTTCACGTACAGAGCCGAGGATCATTGTCCTCTTTACGTTTTTTCCAAGGGTCGTCAACATTAATCCGGTCCGTTATATCCGAGACTTGTTGTTGTTTCGGAGCTTGCGTTTTTTTCTTTTTTTTTACGGTTACGGCTTACTAGGCCGTAGCCCAACCGACTAATCCTGTTTTTTGGCGCAGGAAGCTCGCCATTCACCCTTCCCCGTCTGCAATTTCCATAGGAAATTTCCAGATGGCACCACGAGGAGCTGGGGATGGGACTTACTAACAGTGCCGCAAGATGTTCGAGCGCTGGGTCTTCTCGCTTTTTAGCAGGCCAGCATCCGTCGGATAGATGCTACCAATACGAGGCCTTTGTTAGTCCTTTGCCATCTTGGGCATGTAACGTGTCATGCTGGCAATGTTTACAGATAACTTTTTACCCATTAACTTATCATAGACCATATAGAGCAACGCTTTAGTTTTAGCTGGTTAGGCTTGTAGGAAAGACCCTGTAACCATACGGTATCGAAAAGCTTGTCTATGTCAACTAAACAGACATCTGTACATTGGTTCTTTCATCTGTTCCACTAGGTATCCGACACGAGTCTCAACCCTGTCTTGAAACCTAATTATTTATCCGGAATGATGCTTGCTTTCAAGCCATTTATACAGGACTCTTTGGATCACCTTTTCGAAGACTATGCTGATACTCGGAAAGAGACTTTTCGACCGGAGATTTGTGGTATTGCACAATTTTTTTCCTTCTGGGACGTTGGCTGCATCACAACCTATTTCCAATTCTTTGTTAAACAGAATAGCGAATGTCTCTATAGCTGTTGGTGAAAGATCAAGATGACAAACTCAAATATAGTTTGAAGCTTTGTGTCACAAAAACCTGGTGAAACCGATGTTCTCGGCTCTCCAATGTTCAATATAATTTCGAAGGACGACGTAATGAAATGGGAATTTGTTCCTCAAGGTGTGGTTCAGGCGGATGATATTGTTCACCTTGTTCATTTCCAGAAATACGGTTCACACTGTCGCCACTTTCTCCTCTGGATCTTCTATCACAAAGAAGTCGTCATCCCGAACGACCCTCTAAGTGTTCGTAAGAATCGTTCATTATCCGACTTCTTCGGAAGCTTCAGATTCTGAATGCCATTTGATTGTTTCTCTGAAAGGTTTTATTTACTCGCGGGAACATACCTATTCGGGTTATTGGATTTCAAAGCCCAAACTTTGTTGTTCCAGTTTGTACTTACAGATATTCTGCAATTCTACTAAGTGTCAGACGTAAGCTCTTAATAAGTCTGTATAAGACTTTAAGTCTTGACATCTACTTTTTTGACAGTACAGCTTGGAGGTACATACCTAAAATTGTTCCAAAATGTACGCACAAAATAATTTTGACAAAAGTTTGACAGATTTTTAATTAAAATATATAAAACTTGTGGTGCCTCAAAAAGTATACAATATAAGACAGCCCTCACGACTTTGCCGGCCCTCAGGCACAATTTGGTCAAAATTTAAAATGGATTTTTTGAACCAACACGCCTGAATGTTGTTGATACAGCACTCAATATGTTGAAATATTCTGAATTGAATTAAAAAACCCTGAACTGTCAGCTGTCATGCTGTTTTTTTCTCTTTTATTGGCAGCACTTAACCCCACTAATGGCGCGAAATTCAAATCTTGTGGGAAATTTGGAACAAACAAACTTTTTGTGAATGAGATATATAGAGCTATATTCCAGTCGTCGGGCATGCATTCGTCCTCCCAAATTTTAAAGATGATCTGGTGCATACTCCCTACCAGAACATCGCCTCAAATTTTGAAGAGCTCTGGTGGTAATCCATCCGAGTCTGCGGGCTCGTTGCTCTTCAGCTTGTTAACAGCCATGCCTACTTCTTCAATGCTGGGGGAGGGACAACTTCGTCAACTCTTCTTCCACTACCACTTTCTCTTCTCCAGCAGCCACTGGAAATGCTGCTTGAAAACATCTACTATTCCCTGCGGGTTGGTAACAAGATTGTTCTAGCAATTAGAAAGAGTCTGGGTGCCAGTTTTAAAGCCCCTGCGAGGCTTTTAGTTTTTTTTTTCTTTTTTTTGTAAAAGGTTCTTATCGCGTTTTTTCCCCTGGATTCTTCGAAATCTTTAAGGTGTTGGAGCAGCTGCTTAACGAGCATGACCAAGAGAGAGTGGTAGGGACCGAGGGAATCCCAACTACAGCCGCTGAAGTAGTCCTCCCACCCAGCATCGAAGAAGTCGGCACAGCTACTCATAAGCTGAAGAACAACAAGGCCGCAGGCTCAGATGGCTTGCCATCAGAGCTCTTCAAGGCTGGCGGCGATGTTCTGGTAGGGAGCATGCACCAGATCATCTGCAGAATTTGGAAAGATGAAAGCATGACCGACGACTGGAATACCAGCTCTATATGCCCCATCCACAAAAAAGGCGATCCTACCTCTTGCAAGAACTATAGAGGTATATCCCTGCTCAATGTCGCATACAAGATCCTGTCCAGCGTATTGTGTGAACGTCTAAAACCATTTTGCACCGCACTAATCGGCAGCTACCAGTGCGGCTTCCGGCCCGGCAAATCAACTATAGACCAAATTTTCACACTTCGACAAATCCTGGAAAAGACCAACGAGTTTCGAATCGATACACACCATCTTTTCATCGATTTCAAAGCCGCATACGACAGCATTCATCGTGAAGAACTGTTTGGTGCGATGGCCGAATTCGGGATCCCGGTAAAACTGATCCAGTTGTGTCGCGCCACGCTAAAAACACGCGATGCACCGTGCAATTCGGTTCTAGGACCTCGGAACCATTCGAAACATGCACCGGATTTCGGCAAGGAGATGCGCTGTCATGTGACTTCTTCAACCTGGTGCTGGAGCATATAGTACGATGGGCAGGCGTCAACAGGGAAGGCACTATCTTTTACAAGTCCATCCATCTGCTAGGATACGCGGATGATATCGACATCATCGCGTGTTCTCGTGGTGGCATTGTGGAAGCATTCACGGCGATTGAAGAACAGGCGAAACGAGTTGGTCTTAAGATCAATGAGGACAAAACGAAATACATGCTGTCAAGCAAAAACCCATCCGTCGCTCACCACCTGGGACAAAATATAACAATTGACAGCTACAATTTCGAGGAAGTCAAGGAGTTTGTCTACCTCGGGGCAAACGTAAATTCCACAAATGACACCACAGTGGAGATCCGGCATAGAATCGCCCTTGGCAACCGCTGCTACTTCGGCTTGTCCAAACAACTGGGGTCAAGATGTGGATGTAGTCCGGAAGACCGAACCTCCGGTATAAAGACCAAGTAGTCGCGGATGTGAGGCATCTTGGTCTTGGCAACTGGAAGCAGCGTGCCCGGGACCGTCAAGGATGGAAGGCAGCTATAGCTCAGGCTCCTCCATGGATCGCTGGCGTGATAAGTAAGTAAGTAGTGGAGGCTGCAAAGATTCTTTTCTTTCGCCGCAGAGTCTTTTTTTCCTCCCTCCTTCTGGCTTTGTATTCCTCGCTCGTGTTCCCCTTTGCAGAATCTTTTGGTGCGTCTCGTTGGTCGGTCGCTTTTTATGCTCACACTCGCCAGCATACCACGGGTTTCTTATCGGTTGTGGCACGTAACCTATAACCTATAGTAATTTCAGTTGCTACCTTGATAGCTGAACGGCAATGGAGCCACATATTGTTGGCGTTTGTATTCGACGTAGGTATATTTGCGAGTGTTCCGCTCAGTTGATCTCAGTAGTCTATGGCGATCTCTAAGTGCTCAGGCTTCCAATGTTGAACCTCCTCTTGATATGGCCTGATGCAGCCTTCTAGGATTGGAAAGTCTTGCTCTGAGTCTTGCTGCCACTAGGAAATGGTCAGAGCCGGCGTTTGCCCTTCTGAATGTTCTAACATCCAGGATGTTTGACGCCAGGTTGCACTGTGGATACCCTTGTGAGGAAGCCTTGTGCTACCTATTACCGTATTACGAGTTGAATCCGTAAGCCGTTGACTGTTGTCGTATCGTAGAGGCTGTGCTTTCCGACTATTCTGTCAAAGATGTTTTCCTTATCGATTTTGGCGTTGAAGTTCCCGAGCACGATTTTGATGTCGTACTCCAGACCTTAAACCCTTTAATGGTGCGAAATTCAAATCTTACGTGAAATTTGGTACAAATTGGACAACCTTTCCTGTTTCTCTTGTTTTTAGTCGTCTTACTGAGGATGAGCTAGACGTTATGACGAAATTATCATCGAAACTGTAGCCGTCGTCAGTATACTTTAAAATTTTGTTTAAAAAAAAAATGTCTTGAAAGACGTCGCCAACCATATACTCAAGAGTACGCCAAAGGCAGTGTAAGATTTTCGCCCTTTTCTACTGTTTTGACCATCACCCCCACCTAGGCATAGCAATCATTCTTATCACAAGTAAAGTAGCGGTGACCATTCAGAATAAACAGTGTAAACAGGTTGCGACGAAAGCGCGACACTCCTTCACTTTGCAGCACTCAGATGCATGAACTACTTCGAATTACAAACCAATACTAGCACTCCAGCCTTGAATCCACAAATCCAAAATTCTTCCATTTCAATTCAGATGTTATATACCCTTGACGGAGTATATAGGTAGCTTAGCAATAAACCATTTGATTATTAAATCTGCATAGCAACCAGCAGCACTCCTCAGCCGCACAAGTCGAAGTGCAAAGAAAATAAAAACAAGAAAAGACGAAAGCTCTACAACGAGTTTCACCAATTTTATTTGATTGAGACGATCAAGGTCAGCAAAAAACAAAAAAATGCTAAACCTAGGTAGGGACACAAGCTGGACGTTTAGTCGACCGATCGGTGCCACACTTCTCATAAGGACTGCACTTGACATTGCCACAATATGTTCCAGCACCTCCAGAATCTATAGTAAATGAAGAAACTGTATCCTTAAACTAGAATAAGGAACTCCACTTACTCTTGCTACTGAATGGGCTGCTATTTTTGTCGCCAGAGTTGCTTAAGACATTCGGCTGAGCACAAGACCGTCCATTGCATATATTCGAACAACACTTGCCGCCAATCTCGCTGCACTCACTGTCATGTAGACATTTTGGCGTGCAGTTCTGGACCTTGGATGACGTTGGACAGTCTGAAAATTACACCTCACCAGTGACCCGATAGTAATAACTTTACACAATATTACCTGCAGCTAAAGCGACCGCCAAGCAAACCAAAACCACTGCGAAACCAATCTGAACGTTAACTGAAACGAAAATAAAATTGTGTCAGCTCAAGCCCCAATAACCGATTCCACCTTCCTTACCCATATTGTGTGTCTTAATCCCGTCACTTTGTGTCATCGACTGAGTATAATCAGAAACAGCTTAGCCGTGATTTGATTGCCGAGACTGGACGTTGGCGTCCAATTGAAACCAATTAGGCTAGAGTGAAGTCATCGGCAAAGGAACGAGACAAAGCTACCTACTAGTGTCTATAGAGAAACCAGTTTAAGTGCTAGCGAGGTAATTACCGAGCTTATTAATCAACATCAACATCGGTTATCTGTACAGCACGACTGTTGATGCAAAGCTGTTTACAAGGAAACCGAATCGAAAGGTCGCTTAGGGCCACTACGGCGGTGTTTTGCGCGTTTTAGTCGAAACGATCTGCTAATGAGAGGTCGGATCCTGACTGTGATAAAACGATTAACTTCACTTCATTCATCTCCTGTCAGGCGGACAGAAACTCTCAGGTACTGATCGACATACACTTGTCCGCCGAACCTACCTAACACCAACACCAAGCTGAACGAAAACACTGATCAGTAGATTTGTAAACATTTAATTGGACATGTGTGCTTTGACATCAATTTCACTTTTATAACAGTAATGTAGTAAACATATTAAACCTCTCGACACGTCCGCCAATGGCCTTGACCCGGACGCCGATGCATACTCATTTACATCTCATTGTGCACGATGACATCACACGCAGCACTGATCGAGCTACTACTGCTGCTAGTGGATATGATCAGTGCCTTCTCGGAATCCGTCAGATTGATGAATTTATTTTTGCTCTGCAATTCGTTTTGGATCGATGAGAGAAGATCCGGCGATTTGGGACGTTTTTCATTTTGAGTCGCAAAACTACTCTGCAGAAGATCGTCGCTCAAGCCGCTTGCGCTCGGTTCGAGTTCTTTGTGTTCGTTTTTTTTCTTTAGACGTTTGGAGCCTTTGGTGATCAGCATGACGGCAGGTGATTCGTTGGAAAGTGCTTCGATGACCGTCTTAAGGAGTTTGGGTGGAGTCTCGGGGGTTTTGGGATTACCGATCACCACATCGGCTTGCATGGCACTTCGTCGAGCTTCTTCACGTTCGCGTGCTGCATTCTTTCGCATAAGGCTACGAGCTCGTTTCTTCAGTATAGCCTGGGCGTTGGGATAGTAGACAATCACTTCGTTCAGATCGGACTTGGAGAGAACGAATAGATTCGCATAGCCCTTAGATCGGACGTCTGCTGTGCGGCGATCAGCTCCGTTGATGCCGAGCAAACTGATTTCACCGAACACAGAGCCCTCGGATAGGGTGGCTAAGACTATATCGTTGTTTGGACCGCCCATCACCTGAACTTGGCCGAGTTTGATTATATACATTTCGCGTCCAACTTCGCCTTTTCGACACACATAGTCGCCGGGAAGGAAGGTGACCGCACGTAGCTTAAGTACTAAATCGCGAAGAAGAGCTTCTTCGTAGTCGGCGAAAAGCTGGACTTTCGAGAGGGTCTGGATGTGCACTGAGATGGCAATGTCCGTCTTCAGATTGATTGGAAGAGAGTCCAAAATGTTGCTTTCATCTGTAAGCATATACCACGGATGGAGCGAATTTTCTAAAGTAATCCAGCACCTTACCCAAAGTTCTCTGCTGATCCCACGTGAATTTAAACCACATCTTCACTCTTCTCTGCACATCACTGGGCAGATTAAGGCGTCTCATGTACTCCAGAGTTTCGTCCTCAAGCTGTCGATACTCATTCTTCGTCCTCGTCGCTGTCGATATGATATCCCGAATCTGACCGATAAGAAGAGCGAAGACAAATACCCCCATTAACCAGGCGGCTGTCATAAAGATCAACTCGCCATCCTTCTCCGGTTTCGGGTTTTTACCTAAACACACACCCATGACCTATGTTCTTACATCTTCACTGGCATACTCACCAATCGAAGTGGCAGTCTTCGTTGCAAATGCAAAGCATCGTACATATGGATGGCCCTTACCGCTAAACACCCAGCGATTTGTTCCGAGACCTGAAATTCAAATGCAACACCAGACGCGGATAAGCATATCAATCACGACGTTGGCAACCTACTTACCTTGGTACGCACTGTAGGCGTAGTATGAGCAAGCTGTCAAGTGTATCATGTACAGCATGTAGGTCAATGTCTTAGCAACACGAACCTGAAACGAATCCGAGATGATGGCTCTAGAGAATGATCGTGATGGTGATCGTTAACACTTACAATGTGCGGTGAGGAGATGACGCGATCGAGGAGCTTGAAGACCTCCCAGAAGCTTTGGATCTTTAAAAACCTCGGGAAGCGCAAATACACTGCGTTAGTTCCGAACTTTAAGTAGAGCAGATCGAGCGGTAGAAGCGACAACAAGTCCAACTAAACGGAGTGAAGTGAGAACGGTGATCGATGATCGATCGGTGATCGTGTACCTACCTTGAATTGAAGCTTCCTCATGTAGTTCTTTCGCGTCAAGTTCTTATTCTTGACCCAAAACCCTTCGAATAGGTACATGACACGATGCTTAAAGAATACCACATCGAGGAGGTAAATGAGATCGGCACAAAAGTCACACACCAGCCAGGCGTTGGTATTCTCGGGCGTCTGGAAGGGAAACGTAGATCGTAGCGGAATTACCCAGGCGTTGTAGAGGAAACTGATTGAAACCACGCACAACCATGAAATGTAGATCTTTCCCTGTGGATCGAGAGTCTTTTCGTCGTTGTTGCTACCACAAAGGCTTGAGAAAAGCCAAATGCTGGACTCCGGATTATCGGCCTGGAATTGCGCGTTGTGGTTTCGATGAAGAACCTTACTGTTGGAGTGATTATCTCCCTTGTTAGGCTGCTTGGTCACAGGAGCCGGTGGTGGCGGTGGCGGTGGAGATGGTGAGCTTGCGCTGCTAGATGGCGTCGGTGGAAGCTCAAGGCGTGTTTTGACCTTATTAGCGCGAGCCGTGAACCGGCGGACTAAGTGCCGGACTTGATCGCGTAAAAATCGCTGTCCATCCGAATCAAGGCTGCAAAATAGGATTATTAGGATATGAAATAGGAAACGTATTAGCATACCTTCCAGGTAGTGATCGGTTGATAGCCTCCCCTTGGGTATCACTACCATCTACGGCGACCAACTCGCTTTCTAGCATGTTTTCCTCCGGACCGTCTGTATGTCGCTCGGGTGATCGAACAGTGTTCTTCTCCTCGTTGGCTACTTCCGGGGATTCGTTGTAACATATTTGAACATCTTGCTCGTCCTCCTCTTCATCGAGCGTATTGGCGTCCTCAAATGGATGCGAACAACTGTCAAAGGTTTCCTCGGTAATCGGTGACTCTTCCTTCTCGTCGTCACCATTGACACCTAAAGTCCTTCCCGAACCCTCGTAATCCTCCACTGACACTTGACCAGGGAGCAAACACTCATTTAGGACCCTCCGGACACTTTCCGGACTGACCAGTGGCTTCTCGTTCTCATATTTCAAAATATGCTTCACGAGCGCATGAGTGCTCTCGATGTTCGACGAGTTCTGCTCCGCCTCTACACATCCGATCTTGCCGTTCCTAAAGTATAGTTTCGAGTTCAGAAACCTCGGACTGCCCGGCTTACTGCGCTTATTCTTAAACGAATTGATTTTGTACGTTGGACTCTTTTGGGAATTCCTCCGCGATGACGGCGAGCTTTTTTTCAACGGACTCGGGGTCTTGTTTTCCTTATTCGGGCTCGATACCTCTGCCGATCGGCGACGTTTCTCATCCAACTTGCGACGTTTCTCCCTCGCATACAGCTCCTTATCGCGCTCCTTCTCCCGGCGAATGATATTCTCCGTGACCGTGAGGAAATCCTCAATCTCCTTGATATCTTTTGAAATCTCCTCCAAGCTCTTTCGTACAGACGCCTCCTTTTCGCTCGGCGATGAATACTTACCATCATACCCCCGTGCATTGATTACGTTCCGCATAAACGGATGTCGTTCCAGTGTCTCGGAAAACATCGGTGATGTCGGCCTATTGACACGCATTGGCGGCGGCGAGGTCATCTTCCGTGCAGCCTTACGAAAATCCTCGTACGGAAAATTCTCCAAAATATTCGGTGATGACTTCAGCAACGCCTCCGACTCACTACCCAGCGGCTATACGGATGAAAATGCATTAATCACGAGCTACACACGGGTAAACGGCACAACCCATCATCGGCTCTACGGAATGCAAACTGAAACTTCTCTCCTCGCATGCCCATCGAATGTAATTTACTATGAAAGCTACTAAAGCGCTTGATTTGGTCAACGATCGGCGTCACGTCGTAGCTGAGAAACACCATATGCCTATCAATGAGGTGAAACGTGAAACTTATGCATCGAGCAGGTGCTGACGATGATGGGTCATAGTCGAAAGATACAGGACAATCTCAAGGACACGCACTCACCTTTCGCAATAATCCAACCTTATCCATTGCCATGGGTTTATGGTGGTTGTTCCGTCGTGTATTGTACGTAGTTCTTCCTGTCTGATGCGTAATTAAATTGTTTTTTATTACCGTCAGTTAATGGATAAAAATGGTTAACGTCGATGCTATTAAGTGAAACCACTTAAGGTGGCCACGCGATTGCCAACAAATTATGTTCAGGTATGCTGCAGGACAGATGGTTGTGTTTTATTGATTTTTTTCTTCCTTCTAACCAGCACGGGAGTTGTTAAGAGGCTTTGGAAAATCCCCACTGTAACAGCTGTTTGTCCCTGATTCACTGGAAATCACTTGAATAGGCATGGAACCAGGAGTGCTTATCCTGAAACCTCGGATAGTCCCTGTTTCGATGGTTAACTATCTTATTATTCACCTCACAAAAGGAACAGAGAAGAAAACCTTCAGACCGACTCCTCCATGTTGGAAGAAGACGAGGAAAATATGAAGTTTGTCAATTCCTCTCACGCGCATGTCCTATGCTGTGTCAGCCCCAGCCCGATATCAACTGGTGGGAGTAGTGCGTCGGTCAGAGAAATTAAAAAATAAAAACACGTGACTACCGGCTGCATCATAGTTTATTGTTAATAAATCGATCGATTAGGGTTAGACAAGCTTCTGGCTGGTCAATGGGTACCATGTGTCCAGCATTCAACAGCACGACTTCATAGAAATTTCCTGCTCGTGTGACATACCCCTGGAGTTCGCGGTTTACCATGAATGGTTTGCGTGGCGCTGTTCGATACTCTTCGGTGCGATTCCAATTCATGTTGTGGTAGGCGTTTTCGGTGAGCGGATAAGCGACGGCAATGTCCAGATTTCCGCTGTAGTAGAGGATTCGAAGGCCGGCGTCTAGGAGACGTTCAGTCCAGTGTATGGCGGTGGTCATAAAATCGTTGTAGAGATGAGTATACACTGGGCCGGGACCGGAGAATGTTTGCTTGCCGACGTGGAGGGCATCGCGGATCTTTAGTAGAATAGAGGTTCAATGGTGTCGGACTTGTCGGAGCTACTTACATGAGGCTGTTCAATGAACTTCCTGTAGGGAAACAGGTCCATTGCTCTGGGCTGGTGGATGTTGTAGAAATTGCTGTAATTACTATGGACCCGAAACAGGTGAAGAGTAGAGTCCCAATACTGCAAAGAAACAAAAAAACACTTAGCCATCAGCCTAACAAGCTCGATGGGACTCACAGCCTTGGCCAGTTTGGGTTGATCCATATTCGCCCGAATGAGACTCTCTGTGAGTTTCATCTCTTGGTACCCCAGTCGACCGACTAGGCCGGCTTGATAGACAAAATCCGAGTAATCCACCATGTTGTAGGGATCCGAGAATGCATTACCTAGAGCAAGGCCCTAGACAAACAGACATATTTCAAAGGGAACTTCAAAAATGGGTCTATGGAGTCTCACCTTCAAGTTGATCTTAACGTAGTTTCGAGCAACTCCATTTTTCTCGAATATCAAATCGCCAATTGCCGGAATATACTTCCCAGCAAACGACTCGCCAGCGATGTAGAAGCTATTCTTCTGGAGATTCGGAAACAATTTAAAGAACTGCACCAATCCGATATAGAGGTGGTCAGCCACCCTCGGAATAGACTCACAATACCCATTTGGAGCGGTGAAGCTATATCCCGTCCCGACAGGACTGTCTACATACAGCATATGATACTTCTTGTGCCACGAGTAGGGATTCTCTACAGAAGACAATCCTAGCTAGATTCACGCACCTATTGGCCAAGATTCCAAGTTACCTTTTAGGTGTATTCCATCCACAAGAAATGGTCCATTCTCCGTGAACACTGCATACATCGAGGACACTCCCGGGCCACCTTGTAGCCATAGAACAACAGGTTTCCCATCACTCTCAGTCTCCTGGTGGACAGACTGATTAGCCGATAATTTCTTAAGGAAATCATGATCAAAATCCGTATCCTCTGTCTCTCCTACATCTGCTTCGCTATCAAGGTCGTTCAATACACCACCGTCAGACAGTAGGCGCTGCGGTCCCTCAGCCGGAAAGAACCAAAAGAATAAATTCGAATCATGTACCTCGTCCACCGTCACATAGCCTACGAAGTGAAAGTCATCCTGACCATGAACAACGTACCATACACCGATCATTCGAAACTCACCCGCGTAGCTGGTCGTATTTAAGAGCAAACTACCGTCAACTTTGGCCAATTTCCGTGCGGTCGATTGAAGGCCAGCTTCGATATATGGCGTCAATAGGAGTCTACCATCATCGAGCTCGTTTTTTTCAAATTGCCGATTATCAGTCGCGAACGCCGGCACATCGAACGTGGTCAATAGCTGACAGTGAACTAGTGTGACGACGTTAAGGATTGTGATTGTCTGAAGCGTGTCCATCAAAGAAATTGTGGAATTGTTTACACCTGCGGAGTACGACTTGAACTGCCTTGGCGTAAGAACGTGCGATAATCTTTATACGGATCGTCTTCTTCCCTGTCGTTCTCTTCTTTTCTCTGTTGTTGACCAATCCCTTTGGGGACGAGGCGGAGTCGGGGGACGGTGACAAGGAGTGAAGTGATCGATGTGAATTTAAAGTGGCTTGATGACGGGCTACCACTATGGCCGAAGACAATTGTTCCGGTTTTTGGCCGGTTACCTCTATTGTTGTTCTCTGTCTGTTGTGGTTTCAGGCGTTCGTTTGTGTGTACCGCGCATCTGTGGGGGAGCTTGAAGTAGAGAAAGTGTTTGATGAGGTGCTGATTATGGGGGCGACAACCGCTGAGTGGAAGATTAACGATGGAGACGACGGACAGCTGCTGGCACTTAGAATAGTGCTCACCAATCAATTAGTCATCTCTTATGTATGCTATTCGCCAAATCCCATTCAGTATCCCATATGGTCTAGTGGCTAGGATATCTGGCTTTCACCCAGAAGGCCCGGGTTCGATTCCCGGTATGGGAAATTTCTTTTTCATCATTTTTCATACTTTTTCGCTAACACCTTCTTCCCTTCGCCGTCTCACGGAACAAAATTGAATAAAAAGTCGAGACAAGGGACGTATAATTGAATATTTTTATTTTAGTACTTCTAACAGACAGTTAATTGCATGTTACTCAAGTTCGATACAAAAAGAAATGTAATTGGACATCAAGTCAGGCATGAAGGATGCTCCAGCGTTAATGGTGTTCCTTTCCCATCGGTTCTTCCTTTCTTTTTTCTTTTATTTTGTTTCTTTGCCCTAACCTATCTACTTTTTGGACTTGTCGTCCTTACTCTTGTCGGACTTTTCCTCCTTTTTGTCCTTCTCTTTCGCTTCTTTGTTGTCCTTATCCTTTTTGTCCTTTCCGTCTTCTTTTTTGCCCTCCTCGGCGTCACGATTCGTGAGCTTGTTGTTAATCAAATTGTGCAAGGCAATGATCGAGCGCACCATGGACGCTAGGTAAACAACCAGCATTTGATCGTTTGTTTTCACGTACATCGTTTCGATGAACTGATCGGAGGAGATGTCGGGCAGCAGGTTGAAAATGTCCTGAAGCTGGTAGACGATCTGATGATTGATGGGCAATTTGCCATCACCCACTTTTTGCAGGTAATTCTTGATGTCCTTCAGCTGTGCGTTCAGGCCCTTGAGGCCATTCAGCTGATTGGTGATTTTCTGTGACAAACTACCGACCGTGGTGTCCTTAATGTCGCGCAGCAAATGTTCAACACCAACCTCTTCGGCTTCCTCCGCTCCAATTTCACTCGGCACGTGCTCGAATGTTTTGCTTGTCGGCGTGCCATCATCATGTACCTCTTCCACGGCGATATACGCCTCTGTCGGCAAACCGAGATCCTTTGGTTTCGCATCAATAATAACGAGCACCGAGTTCGGACAATACCGTCGAATTAGCTCATTGATCTCAATATCGTTCTGATGTAGTTTCGGACCGGTATGATACCAGCCCACGACCCTTTCCCGAGCATTAACCTTCTTGAACATCCCGTACATATTCTCCAAGTAATCATGGTCAAGGAACCACACCGACTTGTCCTTATCATCCTCGTCGAATGGAACTGCAAAAAGAAAGACAACCCAATAAGCACCACTCCTCCCACTCAAAACCAATTGGAATTGTCGCCCATTTATTTACCTGCAAAACTGTTTGACACATCCAGCACTCCTTTCGATCGCCAGCAACCTAGTAACACACCAACAACGCGTTTCTGGTTGCCGATTTTTCCCATCCGATTGAAATGATCAACCACACTGAGCAACACCAGCGGATGCACTATTACCTTATTTACAGTGACCTCGGCTGAAGGCATTTTTGTCTATTTGATTTTATTGCTATTTCAATTGGATTTTGATTTAAATGCACGAGACAAAGGAGCGTTTTGATGGGTGGAAAAAATGCACGTATATCTGTGGAAATGATGATTTTACGTTTTCCTCTCCTGCGAAAGCGGCTCTCAAACACGAATGACAGGCGAGAAATTGATGATGAACGGCGTGAAGTTGGCTGTGAGTGGTAATTGGGTGAATGTTCGAAATGGTAGGGGTCCGACTACACTGAAAAGTTATTTTGTACTTTTTTTTTGCTTTTTTGTAAGAATCTATTGAAGATACACTATTTGAAGACCGGGCATGGTAGGAGCGCATTTGTTTTTGATACTCCCTTCTCGATCAGGTTATACATATGCCATTGTCCCAGACGACACATAAAACAAAGGTGGATGAACATTTGCTTCTAATCCCTCGACCCTCTTATACGAGTCATTACGAAAGGCCGTCGAGTTGCGTAAAATACTTTGGATACTTGATCAAAAGTGGTCTTATTGGTTTCTAATATTTACTCCAAGAAGATCAATTCACTTCTGCATGCTTTGGAACCAATTTCCGATGCACCTTTCCTACTCTGATTGAGGTATCTTAAAAAAATTGTGATTTGAACGCATCAACTGCTTCCTCAAGCGTCGGTATTTTATTATTGATCCGCTGGAAGTTTTTCGCTCAGAAATTCACTAAGTGGAGAAAGGTTCGTTTTTTGCGATTGGTTTTCCTTATTTCTGCGAATACCTGCGGCAAGCAAATTCTGGGGAATCATTCAGAATTGATCGTTCTATGTTGCTCGAATGGCACGGTGATGACATGTCAAATTATTCCGAGCAAACGGAGGCACCCAGTTTCTTCGAAGCTCTTTATGCACGAACAACTCTTGTTAGATTTGGCTCGTCTTACTAAACCAATAGAGTCGTTTGCTCCTTGGTTTCGAGCTCATGTGCATTAATTCTTTATTAGTCGCCTGTTAGGAACTAATAGAGGTCTTTTGGAAAGTTCAGCATTTCTTTGCACCAACGTCGCTAAGAAATAGGTCATTCTGCCATTATACAGTCTGCAAAACTGGTTTTTCCAAATTCTCAGCATCGACTGCAACTCTACTGCTTGGTGTCCGTTCTCATACCCACAGGCCTCCGTCCGGGCCTTATAGCATTGAGACATTCGAACATTGAAATCTTCGAACGTCAGCACCTCTCCAAGTCTTCAATCTCCAGTTTCTCGTGCTCTTTCTTTTTGCTCGTGAGAAGCTTATGTTCCTCCCTTCTTCTAAGCTCGTAGAGCTCACGAGCCGCTCTTTTTTTTTTTTTGTGTAGTGAGGCTTTGTATGCCTCCTTCTACGCTCGTCATCGAACCAGCTGTTTCGTCGTGGTGGAGCTTTAAGGCCTTTTGCTCTTTAGGGCTTGTTTGCACAGGCTCCATTGTTGCTCTACTGACTGAGTGGAGGATTGAGTTGTATCGGAAAGCTTAAGGGAGACGCGGTTGGCAAAGGCACTGGTGGTCTCCGGTGATAGTAGCTTTCCGACGTTTTAGCTTGGTGTTCTAACTCTACTCTGCGGTGTTCGTGTTATCCGTTGACGTATCTGGACAAGATAGTATTCTGAGTCGATGTTCGTTCATCGGAAAGTACGAACATCAAGAATAGTGGAGCAGTGTCTGACGTCAATTGCGAAATGACCAATCTGGCTGGTGGCTGATTGATCTGCTGACCGCCAGGTGCTTTTGTGTATATCGAGTTGGGGTAAACGTTTGCTAGCTAAAAGAAGATTTCGCCCCGTGGCAAGGTCGGTCAGCCTGTGTCCGTTATCGGATATGGTGTCATGTAGGCTGTGTTTGCCGATGACCCGTTCAAAGATGCTTTCCTTACCCAGCTTAGCGTTAAAATCTCTTAGTATGATTTTGGTATCATAGCTGGGGCACTTGGTATATGTTCTGTCTAGGAGATCAAAGAAATCATCTTTGATGGAGTCATAGTTGTCTTCCGTTGGGGCTTGGAGACATATGAGGCTGATGTTACAAAAGTTTGCCTTGATGCGGATCGTTATGAGGCGTTCACTCACATACTGGAAACTTAGGACCTTATGCCTTAATCCACCTCTAACAACATATCCGCATCCAAATAGTCTCTGTCCTCTCTCCCTATAGCAGTCGCCGTAGTAAATGTCGCAGTTTTTCATCCGCTTTTTACTCGGTTCATTCCGTCGCATTTCCTGGATGGCGGTTATGTCCGCTTTATAGCGGTCAAGGGCGTCCGCAAGTTGTTCGGCCCTCGTGGTCTGTTTAGGGACCTAACATTCCACGTACAGAACCGAAGGTCCTTATTTGTTTTATTGAAGGGTCGTCAACATAGGTCCGCTCCGTTTTCTTATCCGAGGCTGTTTTCTGCTTCTGAGCAATCAGTGGTTTTACGGTTATGGTTTGCCAGACCATAGCCCAACCGAGACTTATCCTGTTTGGTGGCGCAGGATACTTCCCATTCCCCCATTCCCTTGTAAGGACATTTCCAGATGGCGCCACGAGGAGGTGGAAGTAGGACCTGACTAGCAGAGCTGCAAGGTGCCAGCATCCGTCAGCAGACGCTGCCCCTAGGAGGCCTTTGCTAGTCCTTTACCAGGAGAGCTAATGCCCAAGCATCATTCTATAGTCCGTCCTTCCATCTTTTGTTAGTCTTTTGCCAGATTAAGTGGATGACGTCCGATCATCCTTCATTTGCGTCCACGACCTCAACCAGTCGATGCGATAGATTTAATGAGGTGACAGAGGAATGCAGCGCCATCCTGCCAGAGCTTGCTAGAGCTGAAAATCTTTGTCTAAAGTATAACGAAATTCACTGCATCCTCCATGTTCAACTGCTAGATCATATCCATGAGCCATAGATTAACAACGATTTGATGCACGAATGTGGGACTCTCAACCACAAGCTCGTCTAAATCTACACACACAGCGGTAAGTGAACTCACAAAAGCAACAGATCACCATGACCATAAAGACTCACTTCATTCGGGCGATCTAATGAGAACATTCTCAAAACTGGCCACTTTTACTGTTAAGAATAGATGCAAATCCCAATGGCTATTGCATTAGACAATATTGCCTTTTTGATCAGAAGCTACTGAATTGGTTTGTATGCTAATACTACCTTACCTGGGCTAATTAGCCTTCGAACATCGTAAGCGAGCAGCCCGATTCAAGAAGAGGATTATTGTGAGGCCTAAAAGATTCGAACTTAAACTCGAAGTTGAGGAACATTTGTGCACCCTTATCACAACACCAAGGGTTTTTGGATAATTCTAGAGCCAAATCCTTTAAGCTCACCTACTGATCCTATTCGCAGTGTAAAGCCTTACAAGTCGCCGCCACTGATTGGGATAAAACTGTTTGAGTTTCTCGGCTGGTAGTCATCTTTAAAAGCTAAAAGCTACTTCACCTAATAGTCCGTAGCCCAGAAAGTTCAGAAACGTTCGCATACAAGCTAGAGCGCGAGGAGCACTTACTTACTTATCAGGCCAGCGATCCATGGAGGATCTGAGCCTGAGCTATAGCTGCCTTCCATCCTTGCGGGTCCAGGGCACCCTTCTTCCAGTTATCAAGGCCAAGATGTCTTACATCCGCGATTACTTGGTCTCTATACCGGAGGTTCGGTTTCCTCTTCTTCTCGAACCAGGAGGCTCGGAGTCGAAGACCCTCTTAGCTGGAGCGTTGATGTCCATGCGCTCGATGTGGCCAAGCCAGTGTAGTCGACGGATCTTCTCCTTTCGGACTACATCCACATCTTGTACAGCTCGTTGGTAGCTGCCGATAAGTGCGGTGCAAAAGGGCTTTAGACGTTCACACAGTACGCTGGACAGGATCTTGTATGCGGGATTGAGCAGGGATATAGCTCTTTATTACTGGCAAGAGGTAGGATTGCCTTTTTTGTCGATGGGGCAAATAGAGCTTGTACTCCAGTCGTCGGACATGCTTTCATTTTCCCAAATTCTACGGGTGCATGCTTCCTACCTGTACATCGCCGCCGGCCTTGAAGAGCTCTGATGGCAAGCCATCTGAGCCTGCGGCCTTGTTGTTCTTCAGCTTCTGAATAGCTGTGCCGACTTCTTCGATGCTGGATGGGAGGACTACTTCAGCGGCTGGAGATGGGATTTCCTCGGTCTCTACCACTCTCTCTTGGTCATACTCGTTAAGCAGCTGTTGGAAATGTGGCTTAAATACATCCACTATTCCCTGCGGGTCGGTGACAAGATTACCATCGCAATTTCGAAGAGCCTGGGTGCCATTTTTGAAGCCTCCTGCAAGGTCTTTGGCTTTCTTGTAAAGGGTTCGTGTTTTATGCTTATCCCTAGACTCCTCGATATCCTTGAGCCGGGAGGCAGCGAAGATTCTGTTCTTTTGTCGCAGTAGTTTTTTCTTCTTCCTTCTTCTGGCTCGGTTCTCTTCTTGGAACTCTACTCGGGTTTTTCTCTGCAGCGCCTTTTAATACGCCTCGTCGGTTGCTGCCTTTTTCTGCTCACACTCGCCATCATACAACGGGTTTCTTGTCGGGGGTGGTAGGTATCCCCCCACACCCCCTTGTTGATATTCTGGATGTCGAAGTCTTGCGGAAGCAACCTTGCAAGTCAGATCCGAAGGGCAGTACGAGAGACCTTTGCTAACCAAAGCAAGATGCATCGGATGAATGGACATTTTGACAGTACGGAATCGTTCAGAACAGATGTCTCGAATCAAGACTCTCTCATAATGATGTCTACTTAATATGCTTGAAAGGTCCCGTCTATGTAGGCATTTGTGGGATAGCTCCCAACAAAAAGAGTAGGAAAACAAGGCTAACATTTTTAAATAAGCGACAAGTCGTCCCACGTGTTTGTCCTGTATGAAACCTCTGTCCTCAACGGACATAGAAACTAATAATGTCGTTGACAGGTGTCATTTTACCCTAAAAATTCCAATAACTACCGAATGTGATAGGCAAATCAGCAGCTTCTGAATATCAACTTTGTCTTTTCGTTGTCCATTCTCCACCAAACTGCCTCTGTCAGGCATTTACTCAACAACTTCTTCGAATTAATTTGAAGAGACTTCCCGAACACACCCACAGGCGACATAACCTTACATAATATCTGTCAATAATCAGGTACTGTCTGTCCATTTTCGTGTTTTGCTCTGCATTTCTAGTTGGAAAAATCTCAAAAAGTCTGCAATCAACATGCCGTTTATGAAAGGACGTGCGCCCATCCGTAGGACACTACAATACCTTAACTCCGGCAAACTGGTCCTCAAGGACAAGGTGAAAATCTTCAGCGTCAATTACAACACATACGGCGATCATCACCTCGGTGCTCGGTAACTGCCTTCCCTCAATGTCGGCAGTCTCGATTGTTAAGTAATAGTTTGTGTTAATTCTTTCAGTGACTTTGTCTTCTGGAACATACCGCAGATTCAGTACAAAAATCCCGGAGTACAAGTGGTGACATTCAAGAATATGACACCCTCGCCCTACGTACGATGCTACTACGAAGACGGCAGGGATATCCTCGTCGACATTGACAGCAGAAATCGTGAAGAGATCCTCGAGCACCTCATCAAAGTGGTAGGAAAGTCACAGTAAGAACGCAGAAATCATAAATCCCATTGAATTGCCTTTGCTAATGAGTCTTTCATTCACAGCGAACAACTGGAAGGCGAAGCCCGCCTCGCCGAGAGCAAAGACAACCCGGCGAACTTCGGAGTTGGCTGCGACAGACATTGCATCTGCGAAATACCCGGCCAAATCCCCTGCCCGGGAACCATCCCAATGCCGAAACACATGCGCGGCAAACACATCTTAGCCCCAAAGTAACCACAATAAAGCCAATTTGTCACGTTAAATACAATATATTTCTAAAAATAATGTCAGAGGATCAAGAGCAAGAATGAGAATTTTAATTGTCAAACCCAAACTGAACACACCGGGAAGGGGGCGAAGGAGGATTTGAGAGTATGCCTTTCGTGGAGGTCTGCGAGTTGTATAGAAGCGGTAGTCGGTCTGTTGTATCACACATATTATCGTCTTTTTGGGCGATGGCTTTGGCTATACGGGCCCGATGAACTGCGGTGTTTGGTGTACTGCAGTCGTGAGCTATAGGTCTTCGGTTTCTCGTTGTTCTTGTTAAACTGATACTTTTGGATAATGGGAGTTTGGCAGGATGAGTTTAGTTCAAGATCTTCCTCTAATGTGCGCTTTTCTAGAGCGCGCAGTTTGGCCTCGATGGCTCTGATGGCTTCGTCTTTACTGATTTTCGAATCAACCGGGTGGGTGCCTAACGCTGGGATTTCTATCCGCGGTTTGGGCTTCTCAAGCTCATCCTGAAATGGAAGACGATACGTTAAGAGGGGGAAGAGGGGTGGGAACAATGTACTCACGTAGTTGAGGTTCTTAGCCAAGCGTACAGCAATCGCCTTCTTCCCGATGTACTGTCCGTTCAACTTTTCCAAAGCCTTCGTGCTGCCCTCAACCTGCAATGAGACGTAATTTATATGAGAAATGAGTAAGAACATAAAGGTATCCGATTACTCACAGTTTTGAACGTAACAAAAGCGTATCCGCGCGACTGATTGACGAGTGGGCCGTTCTTGTGGAACAGCATGTCGAACTTTTCGATTTGACCGCATTTTTGCACAATTTTTAAGAGTTGATACCAACATTTTGAAATACAGAGAATACAAATTAGTTTTCTACGTCACACGGTCCGACACTGTCGTGGAGAAAGTGCGGAAAAATCAATGATAAATTCTACTTACTCGGTAAGGCGGGTGTCGAGATTTCCAATCCAAATTCGACGTTCATCTTGCGACTGTAAGTATTTTTTTTTTATTAAAAATTTATTCGCAAGTAGTTAATGTTATGAATTTACCTCACTGCTCATTGTGGTTTGCTTAAGTACGCGAGAAACTTAAAATTATTTATTGAATAACTCAAGGCGAGTGACCAATTGACTTTTAAAATAATTCCACTCGACAGCTGCTGATTTTGATGTACACAACCGAGTGAAGTCAGCAGTGCTTGCGATAGTTTATAAAGCTTGTTGCATTCAGCGACAAGAAATTGATTACATACATCTTAGGGTGGAAACGCAGTAAAAAGAAAACTTGTAATCCACGAATGAAACAGAATTTTCATAAAAAAATCAGTTTTTATTCTTTTATATCGCCTTTTCTCGGTTTTTAATTAATAAAGGACACACACATTCGCCTAATCATACGATATCGTACGATGCAAGTATTTATTTCTCACATCCATGTACATATACATCATCATACGTCAATCTTGTCAACGTTTTTATATAAATATTTCTCTTTTATCTACCTACATCTATACTATTTTCTAATACATAACGTGTGTGCTTATTTATGTGTAACAAGTCTTATATAACGTAATCGATCGAAAAAGTGATCTAACAACAGATTAAACGACGATAACCCGTCCCGCTTTACAAATAAAATCGAATAAAAAAAATGTTTCCCACCACATCCGCGACGCAAGACTAAACTATCTAGGTATAAAAAAAAAACAGAATTGGCAAAAAAATCATAGGAAATGTGCTTAAAATCGAATCTCCTGTTGATTGATCTTGTTATAGATCTCAGCTGTAAGCGGCTCATATCGCCCTTTTGACGTTTGATAGTACAATGGGTCTGTGATCACATTCGGATCAAAACCCTCCTTTTGTAGATCAACTTTACGCAGTTTAAACGTGCCCGTCAGATCGACTTTGGTTAGTAATCGCAAGAATTGTGGTCGCGCATATGTAGGAAGGAATTTCTGCAACTCCACTGCGAATTTTACCAAATCCACCGACTTGTCAGGATCATATATCGCCGCCATACCAGCTCTACCTTCTGTATGCGGAATACTGACACCATACACGACTGTATCCTTGTATCCCGCAACGTTGCTAACTTGTGCCTCAACCTCACTCGTCGAGACATTTTCGCCTTTCCATCGGAATGTATCACCCGTTCGGTCCACGAAATACAGATAGCCTCTCTCGTCGGCCATAAGTAAATCGCCCGATAGGAATGCCATATCGCCTTTTCGAAAAACATCACGTACGACCTTCTTGGCTGACGCTTTCTCATCGACATAACCTAAAAATTCTCTCGACGGATTGCCCTTAATAATCTTGCCGATAAACACACCCGGCTCGTTGGGTTTGCACAGTTGACAGAGACCATCAGGTCCACGGATTGGCTCGCCAGTGTCTTGATCTGCTCGAATGATCGAGATCGGATAGATGGACGGCAGGATTCGTGACACAAAGCCAATCGCTCCGACGGTACTATCGTTGTTGATGATGTTCGCATTGCCCTCGGTGGCACCATAGAACTCTCCGACTTTAGGGATGTTGAAACGCTCGACAAATTGCGGCCAAATCTGCGGTCTCAGCCCGTTGCCGAATAGAATGCGGATCTTGTGCTTTTTGTCGTTTTCTGATTCTGGAGTTGTTAGGATATAGCGACACATCTCGCCAATATACTGTCCAATCTACGGAGGTATCGAATTCAAATAGACCTATAGTGACACAAAGCAGTGATGTATACGTACCGTGGCATTGAATTTGACGCAATCGGCAAAGTAACCCGACGCCGAGAACTTCTTACGAATAGCTACCGTGGCGCCGAAGAGCAAAGCTTGTCCCATGCTCATCACACCACCGGCAGTGTGGTACAGCGGCAGTGGTGTATAGAATATATCATCCGATTTGAAGTCCATTGTGTAATGAATACCAGCGCAAATGAAGAGATATCTGTGTACAATACATAAAGCGGTTAAGTGGTTTAAGCATTACATACAATGAGAGTTCACCTACCTGGAATGTGAGATGACAGCTGCCTTGGGTAAGCCTGTGGTTCCCGACGTGTAAATGTACACCAATTTGTCATGATGATTTGCCGGCTCAACCGACGATGGAACCGAATCTTTTGATGTAGTTTGCAACAACGTGGTTAAATCCTTGGCTAGACCAGTAACTGATTTCTCTTCCTCGTTATTGAACTGATAGATAGCTAGCGAGGAAGGTAAATCGGAGGAGAGACCATCGATAAATTCGGCAAATGATTCGCCATAAATGAACGCGGAGCATTTGGCTACTGTGATACTATGCAAAAGTGATGGTCCTCGGAGGTTTGTGTTGATCAGAGGCGTGATGATGCCGAGTTTCGACAGTCCCAACCATATACCGACGAATTCCGGTCGGTTTTCGAGCATCAAACCGACCACGTCGCCTTTCTTGTATCCGTGGCTATGAAAGACATTTGCTATGCGATTGGAAAACTCATTTAATCTACGGAAACTCCATGCTTGATCGTCACAGAGGATCGCCGCTTTTTCTGGATGCTTAGCGACGTTGATGTGAAAGATGTCTGATATGGTGAGGTTCTTCTTTTCGTAACGTTTGATCAGTATCAGTAGTTTGACGTAGGCGATGAGAGCGCTGAAAGGGGAAAGGAGGTAATGTCATTTAAAATCTTACATTCAAACTAAACAATAGCCAAGTGACCAAGTCACCACGAAACGACTCTGAATAGATGGAAAATTGAGGTCAATGAGACAACAACTCTCATTCCACATCTTCGTGTGTCTTTCAATTGAATGTTGAACGCTGCAGATACAGCTACAACCAATCCACACAAAGTGGCTTTCTCTCTTTTCGAAACAAGCTAATCACCAAATGCAGAAAATCAACTTTTAAATTTGGTAACTGGTAAGCAGCCTAACCAGTTTCTAAGCTGCACTACAGGTCCGTCGAACGACTTTTTGGTGAATATCGGGTGGAGAATAAAAACGTTTGACTGAAATGCTCAATGTCAAGGCTGATTCTTCTCAAAAATCATTCCGCATCTCGTTATTAAAATAATACAAAATACAAAAGGTATCAATCGAAAACCAGTTGTGGCATTGGCCAGTGACCATTCGACATTTCGTAGCTCGCCGTTTTCCGCGACGTGATTCCGTACTGTCACACCATCACAATGACATTTTGCTACGTCCGAATATTTTGCATAGCGATTGTGCCTTTTCTTTACCCAGCCTATGTGCGAGTAGCGTATGTGTCTACTATGACGACAATGCGGACGTGAATTGAATTTGAACAAAACCTCTGACACTTGGACACAAACATACACTCCACTCCGGCCATGCGGTTGTCGGCGGCCTGCTTGACTTGGATGACAGCCGATTTTATTCCAATCAACTTCAAGATACATATGTCCACACTCACGTAATGACAATACCCGAGTTCATTCGTCCGTCCGATTAAGTGTATCAATGCCAATGTCAGCCGATCGTGGCTACTGTCATTCATCATTCATCTTGTATCTCGATCGAAAATGGGTTAGGCGGAACAATGCATGAACCTACATACGAGTGATCTCAGTTTGGATAATGAAATCAAAAGTACGTACTCGACCATGTACTCGTATCGTACTTAGATGGAATCAATGGTCATAAGGAACGCGTTTACACTATCCATGTACGGTACGAATCGAATTGATATTCTGATTCTGGTGGCGTGTCGCGCTCGTACTCGCGTACACAGCCGATTTAGAACGTCTGACTTTCGGTTTTTAATTTCGTATGTGTTCCCAGGTTCTGGATGGCCTCTAGTGCGATGCAATATGCAAAGTGGACATGTCACATGCGTACGATGTGGGAGTTTTATAATTGATGACAGTTAGGAGTAAACAATTGTGAGTTATAATTGGACTAATTAGGTGGGGAAGCAATTATTGGAATTCATTCTGCTGTCAACTGGGGCGTTGGGTACCTTGGTTTTCTTATGGCCCCGTTTTTAGTGCTCGATGAAGTGATTAAGTAGATTGAGAAATGGCATTTCAATTAGTCTGTGATTACGATCGTACTGATTAGACATGAGAAGCGAAGATCAAGCTCCGTGACAATGACCCATTTGTTTCATTATATTGAACGAACGCACTTTCGGTCACTTAACTTGGACAGTTTTGCTATCAAGATTTGGTTGCTGCAAGAGAAAGCTACGGAGCTGGGTATTTTTACTGGTTCTCTGACTTCGTGAAGTACTGTAGTTGGAAGGTTTTCTCATCTATTGGCTTAGAATCAAAAATGGCAACCGCAAGACGAAACGAAAAGGTTTACTCCACCCTACCCATGGGCTAGAGAATCTCATCAGAAAAATCTTGCTCGTCTCCGGAAAAGGCAGTGAGAATCTATGGAAGTATACTTAAGCGTTACCTAAATTCTGTCCTATCATGAGTCGTATGGAACCTCTAAAATTGTACTGTCTGTCACAAAAATTCTCTGTAGGAGATTGGCGAGAGTATCGGGTATAGATCACACATAGCCAATTCAGAATATCAGTCGAAGCAGGAGGAACAAAAGAAGCTAATTCGTAAGCCTAATAATAAGCTTTATTGGAGCGTTGTCCAGTGAGGCAAACTGACAGACCTGATGAAAGGTACGAAGAGCAGCTGCTTCTTACCCTCAAAATAATTCATTGTCTGGTGCCTAGAATAGTACTCGCCTATATGCCTCCTCTCTTAACCGGGTGCAGGCGATCGATTGGAGCAAACCCTTAACTGCTATAAAGCAGATATAACCGCGCTTCAAGAAGTGCGATGGGATGGACCAGGCAAAAGACGGATGAAAAACTGTGACGAAAACTGCTACAAGGAGAACAAACAGCACCTATTCGCTTGCGGATTCGTTATTCGAGGAAGACTCCGACAAAAAGCCTTAAGCTTCCGGGATGTAAGCGAACGCCTCATAACAATCTGCATCAAAGATAAACTTGGAAACGATCGACTCAAACAAGAATACTACGGTCTCCTAAATAGAACATATGCCCAATGTCTCAGCTACGACACAAAAATAGTTCTAGGAGATTTTAATGCAAAACTGGGCAAAGAGGACATATTTGAGTCGATCATAGGAAAGCATAGCCTCCATAATACCCCTTCCGACAACGGACTTAGGCTAATCGATTTCCTAATGGAGCGTAACCTCCTTGTAGCAATGATGCCTTTTGATCAATCCACCACCAACAAAACTGATCACATTGCGATCGACGCCAGACACTCCTCCAATATTCTCGACGTACGAATCTTCCGAGGAGCCAACATCGACTCGAACCACTACCTCGTTGTAGCCAAGGTACAAATGAGAATATCAAAAATGCTTAGGAGTCGAGTAGGACAACGTAAGTTTCACGTCGAAAAGCTATAATCGCAAGAGACTGCCAAAATCTTTGCCGATCGTGTTTCCTCCAAGATCTCTCAAAATCTGCCCACAGCAGCACAAACAATAGAGCAGGAAAGGGCGCATTGCCAGAGCGCCGTCAGAGACGCTGCCTCAGAGGTGCTGGGTTTCAAACCGCCACTACCTAGAAACCCCTGGTTCAATGAACAATGCGAACAAGCACATGCACCAAAATAAGAGGCATATAAAGCCGTGCTGCAACGACGGGCGAGAGCTGCTCGCGAAATCTATGAGCAGAAGAGAAGAGAGGAACACACGCTTTTCAGAAGAAAGAAGAGAGCACACGGAAAGTGTGAGATCGAGGAGATGGAGAGATGCTTCCGCAGGAATAACGCCTGGAAGTTTTACAATAAGGTAAAACGAACATGCCATGGCTACAAAGCCAGAGAGGCGGCCTGCAGGGATGTAAATGGAGAACTGGTAGTAGAATCACAGTCGATGCTGAGAATTTGGAAAGACCACTTCTGCAGACTGTATAACGGCGACGGCAGACAAGATACCGCTGTCAAGCAGAACGATCCGTTCATAATGGACGACGATGTAAGAGAATTCCGTCCACCCGACCTAGACGAAGTCAAAATAGCGATATCGAGACTTAAGTCTAATAAAGCCGCGGGCGCAGACAGCCTGTCTGCTGAGTTCCTTAAGGCGCCTGGAGATGGAGGAAAGCATGCCCGACGAATGGAATCTCAGCATCGTTTGCCCAGTCCATAGGAAAGGAGACCCTTAAAACTGCGCCAACTATAGGGGAATAAGTCTCCTTAACATCGCATATAAGATCTTCTCTGCGAGACGTCAATGAGGGTAAAACCAAATATCTGCTTTCATCTAAAAGCCACGTATTGGCCAGCACGTAACCATGGCCAGATATAACTTCGAAGTGGTCAAGGAATTCGTCTACCTTGGCTGATTGATGACCGGCGACAACAACACCAGCGCTGAGATAAAGCGCAGAATCACTCTTGCCAACCGCTGTTGCTTTGGGCTCAAGAGGCAATTTAGAAGAAGAGCCCTCTCTCGGAAAACCAAGGTGACACTATATAAGATCTTGATCATCTCAGTCCTTCTTTACGGCGCAGAGGCTTGGACCCTAACAAAAGCGGATGAAGATGGCCTTGGTCGTTTTGGGATCGGTGTATGGAGGAGAAGATTTAACGAGGAACTGTACGGGTTGTACAGCGACATCGGCCTGTTACGACGTCTACGGATACAGCGTCTAAGGTGGCTAGGCCATGTAGAGCGCATGGAAAATACAGCTCCGACCCGAAGAGTCTTCGAATCCACTCCGGAAGGAAGGCGCGGCAGTGGACGGCCGCATCAACGGTGGCGCACGCAGGTGGAAGGGGAACTTAACCAACTGGGCGTGCGGCGCCGGAAACAGCTGGCCAAAGACCGTGCCAGCTGGAGACGCTTGTTGGTTGAGGCCCATGTTCACCACGGATTGTAGCGGCACATAAGTAAGTAAGTATATGCCTCCTCTCTTTCCAAGCATGCGCTGAAAGTAGTTGCCATTCCCAAGAAGATCGTAGGAATTTAATGCAATGCAAAACTGTTCTAGCCATAGTCTTATCTGCGAGCTGCGACCGAGCATTTAAAGGCCCTTTTAAGCAGCATAGTGATGCATAGTGAGGTTCAGAAGAAAATGCTGAACAAACCTGCCGAAAAATGTGTGAAGTGTCAGGTGAGAATACTGTGAGTGAACGCCGAACCTAGGAATACTTTGCTCGACTTTGATCCCGAAATTTCAGTGTCATGTCGACGAGATTTTGCAGCTGGTGGAGCAGGAGCGACGCACAAGCTGTCAGGAGATAGCGGAGGCACTAAGCCTCAATCAGATGACAGTTGGGAATCATATAAAAAGAGTGGGCTAATCAAAGAAGCTCAATGATTTACTGCCACATAGATTCACACTGATAACCATTAATGAAATGCTGCTGAAATCCATAACAAATAAGGTGATGGTGACTATTTGGTGTTATTGGAGGGGAACCGTCCATGATTAGTTGCTACAACCCGACAAAACGGTCATTTCTGTCATCTTCTACTTCCAACTAGACCGCCTGAATGAAGCAATTAAGAGAGAACAACTACAATTGGTCAAAAGAAAAGAGTTGTGTCCCATCATGACAATGCCAGGCCACACACACCTTTCATGTCTCGAAACAAATTGACGTTACTTAGCTGGGAAGGATTATCTACCTTGACGTGGTGTGGGGGGCTTATCACTAAAGGATAATCGACCCCGTCATTCCCTCTCACCAATCCAACTCCCATCTTCCATCATTCCCACCACACCCATCCACTCCATATCCCCTGGGCTGGACATAAGGTGTCAACCGAACCGTGCCGAGGTGTCGACCAGGCTGAGAGCCCAGTTCAAAAATAGCTCAGTCACAAACGGTGTATCCGGATACCTGGCGCCCTCCGGATCAGCTAGCCTTACCTGGGTATTGCGGATCTCTGCCCAGGCGGACATTTAATTCTCCGCATCTCGTGGGAACCATATGTACAACCTAAACAAAACAAACAATGAGTCCGGATCTCATAAAAAACCGGAAGGGGACGAAATCCCCTCTACCTCTAAGGCAGAAGAAACTCCGGCAGGAGTATTAAGAAGCCGATCCGCAAAGTTGTCAGAAGACAAATCCGACAACAAGAGGCTAAACCCATCGACCAAGGCCTACAGAGACCGAAAGGCGGCCTTGAGAATTATTAAACGATGGGGCCACTCAACTGACTTAACAGAGAAGGCTAAAGAGTCGGTCGCCTGGGCGACAGGATTCCTAGCCCAAGACAATGATAAAGCCAAGAGGCCTAGATCGTCCCCCGAGGAACCAAACCGAGAGGCTAAAAAGGCTAGGCTGGGAGCACCGGCCAAGCTATTAAAGCCCTTCGGCGAGGTTGCGAGGGAGTGCCTGACGGTCGCAATCATAGATGATAGCGACCCAGACGGCAAATTGACGGCAGAAAAATGGAAGAAGGTCGACCATGCGTTATCGGCTAACTTCCTAAAAATTGCTAGGAAGAACCCTGGACCACCGCCCATCTGCGATGACGCTGGATGGTATCAAGGCAGGGTCAAACTATTAAGCTGTGCCGACGAAAGATCAGTTGATCTTTTGAAGGCTACAGTTACTGAAATAGGGGAAGTTTGGGAGGGAGCTAGGCTCAAAGTCGTAACCAGGGAGCAAATCCCTAAACGACCACGTGCTAGATGTTGGCTCCCGCTTGCACCAGATAACCCCCTCGAAATTGTTGAGACCATCAACTACTGCAATCCCAATCTCCCAACAAGGGATTGGAGAATCGCTAAGCTGGAGGAACCAAAGGGCCAATCAAGACAGGCAATCATTGTATTGAACTGTGAAGCCCTGGAACCTCTGGCCCAATGCGACCACTATATTAGGTTTGGCTTCAAGAAAGTCAAACTTACTATATATAAAAAGGATGAGAATGTGCCACCATCCGGCAAAGATAACACGACAACAACCGAGGTCGAAAACGAAAGCTCGAAGGAGCAGGAACCCCCAATCCCCTCAGGGAGCAAGGGCCCTGCGACGGTCGAAGCTGAGACCCCAGCAATATCCCTGGTGAATAAAGACCAGGAGTCATTGCTCGACTCCGGAAGCGAGGACTACTCTACTAGCTCGCCGATGGAAGACGATCTCCTGGATTCGGATCTGGAAGATCTGAACACCACCGTGGTGGAGCTTAATCGAATTAATAACAGCCATGATGCTGAGATTAATTCAGATTAACCTCCATCACTCCAAGGCGGCAACCGCGAATCTTCTTCTCAGGCTGGCTAAAGGAGAAGAAGACATAGCCTTAATCCAGGAACCTTGGGTACATGAACACAAGGTTCTTGGATTAAGAACTTCAGCCTACAACTTGTTCATACCACAAAAAGAAGGTAAGCCCCGTACTTGCATACTTGCTAAGAAGTCCCTAAACGCTTACCTTCTCCCAAATTATAGCTGCCCTGACACCACAGTGATTTCCATAGAATCACCAGGGCACAAACTACGGATAGCCTCAGCGTACATGGCGCAGGAAGAGTCCATTCCATCGGACGAAATTAAAAGACTGGTCAGTGACTCGTCGGGACACCAAGCTGGGCTCCTCATCGGTGCGGATGCGAATGCGCATCACACAATTTGGGGCAGCAGCGACATAAACGAAAGAGGTGAGTGTCTTATTGAATTCATTCTATCCTACAATCTTAACATTTGTAACAAGGGTCATACACCCACATTTATTACTAAAAACCGAAGGGAGGTACTAGACTTAACTCTAGCATCCCCCTCTCTCGCTAATAGAATAAGAGAATGGAAGGTCTCTGAAGAACATTCCTTCTCGGATCATCGATATCTGGTTTTCAACCTAGCTCTTGAGGTCCCAACCCCAATTGAATCATCCTGCAACCCAAGAAGAATTGATTGGGAGCGTTATAGAGCCTTCATTAGCAACTCTATAGTAAAGAGGACCCCTGATACCCCGCGGTCCACGTTAGACATAGACAAAATGGTCGACACTCTAACAGTTACTTTGGGCAACGCACGGGTCAACAGCTGCGCAACCCACAAATCAAGAAAGAGCTCTTACCCTTCTTGGTGGAACGCAGAGCTAAGTAAGCTCCGCAGGGACTGCCGAAAACTCTTCAATAAAGCAAAGAGTACAGGCAACGACAGAGACTGGAGCCTATATAAAGTTTCACTCAGAGTGTACAAACAAACCCTGAGGAAAGAACAAAGGCTGTCTTGGAAACTCTTCTGCAACAGCATGGAGAAAATTTCAGACGCCTACAGACTGAGAAAAATACTCTCGAAAGATCCACAATCTCCGAGCTGCCTCACAGTGAACGGAGTTTGGACAACATCTGAGAAGGAAACCCTAAATCTTCTCCTCAATACGCACTTCCCGGGCTGCTATGAACAGCAAGACCCAGTACACTCGCGAGGAAATCACCTCTCCTCCGCGACAGGGGAAAAGTACGATCACATTATCTCTAGAGAGAAAATCATATGGGCATTAAAAAGCTTCAAGCCCTACAAATCGCCAGGTCCGGATGAAATTTACCCTATCGAACTCACACAAACTATGGAATGGACTATACCATGGCTAGAGATAATCTTTAAAGGATGCCTAGCTTGGAGTCACATTCCAGAAAAGTGGAAGTGCGCAAAGGTAATTTTCATCCCCAAAGCCGGCAAAAACTCCCACACTTCTCCCAAGGATCTAAGGCCTATCTGTCTATCATCCTTTGTACTAAAAACTTTGGAAAGGCTGATAGACTTACACATACGCCACAATTTGGATCCGTCATTAATTTCCAAGGCACAGCATGCCTACTGTAAGGGTAGATCTATCGAGACAGCCTTGCACACACTGGTGAGGAAAATCGAAAGATCAATCCATCTAAAAGAATATACTCTAACAGCCTTCCTAGATATAGAGGGCGCTTTCAACAACGTCACTCCCACAGCAATAATAGAAGGGCTAAAAAAGCTTAAGGTAGAGGGGACTCTGACAGAACTGATCAGCGAGTTACTTTTAACGCGCAGGATTCAGTCCAAATGGGGAAGCCAAGTAACCACCAGAGTGGTTACCATGGGAACCCCGCAAGGTGGGGTCCTCTCACCTCTTCTCTGGAACGTAGTCGTTAACGAACTACTAATTAAACTGGAGAAAGAAGGCCTGGACGTTATTGCCTACGCTGATGACGTTGCTATTTCAATCTCAGGTAAATACCTCTCCACACTGAATGACCGCATGCAAACGGCATTCTCAATTCTTTGCAATTGGGCGCATAGCAACGGGCTCAGGGTGAATCCCCAGAAAACGGAGCTCGTGCTATTCACCAAAAAGCATAAAATCCCGGAACATTGTCCTATTACTCTGCTTGGTACCAGATTAAACTATTCCTCCAATGCCAAATATCTTGGTATAATACTAGATAGGAAATTAACCTGGAAAAGCAACACATTCGAAAGAGTTAAAAAAGCAACTATAGCTCTTTACACATGCAAGAAAGCCATAGGGAAGAAATGGGGATTCAGCCCCAAGATTACCCTATGGCTCTACATCACGGTCGTCAGACCCATACTAATGTATGGAGTAACAGTTTGGTGGACAGCACTGGACAAGACAACATACCTCAAGCAATTCGAGAAGGTACAAAGGTTAGCGTGTATGTGCATTACCGGGGCCCTCAGGTCCACCCCAACGGCTGCGCTTAACATGATACTAGACCTTACACCTCTCGATATTTTCGGCAAGCAAATTGCTACACAAGCGGCCATCAGACTTAAAGCAAACTCAAACTGGTCGAGCTATGTCACTGGTCACTCCTCCATCCTGAATAACAGGTCAATTATGGCAGAATACCTAGACCTCACAGAACCCACCACAGTCTTGGAAAAAAACTTTACAACGACCTACCCGGATAGACAAAACTGGACTCGTCAGACGCAACCTCGTAGAAACTTCGTAGACTTCTACACTGACGGGTCTAAGACCAAAGACGGGGTGGGTAGTGGGGTATTCTGCAAACAACTTAAGCTGAACAAAGCTCTAAAACTACCAAATCACTGCAGCGTTTTCCAGGCGGAACTGTTGGCTATAAAAGAGGCTTTGTCTTGGCTGAAGTGGAACGTGATATCCACCACGGATATCCGCATTCTCACGGATAGCCAAGCAGCCTTAAAGTCGTTGGAGTCCTACGTGTACACATCAAAAACTAGCCTCGACTGTCGCCTATCTCTTAACGAGATGGCTGAACAGTTCAACATACAACTTATCTGGGTACCGGGACACAGCGACATTCCAGGAAACGAAAGAGCCGACAAACTCGCCAAACAAGGAACGACGCTACAATCAATCGTGGCTTGTGAGGGTATACCCTTTGCAACCATTAAACACAATCTTATAAATCTCGCCAGGACCGAGACGAACCGGAGATGGACTCAGGGACATACCTGCCTCATCACCAGACAAATCTGGCCCTGGCTCAACAGTCAACGGACTAGGAGTATTATCTCCCTTAAAAGAAATGACATCCACAAAGTCATTGGTGTCATCACTGGACACTGCCTTATTGGTAGTCACGCGCAAAAACTAGGTATAACTCCGAATGATTTTTGCAGGAGCTGTCAGGACGAGGAGGAGGTGGAGTCCATTCATCACCTTCTCTGTGCCTGCCCAGCATTCTGCACAATCAGGAAACGATACCTAGGATCTTACTTCCTTAACGATCTGACCGAAGTTCAGCAAGTTGGGATATCTGATCTTCTTAATTTCCTAAGAAGCACTAAATGGTTCCACGAATAGGGGGCAAAACCCCCTCGTAGCTGCACAACGGGCCTTTTTGGCCTATGTGTATCTTCTCAATTCTCTTTTGGGAAGGCTACGGTCCTACCTACCTACCTACCTAGCTGGGAAGGATTGAAGTATCTACCGTATATGTATGTAGCTCGACCAAGTTTTCGTCGATTAACCTCAGAAGTTCTACTCTTCACTCTGAAAGACTGGTAATGGACTTGCATGAGCGATGTAATTTTCTGTAGTGACAGGAGTGACTTTGGTCTCTCTAGCGACGTTTTATGAAGTTCACGTTTTAAAATGCGCTCAAAACTGTGCTTAACCCCATTGCTGCCTTCTAATTACTGCATGAATTCAAGACAATTTTTGGACAGAGTTTTGAGGCTAACTTCACGGAGGCTTCCTGGGTCGTAGGTCACTCTTAGCTGAGTTCGTCAAGATGGGCTCAGGCGAACGCTTGTCATGACCTCAATACGGTCTAGACATGCTCCTATGTTTAGCTCGAATTGTTGCCAACGACTGGATTCGGAAACACTATTACAGATGTTGTGACTGCCCGGATGTAGACTGACAGAGAGTATATGTACGTCATCATGTTGTCAAAAAGTCTGCGATTTTTTTCTAATCTGTGGGAAGATTCGGCTATAATGCATCTCACTATGAATTCGCGCTATAAGTTACGATGAGGATGACCGGTGCATCTTTTGATGAAGCCTCCCCTTATCTGCCTCTATTGCTTAGTAGTGTAATAATCTAGATGACAAGATGACAGGTGCGACGAGTAGACTACTGCTTACCCAAACTCCGGGGATGACTGAACCAAGATCTACATATTTAGAGTCTGTTTGTTCTTCTTCTTCTTAGTGGGCGCTACAGTTCGGGGTGAACCTGGGCCTCAACCAACATGCCCCTCCATCTAGCACGATCTTTCGCTAGCCTATTCCGTTGCCGCACACCCAGTTGGCTGAGGTCCCCTTCCACCTGTGTGCGCCATCTTAAGGGCGGCCGTCCTCTGCTTCTTCGTCCCTCGGGGTTGGATTCAAAGACTCTCCGAGCTAGAGCTGTGGTGTCCATTCGCTCTACATGGCCCAGCCGTCTTAGGCGTTGAATCCGTAGACGCCTGACTAGGCTCATGTCGCTGTACAGCCCGTAAAGTTCGTGGTTGAATCTTCTCCTCCATCCCCCGTCTGCGTTTATAGGCCCAAAAATCACGCGCAAAACCTTTCTCTCGAACCGACCAAGGGCCTCCTCATCCGCTTGAGGATGTTTGTTATAATCTTATAATGTTTATCACACAACCTGAACGGAGTGCAGTGGTTTGTGTCATCGATGTTCATTTACTACTCTCCAGTGGTGGTTGTCCTAGATAGGATTCGGGAGGAACCGACCGAATTTTCACGTTGGTTGTAGTTCTCAGTAAATGTTCCATGCACTAATGGTGTTATATTAGAATTGCGCATACAGATGAATTTGAAGTGAGTGTTAGGCCAACAGCTGTATTGCATCATTTTTCCGTATGTACATATGTATATTGGCGTTACAGTCCATGAAGGACCTGAGCCCAGCTTCTCTCAATCACCCATGTTGTGTGTGATTTCATTTTCCCATAGGTGAAAGGGACCTACAGTTTATTGCCGGTTCCGAACGGCGAATTTCGAGAAGCTTTTCATGACAATTTTACTACAGGGGGTTTGTCAGAACCCTGCTGAGGAGAAACACCGTGAAAACCACATTCGATGACATGGCTGTGTCGGGATTCGATGCCGTGTCATCGGCGTCAGAGGCCAACACACTACCCACTGCGCCACGGTGCTCTCCGTATAGGAATTGTTTTTTTCTTGGCTATGGTAGGACTTTTAACTACAGACCTTCCGCTCGACGGTCGGTGATGTATACCACTACTCCACGGCTACCCTCCTGCTGTTTAGTTTTGACAGATTCCGCAAATGCTCCTTGGAGTTGACGACATCATGTATGTAACGGAAAAGCAGCAACCTGCATCATTCACCCCGTTGATGACTAACCAACGTTATCAAGGACGGGCAATCTGGTAATCTATTGCCCCCTTAAAACCCCAGTAAACATCTACCATGGCAACAACTCAGTCATGCCTGCGATTGCTGAATACTGCGTGGATATGTACCAACAATGCTACTTCAATTCGATTATGTTCTATTCTTGCTAACTCCAGCCAGCACTGCGTAATCTAGCACCAACATTCCGAGATTAGTGAGGTCAATAAAATCGTTCTCTCTCTATCCAGAACCAAAATAGCCCAATATCAACCATTCGAATGCCACAATCAGGTTGATAAGGCAAATCTCAACTAGAAAGTTCCAAAGTAGCTCTTATCCCTCATATATACTCGTACTCGATTAAATCGATGGAAAAACAAATGTTTACAGATCTCCAGGTGATACTTAATCTGCGCACTAAGGTCCAATCGTTTGGGGTTATATAAGTGCCTAATAGAAGGGGTCTTTCCAGACCAATGGAAAAAACAGCGCCTGGTGCTGCTGCCAAAAGGGAATAAACCACCGGATGAACCCTCGTCATACCGTCCGATATGCATGCTCGACACAATGGGTAAAATATTGGAGCGGATTATATGCAACCGACTGCAGGTGGCAATTGATGAAGCCGGAGGACTCTCAAACCAGCAGTATGGATTTAGAAAGGCTCGCTCTACAATAGATGCTATTCGGAGGGCAACTGCGATCTTAGAAGAAGCTATTCAGGGCAGAAGATGGAGAGGAAGTGCGAAAAGATATGGTGCCATGGTAGCATTGGACGTTAAGAATGCGTTCAACTCCGCAAACTGGGGGCTGATAGTGCACTCTCTTAGAGCAAGGATGGTGCCGTGGCCTCTTATAAAAATAACGATAAGCTACTTCGAGAATGAATCGGTTGCTGCTCTGCGACACCGATGATGGAGTAAGGCAGTACCATATAACTGGCGGAGTCCAACAAGGATCGGTATTAGGACCCCACCTATGGAACACCCCAAATGAGGCAAAGTTCATAGGCTTCGCTGATGATCTGGCAATTGTTGTGGCAGCGCAGCATCTAGAAGAAATCGAGGACATCTGTAATGAATGTATCCAAAAAGTGAGACGGTAGATAGCAGCAGCTGGACTAGAGCTCGCAGAACAGAAAACAGAAGCAGTACTAATAAGTAGTCGGAAAGAAAGAGAGACGTTCACAATCAGGGTAGGTGATCATAACATATTATCGAAGCGAGTCATCTGATATCTAGGTGTGATGATCGACGGTCACTTACAGGCTCACCTACAGGGAACACCTTGAAGGAAGGTGTGACAAGGCTGCAACGGTGCGTACTGCCCTATCCAGGATAATGATGAATATTGGAGGGCCCAGACAACAAACAATACTACTTCTGTCAAGGGTAGTGCAATCAATATTAATGTATGCGGCACCAATATGGGCCAAGGCTGTGAAAATTAAGTCAAATGCTAAAAAGATTAACTGCGTCAACCGACTTTGTGCACTGAGGGTTTGCTGTGCATATCGGACAGTATCCGATGACGCTATATGTATCATTGCAGGAATGCTACCAGCGGATATATTGGGCAGCGAGCTACAGAGAACCTACGACGCCCAAATTCGGGATCCCAGAGCCTCAGCCAAATATATCAAATTAGAGGAAAAGCAGGGCGCCGTGGCGCAGTGGTTAGTGTGTTGGACTCTGGCGCACGATGAGCGAGTTCGGATCCCGATAACACCAACGCCATCGAATGTTTATTTCGCGACGTTCCTCCTCGGCGGGGTACTGGCAAAACCCCTCGTAGTAAACTTGCCATGAAAAAGCTTCTCGACTCACGCCGTGAAAAATAAAATCACACACAACATGGGTGATTGAGAGAAGCTTGGCTCTGGTCCTTCATGGGCTGTAACGTCACCAAAGAAGAAGAGGAAAAGCAGAGAAGCATGAGAACATGGCAGGAAAAATGGACCTATCGGCTAATACCCGATATTCGTAAATGGATGGAACGTGATTTCGGGGAAGTAGATATCTACTTATGCCAGCTACTATCAGGACATGGCTGTTTCCGAGGGTACCTGAACAGGTTTGGGATAAAGGAATCCCCCTCTGTTTAAACTGCGGTGAGGAAAGAGAAGACGCGGAGCACGTATTTTTTCAGTGCCCACACTTTAGTGCTGAGCGCAGAGAAATAGAGGAAAGAATTGGAGAAGCACCAACCCCCGAGAACATAGTAAACCACATGTTAACATCGAGCGCAGCATGGGGTGTGGTGAAGCAGGCAGCAGCAACAATTATGAAGGAACTACGACGGTTGGAGAGAGTCAGGAAGACTGAAAACCAAACTCATACGGTACATCTCTTACAACTAGAGCTCTCTATTGCACGTGTAATCGTGTACATGTGTTACACGTGTAATTGAATTGTCCATGTAGGAACACGTGTATTTAGTTCTACACGTGTATTTAGTTTTACACGTGTCTTTACAACTGCCATAAATTCTAGAAAACCTTTGCCAGAACAGAATGAAAGAGGCAATCGGCTTAACGCGATCATTTTGGCCAGTGCCTGATGGATTTCTTCCATCCCTTCAGATGTTCAGAGCAGCATTTCTTACTGTATTTACACGTGCATTTTTATTTACACGTGTATTAAGAGCGTAGACGTGTACACATTTAAGTAATTTTTCAATACACGTGTGAACGTGACACGAGTACACGTGTACAGTGAACCAAAAAAAAAGTTGTACAGTATGGCAGTCAAACTTCATCAGTCAATATCTTCTAAACTAAAAAAGTTAATGAAGTGAAATAAAGTGAAAATGAAACACTAAATTATCAAAATGCTTATAAACTTTATCTTAAACTTAACATTATTTTCATTTCTTATAAAAAAACAAACATAAACAAAATAACACTATACAAAAGCCAAAAAAAAACTTGTACACTTCATAAATCTATTTTTCTTCGTGAACTGTTGGGACATGTTACTTAACCTAGTATTTTGTGTGGTGCCCTTTATTGTCTAAGACCATTTGAAGCCTCTTAGGCATTGAAAGAGCCAAGTTTCTGGTAATGTCCGGGGTAATTGTCTGCCATATCCTTTCGAGCTCTGTTTTCAGCTCTGCTTTGTTTGAAACCGTTTTTCCCTCAGTTTTTTTTTCAATATGAGCCCATAAATGCTCAATAGGGTTGAGATCCGGACTTTGGGGTGGATGGGGAATTACTTTCTTTACATTGTATAATAGCCATTCCCTCACTAACATGGACGAATACTTTTTTGGATCATTGTCCTGGAGGAAGCAAACCTTTCCTTCTAGACCCAATTTTGCGGCAGTAGGAGGCAAATTATTTTTTAATATTGTTAAATAACCAAATTTATTCATTGTTCCTTCGATGAATTCAAGATTCCCTACACCGTTGGCTGCCATCGCACCCCACACCATAACGGACCCTCCGCCGTGTTTTACAGTGGCGTTAACATTTTTGGGGTCGAGTGCCTCACCTTTTTTTCTCCATACGAATCGCCGACCATCAGACCCGAAAATGTTAAATTTGGATTCGTCTGTGAAAATAACAGTGTTCCAGAACTCTGGTGGCATTTTGATAAACTCTTTTGCGTACTCCAGCCGCTTTTTTATATTTCTTGCAGATAACAGGGGTTTGTTCCTTGGCGTATATCCTCCATATTCTTCCGAATGCAAGAAATTGCGGACTGTTTGTGGGTGTACAGTCGTGAGTTGACTTTCTCTTAAGTTTTCCGCTATCTTCACAGCTGAAATTTTGGGATCTTCCTTCACCATTCTTACAATAAGCCTTTTAGTTTGTGGAGTCGAAATCTTGCCCGGACGCCCACTACCACTCGGCCTTGTTAAAAATCCATTTTTCTGGTACATAGTAATGATATACTGAACCGTGGAATGTGGCTTTTTAACAATTTCCGCTATCTTCCTCAAACTTTTTTTTTCTTCCCATAATTTTATGATAAACTTTTTCATTTCTACAGATGTTTGCTTACTCTCCATTTTGATTTTTGTCTCACTTTAATATCTAACTTCTGAACTCGTTCACGATTAGAAAACAACTGGGCATTACCAGAAAAAATACAACGATTTTTTTCCAGGGAATAACGGTTGTTTAAATTAGAAGAAACAGAGTGTACAGGTTTTTTTTTGGCTTTGTAAAAGTGCCATATTTTGTATTATGTTTATTTTTAAAGAAATTGTGTAATTTATAAAATTCAAATAAAGTGCATTTAAAAGCTATTAGAATATATGTCATTTTGAAAGTTATTTTATTTCGGTGAAATAAATAGATCAAGAGATATAGAGCTTTGACTGCTCTGAAATATAGTGTACAACTTTTTTTTTGGTTCACTGTAATTAAATACACGCTTGAAATTGAGAGCTCTACTTACAACAAAGGGCAGCAAATGCAGAATCCAATGTCGAACCAGCGAGCAGAGGAAGAAGTGCATAAAATGATAACCAGCCCCGTGAAGTAATACCTAACCGTAGTCCCGCGGGGAGAGTGATTGAAGTGTGCAGGGTGTGGTTCAGTACGTAGGCGCAAAAAGAAAAAAAACAAAGGTCTACTCGTTTGAGTGTTATAAATCGAATTGCGTTGCTTAGATTCGACTGCTAAATTTATTTAAATCTACGACATTCCATGGGTGGCGATTGGAACGCGTTAACTTTAGCGGTAATCACAAAAAAAAAAAAAAAAAAAAATGATAAGACATTGATCCTAAAGTTGCCCCGATCGTACCTATAGCAAATTTTACATTCAGCTTTTCACTTATATCTGATGACACAAATGTTTGTATTTCGTACTGTAGCCGGTGTTTCGAACAACTAATTAGCAGGCAGAACAGATACGTTAATGAAAATGACGAGATGCACTGTGATGTTCATTACCAACACTTGAGGCGAGTGGCTAATTGAAAAACTAACAAAACACCGTCCGATTCTCCATAGTACTCGATTAGGTTTTTCTGTTTTGTTTTTTGTGGACACCCTGTAATAATGCACACACACCAAAAACTTAAAAGAAGACATACATACAAGGTATGCGGGTCAAAGGTAACAAACAGGTAATCTAGTAAGCTGAGGCTCGAGACAGTCTTTACCGTGTAATTACGTCATAGTATCGCAACTGATGTTGCATGACGCGTAGTAGCTAAGTTCGAATCCGCAGCGTGCAGAAAACCACTTTGTTTTGTTTTGTTGTTGTTTTCGCCACTTCCACTTGACTATTTACTTTTTCACTTAAATCTCGTCTCCCGCCAGTCAAAGCTAGTACGCCAAAATGCGAAATGGAAATGAGGAAAGACGAAGGTGAAGAAGAAGACGAATGGAAATGCCAAGCCAAGGCCGATCTGCGTGTCTACGTACATACATATATGCCTTCTATGTACTTCCTTCTGTTCAAAGTCTCTTTTATACATTTTTTGGTGTTTTTGTCATACCGTGCACTTTACTCATGCAATTCGGCAATTGAGGCAGCAACTCCTCTTGGGTAGCGCTTATACCACTTGGAATGATGCTTGCACAACACACAGATCAATCACCCGAACTCGCACGTCTTAAAACGACATAACCAAAAAGAGAGAGAGAGAAAAAAAAGAAGAAAACTCACATGATATCTCGTTTGCCAGTCACTCCAGCGATGTAGAACCATCTCCAGCCGACTGTGGACAGGACAACTGCTACGAAGCTAACCAGCAACGCTGGCAAACCGTACTCCCAACCCATGTAGTACCAGAGTAAGACAACGGCAGCAATCAACACACAAATACCAACCGACGCGGTAGCCGCTCGATACCAGACTGCTGCTTGCGATCGTTTCGGAAGCTTTCCCCGATCGTGGATTGACGACTGATTGCTGTTAGCTTTTTCGTTGTCCCTACCACTGGCACCTGTCGTACCGGTTGTCGTTCCGTTTCCGGTTGTTGCTACAAAATGCGACGGTATTTCAAGTGTATTTCCATTTGCCTTGCATTCCGCTTCGCAAGCTTTTTCGATGTCGATCGAAACGTGCTCGGTTGATGAGTGTCGATGGTGTTGGTGGTGCGGATCCTCCCGTGGATGACGTTGTGGCTGCTGACGATAAGAAGTGTTAGTTGAATTGAATAATCGATTGCGATATTTCAGATAGTGACGTTCAAATAAATGACGTCATAATATGAAATGTGGTGATCGCATGGGCAGGTGACTGCTCGAGCGGAATATGAAGTTTCGTATTAGCATAGTCTTAGGCGCTTTACTATTTACTACTTTCGTTTGTGTTTCTTATATTACTTTTCTGTTTTGTTTTCTTATCTCGTCGCTATTGTTTGCGGTGAGGAGTGTGTTTCTTATTTTCTACATGCTAATGGCTGAGACGAACACGAACAGATGGTAGAAAAATCGATAGATTTTGTCGGGCGACTCCCAGAAGTATGCTTTACTTAGACCTCGAAGTGTTTGAAATGATCAAATTAGCGGATGCAACAAGGTTTTCCAATCTTTTTTGTTTTCTTTGTGGATAAGAAAGATAACAGAAGACTGACGAAAGCAGAAGCAAATGAAATTCCAGCCGAATGATATGATGCACTGTCGAAAGTGATTGCTTTCGTTACATTTTGTATCTGCGCAGAAGAGTGCCTTTAAAGAGGCAAATGTCTCGCCATCTGACGAGTAGTAGGAGAACGAAGACGTGGTTCTTCTGTTTTATTTTCAAGGAAGTAAGAGATTCAAACCCACAAGGTTAAACAACCGGTATGAGATAGATTGCAAGGACTAGTCAAGTAGCACGTTGTCTGACCGTGACAGTTGACGATGTGAATTAAGTCTTCTTCCAAAACACAATTACAACGACACAATACCTAATTGCGACACTTAATGACCAGGGCGGGCATTTCTCGAACCTATTTTGAAATAACCTAATGTATTCCCGGTCACCTCAAGCTCTCATTCATTGTTTTCTGTGTGCTTAGTCGGACTAAGCAGCACGAGCTTGTCGGTAAATAGTGTTGTCGGTCTGAGCATTTTTGCATTGTTAATGTAGCCAACCTACAGGTTCAAAAGAATTTTATTAATGACTTGGTGGCGCGGTGGTTTCGACATAGTAGGTAAGGGGGGAAAATCGTAATTAAGGCATGGAATATTTACGCCCAACAGGGCGACCAAATACTTTGTTTTATGCTCAACGCCCCAGGGCCTCGTTGAGGGGAGTGTTCTAGTTTTTGAGGTACCTAATTAGGGACTCGTTTAAGCGTGATTACTTCAGGTGGTAAATAATGTCTTTGGAAATCACTGTTTCGTAAATCACTCAAACGTTTCTGTAATAGTGATGCATGATAGCTGGTCTGGAAGCGGTCCATCTCTTGTCAAGAGATTAGGTGCCAATTGTCCAGAACAAACACATATTCACCCTCTTTCCCCATTCAAATTGTTTTTCTTATGAGGGTAAGGTGAACAGTTCTCGGGCGGCTTGACTCGGTCTGGTCATGGACTAACTGCTAAAGACATTCACGTGAAGTTGGAAAAGGTTTACAGGTATTCAGCTCCTCCGATGACAACTTTTATTTTTGCAGCATAGGTACCCGCTTCACTAATGCCGAGCATGCAGAAATGCATGTAAGTCTTCTGCAGCCAATTCTACGTAAGGATAAGGATGATGCTCCTGCATCCTGTGGGTATTGAAGGTGGAAGCAGGTAGAACCAAGGCGGGTTAAGGTCCTGAGGAACCCTCCTCTGAGCCCCATCGGTCGAGTTGATCAGAGATCTTATTTCCTTGGATCCCAAAATGCCCTAGGACCCAAACAAGCCTTAGTGAGTTCAGTCTACCGACTTTGTTCAGGAAGGCCTCGGAGTTGGTTCCACCTATGCTTCACAACGCCGTCAGAGACGCTGCCTCAGGGATGCTGGGTTTCAAACCGCAACCACCTAGAAACCTCTGGTTCGATGATCAATGCGAACAAGCCCATGCATCAAAACAAGAGGCATATAAAGCCACGCTGCAACGACAGACGAGAGCTGCTCGCGAAATCTATTAGCATAAGAGAAGAGAGGAGCAGACGCTTCTCAGAAGAAAGAAGAGAGAACACGGAAAGCGTGAGATCGAGGAGATGGAAAGATGCTTCCGCAGGAATGACGCCCGGAAGTTTTACAATAAGGTAAAACGAACATGCCATGGCTACAAAGCCAGAGCAACGGCCTGCACGGATGAAAATGGAGAACTGGTAGTAGAGTCACAGACTGTGTTAACGGCGATGACAGACAAGATACCGCTGTCGGGCAGAACGATCCGTTCATCATGGACGACGATGTAAGAGAATTCCGTCCACCCGACCTAGACGAAGTCAAAATAGCGATATCGAGACTTAAGTCTCATAAAGCCGCGGGCGCAGACGGCCTGTCTGCTGAGCTTTTTAAGGCCGCTGGAGATGAGCTGGTAAGGTGCATGCACCATCTTATCTGCAAAGTATGGTCGGAGGAAGCAAGAAAGGAGACCACTATAACTGCGCCAACTATAGGGGAATAAGTCTCCTTAACATCGCATACAATATTGTTTCTGCCGTATTGTGTAAACGCCTGAAACCGTTTGTGGATAACCTGATCGGCTCTTATCAGTGTGGTTTCAGGCCAGGTAAATCCACAATAGACCAAATATTTACGCTACGGCAGATCTTGGAGAAGACCCCGGAATACCAAATCGACACTCACCACCTTTTCGTCGATTTCAAGGCTGCGTATGACAGCGGGTATAGAGATGAGCTGTACAAAGCCATGTCTAGTTTTAACGTCCCTGCCAAACTCGTCCGACTGTGCAGGATGACAATGGAGAATTCTCGCTGCTCCATTAAGGTCGGTAATGAGCAAACCGAGACCTTTGATGTTAAAAAAGGATTTAGGCAAGGTGACGCGCTGTCTTGCAACTTTTTCAACATCGTGCTTGAAAATATCGTGCAAGGGTCACTGGCCAACACAAGAGGTGCGATTTATTTCAAGTCCACGCAATTGCTTGCGTGGTCCCCGAACAGCTGAATGAAAAAGGCTACGGTGTTTGCTTGTTAGCCCGTTCCACCAGACAACCAATACATATGAGATTATCGGTCGGCAATGATAACCGTGAAGATCCAGAGGACCTTTGTCGGCGATAAACCCCTACGTTTTGCCAAAGGCATCTTTGCATTACCAGAACGATGACAGCGCTTTGGTGGTTTTTAACTCAACATACTTTGATCAAAGAAGCTTGATGTCTAAGCTAACTCCCAGGTACTTCCTTGGATTTTTTTTTAGCTCGCACAGGTTCAAGAGTCATACTCTTACGATGTTTGTCTCACAACCTGTACGGAGTGTAGATGGCTTGGGTCGTAGATGTTCGTTAACTACCCTCCAGTGGTGGTTGTCCTAGATAGGTTTCGAGAGGAACTCGAGTGAATTTTCACGTTGGTTGTAGTTCCCAACAAATGTTCCATACCATTATGGTGTTATATTAGAACTGCACACATGGAGAATGAATTTAAGTGATTTTTGATCACTTCCCATTCACAAAAGCTGTGTTGTACAATTTTTCCGCATAGGAGTGGCATTTCTTGGTTATGGACATACTTTGAACTACAGACCTTCCGCTCGATAATCGGTGATGTTTACCACTGCATCACGGCCAGCCCACATACATCATACATCCCCCAAAGATTACCCGTGTGAAGGACGACCAAACTGGAAACTAGAAACTATCGGAAAATTGCATGATATCATGTCGGACGATAGTCGAATAAAGGTGAACCTATGGATTTATCGGAAGAAAGGCTGCAAGACATCTTGTGCAAACAATTAGGGATGTGAAAGCTCTGCGCAAGAATGCCGATCAACAAGTAAATGCGCGTCACGATGGATTGGACATTAGGCAACACGCCAGAAACGAAACAACAATTTCACAGTGATCGCACCTGCAAGAAAGGTTATGCGGTCTGCGTCTTTTGGGATGCGAAAGGGATATTGTTGATTGATTACCTTGAAAAAGGTAGATCAATTACAGGCGAACCAACCTTTCTCACCAACTGGATGCCAAACGTCACCAGAAGAGGGCTGACTTGAAAAAATGTAACTTTCACCAGGACATGAGAGGCCATGAGAAAACCGCGGTATTTGGGACAGGACAGACTTGGGTTGATTGGTGCAAGGTCGGGTTCGTAAAGGAGCCCCCTCTCCACGGAATTACGGGTCATGTGGAAGACAAGCAGTACCGCCAATCAATCCGGCTTCTGGGGTGGCAAAGCCGTTTAGTCGTTGACTCTCATGATACATATTATACGGGTAATAAGCCTTTGAGATCGAGTTACTGACCAAATTCATTGCCGTTGCAACGTTATGTTGAAAGACGTCCACAAGATCGTAAAAGGCGACGTTATATGGATCTATGCAACTTAACTCGAAACAGGACAATAATCGGTCAAATTGCTTACTCGTAGCTGCTGACTATCAGGTCTTTTTGAACACAAAACCGAAGCAGTGCTAGTTACAAGCAGGAAAGTCCGTGAAACAATATCGATTAGAGTCGGGCGGCACGAAGTAGTTTCACAACCCTTCATTAAGTACCTAGGGGTGATTATCGACGCGCGGCTAAGTTTCAAACACCACCTTGAATATGCATCCGAAAAATCGTTGAACGCTATTAACGCACTTTCAAGGCTAATGAGTAATATTGGGGGACCAAAGCAGAATAAAAGACTACTAATAGCAAGAGCTGCCAATTCAATAAATATGTACGCAGCAGAAATATGGGCAAACGCCGCGAAAGTCAAGTCCTACGCGCGTGGAGTTAAATCCGTCCTCCGACTCAGCGCACTTGGGGTCGCCAGTGCATTTCGAACGGTTTCAAACGATGCTATTCTTGTCGTATCCTCAATGCTACCTATCGACTTGCTAGCTGATGAGATGAAAAGACTTAGAAGTGAACGAGTTCGAAGCGGCCGGGTAAACGACGATAAAAGAAAGTATGAAAGGGATCGCAGTATCGCAATCTGGCAACAACAGTGGAACGAATCCGTAAAGGGAAGATGGACACATCGTCTTATATCAGAAATCAAGGTATGGGTAAAACGTGACCACGGTGAAACAAATTACTACTTAACTCAGTTTCTGACGGGACACGGATGCTTCAGAGAATACCTCTTCAAGCGCAAACACGAAGTTGCCCCTTACTGCCCACATTGCGAACACGTTCTAGAAAACGTGGAAATCGTTCTTCAAGAACAGTTTGGGGAGAGGCTCACTCCTGAGAATATTATAAGTTACATGCTCCAGAACGTTGAAAACTGGAACATCGTAAGTAATGTGGCGGTACGCATAATGAGCGACCTTAGGCGCCTAGAGCGTCAACGTAACGCGAATAGCACAAACACCAGAGCTTCAAACGAGAGTAATGCCTAAAAGGCTAACCAGCCCCGCGAAGTAGTACCTAACGGCAGTTCCGCGGGGAGAGTGGTTGGAAGTGTGCTTGGTGTGGTTTAGCACGTAGGCGCATTCCTGACATCTTGAGCCAAGCCTGCGAATCTGTGTCTATGAAGATTCCACATCCTTTGGCGCAACCGAAAAAAAAAAAAAAAAAATAACACAAAAACCCTGGATAGTACCATTATCCAAAGACGATTTTGATGTCAAAGACTTCACCGTCCATTTCTGGATCCGTTTTGGACTCTGTATACATAAGTACGACATACCACTATCCTTCTAATCCCTGCACAGGATATATTAAGGATTCAATGCTGACGTTTCAGAGAACACTCTTGTGGTATGGAAATCCCGTTTCCGTCTATCTTTTTGCTGGTGCCGCCCAAGGAGGTGGATCATAAACGAAAATCGTACATCTTCTTATAAACAGCATTTGGTGGTAGTCAACAAGATTTGAGCCAACATGTTAGGGTAGCTATTCGTAAACCAATATATTAAAAAGAAGAGGGGCGATTGCCCTACTTTGCGGCATGCCACTGTTTAAAAGTATGGAAGCATGTATTTGTTTCGACGAATTGGCGCCTCTCCTAATAAGGGACTAGTCAATCAGGGCTTGAAACAGCATTTAAACGACCGAAAAAGCGTGGATCCAGTGATATGCCATATAGCAACGAACAAAATTCCATTAAATAAGAACGTATGTTGGGTGGAAAAAAACAGTGACTACGCAGTAGACTGATAGTGGATCCCATAACAGTAGTTCGAATCATTTATTTTTTCTACAATATTTCTAAAGAAAATAATTACACTGTCATTACACAATGCATGACTTACTCAACCGCGCTCATTAGCTTGATGGCAACAAAGCTAACACCATAACATCTCAAACGATTTGGTACAAACGAAATACATATATTGTATCTTCAATTAAAAGAGCAATTATCTCAACCTTTATTCAAACTAGTTCTTTATACTACGTATGCTCTAGTATCTATATACTTGACATTTGTTTAATTAGGCAAACAACCTAGCGTAATCGCTGCTATTAGAATAGGCAAACGAGAGTCGAGATCATGGTACTTTGATTCACACTTTCAAAATGCAGACAGACAGACTATGTTGTGGATGAAGTCCAAACACCAGTTACGCCGTAGGGTGTTAATTCGTCGAAGTTGGCTCTAAGTGGTATGAAAACTTGTTTCTTATAAAACGCAAGCGAATGGAGGGGATTTAAATTGTTATGACCGAGTTTCGAATGCGGTGATAGGTGTGTGAGCTATAGCATCCTTAACGTGTGACCTGGTGCCTCTAACAAAAGATGGTCAAGAAAAACCTTCTTAAAATCTCTAGGTAATTGGATTCTCGTTACCTTGCTTTCCTTGGCACAGACTTTTTGTACAAAACAAAAACGATAATCGCCGCCTATTAAAGAAAACTACTGAATACGAGTACTCCTCAGTTAAGCCTCATTCGCGTCAGCTAATTGAAAAGTGAAATCAACTTACCAATTGCGTTTTTTTCCTTTCGGTTTTTTCATTGCAACTTGACTCATAAACAAGGCCAAAGGCTACAGATAGTTTCTTACAGCATCAGATACTGTTTTGAATCTAAATAATAATAACCACAAGCACGAGTTCGGGGTAAGATCAAAGCCCCATACTATTTACTGTCTGTCATACAGAAGATTGACAACATCACACGGTCAAACCCTCTGGATGAGTAATTCCACGTCAACTAGGTAGATCCGATGAATCTGGTGAACATAGACAACAAAAACCATGTTGTTCGTGTACAGCATTATGGCAAGCAGGTCTTCCCCGCGACCACATAACGTCAGATGAATGGCGAATGACAGTGAAATATGTATGAACACACGCGCAGCTAAACAATGCATTTGGGATTTCATTCCATTGTCCGACCGTGTAAGTTCCGAGTGAAAATTCGTTAAATCTTTGGAGATTGAAGTGAAACTTACTGTTCCTTCCGGTCGAAACCATTCACCTAAGACGGTTGCGTAAGGTCTTAGACTGTCAGTTAAGATGTTACATGATAGTGACCAATTAAAAGCTTGCTTAGCTGTCAAAGCATCGACTAGATGACTGATTGTGATTGCGTGACTAGATGTTCTTTGCCCAGCTCTCCTAGTGGCTTGGTTTGGCAAGAGCTTTTTAATGACTTAGAACGTGATATAGCGGTAAGTCGTACATACTACATACAATCTTCGTGAAAGTTGTATGGAAATGGTGTGAACGATACGCATCGATTCACCCCCTAATAAGTGTAGAGGTGAGCGAACTTGGATGCACTTAATAGATTCGACTACCTCTGCGGATCTCATGCCGTCTACTGACCACACAAGCAAGTTAATTGCTTGACATACGACTACTAGGTATGCAGTAGTATAACCCCTAAGAGAGTTCAAAGCCATCGTTCTCGAATGCATGTCCACTGTAAGGCCAGAGAGCTGTTACTTGTTCTACTTTTGGCTCAATTTAGGTACTTTTGTTTCATATAGTGCGCACTACACTTTCGAATTGTACGGATACTGTTCCGCCTGAGTCGGGATCGCGTGCTTGATACTATCGTCTGCTTCGTTATTACGACAATCAATATCTATGGCCCATAAAACGCAATTATCTCATGCGCATTCATAATGAAGCAACAGTCGATTGTTTGTTATTATTGTTTGCAACAGATAGAGTGAATCTGAATGAAATCGGTTTACGATACGGCCAATAATCGATGTTCACTTAAATGGAAGCTCAAATTGAAACTGGTTTTTTGGAATTGTATTCACTGGCATGGCAGATAGTAATAAATCATTTTTATTTATTTAATAGCAATAGTTATGAGCGAAAATCTCATGTTTCATCGCAGCAATGTGTCGTGACACAACAATAAAACGAGAGGTACATAGTCAAGCTGGTTGTAGATAACCTCTTTCGGGAAAAGGTAGGCAAAACTCAAGGTCTGTCTAGTAATTTGGACTAGACTAACTAAAGCTGTTAGTTATACTTGGATGAACGGATGAACACTTACTCGTATAGTAGTAGCACCTGCAACGTCGATTGAATGGAAGGTGTAGAATGTGCCTCTATACGGTCGGGGTCCGCACGAACCTAAAAGTGAGTGTTCGTACCTTTTTTTTTACGTGATAACGTCTTATATGGACAAGACAACATACCATAAACAACTCGAGAAGGTACAAAGGATGGCATGTATGTGCATTACCGGGGCCCTCAGGTCCACACCAACGGCTGCGCTTAACATGATACTAGACCTCACACCACTCGATATTTTCGGAAAGCAAATTGCCACACACACGGCCATAAGACTAAAAGCCAACTCGAAATGGGCGAGCTACGTCACTGGCCACTTATCCATCCTGCAAAACAGGATAACTCTGACAGAAAACTTTGACCACACAGAACCCACCACAGTCTTGGACAAAAAATTCACGACGATTTATCCGGACAGGAAGAACTGGACTCGCCAAACTCAACCCCGCAGAAACTGTGTGGATTTTTATACCGACGGGTCTAAAACCAAAGACGGGGTGGGCTGTGGAGTTTTCTGCAAACAACTCAAGCTATACAAAGCTCTAAAATTACCAAATCATTGCAGCGTCTTCCAGGCGGAACTGTTGGCAATAAAAGAGGCTTTATCTTGGCTGAAGTGGAACGTAATATCCACCACGGATATTCGCATCCTTACAGATAGTCAAGCTGCCTTAAAGTCGTTTTAGTCCTATGTGTACTCATCAAAATCTAGTCTCGACTGTCGCAGATCTCTCAACGAGATGGCAAAACAGTTCAATATACAGCTTATCTGGGTACCGGGACACAGCGGCATTACAGGTAATGAGAAAGCCGACATAATCGCCAAACAAGGAACGACGCTACAATCAATCGTGGCTTGTGAGGGAGTACACCTTACAACCATTAAACACAATCTGACCAATCTCGCCAGGGCCGAGACGAACCTGAGACCCAGGGACATACCTGCGTCATCATCAGGCAAATCTGGCCTCGGCTTGATAGTCAACGCACAAAGAGTATAATCTCCCTAAAAAGAACTGACATCTACAAAGTCATCGGTGTCATCACATGTCACTGCCTCATTGGCAGTCACGCACACAGACTAGGTATAGTTCCAAATGACTTCTGCAGAAGCTGTCAGGACGAGGAGGAGGTTGAATCCATTCACCACCTTCTCTGCGCCTGTCCAGCTTTTTGCAATATAAGGAAACGTTACCTAGGCTCTTACTTCCTTACCGATCTGACAGATGTTCAGAAAGTAGGGATACTTAATCTTCTTAACTTCTTAAGAAGCACTAGATGGTTCCACGATTAGGGGGGTAAAACCCCCTCGTAGCTGCACAACGGGCCTCCCTGGCCTAAGTGCGTTCTTCTCAATTCTGGGAAGGCAACGACCCTGCCTACCTACCTATGTACGTCTTATAAATCGATTAACACAGGCCGCACGTACGAAAAAGTATGACTCATTCTCACGTTCCGCCTGAGCTGAGCGTGCAAGCGAGAGCGCGAAACAAGTGATAGAGAGGCATCTATTTTGCCTATGGGATAGAATTTCGTTTGCATACTTGGGGGCGAGAAAAAAAAAAGCTTGCGATGACGTAGGCATACTTTTAGGAGTAATCAGTAATCCAGGTGATACATACATACATGCATAAACCCTTATTTTGTTTTTACACGACAGATACGATTCTGAAGAATTCGTGTGAAAAAGTCTGGAATTTGTGTGTTGGATATACATATATACATACATATGTATGTGCCCATTTCCAAATCGTAAAAATGCTCACAGCCAATTACTCATGAACGCGTGCGTTTAATAATTGCTCGTTGGGTAGCACACACTCACGAGCAGCTCATGAGTGTTTGTTGCATTTCCTTACCAAACCACAACACTGTCCGAGCAATGTCATTCATACATATGTATGTATCGGCTGTCGTCCGATCACCGTAATCAACCAGCGTCGGGTGCGGTTAGTACTTAGATGCTGGACCGCTTGGGAACACCGCGTGTTGCTTATTTTTCATCAACGTTTTCTAATGACGTTTCCTCGTAAAAAAATCGTCCGTAAACCGACTTTACAGACAACCAAAATATTTTTTTTTTTAGAGAATTACAACTTATACTCCCATTCAAGGTTCAGAACATTGCAGGTTCAAGCTCCATTGTCAATTTCGTGGTTCAAGGCCGCGATCAAACCCAGACTCCCGGTTCATGCAATTTTTTTACTACAATTATCGTCTGATTTTTTAAGCGCTTGGTTTTTAATTGTCAAAAAAGTTAAGAAAATTGCAAAACCTATGAAAAAATCTTTCTTTGTGCTAATAAACCAATGCCTGCCATTTATACTTTAAATATTGCTTCATATAAATGTTAACTATAACTACATTTTAAGTGGTACATACGGAGAGCCCAAACTTGAATCATTCTATCGAGCATATTACACGTGTAATTGTGAATAGAGAAGGAGGGAGGAGCATGCGCTGAGAGAAGAAAAAAAAAAAGGAACACGAGAAGCATGAGATCGAGGAGATGGAGAGATGCTATTGTAGGAATGACGTTCGAAAGTTCTACCAAAAAGTAAAACAAACATGCCATGGCTATTATGCCAGAACAGAAGCCTGCAGGGATGAGCACGGACAACTAATAGTGGAGTCACAGTCAAGGCTGAGATTGTGGAAGGACCACTTCTGCAGACTGTATAACGACGATGATAGTCAAAATGCCGCCGTCAGGCAGAACGAACCATACACAATGGACGAAGGCGATAGAGAATCCCGTCCACTCGAACTAGACGATGTTAAGATAGCGATATCGAAACTTAAGTCTTATGAAGCTGCTGGAGCAGATGGACTTCACGCGGAACTATTTAAAGCAGCTGGCGATGAGCTGGTCAGGAACATGCACCAATTCATCTGCAAGATATGATCGGAAGAATGCATGTCCGACGGATTTTTTATTTTTTTTTAGAGACTCGCGCAGGTTCAAGAGTTTTTTATATTCTCTTATGATGTGATACACACACAACCTGAACGGAGTTCAGTGGTTTGGGTCGTTGATGTTGGTTCACTACTCTCAGGGGTGGTTGTCCTAGATAGGACGAGAGCCGACCAAATTCCGCATTTGTTATAGTCCGTAGTAATTCGTTCGAGCACTTTAATATTGCATACGCAGAGGATGAATTTTTCAGTTGACCATATACTGTGAGTGTTATGCCTGCAGCAGTACGTCTGGTCCTTTCCATTCACATTTGTCTTGCATACTTTTTGTCCGTATAGGAATTACTTTTTCTTGGCTATGAAACGAATTTGAACTATAGACCTTTCGCTCGGCGGTCGATGATGTTAACCACTGCACCACGGCCACCCGGATGGAATCTTAGCATCGTTTGCCCGGTTTTTAAGAAAGGAGACCCCTATGACCTTATAAAGGCGATGTTGCTCAATATACAGCTGTCAGACAGAATGATCCATTTCTAATCGACGACGACCGCAGAGAATTCCGTCCCCCTGAACTCGACGAAGCTAAGATTGCCATATCGAAACTCAAGTCGAATAAAGCTGCTGGCGCAGACTAACTGTCTGCTGAGCTCTTCAAGGCAGCTGGGGATGATCTGGTTAGGAGCATGCACCAGCTCATCTGTAAAATATGGTCAGAGGAAAGCATGCCCGAGGAATGGAGCCTCAGCATCGTATGCCGGATCCACAAGAAGGGAGACCCCTCTGACTGCGCCAATTACAGAGGAATGCCTCCATGCCCGAGGAATGGAGTCTCAGCATCGTATGCCGGATCCACAAGAAGGGAGACCCCTCTGACTGCGCCAATTACAGAGGAATAAGTCTTCTTAATGTATGTATGTATGTTGGCGTTACAGTCCATGAAGAACCTGAGCCGAGCTTCTCTCAATCATCCATGTTGTGGGTGATTTCATTTTTCCCATAGGTGAAAGGGACCTATGCCGGTTCCGAACGGCGAATTTCGAGAAGCTTTTCATGACAATTTTACTACAGGGGGTTTTGTCAGAACCCCTCTGAGGAGAAACACCGTGTAAAACACGTTCGATGACATGGCTGTCTAGGGATTCGATCCCGTCAGATCATCGGCGTCAGAGGCCAACACATTATCCACTGCGCCACGGTGCTCTCTTTTTAACATCGCCTACAAAATCTTCTCTGCCGTTTTGTGTGAACGCCTGAAGCCTTTTGTAAATAAGCTGATAGGTCCTTACTAGTGCGGGTTCAGGCCAGGGAAGCCCACCATCGACCAAACCTTCACACTACGGCAGACCCTGGAAAAAAACCAATGAATATCAAGTCGACACTCACCATCTATTTGTCGATTTCAAAGCCGCATACGACAGCGTAATTAGAGACGAGCTATACAACGCTGCGTCTACCTTTGACATACCTGCTAAACTCGTCAGACTATGTAGGATGACTTTGGAGAATGCTCGCTGCTCCATCCGAATCAGTGAGCACCTTACCGATAGTTTTGATGTCAAAAAAGGATTTAGGCAGGCCGATGCGATGTCGTGTGATTGTAGAAATGATTGTGCAAAAATCACTGGCCAATACAAGAGGCGCAATTTATTTCAAATCCTCGCAACTCCTTGCATACGCCGACGATATTGACATAATAGGTAAATCACAGCGGGACGTTAATGAGGCGTTTGCGAGTATTGAGATGGAGGCGGCGAAAATTGGTTTGGCAGTAAACGAGGGCAAAACTAAATATACGCTGTCATCAAAAATGGACGCTCACCACCAACGTCTTGGCCAGAACGTTTGTATTGGCAGATATAAGTTCGAGGTAGTTAAGGACTTCGTCTACCTTGGCTCCGCAGTGACCTGGAACAACGACATCAGTTCCGAAATCAAACGCAGAATCACTCTTGCCAATCGCTGTTTCTTTGGGCTCAGGAGGCAATCGAGTAATAGAGCCCTCTCCCGAACGGCAAAGTTGACTCTATATAAGACCCTTATCATCCCGGTCCTGTTGTACAGCGCAGAAGCATGAACACTATCAAAAGCGGATGAGTAGGCCCTTGGTCGGTTCGAGGGAAACATTTTGCGCGTGATTTTCGGGCCTATAAACGCAGACGGGTGATAGAGGAAAAGATTCAGCCACGAACCTTACGGGCTGTACAGCGACATGAGTCTAGTCAGGCGTCTACGGGTTCAACGCCTAAGATGGCTGGGCCATGTAGAGCGAATGGACGGTCTTTGACGAAGTAGCAGAGAACGGCCGCACTTAAGATGACGCACACAGGTGGAAGGGACCTCAGCCGACTGGGAGTGCGGCAATGGAAAAGTCTAGCCAAAGATCGTGCCAGTTGGAGGGGCATGTTGGTTGAGGCCCAGGTTCACCCCGAACTGTAGCGCCCATTAAAAAGAAGAAGAAGATATTAGCATTTTTGGGAACCAGCTTGGTATTTAGTGGTCATAAAAATCTAATTTGCAGCGCGATAAAAATTAATTTTTTTGCTTTCCACTACTACTTCCAATTGCTGCCGCTCTCTACCAACAGACCAGCAAGGCCATACAGATAATCAAAACACTTTTCGACTTACGAAACCGCCACATTGTGGTACTCTATCGTGAAGAAATCTTTAAACAAACATGGTAGGTGAAGATCAACACAATCGTCAAAATTATCGAATGCTAGTAAGCTGCGCATATCCCATGGAAAAATCCGAAAAGAGAAATAATAGCCTATTCAGTCGCTTGCCTCGAATGTCACCTCCGAATTTGAGAGTTGAAGCAGCATCTTCTTCACTAAGCGTGACTTGGGTGAAACCCGTTTGCGTCTATCCTAATAATAGTGGATGAGGAAAACTGGTTCTGTAGCAAATCGAGATGCTTCATGGAAATTCAAACTCGTGTGGCTGCAGTAGGTGTGGAGGATCATATCGATAGGAAAAAAAATGTATTTTTTAGAGACAATGATCGAAAAAAGTAACCGGCGATGTGGTGGTGATTAAGACGCTTGTCACTTACAGTGTGTAGTACAAGTGCTCCTCGGGAACAATAGCTACACGTCGGGTATTGTTCTGTTGATTTCTCCGTTGTGCGCGGGGCTTTTGTTCATGCGTGAATGGAGAGGTCCATCAGCCACAAGGTGTACGTTTGTTCGTCTGTCGACAACAAAGCTGCCCCAATGAGTAATGTCCGCCAAGTCATGCAATTGGGATTTGATTTTCTATTTTGTTCCTCTGAGCGACTGAATATACTCGTCAGTGTCACTGTGTATCCAACATGACCTTAGAGAAGATAAAACGAAAACAAGGCATCGTCACGCTGAAAGTTTATTTAAAACATTTTCGTTTCATTCCAGATATCACCTTGTCTCGCGTGGATCGCTCGAATCTCCAGCGACCAACAGTCGTCCTAATGCGTCAGCACCTTACAGAATTATCAACAGAAACAAGTGACTTTACTTTGGCGGCTAAATGACGCGAGGAAATTAATTTAGTTCGGGTCACGTTTACGACGATGATGACCCGAATTCACGGATGTGAATATTTAATTTCTGGGTTTGGCGTTGTCCGATTCTTTCTTGCCTTCATGGGGATTCCTTATTAACTATCTATTTATGTCGGATACTAATGTCGGCTGTAACTTAATCATTTTGTTGGACATGTGTGTAGTTTCTTTTTTCCGTACCCGAGGAAGGAGGAAAAGTCGAAAAAAATCGATTTCCCTTTTTGTATTTTAGAAATAAAAAAAAAGTTAGAAGAGAACGACGAATGGTTCTATTGCTTGGGGAACGCTGAAAGACAAATTATGACCAGTTTTGGGGTGAGTGTCCTATTTGGTGTCGGAATGGTTGTATGCCAATAACATGACTAGATACTCGCGCGTACCAGTGTCGCGACACAGTTTGTTCAGTCGGATAGTTTTCCTCTGGAATGAAGGTCATCCGGGAAATGGTGCTTTTGGAAAATTAAATATTTTTTGTTTTCTCTTCTCCACGGTTTTGTATTCGTGTATTTGTCGTTTGGTGCCAACAAAGTAAGTGAAGATTGTTTACATCGGCAAGTGACGGAGCGAAGATGACGGAGAATATGACGCGGCGGGTAAGTGTGATATTACATGGTGATCTCATTTGGGATTTGATGTGCTTCCGCCGGCCAAATACTGCGCAGTTTTGTTATCGGTAGTCTCGGTAATAACGGTGTATTTGGTGCAAAACTTATGTTGCATTTTACGCTGTAAATGTTCAGACAGTAGACAACCCGGGAGCGACTGAACTATCGGGTTTTCCAATAAGGACTTTGACAACTTTTCTTTAAATAAAACGTTAACCGTTTGAGATATTTTAAAAACTTTATAATCGGATTGAAGTACAATCAAAACATTTACGAATGGAACTCATCTTCGTTTATATGGCCATCACGAGCACGTTTGCAGCGGTCGATTCGTTGGACCCAATTTTCGTTGACTCGGCCACACATTTCGGCCCAAACGGCGCTATTTCGCGTTCAATGTTGTTCAATGTCGTCAACTTGTTGGCATTAACCAATTACTTAACGTAGCCCCAAAGAAAATAGTCTAGATGCGTTAAATCGTACGAACGAGGCGGCCAATCGACTTGCCCATTTCTTGAGATAACACGCTCATCAAACTTATGGGCTCGTCGCATAGAATCCGTCCGTCCGTCCGTCCGTTGACAGCCAAGTAGAATACACACGTTCTTATTGGAAGTGGCACATAGCCGACGGACGCACGCACTTCGACGGACAGAGTAGAGCTACTTTCTACTTTATAATCCGCTGACAGTTCATACATTCACATATTGGAGCTTACACATTTACAATTGAAAGTTCACATATAGACAAATTGAGAGTAAGCACGTTCATTGGTGGATGCATTGAGAGAATGTTTAGGAGCTCTCACGCAATGAGAGAAACTTCAAATTCGGTTGACATTTCAAAGTACTATTCATTCATTCATTTCTGACAGACGGACGGATTCTAAGTGCCGATGCTTGCCTGCAATACGTTAGCTGTCGATCAAAATTATCGGGTGGACGACGGACGGACGGATTCTATGTGACTCTTCAATAAATCGATTGTAACGTGTGCTGCGTGGGTTGTGGTACCATCCTGTTGACATCCAAGTCCATATCTGCCAATTTGGGCTAAAAATAATCGGTAATCATGGCGCGATAACACTGGCCATTCACAGTAACGTGACGATCGTTATCGTTGACGAAAAAATATCGTCCGATAACGCCGCCGGCATGCAAACCGCACCAAACAGTTATTTTTTGTGCATGAAGTGGTGATTCATGAAGCATATCTGGATTTTCACCCGGCCAAAAACGTATATTTTTCTTATTGACGAGCCCATCGAGCCAAAAATAAGCTGCGTCCCTGAAGACGATTTTGCGATTTTGACGCTCTTAAAGTTGCGGCCACCGACTCCGATGTTCGGTAGAAAATTTTTATAATTTGCAAACGTTGCTCGTTCGTATACTTTACCATGATGAAAATGTCAAGTTTACTGAATAAATTGACAGTAACAGTTTGGTGATTAGTGAAAGGGTGCGTTCACAAATCGAATTCAAAGTTGTCAATTTCCTATTGGAAAACCCTGTAATAGAGCAATAAAGCAAACATTACTCCAGTCTAAGAAACTTGACCGCGTAAAACAAGGATAAAAAAACTGTGATATCTGCTACGGAACCTCAAGACAAACGACCTCTTGTCACAACAAATGATATGTGTCCACGGCACAGAGAAGAAAAAAACCACCGATTTAAGGACATGCGCCTAGTGATCCAGATGTGACAAAAAAAAATCATTCAAACCTCGACACTCATCTACTTCCTTGGATGCCCACCTTTTTGAAGAACAATTACAAGATATCGCCAGGACCTTCACTGATCATGTCTCCCTTAATCATATCATACACAGTGCTAATTCTGCCCTTGGTTTTATAAAACGTTGATCTAAGGAATCAAACCCCTACGTCACAAAATCCCTCATTACTTATGTCAGACCTGTCCTGGAATATGCTGGTCAAGTCTGGTCTCCTTATTACGTTAGTCATTGAATTGAAGCTGTGCAACGTAAATTTCTGCTTTTTGCCTTAAAAGGTATCCCATGGACTAATAGAACTGTATTACCACCCTACGAAGACCGACTGCAATTGAAAGGTTTACAAACCCTGAAAGCACGCTCCGTGATTTAGCTGGCATTCTCTTCGTTTGCTAGCTTATAGCTGGAATTATCGACTCTCCTGCCCTCCTGGAAATGATTTCGCTTAATGCCAACTCTCATCGCCTAAGATCTACTCCATTTTTTCGCCTTTTCATCAGTAGGGCACCCATTTACCTAACCTAACCTATTAAGGCGGCTCGAGATGAGCTGGTAAGCTGCATGCACTATCTCATCTGCAAGGTATGGGCGGAGGAAAGCATGCCCGACGAATGGAATCTCAGCATCGTTTGCCCGGTCCATAAGAAAGGAGACCCCTATAACTGCGCCAACTATAGGGGAATAAGTCTCCTTAACATTGCATATAAGATCTTCTCTGCCGTATTGTGTGAACGCCTGAAACCGTTTGTGGATAACCTGATCGGCTCTTATCAGTGTGGTTTCAGGCCAGGTAAATCCACAATAGACCAAATATTTACGCTACGGCAGATCTTGGAGAAGACCCAGGAATACCAAATCGACACTCACCACCTCTTCGTCGATTTCAAGGCCGCGTATGACAGCGTATATAGAGACGAGCTGTACAAAGCCATGTCTAGTTTTAACATCCCTGTCAAACTCGTCCGACTGTGCAGGATGACAATGGAGAATTCTCGCTGCTCCATTAAGGTCGGTAATGAGCAAACCGAGACCTTTGATGTTAAAAAAGGATTTAGGCAGGGCGACGCGCTGTCGTGCAACTTTTTCAACATCGTGCTTGAAAAGATCGTGCAAGAGTCACTGGCCAACACAAGAGGTACGATTTATTTCAAGTCTACGCAATTGCTTGCGTACGCCGACGACATTGACGTGATTGGACGGACACAGCGAGACGTCAATGAGGCCTTTGTAAGCATTGAGGTAGAAGCGGCTAAGATGGGTCTCAAGGTTAATGAGGGTAAAACCAAATATCTGCTTTCATCTAAAAGAGACGGACAACACCGACGTATTGGCCAGAACGTCACCATGGGCGGATATAACTTTGAAGTGGTCAAGGAATTCGTCTACCTTGGCTCACTGATGACCAGCGACAACAACACCAGCGCTAAGATTAAACGCAGAATCACTCTTGCCAACCGCTGTTTCTTTGGGCTCAAGAGGCAATTGAGAAGTAGAGTCCTCTCTCGGAAAACCAAGGTGACACTATATAAGACCTTGATCATCCCAGTCCTCCTTTACGGCGCAGAGGTTTGGACCTTAACAAAAGCGGATGAAGATGTCCTTGGTCGTTTCGAGAGGAAAATTCTGCGCACTATCTACGGTCCCGTTTGTTCAAACGGTGTATGGAGGAGAAGATATAACGAAGAACTGTACGGGTTGTATAGCGACATCGGCCTGGTACGACGTCTACGGATACAGCGTCTAAGGTGGCTAGGCCATGTAGAGGGCATGGAAGATACAGCTCCGACCCGAAAAGTCTTTGAATCCACTCCGGAAGGAAGGCGCGGCAGAGGACGGCCGCCTCAGCGGTGGCGCACGCAGGTGGAAGGGGACCTCAACCAACTGGGCGTGCGGCACTGGAAACAACTGGCCAAAGACCGTGCCGGCTGGAGACGCTTGTTGGTTGAGGCCCAGGTTCACTACGGACTGTAGCGCCACCTAAGTAAGTAAGTAAGTAACCTATTGGGCGATGATAATGGATTTTTTGTTGCCATTTTTCGCGGAACATGACATGGACAAATTCGGATTCCAACGAGATGACGCCACAGCTCACACAGCTCCGGCCACCATCGCTTTATTGCAACATAAGTTCATCGATCGTCTAACTTCCAAAAACGGTGATTCTGACTGGGCACCGAGGTCGCCCAATTTGACGCCACCGGACTTTTTCTCGGGGGGTCTTTTAAAGTCGAAAATCGATGTCAACAAACCACGAACTGTGGAAGAGCTCAAGGTCAATATTCGACACCAAATAGCCGCTATAGAGCCCGCAACACTTCGCAAAGTGATGGAAAATGCTCAAAAAATGGCTCATTGCGCAATCCGCTGTAAAGGCGACCATTTACATGATGTCTTCTTCAAGAAGTGATCAAAACAAATTGTGAAAGGTCCAAAATAAAAGACTAATAACTAAATGTGTACAAACACTTTAATTGGGCCCCCCTGCAAAGTTCACAGTATATCTTGTAGGTGACCATTTCTCACGCAATCAACAGGCGAATTTTAAAACGATAATTAGGTCCCGAATAAATGGGGGAAATGGGGAACGGCTAAACCGAGATATTTATAGAACATCGATGAGATGGATACAGAGACCGTAAATAAAAACCACTGACGGGGCAAATACACGTTCCGGCCAAACATCTTCGTCTTCTCAGATCATTCCCTTATCGTATTTCTCTTCTTCGTATTCCCATAATTCTGATCTACCACCTTAAAGCATCTACTGAACGATCATTTTATGGAAAACATTTAGATATGTGTACCTCCAAATAGAAACAGGCACGTGCTTCTAATAGGCTTGTTTATAGTTACGAGAAATTCATCTGTTTGCGCGCAAGGAAAACCATCAACCCCTTGTCTCAACCTCTTGTCTCATGAACAAAAAAAAAAAAAAAAAAAAAAAAAACTTGCTGATCGAAAAACCACCTGTTTAGCGAGTTTCTATACGCCGATACGCCGATAGCATAAGATAAGCTATAAATATGCACATGATTTCATAACGCGATAGGTTGAGGTGCCTTTGTACCTATTACGGCCACTAAAGTAGGCTAAGTTCAAGGCGAATGTGTTTGGCTTAAAATATCTATGAACGGATACACATCTATCTCTAGCCTTGGCTTTTTCTTAATATGCTCACAAGCAAAGAAACTATCAAACCATTGCCCAATATCGCATAAAGATTCAATTAGGGTCAGTTGTAATCTCTTTCGCGTTCGATCGACGACTAATATTGCTTGCAACTCACCTGATCGTCTTCGCTAGTCATAGTGTTAAACTATTTCCGATAGAATATCCAAAACTACTATCTCATTAATGTGTGCTATAATAACCAAGAATTCACAACACGTCGAATGGGTGGTAAGAGAACGCCAAACGATCACTTGTCGATCACGATCGATCACTGATCTTTATTTGAAGAACGAACAAATAACAATAACTACTTTGAACGTCAGTTACGAATGGATAAGTTTAAATTTTCAAAAATTCCACCAAATTAACCACTGAATTCAGCACAACCGTCAGCCGTACAAGATCGTCGGCAAATAAAACACGATCGTCGCGACGATCACAAAACACCGAGCTCAAAATGTGAAGCTTTTACTGCACTCCAACGAACGAATGAACGAACGTCACAGTAAAGTAAGTGAGTGACGTAGTAGGTATTGCAAGCTTTCGTCGCTGTCAGGTAAATGAGTAGACCGAGTGGAGTAGGTCTTGAAGTTCACTGTTGCACGCGAACGATTTCTCCCTTAATTGAATAGACGGCACACTGATGCTGACGATGAGAAATGGAAATAGAAATGAAAATGAACAACAAGATGAAAGTGCATTCGGAGTGCACATCGGTCCTCGAGAGTTTTCGTGGGAAAGCCTTTAAATCCATCATAGACAATTGAAAGAACACGGCCATGAAACGCGGTCAACTACCTACGCACACCGATGACTCCGTGCGAGTGAATTAAAAATCACTTCACACTAACCGAGTGAGTATCGTTCATTGCCTGAGAATGTAGCGTCAAAATCAAATTACAAACAAAAGATAAATGTGGAGAGGATGTATACGCATTTGGAGGAGCCGAACCTGACTTCACGACAGGACAATAGCTGGATATTAAAAGTCAGTCAGTCTGTGGTTCGTAGAGTTGTTTATCTTTTAATTTATTCCAACACATCCCGTCAGATATTCGCCTTCATATTGGGTATATCCGCTGCAGGAACGATTTTCATACTTGTCTACTATTCAACGTTGCTCAAGTCCGAGAAGGAGAATACGGTCCTGTTGAAGTTCGAAAAGATGCTCGAGCAACAGAATCAGTCGAGTTTCTATGCTGGCTTTTAGGAATGCTTGAAACTGCCTCGGAACATTCAGTAGTTGTTTTTAGTTCTCTCGGTTGGACGAGCGGTGTAAGTTATCTACTATCTACCCTAAATCAATCCCTATGAGTCCTTCCCACAAGCCTGACTTACTCCTATGTAAAATAATAATTTTAAATTTACATTTTCAGGCATTTGGTTGTGTTCTGACTGCGATCGCTATAGTCCTACTTATCGGAACTGCGTTTGTTATCATTTATCTACTCGAACCATTCTTCGTGATAGTCAATGAACAGTACAATTACTCTCTCATACCAATAGCCAAACGTCTCAACTTAAGTTTTATTCACAAATAATGGTTCCATGGAATACTCATCATACAATTTTATATTTACAATATGTATCTAAATAAAAACGAAATAACTTAAAATGCCTTTGTTTAAATGTGAAATTCATCCTGGAAACTGGCACGATTGTAAAGCGGTTGACCCGCGTTACGATTGAATACGCCGAAGCAGCCACGTCTGTATAGGATAATCGCACCAAAGGTAAGTGGTATGCCGACCATAACGCCGACAAGCAGACCAATAAGTAATCTTCCATCATTCTCCGGATGACTGTCGTCAATGCAGCGTAATTCCTTCTTTTTCTCGTTTAACTCACGCAGTGGGACGGATTTCCATGCATCCGGCGTACCACATTTGACGTCTTCGATCAGGATCGGGGTGGCCTCCTTGATTTGTGACATTAGGACATCGATTAGCCAAGCATTGTCACAATCGCACTTCCATGGATTCAGTCGCAAATCGATGACTTTCACTTTATCCCATCGCTCCAAAAGGTCGTGACTGAGCTCGGTAAGATTGTTATTATGGAGGTAGATCTGGAAGAGTTCAAAGAAAAACTATCAACGTGTGCCTGGTATGGGGTTATGGGGTAGAGTATTACCTCCTCAAGCGGTGGATAGTCGAATATAAGTGGATTGACAGTTGGAGTTGCAAAGGCTTTCGGGTGGATATATGACAGTTTGGGATTGCTCGATAACACGAGGGTTTTCAATCCTAAAATTGTGTATATTATAGACGCTGTCTAGATGGATTCAAATAGGGCCTGTTTACCTGTTAGCTTGCTGAAGGTCCCTTCCTCTACCCGAACCAGATCGTTGGAGTATGAAATACTCAAATACTCCAACTTTGTCATATTGGGGAAAATACTACCGAAGTTAGATCAAAGTTAGATTCAGAGACTGGTGGATAGATGAAGATACTCACTTTTCTCCTTCGAAGTTGCCCATAGGATTTTCGTCAAATGTCAGCCTCTTGAGGTTAACAGCTTTACCCAAGCCATCAGGCAGCTCATCTAAGAGATTTCCAGTTAGAATTAATGTCTCCAAGTCCCTGGGTGAGTGCAATAGATTATCTGGTAAATCATCCAGCTCCATGTAGGACAAATCCAGGGTCTGTACCAAATTGGAGAATTCAATAAAACCACTTAAAAGACAAAAAGGACTCAACTCACCTTTAGATGGGGCAATCCAGCAATGGCAGTCTCTGCCAAATGATCAATCACCTGAAACTGATTCGATCCCAAGATTAGGGTTTCCAATTTCGGTAGATGTTCAAACTGATCCGGATCCAGGGTGTGTAACTCATTACCTCCCAAATCCAATTCAATCACATTGGGCAGCGGCTCATAATCCTTTGCATTATAGTTCCCTTGAAACACTTCCGGTCGCAGAGCCTTCGATGTCAGTTTATTGTATGATAAATCCAATTTCGTCAAATTCAGTAAATTATGAAATGCAGCATTGTCGATTTTTGCAATCGAATTATGACCGAGATAGAGATTATTCACCGGAATCGATTTCAATACAGGAATGGTAGTTAAATTATTGAATTCCAATCGTATAGTGTCGAATTGAATGTCGCCATTGATCAGTGTATTCCATTCGTCGTCGTTGAACCAAGAATTCATGGATCTGTTTCGACAGTCGAGGATAAGTGTGTTTACATCGCATGAACATCTTTTACAGAGTCCACTGTCCTTTGTGCTTACCTATGGCCGGGGATGAGAAATTTATGAAAATTGCATACTTCTAGGCGTGGAAATACAGTACGACACAGAAATATTGAACCGAAACACAAATGAACACTGATTGTGAGTCACGATCGGACAAATGTCTATTATTAGTGGGTAATCGAATAAGTTTTTGGGCGCAAATGTATGTACGGTTGACAAGAATCATGATAAGTTCATGAACACCAACCGTATGGCTATCTACGAGTATGTATGTATGACTGAGTGATAAGAAATGTGATAAAAAAATTAAAAATAATCCAAAGGGAATTGTTTTGCTCACCTTTGGTGTCGTTGTTGCAACAGTCACAGGTGTGACTGTGACTTCATCTGCGCAGACAAATGTGACGCTTATGAGGAGCGCTAAAACTAATTCCTTGTAAATCATTTCTTCTATCTGCAATTTTAAATCGAAAACAAAACACGTTATTTGCTAATAAATGTGGATTTTGTGAAATATATCTACATATCTACGAATCACAATCACTTTGTGCCTTTATCAGAATTTCTTATCACTAATAACTGGTTCCAGATTATCGATGATATCTGAGGTTCTCTTCACTTGAGTACGTACAGAGAAAGTGCCACACTCTTCTGGTTCTATTTACCTAATAATGCTTTTTTCTTTATTACAAAACTACAAAAACCAAATATTGCTTATATCACAGTTGAGTGCGTACACTAATGTTGAAGTCGGTCTGTTTTCGTTGGAACTCCAGGTTGAACTAAGTTCTGCAGCTTTGGATAGTGGCGGTGGAATTGAGTTATCAGTTCGAGCTGTATCTAATCTTATCTGTCGTTGAGGGAGCGAGGGTAAGGGTATACGTTGGACAGGTGAATTTGATTAGCTGCAATGAGATTTTCAAGGTTTCCCCGAGAGTAGGGAGAGAGATCGTTTTTTGAATATTCGGCGTCATCGAGTGTAGGCTATTAAGTGCTCATTAACTACTGCTACAATGCAAATTTAGTCGCATTGTTCTATTTCGTACCATATCCGACGCAATAAGATACAAAGTAAAATAGGGAACAACGACATATCTGAAAATAAATTCGAATGAGTAACGTGACAAGTATTCACTTACTCACATATAGAACGAAATTCCTTGAAACATTCGCGTACGATCTTCCTTTTCCCATTTCACTCCTATCCAGACAATAATTTTGTCATCTCAGAGATTTATTCCAAAATAAATGATTCCTATATAGTTGGGTCTTTGCTATTCTACCATGCAATTACGACATACCCCAAATCATTCTGCATTAACATTAAATGCAACAACCTGCAACAAACTTACTACGTAGTCAGACGCCCACATACTCGTCTACACCGTGCTCCGTGTGAAATTAGACAAATTTTATGGCCACTCTACTCGGAACACATGTCATCTTTTGTCCATTGACTCAGAAACGTTGCCGACAAGCAACGACTTTTGCACATACATACCAGTACGCGTACGAGAAGGCAATTTCGCCGACTTGTCTCTTCCAATCGGTGGCCCTGTCGACCGTCGGGAGTGTTCTAAATTTAGAAAAGAAAAACCATAGACAAGTGTTACTAGCGATCCCTTCCGATGCTCCGGGGTATTCCCAGCTGAGAGAAAAAACAACAATATTTGAAATTAAAACGATAAATCGTCCTAGTCCCCGATCTATGCTAAACGATAGCCGAAAAGTCCATTCCAAAGATGTCACTCAAACTGATGATGACAAAGAACTGCCTGTACCCAAATACATAGTCGTATACCTACTCACAATACACCTATCTATCCTTATTATGTTCCTGATGAAATTTAATATATTTTCAAAGTTATTTTTAAACACATCCCTCTTGAGTACAACCACTAGACGTCCTGAGATGTAGTGTCTCATCTCAGTTGGTTGTTGTGGAAACCCCTTTAATCGCTTCTATACTTGCCTTAAGTGGATTTCGTCTTACTTTTGATTTATACCATTTTTAATTGCTTTACTTTTCTCCACTTTCGTTTTTAGTCATTTCGAAATTTTTCCTTCATTCATCATCGTAAATCCAAGTGGAATTAATTCCACCGAAACCACAATACGCCACGGTTAGGTGATGGTATTGATTGGCCTTAAAGGAGCATCAATAGATTGGATGTTTTTGGAAAATATTTAATAACTTGCCTTGTTGACAGTCTTTTACTTCGTGGATGCTATTAGGGGAAGGAGTGTGACGGTGAGAATAGATTGAGATAAACTGATGGTTTTTGGGGGAAAGTGGTTGACAGGTTTTATCTGTTTTATATAGGCTGCAGCTATTGCTCGATAAAGTATCGGAAAGGTTTTTTTTTTTTTTTTTTTTTTAGAGACTCGCGCAGGTTCAAGAGTGCTATAAAAAAAGGGTCCTCTTGACGGGGTCTACTTTAACGCTTCCCCACAACTCAGGTATTAAAGTTGTTGGAAAAAGCTTACCTGGAAGGCTGTATTGGGATCCAACAGCTACCCAAGTAGGCATGTACATCGCAGAGGAAATTGTAGCACGACTAGTCCATACCACCCAAATGTAAATGTCACAACTATCAGATGTATTACATGTCCTCGCAGACCAATTTCCAATCGATAAAAGTGCCTTTTTAATGATAATACGAGATGTGGCAATTAAGTTCCGGGAATTTAGTCATAACTCGGGAATTGTCGTCTAGAAATTGTCGTCTTTCAGTTTTGATCCAAGGCTGTAGTCGACAACACGTTTTGTTTGTGGGGAAAAAAAATCGAAAATCCGCCGAAAAATTCAGGTGGTGCATGGAGACGAGTATGTCAAAGGACTAATAAAGGCCCCGTAGCATCTATCCGACGGATGCCGGCCTGCTAAAATGCGAGAAGAGCCACCGCAGTCGAACGTCTTGCGGCACTGTTAGTAACTCCCATTCCCACCTCCTCGTGGCACCATTTGGAGATGTCTGGGCGAATGGCGAGCCTCCTGCGCCAAGAAACAGGATTAGCCGCTTGGGCCAAGGCCTAGTAAGCCGTAAAAAAAACACAAACTCCGAAACAACTACAAGCCTCGGATAAAACCGACCAGCTTAATATTCACGACCCTTGCAAAAAAACCAAAAAAGGGCAATGATCTTCGGCTCTGTACGTGGAATGTTAGCTCCCTAAATAGGCCACGTGCAGTCGAACAACTTGCGGACGCCCTATACCGCTATAAAGCGGACATAACCGCCATCCAGGAAATGCGATGGAATGGACCGGGTATAAAGCGGATGAAAAACTACGACATTTACTACTGCGACTGCTACAGGACAACGATTGTTCGGATTCCGGAATCGCTGTTCGAGGTGGACTAAGGCAAAAAGTCCTAAGCTTTCGGCATGTGAGCGAACGCCTCATAACGATCCGTATCAAGGCTAAATTTTTTAACATCAGCCTGATCTGCGTCCTCGCCCCCGCGGGAGACAAGGATGAATCAATCAATCACTAACCAGATTGATCACATCGCGATCGACGTCAGACACTCCTCCACTATTCTCGATGTTCGAACTCTCCGAGGAGCTAACATCGACTCGGACCTAATGGTCCGATAATCTTGTAATAGCCAAGATGTGCCAACGGCTATCACGAAACCAGCGGAGTAGAGTAAAAATACAAGGTTATGACGTCGGAAAGCTACTATCGCCAGAAACCGATCGTGCTTTTACCGATCGCGGCTCCCTTAAGCTCTCGAGTACACCTCAACCCTCCACACTATCAATAGAACAGCAGTGGAACCTTTGCAAACAGGGCCTTAAAAGCTCTGCATCCGAAGTTTTGGGCTTCAAGGCTCCACCACGAAGAAACACCTGGTTTGATGACGAGTGCAGGAGGATTCACACAGCGAAGCAGGATGCATATAAAGCCGAAATCAAACGCAGAATCACTCTTGCCAATCGCTGTTTCTTTGGGCTCAGGAGGCAATCGAGTAATAGAGCCCTCTCCTGAACGACAAAGTTGACTCTATATAAGACCCTTATCATCCCGGTCCTGCTATACAGCGCAGAAGCATGGACACTATCTAAAGCGGATGAAGAGGCCCTTGGTCGGTTCGAGAGAAAGATTTTGCGTGATTTTCGGGCCTTTAAGCGCAGACGGGGGGTGGAGGAAAAGATTCAACCACGAACTTTACGGGCTGTACAGCGACATGATTCTAGTCAGCCGTCTACGGATTCGCTGGGCCATGTAGAGCGAATGGACACGACAGTTCCGGCCCGGAGAGTCTTTGAATTCAACCCCGAGGGACGAAGAAGCAGAGGACGGCCGCACTTAAGATGGCGCACACAGGTGGAAGGGGACCTCAGCCAACTGGGTGTGCGGCAATGAAAAAGTCTAGCGAAAGGTCGTACTAGTTGGAGGGGCATGTTGGTTGAGACCCAGGTTCACCCTGTTAAGAAGAAGAACTTCCCTCCATGCTTGTGGGACATAACCCATCCCGAAGCACCAGCAGTATATGCGTTCTAGCCAGGGGATGATAAGTTCCCCTGGTTCTTGCAGCATTTTCGGGTATATACCGTCTATTCCTGGCGCTTTGTAAGGATCAAATGATTTTACCGCCCACAGAATTTTTTCTTTGGTAACGATCTTATCGATTATTTCAGACCCAGTCTGTTCCCTTATCAGTGTATTTGCCTTCTTGAATGTTCCCGCGTTTTCACAGTTAGGGAAGTGACACTTTAGTAGGGCGTCAAGCATGCTCTCGTTTGAGTCTGTCCAGCTACCATCAGATTTCCTGATAGAAGAAAAAAACACACAAAGATATGTACATACATATGTATGTAGTCTGCTTCCTCGATTTATGGCATTTTCCGAAGCACATTACCATGTCCATATCGAATTATTGATGTTTTCCAATGAACTTCGGCAGCCCCTCACGCCTTCTTCGACAAGAAAAAAAAAAAAAAAAAAAAAAAAAAAAAAAACATAAAACGAACACAGAGATCATAAGAAAGACTATTCCATCAACGCTTCCTACTCCATGTCACCTATCCAAATCCATCTCATCTCCAGGAACAACAGCAAAAGCAAACAAACCAACAAGGAACCATCCAGCATCGACCATTCACCATCCCGTGTGGTTTCTCTTTAACTCGCCCCTCTATCCGACTGTCCTCTTTCTCTCTGCGTATCTGTTCCATATATCCCAGTCAGAATGTAGGAATGACGAAATAGAATAAACTCTTGATTGTTTTCTAAAAAACAACGAAACAATTCTCCTAAAATTACCATTTAGACACTGATCTACACACAAATCATAAACATCCACGGTAACGTAGCGTGCCGTGCCGGACAGGCCTTTATTCCTCCCAATCGCTGTCTGTTGGAAAATGCATCGTAAAATTGGCTCTTGCTCTCTTCTGTGCTTCCATATATGCATTTCTTCTGGCGAAATCGGAGCAGGACTGATGTATCTGCAGAGGAGGAATCCTTTTTATTTTCTCAGACCACACTCTCTCTCTCTCTGTGTGTGTCTCTGGCGCAGTATATTTTAATCGTCCGCTCGTCTTCGATGTGTTTATGTTATTCTAAATCCCTAATGGAAATCTTGATGTTACTAAAGTTACTACTCCTCTATAGAAAGAATCCATCTTAAAAGGAAAGCACCCGCCTTTACCTCGCAATAACACAAGAATCCGAACCCGTGGGTTAGGATATGAGTACGTTTCTAAGTCATTAAGAAGCAGTCTTTGGTCTTCAGAATGCAGATGTGGCAGCCCATAAACAATGGATTAGTGTTCTAAAAAAAGAACGAATTCAGTAACTCAGACCACAAATGGGATTGAGAGTCTGAAAGTCGCCATTTTTCCCGATATGTTCGAGTATCTATCTACGAATTAAATGTGAAAAGAAGCAACTTCTGTCGGTCTTAATGACCCTCGAACCTTTACCGAAGATGGCGCGGACGGCATGTATACATTTATGGGTGTCATATTACAGTTTCACGTTCTCAGTCATACATAGTCATCGTTACGGTGTACGAGTATATAGTCATCATGTCCTTAAAGGTTTTCTGTGACAAATGGAGTTGCTGAAGAGATGATTTATCACTGATCTGAGTGGATTCTGGACTTTGAATTTGCCCCAATACCAATCGATCCTTCACCGATGACAACCGCTTGAATTCGTAGTTCATAAAACTTTCAGGACGATTTATAGTCATTGTTATTGGAAACTAGAAACTCATTGGCATTCCAATAACAACCGCACGACACGGAATTCCAACATAAATTCGATTTAAATGTGGATTATGTTCATCTGTCTAAAGCCATCGTATCCAACAACATCACCACCACCGCCCATCTATCGGGCTAGCGCGTAGCAAGTGTCTTCCACACACATGCCCATTCGGAAGCATCTTAATGCCTCTCGCGACTAAGACTGTGGGAAAATAATGAAAATTGTCCCACTGGTTGCGCTACATACTCGTATCTGCTGAGATCAATCAGCGTTGTAATCCGCCTCTTACATCTTTCTGTCTTCGGTGACTTTTCGTACGCATACTTGCTGGCATGTCATCCATCTACATATATTCAGTGCGGGATGCTAAGAGAGAATCTTATGAAAGAATCCGCAATGGGATGGCTGTTGGGTCCCCATCGAGAGTGAAATGAAACAGATGTGCGACGCTTACCCTGCGCCATGTACAGATACTTTTAATGAGCATTACTGTCGCGCTCTACTCGTATACATACTCGTAAACCGCAGAGGATTGCTACTGATCCTGATTTAATTAGGAACTCATCATGGTATCGAATTGCTATAGTCACACAGAGCTATTTGGAGGCGGAAGGGGCAGTAAATTGTTTTTTTTTGTCGTTTTGCTAGAAAGGAACTCTCCCATGACAGGTAAGTTGCCAAGGCGTTCCTCAGACCTGACAACAAACATGGATCATAGTTCGGGGTAAATATAAACTATAAACATGTCGACATGTGTTGTGTTGGGGTGGTGATGGAACGAAGTAAAAAATCGTTGTGTAAACAGTTTTTATTGAGTTAGTCGCACAGTAAAACACGAAAAAAAAAAATTAGACTTGGGTGGCTCTGTTGCCCAACTGGGTCGCAATGTTTACTTAGCGTGAAGACCATTTGAGGCGGGCGACAGTTGCTCCAGATGCTCACTTGTTTCACTGTCGTTGATATTGGCTGCTGGATGGGGTAAATATAATTTACAGAGAGTGCTTTCCTCATCGAAATGTGTCGCTGTTGCGTGTGGAATCGCAACTTTTTTGACCCAACTCAAGGTCTCTTTGTCTTCTGTATAAAATTCCTTACAAATGATAGTCAGATGGTGAGACGGTGCAAGGGTACGAGCTATACGATCGATGCATTAAATCTTCTCGAAGGAGTTCCATCGATTAGTTCTGGGACATCAAACAGGTGTGTGATTGTCATGGTGGCCAATTCTGGTGACATTTCGCCTCATAATGGACAATTCCCCTACAATCCCTTACACTCATCATCACCTTGTTTGCCATTAGTGCAGATTTACAAGTCGTTTGTGGCGAGTCACCGGCCCTTGACCATTTCACTGATGGTAGCACAGTCTATCAAATTTCTTTGCGTTGTTTCATGAGGCACCCCAACATTGAGCTCCCTTGAGTAGCCTGCTCTTTTTAAACGATTCCAGATGATGTTTAACGCCTTTACCATCTCCTGAGAGCTTGCGTGCTGCTTCTGCTCCACCAGCTGCAACTTTCCGTCGACTTTTTCCATGATTGGCCGAGCAGAGGGAGGTGCATTTTTAACACCGAAATTTCTGGAATGGAGACGAACAAGCCACTTCTGGGTCAGCATTCTCATTGTACACTTCACAAATTTTTTGGCATGTTTTTCCAGCGTTTTTACCTTTTTGTATAATAAAGAGAATCACGTGACGTATTTCCTCCGACATTTTACTCAAAAATGTAGACTGAAATGTCGCCTTTCAAACGCGTGTTCGTTTGGTAGAATTGGCTATAAAGCCAGAGCGGAAACCTACACCGATGATGATGGACAACTTGCAGTAGAGTCACAGTCGACCCTGAGAATATGGAAGGAACACTTCTGTAGACTGTTTATGGCGATGAAAGATCCAATACCGCTGGCAGGCAAAATGATCCATTCACAACGGACGAAGATGTGAGAGAATTCCGTCCACCCAACCTGTATGAAATTAAGCTGATAATTTCGAAGCTTTAGGCTAACAAAGCCGCGTACGCAGACGGCCTGTCCGCCAAGCTATATAAAGCGGCTGGAGATGAGCTCATAGTACGCATGCACCCAAGCATACCAAATCAACACCCGATCCCCTGTGTGTCTGTGCCTAGGGAGAAGCTATACGAAGTCATATCCAGTTTTAACATCCTTGACAAACTCGTCAGCGAGAATGATCGCAGCTCCATTAAGGTCGGTGGAGAATTAACCGAGACCTTTGATGTTAAAAAAAGGATTTAGACAAGGTGACGCGCTGTCATGTAATTTTTTCAACATCGTGCTTGAAAAGATGATACGAGACTCACTGGCCAACGAAAGAAGTACAATCTATTTCAAGTCTGTACAACGGATGACATTGACGTAGTTGAACGAACATAGCGGGACGTCAATGAAGCGTTCGACAGCATTGAGAAAAAGCGGCTAAAATGGGTCTTTTAGTTAACGAGGGTAAAACGAAGTATATGCTGTCAACCAACCAAAAAAGACCCACAACACCGTCGTGGTCTCGGCCAGAACGTCACAATTGGCAGCTACAAGTTCGAAGTGGTCGAGGACTTCGTCAACCTTGGCTCACCAGCGATAACAACACAAGCGCTGCGATCAAACGCAGAATTACTCTTGCCAACCGCTGCTTCTTTGGGCTCAAGAGGCAATTGAGATGTAGAGCCCTCTCTCGAAAGACTGAGGTTGCGCTATACAAAACCTTAACCATCCCGGTCCTCCTTTGTGGACGAAAGCGGGTAAAGAGACCCTTGGTCGTTTCGAGAGGAAAATTGTGCGTTCAGTCTATGGTCCCGTTTGTGTGGAGGAGAAGATACAACGACTAACTATATTATAACTGGCGTTTTTGGATTCAACGTCTAAGATGGCTAGCGAATGGACAACACAGCTCCGGCCCGTAGAGTCTTTGAATCCAACCCCGAAGTATGACGCAGCAGAGGACGACCGAATCCAAGGTGGCGCACACGGGTGGAAGGTGACCTTAACCAACTGGAGGTGCGTCGCTGGAAACAGCAGGCAAAATACGTACCAGCTGGAGAAGCTTGTTGGTTGAGGTCCAGTTTCACACCGCACTGTAGCGCCATCGAAGGAAGTAAGTAAGATCCAGCCTTTCTTCGCGAGTCCGGGTCACACACCTAAAACACGTGCTGGCAACACGACACCGTCTGGTCGGTAGGAACATATTCACTATGAACGATGCATCGGATGTCGAAAAAACGATCAAAGTAGCGACGTTGACATCTTCGCTTTCGTTGGCCGCTTCCCACTTTTTCCCACCCACATACACTCGTCTCCATACTTCTTCTTCTTAACAGGCGCAACAGTTCGGGGTGAACCTGGGCCTCAACTAGTATGATCTTTTGCTAGCCTTGTCTATTGCCACCCACCTAGTCGGCTGAGGTCTCCTTCCACCTGTGTGCGGCATCTTAAGTGCGGCCGTCCTCTGTTTCTTCGTCCCTCGGGGTTGGATTCAAAGACTCTCCGGGCTGGAGCTATGGTGACCATTCACTCTACATGGCCTAGCCATCTTAGGCGTTCAATTCGTAGACGCCTGACTAGACTCATGTCGCTGTACAGCCCGTAAGGTTCGTGGCTGAATCTTTTCCTCTATCACCCGTCTGCGTTTATAGGCCCGAAAATCACGCGCAAAATGTTTCTCTCGAACCGACCAAGGGCCTACTCATCCGCTTTTGATAGTGTTCATGCTTCTGCGCTGTACAGCAGGACCGGGATGATAAGGGTCTTATATAGAGTCCACTTTGTCCTTCGAGAGAGGGCTCTATTACTCAATTGCCTCCTGAGCCCAAAGAAACAGCGATTGGCAAGAGTGATTCTGCGTTTGATTTCGGAACTGATGTCGTTGTTCCAGGTCACTGCGGTGCCAAGGTAGACGAAGTCCTTAACTACCCCGAACTTATATCCGCCAATACAAACGTTCAGGCCAAGACGTTGGTGGTGAGCGTCCATTTTTGATGACAGCATATATTTAGTTTTGCCCTCGTTTACCGCCAGACCAATTTTCGCCGCGTCCATCTCAATACTCGCAAACGCCTCATTGACATCTCGTTGTGATCTACCTATCGTGTCAATGTCTTCGGCGTATGCAAGGAGTTGTGAGGATTTGAAATAGATTGTGCCTCTTGTATTGGCCAGTGATTTTTGCACAATCATTTGCACACGACAGGGCTTCGCCCTGCCTAAATCCTTTTTCGACATCAAAACTAAGGTAAGGTGTTCACGGATTCGGATGGAGTAGCGAGCATTCTTAAAAAGTCATCCTGCATAATCTGGTTTGGCAGGTAAGTCAAAGGTAGACTTAGCGTTGTATAGCTCGTCTCTAATTACGCTGTCGTATGCGGCTTTGAAGTCGACAAATAGGTCGTGAGTGTCGACTTGAAATTCATTGGTTTTTTCCAGGATCTGCCTGTGTGAATATTTGGTCGAGGCTGGACTTCCCTGGCCTGAATTCGCATGATAAGGACCTATCAGCTTATTTACAAAAAGCTGTGTTCACACAAAGCGGCAGAGAAGATTTTGTAGGCGATGTTAAGAAGACTTATTCCTCTGTAATTGGCGCAGTCAGAGGGGTCCCCTTTCTTGTGGATCCGGCATACGATGCTGAGACTCCATTCCTCAGACATGTTTTCCTCTGACCATATGTTACAGATAAGCTAGTGCATGTTCCTAACCAGGTTATCCCCAGCAGCCTTAAAGAATTCAGAAGACAGTCCGTCTGCGCCAGCAGCTTTATTTGACTTGAGTTTTGATATGGCAATCTTAACTTCGTCGTGGTCAGGGGGACGAAATTCTCTGCGGTCTTCGGCGACTAGAAATGGATCATTCTGCCTGACAGCGTATATTGACTAACATCGCCGTTTTACAGTCTGCACAAGTGGTTTTTCCATATTCTCAACACCGACTGCGATTCTACTACTAAGCGTCCCTTCTCATCCCTGCAGGCTTCCGTTTTGGCTTTATAACCTTGGCATGTTCGCTTTTTATCTGTTGATAAAACTTTGGAACGTCCCGCCTGCAGTGACACCTCTCCAAATCCTTAATCGCGCACTTCTCTTGCTCTTTCTTCTTTCTTCTGAGAAGCCTGCTCTCCTCCCTTCTTTTTAACTCGTAGAGCTCACGAGCTGCTCTTGTTCTTTATGCAGCGAGGCTTTATATGCATCCTGCTTCGCTGTGTGAATCCTCCTACACTCGTCATCGAACCAGGTGTTTTTTCGTGGTGGAGCCTTGAAAACTAAAACTTCGGATGTACAACTCTTCAGGGCTTGTTTGCAAAGGTTCCACTGTTCTATTGATAGCGTGGAGGGTTGAGGTGTATTGGAGAGCTTAAGGGAGACGCGATCGGTAAAAGCACGAGCGCTTTCTGACGTCATGGCTTTGTATTCTTACTCTACTCCTTAGCGCTCGTGATATTCGTAAGCGCATCTTGGCTACTACAAGATAGTGGTCCAAGTCTAGAATAGTGGAGGAGTGTCTGACGTCGATCGCGATGTGATCAATCTGGTTGGTAGTCGATTGATCAAAAGACCGCCAGGTGCCTTTGTGTATATCGAGGTGCGGGAGGCGTGTACCGGCTAGAAGGAGATTTCGCCCCGTAGCAAGTTCAATCAGCCTGTGTCCGTTATCGGAGGTGGTGTCGTGTAGGCTATGTTTGCCGATGACTCGTTCAAAGATGCTTTCCTTACCCAGATTAGCATTGAAGTCTCCTAGTACAATTTTGATGTCATAGCTGGGACATTGGGCATACGTTCTGTCTAGAAGATCGTAGAACTCATCTTTGGCGGAGTCATCTATGTCTTCTGTGGGGGCGTGGACGCAGATCAGGCTGATGTTAAAAAATTTAGCCTTGATACGGATTGTTATGAGGCGTTCGCTCACATGCCGAAAGCTTAGGACTTTTTGCCTTAGTCCACCTCGAACAACAAATCCGCATCCAAATAATCGTTGCCCTCTCTCGCTATAGCAGTCGCCGTAGTAAATATCACAGTTTTTCATCCGCTTTATACCCGGTCCATTCCATCGCATTTCCAGGATGGCGGTGATGTCCCCTTTATAGCGGTCTAGGGCGTCCGCAAGTTGTTCGGCTGCACGTGGCCTGTTTAGGGAGCTAACATTCCACGTACAGAGTCTCAGATCATTGTCCTTTTTTTCGCTTTTTTGCAAGGGTCGTCAACATAAATCTGGTCCGTTATATCCGAGGCTTGTGGTTGTTTCGGAGTTTGTGGTTTTTTTACGGCTACGGGTTACTAGGCCGCCGCCCAACTGACCAATCCTGTTTTTTGACGCAGGAGGCTCGCAATTCGCCCTTCCCCGTCTGCAATTTCCATAGGAAATCTATGGAAATCAATACTACAAGTATCGAAGCATATACATAGAACATCTTGTATTACAGTATCTCTCGTCCATTCATATCACTTTTTTGCTAATCCAAGTCATAAACAACCCGACCACACCGAAATCCGGGCCGGCCTCCTCCAAAACCGTTCATCCACCCCATAATCCGATTGCGACCGTAAAATTAGCAAAACTGACTTAGCGCCTTAAACAATATCGATCCTTCCTCACACCGAGGCGCTACACACATCCGACCATTCACACTTTCCGTATAGTATCTCAACAATTTCCCAAGAAATACAAACGATTAGCATTAGTAGTGAAGAAAAGATACACAATCTACAGTCTCGATCCTCGACACCCTCGTAGTGTTGTTTTCCTGCCCCATTGTCAGCGGCCAGGTCTGGAATTCCAGAACATGCTTAGGATTTTCAAAGGACTCACACTGAATTGCCCTCATATGGAATTTGCCGTTTTTTCCCACATATGTTCCTTATTGCCATGCCAATTCAAAATCATTTGTTCATGCACTGCAAGGAGTCGTAAAAACTTCTCAGTCAATAACCAACTAGACAATCATAGTGCTGCTCGGTGCCAGGGTGGGATACTTGTATTCGCACGTGTTTGATGTGAGATGATTGGCTTCAAGGATAAGGCATACCATAGCGCCAGATGAGAGTTACATCACTCCAGGAGCAATGCATCCTGTCTTCGGTGTACGCACATAAATGGAAAGTCGGAATCGGATTTCGTTGGAAAGACATACTCGTACATAAAATCGACGTCGCGTCATTGATCAAAGAAATGCATCTGTTGCTCCCGTTGTAAAGTGTTCAAATATAGCACAAACATACATACATAATCCACTTCGTCAAGCAAGATCGACTCGAACATGTTCTCATTAATGAGAGGGAATTGATTAATCCGCCAAAGTCTGCGCATCGTGTCCTCACATCTGCACAGTGACTCTCTGTTGTATGTACTGTTGGGGATCTAAATATAAAACAACTTCTCGCCAAACGATCGATACAAAAACACGCATCCCGATAGCAGGGTGTGCAAAAGCTGTGCGTATTATCAAGCCAGGGTCAGTCTGGGTGGAGCAAAGGAAGAAGAGAAGGAAGAGCCATCAAGCAGCACTTGAGATAGAGAGTTGCGCAGCATAATCATAATCGGGGCATCTTCAGAAGCAAGAAGCGCGTACATATGTATGAACACACTTGTACATAATTTATCTCATAATCACTCTAAACGTTCTTAGCTCATCCCGCCAATAGTCCCCCCCTCCCCTCCTTCTTCACGGATACAGATTCAGTTGCTTCGCCTGAAATTCAATACACTATCTGCTTTGAATTAGTGACGCCATGTTCTCGAGTCTTGAAGCTGACAGAGAACACCATTCGCATTGCTGTCAAGTTGCTGCTGGTTGAATTCGTCCCTCGTCGGCTCATCGAGCCCCTGGAAAAGAGGGGGTGGCACTCGTATCTGATCGTTGTTCTCTGTGAATTCATCTTGGCGCAAAATGCTTCGATACGCCGGATGATATAATGTGACAATAAAATGAAACGCGCTACAGTCAAGCCTATGTATATGCTGTGTCGTCTCCTCCGGTTTCTCAATGAAGGACGACTAATGAAAGATGAAAAGCAAAATGTTATTTGGATAGTCGCCATTTTCGAGGCTTTTATTTACAAACATTGTTTGTTCTTCTCGCCTTTGTTTATGCCTTTTTTCGCTTTTTGGTTTTGGTTTCTCTGTTCTTGCGAAAGACTTGAAGACTTGACGGAACGAAAGCACTGAGCTCTTGGCTTTTTGTATTTGTTCTTTTTTTTTTTAATTAATTTTCATGGAGTAGTATGTGCTGAAAGTTTTAAAATGAAGCGATACATGAAGGCAGAAATGATAAATCGATTTTTGGTTATTTTTAGAAACTAGAAAAATGTGAAAACGAATTACGAGTCTTTTAGCGAAAAGGCACTGAGAGTATGGACGATGGTGACGAGGGAAGTGCTTCACACGCCCAGGAAATTGATCAAGATCACATGGGCATCGTGAGTGGTCCACTTTTGTAGACATCCAAGGCTAGGGAATGACCATGACGAACATACGGACAGACAAACTCTTTTTTTGTGGTGATTACATACAGGTTCAGGGTAATGTAGCACAGCATTTGAGGGATTTGCAGGTGATTTTTGCGTTCCATGTATGATTCACAGTATACCGCATTAGCCAACAAACCTCCTCTACAGATAGGATCTTTAGTCAGGTGCCAACAGTGGCGGAAGTCTCATCTTAGACACGGCCGTCCTCTGCTACGTTATTCCTTGTGATAGAAATTAAACACTTTTTTCTGGGCCCCATCACGGCCTAGCTATTTTAGATACCGGATTTGTAGACACCTAACCCACCCACCGTCCGTCCGTACGATGATATCAGTGAATCCCGTCCCCCTGACCTGAAGGAATTTTTTTTTGTTTTTTGTTTTTTTGTTTGATTGCGTTACAGCCCATGAAGGACGAGAGCCAACTTCTCTCAATCACCCATCTTGTGTGTGATTTATTTTTTACACAGGTAAAAGGGACCTACAGTTTAATGCCGATCCCGAACGGCGTGAGTCGAGAAGCTTTTTCACGGCAAGAATACAACGGGGGGACTAACGTCCCTTCTTTCCAAGGTCATGGAAACGCTGATTAACCGTCGGCTTATGAAATATCTTGAATCACGGAAACTCCTGAATGACCGCCAATACGGTTTCCGCAGCAACAGATCCACTGGTGATTTGATGGCATATCTCGCTGAAAAGTGGAATCACTCGCTTCACCAAGCAGGAGAAGCAAAATTTTTGCACTGGATATTTCGAAAGCATTTGACAGGGTTTGGCACGAGGCCCTTTTGTCGAAAATGCGTGCTTTTGGGATCGATGAGTCCCTTTTTTAATGGATTAGTAGAAACTACCTTTCGAATCGTTCAATTCAAGTTGTTTTGGACGGATTCAAGTCTGATACTCACTTTGTAAATGCCGGTGTTCCCCAGGGCTCCGTTTTGTCTTCGATACTCTTTCTTATTTTTATAAATGACCTCTTGTCTGTTACTTCTAATCCAATTCACTCCTTCGCTGACGACAGTACCCTCAGCTTCTCATATTCGTTCACCAGTTTACGACCCTGCACTTCGGTTGTAGATAATGAGCGGCAGCGTATGTTAAGCTCATTAAATTCCGATATCGACAGCATCATCCAATGGGGTAAAAACAATAGAGTTTAATTTAATGCTTCCAAAACACAATGCTGTCTCTTGTCGTTAAAGCGTATAAATAACCCGCAGCCATTATCCATGAATGGCACTTGCATCTCAGAAACTGAAAAGCTTTCCATCCTGGGTATGAGCGTTGCTCACAATCTTAATTGGAGCTGCCGTATATTCAGTGTCGCCAAGAATGCTGCGAAATGCCTAGGATTCTTATACAGATGCAAGAAATATTTCTCACCCTTAGATCTGGCTACAATCTATAAGGCGTTCATTCGCCCCAAATTAGAATATAACGCTCATGTCTGGTCCGGTGCTTCCAAGACCTCACTGCACCTACTAGACAGAATACAAAAACGAGCCATAAAACTGATAGGTAATTCCAGCATTACCAAAACATTAGACTCGCTGGAACACCGCAGGAATGTTACCTGCCTCTCCCTGTTTTATCGTTACTACCACCAAAAATGCTCTGATGAAATAGCCAGTTGCATTCCGCCCCTTCAACATTTCTCCCGCAATACACGTCTCTCTAGGAATGCTCACAAATATACCCTGAAGCCCGCTTTCGGACGTACTGTCAAATATAGAGAATCTTTCATTAACCGAACCACACAAATCTGGAACTCCCTGCCGGATTCGGTGTTCCCCCCTCAATGCAACATGCAAGCATTTAAGATCAATGTCCATCGGCATCTCCTCTATTCCTCTTCCTTTCTACCATCTGCCCGCACTGTGTCGCCGACATAATAAGGTTATTAGACCTTGAGTACGAGCAAATTATTTAAAAAAAAAAAAAACGGGGGGTTTTGCCAGTACCCCGCCGAGGAGGAACGTCGCGAAATAAACATTCGATGGCGTTGGTGTTATCGGGATCCGAACTCGCTCATCGTGCGTTAGAGTCCAACACACTAACCACTGCGCCACGGCGTCCTCTGGACGAAGTTAGGAATGCTTTTTCTAAGGTTAAGCCGAACAAAGCTGCCTGAGCAGACAGACTACCTGCCGAGCTCTTTAAGGCAGCTGGAGATGACCTGGGTGGGAGTATGCACCAGCTCATCTGTTACGTATGGCCAGAGGAATGCATGCCCTATGAGTGGAATTTTAGTATCGTTTTCCCGATCCACAGGAAAGGAGACCCCTTTGTTTCCGTCAATTACTTACTTACTTACTTATCGGGCCAGCGATCCATGGAGGATCTGAGCCTGAGCAATAGCTGCCTTCCATCGTTAACGGTCCCGGGCACTCTGCCTCCAGTTATCAAGGCCAAGATGTCTTACATCCGCGACTACTTGGTCTTTATACCGGAGGTTCGGTCGAACCAGGAGGCTCGGAGTCGAAGACCCTCTTATCTGGAGCGTTGATGTCCATGCGCTCGATGTGGCCGAGCCAGTGTATTCGACGGATTTTTCCCTTCCGGACTACAACCACATCTTTGTACATCTTTGTTATGTCTTCTTCTCAATTCACCTTCCTCACAGACAGGACCAAATACAGAAAGAACCCAAAATCAGCTCCGCTGTCCTGCTTAACGTCCAGCTTTCGGCTCTGTACAGTAGGACTGGCAGTATGAGCGTTTTGTAAAGCATGACTTTGGTCTTTCGAGTGAGGAGTTGTTTGGACAAGCCGAAGTAGTAGCGGTTGCCAAGGCGATTCTATGCCGGATCTCCACTGTGGTGTCATTTGTGGAATTTACGTTTGCCCCGAGGTAGACAAACTCCTTAACTACCCCGAAATTGTAGCTGTCAATTGTTATATTTTGTCATAGGTGGTGAGCGACGGATTGGGTTTTGCTTGACAGCATGTACTTCATCTTGTCCTCATTGACCTTAAGACCAACTCGTTTCGCCTATTCTTCAATCGGCGTGACTGCTTCCACAATGTCACGGCGAGTAGACGCGATGATGTCGATATCCTCCACGTATCCTAGCTGCTGGACGGACTTGTAGAAGATAGTGCCTTCCCTGTTGACACCTGCTCGTCGCACTATCTGCTCCAGCACCAGGTTGAAGAAGTCACATGACAGCGCATCTCCTTACCGAAATCCGGTGCATGTTTCAAATGGTTCCGAAGTCTTAGAAACGAGTTGCACGGTGCATCGCGTATTTCTTAGCGTGGCGCAACACAACTGGATCAGTTTTCCCGAGATCCCGAATTCGGTCATCGCACCAAACAGTTCTTCACGATGAATGCTGTCCTATGCGGCTTTGAAATCGATGACAAGATGGTGTGTATCGATTCGAAGCTCGTTGGTCTTTTCCAGGATTTGTCGAAGTATGAAGATTTGGTCTATAGTCGATTTGCCGGGCCGGAGAAGCTGCCGATTAGTGCGGTGTAAAATGGCTTAAGACGTTCACACAATACGCTGGACAGGATGTTGTATGCGACATTGAGCAGGGATATACCTCTGTAGTTCTTGCAAGAGGTAAGATCGCCTTTTTTGTGTATGGGACAACTAGAGATGGTATTCCAGTCGTCGGGCATGCTTTCATCTTCCCAAATTCTGTAGATGATCTGGTGTATGCTCCCTACTAGAACATCGCCGCCAGCCTTGAAGAGCTCTGATGGCAAGCCATCTGAGCCTGCGGCCTTGTTGTTCTTCAGCTTCTGAATAGCTGTACCGACTTCTTCGATGCTAGGTAGGAGGACTACTTCAGCGGCTGGAGTTGGGATTTCCTCGGTCCCTACCACTCTCTCTTGGTCATGCTCGTTAAGCAACTGCTGGAAATTCTGCTTAAATACATTCACTATTCCCTGCGGGTCGGTGACAAGATTACGCTCGCAGTTTCGAAGAGCCTGGGTGCCCTTTTTGAAGCCTCCTGCAAGGCCTTTGGCTTTCTTGTAAAAGGCTCGTATTTTATGTTTATCCCTCGACTCCTCGATATCCTTGAGCTGGGAGGCTGCGAAGATTCTTTTCTTATGTCGCAGTAGTTTTTTCTCCTCCCTTCTTCTGGCTCGGTACTCTTCTTGCGCTGCCCTGGTTTTCCTCTGCAGCGCCTTTTGGTACGCCTCTTCGGTTGCTGCCTTTTTCTGTTCACACTCGCCATCATACTACGGGTTTTTTGTCGGGGTGGCAGGTATCCTTAGGTGGTTTCGGCTACTTCCTGAATGGCTGAACCGAAATGTAATCACATATTATTGGCATTTGTGTTCGACGTAGGCATACCGTAGAGTCTTTCGCGCAGCTGCTCCCTGTGGACTCCGGTAACCTCCGGTGTGCTCAGGCGCCCAATGTCGAACCTCCTCCTGGTGGGCTTGTGCAGCTTTCTGACATTGGACAGTCGAGCTCTGAATTTTGCTGCTACGAGGAAGTGGTCAGAATCGACTTTTGCCCCTCTGAATGTTCGTACATCCAGGATGTTTGACGAGTGCCTTGCGTCCATGAGCACTTGGTCGATTTGGTTGGCGGTTCGACCGTCCGGAGATCGTCAGGTTGCTGTGTGGATTCGCTTACGAGGGAATCTTGTGCTACTTATCACCGCATTACGAGCTGTCGCGTCAATTACAGAGGTATAAGTCTCCTAAACATCACCTATAAAATCTACTCTGCCGCACTGTGTGAACGCCTGAAACCGTTCGTTAATAATCTGATTGGTCCATATCAGTGTGGTTTCAGGCCCGGGAAGTCCACTGTCGATCAAGTATTCCACTGCGGCAGATCCTGGAGAAAACCAACGAGTTCCAGATCGACTTTAAAGCTGCATACGATAGTATAAATAGAGACGAGCTTGCTCCATCAGGGTCGAAAGCGACTAAACCGAAACCTTTTATGTCAAAAAAGGTTTTAGGCAGGGCGACACGCTATCGTGTGACTTTTTCAACATCGTCCTTGAAAGGATCGTGCAAAAATCACTGGTCAAGACGAGGGGCACCATCTTTTTCAAGTCCGTGCAACTGCTCGCATATGCTGACGACATTGACATAATTGAACGAAGTCAGCGAGATGTCATTGAGGCTTTTACGAGCATTGGGACGGAAGCGGCTAAACTGGGACTGGCGGTAAATGAGGGCAAAACGAAATACATGACGGGTGAAGGTGGGCAGGATAGTTGAGATTGTGGGAATATCAGGAGAATGGATACAAAACATCTTGCACAAAGAATTAGGTATTCAAGGCTCCTCGCAAGAGCGTGAATTTGTAAATGAGCAAACGATATTCTCAGCAATCTGTGGACCGATTCAATAGACATCCATCCTGTTCCTCGTGTTCATAGAATTGGAAAGAGCAGAACAATTATAGGAGAATATTACTGCAACCTTCTTGACCACATCCTTAACCAGAACAGCGGACCTGTACACAAGGGTGTGTGGGCGATGGAAAAACTACGAGTTTTAGGAAACGATTTGCTGGGTCACCTCCATATTTATCTAATTTGGCACCCTCAGACTTCCATCTGCTCCCAAACTTGAAGAAATTTGTCCCTGGAACGTGCTTCTTACCCAATGAAGAAGTTTAGAGGGCCGTACATGAATATTTTCACAGCCTTCCATGCCCTCACTTCTGGGAAGAAAGACTAATATTAGGAAAACGCTAGACCAAGTGTGCAGAAAAATGAAATAATTTGTTTAACGGGAAATCGCAGTCTTTCATTGTCAGGCTGGGAAATGTTTGCCTTACCCTCGTAAAAAGTGGCAAGCCTGAACATTTGGATTGGTAGTCTTCACGTCCTAAATGATGGTTCGAAAAAAGGGGTTATACTCTACTTAAGCTGCTGTTGCTCAATCCTATGGTCGAAGTATGAACGAATTCAACATAATTGCTCTTCTCTTCGTTGCCAATTTTTGTGAATACTATAGGACCAATATGTCTACCTTGAGGCACATTTGAACTAATTAAATCAATTTGTTCGACCGTTGGAAGTGCGGAAATTGCTGGAAAGTACATTTTTTAACGTGCCTGATTAAATGAGTGAAAAATCATCGATAATGGGATGTTGCTGGCTGGTTTATGTATCCTTACGTAAGGATACCAGATAGTGGAAAAAAAAGAAATTGGAAAAGGACAGGGCCTGACATTCGGCATAGCAAGTCAACTGCTGTCTGTATTCTACTCGGATGAATATAGTACCACATCGAACGCGCATGAGCAACCGTGAACTATAAAATAGATTAAAAAATGCTGCACCTTTTTAACGAGTTGGAGGTCAATTCAGGAGCTCCTTCGGTCAAATTGACTAACATTTAGAGTTGCTTAGAGTTTACCTTTATGTTAAGCTGTTAGTTAGACCCAAGAGCCTCCCTTCTTTGGGCACCATGTCGTGACGGGAGGCTTAAGATGTCATAGACCTCGAACTTAGACTCGAAAACCCAAAAATAAATGGACAACCATTGTGAACAGGAAATGGGCGGCCGGTTAATCCTCTTAACCGATGTCGTCAAAAACCACCAAAGCGCCGTCAGTTTTCTGGCAATGTTGAGGAGCTTTTGGCAAAAAAAGGGACTCATCGCCGGCAAAGGTCCTCTGGATCTACATATGTACTTGGCAATGAGAAGACCTATACCCTCATATGCATCGACTGTCTGGTGGTACATATAGGCTAACACACAAACACGTCGTAGCCTCTTTCACCAAACTCCAAGGAACGGTTTGTCTCAGCTACACAGGGGCCTTCCCCAGCACGCTGCGCGCTGCCCTAGAAGCTATGATGAACTTTCCACCCCTTGATATATATATCAGAAGGTGTGCTTTGAAAGCCATGTCTCGTCTTAAGAGAAATGCCTTTTGTAACAACTCGCACAGGAATAACAGTGTGATTGCGCAAGAAATGTCCTGCGACCCCTGTCTCAGGGATATGCCTTCTGACGCATTGACACCCGTTATCCTACTGCGCTGTAATTTTACAGTCGAGTTTGCATAGCGTCAGGACTGGCTCTGGCTGGATACTGAACCTGGAAGCCATCCACATTTTCACGGATGGAGAAAATGGGCAAGGGTCCGGAACTGGGGTCTTCAATGACCGCGAAAACAACCGACTGCACTTCTCGTTAGGAAAATATGCGTTTTCAATCAGACATACACGCAATCCTAATGGCCATGCAGTATGTTGTGAAGCACAGGTGGATGGGGAAAAGCATAAGCGTTTGCAGTGACAGCCAAGCTGCAATCAAAGCTGTGTCCAACTCTTCAACTAGCTTCAAATTATTGCATATATTAAAGACCTTCTTGAACGGAGTCGGTAGACGAAATTCTCTAAGGCTTGTATGGGTTCCAGGTCAATCTTGGATCCCAGGAAATGAGATCTCTGATGAACTCGTCAGAATGGGTTCAGATGTGAGATTTTCAGGACCTGAACCCGCTCCAGGTCTACATGCGTCCACGCCAAATTCCTACATTAACGATTGGGTGTTGAATACACGCAACAGTAGATGGGGCAATTATCCAGGATGCAGGATGACAAAGCGCATATGCCTTGATATCTGCAAGAAATCCGCAGCATTTCTCATGTCCTTAAAAAGAATTGACTGCAGAAGACTTGTGGGAGTCATCACGGGCCGTTACACTCTTGCTAAGTATCTCTGCGTCTCAGTGAGACGCCTACTTGTGCTGCATGTTGCGAGGAGCATTTTTTCTGCGACAGTCCCGCCTTTGCTCCCGCACGGTGGCGCACCCTTGCGTCGCTTTTAGCTCTACATCACTGAAGCTCCTTCTCATTTTTCCCCGGCAATCTTGTCGACTGTCCGACCTGGACCTTGCCGAGGTAGACCTTAGAGAGGCTATGTCAGACTTCGATCTGGATTCTAATGAAGAGTCTCCCAACGTCACAGCGGTGGAGGTAAAAGACTGCGGCCATCATGCTGCGAATCCTACAAATTAATCCCCACCACTCCATTGCGGCATCGACCGCCTTGATGCTCCGCCTCACTAAAAGCGGAGAAGATGTACTTCTGATCCAGGAACCATGGACTCGAACGCGGACTCGAAACATCAGAATACAAGCTCAACTACGTGCGCGATGCACGTGACCTATAGTGACCAGGATACTACGGCTATTAGTGTCGAGGGTAACTCCTTCAAGCTCTGGATTGCCTCGGCCTATTTAGCCCACGACCACCCAAGTCCTCCCCCTCCGGCTAACGTGGTGAATCTGATCAAGGATGCTGAGCAAGCAAATGCCGGACTTATAATAGGGTGTGATGCCAACGCATACCACACGATATGAGGTAGCAGTAGTATCAAGGATCATCTTTGTTTAATTATTTACTACATACTAACCTCATCGTTTGTAATAACGGCTACGAACCATCTTTTATTACTAAGAATAGACAGGAAGTTCTAGATGTAACTTTCGCATCGCAGGACATTGCCGACAAAGTGAGGGAATGGAAAGTCCTAAAAGAGCTCCCTCCCTCCCTCTCCCTCTCTGATCATCGCTATATTCAATTCAGCATAGTCAGCCATGTCAGTTCCCCAGCTCTCTTCAGGAACTACAGGAAAACTGATTGGCAAAAATATAGAACCTATGTTGAACCCTACCTAGGGACAAGACACCCTACCTATCCGCACAACCCTGCGGAATTAGACAGCTTAGTAAATGAGCTGACAAAAACCCTCAACAGAGCACTGTCTAATCTTGTGCGGTTAGCACCCCCAGAGGCAAACCCGAACCCCGCTGGTGGAATGAAGAGATAGTCTCCCTTAGGAATGGGAGCAGAAAGCTCTTTAACAAAGCAAAATGTACCCGCTTGCAAGAGGATTGGGACCTCTATAAGGAAGCACTAACATCTTTCAAAGCAGCGACCAGGAAGGCCAAAAGGCAATCTTGGAGGAACTACTGCGAAAATATCAAGGCGGTTTTCGAAGCTACAAGAATAAGGAAGATTCTGACTTCGGCCCCTAATGCCACCTAATGCGGAATGATGGTTCCTGGACGACTTGCGGAACGGTAGCCCTGGAACTTCTTCTGAACGCAGACTTTCCGGGCAGTAGTGACTCGGCTATGACACCTCCTCAAATCATCCAGCCGACGATATCCTCCTTCGAGCGTGCTCCCAACCTGGTCAACAACAACATTGTCCTATGGGCTCTAAAGAGCTTTGAACCCTACAAGTGTCCAGGACCGAATGGGATCATACCAGCAGAACTCCAACAGCTGGCAGATCTCATCCTTCCCTGGCTTGAGGTAATACATATACAACAGTTGCCTCTCCCTATCCTATATCCCCAGCAAGTAGAAGGTATCCAAAGTCATTTCCATACCAAATGACTCGAGGCCTATTAGTCTTATTTCTTTTCTATTAAAAACTCTAGAGAAGATTTTAGACGCACACATTCGTTACAGTTGTATCTCAGGAAGGCTGTCGAATAACCAACATGCCTACAACAAAGGCAAATCGGTGGAAACAGCACTCCACTCACTGGTCAGCAAAATAGAAAAGTCAGTAACAATGTTGAGCCATGGGCCATAACCAAAGCGCTGTCTGATCTGGGTGTTACGGGATCAGTGATAGAACTGGTACGAAAACTGCTAACGCAAAGAGTCGTCAAAGCCAACTTCGCTGGTGCCGTCTCAACTAGAATGGTCAGCAGAGGTACACCACAGGGCGAAGTACTCTCCCCTCTCCTCTGGAACGTGGTGGTCAACGAACTATTACTGTTGCTAGAACAGGAAGGGTACGCTGTGACCGCCTATGCAGATGACATTGCTATTACCGCCACAGGAAAATTTCCCAGCACTCTAATCGCCCTAATGCAGGGTGCATGCAGTAGAAACCTGGACCCATCCTTCAACCCACCGAGGTTGGGTGGAACCAGTGTTGGCATTAATCGATTAATTTTTAAATCAACCACTTAATTTGATTAATTTTAATCAGATTAAATTAATCATGATTGAAATAATCGTGATTAAAAAAGTAGTCTTAATCATGATTATTGGAGTTAATCATTAATCAATATTCATTAATTGATTAACTTGATTATGATTATTTCTTGAAACATATGTACTTACTTACTTACTTATCAGGCCTGCGATCCATGGAGGATCTGAGCCTGAGCTATAGCTGCCTTCCATCCTTGACGGTCCCGGGCACGCTGCTTCCAGTTGTCAAGACCAAGATGTCTTACATCCGCGATTACTTGGTCTTTATACCGGAGGTTCGGTCTTCCTCTTCTTCTCGAACCAGGAGGCTCGGAGTCGAAGACCCTCTTAGCTGGAGCGTTGATGTCCATGCGCTCGATGTGGCCGAGCCAGTGTAGTCGACGGCTCCTTGCCTTCCGGACTACAACCACATCTTGGTACAGCTCGTAGAGTTCGCGGTTGTGTCTTCTTCTCCATTCACCTTCCTCACAGACAGGACCAAATATCCGGCGCAGAATTTTTCTTTCGAAAGAACCCAAAATCAGCTCCGCTGTCCTGCTTATCGTCCAGCTTTCGGCTCCGTACAGCAAGACTGGCAGAATGAGCGTTTTGTAAAGCGTGACTTTGGTCTTTCGAGTGAGGATTTTTGACCCCAGTTGTTTGGACAAGCCGAAGTAGCAGCGGTTGCCAAGGGCGATTCTACGCCGGATCTCCACTGTGGTGTCATTTGTGGAATCTACGTTTGCCCCGAGGTAGACAAACTCCTTAACTACCTCGAAATTGTAGCTGTCAATTGTTATGTTTTGTCCCAGGTGGTGAGCGACGGATTGGTTTTTGCTTGACAGCAGGTATTTCGTTTTGTCCTCATTGATCTTAAGGCCAATTCGTTTCGCCTGTTCTTCAATCGCCGTGAATGCTTCCACAATGCCACGGCGAGAACACGCGATGATGTCGATATCATCCGCGTATCCTAACAGCTGGATGGACTTGTAAAAGATAGTGCCTTCCCTGTTGACGCCTGCCCGTCGCACTATCTGCTCCAGCACCAGGTTGAAGAAGTCACATGACAGCGCATCTTCTTGCCGAAGTCCGGTGCATGTTTCGAATGGTTCCGAGGTCCTAGAACCGAGTTGCACGGTGCATCGCGTGTTTTTGAGCATGGCGCGACACAACTGGATCAGTTTTACCGGGATCCCGAATTCGGCCATCGCCCCAAACAGTTCTTTACGATGATTCGATCAGCCTTTTAGACCAATCAAATTTAAACTTACATTTAATTTGGACATAGTTAATCTGATAATCAAATTAACGATTAATGATTATGATTAATAATCTTAATCATTTTAAAATTGATTTTGATTAATTAATCTTAATCAACATTTTTGATTACGATTTTAATCATTAATTTTTAATCGTTAATCAGATTAACTTTGGGCCAACACTGGGTGGAACGCAACTAATAATCAAAGATAAGGCTAAATACTTAGCCCTAATCCTTGATAGGAGGCTAAATTGGAACCCCAACATTCTTGATCGTGTCACGAAAGCAATCACTGCCCTCTACAGCTGTAAGAAAGTGGTGGGCAAGAAGTGGGGTTTCCAATCAAGCATTATGCTATGGCTCTACACAGCAGTCATAAGGCCCATTCTCCTATTTGGCGCCGTTGTCTGGTGGACTGCTCTGGGCCAGGCAGTCTATCGAAAGCTTCTGGGGAAAGTACAACGATCGGCCAGTTTATATATAAGCGGAGCGATCAGATCAACCCCCACGGAGACGCTAAATATCTTATTACATTTTCCACCATTGGACCTCTTCAGCAAGCAAGTTTCTGCCTGCGCGGCCCTACGGATTAAGGGCATAGAAAAATGGCCCACATCTTATAAAGTCCATACAACCATTCTTAATCACCTTAAAGTACACATGTACACAGACTACATCATCCCGCAGAATGTGTTCACTAGGAACTTCGAAGTTGCCCATCCATCCAGGGAGGAATGGGCTGAAGGAAAAGCTATACCAAAGTACTCGATTTCCCTCTATACCGATGGCTCCAAGATGGGGTCTGAATGATAGGTTGACCAAACCACTGTAGTGTGTATCAGGCAGAATTAACAGCGATAACGGAGGCCCCTGCATGGCTCAGGATCAATGTAAGATCCGCTATGGATATTATCTTTTCACGGATAGCCAATCTGCGATAAAATCCCTGACCGCGGTAACCCACAAATCAAAGACATCCCTTAACTATCGCTTATCTCTAGATGAGATTTCTGAACATTAAAGTACTGTAAGTAAGGGGGCAAGCACACTCAGTCTTCCTACCCTCGGGTACCTAGAAACACGGTAAAGCACATGATAAAACTCCGTACCATAGAGGCGACCAACCTCAAATGGAATGAAAGTAATTTCGGCTTTATCACTAAACAAATCCGGCCTAAGTAAAGCCTAGGACGAACCAGGGATCTAGCGGCAACCAAAAGGGCAACTTTAAGCACTTTAGTGGGTGTCATTACAGGTCATTGCATCATTGGAAAACACGCCGCCAGATTAAGGCTGCCCTACAATGACTCCTGCCTCGGCTGCATGGACGAGGAGGAAGAGGAATCAATACATCACCTTCTCTGTTCACGCCCCTCTTTTGCGAACCGCAGGAGGATCTATGTACCTCGGCGCGCCCTTCTATGAAAATCTAAGTGAGCTAGCAGATCTAAAAATAGCTCAACTCCATCGCTTCATTTAGAAGCACCGGTTGGTTCTCAGGTAGCATATCGGAGTAATACGATCCATGTAGTATCACAATGGGCCGACTTCGCCCTACGTGTGGCTTATGCCAACCACTTGTACCTAACCTAACCTTAGCGGCAATTTGAGCTTGGAAAAGAGCCCAAGGGCCTCAGCGGAGTACTGGCATGTTGCACCAAGTTGTGAAGGGTCAGTCGGAGCTGATGAAACGATACAAAGGAGTTCATTGATTCAAACTGGCGATTGCGTAAGAATTCGCCTAGAGTTAGAGTTAGAGAGGGTACGGGGGTGGGACAAAGTCGCCTGATCACTGCGGCCACGAGTGGGCCTATTGTGATGTCCCCCACTTACAGTTCACTCAAAAATCCTGAGATGGTGATAAAACTTAGTATGCTTTTGAGTGAGCTAGCAGCGATTCCTTCCGCTTCAAGATAATACCTGCCTAAGTGACGATGACGTGTACTGACAAGGCAGTTACAGTGGCATAGTATGTGCTGTTGACTAGGCAGGGTCCAGTAAGGCTCCGGATCTGGGCGGGGGTCCGGTGCTGGGGTCTTCTTTGAGCGCGAAAACATCCGACTGCACTTCTCCTTAGGAAAATATGCGTCTGTCTTCCAATCAGAGATATGCGCAATCCTAATGGCCATGCACTATGTTGTGAAGCACAGGTGGAAGGGGGAAAGCATATGCGTATGTAGTGACAGTCAAGCTGCACTAAAAGCTGTGTGTAACCCCTTAACTAGCTCCAAATTAGTGCTTGAACTCAAGTCCTTCTTGAACAGAGTCGGCAGACTAAATTCATTAAGGCTTGTATGGGTTTCAGGCCACTCTGGGATCCCAGGAAATGAGACCTCTGATGAACTCGCTAGAATGGGTTCAGAGGAGAGCTTCTGAGGACCTGAACCCGCTCTAGGTCTACCTGCGTCCACGGTAAATTCCTACATTAACGATTGTGTATTTAACACACACAACCGTAGATGGAGGGATTGCCCGGGTTGCAGGATGACTAAGCGCGTATGCTCTGATGTCTGCAAAAAATCTGCAGCATTCCTCCTGTCTTTAAGGAGAATCGACTGCAGAAGGCTTGTGGGAGTTATCACGGGCCATTACACTTTTGCCAAGCATCTCTACGTGCTCGGCATCAGTGAGACGCCTACCTGTGCTGCATGTGGCGAAGAGGAGGATGATACTGCAGAGCATTTCCTCTGTTATTGTCCCGCCTTTGCTCGCATACGGTGGCGCACCCTTGGAGCCGACGTGGTGTGTGCCCAATCTCTTAGCTCTACATCACTGAAGCTCCTTCAAATCCTTCAAATCCGGAAAACGGAGAAAATACAGTAATGTAAGGTGTCTGTCTGGTGTACAATGGACCAGTGATTGCGTCTGGGTGCTCCAGCGGATAGCAGAAGCCTTCAACAAACAAAAAAAAAAAAAAACAGGAAACCTGTGATTAAGCGAATCTGACTCCTCGAAAGCATGAGGAGTTGTTTCGTTCTTCTGAGAGATAGAGATGTAGTTGGGAGGAACAACTTGGCTTGTCTGCTACCTCTCGTTTGCAACCAGTAGTGATCCGTCGTGTTCCTTAACCAATTGTTTATGCAGCATTTGGTGGTGCTGATGGGTATGCTGCAGAAAGGCTGTGGCATCATAAATGGTGATAATATCTCTGCTGGAAAAACGGAGTTATGTCTGTCCATGCTGACGTAGATGCATGTGCCTGTAATTGCTCCGCATACTCCAGCCCCCACGCCTTCGTTCGTTTTGGAGCCATCTGTGTACCACACGTAGGATCCACGATTGAAGGAGGGTCTATCCTGTTCCCAGTTTTGTCGGTTGGGGAATGTGACCTTGTAGTTTTGGCTGAAGTTGTATCTGGGGAGACAGTTGTCTGTAAGAGATATCTTTAGGATTTCATGCCTGTTTATTTCGGTAAAGATATCAGGGTGAAAGAGCATACGGTTAGAGTCATCCTCCACGATCAGTCTATGGGCGAAGACAATTGCTTCTTTCTTGAGTTGGAGATGAAGAGGTGGCAGGTCTGTGATGAATTCTAGTGCTGCTGTGGGGGTTGTTCTCATGGCCTCGGTGATACAGATGCAAGCTAGTCTTTGCAGTTTGTTGAGCTTGGCTTACACTGATACTTGTTTTGTTTTGTGCCACCAGACGGGCGCAGCATTTGTGAGAATTGGTCTAGTGATTGCTGTATATAGCCAGCGGGACATTTTGGGGCTTGTGCCCCAATTTTTGCCAGTGAGACTTTAGCTGGTCCATAATGAGATCCTGGCTTTCTCTATGGCCTTTGTAATGTGAGCGTTCCAAGTGAGCTTTTCGTCTAGAGTTATTTGACTTCTTTTGAGAACTCTATCGCTTCACCAAAGAGGGTAGGTTTGGGAAGTTTGTGCCTATTCCTCCTTTTGGTGAAGGCGACTATAGTGCTTTTGCCTGGGTTGACCTTTAGTGCAACCTTTATGAACCAGTTTGCAACAAGGTTTAGTGCCCGTTGGAGGAGTTCCGAGATTGTGTTTTCGAATTTGCCTCTAACCAGGATCACTATGTCGTCAGCATAGCCTTGGACATAGAAACCATTGTTGCTGAGTATGTTTATCAGTTCATTTACCACGATGGACCACAGGAGAGGTGAGAGAACCCCGCCTTGAGGGCATTCTTTCGCGGCATTTACACTGTGAGGCGTTTATTTTCCTATTGCTAAGCATGTGTTGGATCCAATTGCACGTGGTGTTATCCACCCCTGTGCTGAGGATGCAACGTTTTATTTGAGTGTAGTCGGTGTTGTCGAAAGCACCCTATCGCAATTTCTTTGTCGCTCAGAGATTTGTTGATTCGAGCTGTTAGCTCCTGAAGAGCATGCGTGGTCGATTTCCCAGGCTGGTAGGCATATTGGTTTTTGTGAAGTGGTGATCTTTTCAGGGCACCGTCCCTGATATGCCTATCCAGAATTTTTTCCAATGTTCTTAGGAAGAAAGAGGTAAGGCTTAGACCGATAAGCTTAGGGCTTAGGCAGGTCTGTGGGTCTACGGCCTACTTTGGGAATGAATTTTACCTTTACCTCTGTCCAGCTCGTTGGTATGTATCCCCATGCATAGCTGGTTCTAAAGATGTTGATAAGCATGGGGCCAATTTGCGCATTTCCTTTCTGAAGGAGGGCTGGGAAGATGCCATCCTCCCCCGGGGATTTGTACGGGTCAAAAGAGTTAATGGCCCATTTTATGCTCCCCTTGTGGAAAATTGTTCGTGCTTTCTTCCAGACCTCCCTGTTGGGTCTAGTTGCCCTGATCTGCGGAGGTATGTTAGAGAGATTAGAGGAAATGATGTTGGAGTCTGGGAAGTGCGTACTGGTTAAAATGTTTAGTACTTCTGTACCACCCTCCGCGTAAGTGCCATCTGCTCTCCTCAACAGTCCAATTTGGTTAGTGTGCTCTTTTGCGAGAACTCTGTGGATGCGAGCGCTGCTCTGTATGTCTGATAGACTACTGCAGAACTTTTTCCATGAGTCTCTTTTGGCTCTTCTAATCTCTTGGTTGCAGTTGGTGAGTGAGGCACGGTACTGTGTCCAGTCACCAGTCCGTTTAGCTCTGTTGAACAGTTTCCTGGTCAGTGCTCTTAGCTTGGCCAGATTGCGGTTCCACCACGGAGTGGTACGATTGCCTGACTTGACTTTCTCTGGGCAAGCGTTGTGAAAGGCAGATGGGATGGTGGGATTAAGGCTGTCACAGCTGACTTCGAGGCTGTCTATGTCTCTGATGCTATTGGGACAGTTTTCGCCTATATTTAGGGCACCTTTTTCAAACGACAGCTTTTAGCTGACAGACAGGTAGGTAATCAGAAACGCTCTCAAAAGTAGAAATTGGCTTCTTCACTAGATGAATATCGGCCCCACCCACCTAGAATCCCACCTTCAAGCAAGAACCTTAACCAAACTGTCAATGGAATAACCCAATACCTAATACCTCCGCATAGCCTATTACACCTAAGCGCCTGTTAATAGGTGCAAAAACGAAAAGCAAAACACATCATAAAACAATATGTCTCGTCGTAAATAAATTAAATGCTATCCTTAAGCGGTCAGTCCTTTACTTATTTTTACAACACCCTCAGGACCTTTTCTCCGCCAAATTGTTTGTTTGGGAAAAAACTCTGAATTTCCACAAAACCTCGGAAAAGCCCTACATATCGTCTCTTCGCAGACGACATACTCTACTTTTCTATCTTCGGAAATCCACAGACAGGATTCAGTAGAACCACGATGAGCATGTGTATATATCAGGTAGTCCCATACACCCTGATCCGCTTTAATCCGTTTTAATTGTAATTTAGACCGGAAGTCGGATTCATGCAAAAAGTTGACTTGTCATTCGCGATGGAGTCGGTGGATTTCTTGGAAAACGACGACACAGTGAGTGAATTCAGGGGGCAGAAAATTGGAACAAAAAAAATGAAGAACGTCACAAACGACACAATAAATCACCACCGGATGCGCAGACTGGAGACTTCCTTTCGCATTAAACCAAGGCCCTTCTCTGTTCATCTTGTGTGCTCTTGTGTGTGTGTGTGTGGGAAAAATGGAAATGTCACAGCTCACAACCCATAAAACGGTTTCTGTCGTAAAGGGATCCCAATCCATAGTCGTAAAGCCAAAAATCGTCCCCATTTGTCTGTCGAGATTCATTCTCCGTTATATATTTAAATATACATTATCAACATGGTTTACAAGATGCATTAACATACACTAGATACATATACACATAGATACACTATAAAGAAATATATAATTAAAAGAGGACTTTGCTTAAGATACAATACCACTTCTGGTCGGGTGGCGGTTTTCTAAGTACGCTTTGCTTGTAGTAAGTTCATCTTGTCCGGTCTATCACTTAAGGTCTATATGGAAATGCAAGTTGGAAGATGTACGACTCTACGAGTACCCGTCGAATGGTCACAGGTGTGTATGGTTCTACGATTTATTGTGGGCGTCGCCTTCCATTCGCCATACTCCGAAGAGGTAGCTTAGTTTTTCGGGCGGTATGATGGGTCCATTACGTCGGCTCTTCATTGATTCGTCGTTCAACAGTGATGCGCCCAGTGTGAAACCGCCCAGATTGCCGGTGTTACCTTGTGTCACTCCATGATTATCTAGTGCCTTAAGCAGGCTAATCTCGCTCGTCGATAGAACTCGGCATAGGAAGTCGATATATCTGAAAGGAGAAAAAACAAAAAAAAAAAACGAACAAGGAATTTGGTGAGGACCTCGACAGTGTAACATATGGATAGGGATACACACCTAGTGGCCAATTTCAACGTTTGGATTTTGCTGAGTTTATCGCTCGGTAGCGTCGGAATGATCTGTTGCAGGGCTTTGAAGGCATCGTTTAAGCTTTGCGTACGCTGTCGCTCTCGAACGTTTGCCATCACGCGTTGATTGTGAAACTCCTCGGCGTCTTCCAGTTTACTAGATTTTCTTTTTGCTCGCCGTCGGGGTTTTCGAAACTTTGACGGATCCCCACCCGCTGCTATCTGCTGGAGATCCTCTTCATTTGCGTACATGTAAGCCGATTGGCGATATTCCATTTCGTCGCGATCCGAACTCGAGTAGGTGCTTCCGTTCAACGAATTCGTCTGCTCGTAATCGAATAGTCCTTGCGTCGGATTGGGTGGCATTTGTGTTTGGCTCATCGGAAGTTGTTGGGCGGCGGTCATTTCGGAGGCCGGCTGATGGAATGGTTGATACTTGAAGTTGTCCTGGCTGGTTTCGCAGATATCCTCATCGTTGGCGGTGTACTGATCGAATGGTGGCGTAACATTTGTTGTGGATTGACTGTGTCCGGCGACTTCGTCGACCGTAGTCGGTAGGTATTCCACGTAGAATTTACCATTGGTAGTGGCGGAATTTTGCCGCGGAATGTGATGAAAATGATCGGTGCCTTCGGTGTACATCAAGGACTTTTTGCTATCCTGCAACATGTCGTCGCTGCAATCGTACTCCTGGCGTCGTTTGCCGTTCTCGTTCATGAAATGCTGCAGATTATTGCTATTGTACACGGCAGTGTTATTGTTGTTATTGTTGTTGATGCTAGTGTCCTTCTGGAGAGGTGGCGTGCAATTTGGCGTACTACTGGCCGAGCTAAGGATCTCACTACTCGGAATGTTGTAATCGTTTTCGTTATCGTGCTCCATTGGTCCATGGTTGTATGCATGCGACGGCGGTACGTATCCTTGCATGTTCTGCTGCATTTGTAGATAGTTTTGTTCGACTTGAATGATTTTGATTTGATTAAGATTCATAATGTCACTGTGGGGATGATTCAGAGGTTTGTAGCTAATGTCGAGCAACACTTTGGGTGAAGCAGGACGCACGGACATTTCTCACTATGAGCACAAACTCGTTACATCCACTTTGGTTTGCTTTAATTAGATACTTTGATTTCCCGTCTCGAGCTACGAGTATGTGATGTTCTAACACTTCCGGTAGATGAGAGTAGAGGAATATTTTGAGAAGAATTTCTAACCATCGAGCGCGCCTATTTCGAGTTGTTCATCATCACCGAGCAGAAGAATTTAAACTGATCGTAGTGTCCTTACCGCGCATCCTCAAAATACATTTGGTGCGCATTCGCTACTCGATCTATACTGATTACTCAGAGAGTGGAAAAGAGAACGTGAGAGGAAGGAGATGTGACAATGTTGCGTGCGCGTCTTTCACTCGTTGATGATCTCACCAATCACGGATCAGTGGTGAGGATGAATAGAGATGGTTATATCGAGGAGAGTAGAGAACGAAAAGCTTTGAGGTTGTAGATCGCGGATTGGCGGTGATGGTGGTGGTGATCTTGGATTGTTTTTTTCTTTTTTCTCTTGGGATTGGGTGTGTGTTTATTGAGACGTGGAAAATGATGAATAAAGCGGGAGTGTTTGGCGTCAAACGCGAATTATTTTCACTGAGTTGTATGGCATTGATGACAATGATCGACGGGATTGTTGGATTATAAGTAGAGCACGGAGTAAGCCGAAAAACGCAATGTTTGTTTGGATACACCTCACTGAACTCAGTTATAGAATGGGGAGTCGATTGTCCATGAGTCTGATGTACATAAATGAGCGAATATTCTGAAGCGAGGGGAGAAAGATCAAACGAACAAGTGATGTCTTCCGCGAGTTATGGACAACTAATTGAATACTGCACAAGAATTACTAAAACTATCATCGTCAGATAGCGGGTCATGAAGAGTCGCTTTAAGTACAAGACATGGATGATACTCTATTTACTAACCCGGAGCATGGGACTTCGCCTTCAAACTTTGCTCAGTCCGGCAATTTGTTAGTGTGGAATACGAACTACAAACAGCATTTTCAGTAGAGATTTCTGAATCATTGTCTCTCCGGACAGATTATACTGGCGCCCCCTCACTGCTGGGGAGGAGTAATATGAAAGATACACTAATTCCAATGAAAGAAAAATCGATTACCAAGTACATATACATATATGTACCCTATCAGTGTGAAGCAGGATATGCTGTTCCTTCAATACTAATACATATTTCGATTTGGCGCCCCAAAAGGCTAGGCGCCTTTAATTAATAGGTGATGTAAAGGTTTCTGCGTTTTTTTTTATTTTAGAAAAAAAAAAATTACCAAGCGATTTTTAGTGGCTCTTAGGCCGGTAAAGATTTGTTCATCATGGGAGTTTTACAGAGACCAACACAAATGGTAGTCGAGCGGTGCAAGGTCCGGTCTATACAGCGGATGCATCAACACTTCCCAACCAACTCTTTTTCTCTTTTTCAGACAGTCGAGCTGTGCACAGTAGAGGACCAAACCGACCGTTTCACTAGGCCGTAGCAGCTCATGATGGACAATTTTCCTCCAATCCCACCAAATACTTAGCATCACCTTATTCGCCGTATACCGAGGCTTTGAAGTCGTTTATGGAAGCTCAACGGCCTTTAACCAAGAGCGCTTGTGTTGGATATTTTCTATTTAATCAACTTCTCTTCACGCATAGTAATTCATTTCAAAAATGATTTGATTTCGTGGCGTGTTAGCCAAACTCTTACGTGGTCGATGCTTGGTGCCTTTGCCATCTCCTGATAGATTGCCTGCCGCTCTTGCTCCTCCAGCTGCAAAATTTTATCGACCTTTTCGGTGATGGGCACACCAGAGAGAGGAGCAACTTTGACACCGAAATTCCCGAAACATAATCAAACAAACTACTCCTGGCCCCGAAGTCCACTCACAGCATTCTTACTGTACACTTCACACGTTTTTTGGCATGTTCTTCCTGCGTTTATACCTTTTTGTGTAGATAATAAAGAGCATCACGAGATTGGACCGCTAATTCAATTCAAGTTACCGGAATTTGTAAACAAAAACCCAACCACATCGGTTTGTCGCGAGATTTTACCATCGACCTTCATTCTAACTCTACACAACGATTCCAACGTTGCTCCCACGATGCGCCCGCACGCTTGATAATCCTCCGCAGTTAACTTGTTCAGAACCCTGGTTACAGCCTCTTTGACTTTCTCTGCGCCGCCATGAAACGTCCCTTGTGGTGTGAATTCGTCAAAGTCGCAGGGGGCAACACCGGGGCTATTAGGTGGATGCTCAACGAGGAACGGGCCGGCGCATTATTGTGGTGCAAGATTCAGCCATTCTTGGCGAAATTGGGTCGCGCACAGAACTGTCTAATCGGTAGGAACATAATCACGATAACGATAAACATTTCCTTCAGTCGCGAATTTGACATCGCTATCGTTGACGCTATCGTTGCCCACCTTTCTTCACCGATGTACATACATTCGTCTCCATACACCACCTGCGATTTCGGAGGATTTCTGACGATTTTTCACCAGATTTCACTAAAATTTGAATCACGACACGTTGCTTGTAGTGTGAGTGCCCTAAGTATACTCAAGGGATGATCAAATCATACTTTACTTGACAAATTTTTTTGAACATCTTTGGCTTCCTAATGTACTTACTTACTTACTTAGCGGGCGCTACAGTTCGGGGTGAACCTGGGCCTCAACCAACATGCCTCTCCACCTAGCACGATCATTCCCTAGTCTTTTCCAGTGCCGCACGCCCAGTTGGTTTAGGTCCCTTTCCACCATTGCGTGCCCCCTTAGGCGTTGGATCCGTAGACGCCTGACTAGACTCATATCGCTGTAGAACCCGTACAGTTCTTGATTGAATCTTCTCCTCCAACCCCAATCTGTGTTTATAGGACCGAAAATCGACCAAGGATTTCTTCATCCGCTTTAGATAAAGTTCAAGTTTCTGCGCCGTTTAGCAGGACCGGGATGATTGAGCTCTTATATAAGGTCAACTCGGTCGTAAGAGAGAGGGCTTTATTGCACAATTGCCTTCTAAGCCCAACGTAACAGCGGTTGGCAATAGTAATTCTGCGCTTGATTTCTAATTACGCTGTCGTATACGGCCTTGAAGTCGACGAATAGATGGTGGGTGTCCACTTGAAATTCATTGGTTTTCTCCAGGAACTGCCGTAGTGTGAAGATTTGGTCAATGGTGGACTTCCCTGGCCTGGAGCCACATTGATAAGGACCTACATATCAGCTTATTTATGAACGGCTTCAGGCGTTCACACAAAACGGCAGCGAAGATCTTGTAAGCGATACTAATGAGACTTATTCCTCTGTAGTTGGCGCAGTCAAAGGGGTCTCCTTTTTTGTGGATCGCGCAAACAATGCTCAGACTCCATTCCTCGGGCATGCTTTCCTTTGACCATATCTTACAAATGAGCCGGTGCATGGTACTAACTAACCAGCCCACCTCCAGCTGCTTTGAAGAGCTTAGCAGATCATCCATCTGCGCCAGCAGCTTTATTCGACTTAAGTTTCGACTTGGTAATCTCAACTTTGTCGAGGTCAGGCGGACGGATTTCTCTGCGATCTTCATCATTAAGAAATGGGTCATTCTGCATGATGGCGGATGATCGGATGGCTGTCATCGCCATTATGCAGAGTTATTTGCTGCTGAAACTTGATGACTAGATGACTGTTCAAATGTCAGGTGAAGCAGGCGGTTGATCATGTTTCGACATCGAGTTCTTCATTCAGTAAATAATGTTAGATTAGGTTAGGTGGATGGGTGTCCTATTGACGAAAGGTCAAGGCTCACTTAAACTACGAGGGGTTCATTGTGCCCAGTTGACGTTTAACCGGTAGAAACCTAGAAGTTGATTGTTGAGCTGATCCACTTAGATGCCGATAGAAATCCCAGTAGTCTGTTCAGCCCAATGTTACTGACCTCTTCTAGTCCCTAGAGGAATATGTTCCTATTTTGGGCTAGTGGCGGCCATTCACGCGGTAGCTGACGAATGGATTCAATTTCATTTTCGTCCCTGCAGCTTCTGCAGAAGTCATTGTGGGACTGGCCTAGTCTGGCTTTTTGTTTTTTTTTTTTTTTTTGGTAAGAAGGTGGAAAGCATCGAAAGCCAAGCCAGTGTGTGAGACTTTAACCCACTAAAACCATCTCCTGCTTCTGGTCCTCGGTCCCCCACGGTACCGCCGTAAGCATTTCGTCATGGCGGGTGACTTCAGCCGTAGCTCTCGTCTTCTCTCCACGCATTTGCGTTTGGCTCTGTGTCAAGTCTGGATATGTCCTGACGGGCGTTGTTAGTTTATGTCTGTGTCGTTGAATTCGTTATGTTCGTCCTCGTGTCAGGTGTACGTACTAGAGCTGTAAAAGTAACTTCAAATTGAATACCCGTATGTATACGTTACTTTTGTTTTGAATACTCGTTACAAAAATGTCGTTACTCGTTACTTTCATAGATGCACAAAAAACAGTACAATGAAGAACAAGTCCGGTAGCGATGACGAGACTATACTACACACCATTTGACGCAAAACACATTGTATTGCTATCAGTACTCAAAACAGATACCCACATCAAACAGTATAAGTCAGAATAAGTCAGGTGAGGCAGTTTGAATGATACGTACCGATCGACGACGATATACCAGATACCATTATACCCAAAATACCCAAAGTACATGAATGGTTAGCGTATCCATAATGATACTTCGTTACTCAGTAACGAATACATACGATTATACGATTTGCTACAGCACTATTCGTTATACTCAAATACAGAAGTAACGAAATCGTGCTAGTAACGACATTTATTTGGGAGTAACGTTTCGTTACTTGGTACAAATTAGAGTACCCGTTACTCAGTAACGAATACATACGATTTGCTACAGCACTAGTACGTACTTTGTTATATGTTTACTTGCCCTTGTGGATGCATGTATCTGCGTATGTCTGCCTGTACAGCTGCGTAATCGCTCGCTTCCACTCTGTTGGCGTTTTCTGCCCTTGCTCTTCTTTCTCGCTCTAGTCTGCCTAACTCCTGGCATATGTCTTTGGCATAAGCGCTCGCTACGTTCCACTTGCTTTCCGTTTCTAGCATATGGTGTACTAAGTTCTCTGGGGTTGGTGTCTCACCTAGTACTCCTTGTAATGCTTCTCTTTGTAATTGGAAACGTGGGCAGTGGAAGTATACGTGCTCCGCGTCTTCAGGGATATTTCTGAACGTTGGGCACGTGGGGGAGTCGACCTTCCTGCACTTGTACAGGTATGACTTGAAGCAACCATGTCCCGTAAGCAGTTGGGTGAGGTAGAAGTTTACTTCATCATGTCTGCGGTTCATCCAAGCCTCTGTACTCGGGATAAGGCGATAAGTCCAACGGCCCTTAGTTGAGAGGTTCCAGCGTTGTTGCCACTCAGCTAGGCTTCTACTTCTTCCTCTTGTGTCTGCTTCAGCATGGGTTAGCCGTTCCTCCTGTCTATTCGCTACAAACTTTTCCTGCAGTTCTTTCGCGAGTATATCAATAGGTAACATACCCGCTATGACGCAGGCCGCGTGTCCCGAGGTTGTGCGATAAGCGCAGCTTACTCTTAGCGCACATAATCGGTTTACTGCTGAAATTCTTCTTTTGTATGAAGTCACCTTCATAGCTCCGGCCCAAACTGGCGATGCATAAATCACTGCGGATGTGACTACATTGGCTAAAAGCAGTCTACGGCTGTATCTTGGCCCCCCTAAATTCGGCATGATCCGCGCAATGGAGGTACTCACACGAGAGGATTTGTTGCTTACATACTCCAGGTGTTTTTTAAATGTAAGTCTTGAGTCTATCATAACGCCAAGATATTTGATAGCTGGCTTAGATGTTATTTCATGCCCATCCACTGTGAGCGTGACCGTCTCTCGTTTCTTTCTGCTTGTGACGAGGACCGCTTCGGTTTTTTGTTCAGCTAGCGTAAGGCCGACTGACGTTAGCCACCGTCGAACAGTCAAAATGGCTTCGTTGCTAATTTGAACAACTTCTTCCAGTAATTTTGCAGTGACCACTATTGCGATGTCGTCCGCAAATCCGACAATTTTAGCCTCAGCTGGTATTTCAAGTCGGAGTACGCCGTCGTACATCAGGTTCCACAGTATCGGACCCAGAACTGAGCCCTGGGGGACTCCTCCAGTTGCTGCATATTCCTTCACACCTAGTCTGGCTGCATGGTAGGATATAGTTGCAGTGCTCAGTGAGGGCATCGCTGCAAATTGAATATTCCTTCGGAAGAACCTTAACAGACAGTCTGTCCTTTTCCTATCATAGACAGGCCATGTTGATCTTGCCGTTGCGCATGTACATATCTAATTGATACCATAGTTGATTACTTACTTACTTAGGTGGCGCTACAGTCCGTGGTGAACCTGGGCCTCAACCAACAAGCGTCTCCAGCCGGCACGGTCTTTGGCCAGTTGTTTCCAGTGCCGCACGCCCAGTTGGTTGAGGTCCCCTTCCACCTGCGTGCGCCACCGCTGAGGCGGCCGTCCTCTGCCGCACCCTCCTTCCGGAGTGGATTCGAAGACTCTTCGGGTCGGAGCTGTATTTTCCATGCACTCTACATGGCCTAGCCACCTTAGACGCTGTATCCGTAGACGTCGTACCAGGCCGATGTCGCTATACAACCCGTACAGTTCTTCGTTATATCTTTTCCTCCATACACCGTTTGAACAAACGGGACCGTAGATAGTACGCAGAATTTTCCTCTCGAAACGACCAAGGGCATCTTCATCCGCTTTTGTTAAGGTCCAAGCCTCTACGCCGTAAAGGAGGACTGGGATGATTAAGGTCTTATATAGTGTCACCTTGGTTTTCCAAGAGAGGGCTCTACTTCTCAATTGGCTCTCGAGCCCAAAGAAACAGCGGTTGGCAAGAGTGATTCTGCGTTTTATCTCAGCGCTGGTGTTGTTGTCGCTGGTCAACAGTAAGACAAGGTAGACGAATTCCTTGACCACTTCAAAGTTATATCCGCCCATGGTGACGTTCTGGCCAATACGTCGGTGTTGTCCGTCTCTTTTAGATGAAAGCAGATATTTGGTCTTACCCTCATTAACCTTGAGACCCATCTTAGCCGCTTCTACCTCAATGCTCACGAAAGCCTCATTGACGTCTTGCTGTTTTCGTCCAATTACGTCAATATCGTCGGCGTACGCAAGCAATTGCGTAGACTTGAAATAGATCGTACCTCTTGTGTTGGCCAGTGACTCTTGCACAATCTTTTCAAGCACGATGTTGAAAAAGTTGCACGACAGCGCGTCGCCCTGCCTAAATCCTTTTTTTACATCAAAGGTCTCGGTTTGCTCATTACCGACCTTAATGGAGCAGCGAGAATTCTCCATTGTCATCCTGCACAGTCGGACGAGTTTGACAAGGATGTTAAAACTAGACATGGCTTTGTACAGGTCGTCTCTATATACGCTGTCATACGCGGCCTTGAAATCGACGAAGAGGTGGTGAGTGTCGATTTGGTATTCCTGGGTCTTCTCCAAGATCTGCCGTAGCGTAAATATTTGGTCTATTGTGGATTTACCTGGCCTGAAACCACACTGATAAGAGCCGATCAGGTTATCCACAAACGGTTTCAGGCGTTCACACAATACGGCAGAGAAGATCTTATATGCAATGTTAAGGAGACTTATTCCCCTATAGTTGGCGCAGTTATAGGGATCTCCATAGTTGATTGGCATCCATTAATGTCTTTGTCTCTATTTCTCTAAAAAGTTGTGATCTGCGCAGGGTTTGCGCCTGATCCTAATCTTGCTAGCTCGTCCGCCTTCTCATTTTCAGAAATATTCATATGACCTGGTGCCCAGCGTGGGGTCACCTTATTGACATTTGATATCTTCTTCAGCCTCTCTTGGCAGAGTTTTACGAGGTTGGATCTTATCCAAGTTGCCTGCAGACCATTGATGGCTGCCTTGACAGACAGGCATAGATGTTGAATCCTTTTTCCTGAGAGGTTTTCTTTAAGAATCTGACCCGCAGCATGTTTGATTGGAAAACGCTACAGCCAACATCAAGTCCATAAGAATGACTTATTTCAGGAGATTCGACCCCGGCTCCTGTACCGGTATCCATTTTGGATCCGTCGGTATAGACTGCCAGTTCATTTTCCGAACGTATGTACATACCATACCACTGGTCCATTCCTCCCTGGAAGGAATTCCGATAGGAAATCTCCTCTCGCAGCAAGGAGAATCTCAATTTTGAGTCTCGAGATGGCCCCTCGATCCAAGACTTATGTATGCGTGGCCATGAGGACTCCTTGCCCAGAGACCGGACTCTTGTATTCTTATTTTAGTAGGTAGGAAGCCAACGTTGCTTTAGCAAATGCATTGACGGGCATTAATGAAAACACTGATGCCTCGTTATGGCGCCCCTCAGCAACCAGAAGATCGTTTCAGAATAAAATGATCTTCAGTTGACGTCGGCGCCCTACAGATTTAGCGCCCTGACAATGATGTATGTTGGCATTACAGTCCACGAAGAACCTGAGCCGAGCTTCTCTCAATCACCCATGTTGTGTGTGATTTAATTTTCCTATAGGTGAAAGGGACCTACAGTTTATTGCCGGTTCCGAACGACGAATTTCGAGAAGCTTTTCATGACAATTTTACTACAGGGGGTTTTGTCAGAACCCCGCTGAGGAGAAACACCATAAAAACACGTTCGGTGACATGGTTGTGTCGGGATTCGATCCCGTGTCATCGGCGTCAGAGGCCAACACACTACCCACTGCGCCACGGTGCTCTCAGCGCCCTGACAATAGCCTTACTATTAAGCTGACACTTCGAGCATGATTAGCACTTGTCGCTTGGAGAATACAAAGGGAGGGCGAATAACATTGCCTTACAAAAGGTTCAACCAAGTTTTGTAGGTGACAGGTGAAGCTGATCACGGTGTTTCAACGACCGAAGTGAGGTATGTAGTGGCCTTGAGTCAGATCAACACAACTCGGCAATGAATTATTGGGTAGGAAAGGATGTTATGTGATGTCAAACAAATATCAATCCACTAACGTCTTAAGATGATGAATGACGTCACTTTTTTCTTCGCGATCAACCTCGTAGTCATAAGGATTTTCCCAACTCCATCCGACCACTTCTCAAGTGGTTTTCATTGGAATTTCCAAAATACCATAACCGCTCTCCTTACATTCATTCAAAACACTTTCAAATGACATGTGTCCATCACGAATCGAGAGATCCTTGCACATATTTCCACGGTACGTCATCCGTCATCCTTCCGGATATTTGTACTTTCCAGTATAGTGAGAGAAATAACAAAACGTCGAGATAATCTGTTTTAGCGGGCGAAGACGGCGGTTTTTCCTTACGATTGCAAAATACCCGTAATAATTATTAATTACTCAGATGCCGCTAAGTCTATGTCGGTCTCGGTGTGCTGGATGATGACCTGTCATCCGTTTTACCTGCTGTTCTATCAACAGGCGCACGAGAGGAATTCCTCATATCGTATGTACTACATACGAGTATTTTGTAGGTAAATAGGGGCAAGGTATGTTCCTCGTTTGGTCGCCTCGCGGTCTCGCTGTCACTTGTAGAGCGGAATCTTGCAAGAATGTTGCTGAGATCGGATTTTTATTACCGTAAGGGACGAACGTGTCGAGCAACATTGTATGATGGCGTCGTTAAAAAGTCTCGTAAATATGACAAAAATATTCGCGTGACGCTTTCATCTCATTCGATGTGACAGACGTCAGTTCGCGATTAGTGCAAGTGACAAATAAAACAGTTTTTTGTTGTTGTTGTTGTTTTCGACACAGATAGGTAGCGGAATGGAGCAGGAAACATATTTGGATGAAGAATGAAAACAAGCGGTAAACGGGTGGTGGTGTGTTGTTTACTTGACAGCGCCATTAATATTAATGACAGTCGAAGGTGGGCGTGACTACGTATGTACATGCATGTGCCAGGAAGATAGAGTGGGAGAGAAGTGTCAAAGAATTACTGACGGTTGTGAGATGTGGTGGATGTGTACGTGTGATGATTTTTAATTTAGTTGCGACAACAACCGATTTGGTAAGAAGTCAAAGTGTGGTGAATATGAATAGATGTCATATCGTATACGTTCTTTAGCCCCAATCCACGTTGGTTAATCTGAAATCGGCGTCTCCATGGCAAGCGCCACTCGATACTAGGTGGTATCGCACGTCACGCACGTTATACGATTTTCCCAAATTAATTAATTCCACTTGAATCCGATTGCACACGCTCGAGATACGAATACGAGCGCTCGCATGTATGTATTTGGTCGCATGAAGGTTTTGTTAAACACTTGTTTCAAGCCACATCCATAGAGTCACTTCTGTTGTTGGCCAAGTTGGAGTGACCAAAGTTATTTATCGTCGACAAGCAGTCGTACTAATAACTCGAATGTTATTAGTACGACGGTCAGCGACAGGGGACGGCTTGTCGTACGACCGGGAGCCGGGGTTCCGAATGAAACTAAAGCGAGATTACGTGTATTGTAAATTAGTCAATGGCACTAGCGACCGAGATGGAGACAGTAACTCTACTCAACGGTCTTCGTGTGTCACTGATTTATATCTCGTGTTCCAGGTACATATGAGAGTAGGTAGGGAGGAAGATCCCGTATAGAGATTTGGATTTTTCTTTCGTTTGCCCATTGCCCCTTGAGTGCTACTGTTACTCTAACGTATGCTTGTCCACCTGAGGGTTGGCTTGTAATCCATGGTGAGAAATGCCCACGATCAATAAACCTCTCACCAGACATACTCGCCGTCGTCATTGAGCACTTCATTTTCCGAGTTTGTCCCACAACTGCTTGGATTGTTGATGGCTTGGACATTTAACATCGCTCGGGTAATGTCCGTCAATTTGTAACCTTCATAATTACAAGCGTGTATCGCGTGGTTGGACTTACATGTTGCTCAGGGAATTGGGTGCGTACATACGGATCCAGGTCGACATAAACTGGCATCCAATTCGGGTGACAATAGAATTTCCTTCATCCTGGCCAGTCTACTCTCACGATCTGCCATACCAACCAGCATTCAGTGTCACTTCTTATCCAATACCCTCATTATAGCCGTGAGGGAAAAACAAAAGCACATTTTTCGCATCGTCAGTTGCGATCAGTTCTGAAGATCGCAGAGCATAAACACAAATATGCCAGACGCATGTCCGTCTCCTGATAAATAATCCCGGCTCGCTACCGTGTTCGCGAGGTAATGTTTGCATTTATCTTCACCTTCTCCACGGTTGATGCTCGAATGCTGTCGTCGCCACAATCGTCACCATCGCATGCCCGGTCGCGGTTAGCTATGCTCGCGCTCTTCCTCGACGACATCGCCGCGCAGCAGCAATACATAGCTTGCATTAACCAAATTACGAGTACAGATGGATTGAAATTTGTCATTTGTTATTATTATTGTGTCGATGACAAGCTCGTCGTTTTGCATTGATCACTGCTGTGTAGCAGCAGGAGGGAAGCTGCTTCGACCAGCAGCTTAGTGGCTCTTGATGCACGCATTCTCTGGACCGATTTGATGCGAAAAATTGGACATTGGCGGTACAATGAATGTGAAAACGCCGCACCTAGTTTTCAGAGGACACACATGTACTCATAGACCTGTGGCATTGGACAACACAGTGCTCGCTGCTCGTTGCTTGGCCGGACGGATTTGGATTTGGATTTAGATTTTGATTTTGGATTTTCTGTGGGCTTCCATGAGTGTGCAAATGGCAGCATAATTTTTCTTGTCTTTATTTAGACGGCTACTTAGTTTATGGTGTTCCATTGAGCATGGGATGGGAACACTAGCTCGTATGTTGCTGTCTGTTGCGCAGTGTCTCGATGCTGCCGTGCTGCAGTTGTGGCACAGTAATCAGTGCATGATGTTCTATTTGCGTGGTATTGAGATGGATTTGATGGGTAGTTTTGATTTCCAGCTGGAGGATCTATCGTAGTACGATGTGGGTAGGATGTTGAGAGATTTTATTACAGACATTTGATTGAACAGGATTGTTTGTTTGGACGTTGAATGGGGGTAGCTTTAGGTGATTTTAATGAGATTTCACTGCGGAAAACTTACGGTATTATGTTGTAATGAAGATAAAATGTCTTTGACGCGCTGTTGTTGGGAAATTCAACTTAAGAGACAATAGTGGTCGTTTAGGGTTGTATGAGATTCATTGATTTCAATATGTGGGAGTGAAGAGTAGCTGTGGTTCTTCTTTTATAGCACTAGTTGAGCAAGATGCAATACCTGTTGAAGTTAGATGGAAAGGGGGTAATGATTGTGATGCAAGGTGTAGTAGAGTAGGTGTTGACACAAGAAGCAGACTTGGAAAGTCGAGTTTTTTTTTCTACAACCTTCGGAGGTCATCAAAGCGTATCTCTTGTGCGTGCAGGATGGGTCGCAATTCTTTAAAAGCCTATTCTTGTAAAAGAAAAAAAGTCGCGACATGATGGGTGACACCCCTATGACCAACAGTCAATGACTTTGCCTTTTTTTTTGGCTCTTTATGAGCAAGCATCAACGAAAACAACGCTGAGAGCTGCTACAGGAGAAATACAATCGAAAAGACAAAGTGGGCCTTTAAAAAGCTAAGGACACCCTAGTCCTCGTTCATGGAGGTGAAACTTATCAAAATTGGATAACAATACCATCAGTCGTTTGGACATCTCCGTAAGATGTGTTTTCCGTTTGTGTAGACAGAAATTATGAGGAAAGGTTCGATGCTGACGGGTTCTAAAATGACTCAATCAAGCATATTCGAAGCTCACGTTAAAATTGCTGGACGACATAGACCAATTCCGAGGGACGATGCAGCAGTAGACGATCGATAGCCCACACAGTTGTAACATGGCTGTGTAGCTAGCGCACGCAGGTTGAGACGACTTAAAAGACTTGTTCGTTGAGACACTGCTTCACTCTAAATCTTTACGCCTCCAGTCAATACGGCTGTGATAGAATTGTTCACATATAAAGGGAGGAAAGATGCCTGGAAGGTCACATATCTCCATCAGCTCTCCTCATTTTTCCAGGCTACTTTCTACTCACCGGTCGCCGTATGTCCCTCTACGACGAGCCTTTTCTTTTACTGCTGATGAGGGTCACTGCTACTGGTCCTTTTTATACACCCGTTTGACTCGTGGCGAGTGTGAGCAGAAAAAGGCAGCAACCGACGAGGCGTACCAAAAGGCGCTGCAGAGGAAAACCAGGGCAGCGCAAGAAGAGTACCGAGCCAGAAGAAGGGAGGAGAAATAACTACTGCGACAAAAGAAAATAGTCTTCACAGCCTCCCAGCTCAAGGATATTGAGGAGTCTAGGGATAAACATAAAATACGAGCCTTATACAAGAAAGCCAAAGGCCTTGCAGGAGGCTTCAAAAAGGGCACCTTGGCTCTTCGAAACTGCGAGGGTAATCTTGTCACCGACCCGCAGGGAATAGTGGATGTATTTAAGCAGCACTTCCAGCAGCTGCTTAACGAGCATGACCAAGAGAGAGTGGTAGGGACCGAGGAAATCCCAACTCCAGCCGCTGAAGTAGTCCTCCTACCCAGCATGGAAGAAGTCGGCACAGCTATCCAGAAGCTGAAGAACAACAAGGCCGCCGGCTCAGATGGCTTGCCATTAGAGCTCTTCAAGGCTGGCGGCGATGTTCTGGTAGGGAGCATGCACCAGATCATCTGCAGAATTTGGGAAGATGAAAGCATGCCCGACGACTGGAATACCAGCTCTATATGCCCCATCCACAAAAAAGGCGATCCTACCTCTTGCAAGAACTATAGAGGTATATCCCTGCTTAATGTCGCATACAACATCCTGTCCAGCGTATTGTGTGAGCGTCTTAAGCCATTTTACACCGCACTAATCGGCAGCTACCAAAGCGGCTTCCGGCCCGGCAGATCGACTATAGACCAAATTTTCAGACTTCGACAAATCCTGGAAATGACCAACGAGTTTCGAATGGATACACACCATCTTTTCATCGATTTCAAAGCCGCATACGACAGCATTCATCGTGAAGAACTGTTTGGGGCGATGGCCGAATTCGGGATCCCGGTAAAACTGATCCAGTTGTGTCGCGCCACGCTGAAAAATACGCGATGCACCGTGCAACTCGGCTCTAGGACCTCGAAACCATTCGAAACATGCACCGGATTTCGGCAAGGAGATGCGCTGTCATGTGACTTCTTCAACCTGGTGCTGGAGCAGATAATGCGACGGGCAGGCGTCAACAGGGAAGGCACTATCTTTTACAAGTCCATCCAGCTGCTAGGATACGCGGATGATATCGACATCATCGCGTGTTCTCGCCGTGGCATTGTGGAAGCATTCACGGCGATTGAAGAACAGGCGAAACGAGCTGGTCTTAAGATCAATGAGGACAAAACGAAATACATGCTGTCAAGCAAAACCCAATCCGTCGCTCACCACCTGGGACAAAATATAACAATTGACAGCTACAATTTCGAGGTAGTTAAGGAGTTTGTCTACCTCGGGGCAAACGTAAATTCCACAAATGACACCACAGTGGAGATCCGGCATAGAATCGCCCTTTTCAACCGCTGCTACTTCGGCTTGTCCAAACAACTGGGGTCTTTCGAAAGAAAAATTCTGCGCCGGATGTTTGGTCCTATTTCTGAGGAAGGTGAATGGAGAAGAAGACACAACCGCGAACTCTACGAGCTGTACCAAGATGTGGATGTAGTCCGGAAGGCAAGGATCCGTCGACTACACTGGCTCGGCCACATCGAGCGCATGGACATCAACGCTCCAGCTAAGAGTGTCTTCGACCCCGAGCTTCCTGGTTCGAGAAGAAGAGGAAGACCGAACCTCCGGTATAAAGACCAAGTAATCGCGGATGTAAGACATTATGGTCTTGATAACTGGAAGCAGCGTGCCCGGGACCGTCAAGGATGGAAGGCAGCTATAGCTCAGGCTCAGATCCTCCATGGATCGCTGGCCTGATAAGTAAGTAAGTAATCTTTGGTCCCGTTTGTGTAAACGGAGAGTGGATGAGGAGATTCGACCAAGAACTGTACGGGCTGAACAGCGACATCGGCCTAGTTAGACGTCTGCGGATCCAACGTCTAAGGTGGCTAGACCATGTAGAGCGAATGGACATCACCGCTCCGGCCCGAAGAGTTTTCGACTCCAACCCCGAGGAACGACGCAGCAGAGGACGGCCGACTTAAGATGGCGCACACGGGTGGAAGGGGACCTACACCGGTAGCTGCCGATTAGTGCGGTGCAAAATGGTTTTAGACGTTCACACAATACGCTGGACAGGATGTTGTATGCGACATTGAGCAGGGATATACCCCTAAAGTTCTTGCAAGAGGTAGGATCGCCTTTTTTGTGTATGGGACAAATAGAGATGGTATTCCAGTCGTCGGGCATGCTTTCATCTTCACAAATTCTGCAGATGATCTGGTGCATGCTCTCTACCCGAACATCGCCGCCAGCCTTGAAGAGCTCTGATGGTAAGCCATCTGAGCCTGCGGCCTTGTTGTTCTTCAGCTTCTGAATAGCTGTGCCGACATCTTCGATGCTGGGTGGGAGGACTACTTCAGCAGCTGGAGTTGGGATTTCCTCGGTCCCTACCACTCTCTCTTGGTCATGCTCGTTAAGCAGCTGCTGGAAATGCTGCTTAAATACATCCACTATCCCCTGCGGATCGGTGATGAGATTACCCTCGCAGTTTCGAAGAGCCTGGGTGCTCTTTTTGAAGCCTCCTGCAAGGCCTTTTGTTTTTTTTTTCTTTTGTAAAAGGCTCGTGTTTTATGTTTATCCCTAGACTCCTCGATATCCTTGAGCTGGGAGGCTGCGAAGATTCTTTTCTTTTGTCGCAGTAGTTTTTTCTCCTCCCTTCTTCTGGCTCGGTACTCTTCTTGCGCTGCCCTGGTTTTCCTCTGCAGCGCCTTTTGGTACGCCTCGTCGGTTGCTGCCTTTTTCTGCTCACACTCGCCATCATACCACGGGTTTCTTGTCGGGGGTGGTAGGTATCCTAAGGTGGTTTCGGCTACTTCCTGAATGGCTGAGCGGCAATGCAGCCACATATTATTGGCATTTGTGTTCGACGTAGGCATACCGTAGAGTCTTTCGCTCAGCTGCTCCCTGTAGACTCTGGCAACCTCCGATGTGCTCAAACGCCCAATGTCGAACCTCCTCCTGATGGGCTGGTGCAGCTTTCTGACATTGGACAGTCGAGCTCTGAATTTTGCTGCTACGAGGAAGTGGTCAGAGTCGACATTTGCCCCTCTGAGTGTTCGCACATCCAGGATGTTTGACGAGTGCCTAGCGTCAATGAGCACATGGTCGATTTGGTTGGCGGTTCGACCGTCCGGAGATCGCCGGGTTGCTGTGTGGATTCGCTTACGAGGGAATCTTGTGCTACTTATCACTTATTACTTATTACGAGCTGTCGCGTCAATTACAGATGTATAAGTCTCCTAAATATTACCAATAAAATCTACTCTACTGCACAGTGTGAACGCCGGAAACCGTTTGTGGATAACCTGATCGGCTCTTATCAGTGTGGTTTCAGGCCAGGTAAATCCACAATAGACCAAATATTTACGCTACGGCAGATCTTGGAGAAGACCCAGGAATACCAAATCGACACTCACCACCTCTTCGTCGATTTCAAGGCTGCATATGACAGGGTGTATAGACATAAGCTATACAAAGCCATGTCTAGTTTTTACATCCCTGCCAAGCTCGTCCGACTGTGCAGGATGACAATGGAGAATTTTCGCTGCGCCATTAAGGTTGGTAATGAGCATCAACCTTTGATGTTGAAAAAGGTATAGGCAAGGTGACGCGCTGTCATGCAACTTTTTCAACATCGTGCTTGAAAAGATCGTGCAAGAGTCACTGGCCAACACAAGAGGTACGATTTATTTCAAGTCTACGCAATTGCTTGCGTATGCCGACGACATTGACGTGATTGGACGGACACAGCGAGACGTCAATGAGGCCTTTGTAAGCATTGAGGTAGAAGCGGCTAAGATGGGTCTCAAGGTTAATGGGGGTAAAACCAAATATCTGCTTTCATCTAAAAGAGACGGACAACACCGACGTATTGGCCAGAACGTCACCATGGGCGGATATAACTTTGAAGTGGTCAAGGAATTCGTCTACCTTGGCTTACTGTTGACCAGCGACAACAACACCAGCGCTGAGATAAAACGTAGAATCACTCTTGCCAACCGCTGTTTCTTTGGGCTCGAGAGGCAATGGAGAAGTAGAGCCTTCTCTCGGAAAACCAAGGTGACACTATATAAGACATTAATCATCCCAGTCCTCCTTTACGGCGCAGAGGCTTGGACCTTAACAAAAGCGGATGAAGATGCCCTTGGTCGTTTCGAGAGGAAAATTCTGCGAACTACCTATGGTCCCGTTTGTTCAAACGGTGTATGGAGGAGAAGATATAACGGAGAACTGTACGGGTTGTACAGCGACATCGGCCTGGTACGACGTCTACGGATACAGCGTCTAAGGTGGCTAGGCCATGTAGAGTGCATGGAAAATACAGCTCCGACCCGAAGAGTCTTCGAATCCACTCCGGAAGGAGGACGCGGCAGAGGACGGCCGCATCATCGGTGGCGCACGCAGGTGGAAGGGGACCTTAACCAACTGGGCGTGCGGCGCTGGAAACAGCTGGAGACGCTTGTTGCTTGAGGACCAGGTTCACCACGGACTGTAGCGCCACCTAAGTAAGTAGTATACCCGTAGCGAAGTGATCAGTTACGTCCCATTCAAGAACAAAAGGGCGGATGTTATGAGAATTTTTAACTCTACTGAAGATATGATCAATGCAAGATTTGGTAGATGAAGTTATTCTAGTTAGTACGTTTATCAAAGTAAGTATGTAAGTAAGTAAAAAAACCACTGCACTATTTCAAATGTAATTTTTATTAAAAGCAGACAATGGAATAAATACGTGTATATTTTTAAACAAGTCGTTTCTACTTTATCTAATTCTTTTTTAGTTGTCGATGGAATATATATAATTCTCTGTAAAAAATCTACATCAATTAGCACCATTTATTTACTATGAGAAAATATACAAAAAAAAAGTTCTCGAATATCAAATTGTAATTCATTGGGTTTTGTTTTACCTAAATGGAATGCCTCTGTTTATTTCTTTTTAAATATATATATTTTTCTTGTTTTTTTATTTTTATATTAATATTTTAAAGATAGTACCCATAGCTTCGAACTTTCCTCCGCGCAAAATCCAATTGTTGCTAAAGAACTTTCTATTTACAATAAACAAAAAATTTGCTAAATTAAAACTAAGAAAAAATAAAATAAAATAAAAAAATGCAAAATGAAAAAAACTATGTAAATAAATAGTTTGAATTAAAAAATAATAATAAACAAAATGTTTCTTGGTTTTTGCTTAGAAAAACTATTTAAAAAGAAAAAAAAAATAATGCATACATGTAGATAGTATCTAGAATTACTGGTTTTCAAATTAATGCCATGGTTGTGTTGGTTTAACTATTTTAAATAACAATTCTATTGCGTAGCGTTTGTAGAATTAATACTAAAATAATAAATTAAATTAAAAAAAAAGATAAATGTACAAAAAATCAAAAACAATAATTACTGGCCTCCTAAATGAGATTTTCGTTTTACTTAGAAGAGTTTCTCCTTTTTCTAATAATTAGGTAGAGATACAAAAAGAATGATACGAGTATAATCAGCTTAAATTAAAAATACATGTATTCATATGGGGTAAGGTTAACCTAAGAAGATTGTTGATTCACTTTTTCTGTTTTTCTTTTTAACTGGCTATAGTATACTGGCAATTAAGTTCCGTTTTCGTACAAAAATAATATATATATATCGGTATATAGCTACATAGATACAATAATATCATTGCCTCGCTCCCCCTGGATCCCGTGACCTACAGTCGAAAACTGTAGGCTGGCACTACTGGCTTCACAAAAATATTAAAAATAAAAATAAAAACGTTTTATAAATACATGTATCCGTATGGAGAACATGTTTTGCGTTACAATGGGTTAGTTTAAATATCTATGAATCTCTTTCGCTTTCTGTTATAATTTGCTAACTAAAATAAATAATAATAGATGGAGCCACTAAGATGTAAGAGAAAGAAGTCACGACAGAGTTGGGAAAGATGTTAATGCTGCTGTTGTTGTTCGTTGATGATTGATGTCACAGGTTGTTGTCAGTGTCGTCGCATGTGAAGTGAAAGGTGATCGGATCGGCTGAATGAGCGCGTGCATAGTTTACATCGGAACGGCTTCACGCCGGTATGTTTGCGGAAGTGTCGAGTAAGCTCATCGGAACGCGCAAAACGCCATATACACCCCTCCCACGTGCACACATATGGCTTTTCACCTACAGAGGGAACAAAAATCTTATTCTCCCGCCCCATTCACGACAATGTACTACTTACCCGTATGTGTTCGTTTGTGAGCCTTTAGATGGGAACTTTTCGTGTAGACCTTATCACAACCCTCAGTGTCGCATTTGTGCACTTTGCGGTTTTTCGAGAGATCACTTCCATTGGCACTCGCATCATCGGAACGGCTAAAGGCACCGCTCCCCAGTGAACCACTGCCGCCGCCTACAATACTGCTAAAGGCACTTTTTCGATTAACGCCCGCATTACTGGTGGACGATGTAAACGAACTGTATGAGGGACTCAAGGCTTGTGATGCGGCTGCCATCACTTTCCACGGTGACGTCGATGATGACGATGAGCCCGACGAGGGTACAGCTGAGCTTAATCTACTAATGGCAGGATTCGAAGTTGGACTACTGTTGCTGTAGCTTCGCGATGAAACCGGTGTTATGGATAGTGCTGACGGTATCGTCGCTGCTGACCGTGCTGAGATCGGTGGCGGTCGTTCTGGATATTTGTACGGATTTTTGAAGAGACTCAGTAGGCTGAACTTGCGATCGTAGTCGTGGAACAGTGATCGAGATGCAGCGGCAGCCGCTGCGGCTGCAGCTGTTGAAGTGGTCAACGATGATGCTGTCATACTGCTATTGTAGCCGTAATGATTGTTGTTCGTGTAGCTAAGACTGTTGTTATTGGTCTCGTCTTTGAATCGACGATATGTAAAGAGAAACGGTGAGGCAGCAAGCAACGGAGGTATTGGACGCTTCGATGAAGCTGATGCTGAGGTGGCGGCAGCGGCAGATGAGAACGCCGACGATGTAGGCGAATAACTATGCAACGCTGACGCGGACGATGATGTGAACGACGACGATGATGATGATGATGATGATTTGTGATTCGCATTATGGTGAGATCCTGAAACGACAAAACAAAAAACAAAGTGAGTAGCGTGTAGATCATAATTTCAGACATCCATCCTACTGACAACGGTAATAGGTGAACACGCACCATTTAACACCATTGCCGCGTTAATTGTATCTACTCCTGCACCCATTGCCATGTCCGTTGACAACCCCATTAGTTTCGGGAACTGCACGGTCCGATAATAACCTCCGTATCGCTTATAAAGACATTAATGCGCGCACACAATGCAATTCATGCACTTCAAGCACTTCATGCCACTCCAGTCGATTCGATTCTGCTCCGCATGCAGTCGCTTGAACCGTTGACTCTGGTCGCACCAGAAAAGCATTTAAATCAATCGCAATAAATCGCCATATGATTATTGGGGGGATACTTAGAGATAAATTATATTCGGTTGGTATCCCGACCCCGCGCATGGCATGGAGTCCACATCACACAGTGCTTGGTGCACTAAGCACCGAGCAGTTTAAACGGAACTAGCTTCGAGGCAAGCGCACTCCATTAGGCCGCCAGCTAGACACGTACAAAGTAAATTAAAAGCGAACTATAGCTACAGTGTGGTGTGCGAGCACACCTAGCTCTCTATGTACCTGTTGGCAGATCTGAGATAACCCTTTAAAATATGAGAGCATTTAGATGCCAGATGCGCACGCTTTCGGTTCTATTGTCGCACACAACGGACGTACAGACGACCAGACGAACGCTCGACAGATGAACGAATGTACTCGTATTCGTACTGTGGTAGTGCTTAGTCTGGATAGATGGCCCGCGGGGCTAGAACGATACCATATTCGCAGGCAACGGAATTGGTGGTCATCTATTAAACTCACACTTTCGACAAAGATGAAAATCAATTTACCGTACACACAGAGGTGTACCGTAAGCGATATACCCTGAGCTAGGCCCGAAAGCCAAGAGCTAAGAGCCAAGTGCCAACCAAGTGGCGAGAGACTCACAGCAGGCTGGCTGACCGTTTAATTAACCAAATTCTCACATCTCACAGCTAACATCTCACATCTTGAATCTCACAACTCTTCCGGCGATGCAAAATGCACTGGAGGCAAGTGGCCGGACGGGTAGTCGGGCAGTCAGGGGAAAAATGAAAATAATGGCGCGCGCGTTTTATGATTATAATTGGAAAGCAGCACTCTTCGCATTAATAGTCCAATAAATATCAGCAACTGAATGGTCCAGGTGTTTTCCGAGTAGCACGGTTGCACAAGTGAAAGGACGCCGGATGCGTAACCTTAATCCCTTTCATCAAACGAGGGGAGATGATTCTATCCCGCCTGACATAATCTGACTGATCCCAAACAAAAATGATCTTAATTACAAAAAAGCGCAATTCAAGGTGCTCAACTGGACGGCTACCATGATGCTGATGAAGATTGTGTGAATGGGAAGCAAGGAAACCAAATGATTCATTAGCAGCCATGTTTCGAGTGCAACTGGTATGATGCGTCTACGAGTATTGCGGAAATCCATCATCGTGGGGCAATCCACGCGCTCTTGCCAACCAACCGGTCGGCACAGCGAATTAATCATTAAATCAATAGAACAGAGTATGTGATCCGGCCACCGGTTGCGGATTGTATAAGTTGCCACAGGATAATTGCAATTATTAATTCAAACTGTTTTGGGTTCAGTTCGGCGGTTGTTGTTGCAATATGACGTGAATCATTGACGTGCTCTGTACGCGCTCTCATGGACAGATTAATCAGAGTAGCATGAGCTGTTGCATATATGCACTGGTCAATAGGGGGTCTTTGGCGATGATGCCCCGAAGAGATGGACTGACTCCGATGATTTGTGTGCGAAAAACGACCACAAGTCGGAGAGCTCGGAATTGCGGTGTGGTGGACAGCATGTGAGATGGACGGGTGGGATGAATGAACACCATATTCTTATTGCTCAAAAGCCCTTTACTGGGTTAGTGGAAAGCTGGGAAAATATCAATTTTTAAACGACAATATGGCTATGCTTTCGGAGTAAGGCTGGTCAATAAACCGCGTGCTTGAGAACAAGTACTATTGCTGAGGGATATTGTGATTACCCTCGAATAAAGTCATTTATTCGACGCCTGGCAGACAGGTTATGACCACAAATATGCTTGGCCCAGAAAAATCATACAACGTCGCAATGCCAGTGCCTATGGCAAACACGTCTCCCTCAAGCTCTCGGAAAACCCTCCAACACCTGCTCAGACCGTACAAAACCATTGGATCCGTTGTCAATAAGCCTAAGAGAGTGCTGCTTCTGAGGTACTGGATTTCAAAACGCCACAAACAGGAAACCCATGGTTTGACGACGAGTGTAGGAGGGCACATGCAGCCAAGCAGCAAGCCTATCAAGAGGCGCTGCCAGAAGGACGAGAGCTGCTCGTGAGCATTATGCACGAGCAGAAGAGCAGAAGAGTAGGGAGGAGCATAAGCTTCTCAAAAGAAAAAAGAGAGAACATGAGAAGCTCGCGATCGAAGGGACGGAAAGATGCTATCGCAGGAACGACGTTCGGAGGTTTTATCATGGATATAAGGCCTTCAGGGACAAAAATGGAAACCCAGTAGTGTATTCAAAGTCGTTACTAAGTCGCTGTCATGCTGAATGACCCATTCACAACGGACGATGATAGCAGAGAATTTCGTCCCCCTGACCTAGACGATGTTTGCTTTGGTGGCGTTACAGCCCATGAAGGGCCAGAGTCAATCTTCTCTCGATCACCCATGTTGTGTGTGATTTATTTTTTTTTACACAGGTGAAAGGGACCTACCGTTTAACGGTGATTCTGAACGCCTTGAGTCGAGAAGCTTTTTCTTGGTAAGTATACAACGGGGGGTTTCGCCAGTACCCCGCCGAGGAGGGACGCCGCGAAATAAACATTCGATGGCTTTGGTGTTATCGGGATCCGAACTCGCTCATCGTGCGCCAGAGTGGAACACACTAACCACTGCGCCACGACGCCCTCGATGTTAGGAATGCTTATTCTAAGCTTAAGTCCGACAAAGCTGCTGGAGCAGACGGACTACCTGCCGAGCTGGAAATGACCTGGTTGGGAGTATGCACCAGCTCATCTGTGAGATCGAGTCAGAGGAATGCATGCCAGATGAATGAAATCTTAGTATCGTTTGCCCGATCCACAACTCAGCGAGATGCCATTGAGGCCTTTACGATTATTGAGGCGGAAGCGGCTAAAATGGAATTGGCGGTAAATGAGAGCAAGACGAAATACATGCTGTCGTCGAAAAAGGACACGAACCACCGGCGTCTTGGCCAGGGCGCACATATTGTCAGGTACAATTTCAAGATAGTCAAGGACTTCATCTACCTAGGCTCCGTAGTGACATGCAGCAATAACAATCAGTGTCGAAATCAAACGCAGAATAACTCTTGTCAACCGCTGTTTCTTTGGGCTCTGGAGGCAATTGAGGTGACCGTACAGAGGACCCTTATCATCCCGGTTCTGCCTTATGGCGAAGAGACATGGACCTTATCGAAAGCGGATGAGGAGCGGATGGTCGTTTTGAGAGAAAAATTCTGCGTACAATTTTCGGCCCGACCTGCATAAATGGAGAGTGGAGGAGAAGACTCAATAGTAAACTGTACGGGCTGTACAGCGACATGAATGTAGCACGGCGTCTGCGGATTCAACGCCTAAGATGGCTGGGTCATGTACAGCGCATGGAAATCACAGCTCTGGCCCGAAAGGTCTTTGAATCCAACCTTGAGGGGCGACGCGGACGAGGACGGCCAAATATAAGGTGGCGCAGCAAGTGGAAGAGGCGTGCGGCACTGGAGACTGCTGGCGAAAGACCGCGCCAGTTGGAGAGGCCCAGGTTCGCCATGAATTGTAGCACGGAAGAAGAAGAAGAAGAAGAAGGACTTCAGATTAGAGTAGCTTTGATTTTTTTGTTAAGATGGCAAAATAGCAATATTGCTCAGTAATTCACTTTTTATTTTTAACGAGCAATTTTATGAGCAATGTGGATTCTACATATGAGGAACCTTCGGCATCGATGACTACTCGATGGCTCGTTATTAAAGAGCAATTTTCCGGGCCGCTCGGAACATGTTAAAGGTAATTCGCAAGAGTTTTTGTATCAAATCGCAGTATATCAAATGTCAAAGAGCAGCCGAGAGAAGGCAATAATGGTCACCTATAGGTCGGAAGGGTGATTGGAACACAAAGAATGTCGCAATGGACCTCTTATAAAACAGAGTCTTATCTCCCAATCGTAAAAAGTAGCAGTTTGTTTTAGTTGCTCAAAACGTGTTGAATAAAATTCGCAAGAGCCTTGTATCAAATTGTAAGCGTAGATGGAAACTTGTTTCATTAATACATACCTCAAAACAGTGATTTTCTCTGCTCATAAAAAGGCAAAAATGGTCTCTCATCCGCCGGAAAGGTTTTATTGAAACAAAACGGATGTCGTAATGGAACTCTTGGAGAACCTCGAAGGTAAACTCCTACATAAGCCTGATAAACGTCAGTCAGGTCGTTAAGGAAGTAGAATCCTAGGTATTGTTTCCTACTATGACAGAGGGCCGGACAGGCGCAAAACTGGTATTGAATGGAAGTGCTGCTTGAATCCATCCACTATTCCCTGCGGGTCGGTGACAAGATTACCCTCGCAGTTTCGAAGAGCCAGGGTGCCCTTCTTGAAGCCTCCTGTAAGGCCTTTGGCTTTCTTGTAAAAGGCTCGTATTTTATGTTTATCCCTAGACTCCTCGATATCCTTGAGCTGGGAGGCTGCGAAGATTCTTTTCTTTTGTCGCAGTAGTGTTTTCTCCTCCCTTTTCTGGCTCGGTACTTTTCTTGCGCTGTCCTGGTTTTCCTCTGCAGCGCCTTTTGGTACGCCTCGTCGGTTGCTGCCTTTTTCTGCTCACACTCGCCATCATACCACGGGTTTCTTGTCGGGGGTGGTAGGTATCCTAAGGTGGTTTCGGCTACTTCCTGAATGGCTGAGCGGCAATGCAGCCACATATTACTGGCGTTTGTGTTCGACGTAGGCATACCGTAGAGTCTTTCACTCAGCTGCTCCCTGTAGACTCTGGCAACCTCCGGTGTGCTCAGCCGCCCAATGTCGAACCTCCTCCTGATGGGCTTGTGCAGCTTTCTGACATTGGACAGTCGAGCTCTGAATCTTGCTGCTACGAGGAAGTGGTCAGAGTCGACATTTGCCCCTCTGAATGTTCGCACATCCAGGATGTTTGACGAGTGCCTTGCGTCAATGAGCACATGGTCGATTTGGTTGGCGGTTCGACCGTCCGGAGATCGCCAGGTTGCTGTGTGGATTCGCTTGCGAGGAAGTCTTGTGCTACAGCGTCGCAAAGTCAGCGAGTCGGAAGCCGTTATCTGTTGTTGTATCGTGGTCAAATAAAGATCAAATTAAATAAGATCCCGTTGTGTTTTTCTTGCGAGTCACGACTGGGTCCCGTATTTTACTCTGGGTTGAAGGCGAACAGGATGATGCTGAGTGTTTGGTCGATTGAAGAGGAACTGTCCATTATAAGCTGCTAAAACCTGGCAGAACAGCCAATTTCGCTACTACTACTGTACACAACTCCACCGTTTGAATGAAACAATCAAGGCCAACTGGACAGAAGTTGTGTTCCATTATGACAATGCCCATCTCGAAACAACCGTGATCCCACTCATTTTACCACTGCACTTGAAACAGGTTGCACCTCAGCATCATATAGTGGGAAAGTAGAAAAGGTAGAAATCCCTTAAACCTCGAGGAAACAGTGATTTCTCCACTTTTGGGTCATTCTACACCTAGTCATCACGCCCTTTATGTTACACTAGAGAGAGATTGATGTGTTGACAGGCGCTGACACCTCTCATAAGCAATGAAGAATGGACCTAAGGTCCATTGTGATTTTCGGTAAAAAAGAAAAAGAAAGAAAAACTTGAAATCCGGCTTCCAGACATCTCTTAATTGAGCTCATGCTCGAAGCAGTCAAAGTGTGAATATTCATCGATTGATTCTATTTACGAATTTGTCGCTGGAGTCATGGTGAGAGATTGATTGCGTAGCTCTAGCTGAAAACTGTTTGAAGGATTACTACTAACCATATTCATGTGGCACTTAAGTCAGTAACCTAAAACCGATGGTTCATGAGAGTCATATCCTATAATTCAGCACCTGAAGGCCATTCCAGACCAGAGAGATACGAGTAAGTGTGAAACAACATTGGTTTTCAGGTGGTAAAAGGGTCTTTAATGGCTCTATTATAGCTAATAAAGAAAAAAATGCTCATACCTATCATCCGTGCATTGCCATACGTGTAAGTACAACTTCTCCACGTGATGTTTGCCGGACCTGATCAACATCTGGGCTATCTCTTCGAGCACTATCTGTCGGTTGGTCGCCTCTCGGCCTGCCTAGGAGTCACTTTACGACTTAAATATCCGTTGCAATAAATCCCCACCTCATAGCATGCATACTAGATACTCGTATGTACAAGTTGCAAAATCTTATTCAACAAACTAATTTGTGCAACTAATTGCAAATCTAAATCGAAGCGTCATGAAAGCGCTTCATAAGTCGGACGTTAATGGATTTGGTTGTTGTTACAGAGCAGAGAGCAGTGTGCTCGGTAAATCGATCCGTGAACAAGCTTCCAGATGGGAGGTGATCAATTGCTCCCATAGTACGATCGCTAACTATCACGTGTGTGTGTGTGTAACAACACGATGCCATAAAGACAAAAAGTGAATGTTGTCGCGTCCTAATTATGATGCCACCATATCGGTATAGAGAGAGAGACAGCGACTGAGCTGAGATAGCTTCACGGATCTTAGATGTCAAGCTTGAAAATAAATGGCCCGACAGTGTGTTGTAGCCCTGCACACACTGGGGGGATGGTACTCGTACAATCGACAAACGACCAATCAACCGTCGCATAATCCCATGAGATACAACGATACGCGGATTCCGAGCATTAGAATTGCAAAACTAATCGCCGCGGCAATTATAATTATTACAATTGCGCTTACTCGCTTACATACGTACTATGCCATACATCGTTGTATCGGTCGGTTTGGTTGGCATTGCCGCTTCTGACAATTAAAATTCATTAAGATAAAAACGGATGCATATCGGGTGGCGTATCGGTACGTTGTGGGTACCCGTAACCCCTTATGCGTCCTCGAAATCGAATCGGGTGCGATAATCTCAGAATTTGCATGCGAACTACTTGAAAGTTGTCGGTTTTATCGCTCGAAACACTTTACACAACACCAAAAGCCATGCACCCATGTACTGGAAAACCAGCACACAGTGGCGCAGTGTCATATTGACTATTTTAGAAGTCATTACGGCGGTGGAAACGAGGCGCGTATATGTACACATCTCCCGCTCCGCACCATACAGCAAGTAACGTGTCAGCGGATATTTATTGCGATTGGTCGCCCGATCACGATATAGATTTCGATGATATTTTGTAATGTCACAATTAGAACATTGGAAACATCGACTACGATTGGCGGAGTGCTGGCATGGAGTGCGATAGCGCTGCACGACATTTGTTTGCGGTACTTGAAGCGCATGCTGCCGAGGTTACATGCTCGCCGCCGCCGGGAGACGCTTTTGTGCTGATACTGATGCTGCTCGTAGTTGGCATTGCTTTGTCATGAGCGGTAGTGGAATTGAGATGTTCTTACATGGTCACCAACTGGCGCTGATGTGAATGTCAACGGCAGACGGGGGCGCACGTTTGTATAAATGGCAGAACGTTAAGGACACTGATAGAGTCGTGAAGCGAGTTCTGGAATGCAAACAATCCGTTTGGAGTTGTTATCCTTTTTGGAGGGGACTGTTCGTCTAAATGCCATGATGTGATGGTGTTTTGGTGAATGTCATGCTCTTGGCGTCCCCTCGGATTAGAGGGAAAGGTGGGTGAAACGCGCATCTTTCTAAGGTTTTACTAGTTGCGTGTTTAGAGCCTTGTTAGTGGCCAATCTGCTGAGAAATTCGCCAATTTAGAGTGAAGATGTTATGACAGAATTAAAAGCAGGTAGCCCCTGTTACTGGCGGATAACCCAGAAGAAGTCCAAAACTGCGCTTTTTTCAAACTTTCTGATCGCCTTGACATGGCGGAGCAATTAAAGAAAATCTTGATTTTTTAACTTGAAGGTGGAGATATCTGGACAGATGTGCATACTCAATGAACAACGGTTCTGGAGGGCACAAATCTTATTCGTAATACTTTGGCTGCTCTTTGGTCCAGCACAGACTCTTATCACTCTCTATCTGGCACCTTCGAAGACGCCCTCGACGACGATAGCTTGACTCGAGAAGCTTTGCATGAATTTTGAAATGGGGCGCCTTTTATACTGCATAACTGAGAGCCAGAAGAAAAGAAAAAGGAGAAAGCTAGTACTTGGGTAGTGCGTAGAGATTGTTGCCAAAGTCAAAGACGTAGGTGTCACTGGGAGCTGTAAAGACGTCAGCGACAGATCGAAAAAGATACCTTAGTTCGAAACCGACCTCAACCTGAATGAGACATCCCGTACTCTTATCTAGGCAGTGAGAGTATGACAACTAATGTACATATGTATGTAAATCTCAAGATTATGTACCAGCATTTGGTAATCGTCTCAAGGCTTATTCCTCTTGCTTACTTACTTACTTAGTCGGCGCTACAGTTCGGGGTGAACATAGGCCCTAACCAACAAACATTTCCAGCTAGCACGATCTTTTGCTGGTTGTTTCCAGTGGTGTCGCACGTCTAATTGGATGAGGTGCTTTTCCACCTGTGTGTGCCACCTTAGATGCGGCTGTCCTCTGCAACGTCGTCCCTCGGAGTTTGGAGTCGAACACTCTTTGGGCCAGAGCTATGCTGTCCATTCGCTCTACATGGCATAGCCATCTTAGGTGTTTGATCCGCAGACGTCGTATCTAAGCCGATGTCGCTGTACAGCACATACAGTTCTTGATTGAATCTTCTCCTACACTCTCTGTCAACACAAACGGGACCGAAGATCGTACGCAGAATTTTCCTCTCGGATCGAACAGGCCCTTGTTCATCCGTTTTTAATAAGATCCAAGCGTCTGCGCCTTAGGGGAGGAGGGATGATTAAGGTTTTATAGAGGGTCACCTTGAGGGTGCTGTGGCGCAGTGGATTCTGCCGCACAATGAGCGAGTTCGGATCCCGATTTTACCAACGCCATCGAATGTCTATTTCGCGGCATTTCTCCTCGGTGGATTATTGATAAAACTCCCCATAGTATACTTGCCTTGAAAAGGCTGCTCGGCACCTAACTGAAAGTCCCTTTCACCTGCGTGAAAAATAAATCACACACAACATGGATGATTGAAGAAAAGCTTGTTTCTTGGTTCTTCATGGGCTGTAACGCCACCAAAAGAAAAGAAGAAGAGGGTCACCTTAGTTTTCCGAGAACGGGCTCTACTACTCAATTGCCTCTTGAACCCGAAGGAACGCAGAATAGCGTCTAGCTGCTGGTGTCGTTGCCTCTTGTTACCTGTAAGCCAAGGTAAAAGAAATCCTTGACCACATCAAAGTTACAGCAACCAATAGTGACGTTCTGGCCAAGATGGTTTTACCCTCGTTAACTTTCAAACCCACTTTAGCCACTCTTGCTAGAGTGGAGATTACCCCCAATGAAAACGAGTTTTCGCGTCCCAGAATGTTGAAGACGATCGCACTTATTAATTGGCTACTGCCAGCACAACCACCGTAAAAAACTTCGAGGTCGGCGCGATACTTTTCTTTATCATAGCTCGAGGGCAAGTCACCTTTAAATTAGTGGGACTCCCCCTCTCTTTGAAAAGCTTTTAAAAGGTGAAGGTGTCCAAACCAAAAAAGTGAGAGCATCGACAATTGCAGTATAGCGCTAGAGCGTTTGCACCCAAATTCTACGAGCAACAAGTGTCATAACCACAGCCCACAGAGCATGAATGCTATGACTCTATAAATATAGATATATATACAGATTGAACACCCTGTATATCTAGCTGCATTAATGCGGCCTTCTGACAAAGATTGAATCCTTGAAGCACATACTTGTAGAACCTTCCTCTGATTACTCGAGCAGTTTGAACAAAACGAAAAACGACGATTACCGTTGATTCCCTTTTTATCCTGGTCGTCTAATGTTCCAAATATAAAATGGCGCCCGACATTGGACATCAATATCAAACGCGTCAAGGAAGTCGGGTTATAAGAGTCAACTTTAGAATTAAGATAGCCTCACAGAAAAAAAAGCCATAGGTGTTAAATCTGGGCTGCGTGGAGGCCAATTTATGTCACCTCTCCTGGAGATCAATTTGCCAGGGAAAATTTCACGAACTCGTGCTAGCGACAAATTGGAGGTGTGTGGCTAGGAAAATGTTGCAGTTCAGGTACCAAGAAACTGTCCAACATTTCCTCGGTTTCTGATGCTTGCGTCTCGGATTTGTTGCACTCCAATAGTGGCAGTTTTGCTTACTCACATGACCAGTAAGATGAAAATGAGTTTCGTCTGAAAACAAGATGTTGATAAACGTCGAAAAGTGCTCCAGTGCCTGGTTTACGAAGTCAAGCCTCTTGCTGCCAGGATGCCGGCTTTAATTCTTGCACCAAATGAGTTTTAATGGGATGCAGTTTTAGGTATTTGTGTAAACTGCGGTGTAATGATGACCTATACACATCTAAAGCCCTTGCGCGCTTCCGAATCGAAAGGTCGAGATCACTACGAACAGACTGATTAATATTCTCCACGCTTTCTGCCGTTCTCGATGACCTTGGCCGTCCGGATTGTGGTTTGTCTAGTGTTGAACTAGTCCCTTCAAACTTTTTTACCCATTTTCGAATGAGAGGAATGCTTGGCGCATCATTTAGGCGTTAATTTCGAATAATGCAGAATTTTCTACGCGCCACTCTCACCGAATCACCGTTTTTGTAAAACTTTCGCACGCGCAACGCGCGGTCTGCACCCGAGAAACGTTCCATAGCGGCTGAATCCCCAAGAGCTAGGCTACCGATTGACATACTCCCCGTGTCCCTCGCATTCGCGGCGTTCACGCAATAAGCTAAACAAATGAAAACTTACTTTTGAGACACCTTGCACGTGTACATGAAAACCCTCGCTCTTATCGGCAAAGGGCTGGGACAGTTGTTGCCCACAAGGCCCTTTTGAGGAATTTGTTTTTTTCTGAACAAAATCGTACGCCTTGGACGGATGCAGGTGGTCATCACTTGGCGCCAGACCCGGACCCTAAGGTGGATGCATAAAAACCTGTCATCGCAAGGTCGCAGAACTGTTGGCGAGTCACTATCGATGTGTGTAGTGGCCTGGCGTTGTCCTTACAGAACACAACTCCTTTCCTATTGGCCAAAGCTTGACCCTTGTGGGCGACAGCTTCTTTCAGATGGTCCAACTGTTGACAGTACAGATTCGAATTAAGAGTTTTGGCGTAGAGGAGCAGCTCAAAGTAGATGGTGCCCTGCGAATCCTACCAAACACATATAAAACTTTCCTGCCTGTCAATCCTCGTTTACTGCGATTGGACAACGACTGTTTTTGATCGATGTTGTCGCCACTTTCCATCACCAGTCATCGTCCATTTCCAAAATGGGTTGGGTTGTTTTTTAATGGAAATTCAGAAGTTTGCGTTTTCTCGTATGGCCCTCGAGCTTCTTTTTGTATCTAGCCTGATTCAAGTGGTTCCACGCAGTTTTGAGTGCAAACAGGGCTTACATGATGGCCAGACTCGACGAATTCTATGGCTTTGTCGACATTTTCGACTACATATCGAAGTTATTCGAAGATCCGGCGAACCTGTCTAGCTTTTTCGCCTTTATCGACGGAAAACTCCTTGCTTGTGTCTATCTTCCATCCGCGCTTACACAAAACTGAGTCAACTTGACGCCTGAGACCTAAGGTGATGAAATAAAGTCTCTTTTCTCTACTTGGAACTCATTTTTCAGCAAACACCACCTTACTTTACTTATTAGGCCAGCGATCCATGGAGGATCTGAGCCTGAGCTATAGCTGCCTTCCGTCCTTGATGGTTCCGGTCACGCTGCTTACAGTTATCAAGACCAAGATGTCTTAAATCCGCGATTACTTTGTCTTTATACCGGAGGTTCGGTCTTCCTCTTCTTCTCGAACCAGGAAGCTCGGAGTCGAAGATCCTCTTAGCTGGAGCGTTGATGTCCATGCGCTCGATGTGACCGAGCCAGTGTAGTCGACGGATCTTTGCCTTCCGGACTACAACCACATCTTTGTACAGCTCGTAAAGTTCGCGGTTATGTCTTCTTCTCCATTCACCTTAATCACAGACAGGACCAAATATCCGGCACAGAATTTTTCTTTCGAAAGAATCAAAAATCAGCTCCGCTGTCCTGCTTATCGTCCAGCTTTCGGCTCCGTACAGCAAGACTGGCAGTATGAGCGTTTTGTAAAGCATGACTTTGGTCTTTCGAATGAGGAGTTTTGACCCAAGTTTTTTGAAAAAGCCGAACCATCAGCGGTTGCCAAGGGCGATTCTATGCCGAATCTCCACCGTGATGTCATTTGGGGAGTTTACGTTTGCCCCGAGGTGGACAAACTCCTTTGTATGTATGTATGTTGGCGTTGCAGTCCGTAAAGAACCTGAGCCGAGCTTCTCTCAATCACCCATGTTGTGTGTGATTTAATTTTCCCATAGGTGAAAGGGACCTACAGTTTATTGCCGGTTCCGAACGGCGAATTTCGAGAAGCTTTTCATGGCAATTTTACTACAGGGGGTTTTGTCAGAACCCCGCTGAGGAGGAACGCCGTGAAAACACGTTCGATGACATGGCTGTGTCGGGGTTCGATTCCGTGTCATCGGCGTCAGAGGCCAACACACTACCCACTGCGCCACGGTGCTCTCAGACAAACTCCTTTACTACCTCGAAATTGTAGCTGTCAATTGTTATATTTTGTCCCAGGTGGTGAGCGACGGATTGGTTTTTGCTTGATAGCATGTACTACGTTTTGTCCTCATTGACCTTAAGACCAACTCTGTTGACGCCTGCCCGTCGCACTATCTGCTCCAGCACCAGCGCATCTCCTTGCCAAAATCCGTTGCATGTTTCAAACGATTCCGAAGTCCTAGAACCGAGTTGCACGGAGCATCGCGTATTTTTTAGCGTGGCGCGACACAACTGGATCAGTTTTCCCGGGATCCCGAATTCGACCATCGCACCAAACAGTTCTTCACAATGAATGCTGTCGAATGCGGCTTTGAAATCGATGAAAAGATGGTGTATATCGATTCGAAACTCGTTGGTGCCGATTCCGAACGGCTTGAGTCGAGAAGCTTTTTCCAGGCAAGTTATACTACGGGGGGTTTTGCCAGTACCCCGCCTAGGAGGGACGCCGCGAAATAAACATTCGATGGCGTTGGTGTTATCGGGATCCGAACTCGCGCATCGTGCGTCAGAGTCCAACACACTAACCACTGCGCCACGACGCCACGCTCACTAATGTCATTTAAAAAATCTATATTCAAGGACTCATGGTGTCTTTCTAATCACCCTGGTAAGACAATCTCTCATTCCCCCATAACGTTGTATCGGTTTCAATCATTCATCAAATTTTCTTCGAACCCGATCATGTTATTGTGGTGCCCAAAGTCAATAAATCAAGCGCATAACCTTTGATCACGCGTCATGGTAACGATGTGGTTTACCAGCTATATGCCCACCCTGTCACCTTAGACGAAAAAGTAATAAAAATAAAAAATAAAGAAAAAGAAAAAACGCCAAAATTAGCATGAACTCGGCAGATTTTGGGATCTCATTCCAAAATCCACACCAAATCACCTGCCTTTCACTTTACGTGCAAAGTGATCATTTAATCAGCGATCGGTGAAATTCATGCCGTATCCCAAGGAGCACACAAGCACACATTCATCTAGCTACACCAATACACAGATGGAATGGAAAAACAACAACAAAAATGACTAAGCAACGCACTTAATGCTCGTTTGGTGTGATTAAAACGCATTAATAAGTTTTGCTTTCAAATAAATTATCCATGAAGACGAAGCACCATTCTCGCATCACCCATTCGAAAGTCATTTGAGGTGGAGCAGCCGCAAACAACCAGCTACGTACTGATAGTCATAGTCGTAGCCGTTGTGGCCCCAGCATTCGTGGCGATTTATTCGCAACTTGGCATTTGTAATTTTCACTTTGCAATTGCTTCAATCAACAAATACAACAACGCGAGCTGTTGTTTCGCGTGCGATTTTGCTAGATTCGAACACCTCACGATCACGCACCGCCACAATTCTCGTCGCATCGCGAATTGAGCATCTTGCATCGAAGCGTCATCGTCAAGCCATGGACACACCGAACGATGACGACGTACTCGTAGTAGATAGTACGAGTATGTAGTACCTAGTTAAACGCGACCGGCCATTAAGGAAAAAGAAAATTAAAAACAAAATAATCGACTAAATGCCAAGTGCGTGTACGTACGATCCAAGTCACTCCTCACATCCATATTTAATAATTTTACGAGCCGCTGATGATTTTTATGGCACCTCGGCGGCTATACGCGCAAGCGACAGGCCCAACCGGTGTCGACCACCGCCACCACGATCGCCACATGCCATCGTAACATTGTTGTGGCGAATGTTATGGCCGATGCAGCATTGAAAGATAATCATATTAATTAAAGTAATACTGCGTTTGGAGTGCGATTGTGATAAAGAGCAATATGCTTCGGAAGAGGAATGCTGTGGAATGTGCACCTTCGTCGGGCATTCCTCGCGCATAGGCGCCAATGCACGCGTCATGGGGCTACAAAAATCTTAAACATTCAACGGTATTCGGGTATTCAAATCCAATCTTCGAGGAGATATAAAAAGTAATTAAAAAAATTACGACGACGAGTCCGATGTCATGCTTTCAAATTGGAAAGTACTTGTACCACATGAAACAGGAGGCAATAAGCAACAAAGCAACACTTCCGCATAGAAGCTTCCCTTCGAGCTCGTGCCGACTGCCGACTACTCGTATGCTGATTTGAAAGTACTGCACAAGAATTCCCCATTGGTGGTACGTCGACCTCATTGCAAGCAGAGCAACACTGTCACAATACTCACAATCGGACATAATCGCTTTTTAATTGAACCATTCTTCATTCATTTCCTCGCCAACTGGCCTACGGCTGATCGATCCTCCACACTCCTATTCAGATAAATTGATGAGTAACGTCATCAATCCATCAACACATACATACCATATACATACGAGTTTGTATGTACATACATGTATCCTTCAACTAACTGCACGTTAAGATCGCGATCACTTGGGGCTTGAACGAGACCGAACCGATCAACCGGACCCGAACGTCTTGTCTAATCTAAACAACAACTAATTGCCACATTTGCCGAGACTACGAAAAGGCGCTTTCGCAATTAACTCCAATAACGAGTCTATGATAAACTTGGTAATTAATTGTGCTTAACCGGTGTCTAGTGGACTACAAAAATATACGAGTGTACTCCTCGTACACAATCGTATACAAGACAAGAAATGGACATGTGCTGGATGTGATTGGGGGCCCGGGTGCCGAGTTGTTAAGTGTTGCGGTTGACTACATCGTCTACCACCATCACCACCGCCACTGTATGGACTGTACTATTAGCCCCTAGAGGTGTGCCCCCACGCCACAGCGTTTGTCGTTGGGTTTTGTTTTGATTTTGGGTTTTTTGTGTGCTATTCGATGTACGAAAAAGGAGAACGCATTGACCAAAAGTGTGGGAAATTAACAGAAGCGGCCCGAGAATGTGCCTCAAAAAAAGAACTTGACCACAAGCTTGGGAAAATACAAATTTTTATTTGTATTTTATTATGGCCGAATCACAGTGTCGCGTTTGAGTGCTCAGGCTTTTGACAGGCGTTGTATCGACTTACGATAAACATATGTATGTCAAACGCGCGACCTAGGAATTTCTATAACGAAATGTGGCTTCAAGCGCTTGGACGTTCATGCAAAAAAATAAAAACATTCTTACATATCATACATACATCAATGTAAGTTTGTAAATGTATTGCGCGTTTGTTCCTTGATGTTGAAATCGGATAAGTTTGTGCATAACGTGCAAATTGTCAGTTGTCAAAACGTACGACCGAGTAGCCACCGGTTCTACTCTAGCTCGAGCTTATGATATTTACGATATTGGCCGATACAACGCCTGAGGTAGCATTCCATATGAATTCATTGCTCCTACCCATGCTCGAACGCGACATTGCGATTCGGTCATTACTCTTATTCCAATGTATAAACGTGTTGCCGAAAAATGTAGGACAGGAGTTCCCAAGGTGTGCGCCGCGGCGCCCTGGTGCGATTAAAAGATAATAATTATATTAAAGATGTAGCAGCCATCCCATTTTTTTTTTTTTAACATTTTTATCATTTTTACAAGCGAAACTACTGACGGAAGAGGCCGAATGGCGAGTATCCTGCGCTACGAAACAGGATTAGTGCCGGTTGAGCTATGGTCTAGTAAAGCATAACCGTAAAACCACTGATTGTTCAGAAGCGAACAACAGCCTCGGATAAAAAAACGGTACGGACCTATGTTGACGCCCCTTTAATAAAACAAAAAACAAACAAGGACCTTCGGTTCTGTACATGGATCCTAAACAGACCACGTGCGGTCGAACAACTTGTGGACGCCCTAGACTTGCATAAAGCGGACATAACCGCCATCCGTGCACCGTGGCGCAGTGGGTAGTGTGTTGGCCTCTGACGCCGATGACTCGGGATCGAATCCCGACACAGCCATGTCATCGAACGTGTTTTTCACGGTGTTTCTCCTCAGCGGGGTTCTGACAAAACCCCGTGTAGTAAAATTGTTATGAAAAGCTTCTCGAAATTCGTCGTTCGGAACCGGCAATAAACTGTAGGTCCCTTTCACCTATGGGAAAAATGAAATCACACGGAACATGGGTGATTGAGAGAAGCTCGGCTCAGGTTCTTCATGGACTGTAACGCCAACATACATACATACAACCGTCATCCAGGAAATGTGATGGAATGGACCGGGTAAAAAGCGGATGAAAAACTGCGACATTTACTACGGGGACTGCTATAGGAAGAGAGGACAAAGACTATTTGGATGCGGATTTGTTGTTAGAGGTCGGCTAAGGCATAAAGTCCTAAGTTTCCAGTATGTGAGTGAACGTCTCATAACGATCCGCATCAAGGCAAACTTTTGGAACATCAGCCTAACATGTGCCCGTGTCCCCACGGAAGACAAGGATGACACCATCATAGATGATTTCTTTGATCTCCTACGCAGAACATTGTATGTCAAATGCCCCAGCTATGATACCAAAATGATACTAGGAAAGCATTTTTGAACGGGTCATCGGCAAACACAGCCTACATGACACCACAACCGATAACGAACACAGGCTGATCGATCTTGTCACGGGGCGAAATCTTCTTTTAGCTAGTACACGCTTTCCGCACCTCGGTATACACAAAGGCACCTGGCGGTCGCCAGATCAATCAGTCACCAACCAGATTAATCACATCGAGATTGACGTCAGACACTTCTCCACTGTTCTTGATGATCGTACTTTCCGAAGTGCGAATATCGACTCAGACCACTATCTTGTAGTAGCCAAGATACGTCAACGGATAACACGAACCCCGCGGAGTAGAGTTAGAACACCACGCTATCACGTCGGAAAGCTCCTATCGCCAGTGCCTTTGTCAACCGCGTCTCCCTTAACCTCTCCGATACACCTCAATCCTCCACTCAGCCAGTAGAGCAACAATGGAGCCTATGCAAACAAGCCCTGAAGAGCACAGCAACGGAAGTGTTGGGCCTTAAAGCTCCACCATGCGGAAAAGCAGAAAGCGTACAAGGTCTCACTACACAAAAAAAAAACAAGAGCGGCTCGTGACCTCTTCTTCTTTTGTGGCATTACAGCCCATGAAGGACCAGAGCCAAGCTTCTCTCAATCACCCATGTTGTGTGTGATTTATTTTTCACACAGGTGTAAGGGACCTACAGTTTTTAATGCCGATTCCGAACGGCGTGAGTCTAGAAGCTTTTTCATGGCAAGTTTACTACGAAGGGTTTTGCCAGTACCCAGCCGAGGAGGAACGTCGCGAAATATACATTCGATAGCGTTGGTGTTATCGGGATCCGAACTCGCTCATCGTGCACTAGAGTCTAACACACTAACCACTGCGCCACGGTGCCCTCGTGACCTCTACTAGTTTAAAAGAAGGGAGGAACATAAGCTTCTCAAGAGAAAAAAGAATGGGCACGAGAAGCGGGCGATTGAAAACTTGGAGAGGTTCTACTGCAGGCACGACGTTCGAAGGTTTTATCAACCAATAAAACGAATGTCTCAATGCTATAAAGCCCGAACGGAGGCCTGTAAGGATGAGAACGGACACCTAGTAGTAGAATTGCAGTCGAAACTGAGAATTTGGAAAAACCACTTTTGCAGACGATGTTGGCGATGACAGCCAACATGCCGCCGGGCAGAATGACCCATTTCTTAATGACAAAGATCGCAGAGGATTCCGTCCCCCTGACCTCGACGAAGTTGAAATTGCCATGTCGAAATTTAAGTCGAATAAAGCTGCTGGCGCAGATGGATTGTCTGCTGAGCTCTTCAAAGCAGCTGGGGGTGAGCATGCACCGGCTCATCTGTAAGATACGGTCAGAGAAAAGCATGTCCGAGGAATGGAGTCTCAGAATTGTTTGCCCGATCCACAAAATAAGAGACCCCTTTGACTGCGCCAACAGAGTTATAAGTCTCCTTAATGTCGCATACAAGATCTTCGCTGCCGTTTTGTGTGAACGCCGTATCGTTCGTAAATAAGCTGATAGGTCCTTATAAGTGTGGCTTCAGGCCAGGGAAGTCCACCATCGACCAAATCTTCACACTACGGCAGATCCTGGAGAAAACCAATGAATTTCAAGTCGACACCCACCATCTATTCGTCGACCTCAAGGCCGCATACGACAGCTCGTCAGACTTTGCCGGATGACTCTGAAGAACGCTCGCTTCTCCATCCGAATCGGTGAACACCTTACCGATAGTTTTGATGTCAAAAATGGATTTAGGCAAGGCGATGCGCTGTCGTGTGATTTCTCCAACATCATATTAGAAATGATTGTGCAAAAATCACTGGCCAACACAAGAGGCACAATCTATTTCAAATCCTTGCAACTCCTTGCATACGTCGACGACGTTGACATAATAGGTAGATCACAGCGAGATATCAATGAGGCGTTTGTGAGTATTGTTTCATATAAGTTTCAGGTAGTTAAGGACTTCGTCTACCTCTGCAATGACCTGGAACAACGACATCAGTTCCGAAATCAAACGCAGAATCACTCCTGCCAATCGCTGTTTCTTTGGGCTCAGGAGGCAATTGAGTAATAGAGCCCTCTCCCGAACGACAAACTTGACTCTATATAAGACCCTTATCATCCCGGTCCTGCTGTACAGCGCAGAAGCATGGGCACTATCAAAAGCGGATGAAGAGGCCCTTGGTCGGTTGCAGAGGAAGATTTTGCGCGTGATTTTCGGGCCTATAAATGCAGGCGGGTGATGGAGAAAAAGATTCAGCCACGATTTTTACGGGCTGTAGAGCGACATGAGTCTAGTCAGGCATCTACGGATTCGCTGGGCCATGTAGAGCGAATTGACACCACAGCTCCAGCCCGTAGAGTCTTTGAATCCAACCCCGAGGGACAATTAAATAGAGGACGGCCACACCTAGGATGGGGCGCACAGGTGTAAAGGGACCTCAACCAACTGGGCTTGCGGCACTGGAAAAGACTAGCGAAAGATCGTGCTAGGTGGAGAGGCATGTTGGTTGATGCCCAGGTTCACCCCAAACTGTAGCGCCCGCTAAGTAAATAGGTAAGTAAGTCGCAAGAGAGTTCAATGAGACTCTCTTCCTCTTGTGTGAATACTAGTGGAGCTTGTGCATGAAATGGATCTTGGATCCACGCAAAATTTTTGACATCATCATCTGCAAAGTATTTTGAAAATCTTTCGATGAGTTTCGAAGGGTGTTCCGTGAAAAGGGCCACCATGCCGCATATTTATACAATTGCGGGAAGCAATCTTAACCGCCGCCTTCATTCAACTTTTTTTATCCACAACTGCACTTTCTTTCTAAACGCCGCAATCCTTGTTGCCTTGGAAGGATAGATTCAATTTATTAAGTTTCTCAAATATATTGGACACCCCAATTTTCCAAGACTTTGTTGATGGTTTTGAGCTGTAGCTCATGGATTACTTGGAAGATGTTGGCCTTAAGTGCTTGAATCGTTTCCGGATTGTTGGAAAAATATCGGTCCTTTACGGTTCCCCACAAAAAGAGTCCAAAGGGGTCAAATCGTAGTTCCGTCGCCAAGGCGGCTGATAACACGATTTGGGAATTCGGTGCGCAAAAGATCAGTTGTGGCATGGGCTGTGTGGCATGGCGCGCCATCCTGCATGAGCCGTACAATATTCAAATTACACATCGATTATTGCCGGCCGATAAGTTACGTCGCTTGTATAATGCGAAATTCGTCGTGAACTTGGCACAAGCCAATACTGATTTTTGGGGAAAAGACATTATGAGCGATAAGGCTCATTTTTCGTTAAATGGAACAGTCAACAAACAAAATTGTCGGTTTTACGCTGCTGAAAATCCTCAGTTAATCCACGAAGAACAGATCCACGACCAACGCGTGGCTGTTTAGGCCGAAATTTGTGCGTATAGGGTCATTGGACCGTTCTTTTTTGAAGACGGCGATGGGATGCCCACCATGTAAATGGCGAGCGTTATCGGACGCCCACACAGCTCAGGCCACCATCGCATTATTGCGCCGTAAGCTCGTCGACCACCTCTTCGTCGATTTCAAGGCTGCTTATGACAGCGTGTATAGACATAAGCTGTACAAAGCCATGTCTAGTTTTAACATCCCTGCCAAACTCGCCCGATTGTGCAGGATGGTAATGGAGAATTCTCGCTGCTCCATTAAGTCGGTAATGAGCAAACCGAGACCTTTGATGTTAAAAAAGGATCTAGGCAAGGTGATGCGCTGTCATGCAACTTTATCAACATCGTGCTTCAAAAGATCGTGCAAGAGTCACTGGCCAACACAAGAGGTGCGATTTATTTCAAGTCCACGCAATTGCTTGCGTACGCCGACGACATTGGCGTGATTGGACGGACACATCAATGAGGCCTTTGTAACCAAATATCTGCATTCATCTAAAAGAGACGGACAACACCGACGTATTGGCCAGAACGTCACCATGGGCGAATATAACTTTGAAGTAGTCAAGGAATTCGTCTACCTTGGCTCACTGATGACCAGCGACAACAACACCATCGCTGAGATAAAACGCAGAATCACTCTTGCCAACCGCTGTTTCTTTGGGCTCAAGAGGCAATTGAGAAGTAGAGCCCTCTCTTGGAAAACCAAGGAGACACTATATAAGACCTTAATCATCCCAGTCCTCCTTTACGGCGCAGAGGCTTGGACCTTAACAAAAGCGGATGAAGATGCCCTTGGTCGTTTCGAGAGGAAAATTCTGCGCACTATCTACTATCTACTATCTACGTTTGTTCAAACGGTGTATGGAGGAGAAGATATAACGAAGAACTGTACGGGTTGTAAAGCGACATCGGCTTGGTACGACGTCTACGCGCATGGAAAATACAGCTCCGACCCGAAGAGTCTTCGAATCCACTCCGGAAGGAAAGCGCGGCAGAGGACGGCCGCATCAACGGTGGCGCACGCAGGTGGAAGGGGAACTTAACCAACTGGGCGTGCGGCGCTGGAAACAGCTGGCCAAAGACCGTGCCAGCTGGAGACGCTTGTTGGTTGAAGCCCAGGTTCACCACGGACTGTAGCGCCACTTAAGTAAGTAAGTAAGTAAGTTCAGGTGTTCACACAAAACGGCAGAGAAAATCTTGTATGCAACATTAAGGAGACTTATTACTATGCAGTTGGCGCAGTCAAAGGGGTCTCTTAATTTATGGATCGGACAAACAATGCTGAGACTCCATTCCTCGGGCATGCTTTTTTCTGACCATATCTTACAGATGAGCCGGTGCATGCTCACCCCCAGCTGCTTTGAAGAGCTCAGCAGACAATCCATCTGCGCCAGCAGCTTTATTCGACTTGAGTTTCGACATGGCAGTCTCAACTTCGTCGAGGTCAGGGGGACGGAATTCTCTGCGATCTTCGTCGTTAAGAAATGGATCATTCTGCCTGACGGCGGTATATTGGCTGTCATCGCCGTAATATAGTCTGCAGAAGTGATTTTTCCAAATTCTCAGCATCGACTGCGATTCTACAACTAGGTGACCGTTCTCATCCTTACGGGCTTTATAGCCTCGAGACATTCGTTTTACTTGTTGATAAAACCTTCGAACGTCGTGCCTGCAGTAGCACCTCTCCAAGTTTTCAATCACCCGCTTCTCGTGCTCTTTCTTTTTTTCTCTTGAGAAACTTATGTTCCTCCGTTCTTTTAAGCTCGTAGAGCTCACGAGCCGCTCTTGTTTTTTTTTTGTGTAGTGAGGCTTTGTATGCCTCCTGCTTTTCTGCATGAATCCTTCTACACAAGTCATCGAACCAGGTGCTTCGTCGTGGTGGAGATTTAAGGCCCAGCACTTCTGTTGCTGTGCTCTTCAGGGCTTATTTGCACGGTCTCCACGGACTGAGTGGAGAATTGAGGTGTATCGGAGGACTTAAGGGAGACGCGGTTGGCAGCGTTCAAACTAGATTCAGCAGTTTCGGTTTGGGGAGGTTTTGGTTATCGATTCAAAATGAATATCCAAATTTAACTTCAAAAGCTTTAAAAATGATCATTCCGTTTGCAATATCATAGTTGTCAATAGCAAATATCGCTCAATGATCAATGTGGAGCAAGAAATGAGAGTAGCAGTGCCAAGCCTTATTCCCCGCTTTGAAAAACTGTGTGGAGATCACCAGGCTCACCCGTCTCAATGATTAGACTAAGTAGCTATTGTATATTATTGTCTCTCTTGTTGTTTTGGGTTTCAACTCTAAATTCTTATAAATATAGTAAAAAATTCAGTTTCATATTGTGGATGATTCAATTTTTGTGCCTATCTACCTATCATTTCATTCCATTAACTTGTAGGTGCGCCGCGGGCGGAAAAAGATTGGCAACCTTGGCAACTACTGATTTAGGACAATCTACAGAAGCGGCTTTAAAATGTGGCCTTAAAAAAAAAATGTTTACTAATATGACCGTGGTATACTGTCAATTTTACCAAAAAGAAAAACAAAAAATCACAACAACGATCGCAATCTAAAATCCAAATCTGAATGCAACCAAAATGGTAATTGACATACGATATCCTACGATATGTAATAGCTCGATCGAATAACCCAAATCACGGATCACATGTAAACACCTTTTTACCATTAAGGACCTACCTCACATCGTGATAAGAGATCTGTCAACAAGAACCAGTGATCACACGTCAAAAAAACAACAACAACAACACCAACAAACCACTGCATTAGTCCCAAATCTCCAATCGCGATCGTTTTTCGTTTTGGTCGCCTAAAGTCATGCAAGACCACCAGAAAAGATAACCCATCAAGACCTCACCTATTCGCGCTGGCAATCAGATAAATTCGCCACACGATCATTATTCACCTTTACAAGCGTATTGATCGCTTATAGACATGCATACGTTACATGGCACATTTTACGCACGCCACTGTATAAAACCAACAACTCCCGTCCCGTCGTCAAATGATCCGCAAAATACTGCAGAAAATCATTTTTCATTTAAGCGGAAAATCATTTCAAGGCACATTGGATTGCCGGATTGGATGTGCTCTCGTACATATGTACATATGGTAGGTAGTGCGGCGAGTTACTCCGGCTCCTCATGCCTGCCGGACCAGCTTGGCAATTTGGCGTGGCGCGCATACCATTATTATTTAGTCAACTAACTACGTATACAGGTATGCAGAGACAATCTGCATGCCCGTTTTGGCCTCCACAATTACTTCATTATCTTAAATGGCTTTTATTGCTACCCAACGACCAGTAACAGGTCCGACGATCGATGATCGCCGATGACGGAAAACGACAGACAGTAAGAGCTATGACAGCAAATGGCTACGACAAATGCACCAACGACGACCATGTGCACTCGTAAATACTCATATCCGATTTCTGTCGCCCTTTTACACACTATGGTGTCGTGCAGCGCCTTCGCTTAACCTGCGAAAGGCGTTAAAATTCATTATGGAAATCTCGAGTACTCGCCCGGACCGTACGTCATGCCGCCACTCACTTGTTGCTTGGCGCGTTTCTTTTTTAAGCATGTTGCTGTGGTTTTTCTTGTTTTAACGAATCCAGTATGATGGACCTCATCTTGCTGACCCGATCGGGCGGGAACTGACCAAACAAAGGTCTGACTGCCATGTCGGTTTGCTCGATTGTCTGTCGATCGGTGCAACAACGCATTCGTCATTTATGCGCCAGAGTATAATTATTGCAATTATCGTTACTAAATTTGGTTTATGGACAACCTGCGCAAGCGTGGAAGCATGAAACGGTGTAATCGTGGTGTATGGTGAAGGTCTATTGCACAATTCGAATGCGCACTTGCAGATGCTGCACGCGCGGCGGCATACGAAGTGAGAGTGCCCGGGTGGCATTATGGGACCACTAATGAAAATCGAAAGGAGGAAACTGTAAAATCTGTATGCGGCATAGCTTAGGTAGGTAGGTAGGTAAGACCGTAGCCTTCCCAGAGATGGGAAGAACACACATAGGCCAAGGAGGCCCGTTGTGCAGCTACGAGGGGGCTTAGCCCCCTATTCGTGGAACCATTTTGTGCTTCTTAAGAATTTAAGAAGATTAGATATCCCCACTTGCTGAACTTCGGTCAGATCGTTGAGGAGGTATGATCCTAGGTATCGTTTCCTGACTGTGCAGAATGCTGGGCAGGCGCAGAGAAGGTGATGAATGGATTCGACCTCCTCCTCGTCTAAACAGCTCCTACAAAAGTCATTCGGAGTGATACCTAGTTTTTGCGCGTGGCTGCCAATAAGGCAGTGTCCTGTGATGACACCTATGACTTTATAGATGTCAGTTCTATTTAGGGAGATAATACTCCTAGTCCGTTGACTATCGAGCCGGGGCCAGATTTGCCTGGTGATGAGGCAGGTGTGTCCCTGAGTCCATCTCCGGTTCGTCTCGGCCCTGGCGAGGGTATTGAGATTGTATTTGATGGTTGCGAAGGGTATACCCTCGCAGACCACAGTTGTTTGTAGCGTCGTTCCTTTTTTGGCGAGTCTGTCGGCTCTTTCATTTCCGGTGATGTCGCTGTGTCCCGGTACCCATATAAGTTGTATGTTGAACTGTTCAGCCATCTCATTAAGAGATAGGCGACAGTCGAGGCTGGTTTTTGATGTGTACACATAGGACTCCAGCGACTTTAAGGCCGCTTGGCTATCCGTGAGAATACGGATGTCCGTGGTGGATATCACGTTCCACTTCAGCCAGGACAGAGCCTCTTTTATTGCCAGCGGCATAGCTTAAGACAAGCGCTACTTATTGGGATGGGTGTAGCCCAAAAACATCACCAGAAATAATGAGACCGTGCGCGTGATCGTGATTCATGTCCTCGGTGATGGTGGTGGCGGAGTCGGCTTAAAGCGCACAGGTTTAGCGAGACGACGACTTTATGTGATGCACCTGCACGGTCGATGATGTGGTATGAATTGGAAAGGTATGAGTGTTGTTTGCCTGTCACCATCTAGTTTTCTGCATTTTTCTTCTTTTTGGTTTTGATGGAAGGCAATCAGTGGCGGTAATTCGTGTGGTGGATGAGGAGAGATTCATGACTAGAATTAAATGCTCTTACCACTACTTGGCAACTCACCATTGGAATGTCTATTACACTTAATTCGATCCACTAGATTTGGGTACGGAAGAGCAACAACACAGTTTAGCGAACTAAATTCCCAAAACGACACCCTTTCTAAAGCAATACATCACCAGTAAAGTGAAGGTACATTACCCAAGTTGGACGAGCACATTGCCATCATTGAATACTGGACAGTAGCTTCCTGATTGTCAGTTCGGACTACTGATTTATGACCGTCATCATCACCTTTGGCTAATTAAAAAGAGGTGCCCACAATCTCATTAATCGACCTCTGCTGCTCTGCTACCGATTGATACTGAAATTTTCATTCGAATTAACTTCGTAACAGAATGCTTTGAATGAAATGGAATTGACATTTAATTGTCTCCTCCTAGCCGCACTCTAGGATTCCCTGCCGGACAGATAAATATCGTCTTTATCTGAAAAGACATATCTAGAAATCATGTCAGCCGAGGAAATAATTCAAGTTAACTAATGAAATAAATTAGAGAGAACGCCATTGAGCCCGAGCGGCATACTCTATCGAATAAGACCTCGAGTGGTGGGGACTTGACTTACTGCAGTACATTAGGTTGTTCTTTTTTTTGTATTGTTTTCATTTTGCGGCTCTTCAAGAAGTGACAATTAATCCTTGCACTAGTTGGTTAGCTGGACGGGCCCTCAGACGCGACGGGACATTCCGTTGGGGATCGATTTGCTCAACATTACAAAGAACACAGAGTAGCGCGATCCTCGCGATCGATGATCGTTCGTCTATGGTTGCTTGATAGAAATCTCTTTAAGGTGGATGCCTTTCTTTTCTACTTTTTTCTGATTTTCTGTTTTTTTTGCACGGCAAACATCGGCATCGACATCGACTTCGACGGCAATTTGTGACGACGTTGATTGGTTTTTATGATCATTCCAATGGCCAATAAAAAACAAAAAAAAAAAAGACTCACTGCAGGAGCTCAAAGTACTCAAGACTAATGCCACTTTGAAAGTTAATTTAACTTACTTGGTATTCCTACTAATCAGTTGTAATTGCGATAGTCCTGTGGGGTTTAGACAGGCGACGCGCAACAACAGTGGCACATAGGTACATATGCACGAGTTGGCGCATGCGCACACTCACATTTGTGGACGCGATCGCGCCTAATATATGTCATTACGATACAGGGCGGATCGTAACACCTTCGTCAACCTTACCGCGGGCAAATCAACCGATATTGCATGCATACAATGCATTTATTGAGTGTAAATGTGAGACATAATCCATAAACGTTCGAGGATCATTAGCCAATATTTCGACAGTAACCGTTCCCCCTCGGGTTACTCAGCTCGTGAACAGCTCATAAAACAAAGCCCACAAATGCAGGGGTATACTCGTAATAATGAACGTCACGATGGCCTTGAGGGGTCCGTTTTCCACCCATGTGCCTACTACCTGTTGTTAGCGATCACTGATTAATACACATTCGCAATCGCAATTGAAAAATGGCATTTTAAGACGCACAGCCTGATGATAAATCTATCAGTGAACGGCCACTGTAGTCGTATGCAAATAAACAACGATCCTCATGGTTAGAAGGAAGCAACTGTTGTGGCAACGCACCACGATCAAGATTGTCGATCGTCCGGCGGCGGCAATTCGAAACAATTCGAATGAAAAGAGGCGTTCGCATTGCATGCACCTTTGAGTTATCGAATTTTAATTTGGTCATAATTCAATCAGCCCACTCGGATGCCGCGCAATCACAAGCACACACGTTTCAGATGCACATTGGGTGTAGAGTCCGTCCCATGGAGTGGAGTGCATCATCAATTGTCGGAAGAGAAATCAATATTTTACGTGACTTACGTGTGCGCGATGGTAATGCCTATCTATCTGCAAAAAAAACCTGCGAACTGTGTGATTTATTACGCAGCACGGTTGTTGCTGCAAGAGCATTTGTGTTGTGCAGTTTGCAGTCAGAGTTTCGAAATTGAATTAGGTAAATCGAACTTTCTAATTTAAGGGGTTGGGGGGTTTGGGCGCCGATGGTAGTCCGGAAGGTTTGCAAACAGACAAATTGCTGCCGCTGAAACGCTTTCCATCCCCAGTGTATCACATACCCCTTGCCAAGTCATATGGCACGCATATGGAGGCAAATCTGTGGGCCGCGATGTCTACATGTAAAACATCTAGTGAGCGATGCTTATCGAAAAGTTGGCCGTGCATGAGAATCGTTTCTTCCGTCGTTCTCGTGTAGACACTGTGACGACGACGATGCAGGAGCAGCAAGTGCATGTTGTCTCACGGTAAGAACAAGCGATGGGCGCTTGGTGAATTTAAATTTTTATTTTTTCTGTTCTTGTAGATTCTTATAACCTTTGGCCGATTTGAGTTTGAGGTGCGTGGCACATGGACATCACAACTTTCTCACAACTCCTCCGACACAATAGTCATACTACACTGTCGTGTATGTTCCTGAATTCATTACTCAATTTTTCCTGCGATACGTAGTACACCTCATTAAGTATCTGCGCGACTTTGTAGGTTGTTTTTTTTTTTTTTTCTACAAACCGTGCATACAGTTTAAATCAAAACGAGAAACGCAACAGCACGTCTGCAATTTGTTGCGCCCCAAGTCTTTCATTCATCTACGTCTCCAATCCACCAACCATCATGCACACACACACAGACCACTGAACCGCAGGCGCTGTCATCTTTTACAAATCCCGCCGAAATATGCGGAAAATCTCATTTAGTTTAGGAACTCGCTAGTCGATAATTTGCTAGTCTACAAGCTCCACCAGTGCCAGTGACAGCGCCGATGCCAGAGTACCACCTATGGCAAAAAGCAACCGGGTAGTGTAAGCGAACAAAAAGAAGCGATAGACACACTGTACACGTATGTACATTGTGCACCTCTTCGTTTGCCGCAGATACAGATTGACATCTAACAAATGCGCATAAAATTTGTAACAAAGTGCACAGCGACACAAAACTGTACGCTCCGCACAATCGCTGCTATGTATATGGTCACAACAAATCCACAACTATCCAACTATCCATCCCCCCATATAAGCGCATCTCAAAAAAGAGCTTTATTTTGTTGTCACTGCCGCTGGTGTATGTATGTAGTTGCAAACAAACAGTCGCTACAACAAGCTGCCAAATGGGAGAGGGACGTACACACAAATATGTTGCCCAGAAATGCCTTTTCACACCTTGAAGGCAACCCGAAGACAGTTTGTGCCTAGCGGTTGGCTGGCCAGCCTAGAGTACCGACATCGTCGGCATCCTATAAAACCGAGTATAGGAGCAATTATCTTACTTGTATTCGAGGCGATATCACACAGAACTACATGAGACAGTCCTACTACTTGTACGTATAAGCGCAACTTAAACCGGCGCGCCACATACCAAAAAACAACTGGAAGAAGGTGAAAATCACTTGCTGCCCGCTGACCACTGTTACCGGCCCCAGTCCGGCCAAATAGGTAAAGAGAATTCCATGGGTGACCATTATTAGATGGCATTTAAAAACTCCGACAGCCAAATTGAGAGAATTGACTTCTGCTTCTGCTACTATGTACTACTATGACTACCGACTACGTATACGGCTTCCCGCATTGTTGCTGCTTGTGCTCGCCCGACATCCGACAACAAGGAAAACGAAACAAAATCGACAGAGCAAATAATTCCCGGTTTGGGTTGAGTCGCGTTGTGAATTGCGTAACACGATGCCGCCACTACAGGGCATCAAAATACTTTGCCAAAGCAACCGGATCTCCTCATGCTCACTCACATCATACTCTGTTTGCTCTGCACTTGCCGACAAATCGTTCCGAATCGATCCAAGAGTCGCCGACATCGACATCGATACGGAAACCGACACCGACACCGACGCCACAATTGCAACTGCCTTTGCCATGATGCCACCTTCAAAGTGCAAAATTAATTTAAATTTATCGGCGTTGTCAGTGCGATTACCTTAACCAGTCAACCGGGCAGCCATATCTAGAGCGATTCACAAACGCAGGTGCTATAACACTTAATCCCTCGCCGGTACACATAGTTCATTACAGCATACGGAAAAAAGAGAAACAATAATGTCCATTCTTGGATTGCGAGAGGATTTTCACTCCTGGGAAAAATCTCCACTTACCATCACCATTCGATGTGGCTCTGTGGGAAAACGTCCCTGCTCGCCGAGTTTCAATGGGAACATAAATTTCATTAGCACCGTACCCACTCTCATACTTTACTCTCGTTGATTCGAATCTGAATCGGGATCGGGATCGGGAGATCGAGATCTTATGGTATCCCCTATTGCATTCATACAATATGCCTAAGATGTACTCCGTACTACAGTTGCAAGGTGATTTCATGTCAAAGATCTTAGAGCAATTGAATCGAGTCACCGCACACATATGCTCCGGATATGGTTGGCGAATAAATTTGCGGCAAAGTACGAAAATGGTAGGAGGCCTACCTACCTACGAAATTGCACTGTCCAAGTCCATATATATAACGGAGACAAATTGTCCAAACACTAGATGATTATGGTGTTGAACTAACACACTCGACGAGCAATGACACGACGAGCTGGAGACAAGTGGGCAAAGATACTGATTACGCTTTGGGAGATAACAGATGAGGCTTCTTTGATTCCGGAAGCCTATCCAGTAGAGAATAGGATTTTTGTAAGACAGAGATTTGGTCCATGGGAATGATGTTAACTTTTCTGCCCTCGAGCTTGATCGTTCAGCTTATGCCTCAAGAGTTTTGTTGGATTAAAACTTAACTTAACAACTTAAGTAAATAGCACGATCGTGCGGCCAATTCTAGTCACTAAATGTGTACATTTTTCGCTCAAGCTAAATTTTCCAGATCGAAATGGAAGACTAATAGGAAACTTGTTAATTAATTAAGACATCAATTAGTCGACTTATGAAAACTAATGACAGAAAATCAACAAACTAGTATAGACCCGAACCCTGTGAATGTTTCAAAATCTTACATATACGTTAAATCCATGCAAAACATTTCTAACCAAGACTTCGTGGGAATACTAGTGACATTTGACATATTTTCACTCATATTCTTTGCAAAATGACGTGATTTAAGTCATAATTCGTACTGTAGATCACCTCACAAAAAATCAATAAATTAGCAGAGACACACACCACTGACTACATCAGAGTGATTGGGTGATTTTTTTACTAATTGGTTTTTCCGTCTTCTATTTTTGATAGCCAACATTTAACCCGTGGCATACAAAAATGTCGGTCATACTCAGGTAATATTGCCATTTCGTTGTGGTAAGACTTGCACTGGAATAGTTTTTACAAATCATTGGATTTTATTATTGAATTTCGTGTTATTTTAAAAAAGTTTTTGGCGCACTTCGACCTCATTACTGTCGTTATAATTAACTTATTGGAAAAGCAGTTCAAGCCAGAGTGACCAAAATTCAAGTATCGTGAAATGTACTAACACTTTCGCAACTTTTCAGTGTTTTTATGACATTTAAAAACCTTTGATGTTCAACGACTTCCACTTATTCTGGACACCATTTTAACCATCGAGCAAAGAACCAAAAAAAAAAAACAGAAAATTCTCAAAGGTCTAAATCATTGAGAAAATATTATGAAACCACGCCTCAAGCTAGACCTACTCAGAACAGAGACCTTCAACCTTCAATAAGATTGCCAACAAAGCACGACTTCACCACAGATGGACGACAATGATATCGACCAATAGTGTCCGGCAATAACCACGACCCAATTCACACCCAACCCACCTTTCATGACTGCCCTAAGCGATATCGTTATCGATATCAATATCTGTCCACCACTTAATTCTCATAACGTGCGCGCGCGTTCTTAGAACAGAAAACTAACTTTTTGGCATTGACCCATCACTCAAAATCGACCACACACCACCACCCAAAAAAACGAGAAAAACAATTGTTGGATGAAAACGAAGACGAAAGAGCGCATAGATAGATAGAAAATCATTTTCCAATGAAAGTGCGCTTAAGCGAACAAAAGTGACTGTCACGGCTCACAGCTCACAGCTCTCAGCTCACGGTTTACGGCTTACAGCTTCGCACCCAATCTCTCTTCACGTCTTTGTATCATCTGCCCGTGTGCCAATGAACATCATCATCTCTTCACGTGACCCACATTCAAGATACAGATACAGATTCACCCAAAACGAAACAATCAAATGCCGCTGGGAGACACAGCAATCATAGTCCTCCCATCGTACTCTATGTAGTAAAGTTAACTACAACGATAACGACCCACCCAGTGCACACACGTACGTATGGATAGACGATGAATCGTGGGAACAAATTCTCAATCGCTCCAGAAATACCAGCGATCCGGTATAGACTTATACTAATACAGTTAGAGGACAAGGAATGATCGTCGCTAAAACCCCTCGAGGGACACACGATAGAGGACGACTAGAGTCATCTCATGCAGATTGGCTCTTTTGCCTTGCTGGTCTGTAGCCGAAAAGTTCCAAGTTCCAGTTCGTCGGGCTATATTACACCGGAGAGACATTGATCTGGCCGTCCGATATCGATTTGTTAAACATGTCTCTTTGGGTTTTCAGCAAGATCCAGCCGCGATACTCGTCGTCGCCCGATCAGACGTCCTGCTTTGTGCTCGATGCAGTCAGCCAACTGCTGCTGCTGCAACTTATTGTCGTTGTCGTTGTCACCGTTGCAGTTTTGTAGCCACTGCCGTTGTATGTCGATGCTGGTGGTGGTTGAAAATTTATTATCAGCAGCGATTCGGTTAATTCGCGTTTCATTGAAGGCCCTGCTTGCTGCACGGGCTCTTGACTCTTGTCTTGCTGCATCAGCTCTATACAAAATCGATCAGTTCAAATGCATAAATTTGTAGCTAATCAACCCATTGGTGGTCAGATGTCAAAGTCGAATTAAAATATCCTTCTGCGGGTTGGGCGCGGGGGCGCGTGCACTATCTCACCAATTGATCTACACACACACACACACACAGAGCGAAACGATCCGTGCTCCACAGATCTTTAATGGGATTCCATTGAATGTTGCAAAAGGCTTAATTAATTGTGTGAAGTTGTACATGCGGCCCGGTATGTGATTCGAATTCGTAAACAGATGTTGGCCACTGATTGGGTTGAACTTCTTTCAGTCGGCTGCTGTCTGTTTAGTTTTTTGCAGGAAGTGCTACCGCATTCGCTTGGACAGTAGTAGTATAACCGTGACCATGAGAACAGCTTGAGGTATATAGCACATGGCCTAGAGAACAATAGGCCGTTGCGGTTTTCTTCGAAGCACATACTAGTATCTAGTATCGGGAAATACGAGTACGTGTGTCGGGGAGGCTCTTAATTAAATTTACGAAATCCCACCAGCCCACTTGGTTTTTGATGGTGAATGAACTGCTGCGGTGACTACGAAAACTTCATGGATTGTAATTCTTTTATCTCGATCTTAGGTGTTTTCTTTTCCGCTTTGTGTGCGCGGCGCACTCTTGCGCACTTGCGGAAACGTATGGGTAATTGAAAAGCCCCATCACCATCACTTACACGACAACGACGACGACGACGACGGACGGACGGGTGGCTTACCGCGACGGTAGCGGCGGCGGTGATTGCGGTGTTGGTGGTTGGCGTTATGATGCGCGCATTAGCGCATGCGATTTGTTGCCTTTGTTCACGTTGCATGTGGCATGCGTAAATCGCTGTACGTGCGCGCAATTGAATTTTAATGAAGATTCCACCTTCCGCACTCTCGTCGTACTTGCAGTGGGTTGAGGTTTTACCTGCTCCGCCCTGTGCTTACATGGTTTTTTTCTGTCTGTTGCTGCTTCTTCTGTCTGCGGCCTCATCATCTTCGACTTCGGAGAAAAATCTGCGATTTAATTGTGCGCGGGAAACATTGATTCGTATGCCGTAACCGCTCTTCTATGCTACAGCAGACGACCGACCCGTCCGACCGAAGGTGTTTTAAATGCACGCCACAGATGCATGGTCATGTTGTGCGCGCTGCACTCTATGGTTCGCGGACCGATAAATCGTGCTCGAGGTGAACTTTTCGCGTCCTCTTCTTCTTCTTCTTTTTCTTTTTCAAGATGCACTCGCGCAACATTCACATAATGGCTATTTGGTTAAGCAGATGGCTGATGAATACCTACACATGTTTGTCTGCGGATAGGATGAGGCTTGAGTTCGGCCGGCTTTAACGGATCTTGCACGCTCTGTTTAGGAGGGAATGTTGTCTGTGGTGGCAGTAGGTTTTCGGTCGATAGATGAGATACAATTTGCGCCTTTTTCTCTGTGAAAGAGTTGGCGTGGCGTGGAGTGGTTGTGGATCTTCTTCTTTTCGATTCGACTCTTTTCCCTTCAGAGTTCTGTTTGGCTTTACCTCTGTCTGCTATGGCGTGCGGTAGGCGTTTAAAGATCTTCTCAAATCTAAGGCGTATACTTTTTGATTCTACAATCGATGTGGAAAGTCACGCGAGATCTACACTTGACGGTCTTACCGAAATTCATCAGTTTGTTGGCCCTAGTATGAGTGTAAGGAAGAGGGTGGTCCTAATGAGGTGCAGGATTTGATATAGACTCCTATTTGGTTTTTTCCGTGTGTATGTCATTTCGTCAGACAAATGTTCGCCATATACCGTCATTTGATTGAGGACTGCACCAAACTTATTCAAGACAACTACAAAAATGGTAACTAAATAAGAACAACAAGTTCCGCAGGCTTTGTGTTTTGTATACCCTATTCAGTAAACCATTGAATTCTGCCATTCAGATGGACTTATAGCATATAGTTTGCATCTTCAAAGATGATGGTGTCGTCCGCAAACGTTGCTAAAATGAAGCGCTGTCCGGGTAGACATGTCTGCTGTATGTTTAAGGTAAAGATGTGGCCCAAGTGCACTTCCCTTGGGAACACCAGATTACATCTTTCATAGAAGTAATGTTGGTCGAAATATCTCTTAAGGAGAGGGTAAAAATCTAGTGGTAAGGCTTCATTGAGCTTGTAAGCAAGTCCCATTTGCCAAACTTTATCGAATGGATTGGGCAGTCATTTATGACGGATTTTCATCAAAATCGGGACGGTAAACATGCAAAACTACTACATTTGGGCCATTTAGAATCCACGGAAAAATTAAGAGCTTCCAAGGCATCCTAAAAATGAGACTCGCATCCACTCAAGGTTGAACCTTATAATGTCGGCGACACAGTTCCGGCAGAGAATAAAAAGGGCGAAGAAAGCGGACGCCAATGTGCAAGGGAAAAGGTCTTGAACATATGTCCAGCACTGACGAGCAAGTGAAATCACTTGCGTTTCGTTAAAACTCTAGCTACCGTAGGTGTTATGCCCACACGATAGCACGATTTGCTACACGCCCAGTTTGCCAGTTTTGTTTGGGCTCGGCCAGTGTGACCGACCCCGCCAGTGGTACGAAACAATCATTGAAATATTTTGAAGCGCTATCAAGGCTTCAAATTTCCTAAAGTCAATCGACATTAAAGACTTCCATAAGATGACATCAAGAGAAGAAAAGACCACAAGGCGGTAGGAGACCGAAGAAAACATCCCACGAATGATAATAAATTACAAGAAGAATGGGCAAGGCCGCCAATCAGTACTATAACTCTGTCAAGACGATCCACATTAAGCATATGGAAGAACTCCAAACAAAAATTAAAAGTCCTGAGACAAGGGAGGAAGACATTCCCAAACCCTCATCACAGGAGGAAGAATTTCAACCCATATCTAAAACAGCGGATGACAAAAGGTTAGTAAACCTGCCGTACAAGGAGCAAGGTCCTGTTCAATGGACATCGAATCAGAGTTTCATCCTGGCCATGAATTACCCATGGCTCAAAATCAAGACACGCAAGGGCTAATTTGTAAACAAAGAGCTATGATTGTTACTCTACACAGAGTCTTCAGCCACGCAGAGCGCACTGAAGTGTCTAAGCAATTTTACGAGCTTCAAGAGGATGACATCCACAAAGAAGATATTGAATTTAGGAACTCATGGAAAACCCAGCAATTGCCGGATATGACACAAACGAATTTATCATGTTAGAAGGGAAGGTACATCCATCTTTAATTAAACTACACAGGTCCAAGAAGACAGCCTGATGGGTCAGCCATCAGCCTATCGAGCACTTATGTCCATGCTCGACGCCTACTCAGAAGTGACTCCAAAGAGTTCGTGAGATATCATCGAAGTTTTACATTCGTTTGAAAGATCTATCGATGCCATTATGATATATAGCATCGCTGCCGCGACTTCTTTGGGTGGCGCGCATCTGAAATGTTCAATTTTCCATGACTCCGACGCATAAATCAGGTTGAATTTGACCGATGGCATGGGTTATGTTGGCTTTGAGGACCGCTGTGGTTTATGGCTCATTAACATATGTAGATCTACGATTTCAGAAAATCCCACAAGAAAAAGTCAAACGGGGTCAAATCGTAGGATCTCGGTGGCCAGTTGACATCACGTGAGATGAACATGCCCTCGAATCGCTCGTGCAGAATTTGAAATGTGGCGTGCTGTGTGGTACATCCTGTTGAAGGTACATGTCTTTGGTGTCCATATCATACAGGTCAGGCCAAAAAGCAGTTGGTGTTGGCCTGGCCAACGTCGTTTTCCAAGAAATATGGACCGACGACGCCGCCAGCCCGAGATCCACACCAAACGCTCTTGGATCTCATGTGGATTGGTATCGTCTTAAAATTCGACAATTTTGTTTCTTGATGTACCCATTCATCCAGATATGGGTCTTACCGATGAAAATAAGGGTCAGTTTCCAACTGCTCCAGAGCCCATTCAGCGAACACACGTTGTTGTTTATGGTCATTTACGTTACCGGAACCTTGCCCGAACACGTGTTGCTGAACGCTATGTCCATCTATGGTGATTTGGCAAAATAGCCTGGAAAACGACAGCTGATTTGATATAGCTTCAACAATATGGCCGCCATCAACTGTCAAAGTTCGTAAGTCCCTATTGGAAGACTCTATATTTGGAGTCTCAATCTGCGCCTACCTATCTTTACTGTAGGAGCTTCAGTGATGTAGAGCTAAGAGCTTTGGCATCCAAATTCTCCTCTGAGCCCATTCTGGCGACTTAATCTGAGATCTCATTTGCTGGGATCCCAGAATGACCTAGAACCCAAACAAGCCTTAGTAACTTTATTCTACCGACGTTATTCAGGAAGGTCTTAATACATACACTACACTAATTTGGAGCGGGTTAAAAGGTTGGACACAGCTTTGCAGCAGTGTCCAGCTTGGTTGTCACTGCAAGCGCATATGTTTTTACTATTCCACAACATAGTGCACGGAGATCAGGAATGCGTATTTCTCTGACTGAAAGCCAGACGCATATTTTCCTAACGAACAGTGCAGTTGGATGTTTTCGCTTTCAAAGAAAACTCGAGTGCCGGACCCCAGCCCAGACTTTGAGCCTTCTATGAAAATGCGAAGACAATCCTTTCCAGGTTCAGTATGTGGCCGGAGCCAATAGTGATACCATGGAAATTCGACTGTGAAGTTATAGCGCAATAGGTTGGCAGGTATCATTGCGTCAGAGGGCATATCCATGAGGACACGGGTCGTATGATATTTCCCTCGCAAGCGCACTGTCATTCCAATGCGAGCCGTATCAAAAGCCATTTCTCTTAAAACGAGGCATGGCTTTCAGTGCACACCCTCCGATAAATATGTCAAGAAGTGGGCCAAGAAGTTACTGCTATGATTCCATCGCATTTCCTTTTTTTTTTTTTTTTTCAAAAATGGGGACTCTTTCTTGACCCAAGTTGATGGAATCGACATGGCTGATATCCAATTTCAACACGATAGATGGCAGGTTCTTCGAATTTGCTTTACTTCGTGTCGCCGAAATGTGAATTGTTGTACAAGACAATGGCTTTTACCATTTAACTTCCATTTATGAGGTTTTTTGATATTCAAAGTTGTCATCAACAATTTTGACCATTCGATCGACGCCCATTAAACAAAATTTTGGTGAACATTTGAGTATTAACATTTTCGGAATGTAAATGGCTTCTATGAGCCTTTGAAACAAAGTACCCAACTTGATTCAGAAGTAAACATTTGCGGTCCAAACTTGCATCCACTTTCCTGCGCAAAAAACTGTTTGGCTGCTGTGGCTGTTTAGTCGGCCAATTTTTCATCATCAAAAGAACTATGCGGTGACTGAAACCAATGATAGTCGGATGTGTGTGGCCTGGCATTGTCATAATGGAACCCAACTCCTTTTCTGATTTTTTTATAGTTCGCACAGGTTCAAGAGTCATGTTCTTATGATGTTTGTCACACAACCTGAGCAAAGTGCAAATGGTTTGGGACGTAGATGTTCGTTCAGTACTCTCCAGGGGTGGTTGTCCTAGATAGGATTCGAGAGGAACTCGACTGATTCTTACGTTGGTTGTAATTCCTAGCAAATGATTTTGTGTATTGTTTCCTCGTCCTTTCCTTTTCCTTCCATTGGAAGGACTCCATTTTTCATCGCCCGAAATATTTCGCTCGAAAATGGTTCGATTTCGTTGGGTTTCAGCAGTGTTTCACTGATGGTAAATCAGTCAATCAAATATCTTTGCGTTGCTTTAGGTGGCAACTAAACATCGAACTTCTTTGCGTAGCTCTCTTTCGATGACTCCAAACTATTATGTGGATGATGTTTAGTGGCTTTGCTTTCACTTGAAAGCCTGGGTGCCGCTCCTGTTCTTTACTTACTTACCTAGATGGCGCTACAGTCCGGTGTAAACCTGGACCTCAAACAACAAGCTTCTCCAGTTGGCACGGTCTTTTGCCAGCTGTTTCTAGCGACGCACTCCTAGTTGGTTAAGGTCCCCTTGCACATGTGCGCGCCACCTTAGATTCGGTCGTCCTCTGCTGCGTCGTCCCTTGCGGTTTGTGTTCGAAGACTCTTCGGACCGGAGCTGTGCTAACCATTTTGGACGTTGGATCCATAGATACTGTACTAGGTCGATGTCGCTGTATAGCCTGTATAGTTCTTCGCTGTATCTTCTCCTCCAGACTCCGTTTATATAACCGGGGCCATAGATTAAATGCAGAATTTTCCTCTCGAAAACACCAAGGGCCTCCTCATCCGCTTTCGTTAAAGTCCAGGCATCTGCTCTGCATACAGGAGGACCGGGATGATTAAGGGCTTAACTTCTAAATTGCCTCTTGAGCCCAAAGAAGCAGCGGTTGGCAAGAGTAATTCTGCGTTTGATCTCAGCGCTGGTGTTGTTGTCGCTGGTCACTAGTGAGCCAAGGTAGACAAAGTTCTTGACCACTCCGAATTTGTAGCTGCCAATTGTCACGTTCTGGCCGCGAAGTCGGTGTTGTGGGTTTTTTTTTTTTTTGTTTGTTGACAGCATATATTTCGTTTTACCCTCGTTTACCAACCCATTTTAGCCGCTTCTGCTTTAACGCTTTCTAACGCTTCACTGACGTCCCGGTGTTTTCATCCAATTACGTCAATGTCATCCGCGTTCGGAAGCAGTTGCGCAGACTTGAAATAGATCCTACCTCTTGGTCAGTGAGTCTCGTATATCTTTTCAAGTAGGACGTTGAAAAAATTGCATGACAGCGCGTCGCCTCGTCTAATGCCTGAGTCACAATGCTACTACACGGCGATGCGACAGCGCGACTACAAACGCTGCCGTCACTACAGACGCATATGCTTTCCCCCTTCCACCTGTGCTTCATACCATAGTGCATGGCCATTGGGATTGCGTATATCTCTGATTGGAAGATAGACGCATATTTTCCTAACGAGAAGTGCAGTCGGATGTTTTCGCGCTTAAAGAAGACTCCAGCACCGGACCCCCGCCCAGACCTAGAGCCATCCGTGAAAATGCGAAGACTATCCTTTTCAGCTTCAGTATCCAGCCATAGCCAATCCAGACGGCATGGAAACTCGATTTTGATAACGGGCGTCGGTGCGTCAGAAGGCATGTCCATGAAACAGAGGTCGCAGGACAATTCTTGCGCAAGCATACCGTTATTCCTATGCGAGTTATACCAAAAGCCATTGCTGTTCAGACGAGACATGGCTTTCAGAGCACACCCTCTGATAAATACATATATCAAGAGGTGGAAGGTTCATCATAACATCTAGAGCAGCACCTGGCGTGCTGGGGAAAGCCCCCGTGCAGCTGAGACAAACCGTTCTTTGGAGTTTGATGAAAGATGCTACGACGTGCTTGCGTTTTAGTCTGTTCCACCAGACAACCAATGCATATGAGATTATATGTCTTATCATTGCCGTGTAGATCCAGAGGACCTTTGCCGGCGATAAGCCCCATGTTTTGCCAAAAACTCCTTTGCATTACCAGAAAGCTGACAGCGCTTTGCTGGTTTTTGACTCAACATGCTTTGACCAGAGAAGCTTGCTATCTAAGATGACTCCTAGATACTTAGCTTCGTTGAATATCGGGAAGGAAGTGCATTTTAGTACCAGCTGAGTCATGTCAGTATTTTTCCTCGTTCTCGTAAAGAGAACGACATCGGTCTTAAGGGGATTGACTGACAGCCCATTTCTGGTACATCAATCACTGATCACATTTAGCGCCGCCTGTGCTTTGAGATGGACAGTCAAACATGAAGCCGGCAGAAAGAATGGCGACACTATCCGCATAGAATCCAGAGACATTGAGAGCATCAGGCAGAGGGTCGACCACCATGCACCATAACAGCGGAGACAGGACGCCACCTTGGGGGCAGCCCCTGTTTACGCCGGATTTGACACACTGGTCGAGGCCTACATCAGCGGTCAATATCCTGTGCATGAGCATTGCTTTGATCCATAGGACCAGTGCTTCATTTACGCCATGATGTCTGCCAGCCTTGCACATGCTGTCAAAAGTTGCGTTATCAAAAGCTCTCTCAATGTCGATGAAAATGCCCAGCGCGTACTCTTTCCTTTCGAGCGCGCATTCAATTCTCCCAACTAGGTTTCGAAGCGGCCAATGTGACTTACTCCATATAATTCCATTGTATGAATATAAATTTGACAGCTACGGCGTTTGTAGTCGCACTGTCGCATCGTCGTGTAGTAGCATTGTGACTCAGGCAAAATTCCTTTTTTAACATCAAAGGTCTCGTTTAATTCGCTACCGACCTTAATGGAGCAGCGCGAATTGTCCATTGTTATCCTGCATAATCTGACGAGTTTGGCAGGGATGTAAACACCAGACTTGGCTCCATATAGCTAGTCCCTATGCACACTGTCATAAGCAGAAGTCGATTTGGTGATCTTGGGTCTTCTCCAAGATCTGCCGCAGTGTGAATGTTTGGTCTATTTTGGACTTTCTTGGGCTGAGGCCGCTCTGATAAGAGCCAATCAGGTTATCGATCAGGCTTTATGCGTTCACGCAATACGGCAGAGAAGATCTTATATGTTAGGGAGACTTATCCTCTTGTAGTCTCCGTTCTTGTGGACTGTGCAAACGATTCTGGGATTCCATTAGTTGGGCATGCTTTCCTCCGACCATATTTTACAGGCGAGCTGGTGCATGCGCCCTACAAGCTGCCTTAAATAGCTCGGCTCCACCTGCTACAAGATTTCATCGACTCCCATAACACTCGCAGAATCATCATCGTACACTTTGCAAATTTTTCCGCAACTTTTGCAGTGTCTTTACCTTTTTTTGTATGGCAAAAAGGCATTACTGCGCGTATTCCTTCAGATATTTGACTCATTTTGAAATCACTACAACCTTTTACGCAGATGACGAATTACTAAACGGTTTACATACATGAAAAATGTCATCTGGAATGTCATCTTCCGAATGTGCCTTCATTTGACAGAATCGAATTAGTGCCACCCAATACATGGACATCAACATCATTTAGTGACACGAAAACCTTAATCGGAAAGTGTAGCTATCGGTGATGTTCCACGATATGATGGAGTGATAGACGTCATTTTTACACTGGTTTTTTGCATTTCTACTTTGCACTATAATCACGCGGGCCAAATGCGAATTTCTATGCGCCACCTAACGCGATTGTTGAATCTTCATCTTTCATTTCGTCAAATGACTTATGTTTGCCGTCCCATCATGGCCACGGCACATTGTTGCCTTAAGGACTAAGTTCTCTAGGCAAAGAAAGGTGTTATTGTGGAGTGATCATATCTAATATATTCAACCAGACGCAACGAGGAAAGAGAAACAAAAAACAAAACACTGATGACCCGGGACACACCACATGTCATGCCATTAGTTTTCACTAATTTTTTGTTTTCTATTTTTTTAACTAATTATCAATAACTATTAGGCGGTTTAAATGTCCATCATTACTCGTGCCATAATTTATCCTCCGGCGACACTTTTAGCTCCTGAATTGTGTATAATTAACCTCGTTAGCGCATTAATGGCTTTTAGGTGCCCATTAGATAGTAAAATAAAATCCGTAAATTTACCCAACAGTCGACTTAACGATTTACATTTTATTGATTATTTTATTGCTGAAATAAACCTATAAGCTAATGGTAAGCTGTTACCAATGACATAGTGATTTGTTTACTGAAAACATCCCTGCTCGACGAGCAGCCTTAATGAAACAGGCTTCAAGGAAACAAGAAAGAAGAATATTTAGGAAGTCTCCCGAAAAACAACTTTTTCCCATACCCATGGGGATAAGCTCGTTTGTTTGTAGGTTTCAAATGGTAAAATTGTAGAATGTCGGCTGTTCCCATGGGATAGATGGTCGTGCGGATTCACGATTCACTTTGTGGCGATGCCCTAGCAATGCACCATGACTGGGTGGGTATCCACCACCCTGCCTGACTGTCCGGACTTGAACAAATAATGCAAATAGACGCAAATAAAATCTGAAAATAGCACAGGCGCACACCAAAGCACGAAGGCTACAACGACGACGACGACGACGACGAGTCAACAACGATGAGTACGACGACGTAAGTCAAGATTATGGTTACGTGTGAGCGAGCGCGCGCGCGCGCGCGTTGAAGGTGATCGTGTACTCGATTGAGTATTACCGGTTCAAAATAGAATAAGGAACCAGAGAAGCGCGTTCGTCGTGATCGTGCTATTTACTCGTACTCCCGCTCCATTCACTTCCACTATGGTGCCTGTATTAATGGCGATATGATGACCAATGTTCTCACAATGTACTACAACAAGATGATCGCGCGATCGTCATGCGTTTAAAATAGGATACGAAATGCCCTACATGCAATTAGAGTCTTATATCATCGACTTTACGAGGCAAGTAGTCGCATAATGCCCAAAGTGACACCTTTCTAATCGAGCTCGATCCCGAGTCGCTACAATCCGCCGACCGGTCAATAGTCAATAACACCACCACACCGTGGGAAAATCGATTTTTTCCCAATAAGTAATAACATGACGGCAGCGGAGACGGTGGTAAGCAGCAAACTGGATGCAACCGAGCAAACAAACTCCATTCGAAAGCGCGCGACGACTATGGTGATGGTGATGTTGGTGGCGGCAGTATCTACTACATACTAGTACTTCAATTGCAAACCAATTATTTTTTATCGATCCGTTTGCCGAGTACTCGTACGTATAGAACGTACGTACGACTACTATGTACGGTAGGCAAATGATATTTACTTTTCTGCATCATTACGCGGCCTGTTGCTGCTTTGAATGTAATCATCGCACCGATCACGTACTTGGATACACTTTATCAGGACGCAATGACGATGACGATGACGACTACTACTCGTACTCCAGTCCTGTCTTTTTACTATCGTTCTCGATCATGTGACTTGAAATAGTGGTCGGGGAAGTAGTTACACTACCTATACATAGCTAGCAGGGGTACCGTTTTGACGACAAGTTCACCCGCAAAATCATAATTATTCGATAGTCGAATGCCGAGGGAGGCAGCTTTCTGACAGCGATGTGCTCTAGCTGATCAACACAACAGTCAGCTGCACTGTTACCTGCGGTTACCTGCGGTACCGTGAGCTCGAGTGTTTCTGTTTACATCATAACAAACATTGGATTTATTGACACATTTATTATGTTTGAATGTGCGCCCCGGTGAACCGATTGCGCGTACACAGCAAACCAGAAATTGTCCATCGGTCTGTCGTGCTGTCTGTCCTGTCTGTCCGACTGGAACACGTATCCAATCTCCGTCTGATCGTTTAAAGTCATAGCAATTATTCAGTGAAGTGAATTGAAGAGCACATGGAAATGGGGGACCACGATCTGCAACTTGTGTATGTTGGGACGACGCGCAAGTCAAACGGTACAACCCAAGTCGCGATACCAAGCGTCTTTATGACGTCTCTAACTACTACACCGAGTCTGGTCTGGCTTAACCTTTTGTAATGCTGTATAGTACGACTCTGACGATGATGTTTGCTCGCTCAGAATAAAAGTGCCCGCAATGCAGTGCATCTTCTATGCATCTATGCGGCTAATGAGCCTTGTAAATTTTACAAGCACTATGTACTCGCAATTAGCGGTCGGTGGACGACAACGAGAAAGACCGCGTTGGTAGCCGAGCAAAAGAGTCGAGTCGGGAAGAGTCTAATGCCCCCGGGGGCGAGTTCTTGTGCATCATTAGCAAATTCAGGTGTATGTACGCGGTCATTTGTACACCTTGACTTTTTGGTGCGTGTGAGCAAATATGTACAGTGGAAGGTGCAAAGGTGGCGAGCAAGTTGCTGACGGAAATGTTCTGCATCTGGAATGTAAATGTATTTCGCCGTCATATTTTAATGAAAAAGGAATGTTAAGCGATGTTTGCCGTGCCCAAGGTAGACAAGCAATTTTCTATTGTACGTGGATCATTCCCATTAGTCATAGATGTTCGCTGTTAAAAGCATTTACAAAAGATGCTCAAATTGGATATTCGTTACGCAAAATCCAATATCATCCACGACGCTGTGGGAGTGAATCAGGTCAACCCACATTATTCCTTACTCGGCCACAGCCCATAGGACACGCATGATTTTGTCATTACTACAACCGTCAATCTAATTCGCACCTCATTTCGATCTTCATGCCCCAAACAATAACGCCACGATCGACAATGTTTTGCTATTGTTTGTCGCTTCGACTACCCGAAGACGAGGGATCAAAAAAAAAAAAAAAATGCTCGACGATCAAACAATGTTCACACTTTCAAAGTCAGTTATTCTCGTGGTTTTTCTTTTCTAGTCTTTTTCCCATCGAGCCGGTGATGGCTACTGCCGAATCATACCTGTCAAACATTTCAAGTCAACATTCATCACCTCCACAATCAAGCGTCCCGGACGTTGTACCAATTACGCCCGATAGATACGGCCAGACAGACGAACAATTGCTATGTTAATAACCGAAACAGACAATCTGTATGCTCGGTCGAGTGCCGTGAGTGCTGTTCGCCAGTCCCAGTCGTCGGCGATCGGGAGAGAGATGTGTAACAGATAAGCAAAAGCTGTTGATGGTGCGAACACAATGCGGTGAAATGTAAGATAACAGTATATAAAGGCAACGCAACGTCTTATGGGCCATTCAATACGATTAATAATAACAACAACAGCCCGAGGGTGCTCGTCTTGTTCGTGTGTAATCGATCAATTTGTCGTACGTTTGCTGAATCATGCTTAATGTCATAATACTCATGACGTTTCACAGACACCAACCATTTTTGGTTTGACGTGAAGCAATATTCGTATGTGACAGTGTTGTGTTGCACTTGTCAAATACGAACCAATTAGAATCGATTAACGTGACGTGAATAGGTCGTATGCTGTCAAAAAAGTATTTCCCAAAAACCATCTATTTCACACTGACGCGACAAGGATGGACTATTGCTTGTTAATCGTCCCGTCACAATGTCAGAAATAGTGTGTAAACATTACTCAGGCGTGGCACAGAAGCCGATCGAGAGATATCTCGACCCATACGTTAAGCGTTAAAACATTAATTAGCACCGACGCTCTCTTTAACGGTCCAAAAAACACTGACCACAAGTTAAAAATTCTAAGATCCACATGACAAGTAGGTACATAGTGTATGTGCTGACTCCTACCATTGGTACTGTCGTATTTAGCATAAGTCCACACAATGACTCAAGAGTCTCGTGACATTGTGTGAATGAATTCGAAAATGAAAAACAAAAAAGTGGTAAAATCCGAACGAGCCCACAGCCCCCGGATGGCAAAGCACACACGCCCAAAATTGCGACGGCTTAATCACGGGCAATCTTATCTCTCGACTCGATCTATCCATCCCAGAAACGGCCTACGATCAAAACCCATCTAGTCGTGAGCGGAATACATAGTCGTACATATGCGTCTGGTGCGTTGGCAACACCCAACCCTCAACGTCTGCATGTCTCAATTTTCAATTAATCACTCCCCAGACTGTTTTTGCATATGAGAACCACGCCCGATTCATCTTCTCAGTGTGGTGGCGGCAATCGATAGCAATGACGGCACCCCCTCCACCCAAACAACAAGTTCACGTCTGACTTTCGTGATCACTGATCACTCGACGAACTCCATCTTTTTTTTTTTTTGTTGTTTTTGTGCGAACTCTTTGTCTGTTGTATCCGTCTGTATTGTATGGATATGGGTGTGATATTGGATTCACACCCTTTGCACTGATGACGGGATGATGATTGTGCGGTCGACTACAAAGTGTCTAAAAAAATACCAATCCCATGTCAATGCGCGTCCTCTCACTATACATACAACAACGGTGGCATGCATCACTACCCACCCATAACAGGTGTGATATTTTTGCATGTTTCGAGTACCCACTCGTCCCGCTCCGCCATCGTCGACAATATTCACTTTGTCGTCAACACTGTTTGAACTGATGGTGTATAAAGCAACATCACTGATCCATCAATCAAAGCTCATTAAAATGAACAACCGTGAAGGAATTACCGTCACATCTCGAATGACGCAAGAATCTCTTGCCACGGCCGCCGACATCGTTGCTGCACATCGTCATAGGTAACTTGCTCCACGTATCAATTTCCATTTTGGTCTGCTTCATACTCCATGCAGACACAGGTGGTGTAGAGTGAGGAGGAATTTACATGTTCATCAAGGTTGCACACCTCTTCGTATAGCCGGATTGCTCACCAAACAGTCTAACGATTTTTTTTGTTTTTGGCAGATCAATCACAATAGATAATGAGGCCTGTGTTAGACTTAGACATTATTAAAGTCACACATGATCATCGTCGTATCGGATCTAAGCGACCCAGACAAAGCGGACAAAGCGGATACTATTTAGAATTTTTACGAACATTTTCGTCGTTACACTTTTGATTTCTTTATTGCTCCACGGATGCACGGACACAACAGACAGACAGATAGACAGACAGACACGGAACACGAGGTCTGATCTTATCGTTTGCTGCACCTGAGCTCATATGTACTATAACGCGTACAAGAACCATTCAACTGCACTATACTCTATACGAGTTCACTTCTCTTTGGACAATTACATGCGGCAGTTGATGTTGTTTTCGTTGATGTTAAAGGAGAATTGTAACCGTTAGTTTTGGTTCTGTCTCTTACCTTGTTACTAGTCGACTACTGCTTGCTGCTACTAAGATAAAAGCAATTGTACCGGCTGCAGCACGATCCGTCAGTCAAAATTTGCCTCCATCGAGGTGATTACGTAATTTCATTGAAAAATTTGTAACAAATGTCGTTGCTGCAGTCGTCCTGTTACCATTCTTACCGTTTTTTTCTTTTTTTTTCGGAAAAGTCCCAAACGAAAAAACGATCGCGTAATTGATCCGCTTAGCCAAATAACACCAAAACGTTCGGACGGACGAACGGCCAAACAGCATACAATGACAGATAGACGGATGGATGAACGGATACAGGAGGTCTCCCCTACTCAATTCCTAACCACTGGAACTGACCTGGTTTTATTCTGTTTCTGCATTTCTTTAGCTTGTATGTAGACCATTTGAGTTATTGTCTCAGCAGATACTCAACATACTGGATAAATAGATTTCTTTACCAAAACCCACTGTTGGATGTGCAATAGCGGTACAGCGATACCGCAGAGTTATCGAATTTTGACGATCGTATTGGCAAACGTGAGAAAAATTACGTGCATTGCTTATTCGGATGCCAATTTAGGCGATTTTGAAGTTCTTTTGTGTTGATCTCGTTACGGACACGTTGGAGGGGGGCTAGACGATGGAAACATGTTGGCGAGTAGTTTTTGTCGTTTTTTTTTATCAACGATCAGTGAGCAGATTGTACTCGTACAGTGAGGAAGAATGACTTATGCTGGACTGTCGCTCATTGAAATTGAACACCTGAGTGTCGTTGCTGTAGTTTTCACGATCTGATTGGCTAACACGTATGACGGGTGACATACGATCGCGACGACGGACATGTTGTATTGTAAATTGCTTGGTAATGGTGTAGGAAAATGGGTATTTACGAGATACTTTGAGCAACGATGTTTCTTGATCTTCATTTTATCCAACCAAGTGATCGCGTTCGAGTTGGCTCTTTAAACAGGGCTTGGAGGTTGACTAGAATTTTAAATGCTCAAAGGAGAGTGCCTTGATATTGTCGCAATAGTTCCTCCAGGATTGTCTTTTGGCCTTTCTGGTTGCTGCTTTGAAAGATTTAAGTACCCTGGTGAAATAAAGACATAGTCTCCTTTAGGAAAGAGAGCAAAAAGCTCTTTAACAAAGCTAAATGTACCCGCTTGCAAGAGGATTGGGACCTCTACAAGGAGGCAGTCAAATCTTTCAAACAGCGACCAGAAAGGCCAAAAGACAATCCTGGACGAACTACTGCGACCATATCAAGGCGGTCTCCGAAGCCTCAAGAATAAGAAAGATTCTGGCTTCGGTCCCGCACAATCCGAGCCACCTGATGCGTAATGAGGTTCCTGGACGACCTCCAAAGAGGAAGCCCTGGAACTTCTTCCAAGCGCACACTTCCCAGGCAGTAGTGACTCGGCTGTGACACCGACAGTGTGTATCAAGCAGAAATAACAGCGGTAACGGAGGCCCTTGCATGGCTCAGGATCAATGTAAGATTCCTGGCCGCGGTAACCCACAAATCAAAGACATCCCTTAGCTGTCGCTTATCTCTAGATGAGATGGCTGAACAGTTCGACATTAAAATACTGTGGGTTCCCGGGCAAAGGGATATTCCAGGAAACTGCGCGGCCGACGAATTCGCAAAGTTAGGGTTAAGCACACTCAGCCTACCTACCCTCGGGTACCTAGAAACACCAATAAGTACGGTAAAGCACATGATAAAACTACAAACCATAGAGGAGACCAACCTCCAATGGAATGAGAGCAATATCGGCTTTATCACCAAACAATTATGGCCTAAGTTAAACCTGGGACGAACCAGGGACCTAGTGGCAACCGAAAGGGCAACCTTAAGTACCCTAGTGGGTGTCATTACAGGTCACTGCATCATTGGAAAACACGCCGCCAGACTAGGGCTACCCTTTGAACCCTAGAAGTCCCCAGGACCGGATGGGATCATACCAGCTGAGTTCCAGCAGGTAGCAGATATCATCCTCCTCTGGCTTGTGGTCGTATACAATAGTTGCCTCTCCCTATCCTACATCCCCATCAAGTGGAAGGTAACCAAAGTCATTTTCATACCCAAGGCAGGCAAAAGCTCCCACACGTATGCAAATGACTTGAAGCCTATCAGACTTACTTCTTTTCTATTAAAAACTCTAAAGAAGATTTTAGACGCACACATTCATTTCAGCTGCATCTCAGGACGGCTGTCGGATAACCCACATGCCTACAACAAAGGCAAATCGGCGGAAACAGCACTCCACTCACTGGTCAGTAAAATAGAAAGTTCACTGGAACGCAAGGAACATACTCGTCTTTCTCGACATTGAGGGCGCCTTTAACGAAGTTGAACCATGGGCCGTCATTAAAGCGCTGTCTGATCTGGGTGTTACGAGATCAGTGATAGAACTGGTACGACAGCTGCTAACACAAAGAGTGGTCAAAGCCAACTTCGCTGGTGCCGTCTCAACTAGAATGGTCAGCAGAGGTACACCACAGGGTGGAGTACCCTCCCCTCTCCTCTGGAACATGGTGGTCAACGAACTACTGCTGTTGCTTCAACAGGAAGGGTACACTGTGACCGCCTAAGCAAAGGAAAATTTCCCAGCAGTCTATGCGATCTTATGCAGAGTGCATTACATACAGTAGAAACCTGGACGCAGTACTGTGGATTTGGGTGAGCCTTTAGAAGACCGATCTAGTACTGTTCACTACAAACATAAAATTCCGCCCCTCAACCCACCGGGGCTGGGTGGAACCCAACTAACAATCAAAGAGCAGGCTAAATATCTAAGCCTAGTCCTCGACAGGAGGCTGAATTGGTAACCCAACATTCTTGATTGCGTCAAGAAAGCAACTGTTGCCATCTACAGCTGTAAGAAGGTGGTGGGCGGGAAGTGGGGTCTTCAACCAAGTATTATGCACTGGCTCTACACAGCAATAATAAGGACCATCCTCCTGTATGGCGTCGTAGTCTGGTGAACTTCTCTGGACAAGGCAGTCAATCGAAGCTTTCTGGGGAAGGTACAAAGATCGGCCAATTTATACATTAGCGGAGCGATTAGATCAACCCACAAATCAAAGACATCCCTTAGCTGTCGCCTATCCCTAGATGAGATGGCTGAACAGTTCAACATTAAAAAACTGTGGGTTCCCGGCCGACGAACTCGCAAAATTAGGGTTAAGCACACTCAGCCTACCTACCCTCGGGTACCTGGAAACACCAATAAGTATGGTAAAGCATATGATAAAACTTCAAACCATAGAGGAGACCAACCAAACAATTATGGCCTAAGTTAAACCTAGGACGAACCAGGGACGTAGTGGTAACCAAAAGGGCAACCTTAAGTACCCAAGGGCTTGTCATTACAGGTCACTGCATGATTGGAAAACACGCCGCCAGACTAGGGCTACCCTCCAATGACTTCTGTCGCGGCTGCATGGACGAGGAGGAGGAGGAATCAATACACCACCTCCTCTGCTCATGTCCCTGTTTTGCGAATCGCAGGAGGATCTACCTCGGCGCGCCCTTCTTTGAAAATATAAGTGAGCTAGCAGACCAAGAAACAGCTCAACTCCATCGCTTCATTAGAAGCACCGGTTGGTTCTCAGGTAGCAGATCAGGGTAACTTGATCCAGGTGGTATCACAATGGGCCGACTTCGGCCTACGTGTGGCTTATGCCTGCCACGCTAGCCTAACCTATCCTAAGGAGAATGCCTTTTCTTTCAGTTTCTCTTGTACAAGGTTTAAGGCTAAGCTGCAAGTTGGGCTATGCTGGTCACCATTATTTCCAGTATCGGTCCAAGCCCATACCGATCCTCGGTATTGGCAACCCACTTAATCTGTAGACAGTAGTCTGGTGGATTAAACCTGTGCTTATGACAGCCTATTTGGATGCTCTTTAAAAGCAAACAAGAGACAGCAGCGGATTAAATGGCCCAGGATTTCCAGCCAGGTCCACCATGGCGCCCCATTCAGTACAAGTTGAGATAATGTCTGGACAGCTTTTGATAGCCGATGAGAAAATTATTTATTGAGAAAAACAAGGCTGACATTCGCGACATTCCAACCTGTTTATCAGATGACGGCGCCCCAAACATTTTGCGCCTTGGACAATCGCATGTCTCCAAAGTGATATGTGATTCTAGGCCTCTCACAGGGACCGATGCTTAAATCAACGCCTAATCTATCGTCCGGTCGAAACTACTCCCATCCTATCGACAACGATCACAAAACTCCTAAGACGAAACATCGATCAAATACATGCGTGCCATCAATTACTTTCAAGTGACAACAAACGTTCACGATCCTGTCCATCTTCACCTGTTGACAACCATGTAATCGTACTCGTCCACACCACGTTAGCGTTGACACACTCCACCCCATCGTAGAGCAAAGTGTGTCCGGTGAGAGCGGTCACCATCATCAGTGCCGTTGTTGTCAGCATCGTTGTGCATAACTTCTCGATCACGGTTAATTACATTTAATTGAATGTGATGCATGCGTGCCAGCACAAGAATGTCTCTCATTCGTTCACCTATGCTCCATACAAAACGCATCCCATCCAACTGCACAACTGCATCATCAATCGAACCACACTCTACCAGCTGAGAATGTGTCACCGAACCGAGCATTAAGTGAAAATAATTACTAATTGAGATTACAAGCATTGCCTGTGACCGTGCTCGTCTCGTATCTCTTCCCGAATTCCGGCGGCAATCCGTGTCCAGAAATCCAGATTTAATCGCATCACCTATCGAATAAATCATTTCATCGCCACCGTCGTATTGGACTATTGGTACACCATCACACCAATTCAACTCTAGTGATTACCGCTCGGACACTAATTAAAAGCGAGCAAGCCAACAGAAGCGATAACGCCTATGAATCGTCCGATACTTGTGCGCCGAGATTAGGAAAATATGTTCCGGCTACTGGCTCACGGGATTTTTGTTAGCGAGATGCCAAAGTCTGTCGCATCATGAGTGCGCTGAGTCACACCACGTGCTTGTCTACGTCTAGGTGTGGTTTGTTCTTCATCGACTTTTTCAATTTTCATTGTTGGGATGGGATATTTTTGGATCGACAGATGTTAGGTTAGTGGTCTAATAGGTTTGCTAAAACCCGATACTAGTGGGTTTGGATTATGTGTTAAGTGCCCATAGTGATACAGCACTATTGACTCATGAATGCTTACATTCTTTTTGACATTTACACTAGACGAATGTACGTTCACTTTTGTATCGAGCCCAGATGGTCAATAAGTGAGTGTCTTAAAAGGTCTCTTGCCCTACCACCATCACTACATAATCCTTTATCGACAGCATCCAAGTGCTGCGCATTCAAATTCGCGTGATCTGCAAAACAAATCGAAATAACTTTTAACAGCTTTTCGATTGGTACAATCCTTTTAGCCAAATACGTAAGTACATACATTACAAAATGTCTGTGTCTATGAAGACCCCTCTGGCGTACATGTCCATTTCCCACATAAACTATCCCCTCCTCCCCACGTTAAACAACCAAACAACATCCGTACAACTTGGGATGGTATTTAGCTGCCAGAAATTAGTATTAACCCAAATGTGCCACCAGAAGTGGAAGTATGTAGTGTAGCTCGTAGTTTCTTTTTGCTCATGACTTCTTCTATCCAACCAAAGATGGTGCCAAGTACACTTGAGCTACACCGATGGTGGGTGCTTCCGACACACAACAACTCTCTTGGTGCACTGCATGCATGCGCTTAGTCGGTTAAAGGTAACATACACAAAATCAAAGCCACATAGTCTGTTCAAATATGGTGAATTGTTTGTTCGGCCATAATTAAGGAGAAGTCAGAAGCCACGGCAAGACACTACTGAGTGCTGTCCGATCAGAGCTCGAGCACAGCTGCTACCACTGTCGAACTCTTGTATGGTCGGCCATAGAACTGCTGTACAAAAAATCAATCTGTATACCATTTCGGAGAGGAAGTACTGGACAATATAAATAGTTTAACCTCGGACTATGTTCCATGCCCACATAGGGGGAGCAACTTTACCGCACGGCCTAAAAACAATGCTCGAAAAAAAACAAACTCGAATAAATGACTATGTGTACAACGGCTTTGCCGCGCTCCAGTTTGCACAGACTTTTATGAATTTTTATTGATCTCAAGTAGATCTTTTAAACCGATGGAGGGGAGGCAACAGCATGTTGTAGCGGCTCCACATGGCCAGCCTACCTTCTGTTATGGTGCATTGTTATTGCGCGGGTGCAATCACTTTAAGCACCACGTACAGACGTACCCATATACCTACATATCTATGTTCCGTACTCAAGGCAAGTCTAAAAGGTAAAAGAGAAAGGCTTCGAGTAAAAAACTAACATCATCACCACCGTCACTGTTGTGATCTCCCTCATGGCATTTGCCACCATCGCTCACACTCTCTTCATATCCTTCGATGCCAATCCGACCAATTCGCACACAATTTGGCAAATCAATAATTGAAACGCGTGGAGGAGTCCGAACGCGCACACCATGCAGTCGACGATGTCCCTAGGGCATCTTTCGTGCCAGCCACGCTACACAATTCCTTCGCACGCAATTCACCCGCCGCGACGACATCTCACTTTCTACTACACTACACCAGCGCGCTCGTATGTGATATTCGACATTCGTTTTCGTACGTACGAATCGTGTCGTTTTGTCGTTGTGTCGCGGTCGTGGCGCTTTGCGTCTTAATGCAAGCGCATGTTGGTAATTTAACATTTTGCGCTTGTTGTACGTACATGCATACGTACAGCACAAATGTCCCGTGATGCATGAACCCTATTAACTCACTCATCAAATGGAATTCACTTTTCAATTGCACAGTAATGGAGCATGGTTGCGTCATGGATAGGAGCAACGTGTTGCTTTGCTTTGATTTCGATTTCGAGGATGTTGAACTGTCTGTTGTAGTCATAGACAAATTTGCGCCATTTGACATTACTGGGTAACGAGGCTTTCAGAGCACAGTTTCTTCTCTATACATCTCTATACTTAGCGTGGTTTTAGGCTAAGTTAGACTGGGCTCATGTGGCCAGTTGGCCTAGTTAGTTAGATTAGGAAAGAGTAAGTTCTTTGTGGCGCCACTTGGATTCCACCTAGCTATGTTCGTAGCCTCCCCAGAATGGGAAGAGTTCACATACGCCAGAGAGACCCGATGTGCTGTTACGACCGGGTTTATCCCCCTATTCATGGAACCACTTAGTGTTTCTTAAAAAATTAAGAAGTCAGTTATCCTTACTTGCTGAACATCTGTCAGGTTGTTAAGGAAGTAGTATCCTAGGTAGCGTTTCCTGATTGTGCCGAAAGCCGGGCAGGTTCAAAGAAGGTGATGGATAGAATCGACCACCTCTTCGTCTAAGCAGCTTCTGCAGAAATCACTCAGAACTTGCCCTAGTTTTTGCACATGACTGTCAATGAGACGGTGACCAGTCATACATATGTACATACATTTTCAGTGGCCCGTATGTTCCACTAAAAGAGTCGCGGGGGTAATGCGCGCACGCGGGCCATTCAATCCTCCGCCATCGACTCTAAATCATCAGGATCTATGCCCAAGCGCATCCAGACGAGTTTTTGGACTTGGTCCAACCACCTCGTCCTGGGTCTGCCAAGCGGTTGCCTGCCAGATGGTATTGCATCCAAAACACGCTTCGGAAGTCATGATGATGGCGACATTCGTCTCACGTTACCAAACCATCGAAGCATAGCCCTTTCCGTTCGGAGAAGCAGCTGCTCAACATTGAGCTCCCCGCGCACTGCCGTGTTTCTCACCCTATCCCGGCGAATAGCTCCCACAATAGCACCAAGAGACCTCATTTCGGCAGCTTGTATTCGCGACTTTAATCTTTCGGTCAATACCCACATTTCATGACTATAGGTGAGAGATGGACCAAATACTGAGTTAAAAACCGCTAACTTGGCTTTGACACCAAGCTCGGTCTTGATTACAGATCTTCCAAACTGTTTCAAAATCGACCCAGCTTAGCCCATCCTGCAGGAAAGCTCAGTGTTACTCCTCCCATCACTCGCGATGACGACCCCGAGATACTTAAACTTCTCCACCTGCTTCAATGGGACTCCACTAACATTTAGAGTGCATTGGACGGGTGTTCTGGAAATAACCATAACCTCGGATTTTCCCACGTTAACCCTCATACCAGCATCAGCACACGGCCACAAGCCTATCTAGCGCGCGCTGGAGTTCCGTCTGGGTGGGTGTGAGGACAACTAAGTCATCTGCGAAAAGAAGATGGCTTACTCTCAACTCTCCCAATGTGAAACACACCTCGCTTCGACTGCGCTGCGACATCCAGTCCACATATGTAGTGAAAAGGAGAGGTGACAAGGCGCATCCTTGGTGAAGTCCAACGCCCACGGTGAAAGGTGTTGATTTACTACCGTTAACCCGAACGCAGCTGCTACAAATTGTATATAGAGACTGAATAGCCTACAACAGAGGACCAACCAGCAATTCCATATTCCTGCAGAACACTCCAGAGTTTACCTCGAGGAACTCGGTCATACGCCTTTTCCAAATCTACAAAGCAGCTGTTTGGCGTACTCCTAAGCCTTCTCAAGTACCATTCTTAGAGTGAAAAGCTGGTCGGTTGTACTTCTGCCGTGACGAAACGCGCACTGTTCATCCCCTAAAGCTCCCCTATAGTTCTAGAACGCTCCTCCAACACCTTAGCGTAAACTTTATCGGGGACACTTAAAAGAGATATGTCCCTATAGTTGGAGCACTCTTTTTTATCCTCCTTTTTGAAAAGAGGGACACTCACCCCAGTCTGTGAATCGCTAGGTGCTTCACCGCATTCCCAGGCCACCTTAATGACACGAGAGAGCCATAATACTCCCTCTTTACCCATTGCCTTTAGCATTTCTGGCCGAACTTCATCCACACCGGCGGATTTGCCAACTTTTAGCGATTCAATCGCTAAAATGACTTCCTCCACGGTTATACTATACTCCGCCCCACTCAAGAATATAGGTCTGTCCCTCTCAATGCCCTCTTCGGGATTGAGCAGCTCCGAAAAGTGCTCGCTCCATTTGCGTGTTAATCTCATTGGAAAGCAACACATCTTTGGATTTAACTCCCTTGATTATGTTGAATTTCCTTCCTGGTGACCTGGTACCCATAGAAGTACCCTAGGACTCTGCTGCTTGACTATCCAGAATTCGGATATCCGCAGTAGATATTACGTTCCACTTAAGCCACGACAGAGCCTCCTTTATTGCCAACAACTCCGCCTGAAAGACGCTGCAGTGATCTGGTAGATTTAGAGCTTGGCTCAGCTTTAGTTGTTTGCAGAATACTGCCCTACCCACCCAGTCTTTGGTTTTTGACCCGTCAGTGTAGAAATCTACACAGCTCCTGCGAGGTTGCGATTGGCGGGTCCAGTTCCGTCTGTCCGGGTATGTTATCTTGAAGTTCTTCTCAAAGACTGTGGTGTGTTCTATGTGGTCCGAGTTTTCTGCCATGGTTATCCTGTTGTTCAAGATGGAGAAGTGGCCAGTGATACAGCTCGTCCATTTTGAGTTGGCTTTTAGTCTTATTGCCGTATATGTGGCAATTTGCCTACCAAATATATCGAGTGGTACCCCGGTGATGCACATACATGCTAGCATATGTACCTTCTCAAGTTTTTTATGGTATGTTGCTTTGTCCAGTGCAGTCCACCAGACTATCACTCCATACATTAGTATAGGTCTAACGACTCTGATGTAGAGCCATAGGGTGAGCTTGGGGTTGAGTACCCATTTTTTCCCTAAGGCTTTCTTGCAGGTGTAGAGAGCTATAGTTACTTTTTTTGCTCTCTGGGTTGTGTTGTCCTTCCAGGTTAGTTTCCTGTCTAGTACAATGCCAAGGTATTTGGCATTGGAGGAATAGGTTAACCTGACGCCGAGTAAAGTGACTGGGCAGGTTTCCGGAATTTTGTGCTTTCTGGTGAATAGCACAAGCTCTGTCTTCTGTCATTCAGTGTGGGTAGGTATTTGCCCCAGATGGTAATGGCAACGTCATCAGCATAGGCAGTAACGTCAAGGCCTTCTTTCTCCAATTTGGTCAGTAGTTCATTTGCGACTACAATCCAGAGAAGGGGTGAGAGGACCACCCCTTGTGGGGTTCCCCTGGTAACCGCTCTAGTGATTGCTTGGCCTCCCCATTTAGAGTGGATTTTGTGTGTTGAAAGTTGAGAGTCCTGTCCACCTTTAGCTTTTCTAGCAATTCTATTATTGCTTTCGGAATGATGCGTTGAAGGCGCCCTCTATGTCTAGGATGGCTGTTAAGGTATATTCTTTAAGATGGATTGGTCTCTCGATTTCTCTCACTAGTGTGTGCAAGGCTGTTTCGACAGATCTACCATTACAATAGGCGTCCTGTGCCTTAGAGATTAGGGAAGGTACGAAATTATGGCGTATATGACAATTTATCAGCCTTTCCAAGGTTTTTAGTGCAAAGGATGATAGACAAATAGGCCTTAGATCCTTGGGGGAAGTGTGGACTCCACCTAGATTGCTGAAAATCTCAAAGAAGAATAGCTCATTTCTTCTTCCTTACAGAGGTTATTTACAGGCATTGGGAGCCTGTTAGATCTCGTCTGCCCTATGCTCAGTTCCAATCTCCAGACCCTGTCCAGACTAGAGAGCAAGCGAATTCGTTAAAGAAAACGTTGGGTCGCTAAGAGATCCGTCCTAAGGTGTACGGTGAAGCCCTGCAAACTGCTTTGGAAGACTTAATGAACTTCTATGATCTACAGTCACGCATCATACCCGATATCAAGGATATTAACAATACATTGGAGCGAATGAAGCCTGGGTAATGTTATTGTTGAAAAGAATGATATCAAAACTAAACTGTCAAAATCCCTACTTGTTGGGATTTCATTTAGTTGGCCTTTACTGTATATTTTTAGTATAAAAGGAGTCGCCTCCGTTCAATAAATTTAGTTTTCAACCGAATTATTTACTTGCAACAACTTGTTTTACTTATAGGTTATGGGCCCAGTCTCCATTTAAGTAGGAAAAACAGTTAAAAGTGTTTTTTTTTTTTGTGTGTTTGTGCAAATTAAAAAATGAGTTCGGGTTATCTCACTAACGTGCCAAAATTGAAAGGTCGCGAGAACTTCGACGATTGGGCGTTCGCAGTTGAGAACTTGCTAGTTTTGGAGGGCGCCGACAAGTACCTAAAGCAAGAAGGAACGGATGAAAATGCAGCAGCGGCAGATGCAAAGGCTCGCGCAAAAATGATTTTGACGATTGATCCATCGCTCTTTGTGCACATAAAGAACACAACCACCGCGAAGGAATTGTGGACAAAACTACGTTCAATGTTCGACGATTCAGGATTTTCGCGGAGGATTACGTTGCTTCGTCATCTTATTTCTATAAGGTTAGAAAAGTGTGAACATATGACGAATTATGTGACACAAATTGTCGAAACGTCTCAACGTTTAAGCGGAACAGGCTTCGCTATAAATGATGAATGGATTGGTTCATTGCTACTTGCCGGATTACCAGAGCGATTTATGCCAATGATAATGGCTATAGAGCATTCCGGGATTCAAATAACCGCAGATTCGATCAAGTCGAAATTACTTGATATGGATGTGGCAGATACGAGTGAATCGGAACGTAACTCAGCACTAGCAGCAAAATGGCATAGAAAATCGACTAAAGAGGGCAGCACTAGTAAGCATGGCGGACAGACATCGAATACGTCAAAACCAACATCATTAACAAAAACAATAACTTGTTATCGTTGTAAGGAAATTGGTCACTACCGTAATCAGTGTCCACTTTTGAAGGAGAAAACGGAAAATAAGAAACAAAATAACGCTTTCAACGTTGTTTTTCTCAGTGGCGGATTCAGTAAAAGTGACTTTTACATCGACTCGGGTGCAAGCATGCACATGACGCCGAACAAATTTTGGTTGAAAAATCCTAAACACTCATCAAGTTTACCAGAAATCATTGTCGCTAATAGGACGAAAGTTCCCGTTTTGTGTTCAGGAGACATAGAAATAACGACGAGCTACAATTACGACATCACTGTGCAGAATGCGTTGTGTGTACCAAGTCTCACGACTAACCTCTTGTCAGTGAGCGAATTAATTAAAAATGGGAACAGCGTCGTATTTAAGCATAATAAGTGCTTCATAAGAAACAAATTGGATGAGTTAGTTGCAATAGCCGACCTGGTTGATGGAGTATATAAGTTAAGAGTACAAACACAGAATTGTATGCTGACAGTCAGTGGCGATACATGGCACAGACGGCTTGGTCACATTAATAGCACGGATTTGAACAAAATGAAGGAGTGTGGATTGGTAGAAGGACTTGATTATGCCGATGAGTTCATAACAAGCAAATCCAGCTGTCAAATATGCTGCGAAGGAAAACAATCAAGATTTCCGTTCAGCAATCACGGATCACGTGCCACAGAGACTCTTCAGGTAATTCATTCAGATGTCTGCGGACCCATGGAAACTGTGTCAATAGGCGGTGCACGATATTTCTTAACATTCATTGATGATTACACCAGAATGACATTTATTTACTTCCTGAAGACTAAGAGTGAAGTATTAAATCACTTTAAAGAATTTAAATCTATGGCAGAGAATTTTCAGAATAAGAAAATAAAAATCTTGCGTACAGATAATGGCTGTGAGTACTGCAGTAATGATTTTGAAGGTTTCTTAAAAAAGGAAGGAATCGTACATCAAAAAACAAACCCTTACACACCTGAACAGAACGGACTGAGTGAAAGGTCAAACCGAACCATAGTGGAGAAAGCGAGATGCTTACTTTTCGAAGCAGATCTTAAAAAAAAATTTTGGGCAGGAGCTGCTAACACAGCTGTCTATTTGAAAAATAGATCAGTAGCTTCAGGTATTGAGAAGACTCCATATGAGGCTTGGACCAAGAAGAAACCAGATTTACAGCATATACGTATATTTGGAAGCCCTGCAATGGTGCATATACCTAAAGAAAAAGGAACCAAGTGGGATAAAAAATCAAAGATGCATATACTGGTTGGTTTCAATGAAAACATCAAAGGTTACAGAGTTTATAATCCAGTTAAAAGAAATGTAACTACGAGTAGAGATGTTGTCATTATGGAGAAGCCAAGAAGTATAGAAACTGTAACTGTTCCAGTAGAGACCACAGATTCAGTGGGGGAATTGATGCAGGAATCTGCGGTGATGACAGAACCTACTCATGATCAGTCGAGTTCCAGTGAATGTGAGTATTTGGTCAGCCTGGATGATTTTTTAAATAAAAAAGAAGCACCTAACGTAGAAAAAGAGAGTGACAAGAAACAGCAAGAATATGAAACAAGTAATGTTCCTCAGATAAACTATGAAGAACCAAAGAAAAGACAACGAAGAAAACCAGAAAGATATGGATTTGCAAATTTGAGTACCACAGCTTTAGGAGAAGATGAACTGACCTATGCAGAAGCTATCAGCGGTCCTGAGAAACAACAGTGGTTGCAGGCGATTACAGAAGAGCTGCAGTCATTCAACGACAACCAAGCGTGGGAGATTGTCAATGCTCCAGATAGTGCTAGTGTAGTGCAGTGCAAGTGGGTCTTTAAAAAGAAAATTGATTGTGATAACAAAGTGAGACATCGTGCTAGACTGGTTGCAAAAGGCTTCACGCAGAAGGCAGGTGTGGACTATCAGGAAACCTTTTCACCTGTGATTAGGCACTCAACCTTGCGGTTACTGTTTGCTTTGAGCGTACAATTAGGTATGGATATTACTCACTTAGACGTCACAACAGCCTTTCTTAATGGTTATTTAAAAGAAAGCATCTTTATGCATTTGCCAGAAGGATTTCCTCTTAAAGATCCTAATAAAGTTCTAAAATTAAAAAAGGCTGTTTACGGTCTCAAACAATCATCCTTAGCTTGGTATCAAAGAGTAGATGAGACAATGTATAACTTAGGGTACAGTAGATGTAAACTTGAACCTTGTGTTTTTATAAAAGGTCAAAATAACAACAAGAAAACTATTGTTGGTATTTATGTCGATGATTTTATAATTTTTTCGAATGAAGAAATGGAAGCCAAGTCTCTAATAGAAGCATTGAGCCAAAAATTTAAAATCCGAAATTTGGGTCAAGTTAAACAGTATTTAGGCATGAGAATTAATATGAATAAAAACGTCATTACAATAGATCAGGAGAATTATATTGAACAGTTAGCAAATAAGTTTAATATGACTGATTGTAACTTAGCAAACACACCCATAGAAAGTAAATTGAACATAGAGAAATCTAATATGTGTGATAATAACTTACCTTTTCAGAGACTAATAGGTAGCTTGATGTATTTAGCGGTCTTGACACGACCAGATATTGCATACGCAGTCAGTTATCTTAGTCAATTTAATAATTGTTACTCACAATTGCATTGGAATTATGCCAAGAGAATTTTAAAGTATTTGTTGAAAACAAAAAATTATTGCCTAAGCTATTCCAAAGAAGGAGCAGAACTGGTTGGTTTCGTGGATGCAGATTGGGCTAGTGATGCCATTGATAGACGTTCATATACAGGATTTTGTTTCATGAAATCTGGATCTGCTATTTCTTGGGAAAGCAAAAAGCAAAAAACTGTAGCTCTCAGTAGTTGTGAAGCAGAGTACATGGCTTTGTCAGAAGCATGCAGAGAAGGTCTATATTTACAGAATTTAGAATGTGAATTGATAGGTCGTTGCAATAAAATTATTTTATATAATGATAATCAGAGTGCATTGAAGATGGCAAGCAACCACTATACTCATAAGCGTTCCAAACATATTGATGTTAGATATAATTTCATCAGAGATGTAATTAACAGCAATAAAATTGAGACGAAGTACCTGCCAACTTCTAGTATGCCTGCGGATCTGTTAACTAAAGGATTGTCAGGAATAAAACATTATGAGTTCATGCAAACACTTGGTATTGTTCAAAAGTAAATTGATTATCATTTAAAAAATGTATAAGTTTATTTGTTATTTTGATATAGTGGGGGTGTTGAAAAGAATGATATCAAAACTAAACTGTCAAAATCCCTACTTGTTGGGATTTCATTTAGTTGGCCTTTACTGTATATTTTTAGTATAAAAGGAGTCGCCTCCGTTCAATAAATTTAGTTTTCAACCGAATTATTTACTTGCAACAACTTGTTTTACTTATAGTTATGACTTAATTGCAAGGTGGCAGACGTTCGTCGGTGAGCAGAACAATTTTGCCGACAGGGACGTTATTAGGGTAATACCAATTGAAGATGGATTGTAGCCGCTGTAGATAGTGCGCAGTCCATTTGGACCCAAACTGTTGCAACTTAAGTTGGAGAAGTTTCCATCGTTAAAGTCTCGACGTTGCAATGTGAGCCAGTGAAGGTTCTGGCAATGTGGTGACAGAGCTACCGATGAGAAAATGACCCGGATTTAAAGTGCTTAGGTCCTCAGGGTCGTCTCTTAGTGCTTGAAGCGGTCTTGAGTTGAGAAGCTTCGATCTGGGTGAGTAAGACTTCTTCAAAGGAAAGCAACGTCTCACCAATGGTCCGGTTGAGGTGGAATTTCATGAGTTTGACCATTGCTTCCCACTTACCTCCCATGTTCGGTGCTGCAGGTGGATTGAAAACCCACTGTGATAGATCTCTTGATAGAAGACTTTGAATCTGTTGATGTTATCTCGTTCCGTCTGTATCTGACCAATAAACGTCGTACCACAGTAGGAGTGTATTAGGCTTGGGATGCCCCGCCGAGAAAAAAATCGCCTAAATCCGTCTACTGAATAGTCCGTGACTGCAGACACCTTACATTAATGTATTTTCCCCCGTTTTCCGGAGAAAAATTTTAAGGAGAAGGATCAATGATGTAGAGCTAAGGGATTCGGAACACACCACGTCGTCGGCTATAAGGGTGCGCTACCGTGCGTGAGCAAAGGCGGGACAATCACAGAGGAAATGCTCTGCAGTGTCATCCGCCTCGCAACATGCAACACAAGTAGGCGTCTTACGATGCCAAGCACGCAGAGATGTTTGGCCAAAGTGTAATGGCCCGTAATGGCTCCCACAAGTCTTCTGCAGTCAATTCTCCTTTAGAGCAGAAGGAATGCTGTGGATTTCTTGCAGATATCAGGACATACGCGCTTTGTCATTTTGCATCCTGGATAATCCCTCCATCTATGGTCGTCTGACCTCGTCTCCTGAGATCCCAGAGTGCCCTGGAACCCATACAAGTGGATTTAGCCTACCGACTCTGTTCAAGAAGTTCTTAAGTTCATGCCCTAATTTGGAATTGGCTGAAGGGTTGCACACAGCTTTGAGTACAGCTTGGCTGTCACTGCAGACGCAGCGACCACCTGTGCTTCACAACATAGTGACGCATATTTTCCAAACGAGAAGTGCAGTAACACGTTTTCGTATTCAATGAAAACTCCAGCTCTAGACTCCCGCCCAGACCTTTAGCCATCCGTGAAAATGCGATCACTATCCTTTCCAGGTTCAGTATCCAGTCAGAGGCAGCCCATGGAAACTCGACTGTGAAATTACAGTGTAATAGGATAATGGGGTCGAAGGACACTTCTTGCCCGGCACACAGTTATTTCTTTGCGAATTGTGCAAAAAGCCATTTCTCTTGAGACGAGACATGGCTTGCAGAGCACACACTCTAATAAATATATCACGGGGTGGAACGTTCATCATAGCATCTAGAGCAGCGCCTGGCATGCTGGAGAAAGCTCCTGTATAGCTAAGAAAACCCGTTCTTTAGATTTTGGTGAGAGAAGCTACGAGGTGTTTGGTGTTAGACTGTTCCACCAGACAACCGATGCACATGAAATTATAGGTCTGATCATTGTCATGTAGATCCAAAGGACCTTTGCCGGGGATAAGCCCCATGTTTTACCAAAAGCTCCTTTGCATTGCCAGAAAGCTGACCAAAGAAGATTGCTATCTAAGATAACTCCCAGACACTTAGCTTCCTAGGACACTGGGATGGGAGTGCCTTTTAGTACCCGCTGAGTCATGTCAGTATTTTTCCTCCTTCTCATGTAGAGAACGACATCGGTCTTAAGACGATTAACCGACAGCCCATTTCTTGCACACCAATCATCGATCACATCTAGCGCCGCCTGTGCTTTGAGACGGACAGTCACTAAGACGACAGAAAGAACGACGATATCATCCGCATAGGATTGGGCATAGACTCCAGAGGCATTGAGAGCATTAAGCAATGAGTATACCGTCATGCACCATAATACCGGGGACAAGACGCCGCCTTGCGGCAGCTCCTGTTTACGCCCGATTTGTCACATTGGTCGAGGCCTGCATCAGCGGTCAATATCCTGTGCACAAGCATTGCTTTGAGCCACAAGACCAGTGCTTCATCTACGCCATGCCGTCTGGCAGCGTTACACATGCTGTCGAAAGTTGCGTTATCAAAAGCTCCTTCAATGTCGTCGAAAATGAAGCCTATTAATTCCGAAATGGAATAGAATAGTGATCAACGGGAGTAGTGATCAACATAGAAGATCCGATCCGAAGCTGGTCCGATCAGCTTAAAATGGGGCTTTTCCAATTAAGCTGTTAAAAGGTATTTGGAAAAACAAATGATCGCTGGGATGACATCTAAAAAGGATTGATTGAACGTAGTCGTGGTTTGGATGTGGCTCTCTTACAACCTTGTCATCCAAAGCGGTCACAAGGGTCGTTAGTGTCATGCGTTTTAAAGCTTATTGCTTTGACATTTCATTGACCTTTCTGCTCTGTCATATTCATCATTTTTTCATGGAGCGCTGCACCATTCAACAGTATGAGGAAATCGTTAATTTTTTGTTCTTCAAAATTTTGGTGAGCCATACATTATTTGTCGCCGAAGTTATGTTCCAACCGAGCGAGCAATTCAATGATTAGGTTGCTGATCGAGCTGTCCTGTAAGACGTCAAAAGATGTGCTGGCTGAAGACCATAACCTCTCTATTGCTCGTCGGTAGAAGTAGTTGGCTTTCTCTGCGACCCTGTCTTAAGCAAGTTTCTGTCTACATAAGATCGATTTGACACAGAGACTAAAGCCTTAAGATCGCCAAGCTCGACGTGAGCGCGCTGATCAGGCGTTGGAGCATTTGGAAATAGATTAAAGCTTTGACGAAAAAAAACATCTTCCGTAACGAAGCATATTTTTGGCAGAATTACTTCATAAGCGAGCAAAATTGCCCCATTTGGCGATATGGAAACGTCAGTGGGAATATGCCAAATCTGACATTGTCGTCATCAGTAAAGAAACATACATTCATCTCAACATTTTCGTACGATGACTTTCCTTGACTTTCGATCAAGAGAAATGATTCGGACAACTTACTTCGACTTATGGTAACGAAGCACCATCTCGAGCCACCGATCTTCGTTGGTTTTCAATCATGGTCCCACTTCCTTAACGCACGAATTTTATGGAGGTCGTCCAAAATCTGTTGTTAAGATTGAGGCATGCTTGGGCATTAGTTCATGGACGTTACATGGATGTTTGGCCGCCAAAGTTGTATACCGCATAATTTGACACGCGCTCAAAAAGAGCCTTGCAATCAATCGCAGTGCTTCAAAAACGTTATACACGACGGTGACAGACAACGAATCACGGATTATGCACATGAGCTCGAAACTAAACAAGAATCGACTGTGTGGAGTGGAGGGTCGCGTAAATTGTTTCAAACGCATGCCCAAGTTTATTGGTCCTCACAGAGAATTCGTACTTTGTCAGTTTGCTCTGCATGATCACACGGCAATGGTCACACTATGACTGTCCGCGGCGAACGATGACAGTTCATTGTCGCTGATTTTCTGTGGCCAAAATTGTATGACATGGACCTGGACGATGTGTTGTTCCAACAAAAATGGCTCGGATTCGAAGATGTGATCCGAGTCGATGTTGGCTTCTCAGAAGGTTCGGACATCAAGTATACTGGAAAAGTGTCTGATATCGATTGCAATGTGATCAATCTAGTTGACGGTTGATTGATCAGGTTCCTTTATGGATGTTGAGGTATAGGAACCGCGTACTCACTGCAGAGAGGTTCCGCCCCGATGTGAAATACACTAGCCTGAATCCGTTCCCGGATGTGTTGTCGTATAGGCTGTGTTTTCCGATGACTCAGATAAAGACTTCTTCCTTTCCCAGCTGTGCATTGAAGTCTTCTAGAATGATCTTGGCATTTATCGTATGTGATTTCTAGGAGATCATAGAAGTCATCCTTGCTGTTGTCATCCTTGTTCTCTGTCGGGGCATGCGCGCAAATCAGGCTTATGTTGCCGAATTTAGCCTTGATGCGGATTGTTAGGATGCGCTCGCTTATGCATTTAAAGCTTAAGACTTTTTGCCTTAGTCTGTCACGAACAACAACATCCACTCTGTTCATATATTGGGTAGCATTTGAAAGGTGACATTTCAGACAAGAATTTTACCATAAAATCGAGCAAATACGCTGCGAAAACATGCCGAAAAATTTGTGAAGTATACGGTGGACCCAGAAGTAGTTTGCACCTCCCTCATGTCGGGCAATCACTGAAAAGGTCGATGATATTTTGCAGCTGGTGGAGCAGGAGTTGTCAAGTGATAGTGATAGCGGAGACACAAAACATCACAATTTGGAATCATTTGGGTATCACGTGAATTACCATCAGTGGCGCTGCTGAAACGTATGGGCAATGGGTATGGGCGGTGGCCCTCCATAAACGACTTCAAAGCCTAGATAGACGGCGCGTAATGTGATGCTAAGTGTTTGGTGGGATTGAACTGTACATTATGGGCTTACGTAACCTAGCGAAACGGTCAATTCGGTCCTCTGCTGCGCACAACTCGAACGTTTGAATGAAAAAAACAATTAAGAGCGACCAGAATTGGCCAACGGGAAAAGAGTTGTTTCGCATATGTGTGATGTCGTGGAACAAATTGGTGGAACTTAGTTGGGAAATTGTGGTGCATCCACTGTTTAGCCCGGACCTTGCACCGTCTGACTACCATTTATTTCGGTCACCGCCGAACTTCTTTGATGATAGAAAATTGGCCGGATGAGCAGAGACCTTCGATATTATCCAATACAACACCAAGAGTCACAAATTACTGCGAATTATAAACCGAATTAAAAAAATTCCCGTCGTTTGTTGATCCTACCTAATGGCGCCACCCAAAGAGCAGCTCTCAAGCCGCATTAGATTAACGTATAGATTACAAGTCACATTACCCAAAGTGCATACGAGACCTGAGAACATGCCCATAAACACCTCGAGCTGGTATCTCCGAGCGACACAAGTACAATATCGCCGACGACTTACAGCTGTAATTTGCATCATTCCATCATTTGACACAGCTCGCCGTTATCATTAGAAGGCAAACGTGTTTTAATTACATCCCCCAACAATCTTTTGCTCTTAACCGAACACATTCGTCCGTACGAGATACTCAACTGGTGCCAATGTATCTGCTTTATTGCCTTGCAACGTTTCTCGAAATCATATTATTCAACATGTGAGCGAAGATTGTTGGTTTTTTGCATGCGAGTTAACTAGTTACATACACGACGCGACGTCTTATTTTCAATCTAATGTTGACAGGTTGCCCGGCTCAGGTTTACCTACCCGTAAGGCAGTAAAGCACTTAAGTATTTACATATCGCTCGCCTGTATTCGAAACAGGATACTATTAACTTTATTGCGGATACCAACGTCAGTGAGTGACCTTTTGATGGCGCAACGATTGGGAAAGTGTACTAGGAACAGAATAGCGCGCTACGTTGACCTGCATTGATAGAATTCCATCCCGATTCCATGAACTCCAAATATCGAAAGCAATCGATTTCATGACAAGAGCGCCAAGCAAGTCGCTGACGAAACACATCGCTGGGAATGGGGCAACATGCTCTATTGATTATGATTTGAAAGGTGGATCCCGTTAACGTGTCATCGAGAAGGTCTTCTTTGCATTTGCAGACGAACTGATGCTTGCTCGTTACCGCTAAAGGAATTCGGATTTAACCATTCGAGCAATCGATGAACAACATCCACAGCAATGCCAGCAGCAGTCGAGAGCAAGCTAAACAGTCGACAATCGTTCCACTGTATGTGATATGGAGACAACATGTCTCCACGTGAAGCATTCCACTTTGTATCTGTATCTGTTACGAGCAGTATGTACATATGTATCTCTTTTTGCTGTCGCGATGACTCGTATAATCGTGGTGATGATGGTACCGCCGCCGCTGGTGGTAGAGAGGTTCTGGTACTGGTGCTGGTGTTGGTGGTAGTGAATCTTCTTCGTTTTGGTGTTCATCTTCATCTGGCGGTTACGGATGCTGGCTGGCACACAACAATTTTTGAATGCGATCACGAACTTGACCTTTCACATAACCCATAGAGAGAGAGAGAGAGACGTAGCTGACGCCGCACCAGAGCATCACCGGTGGAGCGCCGTCACCGCCACTACCATCGCCACTGCGCCGATTTATCTTCTCTTGAATGGGCGAAGACGAACGGTGAATGGTGGTGAACGGTGAACGATGATGATAATGATGATTTCGGTTAGTGCCCGAGGAGCATACGGTGTGCTCTATGACAAGATGATACGATGGCGATGGTATAGAATGGAATGGGTTTGGGATGGGTTTTTTTGGTATCCACCTTAGTCATACCCTTCCACTCTAACCTCCGACACATTTAAATGACGATGACAATTCATCCTCGCGAACATCGTTAAGTCAATCGAGTGATCTTTTTCAGTTGCAATCCTGTCGTCGTCAGTGGCTCCGATTTTATTTATGAGCAGCAATAGGATCTCTCATAAATCATTTGGGGGTGCCATCAGCTGCAAACTGTGAGAACCGAAACGTTCATGTGCACATGCATATCACAATTAGCTCCAATACCTCGAGCACCTCTTCTAAGGTTTGTCGGTAATTTATTTTTCCAAAAAGCCAACGACGAACGACTTGTTACACACTGTCTCAGCCGATCGTGGCAAACGGGGAAACGCCTGACAACCAGATCCGATAATCGCTGTTGACAACCTCCTCGGAGTGCTGTGCATAGCAGGAGCGGCATCTCCATATCTATAACTCACTTTAAGAGCAGACATTAAACACGGACACGGGTAGAACATGATGTCCGAGCAATGCAATAAAATTTATTTTCAAATTAAATTCAGTGTAAGCCTCGCTCTCTCTCTCTCTCTCTCTGTGTTTGATTCTTCTCTTGATCTAGTATACGAGTAAGTATGTCTAGCGCTCGTTGACCAGCACATTGGGTGCTTTTTGTCTGTTCACAGCAGAAGCCGTGGTACACAATCTCACAGTCAGATCTTGAAGATCGTTCGGGGAGGTTCAAATGTGCCATCATCAAACGGCCGTTGATGTACGTACATAGAAGCGTCCCATAGAACATCGCACGATGCCGGTTACGACGAGTAAAAGGCGTCCCGAATGCGGCTTCCTTTGAACTTGCTTGCATGCAGCAAGCAACTGCCACTACTACCGCCAACTGCTATTTACATCGTCATGTATCGCTCTCTAGTTGATCTGATTTAGCACCACCTGACCGACTGATCATTCGTTCGATCAGTGACGATAGTGATGCAACGAGCAATGAGCAACGAACTGGCATAGTAGAGGATCGCGTTATGCGAGATATGAAATATCAGCGCGTGTGGTGAAGTGATAGTTGCACACTCATCCTGTGGATTGATTGCGATCGCAAAAGGAAGTGATTGTAAACAGAAACAAATTCAAGTACACATAGATCGCGATCGTTGACGCATGGGAGCACACACTAGCATGTGCACCTTTGGCGTTTATTTTAACCAAAATCCAATTAATATGTCAAGAGTGACCATAAATCATATGCAATCATCCTGTTTGAATGCTGAAATGTGGTCACGATAATATGTAGTCCAATGATGTCGCATAATGGCCCAAACACTGCCATACATTCACTTTAGTGAGCCACGAGCACGGATCCCGTACGTTATCTCGTAAGGACGAGCCCATCTTTTTGCCATTAATTTGCCCTTTCTCGCTGCACGCGATCGTGGCGTCAATTAATAAATTAAGGAGCGCTCTCCGACCCCTCCCCAACCAGAATCAAACAGGAAGCCGTGCTCAATACAGAATTGTACCTTTCCCTCACTCGACTGCGTCCCGGTGATTAATTCAACCGATTAACCACGCGAGCATGGATATTAATCAACCTTTTGTCTCTTAATGCACTCGCGTGTGCAACGCGTACGCATATGCTACGGACCGGTGTCTCGGTACAAGAATATTCTTAAGCGTCAACGCGTTAGTAAAAGAGAAAGGAAAAAACCAGATCAACTGCATATTTAGCACTCGACATGGCGGCGGTGGCGGTATCGGTGGTGGTGGAAAACCCACAACCATCATTGGCACATTCCTACAAGTTTATGTTTTATTCCATTGCAATGCTTATTTGAAGACAAGTGAAAGACACTTTGTGACACAAGAGCCGTCAGCAGGCCCGCCTGCTACCTTAGTACCTACCAACTAGTACCAATCACCGGGGCCGGGAATTCAAACAACAAGTCACGACTATGACCAAACCCACATTTCGTTTTGAAGAAGATTTTCCTCGAGCCAGGAGAGAAAAATCGACGATCGTAACGATCACTAAGAGTAAGGAACGAACTCCAAAACGAACTGAAATGTCAGTTTAAATCGTCGCTTCTGATAATTACGCTGACAGGTTGGCTTCACGTCGTCGTCGGGCGACTGTGTGCCAATGAATAGAACATTACTTAGTAGTCTAAGATAGTCTATAAAAAAACAAAAACAAAAAAAAAAACCGAAGCGACAACGTATACTACCGTTTAGGGGTGACGCCTGAATCGTCAGCACACTGCGACATTTGGCGACAACAATTACGTGAAGAATCGCAGCAGGAGTTCAGGGAATAACATGGGATACAACACTAAAAAACTAAAAGCGGAGCAATAAGAACATGCTTTACTACGTACTAGGATAGGAATTAATGCACAGACGAGACGCCGTGCCGCGCCAGCAATTATAACCTCTACGCGTTCGCGATGGATCGATCGCATTCGTCCGCTGGGAATCATTGGTTGTCGCTCGACAGTAGCTGAACGATGCGTTACTATTGCTGTCGTCTTCCTAGTAAACATACACACACGATCGGACTCGGACTCGGACTTGGACTCGGACACGGACACGTTCGCGGCCTCGAAGCAATCATCTTGCATGTAAATTTATGGGACGCACGCATATGCTTCACGCATAGTTCTTTGAAAAAAAAAAATTTGTTCACTTCACTCTGCACGCGTAACACTACGAGCAGTGTATGCGCGATTCCATAAGGTTGCATAGTTCTCGAATTATTCTGCAATTCGTCGATAATAATTAAAGCAAATTCACCTAGGCTGGTTTGATCGCGCATGCAGAGCAGGGCACAAGAACAGTGCCACGTAAGGCTTATCGTGTACATAGCTGTAGATGGATGCAAATGAACCTACGAGCACAGTAATTGCCCTCTATTGAGGCATGACATAGAGCTATAGCGACAGATATAGCTGTTGGCTCTTCAAATAAGGACTTGTGCTCTTGTTAAAATTTCCCAGATTAGCCTGCTCCATGAAGTACACAGTTAATTTGTTGCTTAGCTTCAGCTCCACCGACTGGAACCCACAAATCACCGCGCGATGGCGGTACTCTCCCAAACACTGGATCGTAATTAAAATGGAGCCCCTCTGAGCTATTGTACATACTTACATACAATGCGGTAACCTATGTTCTTGATATGAAAATATGTGCACATCGAGCACCGTAGCGGCAAAAATGCACATGCGGACATACGTCTAGTTGTGCTTCTACTACCTTGACTACACTGGTAGCTGGTAGTCGCAGTTATGAATCAAAGAAGCCCAAAACAGGGCATTCAACATTCGACACACTGGACTGTGGACACTCGACTCCAGAGCTAGTATGTGTAGCAGACAATACCGACTGACTTTGGCTTTGGCTTTAGCTTTAGCTTCGACTTGTTATACACTTGCGCGTCATTTAATTAGTGCATGGTTACGTGATTATATGGAACACTCGTGGTCTCAAGTCACCTTGTACGCCACCACCACTATCCGTCGTGTTCAAGATTGGCAAAATAGCCTTGATGTCGTATTCCAATCCACATTTAGAATACAACAACTCTCTCTATCTCTCTGTGTCAAGAGTCTCTCCATGTCTTCAACGTGTGACCATGAACACGGTGGTAAGAAACCCACTCAATCCACCGTAAGCTTCATAAGCGCCGTCAGCCGTCTACGCCATTCATCCATCGAACTACTCATTACCAAGCAAAGCACTGTCTTAATGATTAACTCTCTAATGATCCGGCCCGACCGACAAATGGACGATAATGGTACTAAATCGTTTTCGTGGCCAATTAGCCTCGTGGCCGGCCAACAACAAGTTTGCATGTTTGACTTCTCTCCAAAATGCGGAATTTAATTAATTACACCCGATCCAATTGGGGGCCAATTACTCCTTGGGTATACCTATGTATCTACTAAGATGGTACAGAACAGCGAATATCGGGCAGCGTTTATTGGTTTTCGGTTTCTCAATGAATCTATATCGGTGCGACTGACTGAGGAGAGAGAAACACCCTTCTTTGGTGAGGAACCGTGTCATGCAACTGTTGATGGACTAAAATCCACACGGCGATTGTGATTAATTACGTGATCATGGGAAAAGTATGGACGGAGCTTGAGTTTTAATGGCGAAATGAGCATTTGGTTTGAGGGCTTAATTGATGTCATCGCCTCGGATGTGGGTAAATAAGGAAATGGATGATACCGTTCGGTACCGAAGAATGCGGTCGAATTGATAATCATAGTCGTGTGCTCGTTGGAAAGTGATAAATGATTGGAGGCTTCTAGTAGTGCCACTCTAAAGAAGAATGAAAAATGTAAATGGCGCTCGAGCAGAGCATCAGTTCTCGACTTTCTTCGAAACTATTCGAGATTCATTTCTCTCTGTAGACATCTGCTGGTGTACTAGTATCCTGCGAGTTGGAACGCTAAACATTGCTCAGGCAGCATTGTTATGGATTCAGTAAGCACCTAACGAGAAGGAATTTGCAGTTCAGCTCCTTGTCATTTTCAGTTTGAGCACACTAAGTTGGTTGAGGTCCTTCTCCAATTATGTGCTCCATTTGAGTCGAGGGCGTCCTCTGTTGCGCTGTCCCAAAGACGGGCCGGAACTATGTTGTCCATACGCTCTACATGGCCTAGCCATTTTAACCATTGTATCGGCTTAACCAGGCACATGCCCCCGTAGAGCCCATACAGTTCGTGGTTGAATCTTCTCCTCCAGATGAAATCAACACAAGCAGTTTGGTTTCGAGTGACGGCTCTGTTACTGTTGTGTTGACGAAGAGTGGAGTAGGAGATTCAACCAAGAGCTGTACGGGCTGTACAGCGACACTGGCCTCGTATAACATTTACGGATCAAACGTCTAGGATAGCTAAGCCATGTAGAGCGAACAAACAGCACAGCTCCGGCCCGTAGAGTCTTCGACTCCAACCCCGAGGGACGACGTTGCAGAGGACGGCCGCTTCTAAGGTGTCACACACAGCTGGAAAGCTATCTCAACCAACTGGGCGTGCGACACTAGAAGCAGTTAGGCCTGTTGGTTGAGGCCCAGGTTCACCCCGAACTGTAGAGCCACCTTAGTAAGCACGTAAGTATTACTTTTGTGATACCTTGACGATATTCATCGACACTCTTAAGAGGCAGGTGAGTCATGTCTGAGAATACCCGTACAACAATCAACGATCACGTTAAACGCTGAATGGCATCGTTCGCATAAGTTTGAGCATTTACTTGAAGAGTATTGAAAGAGAGAGCTTAGGAGAGGTTCTGCCATATGAGGAGATTTGCCTCGTAGGCAGCTAAGAAACTGCTTCTTAAGGCAACATTATGTAGCCGGACGAAAGTATTGAGCTTCAAGGTCCGGTCTAGGAATCAAGCTTATTGCATCTCATAAGGTAGTTGACTGAGTCCATTCTAGTTATCTTTCCAGTCACAAGACTATTCGACAGACAGGTTTGAAGCACTCCTTTTTGGAAATCATCCTACATCAATGCAGAGATAAGTAGACAAGCACTAGGCTAGCAGTGTAGGTGATAGCCACCTTAGACACAACCTCCTATCAATTAAGGCGACTGTGAATCTAATGCTCATAAACTAGAAGGAATCCTCACGCAGTACAAGGCGGATATTACTGCGGTCCAGGAAATACGCTGGATAGGAAACGGTATGATTAGGGGGAAAAATTGCGACATTTATTACAGCTGTCACAAAAGGTTGCACTTACTGGGATGCGGATTTGTCGTGGGAAAGCGGTTAAGGTCGAAGGTCATCGATTTAAAACCTATAAGTGATCGCCTGACTGTGATCCGCATCAGAGGCAGATTTTATAACATCAGCCTTATATGTGCACACGCCCCTACCGACGAGGCTGAAGGCCCTATCAAGGAGGACTTCTATGACCTCCTGGACAACGCCTACGGAGCTTGTCCGGAGTACGATGTAAAAATCATGCTCGGGGACTTCAACGCCAAAATCGGTAAGGAGAACACCCTTGGCGGAGTGATCGGAAAGCACAGCCGCCACGATACAACAACAGATAACGGCTTCCGACTCGCTGACTTTGCGACAGCTCGTAATGCGGTGATAAGTAGCACAAGATTCCCTCGCAAGCGAATCCACACAGCAACCTGGCGATCTCCGGACGGTAGAACCGCCAACCAAATCGACCATGTGCTCATTGACGCAAGGCACTCGTCAAACATCCTGGATGTGGGAACATTCAGAGGGGCAAATGTCGACTCTGACCACTTTCTCGTAGCAGCAAGATTCAGAGCTCGACTATCCAATGTCAGAAAGCTGCACCAGCTCATCAGGAGGAGGTTCGACATTGGACGCCTGGGCACACCGGAGGTTGCCAGAGTACACAGGGAGCAGCTGCGCGAAAGACTCTACGGTATGCCTACGTCGAACACAAATGCCAATAATATGTGGCTGCATTGCCGCTCAGCCATTCAGGAAGTAGCCGAAACCACCTTAGGATACCTACCACCCCCGACAAGAAACCCGTGGTATGATGGCGAGTGTGAGCAGAAAAAGGCAGCAACCGACGAGGCGTACCAAAAGGCGCTGCAGAGGAAAACCAGGGCAGCGCAAGAAGAGTACCGAGCCAGAAGAAGGGAGGAGAAAAAACTACTGCGACAAAAGAAAAGAATCTTCGCAGCCTCCCAGCTCAAGGATATCGAAGAGTCTAGGGATAAACATAAAACACGAGCCTTTTACAAGAAAACCAAAGGCCTTGCAGGAGGCTTCAAAAAGGGCACCCAGGCTCTTCGAAACTGCGAGGGTAATCTTGTCACCGACCCGCAGGGAATAGTGGAATACCAGCTCTATATGCCCCATCCACAAAAAAGGCGATCCTACAAGGCGATCCTTGCAAGAACTATAGAGGTATATCCTTGCTCAATGTCGCATACGAGATCCTGTCCAGCGTATTGTGTGAAACTCTAAAACCATTTTGCACCGCACTATTCGGCAGCTGCCTGTGCGGCTTCAGGCCCGGCAAATCGACTATAGACCAAATTTTCACACTTCGATAAATCCTGGAAAAGACCAGCGGGTTTCGAATCGATACACATCATCTTTTCATCGATTTCAAAGCCGCATACGACAGCATTCATCGTGAAGAACTGTTTGGCGCGATTGCCGAATTCGGGATCCCGGTAAAACTGATCCGGTTGTGTCGCGCCACGCTAAAAAACACGCGATGCACCGTGCAACTCGGTTCTAGGACCTCGGAACCATTCGAAACATGCACCGGATTTCGGCAAGGAGATGCGCTGTCATGTGACTTCCTCAACCTGGTGCTGGAGCAGATAGTGCGACGGGCAGGCGTCAACAGGGAAGGCACTACCTTTTACAAGTCCATCCAGCTGCTAGGATACGCGGATGATATCGACATCATCGCGTGTTCTCGACGTGGCATCGTGGAAGCATTCACGGTGGTTGAAGAACAGGCGAAACGAGTTGGTCTTAAGATCAATGAGGACAAAACGCAATACATGCTGTCAAACAAAAACCAATCTGTCGCTCACCACCTGGGACAAAATATAACAATTGACAGCTACAATTTCGAGGTAGTTAAGGAGTTTGTCTACCTCGGGGCAATCGTAAATTCCACAAATGACACCACAGTGGAGATCCGGCATAGAATCGCCCTTGGTAACCGCTGCTACTACGGCTTGTCCAAACAACTGGGGTCAAAACTCCTCACTCGAAAGACCAAAGTCATGCTTTACAAAACGCGCATTCTGCCAGTCTTGCTGTACGGAGCCGAAAGGTGGACGATAAGCAGGACAGCGGAGCTGATTTTGGGTTCTTTCGAAAGAAAAATTCTGCGCCGGATATTTGGTCCTGTCTGTGAGGTAGGTGAATGGAGAAGAAGACACAACCACGAACTCTACGAGCTGTACCAAGATGTGGATGTAGTCTGGAAGGCAAGGATCCGTCGACTACACTGCTCGGCCACATCGAGCGCATAGACATCAACGCTCCAGCTAAGAGGGTCTTCGACTCCGAGCCTCCTGGTTCGAGAAGAAGAGGAAGACCGAACCTCCGGTATAAAGACCAAGTAATCGCGGATGTAAGACATCTTGGTCTTGACAACTGGAAGCAGCGTGCCCGGGACCATCAAGGATGGAAGGCAGCTATGACTCAGGCTCAGATCCTCCATGAATCGCTGGCCTGATAAGTAAGTAAGTGCATCTAGTGACATTATCCATCGTGCTGCGATATACTAGCGATGTCAGACTGCGTCTTGAGAGATAGCCAGTTTCTTAAAGTCGCTGAGAATCCCCTTGCGTTTTTTTTTTTTATCAATTGAAAAGACTTTCTTGGGTGAATGTAGGTGATCTATTTTCTAAAGCTCCCTTGGGTAACTAAGGCAATATTAAGTCGAACAGGAAGTAAGCAGAAGCAACGACTATGGGCCGTGACTTACGCTTGCAGGAATCAGGTCTTGGCCAGACTCTCTGTACTAAATCTTACAAACGTTTGATTCCCATTAGTGGTTTCCTAGGCTAAGTCGATCTTCTTGGCACTTAGAAAGGGCACTATGGAAGGGCTTCCGAGCAATTAAAACTCGTGTGAAAAGTCTAGACAATGTTATTTGAGAATTCAAGGAAATGAATGAGTAAAGGGACCAGTCATACTGATGCTGTTATTGGTTTTTCTATCATATGCAGATTTAAGAAAGCAAATACATTCAAGGAAGTGCCATAAATCAAGCGTCTCCATCTAATTGACCATATTTCACTGGCCAAACGAGTCGGCCCACGTAGCTCTAATAAATCACGCGCCATTCATCAGGACATACATATCGGTTTATGTAAATAACACAATCTTGAAACAAACCTAAATTTCTCGACAAGAAAAACAAGCAAACATGAGAACAAGTTCGAACTGCTTACCTCTAGGTGATCGTAGACTAAGATCCACTGGTTCCACTTGCACTGGAGGGCCCTCTGCCTGCAAAAAAATAAAAATAAAAAAAAAGAAATGAAATAAAACAATCATTCGAAGAAAGCATAAAACCAGGAAATCAATTTCGCCATCACCTTCCTCTGAGAACCATATAGCCAGCACTCGATCGCAGTTGATCGATCGCGCACCGATCATGGGGCGTGCGCGATCGGACATTTTCTCTCAATGAGCTAGAAAAGTCGATCGAATTGCAAATAAACTCGATAAATTATTCGAACAGCTAACAACTCATACACTTCCCTACAGGTGATCGAGGTGTCTAAATAAATTGCATAAGGGTCACTGCTAACGGCCCTGAAATCGCACCACATGGCAATCCATCGAATCCATTTGGTGCACCGGCTACTTGAGAGACTTCGTATCTTTTTCCTTTTTTTTTTTTGTAACAAAGTGAGTTATTAACCAGTTCTCGCGCAGATATTAATAGTTATTAATTACTCTCGAAGTTGGCAACTGTCGTTACTGGTAGTTCTCGTACTGCTATTGCCGCCACCGTCGCCACTGTCCGCTAACAAATCCGATGCAAAGTGATGCAAATTAAATGCAACGCTTGCTACAGCGCTAAACAGCGTTTGTGTGGAACGGCCGTTTGTTAAAGTCATAGTCAGTCTGTCACGGGCGCATATTGCGCCGGTCGAGAACGAGTCCGCAGCCTGTTTACCACCCCATAGTGTGCAGATTGTGGGCGATACTGGAAATTAAGAGTTAGATTTTGATAAATGACAACAAGGTCCTCCAAGGAGGCTGGCTATCGATGTGTACTCCAATTTAGCCAGTAGTCACATTAATCAAGAATCGCTAACTGTGGCAGTAGCCGACCGCGACGGTTCGCTACGTGATATCAGTCGACGGTTTTGTATAAGCCATAAGGCTGTCAATTTGAATATTATATGGCTTCTTGTTACCTCAACAAAACTGAATAGCAGTATGTCCCATAAAATTGTCGAGGGTGTGCTACTCGCAATGTGTTCAACACCTGCGGTCGTGTGACGCGTCGTCTCACACACCCCCGTGTAACTATGGTAAGACAATTAAAAAATCGCCACAAGGAACTCAGGGCTAAGAACTTAATTGCAGGCTCAAATTATTCCAACCGGAAGTTTTTCTTTTCATTTTTTGTAAACTGACACTTGACTGGTTTACAGGTGCTTGCTTGACGGCTTGCCTGGTGACAGTGGGAGACGTCAATGGTAACGACACTCCGTTCTGTACTCATGTCATAGTAATGGAAATGGAAATGAATCGCTAGATTATGTACTTACTACAATGGTCGATGTGTCCGAAAGTGATTACACGTCTACGCTTGTGTGTTTGCAATACAAAATGTTGCACCAAACATGCACAGTTGTCAATTAGTTTGAACTTAGCGCACTACGCCCTGTTAATGCTCTTAACTCTGTAAGAGTTCCGCATCATGGGGGTGATAGTTGTGGTTCAGTGTAGCATAAAGCACAATTTGCAAATGTAATCGAAAAGCCTTCGTCGAGGATTAAGATGTCTGTCTCTGCGGGGCAAACGACATAATCCAATCGGTTCAGCTAATCTAACAACAACGGTCAACGTTCATATCGCGTAAAAATATCTGACTGCACTACGTCGGATAGAGAGGTAGGTACTCGTGTAACCGCAGCTATGTACAACTACATTAGCGACAGCAGCACGAGATATGTTAAATTGGGTTGGTGTCGATCGATGTCAACCTAATTTCTGGCCACCCTAATCAGAATGAAATACAACGAACGCAAAGCAACGCAACGCAACGACAACAATGACAACGAGCAAGCGAGCAGGCAAAGCGAGCAAATGACGCGCGATCTACTCATGTGAAAACAAGCAACTTAAGTCAGTTGAAATCGTTGTCAACACGAATTATTACCACAGTTTGTTTGGTTTGACAATTCATTGTGTGCGAAGCGAGCGGCGGCGGACACACCCACGACCTTGATCGAGTCGCTAGATGACATTTTGTGGTGGCTATTGTCTGTGTGCGGACGTTTTGAATGTTGCGCCGTGTGCACGTGAATTATCCGACTGTCTGTTGTTGGGAGTTGTAATATAATCATATTCTCTTGTCAAAACGTCAATGTCAGATGGGAATATAAAAGTGACATTGACACCTATCAACGTGACAGCACATCGAGGAAGATCTTACATTTTCCTTTCACGCTTCATTTAATAAAGACAAAAGCGACAATCATTTCATCTACAGGCGGCGTAATCACCCCCAGGCCCATGTATGCATCCATCACCCCAAATTCGACTTGACATTTCTCCTAAATGTCGATTAAAGTAACTTCACGATGAATTTATCTTCTCTTATCTCTCCACCTTCGACTGCGGTGTGATGTAAGAGTTATTTGGACAGCGAAGGCGCCACTTTGACAGTGACATTCGTTTAATTATGTGCAAAAATAACCATTGACCCAATAACTATGGTTTTCCCATTCACTTTGATTGAGTGAAAAATGTTTTAAATGTGTCAAGCGAAATGTAAAAACACAAAACAGAAAGACAGACGTGAAAAAACGATCGATTCGCTTGAGGTGGCAAGGAGTTACAGTAACGATCTCTTGATGCTTGCCGCGCTTGATTATTACTCGTACCGCCGCATAGTCTGACCAACTGAATCGGCTAACCAGGCGGAATAACATGTAGTAAAACAAACCTCTCAATTACCTTTAGATACAACTTGAATTCTGTATTGTGGTGATGGCGGTGATTTTTTTTTTTTTTTTTTTTCGTTGAAATAATGCCGCACCATGCGTGTCCTTGCTGGTAGCCGCTCACAGCAGCCTGCTAAGTGGCACCCTCTGTAGAGCAGAGCCGGTCAGAAGTCGGCTCGATGGTGGTCTCTCTTTTGGACGTTCCATTGATTTTTGCTTTTCTCATTTTCTTTTGACGTTTTTCTTTCAGTTTCGTTTTGTCCTTTTTTTGTGTGTGTCGTTCGAAGAGTGTTTCGAGCCACTTAAGCACCCAGTGAAGCAATTAAGTCAAAAACCATTCAGTCGATCATTTGCTGTTAAAAGTCAATAAATAAAACCAGCAATAAATTTTCCATTTAGCATTAAATGCGATTAGAGTTTGCTCCATGTCTTCGTCGAGTACAATGTGTGGTGTGCTCTGCTCTATGACTTCTTGCATGGGTTGCATTGAGGCAAAAGTTAAAAGAGACTATTATTGCTCTGGCAGTGCCACTGTTGCTGCCGTTGTTGCATGTCATATGGTAATTTCTTCACCTGTTGGTTGTCACGATCCACATAAATGTGTGGTAATAAGTGCGACTGAGTCTATCACGCGGGCAGAATAAGGGGGCACGAAGTATGGCAGGCTCAATAGACCCTAAAGAATCGATGGTTGTAGATTCGAGCTCGGTGACAAAATCCAATGCGCTCGGATACAAAAGGGTATTTTATTGAATGGATAATGTGCAGAATGTGTGGAAATCTGGTCACTGGTAGTGTGTAATTGACAGCGAATGATAACGGTGACTGGTAAATCACTTGACAATGCCCAACGAAACGAGTGACGTGAAACTGAAAAGGAGGCTAGATGAGTAGCAGACTCAAATTTATATCGTCAGCAAATGCGCTCGAGGAAGTGTTGTCTGCTTGCTACCCAATCGAAGGTACTAAGCCAATGAGGTGAAGGAATTTATTGTCTATAGACACGAGATAGGAATTTCAGAAGTCCCGCGCAGAGGATTACCGTTGCTACTACCTTGCATCACACCAAAAACCGCTCACCCGATGTTTGATGTTTGAGTGTTTGGCAGGGGGGGGGGCAAAAACAAATGTGAGAAAATTACGTGAACGTGAGTATAAACGTGCCCGAGCGTCGTATAGATACCGCGTGCCACATACAATATCCATTTCAATCGTAATGACACCATCAACATAGTCGTCAACACCCCGCTGCCATTGTTGCTGTTGTTGTCAACGATGCTCGATGCTGTCGCTGCAACGATAAACCGAGAAGGTGTGGTAATTTTCCACTTTATTAGATTCTAAATTAAATTGATTGTGTTGCCCGATCAACTTATATTCATTGGAATGCAATTAAGGCTTTAAAGGCTGCTGTGTGCCGCCGCAACGATCAGCGCACGGTATAGGCACACTATGGCACGATCGGTAATGATGTGTTGTGGTTCGTTTGACAGCAACGGTGGATCGAGTTCGATCGGATTGTGTGGAATCCTTTTCATGTGCTCGTACTATGTATACTAGCTTGGATCATAAACTTTGATTAGTTGACTGCTAACGGTAATTAATCTTTTGCGAATTACGAAACCGAGTTCAACACCGAGCACGACCGATTGACCTATGAGACAATATACCCACTAGACTCGCTATGGGAATTAGTGTCAGCAAGAAAAAGGTGGTTGGTTGGTTGATGATCGTCAAACTTGTGTGGTAAGCAAATGATCTTCCGAATGGCATATTGAGTAACGTCATTCATTCAACCTCCTTTCACGCGGGTATAAAACCTTAACAACACAAAATTCCCATGTCAAGCATTCATCTGTCCAAAATACTACAACAACATACTATGTATGTACATACTCGGGACAAGGTTTCCACTTGATCTGATCTTGATCCCGCCAAAACAACTGTCAAGCAAACCATTTATCACGCACAAAAGAGACGCATACATATATACATACATATGTATATAGAAGAGAGAATGAGAGGCTATTAGCACTCGAACAACAACATGATCCGCCTTTCATTTGCACGCCGATCGAATTAATTAACCGATCCTCGCCCATAACAATCGAAACCGATTTATTAGGTCCGATTACCGCCGATAAAACCGAATGACTGACTGCTCGCTCGGTGCGTACCATGGGTATCGTACACGTGAGTTAAAAGCTCAATAAACAACAAAATCGGAGGTGATCGTGCTCGGCGATCTCGGAAAAGAGGAAATGCAATCAGGGACCAATTGATCAAAAACTTCTTTTTTTTTTTTTCGTTTTACTTTTCTTCTGTTTCGACTTTCGAGAAAGGCTAATCGATTTGAGAGTCGCACTCGTCCGCCTATAATGAGTAAATAGCGCACGTGAGAGCTGATGGACGTGATCGCGACGCACGCTAATGACTTAATTATGTTCCGGAAAAGACGGATTGAGGAAGTGGCACGATTCGGGCACCGTCACTTTGTAATTTAATCATAATGCTTATAGTGCGTGAATTCCGCGCTTTCCATCATGTACACACAGCAGCATGGGTGAGCTCGATGGTCATTATATGAGTGACTTACATCACCTGTACGGCCTGGACACTTGGGAGTGGTGCACAAAAAAAAAACGTTTTTTTTACATTTTTTGTTTTTACACATGTACATGTGATCGCTCGATTGTGCTGCGTCAACTCGTGCTTGATCGTTGCGCGTTGTGTGCATGAGTTAATGACGACGTGGTCGGTCGTCACTGTCACTGTAATTATACAGTTCTCGGGTGAACCTATTCCGTAATTCATGGGGCGAGTGCGACCAAAAAGGTCAGAAGGGTGTAGCCTTGTTACGTTTAACGATCATATCGCAACGGCGGCGTGAGATTCTGTTGTTCTCCTCTCTACTTTTGTATTATTTTTGTTTAGCATAGTAATTAACTAATTAAGGTGCAGGGAGGGAGGTTCTGGGAGGTTATAATTTGACATGAATGGCTTTGAATGCCATGCTGATGGGTGGTCTAAGTGACGCGCGATAATAGTGCCATAAAAGACTAAAGTAAAAAATGGGAAACAAAAAACGACACTTAGAGGCGCGATGGTTAGAGCGATTTTTTTCATTTGCTATTGTCTATGGGTCGAGATTGAGGCTTAATCGGGTCAAGTATTCCCAACCGCGCTACACCGGGGCACTAATGTCAATGAGGTATGCATGTATTGGTTTTTTTTGGTAGTTACGATATAAGATATCACCGATGGTGATTGCGCTCTTGGCAATTAAAACTCGTTGACCACTCCTGTCACACGCATCTCGGTATATTCATACAAGGCCAAGGACCGAAACGGTGGAATTTCCACGCTGTTTGACAACTTTCTAATTAATATTCCAGCGGTGCGATCTAAGCAACGCAGTATTCATTTTCCTTCCAGATAAACGCAAAAAACCAACTGCACTCGTCCATAGATCGTACCAGTACGGCACATAGTCACCACTAGATCGTGCTCCATAAGCACCCATCTTACGATTTACACTTATCACGCGGAAACGCAAAACTTTGCCGCCAGTAAGCGGCCGGCTCGACTCGTTAACTGCCGCCACCATCGTCATCGTCATCGTCATCGTCGTCGTCGACATGTCACGTTAAATGGTACCGTACTGGCAACAAGTGCGCGACTATCCGACTGCCACTATGTTCTACACCATCAAAGACAATTACTCGCTGTACTCCCGTATATAAGTAGTATTTCCCCCATTCACCTAACATTGGCGGTGGCGGCGCCTTACGGTCGTTCACCGCCTCTTGTTCAGCTTCATTCTCTTTGCTGCACGATCTTGTACGTATGAACACTTGTCGGACGGCTTGTTGTGCTGGTGTTGCTTATAAATTTATTATTAATACCGATTATTAATTTCACATTGAGACCTAATAGCTGTGGCCACGACGACTCCCGGTAGCCATCGTATCAGGTAAGTCCAAGTGCAGCACCCCGTTCAGGTATGCGTTCGACGATTCTATTCATGTATACGGCACACGCAGTCTTAACGACTGTAGCCTATTTTAAAGGCCACTTTATCGATTCGGATAAATCTTCGCGGTTGCGCAGCGCACTATCTCGCCTGATGGTACCCCGTTCGCAACTCGTGGTAACAGCGTACGGCGCGGCGTGTACGCAACACCATCTGGCTACCTGCTCTACGGTGAAGATCGCTCACCATGGCTACCGTACAATATATTCAAGAAAAATGATCGCTTATTATTCATTTATTCAACTTTTATAAAACCGATTTGTTACTTTTTAAATGGCGCAGCCTCTATTACTCCCGGGGATGAGATCGAAATACGGATAGATAGTGATGCGGCAAAAGATACGAGTACCCACTTGCCACCATTTCCTTTTTCCTCTTGCTGATCTTCCGATCTTCAACGATCGACGATCATTTGATGTGTGTGCGATTGTGGTTATGTGGGGCACAGTTAATCCGCGTGTAGCTTAGTAACGCATCGAAATCGTTACCGCTACCGCTACCGGTCACACAAATTGATCGCTCTACTATGTATAGTAAGTGATTGAAAATTAGTCCAAGGGGTCTAGATGGGGGAAAAAATAAAAACAAACAAACTTGGAATCCATTACTATGTACGACAACATGCGCGAGCATTTATAAATCACTCACAACGCGATCTGCGAGTGATTGGCGAGATATCACGACTATTTGTCCGGCATTTATTACTTAAAAACTCGCTTGAAGTCTAGTAAGCGCTTGGCAGCGTTCGCATTCGTATTCGCATTCGCGTTTGCGTTTCGCATTTTGCGCGATCGAGTCATGCCATGCAGCTCGATCCTCCTTCTCGTGGACTAATTTCATATGCGACGTATAGTCATTGGTGACAACTTATCGGAGATTAATTTGCACCGGTCAGTCTCTCGCCATTGGATGATGGGTGATGGGTGAGAGATGTTCCACGGTTATGTTGGTTGCCTCAATGAATTGAGATCGCCATCACTGATGGGATGATAATTGAGTCAAGTGAGTCTCAACGTGCACCGGGGCGGCATACACATAACACTTTAGATTTGTACTCGTACATACTGTACATAGTGTAGGAATCAGGTTGCTGATGATTAAATCAGATACTGAAGGATTTCTTTTAAATTAGATTAATTGATTGGCTGATCGTCGCGTCCGGAGTTCGAGCTCGTTGACAGGTGAATTCGCATCGCTAATCATGTAAAGTGAGTAAGTTGTTTGACGCAGTGTTGCTACTAATCGCAAAATGATAGAAGAAAAGAAAAAAAAATCAACAACAACAGGATCACGGAAAGTCGATTCAGGTTAAGAAAACCGCTCCGTCGACGACACAGCGGGACAGGTATGGAAAGAGTGATTTTCGCGCAATTGGTATGTGTGTGACATATGGTCGAGCGCGGGAAGCAGAGAAACATGACGCGATCGTTACCTAGTCGAGAGCAAGACTTGGCTATTTTACACGAAGTCGTCCTCGAGATCGTAGAGGAGGCCAAGCTGAGATCGTACACAAGGCACGTTGTGCCGCACTCCCCCGAAAAAACGACAAACGGATGGATATTTTAGCCGAAATCGTGATTGTTCAGTTTTTTTTTTTTTTTTTAGTTTTGCTTTCAAGGTGAGACGGAGAGATGATAGCCGTGTGTCTACAGCGTGTATTTACCGGTGTTATTTTGCACTGCGCCACCACGCCACAACACACCGAACAATAACAACAGCTACACTAAGAGCAATAGCCCAACAACAACAACAGATACACAGCATCGGCAACAAAACATTGTAGGCACAACACTGAGATACAACAGCGCGCATTCACTTGGACAGAGATTAACGTGAATGTTTCGATGTTCGGTCGTTTTGTCATGCTGGCGTTTTTCACAATTGTAAATTTGTTTTGTTGATATTTTCACCTGGGACGCCCTACTGTGGTTAACGTTACTGCAACTTGATGAGGGGACGCGAAAATTCATACATATTTGCCGCACGGCATGAGATGGTGATGGTGATGGTGATAGAGGATGTGAATGGTGCTTGGGCGGATGCTCGTTGCGATGCACGATTGGACTTCCTTTCTCACTACTTTAATATTTGTTGTGTTTAGATGGTTTTATTCGATTCTGATTCGGAAATTTGTTCAAGAGCGCTAACGTCTAAACGACAGCGGGTCATCGAGCATCCGAGTGTAAGCACGTTACTAACTTACTTACTTAGGTGGCGCTACAGTCCGTGGTGAACCTTGGCCTCAACCAACAAGCGTCTCCAGCCGGCACGGTCTTTGGCCAGCTGTTTCCAGTGCCGCACGCCCAGTTGGTTGAGGTCCCTTTTCACCTGCGTGCGCCACCGCTGAGGCGGCCGTCCTCTGCCGCGCCTTCCTTCCGGAGTGGATTCGAAGACTTTTCGGGTCGGAGCTGTATCTTCCATGCGCTCTACATGGCCTAGCCACCTTAGACGCTGTATCCATAGACGTCGTACCAGGCCGATGTCGCTGTACAACCCGTACAGTTCTTCGTTATATCTTCTCCTCCATACACCGTTTGAACAAACGGAACCGTAGATAGTGCGCAGAATTTTCCTCTCGAAACGACCAAGGGCATCTTCATCCGCTTTTGTTAAGGTCCAAGCCTCTGCGCCGTAAAGGAGGACTGGGATGATCAAGGTCTTATATAGTGTCACCTTGGCTTTCCGAGAGAGGGCTCTACTTCTCAATTGCCTCTTGAGCCCAAAGAAACAGCGGTTGGCAGGAGTGATTCTGCGTTTTATCTCAGCGCTGGTGTTGTTGTCGCTGGTAATCAGTGAGCCAAGGTAGACGAATTCATTGACCACTTCAAAGTTATATCCGCCCATGGTGACGTTCTGGCCAATACGTCGGTGTTGTCCGTCTCTTTTAGATGAAATCAGATATTTGGTTTTACCCTCATTAACCTTGAGACCCATCTTAGCCGCTTCTACCTCAATGCTCACGAAAGCCTCATTGACGTCTTGCTGTTTTCGTCCAATTACGTCACTATCGTCGGCGTACGCAAGCAATTGCGTAGACTTGAAATAGATCGTACCTCTTGTGTTGGCCAGTGACTCTTGCACAATCTTTTCAAGCACGATGTTGAAAAAGTTGCACGACAGCGCGTCGCCCTGCCTAAATCCTTTTTTAACATCAAAGGTCTCGGTTTGCTCATTATCGACCTTAATGGAGCAACGAGAATTCTCCATTGTCATCCTGCACAGTCGGACGAGTTTGACAGGGATGTTAAAACTAGACATAGCTTTGTACAGCTCGTCTCTATATACGCTGTCATACGCGGCCTTGAAATCGACGAAGAGGTGGTGAGTGTTGATTTGGTATTCCTGGGTCTTCTCCAAGATCTGCCGTAGCGTAAATATTTGGTCTATTGTGGATTTACCTGGCCTGAAACCACACTGATAAGAGCCGATCAGGTTATCCACAAACGGTTTCAGGCGTTCACACAATACGGCAGAGAAGATCTTATATGCGATGTTAAGGAGACTTATTCCCCTATAGTTGGCGCAGTTATAGGGGTCTCCTTTCTTATGGACCGGGCAAACGATGCTGAGATTCCATTCGTCCGGCATGCTTTCCTCCGACCATACCTTGCAGATGAGACGGTGCATGCACCTTACCGGCTCATCTCCAGCCGCCTTAAAAAGCTCAGCAGACAGGCCGTCTGCGCCAGCGGCTTTATTAGACTTAAGTCTTGATATCGCTATTTTGACTTCGTCTAGGTCGGGTGGACTGAATTCTGTTAATTCGTGGTCCATTGCGAATGGCTCGTTCTGCCTGACAGCGGTATCTTGTCTATCATCGCCGTTATACAGTCTGCAGAAGTGGTCTTTCCAAATCCTCAGCATCGATTGCGACTCTACTACCAGTTCTCCATTTTCATCCCTGCAGGCCGCCACTCTGGCTTTGTAGCCATGGCATGTTCGTTTTACCTTGTTGTAAAACTTACGGGCGTCATTCCTGCGGAAGCATCTCTCCATCTCCTCGATCTCACGCTTTCCGTGCTCTCTCTTCTTTCTTCTGAAAAGCGTGTGCTCCTCTCTTCTATTCTGCTTATAGATTTCGCGAGCAGCTCTCGTCCGTCGTTGCAGCATGGCCTTATATGCCTCTTGTTTTGCTGCATGGGTTTGTTCGCATTGTTCATCGAACCAGGGGTTTCTATGTGGTGGCTGTTTGAAACCCAGCACCTCTGAGGCAGCATCTCTGACGGCGCTCTGGCAATGAGCCCATTCCTGCTCTATTGTTTGTGATGCTGTGGGCGGATTTTGAGAGAGCTTTGAGGAGACACGATCGGCAAAGATTCAGGCAGTCTCTTGCGATTGTAGCTTTCCAACGTCAAACTTACGTTGTCCTACTCGACTCCTAAGCATTCTTGATATCCTCATTCGTACCTTGGCTACAACAAGGTAGTGGTCCGAGTCGATGTAAGCACGTTAATCTGTCAAAATTCGTGATTGGCCCAATTATATAATGGATTGTTCACACTCTTAATTAGAATATCGAACACAAAAAAGCTTTGTCTTAACGCCTGAACGCCTATCTATGTATACATATGACGTTTGGTACTACATCATACGTTTACACATCGGCGGATCCGGTCAGTTTTCGAATTGATTAAATACCGTCAATCTGCCCTTAATCACTTTGACCAACCCGCTGCTAACGAGTTTCTCACTAGACCAACGATATGATGAAATTAATTACAACGAACAAACTCAAATCTATAAACATCGATTCTCTCATGATCAAAATAAGCCTGCGTACAATTTCCACACATGATTAATGCCATTTGGCCTTGAACTCTTAATTACTAACTTCAAAATTAGAACCTACCTCATGGCAAAGCTCAACACGACTACCCAGTGTGACAGTCATCGTTAGTGTCACGACAACAGCGAGTGGTGAGCACATGTATTCTCTCAATCCCGAAATCCCTAAATTAATCTTCTCTAATCGGTAGTGTGAATACGACGACGTATGTACGACTGGGAGCTATGCCTGGGCCCAGTGCGTTGAACTCTAACCTATTGACAGTTGGCGTCTTCTCCTTTCATCATACTACTAACTTGTAGCAAAGTAGACAGCCATCGGCAAAAGTGCCTTTCACATACGAGTATGTCTGTCCATGTTGACGCATAAACATCCACTTGCTCTGGAAAGGTTCAGTTCGGGTCAGCGGTCCCCATGTCGATGGCAATTTTTTTGTTTTCTGATTGTCTGCAGCTCCTACTCTCATTGCAATGCAACGATAAAAAAAAAAGAAAAAAAAACTGCGTACCACCTGGTAATGCTTTGTCGAACTGTCAATCACTTGTGTGATGGAAATTCAGCTTGAAAGTCACTTGTCTATCTAGCTGCAGAGAGATACAAACAGCAAGCAGCCTGTTCTGTCTGTCAGTAATGCACCGCAAACGAATTGGGCAACTTTCATTTGGATTCTGTAGTCTCTATAAACTGCCACCATGAGCAGTGTGGCGGCAGTTAGCCATTTCTAATTTAAACATTGCTTTGCCTTGTAACCACTGACAGGTTTGGAATTCGTTGATCTGTTTATGTCCAACGGGTGTGCTATTAATAATAATATAACGGTGAAAATATCAGCTAAGCAATGTGCATGTTTCATGCTGACTGTGCTGACCATTTCAAGTTTATCACTCGCGCCGGGAATGTGTGATTATGCCGCGTAGCCAAATATGCACGCAGACATATTGCTTGCCAGCTGTTGGCAATTGAAGTTAGGCTTTTGGGCCTAACTGAGCAATGATCGACGCACAACTCGTTTTTATTAAATCCAGCGGGAATTCGGAATCGCTGTGTGATTGCGAACAGATGTCTGACTGGTATGGCGCGTAAACGCCTAAAACTCTTTGCTCGTGGTGAGTTTGATTTGATTCATTAAGATATGCAGCGAAAGAGGTTATATTATAAGGGGTCAAATCTGACGTATTTGAAATGTCAAATTTGGTTTACTCACCTCCTTGGCTGGCAGAGGGTCTGGTCCAAGTCCATTCTGAAAAAAGAGAAAGAAACAAATGACTTTAGTAATCACTAAGAAATGACGAAAAAGAAAAAGTGACAAGTGACATTCCTGTCACAAGATTGACCGACGTCAGGATACATATCGTGAGCGCTGAATTGCCCAATGCAAATACATACATTGCCAATCGAACAACCGAATTGTTAAACCAAATTCATCAAACGATTTTCCATGTGAACTTCCACGTCGATCTTACTCATTATGTAATGTCACTGTCATCTAAACTCGAACATAGTCGGTATAGTTCTACAATTCGATCGTGATATAGTGAAATTTAATTGGTGTCACAGCGATGCTAATAAGCGGCAACTCAATAAATGCATCGTTATCGACATCAGACACATCAACTGTCACTGTCACATTGACAGTTTTATAAGACATCGCTACCGTTACGTTACGATGTTATCATTCACTGGCACACGCTCGTGTCGGTAATAACAATAAAATTGAATTAAAAGAAAACCTAAAACGAACAATATCTGCCGAAATAAAAACAACTGACTGAGGTAAACAATTAAGATTGAAGGCACTGGTCCGTAGGTGATTGCTGCAATGACAGGAGCACGGGCTACCTCACTTGTTCTATTTTTCTATTACGTACACTTTATTGCCACCTTTCATTGCTCTATAAAAAACAATAGGTAACTCTATGTGCACTCATGCCACACACAATGCTGCGCGACGTTGAAGCCCAATTCACAGCACGACAAGTGCTGTACCCCGGTCTCCATTTGGTAAGGTACACTTTCGGGTTATGTATTCATGCACAGAATGAATTAAGAACCTGTCAACATGAAACTAGAACGCGACCGCATGCGGTATATAGTATGCGTGGTCTCTAGGGGGAGCGCATTGCAATCATCAGCAGCAGCAGCAGAGAAGTGTCAATTAATCGATGAAGGACATTGCATTGGAAGGGAACACTCTCTACTCGGCCATATCTAACGGTCATCAAATTACCAACCAACTACCAATTAGAAATCATCGCAAATCGCTAACCGCAAAGCATTCACGGAAGGGGCTTAAGTGCCGTAAAAGAAATCTATCCTCATTTATCATTTGACTTAACTTTTTCTTCGACGCGTTATTTTGATTTCATTCATTTTATTTGCTTTCCTACATTTGTTTTCCTCTTCCTTCGCGTTGAAATACGTACATATGTACGTATAGACACTATAATGACGAATGTTTGACGAGCGAGCACCATGAACCAATTAAAATTTTCCATTTTCCGCTCACAGTTGTAATTTTAATCGTTTTATGGAGCCTGAATTCAATACGAAATCATTTCTAGATGGATAATCTGCCAGATTTCCTCATAATAGTCGGCATGGGATTACACGTACTCGTAATTGAATTTTGTTTTCATTTAAAATCTATGGTTGGATCACCCTGTAGACGGAGATGGTTGACATTAAATATGACGTTTCCGATGTATGTCAAAAAAAAAAAAAAGTTGGAAATGCCCGATTTGGTTGCTAATAGTGTTGCCATCGATAATTCCTAACCGGGTTAAAAGCAAAAAACTTTCTAATTTCAGAATAGTTTTTGGGCATTTTGTGAAAATTGGAGCCCTAATTAGAAATCGGGACTTAATTGGCTGCTGGAGTAGAGGTGAAAACGGATGAATGGCTTGAGACGCTTGGGTGAAAATTGTTCATCGATAGTTTGACAGCTATCACTTACCACAGTATCCAAAAAGTAAGGCGACATTTGGATTAAAACGATTTTGGGGAAATGCTGTCTTTGAAATCCGTGCCGTTTTTTTTGTAATGTTGCTGACTTATTCAGAGAAATTTGTACAATGTGTATGACCATCACTTTCTACTAGGTACCTTCGACCATCTTACAGGCAGCGTACGGATACCACATTGAGAAAAATTATCATCATTTCAGGTGATCCAAAAAATGACCCGATTTTTGGCTTCTTCGTAAGAAGTGATATGCTGCCCGACAAAGTCATGAGCCGTTGAGCGGAACAAGTAGAAGTCGAAAGGAATAGTGTCTGGAGAATACGGTGGGTGGGGTAGGATATCCCAGATAAGTGCCTCCAAAGTTTCCTGGACGATTTAAGCAACATGTGCCCAGGGGGTTAAGGGGAGAGGGAGCGAGCAAATAGGACAAAGAAATCAATCCCGCTTAACGAGGCAAACGCCAGCTTCGATCCCTGTCCGTGCTCAGCAGCTCCTCTGGATAGCTGCCTTGGCAATGTGTGCTGCGACCCGACCCCCTTGTTCCTGGGAAAAGAGGAGCCTGTCCCTCCGGGTTAGGGGTTGTTCTTAGGGGTAACATCCGTATCACGGACAAAATAAATTGCTGCGAAGTAACCACTAGCATCGGATACGGGCGGGTACAAAGCTGACGACTCCTGCAAACGACTAAAGGACTTGCGAGTCTGCACGTGGAAAGTTAAGTCCCTTAACAGACCGGGTGCAGGCAATTGGAGCAAACCCTCAACTGCTGTACAGCAGAGACATATAATCGCAATCCAGGAAGTGCGTGGACCAAGCAAGAGAAGAATGAAAAACTGCGACATCTGCCACAGGAATTGCTACAAGGAGAACACACAACCCTTACTTGTACGCAGATTCGTTTTTCGAGGAAGACTCCGACAAAAAGACTTAAACTTTCGGGATGTAAGCGAACACCTTATAACAATCCGCATCAGAGCTAATCTCGAGCTTGATATGGGCTCACGCACCAACCGAAGAAAAGGAAGATCGACTCAAAGACGTCTTCTACGATCTCCTAGACAGAGCCTATACCCGATATCCCAGCTAAGATATAAATATCGTACTAGGAGATCGGCTATTTGACTTCCTGGCGGGGCGTAATTTCCTTCTAGCTAGCACACGATTCCCACATCTCAACATCCACAAAGAAACCTGGCGAACACCTTACCAGACCATCAATCAGATTGATCACGTTGCGATGGACACCAGCATGCTAGATGTACGAACCTTTCGAGAAGCCATTATCTGCTCGGACCACTACATTATTGTAGCCAAGGTACGAGTGAAGATATCAAGGATGCCTCGGAGTCGTGCTGGACAACAAAATTTTGACGTCGGAAAGCTACAATCGCAGGATACCGCTTGGATCTTTGCCGATCGAGGATTCCTCAACCTCTCGCAAATTCCGATGACACCGGCACAATTCACAGAGCAACAGTGGGAGTATTGCCAGAGCTCAATTAGAGACGCTGCTTCTAGGGTTTCAAACCACCGCCAATTAGAAACCCCTGGTGTGATGATCAATGCGGGCAAGCCCATGCAACAAAGTAAACCGTCTATAAAGCCATGCTACATGGACGGTCGAGAGACGCTCGTGAACATTACGAGAAGAAAAGTAGAGAGGAACACACGCCTTTAAGGAAGAAAACAAGACAGCAAGAGATCGAGGATAGAGATACTACCACAGGAATGACGCTCGCAAGTTTTACGACAAAGTAAAACGAGCATGCCAGGGCTATAAATACAGAGCGAAGGCCTGTAGGAATAAGTACGGACATCTCGTAATAGAGTCACAGTCGATGCTGAGACTATGGAAGGAATGCTTCTGTCGACTGTTTAACGGCGATGAAAAATATGAAAGATCTCATACCGCTGTTAGACAGAATGATCCATTCGCAACGGACGAAGATGCAAGATAATTCCGTCTAGTCCATCTTGATGAAATTAAGCTGGTAATTTCGAACCTTAAGAATAATAAAGCCGCGAGCGCAGACGTCCTGACTGTCGAGCTATTTAAAGCGGCAGGAGATGAGCTAGTAGGGCGTATGAACCAGCTCATCAGTAAAATACGGTCGTAGGAAAGCATGACCGATGAATGGAATCTCAGTACAGTGGGCACAGTCCACAAAAAAGGGGCCCTATAACTGCGCCGACTGCAAGGGAATAAGTCTCCTTAACAACACATATAAGAATATCTCTGCCGTGTGAACGCGGGAAACCCTCTGTGAATAATCTGATTCTTATCAGTGTGGTTTCAGGCCAGGCAAGTCGACAATAAACCAAATATTCTCACTGCAGCAGATCTTGAAGGAGATCGAAGAATACCAAAACGACACCCATCACCTTCTCGTCGATTTCAAAGCTGCGTATGATAGTGTGCATAGAGACGAGCTATGTGGAGCCATATCTAGTTTCAACAGCTCAGCCAAACTCATCAGATTATGCAGGGTGACAATGGAGAATCCTTACTGCTCCATTAAGGTCGATAGTGAATAAACCGAGACTTTTGATGTTAGAAAAGGATTTGGACAAAGTGACGCGCTGTCACGTAATCTTCTTCAACATTGCGCTTAAAAATATAGAAGCTTGGTTCTGGTCCTTCGAGGGCCGTAACGCCACCAAAGAAAGAAGATTGAAGAGATCATACGAGACTCACTGGCCAACACAAGGGATACGATCCATTTCAAGTCTGTGCATCTGCTTGTGTACGCGGATGACGTCAGCGACAGCGGGACGTCAATGAAGCGTTTGAGAGCATTGAAACAGAAGCGGCTAAAATGGATCTTTCGGTTAAAGAGGGTAAAACGAAATATATGCTGTCAACCAAAAAGGACGTACAACACCGACGTCTCGGCCAGAACGTCACAATTGGCAGCTACAAATTCGAAGTGGTCAAGAACTTGGTCTACCTTGGCTCACTAGTGACCAGAGATAATAATATAAGCGCTGACATCAAACGCAGAATTACTCTTGCCAACCGATGCTTCTCCCTCTCTCGAAGGACTAAAGTTACGCTGAACAAAACCTTAATCATCCCGGTCCTCCTCTATGGCGCAGATGAGGAGGCCTTTTGTCGTTTCGCGAGGAAAATTCTGTGTCAGGTCCCAATTGTATAAACGGAGAGTGGAGGAGAAGATACAACGATGAACTTTACGGGCTGTACGCCGTCGTCGGCCTAGTACTGCATCTGCGGATCCAACGTCCAAGATGGCTAGGATACATAGAGCGAATGGATAACACAGCTCCGGCCCGAAGAGTATTCGAGTCCAACCCCGAGCGATGACGCAGCAGAGGAAACAACTACGTTGCTGGAAACAACTGGCAAAATACCGGCAAATACCGTGCCAGCTGGAGACGCTTGTTAGTTAAGGCCCAGGTTCATACCAGACTTAAGCGCCACATAAGTAAGTAAAACAAATATGTTGTCGAGCTGTCCTGGCAACACTGAAGATAAAGTGACAAGAGGTGTGACATTAGCTTCGTTACGAGATCTCTCACCTATGCTCCTGAGATCTCGATGACCAATCACATCACTGTTCCTACCGAAAAGCCTTCGACTGTAAAACACCTCACATCTGTCACACGAGCAGTTCACGCTCACCTCATATTCACCTCGCTAGACTCTGCGACACCAAATGTCCTGTCCTACAATTCCCGGAGCATCGATCCAAATTTGTTCATGCCACCCATTTGTCGTGCACCCTCTCCCGAGTGCATATTTAACAAACGTATGCTCCACAAATATCAACGTGCCACATTCGATTCCATCCTTTCCCGATACGAACTCATGTTATTGCGCCACCGTCACCACCTTTATCCAATCGCGATGTCCATAATCTAACGACCCACCCAAATATGGGACACATGCGTTTTTACCTGCTCCCCATATCATACTCGTATCAATTTCTATCTTTGCGCTCCGTTGACTCTGTTACCAGACGATGATCGGCGGGTGCTGGCTGTGTCGCTCAGTATGCGCACAGCACACGCATGTTTTCCATCCATTTTACCCATTTGCCCATTTTGTCAATTTTTACCCATTTTACCATAAAATAATAATTTTCCTATTTTCCCTCGATGATCTCTCGTTAATTTGATGTTTTGCAAACAAGCAGAGTGATTTACGAGCGCGACAACGCGTCCGGAATTTCAATTCGATGCCAGCGTATGTACGTCCGGACCGCGAGCAATGTTGACATTCACGAGCATTCATATGTCCTGGGCGCGTAGAAGAGAACTTGTTGCTGCCATTTGCGTTGGTTTTTAATTGATGTCGTTGGAGCTGGATAATTGATACGGAAAGGAATGCTTAATAACAATAATAATCATTTACCAGAAGGAGATGAGATTGGGTGGAAAAAGTTTTGTACGTACGTACGTCTTCGTGCTGCGCCCGCGCTCGAAAGGTGCAAACAAAGAATTCCCTAATGGAGTGAGGAAACAGTGAGCGGGACCAATCTAGTCAGTAGCTGAGGAATTTGAAATCAATCACCATCGTTACGCGGCCGGCGTGTTTACTTTACAGGCTCATTTAGCTTTGTAGCCTTTTGCTGTTTGCTCTGTCGTGTCGCCGGTTGAGCGCCAAAGCAGGAGACATGGACATTGAACAGTCTCGTTGGTCACAGATACAGCTGCTGTGTCTGTATGTTTTACAAATGTTTTCCGCTGATCGGGAGGTATAAATGACTGTTTTCCGCTTGGGTTTTGTCGTCGTCTGTCGAGACAGTTGTGACGGTGTAACAGCAGCTGCTGGAGTACGATCACTCTAGCGAGTGAAATGAGAGATCTTTCTCAGATTCACAGATCCAGGTCCAGGATCACACGGTGATAGATCTGTAATTGGCAGGCGGCATATACCGAAGGCTTTCTTCTTTCTCCCTTATTGCTCGTTCGTTGGTGTGCGTCACGGACATTGGAGTACGAAAAAACGTTTGCGTTTTAGAAATGGATTCCGAGGCGATGATCGTTAATCATTCTAGATACCAGCAAGTTCGTACAAACATTTCGTTCGAATGCTTATAGATGGTGAGAAAGAAGCGTAGGTATACATGCTTTCAATTAAATTTCCCCACTGCTGTGCGCGGAGTCATTGAAACCAACGGACACCGAGGATGATTGGTGGTGGTGGTGGAGTATCTCACGTCGTCGCCGACTGACCATGGTGTTCCCTTTGCTCAGACGCCGCACCATGGGGGTGCGCATGCAAGTGTCTTACACTTGCAACCTCAAGATCCATCTAACGAAATTGTTGAGTAAACAAAACAGGCAGAATGTGCGTTGAACGCTCTGTGTGCTGTATGTCGTGAGTGCAGGGAGTGACTTATGGCTCTTCAACTATTCTCCAGTGTGATCAGATAATGGGCTCAAGGAAGTTCATCATTTCGGTGAAAGACAGGTAGTAGGCTGAAGTGCACTTAAGATCTTATGCAACATCATTGGGTTGGGCGTTTTTTGTAGAGGTCCAGCTATTAGAGCGTGCCCGCCGATGATGTACGCGTTGTTACACATTATTACAATTTGGTTGGGGTGAGAGATAGAAAGCACGGTGATGCACACTCGTAACGGTAACAAGTGCTACTGTATCTTCAAGCTCAATCATCATTCATCTCATTATCAATCAATCAAGCGGTGGCTTCACGGTTTTGATTTTGATCGTTCGAAATTCTAAACACTCTATGATCGCTTGTGTAAACGTACTTGACTTTCTTTTTATTTCTTATTATTTAATGATGATGACAACAATGACGACGGAGTGATGCGACGTACAGAACTGTCAGTATGTGTGTCGTTGAAATTGATTAATGACTTTTGGTGATGATATTTGGCATTTGCTTGCTCCTCGGACAGAACTGTGTGCTCTGTCACGTTCGACATCCCAAGCAGGTGAATTTGTTTTGTTTTTTTTTTTTTTTTTGTTTGTTTATCAAAACTCATTTATGGTCGTGTGATCTGCTGATGCGAAATTCGCAACGATTTACTTGTTTCGTGCGAATTCTTGGTAGTGCTGCACGGCGTCTAATGAACGCGCACAACAATCACACGCAGCAAACTCCAAATGCACTGAGAAGGGAAACAGTAGTTTATGAACGAATGTGGTATGAGGAACGAGCAGTAGACAGGGAGGCAGCACATTTAATAAAACCGACGGTCTGTCAAAATGACAGACAGGCTGGTAGACAGGCAAGCAAGCGGGTAGGTAAGTAGACAGGCAAGTCAGCAATCCAAATGGGCTCGCAAATATTTGAGTGATTTTAACGTTTACACGCATTCGTTGTTCGCTCCACTGGTGATGCTGATGATGATGAAGCGAATGACAATCCTTTTTACAGCCACCAATGCGTTGTGGCCAAAGTGTGCAAGACAAAGATAGTGACTGAGCCAGAAAAAGAGGAACGGAGACAGGGGAGCTCTAGTACCTGTGCGACTGCAGTGACCACAACGACGACTACGACGAGGACTACGATGATATTAAGGCTGCTAAGAACGCGAGATTTATGAGATCTTAAAGATTTATTGGTTTTGCGGATTTAGTTACAATCGAGATGATAAATTACCAATAAGTTCGATGACGATTCCGATCGAGCCTCTTGGTACGCGTTCGCCACATATCCGCTCCAACCGCTCAGCAGCTCTACTGTCATGTTAAAAACTACTCGTATACTGACCACTACTCGGTATCTACTGGATAAGATACAATATAGATAGCTAGCAAATTGATCCAATGTTGGGCTGTTTGTCTATCCAACTCCGCCGAGCTGACACAGCAGTTTAACGAGCAAGCGAACAATCTGCATACTTGGCACACGAGTACCGTACGAATAGATGCTTGCCGCATGCTGACAAGTGTGCGTCTACGTGAAGGCGGAGTTCAGCGAGTTGATTAAATGCCTTCCTCCCATGCATCTTCTACGGAAATCGCTGCCGTCCGTCTGTCGTCTATCGTCCGTCGTCACCATCATCACACAAGTGGGTGGCGTGGTTAGTGTTATGCGTGCGTGTGGCAACCAGGAATTGATATGTTTTCAAGCTCACTCACGCTCGAGTGACACTTAATTTTCGTCTGTCACATGCGCTGACGTGTGTTGCCCGTGCGCCGGCCTAAGTCCCTTCAAACTATCAACTATCAACCGCCCGTCGCGCCCTATCCCCAGATCAGCCTGCGAGGAGGTGGAGGATATGCAAAACATACCTGCCCCGCAGCGGCTGGCGTTTTAGTTTGGCTACAAGCCTAACGCCTGATTTGAATATGAAAATGTGATCGCACAGTTCTCTGTGGCCATGTGAGGTGTAGTGTACTCGTATGCTTGTACGTTATGAGCTCGCGCGGACTTCGACTAGGATAGAGAGACAGGTACGCTATGGGCTATGTGCGGCTCGAGTGTTTGTCGAATCGTGTTTTATGATTTATGATTGTACACCTCTAGTTTTCGCGCCGCACTGTTGCATGGAAGTCGTTGCTGCTCCTGCTTTTTACTGCTGCTGCTGCGACGAGAGATTTGCTTATACAAATGGCATCGAGTAGGTGATTTGTTTGCAACTGCAACACTAACTGAGTGTGTTGCCGTAAGTTGTAATCCTTTCAGCCATCACCTATACAATGGTCTGTCGCGGCTACTATGGCGGACCGTGGACTATTGGTGCGACGTCAGTGGCGACCAATAATGTGGTTTATTGTTCGCGGTGACTCTTTCGTGCTGTTTGTGCGCGATCGTTCGCAAATTTGATTTGATTTGTGATAGATTGTGTGTCATTATTTCTTTTCTTGACATGAAAACTTTGACACCTCACCGGGTATGAGTATGTGAGTGTGGCGCGACAACTAGCGACGTAGTAGCTGCTGCAGCAACGGTACAGATGTGATCGAGCGCGATGATGTCGAGGACAGTACACACATGTCGAGTGTGTGCCCCCTATTTCCATATTAGGCGGTATTTCGCGTGGTTGCGATTGTTCTACTGACAGTCGGTCAAATGGTTGAACAGTATCGCGCATATATCACACTGCCAAATGCATTCACATTGGATTCGATGGATGAATGCATGCTGGATGGATAGATGGATAGATGTTGGAATAGATGGATGGATGGATTTGGTTTGGCAATTCGTTTTCGGTACTAAGAGAGAAAAGATTTGGTGCTAACGAGTGCGGTAATTAAATTAATGAAGGGGACTTTGCCTTGAGCAATACGCGAGAATGTGTGTGTGTGTTTGTGTGCCTGTGTGTGTGGACGTCGTAACCGTTCTCTTTTCGGACTGATTTACGTTCGTCTTATTTTGCTTTTTTACCTCTAAAGTTATGCCCGCGTTAGTAGGACTGCAAACGAAGGGCATGAGTGAAATAAGACATTTTTATGAGGCACTTTATTACTGCTAGACTTTGGCATGACGACGACGAGTGAGCAATCGACGTCTAATCTATGGTGAGGATATGCTGTAATGTCTATGGATCGAATTGAAACATAAATTATGGACGGATACTTGGCAGCTGAAAGTGCTCCCAGGCTGGCCCATGAAATTAGTGCGGAATTGCCATGGAGAAGGATATAAATTGTCTACAGGAAGCATTTTTGATTTAGATGTTGAAAATGCATAACATTTTTACGTCATGTGGCGATATTTCGTCAGAAGAAATGGCAAACGAAATGGACTATGCCGTCGGCTTGGTTACTCATTTTACACAAAGACGATAAGGAACGGATCCATGATGAGAATATGGTAAGTCGTAGGTATCAGTGTGTTATTAGCTTGACAATGGAGTTTTTGACAGTTTGGCAGCTATTCTATGCACCAATTGCTTGCAAGGGATGTGCCAAAATTCACGAAAGATATGAATTGCCACATTTGTATGACGAAGGTGCTAAAGAAGGTGCTACCTACATATCACACATGTGTCATGAGATGTTATAGCAGTGTGAACCGAATTGACTGCTTAGACAATGCCTTTCAGCGTTGATCGCATATTTTCTCAAAGTTTTTTTTTAACGTTTAAGATTAACGTCAATAGGAATTCGGCCATAATTATTTACAAATACCAACGGCCAGGTGATTATTTAACATTCTAGACTGTGACGATAAATCGATAAGAACAATGACAAAAAAACTTGTGATTTCTTTACAGAAAATATTTTTAAGAATCTTTTGGGACACCCTTTAGAAGCACCTTTTATTGTATTATAGTTAATGGAGTGCTTACATCTTCGTGGTAAATCGTGGTAAATATCGTCGACAAAAGTACTGTATACATTACGCTGCTTTTAGACAGTCCACCGATGATATTGTCACCTTACCGACTGTGAACTGCCAGCGTCATCTTAAGTTTTATGTAAGCTAAGGCATCCAAAAAGTAAGGTGACATTTGACGAATGTCGAACATCAACGCTAATCATCGATTTGGTGCTTGCAAACAATTGGAGTTCTTTCTGACGATGTTAACAATTTAAAGATGTTTTGGGCCTCAGACGCGCCCAATTTCGTTTGGTACCGAAAACACAATTTTTTTTTGGAAAAACACCGTTGCGTTCAAGTATGTGAAACAATTCTTTCTGAGTGTCAGGACCAGATAAAACGCAGTATTACGGGAGATGATTCTTGAATTTGTGCTTACGGCCGGGAATCAGCAGATTAATCAATTGAATATCATGCTAAATGCAAGATCAAAATACTGCATCGAAGTCGCTCAAAAATCAATGTCGTGTTGATTGTTTTCTTCAATTCTCGCCGTGTTGTGAAGTTTGAGTTCCTTCCGCCGGGCCAAACTGTTGACAAAGAGGATTATTTAAGCGGCATGCGCCGTTGGCGTGAAGCTTTTCGACTAAAGAGGTCGAAATTGTGGAAACACAACTCTTGGTTTTCACACCACGATAATACATCGTCTCATACTGCATTGATCCATCGTAACCAAAAACGCGACCCGTATCGTTCACTTGATTTTGTACCGTGTGACATCTGGCTATTCAACTAACTCAAAAGACCGCTCTGAGGCACTGTTAACCGTCGAGAGAGGAGGTCCAAGCCGCATCAAAGGGAAAGCTGATGGCCATTCCGGAGATCAACTCTAACATTGTACCAGGGGCGGATTACTTTTAAGGCGATGAAATTGACTTGGGCAAATAAATAATTTTTTTTCAAAATGTCACCTTACTTTTTGGACACAGAAGTATATATATATGTATAGATATGTATTATGTGTGAGCAGAAAAAGGCAGCAACCGACGAGGCGTACCAAAAGGCGCTGCAGAGGAAAACCAGGGCAGCGCGAGAAGAGTACCGAGCCAGAAGAAGGGAGGAGAAGAAACTACTGCGACAAAAGAAAAGAATCTTCGCAGCCTCCCAGCTCAAGGATATCGAGGAGTCTAGGGATAGACATAAAATACGAGCCTTTTACAAGAAAGCCAAAGGCCTTGCAGGAGGCTTCAAAAAGGGCACCCTGGCTCTTCGAAACTGCGATGGTAATCTTGTCACCGACCCGCAGGGAATAGTGGATGTATTTAAGCAGCACTTCCAGCAGCTGCTTAACGAGCATGACCAAGAGAGAGTGGTAGGGACTGAGGAAATCCCAACTCCAGCCGCTGAAGTAGTCCTCCCACCCAGCATAGAAGAAGTCGGCACAGCTATTCAGAAGCTGAAGACAACAAGGCCGCAGGCTCAGATGGCTTGCCATCAGAGCTCTTCAAGGCTGGCGGCGATGTTCTGGTAGGGAGCATGCACCAGATCATCTGCAGAATTTGGGAAGATGAGAGCATGCCCGACGACTGGAATACCAGCTCTATATGCCCCATCCACAAAAAAGGCGATCCTACCTCTTGTAAGAACTATAGAGGTATATCCCTGCTCAATGTCGCATACAAGATCCTGTCCAGCGTATTGTGTGAACGTCTAAAACCATTTTGCACCGCACTAATCGGCAGCTACCAGTGCGGCTTCCGGCCCGGCAAATCAACTATAGACCAAATTTTCACACTTCGACAAATCCTGGAAAAGACCAACGAGTTTCAAATCGATACACACCATCTTTTCATCGATTTCAAAGCCGCATACGAGAGCATTCATCGTGAAGCACTGTTTGGGGCGATGGCCGAATTCGGGATCCCGGTAAAACTGATCCAGTTGTGTCGCGCCACGCTAAAAAACACGCGATGCACCGTGCAACTCGGTTCTAGGACCTCGGAACCATTCGAAACATGCACCGGATTTCGGCAAGGAGATGCGCTGTCATGTGACTTCTTCAACCTGGTGCTGGAGCAGATGGTGCGACGGGCAGGCGTCAACAGGGAAGGCACTATCTTTTACAAGTCCATCCAGTTGCTAGGATACGCGGATGATATCGACATCATCGCGTGTTCTCGCCGTGGCATTGTGGAAGCATTCACGGCGATTGAAGAACAGGCGAAACGAGCTGGTCTTAAGGTCAATGAGGACAAAACGAAATACATGCTGTCAAGCAAAAACCAATCCGTCGCTCACCACCTGGGACAAAACATAACAATTGACAGCTACAATTTCGAGGTAGTTAAGGAGTTTGTCTACCTCGGGGCAAACGTAAATTCCACAAACACCACAGTGGAGATCCGGCGTAGAATCGCCCTTGGCAACCGCTGCTACTTCGGCTTGTCCAAACAACTGGGGTCAAAACTCCTCACTCGATAGACCAAAGTCATGCTTTACAAAACGCTCATTCTGCCAGTCTTGCTGTACGGAGCCGAAAGCTGGACGATAAGCAGGACAGCGGAGCTGATTTTGGGTTCTTTCGAAAGAAAAATTCTGCGCCGGATATTTGGTCCTGTCTGTGAGGAAGGTGAATGGAGAAGAAGACACAACCGCGAACTCTACGAGCTGTACCAAGATGTGGATGTAGTCCGGAAGGCAAGGATCCGTCGACTACACTGGCTCGGCCACATCGAGCGCATGGACATCAACGCTCCAGCTAAGAGGGTCTTCGACTCCGAGCCTCCTGGTTCGAGAAGAAGAGTAAGACCGAACCTCCGGTATAAAGACCAAGTAATCGCGGATGTTAGACATCTTGGTCTTGACAACTGGAAGCAGCGTGCCCGGGACCGTCAAGGATGGAAGGCAGCTATAGCTCAGGCTCAGATCCTCCATGGATCGCAGGCCTGATAAGTAAGTAAGTATGAAATGTATCTCATTGAACGCAGGTCGACAAGCGCATTAGCAGAAAATTGCATTCCAAGAAAATGTGGCATGACGTCGCGTGACGTAACGTGACAAGGCATGACTTGAAGTGAGATACCGAGAAAAAATACCTCTTTCCAAGAAGAGGAAGAAAGATTTATGCCTGATTCACAACACTGCGTTGGTGCGAGGCACTTTACGTGTTACGAGAAATGCCTCGACGCATGCTTTGACAATGACAATTCAATTTTTTCGGCTGCTCCATGTCAAAGTAAACGCACACAACACAAACCACAAAATACACAGATATAGCATACACATCAATACACAGCAACAGTCGTTCAAACGCACAGACATTTTCGACGTGTTTGACTTTTGTATGCTTTGGTTACGTGAGCTTACGTTTTCTCTCGCTCTCAATTTTTCTTATTTCCTCTCATTTTTTCTTATTTCCTCTCATTTTTCAATGAACGTAAGCTCGCCAACGCAAACGCGGTATTTATGACTACCCCATTGAATTGCTTGTGTTGGATGTCTCAGCTAGCACTAACGCAGTGTTGTGAATCAGGCATTAAGGACTGACAAGTCCTCAAATCAACGATCTATAGATAGAGATCAAACAAACCGGAATAACACAATAGCCGAATGCGACTATGATCGATAGTACACAGAACTTGAACCCAAACTCTCGGCACCTGTATGCCCAGAATATACATATCTCGTCGCCGATCGCCAAGCACGACATAAAAACGCCATATCCGCCGTGATACTCTTTGACTTGCCGCACAAGATGGCCTATAAACCTCACCTAATCCCAGCATAAAATCTCAAATACAACTAATTCAATCAGCAATAAACCGAATGGCAACAATGTTGTGATAATCCATAAAAGCGATCATCGCATACAATGTATTGCAAAATTGTCCCAATCCTTACGCGCATATGCGCACCAATGTATCTATACAACCAGTGCAATATTGCCGCACTGATTGCTGGGCATATCGGCCCCCGTGGGCCATTTGGCCCGAGAATGAAAACAACTTGGGCAAAATGTGCGCGAGTAAGAGAGTAACTTTCTATCAACAAATGGTGCGGCAGTGGCTTTATGGTAAGCTGTGCACGGCCACTAAAATTCTCTCATAAAAATGCACTTTTGCGATAAGGCCGAGTGAATCATTGGTTTCTTAAAATTCATTTTGTTTTCCTTTCTGCTCTACCTAATTAAAGAGTATCTCATTGGCGTTATGAAAGGCGTTTTGGCGTTTTGGTTCGTGGGGGCAAAAGCACCGACAGACAGCTCTGTGGTGGCTGTTAAACCACGCGTAAAACTAACTCGAACTTTCATTAATAACTGAATGGTAATTAAAACTGTTAGTTTGTAATGGGAGCATCAAGTGGTACTAGTAGGTAGACAGCAACAAACTGTTTCGCACCGCTACACACTGCCATTGCCGCTGTCGTCGCATCATCATCATCATCATCATGATCATCATAAACATCAATACTCGGAGCATCTCGAACGATAGCCCAGAGTCGAGAGACGGGAAAGTGATATATGCATTCACTGTCATCCCGTGAGCGGTGTAACGCTCGAGTTCGAGCTCAAGCTCTAGCGGCTACATTAGCATATTTCACTGCACCCAAGGCACATCGAGGGAGACGCTCATAATTCGGTAATAATTTTGACTTTTCTATTGCAGCGGCCACATGGGTAGTGGAACAGCATTAGGTTGTTTATGCAACCAGGACATAACTCTGGATTGATTTTCGTTTCGCCATCGTACAGGAGCCGTGCTCGCTGGATCTGCATTCACTACACATGTACGGCCGCCACTTGTAAACACATGCTGCAGGTGTAACGTACTGGCCATAAATCGAATGCGAGCGGTTTCTTTTTCGTTTTGGCTAGGAGAGAAATGTTGAAGTTTTTTTCTCCGATTGATAATAAATTAATTAAATGACTATTAAGTATCTGCTTTCATGTCATTTTCAGTTTGCCATGGGTAAGTTGGATACTAGTTGCACGTGTCCGCGCGTATTCTTTTCGTAAATGACAAGTGACAAAATGACAATTAAATTGTCTGCAAAATAAACAGCAGTAAACAGCTGTTATGGGATACAGATACGACGTACGAGCGCATGGATACACGTGTACGATTGTGGATTTTGAGAAGAGATCTCAATCGCGACGATTTTCCTCGGGAAAAGTTGTCGAATTCGTATGCCACCGATGTGGCATCGTAACATGACTGACGGATGAATGATTCGGATACATGAATTGCTGAATGTACAGGTACTTGTATCTCAGTTTGAGTAATAACCACAAATGACTCGTTCATCTTTTCGTTGGTTCTTTTGCGATCGATATCAACATCGTTGTCGGTCGGTGTTCGACTGGTATAGAATCTGCGCCCGAGTATCCGTCGAATGGTTTGTTTAATGTTTTTAATAGGAGCATCACCACTGGCTACAATGGGGCGGTCCATCTCTTATCCTCTTTGGTCTCTACTTGGTATTTCATTTATTTTTTCTGCGCCTGAGAATTCTTTCTCGTGGACTGTATCTAGTGGAGGCAGATTGAAAACAACAAAAGCAAAATGCGACGAAGGCCGGCCAGATTTCGTTTTGTTTCATCGTCATCATCATAGTCGCCGTTTTCGTCTTCGTCTTCGTCTTTCACCATCGTCGTCGTGTAGGTAGACATCGAGGACCTCTCCGGGCAGTACTTAATAGATTGTTGATGAGGCGGCTGTACACCGTAAATTGTCAAAACGTGACTAGCCGCGAAAAAGCACTTGAATCATCCCGAAAAGAAAAAGAAAAAATCGAAATTTTTTTTTCCAAAATCCAACTGACAATGGGTGTTAGAGGAAATTCAAATCCATCGAGTCAGTGTTATTGAAAACGATCAATCGGTGGCGATCATCACCACATCAATAGAACACTATCACCAGCACCAGCATAGTTAGACTTTCGAAAGCTGATTGTGTCATTGGACGAGCAATTTGCTATGCGAATTTAACGGTCAAGTTTCATGCAAATAGACTACTTGTTGTGTAATTGGTAATTGATTGAGGCAAAGTGGTACTTTTCGGGGTAGGGTAGGTCCGACAATTGAAAGCCATTGTGTATGGAACAGTCGCTATTTCTGATCCTCTGTCGATTCTCTACCGGCTACTGTCAGAGATTTTTGTATGTATGTAGGTAAAAGCGGCAGTTTTTTCCCCTCCGACACGCAGACATACTCTTACTGTCAGTGTTCGGCTACTTAGACTTGTGTTCTCCCACGTTAGTATGACTTAAGTACGCGTCCTAACTGAGGATCAATTTGGAGAAGAGCTTTTCAAAAAGAAAACACTTATCGGGAGGCACAGTAGCACCACCCACGTATTCTACTTATTATTTTTTTTTTTTTTCTCTCTTTCTGTGTATTTCGACCTGATTTTCAAAAATACCACAAACGTAGCTACCAATCTTTCGAAAGTTGGCAATAAGTACGCGAAATGGGGGGAAAAGAAGTCACAAAAAACCCCACAACTTACCCGCCTAAGGACTCTCTTCCTTAGTGTGGTTGTAAATCTTGTTACGTTTCAATCGAAAATGCGAAAATGTAATCAAGAAGCCATTGCATATCGAGATATTCAATCTACTCGTACGTCGACGTGCTGGTACGACTTATCCGACGGCACAAAAAAAAAAAAAAAAAAAAAAACCTAAACACACACACAAGAGATTCCCCGGTTTTTAGCATTTCTCCTCAAGACAAATCGTTAAAGATCTCGTCCATAACAACCATCCAAAGTATCTCTCATAAATATATACACTAATAAGATACGGGATAATTCTTCCCGCATTAACTAGACAAGAAATTGCACTAAACTTCCACACTAAGTGGCCATCGCAAGTGGGAAGAGCTGACATAAAAATGCATCACCCGTTGCCCATATGCCAGTCTCGTACAGCCGCCGTACCATAGCATGAAGTGCATCACCCGTCAAATGCGATGCGTCTTCAAGTTCAATCTACTGTATATACTCGTACTCTTAGAATATTTCTATTTTGCACCAAACTAAACTAACTAGATGCAAATAGATACATACATATGGATATACATAGCAGTTGACTAGATTCAGTTGGTCGTCGCTGTTCAACTCGAATCTATCAGATCAATTTGGAACAGAGAATCTAAATTTATGATGGCCAATTAGAATTGTCCGTAATGGCAGGCAATAGAAGCAAGTAAATTGCATGGCGAAAGATCAACCGACTAACTATATACTAGATACACGTACGAGTACGACTTTCGCGTTCTCCATTTTGCAACAAATGGAGATGAATCCGGTCGAAGCGTTTAAGTTAAGCTAACCCACCTTCGAAAACTCGCAGCCCGTTTTGCCATATGCTCTTTCTGAATTGGATCATAACATACACGATTTGGTCTGTGCATTGGAAGATGGAATAAAAAGATACAAGACGTATGTACGCCCACCCGGCGGGCTTGTATGCACTTATCTACATATAGTAGATACTCGGTACTCCGGTAGTGGTCATAGATGTATGCAACAAGTCAATATGATGGTGTTTCCTCATTTACGCGAAGGAGTATTTGTTTGCACTCGGTCGGTTTATCGGTCTAGCCGACGGGATTTTCCCATCAAACGGCCATAATGTGGCTTTTATTGTTTCACTGAAGGGGTTTAGGACTTAATTAGAAATTTGCTTCTCATTTGAGCTCAACGTTTCTGTATTTGTTTTCTAAACTACTATAGTGCTACTGAATTTTATGAGAGAGGCACTATCATAACTTGAGAGCGGGCTGAAGTAGTATAGACGATTTTTGTACTAGTAAGGTTGTACCAAAATTCACGCAAGATTTAAATTTAGATCCATTTGTGCGGTGACACTTGAGGACACTTCAGGTCTATTAAACAATGATGGGCTATATGGACATCTCTCTTAAATAACGAAAGTTTTACACCCACAGTTCATAATTTTCGAACAAAATTTGGTCAGAAATTTCAGATCCCAGGGAGACTGGATTAATGGATGGTCAAAGGTGCTTAAGTCTTTAACAAGTCATTCAACACGAAACGTGTTAAAGGGTTTTTCAATTGCCTTGACAGCTTATTGCTTTGAAATTTGTACAAGTATCTCGCCAAGCTCATCATTTTACTATGAAACGCGGCGAAATTGATCAAAATTAATTCAAAATTTCCTGTTTTGTTTGCCAAACTTTTCGGCTGAATTTTGGTGTGAATTTTGGTCAAGCGACGTCTTTGGGTTCATATATTTGATTTTTCTGATTTTCTAAGCATCTGCGTTTTGTTTGTCAAAAAATTCTAAAAATTTTTAAAGACTATTGCTTATAAATTTTGACCACGACTACGTTTTAAGTGGTTCATACGGAGGGTCCATTTTCAAAGCCCATGTCGATTACTGCAGTAAAAAGTCGTCACAAATGCAGGGACCGCTTTCCAGAGTACTGCCGAACATCGGTGGACCAGGATACGCGAGGAGGATTCTGCTTTCCAGAGTGGTAAGCTCAATACTCCTATATGCTGCGCCGGTCTGGACGGGAGCCCTTGCAACAGAGTCTGCGCAATGAGGACAATATGCGGTTTCCAGGCAATCTGGAGTAGAGTAGAGTAGAGTAAGGATACAAAGTTATGACGTCGGAAGGCTGCTTTCGCCAGAAACCGCTCGTGCTTTTACCGATCGCGTCTCCCTTAAGCTCTCCAATACACCTGAATCCTCCACACTATCATTTGAACAGCTGTGGAGCTTTTGCAAACAAGCCCTGAAAAGCTTTTCATCCGAAGTTTTGGGTTTCAAGGCTCCACCACGAAGAAACACCTGGTTCGATGACGAGTGCAGGAGGATATATACAGCGAAGCAGGATACATATAAGGCCTCGCTGCATAAAAGAACAAGAGCAGCTCGTGGGCTCTACGAGTTAAAAAGAAGGGAGGAGCATAAGCTTCTTAGAAGAAAGAAGAAAGAGCACGAGGAGCGCGCGATTGAGGATTTGGAGAGGTGTTACTGCAGGCGTAACATTCGAAAGTTTTATCAGCAGATAAAGTGAACATGCCAAGGTTATAAAGCCAGAACGGAAGCCTGCAGGGATGAGAACGGGCATCTAGTAGTAGAACCGCAGTCGATGCTGAGAATATGGAAAAACCACTTCTGCAGACTGTATAACGGCGATGTTAGTCAATATACCACTGTCAGGCAGAATGATCCATTTCTAATCGACGGAGACCGCAGAGAATTCTGTCCCCCTGACCTCGACGAAGTTAAGATTGCCATATCGAAGCTCAAGTCGAATAAAGCTGCTGGCGCAGATGGACTATCTGCTGAGCTCTTGAAGGCAGCTCGGGATGACCTGGTTGGGAGCATGCACCAGCTCATCCGTAAGATATGGTTAGAGGAAAGCATGCCCGAGGAATGGAGTCTCAGCATCGTATGCCCGATCCACAAGAAAGGAGACCCCTCTGATTGCGCCAACTATAGAGGAATAAGTCTCCTTAATATCGCCTATAAAATCTTCGCTGCCGTTTTGTGTGAACGCCTGAAGCCGTTCCTAAATAAGCTGATAGGTCCTTATCAGTGCGGATTCAGGCCAGGGAAGTCCACCATCGACCAAATCTTCACACTACGGCAGATCCTGGAAAAAACCAATGAAATTCAAGTCGACCCTCACCACCTATTTGTCGACTTCAAAGCCGCATGCGACAGCGTAATTAGAGACGAGCTATACAACGCTATGTCTACCTTTAACTTACCTGCCAAACCAGACTATGCAGGATGACTTTTTAAGAATGCTCGCTGCCCCATTCGAATCCGTGAACACCTTACCTTAGTTTTGATGTCAAAAAAGGATTTAGGCAGGGCGATGCGCTGTCGTGTGATTTCTTCAACATCATATTGGAAATGATTGTGCAAAAATCACTGGCCAATACAAGAGGCACAATCTATTTCAAATCCTCGCAACTCCTTGCATACGCCGACGATATAGACATAATAGGTAGATCACAGCGAGATGTCAATGAGGCGTTTGCGAGTATTGAGATGGAGGCGGCGAAAATTGGTTTGGCGGCTAGCGAGGGCAAAACTAAATATATGCTGTCATCAAAAATGGACGCTCACCACCAACGTCTTGGCCAGAACGTTTGTATTGGCAGATATAAGTTCGAGGTAGTTAAGAACTTCGTCTACCTTGGCTCCGCAGTGACCTGGAACAACGACATCAGTTCCGAAATCAAACGCAGAATAACTCTTGCCAATCGCTGTTTCTTTGGGCTCAGGAGGCAACTGAGCAATAGAACCCTCTCCCGAACGACAAAGTTGACTCTATATAAGACCCTTATCATCCCGGTCCTGTTGTACGGCGCAGAAGCATGGACACTATCAAAAGCGGATGAGGAGGCCCTTGGTCGGTTCGAGAGAAAGATTTTGCGCGTGATTTTCGGGCCTATAAGCGCAGACGGGTGATGGAGGAGAAGATTCAACCACGAACTTTACGGGCTGTACAGCGACATGAGCCAAGTCAGGCGTCTACGGATGGCTGGGCCATGTAGAGCGAATGGACACCACAGCTCCAGCCGGGAGAGTCTTTGAATCCAACCCCGAGGGACAAAGAAGCAGAGGACGGCCGCACTTAAGATGGCGCACACAGGTGGAAGGGGACCTCAGCCAACTGGGTGTGCGGCAATGGAAAAGGCTAGCGAAAGATCGGGCTAGATGGAGGGGCATGTTGGTTGAGGCCCAGGTTCACCCCGAACTGTAGCACCCACTAAGAAGAAGAAGAAGTTGGTTGAATTGCCTTTTGGCTTAATAACAGTCTATTTGCTTGCAGTCTATTTGACAAGGAATGTATCAACTTTTTGGTGAAGTCAGTACCTACTTTTGTCCATTCTTCTTGAAGCAAGTCTATACGTTGCTGTTTAGACGTTATATTATGTTGTTGCACCCGTTTATCCAACATATCCCATAGATGCTCCGTAGGATTGAGATCTGGTGATTGGGGTGGTATTTTCAAGTTATGAGGAGTGTTATATGATATCCACGATCGAACCATTTCGGCAGTGTGCCTTGGGTCGTTATCTGCTGAAAGTAAAAATCGTTGCTCAGATGTAAATCATTACCACTGATCCTTAAATTTTCCTTCAAGACCTTAAGGTATACTTCTTTTTTCATGATTTCATCGATGAATACAAGCGTCCCTACACCAGAAGCTGCCCTACATCCCCATACCATGACTCCACCACCACCATGTTTTACACTTGATTGAACTTTTTTTTTTATCTAATTCGGTGCCTGATTTCCTTCAAGTCACAACTCGTCCATCCAATCGGTAAACACAAAATTTACTCTCATCGGAGAACAAAACTTTACCCCAAAACGATTTTGGTTTGCCCGAGAATTCTCTTGCAAAATCCAGTCTCCTCCTTTTGATCACCTTAGTAATAAAAGGCTTCCCTCTGCAAGTTCTAGCCCTATAACCCTCACTTCTGTTCGGGAGGTATCTTTTAGTTCTGAGGCAATTTTGGAGGACGGTGTCTTAGGTCCCTTCTTTATCATTAAAAGAATTTCCCTCTTATCTCTCAATGTCAGTTTACTGGGACGACCACTCCTAGGCTTTTATTTAAGTCCGATGAATTTTTCAAACGTTTTGTAATATCATATGCAGTTGTGTAACTCTTTTTCACTATGACACTAATTTGTTTTTTTCTGATCCACCACTTTAAAAAGATTTAAAATTATCTTTCGCTCTTCGAAGCAGTTCCTTTGCTTTTACGTACCATCCTGCTCATATCAGTAAATTGTACTTTGCTGTATCATAGCCGATATCAAATTATAACAGTAAATACCTTAAATTTTAAAATATACTCGTTCAAGCATTGTATTTTGTTATTGTGTTTGGGAATATTGTAAGCTATTTAGAAATTACGAATGCTTTTGTCCAACCAAATTCTCAATTGTTTAGTTACTTTTATTGCTACTGTTTGTTTTTGTAATGAATTTTATTTTGAGTTTTATTTAATTTGTTGTACATATCTTTCTCTATAAGATAAGAAAGACGTTTTCCAAATAATAACTTTTTGAACTTGTCTTTTCCTCTTTTTATTGTTAGTAACATCACATTACGAATACTTTGTCCATCAGAGTATGTTGGCGTTACAGTCCATGGAGGACCTGAGCCGAGCTTCTCTCAATCACCCATGTTGTGTGTGATTTCATTTTCCCATAGGTGAAAGGGACCTACAATTTATTGCCGGTTCCGAACGGCGAATTTCGAGAAGCTTTTCGTGACAATTTTACTATAGGAGGTTTTGTGAGAACCCCGCTGAGGAGAAACACCGTGAAAAACACGTTCGATGACATGGCTGTGTCAGGATTCGATCCCGTGCCATCTGCGTCAGAGGCACACACTACTACTGCGCCACGGTGCTCTCATTTTAATGTTTATACACACTTGAATTGACGTGATACGAGGCGGGTCGGTATGTCCTTGGACAATGATAGTAAAACACTTTTTTTGGGTAAATTTTTTAGTTCAATGCACTTCGATAGGTATCCCTCCAACTTTTTGACTCCTTCAGTAAAATATGATCGTGGTAGTTGCTCAAAGTAAGCATTCGTTCAACTTAAACCGTCCGCTGAGTCATATTTTTTTAAATTTGGAAATAAGAAGAAGTCACTGGTTATCAGATCTGGTGAATACGGTGGATCGTCTATCAGTTCAAACATTGAAACTGCGCATGTACGCACTCGTGCATTGTCCTGGAGAAAGAGGACTTTTTTTCTTCATCAAATGAGGGTGATTTTTTATTTTTTATTTTATTTGGATGACCCAATAATGACGAGATATACTGTCTAGTGATCGTCTGAAGCTAATTTTAGGTGCATTCCAAAAAAACACAGTAGCCATAACCTTCCAGCTGATTTCATCGTCTTTGCCTATTTTGACTGTTCTTTCGTCTCAGGAGTGTCGTAGTGTAGTAGTGTTAAATAAAATGCGTTGATGAATAGGTTTTAAGAAGATTTTGTTAATACTTGAATTCATCAACGCATTTTATTCAACACTGGTCCTTCGAGCCGGATCAGGAAGTGATCGACGGCTTTTCATCGCATTTCTCAAAGAAATCCATCATCATGAGCCACGGAGAATCTGATACGAGCGGGGGTTCCACAAAAAGTTCCACCACGTTAGCATCATCAATAAAAACGGCACGTAGTAACATTCCTACAATGAGTAATCCGGGCAGCATTGTGTCAATACGGTCAGCTTCACAAGCTAACCAACTTCCAGTGGATTTAGCATTAAAGGTGATGTCTCAAAAGTCACGGCTGGACTCAATGAACGACCTCTTGGCACAACTTCCTGACAATTCGGACGGCGCCACCTTGAGCGATGTACAGGTGTGGGCAACTCAATTAGAAGAGTTGCACAGAGCATTTGTTAAGGATCATTCACTACTTGAGATTACATGGTCAGCGTTAATGGTCAGTCATGAATATTTCTCTACGGCATATCAAACGACGGAGACAAAAATTTACATGGCGGCTAAGCTCAAGTTTTGGCGGTTACGGGAGGCGCTCACACCGGCGGCGGTCTCGTCAACAGCAACACGATCAGCACATGAAGAAACCCGAATCTCCAAGCTCCCGTAGATCGAGTTATAAAAATTTCACCGAGAGTACGCTAAATGGCCGAAATTTAAGGGCTATTTTGAGAGTCTCAATAAGTCAGATCGACGTATGGGGGAACAGGACAAATTCCACTACCTCAGGAATTGCTGCACGGGTCCTGCATCTCAGTCCATGGCAGTAGCTTGGGAACTTCTCACCAACCGCAATGAAAACAAGTGGAATATAATTCAAGAATACCTAGACAAGCTGCACAATCTACAACCAGCTCTACCCAAGCATCCAGCCTCTCTCAACAAAATCCTCACCACGGTCACAGAAGTCACAAAGGTTCTTCAACTTCTCGGAGGGGGGCAAAATATGTGGGAGTGCTTTCTGGTGGACTTGATCTAGCGAAATCTCGATCGGAGTCTCTACAACATACCCATGCTATAAGGACATTGAGCCATATCTAACAGCTAGAGTGCGGGCTCTCGAGCGAGTTGAAGCGGCCTCTACATTAGCGAGTTCTTAAAACCTATTCATCAACGCATTTTATTCAACAAGCAGTGTATCACTAATCTGCGCAGAAACTCGCCCTGACTCCAAAAGAGCCTTAGAAGAGACCATGCGGTTGCTTTTATTCTCAGTTGAGCGAGTTCTTAAAACCTATTCATCAACGCATTTTATTCAACAAGCAGTGTATCACTAATCTGCGCAGAAACTCGCCCTGACTCCAAAAGAGCCTTAGAAGAGACCATGCGGTTGCTTTTATTCTCAGTTGAGTTGCGGCACCCAACTCGCAGATATTTTTTTTCATGCAAAATTAAAACGACGGCACCTTTTGAAACTCCTGTGGCCTCAACTATTTCACGCAATTTTAGTCTTCGGTCACTTAACCTCACTTCCGGGGTATTCACGTCTACGGAACGTCCTGAACAGTAGAGAACAGAAGAACGTTTGCAATGTAAAAAATGCTCCCGATTTTTAGATTTTCTAAGGACTTATTGACCCGCCCTAGCATATATTTACCTAGTTAGAAGAACAGCTGCTGCGACTCTGTCGCATTGTAGTCAAAACAAACTATCCGTTTAACTAATGCCTAAAATTTGTATTTTTAGCGACGCGGACATATTTTTCCTTATTACAGGGTGCTCCATGTAGACCTTCGGTATTTCAACATTTAATAACTCTGACATTTTTAGGATAGGACATTATTTAGGACATTCTCTACCATTTATTTCAAATCAGTTTTTGAACACAATGTCGGTTAAATAACCACCTCCATTGGATACGCATAAAGCAGCTCCTTTTCGGGCATTCATTAACCATCATTTTGGGCGTTATAGCAACTATTTCGGCTCGTATGCTACCTTTGAGTTCGTCAATGGTCTTCGGCTTGCTGGCATAAGCTTTACATTTTAAATAACCCCAAAGAAAAAAGTCTATCCGGAGAACGAGGAGACCACTCCAAATCACAATTTTTCGACATAACGTGCCCCGGGAACTTACGCTGCAAGAACTTCATCGAAGCACCTGCGGCGGTTTGGTAATGGACGCCATCTTGTTGAAAATAGGAGTTCGTCAGACCTTTTCCACGCATTAGCGGACACACCAAGTGCGCCAACATCCAACGATAGCGTGCAACGTCGACGATTTCTCCAACTTTGAAGAAAAATGGTCCGATGATGGTTTTTGAACGTACTCCGGCCCGATAGTGACTTTCTGATCGTGCAGTGGTGTTTCGTGAATGACCTTTGGATTTTTTGTTCCCCAAAATGAACTTCTTCGAAAAAAATTTAGCTTCGTCGGTCATTAAAATTTTGTCTTAATTTCCGTATTGCAAGCGACGCGGCCTATGCGTTGGTAACAATCTTTGAGTAAGTTTCACTTTGTATGGGAAGAGATGCAGATCTTGCTTCATAGCCCTCCTCAGAATCGTTCCACTTATGATCAACACCTGAGATCGGCAACACTGTCTCTTACGCGGTGGAATGGGACACTGGCAAATCGCTACATTCTTCGCCAATCATGCTGTCTGAAGGCGCCGAATTTCTCTCATGCTCTTACCTGAAATGGTACTAAATGACGTTTCAGAATCGTGTACGTTTGTCAAAATGAATCGTGTACGTTTGTTAAAAATGTCAGAGTTATTCAATGTTGAAAAACCGAAGGTCTAGATGGCGCCCCCATATATCGATATTTACTAAACTGCCTTTGGTTCAATCGACAGTATAAAAACGTTGTTACCATTCACATCAATACCCCTGAACAAACCACAACCTAAACCACTACGGAATTGGTAAGAGTTTAGCCATAACCTTGCGACGATGGTGGTTATTCTTTTAGATGAAGCTGGGCCACTGTCGATATCAAGGAATGCCTGTCCTAGTTCTACAGGTCATTTACTACTTAAGTTTGTCTTTTTATGATTTAAGAGCCCTTGGAACGGATGTAGATCTACTGGATGAACTTTTTTCCTTATGCTAATTGTCGAGGTTTCATGGGAGCCATTGTCTAGAATGTAAATGGCTGCAGAACTTCTACGGTCCTACTGCGCCAACACTTTACTCTATTTCAAGTCTCAGAGTAACTAGACACTTTACCTATGTGATACGGGTGATCAAGAGACTACTAAGCCTCTAACTTGTGCGAGGGTTGGTGAAAAACTTAATCTTCAAAAGACACTATGAGGGCCGACAGCGCGTGCTCATAATAGTGTGAGACTTGACTCACTAAAAACACCACCCTTCGAGTTAATTGTTATTTTTTTTTTTTTTGTTTTTTTGCTACTACAACTAAGTCAATTGACTTATCCAGCACTTTTCCGATCTCGAGGTAATCACATTTAGCAGGCAGCTTTCCAGTGAGGGTTCCTGCAATCCGCAGGGTGCGTGCGGTTTAGGTTTATCGCACTAAATCAAGTGGCTTTGTCCTTTGAAGACGGCGCAACAGGTTTCGTTCCTCTAATATTTCAAGAGCTGCATTATTGATTTGACCTTTCAGTCGATCTCTGTGTTTTCGGGCGAAAAGTTTAGCTTGATTTTCGACGTCTCCAATTTTTAAATCACTATGAATGTCGTCGGTTCGAATATATCACGACGCGTTAACAAGGGCTCGCAATACTTTATTTTGAAACGTTTGTATAATAGAAGAATTAATCTTCTTGGTACAACTCAAGAGTTGTATACCGTAAGCCCGAATGGGTCTAAGTACTTACTTGTAGAGAAGCAGCTTGTTTTCAGTACTAAGCTGGGAATGCTTGCCTAGTGGCCTGTGCATTTCTGTGAATTTCAATTCAAGCTCTTCATGTTTTTTCTTTACATGCATTTTCCACTTGAGTTTCGCGTCGAGAGTCATGCCTAGGTACTTTGCCTAGTTTGCGAATGGAATCCGAACGGCGCTTACAAAGAGAGGTAGTGCTCTTGCTTTTCAATAAGTCAAATTTACGTGGACAGATTCAGTTCCGTTGAGCGCGATCCGTCAAGTCTTTGTCCAATCGCTTATACGGTCCAGGCCATATTTCAATTTAGTCGTTGATTCTTCGACTGATTTTCCTGTGGCCAAAATTGCAGTATTATCGGTGTCAACGTAGCTAGCACAGTGCCATCCGTTTGTAGTATGTCTTTGGTGTCAACGACATGGGTTCCGGGCCGGGAACCAAGAGATAGTCAACCCTACTCCAGTGGTGGTGTGAGCTTCTTAAAACCGTGCCGAAGGATGAAAGGTTGGAGGGTTTATTTCCAACCGCTAACGAGCTCCCTTAGGTGCACAGGCGAGGCCTAAGGTATTCAAATGCCTTACTCCGATATTCGGCGGCTCTGTCGGAGTGGACCCATATTTCCGGCCGTACTCGTGGGTACAAAATTTCAAATTTAAACAAAACAAAAACACAAAAAGAAAGTAAAGAGGAAGAGCTCTCTCTCGAGTCGGTGGCAGACGCACTACTTGCTGTGGTCAGTGACAGAGAGGAAGAAGCCAAACCTAGGGGATCCAGCGTGTTAGACGAGGTCATCTCCAAGGAATTAGAGGAGGAATTACTCGCTGATTCTGAAGAGACAGCCCAAGAAGGTTTAACACGGAGAAAGGATGCCAAGAAACCTAAGAAATTAACCCAAGGAAAGCTGAGGCTTAAGGAGTACAAAAAAGCTGTACACCTTAAGCGCTTGCTTGAGGAAAAGGGCAGACCCCTGCTCTCCGATATGGAGAAGGAGAAGCTCGCTTGGGCAGAAGAGGTGATTGCCAAGGATGTCCTAACGAGACCAAGGGCTGACAAGGGCACATCCGGCAAAAAAGCCAGAGAAGGCAAGGGGGATAAAAAGACCATAAATCCCCCCAAGAAAAGGGAGCGGAGGGCTGGGCCAGGTGGAACCGAAGCCGATAAGGCGGGTTCTAGCTGCACCCAGACCCTAGGCGAAGGTGAGAACCTGAAAACCAAGGGCACGGGAAGGACTGTAGCCGCTAAGGCAGGTTCTACTAAGGTGGCCCCTAACGCGGTCGATAAGACTGGTAAGGGCAAACCAGAAAACGTGCCAGCTCCCAAGAAAAGAGAGGATTTCAAGGCGAAGAGGGTAAGATCCCAAGAGGAAGCCGGAAATCCATCAAAAAGAGTGAAGGTCAACACGGCAGTGCAGTTCGGAGGGGCTGCTCGGAATGCTTTACAGCTAGCTGTGATAGATTCCGGCAGGCCGAGTGGCCAGTATACCTTCGAACAGGGGAAGATGATCGAGAAGGCTTTGGCTAGAGCGATCTTCGACCACATTCGAGGGAATGCTGGGAAAACTGCGCCAACGTTTGGTCTCACTAACTGGAGGCGAGGTGTGAGTAGGCTGGACTGCAAGGACCAGCTATCACATGACTTTGCGAAGAAGGTTGTACCCACCTTCAAACTGTGGGAGGGGGCTGCACTAAAGGCAGTCCCCTTGGACGAGGTACCAGAGAGGCCTAAAGCCAAGATGAGCGTACCGGAAATGGAATTTGAGAAAAGCGAGATCCTCGGCTTTCTAAAGGCACAAAACCCAGCGGTCCCTATGGATGACTGGGAAGTAGTAGCAATTGAGAGCAACGAAGACGGCACAAAAAGCATAATCTTTGTTATCGAGGATCCGCCGGAAGCGATGAAAAAAGAGAGGCATATGCGCCTATTCTTCGGGGCTGGTGAGTTTCCTGTGAGACTCATGAAGAAGGCGCAGCCTGGCGGTACGGCAGCTGTGGTGAAGGAAAGTGCTACTAAAAATGAAAGTAGTGCAAATAAACCTGCATCACAGTAAGGCCGCATCAGCCAATCTTATGCTGCTCATGAACAAGGAGCAGCTTGATGTGGCCCTGATCCAAGAACCATGGATCCTCCATAATCGGGTTAAGGGATTAGGGTCATCGAAATACAGCCTCTTTTATAACAGCAGCGAAGGCAAGGTTAGAACTTGTATCGTTGCTAGCAAAGATCTCCACGTACTAATGTTAACTAATTTCAGCTCGGGTGACCAGACGGTGGTGGAGGTTACGGGAAAGGAGGGTGAACTAACGATGGCTTCGGTTTACCTACCGTACGACGAAGGCACGGACGTCCCCTCTAGAGAAACAAGGTCATTGATCGCAATGGCCGAACAAGGTAAGAAGAACTTAGTCGTAGGGTGTGATGCTAACGCCCATCACACTACTTGGGGTAGCTCTAATACCAATAGTAGGGGTGAGGCTTTGTTCAGTTTTGTCCTTAGTACTAACCTAGTTATATGTAATAGGGGTGATTCACCAACATTTATTACTAGTAACAGAAGGGAAGTCTTAGACATAACGCTTATAAATGATAATGGTACTGCGGAGATCTCGAACTGGAGAGTATCTGACAAAGCATCACTTTCTGATCACTGTTGGATCCTCTTCGACTTGAATGTCCGTAAGCCGGATAGGAAAGTGTTTCGGAATCCCCGGAAGGCGAACTGGCAGAGGTTTAACGCGGAGCTGGGTGGGACCCTCAACCGGCTTCCGGATGGGAACCCCGACTCCACGGAAGACATCGATGAGATGGTACTGAACCTTACCAGCAAGCTAAATCGGTCATTTGAGAAGGCATGTCCTACCAGACGACCCAGTAAAAGAAACCACCCACCATGGTGGAATGCTAAAATAGCAGAGCGGCTTCGTATCTCTAGGCTCAGTTGGAACCTGGCAAAGGAGGGGGCCATTGAATGGTCAACCTATAGAGATAATGTTAAGCGACTCAAAAAAGAAATTAGATTCGCCAAGAAGGACTCTTGGAGAAGCTTCTGCGGCTCTATTGAATCATGTACGGGTGCAGCTCGTCTGAGGAAGGTCCTTGCAAAAGCTCCCACACAGATGTCCTCTATAAAGAGATCTGATGGTAGCTGGACAGACTCAAACGAGAGCGTGCTTGATTCACTATTGAAAGGTCATTTCCCTGGCTGCGAGGATGCAGGAATCGTCAATTCAGCGGACACGTTGCCAAGGGAATGTATTGAGCATGAGACAGTCGATAAGATTGTTACGGGGAATAAGATCCTGTGGGCAATCAAATCTTTTGACCCCTACAAGGCACCGGGAATGGATGGGATCTTTCCGATCATGTTGCAGGAGTCATGCGAAGTCATTCTTCCATGGCTGGAGCGCATCTACTCCTGGTGCCTCAGGATGGGATATGTTCCTCAAGCGTGGAGGGAAGTTAGGGTGGTTTTCATACCCAAATCGGGTAAAGTCAGCCACACTACTGCAAAGGACTTCAGGCCTATTAGTCTGTCGTCCTTCCTGATGAAAACGCTGGAGCGAATAATAGATTTGTACGTAAGAGAAGAGATTGGGGACGGTTATCTGTCACAATCACATAATGCGTACATAAGGGGAAAGTCGGTGGATACTGCTCTGCATAGGGTAGTCTCTGCGATAGAAAAATCGCTCAGTATCAAGGAATTCACTCTAGGTGCTTTCCTGGACATTGAGGGTGCCTTTAACAACGTGAGTACCGAGGCAATAGTGTCCAGCCTTCATATGGCCCAAATAAACCCGGGTGTATGCAGGTGGATTGGGCAAATGCTGGGTACTCGTATAGTAAATTCGACGATAGGGGGAGCATGCGGAAGGGTGAGGGTAAATAAAGGCACACCACAAGGTGGCGTTCTGTCACCCCTCCTATGGCTCCTTGTGGTCGACGGAATGGTCAAGATTCTGGAGACGGAGGGTTTTAATGTTACGGCCTACGCCGATGACATTGCCATTTTAGTCTCTGGAAAATTTACGCAGGTCCTCAGCGATAGACTAAGCTATGCACTGATGTTAGTGGATAGCTGGGTCAAGGGGCGAGGCCTGGGAGTAAATCCGGCGAAAACAGAGGTAGTACTCTTTACAAGGAGAAGATCTGTACCAAGATACACCTACCCCCGTATGAATGGTATAGATCTGATCCCTGGACAATCTGCGAAATATCTGGGCACAATCCTGGACTCCAAACTTAGTTGGAGAGAAAATATTGAGGAAAGAATCAAAAAGGCCTATGTGGCACTATATTCGTGCAAGGTAGCCTTTGGAAAGACATGGGGCCTCAAACCGAGGTTAGTACATTGGTTATACACTGCGGTAGTAAGACCTATCCTAGTCTATGGCTCGGTTGTCTGGTGGAAAGCGCTTGAGAAAAAGTGTCATCTTCAGAGTGTGTCAAAGGTTCAAAGGGCGGGCTGTCTGGCGGTGACGGGATCTATGAAGTCCACACCAACGGCGGCCCTTGAAGTCATGCTGAGCCTCCCACCCCTGGACTTGTACTGCGAGAGCGTCGCAACCAGAACTGCGCTAAGATTACAGGAATTAGGTCTCTGGAAAAAGAGTCCTCATGGACATGCATCAGTCTTGGATCGATGGGCCGTCTCGAGATTCAGAACCGTAACGGACTATGTCACCCGACTTCCTTCCTGGGAGAGGAGATTCTCTATTAGAATTCCCTCCAGGGAGGAATGGACCGGTGACATGGTACGCACGGAAAGTGAACTGGCACTCTACACCGACGGATCCAAAATGGATGTTGGCACAGGTGCCGGAGTCTACTTTGAGTCTCGGGATATGCATCGCTCCTACAGGCTAGATGATGGATGCAGTGTCTTCCAAGCTGAGGTCTTCGCTATCAAGCAAGCGGCGGACCTGATCAGCAAAGAGAATATCACAGGAAAAAGGATCAGCATCTATGTTGACAGCCAGGCAGCCATTAAGGCTCTGCAGGCAGCATGGATAAGATCCAAACTCGTCAAAATCTGTAAGGAGAAGTTAGAAGAGATATCCAATGTAAATGAGGTGACCCTTTGCTGGGTACCTGGTCATATGAATATCTCCGGAAACGAGAGGGCGGACGAGTTGGCTAGGGTGGGATCAGGTGCTAATATTGCGCAGATCTCAGCTGATGCCAAAACACCACTCAGTGCGCTCTACAGGGAGATACAGACGGAGCTATTGGCGAAAGCCAATAAGCGATGGTGTCGCTTAGATACATGCGCAACGGCGAAATTGACCTGGCCCGTCTATGATAAGAAAAGAACGGAAAATCTGCTGAAGTTCAATCGTGGGAACATTCGACTGGCAGTCGGTGCCCTCACCGGGCATTGCATGCTATCTTATCATGCAGCTCGACTAGGCCAGCCCTACAATGACTTCTGTAGAAGCTGCAGGGACGAAGAGGAAATTGAGTCCGTTCGTCACCTGCTGTGCGAATGCCCGGCGCTAGCCCAAAAAAGGAATATTTTCCTGGGAAGATACTTCCTTTCGGGACTAGAAGAGGTAGGTAATATCGGGCTGAACAGAATACTAGGATTTTTATCCTCGTCTGGCTGGTTCAGCTCGACAGTAAATGTATAGGTATCAACGGGTTAAACAAAACAGGTGGGCACAATGGACTCAACGTAGTCTACGTGAGCCTTGACTTTACGTCAATAGGGCACCCATATACCTAACCTAACCATGTCTTTGGTGTATAGCAGGTAAAGCAGTGGACCAAATACGCTTCCCTGGGGAAAGCCAGCCGTAATTGTCCTAACATTTGAGTGCTGGCTCCCGTGTTTAACACGTTATAGTCTATCAGATAAGTGATTTGTCCAGAACGTTCGAGAATTGTTCGGGGATGACTTGTCTCAGATTATAGCCCAAACTATCGTGCCACATTTTATTAAAGGCTGGGGAGACGTCAAGAAATACACTCGAACATATTGGCTTATGTTCCAGTGATTTTTCGACCACTTGGTCCAGAGTGGAATACTTGCATCTAAAACCAAACTGATGATCCGGTAAAAGACGCTTCTCTTCGAAGATCGGTTTTAAGTTATAATTCATTCGAAGACATTCGAAATTATAAGCAATATTGGGCGAGAGCGCCCAATGGTGCAGTGGCCAGTGTGTTGGCCTCTGACGCTGATGACACGGGATCGAATCCCGACAACAGCCAAGTCATCGAGCCTGCTTTTCACGGTGCCTCTCCTCAGCGGGGTACTTACAAACTCCGCTGTAGTATAATTGTCAAGAAAAGCTTCTCGAATTTCGCCGTTCGGAACCGGTAATAAACTGTAGGTCCCTTTCACCAATGGGAAAATAAAATCACACACAATATGGGTGATTGAGAGAAGCTCGGCTTTGGTCCTTCATGGACCAATGTCAACATACATACATTGGAAGGTAAGATTTTTTATCCGTCGGTGGCTTTCCGGCCTTAAGAACCATAATAATGTCGGCGACCTTCCATTGGCTCTGTACGGTTCTAAGCTATGCGCTGCGGTAACAAGATATAAAAGTTTGAGCAGAGCTTTTCTCGGCAAATTTTTAAGGACATCTCCTGTAATTAAGTCGTAGCCTGGTGCTATATTTGACTTTTTTTCAATGCAGAAATTCATATGTCTGATCATGATCTGATTTGAAAAAGAAAAAATAGATTTTTAACTTTTATTCAAAACCAAAACATGTCTGGTCAATGAAAAAAAATCAACCACAAGTTCGGGGACCGGTCAATAAATACCCGTCTTCTAAAATACATGTCATTCATGAGAGTAGTTATGATCACCGTCGGATACTATCATTTGATAGGCCACTTAATGATAAAAATCGCAATTTCTGCTTTGAATTTTCGTAAAAATGGAAAAAGAGCAGTTTCGTATAGTAATTCGCTTTTTAATTTTGAACAGGAAAACTTCCCAGTCGACGAAAGAAATTCGAAATTCTATCTTTAAAAATGATATGTGTTCAATGACTTCGAGTGTCATCGTACCTCTGTTTTTAAGAGCAGCTCTTTAGTGGCAAAAATTGCTAAAAAAAAATCGTATTACCTCAGAAAAATAGCTGGGGCTATAGAAAAAGCTAGTGAGGAGCTTACAGTCTTTAAATAATGTTTACATGACAAACTTTATGACCTGCTTTCATAAAACCCATAATAAGAAGGACCAAAAAGTGAAAAAAAAAAACACGGGTGACCACTATCCAAATTTAGAAATTCTGAATGTTAAGGTGTCCATCGTACTTACCATGAAAACCATTAAATTGTAAAACAGCAAACGAAATTTTGATCGCGTTTTGTCGCCAGTGCAGTCGCAATCACAACAAATCCTTCACTTTCCATGCGCATAACTCCGATCCACGGATGTTCCCAGCAATGTTTGCCAAATAAAATTAAAAAAAATCCCTCTGCACCACTGAAGAAATGTATATCTCCAGAACGTAGGACTCGCGTGCTTTTCACTTATGTATGTACAAACAAAAATAAAAAAAATAGAAAAAGAGGCGCAAAAGTCGTCGAATGGAAACTGAAAACACTATCAACACTTGAGTACCCGTGTGAACCAAAACGTAGATGTCACCAGCAATACAACACACCCGAGCAACTGCAGCCGATGATAAATACAAATAAAAAAGAAAAAAAACTTATCACACTCAGAGCACACTGCCTTTATCATCCACCTTTATCTTGTAGATAGAAGCCGCAAAGTGCTACACCCAATACACGTACTAAACAGATGCAATATAACGTGATTACAGTATTGGGGGGAAAAAAAATTCAAAACAAAAAACTTATATAAATGATAATGCCCTTTCATTAGGTTGGTCTGGTTAGCGGCTTGACTACAACGGGTTCACATAGTCCGGTTTACAAGTGCTCCATTGCTGCATATAGTCGTATAGTGCTGACATAACACAAGTCGCACGCGATCGGCGATTTATTTGCCTCTGAGCGAAGCGCACACACATGCAAAGTCGCATCAATTTAATTATCCGCGGGCGGGAACTGGCATAAATCTAATTCCAGACTGGAGGGATGGTCACTATGTGACAGGTAGTGCTGCATATCCGGTACTCGTCGTATGTACGAGGGGTAGAGAATGCATTGACATCGGTCCAATTGGAAATATCCGGCTGTAAAGGCAGTTTAATTATGCCCACACCCCATAGTCACAACGCAAAAAAAAAAAAAATAAATAAACGAAAATCCAATCCCAGCAACAGTGTGACCTTGCTGTATAGTACACTGTCTAGAATTGAGACCGTAAGTTTGTTGTCTTCTGTCACACACTCACTAACACTGTCTACGGGGCTTCGAGCAGCACCTGTCTAATCGGACAAGCTGATGCGGTACAGGTGTCAAAATATTCGTTCGTTACACAGTTACTCCATCAACAACGCCGCCTGCGTTCAAGTGCAACGATAACTTCACCAAAAAAAAAAAAAAAAACGAAAGGAAAAACGAAAAAATTTAATGAAAACAAACGTAAACAGCTTAACGACAACAACTGATCACGGTATTCTCGTCGCCGTGGTCGCGGTCGTTATTGTATTCTCAACATTCTGAGTCATGTCCACCGCCGGAGATAACGCGTCCAAAAATCATTTCATCATTTCGCGGTCAAAACAAAAAAAAAAAAAACAGAAAACAAAAATTATTTAAATTTTCAAAACAAAAAAGGAAAATAAATTCGAACGACGACGAAACAAATGAAAAAGACGAAGAAGCGAGATACAAAAAATAAAAAGGCGAAAAAGCCGAACACACGTTATGCCGCCTCACGGGACAGCTCAGTACTGCCTCTACCCGGGCTCCAGTCGAAGTTGTCTACCCCCAGTCGAGTTTTATCTTTTAAGTTACACCAGTTAACCAGCCAACAAGCGGCCAACCAAACAGCCACCCAACATTCAACAAAACTTCAGATTGTTTACCTACACCTATTATGTGGTGGAGGCACCTATCTCTCTGGCCCCACAACTGCATCATCATCATCGTCAACATCATCATATTGTTACCGTCATCTTCATCGTTGTCGTTGTGCCGTTGCTGCGGGTGTCCACCACTGCTGTGGCATCGGCTTAAGAGAAAGGTAGATACAAAGAGCTCGAATCTCGGAGCGAGTATACCATGCTGGACTATAGGTATGTACATACATCAGCTGAGTGTTTGGCTCTTTTCTCTTTTGGCGCCGAACCGGTGTAGACATAACAGTAAACAAAACCTCAGTCTCACGTGTGTATAGATGGTAGTATTTGAATAAAGCTCTATCGCAAAAGCTGTTGTGCGAACAGGTGGATCACAGGCAGCACAATTTAGTGCCACCGAGCAAAGGGTGGCTTTATGGCGTTTTCATCAAGTCGATGGTTTCATTATGCAACTTGTTCGAGAACGCTGAACGACCACCTGTTCCCGTCACTTTTGTACCATACACCGTGGGATGTACCCATCACTTGGCTGACTCCCGACACAGAAGGTCAGAACTGACTTCATTTGCTTTCCATTTTCCAACCGATCCAATCGTACCAAAAAGAAAAAAAAAATCTCCCAAAACGAATTCAAAGCATCTCAACATCTTTGCATCTCTGCACATCACCCTCTGCCCACTCTCACACACACAGACAAGAGTTACCATGCTCAATTCAAATGCAAACATCCATCACGAGGACCGAGGAAAAGTCAGTGTGTGATTAGTCACGACCTTTTATGGAATTCACATAGTTTTTCGTTGGCCAGATCCACCTCTCACAGATCCCTTACCCATGTCTATTTGCGTACCATCATTTCCATGTAAATCAGTAGCTATCATCTCGAATTTCGAACGACAACGTCCGTCGTCGGTCGGACACACATGGTCGTTCGGTTCGGTCGACTGTGGTCAGGATGGTTCCCATAACCCATTTCCATTTCACCGGCCAACGATGTCACTCAAACGTGTGCATTCACTATGCACACAATTTGGCAAACGGTAGACTCCCGAGATGTACCTACATAATGGGCCCACTATGCAGATACAAAATCGCCACCAGGGAATAACCGAATAACCAACAATCTGCTCTCTGTATGCCAATTGACCATGTACACAGTGCAGTCGAGACAGGACAACGAATAGTACGTATGTATGTACATTTTATGTAGCTGGAACGATTTAATTGATTGATAACGTCATTTTGCGGTGGCGTAGATACCATTGACTGTATCTTGTCAGATGTATTGGCAGGTTGATCTCTAGTCTAGTGGCTGCTGGTTGTCCACACGATTTTTTCACGAAATCAATTTCGCATCTCACTGTTTCAAACGCAACTCTTTCTATTATACATACATACATACATGCATCACCATCGTCATCCTTACGATCATCATCAGCAATCGCATGTGGGAGATACGGAGCCGTACTAGCAGAAGAGAAAGAGCCCAAGTTGCATCTAGCACTATGGCAATGTGAATTTTTGGTCCAATTTCGTGTGGTAAGGCGATCTCCACTTTAGGATCTGCCGAGCAAAAAACTCGTTCGTGATTTTCAGTTTCTCCCAAACGATGGCTACCTCTCCATGTACGAGTAGGTATGGATATGAACTTAGCAAGCGGTCGTTTTAGGAACAGAAGCGGTACAACAGCGTTCGCATAGAAAAAGTTTAATTTTAATTGAAGCAGAGCACTTTCAGTGGTTCCCACGCCTGATCCTACATACTACATTGCACGAGTAGATACATCACCTCTCTATGTATGTATGTGTGCATTCGAAATGGCCAGGTAATGAAGTTATGAATCGTGGTACCATTGCGCCGTGTACATAACATGTGGGAAGATGTTGAGCATCACATAAATCTTTCGCATTTGGAAAGAGTGACTGGGATGTTGGCAAGTCGCTTAATTCGAGACCTTTGACTCTACATCACTACTGTTGCTTGATATCTACTTCAATCTGTACACACTTTAATACGGATACGTGTTCAAACTGCAGAGTTTCGGTAAAAGTTACTAATTGCAAATGTCAACGAAAACATTTTAGCCACCACAAATCCTTGACCCCTGTGGATACATCCACTTGTCTATTGGCACTATCCGAATGCAATAATTGAAAAGTCAGAAGAGACTACCATCTGTCCGATGTGTGGGCGTAGATGTACTGGAATTTCCATTTCCGGTAAATAACAGTGTAAATGCAAATGCAATTAACCGTCAGCAAAAGTTATCCGGAAAAGTTAGTGCAAAACTTTCAAGACCCACACTCGTACCTCGAAGAGAATGAACAATTCTAATCATAACAAAGATACTAAGTAAAGTGGATTTGTATGTCTTATTCATTAGATGCAATTAGTTGCGAACGGGAGGGATATTCGATGGGTCATTGTGGGCGCGGAGTTAGGTGGCTTAAGAGGCTTATACCAGATATTCTCTGAGTCTACACTGGGGACGAAGAGAACGAATTGAGCTTTTTGGAGCTCTAAGCTTTTGGGGGACAATACTACATATATCGAGTGTATAGTTCTAGGCTTAGGGGGTGTGGAGCTTTCGGAAGCTGCTTTGGTGCGCAGTTGTTTTTCAGTTTTAGTTAGTCGTCCGAGTGTAGTGATTATCTAATGTAAACAAGCTACTACGTAACGTACGTAGACTGCTTTAAGAGCATTGAGCATTGACAGATGATGATGAGACTAACAGAGGCCACGTAGGGGTAGCGTATCCCACGTGCTCTCGTCCGTAATCTAGCAGCTCTGTAAGTAAGTCCTATTTCCAGCTTCTCGTGGTGCCACCTTGGGATTTCTATAATATATGAAATCGCGGACGGAAAAGGGTAAATGGTGAGTTTCCTGTGCCACAAAACAGGATAAGTGTCGGATGAGCCGATGACGACCCAGGAAACAAAAACAAAAGGGAAAATGATACATGGAATGTTAGGACCCTCAACAGACCATGTGCAGGCGAACAACTTGCGGAGGCCCTAGACTGCTAGAAGGCAGATATTACTGCAATGTGCCATGGTGTGGACCGAGCGAAAGGCGGATGAGAAACTGTGACATCTATTACGGCGACTGCTACAAGGAGAGAAGGCACCGCTTATTCGAATGCAAATTTGTTGTTAGAGGTAGACTTCGGCAAAAAGTCTTGAGCTTCCGGCATCCAGGTTAAGTTCGCCAACATCAGCCTAATTTGCGCTCACGCCTCTACAAAAGGCACGGATGACTCTGCTCGTGAGCATTATGGGCGGAAGAGAAGGAAGAAGCAAGATCGAAGATATGGAATGAATAAAACCAACATGCCAGGGATATAAGGTCGGAACGAAGGCCTGTAGGGACGAAAATAGAAACCTAGTAGTGGATTTACAGTCCATACTAAGAATCTGGAAAGAATACTTCTGCACACTGCATAACGGCGATGACGAAACAGATCGCGCTGTCGCGAGTATCCTATTCACAATGAAGGATGATAGCTGGATGAAGTTAGGAATGCTTCTTCTAAGCTTAAGTTCAACAAAGCTGCTGGAGCAGACGGATTACCTGCCGAGCTCTTTACGGCAGCTGGAGATGACCCTGTTGGGAGCATGCACCAGCTCATTTGTAAGATATGGTCAGAGGAATGCACGCCCGATGAATGGAATCTTAGTATCGTTTGCCCGATCCACAAGAAAGGAAAACCCTTTGTCTCCGCCAGCTACAGAGGTATAAGTCTTCTGAATGCTGTACTGTGTGAATGCCTGAAACCGTTCGTTAATAAGCTGATTGGTCCATTTCAATGTGGCTTCAGGCCCGGGAAGTCCACTATATATCAATTATTCACACTGCGGCGGATCCTGGGAAAAACAAACGAGTTACAGATCGACACCCACCATCTGTTTGCCGACTTTAAGGCTGCATACGATAGCATAAATAGAGACGAGCTATACAATGCCATGTTTAGTTTTGACGAGCCTGTCAAACTCATCAGATTATGCAGGATGACATTGGAGAATTCTCGCTGCTTCATCAGGGTCGGAAGCTACCTAACCGACACCTTTTATGTCAAAAAAGTTTGTAGACCGGGCGACACGCTATCGTGTGACTTTTTCAACATTGTCCTTGAAAGGACCGTGTAAAACCCACTGGTCAACACGAGGGGCACTATCTTTTTCAAGTCCGTACAATTGCTCGCGTATACCGATGACATTGACATTGAGGCCTTAACGAGCATTGAGGCGGAAGCGGCTAAAATGAGACTGGCGGTAAATGACGGCAAGACGAAATATATGCTGCAGCCAACCTGGCCACCAGCCAGCTAATCTGGCAACCAGCCACCTAACCAGGCCACCAGGAGGAGGCCAACCTAACCACCACCGAGCCAACCAGCCAGCCAACCTGGCCACCAGCTAACCAACCTGGCCACCTGCCAGCCAATTTAGCCACCAGCCAGTCAACCAGGCCACCTGCCATCCAACTTAGCCACCAGCCAGCTTACTTGACCCATAGCCAGCCGGCTTTGCCACCAGTCAGCCAACCCTGCCGCCAGCTAGCCGACCTGGCCACCTGCTAGCCAGCCATGCCACCAGCCAGCAAATCTGCACCAGCCAGTCAACCAAGCCACCACCCAACCAACCTGGCCACCAGCCAGTCGCCCTGGCCACCTGCCATCCAACTTAACCAGCAGCCATCCAACTTTGCCACCAGACAACCAATCTGGCCACACGCCAGCCTACTAAGCCACCAGCCAACCTGGCCACCAGCCAATCAACCTGGCTAAATGCCATCCAATTTAGACACCAGCCGGCCAACCTGACCATCAGCCAGCCAAACTTGCCACCAGCCACCCACCTTGCCACCAGCCAGCCAACCTGGCCCCTGCCAGCCAGCTTTGCCACCAGTCAGCCACCCTTGTCGCCAGGTAGCCAGACGACCTGGTCACCTAGCTATCTTGCCACCAGCCAGCCAACCTGGGTACCTGCCATCCAACTTAGCCACCGGCCAGCCCACTTGGCCAATAGCTACCCAGCTTTGCCACCAGTCAGGCAACCTTGCTGCCAACCAGCCGACCTATCACCTGCTAGCCAACCTTGCCACCAGCCAGCAAATCTGGACCAGCCAGCCAACCTTGCCACCAGCCACCCACTTTGCCACCGGACAGCCAACCTTGCCACCAGACAGCCAATCTGGCCTACAACCAGCCATCTTGGCCACCAGACAGACAACCCAGCTACCGGAGACTCAACCTGACCAGTTAGTTAGAACCAGTTACTTAGATCTCTGCTAATAAGCAAGGTCATTTCGAGTAACAATTTCAGTGACCCTTTTGAAAAGGTCAGTGACCCTATTGAATAGGTCAGTGACCTTGCTGAAAAGTTCAGTGACCCTGGTCAAAAGTTCAGTGACCTTGTCGAAAAGGTCAGTGACCTTGCTGAAAAGTTCAGTGACCTTGTCGAAAAGGTCAGTGACCTTGTTGAAAAGGTCAGTGACTTTGCTGAAAAGTTCGTGACCTTGCTGAAAAGGTCAGCGAACTTCAATGACCTTGTTGAAAAATTCAGTGACCTTGGCCAGGTTGGCTGTCTGGTGGCCAGGGTAACTGGCCGGTAGCCAGGTTTTCTTGCTGTTGGCCAGGTTGTAGGGTTCTTGGCCAGGTTGGCTGGCTGGTGGCCAGGATGGCTGGCTGTTGGCCAAGGCAGCTGGCTGGTGGCCCGGTTGGTTGGCTCGTGGCCAGGCTAGCTGGCTGGATTGCCAGGTTAGCTGGCTGGTGGACAAGTTGGCTGGCTAGTGGCAAGATAAGCTAGCAGGTGGCTAAGTTGGTTGGCTGGTGTCCAGTTTGGCTGGCTGATGGCCAGGTTGGCTGGTAACCAAGTTGGCTGGTGGCCTTGTTGACTGGTAGCCTTGTTGACTGGCTGCCGGCCATGTTTGCTGGCTGGCTGCCAGGTTAGCTGGCTCGTGGCCAGGTTGGGTGGCTGGTGGCAAGCTTACCAAGTTGGTGACAAGGTTGACTGGGAGGTTATGTTGGCCGACGGGTGGCCTGGTTGGCTGACTGGCAGTCAGATTGGCTGGTTGGTGGCCAGGCTAGCTGGCCGGGGACCAGGTTGGGTGGCCAGATTGGAAGGATGGTGGCCAGGTTGGCTGGCTGCTGGAGAGGTCTTGTGACTGATGACCAGGTTGGCTGACTGGCGGCCAAATTGGTTGGCTGGTGTCTAGGTTAGCTAGCTGATGGCCAGGTTGGCTGATGACCAAGTTGGCTGGTGGCCTTGTTGACTGGCTGCCGGCCATGTTTGCCGGATGGCTGCCAGGTTAGCTGGCTCGTGGACAGGTTGGCTCGATGGTGGCAGGATTATAAAGCTAGTGGCCAGGTTGACTGGGGAGTTATGTTGGCCGACGGGTGGCCTGGTTGGCTGGCTGGTGGTCAGTTTCGCTGGTTGGTGACTAGGCTAGCTCGTAGGTGATCAGGCCAGCTGGCCGGGGACCAGGTTGGATGGCCGGTGAGCAGATTTACCGGTTGGTGGCCAGGTTGGCTGGCTGGTGGAGAGGTCTTGTGACTGGTGGACAGGTTGGCCGACTGACGGCCAAATTGGCTGGCTGGTGGCCAGCGAAGCTGGTTGGTGGCCCGGTTAGCTGGCTGGTTATTGGCAGGGCTGACTGGCTTGTGTTCATGTTCGTTGGCTGGCGGCAAGGTTGGCTGGCTTGTGGCAAAGCAGGCTGATAGGTGACCGGGTTGGCCGGCCAGAGGCCAGGTTGGGAGGCTGGGGGCCAAGTTGACTGGCTGGTGGTCAGGTTGGGCGGCAGGTGGTTAGCTGGTTGGTGGCCAGTGAAGCTGATTGGTAGCTAAGTTGGCTGGCCCTCGGCATTGTTGGCTGGCAGATACCCAGATTGGCCGGATGGTGGCCAGGTTGGCTGACTGTTGTCCAGGTTCGCTGGCTGGTGGCTAGGTTAGCCAGCTGGTGGCTAGGTTAGCCAGCTGGTGGCTAGGTTAGCCAGCTGGTGGCTGGGTTAGCCAGCTGGTAGTCAGTTTGGTTGGCTGGTGACCAAGTTGGCGGATGGCCTTGTTGGCTGGCTGGTTGTCAGGTTAGCTAGCTGGTTGCCAGGTGGCCAGCGAACGTTGCATGTAGCACGTTTAATGTTGGCTTGAGGCCCGATTAGCTGGCTGGTTATTGGCAGGGCTGACTGGCTGGTGGTCAGGTTGGTTGGCCCTCGGCAGAGTTGGCTGGCAGATGGCCAAGTTGGCCGCATGGTTGCCAGGTTGGTTGGCTGGTGGCCAGGGAAGCTGGTTGCTGGCCCGGTTAGCTGGCTGGTTGTTGCCAGGGCTGACTGGCTTGTGTTCATGTTCGTTGGCTGGCGGCAAGGTTGGCTGGCTTGTGGCAAAGCAGGCTGATAGCTGACCGGGTTGGCCGGCTAGAGGCCAGGTTGGGAGTCTGGAGCAAAGTTGACTGGCTGGTGGTCAGATTGGGCGGCAGGTGGTTAGCTGGCTTGTGGCCAGTGAAGCTGGTTGGTAGCCAAGTTGGTTGGCCCTCGGCATTGTTGGCTGGCAGATACACAGATTGGCCGGATGGTGGCCAGGTTGGTGGCCAGGTTGGCTGACTGGTGCCCAGGTTGGCTGCGTGGTGGTTGAGTTGGCCTCCTCCTGGTGGCCTTGTTAGCGGGCTGGTTGCCAGGTTAGCTGGTTGGTTGGCTCTCGACAGGGTTGGCTAGCAGATGGCGAGATTGGCCGGATGGTGGCCAAGTTGGCTGGCTGGTGGCCAGGAAACTTGGCTTGAGGCCCGATTAGCTGGCTGGTTATTGGCAGGGCTGTCTGGCTGGTGGTCAGGTTGCTTTGGCTGGCAGCAAGGTTGGCTGGCTGATGGCAAAGCTGGCTGGCAGGTGACCGGGTTGACTGGCTAGTGGTCAGGTTGGGAGGGTGGGAGCCAAGCTGGCTTTCAGATGGCCAGGTTGGCTGTCTGGTAGCATGGTTGGCTGGCTGGTGGGCAGATTGGTTGACTGGTGGCCAGGTTCGCTGGCTGGTGGCCAGGTCAGCTGGGTGGTGGCCAGTGAAGCCGGTTGGTGGCCGAGTGAGCTGGCTGGTGGCCAATGAAGCCGGCTTGTGGCCGGGTCAGCTGGCTGGGGGCCAGGTTGGTTGGCCCTCGGCATTGTTGACTGGTAGATTGCCAGATTGGCCAAATGGTGACAAGGTTGGCTAGCCTGTTGCAAGGTTGACTAACTTCTAGCAAGATTGGCTGGCTGGTGGCAAGGCTGACTGACAATGCTGGCTGGCTATTGGTCAAGTTGGCTGGCTGGTGGCTAAGTTGGATGGCAGGTGACCGGGTTGACTATCTAGTGGTCACGTTGAGAGGCTGGAAGCCAAGCTAGCTTTCAGGTGGCCAGGTTGGCTGGCTGGTAGCAAGGTTGGCTGACTGGTGGCTAGGTTGGCTGAATGACGGCCAGATAGGCTGGCTTGCAGCCAGGTTGGCATGCTGATGGGCAGATTGGCTGGCTGGTGGCCAGTGAAGCCGGTTGGTGGCCGGGTCAGCTGGCTGGGGGCCAGGTGGGTTGGCCCTCGGCAGGGTTGGCTATCAGATTCCCAGATTGGCCAAACGGTGACAAGGTTGACTAACTTCTGGCAAGAGTGGCTGGCTGCTTGCAAAGTTGGTTGGTTGGCTGGTCCAGTTTGGGGGACTCGTGGCCAAGCTGGCTGGCAGGTGATCGGGTTGGGTGACTAGCGGCCTGGTTGACAGAGTGGTCGCCAGGTTTTTCGGCCAGTGGAGAGGTTGGCTGGCTGGAGGCCAGTTTAGCAGGCTGAAGGGGTTTGGCTGATGGCAAGGTTAACTAGCTGGTGGCCAAGTAGGCTGGCTGTTGGCCGGGTTGCCTGACGGCAAGGTTAGTTAGCTGGTGGCCAAGTTGACTTGCAGGTGGCCGGCTTAGCTGGCTTGCAGGTGGCCGGGTTGGCAGGCTGGTAACTAAGTTGGTTGGCCATCTGGTTGCCAGTTCGTTGCACGTTGCACGTTGCAGATGGCATGTTGCAGAATGCAGAGTGCGTCGCATGTTGCAAGTTGCACGTTTCACTTGGCACGCTGCATGTTGGACGTTGCACTTTGCATGTCGCACGTTGCGCGCTACGCATTGCACGTCGCACGTTGCACATTGCATGTTGTACATTGTACGTTGCACGCTTCAATTTGCACGCTACACGTTGTGCGTTGCATGTTGCACGTCGCAAGTCGCATGTTCCAGGTTGCACGTTGCATGTTGTACGTTGCACGTTGCACGTTTCACTGGGCACGTTACATGTTGCAGGTTGCATGTTGTACGTTGCACGTTGCACGTTTCATTTGGAATGTTGCATGTTGCGCGTTGCATGTTGCACGTTGCACACTGCACGTTGCTCGTTGCATTTTGCACGTTGCATGTTGCACGTTGCACCTTGCATGTTGCACGTTCCATGTAGCACGTTTCATGTTGCACGTTGCATGTTGCACGTTGCATGTTGCGCTCTGCACGTTGCATGTTGCACGATGCACGTTGCAGTTTGCACGTTGCACATTGCACGTTGCACATTGCACGTTGCACATTGCATGTTGCACGCTACATGTTGTGCATTGCCATCTAACATGGCCACCAGCCCAACAACCTGGCCACCAATTAGCCGACCTACCCATCAGTCAACCCATCTGGCCCCCAGCCAGCTAGCCTGGCAACCAGCCAGCTAATCTAGCAACTAGCCAGCTAACCTGGCCAGCAGGTGGAGGCCAACTCAACCACCACGCAGCCAACCTGGCCACCAGCCAGCTAACCTGGCAACCAGCCGCCTAACCAGGCCACCAGGAGGAGGCCAATCCAACCACCACCGAGCCAATCTAGCCACCAGCTAGCCGACCTGGCCACCTGCTGGCCAGTGCTGCCATCAGCCAGCAAACCTGCACCAGCCAGTCAACCTTGAAACCAGCCAGCCAACCTGGCCACCTGCCCGCCAACTTAGCCACCAGCCAGCCAACCAGGCCACCTGCCAGTCAGCTTTGCCACCAGTAAGCCAACCTTGCCACCGGCCAGCCAACCTTGCCACCAGCCAACCAACCTGGCCACCTGCCAGCCAACTAAGCCACCAGCTAGCCAACCTGGCCACCAGCCGGCCAACCTGGCTACTAGCCAGCCAACCTAGCCACCACCCAGCCAACCTGGCCACCAGCCAGTCAACCTGGTCCCCTGCCATCCAACATAGCCGCCAGCCAGCTAACTTGACCAATAGCCAGCCGGATTTGCCACCAGTCAGACAACCCTGCCGCCAGCTAGCTGACCTGGCCACCTGCTGGCCAACTTTGCCACCAGCTAGCAAATCTGGACTAGCCAGCCAACCTTGCCACCAGCCAGCCAACCTGGCCAGATGCCATCCAACTTAGCCACCAGCCAGCCAACCTGACCACCAGGCAGACAACCTTGCCACCTGCCAGCCAACTTGACCAATAGCCAGCCATCTTTGCAACCACTCAGCCAACCTTGCCGCCAACCAGCCGACCTAGCCAACCCCGTCACCTGGAAATAAATCTGCATCAGCCAAGTAACCTTGACAGTAGTCAGGTAACCTGGCCACATGCTAACCGACTTAACCAGCAGCCAGCCAACTTAGCCACCAGCCAATCAACCTGGCCACCCGCCAGCCAACTAAGCCACCAGGAAACCTAGCCACCAGCCAACCAACCTGGCCAAATGCCATCCAATTTAGCCACCAGCCGGCCAACCTGATCATCAGTCAGCCAAACTTGCCACCAGCCACCCACCTTGCCACCAGCCAGCCAACCTGGCCCCTGCCAGCCAGCTTTGCCACCAGTAAAAGCTGGGGATGAAAACCTAAGGTAATCCACTAGTTATATACCGGGATAGTAAAACCTATCATCACCCATGCGTCCGCAGTATGGTGAACAAAATTTGAGCAAAAAAGGATAATCGTTATACTTCAACGCCTTCAGAGACTAGCGTACCTTGCCATTACTGACGCTATGCAAACCTGCCCTACGACAACGCAAGAAGCACTGATTGGACTTACTCCACTGCACTTTTCTATAAAAGAAGGTGCAATCATAATTCTTTGCTGGGGAACAGGCCTATCATGCAGACCAATGGGTCATATTTCCATCCTGCAAGATCTTTATGGGCTGGATATGATTACCACGGTCTCGGATGCATCACCAAATACCTTCACTTTTGGCAAGAGGTTTGAGTAATTGATCCCAATACGCACAGCTTACGAAACCAGTGAGCCCCTGCTCATCGTAAAATGCCTTATATGGTACACTGATGGCTCCAAGGTGGTTTATAGCGTTGCCGCCGACATCTTTTGACCAAATCGGAATATGTTGAAGGCTCTAGGTATGAGTGCTAGTACTTTCCAAGCTGAATTATATGCCATCCTGACGTGCGTCAACCTGAACTTAGAGACTGGCATAGGAGGAGTAACCATCAATATACTCTCTAATAGCCAACTCTAAATCCATTAAGGAATGCCATGATGCCCTAAAGGACCTTGCTAAGAGAAATAAGGTCAAACTCTCTTAGTTGTCAGGGCGCAAAGGCATTAAGGGCAATGAATCGCGAAACGTGCATAGGTGCCGAATCTTTCTGCGGCATTTCCTAGTCTAAGATTAACTTCTCCTTAGACAAGTGGAAAAAATCACACCACCTGCCCGTTTACACACATCGCCAGCTACAAACTTGACGTATCATAAATCACGGTAATCAAAAGGGAATTCCGATCACCTCATGTAAGTAAACTTAATCTCTTATCAGTGCGCGTTTCGCTGCTAACAAACATGTGTTTTCCATTCGCAACTAATCTAAATTGCAGACATGTCAAAATACCCACTTGAACCTTATCTACGTGCAGTACTTTCTTTTTTTGGTGGCGTTACAGTCTATGAAGGACTAGAGCGAAGCTTCTCTCAATCACCCGTGTTGTGTGTGATTTATTTTTTTCATAGGTGAAAGGGACCTACAGTTTAATGCCGATTCCGAATGGCGTGAGTCGAGAAGCTTTTTCAAGGCAAGTTCTACTATGGGGGGTTTTGCCAGTACCCCGCCGAGGAGGGACGCCGCGAAATAAACATTCGATGGCGTGGGTCTTATCGGGATCCGAATTCGCTCATCGTGCGTCAGAGTCCAACACACTAACCACTGCACCCTCCTACGTGCATTACTAAGTGCCGGTAATCGGCCGGTAAATCGAATGATTTCTAAGAAGCCCAGACAGTGTACTGATTCCCTCTCAAATCGAGTGATTGGCACTCTATAGTCGTCTTGGAATGAGCATCTTAACGAACGTGATTCGAAATAACCCACAGCTTCTGAGGAGACTTGTTCAGCGGTTGGTTTGAGAAATTCTTGAATTTTCCAACAAATTCTAATTGCGTTCGGGGGTTTTAACGCCGTGACACGCGTTATGTGACTGTGAATATCGAGTCAACGCTTGTTCGAAACCAACGAGTTGTGGGTTTTTCCCCAAAGTCTTAACTCGAGTCAAGCGATAAAGTACATACAAAACAGTGGACGTGGATGTTTCCTGAGTTTACTTGGATGACCCCAAGGAATGGCCGATGAGGCTAAACAGCGTCCACGTGTTTGCTTTAATCAAATCAACTCTAAACTGTCGCTCTGTGGTTTATTAATAATTCAAGAAGGACACTTCATCCACACAGAGCTCCAACTTCATCTCTAATGCTGTTGCTGGCTGACTCTTTGATATGATGTTTTTCTATTTTCCTGATCTTGGCCTAGTTGGACGGCATATCACCTCAACACACGAGTGCAATGAATACTTGATTGAATGCAAAAGAACAGAAAAAATCCCGAAGGATGTGAGGGAAGATGGAAAAGATACAAAAAAAAAAATACGAAATTTTATAAAGATTTTATCGAGGCCAGGTATGCATGGATTCATTTGTCCATCGCAACGGATTGATTAATTTTGCCTTGAACAGTTCGTCGTATTTTGGTTTGTTCGTTGCCCATTTTCCCTCCTCATTAGAATCTATTGCGGACGTCATGCGACTCGAGGAAATCTCCCAAACCGTCCAATCACAAATCTCTGGACGACAGATAAGCGGAACAAAGCAATTCGAGTGATTTGAGCGATTTAGATACGCGAATACCCACGCCATACTGATACTGGTTTCATGTACTATACATACATCCGCCCATTCAAATCCACGAGATAGACACGCGGTTAAGTAAGCAGCAAGCAATGGTGCTCTGTGTGCTGTGTGCTGTGCTTTGTGGGTTCTGGCATGCTACAGTAATGATTTAGATAAAGCCAACTAATCGACTATCGCGAGTAAAATATAATAACAGATGACCCCACAGCTGAATTGAAGAATTCCGATTGCCGCAAATGCTTAATTAATTATGGTTTTACGGATACACCACGGATGGTGAGGGGGTGGCGAAAAAAAAAATTCATAAAGGGATTGTCGAGCGTGTTACGCACGATAAAAGTCCATTCGACAATGTTGGGCGTGTGCTCAGCTGTAGCGATGTAGCGCTTCTGGGACGGAGGGAGTATAAAGTTAATCCGTGGAATAAATTTGGCGAAGTAATAAATTGCTGAGTTGGGGGGCGGCGATGATACCATTTTCTTTAGCCTTTAACCCCCGGTATGAGTAGTATACCATCCACGAAATGATGATGAATGCAACCCCCCGATATCCGACTTCACGCGCATCCTTGCATTCCTGCCCTGCACATCCCATTGGGTGTTCTGGTTTTTGTTTTTTTTTTTTCATTTCTCCTGTGATTTTGAATTCGAAGCACACAATGCACTAGAACGTTTGCCCCGTAAATGTGCGGTCGAGGTTCTGCACTAGCGGTTATGTTAAGGTACTATGGCAAGCATCAGGTATATATGGTCTTAATTCGGTTTTTCTCATTTCCCTGTTGATGAGGCAAACGAGTATCGTATGGTGCTTAGATATGGTCAGACGGTTTTTGGCTTACCGCACATGGAGGTGCATGTGTGGGGAAGAACGTTTAACAAACTTGCTCCTTTGAATCGTAGGAGCATAGCTCCGGGGTTATGCCAAATTGTATTTTGTGGCAACAGCGATTTGAAAGGAATACGCGAGTGCAGAGAGCACGTACAGATAGATAGTCGGTATCATTGGCGTTCAGACGAAGTAATTTTTTTCTTTCTGTTTTTCGTGTTTAATAATATTTCGGGAGAAAGCGAAAGTGCGATTGAACAAGGGGTTTATGGTGCGGGCACCACAAATCTTGAACGAACGCTCATTATGGATATCGTTTGTATTCAATAAAAATCCGTGATGCGAATAGGTAATCAGGTGACGCTAATGAGGAGATACATACTTCATTCTAGGGTTGATCTGTTCCCCTCCCTGCAACCAAAATTGGCTATAAACTACCTGATGTTAGTGGATAACTGGGTCAAGGGGCGAGGCCTGGGAGTTAATCCGGCGAAAACAGAGATAGTACTCTTTACAAGGAAAAGATCTGTGTCAAGATACACCTACCCCCGTATGAATGGCATCGATCTGATCTTGGCATAATCTTGGACTCCAAGCTTAGTTGGAGAGAAAATATTGAGGAAAGAATCAAAAAGGCCTACGTAGAACTATGTTCATACAGGGTAGCCTTTGGAAAGACATGGGGCCTCAGACCGGGGTTAGTACGTTGGTTGTACACTGCGGTGGTAAGACCTATTCTAGTCTATGACTCGGTTGTCTGGTGGAAAGCGCCTGAGAAGAAATGTCATCTTCAGAGTGTCTGGCTGTGACGGGATCTATGAAGTCCACACCAGCGGCGGCTCTTGAAGTTATGCTGAACCTCCCACCCTTGGACATATACTGCGAGAGCGTCGCAACCAGAACTGCGGTAAGACTACAGGAATCCGGTCTCTGGAAAACGAGTCCTTACGGACACGCATTAGTCTTGGATCGATGGGCCGTCTCGAGATTGAGAACCGTAACGGACTATGTCAGCCGACTTCCTTCCTGGGAGAGGAGATTCTCTTCACTCCAAGGAGGAATGGGCCGGTGATATGGTACGCAAGGAAAGTGAACTGACAATCTACACCGACGGATCCAAAATGGATGTTGGCACAGGTGCCGGAGTCTATGTTAAGCTCATTAAATTCCGATATCGACAGCATCATCCAATGGGGTAAAAACAGTAGAGTGGAATTGAATGCATCCAAAACACAATGCTGTCTCTTGTCGTTAAAGCGTATAACTAACCCGCAGCCATTGTCCATGAATGGCACTTGGATCCCAGAAACCGAAAAGCTCACAATATTAATTGGAGCGACCACATATTCAGTGTCGCCAAGAATGCTGCGAAATGCCTAGGCTTCTTATACAGATGCAAGGAATATTTCTCATCCTTAGGTCTGCCTAAAATCTTCAATGCGTTCATTCGCCCCAAGTAAGAATTTAACGCTGATGTCGGGTCCGGTGCTTCCAAGACCTCATTGCACCTAGTAGACAGAATACAAAAATGCGCGATAAAACCGATAGGTGACTCCAGCACTACCTGAACATTAGACTCGCTCGAACATCGCACGAATGTTTCCTGCCTCTCCCTGTTTTATCGTTACTTCCGCCAAAAATGCTCTGATAAAATAGTCAGTTGCATTCCGCCCCTTCAACGTTTCTCCTGCAACACACGTCTCTCTAGGAATGCTCACCAATATACCCTGACGCCCGCTTTCGGACGTACCGTCAAATATAGAGAATCTTTCATTAACCGAACCACACGAATCTGAAATTCCCTACTGGATACGGTCCTCCGCCCTCAATACAACATGCAAGCATTTAAGATCAATATCCATCGAAGAAGAAGAGGAATTTTTATTGCGAATCATTTAAAAGTTACATTGGTTATCGCACAATTTACATAATTTGTTCAGAGATATGATTTACATGAGAAATCTTACTACTGAGAAATATTTTATACAGTCATTAATATAAAATTTATATGAAGCAAGCATTCTGGGAAAACAACAAAAAGCCCAGTACAACAACAACCAAAAAATGTAAATAAATAGACTAACATATAAATAAATAAATAAATAAATAAATAAATACATAAATAGGTAAATAAATTTATAAATAAATAAATACAAATATTTAAATAAATAAATAATCAGATTCTAAATAAATAAATTAACAATAAATAAATAATAACAGAAATAAAAATTAATATATAAATGTATAAATAAATGAAAATATAAATAAATTAATAAATAAGCAATAAGTAAACAAATATACAAATAAAAATAAGTACATAAATCCATAAATAAATGGAAATATAAATAAATAAAGAAATTGACGGATTATAAATAAATAAATAAATATGTAAGTAAATATATAAAGAATTAAATATAAAAGTAAATTAACAAAGATATAGGTACAAAACACAAAAAAAAATACAGATGACTTTGCAAGGGTATCGAAATCATGTATCATGGTATTGGTTTAACTCGTTTAACAAAGGGTTGTCAGGGATATTGTCAGGGAAGGCACTATCTTCTACAAGTCCATCCAGCTGCTAGGATACGCGGATGATATCGACATCATCGCGTGTTCTCGCCGTGGCATTGTGGAAGCATTCACGGCGATTGAAGAACAGGCGAAACGAATTGGCCTTAAGATCAATGAGGACAAAACGAAATACATGCTGTCAAGCAAAAACCAATCCGTCGCTCACCACCTGGGACAAAACATAACAATTGACAGCTACAATTTCGAGGTAGTTAAGGAGTTTGTCTACCTCGGGGCAAACGTAAATTCCACAAATGACACCACAGTGGAGATCCGGCGTAGAATCGCCCTTGGCAACCGCTGCTACTTCGGCTTGTCCAAACAACTGGGGTCAAAACTCCTCACTCGAAAGACCAAAGTCATGCTTTACAAAACGCTCATTCTGCCAGTCTTGCTGTACGGAGCCGAAAGCTGGACGATAAGCAGGACAGCGGAGCTGATTTTGGGTTCTTTCGAAAGAAAAATTCTGCGCCGGATATTTGGTCCTGTCTGTGAGGAAGGTGAATGGAGAAGAAGACACAACCGCGAACTCTACGAGCTGTACCAAGATGTGGATGTAGTCCGGAAGGCAAGGAGCCGTCGACTACACTGGCTCGGCCACATCGAGCGCATGGACATCAACGCTCCAGCTAAGAGGGTCTTCGACTCCGAGCCTCCTGGTTCGAGAAGAAGAGGAAGACCGAACCTCCGATATAAAGACCAAGTAATCGCGGATGTAAGACATCTTGGTCTTGACAACTGGAAGCAGCGTGCCCGGGACCGTCAAGGATGGAAGGCAGCTATAGCTCAGGCTCAGATCCTCCATGGATCGCAGGCCTGATAAGTAAGTAAGTAAGTAAGTAAGTGTCAGGGATATCGCATCTGATTCTAAATGTTTCAGATAGTTTATGTATCCTGCAAGAGATCATTTCAACATTGGTTCTGCGATGCAAATCCAAAGTAGAATGAAACCAAGGCAGCTTAAGCATCATTTTTAATATTTCATTTTGCGATATTTGTAATTCTTTATGTAACACTTGGCAGAGTCACCCCAAACTTGGCATCCATACAGAAGATTTGCTTGAAAAATGGTTTTGTGTAGAACGATTTTGTTTGCATTTGAGAGCATAGATTTTCGGTTGATAAATGGATATAACATTCTAATTGCAAAATTTATTTTTTAAGGGTCTTAGCATGGTGATCATTAAATATCAATTTTTGGTCCAGATATATGCCGAGATACCTCACGGATGTTTGCCATTGTACTGAATCACGTAAGATGTTGAGTTGATTAGATGGAAGGAAACAAGACTTTCCTTTTCGAGTAAAAAAGACAGCTTGAATCTTTTCGGCGTTAAGCTTTATTTTCCATTTCTTGTAATAATGCTCTAATAATAAGTCAGCGTTTCTTAAGTTCGACTCTATGTTGAGACCGAACTCATGCGACGATAATATTGCGGTATCGTATGCATACATTGCCACATCACAGGAAGGAAGTATAGGAAAATCAGATACATGTAAATTAAATATGACTGGACCTAGAACTGAGCCTTGTGGTACACCAGCATAAAAGTGGATAAGGCCAGAAACACGATTATTAATATACACTTTGAAACTACGGTTTGACACAAAGCATTTGATAATTTTACACAAAAATGGGGGAACATTGAAATTTAGCATTTGGTATACGAGACCGTCATGCCATACTGAATCAAATGCTTTTTCGATATCAAGTAGGATCATTCCTGTAGATTTGCCTATTGCACGATTTCTCTTGATAAGATTACATATTCTTAAGACCTGATGTGAAGTACCGTGGTTACGTCTAAAGCCGAACTGTTCATTAGGAAATATTTTCGTATCTTCTATTCTATTTAATAGCTTTTCTTTAAGAATTCGTTCGTATATCTTACTGACCGAGCTTAATAGGCTAATAGGTCCATAGCTTTCGAGTGCGCCTACGGGTTTTCCTGCCTTTTGTATTGGAATTGTCTTTGCTAATTTCCAAGTATCTGGAAAATATTGAATTTGAAGGCACGAGTTAATGACAAAAGTAAGAAACTCTATTCCCCTTTTTGGCAATTTGTTTAAATAAATTTATACTATCAATTCCACCTGTTTTCCGAACAATTAAGCTGTTAAGAATATATACAGTGTCATTTATTGTAATAAATTCATTTGACGGAGTTAAGTGACTAGATAGGTTGAATGTTCTTAAAGCATCATTTACAATTGCATTAGTATTTGCATCCCCCAGATGATGGGATACCATATGATTTTTGGCAAAATTCTCCGCCAAGGCATTTGCTTTTTCCTTATCTGTACGATACACATTCGTACCGCTCTTAAGGCTGGGGATTTCTTTGTGTTTGCTTTTGATAATTTTTACAATAATCCAGAAAGGTTTAGAGCTTCTATCTAGAGAATTTAACTTTATATTCCACACTCTATTACGGAATTCTTGAATTTTAAAGTGTATCGCATTGTTAAGTTGTTTAACCAGAACACCTATGGTTGGTTGACGTTTTCTTTGCCAGTTCCTCCGGTACATGTTTCTTAATCTCCTCTATCCCTCTTCCTTTCTACCTTCTGTCCACAATGTGTCGCTTACATAATAAGGTTATCAGACCATGAGTGCGCGCAAATTATTTAAAAAAAATTACGCCATAGATACGACTCGCCAATTACTTTCTGTCAAGGTTGCATATACCTGTATGTATTTGGAAAATGTCGCTTTTGTTTGATTGATTGTTGCCAAGTGTGTTAATGCTTCCAGTTGTCAAGACCAAGATGTCTTACATCCGCGATTACTTGGTCTTTATATCGGAGGTTCGGTCTTCCTCTTCTTCTCGAACCAGGAGGCTCGGAGTCGAAGACCCTCTTAGCTGGAGCGTTGATGTCTATGCGCTCGATGTGGCCGAGCCAGTGTAGTCGACGGAGCCTTGCCTTCCGGACTACATCCACATCTTGGTACAGTTCGTAGAGTTCGCGGTTGTGTCTTCTTCTCCATTCACCTTCCTCAAAATCAGCTCCGCTGTCCTGCTTATTGTCCAGCTTTCGGCTCCGTACAGCAAGACTGGCAGAATGAGCGTTTTGTAAAGCATGATTCCGGTCTTTCGGGTGAGGAGTTTTGACCCCAGTTGTTTGGACAAACCGAAGTAGCAACGGTTGCCAAGGGCGATTCTATGCCGGATCTCCACTGTGGTGTCATTTGTGGAATTTACGTTTGCCCCGAGGTAGACAAACTCCTTAACCACCTCGACATTGTAGCTGTCAATTGTTATATTTTGTCCCAGGTGGTGAGCGACGGATTGGTTTTTGCTTGACAGCATGTATTTCGTTTTGTCCTCATTGATCTTAAGACCAACTCGTTTCGCCTGTTCTTCAATCGCCGTGAATGCTTCCACAATGCCACGGCGAGAACACGCGATGATGTCGATATCATCCGCGCATCCTAGCAGCTGGATGGACTTGTAAAAGATAGTGCCTTCCCTGTTGACGCCTGCCCGTCGCACTATCTGCTCCAGCACCAGGTTGAAGAAGTCACATGACAGCGCATCTCCTTGCCGAAATCCGGTGCATGTTTCGAATGGTTCCGAGGTCCTAGAACCGAGTTAGACGGTGCATCGCGTGTTTTTTAGCGTGGCGCGACACAACTGGATCAGTTTTACCGGGATCCCGAATTCGGCCATCGCCCCAAACAGTTCTTCACGATGAATGCTGTCGTATGCGGCTTTGAAATCGATGAAAAGATGGTGTGTATCGATTCGAAACTCGTTGGTCTTTTCCAGGATTTGTCGAAGTGTGAAAATTTGGTCTATAGTTGATTTGCCGGGCCGGAAGCCGCACTGGTAGCTGCCGATTAGTGCGGTGCAAAATGGTTTTAGACGTTCACACAATGCACTGGACAGGATCTTGTATACGACATTGAGCAGGGATATACTTCTATAGTTCTTGCAAGAGGTAGCATCGCCATATAGAGCTGGTATTCCAGTCGTCGGGCATGCTTTCATCTTCCCAAATTCTGCAGATGATCTGGTGCATGCTCCCTACCAGAACATCGCCGCCAGCCTTGAAGAGCTCTGATGGCAAGCCATCTGAGCCTGCGGCCTTGTTGTTCTTCAGCTTCTGAATAGCTATGCCGACTTCTTCGATGCTGGGTGGGAGGATTACTTCAGCGGCTGGAGTTGGGATTTCCTCGGTCCCTACCACTCTCTCTTGGTCATGCTCGTTAAGCAGCTGCTGGAAGTGCTGCTTAAATACATCCACTATTCTCTGCGGGTCGGTGACAAGATTACCCTCGCAGTTTCGAAGAGCCAGGGTGCCCTTTTTGAAGCCTCTTGCAAGGCCTTTTGCTTTCTTGTAAAAGGCTCGTATTTTATGTTTATCCCTAGACTCCTCGATATCCTTGAGCTGGGAGGCTGCGAAGATTCTTTTCTTTTGTCGCAGTAGTTTCTCCTCCTCCCTTCTTCTGGCTCGGTACTCTTCTTGCGCTGCCCTGGTTTTCCTCTGCAGCGCCTTTGGTACGCCTCGTCGGTTGCTGCCTTTTTCTGCTCACACTCGCCATCATACCACGGGTTTCTTGTCGGGGGTGGTAGGTAGTAGTAGGTGGTGGTTTCGGCTACTTCCTGAATGGCTGAGCGGCAATGCAGCCACATATTATTGGCATTTGTGTTCGACGTTGGCATACCGTAGAGTCTTTCGCTCAGCTGCTCCCTGTAGACTCTGGCAACCTCCGGTGTGCTCAGGCGCCCAATGTCAAACCTCCTCCTAATGGACTGGTGCAGCTTTCTGACATTGGAGAGTCGAGCTCTGAATCTTGCTGCTACGAGGAAGTGGTCAGAGTCGACATTTGCCCCTCTGAATGTTCGCACATCCAGGATGTTTGACGCGTGCCTTGCGTCAATGAGCACATGGTCGATTTGGTTGGCGGTTCGACCGTCCGGAGATCGCCAGGTTGCTGTGTGGATTCGCTTGCGAGGGAATCTTGTGCTACTTATCACCGCATTACGAGCTGTCGCAAAGTCAGCGAGTCGGAAGCCGTTATCTGTCATAAGGTCATTAGAGTTCTTATTCAGGGAACGCAATAGAACGTGTTATAGTTTTGACACGTATAATTGTCTCAATTAGAAAGACACAATTAAGTGACACACCTAATTTTAAAGTGTGTCGAACGACACGCTTGTTGCGTGATGTTTAACACACTAGCGTTTGCTGTGTGAGACTTGAATATATGTATGCTTATGCTCGGAAAGGACCAACCAATCAAGTGAATATTGTGACAAAGGTGAGTAAGACCAAACAACCACGCGATTGTTGCTCAAAAATCACGGTCATGTTGACTGTTTTCTCTAATTATCGTGGGTCATGCATTTTTGGCCGGGTCGACCTGCCAGCTTTATGCGCCGCTTGAGTGAATCTATTCGCCTAAAAAGCCTAAGAAAGAACTCTTGTTTTTTGCGCACGATAATGCACCGTCTCAGGCTGTATTCACTCTTCGTGTGACCATATCTCCAAAACTCGGTCCACATCGTTCCGCAACCACCGTATTCACCTGATTTCGCAACGTGCGACTTCTGGCTATACAACAATTTTTTTCAAATATTTTTTTCTCGTGTATTAATTATGACACTCGTAAGTTACTTATTGGTCACCCAACGTAGTTGTGCGTTAGACCGAGTCTGATAAAAACAACCTCAACCTCACTTGTGCCCCACAACCGATACGAAGCGATCAAGCAGCTACAGGTGCCGTCACGAGCCCCTTATCGCAATACAAAATTCAAGAGCAATGCCACGAATTATAAAAAATTCTTCAATCAACTTAAGTAAATATCTTCCTCCATCAATACAACCGTCACAATGACCTCCAAAACGACGGATGCAGCTGTCGCCAACAGTCCCCTACTTTGCTCAGACTCTGTATTCACGCCCACTTTATAAAAATACTTCAAAGTTATTTTCAAAATGACAATTCGAAGTTCATTTTCATTTTCTGCCAAGCCAAAATGTGTGACGAAATTGTGGTTTCTATTTAAATTCATTTCTCACAACAAGCAAATAAATCACTGAAAATAGCATCGTTTACCTTATACCTTTGAGCAGTTGTTGTTGTTTATTTTTTCTGCGTTCTAGAATGATAGCAATGAACATTACTTGAACGAGATAGAAAACCAAATGCTCTTAGCGAGCTGACAAACGCGTTCTTTTTGTTTTTGTCAATCCTTTTAACGATAATTAGTCGCCATGACTTTAGGGCCAAACCGTTAAGTCGTCGAGAGGGTAAAAGTGAATTGCTCTTAGAGCGCATTTACAATATTTTGCTGACTTTCTAGCAATTCGCTGGTGACTGTTGTGGGCTATTTTTTTGTGTATGCAAATGAGCGACATGATTCTAAATGACTTAATCAAAACTTTCCCAAGATAATGTTGAATTCAACGTTCGTTTATGTATTCTCGGGAGTAGGGTGAAGTAGTTACGAGGATTTTGTATTGAAATATAAGAGATAATGTAGGGATGGTAGAACTTCTAGGGAAGCCTGAAAATGACAGTGGTATGCGTTACCGTAATATCTGTCTATCTTAGCAAACAAGAGTGAAGTTGTTTGTAGTGGACCAAAAACCCCCTAATCACCTGATAGCCATAGGCTAATGGGACATACTATCACCATATACACACACTCAACTACATACCACCATCCCCACCTTATCTCATCTATCGTCGCACGTTTGTCTTCGTATCTCGCATTAGTAGCGTCATAGTAAAACTGAAAATTCCTTCGGCCGTTTTATGCCATAAACAACACAGTCAGCCCAACCAGAAAGGCAGTTAGCCAGTGAGTCAAGCAAAACAAAACGAAACGAACTTCACTCAAGCCATAGTACAACGTCGTCGCCCAGGAAGGAGACTGTAACCATCATCAACATCATCATCATCACCATCGCCACAATGATTACCATCAACATCAGCACCAACACCACCACCAGCAGTAGTAGGACGAATCCCAACCTACCGCACCACACCGGCAAAGCATTATGATGAGCTACATGTTTTGATTGCATTGAGATCAAGAGCACGTTTTCATGTTGGCCTAGGTTCGGGTCGGTCGGACTCTTGTTTACATGCTTACTGGCCCATCCACGCTTACCTGTTGTATTCGCTTCCTCCCGGAATAGAACATCAAACCTGCGCACATCATCGTCAACACTTCTCCATACACTACTCGTCTACTACGCCACACTGAATTTGTATCTTACATCTAATCGCCACGTTCTCATGTTGCGATACATTTCATTCAACAATCAAAACCACTTCGCTCGGCAGCATGCTGCTCGAATGTTGCGCGTCCCCCCATTCGTAGTCGTCGTTTAACGTGGAGCTAACGAACGGCACAAACGTTATTTAGTGTTTGGCTATCTTCCACGTTGAACGGTGCCACAGTGGATAAGACAGCACAACTCGCGAACGAAAGAAAGAAAATCAGAAAAAAAAAAAAAAAAAAACAAACAAACGGATGGCGCGTCGCGTATCTAAAATCTCTTCTAGCATCAACGTCAGCGTACTTTTAGATACGTATGTTTTCATTTTATAAACGATCCTCAATACCCATTCGGCAGTCAGTCTACATCGGTCGGGTATAGTGCTACAATCGCGGTTGAAGTTCGAATAATAATAAAAAAAATAAAAACCAATCGCATCTGAATGTGCATCAATTCTTGGAGACTGCGGTGCATAACATTCAATTAAATTCAATTGGTGGTGCGTTAAATCGTGAGTACTATACGTACGGATATACCAGTGTGTTCTTGAGCCAAGCCCACTCAAAAAAATACTTATAAACGAACGAAAATAACACCAAGATACAAGAGTCTCACTACGAGATACTCGCGTTCCTTGTTTTTTTTTTTTTTTTTCTTATTTTATTTATATTCGTACCTTGCGCAGGGTGTCATGTAAAAAATAATTTGCACAACATCAATGCAATATAAATTAGTATTCAAACGAGTTACCACCGTCCGATTTTACTTAGCTACTCGTACATGTATCGATAGTTCGCCCCCGCCTCATCGTACTCATTCACATTTCCGACGCGTAAAAGCGTTCAATTGATATGTTTACCAATAAATAGATAGATATTAAACGCTTCAAACAAGTAGTAAACAAATCTCGTGACTTCGCAAGCCGTGCTTCCTCGTAAAACCAGACAAGTCTCTCTCTGAATAAGGAGACGTGGTAAGGAAGAAGAAATATTCAGACAGACGAACCGGTCTAGTGCCCAATTGTCAAACAGTATCTTGTAGCTTCGATATTGTCTTTTCGGTTTGAGTACAATTTATGAAGTTGCACAATTAATTGAGTGGACCAGTTTATGAAACCAGATTTCTTAGGCATTGAATCGAGACCGCGAGACAACCAACGAGAGAAACAAGTTAGCATACTAATCAACAGTCACGGTCGCCCGCCCTGGGGCGCTATAAAGTGAGCTAGAATCGTCCCGTCGGTTCGTTGATTTAAAAGCGAAAGTTGCTTGTCCAAATAGATAAACAAATACCATTCCATGGAAAAACAATCATCGGGTCTTCTGTGAAAAAATCACGTGAAACAAAATCGATTTATTTATTTTTAAAAATATTTTTAACCAGCGCTTCGGCCCTGGACATTATATAGATTTGCTTATATCTCGTTATTTTCGTATCTGAATTTTAAAATTTTACTAAACTCTTCCAGCTGACGAAATCGCTTTCAAAGTTACGGCCGGCTAATATGCAAAATATTCTTCGCTTTAATGCGCCACACTTATTTGTCGTTTAAGGCGGCTGTGGTCTACTTATTGCATTCACCTTTGGCTTATTTCCATCAAAATGCTCGAGTCTCTTTCGTGACTATCAGGTCTCCCAAAATATGATACATTTTTAGGACGCCCCCTATCACTGCCGGCACCCAAGCGCCACCGATCCGCCACTGATTAAATTGATTAGCGATATATTCGCCATCAATACCCAAGTGTACATCGTACGTATCCGAATGCAACAAACGTTTCCTTCACTCTGTGTTTTTCTCCCCTTTTTCTCTTATCTTCGTTTACATTTTTTTTGGCTTTAATCATTACCGCCGACAACGAGTTCAGCGGCACCAAAACCGGTCCACTCTTGAGTGCCTTTATTCTCTTCCCTTTACCATCTTCATCACCTTTGAAGCAATTGTTGTATCGTTATTGCGTAGTTAAAGTTCCTTAACGAGGAAGCAAAACAACAAAAATTGGAGGTGTGTCGCCTTATAGTGCAAGGCATCTGCTCAGTGATGTTGAGCCATTGGCTACGGATGACCTTGCTAAAGAAGTCACTGATCCCTAATCAGTTTAATGTGATTTTATGGGTTTGTTGGGGTCTATGTTAAACGGAATTCCCTTCAAGCAATAGGATAGATAGCGAATCCATAAAGTTTTGTTTTGTTTTGTCTTCCTTTTTCATCTTCTTTGCATCTAGCCAAGAAGGAGTACACTTGGCGGAGTAGTAGTAATTCTGCACATTGGTTGTCCAGGTATCCCAGGGGTATTTGGTCGCGATTTATCTTGATTATCAGCACTAAATACGCGGATTACCTTTATGAGGGACATTAATCTGGACGAAGATAGGTACAAGGACACTATTTTACAGGCATCTTTCTCCTATCTCGTCCTCTCCTTTCCGTACTTTAGCACGACAAATTCCATAGGAACATGAGCATTGTCTTTGCTTATCTGATGATGAATTTGATGCTATCAGCTAAATTGAGATAACAAACTGCATTGAATTACAGGAACTTAGATGCAAGTTCCAACACACGGATGGCTGTGTGCAAGTTGTTTGATTATTGATAAATAAAGGCTTTCCGCATGCACGTTTGATTGACCTTTATTGCGCGTTTCCTACAGCTACCCGAACGCTGTCTGTCAATCAATCAAAAAACATCACGTGTTGCTTTGATTGCTTGTATACACAAGCAACTTGGAACTTAAAGGGTCGTAAAGTCTGATAACCGCTATTAAGACGAGTCTCGAGGAAGCGGTTTATTATCTTTTTTCTCATCTGTTGCTCTTGATCTTTAGATTGTTTGTAGATGGAGGGGTCTTTTCGTTTTTTTTTTTTTTTTTAAGGTGATTTCCCCTTTAAAGTGAGTCAAAAAAGGAGGGCAGGTCAATACGTACTTGTGTTTGAAGTGAAAGTGTTGCTCAAAAATATTTTTTATTTTTTTGACTTCAACCTTAATCTTCTACGGGTCTTTTGTACACCGCTCAATGGCCTTGTCATTATTATGATGGATCCGATTATTCTTTTTCATCCCTTCTCTTTAGCACAGCCCAAAATTCACTGTAGTATAGACCGTCTTTTGTCCAAGAAATCCGTAGTCATTATACAGCAATTATCTGCAATTCAAAAACTCTGGAGCATATTTACAATGAAAAACCCAGAGCTCTTGCGTATAGAAAAACGATAGCAAGTTTCATCCGTATTAACGTAAAAACTGCTTTGAATTTCATTGAAACAGGTCCGAATATTTTTCAGAGAACCCTGGATACTGCTCTTGAAAAATAGTTAAACTACTTAAACCAGCATATAACCTATGCCTATCGATGACGAAAAGATCCTCTAGGGAAAATCTAAAATGATTACATTTTTCAATTCAAAACAAAAAGCGATTTACCGAACAATGTTGCTCTTTTTTCCTTTTTTTTTTCTCTTCCGACTCTAATGTGGGAAAACGAAAACTAAGTTTTATCCAATATAACGTAAATGTTGCTACAAATTTCATTGAAATAGGATCGAATACTGTACAGAAAGGTCTGGATACTGCTCTTGAAAAACAGTTGTACGAACACGTTTAAACTGCTTATTTCAGCATATAAACTGCCCTCGTCGATAACTAAAGAATCCTCTGGTGAAGATATAAAATATTCATTATCTGCTCCTATTCTTTCTCTTTCAAAAGACAAAGCGATTTCTCAAACAATAACGCTCTTTTTTCCCTATTTGCTCTTGCAACCCCAATGTAGGAAAACTAAAGCAACTTTTATCTAATATAACGCAAAAGTTGCTAAGAATTTCGCAGAAATAGCATCAAATATTCTCCGGAAAGCCCTTGATACTGCTCTTGAAAATGGTTACTCGATTTCGTTCAAACTGCTTAAAGCACCATATAACCTGTGCCTCTCGATAACGAAAAGTTCCTCTAGGGGCTACCTTGAATGTTCAATTATCTGCTCCTACACTTTCCCATTCAAAAGAAAAAGCGATTTACCCAACAATGTTGCTCTTTTTTCCTTTTCTGCTCTTGTAGGGAAACGAAAGTAAGCTTCGTCCAATATAACGCAAATGTTGCTACAAATTTTATTGAAATCGGATCGAATACTCTTCAGAAAGGCCTGGGTACTGCTCTTGAAAAACGGTTATTCGACATCGTTTCAACTGTATAACCTGTGCCTCTCGATAACGAAAAGTTCCTCTAGGGGCTACCTTGAATGTTCAATTATCTGCTCCTACACTTTCCTATTCAAATGAAAAAGCGATTTACCGAACAATATTGGTCTTTTTTCCTTATTTACTGTTGCAACTCTAATTTGGGAACACGAAAACAAGTTGTATCCACTATAACGCAAATCTCTTCTTTGGTGGCGTTACAGCCCATAAAGGGCCAGAGCCAAGCAAATGCTGCTACAAATTTCACTCAAATAGGTTCGAATACGGTTCAGAAAAGCTTGGACACTGTTCTTCGAAAATGGTTGTACGACCTCGTTTAAACTGCTCATAGCAATTAAATCTCCGGGCAGAACTTAAGATGTTCAAATATCAGCTCCTACACTTTCCCATTCAACAGAAAAAGCGATTGTCCGAACAATAATGCTCTTTTTCCCTTATTTGCTAAAACCTCTAAACGTGCTTAATGTGAAAACCTGCCAAATTGCATTTCGTCGTGTAATAAAATGAAATACATGAAAGGAGTAACTACATCCCCTCGTGACGGTTCATGTTTTCAAACGCAGGTACTTACTAGCCTGGCCCCAAATCAAGCCAATTTCTATTCGATCTAGTTTTCCTGTACCTTACTTAATTTACAACTGCCAAACGTGATGTATGCTTACTACCTACAAACCTAAATTGAAATCTAAAATAGTGACACAAGTAGCTCGTTTCAAATCACATTGATTAACGTCCTATTAGGTCGAGAGACTTTCCACTTAGCCTAAACAATGTTACGCACTAATCCATTTTTCCACGCAGCACCCCCTTAAGTTTCATTGAATGGCAAATGGGATTCTTCAAACAACACCTTCATCGTCTCGAGTAGACATGGACGGCAGTTACTACCGCCACTTATCCATTGTGTGATGGAATGTGCTACAAAAGCAACACGTGATCGAAATTCCTTATGTGAAACGCAACAGAAAAGAATAACAGAAAGGGAAAGAGAACCCCATCAGGTTGCTTGATGTCCTTAATTTTGAGCCCAAGCATCCGGCCATCGAAACATGGCAATCTGAACAACAAAAACAACAGGCGAAGGACGACGACGACTTCTGACACACGTGGTCGCCGCTGTATAACAAAACAGAAAAATGAATTGACAAAAAGGATGAAAGAAAGGACAAAAGGTTTAATGGTGTTGCCCTTTATTGGATTGGCATTAAGACACTTTAGTCGCATATGAGGTGGGTTGGGGTGGTAGCGAGTGTCGCAGAAATCCAGAAATCTTTCGTCACCGTCATCGGTACGAGTCGGAAAAGTTTAAGTCGGACAGTCGTTGGTGCTCGACAGTAAATTCCATTCACTTTGTTGCTCTTGCTATTTTCAGTTCCTTATTTTCGTTGCGAACACGATTCTCATTTCAAATTGAATTTGCCTTATTGTCCTGCACGTTCTAAACTATGTATGTATGTATGTGCGTTAGATATGATTTCTAGCTTGCTCCTCGGTCGCCGGACGCCCTCAAATTAACGTCGTGTGCGTAGAAGGCAATTACCAGTCGAGGGTATATCCATTATACCCCTCACGGAACAAAAGCAAAACGAAAAAACAATAAACAAAAAACAATAAACAATTGTGATCAAGTGCAAGTGGCAAGTGGCAAGTAAGAAAAATGCAAACATCTCAGAGATTTGTGCTGGCTGCAGCAATCTTGATTGGTAAGTACACTCGTGTGTGTTTTGGCTCTTGTTATTGTTTCGTTGCATCTTTTCTTGGTTTATTGATTTCATACTGGGTTTTTTGAATTAGTTCGTTGCGACGTCGCTGTTCATTTGCCGTCATGTATCGAGTGTATTGAGCGCACGTGTTAATTGTTGCGAATTGTTCAGTTGCATACTGGTAGTTGCAGTTGAGGTAAGAAGGTGAATACTAAACATGAGCTCACGATTGCATGCAAGCGCTACTAATTAACTGGTTTCAAACCAGTTGTGCCCTTTTGTTGTTTCAGTTGGAACGTCAGATCAGTTTTGAGTCGGATGGGTAATCAACTTCAACGTTTTGTTGTTTTTTTTCTCATGGAAAAGTGAATTCTGTCCTCACGTGGATACAAACTATATTTCATAGTATTTAAGGTGCACAGTAATAAGTCACATAAGGTTAGGTTACTGTTGAAAAAAATGTCAGCTGGTCATTCTGTATTCCATGAGTCAAATTGCGTGTTCAGCTTTTATGCAAATCATTGTTTGTTTGGAATACCAAAGGGGTCATCACAGAGGCCTATGTTTTTCTCGACTTTTGGCCGACGAGGTATTTCGCTTAACTTGAAGGGGGTGGGAGCGAGCAAACAGAGAAAGGAAGTTGATCGCGTTACCATGGCAAACGCCAGCTTCGATCTCTGTCCCTGCTCAATCCAAGTTGACACACAGCGCTGGATAGCTATACTGTCAGCCGCCAGGTAGTGAACCAATATGTGCAGCGACCCGACCCCTTGTTCCTGGGGAAAGAGGAACCTGGCCCTCCATGTTGGGGGTTGGGCTTAGGGTTAACGTCGCTATCGCGTAAAACAAATATTTGTTCAGAGACAACCGACAGGCTCGGATACGGACGGATTACATGTTGACGACCCCCGCAAACGTCTAAAAAGAAACGAAATCCGGATCTGCACCTGGAACGTTAGGTCCCTCAGCAGACCAGGCGCAGTCGGGCAACTGGTCAACTCTTTGGACTCCTATAAGGCAGACATTAAAGCGCTCCAAAAATTGCGATGGGATGGGCCAGGCAAAAAGCGGATGAAAAACTGTGATATATACAGGAAACTGCTACACAGAAAATAAACAACGCTTTTTCGGATGCGGATTTGTTATTCGAGGCAGACTCAGGAAAAAAGTCTTAAGCTTCCAGTATGTAAGCGAACGCCTCATAACTATCCGCATCAAGGCTAATCTCGGCAATATAAGCTTATTATGTGCCCAGGCCCCCACAGAGGAGCCGACATAAAGACGACTTTTATGATCTCCTAGGCAGAACATATGCCCAATGTCCCAGCTATGACACCATAATCGTTCTAGGAGATTTCAATGCGAAGCTGGGTAAGGAAGCTCAGCCCAGCCTACACAACACCACGTCAGAAAATGGACTAAGGCTAGTGGACTTTATGGCGGGACATAATCTAGTAGTAGCAAGTATACGATTCCCACACCTCAACATCCATAAGGGGACACGGCGGTTTTCAATACATATTTCCAAACGTTGTGCGAGCGTAAGGCGACTCATTTCATTCCGCGGAGGTATGATACTGACTTTATGTGAACATTTCGAGCGGGGAACAGCTGTCAATGCCAAAATAATATATACTGTCATCAAGAAAGGACGCTCACCACCGACGTCTTGGCCAAAAAGTTTGTGTTGGAAGATATAAGTAGGAGGTAGTTAAGTTCTTCGTCTACCTTGGAGTGACCTGGAACAACGATATCAGTTCCGAGTAAGTCCTTGGCTATTTCGAGAGAAAGATTTTAGGACCTCAGCCGACTGGGTGTGCGGCAATGAAAAGCAAAAGATTGTGCTAGTTGGAGGGGCATGTTGGTTGAGGCACAGGTTCACCCCGAACGGTAGCGCCCGATAAGAAGAAGAAGAAGAGGTTCTGTTACACTAGAACCCAGATGTTACGATTGTTGTTACGGCAATTCAAATTTCGCTGAGAGTTAAAACAACACGCAGCAAGTGTGTTATTCGACACACATTAAGATTAAGTGTGTCGATTAACACGTTTGATTTTGAAATTGAGAAACATATTCGTGTTAAAACTATGACGCATTCTATTGGATGTCATAAACAAAAACTGAACGACACCTTGAGCGTGTTGCAACAACACACTTATTTATAATTAACACACTTTAAAACAATTAAACAAAAGTAAAATTTCCCAACTACCACATATGTGGTCAAGTGTGTCAACCCTCGGTCCGGGTCGCAAATTGCTGCCTGGTAAGGTTGCATATAGTTGGAAAATTTCCCTTTTTGTATGCCTTCATAATAGCTTATTTTAAATTGCAATAAAAATCACACACCTTTTGGTGTGTTGCAGTAACACACTTACCATTTGCAGTGTACAGCCATTGTACAAATTTTTTTTTTTTTTTTTTTAATAATTTGCGCGCACTCAAGGTCTAATAACCTTATTATGTCGGCGACACAGTGCGGGCAGAAGGTAGAGAGGAAGAGGGATAGAGGAGATGCCGATGGACATTGATCTTAAATGCTTGCATGTTGTATTGAGGGCGGAGGACCGTATCCAGTAGGGAATTTCAGATTCGTGTGGTTCGGTTAATGAAAGATTCTCTATATTTGACAGTACGTCCGAAAGCGGGCTTCAGAGTATATTGGTGAGCATTCCTAGAGAGACGTGTATTGCGGGAGAATTGTTGAAGGGGCGGAATGCAACTGGCTATTTCATCAGAGCATTTTTGGTGGTAGTAACGATAAAACAGGGAGAGGCAGGTAACATTCCTGCGGTGTTCCAGCGAGTCTAATGTTTTGGTAATGCTGGAGTCACCTATCAGTTTTATGGCTCTTTTTTGTATTCTGTCTGTATTAGGTGCAGTGAGGTCTTGGAAGCACCGGACCAGAATGAACGCCTTATAGATTGTAGCCAGATCTAAGGGTGAGAAATATTTCTTGCATCTGTATAAGAATCCTAGGCATTTCGCAGCATTCTTGGCGACACTGAATATATGGTCGCTCCAATTAAGATTGTGAGCAACACTCATACCCAGGATAGAAAGCATTTCAGTTTCTGAGATGCAAGTGCCATTCATGGATAATGGCTGCGGGTTATTTATACGCTTTAACGACAAGAGACAGCATTGTGTTTTGGAAGCATTCAATTCCACTCTTTTGTTCTTACCCCATTGGATGATGCTGTCGATATCGGAATTTAATGAGCTTAACATACGCTGCCGCTCATTATCTACAACCGAAGTACAGATGAGGAGAATGTCGAGCAAAAAATACTAAAATTCAAAGTCAGAAGGCTGCTGTTTCCTAATAATGTCTTCCTCAAGGACTCTTCGGCTTAACGATGATCGTGAGTGGGATGTAGGCGAACTAGAAACGCGCGATCGAGAAGAGGGATAGATGCTATTGCAGGACGGATAAAAAATGGTTCATAGGATAGGATCTGAAGCTTGAAAGGATAAACATGTGTATCTGGTATTGGAGTCAGATCTGATGCTAACAAAAAATGCCGCTGTCGATTTGCCAGACACGCAAACCTGCACGTTAGCAAATTAGCAACATAGCAAATTAAATGTTGCAATATCGACGTAATGAGAATTACGATGGAGAATTTCCGGCGCTCCGGGAAGTCAAATTTGTCTCAATATTGTGGGTACAACGACTAGAGATTCCTTCCCCTTCGATGTAAACGACTCTCAAGACAATTTTCGACGTCATCGTATAAATCGAATTGCTGGTCTCTTGACTAAGCAATACGAGGTTGCAACTAGAAGTTAACTGCCTCCATGGTCTCTCAGTGATTTCTTAAGTGTTTGGTTTTTAGTTTTCAGAAAAAGTACATTGGGAAGCTGTTAAGGTATTCTTTTTTTTGTATCTTGATAAACCAATATTTGCCAATTTGGAAAATTATTTCGTTTAACCACTACTAATACATTGGACCGTTTACCATAGTTTGAGTCACTTTTCCAAACATGTTGACTGGTATCTCACCAGTAGCACGGCCAATGTTGTTTTCCAATAGTGTGAACGATGTTGGTTCTTCGGCATATACGAATGATTTGACGTACCTCCATTAATGGTGTAAAATCACACAATCTAGCCGGGTAATTCAATATGACTGGAATTGCTTGCTTAGTAGGCCGATAATGACGACGACATTATTCACCGAACACCAATTGGGACAATAAAATTCAATAATTTGTAGGCGTTACTAGAACGTGGAACGTTTCTCTAATTAGAGTGGCAATATCTAGTAAATACGACTGTCTTCAATAGGTGTAACAAATCGGATGCGAACTGTCAAAAATGGATATTGGATACGGATATTAGTCACGGACTATTTTGCCCTGTATTGCAGTGCGTTTTTGAGAAAGAAAATCGGCTTGTCATGTTGTTGTTGACAATTCATTGTGCGCTGCTATTTGGTCAGTTGTTGGTAGGTGTCGACAGTCTCGCTGGGCTTCAAAAGCTCATAGCGGACTATGCTTGACCGATTTCACCAAGCACACAGTACTGTCTTCCCTCCAAAGTGATCTGGTGTGGTCGAATATGTTAATGTGGCTGGTACCAACCAACGATGTCCTTCATTTAGATTTTACAGATTAGACAAAGATTTAGATTTTAGATTTTACAGGTGCTCTAGAGTTGCTCATTTTGGACCTTTCGAAACTTTTCCTTGGCACGTAAATGCATACAGATTGCTGATAGAATAACACCTAATCGTTCGGTAAGTAGTTTTCTGTGCTCGGCTATCGTTCCTCTGGTACACTAAATCATCAGCGCTAGCCAACAGCGATTTCATATCCCAAGTTCGAAAACTGACTTAATTAGAGTTTCTTGGAAAAAACCGTGGTAACTCCTGACCGGAAACAATTGGCTAAAAAACGCTATGTAGACCTTCATAGACACTTCTCCACTATTCTTGATGTTCGTACTTTTCGAGGAGTGAACATCGACTCAGACCACTATCTTGTAGTAGCCAAGATACGTCAACGGATAACATGAACAGCGCGGAGTAGAGTTAGAACACCAAGCTATGACGGCGGAAAGCTACTATCGCCGGAGATCGCCAGTGCTTTTGCCAACCGTGCCTCCTTGACTCAGTCACTAGAGCAACAAGCCCTGAAGAGCACAGCAATAGAAGTATTGGGCCTTAAAGCTCCACCACGACGAAACACCTGGTTCGATGACGAGTGTAGAACACAGGAGCAGGAGGCATTCAAAGCCTCACTACATAAAAAAGCAAGAGCGGCTCGTGAGCTCTACGAGCTTAAAAGAAGGGAGGAACATAAGCTTTTCAAAAAAGAAGGAGCACGAGAAGCGTACGATTGAAAACTTGGAGAGGTGCTACTGCAGGCACGACGTTCGAAGATTTCATCAACAGATAAAACGAATGTCTCAAGGCTATAGAGCCCAAACGGAGGCCTGTAAGGATGCGAACGGACACCTAGTAGTAGAACGCAGTCGATGCTGAGAATTTGGAAAAAAACACTTCTGCAGACTGTATAACGGCGATGAGAGCCAACATACCGCCGTCAGACAGAATGACCCATTTCTTAACGACGAAGATCGCAGAGAATTCCATCCCCCTGACCTCGACGAAGTTGAGATTGCCAAGTCGAAATCCAAGTCGGATAAAACTGCTTGCGCAGATGGATTGCCTGCTGAGCTCTTCAAAGCGGCTGGGGGTGAGCTGGTTAGGACCATGAACCGGTTCATCTGTAAGAAACGGTCAGAGGAAAGCATGCCCAAGGAATGGAGTCTCAACATTGTTTGCCCGATCCATAAAAAAAGGAAACCCCTTTGACTGCGCCAACTACAGACGAATAAGTCTCCCTAATGTCGCATACAAGATCTTTGCTGTCGTTTTGTGCGGACGCCTGAAGCTTTTCGTAAATAAGCTAATAGGTCCTTATCAGTGTGGCTTCGGGCCAGAGAAGTCCACCATCGACCAAATCTTCACACTACGGCAGATCCTGGAGAAAACCAATGAATTTCAAGTCGACCCCCACCATCTATTCGTCGACTTCAAGGCCACATACGACAGCGTAATTAGAGACGAGCTAAGCTCGTCAGACTCTGCAAGATGACTCTGGAGAAACTCGCTGCTCCATCCGAATCGGTGCAGAACTGACCGATCGTTTCAAAGTCAAAAAATGATTTAGACAGGGCGATGCGCTTCCGAGTTATTTTTTAACATCATATTAGAAATGATTGTGCAAAAATCACAGGCCAATACAACAGGCGCAATCTTTTTCAAAACCTCCCAGCGTCTTGCATAAGTCGACGACGTTGACATAATAGGTAGATCACAGCAAGATGTCAATGAGGTTTGCGAGTATTGAGATGGAGGTGACAAAAATTGGTTTGGCAGTTAATGAGGGCAAGACTAAATATCTGCTGTCATCGAAAAAGGACGTTTACCACCGACGTCTTGGCCAGTTTGAGGTAGTTAAGGACTTCATATACCTCGGCTCCGCAGTGACCTGGAACAACGACATCAGTTTCTAGGCAGATAAAAAAATCGTTGGTCGTTTCGAGATAAAGATTTTGCGTGCGATTTTCGGTCCTGTAAACACAGGTGGGGGTTGGAGGAGAAGATTTAATCACGAATTATACGGGTTGTACAGCAACATGAGTCTAGTCAGGCATCTACGGATCCAACGCCTAAGATGGCCACAGCTGGTCCACCCCGTAGAGTCTTTGAATCCAACCCTGAGGGACGAAGAAATAGAGGAAGGCCGCACCTAAGGTGGCGCGCACAGGTGGAAAGGGACGTCAACCAACTGGGCGTGCGGCACTGGAAAAGACTAGCGGAAGATCGTGCTAGGTGGAGAGGCATGTTGGTTGAGGCCCAGGTTCACCCCGAAGTATAGCGTCCGCTAAGTAAGTAAATAGTAAGACCTTCGTAGGAAGGATACGATGCAGTAATAGTTTAACGTATGCGTAGTGCTTAAGCTCCATAAACCTTCCTTGTATCGGACTGGCATATGTATCTAGTGGTCCCTCTCATTTTATTCATAAAAAATTAAACTCAATTCCACACATGTTCCTTACTTCCTTTCACATCGACTTCTCTTTTTAAGACACATCATGTTACCAGGAACAAGAACCGACACTAACCGAGCTTGCTACCATCAGGCTCTAAGTGTAGGTAACCCTAAATGCACCTCCCTGACATCAATGTCCTCTATAAGTCACTACTTGCATGGACGAAACAGGGCAATATGCAGAAGTGAGAGGATACAAAAACCCCGATGTGGTTTTTTCATTAACCCTTTTACCGACCTTCATCCACAGACTATGTTGACATGATTACCGTGTCGGGCACTACGAGTATTAGAATATTAACAGCTTATAAGCAAGTTGCTCAACCTTACCATAAATAAGTCATCCGAGAGCATATACTTTAAGTATCAACGCTCGTCTGCCGTCTTGTTGATATTGATTGCAAATACCCGTAACTAGAAATAACCCAGAAATTTGTTTGTCATCATAGCCATGGCCAACAAAGTTCAAGTAACATGGGGCGGCTAGAAGAAGAGAAGGGGAATCGAAGGCAGAAGCAAAACGGGTCATCAAGGTATTTCCATGGCACTTTTGAGCAAATTAATTCATTGCAAGGATCCAGATCCACAATATCCACAACATCTTTGCATAAATAATGAAGCAATTTTCCATTAATTACCACATTTCCAGTGCAGATTTCTTCTTCATCTCAATATACCACCATACCATGCCGGTATTGTTACCATCTCTAGCTTCGTGTCGGTTTCATCATCTCACCGTCCGGAGAGGCAAGTACTTGAAAAGGAGCAACTGAAGCAAAGGATTCCATAATTTATTGCCAAATATATGACGAAAACGTCGTCTGCTATACTATACTCGTACTGTGTGTATCCTTCCACGTTTTGACGATCATAATTTTTAATATAAATTAACTAATTAGCCATTTTTCTATGATCAACAATTCATTGAAAGACCTATATACACTCTCTGCCGTATGCACACGCTCGTACCCCCTCCCCCCACCGTAGAAAAGTAACCTCTCATCAGGGTTCTTAAGACGAAAAACGAGTGGCCCATTAATTCCAAAGAATCTCTCGTACTGCCTCGAAGGACCCATGAAAAACTTTAACCAAATTTCTCCATCGTCACAACAGAGCGCAACGTGTTGGTCGTTTTTTATGGCGAACAGTGTATATGTGCATAATGGGTGTAAAACAGAATTCAAATAATATTAATGATAAAAGGATTCATTTTCATAATATTTAACACACAGAGCGGCATTTTCATCTGACAAAGGAAAGGATGTGAGATACGAAGGATACGGAAGAATATGGAACGTCGAGGGGGGCGGGGGAACTTTGGCTTTAGATGATTAAAACATCGGTGCTCCCATGCGGCAGGAATAAAAATTTAAATTGTTAAGGAAATTATTTAATTTTATCGCTGACTTGCTAGTCGCCGACCCACGATGGCTCCGGACGCCTACTCTGCCGTCCAAAAATCATCCGGTCTCATATAAAGGAGCACAAAGGAAACAGTCAAAGAAGAATGAAAAAGGATAACTCATCAGTCGGACAACAGGACGTGTCAGTCAAAAATTATTAAAGAACAACAACAGTAACGAAACCTTGACTGCGATACATCTTAAAAGCAAAAGTTGCGGATAGATGCAAAGATACAACGAAAAAAAAAAAGAGGAAAACACCGACTCACCCAATAAAATGGAAATTTAAATTAAACAAGAATTGGGAAAATTACTTTTCTTCAGCGATGTTGATGCCACCACTGTTTACAACCCTCTATCAGAGGGTGGGCGCAGCCCTCTGGAATGCGAACGACCGGACGGACATTCATCACTAAATTCATAAATTCCCCTTGGTATGTGCGTACAGGCGTAGATGCTTATGACCATAGACATATGTATGCTTCGCCGAACGGATACCGAGATAACTGACCGTATCAACCCCTTTTGGGGTTACGGAACTCAAAAGGACGATTTAACGAGTAATCATAATGCGACAATATTACCGTAATATATGCTTGTGTCATCGGTACGACTTTGTTCTTTTTCGAAATGTTTTTCTAATTCTAAATCTAATTTTTATACGGATTCCCCAGATCATAAACGGATATCTAGCGAAACAGACGCAGGGTCGCTGCTGGCTCGCGGGAATACCCTTTCGCCTAAGGTTGCTTCCTTCGTTGTTTTTTGGTTTTTTTTTTTGTGTCCTATCCTTTTGTGGGAATATGCTTTATCTTTCCTGTTATTTGTATAATACCTTTCTCCTGAGATAAAAGGATGTGTGGGGGCGATGAGGTTTGATGCTTTGTTAGCCTTTGGCGTTAACTTTTCCTTTTTTTTTTTTTGTTGGAAATGAAAAATTAATTTAAAAACGATTTGGCATTATGTCAGTTTTGATGGAATCTGGCCGTGATTGAGGTTTCCTTATTTAACGAAGAAATATCGTTCCAAATTTTATTGCTGTCAGGAATCAATCCAAGTTCTTTCTGATACGCGTTATGTCACTCAAAGGGTTTAAAGGGTTGTCCAAATAAGATGCAAGAAAGTAATCGTCAATTTGGCAATGACGCTATATTTGTCTTCGTTATAAAAATATTTGCCATTTATTGCTATGGAATTCGTATTCTATTAATGACCTTGACATATTCTAGGAAACTCACCCCCGTGCGCACTCCACATGTGCGTTAAACAGAACCCACCCTACAGAGTGCACATATGAAGTGCGCATATGGGTGAATTTCCATAAATGTACACACACTCGTTTTCGTGAGCGAAAATAAAAATGCTCACAGCCAATTACTCATGCGCGCGTGCGTTTAATAATTGCTCGTTAGGTAGTACACACTCACGAGTTTCTTTACCCAACCACAACATTGTCCGAGCAATCTCATACGTATCGGTTCTTGTCCGATCACCGCAATCAACCAGCGTCGACCGCGGTTAGTACTTAGATGGGTGACCGTTTGGAAGCACCGCATGCTGTCCATTTTTTTGCCTATTTTTTAGTTATTTAATTTCTACAAAAAAAAAGGCTGGGCCGATTTTGCCTACTCAGCTCTAAGTTGCGTAATTACACATGGAATGAACCTGATCTCATGTCAATATCTCCGTTGGTTCTCGAGATAATCGAGGCGAATTTACGCACGCACATACGCACGTGCACACATAAATACATACATATATACGTACATACACAGACATCTCTATAAAAACCTTGGATTTGGATTCTGGTGACCTTGAAACATAGAGATATGCCAAAGTTTAGAATTCGCCAAATCGGCCCCATTACAATAACTTCCCACTGGGAAGTTAAAAATGTGGTTTAGGTGCGACCCGCAAGGCCCACATGACTAACTTCTCAGTACGTTACAGGCGTTACAGGCGTTACAGGCGTTACAGTCCATGAAGGACCTGAGCCGAGCTTCTCTCAATCACCCATGTTGTGTGTGATTTAATTTTCCCATAGGTGAAAGGGACCTACAGTTCATTGCCGGTTCCGAACGGCAAATTTCGAGAAGCTTTTCATGACAATTTTACTCTAGGGGTTTTGTCAGAACCCCGCTGAGGAGAAACACCGTGAAAACACGTTCGATGACATGGCTGTGTCGGGATTCGATCCCGTGTCATCGGCGTCAGAGGCCAACACACTACCCACTGCGCCACGGTGCTCTCAACTGGAAACACCCATTTAATTTCATATTTCTTCATTTTTAGCGTTCCGTACCAAAGGGTAAAACGGGACCCTTTTACTAAGACTTCGCTGTACGTCCGTCCGTCTGTCACCAGGCTGTATCTAATGAACCGTGATATGTAGACATTTGAAACAAGTTTTCGCGTAAAGGTTTTGTAACTCCTAATAGTATGCGGTTCCAATGGTTTAGAAGATGCATACAGTTCGGTGTCTTAGCAATGACAACAAATTTATTCCATTTATTTAAACACTCCTTTTATTAAAATAATTATTTGCTAGCTTAGTCTAATGTACTTTTGTACAAGGTGGCAACGCTACAAAGAGTAGACCTGAGCGACTGCAGTTCTTCCCTTCCGTGCTGCTCTCTATGTCCATCTTGCTTGCAAGATGATAATAGAGAAGGAACAGAATTTATTACACTCACCACACTTTGCTCTATGGAGGGTATGATATATGTATGTCGGTCCCCGAAATTAAATTAATTTCCTATTACATACTCTATAATCTGGGGGTGGTCTGGTGCAGTGGTTAACATCCTCGACCGTCCTATACGAACAAAAGTGTGCAACGCAGTTCTGAATGGAAGGTGAGCCAGACAGTATATGGTAAATTCAAATTCATCCTTTGCGTATGCAATATTAACACCAAAAGTGCAGGAACGAATTACTGTGAATTATAACCAACGCGAAATTTGGTCGGCTATCTAGGACAAACCACCCCTGAGAGTAGTGAGCGGACATCTACGAACCAAAACCACTGCACTCCGTTCTGGTTGTGTGTGAACCTACGCGAAACTCTCCTTCTCTCTGTTACTTTCGCTCGCACAATGTTCACAAGAAGCGTCTTAATACGCGGTTTGACTTGAACTGCAAAGAGGCTATTAGGCCCAGGGAGCTAAGTTTTCGGGCCTACAAGGCAAACAGTTCTGAGGAAAACCGAAAAACTACATACTTACTTACTTATCAGGCCAGCGATCCATGGAGGATCTGAGCCTGAGCTATAGCTGCCTTCCATCCTTGACGGTCCCGGGCACGCTGCTTCCAGTTGTCAAGACCAAGATGTCTTACATCCGCGATTACTTGGTCTTTATACCGGAGGTTCGGTCTTCCTCTTCTTCTCGAACCAGGAGGCTCGGAGTCGAAGACCCTCTTAGCTGGAGCGTTGATGTCCATGCGCTCGATGTGGCCGAGCCAGTGTAGTCGACGGATCCTTGCCTTCCGGACTACATCCACATCTTGGTACAGCTCGTAGAGTTCGCGGTTGTGTCTTCTTCTCCACTCACCTTCCTCACAGACAGGACCAAATATCCGGCGCAGAATTTTTCTTTCGAAAGAACCCAAAATCAGCTCCGCTGTCCTGCTTATTGTCCAGCTTTCGGCTCCGTACAGCAAGACTGGCAGAATGAGCGTTTTGTAAAGCATGATTTTGGTCTTTCGAGTGAGGAGTTTTGACACCAGTTGTTTGGACAAGCCGAAGTAGCAACGGTTGCCAAGGGCGAATCTATGCCGGATCTCCACTGTGATGTCATTTGTGGAATTTACGTTTGCCCCGAGGTAGACAAACTCCTTAACTACCTCGAAATTGTAGCTGTCAATTGTTATATTTTGTCCCAGGTGGTGAGCGACGGATTGGTTTTTGCTTGACAGCATGTATTTCGTTTTGTCCTCATTGATCTTAAGACTCGTTTCGCCTGCTCATCAATCGCCGTGAATGCTTCCACAATGCCACGGCGAGAACACGCGATGATGTCGATATCATCCGCGCATCCTAGCAGCTGGATGGACTTGTAAAAGATAGTGCCTTCCCTGTTGACGCCTGCCCGTCGCACTATCTGCTCCAGCACCAGGTTGAAGAAGTCACATGACAGCGCATCTCCTTGCCGAAATCCGGTGCATGTTTCGAATGGTTCCGAGGTCCTAGAACCGAGTTGCACGGTGCATCGCGTGTTTTTTAGCGTGGCGCGACACAACTGGATCAGTTTTACCGGGATCCCGAATTCGGCCATCGCCCCAAACAGTGTTTCACGATGAATGCTGTCGTATGCGGCTTTGAAATCGATGAAAAGATGGTGTGTATCGATTCGAAACTCGTTGATCTTTTCCAGGATTTGCCGAAGTGTGAAAATTTGGTCTATAGTTGATTTGCCGGGCCGGAAGCCGCACTGGTAGCTGCCGATTAGTGCGGTGCAAAATGGTTTTAGACGTTCACACAATACGCTGGACAGGATCTTGTATGCGACATTGAGCAGGGATATACTTCTATAGTTCTTGCAAGAGGTAGCATCGCCTTTTTTGTGGATGGGGCATATAGAGCTGGTATTCCAGTCGTCGGGCATGCTTTCATCTTCCCAAATTCTGCAGATGATCTGGTGCATGCTCCCTACCAGAACATCGCCGCCAGCCTTGAAGAGCTCTGATGGCAAGCCATCTGAGCCTGCGGCCTTGTTGTTCTTCAGCTTCTGAATAGCTATGCCGACTTCTTCGATGCTGGGTGGGAGGATTACTTCAGCGGCTGGAGTTGGGATTTCCTCGGTCCCTACCACTCTCTCTTGGTCATGCTCGTTAAGCAGCTGCTGGAAGTGCTGCTTAAATACATCCACTATTCCCTGCGGGTCGGTGACAAGATTACCCTCGCAGTTTCGAAGAGCCAGGGTGCCCTTTTTGAAGCCTCCTGCAAGGCCTTTTGCTTTCTTGTAAAAGGCTCGTATTTCATGTTTATCCCTAGACTCCTCGATATCCTTGAGCTGGGAGGCTGCGAAGATTCTTTTCTTTTGTCGCAGTAGTTTCTCCTCCTCCCTTCTTCTGGCTCGGTACTCTTCTTGCGCTGCCTTTTTCTGCTCACACTCGCCATCATACCACGGGTTTCTTGTCGGGGGTGGTAGGTAGTAGTAGGTGGTGGTTTCGGCTACTTCCTGAATGGCTGAGCGGCAATGCAGCCACATATCATTAGCATTTGTGTTCGACGTAGGCATACCGTAGAGTCTTTCGCTCAGCTGCTCCCTGTAGACTCTGGCAACCTCCGGTGTGCTCAGGCGCCCAATGTCGAACCTCCTCCTGATGGGCTGGTGCAGCTTTCTGACATTGGACAGTCGAGCTCTGAATCTTGCTGCTACAAGGAAGTGGTCAGAGTCGACATTTGCCCCTCTGAATGTTCGCACATCCAGGATGTTTGACGAGTGCCTTGCGTCTATGAGCACATGGTCGATTTGTTTGGCGGTTCGATTGTCCGAAGATCGCCAGGTTGCTGTGTGGATTCGCTTACGAGGGAATCTTGTGCTACTTATCACCGTAACGATCCACGTTAAGGATACCGAAAAAAAAAAAAAACGCATTAATACGCAGCATCGTAGCAAAGGGTCAGTATCCAGCTTTGGAAGACCGTCGATAAACAGAGAAGGCATGTGAGTAAAATGATTGCCACATTCGCAACTGGTAAAAAAACTATGTACTCAAATGCGATTTGGTTAGCAAAATTTGGAACATTTCACCGCTATATTTGAGATTTTGGTATAAATCCTTGGTATAAAGGAAATCCAGTATTTCGTCTCTGATGGGAGTTAGGTTCCAAAAATGGGTAATTTTGCTCGTGAGAAAAAATTAAGGAGCAATGAAAGCAGTGGGTTGCTCTAGGCGGACCTTCCTCAACGGTCATCACAACGGCCGTACCTCAAAAAATATAAAAAATCTTCCATATTCCTAGCAATTAACATGTTATCAACTCGTTCAAGTGCCATCATCCTACTGTACTTTGTAGCTATCATCCAAAATGATTGACTATCGTTAAGCGCCCGACAGTACAAATGAAAACATTCATAAAAATCTCTAAACGCCCAATTCGTTTATACACTACACACCCTCGTTCAGTCAATTTGGGTCCTAGAATAATGACATGCGATGAAAAGCACTCTTAAAAAAAAAGAAACAACAACCCAGTGTACCACAAAAATCTCTTCCTTTCCCAGTGCGCTTTCCGTTGTCCAAAAAAATGCTTTGAAAGTCGATTTCAAAAACGAAAACCAAAAAAAAAAGGAACCCCTTCACAGAACATCGCCCTTAAAACAAACGAAACAAATTGTTTGAACGCAGCTCGAAAAAAAAATGAGAGAATTGCGCCCAAAAAACAGAAAGGAAATGCCCCATTCCTGGTTTTTTTCTGTTGTTGTTGTTGTTGTTGGAAGCGTACAATTAATTGGTGAATATTAAATTGACACAACTCAGCCCCAAGACCCACTGTACTGTACATACCATACGTGCATGCCACCAGGACACCACGATAGCAACTCAATTCGTCGCTTCACGCCCCCACAGTCGTATGGTATTTGTGTATGTACGTACGTAGTCAATAGACTCGACTAGTAGCAAGGACGACGACGACAACGACTATGGCACACTCAGTCGTATACGTAATTTCATGCAAACTGTTTGATTTATTCAGCTCGATTTGCTTTTGCTTTGTTAAAATAATTCATCATGCCATTTGTTAACAACAAACAAAGGACCCCTCACTCCCTGGATAGTCACTGGATGGCGTACCGTCAATGAATATTGATTCCTTTCTCTATCGGGTTTATTGAGTGCGGGGACTATGTACAATCGCAGAGAGTTGCGCGTCAGTGTTGACAGTCAATTGTTTAAAACAAAATTTGTCAAATGGATTTGGGGGTGGCAGGAGCGTGTAAATAAACCAATACCAATCGTACACTAACCCGTGCAGCTCGATATGTTTTAAGTTATTCATGAATAGCATAAAACAAAAACAAATGGAATTCCACGAGATCAGGGATCTGTCTAAAGGAAGTCGAAGTCGGGCAATCCCTTTTGACTGGCGATGAGCACTCGCAACGACAGGTGAATCAGAACACAATAGCAGCGGCTTTCGCATTGCATCGCGTCCGCATTGTGACATGTCCCCGTGCCCAACACAATGAAATTCCGAGTTGAAAATTATGAATATGGATGGATGGCGCTATGCTGGCGTCCCATTATTATTTATCTCCCCGCGGTCGTGTCGTTATCGTGCTTGCAGTGTACGACTATGCGGCCAAAAACCCTGACCTGATTAATTTGCAACCAAACTAGGTGGTTGGAAAAACGAAAAAACATGAGATAAAGAAACAGCCAAGTGAAAACCATAATGAAACAACATAGAGGCTGACTTCCCACGGGTAACATGGGATGATGATGACGACGACAGCACCTGCGGTGGTGGAATTTTCGGGACCACGATAACACACACTCAAACTCGATTCGACGACACTTGGCACGGTGGAGAAATGTTGCACAGTCGCCAATGGAATTTGGTTGATGTGATGGTGTACTCGTATGGTGCAAGGATTTTCCGTTTTACGCTCAGGGAATACCAGGAATATCTAGAAGCGATTAGGTATGCAGTTGAATGCTGCAAATTTTTCACATTTGCTTTCTATGTTTTTTTTGTCGTCCTATGCCTTTGCAGGATAATGGATTCCAAATGACATACCAATGTGTGGAATGAGCATGAAATGCACACGATTATGTGAGGTCTAGTGGGAGGTATTTACCGAGCAAGTTCATGTTCATTCTTCTATGCCGACAACGAGCAGATAGTTAGGTTCGTGTGCATACTTTCGTTTTTGTGTGTTTGAAGGTGAGAAATGACGACGTTATTAGTAGAAAGGATGTCAAGGATACGTCAACTTACATTTGAATCGGATTGAGACAAACAAACTTTTGATCTGATGCAAGTTGAAGTTGAAAAATCTCCTGACAATTGTTGCTGCATCATCCATCAACACTATTGCGTCATTGCGGAACGAGAATACCTTCCATTCCCGTGCGCATCAGCACAGTCGAGTAATTATCAAATCCAATGAAATCAAAGAAACCACCGGAGAGATAGAGGTTCCGCATAAGAATCACTCAACTGTAGACAAAGTTCTCATTCATTTTCCCGTCCTGCAAGTTCATCGCGGATATTACCTCGAACGGCGGAAGTCCGCGCGAACAGAAAACTTGTGTAAAGTACATATCTTTGTATGCGGACTTATGAGGGATTTTAATTACTATTTCTTCGTCGTCGGTGTTTCAGTCAGTAGTCTTGTCATTTTCCTTTATGCACTTTCCCGAGTTCATCACATTCTGAATGACCTGACCAGGTAGTGCTCTATCCCATCCATCATCATCTAGAATGCAATTAATTGGAGACACATGGTAAAGACGTGGAAAAATTTAATTACTCCCAAATCTCAGCGAAGTAAATTGTCTGTAGGCGGTGCATGCGCTTCGTAGGGTTCCTTGCTTTCAGAAATTGGTTGATTCCGGTGGCAACCATCACCTATCACCTATCACCTACCACCTTGCTGAGCTTGTTTTGTTCTACTGAATTGCATTATAAAAAAAAAAAAAAAAAAAAAGAGTCGAGATCCTAGTGAGTATATGTCGAGGACGAAAATTCGGTGCAAATTTACAGCTTCAGATTCAATTTCATCCACGGCTCGCTTTCAATAGCGTGTCGCTACCACATGTCCTTCGACTATTGCGAGTTCGTGGAATTTTTTTTTTTGTTTTCTTTTTTTTTTTGTAAATCCTTTCATCCCGATCCTTAAAATCCCACGTGTACGAGGAGAAGGTTGAAGCAAAACAAAGTTATCTCCGTCACGGTTGTGTTGACGAAACGACTTCGTCCTTTGACGATGGTCGTCATCTCCATCAAACCAGCTGAACTGCTGTCAATGAATAGATTTAGGAACACGAGCATAAGCCACCACCATCTTACATATCTGTTCAAATGAAAGGAATAGTTTTAGCGTAAAAAACTTACGCTGAATCCGAATGAAGATAATGAAAAGCCATGCTGCGCATCAAATCCAAGGCCTTAGCTGTTACACTGCGTATACTAAAGTCATTTAAATGGAATACGAGGACGTGTTTGGCAATAGCATGCAATACGCGCTTATATTTATATCACATCGTTCCCAACTCTTTTGTTTGGCTTCGGCAGCGTGTATAAATCCGCTCCGCTCTAAGGTTTATGGTTTTTATGATGTGTGAATTTTTAATATGAAATTCGCTCTCACACCACACTCGACTAAAGTGTGGAAAGTAAAGCCATAAAGCCTCAAAGCCTGTGACCGAAAAATTTACCTTTTTAGTTGTGTACATGCATTATTCGGTTTTCCATTAAGTGGGCGCTTCGGCTTGAAGGATTAAATATAGTGGGCTAAAGCTAGTAGTTGCCATTTAACAGGCATCCATCACCCAACTAGAGACAGGACATAGGACGAAAGGCTGATTGAAAGGACAATGTGGTATCGTCGTCGTGTGTAGAGAAGACTTACTCGTGCTTAATAGGTTTACACGCTTTTCAAAGGCAACATCCAGTAACACTCAATGATTGACTTTGGTCTTATGCAGTATTTCCCAATATATGGAGGTGAATAAAAGATAGGTTGCCGCAATCAATGTTAATTAATTTAATTCAGTCAAGCGCTTGAGTGTGCTTGAGTAGTAGAGTTATTGTGAAGGTCCAACACCTGTCACATGTCGTTGACCTGGGGGGTGCCAGAGCTTACTTACTTACTTAACCGGCGGTACACTTCGGGGTGAACCTGGGCCTCAACCAACATGCCTCTCCAGTTGGTTGAGGTCCCTTTGCACCTGTGCGCGCTACCTTAGGTGCGGCCGTCCTCTATTTCTTCGTCCCTTGGGGTTGGATTCAAAGACTCTACGAGCTGGAGCTGTGGTGTCCACTCGCTCTACATGGCCTAGCCACCTTTGCCGTTGGATCCGTAGATGACTGACTAGACTCATGTCGCTGTACAACCCGTATAGTTCGTGATTGAATCTTCGCCTCCAACCCCCATCTGTGTTTACAGGACCGAAAATCACACGCAGAATCTTTCTCTGGAAACGACCAAGGATTTCTTTATCCGCTTTAAGGTCCATGTTTCTGGGCCCGATTAAAGGACCGAGATAATTAAGGTCTAATATAAGGTCAACTTGGTCGTACAAGAGAGGGCTCTACTTCTCAATTGCCTCTTGAGCCCAAAGAAGCAGCGGTTGGCAAGAGTAATTCTACGCTTGATTTCGAAACTGGTGTCGATGTTCCAGGTCACTGAAGTCCTTAACTACCTCAAACTTATATCTGTCAATATGCACGTTCTGGCCAAGACGTCGGTGGTAAGCGTCCTTTCTTGATGACAGCATATATTTAGTTTCGCCCTCGTTTACTGCCAAACCAATTTTCGCCGCCTCCATCTCAATACTCGCAAACGCCTCATTGACATCTCGCTGTGATCTACCTACTATGTCAATGTCAAGGCAAGGAGTTGGGAGGATTTGAAATATATTGTTGAAAAAATAACACGACAGCGTATCGCCCTGTCTATATCCGTTTTTGATTATCGGTCAGTTCTGCACCGATTCGGTTGGAGCAGCGAGCGTTCTCCAGAGTCATCCTGCAAGGTCTGACGAGCTTAGCAGGAATGTCAAAAGTAAACATGGTGTTAGATAACTCGTCTCTAATTACGCTGTCGTATGCGGCTTAGAAGTCGACGAATAGATGGTGGGTGTCGACTTGAAATTCATTGGTTTTTTCCAGGATCTGCCGTAGTGTGAAGATTTGGTCGATGGTGGACTTCCCTGGCCAGAAGCCACACTGATAAGGACCTATCAGCTTATTTACGAATGGCTTCAGGCGTTCACATAAAACGGCAGCGAAGATCTTGTATGCGACATTACGGAGACTTATGCCTCTGTAGTTGGCGCAGTCAAAGGGGTCTCCTTTGGCACGACTCTATTCCTCGGGCATGCTTTCCTCTGACTATATCTTACAGATGAGCCGGTGCATGCTCCTAACCAGCTCACCCCCGGCTGCTTTGAAGAGCTCAGCAGACAATCCATCTGCGCCAGCAGCTTTATCCGTTATGAGTTTCGACATGGCAATCTCCACTTCGTCGAAGTCAGGGGGACAGAATTCTCTGCGATCTTCGTCATTGAGAAATGGGTCATTCTGCCTGACGGCGGTATGTTGGCTGTCATCGGCGTAATACAGTCTGCAGAAGTGTTTTTTCCAAATTCTCAGCATCTGCGATTCTACTCCTAGGTGCCCGTTTTCATACCTACAGGCCTCCGTTCGGGCTTTATAGCCTTGAGACATTCGTTTTATCTGTTGATAAAATCTTCGAACGTCGTGACTGCAGTAGCACCTCTCCAAGTTTTCAATCGCACGCTTCTTGTGCTCATTCGTTTTTTTTCTTGAGAAGATTATGTTCCTCCCTTCTTTTAAGCTCGTACAACTCACGAGCCGCTCTTATTTTTTTGTGTAGTGAGGCTTTGTATCCCTCCTGCTTTTATGCATGAATCCTTCTACACTCGTCATCGAACCAGGTGTTTCGTCGTGGTGGAGCTTTAAGGCCCAGCACTTCCGTTGCTGTGCTCTTTGGGGCTTGTTTGCACAGGCTCCATTGTAGCTCTACTGACTGAGTGGAGGATTGGGGTGTATCGGAGAGCTTAAGGGAAACGCGGTTGGCAAAGGCACTGATGATCTCCGGCAACAGTAGCTTTCCGACTTCATAGCTTGGTATTATAACTCTACTCCAGGGTGTTCCTGTTATCCGTTGACGTATCTTGGCTACTACAAGATAGTGGTCTGAGTCGATGTTCGCTCCTCGGAATGATCGCGATGTGATGACTGATTGATCTGGCGACCGCCAGGTGCCTTTTTGTATATCAAGGTGCAGAAAGCGTGTGCCAGCTAAAAGAAGATTTCTCCCCATGGCAAGGTCGATCAGCCTGTGTCCGTTATCGGATGTGGTGTCACGTAGGCTGTGTTTGCCGATGATCCGTTGAAAGATGCTTTCTTTACCCAGCCTAGCGTTAAAATCTCCTAGTATGATTTGGGTATCGTAGCTGGGGCAGTTGGTATATGTTCTGTCTAGGATATCAAAGAAATCATATTTGATTGAGTCATCCTAGTCTCCCGTGGGGGCATAGACACATAAAAAGCTGATGTTACAAAAGTTTGCCTTGATGCGGATCGTTATGAGGCGTTAACTCACATACTGGAAACTGAGTACTTTATACCTTAGTCCACCTTTAACAACAAATCCGCATTCAACTAGTCTCTGTCTCTACCCTGTAGTTTGCAGAATACTCCACTACCCACCTCGTCTTTAGTCAGTGTAAAAATCCGTTTGGCGGGTCTAGTTTTGCCTGTCCGGGTAGATCGTCGTACAATTTTTCTCCAAGACTGTGGTGGGTTCTGTGTGGATCAAGTTTTCTGTCATAGTTATCCTATTTTGCAGGATGGAGGAGTGGCCAGTGACTCGTCCATTTCGAGTTGGCATTTGGTCTTATAGCCGTTTGTATGGCAATTCGCTCGACGGAAATATCGAGTGGTGTAAGGTCGACAATCATGTTAAGCCCAGCCGTTGGGGTGGACCTGAGGGCCTCGGTAATGCACATACATGCCAGCCTTTGTACCTTCTCGAGTTATTTGTGGTATGTTGTCCTGTCCAGTGCAGTCCACCAGACTATCCCTCCTTACAATAGTATGGGTCAAACGACCGTGATGTAGAGCCATAGGGTGATCTTGGGGTTGAATCCCCATTTTTTCCCTAGGACTTTCTTGCATGTGTAGAGAACTATGGTTGCTTTTTTTGCTCTCTCGATTGTGTTGCACTTCCAGGTTAGTTTCCTATCTAGTATAATGCCAAGGTATTTGGCACTGGAGGAATAGGTTAACCTAGTGCCAAGCAAAGTGATGGGGTGTGTTCCGAAATTGTATGCTTTTTGGTGAATAGCACGAGCTCCGTTTTCAGGGGATTTACCCTGAGCCCGTTGCTATACGCCCATTTGCAAAGAACTGAGAATGCCGTTTTCATACTGTCGTTCAGTGTGGATAAGTATTGACCTGAGATTGAAATGGCAACGTCATCAGCGTAGGCAATAACGTCCAGGCCATCTTTCTCCAGTTTAATTAGTAGTTCGTTTATAACTACATTCCAGAGAAGTGGTGAGAGGACCCCTCCTTGTGGGGTTCCCCTGGTAACCACGCTGGTGGTTGCTAGGTTTCCCCACTTGGTGTGAATTTTGCGTGTTAATAGTAACTCGCTGATCAGCTTTATCAGAGTCTTCTCCACCTTTAGCTTTTCTAGCCCTTCTATTACTGCTTTCGGAGTGACTCATCTGAGATATGGTATTTTAGCTTGGGGAAATGCACCTCAACTCCGACAACTCGAAATGCTACAGCTCAGAATCCAAAAAATCGTCTATAGATCGAAACTACGTCAATACAATGATTGGAGGCAAATAAACAATGAAACGAGGCTGGTGAGTATAAAACAACTTCATAAACTTGAAATCCTATCACAGTTCAAAGACGACAACACATACAAAATCCCAACCCAACAAGTCCGCAACACCAGAAGAAGACAACAAGGAAGATACATCGTTCCAAGATACTGGAATGCTTATGGGAGCCGTAAATACGATGTGACAGTTCCAACAACATTCAATGAATTGCCCTCTGATTTCCAGAACTTACCAAAACCTAAATTAGTAGAAAAAGCGAAGTACTTTTATTATAACAAAGATCCATTGTAAAAAAAAAAAAAAAAAAAAAAAAAAAAAAAAAAAAAAAAAAAAAAAAAAAAAATGTATATATATATATATGTATATATGTGTATATTGTACAGAAGACAACAACAACGAGCGAATAGGGGCGCTTGGTGTGAATATAACCCCCAACGTGGTGAATGAATTAAATCTCATTTATGTCTTTTGTACTTTATATTTACATGTGCATATGTACATACATATATTTACCTATATCATTTCAATCTATCTGTAACATTTTATGCAACAAGAACTCAAAAATATGTGTTAAATGTAGACAGTCTTCTGCAGTCAAACCCTCGGGTTTTGCAGAAACATTTTATGAATAAAATGAATAAAAATGAACGTTGTTAAAGGCGCCCTCTATGACTATGGAAGGCTGTTAGGGCATTTTCTTTAAGATGGATTGATCTTTCGATTTTCCTCACTAGTGTTTGCAAGGCTGTAGGCACAATAGATCTGGAAAGGTCGCAGTTTGATAGCACTAGCCCCGCATTGCAAAAAAAAAAAAATGTCGTTGACCTGCAGCCGACTATCGACTCTTGTTATTCTTCGTCTTGTGTTGTAGCGTTGAAAATGCAATGGAAATGCAAAATACACTCACAATCGATTGAATGTCAGTCCAGAAGCCGCCGCCTGTAGCCAACTCCTATGTAACTAGACTGTCAACACAAACTTTAATTATACAAAAACCCCTTTCGGTTAACCAGCACCAGCACCAGCAACCAGATGGGTTTCCATGCATTTCGTATTGCTTTAAATAAAAATGTCTAATTTCCCGAGCCGAATCGAAAACGACGACGGCGACGGCGGTCTATCCCATTCGGATTAATTTAATGCACATCGCGATGCAACAGAACGTATCCTTTCAACTGCAGCTACAGCACACCAGTAATGCATTTCATACTCCCATTTGACACCATTACATGGTGTACCTATGTTTTTCGGTCCCCCCCTTATCCGTAAAAGCATCGACTGCACTACATCGGTTAAACATTGGTATACGACACCAACCGGTCAGCCGACCAGTTTGGCTAGGGTGCATTCCGCTCGAATTGGTTTCACTACAACATTTTACCCCGTCGACGATTTGTTCATTAATTTTAATTCAATTAATTGAAATGGTACCAGTAACTGCAGCGGCATCAGTTACATACGCCATGCCATGCCCAGGACACGACAGGAGCAGGATGGCAAAAAAGGACAATCTCTTGGTCGGTTCACGCCTGGCCGATTGTTTGACTGCAAAATCGCTCTTACACACGGGTTTACCTGTTTGCCATCATCCGCGCGTCATCATCAGCCATACCTACACTCGTACTTAACAAACTCTACAAAGTTTTTTGGGTTGGAATTAATACGAAATAATAGATTCGGTACATATTGTAACCGCCGCGACTTTCGAGATCGAAATTTAATTCATTCGCGTTAAGTTTCATTAATTAGGACCGGCCGGCGTGCTGGTGATTCCTCGAAAAAGAGCAGCTAAAAAAGGTGAACCTTGATGGTATACCAACAATTAGCAAACGAATGGTTACTCGTCCGGCAAATATCGGAATGTCCATTATCACTATGGACACGCATGCATTGTCCATACCAATATGCTTCGGTCCTGTCACTTTTGACGCGTACCACTCGTACACGTACTGTATCGCTTCCGATGCCCCTTCGATCGAACGATTTAAGTTAATTATTTTTGTTCTGTTAAACATGGTTAAGTGCTGGACGATTGTGAGTCCTGTACACACATCAATGGATAATGCGGCATCCTATCGCATATCATCCTACACCGTACATATGTACGTATGCATACGTCATGATATCGATGGATGGCTCACTTAAATTGGCATCGGTCTTTATGCTACTGATGTACTACTACAGCTAGCTGATGCTGCTACTATTGCTGCTCAGCGATGATGGAACTCGAAATTGAGTTTTCAACTTTTCCAATTCGACGGTTAATTAGCATATCGCCGTACATATGCTCTTCGCGCTGCATAATTCATTATGATTATTCTGCCCGGATCCGAGGACGAGTACAAGCTATTTATCCATCTGCAAACCTATGTATGTATCCGTCTGGCCACTGCCACTGCACTCACACGCGCTCTATCTCTTTGTATCTGTGGATTCTTCTTTTGAACTGCGGTTGCTTGTTTTTTTTTGACAAATAATGAGCTACAATCGGGCTACCTCTTCCGATTCCCCAGCCAAAAACCGAAACCCAAACCAAAAAAAATAGCGGTTTTGTACAGGTTTCATGTTTTTTTATTTGAATACATCCTATGGGAAGGTGGTGTCGTTTTCAATTTCCGCCAATAAATTCATTTAATTTAATTAGCTAGTGAACAGTATTAATGCGAATTATTGTATAAGTACCCACGGCCTCGTATACATAGACTGGCCTCTGCACCAATTCATATATGAAACATTTAATTAAAAAATGAATTCTGCAATCGTTGAGAAAATATCAGATTTTTATTGCCACTGTCCGAACGAATGAAGTGGAAATGAAGTGTCGCCTCTCAAGTGTAACAAGTCTCATCCGAAAAAAAAACAATAAAACAAAAAATCAATTTTATTGTTTTTGTTGAATTGATGACGGTGAGGACGAAGAGGTTATGGCCTCATATGCCTATCAGTGGTTTTTACATTTTTCTGTTCAATAAGCCGATTTTGATTAAGCCATATCCGTTGATGTGTGATTTTAGAGCTCGACAGAGCACTTAAACTAGATTTTAACTCCTATATCCTTTATGATCGTTCTAATAGGGCTCTCAGCATGTTTATGATTGATATGAGTAAGTTGTTCAACCGCATTTTTTTTCGTGAAATAAAAATCGAATCAGTTCAATGGTTCATTACAGCACGCTCTAGTGTTTATTATTCTGAGAATAGAGCACTACTTGATATCACGTTTAAAACCATTGGACCAACATCTGCCTGTGGTCATCGGAGGCGAACGTACCCCTACGAGTGGCATCCATATTTTCTCTTAAATGGTGTGTTCCAAACGGAAGTACCAGCGATTAAGGACATGCTTCCCAAGACAACCACCCCTGAGAGTAGTGAACGAACATCAATGACCCAAACCACTGCACTCCGTTCAGGTTGTGTGTGTAACAACACATCATAAGAGAATATAAAAACTCTTGAACCTGCGCGAGTCTCTAAAACAAAAAAAAAAAAAAACACAAATCGATAGAATCGACAGATGATCATCCTTTAGGGACAGCTATACATCCAGGTCAAGTACACACAAGCGGTGTGTGCCCTGGTAGAACACTCAGCTTGAATCCCTAAGGAAACGGGTGAGATCCCTGTTTAACAGAGCTAAACGGTATAACAGTTGGACAGATTATAGATCTGGTCTAACTAAATACAACCTCGAACTGAGGAAATTCAAGAGAACGTCTTGGAGGAAACACTGCGAGAACATAGACTCGCTTCCAACTGCGGCCCGACTCCATAAAGCGCTATCTCGAGAGCACACAAATGGGCTCGGGCTGCTTCGCAAATCAGACAGCACATTTACCGTCAATCGTGGGGAAACCCTGGAGACCTTGCTCGAGGTGCACTTCCCTGGTTCTATTCCTCATTCGATGTCCTCTGACGACCAAACGAACGTCATAAATAGCATCGACAGCAGAACAAATAGCCTTTCTGGCAGACTTTTTAGCCCTGATAGGGTTAAATGGGCAATTGGTTAATTTAAACCCTAAAAGGCTCCAGGCAAAGACGGTGTCTTTCCTGCGATCTTACAGAAAGGTTTGAACACAATTTGATCATCACTGATAGTTCTTTTTAGGTCCTGCTTCAACCTGGAATACATACCCCAAATTTAGACGGAGGTTAATCTTGTCTTCATCCCCAAGATTAGAAAACCAAGTTAGCAACCTTAATCCTATCGTCCTTTTAGTTCGGCTTCGTTCTATCTAAAAACAATGGAGAAACTGATGGAGCTCCATATTAGAGGTATCTTGGAGAATCGGACACCTCTGCATCCCACCAAGTATGAACATCGCGGAGAGGTCCCAGTAACAGTATCGGCGGTAAGAGAAGTCTTTTCACTACTGCTCTGGTCGATAGTCATCGATGACCTACTACGCAAGCTAACTACTCGGGGCTACGAGGTCATCGGATACGCTGATGACCTAGTAGTCATTGTTACGGGCAAGTATGAAACCACTGCCTGTGAACGCATGCAGCTTGCACTCCAATTTGTCTCTGACTGGTGTGGCAGAGAGGGCTTATCGATCAACCCAAATATGACAATCTTAGTCCCATTTACAAAGAGGAGAAAGGTAGAGCCCTGCTCAACCTTTCTAAATGGCACACGCATAGGATTTTCAGAGGAAGTAAAATATCTAGGTATTGACCTAGACCGTATACTCAACTGGAACTCCAATATGAAAACTAAACTTACGTAAGCGACTAATGTCATGTGGGCCTGTCGACGCACCTACGGTAAAACCTGGGGACGTAAACCTAAAGTAGTCCACTGGCTATACACCGCGATAGTTAGACTTATCGTCACCTACGGGTCCACCGTATGGTGGACAAAAGTTGAGCAAAAACTACAATCGTTAAGCTTCAACGCCTTCAGAGACTAGCGTGTCTCGGCATCACAGGCGCTATGCCAACCTGTCCCACGGCAGCCCAAGAAGCACTTATTGGACTCACTCCACTGCACCTTTTTATCAAAAAGGGTGGCTTTACGCAGTGCAATCAGAATTCTTTGTTCGGGAACAAATATGCCATGTACACCCGAGGGTCACATGTCCTTATTACAACACCTTCCCGAGCTGGATATGATTACCACAGTCTCGGACGCATTGCCACACACCTTCACCTTTGACAAGAAAGTTGAGATACTGATCCCAAATCGCTCAGCATGGGAAAACAGTGATCCCCTGTTAAATGTCAAAGGCCTTAGGCAGTACACGGATGGCTCCAAGATGGCTTCCGGCGTTGGCGCCGGCATCTTTGGACCAAATCGCAAGATCACGAAAGCCCTAGGAATGAGTCTCAGCATCTTTCAAGCAGAGTTGCACGCCATCCTAACATGCGCCAATCTAAATCTTGAGACTGGCGTTAGAGGAGTAACCATCAACATAGTCTCTGATAGCCAAGCAGCGCTTAAAGCGCTGGGTTTGTACAGCACGAACTCAAAAACCACCAAGGAATGCCATGACGCCCTACAAGACCTCGCCAAAAGAAACAATGTTAAACTTTAGGGGGTGCCAGGGCATAAAGGTATCAAGGGCAATGAAATTGCCGACCAACTTGCCAGGAAAGGCTCCAGCGATAAATACGGTCCGGAACCATTCTGCGGCACTCCCGGGTCTAAGATAAATTCCTCTTAGACAAGTGGGAAAAATTGCAGTCCCTCTCCTTTTGGAACAGCGTTCGAGGACTTATACGACCCCTGAACAAACACTCTAGTGATATGCTCAAACTCAATAGGGTGGATATCAGAAGACTAGTCAGCTGTCTATCAGGACACTGCGGTCTGAGATATCATCTAAACAAAATTAGCCTCTCATCTGAAACTGAGTGTCGGCTCTGTATCGAGGACGAAGAGACGGCGGCACACATACTGTGTGAGTGAGCTGCTCTCTGCCATCTTAGGAAGCGTGTCCTTCTCAGCGAAGTTATGACTCCTAAGGGGATCACCTTGGCTCCTACGAGAATCATTCTCAACTTCATTATGGAAGTGGAGAGGCTCCTCGGCTAATCGGCTAGCAGGCACAATAGATCTGCAAAGGTCGCAGTGCCATATGGCAAGTTGAAGCATCATAATCAATCCATTCGTTCGGGAATTACGATGCCACAGACAGACACACAGGTACCTCAAACGTATAACAACCCTCCTTTTGCGTCGGGGGTGGTTAAAAATGTGAAAATATGAAATTAAATGGGTGTTTTCAATTTTCACGCTGGGAAGTTAGTCGTGTGGATCTTGTCGGCCCCCCCAGGGCCACATTTTTTTTTTTCCTAAGCCGACTTCTCAAAAACTTTGTGTTAAATTCCTCCACCACCAAACACTCTACTCAAATCGGATTTAATTGCTATCAAATGAGGATACAAAAGATCCAAAATAAACCTGTCAAGGTATACGAAAAAAGTAAAGAACAACTTTGCAACTTCCCCTACTCAAACCTCCTGCCACACATCCTATTCGGGAGTCCTTTCCACACAAAAGAAATGCCCACTCTCACCCCTAGCAACAGTTATTCGAAAGACAGAAATAAGCTGTCCCACCGTGCTGTATGCATACATTCGTGATGAAAAACAGAAGAAGGAAAAAAACATTTATTCATCTTAAGTGTTTCTAAAACAAGGACTTTTGAAATAAATGCCCCTAAACCTGGCTCATTTTTTTTTTGTAAATTGAAAGACGACAAGTGGGACAACTGCCCTTCCATCTATCTATCCATCTAACTATCCATCTATCTTGTTATGCTCCGAGTTAAAATAAAAACCTATTTGTACATAGACGAAAGAAAAAAAAAAAAAAACATGGAAACTAGAAACAGGACGACACACAGTCAGAGAACTGCGAGTACGACAGTAGGTACAACACAGACAACATTGACTACTCGAAAAAGGATGAATGAAAAGTACTGCAAAGTAACAAAAGCGCATAAAACGAAATAAAATCCTACCGATGCGCGTTGATGGTCCTGAAAGAAAACTCCCCACGAAACAGAGAAACAAAAAGTCCTTGTTTGCCTTCAACACCATTTTTAGTTAGTTGTGTCAGTCAGCAAACGAATGAAATTCGTTCGCATCAACCATTGTCAGGCGCGTCCTACTGAAAATTATGTCAAGAGGATTTGCCAAAAAAAAAAAAATAAAGAAAAACAACCAAGAGGACCTAGAACAAGCTGGAGGTCGAGCACGAGGATAAATGTTTGATGTTTAGGTTGTAAGCATGGAAACAATAAAAAAACAGAAAAATAGGAAGCGAACAAAAAATCGCTAAATATCTGCCGGGAAGATAAATCTTATTTCAGGATGGGGGCAGTCAGGGTGGCTACTGAAACGAGCTACTTGACACTCAATTCCTCAACACCAATGCCACACAATTGTCGACCTCACCCACCCACCCATCGTCATCATCATTCTCATCAACATTGTGATGACGACGAGGACGACGCTGTTGGTTGGTGGTTTTTAAGTCGGATTATAGCACAAAAGAATGCAATACTATCACGGGGCAAGAACTGAATGATGCCATCTCGAATGGAGAAGCGATTTGGCGACCTTGACAATCCGGCATATGCCGAGTAATTATCAACGTTTTTAAAAAGTATCTACAACACTGCACATGACTATGAGAGTGCAAGTGTAAGGAGCATAGAAAGTGAATAGATTAAAAAAACAAAAAAAAAGCAATGCGTGCAAGCTTTTCTCAAGGATGTGTGCACTCTCATTGTAATGACACTGAGTCGTGTAGTGGTAGTAATTAAAGGGCAATTAGTCTAATGGACCAGGAAGAAGCGAATGAGTGAGTGGGTTAGTTGTGCTCTCATCGGGACTTGAAAAGTCTGTTTAACTACGTTTCGCTTCGTTTCATTTCGGTCCGTTCATTCATTTCATAGTCTCAAGGTCTACTCTAATGAAAGTGGTAATTTGGTGCAGTGGCTTGTCTAGAAATGGGACAGAGACATTAGGAATTCTTCTCTTGTCACACATGAGTACTAGGCACTTTAGACATGAAATATAGTGTGTCACTGGAATGGATTTTCTCGGGTATGCACGTGCAGACGTAAAATGGCTTAAATGTAATGTAAGAGATGTCCCTGTGGAGGTGATTTTAACCACTCTCGGTTGACTATCTGTCTGCGAATGGTGAACATTTACAGAGTACTGACAGTGACAGTGTTGTAGTTATTCTAATAGGCGCCGGTAAATTGATCACGATGCGATCGATACGAGATACGATACGAATACTGCGGGTTTTTAGCCATAACTCGAGAATTGGTAATACTGCATCGTTCGTCAACATCTTTCTACTAAAGAGATCCTTTGTTTCAGTTTTCGTCTAAGGCTGAAGTCGACAATGTGCGTACTTTTAAACTTTTTTATTGGTGTCGTAAAAATTAATTGATCGACTTCTTGTCCCGCACTCAGAGCGACGTCAGAGACTGCATGAGTCGAATAGTCACTAAAGACGAGATCTAGATATTTGAACATGATCTTGAGACCCAGGGACAAAATCAGCAGCGGTTGGGGAAAGGTGAGGAACAGCGTGGTTCATCGTGAATATGTTCTTACCAATCAAAGGATAACTAGGCAGTTCTATGCTGGCGTCCTAAAGAGGGTGCGAGCCCGTGTTTTCCAGAGGCGAACCGAATTCGCCAGGAAGGGCTGGATCTTGCAATACGATAATGCGCCAGGCCACCCTATAGCCCCGATTTCGCATACTGCGACCTTTGTAAACTTGCCAACATGAAGTCACACCCCAAGGGAATCATCATAGCGGTGTAGAGAAGGTCATAGAGACTGTAACCATGATTCCGTGCGTCGAATCGTGGGAGCAAAGTTGGATTCGTTGTGTAGAGTTAGAGCGAAGTTTTTTTCCTTGAACTTAATTGCCACACCTTCCACAATTGCTATTCTTGGACTATTCTGCAAACATTTAATTCTTAGCCAGGCTGTTAAACTACTGAATCATTACAGCGTTTTTTAGGTGGAGCTGTTGGCAAAAAAAGAGGCCTTGTCTTGGCTGAAGTGGGACGTAATATCTACTACAATCAAACATGGCATGTGCAGGCATACTTCTAGTAGCCACTAAACTTAACTTAAATTTACAAACCTCGCCATGGCTGAGATGGGCCCAGGGGCACACCTGCCTCGTCACCAGGCAGACATTGATAAAATTATTCGTGTCATCACCGGTCACTGTCTCATTGGCAGTCACGCACAAAAACTAGGGCAAGTTTCGAACGACTTCTGCTGCTTAGACGAAGAGGAGGTCGAACCCATTCATCACCTACCCTGCGCCTGTCCGACTCTCTGTTCAATCAGGAACCACACCTAGGATTCTACTTCCTTAACGACTTGACCCATGTTCAGCGGGTAAGGATAACTGACCTTCTTAATTATTTAATAAGAACTAAGTGGTTCCATGAATAGGGGGTCAACCCCTCTTGTAGCAACACAACGGGCCCCTCTGGCCTAAGTAGGCTCTGGCCCTGGGAAGGCTACGGACTTCTTATGCATGTATGTATGTTGGTGTTACAGTCCATGAAGGACCAAAGCCGAGCTTCTCTCAATCAGCCGTTTTGTGTGTAATTTCATTTTCCCATAGATGAAAGGGACCTACAGTTTATTGCCGCTTTCGAACGGCGAAATTCGAGAAGATTTTCTTGAAAATTACACTACGGGGGGTTTTGTCAGTACCCCGCTGAGGAGAAGCACCGTGAAAAACACATTCGGTGACATGGCTGTTGTCGAGATTCGATCCCGTGTCATCGGCTTCAGAGGCCAAGACACTACCCACTGCGCCACGGCACGGACTACTTAACCTAACCTAATTGCCACCCCTCGTATTAGTCGGGAAAATTGGACATCCAGATCCTTTAAGGAATCCGGGACGAGCCACCACTTAGTGCCTCAGTACCAATCGCAATGAGGTAAAAGGCTTCTTACAAAATCCGTTAATAGAGGTACTCCCCACTTGTGTGTAGGTCCCTTTCACCTAGGGGGGAAATAAAATCCCACGCAGCATGGGCTATTGAGAGAAACTCGGCTTTGGTCCTTCATGGACTGTAAAGTCAACATACATACAGTCATCAACGGTATCCTAGTCGAGCTTGACAGCAAGGGAATAAAAGTGGTAATGTATGCGGACGACGTATCGGGGATGCTCCCTTCTGTAATTACCGAAATCACAGAGCGGGCTTTGGCCAAAGTTTACTCCTGGGCTATAGGTTGTGGCCTAAGCGAAAATACAAAGAAAATTGAGCTTCCGGTACTTACCACCAAGACCCAAATAGCGCCATTTAAACTTTCATGACTAAGCAGCTCGACCCTATCTCTTTCCTCCAGCGCTAAAGCCTAATTAGACGTCCAATAAAGAAAACCAAGTGAAGAAAGTTAGTGTAGCTCTCTACGCCTGCAGCAGAACTTTCGGTAAAAGGTGGGGACCCACACCTAAGCTACCCTGTAGACGTACACAGTCGTTGTTCGTCATATCCGTACAACCATAAGAACATGTCTCTCTGAAGCGCTCAACACCCTACTGCATCCTCTGCCCTTGGAGTTTCACATCAAATACATGGCGGCGTGTGGCGCCATCAGACTCAAGGAAGCGGGCTACTGGGCACCTAGACCGTATGGCCACAGCAGAGCTATGTTATTTCTGCCAACGAATTTGACCTCGCTTCCTACGGACTAGATCAAATCTTCTCTTAACTTCAGTAGTGTAGTGCACTCTCACTTTCCAACTGATTACTCCAAACTGGCTCGACATAGCTGAATGTCTCAAACTCATTCCATCTCTCCGATCACTTGGGCATCTTTCAAGCTGAAGTGCTAACGACCCGGGAAGCGTGCAAAATACTCAATGAAGCCCGCCCCAAACATATCTACCGCAATAAACGACAGCTAAGCCGCTATTAAAGCTCTTTCGTCTGCCACCACCTTCTATAATTTGGTGTATCAATGCAAGAAAGAAATTAAACGAGCTGGCGGCTGGACTGACATCACGCTTTTTTTGGGTTCCAGGACACAGCAACATAGAGGGGAATGAGAGTGCTGATGAGCTACCAAACTCGGGGCCACCTAAAACTCCCCTACTGATAATATAGGCCTGTCGCTGAACCTTGTCAATATAGCTAATCGTAGGCAAGCGAAACAAACTGGATACAGGATATCAAGAGAAAACCTGGCTTTCATATTCAAAAACACAGTTCCGGTATAGCTAGAGCCGTGTCAGTCAGTATGAGTCATCGGCCTATTGGAATTCACGCTGTCAAAGTAGGTACCCAGTCTAACACCCACTGCCGCAGTTGTCATAACACATACTAGTAGGTCGCAGATTCTGTGCCTTTGGCAAATACCTCCTCGAGGACCTCTCAGAGGTAGCCAACTTCAGTTTGGCCAACATAACCAGTTTTCTTAACTCCACAGGATGTGCCCTGGTACCCACCATAGTTTGACATTGTTTCTTCTGGTGAGGTTGTAGTGCATCATAACATTCCTTTGACGGTTTTTGAGTTCGTGCTGTACGAATCCAACGCTTTAAGCGCTGCTTGGCTATCAGAGAGTATGTTCATGGTTACTACTCTAATGCCAGTCCCAAGATTTAGGTTGGCGCATGTTAGGATGGCATGCAACTCTGCTTGAAAGATGCTGGACTCATTCCCATGGCCTTCAAAATCTTGCAATTTGGTCCAAAGATGCGGGCGCCAACGCCTGAAGCCATCCTGGAGCCATCCGTATACCACCTAAGGCCTTTGACATTTAGCAAGGGATCACTGTTTTCCCATGCTGAGCGATTTGGGATCAATATCTCAAATCTCTTGTGAAGAGTGAAGGTGTGTGGCAATGCGTCCGAGACCGTGGTAATCATATCCAGCTCGGGAAGGTGTTGTAATATGGACATGTGACCCTCGGGTCTACATGGCATATTTGTTCCCGAACAAAGAATTCTGATTGCACTGCGTAATGCCACCTTTTTGATAAAAAGGTGCAGTGGAGTGAGTCCAATGAGTGCTTCTTGGGCTGGCGTGGGGCAGGTTGGCATAGCTAGTCTCTGAAGGCGTTGAAGCTCAACAATTGTAGTTTCTTGCTCAACTGTTGTCCACCATACGATCGACCCGTAGGTGACGATAGGTCTTACTATAGGTTTAAGTCCCCAGGTTTCACCGTAAGTGCGTTGACAGGCCCACATGGTTCTAGTCGCTTTCATAAATTTAGTTTTCATATCGAAGTTCCAGTTGAGTCTGCGGTCTAGATCAATACCTAGATACTTTACTTCTTCTGAAAATCCTATGCGTGTGCCTTTTAGAAAGATTGAGTAGGGCTTTACCTTTCTTCTCTTTGTAAAGGGGACTAAGATTGTCTTATTTGAGTTGATCGAAAAACCCTCTCTGCCACACCAGCCAGAGACAAATTGGAGCGCAAGCTGCATGCGCTCACAAGCAGTGGCTTTGCACTTGCCCGTAACAATGACTACTAGGTCATCAGCGTATCCCATGACCTCGTAGCCGCGAGTAGTTAGCTTGCGTAGTAGGTCATCGATGACTATCGACCAGAGCAGTAGGTAAAAGACTTCTCTTACCGCCGATACTGTTACTGAGACCTCTCCGCATGTGGCTGATATGATTCGGCTATTTAGCATCGCCCTAATCCAGTGAATAGTGGGATGTTTCACACCCCTGCGGGATTGTGCAGTGGTCATCGAATCATAGCCAGTATTATGAAAGGCTCCCTCTATATCCAGGAAGGTGCAAATTGCAATCTTCTTGTGTATGAAGCTGTCTTCAATACACGTCACCAGATGGTGTAGCGCATTCTCAGTAGATCGCTCTTTACGATATGCATACTGATTGAGATGCAGAGGTATCTGATTCCCCAAGATACTTCTAATATGGAGCTCTATCGGTTACTCCATTGTTTTTAGAAAGAACGAAGTCAAACTGATAGGGCGATAGGATTTTGGTTGCTCACTTGGCTTCCCAATCTTGGGGATGAAGACAAGATTGACCTCTCTCCAGATTTGGAATATGTATTCCAGGTTGAAGCAAAACCTAAAAAGGTCAATTGTGTTCAAGCCTTTCTGTAAGACGGCAGGAAAGACACCATCCTTGCCTGGAGCCTTATAGGCTTTAAATGAACCAATTGCCCATTTAACCCTATCAGGGCTAAAAAGTCTGCCAGAAAGGCTACTTGTTCTACTGTCGATGCTATTTATGACGTCCGTTTGATCGTCAGAGGACATCGAATGGGGAGTAGAACCAGCGAGGTGCACCTTGAGCCAAGTCTCCAGGGTTTCCCTGCGATTGACGGTAAAGGTGCCGTCTGATTTGCGAAGCAGCCCGAGTCCATTTTTGTGCTCTTGAGATAGCGCTTTATGAAGTCGGTCCGCAGCTGTTACATAGGCGAGTTATTTAGAGTTATGTCATGCCTTAATACCACTGCTTATCAGGCTTGTAGGATGACAGCGCTCTTCAAAGTCAGGAACTGACTTAGTCGATAAGCCTGGTATAAGTAATTGAGCGCCAGGTCTGGACTCACTTTCAAGCAGTAGTTATGTAGAACGAAGGAAATAATTCTTATTTAAGTCAATTATTCTTGCGATTATTCAATCAATGGCATAAGAGCATGGGGGAATCCCCTCCCTTTCACAAGATTGCTAGTCACTTTAGCCTTCGAGAGTCTTTCGTGCTTCAGTGAAAGAGCATTCGTCTAAAGAACAAAAAAATAAATCACCATAATTGCTACAAAGCACCAGAATTCGTTAACGAAACATCCAACTGAAAAAATGAGCGACAAACAACATTTTACATATGTATACGAGTATGTACACTCCCAACCATAATCCCTCTTCGAAACAAAACTTTCTCTCCGACTTTAGCAAACACATCCGTCCAATCTCGACTCCCAAAAACCCACAAGAATCAAACCATCGAATAGCACAATGCTGCCTTGACAACGTCAAAGACACAAACCTCAAAATCTCTCCCCTACGCCCACATATTCTCTCTCTCTCTCTCGCGCGCTCTCTGTCTATGTTTTCGCTCTCAAATTGAGCGTATGAAATAATCCCACAACAAAAATACAAAACTTTATCTTTTCGACAACAGAAAACCAAAAAACCGGAGTTTTCGTTTTTTTTTTTTTTTTGGTTATGGGGGGAGAGAAAATCCAACCGAAAATTAAAAAGAGAAACATGGAGACTATGTCACTCCTTTTCCTGGTTTTCCCTGTCTCCTCATATCGTCTCCTGGTCCACACCGACGACAGACAATGAACGAAATTTTGTTTTGTTTCTGGTTGTTTTTCTCGAAGGAATTTAAGGATAAAAACTCCAAAATGAATAATACGTAGTACGAGGAAGAAAATAGCGGTAATATTTCATTGTTTCTTCCTTCCCTGTTTTTTTGAATTTTCAACAGTGAGTAACTGTAGCCACATATGTACACGTAACGTAACATAACGAGTAAGTACTAACGAGGAAGGATTGGAAGGATGAAAAAGCGAAATATTTCTATTTGATTCGCAAAATGCTGGATGACAATCCCGTCTCCACTGGTCTATCGCCTCCCACTTGTTTTTTGTTTTTTTTTTTCTCCAGTGTTCCATGTTCAGTTGTTTTTTTTTTTCTTCTTCTCATTTTTTGGCGCTTCATTCTATCTGGTTTCCAGTATTAATTCTTATTTTTCGTTATTCGATTTCTTTTCAGTTGCAACGTGCATGACAGTGGTAACGAGTGCCGAGGAATGTGGCCACGAGGAATTTACCAAGTGCGCAGAGCCCCTAGACATGCTTCATCTAACGTCCGAGTTTTCAATTGGTGCCTCCAAAAAGGAAGAGCTCGACAAACTTTGCCAGTAAGTTGTCCGCACAAGACCATTTGCTAAATGCAATGGCTTTTTAGCGTAAGGTATATATGGGGTATGGGGTATGGGTATTAGTTGAACATTTTCTGCCATAGAAGGAAGCAGTCACTCTCTAATGGAATTAATTGTGACCAATTGATGTGGTGTGCATGCTCGTTCGTTTTGTCTTCTTTCCTTTATCTAATTTCTTCTTTTCGAATGCGAAGGAAAGAAAGTAACATAAGCTTTTAATTGGGACCAGATACAAGGATTGCTTTTGGTCATTGTTGGTTGGAGCTAATTCGTTCATGGCCATACACACGTCCACCTCCTTAAAAATTGCGCCAAGCACAAGAGCAAAATGACAAAGTTTCATTCGCTTATATGAATGTTGTTTTTTTTTTTTTTGCTTTAGTCTTCGTTCAAATTGGTTTTCTCTTAAACACTCCTTGTCCTTCGTTTCCTTCGAATTGATCAAAAGAAAACCAGCGGGCAATTGAGCACACATACACCGTCACGAAAATAGCGGTCGAGGAGGAGCAGGATGTAGACGTCTAACGCTGCACTATTTTCAATTCAAGGCATGTTCATAGATTTCGACGGAATCGGGTGAGCTTGAGAGGAAAACATAAACAACAACTGAAAAACAGGATATCAGCCAGGATGGGTGGTTGCAGGGAACCAGCACCGAGACGATCCTTTCGATACATTTTTCGTGGGACTCAAATTGAATTTATAACTTTTTTTGTTTCTTGTTTGCGTAAAACAAACGACTGTTAGCCAGTGGTGCCACTAGAAACTGCCACGGACTGCGGCAGATGAAATGTCCTTTTTTGTTTCTATTCTATCATTTTCCTCCTCGGTCCATGTGACTTCCTTGAATTTTTGTTTTTCTTCTTTTTTTTTTCAATTGGGGTTTTGTGGCGGTGTGCTCTGTTTTTTCTTGGTTTGTTAGCAGTCTCTGGGTGCGTATTTATTTTCCTGTCTTGTGTAGGGATATTAGTGAGTCCTTATTAATGCTCTGGAATTCATGACTTATTGAACTGTGCTAAAAGGAAATGTCACTGGACCAACCAACAGCGACAGGGAGGATACATACATATAACAACGAGTCGAACGAAAACAACATAGTAAGTCATTGTGGAAACGTGGGAAAGAGGACGAAGACTAGTTAGGAGTTGCTCATTAAAAATTCTAATCGGATTTTTGTTTTGCGTTTTTTGCTTTTTTGGATTCGCCTCTGATATTCAGTTTGCCTTTTTGGTAGACCTTTTTTTTCGTGCCTGTTCTATGTGAACTATGTGGGCCGGGAATAATCTAATTATTTGTTTAATTTACATTCAGACAATGTCCTTCGAAATTGGTACCAAACAGGTACGTTTTCTTCTTCCCATTTTTTTTTTCATGCATTTCTCGTTCTGAATTAGATCGTTTAAGGATGGTGTTGCCTTCGAAAATGGACTAACAAGACTTAAGTTAATATTCCTTGTGGGTAGATGGGGGGACTGTTAACCTTTTGTTGGGACTAATTTCCTTAACTGTTGCTTAATTTCGGGTCTGGCATATTCTAATTGCTGCTGTGATATAATAAATCACCAATGTCATCGACGATGTGGGTGGAAGCAAACTTCGGCCAGATTGAACTCATTTCTGTGGTTGTGAGGACCGCTGCCAAAAGGTTATATATAAAGTCGACTTTACTGATCCTTTTTTCAAATTTTACGGTATACGGAGGCAACAAAAGAGAATATATTTCGCTGACTACTGCTTTAAAACGGATGAAGAGAATATAAGGGAATAAGAGGGTTGTTCGATAAATCAGTGACAGAACTAGGACCGATTCTCCACATATTCAGCATTAAATTTATTTAATAAATTGGCATAGTACTGTTCGGTGATCGTTTTTACCTTTTTAGAGCCCATTCGCTTGCAAAAACCCACTGGCACACTTGTACCTTCATTTCTGGATTCATCTGTTACGAAACACCGTACAAATTTACTTGGATTGAGGAGGTCCAAAATCTGTATTAAAATCTTCATCTGAATTCGTTCTTGGTCCACCATCAGCAAACGTAAATAGTCAATTGCTTCAATCTCAGTTATCTTATGAAACTTAATCCGGCGATCGTCCAGGTCAGTATTATTGATTTCGATGGCAATTTCTTTCACTGTGACCTCATTTTGACGTCCTGGGTATTCAATGTCTTTTTTGAACCTTTCATTCGAGGGAACAGGGCTTCCATAATATTTTTTTAAGTCTGTCCTTAGCCTCTTTAACTTCTTCATTGCTCCGTTGGTTAATTGTTCCCATTCTACCTGTGTGATGTGGACTTCCCCTGTTACATCCTGTCTCAGGATTGGAGTCAAAAAGCTTTCGGGCCGCAAATGTGGGGTCCATCCACTCTATATAACCCAATCATGTTAGGCGTTGGATCTGTAAACGCTTGATTATCGTTACGTCGCCGAAGTGCCCATACATTCCATAGAGTCCTTCGTCAACACAAACGGGATCGAAGATTTCACGCGGAATTTTCCTCTCGAAACATTCTATCCATATTTGATAGGGCCTCTGCACCGTACAGGAGGACCGGGAGGTGTTGTAGAGAACAAGTTTGATTTTTCATGAGAGAGCTCTACTCCTCGATTGCCTCTCTTGCTCAAAGAACGAAAAATATCCCTTTAGCTTGCTCGTCATCTTCTGCGATTGGTTTTCGCAACACGTAGTACTTAAAGGCACTAGCAGTAGGGACTAATTGTCATGTAAAGAGCTCTCCAAAATCGGGATTGTGCCGCCAGCCAGGAAACCTGGCCACCAACCAGCCAATCTGGCCACCGACCAGCAAACCCGGCCACCCGCCGGTCAACATGGCCACCGGCCAGTTAGCCTGGCAACCTAACTGGCCACCAGCCAGGTTACCTGGCCGCCAGCCAGCCAACTGGTCACAGTCATCCAACCAGCCAACCTGGCCAACAGCCAACCAACTGGCCATTAGTCATCCATCCACCCAACCTGGCCACCAGCCACCTAACCTGGGCCCCGACCAGCCAACCCCGCCAACCAGCCAACCTGGCCACTAGTCAGCAAACCAGACCACCAGCCAGCCAACCTCGCCACCAGTCAGCAAATTTGCCCGCCAGCCAGAAAACCTGGACACCAGCCAGCCAACATGGTCACTAGTCATCCAACCAGCCAACCTGGCCACCAGCCTGACTGCCAGTCGGCCAGCCTGACCGCCAGACTGCTAATAAGCAGGGCCATTGCTAAGCGAGCTAGTTAGAATCAGTTAGTTAGAGCCAAGGTCACTGACCTCGACCATACTTATTAGCAGTGACTTTTCTTCTTAGCAGTGACCTTGGCTCTAACTAACTGATTCCAACTAACTGGCTTAGCAGTGACCCTGCTTATTAGCAGTCTGGCGGTCAGGTTGGCTGGCTGGTGGTCAGGTTGACTGGTGGCCAGGTTGACTGGTGGCCAGGTTGACTGGTGGCCAGGTTAACTGGTGGCCAGGTTGGCTGGCTGGTGATCAGATAGGCTGGCTGGTGGTCAGGTTGGCTAGCTGGCGGTCAGGTTGATTGGCTGGTTTCTAGGTTAACTGGCTGGTGGCCTGGATGACTGGATGTTGGCCAGGTTTACTGGTTAGTGGTCAGGTTGCCTGGCTGACGATCTGTTTGGCTGACTGGTGGTCGGTTGGCTAGTTTGCAGTCAAGTTGGCTGGCTGGCTGTCAGGTTGGCTGTCTGGCGGTCAAGTGGTCTGGTTGGCGGCCAGGTTCGCTCGTTCGTGGCCACGTTGACTGGCTGGTGCCCGAGTTTGCCGGCTGGAGGCCAGTTTTACTGGCTGGTTGCCAAGTTGGCTGCCTTGTGGCCAGGTTAGCTGGCTGGTGCCGGGTTAGCTGGCTTGTGGCCAGGTTAGCTGGCTGGTGGACAGGTTGGCTGGCTGGTGGTCGGTTGGCTAGCTTGCCCTCAAATTGGCTGGCCGGCTTTCAGGTTGGTTGTTTGGCGGTCAAATTGTCTGGCTGGTGGCCGGGTTGTCTGGCTGGAGGCCATGTTGGCTGGCTGGTAGCCAGGTTAGCTGGCTGGTGGTCAAGGTAGCTGGCTGGTTGGCTGGTAGATAAGGTAGCTAGCTATCTTGGGGCTAGGTTGGCTGGCTGTCAAGCTTGCGCACTGGCGGCCAGGTTATTTTGTTGGCGGTCAGAGTGGCAGGCGGGTTGGTGGCTAGGTTAGCTGACTGGCTGGCTGGTGACCAGGTTAGCTGGTTAGCCAGGTTGGTAAATGCAATAAACGCACAGCTCATTCGGCCAGGCTAACCATTATTATTTTTCGAAGAATCAGAATTCTGTGCTGTTGTGCTCCACATTTATTAATTTTTGAACTGTTAGCTGTCACGTTGTATTTTCTCATTCGTTTTCAACACTTTATCGCACAAGTGGTGCGTGACTTTTGAAACACACTGACTGTCGTACGACCACACTCGAATGAAATCGAATTGGATATTCTAAATGATGTGTCCATCCACCAGGGGTAGATTTATCACCTCATTGACAACTGGCTATTTGGTGTTACTCCACTCATCAGCAATTCACTGAATTAGAAATGTACTTTCGACATACGACGCATTTTAAACTCCTCTATATCATAAGCTTCATCCCGAAATCCGACTGTACTACATAGTGTACATCTCAAATCCACAAATGACTGACGTCAGTCCACACGTATAAAAAATGTGCATCTAGCAATATCCACAAACGTTCAGGGATAGGTTGTGGGACAGCTCTTTAAGAATTAACTTCATCATCACACGAGAAGTGTAAATCCTTCACGTCCAATCCATTAAAGTTGCTAAGCCCATTCCAGGATCCAGTTAATCTAGCGCTTGAAGTGTATCTCTTCATTAGCTCCCTTATCACGGCTTTCAACAATGGATTGGTTACACTACACTTCACTTAACCCAACAATAAGCTACCACCATTCCCATTATAAGCCAGATATTATGGGTATAGATATCACCAGTGATGATATAAAACGCAGTCATCCAGAAGCATTTGCATTTTACAAGATTGACAGAGAGATAGGGACGAACGGGGGTAGGGAGAAAAAACCAAGCCATAACGACACCAAACGCCGACAGGTTGTTGAATTAAATCATCAGAAGTGGCGGTCCAACACCATGCTGTCGCTGTGTTTAGGAGAATCTTGCACATGAAGTGCTGGAGCACGAGCACTACATGTATTCATACTTTATAACGTGTCACTCACTTCATACCAGTGTCCTTTTTGTGGCACTCTTTTGCTTCTTGATTTTTTTGCTCGTCCAATTCCCATTCTATGGGAATGCAAATTTGACGTGACTACGGCAACTGGGTGACTGATAGTCTACTATTCGTATAGTGGGTGCCATCCTTCGCATGGACGTACATACAGACATACATGATGAATTGCAGTGTCATGCATCGTTATAAGGCGTATAATGTAATTAGGGAAGTAAATTCCTGTCGATCTGTCAGTTTAACTGAAGCGAATGTACTACAAAACCATCCCATTACCATACCCCATCGGAATCTTTAACCGCATACTGTACATGGAATACTTTTATCCTTGCAGTGAGCTGCGAAAGGGTGTGCGTTGTATACAAAGTTATACGCGACGGTGCATGGACCTGCAGCAAAGGAATCAATTTAATAAATTATACCATGGCACTAATCAATTCATTCGGGATTTATGCAACAAGGGTGAATTCCAGGATGGTAAGCAAATAAAAAAAAAAAAAAAAAAACAAACTAGGATGAGGCAAAGAGAAATGAATTGCCTCCTGCTAGTGTCCATTTAAACTTCATTATTTCATTCATAGAGTATCTAAAGCATGCTCCTTGCTCTGAGATGGCCAAAAAGGAGTTCGAAGTCTGTTCCAGTCAATACAAAGAAACGATGGTGTTCATGAAGCCGAACAAGAATCAGGAGAACCACGAGAATATCACTCTGAATGAGAACATTAAAACGATATGTTGGTAAGTTTACATATATTCAACGTTCGGTCGGATCCATCGTTCGGATAGACAAATTACGAATATCAAATGCTATTTGCTTGCAGTTCCATAAGTGAGTTGGTCGACTGTTTCGAGGAAGCAGGACGCAAAGTTTGCGGTAATGAAGCGGCAAAATTCACCAGAGAACTCGTAGAGAAATATGCCAACAGTTTAACCAAGGTAAGCTCAACTAGATACTTTTATTAGATTATACTTTATAACGACTTACTCCCCCCTGAAGCTCTATTGCGAAGAATATACCAGGCATCCGGGCATATGTCGAGATGGCAGCGATGTTGCTCATCGACTAGGAGGTCAATCTATCATCAGTTTTCTTTTAGCTATTTTAATGCTTATTTTCTATCATCATACAAGATAGATTCTTAGATTTTAGTGGTTTAAGAATACCAACGTTGCCGTCGTCATAATGACAATTTTACCACTGAGTACACCCCTTTACAGAAATACATGCAAGAACAACACACCAAAAAAAAGTATTTAAAAAGCAATTTTTGGAACTTAAGCCAATTTTCTTAGGAATACTAAAAGATACAAAAAACCAAGCGAAAAAAAAATAGTTATATTGTCCACGTTTTTTGAGATACCTTTTCTTAGGAAACACCTTTTTTGACTATTCACAGAAAAAAGGAACAATTTTACTTAGCAATAGAAGATTTCTTTCTAAATTCTTAAAAAAGAAAAACAATTCACAATAAAGGGGTTAATAGTATCGTTACCATTGTAACGCAATTTAAATTACGAATATAGTGAGATAAAATCGAGCACAAACCCAAATAAAAAAAAAAACACAAAATCAGGTGACATTTGTGGCATTGCAGGTATTATTCACTACAAGTCCCACAAGGTTCCATTGTAGGGGCGCACGTATCTTGTTGATATTCAAATTCACCTCCACCATACTGCCACAATAATCACCACCTGCTTATCGTTAAGTAGTTTTAGAAAATTCTAATTTAAAAAAACAATTTAATTCAAAAGACAAATGAAACATATTCATTTACGATTACATATCTATAATTTATTAAAATACTTATTTCAACCAGTACCTTACGATATTATTATTATAAATGGTGTGTACGTAAAGCCGCTTAGTTTTAAGTTAACATCTTAAGCGAAACGGTTTCCTTCAACCTATGATTTAGTTAGACCTATTGTTTATTTTCTTACCGCTATTTCTTGTTCTAACCAAAATTTTGAACATCAGACAAAAAGACCAAAAATTACTTTAAACACGTATACATGTATGTATGTATAAAAAAATATATATATTATATACAAGGACAGAAAACACTTATAGACAATGTAGATGAATTTTAAAAACAAATATTTTAAGAATTAATCGAGGGAATGAATATAAAATAAAATCGAAAGGAATACTCGTACCACTAAGTTAAGTAAAATAAATAAAAAAAAACAAGCAATCGGTAGACATCTTTTTATTTAAATTTGTTTAAAGTGTGAAAAACGAAATTATTTATTTTTTGTTCGAGTTTCTGTTTGTATCTAATTTGGCAGGGTTCGAGGACAGTTGTAGATATTTCTTGTGTTAGTTTATACAATTTTATGAAATTGTTGATTTTGTTGAAAAGGAAAAAGAGAAGTGAAATAAAAGTAATAATTAATGACGAAATCGAATTGTTTTTTAGTCAAATGTTTTATCTGAAAGAGAGTCCATTGTACTCCAGACGGACACCCGTTTTCCGGAGAAAAATTTAAAGGAACTTCAATGATGTAGAACAAAGGGATTCAGCACACACCACGTCGGCTCCAAGGATGTCCCACCATGCGCGAGCAAAGGAATCACAGGGTAAATGCTTTGCAGCATTGGTAGGCGTCTCACTGATGCCAAGCACGTAGAAATACTTGGCAAAAGTGTAATGGCCCGTGATGAGTCCCACGAGTCTTCTGCAGTCAATTCACCTTAAAGACAGGAGGAATGCTGCGGATTTATTGCAGACATCAGGGCTTGCGCGCTTAGTCATTCTGCAACCTGGACAATCCCTCCATCTACGGTTGTGTGTATTAAACCTACAATTTTTAATGTAGGAATTTACCGTAGACGCAGGCAGACCTAGCAGACCCATTCTGGCGAGTTCATAAGAGATCTCATTTCCTGGGATCCCAGAGTAGCATGGAACCCATACAAGCCTTAATGAATTTAGTCTACCGAGCGGAAGGTGCATAGTTCAAATTCGTTTCATAGCCAAGAAAAAGCAATTCTTGTACGGAAAAAAGTATGCAACACAGTTGTGAATGGAAAGCGACCAAACGTACTGCTCACAGTAAATGGTCAATTTAAATTCATCATCTGTGTATGCAATATTAATACCAAAAGTTCATGAACGAATTACTGTGAATTATAACCAACGCGAAATTTGGTCGGCTCTCGTCGGCTATCTAGGACAAACCACGCCTGAGAGTAGTGAACGAACATCTACGACCCAAAAACCACTGCACTCCATTCAGGTCGTGTGTGAACCTGCGCGAAACTCTCCCTCTCCCCGTTACCTTCGCCCGCACAATGTTTAAAATGGCCTATAAAAAAAAAAAAAAACCTGGAGCCATCCGTGAAAATGCGAAGACTATCCTTTCCAGGTCCACTATCCAGCCAGAGCCAATCCTGACACCATAGAAATTCGACTATGAAATTACGGCGCAGTAGGATAACGGGCGCCAGTGCGTCAGAAGGCATGTTCATGAGACAGGGATCGCAGGAAAATTCCTGCGCAAGAACACTGTTATTCCTATGCGAGTTATACCAAAAGCCGTTTCTCTTCAGACGAGACATGGCTTTCAGAGGACACCCTCTGATAAATATATCAAGAGGTGGAAGGTTCATCATAGCATCTAGGGCAGCGCCTGGCGTGCTGGCGAAAGCCCCCGTGCAGCTGAGGCAAACCGTTCTTTAGAGTTTGGTGAAAGAGGCTACGACGTGTTTGCGTTTCAGGCTGTTTCACCAGACATCCGATGCATATGAGATTATCGGTCTTATCATTGCCGTGTAGAAACTTAGCCTCTTGGATATCGTGATGGAAGTGGCTTTTAGTACCGGCTGAGTCAAATCAGTATTTTTCATCCTTCTCGTGAAGAGAACGACATCGGTATTAAGAGGATTGACCGACAGCCAATTTCTGGTACACCAATCATCCATCACATTTAGCGCCGCCTGTGCCGACATGAGCCAACAGAAAGAACGGCAACATCATCCGCATAGGCCTAGGCATAGATTCCAGAGGCATTGAGAGCATCAAGCAGAGAGTTGACCATCATGCACCATAACAGCGGAGACAGGACGCCACCTTGCGGGCAGCCCCTGTTTACGCCGCATTTCACACATTGGTCAAGGCCTGCATCATCGGTCAATGTCCTGTGCATAAGCATTGCTTTGATCCACAAGACCAGTGCTTCATCTACGTCATGATTTCTAGAAGCGGTGCACATGCTGTCAAACGTTGCGTTATCAAAAGCTCCCTCAATGTCGATGAAAATCTCAGCGCGTAGCTGAGATCATCAGCTCTTTTTGTTAGCTTGGTTAGGGCTCTTAAGCGAATAATGGGTAATGTAGCGGTTCTCGTCCACAAGGGTACCTGGCGGTCTTTTGATCAATCAACCACCAACCAGATTGATCACATTGCGATCGACGCCAGACACTCCTCCAGTATTCTCCACGTACGAACTCGGACCACTACATTGTTGTAGCCAAGGTACGAATGAGAATATCAAGAATGCTTAGGAGTCGAGTAGGACAACGTTAGTTTGACGTCGGAAAGCTTCAATCGCAAGAGACTGTCAGGATCTTTGCCGATCGTGTCTCCTCCAAGCTCTCTCAAAATCCGCCCACAGGAGCACAAACAATAGAGCAGGAATAAGCGCATTGCCAGAGCGCCGTCAGAGACGCTGCCTCAGAGGTGCTGGGTTTTAAACCGCCACCAGGCATACAAGAGGCCAAGAGGCATACAAAGCCATGCTGCAATGACGGACGAGAGCTGCTGGCGAAATCTATGAGCAGAAGTGACGAGAGGAACACACGCTTCTCACGAGAAAAGCGTGAGTTCGAGGAGATGGAGGGATGCTTCCGCAGGAATAAGTCAGAGCAGCGGCCTGCAGGGATGAAAATGGAGAACTGGTAATAGAATCACAGTCGATGCTGTTTATTTGGAAAGACCACTTCTGCAGACTGTATAACGGTGCTGAAAGACAAGATACCGCTGTCAGGCAGAACGATCTGTTCGAAATGGACGACGATGTAAGAGAATTCCGTCCACCCGACCTCGACGAAGTCAAAATAGCAATATCAAGACTTAGGTCTAACAAAGCCGGGGGCGCAGACGGCCTGTCTGCTGAGCTTTTAAGGCGGCTGGAGATGAGCTGGTAAGGTGCATGCACCATCTCATTTGCAAGGTATGGCCGGAGGAAAGCATGCCCGACGAATGGAATCTCAGCATCTCAACCCGGTCCATAAGAAAGGGGACCTCTATAACCTCCTCTCCTTAGCATCATATATAAGATCTTCTCTGCCGTATTGTGTGAACGCCTGGAACCGTTTGTGGATAACCTGATCGGCTTTCAGGCCAGGTAAATCCACAGTAGACCAAATATTGACGACACTCACCACCTCTTCGTCGATTTCAAGGCTGCATATGATAGCGTGTATAGAGATGAGCTAGACAAAGACATGTCTAGTTTTAACATCCCTGACTCCCAAACTCGTCCGACTGTGCAGGATGACAATGAAGAATTTTCGCTGCTCCATTAAGGTCGGTAATGAGTAAACCGCGGAAGTTTTTTTTTTTTTTTTTTTTTGAGACTCGCGCAGGGTCACGACGCACAACCTGAACGGAATGCAGTGGCTTGGGTCATTGATGTTCGTTCACTATTCTCAGGGGTTGTTGTCCTAGATAGGACGAGAGCCGACCAAATTACGTGTTGGTTATAGTCCGTAGTAATTCGTTCAAGCACTTTAGTATTGCGTACACAGAGGATGAATTTCATTTGACCATATTCTGTGAGTGTTATGCCTGCAGCAGTACGTCCGGTCACTTTCCATTCACAACTGCGTTGCATACTTTTTGTCCGTATAGGAATAGAATAGAAAAAAATTCTTGGCTATGATGTTAAAAAAGGATTTAGGCAATGTGATGCGCTGCCATGCAACTTTTTCAAAATCGTGCTTGAAAAGATCGTACAAGAGTCACTGGCCAACACAAGAGGTACGATTTATTTCAAGTCTAGGCAATTGCTTGCGTACGCCGACGACATTGACGGGATTGGAGGAACACAGCGAGACGTCAATGAGGCCTTTGTAAGCATTGAGGTAGACGCGCCTAAGATGGGTCTCAAGGTTAATGAGGGCAAAACCAAATATCTGTTTTTTTCTAAAAGAGACAGTCAACACCGACGTATTGGCCAGAACGTCACCATGGGCGGTTATAACTTTAAGGTGGTCAAGGAATTCATCTACCTTGGCTCACTGATGACCGGTGACAACAACACCAGCGCTGAGAAAAAACGCAGAATCACTATTGCCAACTGCTGTTACTTTGGGCTCAAGAGGCAATTGAGAAGTAGAGCCCTCTCTCGGAAAACCAAGGTGACACTATATAAGACCTTGATCATCCCAGTCCTCCTTTACGGCGCAGAGGCTTGGACCTTAACAAAAGCGGATGAAAATGACCTTTGTCGTTTCGAGAGGAAACGGTGTATGGAGGACAAAATTTAACGAAGAACTGTACGGGTTATACAGCGACATCGGTCTGGTATGACGTCTACGGATACAGCGTCTAAGGTGGCTAGGCCATGTGGAAAATACAGCTCCTTCCCGAAGAGTCTTTGAATCCAACCCGGAAGGAAGGCGCGGCAGAGGACGGCCGCATCTACGGTGGCGCACGCAGGTGGAAGGAGACCTTAACTAACTGGGAGTGCAGCGCTGGAAACAGCTTTTCAAAAACCGTGCCAGCTGTTGGTTGAGGCTCAGGTTCACCACGGACTGTAGCGCCGCCTAAGTAAGCAAGTAAGCAGCGGTTGCCGAGGGTGATTCTGAGCCGGATCTCTACTATGATATCATTGGTAGAGTTTATGTTTGCTCTTTACCGATTTTGGCATTGAAGTCCTCGAGTACGATTTTAACATCGTACTCAGGACAAGCTCCGTAGGGGTTGTCCAAGAGATCATAGAAGTCCTCGTTGATGGGGTATTCAGCCTCTTCGGTAGGGGCGTGTGTACTTATGAGGCTGATGTTGTGAAATCTGACTTTGATGCGAAAGGAAGTGACTACCAAGGGGGGCTGGCCTAATCTGGCTGCATTGTAGGATATTATGCATTGCTCAGTGAGTGCAACGACAGCCAATCGAATATTCCCAGAACAGCAGACTTTCTGTCCTTTTCCTATCATAGACGGGCCAAGTTGATCTGGCCACTGCCTCTAATTGATACCATTGCTTATTGGCTGTCATTATTAGGCCCATCGACAGAACACTGATGTGTGGCCATAAGGACTCCTTGCCTAGAGACCGGATTTTTGTATTCTTAGCGCAGTTCTGGCTGTGATGATTTGGCTGTAAGTATATGTCTAAGAGTGAAAGGTTCAGCATTGTTTCAAGAACCGCCGTTGGTGTGGATTTTATAGATCCAGTCACCGCCAGACAACCTGCCTCTGAATCCTTGAGATGCTTTCAAGATGGCATTTTCTTTCAAGTGCCTTCCACCAAACAATCGAACCATAGACTAGAATAGGACTAAGCACCGCAGTGAACAACCAAAATACCACTTTCGGCTTGAAGCTACTCTGCACGAATACAGGGCCACGTAGGCTTTCTTGGTTCTTTTATAAATGTTGTTCTTTCAGCTAAGCTTTGAGTCTCAGATTACGCCAAGATATTTGGCAGATTATTTGGAAATCAGATCGATACTATTCATACGGGAGTAAGTGTATTCTGGTACATATCCTCTCCTTGTGAAGAGGATTATCTCGATTTTCGCCGGGTTTACTCCCAGCGGAGGAAGGTAATTCCTATTGAAAAGCCAAACAGTGACATATTTGGGGTGACGTTTTTAATGAGTCCTTTATCCTTCTACGTGTAATCTTCGGCACCGTTTATATTGATGGGCCATAAAGTTACATATGTACGTTCGGCCGAGTGCTTGGAATCGGAAAGTCTTCGCTTTCAATCTCCAAGAGAAGCGTAACAGAGGATGACCACAAACCTCCAAACTCAACTGGCACTGAGGTATTCGGCTATAAGTCATTTCGACTAAGAAAACTTATTTGTTGAGGTCCAAGTAACCGTTGAACTATGGCACCAGGAAAGAGGTTAAAATGTCTCTCCTTTAGTCGTTTGATATCGCCAATTAAAAGCCAAGGTACCCCAGGCCTTGGTTGAATTAAGTATAATTTGAAATCGCCATTAGGTGGACAAAATATAAATTTTCCAAAGCAACGACGTAGTCATCTGGTGAATGGATTTCCTTTTCCTCCGTTAACTAGAACGACAAAACCACTACCGACTAATCGCACAAAACATCACTGGTCTCTCTATGGTAACAAGGATTTACGGTGAGTATGAAGTCGCGCGAAAAAAAAACTCTGTTGCGGACAAAGCAGCTTAACAGCAAAATCCAATACTTCCATGGGAGTGAGTCCATCAAACCCCAAAAAAGCACCCAAACATCCCTTGCGCCATACATTACACCTCCACGTATAGGTACATAGATGTCGTCTCATTTAAGAGTCCCATTATGTCGCCAATATTCATTTTCAGAAAGCTAACCACCAAGTAGCAACTCCACACTGCACAGTGGCACTTGGCATCATCCGTTCGCATATTACCAAAAACCATCTGCCCGGGCAAAGCCCAGACACACCGTTTCTATAGCGAATGTCCGGACTAATTCCCTGGCAATTTAACCGCTCTCACAATCTCATAATGGCTTTTACCATCATCCACCCCAGAGGCGAACAAAACACCACAATAACGCGTTTCAGCAGCTAGCCGGTCGTGTCTCCTTACAAATAGTAGCTCATTACTTCGGTCGTCGTCATTTAATTAATGTCTGCGCGTCTGATTTGATTACCCTTATTAGGACCTAAGCTGAGAATTAGGAAATTACTAATGTATCTCAGACACAGGTGTATGCATATCCAATTTGGAACCATTTCATCACGTGACCTTTCCCAATCCATACATCCAAATCCCATTCAACCTCTATCTTCTCGCGAACATACGTAAGTGAATAAATATTCGCATATGACAGACAGTCACGTTCGATCTGATCCGAATGCTTTCAGGATTTCCATCATCGAATCCTTTTTATTCTTCTCATTTTTATTGACCTCGACATACATACCTACATATGTAGGAAACGTGTGCTGTCGCAGGACTAAAAAAGCATTTATAAAAATCGAAATCAATTTAAAAAAGACCATTCAACGAAAAATAATTATTTACATGAAATAACAGTGTGTAATCCCATTGCACAAATTATTTTCACCAACAGGATCAACAGGAAGAAAAAAAAATAAACGAATGAATGGCCGACGATATAAATCCATCTATTTCGGTTGTCCGAACATAATCGCTAAACAAATCACTAATAAATTATTCGCATCGAAATACCACATAATAATTCGTGTCGGGCTGGGTCATTTTGCATTCACCATTCACGTACATGACTCCCTAACCTGGCCGGGTTATGGAAGCTGCCAGGATACGATGTATGTGGTTATAAGCAGTCATGGCTGACCTCGATTGGTGGGCTTAGTTTTTGGTTAAAAATGAGCCGGTAGGCGCGGTATTGTACACAATATTCTGTTTTAATCTCAATTTCAAATAAAATTTGTATAACACCGTTATTGCATAATAGGGCGCGCGCCCGAATAGTGTACACACAAGCCTGGAGGACAATGGAGGACATGCAATGATGTCAATGAATTGTGTCCTTTTTCGTTTTATTTTTTGTTTGTTTTCTTTGGAAACAACCGGTTTTTGGACGATTTGAGTTGGTGATTTCTAGGCGCCCCTTATTTATCTCTAATTAGAGGCGATATCTGAAAGTTTAAAGGATTTATTGGCGTTTAATTGAAACCTAATGCGGGTCGATTCAGTGGAATGTGGGTGATTAATGGCGATTTGCTTAGCCGTCAAGCTGTTTAAAAATTGGAACCATCGATCACGTGATATCTGTCCGATTTGTATTCGGATCCGGGGGCGTATGTGGATTATTTTTTTCTTTTTCTTTTTTGACTGTAATGTAATATTAAACCAGATTAAAAGCCGGCTCAAAATGGACGAGCTACATCAGTGGCCACTCCTCCATCGTGAACAACAGGATAAACTTGGCGGGAAACTCTGACTACATTGAGCACACCACAGTCTTTGAGAAGAAACTCAAAATAACCCAGACAGACGGAACTGGCCCGCCATGCGCAACCTCGCAGGAGCTGCGTAGCGTGGACTTCTACACCGACGGGTCAAAAACCAATGACGGAGTGGGCAGTGGAGTATTCTACAAGCAATTAAACCTGAACCAGGCTCTAAGACTACCGGATCATTGCAGCGTTTTTCAAGCGAAGCTATTGACAATAAAGGAGGCCATGTCCTAGACACAACGATATCTCAGAAAGTTAAAGAGCCGACACGCTCGCCAGACAAGGAACGACGAAACAATCAAACATGGCATGCGCAGATGTACCACTTCTTCTTCTTCTTTGATGGCGTTACAGCCCATGAAGGACCAGAGCCAAGCTTCTCTCAATCACCCATGTTGTGTGTGATGTATTTTTCACACAGGTGAAAGGGACCTACAGTCTAATGCCGATTCCGAACGGCGTGAGTCGAGAAGCTTTTTCATTGCAAGTTTACTACGGGGGGTTTTGCCAGTACCCCGCCGAGGAGGAGCGTCGCGAAATAAACATTCGATGGCGTTGGTGTTATCGGGATCCGAACTCGCTCATCGTGCGCCAGAGTCCAACACACTAACCACTGCGCTACGGCGCCCTCTAGCAGCCATTAAACGTACAAACCTCGCCATGACTAAGATGAACCTGAGTTGAACCCAGTTGCCCAGGCAAATCTGGTCTCGGCTTGACAGTCAACGGACCAAGGGACTAAACTTCCATACAAATTATTGGTGTCTCATCAGCGGTCACTGTCTCATTGGCAGTCACGCACACAAACTAGGGCAAGTTTCGAACGACCGCGACGTTTGCAGAAACTGCTTAGACGAAGAAGAGGTCGAATCCATTCATCACCTACTCTGCGCCTGTCCGGCTCTCTGTCCTCTGATCCTACTTCCTTAACGAACTGACCGATGTTCAACGGGTAAGAATAGCCAGTCTTCGTAATTATTTAAGAAGCACTAAGTGGTTCCATGAACAACCCTTCGTAGCAACACAAGGGACCTCTCTGGCCTAACTGTATACTCCTCCTGGCCTCCTGGGGAGGCCACGGACCACCTAACCTAATCTAAATGTAATATTACGTAAAACAGGCAAATATTGGATAATATTTCTGGCGTGGTCGGTGGCTAGAGACTTTTGAAAAATTCTTCTTCCCCGATTATAGGGGGTAAGTAACTAGCCTAATACAGGATTGTTCGAGAGCTCAAGCCAACTGTGCTCATTAGATGGTTCTATCAACGAAGCGCAATTGATTACAAATTTTCATTCAATGGGACATTCACAATCCACATAAGCATATAGAGCAGACAAGGTAGCCTCCAAAAGACTGATTAGTGTGCTTTGTAGTCAAGAGCTGTAGTCAATAGCTGCCTGGTTACATAAATATGTATGTACATGTAGTCGCCTGGCCAGCTATAGCTGCCTGGCCACATATAGTCGCCTGGCCAGCTAAAGCTGCCTGGCCACATATAGTCGCCTGGCCAGCTATAGCTGCCTGGCCACATATAGTCGCCTGGCCAGCTATAGCTGCCTGGCCACATATAGTCGCCTGGCCAGCTATAGCTGCCTGGCTACATATAGTCGCCTGGCCAGCTATAGCTGCCTGGCCACATATAGTCGCTTGGCCAGCTATAGCTGCCTGGCCACATATAGTCGCTTGGCCAGCTATAGCTGCCTGGCCACATATAGTCGCCTGGCCAGCTATAGCTGCCTGGCCACATATAGTCGCCTGGCCAGCTATAGCTGCCTGGCCACATATAGTCGCCTGGCCAGCTATAGCTGCCTGGCCACATATAGTCGCCTGGCCAGCTATAGCTGCCTGGCCACATATAGTCGCCTGGCCAGCTATAGCTGCCTGGCCACATATAGTCGCCTGGCCAGCTATAGCTGCCTGGCCACATATAGTCGCCTGGCCAGCTATAGCTGCCTGGCCACATATAGTCGCCTGGCCAGCTATAGCTGCCTGGCCACATATAGTCGCCTGGCCAGCTATAGCTGCCTGGCCACATATAGTCGCCTGGCCAGCTATAGCTGCCTGGCCACATATAGTCGCCTGGCCAGCTATAGCTGCCTGGCCACATATAGTCGCCTGGCCAGCTATAGCTGCCTGGCCACATATAGTCGCCTGGCCAGCTATAGCTGCCTGGCCACATATAGTCGCCTGGCCAGCTATAGCTGCCTGGCCACATATAGTCGCCTGGCCAGCTATAGCTGCCTGGCCACATATAGTCGCCTGGCCAGCTATAGCTGCCTGGCCACATATAGTCGCCTGGCCAGCTATAGCTGCCTGGCCACATATAGTCGCCTGGCCAGCTATAGCTGCCTGGCCACATATAGTCGCCTGGCCAGCTATAGCTGCCTGGCCACATATAGTCGCCTGGCCAGCTATAGCTGCCTGGCCACATATAGTCGCCTGGCCAGCTATAGCTGCCTGGCCACATATAGTCGCCTGGCCAGCTATAGCTGCCTGGCCACATATAGTCGCCTGGCCAGCTATAGCTGCCTGGCCACATATAGTCGCCTGGCCAGCTATAGCTGCCTGGCCACATATAGTCGCCTGGCCAGCTATAGCTGCCTGGCCACATATAGTCGCCTGGACAGCTATAGCTGCCTGGCCACATATAGTCGCCTGGACAGCTATAGCTGCCTGGCCGCATATAGTCGCCTGGCCAGCTATAGCTGCCTGGCCACATATAGTCGCCTGGACAGCTATAGCTGCCTAGCCACATATAGTCGCCTGGACAGCTATAGCTGCCTGGCCACATATAGTCGCCTGGCCAGCTATAGCTGCCTGGCCACATATAGTCGCCTGGCCAGCTATAGCTGCCTGGCCACATATAGTCGCCTGGCCAGCTATAGCTGCCTGGCCACATATAGTCGCCTGGCCAGCTATAGCTGCCTGGCCACATATAGTCGCCTGGACAGCTATAGCTGCCTGGCCACATATAGTCGCCTGGCCAGCTATAGCTGCCTGGCCACATATAGTCGCCTGGCCAGCTATAGCTGCCTGGCCACATATAGTCGCCTGGCCAGCTATAGCTGCCTGGCCACATATAGTCGCCTGGCCAGCTATAGCTGCCTGGCCACATATAGTCGCCTGGCCAGCTATAGCTGCCTGGCCACATATATTCGCCCGGCCAGCTATAGCTGCCTGGCCACATATTGTCACCTGGCCAGCTATAGCTGCCTGGCCACATATAGTCGCCTGGCCAGCTATAGCTGCCTGGCCACATATAGTCGCCTGGCCAGCTATAGCTGCCTGGCCACATATAGTCGCCTGGCCAGCTATATCTGCCTGGCCACGTATAGTCGCCTGGCCAGCTATAGCTGCCTGGCCACATATAGTCGCCTGGCCAGCTATAGCTGCCTGGCCACATATAGTCGCCCGGCCAGCTAAGGCTGCCAGGTCAACTATAGGTTCTTGGTCATATATGATCGACTGGCCAACTATAGCTGTCCGGCTAGCTACAGGTTGTATGATGGTGCAATTTGCCAGACAGCGCGAGAGCATATCCACGAATTAGACGGGTTCTTCAGACGGTCGTCTAATAACGCTTTGTAGCCTATGTGCGCGAGAACGCCGTGACGCAGTGATTAGTGTGTTGGACTCTGACGCACGATGAGTGAGTTCGGATTCCGATAACACCAACGCCATCGAATGTTAATTTCGCAACGTCCCTCCTCGGCGGGGTACTGGCAAAATCCCCCTTAGTATACTTGCCATGAAAAAGCTTCCCGACTCATGCTAGTCGGAATCGGCATTAAAATGTAGGTCCCTTTCATCTGTGTGGAAAATAGAACACACACAACATGGGCGATTGAGAGAAGCTTGGCTCTGGCCCTTCATGAACTGTAACGTCGTCAAAAAAGAAGAGGTTTTGTATGCCTCCTGCTTTTTTGCACGAAACCTTCTACACTCGTCATCGAATCAGGGGTTTCGTCGTGGTGGAGCTTTAAGGCCCAGCACTTCGGTTGCTGTGCTCTTCAGGGCTTGTTTGCACAGGCTCCATTGTAGCTCTACTGACTGAGTGGAGCATTGAGGTGTATCGGAGACGTGGTTGGCAAAGGCGCTGGCGATCTCCGGTGATAGTAGCTTTCCGACGTCATAGCTTGGTGTTTTAACTCTACTCCGCGGGGTTCGTGTTATCCGCATTGACGTATCTTGGCTACTACAAGATAGTGGTCTGAGTTGATTTTCGCTCCTCGGAAAGTACAAACATCAAGAATAGTGGAGGATTATCTGACGTCAATCGCGATGTGATCAATCTGGTTGGTGACTGATGGATCTGGCGAGCGCCAGGTGTCTTTGTGTATATCGAGGTGTGGAAAGTATGTGCTAGATAAAGGAGGTTTCGCCCGTGGCAAGGTCGATCAATCTGTGTTCATTTTTTTGCAAATTAAAAAGAAACTTGTATTTGGCCCACCCTGTATATGTAAGGCATCAGATCAATTCCCCTCTATGGCGTATTCGTATAGTGGACAGCTCCTTAACTCAGTAGAGTACGTAACTACTTGGCGACAATAGCCTTATTTGCCTCGTTCGCATCTTCCGTCAAGGATATGGTAAGGCAAGGGTTAAAAAAAAAGCAAGTTGCCCTTGTAGCCTAACATAACCTGGCTAAAGATGTGGATGAAAACCAAGACGCAAACACATGGCACCCAAGGGCACAGGACCACTTGTTAGCTCAGCCGTCCACTTTCCCTAATCCAATAAACTGCGCCCATGCAACAGCATCGAAAACACTCAATTTATCATATCATTATCAGAACCAAAATGTAAAACTTTCCCCATAACCACAGCGTCAAGCTGCAATCCCAATTGTACAACATTTTTGCCACTCTATCTCTCCTGCCGCACTTACCAAATACAAATTTCATTTCATTGCTTACGAGACGGGACGTGGCAGTAGTTACCACCCCACCATCACCTCGTCATGTTAGCTATTACAAAACAAAGTTTACTTCCCGACAACTAAGCTTTCCAAAAATGTTTGATTTCCCCGCGGAGTTGCCTAGGTTGCTTGCTGCCAAACAGTAAAACTTCAACTTTGACAACTGGAATTGCTCTCCGGCAACGGATGCATTCACTTTGCTTCAGGCAAGGATGGCGCGAGACGACATTGATGACGTGTGTAAGACGTTGAATAGTGCCTGCACCAAAGGGTTGCCATCTCTCACCACATAGTGTAATACTTAATCTCAACGTGATGCCGGTCACAAAACACAATATATACGAACGAGTACGAAAGAGTGAAAGTTTTGCGGTGGATTTGATTAAATTTTCTGACAGTTGTCAATATACATATGTAGCTGTTACATGCTCCCATCGCGTCGACCACTTGACACACTGGTATTACTCACGCCGCTTTAATTAGACTAAAACTTGGAGAAACGAGATTTTCATATCGGTTTCCGAACAAGGGATACGAGTATATGTCATTTGTCAGACAAATAGACCGTTGTTGAGTGTCCCCGAGGTGAGGATGAACACTGAGATAGGCAATCTAATGGATGGAATCGTAAATCTGACACTGTAAGGAGGTTGTTTTGTGTGTTGACACAATTAATTTGACTCACATTCATACGTAATTGTAAATCAAATTTTGTGTCACACATACATAAGGTGTAAGTGTGCTGGATCCCAGTTCGTAATCTACACGCTTATGAGTGTTTGTAGTCTGTTGGGAGATGATAGGGAAAGTTACTAAGCCGAAGAAGGTCGTTCGAGGATGTGACATATGTGGGGTATTGGAGATTGAAAGAATGTGTCCTACATTGTATCCAATGACAGTACAAGTTGACTTTATTTCAAAAGTTTTCGTACGAAACTTACTCGTGCCGAGGTTCATGTGTCACTTCCTTTTCTGTCTTAAAGTCTCTATAAAATCCTTTCACACCCATACCTAGTACCTAACAAAACAAACTCTCGTAAATCATTTTCTCCTGCAAACTCAGCCGAAATCACTCCATAAAACACCCTTACTCGATTCGGTAGTCATGAAAACAATTGCCTCCCTCCATTTAATAGACTGTACATTTCTCAGCTTACTTACCTTCCGAAAGGAGAGCTAAAACAACCAAATATATTCAAATGTAGACGATACAACATTCTGTATAATTCAAAGGCGGCAAAGGAGCAGCAGACGGGGTAGACTAAGCAAGCACCCACTCCCGCATAGACGCAAACGACAATAAGTATCTGAAGAAAAAACTCTCGGAATTATTGTAAATCGCACCGCAAATATCAAATAAAACTTTTATTACAGTTTAGTAAATTTTGCATACATCACCGGATACCTGGTTGCAGCCATATGAGGCTATGGCGTCCTCCGAACGAGGGGGCATCCTCCCTGCCTCCCCTTAGTTTTCGCTCACACGTGAGCATTTCATATTTTTGTGCAAGCCAAACACCAAAATACAAATTTTCCGCTTCAGCTGGAGCAGCGGAGCGATGAAATTTATTCGCATACAGGGAAAAGGAAGATCCACCAAGAATCGTCTATCTTCTTTTTCTAGCTCAGCTCTACCCCTCCCCGTCCCCCTTTACAGCTCTCGGCAAACAGAAAGGATTCAACCCATAATAAGAACAAAATAACAAAAAAACGAGAACGAAGTCGACCTACAGCACCGACATTCCGTATATCATCCAGTCCTTCATGCACCTCCTTCGATGGCAATCCAGCCAACGAGTCAGAGGCCAACCAGACAACCCCACCAACGACGGCGACGTACATACATAAAAGTTTGTTTCATTTTGTGATCTCTGGGGAGGATTTTCTTAAATGGCAAAAATTTTTATCCTAAAAGTCCCTCTCCCTCAGCACATACTCGTATGGTATCTACAGATATATGGTCTATGGTACGGCGGGGTACCAAGAGCTCATACTCATATCCTTGTGTAGTATTCGGTGTTCGGAGGCTGCTTGTCCTACGTAGTCACAATGAAATGCGATATATTATTAGTTTTGTCTCCCTGTCGTATCGCCTTCGTATCCTTTTTTCCGTTTTCTATACCTCCTGTCTGAAGCTTTTGCCGCTCATCTTTATCCTTTTTCTTTTTTGATAAATATTTTATATCGAGATAATGTTAAGAGTTTGTCAATCCGTTTAGATTGAATGAAATAAATTTAATAAAAGCAACGGATGCCATTGCATTCCCGATTTGACTGTTCGCTCGTTCTCGACTTCTCACCTTGATTCATCACACGAACATCCTTGACGATAATGCAGTTACTAATCTCACCGATTGTGCGTTAGTGAAACTTTGAAATAGACAATTCATATTAAGTTGGTTAGCAAAACCGAAAGAAACATAATGCGAAACGATTTCTGTAATCCTTTTTTATCAGAGCGACGGGAATAAATGGAATGAGATACAGTGCAGACCGCAACTTGTGAAAAATGGTTTTGTAGTCCTTTCTTCTCTTGTTTGCATCTAAAGTTGTTATTCGTTGTTGGTTAGTTGCCTTGATTGTGTTGCAATGCGGTGATGATATTTTTCCTTGCCTTTGGTACCAATACGATGCTCTGTACTGGTAGTATCCAACAAAAAAGGATAAACAAGGAAACTCATTACTTAGGAGTAGAGTGAGAGAAGCGAGTGGATTTTTGTTTGGCAAGTTGGTTAGACAGTTGTACGTTTTCAGTGGTTGCCTTGAATTGGTTTTGTTAGTAGCGGCCACCCATTGTGCGCACACTTCGAATTGAAGGTAAAAGTTGAAAAGGTTATCTAGAGATGAAGGTGGCTAGTACGTACGGTGGATAAGTACATTTTTCGCGATAAATAATATTCACAAAAGCATATCTCAAGAGATTCTTGAGAAAAACTGTGTACAAGCAAGTTCTGTTGCAATGAAACTTGAACTGGTCTTTGTGTACAGGCGGGTAGTGGCAACATCATCACGGTTCTAGTCAAAGCTAAAAAGTTGGACAAAGTAAGTGTGAATTTATTTGGTTGAATGCGGATACGATTTCCGTAACTAACCTCTTAATGTTAAAGTGAATAACGGCGACTGATTTATAAAAACTAACTAACTAGTTGCCTGAACTACGTGACTGAATGGTTTACTGAACGATTAGTGACATACCAATATGTACATTTATTGTTTGACATTACTCGTGATTTTTACTGTAGCCAAAGAATAGAGACTAAACGAAGCGCACGCATTTTACTTATCAACGAATATATTCTTAAAATCTTGAAAAACAATAAAAAGCAGGCATTACCGTCGCGTTTTATTTATAAATATTGAATCCTCTACATCGATTCTAGGGATAACACCTTCCGGAGCTGGCTGATGAGGCCTTCCAAAACGGAAACTGAAGTTTTTTTTTTCGACGAGTGGGTGTCCTGATACAAGGTGATGATCAAGGTCGTATGTGAAACAATAAGAATTGAGGAGAGATGAAAATGGGGAACTAGTAGTAGAATCACAGTCGGTGCTGAGAATATGGCAGGACCACTCCTGTAGACTATACAACGACGATTGGAGTACAATGGACCAGTGATTGCGTCTGAGTGCTCCAGCGGATAGCAGAAGGATTCAACAAAAAAAAAATATACATATAACGACGATGATGGACAAGGTACCGCTGTCAAGCAGAATGACCCATTCACAACGTACGACGATGTAAGAGACCTCGCCCCACCCAACCGAGACGAAGTTAAGATAGCAATATGGGCTATTGAAGGAGATAAGCTGATAAGGCGTATGCGCCAACTCATCTGTAACATAAGGATGAAGAAAAGGATGCCCGAGAAACGAAATCTCAGCATCAATTGCCCAGTCTACATAAAGAGACTCCTATAATTGCGACAACTACAGGGGAATAAGTCTCCCTAACATCGCATACAAAATTTTCTTTATATTGTGTGTACGCCTGATATGTATGGTGCATAACCTGATCGGCTCTTATCAGTGCAGCTTCAGGCCAGGCAAGTCCACAATAGACCAAATATTCACACTGCAGCAGAACGTGGAGAAGAGCCAACAATTCCAAATCGATAGCCATTTTTTCGACAATTTTAAAGACGCGTATGACAGTGGGTTTAGCTATTTCTAGTTTTGACATCCCAACATCGTCCAACAACTACTACAACTAAGGTCGGTAACGAACTAACCGAAACCTTAATGTTAGAAAAAAACTTAGACAAGACGACGCACTGTCATGCAGCTTTTTCAACATCGTCCTTGAAAAGATCGTGCAAGAGTTACTGGCCAACACAAGAAGTACAATCTATTTCAAGTCTGCGCAATTGCTCGCGTACGCAGATGATATTGATATCAATGATGCTTTAATAAGCCTTGAGGCGGAAGCGGCTAAGGTGGGTCTTAAGATAAGTCCAAATATATGCTATCCGCAAAAGAAAAGCACACAACAACAACGTCTTGGTCAAAACGTCAATCTTGGTGGCTATATTCTCAAAGTGATCAGGACTTCGTCTGTCTTGGCCTACTTATGACCGGTGACAGCAACACTAGCGCTGAGGTAAAACGCAGAACTACTCCTACCAACCGCTGTTTCTTTATGTTTAAGAGGCCATTGAGAAGTAGAGCCCTCTATCGAAAGACCAAGATTGTGCTATATAAGATCTTAATCATCTCGGCCCTCCTCTACGGCGCAAAGGCCTGGACTTTTACGGAAGCGGATGAGGGGGCCCTTCGTCGCATAAACGAAGTTTGGAGGAAAAGATCCAACGAAGAACTGTAGAACGCGTGGACAACGCAGCTCCAACTCGAATCCAACCCGGAGGGACGACGCATCAGGAGACGACCGCATCTACAGGAGGAGGGGGACCTTAAACAGCTCGGAGTGCGGCGCTGGAAACAGCTAGCCAAAGACTGTGCGGGTTTGTGACCCCATACTGTAGCCAAAGAAGGAGAAGGATAAATGTGATCTATGTTAAGAGTGGAAGCAATTAATTTGTGGACAACGCGCTGTAATATCACAAAGCAAATATCGTCGCTCTGCCCCGAAACGATAGCCACGCACAATATCTTCGAGCAGAAATCAGCACACGATCGTCCCCAAAGTTCTATCGTAAAATGAAACGGATATATCAGGGATCTAATCCCTGTACCGAAACCTGCATGGATGAAAATGGATAACTGTTAGTAGAGTTCCAGTCGCAGTATAGCCGCAACGTAAGACGAAATTTCGCCGTCAGGCAGAATTATATATTCATAGCGAAAGATGACAAAAGAGAATTCCATCCTCCTGACTACGATGGTGTCAAGGGATTTGGGTTAAGATTCAAGCACAAAAACGCTTTTGGCGCAGATGGTCTATTTGGTAAGCTTTTTCAAAAAGCGGTAGAATGCCTAATAGAAGGCTTGCGCCAGCTCATCTGTAGGATATGGTCAAGAGAAAACATGCCCGATGAATGGAAGCCCTGAACACCCTCGAATGCGTCACCTGCAGGCGGACTAACTGCTCGTATCGTATCAAGCTAGAGAAGTCCACCGTCGACCAAATATACCTACTCTGGGAGTTTCAGATCTATACCATCATCTAGTTGTCAACTGTAAAATCGCGTACGACGTTATCTAGAGACGAGCTACATAACGCCATGTCAAGTTTTGATATATTTACTTGCCCAGCTCATCAGACTCTGCAATTTAAAGTTGGAGAATTCCCAATGCCCCATAAGAGTTGGGCTTAATCGCCTTTAAGGTGCTATCGGGCTTGAAAATGTCATGAAGAAATCGCTGGTCAATACAAGAGGTATGTTGTATTTCGCTATTTACGACAAAGCGAATTATATGATGTCATCGAAATGGACTTACTTTACCAGCAGCTCGGCCAGAGCATGTATACTGACTGACCTTGGCTCCGTAAAATTACTCTTGCCAATCGTTACTTGTAAGGGTTCAGGAGCTGAGGAGGAAAAGGAGACGTCAGCGGTCTACGGATCCAACACCCGAGATGGCCACATGAAGCAAATGGACAACACCATTCCAGTGCAAAGAATTTGCGATTCCAACGTTAAGGACGACGTAAGAGATGGCAATAAAATTAAGGAAATGTGACGGCTAATGAAAGATCAGGCTTGCTGAAGAGGTATATCTCTTAAGGGGTTAAGCTGCCTTCCGGACAAGCCTTGGAAACCACGTAATCCTGTTCGTTGCCGATGTAGCATGATTTTTCCCGGAAAATGGCAAAACACAGTCAATAGCAATGCTTAATAACAACTGAATTTTACTAAGAGTGGCTTCACTAAGAGAACCCAACTCCTTTCAGAGCGACAGTAAAACCCGAAATAGAGAAAATAAGCTCCGCTTTTATGCCGCAAGAAATAGGAGCTAAAGTAATGAAATAAGCAAGGGATGTGCAGATGTATACAGCAGAAGAATGGATCCTTTATTTTTGTCCCAACACCATTCCGTACTGGATATCCTTAATTACTAACTGACATCTATAGCACACCGTTGCACACTTTCTCCCTTGAATCTACCTCGCGCCTGGCATGTCTTAAGCAATCGCCACGATTATAGTCACCGTGTCCTTTTCCAATTCCCAATTACCAACTTACTTCTTCCTAAATTCTGATTTCTTTTCCTTTTTTCCATCGATTTTCGTTTTTTTTTTTTTTTTCAAATTTCCTCAAGCCATTCCAGCACGATTGAATTGCAGTAGCGCAGTCATAGTAATAGTAGAGCAGAGCACATGAAATTAAAGTATGAGAATGAATTGTCCTTCCGTGGTTGCTGAGCAACATCCCAGGTCGTCCTGTTAAAGGGAATATGTGCATGTAATATCACATATCTAGAACTCTGTCCGCTGTAACATTCAGCCCGCGTCCGATCTGTGAGCCAACGGACATAGAGGACATACAAGACACACAAGACACACATATGGCCAATTGGTCCCCACAGATGCGGAACAGGACAAACGGAGAAAACTTGTGCCCAGTTATAAATCTTAACTTTTGCGACATACGAGCTGTAGGTTCCGTTGTCCTAGGTTCATTTTCTTCCTCCTTTGGCCTGTTACAGTTTTCAGTTCCATTTTTTTTTTCCTCCTGCGAATGTCCCTGGAGAGGATCTATGTATTTATTTCTTTTCACTTTTAACTTCTTGATATTCATGCTGCTCTAAGCTGATATTCGTATCTCGTACCATGTCGGGCGATGATGACAACGATGGAGAATGGTAGAGCATCGTAGGGCTAACTCGTAGGTGAGAACGGATCATTGCCCGGGGGTTAGAGTAGAATTTATGTTTCCTGGCATTCGTCCAGATGAGTTATGCCCGCCATCCATGTATGTGCACTTTGTCAACACTAACTAACGAAGCCAAATCACTATCTACCACAGAAATGAAACTTCGGTAATTACACGCGGGTTGCTCATAGAACACTGGTTGGTGGACATGCTCCTGTTTGCCTGCCATTAGCCGAACCAAATGATAAGATGGGAAAAAAAGGGATTGATCTTCCTGGCAGGAAGCTGTGGGTGCTTTTACATCCAGCGGTGCACCAGAACATACGATAAATTGGCGCCACTCTAATTACCCATACCAAGTGGTGATGTACATATGTATGCTGTCTGTTGTCTTTTATGTACCTGGCCAGAGCGGTTGGGAAACTCCAATCTCTAGAGTAAGGAATGCACCAGAAGATGATATGACTTGCTATTTTCAATTGTCTTTCGGATGCTTTCGATTAGCATGGAATTAGCCATCACAGCATTGGAAGTAAGTGGGAGATGCTCATAACTCATTGTTGATACATGTTGCCGGAGAGTCGGAATGTTGCTGAAGCCATAAATACTCGCACGTCAAATGTATCGCAAATCCTGAAAACGAATCGAAGTAGTTTGAGAGGCGGTAGATGCAGTGGTGCATTGGTACACCGTTAAGCACAGAATTGATTACGAGCGAACAACAGAGTGTCGTTGTCGTATTTTTTGCCGAGGTATGGAGACCGAGACCATGTATAAGACCGATACGGAAGTAGTTGGGTTCGAAGGAGAGAAAACAAAAAAACAAATGTCATCCAATCTGCAGCAACCATTAAGGATTATAGGGAATCGTTAATCCGCAGTGTCTGTGGCAAGTATCTACCGACAATACACAAGCGAAATGCAGTACCGGGGTGTGATGTTACATTCAATATCAAGCCGGAAGTCATCAATACGAAAATGAACCGATGCAATTGAATTGCACCATCCGGCTGGCTGCAAATGTAACCCACTTACGTACGAATACGTGGTGATAGCTTCTTATGCAGATGCTCGCTACTGCTCGTTTCCATTCCGGCTGGGTCAGTTGGTTTTGTGTTCGACACTCATTTGGATATACATGATGAACGGTCGAATAAGATGTCTAAACGATCTTTTTGTCGGTGTGCCAATGATTGGACTTGGTAAAACTGGTCAGTGAGTGAGAGATGTTTGGCATTCAGATGGACGAGAGGTATGCAAATGGAATTGCATTCTGTTGTGCCATGCAATTTGTGCATATGACGTCAATCGAGCTAATTTCATTCTTAAATTATCCAAACCGAACGGTTGAAAGACTGACTCCCAAGGGGAATAACGCGTTAAATGTATACCTCGAAGGGAACGTCGCACTTTGAAAATTACTTTTGTAACACCATCCTCCTCCGACACATTGGATAAACGGCAAAATTGTGCATCAGCAGTTTTAATTACGAAATGAATGTGTCAAGTCCACAGAAATGCCAACCGGGGATAGGAGTAAGGCAAAAAAACAAAAAAGATTAGAAAATCTCTACAATTCTGCACTATCCAAGTGTGAGATGGAGACAAAAGGCACAAGCGAATTCTACTGCAACGAACGTTGGTTTTGCGCCGCTAGATAGTACGTATACTCGTACTATTTCAAGCCATTTCAAGCCATTTCCTCGCCATGGCACACAAAAATTGTTAGAAACTTTAGTTTAGTCCTTAGTTTCTTTTCCACTTGTTTTATATTCCTTTGTTCACTGGAGGAAGCATTGGTGAGCAAAAAAAAAAAAAAAAACAAAAAACAGTGAGATTTCCATGTCGAGATACAGAAATGAAAACTCTTCCTGACATCATAGCCCTCCAAGTGGGCAAAAGTGAAGAAAGTTTATCCAAAAAACTCTTTGAGTTTCGAAACTGCTTTTTAGTTCCAAAGATGGTTGTTTGCTTGTTTTTGTTTATTTTTATTTCGAATACAACAAGTCTCTGTTGGGTGTTGACGAATGTGAGAAACTAAGGACGACGACCAATGGAATATGGCCCTCATGTATGTATATGAAGCACGTGAGGTCACGGAAAGAAACACAAAAAAAAACAAAAAAAAAGAAAGAACAACTTGAGAGTACTTCAGACTAGAGAAACATCCATCTACCAGTGATGCCTTGAGCAGGACGGGCCTGTACTCGTCTTTTGGGTCTACATAACCTTGCATTCGCCTGGATGCATCCTATTCTAGGAATTTGTTACGAATTTAACACACTTCACTTGCATTTATGTGCCGGCAAACAAAGTCAATGAAATCGGTTTGATATAGTCCACTTGTATGTATGAACGTCAATAGAAACCAGGGCGAGTTGTAGTATAGATACTTGTTGAACAGATAGGTACACAGTACGAAACCATCAATTTTATACCCACCACTGGCTACTGACTACTTGAAGCTTAAGGATTCCTGCACATCCAACTGAAAGCATTCATTCATTTTACATAATTCGGTTGAAAGCAAATGGGCGTTGAAGAGCTTATCTTATCTCGAGCATGACCTGTGACTATTTAAAGTCATTTCCTACTCTACCTAACCGCATAACCTACTCGTTACCTCGGAAAAGTAAACAGAAACCGACCGGTCTTAAAGCACAATAGCATGTCCCTGTATGCATAAGTGGTTCTGACGTATGAGAAATAACAAGTCAAGGAATCCCATTCGCGTGTGGCGCTAACAATGAAGTTACAATTCATGTCTAGCATTCCAACATTTCCATGAATTAAATTACCTACAAGTCTGCGTGGGCGCCTGCCAAAACATATATACTTATGGTACGTCTGCAACCATAGTCTCCCATCATCCTATCCGCGTCCTTTCAACTTAAACTCAATTGGAACCCGTCAACTGCACTCGCACGCAAGCTTTAATGACTCGCGGTTTCTTGTCCCACTCCACCTAGTCCAACTCAAGCTACCAAGTGCAAAAAATAAAACTAAAAAATCTCACAGATTATCAGTCTCTGTCAAATTAAAAGCTTCACGATTACCCACCGAGCACGAGCACGACCATCTAAAAGAAACATAAGTCATCACCTCTCCCATGTGCGCTCTTCCTACCATCACGGCGGATAAAGAAATAATTATACGGATTTTAAGATCCTTTCAAAAAAATGAATATATAGCTCCGGACAGCAAGGATCGTTGTGCACAAAGAAGAAGAAGACCAGGAAACAAGGAAATTAAAAAACTTTCATGGGTTTTACGGAAAGTCATAGAAGACGTCGAGTAGGTATATCAGCCACATACTCCTCGTACTATCCTCATCCTTTTTTTTCTTTCCCCCCGTGGATGCAGTTAAATCCAGGAATTTATATTTTCATTTAAATTGTTAGCCCCGGGGAATCCATGTCGCGTTGAATATGTGGCAAACGTTGTGGTTGGCTGCGGCAATACAACAGCAATCAAAAAGCAACACATTCTGCCTTGTCCCTAAGAGTGCTGGCCAAAAAAAGAACCCTTGACTATCTTGTTGCTGCATTGACGTCTAAAGTTTCATTCTTAACTTGGTTAACTAAAGTCGACGGGAGGGCGAAACGTTCACTGCACGGTATTAATTCTATGAAATATCTACCTGATAGCAGCACTTAGCGAAGATCCATTAATGAAACACTATCTGTTAGAACGAAACTACTTATAGTACCGCGTGGTAGCTGATAGTCACTAGGTTGAATCAAGATGCGACACCAACTATGTGCATGCGGGAAAGTATGCACGCCGAAAAGTTTAACTACACTTGAGTTGGTGTCATCAGATATGTGGTTATGCTCCTGAATGTAGTTTTATCTGCTTTCTTAGAAGATAAGGTTTTTTTGTCTTCCTATTTTACTTTCATTGCGTGTCATTAAAATAGCGTAGAGGTGATTTATGACTTGAAGCCATAATCGAACATTGTACGTAGTGTCGAATGAGAATTCGTTCGGGAGATACATAGTTCGTTCGAGACATACATAGTCAACGGGTCAGCTGGCGTCTTACTAATGCCAGGTATTAGAGGGAGCGAGCAAACAGAGCAAATGTGGCAAACGCTAGCTTCGAGTTGACACACAGCCTCACACAGCACGCACAGCATCCATCAGGTAGTGAACCAATATGTGTAGCGATCCGACCCCCTTGTTCCTGGGGCGAGAGAGGAACGTGGCCCTCTAGGTCGGAGGTTGTGCTGAGGTGTAACATCCCTATCACCATAAGCCTCGGATACGGACGGATACAAGGCTGACGATCCCTGCAAACAATTAAATGACTTGCGAGTCTGCACCTGGAATGTGAGGTCCCTTAGCAGACTGGGTGAAGGCAATCAATCACTGCGATGGAGCAGGTAAAAGACGAATGAAATCAGCGATATCTATTACGGGAATAGCTATAAAGAGAACAATCAACGCTTATTCGGATGCGATATTCGAGGAAGACTCCGATGAAAACTCTTAAGCTTTCGGGATGTAAGCGAAGACCTCATAACAATCCGCATCAAAGCTAAATTCGCGAACATTAGCTTAATATGCGCTCACTCTCCAGCCGAAGAAAAGGACGAGCGACTCAAAGACGACTACTACGATTTCCTAGATAGAACCTATGCCCAATGTCCCAGCTTCTTCTTATTCTTTGGTGGCGTTACAGCCCATGCAGGGCCAGGGCAAAGCTTCTTACCAATCACCCATGTTGTGTGTGATTTTTACACCCAGGTGGAAGGAACCCACAGTTTAATGCCGAATCTGAACGGCGTGAGTCAAGAAGCTGCGATATAAAAATAGTACTAGGAGATTCTAATGCGAAACTGGGCAAAGAGATCGATCACGGGGAAACGTAGTCTACACGACACCACGTCCGAAAAAGGGACATCGGCTACTTTACTTCCTGGCGGGCGTAATCTCCTTCTAACTAGCACACGATTCCCGCATCTCAATATCCATAAAGGAACCTAGCGATCACCTGATCAGTCGACTACCAACCAGATTGATCAAATTGCGATCGATGCCAGTCACTCCCCCAGCATTCTAGATGTGAGAACCTTCTGAGAAGCCAACCTCGGCTCGAACCACTACCTTGTTGTAGCCAATGTACGAATGAAGATATCGAGGATGCCACTGAGTCGAGCTGGACAAGGAAAGTTCGACATCGGAAAGCTACAACCGGAGGAGACCGCTAGGATCTTTGCCGATCGAGTTTCCCTCAAACTCTTTTATATTCAATGGCAGTGGCACAACCCACAGAACAATAGTGCGAGCATTGCCATCGCTGTCTTTGATGTGTTGGGTCTCAAACCACCGCCAATTAGAAACCCCTGGTTTGATGAGCAATTTGACAAGCCCATGTAGCAAAGCAAGCCGCATGCGAAGCCATGCTACATAGACGAATGAGAGCCGCTCGTGAATATTACGAGCATAAAGGAGAGAGGAACGCAAGCTTTAAAGGAAAAAATAAAACGAAAAGAAAATGAGATCGAGCAGATAGAGAGATGCTACCACAGGAATGACGCACGCAGGTTTTACGAAAAAGTAAAACGAACATTCCAGGACTGTAAAGCCAGAGCGGAAACCTGCAGGGATGAAGACGGACAACTAGTTGTAGAGTCACGCACGATGCTGAGAATATGGAAAGAACACTTCTGTAGACCAGTTAACGGCGATGAAAAATCTAATACTGCTGTCAGGCAGAATGATCCATTCGCAACAGACGAAGTTGCAAGAGAATTCCGTCCACTCACCTAGATTAAGTGAAAGCTTGTAATTTCGAAACTTAAAACTAGTAAAGCAGACGGCCTGCCTGTCGAGCTATTTAAAGCGGCTGTGTATGAGCTTTCATGCAACAGTTCAACTGTAAAATATGGTCCGAGGAAAGTATGCCCGACGAATGGAATCTCAATGAGATCTTCTCTTGTGCATTGTGCGAACGATTGAAACAATTCGTTAATAAGCTGTTTTCCGTATCAGTGCGGCTTCAAGCACGGAAAGTCCACTATCGATCAAGTATTCACACTGCGGCAGATACTGGGAAAAATCAGCGGGTTCCAGATTCACACCCTCCATCTGTTTGTCGACTTTAAGGCCGCATGCGATAGCATACATAGAGACGTGATATCTACTTTTGACATCCCTGCCGAACACGTCAGATTGTGCAGGATGACATAGGAGAATTGTCGCTGCTCCATCAGAGGCGGGAGCATCTTAACCGAGACCTTGCAGCCATTTAAACTCACAAACCTCGCCATGGCTGACACGAACCTGAGATGGGCCCAGGGCCACATCTGCCTCACCATCAGGCAAATCTGGCCTCGGCTTTATAGTCACCGGACCAGGAGACTAATCTCCCTAAAACGAACTGACATCTACAAAGTCTTTGGTGTCATCACCGGTCACTGTCTCATTGGCGGTCATGCACAAAAACTAGGGCAAGTTCCGAATGATTTCTGAAGAAGCGGCCTAGATGAAGAGGCAGCGCCTGTCCAGCTTTCTGCTCAGTCAGGAAACGCTATCTAGGATCCTACTTCCTAAAGGACCTGACTGATGTTCAGGGAGTAAGGATAACTGACCTTCTTAACTTTTTAAGAAGCACTAAGTCGTTCCATGAATAGGGGGACAAACTCCCCTGGGAAGTGTATTCTTCCCATTCTGGGGAGGCTATGAACCTACCTATCTACCTACCTAACCGAGACCTTTAATGTCAAAAAAGGTTTTAGACAGGGCGACACGCTATCATGTGACTCTTAAAACATCGTCCTTGAAAGGATGGTGCAAATCTCACTGGCCAATACGAGGGGCACGATCTTTTTCAAGTCCGTACAACTGCTCGCATATGCCGATGACATTAACGTAATTGAACGAGCTTAGCAAGATGTCATTAAAGTCTTTATGAGCATTGAGGCGGAAGCGACTAAAATGGGACTGGCGATAAATGAGAGCAAGATGAAATATATGCTGTCGTCGAAAAAGAAACGAACCAGGACCAGGGTGCACACATTGGCAGGTATAATTTCGAGGTAGTCAAGGACTTTGTCTACCTAGGCTCCGCAGTGACTTGCAGAAGCGGCATCAGTGCCGAAATCAAACGCAGAATAACTCTTGCCAACCACTGTTTCTTTGGGCTTGGGAGGCAATTGAAAAGCAGAGCCCTCTCTCGAAAAACCAAGGTGAGCATACACAAGACCCGGCGTGGCTCTATAGCGCAGAGACATGGACCTTGGTCGTTTAGAGAGAAAAATTTCGGCCCGACGTGCATGAATGGGGAATGGAGGAGAAGACTTGATAGTGAACTGTACGGACTGTACAGCGACATGAACGTAGCACGGCGTCTTCGTATCCAACGCCTAAGATGGCTAGGCCATGTTGAGCGCATGGAAAACGCAGCTCCGGCCCGAAAGATCTTTGAATCCCATCCCGAGGGGCGAGGCGGTCGAGGACGGCCACACTTAAGGCGGCGGAACCAATTGGAAGAGGACCTTAACCAACTAGGCGTGCGGCACTGGAGACTACTGGCGAAAGACCGTGCCAGTTGGAGAGGTTTTATGAAGGAGGTCCAGGTTCGCAATGAACTGTAGCGCCAAAAGAAGAAGAAGAAGAAGAATTATACGCCCTTATCTGCCACATTCGTCCAATAACCTCACCCACTTCCGGCCGAGGTCCCATCACGCCCGACAAATGTTTGTGCCTCCCACAAACCACATCTAAAACTGGATACACGTCTATTAGAATCCATAAAATAGACTCCTAAATGTACTAACTGACATCTAAAACGATTGCCCTTACCACACTGGCGGCCATAACTTTTCGTTAAGTTCCCTTCAACTCAACGAAACGCCGAATTACAACTGCCATTCCCGTTTGAATGTTTAATGTTCAATGTTTAAGGATTAAAACAACCGCACACACTAGTGATTCCTAAATAATTCCAAACCCAACTCCTCCGCCGCCAGCTAGAATGTATTCTCGTACTAAACACGGTTTACAATTCTTTAACGAGAAAGTAGAGCCAGAAAAAGCAAGCAGCAGACTCTAGCTATAGAGGTTAGGTTTAAACAATTGCTCTAAGCACACTGCGGGGAAATCAAAACTTGAAATTACTGCAAATGACTGCTCGTGTTTAAATGCAGAGCAATAAAAATTCATACGATGATGGGAAACGCTTCACAAAATTCAATTATTTTGATAGTTCATTTGTGGGATATACACGGAGATGCACGGGTTGTGGGTTACCCGCGTTCGAGTACCACCGGCGAAGGACAGAAAAGAAGAGAAATTAAAATATCTGCAGGGGATATCGCACAATTATGAGTCGGAAAAATGAAGGGTTTAAAAGGAAGGACAACCAAGAGACACGATGGTACATACTCGTATACGGTGGAGTTCCAATTGACATTGGTTGGGATGGGACGACGACAACAATGGCAACTGTTCGATTAAGCAGTTTTTTTCTTTTTTTGCGTTTTGTCTTTATTTAAGGACTTGTTTGGGGGGATATAAAGTCAATTGTTCCATGACTATACACAACTGGTACTCGAGCAGAAACACCTCAATCACATGACGGCATGGTGATGGACAACACAGTTTATAGCTGCACTCACCACGGACACCAGTACAATTTTGTGGGTAACCAGTACGTGCAGGTTACTGCTGCCGGCTGACAGCGATAAATGCATTCCAAATACATCATACATCCCAGGGTTCTATGAGCGACAGCTGAACCAACCCACTATCATGAGGAGGGTAATAAAACAATATGCGAACTGAAACAGCATCCAGGAACTTGCCGCACAACTTCACCTACAAAACAATTCTATGTCATCCAGATGGAGTTTTTGTCCGATGGCAAGAGAAAGAACCCTACGAAGTAGTGAGCTGGCATGACTCGAACGGTAGCGGTGGCAGAGCATCATGGCAAATATGTATGCACGTGAACAGAAGACATCTGTGTACCAAAGTAGTACTTGGGAGAATCAGGCGACGAGTGCCGTCACGAGCACTGCATAGCAATTCCATTTGGTACAAGTTGAAAGCCACTAAAAGCCGAGAGTGGGGGCACTCGTAGCATGGATTTTTCCCTATTTTGTCCAATTTAAAGTTCTTTTTCTTTTATTGTTACCCGGAGCGCAATCCGACCTCGGCCAATTCCCTAGAATCAACCTTTATCCATATGTACGGACACATATGTTCGACAGGGAGTAGGAGATGGGAAAAGATGCTCTCCTCGAAAGTTTCAAATCTAACTCCATTCGTATAGGGAGTTTAGGTAAAGTGGTTAATTATGACAACCAAAGAGGCTATTTGTCATGGAGAACTGAGCATTACTCTGACGGAACACCACACACTATCGCCATTAGTAGTGGGTATGTGAGATGCATTAATGTAATTAGATTAATGTCCAAAAAGCAGATGTCATGTGCAATTAGGTACAGTGAATTGCTTGATGCCATTCTTCCCTACCTGAATCCGTGCATGCTCTGATTTCTATCCCTCTATTCGGTTCGTATCAATCGGCTTTGACTTGAAGACTTCCTTCCAATCATAGGAATGCTTGGGATACTCTATGATCCAGAGACAATCGCATCAACGCACGAGAAGGCATTTTTCTTTGTAGACAGTCAACTGCTCGAAATGACACTAACGCCACTTAAAGACACACACAATCATGACAATTGATTTTTTTTCTTACCTCCCTTACCGTTATCGTTCAATTGTCCTTTCGATTTGTCCCTAAGGTATACGGGTAGTATCCGGAGAAATGTGTCAGCTGAATTAGATTCCCATCACTCAGAAAAGACGAACAACCCTATCGGACACGGATAGGTTGCCTACCTGCTACGATTGTAGAATCCTTCTCTCGATCTCCCATAGCATACCGATTTGCTGTGCCGCGTGACATTGTAACTTTTCGTGTTCAGAAGGCAAGAGGACAACCATAAAAGGTCACACTTAACGCCAATTAGCCAACAGTTGGCCATTAAAACCAACAGCATCGGGGAGGAAGGAATCATTTCTAAATCAGTAGCAACATTCGATGGTACATAGTTGGCAAGGTGTGTAACCAAGTTTCGAAAGCATGACACGAAATGAATTCGTAATGAGTATGACCTGATTTCGCTGTAATCTGTTTCGGGAAGCTCTCGCGCTGACAAGATAACGTTTCAGCTACGATTTATTCCTGTAAACTTAATAAATGTGCTCGTTGTTCGTCCTTCTCTAAGGATCTCCAATTAGATCTGATTTATTTTTTCGTTTCTTTTTCTGTTAAGTAGATACACAAATGTAAAGCATCTAAGTAGGTAGCATTCGCAACAGGCTCGTAAACCTACCCGGGCGGGAGGGAAGACATCATACACATACATAATTGAATGTATCCTTAATGCGAATGAATGTGTCCTGACAGGCATCGTTCACATGTCCACAGTGTCTCACACTATTTTATGTGACTACTGTCCGAGAAGGATGATGTGCCTCGAGATTGGGTTAGCCTACAATAGGTGTACGTTTTAATTGCCTTAGTGTGATGACTGAATACAAGTGCTTTCTTGGTACTGCATTGCTAACTGTTGGATTACCATTGTTTGCAGATGTCAATTATTTAGTATTTATGAGTGTGACAAGGAACTACGTAATCCGGATGCAGTAGGAGTCTAAAGAGCCGAGAAATCACCACCGACCCGAAATCCAAATCGAATTTATTTGCTATCCGATTAAGAATTTCACCATCAGCTCGAGACGTGTCCTTGTAGTCAGTACTCGTATCTCTTAAACCACTCAACTGTGTAAGATACAGCCATCCATTCGGCATGAAGTTGTTAAAATAAAACGAAAACGAAAACAAAAAAAGGAAAAACAGAGAATAAATGAGGAAAATATGGAAAACGTTCCGCGTAATGAATAAAATTAACGCTTCGTAAACAAAATGTGCATCATTTAAGAGGACAGTGCACCAATGCATTTGTTCGTGTCCTCCACTCTGCCACAAGCACGACCAACAGCTACGTACCCGACGTACTATCGGGTATAACGCGCTGACCTCATGTCGAATACTGCAAGTCTTTAATTTCTCATAATTTCCCATTTTCCCCACCACTAATATGGTTTCGACGTGGCGCATATTATACATGACCCTTGCCACCATCAACAGCTGCCCAAGCTACCCCATCTACCCATATGAATGTAAAAAGCACTGCATCTCATCCGATCCGACACTCATGTATTTCAACAGGATGCACGACCATGCTGCAGTTTTAAGTGGATTTTATGAATAATTCAACTACGCCTTCCCGCATTTCTGCTCTCAAGGTTTTCTCCTTTTCCTTCTGTGCCACAACGTCACATCACAAGGCGAGGGCAAAGGTTTTACACGAAAAGTCACTGCAATATCATCATCGCACGACTCTTCCTCCTCGACTCTCTGTCTCTGTTTGACTTGCCAATCTTCCCAATCCCAGCTAGCTGGGTTGTGGGCGAGTCAACACAATACTTATTATGGATTGTGGATTGGGATGATTAGACGATTAAATTCCATTCAAGCTAGAAGGACCATCTGCAGTTAGGCTCTTCCTGCGATTCGTTTGCTTGGTTATAAAACAATTGAAACTATGGACATTTGGCCCACATGTCCACACGGTGACGTCTATCTGTGTGTTCCATTTCAGATTTACTTCAAGTTTTTCTTATGAATTCTAAATCAATTTAACTTTGCCGCACATTGAGCGGAAAAGGACTGCAGGAAAGACAGACGGAAATAGCAATGTGCACGTGTGCATGTCTATAGGTTAAAAGACGTGTCCACGAACCTAAGAGAGAACTCTTCTGTCGACGATAAATTTTGTAATGCCATCGTGGATGGCATATAGCTGGATATGCTTTGGGTGGTGGTAGTCTGCTTCTCATGCTCCTGGATGCGAGTTGAGTGTTCAATCTTACAGTGACGTTGCAAAATGTTCATCACGTATCCCTGTCAATCCTGTCATAGGATATTATGTTTCCTTTCGAGAAAAACAGTCCAATCATTCGTTCGTTTTCCGCTACTCGTCATATTTCCAGAGATTATTTCTAAATATTGACATTGAGAGCCGTTTTGACGTATGACTATGAACATTGTGATCACTGTCACTTATTGGCCTTGTTCCTTGGCTGTCTTTTGCCGCATTTAATCTCGTTTACGCGTATCATTCTATAGTGATCTTTGTCTGCCTACTGTTATTTTCAGTTTTCTTCCGCCTGTCACTACTGTCAAAATTCGCAACGATGGAAAATATGATGGACTATGACAAATTCTGCAAATTCTCTATATCAATCTCAACCATTCAAATGTCACAAATGTTCCATGTCTCAAAGGTGCCTTCTGTGGCTTTTATACAAACGTCCACCGTACATTATTGTCCGCAATGTCAATGATTGAGGTCAATAACTTTTTGACAACTAAAAACTGGCAAAACATCGTCGAGGTGACATTACATCGGACAAATGTTACCGAAACTTATGTCCTAATAGCGGGTGACTTTTTTGCTGTTTCGTTTTTGAGTGTTCTATTTTTGACAACTAACGCGTCATTTGTGACATGTGTTACAGTCGTGCGTACCCACTTAGTGTAGCTATTTTACCACGTATATCTGAATAAGGCTTTCAAAAATTACTAAATGTTTTTATGGAAAGGTGGGCCTTACAAAAAATGTTTTTCGGGCATTTTTGAAATTTGACATTTCCCAAAAAAAAAGTAGATCTCTGCGGGAACTAATACCGCAAGGTCATCATGTGACACATCGTACAATAGAGGCCTGCTTCGACATTAGTTCCATAATGCATAAAAATGTGGGCGTCAAAAAAAGCGAATTGTTCGCGTCGGATGTCGTATACCTTGACAATCGCTAAAAACAGGCTCGTGTCAATCGACGCAAGTAAATGTTGAAAAAATTAAATCGCGTCTAAATGTCGTTTCGTTGCCTAAAAAACGTGAATCCGAAATTAAAAAATAATCTATTGATTGGAGGAGCTCTCAACAGAGCACTATGCAAATCTTGTACGATCAGCATCCCCAACGGAGGCCCCAAACGAACATGACATGGTTATAAAGCCAGAGCGAAAGCCTGCAAAGATGAACATGAAAATACTATTTCTGAGGACTGTATAACGGCAAAGATGGTCGGAATACCGCTGTTAGGCAGAACGTACCATTTACACTGGACGAAGATGAAAGAGATTCCGTCCACCTGACTTAGACGAGGTTAAGAGAGCGATATCGAAACTGTAGTCGAATAAAGCTGCTGGCTCAGACGGCCCAATGGGCCTTCGTAGGCATTGACGCGGTAGTGGATAAGATGGGTCTTGAGGTCAGTGGTTAATCAAGAAGACGCAACTTCAGAACGACGATATCTTAGGGTCTCACTCAATTTGTGCGGAACCTACTTGTCAAGCTTCTTTGATTTCCCAATTTCTTGGGCTAGAGCTAGCTTAATATAGCCAGAACTAGCCGAGGCGTATCCAACGTCTAAGATGGCTAGGCCATGTAGAGCGAATGGACAGCACAGTTACGATCCGAAGAGTCTTCAACTCCAGCCCGGAAGGACAACGTTGCAGCGGACGGCCGCGTCTAAGGTGGCGCTCACAAGTGGAAACAGCTGGCAAAGGATCGTGCTAGCTGGAATTGCTTGTTGGTTGATGCCCAGGCTTACCCCGAACTGTAGCGCCACTTAAGAAGAAGAAGGACGTATATTCGTACTTTCATATAATGCAAAAAATTGTGATAGAATCAAAGAAGACCCCCAGCACCGAACCCCCGCCCAGATCTTTAGCCATCCGTGAAAATGCGAAGACTATCCTTTCCAGGTTCAGTATCCAGCCATAGCCAATCCTGACGCATCTCTGCATACTCAGCATCAGTAAGACGTCTACCTGTGCTGAGCTCCTTCTCATTTTTACGTTAAGGGTAAGTGTCTGTCTGGCAGTACAATGGATAGCAGAGGTCTACAACAAAAAAAAATCCCAACATTTAAAAATAATTTACCAACACGTCTACAAACTCCACTCAGCTACTGTTCCAATCACACACATCAATAGCACACTTGCATTTGCCAAGGGCAACATGTTGCACGTGGCTCCTATGCAGAAGCGCTTATACAGAGGCGTTCACCCGTTCCTAATGTTCATGGCCAACGATATTACAAATTCAATTTTGCAGAAATGATTCGAATGAAATATCGCACTCATATGTACATATTGGTTCATCAACGAAAACTCATCATTGTCCTTGAGATTTGTCTTCCTTCACAATTTTACACAAAGTGAATGAAGAAAACTTGTTGAATACTCGTCATACCTAAAAACTGGAGGAAGACGACACTATTTATCGTCATGAAGATGGTTAGGGCAGCCATAGTCGACATAATTCCTTCGAGTAAGTACGAGTCCTCCGTAGACAGGATGGAGGTGGCAAATAATTTACTTTGTTACCGTGAAACTTACTTCTAAAATAGAAAAAGGGCAAACTAGGATAACAAAGGGAAAAAGAAAAACAGCAAACAAGGAAGGAACAAGGTAATGTTTAATTTGAAAGATGGAGCAGGCTCTAGCAGGAGGACTCATCGCACTGTGGGTAAACATTGAGCAGCTTTATTAATATCCCATTAGAGACGGTTGCTTAAATTTTGCCTGCACTTGGGAAGTACAGATATAATACATACGAGTCCTTGATATGGCCTAGGTATAGACGTACATATACATAAACTGTGAGTGAAGGTAAAAAAGAAAAACAATACAAGCGAACAGCAAACAGTTGAAGCGAATGAAATTAATGAGCAAACAATGGAGTGGAGTTTAATTGATTTCCCTGCTGTTACCGCCCGCGCATCACTTTACAGTTTTACACTTTAGGCTTGTTAGCTAAAGCTCCCTACAGCAACGACATGGGCTTTATGTACTTAGTAATTTCCATCGAAAATTTCTATTATGCATAAGCAGGATGTAGCCTTGTATACCAAGTGCATGTCATTTCCGCCTCACATGCATTAGTAGTGAAGAATAGCCAAAGGACCTTAAGAAGCAAGTTTGGCCCTTTTCCTACTCATTACTCATTAAATTGCAGTCTATTCAGGCGCACACAATATATCGTTCCTAATTAAGTTGAAACAAGGAAGCGACCTTCATTGCCCAACTAGGCAAGGTCAATTAGGAGCATGGTGCCTTACCTGTTGTTATGCAAATTCCGTCAACACGATTTCTTCTCAAGAAAAATACAAAAGAACAAGAAATAAGGAGCCACTTCATTCCCTGACTAAGGTATGTCGCTATGCACGTATCTAGGCACTCGTACCCTCTTCATTTGCATGGCTGTTTTCAAACCTTGTTCTCTGCACACACATGCCCCGCGGCTGAACAACTTCCAAATACCTGCACATAAACAAATACTCAAACGTTTTCTCGATAACCTAAGCGACTAGATGGGGAACCCCCAACTAGCTAGAAGGTACATTTGTCTGACATAAAGGTACGAATGCTACGTTCATCCGCAGCACTATGCGCGTGCATACACACTACTCTTCTTCGTCATTTTTCCTGTTCACTTTGGATAAAGTGAACGAATGCAGGACCTCGAGCAAGGACACACTTCACTTAAACAATGGCAAAATTACACTGTCCCCGTATTCAAAGCCAAGGACCTTTTCTTTATTCGTATTACGAAAAAGCAAAGAAACAAAAACGAGAACTAAATAACTGAGAAGGAGATGTCGGTTGTGTAATTCGACAAAGAGTGATATTTAGGAAACAATGGCGGTTTTGATTTCTATCCTGTAGCGATGCATGTTGAAAGAGGTTAACGTTTCCCGAGGACTAGAATACTACCTTGAAACCACTTCCGGCAGTTACGGTTACGCAACAGCGCATTCGGGGATTTCTATTTTAACATCCAAGGTAAGGCGTGGAACTGAGTGGCATTTGAGACATAGCTGGAGGTATAAGGAATTCAATAAAGCTCACTGAAAAGTGGTCGCTCGTCTTGCGTTTTAAGCTTACCCATAAGGAAACTTAACGGCTGAAGCTATAAACAACACAGTTTCACAGAAGAAATCATGTATTGCGAATGTATTGTGCTAGGATTCGGATATGTCAAACCGAGTGTTCAACTTGATTTGGAAAAAAACTGAAATTGAGCTAACGAGCTTAAAACTTTGTGACAACGTTTAGCCCTCAAAATCATGAAATGCGAACTTTACTGGTGGCCTCAAAGTTGCCTCTAACAAGACAACAGAATGTTCAACTTTGCATACTAATGAAGGCATGCCACTCACAGTATATGTTTTGCCCATGAAGGACCAAAGCCAAGCTTCTCTTCAATCACCCATGGGCCTACAGTTTTAATACCGATTCCGAGTAGCGAAGCTTGTTTCAGGCAATTTATACTACGGGGGGTTTTGCCAGTACCCTGCTGAAGAGGGACGCCGCGAAATAAACATTCGATGGCGTTGGTGTTATCGGGATCTGAACTCGCTTATCGCACGTCAGAGTCCAACACACTAAACACTGCGCCACAACGACCTCTCATGCTCCGCGTGTGCGGTTGTGAGAACTACAACCATAGTGAAAATTCAGTCGAATTCCTCTCGAATCCTATCTAGGACAACAACCCCTGGTGAGCAGTGAACGAACATCTACTACCCAAACCATCTGAACTCCACCCAGGTTGTGTGACAAACATAATAAGGGTATGACTCTTGAATCTGCGCGAATTAAAAAACCGGCCAAGTGCGAGTCGGACTCTCGCACGAAGCGTTCCGTACCATCTGTATATATAAATATGAAAGAGACTATGTATGTTACCTCATGAAATGACAGATCTTGGTTGCAGGCAGGATTTTTTGGATGAAAATCATGTCTGTTGTATGGGAGCCCCCCTTAAATATTCATTTTGTTCTGTTTTTAGTATTTGTCGTGGTAGCGGCAACAGAAATACTTCATCTGTGAAAATTTCAACTGTCTAGCTATCACGGTTCATGAGATACAGCCTAGTGACAGACGGAAGGACGGACAGCGAAGTCTTAGTAATAGGGTTCCGTTTTACCTTTGGGTACGGAACACCCTAAAAAAGATAGCTTCCCACTGGGTAGTTAAAAATGTGGTCTAGGTGCTACCAACAAGGCTCGCAAGACAAGACTAACTTCCCGCAAAACGAGGGGTGTTATAAGTTTGAGGTGTCTGTCTGTCTGTCTGTGGCATCGTAACTCCTGAACGAATGGACCGATTATTTGATTCTTTTTTTTTTTGAAAGCTAACATAATCGAAATGGTTCTTAGCTACAATCTGTGAAATTCTGTTCAGGTGTTTCAAGTCATTAGCTCTTTTTGTTAGCTGCGGTAGGATTCTTAGACGAATAATGGGTAATGTATCGGTTCACGTCCAATCAACCAGCGTCGGGCGCCGTGAGTTCTTAGATGGAGGACCACTTGGGAACACCGTCTATTGTTGGCATCGGGCGCGGTTAGTACTTAGATGGGTGACCGCTTGGGAACACCGCGTGTTGGTAATTTCTTTGCCTATTTTTTAGTTATTTAATTTCTAACAGAAAACGGCTAGACCGATTTTGCTGAAAACCTACTCAGTTCTAAGTTGCATTATTACGCGTGGAATGAAGCCCATCTCATGTCAATAGCATCTTTGGTTATCGAAAATTCCGCACGTACATACGCACATACATAGCCTAGAGACATGTCAAAATCGGCCCCATTACAATAACTTTCCACCGGACACAAGCTTCGACACCTCCTTACATTGTAGGATTATTGGGAGCAGTAATTTTCATACGCACTATATGCATGGATAAACTAATCAGTGTTAGAGTTCCACAAGGCAGCCAACAAAGGCCGCTACTCTTTGTTTTCTTATAATTGTATCGTATACAAAAGGAAACTGTTTTTCCAACCTCAATGCTAAAATACTTCTTCCCAAATCCTTCTTAGGATACCTTAAGTCAACTCTAACGACAATCCGCAAAGGATTTTCCCTACACCCATGACCTTGACATGCGACATTCTCACTAGGCAAGTCGTCACAAGCCACTAGGTCAGGGTCTCTGCAAAAACACTACAAACCGACTTTTATGTCAGAAACTAAAAAGTCATAAACAGGTTGCCGCACTGAGGTTTCTTTTTTTTCTATGACAAAAAGCAATGACTTTGATCCACTCACTGCACTATCTCCAACAAGCTACCTTAGTTCCAAACGTAGAGTACCACAGCACATCTAAAGCACATGGTACTAACCATGGAAAAGAAAAAAGCATATACTATTGCAACCACATTAGAGTACACGTCTCTGGAGGATGTGTGGTCCCTCTGCTCGGTGCCTATAAACACTCTTAATAAGAAACATATCCGTCGACAGGCTTAAGAATAATTATAACACCCAATGGGCATTCCTATGATTTTTACATGCCTCCATAGCCTTGCATCTGCTTGTTTTCCTCATGGGTTTTTCCTTATTTTTTGTAATTTCAGGTCAAGTGGACCTAGTGCACTTTATATGAGGAAAAGTGCATGGACTTCCACACTCGAAGCGGAAAAAGTAATTTCCCAAAGAGAGAAAGCGATGAATAAAAAGGAAAAACTGAATTAAGTTGGGAAGTGCGGGGGAGGGAGGGAGGGTGGTAAAGTCTTCTTCTTTCTTGTTCTCCATATCCGGTGAAATGTTTGCTTTGCCAGGCGTGAAGCACAAGTGTCATGTATAATGTACGACTACAACGAGTGAAGGCTAGGGCTAGAGATGTACAGTGGATGTAGAAATTATGATCCTTTTTTGCCTACCCCCTGCACATTTTTTTTTTTTTCTATTTTTCCTCGCTCCACTCCTTCTAGTTTCTAGTATATATGGTACGTGGATGTGGAGATAGTAGTGTAGGAGGCGAAGGTTAGGTGAATTTTTGTTTGACCGTTACAAGGAATAAAAAGCAAATTCACTCAGTTCTACCAATTAAGCAGTTTTTCCCTTTCCTCGCCTTTTTTTTTATAACCATTCTTCGGTCTTTGTTTTTAGAGCCATTCTCGCGTTAGTGCTTTCTACATCAACCCTTAAGCTACCCTCTGTGTGTGTCTGATAGTAATTTGTTCCTCGTTTTTTGGGAATTTCGGAATAGGTCCTTGTCAAACTTCAAAAGCAGAACAAAATGCCCATGGAGCTCTATCCAATCAGATTTAAATTAATTCCAAATGTCGTTCAAACCGGTCGTCTATTTGGTAGACGTGGACAAAAAGGGGAGAAACAAAACAATTCTCGAACGACTAGAAATGTCCAATGACAGGCAGGGGAGTATGTTGTTTCCTGCTGCTAGGCATGCCGCATTTCAGGGTGACACTGACACTATGTATCGATTGTAGGGGATTGTAATAGTCCATTACTGGGGGGGCGTTCTATGTGCAGATATCATAGGACGATTGTTTGTATGAATCGAATAAATTAATTATGCAAATTGATATGTCACACTAAATGCGTTGCACACACACGCGATGGATGTCCTTCAATTGCTCGTTTACATTTATCTGTTTCAAGGCAGGTGGAGGATGCTGATTCTTTGAGTTCCTTTGTTGGAACTTCGCTGGCTGAGACCAAAATCAATCGGATTTTTATGCCCGAATTCGCATTAAGTTCCTGGACGAATTCCAAATTCATTGCTCTGTTGAACACCCTGTTTACAATATTAGATGCCAAAATTGAAAAATCGTTAAAATACCGTGAATCTACTTACTTACCATGGTGAACCTGGGCCTCAACCAACAAGCGTCTCCAGCTGGCACGGTCTTTGGCCAGCTGTTTCCAGCGCCGCACGCCCAGTTGGTTAAGGTCCCCTTCCACCTGCGTGCGCCACCGTTGCTGCGGCCGTCCTCTGCCGTGCCTTCCTTCCGGGGTGGATTCGAAGACTCTTCGGGTCGAAGCTGTATTTTCCATGCGCTCTACATAGCCTAGCCACCGTATAGCTCTTCGTTAAATCTTTTCCTCCGTACACCGTTTGAATAAACGGGACCGTCGATAGTGCGAAGAATTTTCCTCTCGAAACGACCAAGGGCATCTTCATCCGCTTTTGTTAAGGTCCAAGCCTCTGCACCGTAAAGGAGGACTGGGATGATCAAGGTCTTATATAGTGTCACCTTGGTTTTCCGAGAGAGGGCTCTACTTCTCAATTGCCTCTTGAGCCCAAAGAAACAGTGGTTAGCAAGAGTGCTTCTGCGTTTTATCTCAACGCTGGTGTTGTTGTCGCCGGTCATCAGTGAGCCAAGGTAGACGAATTCCTTGACCACTTCAAAGTTATAACCGCCCATGGTGACGTTCTGGCGAATACGTCGGTCTTGACCGTCTCTTTTAGATGAAAGCAGATATTTGGTTTTACCCTCATTAACCTTGAGACCCATCTTAGCCGCGTCTACCTCAATGCTTACAAAGGCCTCATTGACGTCTGGCTGTGTTCGTCCAATCCCGTCAATGTCGTCGGCGTACGCAAGCAATTGCCTAGACTTGAAATAGATCGTACCTCGTGTGTTGGCCAGTGACTCTTGCACGATCTTAGCCAGAATTCTCCATTGTCATCCTGCACAGTCGGACGAGTTTGGCAGGGATGTTAAAACTAGACATGTATACAAAGCCAAAGCCCATCTCTATGCACGCTGTCAAATGCAGCCTTGAAATCGACGAAGAGGTGGTGAGTGTCGATTTGGTATTCTTGGATCTTCTCCAAGATCTGCCCTACCGTAAATATTTGGTCTATTGTGGATTTACCTGGCCTGAAATCACACTGATAAGAGCCGATCAGGCTATCCACAAACGGTTTCAGGCGTTCACACAATACGGCAGAGAAGATCTTAGAAGATCTCCGGGCAAACGATGCTGGGGTTCCATTCGTCGCGCATGTTTTCCTCCGACCATACCTTGCAAATGAGATGGTGCATGCACCTTACCAGCTCATCTCCAGCCGCCTTAAAAAGCTCAGCAGAAAGGCTGTCTGCGCCTAGACTCAAGTCTTGATATCGCTATTTCGACTTCGACTAGGTCGGGTGGACAGAATTCTCTTACATCGTCGTCCATTACGAACGGATCGCTCTGCCTGACAGCGATATCCTGTCTGTCATCGCCGTTATACAGTCTGCAGAAGTGGTCTTTCCAAATCCTGAGCATCGACTGTGACTATATTTTCATCCCTGCAGGCCGCCGCTCTGGCTTTGTAGCCATGTCATGCTCGTTTTATCTTATTGTAAAACTTCCGGGCGTCATTCCTGCGGAAGCATCTCTCCATCTACTCTATCTCTCTTCTTTCTTCTGAGAAGCGGGTGTTCCTCTCCTCTCTTCTGGTCATAGATTTCGCGAGCAACTCTCGTCCGTCGTTGCAGCGTGGCTTTATATGCCTCTTGTTTTGCTGCATGGGCTTGTTCGCATTGCTCATCGGACCAGGGGTTACTAGGCGATGGCGGTTTGAAACCCAGCACCTCTGAGGCAGCGTCTCTGACGGCGCTTTGGCAATGTGCCCATTCCTGTTCTATTGTTTGTGCTGCTGTGGGCGGATTTTGAGAGAGCTGGCGGAGACACGATCGGCAAAGATTCTGGCAGTCTCCTGCGGTTGTAGCTTCTGGACGTCAAATTTACGTTGTGCTACTCGACTCCTAAGCATTCTTGATATCCTCACGCTACAACAAGGTAGTGGTCGAAGTCGATGTTGGTCCCTTGGAAGGTTCGTACGTCGAGAATACTGGAGGAGTTTCTGGCGTCGATTGCAATGCGATCAATAGGGTTGGTGGTCGATTGATCAAAAGGCCGCCAGGTACCCTTGTGGATGTTGAGATGGGGGAATCGTTAGGAAATCGACTAGCCTAAGTCCGTTGTCGGAAGTGGTGTTATGGAGGCTCTGCTTTCCTATGATCGACTCAAATATGTTCTCTTTGCCCAGTTTTGCATTAAAATCTCCTAAAACTATTTTTGTGTCGTAGCTGGGGCACTGGGCAAAGGTTCTGTCTAGGAGATCATAGAATTCTTCTATGAGTCGATCGTCCTTTTCTTCCGTTGGGGCATGAGCGCATATCAAGCTAATGTTTCCAAATTTAGCTTTTATGCGGGATGTTATGAGGCGTCCGCTTACATACCGAAAGCTTAAGGCTTCTTGTCGGAGTCTTCCTCGAATAACGAATCCGCACCCGAATAGGCGCTGTTTGTTCTTCTTGTAGCAGTTCCCGTAGAAAATGTCACAGTTTTTCAACCGTGTTTTGCCTGGTCCAAGCGCGGTTATATCTGCGTTATAGCAGGTAAGGGTTTGCTCCAATTGATCGCCTGCACCCGGTCTATTAAGGGACCTCACATTCCAGTTGCAGACTCTCAAGTCCGTTAGTCGTTTGCAGGGGTCGTCAGCTTTGTATCCATCCGTATCCGAGGCGTATGGTTGCTTCTGCCCATATACAAGAGCCTTATCATCCCGGTCCTGCTTTATGGCGCAGAGACATGGACCTTATCGAAAGCGGATGAGGAGGCCCTTGGTCGATTAGAGAGAAAAATGTCGGCCCGACCTGCATGAATGGGGAATGGAGGAGAAGACTTGATAGTGAACTGTACGGGCTGTACAGCGACATGAACGTAGCACGGCTTTCGCCTAAGATGGCTAGGCCATGTTGAGCGCATGGTGAATCCCACCCCGAGGGGCGACGCGGTCAAGGACGGCCAAATTTAAGGTGGCGCAACCAAGTGGAAGAGGACCTTAACCAAATGGGCGTGCGGCAGTGGAGACTGCTGGCGAAAGATCGTGCCAGTTGGAGAGGTTTTTTAAAGGAGGCCCAAGTTCGCCATGAACTGTAGCGCCGAAAAAGAAGAAGAAGAAGACTACGTATTTGCATCACTTATTTTCCGATCATCCATGTGAATATTTTAAAAGTCCAAACAGAAAATTCAATTCCAATTACGTACGCTTTCTTTGCAATACCAAGAAATGATCGTTTTCCTGACACTGACCAATTGGTAACAATAGCCAACGACACAACTTCTTTTGACCCATTGTTTGCCATCTTTTCCTTCGAACAAGGACATACCATGCCTCATGGCTGCACACATTAAAGTGACAAAACCAAAATGCAAAACAATTATCCTGTTGAGTAGTATGTATGCAACAGAAATAACACAACTACGACAATAAAGTGAGCAGCAGCCACAAGGAGGCAAAACAGAAAAACAGAACCAGAAAAGTGACAAGGAGGAGCACGAGCAGGAGCAGGAGCAAAAAAATAAAAATAAGCAACAAGAGCTGAAAAAGGAGGCTTATTTGGAAAATTCTCACGTACACAATTGCTTCCGTCACCGGTGTGCATACTTTCCTGTACATGACACGGGACAGCGGGGTAGGGGCTAAAGGATTTTTCAAAGAGGATAGCACTTGCTCCGGTATTTCGAAGCATTGAGCTTGCTTTAGGGGGTTGAGGTTGACTGAATGAGGTGTAACTTGGATGCGGTGTACAAGGATGTGTGTAACTAGAGTGTGTCACTTGTGATATTTCATTTCAACTAAACGTCCTTTCAACTGGTAATTCTCCATGCGAACCATACTGGCACGAAAACGAAAAGGACGAAGGGGGAAAAATAAAAAAGGCGGGAAACAAAAAACAAGACTGTGCACTGGGAAGTGAGAACGAATGGACTTAAAAAGGCATATGTTTACGAGAGTGTTTTAGTTTTGCTCTTTTTCGCCTCGGGTGGATCGAGGGTAGGGTATTCAGTGAACGTGTCTAAGTAGTGCCCTGCGGGGGGTAGACTTGGGCAGTTTTCATGGTCACCCTTACCTTGGGGCGAAAATTACCTTTTGTTATCCCTTTTTTAAGGATAATATAGTGCATATCGTACATAGGTGCCTAATTGGCCTCTGACTTCCTCACCTTTGATTTCATATCGATCGGGCTTAATGACCCGTATAAATAGTGTCGATGAGCCGTATGTGCTCTTTGATGAAGATGCGGATGATGATAGAACTTCCGTTTAATTTATGAACGGATACGGAAGCACATATGTAGACAGTATGTGTGAGCGCCGAAGGAGCGGAAGTGAAGACAGAAAGAAGGAATGTAGAAATGTAAATGTCCGAATGATTAATTCAACGAACGTACGTGTGCTGGCGCTAAATTAATTTACTCGAAGCTTTTTGCCATACAATGGCACCGAAACTGCTAGTGCATGCAATTAGAATTAGGCACAATGCAGCTGATCACGCGCCAGTAACCTTGGTGGCAGATGAAGTGTTTAACAGATGAATGGAGTTCACACGGTTTTTAGGGTGTCCCGAATCCTGCGACATTTGGGCGGGAAAGTGCGGCCAACAAAAAGAAAAGTACAGGGTGAATGCTGACTGGTTACTAAAAATGGAAAAAATCGGGAAATAAATGTCTTCTGGGCAGTCGACTAAGGATCTCTGCCAATTTCTGAATGCGTTCGACAGAAAGGACAAAACCGGCTTCGCAGTAATATACGAACTCAGTGATTGCCTTTGGTGAGGGAAGCAGTATTGGGCCATAGGAGAAGTAAGCGAAAGAGACGACGAACTTTCTATAGTTCCTTTGTAGCTTACTTTGCCAAGAAAGAAGTCATGATCACAGAAACTGTTCCAAGCTTGATGCCGAAAGTGTATTTGATATAAAGAGACTGACCCAAGCTTCTTAGGTCAGGTTCTACAATCATGTTTCCTGGGTAGATACAATAATAGAAGAGTTTTGTACTACTGCGCGCAAGTCTCGCACATGACAAACTCGCGTCATTAGGGAGACGGAGCACTTGGTAGGTAGTGCCGCCTAAGAATGAAACGTTCGGCACCATGCTTAAAGTCCAGGTCATCGTTTGCTGTGAAGAATGACTCTCTCCAAATGTGCCATTTTTCAGCACGATTTTTTCAATCTGAAGGCAGAGGCCTGCTGATTGAGCAAACTCCAGTCATGCCACTGCCATCGGCAGCCTCCCTAATGCAGATTTTTTTCATTGCAAATACCAGCCTTCTTGTACGAAGGTTCTTTATCTCGAGCCCCAATGGCCCTTGACTTCTTCTTTCAAAAAAGTTTTTGATATGCGATATGGTCGCACCCGATGATTGGAGTCAACAACCCAATCGAAAGAGGATTCTTCCTGGTAGATGTTTACCGTGTGCCGAGGCTTTTGCCTCTTTCGGTTGGAACACCCACAACCTTCTGATACTATGCTGCGGATTTCACCGGTTTGAGGTAATGTAATACTCTCCATTACTTTTTCCGGTAGTAACAGTGGCTACGGCAGTCCACTGAACTACTTCGACCAGAGTAGTCCGGAGAGTTTGGGCTCTCTTGCTGTGAGATGTCAGTAAAGGGGCATATCGATAGTGCTGATACGCTTCTCCTTCTACGCAAACGTTCAATAGGCAGCGACTCTTCCGGCGTCCAACTTGAGGATCAAGTCTGCCTTTTCTTCCAGAGGACTGTTGGTCAGACCTGCGTCTTCGGCTGAAATGGTCTCTTTGCGCGATTTCATCTACTTCAGGAGCTCGTCCAACCAGTGAGATTGGCATGAAGTCATGATAAAACAATACGTTTCGCCAAATATGATGCAGGAAAGTAAACGTGCCGGGATGCAAGCGTCATTAGTTCGTACGACAGTTCGTGTGGTCACAGATGATTCATTTTCGATTGATAAACCCTTAAAAAGTTTCAAAAGTTTCTACTAACTCTGCTCCTTCGATGTCAACGTTAAAAAGTGGCCGGACATACGTCGAAAATGACCCACACGATGGACGGCTAAAACCGCAACCACACGGAAAACTATCGAAAAAGTACACGGTATCGTGTTGGAGTTAGACGATATGCAAGTGCAAGTAAGTGAGATAGCTGGAACTGTCGGGATATCGGAAGAAAAGATGCGAAAGCTCTGCGCCGCATGTATGCCGCATTTGCTGAATGCCGATTCAAATTAAGTGCGTAAACGAACTTTACATCAACCCTTGGACGGATTCAACAGAGATCCAACGGATTTTGTGCGACGATTTGTCACCACGGATGAGTCCCCTGCAGCGGCTGGAAGCTTGTAGCTCAACTCCAAATAAAGCGAAGTCAATCGCAACTATCCGAAAGGCCATGACCAACTCAATTACCTTGCAAAAGGTAGAACAATTACAGGCGAATATTATTATAGCCTTCACCAGCTGGACGCCGAAATTGCCAAGAAAAGACCTGGTTTGAAGAAGAATTTAAGTCATTGTGTACAACTGGCACACCATCTCCCATGCTTTAGTTCACAATAGCAGTACTATGCGATGTACGAAGAGTTCTTCGCGAACTTGTAACCTTTAACGGTTATGGCGATTGCTATGACCAATAACCATTTGTCGGTTACCTTTCCAATTAGTGTGGAACGTCTGTGGTTTAGCAGCAAAGAAACCAACCAGCCAGTCAGGCAGCCAACCAACCCGCCGCAAGACAGCCAATCAGATAGTCAACAAGCCAGCCAGAGAGCCAGCCAGCCAGCCAACCAACCAGCCGCCAGCCAGCCAGGCAGCAAGACCGCCAGTCAGCAAACCAGCTAGACAGCTAGCCAGCCAGCAAGCCGGCCAGTTAATCAGACAGCTAGCCAGCCAGCTAATCAGTAAGACAGCCAGTCAGCCAGCCAACTAACCAGCTATCTAGCCAGACAGCCAGCTATCCAGTCAACCAGCCAGGCAGTCAGCCATCCAGTCAGACAGACAGTCAGTCAGCCAGCCAGCCAGCCAACCAACCACCCAGCCAACCAGGCAGCCAACTAGCCAGCCAGGCAGACAGCCAGTCAGCCAGTTAGTCAGCCAGCCAGCCAGTCAGCCAATCAATCAGTCGGCTGTAGTCGGCCAGCCAGTCATACAGTCAGTAGGCTGTAAGCGAAAAGACCGTCAGTCAGTCGGGTGCAGCCGGCAAGGCAGTCAGTCGGAAACAGGCAGTCGACTGCAGTCGGTCTGCCAGTCAATCAGTCGGCTGTAGTCGGCCAGCCAATCAGTCAGTCGGGTGTAGCCGGCCAGGCAGTCAGTCAGCTACCGTTAGTCGGCTGTAGTAGGCGGCCAGGCAGCAGCCGGTCACAGTCGACCAGACTGTTCAGGCTAGCTCAGGCTAGCTCAGGCTAGCTCCAGCCAGATCTGGCTAGCTCTGGCAAGTTCCGCCTAGCTCCGACTAGCTCCGGCTAGCTCCAGCTATCTCCGGCTAACTCCGGCTAGTTCCGGCCTTTTCTGGCTAGAAAGCTCCGGCTAACTCCGGCAAACTCCGGCTAACTCCGGCTAACTCCGACTAGTTCCGGCTAGTTCCGGCTAGCTCCGGATAGCTTCGGCTAGCGCCGGGTGGATCCGGCTAGCTCCGGCTAGTTCCGTTTAGATCCCACTAGCTCCAGCTAGCTCCGGCTAAATCCGGCTAACTCCGGCTAGCTCCGGCTAGCTCCCACTAGCTCCGGCTAACATCGGCAAGTTTCGGCTAGCTCCGGCTAGTTCCGGCTAGCTCCGGCTAGTGAGCCGGGTCGATGTTGGCACTTCGTGGAGTGCAGTAATGTCTGCTTTACAGCAGTTTAGGGCGTTTTCCAACTGTTTGGCCGCACCCGGTCTATTAGGGGATCTAACATTCCTTGTGCAGAACCTATACTCTTGTCCTTTTATACGTTTACGGGGGTCGTCAACATGTAGTCCGTCCGTTAAGCCCGAGGCTTGTAGTTGTTTCTGAGTTCGACATTTTTTTTTTTTTTTTTTTTAGGCTTACGGCTTACTAGGCCGTAGTCCAACCGACAAAATCTGCTTTCCGGCGCAGAAAACTCGCCATTCGCCTTTCCTCGTCTATAATTTTCAAAGGTAATCTCACAATGGCACCACGAGAAGGTGGGGATGGGACTTAACAGTGCCGCACGGTGTTCGTCTGCGAAGGCGCTTCTTGCTTTTTAGCAGGCCAGCATCCGTTGGATAGATGCTACACCTACGGGGCCTTTGTTAGTCATTACCATCCTTCAATTATAAAATGTTGACGACTTTCCCTTAACATTCAGTAAGACTGGATCAATGCTGACGAGCTGTTCCACACATAACCTAACATCGTCTACTTTACAATTGATAATTAAGAACTTTCTTCTACCCGGAGCACCCTTTGCTAGATGCTTTGATGATCACCATCTAGTTGACCCCTTGTTCGCTCACACTCACTCTCGATTAAATGAAAAATGAATCTAATTTCAAGGTATCCTAATGGGTTTATAGTATTTTATAGTGAAAATTACCATTCGAAATAGACATGCCGGAAACACACTAAACTGGACACGTGAGAGAGTGTAACACTTACAGTACGGCATTGCGTACCGTCAGTAACTAACGCTTTGATGCATTCGGATAGTAAAAATGCTTTTAACATCCCAATGAAGACCATTTTATTACGATGTTAAATTCTTTTTACGATTCCCCGCAAAAGAAGAAAATAGAAAACAAAAATAGCGCTTTACAGAGCTGCCGAGTGCCGAGATACGAGTATAGAGCTTGAGGTGATTTTTCAGAATTTTTTTTTTTGGGGACGTAACTCATGGCTTTTCAAAGGCACTAACAGCATGACGTATGCGCCTGGCAGTGAGATCTACTACATAGGTGAACTGTTGTAAAGCTGTAGATAGTTTGAGAAATGAAGTTTTGTGTTCCGGATAAGAATGTGTGTGCTCGAGCGAAAGTAGTCATCACTTTCTGGGATTGCTCCACCAATGGGGGCAGAAGGACTCGTAAAATGTTTGTATGACATTTTGCCAGTTTTACGGGAAGCTTTATTGCGGCAGTAGTTGTTTGACATTGATTTTCATACGTTGCTTATTGAAAGCGGTTGAGATCATTGCTTTTGGGACCTACTGTACGATAGCACATTTGAAGTGACAGAAATGAGTGCTACAAAAGAAGATTATCTATGCCCCGCGAAGCGGCAAGACGTCTTATCATTATTCACAGTCGGGTTATCACCGGGGAAAGTGCTGATGTTTCTTGCAATCCTCCGTTCTCTTAGTCGAGTTTCGTTACAGCACTCATTCACTCATATGCTAATCAGCGACTTGCACTTGCACTATCTCAAACAGGAGAAAACGAAAAATCGTGTAATCACCAGGCAAACGACAGCTATAGAGAGGCACGTACTAACTCCTATTATGAGTAAGATCGGTGTGTTCATATGTGTGCAAAGCAAATTTTGTTGACTTCAGTCTGATTTGATCGTCTACCATCGTGCATGTCTTCTCTCCTTTGTTTCATTTCATTTTCATGATGTATAATGGACTTAATCGCACTATTGCACCTGGTTATTGCTCGAATGATCGTGGATGCGATTCAAATTCATCAGAAGATCAGCGTGACGGGCAACATGTGTTGTATCAACCGCGACGATCGCGACCGGCACTTAGTCAGCAGCCGCATGGAGGACACTATACAATACCATCGCCCTTGGTCAATTTCGAGGACAGCATGACGGAGATTATCGTAAGTACTCGTGCACTAATTGTTCTCAATTCAAGTGTGACCCGATGGCTTTTTTCTAGATGGACGATGTGCCGTCGGAGAACGAGCCAACATCAGCGATATTGGACTATTGCAAGAGAAAGGTAGGTGCAGCACATTTTTCATGATTTCTCTGATGATAGCTAGTGTTCTAGTTCCTCCGGCCATATACGCGAATTCTTGGAATTGTGGGCCTCAATCCGATATCGACAGATACGACCGATTGCAAGACTTACTTGAGCTATCTCCAAACGTTGATTGTACTGCTCGTCCTCTGTTGTGGATACTCACTCCAATACCTTGTGTCGTATAGGTAAGACAACGTACCTGTACATATTAGACGATAAGTGACATTCATTTCTCTAGAGGCGAACGAGGCTTCGTAAAAGAGGAGCAGCATCCTTGGAAATATACAGTTTTCCAATTGACAGTCCGAAACTGGGGTGAAATCGTATTCGGATACGTGATTCCAAGTGGATTGCATCTCTTTGGATTCATTACAGCAATTATCGTGTGCAAAGTCGTCGACAAAGAGCAGTTGCAAAACTTGGTAGAAAGAGTCTTTCTAATGTCCATCAAACCCAGGAGGGTTTGTAGGATCCTTTGGCTCTATATTGGCTTAGGATCTGGTATTCTACTACTTCTGTTCGGATATGTGGTCCCTTCGGTACTGATGAAGGATCTAATTATTCGACCGAACCGTATACCAATAGCCCTGGACGAGCACCAAATGCTCATAAAGGTATGTAGAGGCGTTTAGGTACTTTATGTCTATAACCGACTCTTATCTGTCTTAGGTGCCTCTGCTCTTCACAATATTCATTCAGGATCTTGTGGAAATCCTTATTTTAACCAGCTACTGCATAGAGTGCTACTTACTAAGACTCCACCTGCACACTCTATCCCAAAAGCTCTTGATGCACAGCATAGACTGTTTGGATTGGATGAAGGAAGTGCTAGAGTTCCACAAGCTCCTCGATCACTTAAACAACCAAATCTCAATTCCAGTCTGCTTCCTCACAGTGATGAACCTCGCTTACGCATTCGCGGGTCTCACATTCCTCTTCAAAGATCTCGATTTCCAATACACCGATATCAAAGTGATTGCGCTGAGTATAACAAACGTCTTACTATGGCTCCTAATAGGTCTACTGCCCTTCTTCATGGCAGCCTCAGTGACTCGGATTTGCCAAACCGCTCAGGCCATCGGTCATCAAATACGCGTTCGACCATTTCTCTACAATCACACCTCGGCCGAAGATCTCAACTCCACGCTGCTCTTCGCATCCTCGCTCAACATGTCAGCAAAGCTCTTTCGCATGCCAATTCAGTCGAATTACCTCTGCTTTGCCATCCTGGTCATATCTATCTTCATCTTAACCCTTGGGATGTGTCTTAACTTCTCGCTAGGGATGTTCTGACCAGATTTACATATTTTATGTTCGCTATTCATGTTAATAAAAAATATCTGTCGGTATCCGTTTATCTAATGTGGTAGAGCAATAAAATCTCGACATTGCAGTTTCCTCCCTCTTTGTGCGCGCAGCAATAACTCCGGGCACCACCAACGGCGATGGAAATGGCAAAAAACGAAATCATCCAAGCATCAAAGGATAAAGATACCATCATCCCTACAACCAGTAGGGTGCTGTCACCATTTCATACTCGTAAATTATACTTTTCAACGATAAGATACGATTAGATTGTTCATACGGCATGTGCTCCAGTGTAGACAACAGGACGACACGCAAGCACAAGGAGACAATTTCGCTCTACTGATGCGAATGGAAGTGAGACGTTCTCTCTCGTGGTCATTAGATTGTAAGCACCAGTCGTTTAATTTCATTAGAATTGGCTTTTGCAATGACCCTGTCGTTGGTTGACTTGGAACTTGGGTGTGAATTTAATCTGCAATCTCCCACACGCAAGGTGCGGAATACGAGTATAGAGACATGGACAAACCCCACAGGCGGCGCCGGGTGGATGGGTGGTCTAAATTGTGAACTTATGAGACAGTTTAGCGCTTTAATTAGATGCTATAGAGAAAAAAAAAGGAAGAAGGAGGAAGCAGAAGGGAAAGCAGAAGAAAATGAACTTAAATTGGTTGGTTGTAAGCAATAAAGTTAACAAGATCTGCTTGAATTAAGTTCGGGTCGGGGTTAGGTACTGGTTAATTGAAAGACAAAACCGTAGAGCAGTAACAAGGACACGTGGTATTTAGAACTTATTCACTCACTTTGATGGCCCTACGGTTCGGAGTGAAGTTGGACTTCAATTAACGAAACTCGTACTTTCAGTGCCATGTGGGCAGTTGGTTGTAGTCTTTTCCCAACTGTATTCACTACTATCAGGGGAGAAGGGAGCGAGCAAGCAGAGCAAAGAAGTTGGTCGCGTTTAACTTGGCAAACGCCAGCTTTGATCTCTGATCTCTGTCCCTGTTCAATCCAAGTTGGCACACTGCCTCCGCGTGACCTCCTCTGGATAGCTATATTAGCACCCGCCAGGTAGTGAACCAATGTGTGCAGTGACCCGACCCCTTGTTCCTGGGGAAAGAGGAACCTGGTCCTCCAGGTTGGGGGTTGCGCTTAGGGTAAACACTTGTCCAGAGACGACCCCCGCAAACGTCAAAAAGGAAACGAATTCCGGATCTGCACCTGGAACGTTAGGTCCCTTAACAGACCAGGTGCAGCCGGACAAACGGTCAACTCTTTGAACTGCTGTAAAGCAGACATTACCGCGCTCCAAGAAGTGCGATGGGATGGGCCAGGCAAAAAGCGGATGAAAAACTAATATCTACTTCGGAAACTGGCTACAGAGAAAATAAACAACGCTTATTCGGATGCGGATTTGTTATTCGAGACAGACTCAGGAAAAAAGTCTTCAGCTTCCAGTATGTAAGCGAACGCCTCATAACTATCCGCATCAAGGCCAATCTCGGCAATATAAGCTTATTATGTGTCCACGCCCCCACAGGGGAGAAAATGACCGACATAAAGACAACTTGTATGATCTGCTAGGCAGAACATATGCTTCATGTCCTCCCAGCTATGACACCAAAATCGTTCTAGGAGATTTCAATGCGAAGCTGGATAAGGAAGCTATCTTTGAACGAGTCATTGGAAAGCACAGCCTACACAACAGCACGTCAGAAAACGGACTAAGGCTAGTGGACATTATGGCGGGAAATAATCTCGTAGTAGCAAGTACACGATTCCCACACCTCAACATCCATAAGAGGACCTGGCGGTCTTTCGAACAATCGACAACCAATCAAATTGATCATATTGCGATTGACGGCAGACACTCCTCAAGCATCCTAGATGTCCGAACCTTTCGAGGAGCGAACATCGACTCGGATCATTACCTTGTTGCAGCCAAGGTACGGATGCGAATTTCTTGGAATCAACGGAGTCGAGTAAGAACACCAACATTTAACGTCGGAAAGCTGCAATCGCAGGAGACCGCCAGGACCTTCGCCAAACAAGTGTCCCTCAAGCTCTCTCAAGTCCCGATACAATCTGTACAAACCGGAGAACAGCAATGGAGTCGTTGTCAGAACGCCATCAGGTGTACTCGGTTTCGAGCCACCACCGTCGAGAAACCCCTGGCTTGATTATGAGTGCAGACAGGCCCATGTAGAGAAAACATTGCATCGACGGACGAAAGCTGCCCGCGAGCTCTATGAACAGAAAAGGAGGGAGGAGCATGCGCTTCTGTGGAGAGATGTTACTGCAGGAACGACGTTCGAAAATTGGACCAAAAAGTAAAACGAACATGCCAAGACTATAAAGCCAGAGTAGAAGCCTGCACGGACAACTAGTAGTGGAGTCTTAGTCGATGCTGAGATTATGGAAGGACCACATCTGCAGACTGTATAACGGCGATGATAGTCAAAATGCCGCCGTCAGGCAGATCGAACCTTTCGCAATGAACGAAGACGAAAGAGAATCCCGTCCACTCGACCTAGACGATGTTAAGATAGCGACATCGAAACTTAAGTCTTATAAAGCTGCTGGAGCAGACGGACTCCCCACGGAACTGTTTAAAGCAGCTGGCGATGAGCAGGTTAGGAACCTCAGTATCGTTTGCCCGGTCCATAAGAAAGGAGACCCCTATGACTGCGCCAATTACAGAGGGATAAGTCTCCTGAACATTGCGTACAAGATCCTCTCTGCCGTACTGTGTAAGCGCCTGAAACCGTTCGTGGACAATCCTACCAGTGTGGTTTCTGTCCAGGATAATCCACGACAGACTAAATATTTACACTACGGCAGATCTTGGTGAAGACCCATGAATTCCAGGTCGACACGCACCATCTTGTTGTCGACTTTAAGGCCGCATATGACAGCGTTTACAGACCGACGAGTTATACAGAGCTGCTCCATTAAGGTCGGAGGTGAACTAACCGACCCCTTCAATGTTAAAAAAGGTTTTTGACAAGTCACCCTGGAAATATCGTGCGGGACTCTGCGGCCAATACAATAGGTACGATCTATCAGGCGTGAGGTTCGAAAGTTTTATCAACAGATAAAGCGAACATGCCAAGGTTATAAAGCCAGAACAGAAGCCTGCAGGGATGGGAATCCATGATCCGTTTCTTAACGACGAAGATCGCAGAGAAATCCGTCTCAAGTCGAATAAAGCTGCTGGCGCAGACGGACTGTCTGCTGAGCTCTTCAAGGCAGCTGCGGGTGAGCTGGTTAGGAGCATGCACCGGCTCATCTCTAAGATTTGGTCAGAGGAAAGCATGCCCTATGAATAGAGTCTCAGCATTGTTTGCCCGGAGATCTTCTAAGATCTTCTCTGCCGTTTTGTGTGAACGCCTGAAGCCGTTCGTAAATAAACTGGTAAGTCCTTATCAGTGCGGATTCAGTCCAGGGAAGTCCACCATCGACCAAATCTTCACACTACGGCAGATCCTGGAACCAAAAACAATGAATTTCAAGTCGACACTCACCACCTATTTGTCGACTTCAAAGCCGCATACGACAGCGTAATTAGAGACGAGCTATACAGCGCTATGTCTACCTTTGACATACCTGCTAAACTCATCAGACTATGCAGGGTGACTTTGGAGAATGCTCGCTGCTCCATCCGAATCGGTGAACACCTTACCGATAGTTTTGATGTCAAAAAAGGATTTAGGCAGGGCGATGCGCTGTCGTGTGATTTCTTCAACATCATCTTGGAAATGATTGTGCAAAAATCACTGGCCAATAGAAGAGGCACAATCTATTTCAAATCCTTGCAACTCCTTGCATACGCCGAGGATATTGACATAATAGGTAGATCACAGCGAGACGTCAATGAGGCGTTTGCGATTATTGAGTTCGAGGCGGCGAAAATTGGTTTGGCGGTAAACGAGGGCTAAACTAAATATCTGCTGTCATCAAAAAAGGAGGCTCACCACTGACGTCTTGGCCAGAACGTTTGTATTGGCAGATATAAGTTCGAGGTAGTTAAGGACTTCGTCTACCTTGGCTCCGCAGTGACCTGGAACAACGACATCAGTTCCGAATTCAAACGCAGAATCACTCTTGCCAATCGCTGTTTCTTTGGGCTCAGGAGGCAACTGAGTAATAGAGCCCTCTCCCGAACGACAAAGTTGACTCTATATAAGACCCTTATCATCCCAGTCCTGTTGTACGGCGCAAAAGCATGGACACTATCAAAAGCGGATGAGGAGGCCCTTGGTCGGTTCGAGAGAAAGATTTTGCACGTGATCTTCGGGCCTTTGAATCCAACCCCGAGGGACGAAGAAGCAGAGGACGGCCGCACTTAAGATGGCGCACACAGGTGGAAGGGGACCTCAGCCAACTGGGTGTGCGGAAATGGAAAAGGCTAGCAAAAGATCGTGCTAGTTGGAGGGGCATGTTGGTTGCGGCCCAAATTCACCCCGAACTGTAGCGCCCATTAAGAAGAAGAAGAAGGATGAGGAAAGCCTTGGTCGTTTCGAGATAAAGATTCTGTGTGCGATTTTCGGTCCTTTAAACAGAGATGGGGGCTGGAGGAGAAGATTCAATCACGAACTGTACGGATTGTGCAGCGGCATGAGTCTAGTCAGGCGTCTACCGATCCAACGCCTAAGATGGCTGGCCATATTGAGCGAATGGACACCACAGCTTCAGTCCGTAGAGTCTTTGAATCCAACCCCGAGGGACGAAGAAATAGAGGACGGCCGCACCTAAGGTAGCGCGCACAGGTGAAAAGGGACCTCAACCAATTGGGCGTACGGCACTGGAAAATACCCAGGACCGTCAAGGAAGCTCAGGCGCAAATCCTGCATGGATTGCTGGCCTGATAAGTGAGTGAGTTATTGTTTAGCGCCGGATGGTGGGAGCCGTAAGCTTACGTGGCAGTAAGGGACGTAAACGCGCTCCAAAAAACTCCTGTGTGGTGTGGATTATAAGTTAGCAACACCGAGAGCACCGTGGCGCAGTGGGTAGTGTGTTGGCCTCTGACGCCGATGACACGGGATCGAATCCCGACACAGCCATGTCATCGAACGTGTTTTTCACGGTGTTTCTCCTCAGCGGGGTTCTGACAAAACCCCCTGTAGTAAAATTGTCATGAAAAGCTTCTCGAAATCCGCCGTTCGGAACCGGCAATAAACTGTAGGTCCCTTTCACCTATGGGAAAATGAAATCACACACAACATGGGTGATTGAGAGAAGCTCGGCTCAGGTTCTTCATGGACTGTAACGCCAACATACATACATACAACACCGTTGTCTATAGATCCTTTTCAATCACCTATCACTTAGACCTTCTGATGACCGTCTGCAACAAAAGCCACGATGGTTGAATGAACTACACATGTTGTGTTCCATTCATAATTGCCATAGACATAGCCTGAGCTTCATTATCCAATAAGGACCCATATTGATTCCACTTAAGATGTTTGTTGAATTTAAGGAAAACTTCCACACAAGCTGTTGGCTCATCCCATAGTCCACTTCGTGTTGATTTCTGCACCCGCACTGCCGTTCTAAAAAATGTGCCTATGGCACATACATACGTTCTTAAAACAGTTCCTCTTAATTCCAAGTTTTATTTTCTACGTATCAAGAAATATGAACAATTTGTTATTCTCTTTACTGACTAGCGCAATGAATTTTCCCTACCCGATATGCCTAAGGACGGAGAGAAGGCAAAACAACTCGAAAACAAAAGCGAAATTAGGAAGAAAGCTGGTCTTTTATCAATCTATTACCATCCCGACCAGGGTGGATGATTTATTTTGTGTGGTGGCGTGAATGTCAGGTTTACAGGAAGATTTATAATTGCATGCGTGAGTTTGAGCTTCTTTAGCGTGGTCTGAATGACCATGCCATTTTTGCCTAGTAGGAATCCGGCTGGAATATGAGCATCGCGCGCTGTATTGTCGTGAATCATTTCAATGTAGTAATCGAATTCCGAAGAGGCTGCATCGAATTCGGTGATAATGGCCGCTTCAGCACCAGCTAACTCGGCATTTATGGTCTTCGAGAGGAATGAACATCCGCTGGAGGAAAATGAAATCATGATCACAACCGATCCAGAGATCTTCATATCGGGCACCTACCCTCGCTCGATTAGAGCTACATTGCCACGTAGATCACGGTTATTCGTTATCTCTGTACATGCGTGCAAGGGCATCGTTGGCAGCAATGCGACACTTTCGAGTTTCGGAAATGCCGTACCAAAATTCTTCGCAGGCCGCAATCGGTATGTGTATTCCAGTTCGCTGGGCTCGATAATCTCAAAGAATACATCTCCAGCTATAATATCCTGTGTGGTAATTGAGTCGGCAAGTTGACGAATACCTAAAGCACACGAATTAGTACGACTGACTCTTCGCACACTTTACACTTACCGCCGATTCCTGTGGCACAGAATTTGTCATCTGGCAATATGGCAATTAGAAGGCAGAGGAGGACACCTATTTTCGAACATTGCAACATTATTTTCAAGTAATTTCCGTGAAAAACTCATTTAATTGCGATTCATCGCCGATCAAAACATACGCGCCCACACTACGGCTTGACGTTTCTCGAAACTGATGTCAGCTGTGCGGCACCTGTCACTAACTACTACATGTCGGCAATACAGTGTTGCTTGGTTTTGCAAACAAACTTGTTTGTTCCGGACCATGTGGGCGTTTGTTTTGGTTTTCAACTGGTTCACCGCTGTCATTGGCCAGAAGGAAGCATATTATGAGCTCCCGCGTTTCTGGACAAATACTGGCTTCTGTCCGCCCGGCGAGATTTCAGAGGAGGCGATTGCTTCGTCGCTGCTGTCGAACGAAGTCAAGTTGAACTTGAAACTCATCGGAGCACTGCCTAATGGAGCAATTTCGCATGTTCGCATCCATTGGCTGCTGGAATTGGTCAACTTGGTGGAATTCGACGTGCACGGTATACCGAAGTATGATTTTACGAATTTGGATAAACTCGTTTGGTGGCTGGATCGAAGAGACTTGTCACTCGGCTTCGAATTGATGGGGAATCCCAGTGGAGTGTTCACTAAGAATCACTCTAGCGCTGATTTTCTTTGGCAAGATATTGCTTTTCAGATTGGAAAACGATACTTGAGTAAGTGGAAATGGGTTGCAGTGCTCTGTGGCTGATGAACTCTCTTCGCAGATCGGTTAGGGCCGGCTAAAATCAAGAAATGGCGATTTGAATCCTGGAACGAACCTGATTTGAAGACCTACAACACTCTTCAATTTGATACCGAAAGTATACGATGCAACTCTTAAGCAGATCTGGTGATTGAGTGTTCTATTTTTAGAGTTCCAAAGCTACCTATCGGCTCTTCGTCGAGGTCTTAATGCAGCCGGCCGGAGACCAATGAATAGAGTGGATTTCTCACTTCACGGACCAGCTGGCCTATTTAAGAGCGAACAACACCATCCACTGTGCTGGCAAACGTTGAGCAGGTGCAACGAAATGCCAGATTACTGCCCAATTGATGTCTTGACTTTCCATCGAAAAGGTTCAGGCTGCAGTCGTGAAGTGACATCCGCTGGTTTACGACTCCTTCAAGACGTATTCACGCGGTTTCCCAACTTAACAGACATTCCTGTTGCAAACAAGTATGTGATCGAGGGGTTCTGCCTAGGCTTTCACTTACTTTGTGGGTTTTTTGTAGCGAAGCTGATCCGATCTCGGGATGGTCAACGCCACGGGACTTTCAAGCCGACGTCCGATATGCTATTCAAGTGGTTTCCATCATATTCGACCACTGGAGAGCCAAGTTAAACACAAAAACACTGAGAAACCTGCAGTACATCAGCCACGATAATGCTTTTCTCAGCTTCAGTCCGTACGAGTTCAGCCAAAGGACCCTGTTAGCTCATTTCCGGATGAACAACACAAAACCTGTGCCATACTCGCAGTTTATCCAGAAGCCTGTCTACGCTGCTCTTGGCGTGATGGGAAATCTGGCTGCATATGCCGCGGACATTGAATCAATCTCCGATAGCATACGACTCTTGAGAACTGTGTCCGAAAACGAGACTTTTCTCAGCTTGGTGGCGATCTCCAACAGCGCCGAAGGGACACAAGATCGTTTGCAACAAGAAATTTCCTTACTCGCAAATGAAACAGGAAACTTCTCGTATGTCGTAGAGTTCTTGGAGTATCAGAACACCGACCCTGTGTACGTGTGGAAATTTTATAATTCACCTTCGTATCCAAACCGAACGGTGAGGGAAGCGATGCGCAAAAGTCAAGGCCCAAAGCTGTGTGCCAAAGGGATTCTATCTCATCCGTCGTTTTACATTAATCTCTCCTTGCGAGCACCGTGGATGGTTCATATAAGAATGTGTTCGGCGTCAACTCTGCCACCGGAGAGACCTCGTAAGTTACAAGTCGTTCCACTCACTACGCGTGAAGTTCTCCTTTTCTGGATGGAAAGACACCATCCGACGAGGTGCGTGGTCACCTATCAAGTCTGGTTCCTCCCTTCGAACGCCACCGAGTGGAAAGAGATCTCTACCGACTGGCACACACCTTTTCTCTCATTCCAATTCGCCCCAAAGGATCACATCATCAAAGGTTTGCCGCTAGCCAAAAACCAGAGCCACCTACGAAAACTTACATTCGATTTCTTTTAGGGACCTACACCGTTCGGGCAGTCGATGCCTTCGGGCGCCTAAGTGAATTCTCCAAGTTCAAGGATAACAAGTAAAGTTTTATTCTCACGTAAGACGTCAACGCGCACCGAGCGATAGCTAAATGCAGTGCGACTACTTTCTTTCTATTCATAAGCAAATAAAGGTGAACAGGAATCGAGTATTCTACGAATCCAAAACAAGCCACTTCTCATTCACATGCTCGATCTGCTTCGTTAGGATGGGGTTCCTTACTTTCACCTTGACTTCTAGTTGTCCGCCGACCGGTTTACGTCCGTCCATCAACTGAAAATTGTAAAAGAAAAACGTCCAATGGAACAGGTTTATACCCCCGCGAAATGCACATCTACTTACGTTGTACGTGTCGTGTATGTCACATTTGGTTTCGAGTGGCTGCAGCTTCACGTTGACCGTTCCAATTAGTGTGTCCGAACGTAGGAACCCGCTGAAACAACACATTGGCAATTGGCGACAAATTCCACAGCATCTGGGCATTATTTTAGTTTTTTTTTTGTTGCAATTCTTTTTCTTTAATTTGTTTCCAAATGTATTGTAACTATATGCACAGTGTTAGTAAAGCTTTGGTCGACTTGCGTTTTGAGGTTGCAAGAGCTGAACGCTTGCCGCCCCAAAGGTGACCAAGGAGAGTGGGTAAACAAGTGCATGCGTGTGAAAAAAGAAATACACAAGAAGCAAAGAAGAAGGACTTCTCCCCTCTCTCTCCATGCGATAGAGGAAGGAAACAATCATTCTTTTAACCCACCACCGATCCGAGAAGCATAAGCAAAACGAAAGAAACACTCACCCTCTTGAATACACTTCGAACTTAATCGCCTGACGCTTGAATATCCGCTGGCACTGTCGATTAGAACGCTGAATATCAACCTTAAACCTTTGATTGTACTCCGGGCTGTCGGTGTCCTTGACCAGGTTACTTTTTGCCTTGAAGAAATCCTCCTGTAAAACATAAAACGTTCAGAGAATGCCTGGCAAGAATCGAATGGGATCAATCAGACCTGTGGATAGGGAAATTCAATTTTCACATATGTGTCCACATCCTTTGGATTCGGTACATTATAGTTGATGCCACGGACGATCATAATCTCCAATTCATTGTCGGTCAGGTCAGTGTTGCAGTGGACGATGTTGAAACTCTTTTTCTCATAGTGGAACTTTGGCAGAGGGAAATTCTTTCTAAAATGCCAAGAAAACAGTCTTTGGAATCGGTATCTCCCGTATCAACGGAGCTCTTACCTTTTGGAATATCTGACCAGATCCAAGTCCTTTTGAACCGTAAGTGCCAAATTCTCAAAACGATTCATACCTGCAATATCACCCATCGCCTTATGGTGATCCCTTGTGTTCTTACACATCATCAGTTGCTTAGCCAATTGCTCCTCAACCCTCACTCCGATATCCGATATATCGTCGTTTGGATCACAGTCTTCCTCGCCCACAATAGCAAAGGATGCTTCAAGGTTTTCACGTTGTGACGGCGGTAGAGGTAACTGCAAGCATATACATAAGTCTATCATTTCACACGAATTCGATTTGGATTTCTTGCAAAACTTACAGAGCTTAGGTCGACTGGTAGTCCACTGCTGGCGGCATTTAGTAACGCTTCGAATCCCTTGTAAATCTTGAGGTATTCCTTTGCTTGTTCGATTTCTCCGGATTTTTTCGCCTCAATCGCGGCGATTTTGAACTCTTTCTGTCGTTCTAAAAGGATTTTCATCTGCTGTTCGGCTAGATTTGTGGTATGTTGATTGCCTGACAACCGCGAAGTCAATTCCTCCTTGGGTGAGGGATGATGAGATGGTTTCGGTGTCCCCTCGGCATTGCTGTCTTCTTTTTCTGGCGTCGCAATCGGTGCCGGCTTGGATGGGAGTGTAGGTGACGCGACAGCTGGTGTCGAGGGAGCCGCCGGAGTACCACTGGCCTCAGTAATCGCTGTCAAAGGAGCAAATCCAGGCGGCGTTGGTAGTTCATCGAAGGCTACCGGCCTACCAGCTTTATGGTTCTTTATAGCATCCTGGTACTGCTTCACGATGCGACCGAAGCGACGAGCTTTGCTAGAGTTTCCCTCGGTTTTTGCTGCCTCTTCGACGGTCTTATACTTTTCAAAGCGCTGTTCCAATGCTTCGAGTATAGATGTTGCTTCCTTGGGTGCCTCCTCGGGCTCTTGTTGTGGTGGTGCCGGTGCTGGTGCTGCCGGTTCATCCGCCTTTGCTACAGATTCCGCTTGCATTTTCTGTAAGAACTCGGCAAACTCATTCGGCGGTGGTGGCATATCACTCAAATCGACCTCTTTGCCTTCTTCGCACAATTTGATGACCTCATCGAACCGCTTCAAGACTTTCATGAACTGCAAAGCTAGCGCAGTATCTCCGGAGCGCTTGGCCGTCAACGCAGCGATTTTATATTCTTGCTTGCGTGCATTCAGTTTATCTATGACCGGGTTGGATGGCTTCTTTTCCTCCTCGGGTGAGACATCTGCAGTGGCGGCAGGAGGTGGTGGTGGTGCTGGTCTTGACGGCACGTTAGGAGACTCTGGCTGTTGTTGCTCGGTTTGTTCATCTTGTGCAGATGGTTTGGCTCCCTTTACACTCACTTCCGGGGGAATGTCATCGACGTTTATGGTTTTTCCAGCCATCGACTGCTTTAGAAGGTCATTGAGCGTCTTCAATCCGCGATTGAATCGACGCGCTTTGGCTGATTCACCTGCCGATTTAGCTGCCTCCTCGGCCAACTTGTACATTTCAATTCGACCCTTGATCACTGACATCGTGTCTATCGTGCTAGTAGGAAGAAAGAGTTGCTGTTCCGATACCTCTTTCTCCTCAACTGGATTTGATTCATCTTCGATGTCAACATCGTCGCTTACGATTCCCTTTAACTCGCCCAATAACTCCGGATCATCATCATCACCCGATAGCTCCTCATCACTCCCAATGTCTCTCATACTGTCCGCAATCATTTTATTCAGATCCGATGCAGGAACAAGTGTCGCTTTAGGCTTTGCCTTCGGCTTAGACTTTCCGCCACTACCCACGATAGCAGACAATTCGGCTTCCAAGTCGCTGTCATCGCCATCGCCTCCGTGGAGCCCGACAGTTGGATCGAAATCATCTGGAATTTCGGTTATACCAAACTAGACAACAAAGAGGGAGAGATCAAGTGTGAGTAAATAGAACGCCAATGACTCATAATTGGACGAAACTGATGAGCAACTCCAATCCTGTTAGCCATTACCTGCGACAAATCGTGATTTCGCCTCTTCGGCGGTTCTGGTTTTTTCCTACCAAACATCTGGTAATTGTAATTTCAGCAGATAACTATGACGACGTTCGACTAATTTCGCTGTTGGGGGAACCTGTGTTGCTATTTTCACTTTTGTTTCGGGATGACTAAATCGCCCGTTGACATTTGTTTGACACTCGGTTGACGAGTGACGTTTGCAACGAGAACTCGTTATGTGATGGAACCCGAGGGCTGAACGCACCCTCTCCGTTAACTGTCACAACAAATCATTTTGCCCAACAGCTGGGAGTATTATTGGTTTTTGGTTACCCGTATTCCGGCAGCAAGTTGTCCATAGAATCTACATGCAGAATGTCAGTTGGCATTTTGTCCACATTTCGCAGAGTTCTCGGCTCAGCAAGGAACAATTGTCGTTTTGGCAGAGCTTTCAAGTCTCACTCACAGCTGCTATCAAACGAATCATGTTCAAGGGCCACGGCACCACACAGAGACTCAGAGGTTGAACATCATTCAAAGCTAGCATCGGAGTGGTGGGATCCAATTGGACACCTCAAGGGACTGCACGCTATGAACTCAATCAGGTGATCATCTATCGCTAGCCATTAGGCACTTTTAAGAATTCATATCTTTTAGAGTTCCTTTGATACGTGACGGAATGATCTCAGCCGGCAGTGTCGATCGGACACTCCAAAACACTGAAAAGGTCTTGCAGAACCAGAAAATCCTAGAAGTTGGCTGTGGCGGTGGTATACTGACAGAAAACCTGGCCCGGCTTCATGCTATTGTGACGGGCATCGATCTGAGCGATGAACTCATCAAAGTGGCTAAACAACACTTGGCTGAATACAGTCCGGAACTCTCGTCAAAAATCACTTATAAAATGGAACCATTAGCGATACATGTGATGGACAACTTGGGAAAATACGACGCAGTTGTTGTGTCAGAAGTCATCGAACACATCGACGACAAAGCCGCCTTCCTCACGGGATGTGTTGACGTATTACGGGTAAGATCATTCATCCCCCTCACGTCCGCTTGCTCTAAGTCTCTTCCTCACAGCCGGGAGGTTCGATTTTCATAACGACATTGAATAAAACACTAGTCATGTGGCTTACAGGCATCATGCTAGCAGAATACGTTCTCAACCTGGTGCCAAAGGGCACACACCACTGGGATAAACTGATTACCCCACTAGACTTGATGCGGATCCTAAATGCTCGTACGTATCCATGACATCCACTATGTCATCCCTTCCCTTCTATTCTCTTCTCCTTTCAGTTAACTGCAACACAGTCCTATTGAGGGGATGCATCTACGAGCCGTGGTCAAACAAGTGGCAGTGGATTCCATTCGATGATTTCTCATACTGCCTGCATGCCATCAAAGCCGAGAAGGCCTAACTCGATCAATTTTCAATTAAAAATAAAGGGAACACACGTCTTATCTACACACTAGTCGTTTATTAAAAAAACAAAAGAAAAAAATCTCAAACATCTTCACTTGGTTTCAGAAACTTTACTTTTCTGTTATTGCTTCCTTGGAATTTACGTTTCTTATCAAACTTCTTACCCATCGTCTCGGTCAGGTTGCCTTCGTAGAATGCCAGCATTTCGGCATCATTTACATCCTTCGCTTGTTGCGGTCGATTGAGTTCATCCTTCTCGGCTTGTTCCAATTCAAGGAGTCGTTCGATTTCGGGATTCATGCCCCTAAAACTAAGCCTGCCCTCCTTCAGTCCTTCGCAGCAGGCGTAACTTGGTTCGATGATAAAATTGGAATTTTGATTCATCATCTTTTGGGTAATTTCACTTGAGTACATGGTACGACTTTCCGCATCTTCGATCTCCTTGTCGACTTTGGCCTTGGTGCGTTGCATGAATTTCATCTCGAGAATTCCCTTTGAGAGGCGGGGTCGGGCTTGTTTCGCTGCCATGGTTCGATATGGATTGTGTGGTGTATGGAGGAACACAAGCGAGGAGTTGATGGACTAAACAAAACGTGCAGCAAACGAAAGAAGTAAATAGAAGCCTGTCAAGAGCTGTGTCAGTTGTGAGAACTTTTGCAAATGATTTTCCGTTGACACCTGGCGGGTATGTTTGATTTGAGTGACATAGTGGGACAAGTAAAATAGTTTTAGTGATATCGAATCAGTCAGGCAAGTATTTATTCCTTTCGATTTGACGCATTTTCCTTGGAATGGCGCAAAGTAAATCGCCTATATTTTGTATGATGGTATGGCAAAGGATAGGCTACAAAAAGTACATATGAACAGATAAGCATTGATACCTAAGTATCTGCCACTTAGTGACGCGTGTAGAAAATGGTTTTACACGCAAGGAGATCGCGACTTGCGCCTTCCTCGATATTGAGGGGGCCTTTGGCAATGCTGGCTACGACTCGATCCCCACTGCTCTATACTGCAGAGATGTAGATGATCCCACTAATCACTGGACTAGGGCTGTGCTAAATAGCCGAATTATATCGGCCACATCCGGAGAGGTCTCGGTGACACTATTGTTGGTTAAGAGGTGTCCACTAGGAGGAGTCCTTTCACCCCTTCTCTGGTCAATAGTTATCGGCGACCTACTCCGCAAGCTAACCACTCTCGGCTATGAGGTCATTAGATATGCCGATGACCTATTAGTTATTGCTAGGGGCAGGTGCGAAATTGCTACCTGTGAGCGCATGCAGCTCACACTTCAGCTTATCTTTGACTGGTGTAGTATAGAGGGTTTATCGATTAACCCTTCTCTTAGAAGAGAAGATTGCAGGCGCCGTCTTTCTAAATGGTACAAACATAGGATTTTCATAAGAAGTTAAGTATCTAGGTATTGACCTTGATCGTAGACTTCACTGGAACTCCAGCATTAAAAACAAACTTACAAAGGCGACTAAGGCCTTGGTGGCCTTTCGACGCGCTTACAGGTAAACCTATATACCGCGATAGTAAAACCTATCCATAGGCGATGATATGGATACGGTATGGAAGGCACAATTGAGCAAAAAACGATAATCGTTAACCTTGAACGCCTTCAGAGACTAGCGTGCCTCAGCATTACAGGCGCTGGCCAGCCTGCCCTGTGGCAGCTCAAGAAGCACTCATTGGACTCACTCCACTGCACCTTTTTATCCGTGAATACCACGGTCTCGGAGGCATTGCCACACACCTTTACTTTTGACAAGAGGTTTGAGATATTGATTCCAAACAGCACAGCTTGAGAAACCAGTGATCCCTTGCTCAATGTCAAAGGCCTTAGGTGGTACACTGATGGCCGGGGTGGATGCCAGGGCACAAAGGTATTAAGCGCAATGACAGGAAAGGTTCCAGTGGAAGGTACATAGGTCATGAACCTTTCTACTAATTACCGACAGCGAGTGTATGAGAAAAAGAAATCAAGTGGCTGAGTCAAGAGCTCTTCTGCCAAAATTTCTACAAAGGGAACAAGCATCAACTTTTTGGCACGCTTCTGGTAATTTGGCCATACCGAAGGGGTTTTTAGGATCCAAAATCTCCCAGATAGAACAACAAGTAAAAAATGGTGTTTTTTCCTGAGGAAAAAAGTATGATCAAGACCAGAAAACCAGTCGCAGAAATGATTGAAGGCTAGGCGCACAAAGTTTCCAGCTCCTGTCATAGTCTTAGAAGTTGTGACATTCATTGCTCACATGTCGTGCCAGGTCATTTCTTTCCTCATGGTCTTCGGGTTAGTACTACCGCCTATATGAAGGTTTTAGGATGGCGAAGGTGCCTTTGAGAAGGTATCCACGGAGTATTTTGCACGCTTCCTGGATCGTTAGCACTTCAGCTTGAAAGAAGTTCGAGTGATCGTGGAGACGGAATGAGCTTGAGATATTCAGCTGTGTCGAGAATATTCCCTATCCTACACCGTGCTCCAGCTTGGAGCCATCAGTGAAAATTAGAAATTGGAATTTCACGACTGGGTTGCACGCTTTCCGTTTTTCTCGAATGAAGATGAGAGGGCACTACATTATTGAAGTCGAGGGGAGACCTTAAACCCCTGAGTTATTAAAAGGCTATCATCCTCATATCACCATGTCTTCACTGAAAGGTGCTATAACTCTCAGCACGGTCGATATGAATAAAGAGCATTTGATTCGGGCATGCTACCTTTCCCGGCTCAGTATTGAGCATAACCACATAGACCTTGTACCTTGGCGATGACGTCAAATCCTTCTACAAGGCTCTCAAGAGAGGGCTGTTTAAGGAGAACATATTTAAATGGGTCGTAAGAACGCGAAACTTATTTAATATCACGTCTGAAAATGGATTTAGATCAATAGGTTTTATAGCGAGCTTTTATCTTTAGCCAGCTGTTTCCAGCGCCACATGGTGGTTAAGGTCCTCTTCCACCTGCGTGCGTCACCGTAGATGCGGCCGTCCTCTGTCGCGCCTTTCTTCCGGTGTGGATTCGAAAACTCTTCGGGTCGGAGCTGTATTTTTCATGCGCTCTACGTGGCCTAGACACCTTAGGCGCTGTATCCGTAGACGTCATACCAGGCCGATGTCGCTGTACAACCTGTAAAGTTCTTAATTCAATCTTCTCCTCCATACACCGTTTGAACAAACGGGACCGTAGATAGTGCGCAGGATTTTCCTCTCGAAACGACCAAGGGCATCTTCAACCGCTTTTGTTAAGGTCCAAGCTTCTGCGCCGTAAAGGAGGACTGGGATGATCAAGGTATTATATAGTGTCACCTTGGTTTTCCGAGAGTGGGCTCTACTTCTCGATTGCTTCTTGAGCCCAAAGAAAGAGCGGCTGGCAAGTGTGATTCTGCGTTTTATCTCAGCACTGGTGTTGTTGTCGCCGGTCATCAGTGAGTCAAGGTAGGCGACTTTGACCACTTCAAAGTTATATCTGTCCATGGTGACGTTCTGGCTAATACGTCAGTGTTGACTACAAAGGCCTCATTGAAGTCTCGTCTCGTCTGTCCATCCAATCACGTCAATGTCGTCGGCGTACGCAAGCAATCAATCGTACCTCTTGTGTTGGCCAGTGACTCTTGCACTATCTTTTCAAGCACGATGTTGAGAAAGTTGCATGACAGCGCGTCACCTTGCCTAAATCATTTTTAACATCAAAGGTCTCGGTTTGCTCATTATCGACCTTAATGGAGTAGCAAGAATTCTCCAGTGTCATCCTGCACAGTCGGACGAGCTTGGCAGGTATGTTAAAACTAGACATTACTTTGTATAGCTCATCTCTATACACGCTGTCATATGCAGCCTTGAAATCGACGAAGAGGAGGTGAGTATCGATTTGGTATTCCTGAGTCTTCTCCAAGATCTGCCGTAGCGTAAATATTTGGTCTACTGTGGATTTACCTGGCCTGAAACCACACTGATAAGAGCCGATCAGGTTATCCACAAACGGTTCCAGGCGTTCACACAATACGGCAGAGATCTTATATGCGATGTTAAGGAGACTTATTCCCCTATAGTTGGCGCAGTTATAGGAGTCTCCTTTCTTATGGACCGGGCAGACGATGCTGAGATTCCACTCGTTGGGCATGCATTCCTCCGACCATATCTTGCAAATGAGATGGTACATGCACCTTACCAGCTCATCTCCAGCCGCCTTAAAAAGCTCAGCAGAAAAGCTGTCTGACTTAAGTCTTGATATCGCTATTTCGACTTCGTCTAGGTCGGGTGGACAGAATTCTCTTACACCGTCGTCCATTACGAACAGATCGCTCTGCCTGATAGCGGTATCTTGTCACTCACCGCCGTTATACCGTCTGCATCGACTGTGACTACTACCAGTTCTTCATTTTCATCCCTGGAGGCCGCCGCTGTAGCCATAGCATGTTCGTTTTACCTTATTGCAAAACTGCTGGGCGTCATTCCTGCGGAAGCATCTCTCCATCTCCTTGATCTCACGCTTCCCGTGCTCCCTCTTGTTTCTTCAGAGAAGCGTGTGTTCCTCTCTTCTCTTCTGCTCATAGAATTCGCGAGCAGCTCTCGTGTGTCGTTGCAGCGTGGCTTTATATGCCTCCTGTTTTGCTGCATGAGCTTGTTCGCATTGTTCATCGAACCAGGGGTTTCTAGGTGGTGGCGGTTTGAAATCCAGCACCTCTAAGGCAGCGTCTCTGACGGCACTCTGTCAATGCGCCCATTCCTGCTCTATTGTTTGTACTGCTATGGGTGGATTTTGAGAGAGCTTGGAGGAGACACGATCGTCAAAGATTCTGACAGTCTCTTGCAATTGTAGCGTTCCGACGTCAAATTTACGTTGTCCTACTCGACTCCTAAGCATTCTTGATATCCTCATGCTACAACAAGGTAGTGGTCCGAGACGATGTTGGTCCCTTGGAAGGTTCGTACGTCGAGAATACTGGAGGAGTTTCTGGCGTCGATTGCAATGTGATCGATCGGTCGATTGATCAAAAGACCGCCAAGTACCCTTGTGGATGTTGAGCTGGGGGAATCGTGTACTTGCTAAAAGGAGGTTACACCCGGTTAGGAAATTGATTAGCCTAAGTCCGTTGTCGGAAGTGGTGTTATGGAGGCTGTGCTTTCCTATGATCGACTCGAATATGTTCTCTTTGCCCAGTTTTGCATTAAAATCTCCTAGAACTATTTTTGTGTCGTAGCTGGGGCACTGGGCATAGGTTCTGTCTAGGAGATCATAGCATTCTTCTGTGAGTCGGTCGTCCTTTTCTTCAGCTAATGTTTCCAAATTTAGCTTTGATGCGGAATGTTATGAGGCGTCCGCTTACATCTCGGAAGCTTAAGACTTTTTGTCGGAGTCTTCTTCGAATAACGAATCCTCCTTGTAGCAGTTCCCGTAGTGGATGTTGCAGTCGGGGGGAGGGAGCGAGCAAACAGAGCAAAGAAGTTGATCGCGTTTAACAGGGCAAACGCCAGCTTCGATCTCTGTTCTTGCTCAATCCAAGTTGACACACAGCCTCCGGATGGAGAGGCTGTTTACTGAGGTGAGCGCGATTACGTAAAGAACACTACGTATCATGTTACTACCATCCCCCGAGAAAAAAATCTTTGCAAAAACGACATTACCGCGAACTCGAATGCAACATATCATGTGGACGCTGAACTTTCATCGTTATGGTAATAACGAAAAAAAAAAATGGTTTGTAAGTTCAGGTAACGAACAACAAAACAAACAGAACTAACCACCGGCGCTGTCATCTGTCAATGCAACGCACATGGCGTTGGCGACCGACATCAGTTGTTAAACACGTTTTACTCGTGCAACTATTTAGTTTTTCGCGATAAACATGAAAGTTAAAACCTTAATCAAACCCAAAAGTGGGAAAATATTAAAAGTGGCAAAAGTAAAACCGAAGGCAATCGTCGGTAAGGTCAAGGATGAAAAGAAAAAGGTGAAAAAGCCCAAAGAAAAGATTGAATCGTCTGCACCTACCGAAGCGGCTACCAAGAAATTGAAGAAATCCAAATCGAAGAAAACGCACAAACAACAGCTCGAGGGACTGAAGGAGATCGATCCAGAATTTTACAAATTCCTCAAAGAAAACGACAAGCAACTGCTTGAATTCAATCTGCTGGACAGCGATGACGACGAGAGTGAGACGCCCAAAGCTGAGCACTCCGAGAACAAAGGGGACGAAGACAGCGACGAAGAAGATGAGAAATTCCATAAACCAAATCAGAATCTTGAAGTTGCCAGTGATGAAAGTGATTTCGAGGATAACGCTGAAGAGACCGAGGATGGCATACAGAAGATTACGCTGAACTTGTTGCGACAATGGCAGTTGCAACTACAACAGCCAAATGTTTCGATCGATGTTATACGAAAGGTTATCCAAGCATTTAGCTCGGCTTTGGCTAGTATTTCGGACGATGAAACGAAAATTGCGGTGTACAAGGTGGAAGGTGCAGCAGCATTCAATGGCGTTGTCCAATTGTGTGTACTTCAAATGCATCAGGCGCTCTTGAGGTACCTTGGAATCACGGACAAGTCGAAAACGCCACTTCACAAAACCAAGAAATGGACAAAGGTCCGCAGTTGCTTGAGGTACTACCTGATGGACCTGATTCGCCTCATTGAGCATGTATCTAGCGCGAATATTCTCACAGTTCTGCTCAAGCATTTGCATCAAATAGCCGGAATGATTGGATCTTTCTCTACGATCGGGAAAACTATTCTCAAACGTCTCATTGTGCTGTGGAGTACGGCCGACGAGACAGTGCGCGTACTGGCTTTCCTCTGTATTCTGAAAATCACCCGGAATCAACAGGTTTCCATGCTTAATCACGTCCTTAAGGCGATGTACCTTTCGTATGTGCGCAATTCCAAGTTTGTGTCTCCAAACACGCTTCCGTCGATCAATTTCATGCGACGTTCTCTGGTCGAGATGTTTGCTCTCGATTTGAACACAGCCTACCAGCATGCCTTCTTGTATATCCGTCAACTGGCCATCCACCTCCGGAATGCAGTGATTCTCAAGAAAAAGGACAGTTTTCAGTCCGTTTACAACTGGCAGTACATTAACTCAATCCGTCTCTGGGTGGACTTGCTCGGAGCCACTCACGGGAAACCACAACTGCAGCCATTGGTCTACCCACTGGTTAGCATTACCACGGGAGTTATCAAACTCATCCCAACAGCTCAGTACTTCCCACTACGCTTTCACTGTATTAGCGCGCTCATAAGCCTCTCGAAGCAGACGAATACGTTTATTCCGATTCTGCCGTTCGTACTCGAGGTACTTAACAGCAACACCTTCAATAAGAAACACACGGTGGTGTCCATGAAACCGATGCAATTCACATGCATTCTGCGACTGAACAAGTCACAAATGGCCGAGAATGGCTTTAGAGATGAGGTGGTCGAGAATGTCTGCGGTTTGCTCTTGGAGTATTTGGCACATGAGTCGTCATCGTTGGCATTCCCGGATCTGGTCGTTCCCACCGTGGTGGCTCTCAAGCAGTATCTCAAGGTAAGAGCTTTGCTTTTCGGCAATCGGACGTTTATTCGATTTGGTTTTCTGGTCTTAATAGGTTTGCAGGAATATGAATTACTCGCGAAAGCTTAAGCAATTGTTGGACAAGATCATTGACAGCGCCAAGATGATCGAGACGGAGCGACGGAAGATAACGTTCGGCTTGAAAGACGCCAGTTTGATTCAATCGTGGGAAACTCAGATACGCAACAAAGGCACACCGCTGGCTATTTACTACGCCAGTTGGTTGAAGACGCACGAAACCAAGAAACGACGACAGGCGGCCAACACTGACGATATCAATGACTATGACATACCGATGATAAAACGTCCAAAAACAGACAAGAGCGGGCAGAACGGCGTGGACGGTGAAGTAGAACTATTCCCATCAGATTCTGAAGACGAACAGCTGAATGGCGTCGAAGAAGTCACATCCGAGGCTAAGGTGGCAAAGAAACCGAAGAAGAAGAAGGCGGCAGAGAAGAAGACCAAACAACCGGCACCACCAGTCCAAGAGGAGGAAGAGAGTGACAATGAAACAGTCGCGGTCGATATTGTTAAAGATCTAGATTTAGACGATTGGTAGTGCGCAATAAACCTAATTAACAAGTGACACAATCGAGTTTTCATCGTTTCTCCGGGTCCTTATCAGGGGTTAGCTCGTATTCCTTGTACTTGGGGAAGGTGTTGTACTTCTCCGGCTCCTTAGGTGCAGCTGGATCATCGGGTATTTTGAATTTCTCGTCTATCTCGGCTGCATTATGTTTCTTCATTTCCATGATGCGTAGATTCTTTACAAGTTCCTCCCGTGTCGGTGGATCATTCCTACAAAAACCACCATCACAATTGAATGACGATTTTTGTCAGTAATTGAGAGTTGTACCTTCGAAATCTAAGCCACGCTTCCCATTCGGCTGTCATTTCCTGATCGAAAGCCTCCTTATCCCTTGGCTCGAACCAGCGTGATGCTTTTCGTTTGCCAATCGATGGATTCGGTGGGATTTCATAGTACTTATTGCCAAAGTAATCCTCGCCCATGTAGTTGCCGCGTATCTGTCGCGGCTTAAAGGAGTTTAGGAAGTTTTGAACGATAATTTTGAAAATATCACGAGTCGGTTTAGACATGGTGCTTGTTGTTTTGTTTTTCTTTTTTCGGTTTATATTGCACTAAACTAAAAACACTTTTTGTTACACAAACATGTGTGAGGTTAGGTTGAATGTAACCAGCTGACGGGTGACAGCTACCGGAAGAGTAACGAGTTGCTCCATTCACAATGGTAATTGTTATTCGAACTTAATTTTTTTTTGTTTTTCTTAATTTAAATGAAGAATTAATTGGATTTATACAGAAAGTTAAATGCACACAACTGATAAACCCGGCTTGAACAGCTTAAATTTTAAAATTTGATTCTTATATCACCAGCATGTTCCAAATGACATATGCAATTCGAATTTCGAACGACTGTCACTCGTTAGTTGATTGCTCGTTGGATGGCAATAAAAACCTGTCAGCTCGTCAGTAATTTTTCGATTTTCATTCATGGTGGTTCTACGTGTTGTCGCCGTTCTTCGCAGGCGTGGTATTTACTATTTATTTTCACCCGTTTTTCAGTGACTTTTATTGTAAAAAGTAAATATAATAGTGAAGTGAGCGTTTAACGCGTTTATCATTTAGTCCCTTTTCTATAGCCAATTGGGGGAAAACAAACAGAAAATAATTTTTTTTTTTAATTTTTCGAAAAGGAGAAAAGTGAAAATTTGTGGTGCAAAGAAACTAGAAGAGAACGATCGTGTGTTGTGTGTGTGTGTGTGCCATTTGCTTTAATTGGATAGAATAGGGCCACTATACCGATCCGGGAGAGATAGTGACATTAATTAGGGTAAAATCGCCGTTTGTTCGTTTCGAAGTGACGTCGTCGGTCGTGCAGTTGGTTATCCGTCTCGTTCGTGTTTTTTTTTTTTTTTAAAATGCATTCGATGTGTCAAAAGTGAAAATTTTCTCACACGCGCAGTGAAAATTCCATTGAACGATGGTCGATGGAAAATCATGTCATAATGGTGCAGTGAGATCAAGACATCGATGTACGGGTGAGTACGATAGTGGATTAGGACTTCACTCCCACCCCTCCGACCGCTAAATCCGATTAATTAGAAGTCAATTGTCAATTTTTTCCCACTTCCTTCCACCGTTTCTCCCGTCCAACAGCGTTTCGGGTTTTTTTTTTTTTTTTGGTTTCCTTTGAAAACAAGAGGCAAGAACAAGAGTAGAAACGGTTTTGATGTGTTTATGTTGCTATCTCGACACGATGTCTTGGGACAGGATTGCACGAATACTGCATGCCTCTCTGTCACTCCTTGTTGACTAACCGCCATTTTCTGTTTTTTCTACTACTCTCGTGTCGTGTCGTGTGGGCTCACACACTACCAGTAGTGGCTGGAAGTGGTTAAAAAGGTTTTTCCGACAGTCGTGTTTCATCCAAAAGCAATAAGACGATTAAAAAACGAAAATATTTGCTAATAGGAACGTCCCTGTGTGATGTGTGAGTTTATTTACGTCTGCAAATCTACCAATTGAATGGACAAATGTCCCTATTACATTGCCACATATTATGTCCGTGTGTATAGCGGTGAAGGGGCGACTTGGTGACGAGAAAAGTCCAAATGCGAAGTTGAGACAAGTTTTTTTGAATTTGTTTTGCCCCTAATTAAAACGGAATTGAAAAATTCAAATTTAACTAATAAAACGTGAGGTTCATTCAAAGATACATTGGCCACAGAGCGTCCTTGATATTCTATTTGACTTGTTTCCAAGATTGTTCGCAAAAAACAAAGCCAAAAAAAAAAAAAAAAGCACGAAGAAGAAAAAAACCCGATTGCACTCGAATTTTGCTGTGTACTGTGCTATCGATAGTGCCTCAATGGGATACACTCACCACATTCGCGAGTACGTGCACACGCAAAGCAATTTCACATGATTGGCCAGCTATGGAACTCAAGTAGGAGCTATGGTATGTGGTCCTTTCTTTCAAAATACCTTGTTTACTCAAATTCCGAATGGAATTTCATATAAACTTGAAAATGCAGTTTTTTTCCTTTTAGAAAACTTGTGTGCAATACCCTCTATTGTAAGGCTTCTGAATGAGCCGTCAGGCGGTCTAGAGAAAACGAAAGAAACCCTTAAAACCCGTTTCTTACATTAGCATCTCGCACCTCTCTACAAACAAGTCAAGTCGAGCGGATTGATTTGCGTTTTTATTTAACTTTTCACTCAAATGACATAATCACATTTGCGCTTTTATCTTTGCAAAAAAAACTTGAATTGCTGATAAGCTGCAGGGCGTATTGCTTGTGCGATAGTAAGCGCCGTTGTTAAAATTCCAATTTCACGTCCTTCAGGCATACACGTATAGTATATACTAACATGCTGCAATCATACGATGATATCTTTCGCTTATTTAACAATTAGACTACCTACTTGAATGGAGATTTGTCTATAATTTAGAAATGAATCATCAGCTTCGTTGTCGGACGACGAGTTTTAGAGTCGAGGAGATAGTTCACGTGTGAATTAAGTTATCGTTTTGTGTCTAATTTAGTTGCTGTTAATCGATTCAGGTACAGAGTCAATATGAATCACGGAATTTATTCGGAAAAACGATGAGCTTGGTAGCGTCAATAGAGGATTGGCTGCTTAATGCGCTCATAGCATGACGTTTTCGTCCAAAAATCGTTTGTCTAGTCTCATTTCCATAGGGCTCTTGCCTTCTTCACTCGGAGAAAATCGATTTTGTGTTTAAAAACCACGCTTGTCCACCATCCGTGCTCAATATCTACATGTTTACTACATAGCAGGTTTTCCAATAAGGACTTGACAACTTTTTTTCTTTTTAAATAAGACGCAAACCATTCGAGCTATTTTAAAAACTTTATTATCGGCTTAAAGTACAATCAAAACATTTATGAATGGAACTCGACTTCGTTCATATGGCCACCGCGGGCACGTTTGCAGCGATCGATCCGTTGGACCCAATTTTCGCTGACTCGGCCACACATTCCGGCCGAAACGGCCGCTATTTCTCGTTTAATGTTGGCTCTGAGCTCTTCCAACATTGTCGGCTTGTTGGCATAAACCAATGACTTAACGTAGCCCCAAAGAAAATGGTCTAGAGGCGTTAAATCGCACGAACGAGGCGGTCAATCAACTGGCCCATTATAGAGCAGTGGGAATTCTCCATAGTCATCCTGCACAGTCTGACGAGTTTGGCAGGAATGTTAAAACATGGCATGGCTCTGTATAGCTCGTCGCTATAAACGCTGTCATATGCGGCTTTAAAGTCAACAAAACGATGGTGCGTGCCGACCTGGAATTCATGGGTCTTCCCTATGATCTGCCGTAGTGTAAATATGTGGTCTATCGTATAGATGAAGCACTGGTTTAGTGGATCATTGATCACTGATGCAGGTCTCGGACATTGTGTCAAATCTGGCGTAGATAGGGACTACCCGCAATGTGACGTCCGGTCTTCCCTGTTATGGTGCATGGTGGTCGAATCTCTGCTTGATGCTCTCAATGCCTCTGGAATAGATGCCCAGTCATATGCGGATGATGTTGCCGTTCTTTCTGTCGGCTCATGCTTAGCGACTGTCCGTCTCAAAGCACAGGCGGTGCTAAATATGATCGATGATTGGTGTACAAGAAATGGGCTAAAGACCGATGACGTTCTCTTCACGAGAAGGAGGAAAAATACCTACATGACTCAGCTGGTACTAAAAGGCCGGTATCAAAGGAAGCTAGGTACTTGGAAGTCAACTTAGATAGACCACCAAAGCGCTGTCAGCTTTCTAGCAATGCAAAAGCTTTTAGCAAAACATGGGACAAAGGTCCTCTGGGTCTGTATGGCAATGATAAGACCTATAATCTCATATGCACCGGTTGTCTGGTGGAACATGCAAACATGTCGTACATAGTCTCTTTCACCAAACTCCAAAGAACGGTTTGTCTCAGCTGTACAGGGGCTTTCCCCAGCACGCCGGGCGCTGCTCTAGATGCTAGAGCATCTAGAATCAGAAGGTGTGCTCTGAAAACCATGTCTCGTCTTAAGAGAAATGATTCTTGGTACAACCCAAACTGTTGTGACTGTAATTTCACAGTCGAGTTTTCATGGCGCCAGGACCGGCTCTGGCTGGATACTGAACCTGGAAAGGATCGTCTTCGCATATTCATAGATGACTCTATATCTAGGCGGTGATCCGGAGTTGGGGGTCTTGTTTAAGCGCGAAAACATCCGACTGTTAGCGCAGCTCTGATGGCTATGTACTATGAAGCGCAGGTGGAGGGGGAGCCAAGCTGCACTCAAAGCTGTGTCCAACCCTTCAACTAGCTCCAAATTAGTGCATGAATTCAAGTCCTTTCTGAACAGAATTGGTAGACTAAACTCACTAAGGCTTATATGAGATCTCTGATGAACTCGCCAGAATGGGTTCAGAGAAGAGCTTCTCAGGACCTGGACCCGCTGTAGGTCTACCTGCATCCACGGGAAATTCTTGCATTAACGATTGGGTGTTTGATATACACAACCTCGCACGCCCTGATTTATGCAAGAAATCCACCACATTTCTTCTGTCCTTGAAGAGAATTGACTGCAGAGGGACTTGTGGGAGCCATTACCGGACCATTACACCTTTGCTAAGCATTTCTGCGTGCTTGGCATCAGTGAGAGGCCTACTAGTGCTGCATGTTGCGAGGAGGATGACACAGCAGGGCATTCTCTCTGCGACTATCTCGCCTTGATGGCATATTTGGTAAATCTTGAAGGCTCTGGGAATGAGTTACAATATCTTTCAGGCTGAATACTCTCAGACAGTCAAGTAGAGCTCAAAGCGTTGAGCTCCTATAACACGAATTCAAATTCCGTTAAGGAATGCCATGATGCCCTACAGGACCTACTTAGCTAAAAGTACTCTGGTGGGTGCCAGGGCATAAGTGCATTAAGGGCAATGATATCGTCGAACAACTTGCTAAGAAAGATTCCGAACCTTTCTGCGGCATTCTCAAGTCTAAGATTAACTTCCTCCTAGACAAGTCTGGAAAATCGCAACACATTTATGGTATTTCCAAGTTTTGATCACATAGCTTACGTTAAATTCCGTAACAATGGGATTCCTTTCGACAGTGGACTTCAGGATCTCATTGTCTAGTATGGCTTACTCGAACAAAGTTCATACTTTAGGTCAAGATTGCCATTTCTAAGCTCTGCCAACCAACGCCGACACTTTGACTCGCTAAGAACATCCTCTCCATAACATTTTGAATTTCTCTGGTGGTTCCACTTCCATTCTCGTTTTTCGGAACAATAAAATACGTCTTCCGATACGTCCATTACGAAATTCAGTTAAAGATGCTTTCAATGATGTTGACATATTGTTTTTGTCCAGTTTATGGCAATTGTTAAACCTGATACTCCCCACTAGAAAAGCAGAAGGAAGCAAGGATGGGACGGTCTTGTAAAAGGAGGGAATTTAGAATTTAAGCCATTTGCCTATAGGATCCTAGCGCGTTTATACTGACAGGTCCTGCATGTCTGATTTTCTGTTTCTAGCAAGCGACAGCTTAACCGCGCTGACTGTACCGACATTTTTAAACACAATTTCTAAGATTGGCTTCGTAATTGATGACTTAACTTAACTTCCTGTTTGCCAGGAGAATCCTGTCGACAACACTATGGCAGAAATTCGTCATGGCAGTTGAATTCTAGCTCTCAATTCCATACTTGGGTATTAACTCCCCTGGAGATCGGCATCGATTTTGCTTAAATTAATTCTCAACTTGGCGGATATGTTAATAAGCGAAATTGCCGTATTTGGGGTCAGGAAACAACCCACGCTTAGTCGTAAAGAAGTCAATGCATTTTTAGCACGTGGCTATTCGGTTCTGCTTTTGGAGTGGAGACAGTGTGACCCAAATTGTCTTCGTAGGTGAAGATGGATATATAGTGTTACGGTCAACGACATTATAAAAACTGAGCTACAGCTCCAGTTGAATAGCGCTACGTGTTACTAAAAAATATTCACAATTGGTCATGTAATCAATCGTCTTGTTCATGTTGCTTAGCCTACGCAGGGTTACCTTTTGGCTCCGTTAGACTGTTTGTTCTTTGTGAGCTGCCCTTTGAGTTCGTAATTGTGCAGGCAATTCTGAAACGATACGAGGCACTAAAGCCATTCATGAAATAAGACGCGTCAGACCATCCAAAAATTGAAAGGCAGGAACTGCCGCTATGTAAGGTCAGTCAGAAGGAATTTCAAAAGGAGACCAGCCGATAGCTTGCCTCGTATTTCGGACAAGAGCGCTTAGTTGTTGTAGTCCCAGCTTGCCAGTCATACATATGAATGGAAACCCTAGTAAAACTCCTCTTCCTTAATTGCCTTCTTGCTTTGGTGGCGTTACAGCCCGCGAAGGGCCAGAGCCAAGCTTCTCTCAATCACCTATGCTGTGTGTGATTTATTTTTTACACAGGTGAAAGGGACCTAGAGTTTAATGACGATTCCGAATGGCTTGAGTCGAGAAACTCTTTCATGGTAAGTATACTACGGAGGGTTCTGCCGAGGTACCCGGCCTATGAGGGCTGCCACGAAATAAACATTCGATGGCGTTGGTGTAATCGGGATCCGAACTCGCTCCTAATTCCTGAAAGCAATTTCATTGGGCGTCTGTTACGCCTGGCAGACCCCATCACTCAGTTTGGGCTTGAGCAATGCACGGTAGAAATCAGTTTTTCCAATAACATCCTATCAGCAAAGGATTTCCCTTTAGTTTCTGTTCTTTGGCTGTGTCCCGGTGTACCAATAGCGAAATAGGAATCCATTTGCGGAATTCAGTCTTCTCTGGAAGTTTCTTAGTAATCAACTTTGATTCACGCTGTCACTCTGGGATCCGAGGAAATGAGATCTCTGATGAACTTGCCACGAATGGGTTCAGAGAAGAGTTTCTCAGGACATGAACCCGCTCTAGGTCAACCTGCGTCCACTGTAAATCCCTACATTAACGACTGGGTGTTTAATACACACAACCTCGCACGCCCTGATTTATGAAAGAAATTCGCGTCTATCCGTAAAATCCTTGTCCTTTTTTATATGACCTTGTTGGGGTAGAACTTTGTGTACTCAGACTCCGGTGTTCTGCGTAATCTAAGACGAGTCTCTAGACGTTGTTCCTCAAACACCCAATTCCTTTACATCAAGCTGGCACTTCATTAAACCAAGCAGGACATCCATAGGAAGATGTGGGCATGGTTACGGTCAGCAAGTTGAATATGTCCAAGGCAGACACCCGTACATTGGTTTTTACTTTTTTCCTTGGATATTCGAGACAAGTTTCCGCAGTGATGTTCTTGTCCTCAACCCACTTAGACAGGAATCTATGGTCACCTTCCAAAGGACGTTGCTGTTAGTCCGCGTTAGAGACCTTTGCTCCTTTTTGGGATTCATTTTCCAATTCAGTGCATTGTCAAACAGGATAATGTAGCTCTCTATAGCCACTAGTGCAAGGTGCATAAACACAAGCTTTTTAAGAGACACGAAGATGGACTGGAGATCCTCCGTCGAAATGAATAGTGGATGACGGCATTGTTTGTCATAAACTCGTCACTGAACCAAAGTTCTCGGATCACCAACGTTCGATATCATTTCGAAGGTAGAAGTGGTAAAGCAGGGCTCTGTTCGTTCTCCAGGTGGTGCGGTGGTACAAACAGATGCCATCAGTCATCTTGTATGCTCCCTGGAAAACAACTTCCGCTCTCGCCACTTGCGCCTGAGGATCCTCGGTCACAAAATAGTCGTCGTCTATGACTTATGTAGGTAATAAGCGTTCGTTGTCTGACGTTCTCGGAAGCTTCAGATCCCGATTATCGTGCTGAGTCCTTCTTCGAAATATTTTATTTATTTGCGGAAACATATTCGCGTTATTGGATTTTACAGCACGAACTCTGTTGTTCCAATGACTGTTGGTGAACTGCCTGTACAAGAGTTTGAGTCTTGACGGAAGTCTACTTGTTTGTGTGCGAAGTGCCTCCATTGTCGAGTTTTGGTACAAGTTAGTTATGTATATCATGATGTCGTTGGCGTGCGAGCGTCCCTGTTGTTGAAGAATGAAGAAGAGCGCTATAGTTCACTGTGTTTTACTGGCACATATCTGACCAACTGATCGTCTGTAGTGTCATTGAATGCTCTAGATTTGGCGTTTCAATTCTGCGTAAACTCTGTTACGAGTGTGTTTCAAAGGGAGACTCGCCCTGGCCACCGTACTGATGGACTATGTGAAAAGTACAAGACACGCTCTATAAAAAAACTGCTACCAGTCTGTTGCGACTGCGAATTGATCAAACATTTCCCCTGTACTCGAATCCACTTGACCCTTTTTTTTCGCACCACACTGTATCGCTATCACAATAAATCCAAGTCAATGTTATTGTTCCCCGAACGATGAAATAGTTTCTATTTTAGTAAACGGGAGCTCATATTTCCCCCAACAAGTAGTCAATCACATCAAAAGTCCACCGTCCAGCGATAAGCATGCGGTCGAAACCGAGAGATTACAACCTCTCATTTGCAATTCAAGCCATGAAACTAAGTCAATGGGTTGATCAGCAACCAGCACGATGATGACGATGATGATGCTGTTTGAAGATTTCATTTTCATTGACTATTTTATCATTCGAAGTTGTGTTTGCTACATTTTGCATGAGTTCAATACATTCGATGAACCAATGGGTATTGCGTATGTCTAATTGGCATGCAGCAGCGGCGGCTTGTAGTCGATTTGAAAAATCCTTGAGCTTTTGAAATACAATAACCTCAATAGGCGAGTACAAACGCTAGACCATGTATGTAGGTATCAAGCTACGCAAGAAATTCCATTCAATGCCGATGGAGAATGAGTTAGAATCAAGTGAGCGGACAAGCATGCATCAACCTGGGACCTGCTCCGGTCTTGCTAGACATCAAATAGACCGTGAGTGTTTTCAAGTGTTGGATACTGTTGAAACCTGTTACGGAATTGCAACATGAAATAATGATACTTCCTGCCAAGAAGAATCAATTCACATTTGTCAGTCGTAAGAAGACGAAGAAACGAGAAACAAAACCGAAATTGTGTCTAACTACACACTCAAATCGTTACTTCCTTCTTTAGTCGAATCATTGTAAAGATCACTTGATTCGTCCGAGTAGTACCTAGATAGAGGACTAAATGAAATGAGTTTAACTGCAGTGCGATGTGGCAGGGTTAAGTGGACGAACGAAATGTGGTTAATACAAATTGCTGAGTGGTGTGGCATGGATGGAATTGGAATCGAAATCGGAATCTGAGTGTGATGTAACAACGATGGAATTGTAATAGCACTTAAAAGCGATTAGTTGTTCTTCTTTCGATCGTGCTGCGTTCAATGAACACACCAACACGACGACGAAGGTGATGGCGATGATGATGAGATCAAGTGTAGAAATGTAGAAGAAAAGTAGGTGAGCGCTATACATCGCGAATGGTTATGGTATAATACAATGGATGTTGCTACCTGTTGACGTGATAGCACATTTTGATTCTCATCTACTCGTAAGATGCCAGTCACTTCCGGCTTGAGCTCACCGCCACTCTCTATCTGCTGCTGGTTTACCAACCTGACCAGTCTAATTGACATTTCGTTTCACATACGAGTATTTATGGTAATTTCGACCAAAACAACATTGTCTGGTGTGGCTACTACCTTGATGGAATCCAATCGTCGTGCTATAGCCTTGCAAATAGATGGCAATCATATCAGCAATCGTATACGCATCAACCGGTGGTCAATTCGAGGGAGAAATTTCCGAAAGTTACTTGGCAAGATTCATTGAGAACAAACAAAATCCCACAAATGCCATCCAGCAACATGAGTGTGATACCTTTTCCCGATAACATTCGTTCGGTCTCTCCGCACTTCCTCTTACACAGTCGAGATGGCACAACGACAGACTCACCTGTCCATCGGAATTATCACATTTTGACTTACCAGCCAATATTAGATGACCATGACCGTTTACTTACTTTTCATATCTCTTCTTTTACGAGATGTTTCTCACTGGTCTTTTGTCGATGGGCATTTTCTTAGACGACGGAGTATGGTACGGTTGGTGACCTCAAACGAAACGCGATCCACACGCTCTGATTCTGTTTTAATCTTTATTTCTTTGTTTGTTTCTCTCACATTTCTGTTTTTCCACATTTCCACTCGTTTCCATCATCACTTACTCGCTCACCGATCTCACTGTGTCTTGCTTGCAGTCAAGGAACGAAGGCCAGCGAATGGATAAAGTATTGTGCATAATATCTGATTCAGATTTTCCGGTTCTGTATTGTTTCTACTGCTGCTGTTGGTGTGCTATTCTTATCTGTCAGTATCATTCGGTGCTTTTTGCAACCTATTTGGCGATCTTGCCTCACACATGTACCTATTGGAATCTATCTCGAGTGAAATCGAATTCATAAATATTGAGAATCACTAGTGCCACAAACGTGCCAGAGTATGGGAGAAACCTTGTGTGCTTTTTGGTATTAACAAAGACTTTCTTATGGTAATTTAAACTCGTTCAATCGAAATGTTCTTAAGTAGGACACGAGGCGCATTAGTTGTTATAATATTAAAAAGTGAGAACGACCGAACGAGCTGGTAAAGGTTAGGTTCAACATAACACACAAATTCCTGCCCTACCACCTGTTCGATCATTTTGCACAACTCACCAAGACACCAGGAGGAGACTGTCGGGAAGTGAGAAAAAGTTAACTTGTTACTGCTGCTAGTATATGGCCACAGTGAAAAGTCATCGGTCTAGCAATTACAATTATGCGGTATGGAAAGAGCGGGTGCAGCCGCCGCCGTTACTACTCACCCAAAGCAAGATGATTACCGTGCATGCATCGCATACGGCCAATCCCTCTAATGCCACCTGCACGTTACTATGAATTGGAGGTACTTGTGGCAGGTTTCTTCTTTCATTTTTCTTCTCTTAGCTCTTCGCTTCTTCCTCACTGGCTGCGAGTACCGTAATCAGTAAACACAGTCCTCCTAGTATGTTACCTGACTTGTGTTGGTAGAGGGTGTTCCAAAAGTGTGGGTTTTTTAATTTATTATGTGGACGAAGCTGTATTCAGCATTGCCCATCGCTTTCTATTACCGCGATTAAAAAAAATTCCTCGTCTTTTGAGGCCATCCAAGAATCGACCACATTTTTGGCTTCTTCGTAAGAACTTACTTACTTATCAGACCTGCGATCCATGGAGGATCTGAGCCTGAGCTATAGCTGCCTTCCATCCTTGACGGTCCCGGGCACGCTGCTCTCAGCTGTCAAGACCAAGATGTCTTACATCTGTGATTACTTGGTCTTTATACCGGAAGTTCGGTCTTCCTCTTCTTCTCGAACCAGGAGGCTCGGAGTCGAAGACCCTCTTAGCTGGAGCGTTGATGTTCATGCGCTCGATGTGGCCGAGCCAGTGTAGTCGACGGATCCTTGCCTTCCGGAATACATCCACATCTTGGTACAGCTCGTAGAGTTCGCGGTTGTGTCTTCTTCTCCATTCACCTTCCTCACAGTCAGGACCACATATCCGGCGCAGAATTTTTCTTTCGAAAGAACCCAAAATCAGCTCCGCTGTCCTGCTTATTGTCCAGCTTTCGACTCCGTACAGGAAGACTGGCAGTATGAGCGTTTTGCTCATGTGTGAGCAGTTTACAACCAATATACCACTTTCGGCTTGAAGCCCCATGTCTTTCCAAAAGCTCCTCTGCACGAATACAGGGCCACGTAGGCTTTCTTGGTTCTTTTATTAATGTTGTCCTTTCAGCTTAGCTTGGAGTCTAGAATTATGCCAAAATATTTGGCAGATTTTTTGGGGATCAGATCGATACCGTTCATACGGGGGTAAGTGTATCCTGGTATAGATCTTCTTCTTGTGAAGAGGACTATCTCAGTTTTCGCTGGGTTTACTCCCAGGCCTCGGCCCTTGACCCGGTGGCACCCAAACATCGAGGTTCTTTGAGCAGCCTGCTCTTTTTACATTAGTCCCTACTGTCATGAGACTACTTTTTAATGCCTCCGCTATCTCCTAACAGCTTGGGTGTCGCTCCTGTTCCACCAGCTGTAAAGTTGTATCAACATTTTCAGTGATCGGCCAATCAGAGCGAGGTGCATCTTGGATGTTGGAATTTCCGAAACGGAATAGATCAAACCACTCTTGAGTTCGGCATTCACTCGCAACGTGCTCATGGTACACTTCGCACATTTTTTGGCATGTTTTTGCCGCGTTTTTACCTTTTTCTGTAGGGAAAAAAGCATCACATAGCGTATTCCTTCAGATATTTCATTCGTTTTCAAATTAATGTAACTTTTTAGGCGAATGACTACTAACAAAACTGTTCAGCCAAATAATATAGTCTGAAATGGCACCCTTCATGAGAGTGTTCGTTTGACAGAATCGAATTGGGGTTGCCCAATGTATGGTCATTAACACCGTCTAGTAACAAAAAACCTGCGGACCCAACACTTGAAAATATCGCTCAACAATAAATCGCGTTGTTCCCTCGCCGCATTTTTTATCAACTGTCACACTGACTATTCCTTTTCGTTGGCAACACCACCCCGCATGAATGGCGCAAAATTCAAATCTTGCGTTCCTTTTGCGACACCCATTAGTAGAAGTATGCAAATTTATAAATCACTCACCTACCGATAACAGATCGTAAGGCTCGAGAGCATGCGTTTATGTCTATTCTAAGGGCTACCCGACTAGACCAGTATAGGCCAGAACGGTGGAATGTGTTAGGTGAAGCAAGGTGTGACAAATTGTGTCGAGCGACCCTAATTACACGTTTGCGTCATGCACATGTTATCTATGTATGGATGTGAATCGTACGATATCTACGGTGCCGTCAGTTCCCTATTAGTTAATTGTTCGTTTGTTTATTGTTTATTCTTTCCCGTAGTCCGTCGTAATCTTGTGATCTCGTGCCGCCGCCTACTATTGTTCTACTTCGAGTCATATAAAAGGTTTTATTGATTGCGATAAGTCGCAATCATCACGACGACTCATCCCGAAGTAGAACATTGCAAATTTGGGTTGAAATACCAAAAATAAAATGATTATCATCTGATAAAGTGGAAACCAGTTCTTTAGTTTGCTTTTATCCTACAATACAAGTATAACCGCACCCTGCTTGTTTGCTTGCTTTTTTATCACACACGCGGCAAAGGTAGATAGGTAGATGTGAGGGGAGTAAAGCGCTACCTGTCTGTTTCCTCTTCAATGTCAACAACGATCGCTTGTTGTTGTGTGCGCAGAACACGAGTCAAGTCGATCGTCGTGCTGAGCGTTCGGGGCCTTAACGTGTTTTAAAAACTACATACTTAAAACATACGACGAATGATGTTGATGATGCTATTCGCTGCTGTGATCGTCGTTCGTCACTACATATTCGGCGGAAATCTATCTTTTGTTGGCTGTTTTGCAAACAACGCATAGAACCAATACAGGTTTCTTGTCACTGGGATGTGTGTCACTTGCCGATAGTAAAGAGACTTCGTTGAGTACAAAAGGAAAGGAAAAAAACTGATTTGTGAATCACATTTACAAGTCTGAAATGATCGCATCACGTACGATCACAGGGCGATGATGATTAGTCAACTAGTAGAAAGGTGCAATCAATATAGCGCCATACCCTACTCGGGAGGTATGCGCGCTTATGCAATTAATATATCAATAAACCTATTCCATCCACGTATCTACGTTTACGTAGATGCCAATGGTATGAATTTTTATATAATCGACTCTGCTGTGCGCTATGCAACCGTTGAACTTACTCCCTGACCGATCGTCCCATACATTTCGTTTTTGGCAAGCAATCAAATTATTTTCGAAACAATCCATTTGTTTACACAAACAATCGGCTCGTGTTCATCGCCTGTTTTCGGGTGCTTCAGACGAAATCTGTATCAAGGTATGATTGACATCTTTTCTTAGACTACTTAAGCGCTGATTTCCTGTACGAATTTCCTGCACAACAAAGTGATGTTAAGCAATCATCGGTACGAGGTGATGATATTTCGGAACAGTGCCAAGTGCACTGCATTTATAAAGCAAAGAAAGTGATTTTTATGGAGCCGATGAACGTGCAGACATGGACTTTGCGAGACAAATTTTTTTCGTTTTTCGTCTTTTTGTGTCTTGTCACCTGGTTGTTGTAAATGAGCTGTGTGAAAAGGAAAATGCGATAATCTCGCGTAAAGTCACCCAGCGGATGGTGGATAGGCAGTAATGCTGGTGTTTTGTGCATTTTTATTGTTTCAGTGAAAGTTGGATTTTTACAAATATATTTCTTTTGCTTTAACATATCAATGTCGCTGACCTGGACAGTGATTAGTCAGGGTATTACAAATTAACAAGAAACGCAGGTTTGGTCTAATCGTATGGAAACTTATATTCGTGACGAATTTTGACTTCCTCCTTTGGACAAATTAGGAAAGGGAAATGGTCATCTATCGCCTGGAATTCTGTTCAGGTCACTACAATACGACATCGACTGTGAAACATAATTGAGTGCGAACGAATTATACAAGTTGTCAACCAGTATTATAAGAAGTGTAATGCCCTGATCAGGTCTAAGGCAGTTTTTCTGCATTCTTTGCTGAAGCTCACGCGAATAACATCGCCGTTTGTATATTTTCTATCGCTGGCGCTTAAAGACGTCTTTATCTCTATCTCTAAGGTAGCTGAATACATGCGTGTATTGATATCGTCCTAGAAAACAAGCAAGTTTGGTCAGAACACGTAGATGGGGAAACAGCCAAGAGGTTTTTTTCCGCTATTGGCAATGCGGCAATTTTTTATGCAAGATATGAAGCTTTAAAGTGAAAAGGGTTTCCAAATCTACGAATCTGTAGTGTCAACCAAGCAGCGCCCAAACACCTACATACATACATATGTACATATGCTCAGCCCAAAACTGTTCATTAACTGAAAATCTCTAAGAAACCTGAATTCAGTGGACGTTATCCGATAAGCGTGTCAAAATAAGCTCAAATCAAGCCTTTTCAAAGCCTAAAACATATGCAAGGGTCTACTCGAATCGACGTTACCTCCTCCGTCGACGACTGGTACATTAAGCATACAACCACAATTGCTGAGATAAATTGCAGAGAGTGAGACCAAAATCGCATTTAACAACTCAAGAATCGCAAAATCGCAGTTTACAAGAAAAAATTGCAGCCTAGGAAACAACATTACAGATTTCGGGGTAAAATCGCTGATGTTGAGATCAAAATCAAAATTGTCGAGACCAAAATGACAATTGGTGAAACGAAAATAGCAGTTTCGAATACAAAATCGCAGTTTCGAATACAAAATCGCAGTTTCGAATACAAAATCGCAGTTTAGCAAAGAAAATCGCAATTTTGGAAACAAATTCCCAGTTTAGTAGAAAAAAATTGTAGTTTAGGAGTTAAAATTACAGATGACGAGGAAAAGTTGAGGAAAAGCTGAGGCCAAAATGGCAATTGGTAATACCAAAATTTACGAAACCAGAATCGCCGGTGACGGAACTAAAATCGCAGATAACGAAACCAAGTTCGCAAATGACGAGACCAACTCGCAGATATAGAAAAAAATGTCAGATGACGAAAACAAGCCACAGTCGGTTAGACGAAAATCGCGGGCGACGACACCAAAATCGCAGTTGAAGAAATCAGAATAGCAGTTTCCGAGCTCAAAAACTTAAACCGGGAAATCAGTTCGCAGATGGTGAATTGAAACTGTCCAGGATGTAGGCCTATATATCGTAAAAGCCCAGATGCCTGCATCGGATCTGATGTCTTTTGCGCTCACCTGAGCTACATATGCTGCGGTGAACGGCTTATTATAATACTTTCTCTGTGATTTATGCTCAGATCAAATGGTGATTTTTTATTGTTTGGTTTTCAGTTTTCTACTTTTGATTACTCACGCGTGATTTGTTTATTTATTTGCTACCATAGAGGTCTATTGTACTCCCTTCTTTGGTCTAGGATTTAAGTGCTTTCTACAAAAATTTGACAACATCTCTTGTCATTCTGAATCTTTCTCGAGCGAAGCTTGGACAGGCGTTAATATACGCTCCATGGTTTCTTTAGCATTGCTAAATCGCCTACAGATATCCGTGCTGCTGACACCCAATTTGTAAAAGTGGTAGTTTCAAGCCCCGTGTTCTGTAATGCTTCACATAGCACTCTTAGGTCGGCCTTGTTAAGTTTTAGAGCTTCTCTGTCTCGTTTTGGATTGTAATTTTGTTCCATGAATTTCTTTGAGTGTTTAATACTCTCATGGCTGTTCCAGATCTGATTCCTTTGTTTTATGGTCGACTTGTGTAGGTGTTGGTTTGTGTCCTAGTTGTTGAAACTATAAAGGGGGGAAGGCCCTGTGAGAGTACCTTAGCGTGTATGTCGGTCTTTTCATTGTCTTTATGGCTTTCGTAGCCTGATACCAAAATCAGCTTTAGTCTGTTATTTTTTGCTAGTTTATTTACTGTCTTGTGACGACAATCCCAGACAGCCTTAGACTTAAATGTGTAACTCTTTAGTGCCTTAAGAACCGCCTGGCTATCTGAGAATATAGATATCTTGATGTTGTTGGGTTTTCTGGCACTGATGCCACATAAATTGCGAACCAGCCTGAAATATTGTTGACTCACCGCACAGACGAATGTGTAGTCAGCACTTTGGCACAGTCAAACATACCAGTTAGTATTGCCATTTCGTCATGAATGGACTTATATCCAAACTACGATACTTAGTTAATTGGCTGCCTAGATCATGCACCTGGCGGTCGCCAGATCAACCAATCACTAACCAGATTGATCAAATCGCGATCCACGTCAGACACTCCTCCACTATTCTTAATGTTCGAACTTGCCGAGGAGCTAACATCGACTCGGACGACTGTCTTGTAGTAGCCAAGATGCGCCTACGGATACTACGAACGCAGTGGAGTAGAGTAAGAATACAAAGTTATGACTTCGGAAAGCTACTGTCGTCAGAAACCGCTCGTGTTTGTACCAACCGCGTCTCCCTTAACCTCTCATACTCCTCTACCCTCCACGCAGTCCATAGAACAGCAGTAGAACTTTTGCAAATAAGCCCTGAAAAGCACTTCATCTGAAGTTTTGGGCTTCTAGGCTCCACCACGAACAAACACCTGGTTCGATGACGAGTGCATGAGTGCATGAGGCCAGAACGGAAGCCTGTAGGGATGTAAACGGACACCTAGTATTAGTAGAATCGAAGTCGATAATGAGAATATGGAAACTGTACATATAACGGCGATGTTAGTCAATATACCGCTGTCAGGCAGAATGATCCGTTTCTTAACAACGAATATCGCAAAGAATTCCGTCCCCTGATCTCGGCAAAGTTAAGATTGCCATATTGAATCTCAAGTCAAATAAATCTGCTGGCGCAGGCTCATCTGTAAGATATGGTCGGAGGAAAGCATGCCTGAGGAATGGAGTCTCAGCATTGTTTGCCCGATCCACAAGAAAGGCCTTGGACTGCGTCAAATACAGGGGAATAAGTCTCATTAACATTGCATATAAGATCTTCTCTGTCGTACTGTGTAAACGCCTGAAACCCTTTGTGGATAATTTAATAGGTTCTTGTCAGTGTGACTTCAGGCCAGGGAAGTCCACAATCGACCAAATCTTCACACTACAGCAGATCGTGGAAAAAACCAATGAATTTCAAGTCGACACTCACCACCTATTTGTCGACTTCAAAGCCGCATACGACAGCGTAATTAGAGACGAGCTATACAATGCCATGTCTTCCTTTGACATCCCTGCTAAGGTCGTCAGACTATGCAGGATGATTTTGGAGAATGCTCCCTGTTCCATTCGAATCTGTGAAGTCCTGATCGATAGTTTTGATGTGAAAAAAGGATTTAGGCAGGGCGATGCGCTGTCGTTTGATTGTGTAAAAATGACTCGCCAACACAGAGGTATACGCGGTAAACATTGACATAATCGGAAGTACACAGCAAGATGTCAATGAGTCGTTCACGAGTATTGAGACGGAGGCGGCGAAAATTGGTTTGGCAGTAAACGAGGGCAAAACTAAATATCAAAAAAGGGCATCCACCACCGACTTCTTGGTCAGAACGTTTGTATTGGCAGTTATAAGTTTGAGGTAGTTAAGGACCTTGGCTCCACAGTGACCTGGAACAACCACATCAGTTCCGAAATCAAACGCAGAATCACTCTTGCCAATCGTGGTTTCTTTGGGCCCGGAGGCAATTGAGTAATAGAGCCCTCTCTCGAACGATAAGGTTGACTCTATACAAGACCCTTATCATTCCGATCCTGCTATACGGCGCAGTAGCATGGACACTATCAAAAGCGGATGAGGAGGAGATTTTGCCAGTGATTTTCGGGCCTATAAACGCAGACGGAGAGCACCGTGGCGCAGTGGGTAGTGTGTTGGTCCCTCTGACGCCGATGACACAGGATCGAATCCCGACACAGCGGGGGTCTGACAAAACCCCCTGTAGTAAAATTGTCATGAAAAGCTTCTCGAAATTCGCCGTTCGGAACCAGCAAAACTGTAGGTCCCTTTCACCTATGGGAAAATTAAATCACACACAACATGGGTGATTGAGAGAAGCTCGGCTCAGGTCCTTCATGGACTGTAACGCCAACATACATACGCAGACGGGAGATGGAGGAAAAGGTTCAACTACGAACTTTACGGGCTGTACAGCGACACGAGCCATGTAGAGCGAATGGACACCACAGCTCAAGCCCGGAGAGTCTTTGGATCCAAACGCGAGGGTACCAAAGAAACAGGGGACGGCCGCACTTAAGATGGCGCACACAGGTGGAAGGAGATCGGGCTAGTTGGAGGGGCATGCTGGTTGAGGCCCAGGTTCACCCCGAACTGTAGCGCCCGATAAGAAGAAGAAGAGATCATGCGTGTTGACGTTTTTAGCCTATTTTCAATGAAAGAAACCTTTTATCACAGGGTTATATGATGCGATCTCCAAGTAGTTGAAACCCTAACATGACGGTTTGACGCGAAAGAGAAGACTGAATCACATGCCTATAAACAACACCATTCAGGTAAAAACGAGGTCAATTCAAGTGGGATGAAGGAATTGTCCCATTGATCTAAAAACTTCAAGCTTCAATACAATCTCGCCAAAGGTAGCTCCGGTATGACTTCAACAAGTTATTTTCAGTTTCATTTCAAGCATTTTATCTCGAAATGTGACTACATACAACACACAACTCATTCGTCTTATCATCTGTTACGCTTAAAGCTTTTCCAAACACCCTCTACACCATGTATATCAGTGAATAGCCTTAACAAGTGTACGAGTATTATTAATCAGTCGAAAGTGATGATAAAATAAAATAACTTTTTTCGTTTATTCTTTCATTTCAGATTCAACTGCTCAGTGTTAGTTAGTTAACAAACTGAAGAAGTACACAGTGAGACAGACAAACGTTTGGTCACAAATTACACCGCCCACACTACTCCGGGGTAGTATACAGTATAGATATATGTATCTGGAAATAAGAATAAACAAGAAAAGAATATCGTATAATCGTATAATTCAATTAGTAAGCGGCGACCTACTGCAAGAGAGAGCTGCTAGAGCCAAGAATAAAATAGCAAGGTAGTCACTTGCCCGCTTGTAATACCTACTACTACTACTACTTGCCAACGCAGGACAAGCTCGAGGTAGTACCGCACGGTATATATGTTATACAGGCAAGTTGTTCGGTTCGCAAATCAAATAAATATCAGATTACATGAGTTCAAAAAAGAGACGGAAATTTTACCAAACACCGCCCCATATCATCAATCAATTCACCACTGATTAAGATTGGAGTCCATCCAGCCGGTTTCTCAATCACCACTTACTAAAGACAAACGAAAATAACCACAACACTAATCAGCAGAAGGGTGGCGGCTCGCTCAAGCAAACAAGAGTCTAAACTAAATACTAGCTGCTGCGCGCATCATCGGATATATTGAATTGAATTGTAACTTAACGACTGATTTTTTACACACACCTTTATATAAGAAATTTATTAGATACATTATACACTAGTTTGTATATAGAAAACGAAAAAGAAAAGATTTATTTACTAGTAAATGAAATATCGATTGTGATACTAAACTCTAAAACACCAGACAGACCAGCGACCAGCGAACAACAACAGGAGTAGCGCCGAAACGGAAAGGAGAGGAAACAAAGAGGAGGAAGAGTTTGGAATAATGTGTGATCAATTGTCTGATAGATACATAGATTTTCATTACACACTTAATTGAGTTTGTTCAAACGATAAAGGCAACAGGAAAGAGGACTCGTTGAACTTGGAACTTGTTTTGTTGTCGATCGAATCGGGAGACAAATCAAAATGTCGTTTATAAACAATTTAAAGAAAGTCTTCCACCTTGGCGGTGGCGAGGCGAAGAAAAAGCGCCTCTACAACAACATCAAAATGGACACCGATCCGGCCGAGTATTGGGAAATGGTTGGCGAATTGGGCGACGGTGCATTTGGTAAAGTGTACAAAGCTCAGCATAAGGAGACGAAACGATATGCTGCAGCAAAAATGTGCACACTAGAGGATGAGGAGAATCTAAGTGACCATATGGTAGAGATTGATATATTGTCTGAGATCAAACATCCAAATATCGTCGAACTATACGAAGCGTTTTCAATCGAAGATAAGTTGTGGGTGAGTTGTGTGTCTCTTATTGTACACTTACTTATTCTCATTAATTAATATTTCGTTTCTATTCCATCTCATTGTGCGACGACAGATGTTAATTGAATACTGTGACGGCGGTGCCTTAGATAGTATTATGGTAGAACTGGAGAAACCTTTGACCGAGCCTCAAATCGCCTATGTGTGTAAGCATATGACCGAAGGCTTAGGTTTTCTACACAAAAACAAAGTTATTCATCGAGACTTGAAGGCTGGTAATGTACTATTGACCATGGAAGGCGGCGTTAAGCTCGGTACGTACACATATCTACATATATTCTTCTCTCTGTTTGGAATGAAGGGGAGCAACAACATTTTAATTGTAACCGAGCTGCGATCTATTTATACATACATATCATCGGTCGCATTAATAAGACTCAATTCATTCCTTCTTCACTTGAATTTTATTTAATTGTGTCTTTCTCTCTTCTCCGTTTACTTTTTTCTTTTTGTATTCTATTTAGCTGACTTTGGGGTGTCGGCTAAAAATAAGCACACGCTCCAGAAGCATGACACATTCATTGGCACACCATACTGGATGGCACCCGAATTGGTTTTGTGCGAAACTTTTCGGGATAATCCATACGATCTGAAGGTTGATATTTGGTCATTGGGTATAACACTAATCGAATTGGCACAAATGGAACCGCCCAATAGTGAGATGTCACCGATGCGTGTATTGTTAAAAATTCAAAAGAGCGAACCGCCTAAACTCGATCAACCGTCGAAATATTCAAAGGAATTTAATGACTTTCTGAACAAGACTTTAGTGAAGGTAAGAGCTGTATACTATAGCCCCGTATGGGTTTTGTGGAATAATTTTTGTTTTGTTAATAGGACCCCTTATTGCGACCGTCGACAGATGCCTTGAAGACACATCCATTCATCAATCGAGCACTTGATAGTAAGCCCATCAAAGATCTATTGTTAGAATACAAAGCCGAAGTCGTCGAAGAAGAAGTTGTCGACGAGGAAGCCGAGGTACATTTAATCTTATCTCTTCTCTTTCCCTCCTACATTTTGGCTACTACTAGACCCATTTTACACCTTGCAATATTGTATAGTCCACCGTAAACGACGTCTCTCTCTTCTTTTTTATATTTTCACGCTGCTTTTTCTCTAAACGCAATATCGTAACTTAAAATTTATTAATTGATTTGGTAAAAACCACAAAAAAAAAATCCAATGCTAGAAAGCAAAACGCCAAGCGAAGCGAAGGTCACTTTATCAGAGGGTTGGTAAGTCGCCAGACTGGTGCTAACGTATCCAAAAAGCCAAATTCTCATAAACAAAACTGATTTTTTGGGACTCAGACTAGTCTGGCTGTAGAAATACGTTATCCATTCCATTCCATTCATCTTGGTTTACTTAGTTTATCCTTTTCGTTTTGAGATTCTCTTTCGAGCGCTTTTTCTTTACTTTTAATTTGAATTGAAATTGTAGTATGAGGATCCCTGCAGCAGCCGCTTATACGGGTGTAGATAGAGTGCTTTTGAATCATATGCCACTGGTTCTGCAAGAATCTTCTTTACACAAAACTCGTAAACTTGTATTTTGTTAAGTTTGCTAAGTAAAACTGGTTTTGTGTGTGTCACGTAAGCTACAATACTATCTACTCGTATGCGATGACATGTTACTAAATTGCTGTTTTCGTTTTCTTGCTTTGAATAAATAAAAATCGAAATTGTCCCCGTAATTGATTTATACTAAAGTTGATTTGATCATATTTATAGGAACCCCGCAACTCAGCGCTCCCACTCGACCTGGACGATGACTCTTCATCACAACAGAGTCAAGAAATCGATAAGCGTAAGCCCAATGTTGTGCATGGTTTCGTTCATTAATTTTTTTTTGTATAGTTCCAGGCACTCCAACATCTGTGTCACAAACATCAAGGGATTCCAAAGAGTCGTCACCAGCAATACCGACAACTCCAACAGCATCTACCCCACCACCATTACCAATGCCACAACCAGTACCAGCACAAGCACAATCATCATCAGTATCATCATCATCATCATCATCGACGTCATCGTCAGCTGTTAAGACAGATGATGAGAATGTCAAGTCGCAAATTAAACCTACGACACCACCTGCTTCAGCGGTTGATAAAATTCCACCACCACCGGCTGTTGTACAAAAACAAGCCAGTCCTCCACCTCCGCCACAGAAATCATCGCCACCGTCAGCGATAACATCTGCGGATGCCAAGGTATTACCCATCGCCGCCGTAGGTGAGTTGGTAACTGAAGTTGATAAAAAGAAACCAGACAGTGCCGATGGAGAAAGAAAGGTAAGTACCTTTTGACTACATACCAGTTAGTCACTAAACCCCTCCCCCGCCCCCCGTATTTAGGTAATCAAAAAAGAAAAGGGCAAAGCACCGCCACCACCACCCTTAGCAGTCGCTCCCACACAAACGAAGAAAAAACCAATGGAATTCAAAGACAACACCGATGCAACCGACATCATCAAACCACCACCGGAGTTTGAAGAAGCTACAACACCATCAAACAACATTACCGTTGAATTTAAGAATCAAAATGACGAGAAACAAGTCATTCCCATTAGCCGAAGCAGTTCCGGTGGCGATCAAGACAAGCCCCCATCGCCAGGTGCATCGACAATCTCCGTAACATCTACTCCTTCAAAGGTCATCCCAACTGGAGCAACAACCACAACAACACCAGTGAATACGTCACTCATCACCATAAACAACCGGAAGGAGGATAAGTTGTCGGTCTTGCCCAACAGTCTAGCGTCAAACGTGAGCCAAATAACTGTAGTCACCAGCACACATCCACCAGTAATAATCGATAATCCTCAACAGAGAATTGATACATCAACAAAATCAACCGGCAGTAACAGCACCAGCAATGAAGTTGTCATTGTATCCAATGAACTGAATAAAACGCACGTGAATGAATCATCAACAGATGATGATTACCCATCCCTCGATAGTCTAGAGCATTCGCCACGTAAACAATCCAGCATGATTGTTATCAACGAAGACGAAGCAATGGGTAATGCACCAAAATCATCGGTTACAGCACCTAAGAATGCCCGTAAATTGGACGAAAGCGAAGTGTTGATCGTCAGTCCCAGTTTTGTTGACGAAGACTCTGCTTATAATACAGTCTCAACCGGAGGTGCGGCGGACAATCATCTTCTAGACACTAGTCACGTTTCTGTGGTCACAGTTGGCGAGGAGATTAAGGTAAAGGATAGCAGTCATATAGGTGCAGCTGAATCAAGTAGTGACCTCTCATCTGTCGGCGGACCAAGTGAATGTAGCGATGATCTACGCAGTAGCAGCGAACATATACTCACAAAGCCGAATAATAAAATGAATGGCGGTCAACTGGTTAAGACAACTTCAGTGTCGGCGTCGCGCGAAGATGTCAGCATTATCGTGAATCACAAAAAGACACTGCCCGAGAAACGTATCTCGCCCGACAGTAGTGTAGGCTCAATGGGATCACGAACGCATAGCGAATGCGGTTCGGTACGTTCTAGTGGTGGCACTCCGGTTCGCGGTGTTATCAAGATCGATCGCAGCGATGCCGAGAGCATTGCCACCACAACTAGTCATGATAGTCGCGAACAAGAGGAGGATGTTATTATTCGTCGTAAACCATCGCCGCCCAAAGTCGAGCCGACCAAAGAGGAAATCGAATTGCGTAATTTACGTAAGAAGACGCGCAAGCGTACAAGGAAATTCGAAATCGATGGCGTTCAAGTGACCACAACGACGAGCCGTGTGATTTATGGCGACGATGAAACGGGCCGTTTGTACGATGATCATGTATTCAGGAAGCAAGAATTACGTGAATTGAAAATGCTTCAGAAGCAAGAGAAGAAACAACAGAATGATTTGCAATTGAAAGAGCAAATGGCCAAAGAGCAACAAGATCGTCGTTTCGAACAAGAGCGCATCACATTGGAGAAGACGTACGAGAGTGATATGGATTCCCTGGCCCGCCAGCAAAAGCAATTGATCGAGAAAACCGAACAGAACCAAGAGGCTGAATTACGCTCCTCATCGAAACGTATACGATCCGAACAGGAGCAAGAGCTGAAGATTTTCCGTGAGAATTTGAAGCAAGAAATTCGCTTACTCAAACAGGAAATCGACCTGTTGCCGAAGGAAAAACGAAAGGATGAATTCAAGAAGCGACGAGCCGCAATGGAACTAGATCATGAGGAGAAAGAGAAACAATTCTTGGACTCGCTGAAGGAACGTCATGAGCTATTGTTACGGCGAATCAGTGAAAAACATCGTGATCGTCTGGCGACAATCGATCGAAATTTCTTGCAACAAAAACAGAATGCCATGCGTACACGTGAAGCTCTAATCTGGGAGCTTGAAGAGAAACACTTGCACGAGCGACATCAATTGTCTAAGCGGCATGTGAAGGACATGTGCTTCATGCAGCGACATCAAATGATAATCCGTCACGAAAAGGAATTGGATCAAGTGAAGAGAATGCTACAACGCAAGGAAGAGGATATGCTGAAGAAACAATCGATCGAAAAACGAGCTTTGCCCAAACGTATACGTGCCGAACGCAAGGCCAGGGATCTGATGTTCCGGGAATCGTTGAGAATTTCGACAAACTTGGATCCAGAAGTGGAACGCGAGCGATTGAAGAAGGTAATTGGATCATATTTGGTTTCTTTTTAAATCTTGTGCTTATGCCTGTATTTGGTATAGTTCCAAGAGCAAGAGAAGAGACGTTACAACCAGGAAGAGAAACGTTTCGAAATCAAACACCAAAAACAACTTGAAGAATTGAGAGCTACCCGCGAAGGAGCTATAAGGTAAGAGACGTTCTCATATTGGGTGTCTCCAAAACCACGCCAAGAAGTGATTTTGATAGAAAACTCAGGTTTTCGTGTGGATTTTTCATGGTTGATGGCATAACATCCAATGGCTCTGAAGTCTGGTCAGCAATTTTGTTCGAACAATTAGGATCCACTTGTGCTTGACACGAAAAATCCGCTTCATTTTTGACAATCGGGGACTGTCAGTTGTCGCGTTGTTTATTTATTTTCGTGTTGGCAACCCTTTCCTTAAGCAAATAGCGCGACATGCAAATCCTGTGTTGCTGATTATTTCGCAGAAACGTCGCTGGTTTTCGCTAAAAAGTCGCTCGGTGTATTACTTCATGACTGGATGTCTGTTTACTTGATGGCATTAGCCTTCGCAGTATGTGAAAGAACCCGAGAAGGTAAAGTTAAGCGCGATAAATTGCGTTATGCGGGCGTTCAATTCTGGTCAGCAATTTTGTTCGAACAATTAGGATCCACTTGTGCTTGACACGAAAAATCCGCTTCATTTTTGACAATCGGGGACTGTCAGTTGTCGCGTTGTTTATTTATTTTCGTGTTGGCAACCCTTTCCTTAAGCAAATAGCGCGACATGCAAATCCTGTGTTGCTGATTATTTCGCAGAAACGTCGCTGGTTTTCGCTAAAAAGTCGCTCGGTGTATTACTTCATGACTGGATGTCTGTTTACTTGATGGCATTAGCCTTCGCAGTATGTGAAAGAACCCGAGAAGGTAAAGTTCAGCGCGATAAATTGCGTTATGCGGGCGTTCAATTCTGGTCAGCAATTTTGTTCGAACAATTAGGATCCACTTGTGCTTGACACGAAAAATCCGCTTCATTTTTGACAATCGGGGACTGTCAGTTGTCGCGTTGTTTATTTATTTTCGTGTTGGCAACCCTTTCCTTAAGCAAATAGCGCGACATGCAAATCCTGTGTTGCTGATTATTTCGCAGAAACGTCGCTGGTTTTCGCTAAAAAGTCGCTCGGTGTATTACTTCATGACTGGATGTCTGTTTACTTGATGGCATTAGCCTTCGCAGTATGTGAAAGAACCCGAGAAGGTAAAGTTCAGCGCGATAAATTGCGTTATGCGGGCGTTCAATTCTGGTCAGCAATTTTGTTCGAACAATTAGGATCCACTTGTGCTTGACACGAAAAATCCGCTTCATTTTTGACAATCGGGGACTGTCAGTTGTCGCGTTGTTTATTTATTTTCGTGTTGGCAACCCTTTCCTTAAGCAAATAGCGCGACATGCAAATCCTGTGTTGCTGATTATTTCGCAGAAACGTCGCTGGTTTTCGCTAAAAAGTCGCTCGGTGTATTACTTCATGACTGGATGTCTGTTTACTTGATGGCATTAGCCTTCGCAGTATGTGAAAGAACCCGAGAAGGTAAAGTTCAGCGCGATAAATTGCGTTATGCGGGCGTTCAATTCTGGTCAGCAATTTTGTTCGAACAATTAGGATCCACTTGTGCTTGACACGAAAAATCCGCTTCATTTTTGACAATCGGGGACTGTCAGTTGTCGCGTTGTTTATTTATTTTCGTGTTGGCAACCCTTTCCTTAAGCAAATAGCGCGACATGCAAATCCTGTGTTGCTGATTATTTCGCAGAAACGTCGCTGGTTTTCGCTAAAAAGTCGCTCGGTGTATTACTTCATGACTGGATGTCTGTTTACTTGATGGCATTAGCCTTCGCAGTATGTGAAAGAACCCGAGAAGGTAAAGTTCAGCGCGATAAATTGCGTTATGCGGGCGTTCAATTCTGGTCAGCAATTTTGTTCGAACAATTAGGATCCACTTGTGCTTGACACGAAAAATCCGCTTCATTTTTGACAATCGGGGACTGTCAGTTGTCGCGTTGTTTATTTATTTTCGTGTTGGCAACCCTTTCCTTAAGCAAATAGCGCGACATGCAAATCCTGTGTTGCTGATTATTTCGCAGAAACGTCGCTGGTTTTCGCTAAAAAGTCGCTCGGTGTATTACTTCATGACTGGATGTCTGTTTACTTGATGGCATTAGCCTTCGCAGTATGTGAAAGAACCCGAGAAGGTAAAGTTCAGCGCGATAAATTGCGTTATGCGGGCGTTCAATTCTGGTCAGCAATTTTGTTCGAACAATTAGGATCCACTTATGCTTGACACGAAAAATCCGCTTCATTTTTGACAATCGGGGACTGTCAGTTGTCGCGTTGTTTATTTATTTTCGTGTTGGCAACCCTTTCCTTAAGCAAATAGCGCGACATGCAAATCCTGTGTTGCTGATTATTTCGCAGAAACGTCGCTGGTTTTCGCTAAAAAGTCGCTCGGTGTATTACTTCATGACTGGATGTCTGTTTACTTGATGGCATTAGCCTTCGCAGTATGTGAAAGAACCCGAGAAGGTAAAGTTCAGCGCGATAAATTGCGTTATGCGGGCGTTCAATTCTGGTCAGCAATTTTGTTCGAACAATTAGGATCCACTTGTGCTTGACACGAAAAATCCGCTTCATTTTTGACAATCGGGGACTGTCAGTTGTCGCGTTGTTTATTTATTTTCGTGTTGGCAACCCTTTCCTTAAGCAAATAGCGCGACATGCAAATCCTGTGTTGCTGATTATTTCGCAGAAACGTCGCTGGTTTTCGCTAAAAAGTCGCTCGGTGTATTACTTCATGACTGGATGTCTGTTTACTTGATGGCATTAGCCTTCGCAGTATGTGAAAGAACCCGAGAAGGTAAAGTTCAGCGCGATAAATTGCGTTATGCGGGCGTTCAATTCTGGTCAGCAATTTTGTTCGAACAATTAGGATCCACTTATGCTTAACACTAAAAAACTAGCCGTTCTTTCACGTTGCGCTTCATTTTTGACAATCGGGGACTGTCACCTCTCACGCTGTCTATTTATCTTCGTTGGCAACACTTTCTTTAAGCAAATGGCGCGACATTCAAATCGTGCGTGACTTCTGAGACACCCTTGAAAGGCACCAATCTACATAGGCACATCCCGCATTTTGGTTTTTGTATTTTCAGAGAATTGGAACAATTGCAAAATGAGAAACGCAAAGCACTAGTCGAGCATGAGACCCTCAAGCTGAAAGAGATCGATGAGCGACTGCAAAAGGAACTGCGTGAGTGGAAGGAACAATTGATTCCTCGCAAACAGGTAAGTGTTTTCGATTCCATTCAAGCATTCCAATATTCTTTGCATGCCGGTTGATATCGGGGTCGGTTTATCATTACGATTTGCATGATAATCTTATTTCCCTAGCCTAAGACAAATGGAGATTTTATATAAAACAAAATACTCTCTCTTCTCTCTCTCTCTCTCTCTTACTAATCACATGCTTGCCTGGATTCTATTAAAACTTTCATTGCTATTTGAAAAATCGATAAATAAATATAAAAAAAAAAAAAATCCTCTTGTCACCAAATAACAACTGAAAATCAGAAACTAATCGCCAAGCTAAATGAGATGGTGGACCAGCATGAGGCTACGTATGGACCGGTACCGAACCGATCTATATTTGACGGTGACATCGTTGTTCCAGAGCACTTGCGTAACGGTCGACCAATGTTACGTGGTGGCTTCTTAGGCACTTTAACTCGTTCCCGAACCTTTTTAACCCTTTCCACCGACTATTCCCAATCGAATTTCCGCGGCTCGACACCGGATCTCAGTCGCAGTCTACCCAATACGCCTGTCACAAATTCTAAACATCACAAAACTCGCATTCTACCGTCAACATCATCGGTAGATTCGGTAATTGAAGAGTCATCGTCATCGCCACAGCATAATCGAACATCCACACCGAGTGGGAATGTCAGTAAGATCTATATTCGTGATCCGTACAGTAATACATCTGATGTGGCAGTTGAAATGCGTCGCAACAAGGAGGCGGCAATGCTACCACGTTTATCATCAACTCTTCCCAACAAGAAGTATGCACGTAACAATACAGCTCCGCCACAGCCCCAGTCACATATCACGCGAGTAACACTTGGTAATGGCTCAAATGCAACGCCGAAGAGTCCCGTCGAACAGCAGCCAGCACTGACAACATTCCGTCCGAAGAGTTTCGATACATCCATGATCGTACAAGATCGTTTCCGGAGACCGGCGCCTGTGACAAGTCTTTTGCCATCGAAAACCAAAGAAAGTATTTTACATTCATCCTCTTCGTTTGCTATCAAACGTCCGTCGTTGATCGTTCAACAAAGGGCTGCAATGGGGTCTGCCCAGTCAATGCACAATATTAACGAAATTAGTGCAATGCCACTTTCGTCACCAACTTCACCGCCGTTAAGTTTGAAATCAAATTGGGGACCAGTGCGCGGATCAAACAGTTTTGCTGATGGTGTTACTCTGTCGTCACTTTCAACGTTTACCCTACCGAGAGTGTCGCTTTCGTCAAACAACCAGAAAGTATCGGTGAATGGAAACGGAAGGAAGAAATCCATGGACGATGAAAACTCGCGCGACTCTGTAGCCTGATTCCTCCTCATCCCACACCTGTCTCTTTCCTTTTCCCAATTTCATTTATTCTGTGTTTTCCTTTCTTTTTGTTCTTCTAAGCATCGTCTCTTTCTCATGTGTTTTGTTCTTCCTGTTGCGTTTTACTATGTATTCTTTCAATCTTCACTTGCTCACTGTTTCTCTATACACTCCGTACGCCAATTCAAAGTGCCAGACACCCACAGCACCCGCGGAAACCTGAACGCAATAAGACGAAAACAATAAGACCACAACACACAACGCTTTAACAAAACAAATCAATAAAATGTTGCCAAAAGAAACACCAAAATTAGCTTGTAGTTGATCTGCATCGTTATGCAAATTACAATTTGCTCACATCTATGAGGTAGTGGACGAATTTATTGTAAATATCTTAGCAAACGTAAGAGGTTATACACTGGTTTATACCATACATCACAATGTGCATTTCTTGTTTTTGTTTTCTTATTATTAATACTCGCACTTAACGCTTCCCATTTTTCATACATCTTTGTTTCCATAACACATTCCACACCTTCCTCGTTCCTTAAACAAAATACAAAATCCAAAACTGTCATACAAACCAAAAACAATCAAACAATAACCAATGGACTGCTGATTGCTTCAATCAATTGGAATTTGATTGTGTTGCAATCATCTACTGCTACTTGATGGTGGATGGGAACGACGCGTGTTCGCACGATTGCGATAAAGGTTGGTTGAATGCATCGAACCAGGTTTGCTTGTCGCTTATTAATTCTTTTTTGATTGATTTATTTTTTTTTGTCCGTCCCATCGGCGAGAGAGCAGGTAAATTTACAAAGCAACAATAGCAGTTTATCAGTTGAAACACTAATATATGGTCGGTCATTTCAGAATCGTATTTTGTCTATCATCATCTCGCTTTTTTCGTTATGTTTTCTCTAAACTATCCATTTGGTTCTATCTCTCCTGCCAACTCTTTACACTCTGCTGTCTCTCCTTCAACCCAATATCCTTAACTGGAATCCCGGGATAGTTATGACATCACTTGAAACTGTTTGGAATGATCATCACACCCTCGACGCAACTAGGATGTCGGTCATCGCGGTATTTAACATCGATCGTAGTATTCTTGACAGAAATTGTTTTCATTTTTTTTTATCATTTTGACATACATAGACTGCAGTTACCGAAGAAACTTCATCGCACATTGCGCGAGATGTTGCTTATAAGCGAGCTTAGATATGAGTCCTTCATATGATATGACCGCCTACCTCGATCTACTCACGAGTTAAGCTTTTGTTTGAAGCCACGCCAGTTCTAACCAAGTAGTTGGTTGGCTCTCTCAACAATTGCAATATCGTATGGTGTTCAATAGTGTGGGTCATAGTATTGACTCCTGCGGAACTCCAGCAATCAGCGGTTAGGAAACACCGATCTAAAGAAGTAAATCGTGATTTTTATGCGTTTGGTTTTTAATCGTGAAAAAAAAAGCACTGGAAGACCAAAAAAAACTGCAAAACTTTTATTTCAATTGATAAATCAATGCCTGCCGTTATTATAAATGTTGGTCATGACGTCTTAAGTGGCCCGTACGGGGAATCACTTTTTCACTGCTTTATCGGCATATATCCACATAGAAACTAGTCCTACATCATCCAGTTGCACGATCTAGCCGGCCAAATCACCAGTCCAAAACGAAAGATACATATGTAAATTGCTCACTGAACTCATTCCTCAAATGGTCCAGCGATTCGCGTGCTACATACATACATACATATATGGCACGTAGCGCCGTCTTACTAGAACCACATGCCGGATCATAAACCACACAAAACAGATCTTGTATTACCAAAAGTTGCTCACCCGACCAAATATGGCAGTTTTGTTTCGATCTAAAGCAAACAGTTCTGAGGAAAACTGAAAAAAGGACATCTTCTTCTTCTTCTTAACGGGCGCTACAGTTCGGGGTGAACCTGGGCCTCAACCAACATGCCCCTCCATCTAGCACAATCTTTTGCTAGCCTTTTCCATTGCCGCACACCCAGTTGGCTGAGGTCCCCTTCCACCTGTGTTACGTTATCAGGCCTGCGATCCATGGAGGATCTGAGCCTGAGCTATAGCTGCCTTCCATCCTTGACGATCCCGGGCACGCTGCTTCCAGTTGTCAAGACCAAGATGTCTTACATCCGCGATTACTTGGTCTTTATACCGGAGGTTCGGTCTTCCTCTTCTTCTCGAACCAGGAGGCTCGGAGTCGAAGACCCTCTTAGCTGGAGCGTTGATGTCCATGCGCTCGATGTGGCCGAGCTAGTGTAGTCGACGGATCCTTGCCTTCCGGACTACATCCACATCTTGGTACAGCTCGTAGAGTTCGCGGTTGTGTCTTCTTCTCCATTCACCTTCCTCACAGACAGGACCAAATATCCGGCGCAGAATTTTTCTTTCGAAAGAACACATAATCAGCTCCGCTGTCCTGCTTATCGTCCAGCTTTCGGCTTCGTACAGCAAGACTGGCAGAATGAGCGTTTTGTAAAGCATGACTTTGGTCTTTCGAGTGAGGAGTTTTGACCCCAGTTGTTTGGACAAGCCGAAGTAGCAGCGGTTGCCAATGGCGATTCTATGCCGGATCTCCACTGTGGTGTCATTTGTGAAGTTTACGTTCGCCCCGAGGTAGACAAACTCCTTAACTACCTCGAAATTGTAGCTGTCAACTGTTATATTTTGTCCTAGGTGGTGAGCGACGGATTGGTTTTTGCTTGACAGCATGTATTTCGTTTTGTCCTCATTGATCTTAAGACCAACTCGTTTCGCCTGTTCTTCAATTGCCGTGAATGCTTCCACAATGCCACGGCGAGAACACGCGATGATGTCGATATCATCCGCGTATCCTAGCAACTGGATGGACTTGTAAAAGATAGTGCCTTCCCTGTTGACGCCTGCCCGTCGCACTATCTGCTCCAGTACCAGGTTGAAGAAGTCACATGACAGCGCATCTCCTTGCCGAAATCCGGTGCATGTTTCGAATGGTTCCGAGGTCCTAGAACCGAGTTGCACGGTGCATCGCGTGTTTTTTAGCGTGGCGCGACACAACTGGATCAGTTTTACCGGGATTCCGAATTCGGCCATCGCCCCAAACAGTTCTTCACGATGAATGCTGTCGTATGCGGCTTTGAAATCGATGTGTGCGCCATCTTAAGTGCGGCCGTCCTCTGCTTCTTCGTCCCTCGGGGTTGGATTCAATGACTCTCCGAGCTGGAGCGGTGGTGTCCATTCGCTCTACATGGCCCAGCCATCTTAGGCGTTGAATCCGCAGACGCCTGACTAGGCTCATGTCGCTGTATAGCCCGTAAAGTTCGTGGTTGAATCTTTTCCTCCATCCCCCGTCTGCGTTTATAGGCCCGAAAATCATGCGCAAAATCTTTCTCTCGAACCGACCAAGGACCTCCTCATCCGCTTTTGATAGTGTCCATGCTTCTGCGCCGTACAACAACATCTACGACCCAAAAATCACTGCACTCCGTTCAGGTTGTGTGTCAAAAACATCAACCTGCGCGAAACTCTCCCTCACCCTGTTACCTTATATAGAGTCGACTTTGTCGTTCGGGAGAGGGCTCTATTACTCAATTGCCTCCTGAGCCCAAAGAAACAGCGATTGGCAGGAGTGGTTATGCGTTTGATTTCGGAACTGATGTCGTTATTCCAGGTCACTGCGGAGCCAAGGTAGACGAAGTCCTTAACTACCTCGTACTTATATCTGCCAATACAAACGTTTTGGCCAAGACGTCGGTGGTGAGCGTCCTTTTTTGATGACAGCAGATATTTAGTCTTGCCCTCATTTACCGCCAAACCAATTTTCGCCGCCTCGAACTCAATACTCGCAAGCGCCTCATTGACATCTCGCTGTGATCTACCTATTATGTCAATATCGTCGGCATATGCAAGGAGTTGCGAGGATTAGAAATAGATTGTGCCTTTTGTATTGGCCAGTGATTTTTACACAATCATTTCCAAAAAAAAGTACATACGAGCCAGAAATGACTGCAACACCCACATTCGACGTAAAGGCGTAAAATCCTTCAATATCCCAAAGGTAGAAACGTTTGTTCTGATCGTTTGTAAAAAACGTAAAAAAACTCAACTACGTCGTCTATACGGACGCTCTTCAACAATGACATTCCAGCTGTCACCCCCTTAGACAAAACTAACCTACTTGCTGCCCACTTCGCAGCCAGTCCTCAACTCCCAACTAGTACTTTGTCTCCGCGTCAATTCCACCATGGAACTAATCCACTTCCCCACTCGTATAGTCCCAAGGGTTCTTAAGGACCTCGACATACACAAATCCGCTGGTCCAGATGGTATTGCCTCAATAGTTCTGAAGCGGCGTTCTTCTACGCTGGCAAAACCACTGCGTAAACTTTTTTACCTTTCCTACTCCTCTGGGCTCTTTCCGAGTAGGTGAAAACAGCATTTGTCCAGCCTATACCGAAAAAAGGCGAATCATCTTCTCCCACTAACTACCGACCCATTTCTCTAACGTCCCTTCTTTTCAAGGTCATGGAAACGCTAATTAGCCATCACCTTATGAAATATATTGAATCACGGAAACTTTTCAATAACCATCAGTACGGTTTCCGCAGCAACAGATCCACTGGTGATCTGATGGCATATCTCGCCGAAAAGTGGAATCGCTCGCTTCACCCAGCAGGCGACAGCAAAATAGTTGCACTGAATATTTCGAAAGCATTTGACAGGGTTTGGCATGAAGCCCTTTTGTCGAAAATGTGTGCTTTCGGGATCGATTAGAAGCTACTTTTCGAATTGTTAAATTCGAGTTGTTTTGGGCGGCTTCAAGTCTGACATGCATTTCTTAAATGCTGGTGTTCCCCAGGGTTCCGTTCTGTCTCCGATACTTTTTCTCATTTTTATAAATGATCTCTTGTCTGTTAGTTTTAATCCAATTCCCTCCTTCGCTGGCGACAGTACCCTCAGCTTCTCATATTCGTTCACTAGTCTACGACCCTGCACTTCGGTTGTAGATAGTGAGCGGCAGCGTATGTTAAGCTCATTAAATTCCGATATCGACAGCATCATCCAATGGGGTAAAATCAATAGAGTGGAATTGATAGCATCCAAAACACAATGCTGTCTCCTGTCGTTAAAGCGTATAACTAACCCGCAGCCATTATCCATGAATGGCAATTGCATCTTAGAAACTGAAAAGCTTTCCATCCTGGATATGTGTGTTGCACACAATCTTAATTGGAGCGACCATTAATTCAGTGTCGCCAAGAATGATGCGAAATGCCTAGGCTTCTTATACAGATGCAAGAAATATTTCTCACCCTTAGATCTGGCTACAATCTATAAGGCGTTCATTCGCCCCAAATTAGAGTTTAACGCTCATGTCTGGTCCGGTGCTTCCAAGACCTCATTGCACCTACTAGACAGAATACAAAAGCGCGCTATAAAACTGATAGGTGACTCCAGCATTACCAAAACATTAGACTCGCTGGAACACCGCAGGAATGTTACCTGCCTCTCCCTGTTTTATCGTTACTACCATCAAAAATGTTCTAATGAAATAGCCAGTTGCATTCGGCCCCTTCAACATTTCTCCCGCAATACACGTCTCTCTAGGAATGCTCACCAATATACCCTGAAGCCCGCTTTCGGACGTACTGTCAAATATAGAGAATCTTTCATTTACCGAACTACACGAATCTGGAACTCCCTGCCGGATTCGGTCTTCCCCCTCAGTACAACATGCAAGAATTTAAGATCAATATCCATCGACATCTCTATCCCTCTTCCTTTCTACCTTCTGCCCGCACTGTGTCGCCGACTTAATAAGGATATTACCTTGACTGCGCGCATATTATATAAAAAAGAAATTAGCTTCGATAAACGGCTGGTTTTCTTCCAACTTTTTTAAGGCCCACTCACTAATAATTCAACTCTGTGGCAGTTTATTCGGGTTAAGTTCTTTCACGGGCTGTGTTTTCTAAGGTTTTAGACCAATAAAATGGTCGAAATGTTCGAAAAACGTTTCTCGGCGACAATAATTTGCAAAACGTTGTTCAACTATACACAAGTGTTTACCTGATGAAATGGCAATACTAACCAAGCTTGCCTGACCTTAACAGAAGTCACAAATCATACGTGAGTTGTCAAAAACAGAGCACTGAAAAACCAAACAGCAAAAAAATCAGCCAGGTTGTCGTTCAAAGTTACATTGCAACATTAACGGGCGTCTCTCTTGACCTCTTTAATCTGACACCGGATGACACGGACTTCAGCGAGTCTACATATGCACCTTCTATTTCACATTTTCTCCCTCAGAATTATTGGTTCAACGTCGATTTCTATGCTTTGATCCTCGTGGACTTCTCGAAAGGGATCGTCTCATCTTGCAATCACTAGAGAAAACGAAAGGGACTTTTTACTGATGGAATCGACTGCTCATCAATTGCCATTCAGATTTAATGTCGAAACCTCAAATCGATCCATTTGTTTTTCCTCCTCCTAAAAAACCTCGTGCCCCACAGCATGCCTGTGACCAGACTACCTTGTTATGCTAATGTATAATGAAGCGACGACTCCCTATAATAAAATCCTTTTTAAAACTAATTGTTTAGTATCTAAGGAACCTTTACTAGGCTAAGTTATACTTAAGTAAGTGTGGTCAAACCTATTAGTAAAGGGTGTCCAGTGGAAAGGTTTCAAATTTGTAGGTAATAATGGATTGGATTGGATTTTATCAGTCACTCTTGCAGCCGAACCCTCACATTTGCAATAACGCGTGAACAAAGACCTGGCTAAATGGCGGCAGTTTTGCGTCGAATATTCTCTTGCAGGGCCTGAATTGTTCGAAGTTTGTTATTGTAAATGCTTGACTTGAGATATTCCGACAAGAAAAAATCGCATAGTACTAGGTCCGTCCGGAGAGCGAGATGGCCAAGGTATGTCAGCTTCTCCATCGATATCCTAGCCGTGTGTGGTGTAGCATCGGTTTGCTGAAATAGCGTTCTGTTGTGCCCGGGGAACAGCTGCAGTTGTGACAACAGTAACTCGTCGATCATTCGGCAATAGATTTCAGCAGTGACTGTTGTCTGTTTAAAAAAATAAGGTCGAATTAGCCCTCGGGCAGAAATTGCACACCATACCGTCGTTTTGGGGCAATGTAACCGTTTTAGATCGCGTCCTCTAAAGTTGTTTACTTACTTACTTATCAGGCCAGCGGTCCATGGAGGATCACGCTGCTTCCAGTTACCAAGATGTCTTACATCCGCGATTACTTGGTCTTTATACCGAAGGTTCGGTCTTCCTCTTCTTCTCGAACCAGGAGGCTCGGAGTCGAAGACCCTCTTAGCTGGAGCGTTGATGTCCATGCGCTCGATGTGGCCGAGCCAGTGTAGTCGACGGATCCTTGCCTTCCGGACTACATCCACATCTTGGTACAGCGGTTGTGTCTTCTTCTCCATTCACCTTCCTCACAGACAGGACCAAATATCCGGCGCAGAATTTTTCTTTCGAAAGAACCCAAAATCAGCTCCGCTGTCCTGCTTATCTTCCAGCTTTCGGCTCCGTACAGCAAGACTGGCAGAATGAGCGTTTTGTAAAGCCCGACTTTGGTCTTTCGAGTGAGGAGTTTTGACCCCAGTTGTTTGGACAAGCCGAAGTAGCAGCGGTTGCCAAGGGCGATTCTAAGCCGGATCTCCACTGTGGTGTAGAGTGTCATTTGTGTAATTTACGTTTGCCCCTAGTTAGACAAACTCCTTAACTACCTCGAAATCGTAGCTACAATTGTTATGTTTTGTCGCATTTATTCTAGATGGGACAAATAGAGCTGGTATTCCAGCTGGCATGCTTTCATCTTCCCAAATTCTGCAGATGATCTGGTGCATGCTCCCTACCAGAACATCGCCGCCAGCCTTGAAGAACTCTAAAGACAAGCCATCTGAGCCTGCAGCCCTGTTGTTCTTCAGCTTCTGAATGGCTATGCGGACTTCTTCGATGCTGGGTGGGAGGACTACTTCAGCGGCCGGAGTTGGGATTTCCTCGGTCCCTACCACTCTCTCTTGGTCATGCTCGTTAAGCAGCTGCTGGAAATGCTGCTTAAATACACCCCCTATTCCCTGCGGGTCGGTGACAAGATTACCCTCGCAGTTTCGAAGAGCCTGGGTGCCCTTTTTGAAGCCTCCTGCAAGGTCTTTGGCTTTCTTGTAAAAGGCTTTTTTGCTTATCCCTAGACTCCTCGATATCCTTGAGCTGGGGGGCTGCGAAGATTCTTTTCTTTTGTCGCAGTAGTTTTTTCTCCTCCCTTCTTGCTCGGTACTCATCTTGCGCTGCCCTGGTTTTTCTCTGCAGCGCCTTTTGATACGCCTCGTCGGTTGCTGCCTTTTTCTGCTCACACTCGCCAACATACGACGGATTTCTTGTCGGGGGTGGTAGGTATCCTAAGGTAGTTTCGGCTACTTCCTGAATGGCTGAGCGGCAATGCAGCCACATATTATTGGCATTTGTGTTCGACGTAGGCATACCGTAGAGTCTTTCGCTCAGCTGCTCCCTGTAGACTCTCGTAACCTCCGGTGTACTCGGGCGCCCAATGTCGAACCTCCTCCTTGTGGGCTGGTGCAGCTTTCTGACATTGGACAGTCGAGCTCTGAATCTTGCTTCTACGAGGAAGTGGTCAGAGTCGAGATTTGCCCCTCTGAATGTTCGCACATCCAGGATGTTTGACGAGTGCCTTGCGTCAATGAGCACATGATCGATTTGGTTGGCGGTTCGAACGTCCGGAGATCGCCAGGTTGCTGTGTGGATTCGCTTACGAGGGAATCTACTTATCACCGCATTACGAGCTGCCGCAAAGTCCGTGGGTCGGAAGTCGTTATCTGTTGTTGTATCGTAAAGGCTGCGCTTTCTGATCACTCCGCCAAGGGTATTCTCTTTGCCGATTTTGGCGTTGAAGTCCCCGAGTACGATTTTAACATCGTATTCCGGACAAGCTCCGTAGGCGTTGTCCAGGAGGTCATAGAAGTCCTCCTTGTTAGAGTAGGGCCTCTTCGGTAGGGGCGTGTGCACATATAAGGCCGATGTTATAAAATCTGCCTCTGATGCGGATCGCAGCCAGGCGATCAATGACCTTCGACCTTAACCGCTTTCCCACGACAAATCCGTATCCCAGTAAGTGCAATCTTTTGTGACAGCTGTAATAAATGTCGCAATGGCGCCGCGAGGAGGCCGTATGTCAACTTGACCCGGGCATTTAAACACCGATCGTTGCTGGCATCTCGCCAGGTGAGAGCGATCAACAACTTTACCCTGTATGTCCGAGTCCATGCCTTCTTCTAAGATTGTTTGGGCACCAGAAACGCATGTTCTGTTAGTTATTCAAGTAGCCGTCGATATGAAAATATGCTTCATCACTAAACAATATGTTGCCAAGCGTTCGTGCTGTTCGGAAACGTCTGAGCATTGTTTTTGCGAAGGTTTCTCGCAAAGGATAGTCACCGTTCCTTAGACCTTGCACGATTTGGATTTTGTTATCGATTTACGCGGATTTCGCATAATTTCGTGTTGAATTTGAGCGTAATGTTTCGACGTCGCTGCTGGTGTTGATGGTCCCGGAGGAGCTATGTTCACCATTGTCCTTTCTTGTCTTAGCCTTTACACCCACGATCAGATAAATTACGTACATACTCGGACCATCACTCAGTCTACATACGAAAATAGCGATGCGCACGAACCAACGATTCACCTGTTTTCAAATATTGCTCCCGACAAATGGCTCATCATTATTAAAAAATAAATCCGCAAAAAATGCGCAACAAACGATAGCTCCCTCTCATACCTCACCCCGTTGGTTTTCGAAATTCAAAGTTGAACATTTCCCGCTGGACACCCTTTACAACGCAAGATGCTTGGAGGCTTTTCCTGTATTCATTTCGTCTGAAAGGATCCTTACAATTTCCTTTTTTCTTATAAATCTGTTGTTTCAGGGACAATCGGATGGGGTTCCTAACTAACTCGCCGCTTTTAATCATTATTTGGTTTAAGTTCTTGCGTAAGTTGCAGATTTTTCAGAATTTGTTGAATGTTGATTCTGGGAAAAACCGTCTAACGTCGAGAGTATTTTTTATCGGACACCTTTCCCATTACGTAGTTTGTTTGCACTTTGAATTGCCTGTACCCAGAATAAATTAAGTTCTCATTTACAGTGGTGTCCAGATAAATAGCACACCCGTGAGTTCTCATACATTATGTTGTGCTAAAAATCTAAAAAAAAAAGTTGTTTTTCATTTAAATAGCACAGTCATCGGAATACTTAGAAAAATTAATAAATACTCTAAAAAAACCAATGTACCTATAAGTAAATATTTTGTAGGATACAGTGAAATCTCCCTTGAACGGACAGCAATGGTGCAACATTTTTTGTCCGCCTAAGGGAGGTGTCCGTTCAAGGGAAACCAAATAAAAAAAAAACATTATTTTTTGAAAAAAATACGTCAACGTTTGTTTGTTCAGTTTTAGAAAAGGCGGATTTGTTTTGGAATCTTGTCTGTAGATCAAACAGCCTCACCGTAGTTTTTCTTGGCCTCAAACATTTTTAAGCGTTCAATAGCAATATTAGCTTCTTGGTATGAATTAATTGAAGGCTCTACCTGGTCCTGATCATCATCCTCTGCATCACTTTCTGTTTCAATAATTTCACCAGGAACTGCAACGTCTTCTGGTACCATCTCGAAGTTATCTTCCACATTTACAGTTTCATCCATTAAGACAAAATGTTCGGATTCTGCTTCCAATCTGCATTCTGTAAGAAGCTTGGAAATTGCCCTTAAATTCGAAACAAGCAAGTCATCTTCAGGATCGAATTCATCTTTTTCCAGATTAAATCTTTGTCCAAAAGCATTCTTAAAACAATTTGCAACTGGTTTTCTTGTGACTAGTTTCCACGCATTTTTAATAAAATAACTAGCGTCTAGGACATTTACGCTTTTGGTTAACTCACAGGTGGATTGTGAGCTGTCCATACGGGCAACGAGATGCTTTAAAATAAACCAGCGGTAGTGAAATTTAAAATTTCTTATCACACCTTGATCAAGGGCTGGCAAATCGATGTGGTGTTTGGCGGAAGATAAACAACTTTTATATTTCAAGTCTTAAGGATGGGAAGCAGCATTGTCAGGAAAGAGCAACGTTTTTTTTCTTCTGTAGTTTTATTTTTTTGTCGAATAAACGAAGCCACTCTATCATCATTTCTTGGGTCATCCATGTTTTTTTGTTGTGCTTCCAGTCTGCCTGCAGACCTTGAGCCAACGAAACGCTCTTGGGCGACAAGATTTTCCAATAACTAAAAGTTTTTCCTTGACTCCTGCCATATTGGCACAGTGCAGAATAATGGGCCTCTCCTTTGAAAGCTTTCACCTTTCAAAGCCATTGTCTTTGTGGGTAGTGCTCGAAAAAAAGACCAGTTTCATCTGCATTGTAAATGCAGCCAGGATCACAGCTGGCTGTTATTGTAGGTAGCTTTTGAAGGCAATTTTTCACGTCCTCAAGATTAAAATCTCCACCTTCTCCGCTCACGCTTTTGTAGGAAATACCGTGACGTTTCCGAAACTTATCAAGCCAACCTGCAGATACTTTAAAATCGGTGACTCCTAAACGGTTTGCAACTTCTGCTGCCTTATGTCGAATTGCGGTTCCAGAAATAGAAAATCTTTTGTTTCCAGCTGCACAAAACCATTCAGAAACAAATTTGTCTAGGCTCCCGCTCGATGAAACGAAACGCCTTTTAAAGTAAGTTGCATTTGTAGTAGACTGCAAGTAATAAAAAAATACCGTTGCAGGAATATCCGTCTGATGACAAGTTTAATCTTGCTTTGGTGTCCGCCTAAGGGAAAATATTTTATTATTTATATGCGTAAATGCTGTCCGTGTCCGTTCAAAGGAATGTCCGTCCAAGGGAATTTGTAAACTATGCAATGTATATGGAGCAATTTCCGTTCAAAAAAATTTGTCCGTCTAAGGGAGGTGTCCGCAGTGGGAGATTTCACTGTATTCCTTGTTCCTTATCACTCTTGACAACGTTTTTGCAAACTGTACTAAGCACTTACATTTATGGGCAGGTATAGCTTCCCAAGCAGCCTTTATGGTTTGCCGAAATGCTTCTAAATTTTTTGAGCTGTAGTCTTTAACAAGGGAGTCAACATCATTCCAAAAATTCTCGATAGGATTCAGATCGGGACTTTGGGCCGGCCAATCAAGCAGGAAAATTTGTCGCACCGAAAGCCAATTCTTCACTATCCGCGAAGTATGCTTTTTATAATTGTCATGCATAAAAATCCATGATACAGGCATAGAGTCGTCGGTATGTGGCTCCATTTGGTTCTCCAGGATTAGCTTATATTGGTGTTGATTCATAATGCCATTTATTTGCACAATTAGTCCAAGGCCATGCCACCATAATGCTCCCACTGCCATGCTTGACAGTCTTAATTGTGTATCTGGGATGGTACTCTTGGTTCGTTGGCCTTCGCATAAGCTTTTTTCCATCTGACCCAAACCTGTTGAACTTATTTTCGTCGCTCCAAGGGGTTGTCCTTGTGAGCGTTTACGAAAATAAGTCTTCTCTTCTGGTTTTTTTTTTTGGAGATAAGAGGTTTTTTTCTGGCGATTCTTCCATGAAGCTGGAATTCAATTAACTGGCGACTAACAGTTACGCCTGATATTTGGACATTGGTCAGGTAATTGTTGCTTTATCTCCCGGGAAGTTATGAAAAGGTCGCTGCCACTGATGTGGATAATTCTGTCAGTAACTTCTGACGTTTTTCTTTTTTTTCTTTTTTTCCCTTACGGGATTTGCAGAAGATTGGCTGCACCGTATGACCTTCATTGCATTTTGAACAAGCTTCCTAGAGCACCTTAATGTCCTTGCCACCTCTGAAATAGTCTTTCCATCCTGTATCATGGTACCGGCTATTTGCCTCCTTTCCTCCGTACAACGCTTTCATTTGCCCATTTTAAATACTCCTATTTGTGTAAAAAATGAGTGTAATTATGGCTATCCTTAAAAAGATTAACACTAACCTCATCATCATCATCATTTTCAGTGGCCCGCATGTTCCACTAAAAGAGTCGCGGGGGTAATGCGCGCACGCGGGATCTCCAGGCAACTCGACCCTCCGCCATCGACTCTAACTCATCTGGAGCTATGCCCAAGCGCACCCAGGCGAGTTTTTGGACTTGGTCCAACCACCTCGTCCTGGGTCTGCCAAGCGGTCGCCTGCCTGATGGTATTGCATCCAAGGCACGCTTCGGAAGTCGTGATTATGGCGACATTCGTCTCACGTGACCAAACCATCGAAGCATAGCCATTTCCGTTCGGTGAAGCAGCTGCTCAACATTAAACTCCCCGCACACTGCCGTGTTTCTCACCATATCCCGGCGAGTAACTCCCACAACAGCACGAAGAAATCTCATTTCGGCAGCTTGTATTCGCGATCTTATTCTTTCGGTCAATACCCAAATTTCATGACCATAAGTGAGAGTTGAAACAAATACTGAGTTAAAAACTGCTAATTTGGCTTTGACACCAAGCTCGGTCTTCCTGATTACAGATCTTCCAAGGTGTTTCAAAATTGACCCAGCTTGGCCAATCCGGCGGGAAAGCCTCACACTAACCTCACCATTTTTTTTTCTGACACACCATGATATGTGCTATTTATATGAACACCCAATTTACAATGATTACCAACTAAAGGGTCCGCCAAATAACTTTTTTTTTTGTGAAATTGCTATGAAAGAAAACTACTGAATATTTTCTCAAATTTCTTTTTTTATTTGAAAGTACATACAATCCTTCCGGTTAATAATGGAAAATAATTTCATTCAAATGGCTGCCTCAGCTGGCCATGCAAGTAGCCTACACCATCGGTCCAGTTTTTAAGCACATTATCGATTGTGTGCAGCTGTATTTCACCAATGGCTTCACGAATATTGTCCTTTAAAGCGTCAATTGTCTCTAGCTTGTCGGCGTAACACTTATCTTTGACGGCACCCCACAAATAAGAGTCAAACGGTGTCAAATCGCAGCTCCGAGGTGGCCAAACGACATCAGCTCTGCGGTTGATAATGCGATCTTCAAAAACAGGGCGCAAAACATCGAGTGTAGCTTCGGCTGTGTGGCACGTAACGCCGTCCTGTTGAAACCAAATGTTGCCAATATCCTTCTCTTCAATTTTTGTGAACAAAAATTCGTTCAACATGGCCCGATAACGATCGCCATTGACTGTAACCGCCACTCCTTGCTCATTTTCGAAGAAAAATGGCCCAATTATGACTCTGGACCAAAATTCGCACCAAACAGTGGCTTGTTTTGGGTGCACCGGCTTTTCAATGTATGCGGGTTTTCTGTGCCCCAAATGCGACAATTTTGCTTTCTTACATACCCGCCAAGATCAAAATGAGCTTCATCTTAAAAGATGGTTTTTTTGGCAAAATCGGCATCTTCTGTAAGTCGATCGCAGGCCCACTTAGCGAAGCGAAAAGCGCATGAGATGGTCAGTTGGCTTCAACTCCTGAACCAATTGGACTTTGTATGGCGTCATAACAAGGTCTTTATTCAAAATTCGTCTCAATGATGTCTCCGAAATGTTCAATTGTTGAGAGCGACGATGAATTGATGTTGATGGCGCTTCACGCACACTTTCTGCCGCAGCAGCAATATTCTCGGGTGTACGCACTGTTTTTGGCTTTTCACGCGTTGGTTTATCGATGAGGATGCCAGTTTCTTTCACTTTTTTCACAAGATAACGAACATACGGGGCTGACGGTGCTTCTCTTCTTCCAAAATTCGTACGCAATTTTCGCACACATTCTGCAACATTACCATGATTTTCAAAGTAATGTCGCAATATTTCCCAGCGTTGTTCAAGCGTTTACACAACCATATTCGTTCAGCGGAAGGATAAAACCAGGGATAAAGAATGAGATACCAATCCTTTGGCTTTGACAGGCATTTTGACAACTAGCCCCTACAAACGCGTTGCGGTTTGACGGCGTCTTGACTATGTCATTCTGCCTTGTTCCGACGTCTTGACTCTTAAGTCAAAAGCGTCATTTTTAAAGCGGCCTCTAGACGCTCAATATTATTGTGCAAGATATTGCACAATTTTATTGGCTTGCTGCCCCAGACGGTTCAATCTTTTTCCCAATAATTTAGTTGACCGGCCATATTTGTATTAAAAGTCAAAAGCGTTTTGATTTTCCGCAATATATCGCACAATCTTGCAATATTATCTACAGACGAACAATAATATTGTGCAATATCAAATATTGCCGCTTTAATTACAAAAGCAACAACCAACCCCTGCGGGGATCAACGGACAGACGTGCGAAAGTTTGGTATCTCATTCATTATCCCTGAATAAAACTAAATATCTGTGAAATCAGACATGAGCTAAGTGTTACCATTCACGAAATAAGCACTACTTGAAAAGAAAAAAAAAAAAGTTATATGGCGGACGCTTTATATGAACACCCAATTTGCAATGATCACCAACAATAACGATTGCAAAACCAGGAAAACCTAACAGGATCTTCTTTGTGTGGTATGTTTTCATATTCATAACGGTAGTACACCTTGGGATATCATGGCTTCACTCCTGTGCAGCTTGTAAGTACAGTGTGTATTGCAAGCAAATACACATTTGAATAAGGGTGTGCTATTTATAAGAACACCACTGTAACAAATAATCTGTAGTTTCATCTCTGAAATGTATCCACAAAATGGATTGATAACTAGTCTATTGCTTGCTTTGTAAATGTATCTATTCTCTGAATTGATTATAAACTAACTTGCTGTAAATATTTTGCTTGAAATACAATTTTAAAAAAAATTATGTAAATATGTACAAATCAATAAAAGTCCACTGAGTTGAACTAGATAGATACGTGAATGAATTAATGATTTTTTTTAAATTTAAATTCACATTTAGCGTTTGGAGGAGACTTTTGCGCAGCAACTGGAGGAAATGGAATCGTTGTACGGTGGCGCACTAATAGTTCCTATCCCTTCAGACACTCTACAGCGCGATTTCACTGGATCGACGCGAAGCAGTCTATCATCATACTCCGAGGGTTAATTAATAAAACAAGTTTTACAAAAAAACATTTTGTTCGTAAGGACTTATGAAATTTACCAGAAAAAAAAAACAGCAAAAATGCAAAGCAAAAAATCGTAACACTTTTGTATTTATAATTTATTTAAACAAAGAAAGAACCCGTAAGAAAGTTGATTATTATTTTTTTTTTGTTTATCCCCGCTCCTCCGTACAATTTGTTGTTTAATTTCCCATTAAGGAACGAAAGTAGACATTTTTCTTTTTAATTATATAAATATATATTATACACATTATATCTAAGTTTATTCTTATATGTAAAAAATAAAACGAAGCGATAAAAAATAAATACAATTAATTCACTAGTAAATAGATTAGGCTATAATGTTGATGATATCTTGCATGTAATCAAAACAATACATTTGATGTGTTACTTAGGGGCAATTGTTCGTCTTTTGCGACACGAATTCTCTTCAATCACAACAAAATAAAAAGACTCTCACTAACGAAATTTTATAGAGAAAAAAAGAAAAATAAATCCGAATCAACACCAATCGAAGTAATATCGTCCACATAGATAGGAGATAGAAAAGAAAACAAAAATAAATAAATAAATATTGAATGTACTTCCAAAACAATTTTATACCAATGCCAATCAACACTAAAATTAATTAAAACTTACGAATAAATAATATATTTTTGTAAAACGAAATTTTATACACCAATTAATAAAATGCTATTAGTAATAGATTAACAAAAATGAAAAATAAAAAAAGACAAGAAAAGCAAATTCTAAAATATTAAAAAACAATTTTTCTTTTTAAGTTTAAAGTGAATGCAAAACTACGGAAATTTTGTATTTATTCATACAAACGTATGTTACGAAAGAAATAAGTCAAATGTTCACGACAATTAATAAGAAGCAATAGTCTGTATATAGTGTACCTTATTCTACATTTCAATTCAAATTAAATTAAATACGATGTCGAAATTGTGTAAATATAAAAATTATATATTTTGTTCGCCTCTTGTTTATTTATAATTACACTTACACACGATCGGCAAGGAGAGGATTGTTTTTTTTAATAAATACAAAAATGAATAAGTTTAAAGATGATTTTAACAATTAAATTGTTTATATCCGCAGAACAGAGGCAAGAGTGTAAGTGTCTCTTGTTTAATATTAAAAGAGAAACAATACGAAACAAAAATACAAATATATATTTATGTTATTTAATTATTAATTCTTTCTATTTCCTTTCGTAGATTGAGTTAAATGTATGAACTTCAGTTTAAATAAATATGTATGTATTCAACAGATCTATTATTTCACATTTGGTGTTTTATTTGATTCGGTTACACTGTCTCCTTGTAATCGAAACGATCAATGATTCCATTTTGGATGGACTTATTTCTTTACTAATAGCACATAGGAATAAAATCTTAATTTTGTCTACTAACACATCACGATCCTATTCTACCAAAATGACAGCGTGGTAAATCTAGTAACGGGATTTTTCAATTGTATCAAACTCAAGCACAAAATTATCGTTCAAAAACGTCTGCAAACTCACAAACTGATAATCTACAATCTGTTTGCCCAAAAAAATATCGTTCAAGAACTGATCGCCCACAGGCTAATCAAACATAAACTAATCGTCCACAAGCGTAGATATTGCTACCAAACTGATCGCAAATTTATCGCCTGCAAACTGATCGTCCACACATTAATCTTCAACAAGCTGGTTATCCAAAAAACTGCTTCTCCGCAAACGGATCCTCAGAAAATCTCATCCTCCACATACTGATCATCCACAAAATGAAACTCCACAAACTTATCCTCCACCAACTGATCCTCCACAATCTGAACCTTCAAAAACTAATCCTCCACCAACTGATCCTCCACAAGCTGATCCTTCACAAACTGATCCTCAGAAAATCTGATCCTTTGCAGATCATCTACAAATTGATCCTTCACAAACTGATCATTCAACAACTGGTCCTCCACAATCTGATCCTTCACAAACTGATAATTAATCCACAAATTGACCTTCCACAATCTGACACTCGACAATCTGATTCTTCACAAACTAATCCTCCATAATCTGATCCTCCAAAAAACTGATCCCCCACAAACTGATACTCCGCAAACTGATCATCCACAATCTGATCGTTCACAAACTGATAATCCAACAACTGGCCCTCGACCAACTGATACTCCACAAACTGATCCTCCACAATCTGATTCTTCACTAACTGATCATCTACAAACTGATCCTCCACAAACTGATGATCCCAACAGCTGGTCCTCCACAATCTGATCACAAACTGACCCTCTACCAACTGATCCTCCACAATCTGGTCCTTCACAAACTAATCCTCCACATACTGATCCTCAAAAAACTCATCTTCCACAAACTGATCAACCAAAAAAACTGATTTTCCGCAAACTGATCCTCCAAAAACTGGTCATCTACAAACTGATCCCCCAAGCAACTGACCCTCAAAAAAACTGATTCTCCACAAACTGATCATCCAAAAACTGAAACACCACAAACCGACCCCCCAACAAACTGTTCCTCAAAAAAAAAAAAACTGATTCTCCACAAACTGTTCCTCCAAAAAAATGATCCCCCTCAAACTGGTCCTCCTTATACTCCACATACTGATCCTCAAAAAAACTCATCTTCCAAAAACTGATCCTCCACAAAGTGATCACCCAAAAAACTGATTTTCCGCAAAACTGGTCATCTACAAACTGATACCCAACCAACTGACCCTCAAAAAAACTGAAACTCCACAAACCGATCCCCCAACAAACTGATCCTCAAAAAAACTGATCCCCCAACAAACTGATCCTTCAAAAAACTGATCCTTCACAATCTGATCCTTCACTAACTGATCCTCCACAAACTGATGATCCCAACAGCTGGTCCTCCACAATCTGATCACAAACTGACCCTCTACCAACTGATCCTCCACAAACTGGTCCTCCACAAACTAATCCTCCACATACTGATCCTCAAAAAACTTATCTTCCACAAACTGATCAACCAAAAAAACTGATTTTCCGCAGACTGATCCTCCAAAAAACTGATCCTCCACAAATCGATCTTCCGCGAACTGGCCCTCCGCAAACTGATCCTCAAAAAAATTGATCTTTCACCAACTGATCCGCCACAAGCTGATCCTCCATAAAGGGACTATCCCATAAAGTACGTCACACGTTAAGAGGGGGGAGGGGGTCGACGAAATGTGACATTGTGTGACAAGTGGTGGGAGGGGTCCTAGGTTTCGCGATGTCACGTCAAAATCCTTTACATCCAACAGGGGCGATTCCTCTCAGCTAAGCGTCGCTAAGCCAAGAATTTAAATTAATATTTAAAAAAAAAAAAAAACCAAGATACTAGCGAGTTGTAGTTTCAGAAATACATGGACATGACATGGACGCTATTTACATTGCAACACATGCTCGAGGAAGAAGTGCTTTCAACGGCGAGTGGCGCCTTTTAGTCGCGAATTTCGATTATTTCGGTTCACATCTAGTGGTTAACATCATCGACCGTCGAGTGGAAGGTCTATAGCTCAAATTCGTTTCATAGTCAAAAAAAAGCAATTCTATACGGAAAAAAGTATCCCACACAGTTGTGAATGGAAAGCGACCAAACGTACTGCTGCAGGCATAACACTCACAGTATATGGTTCAGGGGTTGAAATTCATCCCCTGCGTATGCAATATTAACACCAAAAGTGCATGAACGAATTACTGTGAATTATAACCAACGCGAAATTTGGGCGGCTCTCGTCCTATCTAGGACAAACCTCCCCTGAGAGTAGTGAACGAACATCTACGACCCAAAAAACCACTCCACTCCGTTCAGGTTGTGTGTCAAAAAAAAAAAAAACATCAACCTGCGCGAAACTCTCCCTCTCCCTGTTACCTTCGCTCGCTCAACGTTCGTTCAAAACGTTATAAAGCAATAGCCTTGAGTGCAGGTGTAACTATAAAAAAAAAAAAAAAAAAGAATTGATGAGGGCGCCACAGTGGTTAGTGTGTTGGACCCTGACGTACGATGAGCGAGTTCGGATCGCGATAACACCGAGGACATCGAATGTTTATTTCGTGTTGTCCCTCCTCGGCGTGGTACTGGCAAAACCCCGCGTAGTATACTTGCCATCAACAAGTTTCTCGACTAACGTCGTTCGGAATTGGCATTAAACTGTAGGTCCCTTTCACCTTCGTAAAAAACTAATGCCTGATTCACAACACTGCGTTAGTGCTAGCTGAGACATCCAACACAAGCAATTCAATGGGGTAGTCATAAATACTGCGTTTGCGTTGGCGAGCTTACGTTCATTGAAAAATGAGAGGAAATAAGAAAAAATGAGAGGAAATAAGAAAAATTGAGAGCGAGAGAAAACGTAAGCTCACGTAACCAAAGCATACAAAAGTCAAACACGTCGAAAATGTCTGTGCGTTTGAACGACTGTTGCTGTGTATTGATGTGTATGCTATATCTGTGTATTTTGTGGTTTGTGTTGTGTGCGTTTACTTTGACATGGAGCAGCCGAAAAAATTGAATTGTCATTGTCAAAGCATGCGTCGAGGCATTTCTCGTAACACGTAAAGTGCCTCGCACCAACGCAGTGTTGTGAATCAGGCATAAATCACACACAACATGGGTGATTGAGAGAAGCTTGGTTATGGCCCTTCTTGGGCTTTTACGCCGCCAAGGAAGACGAATTGGTAATTAATGATTTTTAAGTGGTTGCCGAATATATTGTGCCTACAGATACTAGACTGGATATTGAACACGCTAAGGTATTGATAAATGACGTGACTTGGTACGCAAATCATGTGCGTGAATCACAATATTCATTGCAAAATGCGAAGCTGTTCCGTGTTGTGGTGTGTGACGATGTAGCCTTTCGAAACTATTACTAGAGGAGTTTTTCCTGTTTTAGTGAAACAGACTTCTAACGGGTATATGATCACCGAAAAATACGGCTCCGAAGATAAGTTTTCTCCACTGTCACTTCAGCTTTCTTTGAATCTTCGAGCGTCCTCACATTTGAAGCAAGTTCCGTATGATAGCTATTGCCCCAGTGTCGAGGCATACTTATTTAAGCGATCGTGTGGCATCTGTGGTCTATATTTTGCATCATACAAGGCCACTAACCAACACAAGGAATCACACAAGCAGCAACAAGGAGTCTTGCGCATCGCAAAGATTCGTCTTCAAAGAATTGCTGCTAGACGTGACAGACAAATTCTTTGTTTGGATTCTGAATTGCAAAATATGTGACGTCACACCAGGGAGGGGGGGGGGGGGGTCTCATAAACTGTGACAAGGACGGGGGAGGGGTAAAAAAAATTACGAAATTAGTGTGACGTACTTTATGGATGACTCCTAATCTGATCCTCCACAAACTGATCCCCCAAAAAGCGCATTATCCTCAAACGTCCTTCACGAACAGGCCATCCGCAAACTGATCCTCCACAAATTGATCCTCAAGAAAAAATGATCCAAAAATCTGATCGTAAAGAAAATCTCGTTTTCTTAATCGAGGAAGACTCCGACGGAAAGTCTTAAGCTTCCGAGCCATAAGCGAACGCCTCATAACAATTCGCATCAAAGCTAAATTTGGAAACATTAGCTTAATATGCGCTCACGCCCCAACGGAAGAAAAGGACGATCGACTCGAAAAAGAATTCTACGATCTCCTAGACAGAACATATGCCCAATGCCCCAGCTACGACACAAAAATAGTCCTAGGAGATCTTAATGCAAAACTGGGCATTTCCTAGCGGGGCGTAGCCTCCTTGTAGCAAGCACGCGATTACCCCATCTCAACATCCACAAGGGTACCTGGCGGTCTTTTGATCAATCGACCACCAACCAGATTGATCACATTGCGATCGACGCCAGACATTCCTCCTGTATTCTCAACGTACGAACCTTCCGAGGGGCCAACATCGACTCGGACCACTACCTTGTTGTAGCCAAGGTACGAATGAGGATATCAAGAATGCTTAGGAGTCGAGTAGCACAATGTAAGTTTGACGTCGGAAAGCTACAATCGCAAGAGACTGCCAGAATCTTTGCCGATCGTGTCTCCTCCAAGCTCTCTCAAAACCCGCCCACAGCAGCACAAACAATAGGCCAGGAATGGGCGCATTGCCAGAGCGCCGTCAGAGACGCTGCCTCAGAGGTGATGGGTTTCAAACCGCCACCACCTAGCAACCCCTGGTTCGATGAACAATGCGAACAAGCCCACGCAGCAAAACAAGAGGCATATAAAGCTATGCTGCAACGACGGACGAGAGCTGCTCGCGAAATCTATGAGCAGAAGAGAAGAGAGGTACACACGCTTTCAGAAGAAAGAAGAGAGAGCACGGAAAGCGTGAGATCGAGGAGATGGAGAGATGCTTCCGCAGGAATGACGCCCGTAAGTTTCACAATAAGGTAGAACGAACATGCCATGGCTATAAAGCCAGAGCGGCGGCTTGCAAGGATGAAAATGGAGAACTGGTAGTAGAGTCGCAGTCGATGCTGAGGATTTGGAAAGACCACTTCTGCCGACTGTGCAGGATGACAATGGAGAATTCTCGCTGCTCCATTAAGGTCGGTAAAGGGCAAACCGAGACCTTTGATGTTAAAAAAGGATTTAGGCAAGGTGACGCGCTGTCATGCAACTTTTTCAACATCGTGCTTGAAAAGATCGTGCAAGAGTCACTGGCCAACACAAGAGGTACGATTTATTTCAAGTCTATACAATTGCTTGCGTACGCCGACGACATTGACGTGATTGGACGGACACAGCGAGACGTCAATGAGGCCTTTGTAAGCATTGAGGTAGAAGCGGCTAAGATGGGTCTCAAGGTTAATGAGGGTAAAACCAAATATCTGCTTTCATCAAAAAGAGACGGACAACACCGACGTATTGGCCAGAACGTCACCATGGGCGGATATAACTTTGAAGTGGTCAAGGAATTCGTCTACCTTGGCTCGCTGATGACCAGCGACAACAACACCAGCGCTGAGATAAAACGCAGAATCACTCTTGCCAACCGCTGTTTCTTTGGGCTCAAGAGGCAATTGAGAAGTAGAGCTCTCTCTCGGAAAACCAAGGTGACACACTATATAAGACCTTAATCATCCCAGTCCTCCTTTACGGCGCAGAGGCTTGGACCTTAACAAAAGCGGATGAAGATGCCCTTGGTCGTTTCGAGAGGAAAATTCTGCGTACTATCTACGGTCCCGTTTGTTCAGACGGTGTATAGAGAAGTGTGTATAACTCAAGTTAAGCACGAGAAGAAGGAGGATCTTTATTCTTTTCGAGTGAAGTTGGTTACAATCGTTATAGTGATATGTAATAGATCTTATTCAGTATAAAAGTAATAGACTATAAGCAGGCATGTTCTCATCCCCCTTATTTACATGAAAGCGATAAATACATATTCTGATGTTAATACGTCAATCTTTGCGGGGGCTTGACGTTTCTTGAAGATCTTCTAGGAATTGGTTCGGTGTTTGTTGTCATTGTTGTTCCTTTTTCAGTTTCTTGATTCTTGTTGTCTAATCTTGGTGTTGGTTTTAGAATATTGTTGGATGTGGCATCTGATGATTGTGAAGTTTCTGGACCGTTCGGGCATACTGTTGGTGTAATCTGTATGTTTGCATTTGTTGGGCGAATGTTTGAAATGTTTCGTCGATAAACGTTTCCATTATGGTCGTTGATGATGTATGACCTGGGATGGATTTGACTTTTTACTATTGCTGGTGTCCACTGTTCTTTGTCGCTGACTCTTGTAACAACTTGGTCTCCTGGATGTAGAATTTTGCTTGTAATTGAATTTCTATTATTGTAAAAATTCTGCTTTTCTCTTTCTGCTCGTAGAAGATTGGATAAATTTGGTGCATTTTCTGCTTGAAGTGACTGTGTTGTTGCTGGGAGAAGAGTACGAATGCTATGGCCAAACAAACGTTCTGCTGGTGAACCGAGGTTTCCACGCGGTGTATTCATGTAGTTTAAGAGCCCCAAGTGGATGTCCATGTTGTCGTAATGGCATTTTTTAAGAATATTTTTTGCTGTCTGCACTCCACGCTCTGCTAATCCGTTTCCTCTTGGATGGTATGGCGAACTGGTTGAATGATTAAATTTCCAAGTTGACGCAAATTTTTTAAAGTCCATGCACGAAAATTGTGGTCCATTGTCAGTTTCCAAAGTCCGTGGAGTTCCAAAGATTGAAAATATTTCTTTTAAGAAGGTAATTACACTTTTTGCTGTTGCAGTTTTAAGTTGTTGAAATTTAATGAATCCAGAGAAACTATCGACAAATACTATATACTCACAACCTTGAAAATGAAAGAGGTCGGCTGCTCCGATGTCGAATCCATGGTTTGGTATTTCTTTTTCGCCGATTGTTAATTTTGTGTTGCTGCGCTAATGAACTTGACATGCAGGGCACTTTTTCACGTAATCGAAAATGTCTTGATTTATCCGGGGCCAAAAAATTGACTGTCTGGCTATGTTTACACATTTGGCGTATCCAAAGTGGCCTTGATGAATATTTTTCAGCGTTTCCGGTCTTAAATTGGAAGGAATTACAACTTTCGCTGACTTAAATATTATTCCGTCCGAGTCGACCGACAATTCTTCCCGGAAATGCCAGTATTCTCGAAGGGCCTTGGGTAATAAATCGATGGAAGTAGGCCATCCCTTTTTAATGAGCTTGGTTAAATCTCGGGATATAGCATCTTCTTGTGTACTCTTTTTTAGCTTGTCGAGTTCTTTATTGGAGAGGGATAAGATAGTAAGAATTTGTAGGTCTGATGATAAACTTTTATTTTTAGGTGTTCTGTTTATACAGTCGCGACTTAGAGGATCAGCGAGCAGCATTTTCGCTCCTGGGGTGAAGACAACAACAGGGTCATATGACAGCAAACTTAGTCTTAACCTTCGAAGACGTGGCGGAGAACAGTGTATTGGTTTCTGGAAGATGGATTCTAATGGCTTATGATCGGATTCTATAATTACCTGTTTTCCCCAAATGTATTGGTGAAATTTTTCACATCCGAATTTTATGGCCAGTGCTTCCTTTTCCAACTGAGAGTATCGGGTTTGTGCCTCCGTTAATGCTTTGGATGCGTATGCTACTGGGTGGCCCTCTTGCAGAAGAACGGCGCCCATAGCATAAGAGCTTGCATCTACTTGTAATTTGACATCCCTAGTCACATCATACAACTTGAGAACTGGTGGGTTCGTTATTATTTGTTTTAATTTATCGAATGCTGTTTGTTGATTTGCGTCCCAATAAAACGATGTAGATTTCTCTAATAAGGATCTGAGTGGCGCTGTAATCGCTGAGTAGTTATTAATAAATTTGCTGAGGTATGTGAATTTTCCAAGAAGTCTTTGTAGTTCTTTCCGATTGTTTGGTGGTTTAAGGCGATTAATTGCATCGACTTTTTCCGGGTCTGGATAAACTCCTTTTTCGTTTATTATGTGTCCTAGAAACTTAATCTGTTTCTGTTCGAATTTACATTTACTTTTGTTCAATTTGAGTCCCTTTTCATTGAGGATTTTTAGTACCTCACCAGTGGTTTTTCTAAGTCCTTCCAGCGTTTTTGAATGAATGAGAATATCATCCATTGATATTTTGACATTACGAAATTTGACGAATAGGGACTGCATTACACTTTGGAAAACTTCAGGAGCGGATGATATCCCAAATGGAAGTCGTTTGCAGCTAAATCGTCCCCATGGAGTTGAAAACGTTAAGATTCTTTTTGTGCGTTCTGAGACTCTTATCTGCCAGAATCCTCTTGCACAATCAAGAAGTGTATAATACTTGGCACCCTCTAGTTGTGCTGCTATTTCTTCGAATGTTTTCATTGGATGATGACGTCTGACGATATTCTTGTTCACTATCGTAGGATCTACGCATATTCGGATTTTATTGTTTTTATGGACGACAACCATTGGGGACACAGCTGGTGTAGGTTCATTAACTGGCTCTATGACATCCATTTTTACCATTTTGTCCAATTCGTTTTTGACTGCGTCCATTAGCTTAAATGGGATTTTACGCGGTGGACATATACTGAATTTGGGATTGTCGACTAAATCTATGTCATATACGAAATCGGCCAGGCAACCTAGTCCCTCATAAATATTATTGTAGATGCCTATAGCATTGATTCTTTTTATTAATTTTAATCTTTCGCAAGCTTTCGCACCAAGAATTGGGCTTACATTCTCTGCGACTACCTTAAACACAATTCTACAATTTGTGTTTGCTATTTTACATCGCACAATAGTTTCGCCAAGGACTTTGATCTTTTTGTTGCCAAACGAGACGAGTTGCTTCACGGCGCAAGGATAGATTTCAAGTTTGTATTTTTTCAGTATGCCCTTTGGAAGAACGCTACATTGAGCTCCCGTATCCAATTTGATTGTATATTTGTCGCCTTCGATTTCGAAAGTTTCTGTGAATTTGTCACATTTGTTGTTTTCATCGCAGCTTTCAATACAGCCTATGATTAATTCACTTTCGCTATCTGATGAAACATCTTGCATTTCACAACTCTCAACTTTTCTTTGTGACATTTTTCTCGTTTGTTTTTTGCACATTTTCTCAAAATGGTTTTTTCTGTTGCATCTTTTGCAGACATGGCGAAAGGCTGGGCAATTGCGAATAGCATGTTTATTGCCGCAATTGCGGCAGTCGAATGTTTTTGGTGGTTTGTTTTCTCTGACCAAATTAATATCTGCAGTTGCATTTTGAAGAATCTGTGCACTTTGCTTCTTCGCTATTTCTGTAGCTTGGCATATACTTATAGCTTTCTCCAAGGGTACGTCTTCCGACAGCAGTTTGGTACGTAGGGTATCGTTGCGAATTCCCAAGATTAATTGGTCTCGTAGGAGACTGTCCTTGAGATTATCAAATGCGCAGTTTTGAGCCTGAAGCCTTAGTCGTGACATTAGTTCATCTATTGATTCTTCTTCTTGCTGAGTTATGTTGTTGAATTTGTAGCGCTCAAACGTCAGATTAAGTTTAGGCGAAAAATATGATTTGAAAGTATTTTTTACCTGGCTTATTGTTATTGTTTCCTCGGGATCGTGTGGAAGCGAGTTGTATATAAGTATGGCTTCGTGACCAATCGAGGACATGAATGTTGCCACCTGAATTTTCTCTGGCTTCGAAGGCAAACCTGCGGCTACTTCGAAATACTCGTACTGCTGGTTCCACAGCTTCCATGCCTTTGCCATATCTTTATCATGCTCGACGACTAAAGGTTTCGGCGGACGAAGGAAGCTTAGATTCTCCATTTTGAGTTACTCAATATATGTGTTATAAATTAAAATTTTCCTAAGACGGGTTTCGGCACCATGTGTATAACTCAAGTTAAGCACGAGAAGAAGGAGGATCTTTATTCTTTTCGAGTGAAGTTGGTTACAATCGTTATAGTGATATGTAATAGATCTTATTCAGTATAAAAGTAATAGACTATAAGCAGGCATGTTCTCAAGAAGGTATAACGAAGAACTGTACGGGTTGTACAGCGACATCGGCCTGGTACGACGTCTACGGATATAGCGTCTAAGGTGGCTAGGCCATGTAGAGCGCATGGAAAATACAGCTCCGACCCGAAGAGTCTTCGAATCCACTCCGGAAGGAAGGCGCGGCAGAGGACGGCCGCATCATCGGTGGCGCACGCAGGTGGAAGGGGACCTTAACCAACTGGGCGTGCGGCGCTGGAAACAGCTGGGCAAGGACCGTGCCTGCTGGAGACGCTTGTTGGTTGAGGCCCAGGTTCACCACGGACTGTAGCGCCACCTAAGTAAGTAAGTAAGTAAAGAAAATCTCGTTATCCACATCAGCGTGGTGTCAAAGCAAGATTTTCCCATCACAGGCCAATTTTCACCTTGCAAAAGACCCAACAAGCAGAGATCAACGTCTCCTTGTGACCTGCCATTTCAAAAAACTTCAAAAATCAAACCATCGATTAGCAATATTGTTTTTTATTGTTATTAAGCATAACCAGGTTATCTATCTATACAGCATAGTTATGTTCAAGTGTATGTATGGTCGTGTGCAATGCAGTTTACAACGATCATGTGTCGCTCTGACCTGCGGCGGTAACTAATGCGCTTTAAAGATCGTCAAATAAATACGGGGCATGGGGTTTGGGGAGCTAAAGATATACATCGACTGGAATTGGAATACAAGTGAAAGGAAAAATGGCAGGGATTATGGTAAAATAATTTTCATTTTGTTTAGCGCTCTACTATGTCTAGGTATCTACAACTAAAGATCAACTTAACCGGATAGATCACCGTGATCGAATAGAGCTTGATCGTAGACTTGTGCAACGACACGTCGGCCGGCAAAGAAACGTCCGTGTAATGCATCACGACCGCGTATCGCTTCGACGGCTGCCGAGAATTCGACGAAGATTTTCACGATAATCTCGGCGTCTTCGTCGTCTTCGTTTTCGGTTTGTTTCTCTTTGTAGATGATTACACGACTGACGACACCGAATTTAGCGCATTCATCTTGGATTTCCTCTTGGAGGGTTTCATCTACGTCCTCGGGACCGACCATGTTGCGCAGGATGATAACTCGTGATTCTTGTGGTCGCATCAGACGTTGCATAACTAGTTGCCGTGCACTTTGACCTTTAATGGACATACTCTCTTGCTGTTGAAGCGTCTGGGTTTCACCTTCTTCCATTAATTTCTTCTGTAGCTCTTCCTGTTGTTTCTCGTGAGCTTTCTTTATTTGCTCGGAATTGTTGACGGCAACAACTGCAGTTGGAATTAGAGTGGTCGGTGTGACTACGGTGGGTGCAGCTGTAGTGACGGTTATAATACCGGGCGGCGCTAGAGCAGCGGGTGCAACAACTGCAGGTGCTTGGAATACGGCCGATGTGTGAAATCCTGTGGTCGCAGGTACCGCGATACCTGGTGCCTGTAGAGCCGCAGCTGTGGCTAGTGGAAGTTGTGCAACTTTAGGTACCACAGCGGCTAAGGGTGGAATTGCCGATAATGCTGGTGTCGTTGAGAGACCAAGTACAGCATTGCTTGCTACAGCATCGAGAGCTTGAATCTTAGCTGTTGCTGCTGCGGCTGCTACAGCTGCAGCGGTCGGCATGGTGGAATTGGTTGATGGGCCCATTAAAGCATTTGGTGGTGTGATTGAACGTCCAACTCTGAGGAAGGAGGAAAGTAAGAGATGTGGTTACAGATATTCATTCGCTTACCTTAGAAGTTGTCCACCAAGATCGAAGAGGTTCATGCTGGCAATCGCTTCATCCATTGCCCTCTTGTTGGCGTATTCAATGAAGCCATAGCCCTTGTGCGAATGCAGCGATGTGCCTTGTGCTAGCTTACAATACAAAATCGGTCCGAATGCTTCGAAAACACTCTTGATGTCCTCTTCGGATAGGTCGGGATGAATCGAAGCTACATAAATGCGATTATAGCTTTTCGCTTCCTCTTGAATCTCATCGATTACTTGTTGCGCTTGTGGCATATTACTCGGACGGCCAACTTTTATATTACGTCCGCCCATTAGAGCTCCATTCATTTGTTCTAGTGCTAGTTGGGCACCTTCTGGTATTTCATATTCAACAAATGCGAATCCTTTGTGCTTTTGGGTGAGTGGATCCCACGACATGTTAATGGATTTGATGGGACCGAATGGAAGGAAAGCCGCACGAATTGTGTCCTCTTTCAGCTCGAAGGAAATACTGCCGACATAGACCCTGTAAACAAGTCGAATAAAAGGGGGGAGGCATGAGTTTAACGAACGATGGGGAAATGGATGAATTTATTGTGTGTAGCGAAATCAGATCTTATCAGCTCTATAAGTACATGTAGCCTCGATCCTTGTAGTCTCATTAACGCGAGATAGAATCAAAGCTGAATTCACTAACAGTAGTATAAGCTACATCATCTTATTCTAAAGAGAATGTCCCAAAATGCACGCAAGATTTGAATTTCGCACCATTCGCGCGGTGAAGTGTTGCCAACGAAGAGGAAAAGTTTAAAAGTCATAAAGCTTCGGCAACTCCTTTCTTAATTGGCGCTACAACCGTATGTCGGTTTTGGCCGCGTCAATAAGCCTGCGCCAGTCGCCCCTATCAAGCACGCTTCGGCCCCAGTTGGCAACACCAAGTGTCTTCAAGTCCTCTTCAGCTTGGTCCTTACATCTGAGAGGTGGTCGTCGTTCTCTTCTACGTCGTCCTCCAGATGGTGTCGAATCCAAAATTTTGCGAATCCAAAACTTTGCGACATTATACGACGCACTATGTTCATATCGCCGAAAAGCTCATACAGCTCGTCATTCCATCGAATTCGGTATTGTATTCACCTTCGACTACGTGAAGAGAACTGAAGATCTTTCGGAAAACTTTTCTCTCGAACGCTCCCAAAGCACGCTCTTCGGTGTTTGCCTTCGTGGATACTTCTACACCGTCGAGTAGGATGGGCATAATAAGCGACTTATAGAGCATTAGTTTGGTTCGTCGAGAGAGAGAGGGCTCTGTTTTTCAGTACCTGTTAGCAAGATTTATTCTCCGGAAGATCTCCGAGTCGACATCGTTTTTGGCGTTAATGCTGGTGTCCAAATAGACAAAGTCTTTCACTACCTCTAAGGTATAATTGTCAACAGAACAATGAGCTGGATTCCAAGGCGTAGGGATTTTTTGTTTGATGTTAAGAGGTACTTGGTCTTGTCGGGAGAAGGCTTCAACTCTAGTAGACAATTTTAATGTTTGCATAGATTTTGGGACAACCCTTAATTACCTTATTAGTTTACTCACCTGCACATCAAAGCCAAGGCCTGTTGCCTCTGCACCTGTGTCCGTTGACTTGCCAATTGCTTGAACAAAATGCATTCACATGAGAACGTATTGGTTTCAATTGAGTACCAACAACCTACCTGTTGCTGATGCGCCAACGTCTGTTTCATGAGCACCATTTTAATACTCTGTTCCATGGCATATTTCTTAGCCCGCGTGACAGTGTCATGTTGTTCAGAAGTCAACTTTGGCAATGCACCGCCCAACAATCCCAATAGAGCTGATCGCGTGCCAGGACCAAACTTCACATCGCCCGTTTGCTTTAAATCATAGATAGGTTGAGATATGTAAGGTACTTTCGGTTCCGATTTGCCTAGAATTGATTAACTCTCATTTAATAAAGGCAAGTCAATACTTCAACAGCTAATCATCATCTTGTTCTTAGCAACACAACAGAAAAGTACGAGTAAGTTTTTTTCTTCGGTCGTCGTTAAGAGTCAAGTCTCAAGTCAGTTAAAAACTAATGTCTTCGATCGATTGGTACACGACGTTTGCAGGAGAATGAAACTTGAAAACGTTCTCAAAAGCGTTCATGTCGGGGGACGGAAGAATGATTTCGAAAAAACAGTCTTTCCGTTTCGCCTCTAGGTTTTATGTTTTGTCAGAACAAACAAGTCAGAGATAGAAGCGAAACGGAAATGGGAAAATTGTCTTTTGCATAAACATATGTTCGATGCCTGGAAGAAAGATAAAAAAAAGAAAAAAATATTATTTTAAATATATGCATGTGGTTATTTGGTATTGGACAACATGAAACAACCCTAGGAGCTTGCTCTCACAAAGCCTACAACGTGAACTTAATCTTTTTGGTTTCTAGTGTGAGGTTTTTTGGTTTTTTTAGCGGATTATGGTAATATTTCTATCACGCAGGAGGAAGTAGGAGGAGATTTTCTTATTTTCACACACAACTTTCTACAATTTGTTAATCCTTTCTGAAATAAGAGAGAACAAAAAGAAAAAAACAACCGGAGAGTTACTGAAACATAGTTTCCTGATTTGTTTGTTTTATAACTAAATATGTATCGCACAAAAGAACTGTATGGATTGTTAGGACTTCAAAGTAAAGATGTAAGAGAAGAAAAACGAAAAACATGCAAATGCAAAACGAAACGAGGTAAATGGTAAATGGATCAAGGTTGAGTTAGGATGGTATGTGCTAACAATATGGCTAGTATGGCATGGATGCAGCAAACTGCGGTGTTGTGTGTCGGTAAACTAAGTTTTTTCTCAGCTATTTGTTGTTTGCTATGCAGTTTTGATGGGGCCAATGGCTGGTTCACTTCAGATTTCATGCGGCTTTTTGGATATTGGCAAAAACGACTTACTTATGAACAACGGCGGGGGAATACAGAAAACTTGTTAACTAAGCATGTGTTGTAGTGTAGAGATTTCGATCGAAATAATACACTTACTTACTTACTTAGACCAGGGCCTCAACCAACAAGCCTCTCCGCCGGTGTGCTTCCAGTGCCGCACGCCCAGTTGGTTGAGGTGCCTTTCCACCTGTGCGCGCCACCTTATATGCAGTCGTCCTCTGCTGCGTCGTCCCTTTGTTTTGGTGTCGAACACTCTTCGGGCCGGAGCGGTGATGTCCATTCGCTCTACATGGCCCAGCCATCTTAGACGTTGGATCCGAAGACGTCTACAGCCCGTACAGTTCTTGGTTGAATCTCCTCTTCCACTCTCCGTTTACAGAATCTTCCTCTCAAAACGCCCAAGAACCTCTTCATCCGCTTTTGATAACGTCCAAGCCTCAGTGCCGTAGAGGAGGACCGGGATGATTAAGGTTTTGTAGAGGGATACCTTAGTTTTTCGAGAGAGGGCTCTACTACTCAATTGCCTCTTGAGCCGGAAGAAGCAGCGGTTGGAAACAGTAATTCTGCGTTCTATCTCAGCGCTGGAGTCGTTGCTTGTTCGTTGCTTGTCACTATCGAGCCAAGGTAGACGAAGTCCTTGACTACTTGCAAAATATAGCTGCCGAAGGTGACGTTCTGACCAAGACGTCGGTGTTGCGCGTCTTTCTTTGATGACAGCATATATTTGGTCTCGTCCTCATTTACCCTTAAACCCACTTTAGCCGTCTCGCTTTCGCTGTCCAATAACGACAATGTCATCTGCGTAGGTAAGCAATTGTATAGACTTGAAGTAGATCGTATCCCTTGTATTAGCCGCAGAGTCCCGCACGATCTTTTCAAGAATGATGTTTAAGAAATCACATGACAGTGCGTCACCCTGTCTAAAAGCTTTTTTAACATCGAAGGTCTCGGTTAGTTCACCTCCAACCTTAATGCAGCAGCGAGAGTTCTCCATAGTCATCCTGCACAGTCTGACGAGTTTGGCAGGAATGTTAAAACATGACATGGCTCTGTATTACTCGTCTCTGTAAACACTGTCATATGCAGATGGCAAAGGACTAACAAAGGCCTCGTAGGAGTAGCATGTATCCGGCGAATGCCGGAGGCACCGCAGTCGAGCATCTTCCGGCACTGTTAGTAAGTCCCATCCCCACCTCCTCGTGGTGCGATCTGGAGAATTCCAATGGAAATTGCAGACAAGGAAGGGCGAATGACGAGCCTCCTCCGCCAAAAAACAGAATTAGTCGGTTGGGCTACGGCCTAGTAAGCCGTAACCGTAAAAAAAAAACACAAACTCCGAAACAACCACAAGCCTCGGATATAACGGACCGGATTTATGTTGACGAGAGCACCGTGGCGCAGTGGGTAGGGCCACGTGCAGCCGAACAACTTGCGGGCGCCCTAGACCGCTATCAAGCGGACATCACCGCCATCCAGGAAATGCGATAGAATGGATCGGGTATAAAGCGGATGAAAAACTGCGATATTTACTACGGCGACTGCAATAGGAAGAGAGGACAACGATTGTTTTGATGCGGATTTGTTCTTCGAGATGGACTAAGGCAAAAAGTCCTTCGCTTTCGGCATTTAAGCGAACGCCTCATAACAATCCGTATCAAGGCTAAATTTTTTAACATTAGCCTGATCTGCATCCACGCCCCCACGGAAGACAAGGATGACTCCGCCAAAGATGAGTTCTACGATCTCCTAGACAGAACGTATGCCCAATGTCCCAGCTATGACATCAAAATTGTGCTAGGAGACTTCAATGCTAAGCTGGGTAAGGGAAGCATCTTTGAATGAGTCATCGGCAAACGTAGCCTACACCACACCACTTCCGATAACGGACACAGGCTGATTGATCTTGCTATGGGGCGAAATCTCCTTCTAGCCAGTACGCGCTTCCCGCACCTCGATATACACAAAGACATCTGGCGGTATTTTGATCAATCGACCACCAACCAAATTGATCACAGCGCGATCGACGTCAGACACTCCTCCTCTATTCGTGATGTTCGAACTTTCCGAGGGGCTAACATCGACTCGGACCACTATCTTGTAGTAGCCAAGATGTGCCTACGGATATCACGAACGCAGTGGAGTAGAGAAAGAATACAAAGTTATGACGTCGGAAAGCTACTATCGCCAGAAGCCGCTCGTGTTTTTACCGATCGCATCTCTCTTAAACTCTCCAATACACCTCAACCCTCCACGCTATCAATAGAACAGCAATGGAACCTTTGCAAACAATACCTGAAAAGCTCTGCATCTGAAGTAGGATGCATATAAAGCCTCGCTGCATAAAAGAACGAGAGCAGCTCGTGAGCTCTACGAGTTAAAAAAAAAAAAAGGAGGAGCATAAGCTTCTCAGAAGAAAGAACACGAGAAGCGCGCGATTGAGGATTTGAAGAGGTGTTACTGCAGGCGCGACGTTTGAAAGTTTTATCAACAGATAAAGCGAACATGCCAAGGTTATAAAACCAGAACGGAAGCCTGCAGGGATGAGAACAGACACCTAGTAGTAGAATCGCAGTCGATGCTGAGAATATGGAAAAAGCACTTCTGCAGACTGTACAACGGCGATGTTAGTCAATATACCGCTGTCAGGCAGAATATTGTTCTAATCGACGAAGACCGCAGAGAATTCCGTCCCCCTGACGTCGACGAAGTTAATGTTGCCATATCGAAACTCAAGTCGAATAAAGCTGCTGGCGCAGACGGACTGTCTGCTGAGCTCTGCAAGGCAGCTGGGGATGACCTGGTTAGAAACATGCACCAGCTCATCTGTAAGATATGGTCAGAGGAAGGCGTGCCCGAGGAATGGAGTCTCAGCATCGTATGCCCGATCCACAAGAGAGGAGACCCCTCTGACTGCGCCAACTACAGAGGAATAATTCTTCTTAACATCGTCTACAAAATCTTCTCTGCCGTTTTGTGTGAACGCCTGAAGCCTTTTGTAAATAAGCTGATAGGACCTTATCAGTGCGGATTCAGGCCAGGGAAGTCCACCATCAACCAAATCTTCACACTACGGCAGATCCTGGAAAAAACCAATGGATTTCAAGTCGACACTCACCACCTATTTGTCGATTTCAAAGCCGCATACGACAGCGTAATTAGAGACGAGCTATACAACGCTATGTCTACCTTAGACACCTACTAAACTCGTCAGACTAGAGAGTTTTGATGTCAAAAAAGGATTTAGGCAGGGCGATGCGCTGTCGCGTGATTTCTTCAACATCATATTAGAAATGATTGTGCAGAAATCACTGGCCAATACGAGAGGCACAATCTATTTCAAATCCTCGCAACTCCTTGCATACGCCGACGATATTGACATAATAGGTAGATCACAGCGATATGTCAATGAGGCGCTTGCGAGTATTGAGTTCGAGGCGGCGAAAGTTGGTCTGGCGGAAAACGAGGGTAAAACTAAATATATGCTGTCATCAAAGAAGGACGCCCACCACCGACGTCTTGGCCAGAACGTTTGTATTAGCAGTTATAAGTTTGAGGTAGTTAAGGACTTCGTCTACCTTGGCCCCGCAGTGACCTGGAACAACGACATCAGTTCCGAAATCAAACGCATAACCACTCCTGCCAATCGCTGTTTCTTTAAGCTCGGGAGGCAATTGAGTAACAGAGCCCTCTCCCGAACGACAAAGTTGACTCTAAGTGTGATTTTTGGTCCTATAATCGCAGACGGGGGATGGGGGGAAAAGATTCAATCACGAGCTTTACCATGTAGGCCATGTAGAGCGAATGGACACCACAGCTCCAACCCGAAAAGTCTTTGAATCTAACCTCGAGGGACGAAGAAACAGAGGACGGCCGTATCTCTCTAGACGGTGGAAGAGGACCTCAGCCAACTGGGTGTGCGGCAATGGAAAAGACTAGCAAAAGATCGTGCTTGTTGGAGGGGTATGTTGGTTGACGCCCAGATTCACCACGAACTGTCGCGCCCGATAGGAAGAAGAACAATCTTACCATGTGACACCTACGAACACTTTTATCTCGAATCGTTTAGTTCTAATCCAATTCATTCTTTTGCTGAGGACAGTATGTATTACTAGAGCGAGTTAATAAATCCTTAGAAAATCTAGGATATGGCGCTCGTAGCATAGCAAACGCTCTGTTTTTAGAAAGCACCATTCCTCACTAGGTACATGACAAAGTTGCAGCCATATTCTTCGAATGGTTTAAGTGACCGAAGAATAGTTGAGGCCACAGGGGTTTCAAAAATGTAAGCGAAGTGGGTGCCGCACTTGCTCTCAGCTGAGAATAAATTATTTTGAACAGTCAAAACAGTGGATTGTTAAAGGCGAACGGGTTGGGCTTATTAAGTTCTGATCTCGACAGTATAAGACTAAGACCGAGTCAGTATCCTTGGTGTATACGTCAATGACAGCGTTCGTCAGAACGTTGGAAAGACCACATATTCAACGTCGCTAAAAAGCGCTGCGAAATATTTAGGTTTCTTAAAACGACGCAAATCTCCCTGTACATTCTGAACAGGATTCAAAATCGTGTGGGAGGAATGGTTTTATCGTCTTCACCCGCAATACCTACTTGGAATGCACATCAGTTCATCCTTAAGGAGGTCTTCGAACGTATTGCCAAATACGCCAAGTACACGAATGTGCAATGCTCTACCAAGCTCTGTGTTCCCCATTACAAATAGCAGAAGTTTAAAATCGAAGTTAATCGGTTTCCCTCTTTCCGTGCTGTGTTTTAACGCTAAACCATATAAGTCACAACCCAGCTGCTCCCACCACATAAGGAGGCAAGATTAAGTTTTGACGAAAAGCATCACTTTTGGACAACGGATTGGCAATCCGTCATTTCCAGTGACGAAAAAAAAGTTGAATATGGACGGTCCTCACGGGGAATAGAAGTATTGGAGAGACATACAAGGGTGGGGTGAAAAATGCCGAGTCTTTCTAAGAAAACTTGGTTTAAACGAACAAAATTTAATTTATTTTTCTCATAGTCTCCTTCAAGAGTAATACATTTAGCCCAACGTTCTGGAAGCTCTTCAAGATATTCGTTCGCCGCTTCTATAACCCCATCATCGTTCGCGAATCTTCTTTCACGGAGCCATTTCTTAGGTTTGGAAATAGATAATAATCCGAAGGTGCCAAATCTGGCGAATAAGGCGGATGCGGAGGCAATTGGAATCCCAACTCTTAAATTTTCGTGGTTGTTTTTGCTCACTATTCAACAAACGCGGCACCCATCTCGCGCAGACCGTACCCATACCAAGATGTTCATGTAAAATATTTCGCATCCGTTTCGTTGATAACTTTAAACACTCAGCTAACTGGGAAACTTTTATTCGGCAATCTTACGTGACCATCTTACGGATTTTTTCTACCATTTCCGGCGTGGCTACCTCCGAAGGGCGCCCGCTTCGAACTTCATCTTAAATTCGACGATCCAACGTTTTATCATTGCTTAAGACGCAGCAAACTCGTCTAACGTCGCATCAAGCTCAGCTTTTATTTCATTCGCTTTTAAACCCTTCAAATTGAAGTATTTGATCACCGCGCGAATTTCTTCTTTTTTTTTTTCCTATTTAAACGCTCAACTCTCTTACGTAAATCAGCGGTAAAATGAGTATAACGTTAACGAACGAGTTGAATCATGCACGGTGAGCTAATAAGGGACCAAACTACGCAACACGGGCGTTGATTCGGTTGTAGCGAGACTTTTCACCCCACAGTTCTGTGAAAAAAATAGCAGCGGCGTAACGTCGTGGCATGGAGTCGATTAATGCTTCGACATCGCTGAAGTTGAATATCTCTCCATGCAGCCTGCACAGCTTCCCATAACTGCAGGGTGTTTTTCGGCTTAGCTTCAAATACGGCTTTTTTAATATCCGTCCAAAGATTTTCGATGGGGTTCAGGTCTGGCGGCTGAGCTGGCCATTTCATAACCTGAACCCTATTTCTGACAAAAAATTCTTTCGCTAATTTGCTCGTATGTTTAGAGTTATTATCCCGTTGCAGGACCCACTTAACAGGCATATTCCATTCAGCGTAAGGCAACATGACATCCCTCAACGTAAACGTTAGCCGTCATTATGGGTTTGATCCAAAATAGGGGACCAGTACCATTGTATGAATATGTGGCATGGCCATATGTATATTTTTGCGCCGCCGTGCTTAATTGTCTTAATGGTGTACTCTGGCTTAAATTCCTCGTTTTTTTGTTTTTTTTTTTTATGGACACACGTGCACTCAAGGCTAAGGCCTTATAATGTTAAACGTTGTGCGAGCAGAAGGTAACAGGGAGGGGGAGAGGAGGTACCTACATTAGTCTTAAATGTCTGCATATTGTATTGAGGGGGGAAGACCGAACGAGGTAACGCCTTCCACATTCGTGTGGTTCGGTTGAAGAAAGAATCTCTGTATTTGACAGTACGACCGAAAACGGGCTTCAAAGTGAATTCATGCGCATTCCGAGAGACGTGTATCGCGGGAGAAGTTTTGAAGGGGCGGAATGCAATTGGCTAATTCATCAGAGCATTTATGGTGAAAATAACGATAAAACATTGAGAGACAGGAGACGCCTTATAAATTATAGCCAGATCGGTGGGTGTGAAGAATTTCTTGCATCTGTATAGGAAACCTAGGCATTTCGGCATTCTTGGCGACACTAAATATGTGATCGTTCCAACAAAGGTTGTCACTGATGCACATACCCAGGATGGAAAGCTTGTCAGTTTCACAGATAAAAGTGCCATTCAGTGTTACGCTTTAGCGACAGGAGACAGCATTGTGTTTTGGATGCATTCAATTCCACTCTATTGATTTTACCCCATTGGATGATGCTGTCAATATCGGAATTTAATGAGCCTAACATACGCTGCCGCTCACTATTTACAGCCGAAGTGCAGGGTCGTAAAGAAGTGAAAGAATATGAAAAGCTGACGGTACTGTCGTCAGCGAAGGAATGGATTGGATTAGAAGTAACAGACAAGAGATCATTTATGAAAATGAGAAAGAGTGTCGGAGACAAAACGGAGCCCTGGGGAACACCAGCATTTACAAAGTGAGTATCAGACTTGAATCCGTCCAAGACAACTTGAATTGAACGATTCGAAAGGTAGCTTCTAATCCATAGAAGAAGAGAATCGTCGATCCCGAATGCACGCATTTTCGACAAAAGAGCTTCATGGCAAACTCTGTCAAATGCTTTCGAAATATCAAGTGCCTGCGGACAAAAGTTCTGGTACCAGGAGTCCCAAATAAAACAATAATGGACTCATCGGTCCATAGTATATTACTCCATTTAGTTGGCTCCCAATTCAAGTGGTCTGTTGCAAATTTCATTTTTTCTAAGTGCGCTTTTGTCAATAAGGGTACATTCCTGGGACTTCTAGCAGGTAAATCTTTCGTTAGGAACTTTTTCCTTATTGTCGAAGTGGTCACAGGTAGATTTAATTTCTCCTTTATTTTAGTGGAAGTAATCGTCCCTATCACAGAATCCGTCGTAATCGAAAATGTGCTACGAATCCCGAAAAAGCTATTACGAAATACTTTCGGAGGAAGAATCTGCTACGAATCCCGAAAAAGCTATTACGAAATACTTTCGGAGGAAGAATCTGCTACGAAATTCGAAATTCATAGAATTTGGTATTACTGATTCCGAATGGAAAAGAGAGGGCGCCGTGGCGCAGTGATTAGTGTGTTGGACTCTGGCGCACGATGAGCGAGTTCGGATCCCGATAACATCAACGCCATCGGATGTTTATTTCGCGACGTTCCTCCTCGGCGGGGTACTGGCAAAACCCCCCGTAGTAAACTTGCCATGAAAAGGCTTCTCGACTCACGCCGTTCGGAATCGGCATTAATCTGTAGGTCCCTTTCACCTGTGTGAAAAATAAATCACACACAACATGGATGATTGAGAGAAGCTTGGCTCTGGTCCTCCATGGGCTGTAACGCCACCAAAAGAAGAAGATTCCGAATGGAAAGGACAAGTTATTCTTTTCGTATTCAAAGTGAAACAAGGTTGTGTTAAAGAAAAATGTAAGTTTTTTTTCCAAAATACCGTCATTTTTACATACATTTTTATTCTTTAAAGGTCTAATTCAACATACAAGGCGCAGTATCAAAGGCTCTATGAAATGTTGAACGAAAAACCCGATATAGCCCAAGGCTATAGTAAAATATCAAAAGAAAATGTTAACGTTTTCTGGGAAAATGTCAAAATAGAGTTAAACATTCTGGGTCCACCATCCAAAGAAGCATCAACTTGGAGACAGTTTTGTGGCAAATTGATTTTTATTTACTTTAGTCATAGATTGGAAAGCTTACATAAAAGAGGAAACTCGTCGAAAATAAGAAAGAGTTAAAAGCAACAGGTTGCGGGGAGTGCAAGCAACATTTTTTTGTCGGTGTTAGAAGGTGTTACCAAGCTTACTGGGCTGAAAACTTCTACAGCAGGAATCTCAAACACTTTGTCTTTTGGATATGTGACGTGCCCTGAAATTAAAAAAACATCCCAAGCGAGATCTACATATCTCGCAGTATTTTTCTTTGCATTTTTTGTTTTTGCTTTTGTCTATTTGAATCTTCCTCCGCAGTAACAATTGCAAATACAAATGAATCCATTTTTTTCCCAAACGCGAATATATGTGATTTTTAAATTACAACGAATAACAAACTTGGACCACAATTCTTTATAATTCTTAATTCGAAAATTAGAGTGACAGCGTTCAATGAGGCAATGCTTTCTTCGATTTAGTTCGGGTTGTGTAATACCAATTTTTCGTAATTCGCATCGTAGCTCCGGTTCGGAGACGTACTACGAAGGGAATCTATGATAGGACAGAATAAAAGGATTTTGTTTTACTAATGTTACTATGCGTCGTTCATTGATATGGGTCAATTTTGCTTTCTGCCTCTGCCCCTTTTTCCATCTCGGTGAACATACTTTTTTGCATTGGAGATCATTTTATTAAAACATCCAACTAGTTCTCTTATTCAGGGTGCCCCACGAGCAATGTGCCAAAAAGCTAGAGCGTGTAGGTCTGGTCAAGACAAGAAAAAAATCCTATGGGATGGGGCTCTATTCCCCTCCGTTTAGGCGGGAGGGGCAATTTTCTAAAAAATTGACTTAATTTGGAAAAAAAAATATTAAAAATCAACGGTTACATCCACAATGCGGTGATATACTTTTTTGTAAAGCCAGAAACCTCTTCTTTCATTTTGTTTTTCAACAGCTGTTTTAAGGAATAGATCGAATCCCGACACAGCCATGTCATCGAACGTGTTTCACGGTGTTTCTCCTCAGCGGGGTTCTGACAAAACCCCCTGTAGTAAAATTGTCATGAAAAGCTTATCGAAATTCGCCGTCCCTTTCACCTATGGGAAAATTAAGTCACACACAACATGGGTGATTGAGAGAAGCTCTCAATGACTACTGTCATTAGTAGTATACAATCCGCGTCACTTGATTACCCTCACTTAAAGTTTTTACCTAAATCATAAAGTATGCGCAATATTACTTCGAAACTATTTTTACAACTCTTATGTTCAATTTGCTGAAAACTTACTCAGTTCTAAGTTGCATAATTACGCGCGGAATGAACCCAATCTTATGTCAATACCATTTTTGGTTCTCGAGATAATCGAGCGGGACACGCACGTATGCACATAGGTTCATACACACACCTTGGATTTGGATTCTGGTGACCTTGAAACGTGGAGATATGTCAAAATTTGGAATTCGCAAAATCGGCCCCATTACAATAACTTCCTATTGGGAAGTTAATAACGTTGGCCACGTTATTGAGAGGAACCCTGAAAATTGGAGAAGACGGTGCCAGAGTTTATAAAAGCACAACTGTATTTATGTGTAACAAATGCGCAATACCCTTGCATTCTCATTGCTTTAAGGCTTACCACACTTAATACGTATTGTCCCATTGTTGCGTTAACGCAACTTTTAAAATGTGGGGGTGGCACGTATTGTCCCAATGTTGCGTTAACGCAACACTTAAAAAGTGGGGGTGGCTGTTAAAAAATAAAAAAATCCAACATTTTTTTTTTTAGAAACTCGCACAGGTTCAAGAATATGATGCGTTATATACACACAATCTGAACGGAGTGCAGTGGTTTGGGTCGTTGATGTTTGTTAACTCTCAGGGGTGGTTGTCCTAGATAGGACGAGAGCCGACCAAATTCCGCGTTGGTTATAGTCCGTAGCAATTCGTTCAAGCACTGAAATACTGTAGGTCTCTTTCACCTATGGGAAAAAGAAATCGCACACAACATGGGTGATTGAGAGAAGCTCGGATTTGGTCCTTCATGGACTGTAACGCTAACATACATACATACAGGTAGGTAGGTAGGTAGGGTCGTAGCCTTCCCAGAGTTGAGAAGAATGCACATAGGCCAGGGAGGCCCGTTGTGCAGCTACGAGGGGGTTTTACACCCCTATTCGTGGAACCATTTTGTGCTTCTTAAGAAGTTAAGAAGATCAAGTATCCCTACTTTCTGAACATCTGCCAGATCGTTAAGGAAGTAAGAGCCTAGGTAACGTTTCCTGAAATTGCAGAGCTGGACAGGCGCAGAGAAGGTGGTGAATGGATTCAACCTCCTCCTCGTCCTGACAGCTTCTGCAGAAATCATTTGGAACTATTCCTAGTTTTTGTGCGTGACTGCCAATGAGGCAGTGTCCTGTGATGACACCGATGACTTTGTAGATGTCAGTTCTTTTTAGGGAGATTATACTCCTTGTGCGTTGACTGTCCAGCCGAGGCCAGATTTGCCTGGTGATGACTCGGGTATGTCCCTGTGTCCATCTCAGGTTCGTCTCGGTCCTGGCGAGATTGGTCAGATTATGTTTAATGGTTGTAAGGGGTACTCCCTCACAAGCCACGATTGATTGTAGCGTCGTTCCTAGTTTAGCGAGTGTGTCGGCTTTTTCATTACCTGTAATGTCACTGTGTCCTGGTACCCAGATAAGCTGTATGTTGAACTGTTCTGACATCTCGTTAAGAGATCTGCGACAGTCGAGACTAGATTTTGATGTGTACACATAGGACTCCAGCGACTTTAAGGCTGCTTGACTGTCTGTGAGAATGCGAATATCCGTGGTGGATATTACGTTCCACTTCAGCCAAGACAAAGCCTCTTTTATTGCCAACAGTTCCGCCTGGAAAACGCTGCAGTGATCTGGTAATTTTAGAGCTTTATGTAGCTTGAGTTGTTTTACATACATACATACATAAATGCATTGTGTTAACATCAATAGAGAAGCACGGAATTGGCAGGTCAAGTACAAAAATCAACATGGTGCTATTTTTTTTTCACAGAGTTGTACATACATATGTACTAAATAGTGCTAACAATGTCTTTCGTCAGCGATTTTCAATGATCGACCCAATCATAAGTTCTGTAATCAGAGCGGACTTGCGTTTTGTCATAGGAATGTTACGCAGAGAAACAATCAATTATATTACACAACTAAGGGAAAGGAATTCGAAAAAGAAACCAGCCAATGACCCCGTCTTTTAGTAAAGAAAACATACAGTATCTCCGACAATCTATAAGCATCATACAATAGAATTTAGCAACAACAAAGCAAACTAGCATTAGACGAACTACCAAATGGCAATTAAAGTCATCGGGAAAGCAAAAGCAAAACAGCAAATAGCTGATTAAAAACCATAAACATACTACACAGGTGCACATTATGTACATTAGAAACAAAAACGATAAGAAAAACTGAAGTTAATGGAAATCATAAATTAAAAAAAAAAAAACAAATTTAAATCAAACCAGTACTTTTCGGGCAATCCATACAATTCTTTTTGCTCTCAAACACATATAAAAGTAGTTTGTTTAAACGTATCGACCTGATTCTCTGATGCAACCCGAAGTTGTTTGAAGCCACATTCGTTTGGGTGTGAGGGGGGAGCAATGATTTTTTTTTGTTTTGTTAGAGTTACGATTTTTTTTTTGTGTAATAAATACGAAAAAGAAAATCCTCTGAAACGATAATAAGCACAGTGGAAAACAACTAAAAAAAAATTATTTTTTTTGCTGATTTACTCTATGTGGAACGCATTGCAGTCATACTTTTTTTCATAAACTAAAAAACATAAAAATAAATAAAAAAATGAAAATAAAAGAATTGTTAACAAAAACAAAAAAAAGAAAATTAACAACAAAACAAAAAAGTGTAGACAAACAAATAAATCTGTAAAATAGAAATAAACTGTCGTTTTTTTTTTAATTGTAAATTGCAATTCGTTTCGTATTGTTTTTTTTTTTTTTTTTAGGAAGAGCAGAGATGTCACACCTTTCGGCCCCAACTATCGAGATGGTGTTTAGAGGATGTTGTGCAGGGTGTAGGCAGGCGCGCATTTTTTGGTTTATTCGTTTTCAAATTATCCTCAATCGATTAGAAGACTTTTTATACAAAGAAAAAAGAAGAAGAGAAAGAATTTATATATAAAACAAAAAAAAAAAAAAAAAAAAAAGAAAGTAGAATAGAAACAGTTCGATTAATCATCATCATCATCATCAATATTAATTGTGCAGGGATATTACAGTATTTCGTTTCATTACTCAATTTAATAAAGATTCGGATCGACGCATATTAACCACACATACGATTGTATTCGTTTGTACTTGCTGGATCGGATCAACACTCTTTGAAAAACCGATTATTCGATTCATTCAAGTAGGTTTTTGGTTTTTTTTTCGATATCGTCGGAGGAAGAGATTAGTTCGGACACTTAGCTATTTCGTATCTCTATCTTATCATACACATTGTATATAAAATATTTCAACATTTCATTTCTCGTTTTTAGTCTTGACCGCTGACTAACAGTTTTTTTTTTTTTTTTTTTTCGAGAAGCGCAAGCAGGTAGATTAGGTAGTGTCTCACCTGACATCAGCATGTGTCTGCAATAACTTAAGAGCAGAACAAAAAAGAAAAAAAAAACCGACGAATTAGTTAAGATAAAGTTTAGCATATGTAGAGCGTTTTTTGTTTTTTGTTTTTTTTTTTTTGAGAGAGAGATCTTTTGTAAATGATTATATACATATAGACAGATATCTGGCTTACATAATCAAATTTACAATTTTATACGATAAAAAATGAATAATAACTAAATACACTTAGGATTTACGTTCATAATAATGTGTGTACGTTAAAAAGGATATTAAAAGGATGTGCAAAATGGATTTAGTGAGATTGGGCATATAAGGTGTTCATTTCAAATGCAATACCTGAATCGGAGCGTGACTTCTTGGCCGGCGATGCTTCATGGACGGTATCATCTGAACGTGGTGAAGAGCGTGATTCTCTCTCGTGCGAACCCTGCAATTAGGAATTACATTTAATTACATTTTGGCATTGGGAGAAATTTTCTTTTCTTTTTTTTGAGCACACGCCGGTCACCAAGTGATGATATCTACACAACATAGGCGACTTTGCAACTTAGCATGCAAGCATAGTGGGATATTCAGTCGGAGGGCGATTAATCGATACTGGAAAATAGCATTCCTTCCTCTCACCAAGGTCACAAGACTCGCCAACGACCTCAACTCGTATGTACATCCCAGCTTCCGGTTATCGCCTTGTTTTTCTCATCCACATGGCTTGGTTGCACTTTTGATTTTTACCAAATTCCTTACAAAAATCTCTCATGTAATCGAGAAAACAAAACACAAGATTATTCGAGACGAAGAAAAAAAAAAAGAAAAAAAAAAAAAAAAACCAGCCGAACTCAGCCATTATGAAGGGGTGCAGGATTGTTCATACATTTTCATGTCGAACAGGGGGAAAACCAATTCCACTCACCATATTTTATCACTTTATTTACTTCACAATATTGTAAACAACAAACTACGTTTTATTTTTCTTTTCTTGTGCTAGTTTTTTGTATTTTGGATTACTTTTAGCTTATTGAAAAGTGCAAATTTGCAGATAACGTGAAAAGCGCGTCAGAAAAACGTCGAATGAAAATTTCTCCGCCATACAATGAAATGTCAATTGTGTGACGCTTCTCTATACTATTGGCGGCCATGTTGGCAGTACAGTATGGGCAGAAGGTGATTTGTATAACAGATTAATATTCATTTTTTTTTAAAGCAAAGTTTCCTTGTAAATAATTCTGTCTCTAATTCATTTATTTCTTATACAATACGAACGTTAATAAAAAGAAATATGACTTGGAACAAGTTGATTGATTTTCACCGATAATAAGTCACGTTTACACAGCAGACTCATACACGGTAGCGAGATTGAAGGCCCCGCTTCTGTCCTGAATGCCAGGATAACTTTGCAAAGAATTCCGACTACGTCAAGCCCACCAGAGTCTTGGAGAAAAAGTTCAAAATAACAACCTCCCGCAACGGCTGCTTGGACTTTTACACAGATTTTTAGTAGTAGTGTTACCGCTAGAGTGGGAGCATTGCCACAGGGCATCCGCCCTTTGATCCCCGCAGGGGTTGGTTTTTTTTGTTTTTATTACACCGATACTATGCGTGTTATTCTCCGTTTAAAAACAACGCTTTTGACTAACACAATGATAGTCCCAAGACGTCGATGTGTAGAGTCAACACGTCGGTAACAGGTCGGAACAAGGCAGAATGACATAGTCAAGACGCCGTCAAACCGAAACGCGTTTGTAGGGCCTAGCCGTCAAAGTGCCTGTCAAAGCCATTAGATTGCCATCTTGTTCATTTATCTATGATTGCCAGTGTTGGTTTTCAACCCACCGCCAGCTAGAAACCCCATGTAGCAAAGCAAAATGCCTACAAAGCCATGCTACATAGATGGACGAAAGTCGCTCGTGAACATTACGATCAGAAGAGGAGAGAGGATCACACCCTTTTAAGGAGGAATAAAAGAGATCATAAAAAGCGGGAGATCGAGTAGATGGAGAGATGGTACCACAGGAATGACGCTCGCAAATTTAACATGACAGGGCTATAAAGTCAGAGTGGAAGTCTATAGGGATGAAGACGGACAACTAGTAGTAGCGTCCCAGTCGATGCTTAGAATATCGAAGGAACACCTCCGTCCACCTAGTCCACCCGAACTATATGAAATGAAGCTGGCCGCCGACGCAGACGCAGAGATGAGCTGGTAGGGTGCATGCACTGTCTCATCTGTAAAATATGGTCGGAGGAAAGCATGACCGACGAATGGAATCTCGGCATCGTTTGTTCAGTCACAAGAAAGGAGACCCCTATAAATGTGCCAACTAAAGAGGAATAAGTCTTCTTAACATTGAATATAAGATCTTCTCTGCGGTAATATGTGAACGCCTGATACCCTTTATAGGTATCACTGATAGGTTCTTATCAGTGTGGTTTCGGGCCAGGTAAATCGCTAGACCCAATATTCACTCTGCGGCAGATGATGGAGAAGACGTATCATCATTTCGTCGATTTCAAGCCGCGTATGACAGTGTGCGTAGCGACGAGCTATACGGAGCCATGTCTACTTTTAACATCCCTGCCAAACTCGTCAGATTGTGCATGAAAATGGCGAATTCTCGCTGCTCCATTAAGGTCGGTAACAGGTCGGTAGAACTGTTATGTAGTTTGTTCAACATCGTGCTTGAAAAGATCATAGGAGACTCTCTGGGCAATACCAGGGATAATGAATTCATTATTCCTTGGCCAATACAAATGGTACGATCAATTTCAAATCTGCGCAACTGCTTGCGTATGCGGATGACACTGATTGGACGAACACAAAAGGACCTCAATGAAGCGTTCGGAAGCATTGAAGCAGAAGCGGTTAAGATGGGTCTTTCGGTTATCGAGGGTAAAACGAAATATATGCTGTCAATCAAAGAAGACACACCGACGTCTCGGCCAGAAGGTCACAATTGGCAGCTACAAATTCGAAGTGATGAAGGACTGCGTCTACCTTGGCTCACTGGTGACCAGCGACAACCATACTAGCGCTTAGATCAAACGCAGAATTACTCTTGCTTCTTTGGGCTCAAGACAATTGAGAAGTAGTGCCCTTTTTCGAAAGACCGAGGTTGTGTTATACAAAACCTTAATCATCCCAGTCCTCCTCTATGGCGTGGAGGGCTGGTTTTCGACGAAAGCGGATGAGAAAGCCCTTGGTCGTTTCGAGAGGAAAACTCTGCGTTCAATAGATGGTCCTGTTTGTATTAACAGAGAGTGGAGGAGAAGACACAACGACGAACTTTATGGGCTGTTCAACGACTTCGATCTAGTACGACGTCTTCGAATCCAACGTCTAAGATGGCTAGGCCATGTAGAGCGAATGAATAACACGGATAATGGCGTGGTATGGAGGCTTCGGGCCAAAGGATAAACAACCCCGTTACCTCCCTACATTAATCTCATTACCTTTCCCATTTCTGTAGTTCCTCCTCCACTCGCGCCTTCCCCATCCGCTCCCCACCTCCCTCCTGTAAGGAAGTACCCCGGACCGCCAACCATCTGCGACGACGCCGCATGATACTAAGGGAAGGTGAAGATTCAAAACTGTGCCGAGCAAAGATCTTTCGATCTGCTTATGGTAAGAGTGGTAGAAAGAGGGGAAGTGTGGAAGCTAAGCTCAAGGACGTACCTAAGGACCAAATCCCTAGACGACCGCTAGCAAGGTTCTTACAGAGATGATTGGTTACTACAACCCTAATCTTCTAACAAAAGATTGGAAAGTCATGAAGCTGGAATAGCCCAAAGAATCGTCGAGACAAGCCATCATTTTCCCGAACCGCGTAGCTTTTTCTGGCCCCAAACGACTACTACGAGTATGTCAGGTTTGGCTTTTTAAAGATCAATCTTAACGTCGTCACACTAACCCCTTGTCCGCCTCAGAAAGCACGACAAATTCAGCGTCTTTCGAGCCGAGTTGTTGGCAATAAAGGAAACCCTGTCTTGGCAGAAGTGGAACGTGATATTTGTCACAGGTATTCGAATCTTCACTAATAGCCAAGCTGCCCTGAAATCGCTGGAGTCTTATGCCTACACTTTAACACTTTAACATACATCTCTTATGGATACCAGGACACTGCAATATTTCAGGAAATGAAAGATTTGACATCACACCAGACAATAAACGACGCAACGAACAAACATGGCATACGCTGGTAGACTACTTACAGCCGAGACGAACCTGAGATGGACCCAAGGGCATACTAGGCAAATCTGGCCAGGACTCAACCGACAGCGAACCATCGGAGTACTTACTTACTTAGATGGCGCTAGAGTTGTTTCCAGTGCCGCACACCCAGATGGTTGAGGTCCCTTTCCACCTGTGCGCCCCACCTTAAATGCGGTTGTCCTCTGCTACGTCGTCCCTCGGAGTTAGAGTCAAAGACTCTTCGGGCCGGAGTTGTGTTATCCATTCGCTCTACATAGCCTAGCCATTTTAAACGTTGGATCCGTAGACGTCTAACTAGTCCGATGTCGCTTTACAGCCCGTACAGTTCTTGGTTGAATCGGGACCAAAGATTGCACGCAGAATTTTCCTCTCGAAACGTCCAAAAACCTCTTCATCCACTTTTGATAACGTCCAAGCCTCAGCTTACAGAGGAGGACCAGGATGATTAAGGTTTTGTATAGGGATACCTTCGTTTTGTATAGGGATACCTTCATTTTGTATAGGGATACCTTCGTTTTTCGAGAGAGGGCTCTACTACTCAGTTGCTTCTTGAGCCCAAAGAAGCAGCGGTTGGTAAGAATAATTCTGCGTTTTATTTCAACGCTGGTGTCGTTGCTGCTTGTCACTATCGAGCCAAGGTAGACGAAGTCCTTGACTACTTCAAAAATATAGCTACCGAAGGTGACGTTCTGACCAAGACGTCGGTGTTGTTCGTCTTTCCTTGATGACAGCATATATTTGGTCTCGTCCTCATTTACCCTTAAACCCAATTTAGCCGTCTCGCTTTCTCCGTCCAATAACGACAATGTCATCTGCGTAGGTAAGCAATTGTATAGACTTGAAGTAGATCGTACCTCTTGTATTGGCCGCAGAGTCCCGCACGATCTTTTCAAGAATGATGTTACAGAAATAGCATGACAGTGCATCACCCTGTCTAAAACCTTTTTTAACATCGAAGGGGTCGGTTAGTTCAACTCCGACCTTAATGGAGCAGCGAGAGTTCTCTATAGTCATCCTGCACAGTCTGATGAGTTTGGCAGGAATGTTAAAACATGACATGGCTCTGTATAGATCGTCTCTATAAACACTGTCATATGCGGCCTTAAAGGTGCGTGTCGACCTGGAATTCATGGGTCTGCTCCAAGATCTGCCGTAGTGTAAGTATTTGGTCTATCGTGGATTTTCCTGGCCTGAAACCACACTGGTAGGAACCTATCAGATTCTCCACGAACGGTTTCAGGCACTTACACAGTACGGCAGAGAGGATCTTGTACGCAATGTTCAGAAGACCGGACAAACGATGCTGAGATTCCATTCATCGGGCATTCATTCTTCCGACCATATCTTGCAGATGAGTTGGTGCATGTTCCTGACCAGCTAATCGCCAGCTGCTTTAAACAGTTCCGCACGAAGTTCGTCTGCTGCAGCAGCTTTACCATTGGACTAATCTCCCTATAAAGAACCGACATGGCAAGTTTCGAATAACTTCTGTAAGAGCTGTGAAGACGAAGAGGAGCATGAATCCATTCAACACCTGCTCTGTGCCTGCCGGCCCTCTGTAATAGCAGCAAACGCTACCTTTGGAAGAGCGCCTTGGTTCCATGAATAGGGGGTTGTCCCTCTTGTAGCAACACAAAGGGCTTATCTTGTTGAGGCTACGAATTACCTACCTACCTACACAGCAGCCTGTATAAACTACGTCGAGTGGTTTTTTGGGCGTTTGGTTTTTAACTGTTAAAAGAAAAGTTATCTGTTTTTTATGAAAATGCAACTTTTTTGTGACAGAGCTCGAATACCGTTAGGGTAAAAGGGTTCATCTTTTGAGGCTATCCACCGATCAAGTCATTTTTTGATGCCTTCATATGAGCGGAACTGTGATAATCTAACAAGTAATAATCGGATGGCGCATTATCAGGAGCATATGGCGGGTAGGATAGGACTTTCCATTTGAGCGTTTCCAGGTAGGTTTTGACAAGTTTGGCAATGTGTGGCCGGGCGCTATCATGTTGTGGGATCCGTTTTCGAGTGATAATTTCGTTGGTTTTCAACAGTCCATAATAATAAACACCGACCTCGTCTCACCAAATACACAGTAAATCCATCGCAGCATGAATATTTGGTCGAGCCGACGACGTAGAAGCATTACCGGGCAGTCTCTATGACGTTCTTTTCTTTGGGTTGCTTTAATGAATCCATTTTTCAACATCCGTCAAGATGTGATGAAGAAAACCCTTCCTTATTTGCCGCTGAAGCAGTGGCTCACAGGCGAAAAAACGACGCTCAACCTCCTTTAGCTTCGAATCATAAGTAACCCAAGTTTCTTATTTTTGAATCATTCCCGGCGCATGCAAACGCTTGGAAATGATTTGACAGAAGCCTCCTGATGCTGAAGCAAGCTGTTTTTTGCATTTGGCACGGATCCTCATACAACAATGCCCCTAATTCAGCGTTTTCGAAAGATAATGGCCTTCCTTCACGTGGACGGTCGTCAACATCGAAATCATCGTCTTTGAAGCGACGGAACCAATCACGGCAAGTTGTTTCACCTAGAGCAGCATCTCCGTACACTTTTTGGAGCTCTCGATGCGCTTCAGTCGCCATTTTTTTTTTCGAATGAAAGAAGAGAATCAATACTTCCCGCAAATGACGATTATTTGACCCAAGACCCAAGATCAGATAAAATCAATGATGTGTCATGCCTGTTTCACATTGCTACTACACGGCGACGCGACAGCGCAACTACAAACGCTGCCGTTTGCTGTGGTTGTAAAGTCGTTCAGTCAATACACAATGGGGCGACTTTCATTGGCATTTTTTTTTTGACAGGGAGGTTACTTCTATGAGTGAAGTTGGAGGTGAATTCTATAGAGTGAAGTTGGCATCAGTAAAAAGTTCGAAGATTGAAACTGAAATTAGGTCATAAATGGATAAAAACAATTTGAAAAAAACATTATTGCTAATATGTGCGGCTGCTTTAGTCTATAAAAAGTTAAAAGTAAAAGCAAAAGTCAGAAGAAGGTGGTGGGTAAGACCAAGTTATCAAACGTATTCCTCCAATGTCGAATTCGAAATGGCACAATGCCGTGTAGTTGCGACAGTTTTTCGAATTTTCGAAATTACAGCGCTGCGACACGACTACATACGTCCCTATGTGACTTACTCCATATAATTCCATTGTATGAATATGGATTTAACAGCTACGGCGTTTGTAGTCGCGCTGTCGCATCGCCGTGTAGTAGCATTGTGAAACAGGCATCAAAACGGTTTGTTTACCGTATGTCTAAGCCCGGTATATGACGTTTAGGATACACATATGTCAAAATCGACAAGCACTTAGTCGGAGTCTACACGAGGGCTTTTTTTATTGCGCCTTTTTCTTTTGAACCTACCTTCCAATTTGAGGACGCGTCCACACGGAGCTTTTCTACGCGTGCCTGTTTCTTGACATTTCGCTTCACATTTCAATTTCTTTAGCCTGTGGTGATGTTTGAAAAGTAAGAATGGTATCCAAACGTACACTTCCAAGTCAGAAAATGGAGTGAAGCGACATCGCAAAACAAAGAAAAGGAGATAAGGAAATGTCAAAACAACCCACGAAGTAGCTACCCGCGCGTGACTGTGCTAATGTATTTCTGTTTCACTTACCCTCTCTTTTGCACTTATTTCAGCCCTCGTCAGATAGCCCTCGTGTAGACTCCGACTTACTGCTGGGGCCATCTAATGACAAATGGCGAGAACTTAGTTTCGCACCTAATATATAGGGTTTTCCAATAGGGGCTTTGACAGTTGATAGCGGCCATACTGTCGAAACTACATCCGTCAAATCGGCTGTCATTTATTCAGTCTGTTTTGCCAAATCACTATGGAACGGACATAACGTTCAACAACACGTGCAAATCATAAAATCGTTTTATCAAAATGGGGTGTTCTCTTCGGGTAACATTTCGCGCGTTTCGCCAATATTACAATCGCCATAATCGTCCTGTGTTGAATAAATTTGGGTCCACTGGCTCAGCAAACGATGAACCAACACCTGTAGGTCAACGAAACGCAAGATTTGCAGAAAACATCGCCGCTTGCCGTGAGAGTGTGCAGGAAAATCCGAGGCAGCCGACTTCGCGTCGCTCACAAGAACTCGCCCATTCACAGACCACAGATTGGCCAATTTCGCTTCGTGATTGGGGCACGCATCCATACAAAATTCAACTGACGCAGGAGATGAAGGTAAACGTCCGTAGACAACGACATGTGTTCGCTGAATGGGCTAGCAGTTAGATTACCCTAATTTTCATCGGAAAATCACCTTCAGCTATGAGGCCCATTTCTGGATGAATGGGTACGTAAAGAAACAAACTTGTCGAATTTGGAACGATACCAATCCACAAAAGTAAGTGTTTGGTCTGGATTTTAAGTTGGCCGGGTTATCGGTTGATATATTGATATTTCTTTGAGGCCGACTTCTTTTGGCCTGAATTGGAAGATATGGAAATGGGCACCAAAAATATGTGGTTTCAACAGGATAGCGCTACGTGCCACACAGCTCACGCCACATTGAACATTTTGCACGAGCGATTCGAGAGCATGGTCATCTCACGGGGAGGTGATGTGAACTGGTCACCTAGATCGTGCGATTTGACCCAGTTGGGCTTTCTCTTGTGGGGTTTTTCTAAAGTCGCAGGTCTAGGCGAATAAGCCACAAACCACAGCGGTACTCAAAGCCAACATAACCCATGCCATCGGCCTAGTAATGTGGATCACAGCGGTCCTAATGCACAGGACACTGCCTGCAGATGTAGGTCTTGATCAATGTGTCAGGTCTGGTGTAAATAGAGGCTGTCCATAAGGCGGTCTTTTGTCTTCGCTACTATAGTGCTGATTGATTATATGTATCTGCTCGAGGCTGTCAGTACCTCTAAGATCTATGCGGATGATGTTGCCATTCTCCCTGTTGGCTCATTTATGACAAATGTCTATTGCAGAGCTCAATGAGTGCTTGATTGATTCTCTTAATACCTGAAATCGTTCTCTCTATGCAAAGCTAGTGCTTAAAGGCATTGTAATCTCGATTTTAGTTCCTGGGGAAGCCAAATATTTGGAAGTTATTCAGTATAGCAAGCTTTTATGGTCAAAGAATGTCGAGTCAAAAGCGGCCAAGGTTTTGTCGGCTATCTGGAAAGGAAAGGCGGTTGTGGTGTCTGCCTAGTAACTTTGTACCACTAAAGGATCTCCATGTTTTGTTCTGGACAACGATAGTACAATGGACCAATGGATTTAACAGACGGACTACATGTTGACGACCCCTGCAGTGAGAACAAACGACGCCTATTTGGATGCCGATTTGTTGTTTGAGGTAGACTTAGGCAAAAAGTCCTAAGCTTCCGGCATGTGATCGAACGCCTCATAACAACATCAGCTTGATATGCGTTTACGCCCCCCACAGAAGAAAAGGACTACAGATTCAAAGTCGACTTCAATAACCTCCTAGATAAAACACACGCTCAACGTCCCAGCTATGACACCAACATTATTCTAGGAGATTTCAACGCGAAGCTGGGTAAGGAGGATATCTATGAACGAGCCGAAGGAAAGCACGGCATACACGACACCACGTCCGAGAACAGAATCAAACGAATAGACTTTGTGACGGGGCGAAATCTCCTGGTAGCTAGCACACGATTCCCACATCTCAATAGCCATAAAGGGACCTGGCGATCTCCTGATCAATTATCTGTTAATCTATTTCAATCGACGACAGACATTCTTCACGCATCTTGGATGTCCGAACTTTCCGAGGAGCCAAAGTGGACTCGGATCATTACCTTCTTGCAGACAAGGTACGTAAGCGATTCTTATACGTCCACGATCACTGCGGAGTCGAGTAAGATGATCAAAATTTGACGTTGGGAAGCTGCAATCGCAAGAGACCGACAAGAACCGACAAGAACCGACAAGACCGACAGTTCGATTCTGATTGTCGTGGGGTGCGCATCACAAAGAACCGATCTCTTAAGTATACTTTTATTTAAAACGTAAACAAAATGAATTGTTCAGCCTGTCAACAAAAAATTGATCGCAGCTGTTCTACAAAAATATTCTGCAACGATTGTAAGCACTATTTTCACAATGCGTGCGTTAACATTTCGGAAGAAGACGCTGATTATTTTAAATCTAGTGGTACATCGTTTCGTTGTGACAAATGTTCAGTTTTGCGACGTCGTTCTCTTCATTTGACTGATCCGGTAGTTTCAAAACCATCTTCTTCTGCTAAAGTTCCGCAAGGCATTAGAAACAACACTCTCTCAACTCCTGTAGAGGCCGCACACGTCATTGACAACGGAAATCAATGCACTCTTCAGTTGATTTACGAAAAAGTTTCGAGATTGGAAGAAACTAACTATCAGTTTTTACAACAAATGAATGAGCTACGCAACGAAAATGCTGAGCTGAAATCGAGAGTCAACGTTTTGGAAAGTAAGTTGAATTGGCAAAGACAACAACTCCTCAGCAACTCGATAGAAATTGTGGGTGTGTCTAATGTCACCGACACGAATGCTATCAAGTTGTCTCAAACTATTTTCTCTAAATCGTTGTCTATTGACGTTCCCGACAATGACATTGAGAAATGTTACATCAAAAAAATTAAAAAAAAAACCTCTTCGGACTTTATGTCGATCATCTGTTTAAAGTTCACTAACCTGTCAACAAAGCAACGAATTATGTGCGCTAAGAGGAAGAACAAAAACAATCTCAATACACATTCGTCTGGCAGTGAGTGTGACATCAGCAGTGGCAGCAGTACTAGCAAAAAAAGGAGAGGTACTGCGATCTACATAAACGACTCTCAAACGAAGTTCACCCAGGCTCTCTATATAAAGACAAAAGAAGCAGCGAAACAGTAGGGAATTAAATACGTATGGTTCAGCAACAACCAAATTCTTACGAGGAAGGTAGAAGGGGGAAAGGTCATCTCTATTAAATCTTTCAACGATCTTGCTCTCATTTAGCTAGATCGTTTTTCCTTTCTTGAAATTCTTTTTCTTTTTTAAATATTAAATGAATATTGATACCGATTCATTAGATGGCTTTTCTACCTCCAATTTAACTGATTCAAATTGTTTTAGTAGCTCCTTCTGCTGTGATAAGCTTTTTATTGTACACCAAAATGTTAGAAGTATGAGAGAAAATTTCTCAGCGCTGGTCGCTCATCTTCAATCTTTTGCTTATGTTCCAGATTTTATTTTTGTGTCTGAAATCTGGATTTATGACGTTGAAAAGAACGATTATTTTTTACCTGGTTTTAAGTTTATTTGTAAAACTAATGAAGGTTACGCTGCAGGTGGAGTTGGTTGTTTTGTTAAAGACGATTTTATGATTCTCGATGTCGTGTGCGTTAATTTATTGAGTGCGGATGTTTTAAAGGTTTCAGTTGAAATTAACCATGTATTGTATGTGTTTATATGTGCCTATAGACTTCATATGTTTAATTTTGTTAGTTTTCTAACTGAGTTTTCTAATCTTCTAAATAATGAAAAGTCTAAAAACTTAATTATAGTAGGTGATTTCAACATCGACATTTTGGATAGTTGTGTAAATGTCTCTAATTATTTAGCATTACTCGCCTCACATGGCTTGACTGTCTATACCACCGAGCCCACTAGGCCTACTTCGGGTAGCTGCCTAGATCATATTTATGGGCGTTTCAGTAATGCTGTGCTTAATGAGTGCCTGAATTGTCTCTTTGATTTTAAAATCTCAGATCATTGCATGACGGGTCTGTTAGTGCCGATCTCCAAAACTAGAAGCTGTGGATATTCCGATTCGTTTCAAAGTAGAGAGAAAGTTAACTTTGGTGCATTAAAATATATTTTATGTGGTGAGTCTTGGGATAATGTTTACTCTTGTAGACGTCCAACGCATGCCTTTACAATTTTTTGTGAAACCCTGAGGAAGCACATTTCGTCTTGTTCGTATCTTCAGCCCTCCAAACAACCTGTTAAAAAACTTAAACCTTGGTTATCTAGTCTATTATTAAAGAAAGTTATTGAGAAAAACAAACTCAGAATAAAGTGTAACAAGTTTCCTGACAACACAGCACTAAAAAGCAAGTATAATAAACTATGTTCCGAACTCAAAAAGGAGATTCCTCTATGTCGTGACAACTATTACCGTGCTAAATTCAGCTCTGCGTGTGGTAATTTAAGAAATGAGTGGCGTTTGGTTAATAGCCTACTGAATAAATCCACTACGGTCAGTAAACCCACTGTGTTGCGTCTAGACAATTCGGATGTTTATGACAAACTTGCTATTGCTAACGCCTTTAATTGTTATTTTGTTAATGTTGGCCGTAGTCTACTTCCCAGCCCTACACTATCAACTGGTTGTTCTTGTCCTTCCATTAGTGAATGTGCTGAGCTATTTCATAGTAGTAGTTTTGTCTTTCAGCCAATAACTTCCCTTGAAATCCTTAAACTTATTTATAAATTGCCCAATTCTTCTTCGTGCGGTGCTGATGGTATTTCCAATTATGTACTTAAAAAAATTGCCTTTTTTGTAGTGGATGTCTTGTCTACTGTTTTTAATCGTTGTGTTCTTGAAGGGGTTTTTCCTGATTGTCTTAAGTGTGCAGACATTATTCCACTTTTAAAAAAAGGTTCCGCTACTATTGTCGGTAATTACAGGCCCATCTCACTTCTTTCTACTTTTAGTAAAATCTTTGAAAAACTTATGAAAAACAGAATTATAAACTTTTTAAGTAAGTCAAATTTTTTCAATCCCAATCAATTTGGTTTTTTAAGAGGCAAATCAACGGAAGATGCGCTTCTTCAGTTTTGTTCCCTTATAATGTCACACCTTGATGGGAAAAAATGTACGGCTGGTCTGTTCATTGACATTACCAAGGCATTCGATATGGTCAACCACAATATCTTATTGAGAAAACTGGATAAGGCTGGATTTCGTGGTTTCATGCTCTCCTGGTTCAGATCTTATCTTGAAAATAGGTCTCAAAGAGTAAAGATTGATAACATTAGGAGCGAAATAAGGCTCCTCAACCTGGGTGTCCCGCAAGGCTCTGTGCTTGGTCCTATTCTCTTCTTAATCTACATTAATTCTCTCTTTGCGCTCAATTTCAAGGGAATACCAACTGCCTTTGCAGATGATATTGGTTTCACCTATGGATTAAGTAACCCCCTAGATCTTGTTGCTTGCATAAATTGGGATCTTAGCCTATTGAGACACTGGTTTGCTGATCATCATTTAGTTATTAGCCCCAAAACTAAGATTATGTTTTTCAGTCTATCTTCAACCTCTGATCTCGATGCTAAGCTTTACTTTCATGCGCCTGAGTGTGGTAGATACAAACTATCAAATTACTACTGTGAGCATGACTCGTTGTCCCCCACCTATTGTAAGAACCTAACCTGTAGTGATAAATGTTTCCTAATAGAGAGTGTAAAGGAATTTAAATATTTGGGGCTTACTCTGGACTTTAGGATGAGTTTTAAGAATCATACTGACTCTCTAAAAAAGTACTTTCGATGCACTCTGCGTCATTTTTATTATTTACGTAATGTTTGCTCAACTAATCTCTTAAAGGCAATTTACTTTGGTATTTTCCAATCCAAGTTACAATATGGAATTGCTTGCTGGGGAGGTGCGTATCGAAATAAAATACATCCTCTGTTGGTTTTGCAAAAAATTGTCCTCAGAAAAATCTGTAGAAAGTCTAATAGACACTCTAGCTTTCCTTTGTTCTGTGCTCTGAATATTCTTCCTGTGCGTCATTTGTACTGTTTCAAAGTCTTAAAATTGTTCTTTATGAAATCCGGCAATCGCAATTTTCGTTTAGTTTCGTGTTATAATCTCCGTGGTAACTTTTCGAATTTATTATCTGCACCCAACTTCCGTACCACTGCATATCGTAACTTTTATTCTGTTCTATCTATTAAATTATTTAACAAACTTCCATACTCTATCAGATCCCTAACTTCATCTGGAACATTCCAAAAACGCTTGAAAACGTGGCTCTTCAGCCTTGATTACTCTACAATAGAATCTTTTATTTCTTAAGTTTTGGTCAAATAAATTGTTCTCATTCTTGTTCTAGCTACTATCTATCTTTCTCGTTCTTCTATTCTTTCTGTTGATTTTTTGAACTGAATTAATTTTTTATACTTCGTTTCATATGATTTTTTAGTTTTTCTTAATTTTTTTTTTATTTACAATGGTTCACCCCACCCTTAATATGTTAGTATTTAGTTTTAATTATTCAATTTGAAGTGACATTCAACTCTATTTTTTACTTCATGTATATAAATATCGATTGTCACCTTTCTTATATTGCTATATTTCTAGTAGTATGTTATATTGAAATCTTGCTGTTACGAATGAATTTATAAGAAAATAAATCTAATCTAATCTAAAAAAAATCTAGAACTTTGCCGATCGCTCTCTCAAGAACCGATGCAAACTGCATAAACCGTTGAACAGCATTGGAAACGTTGTCAAAGCGCCATCAGGGATGCTGCCTCTGATGTATTAGAATTCCAGCCACTACCTAGGAGAGAGGGGGTACATGCAGAAAAACAGAAGGCATACATGGCCACGTTGCATAGACGTACGAGAGCTGTTGGTGAGCTCTATGAGTGGAAAAGAAGGGAGGAGCACGCGCTTTTCAGAAGGAAAAAGAAAGAACATGAGAAGCGCGTGATCGAGGAGATGGAGATATCTGATCGCAGGGACGACGTTCGAAAGTTACGAATATGCCAAGCTTATACATAAAGCCAGAGCGGAAGCCTGCAGGGATAAACACAGGCGCCTGGTAGTTGAATCACAGTCGATGCTAAGAATGTGGAAAGACTATTTCTGCTGACTGTATAACGGCGGTCAGGCAGAACGCACCATTCACACTGGACGAAGATGAGAGAAAATTACGTCAACCCGACTTAGACGAGGTTAAGATAGCGGTATCAAAACTGACGTCTAATAAAGCTGCTGGCACCAACAGCCTGCCTGCTGAGCTATTTAAGGCAGCTGCAGATGAGCTGGTTCAGAACATGCACAAGCTCATCCGTAAGATATGGTCGGAAAAGAGCATGCCCGATGAATGAAATCTCAGCATCGTTTGCCCAGTTCATAAAAAAGGAGACGACTCCTATAACTACGCCAACAATGGGGGAATAAGTCTCCTTAACGCGTATAAAATCTTTTCTGTCGTGCTGTGTTCTTATCAATGTGGCTTCAGGCCAGGAATATTCACGATAGACCAAATATTCACACTGCGGCAGATCTTGGAAAAGACCCATGAATTACAGGTGGACACAAGCCACATTTTCGTCGATTTTAAAGCCACATATGACCGTGTCTGGAGGGACGAACAATATAGAGCCACGTTGTGTTTTGACACCCCTACTCTTCAGGTTGTGCAGGATGACAATGGAGAATTCTCGCTGCTCCGTTAAGATCCGTAAGGAGTTAACCAAGACCTTCTATGTCAAAAAGGATTCAGACAGGACGACGCACATCATTATCAACATCATTCTTGAAATGATCACAGGCCAATACAAGAGGCATGATCTACTTTAAGTCTGCACAATTGCTCGCATACGCTGATGTCATTGACGTGATTGGGAGAACGCAGCGAGACGTCAATTAAGCTTTTGTGAGCATTAAAGCAGAAGCGGCTAAAGTGGGTCTGAAGGTAAACGAGGACAAAACTAAATATATGCTGTCGTCAAAGAAAGATGCACTACATCGACGTCATGGCCAGAACGTCACCATTGGCAGCTATAACTTTGATGTAGTGAAGGATTTCGTCTACCTTGGCTCACTGCTAACAAGACACAGAATAACTCTTGCTAACCGCTGTTTCTTCGGGCTCAAAAGGCAATTGAGTAGTAGAGCCCTTAATCATCCCGATCCTCTTCTGTGGCGCAGAGGCTTGGACCTTATCAAAAATGAATGAAGAGGCCCTTGGTCGTTATAACAGGAAAATTCTGTGTACCTTCTTCGGTTCCATTTGTGTTGACGGAGAATGGAGGAGAAGATTCAATCAAGACTGTACAGCGACATCGGTCTACTATGACGTCTACGGAGCCAACATCTAGGATGGCTAATCCATGTAGAGCGAATGGACAGCACAGCGCCGACCCGAAGAGTCTTCGACTCCAACCCGGAAGGACGACGTTGCAGAGGACGGCCGCTTCTAAGGTGGCGCACACCCCAGCGGGACTATCCACCTTGCCGTGGTGCTGGGGCTTACACTGGCCAGGGAAGCCTTGTCAACGACATGGGTTCCGGGCCGGGAACCAAGAGATAGTCAACCCTACTCCAGTGGCGGTGTGAGCTTCTTAAAACCGTGCCGAAGGATGAAAGGTTGGAGGGTTTATTTCCAACCGCTAACGAGCTCCCTTAGGTGCACAGGCGAGGCCTAAGGTATTCAAATGCCTTACTCCGATATTCGGCGGCTCTGTCGGAGTGGACCCATATTTCCGGCCGTACTCGTGGGTACAAAATTTCAAATTTAAACAAAACAAAAACACAAAAAGAAAGTAAAGAGGAAGAGCTCTCTCTCGAGTCGGTGGCAGACGCACTACTTGCTGTGGTCAGTGATAGAGAGGAAGAAGCCAAACCTAGGGGATCCAGCGTGTTAGACGAGGTCATCTCCAAGGAATTAGAGGAGGAATTACTCGCTGATTCTGAAGAGACAGCCCAAGAAGGTTTAACACGGAGAAAGGATGCCAAGAAACCTAAGAAATTAACCCAAGGAAAGCTGAGGCTTAAGGAGTACAAAAAAGCTGTACACCTTAAGCGCTTGCTTGAGGAAAAGGGCAGACCCCTGCTCTCCGATATGGAGAAGGAGAAGCTCGCTTGGGCAGAAGAGGTGATTGCCAAGGATGTCCTAACGAGACCAAGGGCTGACAAGGGCACATCCGGCAAAAAAGTCAGAGAAGGCAAGGGGGATAAAAAGACCATAAATCCCCCCAAGAAAAGGGAGCGGAGGGCTGGGCCAGGTGGAACCGAAGCCGATAAGGCGGGTTCTAGCTGCACCCAGACCCTAGGCGAAGGTGAGAACCTGAAAACCAAGGGCACGGGAAGGACTGTAGCCGCTAAGGCAGGTTCTACTAAGGTGGCCCCTAACGCGGTCGATAAGACTGGTAAGGGCAAACCAGAAAACGTGCCAGCTCCCAAGAAAAGAGAGGATTTCAAGGCGAAGAGGGTAAGATCCCAAGAGGAAGCCGGAAATCCATCAAAAAGAGTGAAGGTCAACACGGCAGTGCAGTTCGGAGGGGCTGCTCGGAATGCTTTACAGCTAGCTGTGATAGATTCCGGCAGGCCGAGTGGCCAGTATACCTTCGAACAGGGGAAGATGATCGAGAAGGCTTTGGCTAGAGCGATCTTCGACCACATTCGAGGGAATACTGGGAAAACTGCGCCAACGTTTGGTCTCACTAACTGGAGGCGAGGTGTGAGTAGGCTGGACTGCAAGGACCAGCTATCACATGACTTTGCGAAGAAGGTTGTACCCACCTTCAAACTGTGGGAGGGGGCTGCACTAAAGGCAGTCCCCTTGGACGAGGTACCAGAGAGGCCTAAAGCCAAGATGAGCGTACCGGAAATGGAATTCGAGAAAAGCGAGATCCTCGGCTTTCTAAAGGCACAAAACCCAGCGGTCCCTATGGATGACTGGGAAGTAGTAGCAATTGAGAGCAACGAAGACGGCACAAAAAGCATAATCTTTGTTATCGAGGATCCGCCGGAAGCGATGAAAAAAGAGAGGCATATGCGCCTATTCTTCGGGGCTGGTGAGTTTAATGTGAGACTCATGAAGAAGGCGCAGCCTGGCGGTACGGCAGCTGTGGTGAAGGAAAGTGCTACTAAAAATGAAAGTAGTGCAAATAAACCTGCATCACAGTAAGGCCGCATCAGCCAATCTTATGCTGCTCATGAACAAGGAGCAGCTTGATGTGGCCCTGATCCAAGAACCATGGATCCTCCATAATCGGGTTAAGGGATTAGGGTCATCGAAATACAGCCTCTTTTATAACAGCAGCGAAGGCAAGGTTAGAACTTGTATCGTTGCTAGCAAAGATCTCCACGTACTAATGTTAACTAATTTCAGCTCGGGTGACCAGACGGTGGTGGAGGTTACGGGAAAGGAGGGTGAACTAACGATGGCTTCGGTTTACCTACCGTACGACGAAGGCACGGACGTCCCCTCTAGAGAAACAAGGTCATTGATCGCAATGGCCGAACAAGGTAAGAAGAACTTAGTCGTAGGGTGTGATGCTAACGCCCATCACACTACTTGGGGTAGCTCTAATACCAATAGTAGGGGTGAGGCTTTGTTCAGTTTTGTCCTTAGTACTAACCTAGTTATATGTAATAGGGGTGATTCACCAACATTTATTACTAGTAACAGAAGGGAAGTCTTAGACATAACGCTTATAAATGATAATGGTACTGCGGAGATCTCGAACTGGAGAGTATCTGACAAAGCATCACTTTCTGATCACTGTTGGATCCTCTTCGACTTGAATGTCCGTAGGCCGGATAGGAAAGTGTTTCGGAATCCCCGGAAGGCGAACTGGCAGAGGTTTAACGCGGAGCTGGGTGGGACCCTCAACCGGCTTCCGGATGGGAACCCCGACTCCACGGAAGACATCGATGAGATGGTACTGAACCTTACCAGCAAGCTAAATCGGTCATTTGAGAAGGCATGTCCTACCAGACGACCCAGTAAAAGAAACCACCCACCATGGTGGAATGCTAAAATAGCAGAGCGGCTTCGTATCTCTAGGCTCAGTTGGAACCTGGCAAAGTAGGGGGCCATTGAATGGTCAACCTATAGAGATAATGTTAAGCGACTCAAAAAAGAAATTAGATTCGCCAAGAAGGACTCTTGGAGAAGCTTCTGCGGCTCTATTGAATCATGTACGGGTGCAGCTCGTCTGAGGAAGGTCCTTGCAAAAGCTCCCACACAGATGTCCTCTATAAAGAGATCTGATGGTAGCTGGACAGACTCAAACGAGAGCGTGCTTGATTCACTATTGAAAGGTCATTTCCCTGGCTGCGAGGATGCAGGAATCTTCAATTCAGCGGACACGTTGCCAAGGGAATGTATTGAGCATGAGACAGTCGATAAGATTGTTACGGGGAATAAGATCCTGTGGGCAATCAAATCTTTTGACCCCTACAAGGCACCGGGAATGGATGGGATCTTTCCGATCATGTTGCAGGAGTCATGCGAAGTCATTCTTCCATGGCTGGAGCGCATCTACTCCTGGTGCCTCAGGATGGGTTATGTTCCTCAAGCGTGGAGGGAAGTTAGGGTGGTTTTCATACCCAAATCGGGTAAAGTCAGCCACACTACTGCAAAGGACTTCAGGCCTATTAGTCTGTCGTCCTTCCTGATGAAAACGCTGGAGCGAATAATAGATTTGTACGTAAGAGAAGAGATTGGGGACGGTTATCTGTCACAATCACATAATGCGTACATAAGGGGAAAGTCGGTGGATACTGCTCTGCATAGGGTAGTCTCTGCGATAGAAAAATCGCTCAGTATCAAGGAATTCACTCTAGGTGCTTTCCTGGACATTGAGGGTGCCTTTAACAACGTGAGTACCGAGGCAATAGTGTCCAGCCTTCATATGGCCCAAATAAACCCGGGTGTATGCAGGTGGATTGGGCAAATGCTGGGTACTCGTATAGTAAATTCGACGATAGGGGGAGCATGCGGAAGGGTGAGGGTAAATAAAGGCACACCACAAGGTGGCGTTCTGTCACCCCTCCTATGGCTCCTTGTGGTCGACGGAATGGTCAAGATTCTGGAGACGGAGGGTTTTAATGTTACGGCCTACGCCGATGACATTGCCATTTTAGTCTCTGGAAAATTTACGCAGGTCCTCAGCGATAGACTAAGCTATGCACTGATGTTAGTGGATAGCTGGGTCAAGGGGCGAGGCCTGGGAGTAAATCCGGCGAAAACAGAGGTAGTACTCTTTACAAGGAGAAGATCTGTACCAAGATACACCTACCCCCGTATGAATGGTATAGATCTGATCCCTGGACAATCTGCGAAATATCTGGGCACAATCCTGGACTCCAAACTTAGTTGGAGAGAAAATATTGAGGAAAGAATCAAAAAGGCCTATGTGGCACTATATTCGTGCAAGGTAGCCTTTGGAAAGACATGGGGCCTCAAACCGAGGTTAGTACATTGGTTATACACTGCGGTAGTAAGACCTATCCTAGTCTATGGCTCGGTTGTCTGGTGGAAAGCGCTTGAGAAAAAGTGTCATCTTCAGAGTGTGTCAAAGGTTCAAAGGGCGGGCTGTCTGGCGGTGACGGGATCTATGAAGTCCACACCAACGGCGGCCCTTGAAGTCATGCTGAGCCTCCCACCCCTGGACTTGTACTGCGAGAGCGTCGCAACCAGAACTGCGCTAAGATTACAGGAATTAGGTCTCTGGAAAAAGAGTCCTCATGGACATACATCAGTCTTGGATCGATGGGCCGTCTCGAGATTCAGAACCGTAACGGACTATGTCACCCGACTTCCTTCCTGGGAGAGGAGATTCTCTATTAGAATTCCCTCCAGGGAGGAATGGACCGGTGACATGGTACGCACGGAAAGTGAACTGGCACTCTACACCGACGGATCCAAAATGGATGTTGGCACAGGTGCCGGAGTCAACTTTGAGTCTCGGGATATGCATCGCTCCTACAGGCTCGATGATGGATGCAGTGTCTTCCAAGCTGAGGTCTTCGCTATCAAGCAAGCGGCGGACCTGATCAGCAAAGAGAATATCACAGGAAAAAGGATCAGCATCTATGTTGACAGCCAGGCAGCCATTAAGGCTCTGCAGGCAGCATGGATAAGATCCAAACTCGTCAAAATCTGTAAGGAGAAGTTAGAAGAGATATCCAATGTAAATGAGGTGACCCTTTGCTGGGTACCTGGTCATATGAATATCTCCGGAAACGAGAGGGCGGACGAGTTGGCTAGGGTGGGATCAGGTGCTAATATTGCGCAGATCTCAGCTGATGCCAAAACACCACTCAGTGCGCTCTACAGGGAGATACAGACGGAGCTATTGGCGAAAGCCAATAAGCGATGGTGTCGCTTAGATACATGCGCAACGGCGAAATTGACCTGGCCCGTCTATGATAAGAAAAGAACGGAAAATCTGCTGAAGTTCAATCGTGGGAACATTCGACTGGCAGTCGGTGCCCTCACCGGGCATTGCATGCTATCTTATCATGCAGCTCGACTAGGCCAGCCCTACAATGACTTCTGTAGAAGCTGCAGGGACGAAGAGGAAATTGAGTCCGTTCGTCACCTGCTGTGCGAATGCCCGGCGCTAGCCCAAAAAAGGAATATTTTCCTGGGAAGATACTTCCTTTCGGGACTAGAAGAGGTAATACTAGGATTTTTATCCTCGTCTGGCTGGTTCAGCTCGACAGTAAATGTATAGGTATCAACGGGTTAAACAAAACAGGTGGGCACAATGGACTCAACGTAGTCTACGTGAGCCTTGACTTTACGTCAATAGGGCACCCATATACCTAACCTAACCTAAGGTGGCGCACACAGGTGGAAAGGGACCTTAACTAACTGAGCGTGCGCCACTGGAAACAGCTTGCGAAAGATCGTGCTAGCTGGAAAGGCTTGTTGGTTGAGGCCCGTGTTCACCCCGAGTTGTAGCGCCACCTTAGTAAGTAAGTTAGATAGAAAATGAGTTTTGAAACTTCTACCTCCCTTAAAGCTTTTGAACTTGAAAATGACTACATTCCTGTGCATGTTCATCTCGATTGCCGGTTTGAAGGATTGTCAGTGAATGAATAGCATTCAGCTCGCTGGGCCTAGAGTCTGTCCTCTATCCCCTGAGCCTAATTCATGATGCTCAAGTCGTATTATTCAAATCCATAAAACGGAAGGAATTGTAACCGAAAAAAAGAAAATGAGACTAGAGTCACGTTTTGTTAGGTTAGGTTAGGTAAGTGGATGCCCTATTGACGAAAGGTCAAGGCTCACTTAGACTACGAGGAGTCGGTTGTGCCCAGTTAACGTTTAACCCGTAGAAACCTAAACATTTTCGGTTGAGCTGAACCACTAAGATGTAGAAAGAAATCCTAATCGTCTGTTTACCTTCTCTAGTCCCGAAAGGAAGTAACTTCCAAGAAATGTGTTCCTTTTTTGGGCTAGTGCTGGGCATTCACACAGTAGGTGACGAATGGATTCAATTTCCTCTTCGTCCCTGCAGATTCTGCAGAAGCCATTATGGGGCTGGCCTAGTCCGACTGAATGGTAGGATATCATGCATTGCCCGATGAGGTCACCGACTGCCAATCGAATATTCCCACGACAGAACTTTAGCAGACTTTCTGTTCCTTCTGTGGCCGTGGTGCAGTGGCAAAACTGTCGAGCGGAAGTTCTGTAGTTCAAAGTATGTTCATAGACAAAGAAATGCAACTCCTATAAGGAAAGGTTGTGCAACACAGCTGTTGGGAAGTGATCAAAAATTACTGATGAAGGCATAAGACTCGCAGTAAATGGTCACTTCAAATTCATACTCTGTGTGTGCAGTTCTAATATAACGCCATAATGGCATAGAACATTACCTGGGAACTACAACCAACGTGAAAATTCAGTCGAGCTCCTCTCGAATCCTATCTAGGGCAACCACCCCTGGAAAGTAGTAAACGAACATCTACGACAAAAACCATCTGCACTCTGTCCAGAGTGTGTGACAAACATCATCAGAGTATAGGTTAGGTTAGGTACATGGGTACCCTTTTGACTCACGTAGACTACGTAGAGGCCATTGTGCCCAATTGATTTATTTAACCCGTTGATACCTAGACATTTATCGTTGAGCTGAACCACCTAGACGAGGATAAGAATCCTAGTATTCTGTTCAGCCCAATATTACCTACCTCTCCTATTCCCGAAAGGAAGTATCTTCCTAGGAATGTATTCCTTTTTTGGGCTAGCGCCGGACATTCGCACAGCAGGTGACGAATGGATTCAGCTTCCTTTTCGTCCCTGCAGCTTCTGCAAAAGTCATTGTAGGGCTGGCCTAGTTTGAGCTGCATGGTAGGATAGCATGCAGTGCCCGGTGAGGGCACCGACTGCCAGTCGAATGTTCCCACGATTGAACTTCAGCAGATGTTGATCCTTTTTCCTGAGATATTCTCTCTGCTGATCAGGTCCGCCGCCTTCTTGATAGCGAAGACCTCAGCTTGGAAGACACTGCATTCATCATCGAGCTTATAGGAGCGATGCATATCTCGAGACTCAAAGTTGACTCTGGCACCTGTGCCAATATCCATTTTCGATCCGTCGGTGTAGAATGAAAGCTCACTTTCCGTGCGTACCAAATCACCGGTCCATTCCTCCCTGGAGGGAATTCTAATAGAGAATCTCCTCTCCCAGGAAGGAAGTCGGGTGACATAGTCCGTTACGGTTCTGGATCTCGAGACGGCCCATCGATCCAAGACTGATGCCTTTTTCAGAGGCCGGATTCCTGTAGTCTTAGTGCAGTTCTGGTTGCGGCGCTGTCGCAGTATATGTCCAGGGGTGGGAAGTTCAGCATGACTTCAAGAGCCGCCGTTGGTGTGGACTTCATAGATCCCGTCACCGCCAGACAGCCTTCCCTTTGAACCCTTGACACACCCTGAAGATGACACTTTTTCTTAAGCGCTTTCCACCAGACAACCGAGCCGTAGACTAGGAAAGGCCTTACCACCGCAGTGTACAACCAATGTACTAACCTCGGTTTGAGGCCCCATGTCTTTCCAAAGGCTACCTTGCACGAATATAGTGCCACGTAGGCCTTTTTGATTCGTTCCTCAATATTTTCTCTCCAACTAAGTTTGGAGTCCAGGATTATGCCAAGCTATTTGGCAGATTTTCCAGGGATCAGATCTATACCATTCATACGGGGGTAGGTGTATCTTGATACAGATATTTTCCTTGTAAAGAGTCATAAGAGTATAACTCTTGAACCAAGTTGATCTAGCATGTACCTGATTGACACCATCGCTTATTGGACTTCGCTATTAGCTTCGCCTCTATTTCCCTGTAGAGTCCCTGTAGAGTATATTGGCGTTTTAGCTTCAGTTGCGATCTGCGCGAAATTTGCGCCTGATCCTAATCTAGCTAGCTCGTCCGCCTTGTCATTTCCGGAAATATTTACATTGCCTGGCACCCAGCAGAATGTCACTTTGTTGACATCTGATATCTCCTCTAGCCTCTCTTTGCAGAGTTTGATGAGTTTAGATCTTATCCATACTGCCTGGCTTTTTTCTGAGAGATTCTCTCTAAGAATCGGGTCTGCCACTTCTTTGATTGCGAAAACCTCAGCTTGGAAGACGCTGCAGCCATCATCGAGCGATGTATTTCACGAGCACGTTTTGTTTAGTTTACACCATGCATGTCCATGTCCATTGCTCAAGTGACTACATTTTGACATTGCCCACTCATGTCAGAAGAAACTATCACGATCGTGTCACCTACACAAATGTATTCATTTCTTTCCATATCTACGAACGTAGTGTACAAACGGTAACTACTCGTTTAGACGTCAATCATGAGCGTAGATCCTCATCTGCCCTAGACAAAAAAAGCGCCTAATTCCTTCCCTCTCGCCACAGGAATGTGACAAGGGACAAAAAAGCTGAATGCTAACCAATTATCTAAAATGGAAAACGGCCACGACAACCGCCACTGTCTATCGATCAGAAATATGTACCGAGTATGTCCGGCAATCACAGCCGGACGGTATTTCATTTGTGAAGAAGGAACAAATCCCTCATAGACCGAGTGTCTCTGGTCGAACGATTTACTGTCGGAAAGTTGCAATCCACTATGTTGGTCCTTCAGGTCTCATGAATTCCACCCGCCACATGATCATGCATTTTACTCAGTCATCTCACGTCACCGGTAGTTGATTTGATTGGTTTTTTTGGTTTTTGCTCATCTCAAAATCGAATCACTGGGATACTATTGATCAGGTTGGTGAACCGTTAGGAGATCATTATTATTCAGTGGCGATTATCAAATCGCTCATAATTAACCCCATCGGTATGATCAACCCTATAGCGTACGTAATGAGCCTTTCTGTGAGTGAACTGACGGACACGGTACTCACCCGTCCGGAAGTTCTCAGGCAATAAGCGCGATTGTGCCTTTTGATTACTCAAACAGGTGGTAAACAAAAACACACAAACACATATGTATGTATGTATGACGAACGGAAGGGGAAGCCATTTTTGGCACGTGGCCGTGGTCTGGGCGGCAGGAGGTACAATAGAACGATGCATACAGACGTAACATTAGGGCGCAGGTCACACGTGCCGATCGACACTGATCGTATACTTTATAAAACCGCCATGTTCCAATTGCCCGTTAACCGCAGAGGATACCTTGTACGTGCCACTACTTTGCGTGCGTAAGTCAGGGTTTACTACTACGAGTATGTACCTACCACCCGCACACCTTCCTTCCTTCCTTTGTTTCTTTGTTTCTGGCTTTTGTGTCATAATTCCTAGTGACAGCGATGACATTACTGATACTTCCCACTACATACTAAGTGATGGACGGTTGTACCTGTGGGTTGTCGGTCAGCCGACTGGGTAACGGTTGACTCTTGATTGCACTTAGTAGTCGTCTACTCGTATATGACGGTAAGTGATTTCTATTGTTTACATCATTCGTCCGGTGCTTCTTCCGTTTTTAGACTATACGCGCGTACGAATAACGAATGGATGTAGGTACACGTAGTGGGCTCTTGTGTATGAGTAGGTTTTCAGCCCTCTTAATGGTGTCAGCTGGGAGGAAACGTTGATATGCTAACCGCAGGTGGAATGATAATGAACACTATGCCTGATAAGGTGTAGACGATTTTTTTTAAATTTTTATTTTCGGATACAAAATTGCCGATAGTACGGGTATGTAGTAAGTAGTAAGTATCTAGTTGGAAGTTGATGGAATGAAAAATGTAAAAAGAATGAAATCGCTGACAGATTCCTCAACAATCGTCATTATCATCATCATCGTCGTCGTCGTCGTTGTCGTTATTGTTGTTGTGTCGTCATCGGTTTAGTTGGTTTGAGATAGTCTTTTTGATCCTGTCTGAATCATTACCTCTGGGCTGTCTGCCTGACTGGCTGATCTTCGTCATCATCTCATCACTGCTGTAGCAACAACTAACCAACCATCCATCCATCCATCCTTCCATCCATCGGTCCATAACGATCGTCTCGCAAGATGCAGTGAACTGAACGTATAAACTATCACGCAGAGTGCGTCTTTTACTGCGTTTCTTGGGATGCCCTCGACCGTTTGGATGGCTTCGCAACTAATGTGTTATTCATGAGTCTCTCTCTCTGGCCAGTAGGGGGAAAAACTGGATAGGAATTTTAGTAACTTATTCTTATATAGAAGGCAGATAATGCACTTATACCCGTGATGGTTCCGCACAGAGTACCAGATCTTGTGTGAGTTTATTGTATGTGTTTGTTGGGTTTTTGGAAAGTTCAGGCTTGACTTTCTTCAAGTAGTATGTATTGGAGGGCAGATTTGTTGTGCTCAAACCCATTATCGTCATCAGAAGTAGTATGGTTTCAGTACATGACAAAAAGAAATCTCTGAGGTTTCCTTCCTCATAACGTCGTCGTTGTCGTTGTTGACGTTCGTCTCGTTGTCGTTCGAGTTATCCTCTCGTTGGTTGGTACATATACTCGTATATACACGCACGATAGTAGGATGACATTGTCTTTGTCATTGTCTCTTGAAACATTGATTGCCCTTTTCCGAATATTGCAAGATCTTTACAGATCTCTTCTTCATGGATGGCCCCCAGGTTAACTAACAATCAGAGACTTTTGCAAGCTCTCTCGCGCCAATCTTCAATCTTTGATAGTAGGAAGGTAGAATGCAGGCAGCATCCCCAATGTGACGCGCACCATGCCGACTAGGACGTAATAAAATAAATTTGTTCTTCTTACGTTGGTTGGTTGTTTTCCTTTTTTCTTTGCTCCCAATGTCCTTATTTCAATCGATCAATTTGATTAAAGAAAAAAATAAATACAACCGACTGGGCTGGGTTGGAATTTCAAAGTTGACTGACCGTGTCACCACCACCGATCAGAGAAGCTCTATGATCAAGATCTCGACCTATGTGCCATCTCCAAATGGAGACATCAAATACACATTACGTACTTATGTACATTATTCAATTACCGCGTAGTGGATTTGCGAATCTTAACAACTCACGGTCCATCTTGCGTCGTCATTATTTTAAATGAAATTTATTACATCAAATTATTCAAGGAAGCATTGCTCGACGAGTGAGGGGAGCGGGGCCAAAAAAAAAGCTGCCTCATATCGCACATAATATTTTCAGACAGGAATCCCATGACCATCAAGAAGCAACCAATCGAGCCAGTGGCAATATACTCGTACTCATAGTGTCTGGCAAGAACCTGTAGAACAGCCTTTGGGCCAATGGTCTGCACCGGAGACTCGACGACGTTTACTGGTGATATGGCGAAATGTTAGGAAAGGGAAACAATCAGAGATTCCGATGCGATCCCAGGGCAACTGAAACAAAAATCTCGAATTAAATTAACCGAATGCAGAGAGGAGGAGAGGAAAAAAAGGACAAATTCTAAAGTTGTACGCGTACGCGCAGTTTTTTGTGTCCATATCGTTTATGGACAACGTTTCACTGGTAGACGAAGATGCATTATCCGACTACTGTGACGCGACGACGAGCAGGAACAGTGGACGGGCAGGGATAAGGCTCTTCGTAATTTCTGATTATCAACAACTATTTAAGAACGCGTTCATCGATCGATATACATGTATGTAGCGATCGATACTTGAACTCGCAAACTGTCATTCGAACAATACTTGTATCGTATATGTACGTATGTATGTGATACTACTCAGCAAACCACCTACTACCTACCACGAACTACTATGCGACTGCGCGACAGAGTGGTACGATGACGATCACCAATGATCAATGATGAAGATCACGACGATGATGATGACGATGATCTGCATTATTTATATGTATGACTCGTGCTGTGATGTTTTCCCATCCATTTTTCCTCCAACACCACCACCATCACCATAGGAAAAGGACGGACGACGACAATGATGACAATTTTGGTCTGCTTCAACGTTTGGGATTACCCTTTCTTCAGTGAGTAATTCAGGTTTCATAGGGCGGTAGCGGTTGTTGCACTCAATACCTGGTATATTGCTCATTATTAATTCGCATCATGGCCAGGACACGGCTATAAACAATAATACTGTCTGCCCTAATGGATTCCCTGCTGAAAATGCTTTAATTAGGTTTTGAGAAAAACGAAAAACTCATGGAATTCCACTCTGTCCAGGGAATGCGATGCTATGTGAAAAATTAAGGATATTTCTTCTTATACCTTTACTTCTACCTGTCTCTCTCTCTCTCTCTTACATACTCTATCTCTCGCTCTCTCTCTCTTTCGTTGATATTGAATTGGATCTAGATCGAAGTCACATTGCTATATTGCACTTACGAGCAGTTAGGTACATAGCTGGGCAGGAATATTCGCCCGAGGACAGCCTAGTGGTTCGGTTGACGTTTAAATATTGTGACACACGTGAAGCGTACTCGAAATGGGATCATTCGGTAATTGCTCTGGCCATCCTCTCTCTGTTATAGTCACATATACAACAAATGTACATAGTTGCAGCTATCGCTACCATTGTCTCATTCCGTTTACCATTTTAGGTTTAAGCATTTATCAAGGAGAGCTTCGATGGTGTAACTTTGATTCCTGATCGTGATTTATGCCATCTCGCCTCCCTACGAGCTGGACGGACTTTGAAATTCCTTATTCCTTCCCCCACACACAACATGTTTATGATAATTTGGAAAGGGTATCCGTACAAATAGCGACCACGATTATGCTATCCGCATACCTAATAACAGCTCCTCGAAATATACATCTATAAATAGTGTTAAGAAAAGCAGACTTTCTTCTGATTTTACTCTCTCAAGCCCCCTTTTCTCCTGCTACTCTTTTCCCTTGATCAAGGAAGATTTGAAAAGAAGAACACGCCAGTTCTACATATATACCCATACTCGAAGGAGAAACGAAACAGATATGATCGAGGAAAAGAAAACAAAAGTTCGCTGCATATCTACTTTCCTCGATGGCAAGCGTGTCCGAAAATAATGGCCATTCCGAAAATAGACAAAAATCATTCGCTCTAAAACACAACACGTTGTATCGGCCCGTTTTTGAAAGCATACGAATTTGTACGAACCAAATCCATCCGAGTGCCCCCTCCGTTCCATGTAGATAGAGCGTGGACGCATAGCTAAAGGGATACCTGTATCTATCCGGCTTTTATGTGTGCTACATAAACATGTTTGTATGAGTGTATGATCCAAAATTGTAGTTATTAAGGATAGTGGCTTCTGGCTTTTTTTGTTTTGGCAAGGAGCAAGACGTAGCGATCTATGACGTAAGGCTCCTATCCATATATGTATGTATGTATAGGCCTTCTATGTATGTACATGCCTTCTATATATTCATGAATTTATTTTCTCTTTTGATTTCGTGATTTGTGTTGTATCTAAATATAAAAATGGATTTTCTGATTTGCTGTTTGTTTTCGTTTGATCTGCATATTGTCTTGTAGCGACCTAAAATATGATACATCGGCCCGGTATGTGCTGAGAAACTGTTCAGGAGACGGGCAATTTGACTAGATTCTGTCATACGATACTAATGATGATTCCAGCACATCATCTAAACTTTTAAGTGTGTACCCCAGGTTTGATGGTTGAAGACTCATTTAATCGGCCACTTTTTTGCCAAACTTTTGTCTTTTCCCTGACATATGTATGTATGTACATATAGAAGTAAGTTGCTTGGCATTAGAGTCTACAGGGAGCTGAATACTGCAATTCAATTAAAAAAAAAACTGCTCATCTTGGCTTTGGGGGTATTCAAGTATTACGTAACGCAATTGGGGGGAGGGGGGTCTTGTAAAACGTTACGATGCGTTACAAGCTCGGGAGGGGGGGTTCGAACAACGCGTTATGTAACATTTTTTTTATTTAAATAAAAAACTAGGGAATTAGTCTCCGAAGTTGGCAACTCTTTTCGTTTGTGTTTTACGGCTAATCCCTCGACTGTTTTGCTCATCATTTTTTTAGGGTTCCGTACCCGAAGGTAAAACGGAACCCTATTACTAAGACTTCACTGTCCGTCCGTCCGTCCGTCTGTCACCAGGCTGTATCTCATGAACCGTGATAGTTAGACAGTTGAAATTTTCACAGATGGGTGATTCCATGGTAACTCGCATTACGTTCGGAACGATTCATAGCTAATAAACTGAAATTTGCATCTGAATGCCAACATTAAATTACACAAATCATATTATTTTCTCACCTAATAACCATTTCCAGAGCGAGGTAGAAACAAATATTTTTTGATAACTAAATATTTACTAAACAAAAAATAAAATCATGTTGGTAACTCGCGTTACAGTTTTTGGACACTGGGTTTTGCAAATATAGTTTACTAAACATTTTCTGCGAAATTTACCAAATAAAGTGGATTTGTTACATAGAAGTGAAATGAAGATAACCAGATCTGTTCATCATTAATGAGAAAATTAATATTTAAGGCGAAATTTTAAAGAAAATTTTAAAAATGTACGGTAACTCGCGTTACACAAAATCGGTAACTCGCGTTACTTCCCCTTCTTACTTCAAAAATGAAAGTTTCAGAAGCAAATTCGCCAAAATTTATCTTAAATGCATTAAAGGTGAAACGACTTGTTTTTATTATTTAATAATTTATAACATTGATAGTGGTGTATTATCATCACTGCTGTCACTATCTGATGTATATACCTGGCTGTAAAAACTTAATTTTCCCCTGACGCTCACGTTCAAGTCTGAAAGTGGCATTTTACCTATAAGCACCCGAACTAGAAAGAAATTCAAAGGGAATAAGGTCTTAGTGTGGATAAAACGTGATACAAATTGGTGACGCGAGTTACTGGTAACTCACGTTACAAAAAATAAACGAAAATTCTTATGGAAGTAATGTGCAACAGAGAAACTTTAGTTTGTTTATCGATAAAGAATAACACGTTAAAACAGGAACAGAGTTTTTAATTAATTTGAATAATTAAAAATCAAAATATAGCAAAAAAGTGTCTGCAGTGGTAACTCGCGTTACAGAAAAATGATGCACTTTCCATTTATTATTTTACACATTAAATCTTATGCTAAAGAACTATTTTGACATAGTATCGATCGCTTGAAATAGTATAAAACTAGTCACCTAAACTCACTACCAGCTTTAATAAAACAATCACTATAATTTATTTTCTTTTTGGGCACGTTTACGCCAGCAGTTGTTGCTCATTTGCAATGGCAAGCTTGCATTGATTTTATAATGGCATATTCCCATATGTCTTACATAGAACACTTGGAAGAAGTGTTGTCGCATTTAGTTAATAAGTAGGAATAAGTAGAAAGTCGAAAAATTAATTTTTTTTTTTTCTAACTTCATGTCCGCTTTTCATGGAATTTACCAGATGATGTATTTCTGTAGCCGCTACCACGACAAATACTAAAAACAGAACAAAATGAATATTTAAGGGAGGCTCCCATACAACAGACATGATTTTCATCCAAAAAATTCCCTTGGTCACATACTGAACTAAGGTTAGTCGACAATATATTTGTGTCTTTGATGAATTAATCCTAGCTGCAAACCTTTTCCCCATATTTGTTGTTATTCACCTTTTCACATCGTTGACACATATGATCAACTATATTTCATCATGAAATTGCCAGCGCAATTGTGCCAAAAAAAAAATGCCAACCTGCCCTTCGGCAGCTCAAGAAGCACTAATTGGACTTACTCGACTGCACCTTTTTATTAAAAATGTCGCATTGCGTAGTGCAATCAGAATTCTTCGCTCGGAAAGAATTCCGACCTATGGGTCACATGCCAATCCTGCAACAGCTTCCTGAGCTGGATATGAATACCACGGTCTCAGACGCATTACCACACACCTTCCCTTTTGACAAGAAGAGATTTAAGATGTTGATCCCAAACCGCACAGCTTGGAAAACCAGTGATCTCTTGCTCAACGTCAAAGGCCTTAGGTGGTATACTGATGGCTCCAACATTTTTTCTGGCGTTGTCGCCGACATCTTTGGACCAAATTGGAGAATTAGCAAGACCCTACGAATGAGTCCCGGTATCTTCTAATCTTTTTTTTTTTTTAGAGACTCGCGCAGGTTCAAGAGTTTTTTTTTTTTTTTATATTCTCTTATGATGTGTTGACACACACAACCTGAACGGAGTGCAGTGGTTGGGGTCGTTGATGTTCGTTCACTACTCTCAAGGGTGGTTGTCCTAGACCTAGATAGGACGAGAGCCGACCAAATTCCGCGTTGGTTATAGTCCGAAGTAATTCGTTCAAGCACTTTAGTATTGCATACGCAGAGGATGAATTTCGGTTGACCATATACTGTGAGTGAGGGCGCCGTGGTTAGTGTGTTGGACTCTGGCGCACGATGAGCGAGTTCGAATCCCGATAACACCAACGCCATCGAATGTTTATTTCGCGGCGTCCCTCCTCGGCGGGGTACTGGCAAAACCCCCCGTAGTATAACTTGCCTGGAAAAACCTTCTCGACTCACGCCGTTCGGAATCGGCATTAAACTGTAGGTCCCTTTCATCTGTGTGAAAAATAAATCACACACAACATGGGTGATTGAGAGAAGCTTGGCTCTGGTCCTTCATGGGCTGTAACGCCACCAAAGAAGAAGATATACTGTGAGTGCTATGCCTGCAAGCAGTACGTCACTTTCCATTCACAACTGCGTTGCATACTTTTTTTTTGTCCGTATAGGAATTACTTTTTCTTGGCTAAGAAGCGAATTTGAACTATTGACCTTCCGCTCGGCGGTCGATGATGTTAATCACTGCACCACGACCACCCCCTGAATCTGAATTATAACCATCCTAACATCCGCCAATCTAAACTTAGGGACTGGCATAGGAGGAATAACCATCAGTATACTCTATGATAGCCAAGCAGAGCTGACTTCGTATAGCACGAACTCCAAATCCGTTAGGGAATGCCATGATGCCCTTAAAACTCTAACTCTAGTGGGTGCCAGGGCACAGAGGTATTAAAGGCAATGAATTCGCTGATCAACTCGATAGGAAAAGTTCCAGCGAAAGGTACATAAGTCCTGAATCTTTCTGCAGCAGTGAGAAAAATCGTAACATCTGCCCTTTTGACTTTGCCAATCGAAAAGATTTATGAGACCCCTGAACAAACACTCACCTACCGCGACTGCTGTACGCAGGTGTGTGTAAAAAGTTCATGTGACTGGTATGCTAGCGGACGACACTCATGGTCACCGTCGTCGTACGGTGCACACAGATTAGAATGTGGCTGCTGTGGCCGAGAGTGTGAGACTCAATTCACGAACATCAACTTGCCGTCGATATCAGAAGACTGAAATTGAGTTACGACTCTGTCTTGAGGACGAAGAAACTGCAGGGCACATACCATATGAGTGCGCTGCCTCCTAAGGGGATAATCTCAGCTCCTACGAGAGACATTTTCAACTTCATTAAAGAAATGGAGAAGCTCCTGGCTAGTAGGCACAATAGATCTATAGAAGTCGCAGTGCCTCTTGTTATTTGTTAGTGCTAGTCCGAGGGGGGGGCATGGGCTCGGACATACAGGGTAAAGTTGTTGATTGCTCTCAACCTGGCGAGATGCCAGCAACGATCCCTGTTTAAATGCCCGGGTCAAGTTGACATACGGCCTCCTCGCGGCGCCCTCTGGATAGCCTCTTCAACAACCGTTGGGAGGTGAACAAACGTATGCAGCGAAAAAAAACCCGACCAGAATGGCGGTTGCGCGGCGGGCTAACAATCCGCCCACGTAAAAAAACCTAAAGTTATGAATGAGCAAGATGCCTCGGATACACGGACGGATACTCGACGACGACAACGCACGAAAAAGGAACACGATTTGCGATTATGCTCCTGGAATGTCAGAACCCTGTACACTCCCGGAGCTGCTCATAAACTAGAAGGAATCCTCACGCAGTACAAGGCGGATATTACTGTGGTCCAGGAAATACGCTGGATAGGAAACGGTATGATTAGAAAGAAAAATCGCGACATTTATTACAGCTGTCACAAAAGGTTGCACTTACTGGGATGCGGATTTGTCGTGGGAAAGCGGTTAAGGTCGAAGGTCATCGACTTTAAGCCTATAAGGGATCGCCTGGCTGTGATCCGCATTAGAGGCAGATTTTATAACATCAGCCTTATATGTGCACACGCCCCTACCGACGAGGCTGAAGACCCTATCAAGGAGGACTTCTATGACCTCCTGGACAACGCCTACGGAGCTTGTCCGGAGTACGATGTAAAAATCGCGCTCGGGGACTTCAATGCCAAAATCGGAAAGGAAAACACCCTTGGCGGAGTGATCGGAAAGCACAGCCTCCACGATACAACAACAGATAACGGCTTCCGACTCGCTGACTTTGCGACGGCTCGTAATGCGGTGATAAGTAGCACAAGATTCCCTTGCAAGCGAATCCACACAGCCACCTGGCGATCTCCGGACGGTCGAACCGCCAACCAAATCGACCATGTACTCATTGACGCAAGGCACTCGTCAAACATCCTGGATGTGCGAACATTCAGAGGGGCAAATGTCGACTCTGACCACTTCCTCGTAGCAGCAAGATTCAGAGCTCGACTGTCCAATATCAGAAAGCTGCACCAGCCCATCAGGAGGAGGTTCGACATTGGGCGCCTGAGCACACCGGAGGTTGCCAGAGTCTACAGGGAGCAGCTGAGCGAAAGACTCTACGGTATGCCTACGTCGAACACAAATGCCAATAATATGTGGCTGCATTGCCGCTCAGCCATTCAGGAAGTAGGCTGAAGTGGTCCTCCCACCCAGCATAGAAGAAGTCGGCACAGCTATTCAGAAGCTGAAGAACAACAAGGCCGCAGGCTCAGATGGCTTGTCTGCAGAATTTGGGGAGATGAGAGCATGCCCGACGACTGGAATACCAGCTCTATATGCCCCATCCACAAAAAAGGCGATCCTACCTCTTGCAAGAACTATAGAGGTATATCCCTGCTCAATGTCGCATACAAGGTCCTGTCCAGCGTATTGTGTGAACGTCTAAAACCATTTTGCACTGCACTAATCGGCAGCTACCAGTGCGGCTTCCGGCCCGGCAAATCAACTATAGACCAAATTTTCACACTACGACAAATCCTGGAAAAGACCAACGAGTTTCGAATCGATACACACCATCTTTTCATCGATTTCAAAGCCGCATACGACAGCATTCATCGTGAAGAACTGTTTGGGGCGATGGCCGAATTCGGGATCCCGGTAAAACTGATCCAGTTGTGTCGCGCCACGCTAAAAAACACGCGATGCACCGTGCAACTCGGTTCTAGGACCTCGGAACCATTCGAAACATGCACCGGATTTCGGCAAGGAGATGCGCTGTCATGTGACTTCTTCAACCTGGTGCTGGAGCAGATAGTGCGACGGGCAGGCGTCAACAGGGAAGGCACTATCTTTTACAAGTCCATCCAGCTGCTAGGATACGCGGATGATATCGATATCATCGCGTGTTCTCGCCGTGGCATCGTGGAAGCATTCACGGCGATTGAAGAACAGGCGAAACGAATTGGTCTTAAGATCAATGAGGACAAAACGAAACACATGCTGTCAAGCAAAAACCAATCCGTCGCTCACCACCTGGGACAAAATATAACAATTGACAGCTACAATTTCGAGGTAGTTAAGGAGTTTGTCTACCTCGGGGCAAACGTAAATTCCACAAATGACACCACAGTGGAGATCCGGCATAGAATCGCCCTTGGCAACCGCTGCTACTTCGGCTTGTCCAAACAACTGGGGTCAAAACTCCTCACTCGAAAGACCAAAGTCATGCTTTACAAAACGCTCATTCTGCCAGTCTTGCTGTACGGTGCCGAAAGCTGGACGATAAGCAGGACAGCGGAGCTGATTTTGGGTTCTTTCGAATGAAAAATTCTGCGCCAGATATTTGGTCGTGTCTGTGAGGAAGGTGAATGGAGAAGAAGACACAACCGCGAACTCTACGAGCTGTACCAAGATGTGGATGTAGTCCGGAAGGCAAGGATCCGTCGACTACACTGGCTCGGCCACATCGAGCGCATGGACATCAACGCTCCAGCTAAGAGGGTCTTCGACTCCGAGCCTCCTGGTTCGAGAAGAGGAGGAAGACCGAACCTCCGGTATAAAGACCAAGTAATCGCGGATGTAAGACATCTTGGTCTTGACAACTGGAAGCAGCGTGCCGGGGACCGTCAAGGATGGAAGGCAGCTATAGCTCAGGCTCAGATCCTCCATGGATCGCAGGCCTGATAAGTAAGTAAGGAAGTCAAATTTCTGGTCACGCATGACGTAGATGCGTAGAATGAAACAAAAATGAACACTCGAAGGCGTAATCTTTTCTCTCTCAATCGTGTCAGTGTTATTCCTTCCAGGGATAAACAATGAGATGTCAATCCCCTGGCTATGACAGCACTTTTGACAGATTGCACCTACAAACGCTTTGCGGTTTGACTATGTCATTCTGCCTTGTTGCGACTATTTTGCCACGTCTTGACTCTACACATTGACGTGTTGAGATTATCATTGTGTTAGTCAAAAGCGTAATTTTTAAACGAGGGAACAACATGCATAATATTGGTGTGTATTACAAAAGCAAAGCAAAAGCAACAACCAACCCCTGCGGGGATCAACGGGCAGACGTACGAAAGATTGGTATTTCAATGAGCGAAATGAGTGAGTGCTTTGTAGCCCAAAGAGATTCCTTTTTTTGAAAAGAAGTTTTGGCCGAAATGAAGCACCTACCGCGACTGCTGTACGCAGGTGTGAGCAAAAAGTTCATGTGACTGGTATGCTAGCAGACGACACTCATGGTCACCGTCGTCGTACGGTGCACACAGATTAGAATCTGGCTGCTGTGGCCGAGAGTGTGAGACTCAATTCACGAACATCAACTTGCCATCGATCTCAAGAGCTCAACATTTCACGCACTAGCCGGAGGAGAATTTTGTACAAAGATCTCGGATTATTCGCTTAAAAGGTTCAATTGACTCAATAATTGAAGGCGCGCAACTATCCGCTTCGTTATCGCTTCGCAATTTGGGTCTTAGAGCAGCTTGAATTGGACAACGATTTTGGGCGAAAAATCATCTTTTCTGACAAGGCGCATCTTCATCTCGGCGGTTATGTTAATAAACAAAATTGCCATATCTGGGGCTCGATAAACCCGCATGTAATTGTCGAGAAGCCAATGCATCCACAGAGAGTGACAGTTTGGTGCGGATTGTGGAGCAGTGGCATCATTGGACCGTTTTTATTCGAAAATGAGGCTGGGAACAACGTTTCGTTCAACGGTGGGCATTACAGAGCCATGCTAACCGACTTATTTTTTTTTTGACCGACTTGTCATGCCCCACAGCCCATCTCAAAATCGATCTTTTGCGCACCAAATTCCCAAATCGCGTTATCAGCCGTCTTGGCGATGTCATTGGTCTCGAAGCTGCGATTTTACCCCTTTAGACTCTTTTTTGTGGGGAACTGTGAAGTACCGATATTATGCCCGAAATCATCAACAAGGTCTTGGAAAATTGGGGTGGACAAAATGCCCTACTGCGAAGCCAGCCGAGGCAGCTACTTGAACAACGTTGTATTTCATAATTAATGGAAAGGTTTGTTCTTACTAAAAAAGCCATAATACATGGAAAACAATTAATTTTTTTCATGTCATTGCATTTTAAAAAAGAAACTTGTATGTGGCCTACACCGTATAACAATCAGCAGCTATAATTCCGAGGTGGTGAAGGAGTTCACATACCTCGGGACAAACATAAACTCCACGAATGACATCATAGTGGAGTTCTGGCGCAGAATCACCCTCGGCAACTGCTGCTACTTCGATTGATCAAAACAGCTAGGGTCCAAACTCCTGTCCCTGAGAACCAAGATTATGCTTTACAAGACTCTTATCCTGCTGGTCCTTTCTTTTATATTTTTATTTAATTCGCACAGGTTCAAGAGTCCTACTCTTATTATGTGTGTCGTAGATGTTCATTCACTACTCTCCAGGGGTGGTTGTCCTAGATAGGATTCGAGGGAAACTCGACTGGATTTTTCCGCTGGTTGTAGTTCTCAGCAAACGTTCCATGCCATTATGGGGCTATATTAGAATTGCACACACAGACTATGATTTGAAGTTTTTATCACTTCCCATGCACAATAGCTGTGTTGCACAATTTTTCCGTGTGGAAATTGTTTTTCTTGGCTATGGACGGACTTCAAACTACACCCCTTACGCTCGACAGTCAAAGCTGTTATATGGAGCTGAAAATTGGACGATAAGCAGGATAGCAGAGCTGATCCTTGGCCCTTTCGAAAGAAGAATTCTGCGACGAATATTCGGTCCTTCCTGGGAGGAAGCCGAATGGAGGAGCAGACATAAGTACGAAAACTCTATGAGCTGTACAGAGATGTGGATATAGTCCGGAAGGCAAAAATCCGTCGACTACACTGGCTCGGCCACATCGAGCGCATGGACATCAACGCTCCAGCTAAGAGGGTCTTCGACTCCGAGCCTCCTGGTTCGAGAAGAAGAGGAAGGCCGAACCTCCGGTATAAAGACCAAGTAATTGCGGATGTCACCGTCCAACTGTGTGCGCCATCTTAATCGCGGCCGTCCTCTGTTTCTTCGTCCCTCGGGGTTGGATTCAAAGACTCTCCGGGCTGAGGCTGTGGTGTCCATTAGCTCTACATGGCCCAGCCATCTTAGGCGTTGAATCCGTAGACGCCTGACTAGATTCATGTCGCTGTACAGCCCGTAAAGTTCGTTGTTGAATCTTTTGCTCCATCCCCCGTCTGCGTTTATAGGCCCGAAAATCACGCGCAAAATCTTTCTCTCGAACCGACCAACCAACCAACCAACCTCCAACCTCCTCATCCGCTTTTGATAGTGTCCATGCTTCTGCGCCGTACAACAGGACCGGGATGATAAGGGTCTTATATAGAGTCAACTTTGTCGTTCGGGAGAGGGCTCTATTACTCAATTGCCTCCTGAGCCCAAAGAAACAGCGATTGGCAAGAGCGATTCTACGTTTGATTTCGGAACTGATGTCGTTGTTCCAGGTCACTGCGAGTCAAGGTAGACGAAGTCCTTAACTACCTCGAACTTAAATCTGCCAGTACAAACGTTCTGGCTAAGACGTCGGTGGTGAGCGTCCCAGCTATGAAACCAAAATCGTTCTAGGAGATTTCAGTGCGAAGCTGGGTAAGGAAGCTATCCTTGAACGAGTCATAGGAAAGCATAGCCTACACAACACCACGTCAGAAAACGGATTAAGGCTAGTGGACTTTATGGCGGGATATAATCTCGTAATAGCAAGTACACGATTACCACACCTCAACATCCTGGCGGCCTTTCGATCAATCGACAATCAATCAAATTGATCACATTGCGATCGACGGCAGGCACTCCTCCAGCATCCTAGATGTCCGAACCTTTCGAGGAGCCAACATCGACTCGGATCATTACCTTGTTGCAGCCAAGGTACGGATGCGAATTTCTCGGAACCAACGGAGTCGAGTAAGAACACCAAAATTGAACGTCGGAAAGCTGCAGTCGCAGGAGACCGCCAGGACCTTCGCCGATCAAGTCTCCCTCAAGCTCTCTCAGGTCCCGATGCAATCTGCAGAAACCATAGAACAGCAATGGAGTCGTTGTCAGAAAGCCATTAGAGAGGCCGCCTCAGATATACTCGGTTTCAAGCCACCACCTTCGAGAAACCCCTGGTTTGCAGACAGGCCCATATAGAGAAACAAAATGCATACATGGCCACACTGCATCGACGGACGGGAGCTGCCCGCGAGTTCCATGAACAGAAAAGGAGGGAGGAGCATGCGTTTCTGAGAAGAAAAAGAAGAAGCACAAAAAGCGCGAGATCGAGGAGATGGAGGGACGAAGTTCTTAGATGCTATTGCAGGAACGATGTTCGAAAGTTCTGCCAAAAAGTTAAACGAACATGCCAAGGCTATAAAGCTAGAGTAGAAGCCTGCAGGGATGAGCACGGACAACTAATAGTGCAGTCACAATCGATGCTGAGATTGTGGAAGGACCACTTCTGCAGACTGTATAACGGCGAGGATAGTCAAAATGCCGCCGTCAGGCAGAACGAACCATTCACAATGGACGAAGACGAAAGAGGATCCCGTCCACCCGACCTAGACGATGTTAAGATAGCGATATCGAAACTTAAGTCTTATAAAGCTGCTAGAGCAGACGGACTTCCCGCGGAACTTTTTGAAGCAGCTGGCGATGAGCTGGTCAGGGGCATGCATCAACTCATCTGCAAGATATGGTCGGAAGAACGCATGCCCGATGAATGGAATCTCAGTATTGTTTGCCCGGTCCATAAGAAAGGAGACCCCTATGACTGCCCCAATTACAGAGGGATAAGTATCCTGAATATCGCGTACAAGATCCTCTCTGCCGTACTGTGTAAGCGCTTGAAAACATTCGTGGACAATCTGGTAGGTTCCTACCAGTGTGGTTTTAGGCCAGGAAAATCCACGATAGACCCAATATTTACACTACGGCAGATCTTGAAGAAGACCAGGTCGAAACGCACCATCTTTTTGTCGACTTTAAAGCCGCATATGACAGTGTTTATAGAGACGAGTTATACAGAGCCATGTCATGTTTTAACATTCCTACCAAACTCGTCAGATTGTGCTGGACGACAATGGAGAACTCCCGCTGCTCCATTAAGGTCGGAGGTGAACTAACCGAGACCTTCGATGTTAGAAAAGCTTTTAGACAGGGTGACGCACTGCCATGTGATTTCTTTAACATCATTCTTGAAAACATCGTGCGGGACTCTGCGGCCGATCAAGAGGTACGATCTACTTCAAGTCTACACAATTGCTTGCCCACACAGATGACATTGACGTTATTGGACGGACAAAGCGAGACGTCCGCAAGCATTGCGCAAGCAGAAGCGGCTAAAGTGAGTCTAAGGGTAAATGAGGATAAGACCAAATATATGCTGCCATCAAAGAAAAACGCGCAACACCGACGTCTTGGTCAGAACGTCACCTTCAGCAGCTACATTTTGGAAGTAGTCAAGGACTTCGTCTACCTTGGCTCGATAGTGACAAGCAGCAACGATACCAGCGCTGAGATAAAACGCAGAATTTCTCTTGCCAACCGCTGCTTCTTTGGGCTCAAGAGGCAACGGAGTAGTAAGACCCTCTCTCGAAAAATGAAGGTATCCCTATACAAAACCTTAATCATCCCGGTCCTCCGCTATGGTGCTGAGGCTTGAACGTTATCGAAAGTGGATGAAGAGGCTCTTGGACGTTTCGAGAGGAAAATTCTGCGTGCAATCTTTGGTCCCGTTTGTGTAAATGGAGAGTGGACGAGAAGATTCAACCAAGAACTGTACGGGCTGTCAGCGACATCGGCCTAATTAAACATCTTCGGATCCAACGTCTAAGATGGCTGGGCCATGTAGAGCGAATGGACATCACCGCTCCGGCCCGAAGAGTCTTCGACTCCAACCACGAGGGACGATGCAGCAGAAGACGACCGCATCTAAGGTGGCGCGCACAGGTCGAAAGGGACCTCAACCAACGGGGCGTGCGGTACTGGAAGCGGCTGGCCAAAGATCGTGCCGGCTGGATAGGCTTGTGGGTTGAGGCCCTGGTTCACCCCGAACTGCAGCGCCATCTAAGTAAGTAAGTAAGAAGCGTGTTACTCATAAACGTAATGCTATTATCTCCATTGTAGATGACGATGTTGGAAAAGTCTCAGCTGCTAGTCTCAATAAGATTAATTTGATTGACTGTTAGCTGATCAGGAGTTGGTCAACGAGATTGGTCATTGAAGTTATCCTACAGCCGGTCTTTCTCATCATCCACATCACTTTTTCGTAGCTACTGCCATCAATTTTCTATCCAAATTTTACCCGACTCATTCCATTACACTTCTTTATAGCCTCGACCGTGTGGCTTAATATTCCATCTCACCTCAACTAATCTACTTCTTTTACAGTCAATATATGCCATTAGGCTATAAATGCATTTTCGGCCATGCTGGCGCCTATATTTTTATCTAGCCCCCGACTTCGAAAGAAAATAATACTTCGAGCAGATGACAACATCTATGTACATATGTATGCAGGTATTCCCGGTGTAAGACTATGCCTTACGAACACTCATCTCAAATGACTCGTGATATGCGCTGCTCTAACCAATTCATACCTACACATAGCGTGTTCCGAGCTAGCCGCCCACCGCCTTGCCAGATCCCCATGTCCTCTCTCTAGACATGGCCTCAAATAAGCAGCCAAAAAAGCTCCAACCCAAATTAGAATTTATTCTATAATTAGTCTCATTTCGAATTTGTTCTTTTCAAGAAAAAAAAAAACACAAAAAACGCATACACAGACGCCACACTGCGCATTAGAGAACTAGAGAACAAACTAACGTGTAATATGTATCTGACGTATGTATCTGAGCATTGTATTGTCCAGAATGAAATTCGATTTTCAGGAAATAGAATCAAGATCCATTTGGCGATATTGCCAGTATCTATTTTGGAACTATTTTCCTACCGTATGGCAGCGATAGTTTCTAATTACTTTTGTCGCACACTAGTGATCGTACATCATGATCGTGTACGTTGATCGCACATTTTTGCTGTTCGCTGCGATTGTCAGACACTCTGGCATTGGAGGTACTGACGCATCTTTTGCTGGTATCTAGCAAATACATATTTTCTTCTTCTTCTTTTTTTATCATTAGAGAAAAAGATATTCTGCAGTCATATCCACGAGTGTTCCCATGGTGGATGATGAGTGCGAAAGGTGTTTGTTATGCTTGTACAGTAAGGAGACGCTTTGATGTTAATCTAGATTTTAAATAAACCTATTGAACATGAGGCCGAATGTGTTCGTAAACATCTAACGCATCTTTATTATGCGATACATACGCATGAGCGTTTGGTGAAGGAAAATGTGCTTCGTAAGGAATTGTACGCATTTGCTTCCTGTCCTGTTGATGTCCTTCTGTTTTAATGAAAAAGCTAGTAGGTACTTGCAGCTCTGCTAGTCAGGTCCTACTTCCACCTTCTCGTGGTACCATTTTGAAAATTGCTTACACGGGAAATTAGCCAAACAGGATTAGTGTCGGTTGGGCTATGGTCTAGCAAACCATAGTCGGAAAACCACATATTGCTCAGGAACAAAAAACAGCATCGGAAGCCTATGTCCTTCGGTTCTGTACGTAGAATATTAGGTCCCTAAACAGACCACGTGCGGCCGAACAACTTGCGGACGCCCTAGACCGCTATAAAGCGGACATAAGCGCCATCCGGGAAATGCGATGTAAAGGACGGGGTAAAAAGCGGATCAAAAACTGCGACATCTACTACGGTGACTGCTATAGGCAGAGAGGACAGAGACTATTTGGATACGGATTTGTTGTTAGAGGTGGACTAAGGCATAAAGTCCTAAGCTTCCAGTACGTGAGTGAACGCCTCATAACAATCCGCATCAAGGCAAAATTTTGTAACATCAGCCTCATACATACATATGTATGTCTCCATGCCCCCACGGAAGACAAGGATGACTCCATCAAAGATGTTTTCTATGATCTCGTAGACACAACATACGCCAAATGCCCCAACTATGATACCAAAATCATACTAGGAGATCTTAATGCTAGGCTGGGTAAAGCATCTTTGAACGGGTCATCGGCAAACACAGCCTACATGACACCAAATCCGATAACGGACACATCCAGATCGACCTTGCCACGGGGCAAAATCTTCTTTTGGCCAGCACACGATTTCCCCACCTCGATATACACAAAGGCACCTGGCGGTAGAAAAATCAGTCACCAACCAGATTGATCACATCGCGATAGACGTTAGGCACTCCTCCACTATTCTTAATGTTTGTACTTTTCGAGGAGCGAACATCGACTCAGATCACTATCGTATAGTAGCCAAGATACGTCAACGGATAACACGAACACCGCGGAGTAGAATTAGAACACCATGCTATGACGTCGGAACGCTACTGTACACCTCAATCCTCACTCAGTCAGTAGAGCAACAATGGAGCCAGTGCAAACAAGCCCTGAAGAAACACCTGGTTCGATGACGAGTGTAGATGGATTCATGCAGAAATGCAGGAGGCATACAAAGCCTCTCCTTCTTGGACGGCCTTACAGTCCATAAAGGGCCAGAGCCAAGCTTCTCTCAATCATCCATGTTGTGTTGATTCTATTTTTCACACAGGTGAAAGGGACCTACATTTTAATGCCGATTCCAAACGGCGTGAGTCGACAAGCTTTTTCATACTACAGGTGGTTTTGCCAGTGCACTGCCGAAGAGGGACGACGCGAAATAAACATTCGATGGCGTTGATGTTATCGGCATCCGAACTCGCTCATCGTGCGTCAGAGTGTAACACACTAACCACTGCGCTACGGCGCCTAACTACACAAAAAAACAAGAGCGGCTCGTAAGCTCTACGAGCTTAAAGGAAGGGAGGAACATAAGCTTCTCAAGAGAAAAAAGAAAGAGCACGAGAAGCGGGCGATTGAGAACCTGGCGAGATGCTACTGCAGGCACTACGTTCGAAGGTTTTATCAACAGATAAAACGAATGTCACAAGGCAGTAAAGCCCAAACGGAGGCCTGTAAGGATGAGAACGGGCACCTAGTAGTAGAATCGCAGTCGATGCTGAGAATTTGGAAAAAACCACTTCTGCAGACAGTATTACGGCGATGACAGCCGACATACCGCCGTCAGGCAGAATGATCCATTTCTTAACGACGCAGAGAATTCCATCCCCCTGGCCTCGACGAAGTTGAGATTGCTATGTCGAAACTCAAGTCGGATAAAGCTGTTGGCTCAGATGGATTGTCTGCTGAGCTCTTCAAAGCAGCTGGGCATGAGCTGGTTAGGAGCATGCACCGGCTCTTCTGAATGGAATGGAGTCTAAGTATCGTTTGCCCGATCCACAAGAAAGGAAACCCCTTTGTCTGCGCCATCTACAGAGGAATAAGTCTTCTGAACATCGCTTATAAAATCGTCTCTGCTGTTCTGTGTGAATGCCTGAAACCGTTCGTTAATAAACTGATTGGTCCATTTCAGTGTGGCTTGAGGCACGGGAAGTCCACTATAGATCAATTATTCACACTGCGGCAGATCCTGGAAAAAACAAACGAGTTCCAGATCGACACCCACCACCTGTTTGTCGACTTTAAGGCTGCATACGATAGTATAAATAGAGACGAGCTATACAACGCCATGTCTAGTTTCGACATCCCTGCCAAACTCGTCAGATTGTGCAGGATGACATTGGAGAACTCTCGCTGCTCCATCAGGGTGGGAAGCGACCTAACCGATACCTTTTATGTCAAAAAAGGTTTTAGACAGGACGACATGCTATCGTGTGACTTTTTCAACATCGTCCTTTGAAAGGATCGTGCAAAACTCACTGGTCAATACGAGGGGCACCATCTTTTTCAAGTTCGTACAACTGCTTGCATATGCGGATGACATTGACATAATTGGACGAAGTCAGCGAGAGGTCATTGAGGCCTTTACGAGCATTAAAACGGAAGCGGTTAAAATGGGACTGGCGGTAAATGAAATATACGCTGTCGCCGAAAAAGGACACGGCGTCTTGGCCAGGGCGCACATATTGGCAGGTATAATTTCGAGATAGTCAAGAACTTCGTCTACCTAGGCTCCGCAGTAACATGCAGAAATGACATCAGTGCCGAAATCAAACGCATAATAACTTTTGCCAAATGCTCCTTCTTTGGTCTCGGGAGGTAATCGAAAAGCAGAGCCCTCACTCGAAAAACCAAGGTGACCATATACAAGACCCTTATCATCCCGGTCCTGCCTTATGACGCAGAGACATGGACCTTATCGAAAGCGGATCAGGAGGCCCTTGGTCGTTTTGAGAGAAAAATTCTGCATACGATTTTCGGCCCGACCTGCATAAATGGGGAGTGGAGGAGAAGACTTAATAGTGAACTGTACGGGCTGTACAGCGACATGAACATAGCACGGCGTCTTCGGATCCAACGCCTAGGATGAATATGTAGATCTTGTTGTGCGCATGGAAAACAAAGCTCCGGCCCGGAAGGCCTTTAATCCAACCCCGAAGGGGGACGCGGTCGAGGACGGCCAAATTTAAGGTGGCGCAACCAACTAGGCGTGCGGCACTGGAGACTGCTGGCGAAAGACCGTGCCAGTTGGAGAGGTTTTTTAAAGGGTGCCGAGGTTCGCCATGAACTGTAGCGCTAAAAGAAGAAGAAGAAACCGCTGCTTCCTTGGGCTCAAGAGGCAATCGAGAAGTAGAAAGCTCTCTCGTACGACCAAGTTGACCTTATATAAGACCTTAATTATCTCGGTCCTGTTATATGGCGCAGAAACATGGACTTTATCTAAAGCGAATAAAGAAATCTTTGGCCGTTTCGAGCGAAATATTCTGCGTGCGATTTTCGGTCCTATAAACACAGAGGGGGGTTGGAGGAGAAGATTCAATCACGAACTGAACGGGTTGTACAGCGACAGGAGTCTAGTCAGGCGTCAACGGATAAGATGGCCTTAGATGGCTAGGGCATGTAGAGCGAATGGACACCACAGCTCCAGCCCGGAGAGTCTTTGAATCCAACCCCGACGGACGAAGAAATAGGGGACGGCCGCATTTAAGGTGGCCCGCACAGGTGGTAACCAACTGGGCGTACGGCACTGGAAAAGACTAGCGAAAGATCGTGCTAGGTGGAGAAGCATGTGGGTTGAGGCCCAGGTTGACCCCGAACTGTAGCACCCGCTAAGTAAGTAAGTAAGATCAACATGCTAACCAGGGAAATGGATCATGATGCAACTAATACGGCTATTTCAAAAACCAAGAGTGTCAAAAGGAACTCCTGTTAAGAGTGCCCTAAAAATTTTGCGCCCTGAACGGTCAATCTCTTAAAATGATGTTAGAAAGGTCCCATAAGGATGGTCAGACTGACCGAATCAATAAATTCCCCAGTCTGGAGCGGCACTGATTTGATGAACTGGACATAACGACAGCACCACTCCATTGCGGGCGCAATGATCGATGGTTTTGCAATGTGCTTCAAGCTGTCCCATTAATTTGTACCCAACCCACTCTCCCACCGGAAAACATACAGTGCCGTGTTCCTCTGGCCGATACACATGTTCACCAGAACTAATCGATACTTTTCACAGCCGATCTATAGTAGAAAGAAACGGTTCTAGATTCTATAATTGCACATCGACTCGAACTCGGACTCGATGCGAAGTGCGTCCAAATGCCTGCAGGTAGACGACGGACGGCAAATATCAATTAGTAATTTCTAACAACTGTGAGAACCAAAGTCGATATTCGCACGTCTCATCTATGTATCTCGTGTATCCCCAACTATGAGAGGTGTATTACTTGGAAAGGCTTTAATTATAGCTAACAAGTATCCGTACCTACACTCCACTCGTACGTTCGTACGCTCTCGTGATATTAAAAATGCACGCGCATCGAAATCATATCCTTGTCATGTTTAGCTTCGTCTCGTGCGGCTACAAACGAGAACCTTGAGATCGATTAGAAGGCTCAATAGATACAATATTCGTTTTTGTTCCTTTGAATTTATTAACGTTTTGTTGTCGTTTCTTTTCGTTCCCCCCCTGCGGTGTTTGTATTATGGATTCCTCTGATGGTGCATTGTCGAGGGATTCGAATATTGTGCGGATTAGCGGAGCACACATCTGGCCACCAAGCAATGTGGGAAGTATACTGGATTAATGTAGTTATCGATAGCAAAATGGCAAAAAAAAAAAATTGATCATCATTGATGGCAGACGTATAGACGATTCTGCGGCGGACAGGTAAACAAGTCATGGTGCGAACGTAATGTGGACGAAAGCCCGATTGCCGGGTGTCTTCCTTCTTTCTTAACTCCGAAGACATATCGGCGACATATTTTTGTATCTGCAATCGCATTGACTATTGACTGCAACTGCAAAACGTACATAAATGGACGTTTACCATATGTGGCTGTCATCAGGAGTTCTTCCCGCGTCCGCGCATTGAAGATGTGTGAAAAAGGAAATATTTCTATATTATATTTCGCGTGATTATCATCAGAGATACGGTATACGACTAACTGTCCGGTTAATAGATACAATGCGAAAGATGGTTTCGATTGATGCAAGATGATGGGGTATATGGGAGGAAAGTGAAAAACTAATCACCGCAAAACATCGATCAGTCCGTGCACGTGGTTACCTGATTGTCTATTTTAGGCAGTAGGTGCGGATTCCAGAGGATCCTTTTTGGGAAAAGGAATAATCTCTCAAGGGACCGTAGCTCTTGCGTTCTTTAGCCCCCCGCTCACTGTGTTGCCTATTTTTCAGTATTTCACTAGCCCTGGAGCTGGTCTTGGATTTTTATTTTTATTTTTTTTTTGTTTTGCTGATCTTGCCATGATCGGTGATCGAGTATGTGCTGGAGCTAGAGACAGCATTTTAGTTGAATTGAATTATTATTGTTTTTCTATCAGCGGATACCATACCATACAAGTCGTTATTTGTCAGCGATACGGCGCGGCTGGCCATTGGTTATTCTTATTAATGATTATTCCGACACAGTGGCGCTTTTTTAAGCATCCTTGAATTAAGTGGCATTCGAAGGCGAGGTGTTTTGTGTTTTTTTTTACAAAAATGATAATTTTCTATTCGCAGTTATGTACGTCTGATTGCTTCTACTTTAACTTTCAAGTCGGAACTTCTTTTCTAAATCTGCCTTGATTGATGGCCCCTATAACTGCGCTAACTATAGGGGAATAAGTCTCCTTAACATCGAGCACAGGATGGTAAAGGACTAACAAAGGCATCGTAGGGGTAGCATCTATACGACGGATGCTGGCCTGTTAAAAGCGAGAAGAACCACCGCAGACGAACATCTTGCTTCGCTGTTAGTAAGTCCCGTCCCCATCTCCTCGTAGTGCCTACACAAACTCCGAAACAACTACAAGCCTCGGATAAATGTTGACGACCTCTGCAAAAAACGAAAAAAAGACAATGATCTTCGGCTCTGTTCGTAGAATGTTAGGTCCCTAAACAGACCAAGTGCGGCCGAACAACTTGCGGACGCCCTAGGCCGCTATAAAGCAGACATAACCGCCATCCAGGAAATGCGATGGAATGGACCGGGACCGGACTGCTATAGGGAGAGAGGACAACGATTTGCTGTTCGAGGTGGACTAAGGCAAAAGGTCCTAGGCCTTCGGCATGTGAGCAAACGCCTCATAACGATCCGCATCAAGGCTACATTTTTTAACATCAGCCTGATCTGCGTCCACGCCCCCACGGAAGACAAAGATGACTCCACCAAAGATGAGTTCTACGATCTCCTAGAGAGAACGTATGCCCACGTCCCAGCTTCTTCTTTGGTGGCGTTACAGTCCATGAAGGACCTGAGCCGAGCTTCTTTCAATCACCCGTGTGACCTAACTCCAATAACTCCGCCGGCATGCAAACCGCACCAAACAGTTATTTTTTGTGGGTGGAGTGGTGATTCATGAAGCACATGTTTATGTTCAACCGACCAATAACGCATATTTTGCTTATTGGCAAACCCATCTAGCCAAAAATGAGCTTCGTCATTGAAGATGATTTTGCGATTTTAACGCTCTTAAAGTTGCTGTCACCGACTCCGATTTTCGGTAGAAAATTTTTATAATTTGCAGACGTTGTTCGTTCGGGTACTTTACCATAATGAAAATGTTGAGTTTACTGAATAAATTGACGATGACAGTTCAATGATTAGTGAAAGGGTACGTTCACAAATTGAATTCAAAACTGTCAATTCCCTATTGGAAAACCCTGTGTATGCTGTCATTAAAGAAAGACGCACAACACCGACGTCTTGGCCTTATTATTGGTAGCCACAATTTTGATGTAGTCAAGGATTTCGTCTACCTTGGCTCACTGGTAACAAGGGGCAACGACACCAGCGCTGGGATTGGACGCAGAATAACTCTTGCCAGCCGCTGTTTCCTTGGGCTCAATAGGCAATCGAGAAGTAGGGCCCTCTCTCGGAAAACTAAGGTGAGCCTCTTCTTCTTTGGTGGCGTTACAAAGCCAAATTTCTCTCAATCCCCTATGTTGCGTGCGATTTACTTTTTACACAGTTGAAAGGGATTTACAGTTTACTGCCGGTTTGGAACGGCGTGGGTCGAGAAGCTTTTTTAAGGCATGATTACTACGGGGGGTTTTGCCAGTACCCCGCCGAGGATGGGCGCTGCGAAATAAACATTCGATGGCGTTGGTGTTATCGGGATCCGAGCTCGCTCATCGTGCGTCAGAGTCCACCACACTAACCACTGCGCTACGGCGACCTCTGTAATACCTTAATCATCCCGGTCTTCCTCTACTGCGCAGAGGCTTGAACCTTATCAAAAATGGATGAAGAGGCCCTTGGTCGTTTCGAGAGGAAAATTCTTCGTACAATCTTCAGCCCCGTTTGTGTTGACGGAAAGTGGAGGAGAAGATTCAACCATGAACTGTTCGGACTGTACAGCGACATCGGCCAAGTGCGTCGTCTTCGGATCTAACGTCTAAGAAAGCTAAGCCATATAGAGCGAATAGACACCACAGCTCCGGCTCCACCTCAAACAATTGGGCGTGCGACAATTGAAACAGCTAGTAAAGATCCTGCTAGCAGCAAGGGCTTATTGGTTGAGGCCCAGGTTCACCGCGAAGAGTAGCGCTACCTAAGTAAGTAAGGTATGTCAGAGGTCTAACTAGCTCTAAACGGAAGATTGTAACTTTTCAGAAAAGGAAATAGAGCTAACCTCACCTCGGACTCTCTCAAATATTATATATGCAGCAAAAAACAGCTGTAGGGCTTACCATTACATTTGGGGACGCCCCTATTTAGTGACTTTTAAATAATAGTACTGCATGTGGCCCTCTATCATCACTGTCCTCCACCCAAATTATGCATTAACAAAACTAATGTATAGTCAACATCAACTTTGACAACTATGTAAGATATACACGTTCTTATGAGGGGTGACCCATAGTCCAACGCAGATACAGCAGGCGATTTTCTCGCTCAGTTATCTTTTACAACCACTAATATTTAGTCTTTTTAGGGTTCCGTACCCAAAGGTAAAAAGGAACCCTATTTTTAAGGCTTCGCTGTCCGTCCGTCCGTCTGTCACCAGGCTGTATCTCATAAACCGTGATAGTTAGAGAGTTGAAATTTTCACAGATGATGTATTTCAACAAACAAATGAAACAAAATGAATATTTAAGGGGGGCTCCCATACAACAGACATGATTTTCATCCAAAATCCATCCCCTTGGTCTCCATACTGAACTAAGGTTAGTCGACAATATCCCACAACCGGTAGCAAACTTCCCAGTTTTGATCTCTTTTGTGTCTTTGATGAATTAATCCTAGCTACAAACCTTTTCCCCATATTTCCCATTATTGTTATTCACCTTTGCACATCGTTGCTGTCAAGTAAGATAATTGATTTGAATTCAATGGACACTTTGATGATCAACTATCTCATCATGGAGATTTTTGATTATCAAAGTAAAATAACCTGCCTGCAACCAAGATCTGTCATCATAGAAAAAATGTGATTTAATGTGATGACTGATGAGGTAACATACAGCGTCTCTTTCATATTTATGTATACAGATGGTACGGAACCCTTCGTGCGCGAGTCCGACTCGCACTTGGCCGGTTTTTTACTTCATTACATACTTCAATGGGTTACCCCTATGCGTCATACACGTGGCTTGTTCAAACAATTTTCATTTTTCTTGAAAAACATTTATTCCTTCGTCAATATCTATTTTGTTACCTTCAAATAAACACCCCTCAGAGGTATAATGCACATGAGCCAGCATTGTTTCCAATCCTCAAAGCACAACCGAGATCCGTTTCTTGGTATGGCCTTCGTTACATTTGTAATCTCCTCAATCGTGACATCTCCATCCTGTCATGGGTCCTTTTAGTTTTGGGAAGAGACAAATGTCATAGTGTGCCAAATTCGGTGACTACGGTGGCTGGCCTACAAATGTTTGACCCTAGCACCTACTTGCGCTGCGTGGAGTATCGTGGGGTTTCAAAGGACATATTTTGGATAAACAATTCAGATTCTATGGTAGAATTTGTAGACACAATATTTGGCTTACTAACACCTGCTCACTCTTTTGCCGACATTGTCAATGACTGTTATGCATAAAAACGCTCAGAATGTAAGTGATCAGGGGCTTGATTGTTCAAAAGGCCAAACAAATGTCAATGGTGCTAAACGTCAAAAAAACCGACTTTGCATTTACTGAATTGTACGGCCTTGCTGAAATCCCTTGTTGTTTACATAGATATTTTACAATTTAAGCGCAGAAAACTCCTGAAAATCATATTGCGATAGTCAGCACTTACAGCTTCTTCTTCTTTTGGTGGCGTTACAGCCCATGAAGGACCAGAGCCAAGCCACTCTTCAATCACCTACATATGTTATGTGTGATTTATTTTTCACACAGGTGGAAGGGACCTACAGTTTAATGCCGATTCTGAACGGCGTGAGTCAAGAAGCTTTTTCATGGCAAGTTTACTACGGGGGGTTTTGCCAGTACCCCGCCGTTCCTCCTCGGCGTCACGAAATAAGCATTCGATGGCGTTGGTGTTATCGGGATCCGTACTCGCTCATCGTGCGCCAGAGTCCAACACACTAACCACTGCGCCACGGCGTCCTCATAGTATAAATATGCTCAATTCAAATTCATCCTCTGCATATGCAATCTTCTTCTTCTTAGTGGGCGCTACAGTTCGGGGTGAACCTGGACCTCAACCAAAATGCCCCTCCATCTAGCACGATCTTTCGCTAGCCTTTTCCATTGCCGCACACCCAGTTGGCTGAGGCCCCCTTCCACCTGTGTGTGTCATCTTAAGTGCGGCCGTCCTCTGCTTCTTCGTCCCTCGGGGTTGGATTCAAAGACTCTCCGGGCTGGAGCTGTGATGTCCATTCGCTCTAGATGGCCCAGCCGTCTTAGGCGTTGAGTCCGTAGACGCCTGACTAGGCTCATGTCGCTGTACAGCCCGTAAAGTTCGTGGTTGAATCTTCTTCTCCTTCCCCTGTTTGCGTTTATTGGCCCAAAAATCACGCGCAAAATCTTTCTCTCTAACCGACCAAGGGCCTCCTCATCCGCTTTTGATAGTGTCCATGCTTCTGCGCCGTACAAAAGGACCGGGATGATAAGGGTCTTATATAGAGTCAACTTTGTCGTTCGGGAGAGGTCTCTATTACTCAATTGATTTCGGAACTGCTGTCGTTGTTCCAGGTCACTGCGGAGCCAAGGTAGACGAAGTCCTTAACTACCTCGAACTTATATCTGCCAATACAAACGTTCTGGCCAAGACGTCCGTGTTGAGCGTCCTTTTTTGATCACAGCATATATGTGTTTAGTTTTGCCCTCGTTTACTGCCAAACCAATTTTCGCCGTCTCCATCTCAATACTCGCAAACGCCTCATTGGCATCTCGCTGTGATCTACCTATTATGTCAATATCGTCGGCGTATGCAAGGAGTTGCGAGGATTTGAAATAGATTGTGCCTCTTGTATTGGCCAGTGATTTTTGCACAATCGTTTCCAATATGATGTTGAAGAAATCATACGACAGCGCATCGCCCTGCCTAAACCCTTTTTTGACATCAAAACTATCGGTCAGGTCTTCACCGATTCGAATGGAGCAGCGAGCATTCTGCAAAGTCATCCTGCATAATCTGACGAGTTTAGCACGGATGTCAAAAGTAGAAATAGCGCTGTATAGCTCGTCTCTAATTACGCTGTCGTATGCGGCTTTGAAGTCGACAAATAGGTGGTGAGTGTCGACTTGAAATTCATTGGTTTTTTCCAGGATCTGCCGTAGGTGAAGATTTGGTCGATGGTGGACTTCCCTGGCCTGAAGCCACACTGATAAGGACCTATCAGCTTATTTAAAAAAGGCTTCAGGCGTTCACACAAATCGGCAGAGAAGATTTTGTAGGCGATGTTAAGAAGCCTTATTCCTCTGTAGTTGGCGCAGTCAGAGGGGTCTCCTTTTTTGTGGATCGAACATACGATGCTGAGACTCCATTCCTCGGGCATGCTTTCCTCTGACCGTATCTTACAGATGAGCTGGTGCATGCTCTTAACCAGGTCATCCTCAGCTGCGTTGAAGAACTCAGCAGATAGTCCGTCTGCGCCAGCAGCTTTATTCGACTTGAGCTTCGATATGGCAATCTTTACTTCGTCGAGGTCAGGAGGACGGAATTGTCTGCGGTCTTCATCGACTAGAAATGGATCATTCTGCCTAACAGCGGTATATTGACTAACATCGCCGTTAAACAGTCTGCAGAAGGGGTTTTTCAATATTCTCAGCATCGACTGCGATTCTACTACTAGGTGTCCGTTCTCATCCCTGCAGTCTTCCGTTCTGGCGTTATAACCTTGGCATGTTCGCTTTATCTGTTGATAAAACTTTCGAACGTCACGCCTGCAGTAATACCTCTCCAAATCCTCAATCGCGTGCTTCTCGTGCTCTTTCTTTTTTCTTCTGAGAAGCTTATGCTCTTCCCTTCTTTTTAACTCGTAGAGCACACGAGCTGCTCTTGTTCTTTTATGCAGCGAGGCCTTATATGCATCCTGCTTCGCTGTGTGAATCCTCCTGCACTCGTCATCGAACCAGGTGTTTCTTTGTGGTGGAGCCTTGAAACCCAAAACTTCGGATGCAGAGCTTTTCAGGGCTTGTTTGCAAAGGCTCCACTGTTGTTCTATTGAGAGCGTGGAGGATTGTGGTGTATTGGAGAGCTTAAGGGAGACGCGATCGGTAAAAGCACGAGCGGTTTTTGGCGATAGTTGCTTTCCGACGTCATAACTTTGTATTCTTACTCTACTGCGCTGCGTTCGTGATATCCGTTGGCGCATCTTGGCTACTACAAGATAGTGGTCCGAGTCGATGTTAGCCTCTCGGAAAGTTCGAACATCAAGAATAGTGGAGGAGTGTCTGACGTGGTTGGCGATGTGATCAATCTGGTTGGTAGTCGATTGATCAAAAGACCTCCAGGTGCCTTTATGTACATATGTATATCGAGGTGCGGGAAGCGCGTACTGGCTAGAAGGAGATTTCGCCCCGTAGCAAGATCAATCAGCCTGTGTCCGTTATCGGAGGTGGTGTGGTGTAGGCTACGTTTGCCGATGATTCATTCAAATATGCTTTCCTTACCCAGCTTAGCATTTAAGTCTCCTAGCACAATTTTGATGTCACAGCTGGGACATTGGGCAAACGTTCTGTCTAGGAGATCGTAAAACTCATCTTTGGCGGAGTCATCCTTGTCTTCCGTTAGGGGCGTGGACGCAAATCAGGCTGATGTTAAATAATTTAGCCTTGATACGGATCGTTATGAGGCGTTCGCTCACATGCCGAAAGCTTAGGACTTTTTGCCATAGTCCACCTCGAACAGCAAATCCGCATCCAAACAATCATTGCCCTCTCTCCCTATAGCAGTCGCCGTAGTAAATATCGCAGTTTTTCATCCGCTTTATACCCGGTCCATTCCATCGCATATCCTGGATGGCGGTGATGTCCGCTTTATAGCGGTCTAGGGCGTCCGCAAGTTGTTCGGCTGCACGTGGCCTGTTAAGGGACCTAACATTCAACGTATAAAGCCGAAGATCATTGTCCTTTTTTCGTTTTTTGCAAGGGTCGTCAACATAAATCCGGTCCGTTATATCCGAGGCTTGTGGTTGTTTCGGAGTTTGTGTTTTTTTACGGTTGCGGCTTACTAGGCCGTAGCCCAACCGACTAATCCTGTTTTTTTTGGCGCCATTCGCCCTTCCCCGTCTGCAATTTCCATAGGAAATCTCCAGATGGCACCACGAGGAGGTGGAGATAGGACTTACTAACAGTGCCGCAAGATGTTCGACTGCGGTGGCTCTTCTCGCTTTTCAGCAGGCCAGCATCCGTCGGATAGATGCCAGCCCTACGAGGCCTTTGTTAGTCCTTTGCCATCCATATATTTATTTGCCCCCCCTTTTATACATTCTATACAATACTAAGACTTATCACTAAAAATAAAATATCGGTTATGGGAATCTCACAAAATGTTTGTCTTTATTTTGAACCGAAAATTGTTCACAATCTTGGTGGAGTGATGATCACTATGCGCGGACGCGACGGCCCGTGATGGTGATGTGGTGGTCCATGGTGGTGGTGCAGTTCTAATATAACACCATAATGATATGGAACATTTGCTGAGAACTACAACCAACGTGAACATTTAGTTGAGATCCTCTTGAATCCTATCTAGGACAGCCACCCCTGAAAGAAGTGAACGAACATCTACGACCCAAACCTGCGCGAATTATAAAAAAAAAATGAAAGCAACTGATTTTAAATATCAATCGATCGCCCTATAGGTAGCTCACATTTCTTGAGGCGTTGTAAGAGTAGCTTTATCCTTGCATTTCATATTGCTTCATTTCAATAACATTGCCATCAAGGGTGCCATAGTAATCATGACTGCGACAACAGTGATCTTCGTGCCAAACTTGCTTTCGTGACAGCACGATCAGTGCAGTGATGGCACTTAAATTCTACTCTTACCTGTATGGTGCTACACAGAGTACACTATTTTCGAATAACCCAAATTTAATGGTGTAGGTACTGTCTTCCTTGGGAAAAAAAATCTTGTGGGCTATAAGGTTTTGAATGAGCTTTTTCCGGAAACACCCTTTTCGGATTTAAGTATGTATTTATTAGCCGTCGGTAAATCGATTGGCGAATATAATTAATTTCTGGCTTTATTGTGGAACTCCGTCCATTGTGAGAAAGTTCGTATCTACATAGGTATTTTCCAGAAATTCGTAGGGCTACAGCGACGTCTACCACCAGGATAACGTCTCAGTGACACATTCAATCTTTCTGTATAAGTAGTATCTATTCAAGCAAGTATTAAAGAGTTAAGCAACCATCAGCTATATTCAGGTATTGTCACCTACCGTCGTCCTTGCAACTTTCAATAAAAATCGCATATTTCACCCAAATGACGTATTCGACGACACCACAAGCCGATCTTGTACACGTTCGCAAGCATATAGATGCGGTGGGAGTTTCCATTCACCACCGGCACCATTAGTTACTGGATTTATTCGATTTCACATAGTGGGGACCACAGCAAATAAACATAAATGAACAGAATAATGGGAGGAGTCCTAGGTTCCAAGCCAGCTAATCACTTGCAGACAATTTCATGAGACAGCAACGGTTACGGCGGAGCTTATAAGGCAAAAACCAATTGTGGCAGGATTGATCGCTTTTTTGTGAACATGTAATTTACGCCTACTTGTCTCTGTTGAATATTAATAAATATGTGTTCAGCTGTCAGTAATAGTATCGCCGATCAAACTCGGCTTAAGTAGCAGAAAGCTCTTTCATCCCACGCACGATCGGTAAGCTCTGCTCGCACCAATCGATTTGAACACGATCAACTCCGAAAGAGACAAACATCACGATCTCGTCGTCTGTAACGACACAAAAGCTTGATGACTCCCTATTTGCAGACACCAGCAGATCACTGATCAGCAGTCGCGAGAGCAAAACGCCAACCACCAGTGTACATATGTATGTATCTCCCTCCTACTCGTGGGTATAGTAGGGTAAACGATCGTGTGATCAACAAAAAACGATCGCACGAAAGCCCTCGCCGCTCGCTCAGTCTCATTTCTGCGTATGCTCGCTCAGTTGTGTGTTGTTTGTTGCTTTGCTCCGAGTTTGCTCGATCGATTTTCTTTGAACTTTTGTGTTTAGTTCGCCCAGTGCGCATGCATCGTCGTATTAATCATAGGCGCGCTTCTAACTGGAAAGGAAGAGGCTCGTGTTCTCCGCTTAGGTGTTTTGTTTTTTGTTTTTCTTGTGCGTAAAGAATCCCTACGAGTCGATCGTTCTCGTCGTCCGCGGTGACAATTGTCAGTCAGTGAATCAAAAAGATCTCATTTAGGGTGACGATCGAAAACGAGTAAAATCGGAAACAACAATTTCGTTCCCCCTTTTGCGTGGTGTATGTGCGTTGGAAAGAGAGTGAAAGAGATAGAAGAGTAGATCAAGTATTTTTGTTTTTTATTTTTCGGAAATTATCGACAATTTTGACAGATTGCCTGTGTAAATTGAAAGAGATTTTGCGAGATAAGAAGGAAAAAAAAATACAAAAAACCATACCGAGTGCCGTCGTCGAGACATGCGTGAATGAATTTTTACTCTCGAATGCATACGGCCGCCAATTGACGGAAAGAAATTTTTTATTTTTGGATTACAATTGCCATCATTGACTGCCGTGCGTACGGATTCGACTCGGATTTCGAGGAATTCCCTTGCAGCCAACACTCGACATCGATATCGTAAATATCCTGTAAAAGGGACACACGCACGACATCGTTGCCATACGTGCAGTATTATCGTCGATTCGCCGATAAGGATTTTAATTTTTTTGTTTTTTCCTTCAAACTGAGTTATTTAAACGGCTACGCGGTGGAGAACTTTTACCTTAGAATGGATCCATCGCGGGTTGACTCGCGATACAACTTAAACTATAGCATGAGCAGTATAGGGCTCAGCTTGGCGGACCAGACGGACATTTATGGCAACCCTGGTGCGGCGGCTGCGCTGGGTGGTCGACCACCCAGCGGCGGGCTCATACAACCGATGGGTGGCGGAAGTGGTGGAGCAGGTGGGGGTGGCGGTAGAGCGGGTGGCGGCGGTCTAATGTCAAACTCGAGTCAGTGTCAATCATTGAGCAACACGGGCAACGCAAGTGGCGGCGGCGGTGGTGGTGGCGGACAATCGCGTGGTGTTAAACGTACCAGTTCGGATTGTTATGACGATCATCATCGCGGTGGCAGTGGTCCTGGCGGTATGACTTCACAATCGTTACAAGGACTCGAATCGTGCGCTGGCGGCAGTGGGAATGGATCTAATCCAGGTGGACAACAGGGCAATGTGCCCGATGTCGTCGATGACAGCTACACATCGTTGCAAAACAAAAAATCACCACCGGCTAATGGCAAGAAAACAAAAGGTCGTGTCAAAATCAAAATGGAATATATTGACAACAAATTGCGGCGGTACACGACGTTTTCCAAAAGGAAAACGGGAATCATGAAGAAGGTGAGTGCAACAGTGGTCAAGTGTGTTGGGAAAATTCGATTTTGCAAACAGATGAGTGGCATTGGTTCTTGGGTTGGGGTTTTTCATAGTTTGTTGTTGTTGTTTGATTTTGTGATTTGTCAAATTTTCTTCAGTCACATAACCTCGAAAATCGAGGGAGAGTTTCGAGTTATTTTTTTTTTGCTCATTGCTGCGCTGCTGCGTACCACTACATGCGAGGTGAAATGTCAAACATCGGTGTACATGCACGTCATGTGTGCAGTGTGATATTTGGTGTGAGTGAGTTTTCTGCAAGGAAATGAGAGCGCCGAGAGAAACTCACTTGTGATTTCTCTTTCTTGCTTGTTCAGTGTTTTTTTTTTTTTTTCTTTTTTGCTTTCGTTATGAATGAGGGGCATTGCCAGGTATGCTCGTTAGTGATTCGTTATTTCGTTTGTCGATTTTTGTGGCTCGCCTACACTAAGTTTTTTTTTTTTGTTAAATATTTACATACATATGTATGTGGGCTGGTTTTATTGTAATGATTTTTTTTTGTTTCAATAAATTTCGAAATTTAGAGGAAAATAAAAATTTAGCGAAAGAATTGATCTTTGGACTTTTGCCCTTTTTCGGTAATTGTGAAAACCAAGTTTTGCAATTGTGTCTGCTCGAAATCACGGTGATAAATATTGCTCGAAAGATGACACAATGCATTACAGCAACGATTATATGGTTTTTATTAATAACTAAAGGAAAAGAATTGGTTAAAGTCAGGACGGTACAAAATAAAAAACAATAAGTGAAGTCTGACAGGGAAACTACCTGTCAATTTTTGGCTTAAAACTTTTGTAGACATGTCATGTGTCACTTTTTCTATGGGCATCAGCACGGCAGTGATCTAGTAGTAATTGTCTTCATTCCAAATTATTTCAAAGGAATGACATGCGTATAACGATCTACCCTTAATATTGTAATTCTTATTAGCCAGTAACTGACACTAAAATTCAAGGGAGTAAGTTGCAAATCACAGTAAATGGGAGTAAAACTAAATACATACATATATGCTGTCATCAAAAACGGACGCTCACCACCGACGTCTTGGCCAGAACGTTTGTATTGGGCAGATATAAATATGAGGTAGTTAAGGACTTCGTCTACCTTGGAACCGCAGTGACCTGAAGTTACGACATCAGCTCCGAAATCAAACGTAGAACCACTCTTGCCAATCGCTGTTTCTTTGGGCTCAGGAGGCAGTTGACTAATAAAGTCCATTCCCGAACGACAAAGATGACTCTAAACAAGACCCTTATCATCTCGGTCCTGCTGTACGGATAGTAGAAGCAAGGATACTATCAAAAGCGGACAAGGAAGTCCTTGATCGTTTCGAGAGAAAGATTTTGCTTGTGATTTTCGGTCCTATAAACGCAGACCAAGATGCGCTTATGGATATGACGAACGCAGCGGAGTAGAGTAAGAATACAAAGTTATGACGTCGGTAAGCTACTATCGCCAGAAACCGCTCGTGCTTTTACCGATCGCGTCTCCCTTAAGCTCTCCAATACCCCTCAATCCTCCACGCTGTCAATAGAACAGCAGTGGAGTCTTTGCAAACAAGCCCTGAAAAGCTCTGCATCCGAAGTTTTGGGTTTCAAGGCTCCACCACGAAGAAACACCTGATTCGATGGCGAGTGCAGGATTCACACAGCGAAGCAGGATGCATATAAGGCCTCGCTGCATAAAAGAACAAGAGCAGCCCGTGAGCTCTACGAGTTAAAAAGAAGGGAAGAGCATAAGCTTCTCAGAAGAAAGAAGAAAGAGCACGAGAAGCGCGCGATTGAGGATTTGGAGATGTATTACTGCGGGCGTGACGTTCGAAAGTTTTATCAACAGATAAAGCGAACATGCCAAGGTAATAAAGCCAGAACGGAAGCCTGCAGGGATGAGAACGGACGCCTAGTAGTAGAATCGCAGTCGATGCTGAGAATATGGAAAAACCACTTCTGCAGACTGTTTAACGGCGATGTTAGTCAATATACCGCTGTCAGGCAGAATGAACTCAAGTCGAATAAAGCTGTTGACGCAGACGGACTGTCTGCTGAGCTCTTCAAGGCAGCTGGGGATGACCTGGTTAGGAGCATGTACCAGCTCATCTGTAAGATATGGTCAGAGGAAAGCATGCCCGAGAAATGGAGTCTCAGCATCGTTTGCCTGATCCGCAAGAAAGGAGACCCCTCTGATTGCGCCAACTACAGCCTCCTTAACAGCGCCTACAAAATCTTCTCTGCCGTTTTGTGTGAACACCTGAAGCCTGTTGTAAATAAGCTGATAGGTCCTTATCAGTGCGGATTCAGCCAAGGGAAGTCCACCGTCGACCAAATCTTCACACTCCGGCAGATCTTGAAAAAAAAACAATGAATTTCAAGTCGACACTGACCACCTATTTGTCGATTTCAAAGCCACATACGACAGCGTAATTAGAGACGAGCTATACAACGCTATGCCTACCTTTGCCAAACCTGCTAAACTCATCAGACTATGCAGGATGACTTTGCAGAATGCTCGCTGCTCCATCCGAATCGGTGAAGACCTGACCGATAGTTTTGATGTCAAAAAAGGATTTAGTCAGGGCGATGCGCTGTCATGTGATTTCTTCAACATCATATTGGAAATGATTGTGCAAAAATCACTGGCCAGTACAAGAGGCACAATCTATTTCAAATCCTCGCAACTCCTTGCATACGCCGACGATATTGACATAATAGGTAGATCACAGCGAGAGGTCAATGAGGCGTTTGCGAGTATTGAGATGGAGGCGGCGAAAATTGGTTTGGCAGTAAACGAGGGCAAAACTAAATACATAAATGCTGTCATCAAGAAAGGACGCTCAACACCGACGTCTTGGCCAGAACATTTGTATTGGCAGATATAAGTTCGAGATAGTCAAGGACTTCGTCTACCTTGGCTTCGCAGAGACCTGGAACAACGACAGCAGTTCCGAAATCAAACGCAGAATCACTCTTGCCAATCGCTGTTTCTTTGGGCTCAGGAGGCAATTGAGTAATAAAGCCCTCTCCCGAGTGACCAAGTTGACTCTAAACAAGACCCTTATCATCCCGGTCCTGCTGTACGGCGCAGAAGCATGGACACTATCAAAAGCGGATGAGGAGGCCCTTGGTCGGTTCGAGAGAAAGATGTTGCGCGTGATTTTCGGGCCTATAAACACAGACGGGGGATGGAGGAAAAGATTCAACCATGAACTTTACGGACTCTACAGCGACATGAGTCTAGTCATGCGTCTACGGATTCAACGCCTAAGATGTCTGGGCCATGCAGAGCGAATGGACACCACAGCTCCAGCCCGGAGAGTTATTGAATCCAACCCCGAGAAACGAAGAAACAGAGGACGGTGGAAGGTGCCCTCAGTTAACTGGGTATACGGCAATGAAGAAGGCTAGCAATAGATCATGCTTGTTGCTAGCCTAGTTTCGAATCGATACACACCATCTTTTCATCTATTTCAAAGCCGCATACGACAGCATTCATCGTTAAGAACTGTTTGGTGCGATGGCCGAATTCGGAATCCCGGGAAAACTGATCCAGTTGTGTCGCGCCACGTTAAAAAAAAAATACGCGATGCACCGTGCAACTCGGTTCCAGGACTTCGGAACCGTTTGAAACATGCACCGGATTTCGGCAAGGAGATGCGCTGTCATGTGACTTCTTCAACCTGGTGCTGGAGCAGATAGTGCGGCGGGCAGGCGTCAACAGGGAAGGCACTATCTTCTACAAGTCCGTCCAGCTGCTAGGATACGCCGATGATATCGACATCATTGCGTGTTCTCGCCGTGGCATTGTGGAAGCATTCACGGCGATTGAAGAACAGGCGAAACGAGTTGGTCTTAAGGTCAATGAGGACAAGACGAAGTACATGCTGTCAAGCAAAACCCAATCCGTCGCTCACCACCTGGGACAAAATATAACAATTGACAGCTACAATTTCGAGGTAGTTAAGGAGTTTGTCTACCTCGGGGCAAACGTAAATTCCACAAATGACACCACAGTGGAGATCCGGCATAGAATCGCCCTTGGCAACCGCTGCTACTTCGGCTTGTGCAAACAACTGGGGTCAAAACTCCTCACTCGAAAGACCAAAGTCATGCTTTACAAAACGCTCATACTGCCAGTCTTGCTGTGCGGAGCCGAAAGCTGAACGATAAGCAGGACAGCGGAGCTGATTTTGGATTCTTTCGAGAGAAAAATTCTGCACCGGATATTTGGTCCTGTCTGTGAGGAAGGTGAATGGAGAAGAAGACACAACCGCGAACTCTACGAGCTGTACCAAGATGTGGATGTAGTCCGGAAGGTAAGGATCCGTCGACTACACTGGCTCGGCCACATGGATATCAACGCTCCAGCTAAGAGGGTTTTCGACTCCGAGCCTCCTGGTTCGAGAAGAAGAGGAAGACCGAACCTCCGGTATAAAGACCAAGTAATCGCGGATGTAAGCCATCTTGGTCTTGTTAACTGGAAGCAGCGTGCTCGGGACCGTTAAGGATGGAAGGCAGCTATAGCTCAGGCTCAGATCCTCCATGGATCGCTGGCCTGATAAGTAAGTAAGTAAGTATAATTGTCATGAAAAGCTTTTCGAATCTCGTCGTTCGGAACCGGCAATAAACTGTAGGTCCCTTTCTCTTGACTCTTGATGACTTATTTTTATTTCTGCGTGATCGATTCGAACTTCACTAGGCTTTTGGGCCCATATTTTTGTCTTGATTGACGTCAATCGATTGATCATGCATAGGTTTCTAAAATTCTCAATTTTCGACGATATCTTCGCTTACAGATTAATGACGTACGAAAACCTTCAATGAAACTTCTATCCGTTCTATTGGTTCACTGTCCATGGATAACTAACTAACCGGGCTATTGTCCTAGCCCTACAATTATCCAAATGTCACATGGAAATCATATTAAAATGCGATTAGATCTCCCTCGTAAACCGTATCAAGTATATGCATTGCGTTCTCGTATTTCCTCATTAACCATCCCAAATAACAATCAAACATGGGAACAACAAAAATGATAATAATAAACGTGCGACAAGCTTTGACAATGGCATGCGGTGACTTTGGTCCACCACCGCATGGCGCATCCAATTCGCGATATAATCCTCGCGATAAGACGCTTCAAATGTACCTGTACCCAGAAGAATCTCTCCGCGCACTTTCTTTACAAGTTGTCCGCATGCACACGCTGCTATAAGATACAATTGAAAAAATAAAAATAAAATGCTCGATTCTGGCCTGATCCGAGCTACTGGGCATAATCCAGGGAATGTGTAACAACGGTAGCCACGATGGGCTCCTACAAATTCATGTCTCTTACAGGGATTCATGATCGGAGTCTTGTGTGGATTCACGCGACAGGCAAAAGCAACCATAAAGGAATGAAACTACAAGCATGGATCCGCGCAAGAACACAAAGCACACTGGCGCGCATTGATAATAATAAAATTCAATATTATGCGCAAAGGCGGAAGGTACTTTATACATAGTCTTCAGTCGATTCAGTTTGGTTTGGGTTTTGGTTTGGCTTGGTTTTGTAATGTGGTGATGTTGTTTGGTTGGGGTCGTCTCGATTACCACGATTATTACGACATTCAAAATGTGGCACCCACAATGTTGGCCTACCATAGGTAGTAAGTCGTATGTAGTCTTACCTCCTGCGTAGTGGACATGACATACGTATGTATATACTATAAGCCACATTGTTTGGTGCGGTTTTGTTGTCGTCGTTGTTGTCGTGGACTTCCTGGCAGTTGAGACAATCACGAGATCGTTCTTATATGTCCTTATGGGCGCATGAGCACAATTTGAACGGCACAACGATACACAATCGTACATTTGGCGTAATGGTAATTTAATGAGCCATTTCGGTCAATTGTAACCATCATCAACTGTGCGATAAAACAAAAGCAAAATTAAATCCTTTCGTGCACCTACACACATCAAGGATGCATGAGATCAATAGAAAACTTTTGCTTTTTTCCCACCGTCATTGTTGTAGGAGAGGTGTCGACCGTAAGCTCTATCGATAGTGTGTATAAGCCACCGACTACACCGTGAATGTATACAATATTGGCGTGTCCTTGTTGCTTTTCGCACTCCTATTCATCACCATTGTTGTCGTCGCCTGATAAAAACACCCCGAAACAGATCTCCCACTTAATCGAAGGTGTTGAGAACATAGTGCGGGTAGTAAGCACAACCCAACGAAAGGGTGTGTCACCATGGCGTAGTATGGGGTGGCTTTGTTCAATCCGGCTAAGTTGCTGTTGGCACGCAAAGTGAGAAAAAACAATTGTGATTCACCGGGAAAGTAGAAAAGTTTCAACTTTTCATCGATTTTTTGATTTTCCGATTTTCCCCCGCTCCCTTCAACATGCGACTCGAATGTTGTTACTTTGTTTCTATCCCAGGGGGAGGCAGGTTATCATTTCTGATTGCAAATCAGTTTTTGGCACGATTTCAAAAAAAAAACGGTGACAGACAGAGGTTGAGTCAAAATATTCGGAACTTTTTCAAAATTGTTAATGAAATTCTGACCAAATGGAATCACCCACTGTTGGTACTATTGCAATCTGTGTAAAGTGTGAAGCTGGCGAAGGTAGTAGAGCAAACAATACCGGATGACAAAGTGTTACAAGAGGAATTCACTACGTTCCGGAGTAGATTGCTACAATCTCGTTCTTGTGCGCGTGGAGCAAAATTTTTCCACATGTTCGAAGGAGTAAAAAACCTTCCATGTCCAACTGTCGTCCCATCATTGCATTATTGGCAAGATGCGAATATAGAATACCAAATAGGTGCTACATATAGCTCCATTCTGGTTGTCCATCAACTCGATCATGCTTCTCCTTACCGGGGTCCGATATCGATCTTTAAACTTTGACTTTCAATTAAGCCCTGGCTACCATGAAATGATACTGAATTTATAGCCCCCCATTTAAACAGTCAGGGGATTAGCGAACAGCCGCCGCCAAAGGATGATCGCTTTTGAGTTGCAAACGCATACACACCGTTTCGGATCTATGGTACAACAAACGAGCCTCGCGATAGGTTTACGATTTGACAGTTTTGATTGACTTGAATGCCAGACATCGAGGCGGAGGGCAATTGTTATGATTTCTGATGACAGCCACACAATGGGAGGCGCCTTGATGTTGTTGCTATCCGTTGCCCGTTTCCATTCTCAATCTGGGGTATAAACTCATATATTTAATGAAAATCGATAGTTACGAGAAGGACCATCCGGTGGGGAGCTTTTGTTTTTTTGATTTGATGCGACGTACATCTCGTTGGTTTGACGTTGTGACGAGTCACGCAAAAACCAAGTGTTACGCTCTCACGATTAGTCTATAGGCAGGCAATGCTGCCGATGCCTCCCACACGCGGATGATGCCTGTAAATGGTAAATACAATAGTAGACCAGTTCGAGAGCGAGTAGCGACCAGGCGTTTACCGAATCAGGTGTTTGGTGACTGCGAAAACACCACACAAATCCACCGTCACCAGTCAATGAACTGTGCAGATTGTTCGGAATAAAATATCAATAAATGTCCATTTTCAACTTGCTTAGAGAGATTAAACGAATGGAAGAGTATCTATATGCTGCATCGTGTATAGTTGTTAATTTATTGTATTTTTATCATAGTGTAACGGTTGGATGAGATTTTGTTGCCTAATTTGGATAGGATGCGGGGGATATCATGGTGAGTCAGGATGCATTTAGTGGTATCTCATCGTTTGGATTAGGGATGATTTCACTTTGGTGTGGGATGGCTCGAAAGTTTCTAAAGAAAAAAAAACGAGGTCAAACCTGGCTATGACGACTCCTAAAGTGTGTTTTATTGTTTTTTTCTTTTTCTTTCATGCTTCTGTCACGTAGATATATAAAAAAGAATTGCGAATTCCTCATGCCACATATGTAGGTACTACGTACATACTACATCTTTCAAATACCCTACCTACAACGAAGACGCGTCCAATTGCCCGTCCAGCGACTATCGAGCTTACTGGCTGTCCATTGCGATATCGAGAAAATAAGAAAAAGAAATGAAAGAAATTAGAATACAGCAAACTACTAAAGGATTCCACCATGTACCCTTCGGTTGGGTATTTGCGCGCGGAAATACCCTATACCCTACCCAAGGCATAACACTTTGGCCAGCCAAAGGTTCACATAGCATCACGTGTCCTGTCCTATCTGTGCGCGGCTTCTGTTTTGGCCCTGTTGACGACGCTAAACAAGACACACAATATCGGCACGTTGTGGTGTAAGCCGCCAATAAGTAACGAACATCAGCACCCAGAGCTGGAAGGCAACAGCAGCAGCAACAATCACACCAGTACTCTGGACCAGCAAAAGGTGTTAAAGGTTTAAAAACGCATCGGTTAATCCTTGTCGACTTGGGGATAACAAGAACAATTGGTTAAGCGGCAAATTTAAAGAGAGAAACTATCCGTCGCCGTACCCCCGACTTCACTGCCGAAACTGTTTGTGATTTGGCGCAAAACGAATTGCAACATATAATCTGGTTGCCTGTTGTCTTCGTATCTGATGGGTTTGATCAGAACGGGAGGCGGGGGGGAAGATCGACCCGACCATATGCGTTTGTTGGATGCTACTATGCTACTATGGGTCGGTAGCAAACCGAACAGCTATTGGCATGTGCAGGCATTTGGATTTATATGCGATCTGCGTTCTTTAGTGGGAGATCGCGTTGGCTATCTGGCTTTTCGGTTTGTTTTTTTTTTTTTTGGTTTCACGTGCCGCCAGAACTTCAATTCTCCTGTCAGACGGCATTACGATACCGCGAATGAGAAAAGTTCGATTTGAATTGGCCGAAACGACACACGGCAGCCGGCATACATTTGGACGTTTTTCCTTTTTATTTAGTAAAATATTCACAAAAATCAACGAGAGCGCGCTCGGCCAGGACGTGTGCAATTTGAATTGGGTGTGAATTGGATTGGATTGTTGTCGTAACACATGTTCGACAATGTTTTCGAACTTATAAATATTAAAATTGTCTTGTTTGTCCGTCGGCGTTTTGTCGACGACGCACGGTCGAGATGATCGCCGATGGACGATGGCCGATGGTCGATAGTGTACGTCGATGGTAGATGGTGGCTTAGGCTTCGTGTTCTCTCATAACAAACGAATGTCGGTGGTGCTTACTCGCGCACCTTAAGATGTAGAGGATGTCGTACTAATCTGAAGTGTGAAACAATTGTTAAGTCAAGCCACATCGCGGAGCTACACGACAACAAGGACAAAAGTCATTGTTTTCAATTACCAACTGCAAGAGGTAGACAACTACGTTTAGATGCGTCAAAACAATGGAATATCAGTCGCTCTGTTGTTAGATTTATTCGTTTCTGTAATTAAATCCCAACTGCCAGTACTGACAAGAGCTAGGGGATGCACTCCTTTACATATATGTATGTATATTCGTGCCGAAAACCAAAAGCTAAGCTAAATTTATTCACACGCTTATGCAGAATGAACGTCATTCAGAAAGGGTTTTGGTGTGAAATATTGCGCCCAGTTGTTTGCCGATCGCCAACATCACCCGTCCTGCCACCCCAGTTGACCAATGTTCCCTATCGTCCCCTTTTAATAAATGCATTTGGTAATTTGCGAATGAATCATTAACCCTGTAACAAAGTTTGAATGGATACCATCTCGACTCCTATAGCCAAACGGGATGAGATGTGTCGGAGTTGGGTGGTACCTGCTGGTTGTTCCTGCCGGAATTAGTAATTAACCATGAAAAATATGTTTTGTCTTTGTTTTTTGTTTTGGAACCACGGTCGTCTGGTCTTCGTCCGTGCTCTCCGTTGCCCATAGGATGGATTTGAATTACGTATTCCATTACTTTTCCCGTCCAAGTAGCAAATTACTCTTGAATATGTATGCTGAAAGTTACTTGGGCTTTAGGTGAGTTAAGTGACTTCTAAGTGGTTTGCATTAAAAATATAAGATGCGGCTGCTCATCGTGTTATTGAGAGCGTTGGAAAATGATGGTAATTCGCAAAGTTTGGTTTGGCAGTGTAATCGTGATGGTTGGAATGCATCAGTTTCTGTGCTAACTGTGTTTTATGTTCGATAATGTCTTTTCAATACCCTCCCCTCGAATGATATCTATATTTCTGCTACCTCCAAATGTCATCGAAAATGAATGGCTGGTTTTTGAACTTCGTATTCTGTGTATCCACCTTACTGCTTCCACCTATGAACAATTTTACAAAGTTGTACAAGGTCATACGCATCACCTCAACCCTTCCCCTGTGCCCTCTGATAAATAGTTTGTTTGTTTATTTTTAGACCAAAATTTATTGTGTAACTTCGTCTCCTGCGCTCTTTACTTGAATGTACTAATTTCTAAGTACATAGTTCCAGGTTATAGTTCCAGGACGCCGTGGCGCAGTGGTTAGTGTGTTGGACTCTGACGCACGATGAGCGAGTTCGGATCCCGATAACACCGACGCCATCGAATGTTTATTTCGCAGCGTTCCTCCTCGGCGGGGTACTGGCAAAACCCCCCGTAGTATACTTGCCGTGAAAAAGCTTCTCGACTCACGTCGTTCGGAATCGACATTAAACTGTAGGTCCCTTTCATCTATGTAAAAAAATAAATCACACACAACATGGGTGATTGACAGATGGGCTGTAACGCCATCAAAAAAGAAGAAGTTCCAGGTCATGCCAACGTCATTATCAAAACTCTTACCAAAAAGTCGTTATAACGAGTGTCACAAAAAGTACGCCAAAAGTTAATTTAGTACGGAAAATGTAAATTTAGTACGCCAAATGTAAATCAACTTAATTTTCTGCCTTCTCTACCCGGATACATGTATTTTAAACTACTGCACTCTATCTTACCCCAGGCTTACTCAACTCCATGCGAGCTACAATCTCGTGGTCAGAAAAGTCAAAATGTTTAGCAAAATGTCGGAACAATGAATGTCCCAAAAAGTACGCAAAAAGTAAATTTAGTACGCAAAATATAAATTTAGTACACAGAATGTAAATCACCTTAATTTTCTGCCTTCTCTACCCGAATATATGAACTTTTAACTGTCCTTTAAGCTACCGTACTCTGTCTTGCCCCAAGCCTATCCAATTTCATACGACCTGCAGTCTCGTGGTCAGAAAAGTCAAAATATTTACCAAAATATCGCAACAATGAATGTCCCAAAAAGTACGCAAAAAATAAATTTAGTACGCAACATTAAAGTTCAGTATGCAAAATGACCAAGTTTAGTGGTCAAAATATGAACAATGAATGTCCCAAAAAGTAAATAAACTTAATTTCCTGCGGTCTCTACCCGAACACATGCACTTTATATAATCCTTTATGCCACTGTACTCTATCGTAGCCCACACCACCTACCCAACTCTAGATGAACTCCGGTCTCATCGTCAAAATATTTACCAAAAAGTCATAATAAGTACTGTCTCAAAAAGTACGCAAAACGGAAATCAACTTCTTTAACTGCGGTCTTTAGCCGAGCACACGATCTTCCAGTTATTCCTTATGCTACTGTACTAAGTCATATCATAAGCCAATCTAACTCCACATGAGCTAGGGTCTTGTTGCGAAAATATGAATCAAAAAGTCGTAGCAAGGAATGTCCCAAAAAGTACAGAAAATTGCAAATTTGGTAGAAATTGCATTTTTTTAATCGATTCACATGGCACATACGCATCCTTTTGCTATACATTTCTATAACTATTTTGCCTAAATTCGACGAAAGTTGATTAACATGGCGGCCAATTTTGTCCTTTAAGACTTAGACTCCTTCGATTTCAAAAAGCCCAAAAGCCAAAAAGTTCAAACGCCAATAAAACGTATTTACTTGGATAAAAACGTATTTCACCGTATAGGCAATGAAATTTCCTAGACTCTTAATAATTGCTTCGGTATTGTGTGTTGAGGTCCACAAAATTTGAATTTTTGAGCTTTACTTCTAATTCTGATCAAAATTTTGTACGAAAATTTCGATTTCTCACTACAAAATTCTATTATTTTTGAAATATCGCTCACCGCTCACCAATGGAAACTAATTCCATGTAGCGCACTATTTTTTGCTGCCCCTGAACTGTCAATTGTCATTCTGTCTTTTTCCCTCCGTTGGCAACACTGTACCGTAAAAATGGCGCGAAATTTAAATCTTGCGTACATTTTGGGACACCCTTTAAGCCACCCTCTAAAAGAACTCGAATAACACTTAAGTTCGAATCAGAAGTCAATCCGTAGTCCAAGTCACTTGCTCCTTGGATGAAAACTCACTCCTTTCGCATCTAAAGTGTCCTTTTTCTTTACTTTGCTTTCCGCCCCTTGCTTTTCCTTTAATGAGTTGAAGTGAATTTCAAGTGGTTGGTGGCATTTTCCTACTTCAAGCAGGCATCCCCTTGAAGTAATCCATTTCATCTGATGATGTACACCGTTTGTACGGATATAAAGGTATTCATTCGCTCGATTCGATTGGTACACACCTTTCTTTTCCATTTTTCATGGGCAAAGGAACGATTAAAGCAGAACGAAAGTATAACTAAAGGAGAATGATTCGATATCGATATTTTGTAAATTGAAAACAAACAAAATCTATTAATTAAAGTCACTAATTGCCATTTTTGCAGTGACATTCTACACATGTCACTCAGTATGTGGTGGCAGTTAAAGCGAGGAAAAACAAGAGTCACCTTGAGTCACCTACGCTACAAATAAAAATCTACTGCCGTGCTCCCACTCGCCATCGTTCAATGAAAAATCATGAAAGAAAAGAAGCAAGAAAGGCAGGCAACTAATAGATAGGCATTTACCTCTTACCTACCAACACGGATAATATGAATTAGAAGCTACCTTGATCTCTCACAGATTAGAGGTGATGCTGACAGTTTAAAACCAATAAAGAGACGCATTCAGTAGTCACGCGGCAACGGCACAGCTGTATTCGTTGCTACTGTTACACCGAAGCATCGATGAAAGCATTACCGCGCTGGTCACCTACGTTCCACATCATATATTATAAAAAGAAAAAACCAAACACTGAGTAACCAACTAAGCAAACATCCGTCGGATCGATCAAATCGCTTCGGGCGCAAAATTTGTTGCAAACACAAGACACAACCGTAAGCAATAGGAACCAATAGTTACTATCTAGTCATATATGCTCGTCGTATTCGTAGCTGCTCAAGGCTTCTTTGCATGTTCCGTGAAATTTATGAGAAAATCAAGACCAACTGCATGCAGCGTAGCAACAACTGGCCATGGATAGTGGTAGTAGTGTGTACTACTTTGGCCGAATACAACAAGATGTTGTAGCGGATAAGAATCCTGGAACCAGGAGCCAATGCAACGCTGTATATTAGTCGCTAATAGCCAGACCGTGTGCCGTAAATTAGATTAAATGTTAATAAAAGGCGGAGAATTACACAAGGAAAATGCTAGCCGATAAGGACACGGAACCGGCGACGTGTAGTCTGGACCAATTGAATTTTTATAGTCTGTATTCATTATCCGAAAAAGATTAGAACTTTCTGATACATACCCGCACGTACGAGTGTATTGTATCCAAAGATTTCTCATACCCATGTACGCCACGGTTGGGGGTGATAGTGTTCGATTTAACAGGCTTGTTGTCCGCCCATCACTCAGAATGTCACACGACAACACGACACTAGATAACACCTTCCAAATTGATTGAATTCAATTCGTAACTGAAATAATTGAGTCCTGCGGCAGCAAGTCGAACCATACTTACTTAATCACTGAGGAAAATCGAGAGATCAATCCATCTTAAAGAATATACGTTAACAGCCCTCCTAGGCATAGAGGGCGCTTTCCACAACTTCACTTCGAAAGCAATAATTGAAGGGCTAGAACATCTAAAAGTGGAAGGGACTCTCATGCCTACGTTGATGACGTTGCCGTTACCATCCTGGGCAAATACATATCTATCCACACTGAATGACCGTGTGCACACGGCACTAGCCATACTGTGCAAATGGGCACAACACAAAGGACTCAGGGTAAACCCCCAGAACACGGAGCTTGTACTTTTCACCAGAAAGCATAAAATTCCGGAAACTTGCCCAGTCCATTTACTTGGCACCAGGTTAACCTACTCCTCCAGTGCCAAATACCTTGTCATTGTACTAGATGGGAAACTAACCTGGAAGAACAACACAATCGAACGTGTAAAAAAAGCAACTATAGCTCTCTATAGCTGTTAGAAAGCCTTAGGGAAAAAATGGGGATTCAACCCCAAACCATGGACACAGACCACATCATCCCGCAGAATGTGTTCACTAGGAAATTCGAAGTTGTCTTTCCATCCAGGGAGGAATGGACTGAAGGGAAAGTCATGCCAAAGGCTCTAAGATGGAGTCGGGTGTAGGTAGTGGAGTCTTCTTCAGCCAGAAATAACAGCGATAGCGGAGACCTTTGCATGGCTCAGGATCAATGTAATATCCGCTAAGGATATAAAATCCCTGGCCGCGGTAACCCACAAATCAAAGACATCCCCTAACTGCCGCCTATTTCTAGACGAGATGGCTGAACAGTTCAACATTAAAGTACTGTGGGTTCCCGGGCATAGGGATATTCCAGGAAACTGCGTGGCCAACGAACTCGCAAAGTTAGGGTCAAGCACACTCAGCCTACCTACCCTCGGGTACCTAGAAACACCAATAAGTACGGTAAAGCAGATGATAAAACTTCAAACCATAGAGGCGACCAACCTCCAATGGAATGAGAGTAATATCGGCGAACCAGGGACCTAGTGGCAACCTTAAGTACTCTAATGGGTGTCATTACAGGTCACTGCAGCATTGGAAAACACACCGCCAGACTAGGGCTACCCTCCAATGACTTCTGTCGCGGCTGCATGGACAAGTAGGAAGAGAAATCAATACATCACCTTCTCTGCCCATGCCCATCTTTTGCGAATCGCAGGAGGATCTACCGCGGCGCGCCTTTCTATGAAAATCTAAGTGAGCTAGCAGACCAAAAAATAGCTCAACTCCATCGCTTCATGAGAAGCACCGGTTGGTTCTCAGGTAGCGGATCAATGGGCCGACTTCGGCCTACGTGTGGCTTATGCCAACCATGTTAACCTAACCTAACCTAACCCCAAGCTTACCCTATAGCTTTACATTACAGTCGTTAGACCTATTCTAATGTAGGGAGTGATAGTCTGGTGGACTGCACTGGACAAAACAACATACCATAAACACATCGAGAAGGTACAAAGGGTCCACTTCAACGTCAGCGTTCAACATGATACTGCACCTTACACCACTCGATAAACTTGGCAAGCTAATAGCCCCAAATACGGCAATCAGAGTAGAGGCCAACTCCAAATGGACGAGCTATGTCACTAGCCACTCCTCCATGCTGAACAACAGGATAACCATGGCGGAAAACTCGGAACACATAGAGCCCACCACAGTCTCTTTGAGAAGAAATTCAAAATGACATACCCGGACAGACGGAACTGGTCCCGTCAGACGCAACCTCACAAGAGGTCAAAAACCAAAGACGGGCTCCACGGCAGTGAAGTAATTTGCAAACAATTAAACCTGAGCCAAGCTCTAAAACTACCAGATTATTGCAGCGTCTTTCAGGCGGAGCTTTGCCAAAAGCTAAAGGAGACTCTGTCTTGGCTTAAGTGGAACGTATTATCTTACTTACTTACTTACTTACTTATCAGGCCTGCGATCCATGGAGGATCTGAGCCTGAGCTATAGCTGCCTTCCATCCTTGACGGTCCCGGGCACGCTGCTTCCAGTTGTCAAGACCAAGATGTCTTACATCCGCGATTACTTGGTCTTTATACCGGAGGTTCGGTCTTCCTCTTCTTCTCGAACCAGGAGGCTCGGAGTCGAAGACCCTCTTAGCTGGAGCGTTGATCTACTACGGATATTCGAATTCTCACGGACAGTCAAGAAGTCTCGAAATCGCTGGAGTCCTAAGTGTGGACTTCAAAAACATGCCTTGACTGCCGACAAACTTTTTTGTTTTTGTTTTTTAGAGACTCGCGCAGGTCACACACACAACCTGAACGGAGTGCGATGGTTTGGGTCTTTGATGTTAGTTCACTACTCTCAGGGGTGGTTGTCTTAGATAGGACGGGAGCCAACCAAATTCCGCGTTGGTTATAGTCCGTACTAATTCGTTCGAGCGCTTTAGTATTGCATACGAAATGGTCGAACAGTTTAACCCATAGAACTCCTATGGGTACCAGGACACAGCGATGTCTCAGGTAATGAAAGGGCCGAGACACTCGCCAGACAAGGAACGACTCAACAATAAACCATGTCATGCGAGGATATATCCCTTGCTGCCATTGAATTTAAACTCACAAATCTCGCCATAGCTGAGGTCGATCTGCACAAAAACTAGGGCAAGTTCCGAATGACTTCTGCAGAAGCTGCTTAGAAGATGAGGAGGTTGAATACATTCATCCACTACTCTGCGCCTGTCCGGCTTTCTGCTCAATCAGGAAACGATACGTAGGATCCTACTTCCTAAACGACTTGATTAATGTTCAGCCAGTAAGGATAACTTTCTTTCTTTCTTTTGGTGGCGTTACAGCCCATGGGGGACCAGAGCCAAGCTTCTCTTCAATCACCCATGGTGTGTGTGATCTATTTTTCCCACAGGTGGTTTAATGCCGATTCCGAACGGCGTGAGTCGGGAAGCTTTTTCCAGGCAAGTTATACTACGGGGGGTTTTGCCAGTACCCTGCCGAGGAGGGACGCCGCGAAATAAACATTCGATGGCGTTGGTGTTATCGGGATCCGAACTCGCTCATCGTGCGCCAGAGTCCAACACACTAACTACTGCGCCAGGGCGCCCTCAGTAAGGATATTGACCTTCTTAAATAGTTAAGATGCACTAAGTGGTTCCATGGTACCAGTGGTACCTACCTTCTTACTCATGCACTCTTCCTGAACAGGAACACAGCGTCCTTGATATGAGGTGGATGTAGTCCCCGAAACCCCAAAATTAGAGATTAGTCTGAATGAATAGATGCGGGATGAAACGTAGGATATACATATGTACGCCTTGTAGTTAGTTAATTGTTTTGTTCTGTTTACATCTGATGTAAATAGCGGCGGCAACATGAAGACGACACAACAACGTGGCAAGGTGTCAACAGCAGGGGAGTTTATCTCCCAATTTCCAATTCAATAGGGAGTGCTGTTGTACATACCTACTCGTACATACATCCCTTCAACCCAGTCATTATCATCATGTGTAATCGATTAAATCATCACACCCCGCCACATTGTTTGAGAACGAATAAAAGGGAACCGTTGGAACCATTGTGTTGCTCGCTGTTTGCATGAATGTTTAACCAACTATTAATCCCCCGACCAATTAATTATTCGTAACGCCACTTAACTATAATATCTTCCTTTTGTTTGACTTTTTTTTTTCCCCTTTCAGGCATACGAGCTTTCCACGCTGACGGGTACACAAGTAATGCTGTTGGTAGCATCTGAAACAGGACATGTGTACACATTTGCAACGCGCAAACTACAACCGATGATTACATCTGAGGCGGGTAAGCAGCTCATTCAGACCTGCTTAAATTCACCTGATCCACCGAGTGTGGGCAGTACCGATCAACGGATGTCTGCGACCGGATTCGAAGAAACCGAACTGAGTTACAACATAGCCGATGAGGATTCAAAAGTAAGACAATTAATTTATGGTCATCATGGTCACGCTCATCTCGGTCATCCACAAGCTCCCAGTCATTATGGTTTGGAGCAAAGTATAATGCAATCACCATATTCGTCTGGTGGACAGCCATCGCCATTATCGCATGCGCAAGGCTATCCGCCACATGGGGGACATTCGCATCATTCGCACATACCGCATGTGCCGCATTCAACTCATTCCCATATGACACATGCGCATGCGCAACGATAAACTCCTTAATCGTCCGTTCCGTCCGTTTAGGTTTTTTTGTTTTTTCTTTAGTGTATTGTTTATGTAGATAGTATGTATGTATGTACATGTAGTTAGGCAATAATTAAACGTTATATCCTGTGACTCTAGTTAGAAATGCCTGTTACCCTGCTACTGTATTGCCGGCCGGGCAGAGATAGTGCAAACATAAACGATCTCGACTAGATACATTCTACTTAAAGGAGTACACAGATTCTTTGTTTTTACCCAACCTTTTTGCATAGAGTACTGTCCTTTCTTTTAATCCTTCTTCTTTGATATGTTATTTATGTATATTTGAATCCATACGCGCATAGATACATCACACACACCCACATATACATACATACGTATGAAACTAGTCATTATTAAAAGTGGAAAAATAAATTGTAGACAAACCGACGAATATGCATACAAAAGATATCCTGTGCCATAAGATAGCAATGCCATAATCTCAGAGATAGTAGATATATTAATCAATTCACTGTTGTCCCTCCTTTCGGTGGCGCGTAACTTAGTGAATTCTGAACCTTCTAGACAAAACAGTGCCATAAACTGAATGCGAGTACTATCAACTCGATTATGTATCTCAAAGTCCCCGAACTACACCCAAGTGCACTAGATATTTAGATCTGATGTATCTTTTTCTTTTTTTTTTTTTTGGATGATACAGTACCTCACAAAATTGAGCATACAACCATTAAAACTTCATATTTGAGCTATTTTAGAGGCATCCACTATTTTAATTTGATTTTTTCGTTTGTATTTATAACTTGAGATATGTCTTTAACGGAAACAGATGCAAAAAAAAAAATTGAAAATTGAGTGCGTGATACACGAGGTCCGCCAGGTCGGCACATGGAAATTTGTTGAAATATGAAAGCAATAAACGGTTCTGAGGATAATTTCTGCACATTTCTCCATCTTCTTCTTCTTAGTGGGCGCTACAGTTCGGGGTGAACCAACATGCCCTCCATCTAGCACGATCTGTCGCTAGCCTTTTCCATTGCCGCACACCCAGTTGGCTGAGGTCTCCTTCCACCTGTGTGCGCCATCTTAAGGGCGGCCGTCCTCTGCTTCTTCGTCCCTCGGGGTTGGATTCAAAGACTCTCCGGGCTGGAGCTGTGGTGTCCATTCGCTCTACATGGCCCAGCCATCTTAGGCGTTGAATCCGTAGACGCCTGACTAGACTCATGTCGCTGTAGAGCCCGTAAAGTTCGTGGTTGAATCTTTTGCTCCATCCCCCGTCTGCGTTTATAGGCCCGAAAATCACGCGCAAAATCTTTCTCTCGAACCGACCAAGGGCCTCCTCATCCGCTTTTGATAGTGTCCATGCTTCTGCGCCGTACAGCACGACCGGGATGATAAGGGTCTTGTTTAGAGTCAACTTGGTCACTCGGGAGAGGCCTTTATTACTCAATTGCCTCCTGAGCCCAAAGAAACAGCGATTGGCAAGACTGATTCTGCGTTTGATTTCGGAACTGCTGTCGTTGTTCCAGGTCACTGCGGAGCCAAGGTAGACGAAGAGGTTAACTACCTCGAACTTATATCTGCCAATACAAACGTTCTGGCCAAGACGTCGGTGGTGAGAGTCCTTTTTTGATGACAGCATATGTTTAGTTTTGCCCTCGTTTACCGCCAAACCAATTTTCGCCGCCTCCATCTCAATACTCGCAAACGCCTCATTGACATCTCGCTGTGATCTACCTATTATGTCAATATCGTCGGCGTATGCAAGGAGTTGCAAGGATTTGAAATAGATTGTGCCTCTTGTGTTGGCCAGTGATTTGTGCACAATCATTTCTAACATGATGTTGAAGAAATCACACGACAGCGCATCGCCCTGCCTAAATCCTTTTTTGACATCAAAACTATCGGTAAGGTGTTCACCGATTCGGATGGAGCAGCGAGCGTTCTCCAAAGTCATCCTGCATAGTCTGACGAGTTTAGCAGGTATGTCTAAGGTAGACATAGCGTTGTATAGCTCGTCTCTAATTACGCTGTCGTATGCGGCTTTGAAGTCGACAAATAGGTGGTGAGTGTCGACTTGAAATTCATTGGTTTTCTCCAGTATCTGCCGTAGTGTGAAGATTTGGTCGATGGTGGACTTCCCTGGCCTGAATCCGCACTGATAAGGACCTATCAGCTTATTTACAAAAGGCTTCAGGTGTTCACACAAAACGGCAGAGAAGATTTTGTAGGCGATGTTAAGGAGACTTATTCCTCTATAGTTGGCGCAATCAGAGGGGTCTCCTTTCTTGTGGATCGGGCATACGATGCTGAGACTCCATTCCTCGGGCATGCTTTCCTCTGACCGTATCTTACAGATGACCTGGTGCATGCTCTTAACCAGGTCATCCTCAGCTGCCTTGAAGAACTCAGCAGATAGTCCGTCTGCGCCAGCAGCTTTATTCGACTTGAGCTTCGATATGGCAATCTTAACTTCGTCGATTTCAGGGGGACAGAATTCTCTGCGGTCTTCGTCGATTAGAAATGGATCATTCTGCCTGAAAGCGGTATATTGACTAACATCGCCGTTATACAGTCTGCAGAAGTGGTTTTTCCATATTCACAACATCGACTGCGATTCTACTACTAGGTGTCCGTTCTCATCCCTGCAGGCTTCCATTCTGGCTTTATAACCTTGGCATGTTCGCTTTATCTGTTGATAAAACTTTCGAACGTCACGCCTGCAGTAACACCTCTCCAAATCCTCAATCGGGCGCTCCTCGTGCTCTTTCTTCTTTCTTCTAAGAAGCTTTTGCTCCTCCCTTCTTTTTAACTCGTAGAGCTCACGAGCTGCTCTTGTTCTTTTATGCAGCGAGGCCTTATATGCATCCTGCTTCGCTGTATGTATCCTCCTGCACTCGTCATCGAACCAGGCGTTTCTTCGTGGTGGAGCCTTGAAACCCAAAACTTCGGATGCAGAGCTTTTCAGGGCTTGTTTGCAAAGGCTCCACTGCTGTTCTATTGATAGCGTGGAGGATTGAGGTGTATTTGAGAGCTTAAGGGAGACGCGATCGGTAAAAGCACGAGCGGTTTCTGGCGATAACATTTCTCCATCTGAAAGGACGTAATTCTTGTCTGTGCGAAATAATGAAGGCAAACGAAAGCAAGCCGACTTGTCAACTTACTTACTTACTTAGGTGGCGCTACAGTCCGTGGTGAACCTGGGCCTCAACCAACAAGCGTCTCCAGCCGGCACGGTCTTTGGCCAGCTGTTTCCAGTGCCGCACGCCCAGTTGGTTGAGGTCCCTTTCCACCTGCGTGCACCACCGCTGAGGCGGCCGTCCTCTGCCGCGCCTTCCTTCCGGAGTGGATTCGAAGACTTTTCGGGTCGGAGCTGTATTTTCCATGCGCTCTACATGGCCTAGCCACCTTAGACGCTGTATCCGTAGACGTCGTACCAGGCCGATGTCGCTGTACAACCCGTACAGTTCTTCGTTATATCTTCTCCTCCATACACCGTTTGAACAAACGGGACCGTAGATAGTGCGCAGAATTTTCCTCTCGAAACGACCAAGGGCATCTTCATCCGCTTTTGTTAAGGTCCAAGCCTCTGCGCCGTACAGGAAGACTGGGATGATCAAGGTCTTATATAGTGTCACCTTGGTTTTCCGAGAGAGGGCTCTACTTCTCAATTGCCTCTTGAGCCCAAAGAAACAGCGGTTGGCAAGAGTGATTCTGCGTTTTATCTCAGCGCTGGTGTTGTTGTCGCTGGTAATCAGTGAGCCAAGGTAGACGAATTCCTTGACCACTTCAAAGTTATATCCGCCCATGGTGACGTTCTGGCCAATACGTCCGTCTCTTTTAGATGAGAGCAGATATTTGGTTTTACCCTCATTAACCTTGAGACCCATCTTAGCCGCTTCTACCTCAATGCTCACAAAAGCCTCATTGACGTCTTGCTGTTTTCGTCCAATTACGTCAATATCGTCGGCGTACGCAAGCAATTGCGTAGACTTGAAATAGATCGTACCTCTTGTGTTGGCCAGTGACTCTTGCACAATCTTTTCAAGCACGATGTTGAAAAAGTTGCACGACAGCGCGTCGCCTTGCCTTAATCCTTTTTTAACATCAAAGGTCTCGGTATGCTCATTACCGACCTTAATGGAGCAACGAGAATTCTCCATTGTCATCCTGCACAGTCGGACGAGTTTGACAGGGACGTTAAAACTAGACATGGCTTTGTACAGCTCGTCTCTATATACGCTGTCATACACGGCCTTGAAATCGACGAAGAGGTGGTGAGTGTCGATTTGGTATTTCTGGGTCTTCTCAAAGATCTGCCGTAGCGTAAATATTTGGTCTATTGTGGATTTACCTGGCCTGAAACCACACTGATAAGAGCCGATCAGGTTCTCGACTTGTCAACAAGAATGCTTATTATTAAACTATTCTGCGAGAGGAAGTCGATGCGAAAAATTGGAGAAATTGTAGGGCGATCGCATGCAACGGTGCAAAAAATTATTAATAAATACAGATATGAAGGGACACTGCAAAATTGAGCTGGGAAGGGAAGGAAAAAAAATACTCTCAGATCAAAACGAGCGGTATATTGTTCGGACAATCAAGTCTAACCCGAAAAGGTGTCAACAAACCTCTATTCGTAGAAACCGTTCGCAGAGTCTTGCGAAGAAATAATTTCACTGGTAGGATTGCCCGCAAAAAGCCGTAGGATCCCCAGCAGATAAAAAAAAGCGATTAGAGTTTGTTAGGCAATATGTCAATCACCCTCTTGGCTTTAGGGAAGGTGTCATGTTTTCAGATGAGACGAAAATCAACTTATTCTGGTTCAGATGGCAGACAAGTTGTTTGGAGAGAACCAAATACAGCTCTGGAAACATAGAACATCAAATCGACCGTAAAGCATGGAGGAGGTTGTGTGATGTTATGGGGTTGTATGGCTTCAAGCGGCTGCGGAAATTTCGAATTCATTGAAAATATCATGGACAAAATCGGGTACATGAATATTTTAAAAAGAAATTTGCGGAGTTCAGCAGAAAAATTAGGTCTACCCTCGGATTTTTACTTCCAGCAAGACAATGATCCGAAGCACACCTCTTAATTAGTGCGCGAATGGTTGCCTACATGGCCCCACACCAGCTTAAAACACCTCCACAATCGCCTGATCTTAACCCGATTGAACAACTGTGGCATGAGATAAAAATGAGGGTTAAAGAAAGTACCTGCTCTAACAAGCAGGAGCTGAAACTACAAATTCAGGCAGCTTGGAATAGCATTCCACCATCTTTTACCGATAAACTGGTAAAATCCATGCCCAGGAGGTTACAAGCTGTCTTAGATGCCAGAGGAGGTGCCACGCGCTATTAACATTTAATTTTTTTTATTGTTTTGTATGATATAACCTAAAGTACTTTTTTATATCTTGCTAGGGAATAGCCTGTTTTGTTAACTTTTTTGTTGTTTTTACTTTTGAGTTTATTAAATGAAATATGTACAATCGAAAGTGCATTTTTATTTTGTCAATAAATTATCTTTTTTGAGACGAAAAAAACAAAATTATGTTTTAATTGGGGATGTATGCTCAATTTTGTGAGGTATTGTATATGGCAATAACTTTATCTGTGCAATATTCATAAAATAAAATAAATTTCAATCGCATGCTAAACTCCTAGATATTTATACACGAGTACTCGTCCGTTTTTTTTTAGTGTAGGTGTAGATAATTTCCAAAAAAAAAAAAATATAAGAACAAACGAGATGAGTGTGACCAAGAGCTTATGATCTTAAGTTGGCAATTTGCTTCTATTTTTGTTGTTGTTTTGCTTGTTTTGTAATAGAGAGAGAGAGAGAGAGAGAGAAAAAAAATGCATGAGTTTTGGGCGATTTATGTAAAAAGAATAAAAATTAAAATAAAAAATAAAATCGAACCGAATCGACCGAAATTTAAATTTTAGTAACGAACTTTACTTTCGTCCTTTTTACACAAATCCGCTCCGGCTTATGTGCGTAGCTTTCACATTCACATTGCTTTTTGCTTTCAGTGTTTGTGTATTGTAGTTTGAATAAATTATTATTATTATATTATAATCTTTTCTAGAACGAATACAAAATCATTATATTCAAATATATATTTTAGATTATATGTTATTGTTTGTGATTTAAATAAAATTTTATTTTGTGTACATAAAAAAAAATAGTACTTTCACAAAAAAAAAAACAAAAAACAAAAAACTTAACATAGATTTAGTTTGGAAAATATATTTTTGCAATAATAAAACAAAAAAAACAAATTTTCTGTCAAACAGAAATGCAATAAATCGATTTTATAAATATGTTAAAGCAAAAAAAAAAAAAAATCAAAAAAATCGAATATTTCTACAATTACGATAAAAACCATGTAAAAGTAAAAAGGAAAAAATTAAATTAATTCTAGTGAGTAAGAAAACGATCTAATCGTGCATCTGCGAAAGGTAGGAAAATTCATTCGTACACACACACACACTTAATATAATTTAATTTATTTTTTTATATTTTTTCTTTTTCACTTAAAAAAAAAAACAAAAAACAAAATACAAAGTTTTCTTCTATAAATAAATGAGAAAAAATATATATATGTATGTACACCAACTAAATATGAACCTTTTCGATTTTCTACAAATTTCTTAAATTTCTCTTTTGATTTTCTGATTTTCCGATTTTCCACTATATACTATATCCGGCGAATGCGCGCGAATATCGAGGACACAATTAAAAAGATAAAAATGTCCCAACTACCAATAAGCGGCACATAATATTCCAACTACTTTATAGCATAGTAAAGATATTTAACGATGCTTTTGTGCGACGAGTGCACATTTGAATTTGTGATATCTAATCTTTAAAGTATTCGCGGATGACCTATGAATTTATTTTCCTTAACGACCTGCTTATCGATAATAATTGCGTTCAACTCATAAATAAAATGTTCATTAAAAATTCGCAGCACAATTGTGCAATTATTTTACTGTTGCTACGGTTTGAATGTTAATTTTGATGTACATAGCTATCAATCTATGGCTGTGCTAAGATACAAATCGTTGCAGGGGAATATTTCCATTTTCCAGAGGTGGTGAATGAAAAAATGATTTTCTTTTCAATTTTCTATTGGAGCTCGAGGTATGAGGTTTTTTTAACATTGAATGGTCATTGATACGCCACCATACGATGGAAATTGTTTAAAAAAAAATTAAAAAATAATAAAAACCATTGTGGCCGACTAGCTAGCTATAGTGTGATTTTTTAAGCTTTTGGTTTTTAACTGTCAAACATAAAAATCGGCAAATTGCACAATTTCTCAAATTCTTATTTGAACTGATTAACCGATGCTTGCCATTTACCCTTTTTTGATTTCGTGTAAATTCTCACAATCACGTCCAATTTTGAGTCACATTTTTGGGCGTACTGGCTGCTATTCCGCTTATAACATATGTAATACTGCCTTTGACCGCTGAAGTTGACGTTGGCTTATCGGCCTAGACTAGTGATTGTACGTATCTTACTTACTTACTTACTTACTTATCAGGCCTGCGATCCATGGAGGATCTGAGCCTGAGCTATAGCTGCCTTCCATCCTTGACGGTCCCGGGCACGCTGCTTCCATGTGTCAAGACCAAGATGTCTTACATCCGCGATTACTTGGTCTTTATACCGGAGGTTCGGTCTTCCTCTTCTTCTCGAACCAGGAGGCTCCTCGGAGTCGAAGACCCTCTTAGCTGGAGCGTTGATGTCCATGCGCTCGATGTGGCCGAGCCAGTGTAGTCGACGGATCCTTGCCTTCCGGACTACATCCACATCTTGGTACAGCTCGTAGAGTTCGCGGTTGTGTCTTCTTCTCCATTCACCTTTCTCACAGACAGGACCAAATATCCGGCGCAGAATTTTTCTTTCGAAAGAACCCAAAATCAGCTCCGCTGTCCTGCTTATCGTCCAGCTTTCGGCTCCGTACAGCAAGACTGGCAGAATGAGCGTTTTGTAAAGCATGACTTTGGTCTTTCGAGTGAGGAGTTTTGACCCCAGTTGTTTGGACAAGCCGAAGTAGCAGCGGTTGCCAAGGGCGATTCTATGCCGGATCTCCACTGTGGTGTCATTTGTGGAATTTACGTTTGCCCCGAGGTAGACAAACTCCTTAACTACCTCGAAATTGTAGCTGTCAATTGTTATATTTTGTCCCAGGTGGTGAGCGACGGATTGGTTTTAGCTTGACAGCATGTATTTCGTTTTGTCCTCATTGATCTTAAGACCAATTCGTTTCGCCTGTTCTTCAATCGCCGTGAATGCTTCCACAATGCCACGGCGAGAACACGCGATGATGTCGATATCATCCGCGTATCCTAGCAGCTGGATGGACTTGTAAAAGATAGTGCCTTCCCTGTTGACGCCTGTCCGTCGCACTATCTGCTCCATCACCAGGTTGAAGAAGTCACATGACAGCGTATCTCCTTGCCGAAATCCGATGATTGTACGTATCACCATTCCTTAAGTCTTTAGCGAAAGACTAAGTTATGCACTGCTATTGGGTCGTTATTTCCACGAAAAATGCTCTGATGAAATAGCCAGTTGCATTCCGCCCCTTTAACATTCTTCCCGCAACACACGTCTCTCTAGGAATGCTCACCAATATACCTGAAGCCCGCTTTCGGCCGTCAAATACAGAGAATATTTCTTTAACCGAACCACACGAATCTGAAATTCCCTGCCGGACTCAGTCTTCCCACCACAGTACAACATGCAAGCGTTTAAGATCAATGTCCATCGGCATCTTCTCTGTCCCACTTTTAAACCCTGTGTGCGCGCATGTTATAAAAAAAACAAAGGAAACTGGCTTAAGGGGAGAGGGCCGACATAGTTCTCTTCACAGGGAGAAGATCTTTACCAAGATTCACTTGCCCCCGTATGAATGGTGTCGATCTCATCCCCAGAAAATTTGCCAAATATCTTGGCATAATCCTAGACTCTAAGCTATGTGCACCCTCCAAATTAAGCGTTGACTGCCGCCTATCTTTTAACGAGATGGTCGAACAGTTTAACATACATACCAGGACACAGCGATATCTCAAGAAATGAAAGAGTCGACACACTCGCCAGACAAGGAACAACGTAACAATCAAACATGGCATGCGCAGGTATACCTCTAGCGGCCATTAAACTTAAACTTACAAACATCGCCATGGCTGAGATGAACCTGAGATGAGTCCAGGGGCACACCTGCCTCATCACCAGGCAAATCTGGCCTAGGCCGGGCAGTCAACGGACCAAGGGACTTATTACTTACTTACTTAGGTGGCGCTACAGTCCGTGGTGAACCTGGGCCTCAACCAACAAGCGTCCCCAGCTGGCACGGTCTTTGGCCAGCTGTTTACAACGCCGCATGCCCAGTTGGTTAAGGTCCCCTTCCACCTCCGTGCGCCACCGTAGATGCGGCCGTCCTCTGCCGCGCCTTCCTTCCGGGGTGGATTCGAAGATTCTTCGGGTCGGAGCTGTGTTTTCCATGCGCTCTACATGGCCTAGCCTCCTTAGACGCTGTATACCAGGCCGATGTCGCTGTACAACCCGTACGTTTCCTCGTTAAATCTTCTCCATACTCCATTTGAACAAACGGGACCGTAGATAGTGCGCGGAATTTTCCTCTCGAAATGACCAAGGGCATCTTCATCCGCTTTTGTTAAGGTTCAAGCCTCTGCGCCGTAAAAGAGGACTGGGAGGTCTTATATAGTGTCACCTTGGTTTTCCGAGAGAGGGCTCTACTTCTCAATTGCCTTTTTGAACCCAAAGAAACGGCGGTTGGCAAGAGTGATTCTGCCTTTTATCTCAGCGCTGGTAATGTTGTCGCCGGTCATCAGTGAGCCAAGGTAGACGAATTCCTTGACCACTTCAAAATTATATCCGCCCATGGTGAGGTTCTGGCCAATACGTCTGTGTTGACCGTCTCTTTTAGATGAAAGCGGATATTTGGTTTTACCCTCACTAACCTTGAGACCCATCTTAGCCGCAAGGAACCAAGAGACTAATCTCCCTAAAACGAACTGACATACAAAATTATCGGTGTCATCACCGGTCACTGTCTCTTTGGCAGTCACGCACAAAAAGTAGGGAAAATTTCGAACGACCTCTGCAGAAGCTGCTTAGACGAAGAGGAGGTCGAATCCATTCATCACCTACTCTGCGCCCGTCCGGCTCTCTGTTCAGTCAGGTTAGGAGATGCTACCTAGGATCCTACTTCCTTATCGACTTGACCGATATTCAGCGGTTAAGGATAACTGACCTTAATTATTTAAGGAGCACTAAGTGGTTCTACGAATAGGGGGGCCTCGATTGTCTGGTGGAAGTCACTTGAGAAGAAATGCCATCTTCAAAGTGTTTCAAGGGTTTAGAGGGCAGGTTGTCTGGCGGTGACTGGATTTATGAAATCCACTCCAACGGCGGCTATTGAAACAATGCTGAACCTTCCACCCGTGGACATATAGTGCGAGAGCATCGCAGCCAGGACTGCGCTAAGAATACAATAATCCGGTCTCTGGACAAGGAGTCCTCATGGCCACGCATCAGTCCTGAGTCGATGAGCCATCTCGAGATTCAGAACCGAAACGGACTATATCACCCGGCTTCCTTGCTGCGAGAGGAGATTCTCTATCAGACTTCCTTCCAGAAGTCCATACCATACCAGTGGTATGATACGTACGGGTAATCTATATCGACGGTACAGGAGCCGGGGTCTATTTTGAATCTCGTGAAAATAAATGGCTGTAGCGTTTTCCAAGCTGAGGTCTTCGCAATCAAACAGGCTGCGGACCTGATTCTTAGAGAAAACCTCTCAGGAAAAGGGGTCAACATCTATGTTGATAGCCAGGCGGCCATTAAGGCTCTGCAGGCAGCATAGATAAGATCCGATCTCGTCAAACTCTGCAAAGAGAGGCTGGAGGAGGTATCAGATGTCAACAAGGTGACCCTCTGCTGGGTTCTAGGTCATGTGAATGTTTCCGGTAATGAGAACGCGGACGAGCTAGCTAGAATAGGATCAGTGAAAGCCAATAAGCGATGATATCAATTAGATGCATGCGCAACGGCAAGATCAACTTGGCTCGTCTATGCTAAGAAAAGGACGGAAAGTCTGCTAAAGTTCAGTCGTGGGAGTATTATTCGACTGACAGTCGGTGTCCTCACTGGGCACTGCATAATATCCCACCATGCAGACTAGGCCAGCTCCACAATGACTTCTGCAGAAGCTGCAGGGACGAAGAGGAAATTGAATCCATTCGTCACCTACTGTACGAGTGCTCAGCACTAGCCCAAAAAAGGAACATATTCCTTGGAAGTCACTTCCTTTCGGTACTAGAAGAGGTAGGTAACATTGGGCTGAACAGACTACTAAGAAAATGCATTATCCACTGCCAGGACACTAATTACCGGCAAATATGGCAATGGACACGGTCTACTTTATAGCAATTTTTATTGCCAAGCGACTTTGACAAATCTCTCCTTGGACTTCTCATGCAAAATGAATGACTTCAACTAGTACTTATTGTTAGCCTTCCACCTGAAGGATCTATTCAACCAATTTTAGAGACAGGTAAACGTCCTTTCTCTACTTAAAAAAAAATCTGGAAAAGTTAGGTCGATTCGTCTAGCCTAGCCGTGCATAACCTGACTTTGCGGGCTTACTTACCTGGATGATCTAAGACTTCGGGGTAAACCTGGACTCCATCGAAATTAGAACTTTCTCCAGACGACATGATCTTAAGTCACCAATGCTGCATGTGCATAGAAGCAATCGTCCTTTACCTCGTCGTTTCTTGACGCTAGAATCGGATAACCTACTGAGCTTAAACCAAAGTGCCCATTCGTGCCTCAATACAAACTACAAACGTGTCCAAGAGACTACTCTTTCGTTTTCAACAAGATGATAGCATCCGCATCATAGAAGAGGACCGATATGATCAAGGATTTTAGTAGACCCTAGGTAGGCGAAATCCTTGACTACCTTCAAGCGACATTTTGACCCGGAGGTCGGTGTTGCACATCTTTCTTTGTTGGCAACGTATAGATATCTTGTTCAGCTGTTTCGCCGTTTTAATTAAAATGGTTTTGGATAGCCCACTAGGCACTGTCCCTGTGGCTTTAAAGTTGCCAAAACCTGGCCTTTGGGGGCTAGAGATTCATGAGTCTTCTCCAGAACCAGCCTTAGTGCACATTCCGCTTCCAGGTGTTCACTCAGCATGGCTGGATATCGCTTAATCGCCCTCTAAAGTCTGGTCGATATCTTGTCACTTTTGTGGGCTCTGTACTTACCTCCGATGAGATGTAGATCTTTAAATGGAGAAGGACCATTCAATCAACCAGCTTCGTAGCAAATATTCGTCGGTGAAAGCGAATTTGTCTGCTCACATCACCTTCAGTCTGATCTCTGTAGAGTAATCCAACCAGAGTGATTGCATAACAGCGAACTAACGATGAGAACGATGACTCGACATCGCCTCAACCCTACTTGGACTAAATTCCCTCGAACTCCGTTCTATAAAATCGCTTTAAACCCATTTTGATGGGGCCACATTGGACACCATCTGCCTTCCCTCGTAAATCATTTTCATCGCTTACAACATTTGCATTTCCGGCCGTCCTCAATGAACTTTCCGCTTCAGTTCGTCTTCCACAGCATCACCTACGGATTTTCTTTCGTTTTTTTTTTTTTCCATTCATTTGTTGATTTAACATTGAAAGCGATACACACAGTCAAGACTTTTCCACCTACGAGGTGACCTTTAAACATACACCTCGTTAAAAAGTCACAAAACCAGAAGGTGTCGGTATCTTATGGCCAGGAACCATCCACCTTACATGCCTGCATACTCGTACGTCTATCTATAGTTGACCATCGGTTTTTGAACTAAATCCGCTACTGTCTTAGTTCCATGAGCTCAAGAGCAAGGTTTTCGGATTACTTGTTATCCTACACAATGAGCTAAGTAGTGAGCATGTGGGTTCAACCTCTAAAAAAAAAAAAACAAAAAAAATCCACCAAACCACACTTACGTGTAGGTTTACGAGTATCTCGAACAAATGGAGCCAACAATTGCATCATCGATTTTTTACCTGAATTTTGTGCGTTCCCGATACGATTTTGGCACAACAAGTGGACATCATTCATGGCATCTTTCGTCGTGCACCATCGAGAGATGAGCATGAACGAACCCACGTCTTGGCGTGTGATTAGGCAACCACGGCTGAGTGACAACTCCATGACGTCAGTGTCGACTCTAAAGTCTTTTGTGGCAAAATCGTCATGTCCGCTCGAAACTACTGAATGAAGTTGAGTCTTGAATGAATGAATGCGGTGTGGTGTGGGCATGCAAACAGCAGTATGACTGGCATGCGCGCTAACCATAATCATTCCGCGCTTCAGAGTTACCGCGACTGGTGTTGTGTAGATTCGAATAAATACGAGTACGCGAGCGCGCGGGTGAGCAAATGGATTGCAAGGGCGTTTGGAAATATGTATTCTCTGCGATGTCGTGTGGTACGCAGTCGCGCATAGTATGACGTGGGTGGTAAATGTTTCTTTGGGGCGCCGCCAATCATGCGCACGCATCAGGGTGCTTGCAGCACTTACCCATACGCGTGCGCGTTCATTTTAACGCGACGGACGCAACAAACCAGCCGAATGGACAACAACAAAACGATTCTAGCCGTGGGCTAACGAAGCTAATGAATGAGTCGAGTTGAGCTATGTATGAATGAAATTGGAAGCACTCGTGCCAGGTCTCGACTCTGCTTCAAGGTTAATGTTAATAGATGGGCGAACAAAGCCGCACATTAAAGTTAGTCACTTTAACCGCGCTCCAATGTGTCTTGTTGGATTGTAGTCGTTTCTGTTTGTTATTGATTGTTGAAAGTGGCGTTGTTGTTGAATTGTGAATACGTCTTACAAGTGGGTTTGATGCAAATTACTCCAACTTACGTGGGGGAGTTACTGCGGTACGAGTAGTAGGCCTGCTGTCTTGTATACACTTTTTCACACAATCATTGATCCGAGGAAGTGTTGTTATTTGCTTTGTTGTATCTTACCGCCTGGCTAATTAACCACTTTCTCTTATGTCCCATTAGTTGTTGCTCACAAAAAATAAAACACACTCGGCGGAATTTTATGGAAAAGAGATTTTATTTTTATCTAAGCGCTTCGTAGTATCCGTCCTGGCTAAGGATGTTGGGTAGACTTTGCCGGGCCTGTAAAGAAAAATCAAAAGGAAAAATTTAAGCGTCATGCTCGAGCGACTATGTATCAATGACTTAATATAGAGATAAAAAGGACCTGCATTGCCTACAGGTTACCCTGTTTTTGTTTATTGAAATACCCAACTGAAAGTCATGGGTGACTGTGAATCATAAGCCAAATGTAAAAAATACTTGCAATTTTAGTTCCACCTTGGGTCGTAACCATTTTTTTTTTTTTTTTTTGTCGGGGGCTTCTGCTATCTGTTGGAGCACTCAGACGCAAATAATGGTCCATTGTACTCTAGACAGAGACCTTACTTTACTATATTTTCCCCGTTTTCCGGAGATAAATGAGGGGGAGCTTCAATGATGTAGAGCTAAGAGATTCGGCACACACCACAAGCAAAGACGGGACTGTCGCGGAGGAAGTGTTCTGCTGTGTCATCCTCCTCGCAACACGCAGCAAAGGTAGGCACGCAGAAGCATCTCTGCGCAAAAGTGTAATGACCCTTAGGGATAGGGAAAAAGCTGCGGATTTTTTGCGGACATCAGGTCGTACGGGTTAATTATCCTGCATCCTGGATATTCCCTCCATCTACGATTGTTTGGCATTCATACTCTGTGTGTGCAATTCTAATATACATAACATTATATGTGCGTGGAACATTTGCTGAGAACTACAACCAACGTGAAAATTCGGTCGATTCCTCTGAAACCCTATCTAGGACAACCACCCCTGGAGAGTAGTGAATGAACATCTACGATCCAAACCACTGCACTCCGTTCAGGTTGTATGATAAACATTATAAGTGTATTACTCATAAACCTGCGCAAACTATATAAAAAAAAAAGAAATTGGAATAGGGATTGACCGTGGAAGCAGGTAGACCTAAAGCGGGTTCAGATCCTGAGAAACTCTCCTCTGCACCCATTCTGGCGAGTTCATCAGAGATCTCATTTCCTGGGATCCATACAAGGCTTTGTGAATTTAGTTTGTAGTTGAGTTCATGCACTAATGTGGAGCTAGTTGAAGGGTTGGACACAGCTTTGAGTGCAACTTGGCAGACGCAGACGCATATGCTTTTTCTCCTCCACCTGTGCTTCACGACATAATTCGTGGCCATTAGGATTGCGTTTATGTATATCTGACAGACGCATATTTTCCAAACGAGAAGTGCAGTCGGATGTTTTCGCGCTTAAAGAAGACCCCAGCTCCGGAACTCCGCTCTGATCTGGTTCCATGTTCAGTATCCTGCCAGAGTCAGTCCTGCCGCCATGGGAATTCGACTGTGAAATTACAACGCAGTAGGATTACGGGCATCAATGTATCAGAAGGCATGTCCATGAGACAGCGGTCGCAGGACGTTTCTTGAGCAAGCACACTGTTATTCCTGTGCGAGTTGTACCAAAAGCCATTTCTCTTGAGACGAGACATGGCCTTCAGAACACTTCTTTTATTTTGCTGGCCTTACAGCCCATGAAGGACCTAAGCCAAGTTTCTCTTCTCTTTCAGAGCACGCCCTCTGATAAATATATTAAAGGGTGGAACGTTCATCATAGCATCTAGAGCAGCGCCCAACGTGCTGGTAAAGCCCCTGTACAACTGAGACAAACCGTTCTTTAGAGTTTGGTGAAAGGAGCTACGACGTGTTTGCGTGTTAGCCTGTTCCATGACTGCTACTGTCGTCACTCTTGGTCAGATTTTATTCAGCATTATATGCACTGGCACGACAGTCGTGGACTCTTCTTGGACTGTATTGCTACAAAATTGTGACCAAAAATGTAATATGTACTACGGTGTCCAAAAACTAAGGTGACATAGCATTTATTTCAACTTCCTTGCCTTGAAAGTAATCCCCCCGGTTGCAATGTACTTATGCCGATCGATTTTCCAGTTGTTAAAGTCCATTTCCGTAATGGCTTTTAGTCCTCCCTTCAAAACGGTGTCCCCGGAGCGGTCTTTTGAGTTCGGTCAGGTGAATACGGTGTTTGTGGAGCGATATGAGTCGAGTTTTTTTGGCGAAATGGTCTTGAAGAATTAAATTCCGTTCTTTATGCGAATAGCTTCACGCAAACGTAAACGACGAATCACGACATGACATTCATTCCTGAGCGACTTTGGCCCGGTTTTCTTGGTCTTGATTGATCGGTTGTTTCCGGGTTTTAAGCTTGAATTCAAGTCTCATCTCCCGTAATTATGCATTTCATCTTGTCTTAATACGCGAGGATTTTTTCCAAAAAATTCATTGTTTTCGGTACCAATCGAGACTAACCGCGCATGAGGTCCAAAGCATCCTTTAAAATGGTATTGACTGATCCTTTTGAAATGCAATCAGTTAGACTTCTAATTGCTTATCGACTTTTGCAAGCACTAAGTCTTTGATTGTTTGTAAGTGAGTTTCGCCGGTTAAGGTTAATGGCTATCTTTCGACACGTTCTCGGCCTTGGATCTTTTTATACCGCATTACCCAAGGCTTTCTACACCATTGACTTTATTTTTCTTGGTTGATTTCGGTTAGTTCAGTGTTCCTCTAACATTAGTATTCCTTCCCGGAAGTGATAAAATATTCATTTACACCCCCGTCAACTTCTTAACTGCATGCGTAGAGCTTCCCAGAAATAAATTTCTTCAATTTAAGCCAGAAATCCCAGACGTGCGTTGTCCTGGTGAAAGATGATTTTTTTCTTCTTCAAGTCAGGCCTCTTCTCGTGAATTTTGGCATCTACATAGCTGGTCGGAATAATATTCGCCTGTAATTGTTCTGCCTATTAGCAGAATCCATAGACGAGATGGCTTTGGGTTCCCGGGCATAGGGATATTCCAGGAAACTGCGCGGCCGATGAACTCGCAAGGTTAGGGTCAATCACACTCGGTTTTCCAGCCCTAATGTAAAGCACATGATAAAACTTTTAACCATAGAGACTACCAACCTTCAAATCTGGCCTAAGCTAAACTTAGGACGGACCAGGGACCTTGCGGCGACCAAAAGGGGAACCTTAAGCACTTTAATGGGTGTCATTACAATACAGGTCACTGCACCATTGGAAAACATGCCGTCAAACTAGGGCAACCTGCCAATGACTTCTGCCGCGGCTGCATGGATGAGGAGGAAGATGAATCAATTCACCACCTCCTCTGCTCATATCCCTCTTTTACGAATCGCAGGAGGACCTACCTCGGCGTGATCTTCTATGAAAGCTTAAGTGAGCTAGCAGATATAAAAATAGGTCAATTCCATCGCTTCATCAGCAGCACTAATTAGTTTTTAAGGTGGCGCATCTAGGTAATATGATCCATGTGGTATCACAATGGGCTGATTTCGGTCTACGTGTGATGTATGCCAATTACTACAACCTAACCTAACCTAACAGGATCCCTTTCGCATCCCAAAACACTCTGGCTATGGCCTTTCCGGCAGATGCGATTGACTTCGCTTTCTTTAGTACTGGACCACCGACTTCTACCCATTGCTTGAACTGCTGTTTCATTTCTGGCGTATAGTGTAGGACTCATGTAGGACACTCGAATACCTACTGAATCGGTCCAATCAGGCAATGCGGCACCCATCTAGCCCAGAGCTTTGGCATTCCTAATTCTATGTGCCAGTCGTTCCACGCCCTTTCTTCCGATATGCCCAAAGCCTTAGCTATCTCACCTTCTCACTCACCTATTGTTCGACACGATATCGTGCACTTTTGAGGTCCCTTTCCACCTGTGCGCGCCACTTTAGATGCGATCGTCCTCTGCTGCGTCGTTCCTCGGGGTTGGAGTCGAAGACTCCGCGGGCCGGAGCGTTGATGTCCATTCGCTCTACATGGCCCAGCCATCTTAGACGTTGGATCCGAAGACTTCTAACTAGGGCGATGTCGCTCTACAGCCTGTACAGTTCCTGGTTGAATCTCCTCCTCTATTCTCCGTTTACACAAACGGGACCAAAGATTGCACGCAGAATCTTCCTCTCAAAACGCCCAAGAACCTCTTCATCCGCTTTTGATAACGTCCAAGCCTCAGCGCCGTAGAGGAGGACCGGGATGATTAAGGTTTTGTAGAAGGAAACCTTAGTTTTTCGAGAGAGGGCTCTACTACTCAATTGCCTCTTGAGCCCCAAGAAGCAGCGATTGGCAAGAGTTATTCTGCGTTTTATCTCAGCGCTGGTGTCGTTGCTGCTTGTCACTATCGAGCCAAGGTAGAAGAAGTCCTTGACTACTTCAAAAATAAAGCTGCCGAAGGTAACATTCTGACCAAGATGTCGGTGTTGCGCGTCTTTCTTGGATGACAGCATATATTTGGTCTTGTCCCCATTTACCCTTAGACCCACTTTCGCCGCTTCTGCTTCAATGCTTGCGAACGCTTCATTGACGTCTCGCTTTGTTCGTCCAATAACGTCAATGTCATCTGCGTAGGCAAGCAATTGTGTGGACTTGAAGTAGATCGTACCTCTGTTTTGGCCGCAGAGTCCCGCACGATCTTTTCAAGAATGATGTTACAGAAATTGCATGACAGTGCATCACCCTGTCTAAAACCTTTTTTAACATCGAAGGGGTCGGTTAGTTCAACTCCGACCTTAATGGAGGAGCGAGAGTTCTCTATAGTCATCCTGCACAGTCCGATGAGTTCGGCAGGAATGTTAAAACATGACATGGCTCTGTATAGCTCGTCTCTATAAACACTGTCATAGGCGGCTTTAATGGTGCGTATCGACCTGAAATTCATGGGTTTTCTCCAAGATTTGCCTTAGTGTAAATATTTGGTCTATCGTGGATTTTTCTGACCTGGAACCACACTTGTAGGAACCTATCAGATTGTTCACAAACGGTTTCAGGCGCAGGCGCTTACACAGTACGGCAGAGAGGCTCTTGTACGCAATGTTCAGAAGGCTTACCCCTCTGTATTTGGCGCAGTCATAGGGGTCTGAGATTCCATTCATCGGGCATGCATTCTTCCGACCATATCTTGCAGATGAGTTGGTGCATGGCTCATCGCCACCTGCTTTAAACAGTTCCGCGCGAAGTCCGTCTTCTCCAGCAGCCTTATAAGTCTTAAGTTTTGATATCACTATCTTAACTTTATAGGTCGGGTGGACGGGATTCTCTTTCGTCTTCGTCCATTGTGAATGGTTCGTTCTGCCCGACGGCGGCATTTTGACTATCACCGCCGTTTTAAAGTCTGCAGAAGTGGTCCTTCCACAATCTCAGCATCGACTGTGACTCTACTAGTGACACTACTAGTTGTCCGTGCTCATCCCTGCAGGTTTCTGCTCTGGCTTTATAGCCTTGGCATGTTCGTTTTACTTTATGGTACAATTTTCGAACGTCGTTCCTGCAGTAACATCTCTCCATCTCCTCGATCTCGTGCTTCTCGTGCTCTTCCTCTTTCCTTCTCAGAAGCGCATGATCCCCCTCCTTTTCTGTTCATAGAGCTCGCGCGCAGCTCTCGTCCGTATGCATTTTGTTTCTCTACATGGGCCTGTCTGCACTCATCGTCAAACCAGGGGTTTCTCGACGGTGGTGGCTCGAAACCGAGTACATCTGAGGCGGCCTCTCTGATGGCGTTCTGACAACGACTCCATTGCTGTTCTATGGTTTCTGCAGATTGCATCGGGACTTGAGAGTGCTTGAGGGAGGCTTGATCGGCGAAGGTCCTGGCGGTTTCCTGCGATTGCAGCTTTCCGACGTTAAATGTTGGTGTTCTTACTCAACTCCGTTGATTCGGAGAAATTCGCATCCGTACTTTAGCTGCAACAAGGTGATGATCCGAGTCAATGTTGGCTCCTCGAAAGGTTCGGACATCTAGGATGCTGGAGGAGTGTCTGCCGTCGATCGCAATATGATCAGTTTGATTGGTTGTCGATTGATCGAAGGACCGCCAGGTCCCCTTATGGATGTGAGGTGTGGGAATCGTGTACTTGCTACTACGAGATTATGTCCCGCCATAAATTCCACTAGCCTTAGTCCGTTTTCTGACATGGTGTTGTGTAGGCTGTGCTTTCCTATGACTCATTCAAAGATTGCTTCCTTACCCAGCTTCGCATTGAAATCTCCTAGAACGATTTTGGTGTCATAGCTGGGACATTGGGCCTATGTTCTGCCTAGGAGATCATAGAAGTCGTCTTTATGTCGGTCATCTTTCTCCTCTGTGGGGGCGTGGACACATAATAAGTTTATATTGCCGAGATTGGCCTTGATGCGGATAGTTATGTGGCGTTCGCTTACATACTGAATGCTTAAGACTTTTTTTCTGATTCTGCTTCGAATAACAAATCCGCATCCGAATAAGCGTTGTTTATTTTCTCTCTAGCAGTTTCCGTAGAAACTGGGGCTTTTTTGCATGGCCCATCCCATCGCACTTCTTGGAGCGCGGTAATGTCTGCCTTGTAGTAGTCCAAAGAGTTGACCAGTTGTCCTGGTTGCACCTGGTCTGTTGAGGGACCTAACGTTCTAGATGCAGATCCGGAATTCGTTTCCTTTTTGACGTTTGCGGGGGTCGTCAACATGTAATCCGTCCGTATCCGAGGTTATTGGTTGTCTCTGAACAAGTGTTTGTTTTATGGGATAGGGATGTTAGCCCTATGCGCAAACCCCAATCCTGGAGGACCGGGTTCCTCTTTTTCCAGGAACAAGGGGTCGGGTCGCTGCACACATTGGTTCACTTCCTGGCAGGTGCTAGTGTAGCTATCCAAGGGAGGCAATTTAGACAACACAAAAATTCTCTTGTCGTTTTTAGCGAGCACGATTAACTCTGCTATTTCCTGTATTTTATAGAAAAAATCCGAACTAAGGCTGCCATGACTTCATTATTATTGAAAACACCGAAAACATATTGTTCTTTTGTACTACGCCCCATTTTTAATAACCTCCAACTGTCAGCTGTCACGCTGCGTTGTAAAATTGAGTTGGCAGCACTTAAACGTACAAATAGCGCCAAATTCAAATCTTGCTTGTATTTAGGAACACAATTTATATCCTGGACATCTATCTCTTTGACGTAGTACAACTCTGTCACGATTAGGTTAGCAAGTCAAAAGAACTTTATACCCACAGACCATATGCATAGAGGATAAAAGCCGTCGGTACTGGTTATATTTTCTTTTTCAAAATTAGGGTTCAATAGAGATTAATTCCTGTGGCATTCTCTTCCAATTACCCTTGCTTCCCTGTACTCCACCTAACTGCCATCCGCTTGGTATTTATTCAAGGGATGATTGCGATGATTCCCTAATCTCTTTGAACTCTTTGCCCTTTCATGCTGTTGAAATTCCGAAAAGTGGATGAAATTTATTATCATGCCATTGGGCCTTGAATAATGACTGCAATTTTTAATTACAACGTAAACGGGGGGTTGAAGCCAGGCGTTATCCTATTTATATTCAAATGAAACATAATTTTTCTCTTCTGTTTTCCCTTTCCATAAAGCCATCAGTAGCACAGTAGCACTGCAATCCTTTCGCGCACAGTTGTATAGTAGGCTGTGCCGAGCACACGTACGAAGTGCACGCGTATAAGCGTGCCAAAAAGTCTGAAATGCCAAACAAATTTTCGGTACTAATGGCCAACATACTATCTTGAGTAGGCAACTGCCACAGTAGCTAAAATCCTTTTTAAATTTGGTACTTACCGACAACAACGGTCAACAGTGGACAACGTTGTCTGCGACGACGACAATGCGTCGAATGTGTACAACGCAGTCGACTCCTAAGTATTTTCGTTGGTAAGATAGCATTAAAAGCATTTTGTGGTACCGACCACCTTTCTGTGTTTTTTTGTAATTGCGATTTGAATGCGGCCTCACTTAGGTCACCACAAAAAGAAAGAGAAAAAAAGTAGTAATCAACCCTTAACTAAGTTAGTTACAGCAATAAGTGGACACAATGTCCTCTAGAAACTATTTGCGGCATTCGAATGTCCATATTCTCCGTCCGAAGAAGTACCCACGTACCACAACAAAAGCTTACATTGATCTAGCATTTCAGAGATTTCTTCTTGCGTTTCGACTCGCGAGCTCCTGTGTGTCCGCTTGCCTGTTTTGTGGTTTTCCTTTTCTTTTTTTTTTTTTTTTTGCACTTCTCATCTCTCGCTCTCCGAGTTGTGGTTCTTTAATTGCCTCTCTGGTAATGCGGTAGGAATTTCTTGAGGTTTTTGTCTCGTGCCGCGGATGAACAAACGACGAACGGACGACGTAGTAGCGCAATAGGCGTACGCAATGAACGGAGGATTGTAGACCGTAAAGGCAAGGAGGTTAGGAGTAAATGGGGGAAAAAATCAACTCGAGACCAGCAAAGTTCAGTCAAGCGCTGTGGAATAGGGAAAGGTCGAAGGAAAAATGTGTACTCGTAAAGCAAATCGATCATTCCACTTAACTTTCCCAAGTACTTAGTTGACAGAAGTGGTTAATGTCATAATAAAATTAAAGCGTCAGCCGTCTGTCAACATTTTTTCAAATGTCACAATTCGACATACATATTCCCGTACTTAGTGTACAAAAATTCACATTTTGTCAATTTTCAAGAAGTGGGGGTGAAATTCTCTCAATGAGAGGCAAAATCGCCAAAAAGTACGGGAACGCATTAAACCACAAAATTTAGCATTTAATGCTGAACACTTTTTAAATGTCAAAAACATACAGTGAGCGACAAAAGTCTACGTACGACCCCCATTGTTGCTACCTGATAAGTTCAAATAATGTTTAGAAGCATTCTATGACGTTAGGTGTCAATTTTATTGGCGTAACAAGTCGCTGGCCTATTTGAGTTGTTGACACTACTTAAATGAATTCCATCTTATTTGACATAAGCTCACTTCTTGAACTGAATTTTGACAGATGTATTGAAAAGTTCAGGTTCTAATAAACGAAGCGAGGACATGTCAACTAACTCAATAATTTTCTAATTAACTCCAATGAATAGGCAATTATTGTCAGATTCCTGACACATTGTCAGTCCTTCCAATCAGTCACATGATAAGGTCCGATATATCAAAATGCCATAGAACAAGAAATATACAAAAACTCAACTTGAAGTACATACGTCACCAGGCCAAGTGACATTAAAAAAAAAAAAACAAAAAAACTTCAACGTTTAGACGTGTATCAGTACTGTCAGGTTTGTTCGACTACGAAATTCCGTCGTAATTATTAGCTACGATCTCGCGTCAAAAAGGGGCAAAACATCTCCAACAATGCGAGGCTACTTTCAATCTAACACATTTCGAAAAATTTATGTCACAGCTGAAGGTTTCGTCAACTCAAAAACGACACAACACAGTGTGAGGTTGTAAGAGAGTGTAAGCGGGAGGGAAGTAAAATCTATTCATGTCAATTTAAATTACACCGCTAAGTCGCATGCCACGGCAGAAAGATCATGGCAGAGATCGCATTCTATAAATGAAAAAGGAGATTCCGTGGCTGCCTGTTTCTGTTTCTTAATAAACCTGTGGTGAGTGGTGTGGTAATTGTTGGACCTTAACTGCGCACGTGACACCGTCTGTTGGGCTAAAAGAATAACCCGAAATGGATTGGTTTTTGTTTTCTTGAAATTTGGCAATATTAAATAGCACGTCTCCGGTTGCAATGGTATGATCTCATTCGTGGCAAGAGAACAATGAGGAACTTAAACTGAAATAAAAAGAAGTCAACCGAGCTGAAGAGATTGTCCGCGCATTTCCAAGCGAGCACCACGCCAGTCATCCACTAGCATCGACCAAAAAGTCAGAAACAACAAGTAATGGTAGTAGTGGCGGTGGTAGTAGTACTCGCGGCAGCAGGAGGTTTCTCATGTTTTTTTGCTTATTCCGTTGCGAAATTCACGACGGACAACAATGTCGGACGACGGCGGCGGACAGTTTCCCGACGAGAACCTCTGCTGCAATGACACATAATCCCAATTGCTGCCACTCGCCACGATTGACCGACCGCTTGATACACGTCTCAATGGTATCCGTCGTTCTCCTCCTTCTCCTCCTTCCCATTAAACTGAATTGTCGCTTGTTTTTTCGTCACATTAGACCGAATCGCTGTTTGACGACCGCATGTGAGCTTTAAGCCAATTTTGACAGACTCCCGCTTTGAATGAATGGAGCAGGGTATGGAAAGTGTAAAGTTTGCACCAGAAATTCGCGATTCAAGTCGAATTGGAGCGATTTGCGTAAATCCATAACGCAGTTATGGCTTCCGTACTTAACATGTGCCAGCCTTATTAGGAAGCTTGTCAGATATACACACAAGCAAGCATGTACTAGAAGTCACCGAGCAGTCTGACAGCGATGACGACGACGACGACGATGGAGATGGAGACGGAGACGACGACAATGATGATGTTGATGACGGCGACGTAAAAGAAGAAAACAGAGACACAACTAAGTACAAGCACATGGCAGTGAACGACGAATAGAGTACGTTATCGTAGTCGCTTCTTGCTCGTTGGATGTCCATCGTCTGGTAGTGCTATGTGGTCGTTTTTGTTTTTTTTTTTTTTTTTTTCTTGTTTTTGGCATCAGGAAGCCCTTTTATGACGAGGTGCACTGCTAGTACTGATGCAATTGCGACTACAACTCCGATGTTGAACAAAACCATACCGCTTGCTCGTACATCATGGGAACTCGATAGTGTCCTTCTCGTATAGTGATCGTGCCACCATCACACAAGCTTCATCCTTGGCTACGTGTTAAATGACTCGTTTAGAGATGGTCAAGCATTGCGCATACCATGTTGTTTGCAGTCGATGTTTTCACGCGCACTTACACCGAACAACCTTTTAATGGTCGCACATTTTACCCAACCAACGACTAAAAGCCTCTCTGTGCTCGATGTGAGGACATGTAGGACAGTAGAGATATGTGGCGATATTAACTCGCGTCCCAAGATTTACGCAGAAATTTCTCCAATTGACACTGACACGGCACATTGGCGTCGTCGTACTCATCGTTGTCATGGCATATGCAGAATCTACTCCTCCTCGATCAATGATGCGTACAGCATATGTATACTTACATACATATATTTGTACATCGAAGGCGGTACAAAACATAGATGATGATCGCGACAACGACGTGTGAAAAGTGGCCCGAATCATTATGCAAGCGTTGAGTCGAAACAACACAGCTTGATTAGCGGTGTTTACGAACGACTCAATTACACGAACTAGCATAGCACCGATCTTGCACTGTCAGATTTGCATGCCATATGCCCAATTATATCGATCGCTACGATCATTCGTATTTTTTTTTTTTGTGCTTAACTCTATTCAAATCGAGTTAAATTGTCTTTAATGAATGATTGTCGTCATGTGTAAACCCGTAGAGGTAGGCTGACTGAGTCTCGAGCATGTGTCGATCGATTTGTCGCTTGTCGCATTCACGGCACGCAGCACACCGATCATCGCTGCATCGATTGTTGAGGACCACCGCCATTGTGCAAGTTACGATGATAAATTATTATTTCACGATAACTGAGCTCCGGTGGTATCGATGTGGTGTTGTAAGTAGTAATTTTAAGCAAAGCGCCGTGATGTATGGGACACTTGAAAAAATTGACAAATTGCTGCCATCTAAACCATCTGACGTCTCACCCCTTATTTTCATTTGATTCAACTTATGCTTGTCCGTCTTTCGTTTGATCGTTTTGATCTGGTTAAGACAGCAGGGGGCCATCATCAAAGCTCAGAGAGTCAGCGATCAACGATCAACCGTGATCGGTGATCGGTGATCTGCGATCATTGATCAGATCTAATCGTCGTAATCGTAGTTGTAGTCGTCACCGTCGCGTCCGTCTTCGTCTACGTTGTCGTCTTTGTCGATGTTATATTCAAAGGCGAATGAACAGGGGCGTATGCGCTCCTACATAATGTACATGTGGGTAGGGGCAGATGATTGATTCATGTAACAATCGGTGAGTTGGCGTTAAGCACTCTGTCCACTTTTTTTTTTTCTATTCTTGTAGTATGCATTTATATTTGTTTGATTGTTGCTTAATTCATTGTCGTTTTATTGTTTTCTGATACGGTTGAGTTGGTTGAACAAAATTTGAATAAACATATTTGGTTAGACGAAGTGCGATAGGCCTGGGTTGAGACGGTGCGGTGACGGAAATCCGAAGGCGGGTAGTCTGCGGAATGATAATGATACCTTGAGTGTCATTAAAACTCATGAAATGCTCGATAAAGAATCGATCCGATGACGTGATGACTTCTTTTTGGTTTTTCTTTTCTATTTCCGTTTGACTTAGGTACATTTGGTGTGCGCAAGCGTACATACGCGAAGAGTGTCACCAAAAGTCATTGGTCATTGAATCTAACACTTACACATTGGGATGAATCTACATCTTACAGGTCTCTGGAAAAGGAGTCCTCACGGACATGCATCAGTCTTGGATCGATGGGCCGTCTCGAGATTCAGAACCGTAACGGACTATGTCACCCGACTTCCTTCCTGGGAGAATAGATTCTCTATTAGAATTCCCTCCAGGGAGGAATGGACCGGTGATTTGGTACGCACGGAAAGTGAACTGGCACTCTACACCGACGGATCCAAAATGGATGTTGGCACAGGTGCCGGAGTCTACTTTAAGTCTCGGGATATGCATCGCTCCTACAGGCTTGACGATGGATGCAGTGTCTTCCAAGCTGAGGTCTTCGGTATCAAGCAGGCGGCGGACCTGATCAGCAAAGAGAATATTACAGGAAAAAGGATCAGCATCTATGTTGATAGCCAGGCAGCCATTAAGGTTCTGCAGGCAGCATGGATAAGATCCAAACTCGTCAAACTCTGCAAGGAGAAGTTAGAAGAGATATCCAATGTAAATGAGGTGGCCCTTTGCTGGGTACCTGGTCACATGAATATCTCCGGAAACGAAAGGGCAGACGAGTAGGCAAAGGTGGGATCAGGTGCTAACATTGCGCAGATCTCAGCTGAGGCCAAAGCACCACTCAGTGCGCTCTACAGGGAGATACAGACGGAGCTATTGGTGAAAGCCAATGAGCGATGGTGTCGCTTAGATACATGCGCAACGGCGAAATCGACTTGGCCCGTCTATGATAAGAAAAGAACGGAAAATCTGCTGAAGTTCAATCGTGGGAACATTCGACTAGCAGTCGGTGCCCTCACCGGGCACTGCATGCTATCCTATCATGCAGCTCGACTAGGCCAGCCCTACAATGACTTCTGCAGAAGCTTCCTGCTGTGCGAATGCCCAGCGCTAGCCCAAAAAAGTAATATTTTCCTGGGAAGATACTTCCTTTCGGGACTAGAAGAGGTAGGTAATAACGGGCTGAACAGAATACTGGGATTTTTATCCTCGTCTGGCTGGTTCAGCTCGACGGTAAATGCATAGGTATCAACGGGTTAAACAAAACAGGTGGGCACAATGGACTCAACGTAGTCTACCTGAGCCTTGACTTTACGTCAATAGGGCACCCATATACCTAACCTAACCTAACCTAACCTACACTTACACGCTCTTTTCCCACGTTTATAAATGCATGCGTCCTATTATTTCAACCTAGATGCGATCAGAAGAATATTCTGCACATCTGGTCGTATCCGCATTTTGTATTCCAAGAAGATCAACCACGCATCCGCAAAAAGAACTCGATTGCATTGACGTTACACACGATGGCATATCTCTAGCGAGCAATGTCGCAGATACCTGTCTTGTACAATATCCGATTTGTTGCCTCAATTCCAGTACTATAGTAGTATATGTATACTTTTCGTATTAGCAGCATCCTGAACGTCATCATGTCTCAGTCAACTCTACAGACTTGTAGTGTCTATCGATCTTCTCTGAGCGATGATTGTTTATCGCCGTGTGACGGCGTCGTCGTATGTACCCATGATGGTGGTGCAAAAAGACACAGAGAGGGAGAGAAGCACCGTAGTCTTTCGTGCTTAACACGTCCACCGCGGATGCGGTACTGAAGTGCCCATTAGATGTAGTCCACCACCACCATCATCATCGACGTCGTCATCTCTCCACAACGGCAGAGGGAAAGCTCTACGGGGAAGCCATCTCAATTACCAATTCGATAATAATTGGAAAAATTCGCAGAATGAAAATTGAAACAAATTCCATTGTCACAGCACAGCACACAGCGCAGCGTGTGAAGAGCACTAACGCTGCACGAGTGTCGCTCGATCTACCTGGCTGTTTATCTACTAGTGCGACATATGGACATACTATGGCATCTTTATCTATCACATTGAAATTATTAATTGCATCGCATTGCACAGCTGCTGTGCCTTCCGTTCGATATAGTTTCACTGTTGATCATCAAAGGTTTCAAGCCGTGTGTGTCCCTTTAAAGCACATGGCTACAGTACCCTCACGGTGGCCGGCAATTTCCAATTCAAAGTAGCTGCGTCACGTCGTGGTTTAGTTCTTTTTGCCTTCAACGGAAGGAGGTGCAACAACTTTGGAACTTCCTGGTTCTAATATACATACATACGGCCAATAGATGAATCGTGACTGAAATAAGTGGGCGATTCGGTGTGGCAAACAAAACGCAGCGCAATTGACCCTCGGGCCCTTTCTCATCGTTATCGCAACGCGCGATTGTCATAATTCCAAACGCAAATGCACATCGTGTGTACCGAATTTTAATTGATTCGATTTGCTTTACTCTGTCACTTCATCACTCCATCACTCATTTGGGTGTGAGAGATCTGTAAAGTATTCAGATGGCGTACGCTGTTGCGGTTGCCTTTTTTTTTTTATTAATAGCGCGACAGATCAATTACTCACTAATGATTTTCGGGCTGGCACACGTACATGTGTCAATGTTAGTCATGAATAGGAATTTGACAAAAGTGACCAAGTGACTAAAATTGCTCTCACAGTTGATAAATCCTCAAATGGTACAATCACAACACGATTGCGTCCACTATCGTTTGAACGAGGCGGCATAGAACAATTGCCAATTGCAATCGACCGTGTCGTCACCATCACTCGATCGACTAAGACCTACACTAGACCACGATGTAGCCAATGTCAATTGGGCAATCCTACAAATTGGCTTCGTCGGACCACACGAGCTTGAGAAAAAATTATCACTTCATTGAAATGACTCTCAGTTGTACACTAGCAGACATGTTTGTCTTTCTTGGCGGCCTGCATGGGTAGTAAAAACGACCCATCACCATCGGCACCATCGTGTGCGCATGCGCGGCTGCAACTAGTCTGTCCAAACGTGAGATATCACAATTTATTGATTGTCTTTTCGGTTGGGTTTGAATTGTCAGACGTGGTCTTCCTATCGTACGGCCGATGGGTGTCAGTTGCATTGTACTCGGCCGTCATTAGTAGTTGGAGGGTTTAAATGGTCTCGGTTCTCATATCAGCTTTTTGGACAGTCGATTTTTAATTACTGACAACATGGCCCGAAACGATTTCCGCCTTTGCAATTTGTTCTCATTGTCATTGGTGTTATAGTGTTATAGGGACACAGAGCAGGAGTTACTACATATCTGTCTATAGAACTGCTGGCGCACATTCAGAGGCTCATATGTGGCTTGAGGTGGGAGTTCGATATTGTATACGGAGTGCATTCAAGTGGAATGAATTCTATTGTCAGGTGATAATTCGACAAGATACGAGTATTGTCTGTCTCCAAAAGGGAATTGTATTGAATTGTGTTTGCGTGGCGGAGGATGGATCTCTCCTCTGTCCTGGTAAATGGTTTCACTTGAACGCACTGCACGCTATAACTTCTGGCCATTAACGTCCGTCATGATTTCAGTAAACCATCATAGAAGCTCGCAACTTTTGGCCAAAAAAAGAAAATCTTTATTTCTTCGCAAATGGTACACACAGTTTTTCACACCCGATTGCCTTTCATGTTTGTCGCCACTGACAAACGACATGACTTTCGTCTTTTCGACAATACCAGTGGCACTAATTGGATTAACGCAGGCAAAGAAAAAAAGGGACGGGTTTCGTCATCATAGAATTCAAAGACAAATTGAAGACATCTATGCACGCAAAAGTTAACAAATTGAATAGATACGAATACGTATACGAGTACGAGTACATATATCGAACAGTAGGGGTTTGGATAAAAATTCAAAGGATTTCTAAACCGTAGTAGAGGATGGGTATGTGTACACACCATATTGATAGGTTTTTGGGTTGACTTACCGAGCTATACGTATGTCAGGAGTATATATGGTGGCAGGGTTGTTAGTAATCGAGTAGCTCAAGGCCGTTAATGTTGATCAACAGTATCGTCAGCATACGTCGTCGTCCTTGGGGATTACTCTGAAAGAGGGAAGATAAATGGGTTTTGATTCTTTGCACTCACTTTAGGTTGATTTTGGTTTATTCAATTTGTTTTTGTTTTTTTCTGTTTTGTCGCACAGAAATGATAGGCACCAAAGTGCCTCTTTTCATCGAGTTGGGAAGGTTCGTTTGACAGGAGCAGGAAAAATCAATTTTTTTGTCTTAATGATGACCAAAAACTCAGGCAAAAAGTGATTTTGATACTAGAAGTTGTGCATTTGTTTGTTTTTGTTGAGGCATAAGGTATTCAATAGCACGTTGAGTGAATGACCCTTGAGGTTTTGATAGACCGTAGTTTCCGAGAAAGTTGCGCCCACTGTAGTTGGCAGGATTACATTGTTGTTTTTCCATAGTAAAACCCATTAGTAACCTTGAACTGCCAGCTGTCACGCGGACTTTAAAACACTTTACCGCAAAAATGGGGGGGAAGTTGAAATTTTGCAACATTTTTCGAGCACCAGTTAATCGGGTTTTCCAATAAGGACTTCACAACTTTTTTTTTAAATAAAACTCAAACCATTTTGAGATATTCCCAAAGCTTTATTATCGACTTCGTTTATATTGCCACCGCGGGCACGTTTGCAGCGGTCGATTCTTCTTCTTAACGGGCGCTACAGTTCGGGGTGAACCTGGGCCTCAACCAACATGCCCCTCCAACTAGCACGATATTTTGCGCCATCTTAAGTGCGGCCGTCCTCTGCTTGTTCGTCCCTCGGGGTTGGATTCAAAGACTCTTCGTGCGGAAGCTGTGGTGTCCATTCGCTCTACATGGCCCAGCCATCTTAGGCGTTAAATCCGTAGACGCCTGACTAGACTCATGTCGCTGTACAGCCCGTAAAGTTCGTTGTTGAATCTTTTCCTCCATCCCCCGTCTGCGCTTATAGGCCCGAAAATCACGCGCAAAATCTTTCTCTCGAACCGACCAAGGGCCTCCTCATCCGCTTTTGATAGTGTCCGTGCTTCTGCGCCGTACAGCAGGACCGGGATGATTAGGGTCTTATATAGAGTCGACTTTGTCGTTCGGGAGAGTGCTCTATTACTCAATTGCCTCCTGAGCCCAAAGAAACAGCGATCGGCAAGAGTGATTCTGCGTTTGATTTCGGAACTGATGTCGTTGTTCCAGGTCACTGCGGAGCCAAGGTAGACGAAGTCGTTAACTACCTCGAACTTATATCTGCCAATACAAACGTTCTGGCCAAGACGTCGGTGGTGAGCGTCCTATTTTTATGACAGCATATATTTAGTTTTGCCCTCGTTTACTGCCAAACCAATTTTCGCCGCCTCCATCTCAATACTCGCAAACGCCTCTTTGACATCTCGCTGTGATCTACCTACTATGTCAATATCGTCGGCGAATGCAAGGAGTTGCGAGGATTTGAAATAGATTGTGCCTCTTGTATTGGCCAGTGATTTTTGCACAATCATTTCCAATATGATGTTGAAGAAATCATACGACAGCGCATCGCCCTGCCTAAATCCTTTTTTGACATCAAAACTATCGGTCAGGTCTTCACCGATTCGAATGGAGCAGCGAGCATTCTGCAAAGTCATCCTGCATAATCTGACGAGTTTAGCAGGGATGTCAAAAGTAGACATAGCGCTGTATAGCTCGTCTCTAATTATGCTGTCGTATGTGGCTTTGTAGTCGACAAATAGATGGTGAGTGTCGACTTGAAATTCATTGATTTTTTTCAAGATCTGCCGGAGTGTGAAGATTTGGTCGATGGTGGACTTCCGTGGCCTGAAGCCACACTGATAAGGACCTATCAGCTTATTTAAAAAAGGCTTCAGGCGTTCACACAAATCGGCAGAGAAGATTTTGTAGGCGATGTTAAGAAGACTTATTCTTCTGTAGTTGGCACAGTCAGAGGCGTCTCCTTTCTTGTGGATCGGGCATACGATGCTGAGACTCCATTCCTCGGGCATGCTTTCCTCTGACCATATCTTACAGATGAGCTGGTGCATGCTCCTAACCAGGTCATCCCTAGCTGCCTAGAAGAGCTCAGCAGACAGTCCGTCTGCGCCAGCAGCTTTATTCGACTTGAGTTTCGATATGGCAATCTTAACTTTGTCGAGGTCAGGGGAACGGAATTGTCTCCGGTCTTCGTCGACTAGAAATGGATCATTCTGCCTGACAGTGGTATATTGACTAACATCGCCGTTAAACAGTCTGCAGAAGTGGTTTTTCCATATTCTCAGCATCGACTGCGGTTCTACTACTAGGTGTCCGTTCTCATCCCTGCAGGCTACAGTTCTGGCTTTATACCCTTGGCATGTTCGCTTTATCTGCTGATAAAACTTTCGAACGTCACGCCTACAGTAACACCTCTCCAAATCCTCAATCGTGCGTCTCGTACTCTTTCTTCTTTCTTCTAAGAAGCTTATGCTCTTCCCTTCTTTTTAACTCGTAGAGCTCACGAGCTGCTCTTGTTCTTTAATGCAGCGAGGCTTTATAAGCATCCTGCTTCGCTGTGTGAACCCTCCTGCACTCGCAATCGAACCAGGTGTTTCTACGTGGTGGAGCTTTGAAGCGCAAACTTTGGGCGCAGAGCTTTTCAGGGCTTGTTTGCAAAGGTTCAAAGGATTGAGGTGTATTAGAGAGCTTAAGGGAGACGCGATCGGTAAAAGCACGAGCGGTTTCTGGCGATAGTAGCTTTCCGACGTCATAACTTTGTATTCTTACTCTACTCCGCTGCGTTCGTGATATCCGTAGGCGCATCTTGGCTACTACAAGATAGTGGTCCGAGTCGATGTTAGCCCCTCGGAAAGTTCGAACATCAAGAATATTGGAGGAGTGTCTGACGTCGATCGCGATGTGATCAATCTGGTTGGTGGTCGATTGATCAAAAGACCGCCATGTTCCTTTGTGTATATCGAGGTGCGGGAAGCGCGTACTGGCTTAAAGGAGATTTCGGCCCGTAGCAAGATCAATCAGCCTGTGTCCGTTATCGGAAGTGGTGTCGTGTAGGCTATGCTTGCCGATCACTCGTTCAAAGATGCTTTCCTTAATACCCAGCTTCACATTGAAGTCTCCTAGCACAATTTCGATGTCATAGCTGGGACATTGGGCATACGTTCTCTTTGGCGGAGTCATCCTTGTCTTCCGTGGGGGCATGGACGCAGATCAAGCTGATGTTAAAAAATGTAGCCTTGATACGGATCGTTATGAGGCGTTCGCTCAGATGCATCCGAACAATCATTGTCCTCTCTCCCTATAGCAGTTGCATTTCGCATTTTTCATCCGCTTTATACCCGGTCCATTCCATCGCATTTCCTGTATGGCGGTTATGTCCGCTTTATAGCGGTCTAGGGCGTCCGCAAGTTGTTCGGCTGCACGTGGTCTGTTTCGGGACCTAACATTTCACGTACAGAGCCGAAGATCACTGTCCTTTTTTCGTTTTTTGCAAGGGTCGTCAACATTAATCCGGTCCGTTATATCCGAGGCTTTTGGATATGCCCTGTTATTCTGCAAAAAGGTATAAGCAGCTGCTACCTACCTTGAAAAGAATTTTCACTGCTAGCCTGGCAGCCTTCATACCTATTCCATGGCGCACGGTGAATGTAGTCTTTATTCCCAAAATAGGGAAAGAGGATTATTCACTCGCCAAGAGTTTTAGGCCAATCAGTCTAACATCCTTCTTGCTAAAAAGCATGGAGAGAATAGTAGAGCTGCACGTGCGCAAAGTTGCCCTTCGAATGCATCCTGGTTTGGAGATGCAACATGCTAATCAGCGCGGAAAATTTTACGAAAGCCTAGTTGGAAAGAGTACGTGGCAAAGTAGTACGTGGTAATGTGGCAATGCAACTTTCGACAGCATTTGTAACATTGCTAAACGATATGGCGTATATGAAGCACTGTTTTGTGGATCATAGCAATGCTTGTGCACAGGACATTGATCGTTGATGTAGGTCTCGAACAATGTGTCAAATCTGGCGTAAACTAGGACTGCCCGCAAGGTGGCGTCCTGTCTCCGATGTTATGGTGCATGGTGGTCGACTCTTTGGTCGATGCTCTCAAAGCCTCTGTAATCTATGCCCAGGCCTATGCGAATCATGTCTCCGTTCTCTCTGTCGGCTCATATTTAGCTACTGTCTGTCTCACAGCTCAGGCAGCGACAAGTGAGATCGATTCCTGGTGCACGAGCAATGGGCTTTGGGTTAATCCTCTTAAGACTGATGCCGTTCTCTTCACGACAAGGAGGAAAAATACTGGCATGGCACAGCTGATGCTAAAAGGCATTCCCATCTCCCGATATCCAAAGCTAAATACCTGGGAGTCATCTTAGATAACAACCTTATTTGGTAAAAGTTTGTTAAGTCAAAAACCACGAAAGGTTTTTAGCAATATATGGGGCCTATCGCCGAAAAAGGTCCTCTGAATCTACAAGGCAATGACAAGATCGATAGTCTCATATGCATCGGTTGTCTAGTGTAACAGGCTAACACACAAACACGTCATAGCCTCTTTCACCCAATTCCAAAAACCTGTTTGTGTCAACTCTACGGGGGTTGCCGCCTGAGCATACCGGGCTCTGCTCTAGATGCTATGGTGAACCTTCCACCTCTTGATATACTTATCAGAGGGTGTGTTCTGAAAGCCATGTCTCGTCTGAAGAGAAATGTCTTTTGGTAAAACTCGCATTGGAATAACAGTCGCCCTGCACCCCTGACTCATGGACATGCCTTCTGACGCATTGACACCCGCTATCCAACTGCGCTATAATTTCACAGTCGAGTTTCCATGGATGGCGTTAGGACCGGCTCTGGCTAGATACTGAACCTGGAAAGGATAGACTTCGCATTTTCGCAGATGGCTCCGGGATCTGGGCGGTCTGGTTTTCTTTGAACGCAAAAGTGTCCGACTGCATTTTTCGTTAAGAAAATATGCGTCCGTCTTTCAATCAGAGATATACGCAATCCTAGTGGCCATGAACTGTGTTGTGAAGTACAGATGGAAGAGGAAAAGCATATGCGTCTGCAGTGACAACCAAGCTGCACTCAAAGCTGTACCCAGATCTTTAACCAGCTCCAAATTAGTGCATGAACTCAAGGCCTTCTTGAACAGGACCGGTAGACTAAATTCACTAAAGCTTGTATGGGTCCCAGGTCACTCTGGGATCTCAGGATATGAGATCTCTGATGAACTCGCCAAAATGGGCCCAGAGGAGAGTTTCTCGGAACCTGAACCCGCTTTAGGTCTACCTGTTTCCACGGTCCATTCCTATATAGTTCGCGCAAGTTCAAGAGTTATACTCTTATAATGTTTATCATACAACCTGAACCGAGTGAGGTGGTTTGGGTCATAGATCTTCGTTCACTACTCTCCAGGGGTGGTTGTCCTAGATAGGATTTCAGAGGAATCGACCGAATTTTCATGTTGGTTGGAGTTTCCAGCAAATGTTCCATGCACTAATGGTATAAGTATGAATGCACACAAGCGTAGATGGAGGGAATGTCCAGATTGCAGGATGACTAAGCGCGTACACCCTGAAGTCTGCAAGAAATCCGCAGCATTCTTCTTATCCTTAAGGAAAATTGACTGCAAAAGACTTGCGGGCATCATTACGGGTCATTACACTTTTGCCAAGCATTTCTGCGTGCCTACCTATGCTACATGTTGCGAGGAGGCTGACACAGCAGAACCCTTTCTCTGCGACTGTCCCGCCTTTACTCGGCCACGGTGGCGCACCCTTGGGTCCGAAGTGGTGGGTGCAAAATCTCCTAGCTCTACATCACTGAAGCTCTGGGGAAAATATAGTAAAGACAGACAGACACCTAACTGTCTGGCGGTATAATGGATGAGTATTTGCGTCTGAGTGCTCCAACAGAAGCAGAAGCCTCCAACAAAAAAACAAGACTATTTCACGCCCCAGATACGCGTTCAGCATCTTGTCGTAATCACAAACCTTCTGCATTCACACGTTGCAATTTAAGTAGAAAAAAATTAGACTACTAAGTCGCGATTGCTTGATGAAGTTAAACCGCTATTTCGACCATATTTTGTGCGAAAATTCCATATGAAAACTGCCAATGAAAAATGTTATTCTCCATTTTAAGTAAACCTAAACTGTCACTTGTCATTCGGACTTGTTTTTGTTTCCGTTGGCAACACTACCAAACAAATGGCGCGAAATTTGAATCGTGCGTACTTTTTGGAACACTTTTGGAATGTACTTCGACTCTACGTTCCTGATGCACGTCTGTAACTTGAAATTTATGCAGGCATTTGCTCGTCAACAGCATCGGGTGACCATAACAAAGTATTGTAACTAAAAAACGAAAAGAAACAAAAGCAAATTGGTCCACTTTCATGTCATGTTCCAGACCCGTCCACTCAATCGTGGTGATAAATCATTTTCCAAAACATAATTCCACCGCACTCGCGTAGGAATTGCGTGCTGCTTGCATTTCATACGTACACTGTGTCGTACGCACAAAACAAAAAAACGCATAAATAGCCCTCCCTACGACCTACAGTCGTTATTGTCATTGTCGTCTTTACTACCGAGCCCGTCAGCCCGACATCATTGTCATCGCAACATCATCGACGTCGTCGTCATCATCATCATCATCGCCGCCACCACTACACCACAATCGTCATCCCGCGATCGCACCAGAGAGAACTGGAAAATTTCGTGACAGAAATTCATAACGAACACCGTGTGAACAGAACTCCTGTTCTGGAACATGATGACGTCTCTTGCAATGATAATGATGATCAATACGGTGCTACCGCTCGCTGTGCTTTGCGTCAGTTTCGATGCAACAAGTGCATGGCATCCTCAACTCCAGCCATACACTTTGGTGTGGAGGTGATTGCATATAACATCATTCCAAGCGTTAATCGCGAATGCATACGTATAGTATACGAGTATTTTGATTTCCCGTTTATTGTCCTTTTTGGTTTTTATCACATACCACCCTAAGAGCGATTCCACAATAAAACCGGTCCTTGGTACTATTCTATATGTATTCCGCCAACGATTAGTTATTCGCGTTGGCAGAAGCAACAAAAAGATCGGAAAACCCAAACAATGGGGCTGAGTTCAAACCCAACTAGAGGCGGTGGCGGTAGTGATGATGATGATGATGATGGTGCTGGGGGCTACCGAGAGAGGAGACTATCGCTGCTGGAATTCGAGTTACACGCAGTCTGCAAATTCTTCTGATATGCACGCGCATAAATTTCTTAAATTCACGAAGAAGAGCTGTGCCTCCTCGAGCCTCCTTGCGCCTTGAGGGAGGTTTGCTGGATACCCACTGTACGTATGTACATAGGTACATACAATGAGGAAGCGTACAAGACGCGCACCATGATGCTCCATAGCTTCTGTATTCCTCCATACTCTTTCCCTCTCTCTGTCCTGTTGGCCTTCGGTTGTCCTGCAACCGTTGAAAGGAATCTGAATTTGAAATGAGTCGATGGCAGCAGAGCCGTACGGGTCTTTGGTGAAACATGTCTGCAATGCGCTTACTAATTAAATTCGAATAAAACTAATCGATTAGGCCTGTCGCTCGTGGTGTTCAATGCGAATCCACCCGAAAACCAGGATCGTTCGAAGAATGACAAAACTCTCTAATGTGGCATGCGGTTGATCGATCGATTATTGATCATTGTCGATCTACTAACTGATTGCAGCGATGATAATTATCAACATGTACAAGTAAGATGGAGTCGCCGGTCTTGAGGAAGGCCCATCGTGAAATTCGGATGGACGGTAACGCCGCCACCACATTCCTTCCTTCTCGGCTACGTGTACTCGTACCTACACATCTTTGTTTCCCCCCGCCACCAGTCTTCTTATCGCTCGTTTGTAATCCCCTAAGCGAGATGGGACTTTTAATGAGACGTGGGAACTGAAAGTGCTGGAATCCAGTACCGACTGCTGGACAAGCTTCAGGAATGATGTTGCACACGAATGCTTGTGTGTGATGCGATAGTAATCAAGATTCAGGACAAAACACAATATTGGTATTTCATCTTGGACAATTCCTCATGGTGACTTTACGATTGACTTGTTAATCACAATGTAACTAACTGCCTGACGCTCTACATTTATCGCATTTTAAGCACGTCCCTATAGCCTGTTGTGGCGCCCTTAATTCCATTTCATAATTTCACAGAGCTCCCTAAAAATGCCTTAATAACGTCCGAGCAATTGAAAACATCCAAACAATCCATTAAACGCGGAAATTCATCACACTATCAACCATATCTATTGCTTCGTCCCACTTTTTCCCAACCATAATTCCATGACATCGGAAGAAGGCGCGTACGATGTACGAGTATATATGTATCTTTATCAGTCTCAACGATCGTCCTCATCTTCAATTGGTCATAAATTGTGAACGAGAGCGTTGCCGGCACAGTACACACTCAGCTTGTACACGCCAGAGGAAGAGCTTGAAAAATTACTAAAACAACAGCTCCAACACCACACGGCTTAGAAACAAATGTTGAAAATCTCTAGAGGAAAGCATTGAAAATTGTTCCCAACGTGGCGGGATAATAACAATAAAAGTAAATTGGCTCAAACCAAGCAGCAAGCAAAGAACGATGATAGCAGAGGAGTTGCGGCACCACAACTAGTAACAAAACACTGTCCAATCGAATTACCAATTGACGCCGTATAAAGTTTTATTGCGTCCTGCGCCTCTATCGGGCACATAGCAGCTCCGCCGGACGGCCTAAAGGGATCTTTAGAGACCTTATCGTTGATGTTAGTTTGTCCGTTTGCTGATGTGCATGAAATGAAAACACAAAACATGAGTGTCACATTTAAAAATGTGGTACTGGCTTGGTCGTAGACTGATGGGCAATTGTGGGTGTTTGGGTGATGTGCGGACAGGTTACTCCTCGTTTCCTCGGCTTATGACGTTGAGGATGGGATTTCGTTGAAAATGCACGTGTGACCTTGTCACTGCTCTAGAGGCTTCATTTCTGTCGGCGATTGGTTGTTGTTTGAAGGCTTTTTGATGATTTCTACCACAAGTGGGCTTTTAGACTCGTTCATTGCTACTCATCTCTGTCCAGATATTTGACTTTCTTAGCCTTCTTCGACTGGTTTTCTTTTTTTGCCATTTCTAGAGCAGCAAACAGTTATAGCAAGAGCCAGTCGTTTCAAATTCTCTTTCTTCCGAACATAGTTCTTTGACAAAATGTAGTTCCAAATGCTGTCCACGTACGAATATGGCTATGGCATTCCTTTGACCAAAATAAAAAGTCCTCGCAAATTCACCAATTTATAACCATTATTCGAGCGTATTCGCGATGAAATGGCACTGCTAACTGGTCATGCCTGACTTTGACACATGTCACAAATCAGAGTCACAGTGAGACTTTGAGAAATATTGAGACTGACCCACAGTGAGACTGAGCTACAGTGGGACTTTGAGCAGTAGTGAGACTGAGCCACAGTGAGACTTTGAGCAATGGAGAGACTGGGCCACAGTGAGATTGAGCCACAGTAAGACTAAGCCGCAATGAGTTTGAGCCACGGTGAGGCAGAGCAGCAAAAGGAATTTGTGCCACAGTGAGACTGAGTCAAAATGAGGCTTTAAGCCACAGGGAGACCTTAAGCTACGGTGAGACTGAGCCACAGTGAAACTGAGCTGCAATGAGTCCGAGCCACGGTGAGGTCGAGCAACAGTAGGAATTTGTGCTACCGCGAGACTGAGTCAAAATGAGGCTTTAAGCCACAGTGAGACTTTGAGCCACAATGAGGCTGAGCCACAGTGTGGCAAGTCACAGTGCGACTGATCCACAGTGAGACTGAGCCACAGTGAGGTTGAGCTACAGTGAGACAGAGCCACAGTGAGACTGAGCCTCAATGGGACCGAGTCACAGTGAGACTGAGCCTAAGTGAGATTGAGTCACAATTAGACTGAGCCACAGTGACAGTGAGCCACAGTAAGACTGAGCCACAGTGAGACTAGGCCACAGTGAGACTGAACCTAAGTGAGATTGAACCACAGTGAGACTAGGCCACAGTGAAACTGAGTCACAGGTAGGCTGAGCCGTAGTGAGAGTGAGCCGCAGTGAGGCTTCGCCACAGTGAAACTGAGCCACAGTGAGACTGAGCCTCAATGGGACCGAGTCACAGTGAGACTGAGTCTAAGTGAGATTGAGTCAGAATTAGACTGAGCCACAGTGACACTGAGCCACAGTAAAACTGAGTCACAGTGAGACTGGGCCACAGTGAGACTGAACCTAAGTGAGATTGAACCACAGTGAGACTAGGCCACAGTGAGACTGAGCCACAGGTAGGCTGGGCCGTAGTGAGAGTGAGCCACAGTGAGGCTTCGCCACAGTGAGACTGACCCACAGTGAGACTGAGCCAAAGTGAGACTGAGCCAAAGTGAGACTGAGCCATAGTGAGACAGAGCTACAGTGAGACTGAGCCACAATGACACTGCGTCACAATGAGACTGTGAGCTATAGTGAGGTTGAGGCGCAGTGGGACTTTGAACTATAGTGAGACTGAGCCATGTTGAGACTTTGAGCTGTAGTGAGATTGAACCACAGTGAGACTTTGAACTATAGTGAGACTGACCCACAGTGATACTTTGAGCAATGGTGAGACTGAGCCACAGTGCGACAGAGGAGGTTTTAAGCCACAGTGAGACTTTGAGCTACAGTGAGACTGAGCCACAGTGAGACTGAGCGGCAATAAGTCTGAGCCACGGTGAGGCCTAACAACAGTAGATATTTGTGCCACAGTTAAACTGAGTCAAAATGAGGTTTTAAACTATAGTGAGACTTTGAGCTACAGTGAGACTGTGCCACAGTGAGACTGAACCTAAGTGAGATTAAACCACAACGAGACTAGGCCACAGTGAGATTGAGCCACAGGTAGGCTGAGCCGTAGTGAGAGGGAGCCACAGTGAGGCTTCGCCACAGTGAGACTAACCCACAGTGAGACTGAGCCATAGTGAGACAGAGCTACAGTGAGACTGAGCCTCAATGGGACCGAGTCACAGTGAGACTGAGCCTAAGTGAGATTGAGTCAGAATTAGACTGAGGCACAGTGACACTGAGCCACAGTAAGACTGAGTCACAGTGAGACTGGGCCACAGTGAGACTGAACCTAAGTGAGATTGAACCACAGTGAGACTAGGCCACGTTGAGACTGAGCCACAGGTAGGCTGAGCCGTAGTGAGAGTGAGCCACAGTGAGGCTTCGCCACAGTGAGACTGACCCACAGTGAGACTGAACCATAGTGAGACTGAACCACAGTGAAACTGAGCCAAAGTGAGACTGAGCCATAGTGAGACAGAGCTACAGTGAGACTGAGCCACAATGACACTGCGTCACAATGAGACTGTAAGCTATAGTGAGATTGAGGCGCAGTGGGACTTTGAACTATAGTGAGACTGAGCCATATTGAGACTTTGAGCTGTAGTGAGATTGAGCCACAGTGAAAATGAGCTACAGTGAGGCTGAGCCACAGTGAGACTGAGCGGCAATAAGTCTGAGCCACGGTGAGGCCGAGCAACAGTAGATATTTGTGCCACAGTGAAACTGACTCAAAATGAGGTTTTAAACTATAGTGAGACTTTGAGCTACAGTGAGACTGAGCCGCAGTGAGACTTTGAGCAAGAGTTAGACAGTGGATCTAGCATCTTGGGGAATATGAGAGTTCGAACTAATTTCTGCAAGTATCTTTGGCACTGCATCTCAAGGAACTGACCATGTTTCTTCTTGGATTAGTCTAGGTTAAGTTGATGTGGCAGGTTAACAGCCGTCGCTTAGGCCGAAGAAGGCCGTTTTGGGGTACTTTCTTTAAAATGAAGTTACCGGATGCTGTAGGTTATTAATAATTAATTAGTACTCCTTGATTACACTGATTCAAGACTGCAGTAATCCAATGTCCTGAAAAAATTGACTTAAATCTCAAAAGCTAACTCAATTTTGAGCCCGCCTTTATAGAGGCACCTCAAGCCTGCAGAAACATAAGGTTAGGAGTCGAAACAAATTTTAATGAAATTCAGTAACTTAAGATTGGCATGACAGCTTTTGCCTCAAAAGGTCCTTTTCCGCTACCCTTTTCTTAAAGACTATCAATTGTAATTGTGTTGCGTTAGGTGATATTTTGTTGTGAGCTGTGTACATATGTATGTATGTACAAAAAAATTCTGCAATTTTCCAAGACACCCTAGACAACCACCACCACCATTGCCCTATTTACGGGTTACCCACCGGCACTAAATTCCTTGAACTTGCGTAAGTTCATAGCATCTCATAGAAAGCACATTTAAACAAAATTCAAGCCACTGATCCCGACCGAGTGTTGAACTCACCCCCACATGCCTGGGAATGTCACAGCCAGCCAGAGGAGCAGTAGATACTATATTGCGTTGCAAAATCATCCTAACATCCCATACATCACGTGGGAACATCACAAACAAAATTCTCATTAAAATTGCCAAGAATTTGAATTGAATGCCACGAAAGTGACACGACCGACGACCGAGCATGGCGCACGGATAAGAAAAAAAAAAAAAAAAAAAAAAAAAAAAGATACAAAACGACTGACAACATACGATTGCACCATTTTGCAGGTGTCGCCTGGTATACGTTCTCGTATTTTTGTATTTAATTTCTCCACAAAACCGACCGACGAGAGAAGAAGGATTTGATGTGGTAGTGAAAAGGTTTTAAGTCAATCCAAGACGACAATAACGACGAATGCATCTCGTATGGATTATAACGCGCGCGAGCACCATCACCATCAGTAACACTTTACTAAGTGCCTAAGTGCCTTCCATTGGCATCATTCAATTTGGATAATGCGAACTGTTTTGCATAAAACAACTTTGAAAATCAAGATTTTCATTGCATTTGATGGTCGTGGTGTTGTGTGCTTATGATCAAAATTCACACCTAAAAAGCCAAGACGCAGGAGCTAGATATGAAGTATGACCACCACACAATGTCTTTTGAGGTCCAGTTGACAAGCAGTTGATGGAGTTTATAAACCGATTGTGACCCAGGGTGAGAGCGCCCGACTGTCTGTCTATATTCGGGGATGGGTGGATAAGCATTTGAGTATTCGCGAATGAATAGTGGTTGAATGTTGTCACATTAGCATTCGTGGAAGAGAGAGAGACACAGAAATTCATCAAAAAAATATGAATACATTGTGCTGTCGTGGTCGTCGACGTCCACGTCCACTGTCATTGAGCATCAGCATCGATAGTCCCGAGATTGACAGACTGTCGATGATACATACAAAACTAGATGTGCTCCACCCGCTGCCTACTCTTGCTTGATTGCATTTAGCTACTGTCGAACGCTATTGTATGCACATTTCTTGGACTCTATCCGAATGTACATATGCAGTGAAGAAGATGTTCAAACAATTTATGGACTAGATGTGCAGGATGCGGATGAGAGATAATCCAACAACCAGCATCTTAAACATCAAATGATTGATGGTTATTTCTTGATTATTGCATTCAATAACCTAGCCGGTGAGGAGGATGAGAAAGGGAAAAGAGGAGAAAACTATGAATCTAAAATCACGGGACGTTTGACCCTTGTACACACGGCGCACATTATGGTCATGTACTATTGCCGAATGGGGCAGCGATTAACTGCGGCACTTAGAATGCAATTCCACGAAAATATACAATTCAGCAAAGAGGATAAGGCGACGCGATGGATGCTGCGACGACGCATAAATTCAATAAATTCACTGCTAGTCTATCGTTGTTGAGACAATACATAAATAAATAAAGCGATAAGTAACAGCAACAACTCTATTAAAATCCCATAATTCTTTACCCTCCCTTTAGCGGATCGGATTTGTGGTATAGCCATCGAGTCGAGCCACTAGACTACAGTAAGCTGCTGCATCGCTTGTCGTCGAGGTGACCCCCGATGATACCTGCAAACGTACAAGAAAAAAAGCAGCAATATGCAGATTTTACTGACCGATTCCGAATATGATTAATGACACGAGTTAGCTCAATTTTACAATAGAATCGAGTGAGGAGCAGCAACAGCAGCAACTGCATATCGATCCCGGCAAGGAATCGATAGACCAAAAAGCCTTGTCAATATATTTTCGCTTTAGCCCAAGGAAAGTCAGTGATCGACTTGACCCCATACTATGCATATGTGTAAGAGGAATACATATAGTAAGGGGGAGATATGTAGAAAGGGTGTGGGACACACGACCAAACTGCCTAACTAGCTGAATGTGTTGTATGCAGATATTGTATACGTAGAGGAACAACCTGAACCACGATCAAAGAATTAAGCAACGAATTCAATTGCCATCATCGCGCATGGTGCACCAGGTTGCCTTAACCGTGCGGTGTGTCTTAATAGTGATTTCATGATGTTTATCTATTTACATATCAGACAAAATTATTGGCACCGAACTACAGCGAGTTGTGGTTTCTTCTGGTATACGAGTATCCACCTCCGAGGATGATGATGAGCCTCGTAAGACTATCTACATAGTAACCGTCGAACATTGTTTGGAAATTTATTGAACACGAATTTCGGCCAGGAATCACTGTTCCTCCTTGTTCCCACTACATTCAGTGATGCTGGGTGGCAGTGTATTTCTACGTTGCAAGTCAAGTTGTCCTTTTGGTCAAAGTGAATGAGATTGCTTTCATTGCTTTTCCTTTACTGTTCTCTAATTAGTAGTTCAGTACGTTTTAAGTGATATCCAGATCTGGAAATGTGGTATTTTCTCTCATTCACTCGTAGATACCTACGATTGAATTTGGAAAAATCTTTGGAATGCGAACATACCAGTCCTTGATGGCAATGTCTACTTCTCTCATTCATGTGCTTTTTAATTGATACCAACCGGTGGTGGTGGTGGTTGATAGAAAAATGAATGACACAACATTTGTGATAGTACCAAATCGAGAATGTAATCGCGCATCGAGTGCATGGTATAAACAACGAGATTTCGAAACTTTCACATTTTTCAATTACCGATTTTAGTAGGGCAATTGACTCGACCCATAGTAGTACATTGTGCACTACTTTACGGGGATGTCGTCCTCAAACCGGTTGCTGTCAAAACTGACACTCAGTCCATGTCCTTCTATCGTAAAAAAAAAAAAAATATATAATAAACACGATCGTGAATAATTACGCAATCAACGCGTACGCCTTGTTGTGCGGCGGGACGATTGACTCACTCGCCCTCATCTGCATATTGATAGTTGTTGACTGTCTAACAACACAACATCGTTCGCTCAAACTACCATTATCATACCATGCCGGACCATGCCATGCTATGCCACATCGTCGTTTGAGACAGGTAATTGCCAAGTGGCAAGCACCTATTGCCAGTTGTTGAATTACCGGCGCTTACCACCGGTCATTATCGTTGTGCGTCAATTAACTTACTACGTATGTATGTACGAAAAAAAGGTGCGAAAATACACCTAAAAGACGATGACAGAGTATCTACTCGTATGTGAGTACGTGAGTGGAGTATAGTGTCCTCGCTAGTGATCACACCGATCCCGATCGAAGCCAATGCAGATCTTGCTTGTAAATTGATCGCTATTATATGCGCGGAACCACTCACTACTCAATTGATCAATTGCGCTCGAGGGATTAATCCCCATATTATAAATTGTAGCATGAGCCACAGGCACAAATGTCACGATCTTAAGCGATAACATGCGGCAAAGTCAAAATATTTACCAAAGCCATCAATTCAAGCGAACGAATTAATGAAAGAACAAGAAAGACCAAGAGGGAAGGAAGCAACCAAGGATTTGTGCTCCCCCATAATAAGACGGGAATAGGAAGGAATAGGATTTATTTATTAGACCAAGTGAAGTGCTCTACAATTCACGTCAAGCAGAACTAATTCAATATTTCGCTCCTCTGTGTCGCTCACTACTTTTCTGATCAATCTGACTTAATCAGCCCCCGGTTAATTGAAACACAAACGTCAGACAAATTAATTAACCGCGTTAAACGGAACCGAAGTTTGCACACAGACGACGACGGGTTCATAGGGTGTTGTAGTAGAGAGCACACATTAAGGAGGCGAGCTCTATGCGGGGAATGGTATCGCAACGCGCTTTGACTTAAAACCCAAGTTAGATGTCAGGATGAATAGGCATCGGATACTGGTGGATACGACGGCATTATGTATAGTCGGCCACTTAAGTTGCAAGCTGATTAGCTGTGTGCATACTTGTTGATTGCGAATTTAAATGATTGCCTCTGTGACATGAACAACGATTGGCCAATTGGCCATTAAGCCAAGCAGTAGCAACACGGCTAATGGTGTTCAGATACCGATAATACTATGTACAAATGTACCTACACAAAGCGCGTATTGATGCCAACGTCTGTTGAGTAGACATACTTAGTGGCTGCAGGGGTCCTGCCAAAAGATGTTGATTTTTAATTGACCACGTTAACACACAATATCTTTCCTTCCCACTGGTGTACATACATATGTATATAGATATAGGATTTGTATATATTAACAATTAAACTCTTACTCACCTTAAGATACAAAATCAAAAAAAAAAAAAACAATTTTTTGTTCTTAACACTCACAACACATGTTCACTTAAATGCATCTTTTCGATAGTAATTCGCAGTCCACACAGGATATTATCGCTTAAGTCCAATTGGTAATCGAAAAACCATCGATAGATAGTTTTGAAGATTCAAAAAATCTACCCACAAGGGCGGAAATGACGCACTGATTTATGCTAATGATCTTGATCGGTTGCACTGCTGCGTACACCGATGCACTCACTTACGCTTGATTGACGAAGCCAAGAGATACAACACACTGAGACTGACTTAAGTGAGTAACAGAGCGTAAGCCGATTGTCTGCAAGAGCCACGGATCAGAGAGAGCTTTTTCCTGTGTACACGATCGTTACGATCACTAGTGTTGTCATGCTCGCGCACATGCTGTGATTCGGTCAGTGCAAGTGGGATAGGGAAAAGTTTGTTTGCAGATACTCATATGTCGTTTACGTGGGGGGATATACACGATGTGGAGTTGGTTGTGGGCGTGCCTTGATTCGTTGGATGGGTCTCTTGAGCCATCCATTAATGGACTTGGCTTGGATTTATTACTTTGTGCCGATGGGCCCAGTCGCTGATTGGGCAACTTAATGTGAATGAGATACATAAGATTGTCGTCTGAGGTCGGAATATATACTATTGAGGCGTAAGTGGTATGTGGGCAGGTGAATATGAGGAGGAACTCTGCTTAACGCAAAACAAAGAGTACGAGTAGCAGTAATGGTCTTAAATTAATTAATAATTTAATACGCAGTTGTTCGAGTTTTTTTTTTTTTTCTGTTCTTCAACTGCCTTGAGCGGTGTTATTGAAAAGCATTTTAGTATGTACGTAGCGAAAGATACATTTGCATAGTACATACATATTTTAATAGCCCTCATTAAGATCAGTACAGGAATTCAAATTATTCGACACTGCGTTGTGACGTCAATCTTAACCTCACAAACTACCAACGGGAAGCCTCTTAGTTAAGGCTTCTCAAAATATTTGCAGACGACGATCCTTGCTTTTATTTTTTTCTAATTAAAGAGCGAATGCTAACAAAAAGCACGAGGCATTGCGACCAAAGGACAGGTGTTGCGTTTTTCCCCACTTGTCTAAGAAGAAATTGATCTTAGATTTGGGAGAGCCGCAGAAAGGTTCAGGACCTACATACATACATATGTGTGTATGTACCTTTCGCTGGAGCTTTTCCCGACGAGTTGATTGGCAATTTCATTGCCTGTAATACCCTTGTACCCTAGCACCCACCAGAGTTTGACTTTGTTTTTTTTTTTGCGAGTTCTAGTAGGGCAACATGGCGCAGTGGTTAGTGTGTTGGACTCTGGCGCACGATGAGCGAGTTCGGATCCCGATAACACCAACGCCATCGAATGTTTATTTCGCGACGTTCCTCCTCGGCGGGGTACTGGCAAAACCCCCCGTAGTATAACTTGCCTGGAAAAAGCTTCTCGACGCACGCCGTTCGGAATCGGCATTAACCCGTAGGTCCCTTTCACCTGTGTGAAAAATAAATCACACACAACATGGGTGATTGAGAGAAGCTTGGCTCTGGTCCTTCATGGGCTGTAACGCCACCAGAAGAAAGTAGGGCAACATGGTGCTCCTGAACGGTTTTAAGTTCGTGCTGTATGAACTCAGCGCTTTAAGCGCTGCTTGCCTATCAGAGTACATATATTGATAGTTACTCCTCTTATGCCAGTCTTACTTACTTAGCGGGCGCTACAGTTCGGGGTGAACCTGGGCCTCAACCAACATGCCTCTGCACCTACACGATCTTTCGTTGGTCTTTTCCAGTGCCGCACGCCCAGTTGGTTGAGGTCCTTTTCCGCCTATGCGCGCCACCTTAGGTGTGGCCGTCCTCTATTTCTTCGTTCCTCGGGTTCAAGGACTCTACGGGCTGGAGCTGTGGTGTCCATTCGCTTAACATGACCTAGCTAGATCTAGGCGCTAGGCGCTGGATCCGTAGACGCCTGACTAGACTCATGTCGCTGTACAGCCCGTACAGTTCGTGATTGAATCTTCTCCTCCAACCCCCCTCAGTGCCTATGTATGTATGTATGTATGTATGTTGGCGTTACAGTCCATGAAGGACCAGAGCCGAGCTTCTCTCAATCACCCATGTTGTGTGTGATTTAATTTTCCCATAGGTGAAAGGGACCTACAGTTTATTGCCGGTTCCGAACGGCAAATTTCGAGAAGCTTTTCATGGCAATTTTACTACAGGGGGTTTTGTCAGAACCCCGCTGAGGAGAAACATCGTGAAAAAACGTTCGATGACCTGGCTGTGTCGGGATCCCGTGTCATCGGCGTCCGAGGCCAACACACTACCCACTGCGCCACGGTGCTCTTCCTCAGTGTCTATAGGACCGAAAATTGCACGCAGAATCTTTTTATCGAGACGACTAAGGATTTCTTCATCCGCTTGTCCATGTTTCTGCGCCGTACAACAGGACCGGGATAATTAAGGTCTTATATACGGTCAACTTAGTCGTACTTCTATATTGCCTCTTGAGCCCAAAGAAGCAGCGGTTGGCATAAGTAATTCTGCGTTTGATTTCGAAACTGGTGTCGTTGTTCCAGGTCACTGCGGAGCCGAGGTATGTGGAGTCCTTAACTACCTCTAACTTATATCTGCCAATATGCACGTTCTGGCCAAGACGTCGGTGGTAAATGTCCTTTTTCGATTACAGCATATATTTAGTTTTGCCCTCATTAACTGCCAAACCAATTTTTGCCACCTCGATCTCAATACTCGCTAACGTCTCATTGACATCTCGCTGTGATTTAGGTATTATGTCAATGTCGTCGGCGTATGCAAGGAGTTGCGAGGATTCGAATTAGATTGCGCCTCTTGTATTGGCCTGTGATTTTTGCACAATCGTTTCTAATATGATGTTGAAGAAATCACACGACAGCGCATCGCCCTTTTTTGACTTCGAAACTATCGGTCAGTTCTGCACCGACTCGAATGGAGCAGCGAGCGTTCTCCAAAGTCATTCTGCATAGTCTTACTAGTTTAGCCGGGATGTCAAAAGTAACCACGGCAGTATATAGCCCGTCTCCAATTACGCTGTCGTATGAAGACGACGAATAGATGGTGCGAGTCGACTTGAAATTCATTGGTTTTCTCCAGGATCTGCCGTAGTGTGAAGATTTGGTCGATGGTGGACTTCCCTGGCCTGAAGCCACACTGATAAGGACCTATCAGCTTATTTACGAACGGCTTCAGGCGTTCACACCAAACGGAAGCGAAGATCTTGTATGCGACATTAAGGAGATTTATTCTTCTGTAGTTGGCGCAGTGAGAGGGGTCTCCTTTCTTGTGGATCGGGCATACGATGCTGAGCCTCCATTCCTCGGGCATGCTTTCCTCTGACCATATCTTACAGATGAGCCGGTGCGTGCTCCTAGCCAGCTCACACCCAGCTGCTTTGAAGAGCTCAGCAGGCAATGCATCTGTGCCAGCAGCTTATTTGATTTGAGCTTCGACATGGCAATCTCAACTTCGTCGAGGTCAGGTGGACGGAATTCTCTGCGATCTTCGTCATTAAGAAATGGGTCACTCTGCCTGACGGCGGTATGTTGGCTATCATCGCAGTTATCTAGTCTGCAGAAGTGGTTTTTCCAAATTCTCAGCATCGAATGCGATTCTATTACTAGGTTTTCGTGCTCACCCTTACAGGCCTTCGTTCGGGCCTTATAGCCTTCAGACATTCGTTTTATCTCTTGATAAAACCTTCGAACGTCGTGCCTGCAGTAGCACCTCTTCAAGTTTTCAATCGTCCGCTTCTCGTGCTCCTTCTTTTTTTTTTTTTTTCTTGAGAAGCTTATGTTCCTCCCTTCTTTTAAGCTCCTAGAGCTCACGAGCCGTTCTTGTTTTTTTTTGTGTAGTGAGGCTTTGTATGCCTCCTGCTTTTCGTCGTGGTGGAGCTTTAAGGTCCAGCACTTCCGTTGCTGTGCTCTTCAGGGCTTGTTTGCTCTGGCTGCATTGTTGCTCTCTCTCTACTGACTGAGTGGAGGATTGTGGTGTATTGGAGAGCTTGTGGGAGACGCGGTTGGCAAAGGCACTAGCGATCTCCTACGATAGAAGCTTTCCGACGTCATAGCTTGGTGTTCTAACTCTTCTTCGCGGTGTTCGGATTATCCGTTGACGTACATATGCATCTTGGCTACTACAAGATAGTGGTCTGAGTCGATGTTCGCTCCTCGGAAAGTACGAATATCAAGAATAGTGGAGGAGAGTCTGACGTCAATCCCGATGTGATCAATCTGGTTGGTGACTGATTGATCTGGCGACCGTCAGATGCCTTTGTGTATATCGAGGTGCGGAAAGCGTGTGCCAGCGTTATGCCAGTCTCTAAGTTTAAATTGACGCATGTTAGGTTGGCACATATGTAATTCTGCTTGGAAGATACTAGAACTCATTCCCAGGGCCTTCAAGATCTTCCGATTTGGTCCAAATATGCCGGCGCCAACGCCAGAAACCATCTTGTAGCCATCAGTTTACCACCTAAGGCCTTTGACGTTAAGCAAGGCATCACTGGTTTCCCATGCTGAGCAGTTTGGGATCAAAATCTCAAATCTCTTGTCAAAAGTAAAGGTGTGTGGTAATGCGTCCGAGACCGTGGTAATCCTGTCTAGCTCAGGAAGAAGTTGTAGGATGAACATGTGACCCATAGATCTACATGGCAAGCCTGTTTCCGAGCGAAAAATTCTGATTACACTACGTAATGCAGTGGTGTAAGTCCAATCAGTGCATCTCTGGCTGCCGTGGGCTAGGTTGGCATAGCGCCTGTAATGCCGAGATACACTAGTTTCTGGAGGCGTAGAAGCCTTGCTTATTAAAAACTAATTAAATGCGAGAAAGAATCTCCTTATTTCTACCTTTTCACTATCGAGCTCCAGTCGATGTAGTCTGTCTGCAACCGGCAGCTGGTCTTGAGTCGCCAATGATCGGGCGATCTTGCTGGTCATGCCAACGCTTCCTTCAAATATCCGTTGTGGCTCGTAAATACTGTGGGCGCAGTTACACCATCCACACATGTTCATCAAGCCCCGCTCATCCAATTTCGGCAGTAAGCAGTCGTTTATCATGGCCATGTAGCGTTCGCCAGTAACAGTGACCGTAATGCCGATGCCCCAATCACCCCAATCACCCCTCTCGCGTGAACGCCGCACCACACAGTGGCTTAAAGTGGATGTAGTGGCTCTTCGTGCATCACACGCGGATTTCCAGTGTCCCAGAAACGAAGATTTTGCTTTTATTGACGTAACCGCTTAAGTGGAAATGCGCCTCGGCGCTCATGATGATTTTCGATACAAAATCATCCTCTTCGTTGTTGAGGTTAAGGATAGCTTGACAGTAGTTCACACGCAACTGGCATTAACTGATGCACTGCTTGCACTTTGTACGGGAACATGTGTAAGCCTTTCACTAATATTCGCTGTAGGGTCCGCCTGGTGATGCCCAATTGCGTGGCTCGTCGTCTGGGTGATGTTTCTTCTTTCTCAGCGGCATCAGCAGCCCCAGCTGCGATATTCTCGGCCGAACGACAAGTCCGGTGCCGGCAAACCCCTGCACGGTCCCCAGGGGTTCCAGTCTGTTCGAGTCGAGTAGCTAAGCGCCGGTATGTTTGCCCAGTTGGCGCGACACGATTAGGAAATCGAAGTCGATTCATTAGATTGATGATTCATTTTTCCCCACCTTGTACATACATCTGTCGTGCACTTAGGTTAGGTTAGGTTGACGTGGTAGGCATAAGCCCATTGTGATACCACCTGGATCAGGTTACCCTGATCCGCTACCTGGAAACCAACCGGTGCTTCTAATAAAGCGATGGAGTTGAGCTATCTTTTGGTTTGCTAGCTGACTAAGATTGTCAAAGAAGGGCGCGCCGAGGTAGATCCTCCTGCAATTCGCTGAAGAGGGACATGATCAGAGGAGGTGGTGTATTGATTCCTCCTTCTCCTCGTCCATGCAGCCGCGACAGAAGTCATTGTAGGGTAACCCCAGTCTGGCGGCGTGTTTTCTAATGGCGCAGTGACCTGTAATGACACCTACTAGTGTACTTAAGGTTGCCCTTTTTCCAACAGCATGGGATGGACAATGGGATGGGAATGAACTTCCAAGCAAAAGCACTGCACTGGATATATGTATACATGGACGGGTCCAAGACAGGCAATGGAAATCGGCCAATCCTTTAAACTACCGAACCACTGTATTCCAAGCTGAACTAACAGCAATACGGTTGGCCGCCGACTGGCTAATGGCTGTCTTTGAGATCGATGGACTACAGTGACATTGTCATCTACACGGACAGCCAAGTGGCAATAAAAGTACTCGAATTGCCAATAATAAAATCAAAATTGGTCAGACACTGCCGCAAATCTCTAAACGATTTATCGAGCAGCTGTTGCGTTGTGATGGGTACCTGGGCATACTTATATACCAAAGGGGATATCCATCCACCAAGGGAAACGCTAATATATCAAATCTCGAAACAGGCACTGCAGCATGCCAATGAGAGATGTCGTGGCCTTGATACATACATTGTACATATCTACGCGGGACAGACCTGGCCCAGGTAAAGTCAACGTAGAACTAGGACACTGCGCTTTAGGGAAACATGTCGCTAGATTAGGACTACCATAATATGACTATTGCAATAGGAATCTCCATCTCCATCCCATCTCCTATGAAATAGCTCTGCTTTAGCCTCCTCAAGAAGACGATTTTTGGGAGAATACTTCTCTGATGAACTAGTGGTCTCTTATACTCTTAAGAGTGTAGTGGTTTGGGTCGTAGATGTTCGTTCGCTACTCTCCAGAGGTGGTTGTCCAGGATATGATTCAAGAGAAATTGACTGAATTTTGACGTTGGTTGTAGTTCTAAGCAATTATTCCATGCACTTATGGTGTTGTATTAAAAATGCACACACAGAGTATGAATTTAAAGTGACCATCTACTGTGAGTGTTATGCCTTCATCAGTATGTTTGATCACTTCTCATTCACAATTGTTCTTTCTTGGCTATGGAACGACTTTGAACTACATACCTTCCGCTCGACGGTCGATGATGTTTGCCACTGCACCACGGCCACCCTATCTATGTATGTATCTATCCGAAACGAACATCAGCAAACAATCGAATTGTATTCAAAATACAAAATGGTTCTGGGAGTAATGGTGACCAAGCCGACTCGAGTGGTAGCACAATGGATCTGTCCTGGTCTAAGTGATCCCCACCGCTTTGGTGCCACCGCACCAAATAACCATAAAAGTCCTTAGGACAAATATGGTTAAGTATCTAACTAGAGTTATTTACCAAGTTCCTGTCTTCAATTACCTTGTCGTACTAGTCATCAAAAACCAGAAAAGCAACAAAACACTACTTGCATCGAGTAATAATTAAATGTGTCAACATCAACGCACCACACAGGCCGTTCGCAGATGCATATGAACATCAATCGACTAATCATTGCCAACAATTAATATAAACTTCCTCAGCGGTATAGTACGTAATTATTTTTAATCTCTGCCACCGACGCAACCAAAGCCAAAGCAAGAGCCACCGCGCCGTCATGTCACTCTACCGTCACTTAACGTTCATTAAATCCAAGACGTTCTCGTAATGAGATTCATGAAATTAATAAATAATAACAAACAAGTACACAACATGTAACCCAAACATCTAGTTGACTTCTCTGCCACATCCATATTCAGTGCGGAAAAAAATACGAGAATGTATCTGCAAACGATTTCAAATGCTAATCCAATTAAACGAAAGAGAACTAGAACCGCCACAGCAGCCCAGTGGTAGTGATGGTGGATGCAAAACTTGAATGTGCATCGAGCGAATACAAAGAGCTATTGCATTCAAAATTCACATATTAATTGTGCACTCCCTGCAAGCCACGCCACGACCGACAGCATGGGCAATAGTATCGAATAGACATAGTGACGCTTCCAGGTTGACTGTTCTATTCTTCTAATATATGATGTACCTATGGCGGGTTAGTGAGAGCGTTTACCCAACTGGATAAGTCAAAGTCCCATTATTCGCCATGACTTCATTGGCTTCCTCCTACTCAATTTTCGTTCACGTCGTTACTGATCGTATATACTATGGGTGTACCTGTATCTTTAACAAGTAGATAACGTGCGCGTTTGATTGCAGTGACGCGCAACTCAGAGAGGCAGGCAATGGCTAATCAGAAAGCAAGCCAGAACGCGCATTTCAACATGACCGTATATGGCTAGCCGAACCATCTAAGGCTGGGGCGATGTAAAAACGTAAAAACTAGCCGAATGGCTAATACTCGTGCAAAATCTAAGCTCCACGACGACGTATCCGAACAAAAAAACAAATGAATCAATGTAGATATAGTAATTTGAGCGACGACAGATTGTATTGTATATTCAGTCGAATATACCCACAAGGGGATGAAGAAGGGTCTTAGATTGTGATGAGCTCTGTCGGTCGATCGGCCAAATTTGGATCGAACATCCGAGGGTGGTAGGTCTGTTAACTGACCTCTCTGTTTTGTATAAATGTGTCTTGTTTTGATGGTGACGGAACACAGATACAAATATATATATATGTATCTCCATGCCCACTTAGTGGTCAGAGTTTGGGCGTCCCGCACGTCAGACCTTTTAGATTTCTCCACAAGTTCATTTCGCGATTCTGTTAATTTGAATTTACTTTTCCCGAGTCTCGGCAATATCAGCTTTTTGTAGTTTTCCACTTGACTATAAAGATGTCCAAATAGGGCGATCGCGATGCCATGAGCCGTGCTAAATTAGTATCGCGAGTTACAGTTGAATGTCCGCATTGGAGAGATGAAATCGGTAGGCGTTATTTGATTAAGCCACTATATGCGAGTATCTATTATATGTATCTTGTAGTTTGTCGTGCTTTATATTTCGTTGCAAATTCGGGGAAAAAATGATGAGAAAGTTGTTAGGTCAAAGCGTTTTGTATGGCGTTTGGAAGATTTCGCTAAGGTTTCGGTTAGCTGACCTAGATTACTATATATAGGGTTGCAGGGAAATCGACTTTTAACTTGGCATGATGGCGAAATATGAACAACGGCTTGATTGTTTTAGATAAGTAGCACTTAGTGAGTAAGACGTGGACGCATGCGCGAAAGATGCTTCTCTGGCGCCATGGTTATTAATGATAGTAGCAGCCGAAACTGGGTGCTTATATCGATTTCATTTAGTGGGACTTGCCAATATTGTCTTCGCTTCCAGCATTACATCGTCATATTTATAGAAAAGGAGACATCCGAAGGTCAAAAATACATTTTACCTGCACTTAGCATTCTTCTTCTTCTTAACGGGCACTACAGTTCGGGGTGAACCTGGGCCTCAACCAACATGCCCCTCCAACTAGCACGATATTTTGCTAGTCTTTTCCATTGCCGCACACCCAGTTGGCTGAGGTCCCCTTCCACCTATGTGCGCCATCTTAAGTGGATTAAGTTGGATTCAAAGACTCTCCGGGCTGGAGTTGTGGTGTCTATTCGCTCTACATGGCCTAGCGATCTTAGGCGTTGAATCCGTAGACGCCTGACTAGACTCATGTCGCTGTACAGCCCGTAAAGTTCGTCGCTGAATCCTCCATCCCCCGTCTGCGATTATAGGACCGAAAATCACACGTAAAATCTTTCTCTCGAAACGACCAAGGACCTACTCATCCACTTTTGATAGTGTCCATGCTTCTGCGTCGTTCAACAGGGCCGGGATGATAAGGGTCTTGTTCGGTAGAGGGGTCTATTACTCAAAGCTCCTGAACTCAAAGAAACAGCGATTGGCAAGAGTGATTCTGCGTTTGATTTCGGAACTGATGTCGTTGTTCCAGGTCACTGCGGAGCCAAGGTAGACGAAGTCCTTAACTACCTTGAACTTATATCTGCCAGTACAAACGCTCTGGCCAAGACGTCCTGGTGAGCGTCCTTTTTTGATGATACCATACATCGACTCGGATCATTACCTTGTTGCAGCCAAGGTACGGATGCGAATTACCCGGAATCAACGGAGTCGAGTAAGAACACCAAAATTTAACGTCGGAAAGTTGCAATCGCAGGAGGCCGCCGGGACCTTCGTCGATCAAGTCTCCCTCAAGCTCTCTCAAGTCCCGATGCAATCTATAGAAACCATAGAACAGCAATGGAGTCGTTGTCAGAACGCCATCAGAGAGGTCGCCTCAGGTGTACTCGGTTTAAAGCCACCACCTTCGAGAAACCCCTGGTTTGATGACGAATGTAGACAGGCCCATGTAGAGAACCAGAATGCATACATGACTACACTGCATCGACGGACGAGAGCTGACCGCGAGCTCTATGAACAGAAAAGGAGGGAGAAGCATGCGCTTCTTGGAAGGAAAAAGAAGGAGCACGAGAAGCACGAGATCGAGAAGATGGAGAGATGCTATTACAGGAACGACGTTCGAAACTTCTACCAAAAAGTAAGACGAATAAGCCAAGGCTATAAAGCCAGAGCAGAAGCCTGTAGGGATGAGCACGGATAACTAATAGTGAAGTCACAGTCGATGCTGAGATTGTGGAAGGACCACTTCTGCAGACTGTATAACGGCGATGATAGTCAAAATGCCGCCGTCGGGCAGAACGAACCGTTCACAATGGACGAAGACGAAAGAGAATCCCGTCCACCCGACCTATAAAGTTAAGATAGCGATATCGACACTTAAGTCTTATAAAGCTGCTGGAGAAGACGGATTTCGCGCGGAACTGTTTAAAGCAGGTGGCGATGAGCCATGCACCAACTCATCTGCAAGATATGGTCGGAAGAATCCATGCCCGATGAATGGAATCTCAGCATCGTTTGCCCGGTCCATAAGAAAGGAGACCCCTATGACTACGCCAATTACATAGGGATAAGTCTCCTAAACATTGCGTACAAGATACTTTCTGCCGTACTGTGTAAGCGCCTGAAACCGTTCGTGGACAATCTGATAGGTTCCCACCAGTGTGGATTCAGGCCAGGAAAATCCACGATAGACCAAATACATATTTACACTATGGCAGATCTTGGAGAAAACCCATGAATTCCAGGTCGACACGCACCATGTTTTTGTCGACTGCCGCATATGACAGCGTTTATAGAGACGAGCTATACAGAGCCATATCTTGTTTAAACATTCCTGCCAAGCTCGTCAGACTGTGCAGGATGACTTTGCGTGGCTCTGCGTGCTTAGCATTAGTGAGCCTACTTGTGCTGCATGTTGCGAGGAGGATAAAACAGCAGAACACTTTTTCTGCGACTGTCCCGCCTACGCTTGCGCACGGTGGGGTCGACGTAGTGTGTGCCGAATCTCTTAGCTCTACATACAGAAGCTCCTCTTAATTTTTCTCCGAAAGACGGGGAAGATATAGTAATGTAAGGTACCTGTCTGGCAGTATAATGGACCAGTATTTGCCTCTAAGTACTCCAACGGATAGCAGAAGCCTCCAAAAAAAAAAAAAAAAAAAAAAAAGAAAAACCAATAGAAAAGGTCTCTTGCGTGGTGATCCTACGTTTGCGCTACCTACACTCAAAATTTGTCAGCATCAAGGCAATTATCCTTATTGATATTGATCCCCCGGAAAACCTAGACATCCAAGTTGCTGCGGAAACGTCTGTTGGTTGACTATCAGAGAATTTTTTAGATCTTATGACGTGGAAATCGTGTAAAGGGGCCTAAATCTGTTTTCAGATTTTCGGGCTTGCTGTTGTAACCTACATCCAACCTCTTAAAAGTCTTAGTGCATATCCAGCATGTACTTTCTAGGGGATCATAGGAGTTATCTTGGAGTAAGTCGTTTTCCTGTTCTGCGATGTCATGATAGTATAATAAGTCTGATCCTCTGAGAGATGCTTCGAAAGGAATATTATGAGTCGTTTGCTCGACATTGTTTACGTTCCTTAAGCCAGTTGCCAAGTTTGAGTCCTGATTCGTAGCATCGAACTTCTGGAGTTTCTGCTTTATTGCAGTTTCAAACTTCTCTAATTATTTGACCGCACCTCGTCTGTAAAAAGGTCTAGAATTTCGGTTAGGAAACAAAACTCCTCATCTTCGAACGGTTGTAGGTCTTGGTAACATGCTGATTGCTTCAGAGTAATGGTAGCTCCAAGTACGGCCTCTAACCTGAAGAAATAGGCTCTACTGACTCCAAAAATGAGCAGTCACGTTGCGGTAGGCGTTAAAACGAATCCAACTTAAGTGCTCTTCTACCGCTATTTCGAAAAAAGAGCCAAGTTTTGACGGCAGCTCGACATTGCTTCGTTGCTAAAGCGCTTCATTGAATTTTACTTACTTACTTAGATGGCGCTACAGTTCGGGATGAACCAAGGCCTCAACTAACAAGCCTCTCCAGCCGGCACGATCTTTGGCCAGCTGCTTCCAGTGCCGCACGCCCAGTGGGTTGAGGTCCCTTTCCACCTGTACGCGCTACCTTAGATGCGGTCGTCCTCTGCTGCGTCGTCCCTAGAGGTTGGAGTCAAGGACTCTTCGGGCCGGAGCGGTGATGTCCATTCGCTCCACATGGCCCAGCCACCTTAGACGCTGGATCCGTATACGTCTACCTAGCCCAATGCTGCTGTACAGCTCGTACAAGTCTTGGTTGAATCTTCTCCTCCACTCTCCGTTTACACAAAGATTGCACGCAGAATTTTCCCCTCGAAACGTCCAAGAGTCTCTTTATCCGCTTTTGATAACGTCCAAGCCATAGAGGAGGATCGGGATGATTAAGGTTTTGTATAGCGATACCTTAGTTTTTCGAGAGAGGGTTCTACAAATCAGTTGCCTCTTGAGCCCAAAAAAGCAGGGGTTGGCAAGAGTTATTTTGCGTTTTATCTCAGCGCTGGTGTCGTTGCTGTTTGTCACTATCGAGCTAAGTTAGACCAAGTCCTTGACTACTTCAAAAATATAGCTGCGGAAGGTGACGTTCTGACCAAGACGTCGGTGTTGCGCGCCTTTCTTTGATGACAACATATATGTATTTGGTCTTGTCCCCAGTTACCCTTAGACCCACTTTAGCCGCTTCTGTTTGCGAACGCCTCATTGACGTCTCGCTTTGTCTGTCCGATAACGTCAATGTCATCTGCGTAGGCAACCAATTGTGTAGACTTGAAGTAGATCGTACCTCTTGTATTGGCCGCAGAGTCCCGCACGATCTTTTGGTCTATTTGATCTATCGTGGATTTTCCTAGCATGAAACCACACGGGTAGGAACCTATCAGATTGTCCACGAACAGTTTCAGGAGCTTACACAGTACGGCGGAGACTTATCCCTCTGTAATTGGCGCAGTGAGAGCACCGTGGCGCAGTGGGTAGTGTGTTGGCCTCTGACGCCGATGACACGGGATCGAATCCCGACACAGCCATGTCATCGAACGTGTTTTTCACGGTGTTTCTCCTCAGCGGGGTTCTGACAAAACCCCCTGTAGTAAAATCGCCATGAAAACCTTCTCGAGATTCGCCGTTCGGAACTGGCAATAAACTGTAGGTCCCTTTCACCTATGGAAAAATGAAATCACACACAACATGGGTGATTGAGAGAAGCTCGGCTCAGGTCCTTCATGGACTGTAACGCCAATATACAAATACAGATACAGAATTGGCGCAGTCATAGGGGTCTCCTTTCCAACTCTTGATTACAACCTTCAATAGTCCGACAAGAAAGTACTTAATTCCCTTCCAGAACCTAAGTACAATAATTCCTAGACGGAGCTTATTGTCTTACCTCATTTACTTAGAAAAGATATCTCCGACGCCGAAACGACCATAACTACTCCTGTACGAGTATCTCTATCCCTTTGCATACGCCAGGGTTTGGCTAATTAAATTGGAATGCCATTCTGCCCGATTCGATAATTTCAATAATTCACTTAACCGTTTCAATTGTTTAGTCGTTAGCCGTAAAGCCGATCAAGTAATCGTATACGACCGGCCACGTCCTTTAAATAACAATATTGTTACCGCCCAGATGCTCGAACAACAGTCGGAACGAGTAATCCTTAATTTTTATTCAAATTCGTATAAAGAATGGCAAGGAGCCAGAAGATAACTTGCCGAGGACCTCGACCGACGAGTAATGTGAACGCATAGAGCGTCTATGTAGTAGGACAACAACGCAGCGACTATCGGAAAGGAGATTATTGTTATTACTATTAGAGATTATGCCACGACTGTGGAGGAAGATTTCACGTACATGGTTGTTAAGTGAATAGGCACGGAATAGTAGAATATGTGTAGTCCTGTCGATGATGATATCGATGACGCCACTAACAGCCAGTCACGGTCGGTAGTAAGAGTAAGTAAGTAAAGGGCGCAATGGAAACCGGCTCTCCTTATTGTTGTGCTCCAACATGACAATAACAGTTTGGGCAACGACGGTATGCATGCTCCTTTGGATCGAGGATCCACACGGACAAACTGCTCTACAATTGGATAATTTATGATTGTTGGGTGGCATTTGTGGTATTTGCATTAAGAATTAATTGCAACTGGCAGCGAATCTTTGAGAGTGACGCATTGCTTTTGAGACCGCCTCATATACAATTGGCCGCGTAATAGAGGAAGCGAAAAGACGCATCAAAAACGTGTACCAGTTGCTGCTGCTATTGTTCTTATGGCATCCATGGTGTACTCTGTCAGCGGATGTCGTCTACAGTGGCGCGCGCGTGTAGGAGTTACGTGTGGCGGTGGTGACCTGAGCACCGTTTGTCAGCTGGACGACTGCTAGCCGACGGATACACCACAGGGCGGCAAACTATAAAAGGTAGCCATCGGGAACAGACAGCAGCACATCGAAGACGACGTGAACGCGCTTAGAGGAAGCAAACTTGGTTGTTGATTGGGTGCACTGGACTCACAACCATGCAATATACATTTCCATTAAAATGGGACTTTTATGTTCGTTCAGTAGCTCTCCCCAAAGATTTTTCTGCTCACTGCGCAGACGCACGTGCACAATGCACATACACACACGGGAGTGGGACAGAGAGAAGAAGCTGAAAGTTGACAATGCAAATGCAACCGAATACAAGAGAAAACGCAATGCAATGTCGTCGACGTCGTCATCGTCATTGCGGGCAGAGTGGGAGGTTCAACCTCTATGTCTCGTTGTTGTTGTTCTCACCGGCATGGGCCTGGACCTGAACCTGGACTTGTGGACCTGAGCTCGGGCTCGTCCTATGTTCATGGCATTATTGTTGTCGTTCTGTGGTTGTACTCGTTTTGTTTTCGGTGATTTTCAGCGCGCGCTTTTCCACGCACTCTCGGGGAATTGCAATAATTTATTTCAAAAATTATCTTCTTATTGTCCAGTCCAGGTCCGGTCGTTTTGAATGAAACGCAACAGTCGCACAGTCACAGGTCGCGGTCTTCCCTTTTGTTTTCTGCTACTATTGGCAAGAACAAAAGGCCAAAACAGACGAGCAGAACCTCAAGTAATCTGCTTGCATGCCAAAATGAACAAGCGACATTTGAATGAGGTAATGAGAAAACCTGATCACAGTTTACAACTTTGCCTTTCTTTATATATGTACATAGGTACTAGGTATGCTTCTGTAGGTCGCCTTGTCGCGGGGGAATTATAAATAATTGTTAAGACAGTCAACCTGTGTAGACGATCGGGATTGGGATTGGGACATCGACAGTTTTATGTCGTGTGCGCGTGCGATCCATAATCAAATTGAAAGAAAATACGAGTATCTTCTGCCGGTTGGTCTTATTATTCTTATTCTCCTCAATCGAACAATTCAATTCAAACAACTTTATAAAATGTTTTCTTATAATGAGTAATAGTCGATAGGTCGGCATTAAACCGTCCTTGGAGGATGCACTTCAAGTATGTAAATTGACGACCATCTGGGTATAAGAATCACGCGTCTGTGTGTGGCGTGCATCCTTGTTCTTTTTTGTTTTTTGACGAGTTTATTCAGCAGATACGATAGTTTTGTATTCAACTTATTAAATCTAGACGGTTGACACCGTTCACATAGAACATACTAGCAGGGATGCGCGAACATCAATGACAAACAAATCGAAGTCACCTAATTGCATGGCAGAACAATTGAACCGACAAATGTGGGTATACGAGTACACAACTGTGTGTTTTGTCATGGACATATCAAGCGACCATCTGAATGCTAATCCTTGAATTTCCCTTGCATGTCGAAGATCCACGACGCGACACTCGTAAAGTGTGTTGTATGCCGCGATATGTGTCTAGGTGTCTTCTACGTCCGCTACTATGTTGGTACTATTCAAGTGGCAAATCTCACCGTGCCACCACGTCTGATTTTGTGTGCAAATTGCGTACTTAACCACCCTGGTTGCTAGCCTGTACATAGGTATGTAACATCTAGCTAGCGATGCACGAACCTCGATTGACACTCTTTTTGGTGTCACCGTTGCCGCCGATATCTATTTACAACCTCGGACGGGTAGTAGTACGAGTACTTGCTGTAGAATTAAATTTATGAGGTGAATAGGACATTACGTTTCGAGTGTCGTGTAAATTCTATATTGAAAACTTCATGAATACCCAACACAGGAGCAGGCGCACCAACTGACCGACTGTTGTTGTGTCCCCAATATCATCTATAGCGCGGGAGACTTACATAGTATGTAGCGGCATGTACAAGCAATCAGTTGATGCAAGTGTCGGTCGGTCTAGGCTTTCAGGAAGCATCCGTTTGGGTTTTTAGATAGATAGATAGATAGATATATTTCGTTCTAAAGCATTTGTACAATGAATTTAGCTATCGCACATAGTTAAGTACAGAGATTCGATATGTTATATATCTTTCTTCTGAAAAATAATGGTTTCGATTTTTCAAAGGTATGTTAAAGTTAAAAGAACAAGCAATTCTGAAGGAAATACGATAAAAACCTTCAATATAACAAAAAAAAAAATAAAAAATGTAAATAAATAAATAAAAACAACAAAAATAATAATAAATAAATAAATAAATAAGTAAAATAAATATATAAATAAACAATAAATAAATAAATAAATAAATAAATAAACAAATATAGAAATCAACTAATAAATAAGTAAATAAATATATAAATTAACAAATAATAGTAATGACATGAATATATATATAAATAAATACGTAAAATAAATAAATAACGAAAAATAAATAAATTAAATAAATTAACAAGCAAAATTAACTTAACAATAATCATCGGTGACTTGTTGTAGCAAAAATATCATGAACTAGGTCATTATCAGCAAAAACGCAGGAACTAAGAAATTTATTTGTAAGTTTCGATATCCTCGTTTGAATCAGTTCAACACCCGCTTTTTTGTGAAGGTAAACAGTAGGATAATCCCATGCGACATTTAACATAATTTTTAAGATTTTGTTTTGTGACACCTGTAGTTTTTTTATGTGACTCTTAGCACATTTACCCCAAACTGGACAGCCATAAAGAAGTATTGCTTGAAATATTACTTTCATTATTATTATTTTATTAGGTAGCGATAATAATGACTTTCTGTTTATAAATGGATAGAGTGTATTAATTGCAATTTTTACTTTGTTAATTGTCGCCCTAATATGTTCTTGAAACGTCAGTTTTTGGTCAAGGTAGATGCCCAAATACTTTACTGAGTTCTGAAAGTCGACATTAGTGCCATTAATCCGCAAACTCGAAGATGGTAGAAAACAAGCTTTTCTTTTTCGGGTGAAAAAGATTGCTTGCAACTTGTCTTCGTTTAATTTTATTTTCCATTTATTATAGTAATCATGTAGGATTTCCATCGCATTTTTTAAATTGGTCTCAATATTAAGAGCAAATTTATGCGAAGAAAAGATAGCAGTGTCGTCAGCAAATATAGCTGCTTCACATTCCGGTAATTCTGGAAAGTCTGATGTATATAGATTGTAAAGTATAGGCCCCAAAACCGAACCTTGTGGTACACCTGAATAAAATGTTACAGAACCAGAGACAGCACTATTAACGTGTACTTCAAAACTTCTATCAGACAGAAAGCTTAAAACTATGTTGCACAGATAAAGTGGAAAATTCATATTTATCATTTTGTAGATAAGACCATTATGCCAAACTGAGTCAAAGGCCTTTTCTATATCGAGTAAAATCATGCCCGTTGATTTTCCTATCGAACGATTTCTTTTCACATAGTTACAGATCCTGAGTACTTGATGCGAAGTTTTTGTTTGTGACTCATTGGCTACCCATGCAGATAGATCTACGATCAATTGAATTTCGATTTTCTTTTGTGTTGGCCCGACTACCGCCAACGAGCACACCGAGCGTAACGAGCTTTGGTTTTGATCCCATGGGCTATGTACCAACATACATACATACTCGTATGTACTTAATTTGCATTTTTATTTTTATGTTTTCATCGAAAGCATAAAAGAATGTATCGCTAGCGGCAGACGAACAGAGAGTGAGCAAATGAGTTCTATCCAAAAAGGAGCCCACACGCATGCGTACATATTCGTTGTCTATATTTGGAAAATAGAAGTTAGATGTCAAGGTGCAACAGCATCTCTCTTTACCAAACGGTGTCATATGTATAGTGTATGCAGATGGAAAAATTCACAGCGCAGGTGGCTCGATTGATACAAGATATGCCGTCTGCTTGTCAATACCAAATCAGTCAATCAAACGCCGTCAATCAAGCCAGGAGGTCGTTCGGTCGATCAGTCGATTGTGTGATTCGATAGACGTGTGTTCGTCAAGTCACTATAGTTAGCTGCTAGCACTTCCAAAGCTGCTGACATGGTCATACCTCATTACAGATGCACACTAGATGTGTTGTCCGATGTGTTTTGTTTTAATTGCAATTTCAAGTTAAACGAATTGCAGTAGCATCCCCCTGAGACTGACTGATCAGTATCTAGTGGTCGAGGATCGTCGATTGGCCAATGAAATCGAATTTACCTCTCCTCTCATTAGTGAGCAGCATGAAGTAGGAGCAAAAAAAAAAAAAAAAAAATCAATCGAGTCAACCGAATGATAAATCACCTAAACTGAGGTTCATACCTGATCCGGTCTTTTTCGGATTCACTTCTCCGGCTGCCATTTTGTGCACCAGCGAATTGGTAGATAAATAGTTATAAATAACTTGGAATGTGATATACTCGATCGGGCGGCGCAAAACTCAAACCGCTACTATCTACTATACAAACGTAGGTACTACGTACGTACGCATGACAGGTCGGGCAGTTTAATGTTGGATGGAGGCAATTTTGAAATCAATACGCACGTTGCTAGTGCGTTCCTTCGTATCGCATTGGAACCTCTTGTCTAGCCATCGTTGTTGTCGTTGTCGCCACCGTTGTTGCCGCCATCGATGTCGACTAGTCTTGCGTCCAACTGCACAAAGTGATGGTGAAATTCCTTCGTACCAAAATGGACAAAAGACACTTGAATTTATTATTGATTTATTTAAACCATTTTGTATGCTATGTATAAAAAGGTTTTTAAACAATCATCATCTTCTAACCAGGAAGTATTGTATATGAATTTTCCATCCGGCATTTCATCACATCCATGATGACACTAATTCCTTCTTGAGTCACCATCATCATCACCTATCATCCGCCCGCCATAATGTCTCGTCTGATCATTGACCCTCTTCCAAAGATGTCCTTACTCGTCGTTTGTTCTGCAACAGCAGCAAAAAAGTTATAAGAAATAGCTCAACCGGTGGGTGATGCCATCGATGGCATCGATGCCGTTTAAATTTCTTCTCAGTTGGACGCGCATCCGATACACATATCCTCCTTATGAGAGAGATCTAATAACACAGAATGAAGTAAAAACAAAAACAGCGCGCAACTTGATGATGATAGATTCTCGCTTGCTAGTTGTGACATAGCGTAAAAACGCGTCTGTTACATAAACTGCATACTGAACAGCCCCCAAGCCTGGGCGAGTATATGTCGGCAATGCCAAAAAAAATAAAAAATACGACACACAACATGATATGTTGGGTAAATCTATTAACTAGTAGCTCGGTCGGATGTCTATTTAGGTGATCTACCTTGAAATAGCCTTTTTTGGGACATCAACCATTACCATCCCCACTGTCGTGTACCGCATACACAACGTGTGTGCACCTTCCAACAGCCCATATAGTACCAAAGGAATGCCGCTCATTCTACTTCTGCCCCGAAGTGCCTACAACATACATATGTAGAGTCAGCCATACGGTGGCAGATGGAATCTCTCGACGAGGAGTATTCCAGCGCAATGGCTATGTGATTGTTATATTAATTTTGTCCCCGTCATATACTATAGGAGAAATTGTTAGTGGCATCATCGGAGAATCATCAGAAAATCAAAGAAATCCAAAGAATCAATATCCAACCGTGGCACAGTGCTAGTGGTCTGTAGCACCCCCTCTTAGTGTGGTATAGTCTTGGGTCTTGGTCTATGAGCGGCGTGCGAAGTTGTTCCCATCGTATAAGGTAAACATGGTTTGGTTTGAATGCTTCACAAAAAAGTGAGTTGTTTCCTGATCTGCGATTTTTCCTAGAATCTCTCTCGCCTATGTCGTTGGTTTGAAAAGAAAAAAAAAAGCATAAAGCTAGTTACAAACGGTCAGTAAGCAGCACAGCACTTGGAATAACTTGAATTCCCTAAAGATACGCAGTTAGAGAGAGAGTAACGAAGAAGCCGAGGACATGAAGTCTACCATTGCGGATGCCCGCGTAAATTACATTTATGGCATTGTGCCGGGAGGAACTCACTGGGATGTTGTGCGACTACGCCAGGAATGTACCATCAACCATAGACATACAGTCTCTACCTGTAGAAGTTTACTTCTAAGATTCACATGATCACACGCCATCACTACACCTTTTTGCCTTTAATGCTTCTATTCTTACAAATTCGTTTCATGGTCAACCTCAGCTAGACAGTGAGTTGATTGCATAGTGTGTCAGGTGTACCTGATCACAGTGATCGTTGACGATAAGGCTGCATGTTCGTTGCACGCAATATAAGGGCATCTATAAACGGAACAAATATCTACTTATCTCTGCAACGACAAGATTCTCGTTGCTGTTGCAGCAATTCTTGAGTTAAATAAATTATTGATTTCTAAAGAGGTCTCGAGTATAGATCAAGTAACAGCAGACAATAATTAGAGGTTTTTACTGCTGTTCCGCGATCGCATTCGTTGTCATTCGAAGGAATTCGATATCTAATTAGGATTCCTAACATCACTTTAAGCACGACGATGATTACGGTTCGCCCCGTCTTGTTATGCACATGCACAATCTTTGTGTCTTACTAGTAATGTACTTCCATTTACCTATTGTCATTTAACACTATTTTTCCCCCCGTTCCCTCTCTTTTTATTTTAGGATGATCGTTCACCAATGTCGTCGGGTAATGAATCAGATGAATCATCAGATATCGACTCACCAGGACCACCAAGTCTGAAAACCAATCAAACTCTACTTACCTCCGACGTCCTAAACACACAAGATACACCGAATCAACAACAAAATGTTGGTGAACAACTAAAGCACGAGCCAGCAGCATCCACTTCCGCCATGACCAATGAATCAGTCTACTACGACGTATTCAAACCATCGGCAACACATCAACAAACCCAACCGGGCAATATGGTCTATCCCACATCAGCATTAGCAAACATACCACAAGAGGTATTGCTTGGCTTGATTCAATCCGGTCATCTGCAACTGCATACCGAAGAAGGTAAGAATCGTATTACGAAGTTCATTGAAATCGAAAGTGACACCGTGCACTTCCACCACCGACGCTTAATTCGTTTAATAACTTTATCCATTGCGATCGGCCAAATTGGGTAGACGAGCTTCACACATCTTAAACTTCCATTTCAATCAAATTCATTCAGTATTTCCTTAACCACTATCTGCATAAGAAAAAAGTAAAGACGCACGCGAGCGAGCTCATGTCAATCTACACATCGTGCGACGGCCCCATTGCGCAATACGAACGACGACTTATACTGCGTATAAGGAGCTCCCATTGATCGATGCTCCTCCCGAAAGGCAAATAAGTGGACGAACTGTTCTCAAATCATTGCTTTCCCCCAAAAAGGAACTCACGGTAATCTCACTGCCCACTCTATTCACTGGCCGCTGGACAATGTAGACTTTTCCAATTCAGCGCTACCACGGGTAGTTCGGTAGCTGAAAGTGCGCACGCGTACAATGCCAAAACAAGTCAAATAATTCCACTGGCCAATGCAGCCATCCACGACAGTTGGACGCGTCTTCTTCATTGTAATCTATGAGTATATGTACCTAGACACATGTGTCGTTGTCGTTGCCATTCGCGTTGTCCAAGTCGTCGGTGGTAATGTCGTCGTCTGGGCATGACCGTTTGGATCGATGCTCCTTTTTCGTGAATTACACATGTCGACGTGAGGCATTTGGAGTTTAGTCCACCTAAGTATGAATATGTCCAAGATGACCATTTACTGCGTGCTGTCGCGCCACAATATCGCTTTTAGTGGAGTTACGATATTAAGATCAATTTTTCTTTTTTTGCTTGTCACACAACCTGGGCGGAGTGCAGATGGTTTTGGTCACAGATGTTCGTTCACTACTCTCCAGGGGTGGGTGTCCTAGATAGGAATCGAGAGGAACTCGACTGAATTTTCACGTTGGTTGTATGTAGTTCCCAGCAAATGTTCCATGCCATTATGGTGTTATACATATTAGAATTGCAACACAAAGTATGTGTGTTATGTCTTCATCAGTATTTTTGATTGCTCTCCATTCACAACAGCTGCGTTGCACAATTTTTTCCTATAGGAGTTGCATTTCTTGGTTATGGACATACTTTGATCAAACGTACCTACTGCTGCAGGCATAACACTCGCAGTATATCTTCTTCTTTTTCGGCGGTACAGTTCATGGCGATCCTGGAACTCCTTTAAAAAACCTCTCCAACTGGTCTTTCGCAAGTAGTCTCCAATGCCGCACGCCCATTTGATTAAGGTCCTCTTCCACTTGGTTGCGCCACCTTAAATTTGGCCGTCCTCGACCGCGTCGGCACCGGGGTTGGACTCAAAGACCGTCCGGGTCGGAGCTGTGTTTTCCATGCGCTCAACATGACCTAGCCATCTTAGGCGTTGGATCCGAAGACGCCGTGCTACGTTCATGTCGCTGTACAGCCCGTGCAGTTCACTATTAAGTCTTCTCCTCCACTCCCCATTTATGCAGGTCGGGCAGATTTTTTCTCTCAAAACGACCAAAGTCCTCCTCATCCGCTTTCGATAAGGTCCATGTCTCTGCGCTATAAAGCACGACCGGAATGATAAGGGTCTGGTATATGGTCACCTTGGTTTTTCGAGAGAGGGCTTTGCTTCTCAATTGCCTCCCGAGCCCATGAGGCTCCTTGACTACCTCGAAATTATACCTGCTAATATGTGCGCCCTGTCCAAGACGCCGGTGGTTCATGTCCTCTTTCGACGACAGCATATACTATTTCGTTCTGCCCTCAATCACCGCCAGTCCCATTTTAGCCGCTTCCGTCTCAATGCTCATAAAGACCTCAATGACATCTCGCTGACTTCGTCCAATTATGTCAATGTCATCGGCCTATGTGAGCAGTTGTACGGACTTGAAAAAGATTGTGCTCCTCGTATTGACCAGTGAGTTTTGCATGTTCCTTTCAAGGACAATGTTGAAAAAGTCACACGATAGCGTGTCGCCCTGTCTAAAACCTTTTTTGACATAAAAGGTATCGGTTAAGTCGCTTCCGACCCTGATGGAGCAGCGAGCATTCTCCAATGTCATTCTGCACAATCGGACGAGTTTGGCAGGGATGTCAAAACTAGACATGGCGTTGTAGAGCTCGTCTCTATTTATGCTATCGTATGCAGCCTTAAAATCGACAAACAGATGGTGGGTGTCGATCTGGAACTCGTTTGTTTTTTCCAGGATCTGCCGCAGTGTGAATAATTGATGTGGACTTCCCGGGCCTCGCACTGATATGGACCAATAAGCTTATTAACGAACGGTTTCAGGCGTTCACACGGTGCAACAGAGAAGATTTTATAAGCGATGTTCAGTAGACTTATACCTCTGTAGTTGGCGCAGGCAAAGGGGTCTCCTTTCTTGTGGATCGGGCAAACGTTACTAAGATTCCATTCATCGGGCCTGCATTCCTCTGAACATATCCTACATATGAGCTGGTGCATACTCCCAACCAAGTCATCTCCAGCCGCCTTAAAGAGCTCGGCAGGTAGTTCGTCTACTCCAGCAGCTTTGTTAGACTTAAGCTTAGAAAATGCATTCCTAACTTCGTCCAAGTCAGGAGGACGGAATTCTCTGCTATCATCGTCCGCTGTGAAAGGGTCATTCTGACAGGCTGTAGAAGTAGTCTTTCCAGGTTCTTAGTACCGACTGTGAATCCACTTCTAGGTTTCCATTTTCGTCCCTGCAGTCTTTCGTTCTGGCCTTTTATCTCTGGTATGTTTGTTTTATTCGTTGATAAAACCCCCGAACGTCATTCCTGCGATAGCACCTCTTCATCTCTACGATCGCGAGCTTCTCATGCTCTCTTTTTTCTATGCAGCGCCTCTTGATAGACTTGCTTCGTGTGCGTCATCTGCGTCATCAAACCATGGGTTTCTTGTTAGTGGCGGTTCGAAACCCAGTACCTCAGAAGAAGCACTCTCTAAGGTTTGTTAACAAGGGGTCCATTGGTGTTGTACGGTCTGAGCAGGTGCTGGATGGTTTTCTGAGAGCCTGAGGGAGACGCTATTGGCTTAGGCTCTGGCGGTCTCTTGCGATTGTAGCATTGCGACGTTGTATGCCGCTGGCGTTACTCGACTTTTTCGGACCAGGCATATTCGCAGTCGCAACCTGGCTGCCATCCGAGTCGATGTTGGCTCCTCTAAAAATTCGTACATCCAGAATATCGGATGCGTGCCTGCCATCAATCGCATTTTGGTCACTCTGGTTGCCGGTTGATTGTTCCGGAGATCGCCAAGTCCCTACTCACAGTATATGGTTAATTCAAATTCACCCTCTGCATATGCAAAAGTCATTGCAACGATTGCCGAGAATTTATAAACCAATGAGAAATTCGGTCGGCTCTCGTCCTTTTTAGGACAACCACCCCTGAGAATAATGAACGAACATCTAAGATCCAAACCATTGTACTCCGTTCAGGTTGTGTGTCATATATCTAAAACACCGTAAGAGTACATAACTCTTGAACCTGCGCGAAACTCTCCCTCTCCCTATTTACCTTCGCTCGCACAACGTTCAACCTTATAAGGCCTTAGCCTTGAGTGCGGGTGCTACTTACTTACTTACTTAGATGGCGCTACAGTTCGGGGTGAACCAGGGCCTCAACCAACAAGCCTTTCCAGCCGACACGATCTTTAGCCAGCCGCTTTCAGTGCCGCACGCCCAGTTGGTTGAGGTTCCTTTTCACCAGTGCGCGCCACCTTAGATGCGGTCGTTCTCTGCTGCGTCATCCATCTGGTTTGGTGTCGAAGACTCTTCGGGCCGGAGCGGTGATGTCCATTCGCTCTACATGGCCCAGCCATCTTAGATGGCTAACTAGGCCGATGTCGCTGTACAACCCGTACAGTTCTTGGTTGAATCTTCTCCACTCTCCGTTTACTCAAACGGGACCAAAGATTGCACGCAGAATTTTCCTCTCGAAACGTCCAAGAGCCTGTTCATACGCTTTTGATAACGCTCAAGCCTCAGCGCCGTAGAGCAGGACCGGGATGATCAGGGTTTTGTATAGCGTTAGCTGAGTTTTTCCAAAAAGGGCTCTAATACTCAGTTGCCTCTGGAGACCAAGGAAGCAGCGGTTGTCACTATCGAGCTAAGGTAGACGAAGTCATTGACTACTTCAAAAATATAGCTCCCGAAGGTGGCGTTCTGACCAAGACGTCGGTGTTGCGCGTCTTTCTTTGATGACAGCATATATTTGGTCTCGTCCCCATTTACCCTTAGACCCACTTTAGCCGCTTCTGCTTTAATGCTTGCGAACGCCTCATTGACGTCTCGCTTTGTCCGTCCGATAACGTCAATGTCATTTGCGTAGGCAAGCAATTGTGAAGACTTGAAGTAGATCGTACCTCTTGTATTGGCCGCAGAGTTCCGCACCATCTTTTCAAGAATAATGTTGAAGAAATCACATGACAGTGCGTCACCCTGTCTAAAACCTTTTTTAACATCGAAGGTCTCGGTTAGTTCACCTCCGACCTTAATGGAGCAGCGGGAATTCTCCATAGTCATCCTGCACAGTTTGACGAGTTTGGTAGGAGTGTTAAAACATGACATGACTCTGTATAGCTCGTCTCTATAAACGCTGTCATTTGCGGCTTTAAAGTCGACAAAAAGATGGTGCGTGTCGACCTGGAATTCATGGGTCTCCTCCAAGATCTGCCGTAGTGTAAATATTGGGTCTATCGTGGATCTTCCTGGCCTGAAACCACACTGGTAGCAACCTATCAGATTATCCACGAACGGTTTCAGTCGCTTACGCAATGTCCAGAAGACTTATCCCTCTGTGATTGGCGCAGTCATAGGGGTCTCCTCTCTTATGGACCGGGCAAACGATTCTGAGATTCCATTCATGGGGCATGCATTCTTCCGACCACATCTTGCAGATTATTTGGTGCATGTTCCTGACCAGCTCATCGCCAGCTGCTTTATACAGTTCCGCGGGAAGTCCGTCTGCTCCAGCAGCTTTATAAGGCTTAAGTTTCGATATCGCTATCTTAACATCGTCTAGGTCGGGTGGACGTGATTTTCTTTCGTCTACGTCCATTGTTCGTTCTACCTGACGGCGGCATTTTGACTGTCATCGCCGTTATACAGTCTTTAGAAGTGGTCCTTCCACAATCTCAGCATCGACTATGACTCCACTACTAGTTGTCCGTGCTCATCCCTGCTTTATAGCCTTGGCATGTTCGTTTTACATTTTGATAAAAATTTCGAACGTCGTTCGTGCAATAACATCTCTCCATCTCCTCGATTTCGCGCTTCTCGAGCTCTTTCTTTTGTCCTCTCAGGAGCGCATGCTCCTCTCTCCTTTTCTGTTCATAAGAGCTCGCGGGCAGCTCTCGTCCTTCGATGCAGTGTAGTGTATGCAGTGTATGCATTCTGTTTCTCTACATGGACCTGTCTGCACTCGCCATCAAACCAGGGTTTCTCGAAGGTGGTGGATTGATACCGAGTACATCTGAGGCGGTCTATCTCATGGCGTTCTGCCAACGACTCCATTGCCGTTCTATGGTTTGTGCAGATTGCACTTGACTGGACTATGGGACTTGAGAGATCTTGAGGGAGACTTGATCGGCGAAGGTCCTGACGCTCTCCTGCGGTTGCAGCTTTCTGATGTTAAATTTCGGTGTTTGGTTGGAGTGAGGGTGTTTCAATAATAAAAAAAAAAGAAGAATACTTTGAACTACAGGCCTTCCGCTCGACAGTTGGTGATGTTTGTGATGGTGTGTTTCAATCTCAAATTCCCGCTATTTGGTTTGTCATTACAGATGGTAGCGGTCATCAATACATCACCATACCATTATCGATGGCAACTGCAAACAACACCACCGCCGGTGGATCGACAATACAAGCTAAGGATCTATCGTCGCGAGCCAATTCTTCCAGAGATCATACCTCAACAACAGTACCCACGGCTACTGTTACATCCACGTCTACAGCATCATCATCATCCTTAAATCGGGATACGATTCGTATCAAGAAGGAATTTATCGACTAGCCAACACGGAGTGAAAGAAAATTCAGCCGAGCTTTGCCAAAATCCCATACATAATCCCTCATAGTTCTGGCAAAAATCCATGACTACCTAACGGTCATTACAATATCCTATTTCATATATCACAGACCGAATATCATCGGAAAGGAACTTGTTTTATTATCAAACAGTCCAACTTTGGTTACTGCCTTTTACCTTTTTTGTTTTTTTTCTTCCATTTTAAGAATTTTTTCCTAAAAAACTAGATTTTACTACAGTTTTCCTCAAAGTATCTTAGCGAATTATGGCGTAAGTTTTTCATCGTTTATTTCTTTAAATATTTTAGTTTTCCTTTCAACTAGTCAAAAGTTATTTTACTCGAATTTTGTTTTTGATAAAAATGTATTGCAATCACTTAAAATGTTTAAAAGAACAGGTAGCAGTATAGCGGTAAGTTTGGTAAAAATTGAATGAAAGTTATGAGAAAAAAAACCCACACGTTATAGTAATAAATTATTTTCTATTTAAATCTGTTTTTCATTTATTTCACCTGTAAAGGTTTGAGCAGACCTATAGTCTTGGGGGGGTGGAGAATAGTCCAACGGTGGAGAAAGTCATTTTAGCGGAAGTTGACAAGTCCGCCGGTGCGGATGAGGTTCGGCCAGAAATGCTTAAGGGCAATGGGTATAAAGGGAGTATTAGGCTCTCTCGTGTCATTAAGGTAGGCTGGGAATGCGGTGAGACACCTAGCGATTGGCAGCCTGGGGTGATTATCCCTCATTTCTAAAAGGGAGATAGTAAAGAGTGCGCCAACTATAGGAGCATATCTCTTTTAAGTGTCCCCGGTGGAGTCTACGCTAAGGTGTTGGAGGCGCGTTCTAGAGCTATGTTCGAATCTAGGATAGGGGATTTTTTTTTTTTAAATAATTTGCGCGCACTCAAGGTCTAATAACCTTATTATATCGGCGACACAGTGCGGGCAGAAGGTAGAGAGGAAGAGGAATAGAGGAGATGCCGATGGACATTGATCTTAAATGCTTGCATGTTGCATTGAGGGGGGGAAACCGAATTCGGCAGGGAGTTCCAGATTCGTGTGGTTCGGTTAATGAAAGATTCTCTATATTTGACAGTACGTCCGAAAGCGGGCTTCATGGTATATTGGTGAGCATTCCTAGAGAGACGTGTATTGCGGGAGAAATGTTGAAGGGGCGGAATGCAACTGGCTATTTCATCAGAGCATTTTTGGTGGTAGTAACGATAAAACAGGGAGAGGCAGGTAACATTCCTGCGGTGTTCCAGCGAGTCTAATGTTTTGGTAAACATTACGTTTTCTACAAACGACCAGAAACGTTTGCTACCTTTGGGACATTGAAGGCTTTTACGCCTTAATTTTTGATCGGATTGGAATTTAACCCGTCGAATGTGGGTGTTGCAGTCATTTCTGGCTCGTATGTACTTTTTTCGGTTTTCCTCAGAACTGTTTGCCTTGTAGGCCCGAAAACTTAGCTCCCTGAGCCTAATAGCCTCTTTGCAGCTCGAGTCAAACCACGTATTATCCTTAGGCCTGGTGCTTTTAATCTTGCTGGGAATAAAATTTACCATGCCGGTTCGGATAATGTTTACGATAATATCAGTTGCGGCGTCCACGTCGTTGTCGAGGAAGCACAACGACCAGTTAAAGATCCGAAAGAAGTTGTTAAGGCCGCACCAGTTGGCTTTCTCGTATAGCCATAGTGTTCCCTTAGGAGCTTTTTCTTTAACTGAATGGTGGGAGTTCGGGAATTTCGCTGATATCATGCAGTGGTCAGACAAGCCTAGGGGTTCCAATACATCGATCGTGTATTTGTCAGGCTGAGAGGTAAGAAACAAGTCCAGTGTGTTGGCGGTATGACCAGCAACATCGGGGATACGTGATGGCTCATTCACAAGTTGAGTTAAGTGATTTAACTCAGCAAAATTTTCAACATACCTTCCTTCGGGTGTTGTCTGTCCAGAATGTCGAAGCCACTGAGAATTGTGTGCATTGAAATCGCCCGCTAAGACGATTTCAGTGCGAGGGAACAGGGAAACAATTCTTTGGATGGAATCAGACAGTGCGTCGAATGCATCAAATGTTGCATTCCTGTCTAGATTGGGGCTTCTATAAAGAAAACAGTAGTGGATGGAGTGCTTACGGAATATGAATTTAAGCCATATGAAATTAAATTCCGGGGTGGATGTTTGGCTATGCTGTGGAAGTAACTGGTAAGCAATATCACTACGGACATAGATGGCGAGACCACGGCGAGAAACGAATAATGGCACTAAGCTATATCCAGGAAGACTGAAATCCGAAGGATCAGACTTTTCATCGACCTGTGTTTCACAAAGTGCCAAAACAGCCGGTTTGTGACGAGAGAGATGGATATACGTGGCAAAGAAATTCTTCCGTAACCCACGAATATTGCAGAACTGCACACAGAAATCCCTCATCAATGCAAACTACAAAACGTGTATAGATACAAAACCGTTAAAGCAGAGACGCGTAAGTGAAGTTCCATCGCCGGATTTGCAAAAACAAACTACCGTAGGTGTTATGCCCTTACGACAGTAAGCTTTGCTCCACCAACAAAGAACAACACACGCGACCCGCTACGCGTCGATTGCGTTAGCACTCAATGAGTGTGTGTGCTGAGTGCGAACACTGTTACGAGTGAGGAAGAGGGACAGGCAGGAGTACGGCCCAGCGCTGCTGCCGACCAGATGTTCGGTTGGGGCACTTTTTTTGCCCGTACTGCACTGCACTACGGTATTTGTTTTTCTTTCCCGTTTTTTTTTTTTTTTTTGTTCGTTCTTTTGTATTTTCCTTCCGTGCGTGACTCGTGACCGCGCGCGACGACTGTCAATGGCAAACTGATGGGGGATGAACAGTGCGGGTTTCGTCACGGCAGAAGTACAAGCGACCAGCTTTTCACTATAAGAATGGTACTCAAGAAGGCTTGGGAGTACGTCAAACAACAGCTCTACAGCTGCTTTGTATCGGGTTTCCCAATAAGGACTTGACAACTTTGAATTCAATTTGTGAACGCACCCTTAAATTAATCATCGAACTGTCATTGTCAATTTATTCAGTAAACTCAACATTTTCATCATAAAATACTCGAACGAGCAACGTTTGCGAATTATAAGAATTTTATTTAAAAAAAAGTTGTCAAGTCCTTATTGGAAAACCCTATAGATTTGAACGAGAGCACCGTGGCGCAGTGGGTAGTATGTTGGCCTCTGACGCCGATGACACAGGATCGAATCCCGATACAGCCATGTCATCGAACGTGTTTTTCACGGTGTTTCTCCTCAGCGGGGTTCTGACAAAACCCCCTGTAGTAAAATTGCCATGAAAAGCTTCTCGAAATTCGCCGTTCGGAACCGACAATAAACTGTAGGTCCCTTTCACCTATGGGAAAATGAAATCACACACAACATGGGTGATTGAGAGAAGCTCGGCTCAGGTTCTTCTGAACCTTCTGGACTGAAACGCCAACATACATACGTACATAGATTTGGAAAAGGCATATGGCGGGAGTATGGGATTGATGGTCCCCTGTCGAGGGCCATTCAGTCTCTATACGCAAACAGTAGCAGCTATGTTCGGGCTAACGGTAGTATTCAACACCTTTCACTATGGACGTTGGACTCCGTCAAGGGTGCGTCTAGTCACCTCTTCTTTTAATTATATATGGACTGGATGTTGCAGCGCAGTCGGGGCGAGGAGTGTTTCACAATGGGAGAGTTGAGGGTAAGCCATCTTCTTTTTGCAGATGACTTAGTTGTCCTCACATCCTCCCAGACAGAACTTCAGCGCGCGCTAGATAGGTTTGTGGCCGTATGTGTTGATGCTGGAATGAAGGTTAACGTGGACAAATCCGAGATTATGGTTATTTCTATAACAGCACCTATTCAATGCACTCTACATGTTAGTGGAGTCCGATTGAAACAAGTGGAGAAGTTTAAGTATCTCAGGGTCTTCTTCAAGAGTAATGGGAGGAGTAATACTGAGCTGTCAGGCAGGATTGGCCAAGCTGGGTCAATTTTGAAACAATTTTTACCGAAAGAATAAGATCGCGAATACAAGCTGCCGAAAGATTTCTTCGTGACTTCTTCGATCAGATAGTGCGACGGGTAGGTATCAACAAGGAAGATACTATGTTCTCCAAGCCCGTCTAGCTGCTGGGATACGCAGACAGTATTGACATCTCAACGTGCCGTTGTAAAAGTTTTTACGGCCACCTGGGACAAAATATGACGATCGACAGCTGTAATTTCGAGGTAGTTACGAGGTTTATATACCTTACGGCCTACGTAAACTCCACAAAGGACACCACCGACCTTGGCAACCGCTGCTGCTTCGGTTGTCCGGAGCCGAAAACTGGACGATAAGCAGGACGGTGGAGCCAATTTTGGGGTCTTCCGAAAGAAAAATTCTGCGCCGAATATTTGGTCTTGTCTGTGAGGAAGGTGAATGGAGAAGAAGACACAACCGCGAACTCTACGAGCTGTACAAAGATGGGAATATAGTCCGGATATAGCGCGGCCACATCAAGCGCATGAACACCGAAGTTCCGGCTAAGAGAGTCTTCGAATCCGAGCCTCCTGGTTCGAGAAGAAGAGGAAGACCGAACCTCCGGTATAAAGACCGGATGAAAGAAAACTTGGTCTTGATAACTGGAAGCAACATGCCCGGGACCGTCAAGGATGGAAGGCAGCTATAGCTCAGGCTTAAATTCTCCATGGATTGCTGGCCTAATAAGTAGGTTATTGTTTAGCGCCGGATGGTGGGATCCCTATGCTTAAGTGGCAGTAAATGACGTTACCATTGCCAACAGTCAAAGATCATTGATAGCTCATTCATGTGGCCTTGACAAAGGCAATCTCTGACCTCTTCCCATTAGAGCAATCTCTAAAAAAATAAGCAAAATGTCCAGTTGGTCAACAGTGTCCATCTGTACGCATATCAATTATAGAGGCGATACTCATCATAACGTGTTTATAAAACATGACATGAACCCACGCCCGCCGTCCGTCGTGAATGTGAAGTAACATTATTAGCTTGCCGTGAGGTATCGCCCACCAAATTAGGTAGTTCCGCAGTTTCATCGGCGCAAGACGTCTCAAAAAATCAAGCAAAAGAAGCACAAAAACAACGACTAGACACAGTAGTACGTCCAAGAGCGGAAGGAATGGCATCAAAGTCTGATTTCCAATCAAAATAATTATTATTTTCATCATTTTATAATGAAATTCGACGTCTGTCAGCGGGTCGCGAACGCGCGTAGTCGGGTAGTCGCATAGTCGCATTGCGTTACTTACTGGTCGCCTCCAGCGACCGCGCATATTTTAAATACAAACCGCCTCGGTTCTTAATTATTCATTTATTTGACGAGTATCTATAGATACATACGTTCGAGATTTGCGTTCGTATGCGGTTCAAGCGGAACCTGGAACCGCTCGGCGATAAATAGTTTTCATTTTGCTTTTTGTTTTTTTTTTTTTTCTATATTTACTGCCCACCCCAAAGAAGGCGATCGCTACTTCGACCTAAATAAGGAAGGAAGCAGGCATGCCCGTTGGGGTCTGTATAAGGAAATCCGATAAGAGAACCTGATAGATACAAAGAAACGTTTGTGTTAAGATATTTCTGTTTTTTCTTTTTTTTTTTTTGCATATTGTGTTGGAGCTCTTTCGACAGCTCCATGTTGGTGGTTATGATATTGTGGGTCTACGGAATGTAAATACGATGATTTGCAAGTACAACTTTCGAATACCAAAATTCTTGATGAAGAAAGGTATGGCAAATGACCTTTCCAAATATTGTGAAGGACTTAGTCTTAAAGTTTGTAAATTAGATTATTCGACAATCTTGTTTGCCAGTTCCTGCGTTGATGTTATTTGTGTAAGTCAGCTACTTGGTTCAGAGCTACTATACCTGGCTTGTCGCATAACATCCCAAATTACCATCTTTTTAGAAACGATAGAGTTGCTCTTACAAATGCAAGTTGCAAGACTATGCGAACATATGAAGGCACAAGCGCCGACACTCCAGCCTCTGTCTGCCTACTCCTACTCTCTCACCACGACGAGGTGGCTCCTGGGTACCTAGTACCTCAACTGTAGATCGGGTAGACCCCTTTGTAAGGTTGTCGGTGACGGCAAACGAGAGAAGGAAGGAGTCTGAGCCGCCACCAGAGCATAGCACCTTCTTCGGGACGGCGGCGGAAGAATTCCCAAGATGGAGTCAACGGCGGCGCCCGCGGTTCGAGCGAGAGGAACTACTTGGTGAACACCTAATTTCGGACTACTACAACATATTTGGAGCTCAGGCCGATAAGGAACGGCACAGCCAGCCCTTTGTTCTTTGGGTAAATAAGAACCTGGTCCTTCAGGTTGGGGGTTGCGCTTAGGGTTAACATCCCTATCGCGTAAAGCAAAAATTTGTTCAGAGACAACCAATAGCCTCGGATACGGACCAATTACATGCTGACACCGCCGCAAACGTCTAAAAGGAAAAGAATTCCGGATCTACACCTGGAACGGTCAACTCTTTAGACTGCTATTAGGCAGACATTAAGAGGGCATGGGCTCGGACATACAGTTGTTTATCGCTCTCAATCTGGCGAGATGCAACGATCCCTGTTTAAATGCCGGGATCAAGTTGACATCCGGCCTCCTTGCGGCGCCCTTTGGATTGCCTCTTCAACAGCCATTGGGAGGTGAAAAAACGTATGCAGCGACAAACCCCCAACCAGAATGGCGGTTGTGCGGCGAGCTAACATTCCGCCCACCTAAAGAACCTAAAAGTTATGAATGAGCAAGATGCCTTGGATACAAGGACGGATACTCGACGACGACAACGCACGAAAAAGGAACACGAGTATGCTCCTGGAATGTCAGAACCCTGTACACTGCGGTCCAGGAAATACGCGGGATAGGAACGCTATGATAAGGAAGAAAAATTGCACTTACTGGAATGCGGATTTGTCGTGGGAAAGCGGCTAAGGTCGAAGGTCATCGACTTTAAACCCATGAGTGATCGCCTGGCTGTGATCCGCATCAGAGGCAGATTTTATAACATCAGCCTTATATGTGCACACACCTCTACCGAAGAGGCTGAAGACCCTATCAAGGAGGACTCCTATGACCTCCTGGACAACGTCTACGGAGCTTGTCCGGAGTATGATGTTAAAATCGTACTCGGGGACTTCAACGCTCAAAATCGGTAAGGTGAACACCTTTGGCGGAGTGATCAGAAAGCACAGCCTCCACGGTACAACAACAGTTAACGTCCTCCGACTCACGGACTTTGCGACAGCTCGTAATGCGGTGATATGTAGCACAAGATTCCCTCGTAAACGAATCCACACAGCATCCTGGCGATCTCCGTACGATCGAACCGCCAACCATATCGACCATGTGCTCTTTAACGCAACGCACTCGTCAAACATTCTGGATGTGCGAACATTAAGAGGGGCAAATGTCGACTATGACCCCTTTCTCGTAGCAGCAAGATTCAGGGCTCGACTGTTCAATATCAGAAAGCTACAGCAGCCCACCAGGAGGAGGTTCGACATTGGTCGCCTGAGCACACCGGCGGTTACCAGAGTCTAGAGGGAGCAGCTGAGCGAAAGACTCTACGGTATGCCTATGTCGTACACAAATGCCAAAAATTTGTGGCTGCGTTGCCGCTCAGCCATTCAGGAAACGTATCAAAAGGCGCTGCAGATAAAAAACAGGACAGTGCAGGAAGAGTACCTAAGAGAAAAGAATCTTCGCAGCCTCCCAGCTCAAGGATATCGAGGAGTCTCGGGATAAACACAAAACACGAGCCTTTTACCAGAAAGCCAAAGACCTTGCAGGAGGCTTCAAAAAAGGGCGCCCCGGCTCTTCGAAACTGCGAGGGTAATCTTGTCACCGACCCGCAGGGAATAGTGGATGTATTTAAGCAGCATTTCCAGAAGCTGCTTAACGAGCATGACCAAGATAGAGTGGTAGGGACCGAGGAAATCCCAACTCCAGCCGCTGAAGTAGTCCTCCCACCCAGCATCAAAGAAATCGGCACAGCTATTCAGAAGCTGAAGAACAACAACGCCGCAAGCTTAGATGGCTTGCCGCTGCTCAATGTCGCATACAAGATCCTGTCCAGCGTATTGAGTGAACGTCTAAAGCCCTTTTGCACCGCACTAATCGGCAGCTACCGGTGTGGCTTCCGGCCCGGCAATTCGACTATAGACTACATTTTCACACTTCGACAAATCCCAGGAAAGATCAACGAGTTTCGAATCGATACACACCATCTTTTCATCGATTTCAAAGCCGCATACGACAGCATTCATCGTGAAGAACTGTTTGGTGCGATGGCCGAATTCGGGATCCCGGGAAAACTGATCCAGTGCTGGAGCAGATAGTGCGACGGGCAGGCGTCAACCGGGAAGGCACTATCTTTTACAAGTCCATCCAGCTGCTAGGATGCGCGGATGATATCGACATCATCGCGTGTTCTCGCCGTGGCAATGTGGAAGCATTCACGGCGATTGAAGAACAGGCGAAACGAGTTGGTCTTAAGATCAATGAGGATAAAACGAAATACATGGTTTCAAGCAAAAACCAATCCGTCGCTCACCACCTGGGACAAAATATAACAATTGACAGCTACAATTTCGAGGTAGATAAGGAGTTTGTCTACCTCGGGGCAAACGTAAATTCCACAATGACACCACAGTGGAGATCCGGCATAGAATCGCTCTTGGCAACCGCTGCTACTTCGGCTTGTCCAAACAACTGGGGTCAAAACTCCTCACACGAAAGACCAAAGTCATGCCTTACGAAACGCTCATTCTGCCAGTCTTGCTGTACGGAGCCGAAAGCTGGACGATAAGCAGGACAGCGGAGCTGATTTTGAGTTCTTTCGAAGGAAAAATTCTGCACCGGATATTTGGTCCTGTCTGTGAGAAAGGTGAATGGAGAAGAAGACACAACCGCGAACTCTACGAGCTGTACCAAGATGGGGATGTAGTCCGGAAGACAAAGATTCGTCGACTACAATGGCTCGGCCAAATCGAGCGCATGGACATCAACGCTCCAGCTAAGAGGGTCTTCGACTCCGAGCCTCCTGGTTCGAGAAGAAGAGGAAGACCGAACCTCCGGTATAAAGACCCAGTAATCGCGGATGTAAGACATCTTGATCTTGATAGCTGGAAGCAGCGTGCCCGGGACCGTCAAGGGTGGAAGGCAGCTATAGCTCGGGCTCAGATCCTCCATGGATCGCTGGCCTGATATGTAAGTAAGTAAGGCAGACATTACCGCGCTCCAAGAAGTGCTAGGGATGGGCTAGGCAAAAAGCGGATGAAAAACTGTGATATCTGCTACGGAAACTGCTACAGAGAAAATAAACAACGCTTATTCGGATGCGGATTTGTTATTCGAGGCAGAATCAGGAAAAAGGCTTAAGCTTCCGGTATCTAAGCGAACGCCTCATAACTATCCGCATTAAGGCCAATCTCGGAAATATAAGCTTAATATGTGTCCACGCCCCCACAGAGGAGAAAGACGACCCACATAAAGATGACTTCTATAATCTCTTAGACAGAACATATGCCCAATGTCCCAGCTATGACACCAAAATCGTTCTAGGAGATTTCAATGCGAAGCTGGGTAAGGAAGCTATCTTTGAACGAGTCATAGGAAAGCACAGCCTACACGTCAGAAAACGGACTAAGGCTAGTGGAATTTATGGCGGGACGTTATCACCCCAACATCCATAAAGGGACCTAGCGGTCGGTTCCCCGATAACCAACGAAATTGATCACATTGCGATCGACGGCAGACACACCTCCAGCATCTTAGATGTCCGAATCTTTTGAGGCGCCAACATCGACCCGGATCAATACTTTGTTGCAGCTAAGGTACGGATGCGAATTTCTCGGAATCAACGGAGTCGAGTAAGAATACCAACATTTAAGGTCGGAAAGCTGCAATCGCAAGAGACCGCCATAACCTTCGCCGATCAAGTCTCCCTCAAGCTTTCTCAAGTCCCGATGCATTCTGCACAAACCGTAGAACGGCAATGGAGTCGTTGTCAGAACGCCATCAGAGAGCCCACCACCTTCGAGAAACCCCTGGTTTGATGACGAATGCAGACAGGCCCATGTAGAGAAACAGAATGCATACATGGCTGCACTGCATCGAAGGACGAGAGCTGCCCGCGAGCTCTATAAACAGAAAAGGAGGGAGGAGCATGCGGTTCTGAGAAGAAAAAAGAGGGAGCTCGAGAAGCGCGAGATCGAGGAGATGGAGAGTTATTATTGCAGGAACGACGCACGTTCGAAAGTTTTATCAAAAAGTAAAACGAACATGCCAAGGCTATAAAGCCAGGGCAGAAGTCTCCAGGGATGAGCACGGACAACTAATAGTGGAGTCACTTGGAAAAGTGAACAAATGGACGCAGTGAATTGTCATCTGGACCAGCAGAGGTATGTATGTCGAGATCTTTGTATGATAACGAAAGTAGATTTGTCCATGGTGGAATTGACGATCTCCAGGCTTAGACAGGGAAAGTGAAATTTAGAACCGGGCGGGCTGACTGTGAAGTGGGCAAAAGGAAGGTTTAAGGGGGTGACAACTAAAAAGTAGTTGTGGATAAGCGTTGGTATTGACGACGAGGACGAGTTGGCCAGAAACTGTTGTTACCTTTAGAACATTCAAGGATTTAGCGTCTCAGGTTTTGATCGAATTGGAATTAGGCTCGTCGAATGTTTCTCGCCTTTCTACTTTTTCCGGCCCGAACACTTTCTTCCATTAACCTAGTAGCCTCTTTAAAGCTTAGCGATTCGACTGCTTGAGGGCGCCGTGGCACAGTGGTTAGTGTGTTGGACTCTGGCGCACGATGAGCGATTTCGGATCCCGATAACATCAACGCCATCGAATGCTTATTGGAGGTAATATATCAATAGTGTATTTGTTAGGCTTAGGAGGTAAGGAACAAGTCCATTGTGTCGGCGGTATGACTAGCAATATTGGAAGAAGGAAGCCCGGTCTTTATAAGACTCGGCAAATCTAGACACTTGCTCTCAGTCCAAGCCCTCTCCTTTGGTAGCGTTACAGCCCATGAAGGACCATAGCCAAGGTTCTCTCAGGCCTTAGCCTACACTTAAAATCAATAGAAGACGAAATCTACTTCTGTCAAGTTCACCCCGATGACAAACCAAGCACGAGAACGAAAAGAAAATGTCTGTGTCATGGAGCACGCACTTAACTGCCAAACACTCATTTGTCCCTTCAATCGGAAGCGAAACTCAAGGACATCTTGACAGCTAATTCATTCAAAAAGTGACTGCCGTTTTCAATACGATACGACCACAATGCCACCGTCGGTAAATATGTACATAGCCTACACACGTCTATAAATATACAATGCCGGTTGGTATTCATCATCATGTGCCTCCCAGTAGCCTTAATTAATTGCTCACCGAATTCCATGTGAAGTGTGCATTCGTATCCTAGTTGTTCTTGTGCTGAATGTACTTACATACGTGTATGTACTACGTTCGTAGTTAGTGTACAGGACATTTTCGATTGCCGGCCGGGTTTGGTTTTGGTGGGCGGTTTGGTAGAACCTGTAGCGGCAAAACTTTTACGAACGTCACTGAGAGGTTACACGCTCAACAGGATTACAGGAGTATGAATGTAGGTATGAGCGGGTGGGTGGACTAGTAGCTTGTATCGAGCGGCACAGTGAAATACATTTGTTTAATTAAGAGGAGCAAGAAAAGTAATGAAGTCGGAAAGGACCCCTAAGCACACACGAGTAGGTTTGGTGCCCCGACTAGGTGGATGGTTTCCGCGCTCAACTGTGGTGTTTGACTTTTGCATTTTGGATGTTTAATTGCAGTTGGCAAGGTGGTTGGACCACACGTGGGATTTGGAGTACGATCAAATGGACAGTTTCGTTTCATTCCTGAGGGATATGATGAGCCACAGGTGTCCTTTTCGAGATTGACACTTATGTAAATCTTGAGGTGAATTTGCTTTAAGTTTATTGTTTGGCGGAGGGCATGTGCTCGAATATACCAGGTAAGGTTGTTGATTACTCTCAACCTTGCGAGATGACAGCAACGATCCCTGTTTCAATGCCCGGGCCAAGTTGACATACAGTCTCCTCGCGGCGCCCTCTAGATAGACGCCACAATAATCGCTGAGAGGTGAACAAATGTATGCAGCTATTGCCCTTGGCAAAAGGGCGCTACAATACCCCGATCAGACTGTCGGTTGTGCGGCGGGCCAACAAGGGATGGATTCTTAAAGACAACATGGCGCGAAAAAAGGAACACGATTTGCGAGTATACTCCCGGAATGTCAGAACTCTGAATACTCCTGGAACTGCTCATAAACTGGAAAAAATCCTCACGCAGTGCAAGGCGGATATTCGTGCGATCCAGGAAATTCGCTGGATATAAAACGGTATGATGGGGAGAAAAGATCTATTACAGCTGTCACACAAGACTGCACATGTCAGGGCGCGGATTTGTCGTGAAAAAGCGGTTTAGGTCGAAGGTCATCGACTAAAAATGATAAGCCTACAAGTGATCGCCTGGCTGTGATACGCATCAAAGACAGCTTTTACAACATCAGCCTCATTCGTGCACACGCCCCTATCGAAGAGGCTGAAGAGCCCATTAAAGAGGATTTCTACGACCTCTTGGACGACGCCTACGCAACTTGTCCGGAGTACGCCATCAAAATCGTACCCGGAGAGCTCAACGATAAAATCGGCAAGGAGAACACAATTGGCGGAGTGATCGGAAAGTACAGCCTGCACGATGCAACAACGGATAAACGCTTCCGACTCACGGACTTTGCGACAGCTCGTAATGCGGTGCTAAGTAGCACAAGATTCCCCCCAAGCGAATCAACCCAGCAACTTGGCCATTTCCGGATAGTCGAACCGCCCATCAAACCGACGACTTGCTCATTGACGCAAGTCACTCGTCAAACATCCTGGATGTGCTAACATTCAGGGGGGGCAAATGTCGACTCTGACCATTTCCTCTTAGCAGCAAGATTCAGAGCTCGTCTGTCCAATGTCAGAAAGCTGCCCACCATGAGGAGGTTCGGCATTGACGCCCGAGCACACCGGAGGTTACCAGAGTCTACAGGGAGCAACTGTACGAAAGGCTATCCGGTATGCCTATGTCGAGCACAAATGTCAACAATATGTGGCTGCATTGCCGCTCAGCCATTCAGGAAGTAGCCGAGACTACCTTAAGTTACCTAGCACCCTCGACAAGAAGCCCGTGGTATGACGGCGTGTGTGAGCAGAAAAAGGCAGCAACCGACGAAATATACCAAAAGGCGCTGGAGCGCAACGCGGGAGGAGTACCGAAGAAGGGAGGAAAAAACTGCTACGGCTAAAGAAAAGAATCTTCGCGGCCTCCCAGCTCAGTGAGTATTTATTTATTTATTTATTTACTTCAAGTAGTTGGAATTTTTACAATAGTATTAAGACTTATTTTAGAGAATTAGGACACATTGGTCCTTTACAACTATGATATAATGATATACAATGAATAATAAAGTGTGAATTAAGTTTATGTGAGTATATAAGGGAAAACTACTAGCAAAAACCCTTAAGTGAAACTTAACCTAGTATTGCATTCGCCCGTAGGTCTTTCAAGGAATTTCCTTTCAATATGATTATTTTAATTCGATGTTAGTCGAGTTATTAGGGCATTATCGGATAAGGAACAATTTTCATAAAACTGTATTTTTGATCTGTTAATGAGAAAATCTATGAGGTTGACATTGGCTTTTTCATGAAGTCTTGTTGTTGAATAGTGCCATGGCAGATTAAGCATCATTTTTAATAGCTTATTTTGACATCTTTGCAGTTTCAACTTATGGGTTTTCGCACAATCGCCCCACACAGGTGCATCATACAAAAGAGTGGCTTGGAATACTGATTTGTAAATTAGTAGCTTATTTTCCACACTGAGCTTTGAGTTCCTGCAAATCAGTGGGTACAGGATTTTTGTTAATTTGTTTGCTTTGTCAATTGTGGAACAGATGTGAGCCTGGAAACTTAGTTTCTGATCTAGTGTCAGACCGAGGTATTTGCATTTGTCTGCCCATTCTATCTCCTCAGAACATAGCCGCAGCTTAAGATTGTTGGGTAGGAAACACTCTTTTCTACGTCTAGTGAACCAAATAGCTTGTGTCTTTTGGGGGTTTGGCTTAATCTTCCATTTAAAGCAGTATTGTTCGAATTTGAAGAGCGCAGTTTGTAGTTTATTATAGACATCTGAGAATAGTATATCAGACGCAAAGAAGGCAGTGTCGTCTGCATACATTGCTATATTTACATTGCCGTCAAAGGTGGGTAAGTCTGATACATAGATGTTAAACAGAATAGGTCCAAGAACCGATCCCTGAGGAACTCCATGCTCAATTTGTTTGATATCTGATTCATGGTTTCTGATTTTAACTACAAAGTTTCTGCCGTTTAAGAAGTTTTGAACCAGTTTCGTGATACGGATTGGAAAGTTATACTTGTAGAGCTTGTGAACTAGCGCGTCGTGCCATACTGTGTCAAAAGCTTTCTCGATGTCTAGTAAAACGAGACCAGTTGACTCTTTGGATCTAAATTTATCTTGTACATGGTTTTTGATTCTCGCTATTTGATGGCATGTGTTATGCCCATTTCTAAAGCCAAATTGATAATTGGGTATAATGTTTTTCTCCATTAAATAAATATTAATTTTGTCTTTGACAATCTTTTCAAATAGTTTACTAGTAGAATTTAGCAAGCTGATGGGTCTATAACTGCCAGGGTTTTCTCTGGGCTTTGCAGGTTTAGCAATGGGCACAATAAGCGCTGTTTTCCATTTAATGGGAAAATAACATAGCTGTAAGCATGAGTTGAAGATGAAGGTTAAGTAGTTGATGCCACTGGAGGGTATAGCTTTAATCAGCCTATTGTTAATTTTATCCAAACCAGGGGATTTATTTGGCTTCAGTGTTTTTATAAGCTCCTTGACTGTGTTTGCTGACACTAGGTCAGATTCGTCTAGCAGAACTGGGGAGTTGGAAACAATTGATTTAGTACGCATTACATCGTCAGCAGTACGGGCATCACTTTGATGAGCTGCTATTGTATGATTTCTACAAAAAGTGTCGGCTAGTAAGTTCGTCTTTTCTTCCGGGCTGATAAAGAGGCGATTGAGGTTTTTTAGGGGCGGAATATTAGAACCCCTTTTTTTAAGGATTTTCGACACCTTCCAAAATGGTTTACTTGATTTTTCAAGAGAAGAGAGTACATTGTTCCAACGTGTATTTTTATATGTTGCAATTGCTTCAGCTACTGCTTTATTGAGGAACTTTGTGCTGTAAAGAAAGGATTCTATTCGATAACGTATCCATTTTCTACGTTCGGAGTTCCTTAATCGAATTAAGAGGAGAATATTCTCCGGCAGCGAGGTTTTTGCACATTTCATGGGTACCTTGGGAATCGAAAGTTCAGCGGCTCTAGCAATGACGTCGGTGAAGTTTTTGCACATAGCATCCACTTGTTCAGTGTTGCAGATGGAACTTAACGATGTTTCGCAATGAATAAGGGTGTTATCAATGCAATTTTTGAATAGGCTCCAATTGGCAGCTGAGTATTTGTAAAACGTAGAAGTGTTTTTAATTGCGTATACATTGTTTAGAGTAAGGGAAACCGGAAGATGGTCGGAACCTAGATTATTGTGGGTTTTTGGTTGAGAACAACTGTTTGGAATGTTGGAGAGGAAGAAGTCAAGCGTAGAAGGATTTTTATGGAGTGATGTAGGAATGTATGTGTGAGCCATGGGGTATAGTATTGCGTGGTTTGGATAAGATGCTATCATATCGTGCAAGACGTTTCCCCAGCAATTTGACCTTAGGCAATTCCAAGCCCGATGACGACTGTTGAAATCGCCACCAACAATTATTTTGTTGTTAATTCTTAACAATTTCTGGTGAGTAGATCTCACACCCAGCATCGAGAAAGTCGGCGCAGCTATTCAGAAGCTGAAAAACAACAAGGCCGCAGGCTCAGATGGCTTGCCATCAGAGCTCTTCAAGGCTGGCGACGATTTTCTGGTAGAGAGCATGCACGAGGTCATCTGTAGGATTTGGGAAGATGAAAGCATGCCCAACCGCTGGAATATCAGCTCTATTTGCCCCATCCACAAAACAGGTGATCTTACCTCTTGCAAGGTCTATAGAGGTATATACACTGTCCAGCGTACTGTGTGAACGTGTAGCCCTTTTGCATCACCCTAATCGGCAGCTACCAGTGCGGCTTTCGGAGCGACATTCATCTCATTATCGATTTTAAAGCCGCATACGATAGCATCCATCCCAGCAAAACTGATTCGGCTGTGTCGCGCCACGCTAAAAAATACGCGATCCACCGTGCAGTTCGGTTCTAACCTCTGAACCGATTTGAAACATGCACCGTATTTCGGAAAGGAGATGTGCTGTCATGTGACTTCTTGAATTTGGTGCTGGATCAGATAATGCGACGGGCAGGTGTCAACAAGGAAGACACTATGTTCTGCAAGTTGAAGTTTTTACGGCCCCGTGGTACAAAACATGACGATCAACAGCTATGATTTCGAGGTAGTCAAAGGGTTTGCATATCTTGGGGCAAACGTAAGCTCTACAAACGACACCAGAGTGGAGATCCGGCATAGAGTCACCCTTGAAAACCGCTGCTTGTTCGGTTGTCCAAACAAATTGGGCCAGAATTCCTCTCAAAACGCTTAAGCTGGTAGTCTTGCTGTACAGAGCCGAAAGCTGGACGATAAGCAGAACGGCGGAGCTGATGTTGGGTTCTTCCGAAAGAAAAATTCCGCGCCGGATATTTGGCCCTGTCTGTGAGAAAGGTGAATGGAGGAGAGGACACAACCGCGAATTCTACGGGCTGTACAAAAATGTGGATATAGTCCGGAAGGCAAAGATCCGTCATCCACATCACATCGCCCGGAACCGTCAAGGATGAAAGGCAGTTATAGCTCGGGCTCAGATCCTCCATGGATCTCTGGCCTGATAAGTAAGTAAATGAGTAAGTATGTAAGCCATTCGCCCTAAATTAGAGTTTAACGTTCATGTCTGGTTGTCGAAATATATGGTTACCAATCTTGAGCCACGAAATTTTGCTTTAATCTATTTTCTTATAGGGACACGTCCAATCACTTGCCTATGCTGATGAACCAGCGTCATATGTGGCCTTAGATGGCATTAAGTGTGTTTTTAGCAAGATTCCAGCTAATATGCTTGAAAATTAGAAATTAGACTCTCAACATTCGCACCAAAAAATCCTTAAGAAGTGGATGGCAAGACTTGATTTATCAACCCTCAAAAGCTGAAGTGTACACTTCAGCAATTTTTCAGTGTTTTTTTGACAATATAAAAACCAAACGCTTAAATCACACCGTATGGGTTTTATTTGACGCCCTTTTACCTACAGCTACTTTAAAAACTTTCAAGAGTATACAAAAAACTGAAGAATAACAAAAGAAAAGTTTTTAGGACTAAGTTCCGTCATCACAGGCTTAGTTGCCGTCACTTCTACGATGTTCATTCGCACTCCTTTCCACCGTGTTCGATGTCAGTTGCACATCAGCATCCTGACTACTTGATACAATGACAGTTCCACCATCAACACTCACATTACCGCCATCGTTGTGCTCATCATTCTGGTCATTGTTTTCAATGTTATCACCGCCCACTCCATTCTCATTATTCTCATCGTTCTCATCACCATCACCATCACCACTGCCATCCTGGCTACAATGGCTTCCAATCGAATGTGCTCCCTTTCCCGTCAGGCTTACAATATTGTCGATTTTCTGCTGTATATACTGCTGACGTCTGAATTCTGCTTTGGCCAGTTTCTCTTCCAAATGTTCTATGGTTGTCGGTGGCACAGCTGTTACAGCTTGCTCCACTAACTTTTGCAATCGCTTCGGAGGGTGTTTTTTGATTAGACTATCATCTTTGCCATCGTGCTCGTTGTCAACATCATTCAAGGATATTTCGAACGCCTCCGCAGGTGCTGTCAAAAGTTTCGTTTGAAAGGTGTATACCGAACGTTGTTCAATTCGACAACATGCGGCCATACGGCATGCGGGAGCGTACACAAAAGTGACAATGTACGAATCCATTTCATGTCAATCGATGGCAAATAACGAGAGAAAAAACAGCGAAAAGAACATTTATTTATTCACTTTTTCCTTCTCACTTCATGCAGATCAATACTCACGGTACTTGGTCGAGGATTCAGTGTCAGTAGGAGTAGGATCTACTAGAGAGTTGGCCGTTGTACCTGTCGTCCCGGGTAGATATCCACTTTGCGATGATGCACAACCCATCGTTTGACTCGATTTCAACTTGATTATCGGTTAGGTGCAATAGTATAATCAGATATCCGGTAGTTTATTGAAGCCAAGGACGTTTTCCATCCATGACGAGGGATGGCGGTTATCCCGTCAATCGTAGGAAGTCTCAATCTAGGCCGTATCCTGCACGCAAACTAGTTTGCTATTCGATTCTGTGCGCCCGATCTAGAATCGATATGGGAAATTCGTTTACACGTATACGCGCAACTAAGATCCCCAGTAAGGATGCGGGAAAAGGGTTACGCTATGATTAAAATCTACTTCAGTTCTGTGATTTTTAATTTCCGCTCCTTACACGTCGTTGACTGAGTAGTGAGTGTGTCATGTAACTCCACAGTCCCTGTGCTCGACTAAAGGTCGAACGTTAACGTCGGATTGTCGAACTGCGGAATATCCACGAGTAGAAAAATAATATTCATCGTGTTCACGTACCTACATATCAACTGTCAATTTATCTTGCGCCCCATACCCCTTGTGGATATTCAGTTGAATCCATCAATCGGGCGAATAAAGAGGGTAACCAACTAAAACCCCCACAGCACAATTGTTTTGCTCATGAATGACCATCACAATCTGTTTCACATGTCCTGTGGCGGAGTAGAGAGAAAGAGTATTGTACTCGTATGTGTGTCCTGCGTGCTACTCGTATCCTGCTGCTGCGCGATTTGTTCCTCAGAAATATGTACTAATAGCGTACCCGAGCCGATGTTCGAACTCATATGGCAATTCAGTGGACTGCTGCATAATGGACTAATAATTTCATGTTAGTACACAATCAAACGGTGGCCCCGGGGAGCCTTATCCTTCACAGCGATCTGTGTACTTTGTTACAATACGAAAGTAGGTACTTGGCCATTCATCAAGCAGGCAATCAAGCACTCCCCACACACGCAACCATGCAGGACACATTTTATCCTTCACAAAAAATTGAATTTAAACGAGCTTACTTACTTGCTTACTTAGATGGCGCTACAGTTCGGGGTGAACCAAGGCCTCAACCAACAAGCCTATCCAGCCGGCACAATCTTTGGCCAGCTGCTTCCAGTGTCGCACGCTCAGTTGGTTGAGGTCCTTTTCCACCTGTGCGCGCCACCTTAGATGCGGTCGTCCTCTGCTGCGTCGTCCCTCGGGGTTGGAGTCAAAGACTCTTCGGCCCGGAGCGGTGATGTTCATTCGCTCTACATGGCCCAGCCATCTTAGATGTTGGATCCGTAGACGTCTAACTGCGCCGATGTCGCTGTACCACCCGTACAGTTCTTGGTTGAATCTTCTCCTCCACTCTCCATTTACACAAACGGGACCAAAGATTGCACGCAGAATTTTCCTCTCGAAACGTCCAAGAGCCTCTTCATCCGCTTTTGATAACGTCCAAGCCTCACCGTAATTTACTGCCTCAGGCTCATTTCCCGGGAAATCAGATCGCCATCGGCTCGTTGCAACACTCCTTCAAGGGAAACTGCAACTGAAACGATGAAAACAACTCGGCGTAGTTACGACTGAAGCCATTGAATTCGCTGTGGCTTCCTTCGATAGTTTCAAATCGCCGGACACCGACGGGATATATCCTGTTATGCTTCAAAATGGTATAAGGCAGCTGCTTCCTACTCTGAAAAGAAGTTTCACTGCCAGTCTAGCACTTGCTCACATACCCATTCCTTGGCGCACAGTGAAAGTGGTCTTAATTCCCAAAATAGGAAAAGAGGACTACTCAGTTGCCAAGAGCTTCAGACCAATTAGCCTAACATCCTTCCTGCTGAAAAGCATAGAGAGACTGGTAGAGTTGGACGTGCGCAAAGTAGCCCTTCGAATGCATCCTCTTTCGGAGATGCAACATGCTTATCTGCGCGGAAATTCCTGCGAGACTGCGCTTCAAAACCTAGTCGGGAGAATTGAATGCGCGCTCGAAGGGAAAGAGTATGCGCATCGTACATCGACATTGAGTGAGCTTTTGACAACGCAACATTCGAAAGCATGTGCAATGCTAACAGACATCATGGCGTAGATGAAGTACTGATCTTGTGGATCAAACAATGCTTGTGCACAGGATATTGACCGCTGATGCAGGCCTCGACCAATGTGTCAAGTCCGGCGTAAACAGGGGCTGCCCGCAAGGTGGCGTCCTGCCTCCGGTCTAATGGTGGTCGACTCTCTGCTTGATGCTCTCAATGCCTTTGGAAACTATGCCCAGGCCTATGCGGACGATGTCGCCATTCTTTCTGTCGGCTCATGCTAAGCGACTGTCCGTCTCAAAGCACAGGCGGCGCTAAATGTGATCGATGATTGGTGTACCAGAAATGGGCTGTCGGTTAACCCTCTTAAAACCGATATCGTTCTCTTTACGAGAAGAAGGAAAAATACTGACATGACTCAGCTGGTAATAAAAGGCACTTCCATCCCGTTATCCAAGGAGGTTAAGTATCTAGGAGCCATCTTAGATAGCAAGCTCCTCTGGTCAAAGCCTGTTGAGTCAAATACCACCAAAGCGCTGTCAGCTTTCTGGCAATGCAAAGGAGCTTTTGGCAAAACATGGGGCTTATCGCCAGCAAAGGTCCCCTGTATCTACACGGCAATGATAAGACCTATAATCTCATATGCATCGGTTGTCTGGTGGAGCAGACTAAAACGCAAACACGTCGTAGCCTCTTTCATCAAACTCCAAAGAACGGCTTGTCTCAGCTGCACGGGAGCTTTCCCCAGCACGCCGGGCGCTGCTCTAGATGTTATGATGAACCTTCCACCTCTTGATATATTTATCAGAGGGCGTGCTCTGAAAGCCATGTTTCGTCTGAAGAGAAATGGCTCGCATAGGAATAACGGTGTGCTTGCGCAAGAATTGTCATGCGACCCCTGTCTCATGGACATGACTTCTGATGCACTGACGCCAATTATCCTATTGCGCCGTCATTTTACAGTCGAGTTTCCATGGCGTCAGGATTGGCTATGCCTGGATACTGAACCTGGAAAGGATAGTCTTCGCATTTTCACGAATGGCTCCAGGTCTGGGCGAGGGTCCGGTGCTGGGGTTTTCTTTGAGCGCGAAAACATCCGACTGCACTTCTCGTGCAGCGTCTGTCTTCCAATAAGAGATATACGCAATCCTAATGGCAATGCACTATGTTGTGAAGTACAGGTGGAGGGGGAAAAGCGTATGCGTCTGTAGTGACAACCAAGCTGCACTCAAAGTTGTGTGCAACCCCTTGACTAGCTCCAAATAAGTGCTTGAACTCAAGTCCTTCTTGATCAGAGTCGGTAGACTAATTCATTAAGGCTTTTATGGAGTCCAGGCCACTCTAGGATCCCAGGAAATGAGATCTCTGATGAACCCGCCAGAATGGGCTCAGAGGAGAGCTTCTCAGGAACTGAACCCGCTCTAGGTCTACCTATGTCCACCGTTAATTCCCACATTAACGACTGGGGGCTTAATACACACAACCGTAGATGGGGAATGGTCCAGGATGCAGAATGACAAAGCGCGTATGCCCTGATGTCTGCAGGAAGTCCGCAGCATTCCTTTTATCTTTAAGGAGAATCGACTGCAGAAGACTTGTAGAGGTCATTACGGGCCATTACACTTTTACTAAGCACTTGGCATAAGTGAGACGCCTATCTGTGCTGCATGTTGCAAGGAGGATGACACTGCAGAGCATTTCCTCTGTGATTGTCCTGCCTTTGCTCGCACACGGCGGCGCACCCTTGGGCCGACGTGGTGTGTGCCGAATCTCTTAGCTCTACATCACTGAAGCTCCGGAAAACGGGGAAAATACGGTAATGTAAGGTGTCTGTCTGATGTACAATGGACCAGTATTTGCGTTCTGAGAGTGCTCCAACAAATAGTGGAAGCCTTCAACAAAAACAAAATAAAAAAAAAACCTCAGCGCCATAGAGGAGGACCGGGATGATTAAGGTTTTGTATAGGGATACCTTAATTTTTCGAGAGAGGACTCTACTAATCAATTGCCTCTTGAGCCCGAAGAAGCAGCCGTTGGCAAGAGTTATTCTGCGTTTTATCACAGCGCTGGTATCGTTGCTACTTGTCACTATCGAGCCAAGTCCTTGGCTACTTCAAAAATATAGCTCCCGAAGATGACGTTCTGACCAAGACGTCGGTGTTGCGCGTCTTTCTTTGATGACAGCTTATACATATTTGGTCTTGTCACCATTTACCCTTAGACCCACTTTAGCCGCTTCTGCTTCAATGCTTGCGAACGCCTCATCGACGTCTCGCTTCGTCCGTCCAATAACGTCAATGTCATCTACGTAGGCAAGCAATTGTGCAGTCTTAAAGTAGATCGTACCTCATGTATTGGCCGAAGAGTTCCGCTCGATTTTTTCAAGAATGATGTTAACGAAATTACATGACAATGTGTCAGCCTGTCTGAAACCTTTTTTAACATCGAAGGTCTTGGTTAGTTCACCGCCGACCTTAATGGAGCAGGGGGAATCCTCCATAGTCATCCTGCACAGTCTGACGAGCTTGGCATGAATGTTAAAACATGACATGGCTTTGTATAAGCTCGCCTCTATAAACAGTGTCATATGCGGCTTCAAAGTCTACAAAAAGATGGTGCGTGTCGACCTGCTATTCAGGGGTTTTCTCCAAGATCTGCGATGGTGTAAATATTTGGCCTATCGTGGATTTTCCTGGCCTGAATCTACACTGGTGGGAACCTATCAGATTGTCCACGAACGGTTTCAGGCGCTTACACAGTACGGCAGAGAGGATCTTGTACGCAATGTTCAGGAGACTTATCCCTCTGTAATTGGTGCAGTCATAGGGCGCAAACGATGCTGAGATTCCATTCATCGGGCATGCATTCTTCCGACCATATCTTGCAGATGAGTTAGTGCATGTTCCTAACCAGCTCATCGCCAGTTGCTTTAAACAGTTCCGCGGGAAGTCCGTCTGCTCCAGCAGCTTTATAAGTTTCGATATTGCTATCTTAATATCATCTAGGTCGGGTGGACGGGATTCTCTTTCGTCTTCATCCATTGTGAATGTTTCCTTCTGCCTGACGGCGGTATTTTGACGACTATCATCGCCGTTATACGGTCTGCAGAGGTAGGCCTTCCACAACCTCAGCATCGACTGTGACTCCACTATTAGTTGTTCGTGCTCATCCCTGCAGGTTTCTGCCCTAGCTTTATAGCCTTGGCATTTTCCTTTTACTTTTTGGCAGAAGTTTCGAACGTCGTTCCTGCAATAGCATCTCTCCATCTCGTGCCCCTTCTTTTTCTTCTCAGAAGCGCATGCTAGGTTAGGTTAGGTATATGGGTGCCCTATTGACGTAAAGTCAAGGCTCACGCAGACTACGTTGAGTCCATTGTGCCCACCTGTTTTGTTTAACCCGTTGATACCTATTCATTTACCGTCGAGCTGAACCAACCAGACGAGGATAAATATCCCAGTATTCTGTTCAGCCCGATATTACCTACCTCTTCTAGTCCCGAAAGGAAGTATCTTCCCAGGAAAATATTCCTTTTTTGGGTTAGCGCCGGGCATTCGCACAGCAGGTGACGAACGGACTCAATTTCCTCTTCGTCCCTGCAGCTTCTGCAGAAGTCATTGTAGGGCTGGCCTAGTCGAGCTGCATGATAGGATAGCATGCAGTGCCCGGTGAGGGCACCGACTGCCAGTCGAATGTTCCCACGATTGAACTTCAGCAGATTTTTCGTTCTTTTCTTATCATAGACGGGCCAAGTCGATTTCGCCGTTGCGCATGTATCTAAGCGACACCAGCGCTTATTGGCTTTCACCAATAGCTCCGTCTGTATCTCCCTGTAGAGCGCACTGAGTGGTGCTTTCGCCTCAGCTGAGATCTGCGCAATGTTAGCACCTGATCCCACCCTAGCCAACTCGTTCGCCCTCTCGTTTCCGGAGATATTCATGTGACCAGGTACCCAGCAAAGGGTCACCTCATTTACATTGGATATCTCTTCTAACTTCTCCTTGCAGAGTTTGACGAGTTTGGATCTTATCCATGCTGCCTGCAGAGCCTTAATGGCTGCCTGGCTGTCAACATAGATGCTGATCCTTTTTCCTGTAATATTCTCTTTGCTGATCAGGTCCGCCGCCTGCTTGATAGCGAAGACCTCAGCTTGGAAGACACTGCATCCATCATCGAGCCTGTAGGAGCGATGCATATCCCGAGACTCAAAGTAGACTCCGGCACCTGTGCCAACATCCATTTTGGATCCGTCGGTGTAGAGTGCCAGTTCCATGCTACTCCCTCCTTTTCTGTTTAAAGAGCTCGCGGGCAGCTCTCGTCCTTCGATGCAATTTGTTTCTCCACATGGATCTGTCGGCACTCGTCATCAAACCAGGGGTTTGTTCTTCTGAAGCAGGCTCTCAGATGGTGTTCTGACAACGACTCCATTGCCGTTCTACGGTTTGTGCAGATTTCATCGGGACTTGAGAGAGCTTGTGGGAGACTTTGATCGGCGAAGGTCCTGGCGTTGTCTTGCAATTGCAACTTTCCGACGTTAAATGTTGGTGTTTGGTTTTAAATAGCTATCAGAAAGTAATTTAGACTTGTATGGATACCAGGATCTTATCGTTTGTCAACGCACGTGCTCCTATTTAATTATCTTGCGCGGAGACATCATAAAAGCGAAATCACTCTGCATCTGGATGCAGACTACCGAATAAACTCAAACAAATTTTCCGTCATCCCTTACGTTAATGCTTAACCATACCCCCGGCCATATACGGGGCGATGCATCTACCAAATTTAAAAATTCCAATTCAAGTTAACGACCATCTGGATAATAGGAAGCCACCGCTAACGTCACGAGGACATATTTCATTCATACAGGATAATGTGCGTTTATTTTTTTACGATCGAAACAAATTATCCTTATTCGACGTCTAACGTGTCCTTTCTGTCTCGTTGTGCCGTTGCTTCTTGCTCCTTTTTGGTATATCCCACATCTACCACACATGCTGAGCTTATCCGCTCCTGTGGGTAATTTAATTTGCATTGACGACCAACACATATTGATTCACTTAGAGGCAAAGATAAACTTTAAATCATCGAGGAGCTGTGCGTTCCCGATTCTGTTTGCCTCTGTTTTCGTGACAATGATGATGATGACGATGATGGTATGATGGGAGAGAATAGATCTGAGCTTAGTGTTTGGATTTGGATTCACATTTTGGGTGTGTGCCAAATTCTTGATCCCTGGACAGCTTCCACTAACGACAGGGCAGGTGTTTGACATGGGAATAAACCGTATACCATTACTCATGCATATAGAATCCAGAGGTCGTCGACCATCTAGCTGACAAAAGCTTTGCTGACTTTGTGCTATACCACGCCATTGGCTCTGGTCCTACAGGACCACAAAAAAAAAAAAAAATTATGGAATAAAGCCAACAAAATTGATGACTACTTTCTCAAGATAACACCACAAACGCATCATGCATATGTAATTCCATTTGCTGCAGAAACCTCCTCCTCCTCCTTCAGATACATAAAAAGAACATTAAATAAACGCTCGTAAAAACAGCACGCTCATGCTGAGTCCAATCAGAAATTTGTTGGCCAAGACCATTTACGTGATAGGCGCGACAATCATGTCCATGACCATGTCCTGTGAGTTGACTGCCTTTACTGACGACCTGTGCGTGTCTTTCGAACTTGACACACGACATCCCAGATATTAAACACACGTGAACCTAATACAAATTATTTTCCCTTTGATTTACGTCCTGAACTAAATTTTAACTATGATAACATCAGCAGTCAACATTTCGTGTCAGCTATCAACTACGGCTACCTGGACAAACACACTAGTAGATAGATGGCTTTTGGGTTGGATTAACGCTCGTACGACGAGTAGGTGGTGTCATAATAGGTCGTTGACTGTATTCAATTTATTTTTACTGAATGTCCTTAAAATGAATTTGCCTCCGATCGGTGGAAATAAAATATTTATTTATAGGCAATCCGATGACTTCGTTTCCCAGTATCCGTGAAATCATTTGCGACTGATTAAACGCAGAAATTATTCATCCGGACAGTTTCAATTTGATGGTCATGTGGTACGTGGGCGTTGCCTGGGTTACGTGTAAAAGTGAGTACATCTGAAATGGTTTTTATATTTGTGAAGAGAGCGCGACGTTCCTGTGATGAGCCCTTGGTTCAGGAGGAAATTGATTACCTCGAGAGACACTCTTTTACACCTTATTTACCTACTTAAGTACATCAATGGCTCACAAGCCCCTGCTTCAGTGGATTGCTGGCAAAAAATTAATAACACAGCCATCAAAAAGTTCGAGTATGAAAAAAAGAGCAGTTTTGTTCAGTAATTCGCTTTATTTTTGATTGTAAAATCATCGAAGGCTTTGACATGGTTAAATATTAAATCGACGAGCTTAGATCGAAATCCACAAGAAACACAATCCAAATGGTGAATAAAAAGGTCTTGTCTAACTCGCGTTTTGAAGAGCAGTGAATTTCGTAGAAAAAGTCTAGCCCAATTGGTGAAGAAATAAGACCTATCTAGGTCGGCTTTTGAAGAGCAATGAAATTAACAAGAGACACGGCCCAATTAACGAAAAAACAAGTCCTGGTTGGATCGACCTTTGAAGAGCTGCGAAATTCACAGGAGACATAGGCCAAATGGTGAACAAAAACGTCTTGTCTAACTCGAGTTTTGAAGAGCAGTGAATTTCGCAGAAAAAGCCCGATTGGTGAAGAAATAAGACTTGTCTAGATCGACTTTTGAAGAGCAGTGAAACCGGCTGTTATCTGATGGAGCTTTGCTTTGGTGGCGTTACAACCCATGGAGGGCCGAAGTCAAGCTACTGGAGCTCTCAGACGCAAATACTGGTCCATTGTACTACCAGACAGGCACCTACCTTTAGTGCATTTTCCCTATTTTCCGGAGATAAATGCGATAAACACGTCGATACTAAAGGTGCGGCACCGTGCGCGAGCAAGGGCGAGGCAGTCACAAAGAAAGTGTTCTCTTCTTTCTGCGCAACATCAGAGCACAGGTATGTAGGCACACAGAAGTGCTTGGCTAAGCTGTGATGGCCCGACACTCAATTTCAGAGGAGAGGTTCATTTCATTGACCACAGTATCCCGTAAGGTAGTTGACTAGCTTTCTGATGTCTGCTCTATTAAGCTTGAGTATATTAATAGAGCGTTTGTTCAGGGGCCGTATACATTTTTTTCGAATGGCGAAGTCATTGACGCATGTCAGGATGGCATATAAAGATACTTGGAAGATACTAGGACTTATTCCTAGAGCCTTCGAAATCTTTCGATTTGGTCCAAAGATGCCGGCGCCAATGCCAGAAACCACCTTGGGGCCATCAATGTACCATATAGGGCTCTTGACGTTGAGCAAGGGATCACTGGTTTCCCAAGCTGTGCGGTTTAGGATCAATATCTCAAATCTCTTGTCAAAAGTGAAGGTGTGTTATAATGCGTCCGAGACAGTGGCAATCATATCCAGCTCCAGAAGATGTTGCAGGATGGACATGTGTCCCACAAGTCTACATGGCAGGCCTGTTCCCAAACGAAGAGTTCTGATTGCATTACGCAGGGCAACCTTTTTAATAAAAAGGTGCAGTGGAGTAAGTCCAATGAGGGTATCTGGAGCAGCCGTAGGGCAGGTTGGCATAGCCTCTGTAATACCGAGACACTCTAGTCTCTGGAGGCGTTGAAGTTTTATGGTTATCGTTTTTTACTCAACTTTGATGATTTCTTACTATCGTGGTATAAAGCCAGTGGATTACCTTAGGTTTCAATTTCCAGATTTTACCTCCGGTATAAGGACCAAGTGATGGCGGGCGTAAGGCAACTTGGTCTCTCCGACTGAAAGCTGCTACCCCGGAACCGTCAAGGATGGAAGGCTGTATTAACTCAGGACCATACCCTCCACGGGTTGCTGGCCTGATAAGTAAGTAAGTAAGCAGCTGCTATCCATATCAGCGTGATCTAGAAAAACTGCACCACGGCCACCCGTGAGAACCAATACATATGAGATTGGTCGGACAGTGTTCTGGTTGGGTAAGGAAACGCACATTCATGAGCTGCTCGTGAGTGTGCACTACCCAACGTGCAATTATTAAACGCACGCGCTCATAAGCAATTGGCTGTGAGCATTTTTATTTCCGCTCACGAACACGAGTGTGTGTGGATTTATGGAAACTCACCTCTGTGCGTACTTCATATGTTCGAAAGAGAACGCACACTTATGTGCACTCTGTAGGGTGGGTTCTGCTTAACGCACATGTGAAGTGCGCACAATGGGCGAGTTTCCATAAATGCACACACTCGCTTTCGTGAGCTAAAATGAGTTGATTTACTGCTCGGGAGTTATTTGCAGAATGATAAAACATGGAAACGTTTCAATTGAAATTTTTTTTTTCACTTTCCATTTTTATAATATTTTACTTTAAGATGGCTTCCTTTTTTATAAAGTCTAAACTAAAAACTTTCAGCAATCTAAATTGCACACGCACGTGAGCAGCTTATGAGCAATCGATTGTTTAATGTGCGCCCATGAGTGTGCGTTTCCTTACCTTGGGTTGCATGGGGTGTCAGCAAATAGGCGGCTTGATGCCAACAACACGCGGTGTTTCCAAGCGGTTCCCCATCTAGGTACTGACCGCCCCCGATGTTGGTTGATTACGGTGATCGGACGAGAACCGATACATTACCCATTATTCGTCTAAGAATCCTACCGCAGCTAATAAAAAGAGCTAATGACCGTGAGACACCTGAACAGATCCTCACAAATTGTAGCTAAGAACCAGGCGTCATAATCGGGCCATTCGTTCAGGAGTTACGATGCCACAGACAGACACACAGACACCCTCTTTTTGCGTCGGGGGCTAAAAATGAAAAAAATATGAAAATATGTAAATCGGTGTTTTCATTTTTCCCACCGGGAAGTTAATCGTGTGGGCCTTGCGAGCCGCACCTAGACCACATTTTAGAATTTTGAATTCCCTCTCCAGTTCTTCGGAAAGCAGCTCCTTGTTACGTAGCTTCATGCGAAGATGAGAATGTTCCTCGTTCAAATTTTGTAGTTTGGGAACACCTTACACTTTTTTTTTTTAACTTTCCAATGGGAAGTTATTGTAATTGAGCTGATTTTGCGAATTCCTAGGTATGTGTGTGTGTGTGTGTGCGTATGTACGTATGTGCGCATGTGCGAATCGGAAATTCCCCCTCGATTATCTTGAGAACCAAGAATGCTATTGACATAAGATTGGGTTCATTCCACGCATAATTACACAACTTAGTACTGAGTTTAAAGTACTGAAATTAAATAACGAAAAATAGGCAAAAAAAAAAAGAAAAGCACGTGGTGTTCTCAAACGGTCCTCCATCTTAGTACTAACCACACCCGACGCTGGTTGTTTTTGTAATGAAAACTATAACTATCTTGGTTTTTTTATTAAACACACATTTATATTTCTTTTTGACTTTTTTCGGTTTATTTACTTACGATTCTATGAACCACATACATGCACACATCCATATAATGTATGTACATATACAAATACTTTCCCATACCTATGTAGTTATATCGCCTTAGGTTTTTTTTTTTGCTTAACTGATTTTCTATTTTGGTTTTCCCGATTTATAATTGTTTCTTCGTTTTCTTATTATTTTATTTTCTATATGTATACCCGTATTTAATTTATGGTTGTTTATATATATATATGTATATTTAGTTATCCAAAAATAAAAAATAAAATAATAAAACAGACATTGACGGGTCATATGCATATGTAAACGCTTTTTTTGTATTATATTTCCGAGAAAAGTATTTACATTAAATGTTTATTGCTGTCTGCTACTCGTAAGTATTTTAATTTTATATGAAATGATTTTTAAAAATGTCCATATTTTGTTGTAATTTTTTTTTAAACATTTATAAATAGTATCTGTTGTTTATTAAGGATTTATTCATCTACCTAGTTTGGATTGGTGGTTATTCATTCATAAAACAAATGTTTTTTATTTTTTTATTTCTAATTTTTGTTTTTTTGGCGTAAAAAAATTAAATATTGATCTAACTAATGTACAGACGGTTTCGTTGAAAATGCAGACTCCTGTTCGCGTATTCTGGTTCCCCTCCACCCACAAGAGCCCCATGGGAGGGAATTATCGAATAGAAATGCGCATTTTCTCGAATCAACATTAAAATAAATTACAAATAACACATCAGTTGGCATATAAAAAACTCACTAGTTTACTCACATCCTTTTTTATAAATATCTTTATGTGTACATGGATGTATATAAATATTATTTATGAAATAGTTTTTCTGTTACTTTAAATCTACAATTGTTTATATTTACTTGTAGATGATTTTTAAAAGGTTTGTTTTTGTAAAAATTGTTAGTGTGCGCATTATTTTCGTAGTATTCATCATAATAGTAGTATCTATGTATCTATATGCTTTGTTTCGGATTTTCGTATGAACCGGGAGGGTAGTTTTCCTTTTCTTTTCGGGCAATACGGTAATGGTTTTGCAAGTAACTTGAGCAAATACTATTTCCTATTTTGGTTTTTGGTTTTTATTAATTCAATCACGGTCACAACAAATATATTTATATCATATATGTATGTATATAAAAAAGAAATTGAATGCATTGATAATGATGGTGCACAATTCAATATAAAAGGAAACACAATTTCACTACCCTTACTAACGTATTTGTTTTTTTGCATATATAATAGATGTATCTGTATGTACAGTAGAAATTTAAAATTCTCTTAAATTATTCTTAATTATATTAAAATTAATTAAAGCTCTTGGTTTTAATTTTAATACACATATACAGTGAGCGTCAAAAGAAAGTGTACACCTATGTTGTGTACACAATGCTGTCTCTTGTCGTTAAAGCGTATAAATAACCCGCAGCCATTATCCATGATAATGGCACTTGCATCTCAGAAACTGAAAAGCTTTCTATCCTGGGTATGAGTGTTGCTCACAATCTTAATTGGAGCGACCATATATTCAGTGTCGCCAAGAATGCTGCGAAATGCCTAGGATTCTTATACAGGTGCAAGAAATATTTCTCACCCTTAGATCTGGCTACAATCTATAAGGCGTTCATTCCCATATCAGCCATAAAACTGATAGGTGACTCCAGCATTACCAAAACATTAGACTCCCTGTTTTATCGTTACTAAAAGGCGATCCTACCTCTTGCAAGAACTTTAGAGGTATATCCAATCTTAATGTCACATTCAAGATCCTGTCCAGCGTATTGTGTGAACGTCTAAAGCCACCGCACTAATCGGCAGCTACCAATGCGGCCTCCGGCCCGGCAAATCAACTATAGACCAAATTTTCACACTTCGACAAGTCCTGGAAAAGACCAACGAGTTTCGAATCGATACACACCATCTTTTCATCGATTTCAAAGCCGCATACGGCAGTATTCATCGTGAAGGACTGTTTGGTGCGATGGCTGAATTCGGGATCCCGGTAAAACTGATCCAGTTGTGTCGCGCCACGCTAAAAAACACGCGATGCTCCGTGCAACTCGGTTCTTGGACCTCGGAACCATTCGAAACATGCACCGGATTTCGGCAAGGAGATGCGCTGTCATGTGACTTCTTCAACCTGGTGCTGGAGCAGATAGTGCGACGGGCAGGCATCAACAAGGAAGGCACTACCTTTTACAAGTCCATCCAGCTGCTAGGATGCGCGGATGATATCGACATCATCGCGTGTTCTCGCCGTGGCAATGACACCTTTATGTCCTGGCACCCACCAAAGTTTAACAGTGTTTCTTTTGGCGAGGTCTTGCAGGGCGTCATGGCATTACTTGACGGTTTTTGAGTTCGTGCTGTACGAACCCAGTGCTTTAAGCGCTGCTTGGCTATCAGAGAGTATGTTGATAGTTACTCCTCCTGCTACTGGTTTTGGGATATTGTCGACTAACCTTAGGTCAGTATGTGACCAAGGGGATTTTTTGAATGAAAATCATGTCTGTTGTATGGGAGCCCCCCTTAAATATTATTTTATTCTGTTTTTAGTATTTGTCGTTATAGCGGCAACAGAAATACATCATCTGTCTAACTATTACGGTTCATGAGATACAGCCTGGTGACAGACGGACGGACGGACAGCGAAGTCTTAGTAATAGAGTTCCGTATTACCTTTGGGTACGGAACCCTAAAAATAACTAAGTCAATGCCAAGACGACTAGAAGCTGTCTTAAGATCGAAGGGGAGTCAGACTAATTTTTAGTTGTTTAATTTGTTAAATTTGTTAAATTAAATATCTCCAAAATCGGAAAAATATTTGAGTCTTTTGCTAGTCTTTTAATATGGAATGGCATAGGTGTACTCTTTCTTTTGACGCTCACGGTATACGTTTAAATATTAATTTCTAGTTAAGTTTGTTTCATTTTAATAAAATTGTTTTATTCCACGATTTTTCGAGACATTAGGAATGTCGTCAGGAATTTAATTTCCCTCCATGTCCATGTAAAGAAATTAATCAAAATTAATTTCGATGTAATTATGTATACACTGATGGGCAAAAGTATTCGTAATGTGGTGTTACTAACAATAAAAAGCGGAAAAAACACTTAAAAAGTTATTATTTGGAAAACGTTTTTTTTTGTCTTATAGAGAAAGATATATACAACAAATTAAATAAAACCCAAAATAAAATTCATTACAAAACCAGACAGTAGCAATAAAAGTAACTAAACAATTGAGAATTTGGTTGGACAAAAGTATTCGTAATTTCTAAATAGCATACAATATTTCCCAACACAATAACAAAATACAATGCTTGAACGAGTATTGCCCATATCACAATACTGCGTTGGTGCGTGCATTACGTGTTACGAGAGAAATACTTCGACGCATGCTTTGAAAATGACACTTCAATTTTATCGGCTGCTCCATGTCAAAGTAAACGTACACACACAAACCACAAAATACACAGATACGGCATACACAGCAACAGTTGTTCGACGGCACAGAAATTTTCGACGTGTTTGACTTTTGTCTGCTTTGGTTACGTGAGTTTACGTCATAGATAAATTAACAAGATGGAAAACTTTCGTACGTCTGCCGTGTGATCCCCGCAAGGGTTGGTTGTTGTATTTGTAATTAAAGCGGCCCCTAGACGCCAAATAATATTGTGCAATATTTGATATTGCACAATATTATTGTTCGTCTGTGGATAATATTGCAAGATTGTGCGATAAATTGCGGAAAATCGGAACGCTTTTGACTTTTAATACAAATATGACCGGTCCACTAAATTATTGGGAAAAATACTGAACCGTCTGGGGCAGCAAGCCAATAAAATTGTGCAAAATTTTGCACAATAATATTGAGCGTCTAGGGGCCACTTTAAAAACGACGCTGTAGACTCAGAGTCAAGACGTCGGAACAAGGCAGAATGACATAGTCAAGACGACGTCATATCGAAACGAGTTTGTAGGGGCTAGTTGTCAAAATGCCTGTCAAAGCCATCGAGATTGCCATCTTGTTAATTTATCTATGGTTTACGTTTTCTCTCGCTCTCTTTTTTTCTTATTTCCTCTCATTTTTTCTTATTTCCTCTCATTTTTCAATAAACGCAAGCTCGCCAACGCAAACGCAGTATTGTAGAGTGCCCCATTAAATTGCATGTGTTGAATGTTAAACGTCACTCGAAGCTAGCGCTAACGCAGTATTGTGATATGGGCATATATTTTAAACTTTAATGTATTTGCTGCTCAGCTCTGATAAGCAAAGTACAATTTACTGATATGAGCAGGATGGTACGTAAAAGTAAAGAAACTACTTCTGAAGAGCGAAAGATAATTTGAAATCTTTTTAAAGTGGTGAATCAGGAAGAAAAATTAGTGATATAGTGAAAAAGAGTTACGCAACTGCATATGATATTACAAAACGTTTGAAAAATTCATCGGACTTGAATAAAAGCTTAGGATTGGTCGTCCGAGTAAACTGACATTGAGAGATAAGAGGAAAATTCTTTTAATGATAAAGAAGGGACCTACGACACCGTCCTCCAAAATTGCCTCAGAAATAAAAGAGACCTCCCGAACAGAAGTTGACCCTCGAACAGTCCGAAGAGTACTCAGAAATGAGGGGTATAGGGCTATAACTTGCAAAGGGAAGCCTTTTATTACTAAGGTGAACAAAAGGAGGAGACTGGATTTTGCAAATGAATTCTCGGGCAAACCAAAATCGTTTTGAAAGAAAGTTTTGTTCTCCGATGAGAGTAAATTTTGTGTTTACCGATCGTATGGACGAGTTTTGACTTGGAGGAATGCAGGCACCGAATTAGATCAAAAAAAATGTTCAATCAACTGTCAAACATGGTGGTGGTGGAGTCATGGTATGGGGATGTAGGGCAGCATCTGGTGTAGGGACGCTTGTATTCATCGACGAAATCATGAAGAAAAGAAAACCGCCCAAGTGCGAGTCGAACTCGCGCACGAAGGGTTCCGTACCATCTGTATATATAAATATGAAAGAGACTATGTATGTTACCTCATCAAATGACAGACCTTGGTTGCAGGCAGGATTTTTTGGATGAAAATCATGTCTGTTGTATGGGAGCCCCACTTAAATATTCACTTTGTTCTGTTTTTAGTATTTGTCGTGGTAGCGGCAACAGAAATACATCATCTGTGAACATTTCAACTGTCTAGCTATCACGGTTTATGAGATACAGCCTGATGACAGACGGACGGACGGACAGCGAAGTCTTAGTAATAGGGTTCCGTTTTACCTTTGGGTACGGAACCCTAAAAAGAAGTATACCTTAAGATCTTGAAGGAAAATGTAAAGATCAGTGATAATGATTTACATCTGAGCAACGATTTTTACTTTAAGCAAGATAACAACCCAAGGCACACTGCTGAAATGGTTCGATCGTGGATATTATGTAACACTCCTCATACCTTAAAAATACCACCCCAATCACCAGATCTCAATCCTATAGAGCATCCATGGGATATGTTGGATAAACGGGTGCAACAACACAACATAACGTCTAAACAGCAACTTATAGACCTGGTACAGGAAGAATGGACAAAAATAGGTACCGACTTCACCAAAAAGTTGGTACATTCCTTGTCAAATAGACTGCAAGCAAATAGACTGTTACTAAGCCAAAAGGCAATTCAACCAACTACTAAATTTTAAGTAATTAAAAGTGTGTTTTGAATTAACATAAAATTACGAATACTTTTGTCCAACCAAATTCTCAATTGTGTAGTTACTTTTATTGCTACTGTTTGTTTTTGTCATGAATTTTATTTTGAGTTTTATTTAATTTGTAAAAAAACGTTTTCCAAATAATAACTTTTTTAACTTGTCTTTTCCTCTTTTTATTGTTAGTAACATCACATTACGAATACTTTTGTCCATCAGAGTATGTTGTAAAGGGTCCGCCATATAACGGTTTTTTTTTTTCAAGTAGTGCTTATTTCTATGTCTGATTTGACAGATAATTAGTTGTATCCTTCCGCTGAACGAATATGGTTGTGTATACGCTTGAACAACGCTGGGAAATATTACGACATTACTTTGAAAATCATTGGAAATGTTGCAGAATGTGTGCGAAAATTGCGTACGAATTTTGGAAGAAGAGAAGCACCGTCAGCCCCGTATGTTCGTTGTCTTGTGAAAAAAGTGAAAGAAACTAGCATCCTCATCAATAAACCAAAGCGTGAAAAGCCAAAAATAGTGCGTACACCAGAGAATATTGCTGCTGCGGCAGAAAGTGTGCGTGAAGCGCCATCAACATCAATTCACCGTCTCAACAATTGAACATTTCGGAGACATCATTGAGACGAATTTTGAATAAAGACCTTGATATGACGCCATACAAAGTCCAATTGGTTCAGGAGTGGAAGCCAACTGACCATCCAATGCGTTTTCGCTTCGCTAAGTGGGCCTGCGATCGACTTACAGAAGATGCCGATTTTGCCAAAAAAAAATCATCTTTTCAGATGAAGCTCATTTTGATCTTGGCGGGTATGTAAACAAGCAAAATTGTCGCATTTGGGGCACAGAAAACCCGCACGCATACATTGAAAAGCCGGTGCACCCAAAACGAGCCACTGTTTGGTGCGAATTTTGGTCCAGAGTCATAATTGGACCATTTTTCTTCGAAAATGAGCAAGGAGTGGCCGTTACAGTCAATGGCGATCGTTATCGGGCCATGTTGAACGAATTTTTGTTCACAAAAATTGATGAGGAGGATATTGGCAACATTTGGTTTCAACAGGACGGCGCTACGGGCCACACAGCCGAAGCTACAGTCGATGTTTTGCGCCCTGTTTTTGAAGATTGCATTATCAGCCGCAGAGCTGATGTCGTTTGGCCACCTCGGAGCTGCGATTTGACACGGTTGGACTATTATTTGTGGGGTGCCGTCAAAGATAAGTGTTACGCCGACAAGCCAGAGACAATTGACGCTTTAAAGGACAATATTCGTGAAGCCATTGGTGAAATACAGCTAGGGTTGCCAACTATACTGTTTTAAACAGTATTATACTGTTTTTCACTAAATTATACTTTTTACTGTTGAACAAAAATAAAGTATACAAAATACTGTTTTCAGCATCAAAATGCAAACCCATTAATATGTATTATACTTAGCCGCTCATACAAATTTGTTTTTAATTAGTTAGACGGAGCTCACTGCTCATTGCAGCGCAGTCACAAACAAATCACACAAATCAGTTTCTGAACGAATCTGTCAATGTCAAATATTCAAGACTGTCACTCACTGACAGACATGTGAGTGAGTGTGTGTGCTCTCAGAACGTAACCTTTTTTCGCGTGGACCTTGTTTTTGTTTTACAACTTTAATCAAATTAAAGTGACTAGGCTTAAGTTTAACAGTGATATAACGTCTTAAAGACGAACAACACCGACGTATTGGCCAGAACGTCACCAGGGGCGGATATAACTTTGAAGTGGTCAAGGAATTGGCGTCTACCTTGGCTCACTAATGACCAGCGACAACAACATCAGCGTTGAGATAAAACGCAGAATTACTCTTGCCAACCGCTGTTTCTTTGGGCTCAAGAGGCAATTGAGAAGTAGAGCTCTCTCTCGGAAAACCAAGGTAAGGCTATATACGACCTTAATCATCCCAGTCCTCCTTTACGGCGCAGAGGCTTGGACCTTAACAAAAGCGGAAGAAGGTGGCCTTGGTCGTTTCGAGAGGAAAATTCTGCGTACTATCTACGGTCCCGCTTGTTCAAACGGTGTATGGAGGAGAAGATTCAACGAAGAACTGTACGGGTTGTAGAGCGACATCGGCCTGGTACGACGTCTACGGATACAGCTTCTAAGGTGGATAGGCCATTTAGAGTGCATGGAAAATACAGCTCCGACCCGAAGAGTCTTCGAAAGTACCCCGGAAGGAAGGCGCGGCAGAGGACGGCCGCATCAACGGTGGCGCACGCAGGTGGAAGGGGACCTTAACCAACTGGGCGTGCGGCGCTGGAAACAGCTGGCCAAAGACCGTGCCAGCTGGAGACGCCTGTTGGCTGAGGCCCAGGTTCACCACGGACTGTCGCGCCAATTAAGTAAGTAAGTAAGCGCTGACAATACAAATGCAAATTTTGGACATAATCATTCATTGTACGCAAACATATTAGAGGTTGTGCCAGACTTTTTTTTTTTTTTTTGTTTTTTTTAATTTGCGCGCACTCAAGGTCTAATAACCTTATTATGTCGGTGACACAGTGCGGGCAGAAGGCAGAGAGGAAGAGGAATAGAGGAGATGCCGATGGACATTGATCTTAAATGCTTGCATGTTGCATTGAGGGGGGAAAACCGAATCCGGCAGGGAGTTCCAGATTCGCGTGGTTCGGTTAATGAAAGATTCTCTATATTTCACTGTACGTCCGAAAGCGGGCTTCAGGGTATATTGGTGAGCATTCCTAGAGAGACGTGTATTGCGGGAGAAATGTTGAAGGGACGGAATGCAACTGGCTATTTCATCAGAGCATTTTTGGTGGTAGTAACGATAAAACAGGGAGAGGCAGGTAACATTCCTGCGGTGTTCCAGCGAGTTTAATGTTTTGGTAATGCTGGAGTCACCTATCAGTTTTATGGCTCGTTTTTGTATTCTGTCTAGTAGGTGCAGTGAGGTCTTGGAAGCACCGGACCAGACATGAGCGTTAAACTCTAATTTGGGGCGAATGAACGCCTTATAGATTGTAGCCAGATCTAAGGGTGAGAAATATTTCTTGCATCTGTATAAGAAGCCTAGGCATTTCGCAGCATTCTTGGCGACACTGAATATATGGTCGCTCCAGTTAAGATTGTGAGCAACACTCATACCCAGGATGGAAAGCTTTTGAGTTTCTGAGATGCAAGTGCCATTCATCGATAATGGCTGCGGGTTATTTATACGCTTTAACGACAAGAGACAGCATTGTGTTTTGGAAGCATTAAATTCCACTCTATTGTTTTTACCCCATTGGAGGATGCTGTCGATATCGGAATTTAATGAGCTTAACATACGCTGCCGCTCATTATCTACAGCCGAAGTGCAGGGTCGTAAACTGGTGAACGAATATGAGAAGCTAAGGGTACTGTCGTCAGCGAAGGAGTGAATTGGATTAGAAGTAACAGACAAGAGATCATTTATAAAAATGAGAAAGAGTGTCGGAGACAAAACCGAGCCCTGGGGAACACCGGCATTTACAAAGTGAGTATCAGACTTGAATCCGTCCAAAACAACTTGAATTGAACGATTCGAAAGGTAGCTTCTAATCCATTGAAAGAGAGACTCATCGATCCCAAAAGCACGCATTTTCGACAAAAGGGCTTCATGCCAAACCCTGTCAAATGCTTTCGAAATATCCAGTGCAACAATTTTGCTTTAACCTGCTTGGTGAAGCGAGTGATTCCACTTTTCAGCGAGATATGCCATCATATCACCAGTGGATCTGTTGCTGTGGAAACCGTATTGGCCGTCAATGAGGAGTTTCCGTGATTCAAGATATTTCATAAGCTGACGGTTAATCAGCGTTTCCATGACCTTGGAAAGAAGGGACGTTAGTGCAATGGGTCGGTAGTTGGAGGGAGAAGATGATTCGCCTTTTTTGGGTATAGGCTGGACAAATGCTGTTTTCCACTTACTCGGAAAGAGCCCAGAGGTGTAGGAGAGGTGAAAAAGCTTACGCAGTGGTTTTGCCAGCGTAGAAGAACACCTCTTCGGAACTATTGGGGCAATACCATCTGGACCAGCGGATTTGAGTATGTCGAGATCTTTAAGAACCCTTGCGACTGTACGAGTGCGGAAGTGGATTGGTTCCATGGTGGAATATACGCACTCTAGTTCAGGCGGAGACAAAGTACAGGCTGGCAGCTGAGAACTGGTTGCGAAATGGGCAGCAAGTAGGTTAGCTTTGTCTAAGGGGGTGACAGCTGGAATGTCATTGTGGATGAGCGTCGGTATAGACGACTTAGTTGAGTTTTTTACGTTTTTTACAAACGACCAGAAACTTTTGCTACCTTTGGGACATTGAAGGATTTTACGCCTTAATTTTTGGTCCGTCGAATGTGGGTGTTGCAGTCATTTCTGGCTCGTATGTACTTTTTTCGATTTTCCTCAGAACTGTTTGCCTTGTAGGCCCGAAAACTTAGCTCTCTGAGCCTAATAGCCTCTTTGCAGCTCGAGTCAAACCACGTATTATCCTTAGGCCTGGTGCTTTTAATCTTGCTGGGAATAAAATTTGCCATGCCAATTCGGATAATGTTTACGATAATATCAGTTGCGGCGTCCACGTCGTTGTCGAGGAAGCACAACGACCAGTTAAAGATCCGAAAGAAGTTGTTAAGGCCGCACCAGTTGGCTTTCTCGTATAGCCATAGTGTTCTCTTAGGAGCTTTTTCTTTAACTGGATGGTGGGAGTTTGAGAATTTTGCTGATATCATGCAGTGGTCAGACATGCCTAGGGGTTCCAATTAATCGATCGTGTATTTGTCATGCTGAGAGGTAATAAACAAGTCCAGTGTGTTGGCGGTATGACCAGCAACATCGGGGATACGTGATGGCTCATTCACAAATTGAGTTAAGTGATTTAACTCAGCAAAACTCAGCCATGAAACAAAAAAAGAGTCTTCCCAAGAAGTTTTTAATCGAACTATTAATAACTTCATACATTTTATTGATAAGGCTAATTTGTATTTAGAGAAATAGTTCAATTTCAATCAGACTAATTGGCTTTCTTTAATTAGCTTTTTTTTTTTTAGAGACTCGCGCAGGTTCAAAAGTTTTTATGTTCTCTTATGATGCGTTTACACACACAACCTGAACGGAGTGCAGTGGTTGGGGTCGTTGATGTTCGTTCACTACTCTCAGGGGTGGTTGTCCTAGACCTAGATAGGACGAGAGCCGACCAAATTCCGCGTTGGTTATAGTTCATAGTAATTCGTTCGAGCACTGTAGTATTGCATACGCAGAGGATGAATTTCAGTTGATCATATACTGTGAGTGTTATGCCTGCAGCAGTACGTCTGGTCACTTTCCATTCACAACTGTGCCACGGCCACCCCTTCATTTGTCATTGAAGTCTTCGGTCACATTTGATCATTTTGAGAAATCGAAATTGAGACAATCGAAATTTATGTAGACTTAATATTGGTATGGATGGTTTATATTCAAAATTAACAAATTTCAAACCCATTTATTAGAAACACTTCAGAAGAATTTCGAAACATAACTAAAATTGTCTCATATCCATTTTCTGTTCCCGCCACCTCAGCATTTACTGAAAGAGTCTTTTTCAGTAATGAATGCTAAGTGACGGGAGGTTAGAAATAGAGCATCTATTAATTTAATAGAAAACTAGCTCCTCATTTATTTCAATTTCAGTTAAAATTGTGATGAGGCGTATGAAGTTTTTAAAAAAGATTGTAAAATAGTAAGTTGTGCGAGAAGCTCTAAAAAATATGTATTTAAAACAGTAAATAAATAAAATACTGTTCAATTTTCTAAAATACTGTTTAATATTCTACATAGACCTGAATATACTTTATTTCTTGTAAAAAAAGTTGGCAACCCTAAATACAGTTGCGCACAATCGATAATGTGCTTAAAAATTGGACCGATCGTGTAGGCTACTGCATGGCCAGCCGAGGCAGCCATTTGAATGAAATTCTTTTCCATTATTAAAGTGGAAACACAATCTGGCCTGCGCGCGCGCGTGCTTTTGACAGGCTTTGTACCGACTTACGATATAATGTGTCAGACGCACGCAACCACAATTCGCAACACACAATCTGGCTTCAAGTCAGCTGCACGTAGAGAGCTTAGGAATATGACAATACTATGTTCTGTTTCCTCAAAACTTACACATATGAATTCAGTGCAGAAAGAAGAGTAGATTTGTGTACTGTTTTATTTATATGATTTAATAAGAACATTTCAGCTCAAATACAGGTATATGCTTATAAAAAAATATGCATTTAGTTCTGTAATACCCATCATGATTAGTTTGCATCCAAAAAATCCAATAATAAGCTACAAAAAAGGTATGCATGCTGAAAGCGAACAACTCGGAACACTACATGACAAGACACTTTACACTATTCTGCTACAATCGAACAACACAATGAAATACATCTGTTAAACGCACGCCTTGAGTAGAGAGTAGCTCTACTCCGGCGCGTTGCTCGACTTTACGATATGAGGTCGAGCAAAAGTTGAGGTAACATTGTGTGTTAAGCACGGTTCACATTGAACGATTTATCGAGCGATTTGCTTGACAATCGTGGTTGGACGACAAATTGTGTATGCAAAACCAATGTGAACGCTCTAGCTACAAGTCGGTACGATTTGTAGTCAGGAAGTTGAAAATTTCCAACGTTTTGCTTGACAGCCGTGGTTGAACGATTTATCGTTAAGTGTGAACCGTTGTCGTACAACTTCAGAGCATTTTTTCACTTTTGCTTGTGCGTTCAGAGAAACAACACCAACTTTGAGCGGAATGAACGATATGACTTCAAACGAAGAGAAACAAGAAAAATTATTTTTCTTAGAAACTCATCATATGTTACTATCAATTCGCAAATAATTACGAAAATCCTCTAGCAAATTTTCGTGAAAATCTCTTAACAGTTACCGATGAGAAATTATTACGTTTTCCGACCCATGATTTAATCCACATTCGCTTTTTTTTTCTTCATTTTCGAGTATTTCATCAATAATCATCCCTGTAACCAGAGCATGCGCCGCCATGTTAATACTTCGAAATTTCTATCGCAAGTGAAGTCGGTCAACAAGTTGTTTGGTGTGAACGCTACGCATTATTTGGTCGTCAAGCAAATCGCTTGATAAATCGTTCAATGTGAACCGCGCTTTACTTCATTAGATATTGTTGTTCCTACTCATGCTGTCAAAAGCACGCGCGCGCGCAAGCCAGATTGTGTTTCCACTTTTAACCGGAAGGATTGTACTTTCAAATAAAAAAGCAAATTTGAGAAAATATTCAGTAGTTTTTTGTTTATAGCATTTTCAAAAAAAAAAAAAAAAGTTATTTGGCAGACCCTTTATATGTATGAATAACATAATGAAACTATGATCGAATCACCATTGCCAACAACTTTGTTCTCCGTTTCTTTTGATTTTGATTGCACTTACCTAATTGTGAATATATCGTATCTATTTATTGATTTATCTGCTTCTCTATGTATCTAAACACATACTTAGAACTAGAAAATATTTGATTTTATATTTATATTCTAATTTATAAAATACGAATAATATATTTCACTAAGCAAATTTTATTTGTTCGCTTCTTTGTCATGCGTACCATAAATGTGATAAGCAATTTCATCTTTTCCTTGTATCTTAAATGAATAAAATAAAAAATTCACTGTCCAGTCGTACGAGTATGTCCCGGACGAAAATTTAAATAAATTACATCCAATCACGGATGCTAGTATAAAAGGAATCAGAATTCCAATATTCAATTCTGGGTTCTGGAACTCCTTTCAGGAGCGATTCGGGCAAGTTGAAAATGAAATTGCTTGCACATTAGATGGAAAGAAAAAGATAAACAGAACACAACCGGAACAGCATGTAAATCAATTGTATACACCGCGAACCATTGCCTCACGATTTCTAGTGTGCCATTTGCAAGTCAATATCCGGATATAGGTTCGTCGAAACGAAGCATTACACAGGGCATAGCAGACCGGATTGATTGTTGAATTAATATAGCACAGGGCATAGAAAAACTCCCACAATTCGTCCGGTATACAGTCGGAGCATGTAGTTAATGGTTTGATTAAAACTAAAATATTGTATGGTGTCCAGGTAATTATGAAACTTAGTAGGATGGCAGAGAGTGTTTTCGCTGCTTTCGATTCTTGACGCTTCTCCTGGGATTTCTTCTTCTTTTTAGCTTGTCGCGCCGTCAGGGGTTGTGTCGGTTTGCCCAAGGGTTTCGGAATGATTTTCGCATTCAATGGTATACGAATGTCGGGTGCTGCATGGGACATTCGTCGCACTACTGGCAGACTGTATTCAGAATCGCGTGACGGCAATTGTCGTCTCGGTGGTACGGACATCACGGGTAGAGGAACATCATCCTGTATCATTTTAATAGACGGAGCATGCTCGTCGCCCGCTTTGCCGCCATCCGATGGCAGACGTATTAGTATAGTATAGACGGAATCTTGACTAACCGATCGTGAGCCAAGTCGATTGCTGTTTGGTAGTGAGCGCGAGTCGCGTGGTCCCGTAATTTCTTGAAGTTGCGAAATAGGCGTAAGCGGTGGTCGTAGCGGAGTCGGTGACACATCGGGTATAATCATGCCTGGTGCTCGTACAGTATTGTACGGATCACGAATGACATTCATCGATGTGCATCTAATCAAGAAAAGTATATGGAAGAAAAAAGAATGCAAAAAGATTAAACCAAATGAATGTAAATAGGTTCAGGTGTACATATGGTATGTATCTTGATTTATAAGACTTGCAGACTTGTAGATAAACGTTAACACTAAACAGCAGTTTCAAGCCAAAACACAACATAATGACTTTCCTTCATTTTCTTTCTATTTTTATTTTTTTACAGAACATTTGCAACATGTACTGAAGTAAATTAACATAAATTCTCAAACGGTGCGTTTATATGGAATTTTACAATTTTATTTTACTCTACTTGGTTACCGATCGATTTGGAATTTGTAGATCATCGTCATCTGGGTAATTAGAAGCGTTCCGAATAATGTTTTTGAGTACGCCATCCTTACGAGAACAAGAAAATTTAGACATGCGACTAAAAAATCGTGACTAGACTAACAATCTAGGTGGTAAACGACTAACAAAGGCCTCGTAGGGGTAGTGTATCCGACATGCGCTGGCCCGTAAAATAGCCATCAGAAGCCACTGCAGCCGAACATCTAGCAGCTCTGTAAGTAAGTCCTATTTCCATTTGAACTCACGAACGGAAAAGGGCGAATGACGAGTTTCCTGCGCCACAAAACAGGATAAGTGTCGGTTAGGCTACGGCCCGGCAAGCCATACCTGGAAAAGACCAACAAAAGCCAAAAAAAAACCAATGACGACCCAGAAAACAACAAACGAAAAAAAAATTATATTCGGCTTTGTACGTAGAATGTAAGGTCCCTCAACAGACCATGTGCAATCGAACACCTTGCGGAGGCTCTAGACTGCTATAAGTGCGATGGGATGGACCACGCAAAAAGAGGATGAGAAACTGTGATATCTATTAAGGCGACTTCTACAAAGAGAGAAGACAACGCTTATTCGGATGCAGGTTTGTTATTAGAGGTAGACTCAGGCAAAAAGTCCGGAGCTTCCGGCATGTAAGCGAACGCCTCATGACAATCCGCATCAAGGCTAAATTCGCAAGCATCAGCCTAATTTGCGCTCACGCCCCTACCCAGAACAAGGAGTACGCTTCAAAAGACGACTTCTACGACCTCCTAGATGGGACCTATGCCCAATGTCCCAGTTACGATGTTAAAATCGTACTGGGAGACTTTACACAATCCCACATCCGAAAATGGATTTAGGCTGATAGACTTCGCAACGGGGCGAAATCTTCTAGTTGCTAGCACGCGTTTCCCACATCCCATCTCAACATCCACAAAGGGACTTGGCGATCTTCGGATCAATCAACCGTCAGCCAGAATGACCACATTGCGATTGATGTCAGGCACGCATCCGATATTTTGGATGTACGAACTTTTAGAGGAACCAACATCGACTTCGACCACTATCTTGTGGCAGCCAGTTTGCGGCTGCGAATATGCCTGACCCGGAAAAATCGAGTAAGGCCAGCGGCGTACAACGTCGCAATGCTACAATCGCAAGAGACCGCCAGAGCCTATGCCAATCGCGTCTCCTTCAAGCTCTCGGAAAACCCTCCAACACCTGCTCAGACCGTACAACACCAATGGACCCGTTGTCAACAAGCTTTAGAGAGTGCTGCTTCTGAGGTACTGGGTTTCAAACCGCCACCAACAAGAAACCCATGGTTTGACGACGAGTGTAGGAGGGCACGCGCAGCCAAGCAGCAAGCCTATCACGAGGCGCAGCATAGAAGGACGAGAGCTGCTAGTGAGCCTTATGAGCAGAAAACGAGGGAGGAACATAAGCTTCTCAAAACAAAAAAAAAAAAAAACAGAGAGCATGAGAAGCTCGCGATCGTAGAGATGCTATCGCAGGAATGACGTTCGGAGGTTTTATCAAAGAATAAAACAAGTCTTGGCCAGAACGTTTGTATTGGCAGATATAAGTTCGAGGTAGCTAAGGACATCGTCTACCTTGGCTCCGCAGGGACCGGGAACAACGACATCAGTTCCGAAATCAAACGCAGAATCACTCTTGCCAATCGCTGTTTCTTTGGGCTCAGGAGGCAATTGAGCAATAGAGCCCTCTCCCCGAACGGAAAAGTTGACAAAGCAGACGTACGGAAAGTCTGCTAAAGTGCAGTCGTGGGAATATTTGGTTGGCTGTTGGTGTCCTCACTGGGCACTGCAGCCCCACAATGACTTCTGCAGAAGCTGCAGGGACGAAGAGGAAGTTGAATCCATTCGAATAAAGCTGCTAGCGCAAACGGACTGTCTGCTGAGGCAGCTGGGGATGACCTGGTTAGGAGCATGCACCAGCTCAGCTGTAAAATATGGTCAGAGGAAAGCATACCCGAGGAATGGAGTCTCAGCATCGTATGCTCGATCCACAAGAAAGGAGACCCCTCTGACTGCGCCAACTACAGAGGAATAAGTCTTCTTAACATCGCCTACAAAATCTTCTCTGCCGTTTTGTGTGAACGCCTGAAGCCTTTTGTAAATAAGCTGATAGGTCCTTATCCACCATCGACCAAATCTTCACACTACGGCAGATCCTGGAAAAAACCAATGAATTTCAAGTCGACACTCAACACGTATTTGTCGACTTCAAGGCCGCATACGACAGCGTAATTAGAGGCGAGCTATACAACGCTATGTCTGCCTTTGCTATACCTGCTGAACTCATCAGACTATGCAGGATGACTTTGGAGAATGCACGCTGCTCCATCCGAATCGGTGAACACCCTACCGATAGTTTTGATGTCCAAAAAGGATTTAGACAGGGCGATGCGATGTCGTGTGATTTCTTCAACATCATATTGGAAATGATTGTGCTAAAATCACTGGCCAATACAAGAGGCACAATCTATTTCAAATTCTCCTTGCATACGCCGACGATATTGACATAATAGGTAGATCACAGCGAGAGGTCAATGAGGCGTTTGCGAGTATTGAGATGGAGGCGGCGAAAATTGGTTTGGCAGTAAACGAGGGCAAACTAAATACATATACATATGTTGTCATCGAAAAAGGACACTCACCACCGACGTCTTGGCCAGAACGTTTGTATTGACAGATATAAGTTCGAGATAGTTAAGGACGTCGTCTACCTTGGCTCCGCAGTGACCTGGAACAACGACATCAGTTCCGAAATCAAACGCAGAATCACTCTTGCCAATCGCTGTTTCTTTGGGCTCAGGAGGCAATTGAGTAATAGAGCCCTCTCCCGAACGACAAAGTTGACTCTTTATAAGACCCTTATCATCCCGGTCCTGCTGTACGGCGCAGAAGCATGGACGCTATCAAAAGTGGATGAGGAGGCCCTTGGTCGGTTCGAGGGAAAGATTTTGCGCGTGATTTTCGGGCCTATAAACGGAGACGGCGGATGGAGGAAAAGATTCAACCACGACATGAGTCTAGTCAGGCGTCTACGGAATCGAACCCCGGGGGACGAAGAAGCAGAGGATGGCCGCACTTAAGATGGCGCACACAGGTGGAAGGGGACCTCAGCCAACTGGGTGTGCGGCAGCGGAAAAGGCTAGCAAGAGGTCGTGCTAGTTGGACGGGCATATTGGTTGCGGCCCAGGTTCACCCCGAACTGTAGCGCCCGTTAAGAAGAAGAAGATATACTGTGACTGTTGTGCCTTCCCCATCATAACAGCTGTGTTGCACAATTTTTGTATTTCCTCGCTATGGACAGGCTCCCATTTGTTTCGGTCTCTGCATAACTCACTTGAAGGTAAACAATTGGTCGTCACATTTCTATAATACGTATCTTTCCTAACCTAAAACACGTATTCGAGCGCTTCTAGTTACATGCAGCAAATAAATTCGAATTTCAATATAAAATTCCACATGTGTTTGGTGCATTTTGTGAAAAGACAGAGTGCAAAGTGCATTTGTAAAGTATCAAACCAACAAAATAGAATTTCTTTTTGATTTCAATTAATTTGTTTGTCATTCCGTATACGTATCAAACCAACAAGAGCACTAGTTATCAGAACCATTGATTTTACGACGACAAAACGACCCAATGCGATCGCGCTACGTTCACTTTAAAAATTAAAAAACCAAAAAAACAATTTAAACAAATTCCTTGCATTTTCTTTGAATTTTTGTTTTTCGTTTGCAATAAATGTATTTCAAAAACAAAATCAAAATCAAAACAAAAAAACGAATATTTTGTATATTTTGGCTTTTACTACCTGGATACGGAGCTTTGTAAAGGAGTTTCTATGGTTACAGGTGTTGCATACCCTAAATCCGACGGATCCTCATGTTCATACACAAAATCATCAGAATCCTCACGTCCCGAATGCCACCACGCAATACACCATTCCTTAATGCCGCCAAAGCATTTGTTGCTTTTCCGTACGTTACTACCGCTTTTCACCTACACCCACCAAGAGAGAGACGAGAAAATAGAAGAACAAATCGACAACTGTCTTAAGTGCATAGTTAGATAGGGCAATCGTCTCGCTATTATTCCACTTGGCTATGATCCAAGTGGATAGACCACAGACAAAAACGATGGAAGAGAGTACATAATTGAGTTCAAATGAGGATACTTACACTCGATCGTCGCGAATGGATTCCGTGATATGCGGCATCGGAAAGCACGGCATTTGTCATGTAAACGCTTTCGGCATCGGCTGATGACTCAGAGCGAGGGCGTCGCCAAGTATCGTGGTCATTCCCTCCAACATGCGATATGGACATCATGCCGGCGTGATTGACGGCAGTGTTCTCATCACTGAAATAAAACAAATAACCAAATAGGATGATGGTGTTTCTAATTAATTTTCTTTTTTTTTATCCAGATATTAAAGGAATTGAATCTAAATTGCATTTGAGTGCCTTTCACGTTCCTGCGAATTCTCAGATGACCATGTAATGAAATTCCAAACTACCGTCAACTACTAGCTCCTTAGCGTCACATTCAGTCATCTGAATAGGCAGTCGGTCAACTGGTATGAGACGGCTCCGCCTTTTGCAACTACCTATACACTATATAGGAGACAAGAGCATGGTATCACTGGGATTACCCGTACTTTCCCACCTTGATACCAGTCTTCCTTCCGTTTAGCTTTCTCAGGAATTCATGATTTTGTATTTTCTTTTTTCTTCCTCTTTCTCGTCCTTTTTTAATTCAAGCCGAAGGAATGTTAATGTGAGATATTAAACGGTAAGGTAGTGTCTAGCATAGATTACATTAAGGATTGGCGTGGTGAAAGGATTTGAATTATGCCTGATATTCATCCTTTTCTGCTTTATCCTGCTTCCTTATGACAGAATCCTTCAAGCATGACCCTTACTGACTATTTCCGTATCGGTGATTCAGCCTTGATTCTTTAATAACAGTAATTAAACTTCTTTGGATATGGATTTTGTGATCTTTATCTGATGCAGGACTGGCACATAGATAGAAAACAACGGGCTAAAGGTTGTATCAACAAAGGACTCATCATTTTAAGTGAAGCAAGCGTCAAAGGACATGAATTACTGTGGAAATGCTAATGAAAAAGAAATTCTTGAGAAGAAGCAGAGATCCTTTCCTCGGTTAGAAGGTATAAAAAAAACCTTAACCTGAAGCTCAAAGGAACGACACTATTGGCAACGACTTACTTACTTACATAGGTGGCGCTACAGTCAACCAACAAGCTTTCCTAGCTGGCACGGAATTTTGCCGGCTGCCAGTTGGTTATGGTCCCCTTCCACCTGTGTGCGCCACCTTAGATTCGGTCGTCCTCTGCTGCGTCGTCCCTCGGCGTTGGACTTGAAGACTCTTCGGACGGAGCTATGTTATTCACTCGCTCTACATGGCCTAGCCATTTTAGACGTTGGATCAGTAGACATCGTACTAGGCCGATGTCGCTGTACAGCCCGAAAAGTTCGTCGTTGTATCTTCTCCTCCACTCTCTGTTTATACAAATGGGAGCATAGATTGCACGTATCACTTTTCCCTTGAAGCGGCCAAGGACATACTCGTATTCGTCTGTATTCGTTAAGGTCCAGCGCTCTGCGCCATAGAAGAGGACCGGGATGATTAAAGTTTTATACAGGGCGCCGTGGCGCAGTAGTTAGTGTTGGACTCGGACGCACGATGAGCGAGTTCGGATCCAGGAAAACACTAACGCCATAGAATGTTTATTTCACGGCGTCCCTCCTCGGTGGGGTACTGGCAGAACCCCCCGTAATAGACTTGCCATGGAAAGGCTTCTCGAATCAAGCCGGAATCGGCATTTAACCGTAGGTCCTTTTCACCTGTGTGACCGAAGACGACCCAGAAAACAACCAAAGGAAAAGGAAAAATGATATTCGGCTTTGTATGTGGAATGTAAAGTCCCTCATCACACCACGTGCAGCCGAATAACTTACGGAGGCCCTTGACTGTTATAAGGCAGATATTACCGCAATCCAGGAAGTGCGATGGGAGGGACCGGGCAAAAAGAGGATGAGAAACTGTGATATCTACTACGGCGACTACTACAAGGAGAGGAGACAACGCTTACTCGGATCCAGATTTGTTATTTGAGGTAGACCTGGGCAAAAAGTCTTGAGCTTCAGGTATGTAAGCGAACGCCTCATGACAATCCACATCAAGGCTAAATTCGCAAACATCAGCCTAATTTGCGCTCACGCTCCTACCGAGGACAAAAGACGACTTCAACGACCTCGGAGGGCACACGCAGCCAAGCAGCAATCCTATCAAGAGGCGCTGCATAGAAGGACGAGAGCTGCTCGTGAGCATTATGAGCAGAAAACGAGGGAGGAGGATACGCTTCTCAAAACAATAAAAAGAGGGCATGAGAGCTTCGCGATCGTAGAGATGCTATGGCAGGAATGACGTTCGGAGGTTTTATCAACGAATAAAACAAACACACCAGGGATATAAGTCCAGAACGGAAGCCTGCAGGGACGAAAATGGAAACCTAGTAGTGGATTCACAGTCGATACTAAGAATCTAGAAAGACTACTTCTGTAGACTGTATAACGGCGATGACGAAACAGATCCCGCTGTCAGGCAGAATAATCCCTTCACAGCGGACGATGATAGCAGCGAATTCCGCCCCCTGACCTGGACGAAGTTAGGAATGCTTTTTCTAAGCTTAATTCCAACATAGCTACTAGAGTAGACGAACTACCGGCCGAACTCTTTAAGGCAGCTAGAGATGAATTGGTTGGGAGCATGCACCAGCTCATCTGTGAGATATGGTCAGAGGAATGCATGCCCGATGAATGGAATCTTAGTATCGTTTGCCCGATTCACAAGAAAGGAGACCCCATTATCTGCGCCAACTACAGGTATAAGTCTTCCGAGCATCGCTTATAAAATCTTCTCTGTTGCACTGTGTGAACGCCTGAAACCTGATTGGCCTATATCAGTGTGGTTTCAGGCCCGGGAAGTCCACTGTAGACCAATTATTCCCACTGCGGCAGATCCTGGAAAAAACAAACGAGTTCCAGATCGACACCCACCATACGATAGGCTGCATACGATAGCATAAATAGAGACGAGCTCTACAACGCCATGTCTAGTTTTGACATCCCTGTCAAGCTCGCCAGATCGTGGAGGATGACATTGGAGAACTCTCGCTGTTCCATCAGGGTCGGAAACGACCTAACCGGTACCTTTTATGTCAAAAAAGGTTTTAGACAGGGCGACACGCTATCGTGTGACTTTTTCAACATTGTCCTTGAAAGGAACATGCAAAACTCACTGGTCAATACGAGGAGCACAATCTTTTTCAAGTCCATACAACTGCTCGCATATGCGGATGACATTGACATAATTGGACGAAGTCAACGAGATGTCATTGAGGCCTTTACGAGCATTGAGATGGAAGCGGCTAAAATGGGACTGGCGGTAAATGAGGGCAAAACGAAATATATGCTGTCATCGAAAAAGGACACGAACCACCGACTTGGCTAGGGCGCACATATTGGTAAGTAGAATTTCGAGGTAGTCAAGGACTTCGTCTACCTAGGCTCCGCAGTTACATGCAGAAATGACATCAGTGCCGAAATCAAACGCAGAATCACTCTTGCCAACCGCTGTTGCTTTGGGCTCGGGAGGCAATTGAGAAGCAGAGCCCTCTCTCGAAACACCAAGGTGACCATATACAAGACCCTTATCATCCCGGTCCTGCTTTATGGCGCAGAGACATGGACCTTATCGAAAGCGGATGAGGAGGCCCTTGGTCGTTTTGAGAGAGAAATTCTGCGTACGATTTTCGGCCCGACCTGCATAAATGGGGAGTGGAGGAGAAGACTTAATAGTGAACTGTACGGGCTGTACAGCGACATGAACATAGCACGGCGTCTTCGGATCTAACGCCTAGGATGGCTAGGTCATGTTGAGCGCATGGCCCGGAAGATCTTTGAATCCAACCCCGAGGGGCGACGCGGTCGAGGATGGCCAAATTTAAGGTAGCGCAACCAAGTGGAAGAGGACCTTAACAAACTAGGCGTGCGGCACTGGAGACTGCTGGCGAAAGACCGTGCCAGTTGGAGAGGTTTTTTAAAGGAGGCCCAGATTCGCCATGAACTGTAGCGCCAAAAGAAGAAGAAGATATACTGCGAGTGTTATGCCTTCATCAGTATTTATATCACTCACCATTCATGTCAGCTGTGTTGCACAATATTTCCGTATAGGAGTTGTATTTATTGGTTATGGACGGACTTAAAACTACAGACCTTTCGCTCGACAGTCGGTGATGTTTAGCACTGCACCATGGCCACCCCAGCACTCCCCATCTCAGCACTAGTGTTGTTGTCGTTTGTCCCTAGCGAGCCAAGGTAGATGGAATCCTTGATCGCCGCCGAGATGTCGTTTTTGTGCGACTTTTTTGGTTGACAGCATATACATATTTCGTTTTACCCTCGTTAACCGAAGGACCCATTGTCTAAATCCTTTTTGAACATCAACTGTTTCGATTAATTAGCTACCGACCTTGTCATTCTGCACAATCCTACGAGTTTGGTAGGGATGTCAAAACTAGACATGGTGCTGTATAGCTCGTTGACGAAAAGGTGATGGGTATCGATTCGGTATTCTTGAGTCTTCTCCAAAATCTGCCGAAGTGCGAATATTTGGTTTATTGTGGAATTGCCTGGCCAAGCCGTCCGCTTGGTCTGTAAGCTTCGAAATTACCAGCTTAGTTTCATCTAGGTCGAGTGGATGGCAGTCTCTATCATCTTCGTCCATTGCGAACGGGTCATTCTGCCCGACAGCGGTATTAGATTTTTCATTTTCGTTAAACAGTCTACAGAGGTGTCGCTTCCATATTCTCAGCATCGACTGAGACTCTCCTACTAGTTGTCCGTCTTCATCCCTACAGGCTTCCGCTCTGGCTTTATAGCCCTGGCATGTTCGTTTTACTTTTTCGTTAAACTTGCGAACGTCATTCCATTGGCAAGGCAACGACTGGAACTAGAAAAAGAATAGGAAAGTAACTGGCGTGCTCATAAGAGTGTAACCAACTGACGCCCTGTCCAACCATCAGCAACATGTCGATATACTCGTACGAAGAACTACAAAAACTGAAGACCTTATACGTTTTTGTTTCCTCTCTATACAATCCAACAAGTTTCATCGTCAACCTAAAGCATCCCTTTCGACAAATGCACCTTTTATTTTACTGTAAGCAACATTTTTGTTTCCGTTAAAATTCCTTTCCCCGTATAAGGGTTATTACTTAATCCAAAAATGATACTTAACTGTACAAACTCAAGACTGAAAGGCGTATTTTACGTTACACACCTTGCCTTGCCGGAGGCTGGTAAAAAGGCATAGAAGGTCTAGCGTTTCCAAAACAATAGCCCAAAAAGCATAAAGCACTCCCATCGGACTGGTATGATGAGTTCTGCAACCCCCGCATGTTCACCCGTCTTTGTGTGATTTTTTATCATCATCTTCTCTAGTGTTGCTACGATTGTCTATATAAATGTGAAACTATGAATAACCCATACATGAGCCATGGTATGTATGTGTCAAGCTTATACCTGGAGGCAAACTGTGACTAACTTGAGATCTATGTAGGTCACAGTGGTAGCAGCTTGAAATCTGATATAAGCGGAAACACTGCCATCCTGCTGCCAGTTAAGAGGGACATATCCTGTTGCATTGTGCGAGCACATGACTACAACAACGCCATGAAGAGCCCACTCACACGTCGCACAAGGGGTGGGAATACGCGCACTCGAGATAAACAGGTAAACGTTGTTTTTGTTATTAACTTTGTCAAGAACGAGGCCGAAACCGAGGTGGGAGAATGTGGCAGCGTAGATGACGACTGACAGACAAACTAAGTGACTGGTTGTTGGAACAACTTGACAAGGATGCTGCCAGTATTTTATTCTCTTTTTGTCTTTTGTTATATTCCATTTCCCAATAGCTTCGTCTAACCTATGTACGAGTATTGTATATGGATTGCTCTGATCGTCCATGTCGGAAAGTTTGGTTCCGCGTGGGTGGAACGCTGTATTTTGATGGCTTCTCTTTCACGACTTTTTCTGATTGTTCTCTCATTTCATTCCAGAATTTTCCTTTACCATTTCTTTAAGCTGTTCTTCACTTTTAATTACCATTTGTAGAATCGGGTTAAGCGGAAGGCAAAGGTAAAATTTTATGGCTAGTGGTCGGGACTGTGCGGAAAACTGACGACATTCGTAAGAAGTATGTTTCGTAATAAGAGAACCCCCGCACTAAGTTTGCCTTTTAAATTTGGGGAATTTATTGATGCAATCATATTGTGTTCCCTATGGCCTTGGTATAGAAATATTCTCAGCTCAGCAGTCAAGCGAAAGGTTTTGCAGGTTTACTTGCGGGTCATTACAAACAACTGGTGCCACGGGACGGTTGGATTGACTCTTATGCCCAATGTCTGCCCGAGAGATATTTGGTTTTTAGCAACTCTATTCGGTAGCTGAGTGAAGGATTTCTGTGACCTTTAGGGTTTTTGACTTTTCTGATGAACAATAAATAAAATGAAATCATGAATGCCCTAAGTCAGCTGACTTAGATCACATTGACAAGTGAAAACGTACATTCTTTTTTTTGTTGTAATTTCTAGAGCAATTTGAATACTATGGATTTGTAAATTCTATTGCAATATAAAACCATTTAAACTACACGCCTGACCTCGACACAATTGACTGGTTGCCTGAACGACTACTGACAGGAGTACTTTCAGTTCGACGTTATTTTTGACAGAGAAGGTGGAAGAGAATAAAAACCGAGAAAATGCTAAACATCCTATTACCAAAGTTCCCAAAGATCTTAGGCCATCCAAAGATCTTAGGCCTATTTGTCTATCATCCTTTGTACTAAAAACATGCCTGTTGCAAAGGTAAATCGGTCGAAACGGCCTTGCACACTTTGGTGAGGAAAATTTAAAGATCAATCCGCCTTCAACCTCAAAGAATACACATTAGTAGCATTCTTGGAGATAGAGGACGGCTTCAACAACGTCACGCCGTAAACAACCACCAAAGCAAGTACCAAAAAACCTAATTGAGGACAACTTACTTATCAGGCCAGTGATCCATGGAGGATCTGAGCCTGAGCTATAGCTGCCTTCCATCCTTGACGGTCCCGGGCACGCTGCTTCCAGTTATCAAGACCAAGATGTCTTACATCCGCGATTACTCGGTCTTTATACCGGAGGTTCGGTCTTCCTCTTCTTCTCGAACCAGGAGGCTCGGAGTCGAAGATCCTCATAGCTGGAGCGTTGGTGTCCATGCGCTCGATGTGGCCGAGCCAGTATAGTCGACGGATCTTTACCTTCCGGACTACATCCACGTATTCGTACAGCTCGTAGAGTTCGCGGTTGTGTGTTCTTCTCCATTCACCTCCATTCACAGGACCAAATATCCGGCGCAGAATTTTTATTCCGAAAGAACCCAAAATCAGCTCCGCCGTCCTGCTTATCGACCAGCTTTCGGCTCCGTACAGCAAGACTGGCAGTATGAGTGTTTTGTAAAGCATGACTTTGGTCTTTCGAGTGAGGAGGTAGCAGCGGTTGCCAAGGGCGATTCTATGCCAGATCTCCACTGTGGGGTCATTTGTGGAATTTACGTTTGCCCGAGGTAGACAAACTCCTTAACTACCTCGAAATAGTAGCTGTCAATTGTTATATTTTGTCCCAGGTGGTGAGCGACGGATTGGTTTTTGCTTGACAGCATGTACTTCGTTTTGTCCTCATTGACCTTAAGACCAACTCGTTTTGCCTATTCTTCAATCGCCGTGAATGCTTCCACAATGCCACGACGAGAACACGCGATGATGTCGATATCATCCGCGTATCCTAGCAGCTGGACGGACTTGTAGAAGATAGTGCCTTCCCTGTTGACGCCTGCCCGTCGCACTATCTGCTCCAGCACCAGGTTGAAGAAGTCACATGACAGCGCATCTCCTTGCCGAAATCCGGTGCATGTTTCAAACGATTCCGAACTCCTAGAACCGAGTTGCACGGTGCATCGCGTATTTTTTGGCGTGGCGCGACACAACTGGATCAGTTTTCCCGGGATCCCGAATTCAGCCATCGCACCAAACAGTCCTTCATGATGAATACTGTCGTATGCGGCTTTGAAATCGATGAAAAGATGGTGTGTATCGATTCGAAACTCGTTGGTCTTTTCCAGGATTTGTCGAAGTGTGAAAATTTGGTCTGTAGTAGATTTGCCGGGCCGGAAGCCGCACTGGTAGTTGCCGATTAGTGCGGTGCAAAATGGCTTTAGACGTTCACACAATACGCTGGACAGGATCTTGTATGCGACATTGAGCAGGGATATACCTCTAAAGTTCTTGCAAGAGGTAGGATCGCCTTTTTTGTGGATGGGGCAAATGGCTATTTCATGAGAGCACTTATGAGAAAAGTAACGATAAAACAATGAAGGCCAGCAGATATTGGTGCGATGATCCAGTGAGTGTAATGAATTTGTGATGCTGGAATCTCCTTTGAGTTTTATCGCGCGATTTTGTATTCTGCCCAGTGAGTGCAGTGAGGTCTTGGATGATCCAGACCAGACCTGAGAGTTGAACTCCAACTTAGGACGAATGAACGCCTTAAAATTGTAGCCAGATCAGTGGGTGCGAGGTTGTCACTGATGCACATTCCCAGGATAAAAAGCTTGCCGGTTTCAGAGATGCAAGTGCCATTCATGGATAAGGGCATTGGGTCAGAGTAACGCTTTAAAGACAAAACACAGCATTGTGTTTTGGATGCATTAAATTAAATTTGGATGCATTGTTTTTACCCCATACAATGTTGCTGTCGAGGCATATAAAGCCATGCTGCAACGACGGACGAGAGCTGCTCGCGAAATCTATGAGCAGAAGAGAAGAGAGGAACACACGCTTTTCAGAAGAAAGAAGAGAGAGCACGGAAAGCGTGAGATGACGCCCGTAAGATTTAAAATAAGGTAAAACGAAGCGGCGGCCTGCAGGGATGAAAATGGAGAACTGGTAGTAGAGTCGCAGTCGATGCTGAGGATTTGGAAAGACCATTTCTGCAGACTGTATAACGGCGTTGACAGGCAAGATACCGCTATCAGGCAGAACGATCCGTTCGTAATGGACGACGATGTAAGAGAATTCCGTCCACCCGACCTAGACGAAGTCAAAATAGCGATATCAAGACTTAAGTCTAATAAAGCCGAGGGCGCAGACGGCCTGTCTGAGCTTCTTAAGGCGGCTGGAGATGAGCTGGTAAGGTGCATGCAAGGAATAAGTCTCCTTAACATCGCATATAAGATCTTCTCTGTCGTATTGTGTGAACGCCTGAAACCGTTGTGGATAACAGGTAAATCCACAATAGACCACCTATTTACGCTACGGCAGATCTTGGAGAAGACCCAGGAATACCAAATCGACACTCACCACCTCTTCGTTGATATCAAGGCTGCATATGACAGCGTGTATAGAGATGAGATATACAAAAGCCATGTCTAGTTCTAACATCCCTGCCAAGCTCGTCCGACCGGGATGACAATGGAGAATTCTCGCTGCTCTATTAATGTCGGTAATGAGCAAACCGAGACCTTTGATGTTCAAGAAGGATTTAGGCAAAGTGACCCGCTGTCATGCAACTTTTTCAACATCGTGCTTGAAAAGATCGTGCAAGAGTCACTGGCCAACATAAGAGGTACGATTTATTTCAAGTCTACGCAGTTGCTTGCGTACGCCGACGACATTATCGTGATTGGACGGACTCAGCGAGACGTCAATGAGGCCTTTGTAAGCATTGAGGTAGAAGCGGTTAAGATGGGTCTCAAGGTTAATGAGGGTAAACCAAATATCTGCTTACATCTAAAAGAGACGGTCAACACCGACGTATTGTCCAGAACGTCACCATGGGCGGATACAACTTTGAAGTGGTCAAGGAATTCGTCTACTTTGGCTCACTGATAACCGGCGACAACAACACCAGCGCTGAGATAAAACGCAGAATCACCCTTGCCAACCGCTGTTGCTTTGGGCTCCAGAGGCAATTGAGAAGTAGAGCCCTCTCTCGGAAAACCAAGGTGACACTATATAAGACCTTGATCATCCCAGTCCTCCTCTACGGCGCAGAGGCTTGGACCTTAGCAAAAGCGGATGAAGATGGCCTTGGTCGTTTCGAGAGGAAAATTCTGCGTACTATCTACGGTCCCGTTTGTTCAAACGGTGTAGGGAGGAGGAAATTCAACGAAGAACTGTACGGGTTGTAGACATCGACATCGACATCGGCCTGGTACGACGTCTACGGATACAACGTCTAAGGTGGCTAGGCCATGTAGAGCGCATGGAAGATACAGCTCCGACCCGAAGAGTCTTCGAATCCACCCCGGAAGGCAGGCGCGACAGAGGACGGCCGCATCAACGGTGGCGCACGCAGGTGTAAGGGGACCTTAACCAACTGGGCGTGCGGCGCTGGAAACAGCTGGCCAAAGACCGTGCCAGCTGGAGACGCTTGTTGGTTGAGGCCCAGGTTCACCACGGACTGTAGCGCCACCTAAGTAAGTAAGTGTAAGTGGGGGACATCACAATAAGCCCCCCCTAATCCTCTCTAACTCTCTATCTAGCAGCACGCAGTTGGTGTGGATTTGCATTAGACCCGGTATTGACTATTTGCCAAGATTAAAAAAGAGCAGTTTCGTTCGGCAATTCGCTCTTTTCTTAAAATAAAAATAGACAAGATCCACGGGAGTTTTTTGTATTGAATAAGAAATTTGAATTCATCAAGACAATTCAGGTCCCATGACCACAATTTTTTTAAAGCAATTATCAGACCGCAGAGCGACGTCATATAAATGTTTAGAATCGATTGGCACTTACCTCGAATTCGAACGTTTCGATGAATCCTTCTTGCCCGCCTGTAAATTCGGTAGATCCTTTTGCCGCTTCTTCGTCTCCCTCCATATCCGGTAGTATAGAAAGCACATTATCGTTACGGGAAAATAAAATGCCGCCAAAGCCGTCCCAAATGTGATATATTGATTCGTCTCGATAAACTGAATATAACATTCGTCCTGCGGTACCGTTCGTTTGCCCTCTATATACGGCCAACTGTAAATCCATGGCGGCCATAGCAATAAACTAATACCCCACGCGGCACTAATCATGACAGCCGCTCGACTAGTGGTACGCTTTGCGCGATATGTTAATGGTCTAGTTACACTAAAATATCTATCAAAACTTATAATTAGTAAGTTTAGTACGGACGCATTGGAGGCTAAATAGTCAAGAGCCAGCCATGTGTCACAGATGTGTGGACCAAGTGGCCAATAACCAAGTATAGTTGTCACCGAGAACAATGGCATCGAGATGAGACCAATTGCAAAATCCGCAATGGCCAATGAAAAGAGAAAATAGTTACTGATCGTCTGTAATTGCTTGTCGATTTTAAATGAAATCATGACCATAACATTGCCCGCCACCGTCAAAATACTCAATATAGCGGCTATAATGGCCAATACAACCATCTGCGGTATGGTATATCGTAGACCACGCTCTTCGACGCTCGTGGCATTTGTATGATTCGCCTGAGTATCTTCGAATACCAGCGTTGTGAGGTTCTCGAGTAGAACGAGTCCGGCTTGGGTTGTGGCTAATATTGCGGTTGTGGTTGTAGTCGTAGTTGTTGTTGTTGTCGTCGTGGTAGTGGTGGTTTTCATAAGAGTTGGTGATAATGGTGCTAGAATTGACGGTGGCGCTTGGCCCCCGAAACTGAAGCCATTGTAAGTGACCATTCTGATTGATACCGTCTAATGCAGTGTTCAATTGTAGAACAAGCAACGACAATAGTGATGATAGCGATGGTGATGATGAGAAGTGTGGTAAGCAGCCTCCTGGTCGCTTCGAAGAATGAAGTAACCGAAATGGTGACACTGTATGAATGACTGCGATGATGTTGTATGTAACGAAGCTGTAACGAAAGAAAACGAAGAAAATTAAATTGTTGCTAAGAAACAGCATTTATCTATGTAGGTTCGAGCGATATCAATTTTCACTGTCACCATGTAAACATTTTAGCGCAATGTGACACCAATTCGTGACTGTATCAATCTGACTACTCAAAATTCTCGAAAAATCGATGTGGCCCACACCACCCACACAAAGGATACGACAGCAGCTTTGTTCGAGTTTGATAAAATTCAAGTGCATTGTTTACAGACAGCTCTCGGCAAGGATCAAATTCAGGACAAAATGCAATGCAGCGCATGCATGCAGTGTTTGTGCTGACTTAATCCTAAACACCCTACAATACCATCCATCATTCAAGGACTTAGCTTTTACGGACATGTACTCGTATCTACGTAACATGGATAGTCAACGGGCAAACGAGCACATTTTGCAAATCATCCTTACCATGAATGTACCAATAGAGATGTGCACATGCCAGTTTAGCAGTCGAGTTAAATTGGGACTTTCCCAATTTTGCTCTACGGTCCAAGGAGACTGGAAGATTACTTCCTAAATGGAGTTTTATCTTTTCACAGTTCACGATTGCAGGTAATGAGTACATGTACAGATACGAAGCCGGAAAATCCCAATTTGCTTGTTAAAACACGATACATGCTCTGCCATCATGTGTCTAAGCGTAATATGGAATTTAATTTCCATCCATTCCGTGAGAGAAAAGGAACTTAATAGACAGCTGAAAATCGAATAAATTAAGCAAAGGCATGAAGGGAGAAGTTTCGGCGAATTAAATTCTTATCCAGGACTAACTACATTTCCATTATGGCGTGACAGGATTATATAATATTCTATATTCATTTGTTTATGCTGTGGATTAATTAAAAGGATTAAGAAAATCATTTACATCAGGTACACATACGGCAAGTTGTCCAGGAAGCCATCTGAAATTTGAATTAATCAACATCTGGGAAACAAACTACATATTTCTAGTATACTTGCACTAGCTCGGTCTTGAAGTTCAGGGTCTTCTAGGATCAAATGAAACCCCCGCACTAACCTTTATCAAGAATTGTTGCCGTAGGCAAACGATTCAATAGAAATGCAGTCGGTCCTGGAAGGCGGTGGATATGATTCAGCTATTCGCTCAAAACATGTGAACAGAAACACAAGAGGCTTAGGATTATTTCCCACGTCCTTTGTGGTAAGTGCACCATCAATCTAAATGTCACGAGTAGACATCACTCCAGCGTAGCTTGATTCCCAAAAGGTGGCTATAATCTCGATCCCTATGTTACCATAGAGACCATTCCTCACTAAACACCACTCTGCATCTACCATGTTGAGTGTGAGGTCAACGTAATCCCGGACGCATGGGAAACTGTCTGTACAGGTCATTGCTTTTTTTGGAGATCCTTTTCAAATGTAGATATCTGGTGATCATGATGGCACCTAAGTGCACGCATTGTTGAACGCCTCTATACGTGCTCTTAGTGCCCAAAGAATATCAATCTTTTTGCCTAGAGATAATGGCCTCCCTGTAGGATTAATATTTTTCCTCAACCTTTACCTCCCTACATACTCTTAGTGTCTAATTTGCTTTCTTCAGTATACCTCTGAGCTGAGATGTAGAGCTCTGACGCAGATACTGGTAGACTTAAGGTCTGATTGTGAGTCAAATTTGTAGACGGACAGTTTAAACGAGGGATACAGATGAGAATATCAATCTTTTTGACTAAAGATAATAGCCTCCCTCTGGGAATAATATTTTTCTCCTCAGGTTAGTACTATGTCGATGGCTGTCGTGTCCTCCCGTTGGTGCTTTGTCCTTTACTGTTCATCATTTTACTTTTACTTTGAACAGTGAACTGTGAGTTCTGTAAGGTGACATATACCATACATGAACACAGGGCGGAGTGAATTCCATGAGGTGATGGAATTTTCTTAACTACAACGGAGTAAAAGAAAAAAACCTCAACTTCCACACTCCTTGGGTTATCAGTGTTTTTGTCAATACATACAAGCATGTAGAACGCACCCTTGTTTCCAGGACAGGAACATTTCATTTCCTTAAGATAATACAAAACAAGAGCGGAAAGAAAAACGATTAAAAAGGAAGCAACACAAACGATGCCGCCGTCGTCTTGCAATAATACAAGACGGGGTGATGTGAAAGGATAAAATCTTCTAACGTCATAGCTTACAGCCCCAAGGAGGAGAGAAGAGATATTGTATTCATGTTGCTTCATTTGCACTTGGGATTGCATAAAAGACAAGTTCCCTGCATAGATACACACCAGTTGGTTAGAAGAAAAGGACAAAATGAAAACTTAACTTTAAGATAACGACAATTCAATTTAAGGCGACGGTACATACTCATATACTACATATTATCGTCCACTGGCCTATGTATGTATATCACGCGAAACAATTAAATCACATAACAAGAGCCGGGAGCACGAGAAGCTCTTGTCCCAGAATAAATAGATTCGAGAAGCTGTTAAATGATAATATCGAATCTAATGCATATTTTACGCATTTCGTCGAATCTTCTTCCTTCTGCCTTCGCTCAGGCGTAAGGATTCGACAACCGGCGGCATCTTCGATGGAGCACATACATATATACATATATACGTACATGGAGATGATGACGAGGAGTTCAGTATTCGCAGTGGAAAAGTTTTATTTTTCCCACAGTTCAGGGTGGATATCCGCCTTGTGATGGTACCCTATGAAGCGTATGTACATATGCATGCAAGGCGATATTAGGGGGCTATAGGCTATGGCGCGTTTTGGTTTCATGCTTGGGGAGCTTCTTAAGTGCTTTTCATTCATATCTTGATATGCTTTCGATGAATGGCGAGGTTTACCTCTATATTGCTTATAAATTTGATTATCCTTTCTGGTTCTTTTTTCTCCCCTTCAATTGCTTTGACACTCAGTCATGGATGAGGGCACGCTATGCTCAAGGGAGACAAGACAAGACTAAAGTGGGGTAAATGGAAAAATCATTGATGTTATAGCTCCTCCAAAGCATCTGTGATGGAATTGATGATGGCTTGATAGAAGAACAGAAAACAAAAGAGGATGATCCAGACTCTCGTAGAAGAAATGGGTTATGGGTTGCACCTCCCGACGCTAGCTAAGGGAGGCTGTTGGTCAATAGAACGCCACTTTCAAGGGGTCAACGTTTATGATGACACAAATTCGACTAAGAGCTTCATAACAAAAACCAATGGACTTAGCATACTTTTCATACACACATACATAAATAATTAAGGAAGAGAAAAACCAATTACCTTATCATGTAGTAGAATGATGCCTTTCTCTTCGCTTGTTCCATCTTCCTAAACTATTATACCACATCGTAGTGAGCGCCAAAGTCTGGATTGTAGAATACGCCAGTTCGTTTCAATATTTAAAAATGTCTCATTCAACGGTCTCGTGTAAACCATTTCAACAATCTGCACCTCAAGCCAATCCTTTACCTCGTTTCATAGATATAGTCCAACTCTGAAAGGGAAAAGAAAGGATTATGTACATCGTAAAGGGTGTTTTTTTAAAGGTGGAAATATTCAATATGAAATAAGATGCTTGAAGCTAATGTTAATGTCTTTGATATTAGCCTTGTTTAATAGATAATTTTATGCCATTTTAGTCACCATGGCTAGCTCGAATAAAACGCAATCGTGAAGTCCAATTTTCGACAACTTTATCGAGTAACTAGGGCCGTATATCAGCAATAACACAGCGAATGTTGACGTCCAAAGTCTCTGGTTTATCGGTATAGACTAGTGACTTCACATACCCCCAAAGAAAGTAGTCTAAAGGTGTGATATCACAGGATCATGAAGACCAGTTTATAGGCCCATTACGTGAAATTATACGCTCAGCAAATATCGCGCGCCGTGTGGCACGTTGCGCCATCTTGTGGAACTCAGGAACATAGAAGTCAGAAATCATGTTTCTATAGCGCCCTCCATTGACGGTAACATTCTGGCCGGCCTCGTCCTTAAAGAAATATGGGGCGGTGACGCTACCAGCTCATACAGCACTTCAAACAATGAGATTTAATGGTTGTAAGGGTATCTCGACGCGTGTAATGGTCACGTGGTTTCAACTCTTGTACAAGGTGGATCTTATAGACTTTTAAGGCAAGATTTGTGCGTTAAATCTTCCACAAAGTGGATGGGCATAGCACCGATTGCTGTGCACGACAACGAATCGACTGATTCGGATTCTCCTCAACAATGCGCTTCACAAGGGCAACAACTCCTTCTGTTCGCACTATTCCTTGGGGATGCGTATAGTTGCGTGGTGAGAAAACGATTCATCGTGTTCCAAATAACTTGCTCTCATGGGCGATTATGCCGATCGTAAAATGGGCGTAGCGCACGATAAGTTTGGCGAAACGAGCCCTGGTTTTTAAAATAAGTTTTCACAATTTACAAGCTCTATTTTGCGTAACATGGCAAAACGTACTAGGTCAGGTTAGTTGGGTGCCCTATTGACACGAGGTTAAGGCTCACTTAGACTACGAGGAGTCCATAGTGCCCAGTTTAAAAGCCTAACCCGAGGGGAACCTATTAGTTGCCCGCTGAGCTGAACCACCTAGATGCAGTTAAGAATCTTAGCAGTTTGTTCAGCTTAATGTCTCTTGCCTCTTCTAAACCCGAAAAGAAGTAACTCCCCAGAAGCGTATATCTTTTCCGGGCCAGTGCCGGACATTCGCACAGGGCACCGACTACTAGTCGTATATTCCCTTTACTAAGATTTAGCCGATTGAAGAACAGGCGAAACGAGTTGGTCTTAAGGTCAATGAGGACAAGACGAAGTATATGCTGTCAAGCAAAAACCAATCCGTTGCTCACCACCTTGGACAAAATATAACAATTGACAGCTACAATTTCGAGGTAGTTAAGGAGTTTGTCTACCTCGGGGCAAACGTAAATTCCAACCGCTGCTACTTCGGCTTGTCCAAACAACTTGGGTCAAAACTCCTCACTCGAAAGACCAAAGTCATGCTTTACAAAACGCTCATACTGCCAGTCTTGCTGTACGGAGCCGAAAGCTGGACGATAAGCAGGACAGCGGAGCTGATTTTGGGTTCTTTCGAGAGAAAAATTCTGCGCCGGATATTTGGTCCTCTGTGTGAGGAAGGTGAATGGAGAAGAAGACACAACCGCGAACTCTACGAGCTGTACAAAGATGTGGATGTAATCCGGAAGGCAAAGATCCACCGACTACACTGGCTCGGCCACATCGAGCGCATGGACATCAACGCTCCAGCTAAGAGGGTCTTCAACTCCGAGCATCTTGGTTCGAGAAGAAGAGGAAAACCAAACCTCCGGTATAAAGACCAAGTAATCGCGGATGTAAAACATCTTGGGCTTGATAACTGGAAGCAGCGTGCCCGTCAAGGATGGAAGGCAGCTATAGCTCAGGCTCAGATCCTCCATGGATCGCTGGACTGATAAGTAAGTAAGTAAGTAACTAAGATTTAGCAGACCTTCTATCCTTTTCTTGTCATAGACGGGCCATGTTAACTTTGCCGTGCCGCATGCGTCTAATTGACACCATCGCTTGTTGGCTTTTTCTAGTAGTTCCGCCTCTATCTTTCTGAATAGGGTGCTGAGTGATGTTCTAGCCTCAGTTGTGATCTGCGTAGTATCTGCGTCTGATCCCAGTCTAGCTAGTTCGTCCACCTTCTCATTTCCGGGAACATTCACATGCCCTGGCACTCAGCAGATTGTCACCTCATTGACATCCGATATCTCTTCCAGTCTCTCTATAAAGAGTTTTACAAAACGTACTAACCAGGGATTATAAATGAGATGGCAATCCGATGACTTTGGCGGCGTCTTGACTAAGTCTTCAGCCTTGTTCCGACGTCTTGACTCTACACATTGACGTCTTGAGACTAACACAATGATAAGTCAAAAACGTCGTTTTTAAACGAGAATAACGTGTTTAGTATCGGTGTATTACAAAAGCAACAACCAACCCCTGTCGGGATCACAGAGCAGACGTGCGAAGGTTAAGCATTTCTTTATTTATCTCTGGTTTTACAAAGCGTACTAACCACAAATCAACTTTTAACTGTCAAATCGACAATCTGTAGAAACAGCTTTGCCAGATTACGAGCACCGAGTATATAGAAGAAGGACGTAAACGGAAAATCGATTGAATTACTTACTAGCAACACTAGAATACTCACGTTATATGGAGCATAATGCCTAAGAATCTGTTTTATTTCATGTTCGATTTTACTGTCCTTTTAATAACGTTAAAATTGTCTGATTAGCGATTTCTGACAACTGACGTAATATTTTCCACAGCAACTGTGGGGGAATTGACATTTCCGATCTTTTATGTCAGCTTGTCTCCAAACGACGTTGCGAGATTTCACTTCAATCCGATTTATCAATTTTTCCATTCAAACAATGTTTTCTGCGTTTTAAAGGCGTTGAGCAGCGAATTATAGATGTTTTGCAATAGAAATTGAAAACAAACATTTATTGTTTTATTTTACACGCGAAATTGACGATTGAAAGTAAACAAATTGAAAAAATGTTTAATTTTAATACAAGTGGCGTCGTTTATTGACTGAATTTTAGAATAACACTTATTACTTTAAGTGAGTCTCAGCAGAAGACGATCAAATCTATCAAGGTCAAGGTCAAGGTGATGAGAGATATCTTGTACATATTTCGTATAGAGCCGCAACAAGTTTTTGACTTGGGCGTTTCGTTCGAATAGGGATTGCCTTTCAAGCACAGTACTGGAGAAACTGGTCACAATTTACGATGACGGATTTATCTTAAATGTAGAATAGGGTTGATAGGTAAACTCATTAAGACTCCATTTGCAATGATCATTTGCTATTTCGTACATAGTAAAAACGAACTGGGTCCGAGAGGTCTAGCTGACTTCCAAACAGCTTGCTGTCAGTTGCGAATTCCCAAACCGAAGGGATTTTTAAATATATATAAACCTAGAGGAGGACGAATTGAAAATCTAACTCAAACCAAGTTACAGGAAAAAAGAAGACGCTACCGGCTACCAGTATTCAGCCCGCTATAAATGGATGATTGTTTCGCTGTTTGGTTTTTCGAAATTTCATTTTTGACAGTTCATGCATAGCTGGTGACATATGCTGGTGATAAGCATGCTCAATTAGAGTTGCCATTCTATTGTGAAAAAAACTTATGCTCGTACAACGCTTATTTTTTTGTCAAAATTTGCTTATAATTTATATACTGAACAGGCAATTCACAAGCATTCACCCGTATCCATGAAGTACTTACAGCGGAAAATATTGCGGTTGTATTTGTCAGTGTTGATGAGAAGGCCACGTCAGTAATTGGGATTGGTTTACTCGACTACGGGGAAGATTTTATGCGAGGACGAAAATACAGCTCGTGTAAGAACTGGAGCTGAATGACCTGTCGCAGAGTCGAATTTTCTGGAGTGCGTCTAAGAAACAAAATTGAACAAAATGCCATATTAGTTCGATGGGCAACCTTGAGTAATACAAGAACTGCCAACGCACCAAAAAAAATGCACTATTTGGTGCGACTTTTGGCCCGTCATCGTTCAATGATTTTTAACTTCTTTTTGCCTAAGATGCAAACACGTTGCGTGGTTGATGGTGAGGATGTGATTTTTGACCAAAAAATCAGTCACGGAATTCTGTGCAATTTTTGGTCATCAGTCAATTTGTGCGGAACAGATTTTTCAAAGTCCAAAATATTTACTCAAAAAAAGTGATAAATTGTGTTTTGAAGATATTCAATTTCTGTTTCAGTAATTTCAATGAAGATTTTGGCCGAACTTTGATGAGTTTGGGCACAGTGTTGACGGCATTTCGGCTATTGCAAATTTCGACTAGCAAGACAATAACTCGGGGTTCATTCGTCCCTTGGTCATGAAATTTTGACAAAATGTCAGTTAAGGCAGCCGTCCCATGCTGGCTTCACTTGCATCTAGTAGCATACGTACCTATCTGCCATAGTAGCATACGTACCTATCTGCCAAGGAGCCTATTCAAAAAAATGCTTCAATACGCCGCCCAGAATGGTGAAGAATACGCCTCTGTGTAAAATTATTTCAATAGATCACCACAGTACTGATTAGTGATCGTGTTTTAATACCCCTTGCACCATAACCATACCGGTCGTGACTTTTCTGGCCGATGAGATAGCCTTAGCACTTATCCGAGCTCACACACTGCGTCGTTCCTGGTATCGAGTGTAGGTTTCATCCACGGCAACAATTCTCCACAAGAAGTCTTGTGGGTTTCATTTAAGCAGGCCTAAAGCAGTGGTTAGTGTGTTGGCACGATGAGCGAGTTCGGATCACGATAATACCAACGCCATCGAATGTTTATTCCGCTGCGTCCCTCCTCAGCGCGGTACAGGCAAAACCCACCGTAGTATAGTTGCCTTGAAAAAAGCTTCTCGATTCAGGCCGTTCGGAATTGGCATTAAACTTCATATGCCTTAACGCCACCAAAGAAGACAGCTTGTTTTGAAATGAAACTGTCCACAGCTTTCGTTTGTGAGTAATCGCGGCATCCATCGGGTCTACAAACATTTCATAATTTCTCTAGAAGACTGCTCTTCTGTGAGGCATTCTTTTACCCGTAGTTCGACAACATGTAAGTATGGTGTCTTGTACATGTTTAGCGTCTATCGCGCGTTCGGATTTCTGCTCTCAAAAACTGATGTATGTACAACGTTAAAACTCACGAATCGATAGCTAGATATTTCCCTAAATAACACTCCAATACTCTTCTTTCTGTTCTCAGATTTATTCATTTAGATGTGTGTATGTATGTATGTTGGCGTTACAGTCCATGAAGAACCAGAGCCGAGCTTCTCTCAATCACCCATGTTGTGTGTGATTTCATTTTCCCATAGGTGAAAGGGACTTACAGTTTATTGCCGGTTCCGAACGGCGAATTTCGAGAAGCTTTTCATGACAATTTTACTACAGGGGGTTTTGTCAGAACCCCGCTGAGGAGAAACACCGTGAAAAACACGTTCGATGACATGGCTGTGTCGGGATTCGATCCCGAGTCATCGGCGTCAGAGGCGTTCATTTAGATACAAAGGCGAATTACCGAATGATACTGCTCTTTTGTGTGTGATTTGGCATTGTCTTGTTTAGCAAGTGACGGTATATGACCGTGGCAATTCTACATGTTGTCCTCATATTAATTCACTACTTCGGCATAGTATTAGCTGACAACTAGTCCCAGTCGGTATCTTATAGTACAATTGCTCCCAGTTAAATTGAGGCACTAGGACCGCTACAACAGTTTCTTTATTCTTCTCTCCCACAGGCAGTTCTCATCGTTCTATTGTTTTAACTATGGTAAATGCACTTACCTAAGCTTTAACTCGCTTTCGTGCCTTGAATTTAGCCCTCCCTAGAGAACACACATGAATACGTAATAGATTCAAATATTTTCAAGATGCAGTCTGTATTATTGGGACTTAAAACAACCTATAGAAAATCGAACAAGACAAATGCGGATATGAATAGCATACAAGTGGTTATACCCATGTTAACCAGGTACGGTGAAAAATCAAGGAAAAGGCTTTACGCTTGAAATTGAAATGCAAATGAAAGGAAGAAATCGATAGAACATATATGTATGTATGTATCTATCTGCCATCGAAAGGATGCGGTAAACGCAATGTAATTTATATGTTAAATCACAGACAAAAGGAATGGTGATACCAACTAGGAGGTAAAAATCTGAACATAACTTCGGTCTATGGTCTAATGGAATTGGATAGTAAATGTCCTTATTAATGTGATGCGATAAGCTAATGAAAAGGAAAAACAAAAAAAACAAAAAAAGAGGGAAAAATCGAACGATATTCGCTAAGGACGATCCCTGTTTTTAATCCAACCCAAACGAGTTGCCAATCCTTAGATTGGGATTGGCAATGGCGTTTTATTTTAATTCTTTACTCTAATCAGACATCGACATATGTATAGTATGTGGCCATGTGCAAAACGATTTCAAGGATCGTTGTGCTATAATTACAAATAAATTATTTAAAAATACGATAAGGCACCCCTCGACGATATACTGTCCATTTACCGATCTACCGCCCAGCGTGTCGCCTATTTATTTACGCATTTTAATACAATCGTCCTTATAATCTAGCATTTATAAGGAAACCAAAACAAAAAGGGGCAACAAGGCAGTAGCTAGTCGAAAAAGGAAAAGAGTATCGAGTAAGTATTTGGCAAATGAGTGTAAACACTTATCACTAGGCTAAGTGAGTTATACATACATACATATGTATGTAGGGATGCGTGTGCCGAGCATACAACCACACAAAATACACATTCCAGTCGTGGCAGATACTCTACCCTCTCAGGCAGTGTAACCATGAGGGCGATAAACAAATCAAAGATGCTACAAAGGATTCCAGGAATGTGTTATCCTGGTCCACTTACATCTTTTCTGCGCGACTAATAGGATATGGCGTGTATTGGTGCTGGTGGTGAATATCCCAATATCCCAGTCGCCCTCCGTCGTCTCTATAGTCCTTTTTATTTTATTTTTTTTATTAAATTTTCGTTTAAATCTTTTGATTAGCGTACAAAAAAACAACACAAAAGCACGCGTCCACCGCCCTCGAAATCAGAAAACGGATAGATTGATGTACAGATACACCGCACTGAACACTTTTTTTTCATAAACTTTTGTTTAACAAAATAATTTTTTTATAAAAAAAAAAAAACAAAAAACAGCCAAGTCGTTGGCATATCTCAGCTTATAGCATACACACACTGGCGACTTCGCATAATTCATTTTGTATCAATCAAACCGAGAAGGACCTTTCCTCGCATCCTTTCTAGAGAAGTTTTCTGCGAAATATACACACAAGAATTCGTACGATACGATATACTTTTTTTTCACTGGTGACGGGGGTAGGGGAAGAAAAGGAAAAGAAACCAAAATCACGATTCAGATATCCCGAGATATTTGGATAATTTTTATTTTTTATTTTATGTAACCATTCGGTTTGGTTTGATTCGAAAGGACACTCAAGATTGCGTTTTTGAAATCTTTCCAATTTTTTTTTTGAATTTCTTTTAATTGCTGTTTTTGGTTTGTAGCTATTAGCTTTTAGGTTTGTGATTTTGAATGTGAAAAAAATATATTTTTCCAGTATCGCGGACAAACCGTCGAATGAGAAGCTTTCTATGCAAATTCTCGTCCGGGACTGAATAAAGAAGGATAACGGAGATCCTTAAAGCATCAGCAAATATGAAATTCGTGGAAAGGATTGGAAAGATGCGATACTCTCTCACGCTCTCATCGGAGTTAGAGACTAGAGTAGAGCTTAGCGTCTTCCTTATTATGACTCTGTATGTAGGTGGTTGGGTGGGTGGTTGGGTGAAGGAAAACGACCCCTAATGGTGGTAAATACATAGCTACACACGGCCACAACATTCCACAGTGAATATAGGTAAGTATTGCCTAGGACAGCATGAAGAGAATAAAAAGTGGGAAGACAACACTGGAAATGGGCTGAAGGACACTGACACAGATATTGCTTGCTGTTCTGTGTGTTGACCTACAATCTCCATTGAAACGCTGCGCGAATTATAGAATGAATAACCCACCTACACCAAACAACTGTCTTGTATATGTATATCCATAAACTCGCGCGCGCGCGCGCTCGTGTGTATATGTGTAGTTTGCATGTAGTGTTATCAGTTAAAAGATACCAAACGCGGATAGTAGAGTGTAAAAGAAAACCTCATACGACCAGGTCATCTGCTATGTTTTCAGTTGACAACATATGCACAAGAGCGATTGATGATGATTACAGAATGTAATCTGATCTGTTTCGAATTTCGTTGGTTTTTCGGGTGCGTCAAGCGTGCGCAATACGGTCCACGGTACACATCACTGTTTTCTGTTAGACAGTAGGTGAGTACTACCAAAAAGGATGCTGGAAAGTGTGTAAGTATATCATGGAATATATGGAAATGACACTGGTTCCACGTAGTATGACGGAATGGAATGTTATCAGTTGTTTTCTGCTATTATCTGAGTACCACACCAAGCAGGATGCGACCACTCAGATGTATGTATGTATGTACGTGAGGGTAGGAAAAGGACTTTTCTTTTTGAGTTGTAAACGATATTTGCTCATGTACGATTAATGGCATTCGTTTTATGGCAGATACTGTCAGTATTTTACTCTAATGAGAGAGGTTGGTAATATTGTACCTTCCACAGGTCCATTCATAGAAATGATTCACTTACATACATATGTCCATATAACAAGGAGAGAAAAGGATTTCTTTTCGTTTGCGCAACTCTCAACTCTATAGACGTCGGTATACATATGTATGTAACCACTAGGTCCTCTGAGAATGACCTTAACACCTGTTATCTCCTACACTAGATCCCCCATGTTAAGCGATTAATATAAATGTCCATGATGATAATTGGAGTCAAATCCAAGGCCATGGTTTTGTCACTTGGCAAAATCTTCCTTAGCTGGACTTAGAATCATTGTTCTGCTTAAACGTCTATGTCAATAGTAAAGATTTCCATATGGTATTCCAATACTCTTTTATACTGTTGCTGACCCATCCTGGCATCTTTTTTAACGATGGTACCTGTACAATGTCATAACAAAGCAGTACGCACCACTATTTTTTCTCGGATAAAGCTCCTGCTTCGACGGTAGACGTGTCGCGATGTTATTCCAAAGGATGAAACCTTTCGTTCGTAGATTCTTGCCGCTAATGGTTATTAAGTAATGAGTGAGCCCACAGAACTCAATATACGTAATATATTTGACAGATGTCAACTATATTTCTTAGCAAATTTTGTAGGTTGATGTGGCCCTGAGCTTGACTAGCTCATAGGCCTTCTCATTCACCTCTATGTTGTTCTATCCTGGAACGCAAAGATCAGTTTAGTCGCCAGCTCGTTTAATTTCTTGCTTGCATTGATCCACTAGTTCCGAGAAATTAGTAACAGACGAAAGAGCTTTATTAGCGGTATGGATGTCATTTTAAATTGGGGTGGGCGTGTAATTGGGGCGGGCTTCACTGAGTACTTCGCGCAGTTTGAAAGATGCTCGAGTGATCAGTATTTCAGATATCCAGCCGTGTCGAGAATATTCCCGATCCTACACCGTGTTCCACCTTGGAGACATCAGCGAAAAACAGAAATTGGAATTTCACGACTGGGCTGCACGCTTTCCATTTTTTCTCTGGGAGGAAAGTGAGAGTTTACCACAATACTGAAGTCGCAAGAAGGTGTCAAATTCGTTAGCAGGGGGCAATGACGGACAATGACTTTGTACATCCACAGGGTCAGTCCCCACCTATTTGTCATGGAGTGGTTTGGTTTAAAGTGCAACAATGCCTTTTAGTTATTCAATCATTCCTCATTTTTGAATGGTTGGGTAGCCAAATAAACAAGTTTTATTTTAATCACTGAACGGTTTGACGGTCAAATACAACAGGAGCTATGGTACTAAATTTCGTACTAGCTGTTGGCTCAGATCTTGCAGCTTTGCATTGAGCAACTCTTTTATCGATCGTCCTAAAACGTGTTTGATTTTACTCAATGTTTTGCACTAGTTCTTAATTTTTCTCATGATTTTCCAGAGCTCAAGTAGACATAAGTGTTACCTACGAACACTAGCCTACTCCACCCTACCCTAATCTACTCTATTGCAAGCGACTCTAACCTAACCAACTTTACCCTGACCTACTCTACCCTAACCTACTCCACCATATGCTACCTACACTAACTTACTCTACCTTACCCTATTCTACCCACTTTACCCTAACTAACTCTACCATAACCTACTCTAACCTAACCTTCTCTACCCCAACCTACACAACCCTAATCCACTTCACCTTGTCCTACTCTCCTCTAACCTACTCTACTTTAACCTACTCTACCCTAACCTACACTATCCTAACCTACTCTAACCTAACCTACTGTACCCGAGACTACTCTACTCTACTATACTCTACCTTAACCTACTCTATCCTGACTCACACCACCCTAACTTACTTCTTACTCCACCCTTACCTACTCTACCCTAACCTACTCTACCCTAACCTACTCTACCCTAACCTACTCTACCCTAACCTACTCTACCCTAACCTACTCTACCCTAACCTACTCTACCCTAACCTACTCTACCCTAACCTACTCTACCCTAACCTACTCTACCCTAACCTACTCTACCCTAACCTACTCTACCCTTACCTACTCTACAGTAACCTGCTCTACCATACTCTACTCTAAATTAACCTTGTCTATCCTAACCTACTCTACGCCAACTAGTTCTACCCTAACCTACTCTACCCTGTCCTACTCTACTCTAACCTACTTTACCCTAACCTACTCTACCCCAACCTATTCTACCCTAATCTACTTCACCCTGTCCTTCTCTCCTCTAACCTACCTTATCCTAACTTTCTCTACCCTAACCTACTCTACCCCAACTGGCTGTACCCTAACCTACACTACCCTATCCTACTCTACCCTAACCTGCTCTATCCTAACCTACTCCACCCTAACCTACTCCACCCTATCCTACTCTACCCAAACATATTCCACCCTAACCTCCTCTACCCTAACTTACTTCCTAATAAGCAAGGTCCCTGCTAATAAGCAAGGTCACTGACCTTGGTGTCACTGCTAATAAGTAAGGTCACTGACCTTGTTGTCACTGCTAATAAGTAAGGTCCATGACCTTGCTGTCACTGCTAATAAGTAAGGTGAATGACCTTGCTGTCACTGCTAATAAATAAGGTCACTGACCTTGGTGTCACTGCTAATAAGTAAGGTCACTGACCTTGTTGTCACTGCTAATAAGTAAGGTGAATGACCTTGCTGTCACTGCTAATAAATAAGGTCACTGACCTTGGTGTCACTGCTAATAAGTAAGGTCACTGACCTTGTTGTCACTGCTAATAAGTAAGGTCCATGACCTTGCTGTCACTGCTAATAAGTAAGGTCAATGACCTTGTTGTCACTGCTAATAAGTAAGGTGAATGACCTTGCTGTCACTGTTAATAAGTAAGGTCACTGACCTTGATGTCACTGCTAATAAGCAAGGTCACTGACCTTGTTGTCACTGCTAATAAGTAAGGTCCATGACCTTGCTCTCACTGCTAATAAGTAAGGTGAATGACCTTGCTGTCACTGCTAATAAGTAAGGTCACTGACCTTGGTGTCACTGCTAATAAGTAAGGTCACTGACCTTGTTGTCACTGCTAATAAGTAAGGTCCATGACCTTGCTGTCACTGCTAATAAGTAAGGTCACTGACCTTGGTGTCACTGCTAATAAGTAAGGTCCATGACCTTGCTGTCACTGCTAATAAGTAAGGTCACTGACCTTGGTGTCACTGCTAATAAGTAAGGTGAATGACCTTGCTGTCACTGCTAATAAGTAAGGTCACTGACCTTGGTGTCACTGCTAATAAGTAAGGTCCATGACCTTGCTGTCACTGCTAATAAGTAAGGTCACTGACCTTGGTGTCACTGCTAATAAGTAAGGTGAATGACCTTGCTGTCACTGCTAATAAGTAAGGTCACTGACCTTTGTGTCACTGCTAATAAGTAAGGTCACTGACCTGGGTCTCAGTGCTAATAAATAAAATCACTGAATTTGCTTATTAGCAGTGACCTTGCTTATAAGCACGTAAGTTAGGGTAGAGCAAATGGGGTAGAGTGGGTTAGAGTAGAGTAGGTTAGGGCAGAGTGGGTTAGGGTAGGGTAGGTTAGGGTACAGTAGATTAGGGTAGAATAGGTTAGGGTGGGGTAGGTTAGGGTAGAGTAGGTTAGGGTAGAGTAGGTTAGGGTGGAGTAGGTTAGGTTAGGGTAGGGTATAGTAGGGTAGGTGAGCAAGTTGGGGTAGAGTAAATTAGGGTAGAGAAGGTTAGGTTAGAGTAGGGTAGGGTAGAGTAGGTTAAGATGGAGTATGTTAGGGTAGGTAGGTCAGGGTAGGGTAGGATACGGTGGAGTAGGTTAGGATAGAGCAGGTTAGGGTAGAGTAGGATAGGGTAGTGTAGGTTAAGGTAAAGTAGGTTAGAGGAGAGTAGGACATGGTGGAGTAGGTTAGGGTAGAGCAGGTTAGGGTAGAATAGGATAGGGTAGTGTAGGTTAGGATAGAGCAAGTTGGGGTAGAGCAGGTTAGGGTAGAGAAGGTTGGTTTAGAGTAGGTTAGGGTAGAGGAGGTCAGGGTAGAGTAGCTTAGGGTAGAGTAGGTTAGATTCGAGTAGGTTAGGGTAGAGTAGGTTAGGGTAGAGTAGGTTAGGTTAGAGTAAGTTAGGATAGAGCAGGTTGGGGTAGAGTAGGATAGGGTAGTGTAAGTTAGGGTAGACCAAGTTGGGCTGAGTAGGTTAGGGTAGTGAAGGGTGGGTTAGAGTAGGGTATGGTAGGGTAGATTAGGGGAGAGCAAGTTGGAGTAGAGTAGGTTAGGGTAGAGATGGTAAGGTTAGAGTAGGGTATGGTATAGTAGGTTAAGTTGGAGTACGTTAGGGTAGAGCAAGATAGGGTGGACTAAGTGAGGGTAGAGTAGGTTAGGTTAGAGGAAGTTGGGGTAGAGTAGGTTAGGGTGGAGCAGGTTAGGGTAAAGTAAGATAGGGTAGTGTAGGTTAGGGTAGAGCAAGTTGGGGTAGAGTAGAGTAGGTTAGGTTAGAGTAAGTTAGGATAGAGCAGGTTGGGGTAGAGTAGGATAGGGTAGTGTAGGTTAGGGTAGACCAAGTTGGGTAAAGTAGGTTAGGCTAGTGAATGTTAGGTTAGAGTAGGATGTGGTAGAGTAGGTTAAGGGGGAGTATGCTATGGTAGGTAGGTTACGGTAGGGTAGGTTATTGTAGAATAGATAAGTGTAAAGTAGGTTAGAGAAGAGGATGACAGGGTGGAGTAGGTTAGGGTAAAATAGGTAAGAGGAGAGTAGGACAGGGTGGAGTAGGTTTGGGTAGAGTAGGACAGGGTGTGGTAAGTTAGGGTGGAGTAGGTTAGGGTAGAGCAGGTTAAGGAGACTAGGGTAGGGTAGTGTAGGTTAGGGTAGAGCAGGTTAGCTGAGAGTAGGTTAGGGTAGGGTAGGTGGGGGTAGAGTAGGATATGGTGAAGTAGGTTAGGGTGAAATAGGTTTGGGTGGAGTAGGTAAGATTAGGGTAGGCTATGATAGAGTAGGTTATGGTAGAGTATGTCAGGGAAGAGTAGGTTAGTGTAGAGTAGGATAGGGGGGAGGGGGTTAGGTTATGCTAGAGTAGATTAAAGCGGAGTAGGGTAGGGTAGAATAAGTTATGGTAGAGTAGGGTTTGTTGGAGTAGGTTAGTGTAGAGCAACAGTACCTAGCACATTGTACATTGGGGAAGATTAAATTAATGTAGAATAGGATAGGGTGGTGCAGGTTAGCGTAGCGTAGGTTAGCTCAGAATTGGGTTGGGTAGAATAGGTTATGTTAGAGTAATATCGGGTAGATTAGGTAGGGTAGAATAGATAAGGGTATAGTGGGTTAGAGTATAGGAGGGTAGGGTGGAATAGGTTGGGGTAGATTAGTTTAGGGTAGAGCAATGCAGGATAGAATAGGTTAGGTGGCTCCTAGTTAAAAAAGTTTTTATGTTGGATGATGTAGGTGCATTCAGCAAGTTGAGGAGTTTCGAAGCAGCATTCTTAGTTTCTCTGTTTTTACCTGTTTGTCGCTCAAGGAAATGGTCTATAGAGCGAGTGGTGTTGTAACCACAGAAGTGGCAGGTTGGGTAAACACTTCTGAATATTACGTGATTATTGGTAAGGTGCATGTGCCCCATTCGTAGACGAAGAAAACAAGCAATCATCTTTGGTGAGCATTTGGTGGGATTTGAAGCCGTTTGTTATGTGATTAATCGTACTATGTATAGTAGTGGAACTATGCAGTTCTTGCATCGGTTATGTAGAAGATCGTTCCAGGCGGTGTTAAATTTTATTTGAATATCTTTTTTGTTTGGCGTATAAAAAAGTGATCCGAGGTTCTTTCGGAGAGCACCATGGCGCAGTAGATAGTGTATTGGCCTCTTACCGCGATGACACGGCATCGAATCCCGACAACGGCGATTTTATCGAATGTGTTTTTTCACGGTGCGAATGTGTTTTTCCGTTAGCGGCTCATTGGCATAGGCCTTCAGTGGTTTGCCCACATCGTTTCTTCGTAAGATAGCCATGTCCTCAAATCACTGATCCATTGCTGTGTGCCATGTGGCGTCGTCCTGCTGAAACTACCTTCCGTTTACATAATTAGGGTTGACCAGATAAGACCCCGTAATTGGTTGTTGTGTTTCTTCCAGAAGGACATAAGCATAAGTTTCTGGTCAGATACCTAAAAGATTAAAAACTCGTCCTCGTCGTCTATACCGGCTCTTATTCCAGCTGACTACCCACTTCGCAACAAAAGCAAAGAAAAAACAAAACTACAATTCACTTTGTTTTTATTGAAATACTTAGTTTAGTGGATTCCTATCCGTCCATGCTGGTTGCTCTTGTTCACATGTGTCCGTACGGATTAGGGTAACATTTCGCCAAAAACAAATAAATATATGCAATCGTATTGAAAACTGTTTTTTAAATTATCTAAGATAAAGTACAGTCGATTGGGCATAAGGAAACAATGAAGATAAAATGAAGGGAACTTGTGTAAAATCAGCTGAAGCACTATTGAGCTAATGTTTGTTTGTTTTGTGTATTACTTTGCCTCGGATGATTCGAACACACTCCGCAAGATCGACACACGGAACTGTACGTTAATACCTCGTGCAGTCGGCAGTAGTTTGTCGATAAATATTTCAAAATAGTTTTAAGAGTTCTCCGTATCCGAATGTTTGTCTGATACTATCCCAGTAATAGCGTTTCCAATTCGTCTCTGTCGCTTCGAATTCTTGCGATGGTATACCGGACTGTTGTAGCCTTAGTACCGTGTGATCGGGCTAAAATGTATATATTTGGTTTAGTGCTATAACTACTACGAGTATACATATGTGCTAGTATGCAATGTACCTTTTGTTCTATATCGATAGTGACGACAGAATAGTGACCGGATGGCCAGGACTTTAATCTCCACGTTTGAGATATTCTCTTCTCCGGAATCAGTTCGTCGAATTTCCCTTGTATATTACCACCGAAGAATGCAAATCTACAATCCAAAAAAAGCACATAAATACTCCTATTGAAACAAGACCACTCCTTAACTTACTCTCCTCCGCGGACGGGATCGATTTTGACTTGGTCGCGGGTGAAGGCAGTAACAAGCTCCTGTTTGGTGAGTGCATTATACAAATCGAATGCGCTGCATGTAAACTGCTCCTCCATGTGCAACGTCTTCACATCCAATTTGTAGCCAACCTTAGCCGGTGCAGTGTTCTGGCTTTTACTCGCCACCGTCTTCACACTATTCACAGCTGTACTGCTAACGATTTTTCTAGTCGGACCCTCACTCTTCAGCGATGTAAGATCATCACAGCTCTTTCGCGGCAAAATCAATCCCTTCGAGTATTCCTCCTTCAATTCCTTAACATAAATCTCCAGTTGCTTTCGGATCACATCTCTGCCCACATTGTACATAAATTGCTTAATCACATTCGCCTCATCGCTATTTGAATCGTCTATCGATATCGTAATCTCAACTTCATCTACACTGTACTCCTCGGAAAGGTTTGGAATGGTCGCTTTCCCTTTGTACTTCTCCTTCATTCCAGGCAATCGGCCTGACCAATTCAATACAATATTCCACTCGTAGAAGAATATCAATTTGCCTTTCCGATTATTCGCTGTAGCTTCACCGGTGCACGAGCCGACCTCGTCGACAATACACTCGAAGCCACTTCCTTCTACATTGGCAATAGAGAATCAATTATGAACATATGTACTTAGATCACATAATATTCGTGGTATGTAAAAAAAAAGTTCTGATTCATACCTATCTTTAAGCCATTCAGCAAGGTCTTGAGTCTATCCTTTGACCACGGGGTTGCGTTCTTCTCCGCCCAATGCCAGTTATTTACGTTCGTTGCATCGGGACGTTCCTCCACAATCCAACGTGGATCACCTTCTCCCCATTTGGCCATGATAACGTACAAATGAATGTACCAAAGCGAAAAAATTCAACTTTCCAATTCGACAGGCTGCGTTCCACGCAAGAATCTTCTACACGAAAATCTCGCCTTTCTCAATGTTCAATGAAAACTCTCCCAAAATTCCCTTATGCAATTTTCACAGATTGACAATCGCTTGTAGAAGATATGCAAAAATTCAATTGTTCTTTTCCGATTTGTTTGAAATAATCACGTTTTCTGGAAGACTGCGAGAACCGCAGAATATACACGGCGATGACAGTCAAGTTCAGTGCGAAAAAAAAAAGTTGAATTGATCTGCCAGTGGTGAAAATTCGAGATGAGAAATTTCGAGAAAGCAAGTGTCAGGCTAACACTCCTGACACTCGAGTTCGAATCGTGCGGTTGGGCAGGTTGTGGTTTATATAATGCCGGCTGCTTGAGTGGATGTATTTTGATAAATCTATTTGGGAAACATGCATTTTTGCAACTTTTTTTTGCTGTTTAGCAATAAAGAAAATCATGTTAATTGGTAGTCGGCTCTCTGAAATAAAAATGTGAATTTTAGTACAGGAAGAGTTCGAAATTAGCCCTAAGGTGTGAACACAATTATGGACATCAAATACAAAAAATGTTCAAAAAGTAGGGACAAGTACAAACATTACACCTTAGAGAATTTTTTATTTACTTCCTTATACAAATTATTCTTGATAAACTAATTTACCGCACTTGAACGGACGCTCCAAGCTAGGCTGATAATAACTTAAGTCAATGTCTTTTGACAACTCAACTATTTTTATTTTTTTTAGTTAACTTAAGTATAACTCAAGACTGACTAATTAGCGACTTACATCTAAATCTATATAAACTAACTATTGGACTTTAATTAAGATACAGCCATTGAGTCTCTTCGAGCGAACAGAAAGGCTGAGCCCGTGGAACTATGTCTGCTTTATCTCGGACCGATGTTGTCATACTAAAACGAAGACGATTGACTCACGGAATGCAACCTCACGTTCGTTCTCTATACGTGAAAAACTAGCAGAAGGCTTGTAGGAAGACAAAGCCGTCAATGCGCGCTCTCTTATGATTCAGCTCATAAGCTCATAACGATTTAGTAACCGAAGTCATTACTTACTTACTTACTTAGGTGGCGCTACAGTCCGTGGTGAACCTGGGCCTCAACCAACAAGCGTCTCCAGCTGGCACGGTTGTTTCCAGCTTCGCACGCTCAGTTGATTAAGGTCCCATTCCACCCCCGTGCGCCACTGTATATGCGGCTGTCCTCTGCCGCACCTTCCTTCCGGGGTGGATTCGAAGACTCTTCGGATCGGAGCTGTATTTTCCATGCGCTCTACATGGCCTAGCCACCTTAGACGCTGTATCCGTAGACGTCGTACCAGGCCGATGTCGCTGTACAACCCGTACAGTTCTTCGTTAAATCTTCTCCTCCATACACCGTTTGAACAAGCGGGACCGTAGATAGTGCGCAGAATGTTGCTCTCGAAACGACCAAGGGCACCTTCATCCGCTTTTGTTAAGGTCCATGCCTCTGCGCCGTAAAGGAGGACTAGGATGATCAAGGTCTTATACAGTGTCACCTTGGTTTTCCGAGAGAGGGCTCTACTTCTCATTGCATCTGGAGCCCAAAGAAACAGCGGTTGGCAAGAGTGATTCTGCGTTTTATCTCAGCGCTGGTGTTGTTGTCGCCGGTCATCAGTGAGCCAAGGTAGACGAATTCCTTCACCACTTCAAAGTTATATCCGCGTATGGTGACGTTCTAGCCAATACGTCGGTGTTGACCGTCTCTTTTAGATGAAAGCAGAAATTTGGTTTTACCCTCATTAACCTTTCGACCCATCTTAGCCGCTTCTAGCTCAATACTTACAAAGGCCTAATTGACGTCTCGCTGTGTCTGTCCAATCACGTCAATGTCGCCGGCGTACGCAAGCAATTGCGTTGACTTGAAATAGATCGTTCCTCTTGTGTTGGTCGAAGTCATTGCCCCTGCAATATGACTTTGAATCAGCTTTATCAGAAACTTGTCTATCCGTAAAATCCTCGCCCTGTTGTATAGGATCTCGTTGCGCTAGAACATTGTGTAATTGAACTCTGGTGTTCTGTGTAATTTAGACATTGTCTCTCAAGCATACAAATCCTTTCTATCAAGCTTGCACTCACATTAAACCCAACGAGACATCGACAGGCATTCGTGGGTCTGAATTAGGCCTTCTAACAGATTATCTTCACCCTGGAGTCAAGTTGAGTGCTTCCGCACCCAGGGTCCTTGCTAGTGCAGCTTCTTCATTTTTAACAAAATATAAATACTGATCCAGCTAGATTCCAAGGTACCTGACTACATTTCTACCTGTCAGTGGACGCCGTCCGGTCCAAAGATTAAGAACCTTTGACAGTATTTTCTAGTCTTCATAGACGAGGGCGTTCCGATTTCTGTAAGTTGGTTTTCAGCTCCAAGTCATCACGATACTGATTAATCTTGTCGGACCTGACCTATACGCGATAATCGGCTGAGTACGTTATGGACCTGCGAAGAGAAACTATCAGGTCGTTGATGTCAATGCTGAAACGGATCGATGAATTCACTGCGCCACGTTGCAGACCATTTTTAATGTCGAACGTTTGAGTAGAGGTCACGGTCGCAATTCTCACAACGAACTTTGTACTCATCAACATGTCACAAATCATATATAGCAATGGTGTACGTCTAACCGGCAGCTTGAGCTTGTAGTAAAGTGGAAGACCTTTTCCAGATCAACCAGACAAGTACATTTTTTTGTATCTGTTTCATCCGACACGAGTTCCGATGCAGCATCAATAGGGTCCTGTCTCGCCTTCTTCTTCTTAACGGGCGCTACAGTTCGGGGTGAACCTGGGCTAGATTTTGCTAGGCTTTTCCATTGCCGTACACCCAGTTGGCTGAGGTCCCCTTCCACCTGTGTGCGCCATCTTAAGTGCGGCCGTCCTCTGTTTCATCGTCCCTCGGGGTTGGATTCAAAGGCTCTTTGGTCTGGAGCTGTGTTGTCCATTCGCTCTACATGGCTCAGCCATCTTAGACGTTGAATCCGTAGACGCCTGACTAGACTCATGTCGTGGCTGAATCTTTTCCTCCATCTCCCGTCTGCGCTTATAGGCCCGAAAATCACGCACAAAATCTTTCTCTCGAACCGACCAAGGGCCTCCTCATCCACTTTTGATAGTGTCCAAGCTTCTGCGCCGTACAGCAGGACCGGCGGGATAAGGGCCTTATATAGAGTCAACTTTGTCATTCAGGAGAGGGCTCTATTACTCAATTGCCTCCTGAGCCCAAAGAAACAGCGATTGGCAAGAGTGATGTCGTTGTTCCAGGTCACTGCGGAGCCAAGGTAGACGAAGTCCTTAACTACCTCGAACTTTAATCGGTGGTGAGCGTCCTTTTTTGACGATAGAATATATTTAGTTTTGCCCTCGTTTACTGCTAAACCAATTTTTGCCGCCTCCATCTCAATACTCGCAAACGCCTCATTGACATCTCGCTATGATCTACCTATTATGTCAATATCGTCGGCGTATGCAAGGAGTTGCGAGGATTTGAAATAGATTTTGCCTCTTCTATTGGTCAGTGATTTTTGCACAATCATTTCCAATATGATGTTGAAGAAATCACACGACATCGCATCGCCCTGTCTAAATCCTTTTTGGACATCAAAACTATCGGTAGGGTGTTCACCGATTCGGATGAAGCAGCGTGCATTCTCCAAAGTCATCCTGCATAGTCTGACGAGTTTAGCAGGTATGTCAAAGGTAGACATAGCGTTGTATAGCTCGTCTCTAATAACGCTGTCGTATGCGGCTTTGAAGTGGACAAATAGGTGGTGAGTTTCGACTTGAAATTCATTGGTTTTTTCCAGGATCTGCCGTAGTGTTAAGATTTGGTCGATGGTGGACTTCTCTGGCCTGAATCCGCACTGATAAGGACATCAGCTTATTTACAATAGGCTTCAGGCATTCACACAAAACGGCAGAGAAGATTTTGTAGGCGATGTTAAGAAGACTTATTCCTCTGTAGTTGGCGCAGTCAGAGAGGTATCCTTTCTTGTGGATCGGGCATACGATCCTGAGACTCTATTCCTCGGGCATGCTTTCCTCTGACCATATCTTACAGAGGAGCTGGCTCATGTTCCTAGCCAGGTCATCCCCAGCTGCCTTAAAGAGCTCAGCAGACAGTCCGTCTGCGCCAGCAGCTTTATTCGACTTGAGTTTCGACATGACAATCTGAACTTCGTCGAGGTCAGGGGGACGGAATTCTCTGCGATCTTCGTCATTGAGAAATGGGTCATTCTGCCTGACGGCGGTATGTTGGCTGTCATCGTCGTTATACAGTCTGCAGGAGTGGTTTTTCCAAATTCGCACTATCGCCTGCGATTCTACTGCAGGCTTCCGTTCTGGTGTCGTCGACGTCGTAACTTTGTATTCTTACTCTACTCCGCTGCGTTCATGATATCCGTAGACGCATCTTGGCTACTACAACATAGTGCTCCGGGTCGATGTTAACCCCTCGGAAAGTTCGAACATCAAGAATAGTTGAGGAGTGTCTGACGTCGATCACGATGTGATCAATCTGATTGGTGGTCGATTGATCAAAAGACCACCAGGTGCCTATGTGTATATCGCGGTGCGGGAAGCGCGCACTGGCTAGAAGAAGATTTCGCCCCGTAGCAAGATCAATCAGCCTGTGTCCGTTATCGGATGTGGTGTCGTGTAGGCTATGTTTGCCGATGGCTCGTTCAAAGATGCTTTCCTTACCCAGCTTAGCATTGAAGTCTCCTAGTACAATTTTGATGTCATAGCTGGGACATTGGGCATACGTTCTGTCTAGGAGATCGTAGAACTCATCCTTGGCTGAGTCATCCTTGTCTTCTGTGGGGGCGTGGACGCAGATCAGGCTGATGTTAAAAAATTTTGCCTTGATACGGATTGTTATGAGGCGTTCGCTCACAGGTCGAATGCTTAGGACTTTCTGCCTTAGTCCACCTTGAACAGCAAATCCGCATCCGAACAATCGTTGTCCTGTCTCCCTATAGCAGTCGCCGTAGCAAATATCGCAGTTTTTCATCCGCTTTATACCCGGTCCATTCCATCGCGTTTTCTGGATGGCGGCTATGTCCGCTTTATAGCGGTCTAGGGCGTCCGCAAGTTGTTAGGTTGCACGTGGCCTGTTTAAGGACCTAACATTCCACGTACAGAGCCAAAGATCATTGTCCTTTTTTCGTTTTTTGCAAGGGTCGTCAACATTAATCCGGTCCGTTATATCCGAGGCTTGTGGCGTTCGGAGCTTGTGGTTTTTTTACTTTTACAACTTACTAGGCCGTAGCCCAACCGGCTAATCCTGTTTTTTTACGCAGGAGGCTCACCATTCGCCCTTCCCCGTCTGCAATTTCTATAATAAATCTCCAGATGGCACCGCGAGGAAGTGAGAATGGGACTTACTAACAGTGCCGCAAGATGTTCGACTGCGGTGGCCCTTCTCACTTTTTAGCAGGCCAGTATCCGTCGGATAGATGCTACCCCTAACGAGGCCGGTGAGACCAGTGGATTTATTGGATTTATAGGGTTTTTCACCAGTTTTGTTAGGTGCTCAATTAGTAATATAACGAAAGCTCCCTTATAGCTAGAACGGGCAAATTATGTTAAGGTTTCGTTCTTCCAACTCATCTCCAGCGGCCTTTAAATAGCTCTGTGGTCCGTCAGCATCTTTTAAATTCGCTCGAGTTGAATAGACTGCGTTCTCTCTTGTCTTTAGTCGTGTGTTTGTGTGGCTTAACAGCGATGTCTTTACACCATTTACATTGTTGACAGAGTCCGACAAGGACTTCTCCACAAGTGGGCTCGTTTTGGCCTAGCAAGAAGAGCACCTTTCCCCCTAAGAAGCTGTCTGGCCGCATAGAATTGCTGCCCGGCCACAGAGAGTAGTATGTATGTATGTTGGCGTTACAGTCCATGAAGGACCTAAGCCGAGCTTAACTCAATCAGCCATGTTGTGTGTGATTTCATTTTCCCATAGGTGAAATGGAACTACAGTTTATTGCCGGTTCCGAACGGCGAATTTCGAGAAGCTTTTGACGTGACAACGTCTATTAAATCGGTTAGCGCTGGAATATGGGATGCCGAAACGCAAAAAACGCAGAAAAATGTAGACTAACCGTGTGAGTAGGCGTGGCCTAGCGAGTATGTAGTAGTGAGCTTGCGCGAGAATTAGGTGGGGTAAAAGCGCAACGGCGTGTAAGTAAAATTCTGTAAGAAATTGATAAATACATAATATTGTTAATAGAATATTAGAAATAAAGAACACTTAAACGTTTGAGTATAAAATTGTCTTATTCAATTAAATACATGTATAATACTGTAATATGAAAATAAAACATTGAAATCAATAAAAAAATTATATGTAATTGTTGAATATATAATATTTATACCTCATTCATAAAATCGTATAATAGACGTTGTCACGAAATAATGGATTTGGCGCGAAGCGCCAAATCTAATAACAGACCGAAAGGTCGGGTGCGCGAAGTTTTTTATGACAATTTTACCACAGGGGGTTTTGTCAAAACCTCGCTGAGGAGAAACACCGTGAAAAACACGTTCGATGACATGGCTGTGTCGGGATTCGATCCCGTGTCATCGGCGTCAGAGGCCAACACACTACCCACTGCGCCACGGTGCCCACAAAGAGTAGTGGTTGTTGTTTAATCGGTCACGGTAGTTGCCTTTCCAGCCACGGTAGCTAACAGGCCGTATGAAGTACTTGCCTTACCAGCATTGGTTGCTGTCTAGTCACGTAGATTAGCCGCTGGCCACTCATGGTAGCTTGCATGATCTTGTCCGATGACTTGAAATCGAGCACATCCCTGATGGCATCCCCGTTGCATGTTTTGAATGGATTTAAGATCCTAAGGGAAGATGAGATGACGAGGTAGTGTACAACTGCAGATTTCTGTCATAAAATTCGCTGGTCCTATTCCTAGCTGGAGCATAAGAAAATTAGTCGTGTACATTGCGGCACTGTCGGAATCTATTTGACTTCTTAAACCTCTTCCCGTAGCTTTCACAATGAACATTCAAAAATCCCTGCTGGTCAACAATTTTTATTTTTTACCAAATAATTCGTATTCAGTGTTTTAATTTTTCTTACTCTTTGAACATACCCTGATAATTCGAACATTGTCAAATATGTGTACTAAAGTCAACGTTATGGCTCCACCGGTCTTTCCGTTTCCTTTTTTACATACGCTGCCAAAATGAAAGCTAAGGGACAGGTAATACTCCCAAAATATTGTGATTTTTCCAATAAATACAACGTTGATTGTGCTTGAAATATCTTCAAAATGTGAATAGTTTGCATGTCGATAAAGAAATTACTCAAATATCCCGGTTGAATGGGTCTTTTCCGTAAAATAATCGCCCAAGTGCCTCAAATGCCATGTGTTGTGCTTAGCTGTCAAAATTTGTTTCGATTGGAAACCATTCGACTTTGCACAATTTTGGAGTTTATTGGTCATTTGTGCGAATATATTTAATGTTTTGTGAGAGTTCAAGTACAAGTCAACAATTCGAGATAAGATTTTTAATGGGAAATCATGTTTTTTCGTTTTAGTTGAAGGAATACGAAGTCATTGGACGCAAGTTGCCCACGGAGAAGGAGCCACAGACACCCCTTTATAAGATGAGGATCTTCGCTCCGGACAAAATTGTGGCGAAATCACGATTCTGGTACTTTCTGCGTCAACTAAAGAAATTCAAGAAAACCACCGGCGAAATTGTCTCCCTCAAAGAGGTGTACGAGAAATCGCCAATTAAAATCAAGAATTTCGGCATTTGGTTGCGTTATGACTCTCGTTCCGGTACACATAACATGTATCGTGAATATCGTGATCTGACTGTTGGCGGAGCCGTAACACAATGTTATAGGGATATGGGTGCACGTCATCGTGCTCGTGCCCATTCAATTCAGATTATCAAAGTGGAGGCGATCAAAGCAAAGGATACACGTCGTGTGCACATTAAACAGTTCCATAATTCGAAAATTAAGTTCCCGCTCGTGCAACGGGTACACCACAAGGGCAACAGGAAGCTGTTCTCGTTCAGGAAGCCCAGAACGTATTTCTTGTAGAGATCCTGTACTGGTGTGTATTTTTTTTCTAAGAAATGGTCAATAGTAGCTGGAGATATTGGAAATAAAACGGAATGACATCTTCTGAATTGTTGGGTTTTGTTGATTTTGGGTCCATCGAGGGCGCGATCGAGGGTTGTTTGGTAAAACAACGTGTTGGCATTGGATTGGCGGACCGATTCTGTTGGATTCCAGCTCTTCACCGATAGAAGGAACATCACCTTCAATCGCTGCGTTTACTATTTAACTTTGTCAACTGGTCTGCGTCCATTGCTAGGGCCGTCACTTTGTGTTAGCATCGTATAGCGTTAACAAGGCGGTTTCCCTATTATGTGCATTTAAAAGAATGTTCAATGGAGGGGGAGGGGTAAGGTGCGAAATTACACAGAGCTACGAAGGGACATTTTCGCAACGTGGGAAGGTCAGTACGAATTTGATGCTAATATGTAGTGACGTAGGAAGAACTATCTGGCGAACCATCGATCAAAAAAAGGGGATTGGTGGATGAGGTGCATATGACTACGATACCATACAATTATGTATTCTGGCCCAGGGGCGACTAGGTATAGACTCAGGGAGGAGAGTTGCAAAACCGAGTACTGGTTTACCCTCTTTGGAGGTAGTAAAACTGCAAATATGGAATCGGGATACTTTTCAAACTCACATGTCTATGTATTCGGTGCACTTCTGATATCGGTGATGCACAAGGCTATTAAAGCCAATTTCTTACAACTTTATTTTTTTATTGCTCACTAAAGGCCAAAGTATAAAAATAAAGAGCAAAATAAAAATAATTAAATCGAACATACCTAATCCCCATTTGACATCTGTGGAATTTTTCCACCATTTTTTCCCTTTTTATCAGCTGTCATCTGAACAATTAATTTGCTGGGAACATTTGCTAGTTGATTCCTTAACTTGTAATTCTAGCCAAGCAATTGGAGTTTAATTCGACACGTAACACTTGGATTTAATCAGATTCCATTTCGTTATAGACAAAACACCCACATGGACGGTTTATAGTGTAATAATCCGTGCGCCCGCAAAGCAAACATGTAAATACGCAGATTCAAGTTTTTCTTTTTTTTTTTCCTCATTTTATTGAAATATCTTGGATACCTAAGCACCTGGGTGCATAAGCAGAATACGTAGTATTTTCTTGTGCTATTAGTATCGATTCGAACTGAATATGAATATCGAAGAGATTCGTTTGCGGAGTTTTGACGGATGGCCGGCGAATGCTCCGATTGATCCAGCACGTTTGGCTAGAGGAGGATTCTTTGCCACGGGTAATTTCTTAGAAGCCGAATGCCATTGGTGTCATAAAAGAATCTCTGATTGGAAGTACGGTGATCAGGTTTGAGAGCAATTTAAATCTTTTCCCCCCACCGTGTTCTAACACGTCTTTTTGACCAGATAATGACGAGACATCGTAGATTGTATCCACTTTGCATGTTTATCGTGAATCCTGTTGAAAGTGGAAATGTCCCATTAATTGGAAGTCAAACAATTGCCGAACCAGAGGCGACAAGCACGGCCACTGCTAGTAGTTTGGAGAACGTCGACCTGAAAAACGAACAAAATCGTCTGGCGACTTTCAAAAATTGGCCTGTAAGTGCCCACGAACCCTTGATTAATCCTTGACTGATGACTCTTTCTTTTAGAATCCAAACATCTCGCCGCAGGCTCTGTCGAGGGCTGGATTTTATTACCTCAATCAATCGGATCAAGTGAAATGCGCTTGGTGTAAGGGTGTAATAGCCGAATGGGAGAAGAATGACAATGCATTCGAGGAGCATCAACGATTCTTTCCCGACTGTCCACGTGTTCAATTGGGACCGTTGATTGAGATCACAAGCGACGGGATACGTGATCTGGGCATACAGCAAATTTCACAGCCGAAAAAACCAAAATACTCAAGTCTGGATGCACGCCTGCGTACCTACAACAATTGGCCGATATCCGATATACAAAAACCTGGCGCATTAGCTCAGGCGGGATTCTATTATCAAGGTATAGACGATCAGGTTCGTTGTTTTCAATGCAACGGTGGCCTGCGATCGTGGCAAAAGGAGGATGATCCCTGGTTCGATCATGCGAAATGGTTTCCAAATTGTCAATTTGTCAAACTGGTTAAAGGTGTACAGTATGTAACGCAAGTGGAAGAATTGGCGCGACAAATGGTTCAGAATAATGTCTGCGAAACGGTGCAGGAGGCACAGATACCCGAAAAGACGTTGGAGGAAGCAATGCTGTCCGGGCAAGTGGCACAAGCTCTAGAGATGGGTTTCAGTGTTGCATGCATTCGCAATGTTACACAACGTCGGATAGAGTGTACCGGACGACCGTACGAGACAGTTGAAGAATTAGCTCATGCTGTGCTCGCCGATCAGGCAGATGACGATGAAGACACAGACAATATTGATGAGTACGGTCACAATATGTCACGGTTTTTCAGACGTATCATGGGCGAGTTTAGATCGGATAATCACCCCGACCCAGTGCATCAGGTTTCGTTGCCAACTATCCGAGAACATACAGATGTTCCCTTATCATCCAGCACTATGACAAATGCGGCAGTTGTGATACCCGATTTAATTCCACCCCTATCTCAAGAGGCTCCTCCAGCTACCGCCATGACCGATGTGCCAGAATCCTCACCACAATGTAGTACATCTGTCTCGCAGGAGACAAGTACTTCTCAAGCAGATTCTATGCCAGCAATTCCTGGCACAAGCAAATGGATAGCCGATGGCCAATCCGACATATTGAGTGTGAAAAAATCTCCATTGTCGCTTGAGGAAGAAAACCGTAAACTGAAGGACGCTCGATTGTGCAAAGTTTGTATGGACGAAGAAGTTGGCGTAGTATTCCTACCCTGCGGACACCTTGGTAACATCATTAAACAACTCATTTGGCTTATAACTAAGATTTATCTCTCTCTTTGCAGTAACGTGCGTTCAGTGTTCGCCTGGAGTTACCCAATGCCCTCTTTGCAGGACATCGATCAAAGGATTCGTGCGAACTTTCTTATCGTGAAATGCTTTTCCGATTATTTTCGTTTTCCTTTCGAATAACTACAGCAGAGGCCTGACAGACTACTGCTTGTTGTTTTTAATTACTTTAATCAACTGTGTTTCCTAGTTCTAAAGAGCAACTCGATTGATTCACTACGTAATGTTCCTACCTTCTTCCCCTTGCAGTGCATCGTTTTAAACTAATTATGTATCATCGTTTAGTTTCCCTCTAAAACCCTTTTTCGAATATGTACATGGATAGGTAATTGCACATGTAACTAAGCTATGTAATGTAAAAAATAAATGGATGTAAATTGGTATGCTGGCATCTCTGCAATCACTCATTTCGGATAGAATAAATGGTATGAACGGGCGATTGTGGGCGCTCTATGTACATGTACCTATGTACGTGTATGGTTTTTCGACGATTTTGCGGATTCGATTGGACAATTTTATTCTATCGTTGAAGAGAAGCTCATGCATCAAGCAATTTGGGCAAGGTCTTGTAGGGCATCATCGCATTCCTTAAGGTATTTGAGTTCGTCCTATACGAACTCAGCGCTTTAAGCGCTGCTTGGCTGTCAGAGATTATATCTTATGCCAGTCTCTAAGTTTAGATTGACGCATGTCAGGATGGCATATAATTCAGCTTGGAAAATACTAAGACTCATTCCTAGAGCCCTCGGAATCTTCCGATTTAGTCTAACTATGTCGGCGCCAACGTCGGGAACCATTTTGGAGCCATCAGTGTACCACCTAGGGCCTTTGACATTGAGCAAGGGATCATTGGTTTCCCACACTGTGCGGTTTGGGATCAATATCTCAAATCTCTTGTCAAAAGTGAAGGTGTGTGGTAAAGAGTCCGAGACCGTGGTAATCATATCCAGCTCAGGAAGATGTTGCAGGATGGACATGTGACCCATAGGTCTACATGGCAGGCCTGTTTCCGAGCGAAGAATTCTGATTGCACTACCTAATTCAACCTTTTTAATAAAATGGTGCAGTGAAGCCAGTCCAGTCAGTGCTTCTTAAGCTACCGTAGGACAGGTTGGTATAGCGCCTGTAATGCCGAGATACGCTAGTTTCTGGAGGCGTTGAAGTTTAACGATTATTGTTTTTTGCTCAACTTTTGTCCACCATAATGCAGACGTATAAGTGATGATAGGTCTTACTATCGCGGTATATAACCAGTGGATCATCTTAGGTTTTAATCCCCAAGGTGTTACCGAAAGTTCGTCGACAGGCACACAGTAGCTTATTCGCCTTTGAAGAGCTTGTTCTTGATGTTGGAGTTCCAGTTGAGTTTGCGATCTAAGTCAATATTTAGATACTTATGAAACTTTTTCTGAAAACCGTATGTTTCTACCATTTAGAAAGACGAAGCTGGACCAGAGATAAATGAAGAGATGGAACATCTTCGTACGTCCGCCCTGTGATCCCCGGAAGGGTTGGTTGTTGCATTTGTATTACACCGACACTATACGTGTATACACGTGCTATTCTCGTTTAAAAACGACGTGCTTTTGACTAATACAATGATGTCTAGAGTCAAGTCGTCGGAGCCAGGTCGGAACAACGCAGGATGACATAGTCAAGACGCCGTCAAGCCGCAACGCGTTTGTAGGAGCTATCTGTCAAATTGCCTGTCAAAGCCATCGGATTGCCATCTCTCTATTTATCTCTGAGCTGGACTACAACCTTCTCCTGTTTATAAACGGGATTAAGATTGCTAAGATCGTCTTATTTGGGTTAATCAATAAGGCCTCTCTGCCAAACTAGTCAGAGATGAACTGAGGCGCATGCTGTATGCACTTAGAGCCAGAAGTTTCGCCCGTAACAAAAACTATCGGGTCTTCCAATAGGGAATTGACAACTTTGAATTAAATTTGTGAACGCACCCTGTCACTAATCATCGAACTGTCAATGTCAATTTATTCCAGTAAACTCAACATTTTCATCATGGTAAAGTACAGCAACGAGCAACGTCTGCAAATTATAAAAAATTTATTTAAAAAAAAGCTGTCAAGTCCTTATTGGAAAACCCTATATAACTACTACGTCACCGGCGTACCCGATAACGCTGTTCGAACTTTCCGTGGGGCTAACATCGACTCGGAGCACTATCTTATAGTAGCCAAGATGCGCCTACGGATATCACGAATGCAGCGGAGTAGAGTAAGAATACAAAGTTATGACGTCGGAAAGCTACTATTGCCAGAAACCGCTCGTGCTTTTACCGATCGCGTCTCTCTTAAGCTCTCCAATACACCTCAACCCTCCACGCTATCAATAGAACAGCAGTGGAACCTTTGCAAACAAGCCCTGAAAAGCTCTGCATCCGAAGTTTTGGGCTTCAAGGGTACACCACGAAGAAACACCTGGTTCGATGACGAGTGCAGGAGGATTCACACAGCGAAGCAGGATGCATATAAAGCCTCGCTGCATAAAAGAGCAAGAGCAGCTCGTGAGCTCTACGAGTTAAAAAGATGGGAAGAGCATAAGCTTCTCAGAAGAAAGAAGAAAGAGCACGGGAAGCGCGCGATTGAGGATTTGGAGAGCTGTTACTGCAGGCGTGACGTTCGAAAGTTTTATCAACAGATAAAGCGAACATGACAAGGTTATAAAGCCAGAACGGAAGCCCGCAGGGATGAGAACGGACACCTAGTAGTAGAATCGCAGTCGATGCTGAGAATATGGAAAAACCACTTCTGCAGACTGTATAACGGCGATGTTATGACCGAGGAATGGAGTCTCAGCATCGTATGCCCGATCCACAAGAAAGGAGACCTCTCTGACTGCGCCAACTACAGAGGAATAAGTCTTCTCAACATCGCCTACAAAATCTTCTCTGCCGTTTTGTGTGAACGCCTGAAGCCTTTTGTAAATAAGCTGATGTCCTTATCAGTGCGGATTCAGGCCAGGGAAGTCCACCATCGACCAAATCTTCACACTACGGCAGATCCTGTAAAAAACCAATGAATTTCAAGTCGACACTCACCACCTATTTGTCGACTTCAAAGCCGCATATGACAGCTTTGATCAGCTCGTAATTAGAGACGAGCTATACAACGCTATGTCTACCTTTGACATACCTGCTAAACTCGTCAGACTATCCGGGGTGACTTTGGAGAATGCTCGCTGCTCAATCCGTATCGGTGAACACCCTACCGATAGTTTTGATGTCCAAAAAGGATTTAGACAGGGCGATGCGATGTCGTGTAATTTCATCAACATCATATTGGAAATGATTGTGCAAAAATCACTGACCAATAGAAGAGGCAAAATCTATTTCAAATCCTCGCAACTCCTTGCATACGCCGACGATATTGACATAATAGGTAGATCATAGCGAGATGTCAATGAGGCGTTTGCGAGTATTGAGATGGAGGCGGCGAAAATTCGTTTGGGCGTAAACGAGAGCAAAACTAAATATATGCTATCATAAGAAAAGGACGCTCACCACCGACGTCTTGGCCAGAACATTTGTATTGGCAAGGTAGTAGTTAAGGACTTCGTCCGCAGTGACCTGGAACAACGACATCAGTTCCGGAATCAAACGCAGAACCACTCTTGCCAATCGATGTTTCTTTAGCCTCAGGAGACAATTGAGTAATACAGCCCCCTCTCGAACGACAAAGTTGACTCTATATACGATCCTTATCATCCCGGTCCTACTGTAAGGCGCAGAAGCATGGGCACTATCAAAGGATTTTGCGCGTGATTTTCGGGCCTATAAACGCAGACGGGGGATGGAGGAGAAGATTCAACCACGAACTTTACGGGCTGTACAATGACATGAGTCTAGTCAGGCGTCTACTTATTCAACGCCTAAGATGGTTGGGCCTTATAGAGCGAGTGGACACCACAACTCCAGCCCGGGGAGTCTTTGAATCCAACCCCGAGGGACGAACAAGCAGAGGGCGGCCGCACTTAAGATGGCGCACACAGGTGGAAGGGGACCTCAGCCAACTGAGTGTGCGACAATGGAAAAGGCTAGTAAAAGATCGTACTAGTTGGAGGGGCATGTTGGTTGAGGCCCAGGTTCACCCCGAACTGTAGCGCCCGTTAAGAAGAAGGAGATTTAGCATCGTCTAATGCAGTGGTTAGTGGAATGGTCTACACCTTTGCCGGATAGTGCAGTGGTGATCGAGTCGTAGCCAGCGCCTTGCGTGTGAAACTATTTTCAACACGTGCCACTAAGTGATGTAGCGCAATCTCAGTAGATCGTCCTTTACGATATGCAACGTGTACCGTTATTCGACACAAATTAAGCAAACATCCCTGATTTGTTCTACACCACAAGGCCTGAGTGCTAATTTTCATAACAAACGATCAAGCCGTTTGGTTGCATTTATTTCGAAAAATCGCAACATCAGCAATATTTTCACTGTTCTTGTTGGAGATTATTTAATGTTATTGTTATCGGCACGATACGAACATTTTATTTAAGAGGGGTTTGTGCTAGACATACTTTGGGTTTTTTTTTTCAAAGATGGAAAAAGAGCAGTATAGTACCGTGATTCACTTTTTTATTTTTTAAGATTAGCCAACAAAAACCAATCCATTAGTATTTATGAGACGTTTGTGTAAGACGCATTTCGGGTTCTTTGCCAATACAGAAAAAGAGCAGTATTATACGGTGAATCGCTTTTTGTTCTTTCGTATTAGATGACAAAAAACGATACATTTGTATTTGGGAAACATTTGTGCAAGCCGTATTTTTAGTTTTTTGTCAAGGCGAAAAAAGAGCAGTATGGCGATTCACTTTATTATTTTTAAACGTTACTTACTTACTTAGGTGGCGCTACAGTCCGTGGTGAACCTGAGCCTCAATCAACAAGGGTCTCCAGCTGGCACGGTTTTTGGCCAGCTGTTTCCAGCGCCGCACGCCCAGTTGGTTAAGGTCCCCTTCTACCTGCGTGCGCCACCGTAGATGCGGTCGTCCTCTGCAGCGCCTTTCTTCCGGGATGGATTAGAAGACTCTTCGGGTCGGAGCTGTATTTTCCATGCGCTCTACATAGCCTAGCCATCTTAGACGCTGTATCCGTAGACGTCGTACCAGGCCGATGTCAACCCGTACAGTTCTTCGTTAAATCTTCTGCTCCATACACCGTTTGAACTGTTGGTCCTGTAAAAACGACCAAGGGCATCTTCATCAGCTTTTGTTAAGGTCCAAGCCTCTGCGCCGTAAAGAAGGACTGGGATGATCAAGGTCTTATATAGTGTCACCTGGGTTTTCCGAGAGAGGGCTCTACTTCTCAATTGCTTCTTGAGCCCAAAGAAACAGCGGTTGACAAGAGTGATTCTGCGTTTTATCTCAGCGCTGGTGTTGCTGTCGCCGGTCATCATTGAGCCAAAGTAGACGAATTCCTTGACCACTTCAAAGTTATATCCGGCCATGGTGACGTTCTGGCCAATACGTCGGTGTTGTCCGTCTCTTTTAGATGAAAGCAGATATTTGGTTTTACCCTCATTAACCTTGAGACCCATCTTAGCCGCTTCTACCTCAATGCTTACAAAGGCCTCATTGACGCCTCGCTGTGTCCGTCCAATCACGTCAATGTCGTCGGTGTACGTAAGCTATTGCGTAGACTTGAAACAAATCGTACCTCTTGTGTTGACCAATGACCAATGATCTTTTCAAGCACGTTGTTGAAAAAGTTGCATGACAGCGCGTCACCTTGCTTAAATCCTGTTTTAACGTTAAAGGTCTCGGATTGCTCATTACCGACCTTAATGCAACAGCGAGAACTCTCCATTGTCATCCTGCACAGTCGGACGAGTTTGGCAGGGATGTTAAAACTAGACATGGCTTTGTATAGCTCATCTCTATACACACTGTCATATGCAGCCTTGAAATCGACGAAAAGGTGCTGAGTGTCGATTTGGTATTCCAAGATCTGCCGTAGCGTAAATATTTGGTCTATTGTGGATTTACCTGGCCTGAAGCCACACTGATAAGAGCCGATCAAGTTATCCACAAACGGTTTCAGGCGTTCACACAATACGGTAGAGAAGATCTTATATGCGATGTTAAGGAGACTTATTCCCCTATAGTTGGCGCAGTTATAGGGGTCTCCTTTCTTATGGACCGGCAAACGTAGCTGAGAATCCGTTCGTCGGGCATGCTTTCCTCCGACCATACCTTGCAAATCAGATGGCGCATGCACCTTACCAGCTCATCTCCAGCCGCCTTAAGAAGCTCAGCAGACAGGCCTGCGGCTTTATTAGACTTTTTTTTTTTTTTTATATAGTTACACCCGCACTCAAGGCTATGGCCTTATCACGTTTCAACGTTGTGCGGGCGAAGGTAACAGGGAGAGGTAGAGTTTCGCTCAGGTTTACACACAACCTGAACGGAGTGCAATGGTTTTGGGTCGTAGATGTTCGTTCACTACTCTCAGGGGTGGTTTGTCCTAGATAGGATGAGAGCCGACCAGATTTTCGCGTTAGTTATAATTCACGGTAATTCGTTCATGTACTTTGGGTGTTAATATTGCATACGCAAGACTTAAGTCTTGATATCGCTATTTTGACTTCGTCTAGGTCGGGTGGACGGAATTCTCTTACATCGTCGTCCATTACGAACGGATCGTTCTGTCTGACAGCGGTATCTTGTCTGTCATCATCGTTATACAGTCTGCAGAAGCGGTCTTTCCAAATCCTCCGCATCGACTGTGATTCTACTACCAGTTCTCCATTTTCATCCCTGCAGGTCGCCGCTCTGGCTTTGTAGCCATGGCATGTTCGTTTTACCTTATTGTAAAACTTTCGGGCGTCATTCCTGCGGAAGCATCTCTCGTGTTCTCTCCTCTTTCTTCTGAGAAGCGTGTGTTCCTCTCTTCTCTTCTGCTCATAGATTTCGCGAGCAGCTCTCATCCATCGTTGCAGCGTGGCCTTATATGCCTCTTGCGTGCTGCATGGGCTTGTTCGCATTATATTTTTACTCTTAATTACCCTTAATTTTTTTAGTTAATTAGCTTTCTACTCCTACAGAAACTACCATCGGAAACTAAGCTTTACAAGTAATTCACGAAATGTCACAAACGTATTTCGGATCAGACTGGTACGCAACTGTTTCGTATCGATCCGGATCACATCTCTGGAAACAAATATTTTTACAACGACAAACCACCATGTCACTATGAATTACTGCTGCATCCCACGTAGCCAACTGATTATGTTGAAAAATAGGAAAAAAATTAAAATGTTTTTGAACAGCGTTTTCATCAGGTTTTCATACCAAACGCGTCTACCTATTGACCTGCCTTCGTACTTTCTTTCTCATTCCAGTCGCTCAAAATACACACATACGTGTGTACATTTGAGTCAAATGGAGTGAGTGACTTTTGGATCGTAAGAAATCAGGTGGTTTCACTAGTACAAGGAAAAACAAAAATAGAAAACAAGGATTCTTATCAACGCGTTCCCATTGAACCTAGCTCTAATCGAAGTGACCTCATTAGAACTTGTATTACTAAATCAACGATGACGGAGAGAGAAACCCTATAAAGCCCGATTGCAAGTCGTCGATCGGTCTCTCTATACGCATGCACATATGTATGTGTATGTAGCAACCAAGTCTTACTTGAGAAACCCCTATTTTGATAACACCTATCCCAGAAGCCAGCTAAATCGCGTGTGATTCATACCAAATAGAAACAATGCCGATCAACAGTTACAAATGTATGTACATGAATTGCAGGTCCGCACACTAGACTCATACATACATATGTATGTATTCGTTGATCGGTGTGCGTAGTGGTAGTATTATGCGGGGCTCACACCATACGATTTGCTTGTATGACTTGCTTGATGGGCAAAATCGTGAGTGTGAACGGTCGTACGACATGTCGTCAAATTTGTCGTTTGGAAGTTCAGATATTTTAACTTTTTGACTTGCTTGATCGACTTGTTGTAAGGTGTGAACAGTTGTCGAACAACTTCAGAGCATTTTTTCACTTTTGCTTGTGCGTTCAGAGAATCACACCAGCTTTGAGCGAAATGAACGATATGAATGATATGATTTCAAAAAAAAAAGAAAAAAAATTTTTGGAGCATGCGCCGCCATGTTAATACTTCGAAATTTCTATCGCAAGTGAAGTCGGTCAAGCAAGTTGTATGGTGTGAACGCTAGGCATAATTTGGTCGTCAAGCAAATCGTACAGACAAATCGTATAAAGTGAACCCCACTTTAAGTATCGGAGTTTAATCTGAGAAGAAAGCAAACAAAAACCAGTTTTCGACCACTACCGCTCAGATCCGCATAGACTGACTTTTGAGCTAGGCGACAGATACTCGTTTGTTCTTCAGCGATCGTGATCCTCATCGTCATCGTCGGTTGTGTCGCCCAGTGTCAGTTTGAGTCGATTCGTTGCTCGTGTTAGACGTTCCGAGTATACTGGTGATTTTGCGTAGGTGCGATCGCGTGTGTGTTGTGTTGTGTGCGTGTGCTTGTGTACTGTTTTCACTCCACTATACACCATTAGAGAAGGTGATCTTTAACCTAATTTTTATCAAATATGCTTGGACAAAGTGAAGATTCTAAAAGGAGAATCCATTAGATGCGTGCAGAATAAATAAAATTGTGTAGATGTGTATCGTTCAGGCATGATGTTTCGTGTGTATCTGTGTAGGGAAATCAGTATCAGTATATGATCGGTAGATATGTAAGTATCTCTTGGGTGCTTCTTCTTTTTCTCGTCTTTTTCGTCTGAATTTCTAATTTGATTTGAGTTTCCCATATGGTTGGGCAAGATTTTGATTTATTACTCTTATCTTATACCGAACTAAATGGAGTCAATTCGTACATACTAGATACTCAAGAGGTAAGAGCGCCCACCATTTTTGGTTTTTTGCCTATACTATGTATGTTAAGCTCACTTGGGATAATAACTTGTGTATACCAAGTGGTCGTTAACCTTGTTTGCCTTGATAAACATGAGTTTGGAGTGCATGTACATACGTATGTATGTATATGATGTTAGGGAGCCGCCCTCAATTAGTTTAACTAAAGTTTAAATAATTGCGCGATAACCCGGAACCATACTCCTCTATATGCCTGATGATAATCGCGCGCAATCTAAGGCATTCATTCACGCAATACCCACATAGTACATTCTCTAACGCTTAAGTGATTCTCTCTTTGCAACAACTGCCTGTTCCATCCGTTACAATGGTGTTGTACGAACAGCCTCATCTACACCGCAGCCTGATATGCATGGCTGGACTGGTGGAATAAGAAGCGAAAATAAATATACACTCGAGCGTGTATTATGGACAATGTTGAGCAATATTGTTGCTCTAAAAAAAGAACCGCACAGTAGTTGCTCGGAGATGTGAATTTTATCGCTTAGTGGGGTATCTTTCCTAATCCTCGGAAGAGATAAAATTACACACATGACCACGAACGAGTATAGTCGTAGAAAAGAGAAAAAAACAAATTGATTCAATTTCTATCTCATTTAGGCAAGGATTCGAGGTTTTTGCAAAACTCCTTTGGACCATTGTTTATTACTCGTCCGGCTCGAATAGTGGTTTTACCGGATTTTCTTGTTCTTCGCTCTCATAGTTCTTACTCAGAATCGGATACAACCACCATTGAACGATCGAGAGCAACCAAAAAAGCGATCATGATCATGGGTACCTACCTATGCACGAGACGTATGGTACATATGTATGTCGTTAATGTAATGTCATTGGTTTCTAGTTCCTATTTGCCTTTAAATTGTAAAATGTTCGCATGCACCTGTGAAAATATTTACATTTTCTCAGCTTTCTTGGTGAATACTGTGTCCCAAACAATGCACACATGTAGTCTCAGTTTCAGTCGTGCTGACCTTAGATAAAATAAAGGTCAATTACTATACTGCAACACCTGGTAGGTAGACAGGTTGCTGTTAGCGTTTTGGTGTTAAATTAACGCTTTTCCACTCGCTGGTTCTAAGTATAGTTGCATGTGTCAATTGAGCTCTTAATTCAATTATGTCTATATGAACCTTTAAAGCGCTCGTAAATTCGAGCAACATTCTATTTCTGTTTCCGTTTCCGTATGATGCACTGAACCTTTCCGTACGCACTGATGCAAATATCGTCGAGGTCAACGGGTAAACACTCCGACATAAGGTTTATGACAGTCTCGCACTCGTATAGACAGTAATTCGAGTATAACAAAGGAATTCAGTTTTGTCGAACTGTTTATCTCTCTTATTGCGCTTAGCGGTAATTCGTTATTGTTTAAATGTTGCCGCAAATAAACAAATCGGTCTACGACTTGATATGTACAGTGGTGGTCAGATAAATAGCACACCCGTGAGTTCTCATACATTATGTTGTGCCAAAAGTCTAAAAAGAGGTTCTCAGCTTTTTTTGTTTTATAACTGATGTGCGTTTATATGTACTTTATTAAAATGCACATAATTCCTTTAAATCAATTCAAAAATCATAATTCAAAATAGGAAAAAATAAAAAAGTTTTTTTTTTTTTTTTTCAAGAGTTTATTTATTCCACTAAGGCAATATATTTACATGTTTAACTGTATGTATGTTGGCGTTACAGTCCATGAAGAACCTGAGCCGAGCTTCTCTCAATCACCCATGTTTTGTGTGATTTCATTTTCACATAGGTGAAAGGGACCTACAGTTTTTATTGCCGGTTCCGAACGGCGAATTTCGAATTTCGAGAAGCTTTTCATGTCAATTTTACTACAGGGGGTTTTGTCAGAACCTCGCTGAGGAGAAACACCGTGAAAAATCACGTTCGATGACATGGCTGTGTCGGGATTCGATCCCGAGTCATCGGCGTCAGAGGCCAACACACTACCCACTGCGCCACGGTGCTCTCCATGTTTAACTAAACTGAATTAAACTACTATTTACATGTAATTTAAAAGTATATGACCTTAACGGTGCTACATATTTTTTATTGGGGTTCCGTACCCAAAGGTAAAACGTAACCCTATTACTAAGACTTCGCTGTCCGTCCGTCCGTCTGTCACCAGGCTGTATCTCATAAACCGTGATAGTTAGACAGTTGAAATTTTCACAGATGGTGTAATTCTAGTGCCGCTACCGCGACAAATACTAAAAACAGAACCAAATGAATATTTAAGGGGGGCTCCCATACAACAGACATGATTTTCATCCAAAAAAACCTGCCTGCAACCAAGATCTGTCATTTGATGAAGTAACATACATAGTCTCTTTCATATTTATATATACAGATGGTACGGAACCCTTCGTGCGTGAGTCCGACTCGCACTTGGCCGTTTTTTTTTTTTTTTTTCATAATTTTTATTTTAGAATATATTTCTAAGCCTTTTTCTTTTTTTTTTTTTTCATATCTTTTCTGTAAGGAAAAATTGTGGGAAAAATCTTGTTGAATCTTTCTGATTACATTACATTACTTAGTCTAACCTAACGCTACTTAGTCTAACTTAAACTAATCCTAACCTAACTTAGAGCACAAGGATTAGGCCCCGATACCTGGTCCTTGGGTCCTCGAAGCCCACGAGCTTCGACAACTCAAAAGTCAGGTGTATTTGCCTGTGTTATATCTACTGATATTTATTTCATCCCTTTCAGGTACGCTAGTGCAGTACTTTAGTTCGAAATTTAGGTTGTTAAGGCTATAGACGATCTTTTTATCTGTTGCCCTTCTAGCCTTAGGGCAGAAGGTGATGAGTACTGATGTGCGTCCAAGTATAGGAAGGTTTCAGGCGGAATGAATCCATTCTCCAACGTTTTCGTGAAATATTTTGGGTTGGGATAAAACAAGCCCGAAACAAGATTGTTCTCTGTTACGGTCGCTGAACGTGCAAAATGATTCCTCGCAGTATCCAGTATAACGTTGTCTATTCTGAACAAATTGGAAGCATCCAATAGAATCTTATTAGAAACGTAATGCCGGAAGTCGGAATGTTCGCTTCTATACATGTGCAAGCAGGCTCGAAGATTTTTAGCTGTAGTAGTAGTTGATTTTTAGCTTCCAATTTGAGCAATGTGTCTGCAGCTCATCGAATTTTGTTTGAAGCTCGGCTTGTATGTTTTCTATTTTCAAACCACTGGCGTACAGTATTACATCGTCAGCGAATGCTATAGAGTTATCCTTCTCCCTTAACATTTCAGAAACGAAAATATTAAATAATAGTGGGGCTGTAACCGTGCCTTGTGGAAGACCATTAGCGATATTAAAAACTTTAGTCGTCGTGTATATCCTATCTGTTACGACAAATTTTTTTCCACAAATCATGGAAGAAATCATGCCTATGAGTTGGTGAGGAAATTCGTATTTTATCAGTTTATATATCAATCCGTCGATCCATACCGTGTCGAAGGCTTTCTCGATATCTATCAGACAAGCACCTGTACATCTTTTGGCATTCAAATTCCAGTTGATATCTGATGTCAGTATTGTAATCGCGTGCACTGCCGAGTGATTTTTCTTAAATCCAAACTGATTTCGCGGTATAATTCCTTTTCTATTGCATTCAGATAAAATTGACTTATTTAAAAGTATCTCAAAAATTTTCCCGATGTTAGGCAGGAGACTGATTGGCCTATAGCTCGAAGAATCAGAAGGATCCTTGCCTTTTTTTTTTTTGCTGTTGGAAAAACCTTCGATGTTTTCCAACAACTGGGAAAGTGACGGTTATTTAGTAGGTTGTCAAGAATAATGCAATACTGCCGTATAATAATGTCCGGTAGATGCTTCAGTATTATGTTGGGAATGTTATCTAAACCACTTGATTTTTTGTTATTTAGTTTTCTAAATATTTCTGTAAGATCGTCCAGTGTCGTAAAGTAGTTATTTGTTTGTTGAGTCGTAAGCTCGTCTGCTTTTAATACCTCGGAAAATCGTAATGGCGAGCTGATTTAATTATTTTGGAATCTCAGTAATTCATTTTCAACTTCGACAGTCTTGACGCTTTGAAGGCACCTATCATGAATTGCTTGAAAGTGGGAGCCAATGAGATGTAGCTTTTCTATTCCAGAATCGACTATGAAATGTCCTTCGATGATGGGACAGCTATCGCTATTCCTTGTTTCTTATCACTCTTGACAGCATTTTTGCAAACTCTCTACTAAGCGCTTACATTTCTGGGCAGGTATAGCTTCCCAAGCAGCCTTTACGGTTTGCCGAAATTCTTCCAAATATTTTGAGCTGGAGTCTTTAACAAGGTAGTCAACATCATTCCAAAAATTCTCGATAGGATTCAGATCGGGACTTTGGGTCGGCCAAAGAAGCAGGAAAATTTGTCGCTCCGAAAGCCAATTATTCACTATCCGCGAAGTATGCTTTGGATAATTGTCATGCATAAAAATCCATGATACAGGCATAGAGTCGTCGGTATATGGCTCTATTTGGTTCTCCAGGATTAGCTTATATTGATGTTGATTCATAATGCCATTTATATTCACAATTGGTCCAACGCCATGCCATGGCATCGCCGCCCCACCATATTGCTCCCACTGCCATGCTTGACAGTTCTAATGGTGTATCTGGGATGGTACTCTTGGTTCGTTGGCTTACGCACATGCTTTTTTCCATGCATGCCTGTCGTAAGAGGCGACTAATATGCCATTCCGGGATACTAAGAGATCTACAATAACGAAGGTGGGAAAGGTGGATGGATAAGATGGAGAGGTATTCTTCAAATGCTTTTGCAGTTGAACCAAGGGTGAAGCTCGACTCTCCTCTGTACCCCATCCTCCTATGATCGCCGATAAGTTATAAAAAGTGGATAAGATTCCGGTCGGAGTGTTCTGAAATCCAAGCACACTCAGAATTGAAAGGAGGTGAGCGGACAGGCTCGAGTTTTTTGTGGAAGCTCATCTGTAAGTGACCTCGGTTGCGAAGTAAAGACCAATCTACTTTGAACAAAATTGGTACCACGGGGACAGGGGTGCCCCCGGAACATACGGTTACTTTTAGTAGTAAGTCATTCGCCGTATGTTACGGCCCTGTCGGATGAGGAAGGATTCGTGGTGGCTGTGGTTATCCCAACATGCGGGAACATATGGTATCTGACGTAAGCATATCCAAAGCGCCAGATGCAAGAGGTGTCGGTAGCTGGCGTTTCGACTTGTCTAATGCGTCAGGTATAAGAGGTGTTGGTAGGCCTCGGTCTCCATCAAAGGCGGTGAACATGCCACAAACATGTTCACTAATTGAACCATCGTAGTTTACTACGCTGGGGCAATGACCAATGCTTGTCTTGGTCCCGATTGTGGGTAGGCCCACCGTGCAATTAAGCCGTAAAGGCAGGTTTGCACGTTAAGCTTATCTATGATCTGTATCATGGTACCGGCTATTTGCCTCCTTTCCTCCGTGCAACGCTTTCATCTGCCCATTTTAAATACTCATATTTGTGTAAGAAATGAGTGTAATTATGGCTATCCTTAAAAAGATTCACACTAACCTCACTTAAATCACTGAAAAATGTTTTTTTTTTTTTCTGACACATCATGATATGTGCTATTTATATGAACACCCAATTTGCAATGATCACCAACTCTAACGATTGCAAAACCAGGAAAACCTAACGGGATCTTCTTTGTAGTATGTTTTCATATTCATAACGGTACTTACTTACTTACTTTGATGGCGCTAGAGTTCGGGGTGAACCAGGGCCTCAACCAACAAGCCTCTCCAGCCGACCCGATCTTCGGCCAGCCGCTTCCAGTGCCGCACGCCCAGTTGGTTGAGGTCCCCTTCCACCTGTGCGCGCCACCTTAAATGCGGTCGTCCTCTGCTGCGTCGTCCCTCGGGGTTGGAGTCGAAGACTCTTCGGGCCGAAGCGTTGATGTCCATTCGCTCTACATGACATGACGTCTACCAGGCCGATATCGCTATACAGCCCACAGCCCGTACAGTTCTTGGTTGAATCTCCTCCTCCATTCTCCGTTTACACAAACGGGACCAAAGATTGCACGCATAGTTTTCCTCTCAAAACGTCCAAGAGCCTCTTCATCCGCTTTTGACAACGTCCATGCCTCAGCGCCGTAGAGGAGGACCGGGATGATTAAGGTTTTGTAGAGGGAAACCTTAGTTTTTCGAGAGAGGGCGCTGGTGTCGTTGCTGCTTGTCACTATCGAGCCAAGGTATACGAAGTCCTTGACTACTTCAAAAATAAAGCTGCCGAAGGTGACGTTCTGATCCAGACGTCGGTGTTGTGCGTCTTTCTTGGATGACAGCATATATGTCCCCATTTACCCTTAGACCCACTTTCGCCGCTTCTGCTTCAATGCTTGTGAACGCCTCATTGACGTCTCGCTTTGTTCGTCCAATAACGTCAATGTCATCTGCGTAGGCAAGCAATTGTGTGGACTTGAAGTAGATCGTACCTCTTGTATTGGCCGCAGAGTCCTACACGATCTTTTCAAGAATAATGTTGAAGAAATCACATGACAGTGCGTCACCCTGTCTAAAACCTTTTTTAACATCAAAGGGGTAGGTTAGTTCACCTCCGACCTTAATGGAGCAGCGAGAGTTCTCCATAGTCATCCTGCATAGTCTGACGAGTTTGGCAGGAATGTTAAAACATGACATGGCTCTGTATAGCTCGTCTCTATAAACACTGTCATACGCGGCTTTAAAGTCGACGAAAAGATGGTGCGTGTCGACCTGGAATTCATGGGTCTTCTCCAAGATCTGCCGTAGTGTAAATATTTGGTCTATCGTGGATTTTCCTGGCCTGAAACCACACTGGTAGGAACCTATCAGATTGTCCACGAACGGTTTCAGGTACTTACACAGTACGGCAGAGAGGATCTTGTACGCGATGTTCAGGAGGCTTATCCCTCTGTAATTGGCACAGTCATAGGGGTCTCCTTTCTTATGGACCGGGCAAACGATACTGAGATTCCATTCATCGGGCATGCGTTCTTCCGACCATATCTTGCAGATGAGTTGGTGCATGTTCCTAATCAGCTCATCGCCAGCTGCTTTAAACAGCTCCGCGGGGAGTCCGTCTGCTCCAGCAGTTATAAAGCTGCTTAAGTTTCGATATCGCTATCTTAACATCGTCTAGGTCGGGTGGACGGGATTCTCCTTCGTCTTCGTCCATTGTGAATGGTTCGCTCTGCCTGACGGCGGCATTTTGACTATCATCGCCGTTATACAGTCTGCAGAAGTGGTCCTTCCACAATCTCAGCATCGACTGTGACTCCACTACTAGTTGTCCGTGCTCATCCCTGCAGGCTTCTGCTCTGGCTTTATAGCCTTGGCATGTTCGTTTTACTTTCTGGTAAAATTTTCGAACGTCGTTCCTGCAGTAACATCTCTCCATCTCCTCGATCTCGCGCTTCTCGTGCTCCTTCTTTTTCCTCTCAGAAGCGCATGCTCCTCCCTCCTTTTCTGTTCATAGAGCTCGCAGGCAGCTCTCGTCCGTCGATGCAATGTGGCCATGTATGCATTCTGTTTCTCTATATGGGCCTGTCTGCACTCATCATCAAACCAGGGGTTTATCGACGGTGGTGACTCGAAACCGAGTATATCTGAGGCAGCCTCTCTAATGGCTTTCTGACAACGACTCCATTGCTGTTCTATGGTTTCTGCAGATTGCATCGGGACCTGAGAGAGCTTGAGGGAGACTTGATCGGCGAAGGTCCTGGCGGTCTCCTGCGATTGCAGCTTTCCGACGTTAAATTTTGGTGTTCTTACTCGACTCCGTTGGTTCCGAGAAATTCGCATCCGTACCTTGGCTGCAACAAGGTAATGATCCGAGTCGATGTTGGCTCCTCGAAAGGTTCAGACATCTAGGATGCTGGAGGAGTGTCTGCCGTCGATCGCAATATGATCAGTTTGATTGGTTGTCGATTGATTGAAGGACCGCCAGGTCCCCTTATGGATGTTGAGGTGTGGGAATCGTGTACTTGCTACTACCAGGTTATGTCCCGCCATAAAGTCCACTGGCCTTAGTCCGTTTTCTGACGTGGTGTTGAGTAGGCTGTGCTTTCCAATGACCCGTTCAAAGATAGCTTCCTTACCCAGTTTCGCATTGAAATCTCCTAGAACGATTTTGGTGTCATAGCTGGGACATTGCGCATACGTTCTGCCTAGGAGATCATAGAAGTCGTCTTTATGTCGGTCACGGTTCTCCTCTGTGGGGGCGTGGACACATAGTAAGCTTATATTGCTGAGGTTGGCCTTGATGCGGATAGTTATGAGGCGTTCGCTTACATACTGGAAGCTTAAGACTTTTTTCCTGAGTCTGCCTCGAACAACAAATCCGCATCCGAATAAGCGTTGTCTATTTTCTCTGTAGCAGTTTCCGTAGTAGATATCACAGTTTTTCATCCGCTTTTTGCATGGCCCATCCCATCGCACTTCTTGGAGCGCGGTAATGTCTGCCTTATAGCAGTCCAAAGAGTTGACCAGCTGTTCGGCTGCACCTGGTCTGTTGAGGGACCTAACGTTCCAGGTGCAGAACCGAAATTCGTTTCCTTTTTGACCTTTGCGGGGGTCGTCAACATGTAATCCGTCCGTATCCGAGGCTATTGGTTGTCTCTGAACAAAATTTTTGTTTTAAGCGATAGGAATGTTAGCCCTAAGCGCAACCCCCAACCTGGAGGGCCAGGTTCCCCAAGGGGTCGGGTCGCTGCACACATTGGTTCACTACCTGGCGGGTGCCAGTATAGCTATCCAGGGGAGGCCACGCGGAGGCTGTGTGCCAACTTGGATTGAGCAGGGACAGAGATCGAAGCTGGCGTTTGCCAAGTTAAACGCGATCAACTTCTTTGCTCTGTTTGTTCGCTCCCTTCATAACGGTACTACCTTGGGATATTACGGCTTTACTCCTGTGCAGCTTGTAAGTGCAGTGTGTATTGCAAGCAAACACACATTTGAATAAGGGTGTGCTATCTATAAGAACACCACTGTATATGATGTGTCACTCGTTCCCACCCGGGACAAGTGCTCTTATGTCTTTACTACTTGTACGCAAACCATTCGTGGCCCCATAAGCTACATTGTTATAGATCCACACATGAAATTCCCCGGAAAACCTAGACTTTTCGTGATCTCCACTCGCATTCCTTACACGATGTATGCACATACATAGCTCTGTTGTGCATTTCGTTTATCGGGAAACTGACCTTTCTCATTTCGTTTTAATTGACTTTGATCACTTCTATCACGTAATGGTGTTCACAGCAAAAACTAAATAAAAAAACAAATTTTGTTGATCAGTCAACTTTTCATCGTCGTCGTAGGTAGTCTGTCAACTTGCTTTCCTCTTCAAGTTGCTTATGCATATGCTTGTTTGTGTGGAGAGAGCTTACGGGTCATCTTCTTGGCGGTTTCTTTAAATTGAATATATTCCGTTTCGTGGTTGGTCTTGAATATTGATTTAATAGGTTCATTTAGGTCGCCAAGATCTTTATTTATTGAGCAGTTGGCCTTCTGGGTCGCATGGACATCTATTCATATGCATATGACCGCAATAGATGAGATCCAAGGAGATGATCTTTCGAACAAATTAAGCAGACTGACAGGATTGCTGAGAACTACAATCAAAGTGAAAATTCAGTCGAGTTCCTCTCGAATCCTATCTAGGACAACGACCCCTGGAACGTACATCTACGATCCAAATCATCTGAACTCCGCTCAGGTTGTGTGACAAAAACATAATAAGAGTATTCTGGCCGAATCACAATGTCGCGTTCGAGCGGTCGGGCTTTTGACAGACGTTGTACCGACTAACGATAAATACATATATGTCAAACGCGCGACCTAGGATTTTCTATGACGAAATGTGGCTTCAGGCGCTTGGACGTTCATGAAACAAAAAAAGAATCTACATGCGATACAGATATGTATGTAAGTATGTAAATGTATTGCGTGTTTGTTCCTTGACGTTGAAATCGAATAAGTTTGTGCCTAACGCGCAAAATTCTTGAAGAAATCTATATTAAACAAATGACAAGCATTGTCAGCAGTCAAAACGCACGACCGAGTAGCCCAGAGTAGCCACTGGCTCTACTCTGGCGTTTAAACTCGATTTTACGATATTAGCCGAAGCAACGCATGCGGTCGTATTCCGTGTTACTCCATATGAATTCATTGTTCCTACCCATGCTGTCAAAAGCGCAACCGCTCGAATGCGACATTGTGATTCGGCCATTACTCTTGAACCTGCGCGAGTTATCACATTATCCTTTGCTTAGCCGTGTCCCAGGGCTAGAATAGAAAATTCTTTGAGCTAAGGCTGGCGGAATTTCCACAGCCTCATAGCTCAAGGATATCGAAGAGTCCAGTCTACAAAGAAAAAAAAAAAAAAAAACCCAAAAGCCTTACAGCGGGCTTTAAAAACGGCAGCCAATCTTGTTACCGACCCGCAGGGAATAGTGGATGTTTTCAAGCAACATTTAGGAATATTAGCTCTATATGCCCTACCCACAAAAGGTGATCCTACCTCTTGCAAAAACTACAGAGGTATATCCTTGCTCAATGTCGCTTACAATCGGCACTTAGCAGTAAGGTTTCTGGACAGGCAGATCGACCAAATATTCACGCTTCGACAAATCCTGGAGAAGATCAGCGAGTTTCGAATCGATGCCCACCACCTCTTTATCGATTTTAAAGCCGCATATGACAGCATTCATTATGCGTCTTATTTAACGTGATGGCCGAATACGGGATCCCGGGAAAACTGATCCGGATGTGTCGAGCCACGCTAACAAACACTCGATGCATCGTGCAGTTCGGCTCCAGAACCTCCGAGCTTTTTGAAACCTGCACCGGATTTCGGCAAAGAGATGCGCTGTTATGCGACTTCTTCAGTCTCGTGTTGAAACAAATAATGACGCGGTCCAACGTCAACGCGGAAGGCACTATCTGAAGGCTCTAGTGAAGAAGTTCACATACCTCGGGGCAAACATAACTCCACGAGTGACATCATAATAATTATCAGGCGCAGAATCACCCTCGCTGGGGCGCTAGGGTCCAAACTCCTGTCCCGAAGGACCGAGGTTATGCTCTATAAGACTCTTATCCTGCAAGTCCTGCTGAATGAGACCGAAAGCTGGACGATAAGCAGGACAGCAAAGCTGATCCTTGGCTCCTTCGAAAGAAGAGTTCTGCGGTGGATATTCTGTCCTGTCTGTGAGGAACTCAAATGGAGGAGAATACGTTTGTATGTAACCGCTGACTCGGTCACATTGAGCGCATGGAAACCAACTACCGAGTCTCCTGGTTTGAGATGAAGGGGGAGACCGAACTTCCGATATAAAGACCAAGTAACCGCGGACGTAAGACAACTTGGACTTTCCGACTGGAAGCAGCGTGCCCGGGATCTTCAAGGATGGAAGGAATGGAAGGCTGTATTAACCCAGTCCCAGACACTCCTTGGGTTACTGCCCTAAAAAGTAAGTAAGCAAGTAAAGCTGGCGTTGAGGCGTCAAGGACGTCTGATTTCCTCTTCCGTTTTCCATACTTTCAAATAAAGCCAAAGATTGCAGGTAGAATTTTAATCTCGAAAGTAGAGGCACGGTAGAAAACTAAGACGAACAAGGCTCCGTAAAAAGTTGCTATTACTTATGTACATACGTAACAGGCCAGCAATTCATGGAGGGTCTGAGGCTGAGCTAGATCCCGATATTAGGTTCTTCTCGAACCAGGAGGCTTGGAGTCGAAGACCCTCTTAGCTGGAGCGTTGGTGTTTATGCGCTCGATGTGGCTGAGCCAATGTAGTCGACGGATCTTTGCCTTCCGGACTATATCGACATCTTTGTACAGCTGGTAGAGTTTGCAGTTATGTCTTCTCTATTCGCCTTCCTCACAGACAGGACCAAATATCCAGCGCAGAACCCAAATCAGCACCACCGAAAGAACCCAAAATCAGCACCACCGTCCTGCTAATCGTTCAGCTTTCGCATGACTTTGGTTCTTCGAGTTAGGAATTTTGACCCAAGTTGTTTGGATATAGTGAAGTAGCAACGGTTGCCAAGGGCGATTCTATGCCACTGTGGTGTCGTTTGCGAAATCTACTTTGGTCCGAGGTAAACTCCTTAACTTCCTCGAAACGCAGTGAGCAACGGATAGGTTTTTGCTTGACAGCCTGTATTTTGTCGAGACCAACGACGAACGTTTCGCCCGTTCCTCGATTGCCATGAAGGCTTCTACAACGGCACGCTGTGACTGTGTGATGTTGTCAATATCGTCTGCGTATCCTAGCAGTTTAACGGGCTTGTAAAAGATAGGCCTTCCGTATTAAATCCTGCCCGCCGCACCAACGGCTCCAGCTCCAAATTGAAGAAGTCACACGATGGCATACCTCCTTGCCGAAATCCGGTGAATGTTTCAAACAGTTCGGAGGAATCCTGTCGATAAAAATCGCTGGTCTTTTCCAGGATTTGTTGAAATTTGAAGATTTGGATTTCGGGAGCCGCACTAGTACGTGCCGATTAGTGCGATGCAAAAGGGCTTTAGAAGTTCGCACAGTACACTGGATAGGATCTTGTATGCGACATTGAGTCTCTGCTCCTATATACATATCTCTTTAGTTCTTGCAAGAGGTTGAATCGCCTTTTTTGTGCATGGAAGTTACTATGGCTTTCCTAATTTCAATTTGCGCCTTTAGTCCAAGGAGTCGGCGGTTAGTAAGAGTATGTGTTGGATTATAGCGAATCGGTGAGCTACTGTTGACAGAATACTTTGCTACTTCAAGATTAGAACTACCGACAGTGACATTTTGGTCAGGACGTAGACGTTGTATAACTCCTTGATGACCGCTCTATTGCCTTCGCCTAAATTCTTTCGTATCTCTGTTCACTACTAAAAAATGGGTGATTTTTTTGTTGTTTGGTTTTCCAGTGTTTTATTTTTGCCAACTCGCGCAAAGCTCGTGACATGCATCAAAGTCAGACGTGCTCAACTAGTATTGCCATTTTATCATAGAAAGGCTTGTAGTCTAATAACGCTTACAATTTGTTGATTTTTACTGTCGAAGTTCGTGTCCCGTGAAAAATGTTTTCATGCACTTCGACCATTCAATCCGCTGAGAGCAAGCAATTAAAGCTTGTAGATCGTGCGAGTTAACGTCTTTTGACTATCTTTATAGTTACGTCACATCATTCGTCTATGCTGATAAGCCAGAATCAGTTGCAGGTTTCGAAGGCAACATTGCACATTACGAGATACTAGCCAATTTGCTCGAAAAACTCGTGACTCAAAATGGGATTATCCGTTTATATCATTCAAAAAGGACTTATGGTTAATGTTACTTACTTACTTTACTTATCAGGCCAGCGATCCATCGAGGATCTGAGGGTGAGCTATACCTGCCTTCCATCCTTGACGGTCCCGGGCACGCTGCTTCCAGTTATCAAGACCAATATGTCTTACATCCGCGATTACTTGGTCTTTATACCGGAGGTTCGGTCGTCCTCTTCCTCTCGAACCAGGAGGCTCGGAGTCGAAGACCCTCTTAGCTGGAGCGTTGATGTCCATGCGCTCGATGTGGCCGAGCCAGTGTGGTCGACGGATCCTTGCCTTCCGGACTACATCCACATCTTGGTACAGCTCGTAGAGTTCGCGGTTGTGTCTTCTTCTCCATTCACCTTCCTCACAGACAGGACCAAATATCCGGCGCAGAATTTTTCTTTCGAAAGAACCCTAAATCAGCTCCGCTGTTCTGCTTATCGTCCAGCTTTCGGCTCCGTACAGCAAGACTGGCAGAATGAGCGTTTTGTAAAACATGACTTTGGTCTTTCGAGTGAGGAGTTTTGACCCAAGTTGTTTCGACAAGCCGAAGTAGCAGCGATTGCCAAGGGCGATTCTATGCCGGATCTCCACTGTGGTGTCATGTGTGGAATTTACATTTGCCCCGAGGTAGACTACTTCGAAATTGTAGCTGTCAATTTTTATATTTTGTCCCAGGTGATGAGCGACGGATTGGTTTTTGCTTGACAGCATGTACTTCGTCAATCACCCATGTTGTGTGTGATTTCATTTTCCCATAGGTGAAAGGGACCTACAGTTTATTGCCGGTTCCGAACGGCGAATTTCGAGAAGCTTTTCATGACAATTTTACTACAGGGGGTTTTGTCAGAACCCCGCTGAGGAGAAACACCGTGGAAAACACGTTCGGTGACATGGCTGTGTCGGGATTCGATCCCGTGTCATCGGCGTCAGAGGCAACACACTAACCACTGCGCCACGGCGCCCTGGCATTATACTAGATAGGAAATGAACCTGGAAGAGCAACACAACCGAGAGAGCAAGAAAAGCAACTATAGCTCTCTACGCATGCAAGAAAGCCCTGGGGAAAAAAATGGGGATTCAACCCCTATGGCTCTACATCACGGTCGTTAGACCCATACTAATGTATGGAGTAATAGTCTGGTGGACTGCACTGAACAAGACAACATACCACAAACAACTCGAAAAGGTACAAAGGCTGGCATGTACATACATATATGCATCACCGGAGCCCTCAGGTCCACCCCAACGGCTGCTCTTAGCATGATACTCCACCTTACACCACTATAAGACCAAAACCAACTCAAAATTGGACGAGCTATGTCACTGGCCACTTTTCCATCCTGAATAACAGGATAACTATTGCAGAAAACTTGGACCACACATAACCCACCCTCCAAGACTGTGGAGAAGAATTTTACGACGGTCTTCCCGGACAGGCAAAACTGGACCCGCCAAACGCAACCCCGCAGGAACTGCGTGGATTTTTACACTGCGTAGTGGAGTATTCTGCAAACAACTAAAGCTGAATAAAGCTCTCAAATTACTAGATCACTGCAGCGTCTTCCAGGCTGTGCTGTTGACAATAAAGGAGGCTTTGTCTTGGTTGAAGTGGAACGTGATATCACTACAGATATCCGTATTCTCACGGATAGTCAAGCAGCCTTAAAGTCGCTGGAGTCCTATATGTACACACCAAAAACTAGTCTCGACTGTCATTTATCCCTTAACGAGATGGCCAAATAGTTTAACATACAAGCTATCTGGGTACCAGGACACAGCGACACTCCAACTCCAGGAAATGAGAGAGCCGACACACTCGCCAGACAAGGAACGACGCTACCATCAATCGTGGCTAGTGAGGGAATACCCCTTGCAACCATTAAACATAACCTTGCAAATTTCGCCAGGGCCGAGACGAACCTGAGACGGACCCAGGTCACACCTGCCTCATCACCAGGCAAATTTGGCTCCGGCTCGATAGGCAACGGACTAGGAGAACTGACATCTACAAAATCATTGGTGTCATCACAGGACACTGCCTTATTGGCAGTCACGCGCAAAAACTAGGAATAGTTCCGAATGATTTCTGCAGAAGCTGTCTAGACGAGGAGGAGGTCGGGTCCATTCACCACCTTCTCTGCACCTGCCCGGCATTCTGCACAATCAGGAAAAGATACCTAGGGTCTTACTTCCTTAACGACCTGACAGATGTTCAGCAAGTAGGGATATCTGACCTTCTTAACATCTTAAGAAACACAAAATGGTTCCACGAATAGGGGGATAAACCACCCTCGTAGCTGCACAACGGACACACAAGATCCTGTCCTGTCCTGCGTACTGTGTCTAAAGCACGTCTAAGCACCGCACTAATTGGCAGCTACCAGCGCGAGCATTAAAATCAACCACATCCGAGGCGGAATTCCGAAAATTTATGGGAAGCAAGATCGGCAAGGATTTTTATGGCTGATTCCCGACTTAACATTTTGGTAGTCCTTCTCTACTTCGTGGTGTCCGGTATATATTGAAATGTCTGTCCTTCATTTAGGAAAAAATGGAATAAAGCTACGTAAGTTATAGACTCGCCTTTGTTGTCTCTTAATCCATTAGAGCTGACAGAACTTATCTAAACACCATATGATCGGTTTGACCAGCCTAACTGTCTCGCTCTTCCGAAGTTCCACTCCGTTTCTGATGAGTTCGAGAACTCGCCATAATATCAGGTAACTCAAGAAATGAATAGGGGAATAAGTCTCCTTAACATCGCATATAAGATCTTCTCTGCCGTATTGTGTGAACGCCTGAAACCGTTTGTGGATAACCTGATCGGCTCTTATCAGTGTGGTTTCAGGTTGATTTCAAGGCTGCATATGACAGCGTGTACAGACATGAGCTATACAAAGCCATGTCTCGTTTTAACAGCCCTCGTCCGACTGTGCAGGATGACAATGGAGAATTTTCGCTGTTCCATTAAGGTCGGTAATGAGCAAACTGAGACCTTTGATGTTAAAAAAGGATTTAAGCAAGGTGACGCGCTGTCATGCAACTTTTTCAACATCGTGCTTGAAAAGATCGTGCAAGAGTCACTGGCCAACACAAGAGGTACGATTTATTTCAAGTCTACGCAATTGCTTGCGTACGCCGACGACATTGACGTGATTGGACGGACACAGCGAGACGTCAATGGGGCATTTGTAAGCATTCAAGTAGAAGCGGCTAAGATGGGTCTCAAGGTTAATGAGGATAAGACCAAATATCTGCTTTCATCAAAAAGAGACGGGCAACATGGACGTATTGGTCAGAACGTCACCATGGGCGGATATAACTTTGAAGTGGTCAAGGAATTCGTCTAGCGCTGAGATAAAACGCAGAATCACTCTTGCCAACCGCTGTTTCTTTGGGCTCAAGAGGCAATTGAGAAGTAGAGCCCTCTCTCGGAAAACCAAGGTGACACTATATAAGACCTTGATCATGCCAGTCCTCCTTTACGGCGCAGAGGCTTAGAGCTTAACAAAAGCGGATGAAGATGCCCTTGGTCATTTCGAAAGGAAAATTATACGCACTATCTACGGTCCCATGGAGGAGAAGATTTAACGAAGAACTATGCGGGTTGTACAGCGACATCGGCCTGGTGCGACGTCTACGGATACAGCGTCTAAGGTGGCTAGGCCATGTAGAGCCATGAAGGCGTGGTGGCGGACGCAGGTGGAAGGGGACCTTAACCCACTGGGCGTGCGGCGCCGGAAACAGCGCCGGAACTATGCGGGTTGTACAGCGACATCGGCCTGGTGCGATGTCTACGGATACAGCGTCTAAGGTGGCTAGGCCATGTAGAGCGGATGGAAAATACAGCTCCGACTCGAAGAGTCTTTGAATCCACCCCGGAAGGAAGGCGCGGTGGCGGACGCAGCTGGAAGGGGACCTTAACCAACTGGGCGTGCGGCGCCGGAAACAGCTGGCCAAAGACCGTGCCAGCTGGAGACGCTTGTTGGTTGAGGCACAGGTTCACCACGGACTGTAGCGCCACATAAGTAAGTAAGTATAAGGTAACTTTCGGCTTAAACATTGATATAGAACTTGAAACTCTTCAAATAGGGCACTGCACTGTTGTTGAAGAAAACCATGGTCCTAGGAAAACAGTCATACAGAGTTTCCCAGCTATTCGTAGAGCAAAAAAGCGCCTATTCTATCCAGTTTTTGCTTCAAATACGACTATGACTCCGATATTTTAGCATAGACCTTACCAGTGGATCTTAGAAGCGTTATCCCCATACACATATAGTTAGTTTCGTCACATTTGGATGGCTCTTATGTCCATCAAGACGTTCATCAAGAAGCATAAACACACAGTCACGAGTAAAGAGAGCGCGAATCGCTTCAAAGTTTTCTCGATTTTATCAATGATTTCTTGAACACTGTACATCTTCCTTTCCCACTATCAGCTATTTCAAGGTCTCAAGGTCTCTAGCACTCCCGTGCGCTAAGCTCGGTTTCACTTTTCGTATGTCTGATGTTGGCTTGAGCATTTCTCGTTATTCTAACACACAAACCTTCTTATTCTCAGATTATCCGAAGCAAAATGCAAATATAAAAAAAGGACAATTCCCCACACGATTGCCGAAGAAAGGACACTATAAACCAGGCAATGTTCTCAAGCACATCACAAGGCGCATCGGCATACTGTACCCTGCCATCATCTCGTAAATCGAGAAACGACCAAACTGCCGCCTCTCCATTCACTGACTGCAAACGTTTACCAAAGTTCACGAATGACATCACAGCGACTTCAACGTACGGCACGGTCAGTCGAAGGCTGAGACAAGTCGTCAGATTACAAGATGAATTACTCCCGCCATATAAGAAATTGAAAACCGAAACAACAGATGACGGTAATGTGAGTACGAGTACGTTCGGACTATCCAACAATCTATCGACGGAATCAATTCGGAATGCATGCGAGTATGTTGAATTCAGTGACGATTATGATGATGATGATGATCAACCTGTTGGGCCTTCATTCGGAAGCCGGTCCTTAAGGTCGTCTGCAATTAAAATGTATAAAAAACGGAAAACGAATAACAATCCGTTTTGTACTGTACGCGGCGAAGTAACCAGTTTACCTGTTGTTCGTCAATTCAGTGGCGATCAAGAGCAGAATCATGAAATCGATCACAGTTCACTTACCTTGAATCGAGAGGAGGCATTGAATGTATTAAACGAACTAGACGCTATCCTTGACAATCATGCTTCCTCGAGTGTTGAATTGACTTCGTCATCGGACCAACCGTCCGAAAAGGTAGAGGATTGCCTATTCGAATTGGATACGTATTTGGACGAGCTGGATGATAAGAGTGTCAATAGCACGCATGACTGTGATAATGTTGAGATGCGACGAAAAATGACTAGACGACGCCATAAGACACTACCAAAGAACGTTCGCGGTAGTCGGGCGAGAAACGATGGAAATGGTTCGCTAAACCGCAACCATGTGCTGAGGAGGACCATCGACAATGGCAGTGTGTTGCGAAGTCCAATCGGTGGTGATGCTATCAGTAAGCTTGCTGACCGCAATCGATCTCGCTCAGGTAAGATGAATCGCATTGACCTTGAACGCATGGTTACTCTTTAAAATGTATTTTAAGTGGTGGCTACTGGTAGGAATAGGGGTAGTAAAAATTGCTAGGTAACGAGTAGACCACAACACCACAGCGAACGACTGAATTCGTTTAGTAAAAACACGTTGTAGACACAATATACTCGTAGCTCATTGAATCAGTAAGGTCAATTGGTATATTAACTTGTGTTTTCTACTTTAATTGCTTAGGCAAATTGTCCAGATCCAGTTCGCCCACTCGCAAGCCATGGAATCGTAATTCAATGCGAAAAACATCACTTTTGGTACTGCCCGAGCAAACAAGGGGCGAAGAGACAGCTGCTGCACCATCGTCTGAATCGACTCAGTCACCAAACAACGACGAACGGATTGGAGGACATACTCAAGAAGACAGTACTATGCCACGAAATACCCCGCCAGACACGCAGACAATAAGACGATGTTCGTCACAGACAGATTTAGCGAATCCCAGTGTATTGACTGCCCACGACATTCTACACGAAATAGTACAACGCAACGCAGCCGCTGAGGGAGATCAACATCTAGGAGACCGTCCACGGCAATTCGGCCGTCGGGGCGATGGCTATCCGCGAATTCTCTCCATTCGTTCCGAGGCAGCAGGAAATGGAAATCATTGTCTTATCATAAACCATGATAGACCGACAAGTGCGCCAGCATGTAGTTCTGTGGGACAGCATGAGCGTAATGTGATTCGAGCTAGTTACATTGGTTCGGAACTAAGTTCGGTTGGGTCATCACGTAATCCTAGTCCTGTTTCACTCGTTTCTAGCACGGGTTCCAGCTCCATCGGATCGACAACAGTCAATCAGGCCAGGGATCAAGAGTCCCGTCCAACACCACCGGCGGACAATGGAAGCACTCAACCAAGAACAACGAATACCGATTCGGAGCATGCTCAGACAGCGCAACAGCAAGGCTTCAATGTCGAATGGCCACATAGTTTCAGTCGAATCCTAGCCATATTGTCGTGCACTCTAGGACTATTCAATATCTGCCGTTTTGCCAGCCAAACCATTCAGTACGGAGGGAATTTCCTTCTTCAGTTCCTAATCCTATCGGTCATATTCGGGATTCCATTTCTGTGGTTACAAATGTGCCTGGGGGCAAAGATTAAAGCCGGACCGGTGGTCATGTGGAAAATCAGTCCGATATGCAAGGGAATCGGCATCGCTTTGGTATTGGCTCAATGCATCATGGCAATCTATTCTACGATCGGCATTAGTTGGTTGATTGTCTTTCTAAGGGATTCATTTCTGACAAAAGCTAATCCCTTGTACCGCTGGCAGGAGTCATATCATATTTTCCGTCGACCAACGAACGTGACTGGCAATCTAACTGAGACTGTAGCTGATTACTTCAACGGGATAGTGTTGCAACGTTTACATTTGGGCCGGCGAATCAACGAGGGCGGTGCCAGGTTCCAAGTGAGCGATAGGGTAAGTAGACATTAGATCCTCGCTTGTCATCTAATGTATTGATGAAGAAACATATTTCCATGTCATTCAAACAGCTCGCCTTTAATCTGGCTGTAATCTGGACTCTGGTATTCATAGTTCTTTGTAAGGGGCTAAAATCGTTTGGGAAGATTGTGGTTGGACTCACGATTCCACCGCTTATACTGTTCATTGTGATCACCTGCAGGCTTTTGTATTATATAGGTTTCACCAATGCACAGAATATATTCTCTGCCTCGGATTTTGAGGATTTTTTGATCAATTCCAAGACTTGGACGGCAGCTGCACAGGAGGCCTTTCTAACTTGGGGGTTATTGGGATGCTCAATTATAGCCATTTGCAGTAGGAACCATGAAAAGAGCAATAGCAAGCTGGTTATTCGGCGAGAGGCGATTTTGGTTGTCCTCCTAACATTAATGGGATTGTGCTTGGCCGGCCTGTTTGGATTCTCATGCGAGCAGATCTTAAGGCGAAACGAATACATCTATGTGCCAGGCTCGTATGGTAAGTCATTTGGTGTTCAAACATCTTATGATACTAATTCGCTTTATCCACAGAGAATATTGACTCGTACACGTCGGTCTACTCTTTGAAAGATCCAATATCACCGGCGCTAATGTCCTTTCCAACGAAATGGGTACCACATTACTCAGGCTTTATAGGCGAGACCTATCGTCGACCGCCGGTTACCTCGCATCGGGAAAGTGGCTATCAGGCATTACGATTATTAACAGAACTCTTTCCGGCGGCGATGGCAATCTCACGTGACTCCATCTCATGGGTTTGGACCGCCTTGACCTTTTTTACTTTCATCCTATTCGGATTGGGACAATTGTGCGCTATTTGGAAGCCTATTTCAAGTGCCCTGGGGAATTCTATAAGCTCAGTACTACTTAGCTGCGTGACTGGGCTCTTGCTGGGCATACCTTTTGCCACCGAAATGGGCATATCAATTGTCCACTATCTGGACATGGTTTTCGGTGGTGCCTGGTGGTTGCTCGTACTCTGGACAGCCGAGATATTGGCTGTATTTCTAATTCGTGGTCGTCCATACAACGGTGATGTATTGGTCAATGATTTACGAATGACCGGATCGATGTCGGCATTCCTAGCGCTCTCCTGGAATATTCTTCTACCAATCGGCCTTATCACTTTGTCAGTAATTCAGTACAAGGTATCGTTGTCCAGTCAGTTCTATCATTGGCGAGGAAAATCGTATTTTAACTTTTGGACGCGCAAAATCGGTGGACTCATTCAAGTCGGCTTTTTGCTAATCATTCCCATAGCAGCTATCATACAAATCTATCGATATCTATCCAGTGGACCGCCGGATATCTTGGATGTAAGCATTTTACCTTACATTTGGAAAAGGACTTTGAAAATGATGATTTTTCTCCTTTCCAGCGTATTCAGTTGCTCTATCGTCCTACACAATCGCCGCTGCCGCATCATCGCAATCGTTTCGCCGCCAATCAAAATGTCATAAGTCGTCCTGGTGGTAATGCGTACAATTCAAGAATCTCCGATTTGGAAGCAAGTAACACACATGATGATGCACCACCTAAATACACACCGCCTCCGTCGTATACTACAGCAACTGGTGCTCGCCTGGCAAAGATTCTACGCCAAAGTATCAGGCGCAGTGTTAGAAGGTACGTTTTGAAAACCCTCCTCTCCACGGTTGTGGTCTCCTTATTCAAATTTGTTTTCCCATTTTAGATTCCTAGGCGAGCCGAATAGATCGCGAGCTGTTTTATCACTTGAATCCGCAGACAACAGTCTTCCACCTGACTACTCAACGGTGCTCTCCAATCCGGCCGGGGTCAATACTCAGACTGAGAATATCGAAATCCGTCCAAGATCACCTGCTAATACTTACACACAACGATCGCTCTCCTTAGGCCGTAATTTAAGGCAAAAAACCACCGAAGAACGAACTGAAACTGCTCGTCCATCATCGGCTTGCTCGGCAATTCTCCCAAGAGCCCGTCAACCATATACAGCATCGGATGTAGCTAATGTACTACGGGCATCGACTCATCGTCGCGAATCTGCAGTTACATCGATTGCCTCGCGAATCGACAGTACACTACGTAATAAGATGTCATCATCGGCGGAAGATTTAGTAAGCAATGCAGCGCCATTAGGTGAAAGCAATGCAATAAGTTTAAGTGCTTCCCCGGGTTCGTCGCCCGATAACCCACCGGATAGTTTAGAAATATTTGAAAACACATCTGTGATTTGAATCATGCATAACCTTAGCACTACCCATGCCTCCTGTAGACACAACAATACTATACAAAACTGTTTGCAATAACGTAGGAATGTCCTTGTCTTATTACCTACTCATAACTTAATATTTATATTCGTATCTGTAAGAGTTATAAACTTTAGGATGTAATAGCTTCACACATGTGCATATGTATTTATATGTGGAAATACAGAATTGCCTGACGTTATCTACTCGTGGATACAAATGATTTTCCAATTAAACCTTACAGGATGCTGCCCTTGGTTCAGCGGACATCAGAACATGAGAAAGGACGACAGCTTGGTCGCACGCAACATGTCTAGAGAGGTTAGACCGCATCGCCAGAAAGCTGTTTTGACCAAAGTAGGTTGCTATTTAGGATGACGTCCAGAGAACTAGTTTCTTTGGCCGATACATGTTGGTTACTTCATTTCTCTAGGGAGATCAAACTCAGTTTTAAAAGGATTGCCTGAGAGCACACTAGTCGTGCATCAATTAGCTATTGCACTTAGCGTCGCTTGAACGTTGACGACTTACATAAATACATTGGGAGTCAGTCGTTTCCTCTATATTTTAGCAACGGAGACCGACAAAGACATGTGGGTGGGACAATGTTTTACTAATCAAAGCCCACGCTGGGATCCAAGCCCATGTCAACGTCGAAGGCACGAAGACCTTTTTTTCGAAAATGCGTGTTTTGGGGATTCAAGAGTCCCTTTTTCAGTGGATTTTAAACGACCTTTCAAACCGTTCATTTGAAGCTGTTTTGGACAGATTCAAGTCCAGTATCCACTTTTGAAATGCTGGTATTCCTCAGGGTTCCGTTTTGTCTCCGACACTTTTTCCTTTTGTTTGTCACTTCTAATCCAATTAATTCCTTCGCTGACAACAGTAACCTCAGCTCCTCATATTCGTTCACTACCATACGACTCGTAGCCCTTATCCTTGAAAAGCTTTCCGTCCTGGGCATATATGCCACTGACAATCTTAGTTGGAACGACCACATATTCGGTGTCACAAGAATGCTGCGAAATGCCTGCGGTTCTTACACACATGCGGGGAATGATTCTTACTCTTGGATCTGGCTACAGTCTATAAGGCGTTCATTCGTCCTTAATTAGAGTACGTTCATATCTGTGCCGGTGCATCTGAAGCCTCATTACACCTGCTAGACAGAATTCAAAGCCGCGCTATAAAATTGATAGACGACTTCAACGCCACCAAACCATTAGATTTGCTGGAACATCGCAGGAATCTCCTTTGTCTTTCCTATTTTCAACGATATATCCACAAAAAATGCTCCGGAAACAGTCAGGCGCATTCCATCTTTTCAACAACTTTTCCGAAACACACGTCTCACCAGGAACGTTCATCGATATAAACTGAAGCCCACCTTCCTTGACTTCCCGTCAAGTTCAAGGATTTTTTCTTTAACTGAACCACACGAATCTGGAATTCCTTGCCGGGTTCGATCCTCACCCCTCAGTACAATTTGAAAGCTTTTAAGTTCTGTGCCCACATAATAAGATGGCAGTCCTTGAGTGCGCGCTTATTATTTAAAAAAAGGTATCCACGTCGGCAATCATTGTCCATATGAGCAATCAAAGTCCACGTCAGTGAACAATGTCCACGTCAACGAACAATGTCCACGTCAGTGAACAATGTCCACGTCAGCAATCAATGTCCACCCAACGATCAACGTCCACGTCAACAATCAACGTTCATGTCAGCGAAGAATGTTCACCTTAAGTGGTCGATGCACACGCCAGCGACCAGTGACCCTTTTTTCGATGCCATGAGGACACTGAACGGGATCGTCTTCACCAGTACAATCCATTCTCAGTGTGATCGACTAATGCTCAGTGTGACCAACGCAAGCTCAATGTTACCGACTTATGCTCAGTGGGACTCAGCACGAGCATAATGTGACCCACTTTTGATCAATGTGACCGACTCATTCTCAATGTAACCAATTCATGCTCAATGTGACCAAATTGTGCTCAATATGATCGACTTACATATGCTTATCTTCACCGAATCATGCTCAATGGGACCGACGAATACTCAGTGTGACCAATTTGTCCTCAATGTGACCGGCTCATACTTAATGTAACCGACTTATGCTCAGTGGGACAAACTCGTGCTCAATGTGACCGGCTAGTGCTCAATGTGACCGACTCATACTCAATGTAACCGACCTATGTATGCTCAGTGGGACTAACTCGTGCTCAATGTGACCAACTCATGCTCAATATGACGGACTTACATATGCTTATCGTGACCGACTCATGCTCAATGTAACCGACTTATGCTTAGTGGGACCAACTTGTGCTCAGTGTGACCCACTCATGATCCATATGACCGACCTATACTCAATGTGACCAACTTGTCCTCAATGTGATCGACTCATACTCAATGTAACCGACTTATGCTCAGTGGGAGCAACTCGTTCTCAATGTGACCGACTCATGTTCCATATGACAAACTCGTGCTCAATATGACCGGCTTACATGTGCTTATCGTGACCGAATCATGCTTAATGTGATCGACGTATACTCAGTGTGACCAACTTGTCCTCAATGTGACCGGCTCATACTTAATGTAATCGACTTATGCTCAGTGAGACAAACTCGTGCTCAATGTGACCGGCTAGTGCTCAATGTGACCGACTCAGACTCAATGTAACCGACCTATGTATGCTCAGTGGGATCAACTCGTACTCAATGTGACCAACTCATGCTCAATATGACCGACTTACATATGCTTATTGTGACCGACTTATGCTCGCTAAAGTCGAATCTCTTTGTGTATACATCCACCACTCTCTCTTCAAATCGGTTGCTTTAGCACTAGCAAGTTCAAGCTACCTATTAAGGTACCGCAGACTCGTCATATACTACGTTCGTAATGATGTAGCTTGCCAAATTCCGCTACAAGATGACCATAGCACTAACTCGGAATTCAGCTTTCAATGGCTAAAATACACTGTCCGTAAGTAAGTCGTGCACTTCCGTTTCATCTACGGAAGCCCCTCTTTGCTTCGACATTCTGGATAGACAACACCCGAAGGAAAGTATGTTGAGCTCTTCCCTGAGACACAAACACCCGACATTAACAGTCACTCCACTAACGCTTTGGACATGTTCTTTACTTTCCTGCTATCACCTCTAGGCTTGTCCAAAAGAAAAAAAACTCGCAAAAGGACGGTATGGCAATATGAGAACGCCAATTGTAATGGACTTAACAACTTCTTCTGAGGATACCATATCCCTCAAAGAGTAAAGGAGAATGGGTGGTACCGGTACGGTACGACTGGAGCTATAGAGAGACAATTCACAGAGAAAGGTATAAGCGAAATGACTGTAATGCCCATCTTCGACGAGTCAAATCCAAATACAAGGTCTAAAGGGTAGTAAAAGTGGTTGGTCTCTCGTCAAAAAGGAAGTCGAAAGAGCGGTATAGACTTTAGGAGACGATGGTTGGTGTTGAGTGCAATTATTCCCAGAAGGGCAGGAGAGTCGATAGTTCTAGCTAACAGTTGGTACAACCTTCTTCTGGCTCGGTACTCTTCTTGCGCTGCCCTGGTTTTACTCTGCAGCAGTCGGTTGCTGCCTTTTTCTGCTCACACTCGCCATCATACCACGGGTTTCTTTGTCGGGGGTGGTAGGTATCCTAAGGTGGTTTCGGTTACTTCCTGAATGGCTGAGCGGCAAAGGAGGAAGAAGCGGATCCAACATTTACATTGACATTCCAGCTGGCAGGCAACAGGTGAACCGATTTTTCACCGAAAAGTGGAATCAATCTTGGTGACAAGAAGATCGTGGCCCTTGATATCCCAAAGGCGTTGACAGAGCTTGGCAAAAGGCAGTCAAAGGCAAACACCAACATTCAGTTTCTGATTTTTATTTAAAAAAACGAATAAAAAAAGAAAAAGCAAATCAAAGGTAGAGATAAGCTTAAGGACATACGTATACTAATGCTAAGCATTAAACTAGACAAAACCCTATCAAAAGCTAATTCGCATGTAAGATCTGCAGCGCCATCTTGGCGGCTGCCTTCTTCGCCGTGGATTTGTTCGCTCCGACTCCGGTAACAGTTTTTATAAAATCACGACAATAGAATCTGCATTCGACCATAACAACATCATCCTCCACGCAGCTTAATTCGAATTTCGGATTTGCACCGCGACACTCGAACAACTGACGCACGGGATCGATAGGCACTTGGGCTATGAAATCGTTTAATTCAATATTGAATAAATGATTTATGACCTTCCACACGGTCATCATATTATTGGAATCAAGGAAGACGGCACCAATCAGCGCCTCGAGTACATCACCTAACGCCTTGGGAACATCGATATTTTCCGATAAGTTATAGCGATCGCCAGCGGGAGAGGATTCCTCGAGTAATATCTTAACTTGATCGGTGACACGATGATCCTGGGTATCTTGAAACTCGACGAATTTCCGTATCGACTCGGATAGGGTTGGACTTTCGTAGAGCATGAACTGATGGAAACGATTTCGTACGCAAACGCATGCAAGCGTAACATTGTTCACAAGGGCCGATCGAAGATCTGTTATCTGACCGGGATTCATATGTTTGCATCTTTCGAATATGTAGCAGGATATCAGAAAATCAAGTATAGCATCGCCGAGGAATTCAAGTTGTTGATAGCAACCGGTTAGGCGATTTGTTGGGAACGATGAATGCGTTAGAGCTTGTAGTAGATACGCTCGATCGTTGAATTTGTAATTCAAATTCGTCTCCAAATACTGATAGTTGATGAGATACTCGTCAATCTCCGATTGTTTGATGTTCGATCTCACACGGGGATTTCCCAAATTGATTTTCAACAAATTGGGAAGCAGCTTCCTCCCCGGATCGTTGTAAATGCCAAAGTAATCGAGCATTTCGAAACACTTCTGCACACCGTAATTGTGCACACAAACGCCTAGTATAGCTTCCAGACAATCGGCCATCACTTTGTCGGGAACCGATTGTTTATTGAAAAATTCATATAAACACTCCATGCCAGAGTCCAGTAGCATGGTCGTGTTGGTTAATTTGTTCAATGTCTCTTGATCGCATCGGCCGGATATGATTTCATTGCGCTTCAGCTCGAGCTCGTAAATCGAGCTGTAGTTCAATTCGTTTTTTTCAATTAGATCGCAGAAATTCGACGGAACCGTAGCGAGAGGTGGTAACCATTCGGTTGTTGGTTCGAAGATCGATGATGAGATGAACGTGCCAGTGTACTTTGAACGCATGCAATAGAGTAAATTTCGGTTGCTAACCATACGTGATTTGGTTGCGGTTAAGAAGCCCTCATGCCATTCGGGATGACGATGCATTAGTAGAAGGGAAATGCTGAATTTTAGGAATGAATCACCCAACACCTCGAAGCGTTCCATGTCGTAGACATCGTTAGCCGATGCAGTTGTTATGGCCGATAGGAATTCCACTTGTTCGGCTGTCTTGATCTCATTCGGATAGATGAAGTGATTGAGTAAGGTGGCATTTCGATCGGATTCGATATCTTTGATAGCTTCGCGCTGCATGGTAGTCGGACTTTTCTGTGGTGCTTTTGGCTGATGGGCTAGCAGCTTATGGACCGACACCTCGTTCTCCACGATCGTGTCGATATGTATCTTCTCCACGTCCTCTATTAAATTATTAACAAATTGAAAGTAATAATCGACTTCTATCGGGTAGACAGAGGCAATATGTCTCTGCAGATCGATTGGTTCTAAATACGATTTCCAATTTCCCTGTTCCACATCGACAAATGTTGAGCAATTAATCGGTGCTCGATCATGTTGTGTGTTTTCCAGCGGCGGAAGAGTTTTTCGATATTCATTATCGACATCTCCGCTGAACACGCGCCTCAGCGAATAGTCCACCTCAATTGGTTTCGGTTTATAATTCGAATCGGAAGCAATGCCCAAGAATCGATTGATTTCTGAACGTAGTCTCTCGGCATGTAGCAAATAGTAGACTCGATGTAAGATGCTTGGTAGCAGTAATGCTTTAAGCCATAAATCGCCAGGAAAATGGAAATTATGACACATTTCCGGTATGAAGATCAAGTCGATGTTTCTCTTCGTTCGTTTATTTTCAGTTGATTTGCCGGCACTGTTTACGAAGAAATTCACTCGACTTGTAAGCGGCTTGACTTCAAGTAGAAATTGTTGTTTATTGCATACCTCCTGACCGTATTTGACGTTGACAAAATGCGCATAGCTTTCGAACTGGGGATCCGATTGCGAGAATGGACTTAATGGATTCAAATCATCTCGTATTTTGGTCACAACATACTTCATGTCTGCGTATTTGTCGTTATGCCATTGATTTACGATTTTCCCGAGGAAATCATTCGGATCATACTGTTTGCCCTGTCGCTCGGCAATGCTCTTCGAGCGTATTGGGCTTAATTCTTGGAAATTATGCACGATATCCCAGTCGATGGTGCGATCACGTGTCACGGGTGCGATTAAAAACGAACCACTACCATTACCGTCGCTAAGGGCGAGAAATCTCTTCCAACATTTTACGATGTCACTGAAGAGAAGCTTGTGGAACATCTTCAATTTAGTCAATTCCTCTTCGTTCGGTATATGCGCACGGAACGGGTCGTTTGATATTTTCACCTCTAGAGCACCTTGTGTCATGTATAGTGGCATCTGCGCCAAGATAGGCATTTGATTCTTCACTATTATCGCGTAATTTGATTCAGTACGTAGCAGATCATAGATGTGTTCATTATCCTCGTAACGTTTAAATTGTGGAACGATTTGTATGCAATAGGCATAGGCTGATGCACCGGCCACCGGCAGGGCGGATGTCCATTCGACAGGACATAGCTTATCGTAGACTCGCTGATTCTTTTTCGTTCCCGCCAGCGATGGAGATTCTATTAAGAAAACAAAAAGCTGAACAAAAAAACGATTAGATAAAATCAAAATGCTAATGAACCTTCAATCTCGTTCTTCCACTTGGTAAAGTATGTGTCGTTGATTTTCTCCAGAATGTCCTTCTTCGTGACCGGCAGCAGAGAGTCATTCAGTTCACCATTCTTATGTAACAAAACACATGCTGTAAAGGCAGCCGTTAGCTTCAATAGCTTGACATTACCACCCATACAACTGGACTGGAATAAAAAAGGCAAAGTTTGATTGAATACGAGTGCACTAACGACTAATCAAATCCAATACCGTAATTTTGTCCTTGATCTTTGATTGCATGGGCAACTGAAGTGATAGTGAGCCATCCTTTTCAACTAACCAAACCACTCCTGGTTGAGAAAACGTATCATGCGGTAACGTTTGACAATATCGATGTATTAGATTCAAAGCTCCCTCGGCTTTGAGCATTGCTCCCGTGGACGTCTTGTATGGTTTAATGATTTCAGTAAATTGTTTGATCGTAATACTTTCATCTGGTATTTCTCGATCGATTGTTCGTTCGATTAAATAATTCTTCAGTTGCTCATCGACCTTTTTATATTCTTGAATTTGACGAGCGACTTGTAGACGACTATCACGATCGCAAAGTACAACATACATACTTTCGCGGGCACGTGCTCGACCCTTCATTTGTACATACGATGTAAAATGTGTGATTTTATCGAATGCGATCACATAGTTGCATGCCTGCACGTCGATACCCTCCTCGAGCACGTTCGAACAGACTATTAGATTGCATTCCTTTCGGCGAAACCGTTCAATGGCCTAATGATTTAGAGTAAATGTTTGTTCTTTGATTTACATAAGGAGCTTTCGGGCTATTGTTTGAGGGCTGGTCAATAAATACTCGCATTTAAAAACGGACGAGGACAGAAGACGTAATGCACACACAAATTCATATACATACTTGCTTAGTCTTGGCGGTCATTTACGATAGACACGTTTTGAGTACTGGCAAATATGAGAAAAGAGCAGTATCGTTCACAAATTCACTTTTTTTGAACAGAAAAAGAAATTGTTAGCAAAATGTTGAACTCAAGTTTACGAGATAAGAAAGTCGGTAAAGGCTGATCAAAATCGTCATTTTGAGTTTTCACTCTGATGAAAAAAAGAGCAGCATTGCTCGTCAAATCGCTTTATTCTTTTGTATGCGAAAATGAACGAGTACGTCAAGGAAAACTCGGTCATTTGCCTATCACTGTACAAAACGAAGGATAATTGAATTAAATGTGAATCCTTGCGTCTCGAAAAAAAAAGCACGATTGCTTGGCAAATCGCCTTTTAGTTGGGCACGTGAAAATGGACGAGTACAATCGTTGAACGAAAGCAATTAAATGGTATAATATGGGATGGTAAAAGACTAACAAAGGCCTCCGAGGACTAGCATCTACCGACGGGGGCTGGTCCGCCAAAAAAAAAAAAAAAGCAAAAAAGCGAGTAAGAGCCTCTGCAGCCGAACACCTTATAGCTCTGCTTACCAGGTCCGATTTTCCACCTCCTCGTGATACCAAGGAAGGACAAATGGCAGAGTATTCTGCGCCGCAAAACAGGATTACTATCGGTTGGGCTATGGTCTAGCAAACCGTAACCGGAAAACTCCACAATTGCTCAGAAACAACCACAAGAATCGGCTTGCAAAAAACGAAATACGTAACAATGATCTTCGGCTCTGTACGTGGAATGTTAGGTCCCTAAACAGGCCACGTGCAGCCTAACAACTTGCGGACGCTCTAGACCGCTATAAAGCGGACATAACCGCCATCCAGAAAACGCGATGGAATGGACCCGGTATAAAGCGTATGAAAAACGATATTTACTACGGCGACTGCTATAGGGAGACAGAACACCGATTGTTCGGACGCGGATTTGTTGTTCGAGGTGGACTAAGGCAAAAAGTCCTAAGCTTTCGGCACATGAGCGAACGCCTGATAACATCAGCCTGATCTACGTCCACGGCCCCACGGAAGACAAAGATGACACCACTAAAGATGAGTTCTACCATCTCCTAGACAGAACGTTTGCCCAATATCCCAGCTATGACATCAAAATTGTACTAGCAGACTTCAATGCTAAGCTGGGTAGGGAAAGCATCTTTGAACGAGTCATCGGCAAACACCGCCTACACGACACCGCGTCCGATAACGGACACAGCCTGATTGATCTTGCTACGGGGCGAAATCTCCTTCTAGCCAGTACGCGCGTCCCGCACCTCAATATACACAAAGGCACCTGGCGGTCGCCAGATCAATCAATCACTAACCAAATTGATCCCATCGAGATCGACGTCAGACACTCCTCCACTATTCTTGATGTTCGAACTTTCCGTGGAGCTAACATTGACTATCTCGTAGTAGCCAAGATGCGCCTACGGATATCACGAATGCAGCGGAGTAGAGTAAGAATACAGAGTTATGACGTCGGAAAGCTACTATTGCCAGAAACCGCTCGTGCTTCTACCGATCGCGTCTCCCTTAAGCGCTGTCATACAGCTCAACCCTCCACGCAGTCAATAGAACAGTGGACCCTTTGCAAACAAGCCCCTAAAAGCTCTGCATCCGAAGTTTTGGGCTTCAAGGCTCCACCACGAAGAAACACCTGGTTCGATGACGAGTGCAGGAGGATTCACATAGCAAAGTAGGACGCATATAAAGCCTCGCTGCACAGAAAAACAGGAGCAGTTAGTGAGCTCTACGAGTTAAAAAGAAGGGAGGGAGGAGCATGAGCTTCTCAGGAGAAACAAGAAAGAGCACGAGGACTTGGAGAGATGTTACTGCAGGCATGACGTTCGAAGGTTTTATAAACAGATAAAGCAAACATCCCAAGGTTATAAAGTCAGAACAGAAGCCTGTAGGTATGAGAACGAACATCTAGTAGTAGAATCGCAGTCGATGGCGAGAATATGGAAAAACCACTTCTGCAGACTGTATGACGGTGGTGGTAGTCAATACACCGCTGTCAGGCAGAATGATCCATTTGTTAACGACGACGACCGCAGATAATTCCGTCCTCCTGACCTCGAAACTCAAGTCGAATAAGACTGCTGGCGTAGACGGACTTGTCTGCTGAGCTCTTCAAGCAAGGAAAGCATGCCCGAGGAATGAAGTCTCAGCATCGTTTGCCCGATCCACAAGAAAGGAGACCCCTTTGACTACGTCAACTACAGAGGAAAAGGTCTCCATAACATCGCCTACAGAATCTTCTCAGCCGTCATGTTTGAACTCCTGAAGCCTTTTGTAAATAAGCTAATAGGTCCTTATCAGTGCCGATTCAGGCCAGGGAAGTCCACCATCGATCAAATCTTCACACTGCGGCAGATCCTGGAAAAAAGAAATGAATGTCAGGTCGACACTCATCACCTATTTGCCCACTTCAAGGCCGCATACGACATTATAATTAGAGACGAGCTATATAAAGCCATGTCTACCTTTGACGTCCCTTTGAACTCGTCTGAATATGCAGGATGACTTTGGAGAATGCTCGCTGCTCCGTCCGAATCAGTGTGGACTTGACTGATAGTTTTGATGTCAAAAAAGGATTTAGAATCATTCTTGCCAATCGCTGTTTCTTGTGGCTCACGAAGCAATTGATTAATAGAGCCCTCTCCTGAACGACCAAGTTGACTCTATACAAGACCCTCATCATCCCGGTCCTGCTGTACGGCGCAGAAGCATGAGCACTATCAACAGCGGATGAGGAGGTCCTTGGTTGTTTCGAGAGAAAGATTTCGCGTGTGATTTTCGAATCTATAAACGCAGACGGGGGATGGAGGAAGAGATTCAACGACGAGCTTCACAGGCTGTACAGCGACATAAGATGGCGAGGCCATGTAGAGCAAATTAACAATACAGCTCCAGCCCGGAGAATCTTTGAATTTAACCCAGAGGGACGAAGAAACAAAGGACGGCAGCATCTAAGATGGTGCACTCAGATGGAAGGAGACCTCAGCCAACTGGGTGTGTGGCAATGGAAAGGGCTAGCAAAAGTTCGTGCTAGTTGGAGGGGCATCTTGGTTAAGACCCATGTTCACCCCGACCTTTAGCGCCTCTTGTGTTGGCCAGTGACTCTTGTACGATCTTGAAAAAGTTGCACGACAACGCGTCACCTTGCTTGAATCCTTTTTTAACATCAAAGGTCTCGGTTTGCTCATTACCGACCTTAATGGAGCAACGAGAATTCTCCATTTTCATCCTGCACAGTCGGACGAGTTTGGTGATGTTAAAACTAGACATGGCTTTGTATAGCTCATCTCTATACACGCTTTCATACGCCGCCCTGAAGTCGACGAAAAGGTGGTGAGTGTCCATTTGGTATTCCTGGGTCTTCTCCAAGATCTGCCGTAGCGTAAATATTTGGTCTATTGTGGATTTATCTGGCCTGAAATCACACTGATAAAAGCCAATCAGGTTATCCACAGACGGTTTCAGGCGTTCACACAATACGGCAGAGAGGATCTTATATGCGATGTTAAGGAGACCTATTCCCCTATAGTTGGCGCAGTTATAGGGGTCTCCTTTCTTATGGACCGGCAAACGATGCTGAGATTAAATTCGTCGGGCATGCTTTCCTCCGACCATACCTTGCAAATGAGATGGTGCATGCACCTTACCAGCTCATCTTCAGCCGCCTTAAGAAGCTCAGCAGACAGGCCCGCGGCTTTATTAGACTTGAGTCTCGATATCGCTGTTTTGGCTTCGTCTAGGTCGGGTGGACGGAATTCCCTTACACCGTCGTCAATGTCTGCAGTCTGCAGAAGTGGTTTTTCCAAATCCTCAGCATCGACTGTGACCCTACTACCAGTTCTTCATTTTCATCCCTGCAGTCCTCCGCTCTGGCTTTGTAGCCATGGCATGTTCGTTTTACCTTATTGTAAAACTTCCGGGCGTGATTCCTGCGGAAGCATCTCTCCATCTCCTCGATCTCATGCTTTCCGTGTTCTCTCTTCTTTCTTCTGAGAAGCGTGTGTTCCCCTCTTCTCTTCTGCTCATAGATTTCGCGAGCAGCTCTTGTCCGTCGTTGCAGCGTGGCTTTATGGCTTTATACCCTTCTTGTTTTGCTGCATGGGCTTGTTCGCATTGTTCATCGAACCAGGGGTTTCTAGGTGGTGGCGGTTTAAAACTCAGCACCTCTGAGGCAGCGTCTCTGACGGCGTTTTGGCAATGCGCCCATTCTCTCTCTATTGCTTGTGCTGCTATGGACGGATTTTGAGAGAGCTTGGAGGAGAATCGATCGGCAAAAATTCTGGCAGTCTTTTGCGATTGTAGCTATCCGATGTCAAACTTACGTTGTCCTACTCGACTCCTAAGCATTCTTGATATTGTTGTACCTTGGCTACAACAAGCTAGTGGTCCGAGTCGATGTTGGCCCCTCGGAAGGTTCGTATGTCGAGAATACTGGAAAAGTGCATGGCGTCGATCGCAAATTTGGTTGGCGGTTGATTGATCAAAAGACCGCCAGGTACCCTTGTGGATGTTGAGATGGGGGAATCGTGTGCTTGCTACAAGGAGGTTACGCCCCGCTAAGAAATCGATTAGCCTAAGTCCGTTGGCGGAAGTGGTGTTATGGAGGCTATGCTCTCCTATGATCGACTCAAATACGTCCTCTTTGCCCAGTTTTGCATTAAAATCTCCTAGAACTATTTGTGTGTCGTAGCTAGGGCATTGGGCTGAGATCTTTGAATTCTTCTTTCAGTCGATCGTCCTTTTCTTCCGTTGGAGCGTGAGCGCCCAATTCAGAGCAACTGGATTGATAATTGACCGTCAAATTGTTGTTTGACATAAAAGAGCGAAGCAGTTGCTCGTGAGATTCGAGGAATATTAAAAAAAATCCTAAGTGCCACAGGGTTCAGGAAAAGGCGATTGTAGAGAGATGGGATTAGAGGAGGAGAGACGGAGAGATGGAGATAGAGGAAGGATTAAGGGAAAGGAGAGATAAGTTGACCTTTGAATAACGCTCTCATATCACAACACAGACAAGTACTTATTGACCCGCCCTCGAATATACATATGCATACAGTACACCTACCTTATTGCTCCATTTCGAATCCAATAAAGAGTCGATGGTGTAAAGCATTCCAGTATTCCGGCCTACCATAAAGTCAGGCTCAACGTGAGCAAGACGTTTCTCGGCGGCAATAAAATTCTTTATCACATAATACAGACATTTAGCTGTGAAACGACGTTGAACAAACACCAAACAATTAATATCACTCGCAGATTTCGTTGAGAACTCTGTGATCAAGAACTGCAAGAAAGTTTGGAGTTTAGGCCTCGAAAAGTTTAAGATCGCGTATGCCTCATTCATTTCAACATCATCGTCGTCGTCGTCATCATCCGATAATTGTGATTTGAACTTCTTAACAAGGATGTGTCGTATGCATTCACACTGTGTTATGGCGTAGCGATACATATTTCGCAAGATGGTCGTCTCAGCATTACGCTTATTGATCTCGAATTGTAAGATGATTCCCATAATACATATGGACGCAGCGTATAAGCCCATATCGTCCAATTGATGTTCGAAATCGGATAGTAGTGCTTTTACCTGTTTCACTTTCGACGGTGCCCGAAGAGAATGTAGACTTTTCGAATATTTAACCTTTTCGCCGGTATCGATCTTCTCGACACATGCCTTAATGTCATTTACGATGTCGAGAACGATCTTCTCGACATCGAATTTCATGCAATTGTCTTGATAAGATAGGATGTTCTCCTTCGGACATGTCGAGTATCTAAAAATAGATTGTTACTTGGTTTTCTTTTGCTCTACAGTATAGAACTTACACTAGAACGTTGTGGAACTCATCAAAGTTTTCGACTGTGATGATTTTCCCCCGGAAGGCGGCTTCCAATTCGATTAATGGACTCAAGATATCATTTTTTCTGATGGTTTTTAAGAGTACACCAGTTAGTCCGACAACTCGTGGTACTTCGGTGCTTTTGGCATACATGAAATGCGAGAGGAATGTATGCGTTGGATGCGATTTGGTTGCATGGTGACATTCATCAATAACGACACAACTTAGATTCGATAACGAGAGATGATTGTGTGAAATCATATCGACAAAGACTTGACTGGTGCCAACTAATACCTATCGACGGGGGGGGGGGGCGTCGGATAAAGGAGAATTGTAAGCAAACACGGATATGTACTTGATAACATACTTGATTTGCATTGAGTTCGGTAGTCCATTTGTCCGGCGGCCAATAGTCCACGTTCAATTCGCCAACGAAGAGTGCAACTTTGAAATTTGTCGCTTTCACTATTTCCCTCACTGTCTGACGGGCCAGTTCCACTGTATTGCACATAAATATGCAACGTTTGCCACCCTCCGTTAAAGGTCTACCAGGAGAGGTCACGGGGAAGGGGGAAAAAATGATAAGAAATACATATATGTATAGAGGCCACTGTTCGTTGAAGAAATCATCTCACTTGGCAGTATCCTTTGAGAAGTGCTTTAATAGCATTATTGCTATATAGGTTTTTCCACTACCCGTTGGCAGATAGATGATCGAATTATGCTGCACTGCATGCTCGAAAAGCCTCAGCTGATACGGGCGAGCCTTAATAGGATCGATTTGCTAAAAATAGAATTTCCATTTGCATTTTATTCAATTGAATTAGGATCAACAAACCTCTGCACTGCCCATCATAACACACAAATTGTTTTTTCTTTCACACTCACTGCAGTCCGGATCTGGTCCGGATGTTCTGGATTGATGTTGAACAATGACTGACGTGTTCTTCTCAGCTATCGCGTTTTTATTCCTCGTAATCTAGTATGTGTATTGGGCATGTGCGTGGAACTTCGATTTGGAGTAGGCTACACATATCGTGTCGAGTTTCACTGCATTTGCTCGTTGTATTCCGATGAGGTTGTTGCTCTTTCTGTTCCATTTATGTTTCGTTATCATTACCCGGACAGTATATAGCCCATTGATTGATCATTTTTCACACACGCTCCTAAGAAGCCAGAACAACTCCACAAGAAATTTACATTTCTAATGAATTGTATTCCCTCAACATCTGAACGTTATGACAGCACCTATCAAATAACAAACAATCGTAACGTAACGAATGTCACGCGACATCAAACAGTCGTGCCAAGCGTAATAGAATGACAGAATTGTCAATTGCCAATCAGAAAATGGCCTCCCACTGGAATTTCTCGTAGACTCCCTCGGTAAATGTGTTTTTTTTTTTTATTCTTTTTCCCCCCACATGAAGCGATCGAACACTACGGATACTATTACACGCGAGCAGTTCAATTGAAACTACTAATTGTGAGTATCGAATCGAATCGAATCGAATTGAATTTCGACCGAGAATGTGTTTATTTACAGAAAAAAAAAAATGGTTTCAGTGTCGATGCGGCCGATGCTCTGCACCATCACTTGTTGGTAACCCGTGGCAAGACCAGGGCAAGACGACACACACTAAATCGTGTATATTGATTAACCATTAGCACTATTCAACGGACAAAGAAGTGAAAAGGGTATGCGGCAAGTGTTGGTTTTCGATTTCAAGTTTTTATACGATGGAAACTGAATCTGTAAAGTCCGAGCACAGTGGTCGATCACGTCGCTCAAGAAATCATAATAATAATTCATCCGGCGGCGGTGGAAATAGTGGAGGGGGTACGATAAACAGCAGCTATCATCGTGATCGAACGAGACATTCACATCGTAGCACCCATTCCAAAGCGACTAAACAAACAAGGGATATGGCACCATTCCAGACGAGTGTAAACATAAGTGGTAAATCGTCTCCTTTACCGTCTAGGTTTGCTATTTATTGTTTGTTTGCTTGTAGGCGATGAAAACCGTGATGGACAGGAAATCATTGAAGTGCAAATCTTGCCACAAGACGAGAACTGGGGCGAGAATACGACCGCCGTGACAGGCAACACATCGGAGCAGAGTATCTCCATGGAAGACATCAATAATGCATGGAATCGGGAGAACGAAACAAGCCTCGGATTCGCCTGTAAACGATATATTGAATCAATATTTTGCCTAATTTTGGGCTTTGTATCGTTTTTCTCACCCGTCGCGATGGTAATGATGCCGAAATTGGGTTTCTTCCCGTCCGCTTTCGATCATCCCGAACTGACGCAAACGGTTAAGACACAACTGTTGGCATGCAGCAGTGAATGCAAGGGATTATTGGTCTCACTGACAGCCCGACTGATTCTATTGGCTCTCGGGCTTTGGGCACTATTCCTACGGCGTCCGAGTGCAACGATGCCAAGAATATTTCTATTCCGCGCTACCGTTCTGCTTCTAGTTACCGTGTCGACTTTTGCCTATTGGCTATTTTACATTGTACAAGTGACGAATGGCGCCAAGATTGTCGTCGAAACCGGTGGCGACGCAGTCGACTATAAGTCTCTGGTTGCATACGCAACGAATTTCGTCGATACACTACTGTTTATCCACTACATCGCGGTTGTCCTGCTCGAGCTGAGACATAAACAGCCAATGTACTATATCAAAGTCATTCGTTCACCGGACGGTGTTAGCAAATCGTATGCTATTGGCCAATTGAGTATTCAACGAGCCGCCGTTTGGGTTCTGCAACGATACTATGTCGATTTTCCTATCTACAATCCGTATTTGGAGCGAATTCCACTGTCGAAATCGCAACGTAATAAGATTTCAACCAGTTTCAAGTACTACGAAGTCGATGGTGTCAGTACGGCTCAGCAACAAAGTCAGAGTCGTGCGGTATTGGCCGCCAATGCCCGACGTCGTGACTCATCGCACAATGAACGATTCTACGAGGAACACGAGTACGAACGGCGTGTTAAAAAGCGACGTGCTCGCCTCATCACCGCCGCCGAAGAAGCATTCACCCATATCAAACGTATACATAACGAACCAGCGCCAGCTATACCACTTGATCCGCAAGAAGCCGCTCAAGCCGTATTCCCCTCAATGGCGCGTGCATTACAAAAATATCTCCGTGTCACACGCCAACAACCACGGCACACTTTCGAAAGCATTCTGAAGCACTTGGCCCATTGTCTCAAACACGACTTATCGCCGCGGGCTTTTCTCGAACCATATCTAACCGAATCACCAGTTCTACAGAGCGAAAAAGAACGCCGTTGGGTACAGTCATGGTCACTCATCTGTGATGAGCTACTATCACGTCCCATCTCGAACGAATGCACCTTTCAACTGATACAAACCGACATCTCGCTCATTGTAACCATCTACAAACTGCCACATTTCAACATATCCGAAGAGGTGGTCGATCCCAAAAGCAACAAGTTTGTCCTCAAGCTAAATTCCGAGACATCCGTATGACAAAACAGCAACAACACATCGTCATCATACTTGCATATTCTAGTATAGTACATACTACATATCACTCAATTCGTACTTAAGCACAAAACCATGTCCTAAAGCAAACTATCCTCTCTTTACTCATTGAAACATGCTTTACACCTAGTTCATAGTAAGTTCCTTAGGCTAGAGCTCATTTACAGTACATAATACATAGCTAGTTAGTAAGTAAGCACTCTAGACAAATGGTATTCCTCTCGAAATGATACAATAACGATATGACTGCATGACTTACAAATGCTTACACTAAAGACTATTTATTCGTTTTATATTTTTATATGCAATTCCATGTACTAAGCTACGTCCGCGTGCGTAGGGTATTCGTATTTAAGGCAGCAGCGGCGCTGTTTAGTTGTAAGCACAGACTCTCTTGTAAGATACGAGTATATTACAGTTCCACTTGGTAAAACAAGATTCAGAGTTTTAGTTTTCCTACGGAGCTTGTCCGGAGTACGATGTTAAAATCGTACTCGGTAAGGAGAACACCTTTAGCAGAGTGATCGGAAAGCACAGCCTCCACGATACATCAACAGATAACGGCTTCCGACAGCTCGCAATGCGGTGATAAGTAGCACAATAGTTACCCGCAAGCGAACGCACACAGCAACCTGGCGGATGATTGAACCGCCAACCAAATCAACCATGTGCTCATTGACGCAAGACACTCGTCAAACATCTTGGATGTGCGAACATTCAGTGGGGCAAACGTCGACTCTGACCACTTCCTCGTAGCAGCAAGATTCAGAGCTCGACTGTCCAATGTCAGAAAGCTGCACCAGCCCGCCATGAAGAGGTTCGACATTGAACGCCTAAGCACACCGGAGGTTACCGGAGCAACTGAGCGAAAGGGGAGTACAATGGACCAGTATTTGTGTCTGAGTGCTCCAACAGATAGCAGAAGCCTTCAACTGAGTGAAAGGCCCCCTGGTATGCCTACGTTGAGCACAAATGTCAGCAATATGTGGCTGCATTGTCGCTCAGCCATTCAGGAAGTATCTGAGACCACCTTAAGCTACCTACCACCCTTGACAAGAAACCCGTGGTGTGATGGGGCGAATGTGAGCAGAAAAAGGGCAGCAACCGGCGAGGCGTACCAAAAGGCGCTGCTACGGGAAAACCAGGCAGCGCAAGGGAAATGTCGAGCCACAAGAAGGGAGGAGAAAAAAACTGTTGCGACTAAAGAAAATAATTTTCGCAGTCTCCCAGCTCAAGGATATCGAGGAATCTAGGGACGAACATAACATACGCACCTTTTATAAGAAAGCTAAAAGCCTTTCAGGAGGCTTCAAGAAAGGCACCCAGGCTCTTCGAAATTGGGAAGGTAATCTTGTCACCGGTTCGCAGGGAATAGTGGATGTATTTAAGCAGCATTTCCAGCAGCTGCTGAGGAAATCATAGCTCCAACCGCTGAAGTAGTCTCCCCGCCCAGCATCGGAGAAGTCGGCACAGCTATTCAAAAGCTGAAGAACAACAAGGCCGCAGGCTTAGATGGCTTACCATCAGAGCTCTTCAAGGCTGGCGGCGATGTGCCGGTAGGGAGCATGCACCAGATAATCTGTAGAATTTGAGAAGATGAAAGAATGTCCGACGACTGGAATTCAGCTCTATTTGCCCTATTCACAAAAAAGGCGATCCTACCTCTTGCAAGAACTGTAGAGGTATATCCCTGCTCAATGTCGCATACAAGATCCTGTCCAGCGTACTGTGTGAACGTCGAAAGCCCTTATAAACCGCACTAATCGCACATACCAGTGCGGCTTTTGGCCAGGCAGATCGACTATAGACCAAATATTAATGCTCCGACAAATCCCGGAGAAGACCATCGAGTTTCTAATCGATACCCACCACCTCTCTATCGATTTGAAAGCCTCATACGACAGCATTCATCGCAAAGAATTGTTTGATGCGATTGCCGAACTCGGGATCTCAGGACAACTGATTCGGCTGTGTCGCGCCAGGCTAAAAAATACGCGTCGCACCGTGCAGCTTCATCCTACCCTCTGAACCGTTTGAAACCGGGTTTCGGCAAGGAGATGCGCTGTCGTGTGACTTCTTCAATTTGGTTCTGGAGCAGATAGTGCGACGGGCAGGTGTCAACAGGGAAGGCACTATCTTCTACAAGTCTGTCCAGCTGCTAGGATACGCGGATGATATTGACATCATAGCGCGGTCTCATGACCTTGTATAAGCTTTCACTGCGATTGCGGAAAAACCGATCCGTCGCTCACCACCGGGAACAAAACATAACGATCAACAGCTATAGTTTCGAGGAAGTTAAGGAGTTTACCTCGGGCCAAAGTAGACCACAAATGACACCAAAGTGGCATAGAATCGCCCTTAACAACCGCTGCTACTTCGGTTTGCCCAAACAACTTGGTTCAAAACTCCTCACTCGAAGAACCAAAGTCATGCTTTACAAAATGCTTAGTCTTGCTGTACGGAGCCGAAAGCTGGACAATAAGCAGGACAGCGTCGTTGATTTTGGGTTCTTTCGAAGGAAAAATTCTGCGCCGGATATTTGATCCTGTCTGTGAGGAAGGTGAATGGAGAAGAAGACACAACCGCGAACTCTACGAGCTGTACAAAGATCTGGATATAGTCCGGAAGGCAAAGATCCGTCGACTACATTGGCTCGGCCACATCGAGCTCATGAACACCAACGGTCCAGCTAAGAGGGTCCGAGCCTCCCGGTTCGAGAAGAAGACGAAGACCGAACCTCCAGCATAAAGACCAAGTAATCGCGGATGTAAGACAACTTGGTCTTGACAACTGAAAGCAGCGTGCCCGGGACCGTCAAGGATGGAAGGCAGCTATAGCTCAGGCTCAGATCCTCCATGAATTGCTGGCCTGATAAGTAAGTAAGCAAGGCTTATCATCTTATTATGTCGACGACACAGTGCGGGCCGAAGAGGAAATAACGATGGACATTGATCTAACAAAGTTCTGGAAGCCATACAAGGACTGCCTTAAAATGTACAAAAAGCCATAAGAGAGACCAAAGAGCACCTGAACAACCATAGGCGTACCGGCCAGAGAACCAGAGAAAAATACTGAGTAAGATTTTCGGCCCGATCTGCATAAATAGGGGATGGAGGAGAAGACCTAACAGTGAATTAAAGACATGACATGAACGTAGCGCGGCATCTACGGATCGAACGCGCAAAATGGCTGGGTCATGTGCATGGACATCACAGCTCCGGCCTGAGGGGCAACGTGGCCGAATTTTAGGTGGCTAGGCTAGAAGACTAAAGGCTGCTCTGGCAAAAGATCGCGCCACTTCGAGAGGCTTTTTTAAGGAGACTCAGGCTCGCCATAAGCTGTAGCGCCGATAAAAGAAAAGGAAAATTTGCATAAGAAGCCTTGGTTTTTCGCAGTATCTTTGGCGACACCGTATATATGGTCGTTCCAACTTCGATTACCAGTGACACACATGCCCCGGATGGCGAGCTTTTCGGTTTCTAAAACACCAGCGCCTTTCATGAATAAGGGCTTTGGGTCGATGTTGCCTTTGGACGACGGAAGACAGCCCTGTCTTTCAGCGAAGGAATTTATTGGATTAGAGTGACAGACATTCAGACAGACAAAGTGTCGCAGACAGAACGGAGCCCTGGGGGCACCAGCATTTAAAAAGTGAGTGTCGGCCTTAAGTCCGTCAAAGACAACTTTAACTGAATGATTCAAACGGTTGCTTCAATTCCATTGAAAATGTGACTCGCCTTCATCAAACGCACGCATTTACGAAAAAAGGTCTTCGTGCCAAACCCTGTCCAATGCTTTCGAAATATCCACTGAAACTATTTTGCTTTAGAGGGTGCCATGGCGCAGTGGTTAGTATGTTAGACTCTGACGTACGATGAGCAAGTTCGGACCCCGATAATATCAACGCCATCGAATGTATGTATATTTCGCGGCGTCCCTCCACGGGCAGGTACTGGCAAAACCCCGAGTAGTATAATTGCCATGAAAAGCTCCTCGACTCACGCCGTTCGGAATCGGCATTAAACTGTAGGCCCCTTTCACCTGTGTAAAAAAAATTACACACAACATGGGTGATTGAGAGAAGCTTGGCTCTGGCCCTTCATGGGCTGTAATGCCACCAAAGCAACTTTTTTGCTTTTACCTGCTTGGTGAAGCGGGCGGTTCCATTTTTCGGTTGAACATGCCACCTAATCACAAGTGGACTGGTTGCAACGACAACCATACTGTCGGTCATTGAGGAGCTTCCGCGATTCAAAATATTTCAATAACTGACGATTAATCAGCGTTTTCAAGAGCTTGGAGAGAAGGGACTTTTATTCAACGGGTCGGTAGTTGGAGGGAGACGAAAATTCACCTTTTCGGGGGTAGGCTGTACATATACTGTCTTCCGTCCGCTCCGAAAGGCCCAGAAGAGTAGAAAAGGTGAAACAGCTTACGCAGTGGTCTTGCCAGCGTAGAAGAACACCTCTTCAGAACTATTGGGGAAATGCCCTCTGGACCAGCGGATTTGAGTTTGTCAAGATCCTTAAGAACCCTTGTAACTGTAGGAGTACGAAAGAGAATTTGTCCCATAGTGGAATTGACGCGCTCCAGTTTAGACGTAGGCTTGTCAAACTCCCAAACTCCAAACTCCCGTCACGAAGAACCAAGGTTATGATCTTACTTACTTACTTAGGTAGCGCCACAGTCCGTGGTGAACCTGGGCCTCAACCAACATGCGTCTCCAGCTGGCACGGTCTTTGGCCAGTTGTTTCCAGCGCCGCACGCCGAGTTGGTTAAGGTCCCGTTTTACCTGCGTGCGCCACCGTAGATGCGGCCGTCCTCTGCCGCGCCTTCCGGGGTGGATTCGAAGACTCTTCGGGTCGGAGCTATATTTTCCATGCGCTCTACATGGCCTAGCCACCTTAGACGCTGTATCCGTAGACGTCGTACCAGGCCGATGTCACTGTACAACCCGTACAGTTCTTCGTTAAATCTTCTCCTCCATACACCGTTTAAACAAACGGGACCGTAGATAGTGCGCAGAATTTTCCTCTCGAAATGTCCAAGGGCATCTTCATCCGCTTTTGTTAAGGTTCAAGCCTCTGCGCCGTAAAGGAGGACTTGAATGATCAAGGTCTTACATAGTGTCTCGGTTTTCCGAGAGAGGGCTCTACTTCTCACTTGCCTCTTGAGCCCAAAGAACCAGCGGTTGGCAAGAGTGATCCTGCGTTTTATCTCAGCGCTGGTGTTCTTGTCGCTGGTCATCAGTGAGCCAAGGCAGACGAATTCCTTGACCACTTCAAAGTTATATCCGCCCATGGTGACGTTCTGGCTTATACGTCAGTATTGCCCGTCTCTTTTTGATGAAAGCAGATGTTTGGTTTTACTCTCATTAACCTTCAGGCCAATCTTAGCCGCTTTTACCTCAATGCTTACAAAGGCCTCATTGACGTCTCGCTGTGTCGTCGGCGTACGCAAGCAATTGCGTAGATTTGAAATAAATCGTACCTCTTGTGTTGGCCAGCGACTCTTGCACGATCTTTTCAAGCAAGATGTCGAAAAAGTTGCATGACAGCGCGTCACCTTGCCTTAATCCTTTCTTAACATCAAAGGCCTCGGTTTGTTCACTACCAACCTTAATGGTGCAGCGAGAGTTCACTATTGTCATCCTGCACAGTCGGACGAGTTTGGCAAGGGTGTTGAAACTAGACATGGCTTTGTACAGCTCGTCTCTATACACGCTGTCATACGCGGCCTTGAAGTCGACGAAAATGTGGTGAGTCGAATTGGTCTTCTCCAAGATCTGCCGTAGCGTAAATATTTGGTCTATTGTGGATTTACCTGGCTTGAAGCCACACTGATAAGAGCCGATCAGGTTATCCACAAACGGTTTCAGGCCTTCACACAATACGGCAGAGAAGATCTTATATGCGATGTTAAGGAGACTTATTCCCCTATGGTTGGTGCAGGAGACCCCTATCTCCTTTCTTATGGACAGGGCAAACGATGGTGAGATTCCATTCGTCGGGCATGCTTTCCTCCGACCATACCTTGCAAATCAGATGGTGCAAGCACCTTATCAGCTCATCTCCAGCCGCCTTAAGAAGCTCAGCAGACAGGCCCGCGACTTTATTAGACTTGAGTCTCGATATCGCTGTTTTGGCTTCGTCTAGGTCGGGTGGACGGAATTCTCTTACATCGTCGTCAATGTCTGCAGTCTGCAGAAGTGGTTTTTCCAAATCCTCAGTATCGGCTGTGACCCTACTACCAGTTCTTCATTTTCATCCCTGCAGTCCGCCGCTCTGGCTTTGTAGCCATGGCATGTTCGTTTTACCTTATGGTAAAACTTCCGGGCGTCATTCCTGCGGAAGCATCTCTCCATCTCCTCGATCTCATGCTTTCCGTGGTCTCTCTTCTTTCTTCTGAGAAGCGTGTGTTCCTCTCTCCTCTTCTGCTCATAGATTTTGCGAGCAGCTCTTATCCGTCGTTGCAGCTTGGCTTTATATACTTCTTGTTTTGCTGCATGGGCTTGTTCGCATTGTTCTTCGAACCAGAGGTTTCTAGGTGGTGGCGGTTTGAAACCCGAGACAGCGTCTCTGACGGCGCTCTGGTAATGCGCCCGTTCCTGCTCTATTGCTTGTGCAGCTGTGGGCAGATTTTGAGAGAGCTTGGAGGAGACAGGATCGGCAAAGATTCTGGCAGTCTCTTGCGATTGTAGCTTCTTGCATACAACAAGGTAGTGGTCCGAGTCGATGTTGGCCCCTCGGAAGGTTCGCACGTCGAGAATACTGGAGTGGTGTCTGACGTCGATCGCAATGTGATCAATATGGTTGGTGTTCGATTGATCAAAAGACCGCCAGGTACCCTTGTGGATGTTGAGATGGAGGAATCGTGTGCTTGCTACAAGGAGGTTACGCCCCGTTTGGAAATCGATTAGCCTAAGTCCGTTGTCGGATGTGGTGTTGTGGAGGCTATGCTTTCCTACGATTGACTCACTCCCAGAACTATTTTTGTGTCGTAGCTGGGGCATTGGGCCTAGGTTCTGTCTAGGAGATCGTATAATTCTTCTTTGACTCTATCGTACTTTTCTTCCGTTGGAGCATGAGCGCATATCAAGCTTATATTTCCAAATTTAGTTTTGAGCCGGATTGTTATGGGGCGTTCGCTTACATTCCGGAAGCGTAAGACTTTTTGTTGGAGTCTTCCTCGAATAACGTTATGATCTACAAGACTCTTATCCTGCCAATTCTACTATATGAAGCCGAAAGCTGGGTGACAACCTCCTGGATCTCATTCGAAGAAGAATTCTGCGACGAATATTCGGTCCTGTCTGCGAGGAAGGCGAATGGAGGAGAAGACTTAACCGCGAACTCTATGAGCTGTACCTAGTCCGCAAGGCAAAAATCTGTCGACTACAATAGCTCGCCAGATCGAGGGCATATCGAGCTTCCTGATTCGAGAATACGGGTGAGACTGAATCTCCGGTATAAAGTCCAGGTGATTGCGAACGTAAGACAATTTGGTCTTTCCTACTGGCGCGGAGCTGCCAAGGATGGGAGGCTGTATAAACTCAAGGCCAGACCCTTCATAGGGTACTGGCCTGAAAAGTAAGAAAGTAAGCTTAGACGGAGACAACGTGCAAGATAGGAGCTGCGAGCTGGTTGCAAACTGAGCTACACGAAGGTTAGCTTTGTTTAAAGGAGTGACAGCTTGAAGGGCTTAATGGATAAGTGTTGACGTAGACGACGAGGGCGAGTTGACCAACAACTTTGCCTCAGGTTTTGGTCGGATTGGAATTTGGCTGGTCGAATGTGTAGGTATATTGCGGTCATCTCTGGCTCATACGTATAGACTTTTCCGGGGTTCCACGGAATTGTTCGCCTTATAGGCCTGAAAACTTACTTCCCTTAGCAAAGAAATGTTTCCTCAACCCGCGAATGTTCATCTCTACAACAGACAAACATGTTATATGCAAACACCGACTAAGGGCTGCCAAAACCTTGCACTTAACCTTTGAGAAGACGTTAAAGCCAACAACTTGACGGCATGGGCCATGACCAGGGATAAAGAATGAGAGACCAATTCCTTGGCTTTGACAGGCACTTTGACAGTTTGCACCTATGTACAAACGCGTGGCGGTTTGACGGCGTCTTAACTATGTCATTTTGCCTTGTTGCGACCATTTTGCCACGTCTTGACTCTACACATCGACAGCTTGAGACTATCATTGTGTTAGTCAAAAGCGTCGTTTTTAAACGGATAATAACACGTATAGTATCGAAGTGTATTACAAAAGCAATAACCAACCCCAGCGGTGATCAACGGGCAGACGTACGAAAGATTGGTATCTCATTGTTTATCCCTGGCCATGACACCAACAAAAGCGTGTTATGTGGTTGTTTTTCTATTCAAGTTCATTCATATTCCATACATTAGCCTCCACGTGTAGAAAGGCGAAACACAACAAAACCAAAAACCCCCAATGACAGACAGAGACGCAACAACTCCACTGTACGTACACACAGTCATACGCTCTTCAGCTTCGCATCCAAGTCGAAACGTCAAAAACGTCACATTCTCAGTCAGTGAAGTGAAAGTGGCAAGCTGGTGGCAAGCGAAAAGGTCAAATTTTTCAATTAAAATTCAAAGCAAACCGAACGACGTCGTCTCACTATGTTCAGATAGTATCACGGCCATATTACTCCACTGTATCCGACACTGGTTTAAGCCTCCTACCTCTATAGAAAGTGAGTACGTATTACGCGATAAAATTGTTATTTTTATGTAACTACCGTGTCAAGGGTCTCCTGCGCCTTCCTGGAGTCAGTCATTCATACCCATCACATCGGATTATGCATAAAGTCTAGATATTTGTGAAATCGAGTGTGTACTTATCGTTCTCCGTCTGTTTTCAGATTCAACTCACCGAAGCTGGGCTGTTTCAATAGTTGGAAATGTTTCGTCGTGTCATAACGTATTCGGTGGTCGGTGCGAGTGTCGTCGGCACTGGCCTCAGTCTACGGGCAAACGATTTTAATATCAATTCGCTTGGTATTGTACGCCTCGGACGATCTGCCATAACCGTGTTCGATGTCGCTCTCACCTACAAAAGGGAATTATACTATCGCGATTGGGATAAATCCTCACCTGAATACAAAGCGGAGAAAAGTCGTGTGCATAAAATCGCGGCAAACAAACTACTCGAGTTGATGTGTCAGAACAAGGGCGTCTACATCAAGGTTGGACAACATGTTGGCGCGTTAGACTATCTATTACCAAAGGAATTCGTGCAGACCATGAAAATTCTGCATTCAAACGCGCCCACTAATCCGGTCGAGGATCTGTACAAAGTCATCCGTCAGGATTTGAAATGTCAGCCGGACGATATCTTCGAATCATTCGATCCCGAACCACTGGGTACGGCATCATTGGCACAAGTGCACAAAGCTAAATTGAAAAGTGGCGAAACGGTTGCCGTCAAGGTACAACATCCCTATGTCAAGGGCAACTCGATAGTCGACATGAAGACAATGGAAATCCTAGTCAATCTGATGGCGAAGGTATTCCCAGATTTTAAAATCCAATGGCTAGTGGAAGAGTCCAAGAAGAACCTACCGATTGAGTTGGACTTTCTGAATGAGGGTCGTAATGCGGAGAAGGTAGCCAAGCAGTTTAGCAAGTACAATTGGTTAAAGATTCCGAAAATCTACTGGAACCTCTCGACGCCACGTGTACTCGTCATGGAGTACTTGGAGGGCGGCCAAGTAACCGATTTGAATTACATCGAAGCAAATAAGATCAGCAAGTTCGAGGTGGCCAACAAGATTGGTCAATTGTATTCGGAGATGATATTCACCAATGGCTTTGTGCACAGTGACCCACATCCGGGGAATATACTTGTGAAAAAGAATGCGAATGGAAGGACCGACATTGTGTTACTCGACCATGGCCTGTATGCTAATCTGACGGATAAGTTCCGGTACGAGTACTCAGAGCTATGGCTGAGCATACTGAAAGTGAATAGGACAGCAATGAGGGAGCACAGTTGTAATCTGGGCATCAAAGGCGATCTGTACGGATTGTTTGCGTGTATGGTGACGGGACGGCCGTGGGAGACGGTACTGCAGGGCATTAGTAAAATCAAATACACCAAGAAAGAGGTAAATGGAATAATGATAGAAGCGACACCCAGTGCTGGTTACCTATCCTGTTTTCTTCTTCTTTGTTTTTTTAGAAAGACATCCTGCAGAACAACACGTCCCTGGTGCTACCCAATATATCCGATGTCCTGGAACAAGTTGACCGGCAAATGTTGTTAATCTTAAAAACCAACGATCTAATACGAGGCATCGAAGCGACCCTACAAACACAGAATCGCATGACTGCCTTTTGGGTGATGTCCAAATGTTGTGTACACTCGTCGTTTGCCGAACAGAAACGCCTTCAATCTAGTCGCAAATCCCGTCTGGGTCTTATGCTCAAGGAACGATGGGAGATCTTTAAGCTCAATGTATACTATTTGTACATGGGTCTTGTTAACTTTGGCTTTATTGAAGCTATCAAACAGTTGTTGTAGTGGAAATGGTGCTAGTGAATTCACGAAATAAAAGAAATTATTTATACTAACTGCTTCCCAAGGTGTAGTCTCTCTTACTCTCTCTTTCTTCTTTCGTTCCACTCACTCTGTCCCCATCATATTCTCCGTCTATTCCTGTGCCGAATGAAGGATTAGTGCCCATATTAGTTCAGTCCAGTCCCTTATAAAGAATCCTGAGTCAATAAGCTGCTCGGCAAATACCGTGACATACTGCTGATCGAGTTGCCTGAGCATCAGGGAAAGGCGCCCATTGATTGTCTAGGATTTCAGCTAATAGCGCTTTTGACAACATGTGTCAAAGGTAAGAATCAATGACAAGGGGTTCTATTGCGTTGTACTAAAGGACCACCTTGTCTTGATGGTTAACGAAAGGGCAACAAATGGAATGGTTTTAAGTCCACCGCGGATGGAGATTCGTTAATTTCCAAAAACCTTAGAGGTCATTATAGCTGGTGATTACCGAGCAGATTTTCTGGACATCAACCAAAACTCCTTATCCCTTATCTGGTCGAAAACCAAAGATGGGGTGGGTAGTGGAGTAGTCTGCAAACAACTAAAACTGAACAAAGCTCTAAGACCACCAGATCACTTCAGCATCTTTCAGGCGGAGCTATTGGCAATAAACGAGGCTCTGTCTTGGCTTAAGTGGAACGTGATATCCCCTCAAGCAGCCTTAAAGTCGCTAGAGTCCTATGTGTACACCTCAAAAACAAGCCTCGACTCTCGCCTATCTCTTAACGAGATGGCCGAACAGTTTAACATACAACTTCTATGGGTACCAGGACACAGCGACATCCCAGGTAACGAAAGAGGCGACTCACTCGCCAGGCAAGGAACGACGCAACAATCAATCATGGCATGTGAGGGAATACTCCTTGCAACCATTAAACACAATCTCATGACATGGAAACAGGGACACACCTGTCTTACCAGGCAAATCTGGCCCCGGCTCGATAGTCAACGGACTAGGAGAATAGTTCCCCTAAAAGGAACTAACATCTACAAAATCATTGGTGTCATCACTGGTCACTGCCTCATTGGAGGTCACGCGCAAAAACCAGGACAAGTTCCGAGTGATTTCTGCAGAAGCTGCCTAGACGAAGAGGAGGTCGAATCCATTCACCACCTGCTCTGCGCCTGTCCGGCCTTCTGCGCAATCAGGAAACGCTACATAGGATCCTACTTCCTTAACGACCTGACAGATGTGCGGCAAGTAGAGATATCTGAGGGGGGCATATACCCCCCTCGTAGCAGCATAACGGGTCTCTCTGGCCTATGTGTATTCTTCTCCTTTCTAGGAGGGCTACCTACCTATCTAGTCGAAGCAACGATTAATATCTTTTCTCTCTTTTCGGCAAAGCTATCCGATTCCTCTTCATATGGTTTCTCGAAACGAACCGGGTCTGTACAGGTCTCCGCTCTGATTACGGAGGTACGTCTTTTCGTATGATCTATAGCTTCTGGCTTTTTGGATAAACAACAATGGGACTGGTATGACTAGTACCAGTACCTTAATACTCACTTAGTTAGGTGGGGCCAAAGTTCGGGGTTAACCTGGGCCTCAACCAACGAGCCTTTTCAGCTAACACGATCTTTTACTATCCGTTTCCAGTGTCACACGCCCAGTTGGTTAGGGTTCCTTTCCACCTGTGTGCGCCACCTTAGACGCGACCGTCCTCTGCAACGTCGTCCCTCTGGATTGTAGTCGAAAACCCTTCGGGCCCGTGCTATGCTGTCCATTTGCTCTACATGGCCTAGCAGTCTTAGGCGTTGGATCCGTAGACGTCGTACTAGGCTGAGTCGCTGAACAACCCGTACCTACAGTTCTTGGTTGAACCTTCTAACATGCTAAAAGAGCGTTAGTCTGGTCCATCATGAACTTTGGTTGAAAGACAATCCCAAGGGCTTGGAGTATCTGGTTACCACAGTTGTAGAGGCTTCATGGGCAAGAGAAGAAGTGAGTTATCGTCCACGTCCTATGGACAGGCGCTTCTATCGCCAATCAAATGTGAACGTACTGAAGAAGCACCTTAAAAGTCGGACGCATATGATACCACAAAGGACTTACTCTGGTCCAAGTGGTACGGTGGTACGCATCAGCCGCTCAGACCCACCCTACCTAGCCTAACAAACGTGTAGCAGCAGTTAATGTCACAGCTGAATACCATCAGTAGGCAAAGTCCTTAAATAAGAAACAATAGCTTGGTCATCGCTTGATCTACAAAGGCGAATGGAAAATCAATGTTTTAACTCCAAACATGGTACAGGTGTCACACCCCCCCTTTTCATGCATTCCTGCCAATTGTCATTTGTCCTATCAGTTTGAACGTACGTTTGACGTCCACCTGACAGCAGCAATATGATTGCCGACGAACCTGTTGCTGTCAAAACCGGCTGGTTTGCTCCTGTCACGCATTACATAATTGTTGTTCGTTCGCTTCAGTTTTTAGCACCGTTCTCCCCGCTCGAGCAACAATGTCGAATTTATTCAAAGCATCCAAGGTGAGTTGGATTGTGCGTAGATATACACCTTGCACACGGGTCATTATCGTTATCGCTTGTTCCAAAGGTCATAGCAAGCCAAATTCGCAATTACAGCTCGAAGATCAACGATGTGGTCATTGTGTCGGCAGCACGAACTCCCATTGGCAGTTTTCAGAGTTCACTTGCCCCACTGTCCGCAACGCAATTAGGTGCTGTTGCCATCGAAGCAGCAATTCAACGGGCTGGCATATCGAAGGAAGACGTCAACGAAGTGTACATGGGAAATGTAGTTTCGGCTGGATTGGGACAGGCACCCGCTCGACAGGCTGCCATCTTTGCTGGCCTACCAAAGAACGTTTGTTGTACCACAGTGAACAAAGTCTGTTCATCGGGAATGAAGTCTGCGATGATTGCGTCACAATCGCTGATGTTGGGACAAGCCGATGTCGCAGTGGCTGGCGGTATGGAGTCCATGTCAAATGTGCCGTTCTACCTTAAACGTGGCGCCACGCCATATGGTGGAATAAATCTAACCGACGGCATTGTCTTCGACGGGCTATGGGACGTTTATAATAAATTCCACATGGGAAATTGTGCCGAGAATACAGCAAAGAAGATGGGCATATCGCGTAAAGCCCAAGATGATTTTGCAGTTAGCTCTTATCAACGATCCGCGAAGGCATGGGCTGATAAGGTGTATGATTCAGAAATCGCTCCCGTAAAGATACAGCAAAAGAAAAAGGGAGAAATCACCGTCGCCGAAGATGAGGAATACAAGCGCGTGAACTTTGATAAATTCGGAATATTGTCGACGGTGTTCCAGAAGGAGAATGGAACAGTGACTGCCGGTAATGCATCGACATTGAATGATGGTGGTGCGGCGATTGTTTTAATGACTGCCGATGCGGCCGAGCGATTTAAGTTGAAGCCATTGGCCCGTATAGTTGGTTTCCAGGATGCCGAGACCGATCCAATTGATTTCCCAATCGCCCCGGCTCTTGCCATTCCGAAACTATTGCAAAAGACTGGTGTCCGCAAGGACGACGTTGCACTTTGGGAGATTAACGAAGCATTTTCGCTGGTCGTATTGGCGAATATTCAAAAACTCGACATCGACCCGGCCAAGGTTAACGTGCACGGAGGTGCTGTGTCATTGGGTCATCCGATCGGCATGTCCGGCGCGAGATTGATCACACATTTGTCGCATACTCTGAAGGCCGGCGAGTACGGATGCGCTTCGATTTGCAACGGAGGCGGTGGTGCTTCATCGATCCTCATCCAAAAACTGTAAGACATGTTTTTTGATACCACACTAATGGAAATTTTGTGCCTTTACCCACAATTTGCATTTATACCTTTATGCCCTATATACACATTGAGATAAGCTGAAAATTGTACTTTTTATGATTTATCTTTTAGTTTAGCAATAAAGTCTGAGAAAGTAGAAACAATGGCGAATGAACTTACCTTTCAGGTCCAGCTGTGCAGCCGGAGGGAACAAAGTACCGGTGATAACGCTGTATACCAAGGATCCATGCCCCTTGTGCGATGAATTGGTTCACGAATTGGAGACTAACTTTACTGGCGAGTACGAATTGCAGAAAGTGTATATAACTGAGAAGGAGAATCTACGATATCTGCGGATGTATCGTTATGACATTCCAGTTGTTTTCCTCAATGGTCAGTATCTGTGTAAGCATAGGCTCGATCATGCTATTCTACGCAGGAGATTGGATGATATTAAAAAGTTTGAGTGAAAAAATGCTGTTTACATGGGGGCTCATGCTAGCCTAAAGACAACAGCTCTCTAGCGGACGGTTTCTAGCCTGCTTAGTGGGGTGGTCGTCTTTAGCTGTGTCGTATCCTCGTTAAAGGCATCGAAGACTCGGGGCAGACGCAACATTTTTTTCTCGAAACAGCCTAGGGCGTTTTCATCCACTACGACGTACAGAAGCATAGATCTTTAAGGTTTTAGAGAAAGGACTCAACATTTCGACAGCTTGTTGCTGGGCTTGGTAAAGCAACACAAGCTAATTAGCATATTGTCATATGACAATATGACAGTTCTGAACAGCTCGTGAGGCTTATCCGGCTCACCAGGCTTATCTAGCTCTGTAGGGCGTATCCAACTCTATGGGGCTTAACCAGCCTTGTGGGGCTTAACGCGGAGCTGGGAGCTGAGGACCCTTAACCGACCTCCGGAAGGGAACCCCAACACCACGGAAGACATCGATAAGATGGTATTAAACCTCACCAGCAAGCTAAACCGGTCATTTGAGAAGGCATGTCCTACCAGACGACCCAGTAAGAGAAACCACCCACCATAGGTTAGGTTAGGTACAAATGGTTGGCATATGCCACACGTAGGCCGGGGTCGGCCCATTGTGATACCACATGGATCATTGCCCTGATCCGCTACCTGAGAATCAGCCGGTGCTTCTGATGAAGCGATGGAGTTGAGCTATTTTTAGGTTTGCTAGCTCACTCAGATTTTCATAGAAGGGCGAGGTAGACCCTTCTTCGGTTCGCAAAAGAGAGGCATGAGCAGAGAAGGTGATGTATTGATTCCTCTTCCTCCTCGTCCATGCAACCGCGGCAAAAGTCATTGGAGGGCAGTCCTTGTCTGGCGGCGTGTTTTCCAATGATGCAATGACCTGTAATGACACCCACTTGAGTGTCAAAGTAGCCCTTTTGGTTGCTACTAGGTCCCTTGTTCGTCCTACGTTTAACTTAGGCCAGATTTGTTTAGTGATAAAGCCGATATTACTTTCATTCCATTGGAGGTTGGTCGCCTCTATGGTTCGAAGTTTTATCATGTGCTTTACCGTACTTATTGGTGTTTCAAGGTACCCGAGGGTAGGAAGACTGAGTGTGCTTGACCCTAACTTTGCGAGTTCGTCGGCCGCGCAGTTTCCTGGAATATCTCTATGCCCGGGAACCCACAATACTTTAAATGTTGAACTGTTCAGCCATCTCGTCTAGAGATAGGCGACAGTTTAGGAATGTCTTTGATTTGTAGGTTACCGCGGCCAGGGATTGCATCGCAGCTTGGCTATCCGTGCAAATGATAATAGCCTTAGCGGATATTTTATTGATCCTGAGTCATGCAAGGGCCTCTGTTATCGCTGTTAATTCTGCCTGATACACACTGCAGTGATTCGGGAGTCTGAAAGATAGGTTGAGGTTAAGTTCCTTGGAGAAGACTCCACTATCTACACCCGACTCCATCTTGGAGCCATCGGTATAGAGGGAGATCGAGTCCCTTGGTATAACTTTTCCTTCAGCCCATTCCTCCCTGGATGGAAAGACAACTTCGAAGTTCCTAGTTAACACATTCTGCGGGATGATGTAGTCCGTGTCCATGGGTACTCTGAAGTGGTTTAGAATGGTAGTGTGGCCTTTTTGAGATGTGGGCCATTTTCTTAAGTTCCTCATCCTTAGGGCCGCGCAGGCAGCAACTTGCTTGCTGAAAAGGTTCAAAGGTGGAAGATGTAATAGAATGTTTAGGGCCTACGTAGGGGTTGATATGATTGCCCCGCTTATTTATAAGGTGGCCGATCTTTGTACCTTCCCCAGAAGGGTTCGGTAGACTGCCTTGTCCAGAGCAGTCCACCAGACTACGATGCCATATAGGAGGCCTTATGACTGCTGTGTAGAGCCAGTGCATAATGCTTGGTTGGAAACCCCACCTTCTGCCCACAATTTTCTTACAGCTGTACAGGACAGTGTTTGGTTTCTTGACACGATCAAGAATGTTAGATTTCCAATTCAGCCTCCTGTCAAGGACTAGGCCTAGAATCTAGCCGGATCTTTGACTATTAGTTGGGTTCCATCCAACCTCGGTGGATTGAAGGGCGGAATTTTATATTTATTGGTAAACAGTACGAGGTCGGCTTTCTTAGGATTGACCCCAAGACCACAGTACCGCGGCCAGGTTTCTACTGTACGTAATGCACCCTGCATTAGGTCGATTAGAGTGCTGGGAAATTTTCCTGTGGCGGCAGTAGCAATGTCATCTGCATAGGCGGTCACAGCGTACCCTTCCTGTTCTAGCCACAGTAGTAGTTTGTTGACCACCACGTTCCAGAGGAGAGGGGAGAGTACTCCACCCACCATGGTGGAATGCTAAAATAGCGGAGCGGCTTCGTATCTCTAGACTTAGTTGGAATCTGGCAAAAGAGGGGGCATCGATAGGTCCACCTATAGAGATAGTGTTAAGCGGCTCAAACAAGAAATTAGATTCGCCAAGAAGGACTCTTGGAGAAGCTTCTGTGGCTCTATTGAATCATGTACGGGTGCAGTTCGTCTGAGGAAGGTCCTTGCAAAAGCTCCCACACAGATGTCCTCTATAAAGAGATCTGCTGGTAGCTGGACAGACTCAAACGAGAGCGTGCTTGATTCCCTACTAAAGTGTAATTTCCCTGGCTGCGAGGATGCAGGAAACCATCGATAAGATTGTTACTGAGAAAAGGATCCTGTGGACGTGGACAATCAACTCTTTTGACCCCTTCAAGGCGATTATGTTGCAGAAGCCATGTGAAGTCATTCTTCCTTGGCTGAAGCGCATTTACTTCTGGTGCCTCAGGATGGGTTATGTTCCTCAAGCGTGGAGGGAAGTTAGGGTGGTTTTCATACCCAAGTTGGTTCGACCTATCAGTCTATCGTCCTTCCTTATGAAAACGCTGGAACGAATAATAGACTTGTACGTAAGGGATGAGATTGGCCCAAATAAACCCAGGAATATGCAGTTGGATTCGGCAAACGCTCGGTACTTGTATAATAAATTCGGTGTTGGGGAGAGCAAACGGAAGGGTGAAAGTAAATAAAGGTACACCACAAGGTGGCGTTCTGTCACCCCTCCTATGGCTCCCTGTGGTCGATGGAATGGTCAAGATTCTGGAGACGGAGGCTTTTAATGTCACGGCCTACGCCGATGACATTGCCATTTTAGTCTCTGGGCAATTTCCGCAGGTCCTCAGCGATAGACTAAGCTATGAGCTGATGTTAGTGGATAACTGGGTCAAGGGGCGAGGCCTGGGAGTAATTCTGGCGAAAACAGAGATAGTACTCTTCACAAGGAAAAGATATGCATCGAGATATGGTATATGAATAGTATCTATCTGATCCCTGGAAAATCTCCCAAATATCTTGGCATACTCCTAGTTGGAGAGAAAATATTGAAGATAGAATCAAAAAGGCCTACGTGGCACTATATGCGTGCAAGGTAGCCTTTGAAAAGACATGGAGCCTCAGACCGAGGTTAGTACATTGGTTGTACACAGCGGTGGCAAGACCTGGTTCGATGACGAGTGCAGGAAGATCCACACAGCGAAGCAGGATGCATATAAAGCCTCGCTGCATAAAAGAACAAGAGCAGCTCGTGAGCTCTATGAGTTAAAAAAAGGGAGGAGCATAAGCTTCCCAGAAGAAAGAGCACGAGGAGCGCGCGATTGTGGATTTGGAGAGGTTTTACTGCAGGCGTTACGTTCGAAAGTTTTATCAACAGATAAAGCGAACATGCCAAGGTTATAAAGCCAGAACGGAAGCCTGCAGGAATGAGAACGGACACATAGTTGTAGAGTCGCTGTCGGTGCTGAGAATATGGAAAAACAACTTCTGCAGACTGTATAACGGCGATATTAGTCAATATACCGCTGTCAGGCAGAATGATCCTCTTCTAATCGACGAAGACCGCATAGAGTTCCGTCCCTCTGACCACGACGAAGTTGGGATTGCCATATCGAAACTCAATTCGAATAAAGCTGCTAGCGCAGACGGACTGTCTGCTGAGCTCTTCAAGACAGCTGGGGATGATCTGGTTAGGAGTATGCACCAGCTCATCTGTAAGATATGGTCAGAGGAAAGCATGCCTCTTGCTAATCGCTGTTTCTTTGGGCTCAGGAGGCAATTGAGTAATAGAGCCCTCTCCCGAACAACCAAGTTGACTCTATATAAGACCCTTATCATCCCGGTCCTGCTGTACGGCGCAGAAGCATGGACACTATCAAGAGCGAGTGAGGAGGCCCTCGGTCGGTTGGAGAGAAGGATTTTGCGCGTGATTTTCGGGCGTATAAGCGCAGACGGACGATGGAGGAAAAGATTCAACCACGAACTTTACGGGCTGTACAGCGACATGAGTCTAGTCAGGCGTCTACGGATTTAACGCCTAAGATGGCTGGGTCATGCAGAGCGAATGGACACACAGTTCCAGCCCGGAGAGTCCTTGAATTTAACCCCTAGTGACGAAGAAGCAGAGGACGGCTTCACTTAAGATGGCGCACACAGGTGGAAGGGGACCTCAACCAACTGGGTGTGCGGCAATGGAAAAGGCTAGCAAAAGATTGTGCTAGTTGGAGTGGCATGTTGGCTGAGGCCTAGGTTCACCCCGAACTGTAGCGCCCGTTTAGAAGAATAGATAGATTAACCAAAATCTATTCTCCCTGTAACGCCAGTTCACAATACAGAGGTCATGTGCGAGCAATTTCACATCCTAAAACCTTTTGCTCATCGCTCCGATTTCAGTAAAGAAACAACGCAAAACGGAACATTCTTTCGGTTACACCTGTACATCATTTTTTTCACGCTAGAAATCCCCTCGGCAGAGGGCGCATCATTCACTAAACAGAAACTCAAATGTCACTTCGCCTGTCAAACAGAGCGATTCTCTCGAGTGTGTTTTGTTTGCTGCTCCCTGGTTGTGCGCTGGCCGATTGTACACAATTCGACTGTGTGTGCTGCAAGTACGCTTGGAAGGGAGTTTTCATTACTATTTCCCTGATTTTCCTTCATCAATAACAAAAACAAAAATCCAAAAAAAAAAACAGTAAAATGTACAATTGAGACTGCAGTAGTTTGTTGGTGCTTTTAACTTAATTAAAAAAAAAAAAAAACAACGACAGCAGACTGGAATCGAAGTCCCAACAAAACAATTAATTCTTTTGACATCACTTCCTTTGTTCCGCTACATTCGCTTCTTTCTTTTCTCCTTTTTACTGTGTATCCTTTGGTATCGGGGTGGAATACATAGGTAAAAGGATAAAAATTGGCCGAAAATCCTTATTTGCTCATCAAAAGGCTGCACAAATAACTGAATGGAAACTTGTTGAATAAAAACGCGATGATTAGTGCACTTATTTCACGTTTAATCATGTAAGTACGAATGTGTTTATTTGTCATTTTTGGTTTGTTCGAATGGCCGTTGTGAGTTTTCCTTGAAAATATCGATTTTGAAAATGTTGCCCCTTTTGCTGCCCGTTGCTTGGTATTTGGGTGACTTTTGGCAGCGATTACTGGTTGCTGTGTGCATCTGAGATTGAGGGTGTTAATGATTAATTGGTTTAATCCGATCTTTTGTGTTCAAATTTGGTGGAGCAATAAGTGAGTAAGGAGGTACGAGACACTATCCCCCGTTTGTTGGCTACCTTATATGGAATCTTGACGGTAAACCGCTTGTTAAGTCTCTAGTCTCTGAGATCTGTGTGTATTGCTCGACAATTCAGGTTTCGGGTATACTGACCGTGAATCAAGGGGATTGACTTGACTTGACCGATGCCATGCTCGGGAATATGCAAATATAAAAGTCTTCATAACGCGTGTAGGTACACCGAGGGCAATAGACTTGACAATTCCACATCCGCATTTCAAATCGAGCGCATTTAACGGTCACATACATACATATATGGCAAAATAGACGGAACATCGACTCCTATGGATTGTCCCATATTTGGTGCTGTACGGAACAACGACCTCTCACGTGTGTTGCGATTCATTTACTTAAACCCCTATTAGATCTTGAGTGCTATGTACATATATTCCAGTAGCTCGTCTCTGTGATCTAATTAGGGCGGCACACAAGTGCGTATTCCTTATTCCAATCGAACGCGCGACCAAACATGGGAACGGCGACGATAGTATAGACAACAAACCAATTGAAAACAAACATTTTCCCTTTTATTTCGTTTCGTTTACTTTAAATTCATCTGTTGCGTGTGCTATATATAGTCACTGCCTCTAGTCAATTGTAGTGGAGCAATTAATTCTCGGCATTTCATTGGAGGTCTATCAAGCGATGCTTTTAGCTGAAAGCAAAAGTTCTTTGTTACGCGAAACGAAAACCGCAAAATGTAGAAGACGAGATCGATTCAATAAAGCCACAGCGCTGTCCATTGTTTCTAACTCGAGCTTTTTTTCTTACACATGTACATAGGTACATAATGAGAGTCTTGAAAAGATCGTTACGATCACCGTAGAAGGTAGTTAAACAAGTTCTACGACTTCCTCAATCTTACGCAAGAACAACACATCTATTATCTACGGTACGGAGTTGTTTTGAAAGAAATGTAAAATGATTTGACGTCGTCGCGACGCTTTTTATCATAAATATATGCCCAAGCAGCAGTTGTAGGTATGTAAATTGAAAATCGGTGTCATCACTGTCATGCACGATTCTAATTTTAATATACCTCTCGAGGCTCTGTTCTCTTTTATTTGCATTCTGTACCAAGGGATTCCTTTGCGATAGCCTAGAAAATCATGAAGAAAGGCATTTCCCTATTGCCATTCACTCTCTATTCCTCTCTTTCTGGGAGTTTGACGAGCACCATGGCGAGTATGGGCTATTTTTAGGGCATACACGCGTGCCAGTATACATATTCTCATTTGGTTTAGTTTTTCCGATCGGAAAATCTTTAGTTATCCGCTCACTTTTGAATGCGACACACTCGCATAATACTCGGATACAAAGTGTTTTAAGGAGATAGGATACCTCTCCACTTGATGATATCGTGTTACTCGCGCGCCGAACATGAGTAGGATTATGAGCGGCGGAAATCCATTATCGTATAGTCCGAGAATACAACGCCTTCGGAATATCGACGAGTTGATTTTTCAATACGAAGCTTCCGCGCGGCATTCAATACCACAGCCAATACCACAGCAACCATTGCCAGTTGCAATGGATATTGGAATGGCACATTTAAATCGTCAGCAACAGCCGGGCCCCGTGAGATATTCCGGTGCCGAATCAATCAGTTCGTTCACTGATTCGGAATTCTGTACGGACAGCGATACAGCGACGACGACCATGACGCCCAAGTTGATGAAACAATCGCGATTCTTCGTACAACCACAAGCTGGTGTTGCCGAGCAAAAAGTCATTTATAATCTATCGATGATCGGTCGTTTTCTCGAGATGTTACAGCGCCTACCACTACCACGAATGTCGTTCACAGCCACCGGAATATGTTTCCTTCTAGTCACTTTCATTTCGCCACGATCCTGTGCTCAAAATGTTATCTTTCCTGCTTTCAGATTGACCTTTGGCACTCTATATCCAGCCTATGCATCCTACAAGGCGGTCCGGACTAAGAATGTTAAGGAATACGTAAGTTAAAAAAAAAAAAAAACAAATGCAAGCCAATTGAGATAATTGAAGTCAATTGCACAACCAACCATCACTTGTGCAACTTGTAATGCATTAAACGATTATTCCTTTACTTCTCCTCCTCCGTATATTCTAGGTTAAATGGATGATGTACTGGATTGTCTATGCGTTTTTCAATTGTACAGAGACTTTCACCGATATATTTCTCTCATGGTTCCCATTCTATTACGAAGTCAAAGTAATCATTGTACTATGGCTTCTATCGCCCGCGACCAAGGGCAGTTCGACATTATATCGCAAATTCGTACATCCCATGCTCACACGAAGGGAACAGGTATTGTACATATATCCAGAACTATTAAGTCTCTTGCTTACTGAGTCTTGTTTACAGGAAATCGATGAGTATCTCAATCAGGCAAAGGAACGCGGCTACTCGGCTGTACTGCAACTCGGCTCGAAAGGTGTCAACTATGCGACTAATGTCATCATGCAGACAGCACTTAAGGTACAAAATCTGTTTGAAATATCAACAAGCTTTTACTTGTTCCGTTTGTTTTTTTGGTTTTCTTCACATTGCCAAGGCTAATCATGGCCCTGAATTAACGCCAATTGGCTAAGGCATACCTTTATTCTCACGTATCATCATCGCTTCTCTTCATTTCACGCCATCTAGTCTCATCTCTACCAGCAATGTGCTATTTATTCTTTAATTGTTTTCGATATCATTTAATAAATTTCATTTATTTCTTAACATTTTATTTTAAAATTTCATTTTTTCTATTTATGCGAGTACTCTGCTAACCCTCACATGGCTCTTTGTTTTGTACCTATATCTAATCCAAGGTAATTAGATCATTTTGCAATTCTCTTGCTTTGTTGTTTGGCTGCTGTTTGGTTGTTTTTGGTTTTCTCGTCACAGTTGAGGGGATTTCCAGTTGTTTTTTGGCTTTGTTTTCGCGTTGTCCACCGACGAGTCCACCACACCACGTATGGCAATTATCAAAATTACCGTCATTTTCTTACAGTTTTATTGGGCAAAATACTTTTCCAATGACGACTTCTTGTCGACCAATTACCAATGGCGCACGAGGTGATTCGAATCGGTTTCCTGTCAGACTGTTTTGTCTTTGTTTTGAATGAACGTACTGCTGGCGTAGACGACACAACGCGTACACGTACATATGATCAGTTTTATTAATAGTCGCGTGTTACGGATGGCTTTTGCGTCGTTTTTTGTTTTCTTGTAGAACAATTTGTTGTAGCGTTAGCTTGACTGCATAGGGTGAAATGCTAATTGCCGATCGAGTTGCTGATAACAACATTGATTTATAGGTCAAAGATGCATTCCGCACGCGCACAGTACCTACATAGGTCGACGCAGTGAGTTTTGTAACAGTCGATTGCATTGTTGTCACAGAACATCAATAGAATGTTTGTTTCATCGTGTTTAAATGAATATCGTAAGCCATTTGATGGGGGAGAGCAGAATATTCGACTGCAAGTGTTGTATCCCGACACTCACGTCTATTGTTAAACCTTTTATCATCGTATTCTATTCTTTCTTTTATTTTTTTGTTCTTTTTTTTTTCATTTTATTTGGTTTTGTTTAAAACTCACCGAACAAACAAAACACCACACCATTAGACAATTCAATACAGCGGCGCGAATGTTTATGAAGACAATCGAAGAATGCTGATGTCCAGTCAATCTGATAACACAATATCAACACGATCGGCCGACACACGCGATGGCAACATCGACGACGTACACGTCTATACCGATATGATTCTAAGATCACGATCATTGGATGGGGTCAATTACAATGAGGAATTCTCCGAAGATGACGATCAATTTCCAACAAATCCAGAAAACGAAGAAGACGGCTATCTGGCCTACGATCACGATGAAGGTGCAGTACGTTGTCGAGAACCGCCAAAGCGAAAAACCAGAATACTTCGCTCCAAAACACACGAAAAGAAAATTTCCCAAATTCCAACGGCCGGCAGCAGTCGGGCTCCATTACGGGGGCGTCGTAAATTACGTGACAACACACCCGATGTCGATGTCGACATCGAGTAGTAGTACTCACAAATAACGCAAAATAAAAAAGGGAATAAACAGCTTATCTCTCGATTGATCTCTTAAGTAAATTTTTGTATTTTACTTTGATGATAGTACTTGAAATCTCAGGCCTCTTCCTTCCGTGTCATACATATTCTGTTGTTCGCATTAAGTTCACGCATGGAATGCAGTCACCTTAGACTCGCTATAACGATAGTATCGAATAGGCTCGATGCCATATGCTAAGATTCCACGAATATACTTTGTATGAGTTTGTGTTACTTTAGGTTTTTATATTTCTTTTTATTTTTTAGTTTTTGCTTTTAGTTTTGTATTAATAAAACGAACGATTCAAATCACTTTCTGTTTGGTTTTCTTTATTAATTGTAACTTGCACTGTTAGCATGCTCACTGTTAGCATTTCCTGTACCTAACCTAGCAGCTAACAATCGCGCTGAAGCTGATGGCTAGAAGAGAAAATTGATAAAATTGAATTACATTTTAGGGCGGCGGTAATTTGGTTCAAACAATACGACGCAGCTATAGCTTAAGCGATCTGTCGGAGCCCGATGTGAACCGTACCCAGGATGAGGTAAGTTTGCGCTCATACTGTTGGGATGTTTGAAATATTTTCATTCAATTTTAGATTGACGAAATCACTCGACCACAGCCGAGAATATTGCGGCCTAGGAATACAGTTGCACGGTCGGCTTCGGGAACTCGACATTCTACGGGAATGTACTTTTCGGAAGTCGATGTTGTTGCCAAAAATCCATCGGAATTTACAAGGTACGTTGTTTGAAGAGGAAGGCAAAGGGAAACCACCTCTCGAGTTATTATATCGAACTGTATATGAATATAACTCCCTAGAAACAATCATCATGAGTACGCAAACAAATACAATGGCCCTCAGTCCCCGGCAGGCCTTAAATGGTCAGAGGGTGCTAAGAATCCCCGGTGGGTATTTAAATATTTGTCGCCAGGTCACTAATCACATCGATATCGACGTCAGACACTCCTCCACTATTCTTGATGTTGGAACTTTCCGAGGGGCTAACATCGACTCGAACCACTATCTTGTAGTAGCCAAGATGCGCCTACGGATATCACAGACGCAGCGGAATAGAGTAAGAATACAAAGTTATGACGTCGGAAAGCTACTATCGCCAGAAACCGCTCGAGCTTTTACCGATCGCGTCTCCCTTAAGCTCTCCAATACCCCCCAACCGTCCACGCTATCAATAGAACAGCAGTGGAACCTTTGCAAACAAGCCCTGAAAAGCACTGCATCTATAGTTTTGGGCTTCAAGGCTCCACCGCGAAGAAACATCCGGTTCGATGACGAGTGCAGGAGGATTCACACAACGAAGCAGGATACATATAAAGCCTCGCTGCATAGAAGAACAAGAGCAGCTCGTGAGCTCTACAAGTTAAAACGAAGGGAGGAGCATAAGCTTCTCAGAAGAAAGAGCACCAGAAGCGCGCGATTGAGGATTTGGAGGGATGTTACTGCAGGCGTGACGTTCTGAAGTTTTATCAACAGATAAAGCGAACATGCCAAGGTTATAAAGCCAGAACGGAAGCCTGCAGGGATGACAACGGACACCTAGTAGTAGAATCGCAGTCGATGCTGAGAATATGGAAAAACCACTTCTGCACACTATAACGGCGATGCTAGTCAATATGCCGCTGTCGGGCGGAATGATCCATTTCTTAACGGCGAAGACCGCAGAGAATTCTTTCCCCCTGACCTTGACAAAGTTAAGATTGTCATACTTACTTACTTACTTATCTGGCCAGCGATCCATGGAGGATCTGAGCCTGAGCTATAGCTGCCTTCCATCCTTGACGGTCCCGGGCACGCTGCTTCCAGTTGTCAAGACCAAGATGTCTTACATCCGCGATTACTTGGTCTTTATACCGGAGGTTCGGTCTTCCTCTTCTTCTCGAACCAGGAGGCTCGGAGTCGAAGACCCTCTTACCTGGAGCGTTGATGTCCATGCGCTCGATGTGGCAGAGCCAGTGTAGACGACGGATCCTTGCCTTCCGGACTACATCCACATCTTGGTACAGCTCGTAGAGTTCGCGGTTGTGTCCCAAAATCAGCTCCGCAGTTCTGCTTATCGTCCAGCTTTCGGCTCCGTACAGCAAGATTGGCAGAATGAGCGTTTTGTAAAGCATGACTTTGGTCTTTCGAGTGAGGAGTTTTGACCCCAGTTGTTTGGACAAGCCGAAGTAGCAGCGGTTGCCAAGGGCGATTCTATGCCGGATCTCCACTGTGGTGTCATTTGTGGAACTTACGTTTGCCCCGAGGTAGTCTGCAAAGCCTTAATGGCCGCCTGGCTGTCAACATAGATGTTGATCCTTTTTCCTGAGATATTCTCTCTGCTGATCAGGTCCGCCGCCTTGTTGATAGCGAAGACCTCAGCTTAGAAGACACTGCATCCATCATCGAGCCTATCATGCATCGAGCGATGCATATTTCGAGACTCGAAAGTAGACTCCGGCAACTGTGCCAATATCCATTTTGGATCCGTCGGTGTAGAATGCCAGCTCGCTTTCCGTGCGTACCAAATCACCGGTCCATTCCTCCCTGGAGGGACTTCTTAAAGAGAATCTCCTCTCCCGGGAAGGAAGTCGGCTGACATAGTCCGTTACGGTTCTGAATCTCGAGACGGCCCATCGATCCAAGACTGATGCATGTCCGTGAGGACTCCTTTTCCAGAGACCGGATTCCTGTAGTCTTAGCGCAGTTCTGGTTGCGGCGCTCTCGCAGTATATGTCCAGGGGTGGGATGTTCAGCATGACTGTCACCGTCAGACAGACTGCCCTTTGAACCTTTGATACGCTCTGAAGATGACACTGCTGTCAAGTAAGATAATTGATTTGAATTCAATGGACACTTTGATGATCAACTATCTCATCATGGAGATTTTTGATCATCAAAGTAATACGCCTATAACCTGCCTGCAACCAAGGTCTGTCATCATGCAAAAAATCATTCCAAACGGATTAGCCCTTGAAATGTAATCACTGATGAGGTGACATACAACGTCTCTTCCATATTTTTATATACAGATGGTACGGAACCCTTCGTGCGCGAGTCCGACTCGCACTTAGCCGGTTTTCGATTATTTTTTTTTGAGCCGCCTTTAAATAATCCTCAAAAAAACGATAAATTGCGTTTCATGGCGTTTATTTAAAATTTTCCTTTTCAGTTATAACGTTCGCTCATCGGAAGACATAAGCTCGGGATATTCTAGCGCTGATCCAGTGTCCGGGGGACTAAGTCGAACTTCATCAATGACAAATGCAAACAGAGCTAGATTCAAGGCAAAACGAGCTGAAGTAAGTATACATGACTTTACCCTTAAACTGTGAATCGTAAACGTTTCTAATAAAAAATAAAAAATAAAATGAAGGGAAACGAGTTGAGTGATGCTCACGAGATTCCCCAGAGCGTATTCGACTATCGTTTCTATCAACCACGTGCGTTGGCCCAGACGCCCTTCTACGACGACTGGAGAGATGAGGCTTACCTCGACAATCAGCAATATTTTCAAAATCACTCGCACATATCAAGCGTCAGCTCCAACGCGAGCACCTACAAAAATGACTCTAAAGACCAATCGTCGTCGGTTTGGAGCGATGAAGAGATCAAATCCAAATATGAACTCTTTGCAAAGTGGCTTGAAGAAACGCAAACGCTACAGAATCAGAATAAATTGCAGGTAAATGATTTGCCCGAGTCGGATGACGAATTCGAGGACACCTTACCTATGGAGGAGATGACAAACAGTGAACTCACTGTTTCTGAAAATACTCAGTCGGAGGAAATGCCAGAAGACAGAAGTGAAGAAAAAGCAAAACCGCTGGCTTTTAAACAGTCTTTAGAAGAGATCCAAAAGAGTTTTCGCTCAGTCATCCAAACACCTATCAAATTAGCCGAACCGTCGTACAACCTTGAGGCTTTTGCACAAAATCAAAAACTTGATCCGATCGTGCGTAAATCACCGATTCATAATAAAGGTCCTGCTCCGCCACCACCATCTGGTGGTGGTGGTGAGATGAATGTTGGATCGGCTTCGACTTCGACTGCCTCAAGTTCGCGTAGTACGTCGCCCATGCCGGATAAGTTGGCAAAGAGAACGACAGGTCTTTTCCGAAACTACCTACCATCCATATTTCGTTCCGATCGAGAGCGAAGTACCACTCCAGTTCAGGAGCCGGCAAAAACCGCGGACGTTTCTCACCGCGAAACGCAAATATAGGAACACGAATCTCAGTATGTATCTGTGTTGCAGCGTTGCTACTTATTCATTGCTCTGTACATACCGTCATTCAGTGTTTGTGTATGCAAGTGTAAAGAAAACCTTTTTTGACTAACAATTGCAGCTTGGAACGAAGTCCTTAATACGAAGTCCTTAATAACGCACATTCATATGTACGTATAGTCGCGACGGTGCTTATTTTCTGTGACCAACTAACTAACAAACCTCGTGCTGTGAGTGGTGTTTCCCTGGGCTTTTTTGTTTTGTAATTGGCTGCAATGTCATACATAAATCCTCGACATACTATCTGACATGAGTATGGTGCTTCCTCGCCATTCACGACTGTCATACCTTTGGCTGACATACATACCTTCCTGCGCTCTTGGTTTTATTGATTCGTTTTTGTTCTGTCTTTACAGGAAAAATCTATGTCAGCCAGTTGCACTACTCTACCTCGTAGCAAAAAATCAGAGAAAGCAGTCAAATCTCGAACAACAAGAGCAGAGAAGTAAAGGTCTTCAACTACATCTACACAAGACTCCCGAGCGCACAGACGAATAGAACTGAATATAAAACGAAAATGCAACAACTTAGCGGACTGAAGGATCTGTACTCCCCCGATGGACATATTGATGAGACTTTGCAGAGACTGGCTGAACGTTGTTTCCCTTATTTATTTGATACTCGTATGCGCGTCTGTCTTTTAAGTTTTGTTGAGTTTACGCGTTAGCGTTATTGTAAAGCAATTTGTTAATGAGATTCTACATCTTTGGTGCTCTTTCCTTACGCCTAGTATGCATAACGATGTCCTTCCATTTATTTACGATTTGTTATTGTTCCTGTTCTCTGTTTTTGTTGCTTGCTTAAGACATTCGTCAATCATTGCTCATCCATTCAATACATATTGTACGTCCTAACGTGATGTGAGGAAGGCGTTTTTTGTGTTTCAGTTTTGTTCTCCTTTAGACTTATAAAGAATTTGTTGTTCCAAGAAGACCGAGTAGTATAAATATTGTATGTATATCGACTAAACTTAGAGCCTCCAGATGATATAATATGTTTAGAAGCTCTGCTATGTATATTTAGAGCAAGAGAAGATTGGATTTGAAAGTGAATCAACTCAAAAAAGAAATATATGAACTAAAGGTTCTTGAACTAGTTAGAAGGAGTGTTTTTTCATACCTTCGCCTGGGCCTCTGACAGAGACACATTCCAGGAGGTGGTGAGGCGGACCTCTTCACCAAACTCCATCTCTGTCAACTTACCCAGGTTGAGCTTATAAAGCTCCTTCATGAATTCATCAGGGGAGATTCGTTTCTCCACCCTCTGAACCACTAACCTGGTCCTTTTATCCCTAACCTCGGCCGAGAGTCCTACCTCCTCGAGCTTCTTGTGCTCGAGGAAAGTGTTCCTCTCGCCGGCCGAGGGCATGCGGATAAGCACGCTGCCCTGCTTAACAGGGCGCACATTATGCACCCTGAGACCTTCTTATTCGGTAGAATACCTACAGAGTCGCCATACCTTAAGAATCCACCGTTTACAGAACTCGGAGATTACATAGGAGTTTGTGGAAAAGTCACCTTGACACGACCTGGCGAGCAAGCTGAGGAGGAAAGGTTAGACTTACAAAAACACTACCGCAGGCATTGGATTAGAGATGCAACCTCGAACCAGATTGAGATCAGGAGAAAGCTCAAAGGGCAACTACACCTACATATGTAGCCCGCTCACGAGAAGAGAGAAGCAGGCACGGGAGGCGTATAACTTACTTTCTTACTTAAGTGATCCTCTCACCTCTTTTCTGGAATGTAAACGTAAATGAACAAGACTTAAGTCTAATAAAGCCGCGGGCGCAGAAGGCCTGTCTGCTGATCTTCTTAAGGCGGCTGGAGATGAGCTGATAAGGTGCATGCACCATCTCATTTGCAAGGTATGGTCGGAGGAAAGCATGCCCGACGAATGGAATCTCAGCATCGTTTGCCCGGTCCATAAGAAAGGAGACCCCTATAACTGCGCCAACTATAGGTGAATAAGTCTCCTTAACATGAATGGTGTGAACGCAGGATAACAATGGAGAATTCTCGCTGCTCCATTAAGGTCGGTAATGAGCAAACCGAGACCTTTGATGTTAAAAAAGGATTTAGGCAAGGTGACGCGCTGTCATGCAACTTTCTCAACATCGTGCTTGAATCACTGATCGTGCAAGAGTCACTGGCCAACACAAGAGGTACGATTTATTTCAAGTCTACGCAATTGCTTGCGTATGCCGACGACATTGACGTGATTGGAGGGACACAGCGAGACGTCAATGAGGCCTTTGTAAGCATTGAGGCAGAAGCGGCTAAGATGGATCTCAAGGTTAATGAGGGTAAAACCAAATATCTGCTTTCATCTAAAAGAGACGGACAACACCGACGTATTGGCCAGATCGTCACCATGGGCGGATATAACTTTGAAGTGGTCAAGGAATTCGTCTACCTTGGCTTACTGATGACCAGCGACAACAACACCAGCGCTGAGATAAAACGCAGAATCACTCTTGCCAACCGCTGTTTCTTTGGGCTTAAGAGGCAATTGAGAAGTAGAGCCCTCTCTCGGAAAACCAAGGTGACACTATATAAGACCTTAATCATCCCAGTCCTCCTTTACGGCGCAGAAGCCTGGACCTTAACAAAAGCGGATGAAGATGCCCTTGGTCGTTTCGAGAGGAAAATTCTGCACACTATCTACGGTCCCGTTTGTTCAAACGGTGTATGGAGGAGAAGATATAACGAAGAACTGTACGGATTGTAGAGCGACATCGGCCTGGTACGACGTCTACGGATACAGCGTCTAAGGTGGTTAGGACATGTAGAGCGCATGGAAAATACAGCTCCGACCCGAAGAGTTTTCGAATCCACTCCGGAAGGAAGGCGCGGCCGAGGACTGGGCGTGCGGCGCTGAAAACAGCTGGCCAAAGACCGTGCCAGTTGGAGACGCTTGTTGGTTGAGGCCCAGGTTCACCACGGACTGTAGCGCCACCTAAGTAAGTAAGTAGACGTAAATGAACTACTAATCAAACTGGAGGAAGAAGGCCTGGACGTTATTGCCTACGCTGACGCCGTTGCCATTTCGATCTCAGGCAAATACCTATGCACACTGAATGACCGTATGCAAACGGCGTTCTCCATACTTTGCAAATGGGCGCAAAGCAATGGGCTCAGGGTAAGTCCCCAGAAGACGGAGCTTGTGTTATGCACCAGAAAGCACAAAATTCCGGAAAAGTGCCCAGTCACTTTACTTGGCAGCAGGTTAACCTATTCCTCTAGTGCCAAATACCTTGGCATTGTACTAGACAGGAAACTAACCTGGAAGAACAACACAACCGAGAGAGCAAAAAAAAGCAACTATGGCCCTCTACGCCTGCAAGAAAGCCCTGGGGAAAAATGGGGATTCAACCCCAAGATCACCCTATGGCTCTACATTACGGTCGTTAGACCCATGCTAATGTATGGAGTGATAGTCTGGTGGACTGCACTGGACAAAACAACATACCACAAACAACTCGAGATGGTACAAAGGCTAGCATGTATGTGCATCACTGGGGTCCTAAGGTCCATTCCAAAGGCAGCGCTCAACATCATAATACCAAGACAAAAAGGACGAGCTGTATCATTGGCCACTCCTCCATTCTGAACAACAGGATACCTATGGAAGAAAACTCGGACCACATAGAACAGTCTTTGAGAAGAACTTCAGGATAAATTACCCGGACAGAGAGAACTGGACCCACCAAACGCAACCTCGCAGGAACTGCTTGGATTTCTACACCGACGGGTCAAAAACTAAAGACGAGGCGGGTAGTGGAGTATTCTGCAAACACACAAAGCTCTAAAACTACTAGATCACTGCAGCGTCGATCAGGCGAAGTTGTTAGCAATAAAGGAGGCTCTGTTTTGGCTTAAGTGGAACGTGATATCCACTACGGATACCCGAATGCTCACGGATAGTCAAGCAGCCTTAAAGTCGCTGGAGTCATATGTGTACAACTCAAGCCTCGACTGTCGCCTATCTCTTAACAAGATGGCCGAACAGTTTAACGTACAACTTCTATGGGTACCAGGACACAGCGACATCCCAGGTAACGAAAGAGGCGACACACTCGCCAGGGAAGGAGCGACGCAACAATGCCCCTTGCAACCATTAAACATAATCTCATAAATTTCGACAGGGCTGAGACGAACCTGAGATGGAAACAGGGACACACCTGCCTTACCAGGCAAGTCTGGCCCCGGCTCGATAGTCAACGGACTAGAAGAATAATTTCCCTAAAAGGAACTGACATCTACAAAATCATTGGTGTCATCACTGGTCACTGCCTCATTGGAGATCACGCGCAAAAACCAGGACAATTTCCATTCACCTCCTACTCTGCGCCTGTCCGACCTTCTGCGCAATCAGGAAACGCTACATAGGATCCTACTTCCTTAACGTCCTGACAGATGTTCAGCAAGTAGGGATATTTGACCTTCTTAACTTTTTAAGAAGCACTAAGTGGTTCCATGAATAGGGGCATAAGCCCCCCTCGTAGCAGCATAACGGGTCTCTCTGGCCTATGCGTATTCTTCTCCTTTCTGGGAGGGCTATGAATCTACTTAGCTACTTACCTATATGGTCGAAGCAACGATTATTATCTTTTCTCTCTTTTCGGCAAGGCTATCCGATTCCTCTTTATATGGTTTCTCGAAACAAGCCGGGTCTGTACAGGTCTCCGCTCTGATTACGGAGGTACGTCTTTTCGTATGATCTATAGCTTCTTGCTTTTTGGATAAACAACAGTGGGACTGGTATGACTAGTACCAGTACCTTAATACTTACTTAGTTAGGTGGGGCTAAAGTTCGGGGTTAACCTGGGCATCAACCAACGAGCCTTTTCAGCTAACACGATCTTTTACTATCCGTTTCCAGTGTCACACGCCCAGTTGGTTAAGATTCCTTTCCACCTGTGTACGCCACCTTAGATGCGGCCGTCCTCTGCAACGTCGTCCCTCTGGTTGGAGTCGAAGACTCTTCGGCCCGGAGCGGTAATGTCCATTCGCCCTACATGGCCTAGCCATCTTAGACGTTGGATCCGAAGACGTCTAACCAGGTCGATGTCGCTGTATAGCCCGTACAGTTCTTGGTTGAATCTCCTCCTCCACTCTCCGTTTACACAAACGAGACTAAAGATTGCACGCAGAATCTTCCTCTCGAAACGCCCAAGAGCCTTTTCATCCGCTTTTGATAACGCCCAAGCCTCAGCGCCGTAAAGGAGGACCGGGATGATTAAGGTTTTTTAGAGGGATACCTTAGTTTTTCGAGAGAGGGCTCTATTACTCAGTTATTCTGCGTTTTATCTCAGCGCTGGTGTCATTGCTGTTTGCCACTATCGAGCCAAGGTAGACAAAGTCCTTGACTACTTCAAAAATATAGCTGCCGAAGGTGACGTTCTGACCAAGACGTCGGTGTTGCGCGTCTTTCTTTGACGACAGCATATATTTGGTCTTGTCCCCATTTACCTTTAGACCCACTTCAACCGCTGCTGCTTCAATGCTTACGAACGCCTCATTGACGTCTCGCTTTGTCCGTCCAATAACGTCAATGTCATCTGCGTAGGCAAGTAATTGTGTAGACTTGAAGTAGATCGTACCTCTTGTATTGGCCACAGAGCCCTGCACGATATTTTCAAGAATAATGTTAAGGAAATCACATGACAGTGCGTAACCCTGTCTAAAATCTTTTTTTTTAAATCAAAGAAGTCGGTTAGTTCACCTCCGACCTTAATGGAGCAGCGACCATAAGTCATAGTCCATAGTCATCCTGCACAGCCTGAAGAGTTTGGCAGGAATGTTAAAATATGACATGGCTCTGTTCAGCTCGTCTCTATAAACACTGTCATACGCGGCTTTAAAGTCGACCAAAGATGCTCTGTTTGCTCAATGCAAATGAGATATTTCAAAAACTTTATTATCGGCTTGAAGTACACTCAAAGAATTTATGAATGGAACTCGACATCGTTCATATGGCCACCGCGGGCACGCTTGCAGCGGTCGATTCGTTGGACCCAATTTTCGATGGCTCGGCCACACATTTTGGCCGAAACGGCCGCTATTTCGCGTTCAATGTTGGCTCTGTGCTCTTCCAACGTCATCAGCTTGTTGGCATAAACCAATCACTTAACGTAGCCCCAAAGAAAATAGTCGAATAGAGGCGGTTAATCGACTGGTCCATTTCTTGAGATAACACGCTCATCAAACTTATTCTTTAATAAATCGATTGTAACGTGTGCTGTGTGGCACCATCCTGTTGAAACCACATGTCGTCCAAGTCCATATCTTCCAATTCGGGCCAAAAACTATCGGTAATCATGGCGCGATAACACTGGCCATTCACAGTCGACGAACCAATATGGCCCAATAACGCCGCCGGCATGCAAGCCGCACCAAACAGTTATTTTTTGTGAATGAAGTAGTGTTGATTCATGAAGAACATGTGGATTTTTACCCGACCAATAACGCATGTTTTGCCTATTGACGAACCTATCGAGCCAAAAATGAGCTTCTGAAGATCTTGGCGCATCTCCAGAGCCCAGTCGGAGAACGTACATCGCTTCAAATGGTCCATCGGCTTGAGTAAGCTTGATCTCGTATGGGTGTAAACCAAGATTCTTACGCAAAATACGCCATAATGTGGTCTGAGTGATGCCCAATTCTTGAGAACGCCGTGGAATTGACTGATTTGGATCGTTTGCTACGGACGCCCGAACGGCAGCGATATTTTCGACACTTCGACCAACCCGTTGTCTCACTGACAGCTGTGTTGAAAAAAAAAAACAAAACACAAGGAAAACTTCAAATCGGCGGTTGACGGTTCGTTGTAAGTACAAGGTGTCTCAAAAGAAAGTTTATATTTAGTGGATCGATTAAACGAAGTAAACATTCTATCGAAACCAATTTTATTTATCATTAACGTTTACAACTTGGGAATTGATTTCTTAGAAATATTGTCATCTAAATGTAAGCCCTCGCGTTCGCGACAACCATTTAATCGAACAGCAAAATTACTCACTACAGGTCTGCGCGCTCATCATCATCATCATCATCGTTTTCAGTGGCCCGCATGTTCCACTAAAAGAGTCGCGGGGGTAATGCGCGCACGCGGGATCTCCAGGCCACTCGATCCTCCGCCATCGACTCTAACTTATCAGGAGCTATGTCCAAGCGCACCCAGGCGAGTTTTTGGACTTGGTCCAACCACCTCGTCCTGGGTCTGCCAAGCGGTCGCCTGCCTGATGGTATTGCATCCAAGGCACGCTTCGGAAGTCGTGATGATGGCGACATTCGTCTCACGTGACCAAACCATCGAAACATAGCCCTTTCCGTTCGGAGGAGCAGCTGCTCAACATTAAGCTCCCCGCGCACTGCCGTGTTTCTCACCCTATCCCGGCGAGTAACTCCCACAACAGCACGAAGAAATCTCATCTCGGCAGCTTGGTTTCGCGATCCTATTCTTTCGGTCAATACCCCAATTTCATGACCATAGGTGAGAGTTGGAACAAATACTGAGTTAAGAACCGCTAACTTGGCCTTGACACCAAGCTCGGTCTTCCTGATTGAAGATCTTCGAAGCTGTTTCAAAATTGACCCAGCTTGGCCAATCCTGCAGGAAAGCTCAGTATTACTCCTCCCATCACTCGTGAAGAAGATCCCGAGATACTTAAACTCCTCCACCTGCTTCAATGGGACTCCATTAACATGTAGAGTGCATTGGACAGGTGTTCTGGAAATAACCATAGCCTCGGATTTGTCCACGTTAACCCTCACTCCAGCATCAGCACATACGGCCACAAACCTATCTAGCGCGCGCTGAAGTTCCATCTGGGAGGATGTGAGGACAACTAAGTCATCTGCAAAAAGAAGATGACTTATCCTCAACTCTCCCAATGTGAAACACTCCTCGCCTCGACTGCGTTGCAACATCCAGTCCATACGCCCACGGCGAAAGGTGTTGATTTACTACCGTTAACCCGAACGCAGCTGCTACAGTTTGTGTATAGAGACTGAATGGCCCTCAACAGAGGACCATCATTCCCATACTCCTGCAGAACACTCCAGAGTTTACCTCGAGCAACTCGGTGATACGCCTTTTCCAAATCTACAAAGCAGCTGTAGATTGGTTTGGCGTACTCCCAAGCCTTCTGGAGTACCATTCTTAGAGTGAAAAGCTGGTCGGTTGTACTTCTGCCGCGATGAAACCCGCACTGTTCATCCTCTATCCTGGATTCGACCACAACTCTAGAACGCGCCTCCAACACCTTAACGTAGACCTTACCGGGGACACTTAAAAGAGATATGCCCCTATAGTTGGAGCACTCTTTTTTATCTCCCTTTTTGAAAAGAGGAACAATCACCCCAGTTTGCCAATAGCTAGGTGTCTCACCGCATTCCCAGGCCACCTTAATGACACGAGAGAGCCATAATACTCCCTCTTTACCCATTGCCTTAAGCATTTCTGGCCGAATTTCATCCACACCGGCGGATTTGCCAACTTTTAGCGATTCAATCGCTAAAATGACTTCCTCCACCGTTGGGCTATTCTCCGCCACACGCAATGCTATAGGTCTGTCCCCCTCAGTGCCCTGTTCGGGATTGAGCAGCTCCGAAAAGTGCTCGCTCCATCTGCGTAAGATGTCCAACTCGTTGGAAAGGAACACACCATCTTTGGATTCAACTCCTTCGATGATGTTGAATTTCCTTCCTCTGAGCCGGCGAATGGTTTCCCAGAACACCTTTCAGATCTGCGCGCTTCCGAATCGAAAGGTCGGGATTACTGCGAACAGACTGATTAACATTCTTTACGTTTTCTTACGTTATCGATGACCTTGACCGCCCAGATTTTGGTTTTTCTATTGTTGAACCAAACTTCTAACTCTTTTACCCATTTTCAAATCAGAGGAATGCTTGGCGCATCCTTTAAATGGCGTAAAATTCGTATATTGCAGAATTTTCTACGCGCCACAATCACCGAATCACCGTTTTTGTAAAAGTAGCGAGTGAATTCCCAAGAGCCAGGCTACCGATTGACGTAGCCCCTGCGCCCCACGGATTCGTTGCGATCACGCAATAAGCTAAACAAATGTAAACTTTCTTTTGAGACACCTTGTACATGGACAAAGGTGAAAACAGCTGTTAAGATTAGACATAACAAAGCGACCTTATTGTGGGCGAAATTTTGCCAAACCTAACGACTGCCATGCCGACCGCGACCGAGAATGCGACGGAAACGGAGACCGCGATCTCATTGTGTTCCGGCAGTGAAAACGCAAGTGAATAAATGTCGGTAAAGAAGTCGAAAAACCAGCCTCCATTGAATACGCATACGATCCGCTTCCGCACTCTATACAAATTGTGACGTAACACAATTGATGCGGATTCCAGTCAGCAATCTGAAAAAAATTGAAAAATTTGAAAAAGAAATTCTTATTTCAAATGAAGTTTTGCGAAATTTCATTTCTAATTCTATTTGCCCCCATTATGTACATTTCTGTTTGTGTATTGTGAGGATGGCTGTCTTTAACTTCAGCAATGTGACAGAACACACATCCGTCGGTCGTTTTCAATGATAGTGTTAAACTGCGGAAGTGAAAAGTGAAGTGATGCGGATCGGATAAGGTCCCACCGCAGCCAATCCGCCGTTTTCAATGATCGGCATGATTACAGATCGTGCCTCTTGTTAAAAAAATCACATGACAGTGCGTCGCCCTGCTTGAATCCTTTTTTTGACATCGAGGGTCTCGATTAACTCCTTTCCGACCTTAAGGGCTAACCATAATAAACTTAAGCAAACTTAAGTGAAAGAACTGTCAAATCGTTTCGATTCGGTCTGTTTATTTTAGGTGTGGCTACAATCATTCTGTTTAAAGTGAGTAAAATGGAAAATAAAATAATGTAAAATGGATTAAAACAATTAAAAACTTAAAAGTACTTTTGGTTTGTTTCACTACCAGCTGTCAAAATTCCGTACGGAATGTCTTCTTTAATTAATACCTTCCGTAAGCTCGCTTAAGTTAACGAACATTTAACGAAACCGCAGATATTCCCAATATACGATTTGATGTAATAAGACATTTCCGTAAGCTGGCGTACGCTCGCTTAAGTCTATTATGGTTAGCCCTTTAGAATTCACCATTGTTATCCAACACAACCGGACGAGTTTGGCAGGGATGTCAAAATGGACGGCTCTACAGGGTGGGTCAAATACAAATTTCTTTTTAAAAATTTTATTTGTTCCATGTCTTAGGGCTTTATTAGTAAGAACAAACACTTCCATAGCTTATAAAGTACAACGTCGTTCAAGTGGCTGCCTCGGCTGGCTTCGCAGTAGCGCTTTTTGTTGATAGTTTAGGGCTGTAGCTCACGGATTGCTTGGATTATATTGGTCTTAAGTGCTGAAGTGCTTTTACAAGAAAGCCAAAGGCCTTGCAGGAGGCTTCGAAAAGGGCACCCAGGCTCTTCGAAACTGCGAGGGTAATCTTGTCACCGACCCGCAGGGAATAGTGGATGTATTTAAGCAGCATTTCCACCAGCTGCTTAACGAGCATGACCAAGAGAGAGTGGTAGGGACCGAGGAAATCACAACTCCAGCCGCTGAAGTAGTCCTCCCACCCAGCATCGAAGAAGTCGGCACAGCTATTTAGAAGCTTAAGAATAACAAGGCCGCAGGCTCAGATGGCTTGCCATGTGACCTCTTCAACCTATCAAGTCCAACCCAACAAGTCCATCCAGCTGCTAGGATACGCGGATGACATTGACATCACCGCGTGTTCTCGACGTGGCACTGTGGAAGCATTCACGGCGATTGAAGAACAGGGGAAACGAGTTGGTCTTAAGATCAATGAGGACAAAATGAAATACATGCTGTCAAGCAAAAACCAATCCGTCGCTCACCACCTGGGACAAAATATAATAATTGACAGCTACAACTTCGAGGTAGTTAAGGAGTTTGTCTACCACGGGGCAAACGTAAATTCCACAAATGACACCACAGTGGAGATCCGGCATAGAATCGCCCTTGGCAACCGCTGCTATTTCGGCTTGTCCAAACAACTGGGGTCAAAACTCCTCACCCGAAAGACCAAAGTCATGCTTTACAAAACGCTCATTCTGCCAATCTTGCTGTACGGAGCCCAAAGCTGGACGATAAGCAGGACTGCGGAGCTGATTTTGGGTTCTTTCGAAAGAAAACTTCTGCGCCGGATATTTGGTCCTGTCTGTGAGGATGGTGAATGGAGAAGAAGACACAACCGCGAACTCTACGAGCTGTACCAAGATGTGGATGTAGTCCGGAAGGCAAGGATCCGTCGACTACACTGGCTCGGCCACATCGAGCGCATGGACATCAATGCTCCAGTCAAGAGGGTCTTCGACTCCGAGCCTTCTGGTTCAAGAAGAGGAGGAAGACCGAACTCCGGTATAAAGACCAAGTAATCGCGGATGTAAGACATCTTGGTCTTGACAACTGGAAGCAGCGTGCCCGGGACCGTCAAGGATGGAAGGCAGCTATAGCTCCGGCTCAAATCCTTCATGGATCGCTGGCCTGATAAGTAAGTAAGTAAGTGCTTGAATCGTTTCCGGATTGTTGGCATAATATCGGTCCTTCACGGTTCCCCACAAAAAAAAAAAAGTCCAAAAGGGCAAAATCGAAGCTCCGAGGCGGCCAATTGACATCGCCAAGACGGCTGATAACACGATTTGGGAATTTGGTGCGCGAAAGATCGATTGTGGCATGGGCTGTGTGGCATGGCGTGACATCCTGCATGACCCAGAGGTCGTCCAAATCACAGCTGTAATATATGTCGCAATTTTTTTCCTCATCATAATACCGTCTCTTATTCAGCGTATTTCCCGGATCGCAGTAATATCCGCCTTATACTGCGTGCGTGGAGGGTTCTTTCCAGTTTATGAATAGCTCCAGGAGTGTACAGGGCTCTAACATTCCAGGAGCATACTCGCAAATCGTGTTCCTTTTCCGCGCCATGTCATCTTTAAGAATTCGTCCGTTTATCCGAAGCATTTTGCTCTTCCAAAATTTGTTGTTTTTTTACGTGGGCGGGTTGTTGGCCCGTCGCACAACCGCCAGTCTGGTCGGGATATTGTAGTGCCCATTTGTTCACCTCTGAACGGTTGTTGTAGAGGCTACCCAGAGTGCGCCGCGAGGAGGCTGTATGTCAACTTGACTCGGGCATTTAAAGAGGGATCGCCAGGCTGAGAGCAACAACTTTACCCTGTATGTCGGAACCCATGCCCTCGCAGAACCTATGATGATTATGTAAATATCAAACTTTCGAGATTCCTATTCACAAGCACATTACACCCTTAATGGCGAACAAATCAAATTCGAAACAATAAAGTACTTACACCGCAATCAATGAACAAAAATAAAGTAGACAATCCCATCGCCATCGGAAGTAATGCACAAACCGGATCCCCATACACAGAGACAGACAGAGAGGAGGACAATCAATAGATTGCTCTTGTGTCATCCTCCTGCCACGGCATCCTTTATTGTTGCCGAGTTATGGCAAAAGTTAATTTATGATGTGAATCATAAAAAAAGAATTAAGTTACTCCACTTCAACCTTTTGTCCATTCGTACATCTTTATTTATGTGTTTCCAATGGAAAATATTTGTATTCGAATGTCGGGGCGGAATACGCGCAAAGAGGAAGGACATTTACGCGAGGATATCCAATAAAAATGTGTTTTGACACTAAAAACAAAAAAGAAAGTTAAAATCCCGAATTGATGGTGAGTCGATTGCCTCCACCTTTCCACGTCCTTTGGATATACGCGATGCAATGTATCTCCTATGCAAAGCTTGGCTAAAAAATAAGTTTGATATTGCGATAGGACTCCAAGAGAACAAATGAATTCGTAGTGGACTTAAGGTTCTTAAGGTTTCTCGTAAACGAGATGAAAGTCTATACGAGTAGTTCATATCGCCCTTTACTTGCGTCTACCCGTGAATAAAGCTTCTGCTTCCACTACCCCTATCTGTACTAAGTATTAGACTTTAAATCGGCCTTAAATCGTCAGGCACCGATGGGATATACCCTGTTATGCTGCAAAAAGATATAAGGCAGCTGCTTCCTACCTTGAAAAGAATGTTCACTGCTATACTGGCCTTTGCCTACATACCTATTTCATGGGGCACGGTGAAAGTAGTCTTTATTTCCCAAAATAGGAAAAGAGGGCTACTCACTTGTTTTAGACCAATTCGTCTAACATGCTTCTTGTTGAAAGGTATGGAGCGAATAGTAAAGCTACACATGCGCAAAGTTGCCCTTCGAATGCATCCTGTTTCGGAATATCCTGCGGGACTGTGCCTCAAAACCTAGCGCACTGGAAAGGAAGGAGTACGCGCTGGGTATTTTCGTCGACATTAATGGAGCTGCTGGACGACATAGCGTAGATGACGCACTGGTTTTGTGCTCGTGCACATTACATTGATCGCTGTTACAGGTCTCATACATTATGTCAAATCTGGCGTAAACAGGGGCTACCCGCAAGGTGACGTCCTGTCTCCGCTGTTATGGTGCACGGTGGTCGACTCTCTGCTCGATGCTCCCAATGTCTGGAATCTTTGCCCAAGCCTATGAGGATAATGTTGCCGTTCTCTCTGTCGACTTATGTTTAGCGACTGTCTCAAAGCACAGGCGGTGATCGATGAGTGGTGCACGGCAAACGTTCTGTCAGTTAACGAGAAGGAGGAAAAATACTGGCATGACTCAGCTGGCGGTAAAAGGCATTTCCATCACAATATCGAAGGAAGCTAAGTATCTGGTCAAATCATGTTGAGTCAAGAACCATTAAAGCGCTGTCAGCGTTTGGGCAATGCAAAGGTGCTCTTAGCAAAACATAGGTCTTATCGCCGACAGAGGTCCTCTGGATCTACACGGCAATGATAAGACCTATCATTTCATAAGCATCGGTTGTCTGGTGGAACAGGCTAGCACGCAAACATGTCGGAACTTCTTTCATCGGGGGCTTTCTCCCTATGGGCTATGATGGACCTTCCCCCCCTTGACATATTTATCAGAGGATGTGCACCGAAAGTCATGTCTCGTCTTAAGAGACATTCTTTTTAGCACAACTCGCATTGGAATGACAGTGCGCTTGCGTGGGAAATACCCTGCGACCCGTGTCTGATGGATGTGCCCTCTGACGCAATGACACTTGTCATCCTATTGCGCTATAACTTCACATGGCGTCACGATTGACTCTGGCCACATACCGAACCTGGAAAATGGGAAGACAATCCATTTTTACAGATGGGTCCAAGTCTGGGCTGGAGTCCGGAGCTGGGGGTTTTCTTTCAATGCGAAAACGTCGGACTGCACTCTTTGTTAGGAAAATATGCGTCTGTCTTTCAGTCAGAGTTATAGGCATTCCTGATTGCCATGTACTATATGGTGAAGCATAGGTGGAAGGGTGCAGCCAAGCTGCACCCAAAGCCGTGTCCAACCCTTTACCCAGCTTCAAGTTAGTGTATCAACTTAAGGCCTTCCTGAACAAAGTCGGTAGAATAAGCTCACTAAGACTTGTTTGGGTTCCAGATTATTTTGGGATCCCAGGAAAGAGATCTCTGAAGAACTCGCCAGAATTGGCTCAGAGGAGAGTTTCTCAACACCTGAACCCGCTTTGGGTCTACCTGCTCCCACGGTCAATACCCACATCAACGATTGGGTCTTTAATGCACACAATACTAGATGGAGGGAATATCGAGTATGCAGAATGACTAGGGGCATACGCCCCGATGTCTTCTTATCCTTAAGGAGAGTTGACTGCAGAAGACTTACGGACTTCATTACGGGTAGTTACACTTTTGTCAAGCATCTCTGCTTGCTTGGGATAAGTGAGACGCCTACCTGTGCTGGAATTAGAACGATACAGAGAAGATTAGCATGGCCCCTGCACAAGGATGACACGCAAAATCGTGAAGCGTTCCACATATATATGGAGTACTTACTTACTTATCAGGCCTGCGATCCATGGAGGATCTGAGCCTGAGCTATAGCTGCCTTCCATCCTTGACGGTCCCGGGCACGCTGCTTCCAGTTGTCAAGACCAAGATGTCTTACATCCGCGATTACTTGGTCTTTATACCGGAGGTTCGGTCTTCCTCTTCTTCTCGAACCAGGAGGCTCGGAGTCGAAGACCCTCTTAGCTGGAGCGTTGATGTCCATGCGCTCGATGTGGCCGAGCCAGTGTAGTCGACGGGTCCTTGCTTTCCGGACTACATCCACATCTTGGTACAGCTCGTAGAGTTCGCGGTTGTGTCTTCTTCTCCATTCACCTTCCTCACAGACAGGACCAAATATCCGGCGCAGAATTTTTCTTTCGAAAGAACCCAAAATCAGCTCCGCTGTCCTGCTTATCGTCCAGCTTTCGGCTCCGTACAGCAAGACTGGCAGAATGAGCGTTTTGTAAAGCATGACTTTGGTCTTTCGAGTGAGGAGTTTTGACCCCAGTTGTTTGGACAAGCCGAAGTAGCAGCGGTTGCCAAGGGCGATTCTACGCCGGATCTCCACTGTGGTGTCATTTGTGGAATTTACGTTTGCCCCGAGGTAGACAAACTCCTTAACTACCTCGAAATTGTAGCTGTCAATTGTTATGTTTTGTCCCAGGTGGTGAGCGACGGATTGGTTTTTGCTTGACAGCATGTATTTCGTTTTGTCCTCATTGATCTTAAGGCCAATTCGTTTCGCCTGTTCTTCAATCGCCGTGAATGCTTCCACAATGCCACGGCGAGAACACGCGATGATGTCGATATCATCCGCGTATCCTAGCAGCTGGATGGACTTGTAAAAGATAGTGCCTTCCCTGTTGACGCCTGCCCGTCGCACTATCTGCTCCAGCACCAGGTTGAAGAAGTCACATGACAGCGCATCTCCTTGCCGAAATCCGGTGCATGTTTCGAATGGTTCCGAGGTCCTAGAGCCGAGTTGCACGGTGCATCGCGTGTTTTTTAGCGTGGCGCGACACAACTGGATCAGTTTTACCGGGATCCCGAATTCGGCCATCGCCCCAAACAGTGCTTCACGATGAATGCTGTCGTATGCGGCTTTGAAATCGATGAAAAGATGGTGTGTATCGATTTGAAACTCGTTGGTCTTTTCCAGGATTTGTCGAAGTGTGAAAATTTGGTCTATAGTTGATTTGCCGGGCCGGAAGCCGCACTGGTAGCTGCCGATTAGTGCGGTGCAAAATGGTTTTAGACGTTCACACAATACGCTGGACAGGATCTTGTATGCGACATTGAGCAGGGATATACCTCTATAGTTCTTACAAGAGGTAGGATCGCCTTTTTTGTGGATGGGGCATATAGAGCTGGTATTCCAGTCGTCGGGCATGCTCTCATCTTCCCAAATTCTGCAGATGATCTGGTGCATGCTCCCTACCAGAACATCGCCGCCAGCCTTGAAGAGCTCTGATGGCAAGCCATCTGAGCCTGCGGCCTTGTTGTTCTTCAGCTTCTGAATAGCTGTGCCGACTTCTTCTATGCTGGGTGGGAGGACTACTTCAGCGGCTGGAGTTGGGATTTCCTCAGTCCCTACCACTCTCTCTTGGTCATGCTCGTTAAGCAGCTGCTGGAAGTGCTGCTTAAATACATCCACTATTCCCTGCGGGTCGGTGACAAGATTACCCTCGCAGTTTCGAAGAGCCAGGGTGCCCTTTTTGAAGCCTCCTGCAAGGCCTTTGGCTTTCTTGTAAAAGGCTCGTATTTTATGTCTATCCCTAGACTCCTCGATATCCTTGAGCTGGGAGGCTGCGAAGATTCTTTTCTTTTGTCGCAGTAGTTTCTTCTCCTCCCTTCTTCTGGCTCGGTACTCTTCTCGCGCTGCCCTGGTTTTCCTCTGCAGCGCCTTTTGGTACGCCTCGTCGGTTGCTGCCTTTTTCTGCTCACACTCGCCATCATACCACGGGTTTCTTGTCGGGGGTGGTAGGTATCCTAAGGTGGTTTCGGCTACTTCCTGAATGGCTGAGCGGCAATGCAGCCACATATTATTGGCATTTGTGTTCGACGTAGGCATACCGTAGAGTCTTTCGCTCAGCTGCTCCCTGTAGACTCTGGCAACCTCCGGTGTGCTCAGGCGCCCAATGTCGAACCTCCTCCTGATGGGCTGGTGCAGCTTTCTGACATTGGACAGTCGAGCTCTGAATCTTGCTGCTACGAGGAAGTGGTCAGAGTCGACATTTGCCCCTCTGAATGTTCGCACATCCAGGATGTTTGACGCGTGCCTTGCGTCAATGAGCACATGGTCGATTTGGTTGGCGGTTCGACCGTCCGGAGATCGCCAGGTTGCTGTGTGGATTCGCTTGCGAGGGAATCTTGTGCTACTTATCACCGCATTACGAGCTGTCGCAAAGTCAGCGAGTCGGAAGCCGTTATCTGTTGTTGTATCGTGGAGGCTGTGCTTTCCGATCACTCCGCCAAGGGTGTTTTCCTTTCCGATTTTGGCGTTGAAGTCCCCGAGCACGATTTTTACATCGTACTCCGGACAAGCTCCGTAGGCGTTGTCCAGGAGGTCATAGAAGTCCTCCTTGATAGGGTCTTCAGCCTCGTCGGTAGGGGCGTGTGCACATATAAGGCTAATGTTATAAAATCTGCCTCTGATGCGGATCACAGCCAGGCGATCACTTATAGGTTTAAAGTCGATGACCTTCGACCTTAACCGCTTTCCCACGACGAATCCGCATCCCAGTAAGTGCAACCTTTTGTGACAGCTGTAATAAATGTCGCAATTTTTCTTCCTAATCATACCGTTTCCTATCCAGCGTATTTCCTGGACCGCAGTAATATCCGCCTTGTACTGCGTGAGGATTCCTTCTAGTTTATGAGCAGCTCCGGGAGTGTACAGGGTTCTGACATTCCAGGAGCATACTCGCAAATCGTGTTCCTTTTTCGTGCGTTGTCGTCGTCGAGTATCCGTCCGTATATCCGAGGCATCTTGCTCATTCATAACTTGGGTTTTTTTACGTGGGCGGATTGTTAGCCCGCCGCACAACCGCCTTTCTGGTCGGGGTTTTCTTCGCTGCATACGTTTGTTCACCTCCCAACGGTTGTTGAAGAGGCTATCCAGAGGGCGCCTGGAGTACAATGGACCAGTATTTGCGTCTGAGTGCTCCAACAGATAGCAGAAGCCTTCATCCCGCCTTTGTTCTCGAACGGTGTGGCACTCTTGGGGCCAACGTGGTGTATACTGAATCTCGTAGCTCTACATCACTGAAGCTCCTTGGCAGAAAGACTAAGTTGTCTTACGTCCTTGATCACTTGGTCTTTATACCAGTCTCTCCCTTCTTTCTCAAACAAGCTGTACAGCTCATAGAGTTCGCTGTTATGTCTTCTCCTCCATTCGCCTTCCTCGCAGATAGGACCAAATATCAGTCGCAGAATTCTACTTTCGAAGGAGGCAAGGATCAGTTCTGCTGTCCTGCTTATCGTCCAGCTTTCGGCACCATATAGCAGGATTGGCAGTATAAGAGTCTTGTAGAGCATCACCTTGGTAGCTCGGGACAGGACTCTGGACCCTAGCTGTTTTGACAAGCCGAAGTAGTATCGACTACCGAGGGTGACTCTGCGCCGGATCTCATTCTATGATAGCATTCGTGGGTTTATATCTGCCTCAAGGTATGTGAACTCCTTCATCACCTCGAAATCGTAGCTGCCGATCGTTCTGTTTTGCCCTAGGTGAAGGCTGACGGATCGCTTTTTTGTTGACTGCATTTACATATTTCATCTTCTCCCTACTGATAGGAAGACCAGCTCGTGTCGCTTGTTCTTCAATTGCCGTGAACGCTTCCACAATACTGTGCTGGGGACTTACGACAACATCAATATCGTCTGCGTAGCCCAGCAACTGGACCGATTTGTGAAAGCTAATGCTTTCCATATTGACGTGGGCCCGCTGTACTATTTGTTCCAACACAACTGCATACGCAGGTTTCAAAAGTCTCGGAGGTTCTAGAGCCGAATCGCACGGTGCATCGAGTGTTTCTTAGCGCGGCTCGACACATCCGGATCAGTTTTCCCGGGATCCTGAATTCGGCCATCACCTTAAATAAGACTTTGCGATGAATGCTGCCATATGCGGCTTTAAAATCGATAAAGAGATGGTGGCTATCGATTTGAAGCTCTCTGGTCTTCTCGAGGATTTGTTGCGGCGTGAATATTTGGTCTATAGTCGATCTGCCTGAACTGAAGCCACACTGGTATGTGCCGATTAGTACGGTGCAAAACGGCTTAAGACGTTCAGACATTACACTGAATAGGATCTGGTAAGCGACACTGAGAAAGGATATACCTATGCAGTTTTTTGCAAGAGGTAGGATCGCATTTTTTGTGGATGGGTCGTATAGAGCTGGTACTCCAGTCGTCCGGCATGTATTCGTCCTCCCGAATTTTACAAATGATCTGATGCATGCTAACTACCAGAACATCGCCTCCAGCGTTGAAGATCTCTGCTGGTAATCCATCCGAGCCTGCTTCCTTATCGTTTTCAGCTTTTTATTAGCTGTGCCTACATCTCTTCGTCCACCACCACTCGCTCTTCTCCATCCAAGCTAAGCAGCCGTTGGAAATGCTGCTTGAAAACGTCTATTATTCCCTGCGGTTGTTCTCGCAATTTCGAAAAGTCTGGGTTCTGTTTTAAAACCCCGTTGCGAGGCTTTTGGCTTTTCTGGAAAAGATTCTTATAGCGTTTTTGTCGCTGGACTCTTTGGTATCCTTGAGGTAGGAGGCTGCTGTGTGGATCTTCTTATGAGGAAATCTTATGCTTTAGTACGGTACTACGAGTTGGCTGAAAGTCCGTAAGTCGGAAGACTTTATCTGTTGTCGTATCGTGGAGGCTGTGCTTTCCGACTACTCCGTCAAAGATGTACTACCTCCCCGAGTACGATGATGATGTCTTATTTCGGACAAGCTCCGTAGCTCGTATAAATCCTTTTTGATGAGTTCTTCAGTCTCGTCGGCAGGGATGTGTGCACAAATAAGGCTGATGTTGTAGAATCTGCCTTGGATGCGGATCACAGCTCGACGATTGCCTTAAAGTCGCTGACTTTCGACTTTCGCATCCCAATAAGTGCAGCCTTTTGTGGCAACTGTGATAAATTTCGTACTCCATCTTCCTTACCATTTCTTGTCCTATCCAGTGTACTTCCTAGATCGCAGTAATATCCGCCTTATACTGCCCGAGGGTCTTTTCTAGTTGATGAGTAGCTCTAGGAGTGTAGAAGGTTCTCACATTCCAGTAGCTGGAGCATACTTGCAAATCGTAGTTCTTTTTATTTCCGTGTCGTCCTTGGATATCCGTCCTTATATCCGAGGCTATAAGTACCTAGAGGGCATGGGCTCGGACATACAGGGTGAAGTTGTTGACCGCTCTCAACCTGGCGAGATGCCAGCAATGATCCCTGTTTAAATGCCCGGGTCAAGTTGAAATACGGCCTCCTCGCGGCGCCCTCTGGATAGACTCTTCAACAACCGTTGGGAGGTGAACAAACGTATGCAGCGACAAAACCCCGACTAAAATGGCGGTTGTGCGGCGGGCTAACAATCCGCCCACGTAAAAAAAAACATAAGTTATGAATGAACAAGATGCCTCGGATACACGGACGGATACTCGACGACGACAACGCACGAATAAGGAACACGATTTGCGAGTATGCTCCTGGAATGTCAGAACCCTGTACACTCCCGGAGCTGCACATAAACTAGAAGGAATCCTCACGCAGTACAAGGCGGATATTACTGCGGTCCAGGAAATACGCTGGATAGGAAGCGGTATGATTAGGAAGAAAAATTGCGACATTTATTACAGCTGTCACCAAAGGTTGCACTTACTGGGATGCGGATTTGTCGTGGGAAAGCGGTTAAGGTCGAAGGTCATCGACTTTAAACCTATAAGTGATCGCCTGGCTGTGATCCGCATCAGAGGTAGATTTTATAACATCAGCCTTATCAGGGAGGACTTCTATGACTTCCTGGACAACGCCTACGGAGCTTGTCCGGAGTACGATGTAAAAATCGTGCTCGGAGACTACAACATCGGTAAGGAGAACACCCTTGGCGGAGTGATCGGAAAGCACAGCCTCCACGATACAACAACAGATAACGGCTTCCGATTCACGGACTTTGCGACAGCTCGTAATGCGGTTATAAGTAGCACAAGATTCCCTCGCAAGCGAATCCACACAGCAACCTGGCGATCTCCGGACGGTCGAACCGCCAACCAAATCGACCATGTGCTCATTGACGCGAGGCACTCGTCAAACATCCTGGATGTGCGAACATTCAGAGGGGCAAATGTCGACTCTGACCACTTCCTCGTAGCAGCAAGATTCAGAGCTCGACTGTCCAATGTCAGAAAGCTGCACCAGCCCATCAGGAGGAGGTTCGACATTGGCCGCCTGAGCACACCGGAGGTTGCCAGAGTCTACAGGGAGCAGCTGAGCGAAAGACTCTACGATATGCCTACGTCGAACACAAATGCCAATAATATGTGGCTGCATTGCCGCTCAGCCATTCAGGAAGTAGCCGAAACCACCTTAGGATACCTACCAGCCCCGACAAGAAACCTGTGGTATGATGGCGAGTGTGAGCAGCAAAAGTAAGCAACCGACGAGGCGTACCAAAAGGCGCTGCAGAGGAAAACCAGGGCAGCGCAAGAAGAATACCGAGCCAGGAGAAGGGAGGAGAAAAAACGACTGCGACAAAAGAAAAGAATCTTCGCAGCCTCCCAGCTCAAGGATATCGAGGAGTCTAGGGATAAACATAAAACACGAGCCTTTTACAAGAAAGCCAAAGGCCTTGCAGGAGGCTTCAAAAAGGGCAATCTGGCTCTTCGAAACTGCGAGGGTAATCTTGTCACCGACCCGCAGGGAATAGTGGATGTATTTAAGCAGAACTTCCAGCGACTGCTTAACGAGCATGACCAAGAGAGAGTGGTAGGGACCGAGGAAATCACCACTCCAGCCGCGGAAGTAGTCCTCCCACCCAGCATCGAAGAAGTCGGCACAACTATTCAGAAGCTGAAGAACAACAAGGCCGCAGGCACAGATGGCTTGCCATCAGAGCTCTTCAAGGCTGGCGGCGATGTTCTGGTAGGGAGCATGCACCAGATCATCTGCAGAATTTGGGAAGATTAAAGCATGCCCGACGACTGAAATACCAGCTCTATATGCCCCATCCACAAAAAAGGCGATCCTACCTCTTGCAAGAACTATGGAGGTATACCCCTGCTCAATGCCGTATACAAGATCCTGTCCAGCGTACTGTGTGAACGTCTAAAACCATTTTGCACCGCACTAATCGGCAGCTACCAGTGCGGCTTCCGGCCCGGCAAATCAACAGGGAAGGCACTATCTTCTACAAGTCCATCCAGCTGCTAGGATACGCCGATGATATAGACATCGTCGCGTGTTCTCGCCGTGGCATTGTGGAAGCATTCACGGCGATTGAAGAACAGGCGAAACGAGTTGGTCTTAAGATCAATGAGGAAAAAACGAAATACATGCTGTCAAGCAAAAACCAATCCGTCGCTCACCACCTGGGACAAAATATAACAATCGACAGCTACAACTTCGAGGTTGTTTTTTTTTTTTTTTTTTTTTTTTTTTAGAGACTCGCGCAGGTTCAAGAGTTTTTATATTCTCTTATGATGTGTTGACACACACAACCTGAACGGAGTACAGTGGTTGGGGTCGTTGATGTTCGTTCACTACTCTCAGGGGTGGTTGTCCTAGACCTAGATAGGACGAGAGCCGACCACATTCCGCGTTGGTTATAGTCCGTAGTAATTCGTTCAAGCACTTTAGTATTGCATACGCAGAGGATGAATTTCGTTTGACCATATACTGTGAGTGTTATGCCTGCAGCAGTACATCTGGTCACTTTCCATTCTCATCAGCGTTGCATACCTTTTGGCGGTATAGAAACTACTTTTTCTTGGCTATGAATGGTAGACAAGAATCCAGTCCCCTAGGCAAGGGGTTTTACTTTATCACCGAATGCCAAATTGCTCGCAGACAACAACAGCCACGAATAGGAACGGATTACGTGTTTGGTGGTGTATGCAAAGTAACAAAAACTCCTTGAACTTTCGTCCTTTCGATTCCTACCTTACCTGGTGACCTCATTGAAAGTCCATATCTCCCTTGTTCATAGTCAGTGAGTCAACTTTTGTAAACCTATTCAATATGCAAAAGATGATAGCACCTAGTCCAGTTCACATACTCCAAACCGAATTTCGAATTTTTCATTTGGAAACAAAACTTTATCCTCGTGGGCATCCGACCCAGCTGTCAAATATCAACTCTGTTATCAGGGAATTTATGGAGAAACTTTTTTCACTTCCACTTCAGCTACATGCTTACAAAAGTACAAATGAATCCGCCCATAGATCAGTGAACCGTAAACAAATAATTTGCAAACCAAGCAAAAGCGCTCGTATGGGCTGGAGAAGGAGTAGGACTAGTCCTTTGTGCGTCCAAGAAGATCTTAGTGGCAAAAGACCATTAAGCAAGAATCACAAGTGATAAAAGTAAAATCATTCAAAATTGGCCATCATCCAGGCCAGGACATTATCGTGCCGCTCATAATTAGCATAATCGCCTTAAATGCCCTCATTTTTCGCTCACACTCTCTCACTCTCTTTTACTCTCTAATTGAATATGATAAAGTGTTCAATAGAAGTTCTATGCGTTTGGTCGAGGTATTTTAAGTAGCTGTTGCTTACTTAACAAGCTTTTCCAGCAAAATGGAAATTTTTCAATTAACGACACTCCCTCCAAGCAGAGGAAGAAGGGAGAGTAAAAAAAGAAAATGGAGAAAACAGAAAACCAGTGCAGAAGATGAAAATATTTACATAGCAGAACTGCTTCGAATCGTCAATCCTTAATTTACATAATAAGATTCCATTTCAATTGTAATCCGTAGTCTGTAGCCCATAGTCCTGGTCCTAGTCCTATTCCTAGTCCGAGCATTGAGGCGGAAAATCGAGAAACTCAAAATCCAAGTCCTCGTGCGAACAAGGTCATTATGCCACGCATCGAGTACTACTATGACTACTATGACTGTGACCATCAAAAGTGATTTAACGATTCAGATACTACTTACCACTCAAGTGTTGTTTAAAGAGCACACCCTCAGCATAATGACCCTATCCCGTCGCTGTTGTTGTTGGAAATTTTCACATCGTTATTGCCATAAGCTTCATTCAAGTACCGCCTCACATATTCCATAATTAAGCATCGTGTATCTCATAGATATGCATGCATAGGACAGGGTTTGAATAAATTTCGACTTTCAAAATTGATGATGTTTGTGGTGAAGATTACCCCTGTGCTCATGGTTCTTCATTCTTTAATCTAAAACCAATTTCCAGCACTTTGAGAGGTTTAAAGGCACTTGCTTACCGGAATCCATAGTCGTACTACCACGATTCATAGCGGTAATGGTAGTGTTGACAACGGCGAACGGTGTGTACTGGGTGTAATGGGCGGGTTAACACAGAAAGAGGCGAATAGCCCTTAACTAATTACGTGTACATCCGGATGGGAAGAGTCTCTCACCCTCTCTCTCCCTCTCTCTCTCTCTTACTCTATCTGTTTTTATTTCAGCTTAGTCCCAGGAGTTTGGTTGCGTCTGAGGAGGGAATATGGCTGTTGTACGAGCATAATGTCGCCATCCGGATGGGTAGAATATGAATTAGCAATTTGAGGTTGAATTTGCTTTTGCATTTGACTCGATGTTGCCATGAGGAATATTTTGTTATCATCATCACCATCATCACCATCATCATCATCGTCATCACCATCGTGGTCGCTGTCATTCAGGCAACGACAGACACATACTACATCAGACAGACAGACAGACAGACAGAGAGCCAGAGGATAACTTTGCGAGTGTACTCGTAAAACTATCTTCAATTTGTAATTGTCGTTGGCCTGGCCTCATCGGTTAGGCATTAACCGACCAAGTACAAGATTGACAGGATGAGGAGAGGCAATTATAAATGGTTCAGTCACGAAGTTTTTGGCTCCTTATCTGTGATGGACTCTTGTATTGTATGTATGCTAGTAGTCATCATGAAAAATGATCACTTGTCCTTGGTGGCTTGTCTTCAAGATGTGATTGAAAATTTTAATTAACCAGATTAGTGTATCTCTCGGATACAAAAGTCACATGACATTCTGCGTTCGTGTTTGCATATAATGATGCTGAAACTCTAATTAAATCGTCCGAATAGTCGGCATAGTGTAGGTAGACAGGTCCAAATAAGATGGACTGCTCCTTCGGCTAAAACAAGAATAACAGGATGGAAGAAAAGTATCATCAGTATCACCCTGCAGGCGACAACAGCAGCTCACAAGATGATGGTTTTTGAAGTGAAAGGCAGTTTGGTGTTCTATTGTTGTAACTCCTAATTGTGTTGCCGGGATCGGGGTCCGCCCGCCCCAACAAACTGACAGTCCTGCTCGTGTGGAAACAAATGAAAAATGAAATATAAATGAAAAACAAAAAAAGGAAAACGTCAACTTGCAGGGACGAATCTGTCTAGTTACCGGACAGCTTCGTCGTCAAAAAGTTATTTTGCTTCATGTGCTCGGACTGCGTTTGCTCTAGCTCCCATGTCGTGTGTCGTTTTGCATGAATAAAAGAATGCGACTGGAAAAAAGCAAATTGGATTTCTGGTTTCTTCTATGGGAGCGGCTTTAGTTACATACTAATGGCACAGATGTACGTATAGACGGCGTGAGGAATAACAAATTACGGCAGCCGACCAATTTGTTGCACGGTGAAATGCTAACGAAATGTCAATTAGAATGATATATGAAAAGACAGTTGTGGCGACAGCGGAATCCGGTTACGTACATACTCGTATCCTATGTACTCCAAGGATTTGATGAACCCCAAGGCTTCAGGTTCAGGTGTTTGAGCGGATCTCCATTCAACATCTGACTGTCGCCTTTAATTAGCAGCATTTTTAAAGATTACCCATTGTTAGTCAGCACTATGCACAGGACAAAGGAGGAGAGCAGAAAAAAAAAGAGAAATTCCTTCACAGTTGGATGTCAACCTCGGCACATGCATACTTATGTGTATCCACAGGAAGCGGACGCACGAGCACGTTCGACAAAAAGTAAAATAGAATGAGAAATCCCAGTGAACCAGTTGCCTCATTTATCACCGTGCCACCATGGCGTTTTCAATTGAAACGAATTCGCCACGCTCAAGTGAATGATTCACACAATGATGCTGTGCGAATCCATTGACTCATTGAAATCGCTTTAGAAGTACCCTACCGACTACTGACTATTGACTGCTGACTGTGTCGAGCAATGATGAAAAAGTGTCAATGCCTTCATCCATCCTGAAGAAGAGTGTAAAACCTATTGAATAGAAATATTGCAGATCATCACGTCGGTCGTCGCCATAGTTTGTGGCTGCAGGGGATCTCAGCCAATAAAAAGGACACGAACGCAATACCGTCCCGTGCGCAGCGTGATGACTGATGACAGAAATCGCATTCAATTCAATTAAATCTGGAATGTCTATGGCATTTAACTCTCTATAGGGCAAGGTCTAAAATTGACAAAAAGGTAGTGTACTCCAATGTACTTCAGGAAATATCTTTTAAGTAAATACGAATACAGTTTTAAGGGAGTGTGACAGTAATGTCACATTGCATCGTAGTAATGTGGTAACTTAACTTACTGCCACTGGAGGAGCATGTTGTGCTGGACCTTTGTGTCGTTTTGCTTGAATTTCGCTCTCGATAGGTCGACGGCTCTTCATATTCGATGCTCAACCAAGCTTACATAAGATTGTTGCAACTTCAAGCCGGAAAATCAGCCGAGTTCAAATTTTTATCCTGCAAGCCCATCTCTTTACGAATTCTTTTGTAAAGAAGCCATGCGATTACTTACTTACTTACTTCGATGGCGCTACAGTTCGGGGTGAACCAGGGCCGCCAGCCGCTTCCAGTGCCACAAGCCCAGTTGGTTAAGGTCCCTTTCCACCTGTGCGCGCCACTTTACATGCGGTCGTCCTCTGCTGCGTCGTCCCTCGGGGTTGGTGTCGAAGACTCTTCGGGTCGGAGCGGTGATGTCCATTCGCTCTACATGGCCCAGCCATCTTAGACGTTGGATCCGAAGACGTCCAATTAGGTCGATGTCGCTGTACAGCCCGTTCAGTTCTTGGTTGAATCTTCTCCTCCACTCTCCGTTTACACGAACGGGACCAATGATTATACGCAGAATTTTCCTCTCGCAACGCCCAATGGCCTCTTCATCTGCTTTTGATAACGTCCAAGCCTCACCGCAGTAGAGGAGGACCGGGATGATTAAGGTTTTTTAGAGGGATACCTTAGTTTTTCGAGAGAGGGCTCTATTACTCAGTTATTCTGCGTTTTATCTCAGCGCTGGTGTCATTGCTGTTTGTCACTATAGAGCCAAGGTAGACAAAGTCCTTGACTACTTCAAAAATATAGCTGCCGAAGGTGACGTTCTGACCAAGACGTCGGTGTTGCGCGTCTTTCTTTGACGACAGCATATATTTGGTCTTGTCTTGTCCCCATTTACCCTCAGACCCACTTTAACTGCTTCTACTTCAATGCTTGCGTAAGCCTCATTGACGTCTCGCATTGTCCGTCCAATAACGTCAATGTCATCTGAATAGGCAAGCAATTGTGTAGACTTGAAGTAGATCGTACCTCCTGTATTGGCCGCAGAGTCCCGCACCATTTTTTCAGTAATAATGATAAAGAAATCACATGACAGTGCGTCACCTTGTCTAAAACCTTTTTTAACATTGAAGGGGTCGGTTAGTTTACCTTCGACCTTAATGGAGCAGCGAGAGCTCTCCATAGTCATCTTGCACAGTCTGACGAGTCTGGTAGCAATGTTAAAACATGACGTGGCTCTGTATAGCTCGTCTCTATAAACACTGTCATATGCGGCTTTAAAGTCGACAAAAAGATGGTGCGTGTCGACCTGGAATTCATGGGTCTTCTCCAAGATCTGCGTAGTGTAAGTATTTGGTCTATCTTGGATTTTTCTGGCCTGAATCCACGATAGAGCGCCGTGCCACAGTAGGTAGTGTGTTGGCCTCTGACGCCGATGACACGGAATCGAATCCCGACAACAGCCATGTCATCGAAAGTGTTTTTCACGGTGATTCTCCTCAGCGGAGTACTGACAAAATCCCCTGTAGTATAATTGTCAAAAAAAGGTTCTCGACTCTCGCCGTTCGGAACTGGCAATAAACTGCAGGTCCCTTTCACCTTCATCTTAACGGGCGCTACAGTTCGGGGTGAACCTGGCCTCAACCGCAATGCCCCTCCAACTAGCACGGTCTTTTGCTAGCCTTTTCCATTGCCGCACACCCAGTTGGCTGAGGTCCCCTTCCACCTGTGTGCGCCACCTTAAGTGCGGCCGTCTTCTGCTTCTTCGTCCCTCGGGGTTGGATTCAAAGACTCTCCGGGCTGGAGCTGCCGTGTTCATTCGCTCTACATGGCCCAGCCATCTCAGGCGTTGAATCCGTAGACGCCTGACTAGACTCATGTCGCTGTACAGCCCGTAAATTTCGCGGTTGAATCTTCTCTGCGTTTATGGACCCGGAAATCGCTCGCAGAATCTTTCCCTAGAAACCAAAGATTTCCTCATCCGCTTTAGATAAAGTTCATGTTTCTGCGCCGTACAGCAGGACCGGGATGATAAGGGTATTATATAGAGTCAACTTTGTTGTTCGAAGGGGGGCTTTCTTACTCAATTGCCTCCTGAGCCCAAAGAAACAGCGATTGGCAAGAGTGACTCTGCGTTTGATTTCGGAACTGATATCGTTGTTCCAGGTCACTGCGGAGTCAAGATAGACGAAGTCCTTAACCACCTCGAACTTATATCTGTCAATACAAACGCTCTGGCTAAGACGTCGGTGGTGAGCGTCCTTTTCTGATGATTGATTTGCCCTCGTTTACACCCAAACCAATTTTCGCCGCCTCCATCTCAATACTCGCAAATGCTTCATTGACATCTCGTTGTGCTCTACCTATTTTGTCAATGTCGTCGGCGTATGCAAGGAGTTGCGAGGATTTGAAATAGATTGTGCCTCTTGTATTGAACAACGATTCTTGCACAATCGTTTTTAATATCATGTTGAAGAAGTCACACAACAGCGTACGCCCTGCCTAAGTCCTTTTTTGACATCAAAACTATCGGTAAGGTGGTCACCGATTCGGATGGAGCAGCGAGCATTCTCCAAAGTCATCCTGCATAGTCTGATGAGTTTAGCAGGTATGTCAAAGGTAGACATAGCGTTGTATAGCTCGTCTCTAATTACGCTGTCGTATGCGGCCTTGAAGTCGCAAAATAGGTGGTGAATGTCGACTTGAAACTTATTGGCTTTTTCCAAGATCTGCCGTAGTGTGAAGATTTGGTCGATGGTGGGCTTCCCTGATCTGAATCCGCACTGAAAAGTATCCATCAGCTTATTTACAAAAGGCTTCAGGCGTTCACACAAAACGGCAGAAAGAGATTTTGTAGGCGATGTTAAGAAGACTTATTCCTCTGTAGTTGGCGCAGTCAGAGGGGTCTCCTTTTTTGTGGATCGTGCATACGATGCTGAGACTCCATTCATCGGGCATGCTTTCCTCTGACCATATCTTACAGATGAGCTGGTGCATGCTCCTCACCAGGTCATCCCCATCTGCCTTGAAAAGCTCAGCAGACAGTCCGTCTGCGCCAGCAGCTTTATTCGACTTGAGTTTCGATGTGGCAATCTTAACTTCGTCGAGGTCAGAATGACGGAATTCTCTGCAATCTTCGTCGTTAAGAAATGGATCAATCTACCTGACAGTGGTATATTGACCAACATGGCTGTCATACAGTCTGCATAAGTGGTTTTCCCATGTTCTCAGCATCGACTGCGATTCTACGACAAGGTGTCCATTCTCATCCCTACAGGCTTCAATTTTAGCTTTATAACCTTGGCGTGTTCGCTTTATCTGTTGACAAAACTATCGAACGTCATGCCTGAAGTAACACCTCTCCAATTCCTCAATTGCGCGCTTGTCGTGCTCTTTTTTCTTTCTTCTAAGAAGCTTATGCTCCACCATTCTTTTTAACTGGTAAAGCTCACGAGCTGGTCTTGTTCTTCTATGCAGAGAGACTTTATATGACGCCTGCACTCGTCATCGAGACAGGTGTTTCTTCGTGGTGAAGACTTCAAGCCCAAAACTTCGGATGCAGAGCGTTTCAAGGCTTGTTTGCAAAGGTTCCACTGCTGTTCTATTGACAGCGTGGAGGGTTGAGGTGTATTGGAGAGCTTAACGGAGACGCGATCGGTAAAAGCACGAGCGGTTTCTGGCGAAAGTAGCTTTCCGTCGTCATAATTTTGTATTCTTACTCACCACAAGGACAGCAAGATAGTGGTCCGAGTCGATGTTGGCCCCTCGGAAAGTTCGAAGATCAAGAATAGTGGAGGAGTGTCTGGTGGTGGTGGTCGATTGATCAAAAGACCCCCAGGTGCCTTTGTGTATATCGAGGTACGGGAAGCGCATACTGGCTAGAAGGAGATTTCGCCCCGTAGCAAGATAAATCAGCCTTTTTCCGTTATCGGATGTGGTGTCGTGTAGGCTATGTTTGCAATTTTGATGTCATAGCTGGGACATTGGGCATACGTTCTGTCTAGGAGATCGTAGAACTCATCTTTTGCGGAGTCATCTTTGTCTTCTGTGGGGGCGTGGACGCAGATCAGGCTGATGTTAGAAAATTTACTCTTGATACGGATCGTTATGTGGCGTTCGCTCACATGCCGAAAGCTTAGGACTTTTTACCTTAGTCCACCTCGAACAGCAAATCCGCATCCGAAAAATCGTTGTCCTCTCCCCCTATAGCAGTCGCCGTAGTAAATATCGCAGTTTTTCATCCGCTTTATACCCGGTCAATCCATCGCATTTCCTGGATGGCGCTTATGTCCGCTTTATAGCAGTCTAGGGCGTCCGCAAGTTGATCGGTTGCCCGTGGCCTGTTTAGGGACCTAACATTCCACGTACAGAGCCGAAGATCATTGTCCTTTTTTCGTTTCTTGCAAGGGTCGTCAACATTAATCCGGAGTTTTGTGTTTTTTTTTTATGGTTACGGCTTATTAGGCCGTAGCCCAACCGGCTAATCCTGTTTTTTTGGCGCAGGAGGCTCGCCATTCGCCCTTCCCCGTCTGTAATTTCCTTATGAAATCTCCAGATGGCACCACGAGGAGGTGCGGATGGGACTTACTAACAGTGCCGCAAGATGTTCGTCTGCGGTGGCTCTTCTCGCTTTCTAGCAAGCCAGCATCCGTCGGATAGATGCTACCCTATTGTACCGATGCCGAGTAGTGGTAGAATAAACTTTCGCAGTTAATTAGACCCAATAAATCGGCGTCGATAATGCACACTTTTGTGTATTCCATCCACATCCACGGGCTAGTTGACAAAGGATATAACAAAAAATCGATACTTAAGCGCATTTGGAAAAGGCAAATTCCTGCAATGAATAAGCAATTACTGAACAATGAAAATGACAATCTAAATGAATGTGATTATCATCGCCAGAATGGGAATTATTGTTCCCGACAGGTCCTGTACAGCTTCGATAGTATAGTGGCGAAGTAGCCTTAATGAGCCGTGACGTTGAATTAGTTGAAGATTTGCTTGCGGATGCTGAACTACTACTACATATTCGTATCGGACGTGGGTATCTGTGATTTCGACTGTTCTTTTCGGAGGCAAAAAAAAGGACACTTTATGGTAATAGGATTATCCTAATGGAATTGTCGTTCGAATGAAATCTTTATTTAGAAATTGAATTGCTCGTCCTGTCGTCCCATATTTATGTCGTTTTTATACATACATACATATGTATGTATCTGTGAAGTATCAAGAAAACTTTGTCCACCACCCAAACGGATATTCTCACTTTCCCTGCAACTTTACTTTAAGATAAACTGCTTTTGCTGCAGCAAGGACAACGCCTCACACTAATTTCCCACAGGAGTTTTAGATGCATCCTCCTGCAAATGCAGATAACTATCTATAGCATCCCAAGGTAAGGACATCGTCTGCAACACGTGTTGCTACAGTTGCTCTACCTACACACTTGGCACATTTGGATGACTCTGTTAACAAGGCCAATAAGCTGCAGTGTGGATCTTGCGGCAATCTGTGCAAAAGGTTTCATACTTGATCCCCGGACGTCGTGACACAATTTTCGCTTCTGAATTCCTTAAAGACATTGTTCCACTCGGTCGTTTTTTTTTCGTTTTTAAGGTCATACCATTTACCCTGAAGACATTTCATTCTTTGTCAGATTTTTTCCTCTCCACGGACTCATTTCCCTCAAACAGGGGGTTCGTCTGTCGCGAATGACATTGCAACGTTTCAAAAAAAAAAAAAAAAACTTCAGATACATCCAGGTGTGAGAATAATATCAAGGAACGTGCATATCCCACATACATACATCAATATATATTAACAATAAACACAAAGGTGGATTCCCTTGTAATGAGCAGGTCCTGGAGCAATCCGTACAACTTTTTGTAGAGTATTCTCGTGATACCACTTTTGCGAATGGTAGAAGGATGCAGCAATCCACCGAATTGCAAATAAGGTAAATGGAAAGTCAGTAGAAAATAGAATTCGAATTTCGTATTGCGCCTGCAGTAACCCAGAATACCTTAATCCTTTGTCTCAGCGATAAACTACTTTGGCAAGGATCCAAGGATGCCGCTGCAGTATAATACAGGTGTAAGGCGTGTGTATAAGATGTGCATGCACCCAAACAAGATGTCTATGTCGGGGCGGATGCAACATGAAGTATATACAAAAAGCTATTGATTGAACAATGGATTATTGGGCAACAACACTATGGGACGGGGATAGACAGACTTGAATTTGAATTGAAGGAATTGGGGTGAGTCGCATTAAGGCACTAGTACCGTGACCATTAAGGTCTTATGTACCCCCTTCTTTGGTATAGGATTTAAGTGCTGTCTTCAGAAATTTTACAACATCTCTGGCAACACGGGATCTCCTTAAAGTCCTTCCCTGCTACTGTTGCTTTGTTTGTCATTCTGAATCTTTCTACAGCGAGACTTGGGCAGATAGTTACATATGCTCTATGGTTTCTTTAGCATTGCTACGTCGCCCACAGATATCTGTGCTGCTGAGACATAATTTGTAAAGGTGGTAATTGCGTGCCTCGTGTCCTGTTAGTTTTTCTTTTTTTGTTTTTTTATTAAAGGGCTAGTACATTAGGCACTGCGGCCTTTACATGTCTATTGTGCCTGATAGCTGATGAGCCGAGGAACTTCTCCACTTCCCTAATGAAGTTGTGAATGCTTTTCGTAGGAGTCGAGATAATCCCCTCAGGTGTCATAACTTCACTGAGAAGGATACGCTTCCTGAGACGGCAGAGAGCAGCACACTCACACAGTATTTGCTCTGCCGTCTCTTAGTCCTCAAGATAGAATCGACACTCAGTTTCAGACGAGAGGTTCATTTTGTTAATATGATATCTCAGACCACAGTGTCCCTTAAGGTGGCTGACGAGTCTTCTGGTATCTACTCTACTAAGTTTGGGTATATTAATAGAGTGTTTGTTCGGAGACCGTATAAGTCATTTCGATTGGCAAAGTCCTTGAACGCTGTCCCAAACGGACAGGCGTTGCGATTTTTCCCACTTATCTAAGAAGTAGTTGATCTTAGACTTGAGAGTGTCGCAGAAAGCTTCAGGATCTATGTATTTTTGGCTGGAACCTTTCCTGGCGCGTTGATTGGCAATTTCATTGTCCTTAATACTTTTGTGTCCTGGCACCCACTAGAGTTTGAGCTTGTTTTTTGTCGAGGTCTTGTAGGGATCATGGCGCTCCTTGACAGTTTTTGAGTTATGCTGTACGAACTCAGCGCTTTAAGGGCTGCTTAGCTACCAGAGAGTATGTTGATGGTCACTCCTTTTATGCCAGTTTCTAGGTTTAGATTGACGCATGTTAGGGTGGCATGTACCTCTGCTTGAAAGATGCTGGGACTCATTCCCAGGACCTTCGAGATCTTACGATTTGGTCCAAGATGCCGGCGCCAACGCCAGAAAACATCCTGGAGCCATCAGTATACCGCCTAAGGCCTTTAAGTTGTCATTTCTTTTCACTTGCCAAAAGTGAGGGTGTGTGGTGATGCGTCCGAGACGGTGGCAGTCATATCCAGTCCGGGAAGATGTTGCAAGATGGATATGTGACCCACGAGTCTACATGGCTGGCTTGTTCCCGAGCGAAGAATTCTGACTGCACTGCGTAACGCCACTTTTTTAATAAAAAGGTGCAGTGGTGTAAGTCCAATGAATGCTTCTTGTGCTGCCGTGGGGCAGGTTGGCAAAGCGTCTGTAATGCCGAGACACGCTAGTCTATGAAGGCGTTTAAGCTTAACGATTATCGTTTTTTGCTCAACTTTTGTTCACCATATCCTGGACCCATAGGTGATGATAGGTCTTACTTCTTCTTTGGTGGCGTTACAGCCCATGAAGGACCAGAGCCAAGCTTCTCTCAATCACCCATGTTGTGTGAGATTTATTTTTCACACAGGTGAAAGGGACCTACAGTTTAATGCCGATCCCGAACGGCTTGAGTCGAGAAGTTTTTTCCAGGCAAGTTATACTACGGGGAGATTTGCCAGTACCCCGCCGAGGACGGACGCCGCGAAATAAACATTCGATGGCGTTGGTGTTATCGGGATCCGAACTCGCTCATCGTGCGCCAGAGTCCAACACACTAACCACTGCGCCACGGCGCCCTCTGATAGGTCTTACTATCGCGGTATATTAACAGTTGAACACCTTAGTTTTAAGTCCTCAGGTTTTACCATAAGTGCGTCGACAGGCCCACATGGCCTTAGTCGCTTTTGTAAGTTTGTTTTTAATATTAGAGTTCCAGTTGAGTCTGCGATCGAGGTCAATACCTAGATACTTAACTTCTTCTGGAAATCCTGTGATTGTGCCCTTTAGAAAGACGGAACAGGACTGTACCCTTCTCCTCTTCGTAAACGGGACTAAGACTATCTTATTTGGGTTAATCGATAAACCCTCTCTGCCACATCAGTCAGAGATAAACTAAAGCGCGAGCTGCATGCGCTCTAAGGCAGCAGTTTCGCACTTGCCCATAACAATGACTGCTAGGTCATCAGCATATATGATGACCTCGTAACCACGAGTGGTTAGCTTGCGTAGTAGGTCATCGATAACTATCGACCAGAGAAGGGGTAAAAGCACTCCTCCTTGTGGACACCCTTTAGCCGCCGATACTGTCATTGAGACCTCTCCGCATGTGGCTGATATGATACGGCTATTTAGCATCGCCCTAATCCAGTGATTAGTGGGATGACCTACACTCCTGCAGGATAGTGTAGTGGTGATTGAGTCACAGCCAGTATTGTCAAAAGCCCCCTCAATGTCGAGGAAGGCGCAAATCGCGATCTCTTTGTGTGTCAAACTATTTTCAACACGCGCCACTAGATGGTGTAGCGCATTCTCAGAAGATCGTTCCTTGCGATATGCATACTGGTTGGGATGCAGTGGTATTTGATTCTCCAGGATACCTCTAATATGGAGATCTATCAGTTTTTCCACTGTTTTTAGTAGGAACGATGTTAAGCTGATAGGGCGATATGATTTAGGTTGTTCACTTGGCTTTCCAATCTTGGGATTGAAGACAAGGTTGACTTCTCTCCAGATTTGAGGGATGTAGCCCAGGTTGAAACAAGACCTAGAAAGAACTATCAGAGGTGATAAGTTACTGTCCAGGCCTCTCTGCAAGATAACAGGAAAGACGACGTCTTCGCCTGGGGTCTTATAGGGTTTAAATAAGCCAATTGCCCATTTAACTCTATCAGAGCTAAAAAGTTTGCCAGAGAGGCTATTCTACTGTCTACTGTCGATGCTATTTATGACGTTCGTTTGATCGTCAGTTGACATCGAGTGGGGAGTAGAACCAGGGAAGTGCACCTCGAGCAAGGTCTCCAGGGTTTCCCTGCGATTGACGGTAAACGAACCGTCTGATTTGCGAAGCAGCTCGAGTCCATTTGTGAGCTCTTGAGATAGAGCTTTATGGAGTCGAGCCGCAGTTGGAAGTGAGTCAATATTCTCGCAATGTTTCCTCCAAGACATTATCTTGGATTTCCTCAGTTCCAGGTTGTATTTAGTCAGAGAAGATCTATAATCAGTCCAACTATTATTCCGTTTAGCTCTGTTAAACAGCGATCTCACTTGTTTCCTTAGGGATTCAAGCTGAGTATTCTACTAGAGCACAGACCGCTTGTGCGTACTTGACCTGGGTGTACAGCTGTCCCTAAAGGATGAGATAAGTCCTGCATTGAGCTGGTAAGCCGCTTCATCGATATCATCTGTCGTTCAATCGACTTGAGAAGCATATCCTCTTTAGCGGCGAGTTGAGCCTGAAACAGAGCCCAATTAGTTCGTTTGGGCTGGTATCTAGGCTCAGCCTCCTTAAACTCACCGGAGATGTTGAATCTGATATGCTGGTGATCAGACAGTGAGGCTTCATTGAATAAATGGGCTAGAGATAGTGAGGTCAGAGAAAGAAAGAAAAAGCACGAGAAGTGCGCGATTGAGGATTTGGAGAGGTGTTACTACAGGCGTGACGTTCGAAGGTTTTATCAACAGATAAAGCGAACACGCTAAGGTTATAAAGCCAGAACGGAAGCCTGCAGGGATGAGAACGGACACCTAGTAGTAGAACCGCAGTCGATGCTGAGAATATGGAAAAACCACTTCTGCAGACTGTATAACGGCGATGTTAGTCAATATACCGCTGTCAGGCAGAATGATCCATTTCTAATTGACGGAAACCGCAGAGAATTCTGTCCCCCTGACCTCGACGAAGTTAAGATTGCCATATCGAAGCTCAAGTTGAATAAAGCTGCTGGCGCAGACGGAATGTCTGCTGAGCTCTTCAAGGCAGCTGGGGATGACCTGGTTGGGAGCATGCACCAGCTCATCCGTAAGTAATGGTTAGAAGAAAGCATGCCCGAGGAATAGAGTCTCAGCATCGTATGCCCGATCCACATGAAAGGAGATCCCTCTGATTGCGCCAACTTTAGAGGAATAAGTCTCCTTAACATCGCCTACAAAATCTTCTCTGCCGTTTTGCGTGAACTCCTGAAGCCTTTTGTAAATAAGCTGATAGGTCCTTATCAGTGCGGATTGAGGCCAGGGAAGTCCACCATCGACCAAATCTTCACACTACGGCAGATCCTGGAAAAAACCAATGAATTTCAAGTCGACACTCACCACCTATTTGTCGACTTCAAAGCCGCATACGACAGCGTAATTAGAGACGAGCTATACAACGCTATGTCTACCTTTGACATACCTGCTAAACTCGTCAGACTATGCAGGATGACTTTGGAGAATGCTCGCTGCTCCATCCGAATCGGTGAACACCTTACCGATAGTTTTGATGTCAAAAAAGGATTTAGGCAGGGCGATGCGCTGTCGTGTGATTTCTTCAACATCATATTGGAATTGATTGTGCAAAAATCACTGGCCAATACAAGAGGCACAATCTTTTTCAAATCCTCGCAACTCCTTGCATACGCCGACGATATTAGGCAGATATAAGTTCGAGGTAGTTAAGGACTTCTCTACCTTGGCTCCGCAGTGACTTGGAACAACGACATCAGTTCCGAAATCAAACGTAGAATCACTCTTGCCAATCGCTGTTTCTTTGGGCTCAGGAGGCAACTGAGTAATAGAGCCCTCTCCCGAACGACAAAGTTGACTCTATATAAGACCCTTATCATCCCGGTCCTGTTGTACGGCGCAGAAGCATGGACACTATCAAAAGCGGATGAGGAGGCCCTTGGTCGGTTCGAGAGAAAGATTTTGCGCGTGATTTTTGGGCCTATAAACGCAGACGGGGGATGGAGGAGAAGATTCAACCATGAACTTTTTCGGGCTGTACAGCGACATGAGCCTAGTCAGGTGTATACGGATTCAACGCCTAAAATGGCTGGGCCATGTAGAGTGAATGGACACAACAGCTCCAGCCCGGAGAGCCTTTGAATCCAACCCCGAGGGACGAAGAAGCAAAGGACGGCCGCACTTAAGATGGCGCACACAGACAGGTGGAAGGGGCCTCAGCCAACTGGGTGTGCGGCAATGGAAAAGACTAGCGAAAGATCGTGCTAGTTGGAGGGGCATGTTGGTTGAGGCCCAGGTTCACCCCGAACTGTAGCGCCCACTAAGAAGAAGAAGAAGAAGAAGAAGAAGAATAGAAGAAGAGAAAGAAGAAGAAGAAGAAGAAAGAGATAGTGAGGTCAAGCGCTCTCTAAGCGCATTTATAAATGGAAGTTGTAAGTCAGTAAGTCAGTAAGTTAGTAAGTTGTCCCGGCAGCGTTGAAAAAAAAGCCGACTAGAGTACTAGAGGAGCTCAGCTCCTTCCCATGGCTACAGCAGCGGTGCGGTGATCTTCAGCCACTCCACCGTACTATTAGTCATATGGCATAATTGAGCGGAAGTAGTCAAGAAATACGCCGAATTGCAAGTATCTAGATCAGACGTTGTGGGTAAGTATGTCATACTAAGACTCGAATGAAATATCTAAGGTTTAGCACATCGATAGGAGACATTTCAACTTAATGCACATAGTGGAAGGCCACTGCAGCAAAAGAAATCTTTTCTGCCCTCCAAACCCATTGAACACTAAGCACACATTCTCCTAACTCGAACAAATACCGCTGAGTACAAGCAAGCTCCATCGAATGCTTATATCCTGCACAGAACCAGAACAAAATGTAATAACCTTAGAACATTACATAATACAAAAACAAAAGGAAAAGGACGCAAAGGAATGGAAATTGTTATACTGGATTACTTCATGGTCGAGTGACGATATCATCTTGGAAGCGTACGTAATATTTTCTTGAAGGAACGCTCAACGATAGCCACTGCTATGGCTACTCTCTTTGAACAAAGTACTTCATTTTCTGCAGCAACAGTACGAGCATTTTGATCGATTGAACATTCCATGATGGTTGGTTGGTTTGGTCGAGTTTGTTTCTCCATTCTTCCCCACAACCCCCTTCCTATAGAAATAGTGAAAACTGTCGAAGCGTGAACGTTCCATAGTGATTCACATCACATGACTATTAAGGGCGGAATGGATTGATAGGGCAGCCAACAAGATGCAGAGATGAGGATGCCCCCCTTATCTTGTTCTTACACATGTTCACCGGAAGTATTGAACTTGCCAAGTTGAATGGAATTCCACACAAAGAAATTCTATTCTAGGTTTAAAGTATGCATAATAATGGACTAGTAAGAGTAACTTTTTTAGGACATCTCTCATCGAGTCATCGAACGGCATGAGTACGAGGGCATGAGGTATTGTAAACGACTTGTAAACAAGGACGACATTTCTGCTTTCATATCCCATTTTTGTCGTATACTTCAGCCATTCCTTTTCTGTAGTCGAATGGATATCAAATCGAAATCCTTGCATGCCACTACAGAATTTTTATAGCTTCACTATGTAGCCTTTTAATATCAATTCCCATTCGGTATTTATGAACATAAAATCAATGTACCATAGAAGTATATGATGGGTATTGCTTTTACGTATATCCTTGCGTACATCCTTGCAAGAATTCTCCACCCACCCTTTGATGTTGCTCACTGTATGGGGGTTGGTTGCGCACTTGTCGTTCGTGGGCCGCACATTAAATTCAGCCCTCAGCTCGTATTCAGTTTTTAAATGGACCAAGGTAATGTGCCTGGCTTAATAGGCGCCATCAGATAGTTTTTAGCAGAAAATGACTAGACGTCCAACGGAATACTTAATTCGGCTTCCTTGGAAATGTAAAGGGATTTCCTGTAATTTGATTCCATCGTCACTGCCAGACCGACGGGGAAAAACTTTCCACATCTAGGAGTTCATGTACGAGTATCTATGTGTATAGAAAGGATACGAGACTTTTTGGCAACCTTTCAAAATTTCAAAAAAATTTCAACATTTATTGAATGCTGTTGATCTGAAGTTGGCTACAATTTAATACGGGTGTTAGGGAGCACTTTACCCACCGAGATACGAGTACGTTGAGGCAGCAACCACAGGCATTGCGCTCTTCATTCTCATTGTGCCACTTGGCAACATCCTCGTACTCATATTCACAAAATCGGTTCTTTACCGCGCGTTTGCATTCTATGAATTGTCATGTGGAATAAGTGGAAAGATGAACTTGATTCGATCATGGGAAAAAACAATTCGACTCAGTGGAATGGAAACTATTTGCACTATAGGTACCCATCCTACGAGTATGTGCACACCCTCGTATCGAGTTTATAAAGACATCAAAATGCGCCAAGTTTTCCGGATGGCAATTGAGATGGCGTTCCACGTTTATATTCATTCGGTTCACTGAGTCGTAAATTACTTCATGCAAGTGTCATACAAATTAATTGTCCATGAAAAGGTCAACGCATTTGATTCCAATGCGCCTTCTAATCGGGCAGTAAAAATAACGAATTCCATTCCAAATGGAATGCCATCACAGAGGACTAAATACCTTATCGTTGGTCGTAATTCATAATCCTTTTAAATCTCTAATATTTTGGCTTTAAGATATCCTCTCTGTGGTCTCGACTTTCAGTAATGAGCTTATCTGCTTATACGTTTTTACCCAATGTGTAGTTTTTGATTTTTATTTTAACTCTCTGGGTGAGGGCTTAGGACAGTTTTCACTTACTTCACTTAGGTGAGAAGGAAATATGTATTTGACCAGAAAGTCCCACAAGTGCTCCGAAGCAACCACAAGCCTCGGATATAACGGACCGGATTAATGTTGACGACCCTTGCAAGAATCGAAAAAGGGACAATGATCTTCGGCTCTGTACGTGGATCCTTATGTCTCCAAACAGACAATGTCCAGCCGAACAACTTGCGGACACCCTAGACCGCTATAAAGCGAACTTAACCGCCATGCAGGAAATGCAATGGAATGGACTGGGTATAGGATGAAAAACTGGGACACCTACTATGGCGACTACTGTAAGAAGAGAGGACAACGATTGTTTGGATGCGGATTTTTTGTGCGAGGTGGACTAAGACAAAAGTCATAAGCTTTCGGCATGTGAGTGAACGCCTCATCAATATCAGCCTAATCTGAGCCCACTATCCCACGGAAGACAAAAATTACTCCATCAAAGATGAGTTATACCATCTCCTAGACAGAACGTATACCTAGTGTCCCAGATATGATATCAAAGTTACACTAGAAGACTTCAATGCTAAGCTGGGTAAGGAAACCATCTTTCAACGAGTCATCGCCAAACTGATTGATCTTGCTACGGGGCAAAATCTCCTCCTAGCTAGCACGCGCTTAGGCACCTCGATATATTATTCTTGACGTTCGAACTTTCCGAGGAGGTTACATCCACTCGGCTCGATAGTAAGACCTATCGTCACCTACGGGTCCACCGTATCGTATGGTGGACAAAAGTTGAGCAAAAAACTAAAATTGTTAAGCTTCAACGCCTTCAGAGAAGCACTCATTGAATTCACTCCACTGCACCTTTTCATCAACAAGGCAGCATTACGCAGTGCAATCAGATTTCTCTGCTCGGGAACAAATATGCCATGTAGACCCGTAGGCCACATGTCCATATTACAACACCTTTTCGAGCTGGATATGATTACTACGGTCTCGGACGCATTGCCGCATACCTTCACCCTTGACAAGAGATTTGAGATACTGATCCCAAATCGCTCAGCATGGGAAAACAGTGATCCCCTGCTAAATGTCAAAGGCCTTAGGTGGTACACGGATGGCTCCAAGATGACTTCCGGCGTTGGCGCCGGCATCTTTGGACCGAAACGCAAGTTCTCGAAGGGCCTGGGAATAAGTCCCAGGATCTTACAAGCAGACCTGCATGCCATCCTAACATGCGTCAATCTAAATCTCGAGACTGGCATTAGAGCCAAGCAGCGCTCAAAGTGCTGGTTTCGTACAGTACGAACTCAAAAACCGTCAAGGAATGCCATGACGCCCTACAAGACCTCGCCAAATGAAACAATGTTAAACTTTGGTGGGTGCCAGGACATAAAGGTATCAAGGGCAATGAAATCGCCGACCAACTCGCCAGGAAAGGTTCCAGCTATAAAAATATATGTAGGTCCGGAACCATTCTGCGGCATTCCCGGGTCTAAGAGAAATTTCTTCTTAGACAAGTGGGAAAAATTGCAACTCCTGTCCTTTTGGAACAGCGTTCGGGGACTCCGTCAATCTAAACGACTCATACGACCCCTGGACAAACACTCTAGTGACATATTCAAACTCAATAGGGTGGATATCAGAAGACTAGTCAGCAACCTAACAGGACACGGCTAGCAGGCACATTGCTAATGGTAGTACTAGCGCCATATAAAAAAAAAAAAACAAAAAAAAAAAAAAAAAACGACATCCACTCGGACCACTAACTTGTAGGAGCCAAGATGCGGCTACGGATATCACGAACGCAGCGAAGTAGAGAAAGGACACAAAGTTATGACGTCGGAAAGCTACTACTGCCAGAAACCGCTCATGCCTTTGCCGATCGCATCTCCCTTAAGCTCTCTCATATACCTCAATCCTCCATGCAGTTAATAGAACAACAGTGAAACCTTTGAAAACAAGCCCTGAAAAGCACTACATCTCAAGTTTTGGGCTTTAAGGCTCCACCACGAAGAAACACTTGGTTCGATGACGAGTGCAGGACGATTTACACAGCGAAGCAGGGGTATAAAGCCTCGCTGCATAGAAGAATAAGAACAGCTCGTGAGCTCTACGAGTTAAAGAGAAGAGAGGACATAAGTTTCTCAGGAAAAAGGAGAAAGAGCACGAGAAGCGCACAACTGAGGACTTGGTGTTACTGCAGGGGTGACGTTCGAAGGTTTTATTAGCAGATCAAGCGAACATGCTAAATTTATAAAGCTAGAACGGAAGCCTATAGGGATGAGAACGGACACCTAGTAGTAGAATTGCAGACGATGATGCAGTCGATGGAAAACCACTGTATAACGGCGATGTTAGTTAATATACCGTTGTCAGGCAGAATGATCCATTTCTTAACGACGAAGATCGCAGAAAATTCCATTCTACTGACCGCGACGAAGTTAAGATCGCCATATCGAAACTCAAGTCGAATAAAGCTGCTGGCGCAGATGCACTGTCTTCTGAGCTCTTCAAAGCAGCTGAAGATGATCGGGTTAGGAGCATGCACCGGCTCATCTGTAAGATATGGTCAGAGGAAAGCATGCCCGAGGAATGGAGTCTCAGCATCGTATGCCCGATCCACAAGAAAGGAGACCCATATGATTGCGTCAACCACAGAGGAATAAGTCTCCTTAACATCGCCTTATCAGTGGGGATTCAGGTCAGGGAAGTCCACCATCGACCAAATCTTCACACTATGGCAGATCCCGGAAAAAACCAATAAATTTCAAGTCGCCGCTCACCACCTATTTGTTGACATCAAAGCCTTATACGACAGCGTAATTAGAGACGAGCTATACAACGCTATGTCTACCTTTGACATACCTGCTAAGCTCGTCAGACTATGCAGGATGACTTTGGAGAATGCCCACTTCTCCATCCGAATCGGTGAACACCTTACCGATAGTTTTGATGTCAAAAAAGGATTTAGGCAGGGCGATGTGCTGTCATGTGATTTCTTCAAATCCTCGCATCTCCTTGCATACGCCGACGATATTGACATAATTGGTAGATCACAGCGAGGTGTCAATGAGGCGTTTGCGAATATTGAGACGGAGGCGGCGAAAATTGGTTTGGCAGTAAACGAGGGCCAAACCAAATATATGCTGTCATCAAAAAAGGACGCTCACCACCGACGTCTTGGCCAGAACGTTCGTATTGGCAAGGTAGTAGTTAAGGACTTCGTCTACCTTGGCTCCGCAGGGGCCTGGAACAACGACATCAGTTCCGAAATCAAACGCAGAATCACTCTTGCCAATCGCTGTTTCTTTGGGCTCAGGAGGCAATTGAGTAATAGAGCCCTTTGCCGAACGACAAAGTTGACTCTATATAAGACCCTTATCATCCCGGTCCTGTTGTACGGCGCAGAAGCATGGACACTATCAAAAGCGGATGAGGAGGCCCTTGGTCGGTTCGAGAGAAAGATTTTACGCGTGATTTGCGGGTCTATAACGCAGACGGGAGATGGAGGAAAAGATTCAACCACGAACTTCACGGGCTGTCCAGCGATATGAGTTTAGTCAGGTGTATACGGATTCAACATTCAGCCATGTAGAGCGAATGGACATCACAGTTCCAGCCCGGAGTGTATTTGAATCCAACCCCGAGGGACGAAGAAACGGAGGGCAGCCGCACTTAAGATGGTGCACACAGGTGGAAAGCGACCTCAGCCAACTGGGTGTGCGGCACATCGCTTGGTATAAGTGTAGTCCGCAAGCATGATCCATGAACAAAGGTAAAAGGATTGGTTAAGAATCGAATGTGGCGCCGTGGACAGTGCAGGTTTAACCCCAAATGCGCTATGTGTGCCGATATTTCCAGACACCAACAGGCCAAAACCTATTGCCCCATTCGAAAACAGGACCACAACTCACCACCTCTTTACATTACGAGTAAATGCGTGAAATTAAACCTAACGCCCCCGAGTCGAATTAGTTCGTCACGGAACCGCATTCCAAACAACGTGATATTAGATTCAAAAAACGAAAAAGGAAGTAAGGTGAACCACACATTCGCCCTGGATAGTAGTCCCACTTCCGCAACCACGCGACCGCATTGCCGGCAATAGGCAATTGGTACATTTGAACATCGACAGAGAGACAAAAAACGGAAAAGACCCCCGTCTGCCGCCTCTTCAATCGAAATGCCATTTAAATTCAATTAAAGTTTCAACCATTGCGGGATTTGTTGCGTTACTAACAGCCACTGAAGCATGGCATAGTCAAGCTGCCCGGAACAGGACTTGAATGCGCCACTACTACACACTGTACATCCCGACCAAAGAGTCCTTTGGTTAGGTAAACTTTTAATTGAGTTTAAGGGTGGTCGCGCGTGTTCTTGACTGCTTATTGAATGCAAATCACATACACTGGTGCGGACACCATACTGCCCCGGTTCCGATGGTAGACAATCTGCAATTGGGGTGGCAACTTCAATGCTTTGGCCAGCAGTAAACCACTGAATTACTTTCGGTCTTCTTTTTTTGGTTTCATCCTATCCACTGGTCCTAGTTTAAACAGCAACCGCCTGCATGATGATCGGCAAATACGACTTGGCATACTCGTATCCATTCCAGAGCTGTTAATTTACTGTGAAAGTTAAATGTTGATTAAGCGTCTGTACCATGGACGCCGCATGACACAACAGAAAAATAAAATCAAAAAAAGCGGACCTGGACGTCTCCAAACTTAGTCACTAACTTCTGTGATGAACGTGAAATGCGCAATTGTAATTAAAATTAATTATACATAGTTCCGAGAGTCTAGCTCGTCGCGCTCCTTTTTCTCTGATTTACTATTCGATATTGAAAGTTTGTGACTTTTTGAAGGCGGCATTCATTAAAGGAGCTGAAGGATGACAGGGACAATGAAAGGTGGTGATAAACGCCCAAAACAGTGTCTCTCATTAAAAGTTTTTTTTTTTTTAGAACTAGATCCAGGTGGGTGCCAGGCGGTGTACTCCTTTTGTTTTTTATTTTAAATTTCATAGGACACTTGCATGCAGGACACTTGTGACCGTAAGGGCAGGATATGTATAAATGTCAATCACATGCCCTCTTAAGGGCAATAGTAATCGACACAAGCGCTTGCATATTGTATACATTTGGTGGCAAAAGCACCCCAACTTGTTGACGGATTGGATATGGAACAATGCCTGTTGACTACATTGAGTGTTGTGTCCGAAACAATATACAAGTACTCGTGTGAGACACTTATCCCATGTACCCACGTATATGTAGACCACCTCCAGTGGCAGTAGTCAGAGGCAGGGAATTGTTAAAAGTTTGATTGCTCGTAAAAAACTATTTTATAGATCGTAAATGTTTTATTAGGCGTTGAATTGCTTGGCTTGGAGTGACGCTAAACATTGGCGACATAGCAATCTACTATTCCATTATCGTTATTTTCATTGCAAGCCATAACTAACGAATGAATACAAATTTAATGAACTGCTAATCCTAGGGTTCCAGCTATTGTCTTATTTGTTTTTCTATGAATGTACATTCTTTTTGAGAGCAACACGAGCCTTTAACTAAATGCTAAAGGATATCCAATGCTTCTGTCTTCCAACTGTGATCATAATACATTTCATATTGCAATTCTATTCACCGCCAGCATTGGCAATTCAAGCCGCAATAACCGAGCAACACTCAAGCGAGCTAAATGGAATGTAAATTCTCTTGATGAAGCTTCATCATTAGTGAATCGACAGTGGAAGCCAGAACTGCAGAGGAATTCGTAACGTAGGTAACACGGGTATTAGTCAATGCGTGTAATGCATCGATGTCTAATCTGGGAACAGGGAAACATCGACCGCCTGTATATTGGTGGACCACAGAAATCGCGGAGTTAAGATCGGCATGCCACCGATCGCGCAGAATCTATCAGCGTTCCCAGTCCCGGAACGCTGATGAACGGCAAGGCAATCTAATCGAAATGCTTACCGAGAAGCGAGAGCCCGGTTAAAAGTAGCTATAAAGAGTAGCAAACGTCTCTGTTTTAAGGACCTCTGCGAACAGCTCAATAACGACGTATGGGGAAGGGCCTACAAAATTATAGCAACGAGGCTAAGAGGCCCCCACTTGCAGTCGCAAACGTGTCCGGTACTGCTCCAAGAAATAGTCGAAAACCTATTTCCTCGTCAAGAAAGGAGGGAGGAAGCTACTCGGAACGTTCACAATAGTATATCCGTACCCAGGATATCAAGAGAAGAAGTAGTCGAAGCGTGTATGAAGGTTAGCGATAGAAATGCTCCGGGCCTGGATAGAATTCCATATAAAGCCCTAAAAGTCGCTATTAAAACTCGACCCCAACTGTTGCCGATATGTTCAACACCTGTCTTCAGGGAGGAATTTTCCCTAAATCCTGGAAGCGCCAACGACTAGTCTTACTCCCGAAAGGAAAAGGAAGCCCAAACGATCCGTCGTCTTATCGTCCTCTTTGTCTACTCGACACTGTCGGAAAAGTCCTGGAGCGAATAATTTACAATAGGCTTTTGTCAGCTATCGAAACAGCATGAGGGCTATCAGAGCACCAATACGGTTTTCGCAAGTCACGCTCTACGATAGATGCAATAAATGCGGTAATATCGAGAGCTCAAGCCGCGATAGAAGGCAGACGTTGGAAGGGTGGTACAAAAAATACTGCGCTATTATAACCCTCGATGTGAAAAACGCATTTAATTCGGCGAGCTGGGAACGCATTATGAGAAGTCTCTATCAGATTGAAATACCGGACTATCTCTGCAAAATAATAAGGAGCTACTTTGAAGACAGAGTCCTCTTCTATGACACTGACAAAGGAACTAAGACCTACGTAGTAACTGGTGGAGTCTCACAAGGTTCGGTCTTAGTCCCCTTGCTGTGGAACGTTATGTACGATGGAATTCTACGCCTACCGACTTCCAGCGAAGCATCCATCATTGGCTTTGCGGATGACATTGCGGTGGTGGTGGTAGCAAAAACTACAGAAGAAGTTGTACTCCACTGCAATGAAACAATAGAAATGGTGAGTCGTTGGCTAACTGACGCTGGTCTGCGACTTGCTGAACACAAAACCGAAGCAGTGCTAGTTACAAGCAGGAAAGTCCGTGAAACGATATCGATTAGAGTCGGGCGGCACGAAGTAGTTTCACAACCCTTCATTAAGTCGACCCTTATGGGTGAAATATGGGCAACGCCGCGAAAGTCAAGTCCTACGCGCGTGGAGTTAAATCCGTCCTCCGACTCAGCGCACTTAGGGTCATTTCGAACGGTTTCAAACGATGCTATTCTTGTCGTATCCTCGATGCTACCTATCGACTTGCTAGCTGATGAGATGAAAAGACTTAGAAGCGAACGAGTTCGAAACGGCCGAGTAAACGACAATAAAAGAAAGTATGAAAGGGATCGCAGTATCGCAATCTGGCAACAACAGTGGAACGAATCCGTAAAGGGAAGATGGACACATCGTCTTATACCAGATATCAGAGTATGGGTAAAACGTGACCACGGTGAAACAAATTACTACTTAACTCAGTTTCTGACGGGACACGGATGCTTCAGAGATTACCCCTTCAAGCGCAAACACGAAGTTGCCCCTTACTGCCCACATTGCGAACATGTTCTAGAAAACGTGGAACATGTGTTTTTTCATTGTCCACGATATACAAGGGAGAGGATCGTTCTTCAAGAACAGTTTGGGGAGAGAACGATGAAAACTGGAACATCGTAAGTAATGTGGCGGTACGCATAATGAGCGACCTTAGGCGCCTAGAGCGTCAACGTAACGCGAATAGCTCAAACACCAGAGCTTCAAACGAGAGTAATGCCTAAAAGGCTAACCAGCCCCGCGAAGTAGTACCTAACGGCAGTTCCGCGGGGAGAGTGGTTGGAAGTGTGCAGGGTGTGGTTTAGCACGTAGGCGCATTCCTGACATCCTTAGCCAGGCCTGCGAATCGTGCATGCCTGTCGCCTGGGCTACTGGTATCTATGAAGATTCCACATCCTTTGGTGAACCAAAAAAAAAAAAAAAAAAACTACTCTCAGGGATGGTTGTCCTAGACCTATCTAGATAGGACGAGAGCCGACAAAATTCCGCGTTGGTTATAGTCCGTAGTAATTCGTTCAAGCACTTTTAGTATTGCATACGCAGAGGATGAATTTCGGTTGACCATATACTGTGAGTGTTATGCCTGCAGCAGTACGACTGATCACTTTCCCACTTTCCATTCACAACTGCGTTGCATACTTTTTGTCCGCGTAGGAATTACTTTTACTTGGCTATGAAGCAAATTTGAACCATGAACCTTCCGCTCGGCGGTCGATGATGTTAACCACTGCACCACGGCCACCCCCAAAGAAAACTTGTTCAATATCAATGGCAATGTCTACGGATCAAACTCAGGAGAATTCATTGTGAGTCTGAGTAAGAAGGAGATCTCCGAGTTAGTAAAAAAAACTAATTCAGACTTTAGACCCTCTGGGTAAACGATTCCTATATCCTTTTCTATATCGGCGGTCCTTTTACAATCATATATCGATCGAGTGTCCGATCCTCTAAACCCGACATGGACTCGATCGTACTTGTAACAGCCAAGGAATATATATAATCAGTGATCAAAGACATTGTAGAGTGGAAACCACCAAAACGTGATTTTGGAAAGTGAAGGTCGAAAAAGACTATCAGGACGTTCTTACTTACTTTGATGGCGCTACAGTTCGGGGTGACTCAGGGCCTCAACCAACAAGCCTCTCCAGTAGGCCCGATCTTTGGCCAGCCGCTTCCAGTGCCGCACGCCCAGTTGGTTGAGGTCCCTTTCCAACTGTGCGCGCCACCTTAGTTGTGGTCGTCCTCTGCTGCGTCGTCCCTCGGGGTTGGAGTCGCAGACTCTTCAGGTCGGAGCATTGATGTCCATTCGCTCTACATGGCCTAGCCATCTTAGACGTTGGATCCGAAGACGTCTAACCAGGCCGATGTCGCTGTACAGCCCGTACAGTTCTTGGTTTAATCTCCTCCTCCACTCTCCGTTTACACGAACGGGACCAAAGATTCTTCTTTCGTGGCGTTACAGCCCATGAAGGATAAGAGCCAAGCTTCCCCTTAATCAACCATGTTGTGTGTGATTCTATTTTTCACAAAGATGAAAGGGACCTACAGTTTAATGCCGATTCCGAACGGCGTGAGTCGAGAAGCTTTTTCTAGACAAGTTATACTACGGGGGGTTTTGGCAGTACCTCGCCGAGGAGGCAAGCCAAGAAATAAACATTCGATGGCGTTGGTGTTATCAGGATCCGAACTCGCTCATTGTGCGTCAGAGTCCAACACACTAACTACTGCGCCACGGCGCCCAGAATTTTCCTCTCGAAACGCCCAAGAGCCTCTTCATCCGCTTTTGATAACGTCCAAGCCTCAGTGCCGTAGAGGAGGACCGGGATGATTAAGGTTTTGTAGAGGGATACCTTAGTTTTTCGTGAGAGGTCTCTACTACTCAATTGCCTCTTAAGCACGAAGAAGCAGCGGTTGGCAAGAGTTATTCTACGTTTTACCTCAGCGCTGGTGTCGTTGCTGCTTGTCACTATCGAGCCAAGGTAGACGAAGTCCTTGACTACTTCAAAAATATAGCTGCCGAAGGTAACGTTCTGACCAAGACGTCGGTGTTGCGCGTCTTTCTTGGATGACAGCATATGTTTGGTCTTGTCCCCATTTACCCTTAGACCCACTTTAGCCGCTTCTGCTTCAATGCTTGCGAACGCCTTAGTGACGTCTCGCTTTGTCCGTCCAATAATGTCAATGTCATCTGCGTAGGCAAGCAACTGTGCAGACTTGAAATAGATCGTATTAAGATTGAGCAGGGCTGTGCCTTTCTCCTCTTTGTAACTGAGATTAAGATTGTCTTATTTGGGTTGATAAACCCTGTCTGCCACACCAGTCAGAGATAAGTTGGAGCGCAAGCTGCATGCGCTCACAGGCAGTGATCTCGCACTTGCCCGTAACAATGACTACTAGGTCATCAGCATATCCGATGACCTCGTAGCCCCAAGTGGTTAGCTTGCATAGTAGATCATCGATGACTATCGACCAAACCAGTGGTTAGAGGACTCCTCCTTGTTGGCATCCTCTAGCCGCCAATACTGTCACTGAGACCTCTCCGCTTGTAGCTGATATGATATGGCTATTTAGCGGCGCCGTGGCGCAGTGGTTAGTGTGTTGGACTCTGGCGCACAATGAGCGAGTTCGGATCCCGATAACACCAACGCCATCGCATGTTTATTTCGCGACGTTTCTCCTCGGCGGGGTACTGGCAAAACCGCCCGTAGTAAACTTGCCATGAAAGCTTCTCAGCTCACGCCGTTCGGAATGGGCATTAAACTGTAGGTCGCTTTCACCTTTGTGAAAAATAAATCACACACAACATGGGTGATTGAGAGAAGCTTGGCTCTGGTCCTTCATGGGCTGTAACGCCACCAAAGAAGAAGAAGAAGAAGAAGAAGAAGAGGAAGAAGAAGAAGAAGAAGATGAAGAAGAAGAAGAAGAAGAAGAATTTAGCATCGCCCTAATCCAGTGATTAGTGGGATGGTCCACACCCTAGCAGGATAGTGCTGTGGTGATTGAATCATAGCCAGTAATATCGCGGTCTCCTCCTATATCGAGGAAGGCCCAAATTGCGATCTCCTTTTGTATGAAGCTATTTTCAATACGCGTCACAGGGTGGTGTAGCGCATTCTCGGTAGATCGCTCTTTACGATATGCATACTGGTGGGGATGCAGAGGTGTCTGATTCTCTAATATACCTCTAATATGGAGCTCCATCAGTTTCTCCATTGTTTTTAGAAAGAACGAAGTCAAACTGATAGGGCGATAGGATTTGGGTTGCTCTCTTGGTTTCCCAATCTTGGGGATTAAGACAAGATTGGCCTCTCTCCAGATTTGGGATATGTATCCCAGGTTAAAGCAGGACGATGGGTTGTGTTCCTAGATAGAATTCCGGAGAATCACAAGCAATTTTCGCATGTTAGCTTATAATTCACAGTAACCCATACATATTGGCACCATTGTAATTGGAATTAAAAGAAGCCTGGCGGTTGCCTTCAATAAAGATTTATTGAATAGAAATTGGCTGTTTTAGAGAAGACTGCCGAGGAAGTATTCACAGGCCTTCAACTACTATGGCAGAATGAAACTACCCAGCTTTAAATATTTACAAAAAACAGAAACAAAAAATGCTTCGGATATCAATAAAACTTTTCAAATTATAATTCAAAAAAAAGGAGGTAGCCCCTCCTAGGGATCTGCTTGCAAATTGGCCCGAAAGAGTATATGTAGCGTCTCCCGGACTGGCACACAACCCGAGTAGCGAAAGTAATCAATTTCTTTTTTGAGAGAGCGTACAACGCGAGGCAATAAATTCACCTGCCCGTTTGAAATATCCTCCGGTGAAATTGCTTTGTTTCGCCTTTTTCCCATGTTTCCTTTTTTGTTTTTTGGGTGTGTGCTTTAGATACGGCCATGGACACTAGTCCTGTGACTTTTCATATAAAATGAAATAAAGTATCGCATAGAGTACGAGCGTGTTCGCACACTCTCACTTCTCATGTTGCCGGGGTAGAAATAGGAAATACTTAGTCCTTTCGCTCGCAATCTCCTACGTTTCCAATATCCTTTCTCTTAGACACACTTCCTCTTCCTGTTTTTGTCGATGCGTCTGTCGATATTGTTGTGTATTCGGTTCTACACTGCCATGGCATACGGTCGGCCGGGTTGACGATAGAGTAGACGTGGTCTTGGCGGAACGGTTGGCTGACTTTTATTGTGTCCTCACCACGCCTGCTGCCACCACGTCATTGATAGTCCGTGAAGAGGGGGGCAGAATGAGTTCATCCACAATAAAGATATTTTTATTTGAATATACGACGCCGGCACACAGTGAACAACTTATTTAGCAAATACGTACGTACTTTTGCAAAAAAAGATTTTAGATGGAAGGGGTGAAGGCAAACATTGCGAAGGAAGTGGTCCTATCATTTCATTTTGTTTTTCCTTTTTGCGCTTCGTTGGGGTTTTTCTGTCCTATGCTCGTTTTATTCTTTTCCATTGAGATTGGTTTTTGGGAGATGAAAGCTATCCACTGGCAGTGAAGGGTTATCTGAGGTGGAGGATAAGGGCCGCTTTCATTTGCGAGAAATGAGGAGTTCAGCTTTTAAGTGTTGCCATAAATTCTTCGTCCATACAGTAGCGGTTATGATGAGCAGTGTCAGTATATGAAGAACGTTGTACGTCACTGTTTGGAACGAAAATGTAAATTTTACAAAATATTCAAAGTGATATGGTGGAGTGGGAATGTGCTGAGTGATTGAGTTGAAGGTCTGGCGCCAGAACAATTTGGGGGAGTGACGAAATGTGATTTGACTTTTTTGGTTTTAAACAAAACAGATCGGAATGAATTGAAAGCGACGAGTTGAGTATTATGGCGTGAATATATAATGAAAACGCGGAAACCAATTGGTTGGGTGCGGGATACGATTGTAACGGAAGTCATAGTGTGGACTGAACCGAAATAAATGGCATAGAAACGCGCTCATGACAATGTCGACTGTGATTAGTAGTTGGATAGTTTGGGCATAAATATCCAAAATACAAAGGAACGCTCATATATGTATGCATGTACATACACAGTTTTTCAGTTTTTTTTGAAAAACTGTGATATATACTACGGAAACTGCTATAGAGAAAATAAACAACGCTTATTCGGATGCGGATTTGTTGTTCGAGGCAGACTCAGGAAAAAAGTCTTAAGCTTCCGGTATGTAAGCGAATGCCTCATAACTATCCGCATCAAGGCCAATCTCGGCAATATAAGCTTACTATGTGCCCACGCCCCCACAGAGGAGAAAGACGACTTCTATGATCTCCTAGGCAGAACTTATGCCCAGCTATGACACCAAAATCGTTCTATGAGATTTCAATGCGAAGCTGGGTAAGGAAGCTATCTTTGAACGGGTCATTGGAAAGCACAGCCTACACAACACCACGTCAGAAAACGGACTAAGGCTAGTGGACTTTATGGCGGGACATAACCTGGTAGTAGCAAGTACACGATTCCCACACCTCAACGTCCATAAGGGGACCTGGCGGTCTTTCGATCAATCGACAACCAAACAAATTGATCATATTCCGATCGACGGCAGACACTCCTCCAGCTTCCTAGATGTAAGAACCTTTCGAGGAGCCAACATCGACTCGGATCATTACCTTGTTGCAGCCAAGATACGGATGCAAATCTCTCGGAATCAACGGAGTCGAGTAAGAACACCAAAATTTAACGTCGGAAAGCTGCAATCGCAGGAGACCGCCAGGACCTTCGCCGATCAAGTCTCCCTCAAGCTCTCTCAAGTCCCGATGCAATCTGCAGAAACCATAGAACAGCAATGGAGTCGTTGTCAGAACGCCATTAGAGAGGCCGCCTCAGATATACTCGGTTTCGAGCCACCACCGTCGAGAAACCCCTGGTTTGATGATGAGTGCTGTCAGGCCCATGTAGAGAAACAGAATGCATACATGGCCACATTGCATCGACGGACGAGAGCTGCCTGCGAGCTCTATGAACAGAAAAGGAGGGAGGAGCATGCGCTTCTGAGAGGAAAAAGAAGGAGCACGAGAAGCGCGAGATCGAGGAGATGGAGAGATGTTACTGCAGGAACGACGTTCGAAAATTTTCCCAGAAAGTAAAACGAACATGCCAAGGCTATAAAGCCAGAGCAGAAGCCTGCAGGGATGAGCACGGACAACTAGTAGTGGAGTCATATTCGATGCTGAGATTGTGGAAGGACCACTTCTGCAGACTGTATAACGGCGATGATAGTCAAAATGCCGCCGTCAGGCAGAGCGAACCATTCACAATGGACGAAGACGAAGGAGAATCCCGTCCACCCGACCTAGACGATGTTAAGGTAGCGATATCGAAACTTAAGTCTTATAAAGTTGCTGGAGCAGACGGACTCCCCGCGGAACTGTTTAAAGCAGCTGGCAATGAGCTGGTCAGGAACATACAAGATATGGTCGAAGAATGCATGCCCGATGAATAGAAACTCAGCGTCGTATGCCCAGTCCATAAGAAAGGAGACTCCTATGACTGCTCCAATTACAGACGGATAAACTTCCTGAACATCGCGTACAAGATTCTCTCTGCCGTACTGTGTAAGTACCTGAATCCGTTCGTGGACAATCTGATAGGTTCCTACCAGTGTGGTTTCAGGCCAGGAAAATCCACGATAGACCAGATATTTACACTACGGCAGATCTTGGAGAAGACCAATGAATTCCAGGTCGACACGCACCATCTTTTATGGAGACGAGCTATACAGAGCCATGTCATGTTTTAACATTCCTGCCAAACTCGTCAGACTGTGTAAGACGACTATGGAGAACTCTCGCTGCTCCATTAAGATCGGAGGTGAACTACCGATCCCTTTGATGCTTAAAAGGGTTTTTGACAGGGTGACGCACTGTCATGTGATTTCTTTAACATCATACTTGAAAAGATCGTGCGGAACTCTGCGGCCAATACAAGAGGTACGATCTATTTCAAGTCTGCACAATTGCTTGCCTACGCAGATGACATTGACATTATTGGACGGACAAAGCGAGACGTCAATAAGGTGTTCGCAAGCATTGAAGCAGAAGCGGCTAAGGTGGGTCTAAGGGTAAATGGGGACAAGACCAAACATATACTGTCATCCAAGAAAAACGCGCAATACCGACGTCTTGGTCAGAACGTTACCTTCGGCAGCTATATTTTTGAAGTAGTCAAGGACGTCGTCTATCTTGACTCGATAGTGACAAGCAGCACAGCAATGACACCAGCGCTGAGGTAAAACGCAGAATAACTCTTGCCAACCGCTGCTTCTTTGGGCTCAAGAGGCAACTGCGTAGTAGAGCCCTCTCTCGAAAAACTAAGGAATCCCTCTACAAAACCCTAATAATCCCGGTCCTCCTCTACGGCGCTGAGGCTTGGCCTTTACCAAAAGCCTCGTCTCTCGAGGTTGGTTTCGAAGCGGTGATGTCCATTCGCTCCTGGGTGCCCTGGTCCACCCCGAACTGTAGCGCCACCTAAGTAATCAAGTCAGTCCCGCAGTACGCTTGACCGGTATTTGCGTCTAGATGGCTTGAATGCCTGAATTCTCACCTTAAATCTTATCGAAATTCTTTAAAGGAGTCAGGCTTTGGGTACAACAGATGCAAGATGGGCTACATAAGGTTGATGACTAGGTGTAAGCCGAATAGAAATCTGAAATGCCATGGCTTTAGTCGTTATCGCGGTTTTAAATCTAAGATTTACCTTTAACAGCGTGTGCCACTGAGTACGCCAAATAAGCAACCTAATAAGGACCGTTTAATAGGTGACAACAAATAATTAAAAAAAAAAACCCTAATTCCCCCCTTTGGGTGTCGATGTGAGCACCAAGAGACAAACGACTGTCGAGAAAACTTTAAGCATAATTTTTAGCTGACTTCATTCACATCAGGACCCAGAAGTTCATGCAAAATAATGGAAATGTCCATTCCCACGACCATACACAGACAGAGAGCAGATAGCTCGAAATGCCATCCTCTTGTTACTTTCATCGTGATATCTACGTACAGACACATTTACAAATGTATCTTTGTCGCCAACAAAGTGTGGAGGCAGTTCATCTCGCTAAGTCTAGACCCTGTCAACACTAGGAATTTTGAAAAAACACCATCACACACTATAGTATCTATGTATGTATCTGGCTTGCTTTGCCCAGTTCGTCCTTCGGAAAATGAACTGCAAACTTAATTGAAAAACTTTTTCATTTTCCCTTTCAGCGGACGACGGACATCCATGGGTGACAGAGTGCTGCTAAAGCGAAAAGAGAAATATAGAAACGAAATAACCTTAACTATTCCAGCAATCGAAATTCACGCCTTGTTTTCCTGGTAGGCTACGATGGAACTCATACCATACTATGTAGTATGTCCTTCGTAAACCGCTACGTAGTATTTGTCTTATACGTCATCCGACAACAGCTGGGCCGCTTATTCGAGTACTCTCTGGGTGTGTGCACCGAATGTCCTGCCAACTTTCGACAAACATTTTTCGCCATCCAACCATCGAACCACTTTAACCGACTTCTTTTGTGGACGGGTCCAGGGCTTATTGCAACCGTCGATCCATAAATTTTGCAACTTTCAAGTCTGGAACAATACAAATTTCCGGAGTCCTTCCTATAACAATTAGCTTGGCCGCGTAAGGACCAACAGGGATATCTGTTCAGACAAAAAAAAAAACAATGATCATAAAAAGGAAAGGACAATGTTCCATCTGTAAAGGACGAAATAATGAAGTAACCGACCATACCCTTTTCGGGGTTGACCCGATGACAATAGGGAGGATGTGGAATTGGGTGCGCCACCGTCTGTGGTTGTTACGGAGAAATTAATTTCCTGCAATTACCCGATGAGCTTAATTTCTTTTGTCGATGTGACGAGTGGATTTAATGCTCAGCTTCTTCAGACAATGACCCAGTTGTCTATGGCTAGAGGTTTTATTAAAAGGACACTAAGACAGGATGCAATGTAAGCGTGTGGACGTATTACCTAATGAATGCAATATGTTACCGTGAGTTTGAGAGTCATGCAGCGGTACGAGAACACATATGGCTTCCTTCCTTCTATCTTTCCTTCCATCCGGTTTACGACTCAGTTGGGAGACGTTATTATTGTGCAATCTCAAGGAGAGAAGAACACTTTGGAAGGTGATAAAATGCCAATGGAATATTATATCATAACGTAGGGACATTAAACGGGATGACATGGACGCTGACCGTTTGTAATAGTCCGAGATAAGACACACAAGTGCGGAAAAGTATGTATCCGTAACCACGGTGGCTTCCCGTTGTTCATTTTACGAGCACGAGACCATCCTTTATGTACCGTCTACGTTGGCCCGATCAAAGGCGTCAGCCGGAGAAGGGAGCGTGAAATGTTAATTAGATTGTCAGTGTTACTCCCTTCTGGCTCATGACAGAAAGTATCCAACATACGTAGACACATGTTTCGTTAGTCCTTACTTGTGTACGTCTTGCTTGGAGATTACATCCCCGAGGGAATAGTGAAATCGAGATAATGTCAAAGTTGTCATTAAGTTTCGATGTATCACGGGGCGGAGGGACATCCATTAGATCATCTCATCAGATATGGAGAACTTTTTTTCTGTGTTTTGAGCCTTCCATATGAATAAGGATGAGAGATACGATAATTATTATCATGTCACTTGAAGTGATTACATGAATTACTATCGTCGACCCCCTTTACGATGGCGTGGGCTTCAGTGGCGTCGAATTTATGGAAATTGGACTTTAATGCGAATCGATGTTTTCAGGGATGGAAGTTCCATTGTTCTCCGGGCATAATTATCGCACGTTGATTGATATGCTGTTAAGTATGTTGATCCGTATCAGACGTGGTCGCTCCATTGCCGTTCTCTCAGCCGGGACGGGACACCGTAGCCTTTTCAATCAAACGCCTAATAACTCAATCAGCAGTCGATCAGTCGTCCGTAGCCACCAAACAAAAAAGATATAAATATGTATCTCAATCAATCATTCTAAATTAATGGAAAGTTTGTGGTAACAAATTGGAACACTTTGTAATGCTTAGTGTTCCTTTTTGGTATTGGCATTCGTTCGGGAATCGGTTTTGGTCGAGCAGTAGTTAGCAAAGGATATAGGAGACGGACTACTGCAAGTGTGAAAGAATGGCCATTAATCATTGGTGTTTTGTAGACACTGCTAATGTGGTTTCTCTCACCTGAGGCCTGTGGCCTGACGATGGTACATTCATACATATATTTATGGGTAACATACACCACACACCGATGCTATCTAGTGGGGGAGAAAATATTGAATGGAAATCTGAACATTTCATGGATTATTCACATCTGTTCCGAAAGTTGAAATTTGAAATTTGAGATTGCCACAAGGCTACCGTCTGATGTATGGCTTTCGTATGTTTTTTTTTTCGTTTTGTAATCTTCTCAATCTGAAAACAACAATTAATGGTTGTCGATTAACAATATTGTGATCAATTAGCATTGTCTAAAAGCCTCTCTTACCTTGGCTATGCGAGCAGCATAGCCAATCAAGTAGTAGCTAAGCTGTTGGTCTGCATAAGCTATGTTTGTTCATTTGAATGGCTATTAGGTTCTGTTAAGTTGGTTATTGTATCGTAGCTTCCTGGGGGTCGATTAACACTTTCATCTGCGTCGTATTATACAAGAAGCATGCGGCTTAGGTGAGAAGTGGTAACAAAACGACTTTTATACGAGTATTGGGGGGTAAGTATGACTTACTTACTTAGGTGGCGCTACAGTCCGTGGTGAACCTGGGCCTCAACCAACACGCGTCTCCAGCTGGCACGGTCTTTGGCCAGCCGTTTCCAGCGCCGTACGCCCAGTTGGTTAAGGTCCCCTCGCTCGTATTCTGCCGCGCCTTCCATCCGGAGTGGATTCGAAGACTCTGCGGGTCGGAGTTGTATCTTTCATGCGCTCTACATGGCCTAGCCACCTTAGACGCTGTATTCGTAGACGTCGTACCAGGCCGATGTCGCTGTACAACCCGTACAGTTCTTCGTTATATCTTCTCCTCCATACACCGTTTGAACAAACGGGACCGTAGATAGTACGCAGAATTTCCCTCTCGAAACGACAAAGGGCCTCTTCATCCGCTTTTGTTAAGGTCCAAGCCTCTGCGCCGTAAAGGAGGACTGGGATGATTAAGGTCTTATATAGTGTCACCTTGGTTTTCCGAGAGAGCTCTACTTCTCAATTGCCTCTTGAGCCCAAACAAACAGCGGTTGGCAAGAGTGATTCTGCGTTTTATCTCAGCGCTGGTGTTGTTGTCGCTGGTCATCATGGAGCCAGGGTTGGCGAATTCCTCAACCACTTCAATGTTATATCCGCCCTTGGTGACGTTCTGGCCGATACGTCCGTGTTGTCCGTCTCTTTTAGATGAAAGCAGATATTTGGTTTTACCCTCCATAACCGTGAGACCCATCTTAGCCGCTTCTACCTCAATGCTTACAAAGGCCTCATTGACATCTCGCTGTGTCCATCCAATCACGTCAATGTCGTCGGCGTACGCAAGCAATTGCGTAGACTTGAAATAAATCGTACCTCTTGTGTTGGCCAGTGACTCTTGCATGATCTTTTCAAGCACGATGTTGAAAAAGTTGCATGACAGCGCGTCACCTTGCCTAAATCCTTCTTTAACATCAAAGGTCTCGGTTTGCTCATTACCGACCTTAATGGAGCAGCGAGAATTCTTCATTGTCACCCTGCACAGTCGGACGAGTTTGGCAGGGATGTTAAAACTAGACATGGCTTTATATAGCTCATCTCTATACACGCTGTCATATGCAGCCTTGAAATCGACGAAGAGGTGGTGAGTGTCTTCTCCAAGATCTGCCGTAGCGTAAATATTTGGTCTATTCTAAATTTACCTGGCCTGAAACCACACTGATAAGAGCCGATCAGGTTATCCACAATCGGTTTCAGGCGTTCACACAATACGGCAGGGAAGATCTTTTATGCGATGTTAAGGAGACTTATTCCCCTATAGTTGGCGCAGTTATAGGAGTCTCCTTTCTTATGGACCGGGCAAACGATGCTGAGATTCCATTCGTCGGGAATGCCTTCCTCCGACCATACCTTGCGAATGAGATGGTGCATGCACCTTACCAGCTCATCTCCAGCCGCCTTAAGAAGCTCAGCAGACAGGCCGTCTGCGCCCGCGGCTTTATTAGACTTAAGTCTTGATATTGCTATTTTGACTTCGTCTAGGTCGGGTGGACTGAATTCTGTTTCATTGTCGTCCATTACGAATGGCTCGTTCTGCCTGACAGCGGTATCTTGTCTATCATCGCCGTTATACAGTCTGCAGAAGTGGTCTCTCCAAATCCTCAGCATCGACTGCGACTCTACTACCAGTTCTCCATTTTCATCCCTGCAAGCCCTCGCTCTGGCTTTGTCATTCGGGCGTCATTCCTGCGGAAGCATCTCTCCACCTCCCCAATCTCACGCTTTCCGTGCTCTCTCTTCTTTCTTCTGAAAAGCGTGTGCTCCTCTCTTCTCTTCTGCTCATAGATTTCTCCAGCAGCTCTCGTTTGTCGTTGCAGCATGGCTTTATATGCCTCTTGGTTTGCTGCATGGGCTTGTTCGCATTGTTCATCGAACCAGGGGTTTCTAGGTGGTGGCGGTTTGAAACCCAGCACCTCTGAGGCAGAGTCTCTGACGGCGCCCTGGCAATGCGCCCATTCCTGCTCTCTTGTTTGTGCTGCTGTGGGCGGATTTTGAGAGAGCTTGGAGGAGACACGATCGGCAAAGATTCTGGCAGTCTCTTGCGATTGTAGCTTTCCGACGTCAAACTTACGTTGTGCTACTCGACTCCTAAGCATTCTTGATATCCTCATTCGTACCTTGGCTACAACAAGGTAGTGGTCCGAGTCGATGTTGGCCCCTCGGAAGGTTCGTACGTCGAGAATACAGGAGGAGTGTCTGGCGTCGATCGCAATGGGGTCAATCTGGTTGGTGGTCGATTGATCAAAAGACCGCCAGGTACCCTTGTGGATGTTGGGGAATCGCGTGCTTGCTACAAGGAGATTACGCCCCGCTAGGAAATCGATTAGCCTAAGTCCGTTGTTGGATGTGGTGTTATGGAGGCTATGCTTTCCTATGATCGACTCAAATATGTCCTCTTTGCCCAGTTTTGCATTAAAATCTCCTAGGACTATTTTTGTGTCGTAGCTGGGACATTGGGCATATGTTCTGTCTAGGAGATCGTGGAATTCTTCTTTGAGTCCATCGTCCTTTTCTTCCGTTGGGGCTTAAGCGCATATTACGCTAATGTTTCCAAATTTAGCTTTGATGCGGATTGTGATGAGGCGTTCGCTTATGTCTCGGAAGCTTAAAACTTTTTGTCTGAGTCTTCCTCGAATAACGAATCCGCGGCGGATAGGCGCTGTTTTTTCTCCTTATAGCAGTTCCCGTAGTAGATGTCGCAGTTTATCGTCCGTTTTTTACCTGGTCCATCTCATCGCACTTCTTGGATTGCGGTTATATCTGCTTTAAATGTGTAAGTAGTAAAGTAGGTAGGTAATTCGTACCCTCCGCGAGGGGAAGTACACACTTATGTAAGTCAGATAGGCCCTTTATTTTGCTACGAAGGGGGCAACCCCCTATTCTTGGGACCATTTTGAACTTCTTAGGTTAGGTTAGGTTGTAGTGATTGGCGTACGCCACACGTAGGCCGAAATCGGCCCATTGTAATACCACAAGGATCATACTACATAGATCATAGCGATGGAGTTGAGCTATTTTTATATCTGCTAGCTCACTTAAGTTATCGTAGAAGTTCGAAGTTTTATTATGTGCTTTACCGAGGTGTTTTTAAATATTCGAGGGTTGAAAGACAGAGCCTGCTTGACCCTAACCTTGCGAGTTCATCGGTCGCGCAGTTTTCTGGAGTATCCCTATGCCCGAGAACCCACAGTAGTTTATATAATGAACTGTTCAGCCACCTCGTCTATAGGTAAGTGGCAGTTGACAGCTGTCTTTGAATTGTGGACGACCGCTACCAAAGGATTTGATAGCAGATTGGCTACGTACTTACTTAGGCCCGGTGTGAACCTGGGCCTCAACCAACAATCATCTTCAGCTGGCACGGTTTTTTGCCAGCTCTTTCCAGCAACGCACTTCCAGTTGGTCAAGGTCACCCTCTATACTGTGGGCCACCTTAGATTCGACCGTCCTCTGCTGCGTCATTCCTCGGGGTTTGACTCGAAGACTCTTCGGGCGGAACTGTGTTATCCATTCGCTCCCTTTGAAAAGACCAAGGGCCTTCTCATCCGCTCTCATTAAAGTCCAGGCCTCTGCGTCATAGAAGAGGACCGGGATGATTAAGGTTTTGTATAGGGCAGCTTTGGTCTTTCGAGAGAGAGCTCTACTTCTTAATTGCCTCTTGAGCCCAAGGAAGCAGCGGTTGGCAAGGGTAATTCTGCGTTCGACCTTAGCGCTGGTGTTGTTGTCGCTGGTCACTAGTGAGCCAAGGTAGACGAAGCCCTTGACCACTTTGAATTCGTAGCTGCCAATTGTGATGTTCAGGCCGAGACGTCGGTGTTACGCGTCTTTTTTGGTTGACAGCCAACCAACATGGGAAAGACCCATTTTAGCCGCTTCTTCTTCGAACGCATCATTGACGTTCCGCTGTGTTCGTCCAATTACGTCAATATCATCCGCGTACGCAAGCAGTTATGCAGACTTGAAATATATCGTACCTCTTGTGTTGGCCAGGGAGTCTCGTATGATCTTTTCAAGCTTGATGTTGAAGAAATTACATGACAGTGCGTCAGCTTGTCTAAATCCTTTTTTAACATCAAATGTCTCGGTTAATTCGTTCCCGACCTTGATGGAGCAGCGAGAATTCTCGAGCTTGGCAGTGATGTTAAAACTAGACATGGCTCTGTATAGGTTGTCTCTGTGCACACTGTCATAAGCGGGTTTGAAACCGACGAAAAGGTGATGGTGATGTCGATTTGGTATACTTTGGTCTTCTCCAAGATCTCACGCAGTGTGAATATTTGGTGTTCTGTGGATTTACCTGGCCTGAAACCACACTGATAAGAACCTATCAGACGTTCAAACAGTACGGCGGCGAAGATCTTGTTCGCGATGTTAAGGAGACTTATATCCCTGTAGTTGGCGCAGCTATAGGCATCTCCTTTCTTGTGGACTGGGCAAACGATGCTGAGATTCCATTCGTCAGGCATGCTTTCCTCCGGTCATATTTTACAGACGAGCTGGTGCATGCGCCCTGTAACGAGTTCCCGATCATTTCCAGCCGCTTTAAATAGCTCGGCAGACAGGCCATCTTCGCCCGCGGCTTTATTGTTCTTGACCTTTGAAGTTACTATCTTAATTGCATCTAGGTCGGGTGGACGAAATTCTCTTGCGTCTTCGTCTGTGGCGAATAGATCATTCTGCCTGGCAGCGGTATTAGGTCTTTCATCGCCGTTAAGCAGTCTACAGAAGTGTTCCTTGAATATTCTCAGCTGTGACTGTGACTCTACTGCTAGCTGCCCGTCTTCATCCCTACAGGCATCCGCTCTGGCCTTATAGCCCTCGCATGTTCGTTTTACTTTTTCATAAAACTTGCGAGCTTCGTTCCTGTTCGACCTCATGCTTTTCATGCGTTCCACTCTCCATTTCCACCTATGTAGTATGGCTTTCTAGGCGTTTTGCTTTGCTACATGAACTTGCCCACATTGCTCATCAAACCAGGGAATTCTAGCTGCCGGTTGTTTGAATCCCAACACATCAGGGGCAGCGTCTCCGATGGCGCGCTGGCAATGCTCCCACTGTTGTTCTGTGGATTATTCCGGTGTCATCGGAGTTTGCGAGAGGTTGAGGGAAACTCGGTCGGCAGAGTTCCTAGCGGTCTCCTGCGGTTGTAGCTTTCCGACGTCAAACTTTCGTTGTCCAGCTCGACTCCGTGGCATCCTTGATATCTTCATTCGTACCTTGGCTACAACAAGGTAGTAATCCGAGACGATGTTGGCTCCCCGGAAGGTTCTCACATTTAGGATGCTGGAGGAGGGTCTGGCGTCGATCGTAATGTGATCAGTCTGGTTGGTGGTCGATTGATCAGGTGATCACTAGGTTTCTTTGTAGGTTCGGGAATGATGGGCTAACTAGAAGGAGATTACTCCCCGCCACGAAGTCAAGTAGCCGATGTCAGTTTTCGGACGTGGTGTCGTGTAGACAATATTTGCCCTTGAACGACTCAAATATGTCCTCTTTGCCCAGTTTCGCATTCAAATATCCTGGAACTATTGGGCATAGGTTCTTTCTAGGATATCGTAGAATTCTTCTTTCAGTCGATCGTGCTTTTCTTCAGGTGGGACATGAGCGCATATCAAGCTAATGTTCCCGAAAGTAGCTTTAAGGCAGATTGTTATGATGCGTTCGCTTACATCCCGACAGCTTAAGACCTTTTGCGGTTATATCTGCTTTATAGCAGATTGCCTGCACCCGGTCTGTTAAGGGACCTCACATTCCAAGCGCAGACTCCGAAGTCATTTAATCGTTTGCAGCCCCGTTGTGAGTGATCAGCAAATTCCAAATTGTTCAATTTGAAAGCAAGCAAGTATCCTTTAAGTCCAGTTCAGACCCTTTAACTATAGAACTTTGCATTTATCGTATCCCGAAGCATCTACCGCACTTTTTACTTGTTTTCCATGCTCCAGCAACAGCAACAGGTCGACTATGAACGAGATGAAAGGAAGAACTCCTTTGCACATTTGCTCCTTTTTTGTTTTTGTTTTCTAGCTAAAGATAGGAGTTATGCAAATGAGTGTGCAAATGTACATCAATCCCTTGAAGTGAAGCATGTAAGGTAGTACCACTTACCACATTTGAGCTAGAAGTCGTTCTCACTACCGTGGTTGGTGAGATGGTAGTAGAAACTACAAATGCAAGAGCTAGACTTGCTAGGATTTTTTATTTCGTCCTGAAATTGCTTTATGCATGTTTCATTAAAATTTAATTGTTTCCATCTCATCACGATTCCCATCGTTCCTCATAGACGTGTCGGTGTAGGGATAATACCCGACTTGAAGTCGCAGAATATACGAGTACATACTCCCATATGAGCAAAAGGTTTGCGGGGAGTAGGATGCGTCATCAATCACTTGCGACATATGCTGCAGTGGTAGACTCCTCGTAGACTGTACAGATACCAGTCGGTTTGTTGCACTGCAGCTTTTCAGAAAACTTACAATCTCTCCATGTGTACAACAGTAGATTTGATTAATTCAGATTCAAATTCAAATTCAAATTTCGCCACTTCAGTCAGACGGCTACAATTGAACAAAGAAAGGTCTCTGAGACAACATCTTGAGATGATGGACTAATAATGTTGGTTTCGTCGCAACCGGGTCGACGGGAATGGGAGTGATGTCAGAAGAGTGTGTCATGATGGCAAACAAGGATTCTTTGCATTTCTACAGTGTATTTGTAAATGAGGATGCCGACATACACTTGTATGTATGTACATCGCTTCAAGACGTGCAGAAGGAATGCGTAACATTCCCTTATTCGTATCGTTGGTGGTCGGTGGTCTCGTCTCAATGGAAGGTAGTAGGTAGTAATATGTAGTTACAGTGACACAACCGTCGTACGGAACAGAATTGTATAATTCAAAGGAAGTCATTTGCGGATTGTCGTGGCGACTTTGTTGCGTTTATTTACCACCCGCCCCATGAGCTCTCCCCCTAATCGTATTTTGGCGGAAATAAATGTCCTAACAGCCAACCCTTATACATGGATACGATAGAATGGAAAAAAGATGGTGTTGTGCGTGTTGTACAAACGATGCTCGATGAAGGCGTACCCGGTCCTTTCTTGATTTACATTCCGCTTTCTCTTCCCAGTCCTTGCTTCTCGCGGCGGTGTTTCCTTTTTTCTCTTCACAAACGAAAAGAAAATAACACCCGAGGGAAATGTACGGATTCCATTCCTATGCAAATATGATTTTCCGAGAAGATTGCGAACAAATTCACTTGGCATCGGCGAGTAGAAGAAAAGTTGCACGAGCAACTCAATGAGATGGCGCCCAGCCCACCACCTCGTGTTAAGTACTACTGTGTATCGGTGATGATGATGATGATAATGATGAAATTGTGAGCGGGATGATATGCTATGCTTTGTTCTTCTATTCCAGAACGATTGTATCTTCTCATTGAGGAAATCATTCGGTTGTACCTACCTACGTATTGCATGATTGTATTGGCAGCAGTGGGTCGTCGGATTCCAGTGAGATCTTTAAAACGAAACTTTTATGATTGCCATTCGTTCGGAGGGTTATATCCATAGAGTGCGTGACTTGCGTGCTGATTCCAATACGAGTATACCGGATACCATGGCATGGCATTTGTTTTGCCGAATTAGCTAAAGTTAATTGGAAATGTAATGAAAAAAAAAAACAAAAAGTAACGTTGACATCTAATTACTCTTCCGGAGAATATATTCGCAGATGAGTAGCTCTTTAATCCGTATCGAGTGGTAAAAGATTGTAGAACTTTCCACTTAAACTTTAAATCCATCTCCAGCGTCAGTTTCATTTAAATCTTATCCACTAAGCCCCCGTGCACCTTGTTCCATCATTTACCTTAATGTCAATGTAATTAACCTGGATAAGAAACAGACTGCGCCTTTGAAAATACCCTTCGGCTAGCTTTTGCACTTTGAATATAAATAAGCAGGCGACACTGCCTACGGCACAATTACTACTTTCTTTCTCTTGACTTGGCCACTTCATCTATGCGAGGTATGTACATATACCATCCTTGCCTCACTTGCACCCCGAGGCATTTATTTATGTCAGCTGGGCTACTATTGCCCACCACCAAGGAGTGGGTGGGCAACGTTCTTGTGGGAAAGCTACGGGGTAACATGGGCTGCTAGTTATAAATTCCAGGCCATGTATTACAATCAAACTGTAATTTAAATATGTAAGAACATGACAGTGTATCTATCTAGGCTATCCATTTCGCCTTGAGGATCACACAGACGGGTGTATGGGTAGAATTGCCCTGTCCATGTCCATATCCACCCTCTCTGAATGTCATCAACATTTATCAAATTCGAAATGATTGGACGAAATTCCTTGAGACAGAACACATCTGTTCCTCGACTCTATTCACTGTTTTCGAACATGAGATGTCTTTCGTTCCTTGGAATTTAAAAATATCTCTTCAAGGATATCATGTAACATGGGTGCTTCAACGAAGGGGTCACTGCTTCGGTCGAAATTTGAATTATGAAACAACCCCGAGAAAATTTGCCTATTCGGATAAGACGATAAAACCAACACATGTGTGTTCGTAATGTGTCGGGAAATCTAGTTCTGATTGAAAGGCGATGGGGGGAAAACGTCAGTTTGGGCCTTGAAATGTGTCAAAAGTGTCAGGATATAGGTACTTAGTTGAAGATTCGTTTTTACAAAAAAGGTTGTGCTAACTAGAGACGATGTGTAATTTGCATAATGTATGCGCACGTACCTATGTACATATCCTGGCCAAGTTGTCTTGGTTTTTTGGGTGGGTGCACGTTTTAATGAAGGGATGATCGATTTCGAATTTGTGTATTGGTGAGTGTACACAAGCTGTGGAGTCGTGATTGTTTAACCCAAAACAGAAATAATTTATCTTCGAGGATCCCATGCGAACGAGACCGTAGGCGGACGACAGTTTGGGTTTTTGTTTATCCGCGTCATGTCTACAAAATTGAGTGTGAATTATTGTCCAGAAAAACGATCCCACTACGTTACCAAAATATGCACGTATGCGATGGTAAAAGACTAACAAAGATCTCGTAGGAATCCGCTAAAATCCGCTCCGTATAATACCACTAGGTCCAAAACACTTAAGTAGATAGGTACCTATTTAGGGCAATGTTTTGTTTTGTTTTTTCAAAGATTTACAGTGGTGTTCTTATAAATAGCATACCCTTATTCAAATGTACACACACTGTACTTACAAGCTGCACAGGAGTAAAGCCATCATATCCCAAGGTACTATCGTTATGAATATGAAAACATACTACAAGGAAGATCCCATTGGGTTTTCCTGGTTTTGCAACCGTTAGAGCTAGTGATCATTGCAAATTACGTTACTTACTTTGGTGGCGCTACAGTCCGTGGTGAACCTGGGCCTCAACCAACAAGCGTCTCCAGCTGGCACGGTCTTTAGTCAGCTGTTTCCAGCTCCGCACGCCCAGTTGGTTAAGGTCCCCTTCCACCTGCGTGCGCCACTGATGATGCGGCCGTCCCCTGCCGCGCCTTCCTTCCGGAGTGGACTCGAAGACTCTTCGGGTCGGAGCTGTATCTTCCATGCGCTCTACATGGCCTAGCCACCTTAGACGCTGTATCCGTAGACGTCGTACCAGGCCAATGTCGCTGTACAACCCGTACAGTTCTTCGTTATATCTTCTCCTCCATACACCGTTTGAACAAACGGGATCGTAGATAGTACGATAGTACGTTCAGCCGCTTTTGTTAAGGTCCAAGCCTCTGCGCCGTAAAGGAGGACTGGGATGATTAAGGTCTTATATAGTATCACCTTGGTTTTCCGAGAGAGGGCTCTACTTCTCAATTGCCTCTTGAGCCCAAAGAAACAGCGGTTAGCAAGAGTGATTCTGCGTTTTATCTCAGCGCTGGTGTTGTTGTCGCTGGTCATCAGTGAGTCAATGTATACGAATTCCTTGACCACTTTAAAGTTATATCCGCCCATGGTGACGTTCTGGCCAATACATCGGTGTTGTCCGTCTCTTTTAGATGAAAGCAGATATTTGGTTTTACCCTCTTAACCTTGAGACCCATCTTAGCCGCTTCTACCTCAATGCTTAAAAGGCCTCATTGACGTCTCGCAGTGTCCGTCCAATCACGTCAATGTCATCGGCGTACGCAAGCAATTGCGTAGACTTGAAATAAATCGTACCTCTTGTGTTGGCCAGTGACTCTTGCCCGATATTTTCAAGCACGATGTTGAAAAAGTTGCATGACAGCGTGTCACCTTGCCTAAATCCTTTCTTAACATCAAAGGCCTCGGTTTGCTCATTACCGATCTTAATGGAGCAGCGAGAATTCTCCATTGTCATCCTGCACAGTCGGACTAGCTTGGCAGGAATGTTAAAACTAGACATGGCTTTGTATAGCTCATCTCTATACACGCTGTCATATGCAGCCTTGAAATCGACGAAGAGGTGGTGAGTGTCTTCTCCAAGATCTGCCGCAGCGTAAATATTTGGTCTATCGTGGATTTACCTGGCCTGAAACCACACTGATAAGAGCCGATCAGGTTATCCACAAACGGTTTCAGGCGTTCACACAATACGGCAGAGAAGATCTTGTATGCGATGTAAATGAGACTTATTCCCCTATAGTTGGCCCATTTATAGGGGTCTCCTTTCTTATGGACCGGGTAAACGATGCTGAGATTCCATTCGTCGGGAATGCTTTCCTCCGACCATACCTTGCAAGTGAGATGGTGCATGCACCTTACCAGCTCATCTCCAGCTGCCTTAAGAAGCTCAGCAGACAGGCCGTCTGCGCCACCGGCTTTATTAGACTTAGATCTTGATATCGCTATTTTGACTTCGTCTATGTCGGGTGGACTGAATTCTGTTTCATTGTCGTCCATTACGAATGGCTCGTTCTGCCTGACAGTGGTATCTTGTCTATCATCGCCGTTATACAATCTGCAGAAGTGGTCTTTTCAAATCCTCAGCATCGACTGCGACTCTACTACCAGTTCTCCATTTTCATCCCTGCAAGCCCTCGCTCTGGCTTTGTAGCCACGGCATGTTCGTTCTACCTTATTGTAAAACTTACGGGCGTCATTCCTGCGGAAGCATCTCTCCATCTCCGCGATCTCACGCTTTCCGTGCTCTCTCTTCTTTCTTCTGAAAAGCGTGTGCTCCTCTCTTCTCTTCTGCTCATAGATTTCGCGAGCAGCTCTCGTTTGTCGTTGCAGCATGGCTTTATATGCCTCTTGGTTTGCTGCATGGGCTTGTTTGCATTGTTCATCGAACCAGGGGTTTCTAGGTGGTGGCGGTTTGAAACCCAGCGCCTCTGAGGCAGCGTCTCTGACGGTGCTCTGGCAATGCGCCCATTCCTGCTCTATTGTTTGTGCTGCTGTGGGCCAATTTCGAGAGAGCTTGGAGGAGACACGATCGGCAAAGATTCTGGCAGTCTCTTGCGATTGTAGCCTTCCGACGTCAAACTTACGTAGTCCTACTCGACTCCTAAGCATTCTTGATATCCTCATTCGTACCTTAGCTACAACAAGGTAGTGGTCCGAGTCGATGTTGCCCCTCGGAAGGTTCGTACGTTGAGATTACAGGAGGAGTGTCTGGCGTCGATCGCAATGTGATCAATCTGGTTGGTGGTCGGTTGATCAAAAGACCGCCAGGTACCTGTGTGGATGTTGAGATGGGAGAATCGCTTGATTGCTACAAGGAGGGTCCGCCCTGCTAGCCTAAGTCCGCTGTCGGATGTGGTGTTATGGAGGCTATGCTTTCCTATGATCGACTCAAATATGTCCTCTATGCCCAGTTTTGTATTTAAATCTCCTAGGACTATTTTTGTGTCGTAGCTGGGGCATTGGGCATATGTTCTGTCTAAGAGATCGTAGAATTCTTCTTTGAGTCGATCGTCCTTTTCTTCCGTTGGGGCGTGAGCGCATATCAAGCTAATGTTTCCAAATTTAGCTTTGATGCGGATTGTTATGAGGCGTTCGCTTAGGTCTCGGAGGCTTAAGACTTTTTGTCGGAGTCTTCCTCTCCAACTGGCACGGTCTTTCGCCAACAGTCTCCAGTGCCGCACGCCCATTTGGTTAAGGTCCTCTTACCGCTAGAAAAACTTTTCGATTAAGATGATTCGAGATCACGTTGTAAAGACAATGACATCGGTCAATAACTTGATGTCTGAAGCTTACGAGAGAGTGCGTCTTAAGGTCTTAGCTCAACGGCATTCCTCTATTTTGATCAATATGGACTGACTAGCGCTGTCACTATTCTTCCACGTAACCCGTAATTTCGTGGAGTGGCGATTCCTCTATGAACTTGACGTCGTGCTCTATGAGGTTCAACAGGACGTTTCAAACCGTGATCCGAGAGACGTTGTCCGGCAGCATCAACCCCTCTATAAAGGCATTGATAATAATTTGGCTCTCAGGTACAGTCAAGTCTGCACAACTGCTTGTGTACGCGGATGACATTGACGTAATTGGACGAACACAGCGGGACGTCAATGATGCGTTCGATAGCATTGAAGCAGAAGCGGAGAAAATGGGTTTTTCGGTTAACGAGGGTAAAACGAAATATATGCTGTCAATCAAAAAAAGACGCACAACACCCACGTCTCGGACAGAACGTCATAATTGGTAGCTACAAATTCGAAGAGGTCAAGGACTTCGTCTACCTTGGCTCACTAGTGACCAGGGTCAACAACACCAGCGCTGAGACCAAACACAGTATTACTCTTGCCAACCGCTGCTTTTTTGGGCTCAAGACTAGTGAGAAGTAGAGCCCTTGAAAGACTTAAGTTGCGCTGTACAAAACCTTAATTATCCCGGTCCTCCCCTATACCACAGAGGCCTGGACTTAAACGAAAGCGGATGAGGAGTACCTTGGTCGTGTTTCGAGAGCAAAATTCTACGTTCGATCAATGGTGCCGTTTGTATAAGCGGGGAGTGGAGGAGAAGTCACAACGAAGAGCCATACCCGGCAGCGGCCTAATACGACGTCTACGGATCCAATGTCTAAGATGTAGATCGAATGGAAAACACAGCTCCGGCCCGAAGAGTCTTCGAGTCCAACCCGGAGGGGCGACGCAGCAGAGGTTAACCGAATCTAAGGTGGCGCACATAGGTGAAGGGGACCTTAACCAACTGGGAAAGACCGTGCCAACTGGAGAAGTTTGTTGGTTGAGGCCCAGTTTCACACCCGACTGCGGCGCCACCTAAGTCAGTAAATCAGACACAGAACTCAAAATTAAATTTAGCCCTCAGGTGAAATAGAACCCCATCCAATTGACCAACTGGAAAGAGTTGACTGGGGATATGGCCTACTAGAGGGCGTTTTTGAATGAGATCTAGGTTTATCCTATGCTAGCTATATAGCAAATATTCTATTTATTCATAGCGGGGTTACATTGGAGTGGTATGCATAAGACATTTTTCAGATCGCTATAGTTAATACAAACTAAAAATAAAAATACGAGTTCGATGACAAATCAATTAGATCGAAACCATGAATTATGTACGTGCACGCGTTACCCTATCAAACCAAAAAATCCTTACTCCCATGGGCTGCAAATACTCATTTGCACTCAATACCTAACACATCGGTAGGGAATAAGTCCTGTAACAGAGCATACATAAATATTTCAAGCCCCACTCGCTGGAAGCAAATTTTAGACTTCAAGCAGGTGGTAGCTAAAAGGGTGAGCTTGACAATTGTCAATGGTAGCTGGCAGCTAAAGTGTAAGTGCAGAAATAAAAACGAAATCGATTGTTCATATAATAATACGGCGGGAGAGAGTCCTTTGATAGGGGTATCCTTTTTCAACGTCAGACCCGGTTGCACGACTGCTTTGTTTATTGACACAGTGTCAATTTGTTTTCAACCAGACCGTGTGCTCTATATGGTATATGGTGACATGTACGTCTGTGCAAGCATGTATAAGTGGTGACCCTTGGGCGAGGATTTATAGGGATATGCTGTGCTGGACTTGAAACGTGTGTCGTGTGTGAGAGCGGTGTGTTTTCGGCTTTTGTTTGTTGGATTGGATTAGATTGGCTTTGGCTCGGCGGAATGAGTTGAAAACCATTCGTGAAGGGGAAAGGATGATTTAATTGGATTTTGTAATTTTTCCCTCGCCTTTTTCCTGTTTTCCATGCCGAAAGAGAATTCTGTCGTTTTGTAAATGGGCCAGAGTTATGAATGGAACAACGATTGCGGTCTGTGAAGCGAATTCAAAAAGAAAAAAGGAAAAAACAGAAGCAGTATCGGTTGATAGTGGGTTTTTATTGGGATGATTTCACCCCCGGCTAATTAGTTTTAATTAATGGGCTAGTGCCAGCAAATAGCATGAGGCACTGTGACCCTTATAGATCTATTGTACCTTCTAGCGGATTAGACGAGCAGCCTCTCCACTTCCTTAATGAAGTTGAGAATGTCTGCCGTAAAAGATGAGATGATCCCCTCAGGAGTCATAACTTCACTGAAAAGGATACGCTTCCTGAGATCTAAAAGAGCACACTCACACAGTATCAGGCAAGATTTTTATTTTATTGGGATGATATCTCAGTCTACAGTGTCCCATAAGGTAGCTGACTAGTCTTCTGATATCTACTCTATTAAAAGAGCGTTTTTTCAGGGGCCGTATAAATCGTTTCGATTGGCAAAGTCCTTGAACGCTGTTCTAAAAGGACAGGTGTTTCCCACTTGTCTAAGAAAAAGTTGGACTTAGACTTGGGAGGGCTTCACAAAGGTTCCGGACCTATGTATGTATCTCTCGCTGGAACCTTTCCTGGCGAGTTGTGCGGCGATTTCATTGCCCTTACTACTTTTGTGCCCTGCAACCGACCAGAGTTTGTTTTAGTTTCTTTTGGCTAAGTCTTGTCGGGCATAATGGCATTCCTTAACCGATCCTCAGTTCGTGCTATACGACCTCAGGACTGTAAGCGTAACTCTTATGCCAGTCTCTATGTTTAGATTCACGCATATTAGGTTGGCATATAATTCCACTTGGGAAACACCAGGACTCATTCCTAAGGCCTTCGAAATCTTCCGATTTGGTCCAAAATTGCCGGCGCCAATGTCAGAAACCACATCTTAGCCATCAGTGTACCACATAGGGCCTTTGACATTAAGCAAGGGATCACTGGTTTCCCAAACTGTGCAGTTTGGGATCAATCTCTCAAATTTCTTGTCTAAAGTGAAGGTGTGCGTCCGAAACCCTTTTTTTTGTTTTTTTTTTTTTTTGCTTTTTTCTAAAGTTCGCGCAGGTTCAAGAGCTTAATTATAATGTTTATTACTCGACCTGAACGGAGTGCAGTGGTTTGGATCCTAGATGTTCATTCACTACTCTCCAGGGGTGGTTGTCCTAGATATGGCCAGCCACTCACCCCTGGTCAGCCACACTCGACTAACCAGTCAACAGCCACACTCGCCTAGCCAGCCACACTCGCCTAGCCAGCCACACTCGCCTGCCTAGCCACACTCGCCTAGCCAGCCACACTCGCCTGCCTAGCCACACTCCCCTGGCGAGCAACACTCCCTTGGACAGACGCACTTTCTTGGCTACCTACACTGCCCTGGCCGTCCACTCTCCCTGGCCGCCAACACTCCCCTGGCCAGCCAAACCCCCCTGGCCGGCCATACTCGTCTGGCCAATCACCCTCCCCTGGCCAGCCACGCTTGCCTAACCAGTCACAGCCACCTGGCCAACCAAACTCGCTCGTCCACCTACACTGGTCTAGCTAACCGCACTCGTCTGACAAGCCACCAGCCACGCTCGTCGGGCCAGCCAAACTCGTCTGGTCAGCCAAACTCGCCTGGCCAGCCACACTTGCCTGGCCGCACCACATTCGTCTGGTCAACCACACTCGCCTGTCCATCCCGATCCCCCTGGCCAGCCGTACTCGCCTGGCTAATCACACTCACCTGGCCAGTCACGCTCGCCTGGCCAGCCACACTCACCAGGCCAACCACACTCGCCTGTCCACCCATACTGGTCTAGCTAGTCACACTCGCCCGGAAAGCCACCAGTCATATTCGCCTGGCCAGCCACACCCGCCTGGTCAACAACACTTGCCTGGCCAACTACACGTGCCAGGCCAGCCACACTCGCCTGGCCAGCCACACTCGCCTGGCGGCCAACAGCACGCTCGCCTTTCCAGCCACACTGGAAAGGCCTGGCCAGCCATCAACCACACTCGCCTGGCAAACAACACTTGCCTGGCCAATTACACGTGCCTGGCCAGCCACACTCACCTGGCCAGCCACTCCTGTCTGTTCAACAACACTTGCATGGCTAACTACACGTGCCTGGCCAGCCACATTCGCCTAACCTGCCACACTCGCCTGGCCAACTACACTTGCCTGGCGGCCATCGGCCACACAAGCCTGATCAAAAACACTCGTCTGGCTAACCACCTTCGCCTGTCCACCCATACTGGTCTAGCTAGTCACACTCGCCCGGAAAGCGACCAGCCACATTCGCCTGGCCAGCCACACCCGCCTGGTCAACAACACTTGCCTGGCCAACTACACGTGCCAGGCCAGCCACACTCGCCTGGCCAGCCACACTCGCCTGGCGGCCAACAGCACGCTCGCCTTTCCAGCCACACTGGAAAGGCCTGGCCAGCCATCAACCACACTCGCCTGGCAAACAACACTTGCCTGGCCAATTACACGTGCCTGGCCAGCCACACTCACCTGGCCAGCCACTCCTGCCTGTTCAACAACACTTGCATGGCTAACTACACGTGCCTGGCCAGCCACATTCGCCTAACCTGCCACACTCGCCTGGCCAACTACACTTGGCGGCCATCGGCCACACAAGCCTGATCAAAAACACTCGTCTGGCTAACCACCTTCGCCTGTCCACCCATACTGGTCTAGCTAGTCACACTCGCCCGGAAAGCGACCAGCCACATTCGCCTGGCCAGCCACGCTCACCTGGCAAGTCACACTCGCCTGGCAAGCCACACTAGCCTGGGTAGCCACACTAGCCTGGCCAGCCACACTAGCCTGGGCAGCCACACCAGCCTGGGCAGCCACATTCGCCCGGCCAACAACACTTGCCTGGCCACGTACACTTGCCTTGGCCAGCCACCAACCGCACTCACCTGGGCAGCCACACTCGCCCGGCCAACAACTCTTGCCTGATGACCACCACCCACACAAACCTGGCCAACCACACTCACCTGGGCAGCCACGATCGCCTGAGCAGCCACACTCACCACAATGCCGTATTGTGTGAACGCCTGAAACCGTTTGTCGATAACCTGATCGGCTCTTATCAGTGTGGTTTCAAGCCAGGTAAATCCATAATAGACCAAATATTTACACTACGGCAGATCTTGGACAAGACTCAGGAATATCAAATCGACACTTACGACCTTTTCGTCGATTTCAAAGCTGCATATGACAGCGTGTAACAGAGATGAGCTATACAAGGCCAAGACGAGTTTTAACATCCCAACCAAACTCGTCCGACTGTGAAGATTGACAATGGAGAATTCTCGCTGCACCTTTAGGGATTTAGGCAAGGTGACGTGCTGTCACGCAACTTTTTCAACATCGTGCTTGAAAATATCGTACAAGAGTCACTGGCCAACACAAGAGGTACGATTCATTTCAAGTCTACGGAATTGCTTGCGTACGCCGGCGACATTGACGTGATTGGACGGACACAGCGAGACGTCAATGAGGCCTTTGTAAGCATTGAGGTAGAAGCGGCTAAGATGGGTCTTAAGGTTAATGAGGGCAAAACCAAACATCTGCTTTCATCAAAAAGAGACGGGCAACACCGACTTATTAGCCAGAAGGTCGCCATGGGCGGATACAACTTTGAAGTGGTCTAGGGATTCGTTTACCTTGGCTCACTGATGGCCGGCGACAACTACACCAGCGCTGAGATAAAACGCAGAATTACTCTTGCCAACCGCCGCTTCTGTGGGCTCTAAAGGCAATTGAGAAGTAGAGCCCTCTCTCGGAAAACCAAGGTGACACTATATAAGACCTTGATGATCAGAGGCTTGGACCTCAACAAAAGCAGATGAAGATGCCCTTGGCCATTTGGGAGGTCCCGTTTGTTCAAACGGAGTATAGAGGAGAAGATTTAATGACGAACTGTACCGGTTGTACAGCGACATCGGCCTGGTACGATGTCTACGGATATAGCGTCTAAGGTGGCTATGCCATGTTGAGCGCATGGAAAATACAGCTCCAACCCGAAGACTTCGAATCCACCCGGAAGGAAGACGCGGCAGAAGACGGCCGCTGGGCGTGCGAGGCTGGAAACAGTTGTCCAAAGACCGTGCCAGAGGGAGACGCTTGTTGGTTGAGGCCCAGATTCACCACGGACTGTAGCGCCACCTAAGTAAGTAGGTAAGTCGCAAATGCGATGCCAATCGCTGTAGTACCTTTAAGGGCGTTATGTAATCATCCAAAAAGGCTCATTACGGTCAGCATAGTCGCTGTCGACGCCCATCACATATACACACATCCGAGCAAAATTACAGTTTAATTCGTGTTTAATTAAAACCGCAAACAAATAAAAGTAAATTTACAAATTCCCCCGATTGACCTCCGTCAACGCACTGTCTACCAGTTAATGTGCTCATGTCTCCCCATTCGCACATAGCTTTTTCGGGATATGCATGCACAGGTTACACATAGTTTATTCAGCATCGTGTCATTCCGGGCACGTAAACTGCAGGATTTTAATTTAAATTAAACAATAGCCGACAAGCCATTGCCACCAAGTGACACGGACGACGCACGAGGTGCCACTTTGACGCGCGGGGGGCACTAGAGGTGGATGGCCTCGTTTTGTGCCATTCATGATGAGCGCGACAGTTGGGGTTAGGTAGAGGCAATTTGAGTATACTTGATGGGATGTGTATCCTACAGCTTTTTTCCTCATCACACCATCGTCGGTCTGTCCTCAATCTTTGAGATGGAGATAAAGGTGTCTTCCACCTGAGTGGGTTCTTAAGCGATTTCAATTTAACAGCGACATAAGCCACGCTGACTTGTGGATAGTGACAAATTGAGAAGTTTCTAATCTACAATCGATGGCGTTATAGTATCTCATACGAGTAACTCGTATCTCGTGGCGAAAGTTGTATTGCTGATCTGACAGCAGAGAGACATGTTTTGGAGCTTTCCTTCTTTTTAGGGTTCCGTACCCAAAGGTAAAACGGAACCCTATTACTAAGACTTCGCTGTCCGTCCGTCCGTCCGTCTGTCTGTCACCAGGCTGTATCTCATGAGCCGTGATAGCTAGACAGTTGAAATTTTCACAGATGATGTATTTCTGTTGCTGCTACCACGACAAATACTAAAAATAGAACAAAATGAATATTTAAGGGGGGCTCCCATACAACAGACATGATTTTCATCCAAAAAATCCTGCCTGCAACCAAGATCTGTCATTTGATGAGGTAACACACATAGCCTCTTTCATATTTATATATACAGATGGTACGGAACCCTTCGTGCGCGAGTTCGACTCGCACTTGGCCGGTTTTTGTTTTTTTTGGGCTTTAATCCCTAATAGGATAACGGTTTTAAAGATGCTCCATATGTAGATACAAATCAAATTCTGCTTAATTTCACCCAAATATCAGCTCCCCAATTATACCCTATTTTGATGAGATAAACGAATACAGACGTACGGGAGATGTGGGAAGACGGGTAGAAGGCCTGTTCAGGTCTTATCCCAGTCATTTTACTCGTAATTTGATTTCTCTCTCCTTCAGTGATGACATACAGAAGGTTGTTCCTTTTAATTCTTCTTTTTTTTGAATTGGACCAACAGTAACAGTTCGAGTAAGTGAAATCGATTTTCGATTTTATATTCCTTCAACTGTCGATAGCATAGACCGTCAAGACGAGAGACGAGAGTGGATACGAATGAGAGGAAAGGAAAGGAAGTTGCCTGCTTTTCATATTACGATGGGAGTGTCGTGTCGTGGCAAAAACAAATTTAATTTCCTTTTGCGCCTTTGAAGATGCAAAAGACAACGATGTGAAGGGAGCGATACTGTGATACTTGCTCGTCACTAAAAGCGGAAATTAAAAAAATCAAAAAAAAAAAAACGAAAAATAAATAAACCTCTTGGGATCTGACGGGAAGGTCAATAGACTTAGGTATATGAGTATATTCGTATCTTTCATCAGTCAATTATGCTATGTACGGTATGTTATCGTTTTCGAAGATAAGAGAGAAAGTCCCTTGTCACCTGCGAATCACATGCGAGTGAAGTTACCTCGCCTCCCGACACATAACGTCCATATCCGTATCGATATACTCGTATCTACATCATATCATTTGATGTTTAGAGGTTAATTAAATCTATAAGAGTCGACCAAGCCCATGCATCCCATAACCAAAGCTTACTTTTGGTGGTTTAATTGAATTTTCGATTTACATTTGTCTGGCCGCTACTGGCACGCGGTGCAAAATAATTGGAAGGAGTCATAGGGCTGTCGGCAACCGGAATCTGTTTGCACATTCACTCATTCATCGGGTGGGAATTTGGTCACGTGCCAAGTTATCATGCGTCGGTTTGTGTTTACACAACTTCCAAATGCAACGTGCCATACATTTGCTGTAAGATTAAAAGCATCTCTTTCACTTTGCTTGGTCTAAAGTGATTTTTACCATCATTTGCATTTGATTTACTTATATGTTCACTCGTTCTTCTATGCCACTGGAGCGCATTCTCCTGCTCCATGTGCTGGTTGTACATATAGCCCTCGGGTGATACATTACCATATATTTGGATTTTGTTTTTTTTGCATTCCTTCTACACTTGCTTGTTCCATCATCTGATTTGATGTACGTGCATTAGGCTACCGGAGGCAAAGAGTTCACACATAAATCAAATTAGTGTCACAGAATAGCTCACTTTGGCTCACGGCTCTCTCGACATTCGACTCTTGGGATAGCCACGGGCGGACTATCATCTAATCGAAAGTTATTGTGAAAATTTAAATGAAAATTAATTGAGTTTGGCCGTAAGGAAAATTCAGAGAGACACTATTTTACCACCTCTGATAGTGCTTTTTAGGTCTCGTTTCAACCTGGGCTACATCCCTCAACTCTGGTGAGAAGTCAACCTTGCCTTCATACCCAAGATTGGAAAGCCAAGTGAACAACCTAAATTAACAAAAAACTGATAGAGCTCCATATTAGAGGTATCCTGGAGAATCAGATACCACTGCATCCTAATAAGTATGCATATTGCAAAGAAGGTCTCCGTGACAGTATCGGCGTCTAAAGGGTGTCCACAAGTAGGAGACCATTCACCCCTTCTCTGGTCTATACTTATCGATGACCTTCTACGCAAGCTAACTACTCGTGGCTATGAGGTCATGGGATATGCTGATGACCTGGTAGTCGTTGTTCCGGCATGTGCGAAACTGCTGCCTGCGAACGCATGCAGCTCGTGCTTCAGTTTGTCTCTAACTGGTGTGGCAGACAAGGTTTATCGATTAACCCAAATAAGAAAATCTTAGTCCCGTCTACAAAGAGGAGAAGGATACAGCCCTGCTCCGTCTTTCTAAATGGCACAAACATAGGATTTTCAGGAGAAGTTAGGTATCTAGGTATTGACCTCGATCGCAGAATCAACTGGAACTCCAGTATTAAAAACAAACTTACAAAAGCGACTAAGGCCATGTGGGACTATCGACGCACTTACCGTAAAACCTGAACTTAAACTTAAGGTAGTCCACGGGGTATATACCGCGATAGTAAGACCTATCATCACGTATGCGTCCACGGTATGGTGGACAAAAGTTAAGCAAAAAACGATAATCATTAGGCTTCAACGTCTTCAGAGATTAGCGTATCTTGGCATTACAGGCGCAAAGCAATGGGCTCAGGGTAAATCCCCAGAAGACGGAGCTTGTGCTCCAGAATGCACAAAATTTCGGAAAACTGCCCAGTCACTTTACTTGGCAGCAGGTTAACCTATTCCTCCAGTGCCAAATACCTTGGCATTGTACTAGACAGGAAACTAACCTGGAAGAACAACACAACCGAGAAAGCAAAAAAAGCAACTATAGCTCTCGACACCTGCAAGAAAGCCCCGGGAAAAAATGGAGATTCAACCCCGAGATCACCCTATGGCTCTACATTACGGCCACTCCTCCATCCTGAACAACAGGATAACTATGGCAGAAAACTTAGACCATATAGAACTCACCACAGTCTCTGGGAAGAACTTCAGGATAACTTACCCGTACAGACAGAGCTGGACCCAAACGCAACCTCGCAGGAACTGCGTGGATTTCTACATTGGCGGGTCAAAAATCAAAGACGGGGTGGGTAGTGGAGTATTCTGCAAACAACTAAAGCTGAACAAAGCTCTAAAACTACCAGATCACCTCGGCTCCTACGAGAAGCATTCTCAACTTCATTTAGGACGTGCAGAAGCTCCTGGGTTATTCGGCTAGCAGACACAATAGATCTGTAAAGGTCGAAGTGCCCTAGCATAGGTATAGGTATGTGGTATAGGCGCGACCCGCAAGGCCCACACGACTAACTTCCCGACGCAAAAGGAGGGGTTTTATAAGTTTGAGGTGTTTGTGTGTCTGTCTGTGGCATCGTAACTCCTGAACGAATGGACCGATTATGATGCCTTTTTTTTTTTTTTTTGAGAGCTAACGTGAGGGAAATGGTTCTTAGCTGCAATTTGTGTCATTATGTCATATGTCATTATGTCATTGTTGTGTTTCAAGGTCATTAGCTCCTTTTGTTAGCTGCGGTAGGATTCTCGATAGCTCGGTAGTTCTAAGTTGCATAGTTACGAGTGGAATAGTGGAATGAACCCGATCTCATGTCAATATCGTCCGCACGCACATGTGCACATACGTACATACACGCCAAGGCATCTCTATAAAAACCTTGAATTTGGATTCTGGTAACCTGGAAACTTGGAGAAATGTGAAAATTTGGAATTCGCAAAATCGACCCCATTAGAATAACTTCCCACTGGGAAGTTAGAAAAGGAAAATGCTTTTAAAATGTAGGAATTATACCTAAACGTCGCATCAGATATCGTATGCTCTTCAAGCACCTGTTAAGGACTCAAGACAAGAAACTAGTGAAGGTAATAATACCAATCATACCATACCTTGGGGAATATGTCTTTTTCAAATACCAAACACGGTTCATTGAATTGTCTCTAGTAATATTCGGAAGCATATCGAAACAGGAAGAAAAGTTCGTCTTTCTATCTACTATGTACCTACGTATCTACTAGTATAAGAAAAAAGTTCTATCTTTTACTTCACTAAGTGCATCCTCCCCCATGGTGCTGTCTTACTGTTCCGTCTGTATGTACCTTGGGGCTCTTTCAGTCCAGTTCATTGAAATGGATTTTATTAAAAGAGATTTTCATCCGAGCTGTATCCTCATATGTACATAGGTACAACCATGTACACCAATCTCGGATAGGTGACATGTCAAGCGAAAAATAATGTCATCTCAAAGGAACATTTGATTTTTTCAGGTTTTTTCTTTTTATACATAAATACGTATATCGAGGGTGACACCTTGTGTAAGCTGAGGATGCTCATCACCCCATAAATGAATGTCTCCATCTCAGTTTCACGTTGTCATCGTCGTCCCCGGTAAGCGGATCACTATATGGGAATGGAGAGTGAGGAGAGGAAGATAGTCACATTGTCTATCTAGAAGAGTGTCTATATGTAGGTGATTGGCTCTTTGATATTGTCGTGTGTAAGTGGAAAGAAAAGATTTAATTAAATCGATGTTTGCTTACTACAGTCGCTTCTTCCAACCTCTACTCTACTCGTACTCCATCCAGTATGATGTCTTTGTGGTATCTAATAAAATTGGCTAACTTGATTGGCCACATATTTGCACAGACTGTGATTTTAGTGCTAGCTAAATGGAAGGAAACGAATATCGTTGGAGCGTCAGGGGGAGAACACGAAACATGACGTAGTTGAGGATGGTAGATCCTATCAATGGTATAACCAGCACGATACTGGTATCTATAATTAGCATCATCAACATGGTATTAGATGTGCAATCGATAGTCAAACAATAGGTAAATAGAAATTTTCTTTTTTCTTCCAATCAAACTGCACCTAGATTGTCATTGCCCAGCCCAACCTCAATTTCGAATTCATTTCACACTACTGATGTATAGATAGGAGTACGAGTACCACGCTTCAGATTGAGGTGGTGGCGCAGACCTCAAACCTTTAGACCAGATTAAAGTCACCGCATGCTACAGTATACAGTCTACATTGGTACACAGTCGTAGTAAATCAAACTTGCGCTGGCAGTCACATTTGCACAATTCGTTGCACAACAATACTCGAACCACACGTACTATACGTACGAGTGTGTTTGAGATATCAGCAAGAAACGTGGCTCAAGGCATGACATTCAATAAATTTAAGATTTGTCTTGTGCAAAACTTGGTTTCATGGTGACTGTCCACTGACGAGAAGGTGAACTTAAATTTTATTTCAACAAGAGGGAGTGTCGCAAGTAAGATTTGATAATTACTCACTCGTATGCAAGAAAGTATGTAGATAACACATGCTTAACTGGATGCAGATACTTTTTGCTTACTCGTCCTGCTGTGACGCTGGGTTAATTTAACATTATTGAAACTAAAGCAGTCTGGGCGCCCTTCATGCTCCGGATATAATCCATCTGTTTAGCACGTAATCCCCGCTTTGCAACGCATGGCACGTCTCGTTTATGTATCTGCTCCCACAAACCGGATATGCGATGTGTGATGTGCGATATGCAATGCATACATATGTATGTAAGGTATGTACCTCCTCCTATATGCATATTGTCAATAAGTCGTGATCCTATTAAATGCTCAACTAAATGCCAGCGATGTGGTTACATTTTAATTCGAAAAATCACTTTTACCCTGCACCCAGCTTGCATCGAAACCAAACAACCAAGAAAGTATCGCATCGAAGAAGCAATACTTTTGAATCAAATATGAATCCAATACGGATCATCGGACAACCATTGAACGTCTTCTGCGACTGCTTCTTGAGATGCTTTGCTCCATATTTCCATGACTATGACTACAGGCACTCGTTGGACATGAAGCCTTTTCTCTTTTCCATACCAATATCGCCGTCAATATCGTTTCATATGCTGCTTAAGCTGCCGGAAAATTGCGTCCACGGGATGAGGGTTTCAATATCCTATATCCTAGGTATTTACAATATAACCAGATGTGCTTGTCGTGTTATGAAATTGCATTAAAATAATAAATTCTTTGAAATACGTACTTCAGCTTTGAGTGAGAAAATCAAGCTGGTCATGGTTCGGCTGCGAAGCAGATACATAGTCACGATGTTTACTTGACGTTTTTATTGATTTATTTTAATTTAAACTATGGTAGAACGTGAAATTGTTGTATCACCAATGTCCCGCATTGGCTTTAGAGGCACGTAGATACATCTGTACAAAGGATCTATGTATACAGCGTTGTCAATTTTATTCATGCCTCGGTCTGGAATAAATTAATAATCATTTTGATTCATGTGATAAACAATTAAATTGCAATTTACTGCACAAGTGATACTTAGATATTTATGCCAGAGATTGGTATGAATTAAGAAAGTAGCTCGTAGCCCTTGTAGCCCATTACAATTAACCTTCGTTGCTGATTGTACCCCACTGTCTACTGTCTGTCTTGCAACTATTCTTCGTCGTTCCGTATCATATCAGCCACATGCGGAGAGGTTTCTGTGACAGTATCGCCGGCTAAAGGATGCCCACAAGGAGGAGTCCTTTCACCATTGCTTTGGTCGATAGTCATCGATGATCTACTACGCAAGCTAACTACTCGGGGCTACGAGGTCATCGGATATGCTAATGACTTAGTAGTCATTGTGCGAAACCACTGCCTGGGAGCGCATGTAGCTTGCGCTCCAATTTGTCTCTGACTGGTGTGGCAGAGAGGGTTTATCGATTTACCCAAATAAGACAATCTTAGTCCTGTTTACAAAGAGGAGGTATAACGTGGGTACGAGAGGCTAGTGTCGTGGGGTGCGGACTTTGTCTCAAATTTAATAATTAAAGAACAAAAAAAAAAAAAAAAAAAACCAAAATAGACAATTAAAAACAATCTTAATCAAGTTAAAATGAATTGTTTAATATGCAAAGAAAGAATTGACCGTAGTGATTCTTTTAAAATTGATTGCATCGACTGCAAGTGTTTCTTTCATTGTGTGTGTGTCAACATCACTCAACCTGACCTTGAGTATATGAACTTAAATAACCGAAAGTTTCGTTGTGACAAGTGTTCCGCTCTTCGCCGGAAATCATTACAACAACAAGCTGTTTCTACGGGTGCCTTAGTTCAGCCAAAACAACAACAAAAAGCCGTGGGAACAGCAAAAAATCATGCGAAACCACAGCAGCAGTCTACAACAATAACACTACCTATCAACACGGAACAATCCACCACCCATCAGAATGCAGAAGTCGGACTACCAAAAAACTGTAGCGAGAGCAACAGTGCGATAACCCTTCAGTTATTGTACGAGGAGATTATTAACCTAAAGAAAATAAACTCTGAGTTTCTCCAAACGGTACAACTGCTGAAAGAAGAAAACGCTGCACTGAGAACGAGAGTCACAAGCCTGGAAAGTAAGCTGAATTGGAGAGAACAGAAGCAGATGGAGGATGTCATAGAAATTGTTGGTGTTCCAGAGGTAAGCGATGAAAATGCACTGGAAAGTGTGCACAAAATCTTCAGTGCAGCTTTAAATGTCACTGTTTCCCCCTCCGAAATTCAAAAATGCTTCGTGAATCGTGTTGATAATAAAAAACAAACTCCCAACTCTAAGCCAAAAACAAATATTATTCGTGTTCACCTATCTTCAAGTGATATTAAAAAGAGGATCATGAGAAGCAGAAAAGATGCACAAAAATATCTTAACACCTCGTTATTTGGTGATGGTAGCAGAAAAAGAATATTTATTAATGACTATTTCACGAATTATACCAGGGCTTTATTTCTGGCGGCAAAGAAAATAAAATCAGAAAAACATTATAAATACTTGTGGTTTAGTAACTCGAAAATCTTGATGAGAAAAGTTGAAAATGGTAGCGTCCTCGTTATAAGGTCGTTTGATGATTTAGCTGCAATTGTTTAATAGATGAGTATTATGCTGACTGATAGTACAGATCTTATTTATGAAGACACTACCATTAAAACCGTAAGAAGTATCTATGATAGTATTTTGTGTCATAATTCTAACGATACAAATCCTGTGTTTATTGTGCATCAAAATATTAGAAGCCTGCGAAAAAATATTGATGTGTTGCTATGTAATCTAGAAGTCTTTACATTTCCTCCTGATTTTATTTTTTTGTCGGAGATATGGATCTATTCTTATGAAATAGAAGACTTTAGAATCCCAAACTACGATTTTTATGCCAATTCTGCGGGAGGTGTAGGAGTAATCGTTCGGAATTCATACGAGTGTAAGGCAGTTAACTTTAGTTTGAATAGTGCAGATGTAATAAAAATCACTTGCAAGATCTGCAATGAAATCGTTAACATTATATGTGTATATAGAGTTCAGTATGTGTCCCTTCAATCATTTTTGAATGAGTTCTCCGTCCTTTTAAGCCATGAAAAAGGGGAAAATCTCATTATTCTTGGTGATTTTAATATAGATATCCTAAGCTCCAATTTTCTAGTAGATACATTCAGTGCTTTAATGGCTGAGCATGGATTAACTTCGTTTCTTAACGAACCAACTAGACCAGCTTCTGGCACTTGCCTCGATCACATATTTGGTCGTTTTTTGAATACAGAATCTGGACTATGTGTTAGTGTGAACCTTGATCTGCAGATTACTGATCACTGTTTGACTGGGTTAATCCTCAATGACTTAAACAACAAAAAGAATGCAATGACCATTACTCCCAAAGTAAGCAGAATTAGCTTTAGTATGCTAAATGATAAACTACAGCGTGAATATTGGGAAGAAATTTTAACATCTAATAACGCCTCTCAGGCGTACAGTATTTTTTTAAGGACCCTAACAAATCACATTGATAATTCCACCTATTCCGTAAGACGTAGAAAATCTAAAACGAGACTTAAACCTTGGATGAATAATCTTCTTCTCAGAAAAATAAAACTCAAGCAGAAGTTACTTATCAAATGTTTGAAGCATCCAAATAACTCTGCTTTGAAAATTCGTTTCAACCAACTATGTCAAATAATTAAAAAAGACATCACCATTTGCCGCAAAAGGTACTACCAAAATAGGATAAACAATGCACTAGGGAATATTAGAAAAGAGTGGGAAGTTATAAATAATATAATTAATCCAAATGTACGGAACCATAGCACATCCATTGTAATTGAGAGCGGAACTTCTACTATCACAAATACTGCAGAAGTTGCTAACGCATTCAATGAATACTTTGCTTCAGTTGGACAAATACCATCTTCCAATATTCCGCTAAGGATCTGCAATTGCTGCTTTAGAACTGGATCTGGCGTATGTGCCACTACAAATAACAGCTTCTTTTTTGAACCCATTACAGGGTTCGAACTTTTGAAAATTATAAACTCACTGAAGAACACAAATTCTTGTGGCTATGATGGAATTTCCAACATCGTCTTGAAAAAAGTAGCCCTTAATGTTGTTGATATCTTAGCTCATATTTTTAATCTAAGCATTTTTTCGGGAAAATTTCCTGATTTGCTGAAATGTGCCAATGTAATACCTATTTTTAAGAAGGGCAATAGGAAAGATAAATGCAATTATAGACCGATTTCCTTACTTTCTGTAATATCAAAATTGTTAGAGAAAGCAATAAAAAGCAGAGTTGTGAAATATCTCAACAAAATCAAATTCTTTAGCGTAAATCAGTTTGGGTTCAGGGAAAACCGATCGACGGAAGATGCACTTTTAGATTTTTGTACATTTATCTATAAAGGGCTCGATTCAAAGAATTACTGTGCTGGGTTATTTGTAGACATAACCAAAGCCTTCGATATGGTTGACCACAGCATTCTTCTGAAGAAATTGCATGGTTCGGGATTTCGTGGATTCATATTAGACTGGTTTTCTTCCTATCTCACTAATAGATCACAAAAAGTGAAAATTGGGCATACTGTAAGCAGTACTAAGGTAATCAACATAGGTGTTCCCCAAGGATCTGTCCTTGGACCAATTTTATTTTTGAGTTATGTCAACTCGCTACTAGAACTCCCATTTACTGGTAAAGTTAAGGCCTTTGCCGACGACTTAGCATTTGCATATGACTCAACTAACCGCCTGAGTCTAGTTGCCGACATTAATCACGATGTCCACTTGCTAAGGATTTGGTTTGCCGAACACAAATTAGTAGTAAGCAATAAAACTAAGCTTGTATATTTCGGTCTTACCATACAAGAACCACCAGATATTGATATCATATTCCATGCTTCTAGTTGCTGTAGATATAGTTTACAAAACTGTACTAACCATGTGATAAACAATGATATACCATTATATGATGCAAACAGAGGCTGTAATCCTGATTGCTTTAAAATTGAAATTGTTGAACATTACAAATATCTAGGTGTTATTATTGACAATACTTTGAGTTGGTCTCAACACATCTCAATATTGAAGCAATATCTGCTATCATCTCTACGCAGTCTCTACCGTCTGAAAAAATACTGCCCTACAAACACTCTAAGAACCATTTATTTTGGAATTGTTCACTCTCGATTGCAGTATGGTTTAAGCTGCTGGGGTGGCGCCTACCGTAATAAACTGCAACAGCTGGTTGTACTACAAAAGAACGCAGTAAGGATGATATGTAAATCGGTTCGTTTAGCCCGCTCCATGGAATTATTCAGAAAAATGAAAATCCTGCCTCTAAGGCATCTTTACGTTTTTAAAGTCCTTAAATTTTTTTTCATAAGAGGTGGCTACCTGCAGAGCCCTAACACTGACTGCTATAACCTAAGAAACACTATAGGATCTATCGTTTGCATTCCTCCTTTTCGCACCTCGAGATTCAGGAATTTTTACTCGATTGTTTCTTGCAAACTGTTTAATGGACTTCCTTATCATATACGAATCATTAGAATACTATCGAATTTTCTTAAAAACGTAAAAGCATGGCTTCTTGATATTGATCACAATGAAATCGAATCTTTGATGCATTATGTTATTTAATTTAACTTTGCCTTATTGTTATATGTTGTTTTTTTTTCTCTCTCTCTTTCTTGTATTAAACAATTTATACATTTGTTTTAAATTTTATAATGTTGTTCACCCCACATTGTACATATTTGAAGTGATATTTATCGCTATTTAGCTATCTGAATAAAAAATGTCACTACCTATTCTCATTCAACCTAGTTACTTTGTGAATTTAGAATTTAGAACTATATGAATATCGAATGTATAAGAATGTATAGAATAAGTAAATAAATAAATAATAATAATAATAATAATAATAATAATAAAAGTATAGCCCCGTTCAGTCTTTCTGAATGGCACAAATATAGGATTTTCAGAGGAAGTAAAATATCTAGGTATTGACCTAGACCGCAGACTCAACTGGAACTTATGAAAGCGACTAAGGCCATGTGGGCCTGTCGACGCACTTTCGGTAAAACCTGGGGACTTAAACCTAAGATAGTCCACTGGTTATACACCGCGACATTAAAACCTATCGTCACCGACGGGTCCATCGTACAGTAGACAAAAGTTGGGCAAAAAACTACAATTCTTAAGCTTCAACGGCTTCAGAGACGTGTCTCGGCATCACAGGCGCTATGCCAACCTGCCCCATGGCAGCCCAAGAAGCGCTCATTGGACTCACTCCACTGCACCTTTTTATGAAAAAGGTGGCATTACGAATTGCAATCAGAATTCTTTGTTCGGGAACAAATATGCCATGTAGACCCGAGGGCCACATGTCCAGATTACAAGACCATCCCGAGCTGGATATGATTACCACGGTCTCGGATGCATTACCATACACCTTCACGTTTGACAAGAGATTTGAGAAAATTGATCCTAAATCGCTTAGCATGGGAAAACAGTGATCCCTTGCTAAATATGAAAGGCCTCAGGTGGTGTACGGATGGCCCCAAAATGGCTTCTGGCGTTGGCGCCGGCATCTTTGGACCAAATCGCAAGATCTCGAAGGCCCTGGGAGTGAGTCTCAGCATTTTTCAAGCAGAATTGCATGCCATCCTAACATGCGCCAATCTAAATCTTGAGACTGGCATTAGAGGAGTAACCATCAACCTACTCTCTGATAGCCAAGCAGTGCTCAAAGCGCTGGGTTCGTACAGCACTAACTCAAAAATCGTCGAGGAATGCCATGACGCCCTACAACACCTCGACAAAAGAAACAATGTTAAACTTTGGTGGGTACCAGGGCACAAAGGTATCAAGGGCAATGATATTGCCGACCAACTTGCCAGGAAAGGGTCCAGCGATAAATATGTAGGTCCAGAACCATTCTGTGGCACTCTTCTTCTTAGACCAGTGGGAAAAATTGCAATACCTGTCCTTTTGGAACAGCGTTCGGGGACTCCGTCAATCTAAACGACTTATACGGCCCCTGAACAAACACTCTGGTGATATACTTAAACTCAATAGGGTGGATATCAGAAGACTAGTCAGCTATCTAACAGGACACTGCGGTCTGAGGTATCATCTAAAAAAAATTAGCCTCTCGTCTGAAACTGAGTGTTGGCTCTGTCTCGAGGACGAAGAGACGGCGAAACACATACTATGTGAGTGTGCTGCTCTCTGCTATCTTAGGAAGCGTATCCTTCTCAGCGAAGTTATGACTCCTGAGGGGATCACCCTGGCTCCTATGAGAAGCAGTTGAGATGAAGTTGAGAATCATTATGGAAGTGGAGAGGCTCCTCGGCTAATCGGCTAGCAGGCACAATAGATCTGTAAAGGCCGCAGTGCCATATGCTAATGGTAGCACTAGCACCAAAAAAAAAAAAAATTCTTCGTCGTATACAGGCATATATGATGTATGTATGTATGTTGGCGTTACAGTCCATGAAGGACCTGAGCCGAGCTTCTCTCAATCACCCATGTTGTGTGTGATTTCATTTTCCCATAGGTGAAAGGGACCTACAGTTTATTGCCGGTTCCGAACGGCGAATTTCGAGAAGCTTTTCATGACAATTTTACTACAGGGGGTTTTGTCAGAACCCCGCTGAGGGCGGGCATCATACTGCACTAATAAAATCTGCCAAAGTTCCCTAACCTCCGAGCCCAGAGCATACAGCTCTCCTTTCCATCTTTGGACTCTGGCCTCTAAAATCCCCTCTTTGACCTACCTACATTGTTTGTCAACACCAATTTGGTACTAGTGGGATCCTGTTCTTCGGTCGTCTTGACATAGCTGGGAGGCATAAGTAGACAAACGTCATCTCGATCAGGTCCCTCCAGCAGAGAGTCGAAGGGGTCTTGCTCGAATGAATGGAAACCAGTACGAGAAGTACTTTTTTTTCTTTTTCCTCTTCGTGCCGCTACAGACCGGTGTGGTCTTGGGTCTCAACCAACAAAGCATCTCCAGTCGCGCACACCAAGTTGGTTCAGTTCCTTCTCCACTTCTGTGTACCATTTGAGTCGAGGGCGTCCTCTATTACGTTGTCCCTACGACTCAGATTCAGAGACTCTTTGGGCTGGAGCTGTGTTGTCCATAAGCTATATATGGCCTAGCCTAGCGTTGGATTTGTAGACTCGTATAGCTCTTTGTTAAATCTTCTCCTCTTGATGCCATCAACGCTAACAGGACCAAAAATCGCACGCAGAACTTTACACTGGAAAAGACCAAGAGCTTTCTCATCCGCCTTTAATAGCGTCCATGCTTCTGCGCCATGGAACAGGACAGGGATGGTGAAAGTGTTATATAAAGCCAACTTGGTCCATATTGAGAAGACTTTATTACTTAATTGTGTCTTAAGCCCAAAAAGACGAAGTTAGTTATTGCAGATCCGAGGTAAGCAAAGTCCTTGACTCCCTCGAAGCTTTTGCTGCCTATTGTGGCGCTCTGTCCGAGACGTTGATGTCGTGCGTCCTTCTTTGATGACAGCATTTACTCTGTTTTGCCCTCGTTTACTTCAATTTCCAGACCCATTTTGGCCGCCTCCGCTTCATTGACGGCTCACTGTGTTTGACCAATCACGTTAATGTCATCCGTGTAATCTAGCACGGACTTTTAGAAGATTGTGTCCCTAGTGCTGACTTGTTAGTTTCACACGATCTCCTCAAGTATGATAGTAAAAAATTCACATGACATCGCGTCACCTTACCTAAAACCCCTTTTTTGACATTGAAGGTCTCGGTAAGTTCGTTACCGACCTTGATGGAGCAGTGAGAGTTATCCATGTTCAAACTACACAATCTGATGAGTGATCCGCATCCAAGACAGATTCTACAGAGATCCACATAGCAACCTGGCGGTCTCCAGATGGTCAAACTGCCAACCAAATTGACCATGTGCTCATAGAGGCAAAACATGCTTCAAACATCCTGGATGATAGATCGTTGAGAGGGGCAAACGTCGGCTATGACCATTTCCTAGTGGCAGCAAGACTCAGACTTTGTAAAGTTAGAAAGCTACATCAGCTCACCAAGAGCAGGTTCAACATTAGAAGCCTGAGCACCTCATCAGAGATCAGCAGAGACTACAGAGATCAACTGAGCGGCCCATGAAGGACCAGAGCCAAGCTTCTCTCAATCACCCATGTTGTGTGTGATCTATTTACACACAGGTGAAAGGGACCTACAGTTTAATGCCGATTCCGAACGGCGTGAGTCGAGATAATCTTTCATGGCAAGCATACTACGGGGGGTTTCGCCAGTACCCCGCGAAGGAGGAATATCGCGAAATAACCATTCGATGGCGATGGCGTTATCGGGATCCGAACTCGCTCATCGTGAGCCGGAGTCCAACACACTAACCACTGCGCCACGGCGCCCTCAGTCACCACCTCGGAGAAAATATAACGATCGGCAGCTATAATTTCGAGGTGGTAAAGGAGTTCACATACCTCGTGACAAACATAAACTCCACTAATGACATCATAGTGGGGATCCGCTGCTTCTTCGGCTTGTCAAAACAGCTAGGGTATAAACTCCTGTCCTGAAGAACGAAGGTTGTGCTCTACAAGACTCTTATTCTGCCAGTCCTACTATATGGAGCCGAAAGCTGCGCGATAAGCAGGACTTCCATCGAAAAAGTAATTCTGCGACGAATATTCGGTCCTATTTACAAGGAAGGCGAATGGAGGAGAAGACATAACGGCGAACTCTATGAGCTGTACAAAGATATGGATATAGTCCGGAAAGCAACAAAGCATCGACTACCATGGATAGCAAAACTACGGCTTCTTTGAATCCGAGCATCCTGGCCGAAGAAGAAGGGCGAGACCGAACCTCCGGTATAAAGACCAAGTGATCGCGGACATAAGACAACTTGGTTTTTCCGACTGGAAGCAGCGTGCTCGGGACCGGCAAAGATGGAAGGCTGTATTAACTCTGGCCCAGACCCTCCATTGGTTGCTGGCCTGATAAGTAAGTAAGTAAGTAACTGACTTAAGTAAAATTAAGAAGAAGACTGGTATATGTAGGTATCGATCGTAGCAGGGTTGTAGATTTAGGAGAATCTAAAAACTTATCCCTGCAATGCGTATTAAAGCGAAATCAGAACGTTCAAGACACTCCATAATAGACAGGGTTTAGCTATTCAATAGCAGCATTTATCACAGTAAGTCCTTATGTCTTGGAAAATCTAGACTCTACTCTAGCTGTCCAGGTAAACACCATTGACTTCGGCAGACCGTAGTGGGCCAAGGGCTTCTTCGGTCTAGTAATGTGACAAATCTAATCGAAGCTTAGCTGAGCTTAGGACGCTGATAGGTAAGGCACTCTAAACGTGACAGGCACGCCGAAAGGCTCGGAATAGATGATGACGACTTTTTTTTTTTTACAAAAGCTGTATGAACGAAGAGGAGGAAAGCATGCCCGACGAATGGAATCTCAGCATCGTTTGCCCGGTCCATAAGAAAGGAGACCCCTATAACTGCGCCAACGATAGGGGAATAAGTCTCCTTAACATCGCATATAAGATCTTCTCTGCTGTATTGTGTGAATGCCTGAAACCGTTGGTGGATAACCTGATCGGCTCTTATCAGTGTGGTTTCAGGCCAGGTAAATCCACAATAGACCAAATATTTACGCTGCGGCAGATCTTGGAGAAGACCCAGGAAAACCAAATCGACACTCACCACCTCTTCGTCAATTTCAAGGCTGCATATGACAGCGTGTATAGAGATGAGCTATACAAAGCCATGTCCCTGCCAAACTCGTCCGACTGTGCAGAATGACAATGGAGAATTCTCGCTGCTCCATAAAGGTCGGTAATGAGCAAACCGAGACCTTTGATGTTAAAAAAGGATTAAGGCAAGGTGACGCGCTGTATGCAACTTTTTCAACATCGTGCTTGAAAAGATCGTGCAAGAGTCACTGGCCAACACAAGAGCTACGATCTATTTCAAGTCTACGCAATTGCTTGCGTATGCCGACGACATCGGCGTGATTGGACGGACACAGCGAGACGTCAATGAGGCCTTTGTAAGCATTGAGGTAGAAGCGGCTAAGATGGGTCTCAAGGTTAATGAAGGTAAAACCAAGTATCTGCTTTCATCTAAAAGAGACGGACAACACCGACGTATTGGCCAGAACATCACCATGGGCGGATATAACTTGCAAGTGGTCAAGGAATTCGTCTACCTTGGCTCACTGATGACCAGCGACAACAACACCAGCGCTGAGATAAAACGCAGAATCACCCTTGCCAACAGCTGTTGCTTTGGGCTCAAGAGGCAATTGAGAAGTAGAGCCCTCTCTCGGAAAACCAAGGTGATACTATATAAGACCAGTCCCCCTTTACGGCGCAGAGGCTTGGACCTTAACAAAAGCGGATGAAGTTGCCCTTAGTCGTTTCGAGAGGAAAATTCTACGGTCCCGTTTGTTCAAACGGTGTATGGAGGAGAAGATATAACGAAGAACTGTACGGGTTATACAGCGACATCGGCCTGGTACGACGTCTACGGATACAGCGTCTAAGGTGGCTAGGCCATGTAGAGGGCATGGAAAATACAGCTCCGACCCGAAGAGTCTTCGAATCCACTCCGGAAGGAAGGCGCGGCAGAGGACGGCCGCATCATCGGTGGCGCACGCAGGTGGAAGGGTACCTTAACCAACTGGGCGTGCGGCGCTGGAAATAGCTGGCCAAAGACCGTGCCAGCTGGAGACGCTTGTTGGTTGAGGCCCAGGTTCACCACAGACTGTAGCGCCACCTAAGTAAGTAAGTGTATGAACGAAGAAGTCAGCATGACTTGTCTAGTTCGCGTTTCCAGTCATTTAAGTGAGTCCCGAAATCGGATGTCAGATCACTAAAAACCTAACCAGGCCTAAACGAGGCGAATCAGCTTAACACCCTAGTCTAACCTAACCTTACCTATTTGAGTTTATATCATTTCGAAATACCCCAGAGTAATTGAAATAATCCGCATGCATTCAGTTAAAAATTGGTTCGTGGGAATCGGGATTAGATACTCGGAGACTTAGTCCCACAGTCGAATTCCCATGGGTCTACTTGTTGGAGCCAAACCACAAATTATACTCGACACCACCTCGACAATGGTCTGAAGCGAGTTGCAAAACTACTATAAATCTCATGTTAAATGTTCCAAAATTATGTATGACTTCATGGACAGAGCAGAGAGACTGTCTGTATGGGTACATGCTGCTACTACATCAGCTGTGGAATTCAATTCACACTACAAATTGGCAATGAGCCAACTAGAAGCTCCCATCAGACACCGCCGACTGTGGTGATCAGGATTTCAGTTCATTGGAAATTTATAAGTTCACATTTGTAATTTTTGTCAAGTGCAGGCACTCGGGTATTCCCGTGAAGATATGTATGATGTATCTCCTCGCTGTCTGGGTTACTCATAGACTTCTAGCCCACAGATTCGAGGTAATTTAATCAAAATCGTATTCAAAGTTTCCGGAAGGATTCGGCCGGGAAACCATAGACGTACGGCACGGATGTACGTACATAGAATGATATTAAATTGGAAATGTGACACCTTTGGTACTAATTCGATTTGCTTGTTCCATTAATGCATTGCGAATGTAAAGCGAGAGGAAAGGATTTATTCAGCCACGTGTTTGTGGTGGCAATCGTCCTTTTTCTGTTTTGTATAGACTAAAACGCGCCAGTGAAACGCGCAGTTTAAATTAATGAAATTGTCTGTAATGACACGACATACCGCAAAGTAGACTTAAACGAAGTAATATGCTGGTCTATGGGAGCGCTACCACTATGTACTCCGATCTCAAGCAACTTCACTCTATACTGTGCCCCATTACGGTCTTGCTCAATTTTCACAATATAAACCTGGGATTGTACCCTTGGGGACAATTTCGTGCGAGAAGGGATGGAATTTTATAGTGCTGATGGGCTATGTGTGTAATTTTATTGATAGCTACTCATCAATTGGTAGCTAAATTCAGCTGATGATGGGGTCGCCCTCACTATGGAATCACTTTCACCACAACCACCACCATCGGTGCTCTATACGATGCCGATACGATGAGCGTTTGCTGTTTCTTGACATGGTAAACGTGCGGATGAATGTAAGTACATACCCATTCATGGGGGTTTCTGGACACATTCTGCGACAAAGGATTATGTACACTTGTGACGATATTGATTGTAACGATATTGTAGAATGGTCTCATACACAGTGTCCAGAAATGCGTGCAGAATTTGAAATTTGCGCATTTTGTGTGGTGCGAGTAACGTGTTGCCAACGGAAAAAAGTAAGCTTGCGTGACAGCTGTCAGTTCAGCATTATTAAAATTGGCCAATAACCGAAGGAACAACATGACGGTGTTGTTAAACATCCTTTTAAAAGGAATCTAGACATATCTTTTGACATGGGAATTTAGAAGGAAAAGTGCGCCAGGTAAACCAGTTTATCAATCAACATGCCCCTCCAACTAGCACGATCTATTGCTAGCCTTTTCCATTGCCGCACATCCAATTGACTGAGGTTCCCTTCCACCTGTACGTCCCATCTTAGGTGCGGCCGTAACTCTATTTCTCGTCCCTCGAGGTTGGATTCAAAGACTCTCCGGGCTGAAGCTGCGGTGGCCATTCGCTCTACATGGCCTAGCCATCTTAGTCGATGAATTTGTAGACGCCTAACTAGACTCATGCCGCTGTACAGTCCGTAAAGCTCTTTTGCGCCATCCCCGTCTGCGTTTATAGAACCGAAAATCACACGCAAAATCTCTCTCTCAAAACGGCCAAGGACTTTCTTATCCGCTTTTGATAGTGCCCATGCTTTTGCGCCATACAGCAGGACCGGGATGATAAGGCTCTTGTATAGAGTCAACTATTACTCAATTGCCTCCTGAGCCCAAAGAAAGAGCGATTGGCAAGAGTGATTCTGCGTTTAATTTTGGAACTGATGTCGTTGCTCCAGGTCACTGAGGAGTCAAGGTTAACGAAGTCTTTAACTACATCAAACTTATAACTGTTATACAAACGTTCTAGCTAAGAAGTCGGTGGTGGGCGTTCCTTTTTTAATGGCCGCATATATTTACTCGTAGTTTTGCCCTCATTTACTGCCAAACCAATTTTCGACGCCTCCGCCACCCCTCGCTATACTTATCCGATTATGTCGATGTTATCCGCGTATGCGAGGAGTTGTGACTTGTGAGTATTTGAAATAAATTGTGCCCCTTGCGTTGGCGAGAAGATGTAGAAGAGATCACACGACAGCGCATCGCATTTGCCTAAATCCTATTTTGGCGTCAAAACTTTCGGTCAGGTCTTCACCGATTCGGATGGAGCAGCCAGCGCTCGCCAAAGTCATCCTGCATAGTCTGACGAGTTAAGCAGCGATGTCTAGCAGGTAGACTGTCGTATACGGCTTTGAAGTCGACAGCTAGGTGGTGAGTGTCGACCTAAATTTCATTGGTTTTTTTCAGAATCTGCCATAGTGTGAAGACGGTGGTCGATGGTGGACTTCCCTGGCCTGAAGCCACACTGATAAGGATCTATCAGCTTATTTACAAAAGGCTTCAGGCGTTCACACAAAACGGCAGAGAAGATTTTGTAGGCGATGTTAAGAAGACTTTTTCCTCTGTAGTTGGCGCAGTTGAGGGGGTCTCCTTTCTTGTGGATCGGGCAAACGATGACGAAACTCTATCCTCGTCCTCTATCCTCTATCCTCTCTCTAGCATGCGCCAAATCAGGTCATCTCCAGCTCTGTTGAAAAGCTTAGCAGACAGTCCCTCTGCGTCAGCAGCTTTATTTGACTTGAGTTTCGATATCCCGATCTTAACTTCGTCGAGGCCAGGCGGAAGGAATTCTCTGCGATCTTCCTCGTTAAGAAATGGACCATTCTGCCTGACAGCAGTATATTGATAAGCACGGACGTTAGTTAGACGTTACCACGACTCTACTACTAGGTGTTGTCATCCCTACAGGCTTCTGTTCCGGCTTTATAACCTTGGCATGTTCGCTTTATCCGTTGATAGAGCCTACGAACGTCATGCCTGCAGTAACACCTCTCCAAGTCCTCAGTCGTGCGCTTTTCGTGTTCTTTCTTATTTCTCCTGAGCAACAGATGGTCCTCCCTTCTTTTTAACACGAAAATCTCATGAGCTGCTCTTCTAGACAGCGGGGCTTTATACGCCTCCTGCTTCGCTGTGTGAATCCTCCTGCACTCCTCATCGAACCAGGTGTTTTTTCGTGGTGGAGACTTGATGCCCAAGACTTCAAATGCAGTATTTTCCAGGGCTTGTTTGCAAAGGTTCCACTGTTCACTGTTGTTCTATCTATCTGTTGCGTGGAGGGTCGAGGTGTAAGAGAGAGCTTAAGGGAGACGTGATCGGCAAAAGGCGATAGTAGCTTTCCGACGTCATAACTTTGCGCTCTTACTCTACTCCGCTACGTTCGTGATATCCGTAGGCGTATCTTGGCTACTACCAGATAATGGTCCGCGTCGATGTTAGCTGCTTGAAATGTTCGAACATCAGGAAGAGTGGAGGAATATATATGGAGGAGCGTAAGCACGTACTTACTAGGAGGAGATTTCATCCCGTAGCAAGATCAATCAGCCTGTGTTCGTTATCGGAGGCATTGTTTATCGATGACTCGTTGAAAGACGCTTTCCTTACCCAGCTTAGCACTGAAGTCTTCTAGTAAAATTTTGATATGATATCTGGGACACTAGGCATACGTTCTGTCTGGGGGTCTTATATAGCGTCACCTTGGTTTTCCGAGAGAGGGCTCTACTTCTCAATTGCCTCTTGAGCCCAAAGCAAAAGCGGTTGGCAAGGGTGATTCTGCGTTTAATCTCAGCGCTGGTGTTGTTGTCGCTGGTCATCAGTGAGCCAAGGTAGACGAATACCTTGATCACTTCAAAGTTATATCCGCCCATGGTGACGTTCTGGCCAATACGTCGGTGTTGACCGTCTCTTTTAGATGAAAGCAGATATTTGGTTTTACCCTCATTAACCTTGACACACATCTTAGCCGCTTCTACCTCAAGGCTTACAAAGGCCTTATTGACGTCTCGCCGTGTTCGTCCAATCACGTCAATGTCGTCGGTGTACGCAAGCAATTGCGTAAACTTGAAATAAATCGTACCTCTTGTGTTGGCCAGTGACTTTTGCGCGGTCTTTTCAAGCACGATGTTGAAAAAGTTGCACGACAGCGCGTCACCTTGCCTAAATTCTTTTTTAACATCATAGGTCTCATTACCGACCTTAATGGAGCAGCGAGAATTTTCCATTGTCATCCTGCACAGTTGGACGAGTTTGGCAGGGATGTTAAAACTAGACATGGCTTTGTATAGCTCATCTCTATACACGCCATCATATGCAGCCTTGAAATCGACGAAGAGGTGCTGAGTGTCGATTTGTTATCCCTGGGTCTTCTCCAAGATCTGCCGTAGTGTAAATATTTGGTCTATTGTGGATTTACCTGGCCTGAAATCACACTGATAAGAGCCGATCAGGTTATCCACCAACGGTTTCAGGCGTTCACACAATACGGCAGAGAAGATCTTATATGCGATGTTAAGGAGACTTATTCCCCTACAGTTGCCGCAGTTATAGGAGTCTCCTTTCTTATGGACCGGGCAAACATATTGCAAATGAGACGGTGCATGAACCTTACCAGCTCATCTCCAGCCGCCTTAAGAAGCTCAGCAGGCCTGTCTGCGCCGGCGGCTTTATTAGGCTTAAGTCTTGATATCGCTATTATGACTTTGTTTAGGTCAGGTGGACGAATTCTCTTATATCGTCGTCCACAACGAATGAATCGTTCTGCGTGACAGCGGTATCTTGTCTGTCATCGCTGTTATACAGTCTGCAGAAGTGGTCTCTCCAAATCTTCAGCATCGGCTGTGACTCTACTACCAGTTCTCCATTTTCATCTCTGCAGGCCGCCGCTCTGGCTTTGTAGCCATGGCATGTTCGTTTTACCTTATTGTAAAACTTCCGGGCGTCATTCCTGCGGAAACATCTCTCCATCTCCTCGATCTCACGCTTTCCGTGCTCTCTCTTCTTTCTTCTGAAAAGCGTGTGTTCCCCTCTTCCCTTCTGCTCATAGATTTTGCGAGCAGCTCTCGTCCATCGTTGCAGCGTAACTTTATTTGCCTTTTGTTTTGCTGCATGGGCTTGTTCGCATTGTTGATCGAACCAGGGGATTCTAGGTGGTGGCGGTTTGAAACCAAGCACCTCTGAGGCATTGTCTCTGGCGGCGCTCTGGCAATGCGCCCATTCCTGCTCTATTGTCTGTGCTGCTGTGGGCGGATTTTGAGAGAGCTTAATCTTGTTTTATGGCGCAGAATACTAGCCATTAGTTCTCTCCCGTTAGTAGTTTCCATGGTCAGGAAATTTGCAGATGGTACCATGAGGAAGTGGAGGTAGGACCTTGCCAATGCCTTTGTTAGTCTTTTACCATCATCAACCACTTTCTCTACTCTATTTCTTGCGCGAATTTTCCAACAACATTTATTACTGAATACATCTCCAGCGTTCTATTATTTCGTCGCTCACTGTAATCACATGATGTCGCAATAGTACAACGGACTTACTAGACAGTCTCATACACATCCTATGATCCCAGACTTCATACTTTGGGAATACGAATACGTGCAACTACCCTAGTCACGTCTTGTACTTCGCCCCGCCGAAACCGTCTACACCTAAAACGTAACACAGACATCTCCTCGAGGGATGAATAAAGAGATTCTACTCTTATTAAAAAAATGCCAGCAAAGGTTTCAAATTTCAATGAAATCCAAATAAAATAAATGGAACAGCAAATCTTTTATGCACGAGAGCATCATCAGGGGTAGAAGGTGGCTAAACAATAAAAAATAGAAACCCAAACAGCACTATGCTGGAATGTAGAAGGACGAGTACGACCATGAGTGTGAGTACTTTGGACATTTTTGTTTTTTGAGCTGCAGTATCGCATTGGAATTGGAATTCCTGATAAAGCAAAATGGATTGTGAGTGGTGACGGTAAAACTGAGATAACACCTACCGCCGAATGTGCACTCAATCTCGCCGACCATCGAGGGGTAGGATATCATGCCGAAGGGAAGAACGCCGCCGCTAGAGAGTGGAGAGCTCTATCAGCTAAACTCAATCGAAATAATGGACCTGAGCGGTAGATTAGAAGTTGAATAGTGAAATTGTTACCCGGAGGGTTGTTGTATACCTTTCATCGCAATCACAATGCTGCGGTTGTATTTGCAGTAGATAATCTGCTATTAATGAAGCACAAGATGTTTGTGTCGTCGCGACTTTTGTCCTGTCATCGTTATCATTCATCTATACTAGATATTTGAGGTCTATGTAGTGGATGCCTTCCTTACATTGTCCTGTTTTTCTCTTGCTATATCCGATGACAAAAGCTTCGAGGTGAAAGGACCAAAGCTATTGGGCCTTTTATGGGAGACGCCTCTGTAAGTTCTAAACTTGTATTATCTACAAACAAAGAAAAAACAATTACGACGGGAAATGTCCACTACCAGAAAACAAGAAAGCAATTCTAGGTGGACCTCAACTGAGAGATAGTAAACAAAGCACACAACAAATCAATTCTTACTGCCTCCTTATCGCAGGCCTTCAGACCCCACATTCAATTACACTTAGACGATAGTCACAATATGCCAGCAAAACATATTTCACTTCACTCCCAAGAAGCAATTAGGAAAAACTTATCATTCTCAAGCACCATATCAGGGCGTTCATACCATGGTATTAGGATTCTGAGCAACAATTCAACGCATACGCGCACTACGGTCTGATATATACATATTCCCTGCGCTGATTTTAATTAGCCACCTTGTAGTCGTTGCCATTTTTCGAAGATGGCATAGGCAATTTGTCATCTTGTTTAATTTATTTCCCAAATCATCAATCATCACCCCGATCCACCCACCGTTCGCATGGGTATCCTGTCTCCTATCACACTCTCAGGCATCCTCTTCGTCTTGGTTGCAGTATTTATAGCTCGCGTGTGATGACACTAGATGAAAAGTCCCATTTAGTTGGCAGCTCGAAGAGGAGCTGGCGGCAGTTTAGAACGATTTATACCAGAGTACGAATTGGATTTATGAAACAAAGCGCCATAAGCACTCATAACCTCACTTTTAGATTTAATATGCGTACACCGCCACCTTACCTAATTATTAACGCTTCTTTGATTTCTTTATGAAAACTGAATTTAATTATGACGCGAGCTACTCTCCTGCGGTTGCGAGCCAGGTATTTTAATTACGTTTGCCAAGGTGCCTAAATTGCCTGGGGACTGCTTAATAGCAACCAACGGTCGCTCGGGTGGGTGGGTGTTTAATTAAAAAAAAAAAGGAAGAAAAAGTACAGAAGCCGTTTTCCTGTTTTCCTTTTCCTTTCTCTTTTTTATAAAAGGACGAAATCTAAATGGAATGAGATAAGAAACAAAAAAAGAAATTGCACCAAGACATTTGAGTGTCTGAAATGGGCATTCCGAGGAAAATGTCCCTAATTTGTATCACGGTGCGTCCTAAACAGAGCGTGATAAAAAGAACGAACGAATCTGTGTTTATGTGCGTACACTCTAACCCGGAGAGTGGTGTGTGGAAAGGAGGACCTTGTAAATAAGCGATGAAAGGTAGAGGGTGCGAAATAAAAGAGACTTGAACTCCAGGTTAGTACGAATTAGCATGCGCCTTCAGTAAAAGCTTTAAGAGCACAATGCGTATGACCTTGTGTAATATCACGAAAACATTTGACGGTATAATGGGTTAGGTGAAGGCGAGGGGAATGAAAAACCGAGTTGTTCAAAATATGGACTTGCCTCCGTTGGTGTCGAATTGGCTCTTTTAGGTTTAGCAACAAAAAAATAGCAACCCGGTCAAAAAAATACGTATACACTGTAGTGAATATGGATGGCAAAGGTCTAACAAAGGCCTCGTAGGGGTAGCATCTATCCGAGGGATGCTGGCCTGCTAAAAAGCGAGAAGAGCCACCGCAGTCGAACATCCTGCGCCACTGTTAGTAAGTCGCATCCCCACCTCCTTGTACTGGTGGAGATTTCCTATGAAAATTTCAGACGGGGAAGGGCGAATGGCGAGCCTCCTGCGTCAAAAAACAGGATTAGTCGGTTGGGCTACGGCCTCGTAAGCCGTAACCGTAAAAAATCCAGAAACTCCGAAACAACCACAACCCTCGGATATAACGGACCGGATTCATTCTGATGACCCTTGCAAAAATCGAAAAAAAGGACAATGATCTTCGGCTCTGTACGTAGAATGTTAGGTCCCTAAACAGGCCACGTGCAGCTGGACAACTTGCGAACGCCCTAGACCGCTATAAAGAGGACATAACCGCCATCCAGGAAATCCGATGGAATGGGCCGGGTATAAAGTGGATGAAAAACTCCGACATTAACTACGGCGACTGCTATAGGGAGAGAGGGCAACGATTGTTTGGATGCGGATTTGTTGTACGAGGTGGACTAAGGCAAAAAGTCCTAAGCTTTCGGCATGTGAGCGAACGCCTCATAACAATCTGTATCAAGGCTACATTTTTTAACATCAGCCTGATCTGCGTCCACGCCCCCACGCAAGACAAGGATGACTCCGCCAAAGATAGGGTCTACCATCTCCTAGACAGAACGTATTTCCAATGTCCAAGCAATGAATGACCTTAAAATTGTACTAGAAGACTTCAATGCTAAGCTGGGTAAGGAAAGCATCTTTGAACGAGTCATCGGCACATATAGCCTACACGACACCACCTCCGATAACGGACACAGGCTGATTGATCTCGCTACGGGGCGAAATCTCTTTCTAGCCAGTACGCGCTTCCCGCACCTCGATGTACACAAAGGCACCTGGCGGTCTTTTGATCAATCGACCACCAACCAGATTGATCACATCGCGACCGACGTCAGACACTCCTCCACTATTCTTGACGTTCGAACTTTCCGAGGAGCTAACATCGACTCGGAACACTATCTTGTAGTAGCCAAGATGCGCCTACGGACATCACGAACGCAACGGAGTAGAGTAAGAATACAAGGTTATGACGTCGGAAAGCTACTATAGCCAGAAACCGCTCGTGCTTTTACCGATCGCGTCTCCCTTAAGCCCTCCAATACACCTCAATTCTCCACGCTATCAATAGAACAGCAGGGGAACCTTTGCAAACAAGCTCTGGAAAGCTCTGCATCCGAAGTTTTGGGCTTCAATGCTCCACCACGAAGAAACACCTGGTTCGATGACGAGTGCAGGAGGATTCATGTAAAGTCTCGCTGCATAGAAGAACAAGAGCAGCTTGTGAGCTCTACGAGTTAAAACAAAAGGGGGAGCATAAGCTTCTCAGAAAAAAGAAGGAAGAGCGCTCAGGCGTGACGTACGAAAGTGTTATTAAAAGATAAAGCGAATATGCCAAGGTTATAAAGCCAGAACGGGAGCCTGCAGGGATGAGAACGGACACTTACTAGTGGAATCGCAGTCGATGCTGAGAATATGGAAAAACCACTTCCGCAGACTGTATAGCGGCGATGTTAGTCAATATACCGCTGTCAGGCAGAATGATCCATTTCTTAGCGACGAAGACCGTCCCCCTGACCTCGACGAAGTTAAGATTGCCACATCGAAACTCAAGTCGAATAAAGCTGCTGGCCCAGACAAACTCTCTGCTGAGCTCTTCAATGCAGCTGGGGATGACCTGGTTAGGAGAATGCGCCAGCTCATCTGTTAGATATGGTCAGAGGAAAGCATGCCTGGGGAATGGCGTCCCAGCATAGTATGCCCGATCGACACGAAAGGAGACCCCTCTGACTGTGCCAACTATAGAGGAATAAGTCTCCTTAACATAGCCTACAAAATCTTCTCTGCCGTTTTGTGTGAACGCCTGAAGCCTTTTGTAAATAAGCTGATAGGTCCTTATCAGTGCGGATTCAGGCCAGGGAAGTCCATACCTGTTAACTCGTTAGACTATGTAGGATGACTTTGGAGAATGCTCGCTGCTCCATCCGAATCGTTGAACAACTTACCGATATTTTTGATGTCAAAAATGGACTTAGGCAGGGTGGTGCTCTCTCGTGTGATCTCTTCAACATCGTATTAGAAATCACTGGGCAACACAAGAGGCAAAATTTATTTCAAGTCCTCACAACTCCCCGTATACGCGGATGATATTGACATAATCGGAAGAACATATTGATATTGAGGCGGCGGCGGCGAAACTTCATTTGGCAGTAAATGAGGGCGAAGCTAAACATATGCTGTCATCAAAAAAGGACGCTCACCACCGTAGTCCCGGCCAGAACGTTTGTATTGGCAGATATAAATTTGGGGTAGTTAAGAGCTTCATCTACCTTGGCTTCTCAGTGACCGGGAGCAACGACATCAGTTCCGTAATCAAACGCAGGATCAGTCCTGCCAATCGCTGTTTTTTTGGGCTCAGGAGGCGATTGAGTAATAGAGACAAAGTTGACTCTATATAAGACCTTTATCATCCCGTTCCTGCTGTATGGCGCAGAAGCATGGACCCTATCAAAAGCGGATGAAGAGGCCCTTGGTCGGTTCGAGAGAAAGATTTTGCGCGTAATTTTCGGGCGTATAAACGCAGACGGGAGATAGAGGAAAACATTCAACCACGAACTTTACGGGCTATACAGCGACATGAGTCTAGTCAATGCCTAAGATGGCGAGGCCATGTAGAGCGAACGGACACCAAAGCTCCAGCCCGGAGGGTCTTTGAATCCAACCCCGTGGAACCAAGAAACGGAGGACGGCCGTACTTAAGATGGCGCACACAGGTGGAAGGGGACCTCCCCAGCGAAGATCTTGTGTACGACATTAAGGAGACTTATGCCTCTGTAGTTGGCGCAGTCCTTTTTTGTGGATCGGGCAAACAATGCTGAGACTCCATTCCTCGGGCATGCTTTCCTCTGACCATATCTTACAAATGAGTCGATGCATGCTCACCCCCAGCCGCTTTGAAGAGCTCAGCAGGCAGTCCATCTGCGCCAGCAGCTTTATTCGACTTGAGTTTCGACATGGCAATCTCAACGATTCACTGCGATCTTCGTCGTTAAGAAATGGATCATTCTGCCTGATGGCGGTATGTTGGCTGTCATCGCCGTTTTACAGTCTGCAGAAGTGGTGATCTCGAATTCTCAGCATCGACTGCGATTCTGCTACTAGGTGTCCGTTCTCATCCTTACAGGCCTCCATTCTGGCTTTATAGCCTTGAGACATTCGTTTTATCCGTTGATAAATTCTTTGAACGTCGTGCCTGCAATAGCACCTGTCCAATTTTTCAATCGCCCGCTTCTCGCGTTCTTTGTTTTCTCTTTATAAGCTTATGTCCCTCCCTTCTTTTAAACTCATAGAGCTCTCGAGCCGCTCTTGTTTTTTTGTGTAGTGAGGCTTTGTATGCCTCCTGCTTATCTGCATGAATCCTTCTACACTCGTCATCGAACCAGGTGTTTTCGTCGTGGTGAAGCTTTAAGGCCCAGCACTTCCATTGCTGCGCTCTTCTACTGACTGAGTGGAGGATTGAGGCTTGAGGGAGATGCGGTTGGCAAAGGCACTGGCGATCTCCGGCGATAGTAGCTTTCCGACGTCATAGCTTGGTGTTCTAACTCTACTCCGCGGTGTTCGTGTTATGCGTTGATGAAGTCCTTGACTACCTCGAAATCATACCTGCCTGCAAATGTGTATGCGCGCCCTGACCAAGACGCCGGTGGTTCGAGCATATATTTCGTCTTGCGGTCATTTACCACCACTCCCATCTTAGCCGCCCCCGCCTCAATGCTCATAAAGACCTAAATGACATCTTGCTAAGATCGTTGAATTATGTCAATGTCATCGGCACATGCGAGCAGTTGTACGGACTTGAAAAAGGTGGTGCCCCTCGTATTGTCGATCTTGCACATTTCAAGGACGATGTTGAAAAAGTCACACGATAATGTGTCGCCCTGTCTAAAATCTTTTTCGACATTATAGGTCTCGGTTAAGGGTTTTCCGAGAGCTTGAGGGAGACGCGATTGGCTCTATGCAACTATTTAATGAATCTCCAAACTACGAGAATACTGCTCTTTTTCTACTCGTCAGCACGTCTTACACAAAAGGCCGGTGAAATGCAAACCAATAGTTAGTTTTGATTGAAATTTAACGTTTTGTAGTGGTTGATATTTAAAATTAAAAAAGCGAAGCACCGAACAATACCGCTCATTTTCATATTGGCAAAAATGCTCAAAATCTACTTAGGCCGAAAGCAAATGATCGGTGCATCGATGAATTTGCATGAAATTTAAAACTGTGCTCGAAAATAAAAGGCGAAACTTTGAACTATACTGCTCTTTTCTATCTTGGTAACAAATTCAGGATAGGTCTAACAGACTGTCATATGTAAACTAATCGCTATTTCTGAGCGACATTAAACGCTTCTTTGTTCCAAGGTCCAAGAATACAAATTTGAAAAGCCGGGCAATACTGCTCTTGACACAAACTTAAAATGCTTCTAACTCAAATGACTTTCAAATATAGGCCACTAGGTAAATTTGTGAGGAACCTAGTTGAATTATGGTAAATGGGAATGGAATCTCCGATAAATGTAGGCTGTTGAAGCATATATGTACATAAGATCAACTGATGCTTGTAAGAAAACTGCGATTTTTTTCTTTACTTTATAAAAAAAAATGATTACTGAAGAGCTTAAGCTATCATAGGCCACTATACGTTATATTTTTTGCGGAAGTATCTAAAACACGTTAAAGTAATGCAAAATTCCATATTCCAGATATACGTATGTGCATACATGAAAGCACTATGTGAAAAGTGTTAACACAAATGGTGAGTATAATAAAGAGCAGACGATCGGTAAGGATGCAGCTGACGGTTTCAGTCACTACGAAACGAATTCAGCATATAGTACAGCCATACAAAAAAAAAAAAAAAACCCAATGGATTGCACAGGACCTTCTGTTACAAAGCAGACTTGGACAAATAAATTTCCCGCATTTTCATTTGACAAAAAAAGGAAAAAACACATTCGCTTATGTAAATCTGTAAGGAGTTTATAAAAAAGTACTTTATCCAGTCAGATCTTAGCTCGTGTGCTGTCCTCACTTGCGGCTAAGACATTTCCATTCATACGTTACACCCTGAATTCGTCGCCTGTTTTTGTGTTTTTTTGTATCTTTTTTTGCGCCCGACCAGAGCAGCAACCTCTTTGCGGTGAAAGTACCAGTTCGAGTGCAGGGATACTTTACAATCCTCTCCATCGTTCTCGTTTTCTCTAATCCACTGTGAGTCAACTATATGGTCAACCGAGGTTCACATACTCGTTTTGTCCTAGCATCAGCTGCAATATGGTTACGAATAAAGAGGAGGAAAACACAGAAAAAAAAAAGGAAAAGTTCACGACGCGTCGCCGGCAACACAGTGACACCATCAGTAGAAAAGTGCAACTATCGCCTCCACCGCAGCAGCCAGAAATAGTACTTAAAGAAAATACAAAAAAAAAAAGAGTGAAAAAGGAAACAAGGGGGGAAAAACTGCTTTTATTACTGCTGTTGGTCAATTTAAATGCGGTCGGCGACGGGACATCGGTTGTATACACCCCCGACACTCCCCAGGTTCTCAGGCTATGAAACTCTTCGATGCCCACAGTGGTTGGTGCCGGAAAACTACTGGCGAACGGCTGCTCTTAATGCTTATAATGGATAAACCAGCTAGTGCCTAAGACCATACACCCGAGAACATCTGCAACAGTGCGAAACGAAGGATTAATATTTGTAGAACATGCCTTGCCGTCTGCAACTGCTGTTTGGTGTTACTAAGATAGTATACGAACGTATGTAAGTATACGGATGCTCGATAGAGGATGTGCAATCAAAAGCAAGAAAACATTCCAAGTTACGGTGACAACCTACGAAGCGTTAAAGAGGACAGCACTGCAGCCCATTCCATTGGCATTAATTGGGGCGAGTAATTCAGTGCACAATGTCCCAGGCACTAGACACCGGTAGCTACAGGTAGCTCGATGGACATGTTCTCGTAGTATATTGACATGTGTTCTGTTGCGGATTGCTGGTGACTTGATTAATTCAATTTTTTATTTTCCATTCAAGTCCTTCGGCGTGTTCTTCATTGCTTTCGTTCCGAAACGGATAGATGCACGTGACTTGTATGAGTGTGGCAGTACTGTTGATCAACGTCACACGCAGCATTGCTTCATTATCACTAGCACTCGAGTGTGCTCAGCGATAGCGAATAAATAAATAACAAGAACATACGACCGGAAAAAAAATGAAACAAAAAACTCGAGACTCAATGGGCACAATTGAATATGTTAAATGTGCGATACTTACGAGAGGAATGGCATTAAAATCAATAAATTTTCTCTCAAGCCATTATATGGTCACGAGGAAACCACACTCTCAGCACAAAGAATCCTATTTAATGCCATATACATCCATACATATACGAATAAGAGTGTTTGTGAACGTTGCATCTGAGCCCCAAGCGTAGCTCGACAAAAGACCCTCGAAAAAGGCTACACAAGTATAAACTGATACCAAGAAAGGAACTTTTTAAGGAAAATAAATTAAATAACTAAGCAGCCAACTCGGACATATGTCTATCGTTGTTGCGCGCCGATGTTGAACTCAACAACCTCAAACGCCACACTCAAATGCCCGAGCTACCATATTTCCGTTTCCTAGCACTACTCAGTACTAGTACTAAGGGGGTAGGTTGTACCTTTCTTTTCTCGGTTTACATTCGGCCATCCGACATTACACTGTCCTCAGTGTGTAGTTTATCCCATTGTGTGCCGCATTATTCATATCTACTGTTAACGCTCCGAACCTATCTTCTTCACCGCGGAAGGAATCATTTCATCTTCTTCTCGAAGGTATTCTCAATATCCTACCTAAAGTCATCTTCACCATGGAAGGGATCGTTTCATCTTCTTCTCGAAGGTATTCTCAATATCCTACCTAAAGTCATCTTCACCACGGAAGGGATCGTTTCATCTTCTTCTCGAAGGTATTCTCAATATCCTACCTAAAGTCATCTTCACCACGGAAGGGATCGTTTCATCTTCTTCTCGAAGGTATTCTCAATATCCTACCTAAAGTCATCTTCACCACGGAAGGGATCGTTTCATCTTCTTCTCGAAGGTATTCTCAATATCCTACCTAAAGTCATCTTCACCATGGAAGGGATCGTTTCATCTTCTTCTCGAAGGTATTCTCAATATCCTACCTAAAGTCATCTTCACCACGGAAGGGATCGTTTCATCTTCTTCTCGAAGGTATTCTCAATATCCTACCTAAAGTCATCTTCACCACGGAAGGGATCGTTTCATCTTCTTCTCGAAGGTATTCTCAATATCCTACCTAAAGTCATCTTCACCACGGAAGGGATCGTTTCATCTTCTTCTCGAAGGTATTCTCAATATCCTACCTAAAGTCATCTTCACCACGGAAGGGATCGTTTCATCTTCTTCTCGAAGGTATTCTCAATATCCTACCTAAAGTCATCTTCACCACGGAAGGGATCGTTTCATCTTCTTCTCGAAGGTATTCTCAATATCCTACCTAAAGTCATCTTCACCACGGAAGGGATCGTTTCATCTTCTTCTCGAAGGTATTCTCAATATCCTACCTAAAGTCATCTTCACCACGGAAGGAATCATTTCATCTTCTTCTCGAAGGTATTCTCAATATTCTCATGTTTCTCGAGTATTAGAACACTTACCGTTGACGTGTCATCAAAACTCAGCTGACGAACCATTACTTTCCATTTGCTGCATAAATTTGCGAGAAACACTGGAATCACTCACCCCCTTTTTTGTTTTTTGTTTTTTTTATTTTTTTTTTTTGTTTATTTCAATCACTTTAAGTTGTTAATACATATGTCAAGAAGATGAGGGAATTCCTGTTAATTTTTCCAGAATGGAATTTGGTAAAAATAACAGAATGTGCATTTCAATTAACCCAGTTTCTCTTTTTTTTTTTTTTTGTTTTTTTTTTTTTTTTTTTAGGGTGACTCTTCTTCTGAAATCTCTTCAAAATTGGACAGGCTGAAATCTTGAAGCTTCCCCCAATGTTTCATGTGGTTGGCAGAATGAACAGCTTCGTATCGTTTCCAGGTGACACTGGTTACTGCCGTGTCTCTTACGATACACCGGCCGTTTGGGAGGGCTGTTTTTACTTCATAAGGTCCTTTATATCTGGGTAGTAGTTTTCGAGATTGCCCAGTGGCAGGATGCTCTGCTTGGATAAGGACCAAATCTCCAACGGCATACGATTGTGGACTTTTGTGAACTTTGTTGAATTTCTCAGCTTGTTCATTTTGCAATTGCTGCGTCCTATGTAAAGACATATCGCGGATCTTGGAGAGGGGGATGTTTTCTTCGTCGTCGTTGGAGTCATCTTCCTGCAGCGCGATATGGAGATGGTTTGTTAAGCTATTTCTGGGTTTAAAATCGAACATCAGCTCCTGAGGTGTACGGTTAGTGATTCGGTGTTTTAAAAATTCAAGCCCCATTGGACAGCTGGCAAATGGTCTTGCCAATCCCTTCCGTCTTTTCTTAAGGACATGGTCGCGATTGCTGTTCTTACCGTTCGGAAATACCTTTCTATTTGCCCATTTGCTCGGGGCGTTCGTACAGCATTGAGGATGTGTCGAATTCCGTTGTCTTCGCAGAAGTTTTTGAATGCCCTGGACGTGAATGCGGTTCCGCGATCGCTAACTATTTGTGTGGGGTGTCCAAAGAATTGCGTTAGCTCATCTAGTGTTCGTATGACAGCGTTAGAGGATGTATTTTTTTTACTGCTCGTAGAACTAGGAATTTTGTGAAGGCGTCGATTATTCCCAATATGTAAATGTTCCCCTTCGTGCTCTTGGGTAAGGGTCCTAAATAATCCATGTGAATGGTGTGGAACGGAATCGGATGTTTTTTGATGGGGTGAATGTAATACCTCGTCTCGTCCTTTGATTTTTTGTCATATAGGCACGGAATGCAACTATTCAAGTACTTCATAACTGTATGACGCATTCTAGGGAACCAATACAATTTACGTATTTCTTCTAGAGTTCTTTCGAGGCGGCCGCTATGTCCCATACTATGATGCGAAGTCTTAATTACTCGCCAACGTACTCCTTGCGGAACTACAAATCGAAGACCATTAGAAGTCTTTTTGAAAGGATTTTTAATATCGGTGTTAGTGAGTAGTTCGAAGATCTCCTTCAGTTGGTTGTCTTGCAGTTGCATCACTGCAACCCAGTCGTCTTCCTGCATACCAATTATATTTATGCCTATACCAGCTTCTTCTACTTCCAGGGATTTCCCTGTTGGATTTCGGCTGAGTGCATCCGCGTGCAACATTTGAGCAGCCGGTCTATACTCTAAGTCGAAGTCAACGTCTTGTATTCTTACCTAGCAAATAATACCGGAATCGTTGTAAACTTTCTACAGGGCTTCCAGATCGAAGCTATGATATTTCTTCTCCAAGTTTGTCGTTGCTCGACTGAAGAATGACACTGCTTTTTTCTCACCTTTTTCTTCAACTTGAATTAGAACACCAGCAATGAATAAAAAGAATGACCACTTTTATGAAACTTCTGCATCGGCATTGTATAGATCGCTACTTATACGCGAAAAAAGGGACACAACGTACATATACATATACCGACTTCTCTTTTTGAAGTTCAACGCATTTTCTTTGTATGTTACATCGACTATGTATTCATAGTTAGTCCGATATTACACGCCGCAACAGTAGCCAAGGCTCACATGAGTGTGAAAGAGATGGTCAGGGATATAGAAATACATACATATACTAGCACAGTGATGCACTGGTAGTTTACTCTGTGCATCCCTTTGACATCTTCTTATCTCCTTTATCTTGCTTTGCGATGTTGGTTCACATGCATATCACATTTCTAAATGTGCATTTGCAAGAAAGCAGAGAATTACATACATATGTATGTATGTACATAGTTATTTTAAGTGAACGAATGATTTTAAGTGGACAAAGGAATTGACATGCGAGATCATGAGCAATTATGAGACGCATACATTTTCAATTTCACATCCAAACAAAAACATCCACCAAACGTCGACACTGAATGACGCTGATCAAGTGAAAATTAAATGTCAAATAGAAGCACAACATGGCGAAACAAAGAGATGCTCCATGTAATAACCCACATTTAAGAGTACAATTACGTCTGTAGTGGTTGTTTCCGCAGACAAGATCATGCACGTTTCCCCCAATCGTACATGACCACAATAATAATACATATGTACATATGTACCTTCACAATTTCATACTCTTGTTTTTTTTTTGCAACTCACCAACGTATTATACGCAGCAGCACTTACAGCTTAAATTTCTTATTTATTTTCAAAACCACAATACACCACACTGTGACGCACGGGCGATCCCACTTCTGAAGTTATAAACTGATACCAAGAAAGGAACTTTTTAAGGAAAATAAATTAAATAACTAAGCAGCCAACTCGGACATATGTCTATCGTTGTTGCGCGCCGATGTTGAACTCAACAACCTCAAACGCCACACTCAAATGCCCGAGCTACCATATTTCCGTTTCCTAGCACTACTCAGTACTAGTACAAAGGGGGTAGGTTGTACCTTTCTTTTCTCGGTTTACACAAGTCTATAACACTTAATGAAGCCACATGATATGTTGGTTTTTGTATTATGGCCAGACACCCGGACCAACTACTCCGTTTTCCTGTCAACACTTTTCACACGACTTCTGGACAACAATTTGCGACATCCTGCAACATCGATGGCAGCGCAGCGATACGCGAAATAAAGTCCAGCGTCGAACTGGGTGCTGGAAAATAAATTAATTTGTTTGAATAACCACGCTCGACTGCTGTTGATTGAAGTGACAGATTTGTAATTAATGCTCACATTCCTGGCCATGATGGCCATCAGCGATGCCACACCATCAGCCGTGGGGATATTCCGGTTTCAATGGCCGGCATGTCATCGTGGGTTTGTTAATAAGACTCCCTCACGCACTTCACCCGCTCACTGTCCATGTACCTGCTTCTGAGTGTAAATCGTATCAAAGTGAAATTATGTTAATAATTATTCAATCCTTTGATCCTTCATGCATTAACCTAATGAATAAACACAATACACACATAAGTCAGATATTACATTTGTTTGTAGTCGAACGTGTCGAAGGATGCCAGGTCAGCATCATAATTATCCATCCATTCATCCATCATCGCCATCCGTCGACAGTCAGGCGGCCGTTCAAAAGCATATGATTGGGTCGATTATTCGATCATCGGAATCGTTATACCGTGTACCCTACGTTTGATGTTTGCCTTGTGAATCTCAAAGTTCCACTCACTTACAGCTGACTGGATCCATGCTGTAATGCCTATGACGAGTGGATGAATACCTGTGATCATGGTTTTCTTATTTTATTTGCTCTCTTCTTTTCGTTGTTGAATGAGCAATTCGATTCAGAATCGATGAGTTGAAAAAATCGATTCAAAACAAATCTCACGGATGGCAACAGCAATCGTGTGAACAACAACAGCAACAACAACAATTTCAATTAAAAACCAGAAGACTGAGTGCCTCTGTTGAACAAATTGCCAAACCCCTCGAATCGTATCGTCCTAAACGAAATTTACAATCGAAGGGAAGAACTTTCAAACTTAGCCAACACGTCGAGGGCTCTTCAACAATTAAGAAAGCCGCGCAAATCCTTGGAAATCTTTTTCTCTTTGCTTCTTGTCGGCAATTCTTCTATGCAAGGGAAAAGAAACTTTTCACAAAAGTTGAAAAGAAAACTTTCGTTACGTTAAACATGGACTTGATTGTTAAGAAGTGTACGATGACAATACGAGTGACAATAGTGCAACTAATTTGGTCAACTCACATGCAACGAAAGGCAAGAGGACACATACTCGTATACACTCATAGTGGAAGCTGCGGCAGTTGGTACTACTGCCAAAAGGAAGGAAGGAATTTGCCTGCTGGATACACTAGGCAAGATACTAGAACGAGTGGTTAGAAGCTACCTTTCGAATCGTTAAATTCAAGTTGTTTTGGACGGATTCAAGTCTGATACTCACTTTGTAAATGCCGGTGTTCCCCAGGGCTCCGTTTTGTCTCCGACACTCTTTCTTCTTTTTATAAATGATCTCTTGTCTGTTACTTCTAATCCAATTCACTCCTTCGCTGACGACAGTACCCTCAGCTTCTCATATTCGTTCACCAGTTTACGACCCTGCACTTCGGTTGTAGATAATGAGCGGCAGCGTACGTTAAGCTCATTAAATTCCGATATCGACAGCATCATCAAATGGGGTAAAAACAATAGAGTGGAATTTAATGCTTCCAAAACACAATGCTGTCTCTTGTCGTTAAAGCGTATAACTAACCCGCAGCCATTATCCATGAATGGCACTTGCATCTCAGAAACTGAAAAGCTTTCCATCCTGGGTATGAGTGTTGCTCACAATCTTTATTGGAGCGACCATATATTCAGTGTCGCCAAGAATGCTGCGAAATGCCTAGGATTCTTATACAGATGCAAGAAATATTTCTCACCCTTAGATCTGGCTACAATCTATAAGGCGTTCATTCGCCCCAAATTAGAGTTTAACGCTCATGTCTGGTCCGGTACTTCCAAGACCTCATTGCACCTACTAGACAGAATACAAAAGCGCGCTATAAAACTGATAGGTGACTCCAGCATTACCAAAACATTACACTCGCTGGAACACCGCAGGAATGTTACCTGCCTCTCCCTGTTTTATCGTTACTACCACCAAAAATGCTCTGATGAAATAGCCAGTTGCATTCCGCCCCTTCAACATTTCTCCCGCAATACACGTCTCTCTAGGAATGCTCACCAATATACTCTGAAGCCCGCTTTCGGACGTACTGTCAAATACAGAGAATCTTTCATTAACCGAACCACACGAATCTCTAACTCCCTGCCGGATTCGGTTTTCCCCCCTCAATGCAACATGCAAGCATTTAAGATCAATGTCCATCGGCATCTCCTCTATTCCTCTTCCTCTCTACCTTCTGCCGCACTGTGTCGCCGACATAATAAGGTTATTAGACCTTGAGTGCGCGCAAATTAAAACAAAAAAAAAAAATAAAATCTACGATAGGTTAGTGGCTGTGGCGGAAGCTAACGGTACATTGTCAGCCAACCAATACGGCTTCAGGAAAGCCGGCTGGACATGAAAAACGCAAAAACGCTTTCAACTCGGTAATTAGACTCACGTCTTCTTCTTCTTTTCTCAACGGGCGCTACAGTTCGGGGTGAACCTGGGCCTCAACCAACATGCCCCTCCAACTAGCACGATCTTTTGCTAGCCTTTTCCATTGCTGCACACCCAGTTGGCAGAGGTCCCCTTCCACCTGTGTACGCCATCTTAAGTGCCGCCGTCCTCTGCTTCTTCGTCCCTCGGGGTTGGATTCAAAGACTCTCCGAGCTAGAGCTGTGGTGTCCATTCGCTCTACATGGCCCAGCCATCTTAGGCGTTGAATCCGTAGACTCCTGATTAGACTCATGTCGCTGTACAGCCTGCAAAGTTCATGGTTGAATCTTTTCCTCCATACCCCGTCTGTGTTTATAGGCCCGAAAATCACGCGTAAAATCTTTCTCTCGAACCGGCCAAGGACCTCCTCATCCGCTTATGACAGTGTCCATGCTTCTGCGCCGTACAGCAGGACCGGGATGATAAGGGTCTTATATAGAGTCAAGTTTGTCGTTCGGGAGAGAGCTCTATTACTCAATTGCCTCCTGAGCCCAAAGAAAGAGCGATTGGCAAGAGTGGTTCTGCGTTTGATTTCGGGACTGATGTCATTGTTCCATGTCACTGCGGAACCAAGGTAGACGAAGTCCTTAACTACCTCAATCTTATATCTGCCATTACAAAACGTTCTGGCCAAGACGTCGGTGGTGAGCGTCCTTTTTTGATGACAGCATATATTCAGTCCACCCGACCTAGACGAAGTCAAAATAGCAATATCAAGACTTAAGTCTAATAAAGCCTCGGGCGCAGACGGCCTGTCTGCTGAGCTTCTTAAGGCGGCTGGAGATGAGCTGGTAAGGTGCATGCACCATCCCATTTGCAAGGTACGGTCGGAGGAAAGCATTCCCGACGAATGGAATCGCAGCATCGTTTGCCCGGTCCATAAGAAAGGAGACCCCTATAACTGCGCCAACTATAGGGGAATAAGTCTCCTTAACATCGCATATAAGATCGTCTCTGCCGTATTGTGTGAACGCCTGAAACCGTTGGTGGATAACCTGATCGGCTCTTACCAGGGTGGTTTCAGGCCAGGTAAATCCACAATAGACCAAATATTTACGCTGCGGCAGATCTTGGAGAAGAATACCAAATCGACACTCACCACCTCTTCGTCAATTTCAAGGCTGCATATGACAGCGGGTATAGAGATGAGCTATACAAAGCCATGTCTAGTTTTAACATCCCTGCCAAACTCGTTCGACTGTGCAGGATGACAATGGGGAAATCTCGCTGCTCCATTAAAGTCGGTAAAGAGCAAACCGAGACCTTTGATGTTAAAATAGGATTTAGGCAAGGTGACGCGCTGTCATGCAACTTTTTCAACATCGTGCTTGAAAAGATCGTGCAAGAGTCACTGGCCAACACAAGAGGTACGATTTATTTCAAGTCCACGCGATTGCTTGCGTACACCGACGATATTGACGTGAATGGACGGACACAGCGAGACGTCAATGACGTCTTTGTAAGCATTGAGGTAGAAGCGGCTAAGATGGGTCTCAAGGTTAATGAGGGTAAAACCAAATATCTGCTTTCATCTAAAAGAGACGGACAACACCGACGTATTGGCCAGAACGTCACCATGGGCGGATATAACTTTGAAGTGGTCAAGGAATTCGTATACCTTGGCACACTGATGACCAGCGACAACAACACCAGAGCTGAGATAAAACGCAGAACCACTCTTGCAAACCGCTGTTTCTTTTGGCTCAAGAGGCAATTGAGAAGTAGAGCCCTCTTTCGGAAAACTAAGGTGACACTATATAAGACCTTAATCATCCCAGTCCTCCTTTACGGCGCAGAGGCTAGGACCTTAACAAAAGCGGATGAAGATGCCCTTGGTCGTATCGAGAGGACTATCTACGGTCCCGTTTGTTCAAACAGTGTATGGAGGAGAAGATATAACGAAGAACTGTACGGGTTGTACAGCGACATCGGTCTGGTACGACGTCTACGGATACAGCGTCTAAGGTGGCTAGGCCATATAGAGCGCATGGAAGATACAGCCCCGACCCGAAGAGTCTTCGAATCCACTCCGGAAGGAAGGCGCGGCAGAGGACGGCCGCATCATCGGTGGCGCACGCAGGTGGAAGGGGACTTTAATCAACTGGGCGTGCGGGGCTGGAAGCAGCTGGCCAAAGACCGTGCCAGCTGGAGACGTTTGTTGGTTGAGGCCCAGGTTCACCATGGACTGTAGCGCCGCCTAAGTAAGTAAGTAAGTAATATATTTAGTTCTGCCCTCGTTTACCGCCAGACCAAATTTCGCCGTCTCGAACTCAATACTCGCAAACGCCTCATTGACATCTCGCTGTGATCTTCCTATTATGTCAATTGTGCCTCTTGTATCGGCGAGTGATTTTTGCACAATCATTTCTAATATGATGTTGAAGAAATCACACGACAGCGCATCGCCCTGCCTAAACCTTTTTTTGACATCAGGACTATCGGTAAGGTGTTCACCGATTTGGATGGAGCAGCGAGCATTCTTCAAAGTCATCCTGCTTAGTCTGACGAGTTTAGCAGGTATGCGAAAGGTAGACATAGACTGGACGCACCTACAAAAGTCTTTAATTAACATGGGTATCCCCTCCTATTTATTAAGGACTGTCAGCGACTACTTTAACAACCGGAATATGCGAGCTTCCTTGTCAGCGACCAGACGATGAGGTCCAAGAAAGCAGTCAAGTATCTAGGGGTCGTACTAGACAACAGGCTTTCCTTCACATGCACAACGAGCTCTTTTGCGAATGCTTCCGAATATAGGCGGTCCCGGATATGCACGCAGAGTCCTACTCGCACGGGTAGTCAGCCCGGTCCCACTCTACGCTGCTCCAATTTGGGTGAAAGCTCCTGCAGTAAAAGGACTAAAGCGGGAAATTGATTCAGTCTATCGACTCGTCATAGCAGGAATGCTACCTATCGATATATTGGCAGACGAGCTCAAAAGGGTATACCGCAGGCGAACACCAGACCGGCAACAGACCAGGCTTACAAAAGCAGAAGAACGGGCAGAATTCATGGCAATGTGGCAAGCCAGATGGGACACTTTCACAAAAGGAAGATGGACGCACAGGCTCATTCCCGTCATCGAAGCTTGGACAGCAAGACCCGCAGGAGACTGCAATTATCATCTTTCGCAGTCTTTGTCTGGACATGGTGGCTATCGAAAATATCTGAATAGATTTGGATATGATAGTTCTCCGTTGTGTCCACAATGCCCAGTCGCTTTATGCAGCACAGGCAAAGGCTAAATGTACCAAGTCCTGAAAACCTGGTCCCCTATATGATGGGCTCGGTGGAAAATTGGAATGAAACATGCTCGTACATTGCATCAGTACAAACAAAGCTACGGCAAGCCGAAGCAGAGAGAAGAGCCCAAGAGGCTTCTACCCGAGATGCAGCTTAAACCGCTAAACAGGGAGAGTGGTTGAAGTGTGCAGAGGTGTAGTTTGGTACGTACTTACGTAGGCGCGTGGAAAAAGGAGAATAATATCCCGCGAATCGTGCATACTGGCACCACGGATTATCAGTATCTTTTGAAGATTCCACATCCATTGGCGCAACCAAAAAAAAAAAACTTACCGGATGAAGGCAAACTTTGAAAAGATGCAAAATTCTCACTTCACTTGTTGTCACTCAGAAAAACTTTATTCTAGGAATCGGACAGATGAATTTCCGTTGTACCAATTGACTAGATGACGCATAGCCGCACACAACACACTATGGAATTATATCCTTTCAGCTATTCCGACATCTTGCCAATTTTCCAACGACCATCATTATGTATCTCTAATCGCGCACTGAATCTGAACTTCACTTTAACCACTACCGGACAAGACTAATCGTCGGCGAATTTTCTCCGCTCGAGAAAAAACTCTGAAACTAGGTACCTCATTACATAGGAGTATGATGGCAGTCTTCAGATTCAGATTCTTCGTTCCCATGTGAAATGGGATGCATGTAGTTGCTAAAGTGATTAGCACCTTTCCGCGTTTGGGTGTATAACTATCTTGCAAGTTACTCAATTCATAGTGCTCGAATGAAATTCAAAAACGAATTATCTCATGCTCGTAGAACGAAAACTTCCTAACAAGTTTGTCCCACTTTAAGGTGACTTTGAGCGTACCATGTGGCTTGGAGTGGTTCTTGGGGAATGAGATGTGGTTCGAAGATACTAAATCGTCCAATTCCCAACTAGGTGTTAATGAAAGAATCGAAAACAACAACAACACTATCATCTACTTGTATCCAGTGGTTGAAAAAGAAAAAATATTCAACTGCACGAGTATATAATTGCAATACATGACCGCCTTCAATGAACCCTTCACGAAATATGTAGATGCTTCTACATACGAGCATGTTGTAGGGCATCTATTACATGTGTATGCTTCCGGAAAATCCCCCGGGGACTTGATTACAACGCAAAAGACGAAGAAGACGGCATACAGGGGTGGGGGAAGAGAAAATACTGGAGCACAACCATATGGAGTCAATATATACGTATATGAGCAAGCGTTCGCGTGGTATCTCAATAATGCTTTCTCGATTCTCTATTTACGCAACAATTCATCTTTAGCTTGGGGAGCACTTTATCATCGCCCAACCACCACCAGGAAGGGTCGTCTTCCTTCACCTTAAAGCTCATACAAAAAAAAAACAAAGAACAATGGGGTCTTTATATCTACTTATTCGGATAGAGGGTTTTGGGATGAGTCACGTGCACGTTGTAGCTAAATTTCCTAATGACCCCGAGTATCATAAATCGCGTTATTAAACAGACCGGTCGTTTTTTAAAGCTCACCCTGGATTTAAAAACCAAAATCCAAAATCTGGTGAATAAACCACATGTGGCATTATGAGTACCACAACTCCTGATTAAAAGCTCATAAGTATCCGGGTTTTCAATTACTAGCATGTTGCTTTGCTCGATGATTGAATAATATTTTCTTTTACACTCAGGGCGCACATAATTAAGCTGGGTCATATTTTTCGCTCGCGGCGCCCTCTGGATAGCCTCTTCAACAACCGTTGGGAGGTGAACAAACGTATGCAGCGACAAAACCCCGACCAGAATGGCGGTTGTGCGGCGGGCTAACCATCCGCCCACGTAAAAAACCTAAAAGTTATGAATGAGCAAGATGCCTCGGATACACGGACGGATACTCGACGACGACGACGCACGAAAATGGAACACGATTTGCGTGTATGCTCCTGGAATTTCAGAACCCTGTACACTCCCGGAGCTGCTCATAAACTAGAAGGAATCCTCACGCAGTACAAGGCGGATATTACTGCGGTCCAGGAAATACGCTGGATAGGAAACGGTATGATTAGGAAGAAAAATTGCGACATTTATTACAGCTGTCGCAAAAGGTTGTACTTACTGGGATGCGGATTTGTCGTGGGAAAGCGGTTGAGGTCGAAGGCCATCGGCTTTAAACCTATAAGTGATCGCCTGGCTGTGATCCGCATCAGAGGCAGATTTTATGACATCAGCCTTATATGTGCACACGCCCCTACCGACGAGGCTGAAGACCCTATCAAGGAGGACTTCTATGACCTCCTGGACAACGCCTACAGAGCCTGTCCAGAGTACGATGTAAAAATCGTGCTCGGGGACTTCAACGCCAAAATCGGAAAGGAAAACACCCTTGGCGGAGTGATCGGAAAGCACAGCCTCCACGATACAACAACAGATAACGGCTTCCGACTCGCTGACTTTGCGACAGCTCGTAATGCGGTGATAAGTAGCACAAGATTCCCTCGCAAGTGAATCCACACAACAACCTGGCGATCTCCAGACGGTCTAACCGCCATCCAAATCGACCATGTGCTCATTGACGCAAGGAACTCGTCAAGCATCCTGGATGTGCGAACATTCAGAGGGGCAAATGTCGAATCTGACCACTTCCTCGTAGCAGCAAGATTCAGAGCTCGACTGTCCAATGTCAGAAAGCTGCACCAGCCCATCAGGAGGAGGTTCGACATTGGGCGCCTGAGCACACCGGAGGTTGCCAGAGTCTACAGGGAGCAGCTGAGCGAAAGACTCTACGGTATGCCTACGTCGAACACAAATGCCAATAATATGTAGCTGCATTGCCGCTCAGCCATTCAGGAAGTAGCCGAAACTACCTTAGGACACCTACCACCCCCGACAAGAAACCCGTGGTATAATGGCGAGTGTGAGCAGAAAAAGGCAGCAACCGACGAGGCGTACCAAAAGGCGCTGCAGAGGAAAACCAGGGCAGCGCAAGAAGAGTACCGAGCCAGAAGAAGGGAGGAGAAAAAACGACTGCGGCAAAAGAAAAGAATCTTCGCACCCTCCCAGCTCAAGGATATCGAGGAGTCTAGGGATAAACATAAAATACGAGCCTTTTACAATAAAGCCAAAGGTCTTGCAGGAGGCTTTAAAAAGGGCACCCTGGCTCTTCGAAACTGCGAGGGTAATCTTGTCACCGACCCGCAGGGATGGATGTATTAAAGCACTTCCAGCAGCTGCTTAACGAGCATGACCAAGGGAGAGTGGTAGGGACCGAGGAAATCCCAACTCCAGCCGCTGAAGTAGTCCTCCCACCCAGCATCGAAGAAGTCGGCACAGCTATTCAGAAGCTGAAGAACAACAGGGCCGCAGGCTCAGATGGCTTACCAGATCATCTGCAGAATTTGGGAAAATGAAAGCATGCCCGACGACTGGTAATACCAGCTTTATATGCCCCATCCAGAAAAATGGCGATCCTACCTCTTGCAAGAACTATAGAGGTATATCCCTGCTCAATGTCGCATACAAGATCCTGTCCAGCGTATTGTGTGAACGTCTAAAACCATTTTGCACCGCACTAATCGGCAGCTACCAGTGCGGCTTCCGGCCCGGCAAATCAACTATAGACCAAATTTTCACACTTCGACAAATCCTGGAAAAGACCAACGAGTTTCGAATCGATACAACCCATCTTTTCATCGATTTCAAAGCCGCATACGACAGCATTCATCGTGAAGAACTGTTTGGTGCAATGGCCGAATTCGGGACCCCGGTAGGACTGATCCAGTTGTGTCGCGCCACGCTAAAAAACACGCGAAGCACCGTGCAACTCGGTTCTAGGACTTCGGAACCGTTTGAAACATGCACCGGATTTCGGCAAGGAGATGTGCTGTCATGTGACTTCTTTAACCTGCTGCTGGAGCAGATAGTGCGACGGGCATGCGTCAACAAGGAAGGCACTTTCTTCTGCTAAGTCCATCCAGCTGCTAGGATACGCGGATGATATCGATATCATCGCGTGTTCTCGCCGTGGCATTGTGGAAGCATTCACGGCGAGTTGGTCTTGAGGTCAATGAGGACAAGAGGAAGTACATGCTGTCAAGCAAAAACCAATCCGTCGCTCACCACCTGGGACAAAATATAACAATTGACAGCTAGAATTTCGAGGTAGTTAAGGAGTTTGTCTACCTCGGGGCAAACGTAAATTCCACAAATGACACCACAGTGGAGATCCGGCATAGAATCGCCCTTGGCAACCGCAGCTACCAAAGTCATGCTTTACAAACCGGTCATACTGCCAGTCTTGCTGTACGGAGCTGAAAGCTGGACGATAAGCAGGACAGCGGAGCTGATTTTGGGTTCTTTTGAGAGAAAAATTCTGCGCCGGATATTTGGTCCTATCTGTGAGGAAGGTGAATGGAGAAGAAGACACAACCGCGAACTCTGCGAGCTGTACAAAGATGTGGATGTCCGGACGGCAAAGATCCGTCAACTACACTGGCTCGGCCACATCGAGCGCATGGACATCAACGCTCCAGCTAAGAGGGTCTTCGACTCCGAGCCTCCTGGTTCGAGAAGAAGAGGAAGACCGAACCTCCGGTATAAAGACCAAGTATTCGCGGATGTAAGACATCTTGGCCTTGATAACTGGAAGCAGCGTGCCCGGGACCGTCAAGGATAGAAGGCAGCTATAGCACAGGCTCAGATCCCCCATGGATCGCTGGCCTGATAAGTAAGTAAGACTACCCTGTGTACGCGTTGTGTGATTGTGACAGATAGCTGTCATCAATCCCACATCTTAAGTAAATGTCGACTAATCGTTCCAGTGTTTTCATAAAACCTCTGTTCTTAAGTTGGGGGGTTGTCGAAAGCAGATTCGACAGATTCTTCTCTCCAAACACCAATCTGCCGACACAATTTTCCGACGCTGACTGTCCGCTTGACTTTCTGTTCACAAGATGTACAGAAGCGCGTTGAACCGCCAGAAGTTTCCTTTCTATTCGACCAGGTTAAGTAATAAAAATTGATTGCATGGTAAGAGTTGGTTGTATAAAAGTAAAAAAGTACCGCGACCGTTGGAAGGGTCCTTATTTTTCTACGCTCCTGTTTTGTTGCCTCCTTCATATCCTGGTTAAATGTTTTATTATTTCAATTTCCTTATACACTGTAAAGGACACAAGGTAGATGGTAGGTTCCACTCTCAAAGACGGTAACAAACTTAATTTCGACCTCTTACCACTCAACAGCTCCGAGTTGTTCGTATGCATAGCAATGAGGAAGTTTTGCTGTTACACAAGGCCAGCGGCATGAGGCAGAAGAACAATATAGGGTGATGGGGACGAGAAGCTCTCCTGGTGGTTTCAGTATTGCCTGCTAATTGAATTTCACCTTCGATTGAAGGCAGCCAAATTACAAAATAATAGGAGCCAATTAGCATTCACCGAAGAAGGACGAGAGCCACTTTTGGTTTAAAATCAAATTCCATTGGTCGTGCGTGCAGTTGAAGAGTAAGGAAAAAGGGGCTACGTAGGTCCATGGATACCATCGCCATGTGCTTTAAGAAGAGAAAGTTATAGTGAAGCATAAAAATAGGAATCAACCTAACTCTATTGATTAGAACCAGTGGGTGTGTGTGTGCGGGAGAAACTTTAGATAGTGTGCATCCGAGTGGAATATACTTCTGAACTTGGTACGTACTACGTACGAGTGCAGTATGTGAACGTCGGGTGCAGGTGAACGGAAAACACTTCACTCACGATGGCAAAGTTTCGTCTTCGGCTTAGTCGTGCACCAATTAAGTTCATCATTCGTACGAGATATTAAATCGATATTTTTGAATTTTAAATTTTTTTCACCGGATGCTACCATCGAACCACGAGTCTTCGACGACGGCGGCGTCTACTATACATATGTACATCCTCTCGGTGGGTACACAGTGAAAACTGTCAGATGAAATAAATTTCATTTTATCGAATCGTAAATCATAAAATGACATTCATAGGTGGAGATAGTGTCGTATTTGTTCATGTTTATTGTATTGAGCCCAAGGGCCAGTACTGAGGACAGCAAACAACAGGGGTATAAAAGCCGCTCCATTGATAAACCTGAGTTCATTCCATAAGCAATGTCCGTATATGTATGTCCGTATCTATCGGCCCGATATAGTGTGACAATCAGACAGACAGACGGGCAGACAAGGAGTGGCAAAGTGGATATGCTGCTATGCGTATACAAGAACAGACATGGGAGGTATACTCACTGGAACGAACGTGTGTCGAATACATCGATTTTCGAAAAGGACTAAAACACAATATCGCCAGCGTTCAAGAGCAGAAGCACCCAATGGTATGCATGTACTACTCGTAGCAACGGCTACTGAATGGATTTCAGAATTTGTATCTCTATTTGTGTCCTTTTGTTTGCGGTGAAACAAGAAGGGGTAAGTGAATAAGGTAGGAAAAAACTGCTCTTTAGAATCAAGTGCCAATGATCCGTCTAATTTGTTCGTCGGTCTATTCGATCTCAAAACAAAGCATATGACAAATTGTCACCCACAGGTGTAGCTACTATCTACCTTTGGGTAGATAAAAATAGAACACAATTCTAGGCCTCTCTGATAGAACAGAGGTAGCACAATACTGAAAGATTAGATGTACATACCTATCAGGAAGAGAGAATTTGAGGTGGGAATTTACCCAAAGTTAATCAAAATCAAACGATTAATGACCAAGTGAAGGTGATTGATTAACATGTACGAATACATGCATCTATGCCTATGGTTAAGAGCATACGATAGAATATAACCCTGAGGAGGCATTATGTCGAGCGTGTCCTCAACCGTAAAGACGATTTGCGGACATGATACAGTGGTCTGTATCAAACACCGCATCAGCGATATACCAAGCACTTCGGGCAATTAATTATCCTATAATCGACTTTAAATTTAATATCACACACTTGCCAACTGGCGGTACAATGTCCATTTGCTTACGTTAACACTAACCGCACCCCATACCCATGTCGGTTTGAGGCCGGAATTAGGCTGAGAGTTGATTAAAGTAACACATCCGTTGTCATCAGTTCTCGGGAGACATACTCGAAAATAATTTACTCGAAGTCATTCCACAGTGACATGGTGTTCTTGTTTCTTATTTATCTTCATGTTTTATTTATCTGCATGGAATACGGGTATACTAACCGCAAGCAATCCCGAATGCACGCACACCTCCAATCGCAAACAAGAGGAACTTTGAAAGAATCACATTTCAAATGAGTTCGTTCTCTCTCCTGCTGAACCGAATATCATGTCCTTAAGGCATTCCTTGTACGTAACTTTTTCTGTTCTTTGTCTTACTTACTTAACATACAAATCTCCGCTCGTTCGTCCTTCGGAGGTAGGTTTACATGAAAACACCCGTATGTAAGTGGAAACAGGAAAGAAAGAAAAACGCTTAAAAAGAAATTCTTTATATTCCCCTGCCCGTAACATAAACAAGTGTAGTGGGCGTACAAATAGTGTGTACTGCGACTCGAGATACACGAATAATTGCCATTCTATCTATAGTTCCGACACGTATCTGTATGTAGGATGCAACATCATCCTCTAAGCCAAAACAACATTCCGTGGTTGTGAAAACCAGTTTCACGGTACTTCTTACCATGCCATCGCAGACGAAATTCGATGCCATAAATGATGCACGAGGAGAAACTGGGAAAGGAAATGCAGGAGCAAGAACAAAAAGATAGATTTGACGATTATCAAATCGTAAGTATTTGGTTTCTTTTTTTATTTTCCAGTCATACGACTTCATTGAGAGTGAAGAGATTTGGTGCTTCGTCTGGTCGTACCCTATCTTGATGGGGAAACTTTGTGTTAAGAAAATGAATACCTTTAATCGGATTAGTTTCGTGCCGGAAACTCTCCTCGAGCGCCAGTTGATCGACGTATCCGGGAGAAGCGTTTAACGAAAATATAATTAAGTTTTGCATAAGTTACGAGTATGGAGCGGATGCTTGTAAAAGAGTAGCTTCTTGTTACGCGATTACGTTCGGATGCATAATGTAAGCACGTTAACTTCCTTATTGTTCTTTTTCTTATTGCAACTAATAAGAGAATAGGTACATATTCAGGTTTGCCTTAAATTATAATTTTTTTTTTTACATCCTGCCTTTACGGAAGTAGAACTTAGTTAGGAGCAGTATTAAAGCTTAAAAGTCATTGAGACATCCAGCAGTGCGATGAAACAAGCCTCTCTTCATCAGGAAGTGAAACCACAATGACGACTTAACGATGTTCCGTTAAAAAAAAAAAGAAGCGAATTGCCGAACTAAATTGCTCTTTTTGCATTTCCGTAAAAACTCAAAACACCATTAACGTAAAAATCTGCTTAAACACACCGGCCGTATTGGAAAAGTATTCTTGCCTACCCTGGGTGTCCAATATGTACATATATACACCCTTGCCGATATCGGCGTCGATTTGACGATGTTCCATACAAAAGTAAAAAGTGAATTGCCGGATTAAACTGCTCTTATTGCATTTTATTAAAAATTAAAAGCTCGTCTAACTTAAAAATCGGCCGTATCGAAAAAACATTCCTGGCCGCCTTGGGTGTTCGATATCTATACCTTTACTGCTTTTAAAGATGGTCGAAAAACACTGGGTCTTTAAGCTTTCTTTCCCGACCCGGTTATAGACTCTTTTGAAATTCAATCTTTTTTTCTATTATTAGACCAGATCGAACGCCTCATAACGATCCGCATAATAGTCCAATTCTCCAACACCAGCCTGATCTGCTGTCTTCACGTCCCCACGATAGGCAAGGAGGACTACGTGAAAGATGAGTTCTACGATCTCCTAGACAGAACGCATGCCCAATGTCCCAGCTATGACATCAAAATTGTACTAGGAGACTTCAATGCTAAGTTGGGTAAGGAAAGCATCTTTGAACGAGTCATCGGAAAACATGGCCTACACGACACCACATCCGATAACGGAAACAGGCTGATTGATCTTGCTAAGGGGCGAAATCTCCTTCTAGCCAGTACGCGCTTCCCGCACCTCGATATACACAAAGGCATCTGGCGGTCTTTTGATCAATCGACCACCAATCAGCTACCCATCCACTATTCTTGATGTTCGAACTTTCCAGGGGGCTAACATCGACTCGGACCACTATCTTGTAGTAGCCAAGATGCGCCTACGGACATCACGAACGCAGCGGAGTAGAGTAAGAATACAAAGTTATGAACTCGAAAAGCTTCTATCGCCAGAAACCGCTCCTGCTTTTACCGATCGTGTCTCCCTTAAGCTCTCCAATATACTTCAACCCTCCACGCTATCAACAGAACAGCTGTGGAACCTTTATAAACAAGCCCTGAACATCTCTGCATCCGAAGTTTTAGGCTTCAAGGCTCCACCACGAAGAAACAAATGGTTCGATAACGAGTGCAGGAGGATTCACACGGCGAAGCAGAATGCATATAAAGCCCCGCTGCATAAAAGAACAAGAGCAGCTCGTGAGCTCTACGAGTTAAACAGAAGGGAGGAGCCTGAGCTTCTCAGAAGAAAGAAGCAAGAGAACGAGAAGCGCGCGATTGAGGATTTGGAGAGGTGTTACTGCAGGCATGACGTTCGAAAGTTTTATCAACAGATAAAGCGAATATGCCGAGGTTATAAAGTCAGAACGGAAGCCTGCAGGGTTGAGAGCGGACACAAACGGAATCGCAATCGATGATGAGAATATCGAAAAATCATTACTGCCGACTGCATAACGGCGATGTTAGTCAATATACCGCTATCAGGCAGAAAGATCCATTTCCAATCGACGAAAACAGCAGAGAATTGCGTCCCCCTGACCTCAACGAATTTAAGACGGACTGTCTGCTGAGCTCTTCAAAACAGCTGGGGATGATCGTCTACAAACTCTTCTCTGCCGTTTTGTGTAAATGCCTGAAGTATTTTGTTAATAAGCTGAGAGGTCCTTATCAGTGCGGATTCAGGCCAGGGAAGTCCACCATCGACCAAATCTTCACACTACGGAAGATTCTGGAAAAACCCGATGAATTTCAAGTCGTCACTCACCACCTATTTGTCCACTTCAATGCCGCATACGACAGCGTAATTAGAGACGAGCTATACAATGCTATGTCCACCTTTGACATACCTGCTAAACTCGTCAGACTATGCAGGATGACTTTGGAGAATGCTCGCTGCTCCATCCGAATCGGTGAACACCTTACCGATAGCTTTGATATCAAAAAAAGATTTAGGCAGGGCGATGCGCTGTCGTGTGATTCATTCGACATCATGATTGTGGAAAAATCACTGGCCGATAGAAGAGGCACAATATATTTCAAATCCTCGCAATTCCTTGCATACGCCGTCGACATTGACATAATAGGTAGATCACAGCGAGATGTCAATGAGGCGTTTGCGAGTATTGAGATGGAGGCGGCGAAAATTGGTTTGGCAACGAGGGTAAAACTAAATATATGCTGTCATCAAAAAAGGACGCTCACCACCGACGTCTTGGCCAGAACGTTCGTATTGGCAGATAAGTTCGAGGTAGTTAAGAGCTTCGTCTACCTTGGCTAAGCAATGACCTGGAACAACGACATCAGTTCCGAAATCGACCGCAGAATCACTCTTGCCAATCGCTGTTTTTAATAGCATAATGGAGTCTTCTGTAAGCAATTAAACCTTAGTCGGACCCTAAAACTACCGAACTTCCAGATGGAGCTGTTAGCAATCAAGGAAGCCTTGTCTTGGCTAAAATAGAACGCAATATCTGCAAAAGATATTCGGATCCTCACCGATAGCCAAACTGCCCTGAAACCGCTGTAGTCTTACGTTGGCACATCAAAAGCAAGCCTTGATTGCCGCCTATCTCTGAACAGCGACATTTCAGGAAATGAAAGGGCTGACGTGCTCGCTAGACTGGGAACGACGCAACAAACAAACATGTCACATGAGGAATACCACTAGGAACCATTAAGCTAAAGCTATTGAGTTGGGCTATGACTGAGACGGATCTGAGATGAACCCAAGGGCATACCTGCCTAACCACAATGCAAATCTGGCGACGACTTGACCGACAGCGAACCAAGGGACTAATCAACAAAATCGTTGATGTAACCAGCGGTCATTGTTTTATTGGCAGTCATGCACAAAGACTAGGCCAAGTTTCGAACGATTTTTGCAGGAGCTATGAAGGCGAAGAGGAGAATGAATCTATTCAGCACCCTCTAGCAAAGCAGAAAACAATACCTTACTTACTTACTTACTTATCGGGCCAGCGATCCATGGAGGATCTGAGCCTGAGCTATAGCTGCCTTCCATCCTTGACGGTCCCGGGCACGCTGCTTCCAGTTATCAAGGCCAAGATGTCCTACATCCGCAATTACTTGGTCCTTATACCGGAGGTTCGGTCTTCCTCTTCATCTCGAACCAGGAGGCTCGGAGTCGAAGACCCTCTTAGCTGGAGCGTTGATGTCTATGCGCTCGGTGTGGCCGATCCAGTGTAGGAGACGGATCTTTGCCGTCCGGACTACATCCACATCTTTGTACAGCTCGTAGAGTTCGCGGTTGTGTCTTCTTCTCCATTCACCTTCCTCACAGACAGGACCAAAGATCTGGCGCAGATTTTTTCTCTCGAAAGAACCCAAAATCAGCTCCGCTGTCTTGCTTATCGTCCAGCTTTCGGCTCCGTACAGCAAGACTGGCAGTATGAGCGTTTTGTAAAGCATGACTTTGATCTTTCGAGTGAGGAGTTTTTTGTTTGGACAAGCCGAAGTAGCTGCGGTTGCCAAGGGCGATTCTATGCCGAATCTCCACTGTGGTGTCATTTGTGGAATTTACGTTTGCCCCGAGGTAGACAAACTCCTTAACTACCTCGAAATTTTAGCTATCAATTGTTATGTTTTGTCAAAGGTGGTGACCGACGGATTGGTTTTTACTTGACAGCATGTACTTCGTCTTGTCCTCATTGACCTTAAGACCAACTCGCCGTGAATGCTTCCACAAAGCCACGGCGAGAACACGCGATGATATCGATATCATCCGCGTATCCTAGCAGCTGGACGGACTTGTAGAAGATAGAGCCTTCCCTGTTGACGCCTGCCCGTCGCACTATCTGCTCAGGCACCAGGTTGAAGAAGTCACATGACAGCGCATCTCCATCGGTTCCGAAGTCGTGGAACCAAGTTGCACGGTGCATCGCGTATTTTTTAACGTTGCGCGACACAACTGGATCAGTTTTCCCGGGATCCCGAATTCGGCCATCGCACCAAACAGTCCTTCACGATGAATGCTGTCGTATGCGGCTTTGAAATCGATGAATAGATGGTGTGTATCGATCCGAAGCTCGTTGGTCTTTTCCAGGATTTGTCGAAGTGTGAAAATTTGGTCTATAGTCGATTTGCCGGGCCGGAAGCCGCACTGGTAGCTGCCGATTAGTGCGGTGCAAAATGGCTTTAGACGTTCACACAATACGCTGGACAGGATCCTTTATGGGACATTGAGCAGGGATATACCTCTATAGTTCTTGCAAGAGGTAGGATCGCCTTTTTTGTGGATGGGGCAAGTAGAGCTGGTATTCCAGTCGTCGGGCATGCTTTCGTCTTCCCAAATTCTGCAGATGACCTGGCGCATGCTCCCTACCAGAAGAGCTCTGATGGCAAGCCATCTGAGCCTGCGGCCTTGTTATTCTTCAGCTTCTGAATAGCTGTGCCGACTTCTTCGAGGCTGGGTGGGAGGACTACTTCAGCGGCTGGAGTTGGGATTTCCTCCGTCCCTACCACTCTCTCTTTGTCATGCTCGTTAAGCAGCTGCTGGAAATGCTGCTTAAATACATCCACTATTCCCTGCGGGTCGGTGGTGACAAGATTCTCCTCCCTTCTTCTGGCTCGGTACTCTTCTTGCGCTGCCCTAGTTTTTCTCTTTTGGTACGCCTCGTCGGTTGCTGCCTTTTTCTGCTCACACTCGCCATCATACCATGGGTTTCTTGTCGGGGGTGGTAGGTACCCTAAGGTGGTTTCGGCTACTTCCTGAATAGCTGAGCGGTAATGCAGCCACATATTATTGGCATTTGTGTTCGACGTAGGCATACCGTAGAGTCTTTCGCTCAGCTGCTCCCTGTAGACTCTGGTAACCTCCGGTGTGCTCAGGCGTCCAATGTCGAACCTCCTCCTGATGGGCTGGTGCAGCTTTCTGACATTGGACGGTCGAGCTCTGAATCATGCTGCTACGAGGAAATTGTCGGAGTCGACATTTGCCCCTCTGATTGGTCGCACATCCAGGATGTTTGACGAGTGCCTTGCGTCAATGAGCACATGGTCGATTTGGTTGGCGCTCCGACCGTCCGGAGATCGCCAGGTTGCTGTGTGGATTCGTTTACGAGGGAATCTTGTGCTACTTATCTCCGCATTGTTGTATCATGGAGACTGTGCTTTCCGATCACTCCACCAAGGTTGTTCTCCATGCCGATTTTGGCGTTGAAGTCCCCGAACACGATTTTTACATCGTAGGCGTTGTCCAGGAGGTCATAGAAGTCCTCCTTGATAGGGTCTTCAGCCTCGTCGGTAGGGGCGTGTGCACATATAAGGCTGATGTTTATAACATCAGGAAACGATACCTAGGGTCCTATTTCCACGTAGCTATGCACTTGTAGCCCACTTCCCATTGTGGATGCTATAGACTACCCACCTACTAAGCTAGACTCTAAACACTTTTATGTCGCCATTCAAATTCGCACTCTGTAGCATAATACCCCCACACAATCACTGCCATCAAAGACTCTTAACAAAGAGCAGTTTCGCTAATTAACTATCTGACCCTGTCATAATTTAATTGCTTCCTCAAGAAGTGTGAGTAATCTAATTTCCTTGGATACATTTCCCCAAAAAGGCACAGCTAATAAATATTTCCAATTCCAAAATCGTAATAATAACAATAATGTCGGTCATTAGGAGCAGGGTAAGTGTAATAAATCAAATTTCATTTGCCTTCGTATTGGTGGCTCGAGAAAGTCGCCAATTAAACTGACTGTCCTTAAAGCGTCGATGTATTCATTACGAGTCCAGCCGCCAGTTTTCCGGCTGGCGCCTGGTGAACGGAACACTATCCCGGAAATAAAACAATCCATTAAATGGTTTGCCTCATAAAGTGGTTTGTTTAATGCCCTGCATATTACCAGCACCTATTTAAGGACGGTGGCGTGCCTGATCCCTCTTCAACCTACGTATATAAGGGTCTTTGTAGATTTTGGGCATTTTTAATGGATGTGGCGGCCTGGTGGCAACACCAACATCACAAACATTTTGTCTGTGTACATGTGACTTTTATCACATGCGGTTTTTCCCAAACTTATCACGCCACTGACCACCATACCATGCGTAGATTGGCCAGCCGCCAATAAAGCCAACAACTTGTCCTTTTGCATTTAAATTGAAAAAGTTTTTAATTAGACGGCGCGCGGCGGCGGTGGGGTCTAAAGCAAGAAACAGATATGGTAATTCCCAATATAAATCTGTTATTGCAAGTGGGAACCATGTCACCAGCAGCGTAGTAGCGTCATCATCACCCAAATTCCGAACAACTTGAAAAATGATCCACGAAATGTAAACACGACCCTCGAGGAGAGTATGTTTACCAAAATGGAACACAACGGATACGCTTGGTATCGAACAACGAACCTGATGGCCTGTACATACCTTAGAATGGAGATGGCGTAACAATATTAATTTCAACTTTCATAAATTCAGTTCCTGACAAATGGTAGATGGCCGGGGTGTAAGAGATATGGTGGCGGCATGGGTCTTGCATTCCCATCATCTGCCTCTTGTCCTTAAGCTGGCAAGAAGCAAGCGATACAAGTTTCGAATTTCCTTTGTTTGTTCATCGGATTCGAAGTGGACTGAAAAACAAGCAGTAAGTTGGGAAAGATCGAAAGTCAAATATTTTACTTGTACAAGAATGAAATTGATTTACATTGCGCAAGGATCTGTTGATTTTTAAGCTCCTTCGTACCTTGGTACACTGTCGAGCCACCGATTTCATAGATGTACTTCACAGTATCGTAGGACAATTAACTAACAATAAGAGTAAAGACAAAAGATGCTGTTAATGGATTGACAAAAGGGTGTGGTTGAATTCGAGCCCGGGTTGGGATTGGATTTACTCTTGAGTTCGGAGAGGAAATGAAAAACCTTTTTACTCTCGATGACAAGCTCGGGGGCTATGTATTCATGCGGTTGAGATGTAGGTACCTATGACGAGTATGTGTATGCACACGCCCATTGTTCACAATTATGCACGCCATCAAGGGTGGTTGTTATTAATCAACCTCTTTATATCCATTGAAAACAGTCCTTGTCAAAGGACTCTTTTCGTCAGCGAAATGAAAAAAATAAAAAAAAAAAAAAACGAAAAGAATACAAAAGGGTTGTGCTTTCACCTCACTGTTGATGGAAGGACGTAAATGTGTCGTGCCCCTGAGCGCTAGGAGTAATTCATTGTCAAGACCTCTTGACATAAATCGTCGGCTGATCCATTGGGATTGAGCAAAGTACGGGTTATCGACTGAGTGTATGTTGTAATCAATTTCCATAAACTCTTACACGTAACAGAATGGAGTTATGCATTACGAGCTACATGCTTCGAGAATGGTACTCCTAGGCATCAACGTTATGGTACGGGGAAAGTGGTTTGAAGGTCGCATCAAGAACGACCCGCAACCATGTGGTGGTACTGAAATCTTTAATGACAGCATGATGGGGAATAAAAAGAGGGCATGGGCTCGGACATACAGGGTAAAGTTGTTGATCGCTCCCACCCTGGCGAGATGCCAGCAACGATCCCTGTTTAAATGCCCGGGTCAAGTTGACATACGGCCTCCTCGCGGCGCCCTCTGGATAGCCTCTTCAACAACCGTTGGGAGGTGAACAAACGTATGCAGCGACAAAACCCCGACCAGAAAGGCGATTGTGTGGCGGGCTTACAATCCGCCCACGTAAAAAACATAAAAGTTATGAATGAGCAAGATGCTTCGGATACACGGATGGATACTCGACGACGACAACGCACGAAAAAGGAACACGATTTGCGAGTATGCTCCAGGAATATCAGAACCCTATACACTCCCGGAGCTGCTCATAAACTAGCAGGAATCCTCACGCAGTACAAGGCGGATATTACTGCGGTCCAGGAAATACGCTGGATAGGAAACGGTATGATTAGGAAGAAAAATTGCGACATTTATTACAGCTGTCACAAAAGGTTGCACTTACTGGGATGCGGACTTGTCGTGGGAAAGCGGTTAAGGTCGAAGGTCATCGACTTTAAACCTACAAGTGATCGCCTGGCTGTGATCCGCATCAGAGGCAGATTTTATAACATCAGCCTTATATGTGCACACGCCCCTACCGACGAGGCTGAAGACCCTATCAAGGAGGACTTCTATGACCTCCTGGACAACGCCTACGGAGCTTGTCCGGAGTACGATGTAAAAATCGTGCTCTTCATCGTGGACTTCAACGCCAAAATCGGTAAGGAGAACACCCTTGGCGGAGTGATCGGAAAGCATAGTCTCTATGATACAACAACAGATAACGGCTTCCGACTCACGGACTTTGCGACAGCTCGTAATGCGGAGATAAGTAGCACAAGATTCCCTCGCAAGCGAATCTACACAGCAACCTGGCGATCTCCAGACGGTCGAACCGCCAACCAAATCGACCATGTGCTCATTGACGCAAGGTACTCGTCAAACATCCTGGATGTGCGAACATTCAGAGGGGCAAATGTCGACTCTGACCATTTCCTCGTAGCAGCAAGATTCAGAGCTCGACTGTCCAATGTCAGAAAGCTGCACCAGCCCATCAGCACACCGGAGGTTGCCAGAGTCTACAGGGAGCTGCTGAGCGAAAGACTCTACGGTATGCCTACGTCGAACACAAATGCCAATAATATGTGGCTGCATTCCCGCTCAGCCATTCAGGATAGGATACCTACCACCCCCGAAAGAAACCCGTGGTATGATGGCGAGTGTGAGCAGAAAAAGGCAGCAACCGACGAGGCGTACCAAAAGGCGCTGCAGAGAAAAACCAGGGCAGCGCAAGTAGAGTACCGAGCCAGAAGAAGGGAGGAGAAAAAACTACTGCGACAAAAGAAAAGAATCTTCGCAGCCTCCCAACTCAAGGATATCGAGGAGTCTAGGGATAAGCGTAAAACACGAGCCTTTTACAAGAAAGCCAAAGGCCTTGCAGGAGGCTTCAAAAAGGGCACCCAGGCTCTTCGAAACTGCGAGGGTAATCTTGTCACCGACCCGCAGGGAATAGTGGATGTATTTAAGCAGCATTTCCAGCAGCTGCTTAACGAGCATGACCAAGAGAGAGTGGTAGGGAACGAGGAAATCCCAACTCCAGCCGCTGAAGTAGTCCTCCCACCCAGCATCGAAGAAGTCGGCAAAGCTATTCAGAAGCCGAAGAACAACAAGGCCGCAGGCTCAGATGGCTTTCACACTTCGACATATCCCGGAAATCCTGGATCCGTCGACTACACTGGCTCGGCCACATCGAGCGCATGGACATCAACGCTCCAGCTAAGAGGGTCTTCGACTCCGAGCCTCCTGGTTCGAGAAGTAGAGGAAGACCGAACCTCCGGTATAAAGACCAAGTAATCGCGGATGTAAGACATCTTGGCCTTGATAACTGGAAGCAGCGTGCCCGGGACCGTCAAGAATGGAAGGCACCTATAGCTCAGGCTCAGATCCTCCATGGATCGCTGGCCAGATAAGTAAATAAGTAAGTATGATGGGGAATAAAAAGAAAATTCTTTTCAACTCTCTACTTCGGACATGTGTCCCAGCTCAAGGTACCAATTGGCAATTTGCTTACCAAAAATATCGAGTGGTGTAAGGTGGAGTATCATGTTAAGCACAGCCGTTGGGGGACCTGAGGGCCCCGGTAATGCACATACATGCCAGCCTTTGTACTTTCTCGAGTTTTTTGTGGTATGTTGTCTTGTCCGTGCAGTCCACCAGACTATCACTCAATACATTAATATGGGTCTAACAACCGTGATGTAGAGCCATAGGCTGATCTTGGAGTTATGGTTGCTTTTTCTTGCTCTCTCGATTGTGCTGCTCTTCCAGGTTAATGTCCTATCTGGTACGAGTATAATGCCAAGATATTTGGCACTGGAAGAATAGGTTAACCTGGTACCAATCAAGGTGATTGAGCAGTGTTCCGGAATTTTGTGCTTTTTGGTGAATAGCACGAGTTCCGTTTTCTGGGGACTTACCCTGAGCCCATTGCTATGCGCCCATTTGCAAGGAATTGGGAATGCCGTTTGCATACGGTCATTCAGTGTGGATAGGTATTTACCTGAGATTGAAATGGCTACGTCATCAGCGTAGGCAATAACCTCCAGGCCTTCTTTCTCCAGTTTGATTAGTAGTTCGTTTACAACTACATTCCAGAGAAGAGGTGAGAGGACCCCTCCTTGTGGGGTTCCCCTAGTAACCACTCTGGTGGTTGCTTGGCTTCCCCATTTAGAGTAAATTTTGCGCGTCAAAAGTAACTCTCTGATCAGCTCTATCAGAATTCTCTCCACCTTTAGCTTATCTCGCCCTTCTATTACTGCTTTCGGAGTGACGTTGTTAAAGGCGCCCCCTATGTCTAGGAAGGTTGTTAGGGTATATTCTTTAAGATTTTCCTCACTAGTGTATGCAAGGCTGTTTCGACAGATCAACCCTTACAGTAGGCATGCTGTGCCTTCGAGATTAAGGAAGGATCAAAACTGTGGCGGATGTGCGAGTCTATCAGCCTTTCCAAAGTGCAAAGGATGATAGACAGATAGGCCTTAGATACTTGGGGGAAGTGTGAGAGTTCCTGCCGGCTTTGGGGATGAAAAGTACCTTTGCGCACTTTCACTTTTCTAAAATGTGACTCCAAGATAGGCATCTCTTAAAGATGGTCCATTCCATAGTTTGTGTAAGTTCGATTGGGTAAATTTCATCCGGACCTGGCGATTTAGGTATAGGGCTTGAGGCTTTTTAACGCCCACATAATTTTCTCTCCAGAGATAATATGATCGTACTGTAGCTCTGCTGCGGAGGAGGGGTGAGTTCCTCGCGAATGCACTGAGTCCTGCGATTCAGAGCAGCCTGGGAGGTGCGCGTTGAGGAGAAGATTTAGAGTTTCTTCCTAAGACGATGTCCAAACTCCGTTTGCTATGAGGCAACTCGGAGATTGTGGATCTTTCGAGAGTAGTTTCCTCAATCTGAAATTTTCTCCATGTTGTCGCAAAAGAGTTTCCAAGACTTCCTTTGTTCTTTCCTCAGGGTTTGTTTGTACACTTAGAGTGAATTTTTCTATAAGATTCAGACCATGTCGTTTCTTCCACTCTTTGCTTTATTGAAGAGTTTTCGACAGTCCTTTGCGGAGCTCGCTTAGAGCTGCGTCCCACCAAGAAGGGTAAGAGTAGTGAGTAATTCAACTAACATTTTCTGGTACTGATACCGATACCATGGTATCTGTATTTGTACTTTTCGAGATGACTTTCCAACACTCAAAAAGGTCTGAATTCAACGGTGGATCACTACCCAGAAATCAGCCCAAAAAAATGGAGATCCACGGTTTCAGCGACGCGTCAGAAAAGGCGTATGCAGCAGCAGTGTATTTACGAGTACTCGATGACAAAGGATCCATCCACATGTACTTGCTAAGGTCGAAGACGAAAGTGGCCCCAGTGGAAGCAGTCAGCCTACCCAGATTGGAGTTGTGCGGAGCTGTTCTTTTGGCGAAGCTGCTACATCACTCGTGTGCTGAAATTAGAGGCCATCGATGCTTGGGCATATTCGATTATCACATTATGCTGGATTAGAGAACCGCCGTGGGCGTCGTAGCGCAATGGTTAGTGTGCTGGTTTCTGTTAGTTAGTAATTCAACTAACATTTTCTGATAGTGATACCGATACCATGCAATCTGTATTTTTACTTTTAAGTTTGTCTGTTGGTAGAAGGATTATGGCCCCAAAAAACCAAATACACCTTGTGGTAAGGTGTCAAATTACTACAATCCACAGTAGATACATACATACCATTCCGATTGATTGAAAGTTACGGCCGCACGTCACCTTATCCATAATCCTAATCCTATTATAAGGCCTTTCCGTCCTCCCCTATCCCTTTCATTCCAAGTTCCACACGTACTTGCCATCAATTTCAATTGCTCTTATGAATCTATTTATACCGAATGCGATGCAAACATCATAAATAACCGACTCCATTGCAGATCTTCCTTCATCGTTGCATGCAAACCCTAAGTGGGGTTAATAGTCGGCCCCACGTACGTACGCTTTTGTCGATTTATTGAAATAGCAACATTTTACGACACCCGCTTTTACCCCACACAAAGAATTTACTAAACACAAGGTCGGGCTTATACCGGCATAACTGTTATTCGGTCTTGTAGTGCCATGAAAATAAAAAAGCCTACATTCTTCCGACAGCCCATTCTTGGTTGCTAGCTTGCTTGCTTGGCTACAAGACGTGCAGTCGGCTACATGCTATATGTATAAAGTTGGTAAGAGGTGTGCAGAGGAATTTTCGGACAAAGACGGAACTCGGATGATTTACGATACGAACATGAGCCGGTAAACTGGTGACTCGGTGAATATCTGAATGTCTGAACGTTTGAACGTCTGAGTAGAGTTCATAAACGACTGGTGGTAGTCACATGCTTCATTGTTTACGATTCACGGTTCAAGGAAGTAATTTCATCTTGTCCCGGCGTATATAGCCAATATAATCTATGTACGTACATATATCGATCGCGGTCGACACTGTCTCAATCCAGTTGTTGACGACGTCATGTATAGATAAAATTCACATCTACTATGTATCTACAGACTTTTTCTGTTTTTGTTTTTGTCTTTTCATCCCCGCAAATACTCGTAGCATCAATAGTAGAGACGAGATGAATGCTAGAGCAATACCCTGAGTCGAACCATCATGGATCGGTAGCGTCAATTTGCGTCGTTGTTTACTTCTGGATTTAATAATTTGGAATGTCATAGTACTGCCACTTGACGGGATTAAATCCAGTTAGGAGTTCGTGAGGCAACCGTGTTCAAGGGAGATTACTTTAAACAAATATGGGATTAATTGAGCATCATAAGCCTTCAGTTTTCACTGAACACCATCAAGTATAGGTACATACCTACATACATACATATGTATCTACTACGAGCGAGTGTGTGAGTCATTAGAAATGCTCGGAGCTGACGAGGAGAGGATCAAGCGAACCCAGAACCATGTAGCATGTTAAATTAAATTTAAAAGGATTTCGTTGTCAGACTTATGTTTCATTGAAAATCATTGCTCCCTTCGGTAATAAAAACTTAGACGATTATATGGCTGAAAACTGTATTCAACCCCCGAGACGAGGACGACAAATGATGAGCCATTTCCAGCCACACAGCACAGGAGGGTGAAGAGGGCGGGAGAAGTTCTGCATTTTTTCGTAACCTCTGCGCCCATATATTCGCAACAGGAATTAGGTATACGGAAAGTCCTTTTTAATGAAAACATGGATGAGTAATGTCTTTTGTGTAAATACAGTACATAGTAGGTAGTAGCGCATTCAAAGATACGTACATACCTTCCCACCTTTCATTGCGCCAAGGGCGAAGTAAAGTTCCCAGGGGAACATGTTAAGACGGAGTGTTTGTAGTGTAGGCATAACAAAATTAGAAGAAATCTACATTTGAAATAAATCCATTAGCAGTGGAACGCGCTCGGATGCGAATGTGATGTGAAGTGATTCAGTCGCCGTGGTCGCTTTGAAGCGGCAGCGTTTCGAAAGTAAATATGAGCAGAGCGGGAGTGAGCTTACACTTAGCCCTACTTTTGAACATACTACATCAGAGCCATCAGAGCTCGTCAAGGCTGGCGGCGATGTTCTGGCAGGCAGCGTGCACCATATCATCTATGGAATTTGGGAATATGGAAGCATGCCCGACGACTGCAATATCAGCTCTATTTGCCCCATCCACAAAAAAGGCGATCCTACCTCCTGCAAGAACTATAGAGGTATATCCCTGCTCAATGTCGCATACAAGATCCTGTCCAGCGTACTGTGTGAACGTCTAAAGCCCTTGTGCACCGCACTGATCGGCAGCTACCAGTGCGACTTCCGGCCCGGCAAATCGACTATACACCAAATTTCGATTTGCCGACAAATCCACAAAATCCTGGAACTTCGCAAATCCTGGAAAAGACCAACGAGTTTCAAATCGATACCCACCATCTCTTTATCGATTCTAAAACCGCATACGACAGCATTCATCGCAAAGGATTGTTTGATGCGATGGTCGAATTCGGGATCCCAGGAAAACTGATCCGACTGTGTCGCGCCACGCTAAAAAATACGCGATGCACCGTGCAGTTCGGTTCTAGGACATCTGAACCATGTGAAACATGCACTGGATTTCGGCAAGTAGATGCGCTGACGTGGGACTTCTTTAATTTCATGCTGGAGCAGACAGGGCGACGGGCAAGCGTCCACTGGGAAGGCACTATCTTCTACAAGTCCGTCCAACTGCTAGGATACGCGGATGATATCATGACATCATCGCGTGTTCTCGCCGTGACATTGTGTAAGCATTCACGGCGATTGAAGAACAGGCGAAACGAGTTGGTCTTAAGGTCAATGAGGATAAAATGAAGTCTGTCAAGCAAAAACCGATCCATCGCTCACTACCTTGGACAAAATATTACGATTGACAGCTACAATTTCGAGATAGTTAAGGAGTTTGTCTACCTCGGGGCAAACGTAAACGCCACAAACGACACCACAGTGGAGATCCGGCATAGAGTTGCCCATGGCAACCGCTGCTACTTCGGTTTGTACAAACAACTTTGGTCAAAACTCCTCACTCGAAGAACCAATGTCATGCTTTATGAAACGCTTATACTGCCAGTCTTGCTGTACGGAGGAAAGCTGGATAATGAACAATACGGCCAGACTGATTTGGGGTTTTTTCGAAAGAAAAATTCTGCGTCGGATATTTGGTCCTGTCTGTGAGAAAGGCGAATGGAGGAGAAGACTTAACCGCGAACTCTACGGGCTGTAAAAGATGTCAATATAGTTCGGAAGGCAAAGGTCCGTCGACTACACTGGCTCAGCCATATCGAACGCATGGACATCAACGCTCCAGCTAAGAGGGTCTTCGACTCCGAGCCTCCTGGTTCGAGAAGAACAGAAAGACCGAACCCCCGGTATAAAGACCAAGCGATGGCAGATGTAAGACAACTTGGTCTTGATAAGGGCGATTCTATGTCGGATCTCCACTGTGGTGTCGATTCTCGAGTTTTCGTGATGTTGAGCAAAGAGTTTATATTCAGTTATGAATATAAGCTCTTGCTGCTGATTATATGACGAAACGTCGAAACTTACGTCAAAAAAATCAAAGATTTGGTGCTTGCGAACTACCGAATGCCAATTTGAGATCTTCCTGATGATATTGGCATTTCATAAGGATCAGTCAACACCATTTCAATGGTGCTGCCGTCCTCTTGTTCTTCGTCACTCGGGGTTGGATCCAAAGACTCTCCGGGCTGGAGCTGTGGTGTCCTTTCGCTCTACTTGGCCCATCCATCTTAGGTGTTGAATCCGTAGACGCCTGACTAGACTCATGTCGCTGTACAGTCCGCAAAGTTCATGGTTGAATCTTTTCCTCCATCCCCCGTCTGCGTTTATAGGCCCGAAAATCACGCGCAAAATCTTTCTCTCGAACCGACCAAGGACCTCCTCATCCGCTTTTGATATTGTCCATGCTTCTGCGCCGTACAGCAGGACCGGGATGATAAGGGTCTTATATAGAGTCAACTTCATCGTTCGGGAGAGGGCTCTATTACTCAATTGCCTCCTGAGCCCAAAGAAACAGCGATTGGCCAGAGTGATTCTGCGTTTGATTTGATGTCGTTGTTCCAGGTTACTGCGGAGCCAAGGTAGACGAAGTCCATAACTACCTCGAACTTATGTCTGCCAATACAAACGTTCTGACCAAGACGCCGGTGGTGAGCGTCCTTTTTTGATGACAGCATATATTTAGTTTTGCCCTCGTTTACTGCCAAACCAATTTTCGCCGCCTCCATCTCAATACTCGCAAACGCCTCATTGACATCTCGCTGTGATCTACCTATTATGTCAATATCGTCGGCGTATGCAAGGAGTTGCGAGGATTTGAAATAGATTGTGCCTCTTGTGTTGGCCAGTGATTTTTGCACAATCATTTCATTGTAGAAATCACAGGACAGCGCATCGCCCCACCTAAATCCTTTTTTGACATCAAAACTATCGGTGAGGTGTTCACCGATTTGGATGGAGCAGCGAGCATTCTCCAAAGTCATCCTGCATAGTCTGATGAGTTTAGCAGGTATGTCATACGCTATATAGCTCGTCTCTAATTACCCTGTCGTATGCGGCTTTGAAGTCGACAAATAGGTAGTGAGCGTCGACTTGAAATTCATTGGTTTTTTTCCAGGATCTGCCGTAGTGTGAAGATTTGGTCGATGGCGGACTTCCCTGGCCTGAATCCGCACTGATAAGGACCTATCAGCTTATTTACAAAAGACTTCAGGTGTTCACACAAAACGGCAGAGAAGATTTTGTGGGCGATGTTAAGAAGACTTATTCCTCGGTAATTGGCGCAGTCAGAGGGGTCTCCTTGCTTATGGATCGGGCATGCGATGCTAAGACTCCATTCCACCTGCATGCTTTCCCCTGACCATATCTTACAGATGGAGCTGGTGCATGCTCCTTCACAGGTCATCCCCAGCTGCCTTGAAGAGCTCAGCAGACGGTCCGTCTGCGCCAGCAGCTTTATTCGACTTGAGTTTCGATTTGGCAATCTTAACTTCGTCGAGGTCAGGGAGACGGAATTCTATGCGGTCTTCGCCGATTAGAAATGGATAATGCTGCCTGACAGCGGAATATTGACTAACATCGCCGTTATATAGTCTGCAGAAGTGGTTTGTCCATATTCTCAGCATCGACCGCGATTCTACTACTAGGTGTCCGTTCTCATCCCTGCAGAGTTCCGTTCTGGCCTTATAACCTTGGCATGTTTGCTTTATCTGTTGATAAAACTTTCGAACGTAACGCCTGCAGTAACACCTCTCTTGTTCTTTTATGTAGTGAGGCCCTATATGCGTCCTGCTTCGCTTTGTGAATCCTCCTGCACTCGTCATCGAACCAGGTGTTATTTCGTGGTGGAGCCTTGAAGCCCAAAACTTCGGATGCAGAGCTTTTCAGGGCTTGTTTGCAAAGGCTCCACTGCTGTTCTATTGATAGCGCGGAGGACTGAGGTGTATTGGAGAGCTTAAGGCAGACGCGATCGGTAAAAGCACGAGCGGTTTCTGGCGATAGTAGCTTTCCGACGTCATAACTTTGTATTCTTACTCTACTCCGCTGCGTTTGTGATGTCCGTAGGCGCATCTTGGCTACTACAAGATAGTGGTCCGATGTTATCCCCTCGGAATGTTCGAACATCAAGAATAGTGGAGGAGTGTCTGACGTCGATCGCAATGTGATCAATCTGGTTGGTGGTCGATTGATCAAAAGACCGCCAGGTGCCTTTGTGTATATCGAGGTGCGGTAAGCGCGTACTGGCTAGAAGGAGATTTCGCCCCGTAGCAAGATACCTGCTCATCTAGTCTGCAATAATCCATTTCATCCAAATAATATCTATTTAAGTGGAAAGCAACTACATTTATTCCTAATCAACTGCTACGAGTATAATAAGAATAGCCACTCCCAGCCAGATAGTTTTGTTTTTCTTCAGTCCGAATCTATCCGTCCGCAAAATCCGACACTTGTTGATCATAACCAAAAAAACAGAAACTTTCTGCTTATCTTTAAGTAGCCATCCCCTAAAATATAGATAAAACTTTTCGACACCACATAACCGTCAGATAAACGACATGAAATGGTTAAAGGGCTGTCCCAAAGATGAAACAAACCATTTTGCTCCTTTAATATAGACTCTAAGCCGACGTAATCCCTACTTTATAGACGTATTACATAAATTAAGACAGCGCATCCTTGCCATGAAGTGGAACTTATGTTTTACGAAGTCCAAATTGTTTTACCGCCATCAAGGACACGTTACAATTTGATTACACATCTCTTACGGTGGCATAAGCCGAATTATGAAAAAATGAACCATTCACGTCACATCTCTGTAGAAATCCATCAGATACACTGTACCCTTCTACGTTGGGAGAGGCACTTTAACAGAGAATATCGATAAAATTGACAACGTGAGATTGCAACTCTGCACCAGCAACGATGTTATTTTCCTTTTACCTCGTGCCATAATGCAAAGTCATGAACGGGTAATATGAAGCTGGAAAAGCCTAGGCATAGGCACGTCATAAATACGTACATAGGCACGGGAAAAGGGGTTGGGGCGAGCCTGGAAGAGAAAATATAATTCGACATTGGCATCGACAGACTCATACTCTTTTCATTCCCCTAATGCACATAATTTTCTTGCCATTTAGTACCACGTTCGTGCCAACCGAACCACCCCTGGGCGAAGGATACTTCAGAAAAATCAGAAATATCCGTTTTTGCTTCATTGCGGATTCCAGGCACAACACGTAACCAGAAAGGACATTTTTCTCTCTCTCTTTCGTTCTGTGTGTCGTCTGTCTCTTTCGACCGGCCGCGATAGATGAGGACGACGAAGATGTGGAATTTAAAACATCCTGGAAACCATACATATTGCCAGAGCAAACAAACTAAGGGGTAAGACTGCTGCCTGCCGAATCATACTACCTCGAATTCACTGCCACTGTGTATGACTATTTGTCCTGCCGAAGCTTTTATCACAATCGCAAACATATAGTACAAGTGGAAGATGAACAAACGAACAAGCCAACATGACGGAGAAGAAATGGCAAAAACAAAACATTTGTATCAACACACAAAAAAGAAATGAACTACCGGATGGTGTCCTAGTACGCCCGAAGCAGGAATTTCTATCCGTAGCAGCATTGCGCTACGGCAAAGCAAACACTGACAGGAGGCAGACAACACAATTTGAACGTGTCATTTTAATTCCTGATTTGCATAAATAAAACCTCCAACTACGCAAGACGACGACGGAGCCTCCGACACAACCGAACCGACCATCATCTCTTCCCTGACGACTCTATGCTCTATGATGATAATGATTTGCTCCATTTCCATTGACCGAAGCACAGTTTGCCTTGTGATTAAGGGCGCGAAAGTTAATTGAATTACAATTCCAACACTAATTTTCTCCCATTCCTGACACGAAGTAGTCGTGCGCTGCCCGAAAAAAGGAAGACCCAAGGACACATCAAAGGTTTAACAGATGATTATGGGTCTTTTTAAGGTTAGTTGCAGCCTGTCACTGTTGATGGATCACGTCAGTGCTGACAGAGTGATTAGTCTAGATATAATGAATCCCAATTCCAGATGACCGTGGTGGTGATTTATGGTATGCCTACGAGCACTCGTACGTCATCTGCATCCTGGATAACGAGCGAAACGAAACGCTCTTTTACACAAAAATTCTGCAGATATTCCATTACTTGTCTCAGTATTTTTTCCTTCATTCATACAATACGTGACTACCAAAATGCTTTTGTTTGCCTGCACTAGGACACGTGACACGACCAATGGGGTAGGAGACAGAATCTAACCCTGTTCCGCATAAGGACTAAAAATGTGTAGAATATTAAAAATGGATGGCAAAGGACTAACACAGGCCTCGTAGGGGTAACATCTATCTGACGGATGCTGGCTCGCTAAAAAGCGAGAAGAGCCACCGCAACATCTTGCGGCACTGTTAGTAAGTCCCATCCCAACCACTTCGTCGTGCCATCTGGAGATTTCCTTTCCTACAGACGGCGAAGGGCGAATGGCGATCTTCCTGCGCCACAAAAAAAAACAGGATTAGTCGGTTTGGCTACGGCCTAGTAAGCCGTAACCGTGAAAAAACTACAAACTCAGAAATAACCACAAGCCTCGGATAAAACGGACCGGATTGATGTTGACGACTCTTGCGCGGAGAAAGGACAATGATCTTCGGCTCTGTACGTGGAATGTTAGATCCCTAAACAGATCACGTGCAGCGGAACAACTTACGAACGCCCTAGACCGCTATTAAGCAAACTTAACCGCCATCCAGGAAATACGATGGAATGGACCGGGTATAAAGCGGATGAAAAACTGTGACATCTACTACGGCGACTACTATAGACAGAGAGGACAACGATTGTTCGGATGTGGATTTGTTGTTCGAGGTGGACTAAGGCAAAAAGTCCTAAGAATACGGCATGTGAGCGAAGACCTCATAACGATCCGTATCGAGGCTGAATTTTCTAACATCAGCCACGATCTGCGTCCACGGCCCCACGGAAGACAAGAATGACTCAATCAAATATGAGCTCAGCGATCTTCTAGACAGAACGCATGCCAAGTGTCCCAGGTATAACATCAAAATTGTACTGGGAGACTTCAATGATAGGCTGGGTAAGGAGAGCATCTTTGAACGAGTCATCGGCAAACACAGTTTACACGACACCACATCCGATAACCGATACAGGTTCATTGGTATTGCTAAGGGGCGAAATCTCCTTCTAGCCAGTGCGCGCTTCCAGCACCTCGATATACACAAAGGCATCTGGCGGTCTTTTGATCAATCGACCACCAACCAGATTGATCACATCGCGATCGACGTCAGACACTCCTCCACTATTCTTGATGTTTGAACCTTGCAAAGAGCTAACATCGACTGACTCGTACTACTATCCTGTAGTAGCCAAGCCTACGGATATCATGAACGCAGCGGAGTAGAGAAAGAATACAAAGTTATGACGTCGAAAAGCTACTGTCGCCAGAAACCCCTCGTGATTTTACCGATCGCGTCTCCCTTAAGCTTTCCAATACACCTCAACCCTCCACGCTGTCAATAGAACAAGAGTGGAACCTTTGCAAATAAGCCCTGATAAGCAGTGCATCTGAAGTTTTGGGCTTCAAGGCTCCATCACGAAAAAACACCTGGTTCGATGATGAGTGCAGGAGGATTCACACAGCGAAGCAGGACAGGAGTAGCTCGTGAGCTCTACGAGTTAAAAAGAAGGGAGGAACATAAATTTCTCAGGAGAAAGAAGAAAGAAAAAAGAGCACGCGAGGCGCGCGATTGAGGATTTGGAGAGGTGTTACTGCAGGCGTGACGTTCGAAAGTTTTATCAACAGATAAACGGAAGCCTGCAGGGATGAGAACGGACACCTAACAGTAGAATCGCAGTCGATGGTGAGAATATTGCAAAACCACATCTGGAGACTGAACAACGGCGACGCTAGTCAACATATCGCTGCCGGGCAGAGTCTTTTTTTTTTTTTTTTTTAGAGACTCGCGCAGGTTCAAGAGTTTTTATATTCTCTTATGATGAACCTGACGAAGATCACAGAGAACTCACGCATGCAGGAGCATGCACCTAGCTTATCTGTAAGATATGGTACCAACCCGGAATTGGTCGGCTCTCGTCCTATCCAACCACCCCTGAGAGTAGTGAACGAACATCAAGGACCCAAACCACTGCACTCCGTTCAGGTTGTGTGTTGGAGACCCCTTTGACTACGCCAACTACAGACAAACAAGTCTGTAGTCGCCTATCTTCTCTGCCGTTTTGTGTGAACACCTGAAGCCGTTCATAAATCAGCTGAGAGTTCGTTATCTGTTCTAAATGTAACCGCTTGCAAGCAGTTTGGGACCTGTATAAATAGGCACTTAAATCTTCAAAGCAGCGACCAGGAAGGCCAAAAGACAATCTTGGGGGAACTACTGCGACAACATTAAGGCGGTGTCCGAAGCCTCAAGAATAAGGAAGATTCTGGCTTTGGCCCCGTACAACCCAAGCCACCTAATGCGAAATGATGGTTCCTGGACAACCTCCAGCACGGAAACCTTGGAACTTCTTCTAAGCGCACACTTTCCGGGCAGTAGTGATTCGGCTATAACACCTCCAGCAGAGCTTCAGCAGGTAGCAGATCTCATCCTCCCCTGGCTTGTGATCATATACAAGAGTTGCCTCTCCCTATCCTACATCGCCAGCAAGTGGAAGGTAACCAAAGTCATTTTTATACCCAAGGCAGGAAAAGCTCCCACACGTATGCAAATGAATTGATGCATACGTGTGGGAGTCTTACTTCTCTTCTATTAAAAACTCTAAAAAAGATTTTAGACGCACACATTCGTTACAGCTGTATCTCAGGAAGGCTGTCCGATAACCAATATGCCTACAACAAAGACAAATCGGTGGAAACGGCACTCCACTCACTGGTCAGCAAAATAGAAAGGTCACTGGAACGTAAGGAATATCCATTAAGGGCGCCTTTAACAATGTTGAACTATGAGCCGTCACCAAAGCGCTGTTGGCCAGCCCATCAACACAACACACAAGGGTCCGGTCGTCCGATGGTCGTATGATGCTTCGGTACGAGTTAATGCAGTGGAATGATGTGGCTTACACTAACAAATATAAAATTCCGCCCTTCAACCACTGAGACTCGGTGAAACCCAACTAATAATCAAAGAGCAGGCTAAATATCTACCCCTAGTCCTTGACAGGAGGCTGAATTGGAAACCCAACATTTTTGATCGCGTCAAGAAAGCAACTGTTGCCCTCTACAGCTGCCAGAAAAAGTGGGGTCTCCAACCAAGCATTATGCGCTGGCTCTACATAGCAGTCATAAGGCCCATCCTCCTGTTTGGCGTCGTAGTCTGGTGGACTGCTCTGGATAAGGCAGTCAATCGAAATCTTCTGGGGAAAGTACAAAGATCGGCCAGGTTATACATAAGCGGAGCGATCAGGCCAACCCCCACGGACGCCCTAAATATTCTATTACATCTTCCACCATTGGACCTTTTCAGCAATCAAGTTGCTGCCTGCGCGGCCCTGAGGTTTAGGGGCATAGGAAAATGGCCCACATCACAAAAAGGCCATACTACCATTCAAAAACACTTCAAAGTGCCCATGGGCACAGACTACATCATCCCGCAGAATGTGTTTACTAGGAACTTCGAAGTTGTCTTTCCATCCAGGGAGGAATGGGCTGAAAAGAAAGTAATACCAAAAGACTCGATTTCCCTCTATGCCGATGGCTCTAAGATGGAGTCGGGTGTAGGTAGTGGAGTCTTCTCCATGGAACTTAACCTCAACCTATCTTTCAGACTCCCAAATTACTACAGTGTGTATCAGGCAGAAATAGCAGCGATAACGGAGGCCCTTGCATGGCTCAGGATCAATGTAATATCCGCTAAGAATATTACCACGGACAGCCACTCTGCTATAAAATCCCTGGGCGCGGTAACCCACAAATCAAATACTTCCCTGAACTGCCGCCTATCTCTAGACGATATGGCTGAACAGTTCAACATTAAAGTGCTGTGGGCACTGTACTGTACTGCCGACGAACTCGCAAAGTTAGGGTCAAGCACACTCAGCCTACCTACCCTCGGGTACTTAGGAACACTAATAAGTATGATAAAGCACATGATAAAACTTCAAACCATAGAGACGACCAACCTCCAATGAAATGAGAGTAATATCGGCTTTATCACTAAAACCTAGGACGAACCAGGGACCTAGTGGCAACCAAAAGGACAACCTTAAGTACTCTAGTGGGTCTCATTACAGGTCATTGCATCATTGGAAAACACGCCACCAGACTAGGGCTACCCTCCAATGACTTCTGTCGCGGCTGCATGGGCGAGGAGGGAGAGGAATCAATACATCACCTTCTCTGCTCACGCCTCTCTTTTGCGAATCGCAGGAGGATCTACCTCGGCGCGCTGTTCTATGAAAATCTAAGTGAGCTAGCAGACCAAAAAATAGCTCAACTCCATCGCTTCATCAGAAGGACCGGTTGGTTCTCAGGTAGCGGATTAGCCTACGTGTGGCTTATGCCAACCACGTTAACCTAACCTAACCTTATCTGTTTGACTTCAGGCCATAAGGCAGCGTAATTAGAGGCGAGCTATACAATGCCATGTCTGTTTTTGACGTCCCTGCTAAACTCGTCAGACTATGCAGGATGACTTTGAAGAATGCTCGCTGCTCTATCCGAATCGGTGCCGACCTGACCTGTAGTTTTGATGTCAAAAACGGACTTACGTAGGGCGATGCGCTATCGTGAGAATTCTCCAACATCGTATTAGAAATGATTGTGCAAAAATCACTGGCCAACACAAGAGGCAGCATTCATTTCAAATCCAATCACAACTCCTCGCATACGCGGATGACATCGACAAAATCAGAACACAGGGTGATGTCAATGAGGGTTTACGAGTGTTGAGGCGGAGGCGGCGAAAATTCGTGTGGCAGTTAGTTAGGGCAAAACTAAACTCTACGGATTCAACGCAGCTCCAGCCCGTAGAGTATTTGAATCCAACCCCGAGGAACGAAGAAATAGAGGACACCTATGATGGCGCACATAGATGGAAGGGGACCTCAGCCAACCGGGTGTGGCGGTGATGGAAAAAGCTAGTAAAAGATCGTGCTAGTTGGAGGGGCATTTTGGTTGAGGCCAAGGTTCACCCCGAATTGTAGCGCCCGATAAGAAGAGGGAGAAAAAGAAGAAGAAGACTATTGAAAGTTTTACGTTTCAATCCAGCTATTTCGAAGCCACACTTGACGTTAAGGCTTTTTATTACTTTGTCACTTCGTCAACTCCAGCTCTAATTACCGCTGTTTTCGCCCTACAAAATGTATGTTTGCTTAGCCACTAATTTAAATAAAATTCGAGCCCTGACGTAAAAACAATATTTGCCCGCACACTTCATAATGGGTACTCGTCGTAACAGTCATACTCGTTCGTTACACTCGACTTGGACAAATGTTTACTCAATTCTCAATGGGTCTGGGGTTCAGCCTGTATCTGGAATTGTAATGTGGCGACACATGGTGCAGCCAACCAGTTCACTTGGATTTTACATTCCCCGGCATTAATTTCTGTACTCCACCTCCCATCGGAAAGGCGATTTGTTGTGTTTCTAAATGTTTATCAGATGCCAACAGGAATGAACTTTATACTATCAACAGAGCACTGTTTATGTCGAGGTTTCTCTTCCCTTATAGACTCCACGGAGTGTAAGTAGTGTTTGGCGGCCGGCGGGATCGCGTGTTATGGCATTAATTGAAAGGCTTTTTGAGAAATGATTCTGATTATTTAATGACTCTGAAAGGAGTACACTCTCAGCCACTTACCATACCACACATATGAGCCGTGTGTAATTTGGAGTCTATTTTAAGGAGCCCAACTCCATTAGAGATGCCTACTCACGAATTCTATCTAATTGAGGAATCAATCGAGTAGAAACTGTTTTTCTTTTCCGAGGAGTCGACGTCAGCTGGTCGATAACATTTCCGGGAGTGTTTCCGAAACACTTAACTGATTTAATGAACATTTCGAATATCGGCTACTTGATTTCAAGTTTTGATATCATGCTGACGACTAGTAGTAAATGTTTATGGGCAAATCGGTTCGAAAACCCATTTTCACATCTCGTAAAATCTTCAAAGGCTGTGAGGTACGGAGACGTTTTAGAGGGATATGGCTTGTTATTGGACATTACCTTTTGCTATTTCTATCTGTTGGAGCACTCAAATGCAACTGGTGGCTTAGTAGTATATCGCCAGATGGAACTGGTAGTCGTGCTTCCTTGACAACGATATGATCACAAACATTATCCATACTGGCATGACCAATTTTATCCCCAACTGGGTAAACAGTCTTAAGCCGGAGTATAATGTGTGGTTTGACTTGAGCTGTAAACAGGTTATCAGGTTGAGAGAGATAAGTTTTCGGAATTATAAGGCAAACACCACAGAGGAAAACCAAAAAAGACATATTCTTCTTCTTCTTTGGTGGCGTTACAGCCCATGAAGAACCAGAGCCAAGCTTCTCTCAATTACTCATGTTGTGTGTGATTTATTTTTCACACAGGTGAAAGGGACCTGAAGTTTAATGACGATTCAGAAGGGCGTGAGTCGAAAAGCTTTTTCATGGCAAGTGTACTACGGGAGGTTTCGCCAGTACCCCGCCGAGGAGGAACGTCGCGAAATAACCATTCGATGGCGTTGGTGTTATCGGGATCCGAACTCGCTCATCGTGCGCCAGAGTCCAACACACTAACCACTGCGCCACGGCGCAGTACAAGCCAGAAATGACTGCAACTCCCATATATGACCAAAAATTGAGGCGTAAATTCCTACAATGTCCCAAAGGCAGCAGACATTTTCGGTCTTTCGTCAAAACAATAAGAACTCCGTCTCGACGTCTGTACCCACGCTCATCTACAATGACATTCCAACTGTCAAACCATCAGACAAAGTCAATCTGCTTGCTGCCCACTTCGCAGCAAACCCGTAGCTCCCAAAATCATCTTTGTTACCGCCTATTCTTCTTCTTTGTGGCGCTACAGACCGGTGTGTTCTTGGGTCTCAACCAACAAGTGATTCCAGCCAGCACGATCTCTTGCCAGCCGCCTCCAGTCACGCACACAAAGTTCGTTGAGGTCCTTCTCCACTTGTGTGCGCGTCCTCTGTTGCGTTGCCCCAATGGTTTCGATTCGAAGATTCTTCGGGCCGGAACTATTTCGACCATACGCCTAGCCATCTTAAGCGTTGTATCCGTAGACGCTTAAGCAGGCAAATGCCACCATACACCCCGTACAGTTGGTGGTTGAATCTTCTCCTCCAGATGCCATAACGTCAACAGGACTAAAAATCTCACGCAGAACATTACTCTGGAAAAGACCAAGGGCTTCCTCATCTGCTTTTAATAGCGTCCATGCTTCTATGCCATAGAACAGGATAGGGATGACTAAAATGTTATATAAAGCCAACTTGGTCTATGAAGAGAGGGCTCTATTACTCAATTGCCTTTTGAGCCCAAAAAAACAGCGATTGACAAGAGTTAATCTGCGTTTCATCTCGGTTCTGACGTTGTTCGTATATGTTACTGCAGATGCAAGGTAGACGAAGTCCTTGACTACCTCGAAGTTCTTGCTGCCCATTGTGACGCTCTGTCCGACGCGTCGGTGCTGTGCGTCCTTTCTTGATGACAGCGCATATACCTCGTTTTGCCCTCATTTACCGCCAAACTCATTTTGCCCGCCTCTGCTTCAATGCCAGCAAACGCCTCATTGACTTTTCGCTGTGTTCGGCCAATCACGTCAATATCATCGGCGTAAGCTAGCAGTTGAACGGACTTCTGGAAGATCGTGTCCCTAGCGCAGACTTGTTAATTTCGTACGATCTTATGAAGTATGATGTTAAAAAAGTCATATGATGGCGCGTCGCCTTGTCTAAAACCTTTTTTAACATTGAAGGTCTCGATAAGTTTGTTACTGTCCATCGTCATCCTACGCAATCTGACGCGTTTGGTAGGGATGCCAAAACTAGACTAGCTCGTCTCTACGCACGCTATCATATGCATGCATTCCCCCGCCCATATCTTACAGACGAGGGTGCATGCGCCCTGCCAGATCATCCCCAGCTGCTTGAGACAGTTCCGCGGACAGTCAGTCCGCTCTAGCAGCTTTGTTTGACTTCAGCCTTGATATTGTTATCTTGACCTTGTCTAAGCCGGGGTGACGGAATTCTTGTCTATCTACGTCCAGGTTGAGCGGGACATTCTGCCTGACATAACAGCGCTATTTGAGACTTCCTCGCCGTTTAACAGTCTGCATTCTTCCAAGTTCTCAGTATAGACTGCAGCTCTACTACAACTGTCCATTCTCGTCCCGGCAGGTTTCGATCTGGAATTTCTATCCACTGGATAGCTGTTTTACCTTTTGGTAAAATTTTGCAATCCTCTGTGCTTCAAGTCATGAGCTAAAGTTTGGCTCTGTACTATGTCGATTTCTTGGATACCAGCGAGACTTAATAGCTCACTATGCATCTGGTTCTTCATCATCTGACCAATCCAACGAGCATGACAGGGTGTCGAAAGTAGACATGATTTCGTCAAAGTACACATCCGCGCTCTTTACGATTTGCGTGATTTGTTGAGTAGATCAGCCTACACAACACCATGTCAGAAAACGGACTAAGACTAGTGGACTTTATGGCGGGACATAATCTGGCAGTAGCAAGTACACGATTCCCACACCTCCACATCCATAAGGGGACCTGGCGGTCTTTCAATCAATCGACAACCAACCAAATTGATCATATTGCGATGGACGGCAAACACTCCTCCAGCATCCTAGATGTCTGAACCTTTCAAGGAGCCAACATCGACTGGGACCATTACCTTGTTGGAGCCAAGGTACGGATGCAAATCTCTCGGAATCAACGGAGTAGAGTAAGAACACCAAAATTTAAGGTATGGAAAGCTGCAATCGCAGGAGACCTCCAGGACCTTCGCCGATCAAGTTTCCCTCAAGCTCTCTCAAGTCCCGATGCAATCTGCAGAAACCATACAACAGCAGTGGAATCGTTCTCAGAACGCCATTATAGAGGCCGCCTCAGATGTACTCGGTTTCGAGCCACCACCGTCGAGAAACCTCGGTTTGATGATGAGTGCAGACAGGCCCATGTAGAGAAACAGAATGCATACATGGCCACATTGCATCAATGGACGAGAGCTGCCCGCGAGCTATATGAACAGAAAAGGAGGGAGGAGCATGCGCTTCTGAGAAGGAAAAAGAAGGAGCACGAGAAGCGCGAGATCGAGGAGATGGAGAGATGTTACTGCAGAAACGACGTTTGAAAATTTTACCAGAAAGTAAAACGAACATACCAGGGCTATAAAGCCAGATCAGAAGCCTGCAGGGATGAGCACGGACAGCTAGTAGTGGAGTCACAGTCGATGCTGAGACTGTGGAAGGACCACTTCTTCAGACTGTATAACGGCGATGATAGTCAAGACAGAGCGAACCATTCACAATGGACGGAGACGAAGGAGAATCCCGTCCACCCGACCTAAACGATGTTAAGATAGCGGTATTGAAACTTACTTCTTATAAAGCTGCTGGAGCAGATGGACTCCCCGCGGAACTGTTTAAAGCAGCTGGCGTTGAGCTGATCAGGAATATGTACATATGCACCTACTCATCTGCAAGATATGGTCGGAAGAACGCATGCCCGATTAATGGAATCTCAGTATCGTTTGCCCGGCCCATAAGAAAGGAGACCCCTATGACTGCGCCAAATACAGAGGGATAAGCCTCCTGAACATAGCGTACAAGATCCTCTCTGCCGTACTGTGTAAGTGCCTGAAACCGTTCGTAGACAATCTGACAGGTTCCTACCAGTGTGGTTTCAGGCCAGGAAAATCCACGATAGACCAAATGCTTACACTAGGGCAGATCTTGGAGAAGACCCATGACTTCCAGGTCGACACGCACCATCTTTTTGTCGACTTTAAAGCCGCGTATGACAGTGATTATAGAGACGAACTATACAGAGCCATGTCGTGTTTTAACATTCCTGCCAAACTCATTTGACTGTGCAGGATGACTATGGAGAACTCTCGCTGCTCCATTAAGGTCGGAGGTGAACTAACCGACCCCTTTGATGTTAAAAAAGGTTTTAGACAGGGTGACGCACTGTCATGTGATTTCTTTAACACCATACTTGAGAATATCGTGCGGGACTCTGCGGCCAATACAAGAGGTACGATCTACTTCGAGTCCACACAATTGCATGCCTACGCAGATGATATTGACGTTATTGGACGGACAAAGCGAGACTGAGGCGAATGAGGCGTTCGCAAGCATTGATGCAGAAGCGGCTAAAGTGGGTCTAGGGGTAAATGGGGACAAGACCAAATATATGCTGTCATCAAAGAAAGACGCGCAACACCGACGTCTTGGTCAGTACGTCACCTTCGGTAGCTATATTTTTGAAGTAGTCAAGGACTTCATCTACCTTGGCTCGATAGTGACATGCAGCAACGACACCAACGCTGAGATAAAACGCAGAATAACTCCTGCAAACCGCTGCTTCTTTGGGCTCAAGAGGCAACTGACTAGTAGAGTAGTAGAGCCTCTTTGGCGCTGAGGTTTGGACGTAATCAAAAAGTGGATGAAAAGGCTCTTGGACGTTTCGGGAGGAAAATTCTGCGTGCAGGGACCTTAACCAACTGGGCGTGCGGCACTGGAAGCAGTTGGTCAAAGATCGGGCCGGCTGGAGAGGCTTGTTGGTTGAGGCCCTGGTTCACCCCGAACTGTAGCGCCATCAAAGTAAGTAAGTAAGTTGAGTAGGTCTGGATAGAATGCTCCCGTGCTTAAGATACCCTAAGCAATCGGGTTGCTCTTCATCTTGTCTATCGACGTTCTCCGAAAATGCATTAACACCAAATGCAATCGTCATCGCAGTCATTGTCACGTGGCTCTTGAATCCCTCAAGAGTACACCCCATTCTCCCGCATTGATCCCCATCAAATCATCTGCTGTACTCCGTTTATCCAAAGTGTAATCTCGTATTTATCGTGCGACAAACGCACTTGTCTGGCTCATCGGGTGATTAAGCAGACACTCCCCCTTGTCAGGCAAAATATTTTATATTTTTGGCACGTCCCTTCCGTCTGCACTGTCCACGGACGGCAGAGGGTTCCAAGTGCATCGTAAGGACACAACAGAAAAATCCAAAAACGCCACAACGGAAGCGCTTGGCGGGAATACGAACAGTTTGAGGGGATAATATCGGATGAATGGCTTACGAAGAGGTGCGTATACCGCACTAGAAACAAATTTTGTGACCAATCTACGGTACAAATAAACGATAGCAACTGCTGAAACGTGATCCACATAATAAATCGCCACCAAAAGGTTCTCGTGTCCGGGATTGAAAAAACAAGGTGTTGGCCGTCTTGTTGCCGGCTACATTCAAGATATCTATGTATAGGCCGGCAAACAGTCGCATCCGTAAATAAAACATAGCTGACCACTTAGGAAATTGAGATATAGCTTGCTTCCTTGTAGCTACTGTTGTTATAAATTTTCATTATTAATGAAGTCACTAGGCCCTGAAGGGCTTCTGACCCGGTGCTCGCTGGAAAACCGCTTTCTCGTCTTTTGTTCTCCGCTTTCACTCCCATTTCACATAGTACACAGTGTGGAGTGTATGAGGCAATAAATAACATTGAGCTTCGACTGGGATATGGATACGATACGGTCAATAGTCAGAACGATTGGGAAAGAAAAACCAAAAAGTCGGATGATTCCCATTGAACTGGAAATTAATTGTAAATTATCGAAAAGGAGACAACGCTTTCCATAATTGCATTGGTTCACCGAATACTCATTTCGAATTATGACATCACGTTAATGGCTGGTCTGTTACACTGATATCCTAGCAACTGCCATGGCTATCACCATGACCACTAAGATAGGATCTGGGAAATACATATATTAAAAAAAAAAAAAAAAAACCCAGTAGTCAACGGGGGACATTAATCTACATGTGTACATATCTACAGTATACTGGTCCTGAAAATGTCCCGATCGATGTTCTTAATTAGCTAGAATGTATCCACAAGTCCCACAGAGGGAATCAGCACTCGAAACAAGGCAGGAAACTCATTCCTTCATCAAGATAACGTGTCACAGAAATCTTTACCCGCTCGTCGTCCTCACCTCGGCCTCGTTATATTAAGCACTAAACACTACCAAGCAGCAAGCTGTGATACCGATCTGTCCGGTCTATCGACCGTTTTTTGTTTTTGTTTTCTTGTTCTAATGTATAATCCAATCAGTAGAGCCACTATCTCATCCCGATGACCATTTCGGATTCAATTCCGATCCCGCCATAGCAACAGCTCTACTCTCTGGGTGGTCATGGGGAATACACTATACCAAAAGCGAATATATAGATTCAGACCAGTGGTATAGATAACAACAACAACAAAAAAATCAAATACAAAACCAAAGACGAAAGCGAGGAATGTGTTTTGGAAATGTTTCCAATTCATGGGCATGTTGTTGCTCCTCTAATTTCTGGTTGTTTTTGATATCCCCCGTCGTAGGACTTGTATCCACGTTTTAGCTGCAACCATTGCCGCCAACACCAATGCCACTTGACAACACAGTTGAATGCGGCTTCGTTGGCATGTCATGTCGTAATCATCGGTGCTAGTGGTATCCTCTGTTTTGGAAACAGCATTCCATGTCCATTTTCTCTTTTTGGTATAATTTTTGGGATTATCGTCATGGTATTCAACTATATCTGTTTAAACAAATTGTTGCTTACTGCTGCCAGTCGGACGCATCTGTACCAGGTACATAGGGGAAAGATATGAAATGTAATTAACGAAATCGCCCACAAACTGCACTTTGATATATTGTTCGACAATTTCAATTAATCTGCATTTCATCTCCCCCGTACGCTATCATGGCGACTCATCGACTATCTATAGTTTCGGACTGTGCGTCTGCCCATTAGTTCCGTGCAATTTGTTGATTGCAATCACTTATCCAAGCGTTTCGAAGACGATTCCCAGAGGTATACAACCTGAATTGACTGTAGTAGCATTCTTGCTTGATGAATGAATTCCGTGAATGATTGCCACTCCAGACCGCCAGACCATCAGACCATCAGACCACCACCGACCAAAAGTTTCTCCGGTTCCAGAAAAAACAAATGTCCGCGTTCCCCCCACAAATCAGGTGAATTTTGTCTGCGGGCTCATTTACAATCGTCAAAGCCCCAAACTAGGAGAAAAATCACTTAAACCGAAGGCGCGATATGTAATTTATTGACTCGTTAAATCTGGTTGGTTGGTTTCACCATTATGGCGAATGTTTACGACAGCGGTGAAGTCGTTGGTCATAGTATGTTGTGCTTCATGCTCAACGAACGATTGGACATTAATTAGGCACAAAGACCTGATTGGAGTGAAAATAGAAACTAAGTGTCAAATGATTTACATACTTGGATGCATCTGGTGCCCACAATTTCACAGTGAATATGACCGAAATCGATAAATCTCACGGTTTTGTATCATATTTCTTGGATGTCGAGCGATTTCACTCATTCCCCGTTGCTGGTGGAGTGGAAGAAGACCTGGAGCGGATGCTTCGGGTTACTTGTCAAATCAAAAGTTTTCCAATTTAAATGCAAAGGACGTATAATGAAATCCTTTATCCTTTGTCTGCGAGTGGCATGAACTACTGCTAGTTTGCATTACACAACAATAGACGTTGCTTGTCGTTTTTTTTTGTGTCTTTCCTGGGGTACAGAGCTTCTAAAATGTTTTCAACTTTAAGTTAAGACAATGCTGCTTTAGAAGTTGCTCTTCTCGTGGTTTAACGGTCTACAATGCGATTTGAATCAGCTGTCTATGCTGTACGATTCGGGTCGAACTTTGGGACATTTGGCAGGCTAAGACGACAAGTTAGTTAAAGCCTAGAAGAAAATGTACTGGTCGTGTATCGAATTAGAAGGTGGGGCAAAACTAATATCATTATGTGAAATACTTACCGTTTTGATAGAAATTGAAAAATTTGGACTTAGTTGTCAAGGGAATCTTACCCGAAGATGTAGAATTGATAGCATTAAGTTGGCCAAAGACTATTGGTCAAATTACCACTTTTGGAAGACATGCGCCTTTGTGCGCGTTTTACGCCATTTTGAATTGTTGCTTGATAATCAACTGGCCCCAGATTAGTGATTTCTTCTTCATACTTGGCTTTCAAGACTTGAAAGAGAGTTGGTTATCGTAAACGCGAAATTTCAAAGAGCAAAAAAGATAAAATGGGCGGAAGAGAAGAGAGGAACACACGATTTTCAGAAGAGAGAAGAGAGAGCATGGAAAGCGTGCGATCGAGGAGATGGAGCGATGCTTCCGCAGGAATTACGCCCGGAAGTTTTACAATAAGGTAAAACAAATATGCCACGGCTACAAAGCCAGAGCGACGGCCTGCAGGGATGAAAATGGAGAACTGGTAGTAGAGTCACAGTCGATGCTGAGGATTTGGAAAGACCACTCCTGCAGACTGTATAACGGCGATGACAGACAAGATACCGTTGTCAGGCAGAACGATCCCTTCGTAATGGACGACGATGTAAGAGAATTCCGTCAACCCGACCTAGAAGAAGTCAAAATAGCGAAATCGAGACTTAAGTCTAATAAAGCTGCGGGTGCAGATGGCCTGTCTTCTTAAGGCGGCTGGAGATGAGTTGCATGCACCATCTCATTTACAAGGTATGGTCGGAGGAAAGCATGCCCGACGAATGGAATCTCAGCATCGTTTGCCCGGTCCATAAGAAAGGAGACCGCTATAACTGCGCCAACTATAGGGGAATTACTCTCCTTAACATCGCATATAAGATCTTCTCTGCCTTATTGAGGGAACACCTGAAACCATTTGTGGATAACCTGATCGGCTCTTATCAGTGTGGTTTCAGGCCAGGTAAATCCACAATAGACCAAATATTTACGCTATGGCAGATCTTGGAGAAGACCAGGAATACCAGGAATACCAAATCGACACTCACCACCTCTTCGTCGATTTCAAGGCTGCATATGACAGCGTGTATAGAGATGAGCTATATAAAGCCATGTCTATTGTTAACATCCCTGCCAAACTCGTCCGACTGTGCAGGATGACAATGGAGAATTCTCGCCGCTCCTTTAAGGTCGGTAATGGGCAAACCGAGACCTTTGATGTTAAAAAAGGATTTGGCAAGGTAACGCGCTGTCATGCAACTTTTTCAACATCGCGCTTGAAAAGATGGGGCAAGAGTCACTGGTACGATTTATTTCAAGTCTACGCAATTGCTTGCGTACGCCGACGACGTTGACGTGATTGGACGGACACAGCGAGACGTCACTGAGGCCTTTGTAAGCATTGAGGTAGAAGCGGCTATGATGGGTGCCAAGGTTAATGAGGGTAAAACCAAATATCTGCTTTCATCTAAAAGAGACGGTCAACACGGACATATCGGTCAGAACGTCACCATGGGCGGATATAACTTTGAAGTGATCAAGGAATTCGTCTACCTTGGCTCACTGATGACCGGCGACAACAACACCAGCGCTGAGATGAAACGCAGAATCCCTCTCGCCAACCGCTGGGCTTTGGGCTCAAGAGGTAATTGAGAAGTAGAGCCCTCTCTCGGAAGACCAAGGTGGCACTATATAAGACGTTGAGCATCCCAGTCCTCCTTTAAGGCACAGAGGCTTGGACCTTAACAAAACCGGATGAAGATGCCCTTGGTCGTTTCGAGAGGAAAATTCTGCGTACTATCTACGGTCCCGTTTGTTCAAACGGTGTATGGAGGAGAAGATTTATTGAAGACCTGTACGGGTTTTACAGCGACATTGGCCTGGTACGACGTCTACGGATACAGCGTCTAAGGCGGCTAGGCCGTTTAGGCCGTCTTCGAATCAACCCTGGAAGAAAGGCGCGGCAGAGGACGGCCGTAACTACGATGGCGCACACAGGTGGAAGGGGACCTTAACCAACTGGGCGTGCGGCGCTGGAAACAGCTGGCCAAAGACCGTGCCGGCTGGAGATGCTTGTTGGTTGAGGCCCAGATTCACCACGCACTGTAGCGCCACCTCAGTAAAAAAAAAAAAAAAAAATCCTATCGTCGTCAGATTTGGTAATCTGGCTGGCCAAGCAGCCAAACGATCACAGAACCCATAAGTTACTGACAGAAAACCTACCTCGTTTTGCAGGCTATATAAGCGCTGTGGTTACTGTATCTTGTTTGAAACGACTATCCCTGAGTCCCAATTTAGTAATTGATGACAAGGAAACTGATGATAAAGGACTAGCTAAGGCCTCGTAGGAGTAGCATTTGCCGACGGGTGTTGGTCCGCTTAAAAAAGCAAGTAAGAGCCTCTGCAGCCGGGCACCCTGCAGCTCTGTTAGCCAGGTCATACTTCCACCTCCTCGTGGTACCATTTGGAAATTTCCTGGGCACAAGAAATTACTAACGAAGGAGGACGATTGGCGAGTATCCTGAGTTCGTCCTTTTCGATGCCAGCATAGAAGTCGTATTGCCCTCATTTATCGCCAGCTCCATTTTAGCCGCTTTCAATGCTCTAAATGCAGATGCTTCCTTGACGTCTCGCTGTGCTCTCCCAGCACTACTTGCCATTATCCAATTCTCTGTCTGTAATACAAGTAGCGATGTCATGGGATGGCCCACCTTAAGTGTAGTTGTCCTCCATTATCTGATGCGATGATCATCAGGACTTCGGATGGGTAAATTTGCGAATTCAACGTTAAGACTTACTTACTTACTTACTTATCAGGCCTGCGATCCATGGAGGATCTGAGCCTGAGCTATAGCTGCCTTCCATCCTTGACGGTCCCGGGCACGCTGCTTCCAGTTGTCAAGACCAAGATGTCTTACATCCGCGATTACTTGGTCTTTATACCGGAGGTTCGGTCTTCCTCTTCTTCTCGAACCAGGAGGCTCGGAGTCGAAGACCCTCTTAGCTGGAGCGTTGATGTCCATGCGCTCGATGTGGCCGAGCCAGTGTAGTCGACGGCTCCTCGCCTTCCGGACTACATCCACATCTTGGTACAGCTCGTAGAGTTCGCGGTTGTGTCTTCTTCTCCATTCACCTTCCTCACAGACAGGACCAAATATCCGGCGCAGAATTTTTCTTTCGAAAGAACCCAAAATCAGCTCCGCTGTCCTGCTTATCGTCCAGCTTTCGGCTCCGTACAGCAAGACTGGCAGAATGAGCGTTTTGTAAAGCATGACTTTGGTCTTTCGAGTGAGGAGTTTTGACCCCAGTTGTTTGGACAAGCCGAAGTAGCAGCGGTTGCCAAGGGCGATTCTACGCCGGATCTCCACTGTGGTGTCATTTGTGGAATTTACGTTTGCCCCGAGGTAGACAAACTCCTTAACTACCTCGAAATTGTAGCTGTCAATTGTTATGTTCTGTCCCAGGTGGTGAGCGACGGATTGGTTTTTGCTTGACAGCATGTATTTCGTTTTGTCCTCATTGATCTTAAGACCAATTTGTTTCGCCTGTTCTTCAATCGCCGTGAGTGCTTCCACAACGTCACGGCGAGAACACGCGATGATGTCGATATCATCCGCGTATCCTAGCAGCTGGATGGACTTGTAAAAGATAGTGCCTTCCCTGATGACGCCTGCCCGTCGCACTATCTGCTCCAGCACCAGGTTGAAGAAGTTACATGACAGCGCATCTCCTTGCCGAAATCCGGTGCATGTTTCGAATGGTTCCGAGGTCCTAGAACCGAGTTGCACGGTGCATCGCGTGTTTTTTAGCGTGGCGCGACACAACTGGATCAGTTTTACCGGGATCCCGAATTCGGCCATCGCCCCAAACAGTGCTTCACGATGAATGCTGTCGTATGCGGCTTTAAAATCGATGAAAAGATGGTGTGTATCGATTTGAAACTCGTTGGTCTTTTCCAGGATTTGTCGAAGTGTGAAAATTTGGTCTATAGTTGATTTTCCGGGCCGGAAGCCGCACTGGTAGCTGCCGATTAGTGCGGTGCAAAATGGTTTTAGACGTTCACACAATACGCTGGACAGGATCTTGTATGCGACATTGAGCAGGGATATACCTCTATAGTTCTTACAAGAGGTAGGATCGCCTTTTTTGTGGATGGGGCATATAGAGCTGGTATTCCAGTCGTCGGGCATGCTCTCATCTTCCCAAATTTTGCAGATGATCTGGTGCATGCTCCCTACCAGAACATCGCCGCCAGCCTTGAAGAGCTCTGATGGCAAGCCATCTGAGCCTGCGGCCTTGTTGTTCTTCAGCTTCTGAATAGCTGTGCCGACTTCTTCTATGCTGGATGGGAGGACTACTTCAGCGGCTGGAGTTGGGATTTCCTCAGTCCTTACCACTCTCTCTTGGTCATGCTCGTTAAGCAGCTGCTGGAAGTGCTGCTTAAATACATCCACTATTCCCTGCGGGTCGGTGACAAGATTACCCTCGCAGTTTCGAAGAGCCAGGGTGCCCTTTTTGAAGCCTCCTGCAAGGCCTTTGGCTTTCTTGTAAAAGGCTCGTATTTTATGTCTATCCCTAGACTCCTCGATATCCTTGAGCTGGGAGGCTGCGAAGATTCTTTTCTTTTGTCGCAGTAGTTTCTTCTCCTCCCTTCTTCTGGCTCGGTACTCTTCTCGCGCTGCCCTGGTTTTCCTCTGCAGCGCCTTTTGGTACGCCTCGTCGGTTGCTGCCTTTTTCTGTTCACACTCGCCATCATACCACGGGTTTCTTGTCGGGGGTGGTAGGTATCCTAAGGTGGTTTCGGCTACTTCCTGAATGGCTGAGCGGCAATGCAGCCACATATTATTGGCATTTGTGTTCGACGTAGGCATACCGTAGAGTCTTTCGCTCAGCTGCTCCCTGTAGACTCTGGCAACCTCCGGTGTGCTCAGGCGCCCAATGTCGAACCTCCTCCTGATGGGCTGGTGCAGCTTTCTGACATTGGACAGTCGAGCTCTGAATCTTGCTGCTACGAGGAAGTGGTCAGAGTCGACATTTGCCCCTCTGAATGTTCGCACATCCAGGATGTTTGACGCGTGCCTTGCGTCAATGAGCACATGGTCGATTTGGTTGGCGGTTCGACCGTCCGGAGATCGCCAGGTTGCTGTGTGGATTCGCTTGCGAGGGAATCTTGTGCTACTTATCACCGCATTACGAGCTGTCGCAAAGTCAGCGAGTCGGAAGCCGTTATCTGTTGTTGTATCGTGGAGGCTGTGCTTTCCGATCACTCCGCCAAGGGTGTTTTCCTTTCCGATTTTGGCGTTGAAGTCCCCGAGCACGATTTTTACATCGTACTCCGGACAAGCTCCGTAGGCGTTGTCCAGGAGGTCATAGAAGTCCTCCTTGATAGGGTCTTCAGCCTCGTCGGTAGGGGCGTGTGCACATATAAGGCTGATGTTATAAAATCTGCCTCTGATGCGGATCACAGCCAGGCGATCACTTATAGGCTTAAAGTCGATGACCTTCGACCTTAACCGTTTTCCCACGACAAATCCGCATCCCAGTAAGTGCAACCTTTTGTGACAGCTGTAATAAATGTCGCAATTTTTCTTCCTAGTCATACCGTTTCCTATCCAGCGTATTTCCTGGACCGCAGTAATATCCGCCTTGTACTGCGTGAGGATTCCTTCTAGTTTATGAGCAGCTCCGGGAGTGTACAGGGTTCTGACATTCCAGGAGCATACTCGCAAATCGTGTTCCTTTTTCGTGCGTTGTCGTCGTCGAGTATCCGTCCGTGTATCCGAGGCATCTTGCTCATTCATAACTTTGGGTTTTTTACGTGGGCGGATTGTTAGCCCGCCGCACAACCGCCATTCTGGTCGGGGTTTTTTTCGCTGCATACGTTTGTTCACCTCCCAACGGTTGTTGAAGAGGCTATCCAGAGGGCGCCGCGAGGAGGCCGTATGTCAACTTGACCCGGGCATTTAAACAGGGATCGTTGCTGGCATCTCGCCAGGTTAAGAGCAATCAACAACTTTACCCTGTATGTCCGAGCCCATGCCCTCTGAATTCAACGTTAAGAGCTTGAGCAAAAGCTGCTCGTTGTCAGCTTATACAGTTTGGCCTACTACTAGGGCTCCTCTCTTGTTGCTGTTTAAAGTCAAACAGTCCTACGAGCACGAGTCACTGTGTTCTTATGTGACTGCAGGTTTCCATCATCAAATTATGGAGGTCCGACTCGACTCGGTAGCGTTCGTGATGTCTGAGATGTAGAAATCGTAGAGCAGTCAGTAGTAGTCAGTAGTATAAGAGGCGATAATAGTCATCCTTCAAAAGCTACTTGCCATTAAATATTCGTAAAACTAGAGATGGTATTAGAGGGCATAGGACAGCCACATTATATCACTGAGACGCTACAAGGATCATCCACTTCTTGAATCAAAGACTAAGAGCAACGAAAGCTATTTCAAAACATGGTCGAATGGAACCTCACTCCCCCAAAAATTCCCCTTACTTCCCGAGCTGTTAGTGGTCAATTAGGACCATAATCATTTAAGCAGTCCTAACGCCGTCTTGCTTGTGTAACTTCTTTAATAGTTGAAAATTAAAGCGGCCGTAAGTGATTTAATTCAATCACACACTACGCGATCACACTAGGTATGCCTAGAGCTAGAGCAGGAGGAAAAGGAATAAAAAACATGTGTAACGAAACTGTAAGTTTAATTAAGCACATAATCCATTAGAGTCTTTTAGAATCCCTCTGCGGCATAAGTACAAGTACACCATTCAGTCGGTTGGATAGGAAAGAACGTACGGACAGATAGACAGACAGAGCGATGGCGGTAGATCTGTGTGCTTCATTAATTGCGAAAGTACAATTCATTTGAAGACTACAAGCTAAACTACAGCGGATAGGAGGTGGTGGTGGTACATATATACAAAGCTCAGTCATTCAACATGTGTCGACTTCCTTCCTTCCTGCTTGATGCCTCCTCGAAAGATGTAACGAGAGACTCTTCTAGGGGCGTCTTCGCATTTCATCCACTCGAGAAATGCGTCAGAGTACTCGTAATTTCATTAACTAATTTGCATATGTGATTGATGTGGAAATTTTCTTGATGGAAGCCGGAAGAGCTCACATGACGACAACAAAGCACCTCGACTCTCTTGGCACAGTAAACAGCATAGCAATAGGTGCGACTAAAATTTCATTTGTACTCGTAGGCATCTCTCGTCTTGTGGCAGTGTCACAACAAAAGTCGCCCGATAATCCTAAACGAGCACCAAATGTTTCGGTAGCACATTGCATTGCATGTCATTTGACTGTTAGGCTAGGGGTCGAAGGAGTCAACAAATTTAAGCCGGAAGCCATGATTTCTTCGCGTGAAGGGTGAATGGTAGAATGGTAGGACGTGTGCTATGTAAAACTGAGAGTTTCATTTCGAGTCAAATAAATCTTTTTCGTACGACGACAAGCAACGAATGCCTGCTTCTGTATCTGTACGATGCGGATTAACTGCTACTAAGCCATGATGCTTGGTCCCCTATGTGCACTCCTTCCTACCTATGGTGAGACTTACACGAACGAGATTGGAAAAATCTTCATCTACGATGACCTACGACTGTTCTCCTATTTTCTCAAAATCAAGGGTCAGCTCGTGGTCCTCGGTAACGAACCAACCAGGAAGTGCATTCAATGCCTGTCTGGCTCTCTTACAGGCGACTGACTTGTATGCCAGATAAGATGATAGTCATTTGTGGTAATTTGATTCTGGCACTTTACTTTCTTCCTTGGTACTGACACTATCGAAAAGAAGAAACTTTTTGCACAGACTGATGGCTTGCACGACTAAGTTGTTTGAGATTTCTTTTGTTGATTCATTTACAGATGCATGTACGAGTACAGTGTAGAGTAATGTGATGAAATATAACGAAGGACCCGTATTCGTATCTACCATATGCCGCCGCCGCCGGTCGTAAGCACGAGAAACCATAAAACCAGGAATAGGCAATACATCAGAGGAAGCAGAGCATCGGATCCGGCTACGGCTTCTGGAACTCCGGTATTCCGGTTTGATAGATGACACTAGACGGTCATAGTGTGGAATGCTGGGTTAGGTGAATTGCTTCAAGTGTGTGTGGGAACAGGCTGTTATCACATTTGCTGTCACATCTCTTCTGCACGTGAATTAATTACGACAACGCGCCGAGAAGATGTTTCATGTTAGCGGCTTGAACTGGCCGGCTGAATTGAACGTGAATTTTTGTTTGCCAACAGATACGGATACAGGATCCGTAAATTTGCATGATTGTCACAATTTGTCGTGTGTATTGTGAATCCGATGCGTACAAGCGGTAGTGAGTAACGATCCGTGCTTGTAACAACCTTATGAGGATGTGTACGAGCATCAGATGAGGTCTGAGGTAGTTTTCGGCTTCTAAGGAGCCCTGTGTGAAAAGCGCATCGAATTGTATCGCGTTTTAATTTTTTTCGTTTTTTTTCTTTTGTTAAGAACACGCACGCACCAGAATGGGCTGTAAATCTTCATGATGCATGTGTGAAAACGTTCTGTAGTCTTTTGGGAACAATGCACTTGGATCGTCAGCTTACTCTGGTTACCATTGTGTAGCCGAAAAAAGACCGTCACATCTTTTGTGGCAATAATCCGATTAGAGGCAGGAAACTCGTTTAAAAATCATATGTCGCTAGGGTGCGTACGTGAATATCTCTGCTGTAAATTATAGTTTGTCCGGTTCATGGTGAAACAGTTTTGCGTGTCCTAAAATTGGAATCACTCTGACCGAGCAATCTGCTACGTTTTGCGGCGAACCTCAACCGATTCGTGACATTGTGGTCGAAGCAGAATCCTGATTCTGTTTTTGGGATCTATATTTGAACGACCTGCCCTGTTTATTTGTACACAGCAGGGGGTTCGTTCTAAGCTTTCTTTTGGTCGTCGAAGCATGAAGCGGAGCAACGCATTTCCTCCTGTTTCAGGATTAAATTGCAAACGAATTTTCTACCGTCGCGTCGGTATGAAGGCAAGCACGAATCGATTGCGGGCACAAGCCTTAATGCAAATAAATGGTTTTGCAAGGATTTTTCCACCACAGGAGTCATGCACTGTGTGCTGGAGTATAAAGGGTTTTTCATAGCGATTCGGGTGGTTACGTACGCTTCTATTTTAGGGAGTTTTGGTCTATGATTCACGAACATTCCAAGGTTCTTAGTTGTCAAATTGGTATTTGAACAGGGTATTGACGGGAAGCAGAAAAGTCACGTTCACGGAGACAGACATGTTTACGAAAGAACACTTTGAAAATACCATTAAAAAAACGCTCTTATCACTAGACCATATTTGAATCATTTTGCATTGCGCTATCACCAGTTGCAATCACAGGGAATTAAATACGAATCAATTCTATATTAACTTGTCACTGCTGTCACACTTAATCAGTTCGGATACAGTTGTTATTAATAACGATGTCCACCATGATTTGGAGGTCCACCGTGGTGTCCACCGTGATGTGGAGGTCCGCCGTGATGAGGAGGCCCACCATGGTGCGGAGGTCCTCCGTGATATGGTGGTGGTCCATGATGGTGTGGTGGCCCATGATGATGAGGCGGCCCGTGATGGTGATGTCTGCACCCAAAGCACCCGAAACAATCTTCATTTGGTGGCATTTTGCTTGTTGCACTGCACACTTTGTGTTAGATAGATACAGTATGTCTAATGAACTGAAGTGATATTTGCAACCGTATTTACTGGAACACCAGCCATGGCCTTATCGCAAAAGGGCAGGTATTTGTTTGATTAGAATTTATTATCGAAATAAATCGATGTACTTATTTTAGTCGATGTATGACTAATTTAACGTCGGAAAGCTGCAATCGCAGGAGACCGCCAGAACCTTCGCCGATCAAGTCTCCCTCAAGTTCTCTCAGGTCCCGATGCAATCTGCAGAAACCATAGAACAGCAATGGAGTCGTTGTCAGAAAGCCATTAGAGAGGCCGCCTCAGATATACTCGGTTTCGAGCCACCACCGTCGAGAAACCCCTGGTTTGATGATGAGTGCAGACAGGCCCATGTGGAGAAACAGAATGCATACATGGCCACATTGCATCGACGGACGAGAGTTGCCCGCGAGCTCTATGAACAGAAAAAGAGGGAGGAGCATGCGCTTCTGAGAAGGAAAAAGAAGGAGCACGAGAAGCGCGAGATCAAGGAGATGGAGAGATGTTACGGCAGGAACGACGTTTGAAAATTTTACCAGAAAGTAAAACGAACATGCCAAGGCTATAAAGCCGGAGCAGAAGCCTGCAGGGATGAGCACGGACAACTAGTAGTGGAGTCACAGTCGATGCTGAGATTGTGGAAGGACCACTTCTGCAGACTGTATAACGGCGATGATAGTCAAAATGCCGCCGCGCCGTCAGCAGAGCGAACCATTCACAATGGACGAAGACGAAGGAGAATCCGGTTCACCCGACCTAGACGATGTTAAGATAGCGATATCGAAACTTAAGTCTTATAAAGCTGCTGGAGCAGACGGACTCCCCGCAGAGCTGTTCAACCTATCATGCCATGGCTGAAGGCTTCTGCTATATGTTGGAGCACTCAGACGCAAATACTGGTCCTTTGTACTCAAAAGCATGCCATGGCTGAGACAAGCCTGAGATGGACCCAAAGGCATATCTGATTAACTACCAGGTAACCATGGGACTAATCTCCCTAAAATGAACCGACATCAACATAATCGTTGGTGTCATCGCGGGTCACTGTCTTATAGGCAGTCATGCACAAAGCTAAGGCGTGTTTCGTATGACTTCTGCAGGAGCTGTGAAGATGAAGAGGGGACCGTACTTCCTTAACGACCTGACTGACGTTCAGCTGGTAATGCTAACTAATCTTCTGAATTTTGTAAGAAGTAAGAAATGGTTCTAAGAATAGGGGATCGACTTCATACTCAGTGTGTGAAGTTCTAATATAACATCATAAGGGCATGGAACATTTACTGAGAACTACAACTAACGTGAAAATTCAGTCGAGTTCCTCTCGAACCCTATCTAGGACAACCACCCCTGGAGGGTAGTGAACGACCATCTATGACCCAAACCATCTGCACTCCGCCCAGGTTGTGTGACAGGACCAGACCCAAGCTTTTTCATGGCAAGTATACTACGGGGGTTTTACCAGTACATTCGATGGCGTTGGTGCTACCGCGACTTGAACTCGCTCATTATCAAACACACTAATGACTGCGCCAAGGCGCCTCATCTCTGTCACTTAAGGTACAATAATTCGGCTTCAAATCGCCCGTTGGTCATGACATTTTGACGAAACGTCGGTGAGAGCCATATATATGTGCCTTTCAACTCAGGGAGCCATAAATAGGCGGTGCCACTAGAATGTACTATTTTAAAAGAAAACCTGGCTTACATTGGAACGAAATTTATAAAAATTGTATGTGGCGCCCCATGGTGTGGCGATCCGTGATGTGGCGACTCATGATGTGGTGGCCCGTGGTGTGGCGACTCGTGATGTGGCGGCCCGTGATGTGGCGGCTCATTGTGTGGCGGGCCGTGATGTGGTGGCCCGTGATATGGCGGCTCGTGATGTGGCGGCCCATGATGTGATGGCCCGTGGTGTGACGGCTCTTGATATGACGGCCCATGATGTGGCGGTCCGTAGATTGTTGGGCCGTGATATGGCGGCTCGTGATGTTGCGACCCATGATGTGGCGGCCCGTTGTGTGACGGCTCTTGATGTGACGGCCCATGATGTGGCGGTCCGTAGAGTGTTGGACCGTGTTATGGCGGCTCGTGATGTGGCGTCCCATGATGTGATGACCCATGATATTGAGGACCATGATGTGATGCGCCATGATATGGTAGCCCATGTTGTGGTGGCCCATGATAACGTGATGGAGGTGGTCCCATTCAAGGAAATTTTTCGTAGATCCTCTGTCTACCTTCATTGGTGTCGACCTTGTATAGTATGTACGTCGTATGAAGCTATTGAGTAAACTGCGGGAAAGCGCTTTATCGCATGCTATTTAAGTACCAATTGTTGATTTAACTAGCACTCAGGCCAAAATTGATAAAAGCGTTAATCTATTGTAGTACGACAAACTCAAGTGATTGCAGGTGAACATCGATTTAGCAACGGTGACAGCGAGGCTTTAGGATAAGTCCTTTAGGCGTCTTATATTCTTAGAACTTATTTTGTTCACCAGAATGCAATCATCACTTTCATTCACAAACAATTTCAATTCATTGGGTGCTTACCTCGTTTATACTTGAAATTGGTCTTAAAAGGTCACACTGCTCTTATGTTCCGTCACCAACATCTTTTTCTTTTTTGTTTTTTAAATAAGATGCTCTGGACGAGTTGCAAATATTGAAGGAAGAAAGGACGAGAGATGTTGATCTATCGTTTCCTTATGAACCACTGCAGACAGCGTTAGAACAAGAGCCTAAATCACTGCGGATTATAAAACAGCGAGCATGATCAAAGTACTACTGTCAGGCAGAAAGAACTATTCCCACTGGACTAAGACCCAACCACAATGAGGGCGAAGAAGAAGTTGTCTTTAGGTTAGGTTAACGTGGTTGGCATAAGCCACACGTAGGCCGAAGTCGGCCCATTGTGATACCACATGGTTCATATTAACCTGATCCGCTACCTGAGAACCAACCGGTCCTTCTGATGAAGCGATGGAGTTGAGCTATTTTTTGGTCTGTTAGCTCACTTAGATTATCAAAGAAGGGCGCGCCGAGGTAGATCCTCCTGCGATTCACAAAAGAGGGACATGAGCAGAGGAGGTGATGTATTGATTCCTCTTTCTCCTCGTCCGTGCAGCCGCGACAGAAGTCATTGGAGAGTAGCCAATGATTTGTGGGTTACCGCGGCCAGGAATTTTATAGCAGAGTGGCTGTCCGTGGTAATATCCTTAGCGGATATTACATTGATCCTGAGCCATGCAAGGGCCTCCATTATCGCTGCTATTTCTGCCTGATACACACTGCAGTAATTTGGGAGTCTGAAAGATAGGTTGAGGTTAAGTTCCATGGAGAAGAATCTACTACCTACCTGACTCTATCTTAGAGCTATCGGTATAAAAGGCAATCGAGTCCTTTGGTATGACTTTCCCTTCAGCGCATTCCTCCCTGGAGCGAAAGACAACTTCGAAGTTACTGCCTTGTCCAGTCCACCACACTACGACGCCAAACAGGAGGGTGGGCCTTATGACTGCTATGTAGAGCCAGTGCATAATGCTTGATTGGCGACCCCACTTCTTGCCCACCACTTTCTTGGAGCTGTAGAGGGCAACAGTTGCTTTCTTGACGCGATCAAGAGTGTTGGGTTTCCAATTCAGCATCCTGTGAAGAACTAAGCCTAGATATTTAGCTTGCTCTTTGATTATTAGTTGGGTTCCACCTAGCCTCGGTGGTATATTTGTTAGTAAACAGTACTAGATTGGTCTTCTTAGGGTTTACTGCGTCCAGGTTTCTACTGTATGTAATGCACTCTGCATATGGTCGCATAGAGTGCTGGAAAACTTTCCTGTGACGGCAATAACAATGCCATCTACATAGGCGGTCTCAGCGTACCCTTCTTGTTCAAGTAACAGCAGTAATTCGTTGACCACCACGTTGCAGAGGAGAGGGGAGAGTACTCCACCCTGTGGTCTACCTCTGCTGACCATTCTATTTGAGATGGCACCAGCGAAGTTGACTTTGACGACTCGTTGTGTTAGCAGTTGTCGTACCAGTTCTATCACTGATCCCGTAACACTCAGATCAGACAACGCTTTGGTGACGGCCCATGGTTCAACACTGTTAAAGGCGCCCTCGATGTCGAGAAAGGCGACTAGAGTATATTCCCTACGTTGCAGTGACCTTTCTATTTTGCTAACCAGCGAGTGGAGTGCTGTTTCCACCGATTAGCCTTTGTTGCCTTTTGGTTATCCGACAGCCTTCCTGAGATACAGCTGTAACGAATGTGTGCGCCTAAAATCTTCTCTAGAGTTGGCTGTAACAGACATTGAAAAAGATACAAACATTACAGCATTGGTAGCACCTGTAGAGACGATCCAATCAAGGGAACAACTGGAAAAGGTCCTGAGTTAAAAGATCAGAAGGATTGAGTGTATGCTCTTATATATATATATTCATTTGCCCCCTTTTATACAATACTAAGACTTATCACTAAAAAATGAGATATCGGTTATAGGAATCCCACAAAATATTTGTCTTTATTTTGGAACGAAAATTGTTCACCATCTTGGTGGAGTGATGATCACTACGCCCGGACGCGACGGCCCGTGATGGTGATGTGGAGGTCCATGGTGGTGATGTGGAGGTTCATGGTGGTGATGTGGTGGTCCATGGTGGTGATGTGGTGGTCCATGATGGTGATGTGGCGGCCCATGGTGGTGATGCGGTGGTCCATGGTGGTGATGTGGCGTTCCATGGTGGTGATGTGGCGGTCCATGGTGGTGGTGTGGCGGCCCATGGTGGTGATGTGGAGGCCCAAAATCACCATGATGAGGGGGCCCACAATAGCTGGGTCTTCCAAAACAATCTCCGTGTGGTGCCATTTCAGATTAGATTTTTATATCTCAACCAAATTTGGGGTTAGTGCTTGTTCTATAGAAACTTGTATGCTCGATGAAGGCAATTCTTCTACTGAATTAGAGTCACTTGAGCTTGCCTATTTAACTGAAACTTGTAGATACCGTGCATTCGTGTGTGTGTTCTCTTCGCTATTATCGTGGACACTGAGTCAGAACGATTTTTTGTAGATACTATGACTCATCGTTTGTGAGACTATGAATGCACTTCATTGAATGTGATTCCCCATGCGCTTGTGTAATCTTATCAAACATTTAGTCGCTAGTACGTTTTCCAACGTTCTATCGTGATATGCTCATACGCAGTACTAGCGAATTTCATCGCTCTGAAAGAAACTTTCGTAAGCCCAAACTGGAATGCACTAAGCTGATAACTCATAACTTAAACTTATGAATGAGCAAGGTGCCTCGGATACACGGACGGATACTCGACGACGACAACGCACGAAAAAGGAACACGATTTGCGAGTATGCAGAACCCTGGAATGTCAGAACCCTGTACACCCCCGGAGCTGCTCATAAACTAGAAGGAATCCTCACGCAGTACAAGGCGGATATTACTGCGGTCCAGGAAATACGCTGGATAGGAAACGGTATGATTAGGAAGAAAAATTGCGACATTTATTACAGCTGTCGCAAAAGGTTGCACTTACTGGGATGCGGATTTGCCATGGGAAAGCGGTTAAGGTCGAAGGTCATCGACTTTAAACCGATAAGTGATCGCCTGGCTGTGATCCGCATCAGAGGCAGATTTTATAACATCAGCCTTATATGTGCACACGCCCCTACCGACGAGGCTGAAGACCCTATCAAGAAGGACTTCTATGACCTCCTGGACAACGCCTACGAAGCTTGTCCGGAGTACGATGTAAAAATCGTGCTCGGGGACTTTAACGCCAAAATCGGTAAGGAAAACACCCTTGGCGGATTGATCGGAAAGCACAGCCTCCACTATACAACAACAGATAACGGCTTCCGACTCGCTGACTTTGCGACAGCTCGTAATGCGGTGATAAGTAGCACAAGATTCCCTCGCAAGCGAATCCACACAGCAACCACGCGATCTCCGGACGGTCGAACCGCCAACCAAATCGCCCATGTGCTCATTGACGCAAGGCACTCGTCAAACATCCTGGATGTGCGAACATTCAGAGGGGCAAATGTCGACTCTGACCACTTCCTCGTAGCAGCAAGATTCAGAGCTCGACTGTCCAATGTCAGTTCATTCATTCATACTGTACACATCCTTTTGGATGTATACTACTACCGCTAGAAAGATGAGACTTCGTACCAAAAACACTTCTTTGACAGATGATTTTTGATCAGCGGACTCAGTTTTGTTTAAGAGCTCATCAAAAATGTACACCAAAGAGGCGATAAGGCATCTTTTATTGACTATCATCGATAAAGGCGAAATGCAAGCCAGACCGTTGAAAATGTGAATAGGAACTGTTTATGGTCTTGGTTCCATCGACTCCCTTTCGGTAATTTTGATGTAAAATATGCGCCCAATTTTCGAAGGCAAATTGTGGAAATTGGGAATAAAACCATGAAAATCGTGGTGTCTAGCGATCATGTAAGCACTGTCTTGATTGGTCACAAGCTGAACATTTCACTAAAAACCTCATGGAACTAATTGAATAAGTCTGGACTCTTAAAGAAGTTCATAGTATGTCACAGGAGTTAAGGCAACATAACCTCATGAATTTCCATCTGCGAATCGTAGCTGAACCGTCACAAAATCGATTCGTGATGAAAAGTCGGTCACATACGATAGCTTCAAGCGAAAACGGCCGTAATGGGATTGCGGTGAGACATGGTTGAAATCAGGGAAGGTTTTATTATGCGTTTGGTGGGATTGGCAGGGAATCATCTACTATGAGTTGCTCCCATATGGCAAAACTCTTAATTCGGAACTGTACTATCAGCAATTAGATCGTCTGAAGGACGCAATGGCTCCGTAGTGTGGTAAACGGGAGAGGAATTGTTTTCTACTAAGAGAACTCTAAACAGCACACATCGATAGTAACGTGTGAACCTCTGAAAGCATTCTTCTTATAGTCTGGACCTAGCACCAAGCGATTGCCAGCTGTTCTTGTTCATGGCGAACGATTTTTGCTGAGCAAAAATTCACTTCGAGAGAGGCTTGCGCAAGATCACTGTCCCAGTTTCTTGCCAATACGGACAAGGGCTTCTAATAGGTCCTCCAATGGGGACTTCCGAACTTTGACAGTCGATGGCAGCCATATTCCTGAATGCACATCTGTTCATCCCTGCAGGCTTGCACTTCTGCTCTGGCTTATGGATCTGCATAGGGTTATATCTACTATTTACTGCACGTTGCCGGTATACTTCGCCACTTTAGATGCATAGTTGTTTTCGTCAACTATTGGTGGTAGTGGTGGATCTTAGTCTGGCAATACAAGTACTGTGTTTGCCACATCACAAAATATTTATTCCCGGAAGCTAAATGTCGTTCTCTCCCTACCATAGCCTACGTGCGAATACTTAAACGTAATTTGGGTTGAAAGTTCAAGATACCCATTATAAATAATTGGAATGACTCACAGACATTGAAGTACTTGATACACTCCACTACACTGCCCTTATTTGTTTCCGTAAAAAACCCAACACTGTTTACCTGCCGCCCGATGAGCTCAAGATAATTACCTCCGCTGTGAAATTATGATGACACGTTCAGCCATAACTCCACACATATAAGGGGGAAAAGAGAAGAGGTAAACCAAGCACCATGGATCGATAACTCATATTTCTACTAACAACGACTAGCCATCGGATCACAAAAGACTTCACCTGAGCCTCAATAAAACTGACAATAGCGATAACCATTTCTAATATACTTTTGATACTTGCTGATAAGATAATCCTGATAAGCTTCTAATTCTTTTCGCAAAATTTACCATCCACTTTAGCAACGTGTCCAATCGCTTATATTTCCAATCAGTCGAAGACCACCAAACGAAACGTTTCGATCCAATTGTCGAAGAAAACAAAGAACGAAATTATTGTAAACGAACAAGGATGCCACCCCACGGATCGCCACCATGTTACGACCATCATCATCATCATCATCATCGCAGGCCAGGAATTAGAGTTGCCATCATACCGACATTACGCCGTCATCCACGAACCCCACCGCCACAACAAGTAATAGTTGTCAATAATCCAGCTCCACAGCCAACACCAGCTCAAGTATACGCGCCAGGATATCCGCCACCATACCCGCCGCAATACGGACAACTACAACCATATCCGCCCCCAAGATGGTAATCACTTCAACCGGAACGAGGCCTTTTTAACTTACTCGTAATACCGCTACGCAAATGTTTAGCTACGAAAGTGTGTTTCAAATAATTTATTTGCTTTTCCAAAAAATCTTTTTTTTTTTTACTGAAATACATTAAAGAAATCCTTAGAAAAAAAGAACAGATTTTTGGTGCGTCTTTTCATTCTTGATCAAAGGAGACTTAGGTTTTAGGTTTAGGTTTTCCTCTTATCTATGTACTTTTGTAAATATTTGGTACCAGATAGTGTGGAGTATAGAAATCCGGTTACTTTCTGTGAACTTCACATCATGTCAGTCGCAGCCGCTCCAACGACCGCAGCCGAATCCGTCCCCAACGACGGCCAAGCTAATTGACATTTGCGGGCAAACAAGCTGCGGATAGGTCTTATGTGATAAGCGATTATAACGCTCTGATAGGTGGGTAGGTATCTAAGACAGTTGCATTCGTTACATGACAAATGAGAGCTGACACCAACCGTATGGAAATACCGTCGACCGAATTTCCAAAGCCCAAACAAGACGTGGATGATTCTTTGGCAGTAGATCTACAAACATTTATCTCCAAATCAATCTCATGACTGGAAATGATTGCATTTGTTCCCTTCGCCTTATTAAGTGATTACTTACTTACTTACTTATCAGGCCGGCAATCCATGGAGCTGCCATAGCTGCCTCCATCCTTGACAGTTCCGGGCACGCTGCTTCCAGTTATCAAGACCAAGTTGTCTTATATCCGCGATTACTTGGTCTTTATACCGGAGGTTCGGTCTTCCTGTTCTTCTCGAACCAGGAGGCTTGAAGTCGAGTCCCCCTCTTAGCTGGAGCTTTGGTGTTCATGCTCTCGATGTGGCCGAGCCAATGTAATCGACAGATCTTTGACAATATCCATCTCCTTGTACAGCTCGTAGAGTTCGCGGCTATGTCTTCTCCTCCATTCACCTCAGCTGCGCCGTCCTTCTTATCGTCCAGCTTTCGACTCCGTACAGCAAGACTGGCAGTATAAGAGTTTTGTAAAGCAAGACTTTGCTTCTTTGAGTGAGGAGTCGTTGGGGTGTCGTTTGTGGAGTTTACGATTGCTCGAAATTATAGCTGTCAATAGTTCTATTTTGTATAGGCTAATGAACTACTACTGTTGCTAGAACAGGAAGGGTTCGCTGTGAACGCCTATGCAGATGACATTGCTATTGCCCTCACAGAAAAATGTCCACCACTCTAAGCGATCTAATACAGGGTGCATTACATACCGTAGTAACCTGGACGCAGTACTGTGGACTTGGGGTTAACCCCAAGTAAACTGACTGTTTATAAAAAAAAAATATAAAATTCCGCCCTTCAACCCACCGAGGCTGGATGGAACCCAATTAATAATCGAAGATCAGGCATAGTCCGTGACAGGAGGCTGAATTGGAAACCAGCCTTGACTCGATCGAGTCAAGAAAGCAATCACTGCCCTCTACAGCTGTAAGAAAGCGGTGGGCAAAAAGTGCGGTCTCCAACCAAGCATAATGCACTGCCTCTATATAGCAATCATAAGACCCATCCTCGAAACCTTCTGGGAAAGTACAAGAATAAGGAAGGTTCTGGCTTCGGCCCCGTACAACCCAAGCCACCTAATGCGAAATGATGGTTCCTGGACGACCTCCAGCACGGAAGCCTTGGAACTTTTTCTAAGCGCACACTTTCCGGGCAGTAGTGACTCGGCTATAACACCTCCAGCAGAGCTTCAGCAGGTAGCAGATCTCATCCCCCCAGGCTTGTGGTCATATACAAGAGTTGCCTCTCCCTATCCTACTTCCCTAGCAAGTGGAAGGTAACCAAAGTCATTTTTATACCCAAGGCAGGCAAAAGCTCCCACACGTATGCAAATGACTTGAGGCCTATTAGTCTTACTTCTCTTCTATCAAAAACTCTAGAGAAGATTTTAGACGCACACATTCGTTACAACTGTATCTCAGGAAAGCTGTCGGATAACCAACATGCCAAAAAGCAACAATGGCAATTCGGTGGAAACAGCACTCCACTCATTGGTCAGCGAAATAGAAAGGTCACTGGAACGTAAGAAATATACTCTAGTCGCCTTTCTTGACATTGAGGGCGCCTTTAACAATGTTTAACAATGTTGTTGGCCAGCCCAACAACACAACGCACAAGGATCGTGTCGTCCGATGGTGGTATGATGCTTCGGTACGAGTCAATGCGGTGGAATGATGTGGCTTACACTAACAAATATAAAATTCCGCCGTTCAACCACCGAGGACGGGTGGAACCCAACTAATAATCAAAGAGCAGGCTAAGTATCTAGGCCTAATCCTAGACTAGGCTGAATTGGAAACCCAACATTCTTGATCGCGTCAGGAAAGCAACTATTGCCCTCTACAGCTGCCAAAAAGTGGTGGGCAAGAAGTGGGGTCTCCAACCAAGTATTATGCACTGGCTCTACATAGCAGTCATAAGGCCCATCCTCCTGTTTGGCGTCGTAGTCTGGTGGACTGCTCTGGACAAGGCAGTCAATCGAAACCTTCTGGGGAATCCGTAAGGCTGCCTGTGGAGCCTTACGGATTAGGGGTATAGGAAAATCGCCCACATCACACAAAGGCCATACTAGCATTCTTAATTACTTCGAAGTACCCATGAACACAGACTACATCATCCCGCAGAATGTGTTCCCTAAGAACTTCGAAGCTATTTTTCCATCCAGAGAGGAATGGTCGGAAAGTCATGCCGAAAGACTCTATTTGCCTCTATACCGATGGCTCCAAAATAGGGACGGGTATAGGTAGTGGAGTGGTATTCGAAGCTGCATCCGAGGCAATAATGCTCTACGCGGCTCAGTTAGAGAAACTGCTACGTTTTTTCATTAAAAGGATTTTCCATCTTTTTCCAAAGACACCGAAGTCAACTACATATTAAGGGTTGGGAATATGTCAGACAATCGACTTCCTAAGACAGTTGCCCTACAAGCTATTCAAAATAAACCGACATGGTTTTAAGAGTGGTTGGAATTAGCAAGTGGGTGTGGAGTAGGGCCGAACGCGGAAGTCAGGAACTGGGATTCACTATACAGTTTAATAAAACAAGTCGACATCCAGGCCAAAAGGAAGTTTTTAGAAGAAGCGGTGGGACCATTACACCCTAATACGCACAGCTGGCTAAATTACAACCAGGAGCGTAGAAACTATTTTAAAGACATACATCCAGAAAATTTCAACAACGTTCAAACTCCGTGGAGAACTCCCATGGCTCAATTTCCTGCCCCATAGGGAAGACCTTCCTATACTCCCTAGTATGTGTAATTCGAAGGACAGAGAAGATACCTTGCATTTCTTAGGTAAGTGCCCAGTCCTAAGAGACACTAGGAAAAGTGTTTTTCGAAAGGACTTCTTATCTGAGAGTGAAATGGTATCACTTATCAACGAAATCGATGTCAAGAGGCTATTTGTATAGCGAAAGCATATTAACACAAACCTTTTGAACTCGCTTAAAGTAATAGGAGCTGTGGAAGACATTGGCTGTGGAAGGCAGAGACTGTGGAAGACAGAGGCCGCGGAATACAGAGGCTGTGGAAGGGAGGGGATGTGGAAAACAGAGGCTCTGGAAGACAGACTCTGTGGAATACAGAGGATCTGGAAGACAGAGTCTATGGAATACAGAGGCTGTGGAAGGCAGTGGCTGTGGAAGACAGAGGCTATGGAATACAGAGGCTGTGGAAGGCAGTGGCTCTAGAAGACAGAGTCTGTGGAATACAGAGGCTGTGGAAGGCAGTGGCTGTGGAAGACAGAGGCCGCGGAATACAGAGGCTGTGGAAGAGAGGGGATGTGGAAAACAGAGGCTCTGGAAAACAGACTCTGTGGAATACAGAGGATCTGGAAGACAGAGGCTGTGGAAGACAGAGGCTGTGGAAGGCAGTGGCTGTGGAAGACAGAGTCTGTGGAATACAGAGGCTGTGGAAACCAGTCGCTATGGAAGAAAGAGGCCGTGGAAGACAGAGGCTCTGGAAGACAGAGTCTGTGGAATACAGAGGCTGGTGAAGGCAGCGGCCGTGGAATACAGAGGCTGTGGAAGGCAGTGGCTGTGGAAGAAAGAGGCCGTGGAAGACAGAGCCTCTGGAAGACAGGGTCTGTGGAATGCAGAGGCTCTGGAAGATAGAGTCTGTGGAATACAGAGGCTGTGGAAGGCAGTGGCTGCGGAAGATAGAGGCCGTGGAAGACAGAGGCTCTGGAATACAGAGGCTGTGAAAGACAGAGGCTGTGGAAGACAGAGTCTGTGGAATACAGAGGCTGTGGAAGACAGAATCTTTGGAAGACAGAGGTTGTGGAAAACAGAGGCTGTGAAAGACAGAGGCTGCAAAAGACAGAGGCTGTGGAAAACAGAGGCTCTGGATGACAGACTCTGTGGAATACAGAGGCTGCTGTGAAAGACAGAGGCTGTGGAAGTCAGAGGCGTATTTTTTAGCGTGCCGAGGCACAGCCGGATCAGTATTCCTGGAATCCCGAATTCGGCCATCGCATCAAACAATTCACTGCGATGAATGCTGTCGTATGCGGCTTTAAAATCGATAAAGAAATGGTGTGTATCGATATGAAACTCACTGGTCTTTCCCAGGATTTGTCGAAGTGTGAATATTTGGTTTATAGTAAATTTGCCGGGCCGGAAGCCGCACTGGTAGCTGCCGATTACTTACTTACTTTGATGGCGCTACAGTTCGGGGTGAACCAGGGCCTCAACCAACAAGCCTCTCCAGCCGGCTCGATTTTCGGCCAGCCGCTTCCAGTGCCGCACGCCCAGTTGGTTGACGTCCCCTTCCACCTGTGCGCGCCACCTTAAATGCGGTCGTCCTCTGCTGCGTCGTCCCTCGGGGTTGGAGTCGAAGACTCTTCGGGCCGGAACGTTGATGTCCATTCGCTCTGCATGGCCTAGCCATCTTAGACGTTGGATCCGAAGACGTCTAACCAGGCCGATGTCGCTGTACAGCCTGTACAGTTCTTGGTTGAATCTCCTCCTCCATTCTCCGTTTACACAAACGGGACCAAAGAGTGCACGCAGAATTTCCCTCTCGAAACGTCCAAGAGCCTCTTCATCCGGGATGGAGGACCAGGATGATTAAGGTCTTGTAGAGGGAAACCTTAGTTTTTCGAGAGAGGGCTCTACTACTCAATTGCCTTTTGAGCCCGAAGAAGCAGCGATTGGCAAGAGTTATTCTGCCTTTTATCTCAGCGCTGGTGTCGTTGCTGCTTGTCATTATCGAGCCAAGGTAGACGAAGTCCTTGACTACTTCAAAAATATAGCTGCCGAAGGTGACGTTCTGACCAAGACGTCGGTGTTGTGCGTCTTTCTTGGACGCAATGGGTCTTGTCCCCATTTACCCTTAGACTCACTTTCGCCGCTTCTGCTTCAATGCTTGTGAACGCCTCATTGACCTCTCGCTTTGTTCGTCCAATAACGTCAATGTCATCTGCGTAGGCAAGCAATTGTGTGGACTTGAAGTAGATCGTACCTCTTGTATTGGCCGCAGAGTCCCGCACGATCTTTTCATGAATAATGTTGAAGAAATAACATGACAGTGCGTCACCCTGTCTAAAACCTTTTTTATCATCAAAGGGGTCGGTTAGTTCACCTCCGACCTTAATGGAGCAGCGAGAGTTCTCCATAGTCATCCTGCATAGTCTGACCAGTCTGGCAGGAATGTTAAAACATGACATGGCTTTGTATAGCTCGTCTCTATAAACACTGTCATACGCGTCTTTAAAGTCGACGAAAAAATGGTACGTGTCGACCTGGAATTCATGGGTCTTCTCCAAGATCTGCCGTAGTGTAAATATTTGGTCTATCGTCGATTTTCCTGGCCTGAAACCACACTGGTAGGAACCTATCAGATTGTCCACGAACGGTTTCAGGTACTTACACAGTACGGCAGAGAGGATCTTGTACGCGATGTTCAGGAGGCTTATCCCTCTGTAATTGGCGCAGTAATAGGGGTCTCCTTTCTTATGGACCGGACAAAAGATACTGAGATTCCATTCATCGGGCATGCGTTCTTCCGACCATATCTTGCAGATGAGTTGGTGCATGTTCCTAACCAGCTCATCGCCAGCTGCTTTAAATAGCTCCGCGGGGAGTCCGTCTGCTCCAGCAGCTTTATAAGACTTAAGTTTCGATATCGCTATCTTAAGCTGCCGATTAGTGCGGTGCAAAAGGGCTGTAGACGTTCACACAGTACGCTAGACAGGATATTGTATGCGACATTGAGCAGGGATATACCTCTATAGTTCTTGCAAGAGGTAGGATCGCCTTTTTTGTGGATGGGGTAAATCTTCTTCTTCTTCTTTGGTGGCGTTACAGCCCATGAAGGACCAGAGCCAAGCTTCTCTCAATCACCCAAGTTGTGTGTGATTTATTTCTCACTCAGGTGAAAGGGACCTACAGTTTAATGCCGATTCCGAACGGCGTGAGTCGAGAAGCTTTTTCCAGGCAAGTTATACTACGGAGGGTTTTGCCAGTACCCCGCCGAGGAGGGACGCCGCGAAATAAACATTCGATGGCGTTGGTGTTATCGGTATCCGAACTCGCTCATCGTGCGCCAGAGTCCAACACACTAACCACTGTGCCACGGCGCCCTCGATGGGGTAAATAGAGCTGATATTCCAGTCGTCGGGCATGCTTCCATATTCCCAAATTCTATAGATGATATGGTGCCAGAACATCGCCGCCTGCCTTGAAGAGCTCTGATGGGAAGCCATCTGAGCCTGCGGCCTTGCTGTTCTTAAGCTTTTGAATAGCTATGCCGACTTGTTCGATGCTGGGTGAGAGGACTATTTCAGCGGCTGGAGTTGGGATTTCCTCAATCCCTACCACTCTCTCTCCTGGCTATGCTCGTTAAGCAGCTGCTGGAGATGCTTATTAAGTGATTACTTTCACATAATTAATTGCTGGAAGCGGATTATTTCGCATTAACTCACACAGAGGCAGAATCAGGAACTGCGACAAATGTGGCGTCTTAGGCGTATTTAAAAATTCACATCGTCTTTCGTGCCCTTAGTTCACGGTCGTCTTCCTGCTTAAACCGGAAACTCGAAAGTCCAACGATACAAAATCCGATTTACTATCCCATACGGAGAGGTGCAATTGAATATTCATTACCGATCAAAAGATGGATGCAATGGAAGTTGTCCGTGCGGTAGGTAGAAGGTGAGGGTTGTCCTTTCAAATGATGATTGTTTGGCAAATAAATTTTTGTTTGTGTTTTTTGGAATGGGGTGTTTATTGCAATCAGCAGCACCCTAGCCTCTTCCCAACGAGTTTGCTTCTTTCATACAAACCCACACATTCATGTGCTTAGACGAATATAGAATCTAAGCAGAAAGGAAAGTGAGGAAGCCCTGTCATGGCATGTTAACATTTTCCCCGAGTATGTGAAGTGACACTTACGGGCGTGGATTGACGTTGAGAGCGAGCGAGGGTGAGAATTGACGTCGACGCAGCTGACATATGGTGCAGCTTAATTTCGGGACAATGTAATGGAACACACTTTGTAGATGGAAGCGACTGCCATACAGACGCACCGTGACATAGAAAACCAAATGAATGAAAAGGGTGTTCCACGGATGAGCTGGCTTTAATTTAATTTATAGCCGGAAATCGATGGCCTCGGTGGAAACTCAAACTGCGACATATCCTTTTCTTAGTGGCCACTCTATGTGGGAGCTTACGTTCCCTTTGTTGTGGCTTAACATTTTTTGTTTTAGGGGAATTTTTTTCGCGACCGTATCGAAAGTCATGGGTCAGATAAGATAACACAAGACGGAACGGATGCATGAATAAATATTTTATCAATAAACGCGAGAAGTAAATCAACGGTGCTACAATCGGCCGTGACATCTAACTAAGCCTTCCTTCTCTCGTAGCTACATATTAAAATCGCAGTTTAACGAAGTATAAGTTACACTCTGTCAATTATCAATTAGACATGCCTTATCGATTATTTTGAATTATTTTTTGATGTATTACACATTAAGTGTCAATATTCTCCCTTCTGCGCCTTATGTTCGTTATTTATTATATTAATTTCCTTATCAGTCGATAAATGTCCGATGGGGCACGAGTACGTACGAGTACTCGTATTAACATCATTTGAATTTGGGGTTCCTTTACATTCTAAACGGCCCAGAACTATGCCAATCTTTGGAACAGACAGAGTAGTAGTAGCAGTTGCACGATTTGAGTAAATGAATGTGATTTTACGAGAAGCATGTAGTGTCGTTGTCAATAGAGGCAACAAGCCTACCTTTATAAACTCTATTAGAGGAGAGTAACTTGACCTCTAGGAAGAAAAATTGCGACATTTATTACAGCTGTCACAAAAGGTTGCACTTACTGGGATGAGGATTTGTCGTGGGAAAGCGGTTAAGGTCGAAGGTCATCGACTTTAAACCGATAAGTGATCGCCTGGCTGTGATCCGCATCAGAGGCAGATTTTATAACATCAGCCTTATATGTGCACACGCCCCTACCGACGAGGCTGAAGACCCTATCAAGGAGGACTTCTATGACCTCCTGGACAACGCCTACGAAGCTTGTCCGGAGTACGATGTAAAAATCGTGCTTGGGGACTTTAACGCCAAAATCGGTAAGGAAAACACCCTTGGCGGAGTGATCGGAAAGCACAGCCTCCACGATACAACAACAGATAACGGCTTCCGACTCGCTGACTTTGCGACAGCTCGTAATGTGGTGATAAGTAGCTCAAGATTTCCTCGCAAGCGAATCCACACAGCAACCTGGCGATCTCCGGACGGTCGAACCGCCAACCAAATCGACCATGTGCTCATTGACGCAAGGCACTCGTCAAACATCCTGGATGTGCAAACATTCAGAGGGGCAAATGTCGACTCTGACCACTTCCTCGTAGCAGCAAGATTCAGAGCTCGACTGTCCAATATCAGAGAGCTGCACCAGCCCATCAGGAGGAGGTTCGACATTGGGCGCCTGAGAACACCGGTGGTTGCCAGAGTCTACAGGGAGCAGCTGAGCGATAGACTCTACGGTATGCCTACGTCGAACACAAATGCCAATAATATGTGGCTGCATTGCCGCTCAGCTATTCAGGAAGTAGCCGAAACCACCTTAGGATACCTACCACCCCCGACAAGAAACCCGTGGTATGATGGTGAGTGTGAGCAGAAAAAGGCAGCAACCGACGAGGCGTACCAAAGGGCGCTGCAGAGGAAAACCAGGGCAGCGCAAGAAGAGTACCGAGCCAGAAGAAGGGAGGAGAAAGAACTACTGCGACAAAAGAAAAGAATCTTCACAGCCTCCCAGCTCAAGGATATCGAGGAGTCTAGGGATAAACATAAAATACGAGCCTTTTACAAGAAAGCCAAAGGCCTTGCGAAACTGCGAGGGTAATCTTGTCACCGAACCGCAGGGAATAGTAAATGTATTCAAGCAGCACTTCCAGCAGCTGCTTAACGAGCATGACCAAGAGGGAGTGGTAGGGACCGAGGAAATGCCAACTCCAGCCGCTGAAGTAGTCCTCCCACCCAGCATCGAAGAAGTCGGCACAGCTATTCAGAAGCTGAAGAACAACAATGCCGCAGGCTCAGATGGCTTGCAATCAGAGCTCTTCTTGGCTGGCGGCGATGTTCTGGTAGGGAGCATGCACCAGATCATCTGCAGAATTTGGAAAGATGAAAGCATGCCCGACGACTGGAATGCCAGCTCTATATGCCCCATCCACAAAAAAGGCGATCCTACCTCTTGCAAGAACTATAGAGGTATATCCCTGCTCAATGTCGCATACAAGATCCTATCCAGCGTATTGTGTGAACGTCTAAAACCATTTTGCACCGCACTAATCGGCAGCTACCAGTGCGGCTTCCGGCCCGGCAAATCAACTATAGACCAAATTTTCACACTTCGACAAATCCTGGAAAAGACCAACGAATTTCGAATCGATACACACCATCTTTTCATCGATTTCAAAGCCGCATACGACAGCATTCATCGTGAAGAACTGTTTGGTGCGATGGCCGAATTCGGGATCCCGGGAAAACTGATCCAGTTGTGTCGCGCCACGCTAAAAAACACGCGATTGCACCGTGCAACTCGGTTCTAGGACCTCGGAACCATTCGAAATATACACCCGATTTCGGCAAGGAGATGCGCTGTCATGTGACTTCTTCAACCTGGTGCTGGAGCAGATAGTGCGACGGGCAGGCGTCAACAGGGAAGGCACTATCTTTTACAAGTCCATCCAGCTGCTAGGATACGCGGATGATATCGACATCATCGCGTGTTCTCGCCGTGGCATTGTGGAAGCATTCACGGCGATTGAAGAACAAGCGAAACGAGTTGGTCTTAAGATCAATGAGGACAAAACGAAATACATGCTGTCAAGCAAAAACCAATCCGTCGCTCACCACCTGGGACAAAATATGACAATTGACAGCTACAATTTCGAGGTAGTTAAGGAGTTTGTCTACCTCGGGGCAAACGTAAATTCCACAAATGACAAAAACAAACGTTAGACAGGCCTTGGATGTGTTTGATTTTTACCAAATTGGAAAAAGAGCAGTTTCGACCCCCGATTCGCCTTTTTAGTTTCATATATGTTTCACACAAAAACAAACGTTGGCTTGTGTATGATACATACATACATACGTATGTATTTGCCTTGGAGGTTTTTCGTTTTTTTACCAAATTGAAAAAAGAGCAGTTTCGCTCGTTGCTTCACTTTAATATTTTTGAACGTTTCAGTGAAATATGCAATTTTGCATAAAAATAGCCGTAAATTTGCTTTTGGGAGACATCTTCGTTAGACCTGTTATAGGTCTGTGCAAAGATCGAGAGAGAGCATTTTCATACACAGATTCGCTCTTTTTAGTTTTGAATGTTGATCAACGAAATATTATATTATGTTTGTGATATTATACACCACATCAATGGTCATGATGCCTGGGAAGGGCAGTCGTAGGTGTGGTCAGGTGGAGGCGCAGGAGGGGGAATTAAGTAGAAACTCTATGTGGTGGGTTGTTAGTCGTAAGAAGAATAGGAAGGATAAAGCTGATGCGCGGTGGGAGAGGGAAGGTGTAAGCAAAGCGAGCGCTTTTGAAGCACTTCGACATCCAACATGTACCTGAAAGAGACGTGTTCCTTGTTTACCAAGACAATGCAACACTCAATTGACAGAGAACACTAAACAAATGAACACTTCCACAAGCCCATGCAGCTCTCTAAGGGTCATACCGCTCGGAAAAGCTTGTTGACTAGGGGCCTCAGCCAAAGGTCTTATCACATAGCTCAGATGACCGATAACCATTACCACATTAACCTTTACAGGCACATGAGTCCTTGATTTGTAAGTAAACAACTTTATTTATTCAAGACCGTTCGGTCACTGCGCGAAGGCAACTTGATATTCGAAAATCGACAAGACGATAGTGAAGATATTTTTTGTTTTGAAAATGCAGTAATATTTATTTACCCGAGACAGATGTGCCTCACGGGCGCCACTGTTAGCAAACACTGCTCTCTCCTATCACTGATGTCATAAAACCGATGATCAGCATGATCAAGGCAAACAGACTCCGTGGCGAATGCCAACAATTGTTAGCTCGCCGGCTGAACGAGCTCTCGTGCTCGTTTGCAACGCACTACCTAACATTTGCTCTGCCGTCATAAATACAATGCAAACAAACATCAAATTCCTCTTGGGGCAATAAGCACTTATTCATCTTCACTAAGTTCGATTCCTTTTGGTTTGCATGTGTGCGCACGTGTGTTAAAGATCCAAGAAATTCTATCCTCTTCGCGTACTAAGGCACGTTCTGTCCTACACAGATGCTAAGTGATCGGATTTTGGTATTTTTTTTTTTTTTTTTGCATCCAACTTGTGTTGGGGCAAAGGCACGGGTGTGGATTGAAAGCAAACCACTTAATCGACTGCCAATCGAAATGCATTTCGCTCTGACGCAAAATAACAAGCGCAATAAGGCAGTTCGGTTTTTCCTCTTCCTTGACCAACTAACTACTGTGATTGTTTGTGAACCGACCGAACCCGGCCTCATATTTCAAATAAACAACAAACCAGAAGCCATCTTCCTACCACAGCTGAATTGAATTAATGTATATCTACCCATGTGGCACCAAATCAACAACTTAACCTCAACCACCACACTGGTCACTGGCAATTCATATCAAACAGAAAAAAAAAGAATCTTTTAAAGGTCAATGACTATGCATCCACATGGGAATAACTCTTCCAATTAGAATTCATTGTGATTCTCTCAAACTTCCCGAACATCATTGATTGAATTAATTCCCTCACTATTACTACTGATTGCTGGTCTTCTCTCGAACTCCGAATTTAGCCCAACTAATATCCAAATTTAATTTGTACTTAAGATTCATTTTTACGACCCGATACGTTCGATTTCAATACGACTAACCCCGATACTGATGGACACTGATGTGCCCGTGATAGACGGGCGGGAATGTCGAACGCAATGATGCCCAAATCGAACGAGTTTGGTTTTTATTATTTTTATTCACACATCAGTACTTAGAGATACAAGAGTTGGGAACAGGGAAAAAAATTAATTTGCTCATTTGGAGTTTGGAGGACTCCCAGATTCAAGGGCCGAAGTTACTATGGAAATAGAACCACAAAACATGTTGTTGTTGTGTTCCGTTGACCTACTTTCACGCGCTCACTCTTGCATTGAAGATAAATAGTCTGGAATGGGACCAGGGATTGAAGAATTAATTGTTTTTACCATTTTGTACCATGTTTGTCCCTTTTTTGTCGGTGCCTCTAATGAGCCTCTGCATAAATTGGGTGAAATTGGAATTTTTGCGCTTCACTGAACTTAGTCACATAAATTACGTAGATGCACTATTATTGGTTGTGGTTGGTGGGTGCAGACGACGAGTAAAAAAAAAAAATTCGTAGATACACGGATGTACACATATCGTAAGTCGGTTTGTTTACATTTTAGCGTTGCGCCTTGCGTGCGTGTTCAATTTTACCACTCAAATCCTCAATAGACGCGAAATCTTCCTACAAACTACGGCTACGGCTTTGCGTGGTGTGTATTGTTTGGGAAAAGATGAAAATAAGGAATAAAGTAACACGGAGAGAGAGAGAGAGAGAGAGAGTGTGTAGAAATGTAATATCGTAAGCAGTTCATTCTCTCTTTTCGGCTTGGTAGCAGAAAAGGTTCTCAAGAGCAAAGGTGCATCAAATTGCCGCCTTCAGATATGAAATTAATCAACTGCATTCGTTGGAGTTGGAATTTCTCACTCAAAACTTGAGCCGAAAAGACCACTCCCAACCAGTGCTGTCGTTGCCCAAATTCAGAAAGGAGTCAAATTTAAGTTTTTTTTTTGGAGCCAGAGGGGAGCGAGCAAACAGAGCAAAGAAGTTGACCGCGTTTAACATGGCAAACGCCAGCTTCGATCTCTGTCCCTGCTCAATCCAAGTTCCATACAGCCTCGGATACGGACGGATTACATGTTGACGACCGCCGCAATAGTCTAAAAGGAAACGAATTCGGATCTACCTCGAACGTTAGGTCCCTCAACAGACCAGGTGCGGCCGGACAACTGGTCAACTCATTAAACTGCTATAAGGCAGACATTACCGCGCTTCAAGAAGTGCGATGGGATGGGCCAGGCAAAAACCGGATGAAAAACTGTGATATATACTACGGAAACTGCTACAGAGAAAATAAACAACGCTTATTCGGATGCGGACTTGTTGTTCGAGGCAGGATCAGGGAAAAAATCTTAAGCTTCCAGTAGGTAAGCGAACGCCTCATAACTATCCGCATCAAGGCCAATCTCGGTAATATACGCTTATTATGTGTCCATGCCCCCACAGAGGAGAAAGATGACCGACCTAGGTAGAACATATGCCCAATGTCCCAGCTATGACACCAACATCGTTTTAAGAGTTTCAATGCGAAGCTGGGTAAGGAAGCAATCCTTGAACGAGTCATAGGAAAGCACAACCTACACAACACCACGTCAGAAAACCACGTTGCTAAAACGAGACATAATCTCGTATTAGCAACTACACGATTCCCACACCTCAACATCCATAAGGGGACCTGGCGGTCTTTCGATCAATCGACAACCAACCGAATTGATCATATTGCGATCGACGGCAGACACTCCTCCAGCATCCTAGATGTCGGAACCTTTCGAGGAGCCAACATCGACTCGGATCATTACCTTGTTGCAGCCAAGGTATGTATGTATGTATGTTGGCGTTACAGTCCATGAAGAACCTGAGCCGAACTTCTCTCAATCACCCATGTTGTGTGCGATTTCATTTTCCCATAGGTGAAAGGGACCTACAGTTTATTGCCGGTTCCGAACGGCGAATTTCGAGAAGCTTTTCTTGACAATTATACTACAGGAGGTTTGGTCAGTACCCCGCTGAAGAGAAGCATCGTGAAAAACACGTTCGATGACAAGGCTGTTGTCGGGATTCGATCCCGTGTCATCGTCGTCAGAGGCCAACACACTACCTACTGCGACGAAATTGAAATGTGAAGCGAAATGTCAAAAAAACAGGCACGCGCAGAAAAGCTCCGCGTGGACGCGTCCGGCGTCCTCAAATTGGATCGTAGGTTCAAAAGAAAAAGGCGCAAAAGGAAAGCCCTCGTGTAGACTCCGACTATGCAGCGGGTTATAGTACATATGTATGGGCATCAGCATCACTCAAAACAGATTTTCCATCACCACGATTGAGTGAGTTCTATACCCGAATTCCACTCAAAAGTATCTGTATCTCTTTCATGCATTTTCTCTTGAATTCAATTCGACTATTTGCTTCGCTCATATCGTATCTGCGAAGGAAGAAAAAAAATAAATACAAATCCATGGAACCACGGAAGAATTCATTCGAATGAAATTCAGTTTGTTTTGAGACGTTACTCGTGTAGGGAGTGTCTCGTTTCGTCGCGCGGTCCCAATAAATGGTCATGAAATAAACAAAAAAAAGATTTTTTTTGTTGTAAAGAAATTTATTTCATAAGTGCAGATTGAAGATAATTCGTCCAAATATCTTCTCCTAAGTGATTGCTTTAAAGTTAGTGAGTGTCGTGCGATACAAATTCATAGTGTAAAACAACCGAGCGAAAGAAAGAAAAGTCGGCCAATACCGGAATTGGTTGTATGAGCTAGTTGAAGTTAAAAAAAGGAAAACACAGTCTTGTAGCTGATATATCACACTCAAGGATAAACATATAGCAATTGGATTAATTACAATTTCATCTACGGCATACAATAACATTAACGAGAACAGGATTTGCTTGCTCAAAGGATACTATGCCCGTGGCTGTTGTCTGTTAAAAAAAAACAGCAAAAAGGTGAGGGTTGGAAACTCATTTGAATATTGTTTGGGAGTTTTTTTTTTAATAACCATAAATGCATCGTTGATCGTGGAGAGATAGATTCAGCAACCCTCATATATTCCACTATACTGTATGTACCTTATGGATGAAAAAAGACATATTCTCTGCATGGATGGCATTTTATTAAAAAGGGCTATCACCGACAGAGAACTGTTGACGTTCATATCTGTTTGTACTTTTTTTTGAGGTAAACATAGTCACGAAGGAGAATCGACTATGCATACTGTCTTCGACGACACAGTATAAGCCGATTAGATGCGAACAGAAAATAAAACGAAATTCTCCTTTTCTTGGTAGCTTTTATAGGCTTTCATCGAGTGATCTAGTTTAGGAGTTCAATGCTGTCTTTCACTCTCACATGAATGTCTGTCATTGGGAACATACATACATGGGAAGAATGGGGGAAAAAATACAACAATTATGAGAGGACAACTGCAGCATTGTAAATTAATTCAGACAAACAAGCAAACACGAACTTATCGCTCACCCAATCAGTTAGTGAAGGGAAAAGAAAAAAAAATCAACTACAACATAACTCAAAACCCAAGAGATACGAGTGGATCTATCTGTTGAATGTCCGATGGCGACTGTTCAATTAAATAACAGCCCGAGGTTGTTATTATCTCTCGATCGTCATCGTCATCGGTATTTACTGGACGCCAACAAGAAATCTAGCATTTTGTACTCACACAATTACAACAGGTGTACCTAATGTACCTACTGCGTGATTACACATCGATACTTACCTGTTTGCCTTGTGTGTTGGCATTCCAATACCTATCGAAGGCAAGAAACTCCCACATGTACATATGTATGTATGCACAACTCGCAACTGATCGTCCTTTTGAGCGAAGTAATTAAGTAGTAAAACGTAAACAGCCCATCCTAGTCGATGCCTTCATTTTTATAGGGCTCCCCGCGTGTCCTGTTCTTACCAGACTTAATGTAAATAGATAATCACCGATACTAAGCAGATACACATCACTTTATTCCTGATGACTTGACTACAGTCAGCGATTAACTCTCTTTCTCCATCTCTCTGTTGAAATAAATTATCGTAGAAATTCACTCAGCATGGTGTCTCTAGAAAACTAACATGAAGACACTGCTCCCTAGCCCTTGTCCTACCTGTTGGGATGTACATATAACTGAAATTCAAAGACTTCGATACAAAAGGGAAATAAAACAACAAATCCTTCCATTCAATCTGTTCGAATCATGTTGAGGGAAAAATTCCATCATCCAGGGCCATCGAGGATCTACTCCTTCGAGAGGTATTTGGCATTTCTTCTTGTGTTTTTCTGTTTTTTTTTTTTTTTTATTGTTCGCTCCAATTAAACTCCTTTGTGGTTAAGGCGAAATATTTGTGGTGTAATGCCAATAATTTCATCAAAGAGATATTATCTCTTTATGGTAGGTTCGGATGATAACTACGAATAGCACTCCTACTTACTCCACTTGTCCCAGTTTACTTACTACAAAGTGGATTGAAATATTTCCATCATATTCCTGTATCCTTCGTACATAGTAGAGCCGAGGGAAGAAAGTCGATTTGGGTTTGATCTCTTACCATACACTCGTACTCGTACTCTATTGCGTTCTGATACAATACATGTATTCGTGGTATTTGGACAAGGATTGGTATGCAATTAATCGTCGCTTTGAAGTGATTTTCATAAAGATATCCTACGTATGCCGTAAGTGACTCAAGGCACTTTGGATATACACAGGTATATGCGTTGACGCTAGATAGCCATATGGGAGGAACGTGTTAATTAGTCTTTTAGTGCTAACACAACAATTACCAGCAAATTGGTGCGGATAAACAAATCTTTGTTTATGCAGAACTCATGTTATTTGCATTCAATTTGTTTCCTTTTCCTTTACTTTGAATGAAGAAACAATCGATGATATTTGAATCGCTCAGTGATGGTGCTAAATGCTAAATGTCCTGGAATGTTGAGTGTTGTTTTTGTTTATTTAAAAATTTCTTCACGGAAGTCAATATTTGAAAGAAAAACTGTTTGAATTTGAAAAAAGATACAAGTATGTATCATCTGCTACTCATCATCTTGTCTAGCTATGGTTATTTGGATTTCGATACGAACTTTTCCAATTTCAAACAAACTTTTGACAGAAGATTTCTGGGGATGTCGTCATTTTGGTCATTTACTTACTTACTTACTTACTAGCAGGCGCTATAGTTCGGACCTGGGCCTCTACCAACTTAGGCCTCTCCACCTAGCACGATCTTTCGTTAGTCTTTTCCAGTGCCGCACGCCCAGTTGGTTGAGGTCCCTTTCCACCCGTGTGCGCCACCTTACGTGCGGCCGTCCTCTATTTCTTCGTCCCTCGGGGTTGGATTCAAAGACTCTCCGTGCTGGAGCTGTAGTGTCCATTCGCTCTACATGGCCCAGCCATCTTAGGCGTTGAATTCGTAGACGCCTGACTAGGCTCATGTCGCTGTACAGCCCGTAAAGTTCGTGGTTGAATCTTCTCCTCCATCCCCCATCTGCGTATATAGGCCCAAAAATCACGCCCAAAATCTTTCTCTCGAACCGACCAAGGGCCTCCCCATCCGCTTTTGATAGTGTCCATGCTTCTGCGCCGTACAACAGGACCGGGATGATAAGGGTCTTTTATAGAGACAACTTCGTCGTTCGGGAGAGGGCTCTATTACTCAATTACCTCCTGAGCCCAAAGAAACAGCGATTGTGCCTATAAAATCTTCTCTGGCGTTATGTGTGAATGCCTGAAGCTTTTTGTAAATAAGCGGATAGGTCCTTATTAGTGCGGATTCAGGCCAGGGAAGTCCACCATCGGCCAAATCTTCACACCACGGCAGATCCTGGAGAAAACCAATGAATTTCAAGTCGACACTCACTACCTATTTGTCGACTTCAAGGCCGCATACGACAGTGTAATTAGAGACGAGCTAGACAACGCTATATCTACCTTTGACATAGCTGCTAAACTCGTCAGACTATGCAGGATGACTTTGGAGAATGCTCGCTGCTCCATCCGAATCGGTGAAGACCTTATCGATAGTTTTGATGTTAAAAAAGAAGAGGCACAATCTATTTCAAATCCTCGCAACTCCTTGCATACGCCGACGACATTGACATAATAGGTAGATCACAGCAGGATGTCAATGAGGCGTTTGCGAGTATTGAGATGGAGGCGGCGAAAATTGGTTTGGCAGTAAACGAGGGCAAAACTAAATATATGCGGTCATCAAAAAAGGACGCTCACCACCGACATCTTGGTCAGAACGTTTGTATTGGCAGATATAAGTTCAAGGTTGTTAAGGACTTCGTCTACCTTGGCTCCGCAGTGACCTGGAATAACGACATCAGTTCCGAAATCAAATGCAGAATCACTCTTGCCAATCGCTGTTGTTTTGGGCTCGGGAGGCAATTGAGTAATAGAGCCCTCTCCCGGACGACAAAGTTGACTCTATATATGTAAGACCCTTATCATCCCGGTCCTGTTGTACGGCGCAGAAGCATGGACACTATCAAAAGCGGATGAGGAGGCCCTTGGTCGGTTCGAGAAAAGGATTTTGCTCGTGATTTTCGGGCCTATAAACGCAGACGGGGGGTGGGAGGAAAAGATTCAACCACGAACTTTACGGGCAGTACAGCGACAGCGCAGTCAAAGGGGTCTCCTTTTTTGTGGATCGGGCAAACAATGCTGAGACTCCATTCCTTGGGCCGTATTTTACAGATGAGCCGGTGCATGCTCCTAACCAGGTCATCTCCAGCTGCCTTGAACAACTCAGCAGACAGTCCGTCTGCGCCAGCAACTTTATTCGGCTTGAGTTGTGCCGGAATTCTCTGCGATCTTCGAAATGGGTCATTCTTAAGAAATGATCTTAAGAAATGGGTCATTCTGCCTGACGGCGGTATGTTGGCTGTCATCGCCGTTATACAGTCTGCAGAAGTGGTTCTTCCAAATTCTCAGCATCAACTGCGGTTCTACTACTAGGTGTCCGTTCTCATCCTTACAGGCCTCCGTTCGGGCTTTATAGCCTTGAGACATTCGTTTTATCTGTTGATAAAATCTTGAACGTCGTGCCTGCAGTAGCACCTCTCCAAGTTTTCAATCGCACGCTTCTCGCGCTCCTTCTTTTTTTTTTTTTCTTGAGAAGCTTATGTTCCTCCCTTCTTTTAAGCTCGTAGAGCTCACGAGCCGCTCTTGTTTTTGTGTGAAGTAAGGCTTTGTATGCCTCCTGCTTTTCTGGATGAATCCTTCTACACTCGCCATCGAATCAGGTGTTTCGTCGTGGTGGAGCTTTAAGGCCCAGCACTTCCGTTGCTGTGCTCTTCAGGGCTTTTTTGCACTGGCTCCGTTGTTGCTCTACTGACTGAGTGGAGGATTGGGGTGTGTCGGAGAGCTAGAGGGACACTCGGTTGGCAAAGGCACTGGCGATCTCCTGCGATAGTAGCTTTCCGACGTCATAACTTGGTGTTCCAACTCTACTCCGTGGTGTTCGTGTTATTCGTTTACGTATCTTGGCTACTATAAGATAATGGTCTGAGTCGATGTTCGCTCCTCGAAAAGTACGAACATCAAGAATAGTGGAGGAGTGTCTGACGTCAATTGCGATGTGATCATCTGCTTGGTGACTGATTGATATGGTGACCGCCAGGTGCCTTTGAGGTGCGGAAAGCGTGTGATAGCTAAAAGAAGATTTCTCACCGAGACGAAGTCGATCAGCCTGTGTCCGTTGTCGGATGTGGTGTCATGTAGGTTGTGTTTTCCGATGACTCGTTCAAATACGCTTTCTAAACTGGGTAATTTAGCGTTGAAATTTCATAAATCGTCCTTACAGCGATGCTCGATGCGACTGTCAGATTGTGTGCACGGGTACCCGAGTTTGATGCAATCAAGTTACTTAAAAGCATTTTTTTAACTTTTTTATTCTTTAACATCAACTTTTACAAACAGTTCTATCATTTTGGCAACCCCCTCCAAAATATTGGAGCAATGATTGAAGTCCCGACGATGACGTGGTGCTGAATTTTTAACTTGAAATGAAACCATGTTACCTAAAGTGTTTTCGCAGTTTGCTATAAGACTTCATTTAACTGGAAGCTCTTGAAAAAAGCGATGACTGTGACTTTTTTGACTTTTTTAATTCTGAAGAAACTCGTTGCACTAACTGTGCCTTTTCTTCTGGTGTATAGTAGTAAGAACTTCTGCAAATTCCACTTAAACAGGACCAAACGGCTTTGATTCTCGTATGTTGTAAGCAAACGCGGCCACCCACTAACCAATTTTTTTCAAATCAAACTTCTCCCATGCACGTCCCCTTCCATCCGACGTTTAGTGATTTGCGAATATCATGTCATGGTCGGGGTAAATGCTGCTCATTGATAATTCATGATATCTGACAGTCGTAATCGAAACTGAAAGGCATTCACAAGTAGCAACATTGTTTTCTTTTATCTGCTCGCATATTTAATCCTTCAAAATTAAAAAGCGATTCATCATTCGATACTGCTCTTTTGTCATCTCGCGAACAACTCAAAATATGTCTAATTAAAATGCTTGGACAAGGCAAATTAGTCGATGAGTTCATATAATATTTGATTTTGTGTTCAAAAATAATAGGTGAAACACCGATGAATACTGCTCTTTTGCCTTTTTAACAACAACTTAAAACACTACTAACGCAATTGTGTGGCATAGCAACATTTGTCGATGGGCTTACATGAAATATAGCCCTGCATCCAAATATGAAGAGTGGCTCACTAAAAAATATTGCTCTTTTGCCATCATGGCAAAAGACACAAAAGACTCTAAGACTATCGCAAATGTCTGGATAAAGCACAATTAATCGATGAGTTTGCATAAAATGTAACTCTGCGTTCAAATATAAAAAGCGAATCGCCGAACAATACTGCTATTTGCAATTTTGACAAAATCTCACATTTAGGCTATCGCAAAATTCACAAAAAATTGCAAAGGTCGCAGTGCCAAATGCTAATTGGTAGCACTAGCCTCAATTAAAAAATAAAAATAATAGCAAAGGTCTGGGCAAGGCGCAATTAATCGATGAGTTTGCATAAATGTCACTCTGCCTTCAAATATAAAAAACGAGTCACCAAACAGTACTGCTCTTTTACTATTTTGGCAAAAGCCAAACACCTGACCCAAACAAATCAGTAGTTGTTTATTCTAAATTTTAACTTTGCGTTCAAAATAAAAAGCGAATCACCGAACAAAACAGCTCTTTTGCAAAATTTCACAATACGGCTGTCGCAAAAGTCCGGATAAAGTAAACATGTCAGTGAATTTACATGCAAATGAACTCTGCGTTCAAAAATAAAAAGTGAATCACCGAGCAATACTGCTCTTTTGCCGTTTTGGCAAAATTTCACATTACGACTGTCGCAAAAGTCTGGATAAAGAAAATTAGTCCGTGAGTTTACATGCAAATTGATCCTGCGCTCAAAATTTTAGAGCGATACACCGAACGATACTGCTCTTTTACTATTTTGGCAAACGCTTAAAATACAACTATGGCAAATACCTGGGCAAAATAAATTAGTCGACGAGTTTACTCTAAATTTTAAATTTGCATTCAAAAATAAAAAGCGAATCACCGAACAATACTGCTCTTTTGCAAACTTGGCAGCATTTCGTAATACGGCTGTCGCAAAAGTATGAGCAAAGCAAATAAGTTGATGAATTTGTATGAAAATTTACTTTGGGCTGAGAAATAAAAAGCGATTAATCTAGACAAAATGCTCTTTTTAATAGGCAAATTTGTATGGGAATTAACACTACGTCTTCCATCACATAAAAGTACTTGACGGCAATAGCAGCTTCTCTCAACAAATCAACATATTTTCAAACACAAGTTTGTATTGATCTGTCTCTGTACAACCACACAGATGCTTATACATGCGTACATATATCCTGCATAAGATAGAACCCGTCTTGATGTGGTGACATGCAATATCACAGTATATTAAACTTGTTTTGCTATTAGTTGGTTATCTCTGAAAGGTGTTCGAAAGGAATCATTAGAAATATTAAATTGCCACTTGGTTGTAACCACAAAGAAATGTAAAACCACGCTCTCCTCTTCAGCCCATAATCGCTGACGATGGAGAATTTTAAAATTGATAAACCAGACAATTTTAATTGTCCTTAAAGCACGTACGTTCCTATACACAACGCAATGTTTATAATGCAACTACAATAAGCAAAGACGAAGCAGAAAAAAAAAACTGCTAATAATAGGAGTCAAGCTTGAAGTCATTCTGGCTTTTCCAATCACAGATTTTATCTGCGCATCATTTGTTCATCTTCAGCGGATACACGGCCTCAGCCTCACGAGTGCTTGTAAATTGAACTCGACGAACCATAAAAATCTTTGCCTGTCCATCCGTGTTGTTGGTTTTGTGTTGTTGCTTCGTGCTTAAATTAAAAATCGCCCCATCCACGATGGACATCTACAAGAAAAAAAAACAAGAAACAAAAAACGTGAATCTTTGTTTATTCCGACAGATTGTCGCCAGTATTTTACCTTCTCCATCTGTCGTATCATCAGCTACATAGATAGATGTATCGTGCTCGTAATTACAGTGGCAATTTGCTCCTTGAATCATTTCTCAAGTACAATACAGTCGAATCGGGTTGAAGGAAAATATTTACCCTATCGATAGGCTATCCATGGGAAGCGATGATATTCGTAGTAGGACACTACACTATTCTCGAAACGAATAACAAAACATAAACGATGGAGAAGAACATTCCCACATTCAGGCATACATGGCCCATGTAAAAATGAACGAAGGCCGGCTCCCCTCGTTTATATCCATGCCACGGATATGGTGATTATGATGAGCAACATTGCCGGGCTCGATTGCGCCATAAATTCGGAAAATTTCATTCAAATTCAAAACTATTCGTCGTATCGGAATGAAATAAGATAGAAACCTACTCTATTCCTCAAGTGCCTGACTACTGCCATGGGTGTCATGATGCTATATAATAAAACCCACGAATCTCTATCTCGAAATGTTTTCATTTCTCAATTGTTTAACTCAATCGCTCCGTCTCTCATTCAATTTAAGGGAACATATCACATTTTCTTAACGGTGAACGTCCATTAGTATTCGAATGAAGCTCAAAGCCTAAAGCCTAAAGCCTAAAGCCTCATGTGCCTCATTAGAGGTGGGAAATTAATTAATCGCCTGCGATAGGCGCGCAGTGCATTTGCATTTTTCCCTCCCGTCTTATGGCGTTCGCTAGCTTACGAGGTTTGTTATCTATTCGTCGACGCGTGTGTCCGTTCGAAAACAAATCCATTCCGTTTGAAAAGTCGATTAATAATTTTCGATTTTATCGATGAAAAGCTTTTTCACATTCATGAATTAACATACGAGTATGTATGTTAACGGAGTCAAAAGAAACATTTTATCTACGGATATCATCGACACGAAAACCAATTAAATATGTGTCGGGATAACGTTCGATTGTATTCTTGCGATTGCTGGGTAGTAGAGCGAAGGAGAGGAACTCAACAAGCCGAGCAGCTTATCGTCGAAGAAGTTGATCTTGGCCATGTGGATATGCAAGGCAACCCACCCAGAGTGGTTGGTGACTTGGTACTATGTACGTACATACTGCGGTTGGGATTTGTCAGAATCTGAGGCTGACAGCCACGTCATAACTTTCCATCTATGGATTTTACGTGACATTGACTTTGACGTACCAAATGCCTTTTACTCATACATAGTATATGTAAGTATAAAGGATGGATGATGGGGGCTTTAGAACCTCTTGCGTACTGTTATTATTTTCGTACTTTAAGACGTTTGCTTTCCCATTGGCATTCACGGCGATAGTGCGATGGTGACATGGACGTGAATACATGACGTGCATACGTACGGATAACTACATGTACAAGTGGCGGTATGTCAAGCAGATGTACTATATGCAGATCATATTTCCCTCGCTTGTTAACACTTGCCATCATTTTTTCCACTCGAATGCCATCCAGTTTGGAGTTTGGATCTCCTTTGTCACTTATTAATAATCTCTCTCCGGGCATAATTCGCTAGTGGGTGTGAGCAAACATCCATGCAACGTGTATAGTACATGCAGACATCGTGTACGTTTTGTATCGTTAAGGGATTAATGGGGATTTTGTTCGCTTTTGTTATGTCGATGGGCGAATTGTATTGATGCTATCTATAGTCGGTGCCAAAAGGCTTCGGGGGAACGACGACGACGACGGCTGTATCGGGAATGTAGCACAAAAGCCTTCAAATCGCTGGCAGTTGTGCCAATTGCGAGTGGTGACTGTTGAAATTCAATACTATGCGGTAATTACAGCAATTGCACTTGAGACTGTCTGTGGAGCGATGACGGTGGCTGTCATTGCTCGAAGTCCGTCTAATTAGTAAACGTTTAGTAAGTATGTCGGAAGTGTCAGTATATCACATGGCGGATGGACGTTTCTTAAATAACTTTCCTAATTGGAGTGGTTACTCGCAGTCAGTTCGAACGATGCCCCTTAAATCTATTTGATTAATCTCTTCCCAATGATCGTTATCTTGACGGATGATTTGTTGGCATCTATTTATCTGATTTAACCCAAGAACATTTACTGAATTCATTCGTTCTATTTGCTATTAAAATCTTAAAGCTCTTCATGCGACAATGTATGAAATTCATTTACAAACAACAAGTACACAACGAACGATGGTTCTATGTACAGGGGCAGCTATCTGTTTGTCCACTGCATTCGAGTACATATCCATGCATACACCATGCACTATATGGATGATGTAGGGAGTACAAGATTTCCAGAGCTATCAAGTTTCTAGATAAATTCTGGTTTATAACTCACAACAAATCGTTCGTTGAAGTATTTTGTTTATTTCTCAAAAACCGCCCACTTAATCAATCATCCGTCAGCGGTGCAATTATTCATGATTTCTCACGCCTTGAACATCGTTTCAAGAGACACTTATTGATGTTTTGGGAAATCCATTAAAATCCGGGAGGGGCATTAGCACTCGATGATATCTAAGTTCTTCAAGGTTTTTTATATTGTCCAGTATATCCATACATATACTTATGTGCACTACTTATGGTTCGGCAATCTTGAAACGTTCTTCTTCTACGTTTTGAAATGAGCAAGCAAAAATCTTGTTTCTAATGATGGTCGTTAAAACAGGAAATTCAAATTTACAATTTTAATGACTATCACGGGTTCATGGCTAAATAGTAGTTCTCCGACCGACAAGCTGCACCTGGTGCGATAAAGCGTCATCTCTTTTCACTAGTCTTCAAGTCATTCATTTTGCAGCACTTCCACCTACAATACCCTTACTGAGAGTATAAAGACAATGCTATACGTTTTAGTTATGCAAGTCTGGACGCAAATATTGTACAGTCCAAGCATCAGAGCTAGAGCTTGCGGACAGTGCGATTTTAGGATAGCGCTACATACAAGTTTTGGATGATGTGAATCTTTATTAGGTTAGGTTAGGTAAAGTGCCTCGGATACACGGACGGATACTCGACGACGACAACGCACGAAAAAGGAACACGATTTGCGAGTATGCTCCTGGAATGTCAGAAGCCTGTACACTCCCGGAGCTGCTCATGAACTAGAAGGAATCCTCACGCAGTACAAGGCGGATATTACTGCGGTCCAGGAAATACGCTGGATAGGAAACGGTATGATTAGGAAGAAAAATTGCGACATTTATTACAGCTGTCACAAAAGGTTGCACTTACTGGGATGCGGATTTGTCGTGGGAAAGCGGTTAAGGTCGAAGGTCATCGACTTTAAACTTATAAGTGATCGCCTGGCTGTGATCCGCATCAGGGGCAGATTTTATAACATCAGCCTTATATGTGCACACGCCCCTACCGACGAGGCTGAAGACCCTATCAAGGAGGACTTCTATGACCTCCTGGACAACGACTACGGAGCTTGTCCGGAGTACGATGTAAAAATCGTACACCGCTTTCGATAGTGTCCATGCTTCAGCGCCGTACAGCAGGACCGGGATGATAAGGGTCTTTTATAGAGTCAACTTTGTCGTTTGCCGAGCCCAAAGCAACAGCGATTGGCAAGGGTGATTCTGCGTTTGATTTCGGAACTAATGTCGTTGTTCCGGGTCACTGCGGTGCCAAGATAGACGAAGTCGTTAACCACCTCGAACTTATATCTGCCAATACAAACGTTCTGGCCAAGACGTCGGTGGTGAGCGTCCTTTTTTGATGACAGCATATATTTAGTTTTGCCCTCGTTTACTGCTAAACCAATATTCGCCGTCTTCATCTCAATACTCGCAAACGCCTCATTGACATCTCGCTGTGATCTACCTATTATGTCAATGTCGACGGCGTATGCAAGGAGTTGCGAGGATTTGAAATAGATTGTGCCTCTTGTATTGGCCAGTGATTTTTGCACAATCATTTCCAATATGATGTTGAAGAAATCACACGACAGCGCATCGCCCTGCCTAAATCCATTTTTGACATCAAAACTATCGGTAAGGTGTTCACCGATTCGGATGGAGCAGCGAGCATTCTCCAAAGTCATCCTGCATAGTCTGACGAGTTTAGCAGGTATGTCAAAGGTAGACATAGCGTTGTATAGCTCGTCCCTAATTACGCTGTCGTATGCGGCTTTGAAGTCGGCAAATAGGTGATGAGTGTCGACTTGAAATTCATTGTTTTTTTCCAGGACCTTCCGTAGGGTAAAGATTTAGTCGATGGTGGACTTCTCTGGCCTGAATCCGCACTGATACGGACCTATCAGCTTATTTACAAAAGGTTTCAGGCGTTCACACAAAACGGCAGAGAAGATTTTGTAGGCGATGTTAGGAAAACTTATTCCTCTGTCAGAGGAGTCTCCTTTCTTGTGGATCGGGCATACGATGCTGAGACTCCATTGCTCGGGCGTGCTTTCCTCTGACCATATCTTACAGATAAGCTGGTGCATATTCCTAACCAGGTCATCCCCAGCTGTCTTGAAGAGCTCAGTCCGTCTATTCGACTTGAGTTTCGGTATGGTAATCTTAACTTCGTCGAGGTCAGGGGGACGAAATTCTCTGCGGTCGTTGTCGACTAGAAATGGATCATTCTGCCTGACAGCGGTACATTAAGCAACATCGCCGTTATAGAGTCTGCAGAAGTGATTTTTCCATATTTTCAGCATCGACTGCGATTCTACTACTAGATGTCCGTTCACATCCGGGCAGACTTCCGTTCTGGCTTTATAACCTTAGTTCGCTTTGACTGTTGATAAAACTTTCGAACGTCACGCTTGCAGTAACACCTCTCCAAATCCTCAATCGCGCGCTTCTCGTGCTCTTTCTTCTTTCTTCTCAGTATCTCATGCTCCTCCCTTCTTTTTCACTCGTAGAGCTCACGAGCTGCTCTGGTTCTTTTATACAGCAAGGCCTTATATGCATCCTGCTTCGCTGTGTGAATCCCCCTGCACTCGTCATCGAACCAGGTGTTTCTTCGTGGTGGAGCCTTGAAGCCCAAAGGTTCCACTGCTGTTCTATTGATAGCGTCCCGTAGCAAGATCAATGACAGTCCTACCAACCTAAAAATCAATTCGCGAGCGCATAAGACGAAAAGAACGTGCGAAACGTAGAGTGCGTCCTATATAGACATGAAGTGAAAAAATCACGAACCAAGTAAGCCGCAAACAAATAGCTTTGTAAAACAAGACTCCTTTTATGTCATATAATCAACTGAAAACTCAACACAACATACGCGTACACGAGTTTTTGTTAACTTGACTAACTACTAAAACTCACACCCCACTGACGACAGACGTGTTTTACCTAACTCTCCTCATCTCACCGACGATGGGTGCGACTTGTCTTCTATTGTCGAAAAGTCATACCAAAAAGGAAAGCCGTAAACAACTAGCTTTACATCCATCCATTCATCTATTCACAAAATGTCGGTGTCAAAACGTTTTGCTTCTTGATAATAAATTTCATCTAAGCCCTTTCCAAATGGACAAAAAATGAAGAAAACTTTGTAAATAGGTCATAAGCTCAATAAATTTCAACAAATCTCATTCAAATCAAAAACAGGTAGGTATAAGCGTCGAACTCGTTGAGCTTTGTCATTTGTCAGACTCCGGTTCGATCATTCATTCATATGCATCTCAAATGAGGGAAACACACGCACGAAAATATGTAGTTCAAGCCGTTGTATGGAGCTGCGAGACCGTTAAATTCGTCTCTTTGCTTCATTGGAAATTAATGAATAAATCCTAATTACCCAGAGATTGCCGATAAGATCGTATTTTGATTCACTCACCTATAGCTGTCGGCGATAGTAAACGACATTAATTGTATACATTCCTGTCCATTGGCGATTTCGAAGCAATCCGGTTTCTTATTTCAACACATTCCATAGTACGAACATAAAGTTAAATGATATTTCAATCCGCACCCACTTTGGCGTTGACTTTCGACTCCTTCGTCTGCTTTTTATCACAATAATCGCACTTAAATCTTCCCACGCGATCTGTAGTTGGCAAGGATTTATTTTCCTATTATCCTTGAGCTGTACAAAATTCTACCGCACACATTCGTACATATGGACATACTAGTGCCTACAGCTTAAGCGAGAAAAGTATCTCCCTCATCGTTAATAGTTTTAAGTTATAATCGCGCAACATGATACTTTACGAGACAGCTACCCAAAAAGGAAGAGCAAAAAAGGCTGGCTACATACCAGATACAAGCTACATCGTAGCATTAGTAAGGACTAGACAGACGCACAAGACACACGGCGAATAAATCGAAACGTGTATCTCAAGTTAGCCATTTGTTTGTGTTGTGTGTGTGTATGCATGTACTTGGATAGTATTTTGCGAATCCATGAGGGCGATTTATCAATGGATTTTGTGGCATTATTTGAGAATTTTATGGGGCCAAGTAGCAAACCTAACTCCTACTCAGACTTCTCAACTAACTGACTAGGTGATGGGTGCCGAGGTCCGTATTGTGTAAACCAAAGTGCTGAAGGTGAGAAGTATGTATGCCTGGCTGGATAGATAATGGCGGACACATTCGATATGACCATTAGTCATCAAAGTGCTATTTTCTCTTCTCATTTTACTCGTATTGTATCTATGTACCTCTATGGTAAGGCTTTCGGAGCTAGGAGTTAGGAGGAATTTATTGCTCCAATAAAATTGTGTTAGTCGTCGACAATTGCCGTCTGATGATGTTACATCTCTCGACGGATTCGGTATCGGTCTAAAGTGAATCAAAGATAGATACCTGTGGGAGTAACATACTACAACACTACGTTGGTTCATCATGAAGAGACAAAAAGGCAAAAGTAAATAAACCCGAAGTGCCGACTCCTGCAAGATGATAAAGTTCCTATCGGATGTGGGCCACCCAGATTTACTGGATGTCTATAAATGGAGATATGAACATGTCTACGTGCATATGGATGCGTCACGACTTTTTTGTTAAGTGGATGATGTGTCTTCGTGGGCTGTTACTCGTACTTACAATGAGTACAGTAGGGAACCGCGAGCAAACGATATTATTCCCTTCTGTTCTCGTGATCACACGCAAATGCGCCAACTTGAATGTGCAAATAAATTGCATTTAATCGCATTATTACAGTTTTATTACCGCAGTCAAGCGATTTGCGGACTGACTTAAGCCCCAAAAGCGAATGGTACCCAATGTCCGTGTGCGTGTGAACGATTTTCTGAAAGCTGGTCGAACGCATTTAAGGCTATTTCTCATCCGCTTAGTCCTTAGCTTATAGAATTTAAGATGACATTTCGAAATCGGCTTACGCGCAATCAATAAGACTCGACACTCACTCTCTAGGATCGAGGGAATGTTATATTGTTACCTCTGTTGTACCTCTTAAGGGAACTTGTTGCCTTATCTATCGAATGACACGGACTAATTAATCTATGAACTCGACTAGTTTCCCAATAATCCAGAAACTAAACGTCCTTAAGCAAAGTGTTTTGTGTTTTTTTTTTTCCTTCTCTCTTTCCATAATTACCCAATAGCCGAGGCACGTAAATGCATTTCTGTCTATTTTGTATCCCTAGTCGCCCTAAACTCGTATGTGGGTGGACTGAATGACAGCAATATCCGACACGCAAACCTTACTCTTATTCAGCCTACGTCGCCGAGTGCATAACCACAGTGCAACCACTATCGTTGCAGTCGCCGTTTCAACCGACCATCCAGACTAATCGAACGCTTTTCCTGATGCAACTTACTGTACACCCGCACCGTCATTTACCCACTCGTTTATCCTCTCGTCTATCCAATCTCTTGTACACTCGTCCTTTAACTAGACATCCGTGCATGTTTAGGAACGTGAGAGAGGGTGAGGAGACACCTAGAATTGTTATTGTTATTCATCCTCGTAGTTGGGAGTTAATTACAGACTATTAGATGGAATAAGGGGTGTTTATTAGTACGTCACGAGCCCATGAATAATTTATTTCTAGAAACTTATTAACACAACAGGCAACAAGCAATCTACAGTAACTGGATTTTCCTACTACAGACGCAGACCATACAAAAACTCTCGCGACATATCATTAATTACTCCCCGGGGACTGGAACAGTCTATGGATGCATCGACCTAAGAGCTGCAGGGTATCTAAACCAACTGTAGGCTGCTTGACATAGAGTTTCGTAGAAAAGTCGACAACAATTGGATGACCATTGTCGGGAAAACTCAGACAATGACCAGACTCCAGGGTCAGGAATTCGTACATGCATGACTATAACGTCCAGCCAATCAAAGGCAAGGAAACCGTACTAATGCCTTTTAATCAAGCCAATTAAACACCCAGACACACGAAAGCACCATCACAGACGACAGCACCAAAGTTTATGTTAAGAAGAAGAAAAACAACTTGGTCGCGTCTCATTCAATTAGTTCAAACCGTAGAGCTATTGCCGAGCTGATAGCAAAGGCATACTGCATTCCTAAATAGAATTTCACTTACTGAATCTTATTTCAATGACTATGACAACAAGAGTAATGTCGTGTCGTCTGATGGCGACCACGACGACAACAACGTTGACAAGAGAATAGAACAAGAAAACCAAACAATAGGGGCTCCCCCGTTGGGGAACGTTTCAACTCTCTTGGGGCAATTTTATAAGCAGCAAGTGCTTTTGTCTTTGGTTTCCTGGAACAACATTTCAATTTCTGCCTCACGAAATATGAAAATTTTGATTCAATCACAAGGCAACTACCACAGACTGTCTCCATAGTCATGAAGTAGTAGTAGTAGTACATAGTAGATACGGAGGTGAATTTGAATTGCATTGCATATTACAGAAATTAAATGTCAAGCTACAGCTACAGCTTGTAGATACATACCTGTGCGGCTTTATTTCAGTTGTCGAGGCCGGTGGCTGCTTGACTGCTTGGTTGGATTTTCCTTAAAGCAAAGACTAAAGACGTACACTTCCTGAGCGCGATATTGTTCACACCCCAACCTTCCATCACCATCTTGTTCTTTGCCAAATAAATGAGGACCGAAAGTTGTGAGAAAGCATTTTCATCCTTTTAATTATCGTTCTGTTGTTTTTTACAAGGTAACGCTGGTACGCTCAACAGTTCGAATTACTCGACGGAATTCGTTCTTGTCCCACAGGGACACAATGAAGTAAACCATAGTCATAACTCGCTGGCAGGGTAGAGTGAGCTTTTCACGCTTTTTGATTCCTGCTTCCTCCGTTTTGCCCTCATCGTCATCATCAAAAACATAAACTTCTGATTTCAATAAACGTTACCAACGGGGTTCCCTTTACTTTCGTACTTTTGTTCTATATACTACTACTGCTACTACTACTGCTTACCATTAGTGTAGTACCAACCATTGTATCCTGGAAAACCATCCCCCGAATGTACACCGACAAATACTCACAAATATGGTGTACGCCGTATATGTATGCACGGATGAATCCATCGGATAGTCGCCTGCTACCTTCAACCCTCTGTGTGTACACTACGTTGTTAAAATATTACGCTACACTGAACGTATTCACTGATTTGTTAATTTTAAAATCAAGGCAGAAGTCAAAAGGGCGACATTTCCGTTCGTCCCTGCAAGCCATATCCGATAGGTACAGGTAAACGTTCTTTACTAAAAATGAAAGATGAAGAAAACCCCTCAAGACTACATAGATACAAAATATCTACAAATTCAATTGTGTGCACAATCTGGAGGTCTAGGTGCCCAATTGGCTTCCTCATCTTTTATTTCACTCTTGTCCCTGTTCAATTTAACGGATACTTGTCGCATTCGACAGTATACAAGCTTACATACCCAGTATCCACCCACGCCATTATAGCAAGGGACCTCATTAAACTTAAACACAAATGCGGGGGTAAAATTCCTACAATCTCGTCGTACTACAAAAACAGATTCATAAAATCCAATTCCGTGGAAAAGAAATGGAATTTTAAGTGCCTACATGGCGCTCTAAGTGCTTACGCCTCTGATGTTCAATGACCGGCACTCCTACTATGTACAGATACGCTCCGACACTGGTCACTCGCGGATAGGCTTGCATTTATTATTTCAAATCTTTCACTTAGCAAATTTCCATAAAATGCAATTTATTAACGCGTGTCCATGATGCGTTTAATGCTGCAGTGACAGTCGTACTCGTACTCGTATATACGTAGGGGGTGATCTCGTGTCACGGAAGAAGCTCATTCAATTAACATGATGCTCTGGACCAACAACGTACAGGAATTTCTTCTTGCCTCTTAAGCGCATAACTCATGGATGAAATAAATCAAAAAATAAACACATCGAGAGGGAAATCGGGTTATAAATGTCCTACAGATCACATTCATCATGAATGGGTTACACTGGTATTTACATATGTATCTAGATCTAGAATGAAGGCCGCATAGTGTATGTAGATGGGCAGATGAAAAAATATGATCATCGTACGATGATCAGTTTAAAGAATATGTATCTTTAGGATGTAGCGTTACAGAGTATGTTTTGAGATGACATTCGTTCCGGCAACGTATTGCCAATCGTTGGAATTACTACATCTGTTATGGCAGTGTCGGCTCGGCAGCATGCAATAATTTTCAGCACACGACGACGTAGACAACTGACGTTCCCAAAACGTTGACAGCTCTTCGAGTAACAGACGTGCACCGCCAGCAACCAGACAGACCGCATTATAAATTTGATTTATCTCCCCGGTCGCCGGTCGACGGACGGTCGGCGTTCGGTTCATTGCGACTGATCTCCCTCAACCGCTTATATGAGTAACAAGAACGAATGTACACATGTGCGTATGCACCTAGTATCTACAATCTTTTTTTCTTCTGATTCAACTATGTATGTAGTACAACGGTGTGTAGTTGAGATCTAGCAGTTCCACTTTAATAATCGGGTGGTAAAAATATGTATCTTTCCCTGAAGGATAACTTCTTGTTTCTTCACACTTTTTAATTAAGATACATATACTTACATTTGGTTCTCGTTTTTGCCGACAAGTGAGATGGCGGTAAAATGCATGTCATTGATACATTGAACCAGTTTTCAGGTTGCATATAACGAGCCGCTGACAGATTAGATAGCAGAGAACCTCACGAACCATCAACACATGGAATGGATTGATTTTCCAACTGCAGTGGATATTCTGTTTAATATTTCTGCGTGTGACTCATGCGAGTACACGTGTCCATGGGCACAGTAGCCCGGATATACCCGGTGTCATCGTACGTACAGCTATGGTCAAAATAATAGCAACACTTTGTTTTTTTTTTTTTTTCAATTCTCGGTGCCTGTTTTTGGCTGGATCTAAGGAGTATAGCAGCAAAATTCAGAGCTCGACTGCCCAATGTCAGAAAGCTGCACCAGGCCACCAGGAGGAGGTTCGACATTGGGCGCCTGAGCACACCGGAGGTTATCAGAGTTTACAGGGGGCAGCTGAGAGAAAGACTCTACAGTATGCCTACGTCGAACACAAATGCCAATAATTTGTGGCTGCATTGCCGCTCAGTCATTCAGGAAGTAGCAGAAACCACCTTCGGATACATACCTACCACCCCCGACAAGAAACCCGTGGTATGATGGCGAGTGTGAGCAGAAAAAGGGAGCAACCGACGAGGCGTATCAAAAGGCGCTGCAGAGAAAAACCGGGGCAGCGCAAGAAGAGAACCGAGCCAGAAAAAACGACTGCGACAAAAGAAAAGAATCTTCGCAGCCTCCCAGCTCAAGGATATCGAGGAGTCTAGGGATAAGCATAAAACACGAGCCTTTTACAAGAAAGCCAAAGACCTTGCAGGAGGCTTCAAAAAGGGCATCCAGGCTCTTCCACACCGCGAAGGTAATCTTGTCACCGACCCGCAGGGAATAGTTGATGTATTTAAGCAGCATTTCCAGCAGCTGCTTAAGGAGCATGACCAAGAGAGAGAGTGGTAGGGGCCGAGGAAATCCCATCTCCAGCCGCTGAAGTAGTCCTCCCACCCAGCATCGAAGAAGTCGGCACAGCTATTCAGAAGCTGAAGAACAACAAGGCCGCAGGCTCAGATGATTTGCCATCAGAGCACTTCAAGGCTGGCGGCGATGTTCTGGTTGGGAGCATGCACCAGATCTACTGCAGAATTTGGGGAGATGAAAGCATGCCCGACTACTGGAATACCAGCTCTATTTGCCCCATCCACAAAAAAGGCGATCCTACCTCTTGCAGGAACTATAGAGGTATATCCCTGCTCAATATCGCATACAAGATCCTGTCCAGCGTGCTGTGTGAACGTCTAAAGCCCTTTTGCACCGCACTAATTGGCTGCTACCAGTGCGGCTTCCGGCCCGGCAAATCGATAATAGACCAAATTTTCATACTTCGACAAATCCTGGATAAGACCCACGAGTTTCGAATCCATACACACCATCTTTTCATCGATTTCAAAGCCGCATACGACAGACAAGAGATTTGGGATATTGATCCCAAACCGCGAAATCAGTAATCCCTTGCTCAGCTTCAAAGACCTTAGGTGGTAGGTACACTGATGGCTTAAATGTGGTTTCTAACATTGGCGCTGGCATCCTTGGACCAAATCGGTAGATATCGAAGGCTTTAGGAATGAGTCATAATACTTCCAAGCAGAATTACATACTGTCCTGACATGCGTCAATTTAAACCTTACGTACATGACGAACTCAAAAACCTTTATGGAATGCCACGATGCCCTACAAGACCTCGCCAAAAGAAACAAGGTCAAACTGTGGTGGGTTAAGGGCACTGAAATCGCCGATCAGCTCGCCAGGAAAGGTCCAGCCATCTTAGACGTTGGATCCGAAGACGTCTGACTAGGCCGATGTCGCTGTACAGCCCGTGCAGTTCTTGGTTGAATCTCCTCCTCCACTCTCCGTTTACACAAACGGGACCAAAGATTGCACGCAGAATTTTCCTCTCGAAACGCCCAAAAGCCTCTTCATCCGCTTTTGATAACGTCCAAGGCTCAGCGCCGTAGAGGAGACTTGAAGTATGTAGATCGTACCTCTTGTATTGGCCGCTGAGCTCCGCATGATTCTTTCAAGTATGATTTTAAAGAAATCACATGACAGGGCGTCACCCTGTCTAAAACCTTTTTTAACATCGAAGGTCTCGGTTAGTTCACCTCCGACCTTCATGGAGCAGCGGGAATTCTCCATAGTCTTCACAGACGAGTTTGGCAGGAATGTTAAAACATGACGTGGCTCTGTATAGCTCGTCTTTATAAACGCGGCTTTAAAGTCGATAAAGATCTGTCGTAGTGTAATACATATTTGGTCTATCGTGGATTTTCCTGGCCTCAAACCACACTGGTAGGAACCTACCAGATTGTCCACGAATGGTTTCAGGTGCTTACACAGTCAGGAGGCAATTGACCCCAAACGACAAAGTTGACTCTATACAAGACCCTTATCATCCCGGTCCTGCTGTACAGTGCAGAAGCATGAACACTATAAAAAGCGGATGAGAAGGTCCTTGATCGTTTCGAGAGAAGTATTTTGCATGAGATTTTCGATCCTATAAACGCAGATAAAGGAAAACCTTCAACCACGAGCTTTACGGGCTGTACAACGACCGTCTAGTGTAGTCAGCCGTCTAGGCCATGTAGAGCGAATGGACACCACAGCTCCAGCCTGGACAGTCTTTGAATCCAACCCCGGGGGACGAAGAAACAGATAGTCAAGGACCTTACTTAAGATAGTCAAGGACCTTAGGTGAGGGAGTACCCCTTACAACCATTAAACATAATCTAGCCAATATCGCCAGGGCCGAGACGGACCTGAGATGGACCCAGGGACATACCTGCTTCATCACCAGGCAAATCTGGCCTCGGCTTGACAGCCAACGCACAAGGAGTATAATCTCCCTAAAAAGAACTGACATCTACAAGGTCATTGGTGTCATCACAGGACACTGCCTCATTGGCAGTCACGCACAAAAACTAGGAATAGTTCCGAATGATTTCTGCAGAAGCTGTCAGGACGAGGAGGAGGTCGAATCCATTCACCACCTTCTCTGTGATGTTCAGAAAGTAGGGATACCTGACCTTCTTAACTTCTTAAGAAGCACAAAATGGTTCCACGAATAGGGGGGGTAAAACCCCCTCGTAGCGGCACAATGGGCCTCCCTGGCCAATGTGCATTCTTCTCAATTCTGGGAAGGCTACAAACCTACCTACCTACCTAGGTCTGGGCGGCCTAATTCTAATCACCGAAACAGGAAATTTCATTGCCATGAATCATGCACTAATTGAATTGTTTCTTGAACTGTATCGCATGTCTTGTTGAAACCACAAACTGCCTACCTCTTGCCTATCTTGCAATTAAGGTACATAAACCGGATTTTCATGTTTGGACTACGTGTACATCTACCTACCAAACGCCCTTTCAAAGAAGACTGGTTCGACGATTTCTCCAGCCCAAATTTGACCTAAGCAGTGGCACATGATGTACTTGATGCAGCTCTCTATTTTTAATAACCTTGAGCTGTCAGCTGTCACACTATCTGTTGTTTCCGTTGACCATACTTTACCGCACAAATGGCGTACAAATGGTGCGTTGATATTGGGACGCCCTCCTATCAAGGGATTTCTTTGTTAAAGATTCCAACTACACTCATATACAAGTAAATCTAAATCACCTTCGGGACGGAAGTATGGACTCAAACACATGTATCGTTTTACAGAATTCTCCTGACAAATCTAAATTGCTGCCATTACGAGGAAAGGTCATAATGGTCGACCGACTGTGGTATTACTTCATGTTTTATTGGTTTCTGCTTTTCTTCTTTTTTTTTTTTTTTTTTTTTCTACTCCAAGAGGTACAACTTCTCTTACTTAGCGGTGTAACGTCCGTCCGAAACCCGACAGGTGACATTAACATTAATAATTAATGCTTTTTCGTCTTCGAAAAGAACAAAAAAAAAAAGGAAAAACTTTCCAGTTGATTAAAGACTGTATCAGTTTCCTTACCTTACCGGTGGTATTACGAACCACGCACCAGGATACCACGGGTGTTGTCTTCATAAAAAAATCGAATAAAAACAAAACCGACAAACCTCTTGTTCTGGGGCTTATATCTGGCTCCAGGCTTTAACTGCAGCATAAAATAGGATGGAAATCTGTTTTAAAAATCCATATCTAGTACACGTACTCCCTGGAACGAAGTGAACAATGTAAAAGATAAAAACAAAAACTGACAGCACCTGGTTAAGGGTGTTGACGGCCCACCCTTTTTTCCTCTATCACTCAGATAGCGGTCACTAGAAAGCGCTAAATTCACTGAAATGAAACCGACAACACCCCGTCTATCGTATACGCACCAGATACTCGTACTCGTACTCGTATTTTGTCTTTTGTTGCCTTTACATACGAGTACCGTCAAAAGGAATTTGTTTAATGGGAAACAATTTATCTTTCCTGTTGTCCCCGTACGCTAGTTTGGTGTACGGGTGTATCTACTCGTATTTACGCCAATCAGATCACCGATTAGAAGTCAATTTATCGATTTTCCTTTTGTTTCTATGCTGGTAGCTCGACAGTGCCCTCGGTGCTCGGAACTACCCTCATTTATTTGTCCGGTGTAGTAGGGTACCCTAGTCCGTACCATGCGTCCAATGGGAAATAACACATTCGACGCGCTTTAAATTGGACAGGAGACAGCTTGTATCCGCGATAGATAATAGTCTGTGTTTTTATTTTAACGCCCGTCATTTGCAGTGCATTTGAAATTTGATGCTAGAAAGTATGCAGCACGATGGGAAGAGGACAGGGAGTGTACCCGGGGACAGGGACACGAACAGGGACAGGGAGTTAACAACGATAAAAATAATGACGCATGCCAAATGACTGGTATCCGCTCGAGCGTAGATTTATTGCAACAGTACGTACAATTCGCTGTTCGCAGCGTCTGCTGCTTGGCGGCAACAAGGGAATGTGCGTCCGCAAATTACGCACATTAATTGAAATCTCAGAGGATGTCACTGCCAGGATTCAATAATCATAAAAAAGAGAACCAAAAAATCAACGACTCTTTGGAAAACAACGATGTCTTGCTGCGCAGCTTAAATGGGCCTGTCAGCAAAATACCCTCGTTACTTTCAGCTGGGCCCTTTTTAAGTGACACAGTCACACATAGGAAATGATTGCAATTTCCCTAGAACTACCTATGGAGTGTGGAGTACACATATTCGCGTGCTAGTTCGTGCTTGAGGACTATTATCCGTCATGGAAGTAATTATACGGAGTGTTATGGAAACAATTATTCATGGGCCCGTGTAATGCGATTCTCCAATTTTCCTGAATGTTGAACGAACACCTTTCCCTGCTGTCGCCCACTTCATAGGCGGCGTGGGGGCCTTAAGTACGTATTTTATTTTATGAATTCTATTACACGTACACGGTCGTAAAGGAGGCACAGATGCTGTTTTTTCTTTGGAAAATCAACAAAATATTTGGTAAGTGTATGATAATGGAACCAAATTAAATCAAATTGTCGTAAATCTAGCTTGACCTCGATTGTTGGCTTTGGAAATTAACAGAGACGAGACGTGGAATTCCGACAATTACACGGTTGTTCATGGGCGTAAGACTACTTGTGCGGTTTTCGATAGTGCGGACACTGGAGGAGTAGAGGCAGGCTGACACGCCTCGCTTGGACAAACAAAAATTCTTTGGGCTACTACAGGGACGCTTAGACTTTTAAGGCTTCTAATCTTAAAACTACTCAAAACCATAGAGTGGTGGAGGCTGAGAAATTTCCTAGAATATCCTGTATCTTACTTACATAGATGGCGCGACAGTTCGGGATGAACCAAAGCCTCAACCAACAAGCCTCGCCAGCCGACACGATCTTTGGCCAGCTGCTTCCAGTGCCCCACGCCCAGTTGGTTGAGGTCCATTTCCCGTTTACACAAACATGACCAAAAATTGCACGGAGAATTATCGAATTTCGAAACGTCCAATAGCCTCTTCATCCGCTTTTTGATAACGTCCAAGCCTCAGCGCCAGAGAGGCTCTACTACTCTACTAGTCAGTTGCCTCTTGAGCCCAAAGAAGCAGCGTCGGCAGCTACCAGTGCTGCTTCCGGCCCGGAAAATCGACTATAGACCAAATGTTCACACTTCGACAAATACTGGAAAAGACCCACGAGTTTCGAATGGATACATACCATCTTCTCATCGATTTCAAAGCCGCATACGACAGCATTCATTGTGAAGAACTGTCTGGTGCTATGGCCGAATTCGGGATCCCGCGAAAACTGATCCAGTTGTGTCGCGCCACGCTAAAAACTACGCGATGCACCGTGCAACTCGGTTCTAGGACTTCGGAACCGTTTGGAACATGCACCGGATTTCGGCAAGGAGATGCGCTGTCATGTGACTTCTTCAACCTGGTGCTGGAACAGACGGTGCTGACGGGCAGGCGTCAACAGGGAAGGCACTATCTTCTGCAAATCCGTCCAGCTGCTAGGATACGCGGATGATATCGACATCATCGCGTGGTCTCGTCGTGACATTCTGGAAGCATTCACGGCGATTGAAGGAGAGGGGAAACGAGTTGGTCTTAAGGTCAATGAGGACAAAACGAAGTACATGCTGTCAAGCAAAAGCCAATCCGTTGCCCACCATCTGGGACAAAATATAACAATTGAAAGCTACGATTTCGAGGTAGTTAAGGAGTTTGTCTAAGTCAGAGCAAACATAAATTCCACAAATGGCACCACAGTGGAGATCCGCTGCTACTTCGGCACGTCAAAACAACTTGGGTCAAAACTCCTCACTCGAAAGACCAAAGTCATGCTTTACAAAATGCTCATACTGCCAGTCTTGCAATACGGAGCCGAAAGCTGGACGATAAGCAGGACAGCGGAGCTGATTTTGGGCTCTTTCGAAAGAAAAATTCTGCGCCGGATATTTGGTCCTGTCTGTGAGGAAGGTGAATGGAGAAGAAAATATAACCGCGAACTCTACGAGCTGTACAAAGATGTGGATGTAGTCCGGAAGGCAAAGATCCGTCGACTACACTGGTTCGGCCACATCGAGCGCATGGACATCAACGCTCCAGCTAAGAGGGTCTTCGACTCCGAGCCTCCTGTTTCGAGAAGAAGAGGAAGACCGAACCTTTGGTGTAAAGACCAAGTAATCGCGGATGTAAGACATCTTGGTCTTGATAACTGGAAGCAGCATGCCCGGGACCGTCAAGGATGGAAGGCAGCTATAGTTCAGGCTCAGATTCTCCATGGATCGCTGGCCTGATAAGTAAGTAAATACTATGGGGGATTTTGCCAGTACATTGCCGACGAGGGACGCCGCGATATAAACAGTCGACGGTTTTGTTGTTATCGGGACTCAAACTCGCTCATTCTGCGTCAAAGTTTAATACCTAACTACTGTGTGTAATCTTCGGTCCCGTTTGTGGCAACGTAGAGTAGAGGTGAAAGTTCCACCATGACCTCTATGGGTTGTACAGCGGTATCGACCTAACGACCTCAAGGTGGCATATGCAAGCGGAATGGGACCTCAACCAATTGGGCATGCGACACAGGAAACAGTTGGCCAGAAATCGTGTCGGATAGAGGGGCATGTTGGTTGAGGCCCAGTAAGTAAGTGAGTAGGTATGTAAACGAAAGCTCAGGAGAGGAAGTCGAAAACCCCAATATTTTCCTCTCACTTTCGAACGCTGTAAAGTTGCAAATATTGGGCGCCCTGGGCGCCCTGTACTTTTTAAAGACTCCGGCAAGTGGACCGAACCTACGGAGCCCTATGTACATATGAGCTAATCATCCTCGTATGACAACGTGTCGCTGAACAAAGTCGCACGACCACTTCGGTGGTATCAACTAAGTTTAAAGCTCGACATCAGCTAGAACCTACGGTGTATTCACTCCAATAAAATAAACTTAACGCAAGCTCCTTGAGGGCTGCGGCAAGCAAGCATTCATATGAGTCAATGTTGGAGGTCTGCGGGGAATGGCTATTTACTGGTTACACCTTATCATCTGCGTGGGTATCCATGACATGTCTGTTACACATTGTGTCGATATGAAATTCTCGGTCAGCTCTTTGGAATTTTATTGTTCTTTTTAGAAAAAAAAGAAAAAAGAATCTTTACTGCATTGAAACATCAAATCTTGTCAGCAACCTAGATAGGTCGTTGAAATGTCCAAAATGTGTCGGATTTCAAGTAAGAAGGACCCGCATTGTCTCGAGCTAATTGCATGTAACTGAAAGCCGGCACTTTAGGACATTCCTATCAGCAAAAAGAACATTTTTTTCTTCTTTTCCTGAATAACTCAAACAAGTCGAACGCCTTTTTACCATCGAAAATCTCCCACTGACAGAATGGTCAGAAAAAAAGAAAAAAAACAAGAAATTCCCTGACAGAGGATTAAGAAACAAAAAGGAGAACAAGGAACACAACGACGTTCCAGGGATTAGGATACAACGCAATATACCCTCCGCCTCAGGTGGTTCCAGGATGCTCATCAAACAAATCGCCTGCGTAGTACAAGCCACCTTGAAACGAGCAATGTGTTCATGTTCTCTATTATGGACAACGTACTGTGTCCTACCTGGATACGAACAATCTCTGTCCATTATAAATTCACCTTTCAATTTTCTTGCATTGTAGACGAACAATACTCGGCACAGGGCCTCAGATGTGCATTCTTTTTTCATCGTTTGTGCGGATTGAAAGGTTAAGATGCACTTTCAGATGTCCCTTTCGGTGTCTAGTTGATTCTGCGGAAAATTTACTTCCACTACAATGCGCCATCTTGGTTCAATCTGTTTAATAAATGATCATTTCCGGGTTTAGGAGGGGGGGATCGAGCAGTATACATAGTACGCAATCGTCTCAAAAATAGAGCAATCTGTCTTTGCCTCTGTTATACATCAACTTGGAGGACTCTTCATTACATTCGAGGGCGCACAGCACACTTCAAGACTTTAATTCAACAAGAGTGTGCGCGAACAGACGCACACGCATTCCCTTGATAAACCAAAAATGATAGTTGCGTTCTAGTGCTTCATATTTCAGATAATTCCATGAAGCACTTTGAAGCGATTAAGCTTAGACGTCCATCACCGAAAATAAGAAAAAAATCCCCAACCTCTGTCGGCCCACCGAAAGACCATTACAATCATTACGAGGGACGGCCGATTCGAGATGAACTTCAAGATAAAAGTAATTTAGACAAATGTGGATTGGTACTTGTAGCATATTCATACAAATTGCCACTGCGTCTTTTATGGATACATATATCCAATTGTTATTTATGCTTCCGGTTACAGTGTACATCAGTACACTGTCGTTGTGCCTGTTTGCTTGGATATAATCTATTCCCTGTTCTGCTGTAGATACATATGTATATAATTCTAATTCAAGGTACAAGGAGAAGAAGTATTTTTCTAATCTTTTGCTCTTCTCTTTCAGGCACTCATTATTCTTTGGTGCTGTAATTGGCTAGTGAGGACATGGATACGACGTAATTAGAGTGCACTCTTTACGAAGTACGAGGTACGAAATGATTGTCTATTTATGTATCGTAGATACCTCAGTCAGACTAACACTGTTATATGCGAGTTTAGAGTCAGGAAAAACGTGGTGTGAATCGTCATCGCAAAGTTGCCCTTCGAATGCATCCTCTTTCGGAGATGCAACATGCTTACCTGCGAGACTGCGCTTCAAAACCTAATTGGAAGAATCGAATGCGCGCTCGATAGGAAAGAGTACTCGCTGGGCATTTTCCTCTACATTGAGGGAGCTTTTGATAATGCATCTTTCGACGGCATGTATAACGCTGCCGGATGGCATGGCGTAGATGAAGCACTGGTCTTGTCGATCAAAGCACTGCTTGTGCACGGGACGTTGACCGCTGATGTAGGCCTCGACCAATGTGTTAAATCGGCCATAAACGGGGTCTGTGGTGCTTGGTGGTCGACTTTCTGCTTAAAGCTCTCAATGCTTCTGGAATCCGGGCCTATGGATTCTTTCTTTCTGTCGGCTCAAGCTTAGCGGCTATCCGTCTCCAAGGACTTCTTCTTCTTCTTAACGGGTGCTACAGTTGAGCCTCAACCAACATGCCTCTCCAACTAGCACGATCTTTTGCTAGCCTTTTCCATTGCCACACACCCAGTTGGCTGAGGTCCCCTTCCACCTGTGTGTGCCATCCTAAGTGCGGCCATCTTCTGCTTCTTCGTCCCTCGGGGTTGCATTTAAAGACTCTCCGGGCTGGAGCTGTGGTGTCCATTTGCTCTACATGGCCTAGCCATCTTAGGCGTTGAATCCGTAGACGCCTGAATAGACTCATGTCGCTGTACAGCCCGTAAGGTTCTTGGTTGAATCTTTTCCTCCATCCCCCGTCTGCGCTTATAGGCCCGAAAATCACGCGCAAAGTCTTTCTCTCAAACCGACCAAGGGCCACCTCATCCGCTTTTGATAGTGTCTATGCTTCTGCACCGTACAACAGGACCGGGATGATAAGGGTCTTATATAGAGTCAACTTTGTCCTCCGGGAGAGGGCTCTATTACTCAATTGCCTCCTGAGCCCCAAGAAACAGCGATTGGCAAGGGCTATTCAGCGTTTGATTTCGGAACTGATGTCGTTGTTCCAGGTCACTACGAAGCCAAAGTCCTTGACTACCTCGAACTTATATCTGCCTATATAAACGTTCTAGCCAAGACATCGGTGGTGAGCGCCCTTTTTTGATGACAGCATATATGTACATATTTTGAGGGCGTCGTGGCGCAGTGGTTAATGTGTTGGACTCTGGCGCACGATGAGCGAGTTCGGATCCCGATAACACCAACGCCATCGAATGTTTATTTCGCGGCGTCCCTACTCTTCGGGGTACTTGCAAAACCCCCCATAGTATACTTGCCAAGAAAAAGCTTCTCGACTCAAGGCGTTCGGAATCGCCATTAAACTGTAGGTCCTTGTAACCTGTGTAAAAAAAAAATGGCCATTCTTGGACTGTAACGCCACCAAAGCAAGCAAGCTTGTGTTGGCCAGTGATTTCTAATACGATGTTAAGGAAATCACACGAAAGCGCGTCGCCCTGCCTAAATCCTATAGTCCTATCGGTCAGGTCTGCATCAATTCGGATGGAACAGCGAGCATTCTCCAAAGTCATTGTGCATAGTCTGACGAGTTTAGCAGGGATGTCAAAGGTAGACCTGGCGTTGTCTAGCTCGTCTCTAATTACGATGCCGTATGCGGCCTTGAAGTCGACAAATAGGTGGTAGGTGTCGACTTGACCCTTCTTTTTTTATTTCTGCCCATAGCCAAGAAATACAATACCTATGCGGAAAAAATTAGCAACACAGCTCTTTGAACGGCAAGTGATCAAAATACTGATGAAGGCATAACACTCACAGTATATGGTCCCTTTAAATTCATATTGGTTGTGTGCAAGATATGGTATGGTACGGAAGAATGCATGCCCGATGAATGGAATCTCAGTATCGTTTGCCTGGTCCATAAGAAAGGAGACCCCTATGACTGCGCCAATTACAGGGGGATAAGTCTCCTGAACATTGAGTACAAGATCCTCTCTGCCGTACTGTGTGAGCGCCTGGAACCGTTCGTGGATAATCTGATAGGTTCCTACCAGTGTCGTTTCAGGCCAGGAAACTACACGATATACCAAATATTTACACTACGGCAGATCTTGGAGAAGACCCATGAATTCCAGGTCGACACGCACCATCTTTTTGTGGACTTTAAAGCCGCGTATGAGAGTGTTCATAGAGATGAGCTATACAGAGCCATGTCATGTTTTAACATTCCTGCCAAACTCGACAGACTGTGCAGGATGACTATGGCGAACTCTCGCTGCTCCATTAAGGTCGCAGGTGAACTAACCGACCCCTTTGATCTTAAAAAAGGTTTTAGACAGGGTGACGCACTGTCATGGGATTTTTCTAACATTATTCTTGAAATGATCGTGCGGGACTCTGCGGCCAATACAAGAGGTAGATCTACTTCAAGTCAACACAATTGCTTGCCTACGCAGATGGCATTGACGTTATTGGACAGACAAAGGGAGACGTCAATTAGGCGTTCGCAATCATGGAAGCAGAAGCGGCTAAAGTGGGTATAAGGGTATGGGGACAAGACCAAATATATGCTGTCATCAAAGAAGGACGCGCAACACCGATATCTTGGTCAGAACGTCACCTTCGGCAGCTATATTTTGGAAGTAGTCAAGGACTTCGTCTACCTTGGCTCGATAGTGACAAGCAGCAACGACACCAGCGCTGAGATAAAACGCAGAATAACTCTTGCCAACCGCTACTTCTTTGGGCCCAAGAGGCAACTGAGTAGTAGAGCCCTCTCTCGTAAAACGAAGGTATCACTCTACAAAACCTTACTCATCTCGGTCCTCTTCTGCGGCACTGAGGCTTGGACGTTATCAAAATCGGATGAGTAGGATCGTGGGCGTTTCGAGAGGAAAATTCTGCCTGCATTCTTTGGTCCCGTTTGTGTAAACGGAGAGTGGAGGAAGAGATTCAACCAAGAACTGTACGGGCTGTACAGCGACATCGGCCTAGTTAGACGTCTTCAGATCCAACGTCTAAGATGGATGGGCCATGTAGAGCGAATGGACATTACCGCTCCGGCCCGAAGAGTCTTCGACTCCAATCCCGAGGGACAACGCAGCAGAGGACGTCTGCATCTAAGGTGGGGCGCACAGGTGGAAAGGGAGCTCAACCAACTGGAAGCGGCTGGCCAAAGATCGTGCCGGCTGGAGAGGCTTATTGTTTGAGGCTCTGGTTCATGCCGAACTGTAGCGCCATAAAAGTAAAGTATTAGCGCATATCCATATCTTCGATCTTGTGTCATTTCAGAGCTTGACACCAGACACATCAGAGGTGCCATTCCGGATCCTGCTCTCCGTTCAACCTTCGATTAGGTGACATCGTTTTGCCTTAGGTATTGGGTGTGTACGGTTTTTTAGGAAAAATTGAAATTCAAACTGATTTGCTTACTGCATCCACAACGTTGGATGACGGCCTATACATGACAATGGAGAAGATGAACCTCGAAGAGCCAGGAGGTCAAAATATCGGGATGATGGATATTTTTGTGAAGAAACAGAGCCTTTCTGGAATATGTATTATCTGTTCCCGCGTAGGCAATCTATTCAGGGTTTCATAACGTTTCCTAAACCCTCGATGTAGGCGGCGACATTAAGCCGAAGTCCTTGAAGAACGAACTGACGGATGGTTTTCCGTATTGTCTGTGTTAACTGTCCTCTGGGCCCAACGTAAGATTTATAGCGAAGTCTATGCGGACAACTCAATGGATCTTAAGATCCGAAACTTTAAGATTCCTCGCAATGGCTCCCATTGATTTCGAAGGATTTTGGTCAACGATCGCTTGCACTTGTTGGACAAATCCGTTGTTCTCATAGCACCTGAGCGTAGGCTGATACTCTCAGTTCATGGCGAACCTTCTGTATGAACGATTAGACGCTAATAGTGAGATTGAGAAATCGATACCACTGATATGGATGTCCTCAATTACCATACGCACCCCGTACTTCTGTAGATATTCCCTTGCCCTGTCTTCACCATTAGGAACTTCAACTACTATCCCTGCTTAATCCCTGTCTAAGACGGAGTAAAGACTCTCTTCCACTGGCGCCAACGTTTCACAAAGATATCTTGTAATAATAGAACTGCATCTGACGCACCCCCCAAGGTGTATTTATAGCAGTTTTGGTGTCTCTTCTTATCACAATTCTATCACATGTAGGAATTCAGGCTCCAGAAAGACCAGTAAACAGAGCAAAAATCCCCTGATAACACCCAATAGATGCGTACGAAGGCAATTTGGTTATCGATTATCACCACTCACTTTGTGAACGTCCATGATAGTCTAAGTTTAAATGAAACTAAGGAAAGGAACATAAATAAAATTGTGGTATTACTATGTCAATACCATCTGAAGAGTCTGGAAATCCAATCATTCCACCATCACTGTCCCCATACATTTCAGATGCGCATTACAATGCAGAGTGCGGGTGTATCTGGCTTTTTCTCCTTTTACAAAAAAACCCAAAATCCCTTTTATTGCCTTTCTGGATTACCTTGTGATGAGACATGGAAATGCAGGGATTATGCAAGGGTAACGTTCCCAAAGTTGTTTCGTAAGTATATCATTTACTTACTACTTTATTGCTTAGGTGGCGCTACAGTCCGTGGTGAACCGGGGTCTCAATCAACAATCGTCCCCAGCTGACACGGTCTTTGGGCAGCTGTTTCCAGCGCCGCTAGCCCAAGGTCCGCTTCCACCTGCGTGCGCCACCATAGATGCGGCCGTCCTCTGCCGCGCCTTCCTTCAGTGGTAGATTCGAAGACTCTTCGGGTCGAAGCTGTATTTTCCATGCGCTCTTCATGGTCTAGCCACCTTTGACACTGTATCCGTGGACGTCGTACCAGGCCGATGTCGCTGTACAACCCGTACAGTTCTTCGTTAAGTCTTCTCCTCCATACACAGTTTGAACAAACAGGACCGTAGACAATGCGCTGAATTTTCCTCTCGAAACGACCAAGGGCATCTTCATCCGCTTATATAGTGATAAGCCTCGGTTTTCCGAGAGAGGGCTCTACTTCTCAATTGCTTATTGAGCCCAAAGAAACAGCGGTTAGCAAGAGTGATTCTGCGTTTTATCACAGCGCTGGTGTTGTTGTCGCCGGTCATCAGTGAGCCAAGGAAGACGAATTCCTTGACCACTTCAAAGTTATGTCTGCCCATGGTGACGTTCTGGCCAATACGTCGGTGTTGACAGTCTTTTTTGGGTGAAAGCAGTTATATGGTTTTACCCTCATCAACCTGGAAACCCATCGTAGCCGCTTCTACTTCAACGCTTACAAAGGCCTCATTGACGTCTTGCTGTGTCCCTCCAATCACGTCAATGTCGTCGGCGTACGCAAGCAATTGCGTAGGCTTGGAATAAATCGTACCTCTTGTGTTGGCCAGCGTCTCTAGCACGATGGTGAAAAAGTTGCACGACAGTGCGTCGCCTTGCTTAAATCCTTTTTTAACATCAAAGGTCTCGGTTTGTTCATTACCGATCTTAATGGAGCAGCGAGAATTCTCCATTGTCATCCTGCACAGTTGGGCGAGTTTGGCAGGGATGTTAAAACTAGACATGGCTTTATATAGCTCGTCTCTATACACCCTGTCATACGGAGCTTTGAAATCGACGAAAAGGTGGTGAGTGTCGATTTGGTATTCCTTCTTCTGCAAGATCTGCCGTAGCGTAAATATTTGGTCCATTGTGGATTTACCTGGCCTAAAACCACACTGATAAGAGCCGATCAGGTTATCCACAAATGGTTTCAGGCGTTCACACAATACGGCCGAGAAGATCTCATATGCGATGTTGATGAGACTTATTCCTCTAAATTTGGCGCAGTTATAGGGGTCTCCTTTCTTATGTACCGGGCAAACGATACTGAGATTCCATTCGTCGGGCATGCTTTCCTGCTTTCTTCCGACCATACCTTGCAAATGAGATGGTGCATGCACCTTATGCGCGGCTTTATTAGACTTAAGTCTTGATGTCGCTATCTTGACTTCGTCTAGGTCGGGAGGACGGAGTTCTCTTACATCGTCGTCCTTTACTAATGGATCGTTCTGCCTGGTTTCTTGTCTGTCATCGCCGTTATAAAATCTGCAGGAATGGTCTTGCCAAATCGTCAGCATCGACTGTGATTCTACTATCAGTTCTCCATTTTCATCCCTGCAGGCCGCCGCTCTGGCCTTGTAGTCATGGCATGTTCGTTTTACCTTATTGTAAAACTTCCGGGCGTCATTCCTGCGGAAGCATATTTCCATCTCCTCGATCTCACGCTTTCCGTGTTCTCTCTTCTTTCTTCTGAGAAGCGTGTGATCCTCAATTCTCTTCTGCTCATAGATTTCGCGAGCAGCTCTCGTCCGTCGTTGCAGCGTGGCTTTATATGCCTCTTGTTATGCTGCGTAGACCTGTTAGATTAGATTTAGATTAAGTTTTATTATTCACGACATCTTAACAACTTATACAGATTTCTGCGAAGCATTTGCTTGTCTGCAGAAGATTATTTATCTAACAATTTTGAATAATATATTTACAGTGAGTATTTTTATATAACATTTAGTTAATCAATTAATTCACATTGATTGATTTACATTAAATTAATTTTCATTTAAATCATTTAAGAAAAAACTTTTTATCATTTGCTTTCTGATTTTAACATTTTCAATATGTAATAAGATCCGGGGTAACTCATTTAATGTTGAGGGAACACTATATTTCAGCTGCCGTCTACCATAGGTGTTGTAATTTCTGGGTAATTGGAGCATCCCCTGGGCACGTCGTCGGGTGTTTGCATCATGGTTAACTGGACGAATAAATCGGTTGTCATTATAGAACTCCAAAATTAGCGACATTTTGTAAATATGTTCGACGTTCAGAACTTTAAAGCTGGCTTCATGTATTCGTGGAGTAGTGCGGTTAATTTGCTTTAGCACTGTGGTTTGCAATTTTCGGATATGAGTTGTGGCTGCACATCCCCAAGCAAGTGTACCGTATCGTAGCTTAGACTCCACAAGTGAATAGTATACTTGTTTCAAAATAGGCAATGTTGCATGAAATCGCAATTGAACTAGGGCATATAGAGCTTTCTTCAGGTCCTTGCGCAATTTATTGATGTGCTTATCCCAAAGGAAATTGCAGTCAACGATGACACCCAAATACTTATAGCTATCGACTATCTCGATTGTTTGCTTAGGTGTATTGGTGCATGCATCGTTGCTTAAGTATATTGAACTTTGTGTCGGTTCGAACTTAGGGTTTCTAATGTGCATCATTTTAGTTTTTGACGCATTGATCACCAAACCGTTATCATGGCACCACTTGACTGCTACATTGACCTCTTCCTGCATAGTTGTTAATGCTGTTTCCAAGGATCTGTGTCTAACTACAATTGCAATATCATCAGCAAAGGCAAAAGGAATGCATTGTTTGAAGGTGCGCAGCAGTTCATTTGTGTAGAAGATAAAGAGGATTGGGCCAAGTTTTGATCCCTGTGAGACTCCAAATTGTACATCAGTTTCCGCACTTAACACGCCGTTTATCTTTACATAGAACCGTCGATTTTGTAGGTAATTTCTTAGCCAATCTTCCATTACCCCTCGTATCCCTATTCGGTGCAATGCTTCTAGTAGTTTTGAATGGATTAGAGTGTCGAAAGCCTTACTGAAATCCATGAACAATACCAATACATGGTGGCTTTTATTTAGGCTTTCATTGATACAGTTGGCAAATTCACCTAGAAGTTTACCAGTGCTTTTGTTTTTTTCGAAACCATACTGACTTCTATGTATTAGAGCGTGTTTTTGAATAAAGCTGCGTAAACGTTTCGAAACAACTTCTTCCAAGCACTTTTCAATCATTGGTAGAATTGATATTGGCCTATAGTTATCTAACTCACTTTTATCACCACCTTTATAAAGTGGTCTTACTATAGCAGTTTTTAGAATTGACGGTATCTTTGCTTGTGTCAGGCTGAGGTTTATAAATTTACATAGTATTGGACTGAAGATGTTGGAGTGTCTTTCGATGTCTATTGCCCGAATACTACTTTCTAATATTGTGTTTGTATGAGTGGAGGTCTTGGAACTGCATGTATGAATAACGTTAAGGATTCGCGTAACGAAGTTTTGTGCAAATCTGTTCGATAGTACGGTCGTTTCGATTGAAAAATGTTTGGTCAGCATTTCATCGATATTATGCCTTTTCCTGCCAAGGATGTCGTTTATTAACCCCCATGTTTTGCGAGGATCAGACTTATATTGGGCAAATTCGTTTTTATAGAAACGTGCTTTCTCATCTGCTATTGCTTTGTTGAGTTTGTTTCTGAAGGTTTGATATTCGACTTCGAAACTTCTATTTAGTGGATTGTTCTTCCACCGTCGATAAAGTAAATCCCTCCGTTTACATTCAGCGATAAGATTCATAGTCATCCATGGTTTTGTTTTTCTTTTATTTGTCTGTACTTAAGTTATAGTTGCATTTTTAGTGGTTTAGTAGTAGTAGTAGTTCGGCGTCGTTAACATTTACGATTTCTTCCCAGTCGGTATTGCAAATTAGTCTAGATACTTTTAAGTTAGATATACTTGTAAGGGTACATCGATTATTGTTAATTTGTTCCTCAGATGTTAGTTGGGCACCCTTAAAGAAAAGAGTAGGATAGTGATCACTGATACCGCTTTCAATTACAATGGAATTGATTTTCACATCTGTTCTGCTTATCAGGATGTGATCAATTACAGATTTTGTTCCATTGCTTGGATCTACTCTTGTGTATTCATATCACCCATAACGATCATTTCTTCATTTTTCCCCAAATGGCATAAGTTCTTTTCCATTTCTTCAATAAATGCTTTTTTACAAAACCCTGGTGGTCTATATACTCCAACCACAAACGTAGTAATATTTCCCTCCGTAAAGCAAATTTTCAATTGTTCATAAGATGCCGTTTCTGAAGTCAATCCTTTATAATTTAGAGTGTTGCGAATAAACATCACAATGCCTCCTCCTCTACGCTTGTTACGATTGAAGAATTCTGCCTCGAACCCATCAATTTTGTAAAAATCTTTTTCCTCGTCTTCTATGTTCGTTTCTACGAGGACTGTTATTTTTATTTATTTATTTATTTTTACATTGATCATCGAACCAGGGGTTTCTAGGTGGTGGCGGTTTGTAACCCAGCACCTCTAAGGTTGGGCGCTAGGCTGACGGCGCTCTGGCAATGCGCCCACTCCTGCTCTATTGTTTGCGCTGCTGTGGGTGGATTTTGAGAGAGATTGAAGGAGATACGATCGGCAAAGATTCTGGCAGTCTCTTGCGATTGTAGCCTTCCGACGTCAAACTGACGTTGTCCTACTCGACTCGTAAGCAGTCTTGATATCCTCTTTCGTACCTTGGCTACAACAAGGTAGTGATCCGAGTCGATGTTGGCTCCTCGGAAGGTTCGTACGTCGAGAATACTGGAGGAGTGTCTGGCGTCGATCGCAATGTGATCAATGTGGTTGGTGGTCGAATGACCAGGAGACCGCCAGGTACCCTTGTGGAAGTTAAGATATGTCTTCTTTGACCAGCTCTGCGTTGGTGTCACACTGGGGCATTGGGCGTATGTATGTATGTGTGGAAAAACACAACCGCTCAAGGACACAAAATTAGAAACGAATAAAGCTTTTAAATCTTAGTAAGAAGGATCTTTGGTGGTGAGTTTTAAAGTGTGATGGTAAAGTTAAGGTGATGAACATAAAATAATTTTAAACTCTGTGGATCTTGAATAGGGACTTGTGATTTGTAGAGATGCCTCACTGGATTACAGGTTTTACATAGGAAAATACAGGAGTGATATATTGGCATGAGAAAACAGGATAATCCTGTGAAATACAGGATAGATGGGAGCGTTATGCAAGGGTCTTACGTATACCGATAGGCAAAATTGTACGAGTAGAGATGCCATAAAATCTACGTAAATTATGTACTTCATTTGATGTACTAATTTAATGCGCCTTCGCAGGGTTGTCTGTCATTCGTCAATTAAAGAAATTAATTGTTATTATTGAATCGCCCTATGCAGAGACCAATAAGTTCCTTATCCCACATGTGCACAATCCGTATAATCACGATGGAAACGAAAATGAAGACAATGAATATGCTCATCCATTCATTCAGCTATCCATCCATCCGTCCATCCATCCGTTCGTTCGTTCGTTCGTTCATTCTATCAGTTAGCGACCAGTCAATCAGTATTAAGAATAAGCAAAAGCAACCTTTACGAGTACGAGCACATTTCTACGTACATTTCATTCATTTTCCCTGTTTTTCTCTCTTGCAGATGCTCAGCAGTTGATGCTGCCACCGACTACTGTACACTATACTCGTATCATCCAAGTGGAGTTCGGATCGGTCAAGTGCATTTCTTGACGCATTGAATCATCATCTGAAGGCAGCTAGCGTTTATAAAAAAAAAAAATAAAAAATCTAGAACACAACTCGTCGTAACGTCGTCGTATCGTATCGGCACACTGAAAATAGTGAATAATTCTACTGAAGCGTAAACTGCAATGCTCGTGCGGATTAATCAGATTGCGGTTTCAGATTGAAAAAAAAAATAATAAAATTCAAATTAAAGTGTGAAGTTGATTGAGTGCATTCTGTGTATACTTATAACCAGGAAATTCACAAAAAAAATGAGAAAAGAATAAAGCGGAAGGTGTGTGCAGCTGCTAGATGGTAGTGCAACTTCAATATAATCCACGCAACCGAAAAGGTATTGTGTTATCGAAATCGACTGAAGAATTTTGTTTATCGTCGATTTTGTGAAGAGTGTATACCTTTACTATACCATACAATACCGTGCCGTGTCTTGTCGCGTTTATACCACGTTTCAAGGGCCTTTTGTGACGCGCGCAAAATAAAAAACGAACAAAAAACGAGTGTAGTGTTGTCTGCACAAGGTGAATGGACGCGCAGTTGACGGTTCGCGGTTGACGCTACCATACGCCTCGTCTCGTTGATCAACTAGTTAAAATTTATTTATTTTTTTTTTCTGTTCCTTTTTTCTCCCTCCCCCACCTCCCGCTCCGATTATCCTGTTTCCACATTTATCCCAGAGCAATCAGAGTGAATTGAAGAGTTTTGCAGAGGCAACACAAAAACCCTTTTCTGCTCGAAGCGCTCTGGTTTTCCACTACTCGTAAATTATAATGCTGTTGTTGCATGGTCGGTTTCCTATCGTCGAAGTAGTCGTTGCGTTTTTTATGTGAGCGAAAGCGGAATAATGTCGCAACAACCATCACCATCAACAGCCCTAACAAAAAATAGGGCCCAACAGTACAACAGGAAAACATCATCATCATCGTGGAGGATATTCAAAGCCATTCGGTTCGTACTATGGTCCAGTGTAGCAGTGTATGTCCTTGGGAGTTTAACACATCTACCGGGCACTGCAGCTGAACCATATGGGGGTGGCATTACAAGCGTTGGGATACATATACCCGGTGGCGGTGTGGGTATTCTCAATGAGCCTAGATGTCCGCGAGTTTGCTCGTGTAATGGATTAACTGTTGACTGTTCGCATCGTGGACTCACCCAGGTTCCGCGAAAGATCTCAGCCGATGTCGAAAGATTGTAAGTACTAAACTAACTTTGCATATATATCGTGAATATCATTATTCATTGGCTGCTTGCCACTCTAACATTTGCATAGATACGAGCTTGAATACATTAAAAAATCATTAAATATTGTAAATGACCATCAATAAATCAACTAACATCGGCAATTAACATGATACCTATATGCTCATTATCATTTTCATCTGTGTATCTATCCAATCCGTACGTGAAATCGCCTCCATTCGACTGTGTCAGAACCACACCATCAATCGATTGTACATAGATGTGAAAAGAGATGAAAAAAAAAAAAAAAAACGCGTTAAAGGAGTGTATCTCTACATTTGTTTGGTTTTGTTCAGCCCTCCCTCGACTGCAGTCTACTATTGTGGTCACCCTAGAGATACACCATCAATCTGTAACATGACGACTGATTGACAAATAGCCGCTGACACATATCCACCGATGAAAGATAAAAAGAACGACAACCGCAGTATTGTGCTAAAAAGCACTTTAAAATGTTTACCTTCATCGGTGGAACATGATACTTCATTACTATCTCTATCTACTGTGAGTTGACAGATTGGTTAAATATAATAAAAACCTACTAAGGCACTTAAGCTCCTAATACAGATTCCCTAATTGCCAAGGAATGTCTCAAGGTAATAAGCATTTCCGTGGTAATTGCAATGAAACAATCCATTTCCTTCTCTTTTACTATCACGAACATGTTTGTCGACAGTAGCAGCAAAGCAGTAGTGCAGTCATGCAAGGGCAATTGTCTTTGCGCCTGAGGAGAGCATTTCGAAGGATATCGATTCCATGTACTCTGCATATCTCTTGGGGGTATACAGAGACAGACAGACAGACAGTAGCTCATCGAGTAAATATACCTTCATGGCTTTGATGGCGCTACAGTTCGGGGTGAACCAGGGCCTCAACCAACAAGCTTCTCCAGCCGGCCCTAACTTTGGCCAGCCGCTTCCAGCGCCGCACGCCCAGTTGGTTGAGGTCGCTTTCCACCTGTGCGCGCCACCTTAAATGCGGTCGTCCTCTGCTGCGTCGTTCCTTGGGGTTGGAGTCGAAGACTCTGCGGGCCGGAGCGTTGATGTCCATTCGCTCTACATGGCCTAGCCGTCTTAGACGTTGAATCTGAAGACGTCTAACTAGGCCGATGTCGCTGTACAGCCCGTACAGTTCTTGGTTGAATCTCCTCCTCCGCTCTCCGTTTACACAAACGGGACCAAAGACTGCAGGCAGAATTTTCCTCTCGAAACGCCCACGAGCCTATTCATCCGATTTCGATAACGTCCAAGCCTCAGCGCCGTAGAAGAGGACCGAGATGATTAAGGTTTTGTAGAGTGATACCTTCGTTTTTCGAGAGAGGGCTCTACTACTCAGTTGCCTCTTGAGCCCAACGAAGCAGCGGTTGGCAGGAGTTATTCTGCGTTTTATCTCAGCGCTGGTGTCGTTGCTGCTTGTCACTATCGAGCCAAGGTAGACGAAGTCCTTGACTACTTTAAAAATATAGCTGCCGAAGGTGACGTTCTGACCAAGGCATCAGTGTTGCGCGTCTTTCTCGGATGACAGCATATATATATTTGGTCTTGTCCCCATCTACCCTTAGACCCACTTTAGCCACTTCTGCTTCAATGCTTGCGAACGCCTCATTGACGTCTCCCCTTGTCCATTCAATAACGTCAATGTCATCTGCGTTGGCAAGCAATCGTACCTCTTGTATTGGCCGCAGAGTCCCGCACGATCTTTTCAAGAATAATGTTAAAAAAATCACATGACAGTGCGTCACCCTGTCTAAAACCTTTTTTAAGATCAAAGGGGTCGGTTAGTTCGCCTCCGACCTTAATGGAGCAGCGAGAGTTCTCCATAGTCATCCTGCACAGTCTGACGAGTTTGGCAGGAATGTTATAACATGACATGGCTCTATATAGCTCGTCTCTATAAACACTGTCATACGCGGCTTTAAAGTCGACAAAAGATGGTGCGTGCCGACCTGGAATTCAAGGGTCTTCTCCAAGATCTGCCGTAGTGTAAATATTTGGTCTATCCTGGATTTTCCTGGCCTGAAACCACACTGGTAGGAACCTATCAGATTGCCCACGAACGGTTTCAGGCACTTACACAGTACGGCAAAGAGGATCTTGTATGCGATGTTCAGGAGGCTTATCCCTCTGTAATTGACGCAGTCATAGGGGTCTCCTTTCTTATGGACCGGGCAAACGATACTGAGATTCCATTCATCAGGCATGCGTTCTTCCGACCATATCTTGCAGATGAGTTGGTGCATGTTCCTGACCAGCTCTTCGCCAGTTGCTTTAAACAGTTCCACGGGGAGTCCATCTGCTCCAGCAGCTTTAAGGCACACCCGTAGGTTTTTTCTCAACTTCCCAGTGGGGAGTTATTGTAATGGGGCCGAATTCGTGGATTCCAAATTTTGACATTTCGCACGTTTCAAGGTCACCAGAATCCAAATCCAACATTTTTATAGGGATGTCAGTGTGTGCGCATGTGCGTTTGGAATATTTCGCCTCGATTATCTCGAGAACCAAAGATGGTATTGACATGAGACGGGGTTCATTCGACACGTTATTGCATAACTTAGAACTGATTAAGTTTCCAGCAAAACCGGTCAAGCCGTTTTTTGTTAGAAATTAAATAACTAAATTGTAGTCTGTTTTCAATATTGTTGTTTAGTTACTTGCCAGGGATGAAATGTTAATTCAGCATTCTTAGTTGATAAATGGTATTGATGAGATATCTCTAAATTAATGGTTTCTTGGTAATTTGGAGAAGAGAATTTCACTATTCATCAAATACTGTAGTAACTGTAGAAGCAGGTGTTTATGTGTAGGCCTTGGTGTTCGGGATCGAGCCTCATTAAACCTTTCCGTATGTGTAAAGAACTTGATTATTCGAAAACAGTATTTCGAAGTTCATCGTCGACATAAGCATAAGACTTATAAAAATGAAAAAATATGCAATTAATCGGGTGCTTTGATTTTTCTCACTGAGAAGTTGGTTATGTGGGCCTTGCGCGTCGCAACTAGGCCAATTTTTTTTTTCTTTTGATTCGCGAAGTAGTATTCTTAATTCAAGAGTCGTACTCTTATTATGTTTGCGACACAACCTGAGTGCAAGTCATAGATGTTCGTCCATTAGTCTCCAGGGGTGGTTGTCCTAGATAGGACTGGAGAGAAACTCGAATGAATGTTCACATTGGTTGTAGTTCTCATCAAATGTTCCATGCCATTATGGTGTTATATTGGAACTGCACACAAAGAGTATTGATTTGAAGTGACCATATATACTGTGAGTGTTATGCATTCATCAATATATTGATCATTTCCCATGTTAACATTACTCTTATAATGTTAACACACAACCTGGACGGATTGCAGTGGTTTTGGATCGTAGATGTTCGTTCATTACTCTCAGAGGTGGTTTGTCCTAGATATGACTAGAACGAGAGTCGACCAAATTTCGTGTTGGTTATAATTCTCAGTACTTCGTTCATGCACTTTTGGTGTTAATATTGCATACGCAGAGGATGAATTTCAGTTGACCATATACTGTGAGTGTTATGCCTGCAGCAGTATGTATGGTAACTTTCCATTCACAACTGTGTTGCATACATTTTTCCGTTTAGGAATTGTATTTCTTGGCTATGAACAAACTTTGAACTACAGACTTTCCGCTCTACTGCAACCAAGTGGATGCAGGCCCTTTATTTTAGTTGACTATTCTAACAACTTTTTAAATGATTGAGAAATGATTGCATCGTTTCTAGGGGTACTTGTTGAAGCCAAATGTGCTAGTAATAGTTCGTACACTCCATACATTTTTCGGCATGTCTTTTGTGGCGTTTTTAACTTTCTTATAGTGAAAAAACATCACGTGGCATATTCGTCCATATATATCACTTATTTTCAGATCAATACAACTTTTTACGTACATTTTTGTACGGATTTGTGCTACGCAGCATATGGCCTTCAACACCATTTAGTGACGAAAAATCGCGCAGATTTTGTATATGACCTATGACCTTATACGTTCCAAAGTAAGCAGATCTGCTCTAAAATAGCATATTCTTATCACCTATTGATGGCTGAATGAGTTGAGTGGCAGCTTAATATGTTGGACTATCGAAATTGGTGACAATCGAAGATCTCCAAGCAACAGTTTGTAATATTGGACTGAAGTCACACCTTCAAAGCTCAAAATGGACCAAAACTTCTTGTATAACATTGTGGATGATAACGTGCCATCTCATCGGTCGAAATTTATGAGTGATTTTTTTACTACCAATGGCAGTCTCACAATTAACCCCTAGCCAGATTCACGACTGCGTGATTTCTGAGAAGAAAGCATTATGCCGACGTGGATACCATTCAAGAGGCCTACACCTGCATTCACACTTAAAACACTTGTTCAACATGCTTCTTAACACTAAAAGTCCCCGTAAAGAGCATCGACTGAACAATTTTGAATGAATTAAAGGAATTTTAAGTTTAATCCCAAGTTTACATTGGGAGGGAGGCACCTTGTAGAACGAAATTTTCGAACATCTTATCGAATTCTACATTCATTTTGGGACATCTCCTTCATTTTCGAAAATTGGATTTCACTTGAGAATTTACAGCATTCAAAACTGTCATCTGTCACTATCACCCTGTTTTTTTTTTTCTGTTCGTTGGCAACATCCGACCGCAAAATTTCAAATTTCACGTTTTTGTTTTGGGCGTCTCCTTCATTTGGAAAATATACACGATATTCAAAACTGTCGGCTTTCAGCTGTCACTCTGATTTTTTTTGTTAGTTGGCAACACTTCATTGTATAAATGGCGCGAAATTCAAATTCTACGTTCATTTCGGGACATCTTTACGTTATAAGATTGTATTTCCCCTGAGAATTTACTTTCTACCATATACAGCATTCAAAACTGTCACTTGCCAACAGTCACCGCCTTTTTTTCTGTTCGTTGGCAACACCATACCGCGCAATTTCAAATTCTTTTGGGGCATCGCCTTCATTTGGAAACTTAGATTCGACTTGAGAATTTGTTTTCTTCCATATACGATATTCAAAACTATCGGCTCTCAGCCGTCACTTTGAATTCTGCTGTTAGTTGGCAACACCTAATTGTATAAATGGCGCCAAATTTAAATTTTACGTTCTTTTACGGACAGTCCCTTAATTTTGGAAAATTAGATCCCAATTGATAGTTTACTTTTCACCATATACACTATTCAAAACTGCCGTCGATCTGATTTCTTTTGTTAGTTGGCAACACTACATTGTATAAATGGTGCATAATTCAAATTCTACGTTCATTCCGGGACACCCTTTACGAGCATTTCTCATTCAATACCGGATGTTTGATGGCAATTTCCAGCCATCATCCGGCATAGCATCCGATATACAAGTAGAGTTCCATAGGCAGTGCTACCATTATGCCACACCTCCGAATCTACTTTTGTTATAAACAATCCTAACTCGCCATAATAACCGTGTTCGTCATAGATATAATCGCACATTAGAGCAGCGCAGCTTATGTTCGCTGGAAGCCAAAATCATTTGTGCAGATCTTGAAAAAAAACTGAAGAAACAAAAAAAAAAAAAAAAGCGTCTTTGGCACGGTATTGAAGCTGCCTGTATTCAATAACAATTTCAAATAGCCCGCAGAGCCATCTTACAGAGATTTCATCTCTTGCGGAATATTCCTGTGCAACCAAGTCAGCTTAAGCTACTACTATCCAACGAGAATGCGATGGGTAAAGCGAGGTGGTGAGAGAAAGACTGGGGGATAGGTGATAGATAAACGATTTGCCACCATTCATGTGTGCACTAGGTGCCTTGGGCACCATTGAGGTTCACATCTATCCATGGAAAATGTGAATTTATTATTGCAGCAGTACGGTTTGTTAATAATATTTCACAACTCGTTAAATGTATTGAATGGTGCATAGGAAAATGTGCACACATCGTCCGCTCATGTGCCGGAAAATTGTAAATCGCCGATTGGAGCCGAAGTAGTGTGCCACAGATTGTGTCGGTTTTGTCGATCTGGTTTGTTTGCAGTCAGTGTTAGCACAACACGACAGATAGTTACAGGTACGAGCCACAGACATACTAGATACATGTGTTACATTGTGTATCGCCGCATCGGTGGTTTGGTTGCTCGTGCAGATCGAAGAGAGAATTTTATTGTAGCCCCATGGTGAATAAACAAGATTGAGATCCAAAATAAATGGCTGCATGGGCTATAAATTCCCGCTTCCCAATCTGAAACGGTGCACTGTGAAGTAGAGTGGCGGCGGCAATTCAAAGTTCAGAAATCACTTCGCACAAAACTTGTCGGACGGAATTTATAGGCTCTACCCATAAATAGCTATATGGGCATGATGATGCTAAGGAAAGATGACGAATCATATCTCTTGCATTGCATACGTATGAATGTTCGTAGTGACTTTCAAATAATTCGAGATACAAGACTAAGTTAATTGCAGAAAAGTGGAAACTTGTTTTCTGTTTCCTTTTCCTTCCTTTTACTTGCTTTATGAAAACCTCCACGAGATGCTTCATGAAGTGGGGATTACAGTGTAATGAGCAGGTGGCGAACATGATTGACGTAGACTAATTCCTCTTTTGTACCTTTGGTTTTTGTTTTTCAGACTTCAGTTTAAATTGTGTAAGACAACTGGCATATTACCTCATAACCAGGCAAAATCTGGATCTCAACCCTCAACACTCTTCGCCAGCAGACGCGACCTTTGTAGATCTGTGCGGAAAACACAGCCGGCGTTGCTGCAGAGCCCATGTAATTCCACTCCCGGACTGTGCAAAGTAAAGAAATGTGTACTAAAATGCCAAGGGCCTCCTCAATCCTTTGCTTCATCTGGGGCTTGAAATCGAAGGAAAAGTAATTTTTAGCCTGATCGAAGCGCTCGATTCATGACTCTCATACATATCCACTTAAGTAGCATCTGCTTTATACAGTGGAAAGTTATTGTAATGGGGCGATTTTGCGAATTCCAAATTTTGACATAACTACACCCTTCAAGGTTACCAGAATCCAAATACAAGGTTTTTGTAGAGATGTATGTGTGCATGTTCGTATTAGCGCACGTGCGTATGTACGTATGAGCTGCTCGTAAGTGTGCACTACCAAACGAGCAATTATTAAATGCACGCGCTCATGGGTAATGGGCTGTGAGCGTTTTTATTTTCGCTTACGAACACGAGTGTGTATGCATTTATGGAAACTCACCCCTGTGCGCATTTCATATGTTCGTTAAAGGGAACGCACACTTATGTGCACTCTGTAGGGTGGGTTCTGTTTAACGCACATGTGGAGTGCGCACATAGGGTGAGTTTCCATAAATGCTCACACTCGCGTCCGGAGCTAAAATGAATTGATTTACTGCTCGGGAGTTGTTTGTAGAATAATAAAACATTTTTTTTTGTATTCCATTTTCATAATATTTTAGTCTAACATGGCTTCATTTTCTATAAGGTCTAAATTAGAAAATTTCAGCAATCGAATATGCAAACGCACGTGAGCAGTTTCTGAGCAACAGATTGTATAATGTGCGCACATGAGTGTGCGTTTCCTTACCCTGGGTTACATGGAGCGACAGCAAAAAGTCAGCTTGATACCAACAACACGCGGTGTTCCCAAGCTTTTCCCCATCTAAGTACTGACCGCGCCCGACGCTGGTTGATTACGGTGATCGGACGAGAACAGATACATTACCCATTATTCGACTAAAAATCCTACCGCAGCTAACGACAAGAGCTAATGTCCTTGAAACACCGATCTTCACCAATTGTGGCTAAGAAACATTTTGATCACGCTAGTTTAAAAAAAAATAAAAAGGCATCATAATCGGTCCATTCGTTCAGGAGTTATGATGCCACAGACAGACACACAGACACCTCAAATGTATAACACCCCTCTTTTTGCGTCGGGGGTAAAAATGAAAAATATGAAATTAAATGGGTGTTTTCAGTTTTCCCACTGGGAAGTTAGTCGTGTGGACCTTGCGGGTCACACCTAGACCATTATCTTTTCACTGAAATTGAAGACAAAGTTTTGGACGACCTCTGGTTCATGCAGGACCATAGTGTGTGTGGCGCGCCATGCCACAATCGATCTTTTGAGCACCAAATTCCCAAATCGTGTTATCAGCCGTCTTGGCGATGATAATTAGCCGCCTCGGAGCTCCGACTTGACCCCTTTGGACTTTTTTTTTGTGGGGAACCGTTAAGAGCCGATGTTATGCCAACAGCTATGAGCTATGTCACTAGCCACTCCTCCATCCTGCAAAACAGGATAACTATGACAGAAAACCTAGACCACACAGAACCCACCATAGTCTTGGACAAAAACTTTACGATGATTTATCCGGACAGGAGGAACTGGACCCGCCAAACTCAACCGCGCAGAAACTGTGTGGATTTCTACACTGACGGGTCTAAAACCAAAGACGGGGTGGGCAGTGGAGTTTTCTGCAAACAACTCAAGCTACATAAAGCTCCAAAATTACCAGATCACTGCAACGTGTTCCAGGCAATAAAAGAGGCTTTGTCTTGGTTGAAGTCGAACGTAATATCCACCACGGATATTCGCATTCTCACAGACAGTCAAGCAGCCTTAAAGTCGCTGGAGTCCTATGTGTACACATCAAAATCTAGTCTCGACTGTCGCAGATCTCTTAACGAGATGGCCGAACAGTTCAACATACAACTTATCTGGGTACCAGGACACAGCGACATTACAGGTAATGAAAAGGCCGACACACTCGCTAAACTAGGAACGACTCTACAATCAATCGTGGCTTGTGAGGGAGTACCCCTTACAACCATTAAAAATAGTCTGACCAATCTCGCCAGGGCCTAGACGAACCTGAGATGGACACAGGGACATACCTGCGTCATTACAGATTTGGTAAATCTGGCCTCGGCTTGATAGTTAACGCACAAGGAGTATAATCTCCCTAAAAAGAACTGACATCTACAAAGTCATCGGTGTCATCACAGGACACTGCCTCATTGGCAGTCACGCACAAAAACTAGGAATAGTTCCAAATGATTTCTGCAGAAGCTGTCAGGACGAGGAGGAGGTTCAATCCATTCACCACCTTCTCTGCGCCTGTCCAGCTCTCTGCAATTTCAGGAAACGTTACCTAAGCTCTTACTTCCTTAACGACCTGACAGATGTTCAGAAAGTAGGGATACTTGATCTTCTTAACTTCTTAAGAAGCACAAAATGGTTCCACGAATAGGGGGGTAAAACCCCCTCGTAGCTGCACAACGGGCCTCCCTGGCCTATGTGCATTCTTCTCAACTCTGGTAAGGCTACGACCCTACCTACCTACTTACCTATGCCAACAATCTTGAAACGATTCAAGCACTTAAGGCCAATATCATCCAAGCAATCCGTGAGCTACAGCCCGAAACCATCAAGAGGGTCTTGGAAAGTTGGGGTGACAGAGTGCACTACTGCGCAGCCAGCCGAGGCAGCCACTTGAACGAAGTTGTATGTACTTCGTAATCAATGGGAATGTTTGTTGTTACTAATTAAGCCATAATACATGGGAAAAATTTGTTCATTTTACTACATTTTTTTAAAAGAAACTTGTATTTGGCCCACCCTGTACATGGGTACCATTGTTGATTGAATACACATGGGCATTAGTTTCAATGACCGAAAAACAACACTTTAAGGTCACTGATTGTATTTGTCGTCAAATAACACACTTACCACGCAACTCACAAGACGCAAAGAGGATGTTCCCTCTCACAGGGAGTCGGGAACGTCCAACCAGCCACCTTGAACGATTGTTTAAAACATATGTCGAGGAGAGTCTATTTCACTCCCTCGCCTGTTGAACCTAATAAACATGCCTCGAAAAACGACGACCAGCCTACAAGAGTACATATGTATTTATACGTATGCCTGGGTATACAGTATACACCACTTGTATCTCAGTGTGGGATCTTCCGTGTTGAGAGTTTTATAGTTTTCCCATCCTGCCGATGTGCATTGACACGATTCTTCTTGGAATTCCTACAGTGCTACCTCCTCGCCACCACTACTATGTACTTTCTAAAAGGGAACGAAGAGAAGTCCCCCATCTGGCACCTGCTTTATGATTGTTTATTTATTTAAATGTCGCAATTAGGGTAGACGGTGATGTCTTTTCCAAGTGACATTAATATCCTTGTCGAACATAACCAACATCTCTGACACTTTTCACTCCCTCTCCTCACATTGTGATTGTGATTCTTTGGTCGATAAGAAAACGTATGATGTGTCCCAGCAGTAGATGGATATAGTATAGGCGTAACCTACCAAAACGCTCATACATCAAATGTGAAAAAAGCATGAGGAATGCCCTATCTAGTCGTGTGAGTCGTTTGAAATCTGCTGTTACTCTTCCGTACCGCATCATCTCATCTCGACCATGTCCATGTTGCTGCAGGCTAATTTACTTGCCTACCTGTATATGACTTATGACCCCCATGTCTATCTGATGGTAATTTTTTTTTCTGCTCCCTATAGATACCCAACGATGGGTTTGTATGTTATTTTCTTTTGTTTCTTCTGCTAAACACCCCAAGGTAAATGGTTTTACAAGATTTAGACAAAACTGAACACGAGGGGATACAATCTTCTGCTCATTTGGACGAAGAAGATGGAACAAAAAACACAAACCGGAATCGTACGCACAAACGTCGGCAATTATAGAGATGGAGGAGAGATTCATCTCGAGATATGAAATATGAAAAAAGATTCAAGATACAAAACTGAAAAGACAGAAATAAGAGAAACAAACACCAGCAGGTACACGAAAGGTTGACGTGCGGGTTTCAGATGAACAATGATTTCCATCCACATGGTCACATACCATACCTACCTAACCTACTGCAGGAAGCCTCGTTCGAATCTTCGTCGGGCACACTCACTCTTTTTCTGCTGACAGTCTTTAAGTTTTGTCTTTAATTCGAGCATTTATTTGTTGGCAAATAAATTACGACAGTTGCAGACGAATAGATTTTCATCGTTTATAGATACATTTTCTTCTTCTTCTTTTTTATACTTTTCCGCTTCCTGGCCTGCTTGTGACTCGCTTCGTCTATTCAATTGGGATAAAAGAAAGGAAACAGAAAAAATAGGATAACGAAAGGCGGATAGAAGGATGTTGATAGAGATTTGAAAAATCTGTGGGAAATCGTATGTCGATTTTCAGGATGCCAGTGTAGACTGCGTCTGCCATTAAGTGCCAGCGGAAGTAATGAATTACGATGCTCCACCACCAAAATCTCCCCGAAATATGTATACAATTCTCAATGCTATAGTTTGCCTGTTTTATGATGATATTCCCTATAGATAAAGTGAAGACACAAAAGCGATGATTAGGCAGATGGATACTAATTTATCTTTTTTCCTTCTTTTTACAGAGATCTTCAGGGGAATAACATCACGGTAATATTCGAGTCGGATTTTCAACACTTGACAAAGCTACGAATCTTGTAAGTACTCCAGATTGTTTGTTTTTACATGCAAGTATCTACGCTTAATTGCTTCTAATTAGTAAATTCATGAGAAGAAATATGATAATTGGAGTCAAAGGGCTCTTGAGAGTAGTAGGTACCTTTAAGCTGAATTGTATTATTGTCATTTACATCATAATCGCTGAATGTGTTTATTCACGTACTCTGGTTAATAAAACTTAAGAATGCAGCAAAGGATACTTACTACTTACTTACATACATACATAGGTGGCGAACCTGGGCCTCAACCAACAAGCCTTTCGGGCTAGCACGATATTTTGCTAGCTGTGTCGCACGCCCAGTTGGTTAAGGTCCCTTTCAAACTGTGGGCGCCACCTAACATGCGGCCGTCCTCTGCAACAACGTCCCTCAGGGTTGGAGTTGAAGACTCTTCGGGTCTGAGCTCTGCTGCTCATTCGCTCTATATGGCCTAGCCATCTTAGACGTTGGATCCGTAGAACCGTCGTACTAGGCCGATGTCACTGTACAGCGCGTACAGCTCTTAGTTGTATCTTCTTCTCCACTCTCCGTCAGAATTTTCCTCTCGAAATGACCAAATTTCCTCTCGAAACAACCAAGGGCCTGTTCATCAATTTTTGATAAGGTCCAAGCCAACCATGGCGCACTGGTTAGTGTGTTGTACTCTGACACATGATGAGCAAGTTCGGATCTCGATAATACCAACGCCATCGGATGTTTATTCCGCGGAGCCGCTACTCGACGGGTTACTAGCAAAGGCCCCCGTGGTATACTTGCGATAAAAATGCTTCGCAAGATGCGGACTTACGCCGCCGTTCGGAATCGTCTTTAAGTTGTAGGTCTTTTTCACCCGTTAAAAAAAAAAAAAAAAAAAATCACACACGACATGGGTGATTGAGAAAAGCTTGGTTCTGGTCCTTCATGGGCTGTAACGCCACAAGGAAGGAAGAGGGTCACCTTAGTTTTCCGAGAGAGGACTCTACTACTCAATTGCCTCTTGAGCCCGAAGAAACGGCGATTTGCAAGAGTTATTCTGCGTCTAATCTCAGCGCTAGTGTCGTTGCCGCTTGTTACCAGTGAGCCAAGGTAGACGGAATCCCTGACTACATTAAAGTTATAGCTGCCAATAGTGACGTTCTGGTTTTGAACTCCGTTTATCTTCAGAACCACTTAAGTCGCTTTCGCTTCAATGCTCAAAAAAACTTCATTGACGTCTGGCTGCGTTTTTTCAATCACGTCAATGTCATCAGCGTATGCGAGCAATTGTGCAAACTTGGAGTAAATAGTGCCTCTTGTATTGGCCAGTGAATTTCGCACGATCTTTTCGAGGATGATGTTGAAAAAATCACATGACAGTGCGTCGCCCTGTCTGAATCCTTTTTTGACATCAACCGAAATGGAGTAGCGAGAATTCTCCACTGTCGTCCTGTACAATCTGACGAGCTTGACAGGGATGTCATAGCTCTATATAGCTGGTCTCTATAGACACTATCATATGCGGCTATAAAATACACGAAAACGGTGTGGTGTGTCGACCTTAAATTCATGGGTCTTCTTGAAGATCTGCCGCCGTGTGAATATTTGGTCTATCGTGGATCTTCCTGGCTTGAAGCCGAATTGATGGAAACCTCGAATGGTTTGAGGCGTTTACACAGCACGGCAGGGAAGACCTTATGCGCGATATTAAAAAGACTTATTCCCCTATAGTTGGCGCAGTTAGAGGGGTCTCCTTTTTTATGGACCGGGCAAACAATGCTGAGATTCCATTCATCTTACAGATGAGCTGGTGCATGCTCCCAACCAGGTCATCCCCAGCTGCCTTGAAGAGCTCACCAGATAGTCCGTCTGCGCCAGCAGCTTTATTCGACTTGAGATTTCGCCCCATAGCAAGATCAATCAACCTGTGTCCGTTATCGGAGGTGGTGTCGTGTAGGCTATGTTTGCCGATGACTCGTTCAAAGATGCTTTCTTTACCCAGCTTAGCATTGAAGTCTCCTTGTACAATTTTGATGCCATAGCTGGGACATTGGGCATACATTTTGTCTAGAAGATCGTAGAACTCATCTTTGGCGGAGTCATCCTTGTCTTCCGTGGGGGCGTGGACGCAGATCAGGCTGATGTTAAAAAACATCGTTATGAGGTCTTCGCTCACATGCCGAATGCTTAGGACTTTTTGCCTTAGTCCACCTCGAAAAACAAATCCGCATCCAAACAATCGTTGCCCTATCTCCCTATAGCAGTCGCCGTAGTAAGTATCGCAGTTTTTCATCCGCTTTATGCCCGGTCCATTCCATCGCATTTCCTGGATCGCGGTGATGTCCGCTTTATAGCGGTCTAGGGCGTCCGCAAGTTGCTCGGCTGCACGTGGCCTGTTTAGGTGCCTAACATTCCACGTACAAAGCCGAAGATCATTGTCCTCTTTTCGTTTTTTGCAAGGGTCGTCAACATAAATCCGGTCCGTTATATCAGAGGCTTGTGGTTGTTTCGGAGTTTGTGTTTTTTTTACGGTTACGGCTTACTAGGCGGTAGCCCAACCGACTAATCCTGTTTTTTGACGCAGGAGGCTCCGATTTCCATAGGAGATATCCAGATGGCACCACGAGGAGGTGGGGATTGGACTTACTAACAGTGCCGCAAGATGTTCGACTGCGGTGGCTCTTCTCGCTTTCTAGCAGGCTAGCATCCGTCGGATAGATGCTACCCCTACGAGGCCTTTGTTAGTCAACTGGACAGATAGTTGAAAGAATATTTTCAAAATTGCGTGACATCACCTGTCAACTATATTGTTTAGTAATTCCCGCCGCTTCAACATACTTCTCTAAGTCAAGTAACTCCATTTCTAGCCAAAGAATCAGAACTTTGCCTACGTTTGTAGTGGAAAATAATAACTCTCCACTAACTCGTTTTCAATTTCGTCTTTCGTGAAGAACACAACCTCCTATCAATCAACCACACGGCAATGTTCCCAACTATCCGCGTTGCCTTTTCTCTTCTCAATGTAATTCGAGAAAACCCGATAGCGGATAGTTGCGTTTTCCTCGTAATTCATTAAAACGAAAAATCAGAAAAACGAGAATTAATGGTTATCTACCCTGAAAACGCAGTAAATAATTACAATTTATCTCCTCCCGCCGGCTCGAGTTCCCATATGCAGTGGAACTAAAGTCACACTCCTCGCAAGCGCATCCCAATGCATCCATGAGTGTAGTACCTAGGTGCCTAACCACACAACACTGTTTTTGCTTGATAAGTTTATCACAGGCAATAGACCATAATGATGTATGCATTCACATCCGCATCCGTATCACATGTACAACCCGAAAGCTACATACGCACATAAGCACATGATGGACACAAGTCTGCATCCAACATATCTCTCTTTCTCTTCTTGGAACGATAGTCATAGTTACAACACAGCATCAGCATCAAATGTGCTGAACGCTAGACATTCCACCGCTGCCGCTGTTGTTACTCTGGCCCTTTTCGGTTGCTCCATCTTGATGAATGCCTCTCGGTTGTTATCTTTATTACATTTTCGGCTTAAATGAGTTTCGTGTTCATAAACATTTGGAAATTTTCAAATCTTAATTAAGTTCGTACTCGGAAATAAGTTGTATCTTTTGCCCGTTCGAACCACCATCGTCATTGCTACCACTTATACCATAGACCGGTCATGGGGGAAGGGAGTCACTTTCGAATTCGTCTCGTTCCTTTTAATGTTGTGGTTTCCGAGATAATCGCGGTAAAGTGGTTCCCTTGCTCGTAAAATGTATTCAATATCGAAGGTATAGTGCTGCTCTCTAAAATCAATGTACTCGAGCCGAGATACGTACGTTCGAATTAGCCAGCTCCATGTCGCTGACACCGGCCAGGTGCCCCAAAGCTATTCTCCGATTGTATTATCTTTGCCACAACGAAAGAGAAATGTTATTACCGATAAAGCAAACATCTATAGCTCGAAGGGAGAGAATTAAGAATTGCAATTACAGTCACGTTCGATATTCGCGATGTCAGACGTCTGTTTCACCTCCTTCCATGCGTCAACGTAGTGTCATCGTTTATTATAATTTTCTTCACCTGGAAGTCATACCTGATGGGTTGGTGAGTGCAGCACGATGCTTTCCATCGTGTGTCTAAAGCCATTATCGTAACTGTCTTACGCGACGTCGTGGCAGAAGTATTATGACGGGTGCTCCATAATGCATGCAACATTTGAATTTCCCGCCATTTGTGCAGTAAAGTGTTGCCATCGGAAGAAAATTAGACAATATGACAGCTGACAGCTTATGGCTATTGGGTGACATTGGTTTTTTGTACATTTTTGACCAGAACATTGTGATTTTCAGCAGCTAACTTTTACCTTCAAAATAGCTTTGCAGAGACCCAAACGAATGGTAGTCAAACGGTGCAAGGTCTGGGCTATACGGTGAATGCACCAAATCTTCCCAACCAAGTTCTATCGATTTGTTCCGAGACATTGCAGATGTATGTGACCCGGCATTGTCATGAAGGAACATAACTGCTATTCTGTTGGCCCATTCTGGCCGCTCTTTCTTGATAGCTGCGTTCTAGCGGCCGAGTAGAGGAGGGAACTGATCGTTTGACCAGATTGTAGTAGCTCATAATGGACAATTCTTTACAAATCCCACCAAAACAGTGCTGTTTCCACCGATTTGCTTTTATTGTAAGCATATTGGTTCTCCGACAGCCTTCCTAAACTTTAGCTGAGTCTAAATTGTGCATCTATAATCTTCTCCAGAGGTTTTAGAAGAAAAGTTATAAGGCTAATAGGTCTCTCGTCCTTTCCATATGTGTGGGAGCTTTTGCCTGCCTTGGGTATGAAAATGACTTTGGTTGCCTTCCACTTACTGGGGTGAAGGATAATAATGGGCAGCTTTTAAAAGGGAAAAAAGAGATCAGCCACCTGCTGGAGCTCCACTGGTATGATCCCATCCGTGCCTGGAGACTTGTGTGGTCCAAAGCTTCTTAGAGCCCATCGGACAATGTTATTTGTGACTGGATTGGAAATTAGTAGGACACTCTCGGTTGGATATCTTGAGGAAGTGCAAGAGCAGCTTCAGGACTCCGCACAGGACTTCGTCCAGGAACCGTCATTCCGCAGCAAGTGGTATGGATTGTAAGGGGCCGTAGCCAGAACTTTCCTTATTTTTGAGTAGTAGTTCCCCCAACATTGCCTGTTGGCCTCTCTGGTCGCTGCTTTGAAGGATTTGTGCGCTTCCTTATAGGAGTCCCAGTCCTCTTGCAAACGAGTAAATTTTGCTTTCTGCTCTCTTTTCTAAGGGAGACTCTCTTTCCTAAGGAAGACTCTCTTTACTCCACCAGAGTGGTTTGTGTTTTCCACTGCGAGTGCTGATCGCACATGGTTTGGATAGTACTCTATTGAGAAGAGTTACTATCAGTTCATTAAGTAATTTGTCTAATTCCGAAGAGTTACGCGAATAGATTGAGTACTTGGCCCTTAAGTAGGTAATACATAGCCTTAACGAGGGGGAGTGCCCACATAGGCCAGATAGACCTTTTGTGTTGCTACGAGGGGGACGATCCCCTGTTCATGGAACCATTTTGCACTTCTTGATCAGTTGTACTTATCCGATGAACGTCAGTCAGGTCGTGAAGGAAGTAGGATCCTAGGTATCGTTTCGTACTATGACAGAGGGCCGGACAGGCGCAGATCAGGTGTTGAATGGACTCAACCTCTTCTTTGTCTTCACAGCTCCTGCAAAAGTCATACGAAATTTGCCGTAGTCTTTGTGCATTGCACCGTGGCGCTGTGGGTAGTGTGTTGGCCTCTGACGCCGATGACACGGGATCGAATCCCGACACAGCCATGCCATCGAACGTGTTTTTCACGGTGTTTCTCATCAGCGGGGTTCTGACAAAACCCCCTGTAGTAAAATTGTCATGAAAAGCCGGCAATGAGGAACCGGCAATAAACTGTAGGTCCCTTTCACCTATGGGAAAATGAAATCACACACAACATGGGTGATTGAGAGAAGCTCGGCTCAGGTTCTTCATGGACTGTAACGCCAACAACATACATACATTTATGCATGGCTACCAACAGGACAGTGACGAGTGATGGCACCAACGATTATGTCGATGTCGGTTCGTTCACTGTCGGTCAAGTCGTGGCCAGGTTTGCCTACTGGTTAGGCAGGTATGCCCTTGGGTCCATTTCAAGTTCATCTCAGCCATGGCTTCATTCGTTAGTTCTAGTTTAATGGCTGCTAGTGGTGTACCAATGTATACCATGTTAGTTCGTTGCGTCGTTGCTTGCTGGGGGAGCATGCCAGCTATATCATTTCCTGAAATGTTGCTGTATCCTGGTACCGTGAGAGGTGAATGTTAAACTGTTCAGCCATGTCGTTAAAAGAGAGGTGGCAGTCGAGCCTTGTGTAGGCAAAAGACTCCAGCGATTTCAGGGCAGCTTGGCTATCAGTGAATATCCCAATATCTGTGACAGATATCACGTTCCACCTTAGTTAAGACAGGACTTCTTTTATTGCTAGCAGCTCCGCTTGAAAGACGCTGCAATGGTCTGGTAGTTTTAAGGCCTGATTCAGTTTTAATTGTTCGCAAAAGAATCCGGTACCCACCTCGTCCTTGGTTGTTGACCCATCTGTGTAAAAGTCCACGCAGCCCTTTCGGGGTCATGCTTGTCGGGACCATTTTTTTCTTTCCCTTCTCTAACTAGGAGGCTCGGAGTCGAAGACCCTCTTAGCTGGAGCGTTGATGTCCATGCGCTCGATGTGGCCGAGCCAGTGTAGTCAACGGATCTTTGCCTTCCGGACTACATCCACATCTTTGTATAGCTCATAGAGTTCGCGGTTATGTCTTCTTCTCCATTCACCTTCCTCACAGACAGGACCAAACAGTTTGGCGGGGATGTTAAAACTAGACATGGCTTTGTATAGCTCATCTCTATACGCTGTCAAATGCAGTCTTGAAATCGACGAAGGGGTGGTGAGTGTCGATTTGGTATTCCTGGCTCTTCTCCAAGATCTGCCGTAGCGTAAATATTTGGTCAATTACGGATCTACCTGGCCTGAAACCACACTGATAAGAGCCGATCAGGTTATCCACAAACGATTTCAGGCGTTCACACAATACGGCAGAGAAAATCTTATATGCGATGTTAAAGAGACTTATACTCCTATAGTTAGCGCAGTTATAGGGGTCTCCTTTCTTATGGACCGGGCAAAGGATGCTGAGATTCCATTCGTTGGGCATGCTTTCCTCCGACCATACCTTGCAAACGAGATGGTGCATGCACCTTGCCAGCTCATCTCCAGCCGCCTTAAGAAGCTTAGTTCACAGGCCGTCTGTACCCGAGGCTTTATTAGACTTAAGTCTTGATATCGCTATTTTGACTTCGTCTAGGTCGGGTGGACGGAATTCTCTTACATCGTCGTCCATTACGAATGGATCGTTCTGCTTGACATGGGTATCTTGTCTTTCATCGCCGTTATACAGTCTGCAGAAGTAGTCTTGCCAAATCCTCAGCAACGAATGTGATTCCACTACCTGTTCTCCATTTTCATTCCTGCAGGTCTCCGCTCTGGCTTTGTAGCTATAGACGTTCGCGTCATTCCTGCAGAAGCATCTCTCCATCTCCTGGATCTCACGCTTTCCGTATTCTCTTTTCTTTCTTCTGAGAAGCGTGTGTTCCTCTCTTCTCCTCTGCTCATAGATTTGGCGAGCAGCTCTCGTCTGTCGTTGCAGCGTGGCTTTATATGTCTCTCGTTTTGCTGCATGGGCTTGTTCGCATTGTTCATCGAACCAGGGGTTTCTAGGTGGTGGCGGTTTGAAACCCAGCGCTCTGGCAATGCGCCCATTTCTGCTCTATTGTTTGTGCTGCTGTGGGCGGATTTTGAGAGAGCTTGGAGGAGACGCGATCGGCATAGATTCTGGCAGTCTCTTGCGATTGTAGCTTTCCGACGTCAAACTTACGTAGTCCTACTCGACTTCTAAGCATTCTTGATATCCTCATTCGTACCTTGGCTACAACAAGGTATTGGTCCGAGTCGATGTTGGCCCATCGGAAGGTTCGTACGTCCAGAATACAGGAGGAGTGTCTAGCGTCGATCGCAATGTGATCAATCTGGTTGGTGGTCGATTGATCAAAAGACCGTCAGGTACCCTTGTGGATGTTGAGATGGGGGAATCGCGTGCTTGCCACAAGGAGATTACGCCTCGCTAGGAAATCGATTAGCCTAAGTCCGTTGTCGGATGTGGTGTTATGGAGGCTATGCATTCCTATGATCGACTCAAATATGTCCTCTTTGCCCAGTTTTGCATTACAATCTCCTAGGACTATTTTTTTGTCGTAGCTGGAACATTTGGCATATGTTCTGTCTAGGAGATCGTAGAATTCTTCTTTGAGTCGATCGTCCTTTGCTTCCGTTGGGGCGTGTGCGCATATTATGTTATGAGGCGTTCGCTTATATCTCGGAAGCTTAAGACTTTTTGTCGGAGTCTTCCTCGAATAACGAATCCGCACCCGAATAGGCTCTGTTTGCTTTCCTTGTTGCAGTTCCCGTAGTAGAAGTCGCAGTTTTTCATTCGTTTTTTGCCTAGTCCATCCCATCGCACTTCTTGGAGTGCGGTTATATCTGCTTTATAGCAGTTGAGGGTTTGCTCCAATTGATCGCCTGCACCCGGTCTGTTTAAGGGACCTAACATTCCAGGTGCTGACTCTCCGTCCGTCCGTATCCGCTTGTTGTTGTTTCGGAACAAGTTGGTTTTTACGTGATAGGGATGTTACCCCTAAGCACAACCCCCAACCTGGAGGGCCAGGTTCCGCTTTCCCCAGGAACAAGGGGTTGGGTCGCTACACACATTGGTTCACTACCTGGCGGGTGCCAGGGTGGCTATCCAGGGGGGGCCACGCGGAGGCTGTGTGTCAACTTGGATTGAGCAGGGACAGAGATCAAGCTGGCGTTTGCCATGTTAAACGCGATCAACTTCTTTGCACTGTTTGCTCGCTCCCTCCCCCCTGGTTTTGTCTTTAGAGATACAAATAAAATAGATATAAATCCGTAAAAGATTTCCAACTTTCATCAATAAATCTCTGTTGTCTATCGAATTCCTAGGATAGATTGCTTGTCATGGATTCATAGCCTAATTCCCTTTGTACTCTTTTATCTCCGCAGGCAACTCACCGACAATCAAATCCACACAATAGAGAAGGATGCCTTCCAGGATCTAATCTCACTCGAGAGGCTGTAAGTATAACAATTAATGTCGCACCTAAGTGACTAGTGTACGAGTAGTTGCATGTCCTATTTGAGAAAAAAAAAAAACAAGAAAACAATAGTGGACACAACACCACTGGACCATGTCAACTAGGTTGCATGTACCATATCTAGATACATCACTTTCTGCCACAGCTACGATTTGTTTTTGATTAATTTGATTCTTTTGCTTTTTCTCCCTTTTCTTTTCCATTTTTTACTTTTCGCTACTTTATATGCACGCCTCAGACGTCTTAACAACAATCGACTTAAGGCAATTCCTGATAACTTTGTGACAAGTTCAGCGAGTCTTTTGCGATTGTAAGTAGTTCCGCTTCGAAGAATCCTTGTTTGTGTTTATCTTTTTTTTTTTTTTTTTTGTATGCGTTTTTTGAAAGTAATTTTTGCAAATCACCTCTTGCGAAGGACTAAATTTTGATTAATGGAAATGCTAAATAAATATTTACTCTCAACCCTAACCCAAAGTTCGAACGAGGACGGGGTTCCGGTCGAAGGTCGACCGTAAGAACAACAAAAGGGTCGAACCAATATCAAATCAGTCACTTGTGAAATATGTTGAAATCAAAATTTCGGTCCTTCGGTCGAGGACGGCCTGAAGGAAAAGAAAATAGACAAGAAAAAAACTAAAAGTATCTACATCGATGACAAATAGTATTTAGATAGAAATCTGAATTTATTTACCGTCCATCAGACTTACTTTTCCTTTTTTTTTTATTTTGCTTGTTGTAGTCCTCATTCTAATATGTATTGTTTGACACATTGAACCCTTAGAGACATCTCGCACAATGGCATCACGACGATTCCGAGGAAAGCATTTAAAGGCGCTCAATCCCTACGGAGCTTACAAATGGACAACAATCAGGTTATGTGCATGGACGAGCAGGCATTTAAGGGTCTGTCGGACTTGGAGATTTTGTAAGATTCTTCCGTTCATTTCCTTTTTCACCTTTAGCTCATCAATAATGCATTAATTCTACCGACTATCTTGGTTTTTTTTTTTTGTTGTAGAACTCTGAACAACAACAATTTAACAATGTTACCACACAATGCCTTCACTGGACTTGGTCGATTGCGGGCCCTTCGGCTATCTGACAATCCGTTCTCTTGTGATTGCCATTTATCGTGGTTGGCGCGATTCTTACGCAGTGCTCCACGTCTGGCGACGTACACGAAATGCCATTCACCCAGTCAGTTAAAGGGGCAAAACGTGGCCGATTTGCACGATCAGGACTTTAAATGTTCAGGTAAGTGATCGGTGATGTGCTTGCGATCGCGATCGTATCATACAATCAATCGTCTAAGACAATGATGATGCGATGTACGAAAAGCAAATTATGTACTCTCATGCCTTACCGGCAGTAATTGTTGAAATATCCAATCATCAAGAGTCTCTTCCCGACTTGTCTATATCCGACAGTTCGTCGACCCTGACATTATACCTACCTATATACCATACGATGAAGCAACTATCTGATTTTAAATGTAATTCAATTAAATTAAATTCATTGTAGGATTGACAGAGAATGCTCCGATGGAGTGTGGTGCAGCAAGCAGTTGTCCGCACCCTTGTAGGTGCGCTGATGGCGTTGTAAATTGCCGAGAGAAGAGTCTCACGAATGTGCCCAACTCACTGCCGGATGATACGACCGAACTGTAAGTATTCTCCTAGAATATGTCTAGCAGATACATATGTAGCTAGATGTTTTGTTGTTAATTAATCTTCTTTCCCCTTACAGACGATTGGAACAAAACTACATTACAGAGCTTCCACCGAAAGCATTTGCGAATTTCCGAAGACTTCGACGTATCGACCTATCGAACAATAATATCTCCCGCATAGCACACGACGCGCTGAGTGGCTTAAAGGCTCTAACAACACTGTAAGTATGACAAACATACGAGTACATGTTGGATGCATGCACCCGATGGATCTTGACAAGTACCCGCATCTGAACCTTTATTGTTAACCGATTTTTTTTCATTTCTTTTATTCCACAGGGTTTTGTATGGCAACAAAATAAAGGATTTACCCTCGGGTGTATTTAAAGGCCTATCGTCGCTGCAGCTACTTTTACTAAATGCCAACGAGATATCATGTATAAGAAAGGATGCATTCAAGGATCTACACAGTTTAACTCTACTCTCGTTGTATGACAACAACATTCAGTCGCTGGCAAATGGAACTTTTGATTCTATAAAGAACATCAAGACTCTGTAAGTAGTTTTTGGTTAAGATGCGTGTATATTCCTTCCTATTACTTTTATCCTTTGTTTTTCCATTAATCTCACTGAGGGTTTTCTTCTGGAAAATCTCCTCCTTTTGTCTCTACTCCGTCTGCTCTTCTCACGTAACATTTCAATTGAGAGTTACTACACTTGCATGTTAACTTGGCAAATGAATGCTTCCTAGCCTGTTTGCCTATTCACTGCCTGCCTGCCATGATTCTTTTGCTTTTTTTTTTTTTTTGTAACCCTTCTCACTGGTATCCTATCCTTGTCAGTTGGAAAGAAGATTGTCGTCGTTGGGGAATCGTGAATGTTCTGAATAGGATGTCTCGTTAGCTTCTATTCACATTTGCCATTTCAAGATAAGATCTTGACATATGCGTGGATTTTCATTGCTCATTTGAGTGATTTTGTAAACGTGGTGGAGCGAGGCTATACTTTACTTCCTTTACTCGACACCATATCAACTTTATTTTTTGTATCTCTTTTGTAAATAGTCATCTTGCACGAAATCCATTCATATGCGATTGCAACTTACGATGGCTGGCCGATTATCTGCATAAGAATCCCATCGAGACAAGCGGTGCCAAGTGCGATGCACCAAAGCGTATGCAACGTAGACGTATTGAATCCCTACGAGATGAGAAATTCAAATGTAAGTATCTTAGACGGAACCGAACGTTCCTTAATACTTAAAACTATGTATGACTCTTAGGTTCAATGGATGAATTACGTACAAAAATGGTAAGTGAATGCCGAATGGATACCGAATGCCCGTCAACATGTCACTGCGATGGAACTACAGTGGACTGTTCAGCACGTGGACTTAAGGAAATTCCCCGCGATATTCCACTCTATACGACAGAACTGTACGTTTTTCTCTACCCTCTCCCCCATTTAGATCATTAAATCAACTTCTTGGTATTGAATTTAGATTACTTAACGATAACGAGCTTAGTCGCATCAAGTCGGACGGACTATTCGGCCGATTGCCAAATCTAGTTAAGCTCGATTTGAAACGAAATCAAATCACTGGAATCGAACCGAATGCTTTCGAGGGCGCATCGAAAATCGAAACACTACATCTGGGCGAGAACAAGATCAAAGAAGTTCATAATAAAATGTTCCTCGGACTACACCATCTCAGGACCTTGTAAGTCTACATCATCATCGACTTTCTATTGAATTATTTCATTTACTGTCAATTTCTTTAGATCACTTCATGACAATATGATTTCCTGTGTGATGCCTGGCTCTTTTGATTTCCTGACATCCCTGCATACCCTGTGAGTATTCCCATTTAATTAAGGTCAACCTAGTCTAGTTGCCATCGTTATAAAAGCATTCAATAATGCGATCTGGGGCAATTCTATTAAGATCGATAGATTGTCCGTTGTGCTTACACATGGTCGGAATTGATATCATCACTTTATCTAGTGGAAAATCAAAATAAATTGATACCCAATACCCACACGTAAGTATTTAGCTGATGCATGTACATAGTTCCTTCGTCTTCACGCCCAATATACCGGAACAGTTGTTCAAATCCGCGCACTCTCTCCAGCCAACCTCAACCTCATCGCACTGCGCTAATTGCGGAAAATTAAGTTCCATTGGACGCACGTTCCTCTTCTTCTGCTCTTTGTGCTCCGCCTTCTCCTACTCCTACTCTCCGACGAGACGGGTATTGATGCAATGTTGGGATTAATTTGAGTACGACCATATCTAAAGCGAAATGCACCGCAACAAAATGATATACGAGCTAATTTATAACTCCTCCAGGGTTTAGGGCTATTCCATTGGGTCGTAATGATTAATGCTAACCGTCTTAGTGCATTCGCACATACCATGCATGCACATTAGTAGTCGTCATCAGGAGCAACAAGAAGAGAAAAAAATGAAAAATTATCGCAAGTGGTACTCGGAGTAAGGAGTGCTGCGCCGCGAACATGAAAGCTATGTACCTACTGGATACTTATGAGTGAAGCAAAGCGGATTAAGTGGTACGAAAAAAGTATATATGAGTCGTCCTGACATGTACAGGACTTTTCACACTGGCGCAAGTGTGTGCGAGGACGATGATTTGCAACAAGTGCCGCGTGTTGTGCGATAATGACTGAAGGGAAGTCTCTCTAAGATGATTTCAGTCATGCAATCTCGTGTTCTCTATTACGATGACTGTGGCATACAAATCCGTGATTGACGTAATCCCGACTTTAATGTGATTCCAGTTAATCCTTAGTGATGGGCCTAGCTGGCTTAGAGCCTTAGCCCGTTGCCCATTAGTTTTATGTCAATTTTTTGGTCGTAAATTTGCCTAGAATCAACCACAACTGTTTAAGCGTTCTGATTCACCCAGTTTAGGAGCGTCATAAGAGAAGACATTTTATCCTTTTTTTGATGCCGACCTCAATCCTGAGTTTGGACGGAATAGTTTTTATGAACGTGAATTAAAAATGCTCGTTAGCGACGAACATACTTCAGTCTAGATTTGATAGAGTCCCCTTCCTCCGCTGCTGATACACTCCAACACAACAACGAACTGACACTATCTATTGCACGAAAAATGCTACAATAGCAGATGAGGTTTTTCGCCCATCGTCCTTAGCAACATATTAAACGCAGATGCAGATCTCATTAATGCGGAGCAGGTCCAAGTGTATAGAAAAATTGCGGCAACTTGTATAAATCCTACATCCGAGACAGTCCGCCTACATCCAAGGCAATCGGCCTACAGTCAAAGAAGTCTGTCTAAATCCAGGACAATTGGCTTACATCCAGGATAGTATTTCTACATCCTAGACCGTTTGCTTACATCCAAGACCGTCTGCCTAAATCGAAGACAATCTTCACCCAAGACAGTCTGCCTACATCCAAGATTGTCCGCTTACATCTAAGACAGTACGCCTATATCCAAGACAATCTGTCTAAATCTAAGACAGTCTGCTTACATTCAGGACAGTCTGCTTATATCTAGCCCACATCTATCTATCTATCTAGCCTTCATTTAGAACAGTCGCCTACATCCAACACAGTCTGCCTACATCGAATATTGTCCACTTACATCCAAGACAGTATGCCTATATCCAAGAGAGGCTTCCCATATCCAAGACAGTCTTCCTATATTCAAGGCAGTCCGCCTAAATCGAAGACAGTCTGACTACATCCAAGGTAGTCCGCCTTCATCTAAAACAGTCGCCTTCATCTAAAACAGTCGCCTACATCCAAGACAGTCTGCCTACATCGACGATTATCCACTTACATCCAAGACAATATGCCTATATCGAAGACAGTCTTCCTATATCCAAGGCAGTCTGCCTAAATCGAAGACAGGCTGCCTACATGCTAGATAGTCCGCCTGTATCCAATACCGTCTGTCTAAATCCAAGACAGTCTGCCTACATCGAAGATTATCCCCTTACATCCAAGACAGTATGCCTATATCGATGACAGTCATCTAATGTCCAAGACAGTCTTCCTATACCTAAGACAGTCTGCCTACATCTAAGACCGTTCTTCTACATCCGAGACAGTCTGCTTTTATCCAGCCCACATCCAAGTTAGTCCGCCTAGATATATGCAAGACCGTCTGCCTAAATCCAAGACAGTCTGTCTAAATCCAAGACAGTCTGCCTACATACAGGACAGTCTGCTTATATCCAGCCCACATAAAATGTCACCTACATCCAAGACAGTCTGCCTACATCGAATATTGTCCACTTACATCCAAGACAATATGCCTATATCCAAGAGAGGCTTCCCATATCCAAGACAGTCTTCCTATATTCAAGGCAGTCCGCCTAAATCGAAGACAGTCTGACTGCATCCAAGGTAGTCCGCCTTCAACTAAGACAGTCGCCTACATCCAAGACAGTCTGCCTACATCGCCGATTATCCACTTACATCCAAGACAGTATGCCTATATCGAAGACAGTCTTCCTATATACAAGACAGTCTTCCTATATCCAAGGCAGTCTGTCTAAATCCAAGACAGTCTGCCTATATCCAAGACAGTCTTCCTACATCCAAGACAGTCTGCCTACATCCAAGACAGTCCTCCTATCACCATGGCATACTGCCTAAGTCGAAGATAGTCCGCCTAAATCTGAGGCAGTCCGTCTACATCCAAGATTAACAAATTCCGACAACCCTTGGTCTGAGCCCATCTTGGCAAGCTCATTGAAGATTTTGTTTAATTTTTTTCCGAATTTCGTTCAAACAGGTCTTGAACTCACCAACTGTCTTAGTCGTGGCAATGTGACTAGGCACGGCTTTGAGCAGAGCTTGCTTGTAACTCCGCATGCATATGATTCGAGACCGCTCCTTGAAATTTGTAGGAAGGGCGTTAAAGCGAGAAGTGTCTGCCTGACAACCGCAAAAGGAATTGTCGGTCTTATCGCTGCCGTACGGGGCCAGTGGATCTTTTTGAACAGCCTACGTTTGGCGCAGAAATATTAGTGTTGTGTCAACAGGGCGAAATTTGATGAAGCCCATTTGACCCTCAATGGGTCACGTGGCTCCCCCGCATCTTGAGCGGTCTAATTAAAAGATTCCTGGGTTCCATGCATGTATATTTAAGCTTGGCGTACTACCAGCCAGGAAAAATTTCCTGACACGATGTGCCAAAATAACAGGGCTCGTATGAGCCGAACCGAGGCTCGAGGCCAGCAGAGAAGGAGTGGAGATGGTGCGTACAAATGTCACCTACAATCCTATTAAAAAATTGGAAGACATGGACAGATAGGTGGAGGCGCAGGTAAAAGGGTTGAAAAACTGAATATTTTTCAGGCCAATTTGAAGCAGATGAAGACGAACCTTTGATGATAGCACCTTTTAGTACCGTGTACTCCACCTTGCGGTTTGGTGGAATTCAAATGGCTTTTTCCAGCTCCTCCTGCAATCGTACGCAATATGTATTTCAAGCTATCTTTCTCAGTTATCAGAAGAGGCTACTGACAGTGTAGCTAACGTAGCCTTTGGATACGGTCAGGTTGCGAGCCCACATGGCTTAAACGGTAGAGTGGTAGTCTTAGAGACGGCAGTCTTTGCTTCTGCGTCGAACTAGGTCGCAATAAATGATAAAACTAGACCTCCTGACTTCACAGTACTGTACGAATTCAAAAATTGCCTCTAAGTGATGGAGGCAATGTACCACATTAGTGGCAGTAAGCAGGGCCATCATAAGTTTAGCGTATTCGGACTCTGCCCATCACTCTACTCTATCATGTTTGTGGAGTACCTTCAAGACGGCTTGCTTTAAGCCGCTTGATGTGGTTTTGTTTTTTTTTTTTTTATATTTCACGCAGGTTCTAGAGTCGTATTCTTGTTATGTTTGTCACGTAACCTGGCGGAGTGTAGATGGTTTGGGTCGTAGATGTTCGTTCATTACTCTCCATAGGTGATTGTCCTAGATAGGATTCGAGAGGAACTCGACTGAATTTTCAAGTTGATTGTAGTTCCCAGCAAATGTTCCATGCAATTATGGTGTTATATTAGAACTGCACACACAGAGTACGCCTTCATCAGTAATTTTTTTTTTTTTTTTATGGGGCTAAAGCTACCATTAGCAATACGGCACTGCGACCTTTGCAGATCTATTGTGCCTGCTAGCCGAGTAGCCTCTCCACCTCTATAATGAAGTTGAGAATGCTTCTCGTAGGAGCCAGGGTGATCCCCTCAGGAGTCATAACTTCACTGAGAAGGATACGCTTCCTAAGATGGCAGAGAGCAGCACACTCACACAGTATGTGTTCTGCCGTCTCCTCGTCCTCAAGACAGAGCCGACACTCAGTTTCAGACGAGAGACTAATTTTGTTTAAATGGTATCTCAGACCGCAGTGTCCCGATAGATAGCTGACTAGTCTTCTGATATCCATCCTATTGAGTTTCAGTATGTCAATAGGGTGCTTGTTCAGGGGTCGTATAAGTCGTTTAGATTGACTGAGTCCCCGAACGCTGTTCCAAAAGGACAGGTGTTGCAATTTTTCCCACTTGTCTAAGAAGTAATTTATCTTAGACGCGGGAATGCTGCAGAATGGTTCCGGACCTATATATTTGTCACTGGAACCCTTTCTGGCAAGTTGGTCGGCAATTTCATTGCCCTTGATACCTTTATGGCCTGGCACCCACCAAAGTTTAACATTATTTCTTTTGGCGAGGTCTTGTAGGGCGTCATGGCATTCCTTGACGGTTTTTGAGTTCGTGCTGTACGAACCCAGCGCTTTAAGCGCTGCTTGGCTATCAGATAGTATGTTGATGGTTACTCCTCTGATGCCAGTCTCGAGATTTAGATTGACGCATGTTAGGATGGCATGCAGCTTTGCTTGGAAGATGCTGGGGCTTATTCCCAGGGCCTTCGAGATCTTGCGTTTTGGTCCAAGGATGCCGGCGCCAACGCCGGAAGCCATCTTGGAGCCATCCGTGTACCACCTAAGGCCTTTGACATTTAGCAGGGGATCACTGTTTTACCATGCTGAGCGGTTTGGGATCAGTATCTCAAATCTTTTGTCAAAGGTAAAGGTGTGTGGCAATGCTTCCGAGACTGTAGTAATCATATCTAGCTCGGGAAGGTGTTGTAATATGGACATGTGGCCTGCTGGTCTACATGGCATGTTTGTTCCCGAGCAGAGAATTCTGATTGCACTGCATAATGCCACCTTCTTGATAAAAAGGTGCAGTGGAGTGAGTCCAATGAGTGCTTCTTGGGCTGCCGTGGGGCAGGATGGCATAGCGCCCGTGATGCCGAGACACGCTAGTCTCTGAAGGCGTTGAAGCTTAACAATTGTAGTTTTTTGCTCAACGTTTGTCCACAATACGGTGGACCCGTAGGTGACGATAGGTCTTACTATCGCGGTATATAACCAGTGGACTACCTTTGGTTTAAGTCCCCAGGTTTTACCGTAGGTGCGTCGACAGGCCCACAAGCCTTAGTCCCTTTCATGAGTTTATTTCTCATATTGGAGTTCCAGTTGATTCATCAGGCATACATTCATAACAGCTGTGCTGCACAATTTTTCCGTATAGGGATTGTATTTCTTGGCTATAGACAGACTTTGAACTACAGGCCTTCTCCTCGACAGTCGGTGATGCTTACCACTGCACCACGACCACCCCCAATTTTTATGAGAAACTGATCGATCAGACTACGGAACCACGTAAGGGAACACATTTTCCATTCTTGTCCTTTACTTCTTGTATGCTTAGAGGATTAAGTGAACACGTTTCCAATAAGAGGTCACGATTCTTCATCTTAGTTGCCGATATCATACTACAGCGCTTAGGTAGTCTTCCCACGCCGTGCACGATTCATACATTTTTTTCTGTCCGAAGTGCTCAGCTTGACGTCAACTTAAAGAAGGAATATTTCACGTCGAATTTTATTATAAACCCATCCACTGACATCAATGTTTCTATAATACGAGAATGTCCTTTTTGTATCCATCTCCATTCCTATATAGAAATCTAGCATCGAATCCATTCAATTGCAACTGTCATTTGGCATGGTTCTCCGATTGGCTGCGTAAGCGTGGACTACTTGGTGGTAGTGCACGTTGTGCATCACCATCCAAGGTACGTGAAGTCCAAATCAAGGATCTACCACACAATGAATTCAAATGCACACCGGACAACAATGAAGGTTGCCTGGGTGACGGTTATTGCCCGCCATCATGTACGTGCACTGGCACTGTGGTACGTTGTTCAAGAAATAAATTGAAAGAGATCCCGAAAGGAATACCACCCGAAACCTCCGAATTGTATTTGGAATCGAACGACATTAACATGATTCATATGGACCGTATCGCCCATCTCAAGTCATTGACTAGATTGTAAGTATTTCATTTCCCCCACCGACTATTGCATGGTACAATGATGTCTCTTCCTTTTTTCGTTTGCCAAAAGGGATCTGAGTAATAATCAAATTACAATCCTCTCCAACTATACATTCGCCAATCTCACGAAGCTGTCGACACTGTAAGTATTGAAGTGTATTGAATGGATGTGGCAGGACGAAAGGAAACTGCACATGAATTCAATTTTTGAACTCGTAGATCATATGATTGACCGTTGTGCTGTGCTAATTCACCCCAGTTGAATGGCGAGTACGAGTACACATACGTATATTTTGTTTAATCCTTTTTTCATGTTTCATTAATACTTGAGCACGAATGGTTTGCTTCCATATTCGTCCTTACGTATATACATATGTACGTGTACGAGCCGTGACTACATAGGGGTTAAAGGCATGCACGACGAATGAATAAATAATTTCAAATCAATTAGGTGAACGCTTGAACTGAAGGATCATTTTTCCTTTCCTTTCTTTCCTCTTCTCCTTCTTCTACTTACTTTTTTTCCAGAATAATCTCGTACAACAAACTGCAATGTCTGGAGAGGCATGCCCTAACCGGGTTGCACAACCTCAGGGTACTTTCGTTGCACGGTAATCAAATTTCAATGCTTCCTGAAGGCTCTTTCGATGATCTGAAAACCATAACACACATGTACGTACCATTATACATCCATATGATTACTATTCCGTGACTCAATATTGTTTTATAGTGCACTAGGCAGCAATCCGCTGTATTGTGATTGTTCCTTGAAATGGTTCTCCGACTGGATTAAGTTGGATTACGTTGAGCCGGGTATTGCACGATGCGCCGAACCTGAATCGATGAAGGACAAACTGATCCTATCCACACCGTCTCAGTATTTCGTTTGTAAAGAGAAAATCAGTAACGAGATTCTGTCGAAATGTGATGCCTGTTATAAAATGCCATGTCAGAATAAGGGTGAATGCAATCCTTTACCGCAACGGGATTATCAGTGCCAATGCCAGCCTGGTTATCATGGTCGTCATTGTGAGTTTATGATTGATGCATGCTATGGTAATCCATGTCGAAACAATGCAACTTGTACCGTACTCGAAGAGGGACGTTTCAGTTGTCAGTGTTCGGCTGGTTATACTGGCGCCCGGTGTGAGACCAACATCGATGATTGTACGAGCAACAAGTGCCAAAATAATGCAACATGCGTGGATGGAGTGGAATCGTATACGTGTAGTTGTCAGCCAGGATTCACGGGTAAGTAAGAATGGTGATAATTTAAAAAGTTTAAATTAGAACACAAGCCAGAGAGATAGTTAACATCCATCCTGCCACAGAATTGCACTTCATAACAAAAAAAAAAAAAAAAGAAAAGAATGTTGACGAAAAACTTTTTAACAAGATTCGTATTCTAGTTGCCCCTTAAGGAGCATAAGAAGGACATCAACAACAAGGACAGCAATTTCCCTACCATCATCCCCATGGCGGATTGCATAAAAGTTCCCAAAGACTCTTGGTTTTGTAATGATTTCTCTGTCGCTCATTGAAATCATCGTTATCAGTGTCTGTAGTGCGCTACGCCAATGGCGTGATATCTTATCCGTTGTACGTGAAAGTTGCACTGCAATTTCGGTGTGACAGTGTGAAAAGCGTAAACTATTCACTACTACCCATTGTAGAGCAGCTCCTCGTACTGTCGTTAATCGAATCCTTTCGAGGAAATCACTTTCTGCTCTAATTTTCCGTTCTGGTATCATCGCATTGCGACTATAATAGCCGCTTAATGCGAACGTCGTTATGAACAACTTGATGTAAGTTGTATTGTGCAAAAAGTTAATGCAATGTCAGCGGCAGGATTCGGGTTTGAAACGACGCCCAGCGGCGGCACATTTGACATTGACTTTATGACTTTTATTTTATTTTATTTTTAGGTGAATTCTGCGATACAAAGATAAACTTCTGTTCGGAGGAATTCAATCCGTGCGCAAATGAAGCCAAATGCGTAGACCATTACACCCACTATACATGCGATTGCATGCCAGGCTTTCATGGTGTCAATTGCACAGATAACATCGACGATTGCCAAAATCACATTTGCCAGAATGGTGGCACTTGTGTAGACGGCATCAATGATTACATATGCAAATGCCCCGAGGACTATACTGGAAAATACTGTGAAGGTACACCAATGGTAGCAATGATGTATCCACAGACATCACCATGCCAAAATCATGAATGCAAGCATGGTGTATGCTTTCAACCGAACCCCTCGGGCTCCGATTACCTCTGTAAATGTCATCCGGGCTATTCGGGAAAATGGTGCGAGTACTTGACCAGTATCAGTTTTGTGCACAACAATTCGTTTGCCGAAATGGAACCATTACGTACTAAGCCGGAGGCAAATGTTACCATCGTATTTAGTAGTACGCAACAAAATGGCATACTGATGTACGACGGTGAGAATGAGCATTTGGCGGTTGAGCTGTTCAATGGGCGGATAAGGGTTAGTTACGATGTGGGTAATTATCCAGTATCTACGATGTACAGTTTTGAGATGGTTGCTGATGGGAAGTATCATATGGTCGAGTTGTTGGCTATCAAAAAGAATTTCACTCTACGTGTGGACCGCGGATTGGCGCGTTCTATCATCAACGAGGGATCGAAGGATTATTTGAAATTGTCGACGCCAATGTTTTTGGGTGGACTACCAGCTGAACCGGGCCAGCAGGCGTATAAAAACTGGCATCTTAGGAATTTGACCAGTTTCAAGGGTTGCATGAAGGAGGTTTGGATCAATCATAAACTGGTCGATTTTGGTAATGCCGTACGACAGCAAAAAATCACTCCGGGCTGTGGTTTACTGGAAGGTGACAATTCGGAGGACGATGATGATGAGTCTTACTTGATGCACGAGACGCCTCATTCATATAAGGAGGTAAGGAGGTGTAGCTCTTAATTTGACAAATATCTTCATTTACTTTTTGTTTTTCGTTTATAAAGGTGGATCCATGCGAAAATCACAAGTGTAGACGAGGAGGTAGATGCATCGCAAACAGTAGCTCTAAAGATGGTTATGTATGCAAATGCAAACAAAGTACCAAGGGTAGATACTGTGAACAAGGTGAGGGCAGCACCGAGCCCCCTATAGTCACTGGTACTAATCATTTTCTATTATGCTTTCTAACTAAAGTAAATACGAGGGCAGGTCAACTAATACCCGTGTTCGAAGGCAGATGCCAAAGAACGAAATTTGCCACAAGTTCATTGGTTAGTTTACATTTGGCGGCAATTTGCATTCGATTCGTTTTGATTTTTTTTTTTTTTTTTGGCAAATTGGAAGAATAGCAGTTTCGTTCGATGGTGAGCGTTTTGTTTTGGAATGCAATGCTAAATTTCTAGTAAATTTATTGAAGAAACTTTGTCGTATTTCAAGCTTTTTTTCGAAGAGATTGAAGAAAAGAGCAGTTTTGCCAGGTGATTCGCTTTTTATTTTTGATTGAAGTGATCAATTTCACATATATACATACATATGTATGTATATAAGTTCGTCGATTAGTTTGCTTCCCACAGTCTTTTTTTTTTTAAATTGGAAAATAGCAGTTTCGTCTAGTGATTCGCTTTTTATTTTTAAAACAACTGATCAATTTCATATACATACATACGTTCATCGATTAGTTTTCTTTCAGCAAGCATTTACGTTAGATATAATGAGGAATGAGCAGTATTCCTTGCTAATTCACTTTTTACTCTCGAACCCACTGATAACTTTTATATAAGTTCGTAGATTAGCTTGCCTTCGATGGTTACTTGTGTTAGAATTGTATTGAGTTTTTTTTCCAATGGGAAAAGAGCATTTTTGGTCGGTGATTCGCTTTTTTCCCGAACAAACTGATCAATTTCGTATATGCACATACTCGTACATAAGTTAATCGACTAGTTTTCTAGCGGCAAGCATTATTTGATGAGAAATGAGCAATATTGTTGGCTAATTCACTTTTCATTTTTGCTCGCCAGTTAGTTTAGATAATCATTTGCGTTAGATTTATATTGATTACGTTTTTATTTGAAAAAGAACAGTTTTCAGTGGGTGAATTGCTTTTTTATTGTTGAGCTCTTTGATAAATTTCATATAAGGTCGTGTATACGTTTGCTTTTTACACTCGTTTACGCTAGATTTGCTTAGAGTTTCCTTTTCTAGAATGGAAAAAAGAACATTTTCTGTCAGTGATTCGCTTTTCTTTTTGGAATGAATTGATCAGTAGTTCGTCATTGATCATATAAGTTCGCGGATTAATTTTCTTTTGGCTAGCATTTACGTTAGATATGTTTTGAAGATGAGATGAGATGAGGCGAGATCAAGATGAGAAATGAGCAGTATTGTTGCTTTTATTTTCGAACACAACGATATATTTCATATAATTTTGTCGATTAGTTTGCTTTCCATCGTCATTTGCGTTAGAATTCTATTAAGTTCTTTTTCCAAGATGGGAAAAGAGCAGTTTCGGTCAGTGATTCGATTTAATTCCAGTAAAAGAATTCCCGTGAGTACATTGGTTAGTTTGCTTCGGACAGGCATTTTCGTTAGGCGAATTTTAGGTTTGTTAAAATAGCAGAAGAACAGTTTCAGCCTGTGATTAACCATTTATTTTTCAGTGTAGTGATCAATTTCATGCCGATTTATCGATTAGTTAATTTTTGGAAGGCATTTACTTTAGACTTGTCTTGAAAGTTGAAAAAAAGAGCAGTTTTGGTCGGTGATTTTTACGAAGTTGAAAAAAAGAGCAGTTTTGGTCGGTGATTAAATTTTTATTTTTTTAACCACGTCTTATATAAACTTATCAAATTGCTTACTTTTTATAGGCATTTGCATTAGACCTGTTTCGATATGTTTTATTTTGGCGATATGATCAAAGAGCAATTTTGGGTCTTCTTGAAAATAGTGATCAATTCCGTATACATTTTTCTGTAAAATAGCTTTCGACTAGTATTAATCTCAGACTTGAGGTCTTGAGGTTTCTTGCAAAAATGGAAAAAAGAGCAGTTTCTGTCGGAAATTCGCGTTTTCTATTTGAACGAGAAAAAGTGTGTTCAGATAAAAGAAAATGTGGAAGTTACCAACGAGAATTCTTCACCACAGTCAGATATTGATGAGCAGTACCATCGACAAGATTATCGAAAAATCACATTTTTTGGAGGAATTAAAAATGTCCCGATCTATTGGAAGATGTTGTTAAGATAGCGGAAGACGAAGAAATAAAATCTTCATGTCGGAAACGAGTACTTCTTGATCTGCCCCCGTATACTCTTTGACTATCGCTTCTTTTTCTGGGCAAAACGGTGTTTCGCTATCCGTATCTATCACATCTTCGACTCATTGAAACACATGCAGCCTGTAAAATGATCATAGTCAAACACATTCTTTTCATACCTCACCGCCTTGCGTCTACTTATGTTTACTATCTATTTCGAAAGCAGCTTCTACGTGTCGCAAGGAACAAGTACGAGAATACTATACCGAGAACGATTGTAGATCACGGCAACCGCTTAAGTATGCCAAATGTGTAGGCGGATGCGGTAATCAGTGTTGTGCCGCAAAAGTGGTGCGACGACGAAAGGTAAGATGAAACTCCTAGTAGTTCCATCAAAGCCCCATACCTTAAAATTACATTTGATTTTCAGGTACGAATGGTATGCAGCAATAACGTGAAGTACGTTAAAAACCTGGATATCGTGCGTAAATGCGAATGTACAAAGAAATGCTACTGACTGAAAGATGCGACTACCCAATTATTAAATAGAAGCTTAGATGTAAATTTAGAGGAAAGTACCCAATTAAGTAGTTATCCTAGTAATTTAAAGATAAATATAAAAATAAATTATTTTAATAAGAACAATGAAAGTACTGAACACAGTGATAATAGGGCAACAATAGATAGTGAGGATGAAACGAAAGAGTATTTAGGCAATTGGTCACAGACCACCGATGGTTATGCTGATGAAGAAGAACGAATGCAATCGAATCCAAGCACAGATTTTTACGATGACGAGGAAGACGATGACCACGATAGTGACGACGACGATGATCAGGGTTACGACGACGATGAGGACGAGACAGAAGATAGGGCCACAAATAGGTATGAGAAAGACGAGGAAGAAATCGACCTTGGCTATGATGAGGATGATGAAACACCAAAACCTTTTGCTCATAATAGTCCGTCAATAGATTTTATGAATGAAGAAGGCAGCGGGAATAGGAATAAATATAAACAACAAAGCCGATTTAGACTAGACTACCTAGACAAGTTCAGAAGGAAACAACAACAACAACAGAAACCATTTAACCACAACGAAGACAACGCCAACGATTACGATGAGGCTAAACGAGAAGGCAGCGGCCATTTTGCCAACGACGACGATGACAATGAAGACGAGGACGATGGCGATGGTACAAACGATGATTTCTTTTCATCAAAACATAAATCAAATAGTCGTTACTTCCGTAAAAACACGAATGATGCGATCAAAATAATCTCAACACCGTTAGGCAAGGTCGGTATTGTCTATCAACAAACGCCTGCCGAACTGCCAAAGAATGAAAACTCGCACAGTTCGTCATCGTCATCGAGTAAAACACAGTTTACGGATTTTGATGCATTATCACCAGCTGATCCTAATACCCATCGTCGTGCGTCCTTACATCCTAAAATAACGCCTGTACTGACAGCCGATGGCAAAGTTGCCCTGCTTTATCGTGGAGACTCTGAAAACACCAAGTACGAGCCTATTCTAAATCTAACACATAAGTTTAATAATCTCTATGACAATAAGACAAGTGCTACTTCGAGCAAAACCGATGACAGTGATGACAGTGATAGCAGTCACGAGTCTGGCGGAGACTTCATCCCGAATCCAAATGGCAACGATGAAGAAGACAGTTCGACAGAGAACAGTCTGACAGAAGAAACAACGCCGTCAACGCCACCGCCCGTCGTAGATGTAGATCGTTCGAATTCAGTACTACCAATGATCAATCGACCGCTATCCGAGGTGTTGGGCATAAAAAAGAATCAATTCCGACAGTTTCGTATCAAAGATTCACCTTCGACGACATCCACTGAACCACCATTTGGTCTGCATTTCTTAACGAAAAAAGTCAATTTGGCCGAATACCCGACTAGATCACGTAACCATGACTTCGATTTCAGTCAAGACACTACAATGTTAGATGAACGCAGACGACATAACAATCACGGTCAACATAAACAAGCAGCCGAATCACCGAGTGACAATAGCCCCGATCATACTGATCCGTCGTCGATTGCTACACCGGATATCCTGTCGAAAACCGAAGTAGTTAACTTGGCCATCATACCGCATTTTGATGAGGAATTCGAACGACAACAAAGATTTCGCGATCACGAACTTAGACGACATCATCGACAACGACATCGTCATAAACACAACCAGCAAGACTTGTCCAGTATACATTGCATCATGCAAGCGACTATGGGCATTGCTGCCATTTCTACTGTCTTCGGCATGTTAGGTACCTTCTTCAAGCAGAGAATTCTCGATCAGATTCGCCTAATGCATTGGTAGTATCATAAGGGTATTCAATTGTAGGTGCTACTGCATTGAATACCCTCATTTGTGTATAGAACTACCCAGTGTTTTCCAAAGTGATCCTTGTTATTCATATGTTAAAAAAAAACCCAAAAGTCCTTCGGAGGACATTTTTTTTGTGAAATTCGTTGACAACAAATCGAATTTATTAACTTTCTCTCTGCCTATGTCCGATTTACCTATTTTATTTAACAAATTAACAAAATATCGTAAATGTCAATCGTTGTCCATACATCGTACCAGTAGTACTTGTCCACCAGATACAGATACATTTTTGTTTTCTTTTTCCCAACATGTCCCTTTAATTGGAACAGATCCATTTAACTTATCGAGTTTTATCGATACAAAATGAACATCTATTTGTAAGAAAGAATTATGTGCTCGTGCAATAACATAAGACAAGAAAACAAATAAAAAAACCAAACTCTTCAGTAGCATAACCCTGTTGTTGACCTGTTGTGAGCCTTCCCTATTGGATTCACACTCAAATACACTGAGAACCAACAAATTACTTTTTATGATTTTATTTTATTTTTATACATAACAAATACAGTCGACGTAACTTATTATTTTCTTTTTTACGTTAAAATAATTAGAGACCAAAAAACAAAAAGTTAAATATATTTATTTAATTTTGTATTGATCCTTAATGTTAAAGAAACAAAAGTAAAATACAAAAACCTCGTGTTCTAAACAGATGAATGAATTAAACAAAAAAAAAAAAAACGAAAACACAATTTTAACATTAAACATTTAAGCTGGGTAGTCGCATCTAAATCCTAATAAAACCGAAAGCAAAGCAATTAAACAACAAAAAACAAAATGCAACTCAAAATTACGTGTGAAATGTTTTACTCTTAATATTATTAACAAATAGATATGCATAAATATATTATATACAAAAAACGAACGAAATAATATATCGAACGCATTTAGTATTGTTTAAATATATTTTTTTATATTTTTTAAATTATAAATATCTGTTATCCGTTTATTGCATTTAATCTTCGCAAGTAATTTCTTTTTATCTTTTTCTTTATCGAATGCGATTTTCCGATTTCACTTATTTGTTATCTTTTCAATTCAAATCAAAAATGAACAATTAAACGCAAACGATTTAAGTATAAATTGATCAAAGCGAAAAGTATAAAGTTGAGGAAAAGAGGAAAATTGAAAAACAAAATGTTTATTTATAAAATGTTTTATATGCATACAGATACATTTGAACATACGCATAAAGGTTCATTTTTATATAAGCAAAACAAAGGTGTAAATTAAATTTATAACTAACGATGGAATAAATATATAAATATATTTAAGATAAATAAGAAACCCAAATCCGAAAAGCCTTTTGGATGCTGTTGTTTTTTTTAATTGTGTAAAACAAGCAAAGAGCCGGTAAGCAATCGTAGGGGTAGCGTATCCGACGTGGGTTGACCCGAAAACTAGCGAGTAGAAGCCAGTGCAGCCGAAAATCTAGCAGCTCTGTTAGTAAGTCCTATGTAAACATTTCTTTTTTTTTTTGGCGAGCTTTGGTGAAAATCTTCAGAAGACTCTATGAGAACCGACAGCACGTTCTCATAGCAGCGTGAGGTTCAACTCACTAACAACAGCACCCGCCGAGTTAATTATTTTTTTCTTTCCATTACAACTGAGTCAGTTGACTTATCTGGGAGTTTTCCGCTTTCGAGATAATCGCATTTAGCAGGCGGCTTTCCAGCGAAACTTTAGGTTCGTCACGCTAGGTCAAGTTCTTTTGTTCTTTGAAGACGGCGCAATAGATTTCGTTTCCCATGTCGCCAGCCAGCCAAACTGACCCCTGCCAGCCAGCTTTGCCACCAGTCAGCCAACCTTGCCACCAATAAGCCGAGCTGGCCACCTGCCATCTAACCGGGCAGTCAAACTGGCCACCAGCCAGCCAACCTGGCCACCAGTCAGCCAACCTGGCCACCAGTCAGCCAACCTGGCCACCGGACAGCCAACCTGGCCACAAGTCAGCCAACCTGGCCAGCAGCCAGCCAACCTAGCCACCAGAAAGCCAACCCGGCCACCAGCCAGCCATCCTAGGAACCAGTCAGCCAACCTGATCACCAAGCAGCCAACCTGGCCAACAGCCAGCCAGCCCGCCCACCAGCCATCTAACCGGGCCACGAGCCAACCTACCCGGCTAAGAGCCAACCAACCCGGCTAAGAGCCAACCAACCTGGCCACAAGCCAGCCAACCTGGCCAACAGTCACCCGACCTAGCCACTAGCCAGCCAACCTGACCAACAGCCAGCCAACCAGACCAATAGCCAGCCAATTTGGCCAATAACCAGTCAACCTGGCCAATCGCAAGCCAACCTGGCCAACAGCAAGCCAACCTGGCCAACAGCCAGCCAACCTTGCCACCAGCCACTCAATCTGGCCACCAGCCACCCAAACTGGCCACCAGACAGCCAACTTTGTCAACAACCGGGTAACCAGGCCACCCGTCAAGCAACCTGGGCATCAGCCCCCCAGCCTGGCATCCAGCCGGCCAGTCTTGCCACTAGCCAGCTAACCAGGTCAGGGGCCAGCCATCCTGGCCATCAGCCAGACAGCTTGGACACCAGCCAGCCAAGCTGACCACCAGCTGGCTATTCTAGTCACACGCCAGCTGACCTTGCCACAAGCTAGCTAACGTGGCCTCGAGTCAGATAGCCTGGCCATCAGCCAACTAGTCTGGCCACCAGCAAACCAACCTAGCCACCAATCAGAAAACCTGACAACCATATGGCCAACCTGGCCACCGGGCAGCCAGCCTGGCCATCAGCCAGAGATCCTGGCCACCACCCAACCAACCTTGCACCCAGTCAGCCAACCTGGCAGCAAGCCAGCTAAACGGACATCTAGCCTGCTAATCTGACCAGGAGCTGCGTAACCTGGTCAGGCGCCGGCCATTCTAGGGACCAGCTAGATAACTTGGCCACCAGCCAGCCAACCCTGCTAATAAATAGCCAGCTTACCTGACCACCAACCAGCTTGCCAGACCACTAGCCAGCCCACAAGGCCACCACCCAGCCAACCTGGCCACCAGCCAGCAGACCTGGCCATCTGCCAGCCAACCCTTCCGAGGACCAGCCAACCTGGCCACCTGCCAGCCCACCTTGCCACAATTTGGAAAATCTGGGAATCCGATAGCCAACCCTGCCGCGGGCCAACCAACCTGGCCACCAGACAGCTGACCTGGCCACCAGCCAGCCAACCTGGCCACCAGCCACCCAATATGCCCACTAGCCAGCCAACCTGACTGCAAGCCAGCCAGCCACCCTTGTCGCCAGGTAGCCTGACGACCTGGCCACATAGCCATCTTGCCACCAGCCTGCCAACCTTGCTGCCAACCAGCCGACCTGGCCATCTGCCAGCCAACTCGACCAATAGCCAGCCAGCTTTGCCACCAGTCAGCCAATCCTGCTGCAACGACCTGGCCACCTAGCCATCTTGCCACCAGTCAGCTAACCTGGCCTCCTGCCAGCCAACCTGGCTAACTGCCATTCAACTTAGCCACCAGCCAGCTAAGCCGGCCGCCTGCCACCCCACCTTGCCACAATTTGGAAAATCTGGGAATCAGAAAGCCAACCCTGCCGAGGGCCAACGAACCTGGCCCCAAGCCAACTAACCCGGCCACCAACCGGCTTCACTGGCCACCAGCCAGCTAACCTGGCCACCAGCCAGCTGACCTGGCCACCAGCCAGCCAACCTGGCCACCAGCCACCCAATCTTCCCACTAGCCAGCCAACCTGGCTGCAAGCCAGCCAGCTTTGTCACCAGCCAGCCACCCTTGTCGCCAGGTAGCCAGATGACCTGGCCACATAGCCATCTTGCCACCAGCCAGCCAACCTTGCTGCCAACCAGCTGACCTGGCCACCAGCCAGCCAACCTGGCCACCAGCCACCCAATCTGCCCACCAGCCAGCCAACCTGGCTGCAAGCTAGCCAGCTTTGTCACCAGCCAGCCACCCTTGTCGCCAAGTAGCCAGACGACCTGGCCACATACCCATCTTATCACCAGTCAGCCAACCTTGCCGCGAGCCAGCTGACCTGGCCACCAGCCAGCCAACCCGGCCACCAGCAAGCCAACCTGGCCACCAGCCAGCCAACCCGACCAGCCAGCTAAACTGGCAACCAGCCAGCCAACAATGCAACCAGCCAGCCATCCCGGCCACCAGCCAGCCAACCTGGCCAACAAACAGACAACCCGGCCAACTGCAAGCCAACCTGGCCACTGGCCAACAACCCTGGCCACCAGCCAGCCAATTTGGCCAACAGCCAGACAACCTGGCCAAGGTCACTGAATTTTTCAACAAGGTCACGAACTTTTCCTCAAGGTCACTGACCTTTTCGACAAGGTCACTGACCTTTTCGACAAGGTCACTGACCTTTTCGACAAGGTCACTGACCTTTTCGACAAGGTCACTGACCTTTTCGACATGGTCACTGACCTTTTCGACAAGGCCACTGAACTTTTCAGCAAGGTCACTGACCTTTCCGACAAGGTCACTGAACATTTCAGCAAGGTCACTGACCTTTTCAACAAGGTCACTGACTTTTTCAACAGGGTCACCGAACTTTTCAACAAGGTCACTGACATTTTCGACAAGGTCACGAATTTTTCAGCAAGGTCACAGACCTTTTCAGTAAGGTCACTGACCTTTTCAATAAGGTCACTGACCTTTTGACCAGGGTCACTGACCTTTTCGACAAGGCCACTGAACTTTTCAGCAAGGTCACTGACCTTTTCGACAAGGTCACTGACCTTTTTGACCAGGTTCACTGAACTTTTCAGCAAGGTCACTGACCCTTTCGGCAAGGTCACGAACTTTTCAGCAAGGTCACTGACCTTTTCAATAGAGTCACTGACCTTTTCAAATGGGTCTCTGACCTTTTCAACAGGGGCACTGACCTTGCTTACTGGAAATGACCTTGCTTATTAGCAGAGATCTAACTGGTTCTAACTAACCGGTCCGGTAGTTGGGCTGTCTGTCTGGTGGCCAAGTTAGCCCGTTGTAGGCCACATTGGCTGGCTGGTGGCAAGGTTGGCTGGCCGGTGGCAAGGTTGGCTGGCTGGTCCTGATTTGCTAGCTGGTGGCAAGGTTGGCTAGCAGATAGCCAGGTCGGCTGGTTGGCAGCAAGCTTGGCTGGCTGGTGGCAAGGTCTGCTAGCTGGTGGTAGGTCGGCTGGTTGGCGGTAGCGTTGGCTGGCTGGTGGCAAGGCTGGCAGGCAGGGGCTAGGTTGGCTGGCTGGTGGCAAGGTAGGTGACTGGGGCAAGGTTGGCTGGCTGGTGGTCAGGTTGGCTGGCTGGTCCTGATTTGCTAGCTGGTGGCAAGGTCGGCTAGCAGATGGCCAGGTCGGCAGGTTGGCAGCAAGGTTGGCTGGCTGGCGGCAAGAGAGCCAGGCAGATTGGCTGGCTGGTGGCAAGGTTGGCTGGCCGGGGGCAAGATGGGTGCCTGGTGGCAAAGTTGGCTTTGTGGAGGTCAGGTTGGCTGGCTGGTCCTGTTTTGCTGGCTGGTAGCAAGGTTAGCTAGCAGATGGCCAGGTCGGCTGGTTGGCAGCAAGGTTGGCTGACTGGTGACAAAGCTGACTGGCAGGGGCCAAGTTGGCTGGCTGGTGGCAAGATGGGTGGCTTGTGGCAAGTTTGGCTGCCTGATGGTCAGGTTGGTCGGCTGGTGGCTAAATTGGATGGCATCTGGCCAGGTTGGTTGGCTGGTGGCCAAGTTGACTGGTTGTTGGCCAGATTAGCTGGCTGGTGGCAAGGTTGGCTGGGCGGAGGCAAGGTGCGTGGCTGGTGGCAAAGTTGGCTGGCAGGTGGCCAGGTTGGTTGGCTGGTTGTTGGCCAGATTGGCTGGCTGGTGGCAAGGTTAGCTGGCTGGTGGCAAGGTTAGCTGGCTGGTGGCAAGTTGGGTGACTGGGGGCAAGGTTGGCTGGCTGGTGGTCAGGTTGGCTGGCTGGTCCTGATTTGCTAGCTGGTGGCAAGGTTAGCTAGCAGGTGGCCAGCTCAGCTGATTGGCGGCAAGGTTGGCTGACTGGTGGCAAAGCTGGCAGGCTACTGGCCAAGTTGGCTGGCTGCTGGCTAAGTTGGATGGCCGGTGGCCAGGTTAGCTGGCTGGTGGCAAGGTGGGTGACTTGCGGCAAGGTTGGCTGGCTGGTGGCAAGGTGGGTGACTGGGGGCAAGGTTGGCTGTCTGGTGGTCTGGTTGGTTGGCTGGTGGCCAGGTTGGCTGGTTGTTGGCCAGATTGGCTGGCTGGTGGCAAGGTTAGCTGGCTGGTGGCAAGGTGGGTGACTGGTGGTAAGGTTAGCTGGCTGGTGGCAAGGTGGGTGACTGGGGGCAAAGCTGGCAGGCTATTGGCCAAGTTGGCTGGCTGCTGGCAAGGTTGGTTGGCTGGTGGCCAGGTTGGCTGGTTGTTGGCCAGATTGGCTGGCTGGTGGCAAGGTTTGCTGGCTGGTGGCGAGGTGGGCTGATTGGTGGCAAGGTTGGCTGACTGGTGACAAAGCTGGCAGGCTATTGGCCAAGTTGGCTGGCTGCTGGCAAGGTTGGTTGGCTGGTGGCCAGGTTGGCTGGTTGTTGGCCAGATTGGCTGGCTGGTGGCAAGGTTAGCTGGCTGGTGGCAAGGTGGGTGACTGGTGGCAAGGTTAGCTGGCTGGTGGCAAGGTGGGTGACTGGGGGCAAGGTTGGCTGTCTGGTGGTCTGGTTGGTTGGCTGGTGGCCAGGTTGGCTGGTTGTTGGCCAGATTGGCTGGCTGGTGGCAAGGTTAGCTGGCTGGTGGCAAGGTGGGTGACTGGTGGTAAGGTTAGCTGGCTGGTGGCAAGGTGGGTGACTGGAGGCAAGGTTGGCTGGCTGGTCCTGATTTGCTAGCTGGTGGCAAGGTTGGCTAGAAGGTGGCCAGGTCGGGCTGTTGGCCGCAAGGTTGGCTAACTGGTGGAGAAGCTGGCAGGCTATTGGCCAAGTTGGCTGGCTGCTGGCTAAGTTGGATGGCAGGTGGCCAGGTTAGCTGTCTGGTGGCAAGATAGCCAGGTGGCCAGTCGTCTGGCTACCTGGCGACAAGGGTATCTGACTGGTAGCAAAGCAGCCTGTCAGGGGTCAGGTTGGCTGACTGGCGACATGGGTGGCGGTCTGGGGGCCAAGTTGGCTGGTTGTTGGTCAGATTGGCTGGCTGGTGGTCAGGTTGGCTGGCTGGTCCTGATTTGCTAGCTGGTGGCAAGTTTGGCTAGCAGGTGGCCAGCTCGGCTGATTGGCGGCAAGGTTGGCTAACTGGTGGAGAAGCTGGCAGGCTATTGGCCAAGTTGGCTGGCTGCTGGCTAAGTTGGATGGCAGGTGGCCAGGTTAGCTGTCTGGTGGCAAGATAGCCAGGTGGTCAGGTCGTCTGGCTACCTGGCGACAAGGGTATCTGACTGGTGGCAAAGCTGGCTGGCAGGGGTCAGGTTAGCTGGCTGGCGGTCTGGGGGCCAAGTTGGCTGGTTGTTGGCCAGATTAGCTGACTGGGGCATGGTTGGCTGGCCGGAGGCAAGGTGGGTGGCTGGTGGCAAAGTTGGCTTTGTGGTGGTCAGGTTGGCTGGCTGGTCCTATTTTGCTGGCTGGTGGCGAGGTTAGCTAGCAGATGGCCAGGTCGGCTGGTTGGCAGCAAGGTTGGCCGACTGGTGACAAAGCTCGCTGGCAGCGGCCAGGTTGGCTGGTTGGTGGCAACGTTGGCTGGGTGGAGGCAAGGTGGGTGGCTGGTGGCAAAGTTGGCTGGCAGGTGGCCAGGTTGGTTGGCTGGTGGCCAGGTTGGCTTGTTGTTTGCCAGATTGGCTGGCTGGTGGCAAGATGGGTGGCTTGTGACAAGTTTGGCTTTTCTGATGGTCAGGTTGGCCGGCTGGTGGCTAAGTTGGATGGCATTTGGCCAGGTTGGTTTCCTGGTGGCCAGGTTGGCTGGGTGGTGGCTAGTTGACTGGCTGGTGGTCAGGTTGGCCCGCTGGTGGCCAGGTTTCCTGGCTGGTAGCTTAGTTGGCTGGCAGGTGGCCAGGTTGGCTGGCTGGTGGCAAGGTGGGTGGCTGGTGGCAAGGTTGGCTGGGTGGTCCAGAATTGCTGGCTGGTGGCAAGGTTGGCTAGCTGGTGGTAGGTCGGCTGGTTGGCGGTAACGTTGGCTGACTGATGGCCAAGCTGGCTGGCAGGGGCCAGGTTGGCTGGCTGGCGACATGGGTGGCTGTCTGGGGGCCAAGTTGGCTGGTTGTTTTCCAGATTGGCTGGCTGGTGGCTACGTTGGCTGGCCGGAGGCAAGGTGGGTGGCTGGAAGCAAGGTTGGCTGGCAGGTGGCAGGACTGACTGACAGGTGGCCAGGTTGGCTCGGTGGTGGTTGGGTTGGCCTCCTCCTGATCGCCTGGTTAGCTGGCTGGTTGCCAGATTAGCTCGCTGGTTGCCAGGCTAGCTGTAAGTAAGTCGGCTGTCTGGTGGTCAGGTTGTTGGGCTGGTGGCCGTTAGATGGCAACGTACAACAAGAAGCGTGCAACGTGCAAACTGCAATGTGCAACATGCAAACTGCAACGTGCAATGTGCAAATTGCAACATGCAACGTGCAACATGCAACGTGCAACGTGCGACATGCAACGTGCAACATGCAACGTGCTACATGCAACGTGCAACATGCAACGTGCAACATGCAACGTGCGACATGCAACGTGCGACATGCGACGTGCAACATGCAACATAAAATATGCAACCTGCAACATGCAACGTGCAACATGCACCGTGAAACGTGCAACGTGCAACATGCAACATGCAACGTGCGACATGCAACGTGCAACATGCAACGTGCGGCATGCAACGTGCAACATGCAACGTGCTACATCCAACGTGCTACATGCAACGTGCAACATGCAACGTGCAACACGCAACGTGAGACATGCAACGTGCGACATGCGATGTGCAACATGCAACATGCGATATGCAACCTGCAACATGCAACGTGCAACATGCAATGTGCAACATGCAACGTGCAACATGCAACGTGCAACGTACAACATGCAACGTGCAACATGCAACGTGCAACATGCAACCTGCAACGCGCAACATGCAACATCCCAAGTGAAAGGTGCAACGTACAACATGCAACCTGCAACGCGCAACATGCAAGGCGCAACACGAAACGTGCGCAGCAACGTGCGTGCAACGTACAATATGCAACCTGCAACGTGGAACATGCGACGTGCAACATGCAACGCACACCGTGCAACGTGTGACGTGCAACGTGCAACGCGCAGCGTGAAACGTGAAACAAGCGACCCCCAACGTGGAGCGTGCAAAGTGAACCGTGCAACGTGCAACGTACAAACCTACAACATGCAATGTGCAATGTATAACGTGTAACGCGCAACGTGCGACGTGCAAAGTGCAACGTGCAATGTGCAACGTACAACATGCAACGTTCAACATGCAGCGTGCCAAATGAAACATGCAACGTGTGAATGCGACGCACGCTGCATCCTGCAACATGCCACCTGCAACGTGCAACGATCTTGCAACCAGAAGGCCAACAAAATTGGTTACCAGCATGCCAATCCGGCCACCTGCAAGCCAGCTAAGCCGGCCACCTGCCAGCCTAACTGGCCGCCAAGCAACCCTGCCAACAGCCAGCCTACGTGGCCATGGCCACCAGTCCCCCAATCTGGACCCGCCAGCCAACCAACCTTGCAAGCAGCCAGCCATCCTTGCCACCAGCCAGCCACTCTTGCCAGGAGTCAGTCAACCTTGCCACCGGCCAGTCCACCTTGCCACCATTTGGAATATCTGGGAATCCGAAAGCCAACCCTGCCGAGGGCCAACCAACCTGGCCCCCAGCCAACTGACCCGGCCACCAACCGGCTTCACTGGCCACCAGCCAGCTAACCTGGCCACCAGCCAGCTGACCTGGCCACCAGCCAGCCAATCTACCCACCAGCCAGCCAACCTGGCTGCAAGCCAGCCAGCTTTGTCACCAGCCAGCCACCCTTGTCGCCAGGTAGCCAGACGACCTGACCTCCTAGCTATCTTGCCACCAGCCAGCCAACCTGGCCTCCTGCCAGCCAACCCGGCTACCTGCCATCCAACTTAGCCAACAGCCAGCTAACCTGGCCACCAGCCAGCTGACCTGGCCACCAGCCAGCCAACCTGCCCACCAGCCAGCCAGCTTCGTCACCAGTCAGCCACCCTTGTCGCCAGGTAGCCAGACGACCTGGCCACCCCGCTATCTTGCCACCAGCAAGCCAACCTGGCCAACAGCCAGCTAATCAGACCTCCAGGAGGCCAACCTAACAACCACTCAACCAACCTGGCCACCAGCCTACCTAGCCACCAGCCAGCCAACCTGGACACCAGCCAGCTAACCTGGCAACCAGCCAGCCAACAAGGCCACCAGCCAACTTGGTCACCAGCAAACCTGGCCACCAGCCAGCCAACCTGCCCACCAGCCAGCCAACCTGGCTGCAAGCCAGCCAGCTTTGTTACCAGTCAGCCACCCTTGTCGCTAGGTAGCCAGACGACCTGGCCATCTCGCTATCTTGCCACCAGCAAGCCAACCTGGCCAGCTAATCAGACCACCAGGAGGCCAACCTAACAACCACTCAACCAACCTGGCCACCAGCCTACCTAGCCACCAGCCAGCCAACCTGGACACCAGCCAGCTAACCTGGCAACCAGCCAGCCAACAAGGCCACCAGCCAACTTGGTCACCAGCAAACCTGGCCACCAGCCAGCCAACGCACCTGACCAGCAACCTGCCAACCCTGCCAAAAACCAGCCAGCAAACCGGGCCACCAACCAGCTTCCCTGACCACCAGCCAGCCAACTTGTCCACCAGCCAGCTAACCTGGCAACCCAGCCAGCTAGCCTGGCCACGAGCTAACCAACCGGGCCACCAGCTAGCTACCCTGGCCACCAGCCAGCCATCCTGGCCACCAGCCGGCCAACCTGGCCAACAACCAGACAACCTGGCCAACAGCAAGCCAACCTGGCCACCAGCCAGCCAACCTGGCAAACAGCCAGACAACCTGGCCAAGGTCACTGAATATTTCAACAAAGGTCATTGAAGTTCGCTGACCTTTTCAACAAGGTCACGAACTTTTCAGCAAGGTCACTGACCTTTCCGACAAGGTCACTGAACTTTTCAGCAAGGTCACTGACCCTTTCAACAAGGTCACCGACCTTTTCGACAAGGTCACTGAACTTTTCAATGGGGTCACTGAACTTCTCAACAAGGTCACTGAACTTTTGATCAGGGTCACTGAACTTTTCCATAAGGTCACTGACCTTTTCGACAAGGTCACTGACCTTTTCGACAAGGCCACTGAACTTTTCAACAAGGTCACTGACTTTTTCAACATGGTCACTGAACTTTTCAACAAGGTCACTGACCTTTTCGGCAAGGTCACTGACCTTTTCGACAAGGCCACTGAACTTTTCAGCAAGGTCACTGACCTTTTCGATAAGGTCACTGACATTTCTGACAAGGCCACTGAACTTTTCAACAAGGTCACTGACCTTTTCAACAAGGTCACTGACTTTTTCAACAGGGCACTGAACTTTTCAACAAGGTCACTGACCTTTTCGACAAGGTCACTGACCTTTTCGACAAGACCACTGAACTTTTCAACAAGGTCACTGACCTTTTCGGCAAGGTCACTGACCTTTTCGGCAAGGTCGCTGACCTTTTCGACAAGGCCACTGAACTTTTCAGCAAGGTCACTAACCTTTTCGACAAGGTCACGAACTTTTCAGCAAGGTCGCTGACCTTTTCGATAGGGTCACTGACCTTTTGACCAGGGTCACTGAACTTTTCAACAAGGTCACTGACCTTTTCGGCAAGGTCACTGACCCTTTCGACAAGGTCACGAACTTTTCAGCAAGGTCACTGACCTTTTCAAAGGGGTCACTGCCCTTTTCAAAAGGGTCACTGACCTTTTCAACAGGGGCACTGACCTTGCCTACCGGAAATGACCTTGCTTAATGGCAGTGACCTTGCTTATTAGCAGAGATCTAACTAACTGGTTCTAACTAACTGGTCAGGTTGGGTCTCCGGTAGCTAGGGTGTCTGTCTGGTGGCCAGGTTAGCTGGTTGGAGGCCACATTCGCTGGCTGGTGGCGAGGTTGGCTTGCCGGTGGCAAGGTGGGTGGCTGGTGGCAAGGTTGGCTGGCTGGTGGTCAGGTTGGCTGGCTGGTCCAGAATTGCTGGCTGGTGGCAAGGTTGGCTAGCAGGTGGTAGGTCGGCTGGTTGGCGATAACGTTGGCTGGCTGGTGGCAAAGCTGGCTGGCAGAGGCCAGGTTGGCTGGCTGGTGGTCAGGTTGGCTGGCTGGCCCTGATTTGCTAGCTGGTGGCAAGGTTGGCTAGCAGATGGCCAGGTCGGCTGATTGGCAGCAAGGTTGGCTGGCTGGTGGCAAGATAGCCAGGTGGCTAGGTCGTCTGGCTAATTGGCGGCAAGGTTAGCTGACTGGTGGCAAAACTGGCAGGCTATTGGCCAAGCTGGCTGGCTGCTGGAGCCAAGTTGGCTGGTAGTAGGCCAGATTGGCTGGCTGGTGGCAAGGTTGCCTGGGTGGTGTTCAGGTTGGTTGGCTGGTCCTGATTTGCTGGCTGGTGGCAAGGTTGGCTAGCAGGTGGCAAGCTGGGCTGATGGCGGCTAGGTTGGCTGGCCGGAGGCAAGGTGGGTGGATGGTGGCAAGGTTGGCTTTGTGGTATTCAGGTTGACTGGCTGGTCCTGTTTTGCTGGCTGGTGGCAAGGTTAGCTAGCAGATGGCCAGGTCGGCTGGTTGGCAGCAAGGTTGGCTGACTGGTGACAAAGCTGGCTGGCAGCGGCCAGGTTGGCTGGTTGGTGGCAAGGTTGGCTGGGCGGAGGCAAGGTGGGTGGCTGGTGGCAAAGTTGGCTGGCAGGTGGCCAGGTTGGCTGGTTGTTGGCCAGATTGGCTGGCTGGTGGCAAGGTTGGCTAACAGGTGGTAGGTCGGCTGGTTGGCGGTAACGTTGGCTGACTGGTGGCAAAGCTGGCTGGCAGGGGCCAGGTTAGCTGGCTGGTGGCAAGGTTGGCTGGCCGGAGGCAAGGTGGGTGGCTGGTGGCAAGGTAGGCTAGCAGGTGGCCAGCTCGGCTGATTGGCGGCAAGGTTAGCTGACTGGTGGCAAAACTGGCAGGCTATTGGCTAAGTAGGCTGGCTGCTGACGCCAAGTTGGCTGGTTGTAGGCCAGATTGGCTGGCTGGTGGCAAGGTTGGCTGGCTGGACCAAATTTGCTGGCTTGTGGCAAGGTATACTAGCAGATGGCCAGGTCGGCTGATTGGCAGCAAGGTTGGCTGGCTGGTGGCAAGATAGCCAGGTGGCCAGGTCGTCTGGCTACCTGGCGACAAGGGTGGCTGACTGGTGGCAAAGCTGGCTGGCAGGGGTCAGGTTGGCTAGCTGGCGCCAAGTTGGCTGGTTATAGGCCCGAATTGCTGGCTGGTGGCAAGGTTGGCTAGCAGATGGCCAGTTCGGCTGGTTGGCAGCAAGGTTGGCTGGCTGGTGGCAAGATAGCCAGTTGGCCAGGTCGTCTGGCTACCTGGCGACAAGGGTGGCTGACTGATGGCAAAGCTGGCTGGCAGGGGTCAGGTTGGCTGGCTGGCGACATGTGTGGCTGTCTGGGGCCAAGTTGGCTGGTTGTTGGCCAGATTGGCTAGCTGGTGGCAAGGTTGGCTGGCTGGTCCTGATTTGCTAGCTGGTGGCAAGGTTGGCTAGCAGATGGCCATGTCGGCTGGTTGGCAGCAAGGTTGGCTGGCTGGCGGCAAGGTTGGCTAGCAGGTGGTAGGTCGGCTGGTTGGCGGTAACGTTGGCTGGCTGGTGGCAAAGCTGGCAGGCAGGGCCCAGGTTGGCTGGCTGGTGGCAAGGTGGGTGACTGGGGGCAAGGTTGGCTGGCTGGTGGTCAGGTTGGCTGGCTGGTCCTGATTTTCTAGCTAGTGACAAGGTTGGCTAGCAGATGGCCAGGTCGGCTGGTTGGCAGCAAGGTATGCTGGCTGGCGGCAAGATAGCCAGGTGGCAAGGTCCTCTTGCTACCTGGCGACAAGGGTGGCTGACTGGTGGCAAAGCTGGCTGGCAGGGGTCAGGTTGGCTGGCTGGCGACATGGGTGGCTGACTGGGGGCCAAATTGACTGGTTCTTGGCCAGATTGCCTGGCTGGTGGCAAGGTTGGCTGGCTGGTGGCAAGGTTGGCTGGCTGGTCCTGTTTTTCTGGCTGGTGGCAAGGTTAGCTAGCAGATGGCCAGGTCGGCTGGCTGGCTATTGGCCAAGTTGGCTGGCCGGTGGCTAAGGTAGATGGCAGGTAGCCAGGTTGGCTGACAGGTGGCCTGGTTGGCTGGCTGGTGGCAAGATAGCCAGGTGGCCAGGTCGTCTGGCTACCTGGCGACAAGAGTGGCTGACTGGTGACAAGGCTGGCTGGCAGGGGCCAGGTTGGCTGGCTGGTTTCAAATCGGGTGGCTTGTAGCAAGTTTGGCTGGCTGATGGTCAGGTTGGCCGGCCGGAGGCTAAATTGGATGGCATTTGGCCAGGTTGGTTGGCTGGTGGCCAAGTTGGCTGGTTGTTTTCCAGATTGGCTGGTTGTTGGCCAGATTGGGTGGCTGTTGGCCAGGTCGGCAGGCTGGTGGTCAGGGAAGCTGGTTGGTGGCTCGTTTAGCTGGCTGGTTATTGACAGGGCTGGCTGGTTGCTGCTCAGGTGCGTTGGCTGGCGGCAAAGTTGACTGTCTGGTGGCAAAGCTGTCTGGCAGGTGTACGGGTTGGCTGGCTAGTGGCCAGCTTGGGAGGCTGGGAGCCAAGTTGGCTGGCTGGTGGTCCGGTTGGGCGGTTGGAGGCCAGCTTGGTTGGCTGGTGTAAAGGTTGGTTGCCTAGTGGCTAGGTTAGCTGGCTGGTTGCTAGTTTGGCTGGCTGGTGGCCTGGTTAGCTATCTGGTGACCAGACTGGCTGGCTGGTGGCAAGGTTGGCTGTCAGGTGGCCAGGTTGGCTGGCTGGTGGCAAGGTTGGCTGACTGGTGGCAAAGCTGGCAGGCTATTGGCCAAGTTGGCTGGCTGCTGGCTAAGTTGGATGGTAGGTGGCCAGGTTAGGTGGCTAGTGGCAAGATAGCCAGGTGACCATTTCGGCTGGCTGGCGACATGGGTGGCTCTCTGGGGGCCAAGTTGGATGGATGTAGGCCAGATTGGGTGGCTGGTGGCAAGGTTGGCTGGCCGGAGGCAAGGTGGGTGGCTGGTGGCAAAGTTGGCTGGCTGGTGGCAAGTTTGGCTGGCTGGTGGTCAGGTTGGCCGGCTGGTGGCTAAATTGGAAGGCATTTGGCCAGGTTGGTGGCTAACTGGTGGCAAAGCTGGCTGGCAGGGGCCAGTTTGGCTGGCTGGTGGCAAGTTTGGCTGACTGATGTTCAGGTTGGCCGGCTGGTGGCTAAACTGGATCACATTTGGCCAGGTTGGTTGGCTGGTGGCCAGGTTAGCTGGCTGTCGGCAAGATCAACTAGTGGGTGGCCAGGTTGGCCGGCCGGTGGCCAGGATGGCTGGCCGGTGGCCAGGTTGGCTGGCTGGTTGGTTGGCTGGTGGCTAGGTTGGGTGCCTGGTGGCTAGGTTAACTTAATGGTTGCCAGGTTGGCTGGCTGGTTGCCAGGTTGACTGGCTGGTGGCCAGGTTGGCTGCCTGGTGGTTAGGTCAACTGGATGGTTGCCAGGTTAGCTGGCTGGTTGCCAGGTTAGCTGGCTGGTTGCCAGGTTAGCTGGCCGATGGAAAGTTTTTCTGGATGTTGATCGATTTGGTTGGCTGATGGCCAGGTTGGCTGGCTGATGGGCATATTAGCGGGCCGGTAGCCAGGGCCAGTGTGGGTGGCTGTTAGCCAGGTTGGCTGACTGGTGGCCAAGGTGGCTGTCTGGGTCGGGTTCTCTGGCTATGGGCCAGCTTGACTGACTGGTGGTCAGACTATCAGGCTGGTGGCCAGGTTAGCTGTTTGTCGGCAAGAACAGCTAGTCGGTGGCCAGCTTGGCTGGCTGGTGGCAGTATTTTCTGGCTGTTGGCAAAGCTGACTGCCTGGTGGCTAGATTGGCTGGCTGGTGGCGAGGTTAACTGGCTGGTCCCGATTTGCTGGCTGGTGGCAATGTTGGCTAGCAGGTGGTCAGGTCGGCTGGCTGGGGGCAGGGGTGGCTGACTGGTGGCAAAGCTGGCTGGCTATTGGTCAAGTTGCCTGGCTGGTGGCTAGGTTGGATGGCAGGTGGCCAGGTTGGTTGACTGGTGGCCAGGTTGGCTGGCTGGTGGCTAGGTTAGCTGGGTGGTTGTCAGATTGGCTGGCTGGTTGCCAGGTTGACTGGCTGGTGGCCAGGTTGGCTGCCTGGTGGTTAGGTTAACTGGATGGTTCCCAGGTTAGCTGGCTTTTGGCCAGGTTAGCTGGCCGGTGGCAAGTTTTTCTGGATATTGATCGATTTGGTTGGCTGATGGCCAGGTTGGCTGGCTGATGGGCATATTAGCGGGCTGGTAGCCAGAGCCAGTGTTGGTGGCTGTTGGCCAAGTTGGCTGACTGGTGGCCAAGGTGGCTCTCTGGGGCCGAGTTCTCTGGCTGTGGGCCAGCTTGACTGACTGGTGGTCAGACTATCAGGCTGGTGGCCAGGTTAGCTGGCTGTCGGCAAGAATAACTAGTCGGTGGCCAGGTTGGCTGGCTGGTGGCAGTATTTTCTGGCTAATGGCAAAGCTGACTGGTGGGTGGCTAGGTTGGCTGTCTGGTGGCAAGTTTGGCTGACGATGTGCAACGTAAAACGTGCATCGCGGAACCTGCAGAGCGCCACGGGCAGTGTGAAACGATTAACGTGGATCGTGCAACACGGAACGTCCAACCTGCAACGTACAGTGTGCAACGTAAGACGTGCAACGTTCAGAGTGCCACGAGTAGTGTGAAATGTGCAACGTGCAAAGTTCGACGTGCAACATGCATCGTCCAACGTGTAGAATGCAATGTGCAGCGGGGAATGAGCTACGAGAAAAGTGAAAAATGCCATGTGCAGTGAGCAACGTGCGACGTGCAACGGGCAACATGCAACGTGCAATATGCGACGTGCAACGAGCATAACGCAACGTGCAACGTGCAAAATACAAGATCCAACGTGCAACGTGCAACTAACAACTCGGCCACCAGCCAGACAACTGTTCACCATCTAGCCAACCTGGCAACCAACCCGGCCACCTGCCAGCCAGCATGGCCACCAGTCGCCAGCGGAAACTGCAGTAACTTAGAACTCTTCGACTCAGCTGGTTGTATTAATACGACCCGCCATACAGCAGGTTTTCGATCAGCAAAAGTACAAGCGCATTCCTTTGCGCAAGAAAGTCTGTCTGTGAAAGCGGCACAACTAGTAGTTTAAGTATGACCTAGAACAATCTAGTTGTGTTTGAATACTTTCAGTTGGTTCAGTTCGTTACGTTCAACGTGAAGCACGCTTCATTCGCTGTTTTGACTTTAAATCACATAATGCTCAATTTCAAATACGTTTTACTTAGTTTGATTACTACTCCATTCGTAGTTGTTAAAACTGAATTATGGCCAGTTCCTAAGGACGCACTCAAGTGGAACTACAGTATATTAAAAAATCAAAACATGGTCCATGATCAAGAGGCCAGAGATGGGATTAAGGACAAGCAAAGCAAAGGTAAAAAGTGCCAGAGAACTAAGATGTTAATGTATTTAGATTCACGTTTCTTAATCGGTTAAGCTTTTAAATTGTTTCGTGTTCCCACTGATGGTGAGTGTTTATCCATCGACGGTCGAAGGCATGGAACTTGTTTGAATGTATATGAATGCCGTCTAAAAGGTGGAGATGCTAAAGGCGAATGCGCCATGGGATTTGGTGTATGTTGTATTTGTATGGATAACACAATTTGTCTGTGTCCTTTTGATTACATCTGTTTTCCTATTAGTTACCGCCGCTTGCAATCAAACTGTGTCGAATAATCGAACTTATATCATATCGCCAAGTTTTCCCGATTCTATGCACAGTAACTTGACATCATGCAAATTTGAAATGGAAGTGATGGATGCCCATATAAGCCAGCTTCGTATTGAATTTAAACATTTCTCGGTTGGACAACCTAACAGAAAAACTGGGATATGCGATAATGACGTCTTCAATATAAGTGGAGGTCCGTTAGGGTCATTTCTACTTTGTGGACAAAATAGTGGACAACACAGTAAATATTTTATCTAAATATACGTATACCCTGGTGGTCAAAGAGTTAGAAACGATGCCTTTTTGAGGGTCAATGTAATGGTCAGGTGCTATTTTTTAGGGTCCGTCCGTCCGTCTGTCTCCAGGATGTATCTCATGAACCGTGATAGTTAGACAGTTGAAATGTTCACAGATGTTGTATTTCTGTTGCCGCTATAACAACAGATACTAAAAACAGAATAATATAAATATTTAAGGGGGCTCCCATACAATAGACATGATTTTAATTTTCAAAAAATCCCCTTGGTCACATACTGACTGACCTAAGGTTAGTCGACAATATCCCACAACCAGTAGCAAACCTCCGAACCTTGATCCGTATTGTGTCTTTGTTGTATTCATCTTAGCTGCAAACCTTTTTTCTATAATTATTGTTATTCATCTTTCACCTCCTTGCTGTCAAGTAATATAATTGATAGGTATTAGAGCACTGCACGAGTACATACAGCATCGTACGATTACGATTTTTTTTTTTTTTTAGAAACTCGCGCAGGTTCAAGAGTTTTTATTTATATATTCTCTTATGATGTGCCTATAGACACACAACCTGAACGGAGTGCAGTGGTTTGGGTCGTTGACGTTCGTTCACTACTCCCAGGGGTGTTTATCCTAGATAGGACGAGAGCCAACCAAATTCCGATTGGGTCCGTACTAATTCGTTCGAGCACTTTAATATTGCATACGCAGAGGACGAATTTCAGTTGACCATATACTGTGAGTGTTATGCCTGCAGCAGTACGTCTGGTCACTTTCCATTCACAACTGCGTTGCATACTTTTTGTCCGTATAGGAATTACTTTTACTTGGCTATGAAGCGAATTTGAACTATAGACCTTCCGCTCGGCGGTCGATTATGTTGACCACTGCACCACGGCCACTCGAATACGAACACTCGTCCGACGAGTAAAACGAGTACCCGTGTGTACTCGGCATCGGGCAGCTAAAAAGTATTCGCATCGTTTCGCATCGGCATCGGCAAGTAGTACTGTATTCGGCATCGTTCGCATCGGGGCATCGGCGAGTATGTACTCATCCTGCATCGTTAGGTTTCGGTATCATCGAAATTGTGCTTATGCTGAAGAAATACATAACCTTGTATGAGGGATCCATATGACGGGGGAGAAATAGGACACTAGACAAATTCAAAACAGAAAGTTCACTTTATTAGCCACCAGTAAATATGTATAATAAAGCATAGTGTAGTATGTATTTTCCAGTAAAAAGATAGTACTACAGTTTGAAGGAAATATGGAAAAAAAAAAACAGTCCTCGATATATGTACATTTATGTATTAATCATATGTACATAAGTACAGGAAGAAATATGTTGTCCTATACTTCGTTTAGTAATCTTTTCCTGGAAAATGCAAAAACAGTATGGCATCTAAATTCTCCCCCTTCGATTTTTCAAATCGAAAGCAACGTATCAAATTTTGTGTTCCTACCTGAAGTGCACTCTTGGCTGTCAGTTTTTCAAGGACATTATCACCATTCACGATACCTATGTACCTACTCGCTACCATGCGCGATGCCACGATGCAGTTCTAACGATTGTTACTCATAATCATTCCAGATAAGGAATCGGCGATGCATTCAGAAACGATGCCGAGTACGTAATCGCATCGGTTGGTGTTATACTCGGCGATTATTACTCCGAATACTTTTTACGTACTCATGGGCATATAATTATTATTCCGCTCCTTTCCCTTTCTGATAGGTTAAGATATCAAATATTGTAAGCAAAAATAATCTATTTTCACTAAAGTCCCTTGGTCGCATACTAAGCCGAGGTTAGTCAAACTAACTTTGGATAATATACCATAGCCAGAACCACACTTCCAAGCTTTGATCCCTATTGTGTCCTTGAGATATCGATACTAGCTGCAACCCTTTTTTCTTTAATTATTGTTATTCACCTTTTCACCTCCTTGCTGTCAAGTAAGATAATTGATTTGAATTCAATGGACACTTGGATGATCAACTATCTCATCATGAAGATTTTTGATCATCAAAGTAATATGCCTATAACCTGCCTGCAACCAAGATCTGTCCCCATCTAAAAAATCATTTCAAACGGATAAGCCGTTTAAATGTGATGGGGTAACATACAACGTCTCCATCATTTTTATATATGTATACAGATGGAACCCTTCGTGCGCGAGTTCGACTCGCACTTGGCCGGTTTTTTTTTTACCGCTTCATTATGCCATCTACCAGATTAACAACCGTTTCTTTGTTCCTCGGGGTTGGATTCAAAGACTCTCCGGGCTGGAGCGGTGGTGTCCATTCGCTCTACATGGTCTAGCCATCCCTAGACGCCTGACTAGACTCATGTCGCTGTACAGCCCGTGGTTGAATCTTTTCCTCCATCCTCCGTCTGCGTTTATAGGCCCGAAAATCACACGCAAAATCTTTCTCTCGAACCGACCAAGGGCCTCCTCATCCGCTTCTCATAGTGTCCATGCTTCTGCGCCGTACAACAGGACCGGGATGGTAAGGGTCTTAGATAGAGTCAACTTTGTCGTTCGGAAGAGGGCTCTATTACTCAATTGCCTCCCTAGCCCAAAGAAACAGCGATTGGCAAGAGTGATTCTGCGTTTGATTTCGGAACTGATGTCGTTGTTCCAGGTCACTGCGGAGCCAAGGTAGACGAAGTCCTTAACTACCTCGGACTTATAGCTGCCAATACAAACGTTCTGGCCAAGACGTCGGTGGTGAGCGTCCTTTTTTGATGACAGCGTATATTTAGTCCTGCCCTCGTTTACTGCCAAACCAACTTTCGCCGCCTCAATCTCAACACTCGCAAACGCCTCATTGACATCTCGCTGTGATCTACCTTGCGAGGATTTGAAATAGATTGTGCCTCTTGAATTGGCCAGTGGTTTTTGCACAATCATTTTTAATAAAGTGTTGAGAAATCACATGACAGCACATCGCCCTGCCTTCGACATCAAAACTATCGGTAAGGTGTTCACCGATTCGGATGGAGCAGCGAGCATTCTCCAAAATCATCCTGCATAGTCTGACAAGTTTAGCTGGTATGTCATAGGTAAACATAGCGTTGTATAGCTTATCTCTAATTACGCTGTCGTATGCGACTTTGAAGTCGACTTGTAATTCATTGGTTTTTTCCAGGATCTGCCGTAGTGTGAAGATTTGGTCGATTGTGGACTTCCCTGGTCTGAATCCGCACTAAACGGCAGAGAAGATATTGTAGGCGATGGTAAGGAGACTTATTCCTCTGTAGTTGGCGCAATGAGAGGGGTCTCCTTTCTTGTGGATCGGGCATACGATGCTGAGATTCCATTCCTCAGGCTTGCTTTCATCTAACCATATCTTACAGATGAGCTGGTGCATGCTCCTAACCAGATCATCCCCAGCTGCGTTGAAGAGCTCAGTAGACAGTCCGTCTGCGCCAGCAGCTTTATTCGACTTGAGTTTCGATATGGCAATCTTAACTTCGTCGAGGTCAGGGGGACGGAATTCTCTGCGGTCTTCGTCGTTAAGAAATATATCTTTCTGCCTGAAAGCTTCATATTGACTAACATCGCCGTTATACAGTCTGCAGAAGTGGGTTTTCCATATTCTCAGCATCAACTGCGATTCTACTACTAGGTGTCCATTCTCATCTCAGCAGGCTTCCGTTCTGGCTTTATAACCTTGGCATGTTCGCTTTATCTGTTGATAAAACTTTCGAGCATCACGCCTGCAGTAATACCGCTCCAAATCCTCAATCGCGCGCTTCTCGTGCTCTTTCTTCTTTCTTCTGAAAGCTTACGCTCCTCCCTTCTTCTTAACTCGTAGAGCTCATCACGAGCTGCTCTTGTTCTTTTATGCAGCGAGGCTTTATATGCACTCTGCTTCGCTGTTTGAATCCTCCTGCACTGGTCATCGAACCAGATGTTTCTTCGTGGTGGAGCCTTGAAGCCCAAAACTTCGGATGCAGAGCTTTTCAGGGCTTGTTTGCAAGGGTTCCACTGCTGTTCTATTGATAGCGTGGAGGGTTGAGGTGTATTGGAGAGCTTAAGTGAGACACGATCGTTAAAAGCACGAGCGGTTTCTGGCGATTGTAGCTTCCCGACGTCATAACTTTGTATTCTTACTCTACTCCGCTGCGTTCGTGATATCCGTAGGCGCATCTTGGCTACTACAAGATAGTGGTCCAAATCGATGGACTTCAGCTTGGTGTGGTATAAGTTTCATTAGCTCCCCTCTCATTTTAAGGATAGTGCTTATTTTGTATATTGGGTAGTTGTTGAGAAAATAAGCCTTATCCTGTAAGCTATAGTTCAGTTGTCTGTAGTATAACCGGTATTGTGAGGTTTGATCTTCAGATACAAATTGTTCGTGCATGTGCAAACTCATTTTATTCAATAAAGTTCCAAACTGTCTTCTTAGGGCAATTGAAACCTTGGGGTAAAGGCTAGGCTTAGTTCACAGTTCGAAGCGAATCATCTCCATTCTTGGGTAAGACTTCCTTCAATCGTAGTGATATGCGAAAGTACTATTCTGGGTAAACTAGTTTCTTCCATTTCCATCACTTTAGCCACATAATCAAAATGCATCCTCAAAGTGCCTATGAATATTGGCAATGACCTTCTTTCTCACCACCAGCCGCCACACCAAGCCGCCTCTCTCCACAAACATCACGTGCACAGGCAATGAGAGCTGTTGCAAATAGTCGCCATTCTTCCTCTACATGCGTTGGAACAGTTGGAATATGCTCAAACCTTTCGGAGATGTGCCGTAGGAAGTGCTGCCGCACCTCACTGCTCTGTAGTTTCTCCCACCGTATGCGTGTAACCACTCTTGGTTTCCGACTTGGCAGACGAGGTACTCTATCAGTAAGATACAGCTTACACAACACCAGGTGATGATCAGTTGACAGTTCAGCCCCTCTCAACACACGAACGTCACAAACCATCCGTTTTACACACGATGGTACCACAAAGAAACTATCAACGACTTCTGTTGAAGACTCCGACGATACCACGCATATTTATCAAGGTCTTTGTGCGGACAGAAGGTGTTCATAATGGACATGCCATTTGCATTTGCAAAAATCCAACAACCTCTCTCCGTTCGCGTTTTGATGAGGATCACCGTTCCTCCCAATCACACTCCTCCTCCGTGTCGTTACATCCACACCCACGTGGGCGTTGAAGTCCCTCATCAGGATCAAGGGCAGCGTCAACTTCATCCAGCAAAGTCGCATACACTGACTCCAGATTCGGTACATACACCTGCATCAGAGCCAAAATTGATCTTTCAAGCTTGAGTTTTAAGATCGCGACTCTCCCTCCTAATGGTATCCACTCCAACACCCTGTCCACCAGCCTGGGACTTATGAGTATCCCCACTCCCGCCTGTGTAGACATTTGAGGTGCAACTCCCTACAGGAAGAGTTTCCACCCATCCGAAAGGTCCACCGTTCTATATCATCTTTACTTTGTCGAAGAGATATGTACCTACGTTATCTAACCGATACCTGGCAGCTTCCTCAGCCAGCTCGAGATGCTTTCGTGTGAGCGATGAGACGTTCCATGTGCCCATCCTAAGTCGATGCCGTTGTCTGTTGCTTTTTACTCCTCGCATGCACTGGTTAGTGCATGGCGTGCATCCCCCGTCCACCTCCGTAATGGCTCACGAGGCCACTGCCGGGTTGCTCGTGACTTCTTCGGGCTAAGCCCGGCCGGCTGTCGAGCGGACCAGACGCTCGCATACTGCCACCATTTAGGCCTGGCTCCGAATGGGGCCCTGGTACACCAGGGTAGGCATTTTCCGAGGCAGGTCTCCTTTTCGTCATCCAGAGGGGTTCTGCGCTTCGTTACCCAGGTTTGAGCTGTACGAAAATCAATCCACACACCCCAAACCTGTTGCCCGCCCCCAACCTCGAGGAGGTCAAAAAAAGATGATCAAAACCACTAAAAGCAAAAGCAGCCGTTTCTAATCCTCCGACCACCACGGTACATATTAAAGAGTACATTCTAATCCTTGATATTCCTTCACAGTATACTACGATATTGGTAAAGCAAATTATGGTCGTCAGACATTAGATGATAACGGTAATATATAATTTTATTCTTCAATGAAACATCTTGAAATAATCGGTTGACATTAAGCTATTAGAATCACCATGGACTTTTCAAAACGACTTTCTCCGATTCGTTTTTGGGAAATTCGTATCCTATTCGTACCATTTAGTCAAAAAGCCCCATCCGGCTGTTTGCAATATTACACAAGTGTTGAGGGGATAGTGCGGGTAAGTACATACTTCGTATTTTGTTGAATAAAATGTATCTGTGAGGTTTTATTATCAGACGTTTAATTATGCCGAGAATGGGCGTCATTTGGCAAATCAACATTACAAGTCTTGTATCCGCCAATCGGCGGGCATGTGTTCTATTATGTACCAACTTTGCGATGATGACTCCTTTGGAATAGGGCCATCAATAAATACATCAACAACTTCATATGCAACAAATCTTATCAACAGTAATTCGTCATCAAACTTGCTATCGATTCCTTCAAGTAAGCCCATGAAATCGAATGTTGTGCAAAAATCTCGAATTTTCTAAAACTTCACTTTCATATGAGTTTTCGATAAGACATCCGAAATTTGAAAACACAGTTAACTACGTAATTGGAACTATTTCTTAATTGCTTATAATGATTGCTTTATTCTTTGGAGAATCGAGAGAGAACCGGCCCTTCATATTAGAGAGCTGTCCCCACTCAGCTACTTCACCAGCTGGCCAGCACAAACAGAGTTCATCTCATTTGGATACCTGGACACAGCGGCCATACAGGTAACGAACAGGCGGACCTAGTAGCAAGGAAAGGCTCTGCATCACCATGTATGATGTATGACAGCCTTTCTGCGGCAAACCCATCAGCACCACCAAATGTTGCATAAAAAATTGGTTAAGGAACACGACGGATCACTACTGGTTACAAACGAAAGGTAGCAGACAAGCCAAGTTGTTCTTCCCAACTACATCCCTTAGTAGAACGAAACAACTCCTCATGCTTTCGAGGAGTCAGATTCGCTTAATCACAGGTTTCCTTACTGGACACTGCCCAGTCAACAAACACCTCGAAACGATGGACATTATACAAGATGACACTTGCAGAATGTCTAATGAAGACGAAGAAAGAGCAGAGCACATACTATGCCACTGCAACTACCTGGTCAGTACACGTCATCGTCACTTAGGCAGGTATTATTTTGAAGCAGAAGAAATCCCTGCTAGCTCACTCCAAAGCATACTAAGCTTCATCACGAACTCAGGATTTTTGAGTGAACTGTAAGTGGGGGACATCACAATAGGCCCACTCGTGGCCGCAGTGATTAGGCGACTTTTTCCCACCCCCGTACCCTCTCTAACTCTAACTGTCCCCACTCAATTTACTTCTTTAAGAATCCTTACAAGTTCTCGATCGAGCTAAAAAGAGGACTGCAACTCCCACATTCGACGAGCTGCATTTTTACACGACCAAAAAACTGAGGCGTAAGATACTACAATGTCCCAAAGGTAGCAGAAGTTTTTGGTCTTTCGTCAAAAACATCAAGAACTCCGTCTCGTCGTCTATAACCACGCTCATCCACAATGACATTCCAGCTGTCAAACCCTTAGACAAAGCCAATCTGCTTGCTGCCCATTTCGCAGCAAACTCGCAGCTTCCCAGATCATCTTTGTCACCGCCTGTTCTGGAGTACGTTAATTCCACCATGGGACAAATTTACTTCCGTACTCGCACAGTTGCAAGGGTTCTTAAAGAACTTGACATACACAAATCCGCAGGTCCAGATGGTATTTCCCCAATAATTCTGAAGAGGTGTTCTTTTACGCTGGCAAAACCACTGCGTAAGCTTTTTCACTTTTCCTACTCTTCTGGACTCTACCCGAGTAGGTGGAAAACAGCATTTGTCCAGCCCATTCCCAAAAAGGGCGAATCTTCTTCTCTCTCCAATTACCGACCCATTGCACTAACGTCCCTTCTTTCCAAGGTCATGGAAACGCTGATAAATCGTCAGCTAATGAAATATCTTGAGTCGAAGAAACTCCTAAATGACCAGCAGTATGGTTTCCCAAGCAACAGATCCACTGGTGATTTGATGGTATATCTCACCGAGAAATGGAATCGTTCGCTCCACCAGGCGGGTGAGAGCAAAGTAGTTGCACTTGATATTTCGAAAGCATTTGACAGAGTTTGGCACGAAGCTCTTTTGTCGAAAATGCGTGCATTCGAGATCGACGACTCTCTTCTTCTATGGATTAGTAACTACCTTTCGAATCGTTCAATTCAAGTTGTTTTGGACGGATTCAAGTCTGATACTCACTTTGTATTTGCTGGTGTTCCCCAGGGCTCCGTTTTGTCTCCGACACTCTTTCTTATTTTTATAAATAACCTCTTGTCTGCTACTTCTAAACCAATCCATTCCTTCGTTGATGACAGTACCCTCAGCTTTACATATTCGTTCACTTCTTTGCGACCCTGCACTTTGACTGTGAGAGCACCGTGGCACAGTGGGTAGTGTGTTGGCCTCTAACGCCGATGACACGGGATCGAATCCCGACACAGCCATGTCATCGAACGTGTTTTTCACGGTGTTTCTCCTCAGCGGGGTTCTGACAAAACCCCCCGTAGTAAAATTGTCATGAAAAGCTTTTCGAAATTCGCCGTTCGGAACCGGCAATAAACTGTAGGTCCCTTTCACCTATGAGAAGCTCGGCTCAGGTCCTTCATCGACTGTAACGCCAACATACATACATACATACATACATACTTTGGCTGTAAATAGTGAGCGGTAGCGTATGTTACTTACTTACTTACTTATCAGGCCAGCGATCCATGGAGGATCTGAGCCTGAGCTATTGCTGCCTTCCATCCTTGACGGTCCCTGGCACGCTGCTTCCAGTTGTCAAGACCAAGATGTCTTACATACGCGATTACTTGGTCTTTATACCGGAGGTTCGGTCTTCCTCTTCTTCTCGAACCAGGAGGCTCGGAGTCGAAGACCCTCTTAGCTGGAGCGTTGATGTCCATGCGCTCGATGTGGCCGAGCCAGTGTAGTCGACGGATCCTTGCCTTCCGGACTACATCCACATCTTGGTACATCTCGTAGAGTTCGCGGTTGTGTCTTCTTCTCCATTCACCTTCCTCACAGGCAGTTCTTGGGTTCTTTTCTTTCGAAAGAACCCAAAATCAGCTCCGCTGTCCTGCTTATCGTCCAGTTTTCGGCTCCGTACAACAAGACTGGCAGAATGAGCGTTTGGTAAAGCACGACTTTTGTCTTTCGATTGAGGAGTTTTGACCCCAGTTGTTTGGACAAGCCGAAGTAGCAGCGGTTGCCAAGGACGATTCTATGCCGGATCTCCACTGTGGTGTCATTTGTGGAATTTACGTTTGCCCCGAGGTAGACAAACTCCTTAACTACCTCGAAATTGTAGCTGTCAATTGTTATATTTTGTCCCAGGTGGTGAGCGACGGATTGGTTTTTGCTTGACAGCATGTATTTCGTTTTGTCCTCATTGATCTTAAGACCAACTCATTTCGCCTGTTCTTCAATCGCCGTGAATGCTTCCACAATGCCACGGCGAGAACACGCAATGATGTCGATATCATCCGCGTATCCTAGCAGCTGGATGGACTTGTAAAAGATAGTGCCCTCCCTGTTGACGCCTGCCCGTCGCACTATCTGCTCCAGCACCAGGTTGAAGAAGTCACATGACAGCGCATCTCCTTGCCGAAATCCGGTGCATGTTTCGAATGGTTCCGAGGTCCTAGAACCGAATTGCACGGTGCATCGCGTGTTTTTTAGCGTGGCGCGACACAACTGGATCAGTTTTCCCGGGATCCTGAATTCGGCCATCGCACCAAACAGTTCTACACGATGAATGCTGTCGTATGCGGCTTTGAAATCGATGAAAAGATGGTGTGTATGGACTCGAAACTCGTGGGTCTTATCCAGAATTTGTCGAAGTGTGAAAATTTGGTCTATAGTCGATTTGCCGGGCCGGAAGCCGCACTGGTAGCTGCCAATTAGTGCGGTGCAAAATGGTTTTAAACGTTCACACAATACGCTGGACAGGATCTTGTATGCGACATTGAGCAGGGATATACCTCTTTAGTTCTTGCAAGAGTTAGGATCGCCTTTTTTGTGGATGGGGCACATAGAGCTGGTATTCCAGTCGTCGGGCATGCTTTCATCTTCCCAAATTCTGCAGATGATCTGGTGCATGCTCCCTACCAGAACATCGCCGCCAGCCTTGAAGAGCTCTGATGGCAAGCCATCAAAACCTGCGGCCTTGTTGTTCTTCAGCTTCTGAATTGCTGTGCCGACTTCTTCGATGCTGGGTGGGAGGACTATTTCAGCGGCTGGAGTTGAGATTTCCTCGGTCCCTACCACTCTCTCTTGGTCATGCTCGTTAAGCAGCTGCTGGAAATGCTGCTTAAATACATCCACTGTTCCCTGCGGGTCGGTGACAAGATTACCCTCGCAGTTTCGAAGAGCCTGGGTGCCCTTTTTGAAGCCTCCTGCAAGGCCTTTGGCTTTCTTGTAAAAGGCTCGTGTTTTATGTTTATCCCTAGACTCCTCGGTATCCTTGAGCTGGGAGGCTACGAAGATTCTTTTCTTTTGTCGCAGTAGTTTTTTCTCCTCCCTTCTTCTGGCTCGGTACTCTTCTTGCGCTGCCCTGGTTTTCCTCTGCAGCGCCTTTTGGTACGCATCGTCGTTTGCTGCCTTTTTCTGCTCACACTCGCCTTCATACCACGGGTTTCTTGTCGGGGGTGGTAGGTATCCTAAGGTGGTTTCGGCTACTTCCTGAATGGCTGAGCGGCAATGCACCCACATATTATTGGCATTTGTGTTCGACGTAGGCATACCGTAGAGTCTTTCGCTCAGCTGCTCCCTGTAGACTCTGGCAACCTCCGGTGTGCTCAGGCGCCCAATGTCGAACCTCCTCCTGATGGGCTGGTACAGCTTTCTGACATTGGACAGTCGAGCTCTGAATCTTGCTGCTACGAGGAAGTGGTCAGAGTCGACATTTGCCCCTCTGAATGTTCGCAATCACTTATAGGTTTAAAGTCGATGACCCTCGACCAAGATAGCTTATTAAAAATAAATTAAAACAAAAGGCAAAAAAGGACATTTTCGCACAACGTTCCATAAATATACATACATACATGCGTTACCCATACAATTAATATATCTATATTTGTCTCATTAGCTCAACCGTTAAATTCTTCAACGGAATCAATGCAAACCGATGAAACGACTCCAGCAATAACTGATATCGAAGGATCTGGGGAAGAAATTCAACCAACATCCAGGAAGCCAATACGTGGAGGATTTGATATTCTGTCATTGTTTCGAAGTGCATTTGATTTTAACAGCAAGTTTAGATCTACAAGGCAATTCTTCACCACTTGTAATGACCGCATTACCATGCCATGCATTATTGAAGATTTTGTTGGAGCCGGGCTGGGTCCTATACCAGGTTGTGAGCCCGTTCATTGTGGAACTCAGTTTTGTGCGTCTGGTGTCAAGCCATGTCGAATAGAGTCAACTGTGACTCCGTTTTATTTGGGTATCCATTTTGGAGATGGTAAAGGCAAGGGCAATGCTGAAGACAATATAGGTGCATGCATTCGATACACACAAATTCAATGTATCTAGGAATGAAAACGGATGGCGCAATATATTATAAATAAAATAAAAAAAACCGGCCAAATGCGAGTCGGACTCGCGTTCCGTACCATCTGTATATATAAATATGAAAGAGACTATGTATGTTACCTCATCAAATGACAGATCTTGGTTACAGGCAGGGTTTCTGTTGTATGGGAGCCCCCCTTAAATATTCATTTTGTTCCGTTTTTAGTATTTGACGTGGTAGCGGCAACAGAAACACATCATCTGTGAAAATTTCAACTATCTAGCTATCACGGTTCATGAGATACAGCCTGGTGACAGACGGACGGACGGACGGACAGCGAAGTCTTAGTAATTGGGTTCCATTTTACCTTTGGGTACGGAACCCTAATAATTAGTTTTCTACTCTTAGTACAACTGATGAGGAAACATTATAGAAATCCAAAGAACGTATATACATATGCTTACGCCCGTAAGGCTGGTTAAATCCATCAAGCCAAGCCGATTGAAACTATAAGTTTTTGGTGACACAGTCTATTGGGAAGTTTTTCTGACGGGAAACCTTTTTAACTTATTCGGCATCTTACCGCAGTGTTGAACAGCTCGTTTTTAGCTAATGTTGTAATTTAACATAAGGTGGTAGAAGGACCATGGGTAGCATCTATCCGACGAGTGCGGGCTTGCTAAAAAGGAAGAGCAACTGCAGACGAACACCTTGCGGCACTGTTAGTAAGTCCCATTCCCATTGAATATTTCCTATGGAAATTACAGATAGGGAAGGGCGAATGGCGAGCTTCCCGGGTCAAAAAAAAGGAATAGTCGGTTGGGCTACGGCCTAGTAAGCCGTAACCACAAACTCACAGCTTGGCTGCCAGCCAATCTGGCCACTAGTCAGCCGACCCGGCCACCTGCCAGCCAACTTTGCCACCAGTCACCCAACCTGAACCAGTCAGCCAAACTTGCCACCAGCCAGCCAACCTGGCCATCTGCCAGCCAACCCTGCCAAGAGCCAGCCAACCTGGCCATCAGCCAGCTAACAGGGCCACCAACCGCCCAACCTGACCACCAGCCAGCCAACATTGCTACCAGCCTGCCAACGTGGCCACTAGCCAGCCAATCCGGTCATCTGCCAGCCAGCTTGGCCACCAGTCACCCAACCTGGACCAGCCAGTCGAACTTGCCACCAGCCAGCCAACATAGACACCAGCCAACCAACCTGGCCACTAGCCGCCCAATCTCACCAACATCAAGCCAAACTGGCAAATAGCTGGCCACCCTGGCCACTAGCCAGCCAACTTAACCGCCAGCTGACTAACCTGACCACCAGCCAGCCAACTTTGCTACCAGCCTGCCAACCTGGCCACCAGCCAGCCTATCTGGTAACCAGCCAGCCAACTTGGCCATCGCCCAGCCAACCCTACCGAAAGCCAGCCGACCTGGCCACCTGCCAGCCAACCGTGCCACTAGCCAGCCAACCCGGCCACCGGCCAGCCAACTCGGACAACAGTTACTCAACCTGGACCAGCCAGCCGAATTGGCCACCAGCCATCCAGCCTTGCCCCAACTTAGTCAACCTTGCCACCAGCCAGCCAAAGCTGGTGTCTAGGTTGGCTGGCTGGTGGTGAGGTTGGCTGGCTGGTGACCAGGTTGGATGGCTGGTGACCGAGTTGGCTAGGGGTGGTGACCAGAATGGCTGGGGGTGGCCAGGTTGGTTGGTTGGCCAGCATGTTAGCTGGCTGTAAGTCAGGCTGGCTGGCTAATGGCAAGGTTGGCGTCCTAGTGGCTAGGGTAGATGGCTGGTGGTCAGGTTGGCGTTCTGGTGGCCAGGTTGGCTGGCTGGTGACCAGATTGGCTGGCTGGTGGCCTGGTTGGCTGGCTGGTGACCAGATTGGCTGGCTGGTGGCCTGGTTGGCTGGCTGGTGGCCAGGTTGGCTGGCTGGTGGCCAGGTTGGCTGGCTGGTGGGCAGATTGGCTGGCTGGTGGGCAGATTGGCTGGCTGGTGGGCAGATTGGCTGGCTGGTGGCTAGGTTGGCTGGCTGGTGGTGAGGTTGGCTGGCTGGTGGCTAGGTTGGCTGGCTGGTGGTGAGGTTGGCTGGCTGGTGGCCAGATTGGCTGGTGGTGGCCAGGTTGGTTGGTTGGCCAGCATGTTAGCTGGCTGTAACTCAGGCTGGCTGGCTAATAGCAAGGTTGGCTTTGCTGGTGGCTAGGTTGGCGTCCTAGTGGCTAGGGTAGATGGCTGGTGGTCAGGTTGGCGTTCTGGGGGCCAGGTTGGCTGGCTGGTGGGCAGATTGGCTGGCTGGTGGGCAGATTGGCTGGCTGGTGGGCAGATTGGCTGGCTGGTGGCTAGGTTGGCTGGCTGGTGGTGAGGTTGGCTGGCTGGTGGCCAGATTGGCTGGTGGTGGCCAGGTTGGTTGGTTGGCCAGCATGTTAGCTGGCTGTAAGTCAGGCTGGCTGGCTAATAGCAAGGTTGGCTTTGCTGGGGGCTAGGTTGGCGTCCTAGTGGCTAGGGTAGATGGCTGGTGGTCAGGTTGGCGTTCTGGGGGCCAGGTTGGCTGGCTGGTGACCAGATTGGCTGGCTGGTGGCCTGGTTGGCTGGCTGATGGCCAGGTTGGCTGGCTGGTGACCAGATTGGCTGGCTGGTGGCCTGGTTGGCTGGCTGGTGGCCTGGTTGGCTGGCTGGTGGCCAGGTTGGCTGGCTGGTGGCCAGGTTGGTTGGCAGGTGGCCAGGTTGGCTGGCTGGTGGCCAAGTTGGCTGGCTGGTGGGCAGATTGGCTGGCTGGTGGCTAGGTTGGCTGGCTGGGAACAAGATTAACTAGCCGGTGGCCAGGTTAACTGACTGGTGGACGGTTGGCTGGCTGGTAACCAGAGAAGTTGGTTAGTTGGTTGGCGGTCCGTAGATGGCTGGTGGCCAGGTTGGCTGGCTGGTGACCAGATTGGCTGGCTGATGGCCAGGTTGGCTGGCTGGTGGCCCGGTTGGCTGGCTGGTGGCCCGGTTGGCTGGCTGGTGGCCAGGTTGGCTGGCTGGTGGCCAGGTTGGCTGGCTGGTGGCCAGGTTGGCTGGCTGGTGGCCAGGTAGGCTGGCTGGTGGCTAGTTTGGTTGGCTGGTGGGCAGATTGGCTGGCTGGTGGCCAGGTTGGATTCTTTGCGGCCAGGGTAGATGACTGGTGGCCAGGTTGGCTGGCTGGTGGCCAGGAAGGGTTAGCTGGCTGATGGCTAGGGTATAAAGATCACGTCGCCGCGGACGCAAGACAACGTGGTCCTAAGAAATGGAAGCAATCTGACAGTGTGAAAGATGGAAGACTTTAATAGATTATCCATTTTTGTAATGGACTACTGGCCTGATAAAAGTGTGCTGGCATCACTTGGAGCAGTGTGAACTCGGGACAACTTCACTTGTTAACAGCTGACACAAACGACATTTGGGTTGCGCCGCTCTCTTTTTTGCGGTATTTCTCGTGGAAGCCACTCACTTGTTGTCTAGGACCAATCGCTTTAAATTAAAACTTACAGTAAATCCAAAAGAACCGAAAATCATGCCCAAATCTAAGAAAGACGATTCCTCTGACTCCGACTCTGGCCCGGAAGATGTAAGATTACCAAAGTCACCAAACATCCTTAGTAATTTGAACATTTCCAGAGAAATCCGCCGCCGTCGAAGAAGTCCAAGGCAAGCACAGCTGCAGAACCTACCAAACCAAAGGAGAAACAAAACAACGAATCGAAGGGCACTCGCTGGACGCTGGAAAAACTACGAATGGTCAACATCAATGAGTTTCGCGGCCGCAAAATGGTCGACATACGCGAGTTCTACGAGAAGAACGGCGAGATCTTGCCCGGCAAGAAAGGTATCTCCCTCAGTGCTGTGCAGTGGCGCAAACTACTCGAGATAGCCGATGAGGTTACTGCCGCCATAGAGGACCAGTAAGCGCCGAACACCTCCGCTCCCTACTGTAATTTATTTTGTGTCTATTGTTAAGTTACTTGATATTGAATAAACGAAAGAAAGTTGACTACTGGATTAATCAGTGCGTGCGATAAGGCGTGCTCAGGTGTGCATTTGGGACGTATCGCTATCTCGTCAGCGTGGCTATCTGTTGCAGATAAGGCATTGCTCAGCATTCGGTTGGCTTAGAGTAAGTTTTATTAAATTAATTTGATTTATCATAAAAATATGAACAATTCGCTACTAGAACACCGGAAATAAAGCTTAAAGATAGACTCCCAACACCACGCAGAGAGTTACGACAATGCAGAATGGAAGCCAAGTCTTGAGAAAGCCCATGACACCAACGTATCGGCCGCAGAAGAACATCCAAAACGCCAGAATGATCATATTCCAATTCGTGCGATTCTTGTAACGCATTCCGGCTAGTGCGGTGGCCACATGCGAATGACAATTGTCGCAGAAGAGATTGTGCATCCGTGTTCCGTACAGCACAGAGGCCTTTGAAACTCCTTCATCCCAGTCATGTCGTCCGCCAGGCACATTGCTTGGATTTAAGATCAAATAACGCGTCGGTCGACCGAAGCTCATGTTATCCTCGGCTACGAAGTACGAGCCGGCAAAGTCCCGGATCACTCCGTTCGACATGGCTATGCCCATGTGTCCGATGATTGGAAAGAACCATGTTAGCACTGGTATTGGCGTCCACACAATGCAGTACGGGTACCTGTCCGCTTCGAAATCGATTGAAGGTGCATCACTCGGCGAATTGTCACTGTCCGGCATGTTGTATTGGTACTTGAAACAACTCGGCACCGTCCGTGTTCGACTGGACATAAAAGGTTTTTTTGTTATTAAGCGAGAGCACCGAGAAAATCGTGTTAACGCGTTTAAGCACTTTTTTAGCTTTGGCTTATCGGAAAAACACTGCTTGACACATTCGTGTGACATTTTCCATGCAGGGTGACCATTTTGAAATAGATATTGAACTTTACCACTCTTGACTGGTTCAAATACACCACATCTGGCAATGCCGTCTTAAGTTGACATCTGCGATTGGTCTCCGTTTGACATTTCGAAAATGGCGAATACGGGAGTGTTGCCCTTCGTCCGGGGCATAGATTTTACGAAAAATGACTTCAGCGTAAGTAGATTTCTCAAAAAAAGGGTCACAATGTCAAAATTTATAGTAAATCCCTCCCGTGCGCCTAAATGTTGGGGTATAAAACCCAACAAGTGCTCCGAAAAACGACTTTGAACAGTCACCTTGTACCCGATGTGTCACCACGGAAACTTGAATTCTGATAGGAATACAAAACGAAAAGCTTCCAATACGCACCTTTTGTTTATGACAACACACTCTCTTTGCAGGAAAACAAATTCCCCAACGCCCTGCGGCTAATGACCCGCGTCCAATGGCTCAACCTGGATCGCACGCACCTGAAGGAGATCCCCGAAGAGATGGGGCATCTACACAAACTGGAGAATCTGTCAATGAAGTATAACGAACTGGAAAAGCTATTTGGCGAGCTGACCGAGTTAGGGTGCCTACGCTCGCTGAACCTGCGTCACAATCACATCAAAAGCAGCGGCATACCGCCCGAGTTGTTTCGATTGGACGAACTGACCACACTTGACCTATCACACAATAAACTGAAAGAGGTACCAGAAGGGTTGGAACGTGCTAAAAACTTGCTGGTCCTCAACTTGAGCCACAACCAGATCGAGGCCATACCGACGGCGCTGTTCATCCACCTAACCGATCTGTTGTTCCTCGATTTGTCACACAATAAGCTGGAAACACTCCCTCCACAGACGCGTCGTTTGGCCAATTTGCAAACACTCATTCTCGCCGATAATCCCTTGGAGCTGTTTCAACTCCGTCAACTGCCGTCGTTACAGAATCTAGAAGTTCTTAACATGCGAAACACCCAGAGAACGCTCCTGAACTTTCCAACCACCCTGGATAGCCTGTCCAACTTGTGCGAACTGGATCTGTCTCAGAACTCTCTGCCCAAGATCCCAGATTGCCTCTATAATCTGCCGAATCTGAAACGCCTCAACTTGAGTGAGAATGAAATCAGTGAACTCTCGTCAGGGGTGGAGTCATGGCAGAAACTGGAAACGCTAAACCTCTCGCGGAACCAATTGACTGCTTTGCCGCCTGCTATCTGCAAACTGGCCAACCTACGTCGTTTGTACTTGAACGACAACAAATTGGACTTTGAAGGCATCCCATCGGGTGTCGGCAAGCTATGCAGCCTTGAGATCTTCTCCGCGTCGAATAATCTACTTGAAATGGTTCCCGAAGGCCTGTGTCGTTGTGGAGCTTTGAAAAAACTCAATCTAAGTTCGAATCGCCTTATTACATTGCCCGAAGCCATACATCTTCTATCCGATTTGGATCAATTGGATTTGCGCAATAATCCCGATCTGATAATGCCCCCGAAACCAACGGAAGCGGCCAAAGGTTCGGGTATTGAGTTCTATAACATTGATTTTTCCCTACAGACACAACTACGATTGGCCGGAGCGAGTGTTCCGCCATCGATAACGACAACCGCGACGGGTAAGGATCCGATAGCGCGAAAAATCCGTCTACGCCGTGGTATACGATCCGATGGCCCCGATCAGGACTCGGCAAAGATCTTGAAGGGCATGAAAGACGTTGCAAAGGATAAGGACGCGTCTAGCAATAACTCGACTTCCTGGAACGGAGATGGCGATAAGCCAGAGAGCCTGAAACCGAAACGATGGGACGAATCGCTGGAGAAACCACCGCTTGACTATTCCAAGTTCTTCGAGAAGGACGATGGTCAATTGCCAGGTCTAACCATATGGGAAATAGAAAACTTTCTGCCCAACAAGATCGAGGAAGTGGCACATGGAAAATTCTACGAAGGCGACTGTTACATTATTCTAAAGACGAACTTCGACGATCTGGGACAATTGTCGTGGGAGATATTCTTCTGGATTGGAAACAGTGCGACGCTTGATAAGCGCGCATGTGCAGCGATTCATGCTGTGAATCTTAGGAACTTTCTTGGCGCACGATGTCGGACAATCAGAGAGGAGCAGAGTGAGTATATCAAACAAATCGTCGCCACATTTCACTAAACTTTCACTGATACAGATGACGAATCCGAGGAATTCCTGGCTCTTTTCGACACCGAAGTCACCTATATCGAAGGTGGACGCACTGCAACTGGTTTCTACACGATAGAAGACCTCTTGTATACCATACGATTCTATCGCGTCCATGCGGCTGGTGCTTCCATCCATTTGGAACCCGTTGCTGTCCGTTTTGAATCACTCGATCCACGTTATGCATTTGTACTGGATTGCGGGCAGAAAATCTTCCTTTGGTATGGACGCTGCTCAAAGAACACTCTCAATTCCAAGGCACGACTGATGGCAGAGAAAATTAACAAAACCGAACGGAAGAACAAGTGCGACATCATTGTCGAAATGCAAGGTAAACGACACTATAGTCATCAGCAGCAGGTGAACGACGTGTTTAAATGTATACTTTCAGGTGACGAAAGCACTGAATTCTGGGAGCAACTTGGCGCCGATCCCAACGTTGCACATGGACAAAAGATACCGCAACATGTGCCGGAGCATTTTACACCCGTAGTAGCACGTTTGTATCAAGTTCAATTGGGAATGGGCTATCTGGAGCTGCCACAAGTGGAAATTCCTGAACAGAAACTGGTTCACACGCTCCTCAATAGTAAAAACGTTTACATCCTCGATTGCTACGTGGACTTATTCGTCTGGTTTGGCAAGAAATCGACCCGTTTAGTGCGTGCCGCTGCAGTTAAACTGTCGCGAGAGCTTTTCAACATGATTAGGCGACCAGATTATGCTCTGGTCACACGCGTCCAGGAGGGCACCGAGATTCAGATATTCAAAACGAAATTCATCGGATGGGACGAGGTGATGGCAGTTGATTTCACGCGTACAGCTACATCGGTAGCAAAGACCGGTGCCGATCTAACGAAATGGGCTAGACAGCAGGAGACTAAAGCCGATTTGGCGGCTCTATTCATGCCGCGACAGAATCCAATGGCCCTAAGCGAGGCCGAGCAATTGGAGGAGGAATGGAATTACGACTTAGAAGCAATGGAAGCCTTCGTCCTCGAAGGTAAGAAATTTGTTCGTCTTCCGGAGGAGGAACTCGGCCATTTCTACACCGGCGAGTGTTATGTGTTTCTGTGTCGCTATTGCATTCCTGTCGAGGACGAAATCGACGATGTGACTGAAGATGACAACAAACCACCGCCCGAAGAGGAAATACAGTGTGTCGTTTACTTCTGGCAGGGGCGCAATGCCGGCAACATGGGATGGTTAACGTTCACGTTCACGTTGCAAAAGAAATTCAAAGCCATGTTCGGCGAGGAGCTGGAAGTGATTCGTATCCATCAGCAGCAGGAAAATCTGAAATTCATGGCGCACTTTAAGCGAAAGTTTATCATCCATACGGGAAAACGTAAAGACAAACAGACGACACCTGATGGTAAGGCGCCTGTGGAATTTTTCCACCTACGCTCGAATGGTGGAGCATTGTGCACGCGTTTAATCCAGATTACTCCCGACGCGATACACTTGAATTCGGCGTTTTGGTACTGTGATTGATCTCTGGTTATGTGGCTGTTAATATCTCATTTCCTCCATTGCAGCTATATTCTGTACGTGCCGTTCGAGACAGAGGATGAATCGCAATCCGGCATAGTGTACGTGTGGATTGGTTCCAAGTCTGCACCGGAGGAAGCGAAACTCATTCAAGATATCGCCGAGAATATGTTTAACAATCCATGGGTCAGTTTGCAGGTAATCCGAGAGTGTCCCGCTATCGCACAGTGACCAGTTTCAAATCGGTTTTCAGGTGCTCAGTGAGGGCGAAGAGCCAGAGAATTTCTTCTGGGTTGCATTAGGCGGCCGCAAACCACACGACAAGGACGCAGAATACATGAACTTCACGCGACTCTTCCGTTGTTCGAATGAAAAGGGCTACTTCACCGTCGCCGAAAAGTGCTCGGACTTTTGTCAAGACGATTTAGCCGACGATGACATCATGATCTTAGACAATGGCGAACAAGTATTCCTCTGGCTTGGCTCGCGCTGCAGTGAAGTTGAGATCAAACTCGCATACAAATCCGCACAAGTAGGGAGACCGGTTGGTTTCTCATCATTTCTTTTATTAACATTTTCCTTCAGGTATACATTCAACATATGAGAATCAAACAGCCCGAACGGCCACGCAAGCTGTTCCTCACGCTCAAGAACAAGGAATCGAAGCGCTTCACAAAATGCTTCCACGGCTGGAGTGCACACAAGGCGCCGCCCGAGTAGATTACACTTTTAGCAATAACTTATTTTATACTTGAATAATAATCATAATATATATCTATATCTATATACATTTGAATAAAATGCAGATACTCAGCGTAAGATAGAGTAACACACTAGACATTCACAGATTTCTTTTGTTTGCTATCATATCGTACAATTGTCCTATCTAATCACTTGTCTTTGACTAGTTCCCGTCGAATCGTATTCAACAATTTGCTTCTAAATTATTTAAATATTTGGCTACACAGATACATCTTTACTCTTCGTTGCTATCTATCTTGTGGGCAGACAACTTAATTTGAACAGCCACAACAACAATTATGGATATCGTAACAAGAAATACGCAGATAAACGTGAATCTGGTCTATGAGGGCGAGTCAATAAATGCCTGTGCTTGATATGACGACGGTATTCGAAAACGTGATGATGAAATCACTTTTATGGAACGAATTCACTCGGAAAAAGCTGCTATTATCAAGTCTAACTCATCAAAAACGCGTCAGATTGCTATATTTTATGCAAAAAAAGGTTATTTTATCTACTTGCTCAAATTTCTGTTCAAAAATAAAAAACAGCTCATCTTCGTACAAAACTGCTCATTTTTTAATTTGATAAAAAAATCTAAAAAAAAGCATGTCTTATGCAAAAGGCGATAGAAAACAAGATAATCGATGAATTTGTATGAATTCTAATACTGCTAACAGGGGGGAAAAACAGCTCATCATCGACCGAAGCTGCTTTTTTCCATCTCAGCCGACAAACACAGAATTCTACCCGAAGCAACCCATAGATTTGTTCAAAATATATACATGTAGCACTACAATCATAAATAGGAACGCAGCTCAGTGAAATAAACTGCTCTTTTCCATCTTGGCAAAAAAAAAAAAAAACAGAAAACTCGCAGTATGTCTAATGTAAATCATTGCCGGGATTAAACTACTTGATGAATTAATATAAAATGTAGCTCTACGTTAAAAAAAGAAAAAAACTGCTCTTTTCTCAATTCAACACGAAAAAAAAAAAAACAAACCAATCTTACAAAAGGTCTTGGCGAAACTAGCTATTCTATGGATTTGTATGAATATTAGCACTGCAGTCGAAAATAAAAAGACGAATCAGCGAATTAAACTGCTCTTTTTCCATCTTGTCTAATTGTAATTTGTAGTCCGTCTAACACAAATGTTGTCTAGGAGTAAACCAATTGATGAATTTTTAGAGAATTGGACCCAAATAAGGAAGAAATCACCGAAAAAAACTGCTATTTTCCCTATTTATCACGAAAGAACAAACTGATCCAACACAAGGGTTTGCCATAACAAACTAATCTGTGGATTTGTTTGAATTTCAGCACTGCAGTCGAAAATGAAAAGGCGAATCAGCGAATCAAACTGCTCTTTTTTCTATTTTGGCAAATAACCTGACGCACATTTAATGCAAGTGCTTCGGGAGTAAACTAATGGCTGAAATTGTACGACATTTATCTCTACGTCCAAAAATAAAATGCTCGTCATCGATCAAAACTGCTCTTTTTCGATATAGACAAAAAAAAATAATTTCTAAGCACACATCTAACACAAAAGCCTACAAGCAAATGGATTAATCGACAAATGGATAAATTAAAAAAGGCGAATTTGCGAATTAAACTGCTCTTTTTAAGGCTAATAATGTGAAGCCCATTTAATGCAAGTGCCTTCCGGGAGTAAAGGAATCGCTGGATTTGTATGACATTATCCCAACGTTAAAAAAAAAATGCTCAACATTGACCGAATCTGCTCTTTCTCGGTTTTGACAAAAAAATCTTTTTAATCACACATCGAACACAAAAGCCTGCAGAAAGCAAACTAATGGACAAATTGGTATGAAATATAGCACCAAATTAGAAAAGGCGAATTAGCGAAACAAACAGCTCTTTTTCCATTTTGGCAAATAAAGTGAAGCCCGTCTAATGCAAATGCCTTCCGAGAGTAATCTAATTGCTGAATTCGTGTGACATTTATCCCTACGTTGAAAAATAAAACACTCATCACCAATCCAAACTGTTCTTTTTTCATCTTGGCAAAAAATCTCAAACACGTCTAACGTCTAACGTCTCACGAATTTCTGTAATATATTAGCACACGATAGTCTTACAAATGACAACACACGACGATAACAATACCGCATGCCATCAAACACGGGTATTTATTGACCTGCTCTCATATAGCCTCAAATGCGAGTACTTCTTACACTGCTCTTCTCCCTAACGAAAATTGTAAAGCTGAAAATAATACAAAATAAATACAACAAAAATAGCAGCGAAATATCAGTAGTCTAATCGCTTTTTCAAGCGAAATATATCGCTGTTGTCAATGTTGGCCGAATGATCCATGTTTAGCACGCGGACGGATGACATGTTGACAAGTCGTTCCTCGATATCGGAATACATTCGCCGACAGCGGAATACGGACAGTGTCTGGAAGTAAGTTTTAAGTTATTTTGAACAAATATTTTCTCTTAAACTCCTAATAGCTTACGTGAAGGACTTTACAGTTGACGACAATCGAGTCCAGACTGTGATCGGTTAGTTGTGTGCAACCGCTAATATGTAGCGATCGCAGTCTCTTCAAATTACTAGTAACAATTTCGATGGTCTTGTCGTTTATATTATAACAATCGGATAAGTCGAGTTCTTCTATTGATGGACAATTCTTGACTAATGCCTCCATTCCGACAACAGAGATTTGCTGGCAGTTAGACAGGAACAGATGACGTAGCTCTAAAAACTCAAAACCGTACTTGAGCGAAACGTCAGAGATTTTGTTACAGCCTCTTAGGTTCAGTGTGCGTAGACCTTTAATGTTTCGAATTGGGACACCGTCGATTTTTGATTCGTCCAATTTCAGCTCGTAAACGGCTAAAAGTGCTTTTTTCCGTTCTGCATCGCGGACTATCTCTTCTTCAGCCTTGCTGCCCAGTGAAATTTTCAAAGAACCACCTTCGGGATGACTATCAAGTGGCATATGATGGAAGAACTCCATCGATTGTGATCGTTGTCGGTCGGATGACTGAGTTTCGACAGTGATACCAGTGAGGGCAGCATCTGTTATCTAAGAATTCGTATAAGTATGATAGGCGTTAGGAATATGTTGACATTACTTACCCGAAAACACTCTTCCATGTTGAGTACCCGTAAATAGACCAAGTTTTTGAGCAGCACCTGGACGGACTGGTCAGTGACACCATTGATACAATTACTAATATCTAACACGCGTAAATTGAGCAGATTCTCTCCGCATTTCATCACACAATCTTCACAGATATTCAGGTGGGACATGTATAACTCTTCCAATTTCGAATTGACACTCCTTGCTATACCCTCGCCGATTGCATCGCCCGATATCCCGTCACAATGTGAGATGTTGAGCGATTTTAAACTATTTGACAATTGAGCCAGTAGCAAGGCTCCTTCTTTGGTTACCTTGTTACAACCCTTAATATTGAGCGTTTCGATGTTCTTCAGACTATTCACTATAGTTCCCAGGCATTCATCCGTCACGCAGAGCGTGTAGGACAAATCGAGAAAACGTAGATTGGTCTGTGCCATAATGAATCCTCGAATGCCTAGTGTATTCAATTGTCTGCACGATTGCAGTAACAGTTTTTCTAACTTTAAATACTGAATATCACAGAGAGCAGACATAGCACCACCACCGATAAGGGTGTTGCTGAAATTCAATTCTTTCAGCGAATTTTGATGCGCGCGAATCACGTGCAATATGAATTTGAATGTCAATATGGATTCACTGGGATGATTGGCTAATGCTTCGGGATAGAAACGTCGCTGTATCGCACAGTGATAGGCAATGTGACAGCCTGACATGTCCAGCATCTCAAGATTTGATATAAGCTGTGTTATGCGCAACAATATCGCGTCACTCAGGTACTGATTGAATTTCAACGATAAAAAGCGAACGCGCGCCATAGTGTCTGCAATTGTTTTACGGTCCTGCAACGACTCCAAGAACTGTCCGGGCATAAACAGTGACGTACATCGTACTATGGACAACGAGTTAATTCCTCGAAGTGCTGCTAGTACGGCACAAAACTGCTTTTCGCTGATATCAGTCGATTCAAAGGTCACGGACTGTGCGCACTTGCCCATGTGCGAGAAGAAATGATCTGCCGTACCGAAGGTAGTTTCCTCCATGTAGATGTGGGGAAATGGTCGATCACTATTGAGAAACACCTTTCCCGGTGGTAGCTTATCAGACACACACAGTTTGGTGATCCTAATTACAACGTTCGATTGGAACTCACTATACTTGGATGCCTCGAGCCAGCGACGACATACCAAGGATGCTGCCTGTATATCCGTGTAGTTCAGATACCGGAATATATTCAGAATAATCTGGGGAAAGAGAGAGAGAGAGAGAAGAGATTGCGCCCACATTACACATTGTCATTCTACTTCTCCAATGACTCAGTGTAGTCAATTGATCATATGATCGACTTGGAGTGAAATTTCAATCAATCAATTCGTATCTTAGAAGGAATGGTATTAAAAGTGGCACCTACCTCCATCGGAAGGTCAGCGTAGCTAGGTTCCATGTCATTGAACACATACGACGATTCCATCTTTTCCTGTTTTCCTTTTTTGGACTTTAACCGAGCGTTAGTAGACCTTACCTCAGAAGCACTTCACCCGAACTTTATGCGAGCGTTTAAGAAACTACGAATGCACAGTAAACAATTTCACACACTTCCTTCTAACTACAATTGGACTGGGATTACGTGATATTTCTATTTGACAATGGAAGCAGCTGATTTCTGGGGAGTTTGGCGTTTCATTTATTAGAAATGACTTGTCTGCAGGCGCATGACCATCACCACCATCACACAGCGTCTCATTGCTTGACATGGGTTTTGTAAAGCTAAAGAGTGGAACGGCAATACAAAAACAAATGAACGTGGAAATGGAATGGAAGAACAGGTTGCTCTTCACTCGAAAACCATGAACACAAAAGCTAAATCAAAACAAACTCAACTCCCACTCGAATCGGGCTAAGTGTACTCACTTTGTTGAGTGGTTTTTCTTTTAGTGAAAAAAAGCACTCAAAATAGGGTGTGTGCTCGTGGGTTGTGCTCTACTTGTTGCTTTGTTGACACAATAACGAACGATTTGGATCCGATCTGTATAGTCTCCACTTGTTCCCGGTTAATAACACCTCACCGACCCACTTCAGCAACACCAACTCTACACTGCTGGACATATTTATTGTCAATAAAATAAAGCTTACTAATTTTTATGGTCAACTTGATGTTCCCGGTTTCTCCAGGCATGATCTGATAATTCTCTTCTTCGACCTACACTTTAGTAGGTCTAATGAACCAAAAACCATTACGTACAGAAACTTCAAGTTAATCGACCACGGCTTGCTGATAAGGGACTCCATAACCACAGACTGGCAAAGCATTTATTACTTGCCTTCTGTTGATCAACAGGTAGAATCTTTTACTGCAAAAATTAATAATCTTTTCAATAACCATGTCCCCATCTCAAGTCGTGTGATTAATAACAGAAGGTGCGAATGGTTCACTCACAAGATCGAATCGCTCATCGTAGATAGGGACAGGGCCTACAAAAGGTGGAAGAAGTACAAAATACTCGAACTCCGTAATGAGTATAGACAAATCAGAAACAACGTCAACAGAGAAATCAGAATGGCCAAAAGGATTTTTTACGGGTCCAAGTTTAAACCTGGTTTAAATAGTGCGATTCTGTGGAAGAACATAAGGGAATTAGGTATCGGGAAGCAAAAACCCTCTGTCCCAATGGAGATTGACCCTAATGACTTAAATGTCAAGTTTGCAGCTGCCTCGATTGACTCTGACGCGTTGTGCAATAGAGTTGGCGAAAGGCGCTTATTTGAGGAGACAGATTATGCAACCGCACCTGCCCTACCGCAAAGGTTCTGCTTCCAAAGGATATCTGAACTTGAAGTTCTCAAAGCTTTTCGTTCTATAAAATCGAATGCAATTGGCTTGGATGGTATACACCCGAGGTTTCTAAAACTGATTATCCCTGTGATACTGCCGGTAATAACATATATCTTTAATAATATCCTAACCTACTCTATCCATCCGGATGCATGGAAACAATCTAAGATCATTCCAATCTTGAAAAGCGCAACCGGTAGAAATAAAGAGTACCGGCCGATCTCTATACTCTCGTTCATATCAAAAGCTTTTGAAAAACTCATGAGCCAACAAATCCAACATTTTCTGAAGGAATTTGGCTTATTATCCCCACATCAGTCTGGCTTTAGACCACAACATAGCTGTACCACGGCATTATTAAACCTAGTCGACGACTTTCGATGTGAAATGGATAAACGCCACGTAACATCTCTAGTATTGCTTGACTTCTCGAAAGCGTTTGATACTGTGCCACACCAAATATTGCTAGCCAAACTCCAAAATAATTTTAACTTTGACTTCACAGCGCTAAAACTACTTAGGAGTTACCTTAGTGGCCGTACTCATGCAGTTTATGTTAATATCACACTTTCTAATTTCATAGAAACCAATGCCGGCGTTCCACAAGGATCTATAATGGGGCCACTACTATTCACGCTATTTAACAACGATTTACCTGCAGTGTTAAATCACTGTAAAATACAAATGTACGCAGACGATGTACAACTGCATCTGAGCTATCCATTGGCACTGGTAAAGAATGCAACTGAACGTTTCAACGCGGATCAGGTTTCCATTGCAGAATGGTCGAAAAATAACAAGCTTACTTTAAATGCTACAAAAAGCCAGGCTATTGTTATTAGTCGATATATTCTAGATACTGCACGCCTACCCCGGCTCAGCCTTAGCCTACGTTCCTACGGTTAAAAACCTTGGAGTTATCTTTAATCAAAGACTAACTTGGGAAGATCACGTGACCAACACAGTGTCTAAAGTGTACGGGACGCTGCGAGCATTAAACCAAGCAGGAAACTGTCTTCCTTTAAAGACCAAAGCAACGCTAATAAAGACCCTGCTGTTGCCAATTCTTTTATATGCTCACCCAGTTTTTTGTGTTCTTAACAGCTCCAGTAAGCGAATATTCAAAGTAGCAGTCAACAGTGCTGTAAGATACGTTTACAACCTACGCAGAAGAACACATATATCAGCTTATGTCCATGACTTCCTTAGAATGAGCCTGCAGAATTTCCTCGATTACAAGACACTGACTTTTCTATTTAACCTCAAGAAAAATAAAAAACCGGATTACCTTTTCCAAAGACTTCACTTTGCTTCCTCTATCAGAAGCGCAAGTTTTGTCAGTCCAACATTTAGCTTCACTTCAACTAAAAATCAATTTTTCGTTTATGCTATAGGACTATGGAATTCACTTCCAGTTCACATTAGGAGAATTGCAGACATGAGCGACTTCCACAGACAACTCAAACAACATCTATGCACATAATTTGTAATTTAGGGTACTAGGGTATTAGGGTTCTCTATACTTCTTTTCTTCTCTTGTCTCACTTTATTTTTATTTATTTTTTATTTATTTGTTTACTTTTTTTATTTATGTTTTCTTGTTAAATTTTATATTTTATTTTATTGTTATAACTTTTCACATTCTAAATTAGATAAAATTAAATACTTACCTTTTGTATGTAACACATCAAAGATAATAGTATCTAAGTGTTCAACATGTTATTATAAAATAAATACAAACTTAAATACAACGCAAAAAAACCAGGTGCCTTTGTGTACATACATATATCGAAGTGCGCACTGGCTAGAGAGAGATGTGACCCCGTAGCAAGATCAATCAGTCTGTGTCCACTATCGGATGTGGTGTTGTTTAGGCTGTGTCTGCAATAACTCGTTCAAAGATGCTTTCCTTACCAAGCTTAGCATTGAAGTCTCGTAGTACAATTTTGATGTCATAGCATACTTACGTTCTGTCTAGGAGATCGTAGAACTCATCTTTGGTGGATCCATCCTTCTCTTCCGTGGGGGCATGGACGTAGGTTGGGTTAGGTGGCGGTTGGCATAAGCCACACGTAGGCCGAAGTCGGCCCATTGTGATACCACATGGATCATATTACCCAGATCCGCTTCCTGAGAACCAATCGGTGCTCCTGATGAAGCGATGGAGTTGAGCTATTTTTAGGTTTGCTAGCTCACTTAGATTTTCAGGAAGAGGTAGATCCTCCTGCGGTTCGCAAAAGAGGGGCATGAGCCCTCCTCTTCCTCGTCATCCACGCAGTCGGGACAGAAGTCATCGGAGGGCAGCTCTAGTCTGTCTGTAATGACACCCACTAGAGTGCTTAGGGCTGCCCTTTTGGTTGCCACTAGGTCCCTGGTTCGTCCTAGGTTTAACTTAGGCCAGATTTGTTTAGCCGATATTACTTACTTTCCACTGGAGATTGGTCGCCTCTATGGTTCAAAGTTGCATCATGTGCTTTACCGTACTTATTGGTGTATCTAGGTACCCGAGTGCTTGACGATTTCGTCGGCCGCACAGTTTCCTGGAATATCTCTATGCCCAGGAACCCATAGTACTTTAATGTTGAACTGCTCAGCCATCTCGTCTAAAGATAGGCGACAGTTAAGGGATGTCTTTGATTTGTGGATTACCGCGGCCAGGGATTTTATCGCAGATTGGCTGTGCGTGCAAATGATAATATCCCTAGCGGATATTACATTGATCTTGAGCCATGCAGGGGCCTCCGTTATCGCTCTTAATTCTGCCTGATACACACTGCTGTGATTTGGGAGTCTGAATGATAGGTTGAGGTTAAGTTCCTTGGAGAAGACTCCACTGCCTTCACCCGACACCATCTTGAAGCCATTGGTGTAGAGGGAAATCGAGTCCTTCGGCATGACTTTCCCTTTAGCCCATTCCTCCTTGGATGGAAAGACAACTTCGAAGTTGCTAGTGAACACATTCTGCGGGATGATGTAGTCCGTGTCCATGGGTACTTTGAAGTGATTAAGAATGGTAGTATGGCCTTTTTGTGATATAGGCCATTTTCCTATGCCCCTAATCCGTAGGGCCGCGCAGGCAGCAACTTGTTTGCTGAAGAGGTCCACCGGTGGAAGATATAATAGGATATTTAGGGCCTCCGTGGGGGTTGTTCTGATCGCTCCGTTTATATATAAACTGACCGATCCTTGTACTTTCCCCAGAAGGTTTCGATAGACTGCCTTGTCCAGAGCAGTCCACCAGACTAGGATGCCATACAGGATGATGCTGTGTAGAGCCAGTACATAAACCCCACTTCTTGCCCACCACTATCTTACAGCTGTAGAGGGCAGTGGTTGCTTTTTTGACACGATCAAGAATGTTGAGTTCCCATCTAGCGTCAAGGACTAGGCCTAGGTATTTAGCCTGATCTTTGATTATTAGTTGGGTTCCACCCAACCTCGGTGGGCTGAAGGACGGAATTTTATATTTATTAGTAAACAGTACTAGGTCGGTCTTCTTAGGATTAACCCCAAGTCCCAGTACTGCGTCCAGATTTCTACTCTATGTAATGCACCCTGCATTAGGTCGCTTAGAGTGCTGGGAAATTTTTCTATGGCGGCAATAGCAATGTCATCTGCATAGGCGGTCACAGCGTACCCTTCCTGTTCTAGCAACAGAAGTAGCTTGTTGACCACCACGTTCCAGAGGAGAGCACTCCACCCTAGTCTCCGCAGTGATCGTCGGCTTCAGGGTAGGGGGTTGCTCCGGGTTCGTCGATACCGTGGAGTCGACTGATGCAACTACAAAGGCTCTCTTAGTTGAGTCCTATTTGGGATTTGACTCAAGGGTACAGCCTCAAGTTGAGCTCCCTCCCAGACCTCGCCGACTCTGCTGAGTGCAAGCTTGAAAAAGTCCAATCACCTTTGGTCTTCAAAGGAGATAATACCCTGCATGATGGGTGATAGGAAAAGGTCCAGGGTACTCCTGGAGTAGCGAGTTGTAGTTTTTAAGTAGCACATTGCTAGTTAAAAGACACTTCGCGGGAGGGACGTTCCCATCCACATCGCTTCTATCAACAACAGCCATTGTGGTAGAGACCTTTAGCATATCGCGATAGGAGAGCTGTGTTTGGGATCTGGGGGATATACTGTGTAACCGCGCTGAACGTAGATCAGGCTGATGTTAGAAAATTCAGCCTTGATACGGTCCGTTTGAGGCGTTCGCTCACATGCCGAAGGCTTGGGAAGTTTTGCCTTAGTCCACCTCGAACAACCAATCCGCATCAGAAGAATCGTTGTCGCAGTCCATGAAGGACCTGAGCCGAGCTTCTCTCTCAATCACCCATGTTGTGTGTGATTTAATTTTCCCATAGGTGAAAGGGACCTACAGTTTATTGCCGGTTCCGAACGGCGAATTTCGAGAAGCTTTTCATGACAATTTTACTACAGGGGGTTTCGTCAGAGCCCCGTTGAGGAGAAACACCGTGAAAAACACGTTCGATGACATGGCTGTGTCGGGATTCGATCCCGTGTCATCGGCGTCAGAGGCAACACACTAACCCACTGCGCCACGGTGCCCAGAAACAACTGCATATGTACAAAGACCGTGCCGGCTGGACAGGTTTGTTGGTTGAGGCCTTGGTTCACCCCGAACTGGAGTGCCATCTAAGTAAAAGCAAGTAAGTAACCTATAAGAGTATCTATTCTGTACTCTGATAGCTCATCAAAGAAAGGCGTTTCAATTGGTTAACGTAATCTCCCGCGCTGTTCACAGCAGAGTTGACGATTATTCGTTCGCCCATTTGGAAGCACCTCATGCTGGATGATGATTTCTTCGGATTGTCGTTCATCACTGATTGCACGTTTCACAAGCGACTCGAGTGCGTCATGTTTTTGTCGAGTACATATCGAGTTTCCTTTTCTGTTCTGAGTCAACCACATATATTAATTACTAGCTTTTGACCGCGGCTTCGCTCGCATTAAATTCGGGGTAACACGGTTCCCCTTTCCTGATTTAGAACACAGAAGAGAACTCGGAACAGAATGTTATTTTAAAACGTTACTGTAGACGATGTTATATGTCTCTCCATTTGGGGATAGAATGTAAAGATTCTGGGCATTGGACACACGCGTCCATGGGAAAAGCACGGCTTTTCTAAGTTCACCCCAGCCACCTTTAATGTTTGACCTTGCGCTTTGTTAATGGTCATTGCGAAACTAAGCTTTAGAGGAAATTGTAGCCTTTTAAACTGGAACGGGAGATCTGTGGGAATTATTGGGATTCGTGGTATCATTACATTTTCACCCTTTCCTACGCCGGTTAAGATAGTGGCGCTAATGATATTGCGGCCAAGTTGTGTGACACGATGTCTCGTCCCATTACGTAATCTCGGGGCATCTAAATTTCGTATAAACATGACTGGGACGCTTAGTAGTCAAATAACAGAGTATAGGTACCGTATGCACTATAGTGTGACGCGCGGCCCGATGCCCGCACTTAAGTACAGATAGAGAGCGCACAACGTTAGCGCGTTTCAGAAACATATCAGCGCCATCTATCGTAATTCAAGAGTAAACCTTATTTATGTTTCGAATGTTGATTGTTTTCTCAAAAGCTGATTGATTTATGGTTGTTTTAATTAAATTATTTTATTATTCGTTTGTATCATAGAACCTATACTAATTTTGCGGGGAGTCTCACACAAATTTCCATCCCCTACGGATCTTTTTTCTTTTTGCTGCATACAAACTTAGCGGGGGCTAGAAAGAAACAAAAAGTAGCCTACGTCACTCTCCATCCCTTCAACTATCTCCACTTCAAAAATCACGTCAATTCGTCGCTCCGTTTTGCCGTGAAAGGCGGACAATTTAATTTTAATTTTCGTGGGGGCCAACACCCCCATTTATTGGGCTTAATTCAAGCCAACTTATTCTAACTTAATCTAACTTAGAAGCTAATGATGGTGGGGGAGGGGGGCATGATTAAGAAGACGAGTTTTTAAGCATTGAGTGCTGAGGTTGAAGTCGAAGTAAGGATTTGAGTTGACACTTCCCAGCATACGAGAAATGGGTTCATTGGAGCCATAGGCGGTGCGGGGGGTGGGTAGATAGAAGAGACGGGGATTACGTACATTGCGGGGGTTAGTGTTGATAGAGACAGAGTCATAGAGGGTCGCGCAATCAATGGTACCAGAAAGGAGTCGAGGGATGAAGAGAATGTCAGATACAGTTCTTCTTTCCTCCAACGTGTTCATGTTGATTAATTTAAGACGGTCTTGATAGGGTGGTAGGAGCACAGGATTATTCCATGGGAGATCTCGAAGTGCAAAACGTAGGAATCGGCGTTGGATGCTCTCGATTCTAGAAATGTGGGTTTGTTGGTAAGGTGACCATACTTGAGAGGCGTATTCAAGAAGGGGCCGGACAAAGGTTGTGTAGAGAGATCGGGTAACGTAGGGGTCGGAGAATTCTTTAGACCATCGCTTTACGAAGCCGAGTGCTGAATTAGCTTTAAGGATTATCTCGTCGATATGTGTCCGAAAATTTAACTCCTGGTCACATAATATGCCAAGATCCCGGATAGCCTGAACGGTGGCTATGGGCTGATTATCTAGAAAGTAGAGACGGGGAGGGGGTTTGATTCGTTTCCGTGAAAAAGTAATAGATTGGCATTTGGGAATGTTGAGTTCCAAGCAGTTTTTGGAACACCAGGTGGAAAAACTATTGAGATCTAATTGGATTAGGGAAGGGTCCTGATTGGAGGAAATACTCCTGAAGAACTTGGTATCATCCGCATATAGTGAGATATGGGAATGTTTGATCATCATTTCAATGTCGTTAATGGTAAGAACGAAAAGAAGTGGACCTAAGTGGCTACCTTGGGGGACACCGGAGGAAGCTAGAAAAAGTTTAGAAAAGGCAGATCTGAAGCGAACACTATAATAGCGATTGTTCAAGTGAGAAGATATCCACTTCACGGAAATGGGATCGAAACCAAGGGAAGACAGTTTGAAGAGTATTAGACTGTGGGAAATTTTATCGAAAGCTTTACTGAAATCGGTAGAAATAACTCCGACTTCATTGCCATCCTCTAAGGCCGAGAGGGTAAAGGACACAAATTCAACAAGATTTGTGGTTGTAGATCTGCATTTGATGAAACCGTGTTGTCTAGGGGAGATTAAAGACTTGCAGCGAAAACTTAAGATTTCGTACAAAATGCTCTGGAAGAGTTTGGGTACATGTGACAGTTTGGCAATGGGACGATAATTGTTGATATCGTTCTTTGGCCCCTTTTTTGTGTATAGGGGTTATATATGAGGTTTTCCATAACTGGGGGAATTCGCCCAAACATAGGGATAAAGTGAAGATTTTCGAGAGAGGGGAAGAGAGGGTTGAGGAGCATTTTTTAGGAATATAGCAGGGAGACCGTCAGGTCCAGGAGTGAATCCATCTTTAAGTTGATTTAATTTGTTTTCGATGACACAGGGGTCGACTGTACGAGGAAGAAAAGGTCCAAAGCAGAAATTCGGTAAATAATCGAAGTAAGCGGGATCCGGAACAAAGGAGTCGTCAGCGAAAGATTGTTTGAAACAGGTGGCCAAAAATTGGCGATAATGTTAGGGTCATTTGAGGTTTGATCATTGAAGGAGAGAGAGGTGGGGTACCCATCAGATTTTCTTTTGTAGTTAACAAACTTAAAGAAGGACTTTGGATCGCTTATAAGATTGGCTTGTGTTTCGGCTATATAGCGTTGATAGAGAGAGTTGTGAAGGGCCGTAAAGTGAAGATAGCTACCCAAGTAGTTAGAGGAGTCTTTAGGGGATTGGGTACGAAGGAATATTGACCACTGTTTATTTCTTTTGTTTCTTAGGGAACGGAGTCTGCGATTATACCATGGTGGGGAGGAGGACAAAGTTATGCGTTGGGAAAATGGGACGTAAAGAGAGATAGAATTACAAACAGACATACACACTTTCGCAAAACACCCGGACCGGATGGAATCCCAAATAAGGCAGTCAAAGCGGCCATTACGGCTAGACCAGACGCATTCCAACACACCTTGGGGAAATGCTTGCAGGAGGGATCTTTCCCACACAGTGGAAGCTGCAGCACTTGGTACTACTGCCAAAAGGAAAGAAATCACCTGGTGAACCGTCCTCGTATCGGCCAATTTGTCTTTTGGACACATTAGGCAAGATACTAGAACGAGTGATCTACGATAGGTTACTGGCGGTGGCGGAAGCTAACGGTGCATTGTCAGCCAATCAATACGGCTTCAGAAGAGGACGATCAACGGTCGACGCCATAGAAACAGTGGTAAGCTTGGCCGCGGACGCCATCAAAGGAAAAAGATGGAAATCCGGGGAGAAGAAGTATTATGCAGTAATTACGCTTGACATAAAAAACGCTTTTAACTCGGTTAGCTGGACGCATATACAAAAGTCTTTAATTGACATGGGTACACCCTCCTATTTATTAAGGATTGTCACCGACTACTTTAACAACAGGAGGCTAAGGTACAATACCGATGAAGGCGTAAAATTCTACCAAGTAACGGCGGGTGTCCCTCAAGGATCAGTCCTTGGACCTCTCCTGTGGAACATCATGTACGATGGCGTTCTACGACTAGCGCTTCCCGAAGGAGTACGAATATTGCCATCGTCACAGTGGCTAAGCATATAGAAGAAGTAGAGGCTACTGCCAACGCAGCTATCGCTAAAGTGAAAGATTGGCTCTCAATTGCCGGTCTGGAACTAGCAGCCCAAAAAACGGAGGCTGTGCTTATAACCAGCCGTAAAAAGGTGGAATATGCGAGCTTCTTAGTCGGAGATCGGGCGATAAGGTTCAAGAAAGCAGTCAAGTATCTAGGAGTCATCCTAGACAACTGGCTTTCTTACAGGGAACACATTCTGTATGCCAGCGAGAAGGCATCACACGCACAACGAGCTCTTTCGCGAATGCTTCCGAATATAGGCGGATATGCACGCAGAGTGCTACTCTCACGGGTAGTCAGCTCAGTCCTACTCTACGCTGCTCCAATTTGGGCGGAAGCCCTTGCAGTAAAAGGACTAAAGCGGAAATTGGATTCAGTCTATCGACTGTGCGCAATAAGAGTAATCTGCGGGTTCAGAACCATATCAGATGACGCAGCGTTCGTGATAGCAGGAATGCTACCCATCGATATATTGGCAGACGAGCTCAAAAGGGTATACCGCAGGCGAACACCAGACCGGCAACAGACCAGGCTTATAAAAGCAGAAGGACGGGCAGAATCCATGGCAATGTGGCAAGTCAGATGGGACACTTCCACAAAACGAAGATGGACGCACAGGCTCATTCCCGTCATCGAAACATGGACATCAAGACCGGCAAGAGACTGCAATTATCATCTTTCGCAGTTTTTGTCTGGACATGGTGGCTATCGAAAGTATCTGCATAGATTTGAATATGATAGCTCGCCTTTTTGTCCACAATGCCCAAATTCCGAGGAGGACGCAGAACACACGGGTTCCTATTGTAGTCGCTTTATGCAGGACAGGCAAAGGCTAAATGTACCGAGTCCTGAAAATTGGAACCAAACATGCTCGTACATTGCATCAGTACAAATAACGCTGCGGCAAGCCGAAGCAGAAAGAAGAACGAAGTAATACCTAACGGTAGTCCCGCGGGGAGAGTGGTTGAAGTGTGCAGAGGTGTGGCTTAGTACGTAGACGCGTGGAAAAAGGAGAATAATATCCCGCGAATCGTGCATGCTGGCAACACGGGTTACCAGTATCTTTTGAAGATTCCACATCCTTGGGCGCAACCAAAAAAAAAAAAAAAAAATCACACACACACTTTCGCATTTATAATAATAGTAAGTATAGATGCAAAAACGCAGCTACGTTTACATGCCGATTCTTTTATCCTGGTGCGGAATCAGCATTTCTACCTATCGAACGTAGCATACAGCAGACATAATTGAATCCACAAATCGGACTACTGGGTCATGTCCATATACCTAAACAACAAGTTAGGCGCTCACCTTGCCTGCACATGCAAGCCAAATCAACCATCATACTCACCCGATCCAAAGGAGTCGTCACACTGTATACTGTATGCACTCGTACGGACAAAACGTACCGCCAACCAAATTCGATATGCCTTCACCAAGCACCGTATGGTACTCCACAATACGGTTAATATTTAATTCACAGTTAATAATTAATTAAAGGAAAAAATATATAAAAGTTCCCGCCAAAGAGAATTCATTCGAAATTCATAAGTATCTTTATACAAAGTGGAAACAAAAGCATCAAGAAGGAAGTAGCTCGAGTGGTACGCCCGTGGTTCGGCCGGACGGGTAACGAACTCCACCTAATTTGAACAGTTAACGGTTCAAAGGGCATCCGGGTACAACTGTACAGAAACCTCATACTTGTAGATACAAAATAGTTGCACTTCTTTAGTGTTACACATACATACATTGCCAGGAAGGTTATTCCTTAACCGACGATTGCAAAAGCTTTACAGCCTAGGCGGAACAACACTGAGGAGTTAAAGAAGCTGGACTACAAAAAGAATGGTAAGCATCGCAAGCAGTTTGCTCAATTCTTGTTCCTCGACGCGTAGAAGCCATAATCAAATCCAAATGTTACGCCACGAAGTACTAAATATTGTTTTCATTTTTAGGGTTCCGTACCCAAAGGTAAAACGGAACCCTATTACTAACACTTCGCTGTCCGTCCGTCCGTCTGTCACCAGGCTGTATCTCATGAACCGTGATAGGTAGACAGTTGAAATTTTCACAGATGATGTGTTTCTGTTGCCGCTACCACGACAAATACTAAAAATAGAACAAAATGAATATTTAAGGGGGGCTCCTATACAACAGACATGATTTTCATCCAAAAAATCCCCTTGGTCACATACTGAACTAAGGTTACTTACTTACTTACTTATCAGGCCTGCGATCCATGGAGGATCTGAGCCTGAGCTATAGCTGCCTTCCATCCTTGACGGTCCCGGGCATGCTGCTTCCAGCTGTCAAGACCAAGATGTCTTACATCCGCGATTACTCGGTCTTTATACCGGAGGTTCGGTCTTCCTCTTCTTCTCGAACCAGGAGGCTCGGAGTCGAAGACCCTCTTAGCTGGAGCGTTGATGTCCATGCGCTCGATGTGGCCGAGCCAGTGTAGTCGACGGATCCTTGCCTTCCGGACTACATCCACATCTTGGTACAGCTCGTAGAGTTCGCGGTTGTGACTTCTTCTCCATTCACCTTCCTCACAGACAGGACCAAATATCCGGCGCAGAATTCTTCTTTCGAAAGAACCCAAAATCAGCTCCGCTGTCCTGCTTATCGTCCAGCTTTCGGCTCCGTACAGCAAGACTGGCAGAATGAGCGTTTTGTAAAGCATGACTTTGGTCTTTCGAGTGAGGAGTTTTGACCCCAGTTGTTTGGACAAGCCGAAGTAGCAGCGGTTGCCAAGGGCGATTCTACGCCGGATCTCCACTGTGGTGTCATTTGTGGAATTTACGTTTGCCCCGAGGTAGACAAACTCCTTAACTACCTCGAAATTGTAGCTGTCAATTGTTATGTTTTGTCCCAGGTGGTGAGCGACGGATTGGTTTTTGCTTGACAGCATGTATTTCGTTTTGTCCTCATTGATCTTAAGACCAACTCGTTTCGCCTGTTCTTCAATCGCCGTGAATGCTTCCACAATGCCACGGCGAGAACACGCGATGATGTCGATATGATCCGCGTATCCTAGCAGCTGGATGGACTTGTAAAAGATAGTGCCTTCCCTGTTGACGCCTGCCCGTCGCACTTTCTGCTCCAGCACCAGGTTGAAGAAGTCACATGACAGCGCATCTCCTTGCCGAAATCCGGTGCATGTTTCGAATGGTTCCGAGGTCCTAGAACCGAGTTGCACGGTGCATCGCGTGTTTTTTAGCGTGGCGCGACACAACTGGATCAGTTTTACCGGGATCCCGAATTCGGCCATCGCCCCAAACAGTGCTTCACGATGAATGCTGTCGTATGCGGCTTTGAAATCGATGAAAAGATGGTGTGTATCGATTCGAAACTCGTTGGTCTTTTCCAGGATTTGTGAAAATTGGGTCTATAGTTGATTTGCCGGGCCGGAAGCCGCACTGGTAGCTGCCGATTAGTGCGGTGCAAAATGGTTTTAGACGTTCACACAATACGCTGGACAGGATCTTGTATGCGACATTGAGCAGGGATATACCTCTATAGTTCTTGCAAGAGGTAGGATCACCTTTTTTGTGGATGGGGCATATAGAGCTGGTATTCCAGTCGTCGGGCATGCTCTCATCTTCCCAAATTCTGCAGATGATCTGGTGTATGCTCCCTACCAGAACATCGCCGCCAGCCTTGAAGAGCTCTGATGGCAAGCCATTTGAGCCTGCGGCCTTGTTGTTCTTCAGCTTCTGAATAGCTATGCCGACTTCTTCTATGCTGGGTGGGAGAACTACTTCAGCGGCTGGAGTTGGGATTTCCTCGGTCCCTACCACTCTCTCTTGGTCATGCTCGTTAAGCAGCTGCTGGAAGTGCTGCTTAAATACATCCACTATTCCCTGCGGGTCGGTGACAAGATTACCCTCGCAGTTTCGAAGAGCCAGGGTGCCCTTTTTGAACTAAGGTTAGTCGACAATATCCCACAACCAGTAGCAAACTTCCCAGTTTTGATTTCTCTTGTATCTTTGATGAATTAATCCTAGCTGCAAACCTTTTTTCCATATTTCCCATTATTGTTATTCACCTTTTCACATCGTTGCTGTCAAGTAAGATAATTGATTTGAATTCAATGGACACTTTGATGATCAACTATCTCATCATGAAGATTTTTGATTATCAAAGTAATATGCCGATAACCTGCCTGCAACCAAGATCTGTCATCATACAAAAAATGTGATTTAATGTGATGACTGATGAGGTAACATACATAGTCTTTTTCATATTTATATATACAGATGGTACGGAACCCTTCGTGCGCGAGTCCGACTCGCACTTGGCCGGTTTTTTTCAAATTCCTCGACGCGTAGAAGCCATAATCAAATCCAAACGTTACGCCACAAAGTACTAAATATTGTTTTCATTTTTTATATTTATTTTTTACGGTTTTATTGAAATGCAAATTTGCAATAACATTTTCTTATTAGTCGTAAAGGAATAAGCACATTGCCTTAAGCTTAGTATCGTATTCCATGTAAAGATCAATGCGATTGAATGGTCTAGCTCGATATCACTCATGCCATCCCAATTTCTAGAACGCGCAGTCTCTTCAAATTATTTCTGACAATATCAACGGCTTCTTCGGTTTTTTCACACGAATAGTATAAATCGAGTTCCTCTATCGATGGACAATTCTTGACTAATGCCTCCAATCCGACAACAGAAATTTGCTTGCAGCCAGAAAGGGATAGATGACGTAGCTCCAAAAACTTTAGACCATATATGAGCGCAACATCAGAAATAGGACACAAGCTTAGTTTTAGTGTACGTAATCCTTTAAGATTTTGAATTGAGACACCGTCGATTTTTGATTCGTCCAACTTGAACTGGGATCGTGACCGGTCGGATGACTCAGTGATACCAGTGAGGGCAGCATCTGTTATCTAAGATTCAGTGTAAGTAACATTGACATTGAGAAGTAATTCACCTTACTTACCCTACATTCGCTCATATTGAGTACCCGTAAATAGACCAAGTTTTTGAGCAGCACCTGGACGGACTGGTCGGTGACACCATCGATACATTCACTGATATCTAACACGCGTAAATTGAGCAGATTCTTTCCGCATTTCATCACACAATCTTCAGAGATATTCAGGTGGGACATGTATAATTCTTCCAATTTCAGGTTTGGATTCCTTGCTATGCCCTCGCCGATTGCATCGCCCGATATCCCGTAACATTTAGAGATGTTGAGTGATTTTAAACTATTTGAGAGTTGAGCCAGTAGCAAAGCTCCTTTGTTGGTTACCTGAAAGCAACACTCAATATTGAGCGTTTTGATATTCTTCAGACTATTCACTATAGTTATCAGGCATTCATCCGTCAGGCGTAACGCGTTGGACAAATCGAGAAAGCGTAGATTGGTCTGTGCCATAAGGTATCCTCGAATGCCTAGTGGAGTCAATCCAGCACATAATTGCAGCAATAGTCTTTCTAACTTTAAACACTGAATACCACAGAGAGCGGACATCTCGTCATCATTGATTCGAATATTGCTGAAATTCAATTCTTTCAGGGAATTTCGATGCTCTCGAATCACGTGCAATATGGTTTCGATTTCGAACGTCAATTTGGCGTCACTGGAAGCCTGAAATACATAACTACCCGATATGTCCAGCATCTCTAGATTTGAAATAAGCTGCGTTATGCGCAACAATATCCTGTCACTCAGGTACTCATTGGATTTCAACGACAAAAAGCGGATGCGCGCCATAGTGTCTGCAATTGTTTTACGGTCCTCCAACGACTCCAAAAACAGTTCGGACCTAAACAGTGACGAACATTGTACTATGGACAACGAGTTAATTCCATGAAGTGCTGCTAGTACGGCACAAAACTGTTTTTCGGTGATATCAGTTGATTCAAAGGTCACTGACTGTGCGCACTTGCCCATGTGCGACAAAAAATTATCTGCCGTGCCGATAGTAGCTTTCTCGAAGTAGATGTGGGGAAATGGTCGATCACTATTGAGAAACACCTTTCCCGGTGGAAGTTCATCGGACACAACTTCGTTTCTGATCCTAATTACAACATTTGATCGGAATTTCCTATAGTTGGATACCTCGAACCAGCGACGACATACCAAAGATGCTTCCTGTATATCCGCATAGTTCAAATATTGGAATATATTCGAAAAAATCTGGGGAAAGAGAGAAGATTGCGTTCAAATTATTGTTTTTCTATCTTTCCAATAAATCAGTGTAGTCAGTATGTGATGAAAACAAGTCTGGACACACGCCAAACGACTATCGAACGTTCTGGAAAACTACTTATCTAATAGACTCTTTTGTTTTAAACAAGAGAGCGAATACTCAAAATTTAGAGTAATTACGGCTGGCGTTCCACAGGGAAGCGTACTTGGTCCGCTGCTTTGCCTATACCAGACATACGAGGGTTAGTGTTGGATTGAAATTTAGGGAAACGTACGGGCTTCTGGGACAACGTTCCCAGCTCGGTATTGAAAACAATCTGCTTCTCTATGTAAGTGCTTAAACCCCTTTGGGCCTACGGTATACAACTCTCGGGTGGTACCAAGAAGAGTAATTCTTCTATTATACAAACGTTTCAAAATAAAGTATTGTGAGCCGCTGTTAATGCGTCGTGGTATATTCGAAACGACGACGTTCATCGTGATTTTTTCTTCTTCTTCTTTGATGGCGTTACAGCCCATGAAGGAACAGAGCCAAGCTTCTCTCAATCACCCATGTTGTGTGTGATTTATTTTTCACATAGGTGAAAGGGACCTACAGTTTAATGCCGATTCCGAACGGCATGAGTCGAGAAGCTTTTTCACCGCCGAGGAGGAACGCCGCGAAATAAACATTCGATGGCGTCGGTGTTATCGGGATCCGAACTCGCTCATCGTGCGTCAGAGTCCAACACACTAACCACTGCGCCACGGCGTCCCCATCGTGATTTAGACATTGAAAATGCCGGAAATGAAGCTAAACTTTTTGCCCGAGAACATAGGGATCAACTGAAAGGTCATATCAGTTGCGCTGTCTTCAAGGGACAAAACATTCTAAATTTGATTACTTCGAGAACGGAAAATTGCTAGAAGATAATTTAGCCCTTGTGTTGTGCTCTATGATAACGAGCTGAAACATACTTCGCGGCCGGTGAGCAAACAGGTCAAAGCCCTAAAATCAACCCTTGAAGTCACATAGAGCATAACGCATTGTAAGCAGGGAAAAACCCAACAAATTTGGATGAATTGTGTCACAACATGTAGACGGCCTGGTCGGGTGGGTGATGCTGAGGCCTTATACCAGTTTTATCGTGCGACTTCGAATTCTGTTTATCAGGTACAGTGGAGCCTTAAATATACCGGGCCTGACAGACAAATTGATTATAAAAATAAGAAGAGCGTCGGACACAAAACGGAGCCCTGAGGATCACCAGCATTTAAAGAATGCATGTCAGATTTGAATCCGTCCAAAAACAACTTGGATTGAAAAATTAGAAATGTTGCTTCGAATTTGCGACAAAAGGGCTTCGGCTTACTTCTGCCTTCTTCATTTTTTTTATTTCTGTACAAGATAGTTCCTCATTACTTTAGGCTTACTGCCTGAACACAATGAGGTCGCAGTCGCTGTCTCGGTCACCTGTCAAAAGTTAAATGTACGTAAATCCCATAACGTAAACACAATGATGTCGCGGTCGCTGTCTCGGTCGTAGGGTATGTCGCGTGAGTTGGCTAACTTTTAACTCGATAGTACGACATTGTGACAGCTGTGTAGAAATAAAAAAAACGAAACACAAGGAAATCTTCAAATCGGCTGTTGACGGTTCGTTGTAAGTACAAGGTGTCTCAAAAGAAAGTTTATATTTAGTGGATCGATTAAAGCCGTAGTAAAAATTCTATCGAAAAACAATTTTATTTATCATTAAAGTTCACAACTTGGGAATTTGTGTATGTATGTATGTTGGCGTTACAGTCCATGAAGGACCTAAGCCGAGCTTCTCTCAATCACCCATGTTGTGTGTGATTTCATTTTCCCATAGGTGAAAGGGACCTACAGTTTATTGCCGGTTCCGAACGGAGAATTTCGAGAAGCTTTTCATGACAATTTTACTACAGGGGGTTTTGTCAGAACCCCGCTGAGGAGAAACACCGTGAAAACACGTTTGATGACATGGCTGTGTCGGGATTCGATCCCGTGTCATCGGCGCCAGAGGCCAACACACTACCCACTGCGCCGCGGTGCTCTCACTTGGGAATTTATTTCTTAAAAATAATGTCATCTAAATGTAAGCCCTCGCGTTCGCGACAGCCATTTAATCGAACAGCAAAATTTCTCATTACAGCTCCGCGCGCTTCCGAAACGAAAGGTCGGGATCACTGCGAACAGACTGATTAACATTCTTTACGTTTTCTTACGTTATCGGTCGTTATCAACCGTCCAGATTTTGGTTGATTTTTCTAGTGTTGAACCAGTCTCTTCAAACTTTTTTATCCATTTTCGAAAGAGAGGAATGCTTGGCGCATCCTTTAAATGGCGTAAAATTCGAATATTGCAGAATTTTCTACGTGCCACAGTCGTCGAATCACCGTTTTTTGTAAAACTCTCGCACACACAACGCGCAGTCTGCACCCGAGAAACGCTCCATAGCGAGTGAATTCCCAAGAGCCAGGCTACTGATTGACATACCTCCCGCGCCCCACGGATTTATTGCGATCACGCAATAAGCTAAACAAATGTAAACTTGCTCAGGCACCTTCCACCATTGGAGGAACAGGTACACCATCCTGTTCAACAATGCACTGAATAATGCATATTATCCGGTGCATTGGAAAACGGCGGTGGTCCAGCCAATCCCTAAGAGGGACAAAGACTCCTCTAATCCGGCAAATCTCCGGTCGATAAGTCTCCTTCCGAGTATCAGCAAGGTCTTCGAGAAGGTAATCCATAGAGCCCTGTCCAAATGGGCTGAGGATAAAAATATCATTCCGGATAACCAATTCGGTTTCAGGGCGGGGCATGATACCATACATGCCGCGTCGAGACTCGTCTCGGATGTCCAATGGAATAAATGCAAGAACCAATGCACGGGTGCCTGCCTGGTTGACTTGGAGAAGGCCTTCGACACCGTATGGTTAGAAGGACTCTACTACAAGCTCAAACGGTTGGGCATAAGTAAACCATTGCTATACATAATTCATGATATGTTAACGAGTGGAAAGTTCGTTGTGAAAATTGCCAACGTAACTTCTGCTCAAACATTTGAAATTAAAAACGGATTGCAACAGGGTATGGTAAATTCGCTGATCCGTTTCAGCATTTATATCAGTGATCTGATAGTTTCTCTTCACCATTCAATAGCGTATGCAGATGACTTGGTTGCGTACAGATCAGGTCCAACGATCGAGGTCATTGGCATTTTATTGCAACGAGACTTTGATAAAATTCAGCAGTTCTGTAAGGACTGGAAGTTGAAAATCAATTTCCAGAAATCAGAGACTATTTTATTCAGAACGCCTCTGTCTAGGGCCTCTAGGGACACTAGAAAACATTGGCGAAAATTCGTAATCATCGGACCGGACAGGCGTCCACTGGCGAGTAAAAGTATAGTCAGATACCTCGGGATCTGGCTGGATCAGTATATGTATCAGTATATGCTCTGGAAAGAGCCCGGGGCGCTTTCGCCCTGACAAGATGGCTGTTTCACTGCAGCCAACTTGATTCTAGGGTGAAGGTAATCTGCTACATGGCCTTAATCAGGCCTATGATTGCCTATGGATGTCCCGTCTGGTTTAATGTGAGCGCAAGCTTAATGGAAAGGATTCGGGTGTTTGAGAGACAATGTCTTGGATTACACAGAACACTAGAGTCTGAGTACAGAAAGTTCTATCCCAACGGGGTCCTATACGATAGGGCAAGGACTTTACGGATAGATAACTTTCTGATCAAACTGATTCGAGGTCACATTGCAAGGGCAATGACTTCGACTAATAACCTGATCTCTGGGGCTTACTACCCCAATTTTATGTATTATGAAAAAGTGCGTCTGAACGGCTTTGTGCCTCCGGAAGCATTTCTCTATTTTGATAATTGTAGGCTGATCCAGGATAGATTGGCGGTACCGCTAATCTTCCATGTGGCCCGTAATTCTGTGGAACGGCGGCTGCTTTACGAACCTGACGTCGTGCTCTGTGAGCCCGTGCGCCTCAGGCTCAGTAGAGCGGCATCAACCGACAGCATCAACGCTAACGGACTCCGTCGTGGAATCTTTTAATATAGCCTCTTCAAAGGCAGGTTCGCCGAACGCCATTGGCGGACTCCAATAGGGTAGGGTAGGTTAGTGTAGGCTAAGGTAGGTTATAAGTGTTGGGCAAAAAAAAAATCGTAAAATTCAAAAAAAATTCAAAACATTTAGCTAATCTGAAAAACTTGAAAAACAAAGCTTTTAAAGCTTTCAAAAAATCAAACTCTCAATCAGACTACGACACTTTTAGTATACTACTTACAAATTTTATCGTTCTCAACAAATTTCTTTACAAAAATGATGCCTTGTTCACCGAACGTAATATCAAATCTAACAGTAAGGCGTTCTGGCGCTTTATTAATTCAAAAAGGAAATCGACGGGGATTCCAAACTCGATGTATTTTAGAAACTCTGAATCTAACAATATAGAATCCACTCTTGAATTATTTGCCAACTTCTTTAAGTCCGTGTACACCAATCATGACCAGAATAGTACATTCCCTGTTTGCTCTTCAAATTTAGTAAACATCGGATCCCTGAGTCTAACACCTAACGATGTTTTAATTGCGCTTCAATCGTTAATACCTACTCCCAGCTGTGGCCCAGATGGTATCCCCCCCATCCTACTAAATAAATGCAGTGGATCGCTTTCCATCCCACTGCTCTACATCTTTAACCGTTCCCTTTCCGAGGGTGTATTTCTTGACGTTTGGAAAAAATCTTATTTAATTCCTATTCATAAGTCTGGAAAAAAAAGCAATATCGAAAATTACAGAGGAATCTGTAAACTTTCTACAATTCCTAAGCTATTTGAAAGCATTATAAAAACCAAGATCGACTTTCTTGTTAAAGAATATCTGCCGGACGAACAGCACGGGTTCGTTTCTGGTAGATCTACTACCACGAACTTGGCATTATTTTCATCATATGTCCTAAATCAAATGGAAATAAAGAACCAAATCGATACCATCCACACCGATTTCAGCAAAGCTTTCGATTCAGTAAACCACGCTCGGCTAATCAACAAACTTGAATCTTTTGGCTTTCACTCCGCACTTCTTCTCTGGTTGTCCTCATTTCTTCGTGGCAGAACCCAAAGGGTAAAAATCGGCAATTCGCTTTCCAAAGAGATAACGTGCTGTTCCGGTGTTCCTCAAGGGAACCACCTGGGCCCACTTCTATTCGTTATTTTCATACGCGATATCGTCCAAGTGGTTAAAAACGGATAATGCTTATTGTTTGCAGACGATCTCAAATTACTTATGACAGTCAAAAATAGAAGCGATTGCGAATTGCTCCAACTAGATCTAAATAGTATTTCGGCATGATGCAAAATGAATGCTTTAAGGTTAAATACAAGTAAATGCAACATAATCTCATTTTCCAAGTCATCCCCCATACTTGACTTTGGATATTCGATTTTTTCCTCACCTTTATCTCGTGTAAACGAAGTTAAAGATTTAGGTGTGATACTCGATACCACATTCTCATTCAAATCCCATATAAACCGTGCTTTGGCTAAAGCCAATTCGACAAAGGAATAGTAAAGAGTTCGCCGAACCGTTTTCTCTCCTGTCACTATACACTTCCCTTGTTAGACCTTATCTTGAGTACGCTGTCGTCATTTGGAACACAAATCTTTGTACAGACTCTGATCGTATCGAACGTGTCCAAAGACACTTCACTAGATTCATATTTCATAAAATGCGTTGGAATCACTGTCCTAACTATAACGCAAGATGTCTTCTCCTTGGCTTAGAATCGTTAGAAGCCAGACGTGCTTTACATGACATAATGTTTGTAAGGGATGTGTTAGGTTAGGTTAGGTATATGGGTGCCCTATTGACGTAAAGTCAAGGCTCACGCAGACTACGTTGAGTCCATTGTGCCCACCTGTTTTGTTTAACCCGTTGATACCTATTCATTTACCGTCGAGCTGAACCAGCCAGACGAGGATAAAAATCCCAGTATTCTGTTCAGCCCGATATTACCTACCTCTTCTAGTCCCGAAAGGAAGTATCTTCCCAGGAAAATATTCCTTTTTTGGGCTAGCGCCGGGCATTCGCACAGCAGGTGACGAACGGACTCAATTTCCTCTTCGTCCCTGCAGCTTCTGCAGAAGTCATTGTAGGGCTGGCCTAGTCGAGCTGCATGATATAATAGCATGCAGTGCCCGGTGAGGGCACCGACTGCCAGTCGAATGTTCCCACGATTGAACTTCAGCAGATTTTCCGTTCTTTTCTTATCATAGACGGGCCAAGTCGATCTCGCCGTTGCGCATGTATCTAAGCGACACCATCGCTTATTGGCTTTCACCAATAGCTCCGTCTGTATCTCCCTGTAGAGCGCACTGAGTGGTGCTTTGGCCTCAGCTGAGATCTGCGCAATGTTAGCACCTGATCCCATCCTAGCCAGCTCGTTCGCCCTCCCGTTTCCGGAGATATTCATATGACCAGGTACCCAGCAAAGGGGCACCTCATTTACATTGGATATCTCTTCTAACTTCTCCTTGCAGAGTTTGACGAGTTTGGATCTTATCCATGCTGCCTGCAGAGCCTTAAGGGCTGCCTGGTTGTCAACATAGATGCTGATCCTTTTTCCTGTAATATTCTCTTTGCTGATCAGGTCCGCCGCCTGCTTGATAGCGAAGACCTCAGCTTGGAAGACACTGCATCCATCATCGAGCCTGTAGGAGCGATGCATATCCCGAGACTCAAAGTAGACTCCGGCACCTGTGCCAACATCCATTTTGGATCCGTCGGTGTAGAGTGCCAGTTCACTTTCCGTGCGTACTAAATCACCGGTCCATTCCTCCCTGGAGGGAATTCTAATAGAGAATCTCCTCTCCCAGGAAGGAAGTCGGGTGACATAGTCCGTTACGGTTCTGAATCTCGAGACGCTCATCGATCCAAGACTGATGCATGTCCATGAGGACTCCTTTTCCAGAGAAGGGATGTGTTATGTTATCACATAAAGTGCCCCTCTCTTTTATCCAAAGTAAAGCTGTACGTTCCCATGAGACCGTTGAGATTGCGTCATCTTCTCTACGTAGACCATCACAGGACTAATTATGGCACAAACGAACCCTTAACGCGCACCGCGAAAGTTTTCAACGAAGTCAGTAATACTCTAGACATTTACTTAAATCGTAATGAATTTAAATCGCTAGCTTTAAGCATATTTTCATCTAACTAAGTTACCTTCACATTTGTTAGTCTAATTGACTTGTAGATCAAATAAATAAATAAATAGTTTTAATCATTTTGTCTAGCACATAAGATAGCTATAAGTTTTTTCTTGAAATAAAATGAATTAAAAATGCAAAAAAAAAAATTAAACTTTCTTTTGAGACACCTTGTATACGGACAAAGGTGAAAAGAGCTGTTAAAATTTGACATAACAAAGCGACCTCATGCCTGTTTTGCGGGGTTCACACCATACGATTTGTCTGTGCGATTTGCTTGATGACCTTGCTTGATGGGCCAAATCGTGACTGCCTGAACACAATGAGGTCGCAGTCGCTATCTCCGTCGCAGTCTCGGTCGCGGTGGGCATTGTTGTCGCTAGGATTGGCAAAATCTCGCCCACAATGAGGTCGCTTTATGTCAAATTTTAACAGCTGTTTTCACCTTTGTCCATATACAAGGTGTCTCAAAAGAAAGTTTACATTTGTTTAGCTTATTGCACGCTCGCAACGATTCCGAGGGGCGCGGGAGGTACGTCAATTGGTAGCCTATCTCTTGGGAATTCAATCGCTATGGAGCGTTTCTCGGGTGCAGACTGCGCATTATGCGTGCGAGAGTTTTACAAAAACGGTGATTCGGCGACTGTGGCGCGTAGAAATGACTGCAATATTCGAATTTTACGCCATTTAGAGGATGCGCCAAGCATTCCTCTCATTCGAAAATGGGTAAAAAAGTTTGAAGAGACTGGTTCAACACTAGAAAAACCAAAATCTGGACCGTCAAGGTCATCGATAACGTAAGAAAACATAAAGAATGTTAATCAGTCTGTTCGCAGTGATCCCGACCTTTCGATTCGAAAGCGCGCAGAGCTGTGCAATTAAATGGTTGTCGTGAACCTGAATACTTACATTTAGATGACATTATTTTTAAGAACTAAATTCCCAAGTTGTGAACTTTAATGATAAATAAAATTCTTTTCGATAGAATGTCTACTTTCTTTTGAGACACCTTGTACTTACAACGAACCGTCAACCACCGATTTGAAGATTTCCTTGTATTTTGTTTTTTTTTTTTTTTTTTTTCTACACAGCTGTCACAATGTCGTACTACCGAGTTAAAAGTTACCCAACTCGCGCGACACACCCTACGATCGAGACAGCGACCGCGACATCATTGTGTTTACATTATGGGATTTACGTACATTTAACTTTTGACAAGCGACCGAGAAAGCGACCGCGACCTCATTGTGTTCAGGCAGTCAGTCATGTGAACGGTCGTACGACATGTCGTCAAATTTGTCGTTTGGAAGTTCAAATATTTTAACTTTTTGGCTTGCTTGATCGACTTATCGTAAAGTGTGAACAGTTGTCGTACAACTTCAGAGCATTTTTTCACTTTTGCTTGTGCGTTCAGAGAATCAACACCAACTTTGAGTGGAATGAACGATATGAATGATATGATTTTAAACAATGAAAAATAATTTTGGTTTGATTTTTTTCATATAAGGAATTATTTTTCTCAGTAACTAATCATACGTTACTATCCATTCGGAAATAATTACGAAAATCCTCTGGAAAATGTTCGTGGAATTCTCTTAACAGTTACCGATGAGAAATTGTTACGATTTCCGGCCCATGGTTTAATCCACATTCGCTTTTTTTCTTAATTTTCGAGTATTTCATCAATAATCATCCCTGTAACCAGAGCATGCGCCGCCATGTTAATGCCTGATCCACAACACTGCGTTGGTGCGAGGCACTTTACGTGTTACGAGAAATGCCTCGACGCATGCTTTGACAATGACAATTCAATTTTTTCGGCTGCTCCATGTCAAAGTAAACGCACACAACACAAACCACAAAATACACAGATATAGCATACACATCAATACACAGCAACAGTCGTTCAAACGCACAGACATTTTCGACGTGTTTGACTTTTGTATGCTTTGGTTACGTGAGCTTACGTTTTCTCTCGCTCTCAATTTTTCTTATTTCCTCTCATTTTTTCTTATTTCCTCTCATTTTTCAATGAACGTAAGCTCGCCAACGCAAACGCGGTATTTATGACTACCCCATTGAATTGCTTGTGTTGGATGTCTCAGCTAGCACTAACGCAGTGTTGTGGATCAGGCATAATACTTCGAAATTTCTATCGCAAGTGAAGTCGGTCGAGCAAGTTGTATGGTGTGAACGCTAGGCATTATTTGGTCGTCAAGCAAATCGTATAGTGTGAACCCCACTTTTCACAATGCTACTACACGGCGCGGCGACAGCGCAACTACAAACGCCGTAGCTGTCAAATCCATATTCATTCATTGGAATCATCTGGAGTAAGTCACGTAGTTCCCATGTGGGTGAGATTTTGCCAATCCTAGCGACAGCAATGCCGACCGCGACCGAGACTGAACTGAAATCGCAGTTCGGCGAAATTGTGACATTATTCGAATGCCATCTGCGCGACTCGCGAACGGTGATACGAAATTGTTTGGTTCGACTCGCGAACGGTGATACGGGTATAAGTGTGACCGCCACTGTATACTAATGTTGTCAGAAAAATGCCTATTTTGATGTGTCAAAATCTTACCAATGAGTCGTTTCTTAGAATGTATGATATCAAAAGTGGCACCTACCACCGATGGAAGGTCAGCAAAGCTAGGTTCCGTGTCATTAAACACATACGACGATTCCATCGTTTTTTTTTTTTTTTTTTTGTTGTCTTAAAGCAAAGGTAGTATGTAGTATGTACTTGTGTATAGGTAGACTTGACTTCACAAACACTTTACCCGAACTTTACGCTGGCTTACGCGAACGTTGATTTATGACTATACAAAGGCACAGACAGCACTCAATTGATAATGCTGAATGCAAGCAACTCTTCTGATTTTGACGTCTTCTTTCCTAGAAGGAATTCATCTCTTTGTCGGAGTCTACACGAGGGCTTTTTTTTTTTGCGCCTGTTTCTTTTGAACCTACGTTCCAATTTGGATTCCGATATCCGAAGTAAGGCATTTTGAAAACGCAGTTTTGTAGATCTCGATGAAATAAGCACAAAAAATTAAGTACCAATTTTCTCGTTTTCGCCTAGTTTAGGAGATATTAAGGTTTAAAAATCAATTTTTTCCTATGGATTTCTCAGAAAATAATTACTTTTTACTGCTGTGGGATACGACTTTGTTTGCATACTTGTGGGCCTAAAGAAAGTCTGCGTTGACATGTTGCGGGGTGAACGTACATTTTTTTTTTTTTTTTTAATTTGCGCGCACTCAAGGTCTAATAACCTTATTATGTCGGTGACACAGTGCGGGCAGAAGGTAAAGAGGAAGAGGAATGGAGGAGATGCCGATGGACATTGATCTTAAATGCTTGCATGTTGCATTGAGGGGGGAAAACCGAATCCGGCAGGGAGTTCCAGATTCGTGTGGTTCGGTTAATGAAAGATTCTCTATATTTGACAGTACGTTCGAAAGCGGGCTTCAGAGTATATTGGTGAGCATTCCTAGAGAGACGTGTATTGCGGGAGAAATGTTGAAGGGACGGAATGCAACTGGCTATTTCATCAGAGCATTTTTGGTGGTAGTAACGATAAAACAGGGAGAGGCAGGTAACATTCCTGCGGTGTTCCAGCGAGTCCAATGTTTTGGTAATGCTGGAGTCACCTATCAGTTTTATGGCTCGTTTTTGAATTCTGTCTAGTAGGTGCAGTGAGGACCGGACATGAGCGTTAAACTCTAATTTGGGGCGAATGAACGCCTTATAGATTGTAGCCAGATCTAAGGGTGAGAAATATTTCTTGCATCTGTATAAGAATCCTAGGCATTTCGCAGCATTCTTGGCGACACTGAATATATGGTCGCTCCAATTAAGATTGTGAGCAACACTCATACCCAGGATGGAAAGCTTTTTCAGTTTCTGAGATGCAAGTGCCATTCATGGATAATGGCTGCGGGTTATTTATACGCTTTAACGACAAGAGACAGCATTGTGTTTTGGAAGCATTAAATTCCACTCTATTGTTTTTACCCCATTGGATGATGCTGTCGATATCGGAATTTAATGAGCTTAACATACGCTGCCGCTCAGTATCTACAACCGAAGTGCAGGGTCGTAAACTGCTGAACGAATATGAGAAGCTGAGGGTACTGTCGTCAGCGAAGGAGTGAATTGCATTAGAAGTAACAGACAAGAGATCATTTATAAAAATAAGAAAGAGTGTCGGAGACAAAACGGAGCCCTGAGGAACACCGGCATTTACAAAGTGAGTGTCAGACTTGAATCCGTCCAAAACAACTTGAACGATTCGAAAGGTAGCTTCTAATCCATTGAAAGAGAGACTCATCGATCCCAAAAGCACGCATTTTCGACAAAAGGGCTTCATGCCAAACCCTGTCAAATGCTTTCGAAATATCCAGTGCAACAATTTTGCTTTCACCTGCTTGGTGAAGCGAGTGATTCCACTTTTCAGCGAGATATGCCATCATATCACCAGTGGATCTGTTGCTGCGGAAACCGTATTGGCGGTCATTGAGGAGTTTCCGTGATTCAAGATATTTCATAAGCTGACGGTTAATCTGCGTTTCCATGACCTTGGAAAGAAGGGACGTTAGTGCAATGGGTCGGTAGTTGGAGGGAGAAGATGATTCGCCTTTTTTGGGTATAGGCTGGACAAATGCTGTTTTCCACCTACTCGGAAAGAGCCCAGAGGTGTAGGAAAGGTGAAAAAGCTTACGCAGTGGTTTTGCCAGCGTAGAAGAACACCTCTTCAGGACTATTGGGGCAATACCATCTGGACCAGCGGATTTGAGTATGTCGAGATCTTTAAGAACCCTTGCGACTGTACGAGTGCGGAAGTGGATTGGTCCCATGGTGGAATTTACGCACTCTAGTACAGGCGGAGACAAAGTACAGGCTGGCAGCTGAGAACTGGTTGCGAAATGGGCAGCAAGTAGGTTAGCTTTGTCTAAGGGGGTGACAGCTGGAACGTCATTGTGGATGAGCGTCGGTATAGACGACTTAGTTGAGTTTTTTACGTTTTTTACAAACGACCAGAAACTTTTGCTACCTTTGGGACATTGAAGGATTTTACGCCTTAATTTCTGGTCGGATTGGAATTTAATCCGTCGAATGTGGGTGTTGCAGTCATTTCTGGCTCGTATGAACTTTTTTCGGTTTTCCTCAGAACTGTTTGCCTTGTAGGCCCGAAAACTTAGCTCCCTGAGCCTAATAGCCTCTTTGCAGCTCGAGTCAAACCACGTATTATCCTTAGGCCTGGTGCTTTTAATCTTGCTGGGAATAAAATTTGCCATGCCAATTTGGATAATGTTTACGATAATATCAATATGTATCATCTGGATTACTAACTAGTCCTAAAAGCATGCCTACATTTTATACATGTACGTTAACGCAGCAACATGTCAACGCAGACTTTCTTTAGGCCTACAAGTATGCAAACAAAGTTGGGTCCCACAGCAGAAAAAAACACAATTGTCAAAATTCTCTACCTCGGTAATCGGAATCTCCCCCAGACGTACACTTCCATGTCAGAAACAGGAGTGAAGCGACCTCGCAAAACAAAGAAAAGGAGAAAGGAGGTAAGGAAATGTTGGAAAAATAAAAACCCACGAAGTAGCTACCCGCGCGTGACTGTGCCAATCTATTTCTGTTTCACTTACCCTCTCTTTTGCACTTATTTCAGCACTCGTCAAATAGCCCACGTGTAGACTCCGACTTTACTGGGGTTCACACTATACGATTTGTCTGTACGATTTGCTTGACGACCAAATAATGCCTAGCGTTCACACCATACAACTTGCTTGACCGACTTCACTTGGAAGAAATTTCGAAGTATTAACATGGCGGCGCATGCTCTGGTTACAGGGATGATTATTGGTGATAATTACTCGAAAATGAAGAAAAAAAGCGAATGTGGAATGTGTGCGGATGTGGTTAGGTTGACGTGGTAGGCGTAAGCCACACTTACATAGGCCGAAACTGGCCCATTCTGATACCACCTGGATCAGGTTAACCTGATCCGCTACCTGGGAACCAACCGGTGCTTCTAATAAAGCGGTGGAGTTGAGCTATTTTTTGGTTTGCTAGCTCACTCAGATTGTCGAAGAAGGGCGCGCCGAGATAAATCCTCCTGCGATTCGCAAAAGAGGGACATGAGCAGAGGAGGTGGTGTATTGATTCCTCCTCCTCGTCCATGCAGCCGCGACAGAAGTCATTGTAGGGTAGCCCCAGTCTGGCGGCGTGTTTTCCAATGGTGCAATGAGCTGTAATGACACCCACTAGAGTGCTTAAGGTTGCCCTTTCGGTTGCCACTAGGTCCCTGGTTCGTCCTAGGTTTAACTTAGGCCACAATTGTTTGGTGATAAAGCCGATATTGCTCTCATTCCATTGGATATTGTTCTCCTCTATGGTTTGAAGCTTTATCATGTGCTTTACCGTACTTATTGGTGTTTCTAGGTACCCGAGGGTAGGTAGGCCGAGTGTGCTTGACCCTAATTTTGCGAGTTCGTCGGCCGCGCAGTTTCCTGGAATATCCCTATGCCCGGGAACCCACAGTATTTTAATGTTGAACTGTTCAGCCATCTCATCTAGAGATAGGCGACAGTTAATGGATGTTTTTGATTTGAGGGTTACCGCTGCCAGGGATTTTATCGCAGATTGGCTATCCGTGCAAATGATAACATCCTTTGTGGATATTACATTGATCCTGAGCCATGCCAGGGCCTCCGTTATCGCAGTTATTTCTGCCTGAAACACACTACAGTAATTTAGGAGTCTGAATGATAGGTTGAGGTTAAGTTCCTTGGAGTAGACCACACTGCCTACACTCGACTCCATCTTAGAGCCATCGGTATAGAGGGAGATCGAGTCCTTTGGCATGACTTTCCCTTCAGCCCATTCCTCCCTGGATGGAAAGACAACTTCCATCAACAACTTCCTGGTGAACACATTCTGCGCCTTGATGACGGCCCATGGTTCAACATTGTTAAAGGCGCCCTCAATGTCGAGAAAGGCGACTAGAGTGTATTGTTTACTTTCCAGTGACCTTTCTATTTTACTGACCAATGAGTGGAGTGCTGTTTCCACCGATTCGCCTTTGTTGTAGGCATGTTGGTTATCCGACAGCCTTCCTGAGATGCAGCTGTACCGGATGTGTACGTCTAAAATCTTCTCTAGAGTGAGACTAATAGGCCTTAGGTCATTACATACGTGTGGGAGCTTTTGCCTGCCTTGGGTATGAAAATGATTTTGGCTACCTTCCACTTGCTGGGGATGTAGGAAAGGGAGAGGTAACTATTGTATATAACCACCAGCCAGGGGAGGATGATATCTGCTACCCGCTGGAGAAGCGTCAACCTAACCTAACCTACCCGCTGGAGCTCAGCTGGTATGATCCCATCCGGTCCCGGAGACTTTTAGGGTTCAAAGCTCTTTATGGCCCAAAGGACGTTGTTTTAGTTGACCAGGTCAGGAGCACGCTCGAGGGAGGGTGTCGTTGGCTGATTGACCCGAGGAGGTGTCATATCCGAGTCACTACTGCCTGGGAAGTGTGCGCTTAGGAGAAGTTCCAGGGCTTCTTCTCTGGAGGTTGTCCAGGAGCCGTCATTACGCATCAGGTGGCTTGGATTATACGGAACCGAGGCCAGACTCTTCCCTATTCTTGAGGCCTCGGAAACCGTCCTTACATTATCGCAGTAGTCCCTCCAGGATTGTCTCTTTGTCTTCTAGTGCCTCCTTGTAGATGTCCCAATCCTCTTGCAAGCGGGTATATTTAGCTTTGTTGAAGAGCTTTCTGCTCTCTTTCCTTAGGGAGACTATCTCTTTGTTCCACCAGGGGGGTTTGGGCTTGCCACTGGGGGTACTAACTGCACAAGATTGAGACAGTGCTCTATTGAGGGTTTCTGTCAGCTCATTTACTAAGCTGTCTAATTCCGCTGAGTTTAGCGGATAGGTGGGGTGTCTTGCCCCTAGGTGGGGTTCAACATAGGTTCTATATTTTTGCCAGTCATTTTTCCTGTAGTTCCTGAAAGGAGCTCGGGCACTGACTTGGTTGACTATGCTGAATTGAATGTAACGATGGTCAGAGAGGGAGTGTTCTTTTAGGACTTTCCAATCTCTGACTTTGTCGACAATGTCCTGCGATGCAAAAGTTACATCCAGGACTTCCTGTCTGTTTTTGGTAATAAAAGTTGGTTCACAGCCGTTGTTGCAAACGGTGAGGCTAGTATGTAATACATGGTTATACAAAGACTCACCTCGCTCGTTTATGTTGCTGCTTCCCCAAATCGTATGGTGTGCATTCGTATCACATCCTATGATCAGTCTGGCATCTGTTTGCTCCGCATCCTTGACCAGGTTTACCAAGTTGGCCGGAGGGGAAGGCTTGGGTGGTCATGGGCTAAATAGGCCGAGGCAATCCAGATCTTGAGGGAACTGCCATCGACACTAATAGCCGTGATATCCTGGTCGCTGTAGGATGGGAGTAGAAGGGTTTTTATGTGTGATTTGGTAAGGATACAATCTCTTGGCTTACCTGCATCGCGCACGTAGGTGAGCTTATATTCCGATGTTCCGAGTCCACGTACCATGTTATTTACTATCCATGGTTCCTGGATCAGAACGACGTCTTCTCCGCTTTTGGTGAGGCGGAGCATTAGGGCGGCCGAGGCCGCGATAGAATGATGGAGATTAATTTGAAGAATCCGCAGCATGATGGCCGCAGTTTTTAACCTCCACCGCTGTGACGGTCGCAGACTCTTTGTCAGACTCCAGCTCGAAATCTGACATAGTCTCGCCAAGGTCTACCTCGGGAAGGTCCAGGTCGGACAGTAGATTACTGTCTTCCCCGGTAGTCTCGTTGACTACATTGGAGGGGGTCCCAGTCAAGAGAGTCTCCTTAGTGATCATAGGCTCTATGGTAGAGAGTTGCTCTGGGTTCGTCGACACCATGGAGTCGGCTGATGCAGCACAGGAGGCTCTCTTAGCTGAGTCCTCCCCGTCTTTTTTGTATATTCTGAGCTTCGCAGAGTCAAAGCCCAGAGAGATCATGTTGTTGACCAGAGCTAGAGGTGCCAGGGAATCCTGATTGATTACGATGGTAATCAATCTTGAAGGTCCCTTAACATCCTCTAGCTTGACTACTTTCCAATCCTTGGTGGGGATTAGGGGATTGCAATCCTGCAGGATTACCGGCCTCGGGATAGGCCGGTATAATGGCTCCAGCCCTAGGTCTATTCGGGATTTGGTTCAAGGGTACAGCCTCAAGTTGAGTTCCCTCCCAGACCTCGCCGACTCTGCTGAGTGCGAGCTTAAGGAGGTCCATAGATCTTTGGTCTTCGAAGGAGATCAGCTCGATTCTGCCTTGATAGTACCCTACATGATGGGTAATAGGGAAGGGTCCAGGGTGTTCCTTGAGTATCGGGAAGTAGCTTTTGAGCAGCACATTGCTAATCAAAGTCCACTTAGCCGGAGGGACATTCCCATCCACATCACCCCTATCGACAACAGCCAATGTGGTCAAGACCGTCAGCACGTCGCGATAGGAAAGTTGTGTTTGGGATCCAGGGGAGATGCTTTGAGACCGCGCTTTCTTAGAGGTGGAGGGGAGTTCCTCAGCCGACCTCTGGCGCTTGCCATCCTGCTCCTTAACGGATGAGTTACCAAAGCTCTTGATTGTGCATTCCGCCCAGTCAAGAGCCTTTTTTCTCCTTTCCGAGAGCTGATCTCTTGGTATGTCACGCAATTTTTCCACTAGCCTACTAGCCGCGCGACGTTGTTTGTAGCTTGTTTTGGGGGCACTCATGGTTGGGTCGCAAGGAGCATTCCTCCCCTTGTTAACACCTGAGGGTGCTGGACCAGGCTTCTGTTTGTCGGCCACTGCTCCTTGAAGGTGCTAGATCAGGCTTTTGTACGAGGGCCGATGTCGTAGCACCTTGTCGGAAAGCGGCATCTCTGCTGCTTCCTGAGGGTATTGGACCGGGCTTTTGTACATATGCCAGTGTCTTAGCTCCTTGTAGAGCGACTGTCACGGTACCACTATCAGAGGATGCTGGACCAGGCTTTGTGGGGGCCCCTGCCACAGCACCTCGCCGAGACTCGGCAGTTGTACCTGTTTCTGTACATTCTGCCGGTTTCTTGTTTCCTTTTTTGTTGTTGTCGTCGTTGTTGTTGTCATTATTATTGTTATTGGTCTTGTCATTGTTTTTGTTCGGTGTTCATGCGTTCGATGTGGCTGGCTCAATTTAGTCGATGGATCTTTGTCTTCCGGACTATATCCACAACTACAGCTCGTAGAGTTCGCAGTTATGTATGTCTTCTTCTCCATTCACCTTCCTCACAGGCAGGACCAAATATCCGGCGCAGAATTTTTCTTTCAAAAGAAACCAAAATCAGCTCCGCCGTCCTGTTTATCGTCCAGATTTCGGCTCCGATCTGATGCATGCATCCTACCAGAACATCGCCCCCAGCCTTGAAGGGGTCTGATGGTAATCCACCTGAGCCTGCGGTCTTGTTGTTCTTCAGTTTTTTAATAGCGATGCCTACTTCTTCTATGCTGGGAGGGGGCACAACTTCGTCGACTGAAGACGGGATCTCTTCGTCCATTACCACTATCTCTTCTTCTGAGTGCCGTTTTAAAAAATGTTCTTATCGCGTTTTTGTCCCTTGACTCTTCGATATCCGTGAGCTGGGAGGTTGCGAAGATTCTCTTCTTTTGCCGCAGCGTCTTTTTTTCCTCCCCCTTTCTACCTCGGTATCACTCGTGCGCTGCTCGTGTTCTCCTTTGCAGCATCTTTTGGTACGCCTCGTCAGTCGCTCGCTTTTTATGCTCACACTCGGCATCAGACTACGGATTTCTTGTCGGTGGTGGCGCGTGGCCTATAGTTATTTCGGTTGCTTCCTTGATGGCTGAGCGGCAAAGTAGCCACATATTGTTGGCGTTTGGGTCCGACACAGGCATACTTGCGAATCGTCCGCTCAGTTACTCTCTGTAGTCTCAGGCTCTGAGCTTTGCTGCCACTTCTTACATCCAGGATGTTTGACGCATGTCTTGCGTCTATGACAGTTCGAACGTCTGGAAAACGCCAGGTTGCTGTGTGGATCTTTTTGTGAGGAAATCTGGTGCTACTTATTACCGTATTATGAGTTACCGCAAAGTCCGTAAGTCGGAAGCTATTGTCGTATCGCCAATGATGTTCTCCTTACCGATTTTGGCGTTGAAGTCTACGAGTACAATTTTGTTGACGTACTCTGGACAAGCGCCGCATGCGTCTTCCAAGAAGTCGCAGGAATCATCTTAGATTGCCGCGTCGGTAGGGGTGTGTGCACAGATGAGGCTGATGTTGTAAAATCTGCCTTCGATGCGGGTCACAGCTAGGCGATTGCTTATCGGCTTAAAATCGATGACTTTCGACCTTAGCCTTCTTCCCACGATGAATGGGAAGGAATGTCATTGGCATTGAAAAAACGAGATTTGAGCCAACTTCGTTTGCGATACTTTGCCATTCTTTTTGTAGCCCAGATTCTCTCCTCGATATTGTTCCGCCTATGCCGTAAAGCTTTTGCAATCATCGATTTAAGAATAACTTTCCGGGCAATGTGTGTGTAACACTCTACACTTATATTCGGATACCCTTTTGACTGATATGGGGGTGCTCAACATTTTAACTTTTCAAATTAATGATGATCTGGGAGGGAGCAGGCACCAGATCATCTCTAGAATTGGGGAAGATGAAAGCATGCCCGACGACTGGAATATCAGCTCTATTGACCCCATCCACAAAAAAGGCGATCCTACCTCTCGCAAAAACTACATAGGTATATCCTTGCTCAATGTCGTTTACAAGGCCTTATACAGTGTGTGAGCGTCTAAAGCCTTTTTGAAAATATCCACGCCGCGACAAATCCAGAAGAAGACCAGCGAATTTCAAACTGACACCCGCCACCTCTTTATTGATTTTAAAGCCGCACATGACAGCATTTATCGCAGTCTTATTTAACGCGATGGCCGAATTCGGGATCCCAAGAAAACTGATCCGGGTGTGTCGAGCCACGCTAACAAACACTCGGTGCATCGTGCAGTTCGGCACCAGAACCTCCGAGCTTTTTGATTTCGGCAAGGAGATGGGATGCCATGCGACATCTTCGATCTCCTGTTGCGGGCCAACGTCAATAGGGAAGGTACCATCTTCCACTAATCTGTCCAGTTGCTGGGCTACGCAGACGATATTGTCATTGTCGCAAGTTCAAAGTGCACCATTGGAGAAGTTTTCACGGCGATTAAAGATCAGGCGAAACGAGCTGGTCTTCACATCAATGAGGAGAAAACATATACATATGTATATGTATGTATGTATGTTGGCGTTACAGTCCATGAAGAACCCGAGCCGAGCTTATCTCAATCACTCATGTTGTGTGTGATTTCATTTTCCCATAGGTGAAAGGGACCTACAGTTTATTGCCGGTTCCGAACGGCGAATTTCGAGAAGCTTTTCATGGTAATTTTACTACAGGGGGTTTTGTCAGAACCCCGCTGAGGAGAAACGCCGTGAAAAACACGTTCGATGACATGGCTGTGTCGGGATTCGATCCCGTGTCATCGGCGTCACAGGCCAACACACTACCCACTGCGCCACGGTGCTCTCATATACATATAGTTATACATATAGTCTGCAGAAATTGTCTTTCCAAATCCTCAGCATCGACTGTGACTCTACTACCAGTTCTCAATTTTCATTCCTGCAAAGCCGCCGCTCTGGCTTTGTAGCCATGGCATGTTGGTTTTACCTTATTGTACAACTTCCGGGCGTCATTCCAGCGGAAGCATCTCTCCATCTTATCGATCTCACGCTTTCTGTATTCTCTTTTCTTTCTTCTGAGAAGCGTGTGTTCCCCTTCTCTTCTGCTCATAGATTTCGCGAGCAGCTCTCGTCCATTGTTGCAGCGTGGCTTTATATGCCTCTTGTTTTGTTGCATGGGCTTGTTCGCATTGTTCATCGAACCAGGGGTTTCTAGGTGGTGGCTGTTTGAAACCCAGCAGCTATGAGGCAGCGTCTCCGATGGCGCTCTGGCAATGGGCCCATTCCTACTCTATTATTTGCGCTGCTGTGGGCAGATTTTGAGAGCGCTTGAAGGAGACATAATCGGCAAAGATTCTGGCAGTCTCTTGCGATTGTAGCTTTCCGACGTCAAACTTACTCCTACTCGACTCTAAAACATTCTTGATATCCTCATTCGTACCTTGGCTACAACAAGGTTATGATCCAAGTCGATGTTGACTCCTCGGAAGGTTCGTACATCGAGAATGCCGTAAGAGGAGTGTCTGGCGTCGATCGCAATGTGATCAATCTAGTGGGTGGTCGATTGATCAGGAGACCGCCAGGTACCCTTGTGGATGTTGAGATGGGGGAATCGCGTGCTTGCTATAAAGATGTTACGCCCCGTTAAGAAGTTGATTAGCCTAAATCCGTTGTCGGATGTGGTGTTATGGCGGCTATGCTTTCCTATGATCGATCTACATATGTCGATGGTTTTTCCGTGATAGGGAGGTTAACCCTAAGCACAACCCCCAACCTGGAGGGCCATTTTCCTTGTACCCCAGGAACAACGGACTGCACGATATTCATTGGTTTCCGTGTCGTAAGCATAAATCCAAGTCTCACCTTCCGTAATAACGTGTGCCATCTTGTCCTGATATTCAAAACGCACTGTTTCCTACACTACCCAAAAAATTCAGTGTTTTCGGTACCAATCGAGATTTCACGCGACCGAGGCCAAAAACATCCTTTAAAATGGTATTGATTGATCCATCAGCAAGACGGCTTGCGGCATCAAATCTTTGATTTTTTAGACGTAAGCTTTGTCGGTTGAGGTTGATGGTCATCCGGGACGCTCTTCGACTTCGACACGGAACTCTTTATATGTATACATAGGTAGGTAAGCGCGCCATAGAACTCGTAGAACCCAAGGGATATAAAGGAAGATGCACACTTAAATCCAGCCAGTGGAGGTAAAAATATTGGTTATGTTGGCCAAACTGAGGTTGGTCGACGGAGAGGTCGTCGAGAAAATATTTTTCATAAGGCGCAAAATTTGCGACTTGCCAGTGCTGCATATTCGCTGAGAAAATGGTGCAGGTTTTCCTCTGTGTTGTGGCAACTGCGGTAGTGGACGTTAGACCGGATGCCTATTCTGTCAGCGTGAGTTCCAATAGGCCAATGGCCCGTACTGGGTATATAAGCGCAGCATAAATTCGTATGTTACATTCCGTTTTGGACACAGCAGTACGAGTATAGGGTTGGAGCGGCATGGGCTCCAACCCTGGCGGGATGCCAGCAGCGATCATCGTACGTATGCAAGTCAAGTTGACATACAGCCTCCTCGTGGCGCCACCTGGATAGCCACCAGGCCAGGACACTGCCTCCAATCGGAAAGACCAAGTTGTCTTACGTCCGCGATCACTTGGACTTTATACCGCAGGTTCTGTCTCCCCCTTCTTCTCACATCAGGAGACTAGGATTCGAAGACCCTCTTAGCTAGAGGGTCCATGCACTCGATGTAGCCGAACAATTGTAGTCGATGGATTTTTGCCTTTCCACATCTTTGTACAGCCCATAGAGTTCGTCGTTATGTCTTCTCCTCCATTCGCCTTCCTCGCAAACAGGACCGAATATCGAATACCGTTGGAGAATTCTTCTTTCGAATGAGCCAAGGATCAGGTCTGTTGTCCTGCTTATCGTCCAGCTTCCGGCCTCATGTAGCGGGACTGGCAGGATAAGAGTCTTGTCGAGCTTAACCTTGGTTCTTCGGGACAGGAGCTTGGACACTAGCTGTTTTGCCAAGCCAAAGTAGCAGCGGTTGCCGAGGGTGATTCTGCGTCGGATCACCACTATGATATCATTCGTGGAGTTTATGTTTACCCCGTGGTATGTGAACTCCTTCTTTTCTTTTTTTTTGGTGGCGTTACAACCCCTGAGGGACCAGAGCCAAGCTTCTCTCAATCACCCATGTTGTGTGTGATTTGACACCGCTTTTTTGTTGACAGCATATACATATGTACAGAGCACCGTGGCGCAGTGGGTAGTGTGTTGGCCTCTGTGGCCTCTGACGCCGATGACACGGGATCGAATCCCGACACAGCTATGTCATCGAACGTGTTTTTCACGGTGTTTCTCCTCAGCGGGGCTCTGACAAAACCCCCTGTAGTAAAATTGTCATGAAAAGCGTCTCGAAATTCGCCGTTCGGAACCCGCAATAAACTGTAGGTCCCTTTCACATATGGGAAAATGAAATCACACACAACATGGGTGATTGAGAGAAGCTCGGCTCAGGTCCTTCATGGACTGTAACGCCAATATACATACATACATACGTATAACGGCGATGACAGAGAAGATACCGCTGTCAGGCGTCAATTAGTAATGGACGACGAAGTAAGAGAATTCCGTCCACCCGACCTAGATGAAGTGAAAATAGCGATATCAAGACCTAAGTCTCATAAAGTCGCGGTCGCAGACGGCCTGTCTGCTGAGCTTTTTGAGGCGGCTGGAGATGAGCTGGTAAGGTGCATGCACCCTCTCATTTGCAAGGTATGGTCGAAGCATGACCGACGAATGGAATCTCAGAATCTCGTTTGTCCGGTCCATAAGAAAGGAGACCCCCATAACTGGGCCAACTATAGGGGAATAAGCCGTATTGTGTGAACGCCTGAAACCGTTTGTGGATAACCTGAACGGCTCTTATCAGTGTGGTGTCAGGCCAGGTAAATCCACAATAGATCAAATATTTACGCTACGGCAGATCCAGGCAGAGAAGAGCCAGGAATACCAAATAGACACTCACCACCTTTTCGTCGATTTCAAGGCTGCGTATGACAGCGTGTATAGAGACGAGCTAAATAAAGCCATGTCTAGTTTCAACATCCCTGCCAACCTCGTCCGACTGTACAGTATGACAATGGAGAATTCTCGCTGCTCTTGGCTCTGGTCCTTCATGGGCTGTAACGCCACCAAGAGAAAGAAAGAAAGAAAAATGGGTTTTCAGTGCTTAGAGATTGTTCTGTAGAGATCAAAACACAGATGGTAATTAGAGTATCTATTCTATACTCTGATGGCTCATCAAAGAAAGGCGTTTCAATTCGTTAACGTAATCTCTCGCGGGGTTCACAGCAGAGTTGAGGGTTATTCGTTTGCCCATTTAGAAGCACCTTTTGATTGTCGTTCATCACTTATTCCACGTTTCACAAATGGCTCAAGTGCATCATGTGTGCTCATGTAATTATGTTTTTTTTTTGTGCCTAAATTAGGTTCTGAGTCAACCACACACATTGTTTATGCAAAAACACAAATCCGCAGCTACGTTTACATGCCGATTCTTTTATCCTGGTGAGGAAGAGTATTACATTTTCGAATCAGCATCTCTACCTATCTAACGTAGCATACAGCAGACATGATTGAATCCGCAAATCGGACTTCTTGGTCATGTTCAAATAACTCAACAATAAGTTAGGCGCTCACCTTGTCTGCACATGCAAGCCAAATCAACCATCATACTCGCCCGATCCAAAGGAGTCGTCACACTATATACTGTATGCACTCGTACGGACAAAACGTACCGCCAACCAAATTCGATATGCCTTCACCAAGCATCGTATGGTACTCCACAATACGGTTAATATTTAATTCACAATTAATAATTAATTAAAGGAAAAAATATATAAAAGTTCCCGCCAAAGAGAATTCATTCGAAATTCATAAGTATCTTTATACAAAGTGGAAATAAAAGTATCAAGAAGGAAGTAGCTCGAGTGGTACGCCCGTGGTTCGGCCGGGTAACGAACTCCACCTAATTTGAACAGTTAACGGTCACAAGGGTATCCGGGTACAACTGTGCAGAAACCTCATACTTGTAGATACAATATAGTTGCACTTCATTAGTGTTACACATATATTGCCAGGAAGGTTATTCTTAAACCGACGATTGCAAAAGCTTTACAGCCTAGGCGGAACAACACTGAGAAGTTAAAGAAGCTGGACTACAAAAAGAATGACAAAGTATCGCAAGCAAAGTTTGCTCAATTCTTGTTTCTTCAATGCCTTGACGCTTAGAAGCCATAATCAAATCCAAACGTTACGCCACAAAGTACTAATAATTGTTTTCATTTTGACGTGACAACGTCTATTAAATCGGTTAGCGCTGAAATATGGAATGCCGAAACGCAAAAAACGCAGAAAAATGTAGACTAACCGTGTGAGTAGGCGTGGCCTAGCGAATGTGTAGTAGTGAGCTCGCGCGAAAATGATCAACATGTCAGATAAAAAAAAAAATTCGGCGTCGTTTAGTGGAATTAAATCAAATAAAATCATATCATAGACCTGAAATCAATAAAAAAATTATATGTAATTGTTGAATATATAATATTTATACCTCATTCATAAAATCGTATAATAGACGTTGTCACGAAATAATGGATTTGGCTAGTAACAGCCAATCTAATAACAGTTTTTTGTATTTATTTTTCTACGGTTTTATTGAAATGCAAATTTGCAACAATTCCGTATATAAGCTATACAATTCCTCAAAAGTTGAGCAATGGATGGTGCAGCTTGATATCTCTCATGTCACCCCTAATGCCTATCAAACGCAGTCTCTTTAAATTACTAGTGAGAATTTCAACGACTTGATCGTTTATTTCACACGAATCGGATAAGTCGAGTTCGTCTATTGATGGACAATTCTTAACTAATGCCTCCAATCCGACAACAGAAATTTGCTTGCAGCCAGAAAGGGATAGATGACGCAGCTCCAAAAACTTTAGACCATATATGAGCGCAACATCAGAAATAGGACACAAGCTTAGTTTTAGTGTACGTAATCCTTTGAGATTTTGAATTGAGACACCGCCGATTTTTGATTCGTCCAACTTGAACTGGGATCGTGACCGGTCGGATGACTCAGTTTCAACAGTGATACCAGTGAGGGCAGCATCTGTTATCTAAGATTCAGTGTAAGTAACATTGACATTGAGAAGTAATTCACCTTACTTACCCTACATTCGCTCATATTGAGTACCCGTAAATAGACCAAGTTTTTGAGCAGCACCTGGACGGACTGGTCGGTGACACCATCGATACATTCACTGATATCTAACACGCGTAAATTGAGCAGATTCTTTCCGCATTTCATCACACAATCTTCAGAGATATTCAGGTGGGACATGTATAATTCTTCCAATTTCAGGTTTGGATTCCTTGCTATGCCCTCGCCGATTGCATCGCCCGATATCCCGTAACATTTCGAGATGTTGAGTGATTTTAAACTATTTGAGAGTTGAGCCAGTAGCAAAGCTCCTTTGTTGGTTACCCGAAAACAACACTCAATATTGAGCGTTTCGATATTCTTCAGACTATTCACTATAGTTCTCAGGCATTCATCCGTCACGCAGGGCGTGTAGGACAAATCGAGAAAGCGTAGATTGGTCTGTCGAGCATAGTATTGCAGCAATTGTCTTAGAGCGTACATCACGCAATCATTGATTCGAATATTGCTGAAAGTCAATTCTTTCAGGGATTTTCGATGCTCGTGAATCACGTACAATATCATAGGGAACGTCAATTTGACGTCACTGGAACCCTGAAATATAATATCACTACCTGATATGTCCAGCATCTCTAGATTTGAAATATGCTGTGTTATGCGCAACAATATCCTGTCACTCAGGTACTCATTGGATTTCAACGACAAAAAGCGGATGCGCGCCATAGTGTCTGCAATTGTTTTAAGGTCCTCCAACGACTCCAAAAACAGTCCGGACCTAAACAGTGACGAGCATTGTACTATGGACAACGAGTTAATTCCATGAAGTGCTGCTAGTACGGCACAAAACTGTTTTTCGGTGATATCAGTTGATTCAAAGGTCACTGACTGTGCGCACTTGCCCATGTGCGACAAGAAATGATCTGCCGTGCCGATAGTAGCTTTCTCGAAGTAGACGTGGGGAAATGGTCGATCACTATTGAGAAACACCTTTCCCGGTGGAAGTTCATCGGACACAACTTCGTTTCTGATCCTAATTACAACATTTGATCGGAATTTCCTATAGTTGGATACCTCGAACCAGCGACGACATACCAAAGATGCTTCCTGTATATCCGCATAGTTCAAATATTGGAATATATTCGAAATAATCTGGGGAAAGAGAGAAGATTGCATTCACATTATTGTGTAGTCTGTTGATCATATGATCGATAAAATTGTAATATGTACATCAAAACAGGTCTGGGACATAGACTGAGACAAGTTTTCCCCGAACGACTATCGAACGCTCTGGAAAACTACTTATCTAATAGACTCTTTTGTGTTAAACATGAGAGCGAATATTGAAGTTTTAGAGCAATTACGGCTGGCGTTCCACAGAAAAGCGTACTTGGTCCGCTGCTTTCTTCTTCTTCATTGGTGGCGTTACAGCCCATGAAGGACCAGAGCCAAGCTTCTCTCAATCACCCATGTTGTATGTGATTTTTTTTTCGCAAAGGTGAAAGGGACCTACAGTTTAATGCCGATTCCGAACGGCGTGAGTCGAGAAGCTTTTTCATGGCAAGTTTACTACGGAGGGGTTTGCCAGTACCCCACCGAGGAGGAACGTCGCGAAATAAACATTCGATGGCGTTGGTGTTATCGGGATCCGAACTAGCTCATCGTGCGCCAGAGTCAAACACACTAACCACCGCGCCCTCTGCTTTACCTGGTGTAAATGAAGTTCAGATTCCATTCGCAAACGAGGCATGACTCTCGACGTGAAACTTAAATGAAAAGCGCATTAAAAGAGGAAAACGTGAAGAGCTTACATTAAAATATAGGGAAATGTGCTGGCTTCTAGGAAAAGATTCCCAGCTCAGTATATCAAACAATCTGCTTCTCTATAAGCAAGTGCTTAAACCTATTTGGGCCTACGGTATACAGCTCTGGGGTGGGACCAAGAAGAGTAGTTCTCCTATTATACAAACGTTTCAAAATAAAGTAATGTGAGTCGCTGTTAATGCGTCGTGGTATAGGTATAGGAAACGACGACATTCATCGTGATTTAGACATTGAAAATGTCGGAAATGAAGCTAAACTTTTTGCCCGAAAACATAGGGATCAATTGGAAGTTCATATCAATAAAGTGGAATAATAGATGAACGAGACCTGTTGTGCCATCTTCAGAGGACAGAACCACTTGATTTGGCGCGAGGAACCTAAGTCGCACGCACGGAAATCTGCCTGCTAAATTTGATTACCTCGAGAAGGGAAAACTGCTGGAAGATAATTTAGCCCTTGTGTTGTGCTCTATGCAAGATATATCGCGACCGGTGAGTAAACAGGTCAAAGCCCTGAACTCAACCCTTAGAGTAACATAAAGCATTATAAGCAGGGAAAAACCCAACAAATTTGATGGTCGATGATACTGGGATCTCCCTATGAGGCCTTAAATATACCGGACCAGACAGACAAGTCGTTATAAAAATAAGAAAGAGTGTCGCAGACAAAACGGAGCCCTGGGGAACACCAGCATCTAAAAAGTGCATGTCAGATTAAAAAATACGAAATATTGTTTCTAATCCAGTGACGAAAGGGACTAAACGATACCAAAAGCACGCATTTGCGACAAAAGGGCTTCGTGCCAAAGCCTTCTTCTTTTTTTTATTTCTTTACAGGATAGTCGCTGGGGGGAACAACGACACAAATGAAAGGAGTGAGTGGCTACTTGAATTTATATTAACCTCAAATTTACACTCCCCTCTTCATTACGAAAAACCGGATGGAGGTACTAGACATCACTCTGGTAAGCCCCATCGCTCACTAACAGGATCAGCGAGTGGGTGGTCTCAGAGGAACATTCTTTTTCGGATCATCGTTACCTTCTTTACTTTCTAAAAAAAAACACCACTCCAATCTCCAATCAGCTCTCCTCCAAATCCAAGGAGAATAGATTGGAACTGATATAAGGCACTTGTAGACAATTTTGTAGTGAAAACCATCCCTGACCCTCCACACTCTCCGTCGGATATAGACACGTTGGTCGGTATCCTAACACAAACATTGGGCAACGCACGAATTACCAGCTATGCAAAACACAAACCCAAGAAGGAATCGTATCCTGGATGGTGGAACGCAAATCTAAGCCGGCTCCAAAAAGTATGTCTTAGACTCTTTAACAAAGCCAAGAGTACTGGAAACGACACAGACTAAAGCCTATACAAAAAATCACAGAGATTATAAAAAATCCTTAAGGATAGAGGAACGGAAATCATGGAGGCTTTTCTGCAGCAGTCTGTAAGAAATCAAAAACGCCTGCAGACTAAAAAAAAAACCTTCAAATCCTAGCTGCCTACTCTCTAATGGAGTATGGACAACGTCGGAAGAAGAAACACTCAATCTTCTCCTTAACACACACTTCCCAGGTTGCTTTGAAATACAAAATTCAGAGCAAACACCGAGAACTCAGACCTCTCCAGTAACAGAGGTACATATTCTCCAAAGACAAAATCACTTGGGCTATAAAAAGCTCTAAGCCCTTCAAATCGCCGGGGCCGAATGGAATCTACCCCATCGAACTGGCACAGAATATGGAGTGGATAATACCATGGCTGGAATTCATCTTCAAAGGCTGTCTAGTCTGGAGACACATAACATAAAATTGGAAGGCCGCAAGTATGATTTTCATACCCAAGGCTGGCAGAAGTTGCCACACTACTCCCAAGAATCTTGGGCTTATCTGTCTCTCATCATTTGTACAACACAACGTGGATAAATTGCTTATCTCAAAGGCACAACATGCCTATTTCAAGGGTTAATCGGTCGAACCGGCCTTGCACACATTGGTGAGGAAAATAGAAAGATCAATCCACCTCTTCACTAGAAAGCACAAGATTTCGGACAAGGGTTTAACCACTCTACTCGGTACAAGGCTAACCTATTTTTTAGTGCCAAATATCTTGGCTAAAAGAAAATACTATCGAAAGAGCAAGGAAGACAACCATAGCTCTCTACATTTGCAAGAGAGCCTTAAGGAAAAAAGGGGGTTTCAGACCCAAAATAAGCCTATGGTTGTACATATGTACATATATTACATTGTACGGTGTTTTAGTGTGGTGGACTGCACTAGACAAAACAACATGTATGTATGGATGTATGTTGGCGTTACAGTCCATGAAGGACCTGGGCCGACAAAACAACATACCACAAGCAAATCGAGAAAGTACAGAGGTTAGCAGGCATGTGCACCACCGGGGCGCTAAGATCTACTCCTGGTGTGCAATGGACCAGTATTTGATTTTGTGTGCTCCAAGAGATAGCAGAAGCCTTCAAGGTCTAACCAACGGCATTCCCAACTCCATTCGATATCCACACTAAGCAGATAGCCACATACATACATATCAGCGATGCCACTTTACTTCAATTGAAGTAGATCTACTTCAATTTTGGAAAAAAAAATGAAATCTGCTCCCTACTTCGCACTATTGTTTATTTTTTTATAACTACTTCACTTTAGAAATCCCTTATTTAATCCGCTTCAATTTTAATAAAAAAAACCTTAAATCTACTTCCAAAAAAAGAAAAATATTTAAAAATGTTTTACACTCATTCAAGTAGGCTCAGATTCATATTTCGAAAGAATAACCTTCACTTTAAACACAAAATTAGTTCGAATTTTCTGACGTTTATTATTGTTTTTCTTTTAATTCTCTGTCAATGAGGTGATACGTTTGGTTTGGTTTTGGTTCTTGTCTGTCTGTTCTGAAAAGATTAGCCAAATACTTGAAAGAATTATTATAAACACGATGAATAAACATATCGTTATGTACCATTTATGATATTTTTGTTCCAAAAACCATAAAACATATCATTAAAACTATGGTTTTGAGATCTACTTCTCTTTTCTTGAATCTACTTCACTTTTTGGGTCAAATCTACTTCGCTTTTTTTCGTTGAAGTGGTAACGCTGATACATATATGTACGGCTGCGGTATTAAAGGCCGGCTCAAAATGGACGAGAGTTTTATCGTCGGCCACGCTTCAATCCTGAACGACAGGACAACTTTGGAAGAGAACTCCGACTACATTGAGCCCACCACGGTCTGTGAAAAAAAAGTTCAAAAAAACATGCCCAGAAAGAAAAAAATGGTCCCGACATGCTGCGGGGCTGCGGGGACTTTTACACAGATGGATCAAAAAACAAGGACGGGGTAGGTAGCGGAGTAATGCCCATTTTGATGTGTTAAAATCTTACCAATGAATCAGTCCGTATCTTAGAATGTATGTATGTCGGAGTCTACACGAGGGCTATCTGATGAGGGTTAAAATAAGTGTAAAAGAGAGGGTAAGTGAAACAGAAATACATTGGCACAGTCACGCGCGGGTTGCTACTTCGTGGGTTTTTTGCCATTTCCTTATCTCCTTTTCTTTGTTTTGCGATGTCGCTTCACTCCTGTTTCTGACTTGGAACTGTACATACGTTTGGACACCATTCTTACTTTTCAAACATCACCACAGGCAACGAAATTGAAATGTGAAGCGAAATGTCAAAAAACAGGCACGCGCAGAAAAGCTCCGTGTGGACGCGTCCTCAAATTGGAACGTAGGTTAAAAAGAAAAAGGCGCAAAAAGAAAGCCCTCGTGTAGACTCCGACTATGATATCAAACATGGCACCTACCTCAGGCGGAAGATCGGCATAGCTAGGTTCCATCTCATTAAACACACACGACGGTTCCATCTTTTAAAGCAAGTACATATATAGTACTTACTTATGTAGGTAGACTTTACTTCACAAAACTTCAACCGAACTTTACACTGCTTTACGCGAACGTTGACTGAAGAAACTACAAAGGCACAGCAATCAATTGGCAATGCAAGCAGCTACTTTCCGTTCCGGTGATTTTGACTTCTTCTTCCCTAGAAAGAATTCATAAATGGTAATAGTCTCCATTTCTGCGAATGATTATCGGGGTATTCCCCGAAAATTCTGCTTTTTGCTGTTGTTAAGCGCGGTTCACATTGAACGATTTATCCACCGATTTGCTTGACAATCGTGGTTGGCCGACAAATTGTGTATGCAAAATGAATGTGAACGCTCTAGCTACAAGTCGGTACGATTTGTAGTCAGGAAGTTGAAAATTTCCAACTTTTTGCTTGACAGCCGTGGTTGAACGATTTATCGTTAAGTGTGAACAGTTGTCGTACAACTTCAGAGCATTTTTTCACTTTCGCTTGTGCGTTCAGAGAAACAACACCAACTTTGAGCGGAATAAACGATATGACTTCAAACAAAGAAAAATAATTTGGGTTTGATTTTTTTATATGAGGAATTATTTCTCTCAGTAACTCATCATGCGTTCCTAACAATTCGCAAATAATTACGAAAATCCTCTGGCAAATTTTGGTGAAATTCTCTTAACAGTTACCGATGAGAAATTATTACGTTTTCCGACCCATGGTTTAATCATTCGCTTTTTTTTTTCTTCATTTTCGAGTATTTCATCAATAATCATCCCTGTAACCAGAGCATGCGCCGCCATGTTAATACTTTGAAATTTCTATCGCAAGTGAAGTCGGTCAACAAGTTGTTTGGTGTGAACGCTATGCATTATTTGGTCGTCAAGCAAATCGGTGGATGAATCGTTCAATGTGAACAGCGCTTTACACCTTCACTGTGCGCGTTCAAAGCTACTTGATCTGTTTGTTTTTGGTGAGTTTCGTTCTGAGGTAACTTTTTGTTTTGACGTTTGTTTTCAAAAGACGAGTACATCAATTGAATATAAATTCAAATATTTATAAAAGAATAACACTGATCGAATACATAAAACGATTCGTTTTGTACGAGATGAAGTTGGATGATAAGAATTTATAAACGCGAAACGCAAAGAATGATAAATCGTCAATTGCAACGGGCAATGTTCAAAAAGTAACGCCAAAATAAAAGGTGAATAAGTCGAACCTCAGAAAAATCAAAAAGTATGAAATGGGACGTTCCGAATCTGCTGGAAGGTCCTATATGAACCCGCCGTTTGGCTGTTAGGTAGATAGGAAAAGGGGGTGGGACAGAGTCCCACTGATCACTTCGGCCACGAGTGGACCTATTGTGATTCACTCAGAAAACCTGAGTTCGTGATACAACTTAGTATGCTTTTGAGGGAGCTAGCAGCGATTTCTTCTGCTTCAAGATAATACTTGCCTAGGTGATGATGACGTGTACTGACCAGGCAGTTACAGTGGCATAGTATGTGCTCTGCTGTTTCTTCGTCTTCATTACGCATTCGGCAAGTGTCATCTTGTATGATGCCCATTGTTTTGAGGTGTTTCTTAACTGGGGAGTGTCCAGTAAGGAAACCTGTAATTAAACGAATCTGACTCCTCGAAAGCATGAGAAGTTTTTTCATTCTTTTGAGGTATATAGTTGGGAGGAACTATATACTAGCACCGTGGCGGAGTGGGTAGTGTGTTGGCCACTGACGCCAATGACACGGGATCGAATCCCGAGACAGCCATGTCATCGAACGTGTTTTCACGGTGTTTCTCCTCAGCGGGGTTCTGACAAAACCCCCTGTAGTAAAATAGTCATGAAAAGCTTCTAGAAACTCGCCGTTCGGAACCGGCAATAAACTGTAGGTCCCTTTCACCTATGGGAAAATTAAATCACACACAACATGGGTGATTGAGAGAAGCTCGGCTCTGGTTCTTCATGGACTGTAACGCCAACATACATACATACAGTTGGGAGGAACAACTTGGCTTGCCTGCTTCCTTTTGTTTGTAACCAGTAGTGATCCATCGTGCTTCTTAACCAATTGTTTATGCAGCATTTGGTGGTGCTGATGGGTATGCCGCAAAAGGGCCGTGGCATCATAAATGGTGATGCAGAGCCTTTCCTTGCTAGTAGGTCCACCTTTTCGTTGCCTGTAAGGCCACTGTGTCCAGGTATCCAAATGAGGTGAACTCTGTTTGTGCTGGCCAGCTGGTGAAGCAGCTGTAGGCAGTCCCATAGTAGTTTAGAGGTGATTTCGTAGCTCTTTAGGGCTAGAAGTGCAGCATTGCTGTCAGAGAGAATGTGAATGTTTTTGTTAAATATATTTCTGTTTATATTTTCTCTGAGGCAGAGTTCTATAGCAAATATCTCTGCTTAAAGAACGGAGTTATATCTGTCCATGCCTACGTCGATGCATGTGCCTGTATTTGCTCCGTATACTCCAACCCCAACGCCTTCGTTCGTTTTGGAGCCATCTGTGTACCACACGTAGGATCCACGATTAAAGGAGGCTCTGTCCTCTTCCCAGTTTTGTCGGTTGGGGAATTTGACCTTGTAGTTTTGGCTGAAGTTGTATCTGGGGAGACAGTTGTCTCTGAGAGATATCTTTAGGATTTCATGCCTGTTTATTTCGGTAAGGATATCAGGGTGAAAGAGCCTACGGTTAGAGTCATCCTCCACTATCAGTCTATGAGCGAAGACCATTGCTTCTTTCTTCAGTTGAAGATGAATAGGTGGCAGGTCTGTGATGACTTCTAGTGCTGCTGTGGGGGTTGTTCTCATGGCCCCGGTGATACAGATGCAAGCTAGTCCTTGCAATTTGTCGGTGAGGATATCAGGGTGAAAGAGCCTACGGTTAGAGTCATCCTCCACGATCAGTCTATGAGCGAAGACCATTGCTTCTTTCTTCAGTTGGAGATGAATAGGTGGCAGGTCTGTGATGACTTCTAGTGCTGCTGTGGGGGTTGTTCTCATGGCCCCGGTGATACAGATGCAAGCTAGTCCTTGCAATTTGTTGAGCTTGACTTGCACTGATACTTGTTTTGTTTTGTGCCACCAGACCGGCGCAGCATATGTAAGAATTGATCTGGTGATTGCTGTATATAGTCAGCGGGACATTTTGGGGCTTGTGCCCCAGTTTTTGCCAGTGAAACTTTTGCTGGTCCATAAAGAGATCCTGGCTTTCTCAATGGTCTTTGTAATGTGAGAGTTCCAGGTGAGCTTTTCGTCTAGAGTTATCCCTAGATATTTGACTTCTTTTGAGAACTCTATCACTTCACCAAAAAGGGTAGGTTTGGTAAGTTTGTGCCTATTCCTCCTTTTGGTGAAGGCGACCATGGTGCTTTTCCTAGGATTGACATTTAGTGCAACCTTTATGCACCAGTTTGCAACAAGGTCTAGTGCCCGTTGGAGGAGTTCCGAGACTGTGTCTTCGAATTTGCCTTTAATCAGGATCACTATGTCGTCAGCGTAGCCTTGGACATAGAAGCCATTGTTGCTAAGGATGCTGATCAGTTCATTAACCACCATGGACCACAGGAGCGGTGAGAAAATCCCGTCTTGAGGGCATCCTTTCGCAGCGTTTACACTCATCTTATCATTGCCTTGTGAGGTGTTTATTTTCCTGTTGCTAAGCATGTGTTGGATCCAATTGCATGTGGTGTTATCCACCCCTGTGCTGAGGATGCAACGTTTTATTTGGGTGTATTCGGTGTTATCGAAAGCACACTCAATATCGAGAAAGCAACCTATCGCAATTTCTTTGCCGCTCAGGGATTTGTTGATCCGGGCCGTTAGTTCCTGAAGAGCTTGCGTGGTCGATTTCCCAGGCTGGTAGGCATATTGGTTTGTGTGAATTGGTGATCTTTTCAGTGCACCGTCCCTGATATGCCTATCCAGGATTTTTTCCATTGTTTTTAGGAAGAAAGAGGTAAGGCTTATCGGTCTGTAGGACTTAGGCAGATCTGTGGGTCTATGGCCTACTTTGGGAATGAATTTTACCGTTACCTCTGCCCAGCTTGTTGGTATGTGTCCCCATGCATAGCTGGTTCTAAAGATGTTAATGAGCATGGGGCTGATTTGCGCACTCCCCTTCTGAAGAAGGGCTGGGAAGATGCCATCCGGGGATTTGTAGGTGTCAAATGAATTGATGGCCCATTTTATACTTCCCTCGTGAAAGATCATTCGTGCTCTCCTCCACAGCTGGGACATTGGGCAGAACATATGCCCAATGTCCCAGCTATGACACCAAAATCGTTCTAGGAGATTTCAATGCGAAGCTGGTTAAGGAAGCTATCTTTGAAGGAGTCATTGGAAAGCACAGTCTACAATACCACATCCGAAAATGGACTAAGGCTAGTGGACTTTATGGCGAGACATAATCTCCTGGTAGCAAGTACACGATTCCCACACCTCAACATCCATAAAGGGACTTGGCGGTCTTTCAATCAATCGACAACCAATCAAATTTATCATATTGCGATCGACGGCAGATACTCCTCCAGCATCCTAAATGTCCAAACCTTTCGAGGAGCCAACATCGACTCGGATCATTACCTTGTTGTAGCCAAGGTACGGATGCGAATTTCTCAAAATCAACGGAGTCGAGTAAGAACACCAAAATTTAACGTCGGAAAGTTGCAATCGCAGGAGCCGCCATGTCCTTCGCCGATCAAGTCTTCCTCAAGCTCTCTCAAGTCCCGATGCAATCTATACAAACCATAGAACAGCAATGGAGTCGTTGTCAGAACGCCATCAGAGAAGCCGCCTCAGATGTACTCGGTTTCAAGCCACCACTTTCGAGAAACCCCTGGTTTGATGACGAATGCAAACAGGCCCATGTAGAGAAACAGAAGGCTACACTGCATCGACGGACGAGAGCTGCCCGCGAGTTCTATGAACAGAAAGAAGAAAAATGAGAAGAAAAAAGGGAGCATGCGAAGCGCGAGATCGAGGATATGGAGAGGTGCTGTTGTAGGAACGACATTCAAAAATTTTACCAAAAAGTAAAACGAACATGCCAAGGCTATAAAGCCGGAGCAGAAACCTGCAGGGATGAGCACGGACAACTAGTAGTGGAGTTACAGTCGATGCTGAGATTGTGGAAGGACCACTTCTGCAGACTGTATAAGGGCGATGATAGTCAAAATGCCGCCGTCAGGCGGAACGAACCATTCACAATGGACGAAGACGAAAGAGGATCGCGTCCACCCGACCTAGACGATGTTAAGATCGCGATATCGAAACTCAAGTCTTATAAAGCTGCTGGAGCAGACGGACTTCCCGCGGAACTATTTAAAGCAGCTGGCGATGAGCTGGTCAGGAACATGCACCAACTCATTTGCAAGATATGGTCGGAAGAACGCATGCCCGATGAATGGAATCTCAGTATCGTTTGCCCGGTCCATAAGAAAGAAAACCCCTATGACTGCACCAATTACAGAGGGGTAATACTCCTGAACATCCTGAAACCGTTCGTCGACAATCTGGTAGGTTCCTACCAGTGTGGTTTCATAGACCAAATATTTACACTACGGCAGATCTTGGAGAAGACCCATGAATTCCAGGTCGACACGCACCATCTTTTCGTCGACTTTAAAGCCGCGTATGACAGTGTTTATAGAGACGAGCTATACAGAGCCATGTCATGTTTTAACATTCCTGTCAAACTCGTCAGACTATGCAGGATGACTATGGAGAACTCTCGCTGCTCCATTAAGGTCGGAGGTGAACTAATGATGTTAAAAAAGGTTTTAGACAGGGTGACGCACTGTCATGTGATTTCTTCAACATTATTCTTGAAAAAATCGTGCGGGACTCTGCGGCCAATACAAGAGGTACGATCTACTTCAAGTCCACACAATTGCTTGCCTACGCAGATGACATTGACGTTAGTGGACGGACAAAGCGAGAAGTCAATGAGGCGTTCGCAGGCATTGAAGCAGAAGCGGCTAAAGTGGGTCTAAGGGTAAATGGGGACAAGACCAAATATATGCTGTAATCCAAGAAAGACGCACAACACCGACATCTTGGTCAGAATGTCTACTTCGGCAGTTATATTTTTGAAGTAGTCAAGGACTTCGTCTACCTTGGCTCGATAGTGACAAGCAGCAACGACACCAGCGCTGAGATAAAACGCAGAATAACTCTTGCCAACCGCTGCTCCTTTGGGCTCAAGAGGCAATTGAGTGGTAGAGCCCGCTCTCGCCAAACGAGGGTATCCCTCTACAAAATCTTATTCATCCCGGTCCTCCTCTACGGCGCTGAGGCTTGGACGTTATCAAAAGCGGATGAAGAGGCTCTTGGGCGTTTTGAGTGGATGAGGAGATTCAACCAAGAACTGTGAGGGCTGTACAGCGACATCGGCCTAGTTAGACGTCTTTGGATCCAACGTCTAAGATGGCTCGGCCATGTAGAGCGAATGGACATCACCGCTCCGGCCCGAAGAGTCTTCGACTCCTAACCCGAGGGACGAAACAGCAGAGGAAGACCGCATCTAAGGTAGCGTGCACAGGTGGAATGGGACCTCAACCAACTGGGCGTGCGGCACTGGAAGCGGCTGGCCAAAGATCGGACCGGCTGGAGAGGCTTGTTGGTTGAACCCTGGTTCACCCCGAACTGTAGCGCCATCAAAGTAAGTAAAGTATATTCCATAATGGCATCGATAGGCCTTTCAAACGAACTTAAAACCTTCGATGATACCTCACACATGCTTTATTTCATTCAAAATTAAATATAGGAAGCGCTTAATGAAAGACCATGTACTTCGCCATTTGGGGCAAAAATAAAAAAACAAAAGCGTCGAAGTCTTAAAATACAGATGTACTCAGTCCGCTGATTATCATTCGAGACACATGCAATGCGTTTGCTGATAGATTGGACACAGTGATTCTGTATCGGAAATTGATGTTAGACTTCAAGTGAAATAAGAACAAATTGTCATACCTACCACCTCCATGCAACCTTATACAGGCGTGGCTCCCAAGGCTAACTGATCACTGACTTTTGGCAAAGAGATTTCATTTGAAATGCACAAGTATCTTTATGCGGAATGAAAATTAATTTAAGAACAAAAAGTTTCCCAGTATGTATCTAACCCTATAAAAAAGGAAGTATCTTGAGTGTTCTACCCGTGAGTCGACCGGGCGGGTAACGAACTCAACTTCATTTGAACAGTTATAATGTTAAACATCCACATCACAGTCAGAAGGGTACACGGATACAAATGTGCAGAAACCTCATGCTCGTAGATACAATGTATGCATGTAGTTGTACTTCTTTAGTGTTACACAATGAAAAATCTGGTTTTCAGAATCCACAAGAGATAGGTAGTAGATGTACGCTACCAGGAAGGTTTTGTTTTTTGTTTTTTTTTTTTTTCAACCGACGATTGCAAAAGCTTTAGAGTAGGTACAGGCAAAATCACAAAGCCATTAGAGCGACCGCGACCGTCCAAATCTGTAATTACACATGCTTAACAAATGATGGAACACCGACGAGTGACCAACGTGGGAGGTTATGGATGACGGCTATAGAGACGTGTCTAGCAATTCTAATTCAATCCGGGTAACGCGCAAATTAAGTATCTAAAAACGACAAAAAGAAGACAAAAAGTGCCCACGTTCCATAGAGGAGGGAACATTAAAGATGAAAGCTTCCGCCACCACGCCGATGTACCGATGTGTCGGTACAAGTCACTTTTGTCGCTGCTTTTCACCTGAATCGAGTGTGCCGCCGACACTTTTAGGAGAATCCCAAATCCCTTATCCGCATTGAGCATCAATCTAATAAAATGATTCGTCCACGAAATGGACAAGTAAAATGAAGAGAAGAAAAAAAAAATGAATTTCCTAGTAAGTCCTTAAGTAGCCGCCAGAACTGTATCATCGTCACTGTATCACTGTAGAATGATAAACTAGGACACCAGTGAGCCTGGCACCTTTTAGTTCAACCATTTTAGTGAGCTTCAATATTTTAGGAGATGCGATACGTTTTATGCTAAGGTTTTACTGTTATCGGCCTACGATAATACCAAACTACATGCACTCTAATCGACAGCGTATTACTTATGCAAACTTATGCCTGCAAGCTCGCACTTTGCCCATGGGCACGTACCACATAAATGCGCCCCACAGTCCGGTTTCAGTATATCATAACAACATTTCTCTGAAATTAACCTACGCGTCTGCACCGGGCGTGTGAGGTTATTGCTTAGCCAGAAATAGCAGCGCACACTTACGCACATTTTTACGACTTGGGACGGATAACCCGCTGTCGTTTTATTCTCCTCCAGATGTGCACATTACGATACAATTTATCATAAGCAAGCTTTTCATATCGTACTATGCTGGCCCAAATAACGTGTTTTTTTTTTGCATACAAATTTGTCAACATGCGGCAAAGTATCCCCCCAAAAAAAAAAAAACGTAAAGGAATACGAGCACAACACCACGCGACCTCCGACTAGATTGTCGCACTTTGAGGCCGCGCACGTTCACTCGAAAAGGTCAGCTCCTCGCTTTGCCCGTTCGCCTCTTAGATGATATTATCATTTCCAGTACAGGGAATCGTAATAAAAATTTTGTGAAACAAGTTACCTATCCGTCAGTCGGTGCTACTGTGCATTGTGCTCTAAATTTCCCGGGTCGTTTACGTTTATACGTATTTTTTCGTTGGTAATCCGGGCATTACGTGTCACTTATCTCATTACATGGTGTTGACTAGTCCTCAACAAACGCATGTAATTTCGGGCCATTGACATCTTGATACTCGCCGCCGTCCACACTACACTCGACTATATGGTTTGGTCCCATCATTAAATTGCAGTACGAAACGGACATGTATCGGCTGAGTAAACCGCCACTATGGTGAGATGAAATTAAACGCAAAGATCTCAACTCAACAATGTGAAATATGATCTTTTATCCAGATAAGGTGAACTCATTGTCCCACAGGAGAAGCTCCTTTCGTCTTATACTCATACTCGCAGCTACCACAAAAGAGGATGTTAATTGTTGTGTGATATACCATGCGATGGAATGGAGACGTTTGGGATACGTTCGAGAACAATGCCACCAACAAGCAGCACCAGGTCGTTCGTGTGAGTATGTTGTCTTATTGGGTCCCTGTGATTGCGTGGTTGGAGGAGGACAGCGTTATGAACTTTTAAGATTGCTTGATTGTTTGGAATAAACAACAGACCGCCTTGTCTTCATGCCGATTTAATGAATCGATGCCGACGCGTAGTTATGCGAACATAGGGGCAACGGGACCATGGACCACATTCATGCTATCATATCAATTTACACATCTATTTCACACACAAAAAATCTCCTTTTGTAATGGCTAAAAAATGAGGGACGACACATGTGTGTATAGCCAACTACTATGTGCATTCAGGATAAAATCTGTTAGATGGGAACGCTCTTTCGTTTTTTTTGTTACTCTCTCACCGGAAGCTGCATTAAAATGAAAAAAAAAAACGAAATTGCAAAACTCTGTTACTCCACTGACCGAGGTTCATGAATTAATAATTAATTCATCAATTGATTTGCCCAGTGGCCAGTGCCCAGTGCCCAGTGGTAATCCCCAGTGAGTACAAAAGAAGGGTTTAAAACACGCTTTGTACATTTTTAAACTGTCACCGACAGCCAACACGAATGACAGTGATGTCATTCGTTGATAAGTGCATTGGTCGCTTATTGAGTCACCAAACTCACGATGCCCATTTGCCGTATCCCACACACATTCTCTGGTTACACATAAGGTATTCCGCTCACTGTACATGCGTGTTAAGGCCCCACCCTTTTGACGCTGGAATAGCCAATCTAATGTGGGAAATTTGGCGTGAAAAAAACGAAAGATTGTGTGGGTGATGTATATAGTACTCGGTATCTGAGTCGAGGAATTGGGAATAGATACGTGTTGGAATGTTAGTGTTTATGTGTGTTTAATTGAAATCGAAAGCGAACGCGAATGGTGTTCGTATAAGGGAAATACATACATATATAGTTGGGTGTACATCTTTGGTACATCTGTGAAGTGTGGCTAAAGTAACTACATTCAGATACATATTTTTCTTAACCAGTTGAACTATGTATTTGTCGTATTAGTCCTCAGCTCCTATGCTCTCTTCTTGGATCGCCTTGCAGATTCAAACCTTAGCCAAGTTAGTGGCATGTCCAACTACATGGGTAGACAACTAGACCTTATATTCACAACCGATCCCTTCAATTCTTCTGTCTCTCTTGGTCCGCTTTCCCTTTCTACCATCGATAACTTCCATCCCCCCATCCTTCTTTCCTTCTTTCATAATCCTCCATCACAGAATACTCCTCCTACAGTTCTGCCTTTTCACGATTTCCACAAAGCGAAATTTCATCAAATTAACGAATACCTTGAAAAAGCGCTTTTCAATTTTGATAATCCAACTTTTAAAGATGCTGTTTCCATATTCTATATGAATGTATGTTGGCGTTACAGTCCATGAAGGACCTGAGCCGAGCTTCTCTCAATCACCCATGTTGTGTGTGATTTCATTTTCCCATAGGTGAAAGGGACCTACAGTTTATTGCCGGTTCCGAACGGCGAATTTCGAGACGCTTTTCATGACAATTTTACTACAGGGGGTTTTGTCAGAACCCCACTGAGGAGAAACACCGTGAAGAACACGTTCGATGACATGGCTGTGCCGGAATTCGATCCCGTCTCATCGGCGTCAGAGGCCAACACACTACCCACTGCGCCACGGTGCTCTCGTTTCCATATTCTACAGGGAAATATTTAATTCAATCTCTCTTTTCGTCCCATTTTCCCAACTCATAACTTTGTCCTCCTCCCCACCATGGTATAATCGCAGGCTCCGTTCCCTAAGAAACAAAAGAAATAAACAGTGGTCAATATTCCTTCGTACTCAATCCCCTAAAGACTTCTCTAACTACATGGGTAGCTATCTTCACTTTACCGCCCTTCATAACTCTCTCTATCAACGCTATATAGCTGAAACGCAAGCCAATCTTATAAGCGATCCAAAATCCTTCTTTAAGTTTGTTAACTATAAAAGAAAATCGGATGGGTACCCCACCTCTTTCTCCTTCAATGATCAAACCTCAAATGACCCTAACATTATCGCCAATTTTTTTGCCACCTATTTCAAACAATCTTTCGCTGACGACTCCTTTGTTCCGGATCCCGCTTACTTCGATTATTTACCGAATTTCTCCCTTGGACCTTTTCTTCCTCGAACAGTCGACCCCTATGATGAATTCACTCCTGGACCTTCTCTCGGGATCTTGACATATGTGACCAGGAGTTAAATTTTCGGACACATGTCGACGAGATAATCCTTAAAACTGTATCTGACATTCTCTTCATCCATCGACTCCTTTCTGGTACCATTGATTGCGCGACCCTCTATGACTCTGTCTCTATCAACACTAACCCTCGCAATGTACGTAACACCGTCTCTTCTATCTAGCCACCCCCCGCACCGCCTATGGCTCCAATGAACCCATTTCTCGTATGCTGGGAAGTGTCAACTCAAATCCTTACTTCGAACTTCAACCTCAGCACTCCATGCTTAAAAAAATCGTCTTCTTAACCACGCCCCCCTCCCCCACCATCCTTAGCTTCTAAGTTAGATTAAGTTAGATTAAGTCAGATTAAGTTGGCTTGAACTAAGCCCAATAAATGGGGGAGCTTGCCCCCACGAAAATTAATATCGTCTATATCTGCTTCTCTAGCAAGACCATTGCCAATAACATTTCTTCCGACTTAAATATCTGCCGCAGACTGATTGACTTTTGTGCTCGCAAAGCCATTACGTCAGACGTTAACTATGTTTTGTTTTTAAATACTTGCCAATGACTAGTTGCCAAGCGCTCTGGACAAAAAAAAAATTGGTTAGAGTACTACAAATGGTAAGTGTGTTACTGCGACACACCAAAAGGTGTGTTTCCATTTTAGTCTTTTTTTATGCAACTTATAGTGTTTTATTATGAAAACACACATAAAGGGACATTTTCAAACTCTACGCACAAAAGAGAAATTCCCAACTATGTATATGCAAATTGCAACCCGAACCCATAGTGTGATGGTTAACACACGGGTTCCTGTGAACATTCTTCGCAGCGAACAAAAAATAAGAAAGACTTATCTAGTCTAGTTCGAGGTAGTTAAGGAGTTTGTCTACCTCGGGGCAAACGTAAATTCCACAAATGACACCACAGTGGAGATCCGGCATAGAATCGCCCTTGGCAACCGCTGCTACTTCGGCTTGTCCAAACAACTGGGGTCAAAACTCCTCACTCGAAAGACCAAAGTCATGCTTTACAAAACGCTCATTCTGCCAGTCTTGCTGTACGGAGCCGAAAGCTGGACGATAAGCAGGACAGCGGAGCTGATTTTGGGCTCTTTCGAAAGAAAAATTCTGCGCCGGATATTTGGTCCTGTCTGTGAGGAAGGTGAATGGAGAAGAGGACACAACCGCGAACTCTACGAGCTGTACCAAGATGTGGATGTAGTCCGGAAGGCAAGGATCCGTCGACTACACTGGCTCGGCCACATCGAGCGCATGGACGTCAACGCTCCAGCTAAGAGGGTATTCGACTCCGAGCCTCCTGGTTCGAGAAGAAGAGGAAGACCGAGACTCCGGTATAAAGACCAAGTAATCGCGGATGTAAGACATCTTGGTCTTGACAACTGGAAGCAGCGTGCCCGGGACCGTCAAGGATGGAAGGCAGCTATAGCTCAGGCTCAGATCCTCCATGGATCGCTGGCCTGATAAGTAAGTAAGTAAGTAAGTATCTAGTCCTCACTCTCCGAGCATTTTTGTCTTCGAGGCTCCTCAAGCCCGAAATATTATTCACTGTTTTTCGTTTGGTTCAATTGATTGTTTTTTTTTTTTTTTGTTGTGAAGCTCATGACGATCATGCCATCTGGCTCAAAGGACCAATGTAGAATGGGAAAGGAAGGGTTGAGTGTCATTCATTGCTTTTTGGTAGCTGCGGAAATTGAGATTTGAAGCCGGATCACTGGGTTGAGAGTCCACTGTGTTAACTATTATGCCCCCTTTTGTTTGATTGATAGATCCAGAGTGTATTAATTATCAATAAGTGTGTCGCTGCAAGACACTTACGGTGTCATTCGAGTTTTTATTCATGACACGCAATAGAACATAATACACGCAAAAAAAAAAGCATAATTTTAACACGAGTAGGTGTCTCAATTTGAAAGACCAAACGTGTTAAGTGACCCATTTCATTTTAAAGTGTGTCGACGGACACACTTTCTGCGGGTTATGTAACATGTTAGCATTTTCAGTGATCGGCTGTGGATATAGCTCAGTATTTTCACCATTTTTGATACGCACGTTGCCAATTTACTCTAGAAATAAACAGCGTCAGTAAAATCTGGCATTATTGTCGTGAAGTTTGACATTTTTAATGATAATCGGAATCATAATCGTGTCATACAAGTCATCATCGTGGCCTTGTTCGTACGAGGACCTCCATGATCTTCAATCTGGATTTCGTCAACAACAGTATGCCGATCAACTCCGCCGTGGCTCCTCTGAGTAGCGCGCATCCAAAGTGTAAAATTGTCCATTACCCTGTTGCATAAATCAGACTGAATTTTTTATTTTTTTTTAATTTGCGCGCACTCAAGGTCTAATAACCTTATTATGTCGGTGACACAGTGCGGGCAGAAGGTAGAGAGGAAGAGGAATGGAGGAGATGCCGATGGACATTGATCTTAAATGCTTGCATGTTGCATTCAGGGGGGAAAACCGAATCCGACAGGAAGTTCCAGATTCGTGTGGTTCGGTTAATGAAAGATTCTCTATATTTGACAGTACGTCCGAAAGCGGGCTTCAGGGTATATTGGTGAGCATTCCTAGAGAGACGTGTATTGTGGGAGAAAAGTTGAAGGGACGGAATGCAACTGGCTATTTCATCAGAGCATTTTTGGTGGTAGTAACGATAAAACAGGGAGAGGCAGGTAACATTCCTGCGGTGTTCCAGCGAGTCTAATGTTTTGGTAATGCTGGAGTCACCTATCAGTTTTATGGCTCGTTTTTGTATTCTGTCTAGTAGGTGCAGTGAGGTCTTGGAAGCACCGGACCAGACATGAGCGTTAAACTCTAATTTGGGGCGAATGAACGCCTTATAGATTGTAGCCAGATCTAAGGGTGAGAAATATTTCTTGCATCTGTATAAGAATCCTAGGCATTTCGCAGCATTCTTGGCGACACTGAATATATGGTCGCTCCAATTAAGATTGTGAGCAACACTCATACCCAGGATGGAAAGCTTTTCAGTTTCTGAGATGCAAGTGCCATTCATGGATAATGGCTGGGGGTTAGTTATACGCTTTAACGACAAGAGACAGCATTGTGTTTTGGAAGCATTAAATTCCACTCTATTGTTTTTACCCCATTGGATGATGCTGTCGATATCGGAATTTAATGAGCTTAACATACGCTGCCGCTCATTATCTACAACCGAAGTGCAGGGTCGTAAACTGGTGAACGAATATGAGAAGATGAGGGTACTGCCGTCAGCGAAGGAGTGAATTGGATTAGAAGTAACAGACAAGAGATCATTTATAAAAATAAGAAAGAGTGTCGGAGACAAAACGGAGCCCTGGGGAACACCGGCATTTTCAAAGTGAGTATCAGACTTGAATCCGTCCAAAACAACTTGAATTGACGATTCGAAAGGTAGCTTCTAATCCATTGAAAGAGAGACTCATCGATCCCAAAAGCACGCATTTTCGACGAATGGGCTTCATGCTAAACCCTGTCAAATGCTTTCGAAATATCCAGTGCAACAATTTTACTTTTACCTGCTTGGTGAAGCGAGTGATTCCACTTTTCAGCGAGATATGCCATCATATCACCAGTGGATCTGTTGCTGCGGAAACCGTATTGGCGGTCATTGAGGAGTTTCCGTGATTCAAGATATTTCATAAGTTGACGGTTAATCAGCGTTTCCATGACCTTGGAAAGAAGGGACGTTAGTGCAATGGGTCGGTAGTTGGAGGGAGAAGATGATTCACCTTTTTTGGGTATAGGCTGGACAAATGCTGTTTTCCACCTACTCGGAAAGAGCCCAGAGGTGTAGGAAAGGTGAAAAAGCTTACGCAGTGGTTTTGCCAGCGTAGAAGAACACCTCTTCAGGACTATTGGGGCAATACCATCTGGACCAGCGGATTTGAGTATGTCGAGATCTTTAAGAACCCTTGCGACTGTACGAGTGCGGAAGTGGATTGGTCCCATGGTGGAATTTACGCACTCTAGTACAGGCGGAGACAAAGTACAGGCTGGCAGCTGAGAACTGGTTGCGAAATGGGCAGCAAGTAGGTTAGCTTTGTCTAAGGGGGTGACAGCTGGAACGTCATTGTGGATGAGCGTCGGTATAGACGACTTAGTTGAGTTTTTTACGTTTTTTACAAACGACCAGAAACTTTTGCTACCTTTGGGACATTGAAGGATTTTACGCCTTAATTTTTGGTCGGATTGGAATTTAATCCGTCGAATGTGGGTGTTGCAGTCATTTCTGGCTCGTATGAACTTTTTTCGGTTTTCCTCAGAACTGTTTGCCTTGTAGGCCCGAAAACTTAGCTCCCTGAGCCTAATAGCCTCTTTGCAGCTCGAGTCAAACAACGTATTATCCTTAGGCCTGGTGCTTTTAATCTTGCTGGGAATAAAATTTGCCATGCCGATTCGGATAACGTTTACGATAATATCAGTTGCGGCGTCCACGTCGTTGTCGAGGAAGCACAACGACCAGTTAAAGATCCGAAAGAAATTGTTAAGGCCGCACCAGTTGGCTTTCTCGTATAGCCATAGTGTTCTCTTAGGAGCTTTTTCTTTAACTGGATAGTGGGAGTTCGAGAATTTTGCTGATATCATGCAGTGGTCAGACAAGCCTAGCCTAGCAACATCGGGGATACGTGATGGCTCATTCACAAGTTGAGTTAAGTGATTTAACTTAGCAAAAATGTCAACATACCTTCCTTCGGGTGTTGTCTGTCCAGAATGTCGAAGCCACTGAGAACTGTGTACATTGAAATCGCCCGCTAAAACGATTTCAGTGCGAGGGAACAGGGAAACAATTCTTTGGATGGAATCAGACAGTGCGTTGAATGCATCAAATGTTGCATTCCTGTCTAGATTGGGGCTTCTATAAAGAAAACAGTAGTGGATGGAGTGCTTACGGAATATGAATTTAAGCCATATGAAATTAAATTCCGGGGTGGATGTTTGGCTATACTGTGGAAGTAACTGGTAAGCAATATCACTACGGACATAGATGGCGAGACCACGACGAGAAACGAATAATGGCACTAATTTGACCGATGACATGGGTTATGCTGACTTTGATGGCGACTGTGGCTTAGACCTACGACTTGTAGAGCGAATGGACATCAACGCTCCGGCCCGAAGAGTCTTCGAGTCCAACCCCGAGGGACGACGCAGCAGAGGACGACCGCATTTTAGGTGGCGCGCACAGGTGGAAAGGGACCTCAACCAACTGGGCGTGCGGCACTGGAAGCGACTGGCCAAAGATCGGGCCGGCTGGAGAGGCTTGTTGGTTGAGGCCCTGGTTCACCCCGAACTGTAGCGCCATCAAAGTAAGTAAGTAAGTGTTACTACCGCACAGTACCTTTGTACCTCCTCGCCATCTTTTCCCCCGTATTTCTTCAGTTGCTACTGTCACCATATTGGCATCCCTTACCAGCGACTTACCGTCGCTACTGTCACCAAATCCGCGAACGCTAGAAACCCGCAAAAAATATGCAAATCTCGACAGGGTATGACACTAGCTGTCACTTGTAAATTGCTTATCAATAATTATCAATCATTAACTCAATACAACTGACATTAAGGGCTAGCTCCGGAGGAATGCCTTTCAAGGTATCATATATCCAAGTTACCCTCATCATAAATTTTCATTATTCTCCGCTCGCCTTGAATTGAAATGGAAAGTAAAAGCAAAGACCAAAAAGAACACAGAAATAACGTGTTTGCATGTTAGGCCAAATACTCTTCGAGAATATTTGTGTGCACCATTTCCGTCGATCATCAATCTCAGAGCTGTATCCCTAATAAGATACAGTGGCAGGAAACTGAACTGGAAAATCCTTTTTATGGTATTCGCCACGACAGCGACCGGCAACCAACCAACCCTCATTTGTCTTGTTGACGGCCCCCGAAATCACTCGAGTCGAGTACGGGTATGCTGTAGTACTCTGATTTGGGCGAGCACGTCACCATAAGCAATATTGTTCTCGATATTTGTTGCGAAATGTGAAATACATTCTAAGGTAATAGCATGTAAGTGGGTTGTTATGTGTTCGGCGTACTCAAGATAAAAATGGATAATTTGTATTAATTTGACGCGAAACATAAAGGGATCTACTGGATGGCATTCAATAGGTTCATTCGAACCATTAGTTTGATTTGAAAGTGAGAATAACTGGGTCTGTGGTTTGTTTTTTTCCATGGAATCAGTTGGGTAGATACGTACGAATACATACCTGTGTCAAGTTAGATGCTGTTTTCCCACATCACCCTTGTCGTGAAAAATTTCGCACTGGAAACCTGTACGTTATTAAGACCGCATTTACGCCTATTATCGCTAATTTTCCGAATTCCCTTCAAGTATGTATCTGAACGTAGCTCTCGAACTCTGGTGCTTGTGGTGAGGATACATCGGCATCTTTACTTGAATTAGTCGCATTCAATCGATCGACTTCAATTATCTGACAACGAACATACTATATCCACAAGCGGTTCGGTAATTGGCCGCCGGTTAGTGATCGATCAAATTTAGTTTTTAACTTTACTTGGACAAAGTGAATTGAATTATGTGTGTAAGAGGACGACGATATCTGAAAAGATTTTTTGTTTTGGTCTTTATTCTTCTAATCCTACTTTAGCCCCATACCCTTCTCCTAACGTCCATCTCGGTGTTGTAACTCCCCCAGAGTTGTCTGAAGTAAGTTTCTCGTTGGTATTCAGATTTTCTCCACGAGCCATTTTATTCTCATATTTGGAAACAGTTCTGCGAAACCAGAGTACTATCACCCTCAAGTGTGTCATAACTGTCGACCTCCATAGACTAGCGCCCGTATTCTGGCATACCTCAGTGATGCCTCATAAGTCACAACAACCTCACAAGAGTGTGGTGAGTCACAAATTGTGAGGTTTTCGTATTCTAACCAAAACCTCACAAGTTGTGAGCATCACAGTAACTGTCAAAATTGTGATGTCCGATTGAGCAGCTCACAAGTCGATCACAAGAGATAAGATGGAGGAAGAATGTTTGCTTTTGCTTCTTATATTTATGTCTTGTTGGACAGTATACAAATTTATAAATATTTCCATTGGTTTTTAGAATACAACAACAACGGGAAAGAAATAACCCATTTTCATGATAGTTGTTTCTGAAAATTTTTTTGTCTTGAAATCTCGTTTCAGATATTTGTTGTTATTACTATCTTGTACAAAATTATTTGCCATTATTTTTTCGTTTTCCCTTTTTTTTTTTTGTTCTTTACTGACTGCTCGATTGATTGAAAGTGATAGCTGTCAAAAAAAAGTAATTTTCATGCATATTAATACATTCACCACAGTGTGGTGACTATTATTCTGTCTTTTCTTGTGATGTGTTTGCCAGAATACCAAACAGCTGATTACTCACAAGAAACCTCACAAGAAAGACATCACAATTTTTACATCACTGAGGTTTGTGAGTTGTGACCACATCACAGCCAGAATAGGGCTGTAGATTAGGTTAGGTTATGGTGGTTAGTAGACACCACTACATGGATCATATTACCTAGATCCGCCACCTGAAAACCAAATGGTGCTTCGGAGTTGAGCTATATTTATGTTTGCTAGCTCACTTAAGGCTAACGAACATGCCAAGGCTTTAAAGCCAGAGCAGAAGCCCGCAGGGATGAGCACGGACAACTAGTAGTGGAGTCACAGTCGATGCTGAGATTGTGGAAGGACCACTTCTGCAGACTGTATAACAGCGATGATAGTCAAAATGCCGCCGTCAGGCAGAGCGAACCATTCACAATGGACGAAGACGAAAGAGAATCCCGTCCACCCGACCTAGACGATGTTAAGATAGCGATATCGAAACTTAAGTCTTATAAAGCTGCCGGAGCAGACGGACTCCCCGCGGAACTGTTTAAAGCAGCTGGCGATGAACTGGTCAGGAACATGCACCAACTCATCTGCAAGATATGGTCGGAAGAATGCATGCCCGATGAATGGAATTTCAGTACCGTTTGCCCGGTCCATAAGAAAGGAGACCCCTATGATTGCGTCAATTACAGAGGGATAAGCCTCCTGAACCACGCGTACAAGATCCTCTCTGCCGTACTGTGTAAGTACCTGAAACTGTTCGTGGACAATCTGATAGGTTCCTACCAGTGTGGTTTCAGGCCAGGAAAATCTACGGTAGACCAAATAATTACACTACGGCAGATCTTGGAGAAGACCCATGAATTCCAGGTCGACACGCACCATCTTTTCATCGACTTTAAAGCCGCGTATGACAGTGTTTATAGAGACGAGCTATACAGAGCCATGTCATGTTTTAACATTCCTGCCGAACTCGTCAGACTGTGCAGGATGACTATGGAGAACTCTCGCTGCTCCATTAAGGTCGGAGGTGAACTAACCGACCTCTTTGATGTTAAAAAAGGTTTTATACAGGGTGACGCACTGTCATGTGATTTCTTTAACATTATTCTTGAAAAGATCGTGCGGGACTCTGCGGCCAATACAAGAGGTACGATCTACTTCAAGTCCACACAATTGCTTGCCTACGCAGATGACATTGACGTTATTGGACGGACAAAGCGAGAAGTCAATGAGGCGTTCGCAAGCATTGAAGCAGAAGCGGCTAAAGTGGGTCTAAGGGTAAATGGGGACAAGACCAAATATATGCTGTAATCCAAGAAAGACGCCCAACACCGACGTCTTGGTCAGAACATCACCTTCGGCAGCTATATTTTTGAAGTAGTCCAGGACTTCGTCTACCTTGGCTCGGTAGTGACAAGGGACAAGGGACGACGCAGCAGAGGACGACCGCATTTAAGGTGGCGCGCACAGGTGGAAGGGGACCTCAACCAACTTTGCGTGCGGCACTGGAAGCGGCCGAAGATCGGGCCGGCTGGAGAGGCTTGTTGGTTGAGGCCCTGGTTCACCCCGAACTGTAGCGCCATCAAAGTAAGTAAGTAAGCTCACTTAGGGACAAGACACCCTATCTATCCGCGGAATTAGACAGCTTAGTAAATGAGCCGACAGGAGTCCTTAACAGTGCACTATCTAAATCTTGTGCGGTTTCTCCAGGGGCAAACCCAAACCTCCCTGGTTGAATAAAGAGATAGTCTCCCTTAGGAAAGAGAGCAGAAAGCTTTTTAACAAAACAAAATTTACCCGCTTGCAAGTGGATTTTGACTTCTATAAGGAGGCACTTAAATCATTCAAAGAAGCGACCAGGAAGGCCAAAAGGCAATCATGAAGGAACTTCTGCGAAAATATTAAGTCGGTCTCCGAAGCTTTAAGAATTGGGTTACAACCCAAGTCACCTAATGCGGAATGATGGTTCCTGGACGACCTTCAGAACGGAAGCCCTGGAACTTAGTTTGGCCCCAGGTTAGCCAATGGTGCAGTGACCTGTATTGACACCTGTTAGAGTGCTTATGATTCCTTTTTTGGTTGCCACAAGGTTTTTGGTCCGTCCTAAGTTTTTTGTTTAGTGATGAGGCCGATATTTGGAGCCGACGTGGTGTGTGTGAATCTCTCAGCTCTACATCACTGAAGCTCCTTCTCATTTTTCTCCAGAAAACGGGGAAAATACATTAATGTAAGATGCCTGTCTGTATAATGGGGCAGTATTTGCGTCTGAGTGCTGTAGCAGATGGAATAAGCCTCCGACAGTTCCATTGGAGATAAGTAGCTTCTATGGTTCGAAGTTGTAGTGTGAAGATTGAGGGTGCTTGAGCCTAACCTCGAGCGTTCTTCGGTCGCGCAGTTTCCTGGAATATCCTTATACCCGAAAGCCCACAGTAGTTTTATGTTGAACTGTTTAGCCAACTCGTTCAGAGATATGCGGAGGTTAAGAGCTGTTTTGGATTTGATTACATTGATTCTGAGCCACGCAAGGGCCTCCGTTATCCCTCTTATTTCCGCTTGGCATACACTGCAGTGCTTTGGAAGCCTTAGTGATGGGTTGGGATTAAATTCTTTTGAGTAGACGACTTTCTAAACCCGTCTCCATCTTAGAGCCATCAGTATAGAGGGATATCGATTTCTTGTGTATGACCCTTACAGCTTATTTCTCCCTGGATGGAAAGATAGCTTCGAAGTTCTTGATGAACACGTTCGGCGGATGGTGTAGTCCAGTCCTTGGGTTACCCGAAATGGTTGAAAATTGTGATTTCGCCATATATGTACCTATACTCCTGATCCTAGGGCTGCGCAGGTGGCAACCTGTTTTCTTAAGAGGTTCAATGGTGGGAGACATAGTAGGATGTTCAGGGCCGCCGTGGTGGTCGATCTAATCGCACCACTAATGCAAATTCTGGGCGATCTTTGCCTATCGTTGCGATAGGCTGCGATTAAGAGCTAGCGCATTATGGTAGGTTGGTGACTCCACTTTTTGCCTACCACTTTCTTGCAACAGTAGAGGGCAGTGGTTGCTTTCTTGATTCGATCAGGAATATTGGCTTTCCAAATTAGTTTCCTGAGGGCGCCGTGGCTCAGTAGTTAGTGTGTTGGACTCTGACGCACGATGAGCGAGTTCGGATCCCGATAACACCAACGCCATTGAATGTTTATTTCGCGGCGTCCCTCCTCGGCGGGGTACTGGCAAAACCCCCCGTAGTATAACTTGCCTTGAGAAAGCTTCTCGATTCACGCCGTTCGGAATCGGCATTAAAAAAAACAGTAGGTCCCTTTCACCCGTGTGAAAAATAAATCACACACAACATGGGTGATTGAGAGAAGCTTGGCTCTGGTCCTTCATGGGCTGTAACGCCACCAAAGAAGAAGAAATTAGTTTCCTGTCAAGGTCAAAGAAAAGGTATTTGGTCTGCTCTTTGATTACTAGTTGGGTTATTCCTCGGTGGGTTGAAGGGTGGAATGTTATATTTATTGGTAAACAGTACTAGATCTGTATGCTTGGGGTTCAGTCCACGTTTATTACTATTTGTAGGGTTCCCTGCACGAGGTCGCTTAGTGTGATGGGAAACTTTCTCAAGACGGCTATAGCAATATCGTCCACATAAACGATCACAGCGCATTCGTCCTGTTTTGGTAAAAGAAGTAGTTCATTGTCTACCACGTTCCAGAGTAGGTCGACCTCCATAACTTACTCGCATTTTCTTTAATCAGATCGCACCTTTGACTATTCAGGAGAAAAAGCTCATCGCCGAACAATATTGCTCTTTTTATATCTTGGCGAAAACTCGAAACACAATTGACTAAAACACCTACTAAAAGCAAACTGACCGAAATGGTATGAAATTTAACAAAATATTGGAGCATACGTTCAGAAGTTTAAAAAAAGCGAATTACGGAATAAAACTGCTCATGCTCCTTTTTGATAAAAAAACTCAAAGCGTATTTCACGCAAATCCTCTCGGATGTTACCAAATTGATGAACTTGCACGTAATTAAGTACTATGTACTATGAAAAGAGAAAAAGCGAATCACTAAGTGATACTGCTCTTCTTACTATATTAATAGGAAACTTAAAACATGTTTATTATAAATACCTTACAGATGTGAACGTATTGGTAAATTGGCGTTTAATTCAGTATTACGATAAAAAAAAAAAAAGAGAAAGTGAACCACTAAGTGAAACTGCTCTTTTTCTATTTTGGTAAGAAACTCAAAACATATTCAATACAAATGCCTACCAAATTGATAACTAATAGACAAATCTACATATAATTCAGTGCTGCAAAGAAAAATGAATAGTGAATCACCAAACGAAACTGCTCTTTTTTTATTTTGGTAAGAAAGCATTCGATAAGTTAAGCCAAACATTAATTTATTTTAAATTAGAGGCTTTAGGCTTCCCACCCCAAATCATATCATGGCTTAAATCGTACCTTGAGAATCGCCAATATAAAGTACTTTTCAGAAACTGTATCTCTGACCCCATCATCGCCTCTTCTGGTGTTCCGCAAGGTAGTCATCTCGGCCCTTTAATATTTGTCCTCGCTGTTAACGATGTCGACCTTATATTAAAAGATTCCCATTTGTCAATATATGCAGACGACATGAAAATCAGCAAGACAATATCAACTCCTGCAGACTCGCTAGCACTCCAAAGCGACCTTGTATCCTTCGGTAATTGGTGTTATAACAACAACCTGGAACTCAACATCGGTAAATGCCAGTTCGTTATGTTTTTGTTTTTTTTTTTTTTTTAGAGACTCGCGCAGGTTCAAGAGTTTTTATATTCTCTTATGATATGTTTACACACACAACCTGAACGGAGTACAGTGGTGTGGGTCGTTGATGTTCGTTCACTACTCTCAGGGGTGGTTGTCCTAGATAGGATGTGAGCCGACCAAATTCCGCGTTGGTTATAGTCCGCAGTAATTCGTTCAAGCACTTTAGTATTCATACACAGAGGATGAATTTCAGTTGACCATATACTGTGAGTGTTATGCCTGCAGCAGTACGTCTGGCCATTTTCCATTCACAACTACGTTGCATACTTTTTGTCCGTATAGGAATTACTTTTTCTTGGCTATGAAGCGATTTTGAACTATAGACCTCCCGCTTGGCGGTCGATGATGTTAACCAGTGCACCACGTTCTCTCGGAAACGCTTTCCCTCTGCTCCTAGAACATATTATCTACTTAACGAGCCTGTACCCCACGTCTCCTTCATACGCGACCTAGGTAGGTATCATATGCGACAGAGAGCTAAACCTTGTCTCCCACATCAATCATATCATACACAAAGCTAATTCTTCCCTTGGTTTTATAAAACGTTGGTCTAAGGAATTCTCGAATCCCTACGTCACTAAATCCCTCTACATTATATACGTCAGACCTATCCTGGAATACGCCAGTCAAGCCTGGTCTCCGTATTACGTTAGCCATTCTGCACGAATTGAAGCTGTGCAACGCAGATTTCTGCGCTTTGCCTTAAGAGGTCGCCGTGGTCTGACAGGACTGTATTACCACCCTACGAAGACCGTCTACAATTGATCGGTTTACAAACCCTGAAAGCACGCCGTGAGGCAGCTGACATTCTCTTCATTTACCAGCTTATAGTTGGAACTATCGACTCTCCTGCCCTCCTTGAAATGATTTCGCTCAATACCAACCCTCGTCGCCTAAGATCAAGTCCATTTTTCAGACTTCCTCCTCATCGCATTAACTATGGCTACAACGAACCAATTTGTAGAATGTTACGTTTAGCCAACCATTCTCAAACATCCATTGACTTTCATTTATCTCTTCCAACCATTAAAAAATTTCTCCTAAGGTCCAATTAAATAAAAAAAAAAATCTAATCTAATCTATTCCCTATACCCCCCACACACCACTTCACCCTATTCTCCCGTAGGGTAAGTAGCTAGTATTTAAGTTTAAATTTAAGCTTAGATTGCTTAAGGATAGCTTGTAATAAGCTTAATAATAAATTAAAATTAAAAAAAAAACTCAAAACGTATTCGACACAAATGCCTACCAACTGTAAAGTAATCGACAAATCTACATATAATTCAGTGCTGCGAGGAAAAATGAATAGTGATTCACCAAACAAAACTGCTCTTTTTCTATATTGGCAAAAAATTCAAACGCGTTTAATGCAAATACCTGCTCTAAGCAAACTTATCAATGAATTGATTTGACGCAATGTTAGTCTTATAACAAATGACAGTACACGACGATAACAACAAATTCCCTCAGTGAAACAACCTGTTATTGAGCGTTTTCATTTAATTTATACTTCATAACCTCAGTGACAATAAAGTCGACTTGTCATTTAAATATTCGGATTAATCGATCTCAGTCGATGCGAGTGGATCGAACACCGAGCACACCGTTCACATCAACGAGAGATTTGCGATGACAATGGATCAACCAGCAGCAGCGATAAGTACAAGGTAATTCACACTATACCCAATGAGAAATAGGTGTAGGCAAGAATAGCAAACTGAATAGTAGTGAAGGTAAAACTCAAAATGATACTAGTGCGCTGCCAGATTTAATACATTTTCGAAATGGTTTTGTCTATATTTACACAACAGACTTCGTGTCGGTGTTTAAGCTGAAGTCGACGTCGGCAACTGTCGGTGTACCTATATGTGCATAGGTACTCCATTAATCCTACGCTTTAATCGGTTCGGTAGGTACGAGATAAATGGAACTGTGCTAATTAGCCACTACCGGTCTTTAAATGAAAGCGCAGATACATCATGGATGCGTGATTTCTTTTTTTATTGTTTTTGCACGAGGATCTCGTGTTTACAGGTGCTGCTTCAATTTCCAAGAACATGGCTGCACGTTAATATCATAAAAATTAATCACCGCAGGCTTATGTGCTTAATATTCACAAGCTCGGAAGAAATTAACGACTACCGGTCTTGACAGATAAGACCAAATGCTGTGTTTGGTGAAGGCGAATGCTTGAAAGGCGAAACATTGATGAGATATTTCGTTGCTTCGGCGTGTTGATGGTGACAAAGTTTTGTCGTTAACCGTGTTGGATTCTCATCTCCTTTTGTTTTTCGTTGCCAAAAACTAAATTTCGCCATTTATCATTGACGTGCGGTTAAATGTTTGGTTGATAAAAGCATTCACCCTTGGTGCAAAGTGAACAAGAACAAAAAGAGAGAGAAAAAAAAAAAAGAGTTCTTGGCACGATCACTCTGTCCACAGGTCCGTGACAGTCATTTTGTAAGTATTTTTTAAACTAACATCTTTCACACTACATCACCTCATTTTATATCTTGAAACCTTCTTCATTCACTTCCTCTTCTTCTGCTTGTTCGCCTTCATCTTCACCTTCCGCGAAATCAGTAGCAAGAAGCAAGAACTGTTGCTGAATGTGTGTTTAAAATGCTCCGAGATTATCATCCAACACATTTAAGTTACGCTCCGTACGATGTCAACATTTGCCAACTATATATCAAAGGATTCTGTGCACCTTTTTATTGCTGTTACGTGACTTCGGCGAGCTTAACAACAAAAATATTGCGCTCGCCAAAGGAAAAGTTGCCGCATTCCGTATGGGGACCCGTGCGGCCTAAATGCATCAAGACCGTCGAGCACACGTACATACATACATATGTACATTCAGACGTATGATGTGTGACGCATCATCAACCTGGATGTGCCTATGGACGTGCACGACGAGATCTTGAATGTACGATTACAACCAGATCACAAGCAAAATGGTAGTAATTGCGCCTGATCTCCTTACAGCATCGTGTGTAGGTGAACTCAAGCCAAACAAACCCGATCCCACTAGATCAAGTCAACCTGCACTTTTATGAGCCTCAAACGAAGAGAATTAGCATTCGTAGTGAACAACACTGTCCAGTCCAGCAGTTGGTAACATTTCGTATGCAAACAGCGAGCAAGGTACTCGGCATCAATATTGATGATCTTACTTACCAGAGCCGCGACTAGAGTATGGGCGCAAAACTTTCATGTCGTCAAGGACAAACACTGTTCGTTTCATTATTTATTTTTTATTATTCACTAAGATTCATTACAATTGGTGCAAGCTTAACTAATACATATAACTAAACGGATAACATGTGAAATAAATTAATAATACATTTGGGGGGAAACAAGTAAGGTAAAAGGATCTTGAGCTATCACAAGAATACTGGTGCTTATGTACTTCTACTTTTAAGGCTGTAAAGTCTGTGGCATCTAGTCGGCCTTTTCGGATGGTCCCGAATCGTTATGGCCGATTTCTGGATCTTTTTCGACTTCAATATATTCATCGTCCTCTTCATCGGCGGCCTTGTCATCAAACTGTTTCGATTCACGTTTAGTCGATGGCGATTCCTCTACCGTCGACGACTCATCTAAAGGTTTCTTCCCGTTCGCCATATGACTCGTGTTATCATCGCTGAGCACATTCTTCAAACGATCAACAATCTCATGATCAACTAGATGATGATCTAACTCAGCACGAAAGTAGAATTGTTCACTGCAAAGATTACAATCATATGGTCGGGAGTTTGATCCATGGCCCGGCATGTGATTAAGTAAGCCGGCAGGTGTCGTAAAGACCGTCGAGCATATGTAGCACGTGAAACCTCTATCCTCACAGCCGGCAAACGTGTGTTCAACCAAGTGTTCTTGTAGTTTCTGAGCATGCGGCATGATCACCTTACACAAATTGCATCGGTTCTCGACGTAGTTCGACGAGCCTGACGAACTGTCAAAATTACGCTGACTATTCAGCTTGGCGTTTAAGTTATGCTTTCGACAGCATTTCTCGCAAACCTTAGTCTCAGCCGTACTGGGTAATGCCTCCAGGCATAGAGCGCATACATTTTCCGATATATTCGACGATTTAGTATGGAACCTAAGGAAGTAAATCCATTAGTTCTATAGAGTCATAGTCAAACAGTTTAGACTTACTTACTTGGCATGCAAACCTATTTCAAAGTCCGAATGAAGTGTCTGGCGACAGCAAATGCATTGAACTGGCATCTGCCCCTCTGTGTTGTGCTCCAACAGATGACTTTTAAAGGCAGCCACGTCTGCCAAGGCTTTTCCGCAATTAGAGCATTTCCCCGACTGACCAACTTTCGAATGCTGAAGCTTATGCTCGGCAAGAATGGCAGGCGATGGGAAGATGTCATCACAAATATTGCATTTATGTTTACCCGTTGAATTGTGACAGGTTTTCATGTGATGTTCGAGTTCACTGCGTGATTTAAAGTTACCGCTGCAATAAGCGCAACGCAAACTTACGCCAGTCTTGAGGTTGTGAACGATTTTTCGATGCGAATGAATTTCAGCTTCGGTCTTGAAGTCATTACGTTCGCACATGCCACAACTGAAACCACCACCCGTACTGCCATTTCCAGTTTGCTCTGGAAGTTTATTAAACTCCGTCTGTGGCTTGGATGCAGCACTTCTGCCAATAAGACTATTGGGGCTATTGAAAAAATTCGCTGCAGCACTGCCAAGCTTCTCCTGCTGCTGTTGACTGTACATCTCCAAAATAGTCCGATTTGTGTCAAAGTATCGTTGATTCAAACTAGCATATACTAGCGGAGGATGCTTCATAGCCGAGTTGGTGTCCACCTGCAGGGGATTGTAGAACTTATTTCCCGAGCTATTGCCAAATAGATTCTTGCCCATGGCAAAGGCATTATAGTCGATCATGCTGTTGTTATTATTCTGAGTCGATGCCGATGGTTTACTGAAAAGCGCGCTCATATACAGTGGATTTATGGGATTCATTGTCGGCTGATTCATCACTGACGCCGACTCAACATCCTTCTGGCCATGATGAGTCTGCATATGACGATCGAGTAAGAATTCCACATGAAACGTTTCCGGACACGATGGACATCGAAATTGACGTGCGTGAGCGGCTAAATGAAAATGCATTTCCAACTCCGAAGAGCATATTGCTCGGCAGAACATACATTGTATGGGTGATCCGGCAACAGTCTGATGACGAGTCTTCACATGAACATGGAACTCTTGCTCACCGTGAAACGTATCCATACAGGCTGAGCAGCGGAATATTTTATTTTCCGGCGAATGGACACATGCAAAATGCACCTGAATCGCAACCTTTGTCTCGAATAGATCTGAACAAAGTAGACACTTGTACATGGTCTGAATGTGACTGTCGAAGAGGTGTTTTTGCAGCTCTTCCGGCTTGGAGAAGGTCTTATTACAGTTCTTATCGGTGCAGGTGTATTCCGAGCTGGTTATGAGGAAATGAGATACTACATGCCGCTCATACTCTGTCTGCTCCCTCAGCGCCTGTCCGCAGTGGTGACAGACTAGATTGAGACCTTGGACTATGTGTGACTTGAGATGGTTTCGAAAACTATCGAAATCAGGAAATCCATCGGTGCATTGGTTACAGAAAAAAACTCCAGGCTTCTCGGCGACATCACTCGACTCTTGTGCGGGTGTCTGTGACGAACGTTTATTCTGACTCAAATCAGTCGGTTCGTCATCGTGTTTCTCGACTGCCTTTGGGCTTGTTTCTTCGACTTTGACTTTTATCTCATGCGATTTCGATGTAAGTAGTCGCGGGCTAAACGTTCCGCTTGACGCTAGTCGTGAGAAGTTTTCGAGATAAGCACTTGGACTGGAGAGACGATCGATGTGAATGGTCCGAATATGCTGAAATATTGCCGGGATATTGGGAAACTTCATGGTACAGAACTCGCATGACATTTGAAAAGCCGACTGATTTGCAAGTGCTTCCTTCTCGTGCATTGCTTGAATATGATTGCCCAATTGTTCCATGGTTAAGAAGTCCGATTTCGTGCAATACATGCATGAGATGTAGGAGCTTCGTAGACGTTTTGCATATTCCAATGTGCTTGGACTAGGACTTTTAGTGCTTGCAGCTGATGGATTTCTGCGTTTCTGTAGGCTACCGTTGCTTGAACCCGAACCCGTCGATCTTGGACTGTAATTAAGTGCTGCCGGATTTCCACCGGCGGCTAGAAGAGCTGCCTGTTTCTTGTGATTTTGCATGTGTGAGGTCAAAGCGGCAGCGGTGTTATAGCCGCGATTACAAATGGTACATTGAAAGGGTTTTTGGTTATCATGGGTTTTCATATGAATCTTGAGATGATCACTGAAAGGAAATTAAATTCATATTGCGCGTAGGTATATATAGTCGCTAAACTAGAATTTAGTCAGGAAAACAGGGTCATTACCTTCGTGAAAAAGCAGCCTCACAATGGGGACATCTATAACGCCTATCGCCTGTATGGAGCTTCGTGTGGCGATCTCGTGATCTCTTGTGCTTAAAAAGCCTTGCACAGTAGTCACATTTGAATGGAAGATGCTCGGCATGACTCTGTAATCGAAAGAGAAGAGGACGACAACTTAATCAGAAATGTAGTTCATAGATGACAGAAGCTACAATCAAAAAAGAAGATAAAAAAGAAAAACACATTCGCAACCAACCAAGGTGCTCTTTCACCTCTCTCCTCTCCCCTACTACACATGGTAAAATATGCATACAATCCATTTGAGATCGCCAAGCCGACCGTACGCCTCAAGCATGCCAATGACTATCATCTGTGATGTTGCTGATATTCAGACTAAGGCCATGGATACTAAGAAGGGTCTCGCGTTAGGCTAGAACTATGATATGTGCCTTTCGTGTGTAGGTATGCGAAAGTGTGGATGATCGCCACGCATGTTAATTGCTACTGTCGCATATCCCCCAAATGGACAAGATCAAGAAGCGAAAAATAAAATCAAAAATTCTGTTCTACATGTGCGACGATGGTGTTGCGGTGTTGCAATCTTGTCATGCTCTATGGGTCCAAAATGTCAGCACAAAATTATTATTCCAGTTTCGGTGTATTTAGAATAAAAGAAAGAATCAGATAGAGAGAGAGAGAGAGAGAGAGAGACATGAGGTTTTATGGTCACATAGCATGTCATAAAGTCGCCACGATATGCATAAGATGATTCAGATGTTATCCTCGTCAGTGGTTTGTGCAAGCTTGCCCAGTCTAGCTACTGTCAAATCGTGTACCCCATTCGCCTTTACTATTCCAAGAAACTACTCTTAACACCTTTATGTGTGTATACGATGTGCTTGTTTGAAGTGCGTATCTACTTTTACGACAACAATCGGACTTCCTTCGCTTTCGGTGTGTTGTGGTGTCCACAAAATTGAGATGTTTCCTATAACAGTACGCATTTAGGTATATAAAAGTCCCCCCCATTGTATCTAGATACCTATACATACAAACACATGTAGGTGATGATTTTATTGCCTCATTTCTTTTCGGTCGGCATTCGCTGTTTGATGTACATATCAAAGAGCGCGGACAGAACAGATTCCATATCTTGCCCACCAGTTCACTTTGATTCAGTTCAAAATAAGTCAATTTGTATTCAGAGTGTCACCAGTGTTTATTGCACAATATGAACAACTGATTGTGCCGGTTATCGTTTTTTAACAGCCATTGCAAATCATCATCTCACAACGAAACACAAAAAGATACTCTTTTTGTAGTCGAACGACAACACGACAACCGCGAACAAGGAAAAAGATACAATCTTCATCCTTCAGGCCGACTTTTTGGCCCCCCGACCACGACAACAAACAAATTCCACAAACATAGTTCTCCATCACTCTCAGATGTGTAGATACATATATACAGACTGGCCTGTGTGTGTGTGTGTGTGTTAGGACGCAAAAGATTGCAATTCTTCACCCTATAATGCGCCCGAGCTTCTTGAATTCGTTTCACTCCGAAAAATTGCTCAAATTACCTGAGTACGTACCTGAATCACTCGTCCAAAGACAGATTCCTAGAGATCAAGCGCGATATGAAGTTTATTAGAGACTTCTGCCGCTTGTTGGCATTTCTTAGAATCCGCCCATTTAACTCGTGTGATTCGAAAAGATTGCGTCGATCACGTTAGGGTCAACAATGTTTATATCGACGTTGTCGGCATTCAGTCATAGTACTCTCTCGTAAATGGAAAGTTATGTATCGATTTTATTGATCTGTCCGACTCAGTGCGAGATATTCGTACAATTCACCTCTAATAAGAGCAAACCCTCTTAATTACGTTCGCCCTCCTTACACCACCCCATCATTCGTAATAAACAAAACAAGTTCATATCCTTAAATGGAATGAACGAGTAACCCAACAACATGCATACTCACTCACCTGTTCATGCTTCTTCAGATACCCAAGGCGCGGAAATGATTTATCACAGAACTGACACTGATAGGATCCGTCGCGGTCGGTCGTGCTTTTAATACCATCACTTGTCAACTTATCCAGTAACTTTGCCGAATCCCTATCGATTTTCCGCAATTTCGTTGGTATTTTTGAAGAATGTTCACCGCTGCTGGTTGCGCCACTCATGTTACTACCTACCGTCGATGTTGATGTAGTTGTGGCTGTTGTGGCATTGTTCGTAGCCTCGTTAGCACCAGTCGAGTTTGATGAGAGGAAAATCCTTTCCTCACTAGAATTTGCGGCGTCGTCATCTTCATCAATGTCTCCGTCATCGTCATCATTCTCATCCTCGTCACCGATGACACCAACACCACCAGTAGCTATTGCTCCATTTAAGGTGCCCGATATAGTACGTCGATTGTGATGATGCCTGTCGCGATTCCGACCACCACTATTCTTTTGTTCACATTCATACTGCAAATGCTGTAGCCTCTGACGCTGTTGATGTTGCTGGTGCTGATGCTGATGCTGATGCTGATGATGATGGTTATGGTGTTGTGGCTGATGGTTGCTGTGCAATGAGTTTGGAGTAATTGTTCCGTCCGACATGGAGGGCGAATAGCTGGACGAGGTGTGCGTGGAGTAAAGATCTGAAATTAAGACGTTCGATTAAATTAAATTCATTCAAACGACACATCAACTAGTTATAGAAACGAAACGAAACGAGATGTCGGGATGCCGAGATGCTTTTAATTAACACCCTCTGTCCATTGTATGTAGGTGTCATTGCAGACCGCATGCATGTCTAATTAATAAAGTGCCATACCATAATCTGGGGACTAAAGAGGAAGTGCTTCCATACAATAAAGACAAATCTTTGGTTTCTTCTTCTTCTTGTCCTTTTTTCGTTTTGTTCTTATGATAATTGAATTAACGCGCGTGACAGACTGGCATTTAATAAGGGGGAGGTGTAATTAACTGGCGACAAACAGATCCAACTGCGACAATAACACTCACTCTCGATCTTTCCCCCCCTTCCAATTCAAACGCGATCAAGTGGCGTTACATGACAATTAGACGGAAGGGAAACTTCAATTAAGCTCTTGTACGACAGACCATATGACGATTATACATATGATATGAGCCGCCGATGTTGAGCTATACTGACCGTCGGCTAGGCTAGCGTCGGTGATATATTAATTTTAGCGCGGGCGGGCTCATTAAGACAACACCATATTGTGACTTAGTTTACCAACATGTCTTGCTTTCCGGTAAATTCAAAAGAGCCTCCGTTTTCGTGCTTAGATCATCATTATGTGAATGCATGTGTGAACTAGGGATGATTATGTTAGTAAACGACATGAATCACTGATTAAGTCGTTCAACATGTGGTGCAAGGAGCTTATCAGCCGTGGAAACATAGCGAATAAGGTATAATCAACGACGGCTTTTTGTGAGGTTCCTAATCAAGACCATGGTAGATGAAAGCCGAGCTTCTCCCAGTTATATACCTACTCGTATGTTGGAAGACGGATGAATTGGCAACGAACGACTAGTTTCGAGAGGCGTTTCTAATGAGGGTTTTGCCAATACTCCGCTGAAGAGAAGCACCGGAAAGAACACATTTCATGGACATGGTTGATGCTGGAATTCAATCTCAGTGTCGTTGGCGTTCGAGGAAAACACACTACCAACTGCACTATGGTGGTGCTCAAGATCATAAAAAGGAGAAACCTAATCGTCTGGATGCTTTTAATGAATAAACTGGCGTGACATAAATCGAACCATTCATTGGGGTGGTCATGGTGCAGAGGTAAACATCACCGACTGTAGTTCAAAGTCGTTCCATAGCTAAGAGAAAGCAATTTCTATTGAACAACTGAACAATTCTTGATGAAGGCATAACACTCACAGTATATAGTAACTTTAAATGTAACACCATAAGTGCATAGAACAGTTGCTGAGAACTACAACCAACGTGAAAATTCGGTCGGATCCTCTCGAATCCTATCTAGGACAACCACCCCTAGAGAGTAGTGAATGAACATCTACGACCCAAACCACTGCACTCCGTTCAGGTTGTGTGATATACATTATAAGAGTATAAACTCTTGAAGCCGCATCAGAACAGACATCAGGTTCGTTCCATCAGTGAACGAGTTTTCACTATTACTCTAATAGGAAGGCAGGTCAATAAATACGCTCATTATCGTGCACTTACTTACTTAGGTGAAGCTACAGTTGGGGTGAACCTGGGCCTCAACCAACAAGCCTTTCCAGCTAGTATGATCTTTTGCTAGCTGTTTCCAGTGTCGCACGCCCAATTGGTTAAGGTCCCTTTCCACCTGTGTGTGCCACCTTAGATGCGGCCATCCACTGCAACGTCGTCCTTCCGGGTTGGAGTCATAGACTCTTCGGACCGGAGCTGTGCTGTTCACCCGCTCTACATGACCTAGCCGTCTAAAACGTTGGATAAGTAGGCGTCGTACTAGGCCGATGTCACTGTACAGCCCGTACAGTTCGTGGTTGAATCTTCTCCTCCACTCTCCGTCAACGACCTCTCGAAACGACCAAGGGCCTCTTCATCCACTTTTGACAAGGTCGAAGCCAAGAGTTTTATAGATGGTTACCCTAGTTTTTAGAGGGCTCTACTACTCAATTGCCTCTTGAGCCCGAAGAAACAGCGGTTGTCAGCTGCGTCTAATCTCAGCGCTGGTGTCGTTGTCGCTTGCTACCAGTGAGCCCAGGTAGACAAAATCCTCAAAGTTAAGTTACTGCTGTTTGTTAAATGATACACTCTTGGTTTTCACACGTATTCATCTTTTAGTTAACATCTGGCAGGTATACAAAAGTTTTGAGGTGTTTTATACTTTTACCAGAATGGAAAAAGAGCAGTTTCGTTCTGTATTGAGCAGTTTTTAATTTTTGAAGTGCAAGTGGATGAAACAAAATGAGGACGTCACTGATAGTGGATTCTTTGCCAATTAGGACCACAACTAGACACGTTTAAAAGTGGTCAAACACCCATATTTGAAGAACAGTGCCTGATGGACGTGGTGCAAGAGATATGTACATCGAGCATCAATGAGCTGTTGAAACGGTGAGTTTCAATAAGTGAATCTATCCATTGTCACGGACACTCCTTTTAGGCGTTGCAAGGAGCGAAATTCTCAAGAATTTTTTGAAAAAAGATTAACCAATCACCAGTGAAGAAAACAGTTAATGAAATTCAAGCACAAATTCGGCAAAAGGTCATTATTCATTCATGGAACTAACTAAAACTCATGTCGAAAGCATAGACTCCAGAATAGTCGTTTCCATAATAAATCGCTCTGTTCATTTTCAACCAACACGACCACCAATCAGCTGTGCACGGTTCCACAATCCAAGTTTAGTTCCATTTTAAACGCGGTGATCAATGTGGCTCAGTACAGTTCTCGTTTAAACAGACTGAGACTGAGACATAAGGCAACTAGAGGCTGCTTTTAAATCCCTGTTCCCATAGTAGGCAAAGTCTTTGAATATTTCAAAATATTGATAATCAACTTTTTGATAATGTCGATTTTTTTTATCAATAATCGGTCGGCGGTGTTAGCGCAGCGTGAATTTCGACATCGATTTCCTAATCTTGTCGCGCCAACTGGGCAAACATTCTGGAGGTCAGCTACTCGACAAGAAACGACCAGTCCGTGACCGCCACTGGACTAGTCGCTCGGCCGAGAGTATCGCGGCTATGGCTGCCGATGTTGCTGAGAATGAAGAAACATCAACCAGACGACGGGCCACGGAATTGGCCATCACCAGAAGGACCCTAAAACGAATTTTAGTGAAAGACTTACATATGATCCCGTACAAAGTGTAAACCGTGCATTAGTTAATGCCTGCTGACCGCCAGTGACCTTAATTTCCTTAATTTCAAAATTTCAAAGCCACTGTGTGGTGCGGCGTTCGCGCGGGAGATTGGGCCGTATTTTTTTGAGGACGCAATCGGCAATACGGTCACTGTTACTGGCGAACGCTACACGGCCATAATAAACGACTTCTTACGACGGGGCTTGGTGAACATGTGGTTTCAACAAATCGATGCAACCGCACACACAGCATGAGCCACAATGGACCAGGAAAGCGTTTCCTGGTCGCGTAATCCCCCGTTTTGGCGATTTGGCATGGCCAGCAAGACCGCCTAAATTAACCATCCCAGACTCTTTCTTTGGAGCTACATGAAGTCGCGGGCTTATGCCAACAAGCCTCAGACAAACGCAGCCCTTAAGAGGAATATTCGATAGTAATGCGAACAGTTATCACCGGAAATCTTGCGGAAAGTCATGGAAAATGCGATAAAACAGGTACGAATATGTATCAACACTGGCGGCAGCTACTTGACGGACATCATCTTTTCCACTTAACAGAACAAATTGCAAAGGTCCAAGTAAAGATTTCCATCACTCAAATCACTTTTTTTTTATATAGTTAAAAAGGAATTCAAAAACTAAATTGGATGATTAGTTTTGCGCCACCTTGTAGGATGACGTCATTAAAAGAAAAAGGATTTAGAGAAGGCTTTATATTGTCATGTGATTTCTTTCACAGTCTCCTTGAGGGGATTATGCAGAACTCACAAGAGGACCGATCTATTACTTATGTATGTACGCAGATTGGACAAACACACGGGGACGTTTGGAAGCGGCTTAACCGTGTTGTCACCAAGGAAAGACGTACGGCGCTAACGTATTGGCGAACTTCACTGATAAGGATATCGTGTACCTTGATTCACCAAAGTGATAAACAACAATGACGGCAGCGCTTATATCAGGTTGACCTTTTTGAATTTCTATTGATTCGAGAAAAGGAAAGGACCCATAGTCCAAAATGCCTAGGCCAATTAGGGCGAACGGAAAGTATGTTTTCAGTCAGAGATACACGCAATCCTAACGGCCATGCACTATGTTGTGAAGCACAGGTGGGAGGGAAAAAACATATGCGATTGCAGTGATGTATGTATGTTGGCGTTACTGTCCATGAAGGATCAAAGCCGAGCTTCTCTCAATCACCCATGTTGTGTGAGATTTTATTTTCCCATATGTAGGGCGCCGTGGCGCAGTGGTTAGTGTGTTGGACTCTGGCGCACGATGAGCGAGTTCGGATCCCGATAACACCAACGCAATCGAATGTTTATTTCGCGATGTTCCTCCTCGGCGGTGTACTGGCAAAACCCCCCGTAGTAAACTTGCCATGAAGAAGCTTCTCGACTCACGCCGTTCGGAATCGGCATTAAACTGTAGGTCCCTTTCACCTGTGTGAAGAATAAATCACACAGAACATGGGTGATTGGGAGAAGCTTGGCTCTGGTCCTTCATGGGCTGTAACACCACCAAAGATATGTAGGTAAAAGAGACCCACAGTTTATTGCCGGTTCCGAATGGCGAGATTCGAGAAGCTTTTCTTGACAATTATACTACAGGGGGTTTTGTAAGTACCCCGCTGAGGAGAAGCACCGTGAAAAACGCGTTCGATAATATGGCTGTTGTCGGGATTCGGTCCCGTTTCATTGGCGTCAGAGGCCAACACAGTACCTACTGCGCCACGACGCTCTCCAGTGATAGCAAACCCTTTAATCAGCTCCAAGTTAGTGCATGAACTCAAGATCTTTTTGAACAAAGTCGGTAGACTAAATTCACTAAGGCTTGATCTGATGAACTCCCTAGAATGGGCTCAGAGGAGATTTTCTCAGGACGGGAGCCTGCTTTAGGTCAACCTGTTTCCACGGTAAATTCCTACATCAACGATTGGGTGTCCAATGCATACAATCGTTGATGTATGGAATATCCAGGATACAGGATGACTAAGCGCGTACGTCCTGATGTCTGCGAGAAATCCGCAGCATTCTTCCTGTCTTTAAGAGGAGAATCGACTGCAGAAGACTTGGAGTCATCAACTTTTGCTAAGCACCTCTGCGTGCTTGGCACCAGTGAAACGCCTACCTGTGCCCCAAGTTGCGAGGAGGATGACAAAGTGGAGTTCCGTGTCTGGGACTTCCCCGCCTTTGCTCACGCACGGTGGCGCACTATTGAAACCCACGTGGTGTATGCCCAATCTCTTAGCCCTACATCACTAAAGCTCCTACTCATTTTTATCCGGAAAATGGGGAAAATACAGTAATGCAAGTTGCCTGTCTGGCAGTATAATGGACCAGTATTTGCGTCTGAGTACTCCAACAGATAGCAGAAGCCTCCAACCTAAATGTACGTCTTTTGCGGGTATTAAAAAAAATGGTGCTCCTGGTGCTGGAGCAGATAGTGCGACGGGCAGGCGCCAATAGGGAAGGCACTATCTTTTACAAGTCCATCCAGCTGCTAGGATACGCGGATGATATCGACATCATCGCGTGTTCTCGCCGTGGCATTGTGGAAGCATTCACGGCGATTGAAGAACAGGCGAAACGAGTTGGTCTTAAGATCAATGAGGACAAAACGAAATACATGCTGTCAAGCAAAAACCAATCCGTCGCTCACCACTTGGGACAAAATATAACAATTGACAGCTACAATTTCGAGGTAGTTTACCTCGGGGCAAACGTAAATTCCACAAATGACACCACAGTGGAGATCCGGCATAGAATCGCCCTTGGCAACCGCTGCTACTTCGGCTTGTCCAAAAAACTGGGGTCAAAACTCGTCACTCGAAAGACCAAAGTCATGCTTTACAAAACGCTCATTCTGCCAGTCTTGCTGTACGGAGCCGAAAGCTGGACGATAAGCAGGACAGCGGAGCTGATTTTGGGTTCTTTCGAAAGAAAAATTTTGCGCCGGATATTTGGTCCTGTCTGTGAGGAAGGTGAATGGAGAAGAAGATACAACCGCGAAATCTACGAGCTGTACCAAGATGTGGATGTAGTCCGGAAGGCAAGGATCCGTCGACTACACTGGCTCGGCCACATCGAGCGCATGGACATCAACGCTCCAGCTAAGAGGGCCTTCGACTCCGAGCCTCCTGGTTCGAGAAGAAGAAGAAGAAGACCGAACCTCCGGTATAAAGACCAAGTAATCGCGGATGTAAGACATATTGGTCTTGACAACTGGAAGCAGCGTGCCCGGGAGTAAAGTAAGTAAAAAAAATTTAAGACATTCCAAGTCAGGGTTAGTCTGCCACCGAACTCGAAGGTGTAGTGAGAATTCTCTAGCGTCACTCGGCTTAGTTTGACGAGTTTAGCATGGAGATGATTGAAGTAGAAATTTTTATCTGATTACACTATGTCAACTACAAAGTTTGTGGTTTCGGTCCAGTCTTGATCTCTAGGTGAGATAAAGCTCTTAATTGTATAGCAGGTAATGGATGTAGAATGCCGTCGGTTAACGTGTACCTTTTTTTTTTTTCCTTTGCATAAGAAATAGTAAACGTTTCGAGAACCTTATTAACGTTGCATATAACGATTTTATCATTAAATCATTGTATGATTTAAAAAAAAAAAAAGGGAATTTGCTGTTGCATCGAGAGTACGTTATAGCAAATTACATTTATGAGTCAAAGTATCTAAACTCTGGTACGTATATAAGATTCATACATTTCCCTCTTTGTCGTACCTATAACGAAAGGATAAAGGATTGTATACCATAAAACTCCTGTAACATATAATTCTTCCCAAGAAAAACACATTAAATCTAGTTTTCTAAATCCAGCTTAGGTATATGCTAATAGATACTAATGAACACAGTACGAGTAGCATCCGTGTAGCTAATAGTTATGTACCTGAATTCACTTCTTTAGTAGCTTGGATTTTTTCAATGAGATTTTCCAGTCTAGAACTTGGTCCTCTGTAGAGCATCTTCAAAGCCATCATCACAAAACCCCTTTACCAGTTAGCACTATCACTTTTATCTTATCCAACTACCGAATTTATCTGTACATTTTTGTATATAATTTTCTTTTTTTTTATTGTACACTTTAAATGTATTTGCATAAGTAGATATAAATCACTTTTATGGTTAAGTATCTTTTCCCTTGATTCAAAAACAAAAACAAAAAACCCCAAAATCCTTTATTTTTTTTAATGGGCGTATCGTCGTCGCCTTAAATTGAATTAAATGAACCGAAAGGATCCTGTGATACGCACACAAATGTCCCCCAACAGGAAACACGTCCAATTTTGTTGAGCACCAAAGAATAACTGCTAGCACCGAATGCGACCAAAGCAAGACGTTAACGTACAAGATACTCTACAGTTGTGCCCGAGATCTACCGAGCCGCCGCCTTCTCGTATTCAACCAACAGTCGCAGAGTGAGGCGCCTAAACCAGTTTTTCACTGTGTAAAACACTTCTGATGAATTGGGATTCAACCATGCGGAACTGGGTCCGCAATGGAGCGTGAGCTGGGCGGTAAAAGCGAAATACCTATACACACGAGTACATCTATCAACTGAGACTCACAACCAATATCCATTTCATCCCAAGGCACTTTTAGTCTTATGCTATTGGGAATGGATAATATATGTATGTACACAGGCAAACACAGTCATACTGGTAGCATAGTAAATAACCTGTCTTGATAGTAGCTGATATGGAGACGGGAGCGCCTTAATCGTTCGCAGTGGCACCGTACCGTGCTACCGTTGGTGTGGTGTGTATCTGTGAGCATAGTAATTTATGCGGTTTAGGGCTGATTTGAATAGTGTAGGTGTGAGTTGACTGGGACCTCAGTATGAGTTTGGGCGGAGCATGAATATGTGAATGAGGCGCTTATATACTGGTGATTGTGATGAATGATTGGGAGTTGCCCACCCTCTTGGTGAAGTCTCTTTTTTCGTTTCGTTTAAATGGTTCCATTGGCACGTGATACAAAAAGTGTCTGTCAATTTCAATTAGCAATGCCGTTGACAGTGTTGTGGTTGACATTTATTTTTGATCCTTTTTTGTATACCAATTCAATTCTTTTTCGTGTCCTTGCTGCTGACACCTAACTTGAATGTATCTTTCTTAATCTTTTCTGAATGAGAGAAAATTAAAGAAAAGAATCGCAATACACCATAGCATTACCGCTAATTTCTCTCAGCTAACAAAATCAATTTCCAACTTTTTCTCCTCCAAACCTTTCACCGATGCTAATGCTAATGGATCGGAAATTCGAAAAGTTGTATAGCGCCAGTCCATAGTGCAAAAACTACGGTTTCATCCATTATTTATTCATGTGCCATGTCAACAGCTCGCCTGTCCATATCATGGACATCGCAAAAAGACACAACATCCGTGCTTTATGGAGATTTTGTGCGAAAACTCGGAACGGAATGGTTGTCCAGGCGAAAATGCCAACTTTCACACGAAAGGGGGTAATCCTCTACCTACAGCCAGCTTGGTATGGTTATCAAAAACCTGCGGCTATTTCTAAAACAACATAAAAAAGAGTTAAGTTCAAAACAATGTTCCGGCTGTCAACGAGCACTGAAAGGCAGAAATACTGAAAGAGAGTGGAACAACGTTTAAACACGCCTCCCTTGTATAGTGACAGTAGGTGGAGCCTGGTTCAGTCATGCGTGCTGCATGGTATATACCACATCTAGGGTGATTCGTTGTACATACCCACACTATGTAGACAAGTGGTTCATTCGACTACTGAGTGGCGAGCTGACGAATCAGAAACGACATCGGCGAATGTGTTAAGAGAAAGGTAGGCAATGGTGCTGGATTTCGTTGGTTCCTAGCTGAAGGTAAACCTTTTGATTGCTTAATGCTTATGTACGTGTTATGTATCTACTCGTATGTTTTATGTATTTTTTTCGACTCAATGTAATCAAGGTGACATGTACGGATCTAAATAAATACTTAAGTGTAATGTGTATCAATTACAGGGAATGTGTCCATCCAAGACACTTCTGTTGCTAATGATTTTCATGAAATTGCCGAATGTGGCCTATATTTTTCGATACACGTGATTTAGCAAAAACCATATATACTATGTACGTGTACATAGAGATATCCAGGGGCAGTGGTCACTTTAATTCTATTTTTATTTTTTTTGGACTTTGCTTAATGAGTTTTTTGCGAGATTTTTGCCCTTTTAAATAGAGATTGTCGGTCACAATTTGGCTTAAAAAAAGAAAGACGCTGGGAGGCAGTATCCCAAATTAAGTATGCCGTGCTCTCATGTATAATATAACTCTTATGGGACGTAGATGATTAAGTTACTTAAATATTTAAAGGTTTTCGATAGCGTCGCAACACAATGATCACGTGATTTTCTTTAAGTCTATTGTACCCTCGGACATACACTGTGATGTTTTCTCTGTTTCCAAAACAAATATAAAAAAGTTTCAGTAATGCAGACAAAGTAGACAAAGTAGACAACGTCCTTCCCCCCAAATAATGAACGGATGCGCCTTTCACGACCGACAGGCTTGCACGTGATGACGTCTTTAAACAGTTTGCAGTCAATCCTAAACGAAGTTCTCTGCGTCTATTATGCCAAACTGATTGGAAATTTCTTCAGGCATCTCAAAGTAGGGCAGGACTCAGATAGAATATAAGGCAAGCATGTGATGGTAGACGCTGAGTGATCAACATGTGTTTGGGTTCCAATTGCTGCATAGATGAACGGTGAGAATATGATTGGCGACTATGACCTATGGTAGATGGAAAGTGTACCAAACACCCTTTTTTTCACACACGACCACTGACCCATTGTACTACCAATTGGACACCCTGTTACGGAAAGACACTGCGAATTACACATTCGTTGATAATGAGGCAGATATTGCTAGGATAAGACGAACCCACTATGCCACTGTGTTATTTACCCAACATTTCTGATTTCAAGTTGGACTGACAGCATGGATGGTAGATATGACTCTGAAGTCTGGAGTTGTAGAAAAGTTCTCCCGCAACTTTATAGGCATTTCAATAAGGATGGTCTAGGGAACTACCACTCGTAAGACGAAGTATGAGTCTCTGGGTGTATTCCACTATAAAAAAATGTGGTCTATGTGCGACCTGCAAGGTCCATACGACTAACTTCCCAGTGGAAATACCCATTTAATTACATATTTTGTCATTTTTAACCCCCGACGTAAGAAGAGGGGGGTTATAAGTTTGAGGTGTCTCTGTGTCTGTCTGTGGCATCGTAACTCCTGAACGAATGGACCGATTATGATGCCTTTTTTTTTTTTGAAAGCTAACATGATCGAAATGGTTTTTAGCTACATTTTGTGAAGATCTGTTCAGGTGTTTTAAGGTCATTAGCTCCTTTTAATAGCTGCGGTAGGATTCTTAGACGAAGAAATGGGTAATATGTCGTTCTCATCCGATCACCGCAATCAACCGGCGTCGGGCGCGGTTATTACTTAGATGGGGTACCACTTGGAAACACCACGTGTTGTTCATTTTTTTTTTTGCCTGTTTTTTAGTTATTTAATTTCTAACGAAAAACGGCCGAACCGATTTTGTTGAAAACTTCATCTGTTCTAAGTTGCATAATTACGCGTGGAATGAACTCCCATATCGATGTCAATATCATCTTTGGTTCTCGAGATAATCGAGGTGGAAATTCCGCACGCACATACGCACATACGTACCTACACACAGACATCACTATAAAAACCTTGGATTTGCATTCTGGTGACCTTGAAACGTGGAGAATTTGGAATTTGCTCTAGAAGTTGTGATGTTATTGTAATGGGGCCACAATAACATCACAACTTCTAGAGCGGAGCGCAACATGTTGTGGTAAATGTCAAGCCAAGAGAGAGAAGGGTCATAGTTTTTTCTACGTAGAAACTGCTTACACTGTAGAGAGCCAGAGGAACTTTTTAGATGAAAAAAAAAAGATTGTTAGGACGTTGTTAACTTGACATATCTTGACCAAAACAACTTATCGTCTAGGATAACTCCTAGATATTTTATGTTCTACAAAGTAGATGACATTTCTAGAGCATGAGAGAGATCGATTCTATTCATTTCTGTCCCGGAGAACGCGTTCTAAAAAGATGTTAGGCTTGGTGCCTTCTTGATTTGTTTGCCGTTTGGTTTTTCAGTGCTTTATTGTTGACAGTTCACGCATGATTCGGGACACGTATTAAAATTAAACATGCTCAGTTGGCATTGCCATTTTATTATCAGAATAATGTTTCCGAATTATTGATTTTTTTTTGTAAAAATTCCGTGTTACGAGAAAAATATTTTTCACGCACTTCGACAACTTAACCTACATATAATAGTACGCAATTCAAACCTTGATCGGCTCTTTATGCGGATACATTAAATCACTCATCTTGAAAAACAACATTACACGTGTCATTAGCGAATAACAACCCAATATGCTCTAAAAACTGGACTCTCCGTATGGACCACTTAGCACATAGTAGTCGTGGTCAGTAGTTACCCAAAATTATCTTTAAAAAGTAAATGGCAAACATTGATTTGTCAATTTAAATAAAACTTGTATTATGTATTTGCCAATTTTTGATAATTAAAAGCCAGACGCCTGACAACAATATGAACAAGAAAGGACATGGTGGACTGCTCTTGACAAGGCAGTCTATGGCAACCTTCTGGGAAAGTGCAAAGATCTGCCAGTATTTGCATTAGTGGTGCAATTAGATCGATCCCCACGGATGCCCTAAACATTCTACTATATCTCCCACCATCTCCCTTCAGGAGAATCGGAAAATGGCCCACTCATCATACCAACATTTTGAACTATTTCGAAGTACCCAAAGACACGGACTACACCATCCCGCAAAACGTGTTCACTAAGAACTTTGAAGTTATCTTTCCATCCTGGGAGAAAAGGGCTGAAGGAAAAGTCATACCGAAGGACTCGATATGTCTCTATACCGACGGCTCTACGATGGAGACGGGTGCAGGTAGTGGAGTCTACTCCAAGGAACTTCTATGGATTAGAAGTTACCTTGCGAATCGTTCAATTCAAGTTGTCTTGGACGGATTCAAGTCTGATACTCACTTTGTAAATGTTGGTATTCCCCAGGGATCCGTATTGTCTCCCACACTATTTCTAATTTTATAAATGATCTCTTCGCGTACGACATTACCCTCAGCAGACAGTATACGATATCGACAGTATCGTCCAATGGGGTAAAAACAATAGAGTGGAATTGAATGCATCTAACACACAATGCTGTCTTCTATTGTTAAAGCGTAGCACTGACCCAGTGCCATTATCCATGAATGGCACTTGTGTCTCTGAAACCGACAAGCTTTTTATCCTGGGTATGTGAATTAGTGACAGCTTTTGTTGGAACGATCACATATTTAGTGTCGCCAAGAATGCCGCGAAATGCCTAGGTTTCCTATACAGATTAAAGAAATTCTTCGCACCGATCGATCTGGCTACAATTTATAAGGTGTTCATTCGTTCTAAGTTGGAGTTCAACACTCATGTCTGGTATGGCTCATCTAAGACCACACTTCACTTACTGGACAGACTACAAAATCGGGCGATAAGACTCATAGGAGATACGAGCGTCACAAATTCATTTCTTCAACCCAACCACACGAATGTGGAACGCGCTACCTCACTCGGTCTTCCCCCATCAATTCAACATGCAGCCATTTAAGGCCAATGTAAATAGGCACCTCCTCTCCCTCTCCCTGTTACCTTTTGCGCGCACATCGTCTCACTGACGTCATAAGGCTTTAGCGCGCGTATAACTATAAACTATGTACCTGTGTACCAAGCGGAAATAACAGCGATAACGGAGGCCCTTGCACGGCTCAGAAGAAATGTAATATCCGCAAAGGATATTATAATTTGGATGGGTTCTCAGGCATAATGATATGTATGTATTCCAGGAAATTGCGCGGCCGATGAACTCGCAAGGTTAGGGTCAAGCACACTTAGTCTTTCAACGCTTAGGAATTTAACAACACCAATAAGCGCGGTAAAGCACATAATGAAACTTCGACCCATAGAAGCTACCAACCTTCAATGGAACGGGGTGGCCGTGGTGCAGTGGTTAACATCATCGGCCGTCGAGCGGAAGGTCTATAGTTCAAATTCGTTTCATAGCCAAGAAAAAGTAATTCCTATACGGAAAAAAGTATGCAACACAGTTGTGAATGGAAAGTGACCAAACGTACTGCTGCAGGCATAGCACTCACAGTATGTGGTCAACTGAAATTCATCCTCTGCGTATGCAACACTAACACCAAAAGTGCATGAACGAATTACTGAGAATTGTCACCAACGCGAAATTTGCTCGGCTCTCGTCCTATGTAGGACAAACCACCCCTGCGAGTAGTCAACGAACATCTACGACCCAAAAACCACTGCACTCCGTTCAGGTTGTGTGTCAAAACATCAACCTGTACGAAATTTTCCCTCTCCCTGTTATCTTCGCTCGCACAACGTTCAATACGTTATAAGGCCTTAGCCTTGAAGTACGCGTGTGACTCTAAAAAAAAAAAACGGGAGTAATATCGACTTTATCACTAAGTTGAACTAAGGATGGATCCTAGCCCTTGTGGCAACCAAAAGGGGAACTTTAAGCACCCTAATATGTACATATGTAGGTATCATTTCAGGTCATTGCACCATTGGCAAGCAAGCATGTCGCCAAACTAAGGCTACCTGCCAATGACTTCTGCCGCGGTGGAAGAGGAAGAAGAGAAATCAATTCACCACCTCCTCTGCTCCTTTTTTTTTGTTTTTTTTTTATAGTTCGCAAAGGTTCAACAGTACTCTTATGGTGTTTGTCATACAACCTGGACAGAGTGCAGATGGTTTGGGTCGTAGATGTTCGCTCACTACTCTCCAGGGGTGGTTGTCCTAGATATGAGGAGAGGAACTTGACTGAATTTTCACGTTGGGTGTACATATATAGTTCCCAGCAAATGTTCCATGTCATTGTATGTATGTATGTTGGCGTTACAGTCCATGAAGGACCAGAGCCGAGTTTCTCTCAGTCACCCATGTTGTTTGTGATTTCATTTACCCATAGGTGCAAGGGACCTACAGTTTACTCCCAGTTCCGAACGGCGAATTTCGAGAAGCTTTTCATGACAATTTTACTACAGAGGGTTTTGTCAGAACCCCGCTGAGGAGAAAATCCGTGAAAACACGTTCGATGACATGGCTGTGTCGGGATTCGATCCCGTGTCATCGGCGTCAGAGGCCAACACACTACCCAATGCGCCACGGTGCTCTTCCATGCCATTATGGTGTTATATTGGAATTGCTAGCAAATATAAAAATAGCTCAACTCTATCGCTTCATCAGAAGCACTGATTGGTTTTCAGGTGGCGGATCTAAGTAGTATGATCCATGTGATATCACAATGGACCGATTCCGACCTACGTGTGACGTATGCCAACAACTACAACCTTACCTAACCTAAGGACATCCAACTCCCTTGAAGCCACCTGACCCACGTCGTCGTTTTGATAATATCTATCGTTTTACCGTGACACCTTAACTTGTAGAATGCAAAAATCATTCCAAAGCCCATTAACAATAAATGAATTAGAAGGGAGAGATGCCTAATAAGTACTCATTCATTTTTTATCCCTCCGTATCCGATACCTAAACGTCGCGTATCGTAAACAGTGTCGACATTAAAAAGGTGATGTGAACGAATTTTGTTTAATTTACTTGGTTTTCCATCACAATGATTAAGGCGCCTCCGTGTCAGTCAATTCAATGTTCATTTGACCTTTTCTCTCAAGCCTGTCAAAGCAGTAAAGGTTGAATTGAAGATAAGTTATTTATAAATGAGTCACTTTAAGGGTGAGTTTTTCAATTATTGTCAGCATACTGTTGCGGAATGACATGCCAGAAAAATCTATGCGAGAGACCTGTTCAAAACCAAAGTAAAAAAAAAAAGAATTGTAAACTCTCTAAGGAGTAATCAGGAGATCACGATAAGATAAGATACTCGTAGAATAGACAAAAAAAAAATGAATTGAATTGCCTTCTGTGATTAACAGATTAATTATGTTTGGGTGATGGACAGTGATTGACATCATCATCCCCTTCAAGTGCTCTATTGTCACCACTGGCACACTCAACCACCACCATCACCATCGCCATAAAAGTCAACCAAAAACGGACGGGTTAGGTAAGAGCATATGTATTATTAATGCCCCGGCTAGATTCGACTATCTACGAATAAAACATTTATCAAAAGCTAGCCTGGTCGTTGTTTAAAATGTTAGTATGCCTGCAACCCACGCGTCGACTATGGATTAGCGAGCTCTTAAGTCTTTTCTGTCGGCAATGACAGATGCATATACACATGAATACGTACGAGTATGTGTGTACATATCTGCCAGTGTTCATGTGTGTTGTTTTGTGACAAAAAAAAAAAAAAAAAAAATTCAAAACCTGGACGACGTCATGAGGGGCTACTGTCTTTGCATATCCTTGTCAATGTCAACACTTTTTACTGTCACGTCAAGCACCAACGAAGGAGAATCAGCACTGATAAGGGACAGATTGAAGGAAACTGAAACATTTCAAGCGACTTGCATCGTGAAATATCTTTTATTTGGGTCCACAAGGACGACACCACGCTTTTTTTCCGTATGCCCTCAGACTACTACAATTAATTACATAGCGAGCGAGATTGAGAATTGAGTTTCCGTTTCATCTGGTTTTTTTGTGACAAATTCTTAAGAACCATTGAGACAACAATTAATCTTCATCAATCGACAGACGCCAATGACGACAATCCGGCACCTAGACTGTGTCCACTGCTGTTACGATCGAAGATTTCATTAATAAACCAACAATTGGTGAATGCCAAGCAGGTGGTTGTGGTAAAACCAATCCAACAATGAGTAAAGTCGCTCGTGCCTATTGCACATTGATCCGCGGGCTTTTAAAACCACTTTGCGGAACAACACCTGCCCCGTTGATGCAACTGCTCTAATAAGTCACGCAGCCAATGCAGCTCCTTGTAATACGTAATCTGGTTTCCCCCTTACTATCTGTCTTCTTCAATGTTGATACAATCAAATTGGAATGGAGAAATACTGTGGTCAGTACGCCGACATAACTAATGGCCTCAGTGATACACCCTTTGGATAAGCAACCTGATGAAAATGTGTCAGAAGGAATATGATGATTCTCCCCCAGATAATGATTACCACTTAACAGGAATAGGTAGACGCTGTCAATCTTCCGTCACCGCATTTTATTGGTTTTTGTTTTTTTCCTACAATACAACACTGGTTACGCCCATACGTACTTGTCCCTAAATGGCTTCTTACTCTGCTCCTTGTACAAAAAAAAAATTGGGAACACTCGGATGTGGATATGTGTCAACGGTGATTACGTACCGTACTGCAAGCAAATAATCACATTAAAAGGTCATAAAAATGAATTTCGGCTACAGTACAACAAGCAGATTCAGTGTTCTGGAAACCGGTAGTTTCACATTGCGAAAGCGGAAAGGAAGTTCGACGACAACGTTTATCGTGATGACAAGAACGAATAAACAAACGAGCGTCGTTGTAGCACGTTCTAGCTCTTTTTCGGTTTGTCTCTGACAGTGGAGCACACAAAAAAAAACATCTGATTATGCTAGATAAGTGGGGTTGATAGTCCATCGCGGTTTTAGAAGTTCTTTACGTGCATCCGGTCTGTTGGTATTTAATTGATTCTTCTTTGTATAGTACTAACTAGGATAAGATGCTGTTACTGCCTTATGAGTGTCATCTGGTCGATGCAGTTTGCACCTCAGAGTCAGCAGATGAGCAATAGTTCTGAAAACGTTGCGTTAGTATTTGAGCGTCGAAAGATTAGTAAATACCGCTATCGTCGTATACTGTCATATCTAAGAAAACGTGGTGTCAGTGTTGCAATGGTAAACAACACCGACTGTCAAGCGGAAGGTCTGTAGTTCAAAGTATGTCCATAGCCAAAGAAATGCAACTCCTATACGAAAAAATTGTGCAACACAGCTGTTGTGAATGGAAGAGAGTACCATATACTCACAGTATATGGTCACTTTAAATTCACTTCAAATGTGTGTTGTGTGTGCAGTTCTAATATAACACCATAATGGCATGGAACATTTGTTGGGAACTACAACCAAAGTGAAAATTCAGTCGAGTTCCTCTCCTCCTATCTAGGACAACCACTCCTGGAGAGTAGTGAACGAACATCTACAACGCAAACTATCTGCACTACGTCCGGTTTGTGTGACAAACGTCATAAGAGTATAACTCTTTTCTTTTGGTGGCGTTAGAGCCCATGAAGGACCAGAGCCTGTGCGAACTATACAAAAAAAAAAAAAAAAAAAGACAGGCACTTGCGCTAAAATTTTTCATGCATCCGACGCATAATTCAGGCTGAATTTGATCGATGGCATGGGTTATGCTAGCTTTAAGGGCCGCTGTGGTTTGTGGCTTATTCTCATAGACCTGCGAATTCAAAAAACACTACAAGAAAAAGTTGACTCCACGTGACAGTTCGCATCACCTCCACGTGACATGGTCATCACCCTCGAATCGCTCATGTAGAATTTCTGTGTGGCACGTATCGCCGTCCTGTTGAAATCACATGCCGTTAGTGTTCACATCATCCAATTCAGGTCAAAAGAAGTTGGTAATCATCGACCCATAGCGCTCGCCGTTGATGTTGGTGGCCTGGCCAATGTCGTTCTCAAAGAAATATGAACCGATGACGCCGCCAGCCCAAAATTTACACCAAACAGTGACTTTTTTGGGATGCTTTGGACGCTGTTGGATCTCATGTAGATTAGTATCGTCCCAAATTTCACAATTTTGTTTGTTGACGTACCCACTCATCCAGAAATGAGCCTCATCGCTGAAGATGATTTTTCGATGAAAATTGGGGTCAGTCTCGAACTGCTCCAGAGCCCATTTTGCAAACACACGTCGTTGTCTATGGTCGTTTACCTTCAGTTCTTGGGTCAGTTGAATTTTGTACGGGTAAGTCACGATTCCAAATTCGCGAAATTTTGGTCTGCGGAAGGCCGAGTTCTTTTGAGCGACGCCTAATCTACTGCCTCGGATTCTCCTGCATACTCACACGGACAGTGGTAATGTTTTCGGTAAATCTTGCGTTTTGTCGACTTACGGGTAATGATTTATAGTTTACTGAATACTGGAGTCAAATTTATCCACCACACTGTGAATAGTCCTCTCTGTGGGACGATTATGGCGACCGTAAAATGGGCGAAGCGCGCAGAACGTTGCCTGAACAGCACATCCATTTTGATAAGACAATTTTATCATTTGCACGTATTGTTGAACACTGTGTCCACCTATTATGATTTGGCAAAATAGACTGAATAAATGGCAGCTAATTTGGCAGATCTAACTTCAAAGTTCAGAAGTCCCTTTTGAAAGACCCTAGATCAATTTGGTTTTCCATTATAAAGTGCAAACCCCTAAGCGGCTTAGGCTTAGGCTCTAAATATATTGTAGCAATCCGAATAAAATAGTCCAGTGAAACAAGAAGAGCTACTTCAAATAACCTAGAGATCAGCCCAAGAAACACTGATTGGACTTACTCCACTGCACCTTTTTATTAAAAAGGTTGCATTACGTAGTGCAATCAGAATTCTTCGCACGGGAACATCTTCTTGAGCTATGATTACCACGGTCTCGGACGCATTATCATATACCTTCACTTTTGACAAATGATTTGAGATATTGACCCCAAACCGCTCAGTTTGGGAGACTAGTGATCGCTCGATTAACGTAAAAGGCCTTAGGTGGTACACTGATGGCTCCAGGATGGTTTCTGTCGTTGGCGCCGGCATCTTTGGACCAAATCGGAAAATTTCGAAGACCGTGGGAATGAGTCCTATCTTCCAAGCAGAATTGTATGCCATCCTAACATGCGTCAATCTAAACTTAGAGACTGGCATAAGAGGAGTAACCATCAATACACTCTCTGATAGCCACGCAGCGCTTAAGGCGCTGAGGTCTTATGGTGGGTGACAGGGCACAAAGGTATTAAGGGCAATGAAATCGTCGATTAACCCGACAGGAAAGGTTCCAACGAAAGGTACATAGGTCCAGAATCTTTTTGCGGCACTTCCAAGTCTAAGATCAACTTCTTCTTAAATAAGTGGGGTGGCCGTGGTGCAGTGGTTAACATCATCGACCGCCGAGCCGAAGGTCTATAGTTCAAATTCGCTTCATAGCCAAGAAAAAGTAATTCCTATACAGACAAAGAGAATGCAACGCAGTTGTGAATGGGAAGCGACCAGACGTACTGCTGCAGGCATAACACTCACAGTATACGGTCAACTGAAATTCATCCTCTGCGTATGCAATATTAAAAAAGTGCTTGAACGAATTACTACGGACTATAACCAACGTGGAATTTGGTCGGCTCTCGTCCTATATAGGACAACCACTGGACAAACCACACTGCACTCCGTTGTGTGTACATATATAACACATCATAACAGAATATAAACTCATGAACCTGCGCGAGTTTCTAAAACAAAAAAAAAAAAAAGTGGGAAAAATCGCAACACCTGTTCTTTTGGAACAGGGAACAGCGTTCAAGACTTCACCAATCGAAACGATGTATACGGCCCCTGAACAAACACTCTATTAAAATACCCAAACTTAATAGAGTAGATATCAGAAGACTAGTCAGCTACCTTACGGGACACTGTGGTCTGAGATATCATCTCAATAAAATGAACCTCTCGTCTGAAACTGAGTGTCGACTTTTGAAGACGAAGAGACTGCAGGGCTCACAATATGTGGGCGTGCTGCTCTCTTACATCTCAGGAAGCATATCCTCCTCCTGAGGGGATCATCTCTCCTCATCCGCTTTTGATAGTGTCCATGCTTCTGCGCCGTACAGTAGGACCGGGATGATAAGGGTCTTATATAGAGTCCGGGAGAGGGCTCTACTACTCAATTGCCTCCTGAGCCCAAAGAAACAGCGAATGACAAGAGTGATTTTGCGTTTGATTTCGGAACTGATGTCGTTGTTCCAGGTCACTGCGGAGCCAAGGTAGACATAGTCCTTAACTACCTCAAACTTATATCTGCCAATACAAACGTTCTGGCCAAGACTCCGGTGGTAAATGTCCTTTTTCGATGACAGCAGATATGTAGTCTTGGCTTCAGGCGTTCACACCAAAACGGCAGAGAAGGTTTTATAAGCGATGTTAAGAAGACTTTTTCCTCTGTAGTTGGCGCAGTCAGAGGGGTATCCTTTCTTGTGGATCGGGCATACGATGCTGAGCCAGGACCGTATACCGCCTGAAAAAAACTCTTTTGATGGTAAAAAATTGGCCAGCAGAAAAATACTTGCCAAGTTTTTCGACGGTAAGCCACAGAAGTTCTATACCGCATTGGTGTGTGGGTGTGAATTATTTGACTATAGTACCAAGAGTACCATAGTTACGCTTGGCATCTTCAAACCGATAGCCTATACTAACCCACACGTAGCATAGAACAGACAGGTGTTGACCAGAAAGCAATGCCTCTTAAATGCAATCGCATAAGTAAAATAATAGCACTGACATATGCAGCACATACGCACATACATACATATGAACATTTAAGACATCGAGCTCATGTTGGTCGAGATGAGTATTTCGTAAAGAATTTCGAACCTAACGTACCTTTCTTGTAGTCACAGGACCCACGGGGACGTATGGAATTGTTCCTTCGAGTACCATAATACTTCAAAATGCCCCAAAAGGATACATCCAATTGGAATTTGTTGTACACACTTTTCCCCATTTATATATTTCATAGTGGCACACAATCCCCATCACAAACACACAAATATGTACATATACATACATATGTATGTGTATGCTTTTCACTTTTAATATGTGTGAAATGGTACTAAGGAGAATAACCCACCGACATTGTCGTTGATCCGAAGCACTAAGGAATCCCGACCGACAATGTACCTATACACCACTTACAACTGATAATGTTCCCTCTTTTACCATGACCATGTATGAATGGTATATGTATGTGTGCGCACACACAAGCTGGTGTCCCAGTACTCCCCAGGGATTCTATTGTAGCATCGTTCTGACGACCAAAGTGACTTTCTTCGATTCATGGCCCGGTTACTACTATTACTCGTACTCTCATTTCGCATGCCATTCATCCCTTTTTCTTCCACGACAAAAAGGATTTACTGACTTTTCAAACTTAATGTATGCTACACAATACGGATGTTCAAGCCCACTTAACGTTTTTCCGATTTCGCTAATTACTGGTAGATTGTAGATACATGCAATCTCAAAAGCCCACTTCCGTTCGTCCTTACCCCATGACAACAACAACAACAGCAACAAGAACATATTTACAAACTATGAACAGATGTTCGTGTTCAACTGATGATTCTACCGAATAAACAGAAGTGAAATGTATCTATAAATCATTCGACAAGAGAAAGGTGTCATAACAGTCAGAAACAAAAAAAGAAAATCCTTTTTCCAGTCATTCTTTCTTCGGACGTGGCAGAGCAAAGGACCGCCGGAATAAATAACTTTCACCCCAGCTCACTTACGAGTAACTTACCTTAGACTTTATCTCCATGGGGACTAGTGGCAGCATCAACCCCCCAAAGATACTTATTTTTTGCGATTCAAACCTGCCTCCACCCACTCAAACTTATTCTCACTTTCGTTGACAGTAGTACTATAGTTTTTCACATTAGAATTCAAAGTTTTGGATTTAAAAACGAACAACAACGAATAACCAAACCGTGGAACTTTACCACCTCACAGACTCGGTTAGGGTAAAGGTCAGCGGCATTGTTCTTATGCCACAAAAGAGCAGGCTGGCATTCTGCATTACACCTGAGTAAGGTTTTGCATTTTACTTTAGCTAAGGAAAATATTATTTATGAGGTTTTGCATTGTACTACTTGGGGATTGCAAAAGTTGTCACGATCCGCCACCATACTCCCATGAATGTTGACTATGCACGGCACTGTCAGCGGCGGAAACTTTAATGACTTGAGGATGAACTTTTTAAGACTAAAACATATATAAAAATATTCTCAGCAACTTTATCTGTTTGTTTAAGGATAACTATGTCGACGCTATCAACAATCATCATCAGTATCATTCCTTAGCTCGGAGTCGTTAATTTGATTCCCTTGTACGTATAATGGCCAAAATGAGTCTTCTAATGCACGAAGATCAACGGAACAAAAAGGTCATACACTCATGTTAGTGATGATCTTCATCTTTTTTTTGGCAAGATACATATAGCCATACGTACGTACGTACATGGGCCATATAATTAAAACGAAACCAGTTACGAGAGCCACCGACAAGACAATCTGTGAATGGCTTCCAGCCACGACGACGGAAAATGGGGGCAATAACTGACAAAACCAGAAGCAACAATTGCTAAAGAGTCACCACTTTTTTTTTACATTTGAATGTCATGGAAATTCAGTAAATTGAATGTGGCAAGATGCAGACAATTTGGTACCATAAAGATAAATATCTGTACGCATTTCTTGATACCCTGGATAGGCAATAAAAGCTACAATGAAACTGGTGTTTGGTCACGTTTTCTTGACGTTCTTAATAAGTTAAGTGATTATTAATGTCCAAAATGGAATGGTTTCGGCTTAGTTTCTAAGAGATATCGTACGAGTGAAGGAGACCTAATTATTGCAGACAGTCTGATAGAAATCAGTGGAGTTTAAGTGCAGGAACGTTCGCCATGGACTAAATTGCCTACAAGACGATTATTTCGATCGTATACGATGGGCCATCACCCAAATTAAAAATTAAAGGAAAATTTTGCAAATTTTGCGGGACGACTTGTCACATTCAGACAAGTGCGAAGGCTCAGATTCAATTCCATTGAAATCGCTTGATTAGGCAAGCCATGCTAGACGGGTTTTACAATTTCAGTGGCCTGCATGTTCCACTAAAAGGGTCACGATGGTAATGCGCGCACGCGGGATCTTCAGGCCACTCGATCCCCCGCCATCAACTCTAACTCATCAGGAGCTATGCCCAAGCGCACACAGGCTAGTTTTTGAATTTGGTCCAACCTCCTCGTCCTGAGTCTGTATTGCACGCTTCGGAAGTCGTGATGATGGCGACGTTCGTCTCACGTGACCAAAACATCGAAACATAGCCCTTTTCGTTCGAAGAAGCAGCTGCTCAACATTGAGCTCCCCGTGCACTGCCGTATTACTCACCCTTTCCCGGCGAGTAACTCCCACACCTTCTTTGTTCGGCAACAAATATGCCATATAGACCCGAGGGTCACATGTCCATATTACAACACCTTCCCGAGCTCGATATGATTACCACAGTCTCGGACCACACACCTTCACTTTTGACAAGAGATTTGAGATATTGATCCCAAATCGCTCAGCATGGGAAAACAGTGATCCCTTGCTAAATGTCAAAGGCCTTAGATGGTATACGGATGGCTTCAAGATGGCTTCTTGCGCCGGAGCCAGCATCTTTGAACGAGTCGCAGAATTTTTCAAGCAGAATTGCATGCCATCCTAACATGCGCCAATCTACATCTTGAGACTGGCATAAGAGGAGTAACCATCAACATACTCTCTGATAGCTAAGCAGCGCTTAAAGCGCTGAGTTCGTACAGCACGAACTCAAAAACCGTCAAGGAATGCCATGATGCCCTACAAGAGCTCGTCAGAAGAAAGAAAGTCGAACTCTGGTGGGTACCAGGGCACAAGGGTATTAAGGGCAATGAAATCGCCGATCGACTCACCAGGAAAGGTTTCAGCGAAAGGTACACAGGTCCAAAACCTTTCTGCGGCACCTCCAAGTCTAAGATCAACTTCTCCTTAGACAAGTGGGAAAAATCGCAACACCTGTGCATTTGGAACAGCGTTCGGTGACTCCGTCAATCGAAACGACTTATACGACCTCTGAATAAACTCACTATTGATATACTCAAACTCAATAGGGTGGGTATCAGAAGACTGGTCAGCTATCTGACAGGACACTGCGGTCTGAGATATCTTCTTAACAAAATTAGCCTCTCGTTTAAAACAGAGTGTCGACTCTGTCTCGAGGACGATGAGACGGCGAAACACATACTGTGTGATTGTGCCGCTCTCTGCCATCTTAGGAAGCGTATCTTCTCAGCGAAGTTATGACTCCTGAGGGGATCACCTTGGCACCTACGAGAAACATTCTAAACTTCATAATGGAAGTGGAGAAGCTCCTCGGCTAATCGGTTAGCAGGCACCATCAATACAGAGTTAAAAACCGCTAACTTGGCTTTGACACCAAACTCGGTCTTCCTGATTACAGATCTTCCAAGCGGCTTCAAAACTGACCCAGCTTGGCCAATTTCGCAGGAAGGCTCAATATTACACCTCCCATCACTCGTGAAAAAGACCCCGAGATACTTAAATTTCTCCATCTGCTTTAATGGGACTCCACTATTATGTAGAGTGCATTCGACAGGTGCTCTGCAAATAACCATAACCTCGGATTTGTCCACGTTGACCTTCATTCCAGTCTCAGCACATACGGCCACAAACTTATCTAGCGCGCGCTGGAGTTCCGTCTGGTAGGATGTGGGGACAATTAAGTCACTCTCCCAATGTGAAACACTCCTCGCCTCGACTGCGCTGCAACATCCAGTCCATATATAAAATGAAAAGGAGAGGTGACAAAACGCATCCTTGGCGAAGTCCAACGCCCACGGTGAAAGTTGTTGATTTACTACCATTAACCCGGACACAGCTGCTACAGTTTGTGTATAGAGACTGAATGGCCCTCAACAGAGGAACATCAATCCCATACTCCTGCATAATACTCCAGAGTTACGCCTTCTAGTCGGGCTTGCCAAAGAAAAATAGTCTAGAGTGCATATTCTCTTTCGAGTGACAGACAGGCATTTGTTTTTGAAATGTTTAGTGTTTTTTGAGTTTTTAGCATATTTTGTGGAAAAGAGCAATATCTATCGCTCGATAGATTGTTTTCATGCTTAAACTTTATGCTTTACTAGATTGCATGAAAAAAAAATTTGATCGACGATAGACTAATTAGATCGCTTTCGTTAGGTATTGGCCTAGGATGTGTTTTAAGATTTTGCAAAAAAATTAAAAAGAACAATATTGCTCGATAAATCGCTTTTGATGTTTAGATAGAAAAACGTGCGGACAGGTGAAAGGTGGGGATTATTCGATCATGGTCACCGTCAGATATTGGTTCAATTAGTTTAAATGTGGTCGTACGTCCGATTTTGATGAGCAGCGTTCAGGCCGTGCGACAGGCCTGCCACCGATGATGCGGCCGTCCTCTGCCGCGCCTTCCTTCCGGAGTGGACTCGAAGACTCTTCGGGTCGGAGCTGTATTTTCCATGCGTTCTACATGGCCTAGCCACCTTAGACGCTGCATCCGTAGACGTCGTATCAGGCCGATGTCGCTGTACAACCCGTACAGTTCTTCGTTATATCTTCTCCTCCATACACCGTTTGAACAAACGGGACAGTAGATAGTGCGTAGAATTTTCCTCTCGAAACGACCAAGGGCATCTTCATCCGCTTTTGTTAAGGTCCAAGTCTCTGCGCCGTAAAGGAGGACTGGGATGGTTAAGGTCTTATATAGTGTCACCTTGGTTTTCCGACAGAGGGCTCTACTTCTCAATTGCCTCTTGAGCCCAAAGAGACAGCGGTTGGCAAGAGTGATTCTGCGTTTTATCTCAGCGCTGGTGTTGTTGTCGCTAGTCATCAGTGATCCAAGGTAGACGAATTCCTTGACAACTTCAAAGTTATATCCGCCCATGGTGACGTTATGGCCAATACGTCAGTGTTGTCCGTCTCTTTTAGATGAAAGAAGATATTTGGTTTTACCCTCATTAACGTTGAGACCCATCTTAGCCGCTTCTACCTCAATGCTTACAACGGCCTCATTGACGTCTCGATGTGTCCGTCCAATCACGTCAATGTCGTCGGCGTACGCAAGCAATTGAGTAGACTTGAAATAATTCGTACCTCTTGTGTTAGCCAGTGACTCTTGCACGATCTTTTCAAGCGCGATGTTGAAAAAGTTGCATGACCGCGCGTCACCTTGCCTAAATCCTCTTTTAACATCAAAGGTCTCGGTTAGCTCATTACCTACCATAATGGAGCAGCGAGAATTCTCCATTGTCATCCTGCACAGTCGGACGAGTTTGGCAGGGATATTAAAACTAGACATGGCTTTGTATAGCTCATCTCTATACACGCTGTCATATGCAGCCTTGAAATCGACGAAGAGGTGGTGAGTGTCGATTTGGTATTCCTCAGTCTTCTCCAAGATCTGCCGTAGCGTAAATATTTGGTCTATTGTGGATTTACCTGGCCTGAAACCAGACTGATAAGAGCCGATCAGGTTATCCACCAACGGTTTCAGGCGTTCACACAATACGGCAGAGAATATCTTATATGCGATGTTAAGGAGACTTATTCCCCTATAGTTGGCGCAGTTATAGGGGCCTCCTTTCTATAGGGGCCAATTGCTATCCAAAACATGTTTAGTGGTACACAGTGATCACAAGTAACAAGTTGTGATTTATTATTTAGTGAAATGTGGTGCAAAACCCTCGGAAATCCTCTGAAAATTGCAGGTTGTGTATTGAGACGGGTGTATGCCGAAAACACGTACGTATGTTTAAGTTGGCAAAGCGGTTCAAGAAGAGCCGTGAATCAGTAGAAGACGATCCACATGAAGGAGCTCCCATCACCTCTCGGACCACGACACTGTTCATCGTGAAAATTGCCAAGTAAGGTTGGATCTTGTACCACGATGATGCGCCAGCCCATTTCTCGTTGATCGTACAAGAGTTTTTAACGAAGCAAAGGAGTCCTACCTTACCGGATCCACCCTATAGGGCGTATATTGCCCCTTGCGACTTTCATTCCCCAAGATGGATTTACAACCCAAAGAGGCTGTAACCATGATTCTGAACGAATTAACTTCGAAGGATTATCAAGGGTGCTTAATTTGCTCCCTTCTTGTTTATAAATTCCTGGAACTTAATTGCCATACCTTGTACATTGGGTAAATCTACCCCGGGAAGTCAAAGGTGACCCAATCTTCCGGAAGGGCCAGCTACAATGCAAAAAACGGATTCGATAAAAAAATTGAGTGAAGCGGAGAGAGGCAAAGGACGCAATATTGTATGAACTGCTCTAAGAACTCTTGTCGTATCCCTTGTATACGCATACATATGTACATATGCCTGACCTGGCTCCCTGTAGCTTCTTTTTGTTTTTGAATACAAAAGGAATAGTTGGCGGGAAAAAATCAACACTAAAGAGGAAGTTATCGTCGAATGTATCTTGGTGGTTTTAGGGGTTACAAAAACGCAGAGATACTGGGAGAAGCAGACAAAGCATACCTCTTGGAGAACTTGAGCAAAATATTCTGCGTTATTTCGACTAGTACATACTTACATATGTATATTAGGGTACTAGGAAACAATTGTTGTCAATCGTAGATAGAGAAAGACTACAATTGTTAGCAAAAGGTTTCAATATTAAATGTCTGCCCCCCAGAATGAAGATACGCACTCGGGGTTTTAAAGTAAACGTCTACCTTTGGTACCTTCCTTCATTCTCAAACTATACTCAATCAACGGTAAGTAAACAAAAGCCTTTTATAGCGTTTTAAAATAGTGTCCTTCTTACCAGAAGGATACATAATTTATATCCATCCGACATGTGTCTCCTTCCAAGACAAATAATTAATTGTTGGCTATCTACAGTCCCATATGCATATATGTATGGATGTCCTTAGTCTTAGAAGAAAGACAAATCTTAACTTCATTTGTTTACATGTCATTTAAAATGGGATTAAGGATTCCTTCACAACAATAACTACCCATTTTAACTGCTTCCTGCACGGGATAGAGTCAACTTCCCCCAAAACCAACCCAAAAACTTAGGAAAAGAAGACAAAAAAAAAAAAACAAAAAAAAAAAAAAACAGCGAACTATCCTGGTAATCCCGTACTTCACTTCCTTTAACCACAATAAAATTCATGTGTTTGATGTACGAGTATCTAAACACTACAAGAATCACCGGCGAGAAACCTCCCTTTTGATTTGATTCCATTTATTTTGTTTTCCTTCACGGTAAGTGTCTGTCTGTATGTATGCATGTAGGACGAGTATAAGCATATCAAACGTATGCTAGTGTTGATTGCTGTGCTGCGTTTTTAAAGGCCAGTTAGGCAGTGTAGCAATGGCTCCCCTGGTTCAGGTGTAGAGCACCCAAGAGTGTCGTGGCCAGTTGGATAACACTCCAAACACCAATTGTACGACTTGATGCTTGTGTTTATTGCCATGTATCTGTAGGTAGGAACCTATGTTTGTCTACCTCTCAACATGGACTATGTTTTATGGAATAACACAAAAATCTCATTAACTGATTATAAATAAAACAAAACGACAATGAACGAATTCAATCTCCCAGTAAGCTGAATTGTGGTGACAATCAAGAAAGTAACTTACCCGAATAGAAACTGTCAGAGCTTGGTTCCTCATCCTCGATTTCGGTATTAGCAGAAAGCTGTTCCAGTTTTTTGTTCTCATCTAAAAAGTACTCATCCTCGGTTTGTGGTTTGTCAATCAGTGTCGGAGTCGGGAAATCATTGATGTTATCTTCATGACCCTTAGTGTTTTCAAAGTCATCTGTTAAAAAAGGGTTAAGTTAAGGTAATTAACTCAATCATTTATTAATCGGCAAAGTAAGTAAGAAGGATAACTTCATGTATTTGAATATAAAAACCAACAATTTACAACAAATTCACTTCCTCATTGGGGGGCGACGGACGAGTTGGCGGAAAGAAGAGAAAATCAATACGTTGATACAAAGTCTCCACCAACAGCAAGCAGTAGCAGTAGCGGTCCCAGGTGAAACGAATTTTGATTAGTTGATTCCCATGAGTCCCATATTTCCCCAAATGAAAGATATTTCTATGCACTGCCTTCTGTTGGTCGTGGTGCGATTGCCATCAAAGGTGTATATGTCTATGTACCTGTATCTGTATAGTTCTCTAACATCAAATGTTTTAGTCAAAGATGCTCGAATAAAAGAGAGGAAGAACAGAAAGCCAAGCATACTACCGATAGCTTCCTGATACTCTTTACTATACCGCGCATGCCATTCAGACACCAAAGAGATATGGATAAGCACGTGACACCATTGAGAATCCTTCGTACACAACATGTTGTCTGAGCTTAAGAGACGAATTTCCGCAAAAATAAAAGAAAAAGGATAAAAACAAAGGACGAAGAAAAAAAAAATGAGAAATCAACCTACAAAAACAAACGAGTACTTTCCGCACAATATGCTACCCATGGGACTACCATGTGCTCGTTGACTCCCATTCTTCTTCGGCAGAGTAGCGAACTGAGGAAACACATCCACATCTTGCCATAATATTATACGAGTATTCTCAGCTTGTGCGAATCTTTTGGGATGATTTCCTATCAATTTTAAAACTTACGTATGTCAGTTCGTGTATAGTTACCTACACATACAGATATGAGAAGTTATGATAGTCTAGCTAGAAGGATGAAAATCCTTAACTAGTTAAGTCCATTTCGTAGACCTCTCCCAAAATCTACCCACACTCGACCGACGGGTGAACATTAGCTAGTTGAACCGATATATGTACGGTACGTTTGTGTCGGGGTAAATGTTGGCATTTGACGTAGTGTCGTGTATTGTGATGTAGACTTCTAACTCATCAACCATCCATCTCTGCGCGACTATAATCCTTGTCCTCCAACTAGGGAATTCCTTATGGAAATTTGAATATTTGTGGGTTCACGTGTTCGAATAGAATCAGTCGATTGATCAGATACCTACATCTATCCTCGTAGTACGTATAGTGGCTTTTGTGGCTAGTTAGAATGAAGGAGATTTTAGAAAGGTGGGGTTATATAGCGCGCGATGATTATTCAACACGTCCTTGCGGGACACAATGGATGTTGGCTTTTGTATCTTATAGGTATGCTTTTTGGCTGGTTCTTCATCAACTGTATGCTATGCTATGCGCATTATTTTGGTTTGCATACTCTATTAGCTACACATAGACGTTACCTTCCTGGTTAAGCAGTCGCTGAACTGGGATTTTCATCATTTCGCTACAAAACCACAAGCCATTTAAATTAGCTTATTTAGGGACTACTTCAAAAACGTGGAGAATTCTCGCCGAATACTATGTATATCTGATGGATACTGAAAGACAATTGTACACGTGCGTGGTTTCAAAAAACATGTGCACTTGATCATGATGATCTATTAGAATGGGATATAGTCAAGTTGAAGTATTGTATTCGGTATTTTTGGTGCAATCACTGCAATCTGATAAATAAAAAGAAAGGACCTCCTTTTATCTGCTATTTGAAGCTGAAAAAAAGGATAAAAAAAAAGCCATCCACCAACCACATTATCCACGACAAAGCAACCCTCCATATTCGTTGAGTATCTCTTCCCTGCACCGACTATCCCAAAAGTCCTCGAGTGAAGCTATGAAAATGGAAAAACTCGTTATTCTCGGGTTGAAGTCCCATGGGATTTCTCTGCTGTGCTCTTAATTCGATTCGTCTCCTTGGTTACCGCGTCCCATGAGAACAACCGTCTCATTTCTTTATAGATATTCTTCCGTATAGATTTTTATGCCACCATATCCATTCATTCATTCAACTCCAAGGTTAGTCCCTAGTCTTCCTCATTTATTCGGTGTATGAGTAAGTGAATGATTCGCATTCCTTTCATTAACTTTTTTGTTTTTTATTTTTTTAAGGCGAAAATGAACGTCATGTACATACATACATACATACGTAGAATATACTGTCACAAGTTTGACTTTCGGGAGACCTTTTGCACAGACAGTTTTTTGCTAGATTTTAAAGGGATACTCGATTTTTTGGAGTTGGCACTAGACCGACATAGGGCACCGACGTTTCCTCTGCCGGGATTTGAGAAATTCCCCAAAAAATATTAAATATGTATAGTCCACAATCCATGCATACATATATGTATGAGTCTTAAATGTACAAAGAAGGATACTATCAAGCTAATATTGATTGCAAGCAATCCGATGCAAATTACCGTCTTAGTGCGACATAAGCCACTAACATTTACCATCCCCAGTAGTAGAGAATACAGTGTGAACTTGACACACAAAAGCGTAGACGTTAGAGGCTTAGAGACACTAAGTCCATGCCAACAAAACAAAAAAAACGACATTATATGCGCCTCTCTTGGACGATATTCCCAGGACAACTGGCAAAATGTATATTTATATACTATACCACGTATTTGGTGTACGAGTAAAGGGAAAAGACAATTTCGGGATCCCCAAACTTATCACAGCCTCATTTCCCATCAGAACATTATACAGTACGCTAGAGAGACCCATATATTATTGGGAGAACAAGTGTACGCCATGCAGCCATACCCCCAATGCTATGCTCGCACAACCTTCTTTCGAAGTTGCTTTATGTTGTATGGAATCTTCTGTAGGACACCCAAACTCCTACACGACTCAAAGGGAGAATTTGCTGTCGACGTCGCTAGCGCTACCACTCGAATAACATGATGACGCTAAAGGTATATTATCCCAGATGCTCGGGCTTTAGAAACAGCTTCGAATACCATTGCCACTGCTGCTGTTGCTACTGGTGCTACTGATGCTTGTGCTACTGCCACTGTTGTTGCTACTGTTGTTGATGATGATGTTCGGATCGTGGATTTCCCTTGGGACCTCTGTACATGAAAACGGCACCGAGAACTGTACACCCATGTGCCATAATCATCGCACACTGGAATATTTCGTGTAATGTATGAGTATGGGACTACATGGACACATCAAACTTTATTTGGGGCATACGGCGTCCCATAGTAAATGCCATTAAGTTCATAGGTATGTACATCCCTACGTACATACGTACGTACGTACGTAATTCAATGTCCATATGTGTTTGTATAAAATTATTGGCTGCCCCTGAGTATGTACTTGTGTCTGTACTGTTCCTGATGCCGCACTACGGAAATAGTCCTTGTCACACGCACTGCATCGTACGTTTGACGTGCGAACATCTCAAGTTCGTTTGCAGATTTCCATTACCACCAAGTGCGTCAAGGCTCACCAAATACCAATTCTGTTTTATTTACATAGATACGTAGCATATACATATATACATATGTTATCAATAGCACCTACCGCAATTGTCCTCGCCGTCAATGTCACTGTCGACATCTGAAATGATTTCCTCCTTTGGGTCAATTAGGTTGTGCTCTTGCTCATCGGCGCACAGATTATCTTCGCCGGCTGTAAATAAAACAGAAGGATAGGGTGAATGATTTGAAATTTTGGAAAAAGAGAAAGTGGGAGCATCAGCTTCATATGAGTTCACGACTACACAGAAGAGAAACACGACGATGTTTCTAGGAGGGAGAGCAATCACAGCCTATACGCAACACTACCTCTGAAAATGGACACAATGTGATATCCTTCCCCCAAAACCACGTTAAAAGTGAAGTTAACAGAAAATGCAGACTTTTAATTAGGTGCATACATCCATACATACATATGTATATGTATGTATACCGAATAGCGGACGGCTAACAATCCGCCCATGTAAAAAGAAAACTTGTTATGAATGAGAATAGACTCTAGGATACAAGGACGGACCACGATTTGCGAGTATGCTTCTGGAATGTGACAACTCTCTACACTCCTGGAGCTACTTATCAACTAGAAAATACCCTCAAGCAGCATAAGAGGGATATTACCAGGATATAAGCTGGATAGGATAAGGAATGGTAAGGAAGGAGTGCAAAATCGATTACAGTTACAACAAAAGGCGGATTCGTCGTGGGAAAAAGGGTAAGGTCGAGAGTCATCGAGTTTAAGCCAAGACAGATTTTACAACATCAGCCTCATCTGTGCACACGCCCCTACCGACGAGGCTTAAGAACCCATCAAAGAGGATTTCTACGACCTCTTGGACGACGCCTACGGAGTTTGTCAGGAGTACGACTTCAAAATCGTACTCGTGGATTTCAACGCCAAAATCGGTAAGGAGAACATCTTTGGCGGAGTATTCGGAAAGCACATCCTCCACAATACGACAAGGGACAACGGCTTTCGACTTACAGACTTTGCAGCAACTCGTGATACGGTAATAAGTAGCACAAGATTCCCTCACAAAAAGACATCCTGGATGTTAGAACGTTCAGAGGGGCAAACGTCGACTCTGACCATATGTGGCTCCATTGTCGCTTAGCCTTCAAGGAAGCAGCCGAAATGACTATAGACTACGCGCCACCACCGACAAGAAACCCATGGTATGATGGCGAGTGTGAGCATAAAAAACGAGCGACCGACGAGGCGTACCAAAAGATGCTGCAAAGGAAAACTCGAGTAGCGCGCGAGGAATACCGAGCCAAAAGGAAGGAATCTTCGCAGCCTCCCAGCTCAAGGATATCGAGGAGTCCAGGGACAAAAATGCGAAAAGAGCCTTTCACAAAAAAAGCCAAAAGCCTCTCAATCGGCCTTAAAAACAGCATCCGGGAGAAGAGAGAGTGGCAGTCGACATAGAAATCCAGTCTTCAGCCTTCAGTCGACGAAGTTGTTCCCCCTCCCAGCATTGAAGAAGTAGGCATAGCTATTAAAAAGCTGAAGAACAACAAGGTCGCAGGCTCGGATGGATTATCATTAGAGCTCTTCAAGGCTGGAGGCGAAGTTCTGGTAGGGAGCATGCATCAGATCATCTGTAGAATTTGAGAGGACGAATGCATGCCCGACGATTGGAATACCAGCTCTATATGCCCCATCCACAAAAAAAGGCGATCTTACCTCTTGCAAAAACTACGAAGGTATATCCCTGCTCAATGTCGTTTACTAGACCCTATCCAGTGTATTGCGTGAACGTCCAGAGCAGTTTTGCACCGCACTTATCATAGTGAAGATCCGGCGCAGAGTCACCCTCGGCAACCGCTACTACTTCGGCTTGTCAAAACAACTAGGGGCAAACTGCTGTACCGAAGGTCTAAGGTTATGCTCTTTCTTTCTTCTTTTGATGGCATTACAGCCCATGAAGGACCAGATCCAAGCTTCTCTTCAATCACCCATGTTGCGTGTGGTTTATTTTTCACACAGGTGGAAGGGACCTACAGTTCAATACCGATTCCGAACGGCATACGAGAAGCTTTTTCAAGGCAAGTTGTACTACGGGGGGTTTTGCCAGTACCCCGCCGAGGAGGGACGCCGCGAAATAAAAATTCGATGGCGTTGGTGTTATCGGGATCCGAACTCGCTAATCGTGCGCCAGAGTCCATCACACTAACCACTACGCCACGACGCTGCCGCGTGCTAGTCCGCTAAAAAAGCGAGTAATAGCCTTTGCCGCCGAGCACCTTGTAGCTCTGTTAGCCAACTCCTATTGCCACCCCCTAGTGGTATTATTTGGAAATTTCCTGACCATGGAAATTACTAACGGAAGAGCACGAATGGCGGGTATCATGCGCCACAAAACAGGATTAATGTCGGTTGGGCTATGGTCTAGCAAACTGTAATTAAAAAATCCCATAATGCTCAGAGACAACAAAAAGCCTCGGATAAAACGGATCGCGGATTAATGTTGAAAAAATAATGATCTTCGGCTCTGTACGTGGAATGTTAGGTCCTTAAATAGATCACGTGCAGCCGAACAACTTGCGGACGCCCTAGAGCACTGTAAAGCGGACTTCACCGCCATCCAGGAAATGCGACTGAATGGACCGGGTAAAAAGCAGATGAAGAATTGCGGCATCTACTACGGCAACTACTATAGGGGAAGAGAACAACGATTGTCCGGATGCGGCTTTGTTGTTCGAGGTGGACTAAGGCAAAAAGTCCTAGGCTTTTGGCATGTGAGCGATCCATATCAAGGCTGAATTTTCTACCATCAGCCTGAGATGCATCCACGCCCCCACGGAAGACAAGGATGACTCCACCAATGATCTTCGAGACAAAACGTATGCCCAATGTTCCAGCTATGATATCAAAATTGTACTAGGAGACTTCAAGCCTAAGCTGGGTAAGGAGAGCATCTTTGAACGAGTCATCGGCAAACACAGCCTACACGACACCTTACATATTTACTAACCAGATTGCTCACATCGCGATCGACGTCAGACACTCCTCGACTATTCTTGAGGTTCGAACTTTCCGAGGAGCTAACATCGACTCGGACAACTATCTTGTAGTAGCCCAGATACTACAGATATCACGAACGCAGCGGAGGAGAGAAAGAATACAAAGTTCTGAAGTCGAAAAGCTACTATCGCCAGAAACCGCTCGTTCTTTGCCAATGGCGTCACCCTTAAGCTCTCTCATACACCTCAACCCTCCACGCAGTCAATAGAACAATAGTAGAACCTTTGCAAACAAACCCTGGATGGCTCAACCACGAAGAAACACCTGGTTCGATGACGAGTGCAGGAGGATTCACACAGCAAGGTAGGAGGTAAATAAAGCCCCGCTACATAGAAGAAGAAGAGCAGCCCGTGAGCTCTAAGCTCGCATGAGAAGGAAGAAAGAGCACGAGAAGCGCGCAATTGAAGACTTGGAGGAGTATTACTGCAAGCATGATGTTCGAAGGCTTTATTAACAGATAAAGGGAACATGCCAAGGCTATAAAGCCAGAACGGAAGCCCGTAGAGATGAGATGGGACACCTAGTAGTAGAATCGCAGTCGATGCTGAGAATATGGAAAAACCACTTCTGCAGACTGTATAACGGCGATGTTAGTTAATGACAAAGATCGCAGAGAATTCCATCCCCTCGACGAAGTTAAAATCGCCATATCGAAACTCAAGTCGAATAAAACTGCTGACGAAGAAGGATTATCTGCTGAGCCCTTCAAAGCAGCTCGAGATGACCTGGTTAGGAGTATGTACCAACTCATCTGTTAGATATGATCCGAAGAAAGAATGCCCGAGGAATGGAGTCCCGACCCACAGGAAAGGAGACCCCTTTGACTGCGCCAACTACAGAGGAATAAGTCTCCTTGACATCGCCTATAAAATCTTCTCTGCCATTTTGTGTGAACGCCTGAGGCTTCTTGTAAATGAGCTGATAGGTTCTTATCAGTGTGGCTTCAGGCCAGGGAAGCCCACCATTGACCAAATTTTCACATTACGGCAGAACCTCACCATCTACATACATATTTGCCACATACGACAGCGTAATTAGAGACGAGCTAAACTCGTCACACTATGCAGGATGACTTCGGATAATGCTCGCTACTCCATCCGAGTCGACACAGACCTGCCCGAGAGTTTAGGTGTCAAAAAAGGATTTAAGCAGAGCGAGGCGCTGTCGTTAGATTTCTTCAACGTCGTATTAGAAATGTTGAAGAAACCCTCACAACTCCTCGCATACGCCGATGACATTGACATAATCGGAAGAACACAGCGAGATGTCAATGAGGCGTTTACGAGTATTGAGGCGGAGGCGGCGAAAATTGGTAAATGAGGGCAAAACTACGAGTAAATATATGCTGTCATCAAAAAAGGACGCTCACCACCGACGTCTTGGCCAGAACGTTTGTAATGGCATTGTATTTGAGGTAGTTAAGGACATCGCCTACGTTGGCACCGCAGTGACCTGGAACGCTGGAACAACGACATCAGTTCCGAAATCAAACGTAGAATCACTCTTGCCAATCACTGTTTCTTTGGGCTTAGGAGGTAATTGAGTAATAGAGCCCTCTCTCGAACGACCAAGTTGACTCTATACAAGACCCTTATCATCCCGGTCCTGATGTACGGCGCAGAAGCATAGACACTATCAAAAGCCGATGAGGAGGTCCTTGGTCGTTTCGAGAGAAAGATTTTGCGTTTGATTTTCGGTCCTATAAACGCAGACGGGAGATGGACGAAATTATTCAACCACGAGCTTTACGGGCTGTCAGGCGTCTACGGATTCAACGCCTAAGATGGCTAGGCCATGTAGAGCGAATGGACACCGCAGCTCGAGTCCGGAGAGTCTTTGAATCCAACCCCGAGGGCCGAAGAAACAGAGGACGACCGTATCTAGGATGACGCATATAGGTGGAAGGGGACTTCAAGCCAACTGGGTGTGCGACAATAGGCTAGCAAAAGATCGTGCTTGCTGGAGGGGCATGTTGGTTGAGGCCAGGTTCACCCCGAGCTGTAGCGCCCGATAAGAAGTAGCCCGATCTGACCTAAGGTGCTGCGAGCAGTTGAAAAATCACCAACTAGGCATGAGATGCACGATGTAGCTAATTAAAGATCATGCCATTTGGAGGAGCTCCTTTCACGCCGAGCTGTGACACCATTTAAGGAAGTACGCAATGAAGATAAAGCAAACACATCGTGCTTCCGAACGAGGATAATACCTTAATTTCCCATGAAAAACACCAGGTGAACCTAAGTCCTCTAAAGCACCTCATGCTTTGTTCTGTTTTTTATTTCCCCCTTCCCCCCCGTCATAAATTATACAAGAACATATTGAAAACATCTATAAATGGACCCATGGTGCAAATAAAATCAATTGCTCCTTGCCTCGTATCTTACTTCGCCAAAAACACATTTATTTGTAGTTCAATCAAAGGATACATACCAGTACTACACGACACGATACGGTCTCTAATACTTGAGTTCTCGAATAAAATCTGCCTCCTTACTCGCTTGTGAGCTATAATAGCAATCCGCACATGCCCATCGTGTGCACTGAAATTCGAATGAAATTGAATATTTCATGTGCAGTTGTCATCAAAACGCGGAGCGACATAATGAAAAAGAAGATTTGGCTTGCGTTAATGACAAGCCGCATCCATCTATATAATGTTGCGGAAAAGAATTGCATCTACATATATTCATACTTAAGCCTAAGGACGACACATTCAAATCACACCTGGAGGATTTAAAATCTTCATCCTTTCGGTATAATACTGGTATCACCCGTTCAACAGCCGCCGATGCCACATCGTCACAATGAGTGGACGGTAGGTTCATTCCTACAAAGATCCAGGACCGGCAACCGCACAGTTATGAGTAACTTGCCCATAGATGGGGGGGGGGGCAATACAAATCGTATAAAAATGGTTTTAACAGGACCAGACCAGAGGTAGCAAGGCGAAATACAAATGCCATAAAAAGGACAACAACTTTCCATGCTCCTCCGCACCTCTCATCGTTCACCTATGTACGCCCTAAACCATTCCATGACCGCCGCCCCCCATTTAGGAAAAGAAAGAAAAATAAATTTTGTCGGAACTCGAGGTCCTGTTTGGTACGTGTGAATCGTGTGCGGCGGCGGTGGCGGCGGGGTAACACCAGTCAGTTTATAAGCGCCCATATGTATGCAAGCGATTTTCATTTTTGTTTAAAGCCCCCCCGGGTGCATTTCGCACTCAGTCAGCTCTTCAGGATGTTTGAAGGTGGCGCCATACACATACTGCCATTGAAGAAGATGGGTTCCATGAGCAATATATTATTTTTCGAAACTGACTGCGCTTATACGAGAATAAACGGGTAGTACATCACATCGGGGTAGTCGTTGTGGTGATGGTACTCCTCGTATAGCAAAGAAATGTTCCCTGGTCGCTTGAAAAATAATGAAAACAACCTCAACGGTATAGTTAGTAACAAAACCATAAATATCCAATAGATGGTCTACCAGAAACAGATATGTATGTAGCGATATGGGTCCCAAAGATCCTAAAGCCGAAGCTTCCTTAACAAATGGACATTAATTCGAAATAAAAAGAAATATCAAAAAGAAAATTTGCGTTCCAAAATGTATCTAGTAAGAGATTTAGTGTTTGTATAGCGAGTAGATACTACATATATATTTTGCACCTTATTCTGGGAAAAGGTTAAAATAAAAATTAGAAAAGGATTTCCCAAACGAATTGTCATCGTTGAAACAAACTCCAAGTACCATTAGTACTCGTATTTGCATACATACATATGTACGTACATATACAGTCAACAGGACGATAGATAGACAGATACGAGCACGAGTACGAGTACGAGTAGTACGTGTGCGTTGCTGTGTGTAGGTGGTAGGTTCTGTCCCCACTTTGCACCGGGGGACACTGTTCGCTATTGACGTTCCTGCTGCTGTGTATATGCGGCAACTGGGTATAGAAAGCTAACAACAGCACAACATTTGAGCAATGTGTTGTTGGGGCAGCCAAGCAACCAAACGAAGTAATCCTCAGAGGCAACTCCCACGAGACAGTCAATTCCCACGAGAAATACCAACGATGAGTTTTCTATGTTTCAGGGAAAACGCTTTGAATGTAATAGTTACCGAGCTCTGCACAGTATTCCCATCCAATCGCCGGGTAAACCTATCCACATACATTCATAGTTACATATATCAAGTTTAAGCCACCGATGGGGGACATACAAAAGGACAGGGACAAGGATAGTACATAGTGCAATTCGAAATTGGATTAAATATGTATGTATGTCTGGCACGGTGAAATGCTACTCGAGCATCAATCGGAATTTCGACTTTCGCCTATCATCACCGCTATATCGTGTTTACCTTTTAGAAATGCTCGTGGCTTAGCCTGTTTTCTCCGGGACATGACTATCGCTCTAGCCCGTTTCACTATTACCACCCAGTACCCACTGTCACACTTCACTTCACTTTATTTTTTTTTTTTTTTTTGTTGCGGTTTCTTGAAAACTTTGTAAACTTCAGAATAGACCGTTAGAGCAGTTCTTCTTCCCCAACAACGTTACGATTTAAATTTGGAAGTGCTAAGCCGAACGTGTTCGTCCTTTCACTATCTATAACCGAATGTTTTCAGTAAAAACATTCCTCAACGCTCTTGAATCCTTCTGTGAACTCGATGTGTATGTTTCTCTCTTAACCGAAGAGCGTACACCAAAACTAAGAGTTCCATCGCTACGTGGAATGGATATGTGAACAACAATCATTCGCGACATGGAAGGGTGCCGCCAAAATATTGTATTATAACCACCACCCCTATAGAGAGTAATCGCACTATGTCTGTGCTGGATTTCGGAAACTCCCAAGAGGCTGGAACTTTTTTATGTGCACCTCGAGCAAGTATATGAACACATATGTATGTAGTATGTGCATACGTTAAGGGGTGTGCTTGTGACAAATTCCCAATAGGGTGACGCTCAACGTCCCATGTGTAGACCGTATGATTGGAAAGCTTCTTGTTCCCAGTCGTAGGGGTTCTACATGGGCATGCTGGGCATGGCGCAGTGGGGATGCACTCGGGAACATATAATAATTATAAAGTCAGTCGGTGTTTGATAATGTAAGGATTAGGGTAGCGATATGTCGTTCAGTTTTGCAACCTTTCCCAACCGTGGGGGGTGGTGTACTAATTGGAATAAACGTGAGAAAACTTCTGTTGCATCGAAGGGCATTTCAAATGTAAAAGTGAAGTTCGAAATGTTTTTGATTTTATTCTATTTCTCTTCCTACTGTCGGTAGGAGGACGATTGAGGCAGACCCCTTGGTGACTTTTGATCTATGTATGTATGTCGACAAGAACTGATCGGAATCTTTGAGATCTAGGTATGATTACCCACTTTCTCTTTGGTGTACCGCGAAAATGGTCTTCATTCCCAAAACCGACAAACAGACATATCCTTCCAACCACTTTCCTCTTGAAGAGTGTGGAAAACGCGATGCTCTACGAAGAAGCTTTTTCTCTAGTAAGCAGTATTCCTATCAGCATCGGCATCAGAGTCCATACACAAAACCATCGAAGTTTAAGGTTCCAAAGCTACAGTTGCAAGAGCTCGCCAAAGCCTTCGTCGATCGTGTTGTTGTATTTCTGGAGACTGTATAACGGTGGCGGCGGACAAAATTCCGATGAGAGGCAGAAATATCCATTCATGATGGACGATTGTAGAATATACATTCATTCCCTGACCTAGACGAAGTCTAGACATAGCCGTGTCGAAATTTAAGCCAAAAAAGGTGCTGGCGTATATGCTCTGTCTCGTGACTTTTTCCAAGCAGCCGGAGATGACTTCATAGTGAGCAAGGTCAGGGTAAAACATGCCCGATCAGTGGAAGTTCAATATCATTTGTCCGATCCTCAAGAAAGGAGACCGTTTTGAATGCACCGACTACAGAGGGATTAGTCTCCTGAATGTCGCCTATAAAACCTTCTTCGCCGTTTTGTATGAGCTGAAGTTGTTCGTAAATAAACTGATCGGTCCACATCAGTCCAGTGTCAAGTAGGCAGATTCTGGATGGCTCTCACCATCTACATATGTATTTGGGGATTTCAAAGCTGCATGCGATAGTGTATTTAGAGATAAGCGGTGCAGCTGTACAGCTGTACATACATACATACATGTCAAGCTCATCAAATTCTCACTGTTCCATAAGAGTTATTTGACAAATGCTTGGCTCCGCGATAGCAAGGTCCTGCTCCATTGCGCCGAAACATGGACCTTATCAAAGATGGTTGAAGAGCACCTTGTTTGTTTCGAGAGGAAAATTCAGCGTGGTGACTTTCGCTCCTGTCCATGAAAACAAAGAAGGGAGGGGAGAACGTACAGAACCAACGGAGAATGGTACAGACTATACAAAGACGTCGACTTAGTCATATATCTACGGGTCCAATACCTGAGATATTCGAAACCAACCCTGAGCCATGACATAAGAGAGGACGTAGACATGTTAGCTTAGGACTTGGCTTACCCCGGACTGTTGAACTACCTAAGAAGTTAAGAAGAGAGCTTGCAAGTATGGCGTCAGAATAAGACTACTAAGGACATGAACCCTCTCATGGCTTAGTTATATTTCTGACGGGTCTTTCGTCAACGATTAACTTCTCGAAGAATACAACTCTATATAGCTCTACAAGAAATATGAGATCTCTTTCTATCCATAACCTCAGCTAAGCACCTCAATGCACAAGGTTTCTTCTTCTTCTTCTTAGTGGGCGCTACAATTCGGGGTGAACCTGGGCCTCAACCAACATGCCCCTCCATCTAGCACGATCTTTCGCTAGCCTTTTCCATTGCCGCACACCCAGTTGGCTGAGGTCCCCTTCCACCTGTGTGCGCCATATTAAGTGCGGCCGTCCTCTGCTTCTTCGTCCCTCGGGGTTGGATTCAAAGACCCTCCGGGCTGGAGCTGTGGTGTCCATTCGCTCTACGTGGCCCAGCCATCTTAGGTGTTGAATCCGTAGACGCCTGACTAGGCTCATGTCGCTGTACAGCCCGTAAAGTTCGTGGTTGAATCTTCTCCTCCATCCCCCGTCTGCGTTTATAGGCCCAAAAATCACGCGCAAAATCTTTCTCTCGAACCGACCAAGGGCCTCTTCATCCGCTTTTGATAGTGTCCATGCTTCTGCGCCGTACAACAGGACCGGGATGATAAGGGTCTTATATAGAGTCAACTTTGTCGTTCGGGAGAGGGCTCTATTACTCAGTTGCCTCCTGAGCCCAAAGAAACAGCGATTGGCAAGAGTGATTCTGCGTTCGGAACTGATGTCGTTGTTCCAGGTCACTGCGGAACCAAGGTAGACGAAGTCCTTAACTACCTCGAACTTATATCTGCCAAAACGAACGTTCTGACCAAGACGTCGAGGATTTGAAATAGATTGTGCCACTTGTATTGGCCTGTGATTTTTGCACAATCATCTCTTATATGATGTTGAAGAAATTACACGACAGCCCATCGCCCTGCCTATATCCTTTTTTAACATCAAAACTATCGGTACGGTGTTCACCGATTCGGATGGAGCAGCGAGCATTTCCAAAGTAATCCTGCATAGTCTGACGAGTTTAGCAGGTATGTCAAAGGTAGACATAGCGTTGTATAGCTCGTCTCTAATTACGCGGTCGTGCGGCTTTGAAGTCGACAAATAGGTGGTGAGTGTCGACTTGAAATTCATTGGTTTTTTTGAGGATCTGCCGTAGTGTGAACATTTGGTCGATGGTGGACTTCCCGGGTCTGAATCCGCACTGATAAGGACCTATCAGCTTATTTACAAAAGGCTTTAGGCGTTCACACAAAATGGCAGAGAAGATTTTGTAGGTGATGTTAAGGAGACTTATTCCTCTATAGTTGGCGCAATTAGAGGGGTCTCCTTTCTTGTGGATCGGGCATACGATGCTGAGACTCCATTCCTGAGATGGTGCATGCTCCCAACCAGGTCATCCCCAGCTGCCTTGAAGAGCTCAGCAGATAGTCCATCTGCGCCAGCAGAGCGTTTAACCAAACGCTTAAAAAATCACACAATGTTTACATAGCAATTGGCAATTTCGCTCTTGCGCTGTATTTTACAAGGATGACGATTCAGTAGAATACTTCCTCTCTGATTGCCCCGACTATACTCGGGCGGTGCACCTTAGAGCCAAGGAGGTGTTACATCACTGAAGGTTTTATTCTTTGGGTCCGAAACCGAAATATGGGGGTCACAGCTTTACAGCTCATTGCGGAAGGGTATGCTATTATGGCCTTATTTGAGGGGTCGTACTCTTGTCTCCATATGTTCGAGCTTCGTAGGAGTCATCTGAAGTCCTTCTACCAGCAGTATCGTATGCAATGACTGTCTTAGAAATGCCATGCCTGCAATGTTTGCTTTATGGTCCTGAATATATTAATCTGTCCCGCACGTCACACTATCCACAGTAACCTAGCTTCGTCAGTAGGCAATCGTAGCAGTCAGAATGCAGTAGTAAGCAACGTCCTTGAACTATTCCCTAACACACTTCTTTGAAATCAAGATGATAAGAATCTATCATCCCAGTTGGAAGCTGAGGTCAGAGTTGTTGGTTTTTAACGAGTATCACAACATAAATCAACCACTTCAGGTAGAATAGCTCCTCCACCGAACTGTGGACAAAACGCTTAATGAAAATAACAATAAAACGCAAAACTACAAGCAAACGTCCATTCAAACTAATTATCTGCATCCATCTCTTCCGGTCCAGTTCGCTTTTATCGAAAACCCCTTTTTCGGCTTAACAACTACTAATTACAATCGCACTCACCGTAAGTCACACTCAACAATTGTTTACGTCCAGAGTACATAGTATGACATCAAGGGCTGGGACGAGGGAGCAGAGTTGTTAACGCACTTATAACGGAAGTTCCACTTGTACTCATAATGGGGTTGAAGGAAAACAAATTCGAATTGAAAGGACTTCGGATACCAATCTGCTAGGGAAGGAAAGATGTGTACTTTGTATAGCTGTCCTCAAACTGTTTGAACATTTCAAGTGAGAGTGGAATGGTTTGTGCATCGGATATGCATGGCCGTTGCAATTTGAATTTGAAATATTCGAATGAAACAAACACGCAATAAAGTTATTAGATAAATGGGAACCTTAATCTATTCTTAGTCTGCTAGGGTGCTTTGTTTAAAGTAAAATAAGACCGAAATTATGTACACGCCATTGGCGACTGCACAAAATAGCTGGTTTTAAGTGGTTGCATACTTTTAGGGGTAACATCCGACGATAGAGGATTGATTGCTCCTTGATATCTCGTGCGCTTTTCAATATGCAGATATGTACATACATATACGTATGGCTAGTGTATGCTCGGTGAGCTCTGCACGGCAACCGATCCCGCCTGGCATGCGAATCGTATTATCTTACCAAGAATGCCTCAACAAAACATGTGCAGTTCCTGTTCCTACTTCCGAAATGTCACAATGATAATTCGATAGGCATGTGAACAAGGTAATGAAGGAAACGCATTTGATTTGTCCTCATGCATTTAGCCTACTTCTGCCGCGTTCAATACAGGGAATGGTAAAGAAAAAATCTGACCAAAAAAAAAAAAAATGGAATCAAGAGGGGGAAAAAAAGAGAAAACCCTTCCACGAGCACCTTTAGTGGCTGGTGCATGGTGCTATTTAACACACGAAACCATCTGTCGATTTTTTTATGCTCTTGTTTTGGCATGGTGAATGAAGTTGAGACCCTAGTGGAGCTGCTCGAGCAGCTACATAAGTGATACGGACTAAGGGGTTTCTCTATATTCAGTTTTAGTTTGCAGGTAGCTCGTTAATATCGCCATCTACATCGTGTGATTTAATGCTTGTGAATTCTTTTCTTTGTGAAGTTCGGATACCTTTAGGATTACACCAATAAAACTGCGACCACTCAGGCCTGTATGTATGTATGTTGGCGTTACAGTCCATGAAGGACCTGAGTCGAGCTTCTCTTTCAATCACCCATGTTGTGTGTGGTTTCATTTTCCCACAGGTGAAAGGGACCTACAGTTTATTGCCGGTTCCGAACGGCGAATTTCGAGAAGCTTTTCATGACAATTTTACTACAGGGGGTTTTGTCAGAACCCCGCTGAGGAGAAACACCGTGAACACCACTCAGGCCTAGAAGGAGGAAATTAGGCGTTGTATAAGCCAAATTCCCATGCACTTGCTTGCATTAACACAAAAGGTTTATAGAAAATGTTTACAAAAAATTGCGTGCATTCCCGCCATGAAGCCCCTTATACCCTGATATTCTATTAAGGCCGTCTACCTTATATTTACAAATCTAAAGTCCGTACTTTTTGCATGAATACAATACATACATATGTACATACAACACATATGTACGTATGTACATATTAGCTCCGAGGTTAGGTTAGGTTAGGTACATGGGTGCCCTTTTGACGTAGACGACGTAGAGTCCATTGTGCCCAATTGATTTTATTTAACCCGTTGATACCTAGACATTTACCGTTGAGCTGAACCACCCAGACGAGGATATTGTGTTCAGCTTAATATAACCTACCTCTTCTAGTCCCGAAAGGAAGTATCTTCCTAGGAATGTATTCCTTTTTTGGGCTAGCGCCGGACATTCGCACAGCAGATGACGAATGGATTCAACTTCCTCTTCGTCCCTGCAGCTTCTGCAGAAGTCAGCACTAATTCGATTCTGTCAAACGAACGCGCGTTTGATAAGTGACATTTCAGACTGCATTTTACAGTTTAGTAGTTTGTCACTTGCGTAAAAATCAAAGATCAAGAGTGGAATATCTGAAGAATTATGTTATGTGGTGCTTTTTACTATAAGAAAAAAAGGTTAAAACGGTGCGAAAACAAGCGGAAAAATGTGTGAAGTGTACGGCGAGAACGCTGTGAGCGAACGTCGGATCGAGTACTGGATTGCACGATTCTGTCCCGAAAATGTCGGTGTTTAAGATGTGTCTCGCTCTGGTCGGATAATCACTAAGAAATTCGATGGAATTTCGTAGCTTGTGGAGCAGGGGCAGTACGGAAGACATCAGGAGATAGTGCAGACACTAAAGCTCGATGTTTGGAAAGAAATTTCTTTTACCAAATTACCATCAGTGGAACGCTGCTGAAAAGTGACTAAAAATAGATTAAGTACGAACATGCCCAACGCAAGCAATCATATTCAAAGCCCGGCGACCCTCCATATGCGATTTCTGAGCCCGAGACTGACGGTAAACAAGGTAATACTGAGTGTTGGATGGGATTGGAGGAGAGTATTGTTCATGATAAACTGCTACAACCCGCCGAAACAGTCAGTTCGATCCTCTAGAATGCATAGTGGGGTTTCATGCTAGGGAAGTCCACAATATACCAAATCTTCACACTGTGGTAGATCCTGGAAAAGATCCAAGAAATGCAGATCGACACTCACCACCTAGTTATGGATTTCAAGGCTGCAATGGTAGCGTGCACGAATTATACAGAGCCATATCTAGTTCTGGCATTCCTACCAAATTCGTCAGATTGTGTAAGTTGACGACTCTCACTGCTCCATCAAGGTCGGTAACGAACTTAGCGAGATCTTCAATGTCAAAAGAGATTTTAAGCAAGGTGGTGCGCCTTGAGAAGATTGTGCGAAACTCACAAGTCAGCACTGGGGGGCACGATCTTCCAAAAGTCCGTTCGACTGCTAGCTTACGCGGATGACATTGACATGACTGGGAACAGCGAGCCGTCGATGAGGGGTTTGCTGGCATTGAAGCGGAGGCGGTTAAAATAGGTTTGACTGTAACTGATGACAAAACGGAGTATATGCTGTCATCAAGGAAGGACGCACAATATCGACGTCTCGGACAGAGTGTCACAATGGGTAGCAAGAATTTCAAGGTAGTCAAGGACTTCGTCTATCTCGGATCTGCAATAATTAGTGCAAACATAAACAGTACTGAGATTAATCGCAGAGTAACTCTTGCCAATCGCTGTTTTTTTGGGCGCAAGGGGCAACTGAGTAATAGAGCCTCTTTCGGGAGGCCAAGTTGGCCTTATCTTCTTCTTCTCTGGTGGCGTTACAGCCCATGAAGGACCAGAGCCAAGCTTCTCTCAATCACCCATGTTGTGTGTGATTTATTTTTCACACAGGTGAAAGAGACCTACAGTTTAATGCCGATTCCGAACGGCGTGACTTTAATCATCCTTGTCCTGCTCTACGGTGCAGAATCATAGACGCTGATGAAAGCGGGTAATGGAGCTCTTGGTCTTTTCGAGAAAAAAGTTCTGCCTGCAACCTTAAGTGCTGTTTGCATTGATATCATCTGGAGGAGATTCAACTACGAACTGGACTGTACGGCAGCATGTCCCTGGTTAAGCGTCTACCGATACAACTCTTAAGATATCTCGGCCATGTGTAGCGTATGGACAACAAAACTCCGGCCCGAAGAGTCTTTGAATTGAGGACGCCCTTAACTCAAATAGCGGACACAAGTGGAGAAGGACCTCAACCAACTTGGTGTGCGTAACTAGAGACGGCTGGAAAGAGATCATGCTAGTTGGAGACTCTTGTTGGTTGAAGCCCAATATCACACCGGATTCTAGCGTAACGAAGAAGAAGATGATGAGTGCACAACTCGACCAATCAAGAGAGAGTAACCAGAATTGACAGACAGAAAAGGACTTTTGTTGGGAATAAATTGACGGAACTAGGTTAGGAAGTTTTGAAGCATCCACCTTGCACCGTCCGGAAACAATTTGTTTTGGTCTTTCGAAAATATTATTGATGAACATCCGCTGAAAACCACATGGTCGAGTTTTTCGCTCGATTCGTCATAGATTCAACCGCTTAGACCTTTTACCTTCTTCTTGTTTGGTGGCGTTACAGCCCATGAAGGACCAGAGCCCAGCTTCTCTCAATCACCCATGTTGTGTGTGATTTATTTTTGACACAGGTGAAAGGGACCCACAGTTTAGTGTCGATTCTGAACGGCGTGAATCGAGAAGCTTTTTCAAGACAAGTATACTACGGAGGGTTTTGCCAGTCCCCGCTGAGGAGGGACGTCGCGAAATAAACATTCGATGACGTTGGTGTTGTCGAGATCCGAACTCGGTCATCGTGCGTCAGAGTCCGACACATTAACCACTGCGCCCTCTAGATCCTTTACCTATCACCTATTAGTCATGAGTATTTCGCAAATGTGCTTCCAAGTAAAGGATGCTATCCCAAGTCCGTAGCATATCAATTGTGCACATGTGCCGATACACAGGCAATAAGGTCGGCGCTCAATATACACACATACACATTCAATTCGAACAGGACGAAATCGAAAGGAGAGAGAAAAAGAGAAAGAGAGCCGGTCAGGCGGCCACACTGATGCAATCATTTGAAGTTGAACCTTTTCATTGATAGGACGTTGTGTTGGGCACCAGGTTGTTGCCTCTCCGGTAATTGCTCCCGTTGTCTTTTACTCTAGACCTTGTTTACAGTTTGGTATCTAACCACAATTGCTTGGTTTTATTTTATTTTTTTGTTTGTTTGTTGAAATGATTGTGTGACTATTTGTTTAAAATAAGTGTTTCAAGTGTGCTGGACGTTTAGAGTATCAAGTTAACTAGAGAAACAATAGAATGTCGGAAAAGTCATCAGAGTATCATAAGAAAACTTGTATCATTTGTGGATGTCACACTAATCAGACGATAAACATCTACGAACCACGCAGTGGACCTAATATAGTTCGTTTAATCCAAGCCAGATTCAAGTTCCAGGTATGCTTATTGATTGATCCTTATACCATACACTACTAGCAATTAAATGTCGATCGATTATACCCCAGTAGAGTTATGCATATCAGGTTTCAAACAAAAGCCATTCATAATGGATCTAGGAAAAATCAATATACAATGTATGTAGATAGGTATAGTATATGAACGTACGTAAGCAGGTATACAATACAGAAAAAGTGACTCATCCACCCCCAAAAAGCCTGCTTCCTATTGCCCACCAACCAACACAGTGTAGCGAAAAGGATTTTGTTCACATGATGTACTCGTACGTTCGCCTACACTATAGCACTATAGTGAGTGTTCTTGGAGAATCTTCGCGTTTTCTTTTCCTCTATCTGCTAATCGAAGGAGTTCGAATTCACACTTATGTATGTGGTTGATTACTCCTAACCCAGATCCTTGTCAGCTGCTCAATATGAAATTGATGTTTAAAAAAAATAACCAAAGAATTAATGGTCAATAACCCCTTAGATGTCCTTGCTGCCCATCGTCTTCTCTCTTGTCTTGTGAGTTAAATACTTTTTTTTTATTTAACAAAAATAGCAGCTGTCTACCGCGACTTCGTTAATGCCCCATTCTCCTCGACAGTTGTAAAAATTTCCAAAACAGACAACAAGAAAGAAAAAACGGGCGGCAGATGTTTTTCCTTTTTTTTTTCGTTCCTTGCTTTACCATCACCTCGATCTTGCACCTGGTTCCATTCAAAAAATGAGATGAGGTGACTTCATCTTTGTCTTAACATGAGTAGATAGTTTTTTCCTTTTTCCTTTCGGGTTTCACTTGACCGCGAGCTACATACGAATGTGTGTTCGAATATTAAGATTAGGGGTGCCTGCGAGGATTAGAAAACTAGTCAATAGTCATAACTATCCGACATCTGCTGCGGCGACACTATAAGTACGCTAGTACATAGACCCGTGCATGTATGGCAGTAGGTGTACTTGAATTTATCGACATTTTTTCGGATTCGATGCGCATAGTGCACAGTGTCGCATGCTAGCAATATGATCAGATATGCTTGAGGGACTTTATTGATTTACTGCTCGTGAAAGTGTCCCAAACCTTCGGGGAAAGGTAATTTTCTCACGAAATATCGATATTTTTAGTGAGCTAAATGGAAATGATCGGTTTTTAGTCGAAATTTTCCAGATCGGACTCTGAAACCGCTCATTCAAGGCGTGAGTAAACGTGCACTTGTTGGCAGTTCATGGCGAACCTGGACCTCCTTTAAAAAATCTCTACATGGTCTTTCGCCAGCAGTCTCCAGTGCCGCACGCATAGTTGGGTGAGGTCCTCTTCCACTTGCGTGCGCCACCTTCAACTTGGCCGTCCTCGACCTCGTCGCCCCTCAGGGTTGGATACAAAGACCTTCCGAGCCGAAGCTGTGATTTCCATGCGGTCTATAGCCATCTAAGGCGTTTAATCTGCAGACGCCGAGCTTTTTTTTTATAGTTCGCGCAGGATCAAGAGTCATACTCTTATGATGTTTGTCACACAACCTGAACGGAGTGCAGTGGTTTGGGTCGTAGATGTTCGTTCACTACTCTCCAGGGGTGGTTGTCCTAGATAGAAGGAGAGAAACCCACCGAATTTTCACGTTGGTTGTAGTTCTCAGCAACTTTTTCATGCACTTATGGTGTTATATTAGAACTGCACACACAGAGTATGATTTTTAAATGACCATATGCTGTGAGTGCATGCCCGATGAATGGAATCTCAGTATAGTTTGCCCGGTCCATAAGAAAGGAGACCCCTATGACTGCGCCAATTACAGAGGGATAAACCTCCTGAACATCGCGTACAAGATCCTCTCTGCCGTACTGTGTAAGTACCTGAAACCGTTCGTGGACAATCTGATAGGTTCCTACCAGTGTGGTTTCAGGTCAGGAAAATCCACGATGGACCAAATATTTACACTACGGCAGATCTTGGAGAAGACCCATGAATTCCAGGTCAACACGCACCATCTTTTCGTCGACTTTAAAGCCGCGTATGACAGTGTTTATAGAGACGAGCTATACAAAGCCATGTCATGTTTTAACATTCCTGCCAAACTCGTCAGACTATGCAGGATGACTATGGAGAACTCTCGCTGCTCCATTAAGGTCGGAGGTGAACTAACCGACCCCTTTGATGTTAAAAAAAGGTTTTAGACAGGGTGACGCACTGTCATGTGATTTCTTCAACATTATTCTTGAAAAAATCGTGCGGGACTCTGCGGGCAATACAAGAGGTACGATCTACTTCAAGTCCACACAATTGCTTGCCTACGCAGATGCCATTGACGTTATTGGACGAACAAAGCGAGACGTCAATGAGGCGTTCACAAGCATTGAAGCAGAAGCGGCGAAAGTGGGTCTAAGGGTAAATGGGGACAAGACCAAATATGTATATGCTGTCATCCAAGAAAGACGCACAACACCGACGTCTTGGTCAGAACGTCACCTTCGGCAGCTATATTTTTGAAGTAGTCAAGGACTTCGTCTACCTTGGCTCGATAGTGACAAGCAGCAACGACACCAGCGCTGAGATAAAACGTAGAATAACTCTTGCCAATCGCTGCTTCTTCGGGCTCAAGAGGCAATTGAGTAGTAGAGCCCTCTCTCGAAAAACTAAGGTTTTCCTCTACAAAACCTTACGCATCCCGGTCCTCCTCTACGGCGCTGAGGCTTGGACGTTATCAAAAGCGGATGAAGAGGCTCTTGGACGTTTCGAGAGGAAAATTCTGCGTGCAATCTTTGGTCCCGTTTGTGTAAACGGAGAATGGAGGAGGAGATTCAACCAAGAACTGTACGGGCAGTACAGCGACATCGGCCTGGTTAGACGTCTTCGGATCCAACGTCTAAGATGGCTAGGCCATGTAGAGCGAATGGACATCAACGCTCCGGCCCGAAGAGTCTTCGACTCCAACCCCGAGGGACGACGCAGCAGAGGACGACCGCATTTAAGATGGCGCGCACAGGTGGAAGGGGACCTCAAGCGGCTGGCAGAAGATCGGACCGGTTGGAGAGGCTTGTTGGTTGAGGCCCTGGTTCACCCCGAACTGTAGCGCCATCAAAGTAAGTAAGTATATGCTGTGAGTGTTATGCCTTCATCAGCATGTTGCATCATTTTTTTTCCATATAGGAATTGTTTTTTTTTTTTGTTTGCCTACGGAACGCCTTTGAACTACAGACCATCCGCTCGACGGTCGGTGATGTTTACCACTGCACCACGGCCATCCCACGTTCATATCGTTGTGCAGCCCTATTAAGTCTCTCCAAACGACCAAGGGCTTCCTCATCCGCTTTCGATAAGGTCCATGACTCTGCGCCATAAAGCAGGACCGGGATGATAAAGGTCTTGTATATAGTCACCTTGATTTTCCAAGAGAGGGCTTTGCTTCTAGATTGCCTCCTGAGCCTAAAGAAACCCCGGTTGGCAAGAGTTATGCTGCGTTTGATTTCAGCAATGATATCATTGCTGCATGTCGCTGCGGAGCCTAGGTAGATGAAGTCCTTGACTACCTCGAAATTATACCTGCCAATATGTGCGCCGTGGCCAAGACACCGGTGGCTCGTGTCCTTTTTTGATGACAGCATATATTTCGTCCGGCCCTCATTTACTGCAAGTCCCATTTTAGCTGCTTCCGCCTCAATGCTCGTAAAGGCCTTAATGACATCTTGCTGAGTTCGTCCAATTATGTCAGTGTCATCGGCATATGCGAGCAGTTGTACGAACTTAAAAAAGATGGTGCCCCTAATATTGACCAGTGAGTTTTGCACGATCCTTTCAAGGACGATGATAGCGTGTCGCCCTGTCCCAAACCTTTTTTGACTTAGAAGGTATCGGTCAAGTCAAGTCGCTTCCGACGCTGATGGAGCAGGGAGAGTTCTCCAGTGTCATCCTGCACAATCTGACGAGTTCGGCAGGGATGTCAGAACTAGACGTGGCGTTGTATAGCTCGTCGATCTGGAACTCGTTGATTGATAGTGGACTTCCCGGGCCTGAAGCCACACTGACATGGAACAATCAGTTTATTAACGAACGGTTTCAGGCGGTCAGACAGCAGAGAAGAATCAGGAGACTTATACCTCTGTAATTTGCGCAGACAATGGGGTCTCCTATCTTGTGGATCGGGCAAACGGTACTAAGATTCCATTCCTCGGTCATGTGTTCCTCTGATCATATTTTATATATGATGTGGCGCAGTAGGTAGTGTGTTGGCCTCTGACGCCGATGACACGGGATCGATCCCGACAACAGCCATTTCATTAAACGTGTTTTTTACAGTGCTTCTCCTCAGCGGGGTACTGACTTCCTAACTTCCATTTGCGTCCCATTTTCTTCGATCGCGAGCATTTCATGATCCCTATTTTTGTTTTGAGAAGTTTATGTTCCTCGCTCCTTTTCTGCTCATATTGATCACGAGCAGCTCTCGTCCTTGTGTGCAGCGCCTCTTGATAGGCTTGCTACTTGGCTGTGTGTGCCCTCTTACACTCGTCGTCAAACCATGGGTTTCTTGTTGGTGACACTTTAAGGCCCAGCTTGTTGACATCGGGTCCGTGATACGGTCTGAGCCGGTTTTGGAGGTTTTTCCGAGACCTTGAGGGAGACGCTATTGGCATAGGCCCTGGCGGTCTCTTGCGATTGTAGCATTGCGACGTTGTATGCCGCTGGGTTACTCGATTTTTCTGGGCCAGGCATATTCGTAGTCATAACCTGGCTGCCACAAGGTAGTGGTCCGACTCGATGTTGGCTCCTCGGAAAGTTCGTACATCCAGAATAACGAATGCGTGTCTGCCATGTGGTCAATCTTGTTGACGGTTGATTGATCCGGAGATCGCCAATTCCCCTTGTGGATGTTGAGATGTGTAAAACGCGTGCTAGCAACTAGAAGGTTTCGCCCCGTTGCGAAGTCTATCAGCCTAAATTCATTTTCGGATGTGGTATTGTGTAGGCTATGCTTGCCAATGACCCTATCAAAAGCGACTTTCTTGCCCAGTTTCATGTTGAAGTCTCCCAGTGCGGTTTTAAATTAAAATTTAGAAGATCGTAGAAATCGTCTTCTGTAGCGTCATCCTTGTCCTCTGTAGTGGCGTGAGCGCAAATTAGGCTTATATTGGCCAATTTAGCCTTAATGCGGATTGTTATGAGGCGTTCGCTTACATGCCTACAAGCTAACAACTTTTCGCCTAAGTCTACCTCTAATAATAAATCCGCATCCGAATAAGCGTTGTCTTCTCCCCTTGCAGCAGTCGCCGTAATAGTTGCCACAGTTTCTTATCCGGTTTTCGTCCGGTCCCATTGAACTTTCTAGATTGCGGTCTAGGGCCTCCGCAAGTTGTTCGGCTGCACGTGGTCTGTTGAGGGACATAACATTCCACGTACAAAGCGGAATATAAATTTTCCTTTCCTGGGTCTTCATCGGTTAATTCGTCCGTTTTTTTCAATACGAGGCTTCTTTCGGTTTTTTTCCAGGTATGGCTTGCCAGACCATAGACTTATCGTATTTTTTGGCGCAGGAAACTCGCCCTTCGTCCATTCGATATTTTATATAGAAATCCCTAGGTGACACCTCGAGGAGGTGAAAATAGGACTTACTAACAGAGCTGCTAGATTTTCGGCTGCAGTGGCTTCTACCTTCTACTACGGATGTGCTACCCCTACGAGGCCTTTGTTAGCCGTTTACCACCCATAAACCCTATGCTACTAAAGAAAATAGCCCAGCTACGCTAAGTTGCATGATCTGGGAGGTACCTACCAGAAATGAAACGATCAGTTAACAAAACTTTTAAGACACCCAGCATTTCCTTAAAACACCAGTACTAATACCCATTCTTCCCCCCTCTATTTACAGCCACTTAACGATGACAAATACCTATGCTACAGCTGTAACAATTGGCTAATTAATTGGCATTCCCTTCAAGCCCTCAACAGCAATGAAGCCGAAAGTTCATCGAGCACATTTCGTTCATCGCCCGTGAATAACATGGTCCCCGAGAAGGGTTCACCTTCCGAAACAGGAAACAATCAGATAAGTTACATGAAACCAATAGCACAAATCCGGCCACAAATAAGAAGCAACAAACTGCCATCACCAACAAGCAAATCTAGCGAAAGCAATCTCCAATTGCCAAAGAAATCGAATCGATATAAAAAAATTCGAAAACTAAAACCGCTATTTTCCAAATGGCTCAGCTGCTCCACACGGCGTCGAATAAAAAATAAAAATCGCTGCTGTCACAGACTGGCCATTACCCGCTCAAATTCTTCTATGCTTCTTACCCTAAAATGTAAAAATTGTCGTCGTAAGATTCTGCAACGTAACAACAACAACAACATGTACCTGAAACCAACAAGTCCGCTGCCGAGAAGACATCATCTTTGGAAATCGATATCGTTCACGGAGAAGGAAAACCATGTGAATCTAGTCAAGGGAAATGCAGCTCATCATCATGTAGCATATCAAGCGCCACTATACCAAAGACCGCTTGTGGATGGTAAGATCGTGTCGATGTTACGCCGTCTTGGAACCACACTGACGAGAGACGGCACGTCTACATTGAATGCTCAATATCCGCCGATAATGAGTCCTTCGAAGAGGAAGTCACAGCGGTGGACACGTGATATTGGCGATGATGAAATTCTTCTTAACTTCAATACCGCAATAACGGAAGTTCTTCCGGTCAAACCGAGGAGACGGAGGAGGTTAATATATCATATGTCAGAGGATTCATCCGATACAATCGAAGTAGGCAGTAGCGATGATGAGGATGAAGAAGATGGAGAGGACGATGATACAAAGATGAAGTGTGAAATCAATCTGCAGAAAATCTACAACTTGCTGCCAAAAGGTCTCAGTGTGTCTATTATATCGGCGTCGGAATCGACACATCCTGCTCCTGCTCCAGTCAACTAGATATATGTATATTGTTTTAGAATCCAACTTATGTACATTCCTAGTATCCCTTCCTTTCGTTGTTACGTTCGTTTAGGTTTTATTATTTAATTTATTTTATAGCAAAGTCTAGTTAATCACAATGGGCCGGCTTCGGCCTAAGTGTGGCTTATGCCTACCACGTCAAAGTCTAAATATGCGAAGGGCAGTAGTAAGACTAACTAAACTCTATTCGTTCGTACTTAAGTAGAAAAGGAAACACAAACGAGGAGATCTTTTTATTTATTTTAAATTAATTTGTTTTTCATATACAAACCAGAGCGCTAGGTACCTTTTTATCGAATGAAAAATAACGGTGACACTTTTGCAGGCCATATCATGTTGAACAAAAGAAAATACTCAAATAAAGTTTTTCTGTTTTTTTTCTTTTTAAACAATGTAATTATAAAGGACGAGTTTTACTTTGTGGTTGGTCTGGTCGCGCGTACACTCCAGGGACATTGTCTTATCGGAGTTTCTGCTTGCCGTTCAGTGCACAAGGATCTGTAGGTTATCTAAAAAGATTGATGGGATATGTAAGAATTCTTGGGAAGTGAGTATAAGTTCGAGGGGGACTAAGGCAAAAAGTCCTAAGCTTTCGGCATGTGAGCGAACGCCTCAAACAATCCGTATCAAGGCAACATTTTTTAACATCATCCTGATCTGCGTCCACGCCCCCACGGAAGACAAGGATGACTCAGCCAAAGATGAGTTCTACGATCTCCTAGACAGAACGTATGCCCAATGTCCCAGCTATGACATCAAAATTGTACTAGGAGACTTCAATGCTAAGCTGGGTAAGGAAAGCATATTTGAACGAGTCATCGGCAAACATAGCCTACACGACACCACCTCCGATAACGGACACAGGCTGATTGATCTTGCTACGGGGCGAAATCTCCTCGATATACACAAAGGCACCTGGCGGTCTTTTGATCAATCGACTACCAACCAGATTGATCACATCGCGATCGACGTCAGACACTCCTCCACTATTCTTGATGTTCGAACTTTCCGAGGGGCTAACATCGACTCGGACCACTCGGACCAATATCACGAACGTCGGAAAGCTACTATCGCCACAAACCGCTCGTGCTTTTACCGATCGCGTCTCCCTTAAACTCTCCAATACACCTCAATCCTCCACGCTATCAATAGAACAGCAGTGGAGCCTTTGAAAACAAGCCCTGAAAAGCTCTGCATCCGAAGTTTTGGGTTTCAAGGCTCCGCCGCGAAGAAACACCTGGTTCGATGACGAGTGCAGGAGGATTCATACAGCGAAGCAGGATGCATATAAGGCCTCGCTGCATAAAAGAACAAGAGCAGCTCGTGAGCTCTACGAGTTAAAAAGAAGGGAGGAGCATAAGCTTCTTAGAAGAAAGAGCACGAGAAGCGCGCGATTGAGGATTTGGAGAGGTGTTACTGCAGGCGTGACGTTCGAAAGTTTTATCAACAGATAAAGCGAACATGCCAAGGTTATAAAGCCAGAACGGAAGCCTGCAGGGATGAGAACGGACACCTGGTAGTAGAACCGCAGTCGATGATGAGAATATGGAAAAACCACTTCTGCAGACTGTATAACGGCGATGTTAGTCAATATACCGCTGTCAGGCAGAATGATCCATTTCTAATCGACGGAGACCGCAGAGAATTCTGTCCCCCTGACCTCGACGAAGTTAAGATTGCCATATCGAAGCTCAAGTCGAATAAAGCTGCTGGCGCAGACGGACTGTGTGCTGAGCTCTTCAAGGCAGCTGGGGATGACCTGGTTGGGAGCATGCACCAGCCCATCCGTAAGATATGGTTAGAGGAAAGCATGCCCGAGGAATGGAGTCTCAGCATCGTATGCCCGATCCACAAGAAAGGAGACCCCTCTGATTGCGCCAACTATAGAGGGATAAGTCTCCTTAACATCGCCTACAAGATCTTCTCTGCCGTTTTGTGTGAACGCCTGAAGCCTTTTGTAAATTAGCTGATAAGTCGTTATCAGTGCGGATTCAGGCCAGGGAAGTCCACCATCGACCAAATCTTCACACTACGGTAGATACTGGAGAAAACCAATGAATTTCAAGTCGACACTCACCACCTATTTGTCGACTTCAAAGCCGCATACGACAGCGTAATTAGAGACGAGCTATACAACGCTATGTCTACCTGTGACATGCCTGCTAAACTCGTCAGACTATGCAGGATGACTTTGGAGAATGCTCGCTGCTCCACCCGAATCGGTGAACACCTTACCGACAGTTTTGATGTCAAAAAAGGATTTAGGCAGGGCGATGCGCTGTCGTGTGATTTCTTCAACATCATATTGGAAATGATTGTGCAAAAATCACTGGCCAGTACAAGAGGCACAATCTATTTCAAATCCTCGCAACTCCTTGCATACGCCGACGACATTGACATAATAGGTGGATCGGCGAAAATTGGTTTGACGGTAAACGAGGGCAAAACTAAATATATGCTGTCATCAAAAAAGGACGCTCAACACCGACGTCTCGGCCAGAACGTTTGTATAGGCAGATATAAGTTCGAGGTAGTTAAGGACTTCGTCTACCCTGGCTCCGCAGTGACCTGGAACAACGACAACAGTTCCGAAATCAAACGCAGAATCACTCTTGCCAATCGCTGTTTCTTTGGGCTCAGGAGGCAACTGAGTAATAGAGCCCTCTCCGAACGACAAAGTTGACTCTATATAAGACCCTTATCATCCCGGTCCTGTTGTACGGCGCAGAAGCATGGACACTATCAAAAGCGGATGAGGAGGCCCTTGGTCGGTTCGAGAGAAAGATTTTGCGCGTGATTTTTGGGCCTATAAACGCAGACGGGGGATGGAGGAGAAGATTCAACCACGAACTTTACGGGCTGTACAGCGACATGAGCCTAGTCAGGCGTCTACGGATTCTACGCCTAAGATGGCTGGGCCATGTAGAGCGAATGGACACCACAGCTCCAGCCCGGAGAGTCTTTGAATCCAACCCCGAGGGACGAAGAAGCAGAGGACAGCCGCCCTGAAGATGGCGCACACAGGAGGAAGGGGAGCTCAGCCAACTGGGTGTGTGGCAATGGAAAAGGCTAGCGAAAGATCGTGCTAGATGGAGGGGCATGTTGGTTGAGGCCCAGGTTCACCCCGAACTGTAGCGCCCACTAAGAAGAAGAAGAAGATTCGTGGAACCATTTTGTGCTTCTTAAGAAGTTATGAAGATCAGATATCCCTACTTTCTGAACCTCTGTCAGATCGTTAAGGAAGTAAGAGCCTAGATATCGTTTCCTGATACTGCAGAATGCTGGACAGGCGCAGAGAAGGTGGTGAATGGATCGACCTCCTCCTCGTTTTGACAGCTTCTGCAGAAATCATTCGGAACTATTCCTAGTTTTTGTGCGTGACTGCCAATGAGGCAGTGTCCTGTGATGACACCGATGACTTTGTAGACGTCAGTGCTTTTTAGGGAGATTATACTCCTAGTCCGTTGACTGTCAAGCCGAGGCCAGATTTGCCTGGTGAAGAGGCAGGTATGTCCCTGGCTCCATCTCAGGTTCGTCTCGGCCCTGGCGAGATTAGTCAGATTATGTTTAATGGTTGTAAGGGGTACTCCTTCACAAGCCACGATTGATTGTAGCGTCGTTCCTTGTTTGGCGAGTGTGTCGGCTTTTTCATTTTCTGTTATGTCGCTGTGTCCCGGTACCCAGATAAGCTGTCTCGTTCAGAGATCGGCGACAGTCGAGACTGCTCTACGACTCTAAGACTGCCCGTGAGAATACTTATATTCTATATATAATACTTATATTCGTCGTGGATATTACGTTCCACTTCAGCCAAGACAAGGCCAACAGTTCCACCTGAAAAACGCTGCAGTGATCTTGTTATTTTAGAGCTTTATGCAGCTTAAGTTGTTTGCAGAATACTCCACTACCCACCCCGTTTACGGTTTTCGACTCGTCAGTATAAAAATCCACGCAGTTTCTGCGGGGTTGAGTTTGGCGAGTCCAGTTTTGTCTGTCCGGATATACATATCGTCGTAAGGTTTTTTTCCAAGACTGTGGTGGGTCCTGTGTGGTCCAAGTTTTCTGCCATAGTTATCCTGTTTTACAGGATGGAGGAGTGGCCAGTGACATAACTCGTCCATTTCGAGTTGGCTTTTAGTCTTATGGCCGTGTGTGTGGCAATTTGCTTGCCGAAAATATCGAAAGTAGCGAGCAAAGAAGTTGATCGCGTTTAACATGGCAAACTCCAGCTTCGATCTCTGTCCCTGCTCAATCCAAGTTGACACATAGCCTTCTCGTGGCCTCCCCTGAATAGCTATATCGGCAACCGCCAGGTAGTGAACCAATGTGTGCAGCGACCCGACCCGTTAATTCTGTGGAAAGAGGATCCGGTCCTCTAGGTTGGGGGTTGTGCTTAGGGGTAACGTCCCTATCACGTAAAACAAAAATTTGTTCAGAAACAACCAACAGCCTCGGATACGGACGGATTACATATTGACGACCCCCGCAAACGTCAAAAAGGAAACGAATTTAGGTCCCTCAACAGACTGGTCAACTCTGTGGACTGCGCTCCAAGAAGTGCGATGGAATGGGCCAGGCAAAAAGCGAATGAAAAACTGTGATATCTACTACGGAAACTGCTACAGAGAGAATAAACCACGCCTATTCGGATGCGAATTTGTTATTCGAGGCAGACGCAGGAAAAAAGTCTTAAGCTTCCAGTATGTAAGCGAATGCCTCATTACTATCCGCATCAAGGCCAATCTCGGCAACATAAGCCTTAATATGTGTCCATGCCTCCACAGACCCACAGAGGAGAAATATGACCTCCTATTCAGAACATATGCCCTCCTATTCAGAACATATGCCCAATGTCCCAGCTTTGACACCAAAATCCTTCTAGGAGATTTCAATGCGAAGCTGGGTAAGGAAGCTATCTTTGAACGAGTCATTGCAAAGCACAGCCTACACAAAACCACGTCAGAAAACGGACTAAGGCTAGTGGACTTTATGGCGCGACATAATCTCATAGTAGTAAGTACATACACGATTCCCACACCTCAACATCCATAAGGGGACCTGGCAGTCCTTCGATCAATCGACAATCAATCAAATTGATCACATTGCGATCGACGGCAGACACTCCTCCATCATCCTAGATGTCTGAACCTTTCGAGGAGCCAATATCGACTCGGATCATTAACTTGTTGCAGGTAAGGTACGGATGCGAATTTCTCGGAATCAACGGAGTCGAGTAAGAACACCAAAAGTTAACGTCGGAAAGCTGCAACCGCAGGAGCCGCCATGACCTTCGCCGATCAAGTCTTCCTCAAGCTCTCTCAAGTCCCGATGCAATCTATACAAACCACAGAACAGCAATGGAGCCGTTGTCAGAACGCCATCAGAGAAGCCGCCTCAGATGTACTCGGTTTCAAGCCACCACTTTCGAGAAACCCCTGGTTTGATGACGAATGCAGACCCATGTAGAGAAACTGAATGCATACATGGCTACACTGCATTGACGGACGAGAGCTGCCCGCGAGCTCTGTGAACAGAAAAGGAGGGAGGAGCATGCGCTTCTGAGAAGAAAAAAGGAGCTGGAGAAGCGCGAGATCGAGGAGATGGAGAGATGCTATTGCAGGAACGACGTTCGAAAGTTATATCAAAAAGTAAAACAAACATGCCAAGGCTATAAAGCCAGAGCAGAAGCCTGCAGGGGTGAGCACTGACAACTAAAGTAGAGTCACAGTCAATGCTGAGATTGTGGAAGGACCACTTCTGCAGACTGTATAACGGCGATGATAGACAAAATGCCGCCGTCAGGCAGAACGAACCATTCATAATGGACAAAAACCGAAGAGAATCCCGTCCACCCGGCCTAGACGATGTTAAGATAGCGATATCGAAACTTAAGTCTTATAAATCTGCTGGAGCAGACGCGGAACTGCTTAAAGCAGCTGGTGATGAGCTGGTTAGGAACATGCACCAACTCATCTGCAAGATATGATCGGAAGAATGCATGCTCGATGAATGGAATTTCAGCATCGTTTGCCCGGTCCATAAGAAAGGAGACCCCTATGACTGCGCCAATTACAAAGGGATAAGTGTCCTGAACATTGCGTACAAGATCCTCTCTGCCGTACTGTCTAAACGCCTGAACCCGTTCGTGTACAATATGATAGGTTCCTACCAGTGTGGTTGCAGGCCAGGAAAATCCACGATAGACCAAATATTTACACTACGGCAGATCTTGGAGAAGACCCATGAATTCCAGGTCGACACGCACCATCTTTTTGTCGACTTCAAAGCCGCGTTTGACAGTGTTTATAGAGACGAGCTATACAGAGCCATGTCATGTTTTAACAATTCTGCCAAACTCGTCAGACTGTGCAGGATGACTATGGAGAATTCCCGCTGCTCCATTAAGGTCGGAGGTGAACTAATCGACCCCTTCGATGTTAAAAAAGGTTTTGGACAGGGTGACGCACTGTCATGTGATTTCTTTAACATCATTCTTGAAAAGATCGCGCGGGACTCTGCGGCCAATACAAGAGGTACGATCTTCTTCAAGTCTACACAATTGCTTGCCTATACAGATGACCTTAACGTCATCGGACGTCAATGAGGCGTTCGCAAGCATTGAAGCAGAAGCGGCTAAAGTGGGTCTAAGGGTAAAGGGGGACAAGACCAAATATATGCTGTGCACGGAGCACGGAGACTGTGCTCATAACCAGCCGCAAGAAGGTGGAATATGCAAGCTTCTTAGTTGGAGATCAGACGGTGAAGTCCAGGAATTTAGAGAAGGGCCTAGGGGTTATGCTGGACAACAGGCTCTCCTTTCGTGAACACATATTGGGCTGGAGCACTCGCATGAGGAGAACACGAGCAGCGCGAGAGGAATACAGAGCCAAAAGGAAGGTGGAAAAATAGACGCTGCGGCGAAAGAAGGGAATCTTCGCCGCCTCCCAGCTCAAGGATATCGAAGAGTCCAGGGACAAAAACGCGATAAGAGCCTTTTACAAAAAAGCCAAAAGCCACGCAGCGGGCCTTAAAAACGGCACCCAGGAGAAACGAGAGTGGTAGCGGACGAAGAGGTCCCGCCTCCAGTCGACGAAGGTGTCGACCCCCTTCCAGTAGGTATTGAAGAAGCAGATATAGCTATTAAAAAGCTGAAGAACAACAAGGCCGCGTGCTCGGATAGATTACCGTCAGAGCCCTTCAAAGATGGAAGCTGGTTCTGGTAGGGCGCATGCATAAGATCATACCAACTCTATATGCCCCATCCATAAAAAAGGTGACCCTACCCCATGCAAAAACTACAGAGGTATATCCTTCCTTAATGTCGCTTAGAATATCCTATTTATTGTATTGTGTGAACGTCTAAAGTCGTTTTGCAACGCACTAATCGGCACATATTAGTGCGGCGTCCAACCAGGCAAATCGACTATGGACCAAATATTCACGCTGCGACAAATCCTGGAGAAGACCAACTGGTTCCAAATCGATACGCTCCACCTCTTTATCGATTTTAAGGCCGCATATGACAAAGAGAAACTTGGCTTTGGTCCTTCATGGACTGTAACGCATGAACACCAACGCTCCAGCTAAGAGGGTCTTCGAGTCCGAGCCTCCTGGTTCGAGCAGAAGGGGGAGATCGAACCTGCGGTATAAAGACCAAATTATGGCGGATGTAAGGCAACTTTGTCTTTCCGGCTGGGTGCCCGGGGTTGCTGGCCTGAAAAGTAAGTTAGTAAGGAAGCACTCACAGTAAGATGACTGACATGGATGATGACGTCTCTATATAGACTCTGCGCAATAAGAACAGTCAGCGGACTCAGAACTATCTCATAATGGGAAAGCAGGCAAACGTCGGACCGGCTGCAGGCCCAGAATATAAAAGTAGAAGAAGAGCAGCATCCATAGCCATGTGGCATGCGACGTCTACACAGAAGGAAGATGGACGCATAGGCTAATTCTCGTTATCGAGACTTGGACATCAAGATCGGCAGGAGACTGTAATTACAACTTTTCGCAGTTTCTGTCTGGACACGGTGACTATCGAAAGTATCTGCAAAGACGTCGACAGATCATTCGCCGCTGTATCCACAATGTCCAAATGCTGAGGAGGTTGCAGAGCACGCAGTTTTTGACTGTAGTCGCTTTGTGTAGGATAGGCAAATATTAAATGGTACCAAGCCTCGATTGTTTCCGTAGATAATTGGAATGACCTATGCTCGTACATTGCGTTAGTCCAAACGAGGCTAACGTAGGCCGAAGTAAAGAGCAGAGCTCAATAGGCCGCCACCCGAAATATAGCATAAATCGCAAACCAGCCACACGAAGTAATACCTAACGGCAGCCCCGTCGGGAGAGTGGTTGAAGTGTGCAGAGGTGTAGATTAGTACGTAGACGTGAGGGTATGCTTACTTACTTAGGTGGTACTATGACTGAGCATGGGCCTAACCCAACATGCGTCGTTCTTCGGGGTTGGAGCTACGGTGTCCAATCGCTCTACATGGCCCAGCTATCTTAGACGTTGTATTCGTATATGCCTAACCAGGCCGACTTCGCTATTGTACATAGCTCAGAGAGTTCGTGGCTAAATATTCTCCTCCACTCTCCGCCATAAAGGAGGACCGGGATGATTAAGGTTTTATAGAGGGTCAATTTGGTCTTTCGAGAAAGGACTCTACTTCTCAATTGCCTCTTGAGCCCAAAGAAACAGCGGTTGTAAACTTGAAAAAGACCGTGCCTCTTGTATGGCCAGTGAGCTCCGCCCAATCTTTTCAAGAATGACGTTGAAAAAGTCCCACGACAATGCGTCGCCTTGCCTAAATACTTTTTGATATCAGAATCGACCACCATGCACCATAACAGCGGAGACAGGACGCCACCTTGCGGGCAGCCCCTGTTTTCGCCGGACATGACATGCTGGTCGAGGCCTGCATCAGCGGTCAATGTCCTGTGCATGAGCATTGCTTTGATCCATAGGACCATTGCTTCATCTACGCCATGATGTCTGGCAACGCTGCACATTCTGTCAAAAGTTGCGTTATCAAAAGCTCCCTCAATGTCGATGAAAATGACCAGCGGGTACTCTCTCCTTTCAAGCGCGCATTCAATTCTCCCAACTAGGTTTTGAAGCGCAGTCTCGCAGGTTTTTCTGCGCTGATAAGCATGTTGCATCTCCGAAAGAGGTTGCATTCGAGAGCCAACTTTGCGCACGAGCAACTCTACCAGTCTCTCCATGCTTTTCAGCAGTAGGGATGTTAGACTGATTGGTCTAAAACTCTTGGCGAGTGAATAGTCCTCTTTGCCTATTTTGGAATGGGTATGTAAGCAAGTGCTAGACTAGCAGTGAAAATTATTTTCAAAGCCTTATACCTTTTTGCAGCATAACAGGATATATCCCGTTGGTGCCCGACGATTTGAAGCCATCGAAGGATGCCACAGTAAATTCAATGGCTTCAGTCGCAACCACGCGCGACGCAATATACCAGCTACGTCGGATTGTTTTCATCGTTTCAGTTGCAGTTTCCATTGAAGGAGTGTGCAACGAGCCGACCTTAGACTAGTCTAATCTGTGTATAAGGTTTAGGACCTGGAACTATTTGACCTTGACGGTAAACAACTGAGTCGAAATCAACTTTAGATCGTCACAATTAAGGAACACTTCCCCGTTCCAAGAACTTTTAAATAAACGGTAATCTGGTGGTAGTGGATCACCACAGAATGGGAGTCTTCAAAGACGTGTGGGGCCTTTATTACGTTGTCGAGTTTCACTAGTTAAATGTGAATCCCTGAGTGCATTGTTAAATAGGATGATGTACCTATAGGAACTGGTGAAAGCGCCTAAGCACAACCTTGGATATTCCGTCAGTACCCCGCGGATTTCTTCTTTTTAAGTGACTTGAAAACCAACTGGAAAGGAGATCCACCGGCGAAATTAGTGGTGCGATGGCGTTGTTTGCTGTAAAATCGTCATTGAACCTGGTGAAACCAAGGCTCTCGGGCCACCAAAGGCATAGCCCTGTTCCCAGGTCGCAGTTCGAGGGAATGCTATCATTCACCTTGTATACTTCCTGGAATACAACACCCATTGTCGCCACTTTCTCCTGAGGATCCTCGATCACGAAAAAGTCGTCGTCTAAGACAGCGCTCTTTGGATCAATGCTGACTGTACGTAGACGTTCGTTGCCTGACATTCTCGGAAACTTTAGATCCTGTGCTGGAAAATATTCGGGTTGTTAGTTTTTACAGCACGAACTCTGGTGTTCCAATGCAAACTTACAGATATCCTCAGTGACTTCAGTGTCCTGACCTCCAAGTCAACTTTTCTGTATGCAAAGTGCGTCTACCGTCGTGTTTCCATACAAGCTTGTGGTGTCCTTTTGTCCATCGTTCGTTTAATTAATTCGTCCATTTGTTTAAGGCTCCTGTTGGTCGATGGGAAGGAGAAGCTTGGTGTGAACGCCCTCGTGACCAACGTGCCCTACTCTGTACTGCCATTTCTGCACACTCGTTCGGTATTCGAATTACGGCGACCAAAGTCACAATGATCACTGTCGTAATCGACCATTCGTTCGTGTTAGCCAGTCTCAGTCGCGAGTCAAGCAGAAAATGATCCAGATATTTCCAGGAAATAATGGACTATCCGTTGGGAGCAATTTGGCTTTGTATTTAATGTTGCGCGGGGCCAATGAGGCCAATCAATGGCTTAGTAGGCCTCTTCTAGTGTACGTTGGCCTCTTCTAGTGTACGTTGGCCTCTTCTAGTGTACGTACACCGCGCTCTGAGGAGACTCTCTTCTTCTTCTTTTGCCGCTACAGTTCATGGCGAACCTGGGCCTCCCTTAAAAAACCTCTCCAACTGGCACAGTCTTTCGCCAGCAGCCCCCAGTGCCGCACGCCTAGATGGTTAATGTCCTCTTCCATTTTGTTGCGCCACCGTAAATGTTGCCGTCCTCGACCGCATCGCCCCTCGGGGTTGGATTCACAGCCCTTCCGGGTCGGAGCTGTGTTTTCCATGCGCTCAACATGACCTAGTCATCTTAGGCGTTGGATCCGAAGACGCCGTGCTATGTTCATGTCGCTGTACAGCCCGTAGAGTTCACTATTCAGTCTTCTCCTCCACTCCCCATTTATGCAGGTCGGGCCGAAAATCGTACGTAGAATTTTTCTCTCAAAACGACCAAGGGCTTCCTCATCCGTTTTCGATAAGGTCCATGACTCTGCGCCATAAAGCAGGACCGGGATGATAAAGGTCTTGTATATGGTCACCTTGGTTTTTCGAGAAAGAGCTCTGCTTCTCAATTGCCTCCCGAGCCCAAAGAAACAGCGGTTGGCAAGAGTTATTCTGCATTTGATTTCGGCACTGATGTCATTTCTGCATGTCACTGCTGAGCCTAGGTAGATGAAGTCCTTGACTACCTCCGAAGTATACCTGCCAATATGTTCGCCCTGGCCAAGACGCCGGTGGTTCGTCTCCTTTTTCGACGAAAGCATATATTTCGTTTTGCCCTCATTTACCGCCAGTCCCATTTTAGCCGCTTCCGTCTCAATGCTCGTAAAGGCCTCAATGACATCTCGCTGAGTTCTTCCAATTATGTCAATGTCATCGGCATATGCGAGCAGTTGAGTTTTGCACGATCCTTTCAAGGACGATGTTGAAAAAGTCACACGATAGCGTGTCGCCCCGTCTAAAACCTTTTTTGATATAAAAGGTATCGGTTAGGTCGCTACCGACCCTGATGGACCAGCGAGAGTTCTCCAAAGTCATCCTGCACAATCTGACGAGTTTGGCAGGGCTGTCAAAACTAGACATGGCGTTGTATAGCTCGTCTCTATTTATACTATCGTATGCAGCTTTAAAGTCGACAAACAGGTGGTGGATGCCGATCTGGAACTCGTTTGTTTTTTCCAGAATCTGCCGACTGATATGGACCAATCAGTTTATTAATGAACGATTTCAAGCGATGTTCAGTAGACTTATTCCTCTGTAGTTGGCGCAGACAAAGGGGTCTCCTTTCTTGTGGATTGGGCAAACGATACCAAGATTCTAAGGCAATCCCGTCGTAGAACAGTCAGCTTTCATCGCCTCGCAGATGAAGTTATTGACCGAGGTCATTACACTTGCATTAGAAAGCTGTTGATCTACACATTGTATAAGACATCGTTGGGACAAGATTTCCCGAACTCTGGTGTTCTCTGTGTTTCAAGACAAATCCTTATCCTTCGCATTAAGTTATAACACTCGTTAACCGATTGATTAAAACCACATAGTAGACTACATTCACCTTGTGATTAAGTTGTAAAACAGTCCCGTTGTGAGCATGAAGCATCTCAGACTCTGGCCAGAGTATTCTTAATCAGATTCTGATGTATCGCCAATAGATGCTCGCTTAGCTTGCCCAAAATGGAAAACTTACTTCAACTCTTTCTGGCGTTCTTAGAGGTCTTGATACAAAATAGTGTCCGGTGTAAGGATGCTGCTGAATTGGATCGACCTCACGTTGAAAGAGAATACCAATGACAGCGATAGTGGCGTCCGATCTACGTATGTATGCTGTGGAGTAACGAATAGAAATGATCAGATCACAGAGGTTCATGTTGAAAAAAATCAAGGAACTTACCGTCCTTACGCCGGGCACATAGTACACCGGTAAGACTGTGCTATTGCATGTTTCTTCCGACGCGGCATGAATGGTTATTTTCGGATGATTTGTTAGATTCCAAAGAAAAAAATCGATGTACATCGATTCGATTATGTACATCCAAGCTCCTTCAGCCAGGCCACGCGCACTGCAGAAGAGACGTGAGCACCATTTCCCTTTAGTTTCTTCCGGCGGTTGAAGTGATTGATTTTCGTCCATCGTTCAATACACAGTCGTCTCCCTTTAGTTTGATAGGCCTCATGCCTAATGGTTTCTTTGCATTATAGGTAGATGGATCTTCTTCAACCTACACACAGGCACCTGTTGAACGGTATAGCCTGCAGCTACAGCTACCAAATCGGCAGCAATAGAATCGATTAGTTTCGTGTCGGGGAAAAAGGTCGGTAGGTGTGAACCCGGATGGGTGAAAATTCACAATTTTGCCATGTCGAAACCGGACCGAAAACGATTCAAAGCCTAGGAAAGAGAGAACTATGAGCAAGATTCACCCAATATGTACATATATAGATACGGTATACATACAGGGCGTACGTGTATGTGTGTATACCCTGCTGCTGTCTGTCGCCGAAGTGAGATCTGCGCCTTATAACAACCAGACACTACATGGTATAGAGAGAACGCGTTTATTTTAATTCACGTATACCAAAAAGAAATTGCCCGGAAGGGGAAGGAGGAGGGGAGGATAAGGCATCAATAAATTCGAATATTCTCAACGAACGGAAGATATGTATGTGCATGCAACTGATTTTCCTAATCTCGTTGAAACCCTGCAACATATTTCCGGCAACCATCGCACGCATTTCCTTTCCCTCACCAAAAAGAGATTTTCTTTCCCCCGGCCGGTGTACATAGTACACAGTACCATCATCGAACCGTGTGATGACTGTACTTACTATATTCTATTAAGGATGAAAATGTACTGCCTGTCTGCCGCTGTCTTTTTCTCTTTCCTTCCCCTTTCCAGCCCCGGAAAACAATACAAATTACAAAAAGAAAATTTGGAATTTGAATGAGAAAATTGAATTTTGCCAGCTGGCAAGCCCAACAAAAAGGAGGCCTACTACCGGTCATACTCCCTCCTCAACCGGCAGCAGCAGCCAGCCCCCCTTTTAAGAGAATAGATTAACAACAGAGAAATGAAACAAAGCGTATTTCTATCAGCAGCTCCAGTATTTTTAATTTGCAATTAAAAAACAATCACAGTGATATTTTTAGTTAGGTATTTTTTTTTTTATCATTTTCTTGTTATTTTGTTTGAAATGGGTACAATAATATAAAGGCGAAGTTCTACTTCGGGTAAAACACTCTTGCCACCAAAAAAAGACCAACGAATTAGTTCCTTCCACCTTTCTCGTCACATTCGCGCCTCAAATGCCCACTCTTACCGCAACTGTAGCATGTTTTTGTTGTATCCGGACAATACTTTGAAATGTGGCCGGCTCGGTTGCATTTGTAACATGATAAACTCGAATTGGAAGAGCGATTGTCGTTCATCTGATCCGGGCAATTGCGGGCCCAGTGGCCCAGTTTGTTGCATTTGTAGCATGTTGGATTCTCCATTTGGGTGCAGTCTTTGGAAATGTGACCAATTCCGTTGCAACGATAGCAACGTTCCGATTCCTCGGGGCAAACGCGAGCATAATGCCCGGTTTGGTTGCATTTATAGCATTTCTCACGATTACCAAGTCCACCGCGACGCACGTCGCGTCCATCACGCAAACCGGAGTTACAGTCACGGGCATAATGACCCGGACGATTACATTTGTAGCAAGCTGACGATGATGACATTATTGATATATGCAGTACTCTTGTAACTTGTCGAAAAAAAGAAAACTTTCCTTTTTATTAATTGAATTATTTAGTAATAAACTGAGTTTACACCTCCTCTACTCGAAGCGATTCAATCGAAAGGGCGAAAAAAAAACCTCCAAAACTACGCTTCACCACCACGGCACACTAAATGCAAATCGAAATGGCTGCCGTTCAGATAATGCCTCCGACTAGTGAGAAAATAAAAATGCCCACAAATACCGGCTGCAGTGCGGCTCGTGTTGCCTCGTTTATGTGGGTTGTTGATAGATAATTTCTAAATTCGTGCTCTCTAGGTTGGTGGGCCTGTTTCTTTCGCATTTCAATGCCGGTAGGTACTATGCCTTAAGGGCGGCATTACATTTGCACATGCTTTTTTATTTCGATTTTATAATATTTTTTTAGTTTATATGAAACATTTCCTGGCGGGATGACATCTTAACATTGTTTTAATGTCTTTCGAGGCTAAATAAGTATAGGCATACTCAGATTAAATAAGAATTTCTATATGAATCGGTGGTACTACTTTAATGGCAGCCGTCAACTCGGCATATCTCACTTTCACCCGAGTGTAGGAATATCCGCGTGTGCTTAGGGCCACGTTATACTAGCTTACGTGCTTACGTTATATTGTTTCTTAAATAAACTAAAATCAGAAATTAAATATGACGTTAAAAGGAAAAATTCAAAATAGTTCATAAGTAATTTGGTCGTTCACACAATTGTGTAAAATTGTGTAAATCAGTGGTTTTGACAGATCGAAAAAATTAGCACAGAAAATCAGAACGATCTAGACACCGTGTTTACGTTATATCGTTTCTTAAATAAACTAAAATCAGATATTAGATGTGAGGTTAAAATTTAACAAATAACTGGGCCTGGAAAAGGACACTGTAGGTCGTAAGCAAGAATACTGTGAGCAAATTTTTGTAAAATTTAGTAATTCAATGGCTTTGTCAGAGCGGAAATTGTTAGTACATATAGAAAATCTGAACAATCTAGACACGGTGCTTACGTTACATCGTTGCTCAAATAAATTAAAATCGAAAATGAAATCTGACTCTAAACGAAAGATCCAAAATAGTTTACCAATAAATTGAGCTGGAAGAGGACACTGTAGGTCGTAAACATGAATATTGTGAGCAGATTTCGATTTTGGTAAAATTTAGTAAATCAGTGTTTTGACAGATCGAAAGTTATTAGCACAGGAATTCTGAACAATCTGGACACCAATGAAGTGCTTATGCGACCACCCAATGGGTGATATTCACATTTTAAGATAGACCTAAGTAAACATTTACTATCGAAAATGGCTTCGTTCTTCAAAATATTCTCTATGAAGACCGATACACTTCTGCAGGAGTTTGAACCAATTTTTCTACTCATATTGAGGTAGATCCAAAATTAGTGATTTGAACGCATCAATTGCTTCTTGAAGCTCGTCTTGAAAGGTCCATACAGTCCATTGTTGTTTAGTTTCGTGTTCATGACTCGAGGCTTGTCATAATTTTGCCTAGACTTTGTCAGTTCTTTCGAAGTATGTACTGCAATGGAATTTTTTTCAATAATTTTTTGGGACCAATCGTCACGAGCCGTTCTTTGAGTCGTTGTCAAATTGTGGTCATCAACGGTATCCCAGTCGAGCTGGGCAGCAAGGGATTAAAAATCGTAGCGTATGCGGACGACGTGGTCATCCTAATATCAGGGATGATCAAGCCCTTGGTTTGATGAGCAATGCGGACAAGCCTATGTAGCAAAGCAAGACGCCTACCTAGCCATGCTACATAGACGGACGAGAGCCGCTCGTGAATACTAAGAGCAGAAAAGGTGAGAGGAACACACGCTTTTAAGGAAGAAGAAGAGAGAGCATGAGAGATGCATCTATAGGTACGACGGTTGCAAGTTTTAAGAAAAAGTAAAAACGAACATTACAGGTCTATAAAGCCAGAGCGGAAGCCTGCAGGGCTGAAGACCGACAACTAGAAGGAACACTTCTGTGGACAATTTAACGGCGATGAACGAGCTAATACCAATGTCAGGCAGAATGATCAATTCGCAACGGACGAAGATGCAAGAGGATTCCGTCCACCCGACCTAGATGATATTAAGCTGGTAATGTCGAAGCTTAAGAATAAAGTTGCGGGCCCAGTCGGCCTATCTACCGAGCTTTTTTTTTATAGTTCGCGCAGGTTCAAGAGTCATACTCTTATGATGTTTGTCACACAGCCTGGGCGGAGTGCAGATGGTTTGAGTTATAGATGTTCGTTCGCTACTCTCCAGGGTGGTTGTCCTAAATGGCATTTGAGAAGAAATCGACTGAATTTTCACGTTGGTTGTAGTTCTCAGCAAATGTTTCATGCCATTATGGTGTTATATTAGAACTACACACACGGAGCATACATTTTAAAGTGACCGTATACTGTGAGTGTTATACCTTCACCAGTATTTTGATCACTTCCCATTCACACCCGCTGTGTTGTACAATCTTTCCGTATAGGAATTGTATTTCTTGGCTGTGGACAGATCTTGAACTACAGACCTACCACTGCTCCACGGCCACCCCCACTTTCGTATCAAATACAAGGCGGCATGCGGCATTTTCAGACTTAAAGAAATGGCCACGGCAGAGCTCTGCCACTTCTGTCAACGAATTTGTCCTCGCCTGCTACGAACTACACCACATCTTACTTCGACTTGGTGGTGGTCTAATGGACTCTCACTTTCTCTTTCGCGAAATGCATACTTCTGATTTTCACCGATGGCTCCCAGCTGAATAGTTCAGACTCTGAAACTGTGGGTCTGTCGTTGAACCTTCTCAAACAACACAACAGGTGGCAAAATGAGGATATCAAGAATCAACCGACAAGCATCGACAGTCAAGTCTATGTCTTTTTTGGGTGGACAAGACTCCGGGATCCAAGCCATTAACATGGCTAGACTCTGCTGGACAAAATATCCAAGCTGGGATCTATGGTTCGACCGATGGGGAATACTTAGTGAATACCTTATTTGGGCTACTTCCATATTTGTAGAGCTCAAGCTAATAAGATACAGCACCAATGCCCCCTATTCTTGGGCTAGAAAAATTGCTACTCGCATTCTCATGCTACCGATTACATTCGGGAGTAAGATCTCTGTCACGAGAACAAGCTCATGCCCACTGAAGAGTAGGACGACTGGTTTAACATAACCTCAATGATCTTGTAATTCAATGCACTTCTAGGAGGTTTCAATGAGAAACTAGATAAAAGCTTAACCCACACGACGATAAGAAATTTAGGTCTGCAAAATGTATGATGAGGACGATTCTCATTCATACGGGATATAAGCAAAACGTATGTATGTGTGAAGACCAAAAAAATTACCGTGAACAACTTGTAATGGAGTCACAGTCGAGCTCAGATGACTTTTGCATGCGTGTTGGACAAAAATGATAGAAGATATGCGGAACTATCTCCCCTGCGAGTTCTCGCAGCTCCATTAAGGTCGATCATAAGCCACTCAATGTCTTCCATGTTAAATCCAGACTAGGCGACGCATTGTGCCCTGATTACCCCAACTTTCTCATAATGCACACAAACTTAGCGACCTGTCAACACTTTTACAGTCAAGTTCCATGTCGAATATCTTATTTCCAGAAGGTCTTACTTAAGACCTAAGTTGACAAAAATTGAAGGAAACCGAGCGCAATCCCGTCATGGTCGTGTCATATGATTAGCATGTAATAAGGCATTTCAATCAGCTGACTCAAGCCCACTCAAGTCTATTTAATATAACCCTTCTGCCAAATAATCATGATCAGGAATCTCGTCTACTCGCCAGCGACAAGTGACAAATACATCGGACATAGGTAGATAGGTAATTCGTAGCCTCCACGAGGGGGGAGTACACACCTAGGTCAGGTAGACCTTGTGTGTTGCTACGAGGGGGACGACCCCCTATTGATGGAACCATTTTACGCTTCTTACACAATTAAGAAGATCAGTTATCCTTGTCCGCTGGACGTCAATTAGGTCGCTAAGGAAGTGGGATCCTAGGTATTGTTTCCCACTATGACAGAGGGCTGAACAGGCGCAGAGCAGGTGTTGAATGAACTCAACCTCCTCTTTGTCATCACAGCTCCTGCAGAAGTCATTCGAAACTTGCCCTAGTCTTTGGGCATGACTGCCAATAAGACAGTGATCAGTGATGACACCAACGATTATGCTGATGTCAGTTCGTTTTAGGGAGACTAGTCCCATGGTTCTCTGTCGGCCAAGTCGTGGCCGGATTTATCTAGTGGTTAGGCAGATATGCCCTTGGGTCCATCTCAGGTTCGTCTCAGTCATGACTTGATTCGTCAGCTCTAGTTTAATGGCTACTAGTGGTGTACCAGCGTATGCCATGTTAGTTCACTGCGTCGTTCCTTGTTTGGCGAGCATGTCAGCTCTTTCATTTCCTGAAATGTCGCTGTGTCCTGGTACCTATGAGAGGTGTATGTTAAACTGTTCAGCCATCTCGTTGAGAGATATGTAGGCAGTCGAGGCTTGTCTTGGAAGTGTAGGCATAAGACTCCAGCAAATTCAGGCTGTCAATGAAGATTCGAATATCTGTGACTGATATCACGTTCTACCTTAGCCAAGACAGGACTTCCTTTATTGCTAGCAACTCCGCCTGGAAGACGATGCAATAGTTTGGTAGTTTTAAGGCCTGTCTTAGTTTCAATTGATTGCAAAAGGCTCCGCTACCGCGTTCTTGGTTTTTTACCCATCTGTGTAAAAGTCCACGTAGCCCGTGCGGGATCGCGCTTGTCGGGAACATTTTTGTCCATCTGGGTACATCTGACATAAGACGCAGAATAACTCATAACTCATCACAACCGCTGCTTCTTGACTTCAAGAGGTAAGTGGAGAAGGAAAATCTACACAATCCATCTAAAGCGCAGGTCCATTTCCGTATCTTATCGTTGGTGTAAGAGGTTATTGGCCATTTCGAGACTATAATTCTGTTGTGTTTAAACAGGGTAGGGGAAAAGGGTTAATCATAAGCTTACGTCTAAGATGACACCACGCTCTCGGATCGAAGAGTTTTAAGTCCAACTTGGAGACACACCGCATATGAGGATGACGGCGTTAAAGGTGATGTAAATGGGTTGAAAGGGATCGTTTTCTGATTAAGGCCCATGTTAATGACAAACTACTGCGCCATTTAAGTCAGTAAGTTCCTCGTAACGCAGGCAACCTTGATCGATTCGTTGGAGTACTTCTCCGTATAATCTCGAGCAAGACACTTCAATATCACCAATCCGAATCAGAAGGTCTCTGAATCTAAGCCAAGTCATAGGAACAAGGCCACTAGATTCGTGGAACAGATGAGCGAGCTGGTGATGCAGGTTGAAGTCCAGGCCAATCCAGGAAAGTTGTCTTACTTTACTAAGTTGTGCATTTTAACAATTTATAGCACTTGTGGCATATGCAGCTGAACACGTCCATTTGAAACCCTACAACAGTCATAAGTGTCAACAGTACTTTAGCAACTGACAGTTGACACTTTTTTGACATACGAGCGACGGAGGAATATTTGCATGAAACAGCGTAAATAAAGAAGAAAAATATTAAATTCACACCAATTCGCGGAGCAATAATTAGAAAAGAGCCACGACAAGATGGGGAAAAGGCAGCATCAAAAGGATAAAATGTAAGTTTCCCATCAAATCAAGTCAAGCTTTATGTTAACACTTTTCTCCTTGCAATTAGGTACCTCACGTACACCGAATGGTCGGAGTTGTACGGAGGAAAAAAGTTCGAATCAGCAGAGAACGAACATATCAAATTCAAAAGACTACCCTTCGACCACTGCTGCATAACAATGATACCCTTTGAGACCCCATACAGCGATCGAGATGGGAACGTCTTCGAGCTACAGGCAATCATCGATTTCCTTAAGACCTTCAAACTGAATCCAATCACAGGAAAGCCACTTGACGCGAAATCACTGTGTGCGTTGAAGTTCCACAAGAACGCCACTGGGGAATACCATTGCCCGGCTCTCTTTAAGCCCTTCACAAAGAACTCCCACATTGTAGCGGTTGGAGTTACAGGGAATGTGTTCTCATGGGAAGCGATCGATCAGCTAAATGTTAAAACGAAGAACTGGAAGGACCTGGTCGATGATACACCTTTCCAGCGAAAGGACCTGATTACAATCCAGGACCCACATCATTTGGAAAAGTTTGACATATCCCGGTTCTATCATATCAAGAAGAACTTGCGTGTTCTAACCGAGGACGAGATAGCAGACAAAGTACTAGGCTCGAAGGGCAGGATAAAGTCGATGAATCTCGAGACGAAAGAAACCTTAGCACAACTGGAGAAGGACTACCAACCGGCTGAGGCACCCGCGGCGGCTGAGAAAAAGTTGGTGGACAAGTTTAATGCCGCCCATTACTCAACGGGCGCCGTAGCAGCGAGTTTTACATCCACTGCGATGGTACCTGTTTCGAATCACGAAGCAGCAGTTATTGATGACGATACCGTCAAGTATGAACGGGTTAAGAAGAAGGGCTACGTCCGGGTGACAACCAACTTTGGGCCGCTAAACTTTGAGATATATTGCGACTCGGTGCCGAAGGCGAGTGAGAATTTTATCAAACACTGCAACGACGGGTACTACGACGGCACCAAGTTCCACCGATCTATCCGGAACTTTATGGTATGGAAGAAGAGACCTTTTCTAGTCGGCTACTAACTATTCATTCGTAAACAGATTCAAGGGGGAGATCCTACAGGCACTGGGACAGGCGGCAGTTCGATTTGGAATAAGAAATTCGAAGACGAATTCAGACCGAACCTATCACACACCGGCAGAGGTATCCTTTCTATGGCCAACTCTGGTCCCAACACGAATTCTTCCCAATTGTAAGTACTTAAGCTCTATTTGCCTGCCTTCTGGTCTGACTTTTTTTCCAGTTTCATTACATACCGCTCCTGTCGTCACTTGGACGGCAAACATACTATTTTCGGCAAACTAGTCGGCGGTATGGACACACTGAACGAAATGGAGAAGATCGAAGTGGACAATAAGGACCGCCCAATCGATGACATTATTATTCAGAAAGCACAAGTCTTTGTCGATCCATTCCAAGAGGCCGAAGAGGAATTGGTCAGAGAACGAGCTGAAGAAACCCAGAAGCAGGAGCAAGCAAAGATCGAGACAACGAAAAAGAAAAGACTCAACCAAAAGCTGGAGGTATACAGGGAAGGTGTAGGTAAATACCTCAACCTGAATAGTATAAAGACAGAATTGGCAAAGAGACCCGGTCCATCGTCAACGCTTTCGAATGTGCCCGGTAAGAAATTGTGCAAGGCCCCGTCCGTCTTTGGTGACTTCAAAAATTGGTAAAAAATAAAGTTAAACAGTCGAATTGGTGTGTTTTATTATATCCTCTCTACTTCTCTCGTTCCCGCCATTGCTCCTTGAGTTCATTGAGTTTTTTGTGCCGTCGACTCTTCTCGGCAGATTTCTTGTTCTCGATGGCCTTTTGCTGCGCTTCTATCGACTTCTCGCCATTATACAGTAGATCTAACTTGTTAAGTAATATCCTTCGTGCCTCGTCTCTATTGCGGGACGCGATCCTGTGCGTGTGACACTTGACGATGATGTTTGTGGGCTTATGTCTGAGCATGACGCAGTTGGAAGTCTTATTAACCGCCTGTCCGCCGGGCCCACTTCCCCGGACAAAGGTCTCTTCTAAATCCGATTCGTCTAATTTGGGATATTTTGAATAGTCGAGAGTGTGCTTGCAACAGAGCTGAAGCTGTAGCTTAACCATGGGGCATATGCGTAGAACTAGAGAGGTCGGCCTACACAATGCGGCCATTCTTTAGCAGAGTTTCTCCTCGCTAGAACAAACGCAGTCAGCAACAACAACATTTCATTTAGATATTCGACTCTCGTGTACCTTAAAGTTAAATGTAATCTCGTTACTGTCCGTGAGGGTGCTGTTTGACCGAAACTCGTCGCGGATTCTTCGTAGAAAATACGATTTGTCGGTGAAGTACAACTGGTTGCCGTATCTAATTAAGTATTTGTATAAGCGCAGGATTTGCTGCTTGGAAGGATGCGGCATATTAGCGATAATTTACGGCGAGTTTGAGCATAAATTACTGTCCACCTGCTATCCACTTGTATAATTTACAAAATCGTTTGACAGTACGCAAGCTGTCAGAAACAGGTGATTTCTAATGTCAAACGCAAAGTGTCGGCTTGACAGACTGTGAACACGTTCAACCGATACGTTCACGACGCGTTGATTGGCTTTATTTGAAACATTGACAGGATGCATGCTGTTAAACAAGTCTTCTGCTTAGCTCATCATACAAAGACCTTAAGTATGTATGTAATTGTTTATTTAGTAATCGTGTACTAGATATCATTAGATTGATCATAGTAATCACTGCTTTCCCCTTTTCAAGCGATCATATTTTAGCGCAGGAGAATCTCACCTTTGCTGGTCGGAGCACTTACTTTTGAGACTCGAAAACCTCCTGAGTTTGGAAACCTTGTCGTCCCATCAGGTTTAAATGTTTCCGTGGCAGAGTTCCGGGACCAATGACGCTGTATCCACTCCTATAATTGAAATTCAGAATGCGATCATCCTCATCACTTCGAGTTTTTTTTTAAGTAAATCTATAGCATTCAAAGGCCACGTCTGCGATACTGAGCCATAGATTTAACAAGGAGTACTTCGATATAGCCTTCATCCAGGAACCATATACGATTAAAGACCAGATCGAAGGACAATCAGGTGAGCTGCTCTACGACTCCACAAATTATGGACGCCCTAGAGCTTGCATAATGATTAATAACACCATTAAGGCCATTCCCATTCCAGAATACACGAATAAGAATCTGGCAGCTGCCACTATCCAGCTATCCACTGCGGAAGGTAGGTCAGATGCCGTAATTTGTTCAGCCTACCTTGCGGGTGACTCCACCGATCTCAGCTTCACACCCCACTGAATGAATTCTCTTTTAGAATTAATTTTCAAGAACAACCTTGATATCATAAACCGTGGAAATGGTCCCACCTTTATGAATAGAATTAGAGAAGAGGTATTAGACCTCACCCTAACCACCCCGTTCATAGGTAGCTCTATCCTTAACTGGCATGTCTCAACAGAAACATCGATGTCAGATCATCGACAGATCTATTTTGGCATTAAAGTAGGAGAAAGAATTACCAGAACATATAGACCCCCGAGAGCGATCGGAAACTGCCCCAACAGCATCAGAGATATAGACAGCCTCGAACTTAACTGTGACAGCATTAATGCTACCATCCTATCTGCCTTTCATAACGCTTGCCCCGAGAAAGTTAAGTCAGGCAATCGTACCACTCTGTGGTGGATCAGCAAACTGGCCAAGCTAAGAGCACTGACTAGAAAACTGTTCAACAAAGCTAAACGGACTGATGACTGGACACAGTACCGTGCCGTGCAAGCGACGCACGCTCTTCGTCTTCGATACCATCTTGCCCTCCTCGGAAATCTTCATACCATTTGTAAACATTTTTTTTTTTTTCGACAAATCCTCATCACCAAAGACTTTCTGCATCATCCTCAACGAATCAACCGGGGAAAACAAAACTTAATGAATGAAAATCGCTTTAAGCAGCTCACAAAACGAAGCGTATCTCAAGCTTACTTACTTAACGGGCGCTACAGTTCGGGGTGAATCTCAACTAACATGCCTCTCCACCTAGCCCAGTCTTTTCCAGTGCCGCACGCCCAATTGGTTGAGGTCCCTTTCCACCTATGCGCGCCACCTTAGGTGCGACCGTCCTCTATGTATTTATTCGTCCTTCGGGGTTGGATTCAGCCATCTTAGGCGTTAGATCCTAAGACGCCTGACTAGACTCATATCGCTGTACAACCCGTACAATTCGTGATTGAAACCCTCTGTGTTTATAGGACCGAAAATCGCACGCAGAATCTTCCTTTCGAAACGACAAAGGATTTCTTCATCCGCTTTAGATAGAGTTCATGTTTCTGCGCCGTATAACAGGACCGGGATAGTTAAGGTCTTTTATAAGGTCAACTTGGTTTTACGAGAGAGGGCTCTACTTCTGTTGAAGAAATCACACGATAGCGCATCGCCCTATCTAAGTCCTTTTTTGACATCAAAACTATTGGTAAAGCCATGTCTCCACTAGAGTCTATTGTGAGCGAATACACTATTCGAATAGAGCTATAATGGAAACGCTTTAGTCACTATTAGGCGTCCATTCTCTGACTACTTTTTGAGAGCTCTCTATTCTCGAATAGACAGTCTATTCGCTCACTTTGGAAAATAATTCAAAATTAATTGAGTCCGATTCGGATCGAGCATTCAAAGTCATCCTGCATAGCCTGACGAGTTTAGCAGGTATGTCAAAGGTAGACATAGCGTTGTATAGCTCGTCCCTAATTACGCTGTCGCATGCGGCGTTGAAGTCGACGAATAGATGGTGAGTGTCGACTTGAAATTCATTAGTTTTCTGTAGGATCTGGCGTAATGTGAAAATTTGATTGATGGTGGACTTCCCTGGCCTGAAGTCACACTCATACTATCAGCTTATCTACAAACGGTTTCAGGCGTTCACACAAAACGGCAGCGAAGATCTTGTATGCGACATTAAGGAGGCTTATTCCTCTGTAGTTGGCGCAGTCAAAGGGGTCTCCTTTTTTTGTGGATCGGGCAAACAATGCTTAGACTCCATTCCTTTGATCATATCTTACAGATGAGCCGGTGCATGCTCCTAGCCAGCTCACCCCCAGCTGCTTTGAAGAGCTCAGCAGACAATCCATCTGCGCCCGCAGTTTTATTCGACATGGCAATCTCAACTTCGTCGAGGTCAGGTAATTCTCTGCAATCCTAGTCATTAAGAAATGGATTATTCTGCCCGACGGCGGTATGTTGGCTGTCATCGCCGCTATACAGTCTGCAGAAGTGGTTTTTCCAAATTCTCAGCACCGACTGCAATTTAACTACTAGATGTCCGTTCTCATCCTTACAGGCCTCCGTTCGGGCTTTATAGCCTTGAGACATTCGCTTTATCCGTTGATAAAATCTTCGAACGTCGTGCCTGCAGTAGCACCTCTTCAAGTTTTCAATCGCCCGCTTCTCTTGTTCTTTCTTTTTTCTCTTGAGAAGCGTATGTTCCTCTCTTCTTTTAAGCTCGTAAAGCTCACGAGCCACTCTTGTTTTTTTTTGTGTAGTGAGGCTTTGTATGCCTCCTGCTTTTCGCTTTTCTGTATGAATCCTTCTACACTCGTTATCGAACCAGGTGTTTCTTCGTGGTGGAGCTTTAAGGCTCAGCACTTCCGTTGCTCTGCTCTTTAGGGCTTGCTTGCACAGGCTCCATTGTTGCTCTACTGACTGAGTGGAGGATTCAGGTGTATCGAAGAGCTTAAGGGAAACGCGGTTGGCAAAGGCACTGGCGATCTCCCGCGATAGTAGCTTTCCGACGTCATAGCTTAGTGTTCTTACTCTACTCCGAGGTGTTCGTGTTATCCGTTGACGTATCTTGGCTACTAAAAGACAGTCGTCTGAGTCGATGTTCGCTCCTCGGAAAGTACGAACATCAAGAAGAATAGTGGAGGAGTGTCTGACGTCAATTGCGATGTGATCAATCTGGTTGGTGACTGATTGATCTGGCGACCGCCAGGTGCCTTTGTGTATATCGTGGTGGGGAAAGTGTGTTCTGTCTAAAAGAAGATTTCGCTCCGTGACAAGGTCGATCAACCTGTGGATGTGGTGTCATGTAGGCTGCGTTTGCCGACGACCCCTTCAAAGATGGTTTCTTTACCCAGTTTAGCGTTAAAATCTCCTAGTACGATTTTGGTATAATAGCTGAGGCATTTAGAATATGTTCTGTCTAGATCAAAGAAATCATCCTTGTCTTCCGTGGGGGCTTGGACACATATGAGGCTGATGTTACAAAAGTTTGCCTTGATGCGGATCGTTATGAGGCGTTCACTCACATACTGGAAGCTTATGACTTCATGCCTTAGTCCACCTGTAACAACAAATCCGCATCCAAATAGTCTCTGTCCTCTCTCCCTATAGTAGCCACCGTTGTAGATGTCGCAGTTTTTCATCCGCTTTTTACCCGGTTCATTCCATCGAATTCCCTGGATGGCGGCTATGTCCGCATTAGCGGTCGCAGCCGCACGTGGTCTGTTTAGGGACTTTACATTCCACGTACAGAACCAAAGGTCCTTATTTGTTTTAATCAACGGTCAACATAGGTTCGTTCCGTTTTTTTTATCCGAGGCGGGTTTTTCTTTCTGAGCAATCAGTGGTTTTACGGTTATAGTTAGCTAGACCATAGTGCAACCGATACTAATCCTGCTTGGTGGCGCAGGATATTGGCCATTCGGTCTCCTCGGTCAGTAATTTCTCTTATAAGGAAATTTTCCAGATGGTACCACGAAGAGGTGGAAGTAGGACCTGACTAGCAGAACTGCAAGGTGTTCGGCTGCATGGGCTCTTACTCGCTTTTTGTCGGGCCAGCATCCGTCGGCAGTTGCTACGCCATACGAGGCCCTTGCTAGTCCTTTACCATCCACCAGCGTATCTCAAGCACTAATTAATATTTCGAAATGAAAGAAAGAATGAAGCTTGGCTAGGATGTCAAGGATAGTCCTACCAAACCAAAAATAAAAACGTTCCAAGTCCATCGGCGCGGCGCGGGCAGTTTAAATTCAAATTTATCCTCACTTTTTGGACTGGCAAAACCAGTCCCCATACCACCTAAGCTCATCACTTCTCGCGTGCAATCATTTGAGATATCCCCTATTCCTTCTAGATGCTAGGTTATCACCAACGCAATATCGGCGGCAAAGATCTACTACTTTTGCTTAGTTTTGGACCTTCAGAGCAGGGTTCTATGGTTTTCCATAGTATAGGCCCAAGCATAGACTCCTGTGGGACTCTTGTTAGTTTTGAAGGTTTTCCTTAATTTACAATACTTACAAGAAATCTGTGACTTTCTTCTTATCCCTAAGGAGATTCGGCATCACCACGGACTAATCGTAAAAGAAGGCTGTTAGCGCAGACCAACCAAATATAAGACCAACGATTAAAGGTGTGCGAGAAACTTTATTGATGTATAAACGTAACAGCTCCAAACCGACATGATTGTCGCAACAAGTCGAAAAAGCACAAACTCGTACTACCGAAGATCTGCTATTAAACCAGTTGCCTTTTTATCTATGTCCAATCTAGCACTTCAGCCGTCAACGAAACAGACCTAGAAGTGTGCATTATATGGACAGGAAACTATGACCAATTGTCGCTTGTACCATCACATTAAGACTGAACTTTAGAATAATGTCTAAAGCCAGCTGGTGAGATGACACTATTTCGTATGATCTACGTCCATTTAGCACTTTGATGCCTTGGATTAATCGGCATCAAAGTGTGCATAAGGACGAAACCTAAGGGAAAGTTAGACATGCTCGTATGTAAAGGAAAAAATTACTTAAAAAGTAAAAATAATTGTTTTTATTCAATCCTCTTTTATTTTAGTTGATAAAAGCTGTTTATAAATAATTGTCCGGAAACTCAAAGGTTACATCACGTCCAGTCAGCTTTTTGTACACTGAAGTGAAGGTATCGACCTGAAAAACGAGAGGGAAATGTGGAATTAGTATATGGTGCCCGCCCTCAGTCTTGGTCTTATCGTACTAGATTTAGTTTGTAGGATTGTATTCAGTATTTCAAGCTTATAGAAATGAAGTTTTTCGAATAAAAGGTTGAGATAAACTGAAGCAATCATCTACGTCTGTAATATCGGTCGAATAGCTGGTCAATGTTACTATGGAACCGTAAAGCGAACAGACGACTGTGGTCTATCGGTTGTGTGTCACTCACAACATGGTGTGTCGATGGTCCCAATATATTCGGGACCAACTTGACCTGTGAGATGTTTATTTACGCTTATTGTGGAAGACCCTTTTACTGGGAATCAATCGTAGCAGGGTGGCAAAAAAGCGCATGAGTGTGTCGACTATTAGGCGGAGTACTAGCAGACTAGCAGGTGTCTCTACAATCCTTAAATTTGTTCTTATTGTGAAAAGCAAATCGTTTGTTAAGGATCCTAGATGCTTAATGTCTGTCCTTTTTGACAATCACCAGTTGTGGAAATCATTCTGGCAATTAACACAAGGACATTATAGACGACTTACGAGTATAGAGCTGTGTTTGAGGCAAATGGAATATGTTTTTCTCTTGCGAATAAGAGAATAACAATAACGAGTTGCCGCAATAACTTTTGTTGTATGTCCTTTTTGACAATCACCAGTTGTGGAAATCATTCTGGCAATTAACACAAGGACATTATAGACGACTTACGAGCATAGAGCTGTGTTTGAGGCAAATGGAATATGTTTTTCTCTTGCGAGTAAGAGAATAACAATAACGAGTTGCCGCAATAACTTTTGTTGTATGTCCTTTTTGACAATCACCAGTTGTGGAAATCATTCTGGGGAATAACACAAGGACAATATCATAAATTTGAACCGAACCACCTGTAATCGACACACTTATAGTTACTTAAATTGTACACGGCAATAGGCTATTTCTCTTCCTTCCCGTGTAAGGAAAGGCCATAACGAGCTGCCGCATTATTTTAATCTCTGTCCTTTTTGACAATCACCAGTTGTGGAAATCATTCTGGGGAATAACACAAGGACAATATCATAAATTTGAACCGAACCACCTGTAATCGACACACTTATAGTTACTTAAATTGTACACGGCAATAGGCTATTTCTCTTCCTTCCCGTGTAAGGAAAGGCCATAACGAGCTGCCGCATTATTTTAATCTCTGTCCTTTTTGACAATCGCCAGATTAGCAATATCTTCTGGCAAAGAGGTGTGGACATTCAAGAAAATCCAAATTGACTCGTCAACTAACCTTGTGTTCAATGGTTGTCTGTTGATTCTTGTCCAAATGCACCTTAATCAACTGTGTTCCATCAAGCTTGACACGTATACGCTTGCCCACAATTTCGGCAGGGAATACCAGATCCTCGAGAATGGCATCGTACACGGACGTCAGTGTACGGGAGCGCGGTCTCTTTTGTTTCAATGGATTTCTCGATTTCCTCGTAGGTTTCGGCAAAATCTTACGCTCACCAATGAACACAACATGTTTACCGGAGAATTTCTTCTCCAACTCGCGGACCAAACGAATTTGGATCTTCTGGAAAGCCTTCTGCTTGGGAATGGGAACATAAATGATAACAGCCTGCAACAACAAATAAAAACGTTTGAATAAATGCTCCCAGCAATCTGCATACATATATGTATGCAAACTTACTTTCTTGTTATTGAATTCAATTTCCCTCGCACGGGTTATATGAAGATCCCTCAATTGCGGTTTCAATTCCGAGTTCATCTCCAGCTCCAGGAGAGCATGGGCAATGGATTTTTCAAAGTCATCGGGCTCAGCGCCGCCAGGCTTGATAATCTTTGTGCCGATCATCTGGAAAACACAAGACACACACGTTTTTCACTTTAGACTACCATGGGTTGATCGAAATTGTTTATTCTGGTGAGATGGGAACAGGGTATGCTCAGGTCTTAATCCATGAAAATCTACGCCGAAACAGGTCCATCGAATAGTAAATTCAACTTAATTCGATGCCGGAAAACACAGAAATGGCAAGTAATACCTTATTTTGGATAACTTTTTGGTGATTTTCATGGAATTAAGAAATTTCTTCAGAGAGACCGAGTTACAAACCACCGCCGACACTTACTTTCAGGAAAAAAGAAAGAGAGAGCGCCACTGAACACTGAAGTACCTGTCTTTGCGCGACGTGAAGTTGGTTGCAGTTGATATCGTTTGTTTTATGGGAATGTTCGTAGTGTAACGGATTTTTGAAAAATGTTGTCTGTTGGTGGCATAGGTTCTCAAGGGCTTCAGCAACTGGGATTTAGTAATTTCTCTAGTCAGGAGGAAATTCGTGAGAAAACGTAAACGAAAACAAACCTGAAACACTGCTCGATAGCGATTTCATCAGCTAATACCCACTTAAGTGTCAGTGGTAGTACAGGCAGCTTGAATAGTTAGCCCTGCTAGAGCGATAAACTAGAGCGAACGATAAAATCTATATCTAACCGGTTTCAGTGCTTCTTTGGTTAAAGTAAATGCTCGTAGACTCTTTTGACCGCAGCAAGGACGTCCATTCACTCTACATGGCCCTAGACCTTGCATATGTTAATTGAGTCATGTCATTCCCGCTGCTGTCCTGTATTGGCAAATGAGTTTGAAGGAAAATTGACGAGTTCGATTTCAAATATGAAATCAAACGTCTTGGCTAGAGTGTGATAGAAGTCTGCTTTTAGGTCAACAAAAAGTGTTCGAATTAATGGATATCGTAGATATTTTTGACACCTGGTCTTATTGGCGGAAACCGCTCAAGTTGTTTACAAATTGTTCACACAGCTCGACGGAGAAGGCCTTGTAAAGGATGTTAATAACAATTACTGCCATTATTGTAGCTATTCCTCCTTGATTCCAGTTCTCGAAGTACGTCAAAAAGTACAGAAAGCTCATGCCAATTTTGCTGCGTAGCAATGGTTGCAGTCTACCTCGCCACACAAGTCTGTTTGTACTCACTATCAAACCGGAGGATTTTTCCCAAATGCTGCCTTAAAACCAAGCACGTAAATATGTTGCAAGATTGAAAAGAGCAGCTTCGCTCCGTGATTCACTTTATATTTTTTTAACACAGTAGTCAATTTCAATTAAATTTAGCGATTAGATTGCTTTTGTTTGACATTTGCAGTAGATGCTTTTCAAGTTTTTGGCAAAACCAAAAAAGAGCTGTATTGCTTGGTAAATCGCTTTTTATTTTTAAACGTAATGTAGTCCCTTTCATATATATTCTTCAAACAGTTTGCTTTTGACAGACAGGTTTGCGGTAAACGTGTTTCGAGCTTTTGGCAAGGTCGCAAAAGAGCGGTTTTGCTTAGTAATTCGCTTCTTCTTTTTGATCATAGTGGTCAATTTCGCATAGATTTATCAACAAGTTTGTTTTGCACGTACATTTAGACAGGCAGAATACCGCAGCATTTTTTTACCAAAAATGGAACAAGAGCAGTTTCTTTGAATAATTCACTTTTTTACATTTAAATGCAGTGGTCCTTTATAGATGAATTCACTGATTCATAGTTTCATTTTATCGGGCATTTGTAGATATATTTCGAGTTTTTTTCTCTTTTTTAGCAAGACTGAAAAGAGCAGTTTTGCTCCATGATTCGCTTTTTTAATGTTAATAGCAGCGTTTTTTCACAATTTAATGGATTAATCCACTTTTAGCAGACATTTGCGGTAGACGCATTCGAAGCTTTTCTTTTTATCAAAATGGAAAAAGAACAGTTTCACTGGGTCATTCGCTTTGTATAATTGAACGGAAAAACGCATGGAAAAAAAATCTATTACCCTGGGCAACTAGAATCAGGTATTGGTTCCATGCTAACGAATGGACCAACGCAATGTTCGAGCATAGCTCATTCCAGTTATCTATCGAGTCCATTAAATAAGGGACCAGGTTTTCGGGGCTTGGTATGTTCACCCTTTGTCAATCTGTCACACCTCTCAGGACATTTCCAAAAACATTCGTTGTCAAAGAGCATGTCTTTCCACCTGAGACCTGTTTGGTTTGGACGTTGTTTCCCTTTTCTCTCGCTGACCTCCATTATAATGGCTTGGTCGCTGTGTGTAAAGTCCTCGCTCACTCTCCGTGTTATTTTGTTCGTGAAAGAGTTACACGCAAAGGTTATATCGACTATTGACGACTTACCAGCCTTGCGGAAGGTACTTGTAGCACCTGTATTAACTAGGTTTACACTTAGGAGCGCAAACGTTTTCAAAAGGATTCTTCCCGGTGCGTCCATGTGCCTGCTGACCCACTCTGTGGACCAAGCGTTGAAGTCTCCTGCAATTACAAGTATATTGATATTGTTAAGTAGGCCTCCGAACTCCTCCAGTGATAGTCTAGGGGGGCATAATAGCTATAGAAGTGAATTCCGTTTATCCTTACAGTTACGAAGTAATTAACCGGTTTGTGTGAACACCTTAAACCGTTCACAACAGACCAGATCTTCACACTGCTGTAGATCCTGGAAAAGAGCCAAGAAATGTAAATCGACCCTTATAACCTATTTGTCGATTTCAAGGCCGCATAGAGACGAGCTATACATTCCTACCAAGCTCGTCAATGTGTAAGATGACGATGGAGAATTCTCACCGAAACCTTTAATGTCAAAAAAGGTTTTAGGCAAGGCGACGCGCTGTCATATGACTTTTTCAACATTTTACTTAAGAAGATCGTACGAAACTCACAGGTTTACACTAGAAGCAAGATCTTCGAAAAAGTTCGTTCAACTGCTATCTTACGCGGATGACATTGACGTTATTGGTCGAACACAGCGAGCCATCAATAACGCGTTTGTTTGCATTAAGCGGAAGTGGCCAAAATGGGTCTGGCGGTATACGAAGCCAAAACAAAGTATATGCTGTCATCGAGGAAGGGCATTTCACATCGACGTCTCGGAAAGACCGTCACAATGGACGACAATAATAGAAAGGTCCTTGGAACCCTAGTGGCCCTTCTCGATATTGAGGGCGCCCTTAACAATGTTGAACCGCTATCTGATCTGGGTGTTAGGGGATCAGTGATAGAACTGGTACGACAACTGCGTCTCAACTAGAATGGTCAGCAGAGGGACACCACAGGGTGGAGTACTCTCCCCTCTCCGCTGGAACGTGGTGGTCAATGAACTACTACTGTTGCTAGAGCAGAAAGGGTACGCTGTGACCACCTATGCAGATGACATTGCTATTGCCGCCATAGGAACATTTCCCAGCACTCTAAGCGGTATAATGCAGGGTGCATTACATATAGTAGAAACCTGGACGCAGCACTATGGACTTGGGGTCAATCCCAAGAAGACCGACCTAGTACTGTTTACAAATAAATATAAAATTTCGCCCTTCAACCCACCGAAGCTGGGAGGAACCCATTTAATAATCAAAGATCAGGCCAAATACCTAGGCATAGTCCTTGATAGGAGGCCGAATTGCAAATCCAACACTCTTGACCGCGTCAAGAAAGCAACCACTGCCCTCTACAGCTATAATAAAGTGGTGGGCTAAAAGTGGAGTCTCCAACCAAGCATTATGCACTGGCTCTACACAGCAGTCATAAGGTCCATCCTCCTGTATGACATCGTTGTCTGGTGGACTGCTCTGGACAAGGCACTCTATCGAAACCTTCCGGGGAAAGTACAAAGATCGGCCAGTTTATATATAAGCGGAGCGGTCAGATCAACCCCTACGGAGGTCCTAAATATCCTATTACATCTTCCACCGTTGGACCTCTTCGGCAAGTAAGTTGCGTGCGATCTTCGGTCCTGTTTGTGTTCATGGCATCTGGGGGAGAAGATTCAACAACGAACTATACGGGTTGTACGGCGGCATGCGCCTAGTCAAGCGTCTACGGATATAACGTTTAAGTTGGCTGGACCCTGTAGAGCGTATGGACAACACAGCTCCGACCCAAAGAATCTTTGAGTATGAGCCATTGGGACAATGCAACAGGGGACGCCCCCGACTGAAATGGCCCACACAAATGGAGAGGGACCTCAACCAACTTGGTGTGAGCAATTGGTGGCAGCAGGCAAAAGATCGTGCTGGCTTGAAAGGTTTGTTGGTTAAGGCCCAGGTTCATCCCAGACTGCAGCGCGACTTACATACGAAGTCTTCTTCGTAAGGCCTTTGAAATCGCTTTTGTAGGTGCAGTCAATTCGAAATCTGTTTATGTATGTATACCCGAGGCTGTTGGCGGTCTCTGGACATATGGATTTTTCACAATAGATCTGCAGAGCCTATCTCCAACTGATGGATACTTACTTAGGTGGCGCTACAGTCCGTGGTGAACCTGGGCCTCAACCAACAAGCGTTTCCAGCTGGCACGGTCTTTGGCCAGCTGTTTCCAGCGCCGTACGCCCAGTTGGTTAAGGTCCCCTTTCACCTGCGTGCGCCACCGTTGATGCGGCCGTCCTCTGCCGCGCCTTCCTTCCGGGGTGGATTCGAAGACTCTTTTGGCCGGAGTTGTATTTCCCATGTGCTCTACATGGCCTAGCCACCTTAGAAGCTGTATCCGTAGACGTCGTACCAGGCCGATGTCGCTGTACAACCCGTACAGTTCTTCGTTATATCTTCTCCTCCATACAACGTTTGAACAAACGGGATCGTAGGTAGTGCGCAGAATTTTCCTTTCGAAACGACCAAGGGCATCTTCATCCGATTTTGTTAAGGTTCAAGTCTCTGCGCCGTAAAGGAGGACTGGGATGATCAAGGTCTTATATAGTGTCACCTTGGTTTTCCGAGAGAGGGCTCTACTTCTCAATTGCCTCTTGAGCCCAAAGAAACAGCGGTTGGCAAGAGTGATTCTGCGTTTTATCTCAGCGCTGGTGTTGTTGTCGCTGGTCATCAGTGAGGCAAGGTAGACGAATTCCTTGACCACTTCAAAGTTATATCCGCCCATGGTGACGTTCTGGCCAATACGTCGGTGTTGTCCGTCTCTTTTAGATGACAGCAGAAATTTGGTTTTACCCTCATTAATCTTGAGACCCATCTTAGCCGCTTCTACCTCAATGCTTACAAAGGATTGTTATGAGGCGTTCGCTTATATCTCGAAAGCTTAAGACTTTTTGTCAGAGTCTTCCTCGAATAACGAATCCGCACCCGAAGAGGCGCCGTTTGTTCTCCTTGTAGTAGTTCCCGTAGTGGATGTCGCAGTTTTTCATCCGTCTTTTGCCTGGTCCATCCCATCGCACTTCTTGGAGTGCGGTTATATAATTGGTTCGCTCCAATTGATCGCCTGCACCCGGTCTGTTAAGGGACCTCACATTCCAGGTGCAGACTCTCAAGTCCGTTAGTCGTTTGTAGGGGTCGTCAGCTTTGTATCCGTCCGTATCCGAGGCTTGTTGTTGTTTCGGAACAAGTAGGTTTTCACGTGATAGGGATGCTACCCCTAAGCAGGGATAAAGAATGAGATACCAATCTTTTGGCTTTGACAGGCATTTTGACAACTAGCCCCTACAAACGCGTTGCGGTTTGACGGCGTCTTGACTATGTCATTCTGCCTTGTTGCGACCATTTTGCCACGTCTTGACTTTGCACATCGACGTCTTGAGACTATCATTGTGTTAGTCAAAAGCGTCGTTTTTAAATGGAGAATAACACGCATAGTATCGGTGTAATAAAAACAATAAAAACCAACCCCTGCGGGGATCAACGGGCAGACGTACGAAAGAAGGGTATCTCATTCTTTATCCCTGCCCCTAAGCACAACCCACAAGCTGGAGGGCCAGGTTCCTCTTTCCCCAGGAAAGAGTGGGTGTGGGTCGCTGCACACATTGGTTCACTACCTGGCGGGTGCCAGGGTAGCTATTCAGGGGGGCCACGCGGAGAATGTGTGTCAACTTGGATTGAGCAGGGACAGAGATCGAAGCTGGCGTTTGCCATGTTAAACGCGATCAACTTCTTTGCTCTGTTTGCTCGCTCCCTCCCCCTGATGGATACATGTGTGTTATTCGAAAACGTACTGCTATCCACCTTCGTCATCGTAGTAGTTTGGACAAGCAATATGCCTACCCTTTGGCGACAGAGAGGTCAATGAGGGCTGATCACCTCTGATAGCTCGATCAAATAAACCCACTTGGCATCATTTGTTCCATGACGCTTTGATCCTTTCCCGGCAGTGCAGAGCAGAGCACCCAAAATAAAAATCAAAATTCAATTTATAATTTCGCAACAAGAAAACAGATGGCGCGCTTGGGTGTCGTTGACAATTTTGCGAAACGTCATCAAAAAGTCAGTGATGACGGCCGTTTTGTTTACATTTTACATCGTTCTCACTCAAAAAGAAGCCGAGTACGTTGTACGTTGCAAAAGCCCATCAAAAAGAACATGCTGATAAACTATGAGGGAAAAAAATGATAACTAAGCAATATAAGGGGTTGTTGCGCCAGTAAAATGTGCTTCAGTTCATTTAACGATAAGAGCATTTAACTTGCCCAGTTGGATTGGACACAATTTTTCTCCATTTCCAGCTAGATCTTGTCTGTACGTATATTTGAATTGATATAGGACGTATAGTGACTTCTTTAGGTCGTTGACAACGTGTATGATAACAGGTCAGTAGAGGAGAGATCGCTTCGACGCAAGGTTGTACGAAAAACTTTTATTTTTCTTCTCCAGTAAATGCGTTTTATCTGCTTTTGCTTCTGCCTCTCTGTTGTGTAAAATTCGATAAAATCAAAGGGTGAGTAATGCGATTTGGGCCGGATTTAGATGAGATTTGTTTCGATTTTTAGGAAATCATGGCACCTACTGTTCTGGTTACCGGAGGCGCTGGCTACATTGGATCCCATACCGCACTAGAGATGCTTAATGCCGACTACAATGTCATATGCATTGATAATATGTGTAATGCATTTAGTGCGGATCCGAATTCGGTGCCGGAAGCCTTGAATCGTGTCCAGGAGATAACAGGGAAGAAGTTGACATTCTATCGAGTCGACATCACGGATCGGGACAGCCTTAAGGCTGTATTCAAAAAGGTATTTTGTATTTAAAAATGTGCTACCCGTATACGCAGCGGAAAACTTTGCTTATCTGTTTGAGCGGAAATGGCACAAGTGAAGAGCTGATAAAGCGCCAACGCTATAAGTACATACGTACTGCAGCGAAGGCAAACACACTTGACTTAGTTAACAGATCAAGCTGTGCACGTTCGAACATCATGACATGAATAAGGTCGTCGTAAAGGTCAATCTAACATCTTTTCCTTTTATGTTTTTGTTTTTAGCATAAAGTGGATATGGTAGCCCACTTTGCGGCTCTGAAGGCAGTAGGCGAATCATGTCGTTACCCATTGCAGTATTATCAAAACAATATGACGGGTACCAATATGCTGTTGGAAGCCATGGCCGAGAATGAGGTTTTCAAATTTGTCTACAGCTCGAGTGCCACCGTGTACGGTGAACCACAATTCCTACCGATCACCGAACAACATCCTACCGGTTATTGTACTAGTCCTTATGGTAAAACCAAATACTTTACCGAAGAAATCCTTAAAGACCTCTGCACATCGGATAACGTGAGTACATCAACATCGAATTGAATGATTGTGATTTTGTCAATGGCAATCGGTTTCGTTTTACAGCGATGGGCTGTCATTTCGCTTCGTTACTTCAATCCTGTTGGTGCACACCCTAGTGGTAGAATCGGTGAGGACCCTAACGGTGAACCAAATAACCTTATGCCATATATTGCCCAAGTAGCAGTCGGTCGTCGACCATTACTTCGAGTCTATGGATCGGATTTTCCAACGAAAGACGGCACAGGTGTACGCGACTATATTCACATCGTCGACCTTGCCGAGGGTCATGTGAAAGCATTGGACAAATTAAAAAACAATCAGGAGACTGGCTTCTTTGCCTATAATTTGGGCACCGGAACTGGTTGTTCGGTTCTTGAGTTGTTGAAAGCATTTGAAAAGGCTTCAGGGCGACCGATAAAACACGAACTAGTCGCTCGGCGTCCAGGTGATGTCGCTACCAGTTATGCTGATGCTACACTAGCAACTAAAGCACTTGGCTGGAAGGCAAAACGTGGCATCAATGAAATGTGTCAAGATACATGGCGCTGGCAGAAGAATAACCCAAAAGGTTATGCCACCAATTAACGAAATGTTTCTTCTATTCTTCTGTCATCATGATTCGACTATCCAAAGAGATACACACCGGTTGACATAAAACCGAATAACAGAGCCAGTAATCAGTAATCCTAAGAGCGTCAACTAATTTAAATAGAATTTATCTCGGACTATCAAGCTTTACTTGTTGTTTGTCTAGTGTATTTTTTTTAATATGTTTTTCGTCAAACTAGCGAGTGCAAATCACTTTACCGTCATTTATTTATTTCCTCTATGATACATGTAGCAATATTGAAGCAAAAACTTTACCCAACGACACCATGGTATATGGGTCTTTCCATAGCTTCAATTCACTTCAAACGATTCCATGAAAAAAGTATTACAAACCGATAGTGTTTAGTAGAGTTTGCATTTATTTAATTGGTAAAGTTCTTGCTTCGATCGGTTTATCTTTTATTGTGATTATCGTAAGTTATTTGAATTTCTGTACATTTTAGTTACGCATTTACAAGTAGATGTGACCAGATTTAATTGCAAGAAGGAAGAGAAGATATTTACAAACAAACGTACGTATGCATATGTACATATATTCGTCAGCAAATAAATATTTTATTTATATTCGTGTAAAGCAGTTTTACTCTCTCTGCTCATGCCAATCTTTGCTGCGTAGCCTGGATTCGAAGATACCTTTCGAATCGTTAAATTCAAGTTGTCTTGGACGGATTCAATTCTGACACTCACTTTGTAAATGCCGGTGTTCCCCAGGGCTCCGTTTTGTCTCCGACACTCTTTCTTATTTTTATAAATGATCTCTTGTCTGTTACTTCTAATCCAATTCACTCCTTCGCTGACGACAGTACCCTCAGCTTCTCATATTCGTTCACCAGTTTACGACCCTGCACTTCGGTTGTAGATAATGAGCGGCAGCGTGTGTTAAACTCATTAAATTCCGATATCGACAGCATCGTCCAATGGGGTAAAAACAATAGAGTGGAATTTAATGCTTCCAAAACACAATGCTGTCTCTTGTCGTTAAAGCGTATAAATAACCCGCAGCCATTATCCATGAATGGCACTTGCATCTCAGAAACTGAAAAGCTTTCCATCCTGGGTATGAGTGTTGCTCACAATCTTAATTGGAGCGACCATATATTCAGTGTCGCCAAGAATGCTGCGAAATGCCTAGGATTCTTATACAGATGAAAGAAATATTTCTCACCCTTAGATCTGGCTACAATCTATAAGGCGTTCATTCGCCCCAAATTAGAGTTTAACGCTCATGTCTGGTCCGGTGCTTCCAAGACCTCACTGCACCTACTAGACAGAATACAAAAACGAGCCATAAAACTGATAGGTGACTCCAGCATTACCAAAACATTAGACTCGCTGGAACACCGCAGGAATGTTACCTGCCTCTTCCTGTTTTATCGTTACTACCACCAAAAATGCTCTGATGAAATAGCCAGCTGCTTCCGCCCCTTCAACATTTCTCCCGCAATACACGTCTCTCTAGGAATACTCACCAATATACTCTGGAGCCCGCTTTCGGACGTACTGTCAATTATAGAGAATCTTTCATTAACCGAACCACACGAATCTGGAACTCCCTGCCGGATTCGGTTTTCCCCCCTCAATGCAACATGCAAGCATTTAAGATCAATGTCCATCGGCATCGGCAGAGGAACACACGCTTTTCAGAAGAAAGAAGAAAGAGCACGGAAAGCGTGAGATCGAGGAGATGGAGAGATGCTTCCGCAGGAATGACGCCCGTAAGTTTTACAATAAGGTAAAACGAACATGCCATTGCTACAAAGCCAGAGCGGCGACCTGCAGGGATGAAAATGGAGAACTGGTAGTAGAGTCGCAGTCGATGCTGAGGATTTGGAAAGACCACTTCTGCAGACTGTATAACGGCGATGATAGACAGAATACCGCCGTCAGGCAGAACGAGCCATTCGTTATGGACGACAATGTAACAGAACTCAGTCCACCCGACCTAGTCGAAGTCAAAATAGCGATATCAAGACTTAAGTCTAATAAAGCCGCGGGCGCCTGTCTGCTGAGCTTCTTAAGGCGGCTCCTTCTTTTTAACTCGTAGAGCTCACGAGCTGCTCTTGTTCTTTTACGCAGCGAGGCCTTATATGCATCCTGTTTCGCTGTATGAATTTGAAAACAGTATTTCGAAGTTTATCGAAGTTTATTTACATGTACGTAAGGGAAGAGATGGGGGACAGTTATCTGCCACAATCACACAATGCGTGCATAAGGGGAAAATCGGTGGATACTGCTCTGCATAGGGTAGTCTATACGATTGAAAAATCGCTCAGTATCACGGAATTCACTCTAGGTGCCTTCCTAGAAATTGAGGGTACCTTTAACAAAGTTAGTACCGAGGCAACAGTGTCCAGCCTTCATATGGCCCAAATAAGCCCGGGTGTATGCAATTGGATTGGGCAAATGCTGGGTACTCGTATAGTAAATTCGGCGATTGAGAGAGCATGCGGAAGGGTGAGAGTAAATAACGGTACACCACAAGGTGGCGTTCTGTCACCCCTCCTATGGCTCCTTGTGGTCGACGGAATGGCCAAGATTCTGGAGACGGAAGGTTTTAATGTCACGGTCTACGTCGATGACATTGCCATTTTAGTCTCTGGAAAATTTCCGCAGGTCCTCAGCGATAGACTAAGCTATGCACTGATGTTAGTGGATAACTGGGTCAAGGGGCGAGGCCTGGGAGTAAGTCCGGCGAAAACAGATCTGATCCCTGGAAAATCTGCCAAATATCTTGGCATAATCCTGGACTCCAAACTTAGTTGGAGAGAAAATATTGGGGAAAGAATCAGAAAGGCCTACGTGGCACTATATACGTGCAAGGTTTCCCTTGGAAAGACATGGGGCCTCAAACCGAGGTTAGTACATTGGTTGTACACTGCGGTGGTAAGACCTATCCTAGTCTATGGCTCGGTTGTCTGGTGGAAGGCGCTTGAGAAAAAGTGTCATCTTCAAAGTGTGTCAAAGGTTCAAAGGGCAGGCTGTCTGGCGGTGAAGGGATCTATGAAGTTCACACCAATGGCGGCTCTTGAATGCTGAACCTCCCACCCCTGGACATATACTGCGAGAGCGCCGCAACCAGAACTGCGCCAAGACTACAGGAATCCGGTCTCTGGAAAAGGAGTCCTCACGGACATGCATCAGTCTTGGATCGAGATTAAGAACCGTAACGGACTATGTCGCCGACTTCCTTTCTGGGAGAGGAGATTCTCTATCAGAATTCCCTCCTGGGAGGAATGGACCGGTGATTTGGTATGCACGGAAAGTGAACTGGCATTCTACACTGACGAACCCAAAATGGATGTTGGCACAGGTGCCGGAGTCTACTTTGAGTCTCGGGATATGCATCGCTCCTAGAGGCTCGAAGATGGATGCAGTGTCTTCCAAGCTGAGGTCTTCGCTATCAAGCAGACGGCGGACCTGATCAGCAAAGAGAATATCTCAGGAAAAAGGATCAGCATCTATGTTGACAGCCAGGCAGCCATTAAGGCTCTGCAGGCAGCATGGATAAGATCCAAACTCGTCGAACTCTGCAAGGAGAAGTTAGGAGAGATATCCAATGTAAATGAGGTGACCCTTTGCTGGGTATCTGGTCATATGAATATCTCCGGAAACGAGAGGGTGGACGAGCTGGCTAGGGTAGGATCAAGTGCTAACATTGCGCACCACCACTCAGTGCGCTCTACAGGGAGATAGAGACGGAGCTATTAGTGAAAGCCAATAAGCGATGATGTCGCTTAGATACAAGCGCAGCGGCGAGATCAACTTGGCCTGTCTATGATAAGAAAAGAACGGAAAATCTGCTGAAGTTCAATCGTGGGAATATTCGACTGGCAGTCGGTGCACTCACCGGGCACTGCATGCTATCCTACCATGCAGCTCGACTAGGCCAGCCCTACAATGACTTCTGCAGAAGCTGCAGGAAACAAAGAGGAAATTGAATCCATTCGTCACCTGCTGTGCGAATGTCCGGCGCTAGCCCAAAAAAGGAATATATTCCTAGGAAGATACTTCCTTTCGGGACTAGAAGAGGTAGGTAATATTGGGCTGAACAGAATACTGGGATTCTTATCCTCGTCTGGTTGGTTCAGCTCAATGGTAAATGTCTAGGTATGTATGTATGTTGGCGTTACAGCCCATGAAGGACCAGAGCCGAGCTTCTCTCAATCACCCATGTTGTGTGTGATTCAATTTTTCCATAGGTGAAGGGGACCTACAGTTTTATTGCCGGTTCCGAACGGCGAATTTCGAGAAGCTTTTCATGACAATTTTACTACAGGGGGTTTTGTCAGAACCCCGCTGAGGAGAAACACCGTGAAAACACGTTCGATGACATGGCTGTGTCGGGATTCGATCCCGTGTCATCGGCGTCAGAGGCCAACACACTACCCACTGCGCCACGGTGCTCTCTGTCTAGGTATCAACGGGTTAAACAAAACAAGTGGGCACAATGGACTCAACGTAGTCTAGGTGAGCCTTGACTTTCCGTCAATAGGGCACCCATATACCTAACCTAACCTTATCGACATAAAACAAGACTCATAAAAAAGACTTCCCACTGGGAAGTTAGTCGTGTGGGCCTTGCGGGTAGCACCTAGACCACATCTTGTTGTTTTCAAATTCGTGTGTCTCGCTATTCTCTGTCTGTCTCTCTGGGCTCATATTTGAGGCATGGAAAGTTATATGGACAAAAAAGGAAAGGAATAATAAGTTACCACGAGAGTAGTACATTTCTGCATAAGCGTTCAAGCACACGCCCATGCCAAGTTCTACTTAGTACTCCTGCATCTGTATTGATAGTTCCTCCATGCGTACGCGAAACAAATGAATTTCTAATCAAAACAAACAAACGAAAAAGAAAATTATAAATACCACCGTACCCGACTCAATCTGCCAGTGTACGAATCATGCCCAAAATAACATGTCCTCTTATCACCCATTATCACCCATAGCAATTGTGATTAAACCTCCATTACATGTACATCTACAGATAAATAACCAAATCCGTTTCTGTTTTATTAATTGATTTGGAAGAGGAACATTACGGAAAATACTTAATAAGGAGTAGGTTGTGAGGGCGAGCGAGTGGCCTTAGTATCAGTTGAGTTGACACTAGCATTCGAATAGTTAACGCCGGTTGCAGTCGTTTAAATAAATTAGAACTCTTAAACGTAATTTTGTATAGATACAGTACTCGTATAAAGAATCTACAGGAAATATGTATTATAGCAACTGTCAACAGTCCGTCAAAGGGTATGTTTTACAAAGTAGAGCGTTCAATTTATAGCAAACCAAGATGTGATGTAGTTAACGATCGTTTTCTCCTCGTAAGCATCAACCTAATCTTTTTAATGCTAATTGCATTTAATTTGTGCGAATGAAAATAATACGTCGGTCAATAGGCGGAAGTTGTTGTTTATGAGAACCATAGCCTCGACTATTAAGCCCTCAAAGCACATGCCGTCGTTTAGAACAAGACCGCGCGAATCGTCTGTAGTTTGTACCTCCTATCTGTTATTGTCTGGGTTGCCATAACGAAATGGGTCGTCTAAGAGATAACCCTGCTAGAAGGCGAGCGAGCCCCTTAGATGTGTGAAATTAAGGTGAACGAAAGGGCAACTGTGTTTCGAGCTATATACGATAGGCCCGTCCCCCCATTAGATTATGTGGAATTCTCGACAATATTTTGATAACGACCGCGTAAATTGTGTTGACTGCAAAACGATTCATTTCAACATCGAGTTCAAATCGCTATCGATATACTCGTATTGAGTAGCTTATTATGATCAAAAGTGTTTACTCTGCCCGATTGACATTGTTTAAGGACAAAATTTGGTCTTTGTGCTTTGACAGTGTCGAATTGTGTTATCAGTAATCGAAGGTCGATGGCTTAAAGGCTTTGTTTTTGCATGTTTTCGCAATGTTGCATCACTTTCTTAGAATATCTAATTCCCCTACGTTCTGTCTATGTATCTATCTATCTAGAGTTGCTTACGTTGTCATAATAAAATCAGCTGATCGTAGTATAAGCGTGTGTATCTACGCAAACGACAACTTTTCACGATCTCTCGTGCATTTTAGATAAGATATATACTCTTACGTATAGTTAATGAGATAGTCGGTGGTCATGGCTGACAACTGGTTCACACTTAGGATGGGATGACGAAATAAATTCACTAACACTTGACAACTACGTATTTCAAAACAAAATAAGTTTGTTGCTACAACAAAGTCATTATCATTCATTCAAAATATCTATTTTGTTTACACATTTTCTTCTATTTTTTGCAAATATCTTTACAGATTGGCCAAGATTTTACGCGTGTGGCAAATCCATCGGGTGCGGAAATTCTCCGCATTCACTGGAACAAGCCTTACCGAACTGCCTGAGAACGCAGTTGCATTTATTAAAGAATCTGCAGCACTATGCTCACCCGATAAAGTGCACATATGCGATGGAAGTGAGAGGGAGGCACGTATGCTAGTCGATAGACTGGTAGCACAGGGTACTATAAGCCATTTGAAGAAATACGAAAACTGCTGGTTGGCAAGGACGAATCCAAAAGATGTGGCACGTGTTGAGTCGAAAACATTTATCTGCACACCGAAGAAAGAAGAAGCTGTTTGTGGATCTCTAGGCAACTGGATCTCACCGGTAGATATGCAGAAAGCAATTCAAGAACGATTCCCGTCTAGCATGAAAGGGCGTACAATGTATGTGATTCCGTTCTCCATGGGACCCGTGGGATCTCCTTTATCCAAAGTAGGGATTGAGATCACCGATTCACCATACGTTGTGGAATCAATGAGAATCATGACACGTATTGGAATGGCTGTTACTAATCAATTGCAGAAAATACCAGAGTTTGTTAAGTGCCTTCACTCAGTTGGTCGCCCTGAAAACGGTATCGTGGACCTACCTTCGTGGCCTTGTGACCCACAGCGGACGATTATTCTGCACAAACCCGATGAGAATTATATCGCATCATATGGCTCCGGATATGGTGGCAATTCGTTGTTAGGTAAAAAGTGTTTCGCATTGAGAATTGGCAGCACAATAGCCAAACGTGAAGGATGGTTGGCAGAACATATGCTCATTCTGGGCATTACGAATGACAAAAATGAAAAAATCTATATCGCAGCTGCATTCCCATCGGCGTGTGGTAAAACAAATCTGGCCATGATGACACCGACCTTGCCTGGCTATAAGATCGAATGTGTGGGAGACGATATTGCTTGGATGCGATTCGATGAGGACGGACAATTGCGGGCCATCAATCCAGAGAATGGATTCTTTGGCGTAGCGCCAGGTACATCAGCCGACACTAATCCGATTGCAATGCAAACCATTTTTAAGAACACCATATTCACAAATGTCGCCTCCACATCCGATGGCGGTGTGTACTGGGAAGGTTTAGAGAAATCCGTATCGCCCGATGTGACCATAACAGACTGGCTGGGTAAGCCATGGCAAAGGGGCAGTAAAACTCCTGCTGCTCACCCAAATTCACGTTTCTGCACGCCAGCATCTCAGTGCCCAATCATCGATCCAGCATGGGAGGATCCGCGTGGAGTACCAATAAGCGCTATACTATTTGGAGGCCGCAGGCCACATGGCATACCGTTGATCTATGAAGCCAGATCATGGGCGCATGGCGTTTTCATGGGCGCATCAATGCGTAGTGAGGCCACAGCTGCTGCAGAACATACAAAGAAGGTTATAATGCATGATCCATTTGCCATGCGACCATTCTTTGGATACAACTTTGGTGAATACCTAAACCATTGGCTAAGTATGGAGAACAGGGGCAAGGTTCCTAAGGTGTTCCATGTGAATTGGTTCCGTAAGGGTGAGAATGGTAAATTTTTATGGCCTGGCTTTGGAGAAAATTCCCGAGTTTTGGACTGGGTATTTAGGCGAGTGAAAGGTGAGGAGATTGCCAAAGAATCGCCGATTGGATTATTGCCAGCAGATGGAGCTTTACGGACAGATGGTATGGATCTCCCAACGGATCTTCGGAGCTTGTTCTCGGTGCCGGGCGATTTCTGGAAACAAGAAGTGGTGGAGATTGAGAAATATTTTAAGACTGAAGTGGGCGAACATTTACCAAGGCCAATATCTAAGGAATTACAATTTTTGAAAGATCAACTACAGAAGTCGTAGGCTGTAAACGTTTAAGCATTTAATAAAGCGAAAAAAAAAAAGACGAAGTGGGTCTTTAAATCTGAAAATAATTTACTAAAAATAGGTCGACTAAGGTCAGGGGTAAGTAGGAAGTAAACTTGTTTAGTGCGTGACGAAAGGTAGTGTCAGTGTCAGTGTCAGTAGTCGGGCGCTAGATTTTAACAACCGCTGTTAAAGCGATCAATTTCCTCTGCTGAGTCGTTATATTCACCAATTTTCGTTGTTTAATTGATATGTGGCGCTAGCAGATCTAGGAGGGCGAAATAGAATTTTTATTCTGTGGGATCTAGTGAGCCCAAGCAACAGCGGCTCGCCACTTTGGTTAGAGCTTCTAGAACGAGAGCACGGAAAGCGTGAGATCGAGGAGATGGAGAGATGCTTCCGCAGGAATGACGCCCATAAGTTTTACAATAAGGTAAAACGAACATGCCATGGCTACAAAGACAGAGTGGCGGCCTGCAGTAGTAGAGTAGTAGAGTCGCAGTCGATGCTGAGGATTTGGAAATAACACTTCTGCAGACTGTATAACGGCGATGATAGACAAGATACCGCTGTCAGGCAGAACGAGCCATTCGTAATGGACGACAATGAAACAGAATTCAGTCCACCCGACCTAGACGAAGTCAAAATAGCGATATCACGACTTAAGTCTAATAAAGCCGCGGGCGCCGACGGCCTGTCTGCTGAGCTTCTTAAGGCGACTGGAGATGAGCTGGTAAGGTGCATGCACCATCTCATTTGCAAGGTATGGTCGGAGGAAAGCATGCCCGACGAATGGAATCTCAGCATCGTTTGCCCGGTTCATTAGAAAGGAGACCCCTATAACTGAACGAACTATAGGGGGATAAGTCTCCTTAACATCGTATATAAGATCTTCTCTGCCGTATTGTGTGAACGCCTGAAGCCGTTTGTGTATAACCTGATCGGCTCTTATCAGTGTGGTTTCAGGCCAGGTAAATCCACAATAGACCAAATATTTACGCTGCGGCAGATCTTGGAGAAGACCCAGGAATACCAAAACGACACTCACCGCCTCTTCGTCGATTTCAAGGCTGCATATGACAGCGTGTATAGAGATGCGCTATACAAAGCCATGTCTAGTTTAAACATCCCTGCCTAACTCGTTCGACTGTGCAGAATGACTATGGAGAATTCTCGCTGCTCCATTAAGGTCGGTAATGAGCAAACCGAGACCTTTGATGTTAAAAAAGGATTTAGGTAAGGTGACGCGCTGTCATGCAACTTTTTCAACATCGTGCTTAAAAAGATCGTCCAAAAGTCACTGGCCAACACAAGAGGTACAATTTATTTCAAGTCTACGCAATTGCTTGCGTACGCCGACGACATTGACGTGATTGGACGGACACAGCGAGACGTCAATGAGGCCTTTGTAAGCATTGAGGTAGAAGCGGTCTCAACCAAATATCTGCTTTCTTTTAAAAGAGACGGACAACACCGACGTATTGGCCAGAACGTCACCATGGGCGGATATAACTTTGAAGTGGTCAAGGAATTCGTCTACCTTGGCTCACTGATGACCAGCGACAACAACACCAGCGCTGAGATAAGACGCTGAATCACTCCTGCCAACCGCTGTTTCTTTGGGCTCAAGAGGCAATTGAGAAGTAGAGCCCTCTCTCGGAAAACCAAGGTGACACTATATAAGACCTTAATCATCCCAGTCCTCCTTTACGGCGCAGAGGCTTGGACCTTAACAAAAGCGAATGAAGATGCCCTTGGTCATTTCGAGAGGAAAATTCTGCGTACTATCTATAGTCCCGTTTGTTCAAACGGTGTATGGAGGAGAAGATATAACAAAGAACTGTACGGGTTGTACAGCGACATCGGCCTGGTACGACGTCTACGGATACAGCGTCTTAGGTGGCTGGGCCATGTATTATTTTATTTATTTATCAGGCCAGCGATCCATGCAGGATCTGAGCCTGAGCTATAGCTGCCTTCCATCCTTGACGGTCCCGGGCACGTTGCTTCCAGTTGTCAAGACCAAGATGTCTTACATCCGCGATAACCTGGTCTTTATACCGAAGGTTCGGTCTTCCTCTTCTTCCCGAACCCTCTTAGCTGGAGCGTTGATGTCCATGCGCTCCATGTGTTCGAGCCAGTGTAGTCGACGGATCCTTGCCTTCCGGACTACATCTACATCTTGGTACAGTTCGTAGAGTTCGCGGTTGTGTCTTCTTCTCCATTCACCTTCCTCACAGACAGGACCAAACATCCGGCGCAGAATTTTTCTTTCGAAAGAACCCAAAATCAGCTCCGCTGTCCTGCTTATCGTCCAGCTTTCAGCTCCGTACAGCAAGACTGGCAGAATGAGCGTTTTGTAAAGCATGACTTTGGTCTTTCGAGTGAGGAGTTTTGACCCCAGTTGTTTGGACAAGCCGAAGTAGCAGCGGTTGCCAAGGGCGATTCTATGCCGGATTTCCACTGTGGTGTCATTTGTGAAATTTACGTTTGCCCCGAGGTAGACAAACTCCTTTACTACCTCGAAATTGTAACTGTCAAGCTGTTTTTGCTTGACAGCATGTATTTCGTTTTGTCCTCATTGATCTTAAGACCAACTGGTTAAGATCATCCGGTGCATGTTTCGAATGGTTCCGAGGTCCTAGAACCGAGTTGCACGGTGCATCGCGTGTTTTTTAGCGTGGCACGACACAACTGGATCAGTTTTACCGGGATCCCGGCCATCGCCTCAAACAGTTCTTCACGATGAATGCTGTCGTAAGCGGCTTTGAAATCGATGAAAAGATGGTGTGTATCGATTCGAAACTCGTTGGTCTTTTCCAGGATTTGTCGAAGTGTGAAAATTTGGTCTATAGTTGATTTGCCGGGCCGGAAGCCGCACTGGTTGCTGCCGATTAGTGCGGTGCAAAATGGTTTTAGACGTTCACACAATACGCTGGACAGGATCTTGTATGCGACATTGAGCAGGGATATACCTCTATAGTTCTTGCAAGAGGTAGGACCGCCTGTTTTGTGGATGGGGCATATAGAGCTGGTATTCCAGTCGTCGGGCATGCTTTCATCTTCCCAAATTCTGCAGATGATCTGGTGCATGCTCCCTACCAGAACATCGCCGCCAGCCTTGAAGAGCTCTGATGGCAAGCCATCTGAGCCTGCGGCTTTGTTGTTCTTCAGCTTCTGAATAGCTGTGCCGACTTCTTCGATGCTGGGTGGGAGGACTACTTCAGCAGCTGGAGTTGGGATTTCCTCGGTCCCTACCACTCTCTCTTGGTGATGCTCGTTAAGCAGCTGCTGGAAATGCTGCTTAAATGCATCCACTATTTCCTGCGGGTCGGTGACAAGATTACCCTCGCAGTTTCGAAGAGCCTGGGTGCCCTTTTTGAAGCCTCCTGCAAGGCCTTTGGCTTTCTTGTAAAATGTTCGTGTTTTATGTTTATCCCTAGACTCCTCGATATCCTTGAGCTGGGAGGCTGCGAAGATTATTTTCTTTTGTCGCAGTAGTTTTTTCTCCTCCCTTCTTCTGGCTCGGTACTCTTCTTGCGCTGCCCTGTTTTTCCTCTGCAGCGCCTTTTGGTACGCCTCGTCGGTTGCTGCCTTTTTCTGCTCACACTCGCCATCATACCACGGGTTTCTTGTCGGGGGTGGTAGGTATCCTTAGGTGGTTTCAGCTACTTCCTGAATGGCTGAGCGGCAATGCAGCCACATTTTTTTTTTTTTTTTAGAGACTCGCTCAGGTTCAAGAGTTTTTATATTCTCTTATGATGTGTTGACACACACAACCTGAACGGAGTACAGTGGTTGGGGTCGTTGATGTTCGTTCACTACTCTCAGGGGTGGTTGTCCTAGACCTAGATAGGACGAGAGCCGACCAAATTCCGCGTTGGTTATAGTCCGTAGTAATTCGTTCAAGCACTTTATAGTATTGCATACGCAGAGGATGAATTTCGTTTGACCATATACTGTGAGTGTTATGCCTGCAGCAGTACTTCTGGTCACTTTCCATTCTCAACAGCGTTGCATACTTTTTGGCGGTATAGAAACTACTTTTTGTTGGCTATGAAGCGAATTTGAACCATAAACCTTCCGCTCGGCGGTCGATGATGTTAACCACTGCACCACGGCCACCCCCATATTATTGGAATTTGTGTTCGACGTAGGCATACCGTAGAGTCTTTCGCTCAGCTGCTCCCTGTAGACTCTGGCAACCTCCGGTGTGCTCAGGCGCCCAATGTCGAACCTCCTCCTGATGGGCTGGTGCAGCTTTCTGACATTGGACAGTCGAGCTCTGAATCTTGCTGCTACAAGGAAGTGGTCAGAGTGGACCTTTGCCCCTCTGAATTTTCGCACATCCAGGATGTTTGACGAGTGCCTTGCGTCAATGAGCACATGGTCGATTTGGTTGGCGGTTCGACCGTCCGGAGATCGCCAGGTTGCTGTGTGGATTCGCTTGCGAGGGAATCTTGTGCTACTTATCACCGCATTACGAACGGTCGCAAGGTCAGCGAGCCGGAAGCCGTTATCTGTTGTTGTATCGTGGAGGCTGTGCTTTCCGATCACTCCGCCAAAGGTGTTTTCCTTACCGATTTTGGCGTTGAAGTCCCCGAGCACGATTTTTACATCGTACTCCGGACAAGCTCCGTAGGCGTTGTCCAGGAGGTCATAGAAGTCCTCCTTGATAGGGTCTTCAGCCTCGTCGGTAGGGGCGTGTGCACATATAAGGCTGATGTTATAAAATCTGCCTCTGATGCGGATCATAGCCAGGCGATCACTTATAGGTTTAAAGTCGATGACCTTCGACCTTAACGGCTTTCCCACGACAAATCCGCATCCCAGTAAGTGCAACCTTTTGTGACAGCTGTAATAAATGTCGCAATTTTCTTTCTTATCATACCGTTTCCTATCCAGCGTATTTCCTGGATCGCAGTAATATCCGCCTTGTACTGTGTGAGGATTCCTTCTAGTTTATGAGCAGCTCCGGGAGTGTATAGGGTTCTGACATTCCAGGAGCATACTCGCAAATCGTGTTCCTTTTTCATGCGTTGTCGTCGTCGAGTATCCGTTCGTGTATCCGAGGCATCTTGCTCATTCATAACTTTGTTTTTTTTTTTACGTGGGCGGATTGTTAGCCCGCCGCACAACCGCCATTCTGGTCGGGGTGGCTGGGCCATGTAGAGCGCATGGAAAATACAGCTCCGACCCGAAGAGTTCATCGAATCTACTCCGGAAGGAAGGCGCGGCAGAGGACGGCCGCATCATCGGTGGCGCACGCAGGTGGAAGGGGACCTTAACCAACTGGGCGTGCGGCGCTGGAAAGAGCTGGCCAAAGACCGTGCCAGCTGGAAACGCTTGTTGATTGAGGCCCCGGTTCACCACGGACTATAGCGCCACCTAAGTAAGTAGTAAGTAAGTTCTAGAACGTTGTCGCAACCTAGTTCAGTATTTATTTGATAACCTCAAGGATACGTTTGCGAAAGCTACGAAACGTCTTTATTCTTGCAAAGATCAAATGTACAAATGTACACATGTGGCCGAGTGATTATTATACGTCTTCTTATCATGTGTATTGGTCGACATATGTAAGCCGAAATAGCTAACAATCAGAGGCTCTATACGAGCCCGTGTAGGTCTATATACATATGTGTATGTATATGTCATGTCATTATGCGCCGGATGTATTTGATGACAACATTTGAATTATTTTCCAGAAGGACAGAAAACAATTACGTATCAAGACAGAGTACGAAGCTCATTGATCAATTTAAGTGTAAACTTTGAAACCGTGCAATGTGATCACAAAGTCTTGCTGATAACAAACAGGTCATAAAGCAATAATGATTTCTAGTAGGAGGAAGATACACGAACAATCTACACACACATGTGACACGGTATGTTTACGTTTCTAACTGTTTTATGACTAAAAATAAGATACAAAAATGCATAGTTAGTTAGTTTGTTGATAGAATTGGCTTATGGTAACAGCATATGAGGCGGGCCAAAACCGGATTTAACAGCCGGCCTTTCAATAACACTCGGGTTTGCCTGAGAGTATAGAGAGTATACGTAGAACCAAGTGCGTTATCAAATGGAAAATATGAGTAGACTTCTGTAGAGAGTACACTGACGGACGAAATAATGGGACAACTGAAGGTCAGATTTTATTTGTATTGACAGCTACTGATCAGCGTGCCTGCTAAGCCACTTGTAGATGTACTTTACTCCACTCACACTTGCAACTGCAGGATATTTCACCATTTTTAGGGTTCCGTACCCAAAGGTAAAACGGAACCCTATTACTAAGACTTCGCTGTCCGTCCGTTCGTCCGTCCGTCCGTCCGTCTGTCACCAAGCTGTATCTCATGAACCGTGATAGCTAGACAGTTGAAATTTTCACAGATGATGTATTTCTGTTGCCGCTACCACGACAAATACTAAAAACTGAACAAAATTAATATTTAAGGGGGCCTCCCATACAACAGACATGATTTTCATCCAAAAAATCCTGCCTGCAACCGAAATCTGTCTCTTTCATATTTATATATACAGATGGTACGGAACCCTTCGTGCGCGAGTCCGACTCGCACTTGGCCGGTTTTTTTAAAACTTTTCATAAGTTTTCGATTAATCAGTGATCTAGCCCATCCCTTTTACCTGTTTAGGTGGCCTATGCGTGGACCAAAATCCTTTCCTCACGACACGTTTTTTGGTTAGTTGCTTCCGACGTCGTGACGAACATTTCCAGCTAACTGTGCCACTTCAACTGCGCTCGTCCTGTTATTTTACCTTGCCTTCGGAAACTATTGAGCTGTGTCCTACATGGACCAGGTAATCCAGGTGATAGTATGAACCTTCCTACTTCCCAATCAGCACAAACTTTCACGAACTTTCGCTGGATAACGTCTCTAACTAAGGCTATGCACCGTAGAGGATGACTGTGATGATTGAGTTTTATTTTTGTTCAAAGAAAGGCAACATTTTCGAGTAATAAAGCAGTGAAAATCCTCCATTTCTATATCCCCAATATCAAGAAGGAGTTGTCCCTTTCGCTTTATCTTTTGCGTCCTTTGGTCTCTTCGGTATTGAGCTTTCTCATGCCCTATCTTGAAGTGTTCACTTCTTACTACTTTTCGATGTATTGATTTCACGAGCAGGTTTCATAGTACAACTACAGTCATTCCATTTCTCTACACGCGGCTGTGTGTCAAATCAGAGGTTCCTTGCTTCTTGGTTTGAAACCGCATTAAATGTGACATCCTTGATGACTATTTGACAAAGTTTTACTTGATATTCATTGTACTAAGACATCGTCCTAAAGATCTGTTGCGGCTGTAGATTTTCGACGTCTAATCTTGTTGGATCACAATATTATCAACTTGGTTGATTGTTGTTGAGATATGAAAATCGTCTCGTCCACTAGCCTAACTGCTCCTACACACGTGGTGTTGTGAAGTGAAGTTTATGCTTCTCTACGACTCTTTTGCACTATTCTCCTAGCTTCCTACTAAAGACACCTATAAGCAGAACAATTTCGATGCCCTAGGTATCAGGAGTATTGATGTTCTACCAATAAGGTCATAGCCAATATTTTTGAGTCGGTCAGTCTTTTTTCTCTGTGGTCGTCAACCTTCTCCGTTTCCGAGGCTTATAGTTGTGTTTAAAAATATTTGTCATCATCTTCTGTTGAGGTTAAGAAGCTCCTATAAATAACAATCCTACAAAGGAGTCTACACGATCTAGAGTTGAAATATTAGCGATCCATATTAGCCAGTGTAGAGGTGAAAACAATTAAGGCTTGCTCGCGCCTTTGTATACGAATACTCAGACCATACAATTAAGGTGACTACGGAGAACATGGTAAACAAAATCTATGATATCGTGTTAGTAGATCGTCAGTTGAAGATCAGATAGATTATTGATAAATTGGGAATGAGGAAGTGACCGGCGAGATGAAAGCCGCTTTTGTTAATAGTGGAATAATCACCTTGGAGCACATGATAAGGGTGATTCAAAAAGTTGTTCGCAGCGCTTCGTGACAGTTGATGAAACATGGATCTATCATTACAAACTTGCTCCAAAAAGGGGAAGAGTCGCGGGCATCTTCACTGACTATTTGAGACGGGACCATCAAATTTATGACAACGCACCGGCTACAACCATCATAAAAAAAAACTGGGCAAACAGCGTTACGAGTTGCTGCCTCCTCATGCCTATTCTCCAGATATGGCTTTTTGTTTCCAAACACGAAATAAATGAATTGGCGGAAAGCAGCTCCATTGCCGCTCAGCCATCAAGGAAGCAGCCGAAAATAATTATACTCGATGCGCCTCCACCGACAAGAAACCCGTGGTATGATGGCGAGGGTGACCATAAAAAGCGAGCGAGCGACGAGCAGCGCGCGATGAACACCGAGCCAGAAGGAGTGAGGAAAAAAAGACGCTGCGGCGAAAGAAGAGAATCTTTGCAGCATCCCAGCTCAAACATATCGAAGAGTCTAGGGACCAAAACGTAATAAGAGCCTTTTACAAAAAAGCCAAAGGCCTCAAAGCGGGCTTTAAAAAACGGCACACAGGCTCTTCGAAATTGCGAAATCAATCTTTTATCCGACTTACAGGGAATAGTGGGTGTTTTCAAGCAACATTCCGAGCAGCTGCTTAACGGGCATGGAAACGACAGAGTGGTACTGTCGAAGAGATCCCACCTCCAGTCGACGAAGTTGTCCCTCATCCCAGCATTGACGAAGTAAGCAAAGTTATTTGAAAGCTGAAGAACAACAAGGCCGCAGCTTCGGATGGATTACCATCAGAGCTCTTCAAAGCTGGAGGCGATGTTCTGGTAGGGAGCACGCAACAGATCATCTGTAGAATTTGGAAGGACGATTGGATTTATGTCCCATCCATAAAAAAGGCGACTCTACCTCTTTTAAAAACTGCAGAGGTATATCCTTGCTCAATATAGCTTACAAGATCTATCCAGTGTATTGTGTGAACGTTTAAAGCCGTTTTGCACCACAATAACCGGCACATACCAGTGCGGCTAGCGGCAGGGCAGACCTGCCGGACCAAATGGACCAAATATATTATCGATTTTAAGGCCGCATATGACAGCATTCATCGCAAAGTCTTATTTAACGCGGTGGCCGAATTCGAGATCACGGAAAAACTGATCCGGATGTGTCGAGCCACGCTAAAAAATCGTGCAGTTCGGCTCCAGAACCTCCGAGCCCTTTGAAACCTGCACCGGATTTCAGCAAGATGTGCTGTCATGCGACTTCCTCAATCTCGTATTGGAACGGGCGGTGGGCCAACATCAACACGGAAGGCACTATCTTCCACAAATCGGTCCAGTTGCTGGACTACAATATTGTCGCAAGTTCCCAGCGCACGATTGTGGAAGCGTTCACGGCGAAAAGAGCTGGTCTTCATATCAATGAGGAGAAGGCGAAATAGATATACGCTGTCAACAAAAAAGCGTCCGTCCGGCAGCATCAATTTCGAGGTGGTGAAGGAGTTCACATACCTCGGGTCAAACATAAACTCCACGAATGACATCATAGTGGAGATCTGGCGCAGAATCACCCTCGGCAACCGTTGCTACTTCGGCTTGTCAAAACAGGTAGGGTCAAAAATCCTGTCCCGAAGAACCAGGGTTATGCTCTACAAGACTTTTATCCTGCCAGTCCTGCTATATGGAGCCGAAAGCTAGACGATAAGAAGGACAACAGAGCTGATCCGTTTTTTTTTTTTTTTTTAGTTACACCCGGCACTCAAGGCTAATGCCTTATAACGTTTTGACGTTGTGCGAGCGAAGGTAACAGGGAGAGGGAGAGGAGCTGCCTATGGACATTGGTCTTAAATGTCCGCTTACTGTATTGAGGGGGGAAGACCGCGCGTTCCACATTCGTGTGATTCGGTTGAGGAAAGAGTTTCTATATTTGACAGTACGACCGAAAACGGGCTTCAAAGTGAATTCATGAGCATTCCGGGAGAGACGTGTATCGCGGAAGAAGTTTTGAAGGGGCGGAATGCAACTGGCTATTTCATCAGAGCATTTACGATGATGCGGAATGCAACTGGCTATTTCATCAGAGCATTTACATTCCAACGATGTTCCAGCGAGTCTAGTGTTTTGGTAATGCTGGGGTAACCTATGAGTTTTATCGCGCGTTTTGGTATTCTATCTTGCAGGTGCAATGTGGTCTTAGATGCGCCGGATCAGACATGAGCGTTGAACTCCAACTTAGGACGAATGAACGCCATATGAATTGTAGCCAGATCGGTGGGTGTGAAGAATTTCTTGCATCTGTATAGGAAACCTAGGCATTTCGCGGCATTCTTGGCGACACTAAATATGTGATCATTCCAACAAAGGTTGTCACTGATGCACATACCTAGGATAGAAAAGTTTTCGGTTTCCGAGATACAAGTGACATTCATGGATAATGGCATTGGGTCAATGTTACGCTTTAGCGACAGAAGACAGCATTGTGTTTTGGAAGCATTAAATTCCACTCTATTGTTTTTATCCCATTGGATGATGCTGTCGCTATCGGAATTTAATGAGCTTAGCATACGCTGCCGCACACTATTTACAGCCGAAGTGCAGGGTCGTAAAGAAGTGAACGAATATGAAAAACTGGGGGTACTGTCGCCAGCGAAGGAGTGGATTGGATTAGAAGTAACAGACAAGAGATCATTTATAAAAATGAGAAAGAGTGTCGGAGACAAAACTGAGCCCTGGGGAATACCAGCATTTACAAAATGAGTGTCAGACTTGAATCCGTCCAAGACAACTTGAATTGAACGATTAGAAAGGTAGTTTCTAATCCATAGAAGAAGAGAATCGTCGATCCCGAATGCACGCATTTTCGACAAAAGAGCTTCGTGCCAAACTCTGTCAAATGCTTTCGAAATATCAAGTGCAACTACTTTGCTCTCAAATGCTTGGTGGAGCGAACGAATCACCAGTGGATCTGTTGCTGCGGTAACCATACTGCCGGTCATTGAGAAGTTTCAGCGACTCGAGATATTTCATTAGCTGACGATTTATCAGCGTTTCCATGACCTTGGAAAGAAGGGACGTTAGTGCAATGGGTCGGTAATTGGAGAGAGAAGAAGATTCGCCTTTTTTGGGAGTGGGCTGGACAAATGCTGTTTTCCACCTATTCGGGTAGAGCCCAGAAGAGTAGGAAAAGTGAAAAAGCTTACGCAGTGGTTTTGTCAGCGTAGAAGAATTATTGGGGAAATACCATCTGGACCAGCGGATTTGTGTATGTGAAGTTCTATAAGAACGGGGTGGTCGTGGTGCAGTGGTTAACATCATCGACCACCGGGCGGAAGGTCTATGGTTCAAATTCGCTTCATAGCCAAGAAAAAGGAATTCCTATACGGACAAAAGTATGCAACCCAGTTGTGAATGGAAAGTGACCAGACGTACTGCTGCAGGCATAACACTCACAGTATATGGTCAACCGAAATTCATCCTCTGCGTATGCAATACTAAAAAGTGCTTGAACGAATTACTACGGACTATAACCAACGCGGAATTTGGTCGGCTCTCGTCCTATCTAGGTCTAGGACAACCACCCCTGAGAGTAGTAAACGAACATCAACGACCCCAACCACTGCACTCCGTTCAGGTTGTGTGTGTCAACACATCATAAGAGAATATAAAACTCTTGAACCTGCGTGAGTCCCTAAAAAAAAAAAAAAAACCCCTTGCAACTGCACGAGTACGGAAGTGAATTTGTCCCATGGTGGAATTAACGTGGAATATCGCTGGACTGAATGTGCCGAGCTGAAAGGAGACAACATAGAGAAATGAAAAGGATAAAAGCGTTTTCTTGTCTAACACAGGTTCATACCTCTCATACAGCCATCGTAGACCTTATGGCCATCCTATTGCTATTTTTTTGCTTGTTTTCTCGATGTTTCTCTGGGACGTTTTGCAAACTCCCTCTTTGGACAGTTTGAGAACCGGGCTACAAATGAGTTTAACCAACTCGCTGTTGCCGTTTCCTTTTTTCGATACAAATTTGAAAAAAAGAAAAAGCTTTTGTCAGCACTGCACTGCGGAGATTTGCCGCGGTCCCAGTATCATCATCCTCAAAGGCTAACACTCTACTGACTGAATCAGCTTTCTATAAACGTACATTTATTAAATTTGTACACTTCCACTGGTTTACAAAGGAAAAGTATAAACAAAATACTGACTCATGGGAAGCCAGTATGCATGTGTTACAAAAGTCATTCATTTGTCCTTAAACTTTCTACGTCGTCGCCGAAAAGGCAAAAGAAACAATAGAAAGAAAAAATGCATCTTTGGCGTGGAAAAATCCAACAGCCCACAATATGTATTTTCATTTCATACTGTCAACACAGATATAGATAAGCCGCGAAAACACCGGAATTTCCAGTTGAATGGGTAACAAGCGTTAAAAGTTTTTTTTTTTTTTTTCGAAATAAGCTTTGCACCAGAGTCTGACTTTTAGAGGGCAGCTACGGCTAGTTTATTTTAAACTGGAAACCATATACAAACGAGTTTTCTATATATGATTTGCAAGAGGAAAAAAAATGAAAGAAGAAATCCACTGAGTGATGTGAATAACGTGTCACACAGCATTTTATTCTGTTTTTTGTTTATTAATTCGTCTGTCCCTTGATATACAGGCGAAATTGTTTATTTTTATCCTCGACAGAATAGGGAAACGTACCTACCTACCCATACACTTAATCGCATGTAGGTATATCGAAGTCTCTCTAATTACGTTCCCACATGTCTGCCTAGGCCTTTTCCTTCTCTCTCGCCTAGCAACTTGTCAGGTCATTTCAAAATACTTCTACTCGTATGCGCCTTATCGGCTCGATAACACTATAACACGAAACGAACGAAAAAAATAGAAGAAAAATAGTCGTCATATGCGAAAACTCTCGAAAAATGGAAAAACAACGTTTATGCTGTCATAGTTGTCGAGCCCCTAGATTTTGGCCAATCAAATGCCAGAATTACTTCTAGTATGTGTGAGATACAGCCAGACAATCCGCTCGTAATACGTAGTTCGTTCGTTGTTATCGGCGCGTAATCGGCGCGACGTTCTAAGGAAATTCGCATATAAAAACGTTGGCAAAGTGTTGACTTAGCCAGTTACTCGCAGCTAGAGTAAATGGAAAGATCAAGTGACAGAAACAGTGATCAGAAAGTAAAACCAAGTTTTGATAAAAAACTCTGGAGGAACATAGACCATAGACCATTTCAAAGAGACTAAGAGTGTTGTAATTTGTGTCTCCGAATTTAATATTATTATTATTTGTTATCGTTATTTTACAAGTTAATTTGTTCACAACTAAATATCCAAAGATGCCTGAGTTTATCGAGAAAAAATCAAATGTGTACGTATCTATTACATACTCCTTAATCGATTCGATCTTATGCAACTATCCAATTCTATTGCATTTGCAGATTGCCTTCGTCTTCGGCGAAAGTAAACAAAACCCAGACGAACTTCGGACTGTACAATCATGTCCGTGGCGTTAATGTGTCTCATGGTGACATTTCCAATTTAACACCAAATGTGCGGGCGTTTGTCGAAAAAGCAGTGGCACTATGCCAACCCGATCAGGTGCATATCTGTGACGGTTCGGAGAGGGAGAACAAAACACTTTTGAAGCAACTGGTAGACATTGGGACTATTGTACCGTTGCCAAAATATGAGAACTGTTGGTTGGCCCGAACCAATCCAGCTGATGTTGCACGTGTCGAATCGAAAACATTTATTTGTACCGAACGCAAGGAGGACACTATTCCCACGCCAAAGGCTGGTGTTCAGGGCACCTTGGGCAATTGGATCTCGCCGGACGGTATGCAAGATGCGATTCAGGAACGTTTTCCGGGCTGTATGAAGGGCAGAACTATGTATGTGGTGCCATTCTCAATGGGTCCAGTTGGTTCGCCACTATCAAAGATCGGCATTGAGGTGACCGATTCGGCTTACGTTGTTGTGTCGATGAAAATTATGACTCGAATGGGTGCCGCGATATTGGAGCAATTGAAAAAGAACGAAGAGTTTGTAAAATGCCTGCATTCGGTAGGAGCGCCAGCTAATGGAGTTATGGAGAAACCATCATGGCCATGCGATCCAGAGAGAACCATTATACTACACAAGCCAGAAGAAAATCTAATCGTATCATATGGTTCCGGTTATGGAGGAAACTCATTGTTGGGCAAGAAATGTTTCGCCCTTAGAATTGGCAGTACAATTGCGAATCGTGAAGGATGGCTTGCCGAACACATGTTAATTCTTGGCATTACCAATCCACAAGGAGAAAAGAAATATATTACTGCAGCCTTTCCATCAGCGTGTGGCAAAACGAATTTGGCCATGTTGAATCCATCGTTGACTGACTACAAAGTAGAATGTGTCGGCGACGATATTGCATGGATGAAATTCGACGATAAAGGTGTTTTGCGTGCGATCAATCCGGAAAATGGTTTCTTCGGAGTTGCACCGGGAACGTCAGTGGAGACAAATCCAATCGCAATGAATACAATCCTCAAGAATACGATTTTCACAAACGTGGCATCCACTAGTGACGGAGGTGTTTACTGGGAGGGTATGGAAAGCAGCTTAGAACCAGGTGTCCAGATTACTGATTGGTTAGGCAATCCTTGGGACAAATCTTCTGGAAAACCGGCCGCACATCCAAATTCTCGTTTCTGTACGCCAGCATCACAGTGTCCAATTATCGATCCAGCCTGGGAGGATGCAGAAGGTGTTCCAATCAGTGCCATTCTATTCGGTGGTCGTCGTCCAGTTGGTGTTCCATTGATTTACGAGTCAAACTCCTGGTCGCATGGTGTATTCGTTGGTTCAGCTATGCGTAGTGAAGCTACAGCTGCAGCAGAAGATCACGGCAAGGTCATTATGCATGATCCATTTGCAATGCGTCCATTTTTCGGATATAACTTTGGCAATTATCTTAAGCACTGGCTTAGCATGGACAAGGAGGGACGTATACTACCAAAAATCTTCCATGTCAATTGGTTCCGCAAGAGTACCGAAGGCAAATTCCTATGGCCTGGTTACGGTGAAAACTCTCGTGTCTTGGAATGGGTTCTGAAACGTATCAATGGCGAGCAATGCTATATCGACACCCCAATCGGACGTATACCCAAGAAGGAAGCTCTGAATCTCACCGGAATGCCATCAAAAATTGATTACGAGCAACTATTCGCACTGGAAAAAGGATTCTGGTTGCAGGAAATCGATGAAATTGCCAACTACTTGGAAACACAAATAGCAGCGGATGTTCCATCCGAAATAAATGCCGAATTGGCCAGCTTAAAGCAACGTATTACAGCCATGTAAACGACAAACAGACAGACAGACTAAATGTTAAGCGAATACCTATAAATGTACATATTCATTTGGTTAAGTATTATTTCTCAGCTTGTACAGATGTAACTTATGTGTATACTATTCTATTATGTATTAACCTATCAGATACTTTTTTACAAACAAAATAAAGATGCTTTTAATGGAATGAAATGTGTTTTCTTGGAACGGGGCCTTCTGAAATCGATTATCCAATTACTAACATGTGGTATGCACAAAGAACGGCGAGTCGTTATGAGACAAAATAATTAGTATGGAAACGATGTTCTTGGGTTCCGGCTAAAGCGTTTATTGTTACTGCAACTGAATAGCTTGGGCTCAAATTACCAGAACACAGAACTGCGTTGTTGGGCTAGATATGGGAGAAATTGAACTTGGAGGGAATTGGAATTACTATGAAAATGACTGGCATTATGTAACCTGCTGAATGGGTGTTTTGAATAAGGCGGACGGCGATGACGATTATGGCCGCCACGTGTAATACAATATAATCAGGGAAGTCATTCAATTTAGCGAGATCTTTGCTACCTAGTCTTAAAAAAGAAATAAGCCGCCCCACTGTAGCACATTTTGTAGATGGTAGAAAGATGGTATTGAGAGGGATCCTTTCGAGAGAACGCGTTAAAATACAAATTGTAGGTTAGGGAATATTATTATTATTATTGACGGCTATTAGGAAGCGTCGACAAGCCTTCCTGTCTTGAGTGTATTCTTTCTTGGGAATACTTAGTAATAATACCATACTTTTTCGAGTATTGGCATCGTAATCATGCAATAAATCAATTTGTGCGCGAGTTAATGTGGGGGCCTGCTAAAAAGCTAGAAGAGCCACCGCTCACGAACCCCTTGTGGCACTGTTAGTAAGTCCCATCTCCACCTTTTCGTGGTGCCACCTGGAGGTTTCCTCTGGAAATTACAGACGGGGAAGGGCGAATGGCGAGTTTCCTTCCCCAAAAAATAAGTTTGGTCGGTTGGGCTACGGCCTAGTAAGTCGTAATCGTAAAAAATGCTTAAACTCAGAGACAACCATAACCATCGGACTTAACGGCCGGACTACATATTTTGCACCTGGAATCTTAGGTCCCTTAATAGAGCGGGTGCGGCCGAACAGTTAGAAAAAGCCCCAAGCTGCTGTAAAGCAGACATTACCACACTCCAAGAAGTGCGATGGAATGGACCGGGTAAAAATAGGATGAAAAATGGTGACATATACTACGGAAACTGCTACAAGAAGGAGAACAGTTGATGTTCGATGTGGACTTAAGCAAAAAGTCCCAAGTTTCAAAGCTATCTTCAGGAACATCAGCTTGATATGGGTGCAAGCCCCCACAGGAGAATAAGACGACAGAGTCAAGGACGACTTCTGTGACCTCCTAGGCAGAACGTACGCTCAATGCACCACCTATGATACCAAGATTATTCTGCGAGACTTAAACGGGTCGTAGGAAAGCACAGCCTAGACGGCACCACGTCCGAAAACGGATTCTGGCTAATAGACTTTGTGGCGGGGCATAATCACCTAGAAGCTAGCACACGATTCTCCTGATAAATTATCTGTTAATAAAATCGATCATTTTGCGGTCGACGCAAGACACTCCTCCAGCATCTTGGATGTCCGGACCTTCCGAGGAGGCAATGCTGACTCATTACTCTGACATCATTACTTTGTTACAGCCAAGATCCGAATGCGGCTGTCGCGAGCACTGCGGAGGCGAGTAGGACCAGCAAAATTTTAAGTCGGGAAGCTGGAATCGCAAGACATAGCCAGGAACTTCGCCAATCGTGTCTCCCTCCAACTCTCTCAAGACCCGAAGCAAACTGCACAAGCCATAGAACAGCATCGGAGACGTTGTCACACGTTGACAACGTTGTATATGTACATGTAGAAAAACAGAATGCATACATGGCTACGTTGCATCGATGTACGAGAGCTACTCGTGCGCTCTACGAGCGAAAAAGAAGGGAGAAACAACAAAGAGCATGAGAAGCGCGCGATCGAGGAGATAGGGAGATGTTATCGGAGGAACGACGTTCGAAGGTTTTACCAAAGAGTAAAACTGCGTAGTGGCGCAGTAGTTAGTGTGTTGGACTCTGACGCACGATGAGCGAGTCAGGATCCCGATAACATCAACGCCATCTAATGTTTATTTCGCGGCGTCCCTCCTCGGCGGGGTACTGGCAAAATCACACACAACATGGGTGATTGAGAGAAGCTTAGCTCTGGCCCTTCACGGGCTGTAACGCCACCAAAGCAAGCATATGACAGTGTCTATTGGGATGAGCTATGTATATAGAGCAATGTTATGTTTTGACATCCCTGCTAAACTCGTCAGGTTGTGCAGGATAACAATGGAGAATTTTCGCTGCTCCATTAAGGTCGCTAAGCATTACACCGAGACCTTCATTGTCAAAAAAATATTCAGACAGGGCGAGCACTGTCATGGGATTTTTTCAATATCGTCCTCGAAAAGATCGGCATACGCCGATGATATTGATGTGATTGGGAGAACGCAGCGAGGTGTCAACGAAGCTTTTATGAGCATTGAAGCAGAAGCGGCTAAAGTGGATCTGAAGGTAAACGAGGGCGAAACTAAATATATGCTGTCGTCAAAGAAAAACGCACAACACAGACGTCTTGGCCAGAACGTCACTATCGGCAACTACAACTTTGATGTTGATGGCTCACTGGTAACAAGCGGCAACGCCACAAGCGCTGAGATTAGACGCAGAATAACTCTTGCCGACCTTTGTTTTTTCGGGCTCAAGAGGCGATTGAGAAATAGGGCCCTCTCTCGGAAAACCAAGGTGACCCTCTATAAAACCTTAACTATCCCGGTCCTCCTCTACGGCGCAGAGGCTGGGACCTTATAAAAATTGATGCCAATAGTGCCAATAGTTAGTCGTTTCGAGAGGCAAATTCAGCGTACAATCTTCGGTCCCGTTTGTTTTGACGGAAGAGGGAGGAGAAGATTCAACCACGAACTGTACGTGCTTCAAACAGCGAGCAAAAGATCGGGCTAGCTGAAAAGGCTTGTTCGTTGAGGTCCAGGTTCATTCCTAACTGTAGCGCCACCTAAGTACAAAAGTAAGTAAGTCCATGAGAGGAGTGCAGTGCTTTGGATCACCTCTGTTGAAGGACTGCACGTGTTAGACCGAGCTTGTGGAGAGATCGATATTTTGTTTCTGTGCACAGCCACCTTTCCCATTTACTAGATTTAGGTCACCCGAGTATTTTCTATACCCGGGATTAAAGATGGAGTTTAAAGGGGATCGTTTTGTTTAGTTGAATACGAAGTCTGTGACGAAGAAGCTGAACTCGATTACAAACACGATTTTTCAAAGGCCATGGGAAAATTGGAACTTGTTTTTTACCCGTTCTACGAAGTGCGGCAGTGGGCGCTGTGGCGCTTGAAAGCATCCCCTATTCCCTGCGTTTCGTTAATAAGATTGTTCTCGCAGTTTCAAGGAACATGGGTGCCGTTTTTAAAGATCGCTGCAAGGTTCAAAGCTTTTACAAAAGATTCTGGTCACGTTGTTGACCCTGGACACTTCGATATCCTTGAGCTGGAAGGCTACTAAGATTCTCTTCTTTCGCCGCAGCGTCGCTTGCTTTTTATGCTCACAGTCGTCATCATACCACGGGTTTTTTGTCGGTGGCGGCGCGTAGCCTATAATAATTTCAACTGCTTCCCTAATGGCTGAGCGACAATGGAGCCACATTTTGTTGGCTTTCGTGTCCGACGTAGGCGGGAGAAATCGCCTTCAGCCATCAAACGTGGCCATCTTACTTACTTACCTTGATGGCGCTACAGTTCGGGGTGAACCAGGGCCTCAACCAACAAGCCTCTCCAGCCGACCCGATCTTTGGCCAGCCACTTCCAGTGCCGCAGGCCCAGTTGGTTGAGGTCCCTTTCCACCTGTGCGCGCCACCTTAAATGCGGTCGTCCTCTGCTGCGTCGTCCCTCGGGGTTGGAGTCGAAGACTCTTCGGGCCGGAGCGTTGATGTCCATTCGCTCCACATGGCCTAGCCATCTTAGACGTTGGATCCGAAGACGTCTTGAATCTCCTCCTCCACTCTCCGTTTACTCAAATGGGACCAAAGATTGCACACAGAATTTTCCTCTCGAAACGCTCTCTTCATCCGCTTTTGATAACGTCCAAGCCTCTGCGCCGTAGAGGAGGACCGGGATGATTAAGGTTTTGTGGAGGGATACTTTAGTTTTTCGAGAGAGGGCTCTACTACTCAATTGCCTCTTGAGCCCGAAGAAGCAGCGGTTGCCAAGAGTTATTCTGCGTTTCAGCGCTGGTGTCGTTGCTGCTTGTCACTCTCGAGCCAAGGTAGACGAAGTCCTTGACTACTTCAAAAATATAGCTGCCGAAGGTGACGTTCTGACCAAGACGTCGGTGTTGCGCGTCTTTCTTGGATGACAGCATATATTTGGTCTTGTCCCCATTTACCCTTAGACCCGCTTTAGCCGCCTTTGCTTCAAGGCTTGCGAACGCCTCATTGACGTCTCGCTTTGCCCGTCCAACAACATCAATGTCATCCGCGTAGGCAAGCAATTGTGTGGACTTGAAGTAGATCGTACGTCTTGTATTGGCCGCAGAGTCCCGCACGATATTTTCAAGTATGATGTTAAAGAAATCACAAGACAGTGCGTCACCCTATCTAAAACCTTTTTTAACATCAAAGGGGTCGGTTAGTTCACCTCCGACCTTAATGGAGCAGCGAGAGTTCTTCATAGTCATCCTGCACAGTCTGACGAGTTTGGCAGGAATGTTAAAACATGACATGGCTCTGTATAGCTCGTCTCTATAAATACTGTCATACGCGGCTTTAAAGTCGACAAAAAGATGGTGCGTGTCGACCTGGAATTCAAGGGTCTTTTCTAAGATCTGCCGTAGTGTAAATATTTGGTCTATCGTTGATTTTCCTGGCCTGAAACCACACTGGTAGGAACACAGTACGGCAGAGAGGATCTTGTACGCGATATTCAGGAGGCTTATCCCTCTGTAATTGGCGCGGTCACAGGGGTCTCCTTTCTTATGGACCGGGCAAACGATACTGAGATCCTATTCATCGGGCACGGTTCTTCCGACCATATCTTGCAGGTGAGTTGGTGCATGTTCCTAACCAGCTCATCGCCAGCTGCTTTAAACAGTTCCGCGGGGAGTCCGTCTGCTCCAACAGCTTTATAAGACTTAAGTATCGATATTGCTATCTTAACATCGTCTAAGTCGGGTGGACGGGATTCACCTTCGTCTTCGTCCATTTTGAACGGTTCGCTCTGCCTGACGGCGGCATTTTTACTATCATCGCCGTTATACAGTCTGTAGAAGTGGTCCTTTCACAATCTCAGCATCGACCGTGACTCCACTACTAGTTGTCCGTGCTCATCCCTGCAGGCTTCTGCTCTGGCTTTATTAGCTTGGCATGTTCGTGTTACCTTCTGGTAAAATTTTCGAACGTCATTTCTGCAGTAACATCTCTCCATCTCCTCGATCTCGCGCTTCTCGTGCTCCTTCTTCTTCCTTCTCAGAAGCGCATGCTCCTCCCTCCTTTTCTGTACATAGAGCTCGCGGGCAGCTCTCGTCCGTCGATGCAATGGGGCCATGTATGCATTCTGTTTCTCTACATGGGCCTGTCTGCACTCATCATCAAACCAGGGGTTTCTCGACGGTGGTGGCTCGAAACCGAGTATATCTGAGGTGGCCTCTCTAATGGCTTTCTGACAACGACTCCATTGCTGTTCTATGGTTTCTGCAGATTCCATCGGGACCTGAGAGAGCTTGAGGGAGACTTGATCGGCGAAAGTCCTGGCGGTCTCCTGCGATTGCAGCTTTCCGACGTTAAATTTTGGTGTTCTTACTCGACTCCGTTGGTTCCGAGAAATTCGCATCCGTACCTTGGCTGCAACAAGGTAATGATCCGAGTCGATGTTGGCTCCTCGAAAGGTTCGGACATCTAGGATGCTGGAGGAGTGTTTGCCGTTGATCGCAATATGATCAATTTGGTTGGTTGTCGATTGATCGAAAGACCGCCAGGTCCCCTTATGGATATTGAGGTGTGGGAATCGTGTACTTGCTACTACCAGATTATGTACTGCCGTAAAGTTCACTAGCCCTAGTCCGTTTTCTGACGTGGTGTTGTGTAGGCTTTGCTTTCCAATGACCCGTTCAAAGATAGCTTCCTTACCCAGCTTCGCATTGAAATTTTCTAGAACGATTTTGGTGTCATAGCTGGGACGTATGCGCACGTTCTGCCTAGGAGATCATAGAAGTCGTCTTTATGTCGGTCATCTTTCTCCTCTGTGGGGGCGTGGACACATAATAAATTATGTTGCCGAGACTGGTCTTGATGTGGATAGTTATGAGGCGTTCTCTTCAGACTTTTTTCCTGAGTCTTCCTCGAACAACAAATCCGCATCCGAATAAGCGTTGTTTATTTTCTCTGTAGCAGTTTCCGTAGTATATATCACAGTTTTTCATTCGCTTTTTGCTTGGCCCATCCCATCGCACTTCTTGGAGCGCGGTAATGTCTGCCTTATAGCAGTCCAAAGAGTTGACCAGTTGTTCGGCTGCACCTGGTCTGTTGAGGGACCTAACGCTCCAGGTGCAGATCCGAAATTCGTTTCCTTTTTGACGTTTGCAGGGGTCATTAACATGTAATCCGTCCGTATCCGAGGCAATTGGTTGTTTCTGAACAAGTTTTTGTTTTACGCGATAGGGCCAGGTTCCTCTTTCCCCAGGAACAAGGGTCGGGTCGCTGCACACATCGGTTCACTACCTGCCGGGTGCCAGTATAACTATCCAGGGGAGGCCACGCGGAGGCTGTGTGTCAACTTGGATTGAGCAGGGACAGAGATCGAAGCTGGCGTTTGCTCTGTTTGCTCGCTCCCTTCTTCCGTTGCCATACATCGGTTTTCAATGCGTGGCGTCTGGTCATTGGACAGTGTTATAGTGAATTACTTGACCGATTCGACGAAGAGCTGTGTACATATGTATATGGCAATATACCATGAATAGAGTTATTGTCGCAGTATCCGTATTCAGATCAGGAAACCCTCGAATTTATTTGCATGCTAAGAAAATTGAGTAGAAAAGAAAATAAATAAATAAGAATGATCCTGGACTTTACATTAAACGCACACACTTACTGACCTGCCCTTTCAATCACTCAAATGTAAATCAAGAATTACTACCATCACAATACCATACCCCCAAAGCTTTGATACCTTAATAGCACGGAAGCAACAATCACATGTTGAACGTCCACGCTCCACCGAACATCAATTCCCGGCACGCTTTCATGTCCCATATCAAAAAGCTAGAGAGCAAAAATCTCTGCAAATGCGCATGGATTGTACGAATCGTAGTACGTGTCTCTCGTCAATGTTTCAATCCAAAGCATTGCTTGCAGAGAAAAAGTCCCAAAGCAACAGCTGATTTGCAATGGTGTATCTACCACCGATACAGTCTTGCAGATTCGCAAAAAACTTACCCGAACCCGAAGCTGATGGAAAAAGTTCAACATAATATGTGTTTTAGCGTTCGGAGGAACGCGACGTACCGCACCGGAGTCGTATTTGCACTTGCATTTGTTTCTATGGTCATAGTATCTAAAAAGTTGACAAAAGTTATTTGAAATCCTTAAACCGGGCTCATACTACTTACCTTTTTGTTTTGTTTATTTTTTTTGTTTGTTTCTTGTTTGTTTCTTGTTGGTCAGTTAAGTGCATAAGTATGAGAAGCCATTTAAGAGTTTATGATTTTATTTTTAATCTAATTGTCGACGAAGGACTTGTATTGGCAATCAAGGGGCAATGGTATGTATACACAAGGAAAAATTGTATTTATGCATGTATGTATGTATATACTATGGCATATGTATAGTCACACTTGTTGCATGTCGAGATCTTGACTTACGGATTAAAGAAATGATGAAGGTTAAGAATGGAATGGTAACTTACTTATAAGTCGGGTAAAATCAATAAGAAAGTTAAACAAAATTACAAATTAAATTGAATATAAGTATATATATATGTACATATGTATATGTGTATCTATGCATCTACGAACACAAGAGGGTCCATCAAGGAATTTATTTTTAAAGAAAACATAAGAAAAGTTCCTGCTCAAGAAAGAGGAGATTATAAAATCCATATACAAAAGAAGATACTATATAGGTAGGTACGTGTACGTGTGCGTGTATCCACTCGTTAGATACATGGAAATAAATTCAACAGTTGGGACATTGTAGATAATAACTTTGGGGAAGATGATTGAGTAACTTGTCTGCTAATTGGCACGTTCAACCGCTTAGAGTAATTAGTTTCCTTTGATTTATTTACGCACGTTTTATGGGGTACGAAAATGCGATTACTGATGAAAAGTTTTCAGAATTTACAAATACAGGTAATGTTGATAGAATGTCTGTCGATGTATGTACAATTGTACATACATATGTCTGTACTTCAAAATTCCTGATAACTCAGCTACCAATCAATTATGTTGAGATGCCTCCACCATCTACTACCACCACTTTTTTTCCCAGCTTCTGTTTGGGTTTCTGTTTACTTTCCATTAATATTATTACTTAGATATAACTTATGCATAAGCTATCTCAGCAGAAAGTATCTACATGCCATATGTATACATTTGTTTGCAGTTGAGTGTATCTACGAATTTAAATCGTATGGGTTTTTGAATGAAGGAAAATCAATAGCCATACTTCTTTCCCCATAATCATGTTTTAGAAATCTATTTTGAATCATTCTGGCAAGAATAAAAGGCTGCCAAGGCAGTTCGAGCCAAGTAGGTAGGTTTTTGTGGTAAGAGCTGAATGTGCAGAAATCACAAAGTACGCGCATGTGTTAGATAAATATCTACGAGCGATATTAGAATGATTAGTGGTTTTGAATGTAAGCACTTTAAGGGCCATAGTAACTGCTTTTATGAATGTATAAATAATCGTACATACCCGGTACTTGTTCGACTTAAGTGTATCTGTGAAAAGGTCTGTAACCACTTCACTAACAAGCAATTAATTCTATATCACTCGTTTTCTTAATACTTAGAGTAATAATAAAAATATGTCAAGCACACGAAGTTCACCGGCGAGTCCTAGATCGCCAAAAATACTATCGCAGCCTTGGGAGCCGCCAGCATGTTCTGCACCTCCTAAAAGCCCACATAGATCGGGTAAAGCATTGCCACCACAGCCATTCAAGAGTCCCAAATCGCCAAGGTATTACATTTACACAAATTACTATTCATAGAGAACTAATTAAACGCTGCTACTTAGGCACTTTAAAAATCAGACATCATTTAATTACCACGAGCAACCAAGGAGCCCATCTATGAGTACATATAGCAGTCAAAGCTACGATTCAATGGCAAGTCGTAAATATGAAAATCCCCCACGAAGTCCAAAAATCACAACCACCTATGCCAATAATGATTCGGAAACAAATTTATCATATTACCAAACACCTTCGCCAATTGTACGTAGTCCAAAAGCACTTCCCCCATTGCCAACTGATTCCCTCGAATCTAAATACAATCTAAGTGGCCAAATGCCTCAGTCATCCCATCGAAGCCCCCACATGCCACGTAAATTCGTATTCGATACACCCCCATCTTCTTCATCCGATCAGATAGGTAAAACACTTAAATCACCTCTTATACCCCCTCCCCCAAACATATTGAATGATTTGTTTTGCAGGAAAAAAATTTGAATATTACGAGCCTCAAACGCCAGACGATGAAGATGATGACAACCCTATCGATGTCCTCCAAGAGGATACCTTCAATCAAGGGCAATTTCAGCACTCACCATCGTCATCGTTTGTCTACAGTCATAGAAGACATAATTCTTTGAAAAATATTGGTAATACCCATCCAAAGGAAACGGTCCATCCAATTCAAGAGAACGACAATGCTAAGGGTTTATTTACATATCAGAGGGATCAATTCTATCCAGATGATCCTCACCGTCCAGGTTTTAATGTCTATCTAAAACGTGATTCATGCGTAACTGAGTCTACGCAAATTTCAACCGATTCCACCGAGACTAATAAGACGTCCATGACCACCGCTACGACACTAAGTTCTGAGAATTCGGAGAAAAGTGCTCCGAAGTTTGGTAATAATAAGTTTAATGAATTCTTTGGTCAGTACGATCATGTTGATGCACAACACAAACGTGTGGGACGTCGTCATGCCATCAATATCACATCAAACCCGGCATATCAGGTAATAGTGTCTATCTGTATACCGTTAGGTACTTACATGTATCTTACTTGTCCAGGTTCTGCATAGCTCCCATTCTACACTAGATAGGACATGCTCCGATAGTGTGGTTTCACTACGTTGCCGGAAATCAACTAGTGATCTAACCTCCGATCAGAATGATTCAACTTCAAAAACCAATACCGCTAGCAATACGAATAATTACGGAAGTAATAACGGAATATCGAGCTCTAATCCAAAACCTAGACGCCGTGGCAGTTCTAAGGGCGGCTTGGCCTATTTGGCCTCCCGAAGAAATTCGCGCGAGTCGATGAAAAGCGCTTGTTCGAACACTTCGATTTTCTCCAATGACGAAATAGGCCCATTGACCTTTCAAGCCTCGACGCGTGGCCGACAGCGAAGGACGTCAAATTTTCTTGAGTTACCTGGTATTGCCAGAAACATATTTCCTTTCTTATAAATAATTTTATTTAATCGTATGTCCTTTGGCAGTACCGGATCATGTGCGACCGAGAGTGTGCTCGCTCCCTGATCGTGCCTACAATCCCCGGTTAAGTGATGATTTATATCGTTTGAGGCATTTCTCCATAAGCAAGGGCAACGTAGTCAACTGCGGCGATTCGATAATATCAAGACGGTCCCGTAGCAATACAAGTGTTAATTCAACAAACAGCAGGTAACAAGGACGCACGAAGGTTGTATGACGTTTGACGAAACCCAATTGGATTTTTCCAGAGCAAGTGAGAGGTCACCATTTGATGGATCATGTTGCGGTGGGGGTTATGCTAATGTCGACTCAATTCCACCTTCTCCGGACTCGGATGATAGCGAACCACCGCCCCCGCCAAGGTATCGAATTGTTATGTTGGGCGATGCAGGAGTTGGCAAAACTGCCTTAGTATCACAATTCATGACCTCGGAATACATGCATACTTATGACGCGAGCTTAGGTAAGTTACATATGTCCTTGAAGCACAAGCCTATTCGATTGCCTTGAAAAGAGTGTATGGTTTTACTTAACAATTTAAACTTGAGTTTTAGATGACGAGTTTGGCGAGAAGACAGTCAGCGTTTTGTTAGATGACGAAGAATCTGAATTAGTTTTTATTGATCACCCAAGTGTCGAAATGAGCGTAAGTTAGACTAAAACGTAGATTAAAAGTTTATCTTTTCATGGAGTACGATTCTTCTAGGTTGAAAACTCCCTTACAACATATGAGCCACACGGTTGTGTGGTCGTCTATTCTGTAGTGGATAAAACTTCGTTTCGCATCGCTGAGGAAATAATCAACTATTTGTGGAAAGAAAATATAACCAAAGATAAGGCGGTCATACTCGTAGGCAATAAAGCTGATCTTGCTCGAGCTAGAGTCATATCTACTCAAGGTTGGCATAAGTATACAATTTAAACTTTTTTCCTTTTGCCATATGGACATACACGAAATATTGCATTTTCGTAAAGTGACTGACAAAATAATAGGACCACTGATGGTCATTCTTATATTTTTTATTTAAATATTCACTTTTTTTTAAACTTGTAAGCCTGAAAGATATGCCGCTTTATAGTAGCCACGTTTTGATAGTTCACATTCATATCCACTGACTGTTTCTTCCTACTTACCATCGTAGAGTCGATTTTTTTGAGTTGTTGGCTGCTTTTCTTAAATACTTTACTCAATACTTAAATATTTTTTATATTTGGATTTTAGTCTTCCTGGATATAGCTTAGTGCCATTATTCGTTCCTCACCGCGGTCTCGGCATCTACATACGACCGTAGTGACATTGCTTACCAGCTACTTCCACAGTATAGCCAAACATCCACCTCGGAATCTAATTCCATATGGCTTAAATTCCCATTCCGTAAGCACTCTGTTCACTACTGGTTTGTTTATAGAAGCCCCATTCTAGACGGGAATGCACCATTTGATGCATTCGACGCACTGTCTGATTCCATCCAAAGAATTGTTTCCCTGTTCCCTTGCACTGAAATCGTTTAGCATGCTGCTTCCATTTGTCAAGACCAAGATGTCTTACATCCGCAATTACTTGGTCTTTATACCGGAGGTTCGGTCTTCCTCTTCTTCTCGAACCAGGAGGCTCGGAGTCGAAGACCCTTTTAGCTGGAGCGTTGATGTCCATGCGCTCCATGTGTTCGAGCCAGTGTAGTCGACGGATCCTTGCCTTCCGGACTACATCCACATCTTGGTACAGCTCGTAGAGTTCGCGGTTGTGTCTTCTTCTCCATTCACCTTCCTCACAGACAGGCGCAGAATTTTTCTTTCGAAAGAACCAAAAATCAGCTCCGCTGTCCTGCTTATCGTCCAGCTTTCGGCTCCGTACAGCAAGACTGGCAGAATGAGCGTTTTGTAAAGCATGACTTTGGTCTTTCGAGTGAGGAGTTTTGACCCCAGTTGTTTGGACAAGCCGAAGTAGCAGCGGTTGCCAAGGGCGATTCTATGCCGGATCTCCACTGTGGTGTCATTTGTGAAATTTACGTTTGCCCCGAGGTAGACAAACTCCTTAACTACCTCGAAATTGTAGCTGTCAATTGCTATATTTTGTCCCAGGTGGTGAGCGACGGATTGGTTCTTTCTTGACAGCATGTATTTCGTTTTGTCCTAATTGATCTTAAGACCAACTCGTTTCGTCTGTTCTTCAATCGCCGTGAATGCTTCCACAATGCCACGGCGAGAACACGCGATGATGTCGATATCATCCGCGTATCCTAGCAGCTGGATGAACTTGTAAAAGATAGTGCCTTCCCTGTTGACGCCTGCTCGTCGCACTATCTGCTCCAGCACCAGATTGAAGAAGTCACATGACAGCGCATCTCCTTGCCGAAATCCGGTGCATGTTTCGAATGGTTCCGAGGTCCTAGAACCGAGTTGCACGGTGCATCGCGTGTTTTTAAGCGTGGCGCGACACAACTGGATCAGTTTTTACCGGCGAGTCGACGACAAGATAACCCTCGCAGTTTCGAAGAGCCAGGGTGCCCTTTTTGAAGCCTCCTGCAAGGCCTTTGGCTTTCTTGTAAAAGGCTCGTATTTTATGTTTATCCCTAGACTCCTCGATATCCTTGAGCTGGGAGGCTGCGAAGATTCTTTTCTTTTGTCGCAGTAGTTTTTTCTCCTCCCTTCTTCTGGCTCGGTACTCTTCTTGCGCTGCCCTGGTTTTCCTCTGCAGCGCCTTTTGGTACGCCTCGTCGGTTGCTGCCTTTTTCTGCTCACACTCGCCATCATACCACGGGTTTCTTGTCGGGGGTGGTAGGTATCCTAAGGTGGTTTCGGCTACTTTCTGAATGGCTGAGCGGCAATGCAGCCACATATTATTGGCATTTGTGTTCGACGTAGGCATACCGTAGAGTCTTTCGCTCAGCTGCTCCTTGTAGACTCTGGCAACCTCCGGTGTGCTCAGGCGCCCAATGTCGAACCTCCTCCTGATGGGCTGGTGCAGCTTTCTGACATTGGACAGTTGAGCTCTGAATCTTGCTGCTACGAGGAAGTGGTCAGAGTCGACATTTGCCCATCTGAATGTTCGCACATCCAGGATGTTTGACGAGTGCCTTGCGTCAATGAGCACATGGTCGATTTGGTTGGCGGTTCGACCGTCCGGAGATCGCCAGGTTGCTGTGTGGATTCGCTTGCGAGGGAATTTCGTGCTACTTATCACCGCATTACGAGCTGTCGCAGTCAGCGAGTCGGAAGCCGTTATCTGTTCTTGTATCGTGGAGGCTGTGCTTTCCGATCACTGCGCCAAGGGTGTTTTCCTTACCGATCTTGGCGTTGAAGTCCCCGAGCACGATTTTTACATCGTACTCCGGAGAAGCTCCGTAGGCGTTGTCCAGGAGGTCATAGAAGTCCTCCTTGATAGGGTCTTCAGACTCGTCGGTAGGGGCGCGTGCACATATAAGGCTGATGTTATAAAATCTGCCTCTGATGCGGATCACAGCCAGGCGATCACTTATAGGCTTAAAGTCGTTGACCTTCGACCTTAACCGCTTTCCCACGACAAATCCGCATCCCAGTAAGTGCAACCTTTTGTGACAGCTGTAATAAATGTCGCAATTTTTCTTCCTAATCATATCGTTTCCTATCCAGCGTATTTCCTGGACCGCAGTAATATCCGCCTTGTACTGCGTGAGGATTCCTTCTAGTTTATGAGCAGCTCCGGGAGTGTACAGGGTTCTGACATTCCAGGAGCATACTCGCAAATCGTGTTCCTTTTTCGTGCGTTGTCGTCGTCGAGTATCCGTCCGTGTATCCGAGGCATCTTGCTCATTCATAACTTTAAGTTTTTTTTTACGTGGACGGATTGTTAGCCCGCCGCACAACCGCCATCCTGGTCGGGGTTGAAACTTTAAACGTATCCTTAAACTTGTACGTACTGATCTTATTATTTTGTCAGTGACTGTATACGTACATATTCAATTGTAACGTTTCGGAAGGAGCTGGATACGAATATTTTTCAAACCACTTCCTACAAGGGAAATTTCAAAAATTACGAATGACATCGGTTTGAAGGCGGTCAGTGAGTGTACCATAATGAATATGTACACGTAGACTTTTTAGTTGATTTGAAAAATATATATATTCCTCTCCGTATCCCTTACCCTCATCAACTTTTTACAGAGGGTAAATCGTTAGCGGCTTCTCGCGATGCCAAATTTATAGAAACATCCAGTGGAATACAGCACAATGTTGACGAATTACTCGTTGGATCTTTGAAACAGGTACAGTACCCTAATACCTACATATGTATGTACAAATTGTTCTAACAAAACGATTCGAATCAAACAATTTTAGATTCGTCTCAAAGAAAACCGTGAAAGGAAAGCTACCTCGTCGAAGATGAAGACTTCTCGCACCCACATATCTCTACATTTGGCTAAAGAAATTTTGCAAAAAATCTGCCTTAGCGACATAACTAAATCCAAGAGCTGTGAAAATCTACACGTGTTGTAGGCTATTAGAATCATAGTGCGTTTTGGACATATATATTAGGTACAGGATAGGTATTCTGGCTCTTAGCCAAATCTATAATACTTACGTAGATACGAAAGATTTGTAATTTGTACTGCACTTCTACGTATGAACTGAACATCTGAGAAGCGACATCTATTTTTTACAGGAGTCCTATCTCCATTTACTCAAAATCTGTTAAAAGTGTTACATTTATTGTAGGACAATGTTGTTGTTGAACATTATATTAGAAAAAGATTAGAGAAAAAAAAACTGTCAATTTTCTATGATGACTTTATAAGATACACGCTAGGTGCATATACCCGTCCGTGTATGCATTTATGTGGACGATTCTTCCATAAAACTACGCAGAATGACTGCTATGTACTTAATGTTAATTAAATACTTTCAGTAGTAAGCAAAGCCTTTGATATTGAGAATAAATTTATACCTTTCGTTAGTTGTGTGTTCTATCTACAATACTATTGTATGCATTTATTGCCAGGGCCTAACTCTGGCTCTTAAGTGAACATGTTATCTTTGAAAGCTGACAATCAATTGTTATAAAAAAAAAAACCAAAAACTATGATACGCTCTAGAGCGTTTGCTTATGGATATATTTAAAAATCAATAAATTCGTGATCGATGTTGGTGGAATTTTATTTTTTATTGTATGTCCCTTCTCCTATGTCCTTTCCCCTCAGCTACGACACCAAGATCGTTCTGGGAGACCTCAATGCATAGCTGGGAAAGGAAAATGTCTTTTCCAGAGTCATCGAAAAACACAACCTGCACGACAACATATCCGGGAATGGACTCAACCTAGTGGATTTCGCCTTGGGGCGGAACCTCTCTGTAGTGAGTATGCGGTTCCTACACCTCAACATCCTTAAAGCGACCTGGCGGTCAACCGTCAGCCAGATTGATCACATTGCGATCGACGTCAGGCACTCCTCCAGTATTCTTGATGTCCGAACTTTCCGAGGAGCCAAATCGACTTGGATCATTTCCATGTTGTGTAATGTAAGAGCTCGGATATCAAAAAACCGGCCAAGTGCGAGTCGGACTCGCGCACAAAGTGTTCCGTACCATCTGTATATATAAATATGAAAGAGACGTTGTTACCTCGTCAGTCATCACATTTTTTGTATGATGACAGATCTTGGTTGCAGGCAAGTTATAGGCATATTAGGTTAGGTTAGGTATATGGGTGCCCACCCAGCATCGAATAAGTCGGCACAACTATTCAGAAGCTGAAGAACAACAAGGCCGCAGGCTCAGATGGCTTGTCATCAGAGCTCTTCAAGGCTGGCGGCGATGTTCTGGTAGGGAGCATGCACCAGATCATCTGCAGAATTTGGGAAGATGAAAGCATGCCCGACGACTGGAATACCAGCTCTATATGCTCCATCCACAAAAAAGGCGATCCTACCTCTTGCAAGAACTATAGAGGTATATCCCTGCTCAATGTCGCATACAAGATCCTGTCCAGCGTATTGTGTGAACGTCTAAAACCATTTTGCACCGCACTAATCGGCAGCTACCAGTGCGGCTTCCGGTCCGGCAAATCAACACTTCGACAAATCCTGGAAAAGACCAACGAGTTTCGAATCGATACACACCATCTTTTCATCGATTTCAAAGCCGCATACGACAGCATTCATCGTGAAGAACTGTTTGGGGCGATGGCCGAATTCGGGATCCCGGTAAAACTGATCCAGTTGTGTCGCGCCACGCTAAAAAACACACGATACACCGTGCAACTCGGTTCTAGGACCTGGGAACCATTCGAAACTTGCACCGGATTTCGGCAAGGAGATGCGCTGTCATGTGACTTCTTCAACCTGTAGCTGGAGCAGACAGTGCGACGGGCAGGCATCAACAGGGAAGGCACTATCTTTTACAAGTCCATCCAGCTGCTAGGATACGCGGATGATATCGACATCATCGCGTGTTCTCGCCGTGGCATTGTGGAAGCATTCACGGCGATTGAAGAACAGGCGAAACGAGTTGGTCTTAAGATCAATGAGGACAAAACGAAATACATGCTGTCAAGCAAAAACCAATCCGTCGCTCACCACCTGGGACAAAATATTACAATTGACAGCTACAATTTCGAGGCAGTTAAGGAGTTTGTCTACCTCGGGGCAAACGTAAATTCCACTAATGACACCACAGTGGAGATCCGGCATAGAATCGCCCTTGGCAGCCGCTGCTACTTCGGCTTGTCCAAACAACTGCGGTCAAAACTCCTCACTCGAAAGACCAAAGTCATGCTTTACAAAACGCTCATTCTGCCAGTCTTGCAGTACGGAGCCGAAAGCTGGACGATAAGCAGGACAGCGGAGCTGATTTTGGGTTCTTTCGAAAGAAAAATTCTGCGCCGGATATTTGGTCCTGTCTGTGAGGAAGGTGAATGGAGAAGAAGACACAACCTCGAACTCTACGAGCTGTACCAAGATGTGGATGTAGTCCGGAAGGCAAGGATCCGTCGACTACACTGGCTCGGCCACATCGCGCATGGACATCAACGCTCCAGCTAAGAGGGTCTTCGACTCCGAGCCTCCTGGATCGAGGTTCGAAGACCGAACCTCCGGTATAAAGACCAGGTAATCGCGGATGTAAGACATCTTGGTCTTGACAACTGGAAGCAGCGTGCCCGGGACCGTCAAGGATGGAAGGCAGCTATAGCTCAGGCTCAGATCCTTCATGGATCGCTGGCCTGATAATGTAATAATTGACATAAAGTCAAGGCTCACGTAGACTACGTTGAGTCCATTGTGCCCATTTGTTTTGTTTAACCCGTTGATACCTATACATTTTCCGTCGAGCTGAACCAGCCAGACGAGGATAAAAATCCCAGTATTCTGTTCAGCCCAATATTACCTACCTCTTCTAGTCCCGAAAGGAAGTTTCTTCCCAGGAATATATTCCTTTTTTGGACTAGCGCCGGACATTCGCACAGCAGGTGACGAACGGACTCAATTTCCTCTTCGTCCCTGCAGCTTCTGCAGAAGTCATTGTAGGGCTGGCCTAGTCCAGCTGCATGGTAGGATGGCATGCAGTGCCCGGTGAGGGCACCGACTGCCAGTCGAATGTTCCCACGATTGAACGTCAGCAGACTTTCCGTTCTTTTCTTATCATAGACGGCCCAAGTCGATCTCGCTGTTGCACATGTATCTAAGTGACGCCATCGCTTATTGGCTTTCACCAATAGCTCCGTCTGTATCTCCCTGTAGAGCGCACTGAGTGGTGCTTTGGCCTTAGCTGAGATCTGCGCAATGTTAGCACCTGATCACACCCTAGCCAGCTCGTCCGCCCTCTCGTTTCCGGAGATATTCATATGACCAGGCATATTCATATGATAGGCATAATACTTTGATAATCAAAAATCTCCATGATGAGATAGTTGATCATCAAAGTGTCCATTGAATTCAAATCAATTATTTTACTTGACAGCAATGATATCAAAAGGTGAATAACAATTATGGGAAATATGGGAAACAGGTTTGCAGCTAGGAGTAATATATCAAGGACACAATAGGGATCAATGCTTGGAAGTGTTTTATTGGTTGCGGGATATGATCGAAAGTTAATTTCACAACAATTGAATTTGTCGCAACATTTGATATCTTAACCTATCAGGATGGAAAAGGAGGGGAATAGCAATTGTACGAAAGGGTTTGCAGCAAGGATTAACTTAGCAGTGACACAATAGGGATCATCAATAGTTAAAGGGTAATTATTACTGGTTGTTCGTAATTACAGAAAAAAAGGGTTGCAGCTAGGATTAATACATCAAAGACACAAAAGGGATCAAAGCTGGGAAGTTTGCTACTGATTGTGGGATATTGTCGACTAACCTTAGGTCAGTATGTGACCAAGGGGATTTTTTGGATGAAAATCATGTCTGTTGTGCGGGAGCCCCCCCTAAATATTTATTTTGTTCTGGTTTTAGTATTAGTCGTTATAGCGGCAACAGAAATATATCATCTGTGAAAATTTCAACTGTCTAACTATCACGGTTCACGAGATACAGCATGGTGACAGCCGGACGGACGGACAGCGAAGTCTTAGTAATAGGGTCCCGTTTTACCTTTGGGTACGGAACCAAGATCTTCCTCTACAAAACCTCTACAAAACCTTAATCAACGGAGAGTGGAGGAGGAGATTCAACCAAGAACTGTACGGGCTGTACAGCGACATCGGCCTAGTAAGACGTCTTCGGATCTAACGTGTAAGACGGCTGAGCCATGGACATCACCGCACCGGCCCGAAGAGTTTTCGACACCAACCCCGAGAGACGACGCAGCAGAGGACGACCGTATCTAAGGTGGCGCGCACAGGTGGAAAGGGACCTCAAACAACTTGACGTGGGGCACTGGAAGCGGCTGGCCAAAGGTCGTGCCGGCTGGAGAGGCTTGTTGGTTGAGGCTCTGGTTCACCCCGAACTGTAGCGCCATCTAAGTAAGTAAATACCTATTTTCTGCTGTTTTCTTTCTTGCGTAATCTTAAACATAAAATGAAAAATAAATAGAGATGACAGAAAACAGATATATTTACACTGTACAGTGGAACAGCAGGCAGGACGTTTCGTATATAGATAGAGACATAAGAGAGCGAAATAGATTGGAGGAGGTTAGAAGAACTGATCAGTCAAGTCATTCAGGCGCACACAAGTGAAGAAGGAGCTCAACCAACTTGGTGGAGATCGTGCTGGCTAGAGTCGCTTGTTGTTTGAGGCACAAGACCACGCCGCCGGTCTGTGGCGCCCTAAAGAAGAAGAAGAAGAAGATATATGGCAGTTGCAGTCATGGTCCAGAATTTTTAACTAATAACTGGTCACGTCTTTATAATGCAAGTTAATATCATAGAGCATTGATTTGATCCGTAAGTGATGTAAACAAGCTGCGGTCAAATCACATGCCACATATTAGGGAGACCAGGAGGCGCGATCGATTTTTGTTGACACAGTTGCGGCTTAATGGCAAAATGCTTTTAGTCGAAGTCAAGTGCTTGCAGCTGCGTCGGCAGATTCGTGCGTGATTTATGGTCTAAGTCCAAAGTCCAGCAAAGGGACGCTGCCGTAGAGCAGCATAACGCTTAGTAGATAAGTTAATCTAAGTTCAACGCAACAGCAGTTCATCATCAACATCAGAGGACTCAGCAGAGTTCGATAGCAGCACTGAGATCGAGTAGACTCCGCGGCTTGGGTGTTTAAGTAAATTTAGCTAAGTAAGGTAGTGTATTGAAAGTGAATTAATAAAAGAATAGTTGGTTAGCTCTTTTTAAAAAACTCCCGTGTCGCGTAAAAAAATTAATTTGCATATCAGACTACCATGCCCAATTGACTTTACACCGAGCATCCTGTTAGAGCGATATTATCCTTGTCGGTAGGAATCAAAATACTTGACGGGAGAAAAGGTTTCTTGTATTGCTGTATCGCGTAGGAACAGGAACCAAATAATGAATATTATTTGGGATAGTTCTTTGGAAATTTTAACTCACCTATATAATTCACAGTTCATTCCGACATAAATTTGTATAACTACTGGTTGTATACGATACTTGAGTTATCGCTTCTCGGCCTTATGGCTAAGATCATGCCTATGTCACAATGCTACTACACGGCGCGGCGACAGCGCAACTACAAACGCCGTAGCTGTCAAATCCATATTCATTCAATGGAATTATATGGAGTAAGTCACATAGCCACGTATGTAGTCGTGTCGCAGCGCTGTAATTTCGAAAATTTGAAAAACTGTCGCAACTACACGGCGTTTTCCTATTTCGAATTCGACATTGGAGGAATACGTTTGATAACTTGGTCTAACCCACCACCATCTTCTGACTTTTGTTTTCGCTTTTACCTTTTTATAGGCTACAGCAATCGCACATGTTAGCAATAATGTTTTTTTCAAATTATTTTGATCCATTTATAACCTAAATTCAGTTTCAATCTTCGAATTTTTTACTGATGCCAACTTCACTCTATAGAATTCACCACCAACTTCACTCACAGAAGTACCCTGCTGTCAAAAAAAAACGCCGATAAAAGTCGCTCCATTGTGTGTTGACTGAACTACTTTACAACCACAGCAAACGCCAGCGTTTGTAGTTGCGCTGTCGCCGCGCCGTGTAGTAGCATTGTGACACAGGCATCAAAGTGTAGTATCTGTTCTTATCAGCTTAACATCTGATAGATCCTCCATCGGGGGACAACAAATGTTAAACTGATTTTTGGAATTAGACGGAGTGCTAGGGGCTTGCTCCACCTCTGTCGCGGGTTGGCCCGGTATTGCAGTACCGCCGGGATCGGCCCAATTAATTTATTCGAAAAAAAAAAAATAATAAAGACCGATTTGCCGTGAGGGTTGATAATGCCTGGTTCACAACACAGCGTTATGCCTGATCCACAACACTGCGTTAGTGCTAGCTGAGACATCCAACACAAGCAATTCAATGGGGTAGTCATAAATACCGCGTTTGCGTTGGCGAGCTTACGTTCATTGAAAAATGAGAGGAAATAAGAAAAAATGAGAGGAAATAAGAAAAATTGAGAGCGAGAGAAAACGTAAGCTCACGTAACCAAAGCATACAAAAGTCAAACACGTCGAAAATGTCTGTGCGTTTGAACGACTGTTGCTGTGTATTGATGTGTATGCTATATCTGTGTATTTTGTGGTTTGTGTTGTGTGCGTTTACTTTGACATGGAGCAGCCGAAAAAATTGAATTGTCATTGTCAAAGCATGCGTCGAGGCATTTCTCGTAACACGTAAAGTGCCTCGCACCAACGCAGTGTTGTGGATCAGGCATTAGTGCTAGCTGAGACATCCAACACAAGCAATTCAATGGGGTAGTCATAAATACTGCGTTTGCGTTGGCGAGCTTACGTTCATTGAAAAATGAGAGGAAATAAGAAAAAATGAGAGCGAGAGAAAACGTAAGCTCACGTAACCAAAGCAGACAAAAGTCAAACACGTCGAAAATTTCTGTGCGTTTGAACGACTGTTGCTGTGTATTGATGTGTATGCTATCATAGATAAATTAACGAGATGGAAAACTTTCGTACGTCTGCCCTGTGATCCCCGCAAGGGTTGGTTGTTGTATTTGTAATTAAAGCGGCCTCTAGACGCCTAATAATATTGTGCATTATTTGATATTGCACAATATTATTGTTCGTCTGTAGATAATATTGCAAGATTGTGCCATATATTGCGGAAAATCAAAACGCTTTTGACTTTTATTACAAATATGAGCGGTCAACTAAATTATTGGGAAAAATATTGAACCGTCTGGGGCAGCAAGCCAATAAAATTGTGCAATATTTTGCACAATAATATTGAGCGTCTAGAGGCCCCTTTAAAAACGACGCTTTTGACTTAGAGTCAAGACGTCGGAACAAGGCAGAATGACATAGTCAAGACGCCGTCAAATCGAAACGAGTTTGTAGGGGCTAGTTGTCAAAATGCCTGTCAAAGCCATCGAGATTGCCATCTCGTTAATTTATCTATGTATGCTATATCTGTGTATTTTGTGGTTTGTGTTGTGTGCGTTTACTTTGACATGGAGCAGCCGAAAAAATTGAATTGTCATTTTCAAAGCATGCGTCGAGGCATTTCTCGTAACACGTAAAGTGCCTCGCACCAACGCAGTGTTGTGGATCAGGCATAAAGAAGTACTCACGTGGCAAATGGGGAGGAACAGCTTCATACCGTAATATAGCTGCTTGAGTTGTCAGTAAAGACTGCGCCGTGCAAAACTCGGAGATCCAAACCATTTTTGCAGAACCCAAATGTATCCTGGCGTGTAGGGGGAAGAGTGAGCTAGCAAATCCTCAACTGCTATAAAGCAGACATAGACGAAATCCAAGAAGTGCGATGGTATCGACCAGGCAAAAGACGAATGAAAAACTGCAACATCTACTACGGAACTGCTACAAGGAGAACAAACAACGCTTATTCGGATGCAGATAAGTTAGTCGGAGTCTACACGAGGGTTTTTTTTTTCGCCTGTTTCTTTTGAACCTACGTTCCAATTTGAAGACGCGTCCACACGGAGCTTTTCTGCGCGTGCCTGTTTTTTGACATTTCGCTTCACATTTCATTTTCGTTAGCCTGTGGTGATGTTTGAAAAGTAAGAATGGTATCCAAACGTACACTTCCGACTCAGACACAGGAGTGAAGCGACATCGCAAAACCAAGAAAAGGAGATAAGGAAATGTCAAAAAAACCCACGAAGCAGCTACCCGCGCGTGACTGTGCCAATGTATTTTTGTTTCACATACCCTCTCTTTTGCACTTATTTCAGCCCTCATGTAGACTCCGACTTATTCGAGGACGACTCCGACAAAAGGTCTAAAGCTTTCGGCATGTAAGTGAATACCTCATAACAATCCGCATAAAAGCTAAATTTGAGAGCATCAGCTTAATATGCGTTCAGGTCTCAACCAAAGAAAAGGTCGATCGACTTAAGGATGACTTCTACGATCTCCTAGAGAGAACCTGTGCCCAATATCCCAGCTACAATATGTACTTAAATATGTAGTATTAGGAGATTTTAATGTGAAATTGGGCAAAGGGGACATATTTGAGTGTAGCCTACATGACACCGTGTCCGAAAATGGACACAGTCTAATTGACTTCAGCACCTGATCAGTCAACCACCAACTAAATTGATTAGTTTGCGACCGACGACGCCAGACACTCCTCCAGCATTTTAGATGTACGAACCTTCCGAGGAGCCAACATCGACTCGGATCACTAGCTTATTGTAGCCAAGGTACGAACGAGGATATCAAGGATGCCATGAAGTTGAGCTGGACAACGAAAGTTGGACGTCGGAAAGCTACAATCGCAGGAGACCAGTAGGATCTTTAACGATCGAGGAGAATTGTCAGCGTGCCATCAGAGACGCTGTATCTGATGTACTGGGTTTCAAGCCTCCGGCAGCTACAAACCCATTGTTTGGTGAGCAAGCCCATGTAGCAAAGCCATGCTACATAGACGGATGAGAGCCGCTCGTGAACATTACGAGCCGAAAAGGAGAGAGGAAGACACGCTTTTTAAGGAAGAAAAAAAGAGAGCATGAAAAGCGTGAAATCGAGGAGATGGAAAAGTACGAAAAAGTAAAACGAATATACCAATGCTGAAGAGCCAGAGCAGAAGCCTGTAGGGATGAAGACGGACAACTAGTAGTAGAGTCGGGTACAGTCGATGCTGAGAATATGGAAGCAACACTTCTGTACTCTTTAACGGCGACGAAAGATCTAATACCGCTGTCAGGCAGAATGATCCATTCGCAACGGATGAGGATGCAAGATAATTCCGTCCACCCAATATAGATGAAATTAAGCTGGTAACTTCGAAGCTTAAAACTAGTAAAACCGCGGGCGCGGATGGCCTGTCTGCTGAGCTATTTAAAGCGGCTGGAGATGAGTAGGTAGGGCGCATGCATTAGTTCATTTGTAAAATATGGTCAAAAGAAAGCATGCCCGACGAACTGAATCTCATCATCGTTTACCCAGTCCAAAAGAAAGGAGACCCTCATATGTGCAACAACTACAGGGGAATAATTCTCTTTAACATCGCATATACATATGTATATGCATAAGGTCTTCCCTGACGTATTATATGAACGCCTGAAACCCTTTGCGTATAATCTGATAGGTTCCTATCAGTGCGGTTTCAGGCCAGGTAAATCCACAATATACCAAACATACACACTGCCGCACACACCTTTTCGTCGATTTCAAGGCCGCGTATGACAGTGTGCTTAGACACGAACTATACAGCGCCATGTCTACTTTTGACTTCTCGGATGAGAAGACCCTTGTTGTGTAAACATCGGCTTAGTACGACGTCTTAGCATCTACATATCTAGGTGGAAAGGGACCTCAACCAAGTGGGCGTGAGACAATGGAACAGGATAATTTTATTGGTTGAGGCCCAGGTTCACACCGGACGTTTGCGCCACCAAATCCAGGACTTATCAACTTTTACGGAACGTCGTAAAAATTCGTTTGAATTGCCCTTAAAGAATTTCAAATTCTGTTTTGAAATATTCACTCGGAATCGTTTTTGGAGCACCATCAGCGTACGTGGCTTGCCCGAATGGTCAAGCAAAATTCGAATGACTGTTGCGACATCAGGATGATCAGCGTATTTTGTACTCATACGACATAGAAAAAATTCAGTAAGGCGCTTGTGCTCGGGGCTGTGCTGTAGCGCATTAGGTAGTGTGTTGGCATCTGACGCCGACGACACGGGATCGAATCCCGACAACAGCCATGTCATCGAGCTTTTACTCAGCGGAGTACTGACAAAACCCTCTGTAGTATAATTTTCAAGAAAAGCTTCTCGAATCTCGCCGTTCGGAATCGGCAATAAATTGTAGGTCCCTCTCACTTATGGGACAATAAAAGCTCGGCTTCGGTCCTTCATGGACTGTAACGTCAACATACATACATACTTGTGCTGTGCTACAGGCGAGGGGACAGTTTCCCATAATAGTGGGCCATTTGATTCACTGGCCAATACAAGAGGAACGATCTACTTCAAGGTTGCACAATGGCTATGCGGATGATATCGCCATTCCTTCCGTCGGCTCATGTTTAGCGACTGTCCGTCTCAAAGCACACGCGGCGCTAAATGTGATCGATGATTGGTGTACCAGAAATGGGCTGTCAGTCAATCCTCTTAAGACCGATGTCGTTCTCTTTACGAGAAGGGGGAAAAATACTGACATGACCCAGCTGGTACTAAAAGGCACTTCCATCCCGATATCCAAGGAGGCTACGTATCTAGGACTACTTCAGCGGCTGGAGTTGGGATTTCCTCGCTGAAGTAGTCCTCCCGCCCAGCATAGAAGAAGTCGGCACAGCTATTCAGAAGCTGAAGAACAACAAGGCCGCAGGCTCAGATGGCTTGCCATCAGAGCTCTTCAAGGCTGGCGGCGATGTTCTGGTAGGGAGCATGCACCAGATCACCTGCAGAATTTGGGAAGATGAGAGCATGCCCGACGACTGGAATACCAGCTTTATATGCCCCATCCACAAAAAAGGCGATCCTACCTCTTGCAAGAACTACAGAGGTATATCCCTGCTCAATGTCGCATACAAGATCCTGTCCAGCGTATTGTGTGAACGTCTAAAACCATTTTGCACCGCACTAATCGGCAGCTATCAGTGCGGCTTCCGGCCCGGCAAATCAACTATAGACCAAATTTTCACACTTCGAGAAATCCTGGAAAAGACCAACGAGTTTCGAATCGATACACACCATCTTTTCATCGATTTCAAAGCCGCATACGACAGCATTCATCGTGAAGCACTGTTTGGGGCGATGGCCGAATTCGGGATCCCGGTAAAACTGATCCAGTTGTGTCGCGCCACGCTAAAAAACACGCGATGCACCGTGCAACTCGGTTCTAGGACCTCGGAACCATTCGAAACATGCACCGGATTTCGGCAGGGAGATGCGCTGTCATGTGACTTCTTCAACCTGGTGCTGGAGCAGATAGTACGACGGGCAGGCGTCAACAGGGAAGGCACTATCTTTTACAAGTCCATCCAGCTGCTAGGATACGCGGATGATATCGACATCATCGCGTGTTCTCGCCGTGGCATTGTGGAAGCATTCACGGCGATTGAAGAACAGGCGAAACGAATTGGTCTTAAGATCAATGAGGACAAAACGAAATACATGCTGTCAAGCAAAAACCAATCCGTCGCTCACCACCTGGGACAAAACATAACAATTGACAGCTACAATTTCGAGGTAGTTAAGGAGTTTGTCTACCTCGGGGCAAACGTAAATTCCACAAATGACACCACAGTGGAGATCCGGCGTAGAATCGCCCTTGGCAACCGCTGCTACTTCGGCTTGTCCAAACAACTGGGGTTAAAACTCCTCACTCGAAAGACCAAAGTCATGCTTTACAAAACGCTCATTCTGCCAGTCTTGCTGTACGGAGCCGAAAGCTGGACGATAAGCAGGACAGCGGAGCTGATTTTGGGTCCTTGAGAAAGAAAAATTCTGCGCCGGATATTTGGTCCTGTCTGTGAGGAAGGTGAATGGAGAAGAAGACACAACCGCGAACTCTACGAGCTGTACCAAGAGGTGGATGTAGTCCGGAAGGCAAGGATCCGTCGACTTCACTGGCTCGGCCACATCGAGCGCATGGACATCAACGCCTCAGCTAAGAGGGTCTTCGACTCCGAGCCTCCTGGTTCGAGAAGAAGAGGAAGACCGAACCTCCGGTATAAAGACCAATTAATCGCGGATGTAAGACATCTTGGTCTTGACAACTGGAAGCAGCGTGCCCGGGACCGTCAAGGACGGAAGGCAGCTATAGCTCAGGCTCAGATCCTCCATGGATCGCAGGCCTGATAAGTAAGTAAGTAAGTACGTATCTAGGAGTCATCTTAGATAGCAAGCTTCTCTGTTCAAAGCATGTGGAGTCAAAAACCAGCAAAGCGTTGTCAGCTTTCTTACATTGCAAAGGAGCTTTTGGCTCCTGACAGCCAAGCTGCACTAAAAGCTGTGTGTCTTGGCCAGAACGTCAGTATTGGCAGCTATAACTTTGATGTAGTCGAGTATTTCATCTACCTTGGCTCACTGGCAACTAATCGGAAACGATACCAGTGCTGAGAATAGAAGCAGAATAACTTGCCAGCCGCCGTTTCTTCGGGCGCAAGCGGCAATTGAGTAGTCGAGCCCTCTCTCAGAAAACTAAGTTGACCCTCTATAAAACCTTTATCATCCCGATCCTGCTGAGCAGAGGTCTGGACCTTATCAAAAATGGATGTAGAGGCCCTTGGTCGTTTCGAGAGGAAAATTCTGGGTACAATCGTCTACGAACTGTACGGGTTGGACAGCGACATTGGTCCAGTACGACGTCTACGGATCTAACATCGCTAAAAAGACAGCTAAAAGGTCCATCAAAAATTGAAAGTATATTTCATTCACAGAGTCAAAAACAAAGATACAATACGTGTCCTAGGCACTTATTTTCGATTTTAGAATATTCTTTATAATATCCTCCTTCTGCTGTATCCTCTGCTTCATTTTCTCCATTTCTTCGACGTGTCGCGCATGAAGTCCCTTAAGCTGAGCGTCTTTATGTTTCACCATAGTCTCAAGACGTTTCACAGAATCCCATGTGTTTTCGATATTCGCATGTTCTTGCTCTAGTTTCTTTGCCCACTGCAACGCAATTTTCAATCGTGCCTTGATTCTATCTCTAGATCTTTTAAGTTGCTCCGAAATTCTTTGAAGACTCAAAGTCTTTCGTTTCAGCTCCTCGAATAGATATCGTTCAGATTTGAATTCCTTCTCTAAGGTTTGTTGCTGTTTTAGTAAGTCTTCGTTTTTCTTTTGTAATTCCACATTTTGTCGGTGCAAGTCTTCGGACCTCGAGACCAGGACGTGTTTCTCGTTCGAGTGCTGTGATTTAAGTTCTTCAAATAATCGTTTACACTCCTTAAGGGAGTCAATTGCCACGTCTGGTTGGCGGCTGTTAATACTTTTTAGGGATACCAATTCCTGTTTGCATTTGGAGTACGCATTCTGGAGATGTTCCAGATCGAGGGTAAGTGTTTGAGTTTTCTGTTCATAACACTGGATCACCTCCAGCAGTTTATCCTTTGCCAGATCGGCACGCCGTGTTTGTACATTAAGTCTTGACTTTAGAGAATCGATTTGCGATTGTAGGCGAGTCTTGTTTTCCAGCCATCCGTTGGAGGACATCTTTAAAGCATCGTACTGCTCTTGCAAACGTGTGTTTTCCTCAACAAGCTTCTTGAATTCCCCCGTAAAGTATTTAAGTTCCTTGTCATGCTGATCGATGAGATCGTTTCTGTCCTTAATCATCTCATCGTATGAGTTCAACAGAGGCCCTAAAGTATCCCTATTGACCGCACCCCAATGTTTAACATTGCTCCAACCAGCCGAATCCTGCTGCTCTATCTCCTCGTTTGTATTGCGAGTCCGCAACTTTTCTTGATAACATTCAATTTGCACATTTAATCTGTACACAAGGACTTTCATCATGGCCAGATCATTGTGTAGTTCATTGTTCATCTCGGTGATCCTATCCCTTTCCAGCTCCAATTCATTGTATTCTCTGGTTTCAGTGGGATTCCTTGTTTGTTGAAGCAGCGTCATTAGTCTCTTATTCTCTTTGGAAAACTGGTTATTACACTTATGCAGGAGAAGAACTCTTTGAATCAGGCTTTCGGCTTGTTGATCCTTCGCCTTTATCTAAGTGGTTGTTCAATTAACATATTTCTTATTTCAGTTTATTAGATTAACTTACAAGATCTAGAATCTCGACGTTTGTTCCCATTTTTCTAGGTTTCCATCCAGCGCTTCGACTACGAGGCGGAACATTCCCAGAGAACGTTTTCAATTCCTTTTTGGCGCCCTTTGCCCGGCTCAGATGTTTCTTTTCTTCATTATCAAACGTTTGTGCATCGTTCTGGTCGAGGTCTGTTATGATTTTATAATTTCTCGAAGCAGTCATTTTTAACAAACACAAACTAGATTAAGAGGAGTAGTACTCGTGACAATTTGCCATACGCCATTTGTAAACAAAGTTTTGGGGAAAGGCGTTGTCCTGGAAACGCATAATGACACTCGTCCGCAATATTGCACGGACGAGTGTATATTCGAGCGACTAGGAGGATAAATAGAGTATTGCCGTGGTGCAGAGTGGTGCACACCCTGGGGTGGATTTTGACAAGACTTGGAATGAAAACACCTTTCAAATGGCATAAAAATGGTCGAATGGACTCCACTGATTCACTTCAAGTGTCCAAATATTCAATGAGAATTTAAGAGAATGATGTAGTAACGGCTGTTTTGTCTCCACGGCAAGGCATTTTCCAAGATTCTTGCGCATAGGTCCGGCTAAATTTGACCGATGGCATGGGTTATATTGGCATTGAGGGCCGCTGTGACTTGTGGCTTGTTCACATAGACCCGCGACTTCAGAAAACCCCACAAAGAAAAAGTCTAATTTGACCAACTCGCACGATCTCGATCACCTCCACGTAAGATGACCGTGCCCTCGAATCGCTCGTGCAGAATTTCCAATGTGGCGTGAGCTCTATAGCACGTAGCGCAGTCCTGTTGAAACCACATGTCGTTGGTGTCCATATCATCTAATTCAGGGCAAAACAAGTTGATATTCATCGACTTATAGCGCTCGCCGTTGACGGTGATGGCCTGGCCAACGTAGTTCTTAAAGAAATGTGGACCGATGACGCCGCCAGCCCAAAATCGACATCAAACAGTGATTTTGTCGGGATGCATTAGACGCTCTTCGACCTTATGTGGATAAGAATCGTCCCAAGTTCGATAATTTGTTGACGTACCTACCTATTTAGAAATTATGGTTTGGCTTAACGTGAGCACCTGTCTTTTAAGACTTAATCTCACGGTGGGCCTACCCACAATCGGGACCAAGGCTGCATTGGTCTTTGTAAGGGTACGAATACCCTGGTACAATTGGTGAACATGCTTGGGGACATGTTCACCGCCCTTGATGGAGGCCGAGGTCTACCTAACACCTCTTGCATCTGACTTTTTAGACCGAAGTCTTGTCAGATACCATGCGTTCCCGCGATGTTGGGATAACCACAGCCACCACGATGCTCCCACAAGGGGGCCTACCTCAACCGACAGGACCGGAGCGAATTTCGGCTAACGAGTGTGCATTATTTGCTACTATCACCAACTTTTTATTGACGGCGTTAGTCAATTTTCATCATTGGCACAATGTGCCTCTTTGCTGTATTTGTTTTAGCCACTCACACACTCACTCACCTAGTTCACTCCGGGGGCTTCCTGTCCCCGTGGTACCAATTATTTTTAAAGTGGTTCAGTTGCCTTTTCACTCCGCAACTAAACCAAGTCACTTTCAGTCGAGCTTCCCCAAAAACTCAAGCCTGACAACTTACCTACCGTTCAACTGAGCGTGCCAGGATTTCGCACGCTCGACTGGTCATTTTTGAATGGGTCCCCAGCCAGGCCCATATCCACCATGCACCACCAGGTTTCAGGAACCACTTGGGTTCTAGGAACCACTTGGGTTCCTTGTACCACCATGCACCACCAGATTAAGAAAACCCGAAGGGAATTCTTTAGATATCTAGGGATCAAGTCCCTTTTCTCCCACTATGAATCAGGCAACATTTGCTACCAGACCCATCCTCCGGATCTTAGTCGCCTCTTACGACAGGCATGCCTTACCACGGACATATTCTAACCCCTCATCCGCAGGGGTACCTACCTATTCATCAAGAATTTTTTTCAATGAACATTAGGGTCAGTTTCCAACTGCTCCAAAGCCCATTCAGCGAACACACGTCGTTGTCTATGGTCGCTTACCCTCAGCTCCTGGGTTAATTGGCGATGCAAAATTCGCCAAAATGTGCTCTGCGAAAGACCGAGTTCTTTCGAACGATCTGAAATCAAATGCTTCAGATTCCCCTGCACACTCTCACGGACAGCGGTATTTTGGGAAAACTATTTCAGCATCATTTGCATGTGTTGTTGAACGCTTTGTCCATCTATGGTCATTTGGTCAAACAGACTGAATAAATCATTGCCAATTTAATAGACGTTGTTCTTTCTTTTGGTGGCGCTACAGCCATGAAGGACCAGAGCCAAGCTTCTCTCAATCGCCCATATTGTGTGTGATTAGTTTTTCACATAGGTGAAAGGGACCTACAGTTTAATGCCGATTCCGAACGGCTTGAGTCGAGAAGCTTTTTATGGCAAGTATACTACGGGGGCTTTTGCCAGTACCCCGCCGAGGAGGGACGCCACGAAATAAACATTCGATGGCGTTGGTGTTATCGCGATTCGAACTCGCTCATCGTGCGTCAGAGTTCAACACACTAACCACTGCGCCATGGCGCCCTACAGAGGTAGCAAGCTTTGCTTGGAAGTGTTGGCACATTTAAGCTCAACGACGCCTGACATAGAGTTCTTAACGGGCGCTACAGTTCGGGGTGAACCTAGGCCTCAACTAACATGCCTCTCCACCTAGCACGATCTTTCGCTAGTCTTTTCCAATGCCGCACGCCCTGTCGGTTGAGGTTCCTTTCCACCTGTGCGCGCCACCTTAGATGCGGTCGTCCTATATTTCTTCGTCCCTCGGGGTTGGATTTAAAGACTCTACGGGCTGGAGCTGTGGTATCCATTCGCTCTACATGGCCTAGCCATCTTAGGCGTTGGATCCGTAGACGCCTGACTAGACTCATGTCGCTGTACAACCCGTACAGTTCGTGATTGAATCTTCTCCTTCAACCCCCCTCTGTGTTTATAGGACCGAAAATCGCACGCAGAATCTTTCTCTCGAAACGACACCAGGGTTATAGAGGAATCGTGGCTCTATGAAATTTTCCTGGATCAGCCCACATTGATTAAAATAGAGGAATGCCTCTGGAGGGGCAAAGCACGTTGTCCACAGTAGGTGAAGAATGGATTCTATTTCCTCTTCGTCTCTAGAGCTTCTGCAAAAATCGTTGTAGGGCTGGCCTAGTCTAGCTTCATGATATGATATCATGAAGTACCCAGTGAGGGCCCCGACTACTACCAGTCGTATATTACCTCTACTAAGATTTAGCAGACTTTGCGTCCTTTTCTTGTCATAGACAGGCCATGTTAGCCTTGTCGTGGTGCATGGGTCTAATTGACACCATCGCTTGTTGGCTTTTTTCTAGTAGTTCCACCCCTATTTCTCTGAATAGTGTGCTGAGTGGCGTTCTAGCCTAAGTTATGATCTGGACCGAAAAAGAAATATGTTTTTCTGGAGCTACTTCTTTTCGGGTTTAGAAGAAGCAAGAGACATTAAGCTGAACAAACTGCTAAGATCCATAATTGCATCTAGGTGGTTCAGCTCAGCGGGCAACTAATAGACCCCCCTCGGGTTAGATTTTCAAACTGGGCACAATGGACTAGTCTAGTAGTCTAAGTGAGGCTTGACCTCATGTCAATAGGGCACCTAAATAACCTAACCTAACTGTGTATATCAGAAAGTTGTCTGATCGTCCGGGTTCAAAGATCAATAAGAAGGAGGTCGTAGAAGCAGTTACTGTCTTGGAAACCCTACCAATGATGGTTCTTGGCGCCGTTGGTTATATCGGCATTTGTCCGAAAAAATGCCGCCGTAGCTTCTACAAGAACTGGTACAAGAGCAAGAAGAAGGCATTCAGCAAGGCCAGCAAAAAATGGATCGAGACCTTGGGCAAGAAGAGTATTGACAATGACTTCAAGAAAATGATTCTTTACTGCAAAGTTAACCGCATTATTGCCCAATCGCAGATCCGTTTGATTAAGCAACGCCAAAAGAAGGCTCATATTATGGAAATCCAATTGAAGACAAAGTCAAATGGATCAAGGAGAACTTGGAGAAGCCCGTACAAGTGTCCAACGTCTTTCGACAAGATGCAGTCATCGATTGCATTGGTGTTACCAAGGGTAAAGGATTCAAGGGTGTGACCAGCCTCTGGCACACCAAGAAATTACCCCGTAAGACGCACAAGGGTCTACGTAAGGTTGCCTGTATCGGAGCATGGCATCCAAGTCGTGTCTTCTTCACGGTTGAACGTGCTGGTCAAAAGGGTTACCATCATCTTACCGAGATCAACAAGAAAATCTACCGCATCGGAGCTGATAACCACATCAAGGATGGCAAGGTTCTAAAGAACAACGCAGCCACTGAGTACGATTTGACAGACAAGAGCATCATACCAATGGGTGCTTTTCCCCATTACAGTGAAGTGAATAACGATTTCGTTATGATTAAAGGATGTTGCATTGGATCGGAGAAACGTGTCATTACCTTGCGTAAATCGCTGTTGGTTCACACTAGCCGCTCTGCTTTGGAACAAATCAAATTGAAATTCATCGACACTTTGTCTAGGATGGGCCGTGGTCGCTTCCAAACAGCTGCCGGCAAGTTGACATTCATGGGACCATTAAAGAAGGATCGTATCAAGGAAGAACAAGCCGCCACAGCTACAGCACCAACTGCTTAAAGCGCTTCTGTTTTATTGACAGTTTATTGGCAGGTACCACGTTGTGGAAAGTCAATTGTCGAAAATGTAGATAAAATCATGAAAACCATCAACCCTTACCTTAGTGTAAGCGTCCAGAAGCTAGCCATTGCACACAAAAACGTTTGAACCCGTGGATGCCACACGAGCCAACACAAAAAACTTTCGTGCGAATCGCTGGTGATTCGTACCAAAATAGACCCGTTGACTAGTGACGAAAGGTGGATCTTTTAGCACAACTTCACACAAAAATGGTCGTAGTCGAATCGCGGTGAGCCAGGTTTGACGATCAGGGAGGTTTTGCTGCATGTTTGGTAGTATTGGCACGACTACTATGAACTGCTCCCGTACGACAAAGTTTTTAATTCGGACCTGTACTGTCAACAATTGGACCGTCTGAAGAAAGCATTCGCCCAGAAGCGGCCAGCTTTAGTCAATAGGCTACGCATATGGATAGTGGCTCGCGAGAAACTCCAAAAGGTTAGTTAGGAGGTAAGAAAGCCCTAGGAAAAAAATGGGGTTTCAACCCCAAGATTACCCTATGGCTCTACATCACGGTCATTAGACCCATACTAATGTATGGAGTGATAGTCTGGTGGACTGCACTAGACAAGACAACATACCACAAACAACTCGAGAAGGTAGAAAGGATGGCATGTATATGCATTACCGGGGCCCTCAGGTCCACACCAACGGCTGCGCTTAACATGATACTAGACCTTACATCACTCGATATTTTCGGCAAGCAGATTGCCACACACACGGCCATAAGACTAAAAGCCAACTCGAAATGGATGAGCTATGTCACTGGCCACTCCTCCATCCTGCAAAGCAGGATAACTATGACCGAAAACCTAGACCACACAAAACCCACCATAGTCTTGGACAAAAACTTTACGATGATTTATCCGGACAGGAAGAACTGGACCCGCCAAACTCAACCGCGCGGAAACTGTGTGGATTTCTACACTGATGGGTCTAAAACCAAAGACGGGGTGGGCAGTGGAGTTTTCTGCAAACAACTCAAGCTACATAAAGCTCTAAAATTACCAGATCACTGTAGCGTTTTCCAGGCGGAACTGTTGGCAATAAAAGAGGCTCTGTCTTGGCTGAAGTGGAACGTAATATCCACCACGGATATTCGCATTCTCACAGACAGTCAAGCAGCCTTAAGGTCGCTGGAGTCCTATGTGTACACATCAAAATCTAGTCTCGACTGTCGCAGATCTCTTAACGAGATGGCAGAACAGTTCAACATACAGCTTATCTGGGTACCAGGACACAGCGACATTGCAGGAAATGAAAAAGCCGACACACTCGCTAAACTAGGAACGACGCTACAATCAATCGTGGCTTGTGAGGGAGTACCCCTTACAATCATTAAACACAATCTGACCAATCTCGCCAGGGCCGAGACGAACCTGAGATGGACACAGGGACATACCTGCGTCATCACCAGGCAAATCTGGCATCGGCTGGACAGTCAACGCACAAGGAGTATAATCTCCCTAAAAAGAACTGACATCTACAAAGTCATCGGTGTCATCACAAGACACTGCCTCATTGGCAGTCACGCACAAAAACTAGGAATAGTTCCAAATGATTTCTGCAGAAGCTGTCAGGACGAGGAGGAGGTTGAATCCATTCACCACCTTCTCTGCGCCTGTCCAGCTCTCTGCAATTTCAGGAAACGTTACCTAAGCTCTTACTTCCTTAACGATCTGACAGATGTTCAGAAAGTAGGGATACTTGATCTTCTTGACTTCTTAAGAAGCACAAAATGGTTCCACGAATAGGGGGGGGTAAAACCCCCTCGTAGCTGCACAACGGGCCTCCCTGGCCTATGTGCATTCTTCTCAACTCTGGGAAGGCTACGACCCTACCTACCTACCTACCTAGTTAGGAGGTTCTTATCACCCACCTTATAGTCCGGATCTGGCACCATTTGAATACTATCTGTTCCTGTTCATGGCCAAGGATCTTGTGATGAAAAATGTGCTGCCCCAAAAAGATTTATGGCTAACGTCGTCCCAGTTTGTTGCCAACAAGGACGAGCTCTCATATGAGATCACAAAATGACCACAAGTAATCGAACAAAACAGCGCATATCTGACCTAAATCTATATAGTGTCACCTTGGTTTTCCGAGAGAGGGCTCTACTTCTCAATTGCCTCTTGAGCCCAAAGAAACAGCGGTTGGCAAGAGTGATTCTGCGTTTTATCTCAGCGCTGGTGTTGTTGTCGCTGGTAATCAGTGAGCCAAGGTAGACGAATTCCTTGACCACTTCAAAGTTATATCCGCCCATGGTGACGTTCTGGCCAATACGTCGGTGTTGTCCGTCTCTTTTAGATGAGAGCAGATATTTGGTTTTACCCTCATTAACCTTGAGACCCATCTTAGCCGCTTCTACTTCAATGCTCACGAAAACCTCATTGACGTCTTGCTGTTTTCGTCCAATTACGTCAATATCGTTGGCGTACGCAAGCAATTGCGTAGACTTGAAATAGATCGTACCTCTTGTGTTGGCCAGTGACTCTTGCACAATCTTTTCAAGCACGATGTTGAAAAAGTTGCACGACAGCGCGTCGCCCTGCCTAAATCCTTTTTTAACAACAAAGGTCTCGGTTTGCTCATTACCGACCTTAATGGAGCAACGAGAATTCTCCATTGTCATCCTGCACAGTCGGAACAGTTAAAACTAGACATGGCTTTGTACAGCTCGTCTCTATATACGCTGTCATACGCGGCCTTGAAATCGACGAAGAGGTCTTCTCCAAGATCTGCCGTAGCGTAAATATTTGGTCTATTGTGGATTTACCTGGCCTGAAACCACACTGATAAGAGCCGATCAGGTTATCCACAAACGGTTTCAGGCGTTCACACAATACGGCAGAGAAGATCTTATATGCGATGTTAAGGAGACTTATTCCCCTATAGTTGGCGCAGTTATAGGGGTCTCCTTTCTTATGGACCGGGCAAACGATGCTGAGATTCCATTCGTCGGGCATGCTTTCCTCCGACCATACCTTGCAGATGAGATGGTGCATGCACCTTACCAGCTCATCTCCAGCCGCCTTAAAAAGCTCAGCAGACAGGCCGTCTGCGCCAGCGGCTTTATTAGTCTTGATATCGCTATTTTGACTTCGTCTAGGTCGGGTGGACCGAATTCTGTTACTTCGTGGTCCATTGCGAATGGCTCGTTCTGCCTGACAGCGGTATCTTGTCTATCATCGCCGTTATACAGTCTGCAGAAGTGGTCTTTCCAAATCCTCAGCATCGACTGCGACTCTACTACCAGTTCTCCATTTTCATCCCTGCAGGCCGCCACTCTGGCTTTGTAGCCATGGCATGTTCGTTTTACCTTGTTGTAAAATTTACGGGCGTCATTCCTGCGGAAGCATCTCTCCATCTCCTCGATCTCACGCTTTCCGTGCTCTCTCTTCTTTCTTCTGAAAAGCGTGTGTTCCTCTCTTCTCTTCTGCTCATAGATTTCGCGAGCAGCTCTCGTCCGTCGTTGCAGCACGGCCTTATATGCCTCTTGTTTTGCTGCATGGGCTTGTTCGCATTGTTCATCGAACCAGGGGTTTCTAGGTGGTGGCTGTTTGAAACCCAGCACCTCTGAGGCAGCATCTCTGACGGCGCTCTGGCAATGAGCCCATTCCTGCTCTATTGTTTGTGCTGCTCTGGGCGGATTTTGAGAGAGCTTTGAGGAGACACGATCGGCAAAGATTCTGGCAGTCTCTTGCGATTGTAGCTTTCCAACGTCAAACTTACGTTGTCCTACTCGACTCCTAAGCATTCTTGATATCCTCATTCGTACCTTGGCTACAACAAGGTAGTGGTCCAAGTCGATGTTGGCCCCTCGGAAGGTTCGTACGTCGAGAATACAGGAGGAGTGTCTGGCGTCGATCGCAATATGATCAATCTGGTTGGTGGTCGATTGATTACAAGACCGCCAGGTACCCTTGTGGATGTTGAGATGGGGGAATCGCGTGCTTGCTACAAGGAGGTTACGCCCCGCTAGGAAATCGATTAGCCTTAATCCGTTGTCGGATGTGGTGTTATGGAGGCTATGCTTTCCTATGATCGACTCAAATATGTCCTCCTTGCCCAGTTTTGCATTATCGTTCTAACTATGCCAAGCAAATCCCTCAATTTCATTCAACAGTAATGGATTTCTTTTTACTACCCCTGTAATGTCTTGACCTTAGACGCCCCCGTTGATTTCATTTCGAGACCGCTTCCGCCGCCGCCGTACTGCAAAAAAGGAGCTACCATTGGTAGCATGATCTTGTGAATCCGAATGATACACACATCGTTTCGTTTGGTGTTTATGAAATCATTTATTAAGAAATTATTTTTTGCTTCGTACAAGCACAGGCTTTATCACTACTGTTATTGTTAATATTACAAATATATAAGTATAAATAACGTAAAAACAATGGGTTGTGTTTATGCACATTAGTTTAATTAGTTACAGCCTTAGGTATAATCGACAGGTCCAAATAGTCGCTCATATTGGACAGAACTTCAGAGTAGACGGTGTTCATTAGATATTGGTAGCCTTCATCGCCTAATTGTGAACGTAATGTATTTAGCTGCCAACTAACATAATCTTTAAGGACTATAGTATGCACGGGATCTTTAAATGATAACTGACGACAGCGATCGTAGTGATAGGCTTGATATTCACAATCATCCAACCATCCACAGTAGCCAGTTCCATCTGTGCCGGCCAGATCTAAATCGTTTTCATCTTGAAACACCAGACAGTCGTAGTATTTACGACCTTCCTTGGTCTCCTCGACCTTCATCACGTCGCTAAGCACTTCGGATATGTTTTGCATTGTTGCCGGAAAGCGCTCTTGAATAGCCAAACTGTTTACGGTCAATAGAGAAGCAAGTGCGAGACTTAGAAGTTTACGTTTTTCCAATTCAGTTACGACTGGCATTTTGCCATTCCATACGTCGATGATCGTCTCCAGTGCATTCGGAAGATTCAATTTATGTAGTATTTCAAAGAACACGCTCTGATTGATGATCAATACTCTAGCCATGATCACCAGATACGTGCTCATGACCATTGGAAATTCTTTATTTTCATAAATCTGCCGGAATACGTGCGGAAGTACAGGCTCTAGTATCTCTAGTCCGTATGCGGAATCGGATTTTAAAATTGTCTCAAACACTTTCATGATAACGACGATACCTTCGGGTCGTATATCATCCAGCATTCGAGAGCATAAATCGATAAATTGCTTGCCGTAGCGCTCTAGGAATGGTCGCGGACACAACAGTACGTAGGCCTGTATGATGAAGAGTATTGTACGAAAATTCTCCGATGATCTCTCGATGATTGGCGGTAGATTTTTACACATGTCCAGGAGTTGTGGTGTGATGGCTGTGCTATTTTCGATGACCGACAGCCATAGGGATAGGCCCTCTTCCATGAGGTATATGTGAGACGGTTCTTCGATATCGGTGCTTAGGCCGATAATGATGTAGAGAAATGGTTTCATCTGTTCCGGTGTTTCATGCAAAGCTTTGATGATCTGTTGCAGGGTGCATATTATCGAGCAACGAAGTAAATTGTGGGCTTCGCTATCTTTCCATAGGACTGGTAGGTATGCGATTAGATTATCTGCCTGCGATTGAATATGATCGCTCATCTTCTCCACGATTCCGGCGATGATTGATAAAACATTCATTTTAGTATCACATTCCTTTGATTCGGCCAGGAGTACGAATAGAGCGGAGAAGGTCTGTTCCAAGTAGGGAAGAAAGGGATCCGGTTCGAATTCGAAACTGTTTATTAGTGCTGCAAGCGCTTTTGACGACTCCAATCGAATTGACATATCCTCGGTAGGTCGTAGAAGATGTAAGCATGCTTCATAGGCCAATGGTCGTAGATCTCGAGAGAATTTCACGGCAGCCCATTGAGCTGTAAGCCATATGGCTCGTCGACGTAGGATTCGGAAATTGTCTGATTCGATTTTGATCTCGGCAAGTAGTTGATTCGTAAACCACATATCGAAATCGATCTCATCGAATAGATAGAAGGATGCTAATCCGGCTGCATTATAGATTGCGTCCTTTAGTAGTATGTCATCTAAATCGGAACTTGGTGTCAGGGTGATTTGTTGTGCTTTCGTTATGTACTTTAAGGTTTCCGTTGTCATGTCGGACCGAAACTTGTTCATCACGGATAGGAACAATCTTTCTATTGACGGTCGCAATGAATATTTCCAACTATCGCCGCCTGCGTCGTCTTGCGAGAAGCCCTCGGCATCCTCCACCCATAATTCCAATTCGGCCTGAGTGAGGAGGAAGTAATGTGTAACGATCTTCTCGCAAATGTAGCAAATTCGATTTGGCGTAAAGAAATCGGTCAAAGGTACTGGCTTATCTACTGGCGATACAAGATCCTTTGATTTTGTCTCATTATATAGATTGCATAATAGTATTCCCTTCATTAGATTTATACAATGAATTGTAAACAAGGGGAAGTTGATGACATTACCATCGTCGAATACCAAAGCGGTTCCTTCGTGAAATACATAGTTGAACGAGAACTCCAATGCCGTTGAAATGAAACGATTGAAAGCCGATGGATGGTATTCCAAGACTTCGTTTAGTGTTTTCATTTGTTTCAATATGAATTTCTCCAATAATTCAATTAGTTTATCGGCCACTTTGGCACGCTGAAGCTGGTATCGCCATTCGATGCTTTGTTTTAATCGACCGAAGATCACTTCTAAGAATTGCATACATCTTTGGGATAGTTGTGGCTTAGCAAAACCGGAAATAGTCAGTTTTCGTAGTGTACGTAACGTTAGGTGTGCCTTTTCCATATGCACAATCGACAAATCTGGCTGAGAATTCTCAAGGCTATGGAAAAACAAATTCGTAAAACCATCCCACATGTCGTATATGTACTCATAGATATTTGCCGATAGCTCTTCAAACATTTTCCTCTCCGCAAATATACGTCTTGACATTAAGGCCTTGATGACATGATGTAAAACAAGCAACACCCTTTGTTGTTGCAGATGATCTGTCGTTTGCACACTTTTCAATAGTACCGGTATAAGGTCGGGCCACTCCTTTGGATAATCATGTCTAGCAATTCTCGCCACCAATACGGCGATTTGTGATGCAATTTGTGGTATCGGTTCGAAGAAACTCTCAAGTAAACTTTGTCGAATCTCTGCTTTATCAGCAGCTGGTAATTCATTCTTAATACCTTTTCGCCAGTATTTGTTGACGCCATTCTTTAGGTAAACCGCAGCCATCCAACGCACATTCACCTCGAATTGCTGATTCTGGAAAATTCGTAATAAAAGTGGAAAAAACCCAGGTTGCGATTCCCATTCCACCAGCTTTTGTTCGGCCTTCTTCACCACCTCCAAGCTTTGATCGGTGGCCGCTTTAAGGGCTTGTAAAACTATTATTTCCGGTGATGACTCCATTCGATTTAGAGGAAAAATCTGCAATAGAAATACAGAAAACGTTTTTCTCTTTTTTTTTCTTTCGCATATAGACATACAATCAGCTACACTACAAACCTATAAAACATTAGTTCTATATATATGTAAATTATAATTCTAAAAAAAAAAGCAACGAATGCGTTCGGGAAACCACTTCGTGGGTGAAATTGCTGTGGGAAGTTTGGTGTAAAGCAACTGCGTGTTGCACAATGCGAATAGAATTTTTTTTGTGAAAACTTTTCTGCAGCAAAATAGGAAAACACCATTAAGGATGAATGAAAATCGACAGGAGAACCAATTGACAATTGGCTGTCATTGTTTCGAGGTTAGGTATTGGTTTTTGATGTTTCGAAAAATTCGAATTGTGAACGTAATCAGCTGACCGAGCGGTTGGACGGTATTCACAATAGAGGACGGTGGTCAAATTAGATTTTGTCGAACAGTACTACTCTCTCAGTAAAATCGATAGCTTCGGTCAGGATCTTATAAGAAGAGTCATCGGATCGAACTACGTTAAGGCTGAACTGGACAGAAAGGCAGGTGTATAAGGTAGTGTACAATAAGATTTTTGTTGTAGTAAGAGCACAAAGGTCAAAAGATGCCTGTATAGGGCCGTATGCCACTAAAGCCGTCTCCAAGAAATACCTTGACACCAACTGAACTTCCCATCTTTGGGCTTAAAATAATTGGCAAAAAACAAAGAATTAGACCTTACGGACCAAGCACATAGGAGTCAGACAGCAAGCTCTATTGGAAGCCCAACAATTTTAGACTTTTCAAGAAGACCTCTACTTCAGCACGGCAGTCGTTTGATACGGTGGACGGCTTTTTCTAAAAGCAACTACCTTACAACCTTTCTAAACCTCTCTAAAAGCAACTACCTTATGATCTCTACAACCTTTTGTATCACATAGGAATACCCCTTCCTCCGAGAAGGAGATCCTCAGGACCAAGTCGAGAAAAGCAACACTTTTATAGACAGGCCTTAAAAAGCTTTGAACCCTACAAGTCTCCAGGGTCGGATGGGATCATACCAGCAGAGCTTCAGCAGGTAGCAGATCTCATCCTCCGCTGGCTTGTGGTAATATACAACAGTTGCCTCTCCCTATCCTAGATCCCCAGCAAGTGGAAGGAAACTAAAGTTATTTTCATACCCAAGGCAGGCAAAACATCCCTCACGTATGCAGACTTGAGGCTTATTAGTCTTACTTCTTTTCTATTAAAAACTCTAGAGACGATTTTAGACGCTCACATTCGGTACAGCTGTATCTCAGGAAGTCTGCATAAAACAAATCAAATCGGTGGAAACAGCACTCCACTCACCGGCCAGCAAAATAGAAAGGTCACTGGAACGTAAGGAATATACTCCATTCGCCTTTCTTGATATTGAGGGCGTCTTTAACAATGTTGAACCACCATTGGCCGTCACCAGCAAAATAATAAGGAGCTACTTTGAAGACAGAGTCCTCTTCTATGACACTGACGAAGGAACTAAGACCTACGTAGTAACTGGTGGAGTCCCACAAGGTTCGGTCTTAGGCCCCTTGCTGTGGAACGTTATGTATGATGGAATTCTACGCCTACCGACCTCCAGCGAAGCATCCATCATTGGCTTTGCGGATGACATTGCGGTGGTGGTGGTAGCAAAAACTACAGAAGAAGTTGTACTCCACTGCAATGAAACAATAGAAATGGTACGTCGTTGGCTAACTGACGCTGGTCTGCGACTTGCTGAACACAAAACCGAAGCAGTGCTAGTTACAAGCAGGAAAGTCCGGGAAACGATATCGATTAGAGTCGGGCGGCACGAAGTAGTCTCACAACCCTTCATTAAGTACCTAGGGGTGATTATCGACGCGCGGCTAAGTTTCAAACACCACCTTGAATATGCATCCAAAAAATCGTCGAACGCTATTAACGCACTTTCAAGGCTAATGAGTAATATTGGGGGCCCAAAGCAGAATAAAAGACTTCTAATAGCAAGAGCTGCCAATTCAATAAATATGTACGCAGCAGAAATATGGGCAAACGCCGCGAAAGTCAAGTCCTACGCGCGGGGAGGTAAATCCGTCCTCCGACTCAGCGCACTTAGGGTCGCCAGTGCATTTCGAACGGTTTCGAACGATGCTATTCTTGTCGTATACTCGATGCTACCTATCGACTTGCTAGCTGATGAGATGAAAAGACTTAGAAGTGAACGAGTTCGAAACGGCCGGGTAAACGACGATAAAAGAAAGTATGAAAGGGATCGCAGTATCGCAATCTGGCAACAACAGTGGAACGAATCCGTAAAGGGAAGATGGACACATCGTCTTATACCAGAAATCAAGGTGTGGGTAAAACGTGACCACGGTGAAACAAATTATTACTTAACTCAGTTTCTGACGGGACACGGATGCTTCAGAGAATACCTCTTCAAACGCAAACACGAAGTTGCCCCCTACTGCCCACATTGCGAACACGTTCTAGAAAACTTGGAACATGTGTTTTTCCATTGTCCACGATATACAAGTGAGAGGATCGTTCTTCAAGAACAGTTTGGGGAGAGGCTCACTCCTGAGAATATTATAAGCTACATGCTGCAGAACGATGAAAACTGGAACATCGTAAGTAATGTGGCGGTACGCATAATGAGCGACCTTAGGCGCCTAGAGCGTCAACGTAACGCGAATAGCTCAAACACCAGAGCTTCAAATGAGAGTATTGCCTAAAAGGCTAGCCAGCCCCGCGAAGTAGTACCTAACGGCAGTTCCGCGGGGAGAGTGGTTGGAAGTGTGCAGGGTGTGGTTTAGCACGTAGGCGCATTCCTGACATCTTTAGCCAGGCCTGCGAATCGTGCATGCCTGTAGCCCGGGCTACTGGTATCTATGAAGATTCCACATCCTTTGGCGCAACCAAAAAAAAAAAAAAAAAAAAAAATTGGCCGTCACCAAAGAGCTGTCCGATCTAGGTGTTACGGGATCGGTGATAGAACTGGTGCGACAACTGCTAACGCAAAGGGCCGTCAAAGCCAACTTCGCTGGGTTTGTCTCAACTAGAATGGTCACCAGAGGTACACCACAGGGTGGAGTACTTTCCCCTCACCTCTGGAACGTGGTGGTCAACGAACTACTACTGTTTTCTAGAACAGGAAGGGTTCGCTGTGACCGCCTATGTAGATGACATTGCTATTGCCGCCACAGGAAAATTTCCCAGCACTCTAAGCGACCTAATGTAGGGCGCCTAGTCCTTGACAGGAGGCTGAATTGGAAACCCAACATTCTTGATCGCGTCAAGAAAGCAACCACTACCCTCTACAGTTGCAAGAAAGTGGTGGGCAAGAAGTGGGGTTTCCAACCAAGCATTATGCACTGGGTCTACATAGCAGCCATAAGGCCCATCCTCCTGTTTGGCGTCGTAGTCTGGTGGACTGCTCTGGCCAAGGCAGTCTATCGAAACTTTCTGGGGAAAGTACAAAGATCGGCCAGCTTATATATAAGCGGAGCGATCAGATCAACCCCCACGGAGGCCCTAAATGTCCTATTACATCGTCCACCGTTGGACCTTTTCAGTAAGCAAGTTGGTGCCTGCGCGGCCCTACGGATTAGGGGCATAGGGAAATGGCCCACATCACATAAAGGCCATACTAGCAGAATGTGTTCACTAGGAACTTCGAAGTTGTCTTTCCAGCCAGGGAGGAATGGCCTGAAGGGAAAGGGAAAAAGGAATGGATTTCCCTCTATACCGATGGCTCTAAGATGGAGTCGGGTGTAGGTAGTGGAATCTTCCCCAAGGAACTTAACCTCAACCTATCATTCAGACTCCCAAATCACTGCAGTGTGTATCAAGCAGAATTAACAGCGATAACGGAGGCCCTTGCATGGCTCAGGATCAATGTAATATCCGATCTGCGATAAAATCCCTGGCCGCGGTAACCCACAAATCAAAGACATGCCTTAACTGTCGCCTATCTCTAGACGAGACGACTGAAAAGTTCAACATTAAAGTACTGTGGGTTCCCGGGCATAGGGATAATTCATTAAACTGCGCGGCCGACGAACTCGCAAAGTTAGGGTCAAGCACACTCAGTCTTCCTGCTCTCGGGTACCTAGAAACACTAATAAGCACGGTAAAGCACATGATAAAACTTCGAACCATAGAGGCGACCAACCTCCAATGGAATAAAAGTAACATCGGCTTTAACACTAAACAAATCTGGCCTAAGTTAAACCTAGGAGGAATCCGGGGCCTAGTGGCAACCAAAAGGGCAATCTTAAGCACTCTAGTGGGTGTCATTACAGGTACTGCATCATTGGAAAACACGCCGCCAGACTAGGGCTTCCCTTGCTCTCGTACCTATTCCTTGGTGCACGGTGAAAGTAGTCTTTATTCCCTAACATCCTTTCTGCTGAAAAACATGGAGAGACTGGTAGAGTTGCGCGTGCGCAAAGTTGCCCTTCGAATGCATTCTCTTTCGGAGATGCAACATGCTTATCAACGCGGGAAATCCTGCGAGACTGTGCTTCAATTGGGAGATAGAACACTGGTCTTCTGCACAGCACATTGACCGCTGATGCAGGCCTCAACCAGTGTGTCGAATCCGGCGTAGACAAGGGCTGCCCGCAAAGTGACGTACTGTCTCCGCTGTTATGGTGCATGGTGGTCGACTCCCTGTTTGGCATGTTGAGGCATGTTGAGTCAAAAACCACCAAAGCGCTGTCAGCTTTCTGGGAATGCAAAGGAGCTTTTGGCAAAATATAGGACTTATCGCCGGCAAAAGTCCTCTGGATCTACACATAAGACCGATAGTCTCATATGCATCGGTTGTCCAGTGGAATAGGCTAACACGCAAACAGGTCGTAGCCTCTCTCACCAAACTCCAAAGAAAAGTTTTTTTTCAACTGAACGGGGGTATAGGGCGCTGCCCTAGACGCCTTGATGGACCTTCCACCCCTTGACATGTGGACTGAAAGCCATGTCTCGTCTCAAGTGTGCATTCGCAAGAAATGTCTTGTGACCCCTGGCTCATTGACATGCCTTCTGATGCATTGACACACGTTAATCCTACTGCGCTGTGATTTCACAGTTTCGGGTTTCAATGGCATCAAGACTGGCTCTGATTGGATATTGAACCTGGAAGTGATAGTTTTCTTATTTTCACGGATGGCTCCGGGTCTGGGCGGAGATCCGAAGCCGGGGTTTTATTTGAGCGCGAAAACATTCGACTGCACTTCTCGTTAGGAAAATATGCGTCTGTCTTTCAATAAGAGATATACGCAATCCTAATGGGCATGCACTATGTTGTGAAGCACAGATTGAGGGATAAAGCATATGCGTCTGCAGTAACAGCTAAGCTGCACTCAAAGCTATGTCCAACGCTTTAACCAGCTCTATGTTAGTGTATGAACTTATGACCTTGAACAGAGCCGGTATACTAAATTCACTAAGGATTGTATGGGTTCCAGGTCACTTTAGGATTCCAGGAAATCAGACCTCGCCAGAATGGGTTCAGAGGAGGCTTGAACCAGGACTTGAACCCGCTCTACGTCTACCTGCGTCCACGGTCAATTCCTACATTAACAATTGGGTGTTTAATACACCCAACCAAGATGAAGGGGTTATCCAGGATGCTGGATGCCCTGATGTCTGCAAGAAATCTGCAGCATTCTTGCTGGCCTTAAGGAGAATTGACTGCAGAAGACTCTGCATTCTTGGCATCAGTGAGACGCCTACGTGTGCTGCATGCTGCAAGAAGGAAGACACCGCAGAACGGTGGCGCACCCTTGGGGCCGACGTGGTGTGATGTGCCGAATCTCTTAGCTCTACATCACTGAAGCTCCTTCTCATTTTTCTCCGGAAAACGGGAAAAAATCATGAATGTAAGGATGTAAGGTGTCTGTCTGGAGTACAGTGGACCAGTATTTGCGCCTGAGTGCTCCAACATATAGCAGAGGCCTCTGACAAAAAAAAAACTGATCGGTTAATGGAAATATTAATAATTCTATGAAATAGGGTGAGAGAGTGATAAAGTCCTTGCAAGTATTATTCAATCTGTTAAGACATACGTCCCCTGTCGATCGGTCTTTGCGACTTTAGAAATTATGTAGTGAAGCCAGCCTAACCTTATTTGTTATGGAGCCATTAGAGATGCCATGATCCATTCTAAAGTAGTGCTAAGAGGACACCAGGTTTCTTAAAGGTTTGGTAACGCTTGAATAGACCGATCGCCTATTTAATTCAAGCAGGTCTGAAAGTCTTGCCAGAATGGCTGTTAATTTTGCTGTCATTGAGCTAAGCGATATTTAATGTTATACCGATGGGATAGGTAACCTGAGCAGGCTCTTCCGATTTTTTTCTGCGAATGGCAATAAAGAAGCCATCATGTACTCCTTCATTGGAGTTCAGACGTGGGAATGCTGACATTATAATTTATAAAGTTTTCTCTAACACGACGTGGATTTTTGAATTTCCCAAGTTTTAGGTTATATTGGGCGAACTGTTAGCCCAACACTTGGTTCGGTTTTCTTTGTTCAACAAAAATTTCACCTTTTTCTGAGACCTCCAACGTTGGCATTACATCGCTCGGAATATTTTTCAAAAACCCTTTTTTCAAATTAATTTTGAAACTTTTAAAAAAAAAAAAACAGTTTCAGAAACGATTTGGTCACGGCACGCACTTATGCGCTAAACGAACAGATCCACGCTGCAACACCGTGTCGAAAACAAACGAAATAAAAAAACATAAACTGCTGAATGCTGACGGTGCTCGGCGGTCTGTGACTGGTCTGTGATAACTCTGTTGGCAGAAAAATAATAAAACAAAAATCAGTTTTTAATCCAAATCACGTTGGCTCTACATTGCCATGTTGAAAGCTGTAATACTTGTCGGTGGGCCACAGAAAGGTATGGATTTAGTGTATTCACTGACGACCACCTGCTAACATATACTTTTGCCAAAGGTACACGGTTTCGCCCCTTATCTCTTGACACTCCAAAGCCTCTCTTTCATGTTGCCGGCAGACCTATCATACAACACCTTATCGAGGCATGCTTGCAAGTCAAAGACTTGAAGGAGATCCTTATTATTGGGTTCTATGCCCTCAGTAATATGGAACAATTCGTGACTGACATGCAGAACTTGTATTGCATAAATATAAGGTAAAATGTATTCTTGGGATTTTGGAATGTTTTTATTGACAACGGATGATTCCAGGTACCTGCAAGAGTTCACTGCATTAGGCACGGCCGGTGGGATGTATCATTTTCGTGACCAAATTCGCGCAGGCAATCCAAAGGCATTTTTTGTACTAAACGGCGATGTCTGTGCAGATTTTCCGCTACAAGAACTCTATGAATTCCATACAAGTCGGGCGTCCGATGCACTTATCACCATTATGAGCACGGAGGCTACGAGACAACAAGCTTTAAATTTCGGTTGCTTAGTGTTTGATCGGGACACTGGCGCGGTGTCGCATTATGTTGAGAAGCCAAGCTCCTATGTGTCGACATTCATAAATTGCGGTGTCTATGTGTGTTCAACTGAGGTATTCATCAAATTGGCAGAAGTGTTCTATTCTAGAGACCAGGGTACTATCACAGGGTATAATAATGGTAATGGGAAGGATCAAGGTTATATGGAGTGGGAACAGGAGGTTCTCACACCGCTTGCCGGCACAAATAAACTTTTTGCCATGGCCGTAACTAATTGGTGGTCACAACTAAAGACGGCTGGATCAGCTATTTACGCCAATCGCCACTATTTAGGTTTGACTAACTACTAAATATCTGTGCTTGATACTAAGTTTTTTTCTCATAGAACTCTATAGGAATACGCACCCGGAACGCTTAGCTAATGCAGGGCTGAAAACCGACAATGACGGCAGTTTGATTTGCAACATCATTCCGGATGTTTATATACATCCCACGGCAACCGTCCATCCAACGGCAACGGTTTGTTTGAATTTTATATTCGAGTGGTCGATCAGATTGTTTAAATTCGCTTTTAGCTGGGACCGAATGTGTCGATCGGACCGGGTGCCAATATTGGACCTGGTGTTCGAATACGTGAATCAATAATATTGGAAAACGCCGTCATTAAGGACAATACGCTTGTCTTATACACCATCGGTAAGATTTGATTTTTTTTTTCAGGCTTGACGGGTTGTTTTCTTTTTGTGGTGAAATATTACTTTATTCAAGTCGATCCCGGCAATAGTGTATAGCATTTTCTGGTTTTGGCACACATTGTCGGTTGAAAGGGCTGCAATTGTTTCAGGATTATCTGCATAAAACGATTTTTAGTAGTACAAATGGCAAGGGCTATTGAACGAAACATGAAAACTATCCTTTTTTCTTGGATCTTTGCTTCATTTCATTCATTTCTCGCTGGAAAAAAATTGTTTATCTCATTGCCCACAACGTTTATCAAATATGGTCTTTTGCCTATTTCGGATTGGAATCACACGGAGAAGCTGACCTGTGTTGTCTGCTTTTTGCTAGATGCTATTCGAGCCGAAAACGACCATGTATTTTGGTTAAAAAGCTACATTTTTCAACATTTTCGCTTTCTTTCAGCTCGTACTTTTCCAACTCAAAAACTGAAAGCAAATCACTGAGTGAAACTGCTCTTTACCAATTTTTCGAACAGAAGTCCGAAACAGTTCAACGGAATTGCATGTCAATTTCAGAAAAAATGGACATAACTACATACATATATGTATCTTTCAAAAATCGGGTGGTTACTGAGCTGCTATCGGAATAGAGTGATTTCTGAACCATACGACATTTGCTTATTAATATGACAATTTTCAGCTGATCCAAGACCAATGTTTCAGCATCTTGATTTTCTTTTATGTGTCTGTACTTTTTTTTATTTTAAAATGAAAAGCGAGTCTTCACGCGAAACTGCTCTTTTCCGATTTTTGGAACAAAAGTCCAAAATACGTCCAACAAAAATGCTTTCCAAATGCAGATAAATAGATTAATTCGACGAGAGTAGCACCAGTATTTTCTCATCTGAATTTTATTGGGTAAATATTGACCTGTTGTCGGAATAAAGTGATTTCGGAGCGGTTTATATGCCACTTATGCTATTAATATAACAATTTTCAGCTGATCTAAGAGCAATGCTGAAATCTACATTGTATTTCATATCCTCATACGTTTTCTATTAAAAAAAATAAGAGCGAATCACCGGGCGAAATTGCTCTTTTTTTGATTTTAGAACAAAAATGCGAAATGTTTGCCAAATGCATATTAATGACTGAATTCTACATGGATATTCGTTGACCAGCTCTCGGAATAGAGTGATTTCTGAGCCATTTATATGCCACTTATGCTATTAATATAGCAATTTTCAGATGATCTAAGATCAATGCTGAAATCTACATTGTCTTTCATATGCTGATACGTTTTCTATTAAAAAAAAGAAAAAAAAAAAAAAAAGCGAATAACCGAGTGAAACTGCTCTTTTTTTATTTTAGAAGCAAAATGCAAAATATGTCCAACAGAAATGCTTGCCAAATGCAAATCAATGGCATTTTTGCTTAGTAATAAAATGATTTCCAGTCGACTGATGAACTGATGAACCTTTTAAGCGAGTTTTTTTTTTTTTACGCAGAAAGATCCAGGGAATAGTGCGACAAATGATTCAGTTGCTGTGATTTTTTTTATATAGTTCGCGCAGGTTCAAGAGTCATACTCTTATTATGTTTGTCACACAACCTAGACGGAGTGCAGATGGTTTGGGTCGTAGATGTTTGTTCACTACTCTCCAGGGGTGGTTGTCTTAGATAGGAGGAGAGGAATTCAACAGAATTTTCACTTTGGTTGTAGTTCCCAGCAAATGTTCCATTTCATGATGGTATTATATTAGAACTGCACACGTAGAGTATGAATTTGAAATGACCATCTACTGTGAGTGTTATGCCTTTATCAGTATTTTTGATCACTTCTCATTCACAACAGCTGTGTTGCACAATTTTTCCGTATAGGAGTTGCATTTCTTCGATATGGAAATACTTAAAACTACAGCCCTTCCGCCCGGCAGTAGGTAATGTTTACCAATGCACCACGCCCACCTTGACGAGCTAAGGCTCTCGGGTTTAAGGCGCTCAATTTCAATAATATCCTGGATTGAGCGTGTTGGATCTGCAAATCCCACCAACTTTCCTCAAAAAATTGCATACGGCAGACGCGTTTTATTTTATTTTTGTTGTTTTGCACTTTTTACTGCTCAATATGTATTTTATAATAAAAAAAAAACGTAACCTTACATTACAGTTGGGCGTGGCTCGACAATCGGCAATTGGGCTCGTATTGAGGGTACTCCTACCGATCCGGATCCAAATAAACCATTCGCAAAAATGGAAAATCCTTCCCTATTCAACCAGGAGGGCAAACTTAATCCATCAATCACAGTTTTAGGTAATTTTACTCCAAAAAAAGTATAGTATCAGTAGTAAGTTGACATATTTTAATCAATCAACCTTTTTCGTTTTTAGGTGGTTTTGTTCATGTGCCACCGGAGAAAATTGTGCTCAACTGCATAGTATTGCCGCACAAAGAGCTTAACAGAAGTTTTAAGAATGAAATTATCTTATGAGAGACGGGTATATGTATGTACAAAATAGATGGCCTGTATGTACATACATATGTTAATGTTTTTTCCTTGCTCCTTTATGGCTTTTTATTAAACATTTTTTGAAAAAATGATTTTTTTTTTTAAATACATACATATATGTATGTATATGTCTGAATAAACGCTACACAGCTTGCTAAATGTAGTTGGAATTGTTTTACTTGATTTTGCATTAGTATAAAGTGGGCCTTTTGTAAATAAGCTGATAGGTCCTTATCAGTGCAGATTCAGGCCAGGGAAGTCCACCATCGACCAAATCTTCACACTACGGCAGATGCCGGAAAAAACCAATGAATTTCAAGTCGACACTCACCACCTATTTGTCGACTTCAAAGCCTCATACGACAGCGTAATTAGAGACGAGCTATACAATGCTATGTCTACCTTTGCCATACCTGCTAAGCTCATCAGACTATGCAGGATGACTTTGGAGAATGCTCGCTACTCCATCCGAATCGGTGAACACCTTACCGATAACTTTGATGTCAAAAAAGGATTTAGGCAAGGCGATGCGCTGTCGTGTGATTTCTTCAACATCATATTGGAAATGATTGTGCAAAAATCACTGGCCAATACAAGAGGCACAATCTATTTCAAATCCTCGCAACTCCTTGCATACGCCGACGATATTGACATAATAGGTAGATCACAGCGAGATGTCAATGAGGCGTTTGCGAGTATTGAGATGGAGGCGGCGAAAGTTGGTCTGGCGGTAAACGAGGGCAAAACTAAATATATGCTATCATCAAAAAAGGACGCTTACCACCGACGTCTTGGACAGAACGTTTGTATTGGCAGATATAAGTTCGAGGTAGTTCGAGGACTTCGTCTACCTTGGCTCCGCAGTGACCTGGAACAACGACATCAGTTCCGAAATCAAACGCAAAATCACTCTTGCCAATCGTAATAGAGCCCTCTCCCGAACGACAAAGTTGACTCTATATAAGTTGACTTGGGGGTGGCCGTGGTGCAGTGGTTAACATCATCGACCGCCGATCGGAAGGTCTATAGTTCAAATTCGCTTCATAGCCAAGTAAAAGTAATTCCTAAACGGATGATAAAAAGTATGCAACGCAGTTGTGAATGGAAAGTGACCAGACGTACTGCCTGCAGGCATAACACTCACAGTATATGGTCAACCGAAATTCATCCTCTGCGTATGCAATACTAAAGTGCTTGAACGAATTACTACGGACTATAACCAACCCGGAATTTGGTCGGCTCTCGTCCTATCTAGGCCTAGGACAACCACCCCTGAGAGTAGTGAACAACAACCCCAACCACTGCACTCCGTTCAGGTTGTGTGTGTCAACACATCATAAGAGAATATGAAGACCTCTTGAACCTGCGGGAGTCTCAAAAAAAAAAAAAAAAAAGACCCTTATCATCCCGGTCCTGTTGTACGGCGCAGAAGCATGGACACTACCAAATGTGGATGAGGAGGCCCTTGGTCGGTTCGAGAGAAAGATTTCGCGCGTGATTTTCGGGCCTATAAACGCAGACGGGGGATGGAGGAAAAGATTCAACCACGAACTCTACTGGCTGTATAGCGACATGAGCCTAGTCAGACGTTTACGGATTCAACGCCTAAGATGGCTCGGCCATGTAGAGCGAATGGACATCACAGCTCCAGCCCGGAGAGTCTTTGAATCCAACCCCGAGGGACGAAGAAGCAGAGGACGACCGCACTTACGATGGCGCATACAGGTGGAAGGGGACCTCAGCCAACTGGGTGTGCGGCAATGGAAAAGGCTAACGAAAGATCGTGCTAGATGGAGGAGCATGTTGGTTGAGGCCCAGGTTCACCCCGAACTGTAGCGCCCGCTAAGAAGAAGAAGATAAAGGGGACAATGGGCCTGAGATCGAGTCAATGGTAAAGGCTTTATTTAAGTGAACAGGTCTCACCATCAACCTGATCGACATTGCTTTTATGCACGTAACTATGTATGTATATGCATAATGCTACACCTCTGCATACATATATACGAGTGGATATAGTACTCGTATGTGTCGTGTATGAAATGGGAGAGAGGAAAAGAGATCAAAAAACGGTTAATTATATTAACTCCCCAAAATGAGAAGGCAATATGAGCGCGTCGTAGTTAGGAGCGATGCAACAGCTTGTACATAGACCTACAAGTCATGTAAGAAGGAGACCAAAGCACTGTTGTTATTACACCTGGCCGCGGCTACGGTCGGTACGATCCCATTCGTCTGATTACAGGTAAACTACAATCGCCATTGTGCCAAGTGTTCTCTCACTCTACCACGTAGCGAAAACACAGAACCCCAGTGGCAAAACAACACCAAGAGGAAAAACAACAAAAAACGAAGAAACACTTTCAGCTCAGGTATGCAATTGTATTTGTCACTAATAAGCAATGGAATAGGTTTATGAAATGGTGAGACGAAAGTTATTTTGTTGAAATTGTACATATATCAGTCGACGTTTTACCATCGTCCCGTTACGTTAGTGCGTTACGAGTTTTGTTTGCTACCAAGGCTCACTTGCTATCGGTTGCACAAATCTTTTATTTTTTTTACATCTAGCAAATGTTGTTTTCTCGAATAAATCAATGTAAACTGCAATATAGTAGCGGGTGGTAGGAAAAAGAACTGGATACGTTCATCAATACAAGTCTATGTACAAGTCTAAGAAAAAGTAAAAAGACTTGAATCCTTAAACAGTGCAATATTACATTAAGTGTGGTCCTTAAATACAAATACATAATATCTACGAATAAAACGTGAAATTGCCTAATTACTTACGTATGTACCTATGCCCTCGTAAATACTGTGAGTATTTACCTCTTTCCTTTTTTTTTTTTTTTTTTCTGGATAGTAGTTATGGCTATGGAAGAAGTACTTGCTTAATAACTACTACCTGTTGGAGTTATACTCACCCCCCATTTCAGTTCCTTCCTACCCAAGTACCTACATATGTGTTACGGAAATATTTTAGTGACGATCGAGGTATCTTTTTGAAAACAAGAAGAAAGATCATTCGATCGAATTTTACATTTTCTTTTCTGAAAAATCAACGTACATAAATCATCATCATCATCATAAAAAAAAGCGAAAAAAAAAAAAGCTGTTAAACACCTGAGAGGTGTTTTCTCTCGATCGAGATAGAGAGACAGAGAGAGAGAGACAGAGAGAGACAATGCTGTTTTTATTATTGTCCATTAAAATCCACCAACTTAACTGGCATTGTATGTACTCGTACTGTAGGCATTCGGTTTGTGGTCAAAGAAAATTTTATTTAACATTTCTCTGTTCAACTATCTCATTGCCATAGTACGTGGTCCTGTTTCAATTTTATTTCGAATAAAAAAAAATACATAAATTCAGTTTTTTTATGAAGGTAGCATCTACACATCATACATATATAGCATACGAGGGGTAATATGCAACCTGTTCATTTTGAACTTGTTTAGTAAGGGTGACACGTGTTACTCTTGGTTTTTGTGGGATTGTTTCTTAATTCTTGCTTGCATCCTTCTCTTCCTTGCATCAACAAATGTTGCCCGTTGATCGGGACGCTCCGTATGTTATTGCTCTACATGAGTCTTACCTATAAATTCGAAAAGAACCTAATTAGAATATGTATGTACTGGTAGTTGAACCCTGTGAACTTGTATGTATGAGAATGCAAAACAGTTTTTTTTTTTTTTTTTTCTGACTATAATTGTACCTTTTAAGCAACACGTAAAAGTCAACCGAACTTTAAGTTACACACAAGTACATACTACAATGTACATGTAGTCATATCTCATAGGTAAATTAATTTCTGAAACAACAATCCAGGTAATGTTAATCTTTGAACCTCACCTGAAACTCGAAAAGCATTAATTGTTTGTTGAATGTAAAATAGAACAACATTACGAGTAAGACAAGACCGAGTCAAGCGTTCGTGAACTTTTTTTTTTGTGTTTTTCCTTTAACGAATTGAAATAGATTTTGCCATCGTGATCCCATTAACAGATATAATATAATCGAAAGATTTACTTAATCGTCGTTAATCCAATTTTTTATCTTTTCTTTTTTCAGATTAGACAAGTCGAGATAATAAGTATACGAGAACCTAACATGGATCGATCATGTTAAGCAGTTTAGAGCAATATCCATTCACCTCCGGACATAAGGAATTCAGTTTTTAGGAAATTTTATAATTTAAAAAAATTCGCATCGTCAATATGCAAGGTCCCGAATATGTAGTGTCAATGTATGTAGCCACCTGTGGCCAAAATGGACCAGGATTGGGTTCGGATGAGAAAGAGATCATCCTGTTGGTCTATGTTATAATAGACGCTGTAGCGAATCAGGTAAATCGTATAAGCTATTTTGTTAACATTTAACATTCACACAAATACAGTCGACCATCTATCTTAGATACATATTCTATACACCTATGTATGCATGCATAATTCGATTTATTAATTATGGTAATTTCATTGTGTGGTTCAAAGATCCACAATTAGCCCCCGGGGGCAAAAATTTCTTTATCGAAATACGAAAAGTCATTTCGTTTAAATTCAAAATTGAATTAAATGAAAGTCAATCGATTGACCGATCGCACATGTTCGAAAATAAACTTTTTTTTTTTCTTATCTACCCGTAAATATACTATCGATCACTCGATTATTTGATTAGATTTACTTAAAATTTTAACTCGATCGCCATGTAGCCGTAACTTATTCATGATCTGCGTTTATTTCTTAGATTTTTTTTTTTAAGGGTTTCGGGTGGAATAGTACGAGTATATCGGTTGAATGGCCTTGGATTTATTTTCCTGTGGCATAGTTTGTTGGATTCTAGAGTGTTTGAAGTCATTTATTGGTCTATCAATTGATCTCTCCATTATTGATGAGAGAAATCACCATTCCGACTGAACCATATTTTGGTACAAAACTGCAAAACTTTCACTATTTCTAAAAATAGTTCTTGGTTTTTTGGGTCTAATAGTTATCCGGTCGCTTTTTTAGGTTAGGTTACTTACTTACTTACTTAGGTGGCGCTACAGTCCGTGGTGAACCTGGGCCTCAACCATCAAGCGTCTCCAGCTGACACGGTCTTTGGCCAGCTGTTTACACCGCCGCACGCCCAGTTGGTTAAGGTCCCCTTCCACCTGCGTGCGCCACCGTTGATGTGGCCGTCCTTTGCCGCGCCTTCCTTCGGGGGTGGATTCGAAGACTCTTCGGGTTGGAGCTGTATTTTCCATGCGCTCTACATGGCCTAGGCACCTTAGACGCTGTATTCGTAGACGTCGTACCAGGCCGATGTCGCTGTACAACTCGTACAGTTCTTCGTTATATCTTCTCCTCCATACACGGTTTGAACAAACGGGACCGTAGATAGTGCGCAGAATTTTCCTCTCGAAACGTCCAAGGGCATCTTCATCCGCTTTTGTTAAGGTCCAAGCCTCTGCGCCGTAAAGGAGGACTGGGATGATTAAGGTCTTATATAGTGTCACCTTGAGAGCACCGTGGCGCAGTGGGTAGTGTGTTGGCCTCTGACGCCGATGACTCCGGATCGAATCCCGACACAGCCATGTCATCGAACGTGTTTTTCACGGTGTTTCTCCTCAGCGGGGTTCTGACAAAACCCCCTGTAGAAAAATTGTCATGAAAAGCTTCTCGAAATTCGCCGTTCGGAACCGGCAATAAAACTGTAGGTCCCTTTCACCTATGTGAAAATGAAATCACACACAACATGGGTGATTGAGAGAAGCTCGACTCAGGTTCTTCATGGACTGTAACGCCAACATACGTACATACATAGTGTCACCTTGGTTTTCCGAGACAGGGCTCTACTTCTCAATTGCCTCTTGAGCCCAAAGAAACAGCGGTTAGCAAGAGTGATTCTGCGTTTTATCTCAGCACTGGTGTTGTTGTCGCTGGTCATCAGTGAGCCAAGGTAGACGAATTCCTTGACTACTTCAAAGTTATATGGTGACGTTCTGGCCAATACGTCAATGTTGTCCGTCTCTTTTAGATGAAAGCAGATATTTGGTTTTACCCTCATTAATCTTGAGACCCATCTTAGCCGCTTCTACCTCAATGCTTACAAAGGCCTCATTGGCGTCTCGCTATGTCCGTCCAATCACGTCAATGTCGTCGGCGTACGCAAGCAATTGAGTAGACTTGAAATAAATCGTACCTCTTGCGTTGGCCAGTGACTCTTGCACGATGTTTTCAAGCACAGTGTTGAAAAAGTTCCATGACAGCGCGTCACCTTGCCTAAATCCATTTTTAACCTCAAAGGTCTCGGTTTGCTCATTACCTACCTTAATGGAGCAGCGAGAATTCTCCATTGTCATCCTGCACAGTCGGATGAGCTTGGCAGGGATGTTAAAACTAGACATGGTCTTGTATAGCTCATCTCTATACACGATGTCATATTCAGCCTTGAAATCGACGAAGAGGTGGTGAGTGTCGATTTGGTATTCCTGGGTCTCCTCCAAGATCTGCCGCAGCGTAAATATTTGGTCTATTGTGGACTTACCTGGCCTGACACCACACTGATAAGAGCCGATCGGGTTATCCGGTTTCAGGCGTTCACACAATACGGCAGAGAAGATCTTATATGCGATGTTAAGGAGACTTATTCCCCTATAGTTGGCGCAGTTATAGGGGTCTCCTTTCTTATGGACCGGGCAAACGATGCTGAGATTCCATTCGTCGGGCATGCTTTCCTCCGCCCATTCCTTGCAAATGAGATGGTGCATGCACCTTATCAGCTCATCTCCAGCCGCCTTTAGAAGCTCAGCAGACAGGCCGTCTGCGCCCGCGGCTTTATTAGACTTAAGTCTTGATATTAGGTTAGGTTAGGTGAATGATATTTGGTTATGTACATGGAATGTTAGGTCCCTAAACAGGCCACGTGCAGCCGAACAACTTGCGGACGCTCTAGACCGCATAAAATGGACATAACCGCCATCCAGGAAATGCAATGGAATGGACCGGGTATAAAGCGGATGAAAAACTGCGACATTTACTACGGCGACAGCTATAGGGAGAGAGGACAACGATTGTTTGGATGCGGATTTGCTGTTCGAGGTGGACTAAGGCAAAAAGTCCTAAGCTTTCGGCGTGTGATCGAACGCTTAATTTTTTTTTTATATGGACACCCGCACTCAAGGCTAAGGCCTTATCACGTTTGATCGTGGTGCGAGCGAAGATGTTCGTTTTTACTACTCTTAGGGGGTGGCTTGAGAGCCGACCAAATTTCGCGTCGGTTATAATTCACAGTAGTTCGTTCATGCACTTTTAGTGTTAATATTGTGTGAGTGTGCCTGTAGCAGTACGTTTGGTCGCTTTCCATTGATCTGCACCTACGCCCCCACGGAAGACAAGGATGACTCCGCCAAAGATGAGAGATGAGTTCTACGATCTCCTAGACAGTACGTATGCCCAATGTCCCAACCATGACATCAAAATTGTACTAGAAAACTTCAGTGCTAAGCTGGGTAAGGAAAGCATCTTTGAACTAGTCATCGGCAAACATAGCCTACACGACACCACATCCGATAAGGACACAGGCTGATTGATTTTGCTACGAGGCGAAATCTCCTTTTAGCCAGTACGCACTTCCCGCACCTCACACAAAGGCACCTGGCGGTCTTTTAATCAATCGACCGCCAACCACGTTGATCACATCGCGATCGACGTCAGACACTCCTCCACTATTCTTGATGTGCAAACTTTCCGAGGGGCTAACATCGAGGGCGCCGTGGCGCAGTCATCTATAAGATATGGTTAGAGGAAAGCATACCCGAGGAATGGAGTTTCAGTATCGTATGCCCGATCCACAAGAAAGGAGGCCCCTCTGACTCCTCTGCGCCAACTACAGAGGAATAAGTCTTCTTAACATCGCCTACAAAATCTTCTCTGGTCCTTATCAGTGCGGGTTCAGGCCAGGGAAATCCACCATCGACCAAATCTTCATACTACGGCAGATCCTGGAAAAAACCAATGAATTTCAAGTCGACGCTCACTACCTATTTGTCGACTTCAAAGCCGCTTGACTGTCTGTGAGTATTTATTGCCAACAGCTCCGCTTGAAAAACGCAGCAATGTTCCGGTAATTTTAGAGCTTAGCTCAGGTTTAATTGTTTACAGAATACTCCACTGCCCACCCCGTCTTTGGATTTTGACCCGTCAGTGTAGAAGTTTACGCATCTCTTGCGAGATTGCGCATAGCGAGACTAGTTCCACCTATCCGGGTAGGAACCACCTAGATGCATATAGAAATCCCAGCAGTCTGTTCAGTTCAATGTTCCTTATCTATTCTAGCTGCACAAGAAAGGGACTGTCAGTTAATCCTCTTAAGATTGATATCGTTCTTTTTGCGAGAAGGCGGAAAAATACTGGCATGATTCAGCTGGTGCTAAAAGGCATTCCCATCCTGATATCCAAGGAAGCTAAGTACCTGCGAGTTATCTTAGACAGCAAGCTTTCTTGGTCAAAGCATCTTGAGCCAAAAACCACCAAAGCGCTGTCAGCGTTCTGGCAATGTAGGGGTGCCTTTGGCAACGGTGCAACGGCAATGATAAGTCCGATAAACTCATATGCATCGGTTGCCTGGTGGAACAGGCTCCAACAAACTCCAAAGAACAGTTTGTTTCAGTTGTACGGGGGCTTTCCCCAGCACGCCGGGCGCTGCTCTAAATGCTATTATCAGAGAGTGTGCACTGAAAGCCATGTCTCGTCTCAAGAGAAATAGCTTTTGGTACAACTCGCACAGGAATAATGATGTTTTGCGACCCCTGTCTCCTGGACATGCTCTCCGATGCAATGACACCTGTCATCCTATTACGCTATAACTTCACCGTCGAATTTCCATAGCGTCAGGAAAGGTTATGGCCATATACTGAACCTGGAAAGGATTGTCTTCGCATTTTCACAGATGGCTCCAAGTCTGGTCTGGGGTCCGGCGCTGGAATTTTCTTTGAATGCGAAAACGTCCGACTGCAAGCTGCAAGCTGCTCTCAAAGCTGTGTCCAACCCGTTAACCAGCTTGAAGTTAGTGTATGAACCGACGGCCTTCCTAAACAAAATAGGTAGACTAAATTGACCAACGCTTGCTTGGGTCCCAGGTCATTCTGGAATCCCAGGAAATGAGATCTCTGATGAACTCGCCACATCAACGATTGAGTCTTTAATGCACACAATCACAGGTCCTGTGTCTGCAAGAAATCCGCAGCATTCTTTTTATCCTTAAGGAGAATTTACTGCAGTAGACTTACGGTCGTCATTACAGGCCATTACGCTTTTGCCAAGTACTAATGAGACACATTAGTGAGCATTAGTGAGACATTAGTGAGGACGCCATCAGAGAACACTTTCTCTGTGACTGTTCCATCTTTGCTCACGCACGGTGGCGCAGCTTTGGGGCCGAATTTTGTCGAATTTCTTAGCTCTACACCACTGAAGCTCCTTCTCATTTTTTTAAGGAAGACGGGGAAAATACGGTAAAGATAGGTGCCTGTCTGGCAGTACAACGGAGCAGTATTTGCGTCTGAGTGCTTCAACAGATGGGCTGGCCGGACATTCGTATTCTTTGTCCTGTAACTTCTGTAGAAGTTATTGTGGGGTTGGCCTAGTTCGGCTGCTGGCTAGGATATCATGCAGTGCCCAGTGAGGGCACCGATTGCCAATCGAATATTCCCACGACTGAACTTAAGCAGACTTTCTGTCTTTTTCTTATCATGGACGGGCCATGCTGATTTCACCGATGCGCATATAACTAATTGATCGTTTATTGGCTTTAACTATTAGCTCCGCCTCTATTTCTCTGAAAAGTGTACTGAGCGCCATAACTGAGGCTGTGATCTGCGTGGAGTTTGCGCCTGATCCTAATCTAGCTAGGTTAGGTTAGGTTAGGTGCATGGGTGCCCTATTGACGAAAAGTCAAGGCTCACGTAGACTACGTTGAGTCCATTATGTCCAATTGTTATATTTAACCCGTTGATACCTAGACATTTACCGTTGATCTGAATCAACCAGACGAGGATAAAAATCCGAGTATTCTGTTCAGATCATTATTACCTACCTCTTCTAGTCCCGAAAGGAAGTATCTTCCTGGGAATATATTCCTTTTTTGGGCTAGCGCCGGACATTCGCACAGCAGGTGACGAATGGATTCAATTTCCTCTTTGTCCCTGCAGCTTCTGCAGAAGTCATTGTAGGGCTGGCCTAGTCGAGCTGCATTTTAGGATAGCATGCAGTGCCCGGTGAGGGCACCGACTGCCAGTCGAATATTCCCACGATTGAACTTCTGCAGATTTTCTGTTCTTTTCTGACATAGACGGGCCAAGTCGATCTGGCCGTTGCGCATGTATCTAAGCGACACCATCGCTTATTGGCTTTCACTAATAGCTTTATCTTTATCTCCCTGTAGAGCGCACTGAGTGGTGCGTTGGCCTCAGCTGAGATCTGCGCAATGTTAGCACTTGATCCCATCCTAGCCAGCTCGTCCGCCCTCTCTTTTCCAGAGATATTCATTTGACCAGGTACCCAGCAAAGGGTCACCTCATTTACATTGGATATCTCTTCTAACCTCTCCTTGCAGAGTTTGACGAGTTTGTATCTTATCCATACTGCCTGTAGAGCCTTAATGGCTGCCTGGCTGTCAACATACACAGATGCTGATCCTTTTTCCTGAGATATTCTCTTTGCTGATCAGTTCCGCCGTCTGCTTGATAGCGAAGACCATCCTACATCGAGCCTATAGGAGCGATGCATATCCCGAGATTTAAAGTAGACTCCGGCACCTGTGCCAACATCCATGTTGGATCCGTCGGTGTAGAATGCCAGTTCACTTTCCGTGCGTACCAAATCACCGATCCATTCCTCCCTGGAGGACTAGCTAGCTCGTCCGACTTCTCATTTCCGGAAATATTCATATGACGTGGTATCGAGCACAGGGTCATCTAATTGACATCTGATATCTCTTCTTTGCAAAGTTTTACGTGCTTGAAGGCCTTGTGGCTGCCTGACTCTCAACCTGAGAGGTTCTCTCTAAGAATCAGCTCAGTTTGGAAAACGCTACAGCCATCATCAAGTCTATAAATATCGGCTCCTGTACCCGTTTCCATTTTGGATCCGTCAGTCGCTTTTCGTACGTTAACAGTACTCCACCACACAAATGACGCAAAATTCAAATTTTTCGTGATTCTTGCGACAGACGCATATTTTGCTAAATTGAACGAAGCAGGTGTCTGGAACAACTCCGCCTACGGAGAATGCGATTTTTGATCAAAAACTCAGTGCAATCAAAGTGCAATCTCAAGTACGTAGGATAGACGGCTCTCCATCTTCAGGATCAATCTGCGATGGTCATAATATAAGGATGCTCCTGAGAAAACAAGGCCACAGAGGTTCACTCTCTCATGATATAATTCATTTGGAAAATAAGCCAATTGTCCTGGCAACATGACCTCTAGTCAGTTTGATCAGAAAGTGGCCAGTGACAATTATGACTTTAATGTACCTGAACTCTTTGGGATAGAATTTTGTGTACTTGGATTCTGGTGTTCTCTACGATCCAAAGCAGACCCTGTCCCTCAAACATTCGAATCGTTTCCCTCAATCTTGCACTCACATTGAATCAAACGGACATCATTTGGCGATCATGAACATAATGTAACATATTGCCTTTACCCCCAGTTGGCTGCTATGAAACAACCATCTTGTCAGAGTAAAAGCGCCTAAAAAACGCCTACATCTTTGCCAAAATATAGACACTGATCCAGCTGGATTCCAAGTTAGCTAACTACACTTCTATTTGCCAGTAGACACCTGTCCGATCCAGAGAATAAGACCCTTCACACGAGTTTTTTAGTCTCCTTAAAGGCCCTAGACAAAGGCGTTCTGAATTAAATAGTATGTCGCCGTGACGCAGTGGTTAGTGTGTTGGACTCTTACGCGCGATGAGCGAGTTCAGATCCCGATAACACCAACGCCATCGAATGTTTATTTCGCGACGTCCCTCCTCGGCGGGGTACTGGCAAAACACCCCGTAATATACTTGCCATGATAAAGCTTTTTGACTCACGCCGTTCGTGTGGCCGTGGTGCAGTGGTAAACATCACCGACTGTCGAGCGGAAGGTCTGTAGTTCAAGGTATGTCCATAGCCAAGAAATGCAACTCCTATACGGAAAAATTGTGCAACACAGTTGTTGTGAATGAGAAGTGATCAAAAATACTGATAAAAGCATAACACTCACTGAAGATGGTCATTTCAAATTCATACTCTATGTGTGCAGTTTTAATATAACACCATAATTGCATGAAAAATTTGCTGGGAACTACAACAAACATGAACATTTAGTCGAGTTTCTCTCGAATCCTATCTAGGACAACCACCCATGGAGAGTAGTGAACGAACATCTACGACCTAAACCATCTGCACTCCGTCCAGGTTGTGTAACAAAGATCCCTTTCACCTGTGTGAGAAATAATATCACACACAACATGCGTGATTGAGGGAAGCTTGGCTCTGGTCCTTCATGGGCTGTAACGCCACCAAAGAAGAAGACTTCTGGAAGCTAAGCTGATTTTCAACTTCCAGTCATTCAGCAGTAATTTTGTCGAAATCACGCTGGCGTAGGGTAACAATGACGTCGATCGTTGGACTTGCATATGTTAGTGACGAAGAAGAATCATCAGATTACTGACGTAATTGTTGAAAAGGGTCGGTGAGTTCACCGTGCCTTGTTGCAGATCATTTTAATACCAAGCGTTTAATCAACGTTACAATTTTCACAACGAACTTTTTACCCGTCAACATGTCATAGGTCAAAGACAGCAATGGTTCACTTAAGCCCAGCTGTTTGAGGTTGTAGTAAAGTCCCTCTAACCATACAGTGTCAAAGGTCTCTTCCGGGTCAACCAGACCAGTTCCATTAAATACAATAAATTATTGTTTTGTTTTGTAAAGCACCATAGAGGCCACGAACTATCAGTGTGTATGTATTGTGCATCACATTTCAAACTACGAGATATATAAGTCGGCAGAAAATAGTGCTTAAGAAAGACGACTTTTGATGAGGCTGCAATGATATGAACTTCTCTCGCTAATCGACACAGAATGAACCTTAGCCTAACCTTGCCTAATATTTAAAGCCTTTTCTGGAAACATCGCGTCTTTCCATTCAAAATTCCAATCTAACAACTACAAACTCTGAAATATGTAATTGTGCCTTATTCTCCGGTCTTTTCCGTCAGCAATATGGATAGTGTTCAATCACTATATTCGAACTATCCGGAGACTTGCTGGGGAAAACCTGTTTCTTGAATTTTGCAAACAGACGCGGAAGAATATTAAATTAACATTGTTGCATGCTCTGTTATAGCCCTTGTCTTGCAGGCTCTTTTCTTAATATGTAGTTTGGTTGGTTGGTTGGTTACGTGGGTGCCCTCCATAAAGCGGTGGGGATCACTTAGACCACAATAGGTCCATTGTGCTATCACTTGAGTCAGCTTGGTCGTCGTTAATCCTGGAACCATTTTGTGCTTTGAATAAAATTCGATCGTTCGCTGATTTCCGTTTCGGATAGGTCCGCTGGTCCATCAAAGAAGTATTGTCCCAAAATCATCTTCTTGAGGAAGCTAGAGCAGGGCAATTGCATAGGAGACGGGATGGAGATTCTTCCTCTTTCTCATCATGACACCTAAAGTGCAGTGTCCTATTAGGACTCTAATTAGGCTGCTTATACAAACATCGCCTGCGTATATTTAGCAGGTTTGTGGTACTACGTGTACAGTACCCGGGCTAGGTTTATCTCGCGTAGTTGCATATATCGAGGTCACGCCATCTCTCATTGGTCTGTTGCAGTGCCTGTTTCGAGATTTTATATTTCACCGTTTCCATTGGTATATGAATATCCCCTTTAACAGTCGAGATCTCCAGTGTGGTGCCCTTTTTTGCCTAGTTCGTCTGCTTCACTATACCCAGGTAGCCAACACAACGTAACAGTGCAGCTGCTCGATAAATCATTTAGAGATTTGCGGCAGTGTCAGACCAATTTTGATTTCATTATTGGCGATTCGAGTGCTGTCGGTATAGATGACAATTTCCAGTTTAGAACACTATTGATCGCCCCACAATCCTAAGTAATCCTAAATAAGATGCGGGTCAAGGTAGGTTCGTAGGCTTCCCAGAATGGAGAAGAATACATATAGGCCAGGGAGACCCGTTGGAACCACTTAGTGGTTCTTAAAAAGTTAAGAAGGTTGGATATCCCTACTTGCTGAACATCTGTCAGGTCGTTAAGGAAGTAAGGAAGTGCAGAAAGCTGGCAAGGCGCAGAGAAGGTGGTGGTAGGCAGCTTCTGCAGAAATCAATCGGAATTTATCTTAGTTTTTGCGCGTGACTGCCAATGAGGCAGTGACCAGTGATGACACCTGTGATTTTGTAGATGTCAGTTCTTTTTAGGGAAATTATTCTCCTAGTCCGTTGACTATCGAGCCGGGGCCAGATTTGCCTGGTGATTAGGCAGGTGTGTCCCTGGATCTATCTCAGGTTCATCTCATCCCTGGCGAAAATTATGATTAATGGTTGTAAGGGGTATTCCCTAACATGTCATGATTGATTGTCGCGTCGTTCCTTGTCTGACGAGTGTGTCGGCTCTTTCGTTACCTGGGATGTCGCTCTGTCCTGGTACCCAGATAAGTTGTATGTTAAACTGTTCGGACATCTCGTTAAGAGATAGGCGACAGTCGAGACTAGTTTTTGATGTGTACACATAGGACTCCAGCGACTTTAAGGCTGCTTGACTATCCGTGAGAATTCGGATATCCGTAGTGGATATCACGTTCCACTTAAGCCAAGACAGAGCCTCCTTTATTGCCAACAACTCCACCTGAAAGACGCTGCAGTGATCTGGTAGTTTTACAGCTTCATTCAGCTTTAGTTGTTTCCTACCTCAACTTTGGTTTTTGACCCGTCAGTGTAGAAATCCACGCACGCAGTTCCTGCGAGGTTGCGTTTGGCGGGTCCAGTTCTGTCTGTCTGGGTAAGTTATCCTGAAGCTCATCTCAAAGACTTTGGAGGTTTCTATGTGGTCCGAGTTTTCTGCCATAGGTATCGTGTTGTTCAGGATGAAGGAGTGGTCACTGATATAGCTCGTCCATTTTGAGTTTTCTTTTAGTCTTATTACCGTGGTCTTATATCGAGTGGTGTAAGGTGAAGTATCATGTTGAGCGCTGCCGTGGGGGTGGACCTTAGGGTCCCGGTGATGCACATACATGCTAGCCGAGTTGTTTGTGGTATGTTGTTTTGTCCAGTGCAGCCCACCAGACTATCACTCCAAACATTAGTATGGGTCTAACGATTGTAATGTAGAGCTATAGGGTGAGCTCGGGGTTTAATCCCCATTTTTTCCCTAGGGCTTTCTTGCAGGTGTAGAGAGCTATAGTTGCTTTTTTTTGCTCTCTCGGTGGTGTTGTTCGTTCAGGTTAGTTTCCTGTCTAGTACAATGCCAAGGTATTCGGCACTGGAGGAATAGGTTAGCCTGGTGCCTAGTAAAGTGACGGGGCAGTTTTCTGGAATTTTGTGCTTTCTGGTGAATGCGCAAGCTCCGTCTTCAGGGGATTTACCCTGACTCCATTGCTTTGTGCCCATTTGCATAGTATGGAGAATTCCGTTTGCATACGGTCATTCAGTGTGGGTATAGGTATTTGCATGAGATAGAAATGGCAACGTCATCAGCGTGGGCAATAACGTCCAGGCCTTCCTTCTCCAGTTTGATCAGTAGTTCATTTGCGACTACATTCCAGGGAAGATGTGAGAGGGCTCCCCCCTCGTGCGGGTCAAGGCAAAGTAAAGGTTTTCTTCTCCATCCCATAGGTTTACTTTTGAAACTTGCAACTTTTTTCTTAAAAATAGATCAAAAGAAAAGTGACCGTTGTAACCAGATTTAAATCGAGTACTCAACAAAAACTAATCAAGTGACCGGTAGGGTGCACAAGTTTTTCCCTCTGATTACTGCATTCAAGATACTTAATAGAAAAACCATAAAAGATATAGATTTTCTTACGAACGGAAAATACAAAAAGGCAAAAAGCATATGGGAAGGGAAGTGAATCACTTAAGAGCAAGAAGGAAAACAAAACAAAAAGTAAAGAAATAATTATTAACAATTATCGTCATGCGATCAAGCTCATGTAACTGGCAAACTTCATATCCACTGGTAAAAGCTGGCATACAAATAGCCTAGTATTTGAGTGCTCCTCAAGCAACGACTTTTTTATAATTTTGCCTTTTTTTGTTACCAACCTTGCCAAAGTGCAGTTTACTTATGTCACTGACGATCGTAACGAGTATTATTCAGGCTATTAAGTGAACATTATCTTCGTTTATATTGTATCTACTATGTACCTATAGTGGTAGTGAATACAGTGAGGCATTTAGACAGAGTCGTTAACGTGCATGCAAATATAGAGAAAAACTTCAAAGTAACTCAGTTGCGTGGACTTACTGATTAGATGTTTGTGATAGATTCATATATGTAATTGCATGTATCAACAGATTCATTATGTTATTTGTCTTTCAAGAGGTTTATTGGAGAATAAATCGCAACGAGTTTGCCACCCGTTTAACATAGTATGTTTCAGTGACCTGTGACCAGATCGCGAACAAAAACGAACTGATCACTTAGAGTATACCTGTATGGAGACGTTATACATATCTATGTCAAAATTATCACTTGCGCTTTTACAATATCCCCGGGGAACGGGGGCATAATTGCTACTTAATTATATCAATTATGACCTGTCTAGCGATAATTGCATGTGATAATTGCACTCGCCATTTGTAATTTCAAACTGATTCATTTGAATCTGTAATATAGGACATGTACATAGCTCTCAGCTACTTATACCAAGTCTTAATTTGCATCAACTTGGTTGTGGCGATAAAGACAAAAAAGTACACCTGTCGCGTCAGATTAACCTTAGCGCACATGTATCCTCATACAATGTGAACGCGTTCGCTCTATAGCGCTGTATAGTGGCGGTCAAAGGTACAGGCGTCATCATACCACTCGTTAATGAGAGTACTACTTACGATTTGAAATTGTTTAATTTGTTAGAAGTATCTTTTTTGGTATTGGTATTTATGGGCTTTTTTGCTTTCGTGTGAACATTATCAGAGGATCAATGATAAACTAAAAGTATTAGACGTGACGAGTTGAGATACGAGAAGGCTATTTGCTTTTTGCAGCGTAATGGTAGTGTAAATAGGTTTTCATTGATTCAGGCCATCTATAGTATAGTACATGAGTTTATTTTGCATTGAACTTTGTGCAGTTTGACATCAGTGAATGGGTTAAAGTACATTTATCTAAGTATCTGCTTTTACCCTTTTTTTTTTTTTTTGTATTTCTTTTCATTGGCATTCGCTTGCTTGAACACATTCTCTGACTGAATACAAACGCACGTAATTTGGTATTCAGATTTGGTGTAAAAAAAAAAAAAACTTAGTCACTGCGAGCGGGGCAGGTTATAACCCCAGCTTCTGGCCCTTATGCCAGTAACTGTTTACGAATACAATTGAATTAACCATGAACTAATAAATATTAAAATCTCAGTAAATCGCTTCTTCCTTAAAGTGCATATACGCCTATCATGTACTTTGTTGTTTAAATACCTACCTATACGTATTCGATAGATAGTCCAGTGGGACCGGGCATTTTTACATCTAATTAGTTGTACATTCCATTTGTTTTAGATACTACATAATATTTATAATCATTTCTTGTTTATTTCTAGATAATAAGCGTAAAGCAATATCTTGTACGGCCGGTTGGGAGTTTCGGCAAAGATCGATCGATATCGACAAGTTCGGACAACTCGACAGCAGGAAATGCAACTTCAACAACGAATCAAAGCACACAGGCAACATCATCTCCCCTATTGGGGGATGGCCCACTAATTGTAAATGGACCGCCGACAGCGGTTGATCTCCCAATAGCAATTGCACAAGCTACGGGGAAATCTCTTGGCGAGACAATTAGAGAGGTAATTTGATTATAGCCAATATGAGTGCGTCTATATATAGTTTCTGGTCTAAGGCGGTCCCTAATTGATGATCTCTTGCACTCTTTAAGGCGCACAAGAGTGCGGGACTTTTTCTCTTTTTAGTTTTTCTCTTACATTTTCCTTGAACACAGTAAAAGGTCTAACAAGCATGAAAGTCACGTCATACCAACCATAAACCTATTTTAATCACTTTATTATCGATAGAAATTTGTATTTCAAAGATGCTGAATGATTGCGCTGAAACCTACGAGTGGTATCAAGGTGCGTGTTTATTGCCGATAAGATATCACAAGCTATATACCCCTTGGAAGCGTTTTACACATGTGGATATATGTGTATACTGACATGTTTAGTTTTTAATCTTATCATTCTCTTGCGCCGGTTTTAGTTCGATATAAAATAAAACTCTTTCAGCTTAATCGCTGTGTACTTTGTACTAAGATTTGTAAGAAACGATACAATCTAGATGTCTGGAAACATCGGATATCTATGGGGCCAACTATGCTTTTGTATCGATGATCTTTATGTGAAAAGTTCTTTGTGATTTTTTGTACTTTCAGATCATGCGATTACAGCAGTTTGTGAAGCATTTTATGCAATTTTGCCGCCATGACGACAGATAGCCTGTCGTGGTTATGAGAGGGCCATGGCATGATGGGTAGTATGCCGGCCTCTGACGCATACTACCCATGCGTGGTCCCTCATCGGCGTGATATTGAAAAACCTCTCGTAGTATGCTTGCCTTAAAAAAAACACTCTCATCTCTCGCCGTTCGGAATCGGCATTAAACAACAGGTCCTATTCATCTGTGTGCAAAACAAATCGCACACAAAATAGGTGATTGAGAAAAACTTGATTATGGTTCTCATCGTGCTGTAACGTCATTCATAGTAATAATAACTGGTGGTCACGATAGACGATGGTAGTAATTGATCATCATAGTGATTATGACCTGGTCAATGCGCGTCAAAATCAGATATGCGACTATTCTCTGACTGTATTTATCGATGAGAAAGTTCCTTGAAAATAGCATCCATCTTTTCATTTTTCTTCCCGCACTTTTCGTTCCAAAAATATTAAGTGAATCGCCGAACTAAACTGCTCTTCTCTCGTGTTTTAACAGAAAATCAAAATGAATTCTTTTTTTTTACGTCATACCAAGCGCGATAGACTATTATAGAGGTTGACCATCATTTTTGCAAATGCAGGAACAAATATAGCGACTATAACCTGCTGGCTGCGCATCGGAATGAGATGTGCGACTATTCTCAAGCTCGTTCTATCACTACCGGACTATATTCATCGATGAGAAAGCTCACGGGAGATAGCATCCACCTTTTTATTTTACTTCCCGCACTTCTCGTTTCGAAAATATTAAGTGAATCACGGAACAAAACTGCTCTTTTCGTATGTATTGATAGAAAATCAAAAAGAGATATTTCTTCTACTTCTTGCCGACCACGATAGACTATTCTATTGAAACAAATGGGATTCCAAATAAGACGGCCAAAGCGACGATCCAGCACAAATATATTTGGAAAATGCCTACAAGAGGGGAAATTGCAGCACCTGGTACTACTGCCAAAAGAAAAGAAACCACGTGGAGGACCGTCAATTTGTTTATTAGACACACTCGGGAAGGTACTAGAACGAGTTATCTATGATAGGTTACTGGCGGTGGCGGAAGCTAATGGTGCACATTCAACCCACCAATACGCCTTCAGAAAAAAACTGACCACGGTCGCCATACAAGGAAAGAGATGGAAAAGAGGTGAGAAGAAATATTGTACAGTGGTTACGTTGGACGTTAAAAATGCTCTTAACTCTGCGTTGGTCTCTAATTGCCACAGGTACCCCTTTCTATTTGCTGAAGATAGTCATGGACTATTTCAACAACAGTAGGCTTATGTACTACGCCGACGAAGGCATCAAGTTTTACAGTATAACCGCGAGAGTTCCATAGCGATCAGTCCTCGGATCTCTACTGTGAAATATTATGTACGATGGCATTTTACGATTAGCGAATCATCGGTTTTGAAGACGACATTGCTATTGTCACAGTGGCCAAGCACATAGAGGAAGTGGAGGTGGCTACGAACACAGCTATCTCCAAAGTGAATGATTGGCTTGTAAATGCCGGTCTGAAACTAGCGGTCCAAAAAACGGAGGCTGTGCTTATATGCAGCCGTAAGAAGGTGGAATATGCGAGCCTCTCAGTTGGAGATCTGACGATTAGGTACAAGGAATCAGTGAAATACCTAATCGTTATGCTGGACAACAGGTTCTCCTTTGGGGAACAGAAGGTGTTCCAGCGAGAGGGCATCACTTACACAAGGAGCAACCTCACATATGCTCCCGAGTGTAGGCGGGCCCGGATATGCGCGCAGAGTTCTACTCTCACGAGTAGTCAGTTCAGTCCTATGGCTGGAACGGATGATGCCTTCAGTCTATAGACTCTGTGCAATAAGAACAATCAGCGGATTCAGGACCATCTCAGACGACACAGCGTTCGTCATAGCAGGAATGCTACCCATCGATATCCTGGCAGACGAGCTCAAGAGGGTATACCGCAGGCAAACATCGGACCGGCACCAGGCCAAGCGTATAAAAGTAGAAGAACGAGCAGCATCCATAGAAATGTGGCAAGCCAGATGGGATGTCTCCACAAAACGAAGATGGACGCATAGGCTCATTTCCGTTATCGAAACTTGGACATCAAGAACAGCAAGAGACTGTAATTACTACATTTCGCAGTTTTTGTCTGGACACGATGGCTATCGAAAGTATCTTCATAGATGTCGACATTATAGGTCGCCGCTGTATCCACAGAGCAGAGCATGCAGTAATCGCTTTGTGCTAGATAGACGACGGGTGAACATACCAACCCTCGAAAACCTGGTCCCGAACATGAGGGACTCGATAGATAACTGGAATGAGCTATGCTCGTACATTGCATGAGTCTATTCGAGGCTGTGGCAGGCCGAGGCAGAGAGAGGAACTCAGAGGCCGCCACCCGAAATATACATATGTAGCCCAAGTCGCTTACCAGCCCCGCGGGGAGAGTTGTTGAAGTGGCGCGAGTAAAAAGGAGAAAAAATACCATCTTTCCATTTTTCTTCCCGCTGTTTTCGTTTCAAAAATATTAGGTGAAGCGCCATATAAAACTGCTCTTTTCTTAAGTTTCGGCAGAAAATCAAAAAGAGCTACTTTTTCTACATCATACTAGATACGATCGTCTATTCTAGTGATTGATCATAATTTTTCCAAGAAATGCAAGAACAAAAATAGCGACTATGACCTGCTCGCTGCGCATGAGAATCGACTGTACGACCATTCTCAAGCTCGTTCTATCACTACCGGATTATATTTATAGATGAGAAAGCTCACTGAAGACAGCATCCATCTTTTCATTTTTCTTCCCGCTGTTTTTGTTTCAAAAATATTAAGTGAATCGCCATATAAAACTGCTCTTTTCTTAAGTTTTGGCAGAAAATCAAAAAGAGTTACTTTTTCTACATCATACTAGATACGATCGTCTATTTTAGTGATTGATCATCATTTTTCCAAGAAATGCAAGAACAAAAATAGCGACTATGACCTGCTCGCTGCGCATGAGAATCGACTGTATGACCATTCTCAAGCTCGTTCTATCAATACCGGACTATATTCATCGATGAGAAAGCTCACTGAAGATAGCATTCATCTTTTCATTTTTCTTCCCGTTGTTTTCGTTTCAAAAATATTAGGTGAATCGCCATATAAAACTGCTCTTTTCTTAAGTTTTGGCAGAAAATCAAAAAGAGTTACTTTTTCTACATCATACTAGATACGATCGTCTATTATAGTGATTGATCATCATTTTTTCAAGAAATTCAAGAACAAAAATAGCGACTATGACCTGCTTGCTGCGCATGAGAATCGGCTGTACGACCATTCTCAAGCTCGTTCTGTCACTACCGGACTATATTCATCGATGAGAAAGCTCACTGAAGACAGCACCCATCTTTTCATTTTTCTTCTCGCTGTTTTCGTTTCAAAAATATTAAGTGAATCGCCATATAAAACTGCTCTTTTCTTAAATTTCGGCAGAAAATCAAAAAGAGTTACTTTTTCTACATCATACTAGATACGATCGTCTATTCTAGTGATTGATCGTAATTTTTCCAAGAAATGCAAGAACCAAAATAGCGACTATGGCCTGCTCGCTGCGCATGAGAATCGACTGTACGACCATTCTCAAGCTCGTTCTATCACTGCCGGACTATATTCATCGATGAAAAAGCTCACTGAAGATAGCATCCATCTTTTCATTTTTCTTCCCGTTGTTTTCGTTTCAAAAATATTAGGTGAATCGCCATATAAAACTGCTCTTTTCTTAAGTTTTGGCAGAAAATCAAAAAGAGTTACTTTTTCTACATCATACTAGATACGATCGTCTATTTTAGTGATTGATCATCATTTTTCCAAGAAATGCAAGAACAAAAATAGCGACTATGACCTGCTCGCTGCGCATGAGAATCGACTGTATGACCATTCTCAAGCTCGTTCTATCAATACCGGACTATATTCATCGATGAGAAAGCTCACTGAAGATAGCATTCATCTTTTCATTTTTCTTCCCGTTGTTTTCGTTTCAAAAATATTAGGTGAATCGCCATATAAAACTGCTCTTTTCTTAAGTTTTGGCAGAAAATCAAAAAGAGTTACTTTTTCTACATCATACTAGATACGATCGTCTATTATAGTGATTGATCATCATTTTTTCAAGAAATTCAAGAACAAAAATAGCGACTATGACCTGCTTGCTGCGCATGAGAATCGGCTGTACGACCATTCTCAAGCTCGTTCCTTCACTACCGGACTATATTCATCGATGAGAAAGCTCACTGAAGACAGCACCCATCTTTTCATTTTTCTTCCCGCTGTTTTCGTTTCAAAAATATTAAGTGAATCGCCATATAAAACTGCTCTTTTCTTAAATTTCGGCAGAAAATCAAAAAGAGTTACTTTTTTTACATCATACTAGATACGATCGTCTATTCTAGTGATTGATCGTAATTTTTCCAAGAAATGCAAGAACCAAAATAGCGACTATGGCCTGCTCGCTGCGCATGAGAATCGACTGTACGACCATTCTCAAGCTCGTTCTATCACTGCCGGACTATATTCATCGATGAAAAAGCTCACTGAAGATAGCATCCATCTTTTCATTTTTCTTCCCGTTGTTTTCGTTTCAAAAATATTAGGTGAATCGCCATATAAAACTGCTCTTTTCTTAAGTTTTGGCAGAAAATCAAAAAGAGTTACTTTTTCTACATCATACTAGATACGATCGTCTATTTTAGTGATTGATCATCATTTTTCCAAGAAATGCAAGAACAAAAATAGCGACTATGACCTGCTCGCTGCGCATGAGAATCGACTGTATGACCATTCTCAAGCTCGTTCTATCAATACCGGGCTATATTCATCGATGAGAAAGCTCACTGAAGACAGCATCCATCTTTTCATTGTTCTTCCCGCTGTTTTCGTTTCAAACATTTTAAGTGAATCGCCATATAAAACTGCTCTTTTCTAGTGTTTTGACAGAAAATCGAAGCACATCTCGCGCAAATGTCTGCCAAATGATACAAAATTTTGCACTGCGCCTGTAAATATGTCTCGTTTTTTGTAGAAACCGGCAATTATTGATCTGTCCTCATTCTGCTAAAAAGAACTCCGATTAATTGAAATTACTATTGCCTTTTGCTTACAAATTATTTGTAAATTTAAAATTTCTTTTTTTTTTTTTCAGTTTGATGAATACTTACGTTCCCTGTCCATTGATCCAGATTCGATCACAAATTTTAAATTAATCACAGACGGACAACTACCAATTAGACAATGTTTACATCCAGAAGCTTGTGCCAAAGACTTAGAACTACCTTCATATTATTGTAGATTTAGTGATTTACGTAAGGAGTATGTTAAATATAAGGCTGGAGATTTGTCCAGAGCACTTGTTCCATTGAAAGATATCAAAAAAATGTTACAAGTACCAGCTGTTATCTTACCCCAGTGCATCGGCGATATGGTCAAAGGTGAGTTATGAATATAAATGAATCAAATGATTATCGGATATTTCTGTGCGACATCTCTGGAGTAAGTTTTACGATTGTTGCGCTGATAAAAGATCATACATAGAATGAACGTGGAAAAAGAGACGCTCGATTGCTGAATAAAGAGCGTTTCATTGGTCAGAGAAAACAACAAATTATGTTTACATCTAAGCAAATGTACCTGCTGTTTGTTTTTTTTTTTTTGGCAATATACGATACATGAATGTATGTTGTTTCTTTCTAGAACTGAATATAGCAACATGTGATGAAACTGAGTTTTATGTTAAAGAATCTCGTGACATGGTGTCCGTTGTCCAAGCATTATTATCCGGAGGTTAGAACAAAATTCAATTTACAATAAGTTCCCATAAAACGCCTCTATATCTTACATTTTCTTCCTCTTTAAAGGACATAAATTCGAGAACAGCGAGATTGTAAATCTAATCCTAGAACCTGGAATTTGGTAAGTTTGCATTATAAAAAAACTTAAAAAAAAAAAACAAAATTACAATCCAATTTTGTCGTGTGCATATTGGTTGAGTTGTGTGCCTTGTCTTATCAACGTTTTCCGATCACTCGTCTATTTATATATGTAGATACGTACATATACCTTTTATATTGAGTGAGAACGTTTCAATGTTTATTTAGTACCCTGTGATATGTTCCAAATACAAGTCGAAACAGTTTGAATTGAATTGCTATCCGCAAGCGATCGTTATCTGAATTCGTAAGTGTACCTACATCGACTCAATCAATCCATATACCTTTTTTCGTTTCCCCATCGCTTAGGCAGTACACACATATGAATACTTTGGAAAAGTGTACGTGGTAAAAAGAGAGACTGTAGGTTTGTGATTCATATGGATAGGCTTCTACTATACGTGCATGAATACTTGAATTTATTAAATATTAAAATCCATTCGGTTATCTTGTTAAATTTGGTGTGAACTTTGAGTATTTCTTAGTGTCAAAAAAGATAACATCGATTCGAATAGACTTCGCCTTGGCTTGCTTTCGAATAACAAAAAAACAAAAAAAAAAAAAAAAAACAACAGAAGAACATGCTTATCATGCACTCTCTGAAAGTGTAAAGTTGTTGTTAATATTGCCATTGTTGGCAGAAAGTCAGTGTGCTTGCGGTCGTTCTGGTACTGTCTACAGAGTTCGAAAGTGGCGACCATCATATATACATAACTCCTATTTAACAGCAATTTTATTTAGAATTCTAATTCTATATATATTAATTCAGTTCCATAGACGACGAGATTGATGGTGCGTGCATAGTACGAGCTAGAGGACTACCGTGGCAAAGTAGTGATCAAGATATTGCAAAATTCTTCCGTGGACTAAACGTTGCAAAGTAAGAAACAAAACTAAAAAACATTTATATAACTACCTGAATGTGCATTTGAAATGACTACATCTACAGAAGTATGTAACTTATTTTCACGTAAAAAAAGAGAAAGAAAAGAAAAACGACATTTCATTCGATTAGTTTTATTTCTATTTACTCTGATAACAGGCCAAAAGGTCTCCAGATTAACGTATAGAAAATCTTAAGATTAAGACAAACAAGTATACCAGCAATTTCGATAGACTAAATTCAATTGATAACACAAACTTTGCTTATTTTAAAATGATCAACTAAAATCGTTCAATATTTTCAAGCTGCGCATAGTCATTTTCGGAAGAAAAACAAAAAAGTAATAATTAAGATACGATGCCTGTTTTGTATTTATTTATAAGTAAAGTTGTATTCCCTTCTCTCTTCTTTTATTAATTGAACATTTAAGAGGTGGAGTGGCTTTGTGTCTGTCACCGTTGGGCCGTCGTAACGGTGAGGCTTTAGTACGATTCATATCGCAAGAGCATCGAGATATGGCACTTAAAAGACATAAGCATCATATTGGTAGTCGATACATTGAGGTGTATCGGGCAACGGGTGAAGATTTTCTCTCCGTTGCTGGTGGAGCGTCCAATGAAGCACAGGCATTTCTGTCGCGAGGCGCTCAAGTAATTATTCGAATGAGGGGATTACCCTATGATTGTACTGCAAAGCAAGTGGTAAGACATTTCGCTTTAGTAAATATGCAAATATTAAATACATATGTACGTAGTTGGATTTTTTTACAACCGGCGCGGATCCTTGTCAAGTTTTGGACGGCAACGATGGTGTGTTATTTGTGAAAAAACCTGATGGCCGAGCTACAGGTGATGCATTTGTTCTATTCGCCTCGGAATCGGATGCTCCAAAAGCACTATCCCGACATCGGGAATCAATTGGACAACGATATATAGAATTATTTCGATCTACAACAGCTGAAGTTCAACAGGTATTGAACAGATCAATGGACCCGAAGACATATGAACCCTCACAGACTCCACTTATCGCTCAATTACCCCCAATGCAATTGTCTCTCTTACCACAAGTACGACTTGATTACGTTATATTTGTTTCTTTAAAAAAAAATGCATTTTCTCTATATCACAGCACATGATTACTTCAGGAACGACCAGAAGTTGTATTCGACTACGAGGTTTGCCCTACGAAGCGATGGTCGAGCATATTCTACATTTTCTTGATGATTTCGCAAAAAATATCACCTACCAAGGTGTTCATATGGTCATTAACGCACAGGTTAATATAAATTCATTTTATTTTCTCTTTGTTTTCATTCTTTCCTTACCACACTACACACTCGTATGTATATGTTGTTAACCAATTGAGTTGCTCATTCATGTTTTATAAAGGGTCAACCAAGCGGAGAAGCTTTTATCCAAATGGATTCAGAAGAATCAGCCCGACAGTGTGCTCAAAGTAAACACAATCATTTTATGGTATTCGGTAAAAAGTATCGATACATCGAGGTATTTCAATGCTCTGGCGATGATATGAATACAGTGTTGAGTGGAGGATTACAATCGCCAGTTAATCATCATCATGCAGCGAAACCACCTTTATTGTCACCGGGTATGTTAACACAACCACAGCCGACATCAGCACAATCTAATAGTGGCCACCCTTCAATTCAGTCCAATGCACCTGTTGCAGCAGCAGTAGCAGCTGCAGCCATGGCCCATCAACATAACCACACACATATAACAGCGGTCAATTCACAGGCTGCAGCTGCTGCTGTTGTTGCTAGTGCGGCTAGCCTAAATCCCTTCATAGCTCGTCATCATTCCTTACCCCATTACACGTCGGCACAAATGGCAACTACCTTACCAATTCATAATGGGCATCCAAGTAATTCAACGACAGCTAATCTTGCCGCAGCAGCAGCGCTTCATAATCAACATCATTCCAATTTATCAGCCAGTTCTGCTCTACCGCCACCCTATAATCTATCAATACCTCCGCCGTTATCGGCTAATTCGGCTTTAATAGCACAACAACAGGCTCATTATATTGCTCAACAAAATCTATTAGCCCGTCAAGCTGCTGTCTTGGCTGCCGAACAAGCTCCCTTATATCCAAATTTAATAAATCCATATTTACTATCATCGCCTGCTGCTGCAATGGCAGCTAGTACATCTTCAGCGACCCCACAATATGTACTGATGCCTCAAAGGCATCCGATATTCCAACCATTTCAATTAAGCTACGATCCGTCCGCTTTTCAATTTGCCAGTCATGCAGCTTCAGCTGGTGTATCGACAGCTGGTATTCCACAATCAATGAAACGTTCATATGATCATGCATTTCAAAGTGATACCAATCAAATGAGTAATTCTGCTAAACGTACTTTAACTCGCACCCCCGGCAATAGTCTTTATACTTTCTATAATCCTGGAGTTTAACATTCCCTTTTAACTCCCTAAAAAAGAAAAAATGCCCCTAAGGATCTATATATGTATATTTAAAAAGCAAAACATACATTATGGCAATATTAATTTAAGAATTAAATCATTTAATTCCACATCATATTATTATGCAATGCATAGACAGTACTTAGCATTAAGCGGGTTTTAGTGTTAGGTTGAACAATTCTTATAAATCTTTTTTTACTCTATCTACTTAATTAGAATAAATAGAAAGTTATATAGAAGTGAAATGGTTAGTTTAAATTGTGCTGCCTGGAGTAAAGTAAAGTAAAGTAGTCTTCCTCTAAATATCTCTCTATACACAAAGTGTTCCCGCTGAATTCGATAAAAGATACATAGAACGAGGCTAACAAAATTGATTTCATTTCTATACTTGAATGGATCGAAGTGAAATTAGTTTTGTAGGGTGTTGGGCTAGCTGGCAAGGTTCTTGTTTTTTTTTTGTATGATTATCGATTTAAGGTACCTCCCGAAAACACATGAACAGATTTCTCTATTATTGAATACCTTTCTTGCTGTCATGAATATTATTAAATATCAATCATCGTGTTTCCTTAACTTTCATAATTATTCTTTTTTTTATTTTATTAATACTTGCATATATATACTATATATAAACAAAGAACTACTTGTAATTGGTGGTGTAAGTCGCAAAGTCTAAATCTGTTGTCTTTGTTCTGTAATATCCCTATTTGCTTATGTTTTTGTTTTTTTTTTCTTACCAAGTAAGCGGCGCTTTATTGCTTTAGCGTAGCTCTGTACGAAAGTTTATAAGAAAAAGATTTTCATAATTTTTTTCTTTGTTTTATTCTTGTGAAGTGTGATTTATAAACGCATACATAATCTGGTGAATGGTTATTCTCTGTGATGGCAATGGTTCTTATTTGTAATTTTAATTTTAAGTTTAAAAATAAATGTTTTCTTTTATTTTCATCATTCATTAATGATTGAGAGCAGGTCTGAAGAAAAATTCGTACAACGTCACGTTTTGAGCTCCCCCTTGTCGCGCGTACAACGTCACGTTTTATTTATAAATATCAAATATTTGGTCGAGGTGTCGCGTACAACGTCACGATCAAAATTTACTTAAGCGCCGTTCACACCATACGATTTGTCTATACGATTTGCTTGATGACTCGTGTCTGTACTGCCAATCGTCAATGTGAACGCTCTATACTGCAAGTCGATACGATTTGTAGTATGAAGTTCAGAATTTTCGACTTTTTGCCTTGCTTGTGTGGGTGCCCATGTATGTGTAAGTCAGAAATTATACTTCTGTACGTTTTTCACTTTTTTTGTGATTTCGAAGGGTGAACATCAGCGGACAAAGGCGATATGACGACGAATTTAGTGACAAGTTATGGCATTTCCAAGCTTGTAGATGTAATAATAGACTATTGTTGGCGGGATTGGTGTCTACTTCTGAGCTTCGGAGCAAGGGTCCGCAAAACTCTAAATCTTGTGGTTATAATTCCAAAAATATTTTCTACTACACGCCACCACAATACTTTCACTTGGGAGCCGCCGGGACCGACGCCAGGCACCGAGATACCGACCGCCAGTTGCGGGGCTCCTGTTTCTCGTGGTACCAGATTATAGCTACCGGTGGAGCTTCGCGATCGTAAGGTCACTTCCAGATGAGTCCCGCAAAGCTCGAGGTCTAGCACCTCACCCTAGAAAAACTCCCAACTTTGGAGAAAGGCAGTACTCCAGCGCCTCGCCTCTTACGACAGGCATGCCTTTCATTCTCCCCATTTTGTAACAACTCGGATGTATGTATATTTAAAAAAAAAACAGGGGTAACGATATTCACGACACAAATTCCCTCTCACAAATGAAATCTATCAAACTTGCAGTATAGGGTGAACGCTACGTACTTTTGATTGTCAAAAAAATCGTATAGACAAATTGTACAAATTATTTTACTGCGGCAGAATAAAATAAACGTACTCGGGTGAGATTCTTATTTCAATCTGTTTATTTTGACCTTCGACTGGTCTTTAAATACAAAATTACTTAAACTAATCTTATTCTTATCTTATATGTACGTATGTATGTGTAAAGGACCAGCGCAGCCCAAATGTTCGGTGCGTTGGCCTTATCTATTGTACCTTTTCTTTATTGGTTTAGGTGACTGTGATATTGGACTGTATTTGCAAGGGACCAGCGCAGCCCATATGTGCGATGCATTGGTCTTATTTATTTAGGTCATATTTATGACTATGATAAGTGGACTGTATTTTTATATTCTATCTTCTGCCCTTTATGTGCGCTGATAAGATATGTGCGCACATATGAGTCATGTTCATGTATGAACATTTTGCGGGCGGCCAGAAAGATTAATCGTAATTTTTCTATCTGACTTACATCTGTAACGTACATAAACTATTAACAAACATAAAATGGTTATAATGACTAATATTAAGGATATATGTCCGCTATGATTTGGTGTATTCGCAGGACTTGGTATCGGTTCGATGACATGTGGTACGTCAATGTGGGCAGTTGGACTTAGTGGCGGAGGAGGAGGCTCTGGAGCAGGAGCTGGCAGAATGTTTTCTTCTTCGACCTCTTCTTCTAGCTTCTTTGGTATTTTCATTGATGTCCGAGTGTAACCATGAGCCAGACTGTAATGTCTTGACTCACCTACCGATTTACTCGGACTGATGGCATTTTCGAGACATGCTTCACTTCCTGTTAGTGATCTACTCGTGACGAGCTTATGCAGCCGTTTGTCAATTTGCTTGAGAGTGATCATCTCGGCCCGCATCTCCATCACCCTATCCTTTAAGCTCTCCAGATGGCAAGTGGAGCTCGGTGATTTCAATCGGGTGTTTGTCAGGACAAGATCCTTCTCATGGACCTGCTTCTTGAGCTCTATGACCACCTGGTGCTCATCATGTCCGATGGTGTCTATCGGTCTGGCACTCTCGACCAGAGTGACCGTCTTTTGGGGACTAGTTTCTCTTGATGATGGTAGTGGCTGTGTTCCAGCATTGGTCGCCACCTCACTTGATACTGGCCCATTTAACTGAAACTGTTGATGGCCACAAGAATCCTCACTAGTGCGTCCCATCAGAATGATGTTCTGTTGCTGCTTCTGTAACTGTCCCTGTTGTTGGTGATAGATCGGAATTCGGCCCGTTGGGCTTCCAGTCGGGATTTGTTCCTGAAGTAGCGTAACGGGCTTCACGATATGTATATTTTGCGATGATATGTCTGATATGGTTCTACGGTTTGGTGATATGTCGCCCTTCTCCCGTTTCAGAAGCTTCTGGCAGTCGTTTGGTTCGAGAGTAGCGGGCGATGGGTTTTGTTTCTTATTTTCTGTCTGACCCGTTATTTTGTCCCATGTGATCAGAATGCGCGTGTTGTCATACCTCTTTTTCAGAAGATACCACGCTGCTTGGTAATTTTCCGTGTGCTGAATCAAGCGTGCAGCTTCACCCTTCAAACAACGACGGAGACGGATTATTTTTTCTGAGCTTGATATCTGCTCATCATTGTGAACCATGGCTTGGAACACGTTATGAAAATCAGGCCAATCTTTTATTCTTCCATAGAAGGTTGGGATTTTCAACTCTTCTAATTCTGAATAACGGCGAAAAGCAATTTTTGGCTCTTCATTTCTTAAGGCTCTTTTAATTCGCGGAAGCCCTTCGAAATATTCTGCATGTATATCGTCATAGGCTTCTTCTATTTCATCATTAAAATATTTGGAGAGCTCGTTGACATATTTGCTTCGAATAATGTCAAACAACGATTTCAAGTATTCGATTTGTTCGGGGTTTACCACTGCCTCGAAACTCAGATCTTCCATCTTCCTTCGCAGTGTATCGATTTTTCTTTTGAAAATGGTCACCTTGTGATCTGGTCTGTTTGGCGTGGTCTTATCCATTTGTTGCTGCTCCTTTTTGTTTCCTGATTGAGACGTCGTTGCTTTTTCCTGCGGCTGGAATAATATCTCATCGGAAAGAGCTGTTTTAAAGTTCTGGACCATTTCTTCAATTCTGCTTGATGTGTCACCATAAGCATTTGTTATGAAGTAGTACTCCTCGCCTGTACCATCCACTATTAGTTTGTCGTGGTTGGCATCAAATTCTTTCTGAAGTTTTAGAAGAGATTTATTTATCTCTTCGATCTTCGCTCTTCTTTGCGGCTTGCCCGATATATTGTTATAAATTTGCAGGACTTTCTCCGCGATATCCAACTGTTGCTCGAGGGTCTTGCCTCTATTTATGCCCATGTTGAATGCTGTTGTTTTTTGTTGAATTGTATTCTCCAAAGGGATCGTTGGAGGTAATTGATTTAGTCGCCTGGTTGACCTTGCTGTGCCTCGACTCACAGCAGCTGATTATCCCTTTGGATTACAATTAGTGGATATTGCGTAAAGTGTATTGCTTTACGGCTTATGCATCCTTAACTGGTCGATAGAGCTCGTCAAATCCGGCTCGATGGACCAAATGTACAAATTATTTTACTGCGGCAGAATAAAATAAACGTACTCGGGTGAGATTCTTATTTCAATCTGTTTATTTTGACCTTCGACTGGTCTTTAAATACAAAATTACTTAAACTAATCTTATTCTTATCTTATATGTACGTATGTATGTGTAAAGGACCAGCGCAGCCCAAATGTTCGGTGCGTTGGCCTTATCTATTGTACCTTTTCTTTATTGGTTTAGGTGACTGTGATATTGGACTGTATTTGCAAGGGACCAGCGCAGCCCATATGTGCGATGCATTGGTCTTATTTATTTAGGTCATATTTATGACTATGATAAGTGGACTGTATTTTTATATTCTATCTTCTGCCCTTTATGTGCGCTGATAAGATATGTGCGCACATATGAGTCATGTTCATGTATGAACACAAATCGTATGGTGTGAACGCCGCTTTAAGAACAACATTAATTTTATATATTAAATACAATGTCAAGCGTACAACGTTACGGTTAGCGATTCAGATATACGTACCCAAACGCAAAATAGTTGGCGCACTCTTTTATCGACGCAAAAAAGTTGGCCTAATACAAATATCTGGCCTACATCACTGAGTGACGTCACCTTTGTTTTTGATAACGGCCGTGATTCGACTTGATAGTGTCTCCACCTAATTAAGAAAAAATTCAGGGCTCGTGCCATCCCAAACTTCTTGGATTTTTTTCCTTTAGCTCATTTAAGTTCTTTGCCGGGTTTTTTTTTTTTTTTTTTTTAACTCTTTTTTCATTTTTCCCCACAAGTTCTTACTCAATTGGAGACAGGTCGGGGCTATTTGTAGGCCACGTTAAAACTGGGATGTTGTGTTCTTGAAGCCAGCTCATATATCGCTTGGCTGTATGACATGATGACCCATCTTGCTGATATGTAAAGTTGCCATCTTCTGTTTGGACTGTTTGGAGCCTTGGAATCGAGGGTAAGAGTTGGTGCTCTAAGATGTCTTGATATCTACTGGCATTCACAGTCCCATCGATAAAGCAAAGGATTCCCACACCTTGTGCTGACATATATCCCCAGACAATAACTGAAGTCGTACATTTTGTTTTTCTACGAAAACAATCTGGGTGAAATGTTTCAGCTGGAGTTCGTATTACTCTTGATCGCGAGTCTCCAATATAAAGCTCGTATCGGGACTCATCGCTCTATATTAGACTCCTCCATTGCCCCAAGGTCCAGCTTTGATGATTACGGGCCCACCTTACGCGTTTCTTTTTTTGTTTTAATGGTAATATAATAAAAGCAAAAATAGTAAGAACTACCTTATGCAATTTGTATCCCATTGTCTTAATTTTTCGAATGCAGGTGTCTCTTGAAACCTACTTTTGAATAGTATTTTTCCACTCTAACGTGATATTTGCCGTCGTAGTACGACGATCTTTCTTTAGGATCTTTCTCAAAGCCCTCCTGTCACGACCAGTAGCAATTTTTGGCCTTCCGAGTTTCTTCAGTGGGTTCACATTAATAATATTTCGCACTAAAGACCGTGATATTTCCAATTTTTTTTGTTTTGCGATATCATATGCCGAAAGGTTTTTTTTTTTTTGTATTCTTTTATTATCATGTTACGCATGTCTTTCGGTAAACACTTGCCGCGTGCCATAGTGAACTTTGATAACGACTGAGGTCAATGCATGCTTCACTTGAGACACCCAAGTTCAAATAACGTAACAATAAATGGTAAATATCAATAGAAAGAGACATTATCTCGCGTAGGCCAACTATTTTGCAATGGGAAACTAGCGGGTCAACTATTTTGCAATAAAAAAAAAATTTACAAATTGTGACAAAATACATTCATTGTTCCAACTTACTAACTGATTTGTAAAGACAACATGTCCATGAACTATATGAAGACTAAAAATATAACCTTTCCATTAACTTTGCATAATAACCACATATTGGAAAAGGTATGTGATGAAAAATACAATAGTAGGCCAACTATGTTGCGTTTGGGTAGTATAATGTCATCTAACCTGGGACCAAGTAAGGCTGCGTTACGTGCTCGTGCCATATACCATATATCAATAATACCGAACGATTTAACAGATATAAAAACAATTCTACAATATCAGAAGCTGAACGATTACGTCGGTATAGACAATAACAGAAATTGCAAAAGTTACAAAATGTTCAAAATAAATCTACATCTCTATACGATGAAAACTATTACTCTGCTGATGTAAAATTCAATAAAGATTTCTATGAGAATCCATTTGGCCATTCATGCACTGTTTGCGATCGGTTATGGTTTCTGAAATATTTAAAACCTGCACCAATGAAATGAACTCTTTACCATTGCTTAGGATTGAATTTCCTAATGAACCAGTTGAAGAATTTAAAGTTTGTAGTACGTGTTATGGATCATTCGTTGTACGAATTTTTCTTCATACCTGCTCTCAATCATTAATGAATGATCTGCCTGCAGACACCTGTGGTCTGCCGCCTTTTTGTTTTTTTTTTTTTTTTTTGATTTCTTATAAACTAATCACCCCTATTCCCAAATCCGACGGATCGGAGATTCACTTCACTCGTTCGATTCACATTCACCTATTCGCGCTATTCTCAAATCCGTCGGATGAACTAGGCTATCGACTTCATTTTCGAATTTTCGAAGTTAGCATCTGACGTTTGTTTTAATATTTTAAACATAAACATTTTGGAGAGCACCGTGGCGCAGTGGGTAGTGTGTTGGCCTCTGACGCCGATGACACGGGATCGAATCCCGACAGAGCCATGTCATCGAACGTGTTTTTCACGATGTTTCTCCTCAGCGGGGTTCTGACAAAACCCCCTGTAGTAAAATTGTCATGAAAAGCAATAAAAACTGTAGGTCCCTTTCCACTATGGGAAAATGAAATCACACACAACATGGGTGATTGAGAGAAGCTCGGCTCAGGTCCTTCATGGACTGTAACGCTAACATACATTTTGGAGTATTTGTTTGCAAAACTCTGGAAAAATATATCCATTGCCAAGGCGCGGGTGTGCACAAAAAATTGCGCATTAGTTACCTCTTGCATATCACACATCTTTGCTATAGTATACATATATTTGTTTGTTAAGAAGTTCACTTCCGCTTAACGCCTGTCTTCTTCGGGAGGTTTGCGCACCATCATGGGCATCTTCCGACTTATTTTGTTTTTTGCTCTGTTGGTGGGATATAGGGTATTTCCTTATTTAGAACTCCAAACGTAAAGGAATTCTCTATACCCTCTTCCGACTCTGTCAAAACAACAAGTTGTGCCACCTCCTCTTCTTCGGGTGTTAAGCAAACCCGCTTATTTGGTCCACCACCTGTTGCGCTTATTTCCCTTTTCATGGAACTCAATTTCATCTTTAAATGGGATTTGTGATCACTCCAAACCTGTAAAGAAAAGTATTGATACTGCTAAGTAACTTATCACGCAATTCAATATGTAAATTACCTTCTTCCATTCAATTATTTATTTTATTGGAGGCCCCAGTCCGCTGAGCTTCTCGCGCAAATTTTCAAATAAATCCCTTACTTCTTCGGGTGGTATTTTGGTAAGGTTTTTGGACAATGTCTGGGTATTTCTTCAACGACTTCCTTGAATTGGTCCCTATTAGTTGTCCTCTTCCTATAAATACATTTGTTTGTATTTAACAAATAAACCACATCTTCTAAAACTTACATTTTCAGTGATTCCCACACAATTCAATTCACCTAATTCTGTATAGATCCGCAACGATTTTGGTGCGGATGTGAAACGTCACATTTTGTACGGATAGATTCGATTCACGCGGATTTAAGAATACCGTGAATCGTAATTTACATTATCGACACGTGAATCGATTCACTTCGAATGGATTTGAGAATGCGAATCGTTCGAATTTGGCGGACCGTTCGATCCGTCGGATTTGGGAATAGAGGTGAATGTTTAGGTATTATTTTGTGGTACTGTGTTGCCTTTTTTTTTTTTTTTTTTTTACAAGAAAGAAAAAAAAATCAATTTGACCACAGTAAGAAGACGATAGATAGAAAGCCCCATTTTAGAGTTACATATTTCCCCCCGAGAACCATTGCTGACCTATGAAATTGTAGAATGACAAGTATCCGAGAATTACAGGCGTGTTGAGTACATTTTGACTCTGTGGCTTACAGCATCATTAGCATTTAATTGAATCCATCTCAGGTTCAACACTAGCAAACGGCCTAAATGTAACAAATGCGAGTAATTATTTGACTAAAAAAAAAATGCAAAAAACAATGAGAAGTTATATTTATGTATTCTTTTCTAGCTCTACCGTAGTACTATTATTCGAATTTGATTTTTATGTGTCTAAGCTTATACTTAAGGGTGTTTGGTTATCATTTTAAATTAAGTGTTAGCTCAAAAGCGGATTGCATACAATATTTTATTTAAACAACAAACAATTATATATATATCTATCTGCATTCGAATGTAAATTAACAAAATGGTCTAGAATTATGAAATGTTCAAAACGATTGATATACGAAATCCATTAATTTATCATTTACATCAGTGGTACTTTGGGAATCACTTGGCGCACATAACGAATCACTGCTACATTGAATTCATCACGGAAAAACAGTGGAAACGTAAAACAAATTGAATTCAATAAAGCATGAGAAATTGAATAAAACAAACGAAGACAATAGGATAGTTTTAGAGGCAAACATTAAAATGATATTATCTAAATAACATATTTTATCTTTTGCTCTGATTTTTGAATAAATGTGTTTTGCTAACAAATATCAAACAACATGGTTTCTATAAAATAAAAAATTTAAACAATAGGTAAAAGCAGATTTTAAGAGCAATATTAGTAGCGCGATTTTTAGTTATATGCAAGCTGGTTGCCAGTAGTATCATGGGGTTTTCTAGCTCTATTATTATATATATAAACGTTTTTTTTTTTTTTTAATTATATTTCGATCTTTAGCTGGGCCACTTCTACATGAAAAAAATTAAAACAAAAAAAAGTGGTTATTGGGAAATAGTAAGAAATAAATTAAAAAAAAAAACACCTACTCTTGTGGCAAACACTGCGTCATTAAAATTAATTTCAACCTTGTCGATGCTTACAAATTAGGTACTCACAAGTAACGTGCAAACAATGAGCGTTAAATAGCACTATTGGCGTTGCATTCATCCTACACATAACTCTTTTAATTTTTTTTTTTTACTTTTTGTTTACTTCAATGGTTTACCTTCTTGGATCTAAAATGTTGTTTTGTTGTCCTTCATCGATCGAGGGGAGTCGGAATAAGGGAATAATTAAAATTATTCTGCATTTCCATGGTGGTTTGTGTGTACCTTTTTTTTTATAGATACTCTTATGTGGTTTGGCAGTGGGAAAGTATTTTTTGTACTTAAAATATATACGTATATGGTGGCTAAACGGTGAGTGATTTATTACTATTTTACTATACATTTTTGATGATCACTTCTAACAAAAAATCTACAACAACAACAGCAAAGTGAAAAAAAAAAATAGAGTCAAATGCAGTGTGTATACATTTATTGTATTTTAATGTCCTGTTTTGGTACAAATTCATCAGTAATACAAGACACCCATCATACATATCTTAACTAAAATCCTTTTAGTAAAATCGAATAACAACATCGTACTTATTGTGTTGTTTTTATTGTCTATTAACTTTAGGTGGCACACTGATAGGACCTCCTGTTTTTGGACCTTACTCTCATTTTGGACCGGGACCGGCTATTATACCAGCAACACCACATCGTGCACATCCGTTTTATAACCCTCCATTGGTACTATGGTCATATCCCAGTCCGCCAGTATCACCGACCACCTATTATGGTGCTCCACATCCCTTGCCACACATTACAGCAGCTCCGATTTCATCTCAACATCAGCAAATGGTAACTGAAAATTAACATTTCAAATTTGTCTAAATAACAATTGGCATAATAGTATCCTGTAGACTATGTAACACAACAAAATATACCAACTGCTACCGGATTTCAATCATCCCAAGTTTCTGCCACCATCCCATTGGCAAACTCTGCACCGATACCACCCAAAACGTCCATCTCACCAAATGCACAATATCAACCGAAATGTGTAACGCCTCAACTACAGGTTGGAACAACTCAACTACCTCCGGCAGATGTGAATAATTCCAATTCCTTTCGACCAAACAACGAACGGCAACATTCGGCGCGAATCATAAAACAACCCACGACGACTGTTCCCAACAACGCACCATATACTCTTTCCCCATCATCGAATGGTCCCTCAAATGGACCTAGTTTATCTAGCCAATATGTAGAACTATTTATTTCCTAAGTAAAATCATTTCGTTTTTATTTTTATAGAAAATCTATTCAAGAGTACAACATGCATAAATCATACGTGCATATGCTGGTCATAATTCTTACATTAAAAAAAAAAAAACGAGCTCTTGCCTGTATCTATAAAATGTATCTAATATATATCACAAATATTAGAAATAACGATATTATAATATAAATTGTCACAACGTTACCAAATAAGTAATATATTCTTCAATGCGAAAAAAAAAAAAAACGAAAAGAATCTCGAACTGTGAAATGGAAAAAGCACTAGGTGAAAAGGCCAAAAAACAAAAATAGCAAAATAGCCACAATTGAAATAAATAGTTTTGTGCAATATACCCATACCATATAACCAATGTAAGTTACTTGAAATTGATAGAACGCAATTGCATGAAACCTAGTCAAAAAGAGGACAAAATTCATCATTTATTGGAGACGCGACCACATTGTTATTTTGTTATAAAATAAAATTATTATTCTCCCATTACGGATAAATATAAAATTTATATTAGATTGAAACCGATTCATGTTTCATGTGTATTTATACGTTTACTCTTACCGTGTACCATGTAGACAATGAATAGTAATTTAAATCAGCTTTCATTTAAAGTGTAAGACTTTTATGTATTTTTTTTTTTAATTTATAAATAAAACAAACGATCAATTGTAATATTTTGTTTGATGCGATACGTTGTGTATTCGTGTTAGATATTTTGTTAAATATTTTGTTAAGCGCATAGTGTTGAAATAAATACAACAACTTATTGTTTAAAACTTGTTCTTAATTTTGGCACTACAGACCGATGTGCGAACATTCAGAGGGACAAATGTCGACTCTGACCACTTCCTCGTATCAGCAAGATTCAGAGCTCGACTGTCCAATGTCAGAAAGCTGCACCAGCCCATCAGGAGGAGGTTCGACATTGGGCGCCTGAGCACACCGGAGGTTGCCAGAGTCTACAGGGAGCAGCTGAGCGAAAGACTCTACGGTATGACTACGTCGAACACATACACCAATAATATGTGGCTGCATTGCCGCTCAGCCATTCAGGAAGTAGCCGAAACCACCTTAGGATACCTACCACCCCCGACAAGAAACCCGTGGTATGATGGCGAGTGTGAGCAGAAAAGGGCAGCAACCGACGAGGCGTACCAAAAGGCGCTGCAGAGGAAAACCAGGGGTGGAATCGGCTAAGGTGATTTGTGACAAGTGACAGTCACATTCGCGGTTTCGGTATCGTGTAAGGTGATAGTCACTGTGATTGTCACATTTTTGTGACAGTTTTCTGGTGACAGCTATTTAGCTATCACTTTCATATGTTCTGTGCGTTTGATATGGCTTTGTGCTTTTGTGTGTCTTATAAAATAGAAAATATGTGTTTCCGTGCTTGGAACTATTTAAAGCGTAGATGAAGAGCTTAATGAGACATTGATGGAAGTTAGAATTCTGAGGAAGAATTCGAGAAATCGGTCTAAATCGGTTTCCTTTCCCTGTACGCCGACAAAATGTATAATTGGCCATTAAATGAATTGAATGCAATAATAGCATTTCTAATATGTACATTATTTACTTTTTCCAGTATTTGTGCAAAACAATCGGTGACAACGGCCCTGGCTTTAATTTCAAATTTTCTTTTTAACTATCTAACAGCTGTCTTAAGGTAGCCCTATACGGCGAACATGGTCGCCGATTTTGTTCGTGAATGTCGCCGAGTAAACATAAATAAATAACCAAAAGCGCAACCACTTGTGCTTATTTATCGTACATGTTTACCCTCTGAAGAATCAGCACGAAATTAATGTTCTCCAAATGTGTTCGCCGTGTAGGGGGTAACGCAAACGAACGGATGTTCGCCGTTTAGGGCTACCTTAATCTATCAGTAATTTCAAAAAAGCAAGTGTTGCTCCTTTTCTGAACTTTTTTTGTGATAATCTTACCCGATAGAAACTGATGGTGATAGTCACAAACGACTGTCACAAAAGTGACCTACACCTATCACCTTAGCCGATTCCACCCCTGGTCCTTGGGTTCTCGAAGCCCATGAGCTTCGACAACTCAAAAGTCAGGTGTCGGAGCCTCTCCCTGGACTTAATCTAAGCCATAACCCAATCGAGCCACCAGTATTTTTCTATGTTATATCTACTGATATTTATTTCATCCCTTTCAGGTACGCTAGTGCAGTACTTTAGTTCAAAATTTAAGTTGTGAATGTTGAAGGGGCGGAATGCAACTGGCTATTTCATCAGAGCATTTTTGGTGGTAGTAACGATAACACAGGGAGAGGTAGGAAACATTCCTGTGGTGTTCCAGCGAGTCTAATGTTTTGGTAATGCTGGAGTCGCCTATCAGTTTTATGGCTTGTTTTTGTATTCTATCTAGTAGGTGCAATGTGGTCTTAGATGCGCCGGATCAGACATGAGCGTTGAACTCTAACTTAGGACGAATGAACGCCTTATAAATTGTAGCCAGATCGGTGGGTGTGAAGAATTTCTTGCATCTGTCTAGGAAACCTAGGCATTTCGCGGCATTCTTGGCGACACTGAATATATGGTCGCTCCAATTAAGATTGTGAGCAACACTCATACCCAGTATGGAAAGCTTTTCAGTTTCTGGGATGGAAGTGCCATTCATGAATAATGGCTGCGGGTTAGTTATACGCTTTAACGACAAGAGACAGCATTGTGTTTTGGATGCATTAAATTCCACTCTATTGTTTTCACCCCATTGGACGATGCTGTCGATATCGGAATTTAATGAGCTTAACATACGCTGCCGCTCACTATCTACAACCGAAGTGCAGGGTCGTAAACTAGTGAACGAATATGAGAAGCTGAGGATACTGTCGTCAGCGAATTTAGCGTCAGCGTCATTTATGAAAATAAGAAAGAGTGTCGGAGATAAAACGGAGCCCTGGGGAACACCAGCATTTACAAAGTGAGTGTCAGACTTGAATCCGTCCAAAACAACTTGAATTGAACGATTCGAAAGGTAGCTTCTAATCCATTGAAAAAAAGACGCATCGATCCCAAAAGCACGCATTTTCGACAAAAGGGCTTCATGCCAAACCCTGTCAAATGCTTTCGAAATATTTAGTGCAACAATTTTGCTTTCACCTGCTTGGTGAAGCGAGTGATTCCACTTTTCAGCGAGATATGCCATCAATTCACCAGTGGATCTGTTGCTGCGGAAACCATATTGACGGTCATTGAGGAGTTTTCGTGATTCAAGATATTTCATAAGCTGACGGTTGAGCAGCGTTTCCATGACCTTGGAAAGAAGGGACGTTACCGCAATGGGTCGGTAGTTGGAGGGAGAAGATAATTCGCCTTTTTTGGGTATAGGCTGGACAAATGCTGTTTTCTACCTACGCGGAAAGTACCCAGAGGAGTAGGAAAGGTGAAAAATCTTACGCAGTGGTTTTGCCAGCGTAGAACAACACCTCTTCAGAACTATTAGGGCAATATTATCTGGACCAGCCATGTCATCGAACGTGTTTTCACGGTGTTTCTCCTCAGTGGGGTTCTGACAAAACCCCCTGTAGTAAAATTGTCATGAAAAGCTTCTCAAAATTCGCCGTTCGGAACCGGCAATAAACTGTAGGTCCCTTTCACCTATGGGAAAATTGAATCACACACAACATGGCTGATTGAGAGAAGCTCGGCTCAGGTCCTTCATGGACTGTAACGCCAACATACATACATTATCTGGACCAGCGGATTTGTGTATGCGAGGTCTTTAAGAACCCTTGCGACTGTACGGGTTTATCCCTGATGCCCACCGCGACCGAGACTGAAACGGAGATAGCGACTGCGACCTCATTGTGTTCAGGCAGTGACTCGTGACCGCGCGCGACGACTTAACTAGATTTAGGATGGCTAGTTGTGGGATGGCTAAGTGTAGGATGACTAGGTGTAGGAAAGCTAGTTGTAGGTTGGCTGGGTGTAGGCTGGCTAGATGTAGAGTCGCTAGGTGTAGGATGGCTAGGTGTAGGATGGCTAGGTGTAAGATGGCTAGGTGTAGGATGGCTAGGTGTACGATGGCTAGGTGTAGGATGGCTAGGTGAAGGATGGCTAGGTGTAGGATGGCTAGGTGTAGGATGGCTGGTAAGGTGCTGGATGACTTGGTGTAAGATGTCTAGGTGTAGGATGGCTAAGTATGGGATGGCTAGGGGTAGGATGGCTAGGTATGGTATGGCTAGGTGTAGGATGGCTTGGTATGGGATGGCTAGGTGAAGGACGGCTAGATGTAGGATGGCTGCCAAGATATAGGATGACTTGGTGTAGGATGGCTAGGTATGGGATGGCTAAGTGTAGGATGGCTAGGTGTAGGATGACTATGTTTAGGATGGCTAGGTGTAGGATGGCTAGAATTGGAACGGCTGGGTGTAGGATGGCTAGGTGTAGGATGCCTAGGTGTATAATGGCTAGGTGTAGGATGGCAACAATTCTGTTCGGCCGCTCTGTTGTGGAGCTGCTTCTGACAAAATAGTTCTCAATCAAATTTAAAACAACTATTTGTATTCTGCACTTTTTAAATAATTTATTTTCTTAAACAAATGGTAACAATCAGTATCGATACCAAAAGCACATCATTCCCCGATACATCACTCTTTCTGCTAGGTCTTCCTTGTAACAGGCGAATCAGGCTCCATATCGTCTTCGAACAATGCAATGATCTGATCACGATTACTCTGCATGTTTGTGGCAGTTTTGTTGTGAAATTGGGCATTGTGCTCCTCTAAGTCGGGCAACGATTCGAACAGTTTATTGCAAGAATTGCAACACGCAATAATTTTTTTCTCCTCAAACGAAGAAAATGAAATATTGCACGAGTTGCTTTGCTTTTGCTGGTCATTTTGATCAGTGCAAGACTGATTCGGTATCGATGCATGCTTAAGTCGTTGGAAAAACATTAGGCAATCACTACTGACTGCATCGTTGCTCTTTTGACTTGTCGATGTCTCATTAACACCCTTTATATCGTTTTGAAGGATACCATTCGATGAGGACGAACGGTCAATGATGGTCAGTATATTTTCGAATTTTTTCTTCTTGGGAAGTCCGTTCCTGTTGTCATTGGGAGCTTTGAAAAAGCTATCGTCTAACATAATACTACTTTGGTCGTCAGTTTTTCTTAATATGTTGTCCATGGAATTAAAATTGTTTTCGTACACGCCCTGATTTAGGAAGAAATCTGGCTGTAGATCGGCTAAAAAGGTCGATTTTCTTCCAGCAATATCCGCCTCATCGGAATTGCCGCCGGATGATATTTCAACGGTCGAATTTTTGCCAGCACTATCCGAGCATTTTTTCGAATCAGTATTGATGAGCAAATCGGGTAGAAGAATCTCTCCGCAAGTCGACTTTAACCATTGGCAGGTTTTGCGAATACAAAATATCATCCGTCTGATGAATTCGTGTGGGGAAACGGCCTTATTGCGGCGTATGTCCAGTAAACGGTTTATTTCTTCAATGAACAAGAGAAATTTGTATTCGATGCACATGTTCATGTGCTCCTTGTACGAGTCCTCGAACATGAAACGCCGAAAGCAGGCTCGACACTTTCGCTCTTTGCATGTTTCTGGAATATTTATCGTAATATTTGCTTCTTTCAGTTCATCCAGATCCATGACGTCGTCTTCTTCGAAATTCTTCTCTCTGTACGAGAAAATATTTTCCTTATGTTCGAACACTTCATTCTCATCGCTTGAGGCCGTCTGGAATTCTTCAACAAGTGGATCGCTAGTCTCGTTACTAATCCCATCAAAAATGGTACTCAGATTATTACGTGCTGCCGAAGTACTTTGACGAGATGTTTGTGCATTACTCTGACGTTTGGTTTTACGTGCAGACGAATTACTGTCTTTGTCCAATAAACGTTTTAGATTGATCATTGTCAACATATCTTCTCCGTCATCGGTACGTGGTAGAACATTCGACTGTTCCATGTGCCTGTTATCTTTAACGTGCTTACTGCAATTGCCGTTGGATAAGAGAAAATTCTTTATGCATCCATCAGATTTGGCTGTTTTCGAGTTTTCATTGTTTAATAAATTCACGAGCCTATTAGCATCAGTCTTTCTCTCGTCGCTAAAAATGAGATCGTTAGCTGTAAACAATATACTATCTTTGTCGTCGAGTACATCCTCATTGGCTTTGTTCGTATGGCTGCGTGGCTGTTTACGTTTGCCATTCAAAGCGAATACTGCCTTCAGGCTGATGGCATTATCAATAGCCTGTTGTCGAAATGTTGCAGCATGCTTGAGATACGATATACACAACGCACACATCTTGTCCGGTAAACCGTCATTTTCGCTTATCTACAAGGAGAACGTGTTCTATTATCTCTTACCCTATTCATTGCTCTGTTCAATTACCGTCAATCCCGTGGTTTCTTCCAGCAATTTATTAATCGGCTTCTGCCACAGCAGAAACTCATTCGGACTTGCGTGTAAATACGCCGGGATCACCGAAAATACCTCATAGTCACCCTTGCTCGAGCATATACGACAAATATTTTCCCACATCGTATTACAAAACCAATTGACTAACAGCAAACATTAAAATTTTCATTCCTGGACCGAAACGAGTTACAAAAACGAGAAAGTAAAAAGCGAACAAAATACACAAAGAATCAATTTCATCAGCTGTGCCAATTTAGCCCGAAATGTCAGAATGACAAGGCGACAGGCAAGCAGTGTACAAAAGGTCTGTTCCCGTACTTGTCGAAAACAGCGAAAATCTACGAAAAACAACGAAAGTCTGTTCCCGTACTAAAAAAAATTCACACTTTTGGGTAAAAGAGAGCGCTCTCGAGAGAGCAAAAAATTTCCCCATGCTACGAATTTCTGCCCAAGAAATTTGTGTGGGCAGAAATTCGCAATCAGCGATTTCTGTCATTTTAATGCAAGTCAGTTAAAAAATTTGAAATTCAAATTGCTTAAAAACAGAGCATACACTTGCTCGCATAAGTCTGCGTACAACGGAAAAACGACCCAGACATTAATTTCAAACGCAAATATTTTAGCTATTATAGCATGCATCGACTTCATTTCTCTTTTAATCATTTCATGCGTGTCTAGACAGCAGACTTGTATTTCATTAATATTCTGGATTTTGGAGAGATACGTTGATTTAAATAAGCTATGGAAAATAAAGGAAAATAAATTTGTACTGTGAGAGGAGGTATTAAAGCGAAAAGGATATCCAACGAGCTACTAGGACATCATAAAACTATTGTTTCGTTTGCTCAAAAGAACTTGTACGCAGACTTATGCGAGCAAGTGTATGTTTTTGACATTTAAAAATATGTAGCATTTGTGGTTTAATGCGTTCCCGTACTTTTTGGTGATTTTGCCTTTCTTTAGTGGGGTTCACACTATACGATTTGTCTGTACGATTTGCTTGACGACCAAATAATGCCTAGCGTTCACACCATACAACTTGCTTGACCGACTTCACTTGCGATAGAAATGTCGAAGTATTAACATGGCGGCGCATTCTCTGGTTACAGGGATGATTATTGATGAAATACTCGGAAATGAAGAAGAAAACCGAATGTGGATTAAATCATGGGTCGGAAAACGTAATAATTTCTCATCGGTAACTGTTAAGGGAATTCCACGAAAATTTGCCAGAGAGTTTTCGTAATTATTTGCGAATGGATAGTAACGTATGATGAGTTACTGAGAAAAATAATTTCTCACATGGAAAAATCAAACCAAAATTATTTTTCTTTGTTTGAAATCATATCATTCATATCGTTCATTCCGCTCAAAGTTGGTGCTGATTCTCTGAACGCACAAGCGAAAGTGAAGAAATGCTCTGAAGTTGTACGACAACTGTTCACACCTTACGACAAGTCGATCAAGCAAGTCAAAAAGTTAAAATATTTGAACTTCCAAACGACAAACTTGACGACATGTCGTACGACCGTTCACACTCACGATTTGGCCCATCAAGCAAATCGTACAGACAAATCGTATGGTGTGAGCCCCGCATTTCAGAGAATTTCATCCCCACTCCATGAAAATTGAAAAAGTGTGAATTTTGGTGCACAAAGTACGGAAACACACTAGGGATGCTCATTCAAAAAATACATCGATGTTTTATTCGGTGTATTACATCGAATCCTTACATCGATGTTCATCGATGCATCGAATTAAAACATCGATGTTTTCGATTCATCGAATGAAAAATGAAAAAAAAAAAGAACAGTTTTTAACATAATTGAGTTTTATTCAAATTAAGATTAGAAAGATAAGAAATTATAAATCCCAATACTTTTTTTCTAAGCTTAACGCGCTTTCCTTGAATCCTATACGCTGTTGATTTAAAACTTGTGAGGCTTTTGAAAAAAGCCTTTCTGATGGAACTGAACTGGCTACCAAAGTCAAATATTTGTATGCAATTTTGTAAAGTTTTGGGAATTGTTGTTTATAATCGGACCATATTTCCAAAGGATTTTCACTGAGACGACCAACAGGTGCCCTCAAGTACACGGAGAGCTCACCACAGACATTTTCTTCATTTTTGTTTGACTTCCAGTTCCGGTGAACTAGTTTGTGATGGTCACTCCAAAGGCTGAAGTCATTTGATATTTTGTCAGAACCACCTGAATCGGATTTAATTTGCTTTTCGTTTAGCAAGTCCTCCGTCATCATATCTTCAAAATGCAGTTTTTTGAACCGCGGATCCAACAAGGTGGCGATAGCTAATGAAGAAACTTGTTCAATATGGCCCATTCGTTTCCTGATTTCTAAGAGGATTAGTTTGTGTACTTGTAAAACAATAGGCTCATCGATCACAAGGGCTTTAAGTTTTGAAATCATACAGTGAACTAACGGAATTACCTTGCTACTAGTGCAATATTTGCTCCCAGATATTTCCTTTGTTGCAGCTTCAAGTGGATGTAAAATGTTAAGTAGCGATGACGAAATGTTCAACTCCAGTCCAGTCAACATGGGAGGTGCAGTTTTGTGGGAGATGAGTATATCGCTCACAGCACTTTTGAGCTCTAAAAACCTCTGAACCATGTAATATGTACTATTCCAGCGCGTTGATACGTCTTGTATTAATTTTGTTTCAGCACTTACTGACTTCCGCAATTCACCGCTTGCCACACAGCTTTGCTTGAAGAAGGTAACGATGAATTTAATTTTTGATAGTATATCTTGCAATTCAGGAATTTGCAGGATATTTTGAGCAACAAGATTTAATGTATGGGCGAAACATGGGATGTGCTTCTTTTTTCCAAATGCAATTTCAACAGCTTTAACCATATTCGCAGCATTATCAGTTACAACTGCCGAGACTTTGCTTGTTCCAAATCCCCAATCGCAGCAGGTTTTATTAAGCATTTGTGCTATATATTCCGATGTATGTCTTTCATCAAGCTGATATACTCCTAATGTCACTGATTGAAACTCCGTGCCTAGCCCAAAATGAGCTGTGACGCCTAAAAAACTGCGCATTTGCATGTCTGACCAAATATCACTAGTTAAAGTGAGGTGTAAAACACTGGTTAGTTGCGGTTTCAATAATGTTGACAAAACATCATACTTATCATCCAGCCACCGTGTTACAGTTGCTCTGCTAGGTATTTTATAATGAGGAGAAGTAACGTTAGGCAAATATTTGAAACCTTCATTTGCATATAAGATACAAAATAGCATTGTTAATTTTTCTCGCTCTGTCACCAGAAGAAGTATATGAGTTTACTTCTTCAAAAGTTTTCTTAATTGACCTCTGCTGAACCTTAAGACGTTTTAAAGGTAAATCTGAGTCACAATCACAATCATTGTTGATATTCAGATCCGTTGGTGGCCCTTGGGGGGCATAGGACGTGGATGGCCCTTGATTAACGGTGCTCGTGCTTTCAACTCCAATGACTTCCACTTCGTCTTCGTTGTCGATTTCTCTTATTGATGAACTTGGACATGACAAATCGGAATACATTTTTTGCATATTTTTAGTTGTAGTTAGTTCTAAATTAAGAGATTTGTGGATGTCTTTTATGTGTCCTATTAAATTGGTAGTGTTTCCTGCAGTTCGCAAAGTTTTCTGGCATATTTTACACTGAGCTGTTTTATCATCAATTTTTTCAAAATATTTCCAAGCCTCGCTTTTTTTCTTTGGTGCCATAATAGAAGAACTTTAAAACAAAAAACAGGTTATTTTTTTTTTTTTTACAAAATTGAGTCGGGACACTAAAAAAACATACAAACCTAGTATTCAATTCATTTGAAATCAAAATCAACATAAAAACTATAACGATGTAGTGCTAAGTGCGTGGGCGGAACGAGGATAAAAAAAAACACGTCTTTACATTAAAATTTTTCGAACAACAGTATATCTTTATTCTTTTTTACATTTCTTTTTATACTGGTTGAATTTTGTGGTTTGCACAGTAGACACAAGGAACAGATGTGAGCTAGGCTCTCATTAATCCTTCCTTGGGTCGGCTGTTAAACCAACATCTACATAACTTCTACTTCTTCCTATATAACTTGACAGCAGGGATAATGAATGAGATACCAATCTATTGGCTTTGACAGGCACTTTGACAGTTTGCACCTACGAACGCGTTGAGGTTTGACGGCGTCTTGACTATGTCATTCTGCCTTGTTCCGACGTCTTGACTCTTGGTCAAAAGCGTCGTTTTTAAAGCGGCCTCTAGACGCTCAATATTATTGTGCGAAATATTGCACAATTTTATTAGCTTGCTGCCCCAGACGGTTCAATATTTTTCCCAATAATTTAGTTTACCGCTCATATTTGTAATAAAAGTCAAGGGCGTTTTGATTTTCCGCAATATATCCCACAATCTTGCAATATTACCTACAGACGAGCAATAATATTGTGCAATATCAAATATTGCACAATATTATTAGGCGTCTAGGGGCCGCTTTAATTACAAAGGCAACAAACAACCCCTGCGGGGATCAACGGGCAGACGTACGAAAGTTTGGTATCTCATGGTAGAAACACAATGTGGCGTGCGCGCGCGCGTGCTTTTGATCGGCTTTGTACCGATTTACAAGATAATGTGTCAGACGCACGCAACCACAATTCGCAACACACAATCTGGCTTCAAGTCAGCTGCGCGTAGAGAGCTTAGGAATATGACAATACTATGTTCTGTTTCCTCAAAATGTACACATATGAATTTAGTGCAGAAAGAAGAGTAGATTTGTGTTCTGTTCTATTTATATGATTTAATTGAAACATAAATATAAGAAAATTTCAGCTCAAATAAAGGTATACGCTTATAAAAAAATATGCATTTAGTTCTGTAATACCCATCATGATTAGTTTGCATCCAAAAAATCCAATAATAAGCTACAAAAAAGGTGTGCATGCTGAAAGCGAACAACTCGGAACACTACATGACAAAACACGTAACACTATTCTGCTACAATCGAACAACACAATGAAATACATCTGTCAAACGCACGCCTTGCGTAGAGAGTAGCTCTACTCCGGCGCTTTGCTCGACTTTACGATATTTACGATATGAGGTCGAGCAAAAGTTGAGGTAACATTATGTGTTGCTTCATAAGATATCGTTGTTCCTACTCATGCTGTCAAAAGCACGCGCGCGCGCACGCCACATTGTGTTTCTACTTTCATTCTTTATCCCTGCTTGACAGCGTATGCACTTCGTGATCTTAGCTGGTCTTGTCTCTGATACATAGAGTGAAAGAGAAGAGAGCATATGAAAATGAATGCTTGCTTCATTCGATGCATCGAATGAAATACATCGATACATCGGATTGATTCGATACATCGAATAGTAAAAATCGATGTTTTCAATGCATCGATGTTTTTTGAGCAACCCTAGAACACACCCAAAGTTGTGTGCGAGTGAAAGAAACAGAGATGTTGTCCCCTACCGCTATTTTTATTTCACACACAACAAAAAAAAAAGCACCTGACATGTAGCCGGTGAGTGAAAGAGAAAATGTCCAAGTAACGAAACGAGGTGGAAGTGACACGATTCGTTTTCGATAATCTTGAACTGAGTGAATCTAGCGCCCGTGGTCTTGATTTAAATCGGGTTGAATGCGATTTAAATAGGTTTCGAAAGTAGCAACTGATTCCGATTCTAATTAGCGGTTTAGTTAGGTTAGGTCAAGCACTTCTCTTTTTATAATTCGTTCGACTTGTTAGATTCATTTTTATTGGTGATTGCGATTCGCAAGTCATCGATTCGGGATCAAACTTCACCGTTTTTTCGGATGCTTTGATATGGCGTGGAGATAGCGATTCATAAAATCTGAGCTTTTGTACTAAAAATCGGAGATATTTTGTTCTGATTATAAAAGAAGCGAAGAAGCAATGCAAACGAGACGTAAAACGCATAAAAAGATAGCAATAAACTCGGCTAGGACATGTCAGGGTTTCAGGAGACCCCATCATTTATTCATAACACCTCAATTGACCATGGCTTTAATGCGCACATTTTTGTGACACGAATAGAGCACGTTTCAGAGGCAATACTAATGACAGTATGACCCGAGAGAACTTCCCTGTTGAGCGACCTCATGGACCGGGTTATCCCACTAGTGAAAACTGAAATCTGGCACGATTTAGCGCACGGAAAAAACTTTTTAGAGACTCCGCCCAAAGGGGAGAAGCCCCCGAAAAAAACTTGAACCTCGAATTTTAGACCTTCTTTTATTCTAAATGCGCGCTTAGCAGGAAAGATTGTTGACTTTTTGTTATTCTCCTCCTACTTTGGAGAAATTCGTCGTTGAGTAATTCTTTGTTTCTCAGATTGGTGGGAATGACCGTGCGAAATATCTGTCTACTGTTAAAACAAGACAGTGTTTGCACTAACACCACTATCGGATTCGAAGCATTGGTTCTAAATAACGTTAAAAGGTCTCGATGCTTTGATGACGTTTTTATCGAGTCTAAAGCAGAAATCATCTGTCTACTGCACTTACTTACCAAGAAAATGCCGAATATAGCGAACGTATTGTTGGATAAAAATAGTCGCTACCCAAATGTTTGCAGAAAAAGACTGCTCTCTAGCCAAAAACCTTATACATAGCTGCCAAATGGATAGAATAGCAAATTGGCAAAGTTGCTCTGCAATTGCAGAGCAATTGAGATTCGAGATACCTATAATGGAGCAAAATTCTATGAGATGTGATATTTTTATCATTTTCGATGCTGCTGAGCGGCTTTCCTCCATTTTTGGTCAATGTATTATTCTGGCTTGTTCAAAAACTGATCAAGGGGTGGATCCAGGTCGACACGCACAATCTTTTCGTCGACTTTAAAGCCGCGTATGACAGTGTTTATAGAGACGAGCTATACAGAGCCATGTCATGTTTTAACATTCCTGCCAAACTCGTCAGACTATGCAGGATGACTATGGAGAACTCTCGCTGCTCCATTAAGGTCGGAGGTGAACTAACCGACCCCTTTGATGTTAAAAAAGGTTTTAGACAGGGTGACGCACTGTCATGTGGTTTCTTCAACATTATTCTTGAAAAGATCGTGCGGGACTCTGCGGTCAATACAAGAGGTACGATCTACTTCAAGTCCACACAATTGCTTGCCTACGCAGATGACATTGACGTTATTGGACGAACAAAGCGAGACGTCAATGAGGTGTTCACAAGCATTGAAGCAGAAGCGGCGAAAGTGGGTCTAAGGGTAAATGGGGACAAGACCAAATATATGCTGTCATCCAAGAAAGACGCACAACACCGACGTCTTGGTCAGAACGTCACCTTCGGCAGCTATATTTTTGAAGTAGTCAAGGACTTCGTCTACCTTGGCTCGAGAGTGACAAGCAGCAACGACACCAGCGCTGAGATAAAACGCAGAATAACTCTTGGCAACCGCTGCTTCTTCGGGCTCAAAAGGCAATTGAGTAGTAGAGCTCTCTCTCGAAAAACTAAGGTTTCCCTCTACAAAACCTTAATCATCCCGGTCCTCCTCTACGGCGCTGAGGCTTGGACGTTGTCAAAAGCGGATGAAGAGGCTCTTGGACGTTTCGAGAGGAAAATTCTGCGTGCAATCTTTGGTCCCGTTTGTGTAAACGGAGAATGGAGGAAGAGATTCAACCAAGAACTGTACGGGCTGTACAGCGACATCGGCCTGGTTAGACGTCTTCGGATCCCACGTCTAAGATGGCTAGGCCATGTAGAGCGAATGGAGATCAACGCTCCGGCCCGAAGAGTCTTCGACTCCAACCCCGAGGGACGACCGCATTTAAGGTGGCGCGCACAGGTGGAACTGGGCGTGCGGCACTGGAAGCGGCTGGCCGAAGATCGGGCCGGCTGGAGAGGCTTGTTGGTTGAGGCCCTGGTTCACCCCGAACTGTAGCGCCATCAAAGTAAAGTAAGTTTTCTTTCATGGCAAGCATACTACGAGAGGTGTTGTCAGTACTCCGCCGGCAAGTAGACATTCGCTGGCGTTAGTGTTAGATTGGGATTCCAATTCGCTCATCGCGCCTCAGAGGCCCCCTCCAAGTTATAGAACAAAATGAAAAAGAAAACGAATTCAAAGATGTCGAAATAAAACAATCGATCTGGTTTTATTCATTTCCGTGCAGTCGTGTACTATAACTAGTCACTATTTAATGTTTTCGATATCCTTCCAATCGGCACGTCGTCCAACCAACCGACCAAAGAACGTATTTCATAATTAAATACCTAACAGCATAGAATATATAATATATTAATTACCAATAATAAGCACATACATAGACTCCTATACGTAAATGTACGTAACTTATACAAAATTGTATCTATCACTAAAATGTAGAAATAGTTATTTAGCAAGATATATTGTTTTGTTTTGTGTTTTGTGGTTTCTATTATATCTACTCGGTATTTTCATGTGTGTATGTAAACTCAGATCAGCCCCGACAAGCCCGTTTTTTGAATGTACGCAGATCTCGTTCGTCTAACATCTCGCCTTCGTAGCAGTCGTCTGCAAAGCACGAGAAAAATACATGTGTTATAAGCAAATGATGAATAGATACAACAATCGTGACCATTATCCTCCCCCAATAGGCCGGCTGTGAACGCGGAGAACAACACACATCGAATTTACTTGTTCATGATCGGATTTATCTTGTTTGACTCTCATGTGTGTTCTCGGATAATTTTTACCTAACAATAATCAACTCACCCTTGGTGGAGGATTTCCTTTTTTTGGGTATACTACGCTTTCGTCTTTTAGCGCCAATGACACCCTCACTGTTTAGGAGAATACTCGATGAGTCGTGTTTGTTGTCGGTTTTTAGTTTGAGTTTTTCAGTCAGATTTCGGGTACGTTTCGCGCCGAATAGAATGGAATTGTCACAGTAATGACTAGTGTCATCTTCTTCGCTAGTTACAGCCGAATAATTATTTGAACTTGGCTCGGTACTTGAGCTACGATCGCTACGTGACATTTTATTTCTTCTACCAATAACCACACCGTTCAGTGAGACTTTGGTCTTTTTGCCATTCATCGTAGAACGGTGAGGATTGTCGAGTGAGATGCCATTTGAAATGATGCTACTGCATGAGGACTCATCTGATGTTGTAAAGTCACCAGTACTACCAGTCTTAATGAGACAACGTCGTGTACGACGTTGTTGTTTTTCTCCTATACTTGTTACTGTCGTCGTCGTGTCGGACAGATGCATTCGATGATGATGATGTGGTGCCCGTTTTGCTGTTGAATTTGGATTTACTTGACTACCTGCTGTACCTATTGTTGTCGGAGTTGCGTTGATGAACGTTTTTAGACCAGCTTTTGTTCGAGTTGTTCTAGATGAAGAAGAATGCCTTGTGACATCATTTATCGGGGCTAATAGTTCCTTTTTAACTGTCGCCGACTTTCTATTTTCATGTACAATTTCTTCGGCTTCTTCTTCTGCTACACCATCATTATCGGTGTCCTCCTCATCGGTGCGGTATGCATCTATACGATCTTTCAATTTTAATCGACTTTGTATCTCAATTATAGCATAAGTTGGTTTGCCTTCATATCGTCTAACCGGCGTCTCTGACGACGGTTCACGATCAAATTCTTTTTCAGCCCTTTCTCTGGCTATCTGATCGGGATCCTGTGACAAAATCTCTGTCCACGAGAATTTCTTTCTCAGTGATTTTTTCTTTGCAGACTTTGATCGTAAATTCTTCGGTGACACTCGATTAGACAATGTACTTTCGTGGAATGGCATTATCACGTTTAAATTCTTCATAATACTCTTAATGTTCTTCATCTCGAGAATGTTATTATTCTCAATTTCTTCCTTCACTTTCACCGATGTACGGATTAGTTCTTCGGTACTCAATTGCATTTTGTCCAGGTCATAGCCGAGTGATACGTATTCGCGCTCGAAAATTCGGCGACATTTCTCGTAGTCTGGCCGCTCGTGATAGGCCAGTTGACCGACATATTGCAAATATTCACCTAAATATTTAGGAACTTGTTTGCCATATATGTGTTTTAACATCTCTTTAACATCCTTCATTAGATACTCCTTGATCCAGTGCACGCGTTCGTTTTGATGTTGAGCAGCTGCATCCTTCCATGGTAGATAGCCCTGTGACCAAAACAATAAATTATATCCTAAACACTCTAGATCGCTTCGTCGCGAATGTGCACCCATATGTGCGTCACGGGATGTAAATTCTAAAGTGCCATCGTGTGCTCGTCGCTGATCCATTACAAATGGCCGATGAACACCATTATCGATAAACTTAGAAGCTAATCCGAAATCTATAAGGAATACACGTTCCTCTGTGACCATATTATCATTATCGTCATCCTCATCTTCACTATCGTCGGATGTTTTACTTGATTCCGATGATGATGATGATGATGCACGTTTTTTAGTTTTTTGTTTTACATTCAACGATACATGCTGACGTGAAGTGTTTCTACTCCTACGATTCATCATCGTCGTCGTCGTCGTGTTGTGTTGTGCATCGTGAAAACTACATGCAGCATCGTCACCATCTTTCGAATTGTCCTCATTGAAGAATTCCGAATAACTTATTCGTTTTGTTGGTCGTAGGTAGTGTGACTTTACCATTTCGTCATAGATTGAATTTCGCTTGTCCCTTCGACACGAACGCACCTGCAACAAAACAAGTGCGAGTAAGTGTGGTGAGTTTTGAGTTTTGCCTTTCGACTACTTACTGGATTCGATCCACTATATTGTACAATAGTTTTATTTCGGCGCCTTTTATTGATTGGTGTTCTAAACATATCCGGTTCTTGCTCATCGTCCTCGTCGTCGTCCTCCTCCTCATCATCTTCATCTTGATTCGAACTATTACCGCTATCAGAGTTATTACTCTCATCCTCACTATCATCGCTACACTCGTCGCCATTATGATTGTTTCCATTATTTTCTCGACAATTGGACGACGACACTACTGGACTTCGCCGAATGGTACATTTCGATATCATTAGGTTTTGTGCCTTAATATCGTTATGGCAATATCCTTTATCGTGCAGGTGCTGTAGAACCTGTATGATCTGTAGTGCTAATGTCAGTACCAATTTCTGACTAACACGACGATTTTTGATCAACGAATGTAGATCACGATCGAAACGTTTCAGTACTAGGAATCTATAGCGAGCGTCTCCGAAGTAATGCGATCCTGACGCAATGTACTCTGGCATCCCGGGTGGCAATGGAGATTCAGCTTTAAGAAATAAGACTTCTTTTAGGTTTGTCAGTCATTTTTTTCGTGGTTTATTTCCAACTTACGACAGTTTTTAGCGGCATTGAGCAAACAATGTATCTCGACAAACAACGGGCCATTGGAGTGGGGTTCGATCTTCACAACATACTTTGCATTCTCATTCGTCACCGGGGCATAGATATTGTCCGAGGCCAGGAATATTTCACCAAAGTTGCCTTTGCCTATAAAATTGATAGAAAAAGGGTGGACGGCGAAAAAGTAAAAAAACAAAAAAAGGACATGACATCGGGCTATGAGTGATTTTTTGAGAGTGAATCCTTACCGATGGGCTTGCCGATTCGCCACTGTTTCTGTGTCAGATCCTCGAGTATAATACCATTGACGGCATTCGGCCGTAAGTGATACACTGGCTTTGGCGAATTATTATCTTCGATTGAGACATTCAAATTGGGACGATGCGATGTATTTCTGGAATTTTCCGACGAATGATCGCCCTCTTCCCATTTGCGACCATTTTTCTCCTCTTGACCTGATTCATTGCCCACTCGTTTGCGCTTCCTTATGCTACCGACTGTCGTATGTCCATCAGTAGTTATTAAACGTTTACCCATATTATTCAAAGGGGTTGCTGTATGGCTGAATTTGTTCTTTTGCATATATCTAACTTCATCAAGGTTTTCAGTCACTGAAAAAATAGACAAAAAAACACAAAAACGTTTGTCAATCCAAGGCGAAAAAAAATGTTTTTCTTATGCTGCCTAACGCCTTGCCACCTCTTCCAAAACCCCTTGATTAAAAAACAAAAAACCTTTTTCCTCTCCTCTTTCCTCTTTCCGGGCCGTGTACAATATCACGGTGATTTTCGATTTTGCATATGCCCTTTTGCCATCGACATCCTACCATCCTACATTGTTCTGCTTTTGCAATCACACAATTTCATTTTGAAATCGTGTTTTAGCTACAAATAGATCGCCTTTCATCCGTATCTATAGATTTATTGGTTTTTTGCATTGGGTACACATCTTACATCGTTTTTTTCTCCTTCGTTTCGTTTGCTTCCAGTTTTCTTCGAACACACTGATTATTGCACGGAATAGTTAGTCGCGAGATCGAGGTATCCAGATAATGTAAGTGGTAAAGCATCGAGATACGATTTCACATGGTAAATGAATTAACTATCTGTAATTTGCTAGAGATATTTGATGAATTCAATTAAATGGATACGGGCGGCCGAACTATTTGGCTTTCTTTTCTACTGCACAGCACACAGCTCGCAAGCAGTTATATGTCGGTGACCGTATGGAATTGAAACATATTCATTGGGTCGGTGCGGTTGACTCTGTCACACGTACGGGGATTGAGTGTCAAAATGTATAGTTGTCTCGCAATTGCATTCTCGAATTCATGTATTTTGAAGATATATTGCTTCTCGTTCTCGCTATTGTCGGCCTTGTTTTGCATTCAACCGATGTAAACATAGTGACGGATAGACTCTTTCGTTCAAAAGGATGTATTCAGGGTGTGAATGTGAGATCTGTTTACACGGCGACTCATTCGGAGAAACTTGGTTAGGTTAGGTAAATGGGTGTCCTATTAGCGCCGTTCACACCATACGATTTGTCTATACGATTTGCTTGATGACTCTGCCAATCGTCAATGTGAACGCTCCATACTGCAAGTCGATACGATTTGTAGTATGAAGTTCAGAATTTTCGACTTTTTCCCTTGCTTGTGTGGGTGCCCGTGTATGTGTAAAAGTCAGAAATGATACTTCCATACGTTTTTCACTTTTTTTTTTGTGATTTCGAAGGGTGAACATCAGCGGACAAAGGCGATATGACGACGAATTTAGTGACAAGTTATGGCATTTCCAAGCTTGTAGATGTAATAATAGACTATTGTTGGCGGGATTGGTGTCTACTTCCGAGCTTCGGATATATGTATGTAGCTGGCTTAAATTGGTAGTGGTCAGCAAAACTCTAAATCTTGTGGTTATAATTCCAAAAATATTTTCTACTACACGCCACCACGATACTTCCACTTGGGAGCCGCCGGGATCGACGCCAGGCACCGAGATACCGACCGCCAGTTGCGGGGCTCCTGTTTCTCGTGGTACCAAATTATAGCTACCGGTGGAGCTTCGCGATCGCAAGGTCACTTCCCGATGAGTCCCGCAAAGCTCGAGGTCTAGCACCTCACCCTAGAAAAACTCCCAACTTTGGAGAAAGGCAGTACTCCAGCGCCTCGCCTCTTACGACAGGCATGCCTTTCATTCTCCCCATTTTGTAACAACTCGGATGTATATTTAAAAAAAAAACAGGGGTAACGATATTCACGACACAAATTCCCTCTCACAAATGAAATCTATCAAACTTGCAGTATAGTGTGAACGCTACGTACTTTTGATTGTCAAAAAAATCGTATAGAAAAATCGTATGGTGTGAACGGCGCTATTGATGAAGGATCAAGGCTCACTTAGACTACGGGAAGTCCATTGTGACCTGTTTAAGTTACCCGTTTATCTGAACCGGCTAGATGCAGATAGAAATCCCAGTAGTCTGTTCAGCCCAATGTTTCTTGCTCCTCTAGTCTCGAAAGGAAGTGACTTCCAAGGGAAATGTTTCTTTTTTTGGCTAGTGCCGAATTCTATTTGCTCTTCATCCTCGCAGCTTATGTAGAAGCCATTGTGGAGCTGGCCTAGTCTGGCTGGATATCATACACCGATTACTTACTTACTTAGGTGGCGCTGCAGTGAACGTCGGCTTCAACCAACAAGCGTCTCCAGCTGGCACGGTCTTTCGCCAGCTGTTTTCAGTGCCGCACGCCCAGTTGGTTAAGGTCCCCTTCCACCTGCGTGAGCCACCGTAGATGCCGCCGTCCTCTACCGTGCCGTCCTTCCGGGCTGGATTCAAAGACTCTTCGGGTCGGAGCTGTATTTTCCATGCGCTCTACATGGCCTAGCCACCTTAGACGCTGTATTTATAGACATCGTACCAGGCCGATGTCGCTGTACAACCCGTACAGTTCTTCGTTAAATCTTCTCCTCCATACTCCGTTTGAACAAACGGGACCGTAGATAGAGCGCAGAATTTTCTTCTCGAAACGACCAAGGGCATCCTCATCCGCTTTTGTTGAGGTCCAAGCCTCTGCGCCGTAAAGGAAGACTGGGCCTACGCAGCTAAGCAAGGCGCCTTTAAGGCAATGCTGCATCGAAAGACGAGAGCTATTCGTGAACTCTCTGGAAAAAGAAGGAGCATGAGACGCGCGCGTTAGAGAAGATGGAGAGGTCTTTAGCAGGAATGAAGTCCGGAAGTTTTACCAAAAGGTAAAACAGCTATCTTTCTTCTTTGGTGACGTTACAGCCCATGAAGGACCAGAGTCAAGCTTATCTCAATCACCCATGTTGTGTGTGATTTTATTCTTCACACACGTGAAAGGGACCTACAGTTTAATGTCGATTCCGAACGGCGTGAGTCGAGAAGCTTTTTCATGGCAAGTATACTACGGGGGGTTTTGCCAGTACCCCGTCGAGGAGGAACGCCGCGAAATGAATATTCGATGGCGTTGGTGTTATCGGGATCCGAACTCGCTCATCGTGCGTCAGAGTCCAACACACTAACTACTGCGTCACGGCGCCCTCCAGCTCTCTAGTGGATGCAAACTCCGGACCGAAGCCTACCGGGCCGCAGTTCCATACTGAGAATTTGAAAGAATCATTTCTGCAGACTGTTAAACGGAGAGGAAGACTCAACTCAACTTGGGCGGACGGACTGTCCGCGGAACTGTCTAAAGCAGCTGAGGGATGATTTGGCAGGGCGCCTGCACCAGCCCATCTGTAAGAGACGAGCTATACAAAGTCATTACTAGTTTTGGCATCCCTACCAAACGATAAAAAATTCTCGCTACTCCATCAAGGTCGGTAACGAACTTACCGAAACCTTCAACGCAAGGCGACGCGCTATCATGTGGACTTTTTAACATCATACTTGCGAAGATCGTGCGAAACTCACAAGTCAGCACTAAGGGCATGATCTTCCAAAAGTCCGTTCAACTGCTAGTGGTTGGTAATTGGTCGAACACTGGCGTTTGTTGTCATTGTAGCGGAGCCGGACGCACAACATCGACGCCTCAGACAGAGCATCACAGGGGGCAGCAAGGACTTGGAGGTATTCAAGGACTTCGTCTACCTCGGATCCGCAGTAACTAATACGAACAACATCAGTACCGAGATTAAACGCTGAATAACTCTTGCCAATCGCTGTTTTTTAGGCTCAAAAGGCAATTGAGTAAAATAGCCATATCTCGGGAGACCAAGCTGGCTTTATATAATACACTAATTATCCCAGTCCTGCTTTATGGTGCAGAGGCATGGACGCTATTGAAAGGTGATGAGGAAGCTCTTGGTCTTTTCGAGAGAAAAGTTCTGCGTGCGATCTTTGGTCCTCTTTGCATTGATGGCATCTGGAGGAGAAGATTCAACCACGAACTGTACGGGCTGTAAGGGGGCATGTGCCTGGATAAGCGTCTACGTATACAACGCTTAAGATGGCTGGGCCATGGATAACATAGCTCCAGCCCGAGGAATCTCCGAATACGAGCCATTGCGACAACGCAAAAGAGGACGCCCTCGCATCTAGGGCAATATTAAAGAGCGTGGAGGAAAGTACACAACCTTGTCTTACACCAATTTTGACTTCTATAATCCCATTTATCATGGAGTCCGTTCAGGGTATGAAGTTGATTCAGGGTGTGAAGCCGAATCAGGGGATGTAATCGGTTCAGGCTATTAAGTACGGAGTCGGTCCAGGGAATGGAGTCGGTTTAGCTTATGGAGTCGGTTCAGGGTATAAAGTAAGGAGTCGGTTCAGGGTATAAAATATGGAGTCGATCCAGGGCATGGAGTCGGTTCAGGTTATAAAGTATGGAGTCGGCCCAGGGTATGGTGTCGGTCCAGGCTATGGAGTTGGTCCATGCTATGGAGTCGATGCAGGCTCAAATGTATGGAGTCGGTCAGGGTATGGGATCGGTTCAGTAACCTTACTTAGCAGCAACACTAATTATTAGCAGCAATTATTAGGATGCGCTGTCATGTGACTTCATCAACCTGGTGCTGGAGCAGATAGTGCGACGGGCAGGCGTCAACAGGGAAGGCACTATCTTCTACAAGTCCGTCCAACTGCTAGGATACGCGGAGAATATCGATATCATCGCGTCTTCTCGCCGTGGCATTGTGGAAGCATTCACGGCGATTGAAGAACAGGCGAAACGAGTTGGTCTTAAGGTCAATGAGCACAAGACGAAGTACATGCTGTCAAGCAACAACCAATCCGTCGCTCACCACCTGGGACAAAATATAACAATTGACAGCTACAATTTCGAGGTAGTTAAGGAGTTTGTCTACCTCGGGGCAAACGTAAATTCCACAAATGACACCACAGTGGAGATCCGGCATAGAATCGCCCTTGGCAACCGCTGCTACTTCGGCTTGTCCAAACAACTGGGGTCAAAACTCCTCGCTCGAAAGACCAAAGTCATGATTTACAAAACGCTCATACTGCCAGTCTTGCTGTACGGAGCCGAAAGCTGGACGATAAGCAAGACAGCGGAGCTGATTTTGGGTTCTTTCGAGAGAAAAATTCTGCGCCGGATATTTGATCCTGTCTATGAGGAAGGTGAATGGAGAAGAAGACACAACCGCGAACCCTACGAGCTGTACAAAGATGTGGATGTAGGAAGGCAAAGATCCGTCGACTACACTGGCTCGGTCACATCGAGCGCATGGACATCAACGCTCCAGTTAAGAGGGTCTTCGACTCCGAGCCTCCTGGTTCGAGAAGAAGAGGAAGACCGAATCTCCGGTAAAAAGACCAAGTAATCGCGGATGTAAGACATCTTGGTCTTGATAACTGGAAGCAGCGTGCCCGGGACCGTCAAGGATGGAAAGCAGCTATAGCTCAGGCTCAGATCCTCCATGGATCGCTGGCCTGATAATTAAGTAAGTAAGTTCTTTACCTATCAGGAGCGACCTTTACTTATTAGGAGTATTGTATTGTATTAGGAAACAAAAAATGGAATTCTCAGGTTCGACGTAAACACAGCGTAGGGAGCCTATTCGCACAAGAAGAGTTGACAGAACAATTATTGCTAAACTCGTCAGACTATGCAGGATGACTTTGGAGAATGCTCGCTGCTCCATCCGAATCGGTGAACACCTTATCGATAGTTTTGATGTCAAAAAAGGATTTAGACAGGGCGATGCGTTGTCGTGTGATTTCTTCAACATCATATTAGAAATGATTGTGCAAAAATCACTGGCCAATACAAGAGGCACAATCTATTTCAAATCCTCGCAACTCCTTGCATACGCCGACGATATTGACATAATAGGTAGATCACAGCGAGATGTCAATGAGGCGTTTGCGAGTATTGAGATGGAGGCGGCGAAAATTGGTTTGGCAGTAAACGAGGGCAAAACTAAATATATGCTGTCATCAAAAAAGGACGCTCACCACCGACGTCTTGGCCAGAACGTTTGCATTGGCAGATATATGTAAGTTCGTCTACCTTGGCTCCGCAGATCTTTCAATTCAAATTGAGTCACACTAAATTGCTTTGATTGAAGCCCATGTTGAAGCTATCGGAGCAGTCAGAATCAGGTCAGAATGCTCGTTATTCAATAAAGTATAATAAGCTTGGCAGCGACATATGTACATACGTGTGATGGCTGTTTGCCAGTTTCGACCTAAAATCTCTTAGTTTACAGACACCAGTGCTCTAATCTGATATAAGTATGTAATACCCTACATGACACCGATAATTGAATACTGATGCGCACTATGTTTCCATGAAATATATTACGTTCAATGATAACATCGCACACCGATTCCAATGAACAAGTCAGCACGATTCTTAGATTCCACACATTTTATTTTCACTTAGATTCAAATTTAATGTTCTTTAATCCAATCCTCGCGCTCCTCACGCTCTCGGATAACTTCTTTCAAGTACGGTTCCAAATATTTAACATCCTCTTCATACGAAGTCCATTGCTCCTTGGGTAGGATCGTTTTGGTTACTGCCAAGTTTAATGCTCTTACGATGCGGTAATTGCGTTCATCGTACAGTTTACGGGGCAAACGTCTGATAGCCTCTTTCACATCTGGAGTCTCATACAGACAATCGTCACGGTAAAGGCCTAAATCACACAAGGATATACATAAGTATGTACTATTCCCTTTTAGTGTGTCGAATACTTACCGTATTGATTGAATCCTGATAGGTTGTAGGCCCATCGACCGAGATTAGCTGCAACGAAGACATGGGGTTATGTAATTATTTTTTTTCTCGCGCATATTCGCAAGGATTTAAGGAGAATATCAAAGCAAAATGTATTAAGTGATCGCAAGGATGTACTTACAAAAAATAAGTGGTCCTTTTCGTGCAATATATCCAGACATAATTTATTTCTTTGCTTTCTTTAAGCTAAGAATCAAAGAATCCGAGGGTTTTATGCAGAATCTATGGGTTGAGAGCAGTTGAGAGGAATCTTGTCAGCTGTCAAACGGGGATATTCAACACACGTGTGGGTATGTTCGTTTAGAGAATGCGAAACGACATGTGCGTGAATGGAGGTTCGATGAAAGTGTTATACTCGAATTTTCGGTGACAGAAACTCGATTTCTATTGTTTTTTCGTAGGAATATTCACATTTTTTGGGGTCCATTTTGGTCAATTCTACAATTTACCGGGAGTAGAGGAAACCTTTTTGGCAATGGTTTGAATTTCTGAATACCAAAAGTTGCACATCAGAATTAGACAGTGGCAAAAATCAATTTATCCCATCAAATGCGTTGCAAAAACACAAATCTCGCTTAGTTACCCTCAAGACAATTCAATAACACAAAGTCAAAACGAAAGTAAAAGGAAAAGATAAGTTAAAACAACATGTCTGTGAGCCAGAAGTGTGTAATTCCAATTGTAGTCGTGTCGTCGTGTATATTTTAATGCGAAGCCCGTACTCATAGTCGCTCAGTCACAGTTCGTTCATATCCGTGGAAGCAGGCTCCCCGTTTGTTCGCGCTCTGCCCTTGAGTTTCTTGATTTTTTTTTCATTCTCTCATTTTATTTTGCCGTGTAATCTTATTTATCCGTGAATCGGGATCGTTCCTTCGACAATATACATACATATCTACATTACGAACGATTGAAATATATCTATAGATACATTTAAAGAAGAAACAAATATCCGAACGAGTGTGATCAGTTTCTATGAATTATTTTGTACACGTTGGATGGGTTTTAAAGGAATGAATAAGAATTATAGTAAAGACTGTTTAGGTCTTCGTATGCGAGTCAACGGCCTGCATCAAACCTGGAAGTGGTTACATCAAACAATCGCACTACACGAATACCTTATCTCGGTCACGTCGGCGGATTCTGCAAGAACCAAGAAGCAACCTATGACCGTCAATTGTTAGGTCCTCATACAATTTGTTTCTTTCTTTCTTAAAAGAAAATTGCCATTTTGCCCCAATTTCTTTCTTTTCGAAAAACAAAAAAGCCCATACCGATACAATATACATACGATACATACACTTATATGACTAAATACATTGACATTTTGTGCGCCATTGTATTAGTGAGTGCTAGCCTTATGAACAATTGAATAGAATTTAAAAATAAAAAATAAACAATCGCAGTGAAAAGTCGAAAAAAAAAATACAAAACCTCTTGTGTCCCACTCTCAAAAACGAAATATTTGAGGGAAAGAAAAACCGACTTCGCCCCCCTTTTAATACAAATTCTTATTTTTGCGCTACAAAAGCACACTTTGTCCAATACCTATCCAACCTCACACATCGCGTAAGTATAGGTAAAAGGTTAGCTAACCATAAATAGCAATTAAACACTTCTGATAAGATTTGAGTGAAAAAAAAAAAAAAAAAAAACGAAAAGAAATAGACCTATACATAGTACATAGTATATACAAACATTGTAGTACTTTTAAGATAACGACGCTCGAGCGAACGACTTATCAACACCATGATGCTAACGCAGGTTAGACTCGTAAACCAGATGAAATGCTTACTATGCCTTCCTGCGAGAGGGGGGCATTTGAATAACAAACTACGCATGTCTGCTTACTCGACCGCAACCACATCTGATAATACTGATAATACTAATAAAAAATCAGATCTTTCGACTAAGGTGAAGAAGATTCCGGATGGAGAGATCAAGAAATCAGTTTTCATATCACAATCATCGGATATCTTCACAAATTTGGCTTTGGAGGATTGGCTATATAAGAATTTCGACTTCTCCCGTCATCATGTACTGTTGCTGTGGGCCAATAATCCATGTGTTGTTATCGGACGTCATCAGAATCCGTTTACCGAGGCCAATGTGTCCAAACTGATTGATAATGGTATAACTTTAGCTCGAAGAAATAGTGGCGGCGGTGCTGTTTACCACGATAAGGGCAATTTAAATTGCACCTTTTTCACGCCCCGTGAGAGATACAATCGCAAGTATAACCTGAATATATTGACACGGGCTTTATTCCGCGAATGGGCTATCAAATCGGAGATAAATAAAAGGGATGATATTGTTATTGGCAGCAAGAAGGTACGCACACTGAAATTACATAGCTCATCAGATATGATATTCTTCATTTTTGATTTTAGATATCTGGCACGGCAGCTAAACTTGGCTATCCAAATGCATACCATCACTGTACCCTTTTGGTTTCTTCGAACAAGTCAAATCTAAGCGAAGCCCTGGTACACGAGGAAGTATGAATATACCCATTCGTTGTACATAGTTCAATGAACGATATATTGTACATTGTCTTACTTGCAGGTGAATTATATTAGCAAGGCCACATCATCGACTCGATCGCCGATTAAGAACTTGTCCGACGTGAATAAATCGGTAACTGTTCCGCAGCTCTTATCAGCAGTTGGATATGAATATCTTCGAACTTCGGCTACCGAACTATCGGACGGTGGAAGTAATCAAACAATGAAACAAAGAGGATTTCAATTGATCAATCCGTCGGAGAAATGGTTCCCGGGTATAACTGAAATTCGCAACGAATACTCCTCATGGGATTGGACTATCGGAAAGACTCCCAAATTTGTGGTTGAGAAAGAGCTCCATTTGAAAGCTGAACATGACAAGGAATACAAGATTGTCTTACACATCGATGTGGAAAAGGTTTTTTTTTTCTTTGTAAATTTATATAACTTTCCGTTTACTCTCTCTTCTTTTCTCCACAGGGTCTGATGACGAACATTACACTCCTTATGCCTTCAAATGAAATCATCCCAGTGGTAACCAGTCTACAAGACAAACCATACGATGAGAACTGCCTTCAAGGAATTATCGAATCCCTAAAGTTAGTGTCAACCGATGACGTTAAACAGGCAATAAATGGTTTTTAATCATTTAATCCCGTCGCCCTTATATTTGCTTATATGTAATTCTATTTTTTTTTTTTTTTTTTTTTGGCAATTCCTTCCCTTCCTTCTTATGTCTTTCTAAACCTGTTATTGGTATATTAAATTCTTAAGTTATCGTACGACTGAAATGTAATTTATCAAAACAGTCTACAATGGCGCGCATATACAAAATTTTTCGGTCAATGTCCTGTATGTTGTTTTCTGTTTCTTTTTTTCTTTTGTTTATTTTCTATACATATTGTTTCTAATCAATGCATGTAAGGAATTTTTTATTGCTCTTAATAAACCTATATTTACACGCTCAATTGATTATTTGTTTTTTGTTTTTCGCCAACGAGACGGAATTCGGTCCTGCCTTGAATGCTCGTTGTTCTGTAATCGAATGGCTATGACTACTAAAGTCTCTTTATCCATGTGTTATACACAAATGTCTTTTGTTTAAGTACATTGGCATGAGTTTGCGATGGGAGTGTTTTAAGTTTTTGTTTTCACTTAGGTTAAAAAAGAGCAGTATCACTCAGTGAAACGCTTTCTTACCGCCTTGGTAAATTTTCTGTAAGTTCACCGACCAATTTGCATTTGATAGACATTTGTGTTAAAAGTGTTTTGATGTTTTTTATAATATGTAAAAAGAGCAGTATCACTCAGTAAATCACTTCTTTTTTCGTAAAGCAGTGCTAATATTTAACTAAGTTTACCGACCAATTTGCATTTGATAGACATTTGTGTTAAAAGTGTTTTGATTTTTTTTATAATATGAAAAAAGAGCAGTATTACTCAGTAAATCGCTTTTTGTTTTATGTAAAGCAGCGCTAATTAACTAAATTTATCACATTTGAAACCCATTTACATTAGACATGTTTTAAGCGTTTGTTCTCACTAAGATTAAAAAAGAGCAATATCACTCAGTGAAGCTCATTTTTAACGCAGTGGTTAATTTTATGTGGTTTCATCAACTAATTTGCATTTGGAAGGCATTTACGTTCGACGTTCTTTCTTTTTTGGTGGCGTTACAGACTATGAAGGACCAGATCCAAGCTTCTCTCAATCGCCCATATTGTCTGTGATTTATTTTTCACATATGTAGGTGAAAGGGACCTACAGTCTTTAATGCCGATTTCGAACGGCGTGAGTCGAGAAGCTTTTTACGTTAGACGTTATTGAGACAAAAATAAGAGCAGTTTTATTCAGTGAGTCGCTTTTTCTTTTAAATAAACTTGCTTGGCATTTACATTAAACGATCATTCTATTCATTCATTCCATCATTCAGATGGAAAAAAAAAATAAGCGATTCACTGAATGCTCCTTTTTAGCGTCTTAGTGAATTTTATGTAAGTTTACCGAACGATATGCGTTAGACGTGTTCTGAGTTTCTCTTTCTACTAAGATTAAAAAAGAGCAGTATCACTCAGTGAATCGCTGTTTTGTAAAGCAGTGCTAACATTTAACTATGTAAGTTTATCGACTGCCTCTGGAACGAATTTACATTATATGTACGTGTTTTAATTTTGTTTTCTACTGAGACGCACAAAGAACAATATCGCTTAGTGAATCGCTTTTTTATATCGCAATGGAAAATGTTATGAAAGTTCGTCGAATAATTCGCATTTGCCATACAATTGCGTTAGACGTGTTTCAAATGTCTTTCCCTTCTAAGATGGAAAAAGAGCAGTATCGCTCAGTGAATCGCTTTTTCTGTAAAGCAATGCAAGCGTGTATATCGAATTAATTACATTTGAAACGAATTTATTAAACATATCTACTACATTCGACGTGTTTTAAGACTTTTTTTTTCTGCTAAGATTGGAAAAGAGCAGTATCAGCCAGTAAATCGCTTACTTGTTTTTCTTAAGGCAATAGGCTTTTTTTTATGAAAATTCATCGAAATTTGCATTTAACGGGCATTTGCATCAGACATGTTTAATTTTTTTCCGAATTTTTGGAAAAAAAAAGCGGAATCGTTCGGTGATTCACGCTTTTTATAAAAAACAAAAAAAAAAAAAAAAAAACTGGAAAACATGTAAGCGAGTAAAAAAAAGGGAATTTGCATCTGAGGATTTCAAGTCATCAATAATTGCAGTCAAATGTAATCAAGTTGTAACAGATGTTGTAACCGAAGAAATTGCTAAAAATATCCGCGATTTCAAAATTTCGAAATGCTGAACTGCTATAGTTTTTGCGTAGAATAATCACCATGAGATCTAGACTCTTTGGCACGTGTTAGGGACCAAGTAGTGCAGTTCAGGAAATAGTGTAATTTTCATAGTAAATCTACTCAAAATTAAGTCCTAAGGATTCCATCAGGCGAAAAGGTCATGCTTACTGTTTTTTGGGATCTCTGGGGCAGTTCAAAAGTCAAATATTGGAATTATATTAAAAATTATGTGGCAAACCATGACACCACCTTCAAAAGGAAAAGAGTGGGGTTGAAGTTGAGGTCAAGTGGGTGAAACGCAGTCACTTTTTGAAGTGTATCTATCGGGCATCCGGGGTGAACAGGGGTGCTTTTCTGAACACGATCGATTCCAAAAACCTTTTATACTGTCGTAAGAGTTCATCACCACTCCCTGCCGCCCCTCACCTCATCTACCACGTTGAGAAAGAAAGTTTTCGATTATCGTCTTCATACCAAAGACAAGCACTTACTGACCTGCCCTCGCAATTAATTTCATAACAAATGGAACGCAATTCGATTATTTGAAGTTATGTGAATCTAAATCGTACGTACATACAGCGTAAATATGTGTGTAAGCTTGACATTTACAATCTTATGTTGTCTGCGCAAAGATACTCCCAAACATTGGAGTAAGCCAAGAGCAAAAACAAGTTTTACCACTACCACACTAACCGGCTCGTTAACTTCTTCAGCACCACTTGTCAAGACCAGATCATGTTTATATGCAGAAGTATTAACATTTGTTTGTACCATCTAAATAAAAGCAGTAAACAGAACTACATATGTCCGTAGATACAGTAGTATATGAACAGTTTATAGAACAGAATCGTTGCTTGAGACCATCACTCAATTTACATTTATCCATAGTATGTAGATGTGAGAGCACGAGTTCTCTAGCCCATGCTTCCGTCTATTCATTCATTCAAGGTAGTTAAGCTCCGAGTTCCACCGACAGTCAACACACACAGACAGTGGCTCAATAGTAAGTAAGATCACTGTCTGTACCATGCACTTTACGCGAGCTGTCCATCCCAAAAATTCCTGCCTCACATTCGGTCGTATTATGCTAGTAATCAGTTTTATGTAAATTCAAAATTCTTCACATTTTATCATAGAAATTAGTGATTATTGCATAAATAGATACATATTTGTGTACAATACAGTGGTGGATGGATGATTGTTTGATGTTTCGATACAAAGTGGCGTCACCTTATAAGCATTCACGTAATAATGGAAAGGTCACTCTGCATTCGTTAAATATCATTCACCAAGTGACATTTAGTCTGGATAGTCCGTGTGTATATTGTTCTTCTCCTCTTGTGCGCGACATCAAGTGATTATCGGATCAAGTGATTTGCGTCTTCATTTCGCTCAGCCGTCAGCAGTCTTGTGTTAAATTTGCCTAATAATTGAACAGAGTTCATCGTCACGGTATTGCAACGGAGTGCAGAGTTGTTTTGTTTATTCTATACTCGATGTGTCGATAAATTATTCCAAACATTTATTTGTTTTTTAAAATGCAAGAACAACCACATACATATGAAACAAGTCAAAGTATCCAATTGAAAGTAATCCCAAAAGATACGCAAGTTGAGGATCAATCAAGTGCACACCCACAAGACATTAAAGTAGATATTGAGAAAACGGATAGTACACAGGAAGTGCATGTAAGTAAAGCACACGGTCGGGGAGACAACCTGTATCTTAACTACAATTAGCTCATGACAAGTGTATGTATATCCTTGTTAATCCACATATTCTTACGTAATTTTCTTAAATGTACGTACGTGCATGGGATCGTTAAAAATGAATGTAGGTGCATATAGTGCTAGAGTAGTAAGAAACTGGATTGAGTAACGAACTCAGTATGCGGCAAGAGTACTTCCATGTTACTACTCGATGCAGCAACTTGAAGACGCTCAACAACAGTGAGTGTCGAAAAGAATATTGTGAATTCATGGGTTTTTTGAGATGAATGACGGTTTTTTTTTTGCAAAGCTCTATTCCACTGGTATCATAGTGAGGAAGCCAGTTCTCACACACAACTTAATTCGAATTAACATTTGCACAAAATATTTTGTGGTTATCTGAGCGTTAGACGTGTGTTAAGCTGAATTCTGAACGATTTAAAGCAGAGAGTTTGCTTGTTCAGGCGGAAGTGTCCTTGGCATTTTAAGCGACCTTATACTAAAGCTACTAAGACTTAACGTATACGCTACCGGTCGCTTGATAATTCTCATTTTAAGTTTCGACCTAATTCAAAATGCAGCGGTTGTTTTTGTTTTTGATCTGTTTTTAAAACATTCGATTTTGAAAATGAATTACTGGTACAAAGTAATTTTTGATTTCTATTATCAGTTCGTCAACATTCGAAGGGCCGGGTTCCTTTAAAATAGCAAAATAGTGTTCTGTGTGATTCCTGCTTCTCATTTTGTAATATTGGTTGTACTGGTGTAGGGTAGGTTATTGTTAGGTTAGGTGTCCGTCTAACTCGACTCCCAGACGCGAATCTATAAGCTGTCTCTCGAATCTCACCATCAGGGGGTGGCCGGGGTGCAGTGGCAAACATCACCGACTCTCGAGCGGAAAATCTGTATTTCAAAGTATGTTCATAGTCAAAATTACTGGGGTACAATGGACCAGTGATTGCGTCTGAGTGCTCCAGCGGATAGCAGAAGCCTTCAACAAACATAGTCAAAATTGAGCAACACAGCTGTTGTAAATGGGAAGTGGTTAAAATACTGATGAAAGCAAAACACTAACAGTCTATGGTCACTTCAAATTCATACTCTGTGTGTACAGTTCAAATATAACATAATGGCATGAGACGTTTGCTGTGAAACTATAACCAACGTGAAAATTCAGGCGAGTTCCTCTCGAATCCTATCTACCCAAAATCGCTACGCTCTCTCTCGACTTAGAGATAGGAAGACGTATGAGAACATTCGTCCTTTTTTGCTTACCTTCACGATAAATCCGACTCGGTTTGCTATGAAGGCAACACAAACACAAGCGTCATGGTTTCCATTCAACAGGAAAGTCTCCCTACGGACTTCGCTAGCCTCAAGAACTTCTTCATCAAATACAACGAATTCCTCAATATTTCGCCCCAAAAAGCGTTAAATGATCTTGATACCTACCGCCATTACCTACATTCACTTAAAACGAATATCGCACCTTCAACCTAGTAGAGCTGATCACGATAAGTTTTTTTCGTTCCTAAATCTCTCTCCCTTCCGGCAATACCTTCACTCTGCCAAAATCTCCCTCTCACCTTCTTTTATCAGAATGTAAGAGGTTTTCGCTCAAAAAACCCAAACTGTCTTCCAACAGTCACATGCTCTACCCTTTGAAATCCTTGCTCTGACCGAAACGAACCTGATCCCCAGCATAAATAAATAACTCCGAACTGTTCCCATCAAATTTCAATGTTTATCGCGATGACGAACTCGGCGGGCCCATTGAGGGTTGCCCCTGTCGGGGCGTCCTTCTAGCCGTCCTTAATTCAATTGACTCTTCCCTCATTGCCGTATCATGCTCCCCACATCTCGAATTTATTTCAATTCAAATTGTGCTACCCCGGAAGAAACTTTATATCACTTGTTTCTACATCTTGCCCTCACAACCCATTGAATCTTATCAACTCGCCATTAACACAATTGAACAAATAATTGATTTAAGAGACATTCAGGATGAAATCCTTCTCTTCGGCGATTTCAACTTTTCTTATCTTAAATGGTCTCAATCAGCCGATGAATCGTTTTATACTGCCACCAATCCCACTACTTCCAAAGAATGTCTCTTCCTGGATCGCTTTCGGATTCAAACATTAGCCAAGTTAGCGGCATCTCAAACTACATGGGTAGACAACTAGACCTCATATTCACAACTGATCCCTTCAATTCTTCTGTCTCTCTTTGTCCACTTTCCCTTTCAACCATCGATCATTTCCATCCTCCCCTCCTACTTTCCTTTTTTTACAATTCTCCATCACATAACACTCCTACAGTTCTGCCTTCTCACGATTTCCACAAAGCAAAATTCACTTAAAACGAATACCTTAAAAATGCCCCTTTCAATATGGATAACCTAGATATAAATGACGCAATATCCATATTCTAAAGGGAGATATTTAATTCTATCTCTCTTTACGTCCCATTTTCCCAACGCAAAATTTCGTCCCCACCATGGTATGATCGCAGGCTCCGTTCCCTAAGAAAGAACAATCTTCCTTAGTACTCAATCCCCTAAAGATTTTTCTAACTACATGGGTAGCTATCTTCACTTTACCGCCCTTCACAACTCTCTCTATCAACGCTATTTAGCCGAAACGAAAGCCAATCTTATAAGTGATCCTAAATCCTTCTTTAAGTTTGTTAACTACAAAAGAAAATCTGATGGTTACCCACCTCTCTCTCCTTCAATGATCAAACCTCAAATGACCCCAACATTATCGCCAACTTTTTTGCCACCTAATTTAAACAATCTTTCGCCGACGACTCCTTTGTTCCGGACCTCGCTTACTTCGATTATTTACCGAATTCCTCCCTTGGACCTTTTCTTCCTCGTACAGTTGACCCCTGTGTCATCGAAAATAAATTAAATCAACTTAATGATTAATTCACTCCTGGACCCGACGGCTTCCCTGCCATATTCCTAAAAAAAATTTTCTCAACCCTCTCTCTCCCTCTCTCGAAAATTTTCACTTTGTCCCTATGTTTAGGTGAATTCCCTCAGTTATGGAAAACCTCATTCACAATCTCTGTACACAGAAAAGGCCCGAAGAACGATATCAACAATTATCGTCCCATTGCCAAACTGTCACATATACCCAAACACTTCGAGAGCATTTTGTACGAAATTTCAAGTTTTTGGCCCAAGAGAAAGGCAATGAAGTCGACGTTATTTCTACCGATGTCAGTAAAGCTTTTGATAAAATTTCCCACAGACTAATACTCTTCAAATTGTCTTCCACTAGCTTCGATCCCATTTCCTTGAAGTGGATATCTTCCTACTTGAACAATCGCTATTATAGTGTTCGCTTCAGATCTGCCTTTTCTAAACCTTTTTCAGGTTCCTGCGGTGTCCCCCAAGGTAGCCACTTAGGTCCACTTCTTTTCGTTCTTACCATTAACGATCTTGAAATGGTGACTAAACATTCCCACATCTCACTATATGCCGACGATACCAAGTTCTTCAAGACTATTTCCTCCAGTCATGACTCTTCCCTTATCCAATTAGATCTGAATAGGTTTTCCACCTGGTGTTCCAAAAACTGGGCTTGGAGCTCAACATTTCCAAATGCCAATCCATTACTTTTTCACGTAAACGAATTAAACCTCCTCCCCGTCTCTACTACCTAAATAATCAGCCCATTGCCACCGTTCAGGCTATACGCGATCTTGGCATATTATGTGACCAGGAGTTCAATTTTCGCACACATATCGACGAGATAATCCTTAAAGCTTATTCTACACAATCTTTGTCCGGCCCCTTCTTGAATACGCCTCTCAAGTGTAGTCTCCCTACCAACCCACAAACCCACATTTCTAGAATCGAGAGCATCCGACGCCGATTCTTACGTTTTGCACTTCGAGGTCTCCCCCGGAACAATCCTTTGCCCCTATCACCCTATCAAGACCGTCTCAAACTAATCAACATGAACACGTTGGAGGAAAGGAGGACTGTATCTGACATTCTCTTCATCCATCGACTGCTTTCTGGTACCATTGATTGCGCGACCCTCTATGACTCTGTCTTTGTCAACACTAATCCTCGCAATGCTGGGAAGTGTTAATTCGAATCCTTACTTCGATTTCAACCTCAGCACTCCATGCTTAAGAACCCGTCTTTTTAATCACACCAAACCCCCCACCCCTCCCCCGCCATCAATAGCTTCTAAGTTAGAATAAGTTGGATTAAGTGAGAAGTTGGCTTGAATTAAGCTCAATAAATGGGGGTGTCTGCCCCCACGAAAATTAAATTAGGTGGGCGCGTCAGTTTCACCATCTGAGAAATCTACTTTTTCACTTGTACTCTCAACATACACAAATCCTCTGATCCAGACGGCATTTCCCCAATAGTTCTGAAGAGGTGTTCTTCTACGTTGGCTAAACCACTGCGTAAGCCCTTTAACCTTTTCTACTCTTTTGGCAGTAGTTCTCCAGTTGAATCGCGGACACTTCTCAATGGACGACAGTATGGTCTCATATCTCACAGAAAAGTGGAATCGCTCGCGTCGAAAGCATTTGACAGGGCTTGGCTCGAAGCCCTTCGGTCGAAGATGTGTGCTTTTGGGATCGATGAGTCTCTTCTTCAATGGACTAGAAACTTGAAAGGTAAAGTTGTTTTGGATGGATTCAAGTCCGACGTCCGCTTTTTAAATGCTGATGTTCCCCAAGGTTCCGTTTTGCCTCCGACACTCTTTATCATTTTTATATACTAAGTCTCGTCTATTACTTCTAATCCAATTCCCTCCTTCGCTGAAGACCGTAGCCTCAGCTTCTTATATTCGTTCACTACCTTACGACCCGGCTGTAAATATCTGAGTGACAGCCCATCAAATGTTATATCGAAAGAATAGAGTAAATGCCTGAGTAGAATGCCTCTTATGTCATCCATGCGTACCACCGACCTGCAGCCTTTATTCATGAATTGCACTATTTATCTTGGGTATGTGTGTCACTAGCAATCTTAGTTGCAACGAACACATATTTGGTATCGCTAAGAGTGCTGCGAAATGCCTTGATTTCTTATACAGAAGCAAGAAATGCTGCTCATCCTGCTAAATTAGAGTTTAACGCTCACGTCTAGCCCGGTGTATCTAAGAACCAAATCACGAGACTCTGACAAGTGACAAGTGAAACTTTCAGCCCAGAGATGAGTCGTGCTGTCGATGGTCTTAAGCTGCCATATGGGAGCCTCGCCGACCCGTTTTATATTGAATTGCATCGATCCCTAAGATGCAAGTGATCTTTTCGCATATCCCCACAGGATTTTGAGGTACGACATGACCTTTTTGATAGAAGTAAGTTTGGCTGGTAACACGCTATAGTAATCTGGTGGTCTGAAGGAAGTTTTGATATTAGGTTAAGGCCAAGAAGCCGACTACGCCGCCCACATGTGAATTAGTTTCGGACACGTCTTAATAAAGGCTTATGGACTCTGCCTAATGTCCTATATGATCCCTCACTTTCTATGTTTCGAACCTAGTTTAATTTATTTCCTTGCGAAGCTTGACGGTAAGTTACTCCATACATAGACATGGCTACCTGTTTGCGGTTTCGATGATCACGGTTGTCCAAAATTTTGAAGACAATGGGTAGGTATGAATTTCGAAGTAGACGGGGCAAACAGTTTTGCACAGAAGCTTCGTCTATTGGGCACGTTCTGAGAGGTTTCAGTACACACCTCAGGCTTGCTTGATGCACTTAATATCTGCCTGGGGTGAAAACCGTATACCTGGCTTGATCTACTAGCATGATTTTGATCCACCCGAGTACAGACTAGTCTTAGGTAGTAATTTTGTACCTAGATCTAAGCCCGAGTAAATAGGTGACAGCCGACTTGAGAAGCTTATGCAAGACACCCTGCCCGAGTTCGCTAGCCGCATAGTGGCCGGGACGGCTACAGAAATATCGTCTGCATAGATGGTGACAGTGTAACAATCTCGTTCCGGGAAAGAAGAAGATGGCGGCGTCAACTAATCGGGATCTGATCACTTTTCCTAAAAAGAGCTTCAAGGGTGTATTCCTTCCGATCAAGTAATCTTTCGTTGGTCTTTAGCTAGTGTAAGGGTATGTTTTTAAACTGGATTTTCCTTGCTGTAAACATGTTGGGTTGTTGGCATACATCTAGTGGCAATATTGTAGCGGATGCCGTGATTTGAATTTGAACATATGAGGAAATCTGGTTCAAGGGCCAACTTTCCAGCAGAAAAGCGTAAGAAGTTAACCAAGTGATTGTAGGCTACCCCTATAAGCTTACTCTTAACAAGCTACTTAAACCAAGCACCTCATCTAGACCCTAATTGTACCTTTATTCACACATTTTTTTCTTACCATTTCAGCCACCTGAATCTGATATAAAGCGACCCATCCGCAAAGGAAATAACGATAAGAACTCGGGCTTAAAAGGAAACTGCCTTACTAGCTATAAGACTTTTACGAAAAACTGCGCATGCATTAAAACATGTCTCACTTGGCTAATATTCTTTATTCTACTTTGCACTTGCATTGGAATCTTTGCATATCTATACCTTAATGGTCATAGAAGGTTATCTGATAAACAAGCTTCCATCGAGAGAAATGAAAACGACTATGGTCGTAAGAACTTTGAGTTGAAAGCGCATTTGATCGCAAATGACACTGTGGACACTGCGATTGTCGAGAGAAAGGAGAGCAACCATGGTCGTAGAAAATTTAAGTTCAGAGGCCCTTCGAAAGCAAATGGTACTGTTCCTGCTGTGATCCTCGAGAGAAAAGAAAGTAACGATGACCGTGCGAAATTTGTATTAAGAGGCCCTTCGATCGCAAATGATACTGTCAGTCTCCTGCACACTGTGATCGACGATGATAGCAACGAGTTTGCGTTGAATGTCCCTTTGATCAGCAATGATACTGTCAGTCTTCTAGATGCTCCAGCCGTCGAGAGAAAAGAAAGCAACGATGGTCGTACGAAATTTGTATTAAGAGGCCCTTCGATCGCAAATGATACTGTCAGTCTACTGCACACTGCGATCGACGATGATCGCAACGAGTTTGCGTTGAATGTCCCTTTGGTCAGCAATGATACTGTCAGTCTTCTAAATGCTCCAGCCGTCGAGAGAAAAGAAAACAACGATAGTCGCAAGAAGTTTGTGATAAGAGGTCCTTCAATCGCAAATGACACGGTTCCTACGGCCAGTATGGTGGGTGCTGCTACCCTGTTCATGCCAATGATTTTTGAAGAGCCAGATCGAAGGAACGCCAACTCACATAGAAATGAAATATTCGAAGATATCCTTGAACCAACAGATACCACATACATGTGGGAAGACAACAGGCATGACCATAATAAAGGACGTCCTAAAAGTAAAATCGAATCGCTACATCACCTCAGGTTCACGTCAGGTCATCAGAACAATTTCGGTGTACCGATTGAAGAAGATGCACGTATACTGGGCTTATTAAACGCCGAACTGCTTCAGCTTGAACGGAAAACGGTGTGACATTAAACCCCTGCCGTCTGTATAGTACTAATAACAATTTTTTCCACAGGAGGCACCGAAAGTTGCAATCCGGACAGAGGATTCGGCAATAGTATCGCCTACAATTCCTACGCCCCTCAATAACCTTGTCGATTCATCGACCAATAAAATGGATGAAGAAGTTCAGTGTCAGTCTGTGTCTATGAATATCTGCCGCGGTGTTTTGCAATACGACCTAACGTCATCGAGCCAAAATCAGCATTTAAGCCCTGATGATCTGATCGACATTGAGCATCTGATATCCTCTAATTGCTCGCAGCGTGCGGCCGAGTTCATTTGCTCTCTCTTCGAGCCGGAATGCCGTCCACACCAAGTCGGTCCCCTGCAACCTTGCAAACGGATTTGTAAATGTAAATTACTATTTATTGTATAACCATTAAAACGAAGTACGATTTTACGGTATCAATTCCAGCTATTCTAGAGGTATGCTCTAGCCTAATCTTGGACTCAGATATCTTGACATTCTCGTTTGACTGTGACAAGTATCCAGACTCGGATAATAGGAGTGAGTGTGAGGATCCAACGCGACGAACAGCTTGTCATACAGACGAGTTCCGGTGTAATGACATGTCATGTATACCGAACGATTGGCGATGTGATAATATCAAAGATTGCAATGAGGGCGAAGACGAGGCAGACTGTCTTGAATGCGATTTTGATGAGTTCCGATGTAGATCAAATGAGAAATGTATACCGAACGGGAAGAGGTGTGATAAGATAGAGAATTGTGCTGATGGATCTGATGAAGAGGACTGTTCTACTGAACTGGATCACACGGGTGCTCATCTATACTTTGGACCACATTCGTTTCTTAATATACTCTTTAAGAACTATACCAAGGATAGAACGTTTTTCGCTACATCTGAAGAGGACCGTATGACATCAGAGAGTAGACTTGAGGAGTCAGTGGGAGTTGTTGATAGTGATTATCAGCACCCGAATGGTTCGATGGAGGTGGGAGGCTTAAAGAATCAAACTATAGGTAAGAATGCAAATAGAGACCATTTCAATTGAAGTGTAACACATAGTGTGCAAGCTTTAATGTTCCACCGCTTTCGTATTTTTTGTTGCTAGCCTTGCTCTCCAAAATAGTCTCTATATAGCGAGGTCCATATGGCTGAGGTCGAATGAGGATGAAGGGCAATTTGCTTTTGAAACGAAGTCAGGAATGTTTTTCTCGAAGCTGAGCCTGAATTGTTCTGGCATTGTGGCCGAGTCCCGCTGGAAAACTCAGCGGCTGCCCAGGATTTGGCAAAACCTTCCAATCCAACTTGTTGATAACATCTGGGGTTCATTTTTACTCCTGCCGGCACAGACATGGGTGAAATGCGGCCCAAACCACCATAGACGCTTTTTTCAAAAGCTTGCACGCGCACAAGGGGTGATGACTACTCTTATATGTCATGGAGTTAAAAAAACAGCGCAGGAAGGAGCGATTTAGGAATGGATGAATATTGGTTTAAAACATTCGTCTTGTGCGGCTAAGGAACGACTCTCTATGCTTGACAGTACGTCTGACACCAGCTTAAAGGTAAACTGCTAACTGCTGTGCATTTCGAGCTTGTCGGGTATTCCGGGTGACGACTTGAAGAAGTTGAATGCAACTGGTTAATTCGCTAGAGCCCTTAATGTGGAAAATACAACAGAACAGAGAAAGGCAGGAGAATTTAGGAGTGATATTGAAAGACTAAGAGTCGGTGGTTAGAAATAGCAGTCGAAAGACAATTAATGGATTTCAGAAAGAGTTTCGGAGATAAAGCATAGCCTTGGGGTACCCCGGTATTCATCCTAAATAACAGTTTTGGCAGTTTCTAATCAATTGGCGGAGAGACTCATCACTTACATAAGCATGCTCCAGAGATTGATTTGACTTTTTGGCGAGACATGACATCAGATCACTAGAGGACCTGTTGCTACGAAAACCATATTGCCGGTCCTTATAGAGTTTGCGCGACTTTGGAAAAAAGGGAAATACGTGCCATAGCTCGGTAGGAGTCCACCGTTTTTAGGCACAGACTGGACAAATGTTGTTTTTCGTCTACTCGAGGTTTTGCCAGTGTAGAAGAACACCTCTTCAGAAGTATAAGAGAAATACTATCTGAGCCAGCGGGTTTATGAATGTTTAGATCCTGAAGTACTATTTTCACTGTACGAGTGTGGAAGTGGACTTGTCGCATCTAGTATTTGATGGTCTCAAGTACAGGAGGAGACAAATTGGAATCTGGAAGCGTAGAGCTAGCTGCGAAATGTGCAGCTAGCAGTTTCGCGTTGTCTAAACAGCTGGTGGCTGGATTTAAATTTTAAATGAGTGTGAGAATCGATGACGAGGCCGAATATCTAAGACTTTTGGCGAAAGACTAAAAATGTTTACTACCTAATGGGCATCGTGGTATTTTTGCCTTAATTTTTGCTAATATGCGTCATGTCTGGTTTGTTTATACTTTGGTGTCGGTTTGCTTCTGTATGGATGGCTTTGTAAGTTCGAAAACTCCCTCATTGTGAAAGCCTCTCCTTCGTACAGCTCATGTCGTATCACCCATACTTCTTCTTCGGTTTGATACTCTTTACTCTGTAAGGATTAAAGTTTGTGATCATATCAATAGTGGCCTCCACGTGGCCGTCGAGGAAACGCTGGTTTTTAACGACGAAAAGCTCGCAATTGATACAAATTAATAGCAGAATGTTCAGAGAACTAAGCCCAACAAACACCACATTAGTGAATTTTAGCAACTGTCGGGGCGGCCAATTTTTCACCATCAAGAGAGTTTTGCAGAAACCGAAGCAAATGGAAGTCAGACGGTGCATGGTCCTGGCTATGCGGTGGGTGCAGTTCTGTCAGTTTGTTTTGAGACATTAGAGACACCAAGCATTCAGCATCATCTTGTCTGCCCACAATCCAGACTTTGACGTCATTTGTGGAGGGTTACCGGACGGAGGGTTACCATGATAGCTTGCATTGAATATTTTGGTATTAAATCCATTTTTCATAGCCCGTAATGGTTCGCTTAAAAAATGGTTCAGTTTCAGCGGTTGCAGTAGCGTTTCTCTGATGGTAATTCGTTCAACCAAACTTCTTTACGTTCATCCATGTGGCACCCAAATATCAAGCTTCTTTGAGTAGCCTACTCTTTTTAGATGATTTCAAATTGTCATGCGGTTGATGTTTGGTGCCTCCGTTATCTTCTGACACGTTGCGTGGTACTCCTGCTCCACCAGCTGCAAACTTTTATCGACTTTATCAGTGATTGGGCAACCAGAACGAGGTGCATCTTTGACATTGAAATTTCCGGAACGGAATTGAGCAAAGCACCGCAGGATTCGGCGTTCCTTTACGGCATTCTCATTCTTATCGTACACTACACACAATTTTCGGCTTGTTTTTGTAGCGTTTTTACCTTTTTTTTCAGTAAAAAAACATGCTTATTTACTTAACGGGCGCTACAGTTCAGGGTGAACCTGGGCCTCAACCAACATGCCTCTCCACCTAGCACGATCTGTCGCTGTCTTTTCCAGTGCCGCACGCCCAGTTGGTTGAGGTCCCTTTCCACCTGTGCGCGCCACCTTAGGTGCGGCCGTCCTCTATTTTTTCGTACCTCGAGGTTGGATTCAAAACTCTACGGGCTGGAGCTGTGGTGTCCATTCGCTCTACATGGCCTAGCCATCTTAGGCGTGGGATCCGTAGACGCCTGACTAAACTCATGTCCCTGTACAGCCCGTACAGGGCTGATTGAATCTTCTACTCCAACCCTCCTCTGTGTTTATAGGACCAAAAATCGAACGCAGAATCTTTCTCTAGAAACGACCAAGGATTTCCTCATCCGCTAAGGATAATTAAGGTTTTATATAAGTTCCACTTGGTCGTACGAGAGAGGGCTCTACTTCTCGATTGCCTCTTGAGCCCAAAGAAGCAGCGGTTGGCAAAAGTGATTCTACGCTGGATTTCGAAACTGGCGTCGTTGTTCCAGGTCACTGCGGAGCCGAAGTATATGAAGTCCAAGACGTCGGTGGTAAATGTCCTTTTTCGATGACAGCAGATATTTAGTCTTGCCCTCATTAATTGCTAAACCAATTTTTGCCGCCTTCATCTTAATACTCGTCAACACCTCATTGACGTTTCGCTGTGATCTACCTATTATGTCAATGTCGTCGGCGTATGCAAGGAGTTGCGAGGATTTCAAATAGATTGTGCCTCTTGTATTGGCCAGTGATTTTTGCACAATCATTTCCAATATGATGTGGAAGAAATCACACGACAGCGCATCGCCCTGCCTAAATCCTTTTTTGCCATCAAAACTATCGGTAAGGTGTTCACCGATTCGGATGGAGCAGTGAGCATTTTCCAAAGTCATCCTGCATAGTCTGATGAGTTTAGCACGTATGGCAAAGGTAGACATAGCGTTGTATAGCTCGTCTCTAATTACGCTGTCGTATGCGGCTTTGAAGTCGACAATTAGATGGTGAGTGTCCACTTGGAATTCATTGGTTTTCTCCAGGATCTGCCGTAGTGTGAAAATTTGATCGATGGCGGACTTCCCTGGCCTGAAGCCGCACTGATAAGGACCTATCAGCTTATTTACGAACGGCTTCAGGCGTTCACACAAAACGGCAGCGAAGATCTTGTATGCGACATTAAGGAGACTTATTCCTTTGCAGTTAGCGCAGTCAAAGGGGCCTCCTTTTTTGTGGATCGGGCAAACAATGCTGAGGCTCTATTCTAAGGGAATGCTTTCCTCTGACCATATCTTACAGATGAGCCGGTGCATGCTCCTAATCAGCTTACCCCCAGCTCCTTTAAGGAGCAGATCTGAAGCACCTCTCCAAGTTTTCAGTCGCCCACTTCTCGTGCTCTTTCTTTTTTCTCTTGAGAAACTTATGTTCCTCCCTTCCCTTCTTTTAAGCTCGTAGAGCTCACGAGCCGCTTTTGTTTTTTTGTGTAGAGGCTTTATATGCCTCCTGCTTTTCTGCATGAATCCTTCTACACTCGTCATCGAATCAGGTGTTTCGTCGTGGTGGAGCTTTAAGGCCCAGCCTTTCGTTGCTGTGCTCTTCAGGGCTTGTTTGCACAGGCTCCATTGTTGCTGTACTGACTGAATGGAGGATTGAGGTGTATTATCGGAGAGCTTTCCGACGTCATAGCTTGGTGTTCTAACTCTTCTCTGCGGTGTTCCTGTTATTCGTTGACGTAGCTTGCCTACTACAAGATAATGGTCCGAGTCGGTGTTCGCTCTTCGGAAAGTATGAACATCAAGAATTGTCTGAAGTCAATCGCGATGTGATCAATCTGGTTGGTGACTGACTGATCTGGCGACCGCCAGGTGCCTTTGTGTATATCGAGGTGCGGAAAGCGTGTACTGGCTAGAAGGAGATTTCGCCCCGTAGCAAGATCAATCAGCCTGTGTCCGTTATCGGATGTGGTGTCGTGTAGGCTATGTTTGCCGATGACTCGTTCAAAGATGCCTTCCTTACCCTGCTTAGCATTGAAATCTCCTAGTAGGTGGAACATTGGGCATACGTTCTGGCTAGTAGATCGTAGAATACATCTTTGGCGGAGTCATCCTTGTCTTCCGTGGGGGTGTGGATACAGATCAGGCTGATGTTAAAAAATGTAGCCTTGATACGGATCGTTATGAGGCGTTTGCTCACATGCCGAAAGGATTAGTGGCACTACGAGTAGGTGGAAGTAGGACCTGGCTAGCTAGCTGCAAGGTGTTCGGCTGCAGAGGCTCTTACTCGCTTTTTGTCGGGCCAGCATCCGCCGACAGATGCAAATGGATGCATGCTTGCGGCGGACACGTCTAACTTGTTTGCCATTGCGTTCCCGCTGTGATGTGCATTTGGTTCCAATTTGTTTCTCATCTTCTTCGTGTTCTCATTTGATGTTGTAGTCGGTGCCAGTATCCCGGCAATGGATTCACGTTCCAATTGGTAATTCATAGGGTCGCTTATACCTCAAAGATTACTTTCCATTGACAGACAATTGGTTGGCGAATATACGCCGAAGAACGCAGGTATGTATTTCGATAAGTCAGTTACACTTCAACCGAAATAGCCTCTTCATAACATTACATACCATTTAACGGTGTACATATTTACAGACAATTTCCACGACAGAGAAGTGAGATTCACAGAGAACGATTCAAGGCCAACACAAACTATGGCCGTGCCTTCTTGCGTAGGCGATGAACTAAGGTGCGTAAGTGGAAAGTGTATAACCGTAGACCAATTATGTGATAAGGTAAATAGCCCACTAAACTGTATAAACCATTTTTAAAACGATTCCAAAACATTGCAGATAATGGATTGCCCCGAAGGCGAAGACGAGCTAATGTGCACATACAAAGAACAGTTCACAGACAAGCCCAAAAGCAAATTAATAGAAATGTAATTGTATATACATATGTATGTTTATTTGGACCGTCCTTACGTCTGTAATATGTAAAATACACGATATTTGCCTATAAAAATAGTTACGAGCATACAATATAGTTGGTATGCCATTCATTTTGTATATAGAGTATCTTACAAGTCAATATACAAGAAATGCGAATGAATTAATACTAATTTGATGCGAATACTTATTCTTAATTAGCTTATGTGTTCGGTTTTGATAAGCTCTATCAAGTTCTGATAGTCGGGATCCTTGGAAAAGAAATCGGTTAGATAGCGAAACGTTGGTCGATCTTTTGGCCTATAGCTCCAGCAACTTTCCATGATTTTGTAAACATTCTCGGGGCATTTGATTGGCTTTTGTAGGCGTTGACCAGTCTCGATCAATTCGATCGCTTCGACGCCTTTTACGTCGCCGTACGGTGGTGCTCCTAATGAGTACATCTCCCATAGGGTTATGCCAAATGACCATACATCACTGGCATGCGAGAAATGGCCGTTGTTATAACTCTCCGGTGCGTACCTGGAGAAGAAAGAGATATAGTTAAGGCACCCGTTGGAATAGGCTACTGCGGAATACCATTTAATTGGCCACTTTCCACCCTGCGTAGCTTGATAGCAATCATTGTCCGATCCCATAGCCCTGGAAAGGCCAAAATCACTTATTTTAGCTTGATTTCGCGATGCAAGCAGTATATTCCGAGCTGCCAAATCCCTATGGACAAAATGCTGCGATTCCAGGTAGTTCATCCCTGAAAGGTGGCGACATACTTCACTAACGCCGTTGATCTTTGGTCTATATTACTTACCACATGCAATCTGTGAAGCCCATATCTTCAACTCATAATTCGGATTGATCTTCGACGAGTTCTCAATGATGAAATGCAACATTGAACCCAAGGGCATCATTTCTTGCACCATCATCAAGGTTCGTCCCTTCGATATCCCAATGAGTTGGACGATACAATGATGCTTTAGTCTAATCATCACAGAGGCTTCGCGTAAAAATTCCTGCTTATTACTGTGACAATGCTCGTCACGTAGAGTTTTTATGGCCACCGCACAACGGCTCTCCATATCAGCGTTTTCATTCTTACGAATCAAGAATCCCTTATACACGGAACCAAACTCGCCCTCACCGATGATGTTTTGCAATTCTAAGCACTCGTTCGGTATGAAATAATTTAGTTTCGGTCGACTGGAATCGGCTACAGATGAGGCAGTCGATACTGTGCTTGTTTGACGATTGAATAAACCTTTTAACTCGCTATCTGTACTTGTGATTGATATTAACGAATCTAAACGTTCGGGATGTTTTGCAAATTCTCGAAGTTCGGCCGACGATTCTTCGAGTGCTTTAGTGGATTCCACGGACGGTGATACTTCCATGAACATACGTATGTCTGCTGTGGGTATGTAGCTTTGTGAGTTCAGCACCGGATATGTTCTGAAAATAATCAAAAATTACCAAATGACCAAAGAGAGAAATCGAATTTACTTCATGTTTATGGGAGGTGGAACGTCGACAAAATAGTCAGCTTGCTCTGTTCCCCTTTCGCGGCTAATTAATACATCGGTTTTTGTGAAATATTCAATTTCCTCGTCAGTCTTATGCTCTAAGCTGCCTTCCGTGCTACATGTCGTCTCACATAAATCCGCCTCCGATACGATCGAGTTGTTTTGCGGGACGTTATAGAAAGCATCAGGCGGTCGATTGGTTGGAGATTGCACAAAATCGGACGAAAACGATAGGTTGTTCAGAAGAGATACTGCTTTTTGAAGATCCTCAAGGTGATCATCAGGTTTCTTTGACTCCTGTTGCTTGTCATCTTCCGATTTAGATAGTGAACGGATCTTTACTTTTCGCAAGCTTTTCATGCCATCGATGATCACGTTTTTCTTCGTCGGTTTTAGGCTACGGAATATCAACATATCCCGTTTCTCCTTGGGTTTTTTGGGCGATGATTCTATATCTAACGTGGGACCATTGCCGTTTTCAAAAAGTCCAACTCGATTCATAGCCTCATCGCCGGGATGGGTAGTATTGGATTTAGCATTTCTCCTCGACATCGATTTGGGCATGGTGGAGAATAGAGGCAAAGGCGGTTTAGGCTTCGGTGGGACTGGGTACTTTAAATTGATCGGTAATCCATCAGAGAATAGACTAAAGTGCTGAACCAAATGCTCCAATGATGACAGAAATGGTCCTTCGTCAATATACAAGTAGTTATTCTAGATCCAACAACAGTGTGGTGAAAAACAACATTCATTCAGGACTGTGAAAATACTTACCGATTTTTTGATGAGAAAGTTTTTCGGATTATTTTGGCACAACATTGTGAGCACGTATCCATGCCGGCTAGATGAACGTACTAAGAACAAACCAGACGCGTCGATACCATTCGAAGATGCATTCTCCAAAGCCTGCTCTGATGAGTTATCAACTAATGATGTGTTTAGTTCATGGCTATTACCATTGTCGGTATTCGAATTGAAATTGACAGAGTATTCAAGTAGTAGTTTAACAGCTTCTTGTCGCTCTAAGGTACCGTGATACCATTGATATCGAAATGTATTCGGTGTTGGTGGTTGGTATTTAGCCAAGAAATCGACGACTTCGGCGTGGTTCATTTCCTTTGCCAAATTGATTGGGAATTCACCAAGATTGGTGCGCGGCAAATGAGGTGCATGAGATTCTAATAATTCCTTGATGGCATCGAGGTTTCCATGGCGTGCGGCATCATGCATTGGTACATAGCCGCTGTTGATATTTCGCACTTGAATATTGGCCTTTGCCTTAATCAATGTGCGAATGAACGAAGCTGATTTTGTCCGGCAAGCATACTAAAGAGAGATTGATAGCAAATTGCGAGTTTTTTTTTTTTTTAAAGATATGAAATACTAACGTGTAAAGGGGTATTCCCATTACTGTCCATACAATTCACGTTAACGCCTGCGTCGAGTAAGAGTTTTAGAATTTCCTCTGTACTGTGCAAAGCGGCCAGATGGACAGCAGTCTGGCCGTCCTGATTTTTAGCATCCACATTGCGATATCCACATTTCAGAAGCTCCGACACAACAGTCTGATTGTTTTCCTTCGTAGCACGATGTAGTAGGTTTGTTGTTCCATGACTTCTCGAGTCATTGGGCGGAGGATCTTTTCTAATCATACTGGTTAGCTTTGTTACAAGACCATTTGCTGATTCCCTATAGTAATCAACTAGCGAGTCGAGTCCGTGCATTATTTTAACTTTGTCGTCAATTGAAAAGAAAGCATCTTCGCCGTGACGACGGATTTGATAATGACAGACGTCATCCTAATAGTATAAGATACATAGTTCACTGTGTTGAATTGATTATGAATAATTGGATAAGTACACACCTTGTACAGGACGGATAGGACAAAATCGCCAATTGCCGTGTTACTTTCTCTCACCAAGAACGTTCCATCTTCTCTTTTCTCTACAAATATACGTATGTACTTGGGTATACAATAAAGAATAATGGATCACTTGTGGTAAATTACCTTCTTTGAGGATCTCTTCGGCCCTCTCTCTGGAAATTTTCCCATGGAACCAGCATAGACGTTCGTCTCGACTCATGACAATGCAATCATGTGTATATGTGTACAATTGGAGATTTTTCACACTTTCCTGATCAATTGTAACTCAACTACACTCATTAAAACTTATAAATAAAAAAAACAATTGTCAACGGACAGGGATTAGACGCAAATTTGGCATGATTGAGGGGAGAGAGTAAAACAAAAAAAAAAAACACAAAACAGCCTACAAGCACGACTTAAAGTTATGATTAAACGAAAACAGTCAACATGACTGACAAGACCCACGACAGACGACAATCTTTTGCTTATTCGCCATATATTTCCCTTTTGTGATGTCATTAGATGCTGGTGTTCCAGGCTACTCCCACCAAAGTGGCAAAGTGGTCGGTGAAATAGTATTTTCTCTTTCTTGCTTCGTGTTATGACAGATCTGTCATTTTTGACAGTGGCTAAGTGGCATACTAGGCCATCGAGTGATTTCGAAATACTACTATCTCCCTTTCTCCTTCGCATTATCGGCGCGTGTAACATCCCTGTTCAGTTTGTGCAACACACTGTCTGTTTGGAATGGACTTTGTCATTAATGAGACGTTTTTTCATCGAGTCGGGTGTGAGGTGATTTTCTTATTGGACTCCCTGGGTTACTGAGTTTTGAATATTTTCAGAAATATCCAAATACCTACAGAATGGAGGTATAACGTATACTATATAGTCTTCCCCACAATTCGTTTTGTTTTTCTTACAGATTGAAGTTTTCAATGCAAGCAATTCAAAGTCGTATGGATTTTGCCGGGTTGATCCGGGCATAAATGTTGCCGATTTGCGTACAAACATCCATCAGCAACTAAATAAAACGCCTGATCCGAATCGTCAATCGTTGCGTCTCGATGCCAAGGGCAAGAGCTTAAAAGACACAGACACATTACAGGGTTTAGGCTTACGTACCGGTGATAGGATTTACGTTAAGGATCTCGGCCCTCAGATTGGATGGAAAACAGTTTTCTTATCCGAATATGCTGGTCCGCTCATCGTATATCTTATAGTCTACTCCAGGCCATCATTTATGTATGAGAGTGGCGCTCCTACCAGTTTGGCAACGCAGTAAGTCAGGCTACTTTCTCCGCACACACGTACGAGTATAGTGCACAGTTTCACTTTTGACCTTTTTTTTTGTTGGTTTTTACCTCATTTAGCATTGAAACGATAATTTATTTCTTTACTTCAACCAAATTACGAATTCATTAATCGCCGACTTGAGTTGATTTGAATGAATTAATATGATTAGATAATGCTTGTGTGTTTTGGTATGTAATTGTAGTCTTGCCGCAGGATGCTATACAGTGCATTATGTCAAGCGGTTGCTGGAGACAATTTATGTGCATCGCTTCTCGCATTCTACGATGCCGTTGAGGAATCTCTTTAAGAATTGCTCGTACTATTGGGGATTTACGGCATACGTTGCGTATCATGTTAATCATCCGCATTTCACACCGCCCAGTAACGCTCAATTATTCCTTGCATTGGCTGCTTTCTTGGTGAGTACTATATACACACATAGCTGAGAACAAAACTACATTCATTTGTTGCAATAGATCTGCGAATATGGCAACTTCTCGATCCATTTGGCATTGCGTAATCTTCGCCCTCCAGGAACTAAGGTCCGTAAAATTCCGGTGCCCGATGGAAATCCCTTTACAAACCTCTTCAAGTACTACATGCCCCTTCATATGCTCCAAATAAATTCTTAATAATGCTTTACTACTCATCAGCTTTGTATCGTGCCCGAACTACACATACGAGATAGGTGCATGGGTTTGCTTCTCTATCATGACATCTTGCCTGCCGGCAATGCTTTTTGCCATAGCTGGTGCTTACCAAATGACCGTCTGGGCGCTAGGTAAGCATAGAAACTACAAGAAGGAGTTCAAGGACTATCCAAAGGAGCGAAAAGCCATATTTCCGTATCTGATTTAATCAGCATTCCTTCGTTTTTTTTTTTTCTTCATCCACTTATTGGAATATATGTATGGATGTATTGCAATGTATTTAACAGAAATACGGTGTATTGTGGTCGTGTGGGGGCTATACAAGAAATAAATATGAATAAACGGTAAACCTGGGTTGTTTGTTTTGGATTAAGAAGTGAGTGATTGCATGGAAGTCAATGACCTGTTTATAGTACGTCGGCAACACCTTGCACTGACGACGTTGAGAAAAAAAAAAACTGTAAATAAGAGCTGGAAAACTCAAAAGGGAAAGGGAATCAAATGCGTCAGCCTCTTTCAATTAGGGTGAGATTGCCTTCACTGATTAGAGAGACTGCCTCCCTCACGGCTTAGAGAGAACGCCACCCTCACTGCTTAGAGAGATCGCCGTCCTCACTGCTTAGAGAGATCGCCACCCTCACTGCTTAGAGAGATTAACGCCCTCACTGCTTAGAGAGATCGCCATGATCACCGCTTAGAGAGATCCCCGTCCTCACTACTAAGAGAGATCGCCAACTCACTGTTTAAAGAGATCACCGACCTCACTGCTTAGAGATATCGCCCTCACTGCTTCGAGAGTAGCCCGCCTTCACTGCTTAAAGAGATCGCCGCCCTGACTGCTTAAAGAGATCGCCGCCCTCACTGTTTAAAGAGATCACCGCCCTCCCTTTTGGAGAGATCACTGCCCTCACTGCTTAGAGAGATCGCGGCTCTCACTGCTTGGAGAGATCGTCGTCATCATTGCTTAGAGAGATCGCTGCCCTCACTACTTACAGAGATCGCCGCCCTTACTACTTAGAGAGATCGCCGCCCCACCTGCTTAGAGAGCCCGCCACCCCCACAGCTTTAAGAGATCGCCGCCCTCACTTTTTAGAGAGATCACCGCCCTCACTGCTTAGAGAGATCGTCACCATCACTGCTTAGAGAGATCGCTGCCCTCACTACTTAGAGAGCCCGCCGTCCTCACTGCTTTAAGAGATCACCGCCCTCACTGTTTAAAGACATCACCGCCGTTACCGATTAGAAAGATCGCCGCCCTCACCGTCTAAAGAGATCATCGACCTCACTGCTTAGAGAGATCATCGCCCTAACTGTTTAGAGAGATCTCCGCCCTCACTGCTTAAAGAGATCGCCGTCCTCACTGCTTTAAGAGATCACCGCCCTCACTGTTTAAAGAGATCACCGCCGTTACCGATTAGAAAGATCGCCGCCCTCACCGTCTAAAAAGATCATCGACCTCACTGCTTAAAAAGATAATCGCCCTAACTGTTTAGAGAGATCTCCGCCCTCACTGCTTAAAGAGGTCGCCGTCCTCACTGCTTAAAGCGACCACCACCCTCACTGCTTAAAGAGATCGCCGCCCTCACTGCTTAAAGAGATCGCCGTCCTCACTGCTCAAAGAGATCGCCGTCCTCACTGCTTGAGGAGACCACCGCCCTCACTGCTTAAAGAGATCGCCGCCCTCACTGCTTAGAGAGATCGCCATGATCACCGCTTAGAGAGATCCCCGTCCTCACTACTAAGAGAGATCGCCACCTCACTGTTTAAACAGATCACCGACCTCACTGCTTAGAGATATCATCGCCCTCACTGCTTCGAGAGTAGCCCGCCTTCACTGCTTAGAAAGATCGCCGCCCTCACTGCTTAGAGAGCCCGCCGCCCTAACTGCTTTAAGAGATCGCCGCCCTCACTGTTTAAAGAGATCACCGCACTCCCTTTTGGAGAGATCACTGCCCTCACTGCTTAGGGAGATCGCGGCTCTCACTGCTTGGAGAGATCGTCGTCATCATTGCTTAGAGAGATCGCTGTCCTCACTACTTACAGAGATCGCCGCCCTTACTACTTAGAGAGATCGCCGCCCCACCTGCTTAGAGAGCCCGCCGCCCCCACAGCTTTAAGAGATCGCCGCCCTCACTGTTTAAAGAGATCACCGCCCTCACTTTTTAGAGAGATCACCGCCCTCACTGCTTAGAGAGATCGTCACCATCACTGCTTAGAGAGATCGCTGCCCTCACTACTTAGAGAGCCCGCCGTCCTCACTGCTTTAAGAGATCACCGCCCTCACTGTTTAAAGAGATCACCGCCGTTACCGATTAGAAAGATCGCCGCCCTCACCGTCTAAAGAAATCATCGACCTCACTGCTTAGAGAGATCATCGCCCTTACTGTTTAGAGAGATCTCCGCCCTCACTGCTTAAAGAGATCGCCGTCCTCACTGCTATAAGAGATCACCGCCCTCACTGTTTAAAGAGATCACCGCCGTTACCGATTAGAAAGATCGCCGCCCTCACCATCTAAAGAGATCATCGACCTCACTGCTTAGAAAGATAATCGCCCTAACTGTTTAGAGAGATCTCCGCCCTCACTGCTTAAAGAGATCGCCGTCCTCACTGCTTAAAGCGACCACCGCCCTCACTGCTTAAAGAGATCGCCGCCCTCACTGCTAAAAGAGATCGCCGCTCTCACTGCTTAAAGAGATCGCCGCCCTCACTGCTTAGAGAGATCCCTGCACTCACTACTTAGAGAGATCGCCGCCCTCACTGCTTAGAGATATCGCCGCCCTCACTGCTTAGAGAGCCCGCAGCCCACACTGTTTGGAGATATCGCCGCGCTTACTGCTTAAAGAGATCGCCGCCCTCACTGCTTAAAAAGATCGCCGCCCTCACTACTTAGAGAGATCGTCGCCATCACTGCTTAGAGAGATCCCTGCACTCACTACTTAGAGAGATCGCCGCCCTCACTGCTTAGAGATATCGCCGCCCTCACTGCTTAGAGAGCCCGCAGCCCACACTGTTTGGAGATATCGCCGCGCTTACTGCTTAAAGAGATCGCCGCCCTCACTGCTTAAAAAGATCGCCGCCCTCACTACTTAGAGAGATCGTCGCCATCAATGCTTAGAGAGATCCCTGCACTCACTACTTAGAGAGATCGCCGCCCTCACTGCTTAGAGAGCCCGCAGCCCACATTGTTTGGAGATATCGCCGCGCTCACTGCTTAAAGAGATCGCCGCCCTCACTGCTTAGAAAGATCGCCGCCCACACTTCTTAGAGAGATCGTCACCATCACTGTGTTGGAACTTTCTGAGGGGCTAACATCGACTCGGACCACTATCTTGTAGTAGCCAAGATGCGCTTAGGGATATCACGAACACAGCGGAGTAGAGTAAGAATACAAAGTTATGACGTCGGAAGCTACTATCGCCAGAAACCGCTCGTGCTTTTACCGATCGCGTCTCCCTTAAGCTCTCCAATACACCTCAATCCTCCATGCTATCAAAAGAACAGCAGTGGAGGCTTTGCAAACAAGCCCTGAAAAGTTCTGCATCCGAAGTTTTGGGTTTAAAGGTTCCACCACGAAGAAACACCTGGTTCGATGACGAGTGCAGGAGGATTCACACAGCGAAGCAAGATGCATATAAGTCCTCGCTGCATAAAAGAACAAGAGCAGCTCGTGAGCGCTACGAGTTAAAAAAAAAGGGAGGAGCATAAGCTTCTTAGAAGAAAGAAGAAAGAGCACGAGAAGCGCGCGATTGAGGATTTGGAGAGGTGTTACTGCAGGCGTGACGTTCGAAAATTTTATCAACAGATAAAGCTAACATGCCAAAGTTATAAAGCCAGAACGGAAGCCTGCATACGCCGGCGACATTGACATAATAGGTAGATCACAGCGAGATGTCAATGAGGCGTTTGCAAGTAAAGGAAGGCAAAACTAAATACATATATGCTGTCATCAAAAAAGCAGATATAAGTTCGAGGTAGTTAAGGACTTCGTCTACCTTGGCTCCACAGAGACCTGGAATCACGCAGAATCACTCTTGCCAATCGCCAATCGGACGACAAAGTTGACTCTATATAAGGCCCTTATCATCCCGGTCCTGTTGTATGGCGCAGAAGCATGGAAATTATCAAAAGCGGATGAGGAGGCCCTTGGTCGGTTCGAGAGAAAGATTTTGCGCGTGATTTTCGGGTCCATAAACGCAGACGGGGATGGAGGAAAAGATTCAACCACGAACTCTACGGGCTGTACAGCGACATGGGTCTAGTCAGGCGTCTACGGATTCAACGCCTAAGATGGCTGAGTCATGTAGAGCGAATGGACACGACAGCTCCAGCCCGGACAGTCTTTGAATCCAACCGCGAGGGACGAAGAAGCAGAGGACGGCCGCACAGAAGATGGCGCACACAGGTGGAAGGGGACCTCAGCCAACTGGGTGTGCGGCAATGAAAAAGGTTGGTTGAAAATGGTTGAGGCCTAGGTTCATCCCGAACTGTAGCGCCCATTAAGAAAAAGAAGAAGACCCTAACCCAACCGACATTAATCTTGTTTTGTGGCGTAGGATACCCGCCATTCGTCCTCTTCCGTTAATAATTCCCATGGTCAGGAAATTTCCAGATTGTACCACGAGGAGGTGGAAGTATGACCTGGTTAACAGAGCTATAAAGTGTTCGACTGTAGAGGCTCTTACTCGCTTTTTTTAGCCGACCAGCACCCGTCGGCAGATGCTACTCCTGCGAAGCCTTTGTTAGTCTTTTACCATCCGGGCATAGACTATTGCTCATTTATAACTTTTCTTTTTTTTTTTACGTGGGCGGATTGTTAGCCCGCAGCACAACCGCCGTTCTGGTCGGGGTTTTCTCGCTGCATACGTTTGTTCACCTCCCAACGGTTGTTGAAGAGGCCGCGAGGAGGCCGTATGTCAACTTGACCCGGGCATTTAAACAGGGATCGTTGCTGGCATCTCGCCAGGTTGAGAGCGATCAACAACTTTACCCTGTATGTCCGAGCCCATGCCTTCTAGTTTCGAATCGATACACACCATCTTTTCATCGATTTCAAAGCCGCATACGACAGCATTCATCGTGAAGAACTGTTTGGTGAGATGGCCGAATTCGGGATCCCGGTAAAACTGATCGTTGTGTCGCGCTACGCTAAAAAACACGCGATGCACCGTGCAATTCGGTTCTAGGTCCTCGGAACCATTCGAAACATGCACCGGATTTCGGCAAGGAGATGCGCTCTCATGTGACTTCTTCAACCTGGTGCAGGAGCAGATAGTGCGACGGGCAGGCGTCAACAGGGAAGGCACTATCTTTTACAAGTCAATCCAGCTAGGATACGCGGATGATATCGACATCATCGCGTGTTCTCGCCGTGGCATTGCGGAAGCATTCACGGCGATTGAAGAACAGGCGAAACGAGTTGGTCTTAAGATCAATGAGGATAAAACGAAATACATGCTGTCAAGCAAAAACCAATCCGTCGCTCACCACCTGGGACAAAATATAACAATTGACAGCTACAATTTCGAGGTAGTTAAGGAGTTTGTCTACCTCGGGGCAAACGTAAATTCCACAAATGACACCACAGTGGAGATCCGGCATAGAATTGCCCTTGGCAACCGCTGCTACTTCGGCTTGTCCAAACAACTGGGGTCAAAACTCCTCACTCGAAAGACCAAAGTCATGCTTTACAAAACGCTCATTCTGCCAGTCTTGCTGTCCGGAGCCGAAAGCTGGACGATAAGCAGGACAGCGGAGCTGATTTTGGGTTCTTTCGAAAGAAAAATTCTGCGCTGGATATTTGGTCCTGTCTGTGAGGAAGGTGAATGGAGAAGAAGACACAACCGCGAACTCTGCGAGCTGTACCAAGATGTGGATGTAGTCCGGAAGGCAAGGATCCGTCGACTACACTGGCTCGGCCACATCGAGCGCATGGACATCAACGCTCCAGCTAAGAGGATCTTCGACTCCGAGCCTACTGGTTCGAGAAGAGGAAGACCGAACCTCCGGTATAAAGACCAAGTAATCGCGGATATAAGACATCTTGGTCTTGACAACTGGAAGCAGCGTGCCTGGGACCGTCAAGGATGGAAGGCAGCTATAGCTCAGGCTCAGATCCTCCATGGATCGCTGGCCTGATAAGTAAGTAAGCATAGACTATTGCGGCACTGAAAACAACTACGTTTTATCCATTTGAGTATTGAGCGAAAAGTTTCTGTACATTCCGTATTTATGAATATTGTTCGAGAACTTTTGAGACAGCGGAAAGTTTCGTGTCGGAATCGTGTAGGCATTCGGCGTATAGTATCCATACTCTGAGTTCACCGTGCGGTACATTGGATTCTCAGCAACTTCGATTCCGTAACCTTTGAATAGATAAGGGCATTGTGTGCGCTCGGCCTTGTCAAGGTCTTGGTAGAGTTTGGCAGTGTTAATAATAGGTTTGGTTTTAAGGAATTTTATATAGTCTGTCTCAGGCTTTTTTTTTTTTTTTTTTTTTTAATAATTTGCGCGCACTCAAGGTCTAATAACCTTATTATGTATGTCGGCGACACAGTGCGGGCAGAAGGTAGAGAGGAAGAGGAATAGAGGAGATGCCGATGGACATTGATCTTAAATGCTTGCATGTTGCATTGAGGGGAGAAAACCGATACCGGCAGGGAGTTCCAGATTCGTGTGGTTCGATTAATGAAAGATTCTCTATATTTGACAGTACGTCCGAAAGCGGGCTTCAGAGTATATTGGTGAGCATTCCTAGAGAGACGTGTATTGCGGGAGAAATGTTGAAGGAATGCAACTGGCTATTTCATCGGAGCATTTTTGGTGGTAGTAACGATAAAACAGGGAGAGGCAGGTAACATTCCTGCGGTGTTCCAGCGAGTCTAATGTTTTGGTAATGCTGGAGTCACCTATCAGTTTTATGGCTCGTTTTTGTATTCTGTCTAGTAGGTGCAGTGAGGTCTTGGAAGCACCGGACCAGACATGAGCGTTAAACTCTAATTTGGGGCGAATGAACGCCTTATAGATTGTAGCCAGATCTAAGGGTGAGAAATATTTCTTGCATCTGTATAAGAATCCTAGGCATTTCGCAGCATTCTTGGCGACACTGAATATATGGTCGTTCCAATTAAGATTGTGGGCAACACTCATACCCAGGATGGTAAGCTTTTCAGTTTCTGAGATGCAAGTGCCATTCATGGATAATGGCTGCGGGTTAGTTACACGCTTTAACGACAAGAGACAGCATTGTGTTTTGGATGCATTAAATTCCACTCTATTGATCTTACCCCATTGGACGATGCTGTCGATATCGGAATTTAATGAGCTTAGCATACGCTGCCGCTCACTATTTACAGCCGAAGTGCAGGGTCGTAAAGAAGTTAACGAATATGAAAAGCTGAGGGTACTGTCGTCAGCGAAGAAGTGGATTGGATTAGAAGTAATAGACAAGAGATCATTTATGAAAATAAGAAAGAGTGTCGGAGACAAAACGGAGCCCTGGGGAACACCGGCATTTACAGAGTGAGTATCAGACTTGAATCCGTCCAAAACAACTTGAATTGAACGATTCGAAAGGTAGCTTCTAATCCATTGAAAGAGAGACTAATCGATCCCAAAAGCACGCATTTTCGACAAGAGGGCTTCATGCCAAACCCTGTCAAATGCTTTCGAAATATCCAGTGCAACAATTTTGCTTTCACCTGCTTGGTGAAGCGAGTGATTCCACTTTTCAGCGAGATATGTCATCATATCACCAGTGGATCTGTTGCTGCGGAAACCGTATTGGCGGTCATTGAGGAGTTTCCGTGATTCAAGATATTTCATAAGCTGACAGTTAATCAGCGTTTCCCTGACCTTGGAAAGAAGGGACGTTAGTGCAATGGGTCGGTAGTTGGAGGGAGAAGATGATTCGCCTTTTTTGGGTATAGGCTGGACAAATGCTGTTTTCCACCTACTCGGAAAGAGCCCAGAGGTGTAGGTCTTTAAGAACCCTTGCGACTGTACGAGTGCGGAAGTGGATTAGTCCCATGGTGGAATTGACGCACTCTAGTACATGCGGAGACAAAGTACAGGCTGGCAGCTGAGAACTGGTTGCGAAATGGGCAGCAAGTAGGTTAGCTTTGTCTAAGGGGGTGACAGCTGGAATGTCATTGTGGATGAGCGTCGGTATAGACGACTTAGTTGAGTTTTTTACAAACGACCAGAAACTTTTGCTACCTTTGGGACATTGAAGGATTTTACGCCTTAATTTTTGGTCGGATTGGAATTTAATCCGTCGAATGTGGGTGTTGCAGTCATTTCTGGCTCGTATGTACTTTTTCGGTTTTCCTCAGAACTGTTTGCCTTGTAGGCCCGAAAACTTAGCTCCCTGAGCCTAATAGCCTCTTTGCAGCTCGAGTCAAACCACGTATTATCCTTAGGCCTGGTGCTTTTAATCTTGCTGGGAATAAAATTTGCCATGCCGATTCGGATAATGTTTACGATAATATCAGTTGCGGCGTCCACGTCGTTGTCGAGGAAGCACAACGACCAGTTAAAGATCCGAAAGAAGTTAAGGCCGCACCAGTTGGCTTTCTCGTATCATGGTCTTGACAACTGGAAGCAGCGTGCCCGGGACCGTCAAGGATGGAAGGCTGGCCTGATAAGTAAGTAAGTAAGCATAGACTATTGCGGCACTGAAAACAACTGACGTTCACCCGGTCTAATAAGTAAAAACAACAGCCATATGCATAATTTTGTCACTTTATTAAGCAAAATGTTACAGTACTTGTTTTGCATTTTCATTAAAAAGAAAAAATAATAATAATAATGATAACAACAGATTAGGAAAGTTAATTACAGGTTTTATATTAATATAATAATTTAGTAATGGTAAATGTTTAATTTAAAAAGAAAGAAAAAAGATTTAAAAAATCTCCTATTAACTTAAAATTATGACTTTTAGTAGGACTTATGGTAAAATTATTTTGTTTTTTGTTTTGTAAATACATATGCACTTCACTTCACACCGGCAACTGTATAAAACAACGCAGCATCCTTCCGAATGTGTTGAATAAACGAACTGGCGATTTCGTTTATCCGAACAACAACACCAGAAAACATGATCTGCGTGAATTACACATTTAATTTAATTATAAATATTACTGAATAGAAAATGTATAAAAAAGAATACAAACATTATTCTTAATAACTTCAAAGTCTGCAATTGTTTATATATATTTTTTGTTTTTTTATTTACAGGAGTCTGTGTGTGTTATTTGTTAATGGGGTTTTCTGTCTTTTCGTGTGTTGTTGTTTTCTACTTTTCATTCTAGAAACAAATTAATTTGGAAATACCTTTTCGTTTAAGGTATATAAAAAGAACATATGTATGCACACGTGTGTGTATATATGTATGTACATATATACATACATGTTGTTGTTGTTTAAATGATATTAAATTTCGAAAACAAAAAAAAATTAACGTTAGTTCAGAGTATACATAGTAAAAAGGTAATTATGTTTGAGCTTTTTTATTTAACTATGCCGCTGCAGTTTCTCTTTTTATATATTGTATTTGTTTAAAGCCTAAAAGGTTCGCGCTGATGAATTGGTGTTGTACCGCGTGATTTACGTGCATTACTGCTTGATGTACTAGACGGTTCCATTGATCCTTTTCTGGGTGTTTGCATACCAGACGGCGTTGATGTACCGCTCTGATTTTTCCTAAATTTCAAAAATATACACAAAAATGATTACGTTAAAAACGAGTCTTTTCTATATAGTTCATGCGTGAAATTTGTACATTGAATTATTTGCTTTTGCTATTTTTCGTTTTTAATATTAAAAAATTAATTTCCAAATCACAAGTAGTATACGGACGACTTGTGTTGGCATGCAAACAAAATATCACATTCACATTCCATGCGAAGTAAGAGTAAGTAAAAGACAAGTCGAAGTCAGTAGAAAATGTTAAACAAAAGGTGAACCATCGAATGGTTTCTTTTTTGAATTACACATGTTGTTTGGGCATTAGCTACGCTTAGAACATGCGGTTTTGTCAACGCCGTGTCCTGTCATATTATATCATTAAACGACGCAAAATTAAATTTGACACAAATTGACCAATTAGTTTACTTTTGGCGAGCAATTTGGTTGGGACATGTTTTGGGCTTTCACCACTATTCAGAAAAGAGCAGTTTTGTACGGAGATTCGCTTTTTATTTTTAAACGAGAAAAACGTGCGAATGGATAAAAAGCTAACATGATAGTAATCACCACCGTCAGATATTGATTCAATAAGTTTGCGTGTGGTTACACGTTCTTTTTAAATGAAGAGCATTTTCGCCGCTCGATAGAAGTGATCACTTAGGAAATTGTTAAAGGAGGCCGAATCTGTGTATGATGATTTTCTATGACTTTCGAAGTGGGTTAAGTCAAGAACAGTGCTCCGATCAATCCGCTTAGAGTTTTAGTAATGAAGCACCATCTTGAGCCACAGATTTTAACTGGTTTTTCGAATGTTTTGCGGTTTTGTCAAAAACCTTGCTTGCTTTTGGCAAGCAATTTGGTTGAGACATGTTTTGGGTCTTCACCACATTTCAGAAAAGAGCAGCATTGTATGGAGATTCGCTTTTTATTTTTGAACAAGAAAAACGTGCGAATGGATAGAAATCTAACATAAATGACAGTAACCACCACCGTCAGATATTGATTCAACAAGTTTGCATGTGGTTGTACGTTCTTTTTAAATGAAGAGCATTTTCGCCGCTCGATAGAAGTGATCACTTAGGAAATTGTTGAAAGAGGCCGAATTTCTATGACTTTCGACTTGGATTAAGCCAAGGACAGTGTACCGATCATTTCGCGTCAACTTGAGCCACCGTGTTTCGCTGGTTTTCCGAATTTAATCGGGGCCGCACTTTGCTACAAGACGAAATTCGTGAAGGTCATCCAAAATCGGTTGTTGTGCAAAAAAACGTCGGTAAGATTGAGGCAAGTTCCAGTTGCATGCATTCAATATTTCATGAACTTTGGTTGTTAAAGCGATATGTTCGCTCAAAAAAGGCTCTCATATGTTGGCTCAACGAACTGAAGGACTCAAATCATTGAATTGATGGGTCATCCGTCGTACAATCCTAATTTGGCACCCAATGATCAATTCCAAAATACGAGGTCAGCCTTTTTCGACACTTGAAAAAGCTTTGGGGGTGTTCAAATCGCATGTTGTGGGTGTATCTCTATTGAAAAAGTGCTACTAAAATTGGTTCGAACGCCTGCAAAAGTGAATTGATATTGTTGGAAAATATTTTAGAAAACAATAAAGCCATTTTCGATCATACATTTTTACTTGTCTTTCTCAAAACCTAAGCGACAGCCCTCGTATATTGCCTATTTTAGGGCAATTAGTCATCTACATATATGAGTGCTGAGCTTCCTCAGAATGGATAAGCGCATTCTGCTTGTCTGTTTAAGACGGTTTAACAAGAGGTGCAGGAGTTTTTGGGTGTGTCGTCATAGTAATTTGTTTTTGTTTGGGAGGCAAAGAGTGTAATCCTCATGGAAGATCCTAGGGCAGTAGGTAGGTTGAGGTCAGGGTACAATTAGCGTTTAGGCGCCATTTTGATGCCAGAAAATCTCTTAAAACCTAAGGAATCTGAAGGGGGAAGTTCATTTAAATCCAGCCTGTGGAGTTAAGATAGCTGGTTATGTTGGCCAAACTGAGGTTGGCTACCTCTGAAAGGTCACCGAAGAAGTATTTGCCAAAGGCACAGAACTTGCGACTTGCCAGTGCTCGGCATTCGCAGGGAAATCGGGGCAAGGTTTCTTCTGCGTGTGAGTTGTGACAACTACAGCCGTGGGTGTTAGAGCAATTGCCTATACTGATAACATGAGTCCCTATGGGACAATGGCCCGTACTGACTGCCACGATTCAAGTTGGAGCTGTGTCTATTGAGGAGGTCGTGTGTTTTGTTTTATGATAGGAGGGCGAGGTTTCTCTTGATATCCAGTACCTAGTTGATTTTGTGCGCCTATGATTGGCTGTATTGAAAAAGTGTCGCAGGTTGTTGCCTTTGAGAAAGTTCAGCGAGAGGCACACAGTTTCACTAGGGGAATTTTATAGGTGACCCTGAGCTTGACTAGCTCATCGGCCCTCTCATTCTTCTCTATGTTGCTGTATCGTCATGGGACCCAAAGGAGCTTGGTATCAGTCTAGCCGCCAGCTCGTTTAATTTCTCTCTGGAACACTGGTCAGTACTCTAGTGAACAGTTGAACTGATTCGACCAAACAAATTGAAGAAGACACGGCTGAAATGAGATTTCTTCGTGCTGTTGTGGGAGTTACTCGCCGGGATAGGGCAAAAAACACGGCAGTGCGCGGGGAGCTCAATGTTGAGCAGCTGTTTCTCCGAACGGAAAGGGCTATGCTTCGATGCTTTGGTCACGTGAGACGAATGTCGCCATCATCACGACTTCCGAAGCATGCAATACCATTAGGCAGGCGACCGCTTGGCAGACCTAGGACAAGGTGGTTGGACCAAGTCCAAAAACTCGCCTGATGAGTTAGAGTAGATGGCGGAGGATCGAGTGAGGAACGAACCCTGTTGCGCCGTCTTCAAAGGACAAAACCACTTGACTTAGCGCGACGGACCTAAACCGCACGCACTCTGCGGATTGCAGGAACTCTCACTGGAAAGCTGATAATAACCTCATTATGTCGGGGATACAGTGCGGGCAGATGGTAGAAAGGAAGAGGGAAAGAGGAGATGCCAATGGACATTGATCTTAAATGCTTGCATGTTGTCTTGACGGGGGAAGACCGCTGATGACAGACGGACGGACAGCGAAGTCTTAGTAATAGGAGCCCTTAAAATGAAAAATATAAATAGAGTGTCGGAGTGTCTCCGAAAAGACGGAGCCCTGGGGAACACCAGCATTTAAGAAATGAGTGTCAGACTTGAATCCGTCCAAAACAACTTGGATTGAACGGTCCGAAAGGTAGCTTCTAATCTATTGAAGAAGAGACTCATCTATCCAGAAAGCAGGCATTTTCGACAAAAAGGCTTTATGCCGAACCCTGTCAAATATCCAGTGCAACTATTTTGCTTTCACCTGCTTGGTGAAGCGAGCGGCTCCACTTTTTCGGTGAGATATGCAATCAGATCACCAGTGGATCTGTTGCTGCGGAAACCGTACCGACGGTCATTGAGGAGTTTCCGTGATTCAAGATATTTCATAAGCGTTTCCATGACCTTGGAAAGAAGAGACCTCATTGCATTGGGTCGCTAGTTGGAGGGAGGAGATGATAGTTGTAATAGAAAAATAAAAATAATTAGATCGAAGAGTGGTGTTTTTAGTGAGTCAAATCTCACACTACTATGAGCACGCGCTGGTGGTCCTCTTTTGAATATGCGATTAAACGCTTTTCTGTACACTTAGCAATTTAAAAAAGAAACCAGTCCATGTCTCATCTGTACTATTTCAATCCTTCGATATGTCTTCGTTCGTATGTGCATTTATTCTGCACCAACATAGTGTCACAGAGAAACAAAAATTGCTCAAAACAACAAAATAGAGGACAAGTATTATTACAGTCACCCTAAAATACATTAATCGATTGTAAACATAAACATTACGCCGCTTAACGAGGGTTTAATGTTAACAAGCATGGCATTAACAAAAAAGAAGGAAAAAACAAAATAAATCAAATGATGGGCAAACGAACAGATAATGGACTCCAATCACATATTTTAAGCAACACATTAGGAATTACTTGCAATTACGTTTACCCCAAACTGCTTAGATTAATACTATTCGTTGTCGAGCTGGAATTACTCGAGGGCGATGGAAATGACTTGTCCACTGACACCTGTCTAATTGGAATCCTTGACGGGCGGCTTTCGGTCGTAAAATATAGATTTTTTTTTCTTTTATTAATATTATTACTATTAGTATGAAAAATGTTGTCAATAGAATGTAACTGTATTTTATGTATATATATAAATGTAAAAAAAAAAAACAAAAGCAAAAAATAATGTAGAAAATGTAATGAAAATTAAATTGAGCACATGTTTACCTATATCGGAAGCCAAAGCCAGTTAAAGCCGGTATACTAGAAGATCTACTCATTCCACCATTGCTGGTTGTGCAATTCATTGTTTTGTTAGTTATTTATTTATTTGTTTTGTTTGTTTTTTAGTGTGTTTAATGCAGTAGATCAATATAAATGGATTCGTTGTTATATTGTGCATAAGAAAAAATAATGTAAATTGTAAATAATGAAATTAAAAGGAAAATATAAAGAAAAATAAATGAATGAAAGTGTTAATTCTGTTTCGAATTTAAGCAGTTCTCTATCGGTTGCGTATATTGGCTATGTGTAATAATTACCTTGTGGGTGCAGGACTTGCAGAGCCGGATGCAGTTTTGCGTGTAATCGTAGTCATTCCATTATTTCTGGTTGTTACCGGTGTTACCGAAAGTCTTGATGGCCTTTGTGGAACTCCGACTGGGGTTGACGTAGCCGATGGTTGTCGTCGTTGTGGAATGCGTGACGGTGTCTCATCTAAGATTTATTCAATCACATTGAAATCGAATATTTTATTTATTTGCTAAGCTAACACTATGATTAAAAGTATAAGCTAGCTGTATCAGCCATAGCAACGAAGGCCTTCGGCTATATAGTTAGCATGATTATAAAGGGTCTTTTTTTGTTTGGTTTAGAACTTTGAAATGGAGTAAAACAAAGACGATTTTTTTTTAAATTGACATGAGATTTACTTTATTCGAAAGATGGCATATAACCTTCACCACTGGCTCGGACGTAGTCTAATCTGGAGGTCCAATTCCGGATGACTATCGGCTATAACGCGGCAAATGTTGTCCTCCAAGTGGTCAATCGTCTCGGGCTTATCGGCGTAGACTAGCAACTTCATATATCCTCACAGAAAATAGTCAAAATCTTGGAGGCCAATTCACGTCTGTAACGTTAAACTATGCGATTACCAAAAGTTTCCTTCAATAAATCAATTGTGGCACGAGCTGTGACATGTTGCGCCGTCTTGTTGAAACCACAGCTCCTGCACATCATGGTTGTTCAATTGATGAACAAAAAAGTCAGAAATCGTGGCTCTATAGCGGTCACCATTGACTGTAACGTTCTGGGCAGCATCGTTTTTAAAGTACGGACCGATTATTCCACCAACCCATAAAGCACACCAAACGGTCAGTTTTTGTGGATGTAACGGTGCCTCAACATACACTTGAGGATTATCATCACTCCAAATACGACAGTTTTGTTTATTGACGTATCCATTCAGCCAAAAGTGAACTTCATCGCTAAACAAAATTCGTTTATGAAAATTGGGATCATCGGTAATCTTAGACCTCCAGGTTAGACTACGTCCGAGCCAGCCGTGGCGGTTATATGCCAGAAATCATATTTAAATTATAATGCCAGAAGATTATCTTTTGAATAAAGTAAATTTCATGTCAGTTTAAGAAAATCATCTTTGTTTTATTCAATTTCGAAGTTCTAAACCAAGCAAAAAAACACCCTTTACAAATTGGTGTTCTTAAGAAAGTCTAATATTTTTAGTATTAGGGTTAGGAGATGGTTGTTGGAAAAGAGTTGGAGTCTGGGTATATGGAAAGTGGAACATTCGAAGAGGATGCGGTGGACGTTGAACCGGAACTGGTTGCAATATGTGCCGGTGGAGGGTTTGTTCTTGTTTAAGTAAGAGGTGGGCCATCTAAGCGTTTTTTTTTTTTTTTTTTAAATCATAGGTTATCTTGAGTCTGACAGCTGCTTCCCGCTCGAAATCTTGACAGAAAGTCAGTCACTGCTGGAAAACAATTAGGTCAGTCTCGGTCGCGGTCGGCACTGCAGTCGTTAGGATTGGCAAAATTTCGCCCACAATGAGGTCGCTTTGTTATGTCAAATTTTAACAGCTGTTTTCACCTTTGTCGATATACAAGGTGTCTCAAGAGAAAGTTTATATTTGTTTAGCTTATTGCGTGAACGCAACGAATCCAAGGGCCGCGGGAAGTATGTCAATCGGTAGCCTGGCTCTGCAGACCGAGCGTTGAGCGTGCGAGAGTTTCACAAAAACGGGGATTCGGCGACTATGGCGCGTAAAAAAATCTGCAATTTTCGAATTTTATGCCATTTAAATGATGCGGGAAGCATTCCTCTCATTCGAAAATGGGTAAAGAAGTTTGAAGAAACTGGTTCAACACTAGAAAACCCAAAAACTAGACGGCCAAGTGGACGGCGCGCGCAGAGCTGTAATAAGTAATGTTGCTGTTCGATTAAATGAGTGTCGCGAACGAGAGGGCTTACACTTAGATGACATTTAAGAAATAAATTCCCAAGTTTTATACTTTAATGATAAATACAATTTCTCTCGATAAAATGTTTACCTCGTTTTTAATCGATCCACTAAGTATAAACTTTCTTTTGAGACACCTTGTACTTACAACGAACCGTCAACCGCCGATTTCCTTGTGTTTTGTTTTTTTTTTTTTTTTTCTACACAGCTGTCACAATGTCGTACGACCGAGTTAAAAGTGACATCATTGTGTTTACATTATGGGATTTACGTATATTCAACTTTTGACAGGCGACCGAGACAGCGACCGCGACGACCTCATTGTGTTCCAGCAGTTACGCTTGAACAATGTTGGGAAAACTTATTTCCAAATTGAGTGATGTGTAGCCCAAACAGTGCGTTTTTTGAAAAGAAGTTTTGGCCGAAATGAAGCACCTACCGCGACTGCTGTACGCAAGTTTGCGCAAAAAGTTCATGAGAGTGGTTTGCTAGTGGACAACACTCATGGTTCTCGTCGTCGTACGGTGCGCACAGATGGGATGTGGCTGCTATGGCCGAGAGTGTGAGATTCAATTCACGAACATCAACTCGCCATCGATCTCAACAGCTCAACATTTCACGCACTAGCCTGAGGAGAATTCCGCACAAAGATCTCGGATTATTCGCTTACAAGGTCCAGTTGAGGCGCGCTTCGCGGGGCTCGGAAAACCCGCACGTTATTGTCGAGAAGCCAATGCATCCACAAAGAGTGACAGTTTGCTGCGGATTGTGGAGCGGTGGCATCATTGGACCATTTGTCTATAAAAATGAGGCTGGTAACAACGTTTCGGTCAAATTGGTGTGACAGAATGCGCTACTGCGGTGCCAGCCGAGGCAGCCACTTTGAACGACGTTGTATTTCATAATTAATGGAAAAGACATGAAAAAAAACTTAAACTTGTATTTGGCCCACTCTGTAGTGTTCGTGGGTAAGTTTGGTGTGGTCAAGTCGTAGTCTGGGTGTCCTGGGGCTCGCAAGCATAGCCTTCATTGGGAGCTTGTCTTTATTGGCAGTCTGGTATCATTGGGATGATTTATCGAAAAGGAGCTATTGTTGGAGGTGCTAAGGGGTTATAATGTGTTTGCTTATGTGTTTTAGGTTGAAGTTGATAGAGAAAAGGGATGGGGTTATTAAGGTCTATTTAGCGGCACTGTCGGCGAATTTGTTCCCAGGAATTTACACATGACTTGGTATCCATATAAGCTTGCTTCCAGTGAACTGTTGATAGAGTAGGTTGCAGATTAAGGAGGGATAATAGGTTTGATTATTGATGTTAGCGACGGCGTCAATCGATGATAGGGAGTCTGTGCAGATGGCAAATTTGAAGGATGAGGTTTTAGTGTATTGTAGGACGCTTAAGATGGCGATCGTTTCTGTCAAGAAGGGAGGAGGAGGAATGAGAAAATGGTTTCGTACTCAGTGGTAACACTGAAGCTGACTTTGTCAGCGAATACGAAACAAAATACTTCTGGGGCAGTTTGAGATTTGTCATAAAAGCGTAGATCTGTGATGATGGCTGAGGGAGGGAAGAGCCACGGGGTGTGGAAGGGAAGATTTGCAGGGGATGCAGAAGGTTTTTGCGCGATGCATGCAGGACGATATATTTGTTTTTGTTGTTCTGATCGAGTTGGTTACGTTGTAAAAGGGAGAGTTTTTGGATAGCAGGATGGGTTGGAATAGTTTTAAGGTGGACTGGTAACGTACATTTTCGATCGTTGGCATGTTGGATTCGAGTAGCAAATGGTTAATGGGAGTTGTGCGGTAGGCGTTAAGAGCCTTTCTGATGGCTGTTTTGTAGATAGTCTTGATTTTGTTCAAGTGTGAGTTGGCAGAGTAACCGTATAGGAAGAAACCATATCGGACTTTGCTGGTGATAATGGACTGGATGATGGAGATTATGGAAAGATATTTGTTGCGGGAGAAGATTTTGATTAGGTTAAATTTTTTTCCAGGGCAAGATCGACGTGGGGGGTTCCACTTGAATTTTTTTGGTAAAACGATATCTAAGATTTTAAGTTTATCGACTTGTTCCAAGTCGTATAGATCTTGCGTATGTGCAGATCTTGATTTGTTTGTGGGAGGAAAGACTGTTGTAAGCTATAAGGAAGATAGTGACGGAGAGTGGTGAACTTTTGGGGGATGCCGAAGAGGGTGTATGGATACCCAATTGATCAAAGGCTTTGACAAAATTATGAGAGACAAGGGAGATGTGGCTTTTTCTGTTTAGGGAACCGGTGATTTGATGGTCTAAGAATAGTAGAGTCTCGTTAAGGGATTTGCCTTTCTTGAAGCCCATCTAGTGACTACTGAGGAGTTTGTTATAGCTGACAAACCACCACAGTCTGTTGGCAATTATTTTGTCAAAGTCTTTGGGAATGAGGGAGATGGGTTTGTACGATTTAGTGAGGGTTTTGTTAGAGTTCGGTTTGAGGATGGTGATAATTGTGCTGTTTTTATATTGCTATGGGATGTTGCAGTGGGGGATGTTGTTATATAGGTTGAGGAGTCTTGTTTTTAGAGGCGGGAATAGGTTAGAAATCATAGGGTAGGAGATGCGGGCATTAGCGTGGGTTTCCCCTTTCAATTTGTTTAGTGCAAGGTTTAATTCTATTGGGGTGATATCGTTTTCTATAGTTTTGGCACTTTTTGATGGGGATTAGGAAACCGAGGGGGTGGTTGCGTTTTTCAGTTGGCAGAAGTTGGGAGGGAAGTTAAGAGTCGAAATCGAATAGGAATGGGCATTTTCTCTAACTTACCAGTACTATCCAACGAAAGTGTAGATCCATGTCGTGATGGTGGTTTGGATCCTTGACGACTTGCAGGTCGTGAATTAGGTTTCGAACCCGGTCTTGAGCCAGCCGGTGTTAATCCCGTGCGAGCATAAGATACCTTCCGCGGTGTATACCTTCCCGATGGTCCAGCTAAACTACCTTCATTATCACTTAGCGAATCTGGCGTCGAAGCGGACAATGATGATCTGGACGGTCTTGACATTGGAATCGAACGTATTGATCTCTCACGAACCTATTACATCATCATATTATTGTGCATTACAATTTGAAATTTCACAAACAAACAAAAAACAAAACATTATATTGTAAACATAATGTAAATGGGATGAAGGTGAACCGTGGTCGTGTGTTTCTGTTTTTTTTTTTTGTTGAACAAACTTACCCAATGCGTCGACGGATGACAATGTGGTGCATGCGGACTTAAGGGCACTGAACGACTATTATTACTACGCACGAATACTGTACTACCGGCTCCCATATGTAATGGAAAAGCGCATGGTATCTGCTCTTGAGCACGAAGTCGTTCGAAAATTGGCATTAATTCGGCCAAGTGTTCATCGGCTATACATTTATGAATTGACAACAACAATTTAATCAATCTTATTCAGAAAATAGTAGTGTTTGTTTCTAGTCGTTTCACCAAGTCTATGATCATTTAATTTCCACAAACTTTAATACATGAATAAATGGATAATACAAAAAAAAAAAAAAAAAAAAAATAATGAAAACCTTTACAATCGATGTGGCTAACAAGTTCAAAACTAAAATTCTCATTTCCTGCTGTAGCTAGCCATGCAGTTTTTTTTTTCTCTTTTCCCCTTTAATGTATACCAAAATAAAGGGCTTGCGTGCCTCTTAAAATGTATGTAGCTTCATTTGGTTTTTTTTTACAATAATACAATTTATTCACATAAAAAAAGGAAAACTTTAAAGCCCAGAGCATTTGTAAAATAAACAAAACAAAAGACAACACCATGCTTTCGTCAAAAGAATAAAAAAAAAAAAAACAGCAGCGTGGCTAGGTAAATATACATTTGACGTTACACCACCTATCATCGCACTTTTTTTTTTGAAACACTCGCTTTTTATGTACACACTCTATAGCAAATACTTACCTTAAACTGATGGGTAGCTAATCAACTACCTTGTGATCAATGTATATGAGTACAAATGAGTATGACAATGAGTGGACAAAACAAAACATTATAATGATTACCTACTGATCAGAATAAACTTTAAAATGATCAATTGCTGTGGTACGATTTACGAGTATGATGGCTTAAATGAGATTGTGTAATTGAGACTAGATTGTTACCTTCATAATGGGCCCCTGACCGCTCATATAGGACGGGGTACCCGATCCGTTTTGTGAAGTTGGCGTTGATCTGCGCGGTGTGAAGGCCGCCATTGTCTGTGACACTCCATCGGCTAAAATGAATTGTTCTCGTAGCTCTATGTTAGTGCGTCCCTTAGCTTTTTTTTTTTTTTTCGTTTTATTTTGTATCAAACAATTTGAATCGAGTATTATTTGTAATTGCATTGTTTTGCAAACAAATTTGCATTTGAAGATAGGTAACACAAAAAGTAAAAGTTGGTGTATAATATATATGTAAAAACAACAGCAAATTGCAGCCAAACGTGATTCGGTTTCGTACCGGGTTTTTTTGTTCAAATTGTTGGGTGAAACGTAGATTTAGGCAAAATAAAAAGTTTGTTGTAGAAAAAAGTGTGGGGAAAAAAAGAAAAAAACACACTATCTTAGTTAAGAGAGAAAAAAACAATACAAAAAACAAAGCAGTAGTAGCAAAAAACCAACCAACAAAAGCAAAATCGGATGCATGTTAAATGACAAAAATAAAGTTAATATGAATGCCGTCCAAAAAATGAAAACCCAAACATTAAATACAAACATGAGCGGCGATGGAAGGTGATGCACACCATGGTGATGTGCGCGAAAGTGCTAATGCATTACTAAATGTATTTTCTTTTCTATTACCATGTTCTTGTTGTAAAGCCATTAATTGATCGAATGTAATTCTATGCAAAATACAACAAGCTTCGTGTTGCTTTGGATCATTTGGATTTGGAATTGGTAGAACCAATGTAACTAGTAATTGTTAGTTTAAAAATAAATAAATATATATTTACGTAACCATTTTACAGACAAAAAAAAGAAGAACAACATTAAACAAGAAGAGAGTGAGAAATACAACATCAAAAATCGTATGACAAACCGGTCGGTTAGCGTGAAAATAGAAACATTGATATCATCATTAGAGTGAGCTCTCAATTCGCTCAGCAATATTATTTAAAATTCAACATTTCTCTGTAAAATTGCTCTCAAATCATATCATACAATCTTGTTATTTAGGGGGTGAATTTGTGTGCAGATGTAAGCTGCCTTAAAAATAATTAAAAGGAATTTAAGTGAGAGAGAGAGAGCTGACAAAAGCGTGAGCGTATCTAAGCCTTTCTCTTTGGATTTCTACTTAAAGCCCCATACAGTTTAACTGTGTTAGCCGCATATTAAAATGACATGATGCCGTTACTTAATTAATTGTATTACGTTAGAATAACTTGCATGTGTTTGATTATTATTAGTGTATATATGTATAAAGGACTTATGTAAATCCTCTATACATACCTACGTTCGATATGCGTATTGTAATTAAATGACCATTTCCATTGGTTGATTAATATATGTAGATGTTGTTAATATGAAATTCATTGACTTACCTCGACATGGATCATTCTTTTGTAAGAATTCATCTAAAGCAACCCAACCGCCGCCTACGCGCACCATCACGGTACTACGTAGAATACGTACGAGTCGAAGTTTTTGTGAATCACCAAACTAAAATCGTAAAATGTTCATTAGATCTTTAGTATAAAAGAATATTTCTGTAAATGCATACTCTGTATTTGCCCTCGCCAACTTGGAAAACGCGGAACTTCTGCCGACACGTACAAAGCATAACTAAACGTTTGACCTCATCATGTATTTTATCCGAATCATTTGCTGGCTTACGTTCTTGCCAGTCTGGTCGAAGAGCGGCAATGAATTCTTGCCAATCAATAAGACCCTCGCCGTTACGATCGAATAAATCGGCGACAGCTCCCATCTCCATTCGTGACGTATCGAATTCTATTTATCGAAATTCATCACTTAAAACTCTGTTTTCAAAGGGAAAAAAAAAAAAAAAAAAAAAAAAAAAACAAAAACTTGGACTTACTGGTGCTAAGGATTCCATCAATGAACACCTCACGTGGTATAAGACCATTGTTATCCTTATCCATCTTCCTAAACAGATCTGTTAAGCGTGATTTCTTATGATTCATGTACTTCAAGAACTGCAAAAATGAACGATCATATAAATACAAGAACCGACCCCAAGTGGTATTTAAAAATAAAGTCATACTCTCTTCCTCCAGTCATCCCAACTGAACCTCTTCACCCGTTCGACATCTTGCAAATACATAAGATGATCGTGTAGGCGACGTTGTCTTTCCCATGCCAACATCCATACATGACGCCACTTATCCCAAAGCAATTTTGCTCTTGGCGAACGGAATTCCGCTTCAGGAACACTACTGCAATATTTATTTTATACAAATTGAAATAAACAATTTACGATATATACGAATAGAACAGCACAACAAAGATATAAAGCAAAGCTATTATACGTACAAGGAAGACAAGAAAAACAAAAAACATCTGTTGATCTTACCTGGGTGAAAATCTGGGACCATAATGGGGCAAGCGTTCTCTATCGGGTGTATCACGACTCGGTGTGACACGGCTATTGTAAAATAGTATTTCAAATAAAAAAAAAAAACAAAGCACACAATACACAAATTACATGAAACAAAACAGAGAAGAGAGATACAATTTAATGACAGTTTATATATGGAACAGATATAAAATCTACGATCAATGCGATTCACACAGATTTACAGATACAAAACGAATAAAAGGTGTCGCAAAATTCACGCATAAAGTAATTGGCAATGAGAAAAAGAAGAACGTGGTAGCTGACTGCTAGGACGTAATAACAACTCGTTTTATATTGTTTCGTGAGCAGACTATGGTGGTTTTAGGTCCAAGGGCCGCGATCACGTACGGTTTGAAATTCCGACAGATTATTCGTTATGCACTCCCAAACCATAAAATTTACAAAGTGTTGTCCAAATAAGGTGCAGGAAAGTAAACGTCGATTCGATAAAGACACAAAGTTTGTTTTCTTCCATCGATGGGCCTCTTCGTTAGCTGAATATTTGCCATTTGTCGCTATGGGGTCGTGTTCGATTGATCACAGTAAAGTCACCATAGCCGCCCACAAAAAACAACCACAGATCCTTTGACACCTAAACTCAAAGTTAGGAATTGTGGCAGGCAACACTGTTCGCACAACGGATAATATCGCTGTGGTTAAGCAATGTGTGAAAGATGACCCGAAGCAACTAACAACGCGTCGATCACTTGAAATTGGCATTTTAAGGACAAATTTGTCGTTGAAGGACTTGCACAAGGATTTCAATTTACACTCACACAAGATTAAATAGACACAAGAGCTGTAGCCATCTGAGCATCAATCACCTTGTGGGTTCATCGGCTGACTCTTACAGGACCGTGCACTTGACGACTAATTTTCATTGAAAATCATCTTCAGCGATGAGGCCAATTTCACATTGAATGGAACGGTGAACAATCAAAATCGCCCCTCAGTGAAAATTGTTCACCTTGCCGTGGTACGTAGGCTTAGTACAAGAAGCAATTACTAACCCTTCCTCGCCTCTCCTCTTCCTTCGTACCCCTCACTCCCTCACTCCCCTAACTCCAAGGTGGAACAGCATACGCCATGGCTAAGAGGGTGCTTAGCTACTAGCTAGTATGCAAACTTCGGATACCGGCGACCTCCGATTTCATTAAAGCTTTCTTGCGGTGTATCGGGCTCCGTTGTAGGTGGCCGTACTGTCCCTTGAAATCGTGGGAACAGCATTTCTACACAAATAAATTCTAAGGAGAGTGGTGACTCTTAAATGTCATCGCCTGCTAGGACCTGTGAGTCCTCAGCGGCTCAACAAATACATAGGAGCGATGTCGGTATCTTTTGCCGACATTGCAGCCGGACGGATAGCAGAAGATGTGTCTTCACTCTTCGATTCCGACACCCCTACGAAACCTTCGTTATGTATTTACCAAGTAGCGCTTAAAGCGCTGAGTTCGTACAAGACCTTGCCAAAGAAATTAAGATCAAAATTTGGTGGGTGGCATGGTACAAAGGAATTAAGGGCAATGAAATCGCTGATCAACTCGCTAGGAAAGGTTCAAGCGAAAGGTACATAAACGACGAACCTTTCTGCGGCATTCCCAAGCCTAAGATTGACTTCTTCTTAGAAAAGGGGAAAAAAATTGCAACACCTGTCCTTCTGGAGCAGCGTTCAAGGACTCCGCAAATCGAAAAGATTAATACGAACACCCTATTAATGTCCTAAAACATAATAGAGTAGATATCAGAAGACTTGTCAGCTACCTTACGGGACACTGTGGTCGGAGATATCATCTCAATAAAATTAACCTCTCGTCTGAAACTGAGTGTCGACTCTGTCTTGAGGACGAAGAGTCTGCAGGGCACATATTGTGAAAGTTCTGCTGCTGTTCCCCCTCTCAGAAAGCGTATCCTTCTCAGTGAAATTATGACTCCTGAGGGGATCATCTCGACTCCTACGAGAGACATTCCCAACTTCATTAAGGAAGTGGAGAAACTCCTCGTCTAATCGGCTAGTAGGCACGATAGACCTATAAAGGTCGCAGTGCGTTTGAGCTAAATCAACGCGAACATCAAGAGGAGCCAATGCATCTTCAAAAAGTGACGGTTTTGTGGGTTTTGTGGTCAAGAGATATCATTGGATCTTATTTTTTCGAAAATGAGAACGAAAACCACAATACCGTTGATTCTACGTGATACAATGCAATGATAATGGACTATAGTTTTAGAGCTTGTACAGTATGATGCTCCTTTTCAACGAAATCGTATAACTTGCCACATTACGCGTGAGAGTTGAAAGGATTCTTCGAAAATAGCGTCGAAATTTTCAAAAATTTCACGTCGAAATTACCCCCAAAATCGTGCAATTGACTGGACTCATTTACATGCTGATTTTTTAAAAGCAAAGTGTACGTCGATAGGCCAGAAACCATTCAAGACTTAAGAAACAATATCACTGCACCCCTATTGAAAGATGTCATCAACCATTTCAACCATCGGATCGAAGTCTGTAAAGCACGCCGTGATAAACACTTTAGTCATATCATTATTCGTTTTGTCTGGCGGTGATTGGATCCATGAAATCCACAACAAGGGCGGCTCTTGGAACAATGCTGAACCTTCCACCCTTGGACATATTTTTTTTTTTTTAATAAGGGGCTAGTGCTATCACTGACACTACGACCTTTACATATCTATTGTGCATATACTGCAAGAGCATCGCAGCCAGGACCGCGCTAAGAATACAGAAATCCGGTCTCTGGACATGGAGTCCTCATGGCCATGCATCAGTCTTGGGTCGGTCGGAGAGGGGATTCTCTATCAGAATTCCTTCCAGGAAGGAAGGACCAGCGGTATGGTCTGCACGGGAAATGAGCTGGCAATCAATACCGACGGATCCAAAATGGATACCGGTACAGGAGCCGGGATCTATTTCGAATCTCGTGAAATACATACATCGCTCCTATAGACTTTATGATGGCTGTAGTGTTTTCCAAGCTGAGGTCTTCGCAATCAAACAGGCTGCGGTCCTGATTCTTAACAGCTCTCAGGAAGAAGGATCAACATATATGTAGACAGCCAGGCAGCCATTAAGGCTCTGCAGGCAACATAGATAAGCCTCAAGCTCGTCAAAATCTGCAAAGAGAGGCTGGAGGAGATATCAGATATTATTATGGTGACGGTCTGATGGATGACAGATTATTCCGAAAATGAGAAGGCGGACGAGCTAGCTAGAATAGGATCAGGCGCAAACTCCGCGCAGATCACAACTGAATTTAAAACGCAACTCAGTAGATTCTACAGAGAAATAGAGGCGGAGGTAATAGTGAAGGCCAATAAATCGATAGTATCATGGATACATGAGCAACGGCTAGATCAACATGGCTCATTTATGATAAGAGAAAGTCTGCTAAAGTTTAGTCGTGGGAATATTCGATTGGCGGTGGGCGCGCTCACTGGGTACTATACGATATCCTACCATGCAGCCAGACTAAGCCAGCCTTACAATGAATTCCGCAGAAGCTGCAGGGGCGAACAGGAAATTGCGGGTTTCTACTGGTTAAGCGTTAACTGGGCGTTACGTGAGCCTTGACCTTTCGTCAATAGGGCATCCGCTCAGTTAACCTTACCTGTATCATTGTTCATATATAAATGGCATCGATATGCCCAACAATAGATAGATGTAGTCTTAATTTGCATTTACTTTCCTGTACCTCATTTGGCCAACTCGTGTATTTTGAACTAATAAACAAAATAAAAATTGTATTCCCTACGAAAAACCGTTATTGTGTGAATGTTGCGACACAATTTATTACCTTGCGTCGAGCACATCAACATATAGAAAAACAAAAGCTACAAACCTGGACTTGCGATAGTTAAGACCCTGGTCGCGCGATCCCTTGAAGCTGTGGAAAAAAAATTGTAAAACAACACTTAGCAAACAACATCAGATAAAATGCAAATGATTAGAACAGAAGCACATTTAGGATGTAATTGTTATTAGAACAACACTAAAAACGTTTGACAACAAAAATGCTAAATATTCAAATGTAAATCGAGGTGGGATGTCGACTCTTCACATCCCTTTTCGTTGTTCTTTTTTTTTTTTAATGAATGCTCGCATTATTTTATTTTTAATGGTATTATAGCTATTGTATGCATATATATGTAAAGACTAAAATAACGTTAGTTTTTATGTGGCAATCGTTTAGTAAATCAGCAGATCAGTTAAACGAACCTTTGCCGTCTTAATGCGCCGGCATCTGGAGATTGCTCGCGCAAATCGTGGCTCGATCCTCGACTGTTTTTTTTTTACACCACGCGCAATTTATTTATAGTTTTTTTTCAATTTTTACGATAAATACATTCAAAAAAAATTGTTGTTTTGTGATAAGTCCAGTTGAAGTTGTGTTTGAAGTGGAATAGAGTGCAGTGAAACACACATTGTTGACAATAGTATACAAAGACAAGGAAAATAAAATGAAATAAAAACAAAAACAATAATGTAATGAAACTTAATTTACAAAAGATATAAACCAGGCTTTAAATAAGAGATGAAATATAAAACAAAACAGAAAACAACAAGATAGTGCCCTCGGTTTTGGGTGTATGTCTACTTACACTGGGGTCTTGGCTGTACGTGACATTTTGCGTACATCCCTGCTGCCGGGCGGCAGTTGTTTGGGCTTACAGGCTCGGTCGACTTCTGTTTGACGGCGTGCTGTATTCTCCATGAACTCTTTGTGATCCTCAATCAATTTTTCGAGTGGTGGAATATCATCGGGCAGTGATTCTCGCTCCAGGTCTTGAAAAGAAAAGAATAACTCAGTCTCTTTCAAAAACTATTAAAGACGCATGGGTTTATACTCGTGTCGCGTACTGTACAGTTCACATTAAAACTACAACTTACTTGTTAGTGTCGTTTCAAGTCCCTGCAACCATGCGAGTAAGTCTTCAATGTTCTCATCCAAATCCTTCAACGATTGCAGGTGTTGCTCAAGTTTTGCCTCACGATTAATCGCCCACTGAGATATCTCATCCCATCGAGTTTGAATTATCTGAAGCCAATTCTTAATGATTGGAATGGCATCGGGGTAAGCCTTCTCAATAATCTCCTCGGCCAGTTGGAATGTTTCCTTTTTCAGTACCTCACGTTTACGCAAGTCTTTCATGAAATCCGAGTGTATTTCTAGCAAGTCTCTGGCAATCTTCTCATCGTCCGGAGCGTTTTTCGCGTAACGCAATTTATTTTCAGCATGATCTAACCAATCGAAGAGGTTTTGTACATTATTATTCAGACGTTCGGCGTCCTTTAGTGCCTCTCGCAATCGTTCACCGCGTCGCGATGTGGCATCCTTTACATCGTCCCACAGTGATTGAAGCTCGTCCAAAGAGCGCGTTATGTCTGCATTACTCGGACTCTTCTCCAAATCACGACCAGACTTCATAACGCCTTGCATTTGTGCCGATCGTTTTTGTAAATCTTGTTCCAGATGCTTATGATGATCGTAGAGACCGTTTACAGTCTCAAAGTCACCATGCACGGGTCCATTCTCATTCAATCGACTCCTGGTCTTCTTCAACCAGTCCAGTAGTTCTTGTAAAGCATCGGAGAATTGACCGGACAACAGTAACGCCTCTTCGAGCTTCCTCTGCCGATCAACACTCTTCGACCAAACACGCGTCCATGTTTCCTTGAGTACATGTAGCATTTTACTTAGAACGGGCTCATCTGTTTTAGGCGCCCGATCCATGAGATTCTTTCCTGCTCGCATTGTAGCATCGTATTGCGGTTGCTTGGCATTCAACTGACGATGCGTATCCTTGAGTTTGATTATATGCTTCTTAATTTTCTGCGGATCTTTCGATGACGCTGCTTCAGCAGTGAGTTTATTGAGTACCTCTTCGACTTCTTGCAACCATTGGATCATGTTGGTGTAAGCATCGTTGAATTCTCGTGCCTCTTTGTATCCATGATCCAAAGCACGAGTACGTTCGGCAGCCTTGCTTACGACACGTTCCCACCGATGTTGTACGGAAACGAGGAGATTCTTGATCAAAATAACATCTTGTTTCTGACTAAAGTATTTTAGATGAGTTCCCTTCTTGTCCAGGAGGAGCATAGCCTCACGATGGGTGCTCACATCCTTTTGAAGAATCTTATGTTCTTCGATTTGGACTTGTATGGTCTCGAGAACGCGAGAAACAGCCGGAGCGGTACTCAATTGCTTCTCGGCTTGCGTAAGCCATTCAACAAAGCTTTGCAAAGTATCATGGAATTCGGTTGCTTCCTTAAGAGCTATTTCTAGTTTGATCTTCTTGTCGGACGCACGAGATATAACGGCATCCCAACGTTGCTTGAGCGTACGCAACATATGCTGGAGATTACTTGTCGGGACTTTCAATTGATTTTGTCGTTTGATATAGTCCAGACCCTGAGCTTGAATTGTCTCTACTTTAGCTCGATTCTCTTCCAATTCATTATAGACCTCCATGAACCTTTCCAACTGTTCAGTTGCTGTTTCTGGTAGTCCACCGACTGGTTTACTCGTACCAATCACTGCATCAACGTCACCCAACCAACCCAATATGTCTTGAACCTCGGCAATATAACTTTGAGCTTCGCGCAGAGCCTCTTCTAACTCATGCTGACGATCAGATGATTTTCGTATAAGATTACGCCATTCATCGTTTAATTTACGTAACTTCTCTTGCGTTGCGGATGCTTCTAAAGAGCCCTTTTCTGATTCGATTAATCGACGACCCGCATCGATCAGTGTGTCGACAGAGCTTTGATGTGCTTGTATGTCGTTGGCCAATACCTTTAACTTCGCAAGTTCGACTTCAACCAATTGGGGATCGCCGGGAATCTAGAAAACAAAAAAGAGAGATCCAACAGTAAGTGGACATATAGATCATACATAAATGTTAGGCAATTTACAGGTTTTAATTGATCCAAGGTCTTGTCCGTCTTGTCGATCCACACAAGCAGCTCGTTGAGGGCATGTTGGAATTGTCCCAAATGTAAGAGAGCATGTTCCAATTGCTTTTGACGGTCTACCATGCCACGGAGTAGATTATCCCAGCGACGGTTTACCGTGGCAAGTGGCTCTTTAATAGATGCTGCTTGCTCGGGTGATGTTCTTTCTGTCAGCTCACTTGCTTGCCTGTAATATCGTAGAAATAAGTTAGGATCGAAACTGACTGACATGATGAGCATATCATGCAAAAACGATATATCTATAATAAGCACTAATACCAATAAGCAATTGGACGGAAAAGTTATTATTTTGTTGTAACCGGAATGTATCCACGAAAGCAGGTTAATGAGTAGTCGTGTTTGAAGAACAACGTTGATGTTGGGAGATATCATTATTATCATTGTATACCTTCACTTGTTGGACACTGCAGTGCGAAGTTTCACACTAATTCGTTGATTAGTTTACTTTTGGCAGGCACTTGCGTTAGACGCCATTTTAGTTGTTTGTCAACAAAGAAAAAGAGCAGTATCGTATGACAATTCGCTGTTTTATTTTCGAACAGGTAAACATGGTAATTTGGATGCTAACTATATTGCTCCTTCGCTATCGATGATAGTGAGATGGGGAGTTGAAGGAAAGTCTTATTTCATAATAAAAATGCATACAAAATGGCGATATTGTACGAATCGCGCTACGAATTGCTGCGAATAAGGCTTCGATAGCTTTCAAATTTACCAGTTCTTACTCCGTACGGCTTCTTTTTTAAAAAATATGAGAAAAATTAGCCGCTGAATAAATGCCAGTGCCAAAAACAACATTATTCTCGTGACAGAGGCCTATTTTGGACATTAAATCACATTTTTCTAAATGAGCTCGCCAAAATAGCAGTAACGCCAAGAAAAGTGTATACAGCTATTAGGAAATTACATCAAAGATTAAGAAGAATAAGTAAGAAAGATTGTTGAATAACAACATCACACCAAACACGACCACTTATTGACCAGACCTTGCATATACGGCGTAATCTGTAATCACACATGCATTCATTACGCACTCAGCTCTTTAATTGAACTCAAAATAAAACTGCTAAGGCGTTAATTGAGTGCAGTACCTACCACTGATTAAGCAATAGCAAAAAAATTCTAATTAATCAGTACATGCATCGAAAAACAACACTCAAACTAAACATAAAACAACATTTTGTCTAACTATGTACGTATGTGAATCTTGCCTTTCCAACGTTCTATACCCCGTACGAATTGATGATATAATCGTTTAAATCGAATTTATTCGTAAGCAAATGAAACAGAGAAACATACATGTGATCGTGTATAATAAGAGAGTAATCTTTACAGAGAGAGAGAGAAAAGGAGAACAACATACCTGTTGAGAGCTTCCACTTCGACCATATGCGGATCAACTTCATCTTTAAAGCGTTTCAACTGTTCTATCTGCTTTTTGACAGCATCAATATCGGAACCAATGGGTCCAAGGCTACCGAAACGCTCCTCTGCCTTCGACAAGAACTTCAATAGATTTTGTAGAGTCTCATGGAATTCCATTGCCTTCTCCATGGCATCAATTAAGTTCTCCTCACGTCTGGCATATAAAGCGGTTATATTATCCCAAGCATGGTCCAAGTCTTCGATGTGTTTCTTAACCTCAGGTTTATCAGGCTCACCGCAGAGCGACATTAAATTACTACCCGTACGTCGTACCTCTTCAACTTCCGGTTTGGTCTGATCGATTTCATGGCGAATTTCTTGCAATGCAACCTGTTGCTTTTGAATGTCTTGCGGTTGAGCGGCTGGAGGTTCTTGAGATGAAAGTGTTTCCTCCAGATCTTTCAGTGTTTTCATAATGGTATTCAATTGCTTCCAGAATTTCTCAGCAACTTTGAGTACATCCTCGAGAGAGTTACCCCGCTTCTTTGTCGCTTGTTGTACATCATTCCACAGGTTATTGAGTTTTTCGAGTTTCTTCTTGATATCACGAACAGCAGGATCAGATCGATTACCAGCTTTAGCAATAACATCATTAGCTGCTCGTTGAACAGCTGCAAGTGCTTCGGTACGCTTATCCAAGTCATCTACTATAGCCGAATTGTCATCAATTTGCTCGCGTATCTTCTGAGGCAAGGCAGAAACTGGATCAAGCTGGTTAACTTGCTCGACTGTGTTGGCTAAAGCGCGTAGCATACCCTCGAGCTTGTCCGAAAACTGACTAGACTCTTGAAGAGCATTCTCCAAGGCGTTCTGTCGCTCTCGTAACTCGGTGCGTAGAGCCGCATATCGCGAATTGTCAGAGTCAAGAATCTCGTTAATCTTCACCGCATCGTCCTCGGAAACGATGGCTCCAAGAGCTTCACCGGTTTTATTCAACTTATCTAGCAATGGCTTATGCTCGGAGATAGACTGAACCAATCGTTCATTCTTATCCTGTTGCGATGCGATCTGATCGGGTCGAAGTGCCGGCATACTGAGCATTGAAATTTGTTGTTCCATATCATCGAGCCATGTCGCGAGACCGGCATGAGAGTCAGCAAAGTGCTCAGAGAGTGGCAGTGCCTGTTCAAGAACAGCCAAACGTTCGCTGCAAAGCTGTATGACTGTATCGACTACTTCCTTCAGATCTTCTAGTTTCTCACGTAGAACTGTGGTGTTTTCATTTTGTGATGACTCACGTAATACCTTCTTTGCTGCAGCAGTTACGTCACGAACACGACCTTTCTGGCTGGAAATATCATCGTTAATCGATCGATGTTCTTGCAATTGCGAACGTACAAGTTTGGGCTCCATTGCTGGTAGTTCGGCTTCTCGCAAACTTGCGTCCATATCTCTGAACCATTCCAGAAGTTCATCAATATCACCGGTGACCTCCTTTGCTCGTTGATTGCTGAGATGCAATCGCTCCGCTTTGCGTTGAATTTGTTCGACAATTGCATCGAATCTACGATTGTCCCTGGTGACTAAGCTCTCGATGGTAGCAGCTCCTTCACCGGGTGAAATCTGACAAAGTTGTGGACCGACGAGATTGATAGTATCCAAAACCGGACGCATATCGGCCAATTCAGTTTCCAACCGTAGAATATCAGTCTGACGAGGCTCGCTGGTGGACAGAGCAATTTCGGCCTCTTGCATCCAGTTTATGAGACGATTGTGTGCATCATGGAATTGTTGAACAAGTGGCAGTGCATTCTGAGTATTCTTCAGGCTGTCGCCGCCCTTATTTGTAAGCTCACCATAGCGTCGTTGTAGTGAATCGAGTTTGTCCTTTAGTTGAAGCGCTTCATCGTTGGAAATATGCTTCATTAACTCAGATCCAGTTTCGACGGTAGACTCGACATTAGGAGCATGACTGGCAATGTTTTCATTGAGCTCCAACAGATGATCCATTTGTTCGAGTATTTTCTCCGTGTGGACGGGTATAACGCGGAAGTGTTGCAGTTCTTTCTCCATGGTTTCCATCCAAGCGACAAGTTCTTGATACGTCAAGACAAGGTGACGTAAGCCTTGACGTGACTCGGCAAGCAATTGTCCAACATTGTCACTGGCATCCACAAGTGTGGTGTATCTTTCAGTGATCGTTCGTACCTTCTCGCCCAACACGACAGCTTCGTCATCACTAACCAAATGCATTAGTTGTCCGGCAACATCTGCTAGTTCCGAGAAGTCTGGCTTCTTCGATATGATTTCGTCATGCAAATGCGAATGCTCGCGGATTCTTTGTTGAATTTTCTCTTCGTCCGTTGGTATCAACTCCATGTTCTTGACTGACTTCTCAGATACGTCCAGCCATTGATTTAGAGGAGTGAATTTATCATGGAAATGCTTAGCCACTTTCATGGCTTCCTCCAAATCATTTTCCCTTTGCTTAGCGCCATCGGTTAATGTATCAAAGCGGTTCATGAGCTCCTTTAATTGCCCTTCAATTGCTGCCTTCTCAGATGCATCACAATTGCCGGCAACCTCTTTTCCCAGATTAAATAAGGATGACATTGAGTTTTGCCTGTCCAATAGCATTTTCTTGAGGAATTTCTGCTCTTGCAATTGAGCCTTGACGACCTTGTAGTCAGCGCTTGGCGGTTTTTGATTAGCTACCATTTCTTCAGTGTCAAATAGCCACTTCGAGAGACCGTCAAGGGCTTCTTGGAATTTACCAGATTGTAAAAGGGCCACATCCAAGCGACGACTACGTTCGTTCAACCTTTCTTTCAGGTCATTCCAACGATCATTTGTTTTTTCCAAATCCCTTTCGACAGCCGAAGTGGAAACTCCACTTTGAGCTGATCGGACAAGATCACGACCCAAGCGATTGACTTCATCCACGTGCTGGGTTAAAGGCTCTACGTTCTTGTTTTGGAAACGTCGGAAATCATCCTGTTGACTCCTAATCTGTTCCAATTCGGAACTAACCGGCTTCATTCGCTTCAATTCATCGCTAATATCCTTGATATCGTCTAGAACGCGCGACTGTAGATCGTAGAAGTTTGTCAAGTCAGCCAAAGCAGTTTGAAGGGCATCATCGTGCTCCTTAGCACGATTCTCCAAGCGACCCAATGTTTTCTTCAACGAATTCACTTGCTCTCTGGTTTGGACAGTGTCTGGAGAGAATCCAGAATCGACCAAGACCTCGCTTGATTGTTCGACTTCGCCTAGTCGGTCTGCCATGCGCTCCAGTTTACCCTGGATTCTACCATTCTCATCTATCTGAGCTTGAACAACCTTAATTTCGCGCGCCGGTGGTGATAGATTTTCCACGGCATTTTCTAAATCAGCAAGATCGACACTGAGTCCTTTAACTTGCTCGTTGAATTGAGACACAGCAGTTGCTGCTGATTGAAGTTCACCACAACGATCATCCAAACGTGATTGCAGATCAGATATGCGATCTTCTACGTTATCGACTTCATCGGCCAAATGATTTGCATCTCCACCCGCGGAACGAGCTTCTGATGTTATATCCTTTGCCATAGACCGCAGGGACTGTAGGGGTTTCTTCAAATGTACAACTTCTTCCCTAATGGCTTTAACGCGGTCCAGAAGTTTCGGATCTTTAGCAGCTCCGCCCAAAGAGTCATGGGCAGCTAGTCGATCTTCACATCGACCAACGGCGTGATCTAAGTTCCTCAATTCATCATTGAAATCACTCAAGCGTCGGGAGCAGGATTCTATTTCTTGGGCTCTCAAAAGCAAGTCGTTGTTTAGTCTCTCCCAACGATCGCGCATGTCCTGGAGCTCGGCTTTAATTGGATCCTTGTCGACATCACAGCCGGAAAGGAATGTTTCGCCTAAGCTCTTGGTGTTTTCAAATTCGCCGGTTTTCTTCCACACTTCGCTGCGGAAGGCTTGCAAGTCACGAAGTCGTTGATCTAATTGATTCTTATTGAGAACACCTGGTTTCAAGTCAGATAGCTTATCCTCGGCGCTGCGCAACCAAGAGAGGAATGCTTCGGAGTTTTGGGAATACTTCTTACAGTGCTCCATGCACGTTTGTAGCCGGGTGTGACGGTCGACAGCATCTCGACGCAATTTATCCCATTGTTGTTGAATACGTTCAAGATCGCGTTGCACCACACGATCCTGAGCGGCACCTGATCGCTTGGCCACGTCTTTGCCTTTGTTTATCAACATGATGATCTCATGCTCACGGGACATTACCTCCCGGTAAATGGGCTCGTGTGTATCAATCTGGTGCTGTAGGGTTGGTTTATGTGCTGATATCAACAGACGATCACTTAAGTTAGCCAATTCGCTTGATAGCCAACCGAGAGTTTTGGAGCAGCTTTCTGCAAATTGACGACCATCCTTGAGTGACGACTCAGTTTCTGCTTTCTTGGTGTCCAATTTCTTTTGCAGAGCTTGGTATTGTTTCTCCAGAGCAGCAACACGTCCGTTCACATCGGCTCGGGATGCAGGATCACCAAGAATATTGCAAAGAGCAGCGGCTGATTGTTCAGCATCGGCAAGAAGCGGTCTTTGGCCCTCGAGCTGTCTTTCTAGGTTCTCGATCTTACGCAAATTTTCTTGTGCTTCTCCATCCAAAGGCAATGCATCTAGATTGTCGCTGATTGTGTGCAGTGCATCTCGCAGACGTCCAATAGCAGCATCGAATTCCTTGCTACTATCCACAGCGCCACCAAGACTATTGGCACGATCATCTAAACGACCAACTAGATCGTCCCATTTGCTCTTAATATCGTTGAGTTTCTTTACAACAGCTTGTCCCTCGGTCGATGTTTCCTTGAGATGTTCCAAAACTTCGTTGCCAACTTCTTGTAAATGATTCAATTGTGGCTGTTGTGATCGGAATTCTTCGCGTAACACCTGAACCTGTTGCACTTGGCTTTGAACCATTCGTGGATCGGATGAAATCGGTCCAAGGACTGTCAACATCTTTTCCTTGCTGTTCAGCCAGTTCTTAAGGTTGTCGTGAGTGTCTAAGAAATCTTTGAGTTGCTCGGAGAAGGTAATACGATTTTTGCATAGATCGTTTACGTTCTTCCATCTTTCTACGATATTGTCTTGCTCTTGACGTAGAAGATCTGCTCCCGGCACGTCTGGTTTGCGACGCAGGAGATCCTTTACTTGGGCCTTTGTGGAATCCAGTAGACTTTGCTTTTCGTACATATCTTCGAGAATCTTGCGTGCTTGCTTAGTGCTCCTTTCAGCTTCGTCTTTGTTGGAAATGAAGTCTTTCGGCACCTGTCTTTGGATTCGATCCAAGAATGAGGACAGGTTCTTAAGACTCTCGTAGTGTTTCTTTATCTCGTCGTTCAGGCTGTCTAGCTCGCTTTGACGATCACTTAGACGAACTCCAATTAGGCTGTAGCGATTGTTAATTTCGCTGAGTTGTTGTTGAATCGGTGATAGATCGGAAAGCTGGAATCCATCCTGGGAAGATCTGCGGCTACCAAAGCCACTGGATCCGGGCGATAGTGGCGACAGAACTCCTCCCTTTGTTGGACTAGGACTCCTTGCATCACCGGATAATCGCCTGAGTGGACTGACTCGTTTCACCGGACTATAGGCCGATCGTTTACGTCCAGGGCTCTCAGGGCGTATGAGTGCATCGTATTGGCTGCCCAAATCGTTCACCTTATCTATAGTAGATGCATAACCTCTGTAATCCTTTACAATTGGCTTAAGCTCTTCTGTTTGTTGCCGAATTATATCAAGGTCCACAGCTACTGGCGCTAATGAATTTGTTCGTGCTTCAATGCTGGCCAACCAAGACAGTACCTGATCCTTAAGGCTTTCGTAAGCAATTTGCTGTTCAGCCTTTTGCTTCGACAGTTTTGTCTTTTCGTCCAAGCTAATGTCCAAGTTTCGCCATAATGATTCGAGTGCCTTAACACGGTCGCGCACCACGCCAGTGTCGGTCACATCACGCATACTTATGAGTTCCTTGCCATTACGAATGCAATTTTCGTACGTCGGGCTTAGGTTGTCCTTTTTACGAGAAAGTTCCGTCATCTTACGTGCTAGCTCCTCATTGCCAAGCTGTCCAAGTTCCCTGCTATCCAAGGATTCTTGCAGAGACACCACTTCCTGTTCGACACTGGTGATTTCATTCGTAAATCTGTTGAGCTGCTGAGAGATGTCCTCGAGGAAATCTCCCCGTTTAACGGCCTTATCAAGCAGTTTCTCGTACTTAATCGTCACGTCATTCAATTTTGCTTCAACCTTCTTTGCGATTCGCGCATTTGATGCTGTTGTAACAAGGTCATGTGCCGAAGATGCTACACTATCGATGCTAGCTTGATGGGAGTGTAAATCAGCGAGTAGTGCCTTATGCTCACGCACTTGCTCCTGAAGGCGTTCTTTAATCAATGATGCAGGACGGAATTGTACATTGAATTTATCTTCGACTTGATTGACCCATGTCACTAGGCCATCCAAGGCGTCTTGTACACCTTGTGATTGAACTAAAGCAGTTTCCAAAAGCTTGCAGTGGTCGCCAAGTGCTTGTAGAAGTTGATTATACTTGTCGGCTACTTCCTCAACAGGCATTTCCAATAAATTTATTTCTGTCGGGCTTAATTGGCCGGTCAATGAGCGCAATAGAGCTCCTAGCGAATGTTGGGCATTTTCAATCAATCGGCCTTGAGACATAAATTCATTGTGCAAAGCTTTAGCAGCGTCCATTTGCTCTTGAACAGTTTGCGGATCGGCACCAATTGGCTCGTTAAGTATCTGCGATGCACGCGGTTGAACGCTGTGCAACCAGTCTCTGACCTTTTCCAGGGCATTTTGGTATTCACGTTGGCGACCACCTAATCCAGAGAGGCGATCGGACAATGCATTGACACGATGCAATAAATCTTTGTATTGTGCCGAGACCAATGAAACTTCTTGGCGAATGGGACTCTCAGCGCTCGATAGTGGTTCAACGTGCGGCAATCTCTCTGGCAATGATGTACGGAATTCATTGAGTATTCCCAAATATTCCTTACCCTCGTCGACGAATTTCTGAGCTGCCATCGTGATAAATCGCAAATCGGCTTGATGTCCGATAACATCACTTATGAACTCGCGAATCGAATCGGCTTGACTGGAGAGTCTAGTCAAATCGGACAATGATTTCTCCTTATCCTCGAGAGTTCTTCTTGCCGATTGTAGCCAGTTGAAGAATACCTCCAATTCGGTACGTAACTTGGACAATTCGTCACGGCCAGATTCTAGACGTTTCAATAGACGTTGTGTACGATCGGCGGCGCGATCAACTCGCGAGCGCAGTTCACGGCCAGAATTTTCTAAAGTGGTCACTTCGGGTGCGGAAAGAACGTCTCCACCGGTTAGAACGATTTGCCGGATTTGTTCTAGACATGATGCTATTGGCCGAGTTTGGCTTTCAATTTCGTCCTTTATTTGCTGTTGGGAGAAAAGGGTACAGAGAAAAGTGTTAAGTATAAATCAGAAGACCGGGAATTCGGCTGGTTTCTTTTTGAATTACATGCTATTTGGGTGTATGTATGTAGGTGACACAGATCAAACCCTCCGGTGTGAAGTGAATTTAATTATATTTGAACAACAATACTGGACACTAGCAATACGAGGCATGGCAATGAAGTTCCGGGAATTAAGTCATAACTCGGGAATTGACAACACTGCGGAGGAGCCTTTCTTTCAGTTTTCCTCCAAGTCTGCACTTGTGTATAGAGACAAGTATATGTCGATAACAAGGAAATGAGGTGAGATCAACCGGGCAAAAAGTGAATGAGAAACTGTGATATCTATCACGGCGACTGCTACAAGGAGAGAAAGCAACGCTTATTCCGATGCGGATTTGTTATTAGAGGTAGACTTAGGCAAAAAGTCATGAGCTTTCGGCATGTAAGCGAACGCATCAAGGCTAAACGCGCAAACATCAGCCTAATATAAGCTCACGCCCCTACCGAGGACAAGGATGACGTTACAAAAGACGACTTCTACGATCTCATACTAGGAGATTTAAACGCGAAACTGGGCAAGAAAGTCGCTTTTGATAGGGTCATTGGCAAGCACAGCCTACACAACACCACCACAACACTACCATCGATCGAGGAGAGGGAGAAATGCTATCGCAGGATTGACGCTCGTAGGTTTTATCAACGAATAAAACAAACATGTCAGGGATATAAGGCCTGCAGGGACGAAAATGGAAACCTAGTAGTAGATTCACAGTCAGTACTAAGAATCAGGAAAGACTACCTCTGCAGACTGTATAACGGCTATGACAAAACAGATTCCGCTGTCAGGAAGAATAGCCCATTCACAACGGACGATGCTATTAGCGAATTCCGTCCCCCTGACCTCGACGAAGTAAGGAATGCTTTCTCTAAGCTTAACTCCAACAAAGCTGCTGGAGGAGACGGACTACCTACTCTTTAAGGCAGCTACAGATGACCAGCAGACTCTGGAAAACAGCAGCGAGTTCCAGATCGACACACACCATCCGTTTGTCGACTTTGAGGTCGCATACGATAATGTACATAGAGACGAAATATACAGCGATGTCTAGTTTTGACATCCCTGCCAAACTCGCAGCTCCATCAGGGTAGGAAGCGACTTGACCGAGACCTTTAATGTAAAAAAAGGTTTTAGACACACCTTATAACGTTTTGAACATTGTGCGAGCGAAGGTAACAGGGAGGGGGAGAGTTTCGCGCAGGTTGATGCTTTTCCACACAATCTGAACGGAGTGCAGTGGTTTTTGGGTCGTTCACTACTCTCAGGGGTGGTTTGTCCTACATAGGACGAGAGCCGACCAAATTTCGCGTTGGTTATAATTCACAGTAATTCGTTCATGCACTTTTGGTGTTAATATTGCATACACAGAGGATGAGTGAGAGCACCGTGGCCCAGTGGGCAGTGTGTTGGCCTCTGACGCCGATGACACGGGATCGAATCCCGACACATCGAACGTATTTTTCACGGTGTTTCTCCTCAGCAGGGTTCTGACAAAACCCCCTGTAGTAAAATCGTCATGAAAAGCTTCTCGAAATTCGCCGTTCGGAACCGGCAATAAACTGTAGGTCCCTTTCACCTATGGGAAAATGAAATCACACACAACATGGGTGATTGAGAGAAGCTCGGCTCAGGTCCTTCATAGACTGTAACGCCAACATACATACATACATATACTGTGAGTGTTATGCTTGCAGCAGTACGTTTGGTCGCTTTCCATTCACAACTGTGTTGCATACTTTTTTCCGTATAGGGATTGCTTTTTCTTGGCTATGGAACGAATTTGAACTATGGACCTTCGGCACGACGGTCGATGATGTTAACCACTGCACCACGGCCACCCCACGTCCAACGTCCTTGGAAGGATCGTGCAAAACTCACTAGTCAATACAAGGGGCACGATCTTTTACAAGTCCATACATAGGCCGCATGGGCCGATGATATTGACATAATTGGATGAACTCAGCGAGATATCATTGAGGCCGAAGCGGCTAAGATGGGACTGGCGGTAAATGAGGGCAACACGAAATATATGCTGTCGTCGAAAAAGGACACGAACCACCGGCGTCTTGAGCAAGGCGCACATATTGACAGGTATAATTTCGAGGTGATCAAGGACTTCATCTACCGCAGTGATATGCAGCAATGACATCAGTGCTGAAAGCAAACGCAGAATAATTATTGCTAACCGGTGTTTCTTTGGTCTCGGGAGGCAACTAAGAAGCAGAGCCCAAGCCCAAACCAAGGTGACCATATACAAGACCCTTATGGCGTAGAGACATGAACCTTATCGAAGGCGGATGAGGACGCCCTTGGTCGTTTTGAGAGAAAAATCCTGCATACGATTTTCGGCCCGATCGGCATAAACGGTGAGTGGAGGAGAAGACTTAATGAATTCTACGGACTGTACAGCGACATGAACGTAGCACGGCGTCTGCGGATCCAGCGCCTAAGGTAGCCAGGTCATGTAAAGCGCGTGGAAACCACAGTTCCGGCCCGGAAAGTCTTTGAATTTAACCCTGAGAGGCGACGCGGTCGAGGAGAGCCAAACATAAGACGGCGCTCGCAAGTGGAAGAGGACCTCAACCAACTAAGCGTGCGGAGCTGGACATTGCTGGAGAAAGACAGTGCAGGTTGGAGATGTTTTTTTAAAGGTCCCAAATGAGCTGTACCGCCGATGGAGGATAAGATGAAAAGAGAACAGCATTTCTCCGTGATTCGCCTTTTTATGGAAAAAGAGCAGAATTGCTACGAGACTCACTTTTTTATTTCCGGGTATTGTCATTTAACTTAGCTCTACCAAAAAAAAAATTATGTCAATCCAAATACAAATTCAGATTTTAACAGACATATGGATAGAGCAGTATTGATCTGTGATTCGCTTCTTTATGGACATATGAAAAAAGAGCAGTGTCGCTCAGGGATTCGCTTTATTATTTCTTTGTGACATATGAAAGAAAGGGAAGCATTGCTCCCTGATGCGTTTTTTTTATGGACATGTGGAAAAAGAGCAGTATTGCTCAGGGATTCGCTTTATTATTTATTTGTGCTATGCTTTAAAAAATCACACAAATCCATTCATTAATTTACATTTTAACAGGTATATGGAAAAAGAGCAACATTACTCCGTCATTATTTCGCCTTTTAAAAGATATACGGAAAAAGAGCAGTATTGCTCAGAGATTCGCTTTTTTATTTTTGAAAGCATAAATGTGCGAGCAACCGAAAGAAAATATTCATGTTACTTGCGTAATGCTATTGTAAAGCCATCAAAGGGCACGAATTTTGGAAAAAAAAAAAAAAAAAAAAGGTGGACGCCGTTTTTTCTTTTAAGAAACCCAAAAACCAAAACAAAAAGAAACCAGCTTATAAATATAGGACCATGAACATATGTATCACTTACCTTGAGAGAGTTAATCTGATTACGCAGATCATCAATGTTCTCCCTGGGACCTCCCACACGTCCAATTTTCAGCTCTACCGTACCTACCCACTTGAGCAGTTCATTCACATTCTCCTCGCACAAGTTAAACTTTTCAAACACCGCTTGCTAAATAAAAATAAATCATAATTATCATTAAAAAAACCAAAAATAATAAATATTTACAAATGGGATATTGGAAAATTGGGATATTTTGGAAAAACCAAAAGAAATTTCACTTCAAGTGAGAATTAAAATGATTTTAAATTGAAAGATAAAATTGTTTATCTGTCGTATCCATTTTTTTTGTTTAAAAAAAAAAACACAAAATATAAATTAGAAATTGTAAAAAATGTAAGCGAAAATATTCAAAGCATGCGTTTTTGGTTTTTTGTGTGTGAAAGCTATAAGCACCAACCCAAACGTTAATTTAGTTGCAAAAAAACACAAAAATAAATTGTTAATTTCAATTAAGTATTTAAAACACAAAAAATTAAAAATAAAACCTGAAAACAAGAATGAAACACATTAAAGCTGGAAAAACAAAAGAACACAATACAAGAGTAACAAAACAGAAAAATAATACAAAATCAAAATGTAGATAATTAAATCGCACATTTACCTTTATATTAAAGCATTTTGCGCTTTTCTAAAATCAATTCTTGATTTTATATTTAACAAAAAAGACAAAATAAAATCGATTTTTTCGTATAACATACGCGCCATTCCTTAATACCTATTTTCGACAGGCAAAAAATGATTTTTTCTTTTATGACAATATGTATACGTAAGATACTTTGAGTGTTGCGGAATTCGGATGAAGGAAAGAAAGGATTAAAAAAATAAAAATAATGAGAAAGGGACGGAGGGGTTAATCGATGAGAAAGAAAGAAATAGAATAATAGGACTTGAGGAAAGCCAATCTTATTTTTAAAAAAAATTCATGCCGAAGCCATTAGTGATGAAAACGTAAAACATGTATAGTCCCAAAACAACAGGGTCGAAAAACAACAACTTATTGACCGTATTATCTGGGTGAGAATTTGCATGAGATAACGGTCTACCTTCTAAATGGTTATCGTAAAAAGAAAACTTTACAAAATGAAATGAAAAGTGGCAATCCTTTGACGTGTTATCTTAAATATTCAATTCACACAATGTCACATTCATGTCCATCTTTAATGTTTATATACACAACAACAAAAAGAAGATAACTTCATTGTGCCATGACCAATTCCGCTCGCGTTTGTCACCAAAATAAACAACAACAAATAAAATCCAAATGAAAAGAAATACTCAAAGATAAAACGAAAAAAAAAAAAAAAATACAGAAACATGCTTTTGAGAATTTCAAGTTGCTGCGCAGTCGCAATAAAGTAGATGAATAGAATGATTTTTTTCTTTTTCTAATGAACAAAGATGTCGAAACGAGAATAAAGTGACATTGTGATAGTGGAAACTTACCCTTTGCTCGGCCGGTAGAAGGTAACCTTTTTCGTAGGCTTTTATTAAGTCAAAACAATTTTTAGGATCATTTTTGTCAATAAATCGACCAGCAATAGGATCAATAAGGCCACTACTTATACTAGTAATTAATGGGCCAATATCACCGGTATTAGGATCACGAACTACAGTTGAGGTGGGATCTATAAGGCCAACTGTGATAGCATCGGTAATTGTTTGTTTTTTACGATTTATTATATCAGGATTGGATTGGAAGGGATCTATAATACATCCAGTTGTTGGGTTATATAAATTGAAATTGATTGCTTCGAGTAATCCAAATGCACGTTTCGGCGTTACAATTAAACCATTGTCGTATGCCTGTTGCAGTGGACAGAGTTTTGAAGTTTTTGTATCCAAAACACTGGCTTTATTGGCATCCATCAGGCCTTTGCGGAAAGCCTCGGACAATTTGACAAGTTTGCCCTTTGCAATATCTTTAACTAGTGCCGATTCGGGATCGATTATACCCTTGCTTGTCGCATCCCTTAATGTATATGTTGTTATCGGCGATGTTTCCATTCTTGGACTATCTTTCTCATCTTCGTTTTGTAGTGGTGGCGTATAGGTCAGCATACCGGTTGATAAATCAAGAATTTTTCGATCAATTGCTTTATCAAATGTTATTGGCTCTTGTTGGTATACTATTAACGTTTGATCGAATGCGAAGAATAACGCTTTCGGATCCACTAGAGTCTTTTTGGTCAGATCAATGCTATTTTTCTCTAACATACTCCTCAAAGCCACAAATTTAAATGTCTGATAATCGCGAATCACAGCCACTTCCGGATCGATGATATTGTAACGAATTGCCTCATCTAAAGTCATTTCGCGTGGTTTACTTATTACTATACTAACAGGCGACTGTCCTAACACTTCTATGCTATCATGTCGTTTAACCATCGATCTCTCGGTAATCGGTTTATTTACTGTAACCAAAAGACCTCGGTTGAATGCTACATCTAAGTTATAGGATGTCTTTGTCTTCGGATCGAGTACCCGACCGTTTTTAATATCAATATCTCCCTTTTCAATTGCCGTATTCAATGGTAAATCAACGCCAGTACTTAAGTTCTTAAACACCGTCGTAGACGGGTCTATGAGACCATTCTGTATGGCCTCGACCAAATCGAAATATTCACCGCTAATAGGATCTACTAAACGACCAGTTTCCGTCTTAAATAACTTCATACGAATAGCTAACTCTAAGCTTAAAAGTTTGCGATTTGTCACTATGAAACCCTTAGCTCTAGCCTCCTGTAAATTAATTTTCTTATCATTCAACACATAACTACCGTCAAGATCATCTATCAAATGCTCGTTTATTGCATTATTTAACCTAAGGTACTTTCCTGTCTTTGGTTGCTTTACTAAACTAGACGATAGACTTACAATATCCTCGACGCAAGCTTCTCTTAAACTCAATTGTCGACCGGTAACTGGGTGAATAACTTTTCTCGTATTAATATCGTAAAAGCCCATCGAAAGTAGTTCGTAAAGGCCAAAACTAGCACTTTCTATATCGATTATAAGACCTAAGCTTAGAGCTTCATTCAAAGACACGAATACGTTACTTCCAGGCTCACGGAAAACACCCTCGCGACGGTCTATTAAACCAGCACGACAAGTGTCCGCCAAGGAAAGTGTCTCCTCATTTAGCTCATCAAAATAGCACGGCAAATGTGGATTGATAATAAACTTTCGCATAGCTTCGAGTAAAGTTATTCTTCGTCCTGTCCGCGGTTCAAGTATCTTTCCAGTTTTATCATCAATCACACCTTGATGGATGGCTCTTTGAACACTGATTGGAGCCCGACTATCTGCTAATAGACCCACACTAAATGCATGCTTAATGGTAACCTTTTGATTATTATACGTAACCTTTCCGATCTTGCCATCAATAACCCCGGTAACGATGGCTTGTGCTAAATCAATATCATTGTAGATACCCGTCTTCATATCCCGAATCTGTACGCCCTCCGTATCAATTAGTTTGTTCTCTACCACGGTGGCTAAAGAGAGTTTTTTACCCGATTTCGGATCAATAAACTGTCCATCTTCCTCGTCGTATACATTTTTAACAACAGCCTCAAGTAGCCTAATAGGTTTCTTAACTTCGACTAAAACTCCGCGATCAAATGCCTCCTTAAAATCAATTCCATTGCCTTGCGAATCAAAAACAATACCTCGTTTAGCATCGATTGTACCTGATTCGACGGCAATCTTAAATGGTACGATAGCATTATTCATATTAACAACAGTCGATTCTGGGTCAAGAATTCCCCTACGAATGGCACCTTCAGTAGAGAGCTTTTCACGGGTTATTGTGTTACTAAATTGTCCAGATTTTGGATCGTAAAGACCCCGGTAAACGGCATCCGGTAGACTGCGTTTACGTTTCTGTGGTATGAGAATTCGATTTTCAAGAGCTTCACTCAGCGTTTGACTTGCCCCCGTAAATGGATCTACAATTAAACCGCGAATTGAATCAACCAATTTGATTTTGATTGCATCGGCTATAGATATAATGGAATTTGTTTGAGGATTCAGAATGACCAGTTCGTTAGGATTGATAAGTTTTGCCGCAATGGCATCATCCAGCGTAACTTGCTTATTATCGATATTCAAAAGACCTGTCGTTGGATCGTATAAACCTCTTAGTAAACAGTCGACTAGTGATAGAGGTTTCTTTGTATTGATCAAATAGCCCTTAACAAAGGCTTGATCTAGGGTCAAATCGGGTTTGGTGATTTTTCCCTTAGCCACGTCAAGCAGACCTTCACTAACGGCGGCCTTTGCAGGCACCAAAACATCTGTGTCACTATTCTTGATTAGGCATGTGTCGAGTTCGACAAAATTCTTATTGATAGCCTCCCTTAAAGTCATCTCTTCACCTGTCGTAGGATTGAGTACTTTACCCGATTTTGGTATGTAATATTCTCGCTGTAAGACTTCAATCAGACTCCATGTAATCCGATCAGTTTGAACTAGTTTCTTTTCGATGCCAACATCGAACGATACTAGCGTATTTAATTTGGTATCTTTTACTTGACCAGTTTCCTTGATAACCAACTTGTCTTCAATAGCATTATCCAAGGAAAGTGTCGTATTACTAATTGTGTCGACGATAAGCGAGATTTTCGGGTCCACTAAACCGATTTCTATAGATTTCTGAACATCAACTTGATTGTTGGACTGACTATCATACAATTTGCCCGATTCGGGATCATATAACCCTTTACGAACGGCCGCCTCAAGCGATATGGGTCTTCGCGAACCCGGCACCAAAAAGCCACGAATGAACGCCTCCTCCATTGAGATCTCTTCCAGCGTTTGAATATCTATAACTGTACCATTCTTGAGATCGACAACTCCCAACTCAATTGCCATACGCAAAGGAATCACTTCACCACTAACTGGATCACGTACCGAAATCGATTGTATATCTATTCGACCATTATTCAAAGCATCTACTATCGAACACTGTTGACCATCGTCCAATATCACCCTACCACTCTCTGGATCAATAACACTTTCAATGGACACAGCTATTTCGGACTTCGGTATTATCTTAACGATCCACTGGCGAGCGACACATTCGAAGAATGGAATCTTCTTGCCGGTCTTAGGATCTACCATATGACCTGAATGTTTGTCTAATAACGGACGTTCAAGTGCTACACTGAGGGGTTCATACTCGTTTTTATTAAAGTTCTTCACTAAAATGCTTTCGGGATCGAACAAGTTCATATCGAAGACAAGAGTTTGGAATGAAATCTTTTGAGATGTACTCGGATCAATGAAGTGCTTATTGTTTATATCGTATATTCCTAATTCGGATAACTTCTCGGGGCTTAAGTCATCCTGATTATCTAAAACATAATTCAACAGCAAGGGATCGGTCACGTCGTGTTCTTTTGGTCTTGTGCTATCTAATGTAGGAGAGGAGGGCTTGTCCGCAGTGATAACTTCACTTGAGACAGCTACCGAGCGAACTCTATCGTCTACGACAACGGGCTCTTCTTTAACCTCCTTACTACCTTTAACTTTGTCTATGAGTTTTTGTGATGCATCGGTGATTGCCACACCGGCGAGGATAGGTGCCCCAACTATAGCCATCAGACCTTTCTTTGCCGTATCGCCAATTGCTCCGGCAATGCTTTCTCCCTTCGGAGTGGTAGCTTCGACTATACTCGCGGGTTGGATAGGTTTATCCTTTTGTTCTATTAAGTCATGTTGGATAGTGAAAGCAGTCACAGGAACAGAAGTAGAAACATTTGTTTGTACGACTTCGACTGTCGTGATAGTATGATCGGAACCTGGTTTTTGTACATTAGGATCAACAGCAGGAGGAACGCTCTCTTTATTGGATACTTCAATTTCTTCTTTTACAAGACTCTCTGGAGTGGTTGTCGAAATCACTGATTCCTCGACATGAATGGGAATAGTTTTGGGTTGCTCCACAGGCGTGTGCTCAGTATGAATCGAAATTGTTTCACTCTTTCCAACAAAAACAAATTCGTCATCAGTATCCTTGAGTTCTTCTGCTTTTTCTGGAAGTATTTGCGGTTTACTTTCTGGAAGCTCCTCTATGACTTCGGACGGAGTAGGCTTTATACTGTCTTTCGTCTCGAGAGGATAATCTTTGCAAGCAACAATTGATCTTGCATCCTCAGTACGGATACTGCTTTCTGGCGCAGGAGTCTTCGGCATAAACATCGAAATAAGTTCATCCTCCCTGGACCTTTGTTCCCTTTCGATTACATTAATTGAAGGTGTAGATGGTTTTACGTCAGCTATCCTTTCTGCAGGCAAATCCCTGGAATCAATTATGTCTTGATGTGCCGGCTCACTGAACTTGCTGATTGTCTCCTTGACAATTTCAATATTTTGACGAGGAGTCGTTCGGATTTCGACTTCCTCAGTTACCTTTGGAGCATCCTTAGTTGGTAGGTCAGTTTGGTGTTTTTCTTCCGTGTATACCTCGGAAATAATTTCATGTGTAGTAGAAGAATGCGTTTGAATGCTCTCTGACGCCGTGGACGTGGATGTGATGAATGTTGTTTCAGTAGACTGCGAGGTTTGAACTCTATCCGGTTCGTCTCTTCTACTATCTCTAGGATATTGATCGTCTTTCTTAGGAATTTCTTCACGTTTTATATTCTCCCGCCGACTTGTATCAACAAAGGTTGGCATCGTCGTTTCCACTTCGATTGAATCCGTTTGCACCGGCTTCATCGAAGAGATAGTTGTTACATCGGTTTTCTCTTTGGTTTTAGTAGATCTTTGAGTGATTTCCTTCACTGTATTTGCTATAGCCATACCAGCCATGACCGGTGCACCCACAACCGCAAGTAAACCTAATTTTGCTGCTTCTGGTATACTCATACCCTTATCCTTTTGACTACTGTCGATTTTAATTTTCTCACTTGGGACGCTGTCCTCAACGCCTTTCTTCACTGTCACATTCACTTCAGTCAATTTTTTCGGTTCGGTTTCCGAAATCTCCTTCCTGATCTCGATTACTTGGAATGAATCATCTTTAGGTTTACTTTCAGGACTTGTAACCTTCGCTTTTCCATCTTCTAACTCCGAGAAGTTCTGTTTAACTTCTTTCGTAGCCAGAACATTCTTCGATTCGGACTCTTCCCTTATAATACCGCTATCCTTGGCCTCATCCACTGTCATTACATGACCGGTTTGAATATTTTGAACTTCGTTATTCGAAATCAACGCATAGCCACGCATTAGCTCAATCGTTTTCGTTGTCACTGTATGTACCGAAGTGACAGTTTCAGTGACAGATGTAATCGGTCCAGTTGAATGAGAAACGACAAATTCGGGAATGGGTTTAACGATTAAGATACCCGATTCGACGGCATCCTTGATTGTTATTATCTCATCGGTTGTTGGGTGTCTCATTACCTTTTTCTCGGTGTTTATTAGTCCTTTTTCCATGGCCTCTTCGATGTGAATTGCATCGCTGTGTGGCGGATACGGGATGGCCATGATAAAATTGTCATCGATTGCCTTCTTGATAGGCATTAGATGATGTGCAGTTGGATGACGAATGTCCTTATGCTCGGTGTCGATAAGACCTCGTTTCACAGCGACGGGGAATGTCATTCCGACTGGCGGAATATCTTCCGCGCCTTTGTGGATGTGGTCTTTATCAAAAACTCCCTTCTCTAATGCTTGAAGAATGTTAAGGGGCTTCTCATCGACAACAACTAGAGATTTGTCCTGATCTATCAAGCCTTTCTCGATGGCCGAGATGATTGTTAAGTCACTGGGTTTGGCCAACTTCGATTGCGGATCAAGTATCTCGCAAATGATGGCTTCCTTGATTGAAAGTTGATCTCCGGTTTCGGGATGAACAATATTAGCACTTACTTCATCGATAAGCCCTTGCTCTTCAAGTTTTGGAATCGAAAGGCTTGAAGCCAGCGGAATTAAGAGTTGATTTCTAGCTTCCGGATTAAGCACTCCATTCTCAACAGCTTGCTGAATAGTGAGAAAGACACCACGCTGTGGATCGAGTATTTTCCCCTGTGTTCCATCGATAAGGCCGAGCTCAAGAGCTTCCGATATGGACACACTATTTCCGTCGCTGTCAATGAAATTTGATTTATTCTCAAGTATATTGCAGGCAGTTTCGTCAATTAAACCTTTTTGTAAGGCATCCTTGGGCTTAACGATCCTCTTTCTCATCTTTTGCAAAACAACCACATTTGATTTACGCTCAATACTAGGCATTCTCTCCTTCATATACTCCCTCTGTGGGCTTCGTGTGCTCGGTGATGATGTTTTTGAATCAAAAGAAAGTTGATCACGGGACACAATACCACGTTCATATGCCACCTCTACGGGTATTTGTTCACCAGTACGAGGATCGGCAACAAAACGTACGCTACGCAAACCTCCTTCAGTGGCCACTAGAGGAGCTCCAATAACCACAAGTATACCTTGTCTTGCGGCCGAAATAAGATCAATTTGATTTCCCAACCCATCGAATATAGTTCCAGCTACTGGGTCCAATACTTTGCGTTCGATTGCTTGCGAAACTGTCAGTTGCTGACCAGTTCGTGGGTCGTTTATTAGCACAACATTTTCACTGATAACACCCTCAATGGCAGCTGTTATAATATTTTCAGTCTTACCGTTCTGGGTAAAGATCACAAGCAACGTCGAGGGATCATATATGACTCCAGGGGCTATTTGCATCGGTTCTGGACTGATTACTTCCCTTTTTAGCGTCTTAATTTCGACAAATTTCGGTGTAGAATCACCTAGACGTGACGATACTTCAATTAAATCAGGTTGTCCTGTCTTTTTTGTTATCTTAATCAACCTCTGATTGGTTTCATCGACATTTGTGCCAGAGTTTAGGATGATTTTGTTCGCAGCAATTGCATCCTTCATGTTATAAATGGTATTTCCCTCAATATAATTGCCCGTACTGTCCAGGATTTTCTTTTCAAACGCGCGGATGGGCGTGATTTTTCGCGAATTCTTAGGATCAATAACGAGCAGGGAGTTTTTGTTTATTATTTGCATTTCAATACATTCCTGGAAGGTAACCAGACGATCGGTGCCTGGAATAAGGAACACTCCCGTCTCTGGATCGAAGTATTTCTGTGAAATCGCTTCGGAAAGCAACCAACCATCGGGTGGTAGCTCGAGTAATTGTTTTTCAGTAACATTTTGATAATCCGTAGCTTGCCGTTCGGTATTGATAAACTCTTGTATTGAACTCTTTGATTTCACATTGATCGCAGATTCTTTTGTACCAATACTGATTGTATTTGAATCGGGAACGATTTGTTTCGTGATAATAGTTATTGTTGACTTGGTTTTCTTACGATTCGACTGGTCGGGATGATGCATTTCCTCGTCACTGACATCGTCGGGCGCCAAAAGACCATAGTTTAAGGCTTGTTGCAACGAGTAAACCTTATTTGTAGACGGATGTTTGAATAATTGACGATTTTCATCAATATAACCGAGGCGAACAGCTTCCGAAAAGGTCAGCGATGGTGTTTCTTTAGCACGATCTTGTGATGTTTCCCGTACGGTCACGTATCGCTTAATCGTTTTAGTAACCGTCTCTGTTGTTAGGGTTATATTCAAGAGGCTATTGAGGAGTAAGGCACCTTCCGGAGTGATAAACTTATTTTGTATAGCCGCATCCAGCGGCACTGGAACACCTGTTTTCCTATCTAATAAATAACCTGTTTTAGGATCTATAAGTTCATTATAAACTAAATCTAATACAGACAACTCCCTAGCATTGTTCTCATACACGCCTATTTTACGTTTAAACATTTCCAATACCTCTGATCGCACGTGTCCCTGTTTTACACCCTCGGCAAGTGTACAGAATTTACCTTTACCTAAATCTAAGAAAAACTCGCCCTCCTTACGTCGTAAAATATCCTTACTGAGGGCTTCATTAAAACTAACAAAATCATTACTATACGGATCCTTGAAACCATCAATATTGAAAATTGATTTCTGCGAAACAGAACTAATAAGGCCACGATCAACCGCTTCCGGTATGGTTATCACTTCGTTTGTTATAAAATCACGATATTTCGATTCGGCTGGTAAAATAATGCCATCAGCTATGGCTTCGGCTAATGTAGTCAATTCGCCTTCGGTCTTTGTTATACACTTAAGATTGTTCTCATCGAGTACACCGGATCGCATTGCCTCAACAATACTTAGTTTTTCACGTCGCATTGGGCTCGTGATTCGGCCATCCTTATCGAGTAAATTTAAATCACAGACATCCTTGAGTGTAAACGGTTTCACAATCAATTGTCGATTCTTTGCTTCGGCAAATGTTAATTTTTCCTTTGTGACTTGATTCGTATATCGACCGGTTTTTGCATTTAAAATTTCAGATTTCAAAGCTTCATTAAGTGTTACCTTAACGTCATTCTTAGCATCGACAATTTCACGAATGTTCGGATCAATTAATTGATTCGCAATCGCTGAGTCAAGTCTAAATTTATCACCGGAATTCCTGTCCGATATCCAACCACTTGTATCGATTAAACGATGAGCAATCGCATCGGATAGACAAAGTGCATTCGATTTAATTGTCACTGATTCGTGACGGATTAAATAGCCACGCTCATAAGCCTCGGTAATGCTTATTATTTTGCCTGATTTCAAATGATAGAGACCTGTTTTGGCATCGACGGCTCCAGCAGAAATGGCATCGGCAATATTTTTCGGGCTTTCATCAAAATCCAAATTTACATCAATGTCACTTTGATTTACCTTAATTCTCTTCTCGGCTCTCTCGTAACCATTTTCCGCTTCGACAATTTCTCTTTGAATCACCTCCAGTAGTGATAATTCATGACCGTAACGATCTTTGATCGTACTTGGTTTTAGTAAATTACCGGCTAATGTCGCATCGATAGCACCTCTTTGTGCGGCCTCGTCTAAAGGTACACGACGTCCTTCGGCAATTACTATTTCACCGGTTCTGACATCGAGTATTCGCATATGTATTGCTTCGCCGACAGTTAATACACGACCAGTTTGTGGATCAACAATACCGGGTATGTCTAGTAGTTGATGTGAATCGGTTTCGGTAATTCCATCATTTTGTTGTACACGTTTTAGGCTACGAATCTCATTGAATTGCACTGAATTTGGTGTTTGTCCACCAATTCTAGTTGAAGTTGGAGTTGGAGTACTATTATCGTGAGATGGTGTTGTTGAATACGCATAATCAGTTTGACTACTGAAGGCATTTTGCGTAGTCGATACATTTGATGTTGAGCTGAATCTAAATTTGGTTTATTTTTAAACAGACGATCATATGGTTATTTGGTATATGTACTATCATCTAGTTAATGTACTTACTTTGTTGTACTATATGTTGTATAGTAGGATTCGGCTTCCTGTGTTGTATGGCTATCGCCAGTTGTGCCTCCTAATTTATATTCACCGAACCTAAAGGTTCTGAGAGGCATTCGTAAGCTTTCCGCGTATCGCTGTAAATCAAAAAAAAAAAAAAGAGATGAAGAACGTGTTTACTATACTAGTCTATCCAAATGAACAATTTAATGATAATAACTCTCTTCTCTCTTCTATCCTACCTTACCTTGAACTCATATTCAAAATCGTATTCCTCAGAATTCATTATACGATTTGAAGGCTTTGATAACGCCACAGCAAATTGAAAAATAAAAAATAATAAACAAAAAAACAACAACAACAGAAACTAACTAGTCCGGTGTCTCATAAAACAAATATTTAGTTTTTTAACATTCATTTGGTAAAATGCCATTCATTTTGTGCTTCTTGTTGATTCACTATATCTCTATTGGATGGTAAGGAATAAGGAAATAGTCACAAAGCTGTGTTAACCGATTTATAAAGCCTAAACTCGATCATTGAGAGCATAAATGCGAATGAGTGTATGTGTCTATGATCACACCGGTTAAACTTGATTTTAAATACATTTAGAAATGACTTTCGATGTATTTTTTGAAGCTGAACAACATCGGTATCACAAATATTCTGATTTGAATCGCGAAAGGGCCAGGGTGAAGGTTTCATTAGTTCATTGCGTTCGTAATGATTTCAAATGACCGGCAACGTATCGCTAATTACTAAATCGAAGGCAAAACAAGTAAACGAGTGCCGCACACACGTATTCAGTGACTAAGAGCAGCATCATCGACAGACGATGATGTAATAAAAAAAAAACCACATGGAAATAAGTGACGTGTTCTCTTTAAAAACAAAAAGGGTCGTTTCAGTATACAATACTCGCCCTATTGTATATAAAAAAGAAAGCAAACAACGAGAAGGAAATTCTAAAATTAACCTTCGCAGGGCATACACCAGTCTAATGCACTTTTATTCAATTGAATACATATGATTGGGGCGACAGCTGACTGGTGTGTGCCGCTCTATGCGCACATCTTTCTTCCCGAAAAATGATGACAGCATTTTACTCAACATTTCTTGTAATTCCTTCGAGTATTAAGCACTTAACTGCAGCACCCATCTATACGTTTACAACTGATAAGAAAATCAATATAACAAAGAAGGGCACAACGTATGGGAGTCTTTTCATCGTGTCGATGGTAATGACATCATATATAAATTTATTCGCATTTAAAAAACAGGCTTTTCTGTGATAAAGTATTATTGTACGCTTTGTGAATATTTGACAAAATCTGCCTTGGCCACAACAGTACGTGAGAATGTCTCGCTTATTTTTGTTTTCTGTTCACATATCTTAAAACTCATTCACGTTTATATACAAAATCGAAAAAAAAACAAAAGCCAAAAAGCTAAGCTGTAAACACACGCACAGAAGCCTACCGGACGAAATTTCTTTTCTTCTCTACCCACAACGACGACTAATTTTAAACTAAATTATTGCACAAACTTGAAATGAACTTATAGCCAGCACCAAAGTGCTTTTAGTCGTTTGTATACTTACAATACACATATGTACATAGATACTCTACTGTGTGGGGTGGGCAAACAAGAAAGCTTTCTTAGCGCATGGAAAACCTTTATAGAGACAGGTGCATGTATGTATGTGTATGTCTATAAGCTTTTCCGCCGATTGCCGGCTAAACAGACAAAAATGTTAAATTTGATAAAGACAAGACGACAACGGCGACAACTTAATATATTGTACATACATATCTACGCTACGTTCCCCCCTATTGAGCAGACCAAGTTCATGCCAAACAATTGTATTTTGGATACTAAAACACCTAACCTTTCCGTCTACCTATCAGTAACAACCACCCCCACGAAGATTTAAAGAATTAATAGACTTCAAATTACTATATGACCGTTTACTCAATTAACGATTAATTCAATTCCCTTTCATAGAACATAAGAGACGACCTTCAAAACGATTTGCTATTGAATGGTAAAGAACACTTAACGTGCGTACAACGTATGATATCATATCAAGTTAATCAAATAAAAAGCTCTTCAACTGTCGTTGAATTCTATACTCCAAATATAAAGCGAACAGAAAACAAATATAACTACGACTCGCTTTAGCACTGACTTACATACACAATGCTTATGAACGAGGTTTACCGCGGAAATTACGTCACTAAATTTGTCGGGGTCAGATCAACGAATATAACTAGATAAACTGGTTTGCGAAATATGTATCTCAAAATAAGAAATGTTTTTTGTTTCTGAAGACTATTTTAGGATTTTTCTTCTTTTTTTTTTTTCTTTTTTTTCATGCGATAAAACTATGCCAAAACACGGTTGTCCTACGAGAGCGACTGGTGTTAGATACCATCATGTACTTTCACTTATCGGACGATGTTATGCTTGATTTCTTACATGTTAATCCATCAGCATACATACATTTGACTGGCATTTGAGGGAGACATGTATCAAAAAAGGGCAATATCATTCGACTAATCGCCTTTTGTTTTTGAGCGCGAAAACATATGAACGGGCTACCTATCGGAACCCTCTGATATCGATTACCTCACTTCGATTAAAATAGTTGCACATCTGTTCTTGATGACTGAGACCGGGCCGCCCATCAGATGTAGTTATAATCGAGGAACTAGCTAAATAACGTCCATGATATCATTCCTGAACGTGTGATGTCACATGGTATGGCAATTTCGTAAGAAATTCGGAATTCCAATAAGCCATCGCGGCTGAAGACTTAACTTTGAGACATGATTTGTCAATGTTTAAATGAAATTCACAGGAATTTTGGGGCGAATGGATACCACGAATAGAACCCGGATTTAAAAAGGACTTTTTTTCAAAATAGCAGTGTAGCAGCGCCATCAATTGATAGCTACTAAGTTGGGACCCCCATCCTTCACTGATCAACGGACGATGTTTAATAAGTGACTGTGTTTGTTGCATAGCCGGAAAAGTGAATATCGAAAAAAGAGACAATAGGGACTCGAATGGTGTACTGTATGCATGTATGTATGTAAGTTGGCGTTACAGTCTATGAAGGAGCAAAGCCGAGCTTCTCTCAATCACCCATGCTGTGTGTGATTTTATTTTTCCATAAGTGAAAGAGTGTTCACCGATTCGGATGGTGCAGCGAGCACTCTCCAAAGTCATCCTGCATAGTCTGACGAGTTTAGCAGGTACATACATATGTACATATGTCAATGGTAGACATAGCGTTGTATAGCTCGTCTCTAATTACGCTGTCTTTGAAGTCGGCTTTGAAGTCGACAAATAGGTGGTGAGTGTCGATCTGCCGTAGTGTGAAGATTTGGTCGATGGTGGACTTCCCTGGCCTGAACCCGCACTGATAAGGACCTATCTGCTTATTTACAAAAGGCTTCAGGCGTTCACACAAAACGGCAAAGAAGATTTTGTAAGCGATGTTAAGAAGACGTATTCCTCTGTAGTTGGCGCAGTCAGAGGGAAATCCTTTCTTGTGGATCGGGCATACGATGCTGGGACTCTATTCCACGGGCATGCTTTCTTCTGACAATATCTTACAGATGAGCTAGTGCATGCTCTTAACCAGCAGCTTTATTCGACTTGAGTTTCGATATGGCAATCTTAACTTCGTCGAGGTCAGGGGAACGGAATTCTTACTCTACTCCGCTGCGTTCGTGATATCCGTAGGCGCATCTTGGCTACTACAAGATAGTGGCGAAAATTGGTTTTGCAGTAAACGAGGGCAAAACTAAATATATGCTGTCATCAAAAAAGGACACTCACCACCGACGTCTAGGTCAGAACGTGTGTATTGGCAGATATAAGTTCAAGGCAGTTAAGGACTTCGTCTACCTTGGCTCCGCAGTGGCCTGGAACAACGACATTAGTTCCGAAATCAAACGCAGAATCACTCTTGCCAACTGCTGTTTCTTTGGGCTCAAGAGGCAATTGAGTAATAGAGCCCTCTCCCGAACGTCAAAGTTGACCCTGTATTAGACCCTTATCATCCCGGTCCTGCTGTACGGCGTAGAAGCATAGACACTATCAAAAGCGGATCCCTTGGTCGGATCGAAAAAAGATTTTGCGGGAGATTTTCGGGCCTATAAACGCAGACGGGGGATGGAGGAAAAGATTCAACCGCGAACTTTACGGGCTGCACAACGACATGAGTCTAGTCAGGCGTTTACGGATTCAACGCCTAAGATGGCTGGGCCATGTAGAGCTGGGGCACAGAATTGGAAGGGGACCTCAGTCAACTGGTTGTGCGGCAATGGAAAAGGCTAGCAAAAAATCGTTCTAGTTGGAGGAGCATGTTGGTTGAGGCCCAGGTTCACCCCAAACTGTATTTTTGACATCCGTGCCAAGTTTCACAGCAAAATTAGTATTTTAGATACGCGTTGTTTGGTGAGCTGCTAAAGGTGAATTTTTCGATTTTTATGTCTAAATTTTGTTGAGCAAAGAAATTGCATTAAATGTTGTCTGTGGAATGAATTTTCTAAACTGCTGATTTGATGATAGGGCAGAAAGCCTTTGGTGGTATAAAGAGTTCCAAGAGGGCCGAGAACGTGTAGAAGACGAAGAGCGAGCCGGACAACCATCAACCTCAACCGACGAAGCTCATGTCGAAAAAATCAAAGATTTCATGCCTGCAAACCGTCGATTAACAATAAGAGGTTAATCGAAGCTGGCATTACGAAAGGTCCAGTCAATATCATTTTAAAGGATGCATTGGGCCTCAGACACATCAAACCTCGATTGGTACCGAAAACGATAAATTCGTTGGGAAAACATCATCGCGTTGAAATGAATGAAATAATGATTTCGAAACATCAGGACAAGATGAAACGCATTATTACGAGAGATGAGACTTAGAGTTATGCTTACGACCAGGAAACGACCGAATCATGAATCATGAATATCATGCTAAAGACAAAGAAAGACCAAAACACCGCGTCATAGCCGCTCAAAAATCAGAGTCATGTTGACTGTTTTCTTCAATTTACGTGCTGGTGTGCACTTTGATTTCCTTCCGCCGGATTGAATTGTCAATAAAGAACATTATCTGAGCGTTATACGTCGTTTGCGTGAAGCTATTCGCCTGAAAATACCATTGCACCCTGGCGATCATGCACCGTCTCACATTGCATTGATTCTACGTGACCTTTTCGCTAAAAACTCGACCCATATCGTTCCACAACTACAGTATTCACTTGATTTGACATCGTGCTACTTCTGGGTCAAAATACGGCTCGGTAAGACGATAGAGGGGATATGTACAAGCCGCATCGATGAGAGAGCTGAAGCCCATCCCGGAAATCGACTTGAACAACTGTTTCGAAGATTGGATAATCTGTTAGAATAAGTGCATTATGCATTATACTAGGGGAGGGGGATTACTTTGAATGGATGATTTGGATTGAATTGGAAAAGTAGTATGGGCTTTAAAGATCGTTGAAGACGGAAATGGTGGCCAAAAAGTTGTGAATTCTTCAATTGAAATGGTGAAATCATGACCAGAATCGTCAACAAAAACTGCGTTATGATGACGGGGGGCCATTCAAAAGGATTACACCGATATTCTCAAGGACTTCTCTACAGAAGAACTATAGGGTCTTCCAATAGGAACTTCAGAACTTTGTTTGACAGTTGATAGCGGCCGTATTGTTGAAGCTGCATCCTTCGAATTGGCTGTCATTTATCAGTCTGCAAATCACCACGAATGGACATTGCTTCCAAGAACACGTGAAAATGATAAAATTGTTTTATCAAAATGGGTGTCGGGCAGCGTTCCACGCGCTTCGTTCATTTTACGGCCGCCATAATCGCTCTACCGAGTATGGTAGATAAATTTGAGTCCACTGGTTCACTAAACGTCCGTAACGCCCGTACGTCGACGAAACGCAAGATCTGCCGAAAAAATCGTCGCTGTCCGTCAGAGTGTGCTGGATAACCCAAGGCAGTCTATTTCGCGTCCCTCACAAGAGCTCGGCTTTTCGTAGACTACAACTTGGCGAATTTCGCGTCGTGACTTGGGCCTGCTCCCGTACAAAATTCAACTGACGCAGGAACTGAAGGTAAACGGCCATATACAACGACGTGTGTTCGATGAATGGGATCTGGAGGAGTTAGAAACTGACCCTAATTTTTACCGAAATACCGTCTTAAGCGATAACGCCCATTTTTGAATTAATGGGTAGGTCAACAAACAAAATTGTCGAATTTGGGATGATACCTATTCAGATGAGATCCAAGAGCGTCCAATACATCCCGAAAGTCATTGTTTGGTGTGGATTTTGGGCTGGCGGCGTCATCGATCCGTATTTCTTTAAGAACGATGTTGGCCAAGCTATTACTGTCAACAGCGAGCGTTATTAGTCGATGATTACCAACTTCTTTTGGCCTTAATGAAAGACCCCAAAACACTCATTTGACGTGCTTCTCAACCGTGCAATGGAGTAGTCCCCAGAAGACTTAAAAAACAAAAATTAGAAATGTAAAATTAGAAGAATGGAACCACAAACCCTCGGGGATGAACGATGGAGCCCAAGAATGGTTCACTGATGGGTCGAATTCCGGAAGCAAAGTAGAGGCTGAAGTGATAAGACCACGTAGCAAACTACACATTCCTCTCTGCGGTGAGTCAACAATATTTTAGGCTGAGCTTCTCGCAATTAATGGAACAGCACATTGCATCAGCCACAGAAAACCTAACAACATCAATATATCTATATTCTCAGATAGCCAGGCGGTGCTTAAGGCACTAAAGAGTTACCCGTTTAACTCTAATGCTGTCTGGGAATGTCACAAGGCACTAAACAAACTGGCAGAAAATAACATGCTAAAACTGATTGGGGAGTCCCCTATAACTGAATAAGTCTCCTCAACATCGCGTATAAGATCTTCTCTGCCATGCTTAGTAAACTTCTGAAACCATTCGTGGACAATTTGATAGGTTTCTATCACTGTGGCTTCAGGCCAGGAAAATCCACACTGCGGTAGACCTTGGGGAAGACCCATGAATTTTAGGTCGGCACACACCACCTTTTTGTCGATTTTAAAGCTTGTCGTATACGGCTTTGCTACGAACCTACCTACCTATCTACCTAAACCTACACAAGTGGATCATAAACCAAAGAAATCTGTTCTGGAACAGCCATGAGGTTATCAAACACTCAAAGAAATTCATGGAACAAAATTACAATTCAAAACGAGCAAAAGAAGCTCTAGATCTTAACAAAGCCGATCTAAGAGTGTTATGTGAAGCACAAACAGGACACGGGGCATGCAACTACCACCTTTACAAACTAGGTCTCAGCAGCACGGTTATCTGTAGGCGATGTAACAATGCTAAAGAAACCATGGAGCATATATTAACTGTCTGCCCACAAGGAAAAGATTTGTATCAATATACACCTACCCCCATATGAATGGTATCGATCTGATGCCTAGAAAGTCTGCCAAATATCTTGGCATAATCCTGGACTCCAAGCTTAGCTGGAGAGAAAATATTGACGAAAAAATCAAAAAGGCCTACGTGGCACTATACTCGTGCAGGATATCCTTTGGAAAGACTTGGGGCCTCAGGCCGAAGTTGGTACATTGGTTATACACTGCGGTGGTAAGACCTATTCTAGTCTATGGTTCGGTTGTCTGGTGGAAAGCGCTTGAGAAGAAATGTCATCTTCAAAGTGTGTCAAAGGGCAAGCTCTCTGGCGGTGACGGGATCTATGAAGTCCACACCAACGGCGGCTCTTGAAGTTATGCTGAACCTTCCACCCTTGGACATATACTGCGAGAGCGTCGCAGCCAGAACTGCGCTAGGACTACAAGCATCCGGTCTCTGGACAAAGAGTCTTCACGGCCACGCATCAGTCTTGGATATATGGTCCGTCTCGAGATTCAGAACCGTAACGGACAATGTCACCCGACTTCCTTCATGGGAGTGGAGATTCTCTATTAGAATTCCCCCCAGGGAGGAATGGAACGGTGATATGGTACGAACGGAAAATGAACTGACAATCTACACCGGCGGATCCAAAATGGATGTTGGCACAGGTGCCCGAGTCTAATTTGAGTCTCGGGATATACATCGTTCCTATCGACTCGATGATGGATGCAGTGTTTTCCCAAGCTGAGGTCTTGGCAATCAAGCAGGCGGCAGACCTGATTAGCAGAGAGAATCTCTCAGGAAAAAGGGTCAACATTTATGTTGAAAGCCAGACAGCCATTAAGGCTCTGCAGGCAACATGGATAAGATCTAAACTCGTCAAACTCTGCAAAGAGAGATTAGAAGAGATATCGAATGTAAACGAGATGATCCTCTGCTGGGTACCTGGTCATGTGAATATCTCTGGAAACGAGAGGGCGGACGAGCTAGCCAGGCTGGGATTAAGTGCAAATTTCGCGCAGATCGCAAACGAAGTCAAAACGCCACTCAGTGCGTTCTACAGAGAGATAAAGACGGAGCTATTAATGAAAGCCAATAAGCGATGGTGTCACTTAGATATGTACATGCGCAATGGCGAGATCGACTTGGCCTGTCTATAATAAGACAAGGACGGAAAATCTGCTGAAGTTCAATCGTGGGAATATTCGACTGGCGGCCGGTGCCCTCAGTGGGTACTGCATGTTAGCTTATCATGCAGCTCGACTGGGCCAGCCCTACAAAGACTTCTGCAGAAGCTACAGGGACGAAGAGGAAATTGAATCCATTCGCCACCTGCTGTGCGAATGCCTGGCGCTAGCCCGAAAAAGGAACGTACTCCTAGGAAGACACCTCCTTTCGGGACTAGAAGAGGTAAGTAACATTGGGCTGAACAGAATACTTATCCTCGTCTGGGTGTTTCAGCTCAACGGTAAATGTCTAGGTCTTAATGGGTTAAAGATTAATTGTGCACAATGGACTCTACGTAGTCTAGGTGAGCCTTGCCTTTTCGTCAGTAGGGCACCCAATTACCTAACCAAGCCTCGCCCGAGAAAGATTCAGAATGACAAACAAAACCGAAGTAACAGGGGAAGATTTTCAAGAAATCCCTTCTAGAGATGTTGTCAAAGACAGCACAGTACTAGTGTCTTTGTGTGACACAACCCGATTTCATCAATTCCTATCCGAGAAATCATACTTTTTCGAGGGATCACAAAAATCACGACATTACGAGCCTTAAGTTCTCAATAAAACCTTAATATCATACACGAGCACTTATATAGGGTGTTCCAATAAGGACTTGACAACTTTTTTTTTTAAATAAAATTCTTATAATTTGCAGACGTTGCTCGTCCGTGTACTTTACCATGGTGAAAATGTTGAGTTTACTGAATAAATTGACAATGACAGTTCGATGATTAGTGTAAGGGTGCGTTCACAAATTGAATTCAAAGTTGTCAATTCCCCATTGGAAAACCCGATAGAAATAGAAAAAATAAATAAATAAAATTCACTTACCAAACCATCAGCTCCATTCACCTCGATGGCAGTTTTAAGCCTCTGCGACAGGGCTTCAAGAAGTTTCTCGTATTTATTATTTAAATTATCCAATCGTTGCGTATACAATTGTGTTGCGCCCGGATCTGCATCGAGCGGTCGTAAATCTCGTCGTGGTGGTGAAAATGACGGTCTGGCCTCAACGAGCCAGTCGATAAAATGCAAGCATTTTCCGTCGTAGATCTTTTATTTTGTTAAGTTAGAAATGTTAATTGAATTAAAATGGTTAGGGTCGGATTAAGTTGTGTATAAATAAGTATTATTTATTCCCTAATTAGTTTTCTTCTTATTCTAATCTATATTTATTGCTTTTATTAATTTAGCGAATAAGAAGCTCGTAGTACTTAGGTAAAATTACAATTTGCATTTTAAAAGCATTAAATATTAAATACTAGTTTTGGATACTATAAATCACCTTACAAATTAAACACAAATTTGATTAATTATTAATTACCTTCGCTTCTCGAATTAATCGTCCCCCGGTTAGGTTCACATTTTCGATTTTTGGTTTTCGTTCGATTGCAGCGCCCAAAAGGTTCTTTTTAATTTTCATTTTTATTTTTATATTCAATTTTCAAAAACCCAATTGCCAATTCGACGAAAATGTGTGTGTGTGTGGAGGAGTAAGTAATAGTTTTTGTATATTGTTGGTTTTGGTGTGTGAAATTGTGTGTGGAAATAAAAGAGTTTTATACAAAAAAAATCATTATTAGTAAATTGTAGATAAAAAATTGTATTTTTAATCAAAAGGTTAAATATTGACGTTTACTAATAACAGACACTAGAGACAATTGATCGGGTACTATACACAAAGTGCAAAAGCTACTAGGACTAATGGTGTTATTGGTAATAACACACAAATACCATTATTGTACCGCCCAAATATAGTTCAAGACGAATAATCACAATTAAACGTTTTCTTTTTGATTGCTTTTAAAGAACAGACAACAATACAATACAATTGATTAACAAGTGAATCTACTGATGTAGAATCACAAGCTACTACCGTCCAGCACCCTAAGTATTTTATATTTTGTGTTTATTTTATGACTCGATTGATTTTTGATTTTAGAAAAGTAAACTCTAAATAAAGATAATTCATTAAAAACTGTTGTGCAAAATATGAAATGAAATCTTTGAATATCTGCTGCTAAGGGGAAAGTTTAAGTTTAAAAAAGAAACGACCAGCTACAATTTATGCGGCAGTAAAAAGCACTTACGTCCAATTCAAAGGCAGACGCTGCTGTTGGCATTGCCGATAATTTATCAGTGGTTCCATCGACCCATGTCTCCTCCACTTGAATGCCAGACTGGAGATTCTTTAAAAGGCCAATTGCCGTCTCGCATGAACGGAGTCTAAAAATAGACAAAAACAAAAAAGCAAAAAATGTTTAAGGTGTCCAATTCGTTCGGATCAAGTGGGTAATAATATTCATGCATTATCGATTGTGGAAAAACAATGAAGCGTATCAAATGGTCTGTTTTACCTCTCGGCTAATTGCGTGCACACAGTCATCCACCTTGTATTCATACGTTCAACATTCGAATTGAGACGCTTCAAGTCGCCTAGAACACGTGTTGGGACACCCATACGTCCCAGCTGATCGGTAGCATCATTCATTTTATCCATTGCCGGTTGTTGTTGTGTTATTATATCTTGCATATTAGTCAATTGCTTGAAAACAATATGCAATCCCTCGGCCGATGATGGTAGATCAAAGTGTTTAGCGAGAGCATTTTCCAATTCCGAAATAACATGTTCGTTATCCTCGAGACCTGTCAGGGAACCTTCGAGTAATTTTAAGCGATCACCATGCAAATTACTCTGATTATTTAATTCCTTCCACAATTCCAGCAAATTGTCTAGGCTCTTCTTTAGCGCAGGTGTTTTTAGTGCTATTGTACGGAAAGTCTCTTGCAGTTGCTTCAGCTCAGGATCAAGTAACCTAAGACGTCGTTGGTAGTCTTGATGAGTTTGAACAGCATGTTCCAACGAATCAAGATCTCGCGGTAATGGTGACGACAGAATATGATCCAATTCGCGGGCCATATCCTCCAGTTTTCCTTTGATCGAAATGCATTCTTCGGTGAATATACGACTGGCTTGTTTGCTCTCCTCTGAAATAAAAACAAAAAAAAATATAAAACAAAAACGAAATTATTAAATGAATTTACTGCGAGCTTTTCGACTATGAAATAATTTCATCATCTTATTCGTATGCGTTCTGAACGTTTTCTAAACTCTACTTCACAAATTACAAATTACAATTCGAATATAACAAGACCCTCTTAATTGGTAAATTGATTCAACATCCCACTTGTTGGTCTTACCTTCTGCTCTAGCGCGCTTCTCGAATTCATCAAACAAACGGTTGACCTCATCCATTTCACGTTTTAATCGCCTCAATTGTGGATCATTTGGATCGCCTTCGCTTAATAATTTGTCCGCATCGTCATTAAGCGCACGACGAATTGCTGTTCTTTGTTCTGGTCCCATTGCTAGGAATTGATCGAAATCCCAGCCTTTGACAACTTTAATTGTTGCAAAAATCATATTCTGACGCAGACGAAGATGTTTCTTTTGCCAAAGAGCAACCGAACGATCGAATAGACGTTTGAGACGATCAGCAGCTTCAATTGCATCTGGATCGGGTGGTGGCATTAGTAGGCAAGCACTTGGAATTGATCCTTCTACGCCTTTAGTGTTGCGTATACGCCATTTTACTCTTCCCGAATTATCGATCAGAGTCACGTTTTCACCTTTCTCGATATTGATTGGCTGTCCTTGAAGTTTATACGCACAGATGGCTTGTACTTGTAATTGACGATTCACCGGTTGTTTACGCTTATTCAGTGGTACAATCAATTGAGCGCGATTTTGTAGAGTTTGAACTGTTTCACCGAATGCATTTAGTTCTTCCCGTAGATCTTGCATACCCCTGAGTAAAGCTTCACCCTGATCGAGACCGAAATCGGATTGTGAATATGTTGTATTGAGCACTTCATCACGTTTGGTCAACCATTGTTCGGCGTCTTTGATCTCGGCAAAGAAGTTATGATACTCAGTTGCGTGTTTTAAGTGTACTTCTAAGCACAGAGTCAATTGTAGTAACCACGACCATTGCTGTTGTAGTACACTCAAATGTGATTCAATGCATTTTGACGCAGGATGTTGTTGGTTCAATAGTGCCTCACCACGATCGAGAATCGATGCAAAGTGTAATTCACGCCTTTCCAGTTCTGACATCAGATTCTAAAGTGAAAAGAAATAAAAGTCTCCACTCAGTCTCCACAGAAATAAAAAGTCAATCCTCAATAAGAACTAAGAGAGTGTTAATGACCCGAACTTACCTCTTCGCAATTACCAAAAGTTTGCTTGAAATGAGTCATGATATTATAGAACTTATAGACTTACGTATATACTTGAAAACCAAACAAACTCACCTCATAATACCTATGGACGGATGGAAGGTCAAGGTTTTTGTCAGCCCAATCGCGTGTTATTTCAATCTGTTCCTTCTCATTCAACCATTGTAGTTCAGCCGACGCTTGAGTCAAGAAATGTTGCAAAGAATCTAAATCGGAAAGCCGTTTCGTTGATGTGCTAAGCAATTCAGCGTATAGCTTTTGTAATTGATTCAAACGTTGTTGATACAAGTTCAGCTCGTCGCCATTCAGTTTTGTTTGTTGGCGTTCGGCTTGAAGAATTTTCGAATGGAATTGATCAATGGTTTTGTGCTCTAGCTGATGACGATCGAGTTCTTCTTTAACCGATGCCAAATCCGATCCATAGTCCGCTGTCAGCAGTTGTTTCTAAAAATAATACACAAAATAGATTGAGCACAAAAAAGAAAAGAATAAACAACAGCTGGGTACGTACTAATTTGTTTTGACACCATTCGGTGTATTCTTGCAAATCACGGAACAGTGGATTTGTGTCTATTTGCCGTGATTCAACAACCATACGCGTCTGGCGGGTAACAGTTGTCTCATGCACTGGATACTTAAGACCGGACAATTTTTGTACCAAATTTGTATGGAAATTTGTCCGTAATTGTGACCAGCGCTGATGGAGTTTTTGAACTTTCTTCTGTAATTCGCCTACCTGCGGATAGCGACCTTCTTTTAAGACTAGACAATCTTGATTCATGTCTTGTATTGGCTCTTCCAAATGTCGTATTTCGGTTTCTAATGCCTCAACGATATTCTTGGCATCGATTGGATGTAATCGCTCCACTCGGCGACTCTCCTCATCGATACGTGTCTCTAGTTCACTTAACTTAATGTCTGTGTGTTTGATTTCACGTTGAACTTTATCGCCCAATCGTTGTAAACGTTCGAGACGATCGATTTCTTGCTGCAAAATATGATCCCGATCGGCTAAGGCTGTTTGCAAGCGATACCATGTTTTTTCGATTGCATCAGGCCTAAGATCAGGTTCGACATCAATTTCGCCGACACTTTCGAAATATCGCTCCAATTCCTTGTAGACGTGAATTAGTTTCGTCTTTTCGCGTTTTCTAGGAGCAATCTCGTCGGTACGGAAACGATTTAAGTCGTTTAGGAGACGTTTCAATTCGATCAAAGTGGACGGGAATGAGCGTTCTTGCAGGTAAGAGGTTTTTTCGCGACACCAATAGATGAATTGTTGTGCCAAATCCCGATATTCATGCACACGCCTTTGTGATTCCATATCGAAAAGTGGATGGATGGATGGTGGTTCTGGGAAAACATCGTACAATGAGGATATGTACGTGATCAGAGACTTTTCGTCCGGTTCGTTTGTGTCAACATCTAAAGAATGAACAAAATGTTAAGGTGAATCGTTATATATGAGTAGAAAAGGGTAACATTTACCTTCAGGGTCAAGTAGACGCGTAACGCCATATTCCTTCTCCACCACACTGAATGCAGTTTCAAGACGCTCTCGTGGTCGATCGGTTCTTGCTTTTCGCCAGTCAAGCAGATCCGGTCGATTGCGGTGCACTAAGGCCGAGAACGCCAATCCATCGCGCCATGAGCCAGTGAAATCATTAACCCGAACACCAGGATATCGAGCTGTTGAACGACGTGCCCATCGTAAGAGTGCTTCTCTAGCAGATACGTTGTCCTCTTTTCCAACAACAATATCAGAGATCTAAAAAACAAAAACGACCAAGAAAAAAACGTACATGAACAACGAATAAGTATTTTTTCATTGTGAAATGCATTTTTGTCCCCCTCCTCAATCCTATCTAATTTTGTTTGGTTTCGCAAGAGCACATCCACTCAACGCCTACATGAATTGTTTGCCTTCGAATTTGCCATATATGAACAACACCCCACGTAGTCGTGTTTATTCCAGTTTAGTAACCTTATATCGATCTCGGGTATGCTTCCCACCTTCTGCAATATAATTTCGACTTGACGCTTAAGTCAATTCAATGCCTTGCTTGGAAAATGTTTGGATTGGATTTTTTTGCGCCATATGACGCAATCAATGGAGGTGACGTCATGCTAAATTACTGTCGCAAAATAAAACCTTTTACAAGATCATTACTTTGGTATGATCCAAACCTCGGTTCTTTTGTTTCTTTCCTTTACCAATTGAGTATGACTTATGATAACAATCAGTAGTGGCAGTAGTAAAAGGAAGTTGAGAAGAACGCAGAGAATATTTGAAAGAGAAACTGGATTGTATGTACCTTTGGGCGTTTACTTTCAATGGGCTGTGCAGTTTGATATCCAATTTGTGTGGTTCGAATACTCTTTGCCGATTTTAATAGATCTTGAGCTTTTGCTTTTTCCTCCGCCCGACTAAGTGTCGTAACTTTTCGAACAATATGGGTTGTTATACGACGATGACCATCAGGAGCACGTTGTGATAATTTAGTACTTTCCATACTTGAGCCTAACACTTCCGTTGACATACGTTTGTTCCTCGTAATGGAATGAAACGAGTCAACGTCACCATTTCCTGTTGCTGTTAGACTAATTGGAAAATCATTGCGCCCACTCTTTCGGACAACAAGTGTTCGATCAAATGAACTGGATGATGAAGGAAATTGTTTGATACCACCATCATCGGGTACATTGGTTATAATTGCTTCGATGGTTTTTTCACGTCTCATCTCGTGTTTAAATCGTATGCCTTTGTCGTCGAGGTTTGTTGTTATTGCAGAACCTCGGTTCGTATTTAATCTATTTTCTAAATCCGATGACATTTTGTTTGCGTTCTCTTGTGTCGCTTTAATAAACACTCGACCACCGCCAGGCTTAAACTCGTCATCAATTTTATACATTTTTTAAAACCACTAATAGCAAATCTCTTTTTTTATTTTTTAATTCACTTTAATTTATAGCTATGACAGCGTGGGTTCATATTCGTATTGTTAGCAAATAGGTTTAGGTGCATGAGCACAATATGAGAGTTTTTGCGACCGGATGCGCGACTTTCCACCGTTCTAAATGCGATTAAACTAAACTATTTCGCATTTGTTTTTCGAATGTTAAGTACGGTTGATGATCTCAAAATGTAATCGGTGTTCTATGATAAATTATGATCGATAGTCCTTATCGGTTTTTTTTTTTTTATTGGAAATTGTTTTGTTTTTTGTTTAAACAGATAACGAGGACTTTATGGCGACTCTTTACACACAAGTAGGGTTTTTGTGGATTATTCCTTAAATACGTTTTCAACACGTTTCAATTAAATTTGGTTATTTAACGTGAATAACTAAACAAAAAAGGATTCAACGTTTGCTTTTTTTTTTTTTTAATTCGACGAGCATTAGGCTCACACACATTCTCGGCGTCCAAACAATCGACAACTAACATATGATCGTTAGATTAGATCAACTCAAAGTTCCAGGTGTGTCGTGTAGTTATAATTTGTTTCTGTTTTTCTGTTTTTTGTTTTTTCTTTGCTGTCCGAAACAAGTGATGGTAGCAGCGGATGGTGTTTAGTTGAACCACGACTTTACTCTCGTATGTTACTTTCAGTTTTTTTTTTCTCTCTCTCTATATATGTACATATCTATACAGATATGATGTATCTATATGTTCCTCTTGAATGCTGAAGTTGAAGCTCGGTTGAGTAATTCGCGGAATGAGAACGCCCTTAATTATATTTGAGACAGATCGACTGGTAAACAGTCAGCCAGGTGAATTTCATACTACATACAACCGGCCGTACCCAACCACCTATACAAAATGTGTAGGCTCTTATATATGTATGTATATAACCACCTCACTACAAACAACATATCGTATCGAAATGTGGTGGGCACAAATGCATTAACCAGTGGTGGGAGTATAGACTTCTGTTGTATTGCTATGGTATCACATGGCTAAAAAAAGAGTTATTACGCTATACCACTTTACACTGAGACGGACGGAAAGAAAAGTAGATTATTTGTTCTGCTGTTGTTTTCCTTCTGTTTGCCATTACATACCTTCATTTCGTATACGTACGTACGTCTTACGCATACATAGGAATTGTCAGTGGTCTGGTATGCGTTTAAGCTAAGCTTTTACTGATGTTTTTTTGGTTTTTTGTTTTTTGTTTGCTCCTCAGCTTAATAAACATATAATATTAATTGCATATATTTGGTCCGTACTGGACACATCAGAAAGCAGGTTTGTTGTTGGTTTTAGTCTCTTTTGGTAATCATTGGATTCTTTTGTTTATGCGTCTGATGTCATACTACTCCTGGCCATCTGCTCATACTCTTTCACATTATGATTATTGTTTGCTTAATAAATTATTCAGCAAACGCATTATATATAGGCAAATTCGAGTAAAGAAACCATCAGCCACTAAATAATAAGAAAATAAAACAAAAAAAATGAAAAATACACACCTGAAAATGTAGAATGATGGTCCAAATAAGGCCTAGAGTCAATTTGGGATTTCCATCAACAATATCCTCAGCCCGTATGTTGACCAATTTGATTTTTTTAAAGCGTAAAAAATCGAGAGCCATTTGAGCGTTTTGCAGCATGTGAAAACGCATCTTTCCCTTCTCCCGTGGCTGTTTTAAATAAATATTTAACTACTTCATATCGAATTTCTATGATCTTATATAAATATGTATTACCAAATGTTCGCCCGAGAGGACTTCCAGCAAGGACAACAGATTATGACCATCACGTAGGTCTTCGAAAAGATCCACAACACGACGGTTTGCCTGTGAATAGGTACATTTACTATTTATTATTACTTGTTTCTTCCATTGATTCTTTCTAGGTTGTTTTGGTATAAAAACATCACGAACACGATTTTAGGTGCGCGCCTAAATACACGATAGCATGCAAGATTTGTTTAATTTAATTTTAATTTTTTTTTTTTTGTATTTAAAACCCAAGCAAAAAATTGTAATTAGAAGAGAGAAAAAAAGGTAAGGTGCTTTGCTATGATTAAAGCCAGGCTCTAAGGAGGTTGCAAAAATTGTTTGTTTTTTTTTAAAGACTCAATTCACACAATATTGAACACAGGAATTGTATTTTCTACGGACTTACGGACGGCGGACAACAGGGCGATCCATTTACATAAACACATACATGTAACAATGTGTAAGTCTGTAATGTATATTTATTTTGGTTTTTTATTTTTCCATTTTTGTAGGTTAAACAAATCTTACGAGAAAATGAAATACTATATAAATGGTTGTACCTTTGCATATTTCCAATGCTGCATGGGATACAATTTATAAACAGTTTGTATGATGTTTAGTGTTTATTGCCTTTTATCGTATCATAAAAGTCTTGGCAGGAAAAAATGTACATAATTGCTTGGTTGAGTTTGGATAGACTACCGATCATTTGATTGTCTTCGATCATCGGTTTATCCATACATATAATGTTAAACGTTCAAGGCCATTTGAAGTTAACATTCTGAGTAAACAAGCTCGAGATCTGGAAAGCAGTTTTTAGATCATCAACCAAATGGTATAAATCGAAGAGGCCATACAGGGCAAGAGCGACAACGTATGTACGAATATAACATTAAATTATGTCGGCGTTTGCTTGCAAAATTTAAGGAAAATATTGGAGAGGTACTGAATAAATTGCAGAAAAAGCCAAATTTACGACGTGAACATTTTTATTCGAATGGTTGTGCTTGTTTTCAGTTTTGCTATAAACATTTAAGCCGATTGGAGTTATACCTGCCACTTGTCATATAGCTTTTGTGCTTTTTGCGTCTTTGTATGGAATGCAATTTTATTTGAATAACCACATAAATTATGTTATCCTAGAAGGTCAACAAAGCTCTATAGATCACACTGAATTGCTAGTAACGCAAACAAGTTTTTTATTTTTATTTTTTTCACTAAAGCGAATAAAGCAGTGAGTAGGTGGTTTTGTGGGTATCCCAAGTGAGAAGAAACACATAAATCAAAGACGATCTCGAAACAATTGTTTCACGTATTATTAAGGACGAGACTGCTCAAGTGCAAAAACCTTTCTCTTTCCTTTTCCTCTGTATGCCTTAATATCGTTCTTGAATTGATCACTGGGTACTGGAGAACAGTGTTAAACAAATGCTTTGAATCCGTAAAAAAATTCTCTCTGCATTATGACTTATGTATACAGCAATCTAAATGACCGGTAGTGTACACATACATGCCATTTACTATTGACACCTGCCAAGTCTTAACATATTGGGGACATTGAATCAATTACCTTTTTGAGATGCTTGTTAACCCATTTTGTGAAAGTCTTCTTCTGTATCGCATCCCGTTCGTCTATATGAAAATTAAAACAAAAAGAAGAAATCATAGTTAACAAGATAATGAATGACTTGCACCTTGTACATATCATATGAATTAGAATCAATTGCAAAAAGATCAGTATGAAAATCAATCAAACAAACTCGGCGTTACATCAGCGCTGTCACGTATCAATGTCGTACGAGTAATTGTTTTTTTTTTTTTTTTTAATCTAGATTTGTAGTTAGTTAGCATATAATAAAAATCATCAAAGGCGGTGTCTTCATTATAGATATTTTATACGTACATATGTGAATCTGAAAGGGGATAGATCTAGTGTCAACTGGACAATACTAAGTGTAGTGCTATTGAGCATTAAACTATCACTTGCTGCTCATGAGGCACGATGGTAAGTGATATTAAGCAATTTTATCAAGATGTAACATAGACATGTGCATGGTTCGAACACGCAATTGGGGTGGATGTTGAATATCCATAAGAAATTCGTAAGTATGACAGCAATTATTAGTAACAAAAATGTTATTGTATATTCGTATAAGTATCCGTAAGTTAATTACACCAATTATACTTCACACGCATAGTAGGTTGACAATACTGTCCGTTTGGAGGACACGCGATATTTAGCTGGACGGGAATATTTATTTTTATGAATAAATAAATAAAATAGGACTGGGTGGCTGTAGGATTTTTTTTTTTAATAAAACATGCCCTTATTTCGAGTGCCCTTTCAGCGAAGGATAGTAAAGGAAATAGGAATCAAATAATTCGATTTTCTACCCCTTAAATTTAGTAAACACTAAAACTCAATTAAATTCATTAAATACAAAATTATTTACATCGAAAAAAATGTATTAATTCAAACGACAAGAAAACAGAAAATGTTGGGTTTCTGGAAATCGTATATTTTCCCATAAAATGCTCCTGTTCATAGGCTGTAGGATGTAGTTTAGAAAGCACCATAGACAAAAAAAAAAATAGAAAAACCATCAAACAAACAGCAAAGCCACAAGCGACTAACACAATGAGTCTGATGACTTACATACAATATCCCAATTTTCGATAAAATACTCTCAAATAGACATGGTACCTTTAAATTGGGTTAAAGCATCCTCATAACCACCCTGAGGTGTTCCTTGTTTTGCCCTTTTCGCTGGACTAGTCGTCTCATATTGCTGATCATTATAATTACGATGTTTGTATTGATGTTGATTATAATGACCGGCTCGTATAGATGGTGTTGATGTATCGTAGGTATCTTCGCGTGGATCGAAACCAAGGCGATCCTTATAGTACGACTGTGTCGTCATCACGTTTTATATATGTATTCGATTACGTTTGCGATTTTGTTTTTTGTTTTTAATGGCACTCACATAAAAATTGATTTAATGACTATAACGAGATGACTTTCTTTCAACAACAATAACAACAACAACGTCTACAATTACAAATACTTTCTCTGATTAACTTATTGAACAATGGCACCTTCAAGAAAGGAAATTCATTCTCATCACTCTCGTTAGTTCGCTATAATTTCGTTTCGTTTGGCACACACAATTTTCTACAACAAAATAAAGAAACCAACAACTTAAAAAAAAAAAAAGAATAAAAATATCGTCCTCCCCCACCCCCTCCCGGGCTTTTAAATCCTATGAAATATATAACCTATAGCATCAAAATAAAAGATAAAATGCAATCCAATGATGTTGCACTAAATCATCCGTAGAACTGTACGTATGGATTTATTCCTGAACTCCCGAACTAGCAGCTATATATGTAAGGTTATTGAACTGCATTTAAATCAGAATATTATTACAGCAAAACGGAATAGTATGTCTGCGACTTTTATTTTTGGATCTAAATACAAATGAATTCCCACTTTTGCCGCATCCGCATCTCGCGATCAAGTTGTAGCTCATTGTGCAAATGCTCTTATTTATGCTGCTCTTTTTCCTTTCAATCTTTCTCTCCATTTATATGCTCAATTAAATAAAATTGGAACCATTTTATTAAAAATGGTCCAAATTGTATGAGGCACGTTAAAGGACCAATTAACCTTTCGTATAGGCGCTCAAGTTTGTTTATCGTGCGTAGAAAAATTAACAAATCTCGACCCATCATACGGGCGCATGTTACATATATGGAACATTAGTATTCCCAGTGAATGAAAGCTTTTGTAGTCCAACAAATTGGGGTTTTTTTTTTTCTTTTGGTTATCTCTCTCTTTTTGCATATGTTGGGGTAAGAATTACTCATTCAACACTTGTATTTACGTTTTTTTCTCACGTAATAAACAGATATGCATGTACAAGCTATGAAAAAAAATGCTAATTTTTATTGGAGAGTAAGCACATAAGTACAAACTGATAATATTAATTGGATATCAATAAACACACTAACTATATTCTAAAGAAATGGCTTTAAACTAATTTAACAGAAGAAACTCATTATTTAAAATGATTTCACTAAACACATTCGTATATTGTTCACCCAGATACATGTGGCACACTCTTCTATACACGTATGTAGGTAGCAATTTTATATTGTTTCATTCCAACAGAACAGGTTGGCGAGTGCTGCATTTTCTCTAACTTTGTTTTCTCGTCTTTTTTTTATCCTACTTCGAAAAAATCAAAATCAAAAAAACAATCCACAACTGATTTATTCGAATAGTAATTTAGAAAAGGAATTTTCATATTATTTTTGAAAAATCACCACAAATAAAACGAGGAGGGGGGGCTACAAGAAGAAAAGATATAAAGAATAATAAGTACAAGTGCTAGAAAAGAGGAAGACCGTTCGGTATCGAATTTATAATGGGACTAAACACAACCAAGTGTCTTAAATCAAGAAAACCGAGTCCACGATATCTAAACTCACTTCGCATACCACGTACATGACATACCTATACAATCACGTGGCACTCACTACTACTACTACTACTACTCCTAACTTGTTGGAAGAAAGACCAGCATTCAGGTTTTCTTCTCCGACTGAATAATAATAATAATACAAACGTATGCGGAGTCATGTGTGCGAGTGTTTGAGAGAAACAATCACAACAATAATACGAGATTCAAGTGAATGAATCGCCACCAGTTACTAGCTATAATCCGTAGTCAATCGAATTTACATTTCTTACTCTTTGATGTAAATAGTAAAAAACAGTTGAGAAAAAAAAAAAAAAAAGATATTTGCGGTGGCGACTAGTATCTTACACACTGTATGTACCTACGACGAGTATAGTCGAAAGGAATCTGACTACAGGTCAGTCGTCAACCGAAACAAGTGATGCTAAACTCAATAAATTCCAGGCAAGTTGGTTTTTCAATCTGTCCATATGACGTCATGAGCGAATATGATGTCATACAGTGTACCTATCTCACACGGTAAAAATGTCGTTAAGCAAATCATCAAAAAAAAAAAAAAAAAAACAACTGCCAAACTACAATCACATTTTAATTAACCACAATTCGATATCACACGAAGAGATGTCTTGTTAAGAACGTTTTAATTAAAAAATGGATGTAGTAGGTACAACAACATAACAAACTGACTTTTAATCTAATGCGGACATCGAAAAGGGTGTAAAATACACTGATAAATAGGTCGTTCTACAGGTACGAGATTGGATGCTGATGATCATTAAAAAATATATAATTTTGGATGTATATTCCAAAGCAGTCGAACAAAAAACTAACAAGACATATAAAGCAGTGTGATTCAGCGGTATCTATTAGGTAACAAAACTGATACTTCCTTTAAGGTAGGCGTTAACGTCGGTGGTAGATTGCCTACCTTCATTCAGCCTTAATTCATTCAATCAATTCGCACAAATCCAACGAGTATACGATTTTTTAAATCTAATTTTTCCATACCAATCTCATGGTCGTATCTATTGAAATAACAAAAACAAAAAGAATTGTAGGCGTTATTTACCGCCAAGCAAGGGCGTTAAAGGCAATCGCAAAGCAATGTGAACGTGTTAACGAGGTCAAGATATACAAATGTGGCTAGACATCTTTTTCGTTTTTTTTTTTTTTTTTTAAATTCCTACTTATGGAATGGTGAGTGTTGAAAAAATTCAATTTTCCACAAGCAATAAGGATATTTAATTTTAATGCAATGTTTAAACCAAACTACATGTCTGTGACTCGAAGTTTTTTGTTTTTTTTTGCTAACGTAGGTTGGAAGACACACTTCACACTTGGATACATATTAGTCGGATATAAGTATGTACAGTGAAATCTCTCTTAAGTGGACAGCCACGGGACCAGAGTTTTTTGTTCATATAAGAGAGTGTCCGCTTAGGAGGAAAAATAAAAATAAAAACGCAAATTTAAAAAGAACGGAAAATTATAATATTATTTCACTTTAGGTCCGTTATGTACGTATAAAATATTATAAGTCTATGCGTACATTTACATACATACATTCATATTAATTTTTAAAAAAATCTTCAATCCGCCTTTGGAATAAATTGCAACCTTTTACTATCACTGACTCCTAGTGAGATCGGAGACAGATGTCAGCTGCATTGCCTTTTCATCTTCAGCTTTCAAAGGAAATTTGCACAAAGTCTCACAAGCATTCAACGCATTTTTGTAAGAGTATGAATCCAGTTCAGTCTCTGCTTCCGCTTCTACGTCCATATCCTCGTTGTCGTCGCTTTGGTCATTCACACTTATAACGCTTGTGTCATCTTGGGCCAAGTTTTCATTCCATCCATCATCGGTTTGAACGTTGTTATCACATGCAGTATATTCTAAGTAATGAGCTTGTTCGCTACCAGTTTTTCTGACAAGCGCTGACAAATTTTGCAAACAGATCAATGGTATGTCGTCCTCTGAGGTGTCCTTTAATTCGAAGGTTTGATTGCGCAGAAACCTAGATTTTTTATTGTTTCTGGAGAAACCTTGTTCTATGCTGCAACAGCTCAATCGATCCCATCTAGCACATCAATTGCAGAAGAAAGCTCTACTACATTAACAAACTTATCCATTTTAGCAATTATGTGATTGAGAACTTGTTCGCTATAAAATATTCTAAAATTGTTGATGATATCCTGGTCCAAGGGTTAACAAGCGGATGTGGTATTTGCTACAAAAAATATTAAAGGGATGTTACGTAAAGTAAGATGAGGATGTGAGGTCGCATTATCCAGAAAAAGAAAAACCTTCCTGAGTAGTTTTTTTCATTTTGGCGTTAAAGCTGTTTAACCATTCTGTCATTATAGAAGTTGTCATCCAAGCTCACTTATTCGAAAACCATTTCACTGGCAGGTTTCCATTCCGCATATCTTTGAAGCAGAGAGTGGGCGTGCGGATTTCCCGATCACAACCAGCTCAACTTCTCCAAGCATGTTCACGCAATGTAACATGGTTGATCTTTCCTTGGAAGATTTCTCCCCTAAACAGGGCTCACCCCTGATATGTAATGTCTTCATAGGGGGAGCTTTAAAGAACAAAGCCGTGTCATCTGCATTGAAAATATCCTTAGGTTCATATTTTTCAATAATGACCCAATTCGGCTAGTCCATTCAGCAACGATTTGTGGATTCACATCGGCAGCTTCTCCAGATATCGCTTTGTATAAAATATTATGTCGTTTTAAAAATCGCCACAACCAACCGAATGATGCCTTAAAATCTTTCGCCTCCTTTTGAATTAATGGTCCAGAAATAGGGATGCATTTCTCGCAAGCTTTGACAAACCATTCATGTGCCAACGTATCGACCTTTTTACCTTCACTGCTATGAAACCTCCGTTTTTAGGGTTCCGTACCCAAAGGTAAAACGGAACCCTATTACTAAGACTTCGCTGTCCGTCCGTCCGTCTGTCACCAGGCTGTATCTCATGAACCGTGATAGTTAGACAGTTGAAATTTTCACAGATGATGTATTTTTGATGCCGCTACCACGACAAACACTAAAAACAGAACAAAATGAATATTTAAGGGGGGCTCCCATACAACAGACATGATTTTCATCCAAAAAATTCCCTTGGTCACATACTGAACTAAGGTTAGTCGACAATATCTTTTGTCTCTTTCAGATTTATATATACAGATGGTACGGAACCCTTCGTGCGCGAGTCCTTTTCGCACTTGGCCGGTTTTTGTAGCTCATTCGCGCCAGTACTCCAACTATGTAGGTGTGTATGTATATATAAAGAAAATAAAAAGATCTTACTCTTATATCAATAGCTCATGTCGTCCATTTAAGGGAATGTTTCACCCAAAATACATATGAAAATACTGTCCATGTCCACTTAATAGAATCGTCCACTTTTAAGAGGAAAAAAACTCAAACAAAATCATACCTACTAGCCAACCATTATAGTACATCTTGTCCGCTTCAGAGAATCGTCCACCTTAGAGGGTGTCCGTTAAAAGGGAGTTCACTGTATATTTTTTTAAATTTCTTACGCCGTTCCTATGGTTTAATTTTATTGTATGGGCGGTTAACCAGTTGTAGGTTAACCTTAATGTATGCAATTTAAAAAAAATAGCCCACATCTACTGAGACTCGCAAAAAACCTACATATCCATGCCTACACTAATCTGTTTACTTGAATCTCTACTTATTTTTTGTTTCGCTGTATTCATTTACGGTTGCTGATTCGATTGAAATAAGATAAAAAGCTCTATGGAGCATCATACCTCTTCTTTTTTTAATGATCAAATAATAAGATAGATGTTCGCAATGGACACTCATAATCTTCCATTGAACATGCATGACATTCCTACCATACAATGACGTGTCATCGCTGTCTGCATGCTTGCATTATGACATGATTCTCTCCGAATCAGATGACTTGAATGGGTGTATAAATCAACTCCACTTGAATCTTCGGTCAGAAGATTGTATACAAGCATACGTACATCCATACAACCAGCAGTCAGCTTCTGTGTAGAAATGAGCTTTGATTTAATAATAATAAAAAAAAAAAAAAAAAAAAACAATTTATCAAGGGTGACCGTTAATAAGTACGAATTAGGGGGAAATAAAGTGAGCAAAACTCGGAGCTCGAAATACAGTCTCCCTTTAGCGCTCATGTACCTACATGATCTATGTGATTGAGTTAAGGATCTATTATGTATTTCGAATGGTCGGAAATAACTATCAGAAACTATGACTTTGCAGTTAGTGGGAATTAAGACCGCGTCATTGCTGTCACGCCGACACTCAACAATCTCGCACTCACATACATATGCATGCAGAGCCACCAATTACTGGAGCCATTCACACTTCTCCTTTTGCCTGTGAAACTATTATATAATATACATACATATGCACCCTCGGCGTGAATCACCACTAACATAATATTTATTTATAAACCTCATCTGTTGTCCAAGTTCCAAGGAGTACGAACTGATCACCCTATATGTAGGTAACGCTCAAGAACACATCAACCCACTTCAATTCCAACTCGACTTAGAACAAACATTCGTTCTATATACATAGTATAGGTATGTAGGAATCTCCAAAATTGGCGAATCATCGGAAATATTCATAAAATTCCATTGATGGCCGAGTGAATTAATTTTCGTAAATTTCAACGTATTGGGATTGCATTTTATTCAATTTACACTGTTAAGTACTGATTCAATGATTGGAGTAAACGTTTTTGCATTCAAGCCTACAGTGGTGGAGGAAATTCAACATCTAAGGCTTCTGGCAAACTCCTGTTTTGAGACGATGATGAAAGAATGCTTGAGAACTAGTAGTTCTGGAATGCCATATTAGTCCAACTATAGCGCACAGTCACGGTTGAAAAAATAAGATCATTTGGTGAGATGGTGCCTATATGGGGGCAGACCAATAAGTACCCATATTTAGTATGAAGAATTTATTCAAAAATATTTTTTTGGTCTAAAAACCGCCTCGATATCCATGATAATCTACAAGGTGGGCCAAATACAAGTTTCTTTTTAAAAATGCAATAAAGTGAACACAATTAAATGGTTCCCATGTATTATAGCTTTATTAGTAAGAACAAACATTCCCATTAATTATGAAATACAACGTCGTGCAAGAGGCTATCTCGGCTGGCTTCGCAGTAGCGCATTCTGTCACCGCAATTTTCCAAGACCTTGTTGATGATTTTCTCCTCTGGAACGTGGTGGTCAAAGAACTACTGCGGTTGCTTGAACAGGAAGGGTACACTGTGACCGCCTATGCAGATGACATTGCTACTGCCGCCACAGGAAAATTTCCCAGCACTCTATGCGACCTTATGCAGTGTGCATTACACTGCACTGGACGCAGTACTGTGGACTTGGGGTAAACCCTAAGAAGATCGATCTAGTACTGTTTACTAACAAATATAAAATCCCGCCCTTCAACCCACCGAGGCTGGGTGGAACCCAATTAATAATCAAAGAACAGGTTAAATACCTAGGCATAGTCCTTGACAGGAGGCTGAATTGGAAACCCAAAATTCTTGATCGCGTCAAGAAAGCAACTTTTGCCCTCTACAGCTGCAAGAAAGTGGTGGGCAAGAAGTGCGGTCTCCTACCAAGCATTATGCACTGCCTCTACACAGCAGTCATAAGGCCCATCCTCCTGTTTGGCATCGTAATCTGATGGACTGCAGTCAATCGAAACCTTCTGGGGAAAGTACAAAGATCGGCCAGCTTATTACATAAGCGGAGCGATCAGATCAACCCCCACGGAGGCCCTAAATATCCTATTACATCTTCCACCAATGGACCTTTTCAGCAAGCAAGTCGCTGCCTGCGCGTCCCTGAGGATGAGGAGCATAATAAAATGGCCCACATCACAAAAAGGACACACAACCATTCTAAAACACTTCGAGGTACCCATGGACACAGACTATATCATCCCGCAAAACGTGTTCACTAGGAACTTCGAAGTTGTTTTTCCATCCAGGGAGGAATGGGCTGAAGGGAAAGTCATACCAAAGGACTCGATCTCCCTGTATACCTATGGCTCTAAGATGGAGTCGGGTGTAGGCAGTGGAGTCTTCTCCAAGGAGCTTAACCTCAGCCTATCGTTCAGACTCCCAAATTACTGCAGTGTGTATCAGGCTGAAATAACAGCGATAACAGAGGCCTTGTATGGTTCAGGATCAATGTAATATCCGCTAAGGATGTCATCATTCGCACGGAGAGCCAATCTGCGATAAAATCCCTGGCCGCAGTAACCCACAAATCAAAAACATCACTTAACTGCCGCATATCTCTAGATGAGATGGCTGAACAGTTCAACATTAAAGTACTGTGGGTTCCCGGGCATAGGGATATTCCACGAAACTGCGTGGCCGACGATCTCCCAAAGTTAGGGTCAAGCACACTCAGCCTACCTACCCTCGGGTACCTAGAAACACCAATAAGTACGGTAAAGCACATGATAAAACTTCAAACTATAGAGGCGACCAACCTCCAATGGAATGAGAGTAATATCGGCTTTATCACAAAAAAAAAAAAAAAAAAATTGGCCGAAATTAAACCTAGGACGAACCAGGGACCTAGTGGCAACCAAAAGGGCAACTTTAAGTACTCGTGGGTGTCATTACAGGCCACTGCATCATTGGAAAACACGCGCGCGCCCTTCTATGATAATCTAAGTGAGGTAGCAGACTAAAAAATAGCTCAACTCCGTCGCTTCATCAGAAGCAAGGGTTGGTTCTCAGGTAGCGGATCAGGGTAATATGATCCATGTGGTATCACAATGGGCCGACTTCGGCCTACGTGTGGCTTATGTCAACCACGTTAACCTAACCTAACCTTTTTGATGGTTTCGGGCTGTAGCCTACAGATTGCTTGGATGATATTGGCCTTAAGTGCTTGAATCGTTTCCGGATTGTTGGCATAACATCGGTTCTTCACGGTTCTCCACAAAAAAAAAAAAAAAGTCCCAAGGGGTCAAATCGCAGCTCCGATGCGGCCAATTGGCATCGCCAAGACGGCTGAAAAACACGATTTGGGAATTTGGTGCGTAAAAGATCGATTGTGGCATGGTGCGCCATCCTGCATGGACCAGAGGTCGTCCAAATCCATGTCTGCAATTTCAATAAAAAAAATAAAAAAAAAGTCGGCTAACATGGCTCTGTAACGCCCACCGTTGACCGAAACGTTGTTCCCAACCTAATTTTCGAAGAAAAATGGTCCAATGATGCCACCATTCCACAATCCGCATCAAACTGTCACTCTCTGTGGATGCATTGGATTCTCGACAATAACGCGCGGGTTGTCCGAGCCGCAGTGGACCTTGTAAGCGAATAATCCGAGATCTTTGTGCAGAATTCTCCCCAGGCTAGTGCGTGAAATGTTGAGTTGTTGAGATCGATAACGAGTTGATGTTCGTGAATTGAGTCTCACACTATCGGCCACAGCAGCCATATTCTCATCTGTGCGCACCGTACGACGACGGGGAAAGTGAGTGTTGTCCACTAGCATACCGGTCTCACGGACTTTTTGCACAAACTGCTGCAGTACGCAAGCAGTCGCGATGAGTGCTTTATTTCAGCCAAAACTTCTTTTCCAAAAACGCACTGTTTGGGCTTCACAGCACTCGTTTTGGAAATATGTTTTCAATATTTCCTAACGTTATTCAAGTGACTAATTTCGTTCCGCGGGGATATGATACTGACTTTCTGTCAAGATTTTGAGCGGGAAACAGCTGTCAGTGTCAAAATAACCTATGATTTAAAAAAAAGACCAATAGATGGCCCACCCTATACTCGTGGGCGTGGACATTTTTACCGAAAAAAAACCCCAACAGGGGCTTGCGAATGAGGACAACTTTACCTGGACAACTTCAGATGAAAATGGTGGTAACTCCATTGTTCGTGTTAACGATGCCCATAAAGATTAAGCTCTTTTCACCCCAAAACACAATACAATGACCATGGCCTTTCCGACCCAAGAAAAATTATGCAGAGCAGTTGCCTGCCACTAACGAAAAGGGGAACAAAAAAACTCCTGCCGATTTCGCTTAAGCAGAACCGAATGATATCTCAAAAGTGTCAGCTACATCCGCTTGTTATTCATTATGATCAAACGCGGCACCCATCGGACCGGCAGCATTTCCATCCCTAATTTCCCATTTAGAATACTAATTGACCAACGCACACGAGAGCAATTCTCGTGTGAAGGAAAACTGGTATGAAAATGTACTCCAAGCACGTGCAGCCCGTTTCAATGTGTTACTACTTCCGTCTTTCCGACATTTGGTTTGACAGAATTCGGTTCTTCTTCCGACCACACGTTCCAAATGTTCGTGATCTTCACTCTGTGAAAGACAAATGGTAAAAAGTTCCCTCGATTTCCACGTCTGCCGGCCGGCTGGGGCAGTTCTCTTCAAGAATGGATGTAAATGGTGTTTTTTAGGGGTTAGGTTTTTTAAAATGGCAACACTGTTAATACAGACTGTCAATTTGACAGATCTGTGCCATTATACAATGAACAACGCGTGCAAATTGTGAAAACTTATTTTGAAAACCATGGTTTGGCTCATAAAACTTGTCGTGCGCTATGTCCATTTTACGGTCGACCTATTCGTCCATCTGAGCAAGTTATTCGGAGCACGATGAATCGTTTTCGCACCATCTACACTCTAGCGGATAATACGCATCCCCCAAGACGACAAACAGTGCCAACAGAAGAAGTTATTCTCGTTGTGTTGAGGAGAATTCAAATAAGTCGATTCGACGTCGTGCACAGCAATTGAAACTACGCCCATCCACTTTGTAGAAGATTTTACGGAAAGATCTTGGCTTAAAAGCTTATAATATCCGTCGTAAGTTCGGTGAATGGGCCGAAAACATGATTCAGCTTGATTCCTATGTTCTTCGATGATGCCCATTTTTAGGGGACTTGAATGCATTGGAGAATTAATGGCGACCATGGTCTAGGTTGTAAAAATTAAAGAGACCAAAAAACTGATCGAGTTCTGCCAATTGAAGGAAAGTGCAATCGTGAACACATGTGGTCGTCCCCCAGATATACAAGCGATACAACGATAAGAAACCAAATAGACTACGTTATCATCAATAGAAGATTCCGAAATGCAGTAAAATCTACAAAAACTTACCCAGGGGCTGATGTAGAATCGGATCATAACCCTGTTGTAGCCAAAATAAGAAGGAAATTCAGAAGAGATCAAGAGGCAGACACTTGAAACTAGACCTGTTAAAAGACGAACAAGTACGAGACCAACTGAAAATAGAGATAAACCAAAGGTTGACACGAACGAGAACTGATCTAATTAGTGACGATAACATAGACAGCAAGTGGACGGAGATCAAAGACATTACAATAGAGTCAGAAAGGAAACATCTGGAGGAAAGAAGAAAACCAACTAAAGAAAGAGTGAATTACAAACGAAATGTTGACCCTAATGGAACAGAGAAGATTAAGCAAAGCAGACCCGCTAGATACAAGGAATTCGATAGGCTGATTAGAAACAAAGTTAGAATAGCTAAAAATATGTATATACCTTCAAGAACAGTGCGCGGAACTAGAAATGTACGACAGAAGCAAACTAAATCTCCGGGATTGACGGGAAGAAACAACACGCCACACTTAAAGATAAAGCAGGCAGAAAGAGTATATTGAAGAGCTTTTCTGGGATGAACGAGGCGTACTACAACCGAATGGGGGAACTGAAGGTTTGCCTATTCTGAAAGAGGAGATAACAAAAGTACTAAACGAAGCCAAAACTAGGAGAGCCAAAAGCCCAGATGGAATACGGCAAGATCCCTAAGGACTGGTTAAAGTCAACCTCCTTCATAATATTACAAGGAAAGAGCCGAGCGTTGCGATGTGAAGACTACACACAATCAGTTTAATGAGTCATGCTCTAAAACTCTTTCTACAAATCATACATAAAGGAATGTAAGCCCCTCACAGTTTGGATTCAGGGGTGGCTTCGGTACTCGCGAAGCATTATTTGCCTTCAACATGGTAATCCAACGAAGTTTGGAGATGAACCAGAAGATTAACGCATGTTTTGTGGGCTACGAAAAATCTTTTGGCAAAGTCCACCATAAAAAGATGGTAGAAGTCCTCAAGGATAAAGGCATAGATATGAATGAATGCAGAAAACCTCTATTGGAATTAAAAAACAAACGTAGAAGAGGAAGAATCAGATGATATAAACATTAAAAGAGGAGTCAGACAAGGTTGTATCCTATCTCCACTTCTATTCCATATCTTTCAGAAGAAATCTTCAAGGAACGCATATGGGACATCGACTATGGAGTAGCGATTAATGGCGTGAGAATAAAGACTCGTAACCTATGACTTAAGAGAATTGAACATTAAGATGAATAAGCTGCAAGCGAAAAATACGGGAAACATTTGCTGAGCGCATAATTTCGTGTAATGGACCTGCGAACTGGCCACCACGATCCTGTGATCTCACACCTTTAGATTACTTTCTTTGGGGGTATGTATGTAAAAATCACTAGTCTATGCCGATAAACCAGAGACGTTGGACGATTTGGAAGTCAACAATCAACATTCGCCGTGTTATTACTGATATGCGGCCCCAGTTGCTCGATAAAGTTGTCTAAGATTGGACTTCACGATTGCGCTTCACTCGAGCTAGCCGTGACGCGCTCTAAACCTCTAAAAGGGACCCTTTAGTAAGGCCACGTTTAATCTCATTAAACCAATATCTGGCTGCGCTCTTCAAAGGCAAGGGTTAATCAAAATGCTATGCAAATTTCCTCTTATCTGCTCGCATACATTTCAGTTAAAAAATAAAAAGCGAATTACCGAACGATACTGCTCTTTCCCAAATACTCAAAAGACTCAACACATGCCCAACGCAAACGCTTCCCAATTTGAAATTAATCGACGAATTTGTCTAAAATTTTACATTACGTCGCTTAACAAGTGGCATTATGGGGTCGTAACAACAACTTCCTTTATGGACCTACCCTCGCATATACATGGCATGTTCAATAAATAGAGTGACTTTTCATCGTGCTTGAAAATTATTTATGTATTTATTCAACAACATACCACGTTTATATGCAGAGTTGAGGAATCGAGTTGAGATTTCGACCCAGGTATTTCCACACACTGAGTTTAGGAGTTGAGAAGTTGAATCGTGGTTGAACTGACAGATAGCTATTCTCGGTTGTATTAGTGTTCGATTGTGCTCTGACAGTTGTGTTTTGAAAATATCAGTTAATCATGAAACAATTATTTTATCTGCTTGCGTAAGTTACGTTGCAGATAAAATAATTTTTTCAATTAGTTATTACCACAACACTTTATCGGCGTTTGAACACAAGCGCAACCAAAACAAAAGTGATTTTCCACGTCAAACACAGAGGCGAAAAACAAAGAAAAATCGACCACACAAACAGGGACACAAATGCCAGTTTGACTCCTCAATCCAAGTTTACAACCATTTTTTCATCTCGACCCAGATCTGTTAGCTGAGTAGAGTCGACTCAACCCTATTTCAACTCGATCCTCGTTTACATGTATTTAAGACCAGTTTCAATCCTGTTTTGACTCTACATATAAACGAGGTAAATATCTACTTTGTACCCTTCAAAGTAAATTCACGTGGCTGTTGAATATATGAGGCGGTGTGACAATAGCCTTGGTCGACGGCAAAAACGAACATCCCCCGATTACACCAACGCGTCATCAAAATGACACCAGTGGAAAGGTACCGTTGTGCCGCGCAACACGATACAAACTCTTCAACGCCTGGTACATGAGGTCCTACGCGGGCTCGACTTGGTCGATATCTGCGTCGCATCAGAAAACATTGACCAAGACCGACAACATCTGCGCGAAGTTTTTAAGCGACTGCCAAACGACAACTTGGCCATCAACTTTGCCAAATGCAGATTCCGCCAACCAGAACCGAATTCTTAGGCCACCTCATCACCCGGCAGGGGATATCCCCACTGCGTTCCCGAATTGAAGCAATCCAGCAGATCAAGCGCCCCGAGACGGTGAAACAGCTGAGAGGTTTTATAGCAGCCATCAACTTTTACCGTAAATTCATCCCTCATGCAGCAGAGGTGGAAATCCCGTTGTTAAAGATGACACCCGGCAATCGTAGGAACGACAAAACTCCCCTGACTTGCAAAGATACGGGTAGCAAGACGATTGCCGCCCGCCAGCTCCTAGCTGACGTGGTTCAACTTGCGCATCCTGTCCCGAACGCAGACCTAAGCCTAGTGACGGACGCATCCAGCCTAGCCGCCGGTGCAGTCCCACATCAAATCGTCGACAGCGGAACCGCTGGGATAACTACTTTTCCAAAAAGATTTCCGCCACACAACAACGTTACTCCACATATGATCGCGAGCTCACCGCGATATACATGGCGGTGCGTCACTTACGCGACTTGCTAGAGGGGCGGGCTTTTCACATGCAATCCGATCACAAGCCGCCACTAGTTGCGCAAGCGCCTTAGTTTCAAGATGGATCGCCCGTTTCGGAGTACCCTCCAGGATCTCGTCCGATCAAGGTAGACAGTTCATTTCTTCCATTTTCAGTGAACTATGCATACGTACACGTACAAACCATTCCATGACATCTCCATGAATCGTGGAACGATTCCATAGGACCCTAAAAGCGGCGATCAACTGCACCGACTCCGCGCACTGGACGAAGCATCTTCCTCTCATCATGTTAGGCCAACGATCAACATTAAAAGAAGACATCGGAGCTACCCCTGCAGAGTTGGTCTACGGCACAACGCTTCGACTCCCAGCTGATTTGCTTTCTTCTACGCAGGACAAACGCTCGCAAACCGAGTTCGTTTCGGACCTCCGACTGAAAATGCAGCAAATCAGACCTCAGCAGACAGCCGTTCGTACACAAGGATTTAGCCAGTTCGTCACATGCATTTATTCGAAACGACTCTGTAAAAGCATCTATAGTTCCACCATATGAAGCTCCATTCCGAATTGTCGAGCGGCACCACAAATTCTTCATTCTCGAAGTCCGAGGTCCGAAGTCCGCTGCATCAACATTGCTATTGACCGACTTAAACCGCCATACATGGAGTCTGCGGCAGATGAGAAACCAGTAACACCCATTTCGTCTCCAGCCGAACGCCCACCGCCACAACGATCAACGACTCAGCCATTCCGCACCCGCACTGGGCGCAGCATACAAATCCCAAGAAGGTTTCGCTAAAGTGCAGAAGGCTTCTGGGGGGCCCATGTAACGGTGTGACAGTAGCCTTGGCCGATGGCAAAAACGAACATCCCCCGAATACACCAACACTTCACCAAAATGACACCAGTGGAAAGGTTCCGTTGTGCCGATAGAAGCCGCCTGGACACACGCTGTACGACACTCGAGGAGACCGGCGTGGAGGCAAGATTACTTACTTTACTTATCAGGCCTGCGATCCATGGAGGATCTGAGCCTGAGCTATAGCTGCCTTCCATCCTTGACGGTCCCGGGCACGCTGCTTCCAGTTGTCAAGACCAAGATGTCTTACATCCGCGATTACTTGGTCTTTATACCGGAGGTTCGGTCTTCCTCTTCTTCTCGAACCAGGAGGCTCGGAGTCGAAGACCCTCTTAGCTGGAGCGTTGATGTCCATGCGCTCGATGTGGCCGAGCCAGTGTAGTCGACGGGTCCTTGCTTTCCGGACTACATCCACATCTTGGTACAGCTCGTAGAGTTCGCGGTTGTGTCTTCTTCTCCATTCACCTTCCTCACAGACAGGACCAAATATCCGGCGCAGAATTTTTCTTTCGAAAGAACCCAAAATCAGCTCCGCTGTCCTGCTTATCGTCCAGCTTTCGGCTCCGTACAGCAAGACTGGCAGAATGAGCGTTTTGTAAAGCATGACTTTGGTCTTTCGAGTGAGGAGTTTTGACCCCAGTTGTTTGGACAAGCCGAAGTAGCAACGGTTGCCAAGGGCGATTCTACGCCGGATCTCCACTGTGGTGTCATTTGTGGAGTTTACGTTTGCCCCGAGGTAGACAAACTCCTTAACTACCTCGAAATTGTAGCTGTCAATTGTTATGTTTTGTCCCAGGTGGTGAGCGACGGATTGGTTTTTGCTTGACAGCATGTATTTCGTTTTGTCCTCATTGATCTTAAGACCAATTCGTTTCGCCTGTTCTTCAATCGCCGTGAATGCTTCCACAATGCCACGGCGAGAACACGCGATGATGTCGATATCATCCGCGTATCCTAGCAGCTGGATGGACTTGTAAAAGATAGTGCCTTCCCTGTTGACGCCTGCCCGTCGCACTATCTGCTCCAGCACCAGGTTGAAGAAGTCACATGACAGCGCATCTCCTTGCCGAAATCCGGTGCATGTTTCGAATGGTTCCGAGGTCCTAGAACCGAGTTGCACGGTGCATCGCGTGTTTTTTAGCGTGGCGCGACACAACTGGATCAGTTTTACCGGGATCCCGAATTCGGCCATCGCCCCAAACAGTGCTTCACGATGAATGCTGTCGTATGCGGCTTTGAAATCGATGAAAAGATGGTGTGTATCGATTTGAAACTCGTTGGTCTTTTCCAGGATTTGTCGAAGTGTGAAAATTTGGTCAATAGTTGATTTGCCGGGCCGGAAGCCGCACTGGTAGCTGCCGATTAGTGCGGTGCAAAATGGTTTTAGACGTTCACACAATACGCTGGACAGGATCTTGTATGCGACATTGAGCAGGGATATACCTCTATAGTTCTTACAAGAGGTAGGATCGCCTTTTTTGTGGATGGGGCATATAGAGCTGGTATTCCAGTCGTCGGGCATGCTCTCATCTTCCCAAATTCTGCAGATGATCTGGTGCATGCTCCCTACCAGAACATCGCCGCCAGCCTTGAAGAGCTCTGATGGCAAGCCATCTGAGCCTGCGGCCTTGTTGTTCTTCAGCTTCTGAATAGCTGTGCCGACTTCTTCTATGCTGGGTGGGAGGACTACTTCAGCGGCTGGAGTTGGGATTTCCTCAGTCCCTACCACTCTCTCTTGCTCATGCTCGTTAAGCAGCTGCTGGAAGTGCTGCTTAAATACATCCACTATTCCCTGCGGGTCGGTGACAAGATTACCCTCGCAGTTTCGAAGAGCCAGGGTGCCCTTTTTGAAGCCTCCTGCAAGGCCTTTGGCTTTCTTGTAAAAGGCTCGTGTTTTATGTCTATCCCTAGACTCCTCGATATCCTTGAGCTGGGAGGCTGCGAAGATTCTTTTCTTTTGTCGCAGTAGTTTCTTCTCCTCCCTTCTTCTGGCTCGGTACTCTTCTCGCGCTGCCCTGGTTTTCCTCTGCAGCGCCTTTTGGTACGCCTCGTCGGTTGCTGCCTTTTTCTGCTCACACTCGCCATCATACCACGGGTTTCTTGTCGGGGGTGGTAGGTATCCTAAGGTGGTTTCGGCTACTTCCTGAATGGCTGAGCGGCAATGCAGCCACATATTATTGGCATTTGTGTTCGACGTAGGCATACCGTAGAGTCTTTCGCTCAGCTGCTCCCTGTAGACTCTGGCAACCTCCGGTGTGCTCAGGCGCCCAATGTCGAACCTCCTCCTGACGGGCTGGTGCAGCTTTCTGACATTGGACAGTCGAGCTCTGAATCTTGCTGCTACGAGGAAGTGGTCAGAGTCGACATTTGCCCCTCTGAATGTTCGCACATCCAGGATGTTTGACGCGTGCCTTGCGTCAATGAGCACATGGTCGATTTGGTTGGCGGTTCGACCGTCCGGAGATCGCCAGGTTGCTGTGTGGATTCGCTTGCGAGGGAATCTTGTGCTACTTATCACCGCATTACGAGCTGTCGCAAAGTCAGCGAGTCGGAAGCCGTTATCTGTTGTTGTATCGTGGAGGCTGTGCTTTCCGATCACTCCGCCAAGGGTGTTTTCCTTTCCGATTTTGGCGTTGAAGTCCCCGAGCACGATTTTTACATCGTACTCCGGACAAGCTCCGTAGGCGTTGTCCAGGAGGTCATAGAAGTCCTCCTTGATAGGGTCTTCAGCCTCGTCGGTAGGGGCGTGTGCACATATAAGGCTGATGTTATAAAATCTGCCTTTGATGCGGATCACAGCCAGGCGATCACTTATAGGTTTAAAGTCGATGACCTTCGACCTTAACCGCTTTCCCACGACGAATCCGCATCCCAGTAAGTGCAACCTTTTGTGACAGCTGTAATAAATGTCGCAATTTTTCTTCCTAATCATACCGTTTCCTATCCAGCGTATTTCCTGGACCGCAGTAATATCCGCCTTGTACTGCGTGAGGATTCCTTCTAGTTTATGAGCAGCTCCGGGAGTGTACAGGGTTCTGACATTCCAGGAGCATACTCGCAAATCGTGTTCCTTTTTCGTGCGTTGTCGTCGTCGAGTATCCGTCCGTATATCCGAGGCATCTTGCTCATTCATAACTTTGGGTTTTTTTACGTGGGCGGATTGTTAGCCCGCCGCACAACCGCCATTCTGGTCGGGGTTTACTTCGCTGCATACGTTTGTTCACCTCCCAACGGTTGTTGAAGAGGCTATCCAGAGGGCGCCGCGAGGAGGCCGTATGTCAACTTGAGGAGGCAAGATTACAGTATAGTTTTTGGCCAACAAATTGTGGATTTTGGATTCAGATTTTTCAATAGCTAAAAATGGGTGACAATGCCCACGTACAGTACAATCAGTCACGAAAGTAAGCAAACAGTTCAAACAGTAATTCAGTTGTTGGTATATTTCATTTGTATCCAATGCCTTCAGTACTTCACACGCGAAGACATTGAGTTCGCCAAGTGCTGTGTCAGTTGAGGTTCTATTTTTGGACCACACCTCCTGAAGAACGCGCTTTAAGTGTTCCTTCTTGGGAATAATGTGTTTCGTTATCTTCAAACTGAGATGTTTCCACAGTTGTTCAATCGCATTAAAATCTGGTGATCGTAGCGACGTTTTAAATTGTTTTGGCGCGTTATACGAGGGAGGCATACTTAGGATAATTTTTCTGATAGAAAATAAATGATCCCTCCATACCGTGGTGTTTTAAAATATCTAAATAGGCGTACCGTTTTAAAATAGGATCTGTGAACACTACATACCCGACATCTAAGGCTGCCATATAGGTAGTCCCCGTTTTTTCCCCAAACTTTTCCTACTCCATCTGAGTCCATGGATGTTGAACTAGCTCTCCTCCGAAAAAATCACAACGTTCCAGAAGTTCATTTGGCAATTTTGGTGATTTCTTTGCAAATTCGAATATCTCGACTATGCAATCCCACTTCATAGAGAACACGACACGAATGAATTGGGGGTTGTAAAGGGTTTTCCAATAGGGAATTGACAACTTTGAATTCAATTTGTGAACGCACCCTTTCACATATCATCGAACTGTCATTGTCAATTGTCTACATGTTCGTTGTGTGATGTTGCCGTGTCAGTCAGAGAACGGGTTGGTCGAACTGTCAAAAATATCGCTGCAAACGATCCAAATCAGTCAATTCCACGGCGTTCTCAAGAATTGGGCATCGCTCGGATCACATTATGGCGTATTTCGCGTAAGGATCTTGGTTTACACCAAGTGCTGAGGTTGAAATCGAAGTTAGTGTTCGAATTAACACTTCCCAGCATACGGGAGATGGGTTCATTGGAGCCATAAGAGGTGCGGGGGGTGGATAGGTAGAAGAGACGAGGATTGCGAGTATTACGAGGGTTAGTGTTAAGGGATATAGAGTTGTAGAGGTTGGCACAGTCAATGGTACCTGTTAGGAGTTTATGAATGAAGAGGATGTCAGCTACCCTTCTTCTATCCTCCAACGTACTCAGATTTATTAGTTTGAGTCGGTCTTGATAGGGTGGTAAGAGCAAAGGATTTTGCCGGTGCAGACCTCGAAGAGCGAAGCGTAGGAATCGACGCTGGATGCTCTCGATTCTAGAAATGTGGGTTTGTTGATAAGGGGACCACGCTTGCGATGCGTATTCAAGAAGGGGGCGAACGAAGGTAATATAGAGGGATCGAGTCACGTAGGGATTGAAGAATTCTTTAGACCAGCGCTTCACGAAACCAAGTGCAGAGTTTGCTTTAAGAATTATATCGTCGATATGTGCGCGGAAATTGAGCTCTTGGTCACATAGTATGCCAAGATCGCGGATAACCTGAACGGTAGAAATGGGTTGGTTGTGGAGAAAGTAGAGACGAGGAGAGGATTGGACACGTTTGCGTGAGAAGGTGATAGATTGGCACTTGGAAATGTTAAGCTCCAAGCAATTTTTGGAACACCAGGTAGAAAAGCTATTGAGATCGGATTGAATAAGGGAAGAGTCTTGTAGCGAGGAAATGGTCTTAAAGAAGTTGGTGTCGTCGGCGTACAGTGAGAGATGGGAATGTTTGATGATTATCTCAATGTCGTTTATGGTAAGAATGAAAAGAAGTGGACCTAGGTGGCTACCTTGGGGAACGCCGGAAGAGACTAAGAAAGGGTTAGAAAAGGCAGATCTAAAGCGAACACTGTAGAAACGGTTTTTTAAATATGAAGATATCCACTTCAGCGCAGTGGGTTCAAAGCCTAGGGCAGACAGTTTGAAGAGTATTAGATTGTGACATATTTTGTCAAACGCTTTACTGAAGTCGGTTGTAATGACGTCGACTTCGTTTCCATTCTTTAATGCTGAGAGGGTGAAATATGCAAAATACGCGTTATTGGTCGGGTGAAAATCCACATGTGCTTCATGAATCATCACTTAATCCACAAAAAATAACTGTTTGGTGCGGTTTGCATGCCGGCGGCGTTACTCTGAATGGCCAGCGTTATCGCGCCATGATTACCGATTATTTTTGGCCCGAATTGGAAGATATGGACTTGGACGACATGTGGTTTCAACAGGATGGTGCCACAAGCCACACAGCACACGTTACAATCGATTTATTGAAGAGTAAGTTTGATGAGCGTGTTATCTGCAGAAATGGGCCAGTCGATTGACCGAGTAGTTCGTGCGATTTAACACCTATAGACTATTTTCTTTGGAGCTACGTTAAGTCATTGGTTGATGCCAACAAGCCGACGACGTTGGAAGAGCTCAAACTGTCGAACTGTCAAAAATATCGCTACAAACGATCCAAATCAGTCAATTCCACGGCGTTCCCAAGAATTGGTCATCGCTCGGATCACATTATGGCGTATTTCGCGTAAGGATCTTGGTTTACACCCATACAAGATCAAGCTTACTCAAGAATTGAAGTCGATGGACCATTTGAAGTGACTTACGTTCTCCGATTGGGCTCTGGAGAAGCTGCGCCAAGATGATGAATTTCATCGCAAAATCATCTTCAGTGACGAAGCTCATTGGGTTCATTGGGCTCGATGGGTTCGTCAATAATTTTAATTTTTAATTTTCGTGGGGGCCAATACCCCCATTTATTAAGCTTAATTCAAGCTAACATTCTTAATTCTAACTTAACTAACTAACATTCTAAATTAGTCTACCTTAACTGACTAACAAGAACGGGAGAGGGGGGCGCGATTAGGGAACTATGGATGTGAGAAGGGGGGGATACCGAGAAGACGGAGTTTTAGGCATGGAGTGCTGAGGTTGAAATCGAAGTTAGTGTTCGAATTAACACTTCTCAGCATACGGGAGATGGGTTCATTGGAGCCATAAGAGGTGCGGGGGGTGGATAGGTAGAAGAGACGAGGATTGCGAGTATTACGAGGGTTAGTGTTAAGGGATATAGAGTTGTAGAGGTTGGCACAGTCAATGGTACCTGTTAGGAGTTTATGAATGAAGAGGATGTCAGCTACCCTTCTTCTATCCTCCAACGTACTCAGATTTATTAGTTTGAGTCGGTCTTGATAGGGTGGTAAGAGCAAAGGATTTTGCCGGTGCAGACCTCGAAGAGCGAAGCGTAGGAATCGACGCTGGATGCTCTCGATTCTAGAAATGTGGGTTTGTTGATAAGGGGACCACGCTTGCGATGCGTATTCAAGAAGGGGGCGAACGAAGGTAATATAGAGGGATCGAGTCACGTAGGGATTGAAGAATTCTTTAGACCAGCGCTTCACGAAACCAAGTGCAGAGTTTGCTTTAAGAATTATATCGTCGATATGTGCGCGGAAATTGAGCTCTTGGTCACATAGTATGCCAAGATCGCGGATAACCTGAACGGTAGAAATGGGTTGGTTGTGGAGAAAGTAGAGACGAGGAGAGGATTGGACACGTTTGCGTGAGAAGGTGATAGATTGGCACTTGGAAATGTTAAGCTCCAAGCAATTTTTGGAACACCAGGTAGAAAAGCTATTGAGATCGGATTGAATAAGGGAAGAGTCTTGTAGCGAGGAAATGGTCTTAAAGAAGTTGGTGTCGTCGGCGTACAGTGAGAGATGGGAATGTTTGATGATTATCTCAATGTCGTTTATGGTAAGAATGAAAAGAAGTGGACCTAGGTGGCTACCTTGGGGAACGCCGGAAGAGACTAAGAAAGGGTTAGAAAAGGCAGATCTAAAGCGAACACTGTAGAAACGGTTTTTTAAATATGAAGATATCCACTTCAGCGCAGTGGGTTCAAAGCCTAGGGCAGACAGTTTGAAGAGTATTAGATTGTGACATATTTTGTCAAACGCTTTACTGAAGTCGGTTGTAATGACGTCGACTTCGTTTCCATTCTTTAATGCTGAGAGGGTGAAATATGCAAAATACGCGTTATTGGTCGGGTGAAAATCCACATGTGCTTCATGAATCATCACTTAATCCACAAAAAATAACTGTTTGGTGCGGTTTGCATGCCGGCGGCGTTACTCTGAATGGCCAGCGTTATCGCGCCATGATTACCGATTATTTTTGGCCCGAATTGGAAGATATGGACTTGGACGACATGTGGTTTCAACAGGATGGTGCCACAAGCCACACAGCACACGTTACAATCGATTTATTGAAGAGTAAGTTTGATGAGCGTGTTATCTCAAGAAATGGGCCAGTCGATTGACCGCCTAGTTCGTGCGATTTACCACCTATAGACTATTTTCTTTGGAGCTACGTTAAGTCATTGGTTTATGCCAACAAGCTGACGACGATGGAAGAGCTCAAAGCCAATGTGTGGCCCAGTTATCAAAAATTGGGTCCAACGAATTGACCGCTGCAAACGTGCCCGCAGTGGCCATATGAACGAAGTCGAGTTCCATTCATGTTTTGATTGTACTTCAAGCCGATAATAAAGTTTTTGAAATATCTTAAATGGTTTGCGTTTGTTGTCAAGTTGTCAAAGTTGTCAAGTCCTTATTGGAAAACCCGATATAACTTGCTGTATCGTTTTTAATTTGACTTATTTTGGGATTCTGCACTTTCGAGGGCGTCCAGGGCGCGTGCACGGGTTTGGGAATTTTTAGATTGGTAGGATTGTCCTTGAAATCCATGCCAAGTTTCATATCAAAATATTCATTAGTGAGCTGCTAAAAGTGAATTTTTCGGTTTTTATATCTAAATTTTGTTGAGCAAAAGATTTGTTTATGGAATGGATATTCTGCTGATAATTCGGTAAGGATAGGGATAAGGATGGCATTTGGTGATAAGGCTTTGTCGAACAAGGTGGTATAAAGAGTTCCAAGAAGATCGAGAGCGTATCGAAGACGAAGAATGCCCCGAACGATCATCAACCTCAACCGACGAATTTCACGTCGAAACCGTCGCTTAACAATTAGGAATCTTACCGATGATGTTGCCACTCCAAAAAGACCAGTCAATACTATTTTAAAGAATGTTTTAAGCCTCAGGCACGTCAAGTCTCGATTGGTACCGAAAATATTGGATCTTTTGTATGAAACAATGCTATATGAGTATTGGACAAGACGAAACGCAATACTACGAGATGAGATTTGGAGTTATGCTTACGATCCGGAAAGCACAAATCAATTCAATGAATATCCTGCTAAAGGTGAGGAATACAAAAAAACCGAGCTGAAAGTCGCCTAAAATCAAGGTCATGTTGACTGTTTTCTTCAATTATCGTGCTGGTGTGCACTTTGATTTCCTTCCGCCGCGCCGAGTTAAATTGTCAACAAAGAACATTATCTGAGCGTTATACGTCGTTTGCATGAAGCTATTCGCCTAAAAATGCCATTGCACTTTGGCGATCATGCACCGTCTCACATTGCATAGATTCTACGTGACCTTTTGGCTAAAAACCCATATCGTTCTACAACTACAGTATTCACTTGATTTGGCATCGTACGACCTCTGGCTATTTAACTCAATACATGCATACGATAATAGCTCCATCGAAGAGAGAGCTGAAGGTCATCCCGGAAATAGACAACAACTCTTTCAAAGATTGGAAAATCCGTTGGAATAAGTTCATTAAACATATTAGTGGGGACTGCCTTGAAGGCGATTGAACGTCACCTTACTTTTTGGACACAGTAGTATATATATATTTTTTTTATAATTCGCGCAGGCTCAAGAGTCATACTCTTATTGTAGTTATCACACAACCTGGGCACACCCATGGTTTGGGTCGTAGATGTTTGTTCACTACTCTCCAGGGGTGGTTGTCCTATATAGGATTCGAAAGGAATTCGACTGAATTTTTACATTGGTTGTAGTTCACAAATGTTCCATGCCATTATGGTGTTATATTAGAACTGTACACAGAGAATATGAATTTGAAGTGACCATATACTGTCAATGTTATGCCTTCATCAGTATTTTGATCACTTCCCATTCACACTAGCTGTGTGGTACAATTTTTCCGTATAGGATTTGTATTTCCTAGCTATGGACAGACTTTGAACTACAAACCTTCCGTCCGACAGTCGATCAGGTTTACCACTGCACCACGGCCACGACCACCACGGTAGGGAGAGAGGGCGCCGTGGTTAGTGTGTTGGACTCTGGCGCACGATGAGCGAGTTCGGATCCCGATAACACCAACGCCATCGAATGTTTATTTCGCGACGTTCCTCCTCGGCGGGGTACTGATGAAGGCATAACACTCACAGTATATGGTCGCTTCAAACTCATAATTTGTGTGTGCAATTCTAGTATAACACCATAAGTGCATGGAAAAGTTGCTGAGAACTGCAACAAACGTGAAAATTCGGTCGGTACCTCTCCTCCTGTCTAGGACAACCACCTCCGGAGAGTAGTGAACGAACATCTACGACCCAAACCACTGCCTTGACATACACAACCTGAACGGAGTACAGTGGTTGGGGTCGTTGATGTTCGTTCACTACTCTCAGGGGTGGTTGTCCTAGACCTAGATAGGACGAGAGCCGACCAAATTCCGCGTTGGTTATAGTCCGTAGTAATTCGTTCAAGTTGTGTGATAAACATTATACGAGTACATTATGTATAAAATCCTGAACCTGCGCGAACTTAAAAAAAAAAAAATGTCTGCTTATGCTTACGTATCAGTTAGGCCTTCCGCCAACAATTTGGTCCTTCAGTCACATGTTGCTGTTGGGACCATTCTTAATGGCACAAGCAAAGATTTCCGTGTAAGGAAGCTCGGCACTTGTCAATTGCCTTTTATAGATCCAAAGGTAGAGATCTTCCAAAATTCATTTTATGCTAGTTCTGCGAATTTTTAATTGTGCTAACATCGACGAGCAGCTCTAACATTCAATGTCTAGAGCCAAACTGGTTTTCTCAAATTTAACAAACCATCTTATTTGGGGCATTACATTACCTAAGTTCTCGGAAAATAAATGATGATCTTGTGCCATTCAGCGCTCCGTGACTGGTATCCGCAAAAAATTACGATGAAAATTGTACATCGTAGAGTGCTGCCAACGTGATCGAACAGAAACGGCGGGCATTTCAAAAGTTGCGCCCACGGGACATCCCCTGTTACAAATCACAATGAAAAATTGCTCCACCGGATGCAGATAAGTATGTAAACTGAAAACGATTAACAGGCGTTTTGCACAATGATGTAACGATGTACGCCGATATATCGGGAAAATTCCAATAGGCACAACACTATCGACGCAAATTTAAAAACAAACTATAAACTACATTATCGACCATGTTGCAACGAAATATTGGGTTTGGATATAAGATAACGAGTGCAGTTACCGGCAACATTAATGAAATTACAAAAATAAAAACCTATGCAGCGCCCAGCGGTCGATCAGACTGTTAGAACTCCAAAACCATTCCATGCACATGTCTGTTCGCCAGAATGCGACTCCCCACTGAGCATGTGCCATAAATTCATTCATAGCTATCGGATACAAATGTTGATAGGTATCGTATCAACATGAATCTAAGCACCGCTACTAATCATGAGACTGATGGCAACCGGCTAAAGGAGGCAAAGTCATTGTACCATACAATGTAAGTGCGGCGTTTCGTAAATATATACGAACGTGTACATACCACTTCTCTTTACTTAAGAGAGACACTTTCAGAAAGAGATACTAAGAGACAAGGTCCAGTGTTTACCTGTACGTAGCCATCAATATACAAATACATTCGGCCCCATCCGGCCAGCTGAACTTATTCGTAAAGCTTTACGAATGCCACTTTACGTCCACGGCAAACAAGTGTTTTCACCTTTTCTACATGTGCATATGAGTATCTGTAAATATTACAAGTTTCTTGTGCTCCGAAGAGACGAAAGAGAACAGGTGAAGCTAAGAGCTCGTTGCACTACGCAATGTGTTCTATGTACCATGTATGCGTATTGCGTATGCTCCATCAACCATACACTTACAACATACTATGCTGGTAGGTATGTAAAGCTGTCGGAACCAGCCGCCGACAAGCGGGTTACCGTTTTGTGAAAACCCCCATCTAAATAGCCGGCAACTTTAGCACTAACACCGAACTATACATACGTACCGAACTATACATAGTTGAGCATAAATATGTAAGTGTATTCATAGCTAGACTGGCAGTTTATTAAAGCCCCTTGCATCTTTGTCTGCATGTATGAAAGCCATTAAGGCATGCTAACTGATCTTGTTGCTTATTAAAGGGCAACGAACCCTTTTTCTTTCTTCTTATTTTGTTTTTTGTAATGCTAGAAAACGAGAACAGTCCGCTCTTATTCATGTAATTCATAGATTTCACACGAGATATTGGATTGTATGTATCTACTACTCCTGACAATGGCACTGTATGTTGTGCAGATCAATAAATACAAATCACAAAATACCAATTAACTCATAAAAAAACTTCATAAAACGACATGACATGTATCTCTAAATATAACCACAGATCCGTTCTGAGGTATAATCGAAACGCTTTCAAAGTCGCTTTAAAGAGTGAAATTCTTTTCTGTTTAATGTTACTCATAAAACTAAATTTTATTTAATTCTCTGGCGATCACAGCTGTCTTTTGAAGCACGAGCATTAGATGTAGCTAGTCCTGCCATAAGTCCTATTATAAATACAGGGTGGGCCAAATACAAGTTTCTTTTTAAAAATGCAATAAAATGAACAAAATTAAATTGTTTCCATGTATTATGGCTTTAATAGTAAGAACAGACATTCCCATTAATTATGAAGTACAACGTCGTTCAAATGGCTGCCTCGCCTCGACTGGCTTCGCAGTATCGCATTGTCACCCCAATTTTTCTTGTTGACGGTTTCGGGCTGTAGCTCACGGATTGCTTGGACAATATTGACCTTAAGTGCTTAGATCGTTTCCGGATGGTTGGCATAGCATCGATCCTTCACGGTTCACCACAAAAAAAAAAAAAAAAAAAAAAGTCCAAAGAGGTCAACAAGTCGCAGCTCCGAGGCGGCCACCAATTGACATCGCCCAGACTGCTGATAACACGATTTCTGAATTTGGTGCGTAAAAGATCGATTGTGGCATGGCGCGCCATCGTGCATGGACCGTCCAAATCCATGTCTTCAATTTCAAAAAAGAAAGTCGGTTAACATGGCTCTGTAACGCCCTCAGGTGAGCGAAACGGTCCAATGATGACACCACTCCACAACAATCCGCCCTATTGTCACTCTGGGTTGTTCACAATAACGCTCGGGTTTCCCGAGCCCCAAATGCGGCAATTTTGTTTGTCAACGTAACCTTACTTACTTATCAGGCCTGCGATCCATGGAGGATCTGAGCCTGAGCTATAGCTGCCTTCCATCCTTGACGGTCCCGGGCACGCTGCTTCCAGTTGTCAAGACCAAGATGTCCTACATCCGCGATTACTTGGTCTTTATACCGGAGGTTCGGTCTTCCTCTTCTTCTCGAACCAGGAGACTCGGAGTCGAAGACCCTCTTAGCTGGAGCGTTGATGTCCATGCGCTCGATGTGGCCGAGTCAGTGTAGTCGACGGATCCTTGCCTTCCGGACTACATCCACATCTTGGTACAGCTCGTAGAGTTCGCGGTTGTGTCTTCTTCTCCATTCACCTTCCTCACAGACAGGACCAAATATCCGGCGCAGAATTTTTCTTTCGAAAGAACCCAAAATCAGCTCCGCTGTCCTGCTTATCGTCCAGCTTTCGGCTCCGTACAGCAAGACTGGCAGAATGAGCGTTTTGTAAAGCATGACTTTGGTCTTTCAAGTGAGGAGTTTTGACCCCAGTTGTTTGGACAAGCCGAAGTAGCAGCGGCTGCCAAGGGCGATTCTACGCCGGATCTCCACTGTGGTGTCATTTGTGGAATTTACGTTTGCCCCGAGGTAGACAAACTCCTTAACTACCTCGAAATTGTAGCTGTCAATTGTTATGTTTTGTCCCAGGTGGTGAGCGACGGATTGGTGTTTGCTTGACAGCATGTATTTCGTTTTGTCCTCATTGATCTTAAGACCAATTCGTTTCGCCTGCTCTTCAATCGCCGTGAATGCTTCCACGATGCCACGGCGAGAACACGCGATGATGTCGATATCATCCGCGTATCCTAGCAGCTGGATGGACTTGTAAAAGATAGTGCCTTCCCTGTTGACGCCTGCCCGTCGCACTATCTGCTCCAGCACCAGGTTGAAGAAGTCACATGACAGCGAATGGTTCCGAGGTCCTAGAACCGAGTTGCACGGTGCATCGCGTGTTTTTTAGCGTGGCGCGACACAACTGGATCAGTTTTACCGGGATCCCGAATTCGGCCATCGCCCCAAACAGTGCTTCACGATGAATGCTATCGTATGCGGCTTTGAAATCGATGAAAAGATGGTGTGTATCGATTCGAAACTCGTTGGTCTTTTCCAGGATTTGTCGAAGTGTGAAAATTTGGTCTATAGTTGATTTGCCGGGCCGGAAGCCGCACTGGTAGCTGCCGATTAGTGCGGTGCAAAATGGTTTTAGACGTTCACACAATACGCTGGACAGGATCTTGTATGCGACATTGAGCAGGGATATACCTCTATAGTTCAACGTAACCGCCGAGATGAAAATGCGCCTCGTCAGAAAAGATGATTTTTCGCCCAAGATAGTTGTCTAATTCAAGCTGCTCTAAGGTCCAAACTGCGAAGCGATAACGAAGCGGGTGGTCGCGCGCCTTCAGTCGCTGAGTCAATTGGACTTTGTAAGCGAATAATCCGAGATCTTTGAGCAGAATTCTACTCAGGCTAGCGCTGTTGAGATCGATGGCGAGTTGCTGTTCGTGAATTGAGTCTCACGCTCTCGGCCACAGCTACCACATTCTCATCTGTGCGCACCGTGTATCACGACGGGGATCATGAGTATTCTCCACTTCAAACTTGCGTACAGCAGTCGCGGTGGGTGTTTCATTTCGGCCAAAACTTCTTTTCAAAAAACACACATTTTGGGCTACACAGCATTCAATTTGGAAATAAGTTTCAATATTTCCCAACGTAGTTCAAGCGTAAAGCGACTCATTTTGTCCCGGTATGATACTGACTTTCTGTCAAGATTTCGAGCGGGCTATAGCGGCACGTACGGTTTCCATGGAGATTGTGGACGCTGCGTTCCAGGCTTTAAAAATTTCTGTGTGGAGTCTTGCAGGCCATGTTCTCCAATTCTGACCATAAACCATAATCCAGTGGATTCAGATCTGGACTTCCCAACGGCCAATCTTCTGCTGCTATAAGGCCAGGAATATCGACTCTGAGTCACTTCTGAGTGGTTTGGGCTTTGTGCGCCGGAGTAGAGTCCTGTTGGAAAACCGATCTGTATCCATTGAAAAGGGTATTGGTCAAACTCTTCACAACACCCTCCAGCACATCTTCTTGGTAAGCCTTTGCGCTAGTTTTTACATCATTTACGTTGTGACGCCATTGGTGATTCGATTGGCGAAGTCCGCCAATTGGACGCTGTTCAAAAAGGACAGGTGTTGCAATTATTTCCACTTTTCTAAGAAGAAGTTAATCTTAGACTTGAGAGTGCCGCAGAAAGGTTCAGGACCTATGTACTTTTCGCTGGAACCTTTCCTGGCTTTTTCATTGCCTTTAATACCTTTGTGCCCTGGTAACCATCCGAGTTTGACTTCGTTTCTTTTGGCAAGGTTTTGTAGGGTATCATTACATTCCTTAATGGATTTTGAGTTCGTGCTATACGAACTCAGCGCTTTAAGCGCTGTTTGGCTATTAGAGAGTATGTTGATGGTTACTCCTCTTTTGCCAATTTCTAGGTTTAGATTGACGCATGTTAGGATGGCATATTATTCCGCTTGGAAGATACTAGGACTCACTCCTAGGACCTTCGAAATCTCCCGATTTGGTCCAAAGATGTCATCGGTGTACCACCTAAGGCCTCTGACGTTGAGCAAGGGATCACTGGTTTCCCAAGCTGTGCGGGTTGGGATCAATGTCTCAAATCTCTTGTCAAAAGTGAAGGTGTGTGGTAATGCGTCCAAGACTGTGGTAATCATATCCAGCTCAGGAAGATGTTGCAGGATGGGCATGTGACGCATAGGTCTGCATGGCATGCTTGTTTCCGAGAGAAAAATTCTGATTGCACTACGTAATGCAATGTTTTTAATAAAAAGGTGCAGTAGAGTAGGTTCAATCAGTGCTTCTTGAACTGCCGTGGGGCATGTTAGCATAGCGCCTGTAATGCCGAGACACGCTAGTCTTTGGAGTCTTTTTGTCCACCATACCGTGATGATAGATCTTACTATCGCGGTATATAACCAGTGGATTGTATGTATGTATGAATGACCAAAGCCGAGCTTCTCTCAATCATTCATGTTGTGTGTGATTTTTTTATTTTCCCATAGGTGGAAGGGACCTACAGTTTATTGCCAGTTCCGAACGACGAAATCCGAGAAGCTTTTTTTGACAATTATATTACAGGGGGTTTTGTCAGTACCCCGGTGAGCAGAAGCATCGTGAAAAACACGTTCGATGACATGGCTGTTCTCGGGATTCGATCCCGTGTCATCGGCGTCAGAGGCCAACACACTACTTACTGCGCCACGGCGCTCTCAGTTTTACCGTAAGTGCGTCGACAGGCCCACAAGGCCTTAGTTGCCTTTGTAAGTTTGTTTTTGATGTTGGGAGTTCCAGTTAGGTATGCTATAAAGGTCAATACCCAGAAAATTAACTTCTTTTGAAAATCCTATATCTGTACCATTTAGAAAGACGAAGTAAGGTTGCAAACTTCTTCTCATTGTAAACGGGACTAAGATTGTCTTATTTGGGTTAATCGATAAACCCCCTCTGTCACATCAGTTAAAAGATAAGCTGAAGCGCAAGCTGCATGCACTCGCAGACAGCAATTTCGCAACTGACCGTAACAATAACTATTATTAGGTCGTCGGCATATCCGATGATCTTGTAGCCTGGAGTGATAAGCTTACGGAGTATCGTCGACAACTATCGACCAAAGAAGTGGTGAAAGGACTCCTCCTTGTGGGACCCCTTAGACGCCGATACTGTAATCGAGACCTCTGCGGATGTTGCCGATATAATACGGCTATGTAGCATCGCCATAATCTCGTGATTAGTGGGATGGTCTACACCTCTGCAGGATAGTGCAGTGGTGATCGAGTCATAGACAATATTGTCAAAGGCGCCCTCGAGGAAGGCGCAAATTGCCACTAAGTGATGTAGTGCAAAAGAACGATCTTTTGCGATATCCTGATTCTCTAGGATGCCTCTAATATGGACCTCTGTCAGATTTTCCAATGTTTTTAATATGAACGATGTTAGACTGATAGAGCGATAGGATTTAAATTGTTCACTTGGGTTTACAATGTTGGGGATGAAGACTAGGTCGACTTCCGTCCAAATTTTGAGGGATGTAGCCCAAGTCAAAACAGGAGTTACGAATACGAAAAAAGTCGCAAATTTCTCAAAAACACCAGGAGGTAGACGGTAGACGCTTTATCAGCGTACATAATAGTGCGTTCCCAAGTAAAAAGGATTTTTTATGAACGCGAATCACAGACCGAAATATGATAGTCGCCACACCATGGAAAAACATCAATTCAATCATCACAAACGAAAATATTTACTGGGCCATTTGCAGCTTCTCTCTACACAAGTCACCAGGTTTCGACGGGTAATGATCCAAAAGGATTTGGATAAGGGTATACCCTGGGTAACGGTGATCTACCGAAGTTCGCTTGGACTCAGTTACATTCCCCAGACCTGGAGAAGAGTTCGGGTTGTTTTCATCCCGAAGGTTGGCAAGCGCGGGCTTGAATCCACGAAGGATTTCAGACATATTAGCCTCATACTATGGTACGTTAAACATCGATAGTTTAGTATTTCGATATTATCGATGTTTTTCCTTCAAACTATGGATATCATCGACAAATCGTTTCCAATGAATCAAACTATGTACTCCAAAAATTATTTATTTGTTTTTTTTCAAATAACTTTATATTTTGTGTTAAGAAAAACAACTCGTTAGGGCGTTTCGCCTTAAACCAGTTTCTTAAATCACTACGTATCAATCCGGCTTTAGAGAAAACACGTTCGCTTGGGATCGAAGTCACTGGTATGCGCAAATATAACTGGGCAAATGTGTTCAGTAACTCGGAGCTGGATTTGATCCAATAATATATGGGACACTGATCACTATCAATTGGTGGCCATTCCAAAAATTGTCGTTTGCCAATTATTGCGTCACTTAATGGGGTTTCGTAACTGCAAGCTCTTCTGCTTGAATCTTCCCCCGATGGGAACAGAAATTAGATTAGTTGTTTTGGATGTGGTCACTCTGATACTTGTGTCTTAAGGAATGCTGTATACAGTCTACTCATTTTGAAAGCACTCTGCGGCGATTTGTGCGTGTTCTTCGGTTTTAAAGACTTGCTTTTTAAACCTAGGATCCAAAATTGTGGATAACATCAGGGGAGTTCTTTTTCATTAAAAGATTTTTGCAAACCACGATGCATTTTTTATCCTCGTACTAGAGGTATAACATATGAGAGAGTTATATAATTTTCCCCAGATACTCTAGTTGTAGCCACATCATAAGGATCAAGTAGTTGAATAATATCCTGAAGTACATTGTAATCTTCAGCAAGCAACTGAAGGAGGAGAGGAGAAAGATGAGACTTTTCACATTCATTTACTACTAGTTCTGTTAGTTCTGTTCTAGTTTCAACAATTCTTTTAATTATCGCGTATGTGCTATGCCAACCTTTGGTGCACTGCTGAATCAACTTGAGCTTAGGTTTATTAAGTTGCCGCTGCATAGCTTTTAATTTCTCTGAAGCAAAAGCGCTCGAATGGGTAGTAAATGACTAACAAAGGCCTCATAGGAGTAGCGTGTCCGACATGCGCTGGCCCGTAAAATAGCAAGTAGAAGCCACTGCAGCCGAACATCTAGCAGCTCTGTTAGTAAGTCCTATTTTTACCTCCACCTGGGGATTTTTATTTGAAATCGCGAACGGAAAAGGGCGAACGGCGATTTTCCTGCGCCACAAAACAGGATAAGTGTCGTTAGGCTATGGTCCGGCAAGGCATACCTGAAAAAAATCAACCCAAAAAAAGCCTCGGATTTAAAAAAACGAACGGATTAACCGATACCGATCCAGGAAACAAAAGGAAAAGAAAAAATTATATTCGGCTTTGTGCGTGGAATGTAAGGTCCCTCAACAGACCACGTGCAGCCACAACTTGCGGAGGACCGAGACTGTTACCGCATTCCAGGAAGTGCGATGGGACGAACCGGGCAAAAAGCGGATGAGAAAGGAGAGAAGGCAACGCTTATTCGGATGCGGATTTGTTATTAGAGGTAGACTTAGGCAAAAAGTCTTGAGCTTCCGATATGTAAACACCTCATGACAATTCGCATCAAGACTAAATCCGCAAATATCAAACTAATTTGCGCTCACGCCCCTACCAAGGACAAGAATGACGCTACAAAAGACGACTTCTACGACCTCGTAGATGGGACATATGCCCAATGTTTAACACAAAACTGGGCGAGGAAGTCGCTTTTGATAGGGTCATTAGCAAGCACAGCCTACACAACACCACATCCGAAAATGGATTTAGGCTGATAGGCTTCGCAACGGAGCGAAATCTTCTAGTTGCTAGCACGCGTTTCTCACATCTCAACATCCACAATGGGACTTGGCGATTCGGATGCTGAATTCCGGGCAATTTTTTGGGCATCAGTCATATTGTGCGAAACGAAGCTTGAACCAACTTTTCAGAGGATCAAATGTTCACTCAAAATGTGATAAATTGTTGTTTTGAAGATACAATTCCATTTCCATTAATTTCAATGAAGCCTTTAGCTGATTCTTGTCGAAATCACGCCTCTAATCGCCCGTTGGTCATGAAATTTTGACAGATCGTCAGGGAAGGATGGAACTCCCAACACAGGCAGCAAGGCACCTAAGAATATGCTATTTCGGAAAAAGATCCTTTTTATCTTGGAGGGCACCTTGTATATCCTGAACACCCTCGTCAACTGCAATAGTGTATGTACTTCGTGAAGCCAGTTGTTTACGGACGATCTGACTGAAAATGCCAGCAAACCCGAGAAGTTTTAGTCTGAGTGCGTTCTGATGAGTGCGAATTCGATTTTCTTACTGGAAATTATTGTGTCAGTCTTCAATTATCACAGCACCAAGAGCAGAATATGGTATGGGAAAAATCGTTGTTTTGAGAATGATTTGCGTGACAGACTGTTTGCCCTGTGCAACTATACACTATCAGCAATCGGCCTTGACTGATTTTGATTGAGCATTAAGGGTTAAACAAGTAGACACAATATCACTGACGCTGAACTATGTCACGACATCTATTGATGGCATTAAAAGCGGAGTAATCCTCAAAGAAACCACATCCACGTTAGCTTACTCTGACGATCTGATCCTTGTAAACGATAGTGAAGAAACACAGACTCTAATAACAACCGGAAAAGAACATGAGTGGAAGGTAGATAAAGAAAAAAAGAAATATCGGTCACTGACCGACCTGGATCAAACCAAACATCGTACCTGGATGTACTCGAAAATCGTTTTGAGCCTGGGAACGAAATCAAATATTTTTGAAAACGAAGTGACTGTCAACAACATCGACAGAAAGATCAAAATAAATAAAAGACTGCATAGGCGCAAGGCTTTCCCTATGAATGAACTGTTGACACCAACTCTATTGTATTGCAATTGTACTGCCTAAGAAGGATAATAGGTTAGTCATAAGAACAATCTATGACGATAAATAGGACAAAGGAAACGGCGAATGGAGAGACCTATACAAACAGGATTTCAGGTAACGTCACTCAGTACCAAGCATAGTTCGTGTAATAAACTCGAGAGGCTAAGGTGGGCAGAAAACATGGAGCCAACAGATTGTGTGTCGATCTAGAAAAAATAAAAATCATGACAGGGAGACATCCGAGATTCTAACAGGCTCCAAGTAATGGGTCTTCCAATACAGACTTCCGAACTTTGACAGTTGATAGCTTCTACAAAAGCTACATATGTACATATATCTGTCAAATCTGCTGTTTATTCAGTCTATTTTGCCAAACTACTATAGATGAAAGTTGCGTTCAACAACACGTGCGAATAATAAAATTGTTTTATCAAAATGGGTGTTCTGTTCGGGCAACGTTCCGCGTGCCTCACCCATTTTACGGTCGCCATAATCGTCCTACCGAGAGGACTATTCGCTGTGTGGTTCATAAATTTGAGTCCACTGGTTACGTAGACGATAAACGAACCCCCGTACGTTGACGATGTAAGACCTGCCGGAAACATCGCCGCTGTCCGTGAGAGTTCGCGTCGACATCGCGTCGCTCACAAGAACTCGGCCTCGCAGACACACACTTGACGAATTTTGCGTCGTAACTTGGGTCGTCTGTACCCATACAAAATTCAACTGACCCAGGAGCTGAAGGTAAACGTCCATATACAACGTGTGCTCGCTGAATGGGCTTTTGAGCAATTGGAAACTGATCCTAATTTTCATTGAAAATTCATATTCAGCGATGATGCTCATTTCTGGATGAATGGGTACGTCAACAAACAAAATTGTCAAATTTGGGACGATACCGATCCACATGAGATCCAAGATCGTCCAATGCCTCCCGAACAAGGCACTGTTTGGTGTGGATTTTGGACTGGCGATGTTATCGGTCCATATTTCTTTGAGAACGGCATATGCCAGGCCATCACCGTCAACGGCGAGCGCTATAGGTCGATTATTACCAACTTCTTTGGACCTGAGTCGGATAATATGGACACCACGCGATATGTGGTTTTAACCGAGCGGCGCTACGTACCACATAGCTCACGCCACATTGGAAATTCAGCACGAGCGATTCGGGGGCATGGTTTATCTTCCGCGGAGGTGATGAGAATTGGACACCGAGATCGTGCGAGTTGGTAACGTAAGACTTTTTCTTGTGGGGTTTTCTGAAGTCGCAGGCCTATGGGAATAAGCTACAAAGCCAATATAACCCATGCCATCGGTCAAATCTAGCCTGATTTATTCGCCAGAGTCATGGAAAATTTGACATTTCGGATGCGCGCCACCCAGAAAAACCACGTCGGACTTTTGAACGATGTTATATTCCTGACATCGACTGGCATTTTACACAAAGATGTTGATCATATCTCACACACACTTTGTTTAATTTAAATTTAACGATAGGAAACTCTTAATGGAAGACTCTGTAGCTTACTCTTTAGGATAGTTTCCAGCTACTTAGCATTTGTTGTAATGATTCCAAACAGAGTATTCGCCGCTAAATCGACTCGTAAGGGAATCAAGTGAGAATCCATCTAGAGATAGAGTGGTGAGCACCAAAACACAGGAGAAAAGGTGACACCATTTGACAGCCCTCGTTTGTTCCGTGCCTAATATCACGCATGTGCAATTATAATAGTCCGTTCATGCTTTTCAACAGCACGGATTAGATCAAACTGATATGTAAGTCTATAGGTTACTTGACAACAGATAATTTTACTGCGCACCAGAGAAGAGATAAACGAGTTAGAGCCAAGTAAGCTTACAGGGAAACACTTTTCAGTATAAGAACAGAATGTCTTTCCTTTAGACTCATTGGAGGTACCAATTTTGTCTTTTTCGAACTACTGAGCTGAGCATTTTGGAAGGACAGAACAGTTTCTTATGAGACTCTCCAGAACCTAGTACCTATGTACTTGATAAATTTAAGTCAATCACTTCCAGTTGCTTCGCCGTTGTTGTCTTAGTTAGCGGACCTTGATCAACTTTGCTAATCGTGGCGCCTTCCTTTGAAATTGAACACCTCAACGTTAATGACACACTAAGCTTAGACAATGTAGGTACCTACTTCCCATGACAAAAAATAAAAGTAGGGTAAGGGGTAGGACAGGCTTCAGACTACAAGATTAAATTAGCATAACAAATTAGCTAAGTGGTAAAATATGTCCTAATCAGTAATCAGTTGTTGTTTACTGTAAGGCCCGCATTGAGTTTAAAATGTCTCTTTCGATTTATTACTTCTCGTGACTTGCATGGCTAAAATCCTTAACTCAAGGCACGTCAGCTCTACTTTCTAAATATGTAAGTAAATCTCTTAATTATAATTAAAATAGAATCCAGTGTGCGCGCATATTTAGAAGTGAAATACATAAGTAATTGAAATTGTCACGAACTACCATGGGTACTGTGACTTAACTGCAAAGTGGCGGGCTAATTCAAGACACCGAAAGCGAAGCGACATTTAGCTGATGTCATTGTCAAAAAAAAAAAAAAAAAAAACAAATTAGTTATTTATGTAAATAGATCGCGCTTATATAAGCGCTGGGTATATGTAGGAACAAATGCCACTGTTGTGTTCGAGGCCGTTATGATCATTTCGAGAATTGCGTTGCTAATAGGAAGCCAGACCGGCTTTTTTCGCGTTTACACCCCAAAGAGATGTCGAGCTTCTCTTAGTCATTCCAATATGTACGAATGTGTTGTGGTGTTCTTGGTATTTTTTTTTTACTGAATATCACTCTCTTGTCAGAACTCGATACCACGTTTTAGGAACTGGATCACATGCTTTTATTTGGACCTAAATGGCGCCCTAAAGTCAAACAAGGTTTGCGACTGGCGCCACATTATTGAGGTACAATAATTCTGCCGACAAATAGGAGCAAGACAACATCGGCAATAATATGTAAAAAAAAAAAAAAACCGGCCAAGTGTGAGTCGGACTCGCGCACGAAGGGTTCCGTACCATCTGTATGTATAAATATGAAAGAGACAAAAGATATTGTTGACTAACCTTAGTTCAGTATGTGACCAAGGGGATTTTTTGGATGAAAATCATGTCTGTTGTATGGGAGCCCCCCTTAAACATCATCTGCGAACATTTCAACTGTCTAACTATCACGGTTCATGAGATACAGCCTGGTGACAGACGTACGGACGGACAGCGAAGTCTTAGTAATAGGGTTCCGTTTTACCTTTGGGTACGGAACCCTAAAAACGTCGAAATAATTTCCTATTGATGGGTATTGGAATTGGCCATTCAGATCAAATAAAACAAGCTCACTATTGACGGCAGTCAACCCCAATGACATACATATGTATCAACAACAGCCAAAGTTATTGAAGGTCCTATTTCAATCCTAGAGTATGAATCCACCGTTACAAAACTTAAAGGTAAAACCCCCTCTAGAGACAGAGTTTCACATCCCATGATAAGAAATGTCTTAGACACTGGAATCATTCCCTAACAATGGACAACTGCAACGGTCCTTCCAATCCCGAAACCAAATAAAAAACAAAATACATACACTGAATGGTCTTCGACCAATATCGCCTCTCCCCTGCTTATCGAAAGTTCTCGAAAAAATTGTAGCCAAAAGGCTTCTTTGGTATATTGAATCGAATAGGCTTATAAGTCCTAATCAAGTTGGATTTAAGCCCAATAAAGGTTGCACTGACGCCCTGTTATACCTAGATCTACATATATGTCTCTAAAGCTTTATCATCACGCAGTCATGTCACTATTCTATCCTTGGACTTCCAAAAAGCCTTCTTACATCCGCGATTACTTGGTCTTTATACCGGAGGTTCGGTCTACCTCTTCTTCTCGAACCAGGAGGCTCGGAGTCGAAGACCCTCTTAGCTGGAGCGTTGATGTCCATGCGCTCGATGTGGCCGAGCCAGTGTAGTCGACGGATCCTTGCCTTCCGGACTACATCCACATCTTGGTACAGCGCGTAGAGTTCGCGGTTGTATCTTCTTCTCCATTCACCTTCCTCACAGACAGGACCAAATATCCGGCGCAGAATTTTTCTTTCGAAAGAACCCAAAATCAGCTCCGCTGTCCTGCTTATCGTCCAGCTTCGGCTCCGTACAGCAAGACTGGAAGTATGAGCGTTTTGTAGAGCATGGCTTTGGTTCTTCGAGTGAGGAGTTTTGACCCCAGTTGTTTGGACAAGCCGAAGTAGCAGCGGTAGCCAAGGGCGAGTCTACGCCGGATCTTCACTGTGATGTCGTTTATGGAGTTTACGTTTGCCCCGGAGTAGACAAGCTCCTTGATCACATCCAAATTATAGCTGTCAGCTATTATATGTATGTATGTTGTCCCAGGTGGTGAGCGACGGATCAGTTTGTTTGCTTGACAGCACGTATTTTGTCTCATCCGCGTTGATTTTAAGACCAACTCGTTTCGCCTGTCCTTCCATCGTCGTGAAAGCTTCTGCGATTATGTCAATATTATCCGCGTATCCTACACAGCAGCTGGACAGACTTGTAGAAGATAGTGCCTTCCCTGTTGACGCCTGAAGAAGTCACACGACAGCGCACCTCGAAATCCGGTGCATGTTTCAAACGGTTCAAAGGTGCAGTTTTCTTGGTATCCCGAATTCGACCATCGCATCAAACAATTTTTTGCTGTCGTCTGCGGCTTTAAAATCGATAAAAAGATGGTACACATGTATCGATTTGAAACTCGCTGGTCTTTTCCAGGATTTGTCGAAGTGTTAAAATTTGGTCTATAGTTGATTTGCCGGGCCGGAAGCCGCACTGGTAGCTGCCGATTAGTGCGGTGCAAAATGGTTTTAGACGTTCACACAATACGCTGGACAGGATCTTGTATGCGACATTGAGCAGGGATATACCTCTACAGTTCTTGCAAGAGGTAGGATCGGATTTTTTGTGGATGGGCCAAATAGAGCTGATATTTCAGACGTCGGGCACACTTTCACTTCCCAAATACTACAGATGATCTGGTGCATGCTCTCTAGCAGAATATCCCGCCAGCCTTAAACGTGCGGCCTCGTTTTTCAGCTTTTGAATAGCTGTGCCGACTTCTTCAATTCTGGGTGGGAAGACTACTTCAACAGCTGAAGTTGGGATTTCCTCGGTCCCTATCATTCTCTATTGGTCATCTTCGTTAAGCAGCTGCTGGAAATGCTGCTTAAATACATCCACTACTCCCTGCGAGTCGGTGACAAGATAACCCTCGAAATTTCGACGAGCCTGGGTGCCTTTCTTGAAGCCTCTTGCAAGGCTTTTAGCTTTCTTATAAAAGGTCCGTATTTTATGCTTGAGCACCGTGGCGCAGTGGGTAGTGTGTTGGCCTCTGACGCCGATGACACGGGATCGAATCCCGACACAGCCATGTCATCGAACGTGTTTTCACGGTGTTTCTCCCCAGCGGGGTTCTGACAAAACCCCTGTAGTAAAATTGTCATGAAAAGCTTCTCGAAATTCGCCGTTCGGAACCGGCAATAAACTGTAGGTCCCTTTCACCTATGGGAAAATGAAATCACACACAACATGGGTGATTGAGAGAGAAGCTCGGCTCAGGTCATTCATGGACTGTAACGCCAACATACATACATACATTTTATGCTTGCCCCTAGACTCCTCGATAACCTTGAGCTGGAAGATCGCGATTCTTTAGTCGTAGCACTTTTTTCTCTTCCCTTCTTCTGGCTCGGGACTCCTCTCGTGAAGTAAATTAAGTTCTTAAGTTAATCTATGTATGTACATACATAAGTACAAATCTAATTTTTTGGATTTTTTGTTATAGCGAATTAAAGTTTGAAACTGACACTGGATCAAATAATGCTGTTACCCACTGTACATCATGCCCTGATCGGCAGAATAGAGCGGTGTATCAACGAAATTCTGTCGAATTTATGCAAAACAAGATAACATACATACGTGGCAATATACATATTCGATTCGTACAGAGTAGCTTTCGGAAAGACAGACCGAAAGTGGAACATTGGTTATACACTGCGGTGGTAAGACCTATTCCAGTCTATGGTTCGATTGGCTGGTGTGAGGCACTTGAGAAGAAATACCATCTTCAAATTATTTCAGAGGTTCAGAGGGCATATTGTCTGACGGTGACTGGATCTATGAAATCCATCGGCGGCTCTTGAAACAATCCTGAACCTTCCCCCCTTGGACATATATTACGAGAGCATCGCAACCTAGACTACGCTAAGATTACAAGAATCCGGTCTCTGGGCAAAGAGTCCTCATGGCCACGCATCATTCTTGGGTCGAAAGGCTATTTCCTCGAGATTCAAAACCGAAACGCACTATATCACCTGGCTTCCTTCCTGCGAGAGGAGATCCTCTATCAGAATTCCTTCCAGGGAAGAATGGACCAGTGGTATGGTACGGACAGGAAAGTTACTGGCAATCTATACCGACGGATCCAAAATGGATACCGGTACAGGAGCCGGGGTCTATTTTGAATCTCGTGAAATACATCGCTCCTATAGACTTAATGGTGGCTGTAACGTCATCCAAGCTGAGGTCTTCGCAATGAAGCAGGCGGCGGACCTGATTCTTAGAGAATACTCAGGAAAAAGGATCAACATTTACTATGTTGATAGTCAGGCAGCCATTAAGGCTCTGCAGGCAACATGAATAAGATCTAAATTCGTCAAACTCTGCAAAGAGAGGCTGGAAGAGATATCAGATGTCAATAAGGTGACCAAGCCATGTGAATTTATCCGGAAATGAGAAGGCGGACGAGCTAGCTAGAATAGCTTCAGGCGCATACTTCGCACAGACGGCAACTTAAGCTGAAACACTCTACAAAGTACACTCTAAAAAGAACTAGAGGCGGAGTTAATAGTGAAGGCCAATAAGCGATGGTATCAATTATGTAGATATGTACACGCGCAACGGCAAGATCAACTTGGCCTGTCTATGATAAGAAAAGGACATATAGTCTGCTAAGGTTCAGTCGTAGGAATATTCGCTTGGCAGTCGGTGCCCTCATTGGGCACTGCATGGTACGTTACCATGCAGCCATAGACTAGACCAGCCCCACAATGACTTCTACAGAAGGTACAGGGACGAAGAGGAAATTGAATCCATTCGTCACCTACTGTGCGAATGCCTAGCTTACTTACTTACTTTGATGGCGCTACAGTTCGGGGTGAACCAGGGCCTCAGCCAACAAGCCTCTCCAGTCGGCACGATCTTTGAGTACTGCACTCCCAGTTGGTTGAGGTCCCTTTCCACCTGTGCACGTCACCTTAGATGCGGTCGTCCTCTGCTGGAAGACTCTTCGGGTCGAAGCGGTGATGTCCATTCGCTCTACATGGCCTAGCCATCTTAGACGTTGGATCCGAAGACGTCTAACTAGGCCGACGCTGTACAGCCCGTACGGTTCTTGGTTGAACTCCTCCTCCACTCTCCGTTTACACAAACGGGACCAAAGATTGCACGCAAAATTTTCCTCTCGAAACGCCCAAGAGCCTCTTCATCCGCTTTTGATAACGTCCAAGCTTCAGTGTCGTAGAGGATGACCGGGATGATTAAGGTTTTGTAGAGGGATACCTTAGTTTTTCGAGAGAGGGCTCTTGAGCCCAAAGAAGCAGCGGTTGACAAGAGTTATTCTGCGTTTTATCTCAGCGTTGGTGTCCTTGCTGCTTGTCACTATCGAGTCAAGGTAGACGAAGTCCTTTACTACTTCAAAAATATAGCTGCCGAAGGTGACGTACTGACCAAGCGTCGGTGTTGCGTGTTTTTCTTTGATGACAGCATATATTTGGTCTTGTCCCCATTTACCCTTAGACCCATTTTAGCCGCTTCTGCTTCAATGCTTGCGAACGCCTCATTGACGTCTCGCTTTGTCCGTCTAATAACGTCATTGTCATCTGCGTAGGCAAGCAATTGTGTGAACTTGAAGTAGATCGTACCTCTTGTATTGGCCGCAGAGTCCGGCACGATCTTTTCATGAATGATGTTAAAGAAATCACATGACAGTGCGCAACCTTGTATAAAACCTTTTTTAACATCAAGGGGTCGGTTAGTTCAACTCCGACCTTAATGGAGCAGCGGGAATTCTCCATAGTCATCCTGCACAGTCTGACCAGTTTGGCAGGAATGTTAAAACATGACATGGCTCTGTATAGCCTGTCTCTATAAACACCGTCATACGCGGCTTTAAAGTCGAAAAGAAGATGGTGCGTGTCAACCTGGAATTCATGGGTCCTCTCCAAGATCTGTAGTAGTGTAAATATTTTGTCTATCGTGGATTTTCCTGGCCTGAAACCATACTGGTAGGAACTTATCAGATTGTCCACGAAGGGTTTCAGGCGCTTACAGAGTACGGTAGAGAGGATCTTGTACGCAATGTTTAGGAGACTTATCCCTCTGTAATTGGCGCAGTCATAGGGGTCTCCTTCCTTATGGACCCGGCAAACGATACTGAGATTCCATTCATCGGGCATGCATTCTTCCGACCATATCTTGCAGATGAGTTGGTGCATGTTTCTAACCAGCTCATCGCCAGCTGTTTTAAACAGTTCCGCGGGAAGTCCGTCTGCTCCAGCAGCTTTATAAGACTTAAGTTTCGATATCGCTATCTTAACATTGTCTAGGTCGGGTGGACGGGATTATCTTTCGTTTTCGTCCATTGTGAATGGTTCGCTCTGCCTGACGGCGGCATTTTGACTATCATCACCGTTATACAGTCTGCAGAAGTGGTCCTTCCACAATCTCAGCATCGACTGTTACTCCACTACCAATTGTCCGTGCTCATCCCTGCAGGCTTCTGCTCTGGCTTTATAGCCTTGGCATGTTCGTTTTACTTTTTGGTAACATTTTCGAACGTCGCTCCTGCAGTAACATCTCTCCATCTCCTCGATTTCGCGCTTCTCGTGCTCCTTCTTTTTCCTTCTCAGAAGCGCATGCTCCCCCCTCTTTTTCTGTTCAAAAAGCTAGCGGGCAGTCGAGTTCTTACTCGACTCCGAGAAATTCGCATCCGTACCTTGGCTGCAATAAGGTAATGACCCAAGTCGATGTTGTCTCCACACTAGCACTAGCAAAAAAAAAAACAAACATGTTCCTTGGAAGTCACTTCCTTTCGGGAATAGAGGAGGAGTAACATTGGGCTTAATAGAATGATAGAGTTTCTATCTGCATCTAAGTGGATCAGCTCAACGGAAAATTCTTAGGTTTATACGTTTAGCTCCTCGTAGTAGGTATAAGTAGGCCTTGACCTTTTGCCAATAGGGCACCCACTTATCTAACCTAACCTATGCTGAATAACAAAATTGTCCAGAAATGCTAGCAAAACCGTTGAGGCACCCCATAATCCTAGACTGTGTACTGGACCGTAAACAGTATTCAGGGTATCATTTACATATATGAAATCAACCCTACCAAGTTAGGTTTAGGTTCCACACGAATGTAACAATGACCGGAGGGCAAAGCAAATGCAGATGGTGGACAAAACAAACATGGAAGTCAGCCACCCCATTAGCCATGCGAGTCATACAGTCATGCTATGTACATGCGTGGATTCGTATGTTTAGGTCCGGTAAGGGCAAAGAACAACTTTCGGCACCATCTATGTATAGTGCCTGTATTTCGGCTTAGTCAGACAATTTCTTTCATGTCGGCAGGTACCATATTAAAAGATTCAGAAACGAATAGGTAATTCCAAATTAATTACTATTACTTACCCGCTATTCGTAGAACGGCCCGATCAGCTGGATCAAGTTGTAATATACTCAAAGGTTTATCCTTAGCCCATTCGCTAAGGCTCTCCCGATCCATCATAATATTTGATGTGCTGCCGGTGGATGCATATATTCTTCTGTTTTTTCGAAAATATTGTGATGTAGACGCCGTGGTTTTATTTATTTTCCCTTAAACTTGATCAAATAAACCTTTCCAGGTAGGAAGGTAGGTAGGTAATCCGTTAAAAAACTATTTCTCGTCTTGCTTTTCTCGAGTTTATTTTAACATTAATGGCGTTTATGTTGTGCACATGTGTGTATCGTTAGAGAAGAACTCAACACTTTCGATTTAAAAATAAATGAATACTTTCATTATAAGCACATGTAGGTATGTAGGTAGGTATAACGTGTAGCACTAAGTAAAAAAAAATTGTTTTTTAAACACAATAGCCGGATTTAGTACACAAAATCACTTTGGTAAGGAAGTTGCTGATTCGAAAGTACCAAGAAATGTACATACAATTCCCACGTTTGTTCTATGTACATTATCTAAGAAGAGCACATAGTACGTATATATGTACGACTTATGTATGTATGTATGTTGGCGCTACAGTCCATGAAGAACCTGAGCCGAGCTTCTCTCAATCACCCATGTCGTGTGTGATTTCATTTTCCCATAGGTGAAAGGGACCTACAATTTATTGCCGGTTCCGAACGGCGAATTTCGAGAAGCTTTTCATGACAATTTTACTACAGGGAGTTTTGTCAGAACCCCGCTGAGATATGTACGACTTAATGAAGCAAAAAATAAAGGGAATGATCTCAATAATGATGCAAGACACCAATGTGTAGTTCATGCGCCCCCCTTTGCCAATTTACTAATGTTTTCCTCTTCCTCTACTCGAGTATGTACAGAAATTCTCGCTCTTATCAGGAGGAGAAAGAAAACAAATACTCTCGTGACCTCTTTCTTTCTGTGAATAAATAAAGTGAATGACTCAAGCTGCGGTCGAGCATGATGCTGATGGTGAATGATGATGCCATTAATACTACTCTTCCCTAAAGTAATGCTATATGTATGTACGGCCATCCATTTCCCCTCTGACTTACATATTTCTTGTGTCCACCTACATAACTTCTATCCCTTACCCTTGCCACCTGACGCAATTTATAGCGTCATAGCCTGCGTACACGCTTCACACTTGAATTGGGAAACGCTTGAACCCTTAAATAAGAACAATATATGTGGTAAGACTAGCTGGCGCATTTCATGACTTTTGTTCTATTTTAAAGTAAATGACATATTGATATTCATAGATACACACACTCGTACCTATTGCTTTTGTAACCAAAACATTTTTAAGGATAACAACAAAGAACTACAACAAAACAAAAAAAAAATAATCAATAGTCGAGGAAAAGAAGGAAGAAGAGAGAAAATCCTTTTGGACGTGTCCTACCCACTAACTGCCTGACTCATGTACCTGTCCAAAGTACCTACGTCCATATTCACACGCTAGGTACAATGTACTCGTATTTTAGTCAAACTATTTTCCGCACTCACTATTCCCAAGTGCAATTAGGTACTTCCAATGTTATCAATCAATCGAAAAACGGGGGGGGAAAACAATAATAGTATTAATAAAAACGTAAACGTGTACTCTTTATCAGAACTTCCTTATGTGTACCGAATCTTTTAGATATGCTTTATGTAACAAACGGAAATTATTTAGTTAGTGTGACCGCTGACACTCCGTATCCGATATGTACTTGCAATCAACTCCTATTCACTTTTACTTTGCCATTCACTCGATTCTTTTTTTCTTTTTTTTTTATTTGCTCTAAGAAATACTGCACTTTAGTATTAAACTTCCAATCCACATGTACAATAGATGGATTAATGTGACTCTATTTTTGCGTACACAAAGATCTCTGCACCGCACGATTGCGATCGATTTTTTCTTTTTTTCCCTTTAAAAACAAAATTTGTATTGAAAAAAACTAGACGGAGAGGAGGACTACTCAAAATGGACGACTGACGGTCGCACCGCACTGACTGCACTGTTATCTTTTAGCATGAACTCTTCTCAACAAAACACACGGACACGTGTCGAAGAGACTTTCTTGTTAAATAGAACATTGAAAGAGAGTAAATAGACACGCATACACCTATGCGGTGCAGAACGTAATCGCATGCGCGGATCTAGTTCTGTTCTCTTGTGATGCGGTTGTTAGTTTCGCGCGAATTTTTATCTCTTTTGCTTAGGACTGTATTTTTCGTTACACTACCTGTCACTTGATTAACGTCATCATAAGTCGTAGCTTTTTGTTACTACTCATGGTGGCAATTTTTCTATATACGAGTATTAGATCAGATCTTACAACTAATGTAGCCCATACACAATTCAACTCAATTGTAAATTGAATTGTCAATTGGATTGATACTAGGCCACACACTACTTCAACTTTTTTTTTTTGTTAATAATTTGCGCGCACTCAAGGTCTAATAACCTTATTATGTCGGCGACACAGTGCGGGCAGAAGGTAGAGAGGAAGAGGAATAGAGGAGATGCCGATGGACATTGATCTTAAATGCTTGCATGTTGCATTGAGGGGGGAAAACCGAACCCGGCAGGGAGTTCCAGACTCGTGTGGTTCGGTTAATGAAAGATTCTCTATATTTGACAGTACGTCCGAAAGCGGGCTTCAGAGTATATTGGTGAGCATTCCTAGAGAGACGTGTATTGCGGGAGAAATGTTGAAGGGGCGGAATGCAACTGGCTATTTCATCAGAGCATTTTTGGTGGTAGTAACGATAAAACAGGCAGAGGCAGGTAACATTCCAGCGGTGTTCCAGCGAGTCTAATGTTTTGGTAATGCTGGAGTCAGCTATCAGTTTTATGGCTCGTTTTTGTATTCTGTCTAGTAGGTGCAGTGAGGTCTTGGAAGCGCCGGACCAGACATGAGCGTTAAATTCTAATTTGGAGCGAATTAACGCCTTATAGATTGTAGCCAGATCTAAGGGTGAGAAATATTTCTTGCATCTGTGTAAGAATCCTAGGCATTTCGCACTGAATATATGGTCGCTCCAATTAAGATTGTGAGCAACACTCATACCCAGGATGGAAAGCTTTTCAGTTTCTGAGATGCAAGTGCCATTCATGGATAATGGCTGCGGGTTATTTATACGCTTTAACGACAAGAGACAGCATTGTGTTTTGGAAGCATTAAATTCCACTCTATTGTTTTTACCCCATTGGATGATGGGTTATTGCTGTCGATATCGGAATTTAATGAGCTTAACATACGCTGCCGCTCATTATCTACAACCGAAGTGCAGGGTCGTAAGCTGGTGAACGAATATGAGAAGCTGAGGGTACTGTCGTCAGCGAATGAGTGAATTGGATTAGAAGTAATAGACAAGAGATCATTTATAAAAATAAAAAAGAGTGTCGGAGACAAAACGGAGCCCTGGGGAACACCGGCATTTACAAAGTGAGTATCAAACTTGAATCCGTCCAAAACAACTTGAATTGAACGATTCGAAAGGTAGCTTCTAATCCATTGAAAGAAAGACTCATCGATCCCAAAAGCACGCATTTTCGACAAAAGGGCTTCATGCCAAACCCTGTCAAATGCTTTCGAAATATCCAGTGCAACAATTTTGCTTTCACCTACTTGGTGAAGCGAGTGATTCCACTTTCCAGCGAGATATGCCATCATATCACCAGTGGATCTGTTGCTGCGGAAACCGTATTGGCGGTCATTGAGGAGTTTCCGTGATTCAAGATATTTCATAAGCTGACGGTTAATCAGCGTTTCCATGACCTTGGAAAGAAGGGACGTTAGTGCAATGGGTCGGTAGTTGGAGGGAGAAGATGATTCGCCTTTTTAGGTATAGGCTGGACAAATGCTGTTTTCCACCTACTCGGAAAGAGCCCAGAGGTGTCGGAAAGGTGAAAAAGCATACGCAGTGGTTTTGCCAGCGTAGAAGAACACCTCTTCAGAACTATTGGGGCAATACCATCTGGACCAGCGGATTTGTGTATGTCGAGGTCTTTAAGAACCCTTGCGACCGTATGAGTGCGGAAATGGATTGGTCCCATGGTGGAATTTACGCACTCTAGTTCAGGCGGGGACAAAACACAAGGTGGCAACTGAGAACTGGTTGCGAAATGGGCAGCAAGTAGGTTAGCTTTGTCTAAGGGGGTGACAGCTGGAATGTCATCGTGGATGAGCGTCGGTATAGACGACTTAGTTGAGTTTTTTACGTTTTTTACAAACGACCAGAAACTTTTGCTACCTTTGGGACATTGAAGGATTTTACGCCTTAATTTTTGGTCGGATTGGAATTTAATCCGTCCGTTCTCCGTAATCCGTTCTCCATTTAAATACTGACCGCACCTGATGCTGGTTGATTGCGGTGATCGGACGAGAACCGATACATTACCCATTATTCGTCTAAGAATCCTGCCGCAGCAAACAAAAAGAGCTAATGACCTTGAAAGATTTGAACAGATCTTCACAAATTTCGATCTCGTTAGGTATCATAATCGGTCCATTCGTTCAGGAGTTACGATGCCACAGACAGACACACAGACATCTCAAACTTATAACACCCCTCTTTTTGCGTCGGGGGCTAAAAATGAAAAAAAAAAAAAAAAACTAGGAAGTTAGTCGTGTGGGCTTTCCGGGTCGCCCCGGTCTAAATTTTTTTTTAAATAGTTCTGCAGAAAAGCATCTCCCGCTTGTTGTTCGAAATTTCGGATGAGGCTAATCAAATGACGGGTAGTGTACACATCTGATGTAGGCTGACTATGTACTAACCTAACTTCTTCTTCTTAGTGGGCACTACAGTTCGGGGTGAACCTGGGCCTCAACCAACATGCCTCTCCATCTAGCACGATCTTTTGCTAGCCTTTTCCATTGCCGCACACCTAGTTGGCTGAGGTCCCCTTCCACCTGTGTGCGCCATCTTAAGAGCGGCCGTCCTCTGCTTCTTCGTCCCTCGGGGTTGGATTCAAAGACTCTCCGGGCTGGAGCTGTGGTGTCCATTCGCTCTACATGGCCCAGCCATCTTAGGCGTCGAATCCGTAGACGCCTGACTAGGCTCATGTCGCTGTACAGCCCGTAAAGTTCGTGGTTGAATCTTCTCCTCCATCCCCCGTCTGCGTTTATAGGCCCAAAAATCACGCGCAAAATCTTTCTCTCGAACCGACCAAGGGCCTCCTCATCCGCTTTTGATAGTGTCCAAGCTTCTGCGCCGTACAACAGGACCGGGATGATAAGGGTCTTAGATAGAGTCAACTTTGTCGTTCGGGAGAGGGCTCTATTACTCAGTTGCCTCCTAAGCCCAAAGAAACAGCGATTGGCAAGAGTGATTCTGCGTTTGATTTCGGAACTGATGTCGTTGTTCCAGGTCACTGCGGAGCCAAGGTAGACGAAGTCCTTAACTACCTCGAACTTATATCTGCCTATACAAACCTTCTGGCCAAGACGTCGGTGGTGAGCGTCCTTTTTTGATGACAGCATATATTTAGTTTTGCCCTCGTTTACCGTCAAACCAATTTTCGCCGCCTCCATCTCAATACTCGCAAACGCCTCATTGAAATCTCGCTGTGATCGACCTATTATGTCAATATCGTCGGCGTATGCAAGGAGTTGCAAGGATTTGAAATAGATTGTGCCTCTTGTATTGGCCAGTAATTTTTGATCAATCATTTCCAATATGATGTTGAAGAAATCACACGAGAGCGCATCGCCCTGCCTAAATTTTTTTTTTTACATCAAAACTATCGGTAAGGTGTTCACCGATTCAGATGGAGCAGCGAGCATTCTCCAAAGTCATCCTGCATAGTCTGACGAGTTTAGCAGGTATGTCAAAGGTAGACATAGCGTTGTATAGCTCGTCTCTAATTACGCTGTCGTATGCGGCTTTGAAGTCGACAAATAGGTGGTGAGTGTCGACTTGAAATTCATTGGTTTTTTTCCAGGATCTGCGTAGTGTGAAGATTTGGTCGATGGTGGACTTCCCTGGCCTGAATCCGCACTGATAAGGACCTATCAGCTTATTTACAAAAGGCTTTAGGCGTTCACACAAAACGGCAGAGGAGATTTTGTAGGCGATGTTAAGGAGACTTATTCCTCTATAGTTGGCGCAATCAGAGGGGTCTCCTTTGTTGTGGATCGGGCATACGATGCTGAGACTCCATTCCTCGGGCATGCTTTTCTCTAACCATATCTTACGGATGAGCTGGTGCATGCTCCCAACGAGGTCATCCCCAGCTGCCTTGAAGAGCTCAACAGACAGTCCGTCTGCGCCAGCAGCTTTATTCGACTTGAGCTTCGATATGGCAATCTTAACTTCGTCGAGGTCAGGGGGACCGAATTCTCTGCGGTCTCCGTCGATTAGAAATGGATCATTCTGCCTGACAGCGGTATATTGATTAACATCGCTGTTATACAGTCTGCTGAAGTGGTTTTTCCATATTCTCAGCATCGACTGCGGTTCTACTACTAGGTGTCCGCTCTCATCCCTGCAGGCTTTCGTTCTGGCTTTATAACCTTGGCATGTTCGCTTTATCTGTTGATAAAACTTTCGAACGTCACGCCTGCAGTAACACCTCTCCAAATCCTCAATCTAACCTAGCTAACGAGACGAAAATTCGCTCAGTTTTTTCGCTGTTTTCCAAATTACACAGAAACGTGTATGGTGATCAAATCCAAATTGGAACACAAAAAATGTCGAACATTTCATGCGCAGAACCACAACATGTTTGTCGTGTCTGACAGATCTGCTTCTGTCAAAATGAATATGTAGATTCCTCCTCAACCTTCTGTTGTCTGTCGGTCCCATATATACGTACATTTCCCTTTTAATAGATCGAATTTGATATGTGAAGCACTCAATTCGCATTTTACACACAAAAAACTTAATTCCAAGTCCATAAGATAGTCCAGTAACAATAGATAATCATACGACTCTGCACGGATAGAGTATTCCAATCACTTTCGCTGAAATGACGGTTCACGTATGTATGCGGTCATTTTGGTTTTCAGTTGGTGAAGTAATTAATGACTAAGAACACTTGACTGCAGTCGTTTTAGGAAAAATGTTTTAAGACGTCTTGAAGGCGACAGTGATCAGTAACTGAAATAGAATCAAACCAACACACAATATGCATTTTTCAATTCCGGATACGCAGGACTTTTTCAACAACATCACAGGTTCCACATACACGGTAATGTACTCTATTCTGTATACATATTGTGTGTATCATCCACTTACCGATTGCTTCATTTTAGGGCTTCAATATACACATCAATGGCAGCTTTCATTGTTGTTTACGTTTCAAGCAGCTACATAGCCTACACGAGCAGCTGAAAAGGTCACTTGCGTCCACAAATGCCACACTGCCCACATTTCCCCCGAAGAAGTTACTTCCCCTTACAAATAATCAATTGGAGCAGAGACGTGTTGCCCTCGAGCAATACATGCAGGTTATTGGTCAAGATCCTATCATCTCGAAATCCGACCTTTTAAGGGCGTTCCTCCTAAGTGCACAACAAGAATCGTCGGCCATAGAAACGCGCGAAACGACTGTTGATGTGTATCTCATGAATGGCTATCGAATACCAGTGAATTGCTATACAAATGATTCGTCAATGAATGTGCTGTCGAAAGCGTGCCAAAATATAGAATTACCCTTAGCCTACGTTCATTATTTCTCATTGTTTCTAATGCGAAAGAACAATGATAGCATCATTCTTATCAGGATATTAATGGACTTTGAATCTCCTTACATATCACAGAGGATATTAGACGACTGCCAAATAGTCATACGGAAAAAGTAACAAACAAATGATTTACTTTTGCCAATCAACTTGTACATGTTTGTCTATTTGAATACAATAGTTACTGGGATCCATGCTATGACGCGCAACTGACACAGGACAAGATCGCACTGAATTTACTCTTTATACAAACTGTAAGCGACGTTGAAAGAGACTGGATTATTGTAAACCCTGAAATAAAACGAGAACTGGACAATCTAAAAGAGCGAGGCAAGAAGAAAGAGGTTACTCAATCCACTCAACCACAAAGGGCGCCTTTACATCTTGAGTTTATTTTACAGTACATAGATATTGCAAGGAATCTCCCCTCATACGGATGTATACAATTTCCTAATGCCATCATTGACTATCCCGAGCCAAATAACGAAACAATTGTAACAATTGGCAACAGAGAATTGAGTATACGTTCACATTTCGGACAGAAAATACAGGAAACCAAGTTTCGGGTGACTAGGATGCGATGCTGGCGTGTAACAACTATACATAATGTAAGCGCAACTCTTATTCATCTGATTGCTTTGGTTAATATCATTTTTTGTTTCGATTAGAATGAAGATTCGTCCGCACTCAACAATCCGACACAGAGTTTAGAGCTGTCGTTCGAGTATCTCATGTCCAAAAACTGCCTCAAATGGATAACTATTGTGAGCGAACAGGCCATGCTGATGTCCGTGTGCCTACAGGGTATGGTGGACGAGCTCATTCACCAGAAGGATGGTATCCAATACAAGGAAAAGGTAAATTAACTAAAGGCTCCGCCAGCTCGTACGATGTTGGTGCCAGCACGTTTGACTGAGGCCACTTTCCTCCTGTGTGTGCTACTTTAAGTACGTTCTCTCCCATCCACAAACTGAAGTCTTCAGCGTCTTTGTGGTAGAGGAGAATCTAGATTTTTTGATCAGAAAATGTGGCGCCTTGAATGAAGCATAGCTAGAATGATCCGATTTAGGTCAAGCAGAGCGGTTTTGTTCGATAACTTGGTTTCATTGTTAAAGTAATTCTATTACTCTCTCTCTCTCGTAGTAGCCCTCGCGCGGAACAGTCGTTTTTCACAAGCCAAGCAACAGGTACTAATGACATGGTGCCAGGTCTGGAACTACAAGGTGAATGCATAAGAATCTCCCAACCAAGGCCCTGGAGCTTCTAGCGAATCACGTTGTATATGGCCGGATGTGGTCTTGACAATTTCTATCCTATTAGCCAAGGCTGGTCGGTTGCTTCCATCAGATAGTTTAATTCTTGAGAGTGCAGGTCCGAATTAAGAGTTTTGCTATAGGGGAGCAGCTCATAGTAGACGATTTTGTGGCAATCCCGCCAAATACACAGAAAACCATTCCTGGCTGTTATCGTGGTTCAGCGCGACTCCGTAAGTGATTCACTCTTCGTCACCATTCACCATTGTAATTCAGCTGCGATTTGTTGATGGAAATTCGGTCCATGGGGTGTTGTTCTTTTGCATTAACTCGTGTGACACCCATGCCCCGAGCTTCTTTTTGTATTCAGCCTTATTCAATTGGTTTCAAAAGGCTTTTTATGCAATGCTTAGCTCCTGGGCAATGGAAACAGTGCTTACATAAGGGTAATAGTCGATGAATTCCACATGATCACCCCCTTTGGCCTGTGTTTTCACCTTTATCGAAGACAATCTGTAGAATATGGCGTGTTTTCTCTGGCGCGTGCTCAAACAAAATTGTGTGGACCAATCACAGTACTTATAGCAGAGCTTTTGTAGAACGAAGTCTCCTTTTTCTTTTGGCATTTGGTCCTCGTCTGATAGAATGTGTACAATGTGAGATACAAGTTACTAAAGCCATTTGTTGGAAGAATGAAAAAAAAATCGAATTCTTTGTACTAAACCTGATATAAGTGGCAGACCTCTGCCTAAAGGGTCTAGGCTAACTCGTTACCGACAGTGATCAAGCTAGGAGTATTCTTTCATTGTCTAAAGAAGGCGTATGTCAATCGAAACTTGAGTATCCTTCAGGGCTGCATTGCGTTCGTCTTATTTTTTAATTTTAACTTTTAGCGTTATTCTTGCTTAAGAGCAGCTCTAAGTCTGCACTAGTTATTGAGTCGAGGGTTTCTTCTTCACGGTTCGACTGTTATTACCAACTTTTAGCTCCTTATCCGCCTGAGAGTTCCATAAACGAGTATGCTTTGTAAGTCTGGGGCCTATGCGGATGATGTTGCCGTTCTCCCTGTCGGCTCATGCTTAGGGACCGCCTGTCTGAAAGCACACACGGCGCTAAATGTGGGCGATGATTAATGCACGAGCAATGGGCTGTCGGTTAATCCTCTTAAGACTGATGTCTTTCGCTTCACGAGAAAGAGGAAAAATACTGGCATAACTCAATTGGTGCTAAAAGGCATTCCCATCCCGATATCCAAGAAACCTAAGTATCTGGGAGTCATATTAGATAGCAAGCTTCTTTGGTTAAAGCATGTCGGGTCAAAAACCACCAAATCGCTGTCAGATTTGGCAAAACATGGGGCTTATCGCCGATAAAGGCAACGATAAGACCGATCATTTCATATGCGTCGGTTGTCTGGTGGAACAGGCTAACACGCAAACTCGTCGTAGCCTCGTTCACCAAACACCAAAGAGCGGTTTGTCTCAGTTGTACGGGGGCTTCCCCCCATACGCCGGACGCTGCTCTAGATGCTATGATGAACCTTCCATCTCTTGATATATTTGTCAAAGGGTGTGCTCCGAAAGCCATGTCTCGTCTGTAGAGAAATGGCTTTTGGTATAACTCGCATAGGAATAACGGCGTGCTTTCGCAAGAATTGTCTTACGACCCCTGTCTCATTGACATGCCTTCTGACGCACTAACGTTATCCTACTGCGCGGTATATTTCACAGCCGAGTTTCCATGGCGTCAGGATTGGCTATGGTTGGATACTGAACCTGGAAAGAATAGTCTTCGCATATTCACTGATGGCTCCAGGTCTGGTCTTTGAGCGCGAAAACATCCGACTGCACTTCTCTTTAGGAAAATATGCGTCTGTCTTCCAATCAGAGATATACGCAATCCTAATGGCCATGCACTATGTTGTGAAGCACAGGGGGAAGGGGGAAAGCATATGCGTCTGTAGTGATAGCCAAGCTGCACTAAAAGCTGTGTGTAACCCCTTAACTAGCTCCAAATTAGTGCTTGGACTCAAGTCTTTCTTGAACAGAGTCGGCAGACTAAATTCATTAAGGCTTGTATGGATTCCTGGCCACTCGGGGATCCCAGGAAATGAGATCTCTGATGAACTCGCCAGAAAGGGTTCAGAGGAGAGCTTCTCAGGACCTGAACCCGCTCTAGGTCTACCTGCGTCCACGGTAAATTCCTACATTAACGATTTTGTATTTAATACACAAAACCGTAGATAGAGGGATTGTCCAGGTTGTAGGATAACTAAGCGCGTATGTCCTGATGTCTGCGAAAAATCTGCAGCATTCCTCCCGTCTTTAAGGAGAATCGACTGCAGAAGGCTTGTGGGAGTTATCACGGGCCATTACACTTTTGCCAAGTATCTCTACGTGCTTGGCATCAGTGAGACGCCTACCAGTGCTGCATGTTGCAAGGAGGAGTATGACACTGCAGAGCATTTCCTCTGTGATTGTCCCGCCTTTGCTCGCGCACGGTGACGCACCCTTGGAGCCGACGTGGTGTGTGCCGAGTCCCTTAGCTCTACAGAAAACGGGGAAAATACAGTAATGTAAGGTGTCTGTCTGGACCAGTGTTTGCGTCTGAGTGCTCCAGCGGATAGCAGAAGCCTTCAACAAAAAAAAAAAAAAAAGACAAAAAAAAATGGGTCCCAGGTCACTCTGGGATCCCAGGAAATGAGATCTAGGTTTACCTGCTTCCACGGCCAATTCCTACGTCTTTAATGCATACAATCGTCGATGGAGGGAATATCCAGGTTGCAGGATGACTAAGCGCGTACGCCCTGATGTCTGCAAGAAATCTGCAGTATTCTTCTTATCCTTAAGGAGAATTGACTGCAGAAGACTTACGGGCGTCATTACGGGCCATTACACTTTTTCAGAACATCTCTGCGTGTTTGACATTACTGAGACACACTGATGACACAGCAAATCGCCTTCGTTCGCGCACGATGGCGCACCCTTGGGGTCGACGTGGTGTGTGCCGAATCTCTTTACATCACTGAAGCTCCTCCTCGTTTTTCTCCGGAAAACAGGGAAAATACACTAAAGTTATGCGTTTGAATGCTCCAACAGATATCAGGGGTCTTGGTGGCAACTCGACTTTTAAGACGTCTGCTCGTACTACAGTTGAAGCACTAGGCACCGATGGGGTTTCAAGGTCGCCACTTGCGTCTTCTTAGATCATATTGAATGACGAATGACTTATAAACTTTTATTTACTTACTTACTTACTTAAGTGCCGCTACAGTCCGTGGTGAACCTGGGCCTCAACCTACAAGCGTCTCCAGCCGGCACGGTCTTTGGCCAGCTGTTTCCAGTGCCGCACGCCCAGTTGGTTGAGGTCCCCTTCCACCTGCGTGCGCCACCGCTGATGCGGCCGTCCTCTGCCGCGCCTTCCTTCCGGAGTGGATTCGAAGACTTTTCGGGTCGGAGCTGTATCTTCCATGCGCTCTACATGGCCTAGCCACCTTAGACGCTGTATCCGTAGACGTCGTACCAGACCGATGTCGCTGTACAACCCGTACAGTTCTTCGTTATATCTTCTCCTCCATACACCGTTTGAACAAACGGGACCGTAGATAGTGCGCAGAATTTTCCTCTCGAAACGACCAAGGGCATCTTCATCCGCTTTTGTTAAGGTCCAAGCCTCTGCGCCGTAAAGGAGGACTGGGATGATCAAGGTCTTATATAGTGTCACCTTGGTTTTCCGAGAGAGGGCTCTACTTCCCAATTGCCTCTTGAGCCCAAAGAAACAGCGGTTGGCAAGAGTGATTCTGCGTTTTATCTCAGCGCTGGTGTTGTTGTCGCTGGTCATCAGTGAGCCAAGGTAGACGAATTCCTTGACCACTTCAAAGTTAAATCCGCCCATGGTGACGTTCTGGCCAATATGTCGCTGTTGACCGTCTTTTTTAGATGAAAGCAGGTATTTGGTTTTACCCTCATTAACCTTGAGACCCATATTAGCCGCTTCTACTTCAATGCTCACGAAAGCCTCATTGACGTCTTGCTGTTTTCGTCCAATTACGTCAATATCGTCGGCGTACGCAAGCAATTGCGTAGACTTGAAATAAATCGTACCTCTTGTGTTGGCCAGTGACTCTTGCACGATCTTTTCAAGCACGATGTTGAAAAAGTTGCACGACAGCGCGTCGCCCTGCCTAAATCCTTTTTTAACATCAAAGGTCTCGGTTTGCTCATTACCGACCTTAATGGAGCAGCGAGAATTCTCCATTGTCATCCTGCACAGTCGGACGAGTTTGACAGGGATGTTAAAACTAGACATGGCTTTGTACAGCTCTTCTCTATATACGCTGTCATACGCGGCCTTGAAATCGACGAAGAGGTGGTGAGTGTCGATTTGGTATTCCTGGGTCTTCTCCAAGATCTGCCGTAGCGTAAATATTCGGTCTATTGTGGATTTACCTGGCCTGGAACCACACTGATAAGAGCCGATCAGGTTATCCACAAACGGTTTCAGGCGTTCACACAATACGGCAGAGAAGATCTTATATGCGATGTTTAAGAGACTTATTCCCCTATAGTTGGCGCAGTTATAGGGGTCTCATTTCTTATGGACCGGGCAAAAGATGCTGAGATTCCATTCGTCGGGCATGCTTTCCTCCGACCATACCTTGCAGATGAGATGGTGCATGCCCCTTTCCAGCTCATCTCCAGCCGCCTTAAAAAGCTCAGCAGACAGGCCGTCTGCGCCAGCGGCTTTATTAGACTTAAGTCTTGATATCGCTATTTTGACTTCGTCTAGGTCGGGTGGACTGAATTCTGTTACTTTTATTTACAGCCAGCAAATCAACCATACCAGCCCATGTGCTATCTACGTCGGGATGGAAATTCAACCAGTCAATTGTGCAACTACAACTCTTCAGATACAATGTCAAATTTGGTATGAAACTGAATCCATAAACCCATTTAAACCAAACTAACCACTCTTATCCCCCACAGAATAACGATATCGATATGCCGATTCAATCCCAATCCAACTTCTTCTCAATGCGACGGAAAATCAAAAACAAAGTATCCGCAACCGTATTCTTCCGCAACGGCCGCGAATCGGTGCACAACGAAGCATTCGAGGAAATTGGCGACGATGACCTGTAAACAATTGCTCCCAACGAGGAAGGACACTTTACTAAATATTTTACACATATACACCCACACACTCCCATCTATATACACACATTTGTATATTGAACATTATTATTGAGAATTATCTAATATGTACATTAACAGTTAAGCGAAATTGTTACATTTTTTTTCACTTTTTAAATACACATGCAAATGGTACGTGTGCATACATATGTACATTTTTTTTAGAGTCACACGCGCACTGCGAGCAGAAGGCAGCAGGGAGAGAGAGAGGAGCTGCCTATTGACATTGGTCTTAAATGTCTGCATATTGTACTGAGGGGGGAAGACCGATCGAGGTAGCGCGTTCCACATTCGTGTGGTTCGGTTGAGGAAAGAATTTCTATATTTGACAGTACGACCGAAAACGGGCTTCAAAGTGAATTCATGCGCATTCCGGGAGAGGCGTGTATCGCGGGAGAAGTTGTGAAGTGGCGGAATGCAACTGGCTATTTCGTCAGAGCATTTATGATGAAAGTAACGATAAAACAATGAAAGGCAGGATACGTTCCTACGATGTTCCAGCGAGTCTAGTGTTTTGGTAATGCTGGGGTCATCTATCAGTTTTAACGCTCGTTTTTGTATTCTATCTAGTAGGTGCAATGAGGTCTTAGATGCACCAGACCAAACATGAGCGTTGAACTCCAACTTAGGACGAATGATAGCCAAGCAGCGCTTAAAGCGCTGGGTTTGTACAGCACGAACTCAAAAACCGTCAAGGAATGCCATGACGCCCTACAAGACCTCGCCAAAAGAAACAATGTTAAACTTTGGTGGGTGCCAGGCCATAAAGGTATCAAGGGCAATGAAATTGCCGACCAACTTGCCAGGAAGGGCCCCAGTGACAAGTATATATGTCCGGAACCATTCTGCGGCATTCCCGCGTCTAAGATAAATTACTTCTTAGACAAGTGGGAAAAATTACAACACCTATCCTTTTGGAACGGCGTTCGGGGACTCCGTCAATCTAAACGACTTATACGACCCCTGAACAAGCACCCTATTGACATACTCAATAGGATGGATATTAGAAGACTAGTCAGCTATCTAACGGGACACTGCGGTCTGAGATATAATTTAAACAAAATTAGCCTCTCGTCTGAAACTGAGTGTCGGCTCTGTCTTGAGGACGAAGAGACAGCAGAACACATACTGTGTGAGTGTGCCATCTTAGGAAGCGTATCCTTCTCAGTGAAGTTATGACTCCTGAGGGGATCACCCTGGCTCCTACGAGAAGCATTCTCAACTTCATTGTGGAGGTGGAGAGGCTACTCGGCTAAATCGGCTAGCAGGCACAATAGATCTGCAAAGGTCGCAGTGCCGCATTGCTATTGATAGCACTAGCCCTATATTTAAAAAACAAAAAAAAAAAAAGGACGAATGAACGCCTTATAAATTGTAGCCAGATCAGTTGGTGTGAAGAATTTCTTGCATCTGTATAGGAAACCTAGGCATTTCGCGGCATTCTTAGCAACACCAAATATGTGATCATTCCAACAAAGGTTGTCACTGATGCACATACCCAGGATGGATATCGGTTTCCGAGATACAAGTGCCATTCATGGATAATGGCATTGGGTCAGTGTTACGCTTTAACGACAGAAGACAGCATTGTGTTTTGGAAGCATTAAATTCCACTCTATTGTTTTTACCCCATTGGATGATGCTGTCGATGTCGGAATTTAATGAGCTTAACATACGCTGCCGCTCACTATTTACAGCCGAAGTGCCGGGTCGTAAAGAAGTGAACGAATATGAGAAGCTGAGGGTACTGTCGCCAGCGAAGGAGTGAATTGGATTAGAAGTAACAGACAAGAGATCATTTATAAAAATGAGAAAGAGTGTCGGAGACCAGCATTTACAAAGTGAGTGTCAGACTTGAATCCGTCCAAGACAACTTGAATTGAACGATTCGAAAGGTAGCTTCTAATCCATAGAAGAAGAGAGTCATCGATTCCGAATGCACGCATTTTCGACAAAAGAGCTTCATGCCAAACTCTGTCAAATGCTTTCGAAATATCAAGTGCAACTACTTTGCTCTCACCCGCCTGGTGGAGCGAATGATTCCACTTCTCGGTGAGATATACCATCAAATCACCAGTGGATCTGTTGCTGCCGGTCATTGAGGAGTTTCTGCGACTCGAGATATTTCATTAACTGACGATTTATCAGTGTTTCCATGACCTTGGAAAGAAGGGACGTTAATGCAATGGGTCTGTAATTGGAGAGAGAAGAAGATTCGCCTTTTTTGGGAATGGGCTGGACAAATGCTGTTTTCCACCTACTCGGGTAGAGCCCAGAAGATTAGGAAAGGTGAAAAAGCTTACGCAATGGTTTTGTCAGCGTAGAAGAACACCTCTTCAGAATTATTGGGGAAATACCATCTGGACTTTAAGAACCCTTGCAACTGCACGAGTACGGAAGTGAATTTGTCCCATGGTGGAATTAACGTACTCCAGAACAGGCGGTGACAAAGATGATTTGGGGAATTACGAGTTCGCTGCGAAGTGGGCAGCAAGCAGATTAGCTTTGTCTAAGGGGATGACAGCTGGAATGTCATTGTGAATGAGCGTGGGTATAGACGACGATACGGAGTTTTTGGTGTTTTTAACGAAAGACCAAAAACTTCTGCTACCTTTGGGACATTGTAGGATTTTATGCCTCAGTTTTTGGTCATGTAAAAATTTGGCTCGTCGAATGTGGGAGTTACAGTCATTTCTGGCTTGTATATATCTTCTTCGGTTTTCCTCAGTGGTGTTTGTCTTCCGAAACTTATCTCTCTCAACCTGATAACCTCTTTGCAGCTTCAGTCAAACCAAGCATTATCTACTGGCTTTAGACTTTTTACCCTATTCGGGATAAGATTGCTTATGCCAGTGTTAATAATGTTTGTAATCATATCAGCCGCGGCATCCACGTCGTTGTCGAGGAAGCACAACGACCAGTTAAGCTCCTAAAGAAGTTGTTAAGGCCGCACCAATTAGCCTTCTTATATTCCCATATTATTCTTTTGGGAGCTTTTTCTTTAACTGAGTGGAGTGAGTATGTGAGTACAATATGTATATGTAAAGATGGGCGTTTGAATTTGAAATAAATACCTAAATAATGTGGGGAAGGAGGGCATAAATAGGAAGAAGAAGGATTAGAGTTTTGTTTCGTGCCTACAGTAGGGCATGTGATGGTTGACCATACCCTTCGATAGGGCATAGTTTCGGTTTCTCGGCCTATTTGGAAACTGAGCAAAAGGTCCGGCTTCGGTTACGCTACTAATCAAGTCTAGATTGTTGACGTTGATCGAGTTCATGTCCTTGATGGGAGATGATATTTTCTTGCTCTCGTTCTCGATTAAGACTGCGTTAACCGATTGCTGTGGCAGTTTTTGCTGCATTGCTGCTGTCGTGTTCTTTCTTATGCTCTTGTTCTTTCGACTGTGGTGACTTTTATGGTTGTGGAAATTATTCTTGACCATTCGGGGCAGTGCTTTTTGCGAGTCATCTGAGTATGAACTTTGTTCGGATTCGTTCTCGTCACCACTGTCAACGTCGCCTTATATATAAATCGGGAGAATTAGAATCTAAAAATGAATGGAATTCGTTGTGTATTAACTCACCATCGCTGCTGTTGGTGCTTGTTATGAAATTGTCTGGTTTTATAATCTTTTTCGTTTTGGTACGACGATAGTACTTAAACTCTCTCGGGAGTGTATAAGAACGGGGAAGAGACACCTACATGGGTACATACAGAATATGTCTATCACATATAATCCAATGGCACGTACCTGACTATCTATATCGGATGGAATCCGATGTCCGGCGGCTTCATTCAAACCAAGAACACTGTCGTCAGCCGCAGAAATATCCAAATTGTCATCACCACTGCTCACATGATCCACATTGTGATAAGACCTATCAAGTCTAGTAACAGAATCTACTTTCAATACATATATCCAACCATACACACCTATACGGATGCTCTTTGCTTATCCAGTCACAATAAACCCTGGAGTTGTCCAGATAATGCGGCGCCAACAGCACCTCAGGCGTTTTAGCCCTTTGATACTGATGCAATGGGAATTTCGATAAGAATTCCGATGAAACGATCTTTTGCGGCGCATGCTGTTGGGTTATTGTTATCGACGGTGTCGGCGGCGTAGTCCCACTGTCAAGTTTTGACTTTGGCGGCGGAAGAACGTTGTATGGAAATGGTTGCCCGTTCTCGATTACCCCCTTTGGATTCTCCCTATTCGTACTACTGTACGTGCCGGATATTTGCCTTGGATGATTGAGATCCAAGAATATATTCTGACGAGTTAGATGGTCAAAATTATCCGCAGCATTTCCATGCCTCAGGTTGTTACTGCGATAGTTTTCAAAGAGCAGTGGATTTAAGTGCATATTATGTGGAATTTTTGTCCTCGTATGAACGACGTGTCGTGTCAGGGAATTACTCTCAGTCGCAGAGAGTTGCGATGATGAGGGGATCGACGATGCATGAGGTTTGTTCAATGGACTCTGTTCAAGCGCTGGAATGTTGATACCATTCAAACCGAACGAAGAGTATAATTCGTCAGCGCAATACTTATTCAAATTGTTCAATTCATCAATGTCGCTAAAGCTTTTCTGTACTATACCCGAATTCAGGGTACACCATTCAAAGGAATCGAGAAGATTTGAATGTTTTTTGGTCCGTGGAATTGGTTGTCGCGGCAATGATGTACGACCATCGTCTCCAGAGCTCGTTGTATTCGTTGTGGGTCCTCCCAATTTTCCCTGTTTAATTTCTTCTTCGATGATTTTAAGCTCAGCTAATTGCTTTTGCTTTTTCTCCTGTAGTTTTTGATGTATATTAACACGGGATCCGGCACTACTGCCTTCGTTTTCACTGGAGCCGGCTTGCGAACGAGAAAGTGGTCTTCGCCAGAATGGTATACCTATTTGTCCGGCGCTATTTATCATCGAATTTACCGAGCTTAATTGAGAATTATATCTCAGATTTGGTGGTGGAATGAAAGTTGTCGGTTTTTTCTTCTTCCTCTTGGTGGCGGCACTTTAAAATGAATAAAACCAAATTGTTTTCACCAAAAGTTGGTTGTACTTGTACGTAACTTACTGTCCAACTGGATTGGTAAATCTACAGCTAAAAATCCCAGCTACAGCTGGCTGGTCGTGGGATACATCTACTTTGAAAACGTTCACTCGTCTACTATTTGCTTTGGTGTCGTTATCGTTGCAGGTATATTGTCCTCCTGATTCCCAATTTAGACGGCGTACGTGGAAGAATCTGTTAAAGTATGAAATGATAAAAGGTCCTCAAATGCACTGTGTAATAAATACCTGTAATAGACGAGCATGAAGAAGATGCCAATTAGAAATGTTCCCACAATAAACAAGGGCATCAGGTGCCACTGTTCGGTTTTACGGTCCCATATGCCTACCAGCCAGAGGCACACCAACAGCACATTCTCGAGAAACATCACCGTGTAGAAGGTAAACATTTTCTGCCTGTGCTTCACCTCTTGCAAGTTGATGTAAGCAAAAATGTACACAAACGCAATCATAGCTGATAGTAAGGTCTTTCGAACTTTTGATATTCGTTCGCCGTGGAAGACATTTTTCGGCGAGATAAGCCACAATAGCATTGAAATCCAATGCAAGACTATGACCAAAAACACCCAATATCTATACACTGACGCGTATAGGGTTAACGAGACGATCCTTGACGTTACAGTGCCCAGTCTCCAGGTGAATTGAAAAATTACACCCAACCAAGTGAGCACAAGACGATGGACTTTTTGCAATCGAACATTCTTACTAAAACTGGCCAATGCCCAACAGATGCTAAACAGTGACAGAGAGGCTGAGACGACGTTTAAATCCTTAAACGTCTTGCCCACTTGTTGCTGTTGCGTCGCTACCATCACTGGTGTCATTGTTTTTCCATTCAACGTTCTCAGCTTGACCTCAGCTCCATTCAAAATGTATTTACTATCGTTTTGTGTATTTAAAAGCAAGTACAACTGTAGCAGTAGCATGGGGGCTGCTTCGCAAAAACCATGCACTAAACGTAACATACAGAGATCACGAACCTCATGCTTTACCCGTCTCAGATTGACTGGAACAAATAACTTGGCATAACGCCACAGCACACCACATTGTACGATATGAACAGCCACCACTGCATATGTCTTCAATTGGATTGCCCTTAAGTCTTCGTAAATATTTCTCTCTTTTGTTGTGCACTCCTTATTCGTCTGCATCTCATTCGTTTCATCGGATAAATTCGTTTTCTTACGTTTGAGCCCGCTCCAGTACCATCGGAAGGAGACTATTTGTGAAATGATCAATGAAAACACCACCAGGCACATGACTATCGTGAAATATCCAAGTAGTCCGCGCTCCAAAAGTGCATATCCCAAGATGATGTCAAAGACAACATTACAAAAGTAACCAGCTAACGATATGACATTGAAGAGTACATCACATAATGGCAGGAACTCGGTCATTCTGTGATCAATCGATTAGTTATGCGTATTTTACTATCAAAATCGGAATATCCACATCTTTTCTGCATATGATTCGAAGTTCAATGAATCGTGCTGTTCCAGTTCGCTACTAATTGAACTCTTTTGTTTTTTTTTTTGCTAATATCCGTTTCACTTCGGTTCACATCGATCGGGATAAAGATATTAAATCGGATTTTGAGGGTTTTAGTGTGAAATTAAATTATTTTCTAATCGCCCCGACCAATATGTGTGGGTTTCATTGATCTGACTGAAGATTCCATCGGGTTAAGAGGCTTCAAGCAGCCTCAAGCAGTTTTTTCTATGCAAGGAACTGAACAGCGTTGGTCTTATGGAGTTTGTATAAAGAATATCTATTTAACTACTATGTAAGCGCGTTTCGAACAAAGGTACGATATTAAACAATTTATTTAAAACAAAAAGAACAACAAACAGAAGGAGATGAAGAAGAATGGAATTTGACACTTAATACGGGCCACGGAAGAATGGTAAATCGCTGCTGCAATATACATAAGTGCAGGTATGTGATCAGGTAGTGTGGCATTTGAAAATTCCTTAGTAGGCCTTCACATCGTGACATCTTCTATGGGTGTGTTCAGTCACGAAAAGATGATCAGTCTGTGTTGAACGCATCTATTTCGATTTTTTGTACGTTGAGTGGCAGTTCAGATACTTAAGAAATGGCAGTTATACAGTTGCGACGGAAAATCTCTTCTTCTTATCAGACCAGCAATCCATGGAGGATCTGAGTCTGAGCTATAGCTGCCTTCCATCCTTGACGGTCACGTGTACGCTGCTTCCAGTTATCAAGACTAAGTTGTCTCAAATCCGCGATCACTTGGTCTTTATACAGGAGGTTCGGAGCCGAAGACTCTCCTAGCTTGATTTGGCTGACCCAATGTATGTAGTCGACGGATCTTTGCCCTCCGGACTATATCCACAGCTCGTAGAGTTCGCGGTTACGTCATCTCCTCCATTCACCTTCCTCAGTGACAGGACGAAATATCTGGCGCAGAATTTTTCTATCGAAAGAACCCTAAATCAGCATCGCCGTCCTGCTTATCGTCCAGCTTTCGGCTCCGTACAGCAAGACTGGTAGTATAAGCCTTTTGTAAAGCATGACTTTGGTATTTCGAATGATGAGTTTTGACCCAAGTTGTTTGGACAAACCAAAGTAGCAGCAGTTGACAAGGGCGATTCTATGCCGAACCTCCACTGTGGTGTCATTTGTGGAGTATACGTTTGCCTCGTGGTAGACAAACTCCTTAACCAGATCGAAATTAGAGCTGTCAACTCTTATATTTTGTCCCAGGTAGTGAGCGACGAATCGGAATTTGCTTGACAGAGCATGTACTTTGTCTTATCCTCGTTGACTTTAAGACCAACTCGTTTCGTCTGTTCTTCCATCGCCGTAAAAGCTTCTACAATGTCACGCTGAGACCGCGCGACTTGTAGAAGATAGTGACTTCCCTGTTGACGCCTGCCCATCGCACTATCTGTTCCAGAACCTAATTAAAGAAGTCACACGACAGCGCATCTCTTTGCCGAAATCTGGTGCATGTTTCAAACGGTCCAGAGGTTCTAGAACCGAACTGCATGGTGCATCGCGAATCACATCACATCAAACAATACGATGAATGCTGTCCTATGCGGCTTTTAAATTGATAAAGAGGTATATAGCACTGGACACTGTAGTGCGGTACAAAAGGGCTTTAGACGTTCACATAAAACGCTGGACAGGATATTGTATCCGACATTGAGCAGGCATATATGTACCTCTATATTTCTGGCAAGAGCTAGGATCGCCTTTTTGTGGATGGGGCAAATAGGGCTTATATCACAGTCGTCGGACATGCTTTCATCTTCTCAAATTCTACAGATGATTTGGTGCATGCTGTGCCGACTTCTTCGATGCTGGGTGGGGGGACTACTTCAGCGGCTGGAGTTGAGATTTCCTCAGTCCCTACCTTTCTCTCTTGGACATGCTCGTTTAAGCAGCTGTTGGAAATACTGCTTAAATACATCCACTATTCCCTACGGGTCAGTGACAAGATTACCTTCGAAATTTCGAAGAGCGTGGGTGCCTTTCTTTAAGCCTCGTGCATGGCTTTTTGCTTTCTTATAAAAAGTCCGTATTTTTTGTTTGTCCCTAGATTCCTCGATATCCTTGAGCTGGGAGGCCGCGAAGATTTTTTTCTTTAGTCGCAGCAGTTTTTCCCCTTCCCTTCCCTTCTGGCTTGGTACTGCTCTCGCGCTGCCTTGGTTTTTCGCTGCAGCGTCTTTTGATACGCTATTAAATCACGGGTTTCTTGTCGGGGGTGGTAGGTAGCCTAAGGTGGTCTCGGTTGCTTCCTGAATGGCTAAGCGGCAGTGCAACTACATATTGTTGACATTTGTGCTCGACGTAGGCATACCGGAGAGCCTTTTGCTCAGTTGCTCTGTAGACTCTGGTAACCTCCGTTGTGCTCAGGAGTCCAAACTCGAACCTCTTCATGGTGGGCTGGTGCAGCTTTCTGACATCGGTCAGTCGAGGTCTGAATCTTGCTGCTGCTAGGAAATGGTTAGAGTCAATGTTTGCCCCTCTGAATGTTCGCACATCCTGGATGTTTGACGAGTGTCTTGCGTCAATGAGCACATGGTCGATTGGGTTGGCGGTTCAACTATCCGGAGATCGCCAGGTTGCTGTGTGGATTCACTTGCGGGGAAATCTTGTGCTACATATCTCCGCATTACGAGCTGTCGCAAAGTCCGTGGGTCGGAAGCCGATATCCGTTGTTGTATCGTGGAGGCTGTGCTTTCCAATCACTCTGCCAAAGGTGTTCTTACCCATTTTGGCATTGAAGTCCCCGGGTACGATGTACTCTGGACACGCTCCTTAGGCGTTGTCCAAGAGATCATAGAAGTTATCTTTGATGGGGTCTTCGGCCTATTCAGTAGGGGCGTGTGCACATATGAGGCTGATGTAAAATCTTCCTTTGATGCGGATCACTTATAGGCTTAAAGTCGATGACCTTCGACCTTAACCCATAACAAATCCGCACCCTAACATGTGCAATCTTTTGTGACAGCTGTAATAGATGTCGCAATCTTTTTCCTCATCTACCGTTTCCTATCCAGCGTATTTCTTGGATCGCAGTAATATCTGCCTTGTGCTTCGTGAGGATTCTTTCCAGTTTATGAGCAGCTCCAGAAGTGTACAGAGTTCTGGCATTCCAGGAGCATACTCGCAAATCGTGTTCCTTTTACCTTTCGCGTCATGTCGTCTTCGAGAATCTGTCCAGAACATGTTATTTTTTACATGGGCGGGTTGTTGGTCCGCCGCACAACCGACAGTCTAGTAGTGGTTTTGTAGCGCCCTCTTGTCTAGGGCGATAGCTGCATACATTTGTTCACCTCTCCACGGTTGTTTGACAGTATACGCAATAAAAAAATAAAAATACACACGTATCGGTACGTACCTCGTTTTGCTCTATCCTCGCCACTAAGCTGATTCCAATCAGGAACACCTGCTTCACAAGCTTCCTACCATTTTTTTTAAATTACTCTTTTAAAGATTTTTTTGTACAGCGCGTGTCTTTTTTCCACTTCCTCTATCACAGTACGATATTTGTTTCAACGATCAGCGATGGAGGAGAACTTGGCAGAGCCATCACGAAAAATACGATCATTAAGCGTAAAATTTCGGAGCAAAATGAGTTATCGGCCGAGTAAAGAATCGGTAGAGTGCGCCCGTTGCTATAGCGTCATACTGATTTCGCTGTTGGCCGATAAGTTAGTTTGAAGGCAATCGGGTAGCCCTCATTTTTTTTTATCGGCCGATACCGGATCGTTGTAGTGTGCGCACCTCCGTATATCTTGATACTGATTAACAGCCCGACCCAACTATCGGCCGACAGAAAGTCTGCAGTGTGCGGGGGCTCTAAATGTGTGTTTCCAAGAGCCGCTTTGTTCTCCATCGATCTATGGTTGATGTGCTAGGCAACAGGGACGGCGAGCGTAGAAGTCGGTCAACAGATGCTTAGCAATCGAAGCTAGTCCTAATCACAAGCTATTCATTTCTACATATGAATCTAAAGGTAAACCCAACTTGTTCAAGGACCAAACAGAAAGCCTCTCATTTCAGTTTTCATAGTTTTTTGTCAATCCTTTATTGAAAACTAAAATTTAATAATTTCTACTTAAAAATTCACTTCAATTCAACGCATATTTCGATTATTACATGACTAACTAAATAATAAAACGAAGAAAAAGGTAATTATCAAACAGATAAGCTAAAATGCAGTACTGTCCACTGGATGGTAAGCTTTAAGTACCATCAAATGCTTCGCACAAAAAATTGATTTTAAAAGCGACCATACACGTACCACACATTTCCTTCTTTCTATGGTACTGTATGCATGTAGAGTTAATTCATAGAGGCAAAGCCATGAGTCATGCCTCACAGGGATTGAATTCAAGATACTTACATTTATATTTAAATTATGAGAATAAAATAAAATAAAAAAAAAACCGAATAACTCAATAGAATAACAAGGGGGAGGGGAGGGCAAAGATTAAAAATCCAAAAGAACTTTTCTTAAAAAAAAAACAAGAACTGCAGTCGCTTCAGGAGCATCTACTGCGACATATGCTGTTACTTTGCACCATCGTTTGATGGTGATACTTCTGTGAGAGGTGTATTGCCGTCAGGTGCAGGATTGGGTGCCGATGACGCCACTGTTGAATTTCCTTCCGATGCTGTGGATTGCATCGATACCACCGGTTCCGTCTCTGGCAACGGCATGCTCTATACAAACAAAAATAAAATAAACAAAATGTATTGAGTGTGATTTATCCACGATTACTTACAGAAGATAAGTCGTGAGTGCGGGGTTTATTAGCCGCAGATAAATCACTCTGTACACTTGCACTACCTGTTAGCGTGGTGGCTAATTTGTTAGCGTCGTCAGTCGGGGGTGAAGAACTCTTTCGAGTCTGCGGTTGATACGGCGGTCTCTGTACAAACATGTTATCCAAAATGTGATCGATATTCTCGGCACTACCGATGGGGGCATTAGCTGCCGAACTCGATGCAACTGAAGACGATGTAGTCGAGGATGATGAAGCGGCAGTTATCTTGGCTTCTTCATCCTTACTGTCTTGTGCTCGTTTGGCCTTCTCGGATGGAGGTAATATGGGAATAGCATTGGTGGGACGTCGCTGGGTCAAGACCACAGATCGAGCTGTCGGTTGTGGTGAAGGAACAAAATACGTCGTGCCGCCGACCGTATTGAAATTCTGGAAATTTGCATAATTCTGATAAGCCGTAGTAGCTGCTCCCGGTGGATTCTGAGAAGCAGCTGGTACGAAATTAACCGGCCCGGGGGGTACTTGAGCTGTCGCTGACGCGGCTATTGGTGGGGCCATTGTCGCCTGGCTCAGGGGTTGTGTTGCCGTAGCATTAAATGTGATTGGAGTGTTTGCGGACTGGGCTTGTAAGAACGCAGTTGGCTGTGTGTATTGATTTTGCGGAGGTCCAGCTGCTGTTGGCTGTGCAGTGAAATCCGGTGCTGCATTGCTGTAGAAGGCGGCCTGCGGTGGACCTGCAGCACCCGCGGCATATGGCTGTTGAATCGAAGAGTATGACTGTTTACCCGTAGACGCTGGCTGAGGTGCAGTAGTCTGGGGCAAATTCGACACTTGCAATGCTTGCATCTGAGCCTGTAGATTCTCTTGGTGATAGAGCTGCATCAGATTCGCCTGGATTAGATGTTGTTCTTGCAATAAGATCTGTTGTGACGGATGAACGTTCGATGTGATTTGCTGCTGTTGTTGTTGCTGTTGCTGCTGTTGCACTTCATGCTGCATGTGTAGATGTTGTAGGGTATGCTGATCCAACTGAGGGCTATTAGAAACGCCCGCAGTGTCATGTTGTGACCGCTGCCTTAAGCTCGAATATCGCTTTGATCGCGAATGCTCTTGCTGATTGACTTGTTGCTGTTGTTGTTGAAGATCAAGCATATTGCCTGGCAAATTATTACTTTGATTCGGCATCTGTGCAGAGTGCTGATTGGCTAGTGTATGCATTTGAACACTACCGACGTGACTGGGATCGTTACGGTTCTGTGCTTGCTGCAGCCGAGCCGATAGATTTGATGTATTCGTATTAATTGACTGTCTATTGTGAGTATTGTAGTTGTTTGCGAATTTATCACCTGATTCTCGGGTACTATACCCGCTTGATGTAGAATTACTAACTGACTGCGTTTGTTGGCCCAATTCGTAGCCATTGAATGGCTGCTGTTGATTGGTTGCCTTAACCGTCTGTTGCACATTGATCTTGTTGTTTGTGATCTTTTGGAAATTCGTTTGTTCGACATTGTTGTCTTGTGTCGGTTGCGTTACAATCGTCTTGGTTATTGTAATATCTTTGTCTGAATTGTTAATTACTCGACTCAAGTGGCCATGGCTGGAGTTGTTCGTATTTACAGATGGACGATTCTTGTTCTTGAATTCCATGGCTTGTTGCCTGCCGCTCGTGCGATATTGTTTCGCATTGCCGGCACTTCGTTTTTGTTCTTTGACTTCTCGATTGGATGTGAATTGATTGCCGGTACGATTACGATCAGATTGTTGTCGATCGAATCGGTTTTCCTTTTCTTCACGATAATTTCGTGATTTTCGAATTCGTTGGCGCTCTTCCAAGGCTGGGAAGTCTTCGGGACGTGGTGGTTTTCGCTGCGCGTTGCTTGCCTTAATATAGGCAGTTTCATCCTCCCAGTTACGTGAATACTTACTGGGTCCACGGGCGTAACGACGCCGCCTGCGGGCTCTTGGTGGACCATCCTCGTTTCTTATATCGTACCTAAGACAAAGGAATGTGAATAGTTTGTAACGAAAAAACAAAAATCAGGAATCAAAAGAAACATACCCGTAAGCTGAGACCAGTTCTGCTCTAGATTTTGGCGCTTGTTCATTGGCATCGAAGCGATCGTGCGACCAGCGATCGACAACCTGTGCCGGTTGCCATTTCTTCATCGTTTTCGAAGCCTGCGAAATCGTTGTCGGCGAATTCGTCTTATTCTCACGGATTTCACTTGCCACAGCCGTCTGCAATTGCCCGCCTTCCCTGTATATTCATGTAACACAAACCACACTTAGTGTCATTCAAATTGATAAGAATAAAGAATTTGTTTACGGTTCATCTGCTGTACGATCGTCATGCTCGTAGAAGGTTCCCTTTTTTGGTATATACTGTGGATTACTGCGATCTTCGTCGACTTTTTTCGAATAATCCGTTTGTTCCGCATCATCACCGCCTCCCTGTCGTTCACCATCGGGCACTGCATTATCAACACCTTTGTTCTCGCTATCACCAAAACGATCGTTAATCAGCTGATCAACCTCATCCTCTTCATCGTCGTCGCTTCCTCCATCATCATCATCATCTTCATCGTCGAGATCGTCATCGTCATCATCTTCGTCGTAGTCATCATGAGCTTCACCTTCTAGATCACTTGCTGTGTCATATTCCGAATCGTGATGGTGCGAATTACTAGATTTTTCCTGAATCGGTGACGTTCCCAGCTGCCCACCGACCGATGCATTCGTATCCTGTCAACGAATAAATCAAAACTGTCAACATCGAAAAAAAATCCACTCCTCTCCACGGCAGGCATTGCTGCGTATGATCCAGTTGAATAGAAAAAAAAAACTAAAACGAGGTCATCAAATCGAATGAACAAATGACAGCCATCACCGAAACTTTCATTTTAATTGTACTCAAGAATTCTTCTCAAGTCCACACATGTGAATACACGATTTTGGCACATCCACATGCATGTCGAAGCTTGTTCACTCGAAACAATTATACATTCCACATCACAATTAAGAGCTTGAAGACGAGATTAGCGAAAAAAAAAACACGAATTGTTGGGAATTACCTCATTTTTCACATCTTTGGGGATATCGGTGGCCAATTCGGCAGGCGGTACAGCCGCAAGATCGGCGCCTGGCGTTTGTGTGAGATTAGCAACTTCCGCCATTTACTTTCTGGTTTTTGTATATATTCTGTTCTTCGCCTTTCGTTTTTGAATGATTGATATTTGGAAACGGAATCGTAGGAAAGTCGTCCGATATATGCAATCAATTGCGACCTATCAAAGTGAAATGGTCTTCGCACTTCGCCACTTTCCTAGCAATAGCAGGAAAAAAAAAACGTCGATGCGTTTGTGTTGGGGTGTAAAAACGGGATATTTGTAGCTTTATGTTGCCTGCCTGAGTGTCAAATTTGTTCGTTATTTACTTGACAGCTGCAGTAACGAGTGCCTGTGATTCACAATGACGACGATAAGTAAATTCTACTGGCGGTAACGATTGCGTATATTTTTTTTTTAACGTATCATTGGATTGGTGGGAAAAGGGCTGACAAAGGTCTCGAAGGGATAGCGTCTATCCGACGGATGCTGGCCTGCTAAAGAGCGAAAAGAGCCACCGCAAACTAACACCTTGCGGCACTGTTAGTAAGTCCCATCACCACCTCCTTTCCTCGGGAAATTACAGACGGCGAAGGCGAATGGCGAGTTTCCTGCACCGAAAAAACAGGTTCAGTCGGTTGGGCTACGGCCTAGTAGGTCGTGACCGTAAAAAACATAAAACTCAGAGACACCCACGAGCCTCGGATTTAACGGACGGACTACATGATCTACGATCTCCTACACAGAACTTATGCCCAATGTATCGGGTACGACACAAAAATAGTTCAAGGAGATTTTAATCCAAAACTGGGCAGAGAGGACATATTAGAGTCGTTCACGTCCGAAAACGGACATCGGCTACTCGACTTTCTGACCGGGCGCAATCTCCTTATGGCTAGCACACAATTCCCGCGTCTCAATTTCACAAAGAAACTTGGCGATCGCCTGATCAGTCTACCACCAATCAGATTGATCACTTCGCGATCGACGCCAGACATTCCTCCAGCATCCTAGATGTAGGAACCTTCCGAGGAGCCAACATTGACTCGGATCACTACCTTGTTGTAGTCAAGGTACGAATGAAGATATCAAGGATGCCATGGAGTCGAGCTGGATAATGAAAGTTTGACGTCGGAAAGCTACAATCGCAGGAGACCGCTATGACCTTTGCCGATCGAGTTTCCCTCAACCTCTCGCAAACTCCAATGACACTGGAGTAACGCACAGAACAACAGTGGGAGCATTGCCAGCATGCCATCAGAGACGTTGCCTCTGATGTGTTGGGTTTCAAGCCACCGTCAGCTAGAAGCATTGATGAATAATGCGGGCAAGCCCATGTAGCAAAGCAAAACGCCTACAAAGCCATGCTACATAGACGGACGAGAGCCACTCGTGAACATTAAGAGCAGAAACGGAGAGGAACACACGCTTTTTTTGAGTTACACCCGCACTCAAGTCTAAGGCCTTATCACGTTTGAACGTTGTGCGAGCGAAGAAAACAGGGAGAGCGCAATGTCTAGTTTTGACATCTCTGCCAAATTCGTCAGATTATGCAGAATGACAATGGAGAACTCTCGCTGCTCTATTAAGGTCGGTAGCGAATTAAACGAGACCTTTGATGTTAAAAAAGGATTTAGACAGGTGACGCGCTGTCGTGTTATTTTTTCAACACCGTGCTTATAAAGATCATACGAGACTCCCTGGTCAACACAAGAGGTACGATCTATTTCAAGTCTGCACAACTGCTTGCGTATGCGGTTGACATTGATGTAATTGGACGAACACAGCGGGACGTTCGATGCGTTCGAAAGCATTGAAGCAGAAGCGGCTAAAATGTGTCTTTCGGTTAAAGAGGGTAAAACGAAATACAATACAGTCAACCAAAAAAGGCACGCAACACCGACGACTCGGCGAGAACGTCACAATTGGTAGCTACAGATTCAAAGTGGTCAAGGACTTCATCTACCTTGGCTCACTAGTGACCAGCGACAATAACACCAGCGCTGTCATCCTTAATCATCCCGGTCCTTCTCTATGGCGCAGAGGCCTGGACTTTAACGAAAGCGGATGAAGAGCCCCTCGGCCGTTTCGAGAGGAAAATTCTGCGTTCAATCTATGTCCCCGTTTGTATAAACGAGGAGTGGAGGAGAAGATACAACGACGAACTATACGGGTTGTACAGCGATATTGGCCTGGTACGACGTCTGCGGACCCAACGTCTAAGATGGCTAGGCCATGTAGAGCGAATAGAAAACATAGCTCCGGCCCGAAGACTCTTCGAGTCCAACCCCGAGGGACGATGCAGCAGAGAACGACCGAATCTAAGGTCGGATTTGTTGTTCGTTGTGGACTTATGTAAAAAGTCCTAAGCTTCCGGCATGTGAACGAACGCCTCATAGCATGAGTTTGACATGCGTTCGCGCCCTCACAGAAAAAAGACGACAAAGTCAAAGTAGACTTCTGTGACCCCCTAGATAGAACTACGCTCAATGTCCCAGCTGTGACATCAAGATTGTTCTAGGGGATTTCAACGCGCAGCTGGCTAAAGAGGACATCTTTACATGACACCACGTTCGAAAACGGATTCAGGCTAATAGACTTTGTGACGGGGCGTAGTCTCCAAGTAACTAGCACACGATTCCCACATCTCAATATCGATAAGGAGACCTGGCGGTGTCTAAAACAATTACCTGCTAATCGAATCGATCATATTGCGATCAACGGCAAACATTCCTCCAGCATCTTGGATGTCCGAACTTTCCGAGGAGCCAATGTGGACTCGGATCATTAGCTTGTTGCAGCCTAGGTACGTACATATGCGGATATCGCGAACACTGCGGAGTCAAGTAGGATCATCAAAATTTGACGTCGGGAAGCTGCAGTCGCAAGAGACCCTCAGAAACTTCGCCGATCTTGTCTCCCTTCAGCTCTCTCAAAAGCCGATACAAACTGGACAAACCATAGAACAGCAATGGAGTCGTTGTCAAAGCGCCATCAGGGATGCTCCCTCTGGTATATAAGGTTTCCGACCACTACAATGGAGAAACCTTTGGTTTGATTACGAGTGCAGACAGGTACATGCAGAAAAACAGAATGCATACATGGCCACGTTGCATCGACATACGAGAGCTGCTCGTGAAGGAATATGCGCTTTTCAGAAGGACAAAGAAGGAGCACGATAAGCGCGCGATCGAGGAGTTGGAGAGATGTTATCACAGGAATGACTAGGCTCTTGGAAATTTCGAAGGTAATCTTGTCACCGATTCGCAGGGAATAGTGGATGTATTTAAGCAGCATTTCCAGCGAGTATGACCAAGAGAGAGTGGTAGCGAATGGGAAAATCCCAACTCCAGCCCCTGAGGTAGTCCCCCCACCCAGCACCATGCAGTTTCGTACTAGGACCCCTGAACCGTTTGAAATATGCACCGGATTTCAGCGAGGAGATGCGTTGTCGTGTGACTTCTTCTATTTGGTGCTGGAGAAGATAGTGCGGCTATATATCTTCTAAAAGCCTGTCCAGCTACTAGGATACGCGGATGATATTGACTTTATCGCGCGGTCTCAGCGTGACACTGTAGAAGCTTTCACGGCGATGGAAGAACAGGCGAAACAAGCTAGTCTTAAAGTCAACGAGGATAAGACAAAATACATGCTGTCAAGCAAAAATCGATCCGTCGCTCACCACCTGTGACAAAATACAACGGTTGACAGCTATAATTTCAATATGGTTAAGGAGTTTGTCTACCTCGTAAACTCTACAAAAGACACCACAATGGAGATCCGGCATAGAATCGCATTTGGCAACCGCTGCTACTTCGGTTAGTCCAAACAACTTGGGTCAAAATTCCTTACTCGAAGAACCAAAGTCATGCTCTGAAAAACGTCTGTATTGGTAGCCCTGCTGTACGGAGGTGAAAGCTAGACGATAAGGAGAGCGGCGGAACGGATTTTGGGTTCTTTCGAAATTGAGCCGCAAACTCTACGAGCTGTACAAAGATGTGGGAATAGTGCCGGAAGGCAAAGATCTGTCTAAATCGAATCTGCTAAACGAATACGCACTTTGAAAGGTGATATTTCAAAGTTTTGTATTTTGTCATTACCGTAAAAAGTCTGTAGTAAATCGGCTTGAAATGAATGAAGTAATGTGCTCACGATTCTTTTTTACAAGAAAAAAAGCAAAACCCTTAAAAAACATGCCGAACATATCGTGAAGTGTACGTGGAAAATGTTGTAAGTGAACAGGAGTCATTTGATCGATTCCGTTCCAAAAATTTCGGTGTGAAAATTACACCTCACTCTGGTCGGCCAATCACCTAAAAACTGGTGGAGCAGGAGCAACACGCAAGATTACGGAGGTACGGAGGCACTAAGCACCAGCTTAGACTGAGACTGAGACTGACACTGAACAAGCGAGTCATGCGTTTAGAACACATGTTTTGGACGTACCTCAATCAATCTGGAAAGGTGTTTCGAAAATCGGTTCAACTCATGTAAAATGTATTAATATTCATGGAGGATACAGGGATAAAAGGTAAATCGTAGGCGTGTAACCTAACCTGAATTCAGTCCTCAGTCTTGAAGCCATCTGTGTGAATAATTCGTATTCCGAATCAGTATCAGACGAGAGTCAGCTCTGACACTACGGTAAGATGACTGTATGGACTGATGGCGATCTGCAGCCCATAATGAAAGTCTCAAAAGTGAACGATTTATTACACCAAGAGAGATAGAGTCCGATGTGTTAGAAAAAGCTATTTCCAGTTTGGTGAGGTAGGCCATAATGTTTCATTGGACAATTTTTAAGTGAACTTGCATCGGCAGACGGCTGTCCATGCTTTGATGGTTGTTGTTTTTAATTCGAAATTTCTTGACCAATGTAGCTCCCTTTCTAAGATGACTTTCTTGGAGACCGGAATAACGGCTGCTTTAAGCCAAGTCATCCTTAATATTTTTATTTTTTTTTTTCGGCAAAGCGAACAACTTGGATTTTAAACGGATTAGCTCGTGGCCAATCAGTGCTTTAGGGCAGACTGCCGTTTGACATGAGAATCGATAACCAAGCCTCATCGCGGAAGAGACAAGAGGCTACCTCTCTGATAATTAAGTCTTACTGATCAAAGTAAGTCAGTTGCCTAGACACTTCGAAGGCCGGAACAAGAACACAGGCCTTACATACGCTTCAGGGCTTCTCTGCTTGCCTTGTTTTTCACACTTCTTGTTGTGGAAGTGGACAAGGTCTTAGCATCGACAGAGGTTTTTGTGTCAGCATATCCTTTTTTTGAGCTTCACAAAAAACAGCTTGATAAAGCCAGTTGTCTGACTCTTAATCCAGGTTGATGTATACTGTGAAGAACACCTTTTGCAGCTCGTCTGCATTTTCAATAGTATCCGGTTTTTGCTAGAAGTTCAACTGTAGTCCTAACTAGCCCCGTAAAATAAGGACTCTATTCGAAAAAAAGAAATTCAAACCTAAATTACCGATTGTGAATGGATGGAATGTTCCTTCTATGACACCAGCTGTCAGTTGTCATTGGCATCCGAACAGCCTTTTTTTGTAAACAAAATAGTAAAGTGGATCCATTACAATGGGACTTCTAACCAATCCCTCCCTTAGCCAAAGAAACAAATTTGGCCAAATGCTAATCAAGCATAACAAGAAAATCTGCTTCATCCTCTATCTAGCCGGTATAATATGGTTTGTCTGCTTAGCCCATCCAGACTTTTATCATTCCACGTACTTGTCCGAGAACGCCTTATCTCCCGGTAACTAGTACTTACCCGTGCAATTGTAAGTTAATTTAATACGAAACGTCTTCCAGGTCTTGTGTATTCTGAACTGAAGCAGGACTCTGCGCGTCTGGCCCACACGTATCTGGAAGAGTTGAAAAAAGAACGCGAAGTTCACACTGGAAGCATGCCCTACGCATGGGTACAGGCAAAAATGAAACAAATCGGTTTGGAAACGCACACTCATAACTTTACGTTAAATTATCCACTCAGTGGAGGTAAAGTGTTTCAGGGAAATAACATTTATGGAATTCTCCGCGCTCCACGGGGAGGTTCCACTGAGGGAATTGTGTTTGCGGCCCCGTATCGTCCGCCTAATTCCGTTCTTCCTGACTTAACACCAAACATTCCGCTGCTGTTAGCATTCGCGGAATTCGCCCGAAGTATGATCGATAGGGGAGATGATTTTAGGAGGTTTTTAACGGTTACTCTTTCAGGAAAGAATTACTGGGCCAAGGACTTGATATTTTTAGTAACCGAACAGGAACAATTGGGCGTACATGCATGGTTGGAGGCATACTACCACGGCGGACTCAACCAAGAGCATGCTTTGCTAAAGAGTGGCAACCTACCTGCAAGATCTGGCGCTCTACAAGCAGCTTTGAACTTAGAAATTGGAGATCTCAACACAGGTATGCAACCTCATACCACAATATGGTATTCGTTCTTATCAGAATTTCTTCACAGACCATATCGACGTCAAGATCGAAGGACTCAATGGGCAACTGCCAAATTTGGATATGTTCAATCTGGTACAACGCCTGTCTGTTCGCGAGGGAATATCATCGGGTTACAAGCAAATTAATAAGAAAAGACGAAAATCCCAACACATAGTCAAAGAGAACCTGAAACACATTCTCTCCATGATAACGAGTCAAGCGAATGGCGTTCCAACTGGCAATCATGGACTGTTTCATAGGCACCGCATAGAATCGTTGACCCTTGAAACAACAAAACGCACTACTGGATCACCGAATAGCAAAAATCCGGCCACAGTCGTTCTCCTCAAAACTGTCGAGGGAATTTCCAGAAGTTTAAACAATCTTCTCGAGCGATTCCATCAGAGTTATTTCTTCTACATTTTGGTACAAAACGATCGATTTATATCGATTGGCGACTACGTGCCATGCCTTGCTCTAATGGCAGGACCACTTCTCATTAAAGCATTTCTCCTTTGGCTCCGTTTGAGTTCCCCAGATGAAATACAAGAAAACGCTGCAAAACAGGTACTTCCGTACATAAAAGTCTTGGCTTTTATCGGCAGTACTTTGTTTATTGGTGTAATCGCAAATATTTTGCCCTCAAACCAGACGTTCAATGCTTACTTGACTGGATACGGCTTGACAACGCAAATGAGTATTACCTTGACCCTTTGCTTGATCACGCTGTTCGGTTTGTTTGCACCGGCTTTCATACGTTTGACAAAAGACGGCTTAGAACTATTGCACATTGCTGCCCTTCTTAGCTTAGTTTGTGCTCTAATAGTCATAGGACAGTTAAACTTCGCTTTGGGCATTCTAATAGCTTTTGTTAGCTGCCCATTAGCAATTTTTGTCGACATAAATCACGGACATTCCTTACGATCTCTAACTATAATTTACACTACTTTCCTTAATCCCATAATTCTGATTTACCTACAAGTATTGGCCTTAACCCTCTCATCTTTTCCTGAGCTTACACTAACCGCCGCATGTTTCAAAGCAATCACCGCAGCAATGGATGCCATCACATACGGTCTGGTGGATTACATGGTAAGCAACAACCAACAACTTATTGTTTCACTTCATTACTTTGTCGTATTTTGCCAGATTTATGGAAATTGGCTATATGCTGCCATAACGAGTGTTCTCTTACCCATATGGATCCTGTTCTGGTCACTTAACTTCGTGCGCACAGATCCACAATCCGGCGAACATCAGAAAATCAAAACGAATTAGTCATATGTTGTGTTGCAATACACAACAAGCGGATGCTTAAATATATTTTTAGGAAATTATCCCACAAATCGTGTGTCTTTATCTTTAGCGTACCTTCAGCTAGCTTGGAGCTACCTTTAGCTGGCTTGAAACATATGTACCTGCAGCTAGCTTAAAACGCACCACATTCAGCTAGCTTGAAACGTGCCTCCAGCTAGCTTGAAATGCACTACCTTCAGCTGTCTTGTAACGTACCTTCAGTTACCTTGAAACGTACCTTCAGCTAGCTTGAAACCTACCGTCAGCTGTCTTGAAACGTACTTTCAGCTAGCTTAAAACGCACTACCTTCAGCTAACTTGAAGGTACCTTTAGACAGCTTAAGGCGCTCTAAGACTAAAAACCAATTCAAAATGGACGAGCTATGTCACTGGCCACTCCTCCATCCTGAATAACAGGATAACTATGGCAGATAACTTGGACCACACACAACCCACCACAGTCTTGGAGAAGAATTTTAGGAAGATCTACGCGGACAGACAAAACTGGATCCGCCAAAGGCAACCCCGCAGGAACTGCGTGGATTTTTATACTGACGGGTCAAAAACCAAACACGGGGTGGGGAGTGGTGCATTCTGCAAACAACTAAAGCTGAATAAAGCTCTAAAATTACCAGATCACTGCAGCGTCTTCCAGGCGTAGCTGTTGGCAAATAAGGAGGCTTTGTCTTGGCTGAAGGGGAACGTGATATCCTATGTGTACACGTGGGAACGTGATATCCTATGTGTACACATCAAAAACTAGTCCCGGCTGTCGCCTATCTCTTAACGAGATGGCCGAACAGTTTAACATACAACTTGTCTGGGTACCAGGACACAGCGACATCTCAGGAAATGAGAGAGCCGACACACTCGCCAGACAAGGAACGACGCTACAATCAATCATGGCATGTGAGGGAATACCCCTTGCAACCATTAAACATACTCTTGAAAATTTCGCCCGGGGCCGAGACGAACCTGAGATGAACCCAAGGACATACCTGCCTCATCACCAGGCAAATCTGGCTCCGGCTCGACGGTCTACGGACTAGGAGGATAATCTCCCTAAAAGAACTGACATCTATAAAATCATTGGTGTCATCACAGGAGCATCATCACGAGCAAAAACTAGAAATAGTTCCAAAGGTTTTCTGCAGAAGCTGTCTAGACGAGGAGGAGGTCAAATCCATTCACCACCTTCTCTGCGCCTGTCCGGCATTCTGCACAATCAGGAAAAGATACCTAGGATATTACTTCCTTAACGACCAGCAAGTTGGGGATATCTGACCTTCTCAACTCCTTAAGAAGCACAAAATGGTTCCATAAATACGGGAAAAGCCCCCTCGTAGCTGCACAACGGGTCTCCCTGGCCTGGGCTACGAACCTAGCTACCTACCGACTTAGTGTAAGGCGCACCACCTTCTGTTAGCTTGAAACGTACCTTCAGCTAGCTTTAAACGTATCTTCAGCTAGTATAAACTCACATACAGCAAGCCTAAAAACGTACCTTCAGCTGGCATGAATTATACATTCAGCTGGCTTGAAATGTACCTTTAGCTAGCTCGAAACGTACGTTAAGCTAGATCGTAACTTACCTTCAGCTACCCTGAAACGTACCAATCTCAGCTAGCTCAAAACGTACCACCTTCGGCTAGCTTGAAACGTACCATCAGCTGGCTTGAAACGTACCTTCAGTTGACTTGAAACATACCTACAGCTAGCTCAAAATGCACCACATTCAGCTAGCTTAAAACGTACCTTCAGCTAGCTTGAAACCAACCGTCAGTTGTATTGAAACGTACTTTCAGCTAGGTTGAAACGTACTACCTTCAGCTAACTTGAAAGCAAATTTAGCTAGCTTAAAGCGCACCACCTTCAGCTAGCTTGAAACGTACCGTCAGCTGTCTTGAAACGTACTTTCAGCTAGCTTGAAACGCACTACCTTTAGCTAACTTGAAAGTTAGGTAGCTTAACGCGCACTACCTTCAGCAAACTTGAAACGTACCTTCAGCTGGCTTGAAATGTACCTTCAGCTAGCTCGAAGCGTACGTGCAGCTAGCTTGAAACTTACCATCAGCTAGCTCGAAATACACCACCTTTAGCTAGCTTGAAACATACTTTCAACTGGGTCGAAATGAACCACTTTTAGCTAGCTTGAAACGTACCACATTTAGCTAGCTTGAAACGTAACACCTTCAGTTAGCATGGAACGTACCTTCATCCACTGTGAAACGTACCTTCAGATAGTTGAAAATGTACCTTCAGCTAGCTTGAAACGTACTTTCAGCTAGCTTGAAACATATCTCCACCTAGCACCACTTTCAGCTAGCTTGAAACGCACTGCCTTCAGCGGTCTTGAAACGTTCCTTCAGCTAGCTTGCAACGTTCCCTCAGCTAGCTTGAAATGTACCTTCAGCTAGCTTGAAACGTACCTTCAGCTAGCTTGAAACGTAACTTCATCTAGTTGATTCCACGCAATAAGTAACACTCAAATCGTGTCCATAACCACCTTACCGAAGAAAGCAAAACACCTTGACGGGCTGTCCTCCCTCTCCGAAATCTTCGTTTCAGTTTATAACCCATGCTCGCTTAGGCATTATGTCACGGCTTGATCGTATCACCCCGCTGCTCCCGATACACGTAATTCACTTAGTTTACGGTAGTGATCGCAAACAGGAGTGAATTAGTGATTGCGGAATACGAACAGTAACATGACTAACGTGCGTAGTCACGCTACCATAATGGAGCACATTTTGATTGTGCGATTAATTCGACCTCAGAGTGTGATTATGTCCTTGACTTTCGGGAGGACAAGCCTCTCGAATCAACAGTTTAATTGATCGAATCGCTCCAAATACAAATTTCCCTAGAGTCTGCACACTCATCTCGAGTCTTCTCAAATCCAAATACTCACATCTGACCTTGAACTCAGGGCACGAATGTCTGTCTTCGAAAACTTGAAATGAACAAGTGTTCTATTTGATGAGTGAGTCTGAAGAAGGTCAGCAGATAGAGACTCGCACCAAGGGTTAGAGTATGACTGATAAGATACGTCTATGTCGAATTGACTTAGTTGCGATGAGGTAAACAGCAGAAACGTTGAGTTGTTTTCCTGTTATTGTTGTGTCTTTCATGTCGATCGAGTGCTACTGTCGGTCGTTAAAAAGCTCTAATTTGCCTTTTGTTCCACTTTGAGAGTAAAAGTTGAGGAATTAGTTTGACAGTAGCGGTAATTGTTAAAATGTTATCGGACTTGCTCTGGGTCTTGACCTCTAATCTAAATTGTCTTGTTTATCAACCTTCCAATGTGCCTACATATGCTTCAGTTGAATAATTCAACGTACGACCTGAGTGGCGGGTCGTAGTGTCTAGCCACTGTCAGATAACATTTCGAAATAAAAGATCATAATTGACACATGGTGACACTGCGATGTTCTCCGTAAGCAATGGCCAAATACATACGTTCATCATTTCAATCATCCATCCAACCCTACTGCCATAATGATCAAAGATTAAAAACGGTCATGTCAAATAACCATCACCGTTGTCGTATAGTTTTACTGTCAAACAAAACAGCAGGTATACCGTTACACACTGGCCATAAAGCTGATTGCAATTGGAAGCAATCAACACACGGAAAGCACTTGATTGCCGACGTCACGTGATATCGATAACCAGCTGTTGATTCCATTTTGGATAACAGGCAGACACACCTCCTGCGTCGTTGGGTGGTGCACTAGCAGCTCAAACACAATTTGGATAATTTGCAAACGCTGTCATTGGTGTCAAGACAATAATTTGTAATTTCTTGGAATGGATGTGTGAGGTTCGGGACTAGTGGCGCATGTTTGCATTGGACTCGTGGCGTGATGTACGATGTGATGGTTGTCTTGTGGCCAAAGTGCGGTTTAAACGAATCGAGCCTCTTTTGTGACACATAATTAGAATTAAGACGAGTATGGGGGAGAGAATACATAAGAAAAACATTATCTGAAAGCTGCTGGTTATGGAAAGTTACGGTGTAGTAGATATGAGGGAATAGAGTCACTATGAGATTAACTATAAGACAGACAATGATAAGTCCATTTGCCAACCAACCATTGAGGGTGTGTTCATAGGCTAATTTGGAGTTAGTTTAGCTTATGTTAGATTGCAGAGGTTAGGAAATGTGATACGTTCATGTCATTCCTTATAGAAGCAGACCTTTTGAACCACTATAGAAAGGCTCTAACAGCCGGCAGATTGATGTAACCATTTCTGACTTGTCACCTTTCTGCAATAGTGAATGTCACAGAGCTACGGCATTGATGTCCTTGTCGTTTACAGCGTTTTTCCGATCTAACGCTACCCGCCTTCAGATATCTAGACAAGATTAGCTAGCCAGCCAGTATATCAGAACACACGATAAGCCCAACTGTGCTCACTATCTGTCTCGAATATCCCCAAGCATAACCTTATCAGACCACATGAAAAATTCGAAAGGCCCACCACTACAAATCTGTCAACCACCGTTGACTGATAACCGGGACCTTATTGGGTTGCTTTTGTTGTAAACCTTATTTCCTCTACAGTATCACATTCGTGTTCAAAAGATAAACCAAATTTAAATGGTGAATAGAAATGGAAAACCGAAAAACGTATTATTTCCACCGTTATATTCAGTGTACACTTACTTACTTTAATGGCCAGGGCCTCAACCAACAAGCCTCTCCAGCCGGCACGATCTTTGGCCAGCCGCTTTCAGTACCCCACGCCCAGTTGGTTAAGGTCTCGTTCCACCTGTGCGCGCCATCTTAGATGCGGTTCTCCTCTGCTGCGTCGTTCCTCGGGGTTGGAGTCGAAGACTCTTCGGGCCGGACCGGTGATATCCAATCGCTATACATGGCCTAGCCATCTTAGACGTTGGATCCGAAGTCGTCTAACTAGGCCGATGTCGCTGTACAGCCCGTACAGTTCCTGGTTGAATCTCCTCCTCCACTCTCCATTTACACAAACGGGATCAAAGATTGCACACAGAATTTCCCTCTCGAAACGCCCAAGAGCCTCTTCATCCGCCTTCGATAACGTCCAAGCCTCAGCGCCGTAGAGGAGGACCGGGCGCAGTGGTTAGCGTGTTGGACTCTGGCGGACGATGAGCGAGTTCGGATCCCGATAACACCAACGCCATCGAATGTTTATTTCGCGACGCTCCTCCTCGGCGGGGTACTGGCAAAACCCCCCGTAGTAATCTTGCCATGAAAATACTTCTCGACTCACGCCGTTCGGAATCGGCATTAAACTGTAGGTCCCTTTCACCTGTGTGAAAAATAAATCACGCACAATATGGGTGATTGAGAGAAGCTTGGCTCTGGTCCTTCATGGGCTGTAACGCCACCAAAAGAAAGAAATAGAGGGATACCTTAGTTTTTCGAGAGAGGACTCTACTACTCAATTGCCTCTTGAGCCCAAAGAAGCAGCGGTTGGCAAAGGTTATTCTGTGTTTTATCTCAGCCTTGGTGTCGTTGCTCCTTGTCACTATCTAGCCAAGGCAGACCGAGTCCATTTATACTTCAAAAATATAGCTGCCGAAGGTGACCTACTGACCAAGACGTCGGTGTTGTGTGTCTTTCTTTGATGACAGCATATATTTGGTCTTATCCCCATTAACCCTTAGACCCACTTTAGCCGCTTCTGCTTCAGTGCTTGCGAACACCTCATTGACGTCTCGCTTCGTCCGTCCAATAACGTCAATGTCATCTGCGTAGGCAAGCAATTGTGTCGACTCGAAGTAGATCGTACCTCTTGTATTTGCCGCAGAGTCCCGCATGATCTTTTCAAGTATGATGTTAAGGAAATCACATGACAGTGCGTCACCCTGTCTAAAACCTTTTTTAACATCGAAGGTCTCGGTTAGTTCACCTCCGACCTTAATGGAGCAGCGGGAGTTCTCCATATTCATCCTGCACAGTCTGACGAGTTTTGCAGGAATGTTAAAACATGACATGGCTCTGTGTAGCTCGTATCTATAAACACTGTCATACGCGGCAATAAAGTCGACAAAAAGATGGTGCGTGTCGACCTGGAATTCGTGGGTCTTCTCCAAGATCTGCCGTAGTGTAAATATTTGGTCTATCGTTGATTTTCCTGGCCTGAAACCATACTGGTAGGAACCTATCAGACGCTTACACAGTACGGCAGAGAGGATCCTGTACGCAATGTTCAGTAGACTTATCCCTCTGTAATTGGCGCAGTCATAGGGGTCTCCTTTCTTACGGACCGGGCAAACGATACTGAAATTCCATTCATCGGGCATATGGTGCTATTCTTGTGACCACGGCTGTTGTAACTCTTAAAAAAATTAGTATACACCACTTGGTTTAGTAATCGAACAACAGCACGGTTCAGCTCGAAATATCGTCGGATTTTAAAGCATTTGCCTACGTTGACTACATTTTAAGTGGTCTACAAGGTGCGGTAATTAGGTTCCGAGAATTTATTCATAACTTGGGAATTGGCAACACTGCGTCATTCGTCAACATTTGTCTAGAATGTAGGGCACGTTTTGTTTGTGTGTTGTGCTGTGTGTATTTTTCGAAAAAGAAAACTACGAAAATCCTCTGAAAATCGCAGGTAGTGTATGTCGAAAACACGTTTCTTTTAATGGGCAAAACGGTTCAAGACGGGTCGTGAATAAGTAAAAGACGATCCACGTGATGGGACTACCGTCACCTCTTGTACCGTAGCATCGTTCAGAGATTGGAGAGTTATTTGTTGGCGTCCTGTAATGGCTGCGGGCTCTCCGTGTGCGACCCGAACTTGCCAAGAAGGGCTGGATCTTGCACAACGACAATGCACAGGCCTATTCCTCGTTGATTTCGACGTTGCTGCATCCACCCTATAGCCCCGATATTGCTCCTTGGGACTTTTTTCAGTCCCCAAGATGAGGTCGCACCTCAAGGGAACTCATCAATCATGGTGGTGTAGAGATGGTTCAAGAAGTTGTAACCATGCTTTTTAACGAGTTAACTTCGCTGTGTGGGTTCGATAGTAAAATTTTGCATATGGGAGGACGAATGCATGACCGACTACTAGAATACCAGCTCTAAAGGCCCCATCGACAAAAAAGGCGATCCTACCACTTGTAACACAAACGACAGAGGTATATCCTTACTCGATGTCGCTTACGAGATCCTATCCAGTGTATTGTGTAAACGTCTAAAGACTTCCAGCCAGGCAAGTCGACTATAGATTAAATATTCAAGCTGCGACAAATTCTGGGGAAGACGAACGAGTTCCAAATCGACACCCACCACCTCTTTATCGGTTGTAAAGACGCATATTTATTAACGCGATCCCGGGAAAACTGATCCGGATGTGGCGAGCCACGCTGACAGACACTCGAGGCACCGTGCAGTTTGGCTCCAGAACCTCCGAGCCTTTTGAAACCTGCACTGGATTTTGGCGCGCTTCTTCAATCTCGTGTTGGAACAAATAGTGCGGCGGGCCAATGTCAACACGGTCCATTTACTGAGCTACGCAGACGATTTTGATATTGTCGCAAGTTCCCAGCGCGCTATTGTGGAAGCTGTCCCGGCGATTGAAGATCAGGCGAAACGAGCTGGTCTTCACATCAATGAGGAGAAGACAAAATATATGCTGTAAACAAAAAAGCGATTCGTCACCCATCACCTAGGACAAAACATAACGATCGGCAGCTATAATTTGGAGGTGGTGAAAGAGCTCACATACCTCGGATGACATCATAGTGAGATCCGGCGCAGAATCACCCTTGGCAACCGCTGCTACTTCAGCTTGTCGAAACAGCTAGGGTCCAAACTCCTGTCCTGAAGAACCAAGGTTATGCTCTATAAGACTCTTATCTTGCCAGTCCTGCTATATGGAGCCGAAAGCTGGATCATAGAAGAATTCTGGGACGAATGGAGGAGAAGACATTACCGCGAACTCAATGAGCTGTACAAAAATGTGGATATAGTCCGGAAGGTAAAAAGCCGTCTATTACAATGGCTCGGTCACATCGAGCGCATGGACACCAACGCTCCAGCTAAGAGAGTCTTCGAACCCGAGCCTCTTGCTTCGAGAAGAAGGAGAGACCGAACCTCCGGTATCAAGACCAAGTGATCGCGGACGTAAGATAGCTTGATCTTTTCGAATGGAAGCAGCGTGCCCGGGACCGCCAAGGATGGAAGACTGTATTGACTCAGGCCCAGATCCTCCATGGGTTGCTGGCCTGAAAAGCAAAGTAAGTAGTATATGGAGGATGCGGCGCTCATAACATGTACAACATTGTCTTTTAAGGCTGCATATGATACTGGGTTATCGGCATGGCTTTCCTATGGCTTAAATTACCTGCCCAGTTGGGCGTTTATGACGACCGTGAAAAGATTGAAGTGTGCAGAAGGCATTTTTTATTAAGCACGAATGTTGATCATAGGATTCAATAATTTGTAAGCATTGTTCGGATGTAAGTCTTTCCCTTATAAAATGGCAATGCAAATCGAGTATATTTGACTGTGACCCATGACACGAATCATACATGAGCTCTCAAAAATAGAACGCTTAAAAACCAAGCAGCTAAAGATTCAGCACTTTCTAAAATGGAGCTGACAAAACACTTACTCGTAGATACAACATTTTAAAAATTCAATCTTGAACGCAACCAGTTAGTGAATATCTGAATATGACATGGTTTGGATGAATTCATTTTATTACGGGTTCGTATCCAACTTAGAATTAAATATGAGCTCCTTGCGGAGCTGAATAACTATCTGCTATCTGATGTCGTCGAATTGAAATTAAAACAAAAAAACAAAAAGAGGTATGTACATGCGAGCTTATCTCTTCTCACCAGAGCATTGGGAACGGGTAATCAATAGGAACCATCCACATTCAACGTGTCGTAGTATGACACGGAACGAACGACAGAGTTCGTAGGCAAATCAGTCCAAAATGCATGTAAACCATCAACTGTTTACCATTACTAAGATAATCCCGGCTGATAAGAGCCTAAGCATTTTGCCGGCTGAAAGCTCGCTGCCACACCATGCCTGTGGGGGGCAATAAAAAGCTTGTTAGCCCAACTAAAGAACATCCAATTTCGAACTTTCGAATTGATATTCGCCTCAGTCGGATGTGAAACTTCGGTTCGAGCGGGTCTACTTGAAGTATTTTTTGTTAAATTTTTTATGTTCCAACGTTACCGCTGTACACGAGAGCCTTTTACCAAGTGTGTTTAAAAGAGAAAAGGAAGAAAAACAGATTTTTTTCGAATTGTTTATCAAAAGCGATTGAAGATACCGTGCTGGGCAAACCAACCCGTTTAACATATTCGCGTCGATAGTAGAACTTCGCCTATATTGAGAGCGAATCCTGAGGGCTTTGTTCCTGTCCTGATTTAATTTGTTGTGACTTAGTGCTTTACATAATATTTATTTTTGGACTTGTTCTCCGCGTAAGGAAAGGATACAATTGACCGTAGAGTTTTGTTTTACGCTGCACCGATCAAAAACACCGAAGAGTGAGTATCTGTCTGACTACTTGACTAGGGATAGATAAAATCTGACCGACAAGTTAAGGTTCTGCGATAGTGAGAGCTCGTGTCGTTGTCATGTAACGCGGATTGCATAATTTTATTTATGTATTTTTTTTCCTTTAATTTTTATTCAAATTTTGCGTTTATTTATATGCGAAATCGCAGAGCACCTTGCGGTGGTCATTTATCTGACTTTTCCGCAAGTCATTCCTTCTCATTTGGCACTTGTTCTACCATAGCTCATGCCATTTCTGACCTTTGGGGCTACATGAGTAGGCAAATTGTGATCGTTATCTGTGCGGTGCGTTATGGTGGGGGTTAGAGGGGGAGTTATGTAAGTATCCATCTGGTAATACGTGGTGTTATATATGGTCTGTGGGATGATTCGGTGAAATTCGGAGCAGTTGACGCCGGTGACCGGTTTTTTTTTTTCTTTGTCGCCTGGGATGTTATATACGTACTTGAAGGTGTATGTGATACTGTGATAGGCATATATGTACATGCACACCTATGTAGTAGCGGGTGTATCCAACGGTATACATTTCCTTTTACTTCTCGCCTGTTTTGTTTCATCGTTTCTCCTTACGCTTTCTATGGTGACGATAACAACCCACAAGCACGCCACAGCAGCAGAGAAGCAATAAAACAAAAACTCTCGCAAGTAAAAAAACAAAAAACCAAAAAACTATTAATACAATTACGGACTACAATTACCTACGTCGTATTGCGAATATCGTGTTCATAGTATATTGTTAAAATCTACAGTGAGCATGAGGGATACCATAGAGTGTCCCATGTTGTGCTCACATTGTTTAATGTTTCCTTAACGTTCGACACGAGTCGATGGCTGCCGAGACAGTGGCCGACCATGTGGACGGAAAATTCGCATGTTTTTTGTTGTCCTCGCTCTTTTGCGGTGCTCGTGGTTTTGTTTAATTACCTATTGTTGTTGTTGCTTTTCTTGCAATCGTAATATTTCTGGATATTTTTAGATATCCATCTTCTGAATTAAAGAAGCTTACCTTTTGATAAGTTCAGAGTGGACCTCATTCTCAGTCTGTCTGACGGTGCTCTGACGGTTTTACGTTCCGCATGTTGTTTTTTTCCGTTTTTTTCTTGATGATGGCTAATTTGCTTTTTGGAGCTTAAATACCTAGCGGATAAGTGATAATGTTTATTGCAACAAAAATGGATTAAGATAACACGAGTTCGGTATGAGTCAAATTTGAATTGTCGGTCAGTTATAGTTATGGCTTACTTGTGAAAAAAAAAGTTACGGAATACCACAAGGTTGGTTAGTGTCTCCGATGCTTTTAAGTAAGTCAGTAATTGATCGACAACTTCGTCGTAAAAGGTTTGCTATCCGTGGCAAGGAAAGGGCATGCTCGAGAAGTGGAGAATTATTAAAGTTAAAACGCCAGAGTTACATATCTTTAATATGGGACCAAATCTAGGAACATATCCATTGTCTTGCTGTTGACTGAATAACTTGGCCAGCAAAAGGCAATCTACAAGGTTGAACCACCCTGGATAGCTCGCCGAATTTCTCATCGAACAATATTTCTCCATTTAATAATTAGGCGAAGTTTTGAATTATTAATAGTGTATCCCTTACTAAAAAAGAAAGCGCCGTGACGCAGTGGGTAGTGTCTTGGTCTCTGACGCCTATGACACGGGTTCGAATCCCGACAGCAGCCAGCCATGCTTCTCCTCAGCGGGGTCTGACAAAGCCCCCTGTAGTATAATTGCCATAAAAATCTTTTCGAAATTCGCCGTTTGAAATCCCCAATTTTGCCTATGGGGAAATAAAATCACACACAACATAGGAGACTGAGAGAAGCTCGGCTTTGGTCCTTTATTGACTGTAACGCCAACATACATCGTAACATATGTACATCCTTTACTTAAAGCTAACGGGGAGGAGACAGAATTGTTTGGATAAGTATAAGATATTGATTCACGTCAATACCTAAAGTAATGAACGGTCAAATACCAAGAAAAGCAAACAGAAGGCGTCGCACAAACCAAAACACGACACACGATAGTACATATTTACGAGAAGTGTCACTTAAGTTTTCAATAGTCAAGTTGAAGTTTATATTCGAAAACGACTTTATTGATTTTCAAAATATTCGTATGTATTCTTGTTGGAGATTAATATACTTTTGAATGCGTTTGGATTCATTTTCGAAGCACTTTTTCCACTTCGTAGCATACAAACATGTGAAATGAATGCATCAATCGCTTTTACAGTTTCGGGTTCTTGATTCCACGATTCACCAAAATTCACACTTTGTCCATTTTTTAAGGAGTGGGGATGAAATTCTCTCAAAGAGAGGCAAAATCACCAAAAAGTACGGGAACGCATCAAACGACAAATGCTACACGCTTTTTAAATGTCACACACTTTTCAATGTGTCATTTGACACATTTTTAAGCAAACTTTAATTTCGAATTCTTCAGAGTTTTGCATTAAAAATGACAGAAATCAGATGATTTATCAAAGTTGTAAATTTCTACGCACAGAAATTTCTTGGGCTGAAATTCGTAGCATGGGGAAATGTTTTGCTCTCTCGAGAGCGCTCTCTTTTGTCAAAAAGTGTTAATTTCTTGAGTACGGGAACAGACACTCGTAGTTTTTCGTAGTTCTTCGCAGTTTTTCGTAGATTTTCGCTGTTTGCGACAAGTATGGGAACACACCTATTGAATAGATTCATTTCTTTTTTTGAGCGATCGTCAACTTATGCTCAATCCAAGGCGACGAATTTCTTTTTGACTGCCAAATGCTCATGCAAAATTGAACATGTGCCAGTGGAACAAATGCGCAAACATGCCTCAACCACGGTATGTCACATGATGATCTTGTAATATCAGTTCAAATAAAGCCCTCAGAATCGACCTTTCATAATTTGTTTCATGGTCATTCAGTATATTTGCTTATTTGCCATAACAACTGATTCTGGACGAACTTCACGAAATTCCTTCTTTATGGAAGCGCGGTCACGATAAAATATGGAAAACCAGTAAAACACGGTGACACGAGATGGTACTTCATTACTAACGCCGAAATGAGTTGATCGGCTGGCTTCTGTTGGTTTTATCCACGTCAAAACTTATTGAAAATCATCGCGAAAATATCTACGATTTAATTTAATTTTTTGACCAAGACGAACGTTTCGATAAACAATGATGACTTGAACGATGGCAAGGTCAAGCTTAACATATTCACACTCGTGTTGTCACATCCTAAAACTTAAGAAGTCAACTTACGAAAAGGCGGTTCTATGGCTTTTTACATAAAAACAACACTATTTTCAACGTCTAGCAAACATATTTAAAAAAATGTTCCTCTAAAACCTTCAGAATTGAAATGACTTTTTAGCGATTGACATGACATGGAGTGTTTTAGCTATCAGCTTAAAGCTGCCAGAGCATGGGTAAATATAAGTTGAAAAAAAAACTTCAAATAATGGAAATCACATCTAAAATCATGCCTGTTTCACAATGCTACTACACGGCGCGGCGACAGCGCAACTACAAACGCTGCCGTTTGCTGTGGTTGTAAAGTAGTTCAGTCAATACACAATGGAGCGACTTTCATCGGCGTTTTTTTTTTTTTGACAGCGCGGTTACTTATGTGAGTGAAGTTGGAGGTGAATTCTATAGAGTGAAGTTGGCATCAGTAAAAAATTCGAAGATTGAAACTGACTTTGGTTCATAAATGGATCAAGATAATTTGAAAAAAACATTATTGCTAACATGTGCGGCTGCCTTAGGCTATTAAAAGTTAAAAGCGAAAACAAAAGTCAGAAGAAGGTGGTGGGTTAGACCAAGTTATCAAACGTATTCCTCCAATGTCGAATTCGAAATGGCACAACGCCGTGTAGTTGCGACAGTTTTTCAAATTTTCGAAATTACAGCGCTGTGACACGACTACATACGTGCCTATGTGACTTACTCCATATAATTCCATTGAATGAATATGGATTTGAAAGCTACGACGTTTGTAGTTGCGCTGTCGCCGCGCCGTGTAGTAGCCTTGTGAAACAGGCATCACAAATAACTCCAAAGCAAATCTCGATTGTCTCTTAAAACCTTACGTAAGCGACCCTACATCACAGAAAAATAATATAAGTGGGCTTCAGCTGACTCAATTGTAATATTTCTCGCACGAGCATATATTACAAATTCAATCAATCTATAATTGTAGCGTCTACAGCAACGCTTATAAGCAGTAGCTATCGAGCAAAACATTACAAACAAGTAATGCGCCACGAAATGCATTCATACTCATTCCTACATTCGTATACATACTTCTCAATCACATTCAGTATTTCGCGCTTGAACCAGATAAGGACTGACCTTTGTCAATTCTATACAAAGTTCATAAAACCTATCTATGGCATGCTTGTTAGGGGAAAAGTCGTCTGCACGATTGAGATAACCTCGAATCGAGGGACTTTGCTTGACACTGATAACGAAAGCGACGTTTCAAAAGATAAACAAAATTACTTATCAACTGCTGTGGCTACTTTATATATGTATGTACATATGTATGAAAATAGGTTTACGGGAACAAATCAATCTTTTCAATATTTCACAACTGCGCACTTTGGCATTCGATCGAATAATCGTAAATGGCTTATAAGATATGCGATATATGTATGTACGATGGACGTGTATTGAAATATTTTCTCGTTTAGATCGAGATTGTATGAACAGAGAATAACGTTGCAATGAGTCACTATGACTCGTGACAGGTTTTAAACTATGAAAAATACTGTTAAATCATCAACTGTCATTTGCTAACGATTTAAAACCGATAACCTTCATAATTGATGTAAGCGGAGCTTTAGAAAGGTTTTTACGTGTAAGACATTCCAACAGCTAAACAATTACAAAAAAGAAAAGAAAAAATAAGGAAAAACGGAAAGGAAAGTATCTACATATATGTGACTTCCAGACACTCACTTAAATGATTCTCTCCAGTCCTAACCGGTTTTACACGTATCGAGCGATGTCAACGAACTTGTCAATATGTCATACCTTATGTGGGCCATTCATGATCAAAAAAGAAGGGAACTCGTTCTTTTTCTCACTCCGCTGTATTAAAAAAAAGGAAATGGACAAGAACCATTATCGAGACAGTAAAATTACAATCAAGCGACTCAGATTTCCAATCGAATATTTGCATACTAACAGCTGTCAGACGATAAAATACTGGCAAACGCTGTGTTACATCTTGACCGCATACCGTTGATCGTTTAACTGACAGTTGTTTGCGCGTGCAGATCTCGTGATCATTGGTGATCATACTCGCCTTTCATATACTGATGGATACATACTCGTATGATAAATAAAAAATTCGAACGAGCACTCAAATTGAATATTCGGTGTCCGTATGTAGGTTGTTCGTTGTTGTCCTTCTTCTGTTGGCTTTCAATTAATATCACGATCTCGTGTGGTTTTTCACTTTCGAATTCTCGTGGTCTCGTGCGTAGAGCAGCCGGCCATCGTACACCACAATTGTTGTTGTCGTTCGTATCTCGTGAACATAGCTATTAAGAGCACTGTGTGTTTAGCTTTTCATTTAATTGTTTGCTCATTTTACTTTGTGTACATTTGGATATGTACATATGTTTTCAAAACAATCTTGCTGTAATTATTCACGATGACGGTGGCGATGACAATTTTCATATTTTTTTTTTGTATTCTGTCTTTATGCGCAGTAGGTTGTTTGAAAACTGGTTTGCGGTGAATAGATTCTTAACAAAGTGGAAGGTATTCATTAAAAATGCTCACGACTTAGGGCTTTGTGCCATAGGCAATATCTATTTTTAAACCAACTCTTAAACGATAGTAAATAGATAGATTAGATCAACAGGTGTCCATTAGGATCAAATATTCTCCCACCGCCGGACACTTGCAAATTGATCACTTAATCAAAACATATTTACACGTTCAGACGTTCGAGTGCGGATAGTCGCACTTGTTCTCTAACACATTCCCCAAAGGAGCACTCAACTCGGACAAACAGCCATTCTATTCAACTTTCGTTCAGCTTGATAGTTTAATTCTATTTACCCGATTCTCGGCAAACAAACACGCCAACAGCACTATTAAACACCCCGGCAACAAGGCAGCTCATTCCCAAACGCATGTCAATTACACTCCACGACATCGAATGTCTCCCCGCCATATCACTATGTCTATGGCCTTTCTTAAGTGTACGAGTATACTTAATTCGATTCTATGCATGCGTACAAACTAATTATCTAAAATTGTACATCTCATCATCATACACAGTCTAGCGGTAGCACCTATCCTGAATTCGAGTGCTTCTTTACGTAAAACTGATTGTATCGTGAGTAGAAATTGAAACACTTTTGCGGTTTCGATATGACGCAACATCGAAACAAATAATTTCAATCTGAATGCCGTTGACATTAGGTGGCGTACGGACGGACTACAGTCCATCCAGATAGTCAGAGCGTTCATACAGAAAATTAGCCAGTGAACTTTGGACATTAAACGCCACTCAAACCATCGGAAGATTGTATTTTATTTTCGTTTTCCTGATTTTTAGTTTTTTGCTTAGTCAAAACAGCGTTATCGGCAGTACAATAGAAACATAAATACCGCTAAATACACAGATGATTCCTATATGCACTTGTTAACATTATAATTAAATGCTCCATGTCAAATAGGTTTTTGTTTTCGCTTTGAATAATTAAATAGTTGGTATTGCCAAGTCGACAGCCTAGATTAATACCCTTATTCGATTTGCGAGTACCTAGCTAAACAATTTCACAAAAAAACCTTGAAAGTTGCTCTTCATTTGGCATTTAATCCATTTAATCAGGATTGTTATGCAAAAAGAACGTAGATCTCAACGTAGTGTTGATTTTTGAGTTTACTATGGCTGTTTATCGAATTAATCTTGCGTTTTCAGCACTCGTATGTGCTCGCGAAATTTATTTTACAGAAAAGATTGCCACTAATCGGGCCCTAGATATACTGCGGCAGTCATCGTCCAATTCTCCGCACTAAATATTTGTGATTTGACTTTAATCGTGTTTAATGGATTTTTAGTTCTTGTTTTTAGTGGTCAAAATCCATTTGGCAACCAGGAACAAAATCAATTTATTTTACTTTCAGGCTTTATATCAACTCCGGACTGTCGTCGGAATTCGAGTCGCTCATTTAAAGCATTTTCATGTTTTGATTTCGTGATGTAATGTTACAACGACGACGTCGGGCTCGTAAATGAGTCATCACTTCACGGAAGATAAGTGGCACCGCCAATCTATCCTGGATCAGCCCCAAATTACCAAAACCAAAAGGGACAAGCCCTTATGAGCTAAATCACAATACTGCGTTAGTGAATTGCGTTTTTACGTTACGAGACAAATGCTTCGAACATGCATTGAAGTGACATTTCAAAATTATCAGCTGTTTTCATATCAAAATTCGCAAGAATAAACAAACGTCTTTTCGTCATCACAGTCAAATAACAAGAACTGTCAACTAAACGCACGAAATTTTCAGCTTGTTGGACTTTGTTATGCGTTGTTACGTGGGGTTACGTACTCTCACCGCTCTCATTTTTTCTTATTTTCTCTCATTTTCCAACGAACGTAAGCTCGCCAACCTAAATGCGGTATTGTAGAGTGGCCCATTGAATTGCCTGTGTTGGATGTTAATGCCTGATCCACAATACTGCGTTGGTGCGAGGCATTTTACGTGTTACGAGAAATGCTTCGACGCATGCTTACTTCAATTTTATTAGCTGCTCCATGTCAAAACACTGACGTAAATGTACACAACACAAACCAAGAAATATACAGATACAGTATACACATCAATACACAGCAACAGTCGTTCAAACGCACAGAAATTTCCGACGTGTTTGACTTTTGTCTCCTTTGGTTACGTGAGCTTACATTTTCTCTCGCTCTCATTTTTTCTTATTTCCTCTCATTTTTTAAGGAACGTAAACTCGCCAACGCAAACGCAGTATTTCGGACTACCCCATTGAATTGCTTGTGTTGGATGTCTCAGCTAGCACTAACGCAGTATTGTGGATCAGGCATAAATGTCACTCGAAGCATGCGCTAACGCAGTATTGTGATACGGGCATACATCGCATGCTCTTATGACATAAGTTATTGACCGAAGTCATCGCCCCTGCAACGTGTCTTTGCATCAGTTTTATCAGAAAATTGTTTATCCATAAAATCTTTGAGGACAGGACCTCATTGGGATAGAATCGAACGTACTCCGACCCTGGTGTTCTGTGTACTCCAAGGCATGACGCTAAAATATGAAATCTCGAGAGATGGCGTGACTTTCATACATGCAACTACGCGAGACAAACCTGGCCCAGGTACTGTCACCGTAGAACCACAAGCCTGCTAAACATATGCAGGCAATGTATAAGCAGCCCTATTGGTGTCCTCACAGGACACTGCGCTTTAGGGAAACATGCTGTTAGATTAGGACTACCTTATAATGACTATTGCAGTAGGTGTTATGATGAGGAAGAGGAAGAATCTTTATCCCATCATTCATTCATTTTGTCAGAACCCCACTGAGGAGAAACACCGTGAAGAACACGTTCGATGACATGGCTGTGTCGGAATTCGATCCCGTGTCATCAGCGTCAGAGGCCAACACACTACCCACTGCGCCACGTAGCTTTTCCTTAAATATCTATATTTAATCCAGGCAGATCCCAAGGTATCTGACTACATTTTACGGTGGTAGTGGATGCTCGTTCTTGGCTTGTGGACCACCTTCTCAAAGACTTTTTTTTTTCATGTTGTAGCCTTCTGCCATCTGTTGGAAAGAACTTCAGTGATGTAGAGCTAAGAGATTCGGCACACACCTCGTCGGCCCCGATGTTGCGCCATCGTGCGCGGGCAAAGGCGGGACAGTCACAGAAAAAGTCTTCTGCTATGTCATCTTCTTCGCAACATGCAGCACAGGTAGGCGTATCAATGATGCCGAGCATGCAGAGATGCCGGGTAAAACTGTAATGGCCCATAATGACGCCCGCAAGTCTTCTGCAGTAAATTCTTCTTAAGGATAAGAAGAATGCTGTTCTTGCAGACGCGGTTAGTTATCCTGCATTCTAAGATTGTGTGCATTGAAGACCCAATCGTTGATGCGGGTATTGACCGTGGAAGCAGGTAGACCCAAGGCGGGTTCAGATCTTGATAAACTCTCCTCTGAGCCCATTCTGTCGAGTTCATCAGAAATCTCATTTAGTGGGACCTTAGGATGGCCTAGGACCCAAGTAAGCCTTAGTGAGTGCGCAATGCAGCTTGACTATCACAATAAAGTTGATGGCCATTAGGATTGCGTATGTCTCTGACTGAAAGACACACGCATATTTTCCTAATGAAAAGTGCAGCCGGACGTTTTCGTATTCAAGAAAATCCCAGCGCTGGACTCCAACCCAGACTTGGAATCATCTGTGAAAATGCGAAGACAATCTCTTCCAGGTTCAGTATGTGGCCAGAGCCAGTCCTGACGTCATGGAAATTCGACTGCGAAGCTATAGCGCAGTAGGATAACAGATGTCGTTACATCAGTGGGCATATCCACGAAGACCTGGCTAATACTCGGAAAGAGACTTATTGACTGGAGATTTGCCGAGTTAGAGGTGCCTTCACCCCTCTAGGGATTGGTTGCACTATCATCGTTTCCAATGTACCGGGATAGTATGCAACATTTAGTGCATTGTTAAACGGATTGGTGTACCTCTCTTCAGCTACTGGTGATTCAGCACAGCATTATATATTCCTTTAATACTAAGTTATGTGTCGCCTGGCATTGTCATGATGGAACACAACACCTTTTCTGCTGGCCAATTCTGGTTACTCTTTCTTGATAACTCAAACGGTAGAGTTGTGCATACTACAGGACCGAATTGACCATCCTCACAGCACACTTTACAAATTTTTCGGCATGTTTCTGCAGCGCTTTTACATTTTTATAGTTAGGTCATCAATTAGAGTATTTTATTTACGCAAAAACCGAAACTGTTTACACATGATCGTTCGATAGACTTGGATTAGTGCGGTCCAACATATTGGTATCATATTGGCATCAACGCCATCTAGCGACGAAAAACCTCGGTGGCATTCTGTACAACCTAACAAAATGTTTTGCTACAAAAATGAATAAAAACTCTAACCTTTAGGCAACCTTAAAGACAAGTTTTCCGCAGGCCCCTAAAAATGTAATTTCATTTTAGTGCTAATTGGCAGTTTGTTTTTCATTACATGAACCCTATGACTATCCAAAAGCTGTAATAGCAACATACTTACTGCTTTAACGACGACCCTTAAAAAAAAAGTTTCGAGAATTGACGTGCGGCGGTCGCCTACAAAATAATTGTCTCAACCGATATCTTTGTACTCAGTCAGCAATTTTATCGACAAGCCTTGTGCAATCAGGGCTAAACAGGAAAATGGCATTTATCGATTTATTTAGGAATTTGTCATGTTAACCATTATCATTAGCAGACAACTGTCAAACATTCCATTCGAACACCGATACCTATCACGATGATTGTTCATATTTTTCTTTGAGTTTTATCAGCAATGAGCAGAGAAACAATTCGTGTGGATTTAAGTCACAACTTTGATTATCCAAGAGAACAAGTGCTTTTCAGCTGGCTTTGATGGATGTCATCAAACCTATGATTTCTATTTCAAATCACTTGACAAAAACTAAATCTGCATCACGAAAAAACAAACATCAAGTGTGGCGAGTGAAACTGATGATTGCTCGTGTAAACAGAGAAATGAAATGAAACCAATTAACACATTTAATAGGCTTTGCCGTTCATAAGCTATTTTAGTATTTCAGAGGTGATCAGTATGCTCCGTCGCACATATTATTCGATTTACGTTCAGGCAGCTACATGCGTTAAGCCAGCTATGGGGCCTGCGCCCGATGTACATAAGAACATATGTCGACTCCTGTGGTGTTATGTCGTTTGAACAGATAATAAAATATTACAAAAAAATAACAGCGAACTCGTCAAACAGACGATAAGGCAAAGTTTTCGATAACGACTTGAACAAACTAGCGACTTCGTAACGTGAGCTGTATTAACATAGCTAGACGCTTGTGCTCTATTTAATGTGTATTGTTGGTGACCTTGTCTGCTCGGTCGGAACATGTGCTGTCTCGATTTTATTTAAATTATTTGCTAAAATTAGAATAAGCCTTGACTGAGTTTTAACTCCAATAGACAATACGAGTCAGAAGATATTAATATGTCACAGCGGCGTACAGTTGCAGGCAGTTTGAGTTGACACTTGTACTTATTTGACAGATCACTTGTCATTCAATGATCAACTCGATCTGGAATGTCGTCGGACAAACTTATTTCGTGACCAGCATTTCTATATTGAACCAGTATCTACCAAGTTTGTATTGACTACTTGCTTACCAGATTTTCGTCTACTGACTTAACTTAGTCGCAACGTCCTGTCACTTATGTGATAACGTCTAAATATGGTATGGTGTGTTTTTGGTCATTTTCTTGCACGCGAAAATATACATACAAAGAACTTCTGCAATTTTAATCAATATTTCTTTCTTTAATATATGCGCTTCGTCAGGTTCCATTTGTCAGACACAATATGACAAGTGTGAACATTGGCGTTTTAATTGGCAGATGTTCAGCAGAGGTTGGCATGCTTGGTCGTTAGATTGCCAATTCGCACGTGATGTCGTGCATAGCTTGAGAGTAAAATTCGAATCTAAACCTGTTCATAAAAATAGCGAGAAAGAAAACAAAATATTTTATGTCGCTATCCAGAAACCGCAATGTTTACGACAAGCTTCTTTGTAAGCTTAAACTGTCACTAATCAGTTATGTCAGTTAAAATCCCATTAGCACCCATTCAGCAATAGGCCTCCCATTGATTGAATACCAATAAATGACAAATCACGTCAGTTCCATTGAAACGTTCCCTTTATCATTAGCACGTTCTCCTACGTTACAGCAAACAAACTGCAATTGAACTTCATAGCGATAATGTTATCAAAGGTTGTTCCAAAGATTAAGTTGTCCAATAAACACGAAGGTTGAATAACAACGAGCTGCTGTTCAAGTTTATATTAACGCCTTTGATAAGGGTTACGTCCTCGTGCAATATTTATATTTGCACATATTTTCTTTCCCAATCGTGAATGTCATTAATCATAGTCCGTGCTGTAGGCGAGCACGATTGATGCATCAAATCGATTGATTTCAATCAATCAACACTTAGGAAAGTGATTACTTTCATTTGATCTCATGTCCGCTTAGATTGATAACCACTAGTTCTTCTCTTTTCAGTTAAACACATTCGAAATGCTCATCCCGGTTGCTCAGAGAGCCTTCAAGGCCTACAAAAACACACCACGGACCTGCTATCTGCTCATCAGCAAACATGCCTATTCCAATCAGGTTTGTACAATATTTCAATGCTCCAAACCATTTTTTGTCACTCATGTCCTTTTCTATAGGTCGAGTATAAACCAATCCGCTCGGTGCTGGTGGCCAATCGCGGAGAGATTGCCATTCGAGTGTTTCGTGCCTGCACAGAGCTTGGGATTAAATCAGTCGCCGTCTATTCAGAGCAAGATAAAATGCACATGCATAGACAAAAAGCCGATGAATCATATTTGGTCGGCAAGGGTTTGCCACCTGTCGAAGCCTACCTCAACATTCCAGAAATTATTCGCGTGTGCAAGGAGAATGATATCGATGCTGTCCATCCCGGTTATGGTTTCCTATCCGAACGAAGTGATTTTGCACAAGCTGTGATCGATGCCGGTCTAAGATTTATTGGCCCATCGCCAAAGGTCGTCCAACAGATGGGTGACAAAGTGGCAGCACGTACAGCTGCCATTGAGGCTGGTGTGCCAATTGTTCCCGGAACCGAAGGTCCGGTGACGACCAAAGAAGAGGCTTTAGATTTTTGTAAGAAACATGGTCTCCCAGTGATCTTTAAAGCGGCCTTCGGTGGTGGTGGTCGTGGTATGAGAGTAGTTCGTAAGATGGAAGATGTCGAAGAGTTGTTCCAGCGCGCAAGTTCAGAAGCCAAGGCTGCCTTCGGTAATGGTGCTATGTTCATTGAGAAATTTATTGAACGTCCGCGTCACATCGAGGTGCAGTTACTTGGTGATAAGGCCGGCAATGTTGTGCATTTATATGAACGTGATTGCTCGGTACAACGTCGTCATCAGAAGGTCGTAGAAATTGCGCCTGCCCCCAGATTGCCGATAGAGGTACGTGACAGGATGACTGAAGCTGCCGTTCGGCTAGCCAGGCATGTGGGTTACGAAAATGCCGGTACTGTTGAGTTCTTGTGCGACGAAACCGGAAACTTTTACTTCATCGAAGTGAATGCAAGGTAATTAAAAGATTTCTGTCTTAAGTAATTATTTGATTGCTAGTTTTGCAGGTTACAAGTGGAGCATACCGTGACTGAAGAAATCACCGGTATTGATCTGGTACAATCGCAAATTCGTGTCGCAGAGGGCATGACTCTTCCCGAACTCGGCTACACCCAGGAGAATATCATACCTCGCGGCTATGCCATTCAGTGTCGAGTGACAACTGAAGATCCAGCCAATGACTTTCAGCCAAGCACCGGTCGTCTAGAGGTTTTCCGTTCCGGCGAGGGTATGGGCATTCGCTTGGACTCTGCCTCAGCTTTCGCTGGTGCCATCATTTCACCCTACTACGATTCATTGCTCGTCAAAGTCATCTCCCATGCATCTGACCTCCAAGGATCGGCTTCGAAGATGAATCGTGCCCTTCGTGAGTTCCGTATACGTGGCGTGAAGACCAATATCCCGTTCTTGCTCAACGTCCTCGAAAATCAAAAGTTCCTTCACGGCGTCCTCGACACCTATTTCATCGACGAACATCCCGAGCTGTTCAAGTTCCGCATCTCTCACAACCGTGCCCAGAAACTGCTCAACTACATCGGTGAAGTGCTAGTCAATGGACCACAGACACCTCTCGCTACTAACCTTAAACCGGCCCACATCGATCCACACGTTCCAACCGTGCCACTAGGTAAGTGCTCAATCCAATTTCACTCCTGCTCCCATCCACTACCTTTGTGTCCTCTTACAATAATCTCTTCTGTGACTAATTTTCCCGATTATCCGCTAACACTACTCAGGGGGAGCACCTCAAGCACCCGCTCGAGCAATCTTTTGTACAAAATCTTATGCAAAAGCGATTGCAATCTATCGAACGCGCTTATCTGCAGCATGCATCAATTGGCTATACCTTTCAGAACCTTTCACACTCAACCTCTCTCCATCAATTTTCTCTTTTCATTTGATTTTATTTTGTGTTCCTTCTAAATTCTTTTCGCTCAATAATTTGTTTTTATTTTCTGATAACACAATTTATTTTTCGCAAACAAATTAAAACAAAAAACCAAAAATCACCTTTGTGACTACTACTATACCATGCAACCGCTATTTCAACATGCTACCATTAAATCGAATTAAATCAATATTTCAAAAAATTTAAATAAAAACAAATGCGTCACAGACTTATCGCCAGAAGCGCTTGCAAAAGAAGAACGCGGCGAGGCTAAAGGTATGTTTTTTTCACGTTTTCATTTTTTTGTTTCACTTTTTGTTAAGTTCAAAACCAAAAAATCATAATTGTTTTTTGCTTTAACATCTTTCTTGGTGTCGTGTGGTGAATTTCCATTTTATCTCATTTTTTGTGTTGTAAATTGTAAGCCTTATTCGTTTGGAATTTGGAAAAAATCAGCACCCGATTGGTTAAAGTTTAAACACTCCTCCAAGACAGTTTAAATTTATTCTTAAGTTTACTACCATTCTTACTTACTTACTTATCAGGCCAGCGATCCATGGAGGATCTGATCCTGAGCTATAGCTGCCTTCCATCCTTGACGGTCCCGGGCATCTTTATCAAGACCAAGATGTCTTACATCCGCGATTAATGGGGGTGGCTTTGGTGCAGTGGTTAACATCATCGACCGCCGAGCGGAAGGTCTATAGTTCAAATTCGCTTCGTAGCCAAGAAAAAGTAATTCCTATACGGACAAAAAGTATGCAACGCAGTTGTGAATGGAAAGTGACCAGACGTACTGCTGCAGGCACAACACTCACAGTATATGGTCAACTGAAATTCATCCTCTGCGTATGCAATACTAAAGTGCTCGAACGAATTACTACGGACTATAACCAACTCGGAATTTGGTCGGCTCTCGTCCTATCTAGGACAACCACCCTTGAGAGTAGCTGTGAACGAACATCAACGACCCAAACCACTGCACTCCGTTCAGGTTGTGTCTAAAAAAAAAAAACACATCATAAGAGAATATGAAAAACTCTTGAACCTGCGCGAGTCTCTAAAAAAAAAACAAAAAAACTTGGTCTTTATACCGGAGGTTCGGCCTTCCCCTTCTTCTCGAACCAGGAGGCTCGGAGTCGAAGACCCTCATAGCTGGAGCGTTGATGTCCATGCGCTCGATGTGGCCGAGCCAGTGTAGTTGACGGATTTTTGCCACGTCTTTTTACAGCTCGTAGAGTTCGCGGTTGTGTCTTCTTCTCCATTCACCTTCCTCACAGGCAGGACCAAATATCCGGCGCAGAATTTTTCTCTCGAAAGAACCCAAAATCAGCTCCGCTGTTCTGCTTATCTGCCAGCTTTCGGCTCCATACTGCAAGACTGGCAGTATGAGCGCTTTGTAAAGCATGACTTTGGTCTTTCGAGTGAGGAGTTTTGACCCCAGTTGTTTGGAAAAGCCGAAGTAGCAGCGGCTGCCAAGGGCGATTCTATGCCGAATCTCCACTGTGGTGTCATTTGTGGAATTTACGTTTGCCCCAAGGTGGGCAAACTCCTTAACTACCTCGAAATTGTAGCTGTCAATTGTTATGTTTTTTCCCAGGTGGTGAGCGACGGATTGGTTTTTGCTTGACAACATGTACTTCGTCTTGTCCTCATTGACCTTAAGACCAACACGTTTCGCTGTGTTCTTCAATCGCCGTGAATGCTTCCACAATGCCACGGCGAGAACACGCGATGATATCGATATTATCCGCGTATCCTAGCAGCTGGACGGACTACCAGCCCATTCTAATTGGGCAATTTATTGTTGAGTGCGACTAGTATCTGAGTGACCCCAAGCTATGTGGACACCTTAAACTCCACTTAACGCTAATTAACACGAGAAACCCATGGAAACTTTACCATCTTGTGCAGTCGTAAGAGCTGTTTTATAAATCGTTTCCGACACAGCTAGACCTAGCTAGGCAAGAGCCTTATCATAGTCTGCCCCTTAGCTTTTCAATTCAATCGAATTTGAATACGAAAAAAGGGAAGCTATCATAACCGACTTGTGTGTGTGTGTTGGCGTTACAGTCCATGAAGAACCTGAGCCGAGCTTCTCTCAATCACCCATGTTGTGTGTGATTTCATTTTTCCCATAGGTGAAAGGGACCTACAATTTATTGCCGGTTCCGAACGGCGAATTTCGAGAAGCTTTTCATGACAATTTTACTACAGGAGGTTTTGTCAGAACCCGGCTGAGGAGAAACACGTTCGATGACATGGCTGTGTCGGGATTCGATCCCGTGTCATCGGCGTCAGAGGCCAACACACTACCCACTGCGCCACGGTGCTCTCATAACCGACTTACATATCGTAAATAGCGGTGTTATGACTTGGCACAAAACTCTTTTGTAAACGACACCCGTGCTCGATTGCTTTTGCGATTCACTGTATCTCCAAACTGTCCCACACATCATCTCTAGAGAGAAAATTATATGGGCGCTAAAAAGCTTCATGCCCTACAAATCGCCAGGTCTGGATGAATTTACCCTATCGAACGCACACGAACTATGGAACGGACTATACCATGGCTAGAGATAATCTTTAAAAGATGCCTAGCTTGGAGTCACATTCCAGTGGAAGTGCGCCGGCAGGAACTCTCACATTTTGCACTAAAATCTTTGGAAAGGCTGATAGCCTTACCCAAACGCCACAGTTTGGATCCCTCCCTAATTTCTTTTTTCTTTTTTATTTTTATTTTTTCGGTTGCGCCAAGCGGTGTGGAATCTTCAAAAGATACCAGTAGCCCGGGCTACTGGCATGTACGATTCGCAAGCCTGAATAATCGATGCCAGGAATACGCCTACGTACTAAACCACACCCTGCACCCTTCAACCACTCTCCCCGCGGGACTGCCGTTAGGTATTACTTCGCGGGGCTGGTTTACACTTTATGCCCTTCTTTCTCTAATTGGAGTTTCCTGTTCCAAGGGAGCTGCCTTTTGGTTTTGGTTGCTCTCCCTGTTTCTCTCCAGACGTCGGAGTTCTTTCATGATTCTCGCTTTCACAGCGTCCGATATTTCGCTCGATGTTACCGTATGCTTTATGATATTCTCGGGAGTCGGTGCTTCTCCAATTTTGTCTTCGAGATATTTATTTTCGGCCTCGAAATGTGAGCATTGAAAAAATACGTGTTCTGCATCTTCTCTAGCCTCTCCACAGTTTTCCCAGATAGGAGATTCATCAAGGCCAAACCTGTAAAGATAGGCTCGGAAGCAGCCATGTCCGGTTATGAACTGGGTGAGATAAAAATCTACTTCTCCGTGATGCCGGTTTATCCAACTTTGTATGTCCGGTATAAAGTCGATGGGTCCATCTTCCCTTTGTTGACTTATTCCATCTCTCCTGCCATATTCCAATGCTATGCCGTCTTTCTTCCAGTTTAATACCTCTGACTGCGGCAAGGGGTTCCTGAATTATGGCGTCGTAGGACCTTTGCAACTCGATGGCCAAGATATCGGCTGGTAGCTTTCCAGCAATTACACATATAGCATCATCCGATACCGTCCGAAAAGCGCTTCACACTCTTAGTGCGGATAATCGGTTGGTGGAATTTACTCTTCTTGAGTGGGACTTAGTTTTCATCGCCGCGTTCATAATTATTGACTACGCCACTCTTGACAAAACTAATCTGATTTGCTGCCTGGGTCCTCCGATATTTGTCATTATTCTGGCTAAGGCAGCACACACCTGAGCTGCTTTATCGCACTTTATATCAAGGTGTTCCTTGTAGCTGAGCCTAGCGTCAATCATCACACCTAAGTATCTGATAGACGGTTTCGACGTTATATTTTGATCGCCTACCCTGATGGTGATTGTTACCCTTTTCTTGCGGCTGCTTACTAGTACTACTTCTGTTTTGTGATCGGCGAGCTCTAACCCGACTGTTGACATCCAACATCTCACTTTTCTGATATATTCGTTCCCAATGTCCTCTATTTCTTCCAGGTGTTTCGCTGCTACTACGATTGCAATATCATCAGCGAAGCCTATGATTTTTGCCTCATTGGGAATTTCTAGCATCAGAACTCCATCATACATAAGGTTCCACAGAATAGGACCTAGCAGCGATCCTTGTGGTACCCCACCAGATATGTGGTACTGCATTACCCCGTCGTCGGCATCGTAGAAAAGATAACGTTACTCGAAATAGCTTCCAATTATTATGCTGAGGAGTCCTGGCACAATTTGTCCCCAGTTTGCAGAGTTGAACGCATTTTTGACGTCCGGTGTTATTACGGCACCGTATTTCTTTGCGCCTCCCGCCCATCTCTTGCCCTAAATAACTTCTTCCAGAACTGTGGTTACCCTCCGTATAGCATCTATTGTAGAACGGGCTGGCCTAATTCCGCACTGTTCGTCGGAAAGCCCCCCGGCTTCATTTATTGCCACCTCGAGTCTGTTGGCTATCATTTTCTCCAGTATCTTACCCATTGTATCTAATAGGCAAATCGGACAGTATGACGACGGCTCCTCTGGTTATTTTTTCCTTTTAGGCAGCAGCACCAAGCGTTGTTTCTTCCATTGGTCTGGAAAGACCCTTACCCCGATTTGTAAGGGTAGATCTGTCGAAACAGCATTGCATACACTAGTGAGGAAAATCGAGAGATCAATCCATCTTAAAGAATATACCCTAACAGCTTTTCGAGACATAGAGGGCGCCTTTAACAACGTCACTCCGAAAGCAGTAATAGAAGGGCTAGAAAGGCTAAAGGTGAAGAGGACTCTGATAAAGTCGATCAGCGAGTTACTACTAATGCGCAAAATTCACTCCAAGTGGGGAAGCCACAAGGAGGAGTCCTCTCACATCTTCTCTGGAATGTAGTTATAAACGGACAACTAATTAAACTGGAGAAAGAAGGCCTGGACGTTATTGCCTACGCGGATGACGTTGCCATTTCAATCTCAGGTAACCTATCCACACTGAATGGCCGTATGCAAACGGCATTCTCAATTCCTTGCAAATGGGCGTATAGCAACGAGCTCAGGGCAAATATCCAAAAAACGGAGCTCGTGCTATTCACCAAAAAGCATAATATTCCGGAGCACTAACCGATCACTCTGCTTGGTACCAGGTTGACCTATTCTTCCAGTGCCTAATACCTTGGCATTATACTAGATAGGAAACTAACCTGGAAGAGCAACACAATTGTGAGAGAAAAAAAAAGCAACCAAAGCTCTCTCCACATGCAAGAAAGCCATAGGGAAAAAATGGGGATTCAGCCCCAAGATCACCCTATAGCTCTACATCACGGTCGTTAGACCCATACTAATGTATGGAGTGATAGTCTGATGGACGATGGACTGCACTGGACAAGACAATATACCACAAACAACTCGAGAAGGTACAAGGGTTGGCATGTATGTGAATTACCCGGGCCCCCAGATCCACCCCAACGGCTGCGCTTAACATGATACTCGATCTTACACCACTCAATATTTTCGGCAAGCAAATTGCCACACACACGGCCATAAGACTAAAAGCCAACTCGATGGCCACTCCTCCATCCTGGAAAACCGGATAACTATGGCAGAAAACTTGGACCACACAGAACCCACCACAGGCTTGGAGAAAAAATTTACGACGATATACTCGGACAGGTAAGACTGGACCCGCCAAACGCAACCCCACTGCGTGGATTTTTACAAACAACTAAAGCTGGATAAAGCTCTAAAATTACCAGATCACTGCAGCGTCTTCCAGGTAGAAATGCTGGCAATAAAGGAGGCTTTGTCTTGGCTGAAGTGGAACGTGATATCCACTACGGATATCCGTATTCTCACGGATAGTCAAGTAGCCTTAAAGTCGTTGGAGTCCTATGTGAACACATCAAAAACTAGCCTCGACTGTCGCCTATCTCTTAACAAGATGGCCGAATAGTTTAACATACAACTTATCTGGGTACCGGGACACAGCGACATTCCAGGGAATGAGTGAGGCGACACACTCGCCAGACAAGGAACGACGCTTCATTCAATCGTGGCTTGTGAGGGAATACCCCTTGCAACCATGAAACACAATCTCGCAAATTTCGACAGGGCCGAGACGAACCTGAGATGGACCCAGGGACATACCTGCCTCATCACCAGGCAAATCTGGCCCCGGCTCGACAGTCAACGGACTAAGAGTATGATCTCCCTAAAACGAACTGACATACACAAAATCATCGGTGTCATCACAGGACACTGCCTTGTTGGCAGTCACACGCAAAAACTAGGAATAGTTCCGAATGATTTCTGCTGAAGCTGTCTAGACGAGGAGGAGGTTGAGTCCATTCACCACCTTCTCTGCGCCTGCCCAACATTCTGCACAATCAGGAAGCGATACCTGGGATCTTACTTCCTTAACGACTCGACAGATGTTCAGCAATTAGGGATATCTGATCTTCTTAACTTCTTAAGAAGCACAAAATGGTTCCACGAATAGGGGGATAAGCCCCCCTCGTAGTTGTACAACGGGCCTCCCTGGCCTATGTGTATTCTTCTCAATTCTAGGTAGGTTACGAACTTACCTACCAACCTACCTACCAAACTGTCCCACGATTCCGCAGAGTCCACTAGTCAGTCCTCGAAGAAAAACGTGTCTTGTCGAGGCCTTAAAAATGTGTCGTCTGTCCTTAATTATGTCTTTATCAGATTCGTCTACACTAAGCAGCAAGCTAAAAAAAGAGAAAAAACATCAAGCAATGTCTGTATCTGAGCCCAACAAGACTAGTTTACATAAAAAAACAAAAACCGCAATCACCTGGTGAAGGCCATAAGCTTTTATGCAGTTTTATTTAAACTAAAGCCGATCTTGTGACAAAGGTAAGAACAGGAAGGCCTTATACCACGTTAGCTGCTGCTTTTTCGTTTCTTCGTTTAAATTTGTGTTCTTTGTTCACTATCGTTGTGTGACTTTCACTGTTAAGTGTATCACTGTACAATCCACACTGTATATAGAACTAAGGCTCGACGAAATATAGATCCCACCCAAACCGCTTGACATCCCCTCACCAAGCTTATTTCTAATCTCGACTTTCTGTGAAACTAGTTACGGAACCACCAAAAGGACTTCGTGAAATCTACAAAACCCAAGGACCGGAGGCATTCGCGAAAGCAGTGCGTGAACACAAGGGTTTGCTCCTTATGGACACAACCTTCCGTGATGCTCATCAATCCCTGCTGGCGACTCGAGTTCGTACGCATGATCTTTTGAAAATTTCGCCATTCGTCGCGCACAAGTTCAACAATTTGTATGCGCTCGAAAATTGGGGCGGTGCCACATTTGACGTCGCCATGCGTTTCCTGCACGAGTGTCCGTGGGAACGCTTGGAAAGCATGCGTAAGGAGATTCCCAACATTCCGTTCCAAATGCTACTGAGAGGCGCCAATGCTGTTGGCTATACTAACTACCCAGACAATGTGGTCTTTAAATTTTGCGAGCTCGCTGTAAGTATGACCGATGAGCACGGCGAGCACATTTTTAATGACATTCATTTCAATTCAGGTTCAATGTGGTTTGGATATTTTCCGTGTGTTCGATTCGCTAAATTATTTGCCAAACTTGATCGTGGGTATGGAAGCGGCTGGTAAGGCTGGTGGTATTGTGGAAGCGGCCATTTCATATAGCGGTGATGTTAGCGATCCAACCAAGAAAAAATACGATCTGAAGTACTACTTAAATCTATCGGACGAGCTCGTCAAGGCTGGCACTCACATATTATCGATCAAGGATATGGCTGGCTTACTGAAGCCAGCTGCTGCTGAGTAAGTCATATGATACATGCGGCATAGAGAGTTTTATTGTTTTAAATATTTTTTATTCGAAATAGATTACTGGTGAAAGCCATCCGTGACCGTCATCCCGACATCCCGATCCATATTCACACACACGATACGTCCGGAGCTGGAGTCGCATCTATGTTGGCTGCCGCTCGAGCTGGAGCCGATGTGGTTGATGTAGCTGTCGACTCTATGTCCGGTATGACATCCCAACCAAGCATGGGTGCCTTGGTCGCCTCACTACAAGGCACTGATTTGGACACTCGTTTTGACCTACGTGATGTCTCCGAATATTCGGCATATTGGGAACAAACTCGTACGCTTTACGCGCCATTCGAATGCACGACAACCATGAAGTCGGGTAATGCCGATGTCTACATGAACGAGATCCCCGGCGGTCAATACACAAACCTTCAGTTCCAGGCATACTCCCTTGGTTTGGGCGATTTCTTCGAAGACATCAAGAAGGCCTATCGCGAGGCTAATCTTCTCCTTGGTGACATCATCAAAGTCACTCCCTCGTCGAAGGTTGTTGGTGACCTGGCTCAATTTATGGTTCAAAATCATCTCACCTCCGATCAAGTGCTCGAAAGAGCCGAAGATCTGTCGTTCCCGAAATCAGTTGTCGAGTTTCTACAAGGTGCCATCGGTATACCTCATGGGGGATTCCCGGAACCGCTACGTTCCCGTGTATTGAAGGATATGCCTCGTATCGAAGGACGTCCTGGTGCCTCACTGCCCCCATTGGATTTTGCTGCGCTCAGGGATGAATTGAAAGAATCTCATCCTCAAGTCACCGAACGCGATATCATGTCCGCTGCTCTCTACCCTCAGGTCACCAATGATTTTCTCAATTTCAAAGAAAAGTTCGGACCCGTCGATAAGCTAAATACCTCTGTGTTCTTAACTGGTCCTAAAGTTGGCGCGGAATTCGACGTTGACATTGAGAAGGGTAAGACGCTTAGTGTAAAGACACTGGCCATGGCGGAGGACCTGACGAAGAACGGTGAACGTGAGGTATTCTTCGAAATGAACGGTCAACTGCGATCGGTGCTCATTCGTGACAAGGAGGCTGTTAAGGTAAGGCTTACGTTCTATTGCTATGTTGAAGACTAAGAGTTACTTTCTTGTTTTAGGAACTACACATCCATCCAAAGGCAAATAAGAGCAACAAGAATGAAGTTGGTGCTCCAATGCCTGGCTCAATCATCGACATTCGCGTCAAGGAAGGCGACAAAGTCGAGAAGGGCCAACCGCTCATCGTTCTCTCAGCAATGAAAATGGAAATGGTCGTCCAAGCACCCAAGGCTGGTATTGTGAAATCCTTAAAAATCACTAACGGCATGAAACTCGAAGCCGAGGATCTACTCCTCATCATAGAATAAACCAAACCACTAGATTAGACCACAATTTAAACTCCTTTCCGCGCTCATCTCGACTGCTGTTCAATGAGACTAGGTTTACTTATATACCATATGAATAAATATGTATGAGTGTGTGTGTAGCTGTACCTCTAGAGCGTATACATCTGTACTCTAAGGACTACTTACCTGCTTTGTGAAGACAAAAACAAAAACAAAACCAGGCGACGGCGAATTATTTTTTAGAAAGACAAAACGACATTTTGTACAAAAACAAAAAGAAAAATTATGGGACATCCAGGGCGTAGCTTAACAATTGTAAATATTTATTACCGTTAATCGTAAATAAATGTGAAACCGAGAAAAGGATTTTGATCACGCACAAAAACTGCCAAAAAGCATTAACCGACAAGTCAACGTTTTCATTCTCCCTTTTACTCAGTTCTTCCCCTCGTAATTGGGCTTAAGACAAATCGAGCTCTGCAAAAGAGCAGTCTTAAACTTAAGAGTAGCAGCTAAAAGCAAATATTTTCTTTAATTGTTTTCTTATCTCTTTTTCATAAGTAGAACGATTCGTTCTGAAGTTCAAAGAAATATCCGTCAAAAAGTTGTTTTTTCCTTTTCCTGTGTTGTTTTTACTTTAAAAAAATATGTTTTTTTCTACTACTTGTTAGATATTGTTTTTTACCCTAAGTTAACCGAAGAATATGTTTACGAAACAATAGAATTGTATGTAAATGTTAACTGTTAATAAAGAAAATTTAGAATAAAAACGAAAAATGAATGCATCACCGCATTCAGCACCGTTATTTCCCTGTAGCACTTTCTTCTTATATCGAGTTATTTCTCCATCTGGTGAGTATAGTCATGATTGATCACATAATTTCAAACGGCTTAGTGATACTGAAAAGACATTTGCACATACTCTCAACGCAGGACAACTGACAAATTTTTGAAAAAAAAAAAAGTTTTTCAAGGAGGATCCTGAGTAAAAACACGTTTTTTAGTATTTTGATAAAACTCACCACGAGGTTAAGGCTACTGTTTCACGAAAAATGAAAATAATCGAAGCGTTGGTCGTTTGACGTTCGAATGGATCACTGTCATTGGGCAGATTCATCGTTTTTTTTTTTTAACTTGCAATTTGCGGTCGAGACAGAAAGAATTCATAACTCGTAGAATTTTTTTTCCCTCCTTTATTTTAACATCTGTCTTTTTGACATCTAGTTAGTGTATGTCCTTTACAATTGTTTGATGTTTAACTTTTGTTTTATTGTTTTGTTTTTTGCCACATGTGGGTTTTTAACCACCCGAAGCGTTGGGGGTTATATTAGGTGTGTTCCCGTACTTTACTTACTTACTTATCAGGCCTGCGATCCATGGAGGATCTGAGCCTGAGCTATAGCTGCCTTCCATCCTTGACGGTCCCGGACACGCTGCTTCCAGTTGTCAAGACCAAGATGTCTTACATCCGCGATTACTTGGTCTTTATACCGGAGGTTCGGTCTTCCTCTTCTTCTCGAACCAGGAGGCTCGGAGTCGAAGACCCTCTTAGCTGCGCTCGATGTGACCGAGCCAGTGTAGTCGACGGATCCTTGCCTTCCGGGCTACATCCACATCTTGGTACAGCTCGTAGAGTTCGCGGTTGTGTCTTCTTCTCCATTCACCTTCCTCACAGACAGGACCAAATATCCGGCGCAGAAATTTTCTTTCGAAAGAACCCAAAATCAGCTCCGCTGTCCTGCTTATCGTCCAGCTTTCGGCTCCGTACAGCAAGACTGGCAGAATGAACGTTTTGTAAAGCATGACTTTGGTCTTTCGAGTGAGGAGTTTTGATCCCAGTTGTTTGGAAAAGCCGAAGTAGCAGCGGTTGCCAAGGGCGATTCTGCGCCGGATCTCCACTGTGGTGTCATTTGTGGAATTTACGTTTGCCCCGAGGTAGACAAACTCCTTAACTACCTCGAAATTGTAGCTGTCAATTGTTATATTTTGTCCCAGGTGGTGAGCGACGGATTGGTTTTTGCTTGACAGCATGTATTTCGTTTTGTCCTCATTGATCTTAAGACCAACCCGTTTCGCCTGTTCTTCCATCGCCGTGAATGCTTCCACAATGCCACGGCGAGAACACGCGATGATGTCGATATCATCCGCGTATCCTAGCAGCTGGATGAACTTGTAAAAGATAGTGCCTTCCCTGTTGACGCCTGCCCGTCGCACTATCTGCTCCAGCACCAGGTTGAAGAAGTCACATGACAGCGCATCTCCTTGCCAAAATCCGGTGCATGTTTCGAATGGTTCCGAGGTCCCAGAACCGAGTTGCACGGTGCATCGCGTGTTTTTTAGCGTAGCGCGACACATCTGGATCGCTGATCCAGTGTTCCCGTATTTTGTGCACCAAAATTCACACTTTTGTCAATTTTCATGGAGTGGGGATGAAATTCTCTCAAAGAAAGGCAAAATCACTAAAAAGTACGGGAACGCATTAAACCACAAATGCTACACACTTTTTAAATGTCAAAAACATACACTTGCTCGCATAAGTCTGCGTACAAGTTCTTTTGAGCAAAGGAAACAATTGTTTTATGATGTCCTAGTAGCTCGTTGGATATCCTTTTCGCTTTAATACCCCCTCTCACAGTACAAATTTATTTTCCTTTATTTCCCGTAGCTTATTTAAATCAACTTATCTCTCCAAGATACCAGAAAATAATGAAATACAGATCTGCAGTCAAGACACGCATGAAATGATTAAAAGAGAAATGAAGTCAATGCATGCTATAATAGCTAAAATATTTGCGTTTGAAAATAATGTCTGGGTCTTTTTTCCGTTGTACGCAGACTTTTGCGAGCAAGTGTATGCTCTATTTTTAAGCAATTTGAATTTCAAATAATTTTTTAACTGACTTTTGCATTAAAATGACAGAAATCGATGATTTATTTCTTGGGCAGAAATTCGTAGCATGGGGAAATTGTTTGCTCTCTCGAGAGCGCTCACTTTTGCCCAAAAGTATGAATTTTTTGAGTACGGGAACAGACTTTCGTTGTTTTTCGTAGATTTTCGTACATTTTCGCTGTTTTCGACAAGTACGGGAACAGACCTATTGAATCCGAGCGCCCCTTATCGCTCGTTGTTGTCGCCTAGGACATTTTTATTCCTACAGATTCCTTTTGAGACCTACCCAGATTTTAGGAAAACCTATAAACTAAGTCAGTCGGTCGAAATCGCTTTAATGCTTGATCCACAATGCTGCGTTGGTGCGAGGCACTTTACGTGTTACGAGAAATGCTTCGACGCATGCTTACTTCAATTTTATCAGCTGTTCCATGTCAAAACACTGACGTAAACGTACACAACACAAACCATAAAATACACAGATACAGCATACACATCAATACACAGCAACAGTCGTTCAAACGCACAGAAATTTCCGACGTGTTTGACTTTTGTCTCCTTTGGTTATAGTAGGGGAGCCCAAGCGGGGATTTTGCGCGTTACTCGAGCGCGTCAGAAAATCATATGGGGAGAAACCTTGCACCTTGTAATGTACCCCTACCAAATATGAACCCTTAATATAGGGGGGTGCGTTGAGGGCAGCCCGTCAGATTAGTAAAAAAAAATCGATTCTCGGAAAAACTCGAGCGCGTCAGACTAAGAACAGGTAAGTTAAGTACATCCTGAGAAGTGTATGTTTCAATAATCTGACAATTTGAGCGTGGCATAAGCTAATGGGGGAGTCGCAAAGTTGTAAAAAAAACACGTCACCTCGAAATACTCGAGCGCGATTAATTTTTTTTTATTTTGAAGGAAATTCTATCAGGATTACGAAAAACATATAATCTGATGGTTTTCATGGGGCGATATAGCTAAAACCATCGATAAAGCATGAGCGTACAGATGCTGATATCTATGTATTCCCCACTCCATGCCTCTCGTTCCTTCCCACTCTTTCCCAGTGTTTCACATGCAAAGTTTTTTAAATTGTCAGATTAACAATACTCCTCTACATAATTGTCAGATTATCATTTAGGGTGACTCTGACATCGAGTTGAACCCACAGTAGAAAAATCTGACGCGCTCGAGTATTTCAAGTTAACGATTTTTTTTAACATTTTCAAAAATCAGTCATAAGTGTAGGCCACGTCCAAATCGTCAGTAGTTTAAATCGAACACTGTTTTGAGTTCACTAAACGTCCCCTTTCAATATCTGACACGCTCGAATAACTTTTTTTTTTGTTTTGCTTTTTTACCGCTCTTCTCAGCCGCCCACCGCTATCTAATCGTCAGATTAATATCTAACGGTTATCAGAATGACGAAGCGAGTATACTCTATTAATATCTGACGCGCTCGAGTATTTCCATGTGACTGTTTTTTTTTTTTACATTTTTAAAAATTTTTACACGCTCCTTTCCCCACTAAAATGGAAAACTTAACATAAAATGTTTGGTTTGAGAAGCTAATCTTCACAATCCAATAGGTCCCCATGACGCTCTAGTAACTGCAAATTTAGCATCCCGGGCTCCCCTACTATTACGTGGGCTTACGTTTTCTCTTGCTCTCATTTTTTCTTATTTCCTCTCATTTTTTAATGAACGTAAAGGGCCAGTCACATAGAACGCGTCGGCGCGTGCGTGCTTTGACAGCCAAGTAGAATACACACGTTCTTATGGGAAATGGCACATAGCCGACGCTCGCACGCGCCTCGACGCGCCGGGTAGAGCTACTCGTTTACTTTTTGACGCGCTGACAATTCACACATTCTCATATTGGAGCTTCACATTTACAATTTGAAGTTCACATATAGACAAATTGAGAGAAAGCACGTTCAATGGTGGATACATTGAGAGAATGTTTAGGAACTCTCTCGCAATGAGAGAAACTTCAAATTCGGTTGACATTTCAAGGTACTATTCGATTTGATGTCACAAGAACGAGTGTTTAGTTGGTGTATTGTCACTGGCAATTAGTCTTATTCGGGACTGACAAATATATATGGCTGAGGTTATTCCAGAGAATATTGCAGGTTTCGCCCACAATATACTTGCGACAAAATACAAATACAAAATGCTTGAGACAAAATACATGTAAATATGATTGTCGAAATAAGCTCGTCCATATTTTTATGTTTTATTTAACAATTAGGAATGTTTTCCTGTTGAACGCACAACACCAATTTGACATTCATTTTTGACAGGCGCACGCATGGACGGATTCTATGTTGGCTGTCAATGAAAATTAACGCACGCACGCACGGACGCGTTCTATGTGACTGGCCCTTAAGCTCGCCAACGCAAACGCAGTATTTTGGACTACCCCATTGAATTGCTTGTGTTGGATGTCTCAGCTAGCACTAACGCAGTATTGTGGATCAGGCATTATCATCTGGTCTGTGTTTGTTCGTCACTTGGGATTGTTCGTATTTCATCGTTAGTGTGCTGTAGGATTTTAAGTCTGTATTTTTTGCAACAATTTTTTGCTTCTTCTGCAACGGTTGCTATGTGAAGGTCTTTTTGAATTTCATCATTTGGTACATACCACGCTGCGTCAACAATGGTCCGGAGTATTTTGTTCTATTTACGTTGTATTATTTGGATATTAGATATCTTTGCTGTACCCCATAGTTGCAGCCCGTATGTCCATATTGGTTTCATCATTGTCTTGTATATAAGCAGTTTGTTGTCCATTGATAGTCTTGGATTTCTGCTGAGCATCCAGAAACATTTTCGGAATTTATCTTTTATTTGGTTTCTTTTTTGCATTATGTGCTGTTTCCACGTCAATTTACTGTCAGAAAACATTCCGAGATATTTGGCGCAGTCGCTAGTTTGTATGGGTTTGCCATTAATTGTTAACGCGGGTGTGTCGTCGATCCTTTTTGTAGTGTAGGTTACCTGTACAGCCTTCTCTTCGTTTATTTGAATGCCTCATTTTGCAAACCACTCGATAGTAATGCTTGTATGTCTTTGGAGTTTGTCATTTGCGTCTGATAGGTTTTTACTGGCTTGAAGGATAATGGTATCATCAGCGAATGTAGCTAACATGGTATGTTGTAAAGTCGGGTTTGGTATATCTGATGTGTATAGTAGGTAGAGTAATGGGCCTAGAACACTTCCCTGGGGAACGCCTGCTTGGACTGTAAGCAGTTTAGAGCATTCGTCCTTGTATCTCACATAGAATAGCCGTTGCTCAAGATAGCTTTTAAGTAATGAGTACAAATCCGGTGGTAGTGCCAAACCTTGTCGAAAGCTTTAGATACGTCAAGAGAAATGGCAGAACAATATCTTTTATTTTCTAAATCATTCGATATTTTATTTATGACCCTGTGTGTCTGCTGTATTGTTGAGTGTTGTTGTCTAAACCCGAATCGATGGTTAGGCATAACTCTATTTTGATCAAATATTGGTTGTACTCTGGCATGAATAACTTTTTCTAGTAGTTTTGATATAATTGGTAGTAAACAAATAGGTCGATAATTATTAGGTTTTGTCGCCTCCTTGCCAGGCTTGGGTAGGGCTTTCACTTCAGCTACTTTCCAAGTCCTTGGAAAGTACTTGTGTCGGAAAATTGCGTTAAAAATATTTCTGATAAATACTAGTCCATGGTCAGGTAGTTCTTTAAGAATTTGTCCAGTTATTAGATCATAACCAGCACCGGTTTTATTTGTGCATTGCCGTTTGTATTTTCTAAGTTTAGATAGTGGGGGTAGTCATCTTTTTCGTTTGTAAGGCTTTTGGCAAAAAATGTTGCGAGTGTTGTGGCTTTTTCTAAATTTGTTCTAGACCATGATGGTTGTCGTTTAGGATGGGTGGGTGATGTGAAATTGCCGTTTTTATATTCCTTGTGGCTTTCCATAGGGAGTAATTCGTTTGTAAGGTTGGGTAATTGTTAAGGCAATTAAGGTAATTGCCAGGGGATTTGAGGGGGATGTCGAATTGGAGATCTGAGGTGAAAATATCTTTTAAGGTCAACCAATCAGTTTTTTTTTATTGCAAAGTCTTGTATTGTTAGTAGCAAGAGATACTTTACTTTCGTAAGTAATAATAATGGGGGAACGGTCAAGTGAAAGGTCAAGGCATGTTTTGGCTGTTAAGTTTTTTCTAGGTATATTTTAAAAAATGCAGAAATCTATTAGGTCGGGTCTTTTGTTCATGTCTGTGGGCCAATATATTGGTTCCCCAGTGCTTAAAAACTTCACATTAAACGAGTTAAGCACCGCTAATAGTGTGGCGCCCTTTTTGTTGGTGATTCTGGAACCCCAGTCTGTATTTTTTGCGTTTAAGTCGCCTCCTGTAAAAAATCGTGTGCCTAGTGTATTAAGGTACTGTTTGTATTGTTCTGTCGATATGTTGTGTTTTGGAAGACAGCAAAGTGCTGAGATTGTCAGATGTCCATATTCGTCTTCAATTTGTATAGTCGTTGCTTGTAGTTCTCTAGTTCTGTGCATTTGATTTTTTGTTTTATTAAGATTGCCGACCCCCTGTGGGCCTTGTTATCAGGATGGTTTGTATGAAACACATTGTATTCAGGTATCGTGAAGTAATTTTCGTCAGTAAAGTGTGTTTCTGAAATCAGTAAAATGTCTGTTGAGTTAGTCTTGATAAAGTGTCGTTCGTTAGATTGTTTTTGTAGGCCGTTTGCATATAACGACGACTTTCCTTGAGCTCATGGTCATATTTACTTGCTAATTTTGTTATGAGTATTGTGAGCACATTCATCATATTTGCAATTTGTGTCACAAGTTGCTGTATCATGGATTTAAGTTCCAGAAGGTCATTTGGGTATTGTGTTTGATGGTGTTCTGGGGGTGTCGTTGTGATTATTGCAGGATCGGGAATGGTTGCTGGAATAATGATAGGAGCGGAGGCTACTGTAGCAACTGTGCGTTGTTTCTGTGTGCTTTCCTCAGCACATCCAGGCCGTAGCCAGGAGTGTGGGAAGCATGCAATATCACATATCAAAACTGTTTCATTTGAGGGTCATTTAATTACTTAGTCCTAATCAAACCAAATGTCATACATCCCTATCTGCTCTTAAAGTCAACAGAGTAAACAATAACACACCGAACGACTGATAAGATTCCCTATCTTCATGGACCATATTATCCCGCTAATGCCATAAACAAGCTTCGATTCGCCGATCATCAGTTGTCTCTCAGACGTCAAAGAGTGTAGTTCAATTTATCAGCCGAACAATGGAGTTCGTTTGTGTCGCGGATTACGAGCGCAGCGCAGAAAAAGTTCTTGATAAGAACGCCTATGATTACTATCGGTCCGGTGCTGGTGATCAATTTTCATTAAACTTAAACACAGAGGCATTTAAAAGGTCCAACCGTTAGTGATTGTGGTGAAATATTTTCATAATTCTTTTTGTTTTTGCGTGAAATAGATTACGTATACGTCCCCGGTTCCTTCGTGATGTGTCGAACTTGGATACCAGCACGACGGTTTTGGGATGTAAGGTAAAGTGGCCACTTGGAATCGCACCGACTGCTATGCAACGAATGGCTCATCCAGATGGGGAGGTAGCATGTGCCAGAGCAGCCGGAGTCGCTGGGAATATTTTCATTTTGAGCACACTTGCAACGACATCTATAGAAGAGCTAGCTGCTGGAGCACGCGATACAGATAAATGGTTTCAGTTATATATCTATAAAGACAGGTGGGCAACTCTCCACTAATAGCGTTTCGCGATAACGAGATTAGTCGTTTCCTTATAGGTCAGTGACAGAAGGCTTAGTTCGCCGTGCTGAAAAGGCTAATTTTAAGGCATTGGTCCTGACCATTGATGCGCCGATCTTTGGGCAAAGACGTTCGGATATTCGCAATAAATTCAGTTTACCATCTAACCTACAGTAAGTTGAGAACACCAATAGCCAACAGTCTAGTTATACACGTCCTGTTTTTGATAGACTGGCAAATTTCACGGGCATCAAGGCCAATGGAGTTGTGAGCTCAGGCACTGGTTCAGGTATCAATGAATACGTAGCGAGTCAGTTCGATGCCACAATTACATGGAAAGACGTCGATTGGTTGGTAAAAACCACAAAACTTCCCGTCATTTTAAAGGGCGCGCTTACCAAAGAAGATGCTGTATTGGCTAAGGAGTTTGGCTGTAAAGGAATCATCGTCTCAAATCATGGGGCGAGGCAACTAGATTCCGTTCCGGCTTCAATCGAAGCTCTACCAGAAATCGCCAGAGTATGCGGAAATGATTTGATAGTTATGATGGACGGTGGCATTAGAGACGGAAATGATATCTTTAAGGCAATCGCGTTAGGTGCCAAAATGGTGTTTATTGGACGTCCAGCTCTGTGGGGCTTGGCGTGTGGTGGTCAAGAAAGCTTGTTCGGATTGCTTGAAATGCTGAGAAAGGATTTCGAGGTGGCTATGACGTTGTCAGGTTGTGCTACTCTCGCCGACATTCATCCGAACTTGATTGTACATGAATCTTACTATTCCAAATTGTGATATAAAACTATTTTTGAATATCACGTTTAAAACTGATTTTTTATTATTTTAATATTTCAATGCAAGTCGCCCATTTGAATGTTGACAAAAGCCGGCAACATCTAATACCGACTGTCAAATGCCTAAGTAAATTCTGATTGAAGGAAAAAAGATTTGATTTTACTTCAAGCATACACCCAATGAAAAACCTGCCACAGTGGTACCCAATGAAGACGGCGTTGAGGGCTGTTGTTGATGAAACGGAGGCATCAACACGATAAATGGCTGTTCTGAATTGCAAATATGAATAATTGTTTATATATGTGTTTCAATTTAGATAAAAACAAATACACCTGCTTCCTGATCCAATGTATTCATCTTACTTACCCTTTCTATGACACTTTTCACTTTTCACAATTCACTTTTAAATTATTCTTGTTAAAGGAGCGAACTTCCACAATGACATTCCAGCTGTCACCCCTTAGGCAAAGCTAGCCTACCTGCTGCCCATTTCACAACCAGTTCTCAGCTGCCAGCTTGTACTTTGTCTCCGCCTGTACTAGAGTGCGTCAATTCCACCATGGGACTAATCCACTTCCGCACTCGTACAGTCGCAAGGGTTCTTAAAGACCTCGGCATACACAAATCCGCTGGTCCAGATGGTATTGCCCCAATTGTTCTGAAGAGGTGTTCTTCTACGCTAGCAAAACCACTGCGTAAGCTTTTTCACCTTTCCTACACCTCTGGGCTCATTCCGAGTAGGCGGAAAACAGCATTTGTCCAGCCTATACCCAAAAAAGGCGAATCATCTTCTCCCTCCAACTACCGACCCATTGCACTAACGTCGCTTCTTTCCAAGGTCATGGAAACGCTGATTAACCGTCAGCTTACGAAATATTTTGAATCACGGAAACTCTTCAATGACCGTTGTTCTTCTCGTTGTTCTCGTATTCGTTCACCAGTTTACGAACCTGCACTTCGGTTGTAGATAATGAGCGGCAGCGTATGTTACGCTCATTAAATTCCGACATCGACAGCATCATCCAATGGGGTAAAAACAATAGAGTGGAATTTAATGCTTCCAAAACACAATGCTGTCTCTTGTCGTTAAAGCGTATAAATAACCCGCGGCCATTATCCATGAATGGCACTTGCATCTCAGAAACTGAAAAGCTTTCCATCCTGGGTATGAGTGTTGCTCACAATCTTAATTGGAGCGACCATATATTCAGTGTCGCCAAGAATGCTGCGAAATGCCTAGGCTTCTTATACAGATGCAAGAAATATTTCTCACCCTTAGACCTGGCTACAATCTATAAGGCGTTCATTCGCCCCAAATTAGAGTTTAACGCTCATGTCTGGTCCGGTGCTTCCAAGACCTCATTGCACCTACTAGACAAAATACAAAAACGAGCCATAAAACTGATAGGTGACTCCAGCATTACCAAAACATTAGACTCGCTGGAACACCGCAGGAATATTACCTGCCTCTCCCTGTTTTATCGTTACTACGACTAAAAACGCTCTGATGAAATAGCCAGTTGTATTCCGCCCCTTCAACATTTCTCCCGCAATACACGTCTCTCTAGGAATGCTCACCAATATACCCTGAAGCCCGCTTTCGGACGTACTGTCAAATATAGAGAATCTTTCATTAACCGAACCACACGAATCTGGAACTCCCTGCCGGATTCGGTTTTCCCCCCTCAGTGCAACATGCAAACATTTAAGATCAATGTCCATCGGCATCTCCTCTATTCCTCTTCCTTTCTATCTTCTGCCCGCACTGTGTCGCCGACATAATAAGGTTATTAGACATTGAGTGCGCGCAAATTTAAAAAAAAAAAAAAAAAAACTGGTAATACGAAATAATAAGGACTCAGAAGAAATAGTCCTTATATATACCATTCTGTAAGCTATATTTGTTGAAAGAAAGTTCTGCTTATAGCTGTTTTGCATTGTCGGAGTCTACACGAGGGCTTTCTTTTTGCGCCTTTTTCTTTTGAACCTACGTTCCAACGTCCACACGGAGCTTTTCTGCGCGTGCCTGTTTTTTGACATTTCGCTTCACATTTCAATTTCGTTAGCCTATCACCATAGGTTTGAAAAGTAAGAATCGTGTCCAAACGTACACTTCCAAGTCATAAACAGGAGTGAAGCGACATCGCAAAACAAAGAAAAGGAGATAAGGAAATGTCAAAAAAACCCACCAAGTAGCTACCCGCGCGTGACTGTGCCAATGTATTTCTGTTTCACTAACCCTCTCTTTTGCACTTATTTTAGCCCTCGTGTAGACTCCGACATTGTCTGGACGAACAAGTGTTCATTCGAGTGGTTGCCTTATATTTGACCTTACTGGTAAGGCTTAACTCAGAATTATACTGGGTGAAGAATAAGGCTTGTCATATTTTTTATACCTTATTGAAACCTTAGCCTGATATATGCACCTTATCCAATTTTCTGCTGGGAACTTTTCACTAATACACTTGCACGTGCATGTCATGCATTTGAACACGGTGGCTTAAGTTCGGTGGAACGAATTATAATTGTGATTATAGCACGTACGGACGCTTTCTTTGAAGGTTATAGATCAGTTGTCATTTCCACCAATTTTGACATAATAACGTTGGTAACGTTGAGGGTGCCGTGGCGCAGTGGTTAGTGTGTTGGACTCTGAAGCACGATGAGCGAGTTCAGATCCCGATAACACCAACGCCATCGAATGTTTATTTCGCGGCGTCGCTCCTCGGCGGGGTCCTGGCAAAACCCCTTGCCATTAAATAGCATTAAACTGTAGGTCCCTTTCACCTGTGTAGAAAATAGAAAAAACCGGCCAAGTGCGAGTCGGACTCGCGCACGAAGGGTTCCGTACTATTATGTATACACCTTAAAACTACCCTACACCGTATGTCAATAAAAAAACTCGAAATAAAAAAAAAAAAATAAACGAATTCACTGTCCAAAAAAATAAATAAACCGCAGCTTGAGTATCCGAACAGTCGTACCGAAACTCCTCTGACCAACGACTTAGCCCGTAACACCAATCGCGACACGAAAATTGGTGATTTCAATACCTTATACAACGAACGTGATATCCGCGACCAACGTAGGCAATAGGACACACGGTACGGCCGCGTACCGGGAACTGCTTAAAACCGTACCGGAGTTCTTCCCCGATGATCACTCTCCGAGTACTTCGCCGAAGATTTCTCTCCGAGTTCTTCGCTAACTCTCCCTCATGTGCTACAAGAAAAAAAAAAACACAAACGCTGACCTTCTGCGGGCTGAACTCCACTCGTTCGCGTGTCAAGTGCTGGTCGCACCCTCGGGCTACTCACTTTCCGTGAGAGTGATTTCCCAAAATGGATGAATAAGAGCCGCGCACAAATGGGAACTGAACGAAAGATGACAACGAAAACCTTTCGAAGATCAAATCGTAACAATTTATTATTGGTTGTTTGTAATTGTGTATATGTATAATTAATTTTGTTCTGTTTTTAGTATTTGTCGTGGTAGCGGCAACAGAAATACATCATCTTTGAAAATTTCAACTGTCTAACTATCACGGTTCATGAGATACAGCCTGGTGACAGACGGACAGACGGACGGACGGACAGCGAAGTCTTAGTAATAGGGTTCCGTTTTACCTTTGGGTACGGAACCCTAAAAATAGACACTGGTCTTTGGTCCTTCATGGGCTGTAACGCCACCAAAGAAGTTGCATACAGATGGGAGAAGTGTAGTAATTGAATGAAATGGTTTATCTCTTCAGAAATAAGCTTTTTTCCTCGCTTTTTTTGTAATCTACGCCGAGAACTATAGCAAGTTGATAACCTAAGTAGAAATGAAACCAACTTCACTCTACTGTGAAGATCGATATTTGTGGCACGTATATGACGGTTTTATTGACATGAGATTGAAAAAGATAGTTCGTGGTTTCAATTTTTTTTTTCAAGGAAGAGGTAATACGAAAGATGTTAGCAAATGACAAAATAAGGGTTGAGGTAATGGAAAATAAAGTGGCGAGCAAAACATGATCAAACATTTTATAGTTTTTTTCTTGAGGGCTTTACGCTAACCACTCCATAGTCTTAAAAGTCTAATCTCCAAGCCCATTTTTGAAAATTATGTTTGTATGTTTGGGTCACCGTACTCTTTTATTCCTTGGGTTGGATAAGTGCACTTTTCATTTTTATTCAACGGACCAACATACCTCCAAGTGATACAGCCCCAAACCAACAAACTTCCTTCACCGGGTTGACGGTTTGATTGACGTCATCCTTTGAAGGATATTGTCTTGTCGGTGCAAATTATATGCCTGACCGCCGGAGTGAAACCTATTGATTTTGGTTTCATCTGACCAAATGACTCGTTTCCAGTCAACTACCGTCTAATTCTTATGTTCTTTTCATAGCTTAAGCCTGGCCTTCATTCTTTTCCTAAAAGTGCTGGCGTTCGTCTTTTTTAGAAAGGACCCCGACCAATTATGCAAAGGGTCCTTCTTCTAGCTGTCCACTCGCTTTTCGTTTTATAGGGTCATTTTTGCAACTGCTTAATGTGTGGTAGACAGTAACTTTACTATCAATCGCACGGAAACCCTGGAGACCTTGCTTGAGGTACACTTTCCTGGTATATCGAGGTGCGGAAAGCGTGTGCTAGCTAAAATAAGATTTCTCCCCGTGGCGAAGTCGATCAGCCTGTGTCCGATATCGGATGTGGTGTCATGTAGGCTGTGTTTGCCGATGACTCGCTCAGATGCTTCCTTTACCCAGCTTAGCGTTAAAATCTCCTAGTATGATTTTGGTATCATAGCTGGGACATTTGGAGTATGTTCTGTCTAGGAGATCATAGAAATCATCTATGATGGAGTCATCCTTATCTTCCGTGGGGGCATGGACACATATGATGCTGATGTTACAAAATGTTGCCTTGATGCGGATCGTTATAAGGCGTTCACTCACATACTGGAAGCTAAGGACTTTATGCCTTGGTCCACCTCTAACAACGAATCCGCATCCAAATAGTCTCTGTCCTCTCTCCCTATAGCAGTCACCGTAGTAGATGTCGCAGTTTTTCATCCGCTTTTTGCCTGGCTCATTCCATCGCATTTCCTGGATGGTGGTTATGTCCGCTTTATAGCGGTCCAGGACGTCCGCAAGTTGTTCGGCCGCACGTGGTCTGTTTAGGGACCTAACATTCCACGTACAGAACCTTGTTTATTTTCGATTTCAGTAATTGGAACGGTTGCCCTAATTCGAATGTTGTTGGAAATGCTAATTAGACCTCTATGAAGGCTGCTAATTTTTTTTTTTTTTTTTTTTTTTTTTTTAAATATGGGGCTAGTGCTACTCTTAGCAATATGGCCCTGCGACCTTTGCAGATCTATTGTGCCTGCTAGCCGATTAGCCGAGTAGCCTCTCAACCTCTATAATGAAGCTGAGAATGCTTCTCGTAGGAGCCAGGGTGATCCCCTCAGGAGTCACAACTTCACTGAGAAGGATGCGCTTCCTAAGATGGCAGAGTGCAGGACACTCACACAGTATGTGTTCTGCCGTCTCATCGTCCTCTAGACAGAGCCGACACTCAGTTTCCGACGAGAGGCTAATTTTATTTAGATGATATCTCAGACCGCAGTGTCCCGTTAGGTAGCTGACCAGTCTTCTGATATCCCCTCTATTGAGCTTAAGTATGTCAATAGCGTGTTTGTTCAGGGGTCGTACAAGTCGTTTAGATTGACGAAGTCCCCGAACACTGTTCCAGAAGGACAGGTGTTGCGATTTTTCCCACTTGTCTAGGAGGTGATTTATCTTAGACCTGGGAATGCCGCAGAAAGGTTCCGGACCTATGTATTTGTCGCTGGAACCTTTTCTAGCAAGTTGGTCGGCAATTTCATTGCCCTTAATACCTTTATGTCCTGGCACCCACCAAAGTTTAACATTGTTTCTTTTGGCGAGCTCTTGCAGGGCGTCATGGCATTCCTTGACAGTTTTCGAGTTCGTGCTGTACGAACTCAGTGCTTTAAGCGCTGCTTGGCTATCAGAGAGTATGTTTATAGTTACTCCTCTGATGCCGGTCTCGAGATTTACGTTGACGCATGTTAGGATGGCATGCAGTTCAGCTTGGAAGACGCTGGGACTTACTCCCAGGGCCTTCGAGATTTTACGTTTTGGTCCAAAGATGCCGGCGCCAACGCCAGAAGCCATCTTGGAGCCATCCGTGTACCACCTAAGGCCTTTGACATTCAGCAGGGGATCACTATTTTCCCATGCTGAGCGATTTGGGATCAGTACCTCAAATCTTTTGTCAAAGGTGAAGGTGTGTGGCAATGCGTCCGAGACCGTAGTAATCATATCTAATAAACCCTCATTTAAGAGACGGTTCTTGTGCATAATTATTTCTAGCATTCGTAGAAGTCCATTCTGGCCGAAAGAGGGTCTAGTTGGAGCCCTTAATCGATTGGCGGGGAGTAACCTCCTATACGATTTCACTCAACATAAACCTGGAGTTTGATGGTCACGATATGATTCAAGATATGTACGTTAATAAGCATATAAGGTAGGGTCCCGTCAGACAGTATACATTTGACGTAAAAAATCTGTAAGCCAGACGGTTCATCGTTCGGGAAAGGACACCAAACGAAAAATCGAGGATTTGGAGAGATGTTGCCATTAAAACGTCATTCGAAAATTAGTGACAAAGACTTCCGTCTCCCTGATATAAACCGCTGAAATTGTTAGCTGAAAGCGTGTACCCATTATTATATGTAAAATTGACCATTAGAAAGTGTGCGCAGTGAATGGATTTCTAGTATCGTTTGCCTGATTCACAGAGAGAATGGAGTCCAGTAACCTTAACAATGCTTAAAACATCCTCACTTTTGTGGACTGAACATTAGTATTGGTGGAAGCTCACTCACTGTAGTCACCCCAGAGGCCTGATAAGATTGAAATATTTGCCAAACGTTAACTAAATGCTTTGACTGCACTAAAGTACGCTGTCCAGCAACAATTCACAAAACTTCTTCACAAGCACTTAGCCAAAACTTGACGTGGTTTTCAGTGCTATCAGCACTCTGTCTGCTATTTATAATCAGTTTTACTAACGCGTCAGCTAATCTTTGTTTTCCGTCTCCCTGCGAAGCGATCAGCAAAACAACAGATCATTTTTGTTTTTTATTAAAATGTTCCTATAAGCGATATAAGAGCAATTAATAGTTCTCAGTGGTTCGGACGTAGTTCACTCCGGACGGCATGGACACCTTATCGAATCCCTTAGGGAACAGCTTCTTGGCTTCCTCGTCGGTGACAGTCGGCAAGATCATAACCTTCGTTCCAGGCTATCAAGAAACATGGAAATTAAGCTTAAGCAAAGAATGAGGAAATTTTTGTAACTTACGGTCCAATTGGCCGGAGTAGCGACAACCTTCAACCTGTCAGTTAGCTGTAACGAGTCGATGCACCGAAGGATTTCGCTGTTTCAAAGAAGAGAAATGCATATTCTTGGCCACTGCTACCTTTTTGATATTACTTACTCGACATTACGGCCGGTCGACATGGGATAGTACATTGACAAGCGCAACTTCTTGTCGGGACTGATGATGAACAGGGCACGAATGGTTTTGCCGATTTCTGGGTCGTGTCTCTGGTCTTCGTCGAGAAGACCCAACGAGATGGCCAGATCACGGTTTGGATCAGCGATGATTGGGTAAGGGAAGTCTCCGGGAATGTCTTGGCAATATGACTTGATGTCGTTGACCCAGTTGACATGTTCGGTTAGTTTGTCGACCGAGTGAGCCAGAAGTTTGGTGTTACGTTTGGCAAACTCGTGCTGGTGCACAGCCATGCGTCCCAGTTCGGTGGTACAGACCGGCGTGAAGTCCGCCGGGTGTGAGAAGAACACGCACCATCTGGAAAATGCATTGAAATAGGAAAAATTATATAATTTGGCTAAAAGCGAGTTTTATGGAACACTAGAGTGTCAGACTAAGCAAACATTCCAACTATTATATACCCAACGCTAATCTATTCTGTTTGTTTGTTTTAAGTGTATGATTTATTGATGCCGGGCACATACGAATAATTCATGAATAAACAACAGTCTTTGGGCAAACCACATCAAGTTTCAGCTCAGTAGTGTGAATATGGTTCGAGATTCTAATGGTTTGCCATCACTTTAAATCTATTCAATTTTATCTATTCTACTCAATGCCAGAGAGGCTCATTACAAAATCACTGCAGCACGCGATCAAGTTCACTAAGTCACCGGTTGTTCTATGAAATCGGGAAAAACTGAATCACTTACGAGTCACCTAGCCAATTGTGAAACTGGATTTTTCCCTGGGTGCTATCGACCTTGAAGTTTGGTACTGTTGCTCCTAGACGCATCTTGATAACGAACGATTAAGTTGAAGTTAAATTCGGTTGTGATCAAATGAGAGACTGCTGCTATTGCTGCCACTCGCGCTGACTTCTGTTGACTGATTAATGAGAACCACCGATCCACAGTGGGTTTTTATTAGTGATTCTCGATGCTCGGAGCGATTCGCGTAGCGAGGTGTTTGTGTATGTCGGCGCGGGCGTCTTTTGAGTTGAGCATGCATTTCGTGAATAGAGGCGACGCTTCACGGGGGCGCCAATGGTTTCACTAGTTGAAAACAATTGAAGAACTCGGTGGAAGGGGGTCTATGTAGTCTTTTTAGATTGTTTAGTAAAACCAAGAATAATATACTTTTTAACTAAATCACACAACTTGCACTAGGCTTAACAAATCAGCATCATTGCCACGCCCTTCATGTCTTATCGTGGGTTATCACTACAATATTTATTTATGCTTATTACGACACTCCACACGAAATCAGTTGACCAAACCAAAGCGAAAGGTGTTCGCGTATGTTCGAGTGTCGCGTCGGGTTCGAATGTCCGTTTCCACCAGCGTTGTCAGCGGAATTTCGTAACAACTTGTAGGCGATTTCAAGTCGAATTTGAAATAGTAGCGAGTAGCGGTGTGATTGTTGGATCGAGAACAGGTTTTCAAGATCAATATAAATGTTTGCTTATAGACCTTTAAGCCAGATATACAATGTGAATGTGATGACATACACGTGCAAGTGTATTAGTAAATTCTGATTGAAGTTGCTTGATTGAAGGAAAATTAAAAAGATTCGATTTTACTTCAAGCATACACCCAACCTACGGTGTGAATTTTTCACTAATCCACTTGCACGTGCATGGCACACACGTGCCTGAACCTTCTGCAGTGGTTTGGGCCGTTGATCTTCGTTCACTACTCTCAGGGGTGGTTGTCCTAGATAGGACGAGAGCCGACCAAATTCCGCGTTGGTTATAGTCCGTAGTAATTCGTTCGAGTACTTTAGTATTGCATACGCAGAGGATGAATTTCAGTTAAGCATATACTGTGGGGGTTATACCTACCGCAGTACTATCAGAATATCATCGGCTCATTCTATACTTCTTCAATGGTGAGCTTCTTCTTCTTCTTTGTGGGCGCTACAGTTCGGGGTGAACCTGGGCCTCAACCAACATGCCCCTCCATCTAGCACGATCTTTCGCTAGCCTTTTCCATTGCCGCACACCCAGTTGGCTGAGGTCCCCTTCCACCTGTGTGCGCCATCTTAAGGGCAGCCAACCTCTGCTTCTTCGTCCCTCGGGGTTGGATTCAAAATCTCTCCGGGCTGGAGCTGTGGTGTCCATTCGCTCTACATGGCCCAGCCATCTTAGGCGTTGAATCCGTAGACGCCTGACTAGGCTCATGTCGCTGTATAGCCCGTAAAGTTCGTGGCTGAATCTTCTCCTCCAACCCCCGTCTGCGTTTATAGGCCCAAAAATCACGCGCAAAATCTTTCTCTCGAACCGACTAAGGGCTTCCTCATCCGCTTTTGATAGTGTCCATGCTTCTGCGCCGTACAACAGGACCGGGATGATAAGGGTCTTATATAGAGTCAACTTTGTCGTTCGGGAGAGGGCTCTATTACTCAGTTGCCTCCTGAGCCCAAAGAAACAGCGATTGGCAAGAGTGATTCTGCGTTTGATTTCGGAACTGATGTCGTTGTTCCAGGTCACTGCGGAGCCAAGGTAGACAAAGTCCTTAACTACCTCGAACTTATATCTGCCTATACAAACGTTCTGGCCGAGACGTCGGTGTTGAGCGTCCTTTTTTGATGACAGCATATATTTAGTTTTGACCTCGTTTACCGTCAGACCAACTTTCGCCGCCTCCACCTCAATACTCGCAAACGCCTCATTGACATCTCGCTGTGATCTACCTATTATGTCAATATCGTCGGCGTATGCAAGGAGTTGCGAGGATTTGAAATAGATTGTGCCTCTTCTATTGGCCAGTTATTTTTGCACAATCATTTCCAATGTGATGTTGAAGAAATCACACGACAGCGCATCGCCCTGCCTAAATCCTTTTTTGACATCAAAACTATCGGTAAGGTGTTCACCGATTCGGATGGAGCAGCGAGCGTTCTCCAAGGTCATCCTGCATAGTCTGACGAGTTTAGCAGGTATGTCAAAGGTAGACATAGCGTTGTATAGCTCGTCTCTAATTACGCTGTCGTATGCGGCTTTGAAGTCGACAAATAGGTGGTGAGTGTCGACTTGAAATTCATTGGTTTTTTCCAGTATCTGCCGTAGTGTGAAGATTTGGTCGATGGTGGCCTTCCCTGGCCTGAATCCGCACTGATAAGGACCTATAGCTTATTTACAAAAGGCTTCAGGCGTTCACACAAAACGGCAGAGAAGATTTTGTAGGCGATGTTAAGGAGACTTATTCCTCTATAGTTGGCGCAATCAGAGGGGTCTCCTTTCTTGTGGATCGGGCATACGATGCTGAGACTCCATTCCTCGGGCATGCTTTCCTCTAACCATATCTTACGGATGAGCTGGTGCATGCTCCCAACCAGGTCATCCCCAGCTGCGTTGAAGAGCTCAGCAGACAGTCCGTCTGCGCCAGCAGCTTTATTCGACTTGAGCTTCGATATGGCGATCTTCTCTGTGGTCTCCGTCGATTAGAAATGGATCATTCTGCCTGACAGCGGTATATTGACTAACATCGCCGTTATACAGTCTGCAGAAGTGGTTTTTCCATATTCTCAGCATCGACTGCGATTCTACTACTAGGTGTCCGTTCTCATCCCTGCAGGTTTCCGTTCTGGCTTTATAACCTTGGCATGTTCGCTTTATCTGTTGATAAAACTTTCGAACGTCACGCCTGCAGTAACACCTCTCCAAATCCTCAATCGCGCGCTTCTCATGCTCTTTCTTCTTTCTTCTAAGAAGCTTATGCTCCTCCCTTCTTTTTAACTCGTAGAGCTCACGAGCTGCTCTTGTTCTTTTATGCAGCGAGGCCTTATATGCATCCTTCTTCGCTGTATGAATCCTCCTGCACTCGTCATCGAACCAGGTGTTTCTTCGTGGTGGAGCCTTGAAACCCAAAACTTCGGATGCTTTTCAGGGCTTGTTTGCAAAGGCTCCCCTGCTGTTCTATTGATAGCGTGGAGGATTGAGGTGTATTGGAGAGCTTAAGGGAGACGCGATCGGTAAAAGTACGAGCGGTTTCTGGCGATAGTAGCTTTCCGACGTCATAACATTGTATTCTTACTCTACTCCGTTGCGTTCGTGATATCCGTAAGCGCATCTTGGCTACTACAAGACCTCGGAAAGTTCGAACATCAAGAATAGTGGAGGAGTGTCTGACGTCGATCGCGATGTGATCAATCTGGTTGGTAGTCGATTGATCAAAAGACCGTCAGGTGCCTTTGTGTATATCGAGGTGCGGGAAGCGCGTACTGGCTAGAAGGAGATTTCACCCCGTAGCAAGATCAATCAGCCTGTGTCCGTTATCGGAGGTGGTGTCGTGTAGGCTATGTTTGCCGATGACTCGTTCAAATATGCTTTCCTTACCCAGCTTAGCATTGAAGTCTCCTAGTACAATTTTGATGTCATAGCTGGAACATTGGGCATACGTTCTGTCTAGGAGATCGTAGAACTCATCTTTGGCTGAGTCATCCTTGTCTTCCGTGGGGGTGTGGACGCAGATCAGGCTGATGTTAAAAAATTTAGCCTTGATACGGATTGTTATGAGGCGTTCACTCACATGCCGAAAGCTTAGGACTTTTTGCCTTAGTCCACCTCGAACAACAAATCCGCATCCAAACAATCGTTGCCCTCTCTCCCTATAGCAGTCGCCGTAGTAAATATCGCAGTTTTTCATCCGCTTTATGCCCGGTCCATTCCATCGCATTTCCTGGATGGCGGTGATGTCCACTTTATAGCGGTCTAGGGCGTCCGCAAGTTGTTCGGCTGCACGTGGCCTGTTTAGGGACCTAACATTCCACGTACAAAGCCGATGATCATTGTCCTTTTTTCGTTTTTTGCAAGGGTCGTCAACTAATCCGGTCCGTTATATCCGTGGCTTGTGGTTGTTTCGGAGTTTGTGTTTTTTTTTACGGTTACGGCTTACTAGGCCGTAGCCCAACCGACTAATTCTGTTTTTTTTTTTGGCGCAGGAGGCTCGCCATTCGCCCTTCCCCGTCTGCAATTTCCATAGGAAATCTCCAGATGGCACCACGAGGAGGTGGGGATAGGACTTACTAACAGTGCCGCAAGATGTTCGACTGCGGTGGCTCTTCTCGCTTTTTAGCAGGCCAGCATCCGCCGGATAGATGCTACCCCTACGGGGCCTTTGTTAGTCCTTTGCCATTGTGTGGCCTAGTAACTGGCAATTACGACACCTCATTGGAGATGGAATGTACTCCTCAATCACAACTGTTTGGGGAGTTTGGTATAAGTCAAACGTGAAAAGCAACAATCCTGTTGCATGGTACTTTCCGTAAATTTTCCTTGTGAATTTGTATACTTCACTTACACCTTGGTTTTTCATTTCAGATACTTTTTCGGATTCCGAAACATTTACCAGCCAAGGGGCATATACTATGCCCTTGGAGGAGTTTAATTGCTTGTGAAAGGAGACGGTAACGGGAATTAAGTTAGCGAGATTGCTAATCTTAAGTAATCTATCTGCTATTTGTTGGTTTTTTGCTAGTAATAGGATACTTCCGTCTCTCAAGGGGAGAAATGCTTTCATAGTTGGTGCTGATGGAATCGATAGCTTTTTTAAGTACGAAAATACTCACAGATAAGAGGGGAGTTTCTGCGCTTTTTGGGGCGATTACTATAAATTTCAGGTTTTTGATGGTCTTTCTGGGCGGGAGCTAAGAAGCCGTGTTTATTTTTCTTTGCCCTAGGCTCGAGCGGCAGGTTATCAGACAAGCCGTCATAACAGCCTGGGGGCTTCTTCTTCGGCCCCGGTTTCTTACCGTACGTGAATTTAAATTAATCTTTGATGGAAGAGTAAATATATTAGCGAGAAAGTGCGTATATGTATGTAACAAAACCCCTATTTTTTGATGTTATATTTTGTTATATTAGAATTTTTGCGAATTCTGATTGAATTTTAATTATTCGGTCTTAGTTTGTCAGAAAACGTCTGACCTACTTCATGATACTACTGATGTAATAAAACTATTGTTGAATATCGTGTTGAAAACTGATTTTTTATTTTTTTAATATTTCAATGCAAGTCGCCCATTTGAATGTTGACAAAAGACGGCAACATCTAATACCGACTGTCAAATGCCTAGCAACATTCAGCTGAAAGAACTGTCAACTGGATGGGATCTACTGCAGGTTTGGTGGAAAAAGATTTTTATTTATCGGCTAGAATGCTACTCCTTCGTAGTGTTAGACGATTAGCAATTCCCAAACGTTGTGTCAGTCAATTATCCCCAGGAATACCTGCCGAGAGTTGTGAAAATCAGCAAAAAACCGTAAAATACCTGCGGATAAAACACCTTCAGACCAAGAAACCCGGCGAATCCTTCGGCATTCAAGTAAGTAAACATGCAAGGCTCGCTGTAATGCCAATTTATGATAAATTTTAGGGTTGGATTCAAAACATTCGCCGATTGAAAACGAATTTCTTCCTCGATGTAAGCGACGGATCAACGGCCGAGAAGTTCCAAGTAGTCGTGCCGCGAAATGATCAAACGAAAGCACTCTCCCCGGGTTGCACAATCACCGTGAGTGGGACGGTACAAACCGCACCTAATGGGAAGAACGAACTACACGCCAATGATGTCATACTCATAGGTAAGAGCAGATTTCCTTGATGTCAAGAAATGCTGAAAATCGCATCTTTAAGGTAACTCCTCGCTGTCGGATGGGTATCCCTTCGTTCCGAAGCAACAACACCCGCCAGAATACGTTCGGGGCTTTTTACACTTTCGTTCAAGAATCGAATATATTGCCGCTCAAATGCGAGTCAGGCATAGGGCCACGAAATCCATTCATGATTTCATGGACAAACAAGAATTCGTTCAAATTCACACGCCAATATTAACCACAAACGATTGCGAGGGCGCTGGAGAGGTAAAGGCACGTGTTCTTATCGTTTTTCGTAGCTTTAATCGTGAATTCTTTCAGATTTTCGTGGTCAAACCAGACAATGACAAGCTTCTGAAAGAAATGTCCCGTGAGGGCATACCGCTAGATGAAAGCTACTTCGATCAGAAGGTATTCCTCAGCGTCTCTGGTCAATTGCACCTTGAAGCTGCGTCATACGGTTTAGGCAACACCTACACTTTCAATCCGGCGTTTCGTGCGGAAAACTGCAAGTCGCCCCTACACTTGGCCGAGTTTTACATGTTCGAAGCCGAATTGGCGTTCATAAACACCATCGACGAGCTGACATCGTTCATAGAAACCATGTTAAAGGCAGTTGGCAAGAGTGTATTGGCAGAAAGCGGCGATGATGTTCGGTTTTGTCAACAAAAAGCTAATGCTCAAGTGGATCTATCCTGGTTAGACAATAATTGGAAGACGTTACATTACGAGGAAGCCCTTGCGATCCTCACAAAGCACCAATCAGCGTTTCAGACTGCATTCAAGCCCAACGAAGGGTTCTCGAAAGAGCAAGAACTCTTCCTGGTCGATCACTTTAAGACGCCTCTCTTCATCGTCGATTGGCCGGCGGAACAAAAACCTTTCTACATGCGACAATCCACATCAGATCCCACTAAAGTGCACGCTCTGGATTTATTGTTGCCCATCGTCGGTGAGCTCTGTGGCGGCAGCCTGAGAGAGAACAACTACGAGCTGCTTAAAGAGAAAACCCCGCCAGCGCTCCAATGGTACGTAGATCTTCGAAAATTCGGAGGAATACCCACCGGTGGCTTTGGACTTGGATTCGAGCGGTTCCTCCAGCTCCTGACCGGCGTCAAGAACATCCGCGATGTCATTCCCTATCCTAGGTACCCGCACAGCTGCAAAATGTAAATAAAAAAGCGAAAAACTACTTGCAACAAATGTTTCATTTATTCACATCGTCTCAATACTATTTCGCGTCACCCGTTGGCCGACAGGCTATCATGTACACCGGATACAAGCCTTTCGGAAAGCCTTGTTGTCTTGTTACTTTCACAATTTTAAAACCAGCTTTTCGAAGAATCACCTCAAACGTCTTGAGCGGTCGCGTAACCGACGAATCCTCTTCATCCAGCTCAACCTTCCCCGAGGTTGTGACGTTCTCTTTCATCACATAGTAACCGCCCTTGGTCAGTCCTGGTTGAATTCGCTTAAAAAAACTATACAAATCCCCATCAGGTAGGTGACCAAGAACCCATTGACTCCAGATCAAATCGTATTTAGCCTCTTCTGGGGTGAACTTCTGCAAACCCATGTTGTAGATCTTCCCCAGCTGATCGCTCTTGCAGTAATCCTTCGCAGTCTTGGCAAAATGCTCGTCCTGCTCGACGAGATCAACTTTCGTGAACAACGGCATGAGGAAGTTCTTTGAAACTCGACCAATTCCTGCGCCACAATCAAGCGCATAGTGCCGCGCGGGCAATTTCAACTCTCGTAGAAACTGTCTCGATCCACTGACGTCCGTGTGACTTATGTAGCCTAATCCGCCTAGCATCCCATTGACTGTGGCTGGCACTTGGGACCAGTATTTCTGTGCTTTACCGTAGAACTCCTTACCATCGCCGAACTTCGGTGTTGTGTGGGCGAGTATGCAGCTGGACGCTGTCGTTGTTGTTCCATTCTGAATTCCAACATTTTCGATGGCTTTGGCTAGGATTTCGGCAGAGTCTTGAGTGCTCATCCTTCGATTCGGGTGACAAATTAAATTTGCAAGGACGGGTGGTACGAATGGTCTTGAGCACGGATTTGTTTCGTATGTTGTTATTGACAGCGGTTGACAGTTGATCATAACCTCAAACAGGTTGCAGAAAGAAAAGCCTGGGACGCGTTCAGTGGGTAGTGCAGTAATTAACTCAGTCTCGTCTCTCGTTCGAAAATATTGAGAAAAAGTCGAAACAAAAACGGATAGAGGGAGGTAGGAAAGTGAGTTTAAAGTGAAGACTTGAATTCAATGCGCCTTTAACGGGAATAAGTAGAAAAACCGCTTGATAACTGAGCAAATGAATGCTGGGAATACATAAGCATTCAGAAAATAAAACACTACGCCCTGTTCATAGACATTTTCCGACATTTTTCCGGCCAGATCTTGATGTTCATTCGCGTTCGCTGTCGACAACCAATTGCCTACGTCCAACTGTGACTTTAGCCCACTCAAAACGAACAAACCAGCAACTGTCAAACGCTCGCATGAGATTTTTTCATGATACGGTATGTATATCAGCAGTAAACAAAAAAGTTTTTCGCAAGTGGTTCGTTTACGTCCCGTTTAATCGGCGATACAATATCTACCACATCGTCGTATCGTCTTTCAATTAAAAAATCAAGAAATGGCTATTAAGGTAGTCGTAATCACACTACTCATCAATAGTATCTACGCAGCAGTAGATCCTCCCGGAATCGATCCAGCCGGCTACGTAGCCTACTGTCCGTGCATGGGTAAGTCACCTGCCATTCACCTCAATCGACTAATTGGATTATGACAAAAGAAATTAATTTCCAGGTCGCTTTGGGAATCAAGTTGACCACTTCCTCGGATCTTTTGCATTCGCAAAAGCTCTCGGTCGAACCCTAATTGTACCGCCGTTCGTCGAGTACGAATACGGTCGGCCACATTCCAAACAAGTTCCCTTCACCGAATACTTTGAATTCAAACCGCTGCTCGAATTTCATCGTGCCATCACAATGGAAGACTTTATGAAACACTATGCGGATGAAGTGTGGCCGAAGGAGAAACGCACGTCGTTTTGCTACATCGAGCGACAGAGTCTGAACAAATCAAATACGAAAAAGGACTGCTATGCGAAGGATGGCAATCCGTTCGGACCGTTTTGGGACAATTTCCAAATCTCATTCGTGAATTCCGAATTCTACGGTCCACTACACTTTGACACTCATCACACTGAAATACAAACGCAATGGAATAGTAAGTACAACTCAAGCGCCTGGCCTGTGCTGGCCTTTACAGGAGCTCCGGCTAGTTTCCCCGTACAGGAAGAGAACAAAATCATACAGAAATACTTGGTCTTTACGGAGGAATATCGCGATCGAGCAAAGCACTTCATCAAAAACTATTTGCCGAAAGGTGCATTTTTAGCTGTTCACTTACGCAACGGTGTAGACTGGATTCGTGCATGCGAGCACATCAAGGACAGTAGACAACTCTTCGCCTCGCCACAATGTCTGGGCTACAATAACGAAAGGGGCGAACTCTATCCCGAGCTCTGCATACAAGATATCGATATAATAACCAGGCAACTGAAACGATTGATCAAAACAGTCAAGCACAGCTACAAGGATAATGAAATCAAATCGATTTTTGTAGCCTCCGATAGTAATCACTACATCAAGAATATCGCCGCTAGTTTCGTTCGGCAAAATATCACTGTTTTTCGGACAGATGGTAAGAGTCCCCATCTCGATTTGGCCATCATGACCATGTCGAATCACTTTATTGGCAATTGCATTTCATCCTTTTCGGCATTTGTCAAGCGAGCTCGCGACATCAAGGGATTCCCATCATACTTCTGGGCGTATCCGAAAGAGAGACGGGTTGCCCACTATGAATACAGTCTGTACGATGAAAAACCCTCGACATCAAGGTTCGAGCGTGAAGATCTGTAAAGTGGGAGAAGGTCAAGTCCTCACATTCAATGCATTTTTAAGCTTAAGTTGATTTTTTATTCAAATCTCGAATGAAAGGTGTTTTTCCTTCGTTTGTACTAATTTATATCCTCAGTTGGAGGTCCTTTTTTGTAGAATAAATACATTCCGCATGCACTGTGGTCAAGTTGTTTGTATTTGGTGTAATCGGACGGCGTGATATTGTACTACTCTCATCGAGGCTATACTCGACTATTATCACGGCGACTATACCCTACACTATCGACTATCGTCACGGCGGCGCTTGTACCCTACACTATCGTCACGGCGACGATACCCTACACTATCGTCATGGCGGCTGTACCCTACACTATTGTCAAGGCGACTATACCCTACACTATCGTCATGGCGACTCCCCACACTATCGTCACGGCGATTATACCCTACACTATCGTCGTCACGGCGGCTATGAGGATAGGTCACGGTGACTATACCCTACACTATTGTCCCCACATTATCGTCACGGCGACTATAACCTACACTATCGTCGTCATGGCGGTCATGAGGATAGGTCACGGCGACTATACCCTACTTTCGTCACGGTGACTATACCCTACTTTCGTCACGGCGACTATACCCTACTTTCGTCACGGCGACTATACCCTACACTATTGTCATGGCGACTCCCCACACTATCGTCACGGCGACTTTGCCCTACACTATCGTCGTCACGGCGGCTATGAGGATAGATCACGGCGACTATGCCCTACTATCGTCGTCACGACGGCTATGAGGATAGGTCACGGCGACTATACCCTACTTTCGTCACGGTGACTATACCCTACTTTCGTCACGGCGACTATACCCTACACTATTGTCATGGCGACTCCCCACATTATCGTCACGGCGGTCATGAGGATAGGTCACGGCGACTATACCCTACTTTCGTCACGGCGACTATACCCTACACTATCGTAATGGCGACTCCCCACACTATCGTCACGGCGACCTTACCCTACTATCGTCGTGACGGCGGCTATGACGATAGGTCACGGCGACTATATCCTACTATCGTCACGGCGACTATACCCTATACTATCGTAATGGCGACTCCCCACACTATCGTCACGGCGACTTTACCCTACTATCGTCGTCTCGTCGTCACGGCGACTATACCCTACTATCGTCACGCCGACTATACCCTACACTATAGTAATGGCGACTCCCCACACTATCGTCACGGCGACTATACCCTACTATCGTCGTCACGGCGGCTATGACGATAGGTCACGGCGACTATATCCTACTATCGTCAAGGTGACTATACCCTACTTTCGTCACGGCGACTATACCCTACACTATAGTAATGGCGACTCCCCACACTATCGTCACGGCGACTATACCCTACTATCGTCGTCACGGCGGCTATGACGATAGGTCACGGCGACTATACCTTACTATCGTCACGGCCACTCCTCACACTATCATCAAGGTGACTTTAACTATCATCGCCCCGGGCGGCTAGAGCCTACTATCGTCATGGCGACCTGGTCCTTGGTCTGCACGGACTGTTTCCTTAGTAAACGACAATAAAGCACGTTAAGAACTTCCAGGATGTGAATGAGCTCCAAGAGGTGAGCAAATGATTCAACGGCAGCAAGTCGCCTGGTTTGGATGGCATACAAAGTTTAGACCTTAAACCCGTCTGGAAATTCAAAGGAATAAGGACGTCAAAAACGTATCGACCTCTACCAAACTGGGGATTTAGATTCCTAATCAAAATTATTCTTAACTGGTGGAGTCCCACAAGGTTCTGTACCACGGTTGACCCGAGGAATGGTCAGGTAGATAGGAGCGCGGAAACGGAAATTGAAAAACCGAACATGTTTCGACAACCCTTTGGAATAGAGGAGCTAATGATGGACTTTGATCTTAAACATTTGTATGTTGTACTGAGGGAGGAAGACCGGATCCGTATTCATAGAGAGACGTGTGTTGCGGGAAAATTGTTTGAAGGACAGAATGGAACTGGCTATTTCGTCAGAGCATTTTTTGTGGAAATATCGATGAAACAGGGAAAAGCAAGAGACATTTCCGCGATGTTAGTTCCAGAGAATCTAATGATTTGATGATGCTGAAGTCTGCTATCAGTTTTATCGCGCGGCTTCGATTTCTGTCTAGTAACTGCAACGAGGTCATAGATCCACCGGACCCGGCCTTAAAAATTGTAGCTAGATCCAAGGGTGGAAGCAATACGCGGTCGTTCCTACTAAGTTTGTTAGTGACACACATACCCAGGATGGGAAACTCTTCGGTTTCTATGACAAACGTGCCATTCATTCAGTCGTTGGACGACAAAAGACAAAACTGCTTCGAAAGCATTGACGAGATTATTTATAAACACGAGAAAGAGTGTCGGAGACAAAGCAGAGCCCTGGGGGACACCAGCATAAAAAAGTAGATGTCGGACTTGCATCCGTCCAAAACAACTTGAATTGAACGATTCGAAAGGTGGTTTCTGATCCATTCAAGGATCGTCAAGAGACGAAAGGGATTCGTGCCAAGCCCTGTCAAAGACATGCCTTCAAATCTCCATTAAAGAGTTTTCAAGCGATTCAATATACGGTTAATCAGCATCTTGGAGAGGAAAGACATTAGTGAAGTGGGTCGACAGTTGGAGGGAAATGAAGATTTGCCTTTTTTCGAGATGGACTGATCAGATGCTGTTTTCCACATACTCGGATAGAGCCCAGAAGAGTAGGAAAGGTGAAAAACCTTACACAGTGGTTTTGGTAGTCTAGAAATATTCGGGAAATACAATCTGGACCAGTGGATATGTATAAGTCGATATCTTTGACAACCCTTGTAATGTCGCTTCCGGCTTCGTGAAGCGGTGGGGATCACTTAGGCCACGGTCCATTGTGCTACCACTTGAGTCCGCTTTGTCAACGAGATGGAAGTTCTTCCTCTTTCTCATCATGACACCTACTGCAATAGTCATTACATGGCTATCCTAATCTAGCGCCATGCTTCCCTAAAGTGTCTTGTTAGGACTCCAATTAGGCTGTTTTTTAAAAGGCTGGTGGTTCTACGTTGACAGTATCTGGGCCAGGTTTGTCTCGCGTAGTTGCATGAATCAAGGTCACGCCATTTCTCATTTGCCTGTAGCAGTGCGTGTTTCAAGATTTTATATTTGAGCGTTTCCTTTGGTTGATGGACATCCCCTTTAACAGTCGAGAACTCCAGTGTGGTGCCTATTTTAATTAGTTCGTCTGCTTCACAGTTACCTGGTATATCACTATGTCCAGGTGTTCAGCACGACGTAACAGCGCATTTGCTCGATAACTCGTTTAGAGATGTGCGGCAGTGCCTAACCAATTTCGGATGCTTTTATTCCCGCTAGGCTTGCTGTGTAGATCACAATGTCACTGTAGTCCAACGATCTCAAAGACAGCCAGTCGGCGGCCTCACGAATTGCCGTTAATTTATGTAGCTTGGAATATACTAGGTTGATTCGGCAATGTAAAGCTTTCGCCAATTTTTAAATTCGGTGCATAGACACCGTGGCGCAGTGGTTAGTGTGTTGGACTCTGACGGACGATGAGCATGTACGGATCCCGATAACAGCAACGCCATGGAATGTTTATTTCGCGGCGTTCCTTCTTGGCGGGGTATCGGCAAAACCCCGTGTAGTATAATTGCCATGAAAAAGCTTCTCAACTCACGCCGTTCAGAATCGACATTAAACTGTAGGTCCCTTCTCACACAACATGGATGATCGAGAGAAGCTTGTCTCTGGTCCTTCATGGCCTGTAACGCCGTCGAAGAAGAAGCATAGACACCGGCACCAACGTCATTGCTTACGTCTTGGACCCTCACTTAGATCACTAGTTTGGCGTAGAATACTAGTGTACCCTGCTTCGGAGAACTTCCAATGAGCTGATTCCTTAAGTCACACCCCCGATTTGTTTTGCTTTTTCCTTGCCAAAAAGATCCAAGGGGAATTAAGCATTGTTTCGAGAGCTGCAGTGGGGGTTGTTCGCAGTGCCCCCCCTTATAACGATGCATGCCATCCTTTGTACTCTACGTAGAAGTTTGGCATAGTAAGATCTGCACAGTGCGTCCACCAAACAAAGCAGCCTTACGTTAGTATAGATCTAACAACTGCGGTATAGAGCTAGTGTGTGATAAGGGGTTTGATACACCATCTGGTGCCCAAGGCTTTCTTGCTTGATGCGTTCTGCCGCATTCAATTTCCAATTGAGCCTCCTGTCGAGGCAAGGCATCTGGCGGGGTCTGCGAAATTAAAGTAAGTCACATTGAGTTTGGTGGAGTGATTTGAGGTATCTGCCGTTTTCTTGTGAACAAAACTAGCCCCGTTTTGGAGGGATTTTGAAGTGGTTGTGTGTTGATGTAAACAACGACGAGTATTTAATGTACATATTTGACATACGACCAGAAACTTTTGTACCGCTGGGACATTGAATGATTTTAGGCCTCAGTTTTTGGTCGGATTGGAATTTGACTCGTCGAATGTGTCATTTTGGGTTGTACATACTTTTTCCAGACTCTCTTCCTAGGTGGCAAAAATGTAGACATCGAGCGTCCATAGTGGGTAGTGATAAATTTTGTACCAAAATTGTAAGACAAATTGTCTTATTGGATGACCGTTAATGTCATTCCTGGTGGTCTGGAAAGGTAATGCGTGCATTAGAAATTCAATTAGGTGGATGCTTAGAGTACTCAAGTTGACTTATGGTTATGACGAATTAGAATGAATGCCTAAGAGGTCATCCCAGACGCGTAATCGTAATCATGAATTCAAAATGTCAAATGATCCAATAAGACATACCACCACACGTAAATCCACTTCCAGAAATTGCAGCTTGTCACTCCGCATTGCGCTTCCACCTAAGCCACAAACAATCTGCTGTCAAACACGACAGCGCCCTCTAACCTAATCCCAATTTCGAACATCTCTTCGAACAAACCACAAAAAACATAAACCAACAAAAAAAAATATTCGAAAAGGATGTAAAAAAGCAAACCTAAGGAAAAAAAAAACGTCCGGAGAAGTGAACGACGAAGAAAGGTCCGTGCAATGTGCAAACGAATTAAATTAAATCGAGAAAAACTGTTCCCCAAATTGAACAAATAACCCATTTCCGTCGCCCATTAACATCCGTGCGTGCGGCAAACGTTAAGTAACTCGCCCGCAGTGTGAAATTCACAAAATTTCAATTATTTTTAGCTTGCAATGACGTAAAAAAAGAGACAGAAAAACCATCGGCACATCGCCCGAAACGAAGGAAAAAGAAAGAAGGGAAAATACATATATTTTCTTCATTTCCCCCTATTCATCCATTCGCCACCATTCGTTCCGTCGTGTTTCTATTCGTTTTCGAATTCGCATTCTGTCAAAAATCAAAAAAACCTACAAAAAAAAAATAAACCAAAACCAAACGACAAAAGCGAGTGGCGAATATTTGGATGAAAGAAGGAAAAACATTTTTCTTTTCTCAATTTTTGTGTGTATATTTGCCGATTTTCCACCCATCCTGTGGGTGAAATGGAAACAACCAAGTTTGTGCGTGTTCGATCGTGAAAATTTGACAGAATAGTTGTTGCAAAATGAGTGAAAAAATCAAATGTTTGTTGGATAATCCGAAATGAATGTTGTTAAAGCAAGTGGATGTGGCTAGGTGGTGGTGTTTCATTTTTTTCTCGTGTTCTCTTCCCTTGCCCCCCTTTTTCGGTTCAACGTCGTCTTCGTCGTTGTCGTTTTTTTGTTTTACGCATTTGTGTACACGAATTCTTCGTATCGCGGAATGACATTCTCGAGAGAGAGAGAGAGAAACGAATTGTAGAAGAAAAAACGAAAAGAATTTGTGCCCCGAGTTCGTGTCCTGGAATATGAAGTTTTGAATAATAACCAACCAGCAATCGAATGAGAAAAAAAATTGTTCATACCTTGGTCGTGTTGTTGTTTAATATTCGCCTTGTCCAGGCCGAGAGCGAATGAGTAGTAAAGTGAGAAACGTAACCAAAACTTGAACGTAAAGAAGAACCCAAAACCTTTTCTTCTTTGTACATAAACAATGACAAAGAAGCTCCTCGATCCCTACACCGAATCGAGATATATATGACCAAAACGCTTTGAGCTTAGAGTTACAGTGTTTAGAATTGGTGTTCTGTCCCCCCTATCCATTGATTAGCCGAAGCGACCAGAATTTTTGGGGAGAATTTTCCATTTGTTTATGTGATTATCGGTCGCAGTGTGTGCGTGTGTGCGACACGAACAACGTAGAACACGGCAGCGAAAGGGAATCGTAAAGATTGTGTTTGGACCGAGCTGTGCATATATGCCTCCCGAACGCTACGAGGAGAATGTGCAATTTGCATAAGGTGGGTTTGAAGATGATGATTGTCGTCATTGTTAGCCGTTTGTTTTTGTTTTCATTATTGCATTTGATTTGGTGTGATGTGAAGCCTAGTCGACGTGGGCCAGGCTGAGAATAGTGTTTAAGCCAGTAAGCTCTCTGTTCAATGCTATTCTGTGTGCACATCTTAAGTGAATTGTGATCGTTTTGGCCTTGTTTGTGGAATGCATAGTAATTCACCCCACCCACCTTCTATTTTGTTTTTGTTTTACAACAAACTAATCCGTTCCACTCACTCGTACCTACATTACATATCTCTTTCAGAAGTAACAATTGAATCGAAAAAACTAAGAAATACCAGCTCAAGCAATCATGGAATGCGACGTGACCCCGGAGCAATTCCCTCGTAACCACGAGAAACTCCATACCACAAGCAGCGACTCATTCCAAAAGATCCAACTCCATTCGAGTTCGAGCACATCGAATCACAATTCATCTACATCGTCAACTAAACATTTCCTCGCCCAACCAACGATTCTTTATCCGCCGGTCAAGCATAAACTGCACAACTCATCCACATTGTCGTCGTCATCATCGTCCAAGTATGGCTCCACACATCCGTCGAGCGTCAGTGGCAACGATGAGTGTGATCCCCTCGCTCTGGACACACCACCACCATCGGTGGGCTCGTCTGGTAGTCCCGCCGTCCATCATCATCATCACATAGCACCGGCGAAACTGGTCAAACACTCTCATAGTCTACGACGTCATATACCACGTATCATTGTCAAACCCATTCCAGAGAAGAAATCCACGCTCGCCGCGTCATCGACAAGTAACAATCAATCCCAAATGAGTTGTCGATCGAAGAACAACATCGTATCGACGTCCGCACTATCATCCGCATCCTTAACACAAGCCACAACCACAATTTCCCTGCGTAGTACGCCCAGTACAACGGCACAAATGCAAGCGTCCACTATGCGCGAGGTGCTAGCGTCGATACCCGGCTTCAGTATGAAGCCAAGACGCCGTTCGAACAAAAAAATGTCGACGGCCGCACAAATCGAGCAAACAAAAGACGGCAAAATCGACCTGGAAACACCCGACTCGATACTGGTCAGCACCAATCTACGTGCCCTGCTCAATAAACAAACGTTTTCACTCCTGCCACCACTTTATCAGTACAATCTGATTCAACTACTGCCCAGCGTTGATCGTGCGGCAGCAATGGAAACGTCTGACTCCTTACTGGGCGGCATTCGTCTGGGCGCATCAAGCCTTAACAATGAGTTCTTTGCTCGCGCCTGTTTGGAATGGCGCGAACGACTCGCGGAAGGTGAGTTCACGCCCGAGAATCAAGTCAAACTGAAATCGGAAGCGGAAAAGGAGAAAAACAAATTAGATCCATGGAAACTGAAGCATTTCGAACCGATTTGGGGTGATAAGATCTCCAGTCGACGATGTAAAGTGAATTCCACTTCATCGGACGAGAATACACCGTCAATATCAACGACGTCGACAATCAATTTTATTAAGAGTTCAACGAACAAGAATATATTGGGCATTAAGCCGGAAACAACCACATCGGCTGATGTGACCTCGTCAACATCGCCGCATGCCTCGTGTTCCTCATCGTCATCATCTTCCTCGTCGACCTATTCATCGACATCGACGACAAGCTGTATCCTACGACCGCCTATCATCAAGACCGAACCAAAGTCGATTATCGAGTGTAGAATCGACAGTAAAATGCACGGCAAGGATGAAGCTGACTCAATGTCGAGAGCGCTTTTCTCGCAATTTACGTCAACCACCCTGAACACACCCATATGTACACCCAGTGATAAACCACAGACTGAAAAATCTCCAGCGAAGAGTGATGCTAATACAGTTACTCCTACTGTCACAGTTGCCACGACGAATGGCGGGCTGCTGAGCAGCGGAATTCTTTTCGAAAAGGAAGTGAAGTCAAGAGAACCGGATTTGTCTAAACTTCCGTCACCCCGAAGGGCTGGTAAACGTTCCACAGACAGTCCATCTTCCGGTGAAAGTAAGCAAGTCAAGTTCGAAACCGAAGACGAACAACCTGACCAACCACCGTGCGAAGAAAAATTCGATCAACCGCCTGATTCGCCCAAATCAAGTACAGATTCGACCCCACTGGATGCCGATGAGGACCTGTTGATTACTAATGTACTCGAGATGACGGCCAACGAGGAACAGCAACAGGACGATGTGAACGGCGACGAGACACAGGGCGGCTTGTCGACAATCGAGGATGATTTTCCGTTCAGTAATTGTGATTTGGGCGCCACAAACAGTGGTGATGCTTCGGATTCCAATATCGTCCCGACAATAGCCACCGAAGTCGTGGGTTCGGAGGGAGCATTTAACGTTCCAGTGTCGGAAAATGCATTCAGTTTCTCTGACAGTTTGTTCAATAGTTTCCAGCAGCAATTGCAACCGCAACAGGTGCATGGTGTGCAGCAACATTTGACACATCATGTGACAGGCGACCCGAATTCGCCGACGCTGATGCAGATACCGGCCGATATGGTCGATCAGTTTATCGTATCAGATTTGGCGAATAGTAGCGGCGTCGGTGCAATGCTCACTTGTTCGGACGAGAACGAGAGCAATAGCACATCGGCAATGATCGACTGCAATGGCGGTGCGAGCAGCGGTGAGAATAGTACCAGCATTAGTACCTGTGATAATCTGGCAGAAGCGATTGAGACGAGCATAGTGCAAGCAGCTGTTGGTGCTTTGGACGAGGATGATCCCATTGAACAGAAATTTGCTGACGCCGAAAACTACGTTCTCGAATCGGGCGAAGTTAGCACTGACAGTGGAGGTAAGTACTAAAACTTGTTCTAAATCGATTACTAAACCCAATAACCCTCTTCTAACAGAGACAATAACGAACATAGACCTACCAACGCCGAAAATCATCAATGAAGGAGATCTGTTCAGCTCACTTGGCCACGGTAAAACCCTTTGATGTGCTTTTGGGTACGATTTTAACACAAAGTTTTCCTTGCAGTTATGATCTCCCAGGAATGTGAGAATATCTATGAAAACAACAAAACGACAATGACGATGGCAAGCAATTCCTCAGCGATATCTTCTTCATCGTCATCCTCATCCTCCCCCGCTGGTTGTTCTACACCTCCGCTTATGATCATGACCACAACAGCCCACCACCCGCATCCGTCGCCAAATATCGACGATACGCAGACCCGTGAGGATATGTTCCATCACGTGCAGCACGATTGGAATTTCGGATTGAAGATTAACTCTTCGGATCATTCGCCTGCTTCGACGCTTATAGGTGATAGGAATAGTCAATTGCCTGACATACCGGAAATTACCGAGGACGAATCGTTGATGAAAGAAGACGAGGAGCTACAGCAGCCGCATGAATTGTTTCAGGAACACCAGGATTTCGGAATCGACATTGGAGACGTGAGTATTCCCTTTAATCAAATTTTTTCCTCATGAATTCCATCCAAATGTCGGTCATTTTAGATTTCAACAGATGAGATGGAAGTACCCATAACGGCAGCAGAAATGGAAGTCTCCAGTACAGTGGTCAACAGCAATTCGAATGACAGCAGTACCGACGCGAATATGTGCGCACCTCCGCCCCTTCCACATTTACCCGGCAGTAAACTTCTCTTGGACACAAATGGGCATGTTATTGGCAACTTCCTGATGCAACCGCATCGTCAACTCACCCTACAACAACAACAGCAACATATAGCATTCCAAAACAATCATTCACAGTCCAAGCAACAGGCCAAGAAGTTGCTGGAAAGCTCTCCCGCTGTTCTTCCTCATTTTAATACTGTTCAACAAGCACAACACCAACAGCAGCTGGTTTTAGACAATTCTCAACAATTGCAATACTCACCAAGCCTGGAACAGTCGTCGCTCGACCAACAACAGCGACAATTTCCCAGTCCTTCGCAACCACAACAGCAAAACAATACCTTAATGCCTTCATCGTCAACAACCACTATAGCTCAGTACCAGTCACAGCAGCAATCTCAACAACAACCTCAGCAAATGCAACATCAACAGCAGCTCCAATCGGCCGGCAAATACATGCCCAAGCAAATCACTGTGAGCATGCAACGCTCCCAACAGCCAGTATCGTCGGGGGCTACAACAACGACCTATATCAATCCGACGACGATAAAAGTCCTCTCCAGTACCGGTATACCGTCGACCATTGCTCAGCAGCGTCCGAAGATACCCAGCGGTAAAGGTCGTAAGCCGACAAATAACAAACTTCCACCCGGGGCGGTCAATTTGGAGCGAAGTTATCAAATTTGTCAAGCAGTCATCCAGAGCAGTCCGAATCGCCACAATTTGACTGCGCAGCTACGTCCACCGTCAGCGATCCTTGCGGCTACATCTAATACGACAACTAATGTGTCTGCACCGCAAGTGACCGTGTCGACAGCCTCGTCACCGCAGGTCAAGACCGAGGATGGCCAGAGTATAGGCACGGCTCCTCCACCTACGATTGGCAGGACGGTGTATAAGGTGAGTTTGCAAATATTGCTCGCGTAATAGGAATAGATCGCTTGATTTTCATTTGCTTTAAGGTGATTGGGCCGCGAATGGGATTCCCGCGCAAGAAGTTTGTTCAGCGGCAGCCGTCACCGACGTTAATTCGTCATGTATACGGCCCCAGTGGAACGGGACTGGTACACCAGCAACATCAAGCTGAAATTCAACAGAATGGCAACAATCAGTATGTGTTTGTGCATCGAGCGAATGTCGGAGCGGCAGACAATCAAGCGCCTCGAGCTTCAAGCGCACCGCCTTCTCAAAATCAGGTAAATTGCTTATAACCACCAAATGCGGAGGAAAGCAATTTATTTTTATTTTGTAGCTTCAGGGGCTAAATGGAGTGCCAATAACTGGACGAGGCCGCCCTGCCTCTGTGGATGTGGATACATCGAAGACACTGCACGACATTCAGCAGACCATTGCGACTGCCAATAGTCCACAAGTGAGAAGAGTGATCAATCAAGGTGCGTAAACGATTCCTTATTTATCCTATCAGTATTTGCCTGTTTGTCATAGCTTAACTCAACGACTGTCTTAACTTAACTCAATGACTGACTGTCTTAGCTTAACTCAATGACTGTCTTAGCTCAACTCAATGACTGTCTTAGCTTAACTTAATGACTTACTTAGCTTAACTCAGTCAATGACTGTCTTGCTTAACTCATTCACTGACTGTCTAAGCTTAACTCAATGGCTGACTATCTTAGCTTAACTCAAAGACCAGCTGGCTTGGCTTAACACAATGACTGTCTTAACATAACTCAATGACTGTCTTTCCTCAACTCAGTGATTGTCTTAGCTTAATTTAATGACTGTCTTAGCTTAACTCAATCACTGACTGTCTATGCTTAACTCGACAACTGTCTTAGCTTAACTCAATGACTGACTGTCTTAGCTTAACTCAATGACTGTCTTAGCTCAACTCAATGACTGCCTTAGGTTAACTTAATGACTGTCTAGCTTAACTCAGTCACTGACTGTCTTAGCGTAACTCAACGACTGTCTTAGCTTAACTCAATGACTGACTGTCTTAGCTTAACTCAATGACTGTCTTAGCTCAACTCAATGACTGCCTTAGGTTAACTTAATGACTGTCTTAGCTTAACTCAGTCACTGACTGTCTTGCTTAACTCATTCAGTGACCGTCTAAGATTAACTCAATGGCTGACTATCTTAGCTTAACTCAATGACTGGCTGGCTTAGTTTAACACAATGACTGTCTTAACTTAACTCAGTGACTGTCTTACCTCAACTCAGTGATTGTCTTAGCTTAACTCAATGACTGTCTTCGCTTAACTTAATGACTGTCTTAGCTTAACTCAGTGACTCACTGTCTTAGCTCAACTCAATCACTGACTGTCTTAGCTTAACTCAAAGACAGTCTTAGCTTAACCCAATGACTATCTCCCGAAATGCATTCTAAAAATCAATTTCTACTCCTTACAGGCGGAATTACCTATATAGACGCGTGCGCTAATGTCATCGACCAACAGGCCAGCTACATAGTTTCCGCCACCACCACGGCCACCACAGCCGGAGCGACTGTCACTGGGACAGCCCTAACTGGCCAATCATCCGACAGTCCACCAACAAGTTGTGCATGCTCACTAAACGCCATGGTCATATGCCAGCAATGCGGGGCCTTCTGTCATGACGAGTGCATTGGTGCGTCCAAACTCTGCGTATCATGTGTCATCAGGTGAGAGAACACCATCAATGGTCCTCACATCAAGCTAACACCACTGGCTCTCAGTTGATACTCGTTTGTCTTTTGTCTCTGCCTTCAATCGATATTTAGTAAATTTTGCATAATAATAGTACGTAGTGAACCATAAGAACTCAATACCTAATTAGAAGTATATATCTACTCAATGATAACGTTGTGATTACGTTCAATATTACACAATGACGCTACTGAGGCAAAAAAGTATAGATAATACGAATACATAAAGTATCTGTAGGATTTTGCAATGTAATCCACAAACTCTACGAGTACACGCAACATAGAACGCAAAAGAAATGTTAATGTCATTCGAAGATAAAGAAATATGTAAATAGTGAAAAACAGAATAGTGACAACAGACATGGGCGGTAGTTTTTTGATTTTGAATGACTTGACTGATCAGTTCTTCTAACCCCCTCCAATCTATCTCTCGCTCTCCTATCTCTCTATCTATATACGAAACGTCCTGCCTGCTGCTCCCCTGTACATTATACATAGTATGTCTGTTTCCTGTCGCCTTTATTTATTTTTTAATTTTATGTTTAATACTAGGCAAGAAAGAAAACAGCGGAAAATAGGTATTTATTAAGAAATAAAAGAAAGACGAAGAAAAAGTAAACGGAAATCGGTAAAACCAGCAATGCAAGGACATTTATTTGCGCACACACCAACTAGAGGCACATGTTTAGACGTAAAAACATTACATTTTAACGATTAACAATACATTTTTCTCATATAATTGCAATTTATTTAATTTTCTCCCATTTTTATACGTATGCGTAGCGCTAAAAACAATTAAATTAAGAAATCTGTAAAACGAACCACTCTCACGACGATTCTCATTGAATTTCCTTAATTTCTAAGCGATCAAGTTAAACGAGAATATTTTGTAAATACATTTCCTCGTATTGTCCTTAATTATTAATATAATTATGTATCCTCCTTTTACATCTATCTACTTATTGATAATAGTATACTTTGCAATTGTAAATATTCTAATTTAGTTCTGTTGATTTGTTTTCGAGAGGAACAGTATTGTTTTTGTTTTTTCCTTAAACAAAACAACTTGAGTACAGTGAAAATGGACAACACACATATTTTTATATATTTAAACTGAATCTATTCTCCTGTAAGTTGTTTATAAATACATGTATTTACTTCGACAAACAAGAGTCGTATAATTAACTTGTAAGTGAATAAGTTTCGAAAGATCAACAACACACAACACGCATATTCGTCATCTTCATCCTTGTCATTCCCATCGTCATCAAGTTTCGTATCGCATTAGGTTAAGACTCGTTTCTAAGTACATTTTATTAATTTTTTTGTTTTATCTCTATGCATCTACACGCGATCCAGTTCGTGCGGAGATTACCATTTTTTTTTTATACATTCACTTGTTGCTTTTTAGTTGTCTTTATATTTGATTTTATTTAATCCGAAAATAGAAGAATAAAACAAAAATTAAGAGGAAAATAAGAAGAAACAGATATTAATTAAACAAAGAACGTTATGAGTTACGGTTACAGTTTAAATGCGAAGGAAAACCTAAAAAGTGAACTTAATTATATAAAAAAGGAAAATGCAAAAAACCAACAAAAAAAAAACCACAAGAGATGAAATTCAAATAAACATATATTCTAATGTGAAAGATTAGATATTAAAATAATAAAAAAACCGAAAACAATTAAAAAAATCTTTTTCTGTCATTTCGATCTGTTGGCGGTTTGGTTTTGTTTGACTGGAGCTGAAGGAATGGAATTTCCATTAGAAGATTGTTGTCCTAGTTCTGTGAATGTATTCTCCCAATTAGCACTTTTCATTCCCTTGCACTCAATTTCTCAATACTCTTGCTTCTCAAACTAACTTTACTATTCCACTTCTACTCCTATTCGACTACAACTCCTACTGATTCCACTCATACTACTCCACTTCTTCTACTCCCATTACTCTTTCTCCCACTACTCCTACTCCAACCACTCTTAATCCTACTACTCCTGTATTTGCCACTCCTACACCTGCTACCCTCACCCCAACTTCTCCTTCCTTCTACGCCCATTCCCTCTACTACTACTTCCCTGACTCCCGCCAATATGTTCCCTGACTGCTTCTATATGGTCTTCAAGCCCGCCTATGTGGTATATGACTCCCGCCAATATCGTCTCTAACTCACGCCTATATGGTCTCTGACCCTCGCTAATTCGATCTCAGACTCCCGCCAATATCGACTCCAACTCACGCCTATATGGTCCCTGACTCCCGCCAATATCGTCCCTAACTCCCGCCTATATGGTCCCTGACTCCTGCCAATATCGTCCCCAACTCGCGCCTATATGGTCCCTGACTCCCGCCAATATCGTATCCAACTCACGCCTATATGGTCTCTGAGTCCCGCCAATATCGTATCCAACTCACGCCTATATGGTCTCTGACTCCCGACTATATGGTCCCTGACTCCGGTCAATATCGACTCCAACTCAAGCCTATATGGTCCCTGACTCCCGCCAATACCGTTTCTAACTCCCGCCTATATGGTTCCTGACTCCCGCCAATATGTTCCCTGACTGCTTCTATATGGTCTTCAAGCCCGCCTATGTGGTATATGACTCCCGCCTATATGGTCCCTGACTCCCGCCAATATCGTCTCCTATTCACGCCTATACAGTCTCTGACTCCCGCCAATATCGTCTCCGAATCCCGCCATTATGGTCTCTGGCTCCCGCTTATATGGTCCCTGACTCCCGCCAATATCGACTCCAACTCCCGCTTATATAGTCTCCGAATTCCGCTGCTTTTCTAATGGAATGATCGTAGTAGGAGGGAGTAGTTAGGGTAAGGGTAGTACGTAAAGCGCGGTTTACATTGAACGATTTGTCGTTGTGATTTGCTTGACAACCGTGGTTGAACGACAAATTGTATATGCACGACCAATGTGAACGCTCTAGCTACAAGTCGGTACGATTTGTAGTCAGGAAGTTGAACATTTCCAACTTTTTGCTTGCTTGAACGACTTGTCGTAAGGTGTGAACAGTTGTCGTACAACTTCAGAACATTTTTTCACTTTTGCTTGTGCGTTCAGAGAATCAACACCAACTTGGAGCGGAATGAACGATATGACTTCGAACAAAGAAATATAGTTTTGGTTTGATTTTTTCGTATGAGGAATTATTTTTCTCAGTAACTCATCATACGTTACTATCAATTCGCAAATAATTACGAAAATCCTCTGGCAAATATTCGTGAAATTCTCTTAACAGTTACCCATGAGAAATTATTACGTTTTCCGACCCATGGTTTAATCCACATTCGCTTTTTTTCTTCATTTTCGAGTATTTCATCAATAATCATACCTGTAACCAGAGCATGCGCCGCCATGTTAATACTTCGAAATTTCTATCGCAAGTGAAGTCGGTCAAGCAAGTTGTATGGTGTGAACGCTACGCATTATTTGGTCGTCAAGCAAATCGCAACGACAAATCGTTCAATGTAAGCCGCGCTTAAAGGAGTGGCAGGGGTGATAGTGTGTAGTAGGATTAAGAGTAGTGGGAGTAAGAGTAATAGGAGAAGAAGTAGTGGGAGTAGTAGTAGTGGTATTAGTAGGAGTGGGATCAGTGACTTTTAAACCCACCATACAGCCACATGTAAGATTCTCATTCACTGGCGAAGTGACCCTGGAGAGCCAAGCTACCCATACGACCACTAGGGGCCAGACAGCTGGCGACCCCAGAAAGACAGGGACCGGTCATGCAGCCTGCCACCCGGCCATACACGAGCGGAAAGCTTCACTGGCGGCTTGGCCCTAGAAAGTCAGAGCCAGCCAGAGGCAGCTGTTGGCCCACTGGTTGTGATCCTAGGAACCCGAGCAGCGGAAATCAGAGACTATTGCCCGTATCACCGTTCGCGAGTCGAACGAAAAATGAGTCGAGTCACACAAATTCGTATCACCGTTCGCGAGTCGCGCAGATGGCATCCGATAAATGAACAAGATGGGAAACCTTCGTACGTCTGCCCTGTGATCGCCGCTGGGGTTGGTTGTTGCTTTTGTACTATAAAGCGGCCCCTAGACGCTTAATAATATTGTGCGATATTTGATATTGCACAATATTATTGTTCGCCTGTAGATAATATTGCAAGATTGTGCGATATTATGCAGAAAATCAAAACGCTGTTGACTTTTATTACAAATATGAGCGGTCAACTAAATTATTGGGGAAAATATTGAACCGTCTGGGGCAGCAAGCTAATAAAATTGTGCAATATTTTGCACAATAATATTGAGCGTCTAGGGGCCGCTTTAAAAACGACGCTTTTGACTTAGAGTCAAGACGTCGGAACAAGGCAGAATGACATACTCCAGACGCTGTCAAACCGCAACGCGTTTGTAGGGGCTAGTTGTCAAAATGTCTGTCAAAAGCCATCAGATTGCCATCTTGTTCATTTATCTATGACTCAAATGTCACAATTTCGACGAACTGCGATTTCACCGTATCACCGTTGGCGAACGTTCGACTGGATTGCTGTTTCTTATGTCAAATCAGTCGAACACAAAAAGTGTGTGGCTGGGAGGCGAACGTTTGCTACATTCAAAAGAAACATTTGTAGCAATGACAGAAAATATGAAAATGTAAGTAATAACAAATAAAATGCATGGATTTCAAAGTAGTTGGCGTTTATTTACTCATTTTCAACAAATTTTTTAGTACAAATCGTATCGACTTGCAGTATGGGGCGTTCAGATTGACGATTGGCAGTTCAAACCAGGGATAAACAAGGCATCTAGTCAATCGTACAGTGTGAACCATAGATAAATGAACAAGATGGAAAACTTTCGTACGTCTGCCCTGTGATCCCGGCAGGGGTTGGTGTTTTTCGTTTTTATTACACCGATACTATGCGTGTTATTCTCCGTTTAAAGTGGCCCTTACACGATCAATCAGTTGACATCATGCATCGTGTCCGTGTGAAAATTGGGTGAATTTCGGTCGTCTACGGACGTGCGATGAGTGATTCGGACAACGGTATTGCCTACGTTGTTCTAGCACTTTGGGTAAAGAATAGAATGGCAAAAAAGAAGAGAATTTGGATGAAACAGTGGTTAAAAAAAAAAGGAATCAGTTCACTCATGAAAATCTTTTAAGTGAATTAAAAATATCTGCATCTCCCGTTCTTCATACTCCTTCAATTTCAATTTTCCGCTCCCGACAGACATCACATCACATTCCACGCTCGCGACACCATATCTGCACGACACACAATAAGCTCATTTGGTCAATCCAATCCTTACACACGTCAATCAGCATGATAATGGTCATGCAATATCAAAAATGTTTTGATTTTTGTCATTCGGTCACCAACGAATGTGTGTGACGCACTCAGACGCATTTTCACAAACACACGTAAAGAATTGATGTCATTCGATTGATCGTGTAAGGGTACCTTAAAAACGACGCTTTTGACTAACACAATGATAGTCTCAAGACGTCGATGTGTAGAGTCAAGACGTGCGTCGGTACCAGGTCGGAACAAGGCAGAATGTCAGTCAAGGCGCCGTCAAACCGAAACGCGTTTGTAGGGGCTAGCTGTCAAAGAAATCAGATTGCCGTCTCTATGTATTTATCTATGGCGTGAACGCCGCTAACCAGTGAATTGACAGTCAATCAATTGTCAGCGAGTAAATTTGGGTGAATTTCAGGCGAATGAAGAGATTCGTGAACCGTGATACCTCTATCAGCTTAGTTCGCCTGGGAGTTCGACGGCTGGCGAACGTTCGACTCGCGAACGATGATACGGGCATATATAAGCTGGAGTTGGAGTCGATATTGGTGTAAGTCCGGGACCATATAGGCGGAAGTCAGGGACCATATAGGCGGGAGTTGGGGACGATATTGGCAGGAGTCAGAGACCATATATGTAGGCGTGAGTTGAAGACGATATTGACGGGAGTCAGCTACCATGTAGGCGGGAGTCAGAAACCATATGGGCATGAGTTGGAGACGATATTGGCGGGAGTCAGGGACCATATAGGCGTGAGTTGGAGTCGATATTGTCGGGAGTCAGGGACCATGTAGGCGGGAGTGAGAGACCATATAGGCGAGAGTCAGGGACAATATATGCAAGAGTACGAGACGATATTGGCATGAATCAGGGACCCTGTAGGCGGGAGTTAGAAACCATATAGGCGAGAGTCAAAAACTATATAAGCGGGAGGTAAAGACCATATGAGCAGGAGTTGGAGACGGTATTGGAGGGAGTTAGAGACCATATAGGTGGGAGTCAGGGACAATATAGGCAGGAGTACGAGACGATATTGGCATGAATCAGGGACCATGTAGGCGGGAGTGAGAGACCATATAGGCTTAAGTTAGAGACCATATAGGCGGGAGTCAGGGACAATATAGGCAGGAGTACGAGACGATATTGGCATGAATCAGGGACCATGTAGGCGGGAGTCAGAGACCATATAGGCTTAAGTTAGAGGCCATATAGGCGGGAGTCACTGACCATATAGGCGCGAGTTGGAGACCATATAGGAGGGAGTCGGGGACCATATGGCCAGAAGGGAAATACCTTAAGGGCGGGTGTTAGAGAACATACGGGAGTTGGAGACGATATTGGCAGGCATCCAGGACCATATACGCGCGAGTTAGAGACAATATTGGCGGGAATTAGATACCATGTGGGCGGAAGGGAGAGACAATAAGAGCGGGTGGTGGAGACCATTAAGGCGGGGGTCAGATACCATAAGTGCGCGAGCTAGAGATCATATTTGGGGGAGTTAAAGGCCTTTAAAGACGGGGCAGATACCATATTGGCGAGAGTTGTAGATGATATTGGCGGAAGCTAGAGATCATAACTATGCGAGTTAGCGACGATATTGGCGGAAATTAGAGAGCCAATACTGAATCGATGACGACTGCAATTATAGTCACGAGAGCTTCTCTGACCTTTCCATAGCTTAGGTCTGAAACCATCTTCAGCGCTGTAGAGATGGTAACGAAGCAATTACTGACAGCGAGTTTTTTTTTTTTTTTTTTGTAGCCAGAAAAATTCATTATTGACTACCTTTTATAGCAGTAAAAAAATTTTTAATCCAGAACTCTTGCAACATGTTCCAAGAAAGTAATGTATTGGCACCACTTTCATCGAACTGTCAACGATGAATCCATCTGATCGCTGTCACTAGATCTGTGTTATTCTGGCTATTAGCAGGTTATTAGAAGTGGTCAGGCCGACTTTTTATTTCATAATACCTCAATTAAACTTTGATCAAACGTCCATCTTGTAAGCGAATCCAGATAACACGAATTTCTAGTGGCTTTGTCAGCATTAATAACACGAATTTCTAGTGGCTTTGTCAGCATTAATAACTTTTTTCCAGCTAATGTCATCGCACACATTCAGCCAGAAGAAGTTCATACCGACACCACCGGAGAAGGGCAGTTTCCCATTGGATCACGACAATCTATGCAAACGCTACTACCTGAAGTACATGAGCTGTTTGCGTACTAACGACGACGACAATTCCAAGTGCCGCCTACCAGCTAAGGAGTACTTGTCCTGTCGCATGGAAAACAACTTGATGGAAACAGTTGAATGGTCAAAGTTGGGTTTCGTCGAGGACAAGAAGAAAGTCGATAACGCGTCCCAGTAGTTTATTGTTTACCCACGCAGTTAGTTTGTTTTTTTTAGAAGATAATGGCGAAGAATATACTCATCGGGTGCTCCGGTAGCGTAGCAGCCATGAAATTGCCGGTATTAGTCAGTCAGTTGTTCAGCATTAATCCAGACTTCAACGTAAGAAATGACTGCAGTGTCGGGTGTCGGTTTACACTAATTGTTTTGATTTCAGATTAAAGTGATTGTGACAGAGCCAGCAAAGCATTTCTATAATCCTGAGGACATCCCGCCGACAGTAACAGTTCTAACCGACGAAGATGAGTGGAAGCAGTGGCATGCTCGTGGCGATCCAGTGTTGCATATAGATCTAGGCAAATGGGCTGATATCTTTGTGATCGCACCGCTTGATGCCAATTCCTTGGCGAAGATATCGAATGTGAGTGTGAAGTCGTTATCTTAAAATTCCATACCTGTTGACTGTCCCCATTTGACAGGGCATTTGTGATAATCTACTCACGTGCACGGTACGCGCTTGGGATTTCCCGAAGCCCCTTCTCTTCTGTCCTGCTATGAATACTCGCATGTATGATCATCCTTTGACGTCGGAGCAAATTGGGAAACTAGAGAGCTGGGGATACCACGAAGTGCCAGTGATTTCGAAGACCCTAATCTGTGGCGATACTGGACATGGTGCTATGGCTGATGTGCATACTATTGTTGAGCATATAATAGAGAAGTTGGATTAGTTTGTAGGTCGTTTTTTCTAAGTAAATTTTATGTGAGGAGGTGTTTGATGTGAGTTGGGAGGAGAAATCATGTTTTAGTTGCTAAAGCACTTTGCCAATTAAAGCCAGAACGGCCATAATGTCCACTGTTGAAATGTGGATAGCAAAGTCTTCCTTATTTACAAAACACAGCGGTTCCAGTCAGTTCGTTTTCTCTGCTATTATTACTAGCAAGTAAACACGGCGGTTGAGACTTGACCTTTCCTAAAGGCATCGAAATAGCTACAACCCATGAAGCTAAGCCTGGTGCCAGTGCAGAAAATGATTAGGAGCGAATAGCTCCTATTTTCAACTATCAGCTTCCATATCTTATCGGTAAAGAAATGAAAAAAGGAAACAACAGTCACTTGGAAATTCAGACTTTATAAGGCACTGGATGATAAACTCATCACTGATTTAGAGGAGCGCTTACGGGCGTTTCACTGTGAAGAATAATAAACGAAAGAAACTCGTTAGTTTGCAAGCCGCGAGTACTTGAGAAACACAGGTAAGTAATGGATAAGAACATTAAGTCCGCAGAGCCAGAAGACTGATAAATTAGGGGCTCCAACACTGGCATAATCGTTTTGAAATGTATTGAGAGACAACGAAATTTTAATGTTGTCTCCATCTGAAATCTTTTTAAATATTGCTGATCGGCTGCCTTTCAAGCAAAAGCTTACGGGACGAGGTTGTCACTATACTTTCGATGCCTTCCACGAAACATCAGAAAACGGATACAGGCTGGCTGACTTTGTGACGGAGCTTGATCACCTAGTACACGTACACGATTACCCCATCTCGACATTCATAAGGGGACCAGCGGAGCCAACGTTGACTCGGATCATTACCTTGTTCCAACCAAGTTACGGATAGATTTATCTCGCACATTGCGGAGTCGAGTAAGACCAACGAAATTTGACGTCGGAGAGCTTCAGTCGCAATCCACCGCCAGGATTTTCGCCGACCATGTCTCCCTTAAGCGCAAACCATGAAACTTCAATGGATATGGTGCCAAAACGCCATCAGAGATACTGCCTCTGATTTCCAGCTACCACCTAGGAGAAAGCCTTGGTTTGATGACGAGTGCACAGGCTCATGTTGAAAAACAGAACGTATACATGGCGATGTTGCATCGACGGACGAGAGCCACTCGTGAGCCCTACGAACGAAAAAAAAAAAGGGAGCAGCACGCGCTTTTCAAAAGGCACAAGAAAGGAGATCAAGGAGATAGAAAAATGTTATCACAGGAATGACGCTCGGAAGACTAGACAAGACCGCTATTTCTTTGGGCTGAAAAGGTAATTGAGAAGTAGAGTACCAAGACCCCCTACAAAACTTTAATCATTCCGGTCCTGCTTCATGGCGCAGAGGCTTGGACCCTATCAAAAATGGATGAAGAGTATATGGACGCTTCGAGAGAAAAATTCTGCGTGTAATCTTCGGTCCCGTTTATGTTAGTGGAGGTGGAGGTGTAGAAGCGCCGAAAGTGGGTCTAAGTGTAAATGGGGACAAGACCAAATATATGCTGTCATCCAAGAAAGACGCGCAACACCGACGTCTTGGTCAGAACGCCACCTTCGGCAGCTATATTTTTGAAGTAGTCAAGGACTTCGTCTACCTTGGCTCCGCTGATATAAAACGCAGAATAACTTTTGCCAATCGCTGCTTCTTCGGGCTCCAGAGGCAATTGAGTAGTAGAGACCTCTCTCAAAAAACTAAGGTTTCCCTCTACAAAACCTTAATCATTCCGGTCCTCATCTACAGATGAAGAGGCTCTTGGACGTTTCGAGAGGAAAATTCTGCGTGCAATCTTTGGTCCCGTTTGTGTTAACGGAGAGTGGAGGAAGAGATTCAACCAAGAACTGTACGGGCTGTACAGCGACATCGGCCTAGTTAGACGTCTTCGGAACCAACGTCTAAGATGGCTGGGCCATGTAGGAGCGAATGGACATCAACGCTCCGGCCCGAAGAGTCTTTGACTCCAACCCTGAAAGAAGACGCGCCACGCGATACACTATCGTTTGGCGAGAGGAGTGGGGGGATTAAATTGGTGCGTGTGATTTTGTATGATACTAGAAATATATAAAAACGGCAGGAACTGGTAGGTATAGACGTAGGCAGGTGTAGGCAGTTCAAAAACCCAAGCATTTTTGATCACATTTACATCGAGGAAGGTATGGTCAGAATTAAGAAACATCTGTTTTTGGTAGTTAGATCGATATTTACAGCCAAATTGCTGCTTTGGTTTCATTCTTTGCATGGAAATTAAGCGACTAAGATTGTACTTTGGCCAGTACAAAGACTAGATCAACCAAAGACGGCATTGCTTTTTGGTTGGAGTCTAATTTTCGCAGATTACCACGATGAATAGCTATCGTATGCACCTAATTCCCTCACACCCAGCGAATTTCCCATCGACAAAAGTAATTGGGGAAAATCGCCCCACATCCGTGAACACTGTACTACCCCTCCTCGGGCAATTTGTTTTTGCGCACTCTTGACAGTTCTCCCACTGTGATCTCCGTCTCCGCTAATCAAACAGAATCCGCTCCAAGTCCGTCAACTCACGTTCATGCTCCTATTCGTATTCCTTTTGCGGTTTTTCGCGAGTGCGGTCTAATTCCTTGCGCGTTCCATCTAAATTCTTTTTGACTTTTGCTACTTTTGACAATTCCCTCTTCTACTATCGAAGTTCGTTCTATTTTTACTTGAATTCGATTCCATTCGATATGTGTACATATGGTTGTGTGCGGAAGTGAAATGCAAAACGGCGAAGGGAATAGCACCGAAATCGGAAGAAAAATGTTCTCCGTCGCGCATATTTATGTGATAACGGCATAGAATCGAGGAACTGAATGAAAAGAAAACGAAAAATGATCGAAATCGATGCGTGCAAGTGCGGCAAGGTTATGTTTGATTACAATAGAGTGTCGTCTAACGATCCACACAAATTTGCTATTCAAGTGAATTCGATTGATTTGTCGTGGTGGTGTTCGCGGTCATCGTTGCCATCGCCTTCTCCATCCTTCGTCGCGGTCGATTTCGCGAATAAGAATTCCTAATTAAAACTGTTTTAGTACCTATAATAGACCGCTACAAGCACATAGCCTTCTAGCTAGTCAAGATTCTATGAATTGATGTTTGCTTAAATACCGGGAGTGCAGAAAAGCAAAACAATAACAAGAGACGAACGAAGGAAGATCCGACAAGTGAACGTTTGTGTGTGTGAGAATTGCGAGAATCAAATCAAGAAAAGTTACCCGAAGAAACCAAAAACCCAAACACACATACCCATATAGCCGAAAGTCAAGTGAGAAAAGCCGCCTGGCGATATGACATCGGTGGGGTCAACAAGTAGCAATGGTTTCAGTGGCGGCAGGAGTGTAAAGAAGAAAAAACGCTCCAGTCTACCGGATTCGGTGTCACAGTGCTACTATAAGCATGGTCTCTTCCTCTCCAGCTATCCGACATGTGCCTCGAGTATAGCAATCGTTGCCATACTGTTTTCCTGGTCAGTATCCGTGTGCACCTACATAAGTAGGTGCTATGTACGCATTAGAACGTTCCATCCAATGGTGGGATATGATGTAATTTTGCGTTTTGTTTTATTAGATTTTCGTTTTCATTTTATACACTTTTGGCACGGCCGAGTGCTAGAGTAATACTTTGTGTGTGGGCCCAAAAGTGTGTTGGGAGGGTGGCAGGTATGGATGGAGTGGGTAAACAATCGTTAAGTTGGTGGTCTAGTGCTCGGTGGGATGAAATCCGTTGATCAATAGTGTACAGAAAAAATCCTAGTCAACTAGAAACGACAGAGGGTGAAGTGCAACTTGTCGCAATTTAAAATTCCGTGGAAAAAAGTCGACATCACGGTTATGGAGAAGTGTTTGCTGTGGTCAGCGATTGTGTTTTTTCGTTGTTTGTTTACTTATGTTGATTGTTTACGACACCGGTTTCCAGCGAAGTATATGCGATGGACATTTACTTCACTGCTTAACCTATGTATGCATCAGCGGATTCGTCGGTATCTCCACGGTTCTGGGGGAAAAATATTTTTCAAGCAGCGGCCTTTGTTAGTCTGTACGTACATAGGATGTTAAGTAGGGGGAAGCGGGTGTCTTGGTCTGTAACTTTATGATATCCGCGATTTTTGGGCCGAAAACTACCCTCTCGTTCACAAAGCAGCAAACGGGAAATTGACTTGAGCTTGACCCCCAAGGTTTTAACATTCATTCCGAACGTGTAGTGTTCACACTCTCTGAGTTGTTGGAATAGTCATCTAAATTGTGATTTAATACACAACTCTCGACAAACGCACTACTCAAATGTCGGTCTGTTTGTGCTTTACTGTCTTCCCGAAACATATTGCTCTACTTACTGCCTCTAGATATCTTCAGCAAACAGGTTGTCGTCTGCAAAATTGCGCGCTTGTAAATCACACTACCTGCGATGGAGGCACTTTACCCACTTTCAAATCTCAATTCGTTTTCACTTCGAAGCCCTGAGACTGATGTTGAAAGAATGTCGGCACATCAGATGTGGCTTTTCACAAACTGATCCAAGTTGGATTCAAGTGGGTTTGGCTAGGAATTCGCCATAAAAAATCTTTTAAAATTGGTCTGATTACCAACATTGTCTTTTAAGGTGAAATCAAAGTTATCAAAATCTATGGCGATTAATATCCAGAAGGAATGCGATCAAGTTCTAGCGTGGATCACCTGCAAACCTATCAATCAATGGTTTTCAATGGGGTTCGGGTCCAGAGATTCGGCTGGCCATTCCAAAACCTGAATTGCTCGACGGCTGGTATGTTTTGGCTCGCTATCCTGCTATAAGACTCCTTTTAGAGGAAATTCCCATTCCGCAAATGTGTTTGTTGGCGTTACAGTCCATGAAGGACCTGAGCCGAGCTTCTCTCTCAATCACCCATGTTGTGTGTGGTTTCATTTTCCCATAGGTGAAAGGGACCTACAGTTCATTGCCGGTTCCGAACGGCGAATTTCGAGAAGCTTTTCATGACAATTTTACTACAGGGGGTTTTGTCAGAGCCCCGCTGAGGAGAAACACCGTGAAAAACACGTTCGATGACATGGCTGTGTCGGGATTCGATCCCGTGTCATCGGCGTCAGAAGCCAACACACTACCCACTGCGCCACGGTGCTCTCAAATGGCATCTAGACCTTCGGAATTGAATAACTGACGTTTTTCTGCCGATTTTGATTTTTTTTTTTTTTTTTTTTTTTTGTAAAACTTTCCAACGTCGTCTGGGATAACATCTCTCCATCTCCTAGATCGCGCGCTGTCTGCACTCCCTGCACTCCTTATCAAACCAAGGGTTTCTCCTAGGTGATGGCTGGAAACCTAATATGTACATAAGAGCTTGCGGTCTTTTGCGATTGCAGCTCCCGACGTCAAATTTTGCTGATCCTAGTACGGTTTTCCGCAAAATTTTGTCATCGGCCTTCACAATTGCTCGTGCTATTCACCAAAAAGCATACAATTCCGGTACACTGCCCGATCACCTTGCTTGGTACCAGCTTAACCTATTCCTCCAGTGCCAAATACCTTGGTATTATACTAGATAGGAAACTAACCTGGAAGAGCAACACACATACTATTGCATGGAGTGATAGTCTGATAGCCTGGACAAGACCACATACCACATACAACACGAGAAAGTACAAAGGCTGGCATGTATGTGCATTACCGGGGCCCTCAGGTCCACCCCAACGGCTGTGCTTAACATGATACTCGATATTTTCGTCAAGCCAACTCGAAATGGACGAGCTATGTCACATGTCCTCCATCCTGGAAAACAGGATAACTATGGCAGAAAACTTGGACCACACAGAACCCACCACAGTCTAGGAGAAACATTTTACGACGATCTACCCGGACAGTCAAAACTGGAGCCGCCAGACGCAACCCCGCAGAAACTGCGTGGATTTTTACACTGATGGGTCTAAAGACGGGGTGGGTAGTGGACTATTCTGCAAACAACTAAGGCAGAATAAAGCTCTAAAATTACCAGATCACTGCAGCGTCTTCCAGGCAGAATTATTGGCAAAAAGGAGGCCTTGTCTTGGCTGAAGTGGAACGTGATATCCACTACGGATATCCGTATTCTAACGGATAGTCAAGCAGCCTTAAAGTCTTTGGAGTCCTATGTGTACACATCAAAAACTAAACTCGACTGTCGCCTATCTCTTAACGAGATGGCCGAACAGTTTAACATACAACTTATCTGGGTACCGGGACACAGCGACATTCCAGGAAGAGAGTCGACACACTCGCCAGACAAGGAATGACGCTACATTCAATCGTGAGGGAATTCCCCTTGCAACCATCAAACATAATCTTGCAAATTTCGCCAGAGCCGAGACGAACCTGAGATGGACCCAGGGACATACCTGCTTCATCACCAGGCAAATCTGGCCCCGGCTCGACAGTCAACGGACTAGGAGTATAATCTCCCTAAAAAGAACTGACATCACAAAATCATCGGTGTCATCACAGGACACTGCCTCATTGGCAGTCACGCGCAAAAACTAGGAATAGCTCTGAATGATTTCTGCAAGAGTTGTCTAGACGAGGAGGAAGTTGAGTCCATTCACATCCTTCTCTGTGCCTGCCCTGCATTCTGCACAATCAGGAAACGATACCTAGGATTTTACTTCCTTAACGACCTGACAGATGTTCAGCAAGTAGGGATATCTGATCTTCTTAACTTTTTAAGAAGAATAAAATGGTTCCACGAATAGGAGGATAAACCCTATTGAACCATGTGTTTTCGACATACACTCGTCGAGAGGTTTTCCCTAGATTTAACTAAAAATTGAATCACAACACGTTGCGGAGTATAAACCTCCTAGCCACCTGAACAGGTTTCCGGAAAATCTAGGAGATATGAGCAAGGAGCAAAGGGAACATATGCATTATTGGTAATCAGCTGGAGCTAAAATACTGTAGTGTCGGCCTGCGGCGCGTTCATATCTCTTGACAAGATTTTTACGTGAATGAATGCCGCACGAAGGATTTTTTTTAGCAAACTACTGAGTTGCTAGCCTTGGCTTCTGAATCTCGCCTCTGTTGAACAGTCTATAGAACCGGGCACCTTGGACAACGTCGGGTCCTCTATGGACAAAAGACTTTACTTGCTTAAAAGTTCAGGAGATCACCACCCAATTGAAGCACAATGTACCCATTTCTAAATCCTAGGCAGTTTAAAATGAGAACGCCTTACCTCACGGTTTCTATCCGTCTGCGAGAAATTAAAGAAGTTCGACGAGACCATTCGTTTTAAAGATGCATCTTCGCTCATTTCGCGCATCAACAATGATCCTTTTCTCGATCGGATTGTGACGTGCGTTGAAAAATGGATTCTGTACGATAGCCGGAGTCGCTTAGCTCAATGGTTGCATCAGAATGAAGCACCCAAAGCCGGTTTTGAACCAAAAGGAAATAATGGTGACTGTTTGGTGGTCCGCGGAACTGTCTAAAGCACCTGGGGATGATCTAGCAGGTCGCATGCACCAGATATGGTCGGAGGAAAGCATGCCCGACGAGTGTAATCTCAGTGTCGTTTGTCCGATCCACAAAAAAGGAGACCTCTTTGACTGCCCCAAATTACAAAGACACCGTCAACACCTTGATAGGTCCTTATCAGGATGGTTTTAGGCCAGCGAAGTCCACAAAATACCAAATCTTAATACTGATGCCAATAGAGACGAGAGTTTCACTCTGGCCGCAGATCCTGAAAAAGACCTAAGAAATGCAGATCAACTCTCACCGCATATGATAGCGGGCACAGAGATGAGCAATACTCTGGCGGTAAATGAGGGCAAAACGAAGAAAGGATGGACAACATCGACGTCTCGGACAGAACGTCACAACTTCGAGGTAGTCAAGGATTCCGTCTACCTCGGATCCCGAGTAACTAATACTAATACGGGTTCTCTGCAAATGGGCGCATAGTAACGGGCTCAGGATTAACCCATAGAAAACGGAGCTCGTGCTTTTTACCAAAAAGCACAAAATCCCGGAAAACTGCCCTATCACTCTGCTCGATACCAGGTTAGCCTACTCCCCTAGTGCCAAATTCCTTGGCATTATACTCGATAGGAAATTAACTTGGAAGAGCAACACAATTGAAAGAGCAAAAAAAGCAACAATAGCTCTCTACACATGTAAGAAAGCCCTAGGAAAAAAATGGGGATTCAACCCCAAGATTACCCTATGGCTCTACATCACGGTGGTTAGACCCATACTAATGTATGGCATGATAGTCTGGTGGACTGCACTAGACAAGACAACATACCACATACAACTCGAGAAGGTACAAAGGATGGCATGTATGTGCATTACCGGGGCCCTCAGGTCCACACCAACGGCTGCGCTTAACATGATACTAGACCTTACACCACTCGATATTGGGCGAGCTATATCACTGGCCACTCCTCCATCCTGCAAAACAGGATAGCTATGACAGAAAACCTAGACCACACAGAACCCACCATAGTCTTGGACAAAAACTTTACGATGATCTATCCGGACAGGAAGAACTGGACCCGCCAAACTCAACCGCGCAGAAACTGTGTGGATTTCTACACTGACGGGTCTAAAACCAAAGACGGGGTGGGCGGTGGAGTTTTCTGCAAACAACTCAAGCTACATAAAGCTCTAAAATTACCAGATCACTGTAGCGTTTTCCAGGCGGAACTGTTGGCAATAAAGTGGAACGTAATATCCACCACGGATATTCGCATTCTCACAGACAGTCAAGCAGCCTTAAAGTCGCTGGAGTCCTATGTGTACACATCAAAATCTAGTCTCGACTGTCGCAGATCTCTTAACGAGATGGCAGAACAGTTCAACATACAGCTTATCTGGGTACCGGGACACAGCGACATTACAGGTAATGAAAAAGCCGACACACTCGCCAAACTAGGAATGACGCTACAATCAATCGTGGCTTGTGAGGGAGTACCCCTTACAACCATTAAACATAATCTGACCAATCTCGCCAGGACCGAGACGAACCTGAGATGGACACAGGGACATACCTGCGTCATCACCAGGCAAATCTGGCCTCGGCTTGACAGTCAACGCACAAGGAGTATAATCTCCCTAAAAAGAACTGACATCTACAAAGTCATCGGTGTCATCACAGGACACTGCCTCATTGGCAGTCACGCACAAAAAACTAGGAATAATTCCGAATGATTTCTGCAGAAGCTGTCAGGACGAGGAGGAGGTCGAATCCATTCACCAACTTCTCTGCGCCTGTCTAGCTCTCTGCAATTTCAGGAAACTTTACATAGGCTCTTACTTCCTTAACGGTCTGACAGATGTTCAGAAAGTAGGGATACTTGATCTTCTTAACTTCTTAAGAAGCACAAAATGTTTCCACGAATAGGGGGGTAAAACCCCCTCGTAGCTGCACAACGGGCCTACCTGGCCTATGTGCATTCCTCTCAACTCTGGGAAGGCTGCGACCCTACCTACCTACCTAATACTAATACGGGTGGCCGTGGTGCAGTGGTTAACATAATCGACCGTCGAGCGGAAGGTCTATAGTTCAAAGTCCTTTCATACCCAAGAAAAAGCAATTCCTATACAGAAAAAACTATGCAGCACAGTTGTGAATGGGAAGTGATCAAACGTACTGCTGCAGGCCTAACAAATTCATCCTCTGCATATGCAATATAACACCACCAAAGGTGCATGAAACAATTGCTGAGAATTATAACCAACGCGAAATTTCGTCGGCTCTCGTCCTATTTAGGACAACCACCCGTGAGAGTAGTGAACGAACATCTACGACCTAAACCACTGCACTTCGTTCAGGTTGTGTGTCAAAGATCTAAAACACCATAAGACTCTTAAACTTGTGCGAAACTCTCCCTCTCCCTGTTACATTCGCTCGCACAACGTCCGACGTTATAAGGCCTTAGCCTTGAGTGCGGGTGAAACTATAAAAAAAAGAGGCGAATAGCAAATCGCAATCAATTGGATAGTCATAGCAACATTTACTTTTTATTATTTCCATAGAAAAACATTTGTTTATGGTACTTATTCAGGGAAGAAAGATTATGTAACCCTAGCCAGTTGGAGTTTTTACAACCAGATTGCCAGGTTGATAAAAAGCTTCCCTTTTTCTGCACTTTTTGTTTGGTAGAAGGTTGCACGTCGATCATAAGTGTTCGTTGAAACGTACTGAAGTTACATCAAACGATCATGATTCATTCGTGCATACCTTGACTTTTAGATATTAAAGTGCTAACTGGGAAAGAAATTGTTAGTAGTGGAGGTCGACAGAGTCTGTTTCAATAGGAATGCTTTCGGTATTATCTAAGGACATTGTGTGTTTTCGCTGCCACCACATATCCCATGCGCTTCTTTTGTTTTGGACGTGTCATTGGTTCCATCGCATCCAAATTGATTTATTTGTTTTCCTATTCTGGTCCAGATTTGTAACGACGCGTAGCACACAGAATTTGATTAACATACTCCGCACATCAATCGCGAGCAACAGGAAATGCGAAGCCGTATAAGAATCTAATATGAATTCTCTCGCCGAAAAAATAAGGCAACGCAATGGAGCATTGTCGTAATATGGAATAGATATACACGTTCATCACCCGCTCCCCGTCTTTAATTGCTGGCCCAGAGTATGCGAATTAAATGGCCAGGCAAGATTCAGTAGAGTAATTGTGATTCACATTTAATGACAAACTTTTGGAGTCTCGGACGTGTAATGTGAGCCGGAGCATTTTTGGTAATTCTAGGAATGAGAGTGTCAGGAGAATCTGGTATGACGCAGCGTAGTTAATAGGTAATCCAAGTTAATTGCGCGCGGACTGGATAGCTGCAGGACATTTACTTTCTGAGCTTCGATTACATATTTGTTTACGATTGTTACGTGTTTACTTAGTATTTCTGCAGTAAATGGAATGGATAGGAACTGACGTCAAGAGGCAAACCACATATGATAAAAAGGGGCGCGGGCTAATAATGTGTCAGGTATATCGACACGTGAAAACTGCTCTATGCGTGTGGTATTACGCGATAGCAATTAGTCTTCTATAGATAAAGGTGTCGCTCATGACAGGGGCGCTTGGAGTGGCTTAAGAGGGTGTTGATATCGTCTCGTAGATTCGTGGGTAGGTATACGATATTGAGTCATTAGTTCTGGAGCAGCTTAGCCGGAATTCAGCTTAAAAATTCGTCAGCATTTCCATGAGTCATAGCTCTAACCGTGCGACTACTGCGCGTGCTTCAAATTTTACTTTCAAGCAATAGCGCTGATTGTTGACATACAGGGTGGGCCAAATAAAAGTTTCTTTTTAAAAATGCAGTAAAATGAGGAAAATAATTTTTTTTTTCCATATATTATGGCTTTATTAGTAACAACAGACATTCCCATTAATTATGAAATACAACATCGTTCAAGTGGTTGTCTCGGCTGTCTACGCAGTAGCGCCTTCTGTCGCCCCAATCTTCCAAGACCCTGTTGATGGTTTCGGGCTGTAGCTCACGGACTGCTTGGATGATATTGGCCTTAAGTGCTTGAATCGTTTCCAGATAGTTGGCACAACATCGCTCCTTCACGGTTCTCTACAAAAAAAAAAGGGGTCAAATCGAAGCTCTGAGGTGGCAAATTGACATCGCCAAAACGGCTGATAACACAATTTAGGAATTTGTTGCGCAAAATATCGTTTGCGGCATGGGCTGTGTGACATGGCGCGCCATCCTGCATGAACCAGAGGTCGTCCAAATCCATGTCTTCAGTTTCAGTAAAAAAAAAAAAAAAAAAAGTCGGCTAACATGGCTCTGTAGCGCCCACCGTTGATCGAAACGTTGTTCCCAACCTTATTTTCGAAGAAAAATGGTCCAATGATTCCACCACTCCACAATCCGCACCAAACTGCCACTCTCTGTGGATGCATTGTCTTCTCGACAATAGCGTGTGGGTTTTCCGAGTCCCAGATGCGGCAATTTTGTTTGTTAACGTAGCCGCTGAGATGAAAATGCGCCTCGTCAGAAAAAAGATTTTCCGCCCAAAATCGTTCAATTCAAGCTGCTCTAAGGCCCAAACTGCGAAGTGATAACGAAGCGGATGGTCGCGCGCCTTCAATTGCTGAGTCAATTGGACCTTGTTAGTGAATAATCTGAGATCTTTGTGCAGAATTCTCCTCAGGCTAATGCGCGAAATGTTGAGCTGCTGAGATCGATGGCGAGTTGATGTTCGTGAATCGAGTCTCACACTCTCGGCCACAGCAGCCACATTCTCATCTGTGCGTACCGTACGACGACGGGGGCCATGAGTGTTGTCCACCAGCATACCAGTCTCACGAACTTTTTGCACAAACTTGCGTACAGCAGTCGCAGTGGGTGCTTCATTCCGGCCAAAACCCTTTTTTCAAAAAACACACTGTTTGGGCTACACAGCACTCACTTTGAAAATAAGTTTTCAATATTTTCCAACGTTGTTCAAGCGTGAAGCGACTCATTTTGTCCCGCGGAGGTATGATACTGACTTTCTGTCAAGATTCCGAGCGGGAAACAGCTGTTAACGCCTTTTGGTTATTGGCTCCCACCCATTCTAGAGAGCAAGCGGCGATAAGAACCATAACATAAAAGTGCTGCTTCCTGATCTTCGTCGTTTGTCAGTATTTGTTTGGTTGTTATGCCAATAATTGCCCTCCAGCCCACTAAATTGCCCATTCTTAGGTCTTAACGAACAAAAATTAGGGACCAATCAAGCATAAATCCTGTGACACTAATCCTCTTAATCTCTTTTACCATCAGGATCTTGTAAGAAGGGTTTACATACAGGGGTAAGGCGAAGAGTGGACTTGACTTTAACACACTTGGTCCAACGTTTCTCCAACATCAGTATTATCTCGCTTAATTGAGAGGATAGATGACTGTGAAAATGTTCGTCTACAGCCCTTTCAACTTCTTCACTGGATGCGAAGTGCTGCCCAGAAACAAATTTCTTCAAGCTTGGGAACAGATGGGAATCGGAGGGTGCCATTTTAGGAGAATAGAAGGGATAGTTATGCAAACCCCTTGTGTACAGCTGCATTGTCCTGGTGAAACATGACTTCCCTCTTTAAGATAGGGCTCTTCTTGTGAATTGTGGCATTCAGCTGGTCCAGAAGTTTGGAGCAACATTCGCCTGTAATTGGTCTGCCTTTTGCAGAGTAATCAACTAACACGCTGTCCATCTGTCTTTCCGGCAGATGCGATCGACTTAGCATTCTTTGGTTGGACTGCTGTTTCGTTTCTGGTGTGAAGTTCTAGGCAACTCGCCACACAAAATCTGTCCGATCCCTATTGAATCAGTGAAAATATTGCTGCAAAAATCGTTTGTGCCGCACCCATCGCAGAGTGCAGAACTTTCGCATCCGTAATTCTTTGTGCAAGATGCCTCGTACCCTTCCTTCCGATATCCCTACAGCCTCAGCTGTACAGCCTACGGTCGATGGTTTTCAGTATGACTGCGATTCGTGGCCGTTCTTGACGTGGATCATCTTTGAGGAGTGTGCGACTCCATTTAAATTCAATTTGAAGGAGCAGAAACCTCATGGGTTAATCCATCCACTCGAAAGGAAAGAGTACGCTCCGAGCATTTCCGTCGACATTGAGGAAGCTATTGATAACGCAACGACAGCATGTGTGCGAGACGGCATGACGTAGACTGGTATTGTGGATCAAAGGAATGCTAGTGGACAGGACATTGATCGCTGATGCAGATCTCGGAAAATGTGTCAAATCTGGTTTAAAAAGTGGTTGCCCACAAGGTGGCGTCCTGTCTTCACTGTTGATGCTCTCAATGCCTCTGGAATCTAAAGAGTGTTTTTTTTTAGAGGTATAGAACTTTAAGTTGGCAACACTATTTTAACTGGCGGCCAATTTGTAAGCGACCAAGTGATTTATTTTTAGTTTGGTTTGGCATTTCAACCAGATTTCAACACGCGTGCTTACAAAATCCAACTCGTGCAAGATTTGAAGCCACAGGATCACCTAGCTCATAAATGGGCTCAAAACAAGATTGCAATTGATCCCAATTTTCATAAGCGAATTTTGTTGAGCGATGCAGCTCACTTTTGGCTGAATGGATACGTCAATAAACAAAACTGCCGTATTTGGAGTGATGATAATCCTCAAGTGTATGTTGAGGCACCGTTACATCCACAAAAACTGACTGTTTGGTGTGCTTTATGGGTTGGTGGAATAATCGGTCCGTACTTCTTTAAAAACGATGCTGGCCAAAACGTTACAGTGAATGGTGACCGCTATAGAGCCAGGATTAATGACTTTTTCGTTCATCAATTGAACAATCATGATGTGCAATACTTACTTACTTACTTTGATGGCGCTACAGTTCGGGGTGAACCAGGGCCTCAACTAACAAGCCTCTCCAGCCGGCACGATCTTTGGCCAGCCTCTTCCAGTACCGCACGCCCAGTTGTTTCAGGTCCCTTTCCACCTGTGCGCGCCACCTTAAATGCGGTCGTCCTCTGCTGCGTCGTCCCTCGGGGTTGGAGTCGAAGACTCTTCGGGCCGGAGCGTTGATGTCCATTCGCTCTACAAGGCCTAGCCATCTTAGACGTTGGATCGGAAGACGTCTAACTAAGCCGAGGTCGCTGTACAGCCCGTACAGTTCTTGGTTGAATCTCCTCCTCCACTCTCCGTTTACTCAAACGGGACCAAAGATTGCACGCAGAATTTTCCTCTCGAAACGCCCAAGAGCCTCTTCATCCGCTTTTGATAACGTCCAAGCCTCAGCGCCGTAGAGGAGGACCGGGATGATTAAGGTTTTGTAGAGGGATACCTCTTGATACCAAATTGATCATATTGATGATTGGTTTTGAAGAGGGAAATCTTAGTTTTTCGAGAGAGGGCTCTACTGCTCAATTGCTTCTTGAGCCCGAAGAAGCAGCGGTTGGCAAGAGTTATTCTGCGTTTTATCCAAGCGCTGGTGTCGTTGCTGCCTGTCACTATCGAAGTCCTTGACTACTTCAAAAGTAGTGTAAATATTTGGTCTATCGTGAATTTTCCTGGCCTGAAACCGCACTGGTAGGAACCTATCAGATTGTCCACGAACGGTTTCAGGTACTTACACCGTACGGCAGAGAGGATCTTGTACGCGATGTTCAGGAGGCGCAGTCATAGGGGTCTCCTTTCTTATGGACCGGGCAAATGATACTAAGATTCTATTCATCGAGCATGCGTTCTTCCGACCATATCTTGCAAATGAGTTGGTGCATTTTCCTGACCAGCTCATCGCCAGCTGCTTTAAATAGTTTCGCGGGGAGTCCATCTGCTCCAGCAGCTTTATAAGACTTAAATTTCGATATCGCTATTTTAACATCGTCTAGGTCGGGTGGACGGGATTTTCCTTCGTCTTCGTCCATTGTGAATGGTTCGCTCTGCCTGACGGCGGCATTTTGACTATCATCGCCGTTATACAGTCTGCAGAAGTGGTCCTTCCACACTCTCAGCATCGACTGTGACTCCACTACTAGTTGTCCGTGCCCATCCCTGCAGGTTTCTGCTCTGGCTTTATAGCCTTGTCATGTTCGTTTTACTTTCTGGTAACATTTTCGAACGTCGTTCCTGCCGTAACATCTCTCCATCTCCTCGATCTCGCGCTTCTCGTGCTCCTTTTTCCTTCTCAGAAGCGCATGCTCCTCCCTCCTTTTCTGTTCATAGAGTTCGCGGGCAACCCTCGTCCGTCGATGTAACGTGGCCAAGTATGCATTCTGTTTTTCTGCATGTACATACCTGTCTGCACTCATCATCAAACCAGGGGTTTCGTGACGGTGGTGGCTCGAAACCGAGTACATCTGAGGCGGCCTCTCTAATGGCGTTTTGACAACGACTCCATTGCTGTTCTATGGTTTCTGCAGATTGCATCGGGACTTGAGAGAGCTTGAGGGAGACTTGATCGGCGAAGTTCCTCGCGGTCTCCTGCGATTGTAGCTTTCCGACGTTAAATTTTGGTGTTCTTACTCGACTCCGTTGATTCCGAGAAATTCACATCCGTACCTTGGCTGCAACAAGGTAATGATCTGAGTCGATGTTGGCTCCTCGAAAGGTTCGGACATCTAGGATGCTGGAGGAGTGTCTGCCGTCGATCGCAATATGATCAATTTGGTTGGTTGTCGATTGATCGAAAGACCGCCAGGTCCCCTTATGGATGTTGAGGTGTGGAAATCGTGTACTTGCTACTACCAGGTTATGTCCCGCCATAAAGTCCACAAGCCTTAGTCCGTTTTCTGACATGGTGTTGTCAAGACTGTACTTTCCATTGACCCGTTCAAAGATAGCTTCCTCTCCCGGCTTCGCATTGAAATCTCCTAGAACGATTTTGGTGTCATAGCTGGGGCATTGCGCATACGTTCTGCCTAGGAGATCATAGAAGTCGTCTTTATGTCGGTCATTTTCCTCCTCTGTGGGGGCGTGGACACATAATAAACTTATATTGCCGAGACTGGTCTTGATGCGGATAGTTATGAAGCGTTCGCTTACGTACTTAAGACTTAAGACTTTTTTTCTGAGTCTGCCTCGAACAACAAATCCGCTTCCGAGTAAGCGTTGTTTATTTTCTCTGTAGCAGTTTCCGTAGTATACATCACAGTTTTTCATCCGCTTTTTGCCTGGCCCATCCCATCGCACTTCCTGGAGCGCGGTAATGTCTGCCTTATAGCAGTCCAAAGAGTTGACCGGTTGTTCGGCTGCACCTGGTCTGTTGAGGGACCTAACGTTCCAAGTGCAGATCCAAAATTCGTTTCCCTTTTGACGTTTGCGGGGGTCGTCAACATGTAATCCGTCCGTATCCGAGGCTATTGGTTGTTTCTGATCAAAGTTTTTGTTTTACGCGATAGGGATGTTAGCCCTAAGCGCAACCCCCAACTGGAGGGCCAGGTTCCTCTTTCCCCAGGAACAAGGGGTCGGGTCGCTGCACACATTGGTTCACTACCTGGCGGGTGCCAGGGGCAGAGATCGAAACTGGCGTTTGCCAAGTTAAACGCGATCCACTTCTTTACTCTGTTTGCTCGCTCCCTTCTCCCCTATGATGTGCAAGAGCTGTGGTTTAAACAAGAGGGCGCAACATGTCACACAGCTCGTGCCACAATTGATTTATTGAAGGAACCGCATAGTTTCACGTTACGGACCCGTGATTTGGCCTCTAAGATTGGTGCGATTTAACGCCGCTTGAGTATTTTCTGTGGGGATATGTGAAGTCGCTAGCCGTGGCGGTTATACATATGCCAGAAATCATATTTAAATTAAAATGCCTCGGCTGGTGCTAAAGGCATTCCCAACCCGATATCCATGGAAGCTAAGTACCTAGGTTAGGTTAGTTACGTACTATTGACGAAAAGTCGAGGCTCACGTAGACTACGTTGAGTCCATTGTGCCCACTTGTTTTATTTAACCCGTTGATACCTAGACATTTACCGTTGAGCTGAACCAACCAGACGAGGATAAAAATCCCAGTATTCTATTTAGCCCAATATTACCTACCTCTTCTAGTCCCGAAAGGAAGTATCTTCCTAGGAATATATTCCTTTTTTGGGCTAGCGCCGGACATTCGCACAGCAGTTGACGAATGGATTCAATTTCCTCTTCGTCCCTGCAGCTTCTGCAGAAGTCATTGTAGGGCTGGCCTAGTCGAGCTGCATGGTAGGATAGCATGCAGTGCCCGGTGAGGGCACCGACTGCCAGTCGAATATTCCCACGATTGAACTTCAGCAGATTTTCCGTTCTTTTCTTATCATAGACGGGCCAAGTCGATCTTGCTGTTGCGCATGTATCTAAGCGACACCATCGCTTATTGGCTTTCACTAATAGCTCCGTCTGTATCTCCCTGTAGAGCGCACTGAGTGGTGCTTTGGCCTCTGCTGAGATCTGAGCAATGTTAGCGCTTGATCCCACCCTACCCACCGCCCTCTCGTTTCCGAAGATATTCTCTTTTAACTTTCCCTTGCAGAGTTTGACAAGTTTGGATCTTATCCATGCTGCCTGCAGAGCCTTAATGGCTGCCTGGTTGCCAGGCCTAGGAGTAATCTTAGATAGCAAGATTCTTCGTTCAAAGCATGTTGAGTCAAAAATCACCAAAGCGCAGTCAGCTTTTTGGCAATGCAAAGGTGCTTTTAGCAAAACATGGGGCCTAGCGCCCAAGAAGGTCCTCTGGATCTTTGCGGCAATGATAAGACCGATCACCTCATACATATGTATGCATCGGTTGTCGCGGAACAGGCAAATACGCAAACACGTCGTAGCCTCTTTCATCAAATTCCAAAGGACGGTTTGTCTCAGCTGAACGGGGCTTTCGCCATCACGCCGGGCACGGATCCAGATGGTATGATGAACCTGCCACCTCTTGAAATATTGATCAGAGGTTGCGCTCTAAAAGCCATGTCTTACCTTAAAGGAAATGGTTTTTGATAAAAATCGCATTGGAGTGATAGTGTACTTGCCCGAGAATATCCTACGACACCTGTCTTATGGATATGCCTTTCGACGCCCTGTCATCCTATTGCGCTTTAATTTCATAGTCGAATTTCCATTGCGCCTGGACTGACTCTGACCTGATACTAAACCTGGAAAGAACTCTCCTCTCATTTTTAATGATGGATGTGTCTAGTAAAGCACTGCACGAGTAAGTAAAAAATACTCAGAGAAATAATCGCCGAGTATAATCCCAAACGATGCTATTACGTACTCGGCATCGTTTCTGAATGCATCGCCGATTACTTTTCGGGGATGATTATGAGTAATAATCGTTAGAACTGCATCGTGGCATCGCGTGCATTTTGTGACTGTTATTAGAGTGCTTCTATGCACTGTGTTTATGTGTTTATGATTGTATTTATGATTCGCATGTACCGATACGAGTAAATACTCGCCGATGCCGATGCGGAACAATGCGAATACTTTTAAGCTGCCCGATGCCGAGTACACACGGGTACTCATTTTACTCGTCGGACGAGTATTCGTAATCGTACGATGCTGTATGTACTCGTGCAGTGCTCCGCTGTGTTTTCTTTGAACGCGACAACGTCCGACTGAACTTTTCGTTAGGAAAATATGCGTCTGTCTTTCAATCAGCGATTTACGCAACCTTAATGGCCATGCACTGTATTGTGAAGCACAGGTGGAAGGAAAAAAGCGCATGCGTCTGCAGTGACAGCCAAGTTGCACTCAAAGCTGGGTCCAACCCTTTAACCAGCTCCAAGTTAGTGAATGAACTCAAGACCTTCTTGAACAGAGTCGGTAGACTAGATTCACTAAGTCTCGTATGGGTCAGGTCAGTCTGGGATTCCAGGAAGTGAAATTTCTGGTGAACTCCCTAGAATGGACTCAAAAGAGATTTTCTCAGGACCGCAACTCGCTTTTGGTCTACCTGTGTCCACGGTAAATTCCTATATCAACGATTCGGTCTTTAATGTACACAATCGTTGATAGAGGCAATATGCGGGCGTCATCACGGGCCATTACACTTTTGCTAAGCATCTCTGCGTGGTTGGGCTCAGGACGAGAACTTTTCACCTCAATCTACCAGGAAAGCAGATAGTGCAGAATGGCGGCTATGGAAGACTGGGCAGGAAGAGTTGGTTTTGTAGTAAACGGAGGAAATATAAAATCCACGACGTCGCCACACAAAATTTCAGTCGCAAACTGTATAGGATTGAGTATCGCCACTTAAATGGTGACAAAGAATAACACAAAAGTCCCGCTGTACAGAGAGATCTTTTCCAGGCAGCTAGACGTAAAGCAGCAGCCAACGAGCGGAAAATCGAGTCTTTCGTTAAGCGTTATAGAATTTTTTTTTTTTTTGTTGTTGAAGGCTTCTGCTATCCGCTGGAGCACTCAGACGCAATCACTGGTCCATTGTACTCCAGACAGACACCTTACATTACTGTATTTTCTCCGTTTTCCGGAGAAAAATTTGAAGGAGCTTCAGTGATGTAGAGCTAAGGGATTCGGCACACATCACGTCGGCTCCAAGGGTGCGCCACCGTATGCGAGCAAAGGCGGGACAATCACAGAGGAAATGCTCTGCAGTATCATCCATCCATCAGACAGAAGAAATGCTGCAGATTTTTTGCAGACATCAGGGCATACGCGCTTAGTCATCCTGCAACCCGGACAATCCCTCCATCTACGGTTGTGTGTGTTAAATACACAATCGTTAATGTAGGAATTTACCGAGGACGCAGGTAGATCTAGAGCGGGTTCAGGTCCTGAGAAGCTCTCTTCTGAATCCATTCTAGCGAGTTCATCAGAGGTCTCATTTCCTGGGATCCCAGAGTGGCCTGGAACCGATATAAGCCTTAATGAATTTAGTCTGCCGACTCTGTTCAAGAAGGACTTGAGTTCAAGCACTAATTTGGAGCTAGTTAAGGGGTTACACACAGCTTTTAGTGCAGCTTGGCTGTCACTACATACGCATATGCTTTCCCCCTTCCACCTGTGCTTCACAACATAGTGCATGCCCATTAGGATTGCGTATATCTCTGATTGGAAGACAGACGCATATTTTCCTAAGGAGAAGTGCAGTCGGATGTTTTCGCGCTCAAAGAAGACCCCAGCACCGGACCCCCGTCCAGATCTGGAGCCATCCGTGAAAAGGCGAAGACTATCCTTTCCAGGTTCAGTATCCAGCCATAGCCAATCCTGACGCCATGGAAACTCGACTGTGAAATTACGACGCATTAGGATAACGGGCGTCAGTGCGTCAGAAGGCATGTCCATGAGACAGGGGTCGCAGGATAATTTTTGCGCAAGCACACCGCTATTCCTATGCGAGTTGTACCAAAAGCCATTTCTCTTCAGACGAGACATGGCTTTCAGAGCACACCCTCTGATAAATATATCAAGAGGTTAACGTATATACCCTGAGAGTTAACGAACATCAACGAACCAAACCACTGCACTCCGTTCAGGTTGTGTGTCTATCACATCATAAGAGAATATAAAAACTCTTGAACCTGCGCGAGTTTCTAAAAAAAAAAAAAAAAAAAAAAAGAGGTGGAAGGTTCATCATAACATCCAGAGCAGCGCCCGGCGTGCTGGGGAAAGCCCCCGTGCAGCTGAGACAAACCGTTCTTTGGAGTTTGGCGAAAGAGGCTACGACGTGTTTGCGTTTTAGTCTGTTCCACCAGACAACCGATGCATATGAGATTATAGGTCTTATCATTGCCGTGTAGATCCAGAGGACCTTTGCCGGCGATAAACCACATGTTTTGCCAAAAGCTCCTTTGCATTGCCAGAAAGCTGACAGCGCTTTGGTGGTTTTTGACTCAACATGCTTTGACCAGAGAAGCTTACTATCTAAGATAACTCCTAGATACTTAGCCTTCTTGGATATCGGGATGGAAGTGCCTTTTAGTACCAGCTGAGTCATGTCAGTATTTTTCCTCCTTCTCGTAAAGAGAACGACATCGGTCTTAAGTGGATTGACTGACAGCCCATTTCTGGTACACCAATCATCGATCTCATTTAGCGCCGCCTCTGAAGCCGACAGAAAGAATGGCGACGTCATCCGCATAGGCCTGGGCGTAGATTCCAGAGGCATTGAGAGCATCAAGCAGGGAATCGACCACCATGCACCATAACAGCGGAGACAGGACGCCACCTTGAGGGCAGCCCCTGTTTACGCCAGATTTGACACACTGGTCGAGGCCTGCATCAGCGGTCAATGTCCTGTGCATGAGCATTACTTTGATCCAAAGGACCAGTGCTTTATCTACGCCATGATGTCTGGCAGCGTTACACATGCTGTCAAAAGTTGCGTTATCAAAAGCTCCCTCAATGTCGATGAAAGTGCCCAGCGCGTACTCTTTCCTTTCGAGCGCGCATTCAATACTTCCAACTAGGTTCTGAAGCGCATTCTCGCAAGATTTTCCGCGCTGGTGAGCATGTTGCATCTCCGAAAGAGGGTGCATTCGAAGGGCAACTTTTCGCACGTGCAACTCTACCAGTCTCTCCATGCTTTGCAGCAGGAAGGATGTTAGACTAATTGGTCTGAAGCTCTTGGCAAGTGAGTAGTCCTCTTTTCCTATTTTCGGAATGAAGACCACTTTCACTGTGCGCCAAGTAATGGGTATGTGAGAAAGTGCTAGACTAGCGTTATATAATAATATGCTAGAAATCGGTTATCGGGTAATTGCAAGCCTGTGCCAGAAAGGGGCCACTTAAAATGATCCCCGATTCTAACGTGTCAATAGATTATTTGCTTTTTCGTCGGAAAGGTTTGCTTCCGCGCGCTTTATTATGGTAAAAAACGTACGCCGAGTACTACGTACTGATGCTTCCAGTCAGTGGCTCCTGTCGCACTCACTCTTGATTTAAAAAAACCCACGTACGCTTGGTGGCTAATAAACATTTTCCACGCTTTTCAAATCTAACAATCACGTTGCCTACTACGATAAGAGTCGATAACTAGCGATTGGATTTACCCATAACTCATAAACACCATATGTCCCGCAATTCTCTGAAGATATTTAATATGATCTTAGATTAGCTGATACAACCTATCGACCATTTGTAGTTGATTGAACTTACCTCGACATCAATGAAAGCACGCAATAGATGTCCAGGTTCGCGTGGCTAGTCTCACAGGTCTGCTAGACTAGCAGCCTAGTCATTGCTGTAAAAAATGGCTACGAACAAGTGAGACCTGGACCCTGATGGTGTTGCCCTTTCCAGACAGCAATAGCTACCGGGTACCTGTTAACCTTCTGCGAAGTTCATTGCCGTCTATATCGCCATAAAACAGTATTTATGGTCACAATCCAAACCTGTTCGAGTCAACTATCGAACAACTAAGAATACCACCTTGTAACCACTTTAAATTCTGCTCATTACCTCCGCGTTTCCCAGTCATTGAGCGTTATTCACCGACTAATGTTTCGTTTTATGTTTCTCTTCCAGCTACCCATTGATAAACATCCCACTTCCGGGTACCATACCGACCAAGATCGTCCTGCCGTACGAGGGCAAATACAGCAATCTGTTCGGTGAGGGTGGGAAAAACTACTCGCTGGTAAAGAACATCTTCAACGTCAACAATATATCGTATGATCCGCCATTCCCATGGGCCCAGACCAGTCCCATGTTGTATGTGCAACAGATTACCTTGCGCACGAGCGTATTCCCATGGACCGATGACATGCAGCTAATGGATGCCTTTCGAGCGCCACTCTACGAAGTGTTTAAACTGCTCGAAATCGTTCGCAACCATGAGTCAGAGGAGAGGTATGTTAATTGACTGATTTTGGTTTTGTTTTTCGTAATGAAATTGATTTTGATAGTAAACGGACGCTAGATCATATCTGCTTACACGTGGAGAATGTGAAGAGGGCACAGAATGAGCAAATCTTTCCCGAATACAATTGCCTGGTACTGTCGCCGGCCAATCTATGGGGACAGATTGTACAGAACTTCACCAAGGATACGAACATACTGAATACGGTCTTTCAGTATCATGTAAGTGCTCTTTTTCTCTATTGTAATTCAATTGGCGAATGTTTAATTGAATGTGGGACGGAGGCACAGATCGGCACAGCAATTGAATCATATCTTGTTGTCATCTTATCATCATCATCGTCGTCGTCGTTGAATGGTGTATGCGTGTGGCTGGTTGTGTAAGTGATTCCGATTGTGTGCTTTCGAATGAAAGTGAAATGTATTGCTGCTTATCGTCGTGGGTCCAATCGAGGCGCACCAAGTTTTTTCCATAACCTTGTGATTAGTCGTGAGTAAAGCTAAGCACGAACTGAAGGTCATGCCGAATGAGCTTAGTTTCGATTTATTTAGTTTGTCTGGCGGGCGGGAAATTGAGTTCAAAGCCAGATTGGCCGCGTTTATTTCCATCACTGGGTCATGATGTCTGTTCTATGATTTCACGATCCATCTGGTCATTTGCTTTCACAGTATGGGAGTTTCTATTGGCGATAGTGCCCATGATGCAGGCATCCACTTCCTTATCTTCACTCCTATGCATGGATGATTGCTTTTAAAAATAACCGTGTCTTATCGCCGCGTTTCAATGACCTTTTCGTTTGAAAAAAAAATAGCACAACGCCCATGAGATAGATCTCTTCAGTGTGGATTGCCAATCTGCTGTGATTTAGGTATTTGTTTTTCCTATCATCACTGGCGTCATACTTCCCTAAAATAGCTTCCGGCGCACGCGTCATTCATGTTTGTTTTCTCTTTACAGAATCTTCAGAAATCCAAGGTATCAACGGCAGAAATGCTCTTCGGCCTGCCGATGCAAGATACCGGCTTTAAGCGATATCCGCTGCGCGCACGATCGCGAGTCATACAATACGCCATAACTCTAATCCTCAAGAATAACGACAAGGAGTTTCTAAAATCGCTCAAACAGAAGCTGACCACCATCTACCCGATGCATCAGAACGAAGGACAACCGGAGAAGTCCTCCATCATGTACATCTTCTATCCCGGCGAGTTTAAGATTTTTGAATTCGTTCCAATCTGCACGGCATTTGTTCTCCTCTTCACCTATATCTACTTCTCGGTACGAAAGATCGATGTGATACGATCTAGGATAGTGTTGGCCCTCTGCTCGGTGGTCACCGTGCTCGGCAGTCTTATGATGTCATTGGGATTGTGTTTTTTCTTCGGACTAACCATAAGTTTGCAGTCGAAAGACATCTTTCCGTACCTTGTGATCCTGGTGGGCTTGGAAAACTGCTTAGTCATCACGAAAAGCGTAGTCTCCACAGACGAGACGTTCGACGTGAAAATCCGTGTCGCACAAGCTCTAAGCAAGGAGGGCTGGCACATCTCGAAAACCCTCCTTACCGAGATCACGATACTGACAATCGGTCTTGCGACTTTCGTGCCAGTGATTCAGGAATTCTGCGTATTCGCCATCGTTGGATTGATCTCCGATTTTCTCCTTCAAATGCTCCTCTTCTCCACGATCCTAGCGATGAACATTAAACGCATCGAGTACACGATGGAAGCCAAACACTTGCCAAAGATGATGCTTAGCTATTCGGATAGCAAACGTAATGAATTTCGATTTTTCTCAAACACAACCACTAGTCATCCGACGAATGTGTTTCATCGTTCGCTCTCGCATCCCAAGCTCTCGTTCAACGAACTGAATTCCAATGATATACCAAAGCGTTCGACGATTGTCTCGTCCGAACAAAAAATCCCCAAGAGACTGAAACTGGTGAATTTCTGGGCGCGAACACGTTTCTTTCAGCGCGCCTTTATGATCTGGATGAGCGTGTGGATATGCTCGATTGTCTACAGTTCGGGATTTCTCGAGAACTTCTTCATCATCGACAGCAATCGGACGAGTCTGAATCACGAGGATTTCGGTCGTGCAATGAATGCTGTGAGAAGTTCGAGTTTCTTCTCGAATCTCCCGCTGGCGCGGAGTAGTGTCAGCGAGGAGAAGACGAATGGCGATGGTGAAGCGTATTTTGATGGTGTGATCAATATCACCGAACAGATGCGAAAGCTTCAGTATCCAGATTTCGAGCTCAACTATTTTCTGTCGAATTTCCACTGGTCGACGATTATGAAGCAGTACAACGTGTCGCTTAGTGGGCGTTATGTCACCATTTTGCCGACAATAAAGCTATCGCATGCGATTAAACCCGAGGCAGCTATACTCGTGCGGAATCCGAACGAGAAACTTATACAGAATTTCCAATGGAAAGCACTGGCAGCCGCGCTGGATCCGTTGGATTTCAGTGATGACGAGAACCGTGAATCACCTCTAATCACGCCAGGCGGAACGCCATTGTTTCCCAAGAGCCCGATGGAGATCTTCTTGGCGATCATGTTGTGTGCGATCAGTACGTTTGTGCTCTGCTACACTATGGTTGTGTTCTATCGTTGCATTTGCACGCGGAACTATGCGGAATGGCGCTCGAGTTGGAATGAATCAGAAGTGTCGCATAATACCGAACAGATTCTGGAGGGAGTGCCGACACAAATCGCCGGGCATACGCATAAGATCGAATGTCTGGCATCGGATGGAGTGAACATAGTCAGTTGCTGTTTGAAGGGACAGATTAAGGTGTGGGATGCTAAGACTGGAGAGAATCTGACGACGATTAATCGGTCGGACATGCAGATAGCAAAGACACTGGACGACGGACAGGTGGTGAGAAAGAAGTATTCGGCATCGCCGGTATGGTGTTTGGACTACTTTGACAATCTGATTGCGGTCGGATGTGCAAATGGAAGAATAGAATTATGGGAATCGCCCGCAGGCTGCTTGAAGGTAAGTGTATAGCTTGAAAGGTTGCAGAGGCGTCATATATGTAGAGTTGTCTGCTTGTAGTGTGCTTATCAGGAGGAGTCCAAACGTAGCCAGGGTATCACGCATATCCACTTGAACGGTGATCGTGTGGTTGTAGCCAGACTTTGCGGTCGAATTGACTTTTATCGTCTCGAAACCTACTACAAAGGAAAGCAAATAGACTGGGGCTTTACGTCCGCCTACCGACGAAGTAAGTAGTCATCCGTTTACAATCACTCTATGATCTTATATGTGTGTGATTCGTTTAGCGCACGTTCGAACTGGTTCGACTGGCAGCATTGGTCTGATGCAACGTGAACAGGAGCTTCAGAAAACGGCGAGGGAAGAGATGAAATGCACGCTGGACGGTGTGCGGATGGCTCATCAGCAACCCATTACCTGCATGGAAGTCGTCAGTGGAATGGTTTTCACTGGCAGCCAGGACCATACACTGAAAGTTCGTACCACCAATCAGGCCTTAAAGAATCTAATATTGACTGCCCTCCTCTTTAGGTGTATAGTTTAGAGAGCTCCGATGTGGAGTATACACTACATGGTCATTGTGGACCGATTACGTGCCTTTTTGTCGATCGCTGGCAGCCCGGAACCGGAGGATCCGGTTCACAAGACGGCTTGCTATGCGTCTGGGATCTCTTTACCGGCGCCTGTATGTACAATATCCAAGCGCACGATGGCTCAATAAGCTGTCTGGTGTGTGCACCAAGTTATGTCATTTCACTAGGCACAGATGAACGGATTCGTGTATGGGAACGATTCCAGGGGAATCTCCTTAACACCATCCACATTTCGAATGCCTATTCTAATCTACTCATGCTTACGCCCTCCCTCCTGGTCACCAGTAAACTCGGTAACACCCATTCTGTAACCTCAACCAAAACGACATCTTAATTTAAATCTCGTCTACAGGTTCCCTCATCGTGTGGGATGTGCGAACTGGCGAACCAGCCAGAGAAGTCAAACTAGACGGCTCCAATTCTCAATTATGTCCTAAAACAATGATGTTAGCTTGTAACTCTGTAATATGTGATTATGGTAATGAAATTAGAGTGGTGAGGTTCCCGATCGTTGCCGACAAGTGTAACTAAATGGGCAAATACCATCCAAGACTAAGCGGAAAGTCATATACAAAGAGGAAGCGAAAGGTACTAGCAGTGATTTAAGTTTTTTTTTTTTTTTTTTGTAATTTTTATTTAATTCTAAGTTTTAACAAAAGCAAAAGAGAAAAGAATAAGAGAAAAACAATAAAGAGAGAAAGAAAAGTATTTTGTAAGAAGATAGGGGCCCAAGCGTATTGCTTATTTCTTCAGTTTGATGAATTGCGACGAGAACTCGTAGATGCCGACAGAATTATTGTTCTTTTGGTCGTACTCCACCCAGTCGTCGTCGGAGAGATCGACATTATCGAAGACTTGACCATTTTCAGCGGATCTTACTATCCAACCGGCGCGAGGTGAGAAATCAGTGGGTTCGGCACCGCGACAATCGAACACGACGATCGTTTTAAACTTGCCTGCATCGTCCTGGGTGTATTTCTCTGGAAGGTAGTCTTTCCGTTGTGATAAATGTATCTAGGGATGATGGTTCCACTTACCATTGGACTTGGGTACCACATCGATTGTGTTCTCGCGCGAGCACATTTTGCATTTCATGTAGAAATTGAATCCTTCCGGGTTGCGCGAGTCTTGTTGGTGTCGCTCGGACTCCGTGACGTCGTGCCATTTGTCCGATTCCTCGCCGCAGTTAGTGCATTTGGTTTTGATGAAGAATGAATAGCCTGGATGGCAGGTTTCTAGTTCGTCGATATTTTCGAGTGTAGCGTTTATCTGCAATCCAATTCGAACCATTTTCTTTTAACTAAATTTCGTCCGATGACAGCAGTCAATTGACAGTTCACAGCATAGATAAATTAACAAGATGGAAAACTTTCGTACGTCTGCCCTGTGAACCCCGCAAGGGTTGGTTGTTGTATTTGTAATTAAAGCGGCCTCTAGACGCCTAATAATACTGTGCATTATTTGATATTGCACAATATTATTGTATATTACGGAAAATCAAAACGCTTTTGACTTTTATTACAAATATGAGCGGTCAACTAAATTATTGGGAATAATATTGTACCGTCTGGGGCAGCAAGCCAATAAAATTGTGCAATATTTTGCACAATAATATTGAGCGTCTAGAGGCCGCTTTAAAAACGACGCTTTTGACTTAGAGTCAAGACGTCGGAACAAGGCAGAATGACATAGTCAAGACGCCGTCAAATCGAAACGAGTTTGTAGGGGCTAGTTGTCAAAATGCCTGTCAAAGCCATCGAGATTGCCATCTCGTTAATTTATCTATGCTTTTGACTTAGAGTCAAGACGTCGGAACAAGGCAGAATGACATAGTCAAGACGCCGTCAAATCGAAACGAGTTTGTAGGGGCTAGTTGTCAAAATGCCTGTCAAAGCCATCGAGATTGCCATCTCGTTAATTTATCTATGGTTCACAGTGACAACCGGCTCATTCAGCCATAGGGTGACCAATAAGATGCAATTGTCAAAGTATTCATGGTTTTACTGAGGATGTGCATTGGCAAATGATAATAAAAATATTCCAGAATCGCTGTTGGGTCCGGAGAAAACCTATTTCATCGTCGAAGTAATACCAACAGGCTTAATGTCGTTTGTATACCCAATAAAATGAACGAAATGGTGCCTCTTAGTTTGAGCTATGGGTCTTACCTTCCCGACTATGAAAGCTCGCCACTTCGTTTGAACCCTTCTTGTTCATTCTTTAACGAAGCCTTGGTAAGTCTGTTGCCAAGCTTGACTAAATGCCACCTGCACTTAATTTATGTTGTTATCTACGCGATAATTCTAGTACTATCAATAGAAGGGCGCAGTGGGTAGTGTGAGAGCACCGTGGCGCATAGGGTAGTGTGTTGGCCTCTGACGCCGATGACACGGAATCGAATTCCGACACAGCCACGTCATCGAACGTGTTTTTCACTGTGTTTCTCCTCAGCGGGGCTCTGACAAAACCTCCTGTAGTAAAATTGTCATGAAAAGCTTCTCAAAATTCGCCGTTCGGATCCGGCAGTAAACTGTAGGTCCCTTTCACCTATGGGAAAATTAAATCACACACAACATGGGTGATTGAGGGAAGCTCGGCTTAGGTCCTTCATGGGCTGTAACGCCAATATAACGACATACATCAATGGTAGGTGTAGTTTTTCAGCTAAATACAGTTTTTTTCTTTCACGCACTTAGAAGGCATGGGCTCGGAGGTTAGGTTAGGGTAACGTGGTTGGCATAAGCCACACGGAGACCGAAGTCGGCCCGTTGTGATACCACATGGATCATATTACCCTCATCCGCGACCTGAGAATCAACCGGTGCTTCTGATGAAGCGATGGAGTTGAGCTATTTTTTGGTCTGCTAGCTCACTTAGATTATCATAGAAGAGCGCGCCGAGGTAGATCCTCCTGCGATTCGCAAAAGAGGGGCATGAGCAGAGGAGGTGATGTATTGATTCCTCTTCCTCCTCGTCCATGCAGCCACGACAGAAGTCATTGGAGGGTAGCCCTAGTCTGGCGGCGTGTTTTCCAATGATGCAGTGACTTGTAATGACACCCACTAGTGTACTTAAGGTTGCCACTAGGTCCCTGGTTCGTCCTACGTTTAACTTAGGCCAAATTTGTTTAGTGATGAAGCCGATATTACTCTCATTCCATTGGAGGTTGGTCCCGTCTATGGTTTGAAGTTTTATAATGTGCTTTACCGTACTTATTCGTGTTTCTAGGTACCCGAGGGTAGGTAGGCTGAGTGTGCTTGACCCTAACTTTGCGAGTTCTTCGGCGGCGCAGTTTCCTGGAATATCCCTATGCGCGGGAAATTTGGTAGTCTAAAAGGTAGGTTGAGGTTAAGTTCCTTACCAAATCGAGTCCTTTGGTATGACTTTCCCTTCAGCCCATTCCTCTCTGGATAGGAAGACAACTTCAAAGTTCCTAATGAACACATTCTGCGAGATGATGTAGTCTGTATCCATGGGTACTTTGAAGCGTTTTAGAATGGTGGTATGGCCTTTTTGTGATGTTGGCCATTTTCTTATGCTCCTAATCCTAAGGGCCGCTCAGGCAGCAACTTGCTTACTGAAAAGGTCCAATGGTGGAAGATGTAATAGGATATTTAGAGTCTCCGTGGGGGTTGATCTGATCCACAGTACTGCGTCCAGGCTTCTACTGTATGTAATGCACTCTGCAAAAGGTCGCATAGAATGCTGGGAAATTTTTCTGTGGCGGCAATAGCAATGTCATCTGCATGGGTGGTCACAGCGTACCCTTCCTGTTCAAGCAACAGCAGTAGTTTGTTGACCACCACGTTCCAGAGGAGACATACACGGTAAAATTGTTGATTGCTCTCAACCTGGCGAGATGGCAGCAACGATCCCTGTTTCAATGACCGGGTCAAGTTAACATACAGCCTCCTCGCGGTGCCCTCTGGATATCCTCTACAGCAACTGTTGCGAGGTGAACAAATGTATGCAGTTATCGCCCTAGGCAAGAGGGCGCTACAATACTTCGACCTACCTGACGGTTGCGCGGCGGTCCAACAACCCGCCCATGTGAAACAAGACAAGTTATAAAAGAGCAAAATGCTTCGGAAATATGGACGAATCTTCGGAGACGACATGGCGTGAAAATGGAACACCATTTGCGAGTATGCTCCTGGATTGTCAGAACTCTGTTCACTCCTGAAGCTGCTCATAAAGTGGAAAGAATCCCCACGCAGTACATGGCGGATATATTACTGCGATTGCGACATCTATTACAGCTATCACAAAAGAGTGTACATATTGGAGTGCGAATTTGTTATGGGAAGGCGGTTAAGGTCGAAGGTCATCGACTTAAGGCCTATAAGTGATCGCTTGGCTGTGATCCGCATCAAATGTAGATTTTACAACATCAAACCCATGTGCACACGGCCCTATCGAAGATGCTGAAGACCCCATCAAAGAGGACTTCATGGACAACGCCTACGGAGCTTGTTCTGAGTATGATGTTAAGATCGTACCAGGACCTCTGAACCGTTTGAAACATGCACCGGATATCGATAAGGAGATGCGCTGTCATTTGACTTTTTCAATTTGGTGCAGGAGCAGATAATGCGAGGGGCAGGCGTCAACATGGAAGGCACTATCTTCTACAAGTCTGTCCAGCTGATAGGATATGCGGATGATATTAACATCATCGCGCGGTCTCAGCATGACGTTGTAGAAGCTTTCACGGCGATGGAAGAACAAGCGAAACGAGTTGGTCTTTCTTGCTGTACGGAGCCGAAAGCTGGACCATAAGCAGGACGGCGTAGCTGATTTTGGGTTCCTTCGAAAGAAAAATTCTGTGCCGGATATTTGGTCCCGTCGGAGAGGTAGGTGAATGGAGGAGAAGACGTAACCGCGAATTCTGCGAGCTCTACAAAGATGTGGATATAGTCCGGAAGGCAAAGATCCGTTGACTACGTCGACACAACGATTCAGCTAAGAGGGTCTTCGACTCCGAGCCTCCGGGTTCGAGATGAAGAGGAAGACCGAACCTCCGGTATAAAGATCAAGTAATCGCGGATGTGTAAGAGAACTTGGACCGTCAAGGATGGAAGGCGGCTATAGCTCAGGCTCAGATCCTCCCTGGATTGTCAGCCTAATAAATAAGTAAGTAAGTTCCAACACGCTATGTCTACCTTTGACATACCTGCTAAACTCGTCAGACTATGCAGGATGACGTTGGAGAATGCTCGCTGCTCCATCCGAATCGGTGAACACCTTACCGGCACCTCCTTGCTTACGCCGGCGATATTGACATAATAGGTACATTGATCACAGCGAGATGTCAATGAGGCGTTTGCGAGTATTGAGATGGAGGCGGCGAAAATTGGTTTGGCAGTAAGCGAGGGCAAAACTAAATATATGCTGTCATCAAAAAAGGACTCTCACCACCGACGTGTTGGCCAGAACGTTTGTATTGGCAGATATAAGTTCGAGGAAGTTAAGGACTTCGTCTACCTTGGCACCGCAGTGACCTGGAACAAGGACATCAGGTCTGAAATTAAACGCAGAATCACTCTTGCCAATCGCTGTTTCTTTGGGCTCAGGAGGCAATTGAGTAATGGAGCCCTCTCCCGAACGACAAAATTGACTCTATATAAGACCCTTATCATCCCGGTCCTCCGTATTCCGCAGAAGCATGGACACTGTTAAAAGCGGTTGATGGTCGGTTCGAGAGAAAGATTGATTTTCGGGCCTATAAACGCAGACGATGGAGGAAAAGATTCAACCACGAACTTTACGGGCTGTACAGTCAGGCGTCTACGGATTCAACGCCTAAATTAACACCACAGCTCCAGCCCGAAGAGTCTTGAATTCAACCCCGAGGGACGAAGAAGCAGGGGACGGCCGCACACTGGTGGAATGGGACAGCCAACTGGGTGTGCGACAATCGAAAAGGCTAGCAAAAGATCGTGCTAGTTGGAGGGGCATGTTGGTTGAGGCCCAGTTTCACCCCGAACTGTAGCGTCCGTTAAGAAGAAGAAGCTCCAACAGATAGCAGAAGCCTTGAAAAAATCAAAGATTTCGGTCGCCAAGCCTTAAAAATCATAATTTCATTCTTTATAGAAAAAAAAATGTAAAACAGCACACAACCAGTCTACGAACACTGGAAATGACATTTAACCGAGCTGTCATTCTTTTCATGTCAACAGAAATCATTTCGGCGCATAGTGCAAGGAAATTCCAGAAACGAGCGTCATTTAGTCGAGAAAAAAGTGCAACTCGAAAATAGTTTATTGCAAAAATCGTTTCAAAACGGACGCAACACTAAAAGACATGAAGCCCACCTTAGCGGCCGATGAAATGTTCCCCGAGGGAGCCGGTTTCATGGACCTCGAAGAGGTAATTCTCGAATGCACTCAACTTTCCTGAGTCTAGATTGTTGAAGTGAATTGATTTCCCTGTTCATTTCTAGTCCGGTAGCTCATCAGGACTCTTAATGGATCTGGCCACCAATGAAAAACACGTCCATGCGGATTTCTACAACGATTTCGATGACCTCTTCGACGACGACGAAGAATTCACACCGAGCCCCTAAACCAGAACGACAATGAAAGCCTAAACATCTTGTGATTGATTTTTATTTAGTTATTAAATTATAGTTTGAATAAAATACAATTTATCCTTTATTTTTTTGTTTTGTACAAAATGAGTATTACATATACCATTGGGTCTGTATATAACTATTTCTCTTACACATTTCCTTACGTCTTGGATGGGGTTTATGATTTATTTGACTAGCACCAATATACAAAGAAACAAGGATAAAATCAGTAAACTCTACTGCAAGGGGAGGGGGAGGAGACAGTGCATTTGGGTTTAGAAAAGTTTACATTCAGTACTACTCGTGACTGTTTCTAATTAAAAAATATGCAAAATTGAAGAAATTATTCGTTAAACAAATAAATGCTAAATACAAATTCTATCTAGCCTGGCGTCATACGTCACACGTCGTACCTAATCGTAGTAATTATCCTATGAACATATGTATATCGACAAATAAATAAATAAAAAACAGAAATCCTTAGATAGATATTGCGACAATGATGTGATGTTGACTTTTCTCCTTTCTCTTCGACTTAACAACTAAGGTACTCTACACATAATCTATTCCATAATTGCTTAGTAGACGTGGGTGATTGATTAAGACTCTACACTAAACAGAAAGACTAAAACTAAACAAACGTAGAAGGTAGAAATTATGCTAGAAAACCTCTGTCATTCCCTCTGGTGTGTGATTACTCTCCTGCCCCTAACGCGTTTTACACATGTGTATATAAAATATATATTATGTTAACCGTCGTGTGTTGTTTTATGAATTTGTTTTTTCTTCCTTTACGTAGAAAATCATGTTGGAATGTGGGGAATGTGTGTAAAAAGTAGCAAAAAAGTTGCCTACTCTCACATACAGTCCTATTGCAAGTGGATTCCTTATGGGCTGCCTCTCATATATGTGTATATGTAAGTGCCTGTTTTTAACCGTCTAATGGTGGACCGAGATATACCATTGATACTTCCGTGTTACCATAGACAGCGGATACAGTAGGATAGAGTTTTTTGTCCGGCAGACCTGTAAGCAAGACACAGTTTTTAAAGAGCGTTGTTGTTTTAATACAACGATATACCTTTAAACGCTACTCCTAGAAATTCATAGTTTTTCTCAAATGAAAGCGTGTTGTCGTCACAGTCCAATATGACCCGTATTCGTTCTCCTACCTGGGAAAGACAAAAATCATTATTCCACTGTACACTATAGCAAAGAGATTAGCAGTCTTATTGTTTCCAACACTATGAAGGTTGCATAGCGTCATTGATTTATCATACCATTGCAAATTGATGGGATTTTTTAGATTTTAACGCACTTTGGCCTTGATTCATTCGCATTGCGAGACCTTCACTTTCACTTTGCCTCCCTTCAATCGACTTGCCTACACGCATACCATACACACGACACAACTTTCTATACTCACTTGATATTTTGGCGCATTATTTAGTAAAGGATAGTTCCCTTGCGCGTCTCCATTGTGAAGTAAATGATTATCGACCAGATTCCAACCCCAACTTTGATCATCGGATCCTAATAATGCAACATAGCCACTGCACTGTAGGGCAGCCTCCATTGTCGATATACCAATTACCGCCACTGTGCCCAATGGCCCCTCCCATATGACTTCCCATGCATGCCGGCCTTGTCGAAAGCCAATTTTACTTCTTGCCGCATCCGTACTCTGTGCCACTGGATTCCTACAAACAAACACATTATCATTTTGTCACTTGATTCTATCCCCACTCTATTCACATTACCGATGAAGAGTAAAGCCATTTGGTTTAATGTAAACATTCCTAGAGCAGTCATTTGGATTCCAAGCGTGATAGAAAGCTCGCAATTTCGTCTTATACGTCGGCACCGATGACAGTAGATCTGACTTCAATGCTTCCTCAGCTAATTTTCGTATGCAGTGCATCCGCCACACGTCATTATTCTCATCGTTGAGGAAACGATACCAACTCTTACACACCAGCGAACAGTTTCGTAAATCTCGCAGATCCAAATAGGAGAATATCGCCTCTAACACATGCTCGTGAATTGTGGCTGCTATTGAATCTCCCATTTTCCACTCAGCCGCCCACACAAAGGACAATCACTCTAATGCAGATCCTTTTCTCCTTTCTCACTAATATAGAAATCTTCTTCTTAACTGAACCCAGGACCGATGACCCTCTCTCTTTGTGCGTACGTACGTCAGCGAGCGGGTACCTTTGCAACTGAACACCCAACCAAAAACCCAAAAACACAACAAAAATAACAAAACAAAAAACAACAAATCCTCCTTCCGAGACTTTCGACGGGGCTTCTTTTGCAAATTCTTCGCATACGAAACAAGGCCAACGAAAACACTTGATCACATGTACTTCCTCAGTTCCATTTCTTCGAATATTAATTGATAGATCACTGTGCAAAGGGGAGGTGTGAAGGCAGAAGAAAAAACAGAAAACTCCTTTCTATTTTGCAATCAAAATACAAGTGTCGCAATGTAAACGTCAGAAATGTCCAAATTGAAGTTTTTGCATTTTCCCTCTAGCTGCCACACGGTTGCTGTTGACGTTTTGAGGGTGGAAACATATGGCAAAATGCCCGCAGTGACACAGATTGGATGCTTCCCATATATTAAGGGTGTTTTTTTTAGAGGTATGCAAGTTCAATGTGAACTAAAATACTTGAAGCTAATATTAATGTCTAGAATTTCACCTCTGTTTAATAGATAATTTTATGCCATTAGTGCCACCACCAGTGGTGGTTGTCCTAGATAGGATTCGACATGAACTCGACTGAATTTTCACGTTGGTTATAGTTCCCAGCAAATGTTCCACACCGCCATTATGGCGTTATATTGGAACTGCACACAAAGAGTATGAATTTGAAGTGACCATATACTGTGAGTGTTAGGTCTTCATCAGTATTTTTGATCACTCCCCATTCACAACAGCTATGTTGCACAATTTTTCTGTACAGGACTTGCATTTCTTTGGCTATGGACATACTTTGAGCTACATACCTTCCGCTCGACATTCGGTGATCTTTACTACTGCACCACTGCACACGGGCATATGCGTATCACGGGTAGCTCTAGTGAAGCGCAATCGTGAAGTTTAGTTTTGACAACTTTATCGAATAACTGCAATAACACGACGAATATTGACATCCAAATCGTCCAACGTCTCTGGTTTATCGGCGTAGACTAGTGACTTCACACAACCCCAAAGAAAGTAACCTAAAGGTGTGAGATTATGCGAAATTATGCGCTCAGCAAATGTTTTTTTTTTTTTTTTTTAGGTGGCCCTACAGTCCGTGGTGAACCTGGGCTTCAACCAACAAGCGTCTCCAGCCGGCACGGTCTTTGGCCAGCTGTTTCCAGTGCCGCACGCCCAGTTGGTTGAGGTCCCTTTCCACCTGTGTGCACCACCGCTGAGGCGGCCGTCCTCTGCCGCGCCTTCATTCCGGAGTGGATTCGAAGACTTTTCGGGCGGAGCTGTATCTTCCATGCGCTCTACATGGCCTAGCCACCTTAGACGCTGTATCCGTAGACGTCGTACCAGGTCGATGTCGCTGTACAACCCGTACAGTTCATCGTTATATCTTCTCCTCCATACACCGTTTGAACAAACGGGACCGTAGATAGTGCGCGAATTTTCCTCTCGAAACGACCAAGGGCATCTTCATCCGCTTTTGTCAAGGTCCAAGCCTCTGCGCCGTAAAGGAGGACTGGGATGATCAAGGTCTTATATAGTGTCACCTTGGTTTTCCGAGAGAGGGCTCTACTTCTCAATTGCCTCTTGAGCCCAAAGAAACAGCGGTTGGCAAGAGTGATTCTGCGTTTTATCTCAGCGCTGGTGTTGTTGTCGCTGGTAATCAGTGAGCCAAGGTAGACGATTTCCTTGACCACTTCAAAGTTATATCCGCCCATGGTGACGTCCTGGCCAATACGTCGGTGTTGTCCGTCTCTTTTAGATGAGAGCAGATATTTGGTTTTACCCTCATTAACCTTGAGACCCATCTTAGCCGCTTCTACCTCAATGCTCACAAAAGCCTCATAGACGTCTTGCTGTTTTCGTCCAATTACGTCAATATCGTCGGCGTACGCAAGCAATTGCGTAGACTTGAAATAGATCGTACCTCTTGTGTTGGCCAGTGACTCTTGCAAAATCTTTTCAAGCACGATGTTGAAAAAGTTGCACGACAGCGCGTCGCCCTGCCTAAATCCTTTTTTAACATCAAAGGTCTCGGTATGCTCATTACCGACCTTAACGGAGCAACGAGAATTCTCCATTGTCATCCTGCACAGTCGGACGAGTTTGACAGGGATGTTAAAACTAGACATGGCTTTGTACAGCTCGTCTCTATGTACGCTGTCATACGCGGCCTTGAAATCGACGAAGAGGTGGTGGGTGTCGATTTGGTATTCCTGGGTCTTCTCCAAGATCTGCCGTAGCGTAAATATTTGGTCTATTGTGGATTTACCTGGCCTGAAACCACACTGATAAGAGCCGATCAGGTTATCCACAAACGGTTTCAGACGTTCACACAATACGGCAGAGAAGATCTTATATGCGATGTTAAGGAGACTTATTCCCCTATAGTTGGCGCAGTTATAGGGGTCTCCTTTCTTATGGACCAGGCAAACGATGCTGAGATTCCATTCGTCGGGCATGCTTTCCTCCGACCATACCTTGCAGATGAGATGGTGCATGCACCTTACCAGCTCATCTCCAGCCGCCTTAAAAAAGCTCAGCAGACAGGCCGTCTGCGCCAGCGGCTTTATTAGACTTAAGTCTTGATATCGCTTTTTTGACTTCGTCTAGGTCGGGTGGACCGAATTCTGTTACTTCGTGGTCCATTGCGAATGGCTCGTTCTGCCTGACAGCGGTATCTTGTCTATCATCGCCGTTATACAGTCTGCAGAAGTGGTCTTTCCAAATCCTCAGCATCGACTGCGACTCTACTACCAGTTCTCCATTTTCATCCCTGCAGGCCGCCACTCTGGCTTTGTAGCCATGGCATGTTCGCTTTACCTTGTTGTAAAATTTACGGGCGTCATTCCTGCGGAAGCATCTTTCCATCTCCTCGATCTCACGCTTTCTGTGCTCTCTCTTCTTTCTTCTGAAAAGCGTGTGTTCCTCTCTTCTCTTCTGCTCATAGATTTCGCGAGCAGCTCTCGTCCGTCGTTGCAGCACGGCCTTATATGCCTCTTGTTTTGCTGCATGGGCTTGTTCGCATTGTTCATCGAACCAGGGGCTTCTAGGTGGTGGCTGTTTGAAACCCAGCACCTCTGAGGCAGCATCTCTGACGGCGCTCTGGCAATGAGCCCATTCCTGCTCTATTGTTTGTGCTGCTCTGGGCGGATTTTGAGAGAGCTTTGAGGAGACACGATCGGCAAAGATTCTGGCAGTCTCTTGCGATTTTAGCTTTCCAACGTCAAACTTACGTTGTCCTACTCGACTCCTAAGAATTCTTGATATCCTCATTCGTACCTTGGCTACAACAAGGTAGTGGTCCGAGTCGATGTTGGCCCCTCGGAAGGTTCGTACGTCGAGAATACAGGAGGAGTGTCTGGCGTCGATCGCAATATGATCAATCTGGTTGGTGGTCGATTGATCACAAGACCGCCAGGTACCCTTGTGGATGTTGAGATGGGGGAATCGCGTGCTTGCTACAAGGAGGTTACGCCCCGCAAGGAAATCGATTAGCCTTAATCCGTTGTCGGATGTGGTGTTATGGAGGCTATGCTTTCCTATGATCGACTCAAATATGTCCTCCTTGCCCAGTTTTGCATTAAAATCTCCTAGGACTATTTTTGTGTCATAGCTGGGACATTGGGCATATGTTCTGTCTAGGAGATCGTAGAATTCTTCTTTGAGTCGATCGTCCTTTTCTTCCGTTGGGGCTTAAGACTTTTTATCGGAGTCTTCCTCTAATAACGAATCCGCACCCGAATAGGCGCTGTTTGTTCTCCTTGTAGCAGTTCCCGTAGTAGATGTCGCAGTTTTTCATCCGTTTTTTGCCTGGTCCATCCCATCGCACTTCTTGGAGTGCGGTTATATCTGCTTTATAGCAGTTGAGGGTTTGCTCCAATTGATCGCCTGCACCCGGTCTGTTAAGGGACCTCACATTCCAGGTGCAGACTCTCAAGTCCGTTAGTCGTTTGCAGGGGTCGTCAGCTTTGTATCCGTCCGTATCCGAGGCTTGTTGTTGTTTCGGAACAAGTGGGTTTTTACGTGATAGGGATGTTACCCCTAAGCACAACCCCCAACCTGGAGGGCCAGGTTCCTCTTTCCCCAGGAACAAGGGTTGGGTCGCTGCACACATTGGTTCACTACCTGGCGGGTGCCAGGGTAGCTATCCAGGGGGGCCACGCGGAGGCTGTGTGTCAACTTGGATTGAACAGGGACAGAGATCGAAGCTGGCGTTTGCCATGTTAAACGCGATCAACTTCTTTGCTCTGTTTGCTCGCTCCCTCCCTCCCAACTGCGCCAACTACAGGGGAATAAGTCTCCTTAACATCGCATATAAGATCTTCTCTGCCTTATTATGTGGACGCCTAAGCCCCTTTGGGGATAATCTGACAGATTCTTATCAGTGTGGCTTCACACTGGAATCGAAGTTTGACGACCTTTTCATCGATTTCAAGATCGCGTCATGTCTAGTTTTGACATCTCTGCCAAACTCGTCAGATTATGCACAAGGACAAAGGAAGACCTTTCGCTGCTCCAATAAGGCCGGTAAGGAGTTAACCGAGACCTTCGGTGTCAAAAAAGATTCAGACAGGATCGCGCACTGTCATGTAATTTTTTCAACATCATCCTCGAAAAAATAGTGCTGGATTCACTGACCAATACAAAAGGTACGATCTACTTCAAGTCTGTAAAATTGCTCGCATACGCTGATGACATTGACTTGATTAGAAGGACGCAGCGAGACGTCAATTAAGCTTTTGTGAACATTGATGAAGAAGCGGCTAAAGTGGGTCTAAAGGTCTAAAGGTCGAGACGTACAACACCGACGTCTTGGCCAGAGCGTCACTATTGGCAGCTATAACTTTAATGTAGTCAAGCATTTCATCTACCTTAGCTCACTGGTAACCAGCGACAATGACACCAGCGCTGAGATTAGATGCAGAATAACTCTTGCCAACTGCTGTTTCTTCGGGCTCAAGAGCCCTTTCTCGAAAAACTAGGGAGACCCTCTATAAAACCTTAATCATCCCCGTCCTCCTCTACGGCGCAGAGGCTTAGAATTTACCAAAAATGGTTAACGGAAAGTGGAGGAGAAGATTCAAACAAGAACTGTACGTGCTGTACAGCGACATCGGCCTAGTACCCCGTCTACGAATCCAAAGTTGAAGATGATTAGGCCACGTAGAGTGAATGGACAGCACAGCTCCGGCCCGAAGAGTCCCGTAGACTCCAACCGAACCGAGGGACGAACTTGCAAAGGAGGGCAGGGGGAGGGTATCCAAGAGCCACTTTTCTACCACACAAGTTGAAAGAGACCTCAACCAACTGGGCTTGCGGCACTGGAAGCAGCTAGCAAAATATCGTGCCAACTGGAAAGGCTTGTTGGTTGAGGCCCAGGTACACTCAAACTGTAGCGCCCAGTGTGGAAAAAGTAACTTAAAATCGGGCTCCTTGTAGGGGCCACTTCACAACGCAGTCATGATCAACATTTATACGAAACAACTTTTAAAAAGTAAATGGCAAGCACTGGTTCATCAACTCAAATAAAAACCGTACAATGCCAAACGCGTCAAAATCATACAATTTGAGTTATATAGAAGCTTTCAAACCCTAGTAAGTGGGGTCGAATGCCTTTGAAGGGTATAATGAGTGTGGAAGGAAGTAAGGAAGGCTTTAAACAGACTAAAACTGTGCCATAACTAAGGTCCTACTGTTATTGGGGAAACATTATAACCGAGGTAGTAAGAAAAGGTTTAGAGTCAATTAAGCGCAAACGTGAACTTAGAGATTGAGTCGTGACCCCAATAAAGGCGAGGGCAGGCTCTTTACGTTCAATAAATAAGTCAAGCACAAATGTAATCGAAGCCTTAGCACTCTTTTCTAGGCAAGATCCACATACGTCCATAGCATATTCTGACAGCTCATATTGCCTAAGGCAGTATGGTTGAGTTCAGTGCAAGTGACACATTTTTTTTAACCGTACCTATCCTCACTTTCTTGCCGTTATTTTGGTATTATGAAATAAATTAAGTTTGAAGGCTCATAGTTGATTGAAAGAGATTAATTTTTGTTTAGGGCTAGTCTTAGAATTCCACGCTTCAGACGCTTTGAATTTATCGATCGTAGAGAGGTATGTAAGGAAATACGTCTTTGGCCCCGAACGAGTGTGTCCAATGTGGTGTAGACAGCATCATTAAACTTGTACCAGTGGAAGTAGTTGACTGGAAGCCATGCTGGTTGGCCCGTTGGCTGAGGCCCTGATTTGTCTCGAATTGCTACCTCACTTCCTTATAAACCATTGGAGAAAGTTATAGGACACGCAGTAGCATCACATCCCTCGTTTAGAAATTTGGTTCGGAGGGAGTTTGAGTTTGCTCTTAGTGCCAGAACGCAGTTAATACGGAGGGCTTGGAAGAATCATTTCTGCAGACGGTTAAATGGCGAGGAAGACTCAAATATAGCAGTCAAGCAGAATGTTCCATTCAACTTGGACGACGATAGACAAGAACGTAGAACAAGAACAAAACGTGGAATAACTCCTGCAAACAACTGCTTCTTTGGGCTCAAGAGGCAACTGAGTAGTAGAGCCCTCTCTCGAAAAACTAAGGTATCGCTCTACAAAACCTTAATCTTCCCGGTCCTCCTCTATGGCGGATTCTGATGAAGAGGCTCTTAGGCGTTTCGAGAGGAAAATTCTGCGTACAATCTTTGGTCCCGTTTGTGTAAACGAAGAGTGAATGAGAAGATTCAACCAAGAACTGTACGGGCTGTACAACGACATCGGCCTAGTTAGACGTCTTCGGATTCAACGTCTAAGATGGCTGGGTCATGTAGAACGAATGGACATCACCGCTCCGGCCCGAAGAGTCTTCGACACCTACCGCGAGGGACGACGCAGCAGAGGACGACCGCATCTAAGGTGGCGCGCACAGGAGGAAAGGGACCTCAACCAACTGGGCGGGCGGCACTGGAAGCGGCTGGCCAAAGATCGTGCCGGCTGGAGAGGCCCTGGTTCACCTGGTTCACCATCTAAGTAAGTATCGCCCTGGTATCGCCATCTAAGTAAGTAAGTAAGTATGGTTTCAGACCAGAGAAGTCCACAATAGACCAAATCCTCACAATGCGGAAGATCCTGGAAAAGACCTAAGAAAAGCAGATCGACACTCACCACATACTTGTCGATTTCAAGGCCGCATGTGATAGTGTGCATAGAGACGAGCTCTACAGAGCCATGTCTAGTTTTGGCATACCTACTTAACTCATCAGATTGAATAGGATGACGATGGAAAACCCTCGCTGCTCCATCAAGGTCGGTAACGAACTTACCGAGATCTTCAATGTCAAAAAGGGTTTAATGCAATACGACAAGTTATGTGACTTTCTTAATATCATACGTAAGGGTCAAAAGGCAATTGAGTAACAGAGAAGCAACTCTGATTATCCAAGTCCTGCTTTACGGTACAGAGGCATGGACGCTATTAGAATTGGATGAGGAAGCCCCTGGTTGAGAGAAAAGTTGTGCGTGCGATCTTGCGATCCTTGGTCCTGTTTAGGTTGATGGCATCTGGAGGAGAAGATTAAACTACGAACTGTATGGCGGCATGTGTCTGTGTAAATGTCTATAGATACAACCTTAAGATGGCTAGGCCATGTAGAGGGTGAGGACAACATAGTTCGAGCCCGAAGAATCTTCGGATCCGAGCCATTGAGGCAACGCAACAGAGGATACTCTTGATTCAAAAGGAGAAAGACCTCACCAACTTGGTGCGCATGACTGGTGACGGACATGACAGCAGGAAATTTCTGTGCTCAATGAGAAGATTTTCTTGCAAAAAGGCCACAATAAGACTGTTCCGAACAGACTAGAACAGGATTTTCTGCACCTGCTCATGAGGTAGAAGAGATTTTTAAAAAGAGCCACAAATCGAGTGATTCTGACGAGTAACGTGTTTATGTATTTTTCCGTTCTAATTTGATCTGACATTTCTCACAAATGCGTGCTGTTCTGCCTTGTCCTATTCTGTTCTTTACCTCATTGAACAAAACGAATGTGAACGCCTTTAGTGAGCCTTTTCAAAAGGATCAATCAGAGATGTGCCATTCCACTCATAAATATATCAGACTTTCCAGGATAGCGCCGAGTATAAGAAACCAATCCTTTGGAATTAGACGTTTCTTCACAATCCGTAATGTCGGGCGAATTACAATAAAAAGTTCTCGCTCTTCCACCACTATTGAAGGCTATTCTGGGCAATGTGACAGACTTTCATGGATATTTTGAGTCCAATTGCCATTACGCGTCTTCATTGGGCTCTAAGTCTGAATGACTGCCACTACATACTTTAGCCAGAACCGATACCGCTATTTTCAGATCTGAATAAGAATTTCGTTTTTCCTCAAATTGAATATATGAAAATGCCGACTTAATCACAAACTAACAATTAGATCAATGCCATTACTATCGGGGTAAAAAATTGACAAACTAGCTCTGCAAATGAGCTCTAGGTGCTAATAAATGATTTATCATTTAACGAACTTTTTTCAAAAGTTTAATGACATCGCAGCCGCATCTGTTTTGTTGACAACATGCGTCACATCCATTCAAATCGTAAACACACAGCTGACATTTGCCGACACGTCAAACTCGACCTACGTGAAGTCGGCGCCACTTCGATTGTAGTTGAATTGGGTGATGGAATTTGCTAATTTTTTCAAACTTCAATTTCTCCACGAAAATGAATGTTATTTAATAGAATTAGTATCCGGTTTTGGAGCGACAGATACTACGCATATTTTAAAGATATAAAAAACTAAAGATCATTTCGAACAGTAGTAGAAAATAGCGTTTGCAGTCTGCGCCATCTGTGCGAGGATCTGGCGTAATCGGGCGAAAATTTGCCACCTTCACGGCACTCCCGCTGATAGCGGCCGCAGTATGTAATGCGTGTTTTCGTCGTTTGGCGCGCGCCTCAACTTGTACGTACAAAATCGAATCAGCTGCTTGCCCAAAGTTAGTAGTTTTGCATTAAAATATCATAAATTTCACCAAACAATTGCACGGCCACCGATTGGCCTATTTCAATAAAAAATCCCTCTACGGATTCTTGAATTTTTTCTCGACATTTTCGTATTCGATTTGTAAAAATTTCGCACCGTCGAGTGGGTGAAAATCGTGCGTGAAATATTGAATGCACACGAACTTCATTCTCGCCATTTTGACTAAAACGCGCTGTGTGGTGGGCTCTTCGAGTTTTTTTTTTCGTTTTTTTTATATTTTTTGGTCTCGATCGGAAATTTTCTTTCATCGTGTTGCCGAAACAGTTTTTTCGGTGTTTTTTCTAACTCAATTGGGAAAATTCATTTTCTGATTGATTTGTTGTAAATTTAAGATTGTACCTGGCCCAGGGCTTTCGGAAGGAGATTGAGAAGCGACAACACACGAAAAAAAAGAAAATAGAAAAAAGGAAAGAAGAAAATAAAACGAAAAAGAGAAATATCTCGTGGAGTTTGAAACGCGATAGTGAGACTGCGGTAGCGGTGGCGGCAGCGTAAGGTGTATTTTTTGTTTTTTTTTTCCGTTTCGTTTCGTCTTTTGGAGGAGGTAATAGTCATCACCGCCGTTGACATCGTCGTGGTCGCCTTGGTCTTCGAGCGTATTCAGGCGGTCTCCGAGGTTTTGTACACGCGTGCGAGTCAATTGTTATGGCACATTCGACGGAGAATGGTGTGCAATATATCGTAAAGGATGAATATGGTAAGTGCTAAGGTCCGGGCGCATTTCTATATTTCTTTTCCCCCCAAAGATTGCGCGTCAGCAGTAAACTGTGAAGTACTGCCGTAGTGCTATCCACGTTTGCCGGGTCCAGCAAAAGCAGCGATACAACACACGGTACACTCTGTGCTGTTGTATCGCGCTTTTTTCCCCCCAAATGCTTACAATCGGCAACAGAAGACCTTGGCAAATCACATTTAAAAAAAAAGGCCAAATCTCATGCAATGCGTTGCGAATCTACGCATTGGGATGAATGGCATTATTACTCCACCATAAGCTGCTCTTACCATAAATGCTCGTTTTTGTTTTCTTCTTTCATTTTGTTGTTGCGTACTTGGGTGATTAGGGAAAATTTTGACGATTATTGGGAAAGGCGACATCAAACAGGAATACGATACGCAGAGTTCCAGTAGCAGTGTGTACACGACACACAATTCCAGTATGGGAGGAGGTTACACCCAGCTGGTGAGTGTTTTTTTCTTACTTCTTACTTTTGTTCTTTTTCGAGGGCTTGTGGTTGTTTTGGGTGAGAAATATATCAGGTTTTCTCGCTGTGTTATCAGGGAATGAAGAAACGACGTTTGAATGTTTCCTTCTTCTCTCTATTTGCTTTCTTTCATGTTCACGATTGATCCGGGTGCGTTGTGATTTCGTTGACGATGAAGGATGGTTCCAATCCGACGCACTTTATGAAGGTGCAACACAATTATAATACACAACCCGCGGAAAGTAGGTTTCCCTTAAGCATTGTTGTTGTGGATGTGATGATGATGATGATTGTCATGTTGCAGGTGAATTGCCGTATACAGTGATACCAGCACAAGGAGCTTTGGACCGGCAGACACCGACGCTGAAGTACGAGGCGCCTAGAACGGCAGTCAAATATGAAACGCCACATTCAGTAAGCTATCCTGAGAAATTCAGTTTTTACTTTCTATTTTCCTTTCTTGTTTTTTTTTTTTTGTTTTTTTGGTGTTCGATAAATTTGCAACAAGTTTTTGACAGAAGGGGTTAGGTTAGCGCACGAGGTTGCTGCTTAGAGCATGACCGGCGTTTTTCTCAAGTGTGCGGAACGTGCAGGGTTGAATAAACAAGGAATCAAGGCGAGCCCTAGTCTCTTGGTATTTCGTGGACAAGAAAATCAATAGTGCGTCAAAGGAATCAATGTCTGACGCACGGCTGACGCTGTTAACTTGGAGAGGAATCGCCACGAGGTTCCCTATAGGATATTTGTCATATTTTTTGCTGTGACGCTTGAAGGAGTGCTCCACGCAAATCGACTATTTATTCTGGGAATTAGATCCTTAATCTGCCTCCTGAGCTTAGATCCTCAGCCTCGATCTTCACCCTAAAACTTCGGCCCACATCCTCAGTCTAGATTCTAGCTTGGATCCTCAGCCTAAATTCTCTGCCTAAATCATCAGCCTAGATCCCCAGCCTGGATCCTCAAACTAGATCTTCAGCCTAAATCTTCGGCCTAGATCCTCAGCCTGGATTCTCAGTCTGCATCCTCAGCTTAAATCCTCAGTTTAGATTTTCAGCCTAGATCCACAGCCCTAATTCTCAGTCTAAATTCCCAGCCTAGATCATCAGCTGGATCCTCAACTTAGATTCTCAGCCTAGATCCTCAGCTGAGATCTTAATCTTAGGTCCTCAGCAGAGATCCTCAGCCTAGATTCTCATTCTAGATCCCCAGCCTAAATCGTCAGCATGTATCCTCAGATCCTCACCCCAGATCATCAACCTAGATCCTCAGCCTAAATCTTCGGCCTACATCCTCAGCAGGGATCCTCAGTCTAGCTCCTAGCTTGGATCCTCTGTCTAGCTCCTAGCTTGGATCCTCAGCCTAAATTCTCGGCCTAGATCAACAGCCTAGATCCTCAGCCTGGATCCTCAAACTAGATTATGGGCCTAGATCCTCAGCTTAGATTCTCAGCTTAGGTCTTCAGTTTAGATCTTCAGCTTAGATCTTCAGCTTAGATCCTCAGCCTAGATTATCAGCCTAGATTTTCCGTTTAGGTCTTCTGCTTAAATCCTCAGTTTCGATTTTCAATCTAAATCCACAGCCCTGTCTTGGCTCTGGTCCTTCTTGGCTGTAACGCCACCAAAGAAGAAGAATTCTCAGTCTAGATTCTCAGCTTAGATCATCAGCTGAGATCTTCAGCTTTGATTTTCATCTTAGTTCCTCAGCCTAGATCATCAGCTTAGATCTTCAGCCTAAATCTTCGTCACAGCCAAGATCATCAGCTGGATCCTCAACTCAGATTCTCAGCCTGAATTCTCGGCCTAGATCATCAGCCTAGATCCTCAGCCTGGATCCTCAAACTCGATCTTCGTCACATCCTCAGCCTAGATCTTCAGCCAATGGATCCTCAGTCTAGCTCCTAGCTTGGATCCTCAGCCTAAATTCTCGGCCTAGATCATCAGCCTAGATCATCAGCCTAGATCATCAGCCTAGATCATCAGCCTAGATCCTCAGCCTGGATCCTCAAACTATATCCTCAGCCTAGATCATGGGCATTCTCAGCTTAGATCATCAGCTGAGATCTTCATCTTAGTTCCTCAGCCTAGATCATCAGCCTAGACCCTCAGCCTGGATCCTCAGCCTAGATCTTCATCTTAGATCTTCAGCTTAAACCCTCAGACTAGATCGCCAGCCTAGATCCTCTGTCTACATCCTCAGCCTAGATCCTCGGCCTAGATCTCCGCTTAGTTCCTCCACCTAGTTGCTCCTCCCAGTTCCTGAGTTCCTTAGCCTAGAGCCCCAATCTAGGTCCTCAGCGTGGATCCTATTGAACCAATAAAGCATTCCTTGAATGCGCCTTTCGTTCATTAAGATATTTAGAAGCGAATAGAATTGCCTCCGAGGGCAACGTTGCCATATTCGCTTCTGACAGGAACCCACTAGAGGCAGGACACTCGTAAGTTTATGGCGCAATGACGGATACGTTTGCAATAGAATACAAGTATGGCGATCAGCAAACCAGTGCTGCTTCCATCACGGTCACAGCCTTATTTGTGAGGTCTTGTTTCATGATAATTTACTTAGCGATTTATGCTTTATCAAAGCATGAGCTACAACCTCGGACTGTTTCGCCTTGCATCCTCCTATATTTCTTTTTGAAATTAATTACTTGGTAGAGAGGCTTCGATTCAAGCGTGGGTAGAGGCATTTCCTCCTTCCTAGGGAGGTTACCTAGAGATTTGGAACAGACTTTCTACCATCCTCCTGTGAGCCAAATGAGATTGTGTACCAGTTCGTCCCACTAATCTTACCCATTAAATACGTACAAAAGACCAGGTTTTTGTACTCTCCATAGCTGTAGGCATGTTGTAGCAGTAGAATGGACAGTTTTCTATCATTCTCATTCCAATTTATTTATTTCTACTTTGAGTATTCCAGAGAATGACCAGAATAGTATTTTCTTTCCCAGCAGACGGCCATCAAGAACGAAAGGAAGAATCAGAAATATCTTGTCAATACCAGCCAGCCCACACAATACAAATCAAAAGCGTAAGCTTTCATAAATCTCTCTCTCGCCCAGCAATCGATATTTATTCATTTCATTTCCCATTTCGATCGATCAGTCACACGAGCGCACAGTCAGTACAAAGAAAACGAAAACCGGAAAAGACCGGCAAAGGACTGAAGCATTTCTCATGGAAGGTTTGTGAAAAAGTCAAAGAGAAAGGTACCACCACTTATAATGAAGTGGCCGACGAACTAGTCGCCGAAGAGGTACAAAATCAATCAGGCGATTCGGCAAACTGTGATCAAAAGAATATCCGTCGTCGTGTATACGATGCCTTAAATGTCCTAATGGCTATGCATATCATAGCAAAAGACAAAAAGGAAATACGCTGGATCGGCTTACCCAAAAACTCAATCGAGGTTTGTTCAATACTATCGACCCTAAGAGGTTCTTCTTATCGGTCTTTTTGTTTTTTGATTTATAGCAACATTCGGCGAAGGAGAAGGAGAATGCTAAACGACGTGAAAAAATCGCAGCTAAACGACAACAACTGATGGAACTTGTACTGCAAAGTGTTTCATTTAAGAATCTAGTGGAACGTAATAAGGCGGCCGAGCGACAGGGTATCATTCCAACACCGAATTCATCCATTCAATTGCCCTTCATCATCCTGAATACGCACAATAACACGAAAATCAATTGCAGCGTTACAAATGACAAGTAAGTGTGGAAGGGATCGCGATGTTGATTCGGTGGGTGCTCATGTGGATTTGGTTTTTATTTGATTGCAGATCGGAGTTTATCTTCAAGTTTAATGATAAATTTGAGGTGCACGATGACGCTGAGGTCCTGAAACACATGGGTCTGTTGTTAGGTGAGCTGTCGATGAAGTGATTAGCTGGGAGTTGGCGTGTTTTATATTTTTCTTTCTTACAGACTTGGATAAAGGAACTAGCAGTATTGAGGATATCGAAAAGGCCAAGTCGTTGGTTCCACCTAACTTTGCGAAGTACATAGAAGGTGAGTGTTGCCTGCGAGCGAAAGATGATAAACTCTGTGTATACCGTACCTCTCTCGAATTCCGACAATAGCGATGTAATTGAATGTGTTTTTCACTATGCTTTTCCTTAGCGGGGTTCTTACAAACCCCCTGTAATACAATTGTCAAGAAAAGCTTCTCGAAATTCGCCGCTCGGAATATAAAATCACACATGACGACGAATAAAATGCAGGGCACACACTATGTGACTGTGTTGCCCCTATGCCAACTTATTCTAAGTGAAACTATAACTCCAGAAGGGATCATTTCAGCTCCTAACACAGACATTCTCAACTTTATTAACAAAAGAAGAGAAACTCTTCGTCTTATCGGCTAGTAGGCACAATAGATCTACATATAAAGCTCGCCGGGCCCCATGCTATGTGCTAGCACTTTCTTCTTTGGTGGGGTTACAGCATATGAAGGGCCAAAGCCAAGCTTCTCTCCCAATCACCCATGCTGTGTGTGATTTATTTTTTACGCAGGTGAAATGGACCTACCGACAGCACGAATAAGGAACACGATTTGCGAGTATTCTGCTGGAATGTCAGAACTCTACACTCCTGGAGCTGCTCATAAACTGGAAAGAATTCTCACTCAGTACAAGGCGAATATTACTGCGGGATAGGAAACGGTATGATCAGGAAAAAAGATGAGGAAGACATCTACATCTCAATAAGGACTTCTATGATCTCTTTGACAAAACTTACGGAGCTTATTCGGAGTACAATGTTAAAATGGTACTCGGGGACTTCAATGCCAAAATTGGTAAGAAGAACACCTTTGGCGGAGTATTCGGAACGCACAGCCTCCACGATACAACCACGGTTAATGGCTTCCAACTCACGGACTTTGCGAGAGCTCGTAATACGGTAAAAGTTAGCACAAGATTTCCCCGCAAGCCAATCCACAAAGCAACCTGGCGATCTCCGGATGGTTGAACCACCAACCAAATCGACCATGTGCTCATTGACGCAAGACACTCGTCTAACATCCTGGATGTTCGAACATTCAGGGGGGCAAACGTTGACTCTGACCATTTCCTCATAGCAACAAGATTCAGAGCTCGACTGTCCAATGTCGGAAAGCTGCACCAGACCACCATGGGGAGGTTTGACATTGGACGCCTGAGCACACCGGGAGCAACTGAGCGAGAGGCTCTCCAACATGCCTACGTCGAGCACAACTGCATTGTCGCTCAGCCATTCAGGAAGTACACCTTAAGCTACCTACCAGCTCCGACAAGAAACCTGTGGTATGGTGGCGAGTGTGAGCAGAAAAAGGCAGCAATCGGCGGGGCGTACCAAAAGGCGCTGCAGCGAAGAATGGAGTACCGAGCCAGAAGGAGGGTGGAGAAAAAACTACTGCGACTAAAGAAAAGAATCTTCGCGGCCTCCCAGCTCAAGGATATTAAGGAGTGTAGCAACAAGCCCTTGCAGGAGGCTTCAAGAAAGGCACCCAGACTCTTCGCAATAGTGGATAGGCTCGTAGGGAATAGGGGCAGCTGCGTAACGAGCGTGACCAAGAGAGAGTGGTAGGGACTGAAGAAATCCCAACTCCACCCGCTAAAGTAGTCCTCCCATCCAACATCGAAAAAGTCAGCTATTCAAAAGTTGAAGAACAACAAGACCGCAGGCTCAGTTGGCTTGCCATCAGAGCTCTTCAAGGCTGGCGGTGATGTTCTGGTAGGGAGCATGTACCAGATCATCTGTAGAATTTGGGAAGATGAAGGCATGCCCGATGACTGAAATATCAGCTCTATTAGTTCCATCCAGCAAAAAGGCGATCCTACTTGTGCAAGAACTAAAGAAGTATATACCCGCTCAATGTCGCATACAAGATCCTGTCCAGCGCCCTTTGTGAACGTCTAAAGCCCTTTTACACCGCACTAATCGGTAGCTACCAATGCGGCTTCTGACCTGGCAAATCTACTGTAGACCAAATTGTCACACTTCGACAAATTCTGGAAAAGACCAGCGAGTTTCAAGTTGATTTTAAAGCCACATACGACAGCATTCATTGCGAAGAATTGTTTGATGCGATGGTAGAATACGGGCTGTATCGCGACACGCTAAAAAATCGACGATGCACCTTGCAGTTCAGTTCTAGGACATCTGAACCGTTTGAAACATCCACCGGATTTCGGCAAGGAGATGCGCTGTCATGCGACTTCTTCAATTTAGTGCTGGAGCAGATAGTGCGCCGGACAAACGTCAATAGGAAAGACACTATCTTCTACAACATCATCAGATCTCAGCGTGCCGTTGTAGAAGCTTTCACGGCGAGAACAGGCAAAACGAGTTGGTCTTAAAGTCAACGAGGATAAGACAAAGTACATGCCGTCAAGCAAAAACCGATCCGTCGCTCACCACCTGAAACAAAGTATAACGATCAACAGCTGTAATTAGGTGGTAGTTAACGACACCACAGTGGAGATCCGGCATATAATCCAAACAACTTGGGTCAAAACTCCCCGCTCGAAAAACCAAATATGTACATGCTTTACAAAATGCTTATAATGCCAGCCTTGATGTTCGGAGCCGAATGCTGGACGATAAGCAGGGCGGCGGAGCTGATTTTGGGTCCTTTGGAATCCGGATATTTGGAACCGTCTGTGAGGAAGGTGAATGGAGGAGAAGACATATATATCCGCGAACCAACGCTCTAGCTAAGAGGGTCTTCGACTCTGAGCCTACTGGTTCGAGATGAAGAGGAAGACCGAACTTCCGGCAACCGCGGATGTAAGGCAACTTGTTCTTGATAACTGTAAACAGCGTACCCGAATGGAAGGCAGCTATAGCTCAGGCTCAGATCCCCCATGGATTGCTGGCCTGATAAGTAAGTGAGTAGAAAGGGACATTCAGTTTTATGCCGATTCCGAACAGGGCGTTAGTCGAGAAGCTTTTCATGGCAAGTATACTACGGGGGGTTTTGCCAGTACTACACCGAAGAAGGACACCGCGAAACAAACATTCGATCCGATCCGAGCTCGCTTAAAAAAGAAAACAATCTTGACTCGCCAACGTTATGGACTAAATAGATACATTTCCTTTGACAACGTGCACCTTAATTTGTCGCTGATAAAGCCTTTCTGTACACTCAAATGACTTGTTTTTTTGTTTTTTTCATTTATATAGCCTGCGGACGAGGCGAGCCGATCGACTGCGATTCGGACGACGAAATGCAATATATCGAGCACACCAGCGACTCACACGGCCTATCGCGACTTCGAGAAGTCTCTCCCGATCTGGACGACGATGATCTCATAGAAACCAGTGATGTCGACTAAACACACACACTCATCGCCAATCAATCAATCAATCCAAAATGCATAATTTTCAGGTGCAACGATCCAAAAACAAAAAGATAAACCATCACCAGACCAGGAGAGACGATAAAAAAAAAATCATTTGCGTGTTTGCAAACATCATTTAACGGTAATACATCAAACGTTTGCAGATCCTTAGTTATATCTAAATGAAAAGAAAAAATAACTACAGAACAACATCAACAACAAGTACCACAACAACACCTACCAAATACCAATAGCTGTGCTAAGTTGTTGTCATTATTGGTTTAGTTTAGACCTCTGTTCCCCCCCATTCATTTGTTACTTAACTTTGTATTATTTGCTTCCACGTCGAGCGGCGTGCCATTCGACGCATCTGTGTGTTTCCATTCTTCTATTGTTGTTTTTCTTTTTTCCATTTTCCTATCATTGAAATTGAAGTTTTGCATTGAACTCTCAGCGCTTCAGCTTATGGTGGTGACTGGAACCATCCACCCAAACAATTGTGTTATTTAGTTTACGATTTTCCTTATTTTGCCCCTTACATGCTCCCTCTTGTACATAGCGAGTTGTTCGAATATTTAAATATTAAACAAATTTTTTACAAACAAAAAAAGATTTTATTTTGCGAAATTGCTTTTTTCTTTTTGGAGTTCCTCTCTTTTCCGTTTCTGTTGATTTATATATATCCTTTGTCGATACGAGTACAGGTAGACCTCACTTAACACGGGGGTAACGTTCCTGAGAACGATCGTGTTAAACAAAATCGTGCTAAACGAACAAGTAGTTCGTCATACGCGGCCGGGCGTGAGTTTCATCAATGTTGTTCTTTTGTTGAAAAAACCTTTATTTTCGCTTGATTGGTACAAAGCCATTTGTACGTTTCCTTATAAGGTGGCATGCATAGTGCTAACTCTCTTTTAAATTTCATGCCTGTGTCACAATGCTACTACACGGCGCGGCGACAGCGCAACTACAAACGCCGTAGCCGTCAAATCCATATTCATTCAATGGAATTATATGGAGTAAGTCACATAGGCACGTATGTAGTCGTGTCGCAGCGCTGTAATTTCGAAAAATTGAAAAACTCGCAACTACACGGCGTTTTGCCATTTCGAATTCGACATTGGGGGAATACGTTTGATAACTTGGTCTAACCCACCACCTTCTTCTGACTTTTGTTTTCGCTTTTAACTTTTTATAGGCTAAAGCAGCCGCACATGTTAGCAATAATGTTTTTTTTTTCAAATTATTTTGATCCATTTGTGAACTAAATTCAGTTTCAATCTTCGAATTTTTTACTGATGGCAACTTCACTCTATAGAATTCACCACCAACTTCACTCACAGAAGTACCCTGCTGTCAAGAAAAACGCCGATGAAAGTCGCTCCATTGTGTGTTGACTGAACTACTTTACAAACACAGCAAACGGCAGCGTTTGTAGTTGCGCTGTCGCCGCGCCGTGTAGTAGCATTGTGACACAGGCATCACTCGCCTTTGAAGGATCTTCTTCTTCTTAGTGGGCGCTACAGTTCGGGGTAAACCTGGGCCTCAACCAACATGCCCCTCCATCTAGCACGATCTTTCGCTAGCCTTTTCCATTGCCGCACACCCAGTTGGCTGAGGTCCCCTTCCACCTGTGTGCGCCATCTTAAGGGCGGCCGTCCTCTGCTTCTTCGTCCCTCGGGGTTGGATTCAAAGACTCTCCGGGCTGGAGCTGTGGTGTCCATTCGTTCTACATGGCCCAGCCATCTTAGGCGTTGAATCCGTAGACGCCTGACTAGGCTCATGTCGCTGTACAGCCCGTAAGTTCGTGGTTAAATCTTCTCCTCCATCCCCCGTCTGCGCTTATAGGCCCAAAAATCACGCGCAAAATCTTTCTCTCGAACCGACCAAGGACCTCCTCATCCGCTTTTGATAGTGTCCATGCTTCTGCGCCGTACAACAGGACCGGGATGATAAGGGTCTTATATAGAGTCAACTTTGTCGTTCGGGAGAGGGCCCTATTACTCAGTTGCCTCCCGAGCCCAAAGAAACAGCGATTGGCAAGAGTGATTCTGCGTTTGATTTCGGAACTGATGTCGTTGTTCCAGGTCACTGCGGAGCCAAGGCAGACCAAGTCCTTAACTACCTCGAACTTATATCTGCCTATACAAACGTTCTGGCCAAGACGTTGGTGGTGAGCGTCCTTTTTTGATGACAGCATATATTTAGTTTTGCCCTCGTTTACCGCCAAACCAATTTTCGCCGCCTCCATCTCAATACTCGCAAACGCCTCATTGACATCTCGCTGTGATCTACCTATTATGTCAATATCGTCGGCGTATGCAAGGAGTTGCGAGGATTTGGAATAGATTGTGCCTCTTGTATTGGCCAGTGATTTTTGCACAATCATTTCCAATATGATGTTGAAGAAATCACACGACAGCGCATCGCCCTGCCTAAATCCTTTTTTGACATCAAAACTATCGGTAAGGTGTGAACACCGATTCGGATGGAGCAGCGGGCATTCTCCAACGTCATCCTGCATAGTCTGACGAGTTTAGCAGGTATGTCAAAGGCAGACATAGCGTTGTATAGCTCGTCTCTAATTACGCTGTCGTATGCGGCTTTGAAGTCGACAAATAGGTGGTGAGTGTCGACTTGAAATTCATTGGTTTTCTCCAGTATCTGCCGTAGTGTGAAGATTTGGTGGACTTCCCTGGCCTGAATCCGCACTGATAAGGCCTGAATCCGCACTGATAAGGACCTATCAGATTATTTACAAAAGGCTTCAGGCGTTCACACAAAACGGCAGAGAAGATTTTGTAGGCGATGTTATGGAGACTTATTCCTCCATAGTTGGCGCAATCAGAGGGGTCTCCTTTCTTGTGGATCGGGCATACGATGCTGCGACTCCATTCCTCGGGCATGCTTTCCTCTAACCATATCTTACGGATGAGCTGGTGCATGCTCCCAACCAGGTCATCCCCAGCTGCCTTGAAGAGCTAAGCAGACATTCCGTCTGCGCCAGCAGCTTTATTCGACTTGAGCTTCGATATGGCAATCTTAACTTCGTCGAGGTCAGGGGGACAGAATTCTCTGCGGTCTCCGTCGATTAGAAATGGATCTGCATGTTAAAAAAAAACGCCTCCAAGCTTAATGTGAGGCCTATTCCATGTGTTAAGTCCCTCACTGTTATCTCGTCAGGTTCACTTTCTGTATCGCTGCTACTGGCATTCTGTCGGTTAGAGTTTTGTGTACTCTGGTGGGTGTCATTACAGGTCACTGCATTATTGGGAAACACACCGCCAGACTAGGACTACCCTCCAACGATTTCTGTCGCAGCTGCATGGACGAGGAGGAGGAATCAATACATCACCTCCTCTGCTCATGCCCCTCTTTTGCGAATCGTAGGAGGATCTACCTCGGCGCCTCTACCTTGTATGCTCAACTCCATCGCTTCATCAGAAGCACCGATTGGTTCTCTGGTACCGGATCTGGGTAACACGATCCATGTGGTATCACAGTGGGCCGACTTCGGCTTACGTGTGGCTTAACCTAGAGTTTTGTGAAATCATGTCAATAAATGTCTTCGGTTGACATGTCTTCAAATCCTTCGCCTTCGATTGAATGCGCAAGCGTTAAGATCTCAGAAAATTCAGCTTTTCGCGATTCGATCTCTTGTTCCTTTTCGACTGCTGACGGCCTTTAGCCTTTAGGCTTTTAGCTCCTTTAAAGATTGCGATACGATTTGGATGCAGTCCTTAATAGAAAATTGTTTCCATGCTTTTGCAACATCCATAGAGTTAGGCTCCATTCGGTTTAAAACCCACCGCAAAGAAGTCCTGATATAGTAGGTCTTGAAGGTACAAATTATACTTTGATCCATTGGCTACAGCAGTGAAGTGGTGTTAGGTGTTAAGAACATGACTTTGATATTGGGATGAGCCAAATTTTGTGGGTGACCAGGAGCCATTATCCAACAACAGAGCTTTGAAATTCAAATTTTGCTTTTTCAAATATTTCTCTACTTCTGGCACAAAACAATTAGAAAACCAATCTTGGATTATCTCTCCAGTAACCCAAGCCTTCGAGTTTGCCCTCCAGAAAACCGTCTCTTGTCTATGCCCTTAAGCACACGAGGGTTTAGTGATTTATAAACCAACATTGGCTTGACCAAAAGGTCACCTGATGCATTTCCGCACAATAGCAGCGTTATTCGGTCTTTGGATACCTTTCATCCAGGTGCAGTCTTTTCTTCTTTTGAAATAAAAGTTCTGTCCGGCATTAAAGACCTGATTTGTTACGTATCCTTGTTCTACGATAAATTTTTGGATTCCTTTTGGGTACATTTTAGCAGCATCAACATCAGCCGATGCCGACTCTCCTTGTATTTTTAGATTGTGAATAGTAAATCTTTTTTTAAAAAGTTCAAACCAGCCATTACTTGCCGTAAAGCCTGTGCTTACAGAAGGTTCTCCACTTTTCTTTAGATGCTCATAAATTCTCAGTGCTTTTTAGGGTTCCGTACCCAAAGGTAAAACGGATGGCAATCTCAACTTCGTCGAGGTCAGGGAGACGGAATTCTCTGCGATCTTCGTCGTTAAGAAATGGATCATTCTGCCTGATGGCGGTTTATTGACTGTCATCGTCGTTATACAGTCTTCAGAAGTGGTTTTTCCAAATTCTCAGCATCGACTGCGATTCTACTACTAGGTGTCCGTTCTCACCCTTACAGGCCTCCGTTCGGGCTTTATAGCCTTGAGACATTCGTTTTATCCGCTGATAAAACCTTCGAACGTCGTGCAATAGCACCTCTCCAAGTTTTCAATCGCACGCTTCTCGTGCTCCTTTTTTTCCTTGAGAAGCTTATGTTCCTCCCTTCTTTTAAGCTCGTAGAGCTCACGAGCCGCTCTTGTTTTTTTTGTGTAGTGAGGCTTTGTATGCCTCCTGCTTTTTCGCATGAATCCTTCTACACTCGTCATCGAACCAGTTGTTTCGTCGTGGTGGAGCTTTAAGGCCCAGCACTTCCGTTGCTGTGCTCTTCAGGGCTTGTTTGCACAGGCTCCATTATTGCTCTACTGACTGAGTGGAGGATTGAGGTGTATCGGAGAGCTTAAGGGAGACGCGGTTGGCAAAGGCACTGGCGATCTCCGGCGATAGTAACTTTCCGACGTCATAGCTTGGTGTTCTAACTCTACTCCGCGGTGTTCGTGTTATGCGTTGACGTATCTTGGCTACTACAAGATAGTGGTCTGAGTCGATGTTCGCTCCTCGGAAAGTGCGAACATCAAGAATAGTGGAGGTGTGTCTGATGTCAATCGCGATGTGATCAATCTGGTTGGTGACGGATTGATCTGGCGACCGCCAGGTGCCTTTGTGTATATCGAGGTGGGGAAATCGTGTGCTGGCTACAAGAAAATTTCGCCCCGTGGCAAGGTCGATCAGCCTGTGTCCGTTATCGGATGTGGTGTCATGTAGGCTGTGTTTGCCGATGACCCGCTCAAAGATGCTTTCTTTACCCAGCTTGGCGTTAAAATCTCTTAGTATGATTTTAGTATCATAGCTGGGGCAAGTGGTATATGTTCTGTCTAGGAGACCAAAGAAATTATCTTTGATTGAGTCATCCTTGTCTTCCGTGGGGGCATGGACGCATATGAGGCATATGTTACAGAAATTTGCCTTGATGCGGATCGTTATGAGGCGTTCGCTCACATACTGGAAACTTATGACTTTATGTCTTAGTCCACCTCTAACAACAAATCCGCATCCAAATAGTCTCTATCCTCTCTCCGTAGCAAATGTTGCAGTTTTTTATCCGCTTTTTACCCGGTCCATTCCCTCGCATTTCCTGGATGGCGGTTATGTCCGCTTTATAGCGGTCTAGGGCGTCCGCAAGTTGTTCGGCCGCACGTGGTCTGTTTAGGGACCTAACATTCCACATACAGAACCGAAGGTCCTTGTTTGTTTTTTGTTTTCTTATAGGGTCGTCAACATAGATCCGTTCCGTTTGATTATCCGAGGCTGTTTTTTGCCCAACCGACACTAATCCTGTTTGGTGGCGCAGGATACTCGCCATTCGGCGTCTTCCATCAGTAATTTCCCTTTTAAGGAAGTTTCCTGATGGTACCACGAGGAGGTGGAAGTAGGACCTGACTAGCAGAGCTGCAAGATGCTCGGCTGCAGAGGCTCTTACTCGTTTTTTGTCGGCCCAGCATCCGTTGGCAGATGCTACCCATACGAGGCCTTCTACCGTGATAGGTAGACAAATTTCCACAAATTATGTATTTCCGTTGCCGCTATAAGAACAAATAATAAAAACAAAATAATGTTACGAATTTTATTCAATCCCCACACCAAATAGGGTTCGCACCACTGGATTGCGATAAACTACAATTGTTCTTCTTGAAAGAATAAAAACACACACACTTCTATTTCTTTCACCACAGATCAATTATCTGTGTAGCTTCACCACTTTTCTTTATTATCCAATACTTTCCACTTTAAACTTTATTACACAATACACAAACCTTTATTGAAAGCTTTTCTTTTCACCTTGGTTGATCACACCGACTTGTCACACGCTGTTTTATACCACAAACTGAATGTCTGTCACGGGCGAGTGTTCGCGCTTATATAGCTCTCGGTCCACCGTCTCGAACGTTCGCCGTTGGAAGTTCCCCTTCGGAAATCTCTAGAACGCTCTGACAATTCCCTTGGAAGTTGACATCATTTCAATCCCCGCTTCCAGAGAGTTTTCGAACTTAACGGTCCGCTTGCATCTCCGCAACACTGCCCTCCTCCTAAACTTGTTCGTCCTCGAACAAGCGATTGGACCCTTCTCCGTAAAATGGTGCTAACCTCTCTACGTGGACAATTTTATACTTCGCTCGTCTGTTTCCCATCTGCTGTATCCGGTATACCACGTCATTGAGTTTCTTGATGACCTCATATGGTCCGTCCCAGGCTGATTGCAATTTGGGGCACAAGCCTTTTTTCCGTTGTGGGTTGTACAGCAATACCAATTGTCCGGTCTCGAATCCAGAAGTATTCGCCCTCAAGTCGTATCGCGCCTTCATTTTATCGCTGACCAAGTTCAGTCGCTCCCGGATGAACTGATGGATGGAGTTCAGCTGTTCCTTCTTTTCGGTTACGAAGTCTTCCCTGCCGCTAGTTGTCGGTAGTACCACGCCGAGCTTCAAGTCCGATGGAAGTCGGAGATCAGTTCCAAAAATGGCTTCGGCGGGTGTTGTTGCCGTTGAATTGTGCTGTGCCGAACGGTATGCCATTAAGAAAAGGGGAAGATGTTCATCCCAGTCCTTCTGATCTCCGACGACGACTCTTCTCAGGTATTCCTCCATCGTCCGGTTGAACCTTTCGACCATGCCATCAGATTGTGGATGTAATGGTGTTGTCCGCGTCTTTCTGATACCTAGCATGTCACAGAGTTCTTTGAACACCGACGACTCGAAGTTTCTCCCTTGGTCTGAGTGCAGTTCCATTGGTACTCCATAACGCGCAACCCAGTTCTTCACGAAAGCATCCGAAATGGTTTTGGCTTCCTGGTTCGGGATGCAAAACACCTCAGGCCACTTGCTGAAGTAATCGATCACCACTAGCGCGTACTTGTTTCCAGCGTTGCTCGTTGGGAATGGGCCTGCAATGTCCATTGCGATACGTTCGAACGGTGCTCCAACATTGTACTGCTGCATATTTCCTCGAGTTTTCCTTACTGGACCCTTTGCCTTCGCACACTGTTCACACCTGCGAATGAAACGCGTAACCGACTCATGGCATCCTACCCAGTAGAAACGTCTCTTGATCTTTTCTACAGTCTTGTTAACACCAAGATGACCCCCGCTTGGTCCCTCGTGGTATTCTCGGATGACCTCGTCGATTTGCCCTTTTGGTATTACCAGCAGATCGTTTACAATGTTCCCGTCCTCACTTTCCCAACTGCGGTAGAGGCAACCGTTCTTCAGCTTCAAACTCTGCCATTGAGCCCAGTAAGCTTTCACGATTGGGCTTTCACTGGATATTTGCTGCCAACTTGGTCGAAAACCTCGTTCTTGGTAGTCGATGATGACTGCCAGATCGGCATCTTCTCGCTGCTTCCTTCCGACCTTCTCGACAGTCCAGGAATCTTCTGGCAGCACCTGGAAACAACGGATGTCGGTGACCTGTTCCTTGTTCTCGGCGCGTGAACAATGTTTGCATTCAACATCGCAAGTTCGGTTCGTTAATGCATCCGCATTTCTATGGCTGCTTCCCTTCCGGTATTCGCGTGCTCTCGCTTGTTCTCCTTTTCGCGAATCAAACCTCAAACGCCTTCTTCTCAGATGACAATTTCTCGCCATGTGCCCCTGCTCGTTGCAGATGTAGCATCTACCTGGGAACGGGCAGCTCCTACTCACCGTTGTTTCTCTGGAACAACGCCACAATTTGCTTAGAGAACGCTTTCTCCGCAGACGACAGTCTTTTGCAATGTGCCCCTGCTGGTCGCAGATATAGCAGCTACCTGAGAACGAGCGACTCCTACTCACTGTCGTTGCTCTGGAATTACTTCGCAATTTGCTGAAGGAACGCTTTCTCCGCAGACGGCAGTCCCTCGTAATGTGCCCCTGCTGGTCGCAGATGTAGCATCTACCCGGGAATGAACCACTCCTACTAGCCGTTGTTGTTCTGGAACTATCCAGGTCTTGAGATATGCGCCGTAGTTTGATGGAAGGTCGGCATATCAAGAGCGATGTTTCACATGCGAGAGCGCTGGCAACTGTCTCCTTGAAAGATGTCTTCGGCAGGAGAATCAGGCTTCGTTGCGTATCGGGGTCCCTTAGCCCATGGATGAAAGAATCCGTTTTAAGTTTCTCCACCACATCAACGGGAACATCCGCGTAGGCAAGATGGGATAGCCTCTCGATGTCGGCAGCATACTGTTGGATGGTCTCGTTTAAACGCTGCTTGCGTCCTTTAAGTTCCAGCTTGTGCATCTCCTGCATGTGCTCACTGCCGTATCTTCGATGAAGAGCATCCCATATGGCTGTGTAGTTCCTTCTCTGGGTCTCCGGGATGGTCTGTAGAACGTCAGCTGCTTCACCTTTAAGGGAAATTACTAGGGCAGCCACACGATCTTCCTCTCCCCATTGATTCCGTTCCGCTGTTGTCTCGAACTGGAGCTTAAAGATGTTGAAAGCGCTCGTGCCGTCGAAGTTGGGAGCTGTGAATTTCGATGCTGCAGCCGGTACGACGCTTCCATGATGCTGAACGTTCTGGATAGTTTTTTCGAGTTCCAGAACCTTCTTATCCAGTGTATCGATTCTCTCTTCGACGCCCTGGAACCGATCGTTGACTGCTTGCTGGATGTCTCTCAAGCTTTCTCGATTGTTCTCTAGCATCTCTTCCAGCTTCTGATTCAGGGAAGTGGAATTTTCCTCCAACTTCCTACTTACGGCAACGGAATTTTCCTCCAGCTTTTGATGTATGGTTGCTTCTAGTCTCTAGCTTATGGAACTGGAATTTTCCTCCAACTTCTGATCCAGTTTCTGGGATATGGAAGCACTCATAGCATTCATAGCTGCGAGAATTTGCTGCATATCGAACGATGGCTCAGTAGATGTCGACGGCTTCTCCACCCCGAATTCGTAACTCTCCCAGTCGAAACCTTCTTCCTGCAACGCCGATCGCAGTCTCTCCACCAGGTTGGCTTTACTTCCCACTGTGGATAATTCCCGAGCATCCAGCTCTTTTTTCAGTTGTTCAATTGTCAACTTTTCCAATTTTACCATTTTCTCACTTTTGCAATGATTCACTTCACGACTCAAATAAAGTTTCACTCGTTTACTCGCAATCCCACTTCTGACACCAAATGTTACGAATTTTATTCAATCCCCACACCAAATAGGGTTCGCACCACTGGATTGCGATAAACTACAATTGTTCTTCTTGAAAGAATAAAAACACACACACTTCTATTTCTTTCACCACAGATCAATTATCTGTGTAGCTTCACCACTTTTCTTTATTATCCAATACTTTCCACTTTAAACTTTATTACACAATACACAAACCTTTATTGAAAGCTTTTCTTTTCACCTTGGTTGATCACACCGACTTGTCACACGCTGTTTTATACCACAAACTGAATGTCTGTCACGGGCGAGTGTTCGCGCTTATATAGCTCTCGGTCCACCGTCTCGAACGTTCGCCGTTGGAAGTTCCCCTTCGGAAATCTCTAGAACGCTCTGACAATTCCCTTGGAAGTTGACATCATTCCAATCCCCGCTTCCAGAGAGTTTTCGAACTTAACGGTCCGCTTGCATCTCCGCAACAATAAAATAAAAATTTTAGGGGGGCTCCCATACAACAGACATGATTTTCATCCAAAAAATCCCCTTGGTCACATACTGAACTAAGGTTAGTCGACAATATCCCACAACCAGTAGCAAACTTCCTAGTTTTGATCTCTTTTGTGTCTTTGATGAATTAATCCTAGCTGCAAACCTTTTTCCCATTATTGATATTCACCTTTTCACATCGTTGCTGTCAAGTAAGATAATTGATTTTAATTCAATGGACACTTTGATGATCAACTATACATATCTCATCATGAAGATTTTTGATTATCAAAGTTATATGCCGATAACCTGCCTGCAAGCAAGATCTGTCATCATACAAAAAATGTGATTTAATGTGATGACTGATGAGGTAACATACATAGTCTCTTTCATATTTATATATACAGATGGTACGGAACCCTTTTTGGGCGAGTCCGACTCACACTTGGCCGGTTTTTCTTTTTCTTTGATGATATGTTTGCTCAAAGGAATTTCGTTTTTGACCGTTGGCACCGTGGCGCAGTGGGTAGTGTGTTGGCCTCTGACGCCCGCCGATGACACGGGATCGAATCCCGACACAGCCATGTCATCGAACGTGTTTTTCACGGTGTTTCTCCTCAGCGGGGCTCTGACCAAACCCCTTGTAGTAAAATTGCCATGAAAAGCTTCTCGAAATTCGCCGTTCGGAACCGGCAATAAAAACTGTAGGTCCCTTTCACCTATGGGAAAATTAAACCACACACAACATGGGTGATTGAGAGAGAAGCTCGGCTTAGGTCCTTCATAGACTGTTACGCCAACATACAACATACATACAGTTATCTTCAATCCAAACGTTAAGTGCTTTTTCCATTTCTTCCATTATTGACGGGCAGAGTCGACTGGAGTGTTTTAGGGATGTTGCGGTACCATCACCTAGTGCTTTCCTTATTGCCAATTCATTTCTCTTAATGGTCCGTACTGAAGCATTGCATTGCTTTTTGCAATTGCAGTAGTATTTTCACCATTGGATAAACGATCCAAAATGTGTATCATTGCTTCGAAAGAAATAACTTAAGCGGTTGTTTATCAACCAAATTTCTAAAAACAAACACGATTGCAAAACTTACTTACTTTGACGGCGTTACAGTTCGGGGTGAACCAGGGCCTCAACCAACAAGCCTCTCCAGCCGGCCCGGCGCCACCTTAAATGCGGTCGTCCTCTGCTGTGTCGTTCCTCGGGGTTGGAGTCGAAGATTCTTCGGGCCGGAGCGTTGATGTCCATTCGCTCTACATGGCCTAGCCATCTTAGACGTTGGATCCGAAGACGTCTAACCAGGCCGATGTCGCTGTACAGCCCGTACAGTTCTTGGTTGAGTCTCCTCCTCCACTCTCCGTTTACACAAACGGGACCAAAGATTGCACGCAGAATTTTCCTCTCGAAACGTCCAAGAGCCTCTTCATCCGCTTTTGACAACGTCCAAGCTTCAGCGCCGTAGAGGATAACCGGGATGATTAAGGTTTTGTAGAGGGAAACCTTAGTTTTTCGTGAGAGGGCTCTACTACTCAATTGCCTCTTGAGCCCGATGAAGCAGCGATTGGCAAGAGTTATTCTGCGTTTTATCTCAGCGCTGGTGTCGTTGCTGCTTGTCACTATAGAGCCAAGGTAGACGAAGTCCTTGACTACTTCAAAAATATAACTGCGGAAGGTGACGTTTGCAAAACAATGTTATTTAATCTCAAATACTGTACCTACCATCCTAGTCAACAAAAGACTGTAACTATCTTCAGTCATCTATCATCGCGTTGGCACAGTAAATATGGGGAAGCCCCTATTTCACAGCACAGTATGCATCAGGCATAACAGAACATATTGAAACAACTTATCGAGAATTTGTTTTTTTCAAAAACCGTGTAAAACAAGGCTTTGAACCGTGTTAAACGAAAAAAGGTCGCAAAGAGTGAACCGTGTTAAAACGAGGCCGTGCTATAAGAAGTACGTGTTAAGTGAGGCCCACCTGTAAATACATCCATTAACACACCTATCTATAAACGTCTAGAGAATATAGAGAAGACAAATATCTAAAAACAGGCTTTTCTCATGAATTTTCCCAATTAAAATTCAAAATTGATTGGAAACTAAAAACTAAATTAAGCAAAAACACAAAAATGAAAAAAAAAAAAACTTCAAATATATTGTAGTTATACAAATTTTATATAAACCAAGAGGAGAAGACGAAGGAGGTGAAGAAGATTAAACAAAAAATACATTTATAAGGCAATTTTTATATATACATTACATGTATAGTCGTTTCGTGTACTATAGCCGAGGGGTATTTATAAACATAGTTAGACCTTTGACTATATATTTTTCAAAGTCGAAACAAAAATACAAAACAAAATATAAGAAGAATATCTGTTGTCTGTTGTTGAGACTCTTGCGAAATGATTTTTCATTTGATTTCCCCTTTGTGTCCTTTGTTATCCTTCGTTCGTTTGTGGTTTTTTTATTTTTTTAAATTCTTAGATATAACAATAATAACCGCATACAAACGAAAACAAATTAAACGTAATTTAATAATAACAAAATGTATTTAGTATGTAAATAAGATAAATAACAAACTAATGCATAAAATAATTAAATGGAGGATAGGAGGGAAGAAAATTAATAAAAAAAAAACAAAACAAGAAATTAAAAGAATTAAGATTGATATTTTAATTATTTTTAAGATACAAAACAAATGAAAACACAAATACAAATATAAATTAACTTTTAGCAAAAAAGAGTTCTTTTTACTCCCTCCCGTGTATGCAGTTGGATGGGGCAAATGCTGGGTACTCGTATATGTAGTAAATTCGTCGATAGGGAGAGCATGCGGAAGGGTGAGAGTTAATAAAGGTACATCACAAGGTGGCGTTCTGTCACCCCTTTTTTTTTTTTTTTTTTTTTGTTATACATAGGGCTAGTGCTACTATTATGGCAAAGGACTAACAAAGGCCTCGTAGGGGTAGCATCTATCCGACGGATGCTGGCCTGCTAAAAAGCGAGAAGAGCCACCGCAGTCGAATATCTTGCGGCACTGTTAGTAAGTTCTATCCCCACCTCCTCGTGGTGCCTCCTGCGCCAAAAAAAAAACAGGATTAGTCGGTTGGGCTACGGCCTAGTAAGCAGTAACCGTAAAAAAAAACACAAACTTAGAAACAACCACAAGCCTCGGATATAACGGACCGGACTTATGTTGACGACCCTTGCAAAAAACGAAAAAAGGACAATGATCTTCGGCCTTGTACGTGGAATGTTAGGTCGCTAAACAGGCCACGTGCAGCCGAACAACTTGCGGACGCCCTAGACCGCTATAAAGCGGACATCACCGCCATCCAGGAAATGCGATGGAATGGACCGGGCATAAAGCGGATGAAAAACTGCGATATTTACCATGGCGACTGCTATAGGGAGAGAGGGCAACGATTGTTTGGATGCGGATTTGTTGTTCGAGGTGGACTAAGGCAAAAAGTCCTAAGCTTTCGGCACGTGAGCGAACGCCTCATAACAATCCGTATCAAGGCTAAATTTTTTAACATCAGCCTGATCTGCGTCCACGCCCCCACGGAAGACAAGGATGACTCAGCCAAAGATGAGCTCTACGATCTCCTAGACAGAACGTATGCCCAACGTCCCAGCTATGACATCAAAATTGTACTAGGAGACTTCAATGCTAAGCTGGGTAAGGAAAGCATATTTGAACGAGTCATCGGCAAACATAGCCTACACGACACCATCTCCGATAACGGACACAGGCTGATTGATCTTGCTACGGGGCGAAATCTCCTTCTAGCCAGTACGCGCTTCCCGCACCTCGATATACACAAAGGCACCTGGCGGTCTTTTGATCAATCGACTACCAACCAGCTTGATCACATCGCGATCGACGTCAGACACTCCTCCACTATTCTTGATGTTCGAACTTTCCGAGGGGCTAACATCGACTCGGACCACTATCTTGTTGTAGCCAAGATGCGCTTACGGATATCACGAACGCAACGGAGTAGAGTAAGAATACAAAGTTATGACGTCGGAAAGCTACTATCGCCAGAAACCGCTCCTGCTTTTACCGATCGCGTTTCCCTTAAGCTCTCCAATACACCTCAATCCTCCACGCTATCAATAGAACAGCAGTGGAGCCTTTGCAAACAAGCCCTGAAAAGCTCTGCATCCGAAGTTTTGGGTTTCAATTCTCCACCACGAAGAAACACCGGGTTCGATTACGAGTGCAGGAGGATTCATACAGCGAAGCAGGATGCATATAAGGCCTCGCTGCAAAAAAGAACAAGAGCAGCTCGTCAGCTCTACGAGTTAAAAAGAAGGGAGGAGCATAAGCTTCTTAGAAGAAAGAAGAAAGAGCACGAAAAGCCCGCGATTGAGGATTTGGAGAGGTGTTACTGCAGGCGTGACGTTCGAAAGTTTTATCAACAGATAAAGCGAAAATGCCAAGGTTATAAAGCCAGAGCGGAAGCCTGCAGGGATGAGAACGGATACCTAGTAGTAGAACCGCAATCGATGCTGAGAATATGGAAAAACCACTTCTGCAGACTGTATAACGGCGATGTTAGTCAATATACCGCTGTCAGGCAGAATGATCCATTTCTAATCGACGGAGACCGCAGAGAATTCTGTCCCCCTGACTACGACGAAGTTAAGATTGCCATATCGAAGCTCAAGTCGAATAAAGCTGCTGGCGCAGACGGACTGTCTGCTGAGCTCTTCAAGGCAGCTGGGGATGACCTGGTTGGGAGCATGCACCAGCTCATTCGTAAGATATGGTTAGAGGAAAGCATGCCCGAGGAATGAAGTCTCAGCATCGTATGCCCGATCCACAAGAAAGGAGACCCCTCTGATTGCGCCAACTATAGAGGAATAAGTCTCCTTAACATCGCCTACAAAATCTTCTCTGCCGTTTTGTGTGAACGCCTGAAGCCTTTTGTAAATAAGCTGATAGGTCCATATCAGTGCGGATTCAGGCCAGGGAAGTCCACCATCGACCAAATCTTCACACTACGGCAGATACTGGAGAAAACCAATGAATTTCAAGTCGACACTCACCACCTATTTGTCGACTTCAAAGCCGCATACGACAGCGTAATTAGAGACGAGCTATACAACGCTATGTCTACCTTTGACATACCTGTTAAACTCGTCAGACTATGCAGGATGACGTTGGAGAATGCCCGCTGCTCCATCCGAATCGGTGTTCACACCTTACCGATAGTTTTGATGTCAAAAAAGGATTTAGGCAGGGCGATGCGCTGTCGTGTGATTTTTTCAACATGATATTGGAAATGATTGTGCAAAAATCACTGGCAGATATAAGTTCGAGGTAGTTAAGGACTTGGTCTGCCTTGGCTCCGCAGTGACCTGGAACAACGACATCAGTTCCGAAATCAAACGCAGAATCACTCTTGCCAATCGCTGTTTCTTTGGGCTCAGGAGGCAACTGAGTAATAGAGCCCTCTCCCGAACGACAAAGTTGACTCTATATAAGACCCTTATCATCCCGGTCCTGTTGTACGGCGCAGAAGCATGGACACTATCAAAAGCGGATGAGGAAGCCCTTGGTCGGTTCGAGAGAAAGATTTTGCGCGTGATTTTTGGGCCTATAAACGCAGACGGGGGATGGAGGAGAAGATTCAACCACGAACTTTACGGGCTGTACAGCGACATGAGCCTAGTCAGGCGTCTACGGATTCAACGCCTAAGATGGCTGGGCCATGTAGAGCGAATGGACACCACAGCTCCAGCCCGGAGAGTCTTTGAATCCAACCCCGAGGGACGAAGAAGCAGAGGAAGACCGCCCTTAAGATGGCGCACACAGGTGGAAGGGGACCTCAGCTAACTGGGTGTGCGGCAATGGAAAAGGCTAGCGAAAGACCGTGCTAGATGGAGGGGCATGTTGGTTGAGGCCCAGGTTCACCCCGAACTGTAGCGCCCACTAAGAAGAAGAAGAAGAAGAGCGATAAAACAGGGAGAGGCAGGTAACATTCCTGCGGTGTTCCAGCGAGTCTAATGTTTTGGTAATGCTGGTAATGCTGAAGTAATGTTTTGGTAATGCTATCAGTTTTATGGCTCGTTTTTGTATTCTGTCTAGTAGGTGTAATGAGGTCTTGGAAGCACCGGACCAGACATGACCGTTAAACTCTAATTTGGGGCGAATGAACGCCTTATAGATTGTAGCCAGGTCTAAGGGTGAGAAATATTTCTTGCATCTGTATAAGAAGCCTAGGCATTTCGCAGCATTCTTGGCGACACTGAATATATGGTCGCTCCAATTAAGATTGTGAGCAACACTCATACCCAGGATGGAAAGCTTTTCAGTTTCTGAGATGCAAGTGCCATTCATGGATAATGGCTGCGGGTTAGTTATACGCTTTAACGACAAGAGACAGCATTTTGTTTTGGATGCATGAAATTCCACTCTATTGTTTTTACCTCATTGGATGATGCTGTCGATATCGGAACTTAATGAGCTTAACATACGCTGCCGCTCATTATCTACAACCGAAGTGCAGGGTCGTAAACTGGTGAACGAATATGAGAAGCTGAGGGTACTGTCGTCAGCGAAGGAGTGAATTGGATTAGAAGTAACAGACAAGAGATCATTTATAAAAATAAGAAAGAGCGTCGGAGACAAAACGGAGCCCTGGGGAACACCGACATTTACAAAGTGAGTATCAGACTTGAATCCGTCCAAAACAACTTGAATTGAACGGTTCGAAAGGTAGCTTCTAATCCATTGAAAAAGAGACTCATCGATCCCAAAAGCACGCATTTTCGACAAAAGGGCTTCGTGCCAAACCCTGTCAAATGCTTTCGAAACATCCCTTTTTTTTTTATATATACATAGGGCTAGTGCTACTATTAGAAATATGGCACTGCGAGCTTTGCAGATCTATTGTGTCGGCTAGCCGATTAGCCGAGTAGCCTCTCCACCTCTATAATGAAGTTGAGAATGCTTCTCGTAGGAGCCAGGGTGATCCCCTCAGGAGTCATAACTTCACTGAGAAGGATGCGCTTCCTAAGATGGCAGAGAGCAGCACACTCACATAGTATGTGTTCTGCCGTCTCATCGTCCTCTAGACAGACGTCCGACACTCAGTTTCAGATGAGAGACTAATTTTGTTTAGATGATATCTCAGACCGCAGTGTCCCGTTAGATAGCTGACTAGTCTCCTGATATCCCCTCTATTGAGTTTGAGTATGTCAATAGGGTGTTTGTTCAGGGGTCGTATAAGTCGTTTAGATTGACGGAGTCCCCGAACACTTCCAGAAGGACAGGTGTTACGATTTTTCCCACTTGTCCAAGAGGTAATTTATCTTAGACCCGGGAATGCCGCAGAAAGGTTCCGGACCTATGTATTTGTCGCTGGAACCTTTTCTGGCAAGTTGGTCGGCAATTTCCCCTCTATTGAGTTTGAGTATGTCAATAGGATGGCATGCAGCTCTGCTTGGAAGACGCTGGGGCTTATTCCCAGGGCCTTCGAGATCTTGCGTTTTGGTCCAAAGATGCCAGCGCCAACGCCATCTTGGAGCCATCTGTATACCACCTAAGGCCTTTGACATTTAGCAAGGGATCACTGTTTCCCATGCTGAGCGATTTGGGATCAATATCTCAAATCTCTTGTTAAAGGTGAAGGTGTGTGGCAATGCGTCCGAGACCGTGGTATTCATATCCAGCTCGGAAAGGTGTTGTAATATGGACATGTGACCCTCGTGTCTACATGGCATATTTGTTCGGATTGCACTGCGTAACGTCACCTTTCTGGTAAAAAGGTGGAGTGGAGTGAGTCCAATGAGTGCTTCTTGGGCTGCCGTGGGGCAGGTTGGCATAGGGCCTGTAATGCCGAGACACGCTAGTCTCTGAAGGCGTTGAAGCTTAACAATTGTTGTTTTTCACTCAACTTTTGTCCACCATACGTAGGTGACGATAGGTCTTACTATCGCGGTGTATAACCAGTGGACTACCTTAGGTATAAGTCTCCAGGTTTTACCGTAAGTGCGTCGACAGGCCCACATGGCCTTAGTCGCTTTCATGAGTTTAGATTTCATATTGGAGTTCCAGTTGAGTCTATGGTATAGGTCAATACCTAGATACCTTACTTCCTTTGAAAATCCTATGCATGTGCCATTTAGAAAGATTGAGCAGGGCTGTACCTCTCTCCTCTTTGTAAACGGGATTAAGATTGTCTTATTTGGGTTAATCGATAAACCCTCTCTGCAAAACGAGTCAAAGATAAATTGGAGCGCAAGCTGCATGCGCTCACAGGCAGTGGTTTTGCACTTGCCCATAACAATGACTACTAGGTCTTCAGCATATCCGATGACCTCGTAGCCCCGAGTGGATAGCTTGCATAGTATGCCATCGATGACTATCGACGAGAGCAGTATTGAAAGGACTCCTCCTTGTGGACATCCTCTAGCCGCCGATACTGTCACTGAGACCTCTCCGCATGTGGCTGATATGATACGGTTATTTAGCATCGCACTAATCTAGTGATTAGTGGGATGGTCCACACCCTTGCAGGATAGTACAATGGTGATCGAATCATAGCCAGTATTATCGAAGGCCCTCTCTATATCGAGGACATTACCTTGGTTAATCCTTTCTTTTTTTGTTTTTTATAGTTCACGCAGGTTCAAGAGTTATACTCTTATGATGGTTTGGCACACAACCTGAACGGAGTGCAGTGGTTTGGGTCGTTGATGTTCGTTCACTACTCCCAGCGGTGGTTATCCTAGATAGGACGAAAACCGACCAAATTCCGGGTTTGGTTATAGTCCGTAGTAATTCGTTCGAGTACTTTAATATTGCCTACGCAGATGATGAATTTCAGTTGACCATATACTATGTGTGTTATGCCTGCAGCAGTACGTATGTCTGGTCACTTTCCATTCACAACTGCGTTGCATACTTTTTTCCGTATAGGAATTACTTTTTCTTGGCTATGAAGCGAATTTTAACTATAGACCTTCCGCTCGGCGGTCAATGATGTTAACCACTGCACCACGGCCACCCCATCCTTTGCTATAATTCAGTTCTTTTACTATCAAAACTTGCTCATAACCTCCAATCTATATAAATAGTGGATAGAATAGGTGATAAAGCGCAGCCCTAAGGGAGCCCAACGTCTACCATCGTTGAAACAAACATAGCTGCTACTTTTCATGCACAGTGACTGAATGGCGCCCGAGAGGAGACCATCAATCTCATGATTCTGCAAGCATTAGAGGTCACTCAAAATTTGTTACTCGCCAAATCTTCTTCTTCTTAGTGGGGGCTAAAGTTCGGGGTGAACCTGGGCCTCAACCAACATGCCCCTCCATCTAGCACGATCTTTCGCTAGCATTTTCCATTGCCGCACACCCAGTTGGCTGATGTCTCCTTCCACCTGTGTGCGCCATCTTAAGGGCGGCCGTCCTCTGCTTCTTCGTCCCTCGGGGTTGGATTCAAAGACTCTCCGGGCTGGAGCTGTGGTGTCCATTCGCTCTACATGGCCCAGCCATCCTAGGCGTTGAATCTATAGACGACTGACTAGGCTCATGTCGCTGTACATCCCGTAAAGTTCGTGGTTGAATCTTCTCCTCCATCCTCCGTCTGCGTTTATAGGCCCAAAAATCACGCGCAAAATCTTTCCCTCGAACCGACCAAGGGCCTCCTCATCCGCTTTTGATAGTGTCCATGCTTCTGCGCCGTACAACAGGACCGGGATGATTAGGGTCTTATATAGAGTCAACTTTGTCGTTCGGGAGAGGGCTCTATTACTCAGTTGCCTCCTGAGCCCAAAGAAACAGCGATTGGCAAGAGTGATTCTGCGTTTGATTTCGGAGCTGATGTCGTTGTTCCAGGTCACTGCGGAGCCAAGGTAGACGAAGTCCTTAACTACCTCGAACTTATATCTGCCTATACAAACGTACTGGCCGAGACGTCGGTGTTGAGCGTCCTTTTTTGATGACAGCATATATTTAGTTTTGCCCTCGTTTACCGCCAGACCAACTATCGCGGCCTCGAACTCAATGCTCGTAAACGCCTCATTGACATCTCGCTCTGATCTACCTATTATGTCAATATCGTCGGCGTATGCAAGGAGTTGCGAGGAATTGAAATAGATTGTGGCTCTTGTATTGGCCAGTGATTTTTGCACAATCATTTCTAATATGATGTTGAAAAAATCACACGACAGCGCATCGCCCTGCCTAAATCCTTTTTTGACATCAAAACTATCGGTAAGGTGTTCACCGATTCGGATGGAGCAGCGAGCATTCTTCATCCTGCATAGTCTGACGAGTTTAGCAGGTATGTCAAAGGTAGACATAGCGTTGTATAGTTCGTCTCTAATTACGCTGTCGTATGCGGCTTTGAAGTCGACAAATAGGTGGTGAGTGTCGACTTGAAATTCATTGGTTTTTTCCAGGATCTGCCGTAGTGTGAAGATTTGGTCGATGGTGGACTTCCCTGGCCTGAATCCGCACTGATAAGGACCTATCAGCTTATTTACAAAAGGCTTCAGGCGTTCACACAAAACGGCAGAGAAGATTTTGTAGACGATGTTAAGGAGACTTATTCCTCTATAGTTGGCGCAATCAGAGGGGTCTCCTTTCTTGTGGATCGGGCATACGATGCTGAGACTCCATTCCTCGGGCATGCTTTCCCCTAACCATATCTTACGGATGAGCTGGTGCATGCTCCCAACCAGCTCATCCCCAGCTGCCTTGAAGAACTCAGCAGACAGTCCGTCTGCACCAGCACCTTTATTCGACTTGAGCTTCGATATGGCAATCTTAACTTCGTCAAGGTCAGGGGGACAGAATTCTCTGCGGTCTCCGTCGATTAGAAATGGATGCCATCCGATCCATTACTCGCCAAATGCGTCGCGAAAATCAAAATGACCTTTTCGTTAGGCTTTTTCTAGCAATATCCTGCCAGACATTTATAGCTTTCCATTGGCAGACATTGTTTTCGGAACATCTTCTAAAAAACAAAAAACAACATTCACTTATGCTTTGTTTAAGTCCAAGATTGCTTACTTTCCATTTTATTATCAACACGTTTTTAAGTCCAAGTAATAAAAGTGGTAAAGGACTGGCTTTTATAAAAGTTAAAAATTCGCCTATACGCAGTATATTTCCTAATTATTACATCAAACCTCGATAAGTATATGCTGCAATTCGTACAATTTTAAGTAAATATTAACTCAAGCTCTAGCTCTACCTATACAAGGAGTATTTAAAAAGAAGAAGAAGAAAAATACGATCGAATCCAATATGACGGTAATAGTGTTGATCCATTTGAGTTGTCCTTGTTATTGTTGTTCTTTTAATGAATTGCTTAGCGATGGAAGCAAGCGCGAAGGAGCAGAGCTACATACATATATTTACAATAGGGTCGTACTTATACAATAAAATAGTTTAAATCTACTTATTTGTCGTTAACGGTTGCTTGGTAGATATTGCAGTTTAATCACAATTTCGATGTCATTCGGTATTCGCGCTCTTCGAGGTGGTACTAGTCGATTTTCGTCGTTGGTATAGCGCTTTCGGAGCCGAGGGTTTCCCGTGTGTGGCGGTCCTTGTCACGTGGCGCAAAGGCATATACTGTGAGTTTGTTGAGGATGGGACATAGAATTGACTCGTGTATCACGGCGGCAACTCGATAGTTATCGCCTTGGAATGGATCGCATAAGGCCGCACACAGCATGTGGTTTAAATTGACTGCCGTCAGCTAGAGTCAACCAAGTATATATAGATAACGTAAAGAATTTTTAAGATCAATACTTACCACAGACATCCAGGTGAGGAAATTAAAGTGATAGAGGTACATGATCGCTACACCCATCGTAGTCCAATAGTAGTCGTTTAACTTCTCGGCTTTGTAGGCTTCTGAAAGACTAAATCAATATCGATTTCACTTTCTGAATCCACATCCAACTTACTACTCCGCAATAAGTAGACTGGAATTATATACAAAAGCGCATGCTGTATCCAATAAGTACATCTCTCGAAGTGAAACGTTCTGGTCTCCGTCTCTGGGAATACAGTTGCTAGAAATGGTCCATTCACGTAATTCATTTGTACCCGGAAGAGACCTATGCTAAATCTACTAGGTTTCGCCGCCAGTAAATATATCTATTAGAAGACAAATTAATGAAATATTTTCCAAGTTTGTTAGGTGCACTACTAACTTGCATAACTGTTTGGACGTGGCATGGATTTAGGGCAAACAATACAGATTCTCCGGCAAACTTGAAGCCAAATTCAACGCCAAAGATAAAGCACATTACGATGAGGAGTAAAAGTCGCATAGGGGAATGCGGCTGATGTGGCCCTTCGGGTACTTCGACTGGTTCCAAACGCTTGTACGTCCATCGTATAATGGAGAGGCACACAATTGTTATGATGATCGATTCGATGATACGTCGACGATTTGTCATGTAGTTTAAGCAGTCCGGACCGGCGGTGCGTGGTATTTCATCGGTTATTCCGCCCACGGCCCAACTCCAATCCATAATCGATTTTCGATGGTTCCTAATCTAGTATATCGTAGATATTTTGCTTGTGATAAGGGGAATACGTGGGAATGTTATAAGGTAGAGGACAGCATTTGATTGCGTTCAGGGGTAATGTAGCTTCCTAGAAGGAAAATAGACAGAGAGAAATTTAATTCACGAAAAATCGGAATTATTACTAAGAAGGTCACTTGATAAAGAGCTTTTTGGCTATCGTTTACACTTTCCACAAAAGTGACTAGATAAGTCAAGTATAAGAACAAAAATCGGCTTTTACTGAAATGTTGGCAGAAGGTTATCTGCCAGAAACTTGTGGCCATACCTAAACTCTTAATGTTCCTCTTCTTGGCTAATTTGTCCACATTCTACTTTCCTTTTTTCATTAGTAAAATTACTCCTACCAGGGCGGTGCCCTTTCAAACTTGCCTAGATCGTGCGTAAGTCCAACTGCATATAGAATTACCGTCATTTCCAGTACAAAAACGAGTTCACTTAATGCCCCCTCCAACCAATTCACTTCCGGTTCAAGTACGTTTCCTTTCGAACGGGGCGGCGCGGTATACCGTAAAATACAGAAATAATTTGATTCCATTGATTGACCATACATACAGACGTCAGCAGGTATTTTCCTCTTCCCTTTCTTTGACTCCAGACAATGTCCCCGCCAGAAATGATTTTACGTAACACCGGAAGACACGTTATCCTGGTCAGATTCGAATAATTTACCGTAAAAAAAATGTTCCTTCGCGGGGGACTTGTAATGGTGATATTACCCTTCCGGTTCGTCAGCGTTTAAATTGGTTTTGGGTCGAGCAAGGTTGCTCGGTTGAATAAGCTGACATTTAGCTTTCCAACTCTGTTTGCTTTTTTGTTAGTGCTCTTTGTTATCCTTTTACCTATGCTGGCGTCGTCGGTATAACAGGCTTTGCGGGCGTATAATTGCCATGCAATTGATTATTGGTTAGCTCATGCGAGGTGCTCGGTTTTATGCAGTAATTATGGAAATGGGTTAATAGTTTGACATGAAACTGGAAAGTTGGAAGCACAAATTTAATTGAGGGACGACCCCAAGAGCATATGTATATAATGTATGACGGTATTTATTAGTAACTACTGTTCAAATAAGTAGTACGAGTGTTAAAATGTTCGTTATCTGTTCGTACGTTTTCCCGTTCAAAAATAAAAAGTGAATCGCTGAGCTAAACTGCTCTTTTCCATCTTGACTCGGAACATTTCTGACGGAATAAACTTGTGTAAAATTTAGAGTTACGTCGTCTGACAAATGGTAGTAAACGAAGGTAACATCACAAGCTTCGCACACGAAAGGGAGACAATTTACTGGTTATAGCCAATTGGTCCGATATAGTCTGGCTGGCTGGCTATAGTCTGGCTGACTGACTTGCTTTTTTCCGGCTGGCTGACTTGCTATAGTCTGGGTGGCTATATGCTAGACGATTAGCCCGCTATAGTCTGGCGGCTGACTTGCTATTTTCCGGCTAACTGAATTGCTATAGTCTGGCTGGCTGACTTGCTATAATCTGGCTGGCTATATGGTCTATCATATTAGCCCGCTATAGTCTGGCGACTGAATTGCTATAGTACGGTTAGCTGACTTGCTATAGTCTGGCTGGCAGGCTGGCTATAGTCTGGCTGACTGACTTGCTATAGTCTGGCTGACTGACTTGCTACAGTCTGGCTGGTTAACTGGCTGGCTTGCTATAGTCTGGCTGACTGGTTAGCTATAAACGATTAACCCGATATAGGCTTGCTGTCCGGCTGACTGTTTTAGCCGACTGGCTGACTATAGGTATAGTCTGGTTGGTTGACTTTCTATAATCCTAGCTAGCTGGTTGACTTGCTATAGTCCGGCTGGCCGGCTGGCTATAGACGATAAGCCCGATATAGGCTGGCTGATTTGCTGTAGTCTGGCTGGCTGACTTGCTATTTTCTGGTTGGCTATAGAATTGCTACATTCCTAGCCGGTTATTGTCTGATTGGCTGGCTGACTGTTTTAGTCGACTGGCCGACTATTGTCTGACGGGCCGACTTGCTATGGTCCGGCTAACTGAATTGCTATAGTCCGGCTAGCTGACTTGCTATAGTCTGGCTGCCTGGCTGGCTTGCTATAGTCTGGCTGACTGCTTGGCTATAGACGATTAACCCGCTATAAGCTGGCTGGTTGGCTGGCTGACTGTTTTAGCCGACTGGCTGACTATAGGTATAGTCCGGCTGGCTGATTTGCTGCCGTCTGGCTGGCTGAGTTGCTATAGTCCGGCTAGCCGGCTGGCTATAGACGATTAGCCCGCTATACTCTGGCTGGCCGGCTGACTGTTTTAGCCGACTAGCCGACTATAGTCTGGCTGGCTGGCTATCGACGACTAGTCGACTATATTTTGGCTGGCTGGTCCGATGTAACAGACGGGCCGACAAGAGTCTGGCTGGCTGGCTTTAGTTGTATGGCCCGGTATAGTCTGACTGGCTGGCTGGCTATAACAAACTAGCTGACAATAGTCTGGCTGGCTAGATTGCTATGGTCTACTTGCCGGCTGCAGCTTGACTGGCTATAGCTGACTGGCCGGCTATAGTCTGGCTGGTTAGCTGGCTATAGTCGACTTGGTGGCTGCAACCTGGCTAGCATAGCTGACTGGCCGGATATAGTTTGACTGGTTGGTGGGCTATAGCCATTTGAGCCGCTATAGTTTGGTGTACTGTTTTGCCATAGCCGCCTGGTCGGCCACAGTCTGGCTAGCTGTAATCGTTTGGCCCGGTACAGTCTTGCTGGCTGGCTATAACCAACTAGCTGATAATAGTCTGGCAGGCTAGTTTGCCCCTTTGCCGGCTGCAGCTTGACTGGCTATAGCTGACTGGCCGGCTATAGTCTGGTTAGTTAGCTGGCTATAGTCGACTTGCTGGCTGCAACCTGGCTAGTTATAGCTGACTGGCCGGATATAGTTTGGCTGGTTGGTCGGCTATAGCCGCCTGGGCCGCTATAGTCTGGCGGACTGTTTTGCCATAATCGACTGGTCGGCCACAGTCTGGCTGGCTGGTTTTAGTCCTCTGGCCCGGTGTAGCCTGGCTGGCTATAACCAAGTAGCTGACAATAGTCTGGCCAACTAGCTTGCTATGGTCCACTTACCGGCTGCAGCTTGACTGGCTATAGATGACTGGCCGTCTATAGTCCGGCTGGTTAGCTGGTTAAAGTCGACTTGCAGGCTACACCCTGGCTAGCCATAGTTGACTGGCCAAATATATGCTGTCATCCAAGAAAGACGCGCAACACCGACGTCTTGGTCAGAACGTCACCTTCGGCAGCTATATTTTTGTAGTAGTCAAGGACTTCGTCTACCTTGGCTCGATAATGACAAGCAGCAACGACACCAGCGCTGAGATAAATCGCAGAATAACTCTTGCCAATCGGTGCTTCTTCGGGCTCAAGAGGCAATTGAGTAGTAAAGCCCTCTCTCGAAAAACTAAGGTTTCCCTCTACAAAACCTTAATCACCCCGGTCCTCCTCTACGGCGCTGAGGCTTGGACGTTATCAAAAGCGGATGAAGAGGCTCTTGGGCGTTTCGAGAGGAAAATTCTGCGTGCAATCTTTGGTCCCGTTTGTGTAAACGGAGAGTGGGGGAGGAGATTCAACCAGGAACTGTACGGGCTGTACAGCGATATCGGCCTAGTTAGACGTCTTCGGATCCAACGTCTAAGATGGCTGGGCCATGTAGAGCGAATGGACATCAACGCTCCGGCCCGAAGAGTCTTCGACTCCAACCCCGAGGGACGACCGCATTTAAGGTGGCGCGCACAGGTGGAAACGGACCTCAACCAACTAGGCGTGCGGCACTGGAAGCGGCTGGCCAAAGATCGTGCCGGCTGGAGAGGCTTGGTTGAGGCCTTGGATCACCCCGAACTGTAGCGTCATCAAAGTAAGTAAGTAAGTTGGTCGGCTATAGCCGCCTGGGCTGCTATAGTCTGGCGGACTGTTTCGCCGTAATTTTCTCCAAACATTTTTTCGGGCATTGTACTGCTGTGTCCCAAAAGTAAGGTAACGGTGTTTCCAGTGCGGTCTTTTGAGTTTATTTAACAGTCAGAAGTCACACGGTGCCAAGCCAGGTGAATACCGTAGTTGTGGAACGATATGTGTCGAGCTTTTGGCGAAATGGTGAGATGGTGCGTTTTCGTGATGCAAAAATCAAGAGTTGTCTCGCCACAATCCCGGCATCGATAGTTTGACCCGGATTTCAATATGCACACGATCACGACTTGGCCTTGATTTTTGAGCCACTTTAGTGCGGTTTTTTTAGTTTTGCCTTTAGCATGATAATCAATTGATTGACCGGGTCATAAGCATAAATCCAAGATTCATCTCCCGTAATAATGCATTTCATCTTGCCCTGATACTCAGAAAGAATGACTTCACTACTGGTGTTTTCAGTACCAATCGAGATTTGATGCGTCTTCTAAAATGGTATTGACTGATATTCTTAAAACGGTTTGCAAGTCCAAATCTTTGATTTTTTAGACGTGAGCCTTATCGGTTGGGTTATGGTCGTCCGGGATGCTCTTCTGGGCTGTCTTGAAGCTCTTCATTCCACTTGTTAACATTTCTTTTTCGACAAAGCCTCATCCGCCAAGGCCTCCTGCGCTATCCCCACTGAATCAGCAGCAGAAAATTCATTCCACGAATAAAATTGAATGTCACCTTACTTTTTGGACACAGAAGTATAAGGTCTTATATGTCCGTTTCATCTTTTTTCTTCTCCTTTTAAACAACGGTTCCTGAGACATAATTGTTGATCCATTTCAATATTCTGACTTCTAACCTCAATCTTCTATACCATCCCGTCATCATATGAGTGACGTTGATTCCATCAATAGACATTTACCAAACTTTAATGTCACCGCTTAAAAGTGGCAAATATGTCACTATTTCAATCAATCTATATAACTTTTTTATATCCGCTTAGAACATCAAGCACTCAGTGGCACGATAGGCATTTCGTAAAAAAAGCGTAGACCCATTCGTCACCTGAAATGTCGCGACAAACCTCGATAATCGTCCCCTTCGGTGTTAAATGTCAATATTTATGCCGCAGTCTTCACCAACTGAATGTGTGCCAATTGAATGGAATGGTTTTTGGGAAAACAACAGTGGGGAGACACGATATCGTAAACCTTGAAGGACTGAGTAAACTCGTCCATCAAACTGGCGCTCGGCCAGTTGTTTACCCATTGAAGCATGAGCCCCCTCACACCATACTCTACATCAAATTGATTTCGTTTTCGTTTGTGGACTCTTAATTGCATTTTCGAAGGTTTGCATTGGTGGAGGTAGGTGGGCGGGAGTTAGGAGTTTTGCAGGGTAGTCAAGTGCCTTATCAAAGTAGGCAAAGGGGAGAGGTTTTGGGATGCTCTTTGGAGAGGAAAATATGAAAAGAGAGTTTGAATTGCGCGCTTAAAAGCGTAGCGAAGTGAGTATAGTCACGTGTATGATGCACGCAAGTGTTGCTATCAATAGAGAGGAAGAAGTACTAGAAGGTACTAGGAGAGGGTAACGACACGTCCTTACACTGAAAGAGTTAGAGAAATTACAGAATAACGCACAAACTTACCACTTTTTTGCCTTCAAATCTGGAACGCCTTAGTCCTTTATATGTACATATCTACTACATATCCACAACTATGAGACTACTAACGCGTGACTAATGTGACTCAATGCATAGTTTCCTACCACGTGTGCCACTATAAAGCTACTCGAAGCACACCAAAAACCAAAACGAAAAGTACGATTTCTGTCTATATCAATCGACACAGTACCGGTCACCAGGACACTGAGGCGTAAGGATAACAAAAATTCACATCAAAGACGACAACACGATTGTCACAGAGTGTCCATGTCCACGTTTTGTATTCATTCACACCTTTTCATTTGATGAATTAAATACTTTTCATCAAGTGTCGAAGGACTTTCGAGCTCCGGATGTATCCTTGTTTGTTTGGCACTAACATTCCCGCAATGCATTTTGCATTATCTAACACTTCCGCACTCTTTACTGTCGAAACTTTGCTTTTTCTTTTTACTTTGCGTGTATGCTTGTGTGTGTTTTATCCTTTATCTAGTGTGTATTAAGGATGCGTTTTGGGTAGCTCATCAAACAAAAATTTCTGTTTAGATGGAAAAAAAAAGTAAAAACAGAAACGTCCACTTGGACGATGGATTATTTAGAGAAAGAGAAATGTCCTTTTCGATTTAGTCCTTTTTTCTGTATGTACGTTCTATTCGACGATACGTTTTATAGTAAACAGGGACAGAAAAAAAAAACACGAAACCGAAACCAGGAAACGCAAGACAGACAGGACGACGACGGCACGGTATCGAAAAAGGACAAACAACGGAAAGAACAGAAATCAAATGGGGAAATTGCGCTTCGTTCCGCGATGCACAAGTGTTTGACTAGCAATTTGCACTGGAGCTAGGACGATTGCCGAACTTTCAGTCGTCCTAAAAGGAGCTTTTTAGAATTCCATTCTCTTTGCCAACACTAAGAGAGGGCGCGTGGTATACGGAGAGGTACATAGTGTGAATGCGTAGGTTTACCAAAATAGCATTCGTTGCTGCAGGACCTACGTAGGCTGGTGACATTTGATTTCGATGACTTTATGGAGATTAGTCACGCGAATTAGTTTTTCTACGGCCAGGTGGCAGTGACAGTGGTTATCGTGGGGATCGTCATGTGGCTGACGGCATGACGTGGCTACAGGTGTTAGGCTGGGGTGATAGATTGGTGGTAGTGAGTGTTTGGCAGGGATTTTTTGTGGGAGTTTGTTCCTTTTTTATCTATTGGATCAGCCAAGGATGTTCACACTAATTGTGGTATATTTGGAAGTCTTCTGAATTCAAAAGCTATTTCTCGACGTGGACAACGTGTCTCAATTCAGGACGACAGAAAACTAGAAGGCCGGCATTAAGCTTACATACATTGGACCATTGTTGTCCTTTAATCCACCGTGAAGCTTAGAGCTAAAGGGAATCAACCGCTCTCTGAAAGTTCGACACCGCCTGCACTAACAATCGAAGAAGAACCGGAGCGCTATTAAGAAGCCATCAAAGAAGCTTCCAAAGAAGCTGGACAAATCCCATGGTTTGACGACGAGTGCAGGCCAAACAGGAGGCCTATAAAGCTGTTTGTGAGCTGTACGAATTGAAAAGATGAGAAGAGAACCGGCTCCTTAGGACAAGAATTCGACTCCCTCGACTTAGGCGAGGTCAAGATAGCAATATGGAGACTGTCTACAGAATTGTTTGAAGCTCATCTGTAAGATATGGTCTACAAGAAAGGAGACCCCTTCGACTGCGCAAGATCCTCTCTATCATTCCTGAAACCGTTCGTCAAAAATCTGATAGGTTCTTATTAGTGTGGTTTCAGGGCAGGCAAGTCCATGATAAACTAGATCTTCAAACTGCGGCAGATCCTGGAAAAGACCCAAGAAATGCAGATCGACACTCACCACCTATTTGTCGATTTCAAGGCCACATATAACAGCGTGCATAGGGACGAGCTATACAAAACCATGTCTAGCCAAACTCGTCAGATTGTGTAGGATGACGATGGAAAACTCTCGCTACTCTCTCAAGGTCGGTAATGAACCTACCGATACCTTTAATCTCAAAAAAAGTTTTAGACAATGCGAAGTGCTATCACTTGAAAAGAACGTGCGAGACTCACAAGTCAGCACTAGGGGCCCAATCTTCCAAAAGTCCGTTCATCCTAGCTTACGTGGATGATATTGACGTGATTGGTTGAACGTAGCGGGCCGTCAATGAGGCGGTTGCTGGCATTGAAGCGGAGGCGGTTGAAATACATAGGTCTGGCGGTAAATGAGAGCAAAACTAAGTTTATGCTGTTATCAAGGAAGGACGCACAACATCGACGTCCCGGACAGAGCGTCACAATGGGCAGCCAGAACTTAACTACGAGGTAGCCAAGGACTTCGTCTATTTTGGATCCGCAGTAACTAATACGAACAGCATTAGAACCGAGGTTAAACGCAGGATAACTCTTGCCAATCGCTGTTTTTTGGGGCTCAAAAGACAATAGAGTGACAGAGTAACAACTGTTCTATGGCGCAGAAGCATGGACGCTATTGAAAGCGGATGAGGGCGCTCTTAGCCTTTCCGAGAGAAAAGTTCTGCGTGTGATTTTTGGTCCTCTTTGCGTTGACGCAGTGGTTAGTGTATTGGACTCTGACGCACGATGAGCGAGTTGACGACCCCCGCAAACTTAAAAAAGGAAACGAATTCCGGATCTGCACCAGGAACGTTAGGCCTCTCAACAGACCAGGTGCAGCCGGAGAGCTGTACAACTGTTTGGACTGCTATCAGGCAGACATTACCGCCTTCCAAGAAGTGCGATGGGATGGGCCAGGCAAAAAGCGGATGAAAAACTGTGATATCTACTACGGAAACTGCTACAGAGAAAATAAATAACGCTTATTCGGATGCGGATTTGTTATTCGAGGCAGACTAGGAAAAAAGTCTTAAGCTTCCAGTATGTAAGTGAACGCCTCATAACTATTCTCATGAAGGCCAATCTCGGCAATATAAGCTTATTATGTGTCCACGCCCCTACAGAGGAGAAAGATGACCGACATAAAGACGACTTCTATGATCTCCTAGGCAGAACATACATACATATGTCCTATGTCCCAGCTATGACACCAAAATCGTTCTAGGGGATTTCAATGCGAGGCTGGGTAAGGAAGCTATCTTTGAACGAATCATAGGAAAGCATAGCCTATACAACTCCACGTCAGAAAACGGAATAAGGCTAGTGGACTCTATGGCGGGACATAATCTCGTAGTAGCAAGTACACGATTCCCACACCTCAACATCCATAAGGGGACCTGGCGGTCTTTCGACCAATCGACAACCAATCAAATTGATCATATTGCGATCGACGGAGCCAACATCGACTTCGATCAATACCTTGTTGCAGCCAAGGTACGGATGCGAATTTTGATGAGGAAAACCAAAATTTAACGTCGGAAAGCTGCAATCGCAGGAGACCGCCAGGACCTTCACCGATCAAGTTTCCCTCAAGCTCTCTCAAGACGCGATGCAATCTGCAGAAACCGTAGAACAGCAATGGAGTCTTTGTCAGAACGCCATCAAAGAGGCCGCCTCAGATGTACTCGGTTTCGAGCCAACACCGTCGAGAACCCCCTGGTTTGATGATGAGTGCAGACAGGCCCATGTAGCGAAAGAGAATGCATACGTGGCTACATTGCATCGACGGGCGAGAGCTGCCCGCGAGCTCTATGAACAGAAAAGGAGGGAGGAGCATGCGCTTCTGAGAAGGAAAAAGAAGGAGCACGAGAAGTGCTAGATCGAGCAGATGGAGAGATATTACTGCAGGAACGACGTTCGAAAATTCTACCAACAAGTAAAACAAATATGCCAAGGCTATAAAGCCAGAGCAGAAGCCTGCAGGGATGAGCACGGATAACTAGTAGTGGAGTCACGGTCGATGCTGAGATTGTGGAAGGACCACTTCTGCAGACTGTATAACTTTTTGACATCTGCAAGATACGATCGGAAGAATGCATGCCCGATGAATGGAATCTCAGTATCGTTTGCCCGGTCCATAAGAAAGGAGACCCCTATGACTGCGCCAATTACAGACGGATAAATCTCCTGAACATTGTGTACAAGATCCTCTCTGCCGTACTGTATAAGTACCTGAAACCGTTCGTGGACAATCTGATAGGTTCCTACCAGTGTGGTTTCAGGCCAGGAAAATCCACGATAGACCAAATATTTACACTACGGCAGATCTTGGAGAAGACACGCACCCTCTTTTTGTCTACTTTAAAGCCGCATATGAGCCTATTTATAGGGTTATACAGAGCCATGTCATGTTTAAACATACCTGCCAAACTCGTCAGACTGTGCAGGATGTCTATGGAGAACTCTCGCTGCTTCATTAAGGTCGGAGGTGAACTAACCGACCCCTTCGATGTTATAAAAGGTTTTGGACAGGGTGACGCACTGTCATGTGATTTCTTTAACATTATTTTTGAAAAGATCGTGCGGGACTCTGCGGTCAATACAAATGCTTGCCTATGCAGATGACATTGACGTTATTGGACGGACAAAGCGAGACGTCAATGAGGCTTTCGCAAGTATTGAAGCAGAAGCGACTAAAGTGGGTCTAAGGGTAAATGGGGACAAGACCAAATTTATGCTGTCATCAAAGAAAGACTCGCAACACCGACGTCTGGGTCAGAACGTCACCTTCGGCAGCTATATTTTTGAAGTAGTCAAGGACTTCGTCTACCTAGGCTCGATAGTGACAAGTAGCAACGACACCAGCGCTGAGATAAAACGCAGAATAATTATTGCCAACCGCTGCTTCTTTGGGCTCAAGAGGCAATTGAATAGTAGAGCCCTCTCTCGAAAAACTAAGGTATCCCTCTACAAAACCTTAATCATCCCGGTCCTCTTCTACGGCGCTGAGGTTTGGACGTTATCAAAAGCGGACGAAGAAGCTCTTGGGCGTTTCGAGAGGAAAATTCTGCGGGCAATCTTTGGTCCGATTTGTGTAAATGGAGAGTGGAGGCAGAGATTCAACCAAGAACTGTACGGGCTGTTCGGCGACATCGGCCTATTTAGACGTCTTCGGATCCAGCGTCTAAGATGGCTGGACCATGTAGAGCGAATGGACATCATCCCTCCGGCCCGAAGAGTCTTCGACCCCAACCCCGAGGGACGACGCGGCAGAGGGCGACCGCATCTAAGGTGGCGTGCACAGGTGGAAAGAGACCTCAACCAACTGGATCCCGTTTGTGTAAATGGAGAGTGGAGGCGGACTCAACCATCTTGTAAGCGGAGAGTGGAGGCGGAGATTCAACCAAGAACTGTACGGGCTGTACAGCGATAACGGCCTAGTTAGACGTCTTCGGATCCAACGTCTAAGATGGCTGGACCATGTAGAGTGAATGGACATCAACGCTCCGGCCCGAAGAGTCTTCGACACCAACCCCGAGGGACGACGCAGCAGAGGACGACCGCATCTAAGGTGGCGCGCACAGGTGAAAAGAGACCTCAGCCAACTGGGCGTGCGGTACTGGAAGAGGCTGGCCAAAGATCGTGCCGGTTGGAGAGGCTTGTTAGTTGAGGCTCTGGTTCACTCCGAACTGTAGCGCCATCAAAGTAAGTAGGTGACCCGAGTGAGTGATCTGATGTTGCCTGAGTTGAACTTTAAAATGCACTACGAAGACTCATACTAAGCAGAGAAGAATAGAACAACAACCCTTCGTGGATGAGCAATGGAGTACAGAAATGGTTCACTGATGGGTCGAAATTCGGAAGCAAAACAGGCACTGGAGTGATAGGAGCAAGGTGCAGAGTACACATTCCTCTCTGCGGTGAGTCAAGAATATTTCAGGCTGAACTGCTTGCAGACAGAAAACCTAACAACCTCAAGAAATCTATATTCTCAAATAGCCAAGCAGTGTTACACAGTTAACTCTAAGGCTTTATGGGAATGTCACAAGATATTTGTCACCAACAAGTCCCATTAGACAGCTATCGATACAGGGCGAAAATAGGTGGTTAAAGATAGAGTTCCTTGTTGGGGTATAGGAAAAAGGGACAGGTGGCCAAGACTGATTCTGGTAGAATGAATTTGATGGATACTACGTCTTTACCCCTTTCTATTCAATCATTACACTCCTAACTCGACACAACGTTGTCCTTCTCAACACAATTTTTTACAATTTTTGAAAGTAATAATAACACATTCACTCACTGTTCCCGCTCGTGTATATAGTGCCACGAAAGATATTCTCTTTAATTTCAGTCGCAATTAGGCTCGATCACTTGCACAACATCATTTTGCTTTTAACAAACAAGCAAAGTATTCCATTGTCCCCAAAATGTGTTTATTCCTCGACCACTCACTCGGCACGCAAAGGCTTCACAGATGATAATCCGATTATCAAAGTATTACCTCTCACTGCGTATCTACAGTTTAGGTCTTCCCTCCGTCGTCTTGCCATCCAAACCACCTAGCAAACGATTCTCTATTGTTTTGTTATCACTTCTTTACTAGATATCACTTCACAACGAATCGCAAATGATTTTTTATTTGGCAGACACTATTCGACCCACACGTGAGCGGGCCTCCCATACCGATGGCCGTGGGTATCTCACCAAACTACAGCGAGTATCTGGATCGTTTTGCTAATACCCTATTTAGTGTATCAATTTTTTTTCTGTCCATAAACTTATATCACTTTCGATGGAGTTGTTATCGATGCGAAAGTGGGTGACTGAGGGATATGCATTGATTTCTGGAAGACTTGACGGAGTGGACTTTGTACTTTTGACAATCAACGCATTCCTGAATACAATGAATTCGATTGACTACTAAGAATGGGCGTCTTTATTTAATATTTTTCTTTTTTACTACTAAGTGAGTGATCGGGAAGGCGGCTGGTGCGTGTATCCAATTCCACTTACTATACTTACACCTGCAAAAGCTAAGTCCACAATCGTCCAACTCCACTATTCAGTATCCAAGAGGAAGCAACAAAAAACCGCAAACGTAAACAAATCCCGGAAAATGCACAGACACGACTGACGAGGTGATCAATTGAAATTTTCCTTTTTACTTCACTTTGATTGTGGAATAGAAAACCTACAAGTGGAATAGTTACGTGACGATGACTGGAAAGAACAAAACAAAAAAAAAATATATATATATTTTCGGACCTTGAAATCGATTTAGGTTCTGATGGTCAAGGACTGGCTACTGGCATTCAGGACGGATAATAACGATTGACCGACAGTGAACCGTTGACCCCAAAAAAGCCCCATGCCCTTGTCGGAATCTCTTGTTTCGTGGTTTCAAAAGTGAATACATCTGGTCAGCCGTTCGTTGGGATTAAGTGAATAGTGTCGAGGTAGCAGTTTAATAGTTTCTAGGTCGTCGAATTAGGGGTTGTTACCGGATGTCGGTTGTTCGTATTGTGGGGGTTGATTCCATGGTCAATTGCGATAATCAATAACCAGAAATTAGAACGGAATTGTAGAACACCAATCAAGGGGCGAAGTAGAGAGATAGAAATAGAAAATACGGAAATACGATGACGCACCGTGTCGTGGGAGGTGCGTATCTCGTGCGGAATCGGACACTGTGCGTTGAAGGGTGACAGGTAAATCGTTGTTATTGCATGTCGATATGATAGGGCTGTTGGATATTTCTGATATGAGAAGGTCCTAGTAAAGGCGTAAGGCGCTTCGATGGCTAACCTAGAATCGAGGTGAGTAATAGATAAAGATGAAAATAATTAATACCGTACTGTCTGGACTGTCACCAAAAATGGTTTTTGGGTGTTTTTTTTTTAAAGAAATTGTCGTCAAATGTTCAATGGGGTTTTGTAAATTTAAAATTGTTTCCGTTGACAACACTAAACCGGAAACCGTTACATTTTTTTCATACAAAAATTGACGTTTAAGTGACATCTGGTTCTAAGAAATCCAGTAATTTTCCCCATCGCGGTTTGCGCCTTTGATAGAGTGCGACCCGCCATGACAAATTTTCTGTTTGGACGTTAGGATTTGAATTTTAGTATGAATAATGAAATGTATGTCAATCAGCCAAGTTGCCTTCTGCACCGCCTAGAAGGCTGGAGGCGTTGGTGGTGACACTTCAAGATCATAAAGTTAACCTTAAAGAGTCCTGAAAGTATCGCCGTCATACTCGAATGCTTATTTGCAGAAATTCTATTGAATAAATCGAAAAGGTAATGTATTTTGGCTACCCTATAAGACCCAGGACTTCGTGCTATACTCCACGGACCAGATTAGTAGAAATATAGTAATTGCCAGGTGGTGGCAGAAATTCTCTTGAGAAAGCTTTTTAACTTTTTGTGGATTCGTTTCCTTACTTTTACAATCTTTCCCTCGGAAAAGATGTGATTCAGTGTTGAAGCGCTGAGAAAAAGTAAACGAAGGTGAAGATTTGCCGATAAGGCAAGTGAATATGATCTCGATAGAGAAAGAAAAATAAGAAATCAAAGTACTGAATCAACAGGGAGCAACATACATACATACATACCTGAGAAGATCACCTGACAACTGGTCTATCATGAGTCTAAAGAGTCACAAAGGCTCTTGAGTTAAAGCTTTTTCCAGCATACATTCCGTTTCATTCAAGTGTATACTGATTTTTTTTAAGTTGGCTCGGCGTTAGTGTGTTCTTAAGATCGATAAGAGAAGTGTCGGGACGGGAAAAGACTAACGAGGGCCTCGTTGGAGTACCAACGGTGTGGGTGGCTGTGGTGCAGTTAACATCATCGACCACCGAGCGGAAGGTCTATAGTTCAAATTCGCTTCGTAGCCAATAAAAAGTAATTCCTATACGGACAAAAAGTATGCAACGCAGTTGTGAATAGAAAGTGACCAGACGTACTGCTGCAGGCATAACACTCACAGTATATGGTCAACTGAAATTCATCCTCTGCGTATGCAATACTAAAGTGCTTGAACGAATTACTACGGACTATAACCAACCCGGAATTGGTCGGCTCTCGTCCTATCTAGGTCTAGGACAACCACCCCTGAGGGTAGTAAACCAACATCAACGACCCCAACCACTGCACTCCGTTCAGGTTGTGTGTCTAAAACACATCATAAGAGAATATAAAAACTCTTGAACCTGCGCGAGTCTCTAAAAAAAAAAAAAAAAAAAAATCTGCCGACGGGTGCTGGACCGCTAAAAAAAAGCGAGTAATAGCCTCTGCAGCCGAACACCTCGCAGTTCTGGTAGGTCCTACTTCCACCTCCTCCTGGTACCATTTGGAAATTTCCTGATCATGGAACCAGATGTTTTTTCGTGGCAGGACCTTGAGGCCCAAAACTTCAGATGCAGTGCTTTTCAGGGCTTGTTTGGAAGGTTCCACTATTGCTCTATTGACTGCGTGGAGGGTTGAGGTGTATGAGTGAGCTTAAGGGAGATGCGATCGGCAAAATCATGAGCGATTTCTGGCGATAGTAGCTTTCCGACGTCAAAACTTTGATATCCGTAGGCCCATCTTGGCTACTATAAAAAAGTGGTTCGAGTCGATGTTAGCTCCTCGGAAAGTTCGAACATCAAGAGTAGTGGAGGAGTGGAGATCGATCGCGAGGTGATCGATCTGGTTACTGATTGATTGATCTGACCATTCCCAGGTACCTTTGTATATATCAAGGCGCAGGAAGCGCTTACTGGCTAGAAGGAGATTTCACCCCGTAGCAAGACCAATCAGTTCCGCTTCTTACCCGGTCCATTCAATCGCATTATCTGGATGCCGGGTAAGTCCCCTTTATAGCGATCGGCTGCACGTGGTCTGTGTTTAGGGACCTGACATTCTTGTCGTCAATCCGGTCCGTTTTATCCGAGCTTTGTTGTGGTTTTTGAGCATTATGGGGTTTTCCGGTTACGGGTTACTAGACCATAGCCATACTAGAGTGCGTCTTGGGACGAATCCACTTCCCCACCCGTACAGTCGCAAGGGTTTTCAAAGACGACGACGTACACAAATCCGCTGGTCCAGATGCCACTACCCCAATAGTTCTGAAGAAGTGTTCTTCTAGATGGCAAAACCACAAGGTTTTTCACCTTTCCTACTATTTTCAGTGTGCGAATCTTCTCCCTCCAACTACCGACCCTTCTGCCTAACGACCCATCTTACCAAGGTTATGGAAACGTTGATTAACCGTCAGCTTATAAAATATATCTTGAATCACGGAACAAAGGATCCACTGGTTATTTGCTGACATATCTCACCGAAAAGTGGAATTACTCGCTTCGCCAAGCAGATGAAAGCAAAATAGTTGCACTGGATATTTCGAAAACATTTGACAGGATTTGGCATGAAAGCCTTTTGTCGAAAATGCGTGCTTTCGGGATCGATGAGTCTCTTTTTCAATGGATTAGAAATGTAAAGTATTTTTAGTACAAAACGCCACCTACCAGCTAATAGAGATTTTAGTTATAAGGAAATTGTTAGCATTAAGAGAAAATGAAATAAAATAGTTCAGTTCACTTCCAACCTCAGATCGTAATACATCACAAGAAACTACCTTTCGAATCGTTCAATTCAAGTTGTTTTGGACGGATTCAGATCTGACATCCATTTCTTAAATGCTGGTATTCCCCAGTGCTCTGTCTTGTTTCCGCCACTCTTTCTCTGTTAAAAAATCTCAATTCACTCCTTCGCGCTGATGACAGTACACTTAGCTTCTCATATTCGTTCACTGCACTTCGGCTGCAGATAGTGATCAGCAGCGTATGTAAAGCGCATTAAATTCCCCATCGGTGCATGGGGTAAAAGGAATAGAGTGGAATTGAATGCATCCAAACATGATGCTGTCACCAGTCGTTAACTTACTTACTTACTTATCAGGCCTGCGATCCATGGAGGATCTGAGCCTGAGCTATAGCTGCCTTCCATCCTTGACGGTCCCGGGCACGCTGCTTCCAGTTGTCAAGACCAAGATGTCTTACATCCGCGATTACTTGGTCTTTATACCGAAGGTTCGGTCTTCCTCTTCTTCTCGAACCAGGAGGCTCGGAGTCGAAGACCCTCTTAGCTGGAGCGTTGATGTCCATGCGCTCGATGTGGCCGAGCCAGTGTAGTCGACGGGTCCATGCCTTCCGGACTACATCCACATCTTGGTACAGCTCGTAGAGTTCGCGGTTGTGTCTTCTTCTCCATTCACCTTCCTCACAGACAGGACCAAATATCCGGCGCAGAATTTTTCTTTCGAAAGAAACCAAAATCAGCTCCGCTGTCCTGCTTATCGTCCAGCTTTCGGCTCCGTACAGCAAGACTGGCAGAATGAGCGTTTTGTAAAGCATGACTTTGGTCTTTCGAGTGAGGAGTTTTGACCCCAGTTGTTTGGACAAGCCGAAGTAGCAGCGGTTGCCAAGGGCGATTCTACGCCGGATCTCCACTGTGGTGTCATTTGTGGAGTTTACGTTTGCCCCGAGGTAGACAAACTCCTTAACTACCTCGAAATTGTAGCTGTCAATTGTTATGTTTTGTCCCAGGTGGTGAGCGACGGATTGGTTTTTGCATGACAGCATGTATTTCGTTTTGTCCTCATTAATCTTAAGACCAATTCGTTTCGCCTGTTCTTCAATCGCCGTGAATGCTTCCACAATGCCACGGCGAGAACACGCGATGATGTCGACATCATCCGCGTATCCTAGCCAGTCGTTAAAGCGTATAACTAACCCGTAGCCATTATCCATCAATGGCACTTGCCGAAAACCCGAAAAGCTTTCCATACTGGATATGTGTGCTGCTGACAATCTTAATTAGAACGACCAAGTGTCGTCAAGAATGCTGCGAAATGCCTAGGATCTGTACAAGAAGCAAGAAAAATTTCTCACGCTTAGAGCTGACTACAATTTGTAAGGAGTTCAATTCGCCCTTAATTAGAGTTTAACGCTCATGACTGGTCCGGTGCTTCGAAGACCTCATTGCACCTATTAGACAGAATACAAAATCTCGCGATAAAACTGATAGGTGACTCCAGCATTACTAAACATTAGAATCGCAGGAATGTTTCCTGGCTCTCCACCATCAAAAATGCCTGATGAAATAGCAAGTTGCATTTCGCCGCTTCAACATTTCTCCCGCAACACACGTCTCTCTAGGAATGCTCTACCCTGAAGAGGAAGGAAGAAGGAATCCTTCTTTATCCGAACCACACGACTCTGGAATTTCCTGCCGGATCCGGTCTTCCCCCCTCAGTACAATATGCAAGCATTTAAGATCAATGTCCATCCGCATCCATTCTATCCCTCTTCATTTCTACCTTCTGCCCGCATACACAGTGCCCCGACGGCACTGACCTTAGATCTATCATAAAGAAAAAAAATCGTTTGTAGGTCTGGACAAATGTTCACTCAACTTGCTTACATGTTTGATGAATTGGAGAATACTTACGCGTGTGGGAATGAACCGGCTGTTCCATACGAGTCGGCAGTAGATACCGGCAAACACAGCCTACATTACACCACATCCGATAACGGACACAGGCTGATCGACTTCGCCACAGGAAAAAATCTTCTTTTAGCTAGCACACGCTTTCCGCACCTCGATATACACAAAGGCACCCGGCGGTCGCCATATCAATCAGTCACCAACCAAATTGATCACATTGCGATTAGAGTCAGGCACTCGAGGAGCGAAGATCGACTCAGACTCAGACTCAGACGGATAACACGAACACCGCGGAGTAGAGTTAGAACACCAAGCTATGACGTCGTAAAGCTACTATCGCCGGAGATCGTCAGTGCCTATGCCAACCGCGTCTCCCTCAAGCTCTCCGATACACCTCAATCCTCCACTCAGTCAGTAGAGCAACCATGGAGCCAGGGCAGACAAGCCCTGAAGAAACACCTGGTTCGATGACGAGTGTAAAAAGACTCATGCAGCAAAGCAGGAGGCATCCAAAGCCTCACTACATGAAAAAAACAAGAGCGGCTCGTGAGCTCTACGCGCTTAAAGAAAGGGAGGAACATAAGCTTCTCGAGGAAAAAAAGAAGGAACACGAGAAGCGTGCGATTGAAAGCTTGGGGAGGTGCTGCTGCAGGCACGACGTTCAAAGATTTTATCAACAGATAAAACGAATGTCTCAAGGCTATAAAGCTCGAACGGAGGCCTGTAAGGATGAGAATGGAGACCTAGTAGTAGAATCGCAGTCGGTGCTGAGAATTTGGAAAAAACACTTCTGCAGACTGTATAACGGCGATGACAGCCAACATGCCACCATCAGGCAGAATGACCCATTTCTTAATGACGAAGATCGCAGAAAATTCTGTCCCTTTGACCTCGACGAAGTTGGCTGAGATTGTCATGTCGTTCGGGAGAGGGCTCTATTACTCAGTTGCCTCCTGAGCCCAAAGAAACAGCGACTGGCAAGAGTGATTCTGCGTTTGATTTCGGAACTGATGTCGTTGTTCCAGGTCACTGCGAAGCCAAGGCAGACCAAGTCCTTAACTACCTCGAACTTATATCTGCCTATACAAACGTTCTGGCCGAGACGTCGGTGTTGAGCGTCCTTTTTTGATGACAGCATATATTTAGTTTTGCCCTCGTTTACCGCCAAACCAATTTTCGCCGCCTCCATCTCAATACTCGCAAACGCCTCATTGACATCTCGCTGTGATCTACCTATTATGTCAATATCGTCGGCGTATGCAAGGAGTTGCGAGGATTTGAAATAGATTGTGCCTCTTGTATTGGCCAGTGATTTTTGCACAATCATTTCCAATATGATGTTGAAGAAATCACACGACGGCGCATCGCCCTGCCTAAATCCTTTTTTGACATCAAAACTATGGTAAGGTGTTCACCGATTCGGATGGAGCAGCGAGCATTCTCCAAAGTCATCCTGCATAGTCTGACGAGTTTAGCAGGTATGTCAAAGGTAGACATAGCGTTGTATAGCTCGTCTCTAATTACGCTGTCGTATGCGGCTTTGAAGTCGACAAATACATAGGTGGTGAGTGTCGACTTGAAATTTATTGGTTTTTTTCCAGGATCTGCCGTAGTGTGAAGATCTGGTCGATGTTGGACTTCCCTGGCCTGAATCCGCACTGATAAGGAGCTACCAGCTTATTTACAAAAGGCTTCAGGCGTTCACACAAAACGGCAGAGAAGATTTTGTAGGCGATGTTAAGGAGACTTATTCCTCTATAGTTGGCGCAATCAGAGTTTCTCCTTTCTTGTGGATCGGGCATACGATGCTGAGACTCCATTCCTCGGGCATGCTTTCCTCTGACCATATCTTACAGATGAGCTGGTGCATGCTCCTAACCAGGTCATCCCCAGCTGCCTTGAAAAGCTCAGCTTATATAAGTTGACCTTATATAAGACCTTAATTATCCCGGTCATGTTATACGGTGTTATACGGCGCAGAAACATGGACTTTATCGAAAGCGGATAAGGAAATCCTTGCTCGTTGCGAGAGAAAGATTCTGCGTGCGATGTACGGTCCTATAAACACAGAAGGGGGTTAGAGGAGAAGATTCAATCACGAACTGTACGGGTTGTACAGCGACATAAGTTTAGTCAGGCGTATACGGATTCAACGCCTAAGATGGCTGGGCCATGTAGAACGAATGGATACCACATCTCCAGCCCGTAGAGTCTTTGAATCCAACCACGAGGGACGAAGAAGCAGAGGACGGCCGCACTTAGGATGGCGCACACAGGTGGAAGGGGACCTCAGCCAACTGGGTGTGCGGCAATGGAAAAGATTAGCGAAAGATCGTACTAGGTGGAGAGGCATGTTAGGTTAGGTTAGGTATATGGGTGCCCTATTGACGTAAAGTCAAGGCTCACGCAGACTACGTTGAGTCCATTGTGCCCACCTGTTTTGTTTAACCCGTTGATACCTATTCATTTACCGTCGAGCTGAACCAGCCAGACGAGGATAAAAATCCCAGTATTCTGTTCAGCCCGATATTACCTACCTCTTCTAGTCCCGAAAGGAAGTATCTTCCCAGGAAAATATTCCTTTTTTGGGCTAGCGCCGGGCATTCGCACAGCAGGTGTCGAACGGACTCAATTTCCTCTTCGTCCCTGCAGCTTCTGCAGAAGTCATTGTAGGGCTGGCCTAGTCGAGCTGCATGATAGGATAGCATGCAGTGCCCGGTGAGGGCACCGACTGCCAGTCGAATGTTCCCACGATTGAACTTCAGCCGATTTTCCGTTCTTTTCTTATCATAGACGGGCCAAGTCGATTTCGCCGTTGCACATGTATCTAAGCGACACCAGCGCTTATTGGCTTTCACCAATAGCTCCGTCTGTATCTCCCTGTAGAGCGCACTGAGGGGTGCTTTGGCCTCAGCTGAGATCTGCGCAATGTCAGCACCTGATCCCACCCTAGCCAACTCGACCGCCCTCTCGTTTCCGGAGATATTCATGTGACCAGGTACCCAGCAAAGGGTCACCTCATTTACATTGGATATCTCTTCTAACTTCTCCTTGCAGAGTTTGACGAGTTTGGATCTTATCCATGCTGCTTGCAGAGCCTTAATGGCTGCCTGGCTGTCAACATAAATGCTGATCCTTTTTCCTGTAATATTCTCTTTGCTGATCAGGTCCGCCGCCTGCTTGATAGCGAAGACCTCAGCTTGGAAGACACTGCATCCATCATCGAGCCTGTAGGAGCGATGCATATCCCGAGACTCAAAGTAGACTCCGGCACCTGTGCCAACATCCATTTTGGAGCCGTCGGTGTAGAGTGCCAGTTCACTTTCCGTGCGTACCAAACCACCGGTCCATTCCTCCCTGGAGGGAATTCTAATAGAGGATCTCCTCTCCCAGGAAGGAAGTCGGGTGACATAGTCCGTTACGGTTCTGAATCTCGAGACGGCCCATCGATCCAAGACTGATGCACGTCCGTGAGGACTCCTTTTCCAGAGACCTGATTCCTGTAATCTTAGCGCAGTTCTGGTTGCGGCGCTCTCGCAGTACAAGTCCAGGGGTGGGAGGTTCAGCATGACTTCAAGGGCCGCCGTTGGTGTGGACTTCATAAATCCCGTCACCGCCAGACAGCCTGCCCTTTGAACCTTTAACACACTCTGAAGATGACACTTTTTCTCAAGCGCCTTCCACCAGACAACCGAGCCATAGACTATGATAGGTCTTACTACCGCAGTGTACAACCAATGTACTAACCTCGGTTTGAGGCCCCATGTCTTTCCAAAGGCTACCTTGCACGAATATAGTGCCACATAGGCCTTTTTGATTCTTTCCTCAATATTTTCTCTCCAACTAAGTTTGGAGTCCAGGATTATGCCCAGATATTTCGCAGATTTTCCAGGGATCAGATCTATACCATTCATACGGGGGTAGGTGTATCTTGGTACAGATCTTTTCTTTGTAAAGAGTACTACCTCCGTTTTCGCCGGATTTACTCCCAGACCAGAGAGGTATGTTGGTTGAGGCCTAGATTTACACCGAACTGTAACGCCCGCTAAGTAAGTAATTGGCGCCCGACACCGGATCATCACAAATCAGTCAAATTCTGCCTTCTTTCGAACAGCTGGGCGTCACATACTCAATTTTTGGCGCCGAAATTGTAACACCGTTTTGTAAGGCTTCAAGGTTTTCCCTGAACTGAGATTGAAATAAAAAGATACTTTTTCCAAAATACATGGTACGCACTGTATTTATTTCAGTAATAAATAGCAAATTTCGTAGATAAAGGTATGCAAGTATGTATATCACCCAATTACATAATAGATTGTGTAAAACCACCCGTCAATACATAAATATATAGTATCTAAATACATTTATTACGGTCCTCTAATAACAACATGCGTGCGTGTATATTAAGCTTCCAAATATAAAAATAAATAAACGCAAGAGAAATGCATAAAAAATTACAAAAAAAAAATAGAAGAAATCGATTTCGATATTAAATATATTGTGTTGGATGTAAATGGCTAGGAGATGGGAACAGAAAATGGAGAACAAACAGACACGGGGAATGAGTAAACGTAAAGGGAGACTGTAAGACTTGCTGGTTACTATGTATAAAAGCTGTGCAAGTAGCTGCAATTGGTGCGGTCCACAAAGAAGCCGATTGGAATACATATGGAATCGATCACAAATGCAAATGTTTTCCATTTTCCTTCTGTTGTTGTTGGTGTTGATGCTTTATTCCCCTTTGAGGAGTTGATTTAAGCATTTGATGCAATGCTTTGAACCCTCCATGGCTTCGCTGGATAGCTGAAAAGAAAAACGTGTTTGGTTCGGACAAATGCGATGGGAATGGGCTTGGGGACATACCATAGTGAAGTTGAGGAAACCATGTGGTAACCCTTTGAGGATCTCCAGGGTAACTGGTCGGTTCAGACGCTTTAGCTTTTTGGCAAACATAACACAGTCATCAAGGCATGGGTCCATGTCTAGTGTCTGAAAATAGAAGAACGGGTTTCGTTGAAATGAAGAAGTCCACATTGGCTAATCAAATGACTAGAGCTTAAGTTGGGAAAGCCATATAGTGGCGATTAGTTCGATGACCTTTCGAGTCAAATTGCTCTAAATATTCAAAAAGTGCCTAAACTGTAAAATATCCCCGAAAATCAACGGGAAAAAATTTACCATGCTTTATCAGGAAGCCACTTCGACCATTGGTTTGAACTCTGCCCTAGTTAAATTCCAAATTAATTTTTTAAGTGCTTGGGTAAAGTTGAACACCCCGTTTCGTTTTGTCATGGTTTACTTACTTATCAGGCCAGCGATCCATGGAGGGTCTGAGCCTGAGCTATAGCTGCCTTCCATCCATGACGGTCCCGGGCACGCTGCTTCCAGTTGTCAAGACCAAGATGTCTTACATCCGCGATTACTTCGTCTTTATACCGGAGGTTCGGAGGTTCTGCCAAGAGCCAGAAGAAGGGAAGAGAAAAAAGTGCTGCGACTAAAGAATCGCGATCTTCCAGCTCAAGGTTATCGAGGAGTCTAGGGCCAAGCATAAAATACGGACCTTTTATAAGAAAGCTAAAAGCCTTGCAAAAGGCTTCAAGAAAGGCACCAAGGCTCTTCGAAATTTCGAGGGTTATCTTGTCACCGACTCGCAGGGAGTAGTGGATGTATTTAAGCAGCACTTCCAGCAGCTGCTTAACGAGCATGACCAAGAGCGAGTGGTAGGGACCGAGGTTATCCGACCGAGGTAGTCCTCCCACCCAGCATCGAAGAAGTCGGCACAGCTATTCAGAAGCTGAAGAACAACAAGCCCGCAGGCTCAGTTGGCTTGCCATCAGAGCACTTCAAAGTTGGCGGCGATGTTCTGGTAGGGAGCATGTACCAGATCATCTGTAGAATCTGGGAAGATGAAAGCATGCCGACGATTGGAATATCAGCTCTATTTGCCCCATCCACAAAAGAGGCGATCCTACCTCCTGCAAGAACACCAACGCTCCAGCTAAGAGGGTCTTCGAAAGCGAACCACCTGACTCGAGAAGAAGAGGAAGACCGAACCTCGCGTATAAACTGGAAGCAGCGTACTCGAGACCGTCAAGGATGGAAGGTAGCTATAGCTCAGACTCAGATCCACCATGGATTGCCTCCTGATAAGTAAATATAAGCGAAAAGGACCTACAGTTTATTGTCGATTCCGAACGGCGAATTACAAGAAGTTTTTCATGACAATTATACTACAGGGGGTTTTGTCAGAACCCCGCTGAGGGAAGCACCGTGAAAACACGTTCGATGAAATGGCTGTTGTCGGGATTCGATCCCGTGTCATCGGCGTCAGAGACCAACACACTATCCACTGCGCCACGGTGCTCCCCATACTCTACAGATTTTTTTCTTTTTTAAAGTGGGACTAGTGCTATCAATTAGCATTTGGTACTGCGACCTTTGCAGATCTATTGTGCCTGCTAGCCGATTAGCCGAGGAGCTTCTCTACTTCCATAAGTAAGTTGAGAATGCTTCTTGTAGGCAGTGATTTCCTCAGGAGTCATAAATTCGCTGAGAATGATACGCTTCCTAAGTTGGCAGAGAGCAGCACACTCACACAGTATGTTTCGCCGTCTCTTCGTCCTCCCGACAGAGTCGACACTCAGTTTCAGACACGAGAGGATATTTTTTTTAAGATGATATCCCAAACCGCAGTGTCCTGGCAGGTAGCTGCCCAGTCTTCTGATACCCACCCTACTAAGTTTGAGTATGTTGTTAAAAATTGCTATGTACATATACACAGGATTAGTGTTATATACCACACATACTCACACACACACGCACATATCTAGACAATAGCCCATATGTAAATTAATCTTTGTTCCCTCTTTGTTCTGTCCTATAAAAGGCCGAATATATGTATAGCTTTTTGCAGTCTACTTCAGTATTTCGCATAAAGTGGTTTTCAATATCAAAATAAAGTTTATACAGTTTTCGCAGAACTCTTGGTTTTTTCCTTATAAGTACTTAGAATCCCGGATTAGTTTTTGTGTTTTTATTACATGGTGCCGAAACCCGGGACGAAAAAACGTACAAAGATCGCGAAATATACATACGTATAAAAAAAAAAAAAGAAGTGAAATATGGAAATTGCTGCACGTGCTGCCTATAGAGGGCAAATTACCAAAATTACTAAGGCTGCTACCGAATTCCTCAAAGCAGAAGAATCCCAAATAACCCAAGAAGAGGGGCTCGAAGGAATAGAAGAGGAAATAATGCAGTTTATTCAACGTTTGACGGCCGCGCATAAAAGCCTCATGACAATAAACGAAGAAATAAGAGAGAAAGATCTACTCAAAGCGGAGGACGTGACTAAGGAATTTGAAAAGATCGCCGAATACGAGGACATCGCAATAGGAGTTCTGGCTCGCCTCAATGCTCGCTTAAACAAACTTCAGAAAAAGCAGACTCCCACTACGACGGGATCAGATGAGCATCATGGGACATCGAATGTTAATATCTGCTCTTTAAAACTCCCTAAATTATCCCTTAAAAAGTTTGATGGTAACTTTCAGGACTGGCTGCCCTTCTGGGAGCAATTTAGAACGGCAGTTCATGAAAATAATAGTTTATCTCCAACCGATAAATTCAGTTACCTCGAATCTGTACTACACGGTAACGCAAAGAAGGTGATAGCGGGTTTTACGGCGTCGGAGAAGTGTTACGAAGCTGCTGTCGCACTTCTAGAAGAGCAATTCGGAGACACCGAGCGTTTAGTCGACAAATACATCCAGCAACTGGTATCTCTTCGGCCAATACATACAAGAACAGACACGACAGGATTACGAAATCTATACAATACAATAACCGCTTGCAGTCGTTCTCTCACAGCTCTACAAATTCCCACTCATCAGTACTACATAATGCTGAAATCAATTTTACTGCGTTGTTTACCTACCGAACTTCGTATAGACTACCATCGAACCGCAGAAAAAGATAACGAGTCCGATACATCACTAAAGGCGAGCTGTTCTTCCCTCGCACAAATCGGAGACGAGCAGGTACAAGGAATATTGCGGTTTCTTAAGCGAGAGGTGGAATCGTTGGAAAAGAGTCGGGTTGTTCCTCTTGCAGTAGGTAGCAAATCATCCCCTTCGACGACGGCTACAAGTTTATTATCCCAGGCCGAAAAGAATGTGTGCGTGTTTTGTTCATCTGATAAACACACTACGAGGGATTGCAACAGCGGCATGTCTATTACGGAAAAAAGAGACAAACTCCGTGCAAGTGGACGTTGTTTCCGGTGCGCGAAAAAAGGACACTCATCGAAAACGTGTAGATGTGCAAAATACATAACTTGCACAAAATGCAATGGAAAACACATGACAACTATGTGCGATCCATCCTTTGGGAAATCCAAAGCCACACCGGCGACCAATTCTGAGACGTGCATTAAACAGAGTGCGACAAGTTTGTGTGCATGTAATTCCATTTTGGAAAACTCGAGCGTCTTTCTCAAAACAGCGCGAGGGATAATCGCAGCTCCGAATAAGGATAAAGCACTTCTTATCCGCTTTGTTATCGATGGCGGGAGTCAACACTCGTATATACGTGAGGATGTAGCCCTCGCTCTGGAATTGGCGGTGGTCGGTGAAGTAAATATATCTGTGGTCCCTTTCGGTAGCAAGAGCCGATCGCCATACCAAAAACTGAAGAAGGTTAAAATCAACATAAGAAGTCAATATAGCAACAGGAATGTAGACATAGAAGCAATAGCCGTTCCTGAAATTTGTATTGATATGTTGCCGACACCAGATAACTCCTGTTCAGCTTTTAGAGGACTTCAATTGGCCGATCATCAGCATGCTGCTTTTGAACCACAAGATGGGTTGAGTGCTTTAATTGGTTCCGACTATTATTGGTCGATCGTGACTGGGAAGCAACGACGTATCTCTCCAAATTTAAGAGCCGTTGATACTATCTTTGGCTGGACGTTGCAAGGACCACACACCTTGATTGGTAAGAATGTTGTTTCAAACGTTAACCTATGCAGTTCTCTTTTGAATAGCAGTAGCGAATCTCCAAATGTGTTAAATGACGATACTATGACTGCATTTTGGTCACTCGAGGCGATTGGTATTCAGAGCTGTGGGGTTGAGAATGAAAAGTTAGCAGTAGACCTGATCAGAAATTGTATATCAAGGAAAGGTCTTCGCTATCAAGCGACATTACCATGGAAAAATAAGCACGTTTCCACAGAAAACAACAGAGACAGCGCTATAGTCAGACTAAACTCACTGATTAAGCGCTTGTCAAGAACACCCGGCCGGCTAGATGAATATGATAGAGCTATACGACAGATGGTATTGGAAGGTGTTGCCGAGCCTGTTATTCCAAATCAAGACGACGGCCCGCGACGTATATTTTATCTTCCTCATCGCCCAGTATATAAGGCCGAAAGTAAAACAACCAAAATGCGAATTGTGTTTTATGCGTCATACCGTACAGAAGATCATCCCTCGCTAAATGATCAGCTGCATGTGGGAGCAAATTTGTTGCCAGAGATTCTGAAGGTGTTGCTTAATTTCCGACTAGGACGTTTTGGCATTGTAGCAGATGTAGAGAAAGCCTTTCTGCAAATTCTGTTGAGCAAGGTTGACCGCGACAGCCACCGTTTTGTTTGGCGCTCTTCGAATTCATCAATTACGGCGCCCAAGTTTGAAGATTTCAGAATGACCAGAGTCACCTTCGGCATCAACTGTAGCCCTTTTCTTCTCGCAGCGACTCTGCGCTTACATTTCATCAACGAGGAACATCGTTTCCCTTCGACATCTAACATACTCAGGAACAGCTTTTACATGGATGATCTCGTAATTAGCGTCGACGAAGAAGAGGAAGGAAAACGGATCTGCAAAGAAGCGGTTGAAATAATGGGGAATGCTAGCATGAATCTGAGAAAGTGGAATTCGAATAGTGCTGTTATTCGTGAAGCCGTTGGAACTACAGAAAGTGAAGCAATTCAAAAGGTTCTGGGCCTCATATGGTTTGTGTTCAGCGAAGAAATTGCAGTATCATTTCAAAATGTTGATTTTCTTATACTGAACTCAGCAAGGCCAACTAAGCGAATTGTATTACAGACAATCGCCAGAATTTTTGACCCCCTTGGTATGTTTGGACCCATTATTATCAGATTGGAGATTTTGTTTCAGGCTATATGGAAAGAAAAGACTAACTGGGATGAAGCAATTAACACTGAACTACTATCTGAATGGGAGGGATGCGTCAAAAGTGTGCTACAATTAAAAGATGTTACCATTCCACGATCAGCACTAGGCATTTCTTCGCCCGGCACAATTCACATCCATATATTCGCCGACGCTAGTATGAAAGCTTATGGCACGGTTGCCTACATCAAGAATGTCTCCACAACTGGGAAGAGCTGGGTTTCATTCTTATGTGCAAAAAATAGAGTGGCTCCCTTAAAGCAAGACAAAACTAAAGAGCTTACGTTACCAAAATTGGAGCTAACGGCCGCATTAATAGCAGCCCGTTTGTGTATCTATCTAAAGCAATCGTTAAAAGTTTCCGTAGATAAATTCTATATGTGGACAGACTCAAGAATTGCCCTCAGCTGGATACATGGTGAAGCAAGCAAATGGAAACCATACGTCCAGAGCCGTGTATTAGAAATTCGGCGCTATACTTCCATTTCTGATTGGAACCACTGTGCCGGTAAAGAGAATCCTGCAGATTCACTTACGAGGGGGATAACAACTGAAAATCTTCACGCTTCGTCGCTATGGGCCCACGGACCAGCCTGGTTAAATGACAATAACAAAAGCGTACTTGAAGATACACCTGCCAATTTGGATAAAGTGGCTGCATTAGCGTTGCTGACAGAAACAACGAGTCAAGACCTCGAAGTTCATCATCCACTTGTTCGTTTCGAAGACTTCAGTAGCTGGAAACGTCTACTCTGGGTGACGGGTTACATCTTACGTTTCGTTTCCTGTTGCAAGAAGAAAACAAGACCAAGCTCTAGGCGTCTGTCTACAGACGAAATTAATGCCGCTGAATTTTATTGGTTGAGGTACTTACAATTCCTTGAATTTCCTAACGAAAGACTTTTATTACAGAAAGGAGAGCCACTACCTGCTGGGTCAAAAATCGCCCAATTAACTCCTTTCCTAGATAACGAAGGTCTTATGCGACTAGGAGGGCGCCTCCAGTCCTTAGAGGATGCCTTCAGTTTTAAGCACCCTATTATCCTGCCGATGAGTTTTCATCTTACCAGTTTAATAATTGAAGATTACCACCAGAGATCCTTGCATGGCGGAGTCAACATCGTCTTGTCTGAACTAAGGTCACGATTTTGGATCCCCAAAGGCAGACAAGTTGTGAAGAAAGTGCTGAAAAGATGCGTTATATGCCAGAAGTTATGGGGCAGACCCGCCTCGCAACCCTTTGGCCCGCTCCCGATCGAAAGGCTTACGCTGACCAGACCATTTGATAACGTTGGCGTCGACTTTGCGGGTCCCCTTTACAGTTTCAACGTAACCAATGGAGATATGGATAAAATATATCTCATGATTTTCACTTGCGCAGCCGTTCGAGCTGTACACTTGGAAATAGTAAGGAGCCTGTCAACCGAAAGCTGTTTGATGGGTCTCAGACGTTTCATCGCACGTCGAGGCGTTCCCTCGACCATTTTCTCGGATAACGCCCGAACATTCCGAAGAGCCGCCTTAGATCTTGAAGGAAGAACCATCAACAATGAAGAATTCCAAAGTTTCTTGTCTAACAGGCGCATAAGGTGGAAATTTATCGTAGAGCGCGCTCCATGGTGGGGTGGATTCTGGGAGCGCCTCATTCGTTCGATAAAAAACATCCTTAAAGTCGTCATAGGCAAAGCTAAACTGTCATTCGAGCAAATAAGAACTATAATTGCTGAAGCCGAGGGTATCATCAACGCTCGCCCTCTAACGTATTTCAGCAGCAACCCTCTGGACGTCGCTCCGCTGACTCCAGCCCATTTTCTGGCCAACAAGGACAACTTTTTAAACTTGGAAGGTATGGTACCGGAGACCACAAAGCTACACAATCTTTGGCAGCAGCGATTGAAATATACCAGAATGCTGTGGAACCGCTGGCGACTTGAATACATGCAGCTGCTCCGCTCATTTCACCATACCAACCCCAAAACTTCACGCCAGCTTAAAGAAAAGGATGTCGTCGTTGTTTTTGATTCCGGTAAGCCGCGGATTCACTGGAAATTAGCTGCCATCGAAGAAACTTTTCGTGGACGTGACGGCAAGGTCAGGGCTTGCGAAATACGATATTCTGATGGTACTCGAACAAGAAGACCAGTACAATTGTTGTACCCTCTGGAGCTTGCTGTTTCTTCCCCGCCCGGAGGATGTTAAAAATTGCTATGTACATATACACAGGATTAGTGTTATATACCACACATACTCACACACACACGCACATATCTAGACAATAGCCCATATGTAAATTAATCTTTGTTCCCTCTTTGTTCTGTCCTATAAAAGGCCGAATATATGTATAGCTTTTTGCAGTCTACTTCAGTATTTCGCATAAAGTGGTTTTCAATATCAAAATAAAGTTTATACAGTTTTCGCAGAACTCTTGGTTTTTTCCTTATAAGTACTTAGAATCCCGGATTAGTTTTTGTGTTTTTATTACATATGTCAATAGAGTGCTTGTTCAGAGGTCGTATAAGTCGTTTCGATTGACGGAGTCCCCGAACGCTGTTCCAAAAGGACAGGTGTTGCGATTTTTCCCACTTGACTAAGAAGAAATTGATCTTAGACTTGGGAGTGCAGCAGAATGGTTCTGGACCTATATATTTATCGCTAGAACCTTTCCTGGCGAGCTGGTCGGCAATTTCATTGCCCTTAATACCTTTGTGCCCTGGCACCCACCAAAGTTTGGACACTGTTTCTTTTGGCAAGGTCTTGTAGGGCATCATGGCATTCCATGGCATTGACGGTTTTTGAATTCGTGCTATAGGAACCCAGCGCTTTAAGCGTGCTTGGTTGTCAGGGAATATGTTGATGGCTACTCCACTAATGCCAGTCTCAAGATTTAAATTGGCGCATGTTAGGATGACATGCAACTCTGTTTGAAAGGAGCAAACGATCACTGTTTTCCCATACTGAGCGATTTGGGATCAATATCTCAAATCTCTTGTTAAAGGTGAAGGTGTGTGACAATGCGTCCGAGACCGTGGTAATAATTTTCTAGCTCGGGAAGGTGTTGTAGAATGGACATGTGACCCTCAGGTCTACATGGTATATTTGTTCCCGAACAGAGAATTCTGATTGCACTGCGTAATGCCACCTTTTTGATAAAAAGGTGCAGTGGAGTAAGTCCAATGGGTGCTTCTTGGGCTGCCGTGGGGCAGGTTGGCATAGCGCCTGTAATGCCGAGACGCGCTAGTCTCTGAAGGCGTCGAAGCTTAACAATTGTAGGTTTTTTGCTCAACTTTTGCCCACCATACGGTGGACCCGTAGATGACGATACTCTACAGATTACGTCAGCGTAAAATTGCTCATTAGTCCAAGTGACTAGATCGCAATCATGTCGGAGGCGGTTTTAGTGTTTTAGTCGGTAAAAATCCGCCATACTGATTCGGAATATTCAAACAGTTTTGTGGGTGAATTTGCATCTTGACGATGTTCGACTCCAATACCAGAATCGTTTCCCTTTCAGCTCCATGATTATTTCACAAAAATAATTCCAATAAGTGCGTAGTATCTCCACATCATTGCCAGCGATAGAATTCCTCTAAACCAGGGAAGCATTAGCAGACTAAACATCCAAAGTTTAGCAAAATAACCAGTAATGCCAGTCACATACCATCAAGTCATGCTCGCTCACAGCCATCTTTCATGTAAACATGTCCACATTAGCATATTCAGTGGACTTTGGACGGCCGTTGCGGGATTGTAATCTTCCATATCGACATTCGCTTGAGCATAACGTGTTAGTGGATACATCACTATTGTCTCGAATTACTGAGAACCTGCAATGTAACCACTCAGCAATCGATTCAAGTGGTCAGTAGCCACATACACTTGAAACCACAATGTACGAGTCGACAGCTTGTTCGTTCTGTTCTGATGTGCTGATCTGGTTTTTATCGGACGAGACTTATGAGAAGCTGGGTCAGTGTGACCTAATGCGAGATGCGAGCAAGTAAATACAAAAAAAGCAAAACAATTAAGCGTGGATGGATGTGCGATTGAAGATGTGCGGATGGGTAGTGTTCCATCCGTGGAACTACACGTGATTGAGGGACGTTTCTCTTCAGTAATTGCTGATTTAGATAGACTCATATTTTGATAAGATAAACGCTAAACTGACACGATACGATGACTGTGCACAAGGTCAGAAACTGTCGACCAGAGTAGCTGAGCAATTAAACTTAGCACGCAATCCACCATCGAATTGCTCATTGACTCGTCGGTCTATTCATTCTGCTGCGCATGCTCTCTCAAGATACTCTATTCTCTGATGTGTGAACAAACAGTAGTGATCTGTACCACACTTACTTACTTATCAGGCCAGCGACCCATGGAGGATCTGAGCCTGAGCTATAGCTGCCTTCCATCCTTGACCAAGATGTCTTACATCCGCGATTACTTGGTCTTTATACCGGAGGTTCGGTCTTCCTCTTCTTCTCGAACCAGGAGGCTCGGAGTCGAAGACCCTCTTAGCTGGAGCGTTGATGTCCATGCGCTCGATGTGGCCGAGCCAGTGTAGTCGACGGATCCTTGCCTTCCGGACTACATCCACATCTTGGTACAGCTCGTAGAGTTCGCGGTTGTGTCTTCTTCTCCATTCACCTTCCTCACAGACAGGACCAAATATCCGGCGCAGAATTTTTCTCTCGAAAGAACCCAAAATCAGCTCCGCTGTCCTGCTTATCGTCCAGCTTTCGGCTCCGTACAGCAAGACTGGCAGAATGAGCGTTTTGTAAAGCATGACTTTGGTCTTTCGAGTGAGGAGTTTTGACCCCAGTTGTTTGGACAAGCCGAAGTAGCAGCGGTTGCCAATGGCGATTCTATGCCGGATCTCCACTGTGGTGTCATTTGTGGAATTTACGTTTGCCCCGAGGTAGACAAACTCCTTAACTACCTCGAAATTGTAGCGGTCAATTGTTATACATATTTTGTCCCAGGTGGTGAGCGACGGATTGATTTTTGCTTGACAGCATGTATTTCGTTTTGTCCTCATTGACCTTAAGACCAACTCGTTTCGCCTCTTCTTCAATCGCCGTGAATGCTTCCACAATGCCACGGCGAGAACACGCGATGATGTCGATATCATCCGCGTATCCTAGCAGCTGGATGGACTTGTAAAAGATAGTGCCTTCCCTGTTGACGCCTGCCCGTCGCACTATCTGCTCCAGCACCAGGTTGAAGAAGTCACATGGCAGCGCATCTCCTTGCCGAAATCCAGTGCATGTTTCGAATGGTTCCGAGGTCCTAGAACTGAGTTGCACGGTGCATCGCGTGTTTTTTAGCGTGGCGCGACACAACTCGATCAGTTTTACCGGGATCCCGAATTCGGCCATCGCCCCAAACAGTGCTTCACGATGAATGCTGTCGTATGCGGCTTTGAAATCGATGAAAAGATGGTGTGTATCGATTCGAGACTTGTTGGTCTTTTCCAGGATTTGTCGAAGTGTGAACATTTGATCTATAGTTGATTTGCCGGGCCGGAAGCCGCACTGGTAGCTGCCGATTAGTGCGGTGCAAAATGGTTTTAGACGTTCACACAATACGCTGGACAGGATCTTGTATGCGACATTGAGCAGGGATATACCTCTATAGTTCTTGCAAGAGGTAGGATCGCCTTTTTTGTGGATGGGGCATATAGAGCTGGTATTCCAGCCGTCGGGCATGCTTTCATCTTCCCAAATTCTGCAGATGATCTGGTGCATGCTCCCTACCAGAACATCGTAGCCAGCCTTGAAGAGCTCTGATGGCAAGCCATCTGAGCCTGCGGCCTTGTTGTTCTTCAGCTTCTGAATAGCTGTGCCGACTTCTTCGATGCTGGGTGGGAGGACTACTTCAGCGGCTGGAGTTGGGATTTCCTCGGTCCCTACCACTCTCTCTTGGTCATGCTCGTTAAGCAGCTGCTGGAAGTGCTGCTTAAATACATCCACTATTCCCTGCGGGTCGGTGACAAGATTACCCTCGCAGTTTCGAAGAGCCTGGGTGCCCTTTTTGAAGCCTCCTGCAAGGCCTTTGGCTTTCTTGTAAAAGGCTCGTGTTTTATGCATATAGGCTGCGAAGATTCTTTTCTTTTGTCGCAGAAGTTTTTTCTCCTCCCTTCTCGGTACTCTACTTGCGCTGCCCTGGTTTTCCTCTGCAGCGCCTTTTGGTACGCCTCGTCGGTTGCTGCCTTTTTCTGCTCACACTCGCCATCATACCACGGGTTTCTCGTCGGGGGTGGTAGGTATCCTAAGGTGGTTTCGGCTACTTCCTGAATGGCTGAGCGGCAATGCAGCCACATATTATTGGCATTTGTGTTCGACGTAGGCATACCGTAGAGTCTTTCGCTCAGCTGCTCCCTTTAGACTCTGGCAACCTCCGGTGTGCTCAGGCGCCCAATGTCGAAACTCCTCCTGATGGGCTGGTGCAGCTTTCTGAAATTGGACAGTCGAGCTCTGAATCTTGCTGCTACGAGGAAGTGGTCAGAGTCGACATTTGCCCCTCTGAATGTTCGTAGATCCAGGATGTTTGACGAGTGCCTTGCGTCAATGAGCACATGGTCGATTTGGTTGGCGGTTCGACCGTCCGGAGATCGCCAGGTTGCTGTGTGGATTCGCTTGCGAGGGAATCTTGTGCTACTTATCACCGCATTACGAGCTGTCGCAAAGTCAGCGAGTCGGAAGCCGTTATCTGTTGTTGTATCGTGGAGGCTGTGCTTTCCGATCACTCCGCCAAGGGTGTTCTCCTTACCGATTTTGGCGTTGAAGTCCCCGAGCACGATTTTTACATCGTACTCCGGTCAAGCTCCGTAGGCGTTGTCCAGGAGGTCATAGAAGTCCTCCTTGATAGGGTCTTCAGCCTCGTCGGTAGGGGCGTGTGCACATATAAGGCTGATGTTATAAAACTGCCTCTGATGCGGATCACAGCCAGGCGATCACTTATAGGTTTAAAGTCGATGACCTTCGACCTTAACCGCTTTCCCACGACAAATCCGCATCCCAGTAAGTGCAACCTTTTGTGACAGCTGTAATAGATGTCGCAATTTTTCTTCCTAATCATACCGTTTCCTATCCAGCGTATTTCCTGGACCGCAGTAATATCCGCCTTGTACTGCGTGAGGATTCCTTCTAGTTTATGAGCAGCTCCGGGAGTGTACAGGGTTCTGACATTCCAGGAGCATACTCGCAAATCGTGTATTGTCGTCGTCGAGTATCCGAGGCATCTTGCTCATTCATAACTTTTAGGTTTTTTACGTGGGCGGATTGTTAGCCCGCCGCACAACCGCCATTCTGGTCGGGGTTTATTTTCGCTGCATACGTTTGTTCACCCCCCAACCGTTGTTGAAGAGGCTATCCAGAGGGCGCCGCAAGGAGGCCGTATGTCAACTTGACCCGGGCATTTAAACAGGGTTAACCTGCTCTCGCCAGGCTGAGAGCAATCAACCCAACAAAAAAGTTCTTACGTAATAGCCGTCAAGAGTATGACTTGAATCGAAAACGAGTTTCCTGTTGAGTAGACGTTTTAATCTGGATATAAGGCACCAGTCACGCACTGGTACTAGACTATCGCCAGATCTGGCAGCGATTAGCATACTAGTTCTATAGCTAAGTGCAGATGTCGAAATCTTTAAATTTGTTTGGCTCCTGAGCAACCGAATTGTAAATGTTTAATCCGAAAATCTGAGGGATTTGAAATAGATTCATGGAATTGTTAGCATTACGATTTACAGGTGAAGTCGAACGACTTGTATGTGAAATCAGACGATCAGTAGGCGAGATCGAATGACTTGTGGGTGCAATCGAACGACTTGTTGATGAAGTCGAACGATCAGTAGGTGAAGTCGAACGACTTGTAAGTGAAGTTGAACGACTTGTAGATGAAGGCGAACGACTTGTTGAAGTCAAACGACTTGTAGGTGAAGTCGAACGACTTGTAGGTGAAGTCGAACGACTTGTAGGTGAAGTTGAACGACTTGTAGGTGAAGTCGAACGACTTGTAGGTGAAGTCGAACTACTTGTAGGTGAAGTCGAACGACTTGTAGGTGAAGTCGAACGACTTGTAGTTGACGCCGAACGACTTGTAGGTGAAGTCGAACGACGTGTAGGTGAAGTCGAACGACTTGTAGGTGAAGTCGAACGACTTGTAGGTGAAGTTGAACAACTTGAAGGTGAAGTCGAACGACTTGTAGGTGAAGTCGAACGACTTGTAAGTTAAGTCGAGCGATCAGTAGGTGAAGTCGAACGATCAGTAGGTGAAGTCGAACGACTTGTAGGTGAAGTCGAACGATCAGTAGGTGAAGTCGAACGACTTGTAAGTGAAGTTGAACGACTTGTAGATGAAGGCGAACGACTTGTTGAAGTCAAACGACTTGTAGGTGAAGTCGAACGACTTGTAGGTGAAGTCGAACGACTTGTAGGTGAAGTTGAACGACTTGTAGGTGAAGTCGAACGACTTGTAGGTGAAGTCGAACTACTTGTAGGTGAAGTCGAACGACTTGTAGGTGAAGTCGAACGACTTGTAGTTGACGCCGAACGACTTGTAGGTGAAGTCGAACGACGTGTAGGTGAAGTCGAACGACTTGTAGGTGAAGTCGAACGACTTGTAGGTGAAGTTGAACAACTTGAAGGTGAAGTCGAACGACTTGTAGGTGAAGTCGAACGACTTGTAAGTTAAGTCGAGCGATCAGTAGGTGAAGTCGAACGATCAGTAGGTGAAGTCGAACGACTTGTAGGTGAAGTCGAACGATCAGTAGGTGAAGTCGAACGACTTGTAAGTGAAGTTGAACGACTTGTACATGAAGTCGAACGACTTGTTGAAGTCAAACGACTTGTAGGTGAAGTCGAACGAGTTGTAGAAGAAGCCGAACAAGTTGTAGGTGAAGTCGAACAACTTGAAGGTGAAGTCGAACGACATGTAGGTGAAGTCGAACGACTTGTAAGTTAAATTGAGCGATCAGTAGGTGAAGTCGAACGATCAGTAGGTGGAGTCGAACGACTTGTAGGTGAAGTTCAACGATCAGTAGGTGAGATCGGACGACTTGTCGGTGAAATCGAACAACTTGTTGATGAAGTCGAACGACTTGTAGGTAAAGTCGAACGACTTGTAGGTGAAGTCGAACGATCAGTAGGTGAGATCGGACAACTTGTGGGTGAAATCGAACGACTTGTTGATGAAGTCGAACGACTTGTATGTAGGTGAAGTCAAAGGACTTGTAGGTGAAGTCGAACGACTTGTAGGTGAAGTCGAACGATCAGTAGGTGAGATCGATCGATTTTTAGATGAAGTCGAACGACTTGTAGGTGAAGTTGAACGACTTGTAGGTGAAGTCGAACGACTTGTAGGTGAAGTTGAACGACTTGTAGGTGAAGTCGAACGACTTGTAGGTGAAGTCGAACGATCAGTAGGTGAGATCGATCGATTTTTAGATGAAGTCGAACGACTTGTAGGTAAAGTCGAACGACTTGTAGGTGAAGTCGAACGATCAGTAGGTGAGATCGGACAACTTGTGGGTGAAATCGAACGACTTGTTGATGAAGTCGAACGACTTGTATGTAGGTGAAGTCAAAGGACTTGTAGGTGAAGTCGAACGACTTGTAGGTGAAGTCGAACAACTTGAAGGTGAAGTCGAACGACATGTAGGTGAAGTCGAACGACTTGTAAGTTAAGTTGAGCGATCAGTAGGTGAAGTCGAACGATCAGTAGGTGGAGTCGAACGACTTGTAGGTGAAGTTCAACGATCAGTAGGTGAGATCGGACGACTTGTCGGTGAAATCGAACAACTTGTTGATGAAGTCGAACGACTTGTAGGTGAAGTCGAACGACTTGTAGGTGTAGTCGAACAATTTCTAGGTGTAGTCGAACGACTTGTAACTGAAGTTGAACGACTTGTAGATGAAGTCGAACGACTGGTAGGTGAAGTCGAACGACTAGTAACCACTTGTAGATGAAGTCGAACGACTTGTAGGTGAAGTCGAACGACTTGTAGGTGAAGTCGAACGGCTTGTAGGATAAGTCGAACAACTTGTAGGTGTAGTCGAACGACTTGAAGGTGAAGTCGAACGACTTGTAGGTGAAGTCGAACAACTTGTATGTAAAGTCGAACGACTTGTAGGTGAAGTTGAACGACTTGTAGGTGAAGTCGAACGACTTGTAGGTCAAGTCGAACAACTTGTATGTAAAGTCGAACGACTTGTAGGTGAAGTTGAACGACTCGTAAGTGAAGTTGAACGACTTTTAGATGAAGACGAACGACTTGTAGGTGAAGTCGAACGATCAGTAGGTGAGATCGATCGACTCGTAGATGAAGTCGAACGACTTGTAGGTGAAGTCGAACGACTTGTAGGTGAAGTCGAACAACTTGAAGGTGAAGTCGAACGACATGTAGGTGAAGTCGAACGACTTGTAAGTTAAGTTGAGCGATCAGTAGGTGAAGTTGAACGATCAGTAGGTGGAGTCGAACGACTTGTAGGTGAAGTTCAATGATCAGTAGGTGGGATCGGACGACTTGTCGGTGAAATCGAACGACTTGTTGATGAAGTCGAACGACTTGTAGATGAAGTCGAACGAATTGTAGGGGAAGTTGAATGACCAGTGGGTGGAGTCGAATAATCTTGAGTTGGATCCGAAGATTTGTGGATGATGCTAGATAGGGAGTACGTGACGCTGTATGGGCTGTATGTAGGGTGGTCATATTCCTTTTATAAAGAGAACTAAACAGCAATTAGTGTGATGTTCTCAAAAAGCTGTGAAACAAAAGTATCGAACATCTGCCACAATTCGCACTTCGTCGTCATGACGAACCTTCTAAAACTAAAAAAGTCAAAGTCTATCTGTCGACAAAAAACCACACACACCACGAAGCTAACTAGTACAGCAAATTCCGCTAGAATGACATTGTCCACAGATCAAAAGTTTATCAGTCAGCCCACGTCGCTTTATTCACCATTTACCCAACAGCTAAGACAACGACACCGCTCCTAGCCCCACCCCACACGCTAATGTTGTTTACCCAATGCACCACATACTCCACCTTATCGCCAGCCATTTACTCGCCGCCCATTCATGAATCTATGCTCCACATTTCCCTTTGATTCAAATAATAATTACGTCGCCATAAGCCTGACACCGAAGAACGCCGCCACTCTTATGATAGTTTTAATATTATGTTTGGCTACCCTGGGGCCTCTCGACGGTAATTAATAGATTCCGTCAATTGCACGCAACAAGCTCTCTGACCAAACGCCAGAGGGCAATAGAATTGCAAACGACATCATTATCCGTCTGTCGTTCGAGTAAAGTAAATCGATTTCCATGCATTGGATTTTGGACTGTAAGCAAAAACGAGCTGGTAACCCACTTGGCTTGTCGCTATGGTTATCGGACACCTGTGCGCCGCGCGCACGAGGGACGTGTGACGTTTCGTCGTCTGTTTTGATAACAGAAACCCAGCGGTGATCCAAAACAAATCACTATCTGAACTTGACTGCTACAACAATGTAAACAAATGAGCGCGCTCGTGACATAATCGCCCGTATCGAAGGGAATCGCAAATTCAGCACAACCCGTAACCAGACCGGTCAGCTGACACATAAAATCGAGGAGAGCGAAGAAGAGCATAAAGAATGAAAGGTATTACTCACCAGAATCTTGGTGGTCGGGAACTTTGTTAGCCAATCGTCCTTGGCCCAGTAGGGCGAGAGGAACGGGTCCTTCGGCACATCAAACTGGAATTCCACACTGGGACTCCGCGCAATCAATGCGTCCATATTCTTCAGGTCCTGAATGCGATGCCGGTTGTGACCAGTCTTGATTTCGCTCGATGTGATGTACTTGGTCAGAGTTGAGGAAATACTGTTGACGGCATGATTGAGCCTTCCGTGAATACTGTCGACTGCGATTACTTCTTTGCCCGTTTCGATAAGGATATTCTCCTCGGAATTGGTCTTGGCCAGAGAGTTCTTCAGCACTGGGTAGCCGTTTTCCTTTGCCTCGATGCTACTTGTGTCCACGACGTATTTATCCATGAAACGATCGATGTAGTGCTCTGAATCGGATTTATTGATGTCGGCCGTGACGAGGAGATCCTTACCGTTCTCCACCGGCATGTGCACAATCGGCTGCGAATCAGACTCAAAGGAAATGCAGGAACTGTTGTCCTCAGGCGAGAGAAGGTCAGTTCGTTCGACAGTTTGACTGTGATACGATGCACTGGCAAATGTGTCGCTACTCTCGTCGGCTGCCGATGCGTCAAGTGGAAACCCGGCGCGGATTTCGCCAGCTTTCAAGTTCTCCCACTTAGAGTTCTCGGCTACCGATGAAACCGGGCTTTTGGCGGCCGATGTTCGACGACTACTGGGCACACTGTTGTCCAGATAGTATGTGATGTTGTTGAGTGATGCGTTTGTGATGCTATTGAGTGTCTCTTGTTTCTTGTTGTTTTCCTCGATGATCTGTCGAGTGGGTGAAGCGTATGCCCGGAGGCAGCGCATCATAAAACCGAATGGAAGGAGAGGATCCATCAGACAGAGTAACCTCGCCGGACTGGGAACGAAACTGACCAATGTCGGTGAGTAGGCAAGGAACACCCCATCGGGTGCACGAATTCCGTATTCGATACACTTGAGGGCGACTCCAATGCAAAGATTCGCTCCGGCAGAGTCACCAGCACATACAATTCGTTCTGCAGTCGTGCCTAACATGGCGCCATTCTTCACCATCCAACAGTACGCGTAGAAAACCTCTTCCAGGGCTCGTGGAAATGGCGCTTCTGGCGCCAGACTATAGTCTACAGACAGAATTGGTGTATCGAGATTCACAGCCCAGTCGCGCAAGTACAATTCGTGAGATTTCGAACTCTGTGCAACGAATCCGCCACCGTGGCAGTGGAATAGGATACTCTTGCTCGGCGGTAACAGTCTTCTCCAGCGTGTACCTTCGCCAATCATCCCCTGGCGACGATTATAGCTTAACAATCGTACCGAAACCGATCCCGGTCCCACGTGACTCTTAGGCACTGGTATTTCGATGAGTTCTTCATCCTCGCCCGGTTGTGTTCGCTTGGAATTCTCGACCAAAGGCAGATGCAACGGTTCCGATGGGATTTCGATTATCTTGTTCACCTTAATCGAGCTGCCGACGATACTGGGAATCTTGTGCATCAATTCGCTTTCGGCCAGAAACCAAAATGATTTGCAAAAATCAATGTTTGCATTCTGCGAGATGTTCACAATGCGACGCGCACGCAGTTCCGGGTTGAGGAAATACTTTCCGCCCGTCCAAACGGATCGTGTTGTCTTCGCAATTGGTCCGTCCGCGTCCTCGCTATAGAACGATTCCGAGAAACCGGCCATACCGATCGAAATGAACCGAAGTACACCGCGAATCGAGTCCGTATACTGAAAACCGAGACAACGCCCGTAAAAGCAATACTGATTGATGGTATCACCCATCTCGAACAGTTCCTCGGCCGAGTGTTCGCCTTTTGCGAACAAATCACCGTCCGGCGACCACTCGCGCAGTATCAGCAAGTATTTGAGGCACGTACAAAGGCTCAGCAACAGCTGACTACACGACTCCACCTCTTTCATGTAGAATTTCTTCCGAAAGAACATTGCATTCCGCGTCGCTGTAAGATTCCGGACCATCTTCAGGCCGTATTCCACGCAGGAATTGGTCACACTCACGAAACTGCGATACCCATTGCCCGGTGTGTGCTCGTCAAAGTCATATTCGTGCATGAACAACTGAATTTTTGCGACCAGCTCCTTGGCCTGTTTTAGCCAATCGACCCAAGCGGCCAGGGCTGCATGCAAACGTTGCCCCCGCTCCGATGGGTCATCCTTGAAGAACTCGCTATTCTGCAGGCAGAGATTCTCCAGATCATGGTACGATTTGTAGTACGAGTTATCGATTGATTGTGATGATGATGGCGACTGATTGACATGTGTGATGTCAGACGTTGGTTCTGGTTTTGTAGTCGGAGCCATATCATAGGCGATGGCAGCAACGACAGCGGCGGGTTCGGCAGTGCATTGCATTGCTGATTTCACGTTCAGCCAGCTTTTCACCGACCTGCTTTTCTGGTTAGCCTTATGTTTTTTTCGCACAAACACACGCGATTTGTTTGGTCTTATGAGCCACAAAGTAACTTTCACTCCAATTAGATACCCTACGCCACGACCGAATGCATTTCTCTCACTTGGGTTCTCGCGAAACAACGCAACACGACGAATGCGAAAGTTCGATTGCTACACTTTTCGACGGCATTCGACGACTCGGGACTAGATGGCTTCTAGCTTCGATCCTACACACGCTACTCTCGCTCTCTCTATTACGATACCGAAGGGCAGTCGACTATTTTTATTCACACACTCATGAATGGCGGAAGCATAGGCGAGGAGAAATGCTTATTTTCATTTATTTGTTTTGTTCGTTCGGTTTGGGGCGACGGACGATGCGATGTGATGTGAAGACGGCTCGACGGACGACCGGGATGTTGATCGTTGGAGGAGCAGCGGAGCAGTTGGCGTTTTCTTTTGCGAGTTTTTCCGCATTCGCCTGCTGACTTCACTGGTTTGGGATTTTGACAGATGTTTGTTTTGTTTTGAAATGACGGCTGACTGCGTTCCGTGGGTGCGTGGTGATTGGTAATTTATCGTGGTGAATTTGAGAATTGTGGGGATTTCGAATGTTTTTTTGGGTTTTTCGTGTAAACGGCTAATTTCGTGATATCGACCGAAAATGGTGCGAGTCGAATTTTGATTGAATTAGAGAAAAATTGCTACTTTGGTGGCTACGAGTTGATGAGTGTTTCAAAGGTTTTTGGGACTCCGAACTCTCGCTTTTTGGTTTTACATTTTCCCTCCCTAGCCTATCAATTTTTAGGTTAGGTGAGCCCAAATGTTGTTAATCGCGAATTGGTTTAATTCTTTTAATAGGTCCGTGCGCCCGTGGAAGTTAATTTGTCCTTCTCATGGTCTAGGTGTGCTAATTTTCACAATAAAAACAGACTTTCGTGTCATACTTTACCGTAAAGTGGTACCAACGCGGGTATTGACGAAATAGCTAATGTCGTGCTCAGGTAACTTCCACCAGAGGCTATAGAAAGGACTACAATCCTGTTTAACAATGCACTGAATAACGTACATTATCTGGTGCATATGAAATAAGCGGTGGCCCAACAAATCTCTAAGAGAAGCAGATCTCCGGTCGACAAGTCTACTTTAGCGTATTTGCAAGGTCTTCGAGGAGGTGATCTACAAGGGCCATGGTTAAATGGGTTGAGGACAAGAACATCATTCCGGATAACGAATTCGGTTTTAGGACAGGGCATTATGCTACATCTGCCGCGTCGAAACTCGTTGCTGTTTAACATGGCACACGCCAGCTTCGATCTCTGTCCCTGCTTAATCCAAATTGACCCACAGCCTGGATAGCTGCCCTGGCACCCGTCAGGTAGAGAACCAATGTGTACAGCGACCCAACCCCTTGTTCCTGGAGAAAGGAGAACCTGGCCCTTCAGGTTGGGGGTTGTGCTTAGGGCTAACATCCCTATCACCTAAAAAACTACTTTTTCCGAAACGACAACAAGCCTCGATTAAAGAACTTGAGAGTCTGCACCTGGAATGTGAGGTCCCTTAACAGATCGATCAGTCGGAGCAAACCCTCAACTGCTATAAAGCAGATATAACCGCACTCCAAGAAGTGCGATGGGATGGACCAGGCAAAAAACAGATGAGAAACTGCGACATCTACTACGGGAACTGCTACAAGGAGAACTAACAGCACCTATTCGGGTGCGGATTCGTTATTCGAGGAAGACTCCGACAAGAAGTCTTAGGCTTCCGAGATATAAGCGAACGCTTCATAACAATCCGCATCAAAGCTAAATTTGGAAACATTAGCTTAATATGCGCTCACGCCCCAACGGAAGAAAAGGACGATCGACTCAAAGAAGGATTCTACGATCTCCTAGACAGAACCTATGCCCAATGCCCCAGCTACGACACAAAAATAGTTCAAAGAAATTTTAGTGCAAAACTGGGCAAAGAGGACATATTTGAGTCGATCACGGGAAAATATAGCCTACACGACACCACGTCCGAAAAGGGACTACTCGACTTCCTGGCGGGGCGCAATCTCCGTCTAGCAAGCACACGATTCCTGAATCTCAATTTCACAAAGGAACTTGGTGATCGCCTGATCAGTCTACCACCAATCAGATTAATCACATTGCGGTCGACGCCAGACACTCCTCTAGCATCCTAGATGTTCGAACCTTCCGAGGAGCCAACATTGACTCGGATCACTACCTTGTTGTAGCCAAGACACGAATGAAGATATCAAGGATGCCACGGAGTCGAGCTGGACACCGAAAGCTTGACAATCGCAGGAGACCGCTAGGACCTTTGCCGATAAAGTTTCCCTCAACCTCTGGCAAACTCCAATGAGACCGGAGCAACCCATAGAACAACAGTGGGAGTGTTGCCTCTGATGTGTTGGGTTCCAAGCCACCGTCAGCTAGAAACCCGCGGTTTGATGAACAATGCGGGCAAGCCCATGTAGCAAAGCAAAACGCCTACAAAGACATGCCACGTAGACGAGCGAGAGCCACTCGCGAACAATACGAGCAGAAAAGGAGAGAACACACGCTTTTAAGAATAAGACCCTTATCATCCCGGTCCTGCTGTATGGCGCAGAAGAATGGACACTATCAAAAGCGGATGAGGAGGCCCTTGGTCGGTTCGAGAGAAAGATTTTGCGCGTGATTTTCGGGCCTATAAACGCAGACGGTGGATGGAGGCGTCTATTCAGTGCATTGTCAGGCGTCTACGGATTCAACTCCTAAGATGGCTGGGCCATGTAGAGCGAATGGACACTACAGCTCCGGCCCGGAGAGTCCTTGAATCCAGCCTCGAGGGACGAAGAAGCAGTGGACGGCCGCACTTAAGATGGCGCATACAGGTTGAAGGGGACTTCAGCCAACTGGGAGTGCGGCAATGGAAGAGGCCAACAAAAGATCGTGATAGTTAGAGGGGCATGTTGGTTGAGGCCCAGGTTCACCCCGAACAGTAGCGCTTGATAAGAAGAAGAGAATAGAAAGGTAAAACACGCCAAAAAGTTTGTGAAGTGTACGGCGAGAATACTATCAGTGAACACCGGACGCAGAAGTGGTTTGCTCGATTCACTTGAAAAATTGATTGATGAAATTTCGCAGCTAGTAAAGCAGGAGCTGTACGCAAGCTGTCGGGCACTAAACATCAACTACGAAGCGACTTAAAAGCCTTGATTGACGGTAAACAAGGTGATGCTGAGTTTTTGGTGCTACCGGAGGAGAATCGTCCGTTAGGATCTGCTACAACCTACCAAAATGGTCAATTCGGTTCTCTGCTGTGCACAACTTGACCGTTTGAACGAAGGAATCATGTAAAAGCGTCCAGAATTGGCCAGAATTTTTGGAAAACTGCGGGCAAAACTGACGCAGGCAGGGAACTTAAGTGATCTTCCTCTGATGGCTGTCCTGATCTGCTGATATCATGTGCCTCGGTGTCCTTATTTTGTTAAGGAGAATGAACTAATTCGCTTCATATTCTGCTGCTTTCTTCCACATTGTGTTGACGATAAATTGGTCTGGGACAGACAACCAATCCAGGTTAAGATTTTTTATGAGACCTTTATCCTCGCCATGTAATCCGTTTCCTATTTCCAGATCTTCTACATCAGAAGTCATGGGAATCACCTTTATACCGAATCACACACCAATGAAGCAGAATTTGAAACCGCCATTCAAGAAACTGCCATTTATCCAGCCCACCTCAAACTATCGCTTCAACAAAGGTCTACACCCACCACGGCTGTGTCTTTGCTAACTGCACCACTGCCACCAACCACCCAACCCGTCAGCTGTTAAGTCAGACTTTTGACAGCCGAATCTCCTTATCACGAAACACGACTCCAATAAATAATAATATTCGGTCGGGATAAACTATGAGATACCGAACCTTCTATTGTGTTTTATGAATGTGTTCCCTATTTAAAAACGACGCGGTGGAATTTCATCATTATCCCTGCATTCGGGCACGTGTGTACCTAAATCCGACACATCTACAACCACTTGCTTACGATTATGGTTTATTTAAACCTATTTTCTCCCTAGCGCAATCATACGTCGACTCAGTCAACATCTAGTGGTGGAACCAGGGATAAAGACAAAAAACGGCAGCGAAGATCTTGTATGCGACATTAAGGAGAATTATTCCTCTGTAGTTGGCGCAGTCAGAGGGGCTTTATTTCTGGTGGATCGGGCACACAATGCTGAGACTCCATTCCTCGGGTAAGCTTTCGTCTGACCATATCTTACAGATGAGCTGGTGCATGCTCCTAATCATATCATCCCCAACTGTCTTGAAGAGCGCAGCATACAGTCCGTCTGCGCCAGCAGCTTTATTCGACTGGAGTTTCGAGATGGCAATGTTCACTTCGTCGAAGTCAGGGGGACGGAATTCTCTGCGGTCTTCGCCCATTAGAAATGGATCATTCTGCCTGACAGCGGTATATTGAGCTACATCGCCGTTGTATAGTCTGCAGAAGTGGTTTTTCAATATTCTCGGCATCGACTGCGATTCTACTACCACATAGGTGTCCGTTCTCATCCCTGCAGGCTTCCGTTCTGGCATTATAACCTTGGCATGTTCGCTTTATCTATTGATAAAACTTTCGAGCGTCACTTCTACAATAATACCTCTCCAAATCCCCAATTCTTCTTGTGCTCTTTCTTCTTTCTTCTGAGAAGCTTATGCTCCTCCGTTCTTTTTAACTCGTAGACCTCACGAGCTGCTCTTGTTCTTTTATGCAGCGAGGCTTTATATGCATCCTGCTTCGAGGTGTGAATCCTCATGCACTCGTCATCGAACCAGGTGTTTCTTCATGGTGGAGCTTTGAAACCCAAAACTTCGGATGCAAAGCTTTTCAGGGCTTTTTAGCAAAGGTTCCACTGCTGTTCTATTGATAGCGTGGAGGGTTGAGGTGTATTGAAGAGCTTAAGGATGACGCGATAGAGTATTCTTACTCTACTCCGCTGCATTCGTGATATCCGTAGACGCATCTTGGCTACTACAAGATATTGGTCCGAATCGATGTTAGCCCCTCGGGAAGTTCGAACATCAAGTGGAGGAGTGTCTGACGTCGATCGCGATATGATCAATCTGGTTGGTGGTCGATTGATCAAAAGACCGCCAGGTGCCTTTGTGTATATCGAGGTGCGGGAAGCGCGTACTGACTGGAAGGGTATTTCGCCCCGTAGCAAGATCAAGATTGATACGGATTGTTCTGAGGCGTTCCTTCACATGCCGAAAGCTTAGGACTTTTTGCCTTAGTCCACCTCGAACAGCAATTCCGCATCCGAACAATCGTGGTCGTCTCTCCTTATAGCAGTCGCCGTAGTAAATATCGCAGTTTTTCATCCGCTTTATACCCGATCCATTCCATCGCATTTCCTGGATGGCGGTTATGTCCGCTTTATAGCGGTCTAGGGCGTCCGCAAGTTGTTCAACTGCACATGGCCTGCTTAGGGCCCTAACATTCCACGTATAGAGCCGAAGATCATTGTCCTTTTATCGTTTTTTGCAAGGGTCGTCAACAATAATCCGGTCCGTTATATCCGAAGCTTGTGGTTGTTTCGGAGTTTGTGGTTTTTTTACGGTTACGGCTTATTAGGCCGTAGCCCTGTTTTTTGGCGCAGGAGGCTCGCCATTCGCCCTTCCCCGTCTGCAATTTCCATAGGAAATCTCCAGATGGCACTGCGATGAGGTGGGGATGGGACTTACTAGCAGTGCCGCAAGGTGTTCGACTGCGGTGGCTCTTCTCGCCTTTGCTAGTCCTTTACCATCCTTGGAGGCCATTTGTATGTATGTATGTATGTTGGCGTTACAGTCCATGAAGAACCTGAGCCGAGCTTCTCTCAATCACTCATGTTGTGTGTGATTTCATTTTCCCATAGGTGAAAGGGACCTACAGTTTATTGCCGGTTCCGAACGGCGAATTTCGAGAAGATTTTCATGACAATTTTACTACAGGGGGTTCTGTCAGAACCCCGCTGAGGAGAAACACCGTGAAAAACACGTTCGATGACATGGCTGTGTCGGGATCCGATCCCGTGTCATCGGCGTCAGAGGCCAACACACTACCCACTGCGCCACGGTGCTCTCAAGGCCATTTACCCAACTCTTAATTGCAAACTTTATGTTTAGATTCTACAGAGAACCTATATCTTCTATCAATTTTACCTTTGCTTACGCCTTTTCCCGAAAACATACCTTTTATAGACAAACTTACTTCTATCGATGGGCAATCGAATAGGTTTTAGACCAGAAAGGTCTACCGCCGATCAGATTTTCACTCTACTGTAGAAACTGGGGAATTCCCGACAATTTTAAATCCATACACACCACGTATTCGTCGACTTTAAGGCTGCATACGACTGTGTATATAGACCCGAAATCTACATATAAGGTCAAGTCCAGCTTTTTTAGGCTTACCAAACTTGTCAAATTGATTAGAGTGTGATAAGGCCCTTCCACTGCTTTATCAAGGTCGGCCAGCTTTGACGTCAAAAAAGTTTTCGACAAGGCGTCGCACAAGGTCAACACAAGCCTGCACAAATGGTTGCGTATGCCGACAACATTGACAGCGTTCGTGGGCTTTGAAATGGAAGCAAAAAACATAGGTCTGGCCGTAAATGAGGGCAAGACAAGGTATATGCTGTCATCGCCCGAATTCCAACGTCTCGCCATTGGCAGTTAAAGCTTCGAGGCTTACCTGGTACCACCATGCGGAATAATTGTTGCCAATCGCTGTTTTTAGGACTCAGGAGGCGATTGAGTTGTATAGCCCTTTTTTGAAAAATCAGGGTGACGCTGTAGAAGACCCTGATTATGGTCCACCTTTAAGGCGCAGAAGCTTCAAATGAGGAAAATATTGATTTCGATCAAAAGTTCACGTTTCTATTGATGGAGATTGGAGACGAAAAACCCATTTCCTTAATAAAGCTGAGGGCTTAAGTCAAAGCTTTTCCTAACTGGTGGCTTTAATTTGAATGCTCAGGCGGGTTACAATTTTTAGATTTAGATTGCGTGACAAATGCTTCTTAAACTGAGACCTGAGCATTCAGACAAGCCCGGTATTTCATTCTCCGTTAGGACGAATTGCGAGGTATCCCATGCCGGGTTTGGAATAAGGGAAAAAGTGACTTCAAGGAGAGCTTGAACGTAAACATTATCTAGTTGACCTTGCACGGGAGAGGCTTTCTTAAGACCAAACCTTAACGCATCTGGCTGGCCCTAAGTAAGTTGTGAAAGCTAACATTTGTCCGACCTTTCTAGACTAGCGTCTGCCTTGTCAAATTGGCCTAAACAGGCCGATCGGTCTTGCTAGATTTTGAACTCTTCTTAGCACTAGTCTTGGTCCTGGTTAAATCACCAAAGACTGTTGCCTTGGCGGGTTTTGTCAAGATTTTCAGAGTTATTTTGGTACATACACGAAGGCAACGAAGCTAGCTTTTGCGAATTGCCGGCTTCATCTCCCTTGGACCATTGACTTCGAAGCTGCAACCTTGCTAGACTGTGAACCCGTAGTCGCCTGAGTTACTCTTATCATTAGCATAACGTTCGTCATCTCCAAGGGCAGATCATTGGCAATGTTTTCTTCACAACAAGTCAGACTGGAGGATGTGGGACCTCTACACTTAGCGTTTATGACTTCAATTCCTTATGGTTTTGTTGTTCGGGATTGGTCTTTAAATCTGACTCGCCTTCATCATTGAGATATCTTCGCGTTTTTATCTCTTTACTGTCCTAAAAGGAATGACGGATGTACCACCCGTTTTGCTTTTAAATTATCGGAATGTGGCTAATACACTCTCTAGATAGCCTAGCGCTATATTCGGTTTTTTCCTACAGCTACGTCTTTCAGATTTAGAATCGATTGGTTGCTTAGGTGGCTTCCCTCCCGATAGGTCTATTGTGCTACCATTTAGAATCGATTACTCCTCGGACCATGATCCAACCCTACCTCCTCCACCGTCTACGTTTAAGGAGAATCCAATCCAAACGAACATTTATCCCAAAAATAACGGTAGCCATTCCCTTTATTCTTAACCAAATTATCAACAAATGAAGACCTACAACCACACTAGACTGATTCCTGTGCTTGGCGGTACTCAAAGACGCTTCCGCGCTCTACAAAACGCTGCCGCTCGTCCCCATTTCTTAAATTATTCCCAGACGCCCCGGTTGGTGGTCCATATCCACCGCCGCCTGGAGTCTTCATCGAGAAGATGTCCTGGAATCCAAGAAAACATTGAAGAATATCCAACACGGACATTTAAAAGAAAACCTCACCCCAGTATCGACGTCCACGGCCGTCTTACTTGCCAGGCATATAGTCCTACCGTCGGCCTTCAGCAAGAGATTGAGTCCTCGCTTAGCCGGTTCACCACCATTCAACCCGTATGGCTGTAAAGTACGTCGTTCGGTCAGCACCGACAGGGTTAACGGCTTGCGGAAGAGCAATTCTCGATGCACACCCTCGCCGCCTTTGAATGTGCCATCGCCGCCCGATTGGTCGTCCCTCAGACAGAAGCGATTCAAGATTATCGGATAGCGCAATTCGAGGATTTCGGGATCAGTGATTCGTGTGTTAGTCATGTGCGTGTGTACACCGCCAGTTCCGTTCCAGGTTGGACCGGCACCACTGCCACCGGCAACGGTTTCGTAATAGCCCCACTGCTCGTCGCCAATAGTGATGTTGTTCATGCAACCCTGAGAGGCAGCACAGACACTGAATGCTTTCAGGACCGTGTCGACCACACGCTGCGAGGTCAGGACGTTTCCGCCAACCACTGCTGCCCCATCGGATGGATCTAGTAACGAGTTCTTTGGAATTATGATTTTAATCGGAGCAAGGCAGCCCTGATTCAATGGTACATCATGTCCCACCATACAGCGAAGGCAGTAGATCAACGCCGAGAGAGTGATGGCTCTGGGAGCGTTGCAGTTACCCCAGACTTCGTAGCCTGTGCCGGAGAAGTCACACAATGCCGAACCCTCGGTCTCATCGATTGTTACACGGAGTTTAACCGGGGATCCGTCATCCATATGTTCCTCGGCTTCAAGCACGGTGGATCCGGTCCGCTCTTTGGTGTCCTTTGCAATCTGCTTGAGCATGTCGCGGACAGCGAGCTCTGCATTCTGTTGGATGTAGTTCATGTACGCCTGGACGACATGCAATCCGTAGGAGTCAATGAGCTCAGCGACCAGTTGGATGCCCTTGTGATTGGCGGCGATTTGGGCCTTTAAATCAGAGATATTGTCGGAGAGATTGCGAGTTCCGGTCGCTCCTTTAGCCCCAGTGGGTGTGGTAAAGCGTTCGACTACCTGCTTCTCCTGGAAGATGCCATTTTCGACGATGAGGAACGATTTAAAAGCGGCGCCTTCCTGTGACAGACTCGTCGAATGCGGTGGCATTGAGCCAGGGGTGATTCCACCGATATCGGCATGGTGCCCGCGCGATGCAACGAAGAAGACCGGCTTAGACTGACCCCTAAACGAAAACCAAACGCATAAGTACCACAAAGAGAGATAGACAGCGTAACGACTTACTTGTAGAAGACTGGAGTGATGACAGTCAAGTCGGGCAGATGCGATCCTCCCGCTTGAGGGTGATTGGCCAGGAGCACATCGCCGTCTTTGAGAGTATCACCTCTCACCTTGAGCTGATATTGCACGGTTTCCTGCATTGCACCCAGGTGAACTGGGATATGTGGCGCGTTACTCACCAAACCGCCATCAGGTCCGAACAGTGCGCATGAGAAATCCAGTCGTTCCTTGATATTCGTGGAGATCGACGTGCGTTGAAGCACTCTGCCCATCTGTTCGGCGATGCTCATGAATCGATGACCGAAAATACTCAGCTGGACAGCGTCCAGCTTGTCGTCGACTTCCTTTTTCGAACCGGAACCGACGTGGATGACGAGATCGCCACGACGGGTCACTTCTGCATGGCAATCGGGCTCCAGGAGTACAGTGGAAAGTTTATCTATCAAGATAGCCGGTCCCTTGATTTGATTTCCGGCTAGGAGCTGGGATGTTAGGTAGATTGACGAGTCGAAGGCGCCCTGCTCGAAGAAAATTCGCGTCGTTCCCTGTGGCTTGGGAACCACACTAGCTGCTTTGGGTACATCGATCTCTGGCGGCGTCTTGTTCTTGCCGGAACCACGAACACGAATATCGTCGATGATGATCTCACGATTTTGCAACACGAATCCGAATTCGGTCTTGTAGCGCTCCACGAATGTTGAGTAAAAATCGCCGTACGACGTGAGGAGAACGTCTTGCGATGAGCCGGTGTACGGAACGGCAGAACACATCAAGGCGCAGTCAGTTCCATCGTAGCGAATGTGGAGAAACGGCTCCAGAACAATGTCCTCGAAACCCTGAGCCTCAAGGTGAGAGCGACATTTAGACGAGAGGACATCGAGCCGATCTTTGATCGTTGCAGATGAGTCGGCATTAAATTGCAGCCCACAAGGTTCCTGGACTTCTTGGACGACGTCGGCGAGTGCCATGCCATAGGCAGAAAGGATGCCAGCGTATTTGTGGATTAGAACCATGGACATTCCCAACTCTCGGGCTACACTGCACGCATGCTGACCGCCAGCACCGCCAAAGCAAGCCAACACATGACGGGTTGTATCCAATCCACGGGATTGGGTTAAGGCACGAATCGGGCGGCACATTGCTTCGTTTGCCACGCGAATAAAGCCCAATGCGACCTCTTCCAAGCTGAACGACGTTTTGAGGCTGACATTGATCTCATTGCGAAGTTTCTCGAAATTCTTCCTCGTGGCTTCGTAGTCGAGGGCTTCGTTCTCGTTCGGGCCAAAGATTTTGGGAAAATATTCGGGGAGCAGGCGACCCAGGATCAAATTGGCATCGGTGACGGTTAGAGGGCCACCTTTCTTATAACACGTCGGACCTGGATGGGCTCCAGCGGACTCGGGACCAACGATAAATAGTCCTGAGCGGAAGAACAGTTGCGAACCGCCTCCTGCTGCGACGGTGTTGATGTCCAACTGAGGTGCTTGGATTGTCACGCCGGCTGTGGTGGATTCGATGACGTGCTCATATGTGCCAGCAAATCGGGAAACATCGGTCGACGTGCCGCCCATGTCGAAGCCAATCAATGCTTGATCGGTTTCCCGAGCGCCAGTCACTGCATAGCCGACTACACCGCCTGCTGGACCGCTGAGAATCGCTCGAGCGCCGCGGAAGTGTTCCATCTGAGTTAAACCGCCGTCGCTTTGCATGAAGAGGACATCGACTCCGGCTAGTTGTTCCTCGAAACCGGATTTAAAGCTGAAAATGGTATTGTCAAGAGCTCGAAAAAGAAATTATTGATTTAGGGCTTACCTGGCCAGATAGCGCTCTACGTGAGGAGTGAGGTATGCTTCGGAACATGCTGTATACCCCCTGGCAACTAGTCGACACATGGGCATCGCCTGGTGCGAGAGGGTGATGTGGGAAAAGCCAAGTTCCCGGGCGATGGCACCGATTTTCAACTCATGCTCTGGGCAGGCATAACTATGGGCTAGAACCACCGAAATCGATGTGATCCCACCCTCAAGGACTTTCTTCAGATCATTCCTGATGGTATTCTCCTCGACCGGACTCTTCTCCAGGTATTTTGCCCCGGCAGCTCCCTCCAGAACTCGCCACGATTGATCTATGCAACGAAAGAAATGAATCACACCGGGGATTATAGTGAAAATCCCTCGACTTACTTAGCTGACAACGCTCCTTCTGCTCCGGAACAATGCGACAGTCCACCTCCACGACCGTCTTATACAAATTCGACGGTTTCCGAATGTTCAAATCGAATATTTTCGGTCGCGCTTGATTGCCAATATAAAGCAAATCCCTAAAACCGCGATTCACCACAAGAGCCACCGGATCCCCTTTTCGTTCGAGCAGAGCATTCGTCGCCACAGTCGTTCCCATACGCACCCACCCTATCAGCGAAGTATCAACCAGCCCCGAAGAGGTCAAATCTCTCCCTGTTTCCTAGAATTTCACAAGACCATGGGGGATTTCAATCTTCCAAAGAAAAACTCCAATTGTACCTGTTTAAGGATCCGACGAATACCTTCCCGGGGAGCATCACTGTAACGCGCTGGATCCTCGGACAAAAGCTTCAACGTTCTCACCTCACCATTGGGACATAGACAGAGCACGTCCGTGAAGGTGCCGCCACGATCGATTGCAAAACCATATTTTCCACTTGCCGACATTGCCTTGATTCACTAAATAAACTTCACAACTCAGATAAGACGCTCAACAGGCAGTTAATTAATAGTTTTCCGTTCCAATTAAGCTGTTCCACCACTAGGTGTTGACTGAATCGAAGTATGATTGCGCTAGGGAGAAAATAGGCTTAAATAAACCATAATCGTAAACAAGTGGTTGTTGATATGCGTCGGATTTAGTTACACCCGTAGATAAATACATTTATTTATCTCTGGGTACACCCGTGACCGAATGTGATTTATTGGAGTCGCGTGTCTTGAAGGTCTTGAAAAGGAGATTCGGCTGTCAAAAGTCTGACTTAACAGCTGACGGGTTGGGTTGTCAGAGTGCTTGGGGGCAGTGGTGTAGTTAGCAAAGACACAGTCGTGGTGGGTGTAGACCTTTGTTGAAGCAATAGTTTGAGGTGGGCTGGATAAATGGCAGTTTCTTGAATGGCGGTTTCAAATTCTGCTTCTTTGGTGTGTGATTCGGTATAAAGGTGATTCCCATGACTTCTGATGTAGAAGATCTTGAAATAGGAAACGGATTACATGGCGAGGATAAAGGTCTCATAAAAAATCTTAGCCCGGATTGGTTTTCTATCCCAGACCAATTTATCGTCAACACAAAGTGGAAGAAAGCAGCAGAATATGAAGCGAATTACTCTATTCTCCTTAAGGCTGAACCTACACCGAGACCGACGAAACGTTTTTTATTTGTCGTGTGCGACAAGAATACATTGCATCTTATGAGTGAACACACACCAAATGGGACCCAACACGACAGAACATTTTGTTCGGCCGTGCTCATTGCTCCGAAGTCCATTTTATGCAGCATTGCATGCAGCCAACCCACACCGAACGCAACAAACGTGTTGCGAACATGTGTCGTTGCCGAAAAGTACTAAATAAACAGAGCACGACACGACAAGGCAAAAAAACATGTCGAAATCTGTTCGCCGTATTTTGTCTTTCTGCGCCAAAATCGATGTTTTGCGAATTTGTGAAGCGAAGATAGAAGTTGACGCGAAGAAGCTACTAATTTGGATTGAGCAAAGGAGCGCCATGTATACTACGGGGCAAAATCTCCCGTAGCATACTTGCCATGAAAAAGCTTCTGGACTCAAGCCGTTCGGAATCGGCATTAAACTGTAGGTCCCCTTCACCTGTGTAAAAAATAAATCACACACAGCGGGGGGAGTTCGGCGAGAAGTTTGAAGGCGACCATAGATCTGCGAAAAAGGTTTTCCGGCAAACCATTCGCCGATTCAGAGGAAGGAAATTCAACATAATCGAAGGAGTTAAATCCAAAGGTGGTGTGTTGCCTTCCAATGAGATGGACAGCATACGCAGATGGAGCGAGCACTTTTCGGAGCTGCTCAATCCCGAACAGGGCGCTGAGGGGAACAGACCTATAGTCTTGAGTGGGGCGGAGAATAGTCCAACGGTGGGCGAAGTCATTTTAGCGATTGAATCGCTAAAAGTTGGCAAATCCGCCGGTGTGGATGAAGTTCTGCCAGAAATGCTTGAGGCAATGGGTAAAAAGGGAGTATTATGGCTCTCTCGTGTCATTAAGGTGGCCTGGGAACACGGTGAGACACCTAGCGATTGTCAGATTGTCTCTCTTTCCAAAAATGGGGATAAAAAAGAGTGCTCCGACTATAGGGGATATCTCTTTTAAGTGTCCCCGTAAACTCTACGCTAAGGTACTGATGTTGCGTTTTAAAGCTATGGTCGAATCCAGGATAGGGATGAACAACCGACCAGCTTTTCACTCTAAGAATGGTACTCGAGAAGGCTTGGGAGTACGCAAAACCAATTTACAGCTGCTTTGTAGATATGGAAAGGCGTATGACCGAGTTCCTCGAGGTAAACTATAGAGTGTTCTGCAGGAATATGGGATTGATGGTCCTCTGTTAAGGGCCATTCAGTCTCTATACACAATCTGTAGCAGCTGCGTTCGGGTTAACGGTAGTAAATCAACACCTTTCACCGTGGTCGTTGGACTTCGCCAAGGGTGCGCCTTGACACCTCTCCTTTTCATTATACATATATATGGACTGGATGTTGCAGCGCAGTCGAGGCGAGGAGTGTTTGACATTGGGAGAGTTGAGGATAAGCCGTCTTCTTTTTGCATGTGACTTAGTTGTCCTCACATCCTCCCAAACGGGAGGGTTAACGTGGACAAATCCGAGGTTATGATTATTTTCAGAACACCTGTCCAATGCACCCTACATGTTAGTGAAGTCCCATTGAAGCAGGTGGAGAAGTTTAAGTATTTCGGGGTCTTCCTCACGAGTGATGGGAGATGTAATACTGAGCTTTCCTGCAGGATTGGCCAAACTGGGTCAATTTTGAAACAGCTTGGAAGATCTGTAATCAGGAAAACCGAGCTTGGTGTCAAAGCCAAGTTAGCGGTATTGACCGAAAGAATAAGATCGCGAATACAAGCTGCCGAAATGAGATTTATTCGTGCTGTTGTGGAAGTTACTCGCCGGGATAGGGTGAGAAACACGGCAGTGCGCGGGGAGTTCAATGTTGAGCAGCTGTTTCTCCGAACGGAAAGGGCTATGCTTCGATGGTTTGGTCACGTGAGACAAATGTCGCCATCATCACGACTTCCGAAGCGTGCCTTGGATGCAATACCATCAGGCAGGCGACCGCTTAGCAGACCCAGGACGAGGTGGTTGGACCAAGTCCAAAAACTCGTCTAGGTGCGCTTGGGCATAGCTCCTGATGAGTTAGAGTCGATGGCGGAGGATCGAGTGGCCTGAAGTGGCCTGCGACTCTTTTAGTGGAACATGCGGGCCACTGAACATTTATGTATGTTGATATGTACAGCGTGGGTGATTGAAGCTTGGCTCTGGCCCTTCACGGGCTGTAACGCCACCAAAGCAAGCAAGCAAAGGAGCGCAATTTATAATTATATTGAATCAGACGACATTTCAAACGACGATGACTGAATTGGTTTTTTGCAACCCACACCAAGCGCAGCAATTCCTTGGAGACATTTTGCTTGTCGGTAAGTGTTGGGGTTGGTGCGGATTAGAATGAAAAACGTTTTCTTGTCGTGCGACAAAAAAACGTTTTGTCGTCTTCGGTGTGGGTTCAGCCTAACAAAATAAGGACACCGAGGCACATGATATCGGAAGGGGTACATAACTTGTGGAGCAGTAGTTAATTCAGGATCAGTAGCACAACACTGAGGAGTCAACACGCAGCTTATTTGTTGGAAGTTCAGAGTGGCATCCGCTAAACAACATGCAACTCTTCGCTTGCGTTCGGAGAAGCAGCTGCTCAATATTGAGCTCCCCACGCACTGCCGTAATTCTCAACCTATCACGGCAAGTAACTCCCACAACAGCACGAAGAAATTTTATTTCGGCAGCTTGTATTCGTGATCTTATTCTTTCGGTCAATACCCAAATTTCATGACCATAGGTTAGAGTTGGAACAAATACTGGCTTTGACACCACGCTCGGTCTTCCTGGTAGGATAATGCTGCAGGAAAGCTAAGTATTACTACTCTCATCATTCGTGAAGAAGACCCCGATATGCTTAAACTTCTCCATCTGCTTTAATGGGACTCCACAAACATGTAGAGTACATTGGACAGGTGTCCTGGAAACCTCGGATTTGTCCACGTTAACCATCATCCCAGCATCAGCACATGCGGCCACAACTAAGAACAACAGAACAACTAAGTCATCTGCAAAAATAAGATGGCCTCGACATACGCCTTTTCCAAATCTACAAAGCAGCTGTAGATCAGTTTGGCGTACTCCCAAGCCTTCTCGAGTACTATTGTTAGAGGGAAAAGCTGGTCGGTTGTACTTCTGCCGTGACGAAAACAGCACTGTTCATCCCCTATCCTGGATACCACCATAGCTCCAGCGCCTCCAACATTTTAGCGTAGACTTTACCGGGGACACTTAAAAGAGATATGCTTCTACAGTTGGAGCACTCTTTTTTATCCTCCACAAGACACGAGAGAGCCATAATAGTCCCTCTTTACCCATCACCTTTAGCGTTTCTGGCCGAACTTCATCCACATCGACGGATTCGTCGGCTTTTTGCGATTCAATCGCTAAATTGGCTTCCTCAACCGTTGGGCTATTCTCCGCCCGACTCAAGACTATTCAAGATCTGTCCGCCTCAGCGTCCTGTTCGGGATTGAGCAGCTCCGAAAAGTGCTCGCTCCATCTGCGTAAGAAGTCCATCTCATTGGAAAGCAACACAACATCTTCGGATTGAACTCCTTCGATTACATATGTTGAATTCCCTTTCTCTGAGCCGGCGAATAGTATGCCAGAATACCTTTTTCGCAGATCTAGGATCGCCTTTCAACTTCTCGCCAAACTCCTTCCAGGACTGCTCTTTGGCTGCTTGCTTGCTTGCTTTGGTGGCGTTACATCCCGTGAAGGGCCAGACCCAAGCTTCTCTCAATCACCCATGTTACGTGTGATTTTTTCCTTACACAGGTGAAAGGGACCTACAGTTCTACATACAGACCTACAGCCTTTCATTAAGAGCTTCCTATCTTTAAATTTAAATAAAGCAAAGTGTGTGTGAGATACCATTATGGCCCATCGATGCCATTACGTACAGCATCAAACATCCATCGCGGCTTCTTTGGGTCCAACTTTCCATGACTATGGCTCATAAATCAGACTGTAACCGACAGATCGCGGGAGTTGGCTTTAAGGGGCGCTGTGGTTTGTGGCTTATACCCATAGACTTGTGACTTCAGAAAACCCCACAAAAAAATCATACGATCTCGGTGGTCAGTTCATATCACCTCCACATGAGATGAATATGCCCTCGAATCGCTTGTGCAGAATTTCCAATGTGGCGTGAGCTGTATGGCACGCACCGCCGTCCTGTTTAAACCCCATGAGATGAGAAGTAGATGTTGGTAATCATCGATCTACAACGCTCACCATTGACGGTGATAGCCAGCGTCGTACTCCGAGAAATGTGGACCAATGACGCCGCCAGCCCAAAATCCACACAAAACAGTGACTTTTTCGGGATGCACTGGACGCCTTGGATCTCACGTGGACTGGTATTGTGCCAAATTTGACAATTTTGTTTGTTGGGGTACCCATTCATCCAGAAACGGGCCCCATCGCTGAAGATGATTTTTCGATGAAAATTAGGGTCAGTCAGTGGAATTATGTACGGCAGCAGGCAAGTTGTGGTCTGCGAAAGTCCGAGTTCTTGTGAGCGACGCGAAATCAACTCTCTTGGATTCTCCTGCACACTCTCATGGACAACAGCGATGCTTTCGGCATATCTTGTGTTCCGTCGACGTACGTGTGTTGACTCATCATTTACTGACCAGTGGACTCAAATTCATCCACCACACTGCGAATAGTGCCTGCCTATATAGTCTCTGACTCCCGCATTTATGGTCCCTGACTACCACCAATATGGTCTCCTACTGACGCCTATATGGTCCCAGACTCCCGCCTATATGGTCCCTGACTCCCGCCAATATCGTCTTCAACTCACGCCTATATGGTCTCTTAATCTCGCCAATATCGACTCCAAGTCACGCCTATATGGTCTCTGACTAATCTTCAACTCACGCCTATATGGACTCTGACCGCCAATATCGTCTCCAACTCACGCTTATATGGTCTCTGACTCCCGCCTATATGGTCCCTGACTCCCGCCAATATCGTCTTCAACTCACGCCTATATGGTCCCTGACTCCCGCCTATATGGTCCCTGACTCCCGCCAATATCGTCTTCAACTCACGCCTATATGGTCCCTGACTCTCGCCAATATCGACTCCAAGTCACGCCTATATGGTATCTGACTCCCTCCTATGCTCCCTGACCATATATATTGTCTCCAATTCCCGCCATATGGTCTTTGACTCCCGCTGATATGGTGTCTGACTCTCGCTTATATGGTCCTTGACTCCCGCCAATATCGTCTGCAACTCCCGCTTATATAGTCGCCGATTTCCGCTCCTTTTGTAATAGAATGGTCGTAGTAGGAGGGAGTAGTTGGGGTAAGGGTAGTACGTGTAGGAGTGGCAAGGGTAAGAGTAGCAGGATTAAGAGTAGTGGGAGTAAGAGTAATGGGAGTAGAAGTAATGGGAGTAGAAGTAGTGGGAGTAGTAGGAGTGGTATTAGTAGAAGTGGGATTAGTGGATTTTAAACCCACTATACGGCCACAAGTATGATTCTCATATCCTATCGAGGTGACCCAGGATTGCCAAGTTACCCATGACCATGACCAGAAAGCTTCACTGGCGGCTTGGCCCTAGAAAGTCAGAGCCAGTCAGAGGCAGCTGTTCGTCCACTGGTTTTGATCCTAGAAGCCCGAGCAGCGGTAATCAGAGACTACACACGCGGCAGTTAGAATCGATATTGGCTTGAGTCATGGACCGTATAGATGAGAGTCAGAGACCATATAGGCATGAGTTGGAGGCTATATTGGCGGGGGTCAGGGACCATATAGGCGGAAGTCAGAGACCATATAGGCGTGAGTTGGAGACGATATTGGAGTAAGAGATCATACGGGCAGGAGTCAGAGTTTATATGGCGGAAGGGAGAGACCATAAGAGCGGATGTTAGAGACGATATAGGCGTGAGTTGGAGACGATATTGGCGTGAGGCGGAGACCATATAGGTGTGAGTCAGAGACCATATAGGCAGGAATTGGAGACCACATAGGCAGGGTTGGAGATCATATAGGCAGAATTGGGAGTCGGAGCCCTGTAGACCGGCGTCCGAGACCATAAAGGTGCGAGTCAGAGACAATATGGGCGGGAGTTAGAGACCATATAGCCTGGAATCAGGGCGGAAGGAAGAGAAAATATTGGCGGGAGTTAAAGATCATATTGGTGGGAGTTGAGAGACCACATGGCCAAAAAGGAGACCACATAGGTGGGAGTAGGAGACGATATTAGCAGGAGTCAGGGATCATATAGGCGCAGCCAGATACCATATAAGCGGGAATAAGAGACCATATAATCTCGAATAGACCATGTAGGGGAATTCGTCATCACGAATGAGACAAGAGTCCACCTCTACACGCCAGAAACAAGACAGTGCTCCAAACACTGGATGGAAATCGATGGTTCTGCATCAAAGGCAGAGGAGACGATCGCATCTACCGAAAAGGTAATGACCAGTGTATTTTGAGATGCGGAATGTTACTTCAACCTTCTTGATCAGCTGGATGCCCATTACGAAAATGGTGGTCAAAATTGCACCTCGCTCTGGTCGGCCAATCACTTTAAAAGTCCATGAAATTTAGAAGCCGGTGGAGCAGAAGCGACACGCAACCAACCAGTGTATAACAGAGGCACTAAACATCTGCCACATGAGAGTTTGGGATCATCTAAAAAGAGAGGGCTACTCAAAGTAGCCAATTACCATCCGCATTTAATCGAATCGATGTCCGTATGAGCAGCTATGATATGTAAATTCGTTACCTACGCGTACCTATATGGCGTCATCGATTCCGTAAAACTAATTACCTAACTTGGTTCCAAGGTAAAGATTTGTAGTCCTAATCCGCCATTTGCCTTCCTTCGTCTTATTTGGTCGGTTCTACATTTTGTCTTTACCAGCCACTGGTTAAGCTGAACACACGCATTTGTAATGCTTCCAGGAACTCCCTTAACTAAATTTGTATATTTGTAACTAAAGAGCTTGATATTTCTACCTCAGATTTAAACGAAAGTCAGTTCCAAGCCATCTCCTCGATGATTTCCACGCCTAACTACCGCCAAATGTCAAATGACTTCACAAGAAGCACAAAGCAAATCGAATAGACACAGCCCACAATCAGGATGATAAATAACTCGATTCATCTGCTCCATATCAGTTGACTCGCATTCAGCCGCAGTCTGTGAATCCTCCTGAGGACAACTCCATTCACACTGGCAGTAATCTCCAACATTCAACACATTCATTTCTTTCCTTCCATCTTCTCTGCTTGTAAATGGATCTTGTACCGACAAAAGGACAATAAACAATCCAAATGTTAAGCTTCGCCGCCTTCCAGGGCGATGAGAGGGAGAATGAAAAAAAAAAAAAAAAAACAAAAGATAAGGAACATACAAGGATATCATACATTTGCAGATATGTAACTAGGACGCGGGATTATAGTGAAACCATGTCCTGGGGAAGAGCAGATAACACGATGATTAATTTACTTTGACATGAAGGACATAGAAAGACACAAAAGAAAAGAAAGGGACCCAAGTCCAGCAGACGATGATTGAATGCAACTTGAACTAATTATGAGTTTAAGATGTCCCTTATCCTTGTAATGCGGTCTAGATGCAGCTTTATGTCCCTTATGGTGGTCGTTCCAATTAGGAAAACGTCGAACAGGAGCAAGGAGAACTAATGAAAGAATGATGAACGCAATCTTGGCTATTATCCTTGTCGTCCACGTGATGGTGACGTATAATCCACACTAAGACGAGAGAAAGTCGCTTTCTGGGTCGATCACTACGCTGATTATTGTGATGGCAATGATGTTCCTTTGCAATCGACAGTTGTCGTCGAGTGCGCTTTTGAGTGCCATCAAACCCATTTTCGAAAATGGGCTTTTGTTATCTGATACGGAACACGTTGATCGAATAACGAATGCAATTTCAAATTTCTACAAAAGGACATTCCATTGTCGATATAGCGAATTCCTGCATTTAATTCATCGCATTCCATATCTCGTTGCGTTGAGTACGAGTACACAAAGAAAATCTTCTTTGACTCTAATCAGTTACAATGTCCTTTTTATGTCTCCCGAAATCCTAAATTCTTTGGATATTACAAAAGAAGAATCAAAACCACATTCTATTCCACATCCCTAGTTCGTTGGTATGAATATCCTTTCGGGAACAAGCAGCCAGTCAAGTGGATTCCCCGCTTTGGAAATAATATCCCCAATCATAATCCTTTTACAACATAATCTGTTATGGCAAACCAACCCTCGAGAAACGACAACTACAAGGACGTACCCAACTGCCATTGCATTTTATTCGTCACAAGCTCATGTGTCCTGATATCTGTCTATCTCGGTGGATGAACGTCGGGCAATAGTAGCGGTTGTAGTCGATAAAATGAAAGGATTCCTCACTTTGACCGCCGAGAAACTGGCATCCTCTTGGGCATCATTAAGGATACCAAGACCGCATTTATCCGCGTACATATGGGAATGCACAGACGACGGAGCGAGGACAGGAAACAGGATCCATTGTTGATACTTTTCTTTCTTTTTTTTTTTTTTGTTTTTTGCAATATCCAACATTCCTTTAAACCCGGAGGAATCTAAAGAAAACGAAGGAAAGGTATGGAATTAAGTATTAAGGGTGGCGCACGAAAAGGAAAAAGGCAAAGCAACATCTAATCCACTCACAGGATGTTAGAAGTCAACCAACCAACCAAGCAAGCGTACAACGAACCAACCAACCAACCAGCTAGCCAGTTCGACCCATATGCCTCAAAGTCCTTGTCACATACGCGCATATATATTGGCATATCGACTTGGTTACAGGGCAAAATGGAGACATTAAAGTGAATAACTAAATCGCATCGAAGGACTCGAGGCACTTCTCAGGCGACTAGTCTCCCTTCGTTCTATGTCTTTGCCCCATTCAATGATCAACACGTTACACTTCAAAGGAGATATGCACACCATCCCGGGACTAAATGCAAGGCACATCCTCTCACTTAGACCGATGTAAGGACAAAAAAGGCGAAATCACAAGGACATATGTACATACTATTGAGGAGTCAATAAAGCAATAAGCAACATCACACCCGACACAAAGCATTTAAAGTGGAAAGCCGTTTATTCCATGCGAGGATGACTTCATGAACCATAGCAGGGCAGGACAGGATTCATTGCTTTTTGCATATTTCAAATGCTTCCTCCTTTTTTCTGTCTTTTGTTTCTATGCAAATAACGGTCGTCCGGAGAGCGGGATTCGGAGCCATACTCTGAATGAAGACCATCGAGGCGATAGTGTATGATAATGTCAACAGTGTAATCCTTTTAAGGCGAAAAGTTTACTTTTCCCCCTACCATGCTGCTTCTGGTCGTGCTCTTCTCTGCCTCTTTCGCTAGTGGGTCGTGGTATAGGGATAATGTGAATGGAACGCTGTAGTGCTCTTGATGAATCGGCCGTCGTCCTTTTTGAGCTTAATTACTTCATGGTGTTGCTCAATTTGCGCTCTGGCCGAATGGGCTGAAATGAGTGTTGATAGCGGTGACTTGACAGCTGTGGTGGTGGTGGTGTCCTTTATGGTATTGACTTTGGCAGGTATTCGTAAATGGTGTTCGGTTGAATGCGTTAACTTTTCTTGAACGGGAAATTGCTCATACAAATGGATCCTAATTGAGACCTTCTGGAGGGGTGGAGGGAACCATGCCGTATAATTTTTTTCCTTTTGGAAACCTTTATCGGAGTGAAGACTTACCTTTACGAGGAGGCGTGAGACCTGATTGGAATGTAACTCCCAGGTGTCAGCCACTAGCGGCGATAGATTTGACAAAACTCTCTAAGCTTTCTGAGAGTTAGGGCAATACCTTCTTGACAGCCTTACATTGATGAAATGGAGACTTCGGAGGCGCACTTGTTCTAATTTTCCATTATTAGTCCTCCAATAGTCCTCTATGGGCATGAGCAGAGGTTGAGTCACAATGTTGAGCCATAATGTTGGGTTTCGTCACATGATCCATGTTTGATCGAAAATTGGAATCAATCACCAAGTCTTTCCAGCTGGGAGCTGTACCATACAAAATGCTGGTTGAGGTCCGCCTTTGCCTGCGTGTGCTACCTTAGATGCGCCCGTCTTCTGTTACGTCGTTCCTCGGGGTTGGAGTCGAAAGCTCTTCGGAGCTGGAGCTGTGGTGTCCGCTCTACATGGCTTTGGATACATAGACGCCCGACCAAACCGATTTCGCTTTACAGCCTCTGAAGTCCGCGGTTGAATCTTCTTCTCCACTCTCCGTCAGAACAAACGAGACCGAAGATTTGATGCATCATTTTCCCAACCTCTGAGCCATAGAAGAGTACCAGGATAATTGTGGTTTTGTAGAGAGTTACTGTCGTTTTCCTTGAATCCAAGGAAACAGCGATTGGCAAGAGTTATTCTAATCTCAGTGTCGGTGTTGTTACCGCTTGTCACGGCAGACGAAATTCTTGACCATTACAAAGTTAAAGCTGGCTTTACTTACGCGTTCAAGGATGTTCGATTTGGTGCCCTTTAAAACAACAACACCAACGCCACATGTGCTGAACCACCAGGAAAGTATCACCACATCTCACCGCATTGGTGACCTAATAACGATGGCATTTGCAATGTCATTCACCTATGCAGTCAGCTCTTTCTAGGAATAGCAATGACTTGTTGGCTACTGTCTTCCAAAGAAATGGTGGGAGCGCTCCACCTTCTACCTTGTGACATCATTCTGTTAACGGATCTGGTTGTGGTGGCACCGGCTAAGCTGACGTTACTGACTCTCCTTATTGCGAGCTGTTCATGGCCCCTACAAACATCCCCACCTCTAGGCTGTTGAGGCACAGATGCTTCTTGGATGCAAATAAATGCGACAACCATCTATAGCAATTAAGACTTTCGAGATGGTATTGGCTTACTGAGATCGGTGTTATTGCGAGGACTGATGGTTCTCAGATCTTTAGCACTGGCATGAGACCTTTATTTCCGTTCATGCGTTTGGCTCCTGAACTTACTTACGTATTTTGATGGCGCTACAGTTCGGGGTGAACCAGGGCCTCAACCAACAAGTCTCTCCAGCCGGTACGATCTTTGGCCAGCCGCTTCCTGTGCCGTACGCCCAGTTGGTTGAGGTCCCTTTCCACCTGTGCGCGCCACCTTAGATGCGGTCGTCCTCTGCTGCGTCGTCTCTCGGGGTTGGAGTCGAGGACACTTCGGGCCGGAGCACTGATGTCCATTCGCTCTACATGGCCTAGCCATCTTAGACGTTGGATCCGAAGACGTCTAACTAGCCCGATGTCGCTGTACAGCCCGTACAGTTCTTGGTTGAATCTCCTCCTCCATTCTCCGTTTACACAAACGGGACCAAAGATTGCATGCAGAATTTTACTCTCGAAATGCCCAAGAGGCTCTTCATCCACTTTTGATAACGTCTAAGCTTCAGCGCCGTAGAGGAGGGACGGGATGATTAAGGTTTTGTAGAGAGATACCTTAGTTTTTCGAGAAAGGGCTCTACTACTCATTTGCCTCTTGAGCCCAAAGAAGCAGCGTGTGGTAAGAGTTATTCTGCGTTTTATCTCAGCGCTGGTGTCGTTGCTGCTTGTCACGGTCGAGCCAAGGTAGACGAAGTCCTTGACTACTTCAAAAATATAGCTGTCGAAGGTGACATATCATATATTTGGTCTTGTCCCCATTTACCCTTAGACTCACTTTAGCTGCTTCTGCTTCAATGCTTGCGAACGCCTCGTTGACGTCTCGCTTTGTCCGTCCAATAACGTCAATGTCATCTGTGTAGACAAGCAATTGTGTTGACTCGAAGTAGATCGTACCTCTTGCTCCGCACGATCTTTTCAGGAATAATGTTAAAGAAATCTCATGACAGTACGTCACCTTGTCTAAAATCTTCTTTAACATCAAAGGGCTCGGTTAGTTCACCTCCGACCTTAATGAAGCAGCGAGAGTTCTCCATAGTCATCCTGCACAGTCTGACGAATTTGGCAGGAATGTTAAAACATGACATGTTTCTGTATAGCTTGTCTCTATAAACAGTGTTCGGCTCCTGAAGGTCCCCATTAATCACGAAGGATAAGATTTGTCAAATGCTGAAGTTCAAAGTTGTGTACTGCACAAACGATTTTAGTTTCGGCTTTTATGCTTGGTAAGACCCCAAGAGTGATTCAACGAAGCATTGCGGGGCTATTGGCAGTTATTATGAACGACTTTTTGCCATTTTTCGAGCAGCTCCATAATTCCATTCCAGAACTTGGCCAAACGATTTTCAGCGGCTGAGAGAGTTTTGCAGAGACCGAAACAAATGGTAGACAGACGGAGCAAGGTCACGAACAAAACCCTCATGGGTCCGGCGTTCAGTCATATCAATCTCGCTGTACACTTCACGCATTTTTTGGTCTTTATCCGCTGGATGACCAGTTGGTTAACGTCTCCTTCCACCTGTGTGCGCCACCAGAGATTCGGTCGCCCTCTGCTGCGTCGTCCGTCGTGATTGGACTCGAAGACTCTTCGGGCCGGAGCTATGTTGTCGCTCTACATGGACTAGCCACCCTAGACGTTGGATCCGAAGACGTTGTACTAGGCCGATGTCGCTATACAGCTCGTACAGTTCGTCGTTATGTCTTCTCCTCTACTCTCCGTCTATACGAACGGGACCATAGATTGAACGCAGAATTTTCCTCTCGAAATGGCCTCGACCAATGGCCTCTTTATCCGCTGGATGACCGGGATGATTAAGGTTTCGTATAGCGCAATCTTGGTTTTTCAAGAGAGGGCTCTACTTTTCAATTGCTTCTTGAGTCCAAGGGAACAGCAGTTGGCAAGAGTAATTTTCCGTTTGATCTCAGTGCTGGTCACTAGTGAGTCAAGGTAGACGAAGTTCTTGGCCACTTCGAAATTGTTCGAAGTGTTACGTTCTGGTCAAGACGTCAGTATTGTGCGTGTGTCTTTGACGATAGCATATATTTAAGCCGCTTCCAGTGAGTCTCGTATGATCTTTTCAAGTACGATGTTGAAAAGGTTACATGACAGTGCGTCACCTTGTCTAAATCCTTTTTTAACATCAAAGGACTCGGTTAATTCGCTACCGACCTTAATGGGGCAGTGAGAATTCTCAACTATCATCTTGTACAATCTGACGAGTTTGGCAGGGATATCAAAACTAGGCATGGCGGCCTTGAAATGGACGAAAAGGTGATGGATGTCGATTCCAGTGATAAGGAGACTTATTCCTTTGTAGTTGGTGCAGTTATAGGGGCCTCCTTTTTTATGGACCGCCAAACGATGCTGATATTCAATTCGCCGGGCATACTTTCCTCCGAGCATATTTTACAGACGACCATACGCCTAACAGCTCATCTCCTGCGCAGACAGGCCGTCTGCTCCCGCGGCTTTATTAGACTTGAGCTTTGAAATTATCAGCATAATATCATCCAGCTCGGGTAGACGAAGTTCTCTTGCATCTTTGTCCATTGCGAATGGATCATTCTGCCTGACAGTGGTATGGGACCTATTATCGCCGCTAAATAGCCTACAGAAGTGCTCCTTCCATATCCTCGGCATCGACTGTGACTTTACTATTAGTTATCCGTCTTAGCATGTTCGTTTTATTTTTTAGTAAAATTTGCGAGCGTCGTTCCTAGGGATCTTCGCGATTGTAGCTTTCCGACGCCAAACTTTCGTTGTCCAGCTCGACTCCGTGGCATCCTTGATATCCTCACTCGTACCGTAGTGATCCGAGTCGATGTTGGCTTCTGGGTAGGTTCGTACTTTTCGATTTTTCATATAACCCAATATGATATCATGACTCCAGCCAATAGACCACGTTTATATTATATTAAGAAAAAGGGGTTTTTCTAAAAGCATAGCTTAAGTTGTCCCTTAAGTTTAAAGTAAGTTCCAGTTGCGCTAAGTTGTCAATACAAACGGTGACATTGAATTGTTTCAGTGTGAAGAAGGATAATGGTTAACTGGAAATGGGTAAGTAAATAACTAGTTTAACGAACGAAAAATATCTTTAAATTTGATGACCTACAAGAAGACTGAAAGTCCGAGGTTAATATTGCCTCTAGTTTCTAACGTGTCACCTGCAATTTTTGTTCAAATGTCAAAACAAAAAAGTTTCACATACGCCTCGTAGTGCAAAAACGCTAATCGGCAACTGAACTCGGATCATGTTGGGATCCATCGATATTCGTTGTTACATCCAAATGCCAACGTTCATGCGGTACCAGTTTCTATCGCTTTTCTATTCACAAAAAAAAAAAACAACCCGTAACGTATCACTAACGCAACTCCAGTCAACGCCTCCGGGTGTACCCATAGTTCCTTTCTTTTTTTCTAACTCTTTCTCCAGCTGTCATTGAAGGCTGAACTTTATTCGAGGGATTGAAACTTTCATGGTTGCGCGGATTTGAAATGGTTTTCCAGCATTTGCAGTTGTATCTATCGTGTATGAATGGTTGGATTTTCTGCTTTGGGATACCTTTCGCATTGATGTATGTAGGTCATTAGTGGAGGCAACCGATGACGTGATTATGGAGTAGACGGGCAATAGCTACTCGTATTTGTGGAAAAAAAGAACTTTTTTGACAAATACTGCGGCAATTCGGTTGAGATATTCGTTGATTAGAAAGTTTTGGAATTGCAGATGAAATATGAATTGCTGGCATTTGGGCATGGGATACGAGCCGGTTATCGAAAACTAATCGGGTCACCTCAGAAGTGGAGTATTTGCGAAGCTCTGCGTTTACTTGCCCTAATTGCCCTTAAATTTGGCAAAATGTCCGTGAAGGGCCAGAGCCAAGCTTCTCTCAATCACCCATGCTATGTGTGATTTATTTCTTACACAGATTTCGAACGGCTTGAGTTAAGAAGCTTTTTGGTGTTTATTAATGGTCGTTAGTGACAGTTGTGATTACTGTCAGTTACCAGTTTTTATAGATCCAAGGTCTCTGCTTCGGTTTAGTTTTTTCCTAGGTGAAGATCTTCAAAAGACACTATGAGGACCGACATGCTCATAGTAGTGCGACATTTGTCTAACTGAAAACGTCACCCTTAGAGCTAGTTACTTTTTATTACTACAACTAAGTCAATTGACTTATCGAGTAGTTTTCTGATCTCGAGGTAATCACATTTAGCAGGCAGGTTTCCAGGGAGAGTTCCTGCAGTCCGCAGAGTGCGCGCGTTTTAGCGTTTTTTTTTTTTTTTTTTTGTCGGAGGCTTCTGCATTCTATTGGAGCATTCAGATGCGCATACTGGTCCATTGTACTCCAGACAGACACCTTATACATATTAAGGTATATGAAGGAAATATGAGAAAGTGCTTCAGTGATGTAGAGCTAAGAGATTCGGCATACATCACGTCGGCTCCAAGGGTGCGCCACCGTACGCGAGTAAAGGCGGAGCAGTCTCAGAGAAAATGCCCTGCCGTGTCATCCTCCTCGCAACATGCAGCACAGGTAGGCATCTCACTGATGTCAAGCACGCTAAGCAAAAGTGTAATGGCCCGTAATGACTCCCACAAGTCTTCTGCAGTCAATTCTCTTTAAGGACAGGAGTATACTGCGGAGTTCTTGCAGACATCAGGGCGTACGCTTAGTCATCCTGTGTCCGGGATATACCCTCCATCTACGATTGTGTGCATTAAAGACCCAATCGTGGTTATTGACCGCGGAAGCAGGTAGACCCAAGGCGTATTCAGGTCCTGAAAAAAAACTCCTCGGTGCCCATTTTGGCAAATTCATCAGAGATCTCATTTCCTGAGATCTCAGAATGACCTGGAACCCATACAAGCCTTAGTGAATTCAGTTTACTGACTCTGTTCAAGAAGGTCTTGAGTTCATGCACTAATTTGGAGCTAGTTGAAGGGTTGGATACAGCCTTGAATGCAGCTTGGCTGTCACTGCAGACGCATATGCTTCGGATATTTTCGCGGTCAAAGAAGAACCTAGCACCGCATCCCCGCCTAGAACTAGAGCTATCCGTGAAACTGCGGAGACTATCCTTTCATCCGATGCTTACGAGATTATAGGTTTTATCATTGCCTTAAAGATCCAGATAACCTTTGCCGGCGATAAGCCCAATGTTTTGCCTAAAGCACCTTTGCATTGCCAAAAAAGCGGACAACGCATTGATGGTTTTGACTCACCGTGCTTTGACCATAAAAACTTACTATCTAAGATGACTCAGCTTCCTTGGATACTGGGATGGAAGCTCCTATTAGTACCTGCTGAGCCACGTCAGTATTTTTCCTCCTTCTCGTAAAGAGAACGACATCGGTCTTAAGAGGATTAGCCGACAGCCCATTTCTTGTATACCAATCATCGATCACATTTAGCGCCGCCGGTGCTTTGAGATGGACGGTCGCTAGGTATGAGCCGACAGAAAGAACGGCGACATCATCCGCACAGGCCTGGGCATAGATTCCAGAGGCATTGCGAGCATCAAGCAGAGAGCCGACCACCATAACAGCGGAGACAGGATGCCGCAGTGCGGGCAGCCCCTGTTTACGCTGGATTTGACACATTTGTCGAGGCCTGCATCAGCCATCGAGACAAGACGAGTGCTTCATCAAAAGCTAACACAATGTCGATGAAAATGCCCAGAGCGTACTCTTTCCTTTAGAGCGTGCATTATGTCTTCCCAACTAGGCTTTGAGTGCAGTCCCGCAGGATTTTCTGCCCTGATAAGCATGTTGCATTTTCGCAAGAGAATGCATTCGAAGGGCAACTTTGCGCAGGTGCAGCTTTACCAGTCTCTCCATGCTTTTTAACAGGAATGATGTTAGACTATTCGATCATAATGTATGTATGTATGTTGGCGTTACAGAACCTGAGCCGAGCTTCTCTCAATCACCCATGTTGTGTGTGATTTCATTTTCACATAGGTGAAAGGGACCTACAGTTTTATTGCCGGTTCCGAACGGCGAATTTCGAGAAGCTTTTCATGACAATTTTACTACAGGGGGTTTTGTCAGAACCCCGCTGAGGAGAAATACCGTGAAAAACACGTTCGATGACATGGCTGTGTCGGGATTCGATCCCGAGTCATCGGCGTCAGAGGCCAACACACTACCCACTGCGCCACGGTGCTCTCTAATCGATCATAAGCTCTTGGCAAATGAGTAGTCCTCTTTTTCTACTTTGGGAATAAGGACTACTTTCACCGTTCGCTAAGGAATAGGTATATAGGCAAGTGCCAGACTAGCAGTGAGAATTCTCTTCAAAGTGGGAAGCAGCGGCCTTATGCCTTTATAGCAACATAACAGCATATCTATCCGGTCATTACCTGACGATTTAAAGCCATCGAAGGATGCCATAGCAAATTCAATGGCTTCAGTCGTTGCCACGTGCGACACAATATATCAGCTACGCCGAGTTGTTTTCTCCGTTTGAGGGCTTTAACCAACTTGCTGGTCGCATTCAGAATCGGTGAATCGGTCGACTTCGTACGGCGCGGCGTCCTAAGTAGCACCCTTAGACTCGGTTAGGTTAGGTACAAGTGGTTGGTATAAGCCACATGTAGGCCGCTACCTGAGAATCAACCGGTGCTTCTGATGAAGCGATTTGCAGATGAAGATCTCATCTGTAGAATCCGCAGCATGATGGCCGCAGTCTTCTACCTCCATCGCTGTAACATCGGCAGACTCTTCATCAGATTCCAGATCGAAGTCTGACATAGTCTCTCCAAGGTCTACAACGGGAACAGTATATTGCTATCTTCCCCAGTAATCTAGTTCACTTCACCGAGAGAGTCTCTTTAGTGATCATCGGCTCCAGGGTAGGGGGTTGCTCCGGGTTCGTCGTTACCATGGAGTTGGTTGATGCAACTTCAGAGGGTCTCTTAGATGAGTCCTCCCCGTCTTTTTGATAGATACCGAGCCTTTCTGAATCAAAGCCCAGAGAGATCATATTATTGGCCTCCGCTAGAGGTGCCAGGGAATCCTGATTAATTATGAAAGTAATCCATCTTAAGAGTCCCTTCACATCCTCTAGCTTGGTTATTTTCTAATCCTTAGTAGGAATTTGGGGATTGCAGTTTTGCACGAGTACCAACATTGCCTTAGGATCCTCGGGTTGGGCCGGTATAATGGCTCTAGCCGTAGGTCCATTCGGGATTTGGCTCAAGGGTACAGTGTCAAGTTGAGCTCCCTCCCAGACCTCGCCAACTCTGCTGAGTGCAAGCTTGAAAGGGTCCATTGACCTTTGGTCTTCGAAGGACATCAGCTTGATCCTGCCGTGATAGTAACCTGCATGAAGGATGATGTGAAAGGGTCCGGGGTATTCCTGCAGCAACGAGAAGTAGTTTTTAAGTAGCACATTGCTAATTAAGAGCCACTTCGCCGGAGGGACGTACCCATCCACATCAGTTCTAACGACGGTCGAGGCCTTTAGCACGTCGCGATAGAAGAGTTTTGTTTGGAATCTGGGGGAGATGTGACCGCGCTTTCTTTGAGGTGAAGAGAAGTACCTCAGCCGACCTCCGGCGCTTGCCATCTAGATCTTTACTGGATGAGTTTCCAGTGCTCTTGATCATACTTTCCGCCCAATCAAGAGCCTTTTTCCTCCTTTCCGAGAGCTGATCTCTTGGTATGTCCCGCAGCTTGTCCAATAACCTACTAGCCGCGCAACGTTCATAATATCGCGTTTTGGGGGCACTCAGGGCTGGGTCTCGAGGAGTGTTCCTCTCCCTATGGTCACCTGAGGGTGCTAGAACTGGCTTTTGTTTAGAGGCCGATGTCATAGCACCTTGCCGTTCGTCAGTACTTTGACCACCCCTTGAGGGTGTTGGACTAGGCTTTCGTACGTGGGCCGATGTCATAGCACCTTGTCGAATAGCAGCATTTCTACTGCTTCCTGAGGGCGTTGGGCCAGCCTTTTGTGCGTATGCCAATGTTTCAGCACTTTGTGGAGCGTCGGTCTTGGTACCGCTACCTGAGGATGCTGGACCAGGCTTATTTGTGGAGTCCAATCTCACAGCACCTCGCCGAGACTCAGCAGTTGTATTTGTGTCCGTATATTCTGCCGATCCTTTGTTTTCTTTTTTTATTATTATTTTCATTGTGTTGTCGCTACTGTGCTACTCGCACACGAGTAGCGCCTGGTGCTCAGGATACTCCGTTAACGACTGGGCTATTTTTGAGATGGGTCCTCAGCCTGTCTGATCCTCGGAACGGGTCGTGTAACACCTTGATCCGACCCATTTACCACATCTTGGCTTCATGTCCTCTCTGGGGTTACCCCGAGGGTCATTGATCTTTACTGGGCCCTTGCAACGCGTCGAGGTGTGTAGTCACGCAAGGGCACTCATAGACTATTACCTTCATGAATTTCATTCCTTAAACCTTCCCAGTTTGTCCACCCTTTCGTAAGGCTAGGTGGTTCTGGTGGTTCAAAGTTCTCTTCGACATTAGCGTAGCGACCAAATATGTCTTTTGCAACGAAAAAGTCGATAAGTTCAGGGGCTTTCGCAGTTGCTTTGCCAGTTGAGTAAAGGTTGCAAACGCAATCCATACCATCAAATACGTCTTAAACCCTTAGTTTGGTGTGTGTCCTTTGTTTATCGTTGCTGTCTGCTCGTCGTTACTTTCGTCTTTTCTTCTTTTGTTTTAGCCTTTTAAGGGGTTTTTCAGTATGCCTGTGTCAAATTACAAATCCTGTTTGAAAAACGACCTCCATTTCTACTACATCAAACAAATAGAAAGCCCTCAAGCCCTTCTTGTAAGCCTCATGGTGTGACTACAGTTCAATAAAGGATTGGAGGTTGACTACCCTAATGGCACCTATCGTCTGAGTTCATACCATTCACTACAGAAGCTCTTTTCGCCTCCGTATACGCAGTGAACAAATCACATTCAAAGATAAATGTTTACATTTCGCTCATTAGGCCTATGTGCCTCATTTCTCCTTGTTACTCCCAAGAAGTGATTAAGTGATCTCCATCCGCCTATTTTACGAGCAATTACTCGACAAACAACAACAATTTGCTTACGCGGCAGAATCAAAATTTCCACGTCGCAGAGACAGGATGACGGTCAATTAATAATCTTCCATCCATTCCCTACAGAAGGACCTTCTGTCTCGTGGCTCATTATGCGTATTCATTAGAACCGAGGCCATCATCCCTTTTCTGTTTGTTTCTTGGATTCCTGTGGGACTTAAGCTCTCAAGAGGGCAAGTTCAGGAAATCCTATTCTCCGTACGCCTCCACTCCGCCATTCCATTATGAAAATTGCTATAACTCGAAACTCGAACGAGTCAAGGGACCTCAAAGGGGAGTCCTTGTTGTTGTTTTTCTTTTTTCCTTTCGCTTGTCTTGACTTGTGTTCATCAACGTAAGTGCCATCATCGGTTTCACATTCATGCCGTAGTCATTGGCAGGAAGTAGTAAAGCCTGGTTCAGGATGAGAACACTTTTCTTCACAATAGTATCTTTTTATCCTACATTCCTTTTCCTGGTGGGGAGGATATCAATTTTTGTTTTTTGCTTTTGTGCACTCATCTAGCTTCTGTAGTGGTGTCTTTACCCTTTTTGTCCTTTCGAAGTTGATGGTTGAGGGCCTACTTTTACGTTTGTCGTCGGTTCTCGTCGTCGGCTTAACGTCGGATCCAGACTTGAATTGGTATCCTTGTAAGTGGAATGCAGCAGCTCGAATACCGTGTAGCCTGATTATAATTGTCAGCGCATATAATGATCCCACTTAAGGGGTGCAACAAAACGGCAAAAGTTACCGGATATCCACTTTCACTTGCCCTCTATCGCTGTAAGCTATACGGACTTGGCAGCTTACTTGTTGGCAGCCACCTCCACCAAGAGGTGGAGGTTGAGCGGCAACAAGACGATTCAAGCGGAATGTTAATAGCAACATAAAGGTGGGCCATCAAGGTGAATTTGGTCAAATGAAAGATTAAAGTGGATGCAGTCGGTTGGGAGGAATTCTATGCCGATGGCGATGTTGATGGCGTTGGGGTTTCTCTTTTTTACGGTTTGTGCGGTCCATTATGGACGTGGTTCAGTTCTGTTTTGTTTCCGTTTCATTCGGATCTCCTTTTCTGTTTTATTTGCACATTACTTTCCGCTTCCGGTTTGGCTTTTGTTCACACGAAAATAGGACGAAATGGGCGGAGGGTACATAAAAAAACAACAAAGATCCTAGACGATTGCCGCTGAGTTGCCAGTAATTATTTGCTTCGATATTAATTCACCTGGAAGGAATAGGGTCGGTTTTTGTTGTTCTTGAGCCTTTCCTACTCTAGTGTGGTCCTTTTTTTTTGCCTGTCGGTTTGTAAGTAGCCTTGGGTTAACAAACCGCCGCGCATTGAATCTGTTGTAAATGATCACCTTGATTTGACGAAAGGGATTGAAAAAAAAAACACGAAAAAGGTGATTAGTGAATCCTTTACGCTGGAAGAAAGCACAATTAATCAAATGGGAAAAGGATGCCATTTCAATCTCTTTTTCGGCAGCAATCGATTGAGTTCTTAAGTAACGTTCAATATTGCCCCAAATCCTTGAATGCATGATTCCTGCTTGCATGACTTACCAAATTGACAGCCATCCAATGGCTGAATTCATATGAGTAAATGCAGGCGTCTGAAATGGAACGGGTTTTCAAAATCTGATTGATCGATTGATGCCTATTTCCAAATGGAAAACCATAATGGTTTGAAGTGTAGGGAAATCTGCATGACATAAGCATCCGGAAAACAATCAGCATCATCCACCATTGTCATGCCGTCGTTGAGTTATGAATGCAGTTTTTCCTCATGCCATTCCATCGAAATCTATGATGGAATTCTAAAACAAATACGAATCAAGAATCAATGTGAAGTGTAAAGGAACAGAGAGAAAGAAGAAGGATTGACCGCATGGACAACGACATGGAAACAATAGACTGACATTTTCGGAAATTTGCCGAACGAATAGCGCTGGAGGATGGATTGGTACATGCTCATCGGTGGTCTGATATGTCACCCCGCAATATGGGATTTATGATGCGGAATCTACTGTACGAGAGCTTAGTGAGAGATGATTGGATGGTTTCAAAACCGGCGGTAGATAGAGGATGGTTTGTCAGTTTGGCGTTTTGTCGGTGAGGTTTATGAGAGGCTTTTCGGCACTACAGACATAAGCATGCGGTACTCCTAGAAAGCCTATTAGTTAGTATTTTAAAGGTTTTGATATTTTTGAACAAAAATCGATTTCTCCTGTGTCTGTTTAATGGTATGCGACTTATGATTTTTGCATTTGGCTTATAATTCGCAGATAAACTTGTCTTCTAGTGGTCTATTAATATTTGAAACGTTCTTAGTCATGTCACATCATTCAAAGCAGCGACCAGGAAGCCCAAAGGGCAATCTTGGAGGAACTACTGCGAAAATATCAAGGCGGTCTCCGAAGCTTCAAGAATAAGGAAGATTCTGGCTTCGGTCCCGTACAACCCAAGTCACCTTATGCGGAGTGACGGTTCCTGAACGACCTCCATCACGGAAGCCCTGGAACTTCTTCTGAACGTGCTCCCAACCTGGTTAACAAGCCTCTAAAGCCTCTGGGCTTTAAAAAGCTTTGAACCTTACCAGTCTCCTGAACTGGATGGGATCAGACCAGCAGAGCTCCAGCAGGTAGCAGATCTCATCCTTCCCTCGATTGTGGTAATATATAAGAGTTGCCTCTCCTTATCCTACATCCTCAGCAAGTGGATGGTAACCAAAGTCATTTTCACACCGAAAGCAGGCAAAAGCTCCCACACGTATGCAAATGACTTGGAGCCTGTTAGTCTTACTTCTTTTCTATTAAAAAGTCTAGAGAAGATTGTAGATGCACACATTTGTTACAGCTGTATCTCAGGAAAGCTGTCAGATAACCAACATGCCTACAATAAAGTCAAATCGGTGGAAACAGCACTACACTCACTGGTCAGCAAAATAGAAAGGTCAGTGGAACATAAGGAATATATTCTAGTGGCCTTTCTCGATATTGAGGGCGCCATTAACAATGTTCAACCATGGGCCGTCACCAAAACGCTGTCTGTTCTGGGTGTTACTGGTACGACAACTGCTAACACAAATAGTCGTCAAAGCCAACTTCGCTGGTGCCGTCTCAACTAGAATGGTCAGCAGAGGTACACTACAGGATGGAGTACTCTCCCCTCTCCTCTGGAACGTGGTGGTCAATGAAATACTACTGTTGCTAGAACAGGAAGGGTACTCTGTGACCGTCTATGTTGATGACATTGCTACTGCCGCCACAGGAAAATTTCTCAGCACTCTAAGCGATCTAATGCAGGGTGCATTACATACAGTAGAAACCTGGATGCAGTACTTTTGACTTGGAGTCCATCCTAAGAAGACCGATATAGTACCGTTTACAAATGAATATAAAATTCCGCCCTTCAACCCACCAAGGCTGGGTGGAACCCAATTAATAATCAAAGATCAGGCGAAATACCTAGGTCTAATCCTTGACAGGAGGCTGAACTGGAAACCCAATATTCTTGATGGTGTCAAGAAAGCAACCACTGCCCTCTACAGCTGTAAGAAAGTGGTGCACTGGCTCTATACAGTGGTCATAAGGTCCAGGTAATATGATCCATGTAGTATTACAATGGGCCGACTTCGGTCTACGTGTGGCTTATGCCAACCACTTTTACCTAACCTAACCTAGTCATGTTACGTTTGTGACCACCAAGAGAGCTCCATTGTGGATTTTATTCTTAATAAGTTGAAACAGGGTGTTAAATACTGCACACAAAAAAATACTGATTTCAGCTTGAAACCCAGTAATTTGCCTACTGGATTAATGACTAAGCTCGTGCTTTCTAGATTTTCCAATGTTAGTCCACTTAAGTTCTCAACGGGGTGCTCGACTTTCTTAAGCAAACTTTGTCTTGTTCCAATATGAAATACATTCCATATTGTTTTCTTCTTCTTCTTCGTGGCGTTACAGCCAGCACGATCTTTTTCCAGCTGTCTCCAGTCACGTACACCCAGTTGGTTGAGGTTCTTCTCCACTTGTGTGCGTCGATGGCGTCGTCTGTTGCGTTGCCCCAATGGCTGGTTGCCCAATTAATACGAAAAACAGCGATTAGCAAGAGTTATTCGCACAACATAATGGGCTCGGGGTAAGCCCCCAGAAGACGGAGCTTGTGCTTTTCACCAGAAAGCATACGATCCCGGAAACATGCCCAATCCCTCTACTTGGCACCAGGTTTACCTACTCTTCTAGTGCCAAAAACCTTAGTATTGTACTAGATAGAAAACTAATTTGGAAGGACAATAGAATCGAGCGTGCGAAAAAAACAACTATAGCTCTCTACACTTGCAAGAAAGCCTAAAGGAAAAAATGGAGATTAAACCTTTAACTTACCCAATGGCTATACATTACAGTTGTTAGACCTATTTTAATGTAAGGAGTGATAGACTGCACTGGACAAGACAATATGCCATAAGCAAATCGAGAAGGTACAAAGGCTGGCATGCATGTGCATCACCGGGGTGGACCTTAGCCCCAATGGCAGCGCTTAACGTGATACTCCACCTAAGCTCACTTGATATACTTGGCAACCAGATTAAAAGACAGCCCAAATTGACGAGCTACATCACTGGCCAATCCTCTATCCTGAGCAACAGAATAACTTTGGCAGAACACTCTGACCACATTGAGCCCACCACAGTCTTTGAGAAGAAATTCAAAATAACATACCTGGACAGACGGAACTGGTCTCGCCAGGCGCAACCTCGCAAGAGCTGCGTGGACTTCTACACCAACGGGTTAAAAAACCAAACCTGAGCCAAGCTCTATAGTTACCGGATCATTGCAGTGTTTTTCAGGCGGAGCTGTTAACAGTAAAGGAGGGCCTGTCTTGGCTGAAGTGGAACGTAATGTCTACTACGGATATTCGAATCCTCACAGACAGTCAAGCAGCCTTGAAATCAGTGGAGTCTTATGTGTACACTTCAAAAGTTTAATATTGATTAAAAGTTTTATTTCAGAACTTGGAAATAATGCTAAGGATAGGTCTTTCTTATCGGAAGGTTAAAACAAGAGGCCTCGAACCAGAAATCAAAAATGTCCCGCCCTTGGTGTGGTGTGTTACCTGCAAGAAATTTCGAGACTCGCGGCTCCGTTCACTGTCCAATAGGGATCGCTAACATTGGGTACGTTCACGATTGCAATGAATGATTTTTTTCTCGATACTACAAAAGTAAGTCTTGACTGCCGCCTATCTCTTAACGAGATGGCCGAACAGTTTAATGTTCATCTCCTATGGGTACTAAGACACAGCGATATCTCAGGAAATTAACGAGCCAACGCACTCGCCAGAAAAGGAACGACGCAACAATCAAACATGACATGCGCAGGTATACCTCTAGCAGCCATTAAACTCAAAATTATAAGCCTTGCCATGGGTTGAAGTCTGCCTTCTGCAGTCGATTCTCCTTAAAGACAGGAGGAATGCTGCAGATTTTTTGCAGACATCAGGGCATACGCGCTTAGTCATCCTGCAACCCGGACAATCCCTCCATCTACGGTTGTGTGTGTTAAATACACAATCGTTAATGTAGGAATTTACCGTGAATGCAGGTAGACCTAGAGTGGGTTCAGGTCCTGAAAAGCTCTCTTCTGAACCCATTCTAGCGAGTTCATCAGAGATCTCATTTCCTGGGATCCCATAGTGGCCTGGAATCCATACAAGCCTTAATGAATTTAGTCTGCCGACTCTGTTCAAGAAGGACTTGAGTTCAAGCACTAATTTAGAGCTAGTTAAGGTTACACACAGCTTTTAGTGCAGCTTGGCTGTCACTACGGAGGCATAAGCTTTCCCCCTTCCACCTGTGTTTCACAACATAGTGCATGGCCATTAGGATTGCGTATGTCTCTGATAGGAAGACAGACGCATACTTTCCTAACGAGAAGTGCAGTCGGATGTTTTCGCGTTCAAAGAAGACTCCAGCACCGGACCCCCGCCTAGACCTGGAGCCATCCGTGAAAATGCGAAGACTATCCTTTCCAGGTTCAGTATCCAGCCATAGCCGTTTCTGACGCCATGGAAACTCGACTCTGAAATTACGACGCAATAGGATAACGGGCGTCAGTGCGTCAGAAGGCATGTCCATGAGACAGGGGTCGCAGGACAATTCTTGCGCAAGCACACCGTTATTCCTATACGAGTTGTATCAAAGGCCATTCCTCTTCAGACGAGACATGGCTTTCAGAGCACACCCTCTGATAAATATATCAAGAGGTGGAAGGTTCATCACAACATCTAGAGCAGCGCCCGGCGTGCTGGGGAAAGCTCCCGTGCAGCTGAGACAAACCGTTTTTTGGAGAATCGACCACCATGCACCATAACAGCGGAGACAGTACGCCACCTTGAGGGCAGCCTCTGTTTACGCCGGTTTTGACACATTGGTCGAGGCCTGCATCAGCGGTCAATGTCCAGTGCATGAGCATTGCCTTGATCCAAAGGACCAGTGATTCATCTACGCCATGATGTCTGGCAGCGTTGCACATGCTGTCAAAAGTTGCGTTATCAAAAGCTCCCTCAATGTCGATTGAAAATGCCCAGCGCGTACTCTTTCCTTTCGAGCGCGCATTCAATTCGCCCAACTAGGTTCTGAAGCGCAGTCTCGCAAGATTTTCCGCGCTGGTAAGCATGTTGCATCTCCGAAAGAGGGTGCATTCGAAGGGCAACTTTTCGCACGTGCAACTCTACCAATCACTCGATGCTTTTCAGCAGGAAGGATGTTAGACTAATTGGTCTGAAGCTCTCTCCATGCTTTTCAGCAGGAAGGATGTTGGACTAATTGGTCTGAAGCTCTTGGCAAGTGAGTAGTCCTCTTTTCCTATTTTGGGAATGAAGACCACTTTCACTGTGCGCCAAGGAATGGGTATGTGAGCAAGTGCTAGACTAGCAGTGAAAATTCTTTTCAGGGTAGGAAGCAGCTGCCTTATACCTTTTTGCAGCATAACAGGATATATCCCGTCGGTGCCCGGCGATTTGAAGCCATCGAAGGATGCCAGAGCAAATTCAATAGCTTCGGTCATAACCACGCGCGACGGAATGTACCATAATCATGGCTTACTTGATAAACTATTTTAGGCTGTCATTCAAAGCCTGAAACTTATCCAACAAGTTGCAAAACCTCTCATCTATCATTCAGCAACACTTTCATCACTTGTCGTCCTACAAAGAGTGGGTATGTTAGAGTGTATCTATTGTCATACCAACTTTCCTCGACCACGTAATCTCAAATTTGATCCCCACTTGCCAGGGCACATGCATTCATTAAACAGACTGGTCAACACCCAGAGCTCATCAACAAATAAACTGAACTAATAGTACGTTTCAGGAAAACACAACAAACGCCCCAACAATACTCATACTTTAAGCTTGGAGTCCATTTATCTCCCTCGTCTTGGGCTTGGTCGTATCATCCGAATCTAACGTCCCCCCAAAGGACCGAAAATTATCTTCCAGTGTCCTCTCGAATATCCATAATTAAGGAAAAATACTTGTTGGATAGAAAGCGAATGGTAGAGTGGCAGATTCTCCGATGAATCTGTTTGTCGAATCGGTGAGAGTCAAAAGTTGCATCGTTAGCTATTCATTAAGATGCCAGAATCATGAATGTCCGCCGAGATTTGTACACTATACCCAAACATATATACGGGAAGCCCTTGTACAAGATGAAGAAGAGATGGATGAGATGGATTGTATTATACATGCAACGAGGGATAGTAACACTACAGAAGGACAAGATAAACACTTTCGAAGATTTATGTATCTGCAAATACACTAGACTCTCTATACTCGTCTTGTTGAGTGGTTTATTTTGCCATGTACACTTGTCGTATGTGCGGAATATAAGGATGTCCTGACGTATTCTAATTGAGCGAAAACATGTGTTTTCGTAGCTTGTTGAGTTACATGTTTGAAATGGATGGAGAGTGATAGTTCCATGCACTTTATTAAAACTGGAATGTGATGGATTGTTGTCAAATGGGATGGCATGTGCATAGATAGACGAATGATGGAAGGAATTGGAATTCAATGAAGACTGATTGCAGAGCATTCTGGTAAGGGATTTCGATGGTGGTCGTCCGTATGGATTGGTAGTGACACTGAGATGAAGGTCATGTTGCTTGGGGCTCTAATCAAATCAAGAGGTATTGAACAGGGTGAGATTGGGATGTTCACAGGACGCTGGAGAAAATGTCAAGGTTCAAGGAAGGGATTTGAATTACAATTTTTTTGATATCATATCTATGACGGTACATTCTAGTAATTTGCTTTATTGGAATGAATGATTATTGAGGACATTATTTGACATGACTTGACAGGGAGTATAATAAAACGAAATGTCATTCAGCAATCTTTTTGTTGAGGTTAGGTTTGGTCAATTTATTTATTTACTTACTTACTTACTTATCAGGCCAGCGACCCATGGAGGATCTGAGCCTGAGCTATAGCTGCCTTCCATCCTTGACGGTCCCGGGCACGCTGCTTCCAGTTGTCAAGACCAAGATGTCTTACATCCGCGATTACTTGGTCTTTATACCGGAGGATCGGTCTTCCTCTTCTTCTCGAACCAGAAGGCTCGGAGTCGAAGACCCTCTTAGCTGGAGCGTTGATGTCCATGCGCTCGATGTGGCCGAGTCAGTGTAGTCGACGGATCCTTGCCTTCCGGACTACATCCACATCTTGGTACAGCTCGCAGAGTTCGCGGTTGTGTCTTCTTCTCCATTCACCTTCCTCACAGACAGGACCAAATATCCGGCGCAGAATTTTTCTTTCGAAAGAACCCAAAATCAGCTCCGTTGTCCTGCTTATCGTCCAGCTTTCGGCTCCGTACAGCAAGACTGGCAGAATAAGCTTTTTATAAAGCATGACTTTGGTCTTTCGAGTGAGGAGTTTTGACCCCAGTTGTTTGGACAAGCCGAAGTAGCAGCGGTTGCCAATGCCGGATCTCCACTGTGGTGTCATTTGTGGAATTTACGTTTACCCCGAGGTAGACAAACGCCTTAACTACCTCGAAATTGTAGCTGTCAATGGTTATATTTTGTCCCAGGTGGTGAGCGACGGATTGGTTTTTGCTTGACAGCATGTATTTCGTTTTGTCCTCATTGATATTAAGGCCAACTCGTTTCGCCTGTTCTTCAATCGCCGTGAATGTTTCCACAATGCCACGGCGAGAACACGCAATGATGTCGATATCATCCGCGTATCCTAGCAGCTGGATGGACTTGTAAAAGATAGTGCCTTCCCTGTTGACGCCTGCCCGTCGCACTATCTGCTCCAGCACCAAGTTGAAGAAGTCACATGACAGCGCATCTCCTTGCCGAAATCCGGTGCATGACTCGAATGGTTCCGAGGTCCTAGAACCGAGTTGCACGGTGCATCGCGTGTTTTTTAGCGTGGCGCGACACAACTGGATCAGTTTTACCTGGATCCCGAATTCGGCCATCGCCCCAAACAGTTCTTCACGATGAATGCTGTCGTATGCGGCTTTGAAATCGATGAAAAGATGGTGTGTATCGATTCGAAACTCGTTGGTCTTTTCCAGGATTTGTCGAAGTGTGAACATTTGGTCTATAGTTGATTTGCCGGGCCGGAGGCCGCACTGGTGGCTGCCGATTAGTGCGGTGCAAAATGGTTTTAGAAGTTCACACAATACGCTGGACAGGATCTTGTATGCGACATTGAGCAGGGATATACCTCTATAGTTCTTGCAAGAGGTAGGATCGCTTTTTTTGTGGATGGGGCATAGGTTTGCAGCTAGGATTAATTCATCAAAGACACAAATATATTGTCGACTAACCTTAGTTCAGTATGTGACCAAGGGGATTTTTTGGATGAAAATCATGTCTGTTGTATGGGAGCCCCCCTAAAATATTGATTTTGTTCTGTTTTTAGTACTTGGTAGCGGCAACAGAAATACATCATCTGTGAAAATTTCAACTCTCTAACTATCACGGTTCATGAGATACAGCCTGGTGACAGACGGACGGACGGACGGACAGCGAAGTGTTAGTAATAGGGTTCCGTTTTACCTTTGGGTACGGAACCCTAAAAAGCAGTACGTAAAAAGTCCAGTTTGGTTCTCAGACCACCAATGTTTTGATAGTATATATTAAGATTTTTTGCAGCTAGATTACCACGGGATTCTTGCCTTCCTCCATGTTTTTTGGGCGCGGTATAAATGGTTCCAATTGTACTCTAAATGGCCAAAATTCGCTATTGAACACTTTTTCATATGCACAGGAGGGAAGTCCCAGTTTGAAATTTATAAAGCGCATTGAAGAAATATCAGCGTCCTTTCAAATTAGCTTTGGCAGGCCTATTCGTCACTTAATATCCACACTGAGTGGTAAGAGAAACGCATATTCGCTTTATTCTCCTACCTCATCCATTGGGACAAGGTTTTAATTTTCCCCGAATGACCGCTATTTCTCTATACAGAAAACATCTGTTAACCATTCTCTTAGAGAACCGAATTACCGTCAACTAAATTGGCGTTCTTTCAAAATGAATAAATTCATTTATCCCTAATTGAGAACCTTGTGACATTTCATTGAAATCACATTATCAGCACCCCAACCGAAATCGATAAAAAAATAGAAAAATTAAAACAATTTTGCAAATCCTCTCTTACCTTTCCACCTAGAATCTATAATAAATTGATTTATTGTATTCCATATAGCATTCATATTGAATGAATCAACGAAATTAATCCCACTCTTCTCCCTCGTAAAATATGTCAATTTAGCAATGTCGCCCCACTGGCCCTCGGTTTCCGTGTCCCCCGACTCCTAACTTAATCCGCTCCTGTGCGTTCGACCATTCTATAACGTTAAAAATAATATTGAACGAAAAAAAATAGCTTTTTCCGTTTTTCTTTTATTTTCTTTATTATTTTTCGATAATTTATTTTGATGTTGCGTGTTGTTTTTTAGTCAGTGCCATTTGAATTATGATTCATTTAAAGTTTTATGGAAAATATCGAGGCTATTGGCTGAAATCGCTGTCAGGACATTCGAGAGTAGCAAAAAAACTGTTATTAGATTGGCTGTTACTAGCCAAATCCATTATTTCGTGACAACGTCTATTATACGATCTTATGAATGAAGTATAAATATTATATATTCAACAATTACATATAATTTTTTTATTGATTTCAATGTTTTATTTTCATATTACAGTATTATACATGTATTTAATTGAATAAGACAATTTTATACTCAAACGTTTAAGTGTTCTTTATTTCTAATATTCTATCAACAATAGGTCTATGATATGATTTTATTTGATTTAATTCCACTAAACGACGCCGAATTTTATTTTATCTGACATGTTGATCATTTTCGCGCGAGCTCACTACTACACATTCGCTAGGCCACGCCTACTCACACGGTTAGTCTACATTTTTCTGCGTTTTTTGCGTTTCGGCATCCCATATTTCAGCGCTAACCGATTTAATAGACGTTGTCACGTCAAAAACAATAAAAAAATGGAAAAACACCTCGTTACATCAAATCCGTGGCGAGCAAAAGTGGAAATGAGCAGGCAAAAAAGGGAAAACTTTTATTTTTTGAAAAATGTGCGATGTGATTGAGTTAATTTATTTTTTTCGTTGCGTTGCCCTCCTTATCGATAACAATAAATTTGTGCAAATGGGAAATGGATGACGAGAGGAGGAGGAAGGGGAAGGTGTTTTGATACAACCTCGGAGTGGTGATTAAAGGCCGGGAGGCTATGACTGATGTATGAGGATAGGCGGTGGGTAATGAACTGATAAATCGACTATCAGTGGTCACCTGGCTACGTACATATGATGCCCCAACGAATGAGCTTACACTGACTCTTTAACCATTTGTAGTTAAGCACTTTTGGAAATCCTCCATTGGCCTCCGACCTTGTATCTCTCATAAATTGAGAGAAGCCAACTATGGTCTTTCTACCTCTCAAAATCCTGGAGTGGAGCAATCAATTTCAGGTCGATAATCACTAACTACTTGCTGATGTTTAGATCGCATACCGGAGGTTACCAGAGCCTACTGGGAGCAACTGAGCGAATGACTCTCCGGTATATCAAACATTTTTGGCTGCATTGCCGCTCAGGCTACCTGCCACCTGCGACAAGAAACCTGTGAAACTGGCCACCATACGCCAGTGTGAGCAGAAAAAGGCAGCAACCGATGAGGTGTACCAAAAAGGTGCTGCAGCGAAAAACCAGCGCAGCGCGAGAGGAGTAACGAGAATCTTCGCGACCTCCCAGCAATATATCGAGGAGCCGTGTCTTTTATAAAAAAGCTAAAAGACACCCAGGTTCTTGCTACTTTCGAAGGTAGGGAATAGGGGATGTTTTCAAGCAGCATTTCTAGCAGCTGCATTGCATAACCAAGAATGAGTGATAGGGGCTGAAGAAATCCCAACTCCAGCCAATGAAGCAGTCCTCCCACCAAGCATTGAAGAAGTGGGCACAGCTATTCAAAAGATGAAGAACTATAAGGCCGCAGGCTGAGGTGGCTTGCCATCAGAGCTCTTCAAGTCGGGCGGTGATGTTTTTGTAGGGAGCATGAACCAGATCATCTGTAAAAATTGGAAAGATGAAAGCATACCCGACTACTGAAATACCAACTCTATTTACCGCATCCACAAAAAAGGCGATTCTACCCCTTGCAAGAACTATAGAGGTATATCTCTGCTCAATGTCGCATACAATATCCTGCCCAACGTATTGTGTGAACGTCTAAAGCCATTTTGCACCGCACTAGCTACCAGTGCGGCTACCGGCCCGGCGAATCGACTATAGACCAAGTCTTCACACTTCGACAAATCCTGGAAAAGACCAAAGAGTTTCGAATCGATACACACCATCGTTTCATCGATTTCAAAGCCGCATACGACAGCATTCATCGTGAAGAACTGTTTGGTGCGATGACCGAATTCGGGATCCCGGGAAAACTGAACCAGTTGTGTCGCGCCACGCTAAAAAAATACGCGATGCACCGTGCAACTCGGTTCTAGGACTTCGGAACCGTTTGACACTTGTACCGGATTTCGACAAGGAGATGCGCTGTCATGTGACTTCTTCAACCTGGTGCTGGAGCAGATAGTGCGAGGGGCAGGCGGCAACAGGGAAGGCACTATCTTCTAAAAGTCCGCTAGGATACGTGGATGATATCGACATCATCGCGTGGTCTCACCGTGACATTGTGGAAGTATTCACGGCGATTGAAGAACAGGCGAAACGAGTTGGTCTTACGGTCAATGAGGATAAAACGAAGTACATGCTGTCAAGCAAAAACCAATCCATTGCTCACATCCTGGGACAAAATATAATAATTGACAGCTACAATTTCGAGGTAGTTAAGGAGTTTGTCTACCTCGGGGAAAACGTAAATTCCACAAATGACACCACAGTAGAGATCCGGCATAGAATCGCCCTTGGCAACCCCTGCCACTTCGGCTTGTCCAAACAACTGGGGTCAAAACTCCTCACTCGAAAGACCAAAGTCATGCTTTACAAAACGCTCATACTGCCAGTCTTGCTGTACGGAGCTGAAAGCTGGACGATAAGCAGGACAGCGGAGCTGATTTTGGGTTCTTTCGAGAGAAAAATTCTGCGCCGGATATTTGGTCCTGTCTGTGAGGAAGGTGAATGGAAGAGTGTGGATGTGGATGTAGTCCGGAAGGCAAAGATCTGTCGACTACACTGTCTCGGCCATCGAGTACATGGACATCGACGCTCCAGCTAAGAGGGTCTTCGACTCTGAACCTCCTGGTTCGAGAAGAAGTGGAAGACCGAACCAGGTAATCGCGGATGTAAGACATCTTGGTCTTGATAACTGGAGGCAGCGTGCCCGGGACCGTCAAGGATGGAAGGCGGCTATAGCTCAGGCTCAGATCCTCCATGGATCGTTGACCTGATAAATAAGTAAGCACGCTAGTGAAAGAGGACCTCATTAGAGACTGGTGGCGAACGGCCGTGCTAGCTGGAGAGGTTTTTTAAAAGAGGCCCAGGTTCACCATGAACAATATAGCGCCGAAGGAGAAGAAGAATCACCACATATTAGTGGACCTTAAAACCACATACCGTAACGTACATCGAGGAAATGCTAAACACTGTCATACCTTGTAATATCAAAGTGCAACTTAGACATAGCAATACGTTGGAGCCGAATTCTATCAGCGAAGGTTTTTCGATTTTTATCTTGAAGAAGACCGTATCTCAGAAGGCATATGATGACAAACCGACCGAAAGAAACAATATACTTACGGAAGCTTATACACTAATTATCTGTCTTTTGGGGGCCTTTAATGAGCCCAGCGATCTTATCTTCATTAATAAGCATGGATCATTGCTTAATCCTGTAGAGCCAGTGAAATTTGAAGGATCACCTCCAACCGTCTACTATATTATTTCGTGGCTGAAACAAAACCTTAAGTTCATATTTGCAAGGAATAGATGGTCTGCAAGGGAAGAAGAAATTAAAAATTGGCTCATTGGGGTTAAAAAAGTATATAGAACAAAAAAGCGCATACGTACATGAAACAAAAATATATTTTTTCTATTAAACAAAAAAATAAATAGAAATTAAAACAAAATATAAAAACGGATAAAGCAAAACTGAAATATATCCTTCGACGGAATTTTCATATTTTATTTATGATTTCATTTTGAAGTTTTAGTTTTCTTTAAATTTTTATTTACCACTTTAGTTTAACATCGAATAAATTTAATATGCATTTGTTTAATACTTACTGATTAAGTTTTAAATAAATGTGTTTTGGGTTTGGTTTTGTGTTTAATGTATGTCTTAATGTTATATATTTAGTTAAACATATGCATTTAGTTTTTATTTAGTAATATATATATTTAGCTTACATCAATTAATTTAAAATGTATTTTGTGTGTTATATATTTATTTTATTTGGGATGAGGGGGGAATTTAATTCTCAACTACTTGCGGTGTTAGTTCTAATTGTTTGTAGTTTTTTTTTTTTTTTTTGCTAAATGGGAATTTGTTTTTTAATTTATATATATATATGATTTATGTATGTATATACGAGTATATTTATTTTTTATGTTAAATATAATGCTATTTGGATTTTAATAAGAAAATTGTCATTTTTATTTTATTTTTTAATATATATATGTATATATATACTTTAAAAGATTTTTTAATTTATTATTTTGTTTTTATGCTTTGTTTTTTCTTTTTTGTTTTTTTTTTTTTTTTTGAAAAATGTTAACAATTTGTTTCATACACTTTAAATAGTTAGTACACATTCAACATGTGATTGATGTTTTTTTTTGTTTTTTTTGTTTTCTGTACGTGTGTTTGGTATGAAATGTATATTTAAGAATATGCTTGCACATTTATATTGTTGTTCATATTTAACGGTGTAAAGTCCGGTTGTGTGTGTGTGTGTTTTTTTGTTTTTTTAATAAATGGTATTAAGCTAGCAATAAATAAAATAAAGAATACGGAGGATGTAAATCAGAGACATGTACGAGTATGTAGATATTTTAACAGAATATAGTTATTTAGCGTTAAAATATTGTTTTTTGTTTTATAAATATTTTAATACATTAATATTTAACAACAAACACTGGTCCAGGATAAATCCATTTATTATTTGCTTTAAGTTTGCATTCATTTAACATTATCGGTTTCGCATTTTTTTTTTGTTGCTTTTGTTTTCTGTATTGTATTGAGCAGTTTTTTTTTTCTTTTACATTCATCAATTTGTTTAAAAATTTTCTACATGCTTTTGCTTTAGTTATATGTTTTTCTTTATTTAATTAAATCATGCAAGTTTTTTTTTTAACTATTTTCGGTCTTTTTTCGTCATCGAAATAATATTCAATTTTTAAAAAGACATTATTTGTGTTCTCTTTGTTTTTGCCGTTGGGTTTTTTATTTTTTAAATTTTTGTTTTATTTGTTTTATATTCACTAAAGGTACGTTTAGACATAGTTTCATCTTATTTTATTTATTCGCTTTAGTTGCCTATGTTAATGTGACATCTAATGGCATACATCCATTTGTTTGCTTTTTTTTCATGAAAGATTGAAACTGAAACCATAAAAAGCTCTCTCTTTTGTTTATGCTCTTGCTCTTTTTATTTTGTCTATTATATTTTTGAAACTTGATTCTAACATATGTTTTTTTGTTTCCATTTATTTACTAGCGCCTTTTTGGGTTATATATACATGCGTTTTATTTTAATTGACATTTAATTTAATTTTAAATATTTTCGTTTTATAGTAAGAAAACATATTTAAAAAAAAAAAAGATAATAACCGGAGATTCGTTGTTAGCGAAAATTATTTTATTTTGGTTTGGAATTTATTTTTCAGAAATAGGTAAATATAAACGGAATTTTAGAAAGCTTTTAAGGCAGAATGGGGAGTCAATATTTCAGGTTATCAGGCTAATGAGTTTTTTCCTTTTTCTTATATTAAGAAATTTGAAATCGAAAATGTTCACTTTCGAGGGATTCTTTTTGAAATTAAATATATAAATTACGCTCACAAGGGGATTTTTAGATTTAACAGAAGAGGGAAACTATCATTATCTTCTATCCTTGCCACCAATTTAAATTTTTAAACAGGAGTGTTGGTAAGAAAATCCTAGACAACAGAATCTTTTTTGCAACTACTATCAAGGATGCTTGCTAAAAATCCTTCTTAAGAATTCTGCACATAACACAAACAATGTCAATAACAAAGGCATGCTCTTGGCATTCCGCACTTTACTAACTCAATAGTCTTCCATCTCTTGGCTTTGTTCACTCTATTTTCATATCTCCCCTTCCCAACTACAAAAGGTTAAGCAAACACTATCAGATAAACAAGCAACAAATTGAGTTTACTATCATCGGTCTGCTGTACACCGTGCATAACCCATTGCTTCGTACATGGCCCAATGCCTTATGACATTGGCTTCCGCGAGTTCTGCGTGCATTCCTTTGTAGGGAAATGTGACTTGAATTGTATGCAAATGCATTGAAACAAAAAAAGCAGAAAGCGCACATTTTGAGGTTATGTTTCCTTTTAATTCTACGCGCAAATATTCACAAAAGAGCAACCGGGATGCAGATGTATGCATTTCCTTTGTCGCGAACAGTTCTTTCTGTTTTGTTTTTTTAATAATTCGCATATTTGTTTTGTGTAACCGAATGGGAATGGCGCCCGGTGAGAGTCCCACACCGAGCTTGTCATTTTGTTTTTGTATTCATATTTCCATTTTGATTAAAGTCTATTTATTTACTTTCCGATGACAAGAATAAATATGTAAATTTGTGTACATTCTGAAAATGCAACAGGAGCGCAGGACATACACAGTTTATTTAATCGAAAAGGATGCAACTCTATACAAACAGACAAAAAAAAAAAAAAGTAAACCTAAAATAAACACAGCCGGGTATGGCGACATGTCTGGATGGAATAGCATCCTTTCGGTAACCAAGAGACACTATCAGAGAGGGGCGAGGTAAGACTAAAGGACGAAGAAGAATAACGAGCTGAGTGTACATACATATACATATAGTGATAGGGATGGATGAGGATTAAGATGTTTGTATTAAATATTTGAGTTATCCTTTTGCCTGGAGTGATTTTCATTTGAGTTTATTATAATTTTGATAACAAGGACTTAAACGGAATTTCTCGAGCTTATCCATCCGGAGAAAATTAATTGACGACCGTCGTTGGAACTTTCATATTTCCCGACGAGTCTCGAGTTAATGTCGATGCGAGTAGGATGTGGTAAGAAGGAGGGCGACTAAGTTTGTTTTGTTAACCAGAAGAGTTCGATCGCTTTAAGGACTTTTTACTTTAACTCGAGTATTTCTTAAAAATGCGACCAGGGATGAGACTGATTAAGTAATTTGATCGAAATTAGCTTGTGCGGCTCTTGCGTGACTACACACCTCGACGCGGTGCAAGGGCCTAGTAAAGGTCAATGACTCTCGGGGCAACCCCAGAGGAGACATGAAGCTAAGATGTGGTCAAATGGGCCGGATCAAGGTGTTATACGACCCGTGCCGATGATCAGCCTGGCTGGGGGCCCATCCTAAAAATAGCCCAGTCGCTAACGGAGTATCCTGAGCACCAGGCGCACTCAGGATTACTTAGCCCCCCCCTGCGTAATGCGGATCTCTGCGCGGGGGTGGTATTCCCTTTCTCCGCTACTCGTGGGACTAATATGAACAAGAACAATGACAAAAGCAATAACAATAATAATGACAACAACAACGACGACAACAACAAAATAGGAAACAAGAAACCGGCAGAATGTACAGAAACAAGTACAACTGCCGAGTCTCGGCGAGGTGCTGTGACAGGGGCCCCCACAAAGCCTGGTCCAGCATCCTCTGATAGTGGTATCGTGACAGTCGCTCTACAAGGAGCTAAGACACTGGCATATGTACAAAAGCCCGGTCCAACACCCTCAGGAAGCAGCATAAATGCCGCTATCCGACAAGGTGCTACGACATCGGCCCTCGTACAAAAGCCTGGTCTAGCACCTTCAAGGAGCAGTCACAATACGAAAGAAAGGCAAGGTGCCAGGACAGTGGCCGACAAACAGAAGCCTGGTCCGGCACCCTCAGGTGTTAACAAGGGGAGGAATGCTCCTTGCGACCCAACCCTGAGTGCCCCCAAAACAAGCTACAAACAACGTCGCGCGGCTAGTAAGCTAGTGGAAAAATTGCGTGACATACCAAGAGATCAGCTCTCGGAAAGGAGAAAAAAGGCTCTTGACTGGGCGGAATGCACAATCAAGAGCTTTGGTAACTCATCCGTTAAAGAGCAGGATGGCAAGCGCCAGAGGTCGGCTGAGGAACTTCCCTCCACCTCTAAGAAAGCGCGGTCTCAAAGCATCTCCCCTGGATCCCAAACACAAATCTCCTATCGCGACGTGCTGAAGGTCTTGACCACACTGGCTGTTGTCGATAGGGGCGATGTGGATGGGAATGTCCCTCCGGCTAAGTGGTTTTGATCAGCAATGTGCTGCTCAAAAGCTACTTCCCGATACTCAAGGAACACCCTGGACCCTTCCCTATTACCCACCATGCAGGGTACTATCAAGGCAGAATCAAGCTGATCTCCTTCGAAGACCAAAGGTCTATGGACCTCTTTAAGCTCGCACTCAGCAGAGTCGGCGAGGTATGGGAGGGAGCTCAACTTGAGGCTGTACCCTTGAACCAAATCCCAAATAGACCCAGGGCTAGAGCCATTATACCGGCCTATCCCGAGGACCCTAAGGAGATTTTGGCAATCCTGCAGAACTGCAATCCCCTAATCCCCACCAAGGATTGGAAAGTTGTCAAGCTAGAGGATGTTAAGGGACCTTCAAGACTGATTACTATCGTAATCAATCAGGATTCCCTGGCACCTCTAGCCCTGGTCAACAATATGATCTCTCTGGGCTTCGACTCTGCGAAGCTCAGAATATACAAGAAAGACGGGGAGGACTCAGCTAAGAGAGCCTCCTGTGCTACATCATCTGACTCCATGGTGCCGACGAACCCAGAGCAACTCCCTACCATGGAGCCGATGATCACTGAGGAGACTCTCTTAACTGGGACCCCCTCCAATGTAGTGAACGAGATTACCGGGGAAGACAGTAATCTACTGTCCGACCTGGACCTTCCCGAGGTAGACCTTGGCGAGACTATGTCAGATTTTGATCTGGAGTCTGACGAAGAGTCTGCCAACGTCACAGCGGTGGAGGTTAAAGACTGCGGCCATCATGCTGCGGATTCTTCAAATTAATCTCCATCATTCTATCGCGGCCTCGGCCGCCCTAATGCTCCGCCTCACCAAAAGCGGAGAAGACGTCGTTCTGATCCAGGAACCATGGATAGTAAATAACATGGTACGTGGACTCGGAACATCCGAATATAAGCTCACCTACGTGCGCGATGCAGGTAAGCCTAGAGCTTGTATCCTAACCAAATCACACATAAAAATCCTTCTACTCCCATCCTACAGCGACCAGGATATCACGGCTATTAGTGTCGAGGGCAGTTCCCTCAAGATCTGGATTGCCTCGGCCTATTTAGCCCATGACCACCCAAGTCCTCCCCCTCCGGCCAACTTGGTAAACCTGGTCAAGGATGCGGAGCAAACAAATGCCGGACTGATCATAGGATGTGATGCGAATGCACACCATACGATTTGGGGAAGCAGCAACATAAACGAGCGAGGTGAGTCTTTGTATAACTATGTATTACGTACTAACCTCACCGTTTGCAACAACGGCTGTGAACCAACTTTTATTAACAAAAACAGACAGGAAGTCCTGGATGTAACCTTTGCATCGCAGGACATTGTCGACAAAGTCAGAGATTGGAAAGTCCTAAAAGAACACTCCCTCTCTGACCATCGATACATTCAATTCAGCATAGTCAACCACGTCAGTGCCCGAGCTCCTTTCAGGAACTACAGAAAAACTGACTGGCAAAAATATAGAACCTATGTTGAACCCCACCTAGGGGCAAGACACCCCACCTATCCGCTAAACTCCGCGGAATTAGACAGCTTAGTAAATGAGCTGACAGAAACCCTCAATAGAGCACTGTCTCAATCTTGTGCAGTTAGCACCCCCAGAGGCAAACCCAAGCCCCCCTGGTGGAACAAAGAGATAGTCTCACTAAGGAAAGAGAGCAGAAAGCTCTTCAACAAAGCTAAATATACCCGCTTGCAAGAGGATTGGGACCTCTACAAGGAGGCACTAAAGTCTTTCAAAGCAGCGACCAGGAAGGCAAAGAGACAATCCTGGAGGGACTACTGCGATAATATAAGGACGGTTTCCGAGGCCTCAAGAATAAGGAAGATTCTGGCCTCGGTTCCGTATAATCCAAGCCATCTGATGCGTAATGACGGCTCCTGGACAACCTCCAGAGAGGAAGCCTTGGAACTTCTCTTAAACGCACACTTCCCAGGCAGTAGTGACTCGGATATGACACCTCGTCGGGTTAATCAGCCAATGACACCCTCCCTCGAGCGTGCTCCTGACCTGGTCAAATACAACAACGTCCTTTGGGCCATAAAGAGCTTTGAACCCTACAAGTCTCCGGGACCGGATGGTATCATACCAGCTGAGCTCCAGCAGGTAGCAGATATCATTCTCCCCTGGCTTGTGGTTATATACAATAGTTGCCTCTCACTTTCCTACATCCCCAGCAAGTGGAAGGTAGCCAAAGTCATTTTCATACCCAAGGCAGGCAAAAGCTCCCACACGTATGTAAATGACCTAAGGCCTATTAGTCTCACTTCTTTTCTATTAAAAACTCTAGAGAAGATTTTGGACGCACACATCCGGTACACCTGCATCTCAGGCAGACTGTCGGATAACCAACACGCCTACAACAAAGGCAAATCGGTGGAAACAGCACTCCACTCATTGGTCAGTAAAATAGAAAGGTCTCTGGAAAACAAACAATACACTCTAGTCGCCTTTCTCGACATTGAGGGCGCCTTTAACAATGTCGAACCATGGGCCGTCATCAAGGCGCTGTCTGATCTGGGTGTTACGGGATCAGTGATAGAACTGGTACGACAGCTGCTAATACAAAGAGTTGTCAAAGCCAACTTCGCTGGTGCCGTATCTACCAGAATGGTCAGCAAAGGTACACCACAGGGTGGAGTACTCTCCCCTCTCCTCTGGAACGTGGTGGTCAACGAGCTACTGCTGTTGCTGGAGCAGGAAGGGTACGCTGTGATCGCCTATGCGGATGACATTGCTATTGCCGTCACAGGAAAATTTCCCGGCACTCTATGCGACCTTATGCAGAGTGCACTACATACAGTAGAAACCTGGACTCGGTACTGTGGACTTGGGGTGAACCCAAAGAAGACCGATCTAGTACTGTTCACTAACAAATATAAAATTCCGCCCCTCAACCCACCGAGGCTGGGTGGAACTCAACTAACAATCAAAGAACAGGCTAAATATCTAGGCCTAGTCCTTGACAGGAGGCTGAATTGGAAACCCAACATTCTTGATCGGGTCAAGAAAGCAACTGTTGCCCTCTACAGCTGCAAGAAAGTAGTGGGCAGGAGGTGGGGTCTCCAACCAAGCATTATGTACTGGCTTTACACAGCAGTCATAAGGCCTATCCTCCTGTATGGCGTCGTAGTCTGGTGGACTGCTCTGGACAAAGCAGTCAATCGAAACCTCCTGGGGAAGGTACAAAGATCGGCCAGCTTATGTATAAGCGGAGCGATCAGATCGACCCCCACGGAGGCCTTAAATGTTCTACTACATCTTCCACCAATAAACCTTTTCAGCAAGCAAGTTGCTGCATGCGCGGCCCTAAGGATGAGGAGCATAAGAAAATGGCCCACATCTCAAAAAGGCCACACCTCTATTCTAAAACACTTCAAAGTACCTATGGACACTGACTACATCAACCCGCAGAATGTGTTCACCAGGAACTTCGAAGTTGTCTTTCCATCCAGGGAGGAATGGGCTGAAGGGAAAGTCATACCAAAGGACTCGATCTCCCTCTATACCGATGGCTCTAAGATGGAGTCGGGTGTAGGTAGTGGGGTCTACTCCAAGGAACTTAACCTCAACCTATCATTTAGACTCCTAAATTACTGTAGTGTGTTTCAGGCAGAAATAACTGCGATAACGGAGGCCCTGGCATGGCTCAGGATCAATGTAATATCCACAAAGGATATTATCATTTGCACGGATAGCCAATCTGCGATAAAATCCCTGGCAGCGATAACCCACAAATCAAAAACATCCATTAACTGTCGCCTATCTCTAGATGAGATGGCTGAACAGTTCAATATTAAAATACTGTGGGTCCCCGGGCATAGGGATATTCCAGGAAACTGCGCGGCCGACGAACTCGCAAGGTTAGGGTCAAGCACACTCAGCCTACCTACCCTCGGGCACCTAAAAACACCGATAAGTACGGTAAAGCACATGATAAAGCTTCAAACCATAGAGAGGACCAATCTCCAATGGAATGAGAGCAATATCGGCTTTATCACCAAACAATTGTGGCCTAAGCTAAACTTAGGACGAACCAGGGACCTGGTGGCAACCAGGAGGGCAACCTTAAGCACCTTGGTGGGGGTCATTACAGGTCACTGCACCATTGGAAAACACGCCGCCAGACTGGGGCTACCCTACAATGACTTCTGTCGCGGCTGCATGGACGAGGAGGAGGAGGAATCAATACACCATCTCCTCTGCTCATGTCCCTCTTTTGCGAATCGCAGGAGGATTTACCTCGGCGCGCCCTTCTTCGACAATCTGAGTGAGCTAGCAAACCAAAAAATAGCTCAACTCCACCGCTTTATTAGAAGCACCGGTTGGTTCCCGGGTAGCGGATCAGGGTAACCTGATCCAGGTGGTATCACAATGGGCCGGTTTTCGGCCTAAGTGTGGCTTACGCCTACCACGTCAACCTAACCTAACCTAGCTTGTGCGGGGATTTAGGTTCTATCGACGACAGATGACTTTCTTAATTGCATTTGATCATCCTTCACTGGAAGGGAATATTGAATATTGGTTTTTCTACAATATCTATGTGTATGGAAAATGTATGTATGTATGAATGTTGGCGTTACAGTCCATGAAGGACCTGAGCCGAGCTTCTCTCAATCCCCCATGTTGTGTGTGGTTTCATTTTCCCACAGGTGAAAGGGACCTACAGTTTATTGCCGGTTCCGAACGGCGAATTTCGAGAAGCTTTTCATGACAATTTTACTACAGAGGGTTTTGTCAGAACCCCGCTAGCTTAGTTGGGAGACGAATACCTGAAACAGACGATATTCACCTTGATTTTTCAAAGCACGAATTACAACAAAGCCCCTAGCTAACGCCCTACAGCTTCACCTATCAACAGTAAATTTACCTTTCAGGAAAGATATATTACATCACTTAGGTGTCATTAAATGAGTTCTTTCAGCTACGGCCCGGGCAGGTGTAGTAAATTGCAGATTTCCTTGCCAGCCGTGCTCAGCCATAAATCATTGCCACAATATTTATACAGCGATATTCCATATTTCCACCATCGTAAAGGACTCTGTCGAGTAGGAGAAGCAAGCTCCGACACCAATTAAGATCAACTCAAACAACACACAACCTTCGTATCCATTTTGCTGACTTTTTTTTTTGTTTTTGTTTTCCAACAGCAATAAGAAAAAGAGGAAGTAAAACTCTCTCGAAATAAATTGCATACTTGATCCCCTCATCTATCAATGCGAAACGCGCCATAAACCTCTCATATAGCCACCATTGGCTGTTTGCCCCTCTGTCTAGTGTTTGGTTGCCTTCCTGTACACACTGCACTCGTACGAGTATAAGTATATAAGCATTTCATTTATAAAATCCAAAGAGACACTCCAATTCCAGTTTAATAACTCCTCATAAATTCGCTTGCCTCCACCATCGTCACGTAGGAGTGAATTACGAAAATGAAATGAACGGCAAGCGAATGGGGGTACGGCGACAGACACAAATTAAAGGTGGAAAAAAGGATAAAAGAAAAAGGGAAAAACACAGTGAAAACACCTGCTGAATGCACCTACTTATCCCTCCCACAATGTCAGTCCTGTACTCTAGTCCCTTTAGCCTACACCTCTGTGTTTCTGTGCTCTTGCACCTTGTATCATTGACACGTTTCCAAGGCGGTACCATCGAATCCTTCACCATTGAATTACTCACCCTTGTACAGCTTGTACGCATATTTCTCATCAAGCAACGATGGTACACAATCGGACGAGCGCATGAACATGAAACACAGAAACTTTCTAATCCCATCCTTCATCCTTCGTTTAACCATTGCAACCTGCATCACATACTGAAAGATATCTTTGGTGGTACATATGCTGTTATAACTTGTCTCTATAAGAATGTAGCGGTGATGTTGCAAAGGACCAAGGATGGTCCTTTCCCGGTGAGCCGTAAAAGTGTTTTGCTACTGAAAAGCATCTTCTCATACTCTAGAGTGATGGTACATATATAGAAGCTGATCGTATCTTCAGATTCATGTGCATATGAGGCTAGGTGGAATCTTCGTTTTCTCCTTCCTCCAGTCTGTATGAGTGCCCTTTGTGGCATATACTTTATATCGAAATTGTTCGGTGAATTGATGCGGTTCTGTACTACTTCCTCCATCTACTGGCCCACAAGTACTCGTATCTCCTGAGATTGTTGGGTGAAGCAAATTGTTACGTCGCGTAAACGGGTGCCTCGTTTTCGGGAAATCATTTCAACTGTCAATAACCATGGATTTTATTGAACCAGATATCCACATATATGTATACATCTCAGTATGTGCGCAGTTTTAAGGAACCCGGAAGGTCGTTTCATCAGTTGAAGTTCAGTAAATAGCTAATTGAGCTTGAGTTGTTGACATTTTACGAGTAGCTTTTCCGGGTAATCCTTTTGTTTGTTACCCTACGTTGTTGTCGATAAAATTTCATATTTTACAGGAGTGCTCTCCAGCACTTTATACAATCTACGTAAGGGTCAATAACTTTACATTTTTGATTTTTTCTATAAAAAGTTGAACACACTGTTTAACTTAGGTAATGTCTGTACTAAACGAATCGAAGAAAATGTCTTAATTATTGGATTGGTTAAGTATTTATACAAGTTTTCTGGTTTTCAGTTTTTTTCCTCTCAAAATAGGACACCCTGTTTCATATACTTGTGCCAATTCATTAGAAAAAAATTGGCAGGGCGTTTCTTTTAGCATACACTTAATGGAATTTTTACACAACGTCTCAGGTCGATAGATTTACTTTATTTTAGTTTTTCCATAGAATGTCTAACACCCTGTTTCACTCGATTTGAATTCGCAATGAGAGAATCAATGATGATGGGTTAGTATTAAGGAAACGGAAGAAAACGTAGTTAATATGTATTTGCATAAGCTTTCTAGTTTTCATTTTTTTTCCATTCAAAATAGTACACCCCGTTTTACTTAATTAAGGTCCAAATTTACTAAAAAAAATGGTAAGGCGCTTATTTTGGTATACGCTTAGTGAAATGTTTGCGTAACGTCTCAATTGATTAATTTATTTGTTTTTCCATATAATATTTAACACCCATTTCCCTCGATTTGTGTTTGAATTGAAAGAATCTATAAAATCTGCATGACCCAATGTGAAGAATGTATGTATGCATGTTGGTGTTACAGCCCATAAAGGACCTAAGCCGAGCTTCTCTCAATCAACGATGTTGTGTGTGATTTATTTTTCACACAGGCGAAAGGGACCTACAGTTTAATGCCGGTTCCGAACGGCGCGAGTCGAGAAGCTTTTTCAAGGCAAGTTATACTACGGGGGGTTTTGCCAGTACCCCGCCGAGGAGGGACACCGCGAAATAAATATTCGATAGCGTTGGTGTTTTCGGAATCCGAACGAATCCCTCATCGTGCGTCCGAGTCCAGCACACTAACTTCTGCGCCACGTCGCCGGCTTTCTGCAGACTGTTAAACGGCGAGGAAGACTCAAATACCGCTGTCAGTACAATGTTCCACTCAACTTGGTCGAGAATAGACAAGAATTCCGTCCCCCCGATTTTGATGAGGTCAAGATAGCAATATAAAGGCTGGGATCAAACAAAGCTGCTGGAGCGTCTGTGGAACTATTTAAAGTAGCTGGGGATGATCTGACAGGGCGCATATGGAAGCAAAGTGTTGTTTGCCCGGTCCACAAGAAAGGAGACCCCTTTGACTGCGCCAAATACAGAGAGATCAGTCTCCTTAACATCGCATACAAAATCTGCCGTTTTGTGTGAACGCCTGAAACCGTTCGTCCACACCCTGATAGGGCCTTATAAGTGTGGTTTCAGACCAGGGAAGTCCACAATAGATCAAATTTTCAAACTACGGCAAGACCCAAGAAATGTAGATCGACACTCATCACCTACTTGTCGATTTCACCGCCGTATATGACAGCGAGCATAGAGACGAGCTATACAGATTCATGTCTAGTTTTGGCATCCCTGCCTAACTCTTGCTGCTCCAACAAGGTCGGTAACGAACTCACCGAGACCTTCAATGTCAAAAAAGGTTTTAGACAAGCGACGCGCTATCATGTGATTTTTTTAACATCATATTTGAGAAGATCGTGCGAAACTCTCAAGTCAGCACTAGAAGCATTGATGTGATTGGTCGAACACAGCGAGCAGCATTGAAGCGGAGGCGGTCAATACAGGTGTGGCGGTAAATAAGGGCAAAACGAAGTATATGCTGTTATCAAGAAAGGACGCACAACCTCGGTATCTCGGACAGAGCATCATGGCAGCAAGAACTTCCAGGTAGTCACCCTGAATCCGCAGTAACTAATACGAACAACATCAGTACCGAGATTAAACGCGGAATAACTTGCCAATCGCTGTCTTTTTGGGCTCAGAAGCCAATTGGGCAACTAAGCTGGTTTTATAAAATACCCAGTCCTGCTTTACGGTGCAGAGGTATAGACGCTGTTGAAAACCAAATAAGGAAGCTCTTGGTCTTTTCGAAATAAAAGTACTGCGTGTGATCTTTGGCCCTGTTTGTGCTGGTGGCATTTGAAGGAGAAGATTCAATCACGAACTGTACGGGCTGTCCTGCGGCATGTGCCTAGTTAAGCATCTATGGATACAAAGGTTCAGATGGCTAGGCCATGTAGAGCGTATAGACAACATAGCTCCGGCCCGGAGAATCTCCGAATCCGAGCTAGCCAACATGGTGTGCCTGACTGAAGACGGCTGGCAAGAGATCGTGGTGGCTTGAGTCGCTTTTTGGTTGAGGCTCAAGACCACACCGTTCTGTAGCGCCACAAAGAAGAAGAAGAAGATTATTTACAGAAATTTGCGAACCATGATGCTCATTCCCAACTTTTTTTTTTCATACAAAGTTGAACGCCCTGTTGTCAGTCGGATATAAGGAGAATTTATCGTAGGAATTTTATGTTGTTAGTCTCAGCCATTTGGGCGTGATTGTTTGTGGACGTTACATATTCCCCTACGAAAGAGCCTTCAGGACAGAAAAGAGCAAGAAACTGACCACCTTTCGCGTCGAGTGTTTACTGACTGGCTCTGAGAGCATCTTGCAATTTATGGTTATTTTTAGGCCTGCAAGATCATGCGATTTAACGTCACCTGACTCCTTCCATTCGATTTTTTTTAAAAAGCTAGATATACGCTAATAGAGTAGCCACCATTCAAGACCTAAAAAACAACATCGTTGCCGAGGTAAATGCCATAGGAACATCCCTGACGGAAGATTTCGTCAAAAATGTTGACTATTTGGTCGACGCTTGTAAACTAGCTCTGGCGAATATTTGATTAATACCATTTATCGCTTGTATATGGCATACATGATCCCTTAAAATGGAGTACCAACTTGTTTCAGAAATGAATATTTGTAGCCTTAACTTGTCTCTACTTTCCTGCGCGTTATTTGTTCAACCCTATAGATCAATGTGTACCAAAAATCAGAAATTCAAAATTTGGTACGATACAATACTTGCAACGAAAATAAGGGGCAACTTAACAGCTAACAGAATAAAGCTATTAAAATTGAAGCGCTATACAAAGCGATACGATACTTTTGTTGTTGAAGGAATTCAAAAACAAATTTTTGAACGTTTTGGTCAGAAATGAATTTCTGATTGTTCTTGTGGATAAGATAGTAAGAAAACTAGAAAGCTATGGGCATGTTTTTAATTCAGTAAAAAACTCAACATATTTCATGAAAAAAAAAAATCCCATCTTTTCTATAAGAAATACTTTTCCCGTCAATTTTTGGACCCCCGTCGCTGTTAGAAAAATAGTCGAAATTTCGGCCACTTAAAGTGCCTTTCTATCGAACGAGTTGTGAAAAAAATCGTAGAATACCACGTATTCAGAACCTTACGGCAGTCAGTTTGATATAAAAAGTTCCCCGACAATCTGATTGACATCCACTCGCTGGCGTACCAAACTTACTTCTCATCTAAAACTGTCTTAAATCCCATCAAAGTGATCTCATGAATCCCTAATTAGTGCAAATGAATTCAACCAAGTGTACCTACAATTCGATTTCGAGGCACATGCGTTGCAATTGCAAGATTTCACGGCATTTTGCAACATATTTTCATCTACACATTCCAGATACTATATGCAAGACGTACTGATGCACTTGTGGGAATACATCCTGCCTCGAAGGATAGTGCACAATCGGATGTATAGAACATATGCATCGTTGAATCAACGAGAAAAGACAGAAACGTAGAGAGCGAGGGAGAAGGAATGTCAGTCATATAGGGTATGCCTGTCAACCAGAAGCACTTGTGTTCCATGTTTTGCACAACAATGAAGTGTTAACCCTGACGAATGTACCTAACACATTCGTTCATATGTAACTATACCATAGTTCTGTAGATAAATGCCTTTGTTCTATGGCTGCGCCGACATGGGGCTTCCATTTCGAGCGCGATATAAGGGCGGGCATAAGTAGAGCATGAGATAAGACAACTCAAGCTCAAAGGAGTGCACTGAGAATTGTGTCCTTTTATTGTTCCTAAGTGTTCATGCTACTGTCGTCCTTTCAGTGTGTCCTTAAAAACACTCTCACACATAAGTGCATGCAAAGAATGCAAGATGACAAGAGTATCCACACAGAGTCTGCAACAATCTGTCATGTACATATGTATGTCATCGTCAAATTGCTGCAGCATTTTGCATTTTTAATTACGCAATGATGAACTCCAAAACATCCTTGAACAATCGAACCAACCGTCTAAGTTAATCTGACATCCGGCTTAACGAAAACTGTATACCCAAATAACAATGAAGCTTTTCAGGTGTGTCTCTATGAAATTCGTCGCTCACTGTTAAATACCGTGACATGGTAGTAAAGCAAAAGGGTCGCTTTGCTATTGTTAGCATGTCCTTTGAACAGGACGAAATGTTCTCTTGTTTTTCGTTTCTGGGACGTGTTGCTGAGAGGTACCCTTACGAAGGGGAGCGTATTAATTTTGATGGGAAACAACGTTATTCTAGGAAATTACTGTTACTTTCTTTCGATGACAGATATCTCTGTATGTGGGGGGGTGTGGGAGGGGCGGGTTTTTTAATTAAAATTGGTTGAAATTAATTGCCTTTGAACGTTATGAGTGAAGTTTCGCGCGAAAGTTATTTAACGGTCTAGTGGTGAGGAGAAATATGGAGCTGGTTTGATGGTGACGGGATGTTGTAAGGGACGATATTCGGTCGTGGTGGGCTCTTAATTGCTTGTTTCGTTACGTGTTTTTTGATATTTTATTAAAAAAGTTGAAAGATGATGGGAAGGTGGGTGGTGTGATTTATTCTGGTGAAGACTTGTGGGAAGGAAACGTTGGAATTTAACGTACGAGTAAGGGTCGCGTGTTTATTCAGAACCTAATTCATCAAAGGTGTTACTTTGCAGGCGTGGAATTAAGTTACAAAAAACAATTTCATTTCTAGGCACTGGGTCGTTAAGGTGAGTTAGACGAGGGAGATAAACAAAGAGAAAGAGGGTCGCATGTGAGTTATATGTTCTGTGTAAGCTGCTGAGTGTCGTTTGTTCGCGGTACAAAATTTATAATTGCGCCTCAAACGCTGCAACGTTTTGTGGTTATTATTTTTTAATTAAAATAATAATTCAGCACAACTCTTGGGGTTTAGATTTGTCCGAGTAAAAAAATGTGTTGTCGATATGCCTTTTAGCCCTTCCACCTAAACGTTTTCAAGGCAAGGCTGTAAGTTTATACGTTTAAGAAAATGTTGCCAATCACCAAGGGAATAGGAAAATGGGAGTCTTGAAATTGACTGATGTATCATTGGGACGTCAAACCAAAATGACACATGCTCTTCAGCCTAAGCCGGAATCGCATTATCGTCTACTGGACCGGAAAACTATATCCGGATACCGGCTTTGCTTTGCTTGCTTTGGTGGCGTTATACCCCTGAAGGGCTAGAGCCAAGCTTCTCTCAGTCATCCATTTTGTGTGCGATTTATTTTTTCCACAGGTGAAAAGGACCTTTAGTTTATTGCCAATTTTTCTTTTTTTTTTATAGTTCGCGTAGGTTCAAGAGTTATACTCTTATAATGTTTATCACCTGAACGGAGTGCAGTGGTTTGGGTCGTAGATGTTCGTTCACTACTCTCCGGGGGTGGTTGTCCAAGATAGGAATTGAGAGGAACCGATCAAATTTTCACGTTGGTTGTAGTTCTCAGCAACTGTTCCATGCACTTCTGGTGTTATATTAGAATTGCACAGATAGAGTATGGATTTGCAGGGACCATATACTGTGAGTGTTATGCTTTCATCAGTATGTTTGATCATTTCTTATTTCATCAGCTGTGTTGCGTAATTAATTGCCCTATAGGAATTGCTTTTTTTTCGTCTATGGAATGACTTTGAACTACAGACCTTCCGCTCTACGGTCGGTGATGTTTTACCACTGCATCCCGATCGATTCCGAACGGCGTGAGTCGAGAAGCTTTTTCATGGCAAGTATACTACGCGGGGGTTTTACCAGCACCCCGCCGAGGAGGGACGCCACGAAATAAACATTCAATGGCGTTGGTGTTATCGGGAGTCGCTCATTGCGCGGCAGAGTCCAACCGAGTTAGCTAAAATGCGGTGATAGGGGTCGATCGACAACAATATCGGCTAAGTGGCAAATTGGAGGGTAATCGATTCAATCAAGTCGCACAGGAAACGCAATGGCAAAAGAGATAGGTGTGTCTGCCGTAAGCATGATTCATGATTCAAGCAAGATTCAAGACCATACAGTAGCTCCAAGGATTGTTGTTCACTGATGAAAAGGCGTTGACGGTACAGCAATTCGTAAACAAGCACAAGCATCGAGTTTGGTTGTCTGAACGCTCTGTTAAAAATGTGGATCAATCCCAAGCATTTCGTCGTCAAAAAGCGACTAGACGCACTCCGTTCATGCGAGAGGGAAAATGGACGGCGGAGTTTAGCAATAGCCGTGTTGGAAGGTTGTGTCAAAAATCCGCTGAATTTTCCAATAAGATTGTACTCGGTCACAAAGTCAGGATAATTCATGCTTTGGCTAGAAAAAAAAAAACAACGTTCCGGACTTGGTTTCAGCGGCAGATTGGCCTTCATCCTAATCCTATGGACTTCGTCATATGGCACATTTCGCAGAGCAAGATTTGCAACGAAAAATACCTACGGAAGCGTTGAAGCCATAGGACATGCACTACGTGACAAGTGGAACAAAATTCCGCAGTGTGTCACTCGACACTCATACAAAGCGATTGTCGCCAGATTGGACACTGTGGTCCTATTCAAAGGTTTTCATAGTGAAAATTCAAAAGGATTTAAAAGGAACTTTTTGCGGACATTACATTACACTTCGATTGAAATACTCTGCATATATTGGAACTTGGTTTTCATCAGCGGCTCCTTCAGTCATGTAAACCGACCCTAATTGGAGAGTGCCGTGGCGCAGTAGGTAATGTGTTGGCCTCCGACGCTGATGACATTTGATCGAATCCCGTCAATAGCTATGTTATCGAGCATACGACCTGCTGGGTATTATGTGTGCTGTTACGAGTATTATCATATCCTAAGACCAAGTTTATATATTTGCGGGGGTCGTCAACATGTAGTCCGTACCTTTCAGCATCGTTTGCCCTGTCTATAAAAAGGGAGATCCCTATAACTGCGTCAACTATAGGTGAATCAGTCTCCTTAATATCACGTATAAGATCTTCTTTGTCTTGCTATGTAAACGCCTGTACCCATTCGTGGACAATTTGATAGGTTCCTATCAATGTGGCTTCAAGCCAGGAAAATCCACGATAGACCGCACTGCGGTAGATCTTGGAGAAGAGCAATGAATTTCTAGTCGACACACACCACCTTTTCGTCGATTTTAAGGCCGCATATGACACTGTCCATAGGGACGAGCTATATAGAGCCATGTTATGTTTTGACATCCCTGCCAAACTCGTCAGATTGTGCTGGATGACAATGGAGAATTATCGCTGCTCCATTAAGTTCAGTAAGGATTTAACCGCGACCTTCGACATCAAAAAAGAGACATCAGACAGGGCAACGTACTGTCCTGAGATTTTTTCAACACCATCCTTGAAAATATCATGCGGGATTCACTGGCCAATACACGAGGTACGATCTATGTACTTTAAGTCTGCACAATTGCTCGTATTTGCTGATGACATTGATGACATAAAGTGGGTCTGAAAGTAAACGACGGCAACAACAAATGTATGCTGTCGTCAAAGCAAGACGCACAACACCGATGTCTTGGCCAGAACGTCACTATTGGCAGCAACAACCTGGGCAAAACCAAATACATATATGTATGATGTCGTCAAAGAAAGAAGCACAATACCGACATCTTGCCCAGAACTATTGGCAGCCATAACTTCGATAGAGTCAAGGATTTCGTCTGTCTTGGCTCACTGGGAACAAGCGCCAATGACACCAGCGCTGAGATTAGACGCAGAATAACTCTTGCCAACCATTGTTTCTTCGGGCTTAAGTGGCAATCGAATAGTAGTGCCCACTTTCGGAAAACTAAGGTGATCCTCTATAAGACCTTAATCATCTTGTTCCTCCTCCACGGCGTAGAGGGTTGGATCTTATCAAAAATGGATGAAGAGGTCCTTGGTCGTTTCGGGAGGGAAATTTTGCGGACAATCTTCCGGCCCGTTTGTGTTCACGAAGAGTGGAGGGGAAGAACCAAGAACATTGCAGCGACATCGGCGTACAACGTCTACCGATTCAACGTCTAAGATGGCTAGGCTATGTAGAGCGAATGGACGGCACAACTTTGATTTGATTTGAATGTCTTCGACTCCAATCCCGAGGGATGACGTTGCGGTGGATGACCGCATCTAATCTGATGTACACAGGTGGATAGGAACCTCGACCAATATGACGTCCGACACTGGAAGCAGGTGGCAAAAGATTGTGCTTGCTGGAAAGGCTTGTTGGCTTAGGTCCAGATTCATCCCAAACTGTAGCGCCACCTAAGTACGTAAGTAAGTAGGACCTTGGTCTTGTTCTAATTACGAAAATACTTGTGCAATCGTCGCTCATGACCGTAGACAGATCCTTATTGAACGGTACGCAAGCCGAAGTTACCAAAAAGCCATGTCATCCCACGTGTTTTTACGGCGCTCAGCAGCGGGGTTCTGACAAAACTCTCTGTAGTACAATTGTCATGAAAAGCTCCTCAAAATTCGTCGTTTAGAATCGTCAATAACCTGAAGCTCCCTTTCACCTATGGGAAAATAAAATCACACAGAGCGTGGGTAATGGAGAGAAGCTCGGCTTTAATCCTTCATGGACCGTAACGTCAACATATATACATACATACATACATACATAATTGGAGAAAGATGCGAATATGCACCCTTAAGCACTATATGCAACAGACTATTCGAAGTAGTAGCATGACTCATCCCTCTTTTAGTGCATTAGTGTGAAAGCACATTAAATGCAGAACATACGGAGCAGGAGTTTATCCATAAATATCTTTTTGCACTCACACGCTCATTAAGTCCTCTCTAAACTCCGAAATATTTTCCATCTTAGAGCAGTATTCCCTCGGTTGAGGCATCAAAAAACTTCAAGTCGTCCCTGTGGAATTTCTCTTCCGGACTCGTCCTATTTCGACCCACGCCATAAACTGTTTTCCCACCCCACATTTCAACAACCAACCAAAGAGAATGAAGACTCCATTCCTGGCATATGCAACAAAGCAAAAAAGAGGTTCCTACCCGGGGGGCTACATAAATTATCAAATGCCAAACTTTACTATCATGACTGTGGCAAGAAATCGATATCCTTCGAGTTAAATGAACCATAAGCTGGTGGAAAGTCGAAAGACCATTCAACGCTATAAACAAACTTCTTACACCACCACTTTACCACTGTTCGGGCAGTGAAGCATCCAGGCGCATCGGGCAAAACAAGAATATTGCCCACCAGGGATCCTGGCTACCAGGCCATGAATTCATACCCCTGCAAGCGTGTGGATAATTAAGAAGCTTTAATTGCCAGAAAATAGGAATTTCCTCAACTAAAACCAACTTTACGGTCTTGCAGATACCTATTTATGATAGTGCGGATGTAACGCCACGAGTCAAGAGTCAGGGATGCCCCAAGCTCACTCGTATCCTTCTCAAACGCCCCCTTCGTTGCCGGAACGATTTGGCAGATTTTTGCTCTCAAGCAAGGGGTTAACATCCATTTCCCTTCGATGACAAATATCTCATGGCCCGAAGATCGAATGTGGCAATTTGCTTCCGGCGATTGGATTTTATTTCTTAATTCCGTTCGACATCATATGCAAAGGTGATGGTAATTGGGCGGTTTGCCGCTTCTCTCGTTTTCGTCCTTTAGTGCAATTCTATGGGAATATTGTTCGAGGCAGTTTAGACAACCGTTTGGCTTCATGTTGGAATTTAAATTTAATGCCTTCCATCGGGACAATGTTTGGGAATTTCCAGCATCGGAAGGAGATTCAGGGATGGACGAGTGAAATGTAGGAGCAAAAACTTGAAACTAAATTTGCCCGCCCACCGGCTGGGCGGATTTATTGAATTCGACGAATGAATATTTAATGACAAAGTTGTAAGTCGTTTTGGGGTTATTAAATTTGCATTCGTCCGGGATAAGCTAAGATACAAGTAGGGTAGAGGGCAGTTGGGATTGTTTTTTCTCTCTTTTTGGCTATGTCAATGAGATGCTGTTGGGATTTGGTAAAAGATCCATGGCCGATGGAAATTTGTTGCTGAATAATCCGCCGCGTTTTCGGGGACCGACAGTTACATAAATTCCTGGGGGGAAAAAATGGATTTCATTGTAGTAAGGGAGGATATGTATGATGTATGTGTGGAGAGGGTGCTGGGAGTTGGCAAATCTTTTTTGAGTTAAACTTCTTCGAGGAAAATGAGTGTGATTTGGTCTCACGTGTACTAGGACTTTATCTATTTAGAGGCTTTGCTATTAGAGTTTTGTAACTGTTTGATTACAGATTATGCAGTCGATTTTGTTAAGCACTCCAGGGATCTTGAGAGGATTTAAGGGCGTTGAGGTGTATGATTTCATTCTGAACGACTTATGAAACGGCGCCTAAAACTTTGTTACATATCACTTAAACCGCCGAACCATTTTTCCATAAACTATCCACCGTAAATTAAAGAGCTGGTAAAGGAGAAACGAAAGGTCCGTAAACGATGGCAACAAATTCGAGCGTCGCAGCACAAAAACATATTCAAACCTATTATGTAACCTACTAGGACCTTTGCCGATAGAGTTTTACTCAATCTCTCGCAAACTCCGGTGACACCGGAATAATCCACAGTATAACAGTGGGAGCATTGCCAGGGACGCTACCTCTGATGTGTTGGGTTTCAAACAACCGGCAACTAGAAACCCCTGGTTTGATGAGCAATGCGGCCAAGCCCATGTAGCAAAACAGACCGCCTACAAAGCCATGCTACGTAGACGAGCAGAAATGGAGAGAAGAACATACGCTTTTAAGGAAGAAAAGAAGGCAACATGAAAAGCGTGAGATCGAGGAGATGGAGAGATGCTACCGCAGGAATAGCGCTCACAAATTTTGTGAAAAAGTAAAACGAACGTGCCAGGGCTATAAAGCTAGAGCGGAGCCCGTAGGGTTCAAGCCGGACAACTAGTAGTAGAGAACACTTCTGTAGGCTGTTTGACGGCGATAAATGATGAATGATTCATGATCCATTTGTGAATGATCCATTCACAACTGACGTAGGTGTAAGAGAATTCCGTCCACCCGACCTGGATGAAATTAAGCTGCTCATTTCGAAGCTCAAGGCTAATAAAGCCACGGACGTAGACGGCCTGTCTGCCGAGCAATTTAACGCGACTGTAGATGATTTGGTAGGGGGCATGCACCAGCTCATCTGTAAAATATGGTCGGAGGTGAGCATGCCCGACGAATGGAATCTCAGCATCGTTTTCCCGGTCCATAAGGAAGGAGGACCACTATAAAATACTGCGCCAACTATAGGGTATTAAGTCGTATTCAAGGTCGCGTGTGGCAGTGTGCATAGAGACGAGCTATGCGGAGCCATGTCTAGTTTTAACATCCCTGTCAAACTCGTCAGATTATGCAGAATGACAATGGAGAATTCCCGCTGCGTCATTAAGGTCGGTAGCGAATTAACCGATACCTTCGATGTCAAAAAAGGACTTAGACATGGTGACGCACTGACAAGCAATTTTTTCTATCATACGGGACTCGCTGGCCAACATAAGAGATGCGATCTATTTCAAGTCTGTACAGCTGCTTGCGTACGTGGATAACATTGACGTAATTGGACGAACACAGTGGGACGTCAATGAAGCGTTTGAAAGCATTGAAGCAGAAGCGGCTCAAAATGAGGTTAAAACCAAATATATGCTGTCATCCAAAAAAGATGCGCATCACCGACGTCTCGGCCAGAACGTCACAATTGGCAGCTACTGATTCGAAGTGGTCAAGGACTCGTCTACCTTGGCTCACTATTGACAAGCGACAACAACACCAGCGCTGAGATCAAACACAGAATTACTTTTGCCACACGCTGCTTCTTTGGACTCAAGAGGCAATTTAAAAGTAGAGCCCTTTCTCGAAAAACCAAGGTTGCGCTATACAAAACCTTAATCATGCCGGTCCTCCTCTATGGTGCAGTGGCCTGGACTTTAACGAAAGCGGATGATTGGGCCCTTGGTCGTTTCGAGAGGAAAAATCTGCCTTCAACCTACGGTCCCGTTTGTATAAACGGGGAGTGGAGGAGAAGACGACAACGACGAACTATACGGGCTGTACAGCGACATTTGCTTAGTACGACGTCTACGAATCCAACGTCTAAGATGGCTGGGTCATGTAGAGCGAATGGATAACACAGCTCCGGGCCGAAGAGTCTTTGAGTCCAACCCAGCTGGAGAAGTTTGTTGGTTGAGGCTCAGGTTCACACTAGGCTGTAGCGCCACCTAAGTAAGTATGTAACCTGCTGCGGAAATCTTTCAGAGAATTCAAAAATCATGGGGTTCGTTCGTACTTAGAAATCCTAACCACTGACAAGGAATCAAATGATTATATATGGAAAGCCGCTTTAAAAAGCTGCAGTCCCTCCCATTAAGGAAAAACCAAAATGAATGGGCGAAAAGCGATGAAGAAAAGGCTGAGAATATCTTGCTGAAGCCTTCAAGCCATTCAGATGACAACCGCTACCTAGCAATAGCAATGTTCGGGAAATGACCGGGGAAATGTTGCCTATAATTTCGAATGTCCTTTAAGGAATAATAATCAATCGCTTAAGGCCGATTGTCGAAGAAAGGCGTCTTTTGCCGGATTATCAGCTTGGTTTCAGAAGCAAGCATTCCACTTAAAACCAAGGGCTTCGAATAACCTACGCGGTCGAAAAAGCACTCGAACATAAGCTAGTATGTATGTTCGAATGTATTTCTTGACATCTCCTTAGCCTTTGACAAAGTGTGGTACTAAGGTTTAGGCAAGTTTTACCCGAACAGCTATCGAACATTCTTGAAAATTACTTACTAAGTAGACACTCTCGTATTAAACACGGGAGCGAGTACTCAAATTTAAGAGCAATTACGGCTGGCGTTCCGCAGGGAAGCGTACTCGGTCCGCTACTTTACCTGCTATATACAGAGACATACCACAAATGGATGGCACTGTGGTGGTCACATTCGCCGATGAAACTGCAATTTTGGCCACAGGAAAATCAGTCGAAGAATCAACGACTAAATTGTAATATGCTCTGAACCTTATAAGCGACTGGACAAAGACTTGGCGGAACACTAACGAACCCAAATCTGTCAACGTATATTTAACTTTTAGAAAAGTAAGTGCAATACCTCTCTTTCTAAATGAAGTTTGTATACTATTCGCAAAAAAACTAGGCATAGCTTTCGACGCGAAAATCAAATGTAAAGAAAAAACGTGAAGAGCTTGAATTGAAATATGTATAGGGAAACATACTGGCTACTTGGAAAACATTCCCCTAGCTTAGTACCGAAAACAAGCTGCTTCTTGGGGTTACGGTATACAACTCTGGAATTGTACCAGGAAGAGTAATTCTTCTGTTATACTGTTGTGGACACGAACCGACGGTAATGTTCGAATTTTGTTGTCAAAGTTTGGAATGCTCTGAGGCAGCATACTGCTGAATGTCAATGCCGGAGCATGGAGCATTTTAGAGACTTCTGACGTACATTCGAAAGACTGGACAGAGGAACACTGGCTCTCGAGAGCATTCAGTATTTATTCAGTTATCAGTGACTCAGTGATCAGTCAGTAGTCCCAGTTGTAGAGATAAAGCTGTGTAAAGAAGGTGTGTGGAAGCAGTATTAAAAAAGGTTGTAATAAGGGTGAAGCGCCCATATAATTGATCTGATGTGGAATAATAAAGTAGCTTGTCGCAATCCAGTGATCGACATCCATGTATTGCGAACCGTTGTTAACGCGCTGGTGTACATTCGAATCGACGATAATCGTTGACATTGAAGAAAACATAGATATCGACAGGAAGGTTATAGCAATAATGCGGCTCTTAAACTATTAGAGGAACGAAACGTGTTGCGCCGTCTTCAAAGGACAAAGTGACGAGGCTAAACCGCACACACTCTGCGGATTGCAGGAGCTCTCACTAGAAAGCTGCCTGCTTAATGGGATTACTTCGAGAACGGAAAACTGCTAGATAAGTCAATTGACTAAGGTGTAGTAGAAAAATAAAAATAATTAACGCGAAAGGTGGTGTTTTTAGCGAGTCAAATCTCACAGTACTGTTACGGACACCAATCGTTGGTTATGTTCGAATTTCGCTGTCGAAGTTTGGAATGCTCTGGTGAAGCTAAAACAGAAATGATGATTGCTTTCAGCGGCATTCTGCTGAATGTCAGAGTCTGAGGGCGAATATAGAAACGCGCCTTCGGGGGCATTCAGTTATCGGGATTCAGTAGCGAGTTATCAGTCGGTATTCAAGCCACCTAGTGCGATATAGAGACAAATTTTGTAATAAAGGTGAAGCGCCCAGATAATTGATCTGTGGTGGTAGAAACAAAGTGTGTGTGTAATAACAAATAGATAGTTGTAGTTTATCGCAATCCAGTGATCGATCTGGAAAGACTACTTCTGCAGACTGTATAACGGCGATGACGAAACAGATCTCGCTCTCAGGCAGAATAACGAGTTCCAGATTGACACCCACCACCTGTTTGTCGACTTTAAGGCTGCATACGATAGTGTAAATAGAGACGAGCTATACAACGCCATGTCTAGTTTTGACATCCCTACCAAACCCGTCAGATTGTGCAGAATGACATTGGAGAACTCTCGCGGCTCCATCAAGGTCGGAAGCGAGTTGACCGATACCTCTTATGTCAAAAAGGTTTTAGGCAGGGCGGCACGATATCGTGTGACTTTTCCACGTCGCCTTCGAAAGGATCGTGCAAAACTCATTGGTCAATACGAGGGGCACCATCTTTTTCAAGTCGCCGTGGCGCATTGGGTAGTGTGTTGGCCTCTGACGCCGATTCCCGGCAACGGCAATGTCATCGAATGTGTTTTTCACGATTCTTCTCCTATGCGGGGTACTGACAAAACCCCCTGTTGTATAATTGTCAAGGAAGGCTTCTCGAATTGCGCCATTCGGAACCGGCAATAAACTGTAGGTCCCTTTCACCTATGGGAAAATAAAATCACACACAACATGAGTGATTGAAGCTCGGCTTTGGTCCTTCATGGACTGTAACGCAAATATACATACATACGTACAACTGCTCGCATATGCCGATGACATTGACATAATTGGACAGCGAGATGTCCCTCGAGGCCTTTACGAGCATTGAGACGGAAGCGGCTAAGATGGGACTGGCGGTTAACGAGGACAAGACGAATTATACGCTGTCGTCGAAAAAGGACATGAACCACCGGCGTCTTCTTGGCGGATATAATTTCGAGTTAGTCAAGGACTTCATCTACCTAGGCTCCACAGTGACATTCAGCAATGACATAAGTGAGATCAAACGCGGTATTCTGCTCCTTGCCAACCACTATTTCTTTGAGCTCGGGAGGCAATTGAGAAGCAGAGCCCTCTCTCGATACACCAAGGTTACCATATACAAGACCCTTATCGTCCCGGTCCTGCTTTACGGCGCAGAGACATGGACCTTATCGAAAGCGGATGAGGAGGCCCTTGGTCGTTTTGAGAGAAAAATTCTGCGTACGATTTTCGGCCCAACCTGCATAAATGGGGAGTGGAGGAAAAGATTTAATAGTGAATTGTACGGGCTGTACATCGACATGGACATAGCACGGCGTTTTCGGATCCAACGCCTAAGATGGCTAGGTGATGTTGAGCGCATGAAAAACACACCTCCGGCTCGGAAGGTATTTGAATCCAACCAGGAGGGGCGACGCCGTCAAGGAAGGCGAAATTTAAGGTGGCGCAACCGAGTGGAATAGGACCTTAACCAACTAGGCGTGCGGCACTGGAGACTGCTGGCGAAAGACCGTGCCAGTTGGAGAGGTTTTTTAAAGTACGCCCAGGTTCGCCATGAACTGAAGCGCCAAATGAAGAAAGAAGAAGAAGTGGTCGAACCCTGTTCTGAACGACCTAATTTTCGTAACACTACTATGAGCACGCGTTGTCGCTCCTTATGTTGCCTTTTAAAGATTAATATTCACTAGAAGCTTGATGGCACCGTGGCGCAGTGGGTAGTGTGTTGGCCTCTGACGCCGATGACACGGGATCGAATCCCGACACAGCCATGTCATCGAACGTGTTTTCACGGTGTTTCTCCTCAGCGGGGTTCTGACAAAACCCCCTGTAGTAAAATTGTCATGAAAAGCATCTCGAAATTCGCCGTTCGGAACCGGCAATAAAACTGTAGGTCCCTTTCACCTATGGGAAAATTAAATCACACACAACATGGGTGATTGAGAGAAGCTCGGCTCTGGTCCTTCATGGGCTGTAACGCCAACATACATACAGAAGTTTGATGGCGCAATTTTCGCTAGTATTCGGTCCTGTGTAGGTAAAAGGTGTACCCTCCTAGCTAATAAATCCCCTATCGTGTAACTCTCAGGACTGAAGCGGCATATATCTGAACCAAGAATCTCACTAAGAAAAAATTCTACAGAAGAATAGAAAAAAAAAAAAAAGGTCCTCATATAAGCTACCCCCATAAAACGTCTGAAATTGTCCGTATATCCCTTTAGGCCTAGTTTTGGGTAAATGTAAAATATGAGGGTTCCTAATATCTCCTTTTAAAATCCAACTATAAAACCGTTTCCTTTGACCACCCTCTCGAAAATGTAAAATGTATAAAACCGTTATTTAATTAAATTCCTTTTAAAGCATCTACAAACGTTAAATTTATTTTCAAGTATCTGATGCACATCCGGTTGGGTTTCGCAGAAAATGTGCTTTCGATCCTCGGCATTTCCTCCACCATTTTTAAATGTAATTTTACAGATCCTCTTCGTCTTTTTAATTTTATCAATTTTCCTAAATATATTAATTTGAATTTGGTTTTGTTTTTTTTTTTTTTTTAATTAAATTGCATTTAAATTTAATTTAATTTTAAAGTGACTCTCTTAACATCTAGCGCAAGATTAATTGTTTTTTCCATTTTTCTTTTCGTCCTTTTTATGTAATGAAATTTAGTTTAAATATTTTAATTTATATTATTCACAATAGACATTTAGATTAATTGTATTTATGTTTTTAAATATTTTTGTTTTTGTTTTAAAATATTTACTCACATGTTTTTTGGTTTTTCTTTTTTTTGTTTTTGTTCTAGTTTGGGGGGAAGCATATAGGGGTCGTTCGTACGGCTTGGGATGTGGTTTGCTGTTATATAAATTTCAAAATGTAATTTGTTTTTCGTTTTTTTTTTAAGTATAAAAAAGGAAATAAAAAAATGCAAAAGAAAATATATAAATATAAACGTTTATACCTTTAGGTTTACTTTTTTTGTTTTGTTTACATCGAGTTGTGTTTTATGGTTTTTTGTTTTTGTTAAATATAAAAAATTTCGTGTTTATCGTCGTTTGGGAAATTAACGGTTTTATTTAAATATATATTTCTTCTTAAATTAATTTAAAAATATACCTCCTTGTGGGTTGTTTATGTTTTTTTGGTAATCCTTGTTTTTTGTTTTCTTTTTGTGGTTTTTGTTTTGTCCTTAAAAACATTTTCTTTTTTTTTTTTAATTTTCTAATTTTAAATCGTGGCATCGATTGAGATTTGTTTTTTTGGTTTTGTTTAGCGTTTTGAAAAAAGTGTCGGGTGGTAGTATTTGATTTTCATTCTGGTGGTGGTTGTGAATCAAGGTTATGTCAAAAAAACCTACTGTCGTGTAGAAAAAATGATGTTTCATTTGGTGGATGTTTAGACACCCTGTGCCAGACTTTCCTTTTGTAGGGCAACCATTGATTGATCCATTGGTTGGGGTAGAATAAAAGGTGAGGCTAGCATCTGAAGTGGACTGCTTGAAAGGATCGAAAGTTGAGGCGAGGTCCTGTGAGTTAGCATTAACAGAGGAACGGTTGTTCTAGAGAGTAGTTGATAGGCTACAAGTGATATGTTTATGGTTGGTACTTACTCAGCAAAACCGGCAGCCGCTGCTGGATTTCGCACCGAGTGAATGGCTTGTGAGTTCTTAGCACGGGCAAGAAGGGTCATCACTGTCCGTTTGGTGGGATTCATGCCGCTACGTGGTACACCGAGAAGCGGTCTCTTACGTCCAAGTTGTCCAGCTACACAGGTATAGTATAGTTGAGGTTATATATGTACCTACATATGGGAAATAGAATAAGGACACTTACCAATATTAATTGCTTTGACGCCTCTTAACGCCGGATGCAATAGGGCACCGGGTGGATCGAGCAATGCCAATGTAGATGTTGTCGTTTCCGCTTCACTCGGCATGGCTAATGTGGACTGAGTTTGCGGCAAACCTGTGACTGCTGCAACACCTGTCGATGGCTTTAGGATACCCGCCATACCAACAGCTGTCAGTTGCTGTTGGATTGCTACTGCCATTGCTGAAGGATGTACTACAAAACCAAAAGATATTCGAATCAAAACCTATTTCAGGATCATAGGGCCTGCGGCGACTACAACATCATGCAATATAGGGCACAAGTCACACTAATTCAAATCAGTGCTCAACCAGTTTAATAGTTACTTTATTGAGTATTCCCCGCAGTGCAATAGCATCCATGTATATATGTACCTAGTATCCGCTTACCTGACGTCGTATTGGTCGCCGATATGCTATCTGCACTCGATACGGTTGTATGATGGAGACTGTCATTATTCGTACTCGATTGGTTACTATCACTTTTGTCCGCTGTGCCAGAGCAATCCATGCCCAATGTGTCCAGGTCCGTTCTATCGTCGTTAGACGTATCCATGTCGGTGACGCCATTCGGGCTATTTTGATCCCCCGCCGGACCTTGTGTTGGTGTCGATGTCAGGGCTTGCATCTCCCACATTTGTTCCTGTCTGATGTCATCGTGGTAATCCTGTGTACAAGGTGAACGGTGCCGATGATTGCACGAAAAAGGGCGAAAATTAACTTTTCAGCTATGAAACTTTAATTCTAATATACACCCACGTGCACAAATAAACACATACGCACATACACACATACACGGTCATTGAAACATGTACATAGCCTTGCGGCCAGGCAACTGCAGGACCAACGAAATTATTCATTCGAAAGATAAACAAATTCCTGTCCACCGACTGCCGTTTGGCATTCAATATTCGTATTGGCCATTCTACAAGCCCGAAGGGCACATTGCCACATCGCGTACATATTGCACGGCATCCGGCCGACAGATGGCGGCGAGAGAAGCCAGACTCGTTGGCATCTGCAGGGATGGTGGAACCAAACACAACCGCTGGGAATAGGACGAAAAAAATTGGAATAAAATGGAAATAGCAAGAGCAAATCATGGAATAAGGACACGGAATAGGAAACGAATGAATTATGATGACTTGTTCGTTTACTTTGGGCAGAATGGCTTGGGGCTTGGAGCCCTGGGAATAACTAATATTCGCGAATAGTCCTCGGGCCATTGTGTTTTTACGCAAAATCGTTTTTGTTAGTCCTTTTTTGTCATTTATTTTCGTGTTTGTTGGATGTGGAACAAGTACCATCATCACTTGGAACAATGGAATGGGTAGAGTGACGCAGGATGAGTCCGAGGTTTGGTTCAAGATGGAAACGTAGAGAGTGAGACGGAGCGGAAGTGCAATGTGGTGGGCGCATGATACATAGTTATTGTTTACGATAACTGAAGGGTACATGGTGTGCTTTGAATGTCCATTCTTGTGTTGTCGTTCGTTTTTGAGTAGAGATGAAGTTGGCAGGATGTACCGAAATAACATGTATTGCACACCGAAATATGTACAAACATACATAGGTAGAAGAGGGAGAGCTGTCGGTTGTTACGTTTCCTGTGAGGCTATAGATCACTGTCCTTGTAGCAGGGTGGAAACGTATATTTTTTCTTAATTACATATGACTATCGTGCAACCAGCCGTATGGACTTGACCTAGCCCGTGGGATTTAGGGATTTTCTGATCCCGTCTGTTTGAAAGATCGGTCTATGGCAATTTTGCAACAAACAAGATATCGTTCATAGGATTGCTACGGCTTCAGTTGGGCATGATCATTCAACGGTCAACATATTTAAGGATTTTTGGGAATTAAGTGGGTCGAGCGCAGCAGGAAGTATCTTGAAGCCCAGAAATGGACAATCCAACATAGTAGGCATGGCAGGATGCAATACACGGTCGTTTAGTAAGTCACGACGCCTCTGTCCCGACTCCGAAATCTGCGTCCGATTCATGTCCCTACTCCGGCCTTGGTGGGATCTTATTCCATTTTAATGTCAAATAGTCGAAGGAGAGCACCGTGGCGCAGTGATACAGGCCTGACACAGGCCTCGACCGGTTTGTTAAATCCGGCGTAAACAGGGGCTGTCCTGTCTCTGCTGTTATAGTGCGTAGTGGTCGACTCTCTGCTTGATGCTCTCAATGCCTCCGGAATCTATGCCTAGGTTTCTTTCGGCTCATGCTTAACGACTGTCCGTCTAAAAGCACAGGCAGCGCTAAAATCATCGATCAGATTGGTGTACAAGAAATGGGCTGTTGGTTAATCCTCTTAAGGCCGATGTCGTTCTCTTTACGAGAAAGCGGAAAAATACTGATGTGACTCAGCTGGTACTAAAGCTATGTAGCTGGGAGTCATGTTAGCTTCTTTGGTCAAATCATGTTGGGTCAAAAACCACAAAAGCGCTGTCCGCTTTTTGCTAGTGCAAAGGAGCTTCTGGCAAAACATGGGGCTTACCCTATGGTAGCTTATGGGAATGATAAGACTTATAATCTCATATGCATCGGTTGTCTAGTGGAACAGACTAACACGCAAACATGTCGTAGCTTCTTTCACCGAACTCCAATGAACAGTTTGTCTCAGCTGTACAGCTGCCTTCCCCAGCACACCAGGCGCTGTTCTAGATGCTATGATGAACCGTCCACTCCTTGATATATTTATCAGAAGGTTGTGCTTTGAAAGCACAATGGCTTTTAGTATAACTCGCAAAGGAATAAGAGTGCGCTTGCGCAAGAAATGTCCTGCGATCCATGTCTTGCGGACATGCCTTCTGACGCATTGACGCCCGTTATCCTACTGCGCTGTAATTTCACAGTCGAGTTTCCATGGCGTTGGGACTGTTTTTGGCTAGACACTGAACCTGTAAAGGATAGTATTCTTTGAGCGCGAGAACATCCGACTGCACTTCTCGATAGGAACATATGCGTCTGTCTTTCAACCAGAGACATACGTAGTCCTGATGGCCATCCACTATGTTGTGAAGCACAGGTGGAGGGGAAAAAGCATATGCGTCTGCAGTAACCCCCAAGCTGCACTTAAAGCTGTGTCCAACCCTTCAACTAGCTCGAAATTAGTGCATGGACTCAAGACCTTCTTAAGCAGAGTCGGTAGTATAAATTCATTAGGGGCTTGTATGGGTTCCAGGTCACTCTGGGATCCCAGGAAATAAGGTTCTTGATGAACTTGCTAGAATGGGTTCAGAGGAGATTTTCTCAGGACCTGAACCCGCTCTAGGTCTACCTGCGTCTACGATGAATTGGGTGTTTTATACACACAACCGTAGATGAACTGACTGCAGAAGATTTGTGGGAGTCATTACAAGCCACTACACTTTTGCTAGGCATCTCTGCGTGCTTCGAATCAGTGAGACGCCTACTTGTGTGAGGAGGATGACACGACAGAGAATTTTTTCTACGACTGTCCCGCCTTTTCTCGCGCAAGTTGGTGCACCCTTGGGGCCGACGTGGTGTGTGCAGAATCTCTTAGCTCTACATTAATGTAAGGTGTCTGTCTGGAGTACAATGGGCCAGTATTTGTGTCTGAGTGGTCCAAGAGATAGCAGAAGCCTCCGACAAAAAAAAAGGCAAATTCATTACAGAATACATTCTGCTCTCTACTGGCTCTTAAACTAGTCCTTTTCTCCGTGTGGCATTGATGGTCACTTACTGGCTTATAGGTCTTACGTATCCTTCCTTTAGAACCCTGAAAGTCAGAGCTCTTTCAGTGCTCCAAGGCGTTTCTACTGACTGTTCCTAATGGTGACTTATTACCACTCAAATCCAGCCATATCCTATTATGGGCCTTATAACCGGCAGTTGCTGTCATGAACGGAAAAGTTTTTATCTCTAAACTAAAACCTGCAATGTATCTAAGCATCCTTCACACCGAATTCATATCTGTGAGCCCATACGTGTGGGTTTTATTTTTTATTTCAATTTGTGTTTGCCATGAGTGCAACTTGAATAATTCCCACTCTAGCACTGACATGTGAATGAACGAGCTTCCAAGCACAAAACATTCGAGGGCTATTCACTTAGCACGTGCAAAACACTTTTGCAACATCCTCTAAATCCTGCTAACAAATTGTAGAGAAAAAAAATTCGCATCCTAGTCCTGGACAGATTGTTTAATGTTTCCATTTTGCACTCCTTTTTCAATTTTTTTTTCTAGTCCTTCACGTACTCGTAACACATTTGCTATCAATCGCCGCAGGGGACACTAGTGGTGATGGTGATGCCGAAGAGACCCATCATTTGTTGTTGTAGCTTTGAGAAAACACACACAGCTCCAAGTGTAATTTCACTCAATAAATATGTGATTACGTCGCTTCAATCCATCAACTAGCGTGGATGCTGCACAACACACCCATCGTCCCACTCGGAGTCATGTTAGTGATTTGTTCGAGATTTACGTTCTCGATGTTTCCATTTTCGTCCTTTTTTAGTGGCCGGGCATCCTGCATGTGGGGAAACGTTTTAGAATAACAACGTTGATGATGCTGGCTGGTGATGGCCGGGTGGCCACTCTACTCCCAGCATGTTTTAGTGCTTACAGTGCAGAAAATGTCCTTAGGATCGGGTATCCGTGCAATGGCGAGTTGTGACGGCGGAAAACAAAATATGGGAGACCAAGAGACCAAGAGACGAGTGCTGCTGGCAACTCGAGTATCAGGACACAAAACTAAATGCATCCTTCACCATGAGACTGCTGCATATTACATGCCCGTTTGTGTCTACCTTCGACACATTTTCTTCCTCATTTTTTCCCTCTTCGCTTTGTTTGCGTTTGCGTTGTCGGCCAACAAATTGATTTCTAATCAGATAGACTCCTGATGGGGGTATCGAAAAGTTAATAAAAATGGAAATCAGTCGCAGTATAATGGAATCGGCATCGAAGCGACAGAATGGAAGTGTGCTACAAAAAGGAATGTTTTATGTAACAGTCATGAATGGAGGCTGTGAGGAGAGGCTTGTTAAAATGGTCTTAAGGTGAAGGGACATACATTTTCAATGCAATTCCTGGAAGTGTGTGTTATTGTTGACATGCAATGCAGGGACGAGGCTTTAGTATAGGACGTCAGAAGGACAGCATTGTGATTTGAGAATAAATTGGACTACATAGCAGGAAATGGTAGCTCCCTTAGTTTACACACCCAAAAGCGGATGTTATTTTTTACTGAGCGCATGAATGGGACTGGATTCCCTCTATTGTCATCGAATGAAATGGCTGTAGTGTGGAATATCATAGGTTGTGCCGGGATTCAATATCGAAATCTGTTTGTCGACGTAAATCCTTTAAGTCCATGATGGGGAGTCAATTTAAATTAAAAATCAATGAATCGGTATTAAGCTGTTATCCTTGCAAACAAGGTAATTGCTCGTATTTAAATATATTAATAGGATAGCAGGGTTTAAGCCGAAAAGTCGTGATGGTAGTGGATTTTTGGTAGGCAAGGCAAGAGGAGATGTTGCTCCATACACTTGGTCTCTGTCAAACGTGCCTTTAAATCGACATAGAGATGAGTAGGAGGGAGCTAGCAAACAGTGCAAAGAAATCGACCGCATTTAACATGGCAAACGCCAGCTTTGATCCCTGTCCCTGCTCAATCCAAGTTGACACACAGCCTCCACGTCAGGTAGTAATCCAATATGTGCAGCGACCCGACCCCTTGTTCCTGGTGAAAGAGGAACCTGACCCTCCAGGTTGGGAGTTGCGCTTAGGGGTAACATCCCTATCGCGTAAAACAACAATTTTCTTCAGAAACAACCAATATCCTCGGATACAGACGGATTACATGTTGACGACCCCCGCAAACGTCAAAAAGGAAACGAATTTCGGATCTGCACCTGGAACGTTAGGTCCGTCATCAGACCAGGTGCAGCCGGACAACTGGACTGCTATGAGGCAGACATTACCGCGCTCCAAGAAGTGCGATGGCCCATCCGGCAAAAAGCGGATGAAAAACGGTGATACCTACCATGGAAACTGCTACAGAGAAAATTAACAACGCTTATTCGGATGTGGATTTGTTATTCGAGGCAGACTCAGGGAAAAAGTCTTAAGCTTCCAATGTGTAAACGAACGCCTCATAACTGTCCGCATCAAGGCCAATCTCGGCAATATGAACTTAATTTGTGTCCACGCCCACGCAGGAGAAAGATGACCCACATAAAGACGACCTCTATGATTCTAGGCGATTTCAATGCGAAGCTGGGTAAGGAAGCTATCTTTGAACGAGTATTAGAAAAGCACAGCCTACACAACACCACATCAGAAAACGGACTAAGGCTAGTGGATTTTATGTCGGGCCATAATCTCGTATTAGCACGTTCACGATTCCAACACCTCAACATCCATACATCCGGTCCACCGCCAGGACCTTCGCCGATCAAGTCTCCCTCAAGCTCTTTCAAGTGCCGATGCAATCTATACAAACCATAGAACAGCAATGGATTCGTTATCAGAACGCCATCAGAGAGGCCGCCTCAGATGTACTCGGTTTCAAGCCACCACCTTCGAGAAACCCCTGGTTTGATGACGAATGCAGACAGGCCCATGTAGAGAAACAGAATGCATACATGGCTACACTGCATCGACGGACGAGAGCTGCCCGCGAGCTCTATGAACAGAAAAGGAGAGAGGAGCATGCGCTTCTGAGAAGAAAAAAGAAGTGGCACGAGAAGCGTGAGATCCAGGAAATGGAGAGATGCTATTGCAGGAACGATGTTCGAAAGTTCTACCAAAAAGTAAAGCGGACATGGCAGGCTATAAAGCCAGAGCAGAAGCATGCAGGGATGAGCACGGACAACTAATAGTGGAGTCACAGTAGATGCTGAGATTGTGGAAAGACCACATTTGCAGACTCTATAACGGCGATGATAGTCAAAATGCAGCCGTCAGGCAGAACGCACCATTCACAATAGACGAAGGCGAAAGAGAATCCCGTTCACCCGACCTAGAGGATGTTAAGATAGCGATATCGAAACTTAAGCCTTATAAAGCTATTGGAGCAGCTGAACTATCTAAAGCAGCTGGCGATGAGCTGGTCAGCAACATGCACCAACTCATCTGCAAGATATGGTCGGAAGAATGGTCGGAAGAAAATCCACGATAGACCAACTATTTACACTACCGCCGATCTTGGAGAAGACCCATGAAGGAGAGGCTTGTTGGCCCTGCTTCACCCCGAACTGTAGCGGCATCTAAGTAATTAAGTAAGAGATGAGGAGTAGCAGCGATTTTAAGCTGTTTTTATGGCAAAATTTAGTATATCAAATGAAACCTCGTACTCGTGGATGAAAAAAGGTGTTGGCTAGTAACACAGTTGTGATTCCCACTTGGACCACTGGAACTACAACGAATCTATCCGACGACCCATCTTCCCATCACAGAAAAACACTCATTTGGGCATACGAATACGAACCTCAAAAATTACTTATCCCACACGTAGCACTACACAGTCCGATAGCACACTTCAGGCACGCTCGACTGGTTACACCAAAGCACACATAAAAACTAACCGGGAATTGATAAGAAGAAAACATTCTGTCCATTTCAGTGCTCGTTCCATCAGCATATTAGTGAGGCAATGAACTGGAAAACAAATTACACGGACTACCGACAGAACTATTACACCACGCTATAGCCATAGGTTACCTTGTGTCCTTAATTTCCCACTACGTTCTACGTATATCTCTGTATCCATAGAAGTCTATAGCACTATGAGGGAGTTGCGAAAGCGCAAACTGCCTCGAGCTCATTCATATGTGCATCGATTTGATGTTGGAGAATAGTTCCTTCGTCAGTTGTATGTGGCCCTGAGTATTCCGTTGGCTCCTTGGTGCTGAGTGAACGAGATTTGGAGATGTTGTCTGGAGGCGAGGAAACACTATTTCTGGTTTTCATGCATTTTTCAACACCCTTGAAAATGCAGGACGATGTGAGAGACACAAGTGTTTCACGCCACATTCACTATTTCTCGGTGCGAGTCAGGGAAAATGGCCTCGTCATAGACATTCGGGAGAGCACCTAAGCAATATACTGAGAAAAGGATTATCTGTGTCTATTGCTGTAGGTTCGACTTGCGGCTGATCATTCTCAGTCGAACTGTATCGTCTCCTTCATCATTTGATGAACATTGTACGGCTCCTTTTCATGGAACATTAATCCCTTTATTTATCTACGTTTGCGTCCCTCTGTCCCCCTTTCAAGTGTGTCCAGCTCCTTCTAGCAAGGTGTTTACTTACACTCCAATGGGCACCAATATAATCAGAAATAACCGTCAAGCTGAGGGATATCCGAGTATATGCAAGACACTTTCACAGGACACTTAATGAGATGATAATGAAATAAATTTCCTTATCCCCCACGCATCTTTGTCAATGCCACTCATTTCCTCCCTCTTTATTTCCTCTCTCATCCTTACTTAGTACATCATCCGAGTATCTATTGACTTCTACGCAGTTCTTTTCATTTCTGTTCCTTGGTCGCCATCATCCTGTTCCCCCATTTCCTGTCCATTATTCTAATCGTACTTCATCGTGGTTATTAGGTAAAGTGTCTGGTAATGAATAACGCCAAATTCAGGATAATAATTCTCGAGTTGTTGTGCTTGTCTCCCAAACCACATCCTTTGTCTTAAGTTTTGAAATCGAAGGGAGATATACATACGAGTAGTTTCACAAGGACTAGTCGTATGCCCGATTCCAGTCGTAAAGGGAAATGTAAATCTTTACGAACACGCGGTAAGAACGAATATTTCTGAATAAATCCTTATACACACGTCCTTGTAATTGAATGAAGTCGGATTTCATGCCAGACAAATTTGGTTAATGTTATTTGACGAGCGACTAGCGACTAGCGACGGACAAATCGATTCGGGATTGAATTGTTTTTCGGCCTTCCCTGAGGCAATGATGGTTATTCGAATTTTCGATTGCCGGCGGATCTTTAGTTTTGGGGTTTTATTCGAGATAGGGGTAATAAATGGGAGAAAGTTTTATTGTTTGGCGAAGGATGTGGCTGAGTAAAAGGGCTTATGGACGATCTGATTCAGTTTCTTTGTTCTTTGTAGATTTTATCGAGACCATGGGACGGGAAAACGTCTCCGTAATATTGACCTTTAGACTGACTCAAACGTCGAATAAAACTTTATTGCGTTGCCTTTATTAATCGATTTTTTTAAATCTTAAGACGTTGAATATGGTTCAGGGCAAAAATTGTATTCCAAATTTATATGTGGTTAAGGGAAAAACTAGCATTTTGCTATGGAAAATTACGATTCGAAGCTTATTGTTATTTTTCGATCATTTTTATGCCATTCAGTGACTCTTATTTCTAAATTCCTCGATATAAAATTCTGAAATTCTTCAGATTGATGGCACATGAAGTGTACGAGGTTTGAGCTGAATACGATCCAATTTGGTTTGGAACTTTTTACGATATAAGGCATCTGCTGACACGTCTTTCTTAACCAGGCCATGTTGGCTTACTTGCCCCTAGATCCAAAACCAATTGTCCGATTTTTACAAAATTTTAAAAGTTTGACCGTCACTGCATTGATAATATTATGAACTGGCCACTTGGTTAGAGAAGGCTAGGATATTCAAGAAAATTGTTTTTATTTTTAACTTCCTTCCATTTTTTGACATATTGTTGTTTTAGCATTATTTTTTCGTAATTCACTGCCTCTTATTCCGAATCCACATTACAGGATATTCTGTAACTATGCACAATGAAGCTACATATTTCATATAAGGTTTGATCTGAATATGACTCGTTTTAGATAGGAAACTTTCACGATATATCGCGTCTTCTGACACATCTTGCTTCAACAGATCTTGTTGGTTTTACCGCCAATAGATCAAGAACTGCTTCACCAATATTCGTGGAATTTGAAACGCTTGAACTTTGTCCATTTGATGGGAAAAGGCCATAATATCCAAGACTCACTTTTTTCCATTTTTGACTAATTGTTGTTTTGGCAACACTTTTTCGGCAGCAACCGACGAGGCGTACCAAAAGGCACTGCAGAGGAAAACCAGGGCAGCGCAAGAAGAGTACCGAGCCAGAAGAAGGGAGGAGAAAAAACTACTGCGACAAAAGAAAATAATCTTCGCAGCCTCCCAGCTCAAGGATATCGAGGAGTCTAGGGATAAACATAAAACACGAGCCTTTTACAAGAAAGCCAAAGGCCTTGCAGGAGGCTTCAAAAAGGGCAACCAGGCTCTTCAAAACTGCGAGGGCAATCTTGTCACCGACCCGCAGGGAATAGTGGATGTATTTAAGCAGCATTTCCAGTAGCTGCTTAACGAGCATGACCAAGAGAGAGTGGTAGGGACCGAGGAAATCCCAACTTCAGCCGCTGAAGTAGTCCTCCCCCCCAGCATCGAAGAAGTCGGCACAGCTATTCAGAAGCTGAAGAACAACAAGGCCGCGGGCTCAGATGACTTGCCATTAGAGCTCTTCAAGGCTGGCGGCGATGTGCTGGTAGGAAGCATGCACCAGATCATCTGCAGAATTTGGGAAGATGAAAGCATACCCGACGACTGGAATGCCAGCTCTATATGCCCCATCCACAAAAAAAGGCGATCCAACCTCTTGCAAGAACTATAGAGGTATATCCCTGCTCAATGTCGCATACAAGATCCTGTCCAGCGTACTGTGTGAACGTCTAAAACCATTTTGCACCGCACTAATCGGCAGCTACCAGTGGGGCTTCCGGCCCGGCAAATCAACTATAGACCAAATGTTCACACTTCGACAAATCCTGGAAGAGATCAACGGGTTTCGAATCGATACACACCATCTTTTTATCGATTTCAAAGCCGCATACGACAGCATTCATCGCGAAGAACTGTTTGGAGCGATGGCCGAAGCATTCACGGCGATTGAAGAACAGGCGAATCGAGTCGGTCTTCAGATCAATGAGGATAAAATGAAATACATACTGTCAAGCAAAAACCAATCCGTCGCTCACAATTTCGAGGTAATTAAGGAGTTTGTCTACCTCGGGACAAACGTAAATTCCATAAATGACACCACAGTGGAGATCCGGCATAGAATCGCCCTTGGCAACCGCTGCTACTTCGGCTTGTCCAAACAACTGGGGTCAAAACTCCTCACTCGAAAGACCAAAGTCATGCTTTACAAAACTCTCATACTGCCAGTCTTGCTGTACGGAGCCGAAAGCTGGACGATAAGCAGGACAGCGGAGTTGATTTTGGATTCTTTCGAATGAAAAATTCTGCGCCGGATATTTGGTCCTGTCTGTGAGGATGGTGAATGGAGAAGGAGACACAACCGCGAACTCTACGAGCTGTACCAAGATGTGGATGTAGTCCGAAAGGCAAGGATCCGTCGACTACACTGGCTCGGCTACATCGAGCGCATGGACATCAATGCTCCAGCTAAGAGGGTCTTTGACTCCGAGCCTCCTGGTTCGAGAACAAGAGAAGGACCGAACCTCCAGTATAAAGGCCAAGTAATCGCGGATGTAAGACATCTTGGTCTTGACAACTGGAAGCAGCGTGCCCAGGACCGTCAAGGATGCAAGGCAGCTATAGCTCAGGCTCAGATCCCCCATGGATCGCTGGCCTGATAAGTAAGTAAGTTTTCGAATTTCACTGCTTCTTTTTTCGAATCCACAGGACAAAATATTCTGTAACTACGCATAATGAAGTTACATATTCCGTATAAAGTTTGGTCTGAATGTTATCCATTTTGGATTGGAAATATTCATGATATATGATATATCACATCCTCTGGCATATTTTCCTTAAACAGGTCTTGTTGGTTTACCCGCCAATAGATCAAGATCTACTAATCCAAATTTCATGAAATTTGAAACGTTTGAGATCTACTCTATGGAGAATATTATGAATTGTGCATTTGGTCTGAAGAGGTCAGAATATTCAAGAAAACTTTACTTTTAAATCACTTCTTTCTATTTTTGACCAATTGTTGTTTTAGCATCACTTTTTCATCATTCGCTGCCTCTCATTCCTAATCCACTGGGCATACAATTCTGGAACTACGCACACTAAAGTTACATTATGCGTAAAAGGTTTGAGCTGAATATGATCGAATTTGGTTTAGAACTTTTTACGATATAAGGTATTTGTTGATACACCTTTCTTAACCAGGTCATGTTGGTTTACTGGCCAATTGATCCCAAACCGCTTATCCAATTTCCACAAAATTTGGAACGTTTGACGCTTGCTCCTTGGAGAACAGTACAGATGGTTCACTAATTAAAAAACGCCAGGATATTCAACAAAACTTTACTTAAAACTGCTATCCTCCCATTTTTTACTTGAAAAAATTCTGGTATTATGCCATCATCTCCGATACTGACTTCAGCACACTCCAGAAATTAAATACTACAGTACTTTGCTTTTCGTGGAACTTTTATTTGCTGTCAGCCAATGCAAACTCAGCCAATAGACTCCTTGACAAAAATAAGGAGCAATAACCGGAAACGGAAACTGCGGCCAAGTAAATTTGTAGACATTTTCCTAATGTTTCGAAATCAGAATATTTGTTGCAAGTACTATATGTCACTCTTGTAGCAGTTTGTTTGAGTAGCTGGAAGTAAGTTAAATATCTTGGAAAGGACCGAATGACGCCGGTGTGGATAGAGTTAGTTATAAGATCGATATTAGAATATGGAACCCTGTCGGAGGAAGTTTGTCAACTTGGCCGTAGATTTTTTTTATAATTCCATATCCTTGGTGAGTAAGCTACTGTCTCATGGGCTTCCATTAAACTTTATGACTAGTCAACTCCTCTGAATTACAAAAGAACTTACTAAATTGGATCGTTCGTCTTATGAGCCGCTTTCGAAAATCCCACCTTTCCGCGCTTAGATAAGTCAATGAAAATGTCATCAAATCTACGCGGCACCACCAGCAGATAATGTCTAATTAAAAGCAGCACTTAAAGGTGCCGCCCTACGGACAAGTATCCGGAGCAGCACCACCCCACTATGATGTTGTTATGATTCACTTTAATGCGTCACACCTGCGGGATACTACTTCTTCTATTTTCCTTCTATTTCGCTTTGTTTTTTCTTTTATGCGAATGGTGATGACTCTGTCGCGTCAGGACGACATGGAGCTGTCGTAAAAAAGAAAACACAAAAACCACTCCACATGCTGCGGGTGTAGCGTCGAACACGATACTTTAATTATGTAGGTAGTGCAGAGGCACTGGTAGCGAGGACATGACCCAGCTTACTTTCGTTTTATTACTTGAGCTGATGCTGCATCTAGTCGTTTAGGATGGGGCGCAGGGATTCACAATCCACGAACTACGACGAGTTGAGTGGATATGTGTCGACTTTAATACGAGGTGCTGTTAAAGTTTTCCATTAAACGCTGGAGAGGAATGGTAAAGACTGAACCTTCGTGCCCATTAGTGTCAAGGTGCTTAGACGAAGCTCTAGTTATATGGGAATGGAGATAGAAGTGGATAGATGTGGCTGTGACGGTGGCTGCATGGGATGTGCTGTGGCTTCTGCTTATGCCACTTCTATTGTTACTGGAACCTCGACTCGACTGACAATGGTGATGGAAATGAGAATGATGATGGCGACGCCTGGGATGTGAGTTCAAACATCAGGCGATGGATAAGTGAAAGTATAAAGAGGTAGAGCGAAAGAGTGTTTCCGGTTTGGTGTTCATTAAATATTGGTCAATTCCTTAAGAGGATTTTCGTGTTCGAGAGAAAAGTTTTTGTTTCTCAACTCCTCGATGGATTAGCGGAGGCAAATGAAGTTGATTCCCGATGGCGTCCAGTCCGCTATTAAAAATTAACAGCACAAGTCGATTTGATAAATCGAACAGCTTTGTTTCGTTCATGTTTTATGACATAGAAGACGGAAGTTGTTCGTTATCATGGCGGATTGGGAGCGAAAAGGTGCAGAGAGAGATGAGCTAACTACTGAATCGGAAGGAGTAACCGGAGTGTTGTTAATGAATAATAACGCAGTCCAGCCTGGGGCTTCATAATTACCTTCGCAAAGTGTTTTAAGCTCTCGTCATGGGAATTTTTATTCAAGTCAAGCGAAAGCCGCCATATTTTAGGGTTTCTCTGGAGTATGATTAAAGGATTTCGAGAATCAGCTCTTTTGAATGATACCAAACGTAATCCAATAGACGATGGAAAGTATGAAGACCCAATGGACAAGGTTCAAATATTGTCGTACGATTGAAAGAGTTCTAATAGCCCTAAGCATTCCGATTTATTGGAATCAAAACGAATTCCTCAAGAGCAAATTTCATGAAGATACAATCAGCCTCCAGCTACCTGCGATTCTCAGTTGTTTTCTACTTCTGTCCTCCTCTTCCCATTACTCTTTCGGGAAAATATACTTAATGGAAGAATTAAATAGTTTGTCGTATCTTGCTCCGATTCCATCTGACAGAGTGGGCGGCCATCCTTCTGTTATCAGGCAAACTTCCTTCCTAAGCCTTGACGTAGTCATTAATTATTTTCCCAGGAAGTACGTCTTCCCTACATACATATAGTGCATCTGTTCCGGTTCGCATTGATTTCACATTACCTCTCTCTCCCAGTCATTCTATTACCACGATATCAAAAAGGACCGTGTAAGGACCTTCCACTTCCAATCAGTAAGAACAAGGATCCAAAAGCTCCACAAATCAGTGATTTTATGCTTAGCTAATCGTAAAAGAAACGTTTCGTTCCGTTTGCCTTTTTCATGTCCTTTAGTTTTTATTTTTTGTAAGGATATAATCGGCGTATCTATTTGCGTGGGTGGAGGGGGGGATTTAGCGATAAATTTATTGCTGATCGTTAGAATCGTTGAAAATGAGGACAGTCGCGAGACAGGAATTTTGTCGCACGAGAAATTGGCAATCAATACCACGCAAGGACGCGGGGAATAATTGCCAGGATTCGCGGAATCGAATTTCAGTTTTGTGACAGAGTTATTGTGTGTGTTTTTGGTCCGGGTGCGAGTGTTGATTGGAATCGCGAAGATGTGGGTCGATCTTGGTGGTGGAGCTGTGAGTTGGGTGATTGGTGATTCTGATTAAATTGCTAATGGAGTTATTGCGTTCTAAGTATGACATGGTATTCGGTGGATGTGGGAGTATTTAAATGTCAAAGGGGAGCTTAAGCTTTAAGTTGTCGATGTTTGGTTTAAGTATTTTTTGTTCACCAAATTCAATGCGCAAGTTGAGGGTTTCTTACGGGATAGGAGCTCTAAATTGTGGCAAAAATGAAAGAACTGATGGCAATTTTATAAAGCAGCCGACTCAAGAGCAATATTTTTTACTGCATTCGATGAGAGTATTACGTCTATCGGGTTTCTATCTACACCGGACCACATTTTGTTGGGGGTGGCCGTGGTGCAGTGGTTAACATCATCGACCGCCGAGCGGAAGGTTTATGGTTCAAATTCGCTTCATAGCCAGGAAAAAGTAATTCCTATACGGACAAAAAGCATCCAACGCAGTTGTGAATGGAAAGTGACCAGACGTACTGCTGCAGGCATAACACTCACAGTATTATGCTAAACCGAAATTCATCCTCTGCGCATGCAATACTAAAGTGCTTGAACGAATTACTACGGACTATAACCAACGCGGAAATTGGTCGGCTCTCGTCCGATCTAGGTTTAGAACAACCACCCCTGAGAGTAGTGAACGAACATCAACGGTCCCAACCACTGCACTCCGTTCAGGTTGTGTGTGTCAACACATCATAAGAGAATATTAAAAAAACTCTTGAACCTGCGCGAGTCTCTAAAAAAAAATATATATATGAACGATCTCTATCCCTGCTCAATCCAAGTTGACACACAGCATCCGAGTGGCCTCCCCTGGACAGCTGCCTGGTACCCGTCAGGTAATTAACCAATGTATGCAGCGACCTCGACCCCACTGTTCTTGGGAAAAAAAAAGACCTGGTCCTCCAGGTTGGGCGTTTTGCTTAGGGGTAACATCCCTATCACGGAAAATATAAACTGTTGCGAAGCAATCACAAGCCTGGGATACGGACCGATCATAGATGATGACCCCTGCAAACGATTAAATGACTTGCAAGTGTGCACCTGGAATGTAACGTCCCTTAGCAGACCGGATACAGGCAATCTAATGGAGCAAACCCTCAACTGCTATAAAGCAGATGTAACCGCACTACGGGAAGTGCGATGGGATGGACCAAGGCAAAAGGAGGACGACAAATTGCGACATCTACTACGGGAATTGCTACAGGGAGAACAAGCAACGCTTATTCGGATGCGGATTCCTAATTCGTTATCCGACAAAAAGTCTTAAGTTTTCGGGATGTAAGCGAACGCCTCATAACAATCCGCATTAAAGCTGATATGCTGATATGCGCTCACGCCTCAACCGAAGAAAAGGACGATCGACTCAAAGACGACTTCTACGATCTCCTAGATAGAACATACGCTCAATGTCCCACCTATTACAAAACTGGCTAAGGAGGATATCCGATAACGGGCATGATGTGGGGCGAATCTCCTTCTGGCTGGTACACGATCCCCGCATCATTCACAAAGGAACCTGGCGATTGATCACGTTGCGATCGACGCCAGACACACCGCTAGCATTTTAGATGTACGAACATTCCGAGGAGCCAACATCGACGCGGATCACTACCTTGTTGTAGCCAAGGTACGAATGAAGATATCAAGGATGTCACGCAGTCGAGTTGGACAACGAAATTTTGACGTCCTGCTATTGTAGCAGGAGCCCGCTAGGATCTTTAGCGGTTGAGTTTCCCTCAATCTCTCGCGAATTTCGATGACACCGGCACAATCTATAGAACAACAGTGGGAGCATTGCCAGCGCGCCATCAGGGACGCTGTGTTGAGTTTCAAACCGCCAACTAGAAACCCCTGGTTTGATGAGCATTGCGGGCAAGCCCATATAGCAAAGCAATGACGGACGAACGCCACTCGTGAACACTACGAGCAGAAAAGGTGGGAGAAACACACGCTTTTATGGAAGAAAAAAGGCAGCATGAAAAGCGTTAGATCGATGAGATGGAGAGATGCTACCGCAGGGATAGCGCTCGCAGGTTTTACGAAAAATTAAAGCGAACGTACCAGGGCTATAAAGCCAAAGCGGAAGCCTGTAGGGAGTCACAGTCGATGCTGAGAATATGGAAGGAACACTTCTGCAGACTGTTTAATGGCGATAAAAGATCCAATACCGCTGTCAGGCAGAATGATCCATTCACAACGGACGAAAATGTAATAGAATTCCGTCCACCCGATTTGAATGAAATTAAACTGCTCATTTCGCAGCTTAAAGCTAATAAAACCGCGGGCGCATACGGGCTGTCTGTCGAGCTATTTAAAGCGGCTGGATGATCTGGTAGGGCGCATGCACCAGCTCATCTGTAAAATATGGTCGGAGGAAAGCATGCCCGACGAATGGAATCTCAGCATCGTTTACCCAGTCCCAAAAAAGGGGGATCCCTATAACCGTGCTAACTGCAGGGGAATAAGTCTCCTTAACATCGCATACAAGATGTTCTCAACCGTACTGTGTGAACGCCTGAAACCCATTGTGGATAATCTGATAGGTTCGTATCATTGTGGTTTCAGGCCAGGTAAATCCACAATGGACCAAATATTCACACTGCGGCAGATCTTGGAGAAGACCCAAGAATACCAAATCGACACCAATCGCCTTTTCGTCGATTTCAAAGCCGCGTATGACAGTGTGCATAGGGACGGGCTATACGGAGCCATGTCTAGTTTTAACGTCCATGCCAAACTCGTCAGATTGTGCAGGATGACAATGGAGAACTCCCGCTGCTCTATAAAGGTTGGAAGCAAATTCTATGAAGAAAACAGAAGTGAACGGAATGCTTGCGGAGCGTGAATTCTAGACACATGACATTAAATTCCGTGGGGGACAAATGGCTATACTGTGGTAGAAGTTGGTAAGCGATGTCACTACGGTTGTGAATGGCGAGACCGCGATGGAGTACGAATAATGGCACTAAGTTATGTCTGGGAAGACTGAAATCCGAGGGGTCGGATTTCTCATCAAACTGTGTTTCAAATAGTGTTAAAACAGGTTGAAGAGTGCAGATGGTTTAGGTCGTAGATGTCGTTCACTACTCTCCAAGGGTGCTTGTCCAAGATAGGATTCGAAAGAAACTCGACTGAATTTTCACGTTGGTTGTAGTTCTAAGCTTATGTTCCATGCTATTATGGTGTTATATCAGAACTGCACTCTTCCTTTTTTCTGCCAATGGCATATTCATTTAAAATGCCTTCTGTCTGCTTACATGAGCTCGCATTCGCAAATAAAAAATGTGATTTTTCGTACAATACTGGTCTACGATGCCACTACGGTTGTAAACGGTGAGACTGCGATGGAGTACGAATAATGGCACTAGGTTATGTCTGGGAAGACTAAAATTCGAGGGGTCGGATTTCTCATCAAACTGTGTTTCAAATAGTGCTAAAACAGGTTGAAGAGTGCAGATGGTTTGGGTCGTAGATGTCGACTACTCTCTAAGGGTGCTTGTCCTAGATAGGATTCGAGAAAAACTCGACTGAATTTTCACGTTGGTTGTAGTTCTCAGCTTATGCTCCATGCCATTATGGTGTTATATCAGAACTGCACTCTTCCTTTTTTCTGCCAATGGCATATTCATTTAAAATGCCTTCTATCTGCTTACATGAGCTCGCGTTCGCAAATAAAAAAAATGATTTTTCGTACAATACTGGTCTTTTTCCACTTTGATAAAAAATCAAAAAACATTTTGTGTAGAAGCTTTCCAAAAGCCAAACTGATATAAGCGTCTATATAGAATTGTAATGGAAACCGAAATGAGACATCAAAAGCTACATTTTGTTGTTACTTTTGATGTCTCTTCAAATATAGGGCCAGATGACATGGCCTGGTTATTTAGGTGAAACACGCGGGAATTCGCTGCTATTACTAGAGCAAGAGTCTCTGATTATCCGGGTCAATTACTGTAGAGTATAGAGTAGATCTTTATTATTGATATATTGGTATGCAAAATTAAAACCAATGGACATTAGCTTAATGCCTCTCCAAATACCTCACAGGCATATGAAATTGATTACAAGCTGAGCTCCAAGCCCCTCACATTCTTATCCACTGAATACACTTAATGTTGGGTGGAATAAACGTAAGTGCTTAGTGAACACCTTCGATATCCCGTCTAGGAGCTTTATACAGTGAAATTTCATTAAATTCTGGTGCGATTAGAGCAATATATGAACAGCTCGAGCTGTAGCTTATCCTTGTTCTAACAGCCAATCTCTTATCAGCAACTCATATTGTCACAGATTCCAATATTCTCCCCTAACAGCATACGTAGCATCCTTAAAGTCTCATAGATTAAAGCATTTTATCTAGTGGCGAAAAATACCATCGTCTTTACATGAGAAGACGTTATCTCATCCAAGCAGATAAAAGTAAACAAAAAATACTCCACTCACATCACGTTGAACGTAAACGGGGTCTTTAACTCCAATCTCCTTCTACACTATCTATTAAAGAGCACAAGTACTCCCTCCATCTCCAGCTTCAGCTATTCTTGTATATTGCTGCAAACAACCGGAGTTGTTGGGATGATCCAACACAATTTATAGTCGTCCTAAAACACTCTTTCCTGTTTGTCGTTTCCGAATGGGAAATGTTTGCTCGTGACAACGAAAAAAGAAATAGGGCCCAAGGCCCGAAAATGGATGGAAGTGCACTCATTTGCAGCGGAATGAAAAGAGGACAAGAACGCGAAAATGGACACTTCATTCGTGACCATCACTGGCAGTTGTCGTTCACGCGAAATGAATTTCTCGAAAACCCAATCCTTACGCAGTCGTTTGCAGAGTTTTCACATCAATTTTCCAAACTTGCAACCATTCGTACACTCACACACATTCGAATGCCCCCAATTGTAGTTGATTGGATTCTCATCCCATCCACGCACTAATGGATAGGCGAAAATCCCCAAAAAAAAAAAAAACGGATGCAAACTAACAAACAGGGAAAGAAGGAAAAACCTTTCGTACTCACCGGAACCAAAAACCGTCGAACCTCGGCCAATGCATACGCAATGCGAGCATGTGCTTCAGCTGGTGCGGCAAATGTCGATATCTCAACATGTAGGTCTTCGAATAGATGGGCATAACGACTGTCACCGCTGGCGCGTAGTTCCTCTTCTTTTTTCCGATCTCGCATTGAGCCACGTCCAAGGACTGCCATTTTGCACATTGTATCCTCCTGAAGTCGTTTCATCGAATTACCCTTCGGGCCGAGTAGTTTACCAACGAAATTGAACTGTATGCCAAGAAAAAAAAAAAAAAAAAAAGAAACAAAAGATAAATCGATACATCTGTTGGATTTAGAGGAAACAACTCACCTTTGGATGGTCACGGACAGGAACGGCGACTTTGACCGCAATTTTGACCGGTTTATCACGTGTTATGTCGAGCATTTTGAGTTTTTCTAAAAGAAGGACGAAAAATTGATTTTGAAAATCAATGGAAAAAGATAGAGCAGAGAAGAATGTCAGTTCTAAAAACTCAGATCTATTGACGATTGGTATTCACAAAAAAGTGTCAATTGCATTGTAGCTAGGTAGGGGTGGCATATTCCCGTGACAATTTATCAAAAAAAAATTTGGACACTCTCTTGACAGTTGCTATTGAAATATTGATCAATCTGTACGTCAATCATCGACCTATTGTAGTACAAAAAAAGGTAAATAAAAACTGTTTATTTTGTGTATTTTAACTCTAAGCGAGTTAGACTGGGTGTCAAACTTTGTATGGAAACAAATCTAGATATCAACCAATTAACTTGAATTTTTGTGTGAGCGTGCAATTTGGTAAGTGACTTAATACGTTCCCGTCGATTTTCCGAACTAGAGACTTTACTGTATCAAACAGAGTGTTCAACTTTAAGTGCAAAGTCAGTTAAAAATCAAATAAATACTCAGAAATTGTGTAAAAAATTCCCACAAAATAAACAACAAAATGTGTATTCTATCGATTTAAAAAAACCTAGCAGTAGGATCAATTGGGTGCTCAACTTTGTTCACAATCCTACATTTTATAAAAACAAAGAGTGATATTGTACATTTAAGAAGTGTTACCATCACTGCCAAGACTGACTATTTTGAGCAGTTGTCTTTTAAAAATGTCTGAGCTTCCCGTAACCTACTTACTTACATACTTAGGTGGCGCTACAGCTCGGTGTGAGCCTGGGCCTCAACCGACAAGCTTCTCCAGCTTGCACGGTCTTTTGCCAGCTGTTTCCAGCGACGCACTCCCAGTTGGTTAAGGTCCCCTTCTACCTGTGTGCCCCACCTTCGATTCGGTCGTCTTCTGCGGCGTCGTCTCTCGGGGTTGGACTCGAAGACTCTTCGGGCCGGAGCTGTGTTATTCATTCGCGCTACATGGCCTAGACATCTTAGACGTTGGATCCGTAACCGTCGTACTAGGCCGATGTCACTGTACAGTCCGTATAATTCGTCCTTTTATCTTCCTTTTGTCTTCTTATTCGAGAGCACCGTGGCGCAGTGGGTGGTGTGTTGGCCTCTGACGCCGATGACACGGGATTGAATCCCGACACAGCCATGTCATCGAACGTGTTTTTACGGTGTTTCTCCTCAGCGGAGTTCTGACAAAACCCCCTGTAGTAAAATTGTCATGAAAAGCTTTTCGAAATTCGCCGTTCGGAACCGGCAATAAACTGTAGGTCCCTTTCACCTATGGGAAAATAAAATCACACACAACATGGGTGATTGAGAGAAGCTCGGCCCAGGTCCTTCATGGGCTGTAACGCCAACATACATTCATCTTCTCATTCACTCCCAGTTTATATAAACGGGACCATAGACCAAGGGCCTCCTCATCCGCTTTCATTAAAGTCCAGGCTTCCGCACCATAGAGGAGGAGCGGGATGATTAAGGATTTGTACAGCGCAACTTTGGTTTTTTGACAGAGGGCTCTACTTCTCAATTGCCTCTTGAGCCCAAGAAAGCAGCGATTGGCAAGAGTAATCCTGCATTTGATCTCAGCGCTGGTCGGATATTTGGTCCTGTCTGTGAGGAAGGTGAATGGAGAAGAAGACACAACCGCGAACTCTACAAGCTGTACCAAGACGTGGATGTAGTCCGGAAGGCAAGGATCCGTCGACTACACTGGCTCGGCCACATCGAGCGCATGGACATCAATGCTCCAGCTAAGAGGGTCTTCGACTCCGAGCCTTCTGGTTCGAGAAGGAGAGGAAGACCGATCCTCCGGTATAAAGACCAAGTAATCGCGGATGTAAGACATCTTGGTCTTGACAACTGGAAGCAGCGTGCCCGGGACCGTCAAGGATGGAAGGCAGCTATAGCTCAGGCTCAGATCCTCCATGGATCGCTGGCTTGATAGGTAAGTAAGTAAGGCAAAATATCTAGGCCTAGGCCTTTGCCAGAAGGCTGAATTGGAAGCCCAACATTCTTGTTCGCGTCAAGAAAGCAACTGTTGCCCTCTACAGCTGCAAGAAAGTGGTGGGCAAGAAGTGGGTCTCCAACAAAGCATTATGCACTGGCTCTACACAGCAGTCATAAAGCCCATCCTCCTGTTTGGCGTCGTACTCTGGTGGACTGCTCTGGACACGGCAGTCAATCGAAACCTTCTAGGGAAAGTACAAGAATAGGCCAGCTTATACACAAGCGGAGCGATCAGAGCAACCCCCACGGAGGCTCTAAATATTCTATTACATCTTCCACTATTGGACCTTTTCAGCGAGCAAGTTTCTGCCCGCGCGCCCCTAAGGATGAGGAGCATAAGGAAACGGCCCACATTACAAAAAGGCCATACTACCATTCTTAATCACTGCAAAGTACCCATGGACACAGACTACATCATCCCGCAGACTGTGTTCACTAGGAACTTCGAAGTTGTCTTTTCATCCAGGGAGGAATGGGCTGAAGGGAAAGTCATACCGAAGGACTCGATTTCTCTCTATACCGATGGCTCTAAGATGGAGTCGGGTGTAGGTAGTGGAGTCTTCTACAAGGTACTTAGCCTCAACCTATCTTTCAGACACCCAAATTACTGCAGTGTGTATCAGACAGAAATAACAGCGATAACGGAAGCTCTTGCATGGCTCAGGATCAATCTAATATCCGCTAAGGACATTATCATTTGCACGGACAGCCGATCTGCGATAAAATCCCTGGCCGCGGTAGTTCACAAATCAAAAACATCCCTTAACTGCAGCCTATCTCTATATGAGATGGCTGAACAGTTCAACACTAAGCTATTGTGGGTTCCCGGGCATAGCGATATTCCAGGAAATTGCGCGGTCGACGAACTCGCAAAGTTAGGGTCAAGCACACTCAGCCTACCTACCCTCAGGTACCTAGAAACACCAATAAGTACGGCAAAGCACATGCTAAAACTCCAAACCATAGAGGCCACCAACCTCCAATGGCTTTATCACTAAACAAATTTGGCCTAAGTTAAACCTAGGACGAACCAGGGACCTAGTGGCATCCAAAAGGGCAACCTTTAGTACTCTAGTGGGTGTCATTACAGGTCACTGCAACATTGGAAAACACGCCGCCAGACCAGGCCTACCCTCCAATGACTTTTGTTTCGGCTGCATAGACTGCCCCTCTTTTCCGAATCGCAGGAGGATCTACTTCGGCGTGCCCTTCTTTGATAATCTAAGTGAGCTAGCAGACTAGAAAATAGCTCAACTCCATCGCTTCATCAGAAGCACCGGTTAGTCCTCAGGTAGCGGATCAGGGTAATATGATCCATGTGGTATCACAATGGACCGACTTCGGCCTGCGTGTGGCTTACACCAACCACGAACCTAACCTAACCTAACATTGAGCAGGGATATGTGCATGTACCTCTATAGTTCTTGCAAGAGGTAGGATCGCCTTTTTTTGTGGATGGGGCAAATTGGGCTGATATTCCAGTCGTCGGTCATGCTTTCATCTTCCCAAATTCTACAGATGATCTGGTGCGTACTTTCTACCAGAACATCGCCATCAGCCTTGAAGAGCTCTGATGGTAAGCCATCTGAACCTAATTGTTGTTCTCCAGCTTTTGAATAGCTGTGTCGATTTCTTCGATGCTGAGGGAGAGGACTACTTCACCGGGATTTCCTCAGTGCCTATCACTCTTTCTAGGTCGTGCTCGTTAAGCAGCTACTGGAAATGCTGCTTGAATACATCGCCTATTCTTTGCGGGTCTGTGGCCAGATTACCTTCGAAATCGCCAAGAGCCTGGGTGTCTTTCTTAAAGCCTCCTTCAAAGCTTTAAGCTGCTTTATACAAGGGCCGTATTTTAGGTTTGTTCTGAAAGTTGCGCCCTTTTATTGCAGGACTATTTGGTCGCATAATTGATCGCCGAGCGTATTCATTAGCACTTGGACCTCCACCTTATACTAATCCACCAGCACATACGCTTGTTCACTTCGTCCCATTTGAAGCAAAATGCGCGTCCTTTCCTTTGCATAATTACATTCCTACTCTTTCGCTATTCTGCTATCTCGTTGGACGGAGTCCAACCCCTTGCATAAGCGATTCCCCTGCACTTAACTACATCCTTACATTCCGGCATCCCCTCGTTCAAAAGGCAATTATCAGATTTTAATTGCTAGCAACAAATCCTTCGAAATGTAAATCGAACAAAGTCGGGAACTACATTTTACCAAAACGACATTCTTAACTGCACAAGTTCGGGTTATAAAATGTCCATTGCACGGATTGAACCCACTCCCATCCATATGGTATCGAGCATCAATAAAAACTTTAACATCTCCTACGAGTTCATTTCCGGCTACAGATTGGATACAAACAACGTACATAATTCCAGGTCGTAACCACTCTCAACTGAACTGCAAACGAAGCGACCGATTCAGCAACCACTGTCGGCCAATTCCAATCTACTCTCGTATGAATAATTTCCCTTGGACTCTCCGTTTCCGTTCCACACCCTTAGTAACGAGTACTTTTCTTGGCCCTTTGACTATTTCACATGGATTCATGCTTACCCTTTCCCTTGTCGTTGCCTTTCGTTGCTCTCCGTCAATCGAGTTTATCGTCCTTTTTATAGTTGGAACTTCCAAGGCGACAAACAACATATCCTTCACGCTCTACACAGTTGCACTCATTAAATTCAACCCATGACGACGGTCTCCCTTCACGTATGTACCTACATATGTATATGTATGTACGAGGCAATCGCACATCCTTTAAATATGACACTCAGCTGAAATGTCAATTCCGTCTCGATGGATCCCGCGTAATACTGCCTCGTCCTTGCCATTGGTGTCGTTACTACAGCCCGTACGACATTACCTTCGGCGTCGTCAAGTAATCATGGGGAGCGCGAGAATTTTATTATCCTTCTTGGGCAAATCGTGCTCCTTGCTCACTTATGCTGGTACGTTGTCGCTTGGTTTGGCAGGAAATACTGTCGCCGCCATTGAAATTCATCGCTTTTGTCGTCGACGTATCGGAATGGCGCGGAGTTACATACATGACCGTCGTCGAGGTTAGTTCATGATGCCACTATCGCCTGGACACATTGTATAATTAATTCGCAGGATGGAGGGAGATGCCTTCTCCTTCCATACTTATGCTCGAGGTAAGACCCTGTCACCGAAAAATTACCGTAAATGTATGCTGAAAACTGCTTTCACTCCATGCGATATGTACATACACTCGTACGTTTTGCAGAAAGGATTGGTCCAGCCCGTGGATAAGAGAGGTATATCCTTTTTGTATCCTTTCATTCTAGAATTTCATTTACTGATGCCATGGTATCAATCATTCTAATGCTTTTTTAATGAACTCCGAAAGGACTCGAGGTTGTGGCTTATTCTTATTTGGTAGATGATCTTTACTCAAATAGCCTTATAGCTGAATTCGGTCAAATTTTTGTTTACATTTTTCAAATGAGTTTCAAATTTCCATTTCGTCCTTTTCACCGACAATGAAGGCAAATGGTGAACCAAAAGGATTGAAGTAAGTGGAAGGTGTCTCGTTGAACAATGAGAATTCGCCTTCTGTCAAGGCGAGTAGGGACAATGGCCAAAAGGATAATCGCGTACAATTGAATGAACTAAGTCCTTTTTCTATCCATCCCACCATACCTCCCATGGGGTATCCCCTAGCTCTTTGTGTAATAAGTGAAATTGGTTCCTGCGAAATCCTTCGCAAAAGTTATTTGCAGAATTACTGAGGAGCAAAGTATTCGACGACCTTATTTCGACTTTCGAATGTTGATGTTGGAAGTTGGACTTTTGTGTAAATTGAAATTGGACCACAAGGATATTGTGCGGCATTAGGGACGATAGAAATGATGATGTTTAATTGATTGTACGCTTTTGTCCTGTTCAATGTTTCTGATTGCTTTTAAGTCCTTAATGCGTGTGTGTGGGTTGTTGTGATTTCATTTTTATAAGGACGATGAAGGCGAAAAGTAAAAATTGGAACACGAATGTTTTAGCCTTAAATGTTGGATTGTGGATTGGGAAAATGATGAGTACTCGTATAATTAACTCGGCAATGGGTAGAGCAAGTGGAAGAGTCAGGGTAAATAAAGGCACACAAGGTGGCGTTCTATCACCCCTCCTGTGGCTCCTTGGGGTCGATCGAATGGTTAAGATGGTTCTTACGTCACGGCCCACGCCGACGACATTGCCATCTTAATTTCTGGAAAGTTTCCGCAGGTCCTCAGCGATAGACTAAGTTATGCACTGACGTTAGTTGATAACTGGGTCAAGGGGCGAGGCCTGGGAGTAAGCCCGGCGAAAACAGAGATTAATACTCTTCACAAGAAAAGGTCTGTATCAAGATACACCTATGAGTCTGCCAAATATCTTGGTATAATCCTAGACTCCAAGCTTAGCTGGAGAGAAATCATTGACGAAACAATCAAAAAGTACTACGTGGCACTATATTCGTGCAGGGTAGCCTTTGGGAAGGCATGGGGCCTCAGACCGAAGTTTGTACAATGGTCATACACTGCTGAGGTAAGACTTATTCTAGTCTATGGTTCGGTTGTCTGGTGGAAGGCGCTTGAGAAGAAATGTCATGTTCAGAGTGTGTCAAAAGTTCAAAGGGCAGGCTTTTTGGCGATGACGGGATCTATGAAGTTCACACCAACGGCGGCTCTTGAAGTTATTCTGAACCTCCCACCCTTTAACATATACTGCGAGAGCGTCGCAGCCAGAACTGCGCTAAGACCACAAGAATCCGGTCTCTGGGCAAGGAGTCTTCACACATCAGTCTTGGATCGATGGGCCATCTCGAGATTCAGAACCGAAACGGACTATGTCACCCGACTTCCTTCCTGTGAAAGGAGACACTCTATTAGAATTTCCTCCAGGGAGTAATGGACCGGTGATATGGTACGCACGGAAAATGAACTGGCAATCTACACCGATGGATCCGAAATGGATGTCGGCACAGGTGCCGGGGTCTAATTTGAATCTCGGGATATATGTATATCATTCCTATAGACTTCATGATGGCTGTAGTGTTTTCCAAGCTGAGGTCTTCGCAATCAAGCAGGCGGCAGACCTGATTAGCGGAGAGAATCTCTCAGGAAAAAGGATCAACATCTATGGTGACAACCATAAAGGCTCTGCAGGCAGCATGGATAAGATTCGAACTCGTCAAACTCTGCAAAGAGAGGCTATAAGAAATATCGAATGTAAACGAGGTGACCCTTTGCTGGGTACCGGGTCATGTGAATATCCCTGGAAACGAAAGGGCGGACGAGCTAGCTTGACTGGAATCAGGTGCAAATTTTGCGCAGATTGCAACCGAAGCCAAAACGCCACTCAGTGCGCTCTACAGAGAGATAGAGGCGGAGTTATTAATGAAAGCCAATAAGCGATGGTGCTTATAGATCATGAGCAACGGCGAGATAGACTTGGCCCGTATATAATAAGAAAAGGACAGAAAATCTGCTAATATTCGACTGGCAGTCGGTGCCCTCATTGGGTACTGTATGCTATCTTACCGTGCAGCCAGAATAGGCCAGCCCCACAATGACTTCTACAGAAGTTGCAGGGACGTAAATGAAATTTAATCCATTCGTCACCTGCTGTGCGAATGCCCGGCGTTAGCCCAAACAAGGAACGTATTCCTAGGAAGACACTTCATTTCGGGACTAGAGGAGGTAATTAACATTGGGCTGAACAGAATACTGGGAGTCTTATCCTAGTATTCTGGATGGTTCAGCTCAATGGAAAATGTCTAGGTATCTAAGGGTTAAAAATTAATTGAGCACTCCACGCAGTCTAGGTGAGCTTTGACGTTTCGTCATTAGGACACCCACTTACCTAACCTTACCTAGCCTTAATTGTTCGAAGATATTCTTGGAAGGAATGATGTTGTCAGTGAGGACTTGTCTGTATGTCTGGGGTTATAAAGGCGAAGTTGGGCAAAACCATATTGTATTCGCTTGACGGCTACTAACTGCTCGGGAATTCTTGCCTTGTTGAAAGTTCTCTTGTTCTCTTCTTGGATCTTCAGGATATTTTCACGGACCTCTTCTCGCATTTCCTCTCTCTCACCATCCAGTTCTTCCCCAATCGGTTCAGAAGATCGTCAGCGCGCATCTTCCACCTGTGGGTTTGGAGATTCCTAAAGGGTGTGTGCCGTGTACTCCTGGGGCAGGTATTATTCAGACCTCGTTGGACGGTCTCCACATGCATGCACAAAGTTTTTTTTATAATTCGGGCAGGTTCAGGAGTTATACTCTTTTTATGTTTGTCATAAAACCTGGCGGGAGTGCAGATGGTTTGGGTCGTAGATGTTCAGATTAATACACTCCATGGGTGGTTGTTCTAGTTAGAATTCGAGAGGACAGACTTTGAGCTACAGATCTTCCGCTCTACAGTCGGTGAAGTTTACCACTGCATCACGGCCACCCCTGTTGAGCGTTACCCAAGCACTGTTTTGTTAACATAGAAATCACGATCCGGCTTACTCTTTCCACTTGCACATTTCTGCGTGGGACCCCTGTTGCGATTACTAGATGTTGTATGGCTTCTTATTCGCAATACTCCCTGAACACGGTCGAAGTAAAAGCTGTACCTCGGTGCGTAATAATCCTTTTGGGATTCCCGAGGACGATATTCCGCTTCCTTAGTCTCTCTACAACTTCATCGGTCTTCGTAGTCTTAGTCAGATAGAGCCAGACAAAAGAATGCGTCTACGACCACCAGCAGATAATTATATTTCTTGTGCGTCTGCTGTATCGGGCCTATGTGGTCGACGTGATAGGTGCCCAAAGGTTGGTTTTCCTTATCGACCAGCACAAGCAACCCCTCCTTCTTTCCCACCTTAGTTTCTGACACGATGCATTGGATACAATTTTTGACTGCTCTTGCCGACTCCTTGGTCAATTCCAGCATATAAAATGTCTTCTCAGTCCCATCTTGGATTCTCTTGACTAAGAAGTGTCTCTCCTGATGTGCTTTGCTGATTACTTCTACCTCCATTAACGTAGGTATCACTATCAACTCCTTTACATATTCGCCCTTCTCTAGGGCCTTCCTTACCGCTCGAACCCAATCACCTCTGAGAATTTTGTATTGGAACATGGCCCATTTGGATACTCTTAATGAAATATCTCTCTTTTAAATGGTCATGGCCAGCGCATTGCAATCCGTAACGATCTTCAGAGCTTCGATTACGGCGAATACCTCCAGTTCTTACGAGTTATACTTCTCCTCTGCTGTGGTTGTTTTTCGGCTCATGTATAAGATGGAGTAATTGGTTCCCACCGTCTCTTGCATCCGTGTAAATCTCGGTAACTGCTTTGGGGTCGAACAATTTGAGCACGGGCGTTTCGGTTAGTGCCGCCTTCAGTTGACTTAACATAGTCATCTGTTCAACTACCCACACGAAAGGTCAAAGGCTTGGCGACAATGGCGAACCCTTTCACGAATCTACTAAAATATGACGTCAACGCTGTAGCGATTTCTCGTCAACAGCTCAAGTCCTCTTCGCCGATGGATGGATTGTGTCGTCCTCGATGATGTGTCCGAGAATTTGACATTTCTTCTTAGGAACTTGCACTTATATCAATTCAAACGTAGATCATATTTGGCAGCAACTTCTAGTACCTTCAGCATTCTCTCGATGCCCTCGTCCTCGTCCTGCCATGGTATGATTAAGTTGTCCTCATACACTTTCACTACACCTGCCCGGATCAATGTCCGATAAAATGGTATTGATGAACCTTGCAAACACCGCCAGGGAATTCGATATTCCAAATGGTGCGTATAGGTATTCGAACTGCTGATCTTGTCTCCCGAACGTAGTGTACGTACGGAATCTAGATCCATCGGGACAAGGAAAAACCCGTTCTTCAAGTCCAGCCTTGTGAACACTTTATTTTCTGCTCGTGCACTTCGTTCATCAGCACCGTCAGAAAATTGTCTTCCAGTAGTCGCAGCACAGTCTTTTTGTTCCATCCTTATTTGCTACCGGAACAATAGGCGACGCATACTCAGAACAGCTTGGTTGAATGACTTTTTCTGACAGCCATTGTCCCACCTGATCACGTACAATAACTTGATGGGCGTGAGACATTCATCTTGGACCTTGAAAAACTGGAACATCGCCCTTAAAAACCACCATCATCGTTACTAGCGATGGTCGGTCTTTATCCCTCTACGATGCGGAGCAGCTTCTTTCGAGTCTTGGCTTCGAGTACTCCTGATTCGTGGCCACTAGCAGTCTACCCGCGGCTTACGCCTAACCCGACGTCCTTCTCTACACCGCAAACACACCATTCCTCAGTCAACTTGAGTTCTCCTGAATCATGGCCACCAGCAGTCTAACCGCGGCCTCCGCCTAACCCGACGTCCTCCTTTACACCGAAAACAGTTTCTCTCTCAACCTCCTTGTTCGGTGCAACATCTTCATCTTCTGCCGAAATCTGCTCATCTTGCCTGCCCTTGAACTCCACGCCTTCGTCGGTGAAATTCACACTCTCGAGAATTTCGTTCCCGATGATGGCCGCGTACTGCATGTTGATTTCTATGACTTCTATCTTCATATCATCCAACTCGACTTCTCTTTCGAACTTCCCTAGCATTGTCACCCTATTCTGCCCGAGTCAACACAGGTTTCGCTTTACTGGTGCAAGCCCCATGTAATCCATCATCACCAATATATCGTCTCTAAGGAGACAAATAATATCGCTGCCCGTGTCAACCAGTACTGTCAACGTATGATCCTTCACCGTGATGTCCTTGAAGAGTCTATTGGAACCAACTGCTAACATCACTCTAACCTCCCATATCGGATCTACCTCATCACCTGTTAATGCAGTGTTTTCGTTGCCATCCTCTGCTCTTTCCTTCTGATGCGTAGCTTGAACTGCCACCTTGCAGTAAAATGATCGACGTACCTGTTGACCACACCTGAAGCACTTCCACGTTCTCATCTAACACTCTCTCGCTACATGTATTGTCTCCCCGCATTTAAGACATCTCCTCTCTTTCCTCTCCTCTTAAACTTCCATATGTGAGCTCGATGGTTTGAAGTTCAATGATGTGACGACCATGTCAGGGTTTTTCAACCTTTTTCTTCGGACAAGCTCCTAACATAAGGCTCGGCAGCTCCCTTGATCAGTTGTTTCCGGTAGATACATTTTTGCAATTGATTCTATTCCACGACGACTGCGTTTTCCTCGAAGCCCTGGATCCACTGATTGATGTCGGGCTATCCAGAACGATCAGAAATGTGGGCGAGTCTTCTATGTCACGAAGAGTAAACGTCCTTGCTGACATTTCCGAAAAATGGTCTGCAGCAAACTCATCTTCCCCTGATTCACCGGAGTCTCTCTTTTCACGCACCTGCGGTCGCGCTAGCCGATAATGTTGAAGAAGTCGGTCTTGTAATGCCCGTTTCAGTCCTGTCATCGGTAAGCCCAGTTGCCCTAGTCCATCGCTCATTATTTCGATGGTCAAGCCCACAACCGTTTGCTCATCCATTTCAATTTAGTTTTAACCTTGATTGGACACTCCTGCTTCAGGAACATCTTTTCTGCTTCCACACAATTTCTTCCTCGGCAGCACTCTTTTTTCTCCCCGATCTTTCCCTCACTCACACTTCTGATTCTTGTCTTTTTCCTTCTGCAATGAGGTGCTGTCCCTTCTTACCCCCATATGCTCACTTCAATTTTTCGGCTACCAGCGCATTTCTAACAACATCTCTAGATCTTTTACGAAAGGTAGCATTGAGTGGTTGCAGGTCCTTGAATTGGGGTTTAATCTCAAAAATGATTATCTTCGTTCCTTTTTAGTACAGGAGTCCACTTGACAAGCAAAAACCTTTCTTGCTTACTAAAGACAAAGGGAATGAGGAATTTCCAAGCAATAGTATACGAGTCCTTCGTGTTCACCCCTCGAACAGCGCATTATTTATCCCCGATTAACCGTAATCGCTCTCCTTTTTTTTTTCATTCCCACCCATCAGCCTTCATCCTTTTTATGTCTCTCCCCATCGACTCAAACCATAATGCTTCAGGCCAAGCAGTCAGTAGACAACTGCCGACAACCGACGAATAACATCCGACAGACAGAAGTTGAAATGAATTGTAATAAGGAGCTCCATATCCTGGCGTATTTTCTCATTTTTTAATTAGATCCTTCTACCCCACGAGAAACGTATAATGAAACATTAATGAGTCCTTTAAGTGTGTACTTTGTTTGGGCTCAGTGTCGCACTTGTTGTTGGCATTCGTCGAATGCTACTTAGCATGACGAGCATATGATGACTGCGACGATGAGGACGACGACGACGATGTCGGGAACGATTATTGTCATAATGCAAAAACAAAAAAGCCATTTGACATGCTGTTGTGCCATGAAGCCTTTAATTATTAACTTGGGATGCGCCTCTTTACCCAGCAAACAAGCACGTATCGTACATGTGTAGCTTCAGAGGTAGCATTTAAACTTGTGGCAACTTTGGCTGTTTTGATGTAAGATTACAAGAAAGGGAGGGAAGGGGATCTATCTCAACATTGTGGTCTGTCGGGCGTGGAACTGATGAGAAGAGAAACTAATTAGAGGGAGGCACCGCCAAGTTTTTATTTCGTTTTGACTTTCGGAGCGAGAAATTAACGAAGGCAATCAAAACAAACAGGTGCGGAAGACAGTGAGTTTCATCGAGTCCTTTGACGGGAGAATGGATCTGCTTTTGACAGTTGGTAGGAGCAACAGGATGCCTTTAATTGCCATTTTCTATTAAAGGTATACGATTGAAGATGCTTTGCTTCCCATTTGGTTCTATGTAGAGATACATATGGCATCAAGGGAGAGAAACTGGGTTACTGTGTTCTAAGCTTCCGAGAATCTCTATGACATATAGCTCATGAAAGGATTACAAAACATTTAGCTAGGAGTATTTGAGGGAGGGATAAAACCATTTTAGAGGTGGAGAGTATTGTATTTCATAAGATGGTACAGAAGGGCGATTCAAGGGAAATACCGTTGAGTATGTAGTTTGATGACGAATGCAGACAGGCCCATGTAGAGAAACAGAATGCATACATGGCTACTCTGCATCGACGGACGAGAGCTGCCCGCGAGCTCTATGTACTATGAGAAGCGCGAGATCGAGGAAATGGAGAAATGTTATTGCTGGAACGACGTTCGAAAATTTCACCAAAAAGTAAAACGAACATGTCAAGGCCATAAAGCCAGAGCAGAAGCCTGCAGGGATGAGCACGGACAACTAGTAGTGGAGTCACAGTCGATGATGAGATTGTGGAAGCACCACTTCCTGCAGACTGCATAACCGCGATGATAGTCAGGCAGAACTAACCATTCACAATGGACGAAGTCGAAAGAGAATCCCGTCCACCCGACCTAGACCGATAGCGATATTTTTTATTTTATTTAAACTTTATTTACGCCTTTATAATTCACAATCAATATGTACAGTTTTCCTGCGAAGCCTTTTAGGCTTTTCTGCAGAAGATTACCTTGCAAATAACAATCATTGTTTATTGAGCTAGATTTTTAAATTCAGATGCTTGTTTGACTTCAATTATTTCATTTCTTATGTACAGACCTTGACAATTAACATTATTATTATATTAATAGGAATCAATTATTACTAACATATCATTATAACGATTGATAGAAGTTTTTAATGCATTTTTTCCTATATTTAAAATTTCTGATATTTTTTAAGGGTTCTGGTATTTCATTTATAGCTGATGGTACACTATACGCTAACTGCCTTTTACCGTAGATGTTATAGATTCTTGGAATATGATACAGGCCCTGTGTACGTCTTCTTGTGCCGAGCTCGTGTGAGATAGGCTTCTTGAACCGCTTGTCATCATAGTAGTCAAGTATGAGGGTCATTTTGTATATATATTGTACTGGTATCACCCTGAATTGTCTTCCAAATTGAGTTTCTCTGCTGTTGATGAGTTTTGTCGCCGAGTTTTGAAGCTTTTGTAACTTCATTATATGGGTTTTAGATGCACTGCCCCATGCAAGTATGCCATACCTTAGTTTGGATTCAATTAAGGCATAGTAAACTTGTTTCAATATTTGAGGTGTGGCGTGGTATCGTAAGTGAGCAAGTGCAAAAAGAGCGCTTTTTATGTTGGATCGGATTTTTTCAATATGTAGGCTCCAAATAAAATGACTGTCTATTGTCACTCCAAGATATTTGTAGGATTCTACTATTTCAATTTGCTGACTGTGTGTTGAGGGACATGCTTCGTTTTTAAACTGTATCTGTTGTTGAGTAACTCGATATTGTGGATTTCGGATATGCATCATTTTGGTTTTGGACACATTTATGACCAGTCCATTGTCGTGACACCACTTAACAGCATTATTGAACTCCTCTTGCAGTATTTTAGTAGCTGTTTCTAAGGACCTATGCCGAACCACTATTGCAGTGTCGTCAGCAAAAGCAAAAGGTTTGCTTTTTTTAAATACATTCAGAAGCTCATTTGTGTACAGTATAAACAAAATCGGGCCTAATTTGGATCCCTGTGGCACTCCATATTCAACCTCTTCCATTATACTGTAACTGCCCTTGACTTTTACACAAAAAAGCCGGTCTTCTAAATAGTTGGTAAGCCAATTTGCCATTACTCCACGGATGCCAAGATGCCCAAGTGCTTCTAAAAGTTTCGTGTGGTTCAGCGTATCGAAGGCCTTACTGAAGTCCATATACATCACTAGGATATGATGGCTTTTATTGAGGCTTTCATTAATGCAATTTGCAAATTCGGCTAACAAATTACCAGTGCTTTTGTTCTTCTGGAACGCGTACTGACTTTTGTGGATGAGAGAGTGTTTGTTTATAAAGCTACTTAGTCTGTTGGTGATCACATCTTCCATACATTTCTCAATAATTGGCAATATAGAGATTGGACGATAGTTACTTATTTCTGCTTTTGCACCCCCTTTATAGACTGGTCTCACCACTGCAGTTTTAAGGGCTTTTGGTATTTTACCTTGTATTATACTGAGGTTAATAAGCTTACAAAGGATGGGAGCGAAAATTAATGCATGCCGCTTTATATCAGTCGGTCTAATTCCGTCGATTCCCGGGGATTTGTTTTCAGATATTTGTTTAATTATATTATAAACTTCTACTACATTAGCTTCGAATGGGAAAATTGTGTTGGCAACAGTTTTATACTTATGGGCAGATGTGACTATTTCGCACTGATGTAGTATTTTTTTGGTTTGTTTGGAAAAGTGTTGCATAAATTCGTTTGATATATCGTAATCTGATATTTCGGCTGGAAAGTTTTTAGTAATTACATCATCAACGTTGAGCTTCTTTCTTCCCATTATCTCGTTAATCAAGGTCCACGTTTTACGAGGATCTGTTCTTATTGTGTTGAATTTATCTCTGTAGTAGTTTGATTTATACGTCAGTATTTCTTTGTTTAATATATTCCGATAGTGTTTGTATTCTGCTTCGTAACTTGTATTTAGCCTGTTGTTCTTCCATTTTCTGTAAAGTTTATCTCGTGTTTTACATTTATCTATAAGTAAGGCAGTCATCCATGGGTTGTCTTTGTATCTTCTCTTCACTATTTTTACACAAGTTGCTTTTTGGTATATCTCCTTCAACTTAGAGACGAGCTTTTCATAGAGAGCAACTGCTTCACATTCGTTCAATACCTCATCCCAATTTGCAGTAGAGATATATGCGTTAACTTTTTTTGTACAAACATAGGTGATAAGTGTTGTACTTCTGGGAAGTGGTTCCTGTGCCCCTTTGCAGTACAACGTTGGATAGTGATCAGTTAAACCACTTTCGATTACGAATGATTTTGTAGCATTGTCTATTTTTCGTACTAATATGTGGTCTATTAAAGATTTCGTTCCTCTAACTGCGTCTATTCTTGTGTATTCAGTGATGATGTTCTCTAACCCAAGCGATGCTATCATTTCTAGATAATTTTGCACATAAATTGAGTTTGTGTCTCGAACATTAATGTTTATGTCACCCATAACAATTATTTCATCATTGCCTTTCGTTTCACACAACTTCTTCTCTATTTCTTCTATAAAATCTTTTTGGCTTAAACCAGGTGCTCTGTATATGCCAAACACATATTTTTTTTCTTCAGTGAGGTAGATTTCTATGTTTTCATAAGACACGCTTTTACTTGGCAAGCGTTTGTATTTTATATTTTCACGTACAAACATTAAGATTCCCCCACCTCTACGCATATTCCTATTAAAAAATTCTGGACTATGAAACCCATCCAGTTTGTAAAATAATGACTCTTTGTCTTCTATGTTCGTTTCAACCAGTACGATAATATCCAAGGCACTTATTATATGTCTTATACTAAGACAAAAACTATCCCAATTCAATCGCAGTGATCTTATGTTAAAACTTAAATAACAATTTCCTCTTATTTCATTTACATCAATGCTGCTAAAACCTTCTTTTACCCTACAGTCTATGTCGCCGAATAAAGTATCGTTTCGATTTGTGTTCTCCATTTTGTTTTTTTAAGTATTTGTGTTTAATGTTATTGGCTTACAATGCAACACCTATACTGAGCGTGTGATTTTCTCAACATCGCACACCGTGTTGATGATAACTGCTTGAGAGCTCTCATTTCTTCTTGCCATAATTTTTCCGCTGCTCTCCCAAACATATTTCCAGTTTTCCTGTTTGGCTTTTTCTTAACTATATCGTAACTATAGTCTAATAAAGCTGCTGGAGCAGACGGACTCCCCGCGGAACTGTTAAAAGCAGCTCGCGATGAGCTGGTTAGAAACATGCATCAACTCATCTGCAAGATATGGTCGGAAGATTGCATGACCGATGAACGGAATCTCAGCATCATTTGCCCAACTACAGAGTGATAAGTCTTCTGAGCATTGCGTACAAGATCCTCTCTGCCGTACTGTGTAAGCGCCTGAAACTGTTCGTGGACAATCTGATAGGTTCCTACCAGTGTGGTTTCAGGCCTGGAAAATCCACGATAGATCAAATATTTACACTACAGCAGATCTTGGAGAAGACCCATGAATTCCAGGTCGACACGCACCATCTTTTTGTCGACTTTAAGGCTGCATATGACAGCGTTTATAGGGACGAGCTATACAGAGCCATGTCATGTTTTAACATTCCTGCCACACCCGTCAGACTGTGCAGGATGACTGTGGGGAATCCCCGCTGCTCCAGTAAGGTCGTAGGTGAACTAACCAAGACCTAAAAAAGGTTTTAGACAATGTGACGCACTGTCATGTGATTTCTTTAACATTATTCTTGAAAATATCGTGCGGGACTCTGCGGCCAATACAAGAGGTACGATCTACTTCAAGTCTACACAGTCGCTTGCAGATGACCTTGACGTTATTGGATTTACAAAGCGAGACTACAATGATGAAGCAGAAGCGGCTAAAGTGGGTCTAAGTGTAAATGGGGACAAATATATGCTGTCATCAAAGAAAGACGCGCAACACTGACGTCTTGGTCAGAACGTCACCTTCGGCAGCTACCCAAGGACTTCGTCTACCCTGGCTCGATAGTGACAAGCAGCAACGACACCAGCGCTTAGATAAAACGCAGAATAACTCTTGCCAACTGCTGCTTCTCTGGGCTCAAGGGGCAACTGATTAGTAGAGCCCTCTCTCGAAAAACTAAGGTATCCCTCTACAAAACCTTAATCATCCCATTCCTCTCTACGGCGCTGAGGTTTGCACTTTCTTAAAAGCAGATGAAGAGTCTTTTGGGCGTTTCGAGAGGAAAATTCTGCGTGCAATCTTTGGTCCCGTTTGTGTAAACAGAGTTTGGAAGAGGAGATTCAGTCAAGAACTGTACGGGCTGTACATGGACATCGGCCTAGTTAGACGTCTTCGGATCCAACGTCTAAGACGGCTAGGCCATGTAGAGGGAATGGACATCAACGCTCCGACCCGAAGAGTCTTCGACACCAACCCCGAGGGACGACGCAGCAGAGGACGACCGCATCTAAGGTGGTGTGCGCGTCAGAGTGGAAAGGGACCTCAACCAACTGGGCGTGCGGCACTGGAAGCGGCTGGCCATATATCGTGCCGGCGGATGACATTGCTAATAACTTGACCACTTTTACTTGTTCGTCCTTCAACAGTATCTGCGACTGAAATGACGAAAACAACTCGGCGTAGCTGGTATATTGTGACACGGTTGGCAACGACTGATGGCATTGAATTTGCTTTGGCATGTTTTGATGGCTTTAAGTCGCCAGTCACTGATGTGATATACTCTGTTAAAGTATAAGGCAGCTGCTTCCTATTTTGAAACGAATTTTCACTGCTAGCCTGCCACTTGCCTACATATCTATTCAAAGCATAGAGGGACTGGTAGAGTTGCACTTGCGCAGAGTTGCTTATCAGCGCGAAATATCCTCCGAGACTGCGCTTCATTACTTTTTTGTTTGTTTTTCTTTTTTGAGTGGCTAGTGCCTCTCGCTAGTATGACCAGTGTAGATCTATTGTGTTTGCTAGCCGATCAGACGAGGAGTTTCTATACTTTCTTAATAAATATGAGAATGTCTCTCGTTGGAGCTGAGATGATCCCCTCAGGAGTCTTACTTTAACTGAGAAGGATACTCTTCCTATGATGACAAGGGGCAGCACACTCACAGAGTATAAGCCCAGTTTTATTGAGATGATATCTCAGACCCCAGTGTCGCATAAGGTAGCTGACAAGTTTTCTGATATCTACTCTATTAAGTTTAGGAATATCAAAAAAGTGTTTGTTCAGGGGCCGTATAATTCGTCCGTTCGTGTGTTCTACCGTCTTCTCCGTACATCGTATGATCTGTCGTCCGTTTTGTGAGCTCCCGTTGCTATGTAACAAAATTCTTGCGAAGTACAACCAAAGTTAAAATTCAGTCGAGTTCGTCTCGAATAATATCTAGGACAACGACCACTGGAGAGTAGTGAAGGAGCATCTACGACCCAAACTAGGTAGGTAGGTAAGACCGTAGCCTTCCCAGAGATGGGAAGAACACACATAGGCCAAGGAGGCCCGTTGTGCAGCTACGAGGGGGCTTAGCCCCCTATTCGTGGAACCATTTTGTGCTTCTTAAGAATTTAAGAAGATTAGATATCCCCACTTGCTGAACTTCGGTCAGATCGTTGAGGAGGTATGATCCTAGGTATCGTTTCCTGACTGTGCAGAATGCTGGGCAGGCGCAGAGAAGGTGATGAATGGATTCGACCTCCTCCTCGTCTAAACAGCTCCTACAAAAGTCATTCGGAGTGATACCTAGTTTTTGCGCGTGACTGCCAATAAGGCAGTGTCCTGTGATGACACCTATGACTTTATAGATGTCAGTTCTATTTAGGGAGATAATACTCCTAGTCCGTTGACTATCGAGCCGGGGCCAGATTTGCCTGGTGATGAGGCAGGTGTGTCCCTGAGTCCATCTCCGGTTCGTCTCGGCCCTGGCGAGGGTATTGAGATTGTATTTGATGGTTGCGAAGGGTATACCCTCGCAGACCACAGTTGTTTGTAGCGTCGTTCCTTTTTTGGCGAGTCTGTCGGCTCTTTCATTTCCGGTGATGTCGCTGTGTCCCGGTACCCATATAAGTTGTATGTTGAACTGTTCAGCCATCTCATTAAGAGATAGGCGACAGTCGAGGCTGGTTTTTGATGTGTACACATAGGACTCCAGCGACTTTAAGGCCGCTTGGCTATCCGTGAGAATACGGATGTCCGTGGTGGATATCACGTTCCACTTCAGCCAGGACAGAGCCTCTTTTATTGCCAACAGTTCCGCCTGGAAAACGCTGCAGTGATTAGGTAGTTTTATCGCTTTGTTTAGCTTAAGTTGTTTGCAGAATACCCCACTGCCCACCCCGTCCTTGGTTTTAGACCCGTCAGTATAGAAATCTATGCAGCCTTTACGAGGTTGAGTCTGACGAGTCCAGTTCTGTCTGTCCGGGTATAACGTTATGAAGTTTTTATCCAAGACTGTGGTGGGCTTTGTGAGGTCTAGGTTTTCTGCGATGGTTGACCTGTTAATCAGGATCGAGGAGTGGCCAAAGACGTAGCTCTTCCAGTTCGAGTTGGCTTTAAGTCTAATGGCCGTTTGTGTGGCAATTTGCTTGCCGAAAATATCGAGTGGTGTAAGGTCGAGTATCATGTTAAGTGCAGCCGTCGGGGTGGACCTGAGGGCCCCGGTAATGCATAAACACGCCAGCCTTTGTACCTTCTCGAATTGTTTGAGGTATGTTGTCTTGTCCAGTGCTGTCCACCAGACAGTCGCTCCATACATTAATGTGGGTCTAACGACCGTGGTATAGAGCCATAGAGTAATCTTGGGATTGAACCCCCATTTTTTCCCTATGGCTTTCTTGCATGAATAGAGAGCTATTGTTGCTTTTTTGGCTCTTTCGATTGTGTTGATTTTCCAGGTTAATTTCCTGTCCAGTATGATGCCAAGGAATTTGGCACTGGAGGAGTAGTTTAATCTGGTATCAAGCAAAGTGATAGGGCAGTGCTCCGGAATTTTATGCTTTTTGGTGAATAGCACGAGCTCCGTTTTCTGGGGATTAACCCTGAGCCCTTTGCTATGCGCCCATTTGCAAAGAATTGAGAATGCCGTTTGCATACGGTCATTCAGTGTCGATAGGTATTTACCTGAGATTGAAATGGCAACGTCATCCGCGTAGGCAGTAACGTCCAGGCCTTCTTCCTCCAGTTTAATTAGTAGCTCATTTATAACTACATTCCAGAGGAGAGGTGAGAGAACCCCTCCTTGCGGGGTTCCCCTGGTAACCACTCTGGTGATTGCCTGGTTACCCCATTTCGAGTGAATCTTGCGTGTTGATAGTAGTTCGCTGATCCACTCTACGAGAGTCTTCTCCACCTTTAGCTTTTCCAACCCTTCCGTTATTGCTTCCGGAATGACGTTGTTAAAGGCGCCCTCTATATCTAGGAAGGCTGTTAAAGTGTATTCTTTAAGATGGATTGATCTTTCGATTTTCCTCACTAGGGTGTGCAAGGCTGTTTCGATAGATCTACCCTTAACGTAGGCATGCTGTGCCCTAGAAATTAGGGGCGGATCCAAGTTATGGCGTATATATAGGTCTACCATCCTTTCCAAGGTTTTTAGTGCAAAGGATGATAGACATATAGGCCTTAGATCCTTGGGGGTAGTGTGAGAGTTTCTGCCGGCCTTAGGAATGAAAAGCACCTTTGCGCACTTCCACTTGTCTGGAATGTGACTCCAAGCTAGGCATCCTTTGAAGATTATCTCTAGCCATGGTATAGTCCATTCCATGGTTTGTGTAAGTTCGACCGGGTAAATTCCATCCGGACCTGGCGATTTATAGGGCTTGAAGCTTTTTAGCGCCCATATTATTTTCTCTCTGGAGATGATGTGTTCGAAATTTCCCATTAATGCGGATGAAAAGTGGGTTCCTTGCGGCTGCGGTGAAACCTGCGATTCATGGCATCCTGGGAAGTGCGTATTGAGAAGAAGGTTTAGAGTTTCTTCTTCAGATGCTGTCCAGACTCCGTTAGCTGTAAGGTAGCTTGGGAATTGTGGATCTTTCGAGAGTATTTTCCTCAATCTGTAGGCGTCTGAAATTTTTTCCATATTGTTACAGAAAAGTTTCCAGGATAGCCTTTGCTCTTTCCTCAGAGTTTGTTTGTAAGTTCTGAGTGAAGCTTTATATAGGCTCCAGTCACTATCGTTCCTAGTACTCTTTGCTTTGTTAAAGAGTTTTCGACAGTTTTTACGGAGCTTGCTTAGGTTTGCGTTCCACCACGAGGGATAAGAGTTTTTCCTCGATTTGTGGCTTGCGCAGCTGTTGACCCGTGCGTTGCCCAAGGTAGTTGTTAAAATGTCAACCATATTATCTATGTCTACCGTGGACCGCGGGTGATCGGGGGTCCTGCTTACTACAGAGTTGCCAACAAGGGCTCTATAGCGCTCCCAATCGATTCTTCTTGGGTTACATGAAGAGTCGATTGGGGTTGGGACCATGAAGGCTAGGTTGAAAACCAAGTAGCGGTGGTCTGAGAAGGAGTGTTCCTCAGAAACTTTCCATTCTCTTATTTTGTCAATGAGAGAGGGAGATGCTAGAGTTATGTCTAGTACCTCCCTTCGATTTTTTGTAACAAAAGTGGGTACATGACCCTTGTTGCATATATTAAGATCAGAGGTAAGAATGAATTCAATAAGCCACTCACCTCTTTCATTTATGTCGCTGCTACCCCACAGGGTGTGATGCGCATTCGCGTCAGCCCCAATGAGGAGTCCAGCTTGGTGGTTTGGCGAGTCTCTCACCAGCCTTTTTATCTCGTCCGATGGGATGGATTCGTCTTGCGCCATGTATGCAGAGGCTATCCATAGCTTGTTCCCGGGTGATTCTACGGCAATCACCGTGGTGTCTGGGGAGCTGTAATTAGGAAGAAGGTAAGCGTTTATGGATTTCTTTGCAAGTATGCAAGTCCGGGGCTTACCTTCTTTTTGTGATGTAAAAATGTTGTAGGCTGGATTTCTCAATCCACGAACCTTGTGTTCATGAACCCAAGGTTCCTGGATTAAGGCTATGTCCTCTTCCCCTTTGGCCAGCCTGAGGAGAAGGTTAGCGGTAGCCGCTTTCGAGTGATGGAGGTTAATCTGAATTAATCTCAGCATCATGGCTGTTATCAATTCGATTGACCTCCACCACGGTGGTGTCGAGATCTTCTAGATTTAGGTCTAGAAGATCGTCTTCCATCGGCGAGCTGGTAGAATAGTCTTCGCTTCCGGAGTCGAGCAGCGATTCTTGGTCCTTGTTGACCAGGAATGTTGCTGTAATTTCAGCTTCAATCGGCGCGGGGCCCTTGCTCCCCGAGGGGATGGGGGATTCCTGCTCCATTGAGCTGTCTACATTGACCTCGGTGTTGGCCGTGGTTTCGTTGCCGGATGGTGGCATTTCCTCATCCTTTTTGTAAATATTAAGTTTGATCTTCTTGAAACCAAACCTGATGTAATGGTCACATTGGGCCAGAGGTTCCAGGGCTTCACTATTCAGCACAAGAACTGCCTGTCTAGATCGGTCCTTTGGTTCCTCCAGCTTCGCGACCCTCCAATCTCTTGTTGGGAGATTGGGATTACAGAGGTTTATGGTCTCAAGAATTTCGAGGGGGTTGTCTGGTGCCAGCGGGATCCAGCATCTAGCTCTCGGTCGTTTCGGGATCTGGTCCTTGGTGACGACCTTGAGCCTGGCTCCCTCCCATATTTCCCCCATTTCGATAACTGTGGCCTTTAAAAGATCAACCGATCTTTCATCGGCACAGCTTATCAGTTTAACCCTGCCTTGATACCATCCGGCGTCATCACAGATGGGCGGTGGTCCAGGGTTCTTTCTCATGATTTTGAGGAAGTTTGCCGATAGTGCATGGTCGACATCCTTCCATTTTTCGGTCGTCATTTTTCCGTCCGGATCGCTGTCATCAATGATAGCTACCGTCAGGCACTCCCTCGCAACCTCACCGAAAGGCTTTGATGGCTTGGCCAGTGTTCCCAGCCTGACCTTCTTAGCCTCCCGCTTTGGTTCCTCGGGGGACGATCTGGGCCTCTTGGCCTTTGCTTTTCCCTGGGCCAGGATTCCTGTAGCCCAGGCTACCGACTCTTTTTCTTTTTCCGTTAGGTCGGTGTTATGGCCCCATCGTTTTAAGATTCTCAAGGCCGCCTTTTGGTCTTTATAGGCCTTGGACGATGGGTTTATTTTTCTGTTGTCAGCTTTACTTGCCGACAACTTAACGGAGCGGTTTGTCGATTCTCCGATCGGAGTATTAACCGCATTTGATGTAGAGGGGATTTCCTCCCCTTCCGGTTTTTTATGAGATCCGGACTCATTGTTGTTTTTATTTTTGTTATTGTACATTTGGTACCCACGAGTTGCGGAGAAATATATGTCCACCTGGGCAGAGATCCGCAATACCCAGGTAAGGCTAGCTGATCCGGAGGGCGCCAGGTATCCGGATACACCGTTTGCGACTGAGCTATTTTTGGTCTGGGCTCTCAGCCTGGTCGACATCTCGGCACGGTTCGATTAACACCTTATGTCCAGCCCAGGGGATGGGGATTGGATATTCAGGATAGGAGTGTGATAGGATAAGTGGAGTGGGATGGGATTTGCATTGGTGAAAAGGGGATGACGGGGGCGATTATCCTTTGGTGAAAAGCCCCCACACCACGCCAAGGTAGATAATCAGGTGGGGGACGACCCAAACTAACTGCACTACGTTCACGTTGTGTGACAAACATCATAAGAGTATGACTGTTGAACTTGCGCGAGCTGTATAAAAAAAAAAAACACACTAGTCTCCGAGGGGGTTGAAGCTTAACGATTGCCACCTTTTCGCTAAACTTTTGTCCACCATACTGTGGACGCATAAGTAATGAAAGGTCTTACTATCACGGTATATAACCAGCGGATCACCTTGGGTTTTAATCCCCAGATTTTACCATAAGTGCGTCGACAGGCCTACAGTGCCTAAGTCGCCTTTGTGAGCTTGTATTTGATGTTGGAGTTCCAGTTAAGAGTGCGATCAAGGCCAATACATAGATACCTAACTTCTACTGAAAATCTAATGTTTGTACCATTTAGAGAGACGGTGCGAGGTTGTATCTTTCTCCTCTTTGTTAACGGGACTAAGATTGTCTTATTTGGGTTTATCGATAAATCCTCTCTGCCACACCAGTCAGAGATAGACTGAAGCCAAAGTGGCATGCGTTCAGAGGCAGAAATTTCGCATCTGCCTGTAACAATAACTATCAGGTCATCGGCTTATCCGATGATTTCGTAGCCGAGACTGGTTAGCTTGTTGAGTAAGTTATCGATGACCATCGACCAGAGAAAGGGTGAACGGACTTCTCCTTGTCGACAACCCTTAGCTGCCGATACCGTCACCGAGACCTTTCCGGCTGACATTATACGGCTTTTTAGCATCGCCCCCTTCCAGTCGTTAGTGAGATAGTCTACACCTCTGCGGGATAGGGTAATGGCTTAAAAACCTAGTTGGGAGAAATGAAAATGGACACGCAAGGTATTTTGTCGGTATTAAGGGAGTCTTGACAACGCAACTTTCAACATCATGTGTAACGCTGCTAGACGGCATGCGTAGATGAAGCACAGGACCTTGATCGCTGATGCAGGCCTCGAACAATGTGCCAAATATGGCGTAAACAGGGTCTGCCCGCGAGGTGGCTTCCTGCCTCCGCTGCTATGGAGCATGGTGGCCGACTCTCTGCTCGATGTTCTCAATGCCTTTGGAATCTATACCCAGCCTATGCGGCTGATGTTGCCGTTCATTCTATCGGCGACTGCCTGTCTCAAAGAACAGGCGGCCCTAAATGTGATCGATGACTGGTGCACTAGTAATAGGATGTCACTTAACCCTCTTAAGACTGATGTCATTCTCTTCAGAAGAAAGAAAAAAAAAGTACTGAAATGACTCACTTAGCTGGTGCTAAAAGGCGTTCCCAGTTCGATATCCAAGGAAGCTAAGTACCTGGGAGCCATTTTAAATAGCAAGCCTCTTTTGTCAAAGCATGTTAAGTCAAAAACATGCAATGCAAAGGCAATGCAAAGGTGCTTTTGGCAAAACATGGGGTTTATCGCCGGCAAAGATCATCTGGATCTACATGGCAATGATAAGACCGATAATCTCATATGTATGCATCGGTTGTTCAGTGGAACAGGCTAACACGAAAACGTCGTAGCCTCTTTCCCCAATCTCTGAAAAACGTTTTGTCTCAGCTGTACGGGGGCTTTCCCCAGCATGCTGGGCACTGCCTAAATGCTGTGATGAACCTTCTACCCCTTAAAATACTCATGAGAGGGTGCGCCCTGAAAGTCGTGTCTCGTTTGAAGAGGAATGAATTTTGGTACAACTCACATTGGAATGACAGTGCGCTTGCGTCAGAAATATCCTAGGGTCCCTGACACATGGGTATGGCTTCCGACGCAATAACACCTGTCATCCTACTGCACACAGTCGAATTTCCATGGCATCAGGACTTTCTCTGAACCTGGAAAGGACTGTCTTTTCATTTTTACAGATAGCTCCAGGTTTAGGCGGGGGTCTTATGCTGGGGTTTTCTTTGAAAGACTGCACTTTTCGTTGGGAAAATATGAGTCTGCCTTTCATTATAAGATATGTATATGCAATCCTCACGGCCATGCACTATGTTGTGAGGCACCTAAAGCTGTGTCCAACACCTTAACCGATTCCAAGTTAGTGCATGAACTCAAGACGACCTTTTTGAACTAAGTCGGAAGACTAAATTCACAAGGGCTTGTATGGATCCCAGGTCACTCTGGGATCCCAGGAAATAAGATCTCTGATGATCTCGCTGGAATGGGCTCAGAAGAAAGTTTCTCAGGACCTGCTTCCACGGTCAATTCCAACATCAACAATTGTGTTTTTATTCGTAGCGCGTATTCACTGATATCCGATAGAAATCCACCGAATTCTTCTCGTCCGTCATCACAGGCCATTACACTTTTGGCAAATCTGCATGCTTGGCATCAGTGAGATGCCTACCTGTGCTGCATGTTGCGAGAAGGATGGCACGGCAGAGCATTTTCTCTGCGACCGTCCTACCTTCGCACGCGCCCACCCATCGATGGCGCACCCTTGGGGACGTAGTGCTGTGTGCCGGATCTCTTAGCTCTACATTACTGAAGCTCTTCCTGATTTTTCTCCGGAAAACGGGTAAAATACAATAAAGGTTGGTGTCCGTCTGGCAGTACAATGGACCAGTACTCCATCACATAGCAGAAGCCTCGTACGTTAGATGCGCTAATCCATGTTCTTCATTCATCGGCTCATACCTATTCCAACAACTGGTAGTTATATATCCCTCGCAGTCGGTAATTGAATGTTTCCAATATATACCATCAAATTGCAAGATAAGTCTTAATTAAAAACCGGCAATCCACCTGTCATCCATTCATCAAACTCACAACCAGAAACGATGCTGATTGAATGGACAATAATGTGATTACCTTCGCCCATTTTAGTATGCGGCTGTTATCAACATAAAACCACATAGTTGCCCTCCTCATCTCAAAAAATCTCCCTTAACTCGAAAATAAATGGAAATAATAACTCGAAAACCAACATTTAGCAAATAATGTGAAATAAATTGAAAAGAGCAATTGAGTTACTCCAACTACCTTCAGCACGACAGGGAGCGTGCCCCGAAAACTTTCATGCCACAAGCCGATAAAATAAATGTTCCGAATCAGAAAATTTGAAACAACAACCCCTCGCAGACACGCATCAAGGGGCGGGGGGTAGAAATTTAATCCATAATTTCCTGTGCCACAACAAACGAACTAAATAACCACGTACCCGTAGATGGATATTAAATATTCGCCCATGTGGAGCTGGCGCTCGGAAAACACAGAGTATAGTACAGTCAGGCCAAAAAAAAAGCCAAAAACCAAAGGATAAATGGATTTGAAAGCTTTTGGTTGAGTTTAGCAATAATTCCAAAAATTCAATCAAGACTTTATAGAGCGTAAATTCGGTTGAGCTTATAGTGTAGTTGTTTACGTGCGTACCTTCCACTTATGAGAGTGGGGGATCTGAGAGTTTATCTGTTAGTCCCAAGCATAAATACATCAAATGCTTTTGAGAGCTTAGGTTGCATGATACTAGTATTTGTGAGGTTTTTTGGTTTTTACCTTTTGGAATGTTCTTATTTGCCAGAGAATGGGATTAAGTTATAGTTTGAAGAAAGTAGTGGCATACAATCTACTGAAAAGGATATAAACTGGGTACCATACGAATATGTTGGTTTTTGATGAAACTTATCTAAAAAGAATGTATGCACAAAAGCACTAGACATCCATTTAGTTCCTCTATAACTTCTTACGTTTCACGCTTTAAATGCATGATCTAACCTTAGTTAGATCACTATCCGAGGCCTTCGCGGCGTGCAAAAACAATTGGAAACAACAGAGGCGGATTTAGAAATTTGGCGCTCTACGCTCGCCGTAGCTGGCGCCCGATTTAAATGCTGTGATCTTCAAAAACTATGTAATATACAAACCAAAAGCCGCTGCCAAGGTTTTGGCAAAATACTTCCTCATAGGATGGCAAAGGACTAACAAAGGCCTCGTAGGGGTAGCATCTATCCGACGGATGCTGGCCTGCTAAAAAGAGAGAAGAGCCACCGCAGTCGAACACCTTGCGGCACTGTTAGTAAGTTCTATCCCCACCTCCTCGTGGTGCCATCTGGAGATTCCCTATGGAAATTGCAGACGGGGAAGGGCGAATGGCGAGTCTCCTGCGCCAAAAAACAGGATTAGTCGGTTGGGCTACGGCCTAGTAAGCCGTAACCGTAAAAAAAAACACAAACTCCGAAACAACCACAAGCCTCGGATATAACGGACCGGATTTATGTTGACGACCCTTGCAAAAAACGAAAAAAGGACAATGATCTTCGGCTTTGTACGTGGAATGTTAGGTCCCTAAACAGGCCACGTGCAGCCGAACAACTTGCGAACGCCCTAGACCGCTATAAAGCGGACATCACCGCCATCCAGGAAATGCGATGGAATGGACCGGGCATAAAGCGGATGAAAAACTGCGATATTTACTACGGCGACTGCTATATGGAGAGAGGGCAACGATTGTTTGGATGCGGATTTGTTGTTCGAGGTGGACTAAGGCAAAAAGTCCTAAGCTTTCGGCATGTGAGCGAACGCCTCATAACAATCCGTATCAAGGCTAAATTTCTTAACATCAGCCTGATCTGCGTCCACGTCCCCCACGGAAGACAAGGATGACTCAGCCAAAGATAAGTTCTACGATCTCCTAGACAGAACGTATGCCCAATGTCCCAGCTATGACATCAAAATTGTTCTATGAATGCGAACAATGCGAAGCTCTCCTGCCATTAAATCCACTAGCCTTAGTCCGTTTTCTGATGTGGTGTTGTGTAGGCAATGCTTTCCTATGACTCGTTCAAAGATAGCTTCCTCACGATAGCTCACGATTCCCACACCTCAACATCCATAAGAGGACCTAGCGGTCCCCCGATCAATCGACAACCAATGAAATTGATTACATTGCGATCAAAGGCAGGCACTAGTCCAGTATCCTAGATGTCCGAACCTTTCGAGGAGCCAACATCGACTCGGATCATTACCTTGTCGCGGCCCAGGTACGGTTGCGAAATTTTCATAATCAACGGAGTCGAGTAAGAACACCAACATCTAACGTTGGAAAGCTGCAATCGCAAGAGACCGCCAGGACCTTCACCGAATAAGTCTCCCTCAAAGGTCTCTCAAGTCCCGATGCAATCTGCACAAACCATAGAACAGCAATGAAGTCGTTGTCAGAATGCCATCAAAGAGGCCGCCTCAGATGTACTCGGTTTTAAGCCACCACCTTCGAGAAACCCCTGGTTTGATGACGAGTGCAGACAGGCCCATGTAGAGAAACAGAATGCATACATGGCTACACTGCATCGACGGAGGAGAACTCCTCGCGAGCTTTATGAACAGAAAAAGAGGGAGAGCATGCGCTTCTGGGAAGAAAAAAGAAGGAGCACGAGAAGCGCGAGATCGAGGAGAAGGTTCTACCCAAAAAGTAAGCCGAACATGCCAAGGCTATAAAGCCAGAGCAGAAGCCTGTAGGGATGAGCACGGACAACTAATAGTGGAGTCAGAGCCGATGCTGAAATTGTGGAAGGACTAATTCTGCAGACTGTATAACGGCAATGATAGTCAAAAGGCCGACGTCAGGCAGAACGAACCATTCACAATGGACGAAGGCGAAAGAGAATCCTGGCCTCAAGGGATAGGAGTACCTTGTTTACAACTAACACCCATCATTGTGGTGAGAGCACTCCCCCCTGTGGTGTGCTACGTTTTACTGTCCATTTTGCGTGAGTGAATCAACCTGCTTGAGAGCAGGTTAAGCTTGCTTAGTCCATTGGTGATAGCTAGTGGTTTAATGATGTTGAAAGCCCCTTCCATGTCAAGGAAAGCAATCATTGTGAATTCTTGTTTGCCAAGTGATTTCTATAGTGTGTGGGGCCGTATCTTGCAATGTCGAAAGCATATCTTTTCGTAGGGTTTCGCGAATGTACAGGCCCACCATATTTCCAACGCTTAAATCGCACAATTGACTGAAGCTCTTCAGGAGCATGCATTTCAGACATTTTTTAACATTTGCATTTTTTTAACATCAAGTGTGGACTTATTCTGTCCTCTAATCTCGACCCAATGGCTTTAAAACCCACACACCCGCACCCATGGGCAATGAGGCAGAAAATATTTCAAAAATGGCTTTTTGAATTCTGTGAAAATCGTAATATTGGCTCGACCCCATGTAGACTACTTTCCATCACAAATCACATTGAGTCCAAAAATAAACTCAAAAATGCTCAGCACATGCCTCGACCCCAACTCACCTGGAAATCTAAACAAAACTACTCCAAAGCACTCTGTCAGATGCAGTCCCACGACCAATAATATAAGCAGCAGCTCATGCCTGAATGGATATGTTTCATTTGTCGCCAATAGAAGTCACCCCAATCAGGGTGGTAGGCCATCTCCACCCCAGCATGGCTTGGACTCTATTAAAAATTCCCTCTGAATGTGCCCCGAAAATAAATTCTAAACAGTAGGTTGCCTCATGATTATTTATAAAACGGAAGCACTGGAGCAGGCGCTGCATTAAGTATTCCTATTGATAAATCTTTCATGAGAAAAACAGAAGGTCGTCGAAATGGCACCAGGACGATAGTAGTCAAGGTCGGCTAGACGAGAGATGTAAACCGACGAGTTTTAATGAAATTTAATTAAACAACGTAAGCTACTGTAATTGGGTCTAGACGCGCCCAGTGTGCCGTCTTGTGCCGTCTCCACGTTGGCAATGCGACAATCAGAAAACACGCCAAACGCTAATGGAGACAGTTGGGTTGAGTGGATGGGAGATTGAAGATTGCCATTGGCGTCTCTGATATTGTGAATCTAATTAAAGTGATTATCCCGAACTCAGAGGGGTGCTGGTGTTTAATTGCCTTAAATCAGAGGATAAAGGTCAAGACCTGACTGTAGTTTACTACAAAAAACTCAACAATGCGTGCAACCAACTGTCATCTCTGACCCTGAGTTACTGGTACTATTTGATTCTGCCGCTCGTTGGCCAAACATTTTCAATTACTTTTACGAAATCAGGACGAACGCAAGTCATGGTGTATGAACGAGGAAAACCGGTTCTTAATGACGCGAAACAACTGACTAATTGGAATGGCAACCTCAGAGATTTGTGTTAAGTCACAAAATACTTTGGTATCCGCGACAGCATCACACCGTTAGTTAGTTGTGGTAGCAACAGCGCAATACAACTGCTGCTTCTTCCATTTATCCTGGATCCTTTTTTTAAGAGAGGGAAGTGGAAAGAGGATAGGGAAAAAATGTCGTTTAATTACGAAACACCCCGGATGTGTAGATACGGATTCTCGGCGATACTGTCTGCCTCGAAGGAACAATCAGTGAAGAATAAATTGTTTTTTTCTTTCTGTTTTATGTCTTCACGGTTTTAGGAACTATCCTCTTGCAGAGATGAGAGGCGGAAGGCATGAGTGGCTGTGGCAACGCCATAGGCGAAGGCGGAAGGCGTGAGTAGCTGTGGCAACGCTATATGCGGAGGCAGAAGCAGCAATGCCGGGCTGCAGTTCGGGACCATCGACGACGTTTTAATGAATCCGTACTTGTTCGGGATTGGGAGAATACATTTGTGCTAAAGAGCTGTTGGTGGCTGGTGGCTTTCGCGGTTTGCTCGTCGTCAGTGGATCCTTTTTTTTTTAAATCTGTTTCGTTTCTGTTTTTGTTGGTGTTGAAGTAAAAAGTTCGGAGAAATTTTAAACGCTTCAGCGAAGGGGCAAGTTAAAGAACAAGTTTTCAGTTTTCTCTGAGAAAAAAGTTTAAAAAAAACGAGGAAAAGTTTGAAGGCAGCCGCCAATGGGCAAATGTGACTATAGTTCCTAATTGTTGTTTTAAATTAGGCTTGAAGGGTAGCAATCTTATGGTTGGATGGATATAAAAAGAAATCGCACCGCAATTCGGGTTTCAAGTGTTGGCATTCAGCCTTCATTTAAAAACCATATGGTCGCCTACACATGGAGGTCTCTAAAAAGACTAGAATGAGCTGAAATGAGCATCTTTGGGACTAACAAAGACTGGTTTATGAAGAAATTGTCGAGTCGCTAAGCTGAGATCTATCAAGTGGCCTATTTCATATCAGATCCTCAACCTATTACATCCAGTGTACAACAACAACATCGTAAAGCTTGTGTCGACCATATATTCCATCAGGTTTTGTATTGAGCAGGTTTCTAAGCGCATGGCTTATAACTTTCAATAAAGGCACAGGAGAACTGTAGGATGCACACAGTTTTTACCAAGGCTGACAACACAACTCCTGCCATTTACTTTTTTAATATTATTTGATATGAATGGTTAAGGACTAACAAAAGCCTCGTAGGAGTGGCATCTGCCGACGGGTGCGGGTTCGCTAAAAAAAAAGTGACTAAGGACCTCTGCAGCTGAACACCTTCCCGCTCTGTCAGCCAGGTCCTACTTCCACCTCCCGCGGTACCATCTGAAAATTTCTGGACCATGGAGATTACTAACAGGATTAAAGTCGGCTGGGCTATGGTCTAGCAAACTGTAACCCCACAATTGCTCAGAAACAACTACAAGCCTTGGATAAAAAACTACAAGCCTCGGCAAAAAAACGAAAAAAAGGACACTTAACCGCCATCTAGGAAATGTGATGGAATGGATCGGGTATAAAGCGGATGGAGAACTTGCGACAGCTACTACGGCGACTGCTATAGAGAGAGAGGACAACAATTGTTTGTTGTTCGAGGTGGACTAAGAATAAAAGTCCTAAGCTTTCGGCATGTGAACGAACGCCTCATAATGATCCGTATCAAAGCAACATTTTCTAACATCAGCCTGGTCTGCGTCCACGCCACCACGGAAGACAATGATGACTCCATTAAAGATGAGTTCTACGATGTCCTAGACAAAGCGTATGCCCAATGTCCCAGCTATGACATTAAAATTGTACTAGGAGACTTCAATGCTATGATTGGGAAAGGAAAGCATCTTTGAACGAGTCATTGGTGAACACTGTCTACACGACACCACATCCGATAACGGACACAGGCTGATAGATCTTGCTGCGGGGCGAAATCTCCTTCCTGCCAGTACGCGCTTACCGCACCACGATATGCACAAAGGCACATGGCGGTATTTTGATCAATCGACCACCAACAGGAATGATCACATCGCCATCGACGTCAGACACTCCTCCACTATTCTTGAAGTTCTAACTTTCCGAGGAGCTAACTTCGACTAGGGCCACTATGTTGTAGTAGTCAAGATGCGCCTACGGATATCACGACCGCAGGGGAGTAGAGTAAGAAAAAACAGTGATTTCGTCGTTACTTTTACCAATCACGTCTCCCTTATGTTCTCTCATACATACACCTCAACCCCCCACGCAGTCAATAGAACAACAGTGAAACCCTTGCAAAGAAGTCCTGAAAAGTACTGCATCTTAAGTCGTGGGCCTCAAGGCTACACCATGAAGAATCACCTGGTTCGATGACGAATGCAGGAGGAATCATATAGCGAAGCAGGAGGAATATCAGCAGAAGAGAACAGAGGAATACACGCTTCTCAGAAGAAAGAAGAGAGAACACGGAAAGCGTGAGATCGAGGAGATGGAGAGATGCTTTCGCAGGAATAACGCCTGGAAGTTTTACAATAAGGTAAAATGAACATGCCATGGCTACAAAGCCAGAGCGGTGGCCAGCAGGGATGAAAACGGACACCTAGTAGTAGAACCGCAGTCGATGCTGAGAATGTGGAAAACCACCTCTGCAGACTGTATAGCAGCGATGTCAGTCAATACACTGCTGTCAGGCAGAATGATCAATTTCTTAACGACGAAGATCGCAGAGAATTCCGTCCCCCTGACGAAGTTAAAGTCAACATGTCGAAACTCAAGTCGAATAAAGCTGCTGGCGCAGACGGACTGTCTGGTGAGTTCTTCAAAGCAGCTGGAGATGACCTGGTTAGGAGCATGCCCAAGCTCATCTGTAAGATATGGTCAGAGGAAAGCACGCCCGAGGAATGGAGTCCCAGCATCGTTTGCCCGATCCACAAGATAGGAGATCCCTTTGATTGCGCCAACTACAGAGGATTATGTTTCCTTAACATCGCCTCTCTGCCGTTTTGTGTGAACGCCTGAAGGCTTTTGTAAATAAGCTGATAAGTCCTTATCAGTGCGGATTCAAACCAAGGAAGTCCACCATCGACCAAATCTTCACACTACGGCAGATTCAGTAAAGTTTAAGTCGACACTCACCAAGTATTTGTCGACTTCAAAGCCGCATACGGGAGCGTTATTAGAGACGAGCTATACAACGCCATGTCCAACTTTGACATCCCTGCTAAACTCTTCAGACTATGGAGGATGACTTTGGAGAATGCTCGCTGCTCCATCCGAATCGGTGAAGACCTGACCGATAGTTTCAAAAAAGGATTTTGGCAGGGCGATGCACTGTCGTGTGATTTCTTCCACATCGTATTAGAGATGATTGTGCAAAAATCGCTGGCAAGACAAGAGGACAATTTAATTCGGTGGGCTCAGGAGGCAACTGAGTAATAGAGCTCTCTCCCGAACGACAAAGTTGACTCTATACAAGACCCTTATCACCCCGGTCGTGCTATACGGCGTAGAAGCATGGACATTATCAAAAGCGAATGAGGAGGTCCTTAGTCGTTCCGAGAGAAAGATTCCGGAAGTAATTTTCGGTCCTATAAACCTAGACGGGAAATGGAGGAAAAGATTCAACCACGAGCTTTACAGGCTGTACAGCGACATGAGTCTAGTCAGGCGTCTACGGATTCACCTAATAGAATTCTGTTCTGCCGAAGTAAACAGTAGAGATGACAATATTTTGGGCCTGTTACCAGGGCTTGGCATCTGATTTTAAATCATTGCCAGACAATAGAGGAATCAAAGATGAGGGTCTTGCGTATTGCTTTACCCTCTGAAGAGGTGAGAGTAGCAAAAGCCGTTCAATGGAACAGAAGTGACTTTGCACTTGACAGGAGGTGCAAAGGAATACTAGGCAAGACGATAGCGCGGTGTGGAAAATCCAAAATTCAAATTCAAAATCCTTCTCCTACTCTGTAAAGAGAAGTCATTACCTACAAGATACCAGGCGTATCATGTATGAGCTGTAGTTGGCTTTCATTTATCATGTAAGAGAGCACTATCGTCGATGGAGACTGCTCACATTACAACTCCGCTAAGTTCACATTATCGTTATTCATAGTCGCCTAACAGCTACCCCAGAAAACTCCTGGATCTGTTGTGCTTCCTCAGAAATAAAATTAACGACAAAAATATCCTGCTGTCCTTGATACGTACGTCTATAAATACACTCCTGAATTAAAATCTAACACTGTCCTATCGCAAAGCACAATTGTTAGAAATGCTGTTCCTCGAATCATTAACGACTTACGAAACTCTGAATTATGTATTCCCTCGGTAGTTGGAGCAATTCCCATGATCTGCGGATTAACCTATTTAGATCGTTGCCAAATAAAACTTTCCACCCGTATACTGCTTCCACCCGCACGTAAGCCCGCCTGTCAACGAAGGATTATCTAGGCATTTCCAAATGCGCTAATTCGCCTTGTTCGAGCCCATTGGCTACGACGAGAAATATTCAAATCACATCCTTAAGCCTAGCACCCAAAAACAAAACGTAAACAAAAAAAATTGGACCAAGAACTCAAGACAAACTGACTGTCCTTAGGTTGGCCACCTTCAGACTTCTGATTCATCATAATCCAAACGAAATTCCAACGAAAAACTCCCCGACGACAAGGACTACACGGAGTCCAACCGAGCAACCCCCCTAAGCAGAACCAAAGGAAGTATACCCTGGAGTCATACCCGCGGTCCGGATTAATTGCATAATTTATGCGCGAGGCGACTAAAGAAAATGGAAACGAAGGGAAGGCAGTCAGCTTCTGTCTGTCGTAAGGTAAATGATGTCAACCATCTGCCCTCAAGGCGCGGGCACGTATAAATCCATGCACGCCTCGTAATCATCATTCTGTCTGTCAAGGACATTTTTTCCTGCGTTCGTGTGCTACTGTAACTATGTACCTTCGACCCAGTGGTTCTTGTGTGTTCTTGTGGGTGTTAGCCGGAATGTTCCCCATTGTGTGTTTGTCAATTGAATGGAATTACTGACACACGGTTGCAGTAATTTTTCGTGTGGCGCTCCAGCTGTCTTTGCAATCCCTTTGTTTGTTTTCCATTTGCGAACAACATTCCTCCCTTTCGTTTTCATCCTGTTACCCCATATCTTATCCTTGATCCTTCGGATTTTTTCTTGTGTTTATGTTGCGTGAGAACGACAGGCGTGTACAGTATGTAAATCACAATTTCGTATGTGATGCGGTAGGATGTTGTACGTACGTAAAGGGATGACACGACGCACGGCGAGGATGCAAGTAATGTATTCGCACCATCGGCTCTAATTATAATTGACAGACGACGATGACTCTGAGGACGGGTAGGTACAACTCAGGAGCCGGACGGTGTAGTTGGACGCACACAATGTGTGAATTTAATTTCCAACGGTACGATGCTGTGGCCTAGCAAGGATGAATGACATTCATCGGGCGAATGGAGATGCATTTAGGTGGGCGGGGAAAGTTCGTAAAGGAAACGAATACACGTAGCTCTGTGCGGAATGTTAAGTCGTCGTGAAGGTCCTTTTCGACCAAAATGCTCTGGGCGATTTGCATTACTTTGGGTTTAGTTGGATCACATGTCGTCTCTGAGTGGTTTAATTGGTGACATCCCAGTCCATTATGTGGTTAGGCTTAGGTGAAAGCGAATTGGTTTAATGGGTATGTGGTGAGAAGCTTTTACGACTTCTCATATGTGGTTGATGTCGGAACGCAGGTAGTCGACCATTTTAACCATTTTATTGATCAAAGGATAACCAGACTTGATCTAGCAATGAGGATGGGAAACTAGAAAAACTTCTCTGACAATCGGGATGACCATAGATGGTGCTCTTAGGCGTGGCAGGTGTTGTGGGGTTGGCTAATAAACTCCTACAGGCTTATAGGATCCCAGGCCTAACCACCGAGCTGTTGAAACTGAAAACTCTTTACCTACATGACTGCCAATATATTGTATTTGTTTTTCCCTCTTGAACATCAAAAAAGTAAGAGGATAGAAGGACAAGTTACTGGCTGATTACACAAGTTGCCAAGTTTTTCTACTAGTCGCCCCCGTTTACTCCTCCGACACAATGTCCTTCCCATCCATCTTCTGCTACACCTCCCTCATTTGTGACTTTGTTTTGTAACGTGCAATATCGGCTTGGTGTTTAGCAGTGGCAACTCGTCCTTAATTAACGGAGACATACACTTCCATGGGTCAGCGAGCCATCACTCCTAATTAGCAAAGTTTCCAAGTCCTTCCTCCTTCCGCCACCTCAGGGTCTTTATGTATTCGTCGTCCTGTTTCCTTTTTTGCCACGTTCTGTTTATATTTGTCCCTTTTTTATCCTCATCTTGCTGCGTCGTATGTTCTTCCAGATGACTACAAAAAGTTTGCTACAATGCCAGTGCTAGTTTATCCTTCCTCCGAACTCAATCGTTACCCACGACAGTAGTTAGTTTGGCAACAATAGTCCTTCACTGGAAGGTAAAAAAAAAATTAGAAAAAATGTGCCCAAAAAAAGATGATAGATCCAACACTTAAGAGCGAACTGTGTCTTCTACTCAAACACATGCGCTCGTCCTGTTAAGTTCTGTCAGGTATCGCCTATAATGTTCGTACGTCGCGGTGAAGAACATGTTATCCTACATCAATAAACCATGACACACGTCAGGGTTGGCTCTATCCCTTCTGTAAATGGCATTTCATTCGGGGGTTCCTATTTCACTTGAACTTGTTCGTTCGTCCTCCACCATCACACATCGGGAGAGTGCCTGTGGGCAGGCCAAGGCAATGCTATGTGTCTGGGGTATGGTGTTTAGGATTGGTTGTACCGCAAAAGTTAGTTGATGTTTACCGCAGGACTGTTGGGTTTCCAAGTTTTTTTTTTTTTTTCTGTTCGTATTTCTTTCTTTTGCTCTGTGTGCCTGATGTGGTCTAACTTAACCTAGACGTTGAGGTTACGCAACGATTTGGTTCCTTCGTTTGGATTCCGGCTTTGTAACTATTTAATCGGAGATGGGTAAGGAGAAAAACATAAAGGGAAAGTGGTGTGCTACTGGGTTCATTTGTCCTGGCTAGATGAGAAGTGAGCTTGGTGTTGGCGTAGACAGTTTTGATTTGTCATACTGTTTCATTATGTCAATTTGCGGATTATTTCGGGACGTAGCCCCTGACGGTTGTCAGAATGGAGTGAGGCAACATTACTTATCGTGATTGTTAAGTGGCTAGTAGTATACCGAGGAGGAAAAAGTGGGGACTTTAAGCACTCCTGGAACTACATATGTTCCACCATCGGACGAAAAGTTACACGCATCAATCTTGTTTGTCCATGGAATGGAACTGTCCCGTGTTGACTCATAATAATTGGGGCATAGGATGAATTTTGAAAATCAGGCTAAATAAGTTTGCATTTCTCGATTCCAGGACAACTTTATTTGAAAGGGACAGCTCGGACCTTTTAGAGGTGTCCCGGGAAATTTTTGGACACACTCTGGGAATGGTTCCTTCCTTATAAGCATCCGGGGTTATGTTACTAGCTTAATTTCTGGAATAGTGAAATTCATGGAGGACCTGAGCTTGAGCTGTAGCTGCCTTATAGCCTTGACGGTCCCGGGCATGCTGCTTCCAGTAATCAAAATCAAGTTGTCTTACATCCTTGATTACTTGGTATTTATACCGTAGGTTAAGTCTTCCTCTTCTTCTCGAACCAGGAGGCTCGGAGTCGAAGATCCTCCTAGCTGCAGAGTTCTTGTTCATGCGCTCGATGTGGTCGAGCCCATGGATCTTTGCCTTTCGGACTATATCCACATCTTTGTATAGTTCGTAGAGTTCGCGGTAATGTCTTCCCTTCTATTTACCTTCCTCACAGACAGGACCAAATATCCGGCGCAGAATTTTTCTTTCGAAAGAACCCAAAATCAGTTCCGCCGCCCTGCCTATGGTCCAGCTTTCGGCTCCGTACAGCAAGATTGACAGTATAAGCGTTTTGTAAGGCATGTTTCAGACGATACAGAGGTCCTAGAACCAAACTGCATGGTGCATCGCGTATTTTTTTAGCGTGGCGCGACACAGCCAGATCAGTTCTGTGATCCCGAATCCGGCCGTCGCATCAAACAATCCTTTGCTATGAATGCTGTCGTATCTCTTCTTCTTCTTAACGGGCGCTACATTTCGGGGTGAATCTGGGCCTCGACCAACATGCCCCTCCAACTAGCATGATCTTTTGCTAGCCTTTTCCATTGCCGCACACCCAGTTGATTGAGGTCCCCTTCCACCTGTATGTGCCATCTTAAGTGCGGCTATCCTCTGCATCTTCGTCCCTCGGGGTTGGATTCAAAGACTCTCGGAGGTGAAGCTGTCGTATTCGCTCTACATGGCCTAGCCATCTTAGGCGTTAAATCCGTAGACGCCTGACTAGACTCATGTCGCTGTACAGCCCGTGAAGTTCGTGGTTTAATCTTTACCTCCATCTTCCGTCTGCGTTTATATGCCCGACAATCACGCGCAAAATCTTTCTCTCGAACCGACCAAGGGCCTCCTCAACCGCTTTTGATAGCATCCATGCTTCCGCGCCGTAGAGCAGGACCGGGATGGTAAGGGTCTTATATAGAGTCAACTTATTCGTTCGGGAGAGGGCTCTCTTATTCAATTGCCTCCTGAGCCCAAAGAAACAGCGATTGGCAAGAGTGATTCTGCGTTTGATTTCAGAACTGATGTCGTCGTTCCAAGTCACTGCGGAGCCAAGGCAGACCAAGTCCTTAACTACCTCGAACTTATATCTGCCAATACAAACGTTCTGGCCAAGGCAGATGACAGCATATATTTAGTTTGGCCTCGTTTACTGCCAAACCAATTTTCGCCGCCTCCATCTCAATACTCGCAAACGCCTCATTGACATCTCGCTGTTATCTACCAATTATGTCCTTGTCGTCGACGTATGCAAGGAGTTGCGCGGATTTGAAATAGATTGTGCCTCTTGTATTGGCCAGTAATTTTTGCACAATCGTTTCTAATACGATGCTGAAGAAATCACACGACAGCGCATCGCCCTGCCTATATCCTTTTCTGACATCAAAACAATCGGTCAGGTTTTCACCGAATCGAATGGAGCAGCGAGCATTCTCCAAAGTCATCCTGCATAGTCTGACGTGTTTAGCAGGTATGTCAAAGGTAGACATATAGCTCGTCTCTAATTACGCTGTCGTATGCGGCTTGGAAGTCGACAAATAGGTGGTGAGTGTCGACTTGAAATTCATTGGTTTTTTCCAGGATCTTAAGTGGTGTGAAGATTTGGTCGATGGTGGACTTCCCTGGCCTGAATCCACACTGATGAGGACCTAACAGCCTATTTACAAAAGGCTTCAAGCGTTCACACAAAACGGCAGAGAAGATTTTGTAGGCGATGTTAAGAAGACTTATTCCTCTGTAGTTGGCGCAGTCAGAGGGGTCTCCTTTCTTGTGGATCGGACAAATGATGCTGAGACTCCATTCCTCGGGCATGCTTTCCACTGACCATATCTTACAGATGAGCTGGTGCAAGCTCCCAACCAGGTCATCCCCAGCTGCCTTGAAGAGCTCAGCAGACAGTCCGTCTGCACGAGTAGCTTTATTCGACTTGAGTCTCGATATGGCAATCACAACTTCGTCGAGGTCAGAGGGACGGAATTCTCTGCGGTCTTCGTCGATTAGAAATGGATCGTTCTGCCTGACAGCGGTATATTGACTAACATCACCGTTGTACACTCTGCAGAAGTGGTTTTTCCATATTCTCAGCATCAACTGCGATTCTACTACTAGGTGTCCGTTCTCATCCCTGCAAGCTTCCGTTCTGGCCTTATAACCTTGGCATGTCCGCTTTATCTGTTGATAAAACTTTCGAACGTCACGCCTGCAGTAATACCTCACCAAATCCTCAATCGCGCATTTCTCGTGCTCTTTCTTCTTTCTTTTGAGAAGCTGATGCTCCTCCCTTCTTTTTAACTCGTAGAGCTCACGAACGGCTCTTGTTCTTCTATCCAGCGAGGCTTTATATCCCTCCTGCTTCACTGTGTGAATCCTCCTGCCCTCGTCATCGAACTAGGTATTTCTTTGAGGTGGAGCCTTGAAGCCCAAAACTTCGGATTCAGAGCTTTCAAGTATGTGTTTGCAAAGGCTCCACTGCTGTTCTACTGATAGCATGGAGGATTGAGGTGTATTGGAGTTTGGAGAGCTTAAGGGAGACGCGATCGGTAAAAAGCACGAGCGGTTTCGGGCGATAGTAGCTTTCCGCCGTCATAACTTTGTATTCTTACTCTACTCCGCTGCGTTCGTGATATCCGTAAGCACATCTTGGATACTACAAGATAGTGGTCCAAGTCGATGTTAGTCCCTCGGAAAGTCCGAACATCAAGAATAGTGGAGGAGTGTCTGACGCCAGGCGCCTTTGAGTATATCGAGGTGCGGGAAGCGCGTACTGCTTAGAAGGAGATTTCGCCCCGCAGCAAGATCTATCAGCCTGTGTCCGTTATCGGATGTGGTGTCGTGTAGGCTATATTTGCCTATGACTCGTTCAAAGATGCTTTCCTTACCCAGCCTATCATTGAAGTCTCCTTATACAATTTTGATGTCATAGCTGGGACATTGGACATACATATGTTCTGTCTAGGAGATCATAAAACTCATCTTTGGCGGAGTCATCTTTGTCCTCCGTGGGGGCGTGGGCGCAGATCAGGCTGATGTTTAAAAATGTAGCCTTCATACGGATCGTTATGAGGCGTTCGCTCACATGCCGAATGCTGTCGTCTACGGCTTTAAAATCGATAAAGAGATGGTGTGTTACCGGGCGGGAAGCCGCACTGGTAGCTGCCGATTAGTGTGTTGAAAAAGGGCTTTAGACGTTCACACAGTACGCTGGACAGGATTTTGTATGCGACATTGAGCAGGGATATACCTCTATACAAGAGGTTTGCCTTTTTTGTAGATGGGGCAAATAGAGCAGATATTCCAGTCATTGGGCATGCTTTCAGGCCTATATTTTATGTAGGCGCAGAAGTTTTTTTTTCTCCCCCCTTCTTTTGGCTCGGTACTCCTTTTGCGAATCCCTGGTTTTTCGTCATCCGCAGTATAATCCTGATTAAAGCCGTGTTTATTATACATTTTTACTTGGCCTTGACGAAACTTAAGTGGAAAGGTGGTACATCAAAACGTTCGTAATTCGACGTTTGGATACAAAGTTAATTGATGCGAAAATGAGTGAAGTATCTGCCGAAAAAGTTGTGAAGTGCAGGGTAAGAAACTGTGAGTGAACGACGTCCGTTCCGAAAGTTTCGATGTCAAAGATGCACCTCGTACCTATCACTAAGGAGCAGTGATAGTTGGAGCAGGAGCAGGAGCGACGAGCAAGCTGGACATGGCGGAGGTACTAAACATCAGTCACATAAGAGTCTGGAATCATCTTAAAAGAGCAGGCTGGCTGACTGGCATATTTGGGTGCCACATGAATTAACGCAAAGAAATGTGACTAACCGAAACGCGATGAAACGACAATGAAAAGTATGAAACGCAAGTGATAATGATCTATTCTTCTTCTTCTTTGGTGGCGTTACAGCCCATGAAGGACCAGAGCCAAGCTTCTCTCAATCACCCATGTTGTATGTGACTTATTTTTCACACAGCTGAAAGGGACCTAAAGTTTAATGCCGATTCCGAACGGCGTGAGTCGAGAAGCTTTTTCATGGCAAGTTTTCGCGGAGCAACGTCGCGAAATAAACATTCGATGGCGTTGGTGTTATCGGGATCCGAACTCGCTCATCGTGCGCCAGAGTCCAACACACTAACCACTGCGCCACGGGGCCCTCTATTAGCCTGGGTTAATGACAAACAAGGTGATGCCGAGTGTTCAGTGGGATTGGAGGCGAATTGTCAATTTGGTCCCGTGTGCGTAACTCGACCGGTTGAATGAAGTAGTCAAGAAAGGGCGATCAGAATTGGCAAGCACGGCTGGACATGACATCGATCCAATGGTCAACATTTATGTTAACATCTTCCATTAGGGACGTGATGGCATTTATCTTGGCAGTGATGTTGTTTTAGAATCTTGAATTGTGGCTGACCAATCAACGTCCATTTTCTTCTTCCTTTTTTTCTGTGCTATAGCGCATAGCGAACCTGGCCCTTCTCAACCTAGTTGGTTGAGGTCCCCTTTCACATGCGCGCGCGACCTTAAGTTTGGCCATCCTTAACTACGTTGCCCCTCAGGGTTGGATTCAAAGACCTTCCGTCGGACCTACATACATATATGCATCTATCTTAGGAGTTGGATCCGTAAATGCCGTGCTACGTTCATGTCGCTGGCAAGCCAGTATAATTCACTGTTCAGTCTTCTCCTCCGTTTCCCATTTACGCAGATCGGGTCGAAAATCTTACGCAGAATTTTTCTCTTAAAACGATCAAGGGCCACTGCTTCTTAATTGCCAATGTAAATGAAGTCCTTGATTACCTTGAAATTTTGCTTGCCAATGTGTGCGCTCTGGCCAAGACGGCGGTGGTTCGTGTCTTTTTTCGATGACAGCAAATATATCATTTTGCCCATGTTACTGCCAGCCCCATTTTACCCGCCTCCACTTCAATACTCGTAAAGCCCTTCCTGCATCGCTATAACCTGCGCACTGTCGCACTGCGACAACCCTCACCCCAAATCTCTAGACGATGCTTCATTTTTGGATCTTTTTGGGAAGGAAAAGGCAACGAAATCGGCGTTGCAACTCAGCTCAGGACTCAGGAATCAGCTCATTGGAAATTCTCCGAAATGCGACACGCTGGTATTCTACGCCCAAACAGTGATTCGTAAATTCAAGTCCTTGTGGATATTTCGCAACAAACTAGTCCTTGAAATGCCGAATTCAAGTGATTGACGTGTTGCTGATTTTTTTCAGAGCATGCCTTGTACTGCTTCTAGAATTAATTAGACAATAAAACTGAATTGCTAAATCTATTTGAACAAGACCTATCCTAAGCCCACATAGCTTCCACTCATTTCAATATACTTCCCCAAAAGGAGACGTGTACATATGTACACATGTCCTCCAACCATGCCTTGTTTCTGATAGATAAATCGACTAACATACCCTCTGTCTAATTAGTGTTCACTTGTCTTGTATAACGTCCATCTACCGCATCACATTCAACACCCACTCAATTAAATCAATCGATTGTTGTTATGTTAGCAGTCCATCTAGTCGAGTCCATATCCTCGTCAGAAGCATTTTACTGTATTGACCCCAATTATACATGTCACATCCATAAAAGACCCAATAACAGCCCCTAACGTCATGAAACACAACCGTCTCCCAGGCACATACAGGCTCAGACACCTCCGCTTGCCACAACATGTCAAATCACATTATCCGGAACCCATCTCGCCCGGAGTCAAATGAAGCCCACCCGAAAAACCACATTTCCACAGTCATCACTAATGGATTTAACGAAACCTAGACAAACCAATTGGAGCAATAATAGTAATCTAAGGCCAGAAGGAAAATCGATTCCAGAAACGATGGAGGCTATCGTATCGTGCCTTTAACTAATGGGAGATGAATTGTATCTAAATTAATTAAGATCGCGTGCAATATTCATACAACTCCCACTCCGGACTGAATAGATTGATTCATAATAATGGCGTTAATCTATCTCCTCCTTTGCCATTGGATAAAAATGCGAATGAGCCAACTACGCAGGAAAGATAGCAAGCAGATGGGTGAGACGGATATGTACATATACACAAGGATGTAATGGTGTTTGACACCTCACTGGAACGTGATTGATGATTGTCGAGCAGGAGCAAAGCAGATGTGTAAGTACAATATACTATTGGTACTACATCGTTACACATAGGCATTCAAGGACACAAAGACGGTGACGCTGCATACTATACTATACATACCAATGATGGATGTTGACCCCCAAATGGAATGGGACTCCTTAAACGGGGGTCCATTTAAAAGAAATTTGCTGACCATTACCCGGGACTCATTAGGTGAATGCCCGAAACGTTTTGCCGGCGTATTAAAGAGATTTATCATTGCGATTGATGGTAGGGGATGTCCTTATGGGTCTAAATTAGTTTCTCTCGGGGGGGTGCCCTTACCAGAGGGAGTGATTAATTCGGGGATAGAGTGACCCGAAAGACATCGGAAACTATTCGTCATTGGGTCAGTGCCTAATGGTCGCGTCAAATGAATTTGAAATTTCGAGAGAGAAGGGGCAGTATTGTGGTAAATACTACGGTCCATAAGCGGCCTAAGGGGACAGCAATTAAGGGTTCACTTTTAGGTTCACAATCATTAGAGGATAGTGGCAGAAATGGATGAGTAGTATTCCCTGAATAGAAAACCTCGAAAAGAATGGATATCTGTGATGGTGGATCACACAATTTGTGAACGGTTACGCGAGCCTTTTCTGGAATGAAAAAGTTGGCAGCCAAACGTACTCTAGTACTTTATATCAACTGAGCCTTCATCGACTCTCTTACTTATTAGGGCTTTTTAAAGTGACATAAAATAGAGACCTACATCGACGTTAAAGTCGGGCTCATAACTGCATTTTCATGGTTTTTGCAAAGCCCTTAAAGTCTGCAATTGAAAGACATCCCCAGTAAGCAGTGACCTTACCTAAAACATCCTTGCGCCGAGCCAACTCTAGAAATACTGATTGACTTACATATATGCCATAATTTCGATCCTTCTCTATTCTCTAAGATACAGCACGCCTATTGTAAGGGTAGATCTGTCGAAGCAGCCTTACATACACACATCAATCTATCTTAAAGAATATACCTTAACAGCCTTCCTAGGCATAGAGGACGCCTTCAACAATTTCACTTCGAGAGCAATAATAGAGGGGCTAGAAAATCTAAAAGTGGAGAGGACTCTCACAGACTTGATCAGCGAGTTATTCTCAACACGTAAAATCCACTCTAAACGGGGAAGCTAAGTAACCACTAGATCGGTTACCAGGGGGTCTTCTCTCCTCTTCACTGGAATGTAATTGCAAATGAACTACTGACCAAACTAGAGAAAGAAGGTATCGACGTTATTGCCTACCCTGATGACGTTGCCATTACCATCTCGAGCAAATACCTACCCGCACTATATGACCGTATACAAACGGCATTCTGCTATTGTGCAAATGGGCACAACACATGGGCTCAGGGTAGATTCCCAGAAGAAGGAGCTTGTGCTATTCACCAGAAAGCATACAATTCCGGAAACTTGCCCAATCAATCTACTTGGCACGAGGTTAACCTATTCCTACAGTGCCAGATACCTTGGCATTGTGCTAGGTAGGAAACTAAGCTGGAAGCACATCACAATCGAGCGCGCAAAAAAAGCAACTATAGCTCTCTACACCTGTAAGAAAGCCTTAGGGAAAAAATTGTGATTCAACCCCTAGCTCACGCTATGGCTATACATTACAGTCGTTAGACCTATTCTAATGTATGGAGTGATAGTCTGGTGGATGTACATCACCGGGGCTCTAAGGTCCATCCCAACACAAGCCATCCGAGAGTCCAAAATAGACACTGCCATTTTATGCGAACAGTACAAGAATCTCGACGATAAAGTTTGGGTAGCTGACAACTCAAAAAGAGCAGCTATTTGAACCTGCGGAAAACTCGCCTTTGAAGAGAAAATGACGACAGGACAATCCGGCTTCCTTCGAGGTGTACACGTCTACAGCTGTTAGGCACCTCCATCCAGCACTTTAGAGGAATTGCGGGGTATGATGGATAGGCTGGTGAATGGTGCCAGAGGCTGTAGTCCAAAAATCGTAGCTGGAGATTTCAACTCATGGGCCATTGATTGGGGTAGTACGCAAACCAATCGAAGGGGCGAAGCTCTACTAGAGGCTATTTCGTCACCAGACGTAATACTGCTCAATACAGGATGCGAGCACACCTTTAGCAGAAATGGCATAGGTTCTGTGGTGACTTGCCGATTCCATCCAAACGAGCATGCAAACACATGCTTAGCAGCGGGTGTATTTGGCTTTGTAGTCAGTCGATCGCGAACAGCGCAGGCGATGCCTTCGTGACATGATATTATTGTGTTTTGTGAATCAGAGTTCGGACTGATTTGTTTGTTATACATATATATTGAGGTATTGAAGAATAGTGAAGTTTATTTATATAAATATTGAAGTGTTTTATTTGGGTGCACCGGTCACTACAGGTTCCATAGTTGACATCACATTTGTATCGAGTTCCCAAACGAGATGCGCAATCTGGAGAGTAAGCATTCAGTACACCCACAGTGACCACCTGGCTGTCCTTTTCGAAATAGAGCCTAGGAGAGCCAACCAGGGAGCCGCGCTAAAGAATACACAACAAAAGGGTTGGAAAATAGAAACACTGGATGAAGACTCTGTTACCTTCACCCTTAGAGTGTCTACAATAAGGTCAGGGACAGCAAATGCTATGGCTGATATTACTAAGTAAGTAATGAGGGCTTGCGATGCATCTATGGTCCGGAAAACGTTAGCCAATCGCCGGCCATTAGTATACTGGTGAAACCAGGAGATAGCAGAGCAACGGAGCAAGTGTTATAGAGCGAGAAGACTATCCCAGCGATCCAGAAATTTGCCCTCTCATCAGAACCCATAGGCGCATTACAGAGATAGTCGTAGTGATCTGAAATTGGCTATTAGGAGAAGCAAAAATTACAAATTTTAGAAGCTCTGCGAGCAAGCAGACGTAAATCCTTGGGGTACCGCTTACAGGACTGTCATGACAAAACTCAAAGGCACCAAGAGGGCACCCTAGCCTTAATGCCCTTTCCAAATGAAAAAAATAGTGTCGGGACTATTTCTACCGCAAAGAACGACAGAACGATATAGCGTATAGAAGCACCCCAGGATGAACAAGAAGTCACAACTATTATGGAAACTGAACTCCTAAATGTGTGCAAACATTTCACACATTTAAAACTAGCCATTAAAACAAACACGGGACCATTCCAAGAAATGTACAATAAGTGCCTAATCGAAGGGGTCTTTCCAGACCAATGGAAGAAACAACGCTTGGCGCTGCTGCCTAAAGGGAAAAAACCACCAGAGGTGCCGTCGTCATACCGTCCCATTTGCCTATTAGATACAATGGCTAAGATAAAATGATAGATAGAAAATGATAGCCAACAGACTCGAGGTGGCAATAAATGAAGCCGGAGGGCCAGGTGCCAGGATTCCTCAGCAAAATAATTAAGAGTTATTTCGAGAAACGATATCTTTTCTATGATACCGCCGGCGGGGTAATGCAGTACCACATATCTGGCGGAGTACCACAAGGATCGGTGCTAGGTCCTATTCTGTGAAACCATATGTATGATGGAGTTCTGAGGCTAGAAATTCCCAATGAGGCAAAAATCATAGGCTTCGCTGATGATATTGCAGTCGTAGTAGCAACGAAACACCTGGAAGAAATAGAGGAGATAGGGAACGAATGTAACAGAAAAGTGGGACGCTTGATGTCAACAATCGGGTTAGAGCTCGTCGATCACAAAACAGAAGCCGTACTAGTAAGTAGTCGTAAGGAAAGGGAAATAATCACCATCAGGGAAGGCAATCAAAATATAACGTCGAAAGCGTCTATCAGATACTTAGGTGTGATTGACGCTAGGCTCAGCTAGAAGGAACACCTTGAAATAAAGTGCGATGAAGCAGCTCAGGTGTGTGCTGCCTCAGCCAGAATAATGGCAAATATCCGAGGACCCAGACAGCAAAGGAGACTAGTTTTGTCAAGAGTGGCACAGTCAACAATTATGTACGCGGCACCAATATGGGCAAAGGCGATGAAAACTAAGTCCCACTCAAGAAGAGTCAGTTCCACCAACTGACTATCCGCACTAAGAGTGTGGTGTGCAGTGCTTTTCGGGCGGTATCGGGTGGTGCTATACATATGTGTTATTGCTGGAATGCTACCAGCCGATAGTAAATAAGCAAATAGCCACATATACGGCAGTAAGACTGAAACTTACTTACTTATCAGGCCAGAGATCCATGGAGGATCTGAGCCTGAGCTATAGCTGCCTTCCATCCTTGACGGTTCCGGGCACGCTGCTTCCAGTTATCAAGACCAAGATATCTTACATCCGCGATTACTTGGTCTTTATACCGGAGGTTCGGTCTTTCTCTTCTTCTCGAGCCAGGAGGCTCGGAGTCGAAGACATTCTTAGCTGGAGCGTTGGTGTCCATGCGCTCGATGTGGCCGAGCCAGTGTAGTCGACGGATCTTTACTTTCCGGACTACATCCACAGCTCGTAGAGTTCGCGGTTGTGTCTTCTTTTCCATTCACCTTCCTCACAGACAGGACCAAATATCCCGCGCAGAATTTTTCTTTCGAAAGAACCCAAAATCAGCTCCGCTGTCCTGCTTATCGTCCAGCTTTCGGCTCCGTACAGCAAGACTGGCAGTATGAGCGTTTTGTAAAGCATGACGTTGGTCTTTCGAGTGAGGAGTTTTGGAGTTTGTTTGGACAAGCCGAAGTTGCAGCGGTTGCCAAGGACGATTCTATGCCGGATCTCCACTGTGGTGTCATTTGTGGAATTTTCCCCGAAGTAAAAAAACTCCTTAACTACCTCGAAATTGTAGCTGTCAATTGTTAAAATCTTGTCCCAGGTGGTGAGCGACAGATGCAGAAGATCTGGTGCATGCTCCCTACCAGGACATCGCCGCCAGCCTTGAAGAGCTCTGATAGCAAGCCATCTGAGCCTGCGGTCTTGTTATTCTTCAGCTTCTGAAGAGCTGTGCCGACTTCTTCGATGCTGGGTGGGAGGACTACTTCAGCGGCTGGAGTTGGGATTTCCTCGGTCCTTACCACTCTCTTTTGGTCATGGTCGCAGCTGCTGGAATTGCTGCTTAAATGCATCCACTATTCCCTGCGGCTCGGTGACGAAGAGCCTTTTTGAAGCCTCCTGCAAGGCCTTTGGCTTTCTTGTAAAAGGCTGGTGTTTTATTTTTATAGCTAGACTTCTCGATATCCTTGAGTTGGGAGGCTGCGAAGATCTTTTTTCTTTTGTCACAGTAGTTTTTTCTCCTCCCCTTCTGGCTTGGTACTCTTCTTGCGCTGCCCTGTTTTTCCTCTGCAGCGCCTTTTGGTACGCTTCGTCGGTTGCTGCCTTTTTCTGCTCACACTCGCCATCATACCAAGGGTTTCTTGTCGGGGGTGGTAGGTACCCTAAGGTGGTTTCGGCTACTTCCTGAATGGCTGCGCGGCAATGCAGCCACATATTATTGGCATTTGTGTTCGACGTAGGCATACCGTAGAGTCTTTCGCTCAGCTGCTCCATGTAGACTCTGGTAACCTCCGGTGTGCTCAGGCGCCCAATGGCGAACCTCCTCCTGATGGGCTGGTGCTACTTGTCACCGTATTACGAGCTCTCGCCAGATCCGTGAGTTGGAAGCCATTATCCGTGGTTGTATCGTGGGAACTGTGCTTTCCGATCACTCCGCTTTCCGGTTCTCCTTACCGATTTTGGCGTTAAAGTCCTCGAGTACGATTTTAAAATCGTACTCCGGACAAGCTCCGTAGGCGTTTTCCAGGAGGTCATAGAGGTCCTCCTTGATGGGGTCTTCAGCCTCTTCGGTAGGGGCGTGTGCACATATAAGGCTGATGTTATAAAATCTGCCTCCGATGCGGATCACAGCAAGGCTGTGTGATCAGTTATGGGTTTAAAGTCGATGACCTTCGACCTTAACCGCTTCCCCACGACATATCCGCATCCCAATAATTGTAACCTACTCGCAAATCGTGTTCCTTTTTCTCCCTGCTGAGGAGAAGCACCGTGGAAAACACGTTCGATGGCATGGCTGTTGTCGGGATTCGATCCCGTGTCATCGGCGTCAGAGGCCAACACACTACCTATTACGCCACAGTGCTCTCTGGAGTCCTATGTGTACACCTCAAAAACAAGCCAATCTCTTAACGAGATAGCCGAACAGTTTAATATAAAACTTCTGTGGGTACCAGGATACAGCGACATCTCGCCAGACGAGGAACGACGCAACAATCAATCATGGCATGGGTATATCTCTTTCTTTCTTCTTTGGTGGCGTTACAGCCCATGGAGGACCAGAGTTTAACTTCTCTCAATCACACAGGTGAAAGGGACTTTCAGTTTAATGCCGATTCCGAACGGCGTGAGTCGAGAAGCTTTTTCATGGCAAGTTTACTACGGGCTGTTTTGCCAGTACCCCGCCGAGGAGGAACGTCACGAAATAAACATTATCGGGATCCGAACTCGCTCATCGTGCGCCAGAGTCCAACACACTAACCACTGCGCCACGGCGCCCTCATAGACTATACTTCCCAGGGTATACCTCTTGCAGCCATTAAATTGCTTGGGCCCTCATCAACAGGCAAATCTGGCCTCGGCTCGATAGTCAACGGGCCAGGAGACCAATATCCCTAAAACGAACTGATATCTACAAAATCGTTGGTGTTATCACCGGTCTCATTGGCAGTCATGCACAAAAACTAAGGTAAGTTCCGAATGATTTCTGCAGAAGCTGCCTAGACGAAGAGGAGGTCATATCCATCCATCACTTACTCTGCGCCTACCTAGGATCCTACTTCCTAAACGACCTGACTGATGATCAGCGAGTAAGGCTAACTGGCATTCTTAACTTTTTAAGATGCACTAAGAGGTTCCATGAATAGGGGGACAAACCCCCTCGTAGCAACACAACGGGTCTCTCTGGTCTAAGTGAAGTATTCCCATTCTGGGGAGGCTACGAACCTACCTACCTACTTAACCTAAAACGTCAATTAGCAAATACGTCACTCTCCGAACAATCAAGCACCTAGCCAACCGTATCCGGTATCCCAGAATTGGAGCATATGTAGCTAATCTAAGAAGCCGGATAGACGTTCTCATTAAGCGCTTCCATTATGCCTCGTTTGAATAATCTTCCTCATCTTCCTTCCGTTCACTAAGCTCCTAATATATGACTTAATGTACACTGAAATGATTTACGAGTAAGGACGCAATAAACAGGCGAATAATTGATAACCACTCTGCCACCATGAAGGAGTTGCAAAATCCCAGGTTAATTGCTCCATATTTGCATACTGAACTCTTCAATTGAGGTATCTCTATCCATAATTGCTATGCGCCCCTTGATCACATTTCTATTATCCTCTTATAGACAACTGCTTTTGCATTAACTTTTTCCAGAACACCCTATTAGCAGGGCAAGTAAATAAGGATTAAAACAAAAATCAGAAAAACTTGAATCCAACACTCCAGTGAGTCAGCCTGGAAAAGTTTCTCGACTCATCCATCCGTCGCCATCGTCCGGGATAAAAGGACGAGAGGCTGACAAAACAAAATTTTAATTACACGAGCCCCATTGGTCGGTCTCGTTATCCAATATCCGTCTCTAGTAAACCAGATACCAAAGTTTGTCGGTTTGCTACTCAAGTGAAAATCTCTTACTTTACCCTGTGCACCCATCTCATCCTTGCTGATGACATCCCGGGTTGGGATACTGATATTCTCGATACGTGTAGAGGGAAATTTCGATTTTTATTCTACGTCGGTAGTTGGATGGATGTGTCCGTGGCAGGCTTATCCGTGGGCTAAATTATTAAACAGAAATCAGGATAAGTACATATGTGCCACATCCTCGCAGGACTCTCCCCTGTCCGTGGTATTCGTATTTGTATGAGATATTAAGGACTGCAATGAGGATATACGACAGGGCATGAATAAAAAAAAGGAAAACTAAAGTGAATCATGAGGTGGCCAGAAGAGGGACATGTACCTACATATAAGAGGCACAGTAGTGTCGTTGCTACGACAACGACCAAGTTCAAACCCCCTTGACACCTGCTGCATTAACTTAATTAAAACTGCAGACTCCGGCGATACAAGAGTGAAAGGGTGCAAGAGTGAAAAACATAGAAACCGGTCGGGACAATAGGGAGTGGAGGAAGCGAAAGGAAAATGAATAAAGGATACAATGCAGCGGCGAGATGAAAATGAACAATCGGAGCGCTCTGGTGGGAAACTTCCTTATTTCATCCCAATTTTATCCCAGAGGACTAGCGACCGTAATTGGACACAGTTTGTGGGGCAAATTACCGCAGGATGCTGTTTGAATTTGTTGTTCGTCTTCTCATCCTTGTTTTACCTTGGCACGTTGAACTCAATTAAAGTGATTAGAGCTAGGAGTAGTGGAGTTGTTGTTGCTCGTAGGATTTCGACGATTAGAGATGATGAAGGCACGTTCAGCGAGAAGTTGGGAGTTAATTTGTTAATTTGGATTGTAACAAAGGAGGCATATAGGACTAGGAAAGTACGGCCCTTGTGCTATTGTGCTTGCAGTGGGAGGAAAAAGAAAGTCGTCCAAACGGGCACTGGCCAACTTCTTGGAGAGCTAATACTTGTCGCTATACATGCCTGAATTGGGTCGCAATGAAGCAGGCGTGTCGCTTTGTTTGGTTATAAATGGAGCAGTGTGAGCAGTTTCTTTTTGTTTTAGAAGCAAAGACTAAAGATTTCCGAACACTTCGTGTCAAATGGGGTGTTCAAATTTGTATGGGAACTACTTTCAAAGTAGAACTAAAAGAGTTAAGGATGCTTAAGCAACTTACCCAGCAAATACCTTTCCTTTCAGTATCGAATACAAAAAACGTCGAATGGGGTGTTCAGTATTGTTCAGAAAGTAAATTTGTTAATTTTCAAAAAGCCTAACAGACGATTTCCTTTGCTTTAAATTTATGAAAGGCTTGACGACGGAAAGTTAATTGTCTTACGACTTTTTTCCATACACTTTCCTTTAGCTTACGGCTTTCTTTCCATAGTCCGATATCCAAGGTGCTATCTAATATCGCATGATTTCTTAAGCGTCCGGTTCTTAATTGTTATGTTATGTATTGTTAGATCAATGCTTGCCATTTGCTACTTACTTACTTAGGTGGCGCAACAGTCCGTGGTGAACCTGGGCCTCAACCAACAAGCGTCTCCAGCTGGCACGGTCTCTGGCCAGCTGTTTCCAGCGACGCACGCCCAGTTGGTTAAGGTCCCCATCCACCTGCGTGCGCCACCGTAGATGCGGCCGTCCTCTGCCGCGCCTTCCTTCCGGGGTAGATTCGAAGACTCTTCGGGTCGGAGCTGTATTTTCCATGCGCTCTACATGGCCTAGATGCTGTATCCGTAGACGTCAATGTCGTGGGCGTCGGCAAGCGATTGCGTAGACTTGAAATAAATCGTTCCTCTTGTGTTGGCCAGTGACTCGACTCTTGCACGATCTTTTCAAGCTTGCTTGCTTGCTTTGGTGGCGTTACTGCCCATGAAGGGCCAGAGCCAAGCTTCTCTCAAACAGCCATGTTGTGTGTGATTGGCTTTTTGTTTTTTTTGTTTTTTTTTTGTTTTTCTACACAGGTGAAAGGCACCTACAGTTTAATGCCGATTCCGAACAGCTTGAGTCGAGAAGTATACAACGTGGGGTTTTGACAGTACCCCGCCGAGGAGGGACGCCGGCCGCGAAATAAACATTCGATGAGGTTGGTGTTATCGGGATCCGAACTCGCTCATCGTGCGCCAGAGTCCAAATGCCTAAATCCTTTGTTAACATCAAAGGTCTCGGTTTGCTCATTACCGACCTTAATGGAGCCGCGAGAATTCTCCATTTGTATAGCTCATCTCCATACACGCTGTCATATGCAGCATTGAAATCGACGAAGAGGTGGTGAGTGTCGATGTGGTATTCCTGGGTCTTCTCCAAGATCTGCGTAATTATTTGGTCTATTGTGGCTACACCTGGCCTGAAACCACACTGATAAGAGCCGATAAGGTTATCCGCAAACGGTTCAGGCGTTCACACAATACGGCAGAGAAGATCTTATATGCGATGTTAAGGAGACTTATTCCCCTATAGTTGGCGCAGTCATAGGAGTCTCACGAGTCTCCCTTCTTATAGACCGTGCAAACGATGCTCAGATTTCATTCGTCGGACATGCTTTCCTCCGACCATACCTTGCAAATGAGATGGTGCATGCACTTTACTAGCTCATCTCCAGCCGCCTTAAGAAGCTCGGCAGACAGGCCGTCTGCGCCCGCGACTTTATCAGACTTAAGTCTCGATATCGCTATTTCGACTTCGTCTAGGTCGGGTGGACGGAATTCTCTTACATCGTCGTCCATTACGAACGGATCGTTCTGCCTTGCAGCGGTATCTTGTCTGTCATTGCCGTTGTACAGTCTGCAGAAGTGGTCTTTCCAAATCCTCAGCATCGACTGTAATTCCACTACCAGTTCACCATTTTCATCCCTGCTGGCAGCCGCTCTGGCTTTGTAGCCATGGCATGTTCGTTTTACCTTATTGTAAAACTTCCGGGCGTCATTTCTGCGGTAGCATCTCTCCTTCTCCTTGATCTCACGCTTTCCGTGTTGTCTCTTCTTTCTTCTGAGAAGCGTGTGTTCCTCTTTTCTGTTCTGCTCATAGATTTCGCGAGCAGCTCTCGTCCGTCGTTGCAGCGTGGCTTTATAAGCTTCCCGTTTTACTGCATGGGCTTGTTCGCATTGTTCATCGAACCAGGGGTTTCTAGGTGGTGGCGGTTTGAAACCCAGCACCTTTGAGGCAGCGTCTCTGACGGCGCTCGGGCAATGCGCCCATTCCCGCTCTATTGTTTGTGCTTCAGTGTGCGGATTTTGAGAGAGCTTGGAGGAGACACGATCGACAAAGATGCTGGCAGTCTCTTGCGATTGTAGCTTTCTGACGTCAAACTTATGTTGTCCTCCTCGACTCCTAAGCATTCTTGATATCCTCATCCTTGGCTACAACAAGGTGGTAATCCCGGTCGGTGTTGGCTCCTCGAAAGGTTCGTACGTCGTAGCGTCGATCGCAACATAATCAATCTGGTGACGGTTGACTGATCAAGTGATTACCAGGTTCCAGGTTCCCCGAATAACGAATCCGCATTCGAATAAGCGTTGTTTGTTCTCATTGTATAGTATAGTATACATCGCAGTCTTTCATCCGTCTTTTGTCAGGTCCATTCCATCGCACTTCTTGGAGTGCGGTTATATCTGCTTTATAGCAGTTGAGGGTTTGCTTCCATTGATCGCCTGCACCCGGTCTGTTAAGGGACTTCACATTCTGAAAGACCTACATATACCCTACAATTTTGATTCATCTGTAATTTCTAAGGCACAAAACGCCTACTGCAAAGGTAAGTCTATTGGTCAGCCCCCACTATAAAACACAGGATATCGAGAATATGTAAAATCACTCTACTCGGTACCAAGTTAACCTACTCTTCTAGTGCCAAATATCTTGTATACTATATAGGAAGATAACCTGACAGGACAATACAACCGAACGAGCAAAGAAGCCTTAGGGAAAAAATGGGACTTTAGTCCCAATGAAGCTTGGCTCTAATCCTTTATGGACTATAACGCCACCAACGAAGGAACCCGAAATGAATCCTATGGTTGTACCTCACTACCATTAGACCTTTTCTAATGTACATACATATGGTGTCTTGGTCTGGTGGACTGTACTCGACAAAACATCATACCACAAACAAATCGAGAAGGTACAGTATTTGTATCACTGGCGCCCTAAGGTCTACTCCAACATGCTACTCCACTTTACCCCACTCGATATACACGGTAAGCAGCTAGCCACATACACAGCAGCCAGATTGAAGACCAGCTCAAAATGGACGAGCTATATTGCTGGCCATTCCTCTATCCTGAACAGCAGGATAACTTTCGCAGAAAACTCCGACCACATTGAACCCATCACAGTCTTTGAGAAATAGGTCCGGATAACACAATCTGAAAAACAGAACTGGTCCCGACAAGCGCAGCTTAGCAAGGGTTGTGTGGATTTTCACACTGAGGTGACAAAGACCGAGGACTGCCGCTTATCCCTTAACGTGATTGCCGAACAGATCATGGGTCCACAACGATATTTCAAGAAATGGGAAAGTTGACATGCTCGCGAGACAAGGCACGACGCATCAATCAAACATGACACGCGCAGGTATAGTACTAGCAGTCATTAAGCTAATTCGGGGGGTGGGGGGGGGGGCTTTTACAAAAAAGCCAAAGCCCTTGCAGGAGGCTTCAAAATGGGCACCCAGGCTCTTCGTCACCGACCCGCAGGGAATAGTGGATGCCTTTAAGCAGCAATTCCAGCAGCTGCTTAACGACCATGACCAAAAGAGAGTGGTAGGGACCGAGGAAATCCCATCTCCAGCCGCTTAAGTAGTCCTCCCACCCAGCATCGAAGAAGTCGGCACAGCTATTCAGAAGCTGAAGAACAACAAGGCTGCAGGCTCAGATGGCTTGCCATCAGAGCTCTTCAAGGTTGGCGGTGATTTGCTGGTAGGGAGCATGCACCATATCATCTGCAGAATTTGGGAAGATGAAAGCATGGCCGACGATTGGAATATCAGCTCTCTTTGCCCCATCGATAAAAAAGGCGATCCTACCATCTGCAAGAATAGTAGAGGTACATCCCTGCTCAATGTCGCATACAAGATCCTGTCCAGCGTATTGTGTGAACGTCTCAAGCCATTTTCCAACGCACTAATCGGCAGCTACCAGTGCGGCTTCCCGCCCGGCAAACCGACTATAGACCAAGTCTGTACACTTCGACAAATCCTGGAAAGACCAACGAGTTTCGAATCGATTTCAAAGCCGCATACAACAGCACTCATCGTGAAGAACTGTTTGGTTCGATGTCCGAATTCGGCATCCCGGCAAAACTGATCTCGATACGCGATGCACCATGCAACTCGGTTCTAGGACTTCGGAATCGTTTGAAACATGCACCGGATTTCGGCAAGGAGATGCGCTGTCATGTGACTTCTTCAACCTGGTGCTGGAGCAGATAGTGTGATGGGCAGGCGACAACAGGGAAGGCACTATCCTCTACAAGTCCGTCCAGCTGCTAAGATACGTGGATGATATCGACATCATCGCGTGCTCTCGCCGTGACATTGTGGAAGCATTCACGGCGATTGAAGAACAGGCGAAACGAGTTGGTCTTAAGGTCAATGAGGATAAAACGAAGTGCATGCTGTCAAGCGAAAACCAATCCGTCGCTCACCACCTGGGACAAAATATAACAATTTACAGCTACAATTTCGAGGTAGTTAAGGAGTTTGTCTACCTCGGGGCAAACGTAAATTCCACAAATGACACCACAGTGGAGATCCGGCAGCGAATCACCCTTGGCAACCGCTGCTACTTCGGCTTGTCCAAACAACTTGGGTCAAAACTCCTCTCTAGGAGAACTATGCTTTAAAAAACGGTTATACTGCCAGACTTGCTGTACGGAGCCGAAATCCGGACGATAAGCAGGATAGCGGAGCTGATTTTGGGTTCTTTCGAAAGAGAAAGTCTGCGCCGGATATTTGGTCCTGTCTGTGAGGAAGGCGAATGGAGAAGATGAGATAACGGCGAACTCTACGAGCTGTACAAAGATGTGGATGTGGTCCAGTAGGCAAAGATCCGTCGACTACACTGGCTCGGCCACATCGAGCGCATGGACATCAACGCTCCAACTATGAGGGTCTTCGACTCCGAGCCTCCTGGTTCGAGAAGAAGAGGAAGACCGAATCTCCGGTATAAAGACCAAGTAATCGCGGATGTAAGACATTTTGGTCCTTCATTTGGTCTTACCGTCAAGGATGGAAGGCAGCTATAGCTCAGGCTCAGATCCTCCATGGATAGCTGGCCTGATAAGTAAGTAAGTAAGTAAGCATAATACAAAGTGCTTGCAGCTGCTCATCTCTCTTTAGACACGGAATTACCAATCATCTTCAAGCGGTGCACCCGCTACATAAGGATCATATTGTTATGCGCTGGACAAATAGATTAAGGGAGTAAGACAACTTTTTCTTTTTTGTCCGCAATCTTTTACTTAAACATTCACTTTTACTAAGCCGTACATTACCGAAACCCTAATTCCTGTGTCACCACCCTATAGCCAGCATCGTCTATGTCAACACTAAAGAAAAACCATCTTATACCTATCACAACAATGCATCATCTATCAAAGTTCTATACAAATCCGTACGTAAAGAGTCATATCCCTTAAGGACCTCGTCGTCTGTAAAGACGAATTCATTTTCCCTACCTCATTCCAGACATGGCGCAAACCCTTACATTGTTACCAACTTCGCATGCCACTCCTTAACCAAATCCTTTTCGCCCTCTCCTGTTGGCATAAACTAACATCTACTCGTATCCTTTCATGCATATTCATTGTTTGACTAAGGAAAGAAACCAAAACTAAAATAGCACACAAAAAAGGAGATAACAATGAGATACCTCTTCTGTGCAGGTATTAGTAGGGACATTCCAGTCCTATCCCTAACTCGCAAAAGATTCACAAGCGACCAAGTCGTCGTATGCTAGAGGCGGGCTAAAGCGAATACCGATAGTGTAATACATCCTGCTGCAGAAGAGATTAGCGATTGTATGCTTGTATCTCAGCTTTGGTTTGTACGTTTTAGCGGTTCAACTAACCCTTCATTTATCTGCTTTGACATGGTAAGTCTATCACGCAACCTAACGCAAAGCAGCAAGGATATGCTGCAAAACCAAAGGAGTAGTGTCGATGGATGGGGATACAAGGAAAATTGGATTCCTTTGCGCGGCAAATTAAACCGAGAATGAATGGCGAATGTCCTGCTTATTGTTGTCCTATTTTTCACATTTCATTCCGACAATAAAACGGACCAGTACAACGAGCACAGATGAGAGCAGCCGAGTGAAGACCAAAAAGCTGAAGAAATGTATCGCTGTTACGCGCTAGAATGAGTGTGCACATCCTTGCTCTTAGATAACGATGTTCAGGAACAACATCCGTTGAATGCAAATGTCATTACAAGTTACTCGCCCCCGTTCCCATACTCCTACTCGAATGAAAAGGACGATATAGTGCAAGGATATGGACGAGTTGTAGAATGCATGGTTATGCAGGGTCATTGGTGCGAAGGTAGTTTATACTGATCGTTCCAGCGAATGCACACACAAAAGCAATCTTGCAACCGTCATATGGCAAGAAAAACCGAAGAAACTGAACCACAGGACTCGCCGAGCTGAAGTGGATCGAAGGATAAAGGAAACAACGCTTCCAGATCATAAAAGAGCATTAAATCGATGGCGTAACGTGCTACTTCGTCCTACGTACATACGTGCTGGCATGCATTTTGTATGGTAAATTGCAAACAACTAAACGGTGTACACCGAAGCGTACTCTTACGAATGTAGTCTAACCGAATGGGGTTATTGCCTTATTCGAAGGATAATGGCGAATGTGTAGAATTTTTTCTTCTGTCTCCGTTTGCTTCTCGTGCCAGTGCTGTCGGTTTAATTTGAATTTATTACTCAATGCAATTTGCATTTGGGGTCAAATGCTATCGATTGTCCTGTCGTACATCCTGAAATCCTGCGGGAGCACTAGAAACGGCACAATCAAACATCAGTTCATATTGATGCCGAGTTCCATGTTACAACATCGATTGTGTTGTGCTAAACCATTAATCTACTTAGGGGCTTACTTGAGTGGAGACAGTAGTCGATTCATTTGAAAATGCGGTTCGCCAGGAACACAGCAATGGTTTCCGTCTGCAATCGGGATTTGCTCGTGTGAGGGGGGCGTTCGAGGGCTTTGACTGTGTGGCAAAATCGGTTCTTTGTCCCGGATTTGCACTTGCACATTGGCGTGCACATGGAATATTTCAATTGTACATCGTCCTGGGGGTATGTAGGGGAAGTACATCCCGGTTATTGGCTAAGGAGTGTAGACGGGTTGTAAAACAAAGGCACGTTTCATAGTAGTTCACAAGGATTCCTTTCCTTTTTCCCCTATTCCTATTTCATGCCTTGCAGCGTGTGTGTGTGGGTAAAATTGATTTTCCTTGTGGTAAAAGTAAAGGCAAGTTTTCCTCCTCCAACATCCCTTAATTGAATTTACCAAACATTGGCCGATGTAGAATCCTTCGGTGGTACATATATGATCACAGAAAAAATGAACAAAATCCAGAGGAACTTTTACAGGATAATGCAATTCAAGGAAACACGAAAATAGTACAGAGTATTTAGGCATACGTACGAGTAGATAGTACTATGGCACTTGCTTATGGATAGGAACGAGCTTAGTCGAGAAGGAGGTCGGGTATTAAAAGCATCAACATTGTCCCCGTCTCGGTAAGCCATAGCAAAAATAAAAGTTTGCATTCTCTAAATCAAGGATCGCTTAAACCATTGAAACATGGAATTGTTTCCAAGAGTGCACGCTAAGTGTTTTGACATAATACGAGGGAAATTGTATCTAAAGAGCACATGTGCTACAACGTTTAATTCATCTTGTCTGATTGTTTTTAGTCAAGGACATTATGAGTGGTTTGTTTGTTGTTTGTTTTGATATCTCCCAGGATGCAGTGGAAAGTGGTTTGTTTTAAAGATCTGAGATCTGTGTCTGTAGTCGGGGAGATTTAAATGGAATACCTGAGCGGAATACTTACCAGTGCTTTTTGACGAACGTTCTTCTGAAGCTGTTAGATTGTTTTTTGATATGACATCCATTATTTTCTTCTAGTCTCCTCGTTTCGCCTTCGGTGATCTGAAAGGATAAGGGGATTTATAATTATAGTGCAATACTATAGTATAGTAGTACTGCTGTTGTAGAAAGGAGACAATTGCAAGGACTTGGATGTGCCTAATGCTGCTATTTACAGAAGTTTTAACTGGCTATATTGGAAAAGAGCTAATAAGCTTCCAGTTTTATCAAAAAACAACATATTGTCGTGCTACATTACATGAAAATCGAGAACAGACGAAATAAAGGCAATCAATCAAACCATCAATCACATCAATCAGTGTTAAGAGCCCAAACGCCAAAGGAATCGACGTAACAGCAAATTTACGAAGAACAAAATTCAGATATATGTAGGTGACGGGTCGTGGCGAAAAAGATTGGTTGGAGGTCGCAAGAAAGGTTCCTACATATTGTTGGCCTATGATCGACTGATTGTTTGATTGAATGATAGGTTTTTTGTGAGCAATCACCTGTGTGTTTGGTTTATGATAAAAAGAAAACAAGGAGAAAAATGAGCTCTACCTGAAAGGGATAGAAGCTAATGATCGAATTTAGGGTAAACACAGTTCCCTGGAGCTGTAGGGTAGCTGGGTAGAGAGCAATCATTCTTATTACTTTTTAAGCACCCTACGGCGTGGTCTCTCTAAGGTTGACATGAAATACCTCCCGGGCTGGAATTGTGAACATTTTGGACGTCTAGAAAAGTATGTTTACTCTTTAATTTGCTGGCTCTGCTTGAAATGGCTAGGCGCCTATTCCCCCCACCTTAATATTTTCTACCTTAAATCCCCATTTATCGAGAGATGCTGTGATGTGGATTTTCGGGATAGCGTGGATCAACATGGCGACAGGTCGAACTGCTAGAAAAATCAAAAGTGGAGAGGACTCTAGTGGAGTTGATTGGCGAGTTGCTTTCAACACGCCAAATCTTCTCTTAATGGGGAAGCCAAGTAACCACTACATCGTTTACCAGAGGCACTCCACAGGGGGAGCTCCTCTTTTCTCTTCTCTGGAACTTAGTCACAAGCGAACTACTAACTAAACTAGAGAAAGAAGGCCTTAATTTTGTTTCCTACGCTGATGATGTTGCTATTGCCATCTCAGGAAAATATCTGCCTACGCTGAATGACCGCATGCATATGGCATTCTCCACATTTTGTAGTTGGGCTTAAAATAATTGACTCGAGATAACAGAAAATATAACTTTTACTCTTCACCAGAAAACACAAGATTCCGGACACGTGTCCCATCACTAACCTATTCTTCTAGTGCCAAATATCTTGGCGTCATACTGGACAGGAAATTAACCTGGAAAGAAAATATTACCGAACGAGCAAGGAAGGCAATCATAGCGCTCTACACTTGCACGAAAGCCTTAGGGGAAAAATGAGGCTTCAGCCCCAAAATAGTCCTATGGTTGCACACCACCGTCGTTAGGCCTGTTCTTTTGTACAATGTTTTAGTCTGGTGGACTGCACTAGACAAAACAACATACCACAAGCGCAAGTACTTAAGGTCTTGAGGCTTTAAGGTTTACTCCAACGGTGGCGACCAACATGCTACTCCATCTAACCACACTCGATATCCACGGTAAGCACCTAGCCACATATACGGCTGCGAGAATTAAGGGCAACTCAAAATGGACGTGCCATTTTTCCGTTTATGCTTCCATCTTGATCTACAGGACTACTTTGGCAGAGAACTCCGGTTATATGGAGCCCACCACGGTCACCACAGGGGCTGCGTGGATTTTTCACAAAATTGTCACAAACCAAGGACAAGGTGGGTAACAGTTAAAGCTGAATCAGGCCTTAAAACTATCAGACCATTGCAGCATCTTCCAGGTAGACTTCCTAGCAATAAGAGAAGTCCTGTCTTGGCTGTCACAGATATTCCAATTTTTACTGTAGTCCAAGCTGCCCTGAAATCACTAGGGTCTACACATTCAAGGCAAGCCTTGACTGCCGCCTCTCATGGATACCAAGGCACAGCAATATTTCAGGAAATGAGGGAGCTGATATGCTCGCCAAACAAGAAACGACGCAACGAAATAACATGGCATACGCTGGTACACCACAAGCAGCTATTAAACTAGAGCTAATGAATTAAGCCATGGATGAAATGGACCTAAGATGGACCCAAGGGCATATCTGCCTAACCACTAGGCAAACCTGGCCACGACTTGACCGACAGCGAACCACAGGACTAATCTCCCTAAAACGAACCGACATCCGTATAATGGTTGGTATCATCACTGGTCACTGTTTTATTGGCCGCCATGCACAAAGACTAGGGCCAGTTTCGAACAACTTCTGCAGCAGCTGTGAAGACGACGAGGAGGATGAATCCATTCAACACCTGCTATGCGCCTGTCTGGTGCTCTGTCATAGTGAAAAGTATATTTTCCTCAACGACCTGACTGACATTCAACGGATAAGGATAACTGACCTTCTTAATTTTGTAAGAGGTACAAATTGGTTCAAAGAGGTAGGGGATCCTCCCCCTCGTAGCAACACAAAGGGCCTATCTGGCTACGTATTACCTACCGCCATGAACTAAAATCGAAAGGTAGAGACTTTTTCCTCTAGGCAGAGCGGATATGGAGACCTTCCTCTTTCCTATATTGTAAGAAAGGGCACCGAAGATTGATTCATTTGGCGTGGCCTTTAAGTGTAATATCAGCTAATTCATTTTTAGACGTTTTAAGTAGTTAGCAGGCACTTTGTTGACACTAGCGGTTTAGTTAGACTTCGGCTCCAATATCGCTTTGCCAATTTCTTCTAAGTGGAGTGAACAGAGTTTTCTCTCGTCTATTACCAGTGTGATTGATTCGGTTTACCTTACAGTGAGATTTTCTACATCTCTATGGTGTGCTGTATTCTCGTCGTCAGCCTAACATATATTCCTGTAATAGCCTCTCTATGCCCTCTCCCTTTCTTCCCACAACGCCGTCGTCCTGATGGCGGAAATGAGCCGTGAAGGGAACGTTGTTACGTGTCCAATTTAATAAATATTGCTGCGGACACGAACCGACGGCTATGTTCGAATTTCGCTGTCGAAGTTCGAATGCTCTGGTGAAGCTGAAATTGAAATGATGGTAACTCTCAGCGGAATGCTGCTGAATGCCAAAGCATTCTAGAGATTTCCGTAGGGGAACATCTGACGGCGAACATTCGAGAAGGTGGACCGAGAGCTATGTACATATATGTACAAAAGCGCGAATGTTCATTGAGTTTACGGGATTTAATAACGTGTGATAAGTCGGTATACAGTGCGATCAGTCGGTAAGCCAGAGTGAAAGTAAAAGCTTGTAATAAGGGTTTGTGTAACAAATAAAGTGGTGAAGGGCTCAGACAATTGATCCGAGGCGAAATAGTAAAAGTGTGTGTGTATTGAATTCGAATAAAAAGTAGACAGGTTATCGCAATCCAGTCACACGAACCCTATGAGAAGTGGGACTAGGTTAGGTTAGGTTAAAGTGGTTGGCGTAAGCCACACGTAGGCCGAAGTCGGCCCATTGTGATACCACATGGATCATATTACCCTGATCCCTTACCTGAGAACCAACCGGTGCTTCTGATGAAGTGATGGAGTTGAGCTATTTTTAGGTCTGCTAGCTCACTCAGATTTTCATACAAAGGCGCGTCCAGGAAGATCCTCTTGCGATTCGCAAAAGAGGGGCATGAGCATGTGATGTATTGACTCCTCTTCCTCCTCGTCCGTGCGTTTTCCAATGATGCAGTGACCTGTAATGACACCCACTAGAGTGCTTAATGTTGTCCTTTTGGTTGCCACTAGGTCCCTGGTTCGTCCTAGGTTTAGCTTAGGCCAGATTTGTTTAGTGACAAAGCCGATGTTACTTTCATTCCATTGGTGGTTGGTCGCCTCTATGGTTCGAAGTTTTATCATGTGCTTTACCGGACTTATTGGTGTGGTAGAAGTGGGATCCATTTCGTAATATTTCGTGTCGGAAGTGGGATTGCCAGTAAACGAGTGAAAAGTTAGTTCGAATTGTGAAGTGTATACGCGAAAGCAAGAAAATGGTGAAATTAGAAAAATTTACCATCAAACAATTGAAAAGAGATCTGGATGCTCGGGAACTATTCACAGTGGGAAGTAAAGCCAACTTAGTGGAGAGACTACGATCAGCGTTGGAGGAAGAAGGCGTCGACTGGGAGAATCATGAATTCGGGGTGGAGAAGCCGTTCGACATCCAGCAAGCCAGCATTCGATTTGCAGCAAATTCTTGCGATTATGAATGCTATGAGTGCTTCCATAGGCCAGAAAACAGATCAGAAGCTGGAGGAAAATTCAGCTTCCATAAGTAAAAAGTTGGAGGAAAATTCCACTTTCCTGAATCAAAGGCTGGCGGAGATGCTAGAGAATAATCGAGTAAGAAACATCCAGCAGGTCGTCGACGGGCGATTCCAAAACGCCGAAGAGAGAATCGAGACACTAGAATCGAGGTTCGACATGAAGGTTCTGGAATTCGAGAAAACTATCCAGAACGTTCACCACCAGGGAAGTATCGTACCGGCTACAGCATCGAAACTCACAGCTCCCAACTTCGACGGCACGAGCGCGTTTAACATGTTTAAGCTGTAGTTCAAAACAACAGCGGAACGGAATCAATGGGGAGAAGAAGACCGTGTGGCCGCCCTAGTAATTTCCCTTAAAGGCGAAGCAGCTGATGTACTACAGACTATCCCGGAGACCAAGAGAAGGAACTACAAAGCCATATGGGAAGCTCTTCATTGAAGATACGGCAGCGAGCACATGCAGGACATGCACAAGCTGGAGCTTAAAGGACGCAAGCAGATTGGAAACGAGACCATCCAGCAGTACGCTGCCGACATCTAGCTTACGCGGATGTTCCAATTGATGTGGTGGAAAAGCTTAAAACGGAAAGCGACCCCGATACGCAACGCAGCCTGATTCTCCTGTCGAAGACATCTTTTAAGGAGGCAGTTGCCAGCGCTCTCGCATGTGAAACATCGCTCTTGATATGCCAGGAAAGTCCCAGAACAACAATGGCGGATAGGAGTGGTTCATTCCTGGGTAGATGCTACATCTGCGACCAGCAGGGGCACGTTGCGAGAAACTGCCGCCTGTGAAGAAAGCGTTCGAGGTCTACTTCGCCAAAAAGAAGCCAAGTGAGAGTACGCGAACATGGAGGTGCAAAAGGTGCACCTAACACTCCGTTAAACTAGAACGAGTCAGTGCAGAGGGGCATGCGCTGGCTCCCATATTGGAGTACTCCAGCATCCTCATATCCCTAATCTGTAGATGTGTAACCAGCCTAGTCATCGAGGGAACGATGGACGGGCGATGGTATCAACTGACTTTGGAGACGGCCGCACCTCATTCAGCCATTCGAAGCCGATTGGTTTCTGACATCGAACCATTTACGGAGGTAAGGCTTCATACACTAACTCTTGAGATGGCGGAAGTCAAGGCTAAGGTTCAGAAAAGGATTACGATGGGTACCGTTGAGTTCCAGCTTGATTTCATAGTTGCGGACATTACTGATGACATCATAGTCGGCGTTGACTTCATGATTAGGCATGGCTTCCCATCGGACCTCAACCAAAAAGCAGACAGTTGTAGTTTATCGCAATCCAGTGACACTTTGATCAATTAACGGTCATAATAATCAACCTATTGAGGAAGTAATTCAAACCACGGTCCCCGAAGACTATTTGGTATTTCTTACTTCAGCCTTGGGAGATGGCAGCCAATATGCTCCTAAGGGTGACTTAAAATTGGACTCTCCGTATGAACCACTTCAAGAGCACTCGTAGTAGTTTACTGAATGCCAACGACTAGATTGTACTGCCTTATCTTAGATGAACGTTGCTTCTTTTGTATATGCCACTGGCAACCTTGGATGTTGGAGTGCCTAGAATACTCATTTAAAGCGTCTGGTATCAAGGAAAAAACAAGTCCATCCAACCTGATCTCTTTAATATTCTGGTTCCATACCATCCCGCACTACATTACTCGTGCCACTTCCTCTCAAGTTTCTACTATCTAAAGTGCTCCCTAAGGACACAGCTCCATCACAAACAATTCGATAGAATTCACCCACTACTAACTCAATCAAGAGACAAAACAAAAATCACTCAAAAAACACAAAGTATTTCCTTGAAGTCCTCCTTCCTCCTGCCACGTCATCATGCCATCATACCTCTAAGCCAACGAAAATGAGCAGTCAAATTGAAAAGCTGAAGCATTCAGCATCAGGACGACAACGACAACGACTGCACCGGACGGAAATACATTGAAAACTTTATTTCATGGCTCCAAGTGGTAAATGCTTCAAATGCTTCAACGCAACCCATTCCATCGACCTGCTCACTTCGTTTTTCATTCGCTAATTATTGTTTCACGGAAAAGTTTTTCCTTTCGTCTATCATAGACGACAAATGGACGGGTGAAAGAGTGTGAAGAGGTGAGACTTATTGTGGGCCCGAGGAGCTAGTACCTTTCGAGCGTACCATTTAGTCAAGATGCATTGTGTGCCATGTCAGTTGTTTTGCTTGTCGGATTGCCGGAATTTAAGGAAACAAAACGAGAATCCTTGCCAGCACATTGTTGTCGGGATTCGTGTCGTTCGTTGGTCATGACTGGCACGGATTCAGAGCTGATGATAATGATGATGGGTATTTCCAGCAGTAGTAAAAGGCGACTACGAAAGCAAAAGGACCAAACGAGAATTGGCTAGACAAGAAGCACGAAGGACGAAAAGGGAATGGGAAATTAGAAAGAGAGGAGCTGGAGAGAAAAAGTTTCCTTATTGAATTTTTTATGCACTACTTTAGTTGGCGTGCACACAAGCCACGCTACTGAGGGCTATACTCGTAGCTGATGCGGCATGGCGGTGCTTTGGTGCCGTACAAAGTTGCAATCGGGGAGCATGATGTTTGTGCGCGTTTTTGCTTTGTGGCACACTGGTTGAGAGGGAATTGCTTAGATGCGACATGGAGGATGGTTGGTGCTGGGCTAGGGTGGGTGAAAAGTGAAAAGTTGGCTTTCTATTTTGGGAACAGTTAAGAGTTCTTTGCCTGCTCCTTAACGCTGGTAGCATTGTGCTGGGGATTTGCTGTTGTTAGTTAGATTAATACGAAGCAGGGAGACTATGAAGCGTAAAGACGCAGAGGAGCAATGTTAGGCAACGTATCTGGGGGTTACCAACAACCGTGAAGTTTAATTGATTTCATTCCAGTCTTGCATCCCGGGATTTTGGATTGGTTCCATGTGGTATCGCATGAGTCAGGGAACTTTAATATAAACAATTACTCCTCAGTCGGAAACATCTCCTTCAAAGGCCATTGGTGCCGTGCATATTCGACGATGTCGTGTTTAAATTAGTGCGAGTACGTAAGGTAGACAGCTGTCGTTGTTAGCTTAGGTGATGTTTATCATCCAAGCTACCAAGCAAGTTGGGTTGATAGTAAGCAGCGCCGCGCTAGGGTGTTCGTTTGTTTACATTCCTATTAGGTAATTTGCATATTGGTTCTGAACCAAAGACACTTATGTACATACATCAATAATCCTTGGCAACAAGAAAGGATCTGTACTGGATACAATAGTTGTTTCAGTGGGTTAAAGCAAGCGACTGTTAGTAGTAGAAAATCGAAGGTCCATTCAAAACTTTGCAAAAAGGTCGAATAAAGGAGTAGTCACACAGGAGAGAGTGTGCGATGCTTCCCTCTCTGCTGGTGGGGTGGCGAAAAATCGGACTCCAATGGCAGATGTGGCGACCCAGAAGGATCAAAACATAGGCCAGAAGGCGATGATAGCCAAAAATCGCTCCTTCTAGGCGGGTACACCATACAACAAATCAACAAATGACCGTAAGGAGTCGAGAGAAGCAGCCCTCTTATAAAAAGGGGCGGCTATCTCCTCTGAAAAGGTCGGGATGGTTTTTATCCAGATCAATCTAAAGAATTGCAAGGCGGCTACTGCTCTTTTATGTAGTAGAATTGCATGCACTAGTACAAATCATCACCTTGTATCCATTCAAGAACTGTGGGTGTGGAATAAGCGCCTATGTGGTCTTGGTGGTATACGTGATGCAACGATTCTTTATGATGAGCGATCCGAAAGGCCTAGGGTCGGCCTCATCATATCGAAGTCTGGTGGCTGCTAGAGTAAGCTACAAAACGCACGGAGCAATAGAACACATCGTCGTTGCGTCTGTCTACTTTCCCTACGACTCGATACTACCTCCACCACCGAAGGAAGTTTCTGAACTCGTACTGTGAAGTCAGAAAGACTGGTCTCATCTTGTGTTGCGATGCTAATGCCCAAAACACTGCTTGGGGCAGCAGCAAGTGGAATACAAAAGGGGGCCTACTTTTCACTTCACTCTTTTGTCTGACCTTACCATCAACAATGTTGGCTCTCAACCCACGTTTGTTACGACAAGACGACGGGAGATTATTGACCTGACCCTATCCAACAGATATGTGAACGACATCACTAACTGGCGAGTCTTGCCTGATCCTAAGCTGTTCTACCATTCCAAGTAAGTTGTGGGATCCGAGAAAGGCGGACTGGTACGGTTTAGAGAAGAGCTTGAGAAATCCACTCAGGCCCTACCTAAACGTAGAACGAAGCAACTTGTAGAGAATGCTGTTCATAACCTGAATAGCGTCATCACCTGTTGTTTTGAACTTTCCTGCAGGAAATTGGTTCCCTGGTGGAATGCCGAGCTCCAAAGTCTTCGCAGGGAAGCCAGAATTCTTCTGAATAGATCGCTCAAATCGAACTCGGAAGATGACTGGAACGAGTATCGGTCAAAGCAGAAAGAATGTAAGAAACTTATTCGTAAATCGAAGAACGATTCTTATAGGACTTTCTGCGAAGAGATCAAGTCTGTAAGTGCGACTAGCAAGATGGTTAAAGTCCTCAAACGGGAAAACCGACAAAGCTGGATGCACTCAGGAAATCTGGTGGTACTTTTACTGAGTCTAAAGCGGAAACTCTTAGTCTACTGCTGCAGACTCATTTCCCGGGAAATCATATCGCCATCAGCTCGTTGCACACTTCTTCAAGGGAAACTGCAACTGAAACGATGAAAACAACTCGGCGTCACGCGTGGTTACGACTGAAGCCATTGAATTTGCTGTGGCATCCTTCGATGGCTTCAAATCGCCAGGCACCGACGGAATATATCCTGTTATGCTGCAAAATGGTACAAGGCAGATGCTTTGAAAATAATTTTCACTTCAACCTAGCAGTTGCTCACATACCCAAAATAGGAAAACAGGATTACTCACTTGCCAAGAGTTTTAGATCAATTAGTCTAACATCCTTCCTGCTGAAAAGCATGGAGAGACTGGAGAGGAGAGACATCTCCTCTTTCGGAGATGCAACATGAGAGCACCGTGGCGCAGTGGGTAGTGTGTTGGCCTCTGACGCCGATGACACGGGATCGATTCCCGACACAGCCATGTCATCGAACGTGTTTTTCGCGGTGTTTCTCCTCAGCGGGGTTCTGACAAAACCCCCTGTAGTAAAATTGTCATGAAAAGCTTCTCGAAATTCGCCGTTCGGAACCGGCATTAAAACTGTAGGTCCCTTTCACCTATGGGAAAATGAAATCACACACAACATGGGTGATTGAGAGAAGCTCGGCTCAGGTCCTTCATGGACTGTAACGCCAACATACATACATACAACATGATTATCAGCGCGGAATTGAATGCGCGCTCGAAAGGAAAGAGTATGCGCTGGGCATCTTCATCGACATTGAGGGAACGTATGATAACGGAACAATCGACAGCATGTGCAACGAAGCCAGACATCATGGCGTAGATGAAGCACTGATCTCGTGGATCAAAGAATTGCTTGTGCACAGGACATTGACCGCTGATGCAGGCCTCGACCAATGCCGATATCCAAGGAGGCTAAGTATCTAGTCATCTTAGATAGCAAGCTTCTCTGGTGAAAGCATGTTGAGTCAAGAACCACATGGGGCTTATCGCCGGTAAAGGTTCTCTGGATCTACACGGCAATGATAAGACCTATAATCTCATATGCATCGGTTGTCTGGTGGAGCAGACTTAAACGCGAACACGGGGGCTTTCCCCAGCACGCCGGGCGCTGCTCTAGATGCTATGATAAACCTTCCACCTCTTGATATATTTATCAGAGGGTGTGCTCTGAAAGCCATTTCTCGTCTGAAGAGAAATAACCTTTGGTACAACTCGCATAGGAATTACAGTGTGCTTGCGCAAGAATTGTCCTGCGCCCCCTGTCTCACGGACATGCCTTCTGACGCAATGACGCCCCTTATCCTACTGCGCCGTCATTTCACAGTCGAGTTTTCATGGCGTCAGGATTGGCTCTGACTGGATACTGAATCTGGAAAGGATAGTCTTCGCAATTTCACGGATGGCTCCAGGTCTGGGCGGGGTTCCGGTGCCGGGATCTTCTTTGAGCGCAAAAACATCCGACTGCACTCCTCGTTAGGAAAATATGCGTCTGTTTTCCAATCAGAGAAGGCAGGGAATCTAAATAAATGGCTAAAACAGACAACCATGAAAGAGGAGTAGAAGGATGAAGTTTTAAAAGAGACAGCTCGACAAAGCCTAACGTCGATTTGTTGTATGTACATAGGTTGGCGTTACAGACCATAAAGGACAAAGCCGAGCTTCTCTCTATCACCCATGTTGTGTGCGATTTTATTTCCCCATAGGTCAAAGGGACGTACAGTTTATTGCTGATTCCTAACGGTGAAGCTTTTTATGGCAATTATACTACAGAGGGTTTCATCAGAACCGTGTTATGGAGAGGTACTCTGAAAACACGTTCGATGACATGGCTGTTGTCGAGATTCGATCCCGTGTCATCGGCATCAGAGGCCAATAAACTACCCACTGCACCACGGCGAAAATGAACAACTGGTATTAGAGTCATAGTCGATACTGAGCATTTGGGGGAATCACTTCTGCAGACTGTTAAATGGCGAGGAAGACTCAAATACTGCTGTCAGGCAGAATGTTCTACACAACTTGCTTGGATGACGACAGACAAGAATTCAGCCCCCCAACCTTGACGAGGTCAAGATAGAAATATCAAGGTTGAAGTCAAACTAAGCTGCTGGATCGGATGGACTGTCCACGGAACTGCTTAAAGCAGCTTGTGCGCATGCACGAGTTAATTTGTAATATATGGTGGGGGAAAAGCATGCCCGACGAGTGAAATCTCAGGGTCGTTAGCCCGATCCACAAGAAAGTTGACCCCTTTGACTGCGCCAACTACAGGGGGATCTCACTCCTTAACGTCATAGAGAGATTTTCTCTGCCACATAGTGTGAACGTCTGAAAGCGTTTGTGGATAACCTGATCAGTGTGCTTTCAGGCCAGGTAAATACACAAAAGACCAAATATTTATGTTACGGCAGATCTTAGACAAGACACTCACCACCTTTTCGTCGATTTCAAGGCTGCATAGACAGCGTGTATAGAGATGAGCTATACAAAGCCATGTATAGTTTTAACATCCCTGCCAAACTCATCCGACTGTGCAGGATGACAATGGAGAACTATCGCTGTTCCATTAGGGTCGGTAATGAGCTAACCGAGACCTTTGATGTTGAAAAAGGATTTAGGCAAGGTGATGCGCTGTCATGCAACTTTTTCAACATCGTGCTTGAAAAGATCATGCAAGAGGCACTGGCCAACACCAGAGGTACGATTTATTTCAAGTCTACGCAATTGCTTGCGTATGCCGACGACATTGACGTGATTGGACAGACAAAGCGAGACGTCAATGAGGCCTTTGTAAGCATTGAGGTAGAAGCGGCTAAAATGGGACTCAAGGTTAATGAGGGTAAAACCAAATATCTGCTTTTATCAAAAAGAGACAGTCAGCACCGACGTTTTGGCCAGAACGTCCCCATGGGCAGATATAACTTTGAAGTGGTCAAGGAATTCGTCTACCTTGGCTCACTGATGACCTGCGATAACAACACCAGCGCTGAGATAAAACGCAGAATCACTCTTGCCAACCGCTGTTTCTTTGGGCTCAAGAGGCAACTGAGAAGTAGAGCCTTCTCTTGGAAAACCAAGGTGACACTATATAATACCTTGATCATCCCAGTCCTCCTTAACGGCGCAGAGGCTTATACCTTTACAAAAGCGAATGAAGATGCCAATGGTCATTTCGAGAGGAAAATTCCACGCACTATCTACGGTCCCGTTTGTTCAAACGGAGTACAGCGACATCGGCCTGGTACGACGTCTACGGATACAGCGTCTAAGGTGGCTAGGCCATGTAGAGTGCATGGAAAATACAGCTGCGATCTGAAGAGTCTTTGAATCCACTCCGGAAGGAAGGCGCGATAAAGGACGGCCGCATTTACGGTGGCGCATGTAGGTGGAAGGGGACCCTGACCAACTGGGCGTGCGGCGCTGGAAACAGCTGGCCAAAGACCATGCCTGCTGGAGGCGCATGTTAGTTGAGGCCCAGGTTCACCACGGACTGCAGCCCCACCTAAGTAAGTAAGTAAGTAATAAATAAAATAATGGGGAAAAGAACAAGCAGACTGGGAGGCTTGTAATGGCGCCTAGAGGAGAGACTTGAAGACATGGATTTTGCTGATGAGTTGTGCTTGATATCTACGAGGTCATCGGATATGCTGATGACCTAGTAATTGTTACGGGAAAGTGCAAAACCACTGCCTGTGAGCGAATGCGGCTTGCACTCCAATTTCTCTCTGACTGGTGTGGTTTATCGAAATAAGACAATCTTTGTCCTATTTACAAAGAGGAGCAGGTACAACCCTCAATCTCTATTTCTAAATGGCACACGTATAGGATTATCAGAGAAAGTAAAGTATCTAGGTATTGACCTAGACCGCAGACTCAACTGGAACTCCAATAAGAAAACTAAACTTATGAAAGCGACTAAGGCCATGTGGGCCTGTCGACGCACTTACGGTAAAACGGGTCTATCGTTTGGTGGACAAAAAACTACTATTGTTAAGCTCCAACTCCTTCAGAAACTAGCGTGTCTCGACATCACCTGCCCCACGGCAGCCCAAGAAGCACTAATTGGACTCACTCCACAGCACCTTTTCATCAAAAAGGTGGCATTACGCAGTACAATCAGAATTCTTTGTTCGGGAACAAATACGCCATGTAGACCCGAGGGTCATATGTCCATATTACAACATCTTTCCGAACTGGATATGATTACCACGGTCTCGGACACATTGCCACAAAACTTCACTTTTGACAAGAAATTTGAGATATTGATCTCAAATCACTCAGCATGGGAAAACAGTGGTCCCTTGCTAAATGCAAAGGCCTCAGGTGGTGACGCCATGATGGCTTCTGGCGTTGGCGCCAGCATCTTTGAATAACTCGCAAGATCTCGAAGGCCCTGGAAATGAGTCTTTAAGCAGAATTGCATGCCTAACATGCGCCAACCTAAATCTTGAGACTGGCATTAGAGGAGTAACCATCAACATACTCCCTGATAGCCAAGCAGCGCTCAAAGCGCTGGGTTCGAACAGCAGGAACTCAAAAACCGTCAAGGAATGCCATGACGCCCTACAAGACCTCGCCAAAAGAAACTTTGGTGGGAGCCAGGACACAAAGGTATCAAGGGCAATGAAATTGCCGACCAACCTGCCAGGAAAGGTTCCAGCGATAAATTTATAGTTCCAAAACCATTCTGTGGCACTCCCGGGTCTAAGATAAATTTCTTCCTAGACAAGTGGGAAAATTGCAATACCTGTCCTTTTGGAACAGCGTTCGGGGACACGGTCAATCTAAACGATTTATACGACCCCTGAACAAACACTCTAGTGATATACTTAAACCCAATAGTGTTGATATTAGAAGACTAATCAGCTATCTAAGAGGACACTCCGGTCCGAGATATCATCTAAACAAAATTAGCCTCTCGTCTGAAACGATGGCAAAACACATATTGTGTGAGTGTGCTGCTCTCTGCCATCTTAGGAAGCGTATCCTTCTCAGCGAAGTTATGACTCCTAAGGGGATCACCTTGGCTCCTACGAGAAGCATTCTCAACTTCATTATGGAAGTTGAGAGGCTCCTCGGCTAATCGGCTAGCAGGCACAATAGATCTGCAAAGGTCGCAGTGCCATATGTCAATGGTAGCACTAGCCCCAAAAAAAAACATCCATTTTTATGGGAAGGATTATTCTCTCTCTTTTGCCCTTTGTCAACTTATTTCGAATCAAATACTGGTACCACTAATCCAAGCATGAACGAGTGATAAAAAAATCGTTTCCTAAAAAGGAGAAAGAAGCCAACTTCGTCTAACCTTGCTTGCTTCGTTGGAAGCAAAATTCAAAGTTTTCCATAATCATCTTTTTATGGTAAGTCTATGAGCATCTACACAGAAGATAAACGTTTGCCATCACCCTAGCGACGACCCAATCATCTGAAAATATTCCAAACATTTCAATTTACAGAGTTTCCAGGAACAACGATAATGACTTTCTATGACCTTCGACGGGAATTCAATTAACAACAGTGTGAAGCACCATCTCGAGCTACAGTGTCTCGATGGTTCTCCGAATTGAATATTGTTCGCACTTCGCTACACGACCAATTATGCATATGAATAGTCGACTGCATGAATCTTTCAAGACGTGCCTGAGGAAGCGGTTGATGAATTCAAAGTACACGTTATAGAGGTATGTCGGAGATTGTACGAGAGGCAGCAAACGCATTAGACTGAGGAAACAACCGTATCGGTTACTACGCATAAAAACGGCAGGCAGGCAACCCTTCATACGAAAACCATTCAATGAACATCTGCACTTACATGGAAAAACCACAGCTAGGTTATGATGATGACGACAACCAGGCGAAATCATATACAAACAACGTAACACAAGCAACGACTTAAACAAGCGAACGACGATCAGGCGCGGGCATATACACAACGCAGCACCGACGCCGATGGTCAGGCAATAGCACACACAGGCAAAGGTTGCATGTACAAAGGAAGCAACGGCAGGCAGCAACAACGAGAATGATCAGGCGACAACATATACACGCGCACATCTATGAAGGCAAACAAAGGCGATGTATATAACGATGAACGGGTGAAACGATCAGATGTACATATGTGGTGTATTATATATGGAAATGTAAACGATCTGACTTTATAAAATAAAAATTGGGAGAAGTAGTTTGACATCCGAACGAGGCGGACGCATCTTTAATATTTCTTGTTTTTCTAAACATTTTTTGGTGCCTCCTGTGAGGATTGATAAGTGACAGTGGTCAATTTATTACGATTGAACTCACGAACAAAGGCATATTAACACGTAGGCGATGGCGGAATTAAGGGTGCGTGCAAGTGCTTCGGCATCGATTACAAAGCTAATGGCAAGGCTGGAGGCTGGCAAATTGGCCGAAATGGACGTGGCGATGCAACGTGTGACATTGGAGAATTTGGAAGGCCATTATTCGCGATTCATGGAGGCTCACATGGCGTTGGTGAGTCATGGGGAGGAAGGCGAGCTAGATGCTCATACGACGCTGTTCGAGGAGGTGGAGGACAAGTACTCCAACGTAAAGGCGATGCTGAGGAGCGCAATTGATACAACCGTGATGCAGGAACGGCAAGAATCCGTGAAAAGTGTGACGCGCTCAGTACGAGGCCAGCGTATCGGGAACGACGACATACGCTTGGAGAAGATTGTGATTCCGGAGTTCCATGGGGAATTCAACAGGTGGGTTGCGTTTCGCGACATGTTCGAGGCAATGGTGCATTCTCAAGAGCATCTATCGACAGCGGCGAAATATACGAGACTGATGAAAGCGCTAAAAGGCACAGCTGCGCAGGTGGTAGCTGGGTTCCTGCCAACGGACGACAACTATGAATCGGCTTGGCAAACCCTCAAGGCACGTTACGACAATGCTAGGCTGATTGTTTCGGCCCATCTGAATGTGTTCTTAACCATGGAGACTTTAGACAAGGAGTCGAATACAGGCTTGCGTCGGATGATCGATTTGACGAACGAAACGACTCGGTCATTGGCGGCGATGAAACGACCGGTCGATACGTGGGATGACATCTTGGTCCACATTCTGGTCTCAAAACTACCGAAGGCGACGATTATCCATTGGGAGATGGAGCAACGAGGCACGGAACTTCCGAGGCTTGCAGACCTACTAACGTTTATCGAAGGCAGGGCACGTGGTCTTGATCACATGGGTGGCGCAATGGCTGAACGAGCGACTCATCCAGGCAGCACAGTTACTAGGCGACCGTCAAACAACCCGAAGGCACATACGAGCACAGGATCATCGCAGAGGCTAACTCGCACAAATTTACCGACGGCATCACGAGGGCATTGCTACTACTGCAATGGCGAACACTACATTGGACGTTGTCCAGCATTGGAGGCATTAAGCCCATCAGAACGTTTTGGCAAGGTGAAGGATTCGAATTTGTGCTACAATTGCCTTACACCAGGGCACGCAACACGAACATGTCAATCGAAGAAGCGGTGTGGTAAGTGTGAAGGCGCACACCACACCATTCTATGTCGCACTCCGACCACCAAGGCGGCTGAAACACCACGAGGTAAGACTGTTACTACGACATCATCACCACGAGACCAGGCTCCAGCATGACTAGGCAACGCAGATAAAGCACCAGCTGTGGCGTCATTCGTTTATAATGGCTACACCACGTTATTGGCAACAGCACAGGCAGTTCTACTAGACAATCAAGGCAATCGAGTTACGGTACGAGCGCTATGTGATACAGGCTCACAGATCACCTTCATCACGGAACGGTGTATGCAACGGTTGAGGCTTAAGAGGCAGAAGTTCGACATGGTAGTCGCTGGTGCTGGAGATGTTCGAGGACCCACAACACGAGGCGTGGCGATATTACAATTGCGATCAAGTTACGAGACGGATTTTGCTAGGCAAATAAATGCATTTGTTCTCACAAGGATTACAGCAGATCTACCGACCCATCGTATACAAATGGACCGATGGCATCATTTACAAGGCTTGCAGCTGGCTGACCCAAATTTCGGAAATCCAGGCGAGATTGATCTGCTGCTAGGCGCAGATGTATGGGGTCTAATTATTAAAGACGGGCTCATCAATGGCAAGGCAAATCAACCACACGCTCAAAACACACATCTGGGCTGGGTAATATCAGGACCAGTTGATGTAATTCGTTGCAATCTGGCACACGGGTTACACAATCACGAAGGCGAGAACTTGGAGGAGGCACTTACACGGTTTTGGCAACTAGAAGAACCTAACCAATCAGAGGCAGGCAGGCAGTTAACAGATGAATGTGAGCAGCATTACACGGCAACGGTGCAACGACGGCAAGATGGCAGGTATGTAGTATCCATACCATTCCTACAGGATAAACCGAGGCTTGGCGATTCACGACGGATGGCAATGCAGCAATTTTATCGGAACGAAAGGCGAATCCACTCTGATCCTGAACTATTGTCAAAATACGTGGCATTTATGAATGACTACAAGGCATTGGGTCACATGGTACTAAGCGAAGAAGAGGTACGTGAAGGCTCCCAGGCGTATTATATTCCACATCATGCAGTCACAACTAAATTTCGAGTTGTGTTTAACGCGTCAGCGAAGTCAGGCAACGGCGTATCACTCAATGAGACGCAACACAGTGGGCCAACGATCCAAGACAAATTGGCGAACATAATCTTACGATTCCGGATGTATCACGTGGCTATGGTGGCGGACATCGAGAAGATGTTCAGGCAGGTACTGGTCAATCCAAATGATCAACGGTGGCAGCTTATATTATGGCGAGAGAAACCGGCTGACAGGCTACAGACGTATCAGCTCACAACGGTGATGTATGGCACACGCTCTGGTCCATACTTGGCAGTTCGCACCTTACAACAGTGTGCTCGAGACAACTACACGCTCATTAAAGACGAGGCAGAAGCAGATGAGGCGAGGCACAGCATTGAATGCGATTTCTACGTGGACGACTATATCTCAAGTGTTCCAACAGCAGCTATGGCAATACGACGAGCAAAAAATGTCGATACGATCTTACAGGCAGGTCATATGAATTTACGTAAATGGCAGTCGAACATCAAGGCAGTTACGCAGGCAATACTTGGTCGAGGCGCTTCAGGTAAATTTCCATTATCCACTAATTCAATGGAAACGTCAGTTTTAGGCTTGCAATGGGATAGTGTCTTCGATACACTTTCATACGAGATCACTTTGAACGAGGAAGTAACACGCACCAAACGAACGTGTCTCAGCGACATATCAAAGCTGTATGATCCGACAGGACTTTTAGCACCAGTCATTGTGAAGGCAAAGATTTTTATGCAAAGGCTATGGTTGGCAGGCATTGGTTGGGACGAAGAGATTTCTGGCGCGCTACTACGCGAATGGATTTCGTACCGACAAGGCTGGTTCCAGTTAGAAGATTTGGAGATCCCAAGACATATAGGAATGCATCCAGGCAAGCGAACTACGTTGCACGGGTTTTGTGACGCATCAATGCAGGCGTATGCGGCAGTCATTTATTCACGAACCGTCGACAAGGCAGGCAAGGCGATTGTCCGTTTGGTGACGTCAAAGACACGAGTGGCTCCAGTTAAAACTGTTTCGGTTCCGAGGCTAGAGCTGAGTGGAGCTCAATTGTTGGTAACTACGATGCAGGCAGTATGCAAGGCGATGGATATTTCAACAGTAGAGAGTTACTTCTGGACGGATTCAACGATTGTATTGGCATGGCTACGACAACTTCCAGTCAGGTTCAAACCCTACGTGGCAAATAGGGTGAGCTACGTACAACAGCATAGCGAACCATCAGCATGGCATCATATACCTACCGCACAGAATCCAGCGGACTGTGCTAGTCGAGGACTGACGACGTTACAGTTGCAGGCTCATACTCTCTGGTGGAAGGGGCCAGAATTTCTTCAACGAGGCGATCTATATGACATGAAAGGCGAGCCGGTATGTACGGCAGATGATTTGCAGCACTTACACGAGGAGGAAAAGGCACCGGTGGTGGCACATATATCTGAACGAAGGAATCTTCTTATGACAAGGCGGCGAGACGGCCAGGCAATCAACTTACTTGATCGAACGAATTCCCTTACAAAGCTGAAGCGTATCATGGCCCATATTCTCTACGCAGGCAGTACAAGGCGTGATATACATGGAGCTGACATATGCAGTGTCGAACGACTACATCAGGCATTGCTGGCAATAACACGGCTGGACCAACACCAATGGTACGAATACGAGAAGGAATTATGCAGGCAGGCCAAGAATCTACCAAGCAACAATGGGCTTAGTTCATTGAACCCATTTGTTGATCGACAAGGCATTCTACGAGTAGGAGGCAGGATTCGAAGAGCAGCATTAGACGAAACTCAAAGACATCCAATCATATTATCAAAGGGAAGCAGGCTTTCATACCTGATTGTTGCTGAGGTACATCAGGAAACACTACATGGCGGTGTGCAGTTGATGCTGCAAACCATACGGCAGACACATTGGATCATAGGAGGACGGGCACCCGTGAAATCATACGTCAATAAATGTATCACGTGTCGCCGACAACGAGGCAAGGTGACAGAACATCGGATGGGTGACCTACCGAAGTATCGTGTTACTCCGCACCGCCCATTTCTCATCAGCGGAGTGGATTATTGTGGACCGTTTTTACTTCACTTAGGCCCAACACGTTCGAGGACAAAAACGAAAACGTACGTAGTCATTTTTGTATGTTTGGCAACGAAGGCGGTACATATTGAGTTGGCGATTAATCTATCAACCGAGGCATTTCTCAACGCATTTGCAAGATTTACTGGCAGGCGAGGACCGTGTGAGCAACTACATTCAGACAATGGCACAAATTTTCAAGGCGCAAATCGTCGAATGCAAGAAGATCTTAAGGAATGGCGCAACGAACACGTAAGGCAACAGTTGGCACATCGTGGTACGAGGTGGCACTTCATACCACCAGCAGCTCCACATCAAGGTGGCATCTGGGAGGCGGCTGTAAAAGCAGTTAAGCGGCATATGGTACGAGTAGTTGGCAATCACACCATGAGCTATGAGCAGTTCAACACGTTGTTGATCCGTATCGAGGCTTGTTTGAACTCAAGGCCAATGGTGGCTCTGTACGACAATCCAGACGACAGGCTAGCATTAACACCGGGCGATTTCCTTACGGGTGGTCCGATTATTGCGCTACCCGAGCCTACATTGATGAAATTACCAATTAATCGCGTCAAGGAATGGAATTTGGTACGTCGATGGACGGAGGACATATGGCAACGATGGCAAAAGGAATATCTAACTATGCTGCAGCAGCGTAGTAAATGGCGAAAGGCAGAGGCAAACTTAAAAATTGGTGACGTTGTGGCAGTCAAGGACGAGAATCTACCTCCAACGCATTGGTGTCTCGGTCGAGTCATCGCATTACATCCAGGCGAAGATCAACTAGTTCGAGTTGTGACGACGCAGCATTATGATAAGGCTACGGGTCGATCATTTACCAGGCAGCGACCGATACAAAAAATTTGCATTCTTCTATCAGAGGATAGTTCAGAAACCGATGTTTCAGAGGCGGCCGGGATGTCGGAGATTGTACGAGAGGCAGCAAACGCATTAGACTGAGGAAACAACCGTATCGGTTACTACGCATAAAAACGGCAGGCAGGCAACCCTTCATACGAAAACCATTCAATGAACATCTGCACTTACATGGAAAAACCACAGCTAGGTTATGATGATGACGACAACCAGGCGAAATCATATACAAACAACGTAACACAAGCAACGACTTAAACAAGCGAACGACGATCAGGCGCGGGCATATATACAACGCAGCACCGACGCCGATGGTCAGGCAATAGCACACACAGGCAAAGGTTGCATGTACAAAGGAAGCAACGGCAGGCAGCAACAACGAGAATGATCAGGCGACAACATATACACGCGCACATCTATGCAGGCAAACAAAGGCGATGTATATAACGATGAACGGGTGAAACGATCAGATGTATGTGGTGTATTATATATGGAAATGTAAACGATCTGACTTTATAAAATAAAAATTGGGAGAAGTAGTTTGACATCCGAACGAGGCGGACGCATCTTTAATATTTCTTGTTTTTCTAAACAGGTACCTCAATTAGAATGGAAAGATTGGTTCAAAAATTGGTTGAAATTCATCCAAAAGTTATTGATTTTCAAAGTTGGAAAAAACAAACTTGCCTATCTCGTACACTGCAAGAAAACGTTCCCACCGTAATGGAATGAGGACCTCTCTGATCTAAGGAAAATTACCAGAGACATTTTCAATATCTGCCACAGACACCAATTCGAGAAACCCTATAAAGACTGTCTTAAACTCTACAAAAAGGCTATCAGTAAGGCCAAGTCAACCGGCCTGGGCAGACTACTGCAAGCCTATTGGAACCTTAAAGGATGCTGCTAAGCCTAGAAAAATCCCATCCAAACCACACCCATCTTTTATTAAACGAAATGACGGTGCATGGGCAGTTTACACAGAGGAATCTTTGGAACTCCTCATGAAAACCCACTTCCCTGAAAGTAAAGCCTGCGTTACAATGTGCATCTGTTCTATATTCTTCGTCTTGAAGACCCTCGACCGCATCTTAGACAGGTACATCCTATAAAAACATACATTTTTCGAAGTCGCAACACGCATACCTCAGAGGTAAGTCCACTGAGACCGCTCTGCGTGGAGTTGTGTAGACGATCGAAAAATCCGTTCACTTCAAGCAATTTGACCTAGATACTTTCTTAGATATGGATAGAAGGAGCATATCTATATCTAAGAAACAATGTCCATACTGAATCGATGCAAGAACCTCGTATCACGGCAGGTCAAGAGGGTCTCGTTAGCAGCTGGATTATATCCATACTCAAAACCAGGATCATTCAGGCCCAGATGGGAAACACCATTATAGCCAAGACAGTAGACAGAGGCACACCCCAAGGAGGGCTCATATCGCCTCTGCTATAGCTCATGGTTATAGATAAAACCTTGTAGGAGTTTAAGAGAACCGCAATTAAGGCGGTCGCTTATGCAGAGGACGTCATTATTCTATTGTCGAGGATATTTTCCTCGGTAATTGGCGAAATCACAGGTGAAAGGGACCTACAGTTTAGTGCCGATTCCGAACGGCGTGAGTGGAGAAGCTGTTTCATGGCAAGCTTACTACGGGGGGTTTTGCCAGTACCCCGCCGAGGAGGAACGTCGCGAAATAAACATTCGATGACGTTGGTGTTATCGGGATCCGAAATTCCTCATCGTGCGCCAGAGTCCAACACACTAACCACTGCGCCACGGTGCCCTGTGTAAAGAATAAATCACACACAACATGGGTGATTGAAAGAAGCTTGGCTCTGGTCCTTTATGGGCAGTAACGCCAACAAAGAAGAAGAATTGGCGAAATCACAGGGAGGGCACTGACTAAGCTAGACGCCTGGGCCACAGAATGTGAACATAAATCCGAATAAAACAGAACTGTTTAAGATACCGACCTTTAATCTCCCTCGATTCAACAATCAGGCACTCTCTCTGTCATCCGAGGCTCGATATCTTGGAGTTATAAAAGATCCAAAGCTCAACTGGAAGATAAACATAGAACGTCGGATACGCCTGCAGCAGAACATTTGGCACAAGATGAGGACTATTTCCCGAAATTGTGCTGTGGATGTAAACAGCCCTATCCTCTTCTACGGATCTCTTGTATGGTGGGCTGCCTTAAGCAAAGCATACAACATCACCAAATATCACCGAGTCCAGAGGTCGGTCAGCATTGGTGTAACAGGTGCCCTTCGGTCCAGCCCGACCGAATCACTCAACGTACTCCTAAACTTCTTCCCTCTGGATACCCACATTAGATATACCGCATCTTGCAGCGTAATTAGGCTCAGAGAATCGGGATTCTGACCATCAAATTCTTACAGTCATAGTAAGGTCTTGGAACTGCTACCTGAAGACCTGGCTACGATCTCAACCGATTTCATAACACTCAAACGCAACCTATACAAAGCCGCCCAAGTCCTTTTTCCATCCAAAATGGTATGGAAAAATAGATTGCACTTCACGAGCCATCGTGTTTTTATCGGCGGCTCGAAGATGGAGTGCGGAGTTGACTTGGATATCTTCTCAGCGGAGCTAAATATCTCCAAATCATTTCGATTTCCGGACTCTGCTAATGTGTTCCAAGTGGAAGTACTAACGATTAAGGAAGAGAGACGTTGTCATTTGTATTGACAGCCAGTCAGCCATCAAAGATCTCGATTCCCACACCACTACATCCAAATTAGTCACATAGTGCAAAGACGAAACATCACTCTCTTCTGGGTTCCTGGCCATAGCAACATAGCGGGAAACGTAGAAGTTGATGCACTGGCCAGGAACGGTTCTACTATCGATAGTTTCCTGGCGAAGGCAGTATCCCCTGCCATAAGACTGGTAAAAGGACAAATTTTTCAACATTTCCTCTCAAGGGCGAACTCCAGATGGAGTTCCTGCCATAAGACTGGTCAAAGGACAAATTTTTCAACATTTCCTCTCAAGGACGAACTCCAGATGGAGCACCCTGAGTAACTGTGTCATACAACACAAAAATAACTCACGACCTAACTAACAGAACTCGAGAGGAGATTACTAGAATCGTAGTTATTAGTACTGGTCATTGGCCTGACGGCACTCATGCTGCCAAGTTAGGCATCCAACTTAACATACACTGCCGAAGTTGCAAGAACCCGCTGGAAAAGGAAATCTTTATCCATTTCCTTTCCGGTTGCCCGGCTCTAGCCAGAACCAGACAGCGCATACTCGGCAAAGCCTTCTCTGACGACCTATCAGGATTCAGTAACATAGATTTCTCTAACTCGACTGGAGTTGTGACACAAATCGACACACTAGGTCACTTGAGTAGGTAGGGGCGTCAAAACGGCGTATACGCGCTAATTGGGCCTTGTTCCCTCGATACCAAAAACTTCGTAGCAACCCTCGTAGAGGGTAGCAACTCTCGTAGAGCAAAGAACACTTTACAGGAGGTATGAACGTCTTCGATTTTCGTGTCGATTTTCAAAGCATTTGAAACGTATCCTTTTTAACAATGAAGAAAAGGAGGGTGGGTGCCACAGGTCTTTTCATAATACCAACATTCAATTGGGTGCTCTTAGAGATTGGATACTAATACCACTAAGCCCATGAACAAGTTGTTTATTACGGCCATTAGCGTCGAATAAAATTGGTTCGAAGTTGACATCACTTTAGGTATTCAAGATTCAAAAAGTTTGTGACAGCAGGCACCTCTCTTAAAAATAGTAGATTTCGTCTATATAGACGTGGAGATGTGCCGTCATTTTTCAATCGCAAAATCGGACCCGTGATGTCCAATGGGCAGGAAGTTAAAAGTATTTTCTGTGTCTTTAATTGCATGTTTCTCTAAGATCTAGGGAGAGTATTCCTGGAATCCATTACTCAATCCACATTTAAGGAAAAGACGAATGACAAAAAGCAGCATAGTCATTTGTCTTTCATGGCAGTTAATGGAATGAATCATTTTATTTGGATAAGTAGGTACACCGTACACACCTATGGGAGAATTAAATCACACACAACATGGGTGATTGAGAGAGGCTCGGCTCAGGTCCTTCATGGGCTGTAACGCCAACATACATACATACATACAAGTAGGTACACTATACGAGTACCATCAATTATCCTGATGCCCAAAGCTATTGACGTCATAAGGTTCGTATGAGGGAAAACATTTTTTTTTTTTAAAACCGCTGAGTACTTAAAAAAGAAAAGCAACCGTCATGGTGGATACTAACTCACACTCCACACTATGTAGGCGACAAAGGATGAAATATTGAGCATTGCTATCAATTGCCTATAAAAATTACATCTAAGCCCCAGAGTCTTAAACATTATCAACTACATGTGGAAGCTTTCGGCAGCACTTAAATGCCATATGATTCCGTGGTTCCATTTCCTGTTTTTTTTTTTTTTTTTTTTTTTTTGTGCTGAGTTATGCTCGTAATTGCCACCAATTGACGACCTCTCCTGTACCCGAACACCCACTCACACATGTGCACGTTTCCAATGATGAACGATAGAAAGGACCTCTAAACCACATCATAAATTGTTTTTCAAAAAGAGAAATAAAAAAGAAAATCTCAAGAAATATAAAAGGAAGGAAGCAAGGACGAATCCAATCTACTCAATTCGTCTCTGACAGTCGAAGCCTGAACACAATAGTGCGGAACCACCCTCAAATGTGTATATGTATGTTGACATACCCCCCACTATGCCAACTTTTTCCGGATTTCGAGCAAAAGAACTGGGTGGAAGACAAAAGGAAAAAGGATAAATGTGAAATCATTTTTCTTATTGCCGCACGAACCATCACCGGTATCTCAGCCTCGAATCCATGCTCGTGATAGAAAACAAAAATGTCAATAGACGTAATGTATCTTCCCAATCTCGGTCTCATACTCATTGAGCCAGAACGTGGAGAACGTTGGAATACGAATCCATTAGGTGTGGCGAGGACATCCATCATAAATATCTGCGACCAATTTCACAATAAAGACATTTCTCCTTCTTTCCTTCCACCCACATTACCCACCCCTTCCACTTGCACATCGAACAGTAACGACAAATGTATCCTCCTAGACAAGGAGCTAAGGAAAAAGAGAGAATGAACAAAAAAAAAAAAAGCTGCCAACCTGAATCGAAATCAATGTCAGGACGAAAGCAATGGCATCAGTCATCAACAGGCTCCACAGTGAGGGACCCGAAAAACTGAAAGACGACGGTGTAAACATATTCATACTACGCACACCGTCTCCGTTTCGTCCTCTGTCATCCGTTGCAATCGAGCGAATTGAATTGCCCGACAGCCAGTGATTACCGAAGCATTTCAAGTAGGCTCCACACAAAGCGCGTACGGATGGAAATCGACGTCTTTATCTGCTGACTTCAGCTGTACCGGGGTAAGCGTAGGGTTTTGGTCGGATGAACAAGTGTCAAACGGCGAAACACGCTGATGCAGAAGTGAAAAATCTATTTTCGGTGATTTATTCAACCGGTGAAATTCAATTCCCCAACACTGACGCATAGACACAGGGTTCCATGCGAGGACCTACACTACACACATGTACCGTGTGAGTTCGATTGCGAGGTATCACCCGGTCGGATAGCGCATGCAAATCTGGAAAAAAGTTATGAAGGTTTTTCTGGCGACATTTCTATTCCCAATTGAAATTCAGCCTAAAAATGTTGGAATATAAATTGAAAAATCAAACCCCAGAGTTAGAGGTTATGTATTTCGAGCTGGTATTGGTCTACGACATGGTTGGATAGGATATACATAGGATAGATGTCATCCCTTCGCCCTCATTGTTTGCTAGATTCGGATTAAAATATTTATGGTTTGTGAGAGCGAAATAGATTGCAAATATTTTCCAATATCCAATATCTGTGACTTGCGCTCAGATACAATTGTATCCATGCTGTATATCCTGTCGATACAAATACCTATAACTGTCGGCGGGCAATTAAAAAATTTGATCACACTACGTGGACGGTTAATTGACCAAATAAATTTCGGCGCCAGGAGATTGAAATCGTTGAAACGTAATTTTTTATTGATGATGGATAAAAGTTTTTGATTAAACTCGGATACATGGATACATGCAGCGTTCGTGTGGACTCGAGGGAGATGTGGCTGGAAAACGGACTGTGGAATTGGTCAACTTTTTGTTTGACAAGTGTTACTAGCGGTCGGATATGAATTAAATTTCTTTAAATTCCGGTATAAAGCAATGATTGATATGAGGTGCCGCAGAGATACGCGTAAGGCTGAATCCACACCGAAGACGACAAAACGTTTTTTTGTCGCACGAAAAGAAAACGTTTTTCATTCTAACCCATACCAACCCCAACACTTACCGAAAAGCAAAATGTTTCCTACGAATTGTTGCGATTGGTGTTGGTTGAAAAAAACGAATTCAGTCATCCTCGTGTGAAATATCGTCTGATTCAATATAATTATAAATTGCGCTCCTTTGCTTGCTTTGGTGGCGTTACGGCCCGTGAAGGGTCAGAGCCAGGCTTCAGTCACCCACGCTGTACGTACAAACATTCATACATACAGTATCAATGGCCCGCATGTTCCACTAAAAGAGTCGCGGGGGAAATGCGCGCACACGGGATGTCCAGGCCACTCGATCCTCCGTCATCGACTCTTAACTCATCAGGAGCTATAACTATAGGGGCATATCTCTTTTAAGTGTCCCCGGTAAAGTCTACGCTAAGGTACTGAAGGTGCGTTCTAAAGCTATGGTCGAATCCAGGATAGGGGATGAACAGTGCGGGTTTCGTCACGGCAGAAGTACAACCGACCATCTTTTCACTCTAAGAATGGTACTCGAGAAGGCCTGGGAGTATGCCAAATCAGCCTACAGCTGCTTTGTAGATATGGAAAAGGCGTATGACCGAGTTCCTCGAGGTAAACTCTAGAGTGTTCTGCAGGAGTATGGGATTGATGGTCCTCTGTAAAGGGCCATTCAGTCTCTGTACACAAACTGTAGCAGCTGCGTTCGAGTTAACGGTAGTAAATCAACACCTTTCACTGTGGGCGTCGGACTTCGCCAAGTGTGCGTCTTGTCACCTCTCCTTTTCATTATATATATGGACTGGATGTTGCAGCGCAGTCGAGGCGAGGAGTGTGTGACATTGGGAGAGTTGAGGATAAGCCATCCTCTTTTTGCAAGTGACATAGTTGTCCTCAGATCCTCCCAAAAAGGAAGGTTAACGTGGTTATGATTATTTCTAGAACACCTGTCCAATGCAGTCTACATGTTAGTGAAGTCCCATTGAAGCAGGTGGAAAAGTTTAAGTATCTCGAGGTCTTCCTCACGAGTGATGGGAGGAGTGATACAGAGCTCTCCTGCAGGATTGGCCAAACTGGGTAAATTTTGAAACAGCTTAGAAGATCTGTAATCAGGAAGACCGAGCTTGGTGTCAAAGCCAAGTTAGCGGTTTCTAACTCAGTATTTGTTCCAACTCTCACCCATGGTCATGAGATTTGGGTATTAACCGAAAGAATAAGATCGCGAATACAAGCTGCCGAAATGAGATTTTTTCGTGCTGTTGTGGGAGTTACTCGCCGGAATTGGATGAGAAACATGGCAGTGCGCGGGGAGCTCAATGTTGAGCAGCTGCTTTTCCGAACGAAAAGGACTATACTTCGATGGTTGGGTCACGTGAGACGAATGTCGTCATCATCACGATTTCCGAAGCGTGCCTTGGATGCAAAACCATCAGGCAGGCGACCGCTTGGCAGACCCAGGACGAGGTGGTTGGACCAAGTCCAAAAACTCGTCTGGGTGCGTTTGGGCATAGCTCCTGATGAGTTAGAATCGATGGCGGAGGATCGAGTGGTCTGGAGATCCCGCGTGCGCGCATTTCCTCCGCGACTCTTTAAGTGGAACATGCGGGCCATTGATACTGTATGTATGAATTTTTTTACGTACAGCGTGGGTGCTTGAAGCCTGGCTCTGACCCTTCACGGGCTGTAACGCCACCAAAGCAACTAAGCAAGCAAAGGAGCGCAATTTATAATTATATTGAATCAGACGACATTTCAAACGACGATGACTGAATTCGCTTCTTTCAACCCACACCAAGCGCAACAATTCGTCGGAAACATTTTGCTTGTCGGTAAGTGTTGGGGTTGGTGTGGGTTAGACTGAAAAACGTTTTTTTGTCGTGCGACAAAAAAAACGTTTTGTCGTCTTCGGTGTGGGTTCAGCCTAAAATGGACATCGGAGCAACGAGCAGGGCAGAACAGAATGTTTTGTCGTGTTGCGTTCCATTTGGTGTGGGTTGACTCATAAGATGCAATGTATTCTTGTCGTACACAACAAGGAAAAACGTTTTGTCGGCCTCGGTGTGGGTTCAGCCTAAGGTCCCTTGCTTTTGAGGAAATTTTTTGTTTTTTTTTTCAGCTAAATGTGTCATGTCTTCTTTTCAAATTTTTAATGAATCCGCTTGAGCGGAAGCACTCTATTCATGTATCTGACATAAATTCGAACCTTTATGCCATCAGTTGAGCAAAAATCTTTTGAACCCCCAAAGGCAATCAAAATCAAAGCATTTCCCTGAACTCATGTCATCACTCAAGCGACACCTCTTCATCATCAGCAAACCAAAAGTGAGAGACGAAAATGGCATCCATTGAAATTCCATTTCATTTTATACCACTCAATCCTTATATAAGCCATGTCCCCTGTATCGTTTGGTTGCAAATTAGAAAGCAGACTTTGTTAGATACTGAAAGCTTGAGGCCTAATTAGGCGCGCCAATCACAATTGGATGATTACATTTCCATTGCAGATGATTATTTTTCCTTCAAACACCGGTGGCAGATAAAAGGACATTCGAAGGAAGAAAATGAAGGAAAAAGGGAACACAATAAGGCCGTTCACAAGATGACGAGGTGCTGCGTATATCGGAGAATGGAAATTTCCATTAGGAGACGGAAAATTTAATTTCAGCGCAGCGAGGTATAATAATAAATCCTGTTTAACTGAAGCAATTTACTCAGGAGGTTGTTGCTGTTGTCGTTTATTTATATGTCCTTTTTCCTCGAGACATTTGTTATTTGCTTTTTTTTGCTAAATTGTCCTTTTTAAAGCTTTGCAGGTGCTTGAAGGGAATCACAATACCGACGGTTGAGTGGATGGGATTACTTAGCGTTTGTAAATTTCCAGGACTCTAGGCTAGGAGGGGAATTTAGATTTGCAACTTAATTGGAAAAATCTAGGAAGAGAAGTGCCTTTGTTGGAATGGGGTATTATACAAGATGGAAGTTTTTATTTTTTAAAAACAGACTTTCACCTCGGAGTCTAACGACTTCTCAAGTAGCAAGGTCACTAATAAATGCAGGACTTTACAAACTGGAAGGTGGGGAGGGAGCAAGCAAAGAAGTTGATCGCATTTAACATGGCAAACGCCAGCTTCGATCTTGGTCCCTGCTCAATCCAAGTTGACACACAGCCTCCTAGTTGCCTCCCCTGGATAGCTGCCTTGGCACCCGTCAGGTAGTGAACCAAAGTGTGCAGCAACCCATCCCCTTGTCCCTGGGTAAAAAGGAACCTGGCCCTCCAGGTCGGGGGTTGTGCTTAGGGGTAACATCCCTATCACGTAATAACCCACTTGTTCCGAAATAGTCACAAGCCTCGGATACGGACGGATACAAAGCTGACGACCCCTGCAAACGAGTTAAGGACTTGAGTGTCTGCACCTGGAATATGAGGTCTCTCAACAGACGATCAATTGGAGCAAACCCTCAGCTGCTATGAAGCAGATATAGCCGCACTCCAAGAAATGCGATGGGATGGACCAGGCAAAAGATGGATGAAAAACTGCGACTACTATGGGAACTGCTACAAGGAAACCAAACAGCGCTTGTTCGGGTGCGGATTCCTTATTCGAGGAAGACTCCTATAAAATGACTTAAGCTTTCGGGATGTAAGCGAACGCGTTATAACAATCCGCATTAAAGCTAAGAAAATGACGATCAACTAAGAGAAGAATTCTACGATCTCCTAGACAGAACTTATGCCCAATGTACCAGCTACGACACAAAAATAGTTCTAGGAGATTTTAATGCAAAACTGGGCAAAGAGGACATATTTGAGTCGATCAGGGGAAAATATAGCTTACACAACACCGGCTACCCGATTTCCTGGCGGGGCGCAATCTCCTTCTGGCTAGCACACGATTCCCGCATCTCAATGATGGTCCATTGTGATGCCAGATAGACTTTTACTATATTAACCCCGTTTTCCGGAGAAATATGAGAAGAAGCTTCAGTGATGTAGAGCTAAAAGATTGGGCACACAACACGTTGGCTCCAAGGGTGCGCCACTGCCTGGCAAAAGTTTAATGGCCCCTAAGGATGCCCGTAACTATTCTACAGTGAATTCTCCTTAAGTATAAGAAAAATGCTGCAGATTTCTTGCAGACATCAGGGCGTACGCGCTTAGTCATCCTGAATCCTGGATATTCCCTCCATCTACGATTGTGTACATTAAAAACCAAATCGTGGTTATTGACCGTGTAACCAGGTAGATCCAAAAACCGGTCCTCAGAAATTTCCCTTTGAGCCCATTCTAGCGAGATCACCAGACATCTCATTTCCTGTGATCCCAGAATGACCTTGAACCCCAGCAAGCCATAGTGAGTTTAGTCGAATCGATAGGAAACTGCCCTTCTGCCCTTCTTCAAGACTCTGTTTTATCTCCGATTCTCTAAGTCGTTAAGTTCATTGAACGTCAATCTCTGCAGCAAGGTTAAATTCTAACCATGAAGGCATAGTTAAACAGGTAAGTAGGTCTGCCGTAAGCATGCATCGCATATTGCGGAATGGGTTAATGGCTAAGTATTTCCCAAGACAAAGAGCTCACAGATGTGCAAACACTAATGGGGCTTGAGAACTGACCACTTTGAATTTGGACCTATTGGCATTTCGTTGTTAGAAGACCAGGGCCCGTGATTGTTTGGGTAGAGTAACTGGTCGCATTCAGCTGGTTTTTATGTCGGCGGGACGCAGAGGTTTATCAAGTTTGAAGATCGGGTCAAACTGTGGGCATCCAAGAATCCAAACCGACACATTTTTCAGAAGGATTCTGCACCCGGTGGCAAAGTCAGGCAACACGGGCTTGGCTTCGTAAAAGCGTTCAACGGCTGATTGGCTTTGTCCTCTCTGGACCTTGGCCCGATGGACTTCGCCATATAGGGCATTTTGCAGCGAAAGGTTAGAAACAAAAAGTACACAAACGTTGAAGTCTCAAAACGTTCACAAGTCCGCGAGTAGAACAAAACTCGGCAGTGTCATTCGAGATTCATGCAAAGTATTCGTCGTCGTTCGTTAGGCACTAATGAACGAGCACAGAATCTATCTTGTAATCGCTACAGCATCTATGTATGACTTTTAGAACACCACTGAAAAAGTGTTTTGTAAGAAATTTCTTGAGTGAATCCAAAAGTACATGAAAGCCTAATACCATGTAATCGTACCTTAACATTAACTCTTGACTTGAGTAGGACTAGTAGTCTGTCTCGATATGGAATAATTTCCATATACATAGCCTTGATTATTCAGAACTGACATTGAAAAATAAATTCGTAGCCATGAATCAAATCAGAATGGAAAAACAAAATCCCAGACAGTCGATCCTTATCAGACTACATGTCGCCCTCCCTGAAGCCATCATGTCTGCTGACGCCACACTATCCCCTTGAAGCAAACTTCAACTTGAACTGAAGCAAACAACTTTCCTAAAAGAACTAACTATCATTCTCGACTTTAACTGTTTACAGTCCATCGCTATTAGAAGAGAAGGGAAAAAAAAAATCGATTCCTCCTCCTGACATGGTACGAAATAAAGGACGATAAGTACGCTGGCCATCCTCCGTTGTGCAGAGTACCATCTCCGCACCTTGTTCGCCTTTATCAGGATGAACAATTGTAGATTTTCAATTTTCCTCAATGGTATACCATATCGTTAAAGAAGTTGACGCCTCTCCGGGGACGAAGGAAATAAAGGACGATGAGTAACTGAGAACCAGTTGTACTCGTAGTTTCTTCTTAACGAGTGAGCGGAGACAATTGATGGTGATGTCGTTGTCGTCGTCGTTGTCGTTGGACGAATCGTTATCTGGCAAAAAATAAATGGCTCCCTCACTCCCGCTGTCCCTATTTGCGTGTGGAGGATTCCTCATATTCGTCCTCTACAGAGGCAGGAAGAGGAGATAAAACAATCACAATGTGCCGAGAGTCTCTTACACAAAAACGTTCATTATCAGCACTCTAAACGGGGAAGAAAAAATATACAGGATCCAGGTCCTCACTCTCTGGTCTGGTTTATCTGTGAGTCCTTAGTCTCCGGTCGTTCGCTGCTTTAGTCAAGGGACTTGTTTCGTTTCATTCTCATCAACATTGTTTGGTTCCACTAGTTGGAGGAGGACTCGCATTGAAGTTTAACTGCCGAAGAGGACAATGAGTTTTTCTTCTCCTCCGTTTCTCCCCACCGTTCGACAGGATTTTGAAGGGGAGATATACATACATATAATCCTTTGCCGTGAGATGAGATTTTTCTCCTATTCTTGTATTGTAGACGTGATCTACATACATAGTTATGCAAATCGGAGAAGAATTTACTTTCGTCCTTTTATTCGACTGATGGGATAATGAAAGATTGAAAGCAAGACAAACAAGTGTACATAAGCTAAGGAGCTACCAACGGCCCCTGGGAAAGGTCACCAAAAGAAAACACAAGTGTGATATCAAAATAGACAAGGAAGCATCTGAATATAAGTACATCCTGCCCCCTTAAGGGCCATTTATACCAGATTGAATAGTTTCGATAAAAAGAAGAATCGACTAGGGGATGGTGTCCTGTTATCATGGCCATCTGACTTACATATGTACATACCCTCCAATAATGTTATTGTAACTTTGGAATTAAAAGAAAGTTGGAGTACAGAGAGCATACAGGGTGACATTTAAATGTCAGAAAAAGTTCAGAAAGTTTTTTGTTAATTTCAGAGCCATTTGACGGGTAATACGATAATGCCCGCAGGGCAAGAATGATTATGTCAAGGATAATGGGCTCGTAAAGAGTCGAGTTTCCTGGAATAGTAAGAAAGTTCTCATCTCAAAGGGATTTGCTTAAGTAATTGGCTTTTAGGCTAGTAATCAAGCTGATGGAGGGCATGAGCTCGGACATGCAGGGTAAAGTTGTTGATTGCTCTCAATCAAGTTGACATACAGCCTCCTCTAGATAGCTCTACAACAACCGATGAGAGGAGAACAAGTGTATGCAGCTATCGCCCTAAGCAAGAGGGCGCTACAATACCCCGACCAGACCGACGGTTGTGCAGCGCAAAATGAGCAAAATGCATTGGATAAAAGGACGGATCCTCAAGGACGACATGGTGCGAAAAAAGAACACGATTTGCGGGTATGATCTTGGACTGTCAGAACTCTGTAAAGAATCCTCACGCATTACAAGACGGATATTACTGCGATCCAGGGAATCCTATTACAGTTGTCACAAAAGATTGCACATGTTTGGAAGTGGATTTGTCGTGGGAAAGCGGTTAAGGTCGAAGGTCATCGACCTTAAGCCTATACGTAATCGTCTGGCTATGATCGGATTTTACAACACCAGCCTCGTACCGAACAAGCTGAAGATCTCATCAAAGAGGACTTCTATGATCTCCTGGATAACGCCGACAGACCCTGTCCGATGTTAAAATCGTACACGGAGACTTCAATGCCATAATCAGTATGGAGAACTTCTTTGGCGGAGTAGTCGGATGGTAGTCCAGATGGTCGAACTGCCACCCAAATTTACCATGTACTCATTGAAGCTCATCAAACATCCTGGATTTGCAATCATTCGACCATCAAACATCGCCCTGGACCATTTTCTCGCAACAGCAAGTTTCAGAGCTCGACTTCTCCAAAGCCAGAAGGCTGCACAAGCCCACCATGAGAAGATTCGACATTGGACACGTGAGCACACCGGAGGTTACCAGAGTCTACAAGGAACAATTGAGCGAAATCGCTCTCTGCTATGTCTACGTCGAACACAAATGCCAATAATATGTGGCTGCATTGCCGCTCAGCCATTCAGGAAGTAGTCGAGAACACTTTGACTACTTACCAGCCCCGACAGGGAAACCGTGGCTTCAAGAAAGGTACCCAGGCTATTCGACATTTCGAGGGTAATATTGTCATCGACCCAAAGGGAATAGTGGATGGAACAAGGCCGTAGGCTCGGATGGCTTGCCATCAGAACTCTTCATGGCTGGCGGCGACACGTTCTGGTAGAGAGCATGCATCAGACCATCTGTAGAACTGGGGAAGATGAAAGCATGCCCGACGACTGGAATATCAGCTCCATTTGTCCGATCCACAAAAAAGGCGATCCTTCCCCTTGCAAGAACTGTAGAGGTATATCCCTGCTCAATGTCGAATACAAGATCCTGTCCAGCGTAATGTGTCAAGGGCTAAAGCCCTTTTGTACCGCACTAATTGGCAGCTACAAGCACACCACCTCCTTATCGATCTTAAAGCCGCATACGACAGCATTCATCGCAAAGAATGGTTTGATGCGGTGGCTGAATTCGGGATCCCAAGAAAACTAATCCGTCTTTGTCGCGCCACGCTAAAAAATAGGCGATGCACCATGCAGTTCGCCTCTAGGATCCCCAAACCGTTCAAAACATGCACTGAATTTCAACAAGGTGGTCCGCTGTCGAGTGACTTCTTCAATTTGGTGCTGGAATAGATAGTGCGACGGCCAGGCGACAACAGGGAAGACACTATCTACTGCCAGTCTGGCTAGCTGCTAGGATACGCGGATGATATTGACATCATCGCGCGGTCTCAGTGTGACGTTATATACAAGCTTTCATGGCGATTGAGTAACAGGCGAAACGAGTTGGTCTAAAAGTTAACGAGGATAAGACAAAGTACGTGCTGTAAAGCAAAAAGCGATCTTTCACTCACCACTCGGGTCAAAATAGAACGGTTGACAGCTATAATTGGAGGAGTTTGTCTACATCGGGGCAAACGTAAACTACACAAACGACACCACAGTGAAGATCCGGCATAGAATCGCCCTTGGTAACCGTTGCTACTTCGGTTTGTCCAAACAACTTTTTTCAAAACTCCTCACTCGAAGAACCAAAGTCATGCTTTACAAAACGCTTATACTGCCAGTCTTGCTATACGGAGCCGAAAGCTGGACGATAAGCAGGACGGCGGAGCTGATTTCGGGTTCGTTCGAAAGAAAAAATCTGCGCCGTATATTTCGTCCTGCCTGTGAGGAAGGTGAATGCAGGAAAAGACATAACCACGAACTTTCCGAGCTGTACAGGGACGTGGATATAGTCCGGAAGGCAAATTTCTGTCGACTACTATGGCTTGACCACATCGAGCGTATGGATATCGATGCTCCATCTAAGAGGGTGTTCGACTCCGAGCCTTCCGGTTCGAGTAGAAGAGGAAGACCGAACCTCCGGGATAAAGACCAAGTAATCGCGGCCGTAAGACAGCTTTGTCTTGATAACTGGAAGCAACGTTATCGGCGACCGTCAAGGATGGCAGGCAGATCCTTCATGAATTGTTGGCCTGATTACTTACTTATCAAGTAATCAAGTTAATCAATTTGTTCAAAATAGTTTTTGACATCGAACACATACATGTACATATATGGGGAAAGGGGTTTTGCGAACAAAACTGTTCAATCGATAGTACCAGCATTTTCCTATAGAAAAGGGCGTTGATTACGAATAATATACATAATAACGTACATAAGCCATTACCGAAAGACATTGAGTGAGGTGCTCTAACAAGCCGTGGCCAAACATTTATTTTCTACTTAATGACTTTCTAAAGTCGGTACTTATGAACTCTCGAAGGTCCTTCGTTGGTGTTTTGTCAACCTTGAAATAAACCGAGAAAACGATTCCCCAACATCCTGCTTCACTCGGCATTTTCATTCTTGTCTCTCCTTGGCATTTGATTAAATATTCACTACCACTCCATGAAGGCTCGTTTCGTCCGCTCTCCATCACCCAAAAAAAAAAAAAAAAAAAACAGCAAGATGGAGGAAGCAACAAACCGTGGAATATACTCTGCGAATTCGCATATGTAAATGTTGATCGATAAAATATGCAGTATCTACCGCCGAGTATATTCGCCACGGGAATCATTTCACATCATATGTACCAACAGACCGTCTGACTCCCGATACCACCACGTGGTACTCCATTCAAATTGCTTGTCGAGGCAGAAAAAAACCGAACCGGATACAACCAAATGTTGCCACATAGGGAGGACAGACAATCAAAAAAAAAGGACAAAACTTACAAACGTTCAAGTTTGAAGATAGTTGACACAAAAGTTGTCGAACAAACTTATTGACAATTGAAGTGGCGCCACCACTCGTCGCCACTCAGAAACCATCAAATGTAGACGTAACCACAGGCATGTTCCTACAGTTACCGATAAGGAGCAACATTGCCGCTCACTGTATCTGTTATTCAGCTGCGAAATGGTTGAGGGAAATTCATTTTTCAAGCATGTCAGCACGTTCGTACCGACAGGCACAACTTTCATGTCCTTTCCACTTTCACACCCACCCCCTTGTCGTCCGCGTATCAGTGCCCTGCGTTAAATAATGCACAGGAAGGTATCTGTATGAACCACAGCGACGAGCTGATGCTGGAACTCTCGTTGTCTATTGAAGTGCAATTAGTGTGAGTGGAAAGTTGCTTCGATACTTAGTTGGCGCACGTACATATGTATGTGTGTATCTACGACAGGTTAATGGAGATTCCTTATTGGAAATTGTGTATGTTCATTTGCGGTTGGTAGTGTTTCGAACTTAATTAATTGAAAGGAAGAAGGAAGAAGGAGTAATGGGAATGTACTTTCAGTTGTGAATTCTAAATTGCGTTTGAAATTAAATGATGAACGATTGTGCCGGGACTGTGATAATGAAGACAGGTACAATGGATCGGTGTACCTGTAGGACTATGTACTGCTTGAAAAGAGCAAGCTCACGTCAAGGTGATCTAGTGGTTATCAGCAGTAGAAGTTTTAAGAACCCCTCAGCACTCGGGCAAACTTCGTGTCGATAAATGTACGAAAAGCTGACTATAAACTGCGCTGAATACATCAAAATCTCAGCGGAATAGCAATTTTCTAACATTTCTATAATCTAGGAGTTGTGTGCATTCATGTAATTTGAGTGCTTACAAACTCGAAACAATGAGCAATAGTCATTAATGCGTATAAGAATTCCCAAAACTTCCTGGAAGTTAATTACTATCTGTGCTTACAACTGTTTATGGAATTATACAAGCATAATGTCGTTTGTTGTTTGTGCAGCGACCCAACCCCTTATTCCTGAGGAAAGAGGAATCTGGCCCTCCAGCTTGGGTACCATCCCTATCACGTAAAAAACCCACTTGTTCAGAAGCAACCACAAGCCTCGGATACGGACGGATACAAAGCTGACGACCCCTGCAAACGACTTACGGGCTTGAGAGTCTGCACCTGGAATGTGAGGTTCCTTAACAGACCGGGTGCAGGCCATCAATTAGAGCAAACCCTCAACTGCTATAAAGCAGATATAACCGCACTCCAAGAAGTGCGATGGAATGGACCAAGCAAAAGACGGATGAAAAACAGCGACATCTACTGCTACACGGAGCACAAACAGCGCCTATTCGGGTGCGGAGATGTTATTCGAGGAAGACTCCGACAAAAAGTCTTAAGCTTCCGGGATGTAAGCGAACGCCTCATAACAATCCGAATCAAAGCTAAATTTGGAAACATTAGCTTGATATGCGCTCATGCCCCAATTGTAGAAAAGGACGATTGACTCAAAGAGGAATTCCACGATCTCCTAGACAGAACCTATGCCCAATGCTCCAGCTTCGACACAAAAATAGTTCTAGGAGATTTAAATGCAAAACTGGGCAAAGAGGACATATTTGAGTTGATCATGGGAAGCAAGCACACGACTCCCCCATCTCAGCATCCACAAGGGTACCTGGCGGTCTTTTGATCAATCAACCACCAACCAGATTGATCACATTGCGATCGACGCCAGACACTCCTCCAGTATTCGCGATGTACGAACCTTCCGAGGGGCCAACATCGACTCGGACTACTATCTTGTTGTAGCCAAGGTACGAATGAGGATATCAAGAATGCTTAAGATTCAGTAAGGACAACATAAGTTTGACGTCGGAAAGCTACAATCGCAAGAGACTGCCAGAATCTTTGCCGATCGTGTCTCCTCCAAGCTCTCCCAAAATCCGTCCACAGCAGCACAAACAATAGAGCAGGAAGAGAAGCTGCCTCAGAGGTGGTGGGTTTCAAACCGCCGCCACCTAGAAACTCCTGGTTCGATGAACAATGCGAACATGCCCATGCAGCAAAACAAGAGGCTCATGAAGCCATGCTGCAACGACGGACGAGAGCTGCTCACGAAATCTATGAGCAGAAGAGATGAGAGGCACACACGCTTCTCAGAAGAAGGAAGAGAGAATACGGAAAGCGTGAGATCGACGAGATGGAGAGATGTTTCCCCAGGAATAACGCCCGGAAGTTTTATAATAAAGTAAAACGAACAAGCCATGGCTACAAAGCCAGAGCGACGGCCTGCAAGGATGAAAATGGAGAACTGGTAGTATAATCACAGTCGATGCTGAGGATTTGGAAAGTCAACTTCTGCAGACTGTATAACGGCGAAGACACACAAGATCCGTTCATAATGGGCGACCATGTAAGAGAATTCCGTCCATCCGACCTAGACGAAGTGAAAATACCGATATCAAGACATAAGTCTAATAAAGCCGCGGGCGCAGACGTCCTATCTGCTGAGCTTTTTAAGGCGGCTGGAAATGAGCTGGTAAGGTGCATGCACCATCTCATTTGCAAGGTATGGTCGGAGGAAAGCATGCCCGACGAATAGAATCTCAATATCGTTTGCCCGCTCCATAAGAAAGGAGACCCCCATTAATGCGCCAACTATAGGGGAATAAGTCTCCTTAACATCGCATGTAAGATCTTCTCCGCCGTATTGTGCGAACGTCTGAAATCGTTTGTGGATAACCTGATCGGCTCTTATTACGCTACGGCAGATCTTGGAGAAGACCCAGGAATACCAAATCGACACTCACCACCTTTTCGTCGATTTCAAGGCTGTATATGACAGCGTGTATAGAAATGAGCTATGGAAAGCCATGTCTAGTTTTAACATCCCTGCCAAACTCGTCCGACTGTGCAGGATAGCAATGGAGAATTCTCGCTGCTCCATTAAGGTCGGTAATGAGCTAACCGACACCTTTGATATCAAAAAGGAATTTAGGCAAGGTGACGCGCTGTCATGCATCTTTTTGAACATCGTGCTTGAAAAGATTGTGCAAGAGTCACTGGCCAACACAAGAGGTATGATTTATTTCAAGTCTTTGGGTGATTGGGTCTCAAGGTTTATGAGGGTAAAACCCAATATCTGCTGTCATCAAAAAGAGACGGTCAAAACCGACGTATTGGTCAGAACGTCACCATGGGCGGATATAACTTTGAAGTGGTCAAGGAGTTCGTCTACTTTGGCTCACTGATGACTGGCGACAACAACACCAGCGCTGAGGTGAAACGCAGAATCAGTCTTGCCAACCGCTGTTTCTTTGGTCTCAAGAGGCAATTGAGAAGTAGAGCCCTGTCTCGGAAAACCAAGGTGACTATATAAGACCTTGATCATCCAAGTCCTGCTTTACGGCGTAGAGGCTTGGACCTTAACAAAAGCGGTCACTTCGAGAGGAAAATTCTGCGCACTATCTACGGTCCCGTTTGTTCAAATGGTTTGTGGAGGAGAAGATTTGTACAGCGACATGCGACAGCCTGGTACGACGTCTACAGATACAGCGTCTAAGGTGCCTAGGCCATGTAGAGCGTATGGAAAATACAGCTCCGACCCGAAAAGTCTTCGAATCCACCCCGGAAGGAAGGCGCAGCAGAGGAAGGCCGCATCTACGATGGCGCACGCAGGCGGAATGGGACCTTAACCAACTGGGCGTTCGACGCTGGAAACAGCTGGACAAAGACCGTGCCAGCTGGAGATGGTTGGTGGTTGAGGCCCAGGGCCACCACGGATTGTAGCGCCACCTAAGTAAGTAAGTAAGTAAGTAATGTTGTTTGCTAAAGTGATATCGAGTTCTGGAAATTAAAACATTCATAGTGGGAAATGAAATTCTGAAAAAGTTCAGAAATTTGGTCTAAAAACTTACATGGAATCTATGGTCTGACTGCAATTTACGGACAAAGGCTCACTTGTGCAGTCTCATACCGTGATCCATTTACCAGGATATTTTATGTACTCTCCTGGAATCGGATACAATTGATTGGGGTGCTAGATAGGCTCATACAATTGAGATCTTATGTTCGTCCAGGTAGATAGTTTTCTGAGATTTTGTGTAATAAAGAGAAGGATAAGGATTCAAGGTATTTCACAGGGCCTGCTTGTGCTTTAAGACTAAGGAGCTTATTACGATCTGTCATTTCTCGGACTTCGACTCGAATAGCTGACTTCATTCCAGTCCTTTGTTTAAGCAAATTGATAAAAAAGATATGAGATGACCCAAGTGACCCGATGCTTACAATCCCTAATTTGATTACTGACCTACAATAAATTAGCATTCATTCTCGCCCGGCCTACATGACTTCAAAGATAACATGTCCCGTTTACTGACATAGTGTGGGCATCCCAACACATTGAATTGTTTAAGGTCAATCCTGGACGTAGTCCTCTCGAATGTATCGTTCATCAGATGTAATGAAAATCCACCCTTTTGCGACATATGGCCGAGCCGAAGCCCCCAAAACACGAAAACAGAGAGAGGGAGAAAAAAGGATGTATGACACAGAATAGCTGGTAGTCTCCCTGGTCTATCCATTTTAGATATCTGACCTAAAGGCTCGTCCCCGCCCAATAAATCATGGCAAAGTCTATGCATACCAATTCATCCCTTTTTACGTTGGCATCCTTCTTTTTTATTTACCCTTCTGCTATCTAGTTCCCCGAAGAAAACCCTTTTGAACTCTCAGACAGAATAAATCTTCGTTGGAACATCGCAAGAATACAACTTCACTTCCTATCAATAGGGATCTACAAGGATCTACAAGTCCTTTCATTTCCGCTTCTCCATACTCACCTGCCAATAATCGAATTCGTATCATGCAACACAGCCTAAGTGCCACTAGCTGAATTCACTGTGAATACATAAAACACAAACTGTGAACAGGTGAATTAGGCCAGAAGAAAGGACGAAGAAAAAAGCGAATAAATTTAAAAACAGGAAGAGAATCCCTGTAAGGAAAAAATGGAATAAACTGCTGATACCACCACGAGAGCGGAAATCGAGATCTGAGGAAAAAGTTTTCTCCTCACGGAGAGTGTGTTCTTTTCTTTCATTCATCAAAAGTGCCGGTTATGGGGAAGGACATTCGTGTTAGGCATCCTTAAATTAGAAAGTGATCTCACTCCCTTTTGTTTATTGCGAAAATACCGCGCAAATGTGGGGAGAACGAGCTACAGGAATGATAAGATCAAGTCGTAGCTCGGTTTGAAGACGCCTGACGTTATGGGTTCCCGCCTTAACTTTGTCAGCGTATCCCCCGGTGGGCACGTCACATATATTATTTTGACATCTCAGCAAATAAAACAAGTCACAAGATGGCTTTTGAGGTTACAACCGAGGCACACCCTCCCACCACACATATGCCATTTACAAAGGACGATGATGATGATAAAAACGGAATGTGGGGCGGTATGAAGAAAGTTGTGTTAATTGTGTCAAGATAAGCTCGAACACTCCTGGGTGGAGATTCCCTCTTCTCTTTCCTTTTTGCCCTTCCAAGATGAAGTTTGAAGCTCGCAAAGAAATCTCTACTCTCTTTGTTGCCTGTTTGACGTTGTTATCGGAATACGAGTTGGCTTCAAACTACTATCGGTTCCTGACGTTTCCTGGGCCTTCGTATGAATAATTAATTGAGTGCTATTAGGCAACGGAGTTGGCTCGGGTCGTGGAGGTTGTCGTTGCGGTATGGCATAGTATAATCGATGACTTTGGGGGCTGAATGGAGGCGGGTCGAGAGTTGGCTGATTATGCAGCTACAGATCCAGTCAGCGTGATTGTAATTTATTGCGTGGGCGGTTGTCAAAAGAAATTAAAACTACATGGAGTTTTATATCTGCTGATGGATGAGGTTTACGCAAAATATTGCCAAAGGCAATATTTGATGGAATTTTGTGGAAATGCTTTATTGCTTGTGATAGTGGTTAACAAATTAAGTGGGAGATTGTGGGGAAAAAATGTTGTCAGCACGTTAATAACTGAATTTTTACGATTTAATTAAACGGAAATTCTTTGTAGCTACCAGCTGTGACTGATAGTTTTCTGCTGAATTGCGCTGAATCACATTCTACGCCTCTTGGTATAAAATTAAAAATTATTTTTTGGTTCAAATACGTTGCTCAGCTGCTATTTAACTCAAAAAGATAGATTGTTAGATTAGATTAGAATTAGATAACATTATAAGGGGTGAGCTGTCTAGTGTTTTTTTTTTTTATCATACGTTATTTGACACTGGTAGCTGTTTCCCGCTCGAAATCTTGACAGAATGTCAGTATCATGCCTCCGCGGAATGAATTGAGGCTTTAACAACGTTGGAACATATTGAAACAGTGCGTTTTGTGAAAAGGAGTTTAGGCCGAACTAAAGCACCCACCGTGACTGGCAGATGAGAATGTGCTGCCGAGAGTGTGAGACTCAGCTCACCAACATCAATTCGCCATCGATTTCACATGCTCAACATTTCACGCACCAGGCTGAGGAGGGTTCCGCACAAAGATCTCGGATTATTCGGTAACAAGGTCCAATCGATTCAGCAATTAAAGACGCGCGACCATTCACTTCGTTGTCGTTTCGCAGCTTGGGCATTAGAGCAGCTTGAATTGGACAACGATTTTGGGCGAAAAGTCAACTTTTGTGACGAGGCGCATTTTCATCTCGGCGGGTACGTTAAAAAATAAGATTGCTGCATCTGGGGCTCGCATGTTATTGTCGAGAAGCCAATGCATTTACAGAGAGTGACAGTTTGGTGCGGATTATGGAGTAGTGGCATCATTGGACCATTTTTCTTCGAAAATGAGGCTGGGAACAACGTTTCGGTCAACGGCGGGCCTTACAGAGCCATGTTAACCGACTTTTTTTTTTACTGAAATTGAAGACATGGATTTGGACGACCTTTGGTTCATGCAGGATGGCGCGCCATACCACAAGCCCATGCCACAGTCGATGTTTGGCGCATCAAATTCCCAAATCGTGTTATCAGCCGTCTTGGTGATATCAATTGGTCGCCTCTGAGCTGCTATTTGACCCACTTGGAACCCTCTTTTTTTGTGGGGAACCGTGAAGGATCGATGTTATGGCAACAATCTGAAGACGATCCAAGCACTTAAGGGCAATATCATCCAAGCAATCCGTGAGCTACGAGCATCAACAAGGTTTTTGGAAAATTGGGGTTACAGAATGCGCTACTGCGAGGCCAGCCACGGTAGCCACTTGAACGACGTTGTGTTTCATAATGGAAAGGTTTGTTCTTACTAAGCAAGCCGTAATATATGGAAGAAACTTAGATTTGTTCATCTTATTGCCTTTTTAAAAAGAAACTTGTATTTGGCCCACCCTTACAATATTAAGAAGACGTCTCAACTGGTTTGACATGACAGGATTCGACAGAAAGATTCGTGTGAAATGATTGGATATACAAAAGATTTAAAAATCCCAACGCCCAGCACTGAGTTAAGTGGGAGATTATGGGGGAAGAATATTGTCAGCACGTTAATAACTGAATGGTTACGAATTAGATGAGCAAAATCTCTTTGTAGCTACCAGCTGTGACCGATAGTTTTTCGCTGAATAGCGCTGAATCACATTTTAAGCTTTTTGGGGTAAATTTAAAAACTATTTTTAAGTTAAAATACGTTGCTCAGCTGCTATTTAAACTCACAAAATTAGATTACTAGATTGGATTGGAATAATATTGCATTGCACATTACAAAAATTTTATTTATTAAGAGGATGTCTCACTTGGTATGGCATGACAGGATTCGGCCATAAAATTCGTGTGACATGATTTGACATATAAAGAATTAGAAAATCCCAACCTCCGTTCGTTGTGTAATTTTCCACTGGAAATTTAGGACTGAGCTAAATGGGAGATTATGGGAGAATAACATTGTCAGCACGTTAATAACTGACTTTTTTACCAATTAATTAATCAACAATTCTTGCTAACTACCAGCTGTAACCAGGGTTGCTAAAATGTCACACGTTGTGGTTTTTATACATTCTGCCGTATAAAAGCGTATTAAAGTGTATAAAATTGTATTATTAGGTATAAAACTGTATTTAAATGTATAAAAGTGTAAAAAAGTATCTAAAAGTGTATTCAATATATGCAACGTGCATAGCCCATATGCAAACTCATCAACAAAACACAGGCCAGCGAATTTTCAATAGCAGATGGAGGAATGGAAAACAATTTTAAACAACGGCTTGGAGAATGGACATGGACAATGTCACAAAAAAAATTTGAAACGGACAGTCAAAAATAATGTTTTCAATGTACATTCAATAACAGCAAATTATGTGCACCCCAAATATAGAGGGTAGCTTTTGTCCTTTGAGAAAAGGCTAGAAGTAGATGAAAAGCTTATTTCGATACTGAGTTCATTGCTTACGACAACAAAGCAGGAGTTTTTCCTTACTTAGTGAAAAGCTCGAGGAAGGTGAATACAAAGAAGCCACATACTGGCATTTCGCTAAAGGGCACCACATGGAACTTGCAGAATACGCCCAAAAACTTTTAAGCATACCAGCTTCTTCAGCACAATTAGGAAGGATGTTTCCAATTCGTCTATGATACATAGTGTTTAAGAAATCGTTTGGATTTCCACAAGTCGAAAATGTTACTTAACATTTACTATTCCCCTAAAATAATAGACTCGAATAAATCGAAGCTGAGGTCGTTCCACTACCTCAAATTTGGCACTATTTTCATCTTATGTCTAAAAACGTATGGAGACTAAGAACTAAATAGACACTATTTATACTGATTTTAGTAAAGCGTTTGATTCTGTAAATCACACTCGACTAATCCATAAACTTGAATCCTTTGGTTTTCAATCGCAATTCCTTCGCTGGTTATCTTCTTTTGTTCTCGGCCGAACTCAACAGGTCAAAATAGGTAACTCTATTTCTAAAGAAATAACTTGCAGCTCTGGGCTTCCTCAAGGGAGCCATCTGGACCCACTGCTCTTCGTTATCTTTATTCATGACATTGTCCAAGTGGTTATAATGATCTAAAACTATTTAAAGCCGTTAGGAATATTACTGATTGCCAACTGCTACAATCAGACATAAATAGAATCTCGGAATGGTGTAATGCTAATGCTCTAAAGTTGAATATAAGCAAATGCAACTGCATATCTTTTTCCAAATCCCTCTCCATAATCGACTTTGAATACGTTTTTGGTTCCCAACCTATATCCCGTATTACCGAAGTTAAAGATGTAGGTGTTGTGTTGGACACCACGTTCTCATTTAAAACCGTATAAATCGTACTTTAGCTAAAGGGTTTCATCAAGCCGAATAGTAGAGGGTTCTCTGATCCTTTTTCTCTCTTGTCATTGTACACCTCCCTCGTTAGACCTCATCCCGAGTACGCAGTTACTACTGACTGACTCCGATAGAATGGAACATGCCCAAAGGCGATTCACAAGATATATTTTTCACAAAATGCATTGGAATTTCTGCCCCAACTATGAAGCCAGACGTTTATTTCTTGGTATAAAATCATTAAAAACTAGGCGTACTTGGCATGATATACTGTTTGATAGAGACTTACTCTGTCGTCACATAAGATGTCCTACTCTCTTGCCTAAAATAGGACTCTATGTCCCTGCAAGGCCTTTGAGAATAAGACATCCTCTTTCTATAATATCCTATAGGACATACTATGGTACAAACGAACCTCTTACACGCACTGTTAAAGTTTTTAACAAAATCAGTAATCTTTGGACATACATTTAGATCGAGTTCAATTTAAAAATTTAGTCTATCTTAGCCTTAGTCCATTTCTCATTTAGTTGATTAACTAAATAAATAAATCAAAATGTTTTTATTTTTTTATCTTTTTTATGTTCTTTATGCTTTTCTTTGACTTTTATACTTTTTTTTTTCAGTTTTATACCTTTTATACACCAGCAATATTTTTCGGAAGTATAATACACACTTTTATACACGTAAAAAAGTGTGTATAATACGCCAACTATTATACGTCTACAACCCTGGCTGTGACTGATATTTTTCAGCTGAAGAGCGCTGAATCATTTTCTAAGCTTTATGGTGCAAATTTGAAAATTATTTTTAGGTTCAAATACGTTGCTCAGCTACTCACAAAATTAGATTGTTAGATAAGAATAGTATTATGTTGCATTACACTTCAACCTTTTTATTTAATATTAAGAGGGTATCTCACCTGGCATGGCATGACAGGATTCGACCACAAAATTCGTGTGGCATGATTTGATCTACAAACAATTAAGAAATCCCAAACTCCGTTCGTTGTGTAATTTTCCATAATTTCGTAACACCTTCCATCACTGACATTTGCATCCAGATACCCAAAACTGACAAAATCGACAAAAGCCGTCAAGCAACAAAAAATGGTGTAAAATAAAATTAATATGAAAAGGAGAAAAAATTATAAATGAAAAATTTAAATTTCCAGCGCATTTTGTTTGGTGACAAATAAAATCCATTAACCACCCTAGCGGGAGCGGAAAGGACGAAATGAATAAATAACAAAATATCTTTTGTCAACGGAGCTGCCGCAAATATCAGGTTTTCAAGCAAAATGTGTATTGTGGGGCTCAGTGTCGAAAAAAAGCGCCGAGAAAACTACATAACGCAATGGTAAAAGGAATCCCATTAAATTGAGAATAGAAGAAGTAACCGCCGGCCCGTTGGGACCTCGTTCATGGAAGGCCATTAACCGCATTTCGTGACACAGGATATCCCATCATTGTAATGCGCAGACCGTCCGAAAAACGACGAGAATCGAAAAGAAAACAAAATAATAACCATTAAATGGAAAACGCACTGGCCATCACCTCACTCGATTCATCAATCAAATCAACTCACTCTGTACATTTAATTTATTTGTGTCAGTTACATACAAAAAAGGACAAAAAGGACACAAGGGGGAAAACAAAACAAAAAAAGGAGGGAAATCATACAACATCCCTTGTTTCGAAAGTTTTTGTTTTTTTTTTTTTTCTTTGTCGGAAAACTCTCCTCGAAGTCCAGTCCCACTGTCGGGCGCCATATCCTTTTTCGGTTGCTTTTTTGTTCTCAAATTTTACTCGTTTTGGTTTTTCATTTCCCTATGCTTTTAGGCTGTAGGACTAAGGTCAACCCTTTCATTTATATTGCGTTGACCGCTTGAGCGACCACGTCCCGAGCCACTGACCATGGGTTCGAAACTACAACTACCAACAACGTTGGCATTTTAAAATCCTTAGAAAATTTAATGAGTATCCTGTATCCTGTACCCCGAAAAGTTTGATGAAATTTTTGAAAACGCTCCATGACTCTCGTAGAGTTCATGGGGACTGTAAGGTAAAACGTGATCATTTTTTTAATTGTCGGGCGGCAATTGGTTGGGTTTATATAGCCTCACCAACAGCTGTATACGAGGATGGAGAGACAAGAATTAAGAAATTTGTTTCGTGACCAATTGTCCTGATTTCGGGACCACCATCATTATAATTATCCCTGGGGTGTGTTAATATTTGCCGAACTGTAATTAGAAGGAGCTTAATTGTATTGCCCGGTTAACTCAATTTTGCTACAGCCCTGCTCCATCCTCTCGTCATTCTTAAAATAAATAATTTAAGAAATATGTCATTAAATACATGACTCACGGAAGATGTCCTTCCTTAAATCAATCAGAACTGATTGGGTTGGAACTTATCAACTATGTATTGTACTCTCAGGGCATTGACTGCTACTAATATTGTTTCATAATGAAGGATTTTTCTGTTTCATATACCCGGAGGGATATTGATTGGTAACAAGAGAAGATAGTATATATGTACTAAGCACAATTTCGTGAATTCTAAAAACCAAACACTAGTCGTTCGTTACTACGGTTACAGAGAAGCTTCGTACAGAGCAATGTCGAAGAGAAGGATTTGCGGGAGATAGTACATGTATTGCTGTTCAAGATACAGGAATCAGGGCGTGCAGATATTGTATTTCAAATTTATTTCACGCGACAGTGAATCCGCGTGGATTTCCAGGAATTCAGGAGATACAGTACAACAGATTGCATCGTTTCGTGTTACTGTGAAATTAATAAATGCTATTAAAGGTTCCAGATTCAATTCTTTAAAGCACAATTTCATTGTGGATTTTAATTTAATTAGGCTTCGAAGAAAGAGTGTATTTCTTACTTGTGTTACACTTTCTTGCTAACACTTTTTGAAAGTGTGTCGACAGAAAATATCAGGGATGCCACAGAGTCGAGCTGAACAACGAATATTTAACGTCGGAAGGCTACAATCGCAGGAGACCGCTAGGACATTTGCCGATCGAGTTTCCCTCAACCTCTCGCAAACTCCAATGACAGCGAAGCAACTCACAGAACAACAGATGAAAGCGTGCCATCAGAGACGCTGCCTCTGATGTCTTGTGTTTCAAGCTACCGTCAGCTAGAAACCTCTGGTTTGATGAATAAATGCGGGCAAGCCCATATAGCAAAGCAAAACGCCTACAAAGCCATGCTACCTAGACGGACGAGAGCCACTCGTGAACATTACGAGCAGAAACGGAGAGAGGAACACACGCTTTTAAGGAAAAAAAAAGACAGAATGAAAAGCGTGAGATCGAGGAGATGGAGAGATGCTATCACAGGAATAATGCTCGCAAGTTTTACGAAAAAGTAAAACGAACATGCCAGGGCTATAAAGCCAGAGCAGAAGCCTGTAGGGATGAAGACGGACAGCTAGTAGTAGAGTCAAAGTCGTTGCTGAGAATATGGAAACAACACTTCTGTAGGATAACGGCGATGAAAGATCTAATACGGCTGTCAGGCGGAATGATCCATTCGCAACGGACAAGGATATAAGAGAATTTCGTCCACCCGACTCATGAACAATAAAGTCCCGGGCGCAGACGGTCTGTCTGTCGAGCTATTTAAAGTGGCTGGAGATGATCGGGTGGGGCGAATGCACCAGCTTATCTGTAAAATATGATCGGAGGAAAGCATGCCAAACGAATGGAATCTCAGCATCGTTTGCCCAGTCCACAAGAAAGGAGACCCCCTTAACTGCGCCAACTACAGGGGAATAGGTCTCCTTAACATCGCATACAAGATCTTCTCTGCTCTTCTCTCAGAGATTTCTGTCATTGTGGTTTCAGGCCATTCATACTTTGTGTGTGCAGTTCTAATATAACACCATAATAGCATGGAACATTTGCTAGAAACTACATCAAACGTAAAAATTCAGTCGAGTTTCTCGAATCCTATGTAGGACAACCACCACTGGAGAGTAAGGAACGAACATCTACGACCCAAACTGTCTGTAGTCCGTTCAGGTTGGGTGACAGACATAATATGAGTATGACTCTTGACTCAAGGTCATCTCTCACACAAGGGCTTATTTTGAGAATCGTATTTTTCTGAAGGCCTAAAAAAAATCGAGGGACCTTTGCCAATTTATTTTGAGGTGAAAAACAAGAAAAACGTTACCCAAAAAAAAAATTGGTTTTCCATCTTTTTCTAAGGACTTATAGGCCCACCCCCGCACAACACAAAAATTCGAAGGTGTACCCAGAAATGTTTTGTAAAAGTCGAACGCTCTATTGCAAAAGAGCTATTCGATTAAAATTACAGGAAAAATAGGTATGGTAGTAAAAGCCAATATCCTTTAGTATTAAAGGTATTAAATATAATCTCATAAGCACATGGACCATTCAACTCCCGAATGCCCATCAGGAACTCTGTCCCTATAAAAAATCCACTCTTTGTTCATAAAAGCACCAGAGTTAGGTTCACTTAGGGTCCGATCTTGCCTACATTTTTAATAGCTTAAATGGTTCGTAGCATCTTTAACAAATATCCTTCCCTCTTAATACCCCAATGGCTTTAAAAATCCGTCCAATGGATTTAGAAATGGCACTTGAGGCAGGTGCAATTCAATTCTTTTATATAGCAGCTCTCCAAGTTCAGGTGTGCTTGTCAGTGAATTCTATAATTGTCAATTAAATGAAGGGAAAACAGGAATAAAACATTATTCGTCTCCTCTTTCACGTATTTTTAAAAAGATGGCCAATTAGCACCTACCCTCTAGCCAGGTCGAAACGGACGTACATATGAATAAAGGAACAACTCCCGGACAAGGTCATGTCATTTTAAAAATTACAGAAAAACAGAAGTTGTGTCTGAGTGGACGGCCGTGACATTTAAAAAAAAGGTTACGTATACGCCCAAGGGGCGGTCATACTCTTGAGTGTTTTCACTGTATTTATGGGACCTTTTTGGGAAGTTACAACACCCAAGGTCATGGTAACACATCCTCGTTATAATTTATAAGGGATTTACCTCAAAAATGTATATGCCATGTGCTCAAGCCTATCCAATACCCCAACAAAAATCGGGTCAATTGTCAGTAATCACTTGGCTCAGTAATTACAGAGGCGGAACAATCCTTGTGATGATGGAACTTCTGAATACCAATAAGGCACATCCGAAAACAACAGTTAAACGAATTTCATGTCGCCCACACAAAGCAAGAACTCACTGAGCAACTGGATCAGCTCCATGCAATTATGTATATACATTCATATGCGCTCCAACACATTCCTCTTTAGGTGGATGTGTAACCACCTTACATACCCACAAGTGTGTCAGATTCCTCTTTGACCAAACCACACGTTTTCCCTTCACACAAGAGCACAAGCCAATATGCTAGGTCGAATGGAAAACCATTTCATAGGGAATTTCTCGACTTCTCCTCATAAATGTATTCATTTTGCATTCTCCAGAGCATTCAGCTCTTGCCTTATTCAAATTAAATAAGGAAGGGAATCCTTAACTCTCTAATGGTCCACCTTGGATATTTAAAGTGTATTAGTACAATGAACAACTATGACCGACTTCACGAGTCGTATACAACACTATCAAACGAGCAACGATGAAAATTTGCAGAAGAACCACAACTGGCACCAGTCACGGTGGTGGTCACTAGTAGCTCTAGCACCTGATGTCATCTGTACAGGGCATATTTGTGTCGATATGCAATCGAAATCAAGCCACTTGGAACGAATGCAGCCCGCACCTGATCCATCCCAGAGCGATTTGTTCCGGATGCGACTGGATTCATGGGGATTTCAGGTGGTATTTCGTACATATCAACGTTTGGGAGAGAGAGAATTTAATTGCAGGCTATTAGAAGCAGATATAAAACTCATTAGCATCAAGATAGGAATGCTTTTGAAAATAACATTATTGTCGAACAACACTCAAGACACGTCGAACGCCTACGCCACTACTTGAGGGCTGGAAACAATTCGAGAAGAAAAAGCAATTTGCCATTCCACGTTAGGACTCTATATCAAAAACTTATTGTCTATCGAACGTGAACTGGCATATGTACATGTGGCTACTGCCACAACACCCACACTCTGCATGCCAGAAGCACATTGCGAGTGGATTTTCTGGATTTTCCTCAAGGAAGACGACGATTCGGTTTGAACGACCTAAGATGAAGGATACAACTTGCAACTGGATAATCTGTTCAATATCATCAAAGACAAATCAAATCCAATTAGAATGGGCGACAAGACGTACACTCGCATACACTCGTCCTAGTTTCTCGTCCTGTCACTATAGCCAGCAGCGATGATCATTAAAATGTAGTAAACCCTCCAAATCGTTTTGTTATTGGAATAACAACACGAATGGTACATACGTGTGTAAGGAAAAAGTACATACCTCGGTAAGGACGTGTCCTGAACTACGTGCAAATTATCCAAAGTATCTCGTTATCCTCCCGGCCTTTATAAGTACAAACGCAACAAATAAAAAACACACACAAACAAAAAAAACAAATAAGGAATTAGAACTACAACACCCTCTCCTCGATATCACTGAATTGTTGTAATTCCTTTCGGATCCTTTTTCCTTTCTTCCTTTCTTATCTGCTATTCAGCCGGTGCCGAGGATACATACGTCGAGGACACGCGAACACGTAGTACTCAACTTTCGTTTTCAATTGCTGACACCTTGTCCCTGCCTTCTGGTTAACTTAAATATTTTATAACTTGCCTGCCGTTGTTTTTACTCGTGTTATTCGCGTTTGAAAGGACAATAGCAAAAGGATATTTTGCAATCACAACAAAAATGTGTAAACACTTGGAACGAAAACATACGAATGGAAGAGTGCACTACACACGGATGATAATGAAGATGTCAAACGGTGATGCTTTGCTCCTGTTCACCGACTATGCTAATGACGGCGATGGTGAGGATGAAAACAGTTGAAATGAAAGAACACTTCACGACCACGTACTATGTAGAAGGGGTTTGGTTACTTCTCCCTTTATTTTTTGCTCTATATATCAGCAAAGGACGAGAACGAGAACGGAAAACAACAATAACACTTATTCACATCCACCCACGACGAGGTACAATCAAGGAGCACTCGACGATTGGACGCATCGACAAAAAACACAAACAGAAAACGAAACACTTTAAGGATATACGTATGTGTGTTATCCTTAAGAACTTATTTATCTGCAACTTTCTCTCCTCTATTGCTGGACGTTGAGTTAAAGATTAAATGCGCTAGGGATAACTCCCACGCTGAGCATCTAGTTCGAAACGTTAACCGAGAGTAACTGAAGATCTTTGTCGAATGCGTTTGACTTTAAAAGATACTATTTGTTGAATCTGTCTTCGGTATGGAACAGAAACAGCATCCATTCACATATCGTTCTCGTGCTCTCTCTCTCGAGAGCGAGTGAGAGCGCGGCAGGGCTTTTCTTTTCGAAAAATACTGGGAAATTCTGTGGCACCAAAAAAGCTTTCCTTTCTACTCTCAGCTGGATACGAATGTATCTTTTTGCGACTCAAGTTGACGAAACGTATACTTACGAGTACGATTAGTGCGAAATGTTTTACAAATTGCTTGACTAACAAAAGGAGAGAAGAAAACCAATCAATGAAGACGGTCCTTCCGAATAGCAATTAAAGATATTCAGTAGTTAGTATTCGAAATCGTTCGAGATACTCATCTCGCCGTTATACAGATAAACTGTTTCAAACAATCGATTTTCAATGAAATATGAGTTGTGCACGGGGTAGTAGATGATGGGAATGGCGATGGTAATGATGACGATGAAGTACTGGCATTTGCGGTAGAATAAGGTCAGGCGTTATCCAATATCGGTTAGGTTACTTGGGTAGATTCCTATCATACATTACGACAGATTGCCGTGTTGATTGTCAGCGGTATATTGATGGCCGGATAGTTTTTCCGTTTTGGTTGCTTCTATATAACTCCTGTAGCCTAACTTTGTAATAGAGCCATTTGTAATTTGGAAGGGACTATCTTGATTCTCCTCTATGATGTATTTGATTAATGGTGACCATATGCTCCATGAAACTACTTAGAAACCTCGGAAACGTTTTGAATTAGCAAGTGGCTGACAGGCCGACAAAAAAATCGAAATTACCTATTCATGGCCAATGTTAGGAGTTGTGTGCTTCAGCGCACACCTCGAAAAAAAAAAATCGACCACTCAAGAACTGACGAAAAATATATTCAGATTAGGTACTAAGCCTCAGGCGGTGAAGGATACTCCCTGATCCTGCAACAAGTGGGCATTGGCCTTCCAAGTTGGTGTAAGCATCTCTAACTTAGCAAATAAACTCGGCTAGAGGCCCTAGGTATACTAAAGTATGCCTGATTTTGAGGATATCCGCAAATGTTTGTGCGATTGTGTATGAGTACCTGACAATTTTTGGTTTATAGAATGGAAGAACAATTAGGAAAAGCCTTGGGTTCCTATTAAGCTAACTCCTACAGGAGGCAATATACTAAATAATCAATTGATGAAAAATCATCAATGCTGCCGCAAAACTTGCTACAGAAAATATAAAAAAAGAGCCATTGAGGCTCCGCTCATACTCCACCTCATAATCCAACTCTTGCTTCCACAGAATAGAAACAGGACTGAACCAAGGGTGGCTTCTATAGCCGATTTTTGAAGCGCATGAAGGACTGGTTGCCATTTACTCTTAGTCCTAGAACTCAGTACTTTGGATAATTGTCGAAAAACGAAGACGTCTTAAGTGGTCCAGACGTAGAGTCCAATATCGAATTTCTTTTTTAAGCATATTGGCTGGTATCTTGCTAATAACACGTGTAATCCGCGTAAAAGGATTACAAAATTCATTAATTCGTTAGTGTCATCTGAGTACTCAACGGAGGAGTGGTAGCACTAACTGGGTATGTCTAACTTTAACAGATTTTATCAGCTACGCGGGATTTGTTAAAAAGAAAACAGGCCGAGAAAGCAAAGAGCAAACGAATCAGCCAGACAGACGATAGATTTTGTCAGTTCTTGTCGGATATGTTGATTTATTTTTCTGTTTTACATTTCATCAGCTCCTAGAGACGAATTATCACAGTAAGTTCAGTAAGCTATAGTATCGAGCAACACCCATAAATAATTTATCATTTTTAGCCACATACTGTCACCTGGCCACATGTCGTCGCTAATGTCTGCATGGTCACATCGCCGCCCGACCAACTAAAACTGCTGTCAGCCAACCTCTACACCAGCCAGCCAACCAAGCCAACAGCCAGACAACTTGGCCACCAGGCAGCCTGTCAGTCTGGCCGCCGGCTAGCCAACCTGGCCACTAGCTAATCAACTTGGCCGCCAGCCACCCAGCCTGGCCATCAGCCAGCTAACCTAGCCACCTGCCAGCGACCCTGGCCACAAGCGAGCTAATCTGGCTACCAGCCAGCCAACCTGGCTAAGAGCCAACCAACTTGACCATCAGCCAGCCAACCTGGCTTCCAGCCAACCAGTCAATCTGGCCACCAATCAGCCTACCTGACAACCAGTCAGCCAACATGACCACCAGACGGTCAAACCAAGCCAACAGCCAGCTAACCCTGCTGCCAGTCAGCTTGCCTGGCCCCCAGGCAGACAGCCAAGCAGTCAACCTGACCAGCAGCCCATAAACCTGGGTACCAGACAATCGACCTGGTCACCAGCCAATAAACCTGGCCACCAGCCAGCATGACTGGTCACCAGGCAACCAACCAGGCCACCAGCAAGCCAACTTGTAAAACAGCCAACTAACCTGGCCACGAGTCAACTAACCTGGCCATGAGCCAGTCAACCCGACCATCGGTCAGACAGTCAATTCGGCCAAAAACCAGTCAGTCAACCAACCCGCCAGGCAGTCAATCAACTGGCCGCCGGCCAGCCAACATGACCACCAGCCAGTCAACCTGACCACCAACGAACAAACCTGGCCACCAGCCAACCAACCTGACCATTAGCCAGCCAAGTTGGCCACCAGGCAGTCAACCTGGCCACCAGCCAGCCAGTCAATCTGACCACCAGCCAACCAACCTGGCCATAAGCCAGCCAACTTGGCCAGGATCCAGACACGCGGGTCACGGCAAACCAACGTGGTCACCAGCCAATCAACCTGGCCACCAGATTGTCAAACTGACTAACAGCCAGGGAACCTGGCCACCAGCCAACCAACCTGGCCATCAGCTAGCTAGCTTAGCCACCGGCCCGCCAACTTGGCCACCAGCCTGCATGCCTGGTCACCAGGCAACCAACCTGGCCACCAGCAAGCCAACTTTGAAAACAGCCAGCTAACCTGGCCACGAGCCAGACACCCGGGTCAGGTGGCCATTAGCCAGGGAGTCAAACCGGCCATCAGTCAGCCAGTCAACTTGGCCATTAGGCAGCCAGTCCACTTACCCGACGGGCGGTCAGTCAACCTGGCTACCAGCCAGCCAACATGACCACCAGCCAGTCAACCTGACCACTAACGAACAAACCTGGCAACCAGCCAATCAACTTGGCCGGCAGCTAGCTAATCTGCCCACCAGCCTGTCGACCTGGCCACCAGCCAACCAATCTGACCACCAGCCAGCCAAGTTGGTCACTAACTAGCCGACCTGGCCAGCAGCCAGCCAAGCTGGCCACGACCCAGACGGACGGCAAGTCAACGTGGTCACAAGCCAATCAACCTGGCCACCAGATAGTCAAACTGACTAACAACCAGCGAACCTGGCCATCAGCCAGCTAACCTGGCCACCAGTCAGCCAACCTGGTCACAAGCCAGCCAGCAAACCTGCCGCCAGCCATACTGGCACCCAGCCATCTGGCCACGAGGCAGACATCCACCCCGGCCACCAGACAGGTCAACTTGGCGAACAGTCAGCTAATTTAACGGCCTGCCAACCAGCCCACCAGCCAGTCAACTTGCCCAACTGCCCATTGGGCAGCCACACTACCAGGCAGTTCACCTGGCCCCAAGCCAGTCAACCTGGCCACCAGCCAGTTAACCTGGCCATCAGCCAGATAACTTGGTCACCAGTCAGGCATTCGACACCAGCGAAGGCCGCTAGCCACTAGCCAGTCAACCAGGCTAGCAGCCAGTTAATCTGGCCACCAGCCAGCCAGCCAGGTCATTATACAATCACCCTACCAGCAAACATGGCCTATTGAAAGCCAGCCAACTTGGCTACCCACCTGGCAGTCAGTCAAGCTGGCTACCAGCCTGCCAGCCTGGCTACCAGCCAGCCAACCTGGTCACCAGACAGCCAATCAACCTGGTCACGAGCCAGCCAACTTTCCAGCTAGGAAGCCTGCCAGATCTAGCCGCCAGACAGCCAGATAATCTGGCCACCAGCCGGCTAATCTAACCACCAGCCAGGCACCAACCAGCCAGCCAACCTACACACCAGCCAGCCAACCAGCCAGCCAACCAGTCAGCCTGCCCACCAGCCAGTCGACCCGGCCACCAGTCAGTCGTCTGGGGAGTAGGGTCTTAACCTCTGGAGTACAATGGACCAATGGACCAAAAAAAAAGGGTCTTAACCTGGCCGGCAGTCAGCCTGGTCACCAATCAGCCATTCAACCTACCAACCAGCCAGGCATCTTGGCCACCAGCCAACCCACCTAGCCACGAGTTAGCCAGCCAACCTAGCCAGGTGACCTGGCCACCAGCCGGCCAGTCAACTTGGCCACCAACCAGCCAATCAACTTGGCCAGCAACCAGCGAATCTGAATGCTGGCCACCAGACAGCCAACCTAACCGCCAGCTAGATAGCCGGCCAGCTAATAAGCAACGTCACTGCTAATAAGCAAGGTCACTGCTGATAAGTAAGAACCCGTTGGTTAGAACCGGTATATGGTCAAGCAGCTTTAGCTGGTCGGGCGACGATGCGATGTAACCAGGCAGACAGTATGTGGTTGGCTGATTTGCTTGGCTGATGGCCGGGTTGTATTGCTGGCTGGTGGCCAGGTTGGCTGGTTTGGCTGGTGGCTGTCTGGTGGGTAGGATGGTTTGCTGGTAGTTAGGTTGGCTGGCTGGTGGCCTGGTTGACTGGCTTCCTTGTGCCCAGATTGGTTGGCTGGGCCCAGGTGGACAGGTTGAGTGGCTGGTTGGTGGCCAGGTTGGATCACTGGCTGGCTGTCTGGTTAGCTGGCTGTCTGGATGGCTTAGTCGGTGAGTGTTCGATTTTAGACATAACTGATACATCAGAGAATGACCAGGTATGGATTGACTCAACAACAGACAGGACTACGCTGGAAGCACATGTCTATTTTTTTTTGCTAAAGCCAGCAAGGTGTTCGGTATAAATTTATTCATTCTTTCCAAAAAAAACGCTTCTCTAATGGTATAGCTAAGTAATGATGGTTTTAAAGTGCAGTATTTCTGACAACGTCATTGCTATCAAAAACGACACTCCAGCCTGGCAGGATTTCGGACGAACCACCAGAACTGTGGCTGACTACTAATCAAGAGAAGCACCCGGACAAGTGTATGCCAAAACTCTTGAAGCATTTCTGATGCTTCCAATTACAAAACACTATTATCAACCGAGTGCATTCGTCCACAAAGCAACCAGCCCGCTGCATATAATAGTCTCGCAGCCATTCTGACAAGAAAGTTTAATTTAAATTTGAGCTCAAATTCAAAACTGATGCCCTTAAGTCCCACCAACAACATGCAAAGGCAATGCTTCAAATACGTTCAAACCGTTCTACCACACACACCATCTCATGGGGACTTATCGGGGAAAACCTCACAAAATCCGAGACTCGATTTTGGGTATTTTTTTCTTTTTTGGAAAATTCAGTTGTGCGGTCTCAGTGCAGCTAGTTGGAAGAGCAAATAATTTTCTATTCATCTCATGCAATCCCTCCACTGGCGCCAGAGCGGTTGTACCCTGACTCGCACGTTATATTGCACACAAATCCAATTGTATATCCTTTGCATTCAGATTCAGTTGCAGTGCCCCTCATATCGGGACGATAGACCACCGAACCCTTATGCGCTTACCAGCTTGCTAAGTTTTCAGGTTGTCAAAACCCCCTTATTGCAGTTTATTACCAACACCACTGTAGATCTGCAAAAAAAAATTCAAACAACAAATCTCGGAATTACTGTGGCATGTTAGTAAACAACATAACAGCGAAGAAAAAAGGATACACAGACAAAAAGGATATGAAAGGGATCTGAAAATACAGTTTTACATACTCGCACTGAGTACTGCCGGCCACCCAGAATAAGTCCAAGTTCTCCCTGCCCCCTTGAAAGCAAATTGGAGTTCGCGTCCCTGTGGTAAAAAGGACGAAGTATAATATCCTTTTGGTCGAAATTTTTCTTTTTTTACTCTCCTTTTGTTGGCTCCTTGTGCAACTGCGAAACCCTTAACAATAATTATTTCGTATGGCTTTACTTACTCCCATTCCCAAAGGACTTAAACACACACACCCACATAAGCACACCCCACAAGTGAGTGGATGAGATACAGAAAGCCGACGGAACAGGGACGAAGGGATAACAGAAAAGAGGATAACTGTCTGAAAAATTGAATTAAGCGAATTCACTAGTAGCTAACTTGATTGCGAAAAGGGCTAAGTCTTTCACTTTCACCCCGACCAAACCCCACCATCCTGCCACCATGCCACTAGCTATTTTTAAAGTCCTTTTGAATTATTTTCAATCTTCAGACAGACTGTCTCCGGGGATTCCCCGATCCGAAGTTTATACGATAAAAATGGGGAAACGGAATCGGCATTTTCGATTTCGTCCCGTAATTGGGTTTAATGAGAAAACGTGTCGTCCTCCTTGTACGAACTTGTAAATACTTTCCTAATTTTTAAGTTTACATTGTACATATTTTATTTCAATCTTTGTAACGGGAGCTACTGTGGGACAGAGATTATTCGAATCCCCTTTATCGTGGGAATTGTTTTGTAAGCAACGACGATTGCTCGGATTACGTCTAGTGAACCGCAAACATCAATTGTTCTCACAGTAGCTCATCGAGTGATAATTATGCGTTGTACCTACGCAAGGTGGAAAATAAAGTCATTATTAATTTTGACACTGAAGGCAACGGTTGAACATCTCTTTTACTATACATTTTTTGGCGACCGTGACAGGACACTACTAAAAGAATTTAGTGTGCCTGAATATTAACAGAAAAGCAGTGTGTTTAAAATTATAATCAATCATACATTAACTTGAGTGTCTGGTCTTTAACAAACATTTATCTTCTCAATCAAAGATATACCAAATCATTTGTTGTGTCGTGTATTCAATTTTCAGTGCTCATTAACTAACTGAATTCTAGTGCACAGTGTTAAGCCCTAACAAAAATAGACCTTAATATACATAGACGCTTCATACAAATTATCAATCATCATGGTTCGAACACTAGAGGAATTAACTGACCTGCAAGAGCAAGTAGGAAAGGAGATCTGCATCCTCGCTCGAAACTATGGGAAGGATAGTGACAGCCGCAAAACCATGAAAAAATTACATGAAAGGAGGGAAAAATTAGAAAACTTGTGGGACTGTTTCGACACCAACGACAGTGAAATTCGAGATAAGTATGCGGACTCGATACAACATGAATACTTCGCTAAGGGGTACTACGACGAGATTCAGAAGGTGTACGAAAACATGAAGTCAGACATTATCACTCGATTAATGAATTTGCAAGGACGGGACGCAGACCAGATCCAGGAGGAGTCACCAGCAACACCGCCATCAGGATCATCGGTCACACCATCATCAACAGCAACAAAGATGAATCCACCTGAAGCGAAACAAAGGCATCAGGACATTAAATCTTCAAAGACAAACACACTTTCCACTAGAGAAAGATTTAAGGTGCTTTCAAAATATTTCCAAACATCATTGGATAAGTGTGCACCAAATTTGAAAGACACCAACCCCCAGATGTTCAACGTTAAGGTAAACAATATCAAGGAGAATTTTGAAGAATTAAAAATTATGTATCGGCGAATGGATGGTGAATTAAAAGAAGAAGATATCGAAACATATTTCCATCTTCAAGAGCAGTTGGAGTTGCGATTAAGTGAGGTTCTAGTAAGAGTTACACAGGATCAACCATCAAGTACTACGTTAAAGCTACCGAAAATTGAGTTGCCCAAGTTCGACGGAAATTACCTTAAGTGGCGCCAATTTCACGATCTGTTTAAGCCAATGATCCTTGAACAACCTATACCACTTGCTCAAAAACTTTATTTTCTCCGTGCTAATCTAACAGGAGAAGCGCTAAGCTTAATACAAGGATTTCCGGCTACAGACAACAACTTTGAAACAGCTTGGAAGACTCTGATTGATAGATACGACAATAAGCGGCTTCTATTGTCAGCACAGTTGGATAAGCTACTACAGCAACCATCAGCATCAGGAACTGCATCAAGCTTACGGAAACTTCACGACAATACAAAGGAAGGTATCCAGGCACTTACTAATCTGGGATATCAAGCTCATGACTGGGACCCCATAGTAGTTCATCTAATACTGAAGAAACTGGATAAGGAAAGCAGAACGCTGTTTGAGCAATCGTTGATTGATCCGAGATGCAGTCCTTCGCTAACAGAATTGCTGAAGTTCATTGAATCCCGGTTTCAGACACTTGAAACAATTAATAGTGCAGACGATAGAAGGAAGCCCACAACAGTTATAGCAGCTAAAGTTGATGGCTGCCTAATGTGCAGCTCAGGTAACCATAAAATATTTAACTGTAAGACATTTTTATCTCTTTCAGGTGGCGATCGTGAGAGAGCTGTTCAACGTCTTGGAATTTGCCGAAACTGTCTTAGGTCGGGACATGCCTCCAACACATGTCACTCGAGAGGATGCCAAAGTTGTAATGGCAAACATAATACTCTCCTACACTATCAAAAAGATTCAAGGCAATCTTTGAAAACAAAACCAATTAATAACCATAATCATTCCATAGGTGGTCAACAGCAGCAACTAGCTCAACCATTGGTGCAATCAGCTCAAAGGGGGGAAGGTCAATCAACCAACCATTATACGAATTCCATAAGTAATCAGCAGCATCAGCTAGTTCAAAGAAGAGAAGCTCAAGCAGCCAATGCAGCTAGCTATTCGAGAAATAAATCACGCCAAGTTTATCTAGCAACAGCCTTAATTAATGTCAAGTCCGCATGCGGAACATGGCTTACTTGTCGTGCTTTGTTAGACTCAGGATCGCAAATCCATTTTGTGACTGCAGCTTTTGCACAAGCACTGGGTCTTCCAAAGTATCAATCAGAAAATTCAATAAGCGGCATAGGAGGACATGGCACAAAAACACAATTTGCAATAGGACTCACTTTTCAAGCACACAATTCAAGTTTCAAGGCAAGTATTGAAGCAAACATAATGGCTAGGATTACAGATTACCAGCTACGTGAGGTTCAATCAGGAAATTGGAATATCCCTATCCACATTCAATTGGCTGATCCAGGATTCATGTCTAATCAAAAAATAGATATGCTTATTGGTGCTGAGTTGTTTTTCGATCTTCTTCTCCCAGGGGAAATGACTATTGGACCTCAGCTTCCTAAACTCCGTAACACAAAACTAGGATGGATTGTCGCGGGTGGCATACAGGCTACAAACTCAAATGTTGTTTGCACCATTGCCACGAAGCCATCTCTATCTTCATTAGAGAAACTGGTGAGTAGATTCTGGGAGTACGAAACCCATGAGACGGAAGTGAAACGTATGAGTAATGAAGAACATAACTGTGAGGAACATTTTAAATCGAACACAAAAACTTTGTCAAATGGAAGATTTATGGTAAGTCTTCCTTTCAAAAGGAATCCGACTTGTTTAGGTGCATCTCTCGAAAAGGCACGGAAAAGATTTCTTTCATTAGAACGCCGATTTGAAGGAGATAATGAATTGCGTGAACTTTATTCTCAGTTCCTGCTAGAATACGAGGAATTAGGCCACATGAGTCCGATCGAGAACGATGAGATTCCTCAAAATCATTATTTCATTCCGCATCATTGTGTGCTGAAGCCAGAAAGCTCCTCAACAGCATTGCGTGTGGTCTTTGATTGTTCAGCAAAAACGACATCTGGAGTTTCTCTCAATGATGTTCTTGGCATAGGGCCAACAGTCCAGAATAACTTGTTTGCAATAATTATTAATTTCAGGTTAGAAAGGTATGCATTTACAGCAGACGTAAGCAAAATGTACCGACAGGTATTGGTAAGGCCAGAAGATAGAGCCTTTCAACTAATTCTTTGGAGATTTCACAGCAATCAACCTCTGAAGGCATATAAGCTTAACACGTTGACTTACGGTTCAGCATGTGCTCCATATTTAGCAACAAAATGTCTTGTTCAACTTGCAGACAATTATCAACAACTTCATGAAAGAGCATCCCAAACTATCCGTGAAAATATTTACGTCGATGATCTACTTACTGGAATGGACACAGTTTCAGAAGCCAGAGAACTGCTGGAAGAAATAACGCATCTTCTAGGAAAGGCTAAATTTGAGCTAAGAAAATTCTGTGCAAATGATAACAATATTCTCAAGAACATTCCTGACACGCACAAAGAAAGGTTAGTAAGATTCCATCAGTCTGACGTAATCAAAACCCTGGGACTGATTTGGGATCCAACGCTGGATCAATTTGAATTTGGATTTAATTTGGGTAAGACTCCTTCAAAATCTTATTTAGCAATTTTTGTGTGCTTTTCAACGAAGGCAATCCATATAGAAGTTGTTGGAGATCTCTCCACTGAATCGTTCATAAACTGCCTTAAGAGGTTTGTAGGCAGACGAGGATTGTGCCACACTATCTTCTGCGATAATGCAACTAATTTTGTTGGTGCAAACAATAAACTTAAGGAGCTTAAAGAAGTTATGCAGTCAAAGAGAATGGAGTCAGCCATTCAATCATCATGTATTCAGGCGGGAATTAATTGGCAATTTATTCCTCCCCGTTCTCCGCACTTCGGGGGACTCTGGGAGTCAGCTGTAAAATCTGCTAAGGGATTGTTGGTTAAACACCTGGGTGAGGCTTCGTTAACATATGAAGAGCTCACCACGATCACAATTCAAATAAAAGCTATACTCAATTCAAGACCCTTGACGCCAATTTCATCGGATCCAAATGATTTAGAAGCTCTTACCCCTGGACATTTTCTGATAGGAGCGCCACTCCTTTCAATAGCTGAGCCCGATGTCACTGATAAAAGGGTAAGTTCTCTAAATAAATATCGACAAATCCAGCATGTTCAACAGTCTTTTTGGAAGAGATGGTCGAGTGAGTACTTACATAACTTACAACAACGAACTAAGTGGAAAACTGAATCCCAAAACTTGAAGCCAAACACTCTTGTCTTATTAAAGGAATCTAATATGCCACCAACAAGATGGAAGTTGGGACGTGTACTAGAAGTTATCAAAGGAAACGATGGATTGGTTCGTGTTGCTAACATTAAGACCCAAGGAGGAGTTCTCCAGCGAGCTATTCATAACTTGTGTCCTCTGCCGTTAGAAGAAACAGCTGAGGCGGAGTCTCCAGCAGATGAGCATGAGAAAGAGCCATATCTAAGAAATGAACGAGAACCAACATCACGGAAACTCAGAAACGGCAAGGTTAGAACGGGAACTTTATTGGTGTCATTTTTGATTGCAATGTTGGTTGGACCAGTTAACACAACATACACAGACAACCACGTCCTTACAAATCAGCTCGATAATGCAGTCGGAATCTACTTTGAAGACATTGGAACTCTTCGAATCGTCAACAATTTTTGGAGCCTTTATGTTTTTTACAATCTTACCAATTATTGGTTAGAATTAAATGAAATTAAAACGTATATAAATGAACTGGAAAAAGCTTGCACGACAGATAAAACGGACAAGATTTACTACTGTCATTCGACGGTTGACATTTTTCGACAAAGAGTAGCTATCATTGATCAAAATAACGAATTCATTCACGGGTTCAATACTTCAAGTCGGGCAGCGATTCGACATCGCAGGTCTCCATTCGATTTTGTTGGTAGTGTAGCACATAGTTTGTTTGGCATCCTTGATCAAGAAGAGGCTCAACACATTCAAAATCAGATCAACTTGGCGAATAAACATGAAACTCACTTAGCTGCTCTCATTGAAAAACAAAGTTCCATTTCAGATTCCACTGTTAATATTTTGAGGCAAAATTCATTGGAAGTCAAAAGGCAATTCCAGACACTGAACACATATTTGGCCAGGACGTTTAATGTAATCGAAAAACAGCAAGATAACATTGGCACAAACCAACACTTTGTATCGCTTACGTCTTATTAAATTATGATTTTATCCAACTTTCAGCGCACTCAAGATATTCTACTTGATGTTATACTTGACTTGAATCATGCAAAAATTAACCCTCAGCTTATCACACCAAGGCAACTCAATGACCAGCTGCAGCTTATTCAAGGAAACCTCCCATCAACTTTGAGATTACCTAATGTTTCAGTTTTGGACATGTTTAAAATAATAACAGTCAGGGGACGGACACTTCATGATTCAATCGTTTTTGAAATGCTCATACCCTTAGCTGACGACCAAGAATTCCAGATGTTCAATCTAATTCCATTACCCATCATTCACTACAACATCAGCCTCCTAGTGGATATACCTAAACCATACCTTGCAGTTACATTAGCAAGAGACAAATTTTTTAGATTAACAGAGTTTGAATTCTCATCTTGCAAGCTTATAGCTGCGAGAACCCATCTCTGTACTCAGATTGTTCCAACTAATATCCATCAACACAATTTGCAAGTATGTGAAATGGCCTTGATGAATCATGAAAATAATGCATTGGCCGATTGCATCTTAAACGAAATACCATCTCAAAATCGTTGGATCGCACTCAAAGAAACTAACAGCTGGCTATTTTCATTGATTACTAATTCCACAGGTCTACTTATTTGTAATGGAGTTACAAGCAGCATCGCCTTAGCAGGCAATGGAGTGATAGAATTCAAAGAGATGTGCACTCTTAAAGTTGGAAACACGATTATAACCGGACGCTCAAACTTAAAAACAGTTATATCTAACTCGTTCGTTCCGAGTGCAAAAATCAACAACTGGATCGAAAACCATAACTTCACAAAAGACCTTGTCCCCCCATTGAAGGTAAGCACCATTGAACATGATCAATTTAAAAATATTACACAGGAAATAGAAGACCTTAAGAAAGACATGAGAGCACCCGAAGAACCGCAATTGAACATACACGATTACCATCACTACAGTTTGAGCTACCTGCTGCTGTCGATTACCATTGGAATAATAGTATATTATTGCCGACGCCGACATCAGAAGGGGCCGATTCCAGCTCAACGAAGAACAGTTCCTCGCTTTGAAGCCAATATTTGAATTGAAGGTAAAACGCTTAAACCTATCTTAAATATCTTATCTATTTAACGTAGCATACTGGATCTGAACGGGCACTCTAAGCTATACAGTATATGTATTTTTAATTTTGTCTTTCGACGTCTTGAAGGTTAAGAACCTCCAAGGAGGGGTGTATGTACGAACTTGTAAATACTTTCCTAATTTTTAAGTTTACATTGTACATATTTTATTTCAATCTTTGTAACGGGAGCTACTGTGGGACAGAGATTATTCGAATCCCCTTTATCGTGGGAATTGTTTTGTAAGCAACGACGATTGCTCGGATTACGTCTAGTGAACCGCAAACATCAATTGTTCTCACAGTAGCTCATCGAGTGATAATTATGCGTTGTACCTACGCAAGGTGGAAAATAAAGTCATTATTAATTTTGACACTGAAGGCAACGGTTGAACATCTCTTTTACTATACATTTTTTGGCGACCGTGACAGGACACTACTAAAAGAATTTAGTGTGCCTGAATATTAACAGAAAAGCAGTGTGTTTAAAATTATAATCAATCATACATTAACTTGAGTGTCTGGTCTTTAACAAACATTTATCTTCTCAATCAAAGATATACCAAATCATTTGTTGTGTCGTGTATTCAATTTTCAGTGCTCATTAACTAACTGAATTCTAGTGCACAGTGTTAAGCCCTAACAAAAATAGACCTTAATATACATAGACGCTTCATACAAATTATCAATCATCATGGTTCGAACACTAGAGGAATTAACTGACCTGCAAGAGCAAGTAGGAAAGGAGATCTGCATCCTCGCTCGAAACTATGGGAAGGATAGTGACAGCCGCAAAACCATGAAAAAATTACATGAAAGGAGGGAAAAATTAGAAAACTTGTGGGACTGTTTCGACACCAACGACAGTGAAATTCGAGATAAGTATGCGGACTCGATACAACATGAATACTTCGCTAAGGGGTACTACGACGAGATTCAGAAGGTGTACGAAAACATGAAGTCAGACATTATCACTCGATTAATGAATTTGCAAGGACGGGACGCAGACCAGATCCAGGAGGAGTCACCAGCAACACCGCCATCAGGATCATCGGTCACACCATCATCAACAGCAACAAAGATGAATCCACCTGAAGCGAAACAAAGGCATCAGGACATTAAATCTTCAAAGACAAACACACTTTCCACTAGAGAAAGACTTAAGGTGCTTTCAAAATATTTCCAAACATCATTGGATAAGTGTGCACCAAATTTGAAAGACACCAACCCCCAGATGTTCAACGTTAAGGTAAACAATATCAAGGAGAATTTTGAAGAATTAAAAATTATGTATCGGCGAATGGATGGTGAATTAAAAGAAGAAGATATCGAAACATATTTCCATCTTCAAGAGCAGTTGGAGTTGCGATTAAGTGAGGTTCTAGTAAGAGTTACACAGGATCAACCATCAAGTACTACGTTAAAGCTACCGAAAATTGAGTTGCCCAAGTTCGACGGAAATTACCTTAAGTGGCGCCAATTTCACGATCTGTTTAAGCCAATGATCCTTGAACAACCTATACCACTTGCTCAAAAACTTTATTTTCTCCGTGCTAATCTAACAGGAGAAGCGCTAAGCTTAATACAAGGATTTCCGGCTACAGACAACAACTTTGAAACAGCTTGGAAGACTCTGATTGATAGATACGACAATAAGCGGCTTCTATTGTCAGCACAGTTGGATAAGCTACTACAGCAACCATCAGCATCAGGAACTGCATCAAGCTTACGGAAACTTCACGACAATACAAAGGAAGGTATCCAGGCACTTACTAATCTGGGATATCAAGCTCATGACTGGGACCCCATAGTAGTTCATCTAATACTGAAGAAACTGGATAAGGAAAGCAGAACGCTGTTTGAGCAATCGTTGATTGATCCGAGATGCAGTCCTTCGCTAACAGAATTGCTGAAGTTCATTGAATCCCGGTTTCAGACACTTGAAACAATTAATAGTGCAGACGATAGAAGGAAGCCCACAACAGTTATAGCAGCTAAAGTTGATGGCTGCCTAATGTGCAGCTCAGGTAACCATAAAATATTTAACTGTAAGACATTTTTATCTCTTTCAGGTGGCGATCGTGAGAGAGCTGTTCAACGTCTTGGAATTTGCCGAAACTGTCTTAGGTCGGGACATGCCTCCAACACATGTCACTCGAGAGGATGCCAAAGTTGTAATGGCAAACATAATACTCTCCTACACTATCAAAAAGATTCAAGGCAATCTTTGAAAACAAAACCAATTAATAACCATAATCATTCCATAGGTGGTCAACAGCAGCAACTAGCTCAACCATTGGTGCAATCAGCTCAAAGGGGGGAAGGTCAATCAACCAACCATTATACGAATTCCATAAGTAATCAGCAGCATCAGCTAGTTCAAAGAAGAGAAGCTCAAGCAGCCAATGCAGCTAGCTATTCGAGAAATAAATCACGCCAAGTTTATCTAGCAACAGCCTTAATTAATGTCAAGTCCGCATGCGGAACATGGCTTACTTGTCGTGCTTTGTTAGACTCAGGATCGCAAATCCATTTTGTGACTGCAGCTTTTGCACAAGCACTGGGTCTTCCAAAGTATCAATCAGAAAATTCAATAAGCGGCATAGGAGGACATGGCACAAAAACACAATTTGCAATAGGACTCACTTTTCAAGCACACAATTCAAGTTTCAAGGCAAGTATTGAAGCAAACATAATGGCTAGGATTACAGATTACCAGCTACGTGAGGTTCAATCAGGAAATTGGAATATCCCTATCCACATTCAATTGGCTGATCCAGGATTCATGTCTAATCAAAAAATAGATATGCTTATTGGTGCTGAGTTGTTTTTCGATCTTCTTCTCCCAGGGGAAATGACTATTGGACCTCAGCTTCCTAAACTCCGTAACACAAAACTAGGATGGATTGTCGCGGGTGGCATACAGGCTACAAACTCAAATGTTGTTTGCACCATTGCCACGAAGCCATCTCTATCTTCATTAGAGAAACTGGTGAGTAGATTCTGGGAGTACGAAACCCATGAGACGGAAGTGAAACGTATGAGTAATGAAGAACATAACTGTGAGGAACATTTTAAATCGAACACAAAAACTTTGTCAAATGGAAGATTTATGGTAAGTCTTCCTTTCAAAAGGAATCCGACTTGTTTAGGTGCATCTCTCGAAAAGGCACGGAAAAGATTTCTTTCATTAGAACGCCGATTTGAAGGAGATAATGAATTGCGTGAACTTTATTCTCAGTTCCTGCTAGAATACGAGGAATTAGGCCACATGAGTCCGATCGAGAACGATGAGATTCCTCAAAATCATTATTTCATTCCGCATCATTGTGTGCTGAAGCCAGAAAGCTCCTCAACAGCATTGCGTGTGGTCTTTGATTGTTCAGCAAAAACGACATCTGGAGTTTCTCTCAATGATGTTCTTGGCATAGGGCCAACAGTCCAGAATAACTTGTTTGCAATAATTATTAATTTCAGGTTAGAAAGGTATGCATTTACAGCAGACGTAAGCAAAATGTACCGACAGGTATTGGTAAGGCCAGAAGATAGAGCCTTTCAACTAATTCTTTGGAGATTTCACAGCAATCAACCTCTGAAGGCATATAAGCTTAACACGTTGACTTACGGTTCAGCATGTGCTCCATATTTAGCAACAAAATGTCTTGTTCAACTTGCAGACAATTATCAACAACTTCATGAAAGAGCATCCCAAACTATCCGTGAAAATATTTACGTCGATGATCTACTTACTGGAATGGACACAGTTTCAGAAGCCAGAGAACTGCTGGAAGAAATAACGCATCTTCTAGGAAAGGCTAAATTTGAGCTAAGAAAATTCTGTGCAAATGATAACAATATTCTCAAGAACATTCCTGACACGCACAAAGAAAGGTTAGTAAGATTCCATCAGTCTGACGTAATCAAAACCCTGGGACTGATTTGGGATCCAACGCTGGATCAATTTGAATTTGGATTTAATTTGGGTAAGACTCCTTCAAAATCTTATTTAGCAATTTTTGTGTGCTTTTCAACGAAGGCAATCCATATAGAAGTTGTTGGAGATCTCTCCACTGAATCGTTCATAAACTGCCTTAAGAGGTTTGTAGGCAGACGAGGATTGTGCCACACTATCTTCTGCGATAATGCAACTAATTTTGTTGGTGCAAACAATAAACTTAAGGAGCTTAAAGAAGTTATGCAGTCAAAGAGAATGGAGTCAGCCATTCAATCATCATGTATTCAGGCGGGAATTAATTGGCAATTTATTCCTCCCCGTTCTCCGCACTTCGGGGGACTCTGGGAGTCAGCTGTAAAATCTGCTAAGGGATTGTTGGTTAAACACCTGGGTGAGGCTTCGTTAACATATGAAGAGCTCACCACGATCACAATTCAAATAAAAGCTATACTCAATTCAAGACCCTTGACGCCAATTTCATCGGATCCAAATGATTTAGAAGCTCTTACCCCTGGACATTTTCTGATAGGAGCGCCACTCCTTTCAATAGCTGAGCCCGATGTCACTGATAAAAGGGTAAGTTCTCTAAATAAATATCGACAAATCCAGCATGTTCAACAGTCTTTTTGGAAGAGATGGTCGAGTGAGTACTTACATAACTTACAACAACGAACTAAGTGGAAAACTGAATCCCAAAACTTGAAGCCAAACACTCTTGTCTTATTAAAGGAATCTAATATGCCACCAACAAGATGGAAGTTGGGACGTGTACTAGAAGTTATCAAAGGAAACGATGGATTGGTTCGTGTTGCTAACATTAAGACCCAAGGAGGAGTTCTCCAGCGAGCTATTCATAACTTGTGTCCTCTGCCGTTAGAAGAAACAGCTGAGGCGGAGTCTCCAGCAGATGAGCATGAGAAAGAGCCATATCTAAGAAATGAACGAGAACCAACATCACGGAAACTCAGAAACGGCAAGGTTAGAACGGGAACTTTATTGGTGTCATTTTTGATTGCAATGTTGGTTGGACCAGTTAACACAACATACACAGACAACCACGTCCTTACAAATCAGCTCGATAATGCAGTCGGAATCTACTTTGAAGACATTGGAACTCTTCGAATCGTCAACAATTTTTGGAGCCTTTATGTTTTTTACAATCTTACCAATTATTGGTTAGAATTAAATGAAATTAAAACGTATATAAATGAACTGGAAAAAGCTTGCACGACAGATAAAACGGACAAGATTTACTACTGTCATTCGACGGTTGACATTTTTCGACAAAGAGTAGCTATCATTGATCAAAATAACGAATTCATTCACGGGTTCAATACTTCAAGTCGGGCAGCGATTCGACATCGCAGGTCTCCATTCGATTTTGTTGGTAGTGTAGCACATAGTTTGTTTGGCATCCTTGATCAAGAAGAGGCTCAACACATTCAAAATCAGATCAACTTGGCGAATAAACATGAAACTCACTTAGCTGCTCTCATTGAAAAACAAAGTTCCATTTCAGATTCCACTGTTAATATTTTGAGGCAAAATTCATTGGAAGTCAAAAGGCAATTCCAGACACTGAACACATATTTGGCCAGGACGTTTAATGTAATCGAAAAACAGCAAGATAACATTGGCACAAACCAACACTTTGTATCGCTTACGTCTTATTAAATTATGATTTTATCCAACTTTCAGCGCACTCAAGATATTCTACTTGATGTTATACTTGACTTGAATCATGCAAAAATTAACCCTCAGCTTATCACACCAAGGCAACTCAATGACCAGCTGCAGCTTATTCAAGGAAACCTCCCATCAACTTTGAGATTACCTAATGTTTCAGTTTTGGACATGTTTAAAATAATAACAGTCAGGGGACGGACACTTCATGATTCAATCGTTTTTGAAATGCTCATACCCTTAGCTGACGACCAAGAATTCCAGATGTTCAATCTAATTCCATTACCCATCATTCACTACAACATCAGCCTCCTAGTGGATATACCTAAACCATACCTTGCAGTTACATTAGCAAGAGACAAATTTTTTAGATTAACAGAGTTTGAATTCTCATCTTGCAAGCTTATAGCTGCGAGAACCCATCTCTGTACTCAGATTGTTCCAACTAATATCCATCAACACAATTTGCAAGTATGTGAAATGGCCTTGATGAATCATGAAAATAATGCATTGGCCGATTGCATCTTAAACGAAATACCATCTCAAAATCGTTGGATCGCACTCAAAGAAACTAACAGCTGGCTATTTTCATTGATTACTAATTCCACAGGTCTACTCATTTGCAATGGAGTTACAAGCAGCATCGCCTTAGCAGGCAATGGAGTGATAGAATTCAAAGAGATGTGCACTCTTAAAGTTGGAAACACGATTATAACCGGACGCTCAAACTTAAAAACAGTTATATCTAACTCGTTCGTTCCGAGTGCAAAAATCAACAACTGGATCGAAAACCATAACTTCACAAAAGACCTTGTCCCCCCATTGAAGGTAAGCACCATTGAACATGATCAATTTAAAAATATTACACAGGAAATAGAAGACCTTAAGAAAGACATGAGAGCACCCGAAGAACCGCAATTGAACATACACGATTACCATCACTACAGTTTGAGCTACCTGCTGCTGTCGATTACCATTGGAATAATAGTATATTATTGCCGACGCCGACATCAGAAGGGGCCGATTCCAGCTCAACGAAGAACAGTTCCTCGCTTTGAAGCCAATATTTGAATTGAAGGTAAAACGCTTAAACCTATCTTAAATATCTTATCTATTTAACGTAGCATACTGGATCTGAACGGGCACTCTAAGCTATACAGTATATGTATTTTTAATTTTGTCTTTCGACGTCTTGAAGGTTAAGAACCTCCAAGGAGGGGTGTATGTACGAACTTGTAAATACTTTCCTAATTTTTAAGTTTACATTGTACATATTTTATTTCAATCTTTGTAACGGGAGCTACTGTGGGACAGAGATTATTCGAATCCCCTTTATCGTGGGAATTGTTTTGTAAGCAACGACGATTGCTCGGATTACGTCTAGTGAACCGCAAACATCAATTGTTCTCACAGTAGCTCATCGAGTGATAATTATGCGTTGTACCTACGCAAGGTGGAAAATAAAGTCATTATTAATTTTGACACTGAAGGCAACGGTTGAACATCTCTTTTACTATACACTCCTGAAACGCCGAATATGTATGTGTGTGTATGTGCGAACTTCGCATAAAAAAATTGGCCACGCGTCCTTGCAAGGACGATGTAAAGGTGTGAAACGGATGCGATTAAGTCACGTCGCGATTATAGTTTATGTGACATCCGACAGGTAGGCTCTAAATCGCCTGAAGGGGCTGTAAATCCTTTGGCATTTTCGAATGTCGTAAGGATGGGGGTCGGCGAGAATATCGTGTTCCATTCTCGAGGGATATATGAACCATTGAAATGGGAGTAAACGGCGATTAGCATCAATTATAGAACTTTATCGAAAAGGTTGTGTGTGGGATTAGCTCCAGTATTCACTTACAACCCACAGGTGTTATGCTTCGAGGGAGAGAGAATGTATACACAGAAATCGGTGACGTAGATGTGGGAATACTTGGTACATGAGCACAAGATTGAATGCACTCGGGCGGTTGTACCTCTACCGAAGTCGGAAAATGTTTTAAACATCGAATGGGAGGGATGGAACTTAACTTTTTTTTTTTTGTGTTTTATCCTTCTCGTCCACTTGAACAACATGAATCAAGGAATTAGCTTGATGGATCCGGTAAGAAACCGTACAGTAACGATAAATAATTTCAAGCGAGGGGATAATAAGGGAGAGATAGATGGCCAAAGACATTGGACGTAATTAGTAATTCGGTTTTTCCCTTCATTGCTACATCAAGGAGTGGATGGAACATAAAAAAAAAAACTCAGATTTATGGGGAGTTTGCACATTAAGGGAAGCATGATGCTAATACCTCCACGAAGTCGATACTTGGAAATGTAAAAAATGCAAGAGAATGTCCTTCCATAAAGTCATCATCGATCCTTTGGTGTATGATAGTATGACTAATGTGCACGATTTCATCGAAAAAATGTAAGCCAGACTACAGCAAAACCTTCAACAGGCAAAAATGTGCTCGTAACATACTACTTTAGTGCGCACATCCTTTCTATTTAAGAGTGTTTATGGATCCTAAAGGAAAACTATCGTCTGGTCCATGTTTACTGCAAAATGGATGGCTCTTGCCTTGGGTTTTCTGTTTGATTGCACGTTCTAGAAGCTTATTCGTATATCAGAACAATTATGATCACGTCTTTGGATTCGTTTATTGGATTGCAAGTTTTTTCTTTAAATAACACGGTTACAGTAGTAAGAGTAGACCTATAGGACCTTACCCTAATATCCCTGAGCGGCGGCGAACTTGACAATTTTATTAGAGGAAAATGTTGTCATTCACTGAGGTTGGTTCGGTAGCGAAGAGGACCGAAAAATAGTTTTTTTTTTTTTTGCGAAGCGATTCAATAAAATACATTTTCTTGCTGTCAATCTACTGTAAGGTTTGAGACTTTGATAATCATCCCAAATTCCTATTGGATTTAAGGGGCCTTTTCCTATATTTTTTTACGAAAAATCGAACCTTATCTAAAAATGTATTTGAAATGACATTGGAATCGATCAACAACATTTTGTTTTCACCGGCAGTGTGGATGCTCATAAAAGGGTTGATGTACATGCTAAGGAATAGAAAACTGTGGGTTGTAACTTATGTTTCTGACATTATGTGACTTTGACTTAAGCTATGTGATTTTATTAATCCTTGAGAAATATAAAGCTATTAGGTGTCCAAGTTAGCTCTATGCGTTAAATTTTTGGAACCAGTTTCAGGCCTTACTTACTTACATAAGTGGCGCTACAGTCCGGTTTGAACCTGGGCCTCAACCAACAAACTTCTCTAGCTGGCACGGTCTTTTGCCAGCTTTTTCCCGCGATGCACTTCCAGTTGATTAATGACCCCTTCCACCTGTGTGCGTCGCCTTAGATTAGGACGGGTCCCTCGGGGTTGGACTCGAAGACTCTACGGGCCGGAGCTGTGTTAATTCTTTCTACATAGCTAAGCCATTTTAGACGTTGGATCCGTAGACGTCGTACTAGGCTAATGTCGGACTACTGCAAGTATAGTTCGTCGTTGTATTTTCTCCTCCACTCCCCGTTTATACAAACGGGACCATCGATTGAGCAGAATTTTCTTCGAAACGTCCAAGGGCCTTCTCATTTGCTTTCGGTTAAGTCCATGCCTCTGCGCCATAGAGGAAGACCGGGATGACTATGGTTTTGTACAGCTGAACTTTGGTGTTTCGAGAGTCCAAAGAAGCAGCGGATGGCAAGAGTGATTCTGAGTTTCATCTCAGCCCTGGTGTTGCTGGTTACTAGTGAGCCTTGGTAGACGAAGTCCTTGTCCACTTCGAGCTTATAGCTGCCAATTGTGACGTTCTGGCCGAATTGGCAGAACACAACAACGTTGGTGTTGTGCGCCTTTTTTGGTTAAAAGCACAAATTTCGTTCTACACTCCTTATCCGAAAGACCCACAGCCGTTTCCGCTTCAATGATTTCGAACGCTCCATTGACGTATCGCTGTGTTCGCCCAATTACACCAATGTCATCCGCGTACGCAAGCCGTTGCGCAGACTTGAAATAGATCGTACCTCTTGTGTTGGCCAGTGAATCTCGTATGATATTTCCAAGCACGACGTTGAAAAAATTACATGTCAGTGCGTCACCTTGCCTAAGTCCTAACATCAAAGGTTTCGGTTAATTCGCTACCGAACTTAATGGAGCAGCGGGAATTCTCCCATGTCATCCTGCATAATCGGACGAGTTTGGTAGGGGTGTTAAAACGAGGCATGGCTTTCTATGCCTCTTGTTTTGCTGCATGGGCTTGTTCGCATTGTTAATTGAACCCGGGGTTTCTAGGTGGTGGCGGTTTGAGACCCAGCAACTCTGACGGCGCTCTGGCAATGCGCCCGTTCCTGCTGTGCTGGTGTGGGCGGATTTTGGGAGAGCTTGGAGGAGACACGATCAGCAAAGATTCTGGAAGTCTCTTGCGATTGTTGCTTTCCGACGTCAAACTTACGTTGATATCCTTGATATCCTCATTCGTACCTTGGCTACAAAAAGGTAGTTGTGTAAGTCGATGTTCGCCCCTCGGAAAGTTCTTACGTCGAGAATACTGGAGGATTGTCTGGCGTCAATCGCAATGTGATTAATCTGGTTGATGGTTGATTGAGCAAGAGACCGCCAGGTACCCTTGTAGATGTTGAGATGGGGGAATCGTGTGCTTGCTAGAAGGAGGTTATGCCACGTTAGGAAATCGATTAGCCTAAGTCCGTTGTCGGATGTGGTGTTATGGATGCTATGCTTTCCTATGATCGACTCAAATATGTCCTCTTTGCCCAGTTTTGCATTAGAATCTCCTAGACCTATTTTTGTGTCGTAGCTGGGACATAGGTTCCATCTAGGAGATCGTAGAATTCTTCTTTGAGTCGATCATCCTTTTCTTCCGTTGGGGCGCGGGCGTGAGCGCATATTAAGCTTTGATGCGGCTTATTATGTGGCGTTCGCTTACATCCCGGAGGCTTAAGACTTTTTGTCGGAGTTTTACTCGAATAACGAATCCGCACCCGAACTGGCGCTATTTGTTCTGCTTGTAACAGTTCCCGTAGTAGAAGTCGCATTTTTTCATCCTTCTTTTGCCTGGTCCATCTCATCGCACTTCTTGGAGTGCGGTTATATCTGCTTTATAGCAGTTGAGGGTTTGCTCCAATTGATCGCCTGCACCCGGTCTCTTAAGGGACCTCACATTCCAGGTGCAGACTCTCAAGTCCGTTAGTCGTTTGCAGGGGTCGTCAGCTTTGTATCCGTCAGTATCCGAGGCTTGTGATTACTTCTGAACAAGTGGGTTTTTACGTGATGTGGATGTTACCCCTAAGCACAACCCCCAACCTGGGGGCCGGGTTCCTTTTTCCCCAGGAACAAGGGGTTGTTTCGCTGCACACATTCGTTCGTAAAGTTATACTATTAGCTTCAAATTGGGTGTACAACTTTGTTCGGGAATTGATGAAATATTCCAATAAGGTTGATTGTTTAAATTTGCTCATAGAGGAGGAAGCTGGTAGAAGAGGAAACCATTGAAGGACATTTGAAATTACGATGTCTAACCATTATTTGTTTATCATTTCTATTTTTTGTTTTGTTGTTTTAAGCAAATTAGACATGAGTTAAAGGTAAGGTCTAAATGTTGCCATTGATCACGATCCGAGGGAAATTAAAGTCTTTTGTGTTTATTTCCCCAGTGGGTGGCAGAATAACAATAGACAGAAAGACGGGTTCCAGGAATGATTGCCGCAGATTGTTCTCACTTAGTAGTGAGTTTATAAGCGGTGGAGACTTAAATTCTAAGCATAGAAATTGGGATTGTTTGAGAGCAAATGTATAGGGAAACATTTTGACTAACCTGTGTCTTACTGTGCCAATATCAGTACTACCCATGTGGTGTGTGATTTATTTTTTTTACACAGGTAAAAGGGACCTACAGTTTAATGCCGATTCCGAACGGCTTGAGTCGAGAAGCTCAAGCTTTTTGGCAAGTATAGCCGAGGAGGAACGCCTTGAGATAAACATTCGATGGCGTTGGTGCTCTCAGGATCCGAACTCGCTCATCGTGAGCCGGAGTCCAACACACTAACTACTGCGCCACGACGCCCTCATGAACTGATGTACTCGGAAAGTGTAAAAAGCTCTTCGAACATGTTTGCCTCGTACATACAAGGTGAAAAAAATTAGTTAAGCTTCCTTCGTATATTCCATTTCTGCAGACTGTACAACGGCGGCGATAGTCAAAATGCCGCCGGCAGGCAGAACGAACTATTCACAATGGACGAAGGCGAAGAAGAATCCCGTCCACCCGACCTAGACGAGGTTAAGATAGCGATATCGAAACTTAAGTCTTATGAAGCTGCTGGAGCAGATGGACCTCCCACTGACCTATTTGAAATAGCTGGCGATGAGCTGGTCCGGAACATGCACCAACTTATCTACAAGATATGGTCGGAAGAATGCATGACCGATGAAGCGAATCTCAACATCGTTTGCCCGGTCCATAACAAAGGAGACCCCTATAACTACGCCAATTACAGAGGGATAAGTCTCCTGAACATTGCGTACAAGATTCTCTCTGCCGTACTGTGTAAGCGTCTGAAACCGTTCGTGGACAATCTGGTAGGTTAGACTGTGCAGGATGACTATGGAGAATTCTCGCTGCTAAATTAAGGTCGGAGGTCAACTAACCAAAACCTCCGATGTAAAAAAAACAGGGTGATGCATTGTCATGTGATTTCCGTAACATCATACTTGAAAAGATCGTGCGAAAGGGTACGATCTACTTCAAGTCTGCACAGTTGCTTGCCCACGCAGATGACATTGACGTTAATGGATGAACAGAGAGAGTCGTCAATGAAGCGTTTGCAAGCATTGAAGCAGGAGCGGCTAAAGTGGGTTTAAGGGTAAATGGCGACAAGCCCAAATATATGTTGTCAAGAAAGAAAGATGCGCAACACCGACATCTTGGTCAGAACGTTACCTGCGGCAGCTATATTTTTGAAGTAGTCAAGGACTTCATCTACCTTGGCTGGATAGTGACAAGTAGCGACGACACCAGCACTGAAATAAGACGCAGTATACCTCTTGACAAACGCTGCTTGTTTGGGCTGATAAAGCAACTGAGTAGTAGAGCCCTGTCTCGACAAACTAAGGTATCCCTCTATAAAACCTTAATCATCCTGGTCCTGCTCTATGGCGCTGAGGCTTCGACGTTATCAAAAGCGGGTGAAGAGGCTCTTGGGCGTTCCGAGAGGAAAATTCTGCGTGCAATCTTTGGTCCCGTTTGTGTAAGCGGAGAGTAGAGAGGAAGATTCAGCCAAAAACTGTACGGACTGTACAGCGACATCGGACGTCTACAGACCCAGCGTCTAAGATGGCTGGGCCATGTAGAGCGAGTGGACATCACCGCTCTGGTCCGAAGATTCTTTGAGTCCAACCCCGAGGGACGACGCAGAGAGGACGATCGCTTCTAAGGGGGCGCGCACAGGTGGAAAGGGCCAAAGATCATGCCGGCGGGAGGGGCTTGTTGGTTGGGGCCCTGGTTCACCCCGAACCAGCGCCATCTAAGTAAGTAAGTAAGTCTAAAAGGGGCATTGGAAAACTAAACCCTTGATGAAGAAATCTATTTCACAGTAGCGCTTTTGGAACTGATTAGCATTAAGATTAGGGTCTGCACTGAAACACTCTTGGTCTTCCTTTCTTCTCCTAGATATGACGCATAGCACGAAGAAATATTTCTTGAGTTTTAAAACAAATCCCAAGTCACCCAAAGGGACTACAAATCGATTGATTGTAATCGCGACTTCACCAGATAATCCATAATTAAGTCCACCTAAACCATAGCAAGTTTTTATCCAAGTAGCAGCGGTTATCTCGGAGTACCTCTTCTTAACAACTCCCGTCGTCCTAAGCCACACTAATTCACAATTTTTATCACAAGAAAAAACAAAAAAAATTCGTATCGTATCTTAAGTATCTTAAGTACATAACCAAAAAGTCCATAAAACAATCTCTTATCGTAATTTAATAACGCGTCGCTCGCACACTCGCTGAATCGCACCCACCACGACACCACATTAGAGAGCAAAACACCATCAGACCATATCGCAGGGAAAAAGTCCTCGTGCCTTTAGCTGATCCTGTATTCCATGTTCATTGTATGGTTTTGCCTTCCTCGTCACAAGGTATATGCGTCAGGCAGACGAGACTATCTGTTTGGCAATAACTCAGTGAAAAAAAAAAAGCCTTAAGACGTTTTCGATGAACTTCTGATCTACCCTTGAAGTCGCGGAAACGTTGAAATACAGACGACCGAACGGGCGTAGGCGCGATGACGATATGGAAGAAGAGTTTCATTACACATGACACAATCTTCCGAGGCAATGAGTTAGTTGTCTGCGGATCTAATAGTGGCGAAGCCCTTACTAAATTGATAGAATGTGCATAGAAACGTGTCAAATGTGTGACAAACCATCTTGAAAGGATGAGTCAAGGATAATTCGATTATCGGTTGCTACTAGTGACAGTACTCCCTTGCTGATTGAGGATATTGTTAGGAATTCAAGGAAGCTCGAATGGTGTGTACTGAAGGATACGATTTCCCAGTGCATAAACGATTCATCTTGAAATTTACCTCATAAGTCCCCCTACAAAACAGGTATCTCTGAATCTGTGGCGGCAGCTCTTATAGACTAGCCCCGAGACACGACCGCTCCGCATTTGCTCTCATTGTAAATGCTGTCTAATGGTGACAGACGAACCGTTTTCTGCTTGAAATCATCATATGTATTCATGCACGAGTCAAAAGATATCGGGAAAAGAGGTGAGCAGCATACTTCAGGCTACATTTCCCCTGGTTTATGGATTTTCCATTTATCCAACGACAAAATGACGGCGAGGAATAGCTTTATACGAATGTTGAACATATACAATGAGGCTATGATGACAATGTTAACAGCTCAAGGCTAGTAGGTTAATGGTGAACGGAAAATGCTTTTCAGAAGGTGGGTTCTTTGCCATCAAACGGGGCGGCTTAAATAGGTTATGTATCTTGATGGCTGTTTATGCAATGAGTTTGCTTTTCGTGGTAAGGTTATTAATGTCAGTAGCACTGGAAGTGGATTGACCGATAGACAACCATCTGCGGGCACTAGGTTTTTGGATCACACTATAAAGAAATGTGGAGTGGAAGAAATTAAAGACGAAGTAGGATGAGGTTAAGCAAGTTGATGAGTTCTACTTATTTAACCTCTACTTGAATGAATAGAAAAATGCAGGACGTGGGTCGTGGTTTTTTGCTCACATTAACCGAAAGAGTGTGCGGTAGTAAATTTTGAGTGTTAATAAAACAAGGTCCAAGCTTATGCCACTTTCGTTCATTTACCACCCTCTAACTTCCTATCCTTCTCTGCGATTTCGATATTACTCAGCTAAAAGCTTTACTATTATCCAGGTGTCCCATGTACCAATTTTCATAAAAATCTAACTTATATGTCGTGAGCAGTAAAGGCAAGAAAAAGTTCTTAGCGGGCGCTACAGTTCGGGGTGAACTTGGGCCTCAACCAACATGCCCCTCCAACTAGCACGATATTTTGCTAGCCTTTTCCATTGCCGCACACCCAGTTGGATGAGGTCCCCTTCCACCTGTGTGCGCTATCTTAAGTGCGGCCGTCCTCTGCTTCTTCGTCCCTCGAGGTTGGATTCAAAGACTCTCTGGGCTGGAGCTGTGGTGTCCATTCGCTCTACATGGCCCAGCCATCCAAGGCGTTGAATACGTAGACGCCTGACTAGGCTCAGGTCGCTGTACAGCCCGTAAAGTTCGTGGTTGAATCCTCTCCTCCATCCCCCGTCTGCGTTTATAGGCCCAAAAATCACGCCCAAAATCTTTCTCTCGAACCGACCAAGGGCCTCCTCATCCGCTTTTGATAGTGTCCATGCTTCTTCGCCGTACAACAGGACCGGGATAATAAGGGTCTTATATAGAGTCAACTTTGTCGTTCGGGAGAGGGCTCTATTACTCAGTTGCCTCCTGAGCCCAAAGAAACAGCGATTGACAAGAGTGATTCTGCGTTTGATTTCGGAACTAATGTCGTTGTTCCAGGTCACTGCGGAGCCAAGGTAGACGAAGTCCTTAACTACCTCGAACGTTCTGGCCGAGACGTCGGTGAGCGTCCTTTTTTGATGACAGCATATATTTAGTTTTGCCCTCGTTTACCGCCAAACCAATTTTCGCCGCCTCCATCTCAATACTCGCAAACGGGTCATTGAGATCTCGCTATCGTCGGCGTATGCAAGGAGTTGCGAGGATTTGGAATAGATTGTGCCTCTTGTATAGGCCAGTGATTTTTGCACAATCATTTTCAATATGATGTTGAAGAAATCACACGACAGCGCATCGCCCTGCCTAAATCCATCAAAACTATCGGTAGGGTGTTCACCGATTCAGATGGAGCAGCGAGCATTCTCCAAAGTCATCCTGCATAGTCTGACGAGTTTAGCAGGTATGTCAAAGGTAGACATATAGCTCGTCTCTAATAGCGGTTTTGAAGTCGACAAATAGGTGGTGAGTGTCGACTTGAAATTCATTGGTTGTTTCCAGGATCTTAAGTGGTGTGAAGATTTGGTCGATGGTGGACTTCCCTGGCCTGAATCCACACTGATGAGGACCTAACAGCCTATTTACAAAAGGCTTCAGGCGTTCACACAAAACGGCAGAGAAGATTTTGTAGGCGATGTTAAGGAGACTTATTCCTCTATAGTTGGCGCAATCAGAGGGGTCTCCTTTCTTGTGGATCGGGCATACGTTGCGGAGACTCCATTCCTCGGGCATGCTTTCCTCTAACCATATCTTACGGATGAGCTGGTGCATGCTCCCAACCAGGTCATCCCCAGCTGCCTTGAAGAGCTCAGCAGACAGTCCGTCTGCGCCGGCAGCTTTATTCGACTTGAGCTTCGATATGGCAATCATAACTTCGTCGAGGTCAGAGGGACGGAATTCTCTGCGGTCTTCGTCGATTAGAAATGGATCGTTCTGCCTGACAGCGGTATATTGACTTTCCATATTCTCAGCATCAACTGCGATTCTACTACTAGGTGTCCGTTCTCATCCCTGCAAGCTTCCGTTCTGGCCTCATAACCTTGACATGTTCGCTTTATCTGTTGATAAAACTTTCGAACGTCACGCCTGCAGTAATACCTCACCAAATCGCACATTTCTCGTGCTCTTTCTTCTTTCTTTTGAGAAGCTGATCCTCCTCCCTTCTTTTTAACTCGTAGAGCTCACGAACTGCTCTTGTTCTTCTATCCAGCGAGGCCTTATATCCCTCCTGCTTCACTGTGTGAATCCTCCTGCACTCGTCATCGAACCAAGTGTTTCTTCGTGGTGGAGCCTTGAAACCCGAAACCTCGGATGCAGAGCTTTTCAGGGCTTGTTTGCAAAGGCTCCACTGCTGTTCTATTAATAGCATGGAGGATTGAGGTGTATTGGAGAGCTTAAGGGAAACGCGATCGGTAAAAGCACGAGCGGTTTCTGGCGATTGTAGCTTTCCGAAGTCACAACTTTGTATTCTTACTCTACTCCGTTGCGTTCGTGAATATCAGTAGGTCGATGTTAGCCCCTCGGAAAGTTCGAACATCAAAAATAGTGGAGGAGTGTCTGACGTCGATCGCGATGTGATCGATTTGTGGTTGGTAGTCGATTGATCAAAAGACCGTCAGTTGCTTTTGTGCATATCGAGGTGCGGGTAGCGCGTACTGGCTAGAAGGAGATTTCGCCCCGTAGCAAGATCAATCAGCCTGTGTCCGTTATCGGAGGTGGTGTCGTGTAGACTATGTTTGCCGATGACTCGTTCAAAGACGCTTTCCTTACGCAGCTAAGCATTGAAGTCTCCTAGTAGAAAAAGCCTAAGCCAAATAAAAAAGACATTTTTCCCTCACTCTCAAGTCTCTTTTGTAGCCATGGCCACGGGAAGCTATAAATATCTATCACCATTCCAATCGTCAGCTTCGAGGTTTATAAACTTTACCTTTCGCCAATTGTACAAAGTTCGGGAGTACTCGTCCGACAGACAGAAGCCAATACGAAATGACAGTATACGAAAAAGAGCATCAAAAACAACAACTTAGTCAAACGAACTGGTTGGTCTACTTCGACCTCTCTGGTGGGAGTCAAGCTCGTTCTCATGACAAAATTTCCGCAATGATGACAACCAAAACCACTTTATATAGAACCCTGCAACTCGCTCTCACTCCTCGTATATACTCTGTTGCAATAAAAGGCACTTAACGACTCCGTGTTCCTTAAAACAATAAGTAAACTACCAAGTTGCCATCGCTATCTCTTTTGCCCTTCCGTCAGAGCCAATTACATCAAATGGCGTGCACACCACTCACCAGGACTAAGGACTCTGCCGAAAGTGATACAATTCGTGAAATTAACTTTTTTAATGATATGCCAACAATTTACGTTCACGTCAACACTATCATGCCAAACTCTACAATGTCTTCGAAAAGGGCACAAGAAACGCGATGAGATGAGTGGAAGAGGGGCCGACATGAAAGAGTTTTAACGACTCCTTGTTTGTTCGTATGTACTATGTAGCACCTAAGCATGTGCCAACTAAATAGGATACAGCAACAAAAACAAAAACAAGAGAAACAATTCTAATTAGTGTTTAATGTTTCCTCAGTCATTACCGCTATGCACCACCTGTGAAAAATGACACACGGAAACAGGACTCCCTCGAATGGGCAAAGGAAGAGCGAACAACTGTGTCTGTCTGCAATTGACTTTCCAAGGAGATTCTAGTTTCATATCCGGCATCCTATCACTCATTCATCATGACAGTAGATGCGATGATTTAGGTGCCTGATGGTGATGGTATAATGCATTCATTTCGCATCAATTGAGCCAAGTTTGTCGTCAAGTTGTACAACGTCGTATGGGTCGAATCGATTCGTTCCATCCATCACCGATGGTTCTCGCAGCGGATGTGACCAAGGAAGTTTTTGTTTGTCGTCATCTTCGTTCATTACGTCACGTTGGAAAGGACGAATACGGGTGATTATTCATTAAAAATTCAACCCCCGGCTTTAGGTCATCAATAACAAGGGATGCGGAGGCAAGTTTACCACCTGGATTCTTGTTAACTTGGATGACTGATGAGGCACATCCTCACACCCACCATTCGCTCTCTTTACTTAACCATGCACGGATGCTTGTGGAATTGCACGAGCAAGGATAACACATAAAATGCAGCAAATTGAGTTTGTTTGTTGCACAACTGATTTATGGTCACAGGAAAAGAGAAAAAGCGATAGAGGGAGGAACGGATGAGCAAAAGAAATGGAAAAGCGTAAAACGCGGCAGAGGATTAGTGGAATTTATGTTCGCGGCAGATAGAAAGGATTCGAGAGTTTGCATTCGAGTTTGTCACCTGATTTGTAACGGAGAGGGTAAGTAAGCCGAAGACTTACGCGTCTAAGCAGTGGACGGATTTTTTTTATGTTTGAAGTAATCCTCATTCGTAGGGGTTTCCACGTCGGAATCAAAAGGATATTGGGGCGTCCTTTGAAGCTGATTACACTCATTAGAGTAAGAAGCTAACGTAGATGGGAGTCGTTAGCTAAAGGATAAAGTTAAATGGCATGTGTTCTATGCCGTTACCAGTCACGTACGGCAAGAGTCATAATAGTTCCTAATCAGTTTCAAAGATGAAATGTGGAAAGGATCGTGAGCGGTGCTTCCGAAGGGATAACAGACAATTAAGGCACATGACGGCTTCTCTCTAAACCAAATCGTTGTCCATAAGCTTCCCGAATGACTCACATCAATACGTCACCACAATCAGTTCGCCATGTACAATTAATCACCAATTCTAAGCGCGTACATGGCAAAATCCCTTCCGCGACATGACGAGCATAAGTTTGGTGTTTAAAAGCAAAAATCCATACCACAAAGCAAGCATCAACTCACTGCGCAAATGACGCAATGACGCTGTCAAAAGGATTTACCTGAGCAACATATCCAATCCGCACAGCGTGACAACCCACAACACCCATCCAGTCACGCGAAGGCATATATCAAAATTGATGAACCTCATCCTTCAACGATGGAACTCTGCACCGCACGCCAAGCCACAACAAATTTCTTTCCATAAGTATCCACACTTCGAGACATAATGCACAAGACGCGAAAAGGAGTAAACAAGAAGTTCTGGCGCCGCACCATCGCCTCATGCTCATCTGTGAGTGGCATTGCTTCGTGGCAGCACGAAAAGGATTTACGATGTAAGCCATGCGAAAATTATCGATCCATTCTGCAAATCAAAACATATAAATTACCTCGCACCAAGACAGTGGCTTCCAGCACCCTCCTCGGGCGTTTGATAGGAAGATAGATCCCAAGTGAATTATTGAGCACGCGGAGGAGGCGACCGATGAACCTGCGATTGGAGCTCACCTTGCGGGTAAATCATGCGGAATAAAGCGCTTGCAGGCGCTGTTGTAATGCTGATTGCGTGCGAGTAATGTGCATAAGAGATCCACACACTCGGTCAGAGCTGTGCTTACGGATTCTTTTTACCTCCTGGCCGCACGTGTACACTACTGTAGCTGTGGAGGAGGACTATTCTGTCGTTATTGGGAGTGTATCCAGTACTTGTGCAGGATTCCTCTGACGACGTTCAAAGTTCACGGCGGAATTGGCTTACTCTTTTCTATAAGCCGTACACACACGGTCGGCTGGTGTTCACGTGTTTACGTTAGGCAATGTTCCTTAAGTGCTTCCTGGGGGATTCGCATCTCAAAATCCATCATTTTATTAGGATTGATTTAGCTTCTAAAATGCTCTCCGCCAACCTGTCAGATTTCAACCCAACGATGATGGAGTGCTTTTTTGTAGGAGTTGTATAACGACTTTCATCCAAAGCATTTATAGCAGCACCTTCGGGGGATATGCCTAGCCTCTAACGTATCATATTACCATTTCTTCTCTCTCGTCGTGACAGGAGCGAAGGAAAACATTCGTTAGTCTAATAACTCTTGTCAGTTAACTGGAATGGCTGTATCTTGAACTTCTTGAATTTCCTTCAAGGTGGTGTACATGTTTCAGATGTTATGTCTGCTTGGATTTCTATCACATGTTTATCGTAGTGAAACAGACAGGTGAAGGATCAGTAACCAGAACAGCCAGTAGTCTGGGTTTGTGTCAAGTGCGAAATGCGACATAATGAAACGAAGCAGAAAATAGTTTACTGCCTAATCTAAAAAATGTCCTTCGGGGGAAAGTTTTTCGCGTTTTCTGTCCTTTTTTTGTTTGTTGGCTTCCCCACTGAGTTGAGATAAAATTAAATCTGAATTTGCGAAAAGTAGTTTTGAGTTTAAGTTGACTCATGATAGTAACGTAAATTGTTGGCAATTTGACAGTATACTAGTAAGGACGAGATTTTCGGAGTTGCAAAGTGGAACAATTTGCATTTTGGGAAGTCAATTTCACGTCCATAACTGGTGTGGGCTTTTGGTTATAAATTGACAACTTTTTGGTAACAAGGCATCCATTGTATTAAATGATATAAATTCCTAAATAAGCAATTTTGTTGGCTATCGTCATACAAAGCAAATAAGTTCCGGGAATTTGTAAACAAATAACGCACGAATGCCTAGGCGTCGATCAGATGTGGTCAGCGCGCGCAGGCGTTCGACATTTGCGTCGGTACGGCAGGTGACGGAAGCTCCTTCATGTGGATTGTCTTCTACTGACCCACGGCTCATCTTGAACCACTTGACCCATTCAAATATGCGTGTTTACGGCGTGCACTCATCTCTATACACCACCCGCAATTATTGGAGGATTTTCCAAAGGTTTTCACCAGATTTCACTAAGAATTGAATCATAACACGTTGCTTGTAAAGTGAGTCACTCATTTTTACGATGCCACTTAAAAAGCTTTTTTTTTAAAATACGCACAACACATAAACAAAACACCCTGTGGAATTCAGCTCTGGATGAAAACTGAAAGGAAGGGCCCCCCTTTCAAAACAGATGTTGACGAACTACATAGTGTACCAGTTCCCGAGTTAAGACTAAACTCTCCGAACTTAATTGCAACACCCCGTGTTTTCATTATCCCATATATGTTCTGCAATTTATCAGCGAACAACCTGGCCAAGCTGTTTGACCGACCAATTTCTTGTCATCAAAAAAGTTTTGCAGAGACTGAAGCAAGTCGTAGTCAGGTATGACATGGTCTATACGATGGATATATCAAACCTTCCCAAACGACTTGTGTTAATTTGTTCGAGACATTAAAGATATGTGTAGCCTGACGCTTTGCCGATCGCGTCTCCTCTAAGCTCTCTCAAAATCCGCCCACAGCAGCACAAACAATAGAGCAGGTATGAGCGCGTTGCCAGAGCGCCTTCAGAGATGCTGCCTCAGAGGTGTTGGGTTTCAACCGCCACAACCTAGAAACCCCTGGTTCGATGAACAATGCGAACAAGCCCATGCAGCAAAACAAGAGGCATGTAAAGCCGTGCTGCAACGATGGACGAGGACGCTCGCGAAATCTATGATCAGAAGAAAGAAGAAGAAAGAAGGGAGAACACGGATAGCGTGAGATCGAGGAGATGGAGAGATGCTTCCGCAGGAATAACGCCCGGAAGTTTTACAATAAGGTAAAACGAACATGGCATGGTTACAAAGCCAGAGCGGCGGCCTGCGGGGATGAAAATGGAGAACTCGTAGTGGAGTCACTGTCGATGCTGAGGATTTGGAAATAACACTTCTACAGACTGTATAACGGCGATGACACACAAGATACCGCTGTCAGGCAGAACGATCCGTTCGTAATGAGGTTCTAAAGCCGAACTGTATGGTGCACCGAGTGTTTGTTAGCGTGGCTCGACACATCTGGATCAGTTTCCGCAGGATCCCGAATTCGGCCATCGCGTTAAATAGGACTTTGTGATGAATGCTGTCATCACGATAAAATCGATAAAGAGGTGGTATCGATCTAAAACTCGCTGGTCTTCTCCAGAATTTATCGCAACGGGAATATTTTGGCCGGAAGCTGCACTGGTATGTGCGGATTAATGCGGTGCAAAGCGACTTTAGACGTTCAGACGTTCACACAATACACTGGAAATGATCTATGAAGGGATAGGGCCTAGGCATGTAGGGAACATTTGCCGATTGCACTCAACCAAATGTTATTGCTTTTATACACCTGTAGTATCGTACGGTTTTGGCCTCATCCTTGTTGGTTCCTATATTCGCCGTCTAGACTTACGGACCGAAAAAAAACAGCGAATGACAGGTAGACGTGCTTATAAAGGACCCTCCCTTCTAGAAACTCACTGCCATCAGTTTCATATCAACGTTTTAATCAAACGAAAACATCGACATCCACTTAGGATCCTTTGTCCTTATCTACAATCAACTATGAACCAAAACCGACGCTATATTTTTCCACCTAAAAGCTACTTCATTTTCCCCGAACAACTTCAATTTATTAGCAGGATGGGACCATCATCATCATCCACCTGCTCATTTCCGCCTTCACAACCACTTTCCTTTTCAATTGCCAGCACACGCGATATACAGGTATCCTTATGGCGACGCACACAATTAAAACAAGGACATTACCGTGTTATTTTGTCACAATTAGTTGGAGTTTGCTTTTATATTGATGCCATTTACCATGACATAATCACAGAACTGAAAGCGAAGCATATACACTTGATAGGAGTTCATCGTCATGTTGCTGCTACCGCGGGGGCTGTCTTAGACGCCTCTGCACTGTGGGATAGAGGGGGTAATGAATTAATATAAGCGCACCACAAGGAGCTCAAAGCAGTCCTGCTGTACATTCTGTTATAGACCGCAACAGGAGCAAATTGTGTTTTATTTCGTTTTCGGTTTCTTTTTGTTTTGATTTTGATTTAGCAACACCTGGAACGGCTTCCGGTCCATATCTATCGTCGCCTGAACCTCTTCTTGCCACGTAACGAAGCAGAGTTTGTCGATGATTTATGTAACACGCGATGAGGGAATATTATTTTTTATTACGACCTGATGATGAGAGTCGATTAAGTGCCTGCCCCACTGGTGTTGATGCCAAGTGATATACGACGCTCGGTACTGCCAATTCCCCATATGGTGGTTATGTAAAGCGTTCATGCTGGGAAGCGTTCCATACATCCTTTGTGCTCTGTACCCTTTTTGTAGACAAGAACCAGGTCCTGCTCATTCGCACGAATCGATTTCGAGCAATCGAGCGGTAGTGCGGACGAAGCAAGGATGCAATTCGTGATACAATTTTTCCAGTGGCAATATCGCTTAATAAATTCACTCGTTTTATCCCTAAACGGTAGAGACTGTAGGCGACAGGCTTACGCCATTATTCCGTTTTGCACTGTTCCTCCGTGCATGACCTCGTGTACCAGTGAGCCACGCTCCTTGCTCGTTTATGCGAATCGTTTTCACTTTAATTATAAAACTTTTGACGCCCAATTGAGATGCTGCAGGCGAACGCAAAGAAGGAAGGGAACTGGAAGAAGGAAGAATGTGATAAAAACGTTCTCGCGAATTTTTCGCAGAGTTTTCAAAGTCAGTTCCTCTTTTTCTCTCGAGGACGCTTGTACGGAAGTCGTGCGTTTTTGAGTTTTCCTGTATGGAGTAGAAATTTATTTGAGATGGTCTTGCTCCTTTACTCAGAAAACAACAAAGAAAGAGGACGAGGAGTATACTCGTTTAGATTCGTTTAGATGGAGGAAGTGATGTCTTAGAGATCACTGGAAACAACTTTAATGAACCTACTTGAGCAGATAGCCGTATGTATTATGTACAGAATGTAGGAGCGCAGTGGGAGGTTTGGAGTATTTCTTAAGGAAACCCTCCAATACCGGGAAATCAGAATGTGGTTAAGGGATCGATACTGAGAACAATGTGAGGAGGATACTTTTTCTCCATACGCGAAACTCTATTGGAAGCTTACGATAAGTAGCACGGAAAATGTTTTAAATCGCTGAATGAAGTTAAACGGATTGCGATAGAAAATGACCATTCAGTGCTCTCATGGTGGCAAACGAAGTGTACACACAGAATGATTAATTTTGGGATAATGTTGAACACCCTGTTGTTCCTCTTAGATATGGCGTGACAAATACACGATCGATGTATTGGAACCCCTAGGCTCGTCTGACCACTGCATGATATCAGCAAAATTCTCGAACTGCCACCATCCAGTTAAACACTATAGCTATACGAGAAAGCCAACTGGTGCGGCCTTCACAACGTCTTTCGGATCCCTAACTGGTCATTGTGCTTCCTCGACAACGACGTGGACGCCGCAACTGATACTATTGCAAACATTATCCGAATCGGCATGGCAAATTTTATTCCCAGCTAAATTAAAAGCACCAGGCCTAAGGATAATTCGTGGTTTGACTTGAGCTGCAAAGAGGCTATTAGGCTCAGGGCCTACAAGGCAAACAGTTCTGAGGAAAACCGAAAAAAGTACATACGAGCCAGAAATGACTGCAACACCCACATCCGACGGGTTAAATTCCAATCCGACCAAAAATTAAGGCGTAAAATCCTTCAATGTCCCAAAGGTAGCAAAAGTTTCTGGTCGTTTGTAAAAATCGTAAAAAACTCAACTAAGTCGTCTATACCGACGCTCAACCACAATGACATTCCAGCTGTCACCCCCTTAGACAAAGCTAACCTACTTGCTGTCCATTTCGCAACCAGTTCTCAGCTGCCAGCTTGTACTTTGTCTCCGCCTGTACTAGAGTGCGTCAATTCCACCATGGGACTAATCCACTTCCGCACTCGTACAGTCGCAAGGGTTCTTAAAGACCTCGATATATACAAATCCGCTGGTCCAGATGGTATTGCCCCAATAGTTCTGAAGAGGTGTTCTTCTACGCTTGCAAAATCACTGCGTAAGCTTTTTCACCTTTCCTACACCTCTGGGCTCTTTCCGAGTAGGTGGAAAACAGCATCTGTCCAGCCTATACCCAAAAAAGGCGATTCATCTTCTCCCTCCAACTACCGACCCATTGCACTAACGTCCCTTCTTTCCAAGGTCAGGGAAACGGTAATTAACCGTCAGCTTATGAAATATCTTGAATCACGGATACTCCTCAATGACCGCCAATACGGTTTCCGCAGCAACAGATCCACTGGTGATTTGATAGCATATCTCGCTGAAAAGTGGAATCACTCGCGACACCCAGCAGGTGAAAGCAAAATTGTTGCACTGGGTATTTCGAAAGCATTTGACAGGGTTTGGCACGAAGCCCTTTTGTCGAAAATGCGTGCTTTTGGGATCGATGAGTCTCTTTTTCAAGGGATTAGAAGCTACCTTTCGAATCGTTCAATTCAAGTTGTTTTGGACGGATTCAAGTCTGATACTCACTTTGTAAATGCCGGTGTTCCCCAGGGCTCAGTTTTGTCTCCGACACTCTTTCTTATTTTTATAAATGATCTCTTGTCTGTTACTTCTAATCCAATTCACTCCTTCGCTGACGACAGTACCCTCAGCTTCTCATATTCGTTCACCAGTTTACGACCCTGCACTTCGGTTGTAGATAATGAGCGGCAGCGTATGTTGAGCTCATTAAATTCCGATATCGACGGCATCATCCAATCGGGTAAAAACACTAGAGTGGAATTTAATGCATCCAAAACACAATGCTGTCTCTTGTCGTTAAAGCGTATAACTAACCCGCAGCCATTATCCATGAATGGCACTTGCGTCTCTGAAACTGAAAAGCTTTCATTCCTCCAATCCAATCTTAATTGGTGCGACCATATATTTAGTGTCGCCAAGAATGCTGCGAAAATGCCTAGGCTTCTTATACAGATGCAAGAAATATTTCTCACCCTTAGATCTGGCTACAATCTATAAGGCGTTCATTCGCCCCAAATTAGAGTTTAACGCTCACGTCTGGTCCGGTGCTTCCAAGACCTTATTGCACCTACTAGACAGAATACAAAAACGAGCCATAAAACTGATAGGTGACTCCAGCATTACCAAAACATTAGACTCGCTGGAACACCAAAAATGCTCTGATGAAATAGCCAGTTGCATTCCGCCCCTTCAACATTTCTCCCGCAATACACGTCTCTCTAGGAATGCTCACCAATATGCCCTGAAGCCAGCTTTCGGACGTACTGTATAGAGAACCTTTCATTAACCGAACCACACGAATCTGGAACTCCCTGCCGGATTCGGTTTTCCTTCCTCAATGCAACATGCAAGCATTTAAGATTAATGTCCATCGGCATCTCCTCTATTCCTCTTCCTTTCTACCTTCTGCCCGCACTGTGTCGCCGACATAAGAGGTTATTAGACCTTGAGTGCGCGCAAGTTATTAAAAAATAAATAAAATTGTGAAAGTGTTTCCAAACATTTTTTTCTAGCAAAGCTAAGCACCCTGTTTACTCAATTTCATATTCTAATTCACATAGCGCTGAAATGTTCACTAAGCAACTCATCTATGAGTTTATTATAGAGGAAGTAGGTTAGGTTAGGTTAGTTGGGTGCCCTATTGACATGAGGTCAAGGCTCACTTAGACTACGAGGAGTCCATTGTGCCCATTTTGAAAACTAGCCCGAGGAGAACCTGTTAGTTATCTGCTGAGCTGAACCACCCAAAGTCAAGTAAGATTCTTAGCAGTTTGTCCAGCCTAATGTCTCTTGTTTCCTCTAAACCCGAAAAGAAATAATTCCCGAGGAACGTACATCTTTTTCGGTCCAGTGCAGGGCATTCACACAGTAGGTGACGAATGGATTCTATTTCCTGTTCGTCCCTACAGCTTCTGCAAAAATCGCTGTAGGGCTGGCCTAGTCTAGCTGCATGACATGATATCATGCTCCTTTACGAGTTTACTATACGAGTACTTAGCATTTGTTCAACGCATCTACAGATTCCCGAGTTTATGTGGGCCATCCGTAGGCTGGACATTATTGCCTCAGCACTGACGTTATTCAAGCCACCCTCAACATCTAGAAAAGCCCCCAGAGCATAATCTTTGGCATTGAGTGCCTTTTCTATCGTAAAGACCACCCTGTGAAGAGCGGCATCTACCGATCTACCCTTTATGTATGCGTTATGTGATTGTGATAAGTAGCAATCACCAACCTCATCTCTTATGTATTTGTCAATTAGTCGTTCCAGTGTTTTCATAAGGAACGAGGATAGGCTGATAGGTCTATACCCCTTTGCCGTGGCATGGTTTACCTTCCCTGACTTAGGTATATACACCACCCTAACCTCCCACCATGCTTGTGGGACATAACCGATCCTGTGGCACCAGCAGTATACATATGTGTTCTAGCCAGGGGATGATAAGTTCCCCTGGTTCTTGCAGCATTTTCGGGTATATACCGTCTATTCCTAGCGCCTTGTAGGGGTCAAATGATTTTACCGCCCCCAGAATTCTTTCTTTGGTAACGATCTCATCGATTATTTCAGACCAGTCTGTTCCCTTATCAATCTATTTGCCGTCCCGAATGTTCCCGCGTTTATACAGTTAGAGAAGCGACACTTTAGTAGGGTGTCAAACATGCTTTCGTTTGAGTCTGTCCAGCTACCATCAGATTTCCTGATTGAAGAAAACTGCGTGGAAGCCTTGGCAAGGACCTTTCTCGGACGAGCCGCATCCGTACATAATTCGATAGACCCGCAGAAATTTCTCCACGAGCTCTTTTTAGAGGTGGTGAGTGTCGATTTGGTATCTATTCCTGGGTCTTCTCCAAGATCTGCCGTAGCGTAAATATTTGGTCTATTGTGGATTTACCTGACCTGGAACCACACTGATAAGAGCCGATCAGGCGTTCACACAATACGGCAGAGAAGATCTTATACGCGATGTTAAGGAGACTTATACTCCAATAGTTGGCGCAGTTAACTCACTCGAAAGACCAAAATCATGCTTTACAAAACGCTCATTCTGCCAGCCTTGCTGTACGGAGCCGAAAGCTGGATGATAAGCAGGACAGCGGAGCTGGTTTTGGGTTCTTTCGAAAGAAAAATTCTGCGCCGGATATTTGGTCCTGTCTGTGAGGAAGGTGAATGGAGAAGAAGACACAACCGCGAACTCTACGAGCTGTACCAAGATGTGGATGTAGTCGGGAAGGCAAGGATCCGTCGACTACACTGGCTCGGCCTAATCGAGCGCATGGACATCAACGCTCCAGCTAAGAGAGTCTTCGACTCCGAGCCTCCTGGTTCGAGAAGAAGAGGAAGACCGAACCTCCGGTATAAAGACCAAGTAATCGCGGATGTAATTCATCTTGGTCTTGACAACTGGAAGCAGCGTGCCCGGGACCGTCAAGGATAGAATAGCTCAGGCTCAGATCCTCCATGGATCGCAGGCCTGATAAGTAAGTAGGTAAATAAGTAGTTGGCGCAGTTATAGGGTCTCCTTTCTTATGGACCGGGCAAACGATGCTGAGATTCCATTCGTCGGGCATGCTTTCCTCCGACCATACCTTGCAAATGAGATGGTGCATGCACCTTACCAGCTCATCTCCAGCCGCCTTAAGAAGCTCACAGGACAGGCCGTCTGCGCCCGCGGCTTTATTAGACTTAAGTCTTGATATCGCTATTTTGACTTCGTCTAGGTCGGGTGGATTGAACTCTGTTACATCGTCGTCCATTACGAATGGCTCGTTCTGCCTGAGAGCGGTATCTTGTCTTCCATCGCCGTTATACAGTCTGCAGAAGTGGTCTTTCCAAATCCTCAGCATTGACTGCGACTCTACTACTAGTTCTCCATTTTCATCCCTGCGGGCCGCCGCTCTGGCTTTGTAGCCATGGCATGTTCGTTTTACCTTATTGTAAAACTTACGGGCGTCATTCCTGCGGAAGCATCTCTCCATCTCATCGATCTCACGCTTTCCGTATTCTCTCTTCTTTCTTCTGAGAAGCGTGTGGGCCTGTCATCTCTTCTGCTCATAGATTTCGCGAGCAGCTCTCGTCCGTCGTAGCAGCATGGCTTTATATGCCTCTTGATTTTCTGCATGGGCTTGTTCGCATTGTTCATCGAACCAGGGGTTTCTAGGTGGTGGCGGTTTGAAACCAAGCACCTCTGAGGCAGCGTCTCCAACGGCGCTCTGGCAATGCGCCCATTCCTGCTCTATTGTTTGTGCTGCTGTGGGCGGATTTTGAGAAGGCTTGGAGGAGACACGATCGGCAAAGATTCTGGCAGTCTCTTGCGATTGTAGCTTTCCGACGTCAATCATACGTAGTCCTACTCGACTCCTAAGCACTCTTGATATTCTCATTCGTACCTTGGCTACAACAAGATAGTGGTCCGAGTCGATGTTGGCCCCTCGGAAGGTTCGTACGTCGAGAATACGGGAGGATTGTCTGGCGTCGATCGCAATGTGATCAATCTGGTTTGTGGTCGATCGATCAAAAGATCGCCAGGTACCCTTGTGGATGTTGAGATAGGGGAATCGTGTGCTTGCTACAATAGAGGCAACAAACCTACATTTAAAAATGCGGTTAGGGAAGAGGTGCTTGACCTGACTATCTCTAGATCATTTATTTTAAACGCAATTGGTGACTGGCATGTCTCCAATGGAGCCACACTGTCTGATCACCAGCATATCAGATTCAACATCTCCGGTGAGGTTAAAGAGGCTGAGCCTAGATACCAGCCCATCCCTTAGAAACACCTGTACACCAAGGTCAAGTACGCACGAGCGGTGCGTGCCCTAGTGGAATACCCAGCTTGAATCTCTAAGGAAACAGGTGAGATCGCTAGTTAACTGAGCATAACGGAATAATGGTGGGACTGATTATAGATCTGCTCTAACTAAATACAACCTCGAACTGAGGAAATCCAAGAGAAGACATTCTCTGCGAGAACACTGCGAAGAAACACTGCGAGAACATTGAGTCGCTTCCAACTGCGGCTCGACTCCATAAAGCGCCATTTCAAGAGCACACAAATGGACTCGGGCTGCTTCGCAAATCCGACGGAACCTTTATCGTCAAGCGCAGGGAAACCCTGGAGACTTTGCTCGAGGTGCACTTCCCTGGTTCTACTCCTCATTCGATGTCCTAATGGTGTCCTCAAACGAACGTCATATATAGCATAGACAGTAGAACAAATAGCCTTTCTGGTAAACTTCTCAGCCCGGATACGATTAAATGGGCAATTGGTTCATCTAAACCTTATAAGGCTCCAGACAAAGTCGGCGTCTTTCCTGCGATCTTACAGAAAGGTTTGGACACAATTTTACCACCACTGATAGTTCTTTTTAGGTCTTGCTTCATCCGGGGATATATACCCCAAACCTGGAGAGAGGTCAATATTGTCTTCATCCCCAAGATTGGAAGGCCAAGTGAGCAACCTATATCATATCGCCCTATCAGTTTGACTTCGTTCTTTCTTAAAACAATGGAGAAACTGATAGAGCTCCACATTAGAGGGGTCTTGGAGAATCAGATACCTCTGCATCCTAATCAGTATGCATACCGCAAAGAGCGATATACTGAGAATGCGCTACACCATCTGGTGACGTGTATTGAAAACAGCCTCACACACAAGGAGATCGCAATTTGCGCCTTCCTCGGTATAGAGAGAGCCTTCGATAATACTGGCTATGATTCGATCACCAATGCACTATCCTACAGAGGTGTGGACCATTCCACTAATCACTGGATACAGGGCGATGCTAAATAGCCGCAGCATATCAGCCACGTGCGGAGAGGTCTCAGTGACAGTATGGTCTGGTAGAGGATGCCCACAAGCAGGAGTCCTAACCACTCGGGGCTACGAGGTCATCGGATATTGTTACAGGCAAATGTGAAACTACTGCCTGTGAGCGCATGAAGAGTGCACTCCAATGTGTCTCTGACTGGTGTGACAGAGAGGGCTTATCGATTAACCCAGAAAGAAAATCTTAGTCCAGTACAGCCCTGCTCAATCTTTCTAAATGATACTCGCGAAGGATTTTCAGAGGAAGTAAAGTATCTAGGTATTGACCTAGATCGCAGACTCAACTGGAACTCCAATATGAAAACTAAACTTATGAAAGCGGCTAAGGCCATGTGGGCCTGTCGACGTACTTACGATAAGACATGGGGTCTTAAACAATAAACCTAAGGTTATACACCGCGATAGTAAGACCTCTCGTTACCTACGGGTCAACCAAAAGGTGGACAAGAGTTGTCCAAAAATCTACAATTGTTAAGCTTCAACGCCTTCAGAGACTAGCGCGTCTCGGCATTATAGGCGCTATGCCAACCGGCCCCACGGCAGCGCAAAGAGCATTAATTTGACACACTCCACTGCACCTTTTTATCAAAAAGGTGGCGTAACGCAGTGACATCAGAATTCTTTGTTCAGGAACACATATGCCATGTAGACCCGTGGGTCACATGTCCATGTTACAACACCTTCGGCGGAACACATACTGTGTGAGTGCGCTACTCTCTGTCATATTAGGAAGCGTATCCTCCTCAGCGAAGTTACGACTCCTGAGGTGATCATCTTGGCTCTTACGAGAAGCATTCTCAACTTCACTATGGAAGTGGAGAAGCTCCTCGGCTACTCGGCTGGCAGGCACAACAGATCTGTAAAAGCCGCAGTAATAATCTTACTTACATCCAACCTCCTAAAACCGCCGAGCGCATGTTGTATGCAACTAAGGACTACAAAAGGAAGAATAGTTTGGTGTCGCCACCAAACTACGTTTTGCATGTTGCAACACTGACCAGAAATTTAAACGAAATTCTGGGCAAAAACTCATTCAACCACATGCAGTCACGAAAACCCGTCACGTCCGGCCTCCTATTATCTCTCGCTAATGAAAACATGGATGACTTTACATTTTTCCTCCTCTCCCACCTTTCTCCTTTCTGTTTTTGGCAATTGTAGTGCTCCATGACCCAGTTTCGTATCCTATCGTCGACGTACATCTCTAGTTCACACTTAATTTTAATATATTTGCACTTAACTTCCAGTTCCCGAAAGTGATCATTGTCTTTGCCCTTCGCCGCCTCGAGGTGCCGGGGTGGTACATCTCATTTGCATTTCACTTTTCGGGAAGTTTCTTCAGTATATTCGCCACGAAGTCAATCGCCTGGGAATAGAAGGCGTGAGAGAAGGTACGAAGCAATGAAACGCAATGCCGACGAGTAATCAGTGGTCATTAGGGAAGACAGTGATGTCGATCCTTCAGGATACTTGGACACATTACCGCCAGGACGGTAGGGCTGTTAGCATATTTTTCCTTTTTTTTTTTTTAGAGAACATCTTGAGTAATGGCTAAATCGTGCCAGCAACGTGTCAGAGAATTCCACCGACGTTTGCCCTCCGGCATCTTGAGTGTGTCTTCAAGAATAGATGCAAGAGGCGTAATGCTTCGACCTTTGTCCGTATGTGCTGGTATGATGAGTTCAAACTAACGAACGTGATTCAGGATTCAGGCACGTTGTAGGCGTGTTCCATGGAAATTTTCTGCCACCAAAGTGTAGTCTGTTCCTCATTCCCGCGGACTTCAACCAGAAATCCGCTTAGCACTACTCGGAGCCATCGTATTTAACTTTGCTTGGTAGTTTCAAATGTCCCCTTAATGAAAGCGTTTCCACCTTGGATTGCAGAATTACAATATTTCTCGTTTCATTAATCCTTAAACCTTTGCTGGTTTCCAGTCACTCGTTGCACATCCAACGGTGCGAGAATCGTCACCCTTGGTCGAAGCTGTTCACTTAGTTACCACCCATGACCACATTGTTTTTCGACGATTCCTCCAGGTTCGTCATGCATATGTACACCATCATCTTTGTCGGTTCGCATTCTCCTTCCATCGTCCTTTCTCGTCGACAAGTTGAAAAGTTTCGTAATTAAAATTTAAATAAATTATAGGATCCCCAGCCCTAGTAAGGGGCGAACAGAGAAAGGAGAGGAAGAGCGAGTGGCATGTGCCACAGGTTTAGGGGACGAATAAAACTATTGTGATCGTCCTGTTGTACCAATTGCTCCTCAGCGACCGTTTCCGTTTGTTAAATGCTGGCAAGTCGACAAGGACCGAGCACTTGAGCTTGAGACGAAAAAGATTCGATAGAGGAATCTGGAAGCCATCAGATGCAATTAAAATTGAAGTTAGTTTTCTCTATTCTCTATCTTCAGATGTCCTGCGAGGCAGTGAAGGAGAGGAATTCGAGTTTAATTTTGGTAATTGGTTTAGTTTCATTCGTTTCGAATTGGAGACTTTGACTCAAGTGTCAATGATACCAATTGACGTCTGCATTGAGGAAGATTTGGTTGCTCCTTTTGGTGGTGGATAGCTGGTCAGGGGTAGGATTTGTTTGCAAGTTTCATTTTCACTTTGCATGGGCTCAAGGCTCCGCTGCATAAAACCTGCAATGTAGCTTCGGATGAACTGGGATAGATGGTATGTACTCAAAGAACCATTAGAACGGTCATCATGTCGGCCCCAAGGGTGCACCAACATGCGAGAGCAAAGTCGGGATAGTCGCAGAGTAAATGCTCTTCCGTGTCATCCTCCTCGCACAAGTAGGCGTCTCACTGATGCCAAGCACGCAGCGATGCTTAGCAAAAGTGTAGTGGCCTGTAATGCATCCCACACGGTTGTGTGTATTAAACGCCTAATCGTTAAAATAGAAAATAACCGTGGACGCAGGTGGACCTAGAGCGGGTTCAGGTCCTGCGAAACTCTCCTCTGAACCCATTCTGTCGAGTTTTACAGAGATTTCATTTCCTGGGACCCCAAAGTAACCTGGAACCCATACAAGCCTCAGTGAATTAAGTCTACCGACTCTTTTCAAAAAGGTCTTGAGATTTGCACTATTTTGGAGCTAGTTGAAGAGTGGAATACCGCTTTGAGTGCAGCTTGGCTGTCACTGTAGACGCATATGCTTTTTCCCAACCACCTGTGCTTCACAACATAGTGCATGGCCACTAGGATCGCGTATATCTCTGATTGAAAGACAGACATATGTCTTCCTAACGGGAAGTGCAGCCGGATGTTTTCGCGCTCAAAAAAAAACCCCAGCTCCGGACCCCCGCCCAGACCTGGAGCCATCCGTGAAAATGCGAAGACTATCTTTTCCAGGTTCAGTATCTAGCCAAAGCCAGTCTACTGACTGGCCATGGAACTCAACTGTGAAATTACAGCGTAGTAAGATAACGGGTGCCAATGCGTCAGAAGGCCCACCGCTACAGGGGTCGCAGGACATTCCTGTTATTCCTGCGCGAATTCTACCAAAAGCCAAAGAGACATGGCTTTCAGTACCATGAGGTGGGAGGTTCATCATAGCATCTAGAGCAGCGCCCGGCAGCTGTACGGGCTGTAGCTGAGACAAGCCGTTCTTCGGAGTTTGCTGAAAGAGGCTACGACGTGTTTACGTGCTAGCCTGTTACACCAGACAACCGATGCATATGAGATTGCCGGCGATAAGCACCACGTTTTGCCAAAAGCTTTGGTGTTTCTTAACTCAACATGCTTTGACCAAAGAGGCCTCCTATCTAAGGCAACTCCCAGGTACTTAGCTTCCTTGGACCCCGGGATGGTAGTGCCTTTTAGTACCAGCTGAATCATGTCAGTATATTTCCTCCTTATCGTGAAGAGAACGACATCGGTCTTAAGAGGATTAACCAACAGCCCATTTCTTGTACGCCAATCATCCATCACATTAATGTCGCCTGTGCTTTGAGATGGACAATCGTTAAGCATGAGCCGGCAGAAAGAACGGCCACATTATCCGTGTAAGCTTGGGCATAGATTCCGGAGGCATTGAGAGCATCAAGCAGAGAGTACACCATCATGTACCATAACAGCGGAGACGGGACGCCGCCTTGCGGGCAGCCCTTCAGGATACACAACGAGCCGATGGCGATCTGATTTCCCGGGAAATGAGTCTAAAGCAGTAAACTAAGAGTTTCCGCTTTAGATTCGGTAGAGGTACCATCAGATTTTCTGAGTCCATCCAGTTTTCTCGATTTTCCCCGTTGAAGGACTTATTCAACCTGCTAGTTGCACTCAGAGATTTGGTTCCTTCGCAGAAGGTCTTATAAGATTCATTTTTCGATTTGCGAATAAGCTTCTTATATTCTTTCTGCTGCAACCGATACTTGTTCCAGTCATCTTCCGAATTGGATTTAAGCGATCTGTTCAGAAGACTTCTGCCTTCTCTGCTCTGAGACTTTGAAGCTCGACATTCCACCAGGGAACCAATTTCCTGCAGGGGGGTTTGCTGAAAGGACATGCGAGTTCAAAACTATTGGCGATGACGCTATTCAGGCTACGAACCAATTGTTTCTTTCTAAGTTTAGGTAGGGCCTGAGTTGATCTCTCAAACTCCACTCTAAACCGTACCCAGTCCGTCTTTCTCGGATTCCATCTGGGTTGGAAGGAAGTGATCCTACAACTAAGGCGGAATTCGATACGTATATGGACCGACTCTCCAGATAGTGATGTCCTTCACATATTTGTTGGATAGGGTCAGACCCACCAAGGCTGAAGTAGGGGCGTGAATCGTACCTACATTTCAGAGTCGTGACCGAGACGTCATCCCCCCAACAACCGGAATAGAACCCTTTTTCTTCAGAGAGACCTTACTCCCCTCTTAAGAATAGATAATCCAAACCCTCGTGTCAAGCCCTGGATTTTACGAGCGTAAATGCGCAGCACGTGACCGAGGCGTCATCCCCCCAACATCCGGAGTAGAACTCTTTTTCTTCAGAGAGACCTTACTCTCCTCTTAGGAATAGATAATCCAAACCCTCGTGTCAAGCCCTGGATTTTACGGGCGTAAGCGCGCAGCACATTCAACTTTTTTCCAAGTTTCTCCGGAATCCGGCAGATGGCGCGTTTTACTTTCGAGAGACTAACTAGCTGGTAGGTCGCAGTTCTCAGAGGAAGCATTTCCGGCACCATGTACCGATGTCTGTTACTGCTTTGAGGAACAGCTCACCACGCATGTGCCATTCATCAGAGTAGACTCCTCTACTTGAACACAGAAACCCGTTGCCGGAGCTAGCTCCAGTAGACGATCCTCGCAGTGTTTGCTATCTGCGTCGGTCATTTTACTGTGACTGCCAGCTTTCCCTATCCTGACCTTTTCAGTGAAATGGACACCTCTCTATAAGAGGACTGCTTTTCTCGACCCCTTACGGTCCTCAGGATCTCCTTCTCGAAGGAAGGCGTTTTGTTGTGTGATATTTCTTGGTTTTCTTCGCCTTCTGGCCTGTGCTTTGATCCTTATGGGTCGCTCCATATACCGATTTCCTATCACCCCGTCTTCCGTTTGTGGGCGCTGTGTCCTTTTTTGGTTTAAACACCTGCTTCTTTCGGACACTGCTCTGGGGCAGGCTTGCCGGTTTGGGAGTTTCTAGGATCCGTAACAACTTTGCCTTTTGCGTTTAGAGTCTGCTTGTCAGCACCGCCACCTTTTTCGACGGCAGCGGCGGCCATAGCAGGATTATGATGATTATCTGGGGTAGCCGTGGTGCAGTGAAGGTCTATAGTCGTTTCGTAGCCAATGAATGCAATTCCTATACGGAAAAAACTATGCAACACAGTTGTGAATGGGATGTGATCAAATGTACTGCTGCATGCATAACACTCACAGTATATGGTCAATTCATATTCATCCTCTGCATATGCATTATAACCCCTAAAGTGCATGAAACAATTGCTGAGAATTATAACCAACGCGGAATTCGGCCGGCTCTTGGCCATCCCTGAGAGTAGGGAACTAACATCTACGACCCAAACCACTGCACTCCGTTCAGGTTGTGTGTCAAACCATTCACCATAAGAGTATAAAACTCTTGAACCTGCCTGCGCGAAATTTCCCCACTCCCTGTTACCCTCCCACGCACAACGTTCGGAATGGAATAAGGCCTTAGCCTTGAGTATGGGTGTGACTATAAAAAAAAAAAAAAATTAACGCTTCCGGCCCCGTCATTTCGGGAAGTGGAAAATTCCTATTGGGCGAGAAAGAGAGTTAGAGGCGCATGATGAAAGTGCTGGCATACTTGTGTCTCTTTCTGCTCCGCGCACCACCGAGAGGGGAGGTGACCTCAGATAAGGGGTTAGGCTCGGTTTCGATAGGAAATATCTCCGCCAACCTAACCCTCTTAGCTGGTTCCCCCAGAGGTTTAGCCTCGACCATTGTGCTTTCGACTTTGTCAGCCTCTTTGCGCAATTTTCGGGCATGCCTCTTTCCCCTACTTTCTTGGCACTTAGCCGCGCATTCAGCAGTACGTCCCAATTCTGGAACGCGTTCAGCCACTGTGGTTTCCCATACCACGCCATCGTCGGTGTCGCCTTCGCTAGACGCTCAGTCCGACCAAGTGGTCAGACAGTGAACCGCAGAAGTCGATGCTGGGCTGCCGGGAAGTTCGAAATGAATGGTGGGGCATCCATAATCCTTGCCCCGGCCGTGGTCAAAAAGATCGGGAATAGTTTTTCGCTGTTGCGGGTGCCACTTCGAGTACCAAAATCCTTTTGTTTATCTATTCATTTTTCGGTCGTCGAGTATTCTTTCGAGATCTATGACCTCTTAGGCCTCCCGCTACAACAGGGCGCCCTAATTTTTTCATATATACTTGAACATCCTGCTTAGCTTTATAACTTCTCAAAATTTAATATGCGTACTCCATCATTGCTCCTATAAAATTTTTTTTACATTTTCGACCCAATGAAGTCAGTTTCAGGTTTTTAGTTATTTTTTCTGATGCAAACTAAGACACCCCGTTGAATCTTGCTTGGTTGCCTTATTGAAAAATCAATGAAAATGTACTTAATTGCTTGTCAAGTTATACATTATATAACATCTTGGGGTCCAAAGAAGAATTTCTCTTTATTTGCTTACAAAGTTGAACACCCTGACCGACAGAACTATGTCTTAATTGTATAAAATCAATGAGGTATGATGGTCTTTATTGAAATTTCTCTCAAAGTTGCATCTATAACACCTAACACGATTGTTAAGCAGACTTTTCTTACAAATTTTAAGGTAAGCCCTATACCACAGTGACTGAATCCTCATTTAAAGCAGTTTCTCAAAAGCCGCGGCTTTTCAATTCTGCTTTTTCGACATCTTAAATTCCGACTCATTGCTTCGCTTTTGTGCAAGTCAATATCAGCCTTCACCTCCATTCAATACGTTGCCATTAAATATTTCCACAACACGCACTCAAAAGGCTGAGGAAGCTGAAAAGTTTTCCATTTAATCCAATCACCCGACCTTACCACCCCTACCTTTGCTTCATTAAAGAATGCATCGAGTGTGGAGGATGATCCCAAGAAGTATCACTCGCACAGCACTGAGCATCAAGCGCCGAGTACTCGTGTAACATCAGATCTCGCCCGAAAATTCATTACTCTACCGCCCTGGGTGTCCTTTTGGTTCAACCTGATTATGTAATCCTATTACCCCAAGACTCAACCGCTCGCTTGTTCGCCTGTATGCACACACACACACCTTCAACTTTGCCTATTTCTTGAATGAAGACGGAAACAAAACTCTCAACCGAAGTAGTGCTTAAAGTAAAAAATTTAATTCATCCTTGTTCATCCTTGCTACCGCTGCTCTTAATCTCCCCCCAAGCATCCGAATAAGTGTGTTTGGGGTAGCAAGAGGAAAAGTTTCTTCTCGCCCAGCGTTTTCGACTCCTTTACAACAATATGATCCATGTGTTAGTGGCAAGGATGAGTGTAAGTTTTGTGCAGAAAAACAAAAAAACAAAAAGGAAATTTGTGAAATCTATGAAATCTGTCAGGACTAAGTGAAAATTCCATTAAAAAAGTTTCTTTTTACATCTTTCCGGAGCTTGCTCCTAAGATGCATGGCATGTGGAACACACGAAGGTGACACGGCGCCATATGAGACACGTGTGAGTTACGTGCAGTAACTCGATTCCTTGGTGCAACAAAGTGTTGCAAAACATTTTTAATGACAAACACCAAATGAATTATGACAAACACGAACGGTTCCAGAGTCTCCCCAGTCTCCAAGGTCCTGTGCATATAAACAACATCATCTGATTGAAGATGCTTTTAGCGCCTTCATCACAGATTCCCACATCTCATAAATGCAAGGATTGCCCCATATACATACATATGTATGTATAAGCATCCTGGTAGCTGGATAAACATCTATCCACTTAAACGGAACGCAATTGCCTTTTAATGACATTGTTATGCTAAGAAATTCTAATTCGTAGCACTCTCCCAGGACACAACTGGCAGTGGAATAGACTATATCACTGCTAACATGGTTGTGGCAGAGTAGTTAGCTGATTCCTACCCAAAATGCCTCCATACTGCTACAATACCTGCTACCTGGCGTTGTACACTTTGCAAATTAACAATTCAAATTTTAATTACGGAACTGCTACTACTACTACTACTCCTGCCGTTGTTCGAGTCCTTGTTGCCAGTACTCGTATGAAAGCTTTTATGTACACACGCCAATGGGTGTGGTGAAGAAGTTGCAACATTCTTATCGCTTAACATCCCCGATACACAGGATGATACTATTGCACATGCAACCCCTTCATTAGGATAACTTTAATATCCTGATTACAACATAATTACATCCTTGCACATATACTTGCACACCCGCCCTCGCGTGAAGGCAAGCGAACTGCATTAACGACGATAAGGAAGAAGAACTTTTTCGAAAAAGGATACGAGGATATGTGATGCAACATTCGATAGCTGTGCAGCTATCCCGGTATCCTGGTGCTACTAATTGAATAAAGGGATTTCATTAGGCTACACATTGTGCAGTAATTAGATTGTCCCGTTATGTGTAATTGAAAAGCGGTCATCTGACCCACTCCATAGTGATGATGATGATGATGGCATGCGGTGAATGGGAACTCGAGTTGATCGAAGTGGTTTGGTAGTTCGAGCGAAGCACCTTGAACGCAATTAACGCTTGACTCGTTGATTCGTGATGAATGTGAATAGTACATAGTCCTTGTTGCTGGAGTCCTTGTAGTTATGGTTAATTAGGTGTGGTTGGAGGAGGTCCGAATCTGTGTGAGGTGGTATGCGGACTATGAGGAGATGAACTTGAGTGATTATTGGTTAATTTTCAATCAGTCAATTGAGGCGATTGCACTTCGTTGATGCATTCAAGCAGCCGGTGATGTTTCACCTAAGGTGAGGAGGAGTCTGCATTTTGAATTTTGGGAGTGCTGTTGTGTGACGCAAGCATGTAGGTATTTAAAAGGAACCTCAAACATGTAGGTCAACAAAGCCTCTGTCTTATGCGCTTGATTTTTTCCAGCTTATCTTCTCAGAAGCAGTTTCTCTGTACCAGTCTCCGTAGTTCCGTAGTGCTACAGGGAAAATGAACAACGCTTATTCGGATGCGATCGCTCTCAACCTGGCGAGATGCTAGCAACGATCCCTGTTTAAATGCCCGGGACAAGTTGACATACGGCCTCCTCGCGGCGCCCTCTCGATAGCCTCTTTAACAACCGTTGGGAGGTGAACAAACGTATGTAGCGACAAAACCCCGACCAGAATGGCGGTTGTGCGGCGGGCTAACAATCCACCCACGTAAAAAACCCAAAAGTTATGAATGAGCAAGATGCCACGGATACACGGACGGATACTCGACGATGACAACGCACGAAAAAGGAACACGATTTGCGAGTATGCTCCAGGAATGCCAGAACCCTGTACACTCCCGGAGCTGTTCATAATCTAGAAGGAATCCTCACGCAGTACAAGGCGGATATTACTGCGGTCCAGGAAATGCGCTGGATAGGAAACGGCATGATTAGGAAGAAAAATTGCGACATTTATTACAGCTGTCACAAAAGGTTGCACTTACTGGGATGCGGATTTGTCGTGGGAAAGCGGTTAAGGTCGAAGGTCATCGACTTTGAACCTATAAGTGATCGCCTGGCTGTGATCCGCATCAGAGGCAGATTTTATAACATCAGCCTTATATGTGCACACGCCCCTACCGACGAGGCTGAAGACCCTATCAAGGAGGACTTGTATGACCTCCTGGACAACGCCTACGGAGCTTGTCCGGAGTACGATGTAAAAATCGTGCTCGGGGACTTCAACGCCAAAGTCGGTAAGGAGAACACCCTTGGCGGAGTGATCGGAAAGCACAGCCTCCACGATAGAACAACAGATAACGGCTTTCGGCTCGCTGACTTTGCGACAGCTCGTAATGCGGTGATAAGTAGCACAAGATTCCCTCGCAAGCGAATCCACACAGCAACCTGGCGATCTCCGGACGACCGAACCGCCAACCAAATCGACCATATGCTCATTGACGCAAGGCACTCATCAAACATCCTGGATGTGCGAACATTCAGAGGGCTAATGTCGACTCTGACCACTTCCTCGTAGCAGTAAGATTCAGAGCTCGACTGTCCAATGTCAGAAAGCTGCACCAGCCCATTAGGAGGAGGTTCGACATTGGGCGCCTGAGCACACCGGAGGTTGCCAGAGTCAACAGGGAGCAGCTGTGCGAAAGACTCTACGGTATGCCTACGTCGAACACAAATGCCAATTCGACGCATAAGGGAACAGGACAAATTCCACTACCTCAGCTCCACTGCAGCTCAGTTGAGTGCTTCGCAGCCGTACACGGATGAGTCAATGGCAGTAGCTTGGGAACTTCTCACCAACCGGTATGAAAACAAGCGGCACATAATTCAAGAACGTCTAGACAGGGTGCACAATCTACAGCCAGCTCTACCCATATATCCAGCCTCTCTCAACGAAATCCTCATCACAGTCACAGAAGTCACAAAAACTCTTCAACTTCTCGGAGCGGAACAAAATATGTTACGAGAAAAGGATGGTACGGCCGTGCCGCTTTTTTGCTCGACTTGGCAGGGGCACTGCCGTGCCCCCAGATGTGGGAGTGTTTTCTGGTGAATTTGATACAGCGAAATCTCGATCGGTCCTCACCAGAGTCTGGAGGGAGAACTCTGTTGGATTCTCTACAACATACCCATGCTATAAGGACATTGATTCATATCTAAACGACCTTGTGACTTATGCAAGGAACTTCATTTTATTGTCACATGTCCCAAGTTTAGAGACCTTAAGGTATCAGGCAGGCGGCAGCTGGTTATAGGAAAAGCATTATGCCTTAATTGCTTAAGTCCACATTCAGCACGGTCATGGAATGGATAGCTCTGCAAGGTGTGCAACGGAGAACATGATATGATGTTGCATGATCCATCACGGCAACCTCCACCTATGGCTTCTACTTTGGCACAATCGACACAATGAGGGTAAGCTACAATGGTCTAGTCATCAACTGATGATAACTACGATGAATTTGATTTATTGATCTCGGGAGTTACCAGTTCAAGTCATAGGAGATTGCCCGGCTAGGTGTACTCCTTAGAGTACACAATGTGAACGTAATTTTTAAAGGCTCGCTCTGTGATCAGGACACTTTCAAAACGATTTTGCTACCTAAAGCCTCTAGAAGCGAAACACAATCTTCATTGCCATATTAAGGTACTTAAGCTGGCCGCTGACACCGAATTCAATTAATCCATTTCATCCACAACCCCAAACCATCGTCACCTTTAAGTGATGACAATCAATTTCAAACTGCCTAAAGTGCATTGGGTGAACTCTCATCCACTCACCGATTGTACGATTGTGGTTTGAAGTAGGCATCAACGAACTACTCCTAGGAATTCGAAGTTTGATTTAGTTTCAAAGATGAAACGTTCAACCGCAATCTCGGAGTTTTGAGATGAAACCCCTTCAGGCGAGTTTCCTTGTATTCCAGTTCCACATGGAAGGAGCAAGCAGAATCCCTGTTGTGCAGGAGTTTATTGGTTTTCATGGAAAAGGTATTCAATATCGAAAGTTTCTTATTCTCGAATGGTCATCAGGTATGGAAAGTTTTGTCATATTCCATAGGTAGGAGCACCAATCGGGTCTTCAATTATTACAGTTTACAGAAGACCTCAGACAAGTATCGACTTATTCCCAATGATATGAATCAATGACTGTAAATCGAAGCTCTCCCAGTCCTAGGATAAGGAAGTAAAAAGGACAAAACAGCTTTCCCATGAAAATTAAATTAAACTGTCAATAAGCAAACTAAAATCGATAAATCGACATCCCGCTGCCAGGACAATTCGCAAAAGGATTCCTAAATAAATTCCAATATCATCCTTTCTCCGTTGTATTGTTCTTTCCGACAGCTATTTCTTCTTCCTCTACTTCTCCGTCTCCGTTTGTAAGGTATCTCTTATGGCTTAGGATGGCTTAGGATAAACATGAAAATTCCAGTATCAGGAAAAAATAAACCAAATCTCACTCGTGTCTGCATTCTCAGCCAAGCGGAATGGAGTCTTTCCATTTTAAATTCCAAGCCAACAAGAAAGAGGAAAAAAAGGACAATCAGGACGAGTATGATGACGGTTATAATAATGACGACGGGGAAGATGTTGATACCGACTCGATTCTTGGAAGCAAAAATTCTTCAGAGAGGCGAAAAGGATTTCCCACGGATTTATCCTGACTTTAATGTCCTCTCTCGAAGATCCCTTAAGCCTACAGCACCACGTACAGATGAACATATGTATAGTGTGGGCTTTAGTAGTAGTTGCTACCCCCTTGCCTCTTGTTCGGGCTGATATTAATATAGTACGACCGTTTATGCCAGAGGATATGCATAAGTCGGTGCGCTTGAATCCTTTTGCGAAATGTGGCGATTTGTGTGGAAGCTCTTGCGTCCGATATGGGAATTTAGATGAGAACATATATAGCACTCTTCATCCCCTATCCACGATTCGACCATAGCTCTAGAACGGGCCTCCAATACCTTAGCGTAGACTTTACCGGGGGCACTCAAAAGAGATATGCTCCAATAGTTCTTCTTCCTCTTCTTCTTTGGTGGCGTTACAGCCCATGAAGGACCAGAGCCAAGCTTCTCTTCAATCACCCATGTTGTGTGTGATTTATTTTTTCACACAGTTGAAAGGGACCTACAATTTAATGCCGATTCCGAACGGCGTGAGTCGAGAAGCTTTTTCATGGCAAGTTTACTACGGGGGGTTTTGCCAGTACCCCGCCGAGGAGGAACGTCGCGAAATAAACATTCGATGGCGTTGGTGTTATCGGGATCCGAACTCGCTCATCGTGCGCCAGAGTCCAACACACTAACTGCACTACGGCGCAGTGGCGTGGACAAATCCGAGGTTATGGTTATTTCCAGAACGCCTGTCCAATGCACTCTACATATTAGTGGAGTCCCATTGAAGCAGGTGAAGAAGTTCAAATATCTTGGGGTCTTCTTCACGGGTGATGGGAGGAGTAATACTGAGCTTTCCTGCAGAATTGGCAAGCGGGCTCAAATTTTAAAACAGCTTGGAAGATCTGTAATCAGGAAGACCGAGCTTGGTGTCAAAGCCAAGTTAGCGGTTTTTAACCCAGTACTTGTTCCAACTCTCACCTATGGTCATGAAATTTGGGTATGACCAATCAATAAGATCGCGGATACGAGCTGCTGAAATGAGATTTCTTCGTGCTGTTATGGGAGTTACTCGCCGGGATAGGGTAAGAAGGACGGCAGTGCACGCTGCTTCTTCGAACGGAAAGGGCTATGCTTCGATGGTTTGGTCACGTGAGACGAATGTCGCCATTATCATGACTTTCGAAGCGTGCCTTGGATGCAATACCATCAGGCAAGCAACCGCTTGGCAGACCCAGGACGAGGTGGTTGGAGCAAGTCCAAAAGCTCGCCTGGATGCGCTTGGGCATACATATGTAGCTCCTGATGAGTTAGAGTCGATAGCGGAGGATCGAGTGGCTTGAAGATCCCGCGTGCCACCACTGAACATATGTGTGTGCGTTTACAGGGTTTTCCAATAGGGAATTGACAACTTTGAGTTCAATTTGTGAACGCACCCTTTCACTAATCGGAGTTGGTGACCGCAACTTTAAGAGCGTTGGTCAATAAGCAAAATGCGCGTTATTGGTCGGGTGAAAATCCACATGTGCTTCATGAATCACCACTTCATCTTTTTGTGTGGATGAACTGTTAACTGTTAGGTGCGGTTTGCATGCCGGCGGCGTTATTGGGCCATATTTTTTTCGTCGACGTTAGGCTAGGTTAACGTGGTAGACATAAGCCACACGTAGGCCGGAGTCGGCCCATTGTGATACCACCTGGATCAAGTTACCCTGATCAGCTACCTGAGAACCAACCGGTGCTTCTGATGAAGCGATGGAGCTGAGCTTTTTTTTGATCTGCGAGCTCACTTAGATTGTCAAAGAAGGGCCCGCCGAGGTAGATAGTCCTGGGATTCGCAAAAGAGGGACATGAGCAGAGGAGGTGGTGTATTGATTCCTTCTCCTCCTCGTCCATGCAGCCGCTACAGAAGTCAGTAGTACTTAGGGTTGCCCTTTTGGTTGCCACTAGGTCGCTGGTTCGTCCAGCGACCAAATTTGTTTTGTGATAAAGCCGATATTACTCTCATTCCACTTGAGGTTGGTCGCCTCTATGGTTTGAAGTTTTATCATGTGCTTTACCGTACTTATTGGTGTTTCTAGGTAACCGAGGGTAGGTGGGCTGAGTGTGCTCGACCCCAACTTGCGAAACCGTCAGCCGCGCAGTCACCTGGAATATCCCGGGAACCCACAGTACTTTAATGTCGAACTGTTCAGCCATCTCATTCAGAGATAGGCGACAGTTAAGAGATGTCTTTGTGGGTTTCCACGGCCAAGGACTTTATCGCAGATTGGCTGTCCGTGCAAATGATAATATCCTTAGCGGATATTACATTGATCCTGAGCCATGCAAGGGCCCCCGTTATCGCTTAGAGCCATCGGTATAAAAAGAGATCGAGTCCTTTGGTATGACTTTCCTTCAGCCCATTCCTTTCTGGATGGAAAGACAACTTCGAAGTGCCTAGTGAACACATTCTGGGGGATGATGTAGTCAGTGTCCATGGGTACTTTGAAGTGTTTTAGAATGGTGGTATGGCCTTTTTGTGATGTGGGCCATTTTTTTATGCTCCTCACCCATAGGGCCGCGCAGGCAGCAACCTGCTTGCTGAAAAGGTTCAATGGTAGAAGATGTAATAGAATATTTAGGGCCTCTGTGGGTGTTGATCTGATCGCTCCGCTTATGCAAAAGCTGGCCGATCTTTGTACCTTCCCCAGATGGCTTCGATTGACTGCCTTATCCAGAGCAGTCCACCAGACTACGACGCCATACAGCAGGATTACTGCTGTGTAGAGCCAGTGCATAATGCTTGGTTGGAGACCCCACTTCCTGCCCACAACTTTCTTGCAGCTGTAGATGGCAACAGTTCCTTTCTTGACGCGAGCAAGAATGTTGGGTTTCCAATTCAGCCTCCTGTCGAGGACTAGGCCTAGATATGTATTTAGGTTGCTTTGTGATTATTAGTTGGCTTCCACCCAGTCTCGGTGGGTTGAGGGGCGGAATTTTATATTTGTTAGTAAGCAGTGCTAACGCAGTACGCATAGAGTGCTGGGAAATTTTTCTGTGGCGACAACAGCAATGTCATCTGCATAGTCGGCCACAGCGTACCCTTCCTGTTCAAGCAACTGCAATAGTTCGTTGACCACCACGTTCCAGAGGAGAGGGGAGAGTACTCCACCCTGTGGTGTACCTCTGCTTACCATTCTAGTGGAGACGGCACCAGCGAAGTTGGCTTTGACGATTCTTTGTGTTAGCAGCTGTCATACCAGTTCCATTGCTGATCAGACAGCGCTTTGATGACGGCCCATGGCTCCACATTGTTAAGGGCGCCCTCAATGTCGAGAAAGGCGACTGGAGGATATTCCTTACGTTCCAGTGATCTTTCTGTTTTGCTGACCAGTGAGTGGAGTGCCGTTTCCACCGATTTGCCTTTGTTGAAGGCATGTTGGTTATCCGACAGCCTTCCTGAGATGCAGCTATAACGATGTGTGCGTCTAAGATCTTCTCTAGAGTTTTTAATAGAAAAAAAGTAAGACTAATAGGCCTCGAGTCATTTGCATACATGTGGGAGCTTTTGTCTGATTTGGGTATGAAAATGACTTTGGTTACCTTCCACTTGCTGGGGATGTAGGATAGGGAGAGGCAACCCTTGTATATGACCACAAGCCAGGGGAGGGTGATATCTGCTACCTGCTGGAGCTCAGCTGGTATGACCCCATCCGGTCTTGGGGACTTGTAGGGTTCAAAGCTTTTTATAGCTCATAAGACGACGATAACGATCATCACGTTACTGTAAGTGGCCAGCGTAATCTTGCCATGATTACCGATTACTTTTGGCCCGAATTGGAAGATATGGACTTGGACGACATGTGGTTTCAACAGGGTGGTGCCACAAGCCACACAGCACACGATACAATCGACTTATTGAATAGTAAGTTTGACGAGCGTGTTATCTCTAGAAATGGGGCAGTCGATTGGCCGCCTCGTTCGTGCCATTTAACTCCTCTAGACTAGTTTCTTGTGGGCTACGTTAAGTCATTGGTTTATGCCAACAAGCCGACTACGTTGGAAGAGCTCAGAGCTAACATTGAACGCGAAATAGTGGCCGAAATGTGTGACCGAGTCATCGAAAATTGGGTCCAAAGAATCGACCGCTGCAAACGTCCCCGCGGTGACCATATGAACGAGGTCGAGTTCCATTCATAGATGTTCTGATTGTACCTTAAGCCGATGATAAAGTTTTCGCCGATCGCTTGCGTTTTATTTAAAAGAAAGGTTGTCAAGTCCTTATTTGAAAGCCCGATGTGTTCATTTATAGCATAGAGTTCTTGGAGTGAGAAGTATGGATGCATATCCGTGGAAACCACAATCCGTCCATCTAATCTAGTTAACTGAAAACCTCAGTTCCATTCAATGAGGTCAATATTCATTTTATTTCTTATCATGTCCAACTGCACATGTGTTCACGCCACCCACTACCATTCGAATGATAAGCAAAAACTCAAACAACGATTTACACACTCCCACCCATTGTATCTGCTACGACTCCGCAGGCTGCATCGTTCGAGAAGAACACACTCTCCAAACGTCCAAACTAAACATTCAACATGCAGTTGAGTTTTATTTCTCGTTTGTTTTAGCCATGTAGGAAGCATCCTGGATTCCCTGGGCCTCCCCTGGGTGAAGGAAGAACGCTGTACCTAAGGAGCCGTCTATCTTCAAAGTTAGATAGGTATAAGGACTCATGAAACTATTTCTTCAGCATTACTTTCCTTCTATCCCCATGATATCATATACGGAATATGGAACTGTTTAATGGTGTGTACACAATCGTCCTGGGATTTGCTATCGAGAGCAACAAATTCCCAATTGACCAAAAAAATAATAAAAAAACCGGAAGACGTGCCGGACTTTGAGAACCATATTTCTCGGACGGCAGATACAACAAACACCAGCAAGAGGGAAATGTGAAACTTTCCTAAGCCAATCAATGGGGGATTTCATTTGCCAGGACGAAAGAACAGGAATGGGAAAGAAACAGACAAAAATGGTGCTTGTATCGGGAGCATATGGAGAAGTTTTGAATTTGTATCTTGTTTCTCGAAGAGAAAATACTCTGATCAATCATCGGAATTAGGGAAATGGTTTCAGCCTAATGGATGATGGAAGACGTGACATTAAGCGTCGGACTAAAAAATACGAAAACAGATTTTCGAGAAGTTCTTTTTGAAATTCAAATTTATCTGGAAACTTCGATAACTAGGACAAACAATCAGTCAAGTACGTTGTCCGAATTCTAGAATGAATGGTGTCAACATTTCTTCCCCTGGGATGTATGCGAAACGACTCCCTGAAGTAAAAGAATTCGTCACCTTCAAGTTGATAGATAGATATGGGCTGCCGGTATGTCGGAGCTTCTTTAAAGGTAGTCGACCTGACACGCTGCCGTATGTGACTATGCCATTTTGGTTGGAGCTTTTCTCTGGAGCTTTAGACGAATGATTCAGACACAAGTATTTGTTGTTTGTCGAAAGCGGAAACTCGGAATTTCGTACTCAATGCGGCGTAATCGTCGTCGAAGCTTAAGTGAGTGATCACAGGTCCACGGCAGTCTCCTAGGGATTAAGTTACTGACTTGACTACGATTCCTGGTATACTTCTGGGGCGAAGTTAGTCAAGTGAAAAATCCTTCACAAGGACTACTTAGGAGCTCAAAGAAGGAGAAAAGAAGCATAAGAGGTTTACGGTATAGGCATGGGCAGGTATAGGCATGGGCAACTGACTCATAGTCAATCCATTTGTGCCGGGCTATTGGGAAAATTCTGATAAAGTCATTAAGGCAAACTTAAACCGCTTGAACTGAATTGAATTGAAGAAATCAGGGTGTGTTACATCGAGACACTAGTACTGCGACCATAAAGGTCTATTGTACCCCTTCTTTGCTTTGGGACTTAAGAGCTGTACACAAAAATTTGTCAGCATCTCCAGATGTGGGCAAGAAGTGGGGTTTCCAACCAAGCATTATGCACTGGCTCTACACAGCAGTCATAAAGCCATCCTCCTGTTTGGCATCGTAGTATGGTGGATTGCTCTGGACAAGGCAGTATATCGAAACCTTCTGGTGAAAGTACAAAGATTGTGCAGTTTATATATAAGCGGAGCGATCAGATCAACCTCAATGGAGGCCCTTAATATCCTATTACATCTTCCACCGTTGGACCTCTTCAGCAAGCAAGTTGCTGTCTGCGCGGCCCTGCGGATTAGGGGCATAGGAAAATGGCCCACATCACACAAAGGTCATACTACCATTCTTAATCACTTCAAAGTACTCATGGACACAGACTACATCATCCCGCAGAATGTGTTTACTAGGAACTTCGAAGTTATCTTTCCATCCAGAAAGGAATGGGCTGAAGGGAAAGTCATACCAAAGGACTCGATTTCCCTCTATACCGGTGGCTCTAAGATGGAATCGAGTGTAGGTAGTCTTCTCCAAGGAACTTAACTTCAACCTATCACTCAGACTCCCAAATCACTGCAGTGCGTATCAAGCAGAAATAACAGCGATAACGGAGGCCCTTGCATGAGTCAGGATCATTGTAATATCCGCTAAGGATATTATCATTTATACGGACAGCTAATTTGCGATAAAATCCCTGGCAGCGGTAACCCACAAATCAAATACATCCCTTTATTGCCGCCTATCTCTAGACGAGATGGCTGAACAGTTCAACATTAAAGTACTGAGAGTTCCCGGGCATAGGGATATTCCAGAATATCCCTATGCCCGGGAACTCACTGCGTGGCCGCCGAAATCGCCAAGTTAGGGTCAAGCATACTCAGCCTACCTATCCTCGGGTACTTAGAAACAGAAATAAGTACGGTAAAGCACATGATAAAACTACAAACCATAGAGGCAACCAACCTCCAATGGAATGAGAGTAATATCGGCTTTAGCACTAAACAAATTTGGCCTAAGTTAAACCTAGAACGAACCAGGGACCTAGTCTCAACCAAAAGGGGGACCTTAAGTACTCTAGTGGGTGTCATTACAGGTCACTGCATCATTGGAAAACTCGCCGCCAGACTAGGGCTACCCTCCAATGACTTCTGTCGCGGCTGCATAGACGAGAAGAAGCACCGGTTGGTTCTCAGATAGCGGAGCAGGGTAATATGATCCATGTGGTATCACAAGCCTACGCGTGGCTTATGCCAACCACTTTAACCTAACCTAACCTAACCTAGATGGGGTTTCTTGAAAGTCTTTCCCAGTATGACCCAGTATGTTTCTCGGGCAAACAGTTATTATGTGCTCTATGGTTTCTTTAGTCCTTTCACCCCTTCTCTGGTCGATAGTTATCGACGACCTACTCAGCAAGCCAACCACTCGCGGCTACGTGTTCATCGAATATGCTGATGACCCAGTAGTTATTGTTACGGGCAGGTGCGAAATTGCTGCCTGTGAGCGCATAAAGTTTGCGCTTCAGTTTATCTCTGACTGGCGTGGCAGAGAGGGTTTCTCGATTAATCGAAATAAGACAATCCTTGGCCCGTTTACAAAGAGGAGAAGGTTGCACACCTGTTCCGTCTTTATAAATGGCACAAATTTAGGACTTTCAGAAAAAGTTAAATATCTAGTTGTTGGCCTTGGTCGCGGACTTAACTGGAACCTCACCATTAAAAACAAACTTACAAATGCGACTAAGGCCCAATGGGCCTGTCGACGCACTTACGGTAAAACCTGAGGATTGAAACCTATGGTAGTCCACTCGCTATATACCGCGATAGTAAGACATATCATCACCTATGCGTCCACGGTATGGTGGACAAAACTTGAGCAAAAAACGATTCTTGTTAAGCTTCATCGCCTCCAGAGACTAGCGTGTCTCGGCATTACAGGCGCTAAGCTAACCTGCCTCACGGCAGCCCAAGAAGCACTGATTGGACTTAGTCCACCGCACCTTTTTATTAAAAAGTCAGAATTCTTTGCTCGGGAACGGGCTTGCCATGTAGACCTATGGGTCACATGTCCATTCCGCAACATCTTCCTGAGCTGGATATGATTACCCCGGTCTAGGACGCATTTCCGCATGCCTTCACTTTTGACCAGGGATTTGAGATATTGATCCCAAACCGCACAGCTTATAAAACCAGTGACCCTTTGCTTAACGTCAAAGGTGGTACACTGATTGCTCCAAGATGGTTTCTTACGTTGGCACCGGCATCTTTGGACTAAATCGGAAGATTTCGAAGGTCGTAGGAATGAGTCCTCGCATCTCCCAAGCAGAATTATATACCATCCTAACATGCGCCAATTTATACCTAGACACTGGCATAAGAGGAGTTACCATGAACATACTCTCTGATAGCCAAGCAACAGGAATGCCATAATGCCCTACAAGACCTCGTCAAAAGTCACTTCGTTAAGGAAGTGGAGAAGCTCCTCGGTTAATCGGTTAGTAGACACAACAGATCTATAAAGGTCGCAGTGCCTTGTCCTATTTGTTGGCACTAACCCCTCAACTTGAAAAAAAAAAATGGTTTCTTCCCCATTGCTACATCGCCTACAGACACCTATGCTCTTGAGCCCCTATTTGTAAGGGTGGTAATTGCATGCCCCATGTCCTGTTAGTGCTTTGTTGAGTTCTAGAGCTTCTTTGGCTCGTTTAGGATTGTAGTTTTGTTTCATAGATTTTGGAGCAGCTCTGGCTGTTCCAAAACTGATTTCTTTGGTTAATGATCCACTTATGTAGGTGTAAGTTTGTGTCCAAATTGTTGAAACCGTAAAGGGGGGAAGGCCCTGTGAAAGGTACCTAAACATCTATATTAGCTTGTATGTCTGCCTTTTCACTGCCTTCATGGTTTTCATGGCCTGGTACCCAAATCTGCTTCAATGTGTTATTTTCTGCCAGTTTGTTCAGTATCTTGGGACAAATCCCTTAGAGTTAAAGGTGTAACTTTAAAGGTATAAGAGCTCTAGCGTGGTCAAAGGTGTTTTTACTCCTTGGGAACCTGGGCTAATCCAAAACGCAGGTGAAGATCGGTGAGTTAATTTTGAGCTTTCTCACTATTGGAAGTAGTAAAAACGAGCCATCCGTAAAGTGACGTCCTTTTCCGGATTCATTATCTGGCCAACGCCTGATACCATGGCTTTATAGTTACCACGCTTATAAGAGACTGGTGCCGTTGCGTCAGATGGCATACCTATATATGAGACAGGCGTTGCAAGGTAATTCCTTCGCAGGTTCATAAACTTTGCAAAGGGCAAAGGGCTGCACCTTTTTAAAGGTCAGAGCAGACCCTGTTCTACGGAGAAAGGCTCTGATGTATCCGAGACAGACGGTTTCTTTGTGTTTACTGCGAGAGCATATCACCTACTTACGCCACGGCCTATTCCACCAAACAACCAATATGGATAAAATTAGGAATCTTATCATTGCCGGGTAGATGCAAAGGACCTTTCGGGGTAATAGACTCCATGTTTTGCCAATTGAACTTTTGCACTGCCAGGAAGGCGATAACGTCTTATATGTTTGCGATAGAACTTGTTGTGACTAAGGAAGCTTGCTGCTTAGGATCACTCACCAGATGTTTGGCTTCCTTAGATATTGGGATGATGACCCCTTTAAGCAATAACTGAGCGACAGACTTTGGTTGAATATGAAGCGGTGGAAAAGAAGATAAGAGGGCGCCGTGGCGCAGTGGTTAGTGTGTTGGACCCTGACGCACGATGAGTGAGTTCGGATCCCGACAACACCAACGCCATCGAATGTTTATTTCGCGGCGTCCCCTGTAGTATACTTGCCAAAAAAAAAAGCTTCTCGACTCAAGCCGTTCGGAATCGGCATTTAACTGTAGGTCCCTTTCGCCTGTGTAAAAAAAATTAATTACACACAACATGGGTGATTGAGAGAAGCTTGGCTCTGGCCCTTCATGGGCTGTAACGCCACCAAAGCAAGCATTTATAAAACAAGTGATACAACTTTAATTGGGCCACCCTGCATGTGGACACGTTCCCAAACGCGACCGATGGAGTGACAACCACTTCCGAGCATTCCGAACTTTCTGTGCCTTCCGGACCTCCTGCATTTCCCGACACCCCTTCAGAGAAGGCATAGCCGATGTCTGGTCTCAGTCGAACCGTCGAGGTAACCGAAAAAGAGAAAATCGCCAACCCACATTTAGTGACAGGGTCGTGCCACGATCCAACGTAGACTTCCCATCGCCAACTTCAGGTCAACGCCAAGCACTAACCTCCGAAAGGATGCGCTGATCTAATTGTTCGGGATACGGACACCCCTCCGCTAGATGTCCGAACGAGACACGCACTCCTGGGTCCTGCTTCCGTTGGAGGGAATCCACTCACACATCATTGACGGCTTAGTATTAGTGTCGTCTAGTAGTATTCCGTAGTATCGCCCCCTGACTTGTGTAATGTGGCCTGTTATTTGAGGTAAAGAGAGTGCTCGTATTGCTCTTGTCACTCGGTTGATCGGGCACGATCAATCCTCAGTGGGGCCGAGTTGTAATATCGGGAAAGAAAAATCAAGCAAGCGTGAACGCACCCAGTGTTAGGCTCAGTGAACGGAGCCGCGAGTCTTGAAACTTTCTTCAAGTAACACACCACACCGAGTGCGGGACGTTTTTAACTTCTGGTTCGGGGCGTCTTGTTTTAACTTATAGATAAGAAGGACGTATCCTTAGCATTGTTTCTAATTTGTGAAATAAAACTTTTATAAAATTTGTTGAAAAGAATAAGTATCTAAAACGGAAATGGAATAACTTCCTCCGTTCTGTTAATTTAAGAACAATTTTTTCCGGTAGCGAGACCTCCTGAAAATACTCGCAAAACTTTGTATGAATCCACACGAGTTCCAGGTACCCTAAAACCGACTCGCAGTAGGCGTGAAATATATGCGCTCCACCATTGAGTGGTAGTAGCTCCGGTAACATGAGCACATGAAAAATGAAACTGAAATACCCTCCTACCATCCTACAGAGAAAAAAAAAGAAAAACGAGATACAATCCTATCTGCTCTGCAGTGAAAATGAAAAATGTATGGTCAAACCATTTCATTCGACAGCTAACTAGATGAGGGTGAAATCCGCACGAGTTTACAAACGAAATTAATGAATTTTTGCATCCATTCGCAACTTTTGCTTGGCCAGCTGGCCAGGAGCGGCTGCATCAAAGTGACAGTGTACTTGACAGGTTGAAAACAGAGAGCCTCATGCCATTCTGAGATTCATTTCTTTTTTTTTTTCCATATGATAAATTGATTTATTCGGAACGGAAAGGAGCCACTTTTAACTGTCGTTGAAGTGCCAGCAATTGGATTTCATTAAGCTTTAAGTATCCGCACTCGAGCGAGTAGCTTAGGGGAAATGTTAAAAAGAAAATGAAATGCCTACCCGGGAGGCTATGGGCTTCTTATTTTTGGAAGTCCCCCCGAAGCTTAATTATGTTCGCCACTAATTATGCGATTTGTGCTCGACTTACCTCAAGACCATTCGTAACCATGACCACGTCAGCAAACAAGGCCGTAACTGCAACGCTGTCGATTTGGCGACCACATCGACCTCTTATTGCAGGTGGACTTGCAATGCTATTCCATTCGTATCAAGCAACGTCAGCATGAATGCCATTAAGCTTATTCGAACAAAGCGTCCTTGCCATGACATTATCCCTCACAAGCACCGAATGACGAAAGGACAAGGACTCCGGTACGCTTTGTGTGCCCCGGGCATTTTCTCGAAAGAAAATTAAGGTGCGAAAATCAAATTATCATCATCAAATCCAATCTCATTACACAGCGTCCACTTGGAAGCGTGCAGCAGAACCAACCACCTACTGTGCTCATTCGTAATCTACTCATTTCCATTCAATGACTGCATCGTCACAGGACATACAATTCGACTTTTGCATGAGCCAGGATTGGAATTGCAGTCAAGTTTGATTACAACACCTTTTCCGCACAGAACGTGATCCAATTACGAATAAAATGCGCGTGCCATGCCGAGCAAGAAGGAAAAAGTAATTCCATCGTCCAGCGGCGCGCAAACTGGACTTTCAGTGGGTGCATTTGCGAAAAAAGAAGGAAACGCGAATATGAATGCAAATGGGAATCCATTCGATCCACTTAACCCAGAAATGAACGGCTCCGTACAACTATGTACTGCCACTGGACTCTGGTAGAGTTACTTCGTGTCAAAGCGTACGCTCGCTCCTTGGGTAGCAGCCGCATAATTGACCTTTTGTCGGCACGACCTGGAGGCAAATTGGCGAACCTCTCTGTTCCCTTATTATTCGCGTCAAACGGCTGAGGAAGCAACACAAAAGCATAAGTTCCATGGATGAGTGGGAAATAACTACTCGACGGAAAGGGTCCTTACTCCTTTGCGATTGAGCTGACGCTGCATTGAATTTTCGCTTTCATTCATTTCATTTACTGGTTCGTTCGCCTTTCGATTTTTGATGTTCGATTTTCGATTTTCTGCTCTTTGCCAGATGCATCCTATGGTATTTATGTTGATGTTGGTGGCAAACAAGGCATTCGAGCGGTAGCCGACGGATTCAAGAGGAAAGTCCTTTACGATTGGCTCAACTGAAAAAAGGAATTAAGAAGGTGATGAGTGCAGTTTCAATAAGGGGGTGCACCGAACTCTCCTGGAATTCTTTGATTTTTGTTAAAGTTTCCAGTTAGCCACTGAAATGTATTTCCTAAAAGGTTCCCATTTGAATATCCAGCCAATCAGCCAATCGTGCTGTCAAATAGCACGAGGCATTGCGACCTTTAAAGATCTATTGTGCCTACTAGCCGGCTAGACGAGGAGCTTCTCCACTTATTTAAAGAAGTTGAGAATGCCTTTCGTAGGAGCTGAGCTGATCCCATCAGGAGTCGTAATTTCACTGAAAGGGATACGCTTCCTGAGATGGCAAAGAGCAGCACACTCACACAGTATGTGCTCTGCAGTCTCTTCGTCCTCAATACAGAATCGGCACTCAGTTTCAGACGAAAGGTTCATTTTGTTGAGATGATATCTCAACAGGTATCCCCTCAGGTAACTAACTAGTCTTCTGATATCTACTCTATTAAGTTTGGGTATGTTAACAGAGTGTTTGTTCAGGGGCCGTATAAATCGTTTCGGTTGGCGAAGTCCCCGAACGCTGTTCCAAATGAACCTTTCCTTTCGAGTTGATCGACAATGTCATACCTTCGTGCCCTGGCACCCACCAGAGTTTGACCTTGTTTCCTTTGGCGAGGTCTTGTAGGGCATCATGGCACTCCTTGACGGTTTTTGAGTTCGTGCTGTACGAACTCAGCGCTTTAAACGCTGCTTGGCTATAAAGGAGTATGTTGATGATTACTCCTCTTATACCAGTCTCTAATTTATGATTGACGCTGTTAGCATGCATATAATTCTGCTTGAAAGATGCTAGGACTCATTCCCAGGGCTTTCGAGATCTTACGATTTGGTCCAAGAATGCCGGTGCCAACGCCAGAAACTATCTTGCCTTGACGTTGAGCAAGGGATCACTGGGTTCCCAAGCTGTGCAGTTTGGGATCAATATCTCAAAGCTCTTGTCAAATGTGAAGGTGTGTGGTAATGCGTCCGAGACCGTGATAATCATATCCAGCTTGCGGGATAGACATGTGACCCATAGGTCTACATGGCAATCCTATTCCCGACCGAAGAACTATGGGTGCACTACGTAATGCAAGTCATTTAATAAAAAGGTGCAGTAGGAGATGGCCAATCAGTGCTTCGTGAGCTGCCGTAGGGCAGGTTGGCATAGCGCCTTTAATGCCGAGACACGCTAGTCTCTGGAGGCGTTGAAGCTTAACGAGAATCGTTCTTTGCTCAGTGGGATAAGGCCAATCAGTGCTTCTTGAGCTGCCGTAGGGCAGGTTGGCATAGCGTCTCTAATGCCGAGACACGCTAGTCTCTGGAGGCGTTGAAGCTTAACGAGAATCGTTCTTTGCTCAGTGGGATAAGGCCAATCAGTGCTTCTTGAGCTGCCGTAGGGCAGGTTGGCATAGCTAGTCTCTGCTCAACTTTTGTCCACCATGCCGTGGACGCATAGGTGACAGTGGGTTATACTATCGCCGTATCTGGTCATTGGATTACCTTGGGTTTCAGTCCCCATCTTTTACCATAAGTGCGTCGACAGGCCGACAGGTTTTTAATGTTGGAGTTCCAGTTAAGTCTGCGATCAAGGTCAATACCTAGATACTTAACTTCTCCTGAAAGTCCTATGTTTGTGCCATTTAGAAAGATGTAACAGGTCTGCACACTGTCCTCCTCTTTGTAGACGGGACTAAGATTGTCTTATTTGGGTTAATCGATAAACCCTCTCTGCCACACCAGTCAGAGATAAATCGAAGGCAGCAATTTCGCATCTGCCCGTAACAATAACTACTGGGTCATCGGCATATCCGATGACCTCGTAGCTACGAGTGGCTAGTTTGCGAAGTAGGTCGTCGATAACTATCGACCAGAAGAGGGGTGAAAGGACTCCTCCTTGTGGGCACCCCTTAGCCGCCGATACCGTCACCAATCGCCAATATAATAAGGCTATTTAGCATCGCTGAAAAAGCTTCTCGACTCACGCCGTTCGGAATCGGCATTAAACTGTAGGTCCCTTTCACCTATGTGAAAAATAAATCACACACAACATGGGTGATTGAGGGAAGCTTGGCTGTGGTCCTCCATGGGCTGTAATGCCATCAAAGAAGAAGATTTAGCATCGCTCTAATCCAGTGATTTGTAGGACGATCTATATGGGCAATCAGCATAAGAAATAATAAAAACGCAAAGCAACCCAGTAAGGCGTCCCACACCCAACGCGGTGCTTACCCAAATTGAGTTTCAAATTATCTGCTCAAGACGTTTAATCAAAACCGACTACGTACCCCGAAACAAAAACAAGTCGAACCCGAATGGCTTGTTTGCTTTTATGAATTCATCTCCTCATCAACGTATTCGCATCTACTGTCGTCGTGCGTTCCCCCTTCGATTTCTGATATAGAATTCTCGAGAAGACATAAGCGAATCAATTCATTCTACAACGGAGTCCTGACAGAGCCACTTGCAGGAGTCGCTGGAGCCAATATCAAAAGTGATTTCCATCACGGCAATATGCGCGCCAAAACAATATGCTCGGGACAAACAGAAAAAGGGACGTAGAGGAACCAAATACGAAGGGTGAAACCCAACAAGAACAACAAAAACGAAAAAAGCGAAATTTGTGTGCAACTTTATAAGCATCATGGGCTGGGTGGAATCGAAAATGGTCTAAAATCACTATCCGACCGCATATCGATTCAATGGGAATGACTAAGGATAAGGTAATCCTCTGGGAATGACACTGCCAACAGATAATCCAGCCAGTGTTTGTAATCCCGTCCCGAGAGATCCCTTCCTCCTTCGCTTCCTTCTTCCCTTATCGGACTAGATAGACACAACATATGTGAGTATTGTATGTAGTTACATACATATGTATATAGTTTGGTGTCTCTTTTGCAGCAATTTATCTTTATAGTGACATCAATGATTTGTCTAAGAGATTCGACGATAGATACGAGTATCTGTGACAATAGGTTAAATAATTTGTAAATGATTGTCAAGTTTGTGATTCAATTCACCATTAAATAGCTTGGGTGGGCGCAGAAATGAGGTAATCGATTCGGGGCGCCAGATGGATTTATGGCTTTCAAAAGTGAATTGCCGGAATGATTCATGGTTTTACGCGCTTTCTATGGAGATTGGGGGCTTAAAACTAACAATCGGGGCGATCAATTTGCGAGATAAGTAGTTTAACTCGACATGAGACGCAAAAGAGCTAGGAACACAATGAATTGTCGACATACTGTCTTGAAGGCCGCCAAAATAAAAATTAATTACCTCTTGTGCCATTATTTTGTTGCTCCGCTTACTCTCCAAGGACAATTGTTAACAATTTAACTCAATTCCATGTCACTTTAGAAAGGCTGATAGACCTACACATACGGCACAGCTTGGATCCCTCCCTAATTTCTAAGGCACAGCACGCCTACTGTAAAGGTAGATCGGTCGAAACAGCTCTTCACACACTAGTGAGGAAAATCGAAAGATCAATCCATCTCAAAGAATATACTCTAACAGCCTTCCTAGACATAGAGGGCTCTTTTAACAACGTCACTCCGAAAGCAATAATAGAAGGGCTAGAAAAGCCAAAGGTGGAGAGGACTCTAATAGGGCTGATCAGCGAGTTGCTAACAACACCCAAGATTCACTCTAAGTGGGGAAGCCTAGTAACTACCAGAGTAGTTACCAAGGGAACCCCGCAAGGTGGGGTCCTCTCATCTCTTCTCTGGAATGTAGTTGTAAACGAACTACTAATCAAACTGGAGAAAGAAGGCCTGGACGTTGTTGCCTACGCCGATGACTTTGCCATCACAATCTCAGGTAAATACCTATCTACACTGAATGACCGCATGCAAACGGCATTCTCACTTCTGTGCAAATGGGCGCATAGTAACGGGCTCAGGATTAACCCAAAGAAAACGGAGCTCGTGCTTTTTACCAAAAAGCACAAAATCCCAGAAAACTGCCCTATCACTCTGCCCGATACCAGGTTAACCTGCTCCCCTAGTGCCAAATTCCTTGGCATTATACTCGATAGCAAACTAACTTGGAAGAGCAACACAACGGAAAGAGCAAAAAAAGCAACAATAGCTCTCTACACATGTAAGAAAGCCCTAGGAAAAAAATGGGGATTCAACCCCAAGATTACCCCATGGCTCTACATCACGACCGTTAGACCCATACTAATGTATGGAGTGATAGTCTGGTGGACTGCACTAGACAAGACAACATACCACAAACATCTCGAGAAGGTACAAAGGATGGCATGTATGTGCATTACCGGGGCCCTCAGTTCCACACCAACGGCTGCGCTTAACATGATGTTAGACCTTACACCACTCGACATTTTCGGGAAGCAAATTGCCACACACACGGCCTTAAGACTAAAAGCCAACTCGAAATGGGCGAGCTATGTCACTGGCCACTCCTCCATCCTGCAAAACAGGATAACCTTGACAGAAAACCTAGACCACACAGAACTCAACCGCGCAGAAACTGTGTGGATTTCTACACTGACGGGTCTAAAACCAAAGACGGGGTGGGCAGTGGAGTTTTCTGCAACAAACAACTCAAGCTACAAAAAGCTCTAAAATTACCAGATCACTGCAGCGTTTTCCCGGCGGAACTGTTGGCAATAAAAGAGGCTTTGTCTTGGCTGAAGTGGAACGTAATATCCACCACGGATATTCGCATTCTCACAGACAGTCAAGCAGCCTTAAAGTCGCTGGAGTCCTATGTGTACACATCGAAATCTAGTCTCGACTGTCGCAGATCTCTTAATGAGATGGCAGAACAGTTCAATATACAGCTTATTTGGGTACCAGGACACAGCGACATTACAGGTAATGAAAAAGCTGACAAACTCGCCAACGTAGGAACGACGCTACAATCAATCATGGCCTGTGAGGGAGTACCCCTTACAACCATTAAACATAATCTGACCAATCTCGCCAGGGCCGAGACGAACCTGAGATGGACACATGGACATACCTGCGTCATCACCAGGCAAATCTGGGCTCGGTTGGACAGTCAACGCACAAGGAGTATAATCTTCCTAAAAAGAACTGACATCTACAAAGTCATCGGTGTGATCACAGGACACTGCCTCATTGGCAGTCACGCACAAAAACTAGGAATAGTTCCAAATGATTTCTGCAGAAGCTGTCAGGACGAGGAGGAGGTTGAATCCATCCACCACCTTCTCTGCGCCTGTCCAGCTCTCTGCAAGTTCAGGAAACGTTACCTAGGCTCTTACTTCCTTAACGATCTGACAGATGTTCAGAAAGTAGGGATACTTGATCTTCTAACTTCTTAAGAAGTACAAAATCGTTCCACAAATAGGGGGTAAAACTCCCTCGAAGCTGCACAAAGGGCCTCCCTGGCCTATGTGCATTCTTCTCAACTCTGGGAAGGCCACGACCCTACCTACCTACCCTACCTCTTGTGGCATTATTTTGTTGCTCCGCTTACTCTCCAAGGACAATTGTTCACAATTTAACTCAATTCCATGCAATTCAGCTCAATTCAGCACAATTCAGCAACTCATTGCACTCAGTTTTCAATAAAATTGCATACCCGAAACACTTGTTTTCCCTCCCCGAACAACTTTCACATGCCGCTTACATCAATTTTTCATATTTCATATGCATTAAGCAGCCAAGTGGTACTTAAACATGGCACTCTACTTTTAATAACCACTTGTCCGTAGTACCTCTCCAGGCTTTTCCATACCATCCTTTGTTTCGCTGAAACTATTGCTCCTTCGAGCTGAATCCTTCTCCAATCATCGTAATCGCGTCAGGTGCTGATGATCGCTGGACCGCGTTCACACCGTGAGCGGTGTGAGAATCTTTTTATTATTCCCATGCCATCCTTTACCAGTCGGTTTATTCCTTTCTCCCCTTTTTTTTTTTTTGCTTTTATTCTGATATCATATAATGCTTCCTGCAGGGATGTCCTTAAATCGTTGTAAAATGCACTCGTGCTCAACAACGTCATGTGTTTTCCGTCGCTGCGCAATTAAGGCTTCCTCCATCCCACCGGTCTTTGTTCCGCATCTTTATTACACATGTTTACACTTGAGTTCGGTAATAAATTGGAGAGGGCCTTCGGCTCATTTCTGGACATCCATTGGGTTGTAGTAGATTTGTCAACAATGCATTCGCCATTCTCATGCTTGTCATCGTTGGCCTCTTCGTTGTAATGGTAATCGATTTATCTTTGCTTTAACACCCAACTTTACGCCTTCGATAGCCTTTATTTTCTGGTTATCTGTTAACCTTTTATTAATTGTAAAATCCAGTAATAAAAGAAAATACGAATATCCTGGTATCTATTCCTTTTTCTTTTTATTGTCCAATTATTCGAAAGGGAATCTGCTATAAAAGGAAATGTGGGTTTTTATAGCAATGTCGGATGGGTCCACGTAATGACAAGAAAAGATGATTGTCTTTGAGGACTGGACACCTGACTGAGGAGGCATAGGGGAATAACAATTTGGATTTTATGCGAGCACATTGATTAGTCTCCGAATATCCTTTGCACGTGTTGGACCTCTAAGTCCAGGATGAAGATCTTGACCGGCGGCCAAATATAGATTTTTTTTAAGAACAGCTTCCAGAACTCGTTGCTAATATTAAGGTTTTACGATGGAATTGTTCTGTGGCATTGTGTGCTGAGAAAAATGTTCTTTTTCAAAACCTTGAGGACATAGGTAGGTTCGGTTAGGTGAATGGGTGCTCTAGTGATGAGGGGTCAAGACTCACTTAGATTACGAGGAGTCCATTGTGCCTGGTTAACGTTTAACCCATGGAAACCTAATAGTTGCCTGATGGGTTGAACCACGTCGATACAACCCATACAGCTCTTCGTTAAATCTTCTCCTCCATACACCGTTTGAACAGACGTGACCGTAGATAATGGACAGTCCGCTTTTGTTAAGGTCCAAGCCTCTACGCCGAAAAGGAGGACTGAGATGATCAAGGTCTTATACAGTGTCACCTTGGTTTTCCGAGAAAGGACTCTACTTCTCAATTGCCTCTTGAGCCCAAAGAAACAGCGGTTGGCAAGAGTGATTCTGCGTTTTATCTCAGCGCTGGTGTTGTTGTCGCCGGCCATCAGTGAGCCAAGGTAGAAGAACTCCTTGACCACTTCAAAGTTATACCCGCCCATGGTGACGTTCTAGCCAATACGTCGGTTTTGACTGTCTCTTTTTGATGAAAGCAGATATTTGGTATTACCCTCATTAACCTTGAGACCCATCTTAGCCGCTTCTACCTCAATGCTTACAAAGGCCTCATTGACGTCTCGCTGTGTCCGTCCAATCACGTCAATGTCGTCGGCGTACGCAAGCAATTGCATAGACTTGAAATAAATAGTACCTCTTGTGTTGGCCAGTGACTCTTGCACGATCTTTTCAAGCACGATGTTGAAAAAGTTGCATGACATGCATCCTTTTTTAACATCAAAGGTTTGCTCATTACCGACCTTAATGGGTCAGCGAGAATTCTCCATTGTCATCCTGCACAGTCGGACGAATTTGGCAGGGATGTTAAAACTAGACATGGCTTTGTATAGCTCATCTCTATACACGCTATCATATGCACCCTTGAAGGCGACGAAGAGGTGGTGAGTCTCGATTGGTATTCCTGGGTCTTCTCCAAGATCTGCCGAAGCGTAAATATTTGGTCTATTGTGGATTTACCTGGCCTGAAGCCACACTGATAAGAGCCGATCAGGTTACCCACAAACGGTTTCAGGCGTTTACACAATACGGCAGAGAAGATCTTATATGCGATTCTAAGGAGATTTATTCCCCTATAGTTGGCGCAGTTATAGGGGTCTCCTTTCTTATGGAGCTGGCAAACAATGCTGAGATTCCATTCGTCGGGCGTGCTTATCTCCGACCATACCTTGCAAATGAGATGGTGCATGCATCTTACCAGCTCACCTCCAGCCGCCTTAAGAAACTCAGCAGGCAGGCCGGAAGCGGCTTTATTAGACTTAAGTTTTGATATCGCTATTTTGACTTCGTCTAGGTTGGGTGGACTGAATTCTGTTACATCGTCGTCCATTACGAATGGCTCCTTCTGCCTGACAGCGGTATCTTGTCTATCATCGCCGTTATACAATCTGCAGAAGTGGTCTTTCCAAATCCTCAGCATCGACTGCGATTCTACTACCAGTTCTCCGTTTTCATCCCTGCAGGCCGCCGGCATGTTCGTTTTACTTTATTGTACAATTTTCGGGTGTCATCCCCAAGGAAGCATCTCTCCATCTCCTCGATCGAACGCCTTCCGTGCTCTCTCTTCTTTCTTCTGAAAAGCGTGTGTTCCTCTCTTCTTTTCTGCTCATAGATTTCACGAGCAGCGTCTCTGAAGGCGCACTGGCAATGCGCCCATTCCTGCTCTATTGTTTGTGCTGCTGTGGGCGGATTTTGAAAGAGCTTGGAGGAGGCACGATCGGCAAAGATTCTGGCAATCTCTTGCGATTGTAGCCTTCCGACGTCAAACTTACGTTATCCTACTCGACTCTTAAGCATTCTTGATATTCTCATTCGTACCTTGGCTACAACAAGGTGGCGGTCCGAGTCGATGATGGCCCCTCGGAAGATCCTTACGTCGAGAATACTGGAGGAGTGTCTGGCGTCGATCGCAATGTGATCAATCGTTTGAAACGTGCACCCGATTTCGGCAAGGAGATGCGTTGTCATGTGACTTCTTCAATTTAGTGCTGGAGCAGATAGTTCCACGGGCAGGCGTCAACAGGGAAGGCACTATCTCCTACAAGTCTTTCCAGCTGTTAGGATACGCGGATGCTATTGACATCATCGCGCGTTCTCGGCGTGACGTTGTAGAAGCTTTCACGGCGATTGAGGAAGAGGCGAAACGAGTTGGTCTTAAAGTGAACGATGATAAGACAAACTACATGCTGTCAAGCAAAAGCCGATCCGTCGCTCACTACCTTTGACAAAATATGACGATTGACAGCTATAACTTCGAGGTTGTTAAAGAGTTTGTCTACCTTGCCTTGGGCCGAACGGAAACTCCCCAATCGATACCACAGTAGAGATCCGGCATAGAATCGCCCTTGACAACTGCTGCTACTTCGGTTTGTCCGAACAACTTGGGTCAAAACTCCTCACTCGAAAGACCAAAGTCGTGCTTTACAAAACGCTTATAGTGCCAGTCTTGCTATACGGAGCCGAGAGCTAGACGATAAACAGGACGGTTGAGCTGATTTTAGGTTCTTTCGAAAGAAAAGTTCTGCGCCGGATATTTGGTCCTGTCTATGAGGAAGGTGAATGGAGGAGAAGACATCCGAAAGAAGGATGCCTTCTGGAATATAGTCCGGAAGGCAAAGGTCCGTCGACATTGGCTCGGCCACATCGTGCGCATGAACACCAACGCTCCAGCTAAGAGGGTCTTCGAATTCGAGCCTCCTGGTTCGAGAAGAAGCGGAAGACCGAACCTCCGGTATAAAGACCAAGTATTCGAATACGCCGTGGTGTGGTAGTAAGTGTGTTGGACTCCGACGCAAGATGAGCGAGTTCGGACCCCGATAGCACCAACGCCACCGAATGTTTATTTCGCGGCGTCCCTCCTCGGTGGGGTACTGGCAAAACCCCCGGCAGTGTAACTTGCCGATTCTCGACTCACGCCGTTCGGAATCGGCATTAAGCTGTAGGCCCCTTTCACCTGTGTGAAAAATGAATCACACACAACAAGGGTTGATTGAAGGGAAGCTTGGCTCTGGTCCTTCATGGGCTGTAACGCAACCAAAATGAAAAGAAAAGAAGATTCGCGGATGCAAGACAATTTGGTCTTGACAACTGGAAGCAGCGTGCCCGGGACCGTCAAGGATGGAAGTCAGCTATAGCTCAGGTTATAAATGATAAGTAAGTAAGAATCAAATTTTGTAGGTTTTCAATTCTTCCACCATCTCATACGGTGGGGTTAGTGGAAATGCGGACGACAAAGCCCTAAAGACCTGACTCCATTGTTTGTGATAACTATTTTCTGGAAGACAGTTTCTCATCTGATAGAAGCACCAAAACGATTCACACAATAAGCGTTCTTGAATACCTTTACGTGTATTTATCCAATGATCGAGTCCTAAAAATAGACCCAGCATCCTCCAAGGACCAGCCCGCAACGCTCCACTGTCTTATAGCAATCTCTCCTTTCATTAATCCCACATAATCGTTAATTCCTTTGTCTACATTTGCATCTATTAGACCAGAACCCATATTAATTCATATCCATCCTGACAAACCAATTACCAACAAAACCGCTACGCTCCCAAGTGGAAATTCCTTTCATCACGCATCACCCACCGATTTTCGAGTAAAGTTTTTCACTCGAAATTAAATCATTGAACCCTTCCTTGTTATCAATTCATTAAAATCAAATGATTGAGCATCTGGTAGTCAGCATTGCTTTATCCTGTGTCTTGAACATTTTCTTTCGCTCTATATTCGGCTCAACCATCATCTTGAGAGGAACAATTTAAATAGCAAACAACCCGCCCGCAACACTTCATAGACTTTTGGGCCGAAAAACCCGATCCAGGACGACGACGATGGGGGTGAAAACAGAATTATCCTTTTTGCGAATTTGGTAAACAAAGTCTTTTACCATCCCTCCTCGAAGTGTGATACAAGACCTCGAGCCCGAATTAGAACACAACATCCTTTTTTACAACGATAATAAGCACATCTGTCGATGAGACTTTAGCAAATCCTTATACCATCCTACTCCTGATTCGGCTCACTCCGTACCTTTCTGCATGTTTCGATTAATTTGTGCGACAAGATGTGATGTGAGTCCGCGCTATGTGGCTTTTGGGTTCGATTAAAAGACTCATTTGAAAACGTTAACGTCAATTCGTGGGTAGACGGTGTGGCTGCGGGAGTTTCGGATTTCAATTAAGTTGACAGTGGCAGAGAAAAAAAAAGACGAAAATCACTCCTTAAGCAAAAAGGACTTTTCGTGTATTCTCGTTTTGCTTGTCGGGAAGCTACAGAATTGAATTGATGCCCAGATGTACACATGTGTTCGAATCAGGACCATATGGTGCCGGAAAATGAAAAACGGAGCCTTGGGTTCGACGGAAGGATGAGGACGAAACACAAAATAAATAAATATTGACAACAGGACTAATTTCGTGTTAAGCCAGATGCTGACATGTTACGATGGTACGATGTGTAGTGGGAGGACGGTAAGGAATCGGATCCTGTACGATTAATGTGGGTCAGGACTGGGACATCGACCTAGATATTGGCACATGCTGCCTCGCAAAGCCAGAAGAATAGTGTTTAATCAGACTTAATCTCCTTAAAATGCCACTTAGGGAGCTAATAGTGGCACTAAGCCTCTTGAACAAGACTTTAGCACAAAGTGGTTCGGTGGAAAATCCAACCACCTAGTGTCGATACAAGAGTGGAGTTTTCAATTATTATCCCATTCGATATCCCTGTTCTTACTTATTTTGATGGCGCTACAGTTCGGGGTGAACCAGGGCTCAACCAAGAAGCCTCTCCAGCCGGCTTCCAGTGCCGCACGCCCAGTTGGTTGAGGTGCCTTTCCACCTGCCGGTCGTCCTCTTCTGCGTCGTCCCTCGGGGTTGGAGACAAAAACTCTTCGGGCCGGAGCGGTGATTTCCGTTCGCTCTACATGGCCATCAGCCGTCTAACTAGGCTGATGTTGCTGTACAGCCCGTACAGTTCTTGGTTGAGTCTCCTCTTCCACTCTCCATTTACACAAACGGGACCAAAAATTGCACGCATAATTTTCCTCTCAAAACGCCTAAGACCCTGTTCATCCGCTTTTGATAACGTCCAAGGCTCAACGCCGTAGAGAAGGGCCGGGATGATTAAGGTTTTGTAGAGGGATACATCAGTTTTTTGAGAGAGGGCTCTACTACTCAGTTTACTCAGAAGCGCTGGTGTCGTTGCTGCTTGTCACTATCGAGCCAAGGTAGAAAAAGTTATTGACTACTTCAAAAATATAGCTTCCGAAGGTGACATACTGACCAAGACGTCGGTGTTGTGTGTCTTTCTTTGATGACAGCATATATTTGGTCTTGTCCCCATTTACCCTTAGACCCACTTTAGCCGCTTCTGCTACAATGCTTGCGAACACCTCATTGACGTCTCGCTTCGTCCGTGCATCGCACTTCTTGGAGCGCGGTAATGTCTGCCTTGTAGCAGTCCAAAGAGTTGACCAGTTGTCCGGCTGCACTTGGTCTGGTCCGGGTGCAGATCCGGAATTCGTTTCCGTTTGCGGGGGTCGTTGACGTTTGCGGGGGTCGTCAACATGTAATCCGTCCGTATCCGAGGCTGTTAGTTGTCTCTGAACAAGTGTTTGTTTTATGCGATAGGGATTGTAATCCTAAGCTCAGCGCCCAACCTGGAGGACCAGGTTCCTCTTTCCTCAGGAACAAGGGGTTGGGTTGCTACACACATTGGTTCACTACCTGGCGGGTGCCAGTATAGCTATCCAGGGGAGGCCACGCGTAGGTTGTGTGTCATCTTGGATTAAACAGGGACGGAGCTCGAAGCTGGTATTAACCAAGTTAAACGCGATCAACTTCTTTTTTTCTCTGTTTGCTCGCTCTCTGCTTCCCCCGATATCCCTGTTAGTGGGCTCTTTATCCATTTAAGCTTCCATTATCCAATGTAATCCGGTGGCGTATCATCCTAATCATAAGGTGCACTCAAATGCCATAGACCCCCAGCAGCTTTTCTTTCGAGTCAGCGCTCTTCTTTTCCCTTTATTCGCTAAATTGTATTACAAAATGCAATTTGCCATAGAAAGGCAGTGCTCCTGGAATCAAGGACACCACCGTTTATAACTACAGTTATGAACGCATCATAATCCATACTATCTCGAGCGAACACAAAGAAACCAAGAAACAATGCAATCCCAAGTCGTATCACTCCTGGATATACAACAAAGTGCGCCCAAGAACCATTAAGTATGAAAGTAAATTCCCTCCCTAATCCATCCATCCATTCGTCTTCTAACCTACCCCATTCGCACTCGACACAGACGCTAGCTATGCTCCTTTCCCAAAATTTTCAATTGAATTTCATTCCCTTACTTTGATTCCATTCTCCCACTGTAATCCTATTTCTATTGTAAGTCGGACGGGCGGGCGGGCCGACCCAAAATGGAATGGCCAGGCAATGGCGAAACTCATAACAACGCGAGAATCCTATTGCGAGTCTTGGGATTTTCTCTCCTTCACAATAAGGACTGTTCCGTGTTCTGATTATTAAAGTCCCAAGTAACAATTTCCATTGCTCGTTGTTGCTCCTTCACGCGAGTCCTGATTGAATCTACCGCGAATGCAGTAACCGAACCAAAAGCTGATTATATTGTCTGCAGATTTATGAGCCGGTTGTTATGCACCCACGGCAGCACCATCATCTGTAATTCTTTCACTCGCCGAGTTCGTTCGTAGATTCCTTCAACTAAGTACTATTAAACAGCATTCTGACACGTTCCTCATATCCTTCTCATATATGGTCGGGTCGATTGATGGTGTACTAGGAAACCTAACCGTCAGCAGCACTGCGCAAAGGACACCCTGCGGAATGCATGCGGTTGAGTTCCATGTGGTTTTGTGGTATGTTCATATATTCGAAAAGTTTAATTTCGCACCTTGATGCACTGAGAATGGATGAGGATAAAAATGCGGTTGTCGAGATGCCTCCGCACTCCTCGGAAGGTTATGGATAAGGAATTAACTCAAGGAATTTTCTGAATGAAATTCGCGCAATAAAATTCGCGCACAAGTTCTGTGTGCAATGTGCATCGGCAACACACGTCGCGTGACATTGTGAAGTGCTGTGGCATTTATGCAATTTTCATTTCGACTTTATGGAGCATTTGATGGAAAGCGAAATGGGTTCTCCCGGCTGCTCATAAATGGAGCTTAATGTTGACGTATTATGAGGACTCTCAAGATATTACTCTAACTAAAAGTTAATGTACAATAAATTGTGTGCATCACGTTTTTGTGTCTTCAGTTTGCTTGGCAATCGGGGAGGTTATTTCATGGTTAATTTGAGTTGTTAAACCACAAATTGAAGCTACAAACGAGTAAACTACACAATAGAAATGGAGGAAACTAGAAAGCGACAAAAAGAAATTCAGGAAGGAGAGATCCTAAGTAAGAACTGAAAATGCAGTTTCGAGGATGTGTAGTAGCTACATATGTGGTAACTACAAAACTACTTTGTAGGCGGAAAATAAGAAAGTAACGCAACAGTCGCAATATGGATTAGGAAATCTTTTGTTTGAGGATGTAATTTGATGTGTACATCTTAATTCCAAGCTATGGATCGCAAATTTAAACTACAAATTGACAATTGAGACAGAGATACGAGGAAGCGACAATGCTACATTCTTCTTCTAATTGGGCCCTACAGTTCGGCGTGAGCCTGAGCCTCAACCAACATGCCTCTCCCAATTAGCACGATCTTCTGCTAGTCTTTTCCATTGCCGTACACCCAGTTGGCTGTGTTCCCCTTCCACCAGTGTGCGCCATCATAGGTGCGGCCGTCCTCTGTTTGACACTCCGTGCTGGAGCTGTGATGTCCATTCGCTCCACATGGCCTGGCCATCTTAGCCATTGAATCCGTAGGGGCCTGACTAGACCCATGTCGCTCTACAGTCCGTAAAGCTGAATCTTTTCCTTCATCCCCCGTCTGCGTTTATAGAACCGCAAATCACCCGCAAAATCTTTCTCTCGAAACGGCCAAGGACTTCCTCATTCAGTTTGGATAGTGTCCATGCTTCTGTGCCATACAGAAGGACCGGGATGATATGGGTCTTGTATAGAGTCAACCTTGTGGTTCGGAAAAGTGCTCTCTTACTCAATTGCCTCCTTTTGTTTTCGAAACTAATGGCGGTGTTCCAGGTCACTGCGAGGCCAAGGCAGACGAAGTCCTTAACTACCTCAAACTTATATCTGCCAATACAAAAATTCTGGCTAAAACGTCGGTGGTGAGCGTCCTTTTTTGATGACAACATATATTTGGTTTCACCTTTATTCACCGAAAGACCTATTTTAGCCGCTTCTGCTTCAATGCTTTCAAACGCCTCATTGACGTTTCAGTGTGTTCTTCCGATTATGCCAATATCATCCGCGTATGCGAGGAGTTATGAAGATTTGAAATAAATTGTGCCTCTTGTGTTGCCCAGTGATTTTCACACAACCATTTCTAATTAGATGTTGAAGAAATCACACGACAGTGCATCGCCCTGCCTAAATCCTTTTTAGACATCAGAACTTTCAATCAGGTCTTCACCGATCCGGATGAAGCAGCGAGCATTCTCCAAGGTCATCTGCATAGTCTGACGAGCTTAACAGAGATGTCAAAAACAGATATGGCGTTGTATAGCTCGTCTGTAAGTACGCTGTTGTATGCGGCCTTGAAGTCGACAATTAGGTGACGACTGTCGACTCGATATTCATTGGTTTTTTCCAGGATTTGCCGTAGTGCGAAGATTTGGTTGATGGTGGACTTCCCTGGTCGGAAGCCACACTGATAAGAACCTTATCAGTTTATCTACGAAAGGCTTCAGACTTTCACACAAAACGGCAGAGTAGGTTTTATAGGCGATGTTAAGGAGACTTATTCCTCCATAGTTGGCGCAGTCAAATGGGTCTCCTGGATCGGGCAAACGATGCTGAGACTCCATTCCTCGGACATGATTTCCCCTGACTGTATCATACAGATGAGCTGGTGCATGCTCCTCAGCAGACAGTCCGTCTGCGCTAGCAGCTTTATTCGACTTGAGTTTCGATATAGCGATCTTAATTTCGTCGATGTCAGGGGGACGTTCTCTGCGATCTTCGTCGTTAAGAAAAAGATCATTCTACCTGACAGCGATATATTGACTAACATCGCCGTCATACAGTCTGCAGAAGTTGTTTTTCAATATTCTCAGCATCGACTCCGATTCTACTACTAGGTGTTCAATCCCATCCGTACAGGTTTCAGTTCTGTCTTTATAATCTCGGCGTGTTCGCTTTTTCTGTTGATAAAACTTTCGAACGTCCCGCCTGCGGCAACACCTCTCCAAATCCCCAATCGTGGGTTTCTCGCGCTCTTCTTCTTTCTCTTGAGAAGCTTATGCTCCTACTACTTACTTACTTAGGTGGCGCTAAAGTTCGGGGTGAACCTGGGCCCCAACAAACAAGCCTTTCCAGCTAGCACGATCTCTTGCTAGCTGTTTCCTGTGTCACACACCCAGTTGGTTCAGGTCCCTGTCCACCTGTGTGTGCCACTTAAGATGCGGCCGTCCTCTGCAACGTCGTCCTTCCGGGTTGGAGTCAAAGACTCTTCGGGCCGGAGCTAAGCTGTCCATTTGCTCTACATGGCCTCTCCACCTAAGACGTTGGATCCGTTTATAGCCCGTACAGTTCGTTGCTGAACCTTCTTCTCCACTCTCCATCAACACAAATGGGACCGAAGGTTGTACGCATGATTTTCTTCTCGAAACGACCAAGGGCCTCTTCATCCACTTTTGACAACGTCCAAGCCTCTGCGCCGTAGAGGAGGACCGAGGTGATTAAGGTGTTATAGAGGGTCACCTTAGTTTTCCGAGAGAGGGCTTTTCTACTCAATTGCTTTTGAGCCCGAAGAAACAGCGGTTGGCAAGGGTTATTCCCCGCCTAATTCCAGAGTTGGTGTCGTTGCCGCTTGTTACCAGTGACCCAAGGTATACAAAATCCTTGACTACCTCAACGTTGCCAATGATGACGTTCTGGCAAAGACGTCGGTGCTGTGCGTCTTTCTTTGAAAACAGCATATATTTGGTTATGCTCCTCCCTTCTTTTAAACTCGTAGAGCTCACGAGCTGTTCTTGTTCTTCTATGCAGCGAGGCTTTTTATGCCTCATGCTTCGCTATGGGAATCCTCCGCACTCGTCATCGAATCAGATGTTTCTTTGTGGTGGAGACTTGAAGCCCAACAGTTCAGAAGCATTGCAGGGCTTGTTTATAAAGGTTCCACTATTGTTCTGTTGACAGAATGGAGGGCTGAGGTGTATTGGGGAGCTTAAAGGAGCAGCGATCGGTAAAAGCACGAGGGGTTTCTGGGGACAGTAGCTTTCCGACGTCATAACTTTGCATTCCGTTATCGGATGTGGTGTGGTGTGGGCTGTGTTTGCCGATGACTCGTTCAAAGATGCTCTAATTACCCAGCTTAGCAGTCTCCTAGTCTCCTAGTACAATTTTGATGTTTAGCTGGGACATTGGACATACGTTCTGTCTAGGAGATCGTATAACTCATCCTTGGCGGAGTCATCCTTGTCTTCCGTGGAGGCGTGGACGCAGATCAGGCTGATGTTAAAAAATGTAGCCTTAATACAGATCGTTATATGGCATTCGCTCACATAATAGAAAAATAAAACACCAATCACCACTAAAATACTTTTGAAATTTTGTGCAGCGACAAAGCGACATTTCGAGGGCATCAGTCTATGCTGTTGAATTCTGAGAGAATGCGTTTGTATTATATTACGAAGTCAAAAACATCATCAAGGCTACAAAGCTACAAGACACAAAAATCAAATTAAACAATTCAATTCAAATTTAACAAATCGCCTTAAGCTTAGCGACGACTTTATAAACTCTCGTTAAAAGTGTAATCAAAGCGACTTATTTATTTCCCATGTTTCCCATAAATTGTAGTAAAAAATCTGAGGAAAAACAAAACTACAGTAAACAACCCCATTCATCTTATCCTCTTAAACATCATAAAAATCTTCAGCAAAAACTTCTGTTTCTCAGTGGCAGATAAGATTTTAACTCAACTAACCAAAAGACAAACTTCTTCCTCTATGCGTTTGCAGTTTTGTCGCTTCGCCCGTTTGCAGTTTCGCCATAAAACAGCGGAAGCAATGGCAACAACCATTACGAAACATTTTCCACTCAACACTTAAATGCATTTCGTGGAAGATTAAATAAACGACAAAGGAAAAGAAAGCAAACAAACTAGCACTCACCGACTATTGTACTACTATACCGCATGACATGAGGAAAGTTATCCTAAGAACAGCCGAGAGGATTATATTGTACAACACACTTAACTCGATACGCTGCCTCCTCCAGCTACATGGACGGGATGCGGGCACAACGAAACGATAAGACACACATTTTGTAATCTATTGGCAAGTTGTCACCTTGTTTTCTGCTGACTTTTATTTCCTTTTCCTGCAGTCGTTTGGCACAATAGTTCCAGGATAAGTCAGCAGCACGGGTATTGGCTGGTGGAAGCCGGTTAGTGTAGTTTTAAGAAGCAAAACTCGACGAGTATCACGGTGTAAGTCCGTTCCGACTCGAAAAAGGGCATTTGGGTACGGGAAAGTTTAGCACTTTAACTTGGCGTCGAACTACTTTGCAAAGAAGTTACGTTCTCCTTGTTTTCCGGCAAGGAAATTTATTTTTGTTGTTTCGCAGTTGATTCTATCGGGTAAATACAATTACCCAAGTAATTGTCGTTCATATATTTCATCGATTTTTTTCTTGTTGGGCGAATAACAACAACGGATGCGAGCTATGGATGTTGTTTTGTTTCTCTTTTTTTTTTATAGATACTTGTGTGGCGCCACGTAAGAAGTTAAGTATCTTTTGTCTTTTAACATCTAAATACCCTGGCAATGGACTAGGATTTATATAAGCTATAAGCCGAGGCTTATTAACTCAAACGTCGCCGAATTATTTTTATATGATTAATAAATTTGTTGTTTTAATTGAACATTTTCTTATAGCTTCAAAACTACAAATTGCTGTTTGAGGTTTGTATGTAGTTTATATTTTACAGGAATAGTTACAATATCTCTTGAAAGTTAGAGTTTATTCATGATTCGTATGAAAATTACCATTACGCCACATTTTAGTTCTGATATTGTAGTTTGAAATTGTAGCTTTGTAGCCAACCACAAACTAAATGCTTATCAAAATAAGTCAACCATGGTCGGGGTCTTTAGAGTTTCCTTGTTCCTATTGAGCATGGAGATATAATTAGGTATGCAAACCTTTTAAAACTACAAAACACAGAATGTAGTTGCACTTTGGAAATTAATCTTTGTAGTTGTAGCTTGTGACATTTCAATAATCAAATTAATAGATTTTTTTTTAGCCAGGGGCTAGGTTAAATCCTTTTCAATTAATTCATTTACATCGATTGGGGTTTACAGTTTCCATTTTCTAAATGTAGTTTTACAATTACATACCTTCATAGGTTGGAAACAAAAATTGTTGGTTGTATGGTATACGCCGAAGAGTATGGTATCGCCTGATCACTGCGGCCTCTGATGGGCCTATTATGATATACAAAAACTGTTCATAAGAAAACTTAGTATCCTTTTGAGGGCACAGTGGTTAGTGTGCCGCACTCTGATGCACGATGAGCGCGTTCGGATCGCGATAACACCAACGCCATCGATAGTTTATTTCACGGCGCCCCTTCTCGGTGAGAGCGTCGTGGCGCAGTAGTTAGTGTGTTGGACTCTGGCGCACGATGAGCGAGTTCGGATCCCGATAATACCACAGCATCGAATGTTTATATTGCAGCGTGCAAGCCGTTCGGAATCGACATTCAACTGTAGGTCCCCTTCACCTGTGAAAAAAAAAAAAAATAAAACCCAAACAACATGGGTGATTGAGAGAAGCTTGGCTCTGGCCCTTCATGGACTGTAGCGCCATCAATGAATGAATGCTTTTGAGTGAGCTAGCAGCCATTTCTTCTGCTTGAAGTTAATACTTCCCTAAGTGACGATGACGTGTACTGACGCGGCAGTTTGTGGCACAGTATGTGCTCTGCTGTTTCTTCGTCTTCATTACACATTCTGCAGGTGTCATCTGTTGTAATGCCCATGGTCTTAAGATGTTTTTTGACTAAGCAGTGTCCAGTAAGAAAGCCTGTGACTGTGCGAACCTGACTCCTAGAAGGAGTCACCAGCATATGGTAGTGCTGATAAGCATGCCGCAGAATTGTCGTGGCATCATACACGCTGATGCGTTACCTTTCCTTGCTAGTGGGTCTGCTTTTTCGTTTTCTAGATGGCCGCTGTGCCCAGGCATCCAAATGAGGTAAACTCTGTTTGTATTGGCCAGTTGGTGTAATAGTTGTAGGCAGTCCCATACCAATTTGGAGGTGACTGCGTAGCTCCCAAGGGGCAGATCTAAGCTTGGGTAGATAACTGCAATCGAGCGATCTGCTTCGAGGGAGACTTCAGTAAAAGATTGATTAAGCAAGATTTCACTGAGTGAAGAGTGGCTATTGATTTTCGCTTGAAAAGGTACAGCAAAAGTAACGTCATAATGTGAATAAGCTGCCAATTCGTTAGAAATGAAAAAAGTGGACTTTGCTTTCATAAGAAGCTTATGCTAAGGTGTAAGATAGGTAGAGCTAATTTGAGAGTGGTGGTGCAATAGTAAACGTCACCGACTGTCGAACGGAAGGTCTGTAGTTCAAGGTCTGTCCATGGCCAAGGAATACCATTCCGGAAAAATCTTGTGAATGGGAAAACTGATCAAAATACTGATCAGAACTGAGCATAACACTCACAGTATATGTTCACTTCAAATGCATACTATGCGTGTGCAGTTCTAATATAACACCATAATGGCACGGAACATTTGTTGAGAGCTACAACTAACGTAAAAATTCAGTCGAGTTCCTCTCGAATCCTAACTAGGACAACCACCCCCAGCGAGTAGTGAACGAACATCTACGACCCAAACCATCTGCACTCCGCCCAGGTTGTTTGACATGTATAATAAGAGTATGACTCTTGAACCTGCGTGACTTATAAAAAAAATGCCAACCTCTTGAGAAAATGCACATCTAAGTTCGTTTTATAGCACTTTGAATTGATGCTCGCAAGACATATGGGCCCCAATGCTGGACTGGCAAAATTTGTGGCTTGTTCACACTGGTAGATACTCAAGTTCCACTGTGTGGTCTTTCTCCTTTCTATTTACTTTTTTACTTTTTTCGACGAATATACAGTTTGTGGTTTTGTTACGTAGCCAAGAAGAGATGATGTGACGCAGGTAGCTAAGTGTTGACTTTTTAACACCATTTACTTCAATTGATCACTTCTGCCAATCCTTGTTTACATAGTGACTGTAGTTTGAATTTTGTAGCTTTGTAGTTTTGGTTAGTTATCAGAAAGCTGCACCGGCCCACCATGAGGAGGTTCGGCACCGGACGCCTGAGCACACCGGAGATTACCAGAGTCTACAGAGAGCAACTAATCGGAAGACTCTCCGGTATGCCTACGTCGAGCACAAATGTAAACGGTATGTGGCTGCATTGCCACACAGCCATTCAGGAAGAAGCCGAGAATACCTTAGGTTACCTACCACCCCCGACAAGAAACCCGTGGTATGATGGCAAATGTGAGCAGAAAAAGGCAGCAACCGACAAAGCGTACCAAAAGGCGCTGCAGCGAAGAACCAGGCCAGCGCGAGAGGAGTACTGAGCCAGAAGAAAGGAGCCTCCCAGTTCAAGGATATCGAGGAGTCGGGGCACAAACATAAAATACGGACCACCTATTAGAAAACTAAAAGCCTTGCAGGAGGCTTTAAGAAAGTCAGCCATGCTCTTCGAAATTGCGAAGGCAATCTTGTCACCGACCCGCAGGTGTGGATGTATTTAAGCAGCATTTTCAGCAGCTGCTTAACGAGCATGACCAAGAGAGAGTAGTAGGGTCTGAGGAACTCCCAACTCAATCCGCTGAAGTAGTCCTCCAATCCAACATCGGAGAAATCGGCACAGCTATTCAAAAGCTGAGGAACAACAAGGCCGCAGGCTTAGATGGCTTGCCATCAGACCTCTTTAAGGCTGGTGGCGATTTTCTGGCAGAGAGCATGCACCAGATCATCCCTGGAATTTGGGAAGATGAAAGCATGCCCGACGATTGGAATATCAGCTCTATTTGCCCCATCCGCAAAAAAGGCGATCCTACCCCCTGCAAGAACTATAGATGTATATCCCTGCTCAATGTCGCATAGAATATCCTGTCGAGTATACTATGTGAACTCCTAAAGCCCTTTTGCAGCCAACAAATCGACAGCTACCAGTGCGGCTTCCGGTCCGGCAAATCGACTATAGACCAAATGTTCACACTTCAACAAATCCTGGAAAAGACCAACGAGTTTCGAATCGATACACATCATCCTTTCATCGATTTCAAAGCCGCATACGACAGCATTCATCGCAAAGAATTGTTTGATGCGATGGCCAAATTCGGGATCCCAGGAAAACGCGATGCACCGTGCAGTTCGGTTTTAGGACCGAACTGAACCGTTTGGAACATGCACCGGATTTCGGCAACGAGATGCGCTGTCGTGCGACAGGCAGGCGTCAGTAGGGAAGGCACTATCTTCTACAAGTCTGTCCAGCTGCTAGCATACGCGGGTGATATTAACATCATCGCGCGGTCTCGGCGTGACGTTGTAGAAGCTTTCATGGCGATTGAGGAAAAGGCGAAACGAGTTGGTCTTAAAGTCAGCGAGGATAAGAAAGTATATGCTGTCAAGCAAAAACCAATCCGTCGCTCATAACCTTGGACAAAATATAACGATTGGCAGCTATAACTTCGAGGTAGTTAAAGAGTTTTTCTACCTTGCCTTGGGCCAAACGGAAACTCCCCAATCGACACCACAGTAGAGATCCGGCATAGAATCGCCCTTGACAACTGCTGCTACTTCGGATTGTCCGAACAACTTGGGTCAAAACTCCTCACTAGAAGAACCAAAGTCGTGCTTTACAAAACGCTTATACTGCCAGTCTTGCTATACGAAGTCGAAAGCCGGACGATAAGCAGTACGGGGGAGCTGATTTTGGGTCCTTTCGAAAAAAAAATTCTGCGCCCGATATTTGGTCCTATCTGTGAGGAAGGAAAGTGAAGGAGAAGACAGAAACGGGAACTCTACGAGCTGTACAAAGATATGGATATAGTCCGGAAGGCAAAGATCCGTCGACTACATTGACTCGACCACATCGAGCGCATGAACACTAACGCTCCAGCTAAGATGGTCTTCGACTCCGAGCTCCGATGCAAGACAGCTTGGTCTTGATGACCGTCAAGGATGGAAGGCAGCTACAACTCAGGCTCGGATCGTCCATGGATTGCCGGCCTGATAAGTAAGTACGTAAGTAAGTAGGTAAGCTTAAGTCTTTCTTGCTGTGTTTTTATAAACTTATGGTAGGAGGAGTATGTCTGTTTCTCACTATTGTTCACTTCTGCCAATCTTTGCCAACACCGATCATTTGGCTTTCTTTACATAGTGACTGTAGTTTGAATTTTGTAGCTTTATAGTTTGGCATGTAGCCTTTTCTTGCTGAGTTTTTTTTTAACTTATGGTAGGGGCAATACATACATATGTTTGTTTCTCACGATTGATCGCTTCTGCCAAGTCTTGTTTACATAGTGACTGTAGTTTGAATTTTGTAGCTATGTAGTTTGGCTTGTAGTTGAAGCTTAAGTTTTTCTTGCTGTGTTTTTATAAACGTATGGTATAAATTTATAGTAGGAGAAGTATGCCTGTTTCTCACTATCATTCACTTCTGCCAATCTTTGCCGACACCGACCAATTGGCTTTCTTTACATAGTGAATGTAGTTTGAATTTTGTAGCTATGTAGTTTTGCTTGTAGTTGAAGCTTAAGTTTTTCTTGCTGTGTTTTTATAAACGTATGGTATAAATTTATAGTAGGAGAAGTATGCCTGTTTCTCACTATCATTCACTTCTGCCAATCTTTGCCGACACCGACCAATTGGCTTTCTTTACATAGTGAATGTAGTTTGAATTTCGTAGCTTTGTAGTTTGGCTTGTAGCTGAAGCTTAAGTTTTTCTTGCTGTGTTTTTATAAATGTATGCTAGGAGCAATACCTCTGTTTCTCACAATTGATCGCTTCTGCCAAATCTTGTTCACATAGTGACTGTAGTTTGAATTTTGTAGCTATGTAGTTTGGCTTGTAGTTGAAGCTTAAGTTTTTCTTGCTGTGTTTTTATAAACGTATGGTAGGAGCAGTATGTCTGTTTCTCACGGTTGATCACTTCTGCCAAATCTAGCCTACATACTGACTGTAGTTTGAATTTTGTTGTTTGGTATGTAGTGGAAGTTTAAGTTTTTTCTTGCTGTGTTTTTGTAAACGTATGGTAGGAGCAATATGTCTGTTTCTCACGGTTGATCACTTCTGCCAAATCTTGCTTACATACTGACTGTAGTTTGACTTTTGTAGTTTTGCATGTAGCTGAGGCTTAAGTCATTCTTGCTGTGTTTTTATAAACTTATAGTAGGAGAAGTATGTCTGTTTCTCAATATCATTCACTTCTGCCAATCTTTGTCGACAGCGACCATTTGGCTTTCTTTACAGAGTGACTGTGGTTTGAATTTTGTAGCTTTGAAGTTTGGCATGTAGCTTTTTCTTGCTGAGTTTTCTCTAATTTATGGTAGGAACAATACATACATATGTCTGTTTCTCACGGTTGATCACTTCCGCCAAATCTGGCCTACATACTGACTGTAGTTTGAATTTTGTGGTTTGGCTTGTAGCTGAGGCTTAAGTCTTTCTTGCTGTGTTCTTATAAACTTATGCAAGGAGCAGTATGTCTGTTTCTCACGGTTGATCACTTCCGCCAAATCTGGCCTTAATACTGACTGTAGTTTTAATTTTGTAGTTTGGCATATAGTTGAAGCTTAAGATTTTCTTGCTGTGTTTCTCGTTTTCCCTCAGCATAGAATAACGTCTTCTTCAAAGCTCAGTAAAGCTCACAATACGAGGCACGTACTCTACGCAGCCAATAATTTATGAGCTCAATAAAAACACGCTCGGGTTCCCTTAACGACCAGCCATCAGAAAAAAGTTTCAATCATTGCCATTTTTCAGGAGAAATCTTTTCCTTTTCCACTCCTGCCTCCTCCGTTTTCGGCAAACTCCATCTGCACCGGAAAATTCGAAGAAGAAAAAAACAACACAAAACACAATTAACGTATCCGTTCGATATGTATGTGAACACATTCATCACACGCTCATCTGCACCTACGTCCCATTCGGCCGCTCGTAAACCGGAGGAATATATCGTTCATCGTCAACAGGAGAAATTTGCATATCAACGGGCATGAACAATAACCTTGTTCTTCGCTCACAGGACATCCGGTATATCCTTGTAGGTAATAAAAAAAACAAATTTAAGTATTATGTCACATTAAATCGCCGCATAAATCGATTTATTTACGATTTTATCGATAAATCATCGCGCACAGGACGGCCCGGCGCGTTGGTGGAGGGCGAAGGTGAGTCTAGCTCCATTAGGAGGGTGTGCATATCATCAGATGCTTGACAGGAGCTTTCCGCCTTATTGTCAATCAATTATGTAATGTAACACCACCGTGACGACTGTAAAATAAGAAATGCTTTCCAGCACACGATTACCGTCTTTATGGGCTACTGCATCCTGGGACCCACCCACACCCATTCATATTCATGCTTGCACTCCTACTCCTGTTCACACCTACTCAATGCTTCATTATTCATTTGGCAGTGATTTATGAATGTTCCTTCTTTCATTTTCCTTTTTGTTTTCCTCCTCCATCCTCGAGCACGGCACGCCATCGCCAGAGTCGTCTGGCATAGCTACGACGGCAATGGCAGTGCACTTGAGTACGTATCCTCGTATACATTTTCCCTTTTCTCGATTTTCTTCATTTCCATTTTGCCAACAGTAATAATGGAGTTCCAAGTCGTAGCTGTGGAGGGTACTTAGCTGCTCTTGGGAATATTCGATTCGAGATCCATTTGAATGACGTACTTGTTCCTTCTGCCGTTGGATAAACACCGATTCCCAGACAACACTTGGAATATCTCGAACTCCACCTGAGCCCGAGTGGGTATATGTGTCTTTTCGTGTTCTACGTGTTCACAGTTCAACAATGCCGAAGAGTTCTCCACTCAAGGTTGTCGGTTGCCTAATCATTCGGCAATCAAACTTGTATGTACGTACGAGTGCACCCTCTGGTGAACGTGTCGCAACTATCGCCTATAAATACCCCACTGCTTCAGTTGCACCGTATTCAGATGTATCTAAAACGCAATCTGTAAGAAAACAACACGACATGGTATCGATACTATCGCTCACCGTTCTGATTGTGACAATGTTCGCCATTGTGCAACAGTCTCACGTCGATGGATTGAAAATATTCACACAGGACGTGCCTGGGATTAAGTTGGAGAAGAGACAGTTGGTGCCGCTAAGGCTGTGCGGTAGGGTAGCGGAGGATTGTATCAATGTGATCGCAGTGGCTATTGATGATGCAGAGCATGCCATGATTAACGCCATTTCGATGCCTGTCATTCTTAATCTGGACGATTACGAGGAGTTCCGGAACGTGGTTGAGATGTATGGCTTGTTCGATGGGGATGTGTCTAAGGGAGAGGCGCTACAAAGGGGCGAGAAGGACGAATATCGAATTGTAGAAAGGAGAATTTGAAATACATTTGATTTTGACAACACTAAAAGTTTAAAAGGTCGGATTAAGTGGGTGGAAGGACTGTGGTTTAAAGTTTCTTAGCACGACGGAGATTTTTTTTTTTTTGTATAATCTGGGTGGGATGGTGAAGACTAAAAGCATGAGAGGCGAGGCTTGGCCAATACAATAACCGTCTTAATTGGAAAAAACGGATAAATATAGTCCCAAGGAACTTACTTACTTAGGTGGCGCTACAGTCCATGGTGATCCTGGGCCTCAACCAACAAGCGTTTCCAGCTGGAAACCAGCCAGCGCCGCACGCCCAGTTGGTTAAGGTCCCCTTCAACTTGCTTGCGCCACAGTAGATGCGGCCGTCCTCTGCCGCGCCTTCTTTCCGGCCTGGATTCGAAGACTCTCCGGGTCGGAGCTGTGTTTTCCATGTGCTCTACATGGCCCAGCCACCTTAGACACTTTATCCGTGGATGTCGTACCAGGCCGATGACGCTGTACAACCCGTACACTTCTTCGTTTTCGCAGAATTTTCCTCTCGAAACGACCAAGGGCATCTTCATTCGCTTTTGTTAAGGTCCGTGCCTCTGCGCCGTAAAGGAGGACTGGGATGATCAAAGTCTCATATAGTGTCACCTTGGTTTTCCGAGAGAGGGCTCTACTTCTCAATTGCCTCTTGAGCCCAAAGCGACAGCGGTTGGCAAGGGTGATTCTGGGTTTTATCTCAGCGCTGGTGTTGTTGTCGCCGGTCATCAGTGAGCCAAGGTAGACGAATTCCTTGACCACTTCAAAGCTATATCCGCCAATGGTGACGTCCTGGCCAAAACGATGAAACCAGATATATTGGTTTTACCCTCATTAACCTTAAGACCCACCTTAGCCGCTTCTACCACTATGCTTACAAAGACCTCATTGACATCTAGCTGTGTCCGTCCAATCAAGTCAATGTTGTCGGCGTAGGTAAGCAATTGCGTAGACTTGAAATAAATCGTACCTCCTGTGTTAGCCAGTGACTCTTGCACGATCTTTTCACGCACGATGTTGAAAAAGTTACATGACAGCGCGTCACCTTGCCTAAATCCTTTTTTAATATCAAAGGTCTCGGTTTGCTCATTACCGACCTTAATGGGTCAGCGAGAATTCACCATTGTCATCCTGCACAGTCGGACGAGTTTGGCAGGGATGATAAATCTAGACATGGCTTTGTATAGCTCATCTCTATACACGCTGTCATATGCAGCCTTGAATTCGACGAAGAGATGGTGAGTGTCGATTTGGTATTCTTGGGTCTTCTCCAGGATTTGCCGTAGCGTAAATATCTGGTCTATTGTGGACTTACCTGGCCTGAAGCCACACTGATAAGAGCCGATCAGGTTATCCACAATCGGTTTCAGGCGTTTACACAATACGGCAGAGAAGGTCTTATATGCGATGCTAAGGAGACTTAGTTGGCGCAGTCATAGGGGTCTCCTTTCTTATGGACCGGACAAACGATGCTGAGATTCCATTCGTCGGGCATGCTTTCCTCCAACCAAACCTTGCAAATGAGGTAGCGCATGCACCTTACCAGCTCATCTCCAGCCGCCTTAAGAGACTCAGCAGACAGGACGTCAGCGCCCGCGGCTTTATTAGACTTAAGTCCTGATATCGCTAATTTGACTTGGTCTAGGTCGGGTGGATGGAATTCTCTTACATCGTCGTCCATTTCGATCGGATCGTTCATCGCCGTCACACAGTCTTCGGAAGTGATTTTTCCATATCCTCAGCATCGACTGTGACTCTACATACCAGTTCTCCATTTTCATCTCTGCAGGCCGCCGGTATGTTCATTTTAACTTATTGTAAAACTTCCGAGCGTCATTCCCGCGATCTCACACTTTCCGTGTTCTCTTTTCTTTCCTCTGAGAAGCCTGTGTTCCTCTCTTCTATTCTGCTCAAAGATTTCGCGAGCAGCTCTCGTCCCTCGTTGCAGCGTGCATGCTTCTTGTTTTGCTGCATGCGCTTGTTCGCATTGATCATCACCTCTGAAGCAGCGTCTCTGGCGGCGCTCTGGCGATGCGCCCATTCCTGCTCTATTGCTTATGTTGCTGTGGGAGGATTTTGAGAGAGCTGGAATGAGACACGATCGGCAAAGATTCTTGCGATTGTAGCTTTCCGACGTCAAACTTACGTTGTCCTACTAGACTCCTAAGCATTCTTGATATCCTCATTCGTACCTTGGTTACAACAAGGTAGTGGAGTCGATGTTGGCCCCTCGGAAGGTTCGTACGCCGAGACTACTGGAGGAGTGTCTGGCGTCGATCGCAATGTGATCAATCTGGTCGGTGGTCGATTGATCAAAAGACCACCTGGTACCCTTGTGGATGTTGAGATGGGGGAATTGCGTGCTTGCTACAAGGAGCTTACGCCCCGCTAGGAAATCAATTAGCCTAAGTCCGTTGTCGGAAATGGTGTTATGGAGGCTATGCTTTCCTATGATCGACTCAAATATGTCCTCTTTGCCCAGTTTTGCATTGAAATCTACTAGAACTATTTTTCTGTCGTAGCTAGGATATTGGGCATAGGTTCTGTCTAGAAGATCGTAGAATTCCTCTTTGAGTCGGTCATCCTTTTCTTCCGTTGGGGCGTGACTGGCTTAACTGGCACTACCTTGTGTTTATCCTTTGGATAAAACATCTCTCCAAATAAAAGCATCTTAAAGTACTGTCTACACTTTTACTTCTGTATAAAATTGCCCGTAAAAGTACCGGGCCAACACCTCAACCTATTGGTACCTCATCACTTTACATGTTTCTCTCTTTATTCCCTAATGTTACAACAGTCAAAAAGGATCTCTAATTCAATTTTTATATAGAGATACTGAAGAAAGTGAAAAGTATTGCCACTTGCTCAAGTAAACGTCCCCACTATCGCCATATAACCTCCTTCATCGTCCATTGGACTACGTCAAAAACGACCCATTTTCAGGGTTTCAATTCAACAAACCACCCCGATCCCGACCGCAGAATTTCACAGTTGGCCCAAATAAACTAACCGCCAAACTGTAAATATTTGAAAAGGCATTCCCTTCCCCCTCCAATACCGCTCTTCCGCTATTTTGGCCCACAAAGTGGTGTGAAGTCAATTCACTTAGTCGGCCCTTCTCGTGTAGTTTGCTCGATTGGAAACAAATTTATCTAAAAAATTTACTCAATCCTCTCCCGTCCGCCGCCGCCGCCGCCACTCAAGTCGATTGTAGGTATAAACTGTAAGCGGCTCTGTGCAAGGACTTTATTGATGCACTTTGAAAGCATTGCTGTTGCTCCTTCCACCAATTCCTTTCGAAATGATGTTTTTATTTAATTTTACGACAGCATCAGGCAGTCAAATAGACAGACGGACAGACCAACAAGTCACTTGTCGGCTGCAAGCAGACACACCATTGTCGGTGGCGGCAAAAAGGAGGAACTTGTTGCAAAAGACTATCTGTGCATCTGTGAAATTTGCTGTGTAATAAAAATCTGTATCTTCTTGCAACCAACTCACTCTCTCGTACTCGTAGTGTCATTTCTTATGCAAGGAATAGTGAATGAGATTCAACCGCTTGGCAACAGGGATGCGGGCAAGTGTATCATTTGCCATGCCATCAAGGGAATGAAATGCTTGTGCCAGTGTTGTCCTGACATTTTGCCAGGATACTGTGCCATTACATTTACGCGGGCATAAAATGGCGACAACGACTGTGGCGGACGACAACTGCAACTTTGTATGACAGTGAGAAGGAGTACATTCATTCGTAAGATACAAATGCCTTGTACCACTCGTGGATGGTTGCAATATTCGAAGAAGAAATGTTCAGGTTTCTGTTGTAAGGACTTTTTTTAAAAAAAAAATATATCTGTTAGCATGAAATCCAGTCGGGAATACTGAATTGCGATACAGTTGCTATGGTGGCACGGTGGTGAGGATTTAATTAAATCAGAATTTTCTGTTTTTTTTTTTTATTGTGAGAACGTAACTGAGGGTGAATCCTTTTGACGTACAACAGATAACGACCAAAAGGAAAACACAATTTGTTTCTATTTCCAGGAACGGTTCTTTGTTTCTGTTGAGATACACACGTTTGACTTATAGTCTAGTTCTCTAAATTGGCCAAAACCTCTTCCAGCTCTTGAAGGGTTACGCTTTGAAGTGGGGTCTTCTCGGGTATATTCGCAAGTTCATCCTCACCATCTCCTTCTTCATCCACGTGGACTTCAACCGCCTTAACATCATTTTTCGTAAGCAATGACTCCTTCTCATTGTCGATGCTTGCTGCGAGAAGCTTTTAACAGTTGTCGGTTCCCTGGGCACAGAGTATCAGTGGGATCCATGGTCTATCGATGAGCTCCTCCATATCGGGCACGGCAATGGCTGTTGACTGATATAATATGCCAAATAGGACCACGGCCAGTAGAGTGAGAGTTAACTTTGACACCATTGTGTTGCTGTGTAAACCTTGATTTGCTTTGAGCTTGCTGTCATAGATTGTGGGGCATTTATAGCTAACGGGCATGGGGTAATGTGGTGTTTGTTTGGTGAATGATCTTGAATTCTGGAGTGAATGGGTTCTATCATGGTCTGCTTGAACAGGTGGTGTATGTACTCGGTGCTGCAATGTGTAAACAGTAAAGCGAGGTCGATGGGGGGTTTTCTTTTTAAGCTCTACTGTGCCTAGAGACTTTCACATTATTCATGTCGTCACTCTTTCATCACTTATGGTACTCGGGCTGTGTGTTTTCTATTTTAATTAACCCACATTGACACTAGAGTCTCCTGCTCGACACATAGTATGCAAACTTAATTATAATTGTTTGACAATATCATGAGATGTGCTCCATCGGACCTGGTATGGTACTAGCCACCACTGCTTGAGTGTAAAAAAAAAATACCAATTATACAGGGCAGACACTGCCATGGGAATCTTCATCTTAACGGTGGCAAGTCCGTGTGGAAAATGAGCTGTCCACTTTGAGTGAATGGACGTGCTGCAAAATGACACCGAAAGGTCCAAAATCGTGTTGTAATAACAACGTATACTTACTTACTTACTTAGATGGCGCTACAGTTCCGGGTGAACCAGGGCCTCAACCAACAAGCCTCTCCAGCCGGCACAATCGTTGGCCAGCCGCTTCCAGTGCCGCACGCCCAATTGGTTGAGGTCCCCTTCCACCTTAGATGCGGTCGTCCTCTGCTGCGTCATCCCTCGGGGTTGGTGTCGAAGACTCTTCGGGCCGGAGCTGTGATGTCCAATCGCTCTACATGGCCAACTGCCATCATAGATGTTGGATCCAAAGACGTCTAACTAGGCCGATGTCGCTGTACAGCCCGTACAGTTCTTGGTTGAATCTCCTCCTCCACTTTTCGTTTACACAAACTGGATCAAATTTTCCTCTCAAATCGCCCAAGAGCCTCTTCATCCCTTTTTTTATAACGTCCAAGCCTCAGCGCCGTAGAGGAGGACCGGGATGATTAAGGTTTTGTAGAGGGATACCTTCGTTTTTCGAGAGAGGGCTCTACTACTCAATTGCCTCTTGAGCCCAAAGAAGCAGCGGTTGGCAAGAGTTATTCTCCGTTTTATCTCAGCGCTGGTGTCGTTGCTACCTCTCACTATCGAGCCAAGGTAGACGAAGTCATTGGCTACTCCGAAAATATAGCTGCCGAAGGTTACGTTCTAACCAAGGCGTTAGCGTTGCACGTCTTTCTTTGGTGAGAGCATATATTTGGCCTTGTCTCCATTTACCCTTAGACCTACTTTAGCTGCATCTGCTTCATTGCTTGCGAACGCCTCATTGCCTTCTCGCTTTGTCCGTCCGATAACGTCAATGTCTTCTGCGTAGGCAAGCAAATGTGTAGATTTGATGTAAATCGTACCTCTTGTGTTGGCGATGCTGAGATTCCATTCATCGGGCATGCATTCTTCCGACCATATCTTGCAGATTAGTTGGTGCATGTTCCTTGCCAGCTTATCGCTAGCTGCTTTAATCAGTTATATCGCTGTCTTAACATCATCTAGGTCGGGTGGACGGTATTTTCTTTCGTCTTCGTCGATTGGGAATGGTTCGTTCTGCCTGACGGCGGCATTTTGGCTATCATCGCCGTTATACAGTCTGAGAGCACCGTGGCGCAGTGGGTACTGTTTTGGCCTCTGACGCCGATGACACGGGATCGAATTCTAAGGCAGCCATGTCATCGAACGTGTTTTTCACGGTGTTTCTCCTCAGCGGGGTTCTGACAAAACCCCCTCTAGTAAAATTGTCATGAAAACCTTCTCCAAACTCGCCGTTCGGAACCGGCAATAAACTGTAGGTCTCTTTCACCGATGGGAAAATGAAACCACACACAACATGGGTGATTGAGACAGAAGCTCGGCTCAGGTCCTTCATGGACTGTAACGCCAACATCCATACATACATACAGTCTGCAGAAGTGGTCCTTCCGCAATCTCGACATCGACTGTGACTCCACCACTAGTTGTCCGTGCTCATCCCTGCAGGCTTCTGCTCTGGCTTTATAGCCTTGGCATGTTCGTTTTACTTTTTGGCAACATTTTCGAACGTGGTTCTGCAGAAACACCCCTCCATCTCCTCGATCTTGCGCTTCTTGTGCTCCTTCTTTTTTCTTCTAAGAAGCCCGTGCTCCTCTCTCCGAGTACATCCGAGGCGGACAGACTCCATTGCTGTCCTATGGTTTGTGCAGATCGCATCGGGACTTGAGAGAGCTTGAGGGAGACTTGGCCTGCGACGGTCCTGGCGGTCTCCTGCGATTGCAGCTTTCCGACGTTAAATGCTGGTGTCTTACTCGATTCCGTTGATTCCGAGAAATTCGCATCCGTACCTCAGCTGCAACAAGGTAATGATCCGAGTCGATGTTGGCTCCTCGAAAGGTTCAGACATCTAGGATGCTGGACGAGTGTCTGCCGTCGAACGCAATATGACTAATTTGATTGGTTGCCGATTGATCGGGGGATGTTGAGGTTTGGACATCCTGTAGTTTCTACCACGAGATTATGTCCCGCCATAAAGTCCACTAGCCTTAGTCCATTTTCTGACGTGGTGTTGTGAGATTGGCCTTGATGCGGATAGTTATGAGGCGTTTGCTTACATGCTGGAAGCTTAAGACTTTTTTCCTGATTCTGCCTCGAATAGCTAATCCGCATCCGAATAAGCGCTGTTTATTATCTCTGTAGCTGTTTCCGTAGTATATGCCACAGTTCTTCATCCGCTTTTTGCGAGGGACCTAACGTTCCCGGTGCAGATCCCAGATTCGTTTCCTTTTTGACGTTTGCGGGGGTCGCCAGTATGTAATCCGTCCATATCCGACGCTATTGGTTGTTTCTGAACAAGTTTTTGTTTTACGCGATAGGGATGTTGCAACCCCCAACTTGGAGGACCGAGTTCCTCTTTCCCCAGGAACAGGGGATCGGGTAGCTGCACACATTGGTTCACTACCTGGCGGGTGCCAGTATAGCTATCCAGGGGAGGCCACGCGTAGGCTGTGTGTCAACACTTGGATTGAGCATGGACAGAAATCGAAGCTGGCGTTTGCTATGTTAAACGCGATCAACTTCTTTGCTCTGTTTGCTCGCTCCCCCCCTATCAAAATAAATGGATAATCCAAATGTCCTTTATCCTCCTTGTACATACATCGGTTATTTCATAGAAAACTTGCCCCCTATCAACACGACTCCGTCATGGAGACCATCAATTCCTACCTCTGCAACCACAAAAGCCAGAAACAATCGACAATCTTCCAAAACAACCTAAGCAAAAGCTATAAACAAGAAAAGCAAACAACTTCAATGACATTCGATTTGACTATCTGTAAATTTGTCGTCATTATATCCGTTTCCTTGACGATTGCCTTCAATTACCTTTAACAACATTCGTTTGGTTTGTCACCCAGTAGCAACCTGTCTCCCGGGTAAGTCATTTCTACCACTCACTGAGACAATAAGTGACGCAGTTCATTGCGTTTCCACGTCCTGATTCATATTACTTTGCTCTCAATTCAATTCCGCCCTACCCAGGGTCCGTCATTTTTTTTTCCTTACCTTTCAATCCGAGTATACGACTAAGCGAATGTCCTTGCTTATTCGTACGAGGTATAGTAGGGCTTATATTGTTCCATAAATTCCAGGCAAGGGTGATGTTTATTTCCGTTTCAAAGCCACACACGAATTCTCCCATTCTGTTGGGGGGGTAGCTATTAAACTTCGGGTCGAACGATATGGGCAACGGAGAATGGGAATTGTCACAGGCGGTAGACGCTTTCGCTAGGATTAACAGATATCCAGATACATATCTAGTCAAGGCAATTCTCTTGTTTGATTGTATGGCTTGTCCTTGCCCATCTCACAATTTTTTATTGCATTACTTTATTGTACATATAAATCAGCTCGCGAACGAATGGGCATTTGTCTGATAGTCCCCACTTCGTGCCCTCAATAAAGGACAAACCGTCGCAAGATGGATCTAATAGATTTCTATTTACACTTAAACTCAGTCACTGTCGCTAAATGTCCTTCGCGTTCGTGGCATTTTAAAGCAATCCATGGAAGGTGATTTAAATCGTCGAATTTATCGACCTAATAGTGGATGAAAGCTATAAGGCTTAGCAGGATTACACCATCGTTTGTACTATCCTTTATCATTGAAATGGACAGTGTCTGTTGCCTAATCCCCATTCAGCCTTGAGTTATCCGGGAACATTAATCTACCGAATAATTGTTAATAAACGAGTTACCCTTTTCTCATCCAATATATTTAAATAAATCGCTGCGATGGTGACAACCGATATTCAACTATCTTATTGCTCTCTGTGATAAATGTCATGGACATTTTGACTAAAACAGTATCGAAACACCATGGGATGCACTAAACACTACAGCTGTGTGCATTGAGCCAATATGTATTCGAGGAGCAGATTAATTAAACGACTTCAGCGTAAGCGGGTTTAGACTGTTTAATTTATGCTTTCGGGGCTCCAATTGCTGGCTTTGATTTAGATCAATTGAAGAGGAAACTGAGCTGGAACAGATTGCTTCTGCCTAAGGGGGGGAGATTGATGGAGAATATTGATACTCTGTGAGAGTTTCGGTGATTTAGTTTGGATCTCATCTACCAGGGAACGTTTTGTGATTTATGATGTTCAATCGACTTGCAGAGCAGCTGGTTAATGACAGTGGTTTTCCTGTTATCACTATTGGCCGAAGGAGGTATACTTCTATCAAGGGTTAGAGAAATAAGATGGTTTTATGATAGATTGTCTTCAGTAGACTTTTTGCTTTTGCCAAGCCAACAATCATAAATTAGTCCATGCAACCAAGCCTTTGTGTCCCAACCTATTCATGATAGCAGCTTTTCACCATGACGAACCGTCTTCGATAAATCATGCCCATCATTGAAGTTATTTGGAGCCGCTACAACTTTAACCGCCAGGAACTTCGCCGATCGTGTCTCCCTCAAACTCTCTCAAGACTTACTTACTTACTTACTTAGGTGGCGCTATAGTCCGTTGTGAACCTGCGCCTCAACCAACAAGCGTCTACAGCTGGCACGGTATTTGGCCAGCTGTTTCCAGCGCCGCACGACCAGTTGGTTAAGGTCTCCTTCCACCTGCGTGCGCCACCGATGATGCGGCCGTCTTCTGCCGCGCCTTCCTTCCGGAGTGGATTCGAAGACTCTTCGGGACGGAGCTGTATTTTCCATGCGCTCTATATGGCCTAGCCACCTTAGACGCTGTATCCGTAGACGTCGTACCAGGCCGATTTCGCTGTACAACCCGTACAGTTCCTCGTTATAACTTCTCCTCCATACACTGTTTGAACAAACGGGACCGTAGATAGTACGCAGAATTTTCCTCTCGAAACGACCAAGGGCATCTTCATCCGCTTAAGGTCCAAGCCTCTGCGCCGTAAAGGAGGACTGGGATGAATAAGGTCTTATATAGTGTCACCTTGGCTTTCCGAGAGAGGGCTCAATTGCCTCTTGAGCCCAAAGAAACAGCGGCTGGCAAGAGCCATTCTGCGTTTTATCTCAGCGCTATTGTTGTTGTCGCTGGTCATCAGTGAGCCAAGGTAGACGAATTCCTTGACGACTTTAAAGTTATATGCACCCATGGTGACGTTCTGGCCAATACGTCGGTGTTGTCCGTCTCTTTTAGATGAAAGCAGATATTTGGTTTTACCCTCATTAACCCTGAGACCCATCTTAGCCGCTTCTACCTCAATGCTTACAAAGTCCTCATTGACGTCTCGCTGTGTCCGTCCAATCACGTCAATGTCGTCGGCATACGCAAGCAATTGCGTAGACTTGAAATAAATCGTACCTCTTGTGTTGGCCAGCGACTCTTGCACGATCTTTTCAAGCACGATGTTGGAAAAGTTGCATGACAGCGTCACCTTGCCTAAATCCGTTTTTAACATCAAATCACTTAAATCACTTAACTCAACTTGTGAATGAGCCATCACGTATCCCCGATGTTGCTGGTCATACCGCCAACACGCTGGACTTGTTTCTTACCTCTCAGCCTGACAAATACACGATCGATGTATTGGAACCCCTAGGCTTGTCTGACCACTGCATGATATCAGCGAAATTCTCGAACTCCCACCATCCAGTTAAAGAAAAAGCTCCTAAGAGAACACTATGGCTATACGAGAAAACCAACTGGTGCGGCCTTAGCAACTTCTTTCGGATCTTTAACTGGTCGTTGTGCTTCCTCGACAACGACGTGGACGCCGCAACTGATATTATCGTAAACATTATCCGAATCGGCATGGTAAATTTTATTCCCAGCAAGATTAAAAGGACCAGGCCTAAGGATAATACGTGATTTGGCTCGTGCTGCAAAGAGGCTATTAGGCTCAGGGAGCTAAGTTTTCGGGCCTACACGGCAAACAGTTCTGAGGAAAACCGAAAAAAGTACATACGAGCCAGAAATGACTGCAACACCCACACTCGACGGATTAAATTCCAATCCGACCAAAAATTAAGGCGTAAAATCCTTCAATGTCCCAAAGGTAGCAAAAGTTTCTGGTCGTTTGTAAAAAACGTAAAAAACTCAACTAAGTCGTCTATACCGACGCTCATCCACAATGACATCCCAGCTGTCACCCCCTTAGACAAAGCTAACCTACTTGCTGCCCATTTCGCAACCAGTTCTCAGCTGCCAGCTTGTACTTTGTCTCCGCCTGTACTAGAGTGCGTCAATTCCACCATGGGGCTAATCCACTTCCGCACTCGTACAGTCGCAAGGGTTCTTAAAGACCTCGACATACACAAATCCGCTGGTCCAGATGGTATTGCCTCAATAGTTCTGAAGAGGTGTTCTTCTACGCTGGCAAAACCACTGCGTAAGCTTTTTCACCTTTCCTACACCTCTGGGCTCTTTCCGAGTAGGTGGAAAACAGCATTTGTCCAGCCTATACCCAAAAAAGGCGAATCATCTTCTCCCTCCAACTACCGACCCATTGCACTAACGTCCCTTCTTTCCAAGGTCATGGAAACGCTGATTAACCGTCAGCTTATGAAATATCTTGAATCACGGAAACTCCTCAATGACCGCCAATACGGTTTCCGCAGCAACAGATCCACTGGTGAAAAGTGGAATCACTCCCTTCACCAAGCAGGTGAAAGCAAAATTGTTGCACTGGATATTTCGAAAGCATTTGACAGGGTTTGGCATGAAGCCCTTTTGTCGAAAATGCGTGCTTTTGGGATCGATGAGTCTCTCTTTCAATGGATTAGAAGCTACCTTTCGAATCGTTCAATTCAAGTTGTTTTGGACGGATTCAAGTCTGATACTCACTTTGTAAATGCCGGTGTCCCCCAGGGCTCTGTTTTGTCTCGGACACTCTTTCTTATTTTTATAAATGATCTCTTGTCTGTTACTTCTAATCCAATTCACTCCTTCGCTGACGACAGTACCCTCAGCTTCTCATATTCGCTCACCAGTTTACGACCCTGCACTTCGGTTGTAGATAATGAGCGGCAGCGTATGTTGAGCTCATTAAATTCCGATATCGACGGCATCATCCAATCGGGTAAAAACAATAGAGTGGAATTTAATGCTTCCAAAACACGATGCTGTCTCTTGTCGTTAAAGCGTATAAATAACCCGCAGCCATTATCCATGAATGACACTTGTATCTCAGAAACTGAAAATCTTTCCATCCTGGGTATGAGTGTTGCTCACAATCTTAATTGGAGCGACCATATATTCAGTGTCGCCAAGAATGCTGCGAAATGCCTAGGATTCTTATACAGATGCAAGAAATATTTCTCACCCTTAGATCTGGCTTCAATCTATAAGGCGTTCATTCGCCCCAAATTAGAGTTTAACGCTCATGTCTGGTCCGGTGCTTCCAAGACCTCACTGCACCTACAAGACAGAATACAAAAACGAGCCATAAAACTGATAGGTGACTCCAGCATTACCAAAACATTAGACTTGCTGGAAAACCGCAGGAATGTTACCTGCCTCTCCCTGTTTTATCGTTACTACCACCAAAAATGCTCCGATGAAATAGCCAGTTGCATTCCGCTCCTTCAACATTTCTCCCGCAATACACGTCTCTCTAGGAATGCTCACCAATATACTCTGAAGCCCGCTTTCGGACGTACTGTCAAATATAGAGAATCTTTCATTAACCGAACCACACGAATCTGGAACTCCCTGCCGGATTCGGTTTTCCCCCCTCAATGCAACATGCAAGCATTTAAGATCAATGTCCATCGGCATCTCCTCTATTCCTCTTCCTCTCTACCTTCTGCCCGCACTGTGTCACCGACATAATAAGGTTATTAGACCTTGAGTGCGCGCAAATTATTTAAAAAAAAAAAAAATCAAAGGTTTGCTCATTACCGCCCTTAATGGGTCAGCGAGAATTCTCCATTGTCTTCCTGCTCAGTCGGACGAGTTTGGCAGGGATGTTAAAACTAGACATGGCCTTGTATAGCTCATCTCTATACACGCTGTCATATGCAGACTTGAAATCGACGAAGAGGTGGTGAGTGTCGATTTGGTATTCCTGGGTCATCTCCAAGATCTGCCGTAGCTCTCTCAAGAGCTGGTGCTTATTGCACAAGCCATGGAACAGCAATGGAGACGTTGTCCAATCGCAATCAGGGATGTTGTCTCTGATGGACTAGATTTCCAGCCACCACCTAGGAGACCCCATTGGTTTTTTCTTTTTTTTTTTGTTGAAGGTTTTTGCTATCTGCTCGAGCACTCAGACGGAAACACTGGTCCATTGTACTGCAGACAGACACCTTACATTACTGTATGGCACACACCACGTCGGCTTCAAAGATGCACCACTCTGCGCGGGCAAGGGCGGGACAATCACAGCACAGGTAGGCGTCTCACTCCTCCCAACATACAGCACAGGTAGGCGTCTCGCGGACGCCAAGCACGTAGAGATGCTTGGCAAAAGTGTAATGGCCCGTGATAACTCCCACAAGCCTTCTGCAGTCGATTCTCCTTAAAGACAGAAGGAATGCTGCGGATTTTTTGCAGACATCAGGTCATACGCGCTTAGTCCTCCTGCAACCTGGACAATTCCGCCCTCTACGTTTGTGTGTATAAAATATACAATCGTTAATGTAGGAATTTACCGTGGATACAGGTAGACCTAGAGCGGGCTCAGGTGCTGAGAAACTCTCCCTTGAACCCATTCTGGCGAGTTCATCAGAGATCTCATCTCCTGGGATTCCAGAGTGGCCTGAAACCCATACAAGCGTTAATGAATTTAGTCTGACGACTCTGTTCATGAACGACTTGAGTTCAAGCACTAATTTGGAGCAGCAACTTTTAGTGCAGCTTGGCTGTCACTACAGACGCATATGCTTTCCCCCTTCCACCTGTGCTTCACAACATAGCGCATAGCCATTAGGATTGCATATTTCTCTAATTGGAAGACAGACGCATTTTTTTCCTAACGAGAAGTGCAGTCGGATGTTTTCGCGCTCAAGGAAGTCTCCAGAACGGGGCCCCCGCCCAGACATGGAGCCATTCGTGAAAATGCGAAGACTAACCTTTTCAGATGCAGTATCCAACCATAGCCAATCCTAACGCGACGAAAACTTGACTGTGAAATTACGGCGCAATAGGATAAAGGGCGTCAGTGCGTCAGAAAGCATGTCCATGAGACAGGGGTCGCATACCAAAAGTCATTTCTCTTCAGGCGAGACATGGCTTTCAGAGCACCCCCTTTGATAAATATATCAAGAGGTGGAAGGTTCATCATAACATCTAGAGTAGCGCCTGGCGTGCTGGGGAAAGCCCCCTTGCAGCTGAGACAAACCGTTCTTTGGAGTTTGCTGAAAGAGGCTACGACGTGTTTGCGTTTTAGTCTGTTCCACCAGACAACCGATGCATATGAGGTTATAGGTCTTATCATTGCCAAGTAGATCCAGAGAACCTTTGCCGACGATAAATCCCATGCTTTGCCAAAAGCTATATTGCATTGCCGGAAAGCAGACAGCGCTTTGGTGGTTTTTGACTCAACATGCTTTGACCAGAGAAGTTTGCTATCTAAGATGACTCCTAGATACTTAGCCTCCTTGGATATCGGGATGGAAGTGCCTTTTAGTACCAGCTGAGTCATGTCAGTATTTTTCCTCCCTCTCGTTAAGAGAACGACATGGGTCTTAAGAGGATTGACTGACAGCACATTTCGGGTACACCAATCATCGATCACATTTAGCGACGCCTGTGCTTCGAGACGGGCAGTTGCTAAGCATGAGCCGTCAGAAAGGAGGGCGACACCAGCCGCATAGGCCTGGACATAGATTCCAGAGGCATTGAGAACATCAAGCCGAGAATCGGCCATCATGCACCATAACAGCGGAGACAGGACGCCACCTTCCGGGCAGTCCCTGTTTACGCCGGACTTGACACACTGGTCGAGGCCTGTATCATCGGTCAATGTCCTGTGCATGAGCATTGTTTTGATCCATAGGTCCAGTACTTCATATACGCCATGATGTCTGGTAGCGTTGCTGTCAAAAGTTTCGTTATCAAAAGCTCCCTCAGTGTGGACGAAAATGCCCCGCGCGTACTTTACTTTACTTTACTTTCGAGCGCGCTTTCAATTCTCTCAACTAGGTTTTCAGGCGCAGTCTCGCAGAATTTTCCGCACTGATAAGCATGTTGCATCTCCGAAAGTGGATGATTTCGAAGGGCAACTTTGCGCACTCTACCAGTCTCTCCATGCTTTTCAGCAGGAACGATGTTAGACCAATTGGTCTAAAACTTTTGGCAAGTGAGTAGTCCTCTCTTCCTATTTCGGGAATAAAGACTACTTTCATCGCGCGCCAAGGGATGGGTATGTGAGCAGACTAGCAGTGAAAATTATTTTCAAAGTAGGAAGGAGCTGCCTTATACCTTTTTGCAGCATAGCAGGATATACATATGGCTTCAGTCGTAACCACGCCAGACGCAATATACCATCTGCGCCGAGTTGTTTTCATCGTTTCGGTTGCAGTTTCCCTCGAAGGAGTGTGCAACCAGCCGATGTCGATCTGATTTCCCGAGAAATGAGTCTCAAACAGTAAACTCAGTAGAGGTACCATCAGATTTTCTGCGTGCATCCAGCTTTGTCGGTTTTCCCCGTTTGAGGACTTTAACCAGTTTGCTAGTCGCACTCAGAGACTTGATCTCTTCGCAGAGGGTCATATAGAGGGTCATTTTTCGAAGACTTTGGAGCTCAGCATTCCACCAGAGAACCAGTTTCTCTAGCAGTATTTGAGGTGAAGCCGTGAAGTATTCTTAATTTGTCTAATTTAACAAAAACTTTAAAGCCATTAAAGCGGGTAAAACCTTCAGAACCTCTCATTGACGTTTTTGAAGAGCACAATTTTTGACGACTCTGAAGTCACCAGAACTATTGAAGTCTTTTAGGTTACCCTCAGTTAGCAAAGCCTTTGACTTGACGCGTATCATCAAGTATCTTTGTGCTTTGAAGACGGCACAACAGGTTTCGATCCTCTATTATCTCAAGAGCTGCATTATTAATATGACCTTTCAGTCGATCTCAGTGTTTTCGGGCGAAAAGTTAAGCTTCATTTTCGACCTTTCCAGTGTTTAAATCACGATGAATATCGTCTTTTCGAATATACCACGGCGCGTTAACAACATTTGTACATTTGTATAATAGAAGAGTCATCCCTAGGTATTTTGACTCGTTTGCGATTGGGATTTGAACTTCATTTACAAGGATAGGTGAGCATTTACTTTTCTATAAGTAAGATTTACGTGGACAGATTTGGTTTCGTTAAGCGCGATCCGCCAAGTCTTTGTCCAGTCGCTTATACGGTTCAGGGCATATTGTCGTTGATTCTTCGACTGATTTTCTTGTGACCTAAATTGCAGTATTATCGGCGAATGTGGCCAGCACAGTGTCATCCGTTTGTAGTATGTTTCTGGTGTACAGCAGGTAAAGCAACGGACCAAGTACGCTACCCTGCGGAACGCCAGCCGTTAATGCTCTAAAATCTGAGCATTCGCTCCCATGTTCAACACAAAAGAGTCTATTAGGTAAGTAGATTTTCAGAACGTTCGGTAGTTGTTCGGAGGATACAAGTCTCAGCTTTTATTCCTAATCTTCGTGCCACACTAAGTCAAAGTCTTGGGACACGTCAAGAAATATTAGCTTATGTTCGAGTCCTTTTTCAGCTACATCTGTTATTTTCCGGACTTTAGAACCCTTATAACATCGGCGCCTTTCCATTGACTTGGGACATATTTTAACCTAAGCGCTTGGTTAACTAGATATGAAAGTTTGAGCAGGCTATTTCTCGAAAAATTTTTACGGACTTACTTACTATGGTGGCGTTACAGCCCATGAAGGACCAGAGCCAAGCTTCTTTCAATCACCCATGTTGTGTGTGATTTATTTTTCACACAAATGAATGGGATTTGCAGTTAAATGCTGATTTCGAACGGCTTGAGTTGAGAAGCTTCTTCATGGCAAGCATATGTACTACGGGGGATTTTGCCAGTACCCCACCGAGGAAGGACACCGCGATATAAACATTCGATGGCGTTGGTATTATCTGGATCCGAAATCGCTCATCGTGCATTGGAGTCAAACACACTAACCACCATCTCCTGTAATTAAGTCGTAGCCTGGTGTTTTATGTGGCTTGGGAGACTTTATGATATTCTCCAGGTCAGAGAGCGTAGCTCGCGTCATTCTGGATTCCATAGCCATTTCCAGAGTATTGCTATTGTCAGGTAGCGGTTATCCTCTGAATAGCTTCAACGAAATTTCAGCCTTCTCTTCATCGCCTTATGCCCATTCATTCTGATTTTTTCTTATTGATGGTGCCTGCAGATTAGGCTTTTAAATATCCTTTATAGCTTTCCAAATGGAGTAATTTGATTCCTTGGCAGCTTCAATTAATCGGTCGACTTTGAGTTCTAATTCGTAGGGCACTCCTAGACTAATACCTTCTTCAATGTTATTCCTAAGACCTTGCCAGTTTGTCCTTCTATTCATTAGGCTAGGTGGTTCAGGCTTTTTAATAAGAGTTTCACTCATGGCCAATATAACTGGAGAATGATCTGAAGACAGATCAAAGTTCTCTTCGACATTAATGTAGCGATGAGCTAAGGCTAAGCTTTCGCAGTGAAGCTTATTGAACACTGTGAAATTACTGAAGATACTGAAGCCTTTCCAATAATCTTTTCTCATTAGAGAGAAATTAAATTCACTGAAGTTCCTATAGCCACACTTTGTCTCTGGAGTGACTTAAAGTCATTCAAGTTATTGAATACTCTGAAAGTGCTGATGGCATTGAAGTCTCTAAGTTACCCGTGGGTTACTAAGAACCTTAAACTAAGCAGAGATGGCCTAAAACTCTTCAAAATTCTACTTGGCACTGAAGTCCTACTGCATGTGACATTACAGCTCATGGAGAACCTAAGCCTAGCTTTTCACAATCACCCAAGTTTTGTGGGATTTTATTTTCCCTTAGGTGAAAGGGGAACCTACAGTTTATTGCCGATTCCGATGAGCGAATTTCGAGAAGCTTTTCTTTGACAATTATACACTACGTGGGGTTTTGCCAGAACCCCGCTGAGAAGAAGCACAGTGAAAAATACGTTCGATGACATGGCTGCTGTCGGGATTCGATCCCGTGCCATCGGCGTCAGAAGCCAACATACTTCCCACTGGGCCACTGCGTTTTCGAGTTCCTAAGGTTATCCATTGGTAGTGAAGCCTTTAAGATCGGTGAAATATTTGTTTTATTTTGAGGATGTTCTGTGAAGCTTATGAACGCATTAAAGTGATTGTAACGACAAATGGATAAAATTCGGCCGAGCTCTTGAAAGGGATTTGGGCACATTGAAGTCTTTACCGCCAATGAAGTCCTAAGGTCTGTAATGTAAAAGTAAAAATATTATTTTAAATCTATTCAATGCAATTCAAAACTAGTCGTCTTTTTCGAAAATATAATCCATCTTGATGCAATTGGCGTTAGCATTTCCTTTAGTTATTGAGGGCCTAAACTTATTGAAGTCTTTAAAGTTGGCAAAAGTGTTATCTACCAGTGAAGTCTTTGAGATCGTTGAATTATTTAAAATCAACTAAAACTACTAAAGTCTCAGAAATAACTTATACTTTTTAAAGATATGGGAGTCTCCACAGCACTGCAACATAGTCAAAGCACACTAAAGTCTTTACTGTCAGTGAAGCATTAAAGTCGGTAATGTATTTGAAGCTTTTACAGCCCTTTAAAGGTATTCATTCATCTCCTTCCCCTTCAAAGAAACAAACCCTTTTTGAGGGATTAGAAGTTGTTAAAACTTTGAACTCATCGAAGTTATTGTGTCAAAAATGAGTAACTTCATTCAGGAAGCCATTAGGGCAAAATCATAAAAAAGTGTTTGTTCTCTAGTCATGTAGACAAAAAACAATTGCCTACACGCCCCCATCTCAAACCACAGCAGCAACAGCATCACTTGTATCCATCAAAATGTCACGACAGAAAAATACAAGATTCCATTGCTTCCATTCAGTTCCGACGCGATAATCGGATTACTTCCATGGAAATTTCAAAAATTCATTGGCGGTTGATTACATCTTCCGGTCAATTGAATGCCCAATTGAACTTACCACGTCCTGCAGGCTCTTTACACCCAATACTCTCATGGAAGAATGCCAGGAAAAAACCTATCACACTGTCATCAAACAAGCGAGGCTATCCGTGCGTTATTAACATTAATTATTCGCGTCCGTTGACACCGTCTGGCCCATGGAGCTGTGGGTGGTAAGGCCAAAATGGCACTAATAGCAGTACAGCCCGTATCACTTGGGAATTTCCCGGAAAATTAAATTTTCGCGAAAATGCTTTATGTATGTCAAAAAAGGCTTTTGCTTCATTCCGGGAAATGGCGATCACTCTTGCGCTATGATGCACATCCGCACTCATCTGCATGCCTTCAAAAGCCAACAAATCGAATTTGGACATGATGCGCCGACAAAGTCGCAGCCTTAAAAGTATGAACATATAAGGCAAATGCTCTGCCACGAGGTAGATGTCATTTAGCGCACTAATCCAACCGCAAGGACATCCCCATTTAGATAGCATTATCGCCCAACACCACCTGCAACGTTCGATATGTGGGAAAACTAAAATGGTAGCATCCTGGCAAACCACCGGCATAGCGCACATAATACTCAGGATACAACACCTCATCTGCCTTCCCGGGTTTGTGGGTTATAATTTGCTTGATGCCTTATAAAACGGAAACTACCTGCATAGGTGGGAAGTAGTCGGAAGCAGTGAGTGGTAGGTAATCTCTTTGCATAAGTGCCTGTTTTAAGGAATCATAAAGGATGCAACCACATATGGGTACAATCCGCATAGTGTTCGAGGTCCTGGGGCTACTTGCCAAAACTGTTTTCGAGTAGAATACGGAAAGATTGATAATAATTTGCAAATGTGGGGCGGGTGTCGAAGGATCTACTGGGTATTTGGTAGACATTTTATACGATGCCAATGCGATGATATGAAGTTATGAATGGTTATAATGGATACTTTTGAACTGGTACCATGCGAACTTCAAAGGATGCATTGCTGAGTATTTGTTGAGGTTACTACGAGTATGCATGTATTGTTATTTCCACATAAATTGAATTAAAAGTCCATCAAGGATGAAACGTATGTTACACTTTGAAGTGAAATAATTGCCAAGCAGGATGAAGGATACCAGACGAGTTCTGAATTGAGTCCTAAAGTAATTCCAAGAAATATTTGGTTTATTCAGATTCTACTGCAGTATATCACCATGATGGTGGATGAGTAGAGTTTCTGGCATGTACACATTCAACGACTCACCCTCACAATCAGCCGTGAAAAGGAGATCAGATATTTGTAAGGCAATAATGCAAAGGTGCCTTGTGGGGGCGGTTTCCCTGAACCATGGAGACTCCAACATCTGGCGTTGCTACCCAAGGGAAACAAACCACCTGGAGGACCTCCGGCGTACCGGCTAATATGCCTGCCAGATACACCAGGAAAGATCCTGGAACGTACCTTATATGGCAGACTAATCGCCTTGTCCCCCCACCAGAATGGCGGTTGTGTGGCGGGCTAACAATCCGCCCACGTAAAAAAAGGAAAAGTTATGAATGAGCAAGATGCCTCGGATACACGGACGGCGAATATACAACCTGACGATCTCCGGACGGTCGAACCGCCAACCAAGTCGACAATGTGCTTATTGACGCAAGGCACTCGTCAAACATCCCGGATGTGCGAACATGCAGAGGGGCAAATGTCGACTCTGACCACTTCCTCGTACCAGCAAGATTCAGAGCTCGACTGTCCACTGTCAGAAAGCTGCACCAGCCCATCAGGAGGAGGTTCGACATTGGGCGCCTGAGCACACCGGAGGTTGCCAGAGTCTACAGGAAGCAGCTGAGCGAAGGACTGTACGGTATGCCTACGTCGAAAACAAATGCCAACAATATGTGGCTGCATTGCCGCTCAGCCATTCAGGAAGTAGCCGGAACCACCTTAGGATACCTACCACCCCCGACAAGAAACCCGTGGTATGATGGCGAGTGTGAGCAGAAAAAGGCAGCAACCGACGAGGCGTACCAATAGGCGATGCAGAGGAAAACCAGGGCAGCGCAAGAAGAGTACCGAGCCAGAAGAAGGAAGGAGAAAAAACTACTGCGACAAAAGAAAAAATCTTCGCAGCCTCCCAGCTCAAGGATATCGAGGAGTCCAGGGATAAACATAAAACACGAGCCTTTTACAAGAAAGCCAAGGGCCTTGCAGGAGGTTTCAAAAAGGGCACCCTGGCTCTTCGAAACTGCTAGGGTAATCTTGTCCCCGACCCGCAGGGAATAGTGGATGTATTTAAGCAGCGTTTCCAGCAGCTGCTTAACGAGCATGACCAAGAGAGAGTGGTAGAGACCGAGGAAATCCCAACTCCAGCCGCTGAAGTAGTCCTCCCACCCAGCATCGAAGAAGTCGGCACAGCTATTCAGAAGCTGATGAACAACAAGGCCGCAGGCTCAGATGGCTTGCCATCAGAGCTCTTCAAGGCTGGCGGCGATGTTCTGGTAGGAAGCATGCACCAGATCATCTGCAGAATTTGGGAAGATGAAAGCATGCCCGAGGACTGGAATACCAGCTCTATATGCCCCATCCACAAAAAAGGCGATCCTACCTCTTGCAAGAGCTATAGAGGTATATCCCTGCTCAATGTCGCATACAAGATCCTGTCCAGCGTATTGTGTGAACGTCTAAAACAATTTTGTACCGCACTAATCGGCGCTTCCGGCCCGGCAAATCAACTATAGACCAATTATTCACACTTCGACAAATCCTGGAAAAGACCAACGAGTTTCGAATCGATACACACCATCTTTTCATCGATTTCAACGCCGCGTACGACAGAATTCATCGTGAAGAACTGTTTGAGGCGATGGCCGAATTCGGGATCCCGGGAAAACTGATCCAGTTGTGTCGCGCCACCATAAAAAATACGCAATGCACCGTGCAACTCGCTTCTAGGACCTCGGAACCATTCGAAACATGCACCGGATTTCGGCAAGGAGATGCGCTGTCATGTGACTTCTTCAACCTGGTGCTGGAGCAGATAGTGCGACGGGCAGGCGTCAACAGCGAAGGCACTATCTTTTACAAGTCCATCCACCTGCTACGATATGCGGATGATATCGACTTCATCGCCTGTTCTCGCCGTGTCATTGTGGAAGCATTCACGGCGATTGAAGAACAGGCGAAACGAGTTGGTCTTAAGATCAATGAGGACAAAACGAAATACATGCTGTCAAGCAAAAACCAATCCGTCGCTCACCACCTGGGACAAAATATACTATTGACAGCTACAATTTCGAGGTAGTTAAGGAGTTTGTCTACCTCGGGGCAAACGTAAATTCCACAAGCGACACCACAGTGGAAATCCGGCATAGAATCGCCCTTGGCAACCGCTGCTACTTCAGCTTGTCCAAACAACTGGGGTCAAAACTCCTCACTCGAAAGACCAAAGTCATGCTTTACAAAACGCTCATTCTGCCAGTCTTGCTGTACGGAGCCGAAAGCTGAACGATAAGCAGGACAGCGGAGCTGATTTTGGGTTCTTTCGAAAGAAAAATACTGCGCCGGATATTTGGTCCTGTATGTGAGGAAGGTGAATGGAGAAGAAGACACAACCGCGAACTCTATGAGCTGTACCAAGATGTGGATGTAGTCCGGAAGGCAAGGATCCGTCGACTACACTGGCTCGGCCACATCGATCGCACGGACATCAACGCTCCAGCTAAGAGGGTCTTCGACTCCGAGCCTCCTGGTTCGAGAAGAAGAGGAAGAGCGAACCTCCGGGATAAAGACCAAGTAATCGTGGATGTAAGACATCTTGGTCTTGACAACTGAAAGCAGCGTGCCCGGAACCGTCAAGGATGGAAGGCAGCTATAGCTCAGGCTCAGATCCTCCATGGATCGCTGGCCTGATAAGTAGGTAAGTATCTAATCGCCGTGGCGGAGAAAGAGTAGCTTTATCCGACCGCCAATATGGTTTCGGGATATCGCGCTCTACCGTCGATGCCATAAAAGAGGTAATCGCAGGTTAGGTTAGGTAGTATTGATTGGCGTACGCTTTACGTAGGTCGAAATCGACCCATTGTGGTACCAATGGATCACGTTACCTAAATCCGCCATCTGAAAGCTATTTTTATATCTGTTAGCTCATTTAAGCTATCGTAGAAATGCGCACCGAGGTACATAGATCATCCTGCGTTTCGCAAGAGGGGCAGAAGTCGGCAGCCACGGCAGTAGTAATAGGCAGGTAGCCCTAGTTTGACGGCATATTTTCCAATGGCCCAGGGATCTGTAATGTCAGGCATTAAAGTGCTTAAGTCTCCCCTTTGGGTAGCCACAAGGTCCCTAGTTCGTCCTAAGCTTAACTTAGGCCAGATTTGTTTAGTGATAAAGCTGATGTCACCTCCGTCCCATTGAAGATTAGGCTTTACAGTCATCGCCGTTGTTGAGGTTGAGGTTAAGTTCCTTGGAGTAGACTCTACTATCTACGCCAGTCTCCATCTTAGAGCCATCGGTATAGAGGGATATCGAACCCTTCGGTATGACTTTTTATTCAGCCCATTCCCCCGTTTTGCGAGATGGTATAGTCCGTGTCCATGGGTACTCCGAAGTGGTTGAAAGTGTTAGTATGGCCTTTATGTGATATGGGCCATATCCCTATAGCCCAGGTCAGTAGGGCCGTGCAGGCAGCAACTTGTTTGCTGACGAGGTCCTGGTGGCAGAAGTAGTGGAATGTTTAGGGCCACTGATACAAATGCTGGTCAATCTTTGCACTTTCCCCAGAAGGTTAGACTGCCTTGTTCAGAGCAGTCCATCAAACTACGATACGGTAAGGAATGATAGGTCATATGGCTGCTGTATAGAGCCAGCACATAATCCTGGGTTGGAGACCTCAATTTTTGTCCACTACTTTCTTGCAACTGTAGAGGACAGTGGTTGCTTTCTTGACTCGATCAAGATTGTTGGGTTTCCAATTTAGTTTCCTGTCAAGGATTAGACCAAGGTATTTGGCCTGATCTCTGATTGCTAATTGGGTTCCACCCAGCCTCGGTGGGTTGAAGAAGTGGAATTTTATATCTATTGGTAAACAGTACGAGATCAGCCTTCTTAGGATTCACTCCAAGTCCAGTTCTTCGTCCAGTTTACTATTGTTTGTAAGGGTCTCCGAGAGCCACCCTAAGCTGTGTCTAATGTGGACATCTATAATCTTCTCCAGGGTTTTCAGATGAAAAAAAGTATGTGTATGCATATGTGTAGGAGCTTTTTCCAGCCTTGGGTATGAAGTAGATACAGTAGCTGGAGCAATATGGGGGAAAATATGGCGAGGAGGTAGAGAGAAATACTGTGTGGTAGTAACACTGGACATTAGAAAAACGACTTTAGCTCCGCAAACTGGTCCTGTGTCAGGAGGTCTCTGACCAGAATTGACGTACCACATTACCTTTTGCACATAATCCTTAGCTACTTCACTAACAGGAAGCTGAGGTATCATACGGACGATGGCATTAAGTACTACAATATTTCTCCGGGTATTCCGCAGGGCTCAGTATTTGGACCACTTCTGTCGAGCATATTGTATGACGGAATTTCGCAATCAACGCTATCACAGGGAATTAAGATTATCGGTTTCCCTGACGACATCGCAGGGAACGACTGTAGCAAAACACATCCACAAGGTAGAGTCTGCCACAATTGAAACGGTCGTTAGGATCAAAAATTGGCTAGAGGCTGTCGATCTTGAATTAGTAGACCACACAATAGAGGCTATCTTAGTAACCAGCCGAAAGACCGTGGAATAAGCAAATTTCTGGGCTGGGAGTCAGCCAATTAAGCCTAAAAGGGTCTTAAAATACATGGGAGTAATGCTCGACAACCGATTTAATTTTAAAGCCCATGTCGAATCCTGCAATAAGAAGTCGTCAAAAATGCTGCCGAATTTCGGTGAACAAGAATACGCGAGGAGGATTTCGCTCTCCAGAGTAGTAAGCTTAATACTCTCGAGGACGCTGTGGCGTAGTAGTTAGTGTGTTGGACTTTGACGCACGATGGGCCAGTTCGGATCCCGATAACACCAACGCCATCGAATGTCCTTCCTCGGCGGCGGGCTACTGGCAAAACACCCCGTGCCATAATAATGCTTTTCGACTCAAGCCGTTCGGAATCGGCGTTAAACTGTAGATCCCTTTCACCTGTGTAAAAAAAGAAAATCAACATGGATAATTGAGAAAAGCTTGGCTCTGGCCCTTCACGGGCTTTGACACCACCATAGCAACCAAGCTCAATACTTCTGTACACTGCACCGGTCTGAGCGGGAGCTCTCACAGCAAAACAGATAAAAAGAATCTTCTCGTCTGAATACAGGCCCTGTGCTATAACGACAACAGGCGATTTCCGGACAATCTTGGATGAAGCTGCCTGTGTCATAGCGGGTATGGTCCCCAGCGACATCCTCGCCAACGAGATGCATAGGGCTTAGCTTAAGCGAAACACAGGCCATTAAGAGCACAGTGTTATTCGGAGGAAAGAAGCCGAAGAAAGGGCAACAACCGTAGTATTATGGCAAACCAGGTGGGACAACACGACAAAAGGCCGATGGACCTACAAGATGATCGCTACGAACGAGGTGTGGGAAAAAGAGCACACGGGGATTGCAATTACCACCTTATGCAATTCCTGTGAGGTCTTGGCGGCTTTCGAAAATATTTCCACAGATTTGTGCACGCCCCCCTTCTGTCCACGACGCGGAGCACGTCATATTCCACCGCAGACGCTTTGTAGAAGCAGGAATGGACCTCGCATTGCCAGAGCTTCTAGTAGGCCATAAGATAAACCCAGAGGACTACTGGCTGGAGATCTGCTCATTTATAATGAGCGTGCAAAACGAGCTAAGCCCCTCGAAATAATGCCCAACGGCAGTCCCGTAGGTAGAGTGGTTGATGATTGCAGGATAGTACTTAGGCGCACCGAGTATTCAGGTGTGCGAATCGTACATGTTAGTAGCCCGGGCTACAGGCATCTTTTGAAGATTACACATCCCTTGGTGCAACCAAAACAGAGACTGGTCCTGACTTATTGCAAAGATCTTTTAGACTTGCCGATCGTCATTACAAAAAATGTTATTACCCAAAAAACATATCAACATATCACGCAATAAAAATATTCAGGTAGCCGAGCAGGACGAGGTTCCCGGTACACAAATTAGGTATTAAAAATCGATTAACACTTATGTCCTTTTCTTAAGCGATCTTATTATATGCAAATTCCGGGAAAATCATTTTCCAGGGTTGGTACCAGTAGTGTACATGCGGAAACTTCTGTTGAAGGATTTTCTAAAATCTATTTTCAAAACTATTGGCATTTCGGTGACTAGTTCTGCGAGGCCAGCTTTACATGCCTTTCTGTACAAAAATGACTGAATCCATTCGCGACAATTGCATAATACCTCTAAAAGCTCGAAGGACTTTATAACATAGAGTACGAGTGCAATGGCTATTTAGGGAAACAAAACGACGGCCACAACAAAGGCAAGCAAGGATTAAAAATATAGAACCTTCAACTAATACCATTTTGTCCCTTTTCCTCCTAATCCCTGTCTACCGCGACACAGGTAAAAAAATGACAAGGACTTCCCGATCGTTAAGGAAGTGACTAGTGATCTACCAACCAGGTCAATAGTCGATCGATGAATTTTGCGTATAAAAGGAGCGGACCTCAAACCAAGTCTTCAGTTTATCCTTATAATCGTGAAGTAGTCACTTCGAGATCAGAAAGTAAAAAGAATCAAATCAACGCTCAAAATGGGTCGCTATTCGCATGTAACGAAGCCTCGTTCACCGACGGTCAGTATCATCAGTTCAGATTCCGAGACAACAACCGAGAGAAGTCCGAAAGTTACCGCCCAGAAGGGCACCTTTTACGCTGGCCTTAGGAAAGTTCGCGCTGTCAAAAAGTATAAGCGGAATCTTTTGAAAAAATCGAAAAAGTCTAGAAAGCCCCTTTGTGACCTAATACGGGAAACTTCGCCCGCACAGGACGAACTGATGAAGGAGAAAATCAAGAAATTTTTGGTTCACTCCATGGCACCTGTGAAAATTGTCAACGATCCATACTTCTTGGATATTCTCGGGGATTCGAAGCCTGACGTGAAACAGATCAACAGTCAGGCAATGGCCGAGTTACTCAAGGTAGACTACGCAAGAATGAAAAAGTCTCTCAGCACTGAGCTAAGTAACGCCGTAGAAGTCTTCTACACCGCCAACACATGGACCGATTTGAATTCCAGAAGAGCCCTGGTAGTGACAGCTCATTGGGTCGATGAGGAGCTAAATCGCAAATCAGCCGTTCTAGCAATCAAATCTATCTCTTATGAAAGCAGTATGAAAGACCTGAAAGTAGCCCTTGACGAGACGCGACGCAATTACCGCCAGGAGAAGATAGAATACACTGCCACCCAGAAACAGAACTGTTCGTCCATGCTATCGATGCTAAGTGCATACGCTGTTCCTCCCATGAGTGACTCGGACGACAGCTCAACCAATTACTCGACTGAATCGACCGATTTTACACAATATGACAACGTTGAAGACATATTGCTTTGCAACGATGATCTCAGGAAATTGAATGCAAATTTCTTCCGCTGTCCGACTCAAACGCTGAACCTTTGCATGCTAGTGGACCTCGGCACGACAATGATTGGCATTGGATCAATGTTGGAATACCACCAGACGACTATCGAGAAATGTGAATTTCTCTGGCGCCATCCCAATTACCAGAAAATTGTCAAAAAGATCAGTGGCGTCACACCACTCATTCCCATTCGCCACGATTGGTTATCGATATACAATGCCCTAGAAGACATCGTAGCGTTGAAGCCTGACATCAAACACATATGTACCGCCCTAAGGATCTACAACCGACTATACAACTTTGCCTATCTCGAGGAGCATCTGGCCTGCCACAAACCCTTCGCATGTGCAATTGAATTGTTGCGCAAGCCCAAGTACAACTTTGTTGCCGCCCTAATTCCGATTTTGGTGTCCCTTCGAGCCCAACTAGTGGAGCTAGCTGCCAAAAAATGGTCCTTCGGCCACGATCAGTTGCTGCTGAATAACTTAAGGAACCTCGAGGTGGTATTTGAGGAGTACTACAAATTGAATTCGCGGCACGCCTTGAATGCCGGACTCGCTGCGCTGTCTCATCCAGAATTTAAGAACCAATGGATGTTCGGTATTGACACCACTAAACGGGATTTGCTTCTGAGCCTCTTCAAAGACGAGGTGTGCAAAGAAATACGCCAACTGTCGACTAAGACCGTCGAAAAGTCTGAGAAAATGTTCGACGAGAAAGAGTTCTTCAAGTTCGGAGTGAAGAAAAACGAAGACGAGACCAGCAAGCATGCAGCTAAGCAGATTCAACTTTTCTTCGAATGCGGGGATGAAGATCTCAAGTGCCTGAACAACTTTCCAGCAATCAAGAACCTGTTTAGGAAGTATAACGCACCTCTGTCGTCATTCTTCTTGGTAGACCAGATGGTCAACTCTGAGATTATCAAGAAATTCATGGCGCCCAAGAACAGCGTCGATCCGGACCTCGAGAGGAAATCTCTGCACAAATTCAATATGGACTTTGTATAAGAAATACTTTTGTCTCCAAGGATAGTAGTGAAGTAAGAACTCTGTAAACGGATATTACGAATATAAGTAAAATGACAGTAAAGCGAAACGAGTCTTCTTCAACTCCTTATGCAGAACAGGACCTATATGTTAAACGAAACGAGTCTTCTTCAACTCTTTATGCAGAACAGGACGTATGTGTTAAAGTGAGCTACGGCTACAGGTTCTCGTCTACCGATTGAACAAATCTAGCATTCAAGTCATGCCAGTATTCCTTCCGACACAGATAGGAAACGGAATACAGTCGGCTATCGAAGATCCAAAGGGAGTTGTCGTTTCCTCACTTTCTTTCTTCGTCTTGCAGTCGTTCTTCATTTCCGATTCGATTCCCCTAAACCAATTTAAGTTTCAACAGGGCTCAAAAGGTTCGAGAGTGACGACCTTAAGTTCGCGGAAGTTAAGTCCTGCTCCAGCTTATACCTTTCAGCCGGCTCGAAAGTCTAAGCAAAACCAGCGTCATGAATTCCCAGGGTGTTCGAAGATGTCCGAAGATTGGGGCACACCGCGTATAAGTGTGAAACGAAGCCTCGATGCGTAAAGTAGGCACGGAACTATAGGCACAATAAATGTGACCAGGGCCCAGACAAGGTATTATACAAAGAGCAACGCTTATGCGTATTTTGTGGGAACCTAGGGCACGTTGCAAACGATCGTTGTTGTTGTAGGTTCTAGCAAGTGTGGAAAGTAGGCGTGGCTCGGCAGAAATTAACCAAACACCCGCCGTCGCACCCCAATTGAACCACGCCCAAATGGCGGAAAGCCGGGGAAAGGCGGTACAAATGCTCAAGGCAGTGCCTATCCCTAAGGCCAAAGTGGACCTGGGATTGATTCTGCTTGATTTCAAGGACAGATCGGCCAGCTCCAGAAGCAGATCTAAGAGCAGGCCAAACGAGTGGTCGAGATCATCTTGCTTCTGCCCTACAGTCGTGAGGGGTACGCCGCTAAAGAGTTCAATGAGTAGTATCGAGCGAGGCGTCGCTCTTTTTGAGTTGATTCAGAATGATGGTCCTCATTGGTTGATGACTAGCTAAACCAAGCTACACCAAGCTTAACCAGAGGCATAAAATTCGGAACAATTGCTCTAATATAATGAGAGCAGTTCAATCCAATGCCACGCAAGGCAATCATACATAGCAGTGAAATGCGGATGTTTCAACGGAACGGAAGGACGATGTAAGGACATCGTATCAGCTTATGTACCTGAATCTCTTCAGGTTTCTGCACTTATGCTCGGCGGAAAGCTTCGTTGGTTTGGTCGGAGAACTAAATGCCAAATATAGTGATTTGGTGCAGTAACATACCCAACAAAAGAGGGAACCTACTAAGCCATTGGTTGGCCCTGCGCAACATTCAATATAAATTCAACCTAGAAACGGCTCCTACCTGGATCTCATGCTATTTGACTCTCAATTGAGACTGGCTAAAACGAACGAATGGTCTATGAACTAGTTAAGGATCGTCAAATACGACAGTTGCAGACCATTGGCGCCGTAATCCAAATACCAATATAGAGGTAATTCAGGTATGCCCAAACGCACCCCGTCGATTACAGTAGGGCACGTTGGCCACGCTTTGTCCACTGTCTGACGTGAGTGCTCTCTTCGAGTGCCTCCTCTATCTGTTATAGCCTCTGCTACCTGTTGGAGCACTTAGACGCAAATACTGGTACATTATACTGCCAGACAGACACCTACCTTTACTGTATTATTTCCGTTTTCCGAATGTTGAGCTCCGGGATGTGGCACACATCAAGCCAGCCGCAAGGGTGCGCCACCGTGCGCGAGCAAATGCGGGACAGTCCCAGAGAATATGTTCTGCTGCGTCATTCTCCTCGCAACATGCAGCACAAATAATGGCTCGTAATGACCTCGGCGGGGTACTGACAAAACCCCACTAAGTATACTTGCCTTGAAAAAAAAGCTTCTCGACTCACGCAGTTCGGAATCGGCGTCAAACTGTAGGTCCCTTTCACCTATGTGAAAAATAACATGGGTGATTGAGAGAAGCTTGGCTTTGGTCCTTCATGGGCTGTAACGCCACCAAAAGAAGAAAAAAAGAAAGAATGACCCCCACAAGTCTTATGCAGTCAATTTTCCTTAAGGAAAGGAAAAATGCAGCGGATTTCCTGCAGACATCAGCGCTGCATCATGCATCCTGCATAAACCTTCCATCTACGGTTGTGTGTATTAAACACCCAGTCGTTAAGGTAAGACTTTACCGTGGATGTAGGTATATCTAGAATGGGTTATGGTCCTGAGAAACCCTCCTCTGAACCCATTCTGGCGAGCTCATCAGGGATCTACTTACCTGGAATTCAAACAAGCCCTAGTGAATCTTGTCTATAGACTCGAGACTTCGTGAAGGTCTTCAGTTCAAGCACAAATTAGGAGCTAGTTGAAGAGTTGGACAGAGCTTTGAGTGCGGCTTGGTTGTCACTGCAGACGCATATGTTGTTCCCCTCCCCCTGTGCTTCACAACATAGTGCATGGCATGGAGATATGGCTTTCAGAGCACACCCTCTGATAAATACATATATCAAGAGGTGGAAGGTTCACCATAGCATCTAGAACCGCGCCCGGCATGCTGGGTAAAACCCCCGTACATCTGAGACAAGCCGTTCTTCGGAGTTTAGTGATAGAGGCTACGACGTGTTTGCATGTTAGCCTGTTCCACCAGACAACCGATCCAAATGAGATTATCAGTCTTATCATTGCCATGTATATCCAGAGGACCTTTCCGGAGATAAGCCCCTTGAATTGCCAGAAGGCTGACAGCGCTTTGGTGGTTTTGACTCACCATACTTTGACCAAAGAAGGTTGCTGTCTAATATAACACCCAGCTATATAGCTTCACTCAATAATGGGATAGGAATGCCTTTTAGCCTCAGCTGAGCCATGCCAGTATTTCGCGTGAAGAGAACAACATCAATCTTGAGAGGATTGACTGCCGCCTGTGCTCTTAGGCAGACAGTCACTAAATATGAGTCGACAGAGAGAACGGCGACATCATCCACCTAGACCTGGGCATAGATTCCAGAGGCATTGAGCACCATAACAGCGGAGACCTGCATCAGCGAACCATGTCCCTTGAACGAGCATTGCTTTTATCCACAAAACCAGTGCTCCAGAACAGGACCTATATTCTTCCTTCATGTCATAGACTTAAGGAGAATGTTAAAGAGAGCTTCGGCCACAGGTTCTTGTCTTCCGATTGAACATACATATCTACCATACAAGATACGCCTGTGTTCCTGGCGACACAGATAGGAAACGGAATACAGTCACCTACCGTAGACCCAAAGGGAATTGACCTTTCCGCAGTTACTTTCTTCGTCTTGCACTCAAGCCATCGTTCTTCATCTCCAATCGATTTCCCTAAACCAATTTAAGTTTCAATTGTGCTTATCAAATCCGGAACTCCTTTTCCACCCCTGGGATGCCGATAAACTTAATTGCTTTCTTTCAATCCTCTCACTCCCCGCCTTCGATAAACGAGATTTCCATGGATTGCAACAGCCACACCAATGCAGTCTCATCTCTCTATTCACTTTCTTTCATCTCCTCTTCCGCCTTTTGATTCAATTGGTCTTTGTCCTTTCCACCTTCCCGGCTGCACTGGAAAGTTTGCTTTGTTTATATGAAGCGTTGATGTCTGATTCGGGATATGCTTGATTGGGTGATTCGATTATTTCACACGTGTTGAATGTTTGCTCCCTGAGGCGTGCTTGATGATTGATCCGATTGTTGCAACTCCAAGTTTGTTAATGCAGTTTAAAAGGACGAACATCTATGCATGGTTGAATTTGTAGGGATTGAAGAGGAGTAGGAGGAGAAATGTAATCTTATTTGGATACCTATTTACTGTGACCTAGATTCGAAGGCAGCGTCAGCAGTACGACTGAAGTTTGTTGACGGTGTTACAAGTTATCACAAAGTTTCAGCAGTAAATGTCCTTCGTCCTTGCATAATTGGATTCTCCTAGGCAACCTAGCCCCCAGGTGCCTGGGTGTGGTCGGTCTATAGAGACACAGAATATATGGTATCGCTGTTGCAAGTCGAGTTCAGGCATAGAATGGACGTTGGGAAGTTATTGATGACTATCCTCCGTTCAAAGTTTGACCATAAACGACAACGACCAATAGAGTTCATGTATAACACAAAGTCTACTGTCACTAAGAAGTGAATAATAAATTGCTCATGACATCCTAGATTCCTCTGCAACTAGGAGCAGTACATAGCACTCTATAGAGCGTTGCTTGAGGTTTTGCAAATCCAATACCGCAAGACCACAACAAAACGGTTAGCATTGTTCGAATTAAATTCCGATGTGGCGACATATTGCTTGTTGCAATTCATAGAACGTGCACTCAGGCACTGGCCATTGTAGTTAGTCGGGACGACAAACACTCATTACCGTCGAGCGCAACCACAATCGCCCACTGCGACCGCAAATAAAGCCCAACGACTGTTTAGAGAGCTTTCCAAGCGACCGTGATCATTTTCCATTTTCCACATGGTAAGTAGCGCGGTAGTGGCGGCCTTCTATAGTCAACCCGCCAAAGAGGACTATGGCGCGGTTATAAATTTTCACACCCCACCCGTCCATAGACGTGCATGAAGCCATGTTGCAACCTATTACTACAGACACAAGGAATCGTTGCTGGCGTACTCGTAGTTAATGAAGAGGCACAAGGACATGACGGTGCCGCAGGACTGCAAGTTATGTAAACAATTTTCAATTAATTTCCCTAAAATGCACCGACGATGGATTTTTCCATCGTCCGACGTCCATTAAATACAGTAAATAGATAGATAGATAGTAGATAGGTCGACCATCAATTAACATATTAGCGGCGGCAGAGACCGTGGCTATGGTCGGGCAGTTGCATCGGTGAAATTCTAACAATTTGACGGAAATGACTCCAGCCGGTTAGCGCGTTTGGCATCCCCGGATACACACGCATCTACATATGTATGTGCCACCTATCCTTATCAATTGCATCGGGTAGCGCGTACGACATGGTGATGGATGCACGGCACATTTGGCAATTAGTTTTCAATTAGAGGTTAATTAAAAGCGACGTCCATTCAGAGTGGTGATTACCAAGGGAGCGTATCCTCTACGAGCTGTAGGCGCAGTCTGTCTATCCATCGGGTGTCGTTGTATTGATAGCGTTTTTCGGATTAGATGGTGAATAACACAATTTTTTTGCTCAATTTGATGATGTCATAAATCAGGTAATCCCTGTTCTAACCTCGTCTTAAGCACATTATAACGTCTTATGTAGTCAGACCGCACCTGTCCGATGCCTTAGTCCATAAATACACAATCTGACATTAATCCGATTACACCGCACGTGCATCAGGCTAGACGAGTCTCAATGGCCTAATGAAACAGTAATTCAGTAGTCGGGTTGAATTCGAATCCAGAGGTAAGAAGAGCAATTAATTCGCATTTGCTCAAAGGATTCAGATTTTTCATTCCTTCCCGTAAGCCTCTTTCGATATACATACATTCACTGTGGGCAAGAACCCAAGTAATAACTCTTTTCCTTCCACGAAAGTAAATCACTCGTATCCCGGTGCTCTGCAATCGCACATCGGTATGTATAGGACCCAATAGAGCAAATTCGGATGTAATCAGTAGATTCAGCTACACTCGCACGTACGCAATATCCTTTCTCACACAGCTCCACTTCATATCTTTTGCACTCCATTTTTGCCTTCTTTCTCAAAACGTCTCACCCAAGAATCCCCAAATCCTTTCCGAGCACGTAACTAATTATTGTACTATCCACCGTTCCTTGAATCACACTCAGGTGCTGTATGGTGTAATATGTATATGTAGGCACCGTCGAGATTCGTACTTTAATATTTGGAAATGAGATACGAGAACGAGGGATGACAGACAGCCACCTCGATCTACCTAAAGCGAACGCTTAATCATCCTTCAAAACTTTCCAGCCGTCACCAGAATGAAGCAGATGCTCCGTCACTTATCTATCTTCATTCCTTCACATACATATCTACATAAGGGTTAGCGGACGTGGATAGTTCATCAAGAAGTGAGTTATTAAAGCCTAATAGAGTCGGTCGCGGTTATGACCATAGTTTATGACATCGGAGGTATCGCCGATGTGATATGGGTTCGGGGTGAAAAGTTATGACAGCAAGACGGGTTCGCTTTTAACGATAATAGAATAGGATATTAGGTAATTGGTTGTTATGATCCGAAGGAAAATCGGAAGATGTTCGCAAAAGGTAAGAAAAGGGTTCAAAAGAGGATGCCTTCTGTTCTGCGACGAGAAGAGGGTCTTGTTGGGACTTTAAGGAGTTTAGGTTCAAGGTTGTGTACCATTACACTTCGATATTGAAACTACATACGTTGGGAATTAGCAAGGATTTATGCGCAGATGTTTAAAGTGGACGACAGGTGGAAAACATCGTTTAAAGTGCATGACATCTATTCGCTCCTCACCTTTGTTGTATCGCCTGTTATACTTAGATTTTTAGTGGTTTACGAGTTAGTTAGAGTTAGAGAGGGTTCGGGGTGAGACCCACTTACAGTTCACTCATCCTGAGTTCGTGATAAAACTTAGTATGCTTTTGAGTGAGCTAGCAGCGATTTCTTCTGCTTCAAGATAATGTTTGCCTAAGGGACGATGACGTGTACTGACAAGGCAGTTACAGTGGCACAGTATGTGCTCTGCTGTTTCTTCGTCTTCATTACACATTCTGCAAGTGTCATCTTGTATAGTGCCCATCGTATTGAGGTGTTTGTTGACTGGGCAGTGTCCAGTAAGGAAACCTGTGATTAAGCGAATCTGACTCCTCGAAAGCATGAGGAGTTGTTTCGTTCTACTGAGAGATGTAGTTGGGAGGAACAACTTGGCTTGTCTGCTACCTTTCGTTTGTAACCAGTAGTGATACGTCGTGTTCCTTGACCATTTGTTTATGCAGCATTTGGCGGTACTGATGGGTATGCCGCAGAAAGGCTGTGGCATCATAAATGGTGATGCAGAGCCTTTCCTTGCTAGTAGGTCCGCCTTTTCATTGCCTGTATGGCCGCTGTGTCCAGGTATCCAAATGAGATGAACTCTGTTTGTGCTAGCCAGCTGATGAAGTAGCTGTAGGCAGTCCCATACCAGTTTGGAGGTGATTTCATAGCTCTTTCGGGACAGAAGTGCAGCCTTGCTGTCAGAGAGAATGTAAATGTTTTTGTTGAGTGTATCTCTGTTTACGTTTTCTCTGAGGCAGAGTTCCATAGCAAATATCTCTGCTTGAAAAACGGAGTTATATCTGTCCATGCTGACGTAGATGCATGTACCTGTAGTTGCTCCGTATACTCCAGCCTCCACGCCTTCGTTCGTTTTGGAGCCATCAGTGTACCACACGTAGGATCCACGATTGAAGGAGGGTCTATCCTGCTCCCAGTTTTGTCGGTTGGGGAATGTGACCTTGTAGTTTTGGCTGAAGTTGTATCTGGGGAGACAGTTGTCTGTAAGAGATATCTTTAGGATTTCTTGCCTGTTTATTTCGGTAAGGATATCAGGGTGAAAGAGCCTACGGTTAGAGTCATCCGCCACGATCAGTCTATGGGCGAAGACCATTGCTTCTTTCTTCAGTTGGAGATGAAGAGGTGGCAGGTCTGTGATGACTTCTAGTGCCGCTGTGGGGGTTTTTCTCATGGCCCCAATGATACGGATGCAAGCTAGTCCTTGCAATTTGTTGAGCTTGGCTTGCACTGATACTTGTTTTGTTTTGTGCCACCAGACGGGCGCAGCATATGTGAGAATTGGTCTGGTGATTGCTGTATATAGCCAGCGGGACATTTTGGGGCTTACGCCCCAATTTTTGCCAGTGAGACTTTTGCTGGTCCATAATGAGATCCTGGCTTTCTCTATGATCTTTGCAATGTGAGAGTTCCAAGTGAGCTTTTCGTCTAGAGTTACGTCTAGAGAACTCTATCGCTTCACCAAAGAGGTTAGGTTTAGTAAGTTTGTGCCTATTCCCCCTTTTGGTGAAGGCGACTATAGTGCTTTTGCCAGGGTTGACCTTTAGCGCTACCTTTATGCACCAGTTTGCAACAAGGGTTAGTGCCCGTTGGAGGAGTTCCGAGACTGTGTCTTCGAATTTGCCTCTAACCAGGATCTACTATGTCGTCAGCATAGCGTTCTACATAGAAACCATTGTTGCTGAGTATGTTAACCAGTTCATTTACTACGATGGACCACAGGAGAGGTGAGAGAACCCCACCATGGGGGCATCCTTTCGCGGCGTTTACACTGATTTTATCAATGCCTAGTGAGGTGTTTATTTTCCTATTGCTAAGCACGTGTTGGATCCAATTGCATGTGGTGTTATCCACCCCTGTGCTGAGGATGCAGCGTTTTATTTGGGTGTAGTCGGTGTTGTCTAAAGTTTACGATAGGCCACTATAGTGTGGCCGACAAGGAGTAGGTTCTTCTTCTTCTTCGGCGCTACAGTTCATGGCGAACTTGGGTCTCCCTTAAAAAAATCTCTCCAACTGGCACAGTCTTTCGCCAGCAGTCTTCAGTGCCGCACGCCTACTTGGTTGAGGTCCTCTTCCACCACCTTCAATTTGGCAGCTTTCGCGCGCATCGCCCCTCACAGTTGGATTCAAAGACTTTCCGAGCCCGAGTTGTGGTTTCCATGCGCTCTACGTGACTTAGCCATCTTAGGTGTTGGATTGGCAGACGCCGTGCTACGTTTATATCGCTGTATTGCCCGTACAATGCACTATTCGATAAGGTCCATGTCTCTGCGCCATGAAGCAAGACCGGAATGATAAGGATCTTGTATATGGTCACCTTGGTTTTCCAAAAGAGGGCTCTACCTCACAACTGCCTCCCAAGCCCAAGGAAACAGTGGTCGTCAAGAGTTATTCTGCGAGCAGCTCCCTCAATGCTCGTTGGTGTGATGAACACCTGCGGCTTCCCGCGATGTGATTATTATCGATGCCCGCCTTGCCTTGGCAGAGCAGACATTTGGAGTCCTCGTTACATGATTTCGCGCCCATTTTGCCGCACCGTAAGCAATGTTTGGACCAGTGGCTTGCGCTTTTGCAGGCTTTAGCTATATGTCCGAATTCTATGCACTTGCATTTGGTTGGATTTAGCTTTCCGCGTATTCGGCGCATGACCCATCCTATACGCACTTTGTCTAGTTCGATGAGCTGCTTGGCTGTTTCTGCTGGTAAACTCGCAGTCGCCGTTTGGGTATCCCTGTAGGCCTTCCTAAGACACTTATTTGACAGTGCTTTAGCACTGGTACTCAACAAGTTTTTTGATAACGCATTAAATACATCCTCTTTCGTGGTGACTTCATCAAGATCATTGATCTCAATCAACGTCTCCTGTGTAAGAAATTTAAATTCCGCTTGCTCTACCAGAGTACTTTTGATTTTATCCTCAAATCTCGCGACCTGCGGGTTAGCGGATCTCTTAAGCTTGATGAGCAGGTCTCCTTGCGCTGTTCTTTAGATACGGTTCACATTTTCGCCAAGTTTTTTAAGTTCAGGGTTGCTCTTTACCTTCCGCAGCATGTCTGCATACATTAGATTGTCATTTTCTCTTAGGACCAACGCGTCTGCACTGTGTTTATGTGTTAATGATTGTATTTATGATTCGCATGTGCCGATACCGTGGCGCAGTGGGTAGTGTGTTGGCCTCTGACGCCGATGACACGGGATCGAATCCCGACACAGCCATGTCATCGAACGTGTTTTTCACGGTGTTTCTCCTCAGCGGGGTTCTGACAAAACCCCCTGAAGTACAATTGTCATGAAAAGCTTCTCGAAATTCGCCGTTCGGAACCGGCAATAAAATTGTAGGTCCCTTTCACCTATGGGAAAATGCAATCACACACAACATGGGTGATTGAGAGAAGCTCGGCTCAGGTCCTTCATGGACTGTAACGCCAACATACATACATACATACATGTGCCGATACGAGTAAGTACTCGCCGATGCCCCAATGCAAACGATGCCGAATACAGTACTGTTCGCCGATGCCGATGCGGAACGATGCGAATACTTTTAAGCTGCCCGATGCCGAGTACACACGGGTACTCGTTTTACTCGTCGGACGAGTATTCGTATTCGTAATCGTACTATGCTGTATGTACTCATGCAGTGCTCTAGTGTACACTCACGAGCAGCCCATGAGTGTGCGTTTCCTTAGCCAACCACAACACTATCCGAGCAATCTCATATGTATCGGTTGTCGTCCGATCACCGCAATCAACCAGTGTCGGGTGCGGTTAGTACTTAGATGGCGGACCGCTTGGGAACACCGCGTTTTCTTCTTTTTTTGCCGATTTTTTAGTTAAATGGGCTACTCATTTTTAAGTTGCGTAATTACGCGTGGAACGAACTCAATCTTATGTCAATCATCCTTGGTCCTCGAGATAATCCGGTACGCCCATGCGCACATACACACACATACACCTCTATAAAAACCTTGGATTTGGATTCTGGTGACCTCGAAATCGGCCCCATAATCGAACTGAATTCGAAAGGTCTCCATTAAGGTTATAGATCCAAAGGATAGTATACAGACGAACCAAAAACCAATTGTTTTACCAAATGCGATATAAAGACGTTAGCAGTTCTTCACTAGAAATATTCGAGCAAACACAGAAGGAACAATGGAGGAATTTCTTTATTTCGGAGTAACTATAGTTTCGCTCTTGATCTCAACCGATAACTTTCGACAGCTCTACAGAAAATCATTCCCCACTTGTTCTCGGCACATGTGTTCTTGGGAGCAAATACATACCATCACACTCTGTTCATTTCCACCATTGGGAATAATATTCATTGAGACCCTGATGACATCTTCAAATCAGATGCAGCCAAAGGTGTCTCTATTTGCGTTTCCACACTAGATTCCATATCCACGTCAGCACCACTGTGTACCATCAACACTACTCTTGCCGGTAGATTATTGCTCCAACCACATTCTTGTATGGTTTATTTAAAAACAATAAAGTAGCCTTAACACGAAATGTACAAGTTGAATTTGCGTAATTTTCGCTAGAGATTTTCCCGCTCATCGAATGTTTGTTTTTTTTTTTTTCTGTGCTCCATTACGTTCAGATGATACTGTTTCAAAGAAAAGATCGAATTCAGAGTTTGCCAGGTGAATTGTATTCTCCTTGGGCGCGTTGTCCGTTCCTGGATAACATACCGAACAGTCACAATCATCGGAACGACCCCGACGAGGAAAAGTGTTAAAGTAAACCTTGCATCCATTACTATGATGTGCACGTTGGATCTCCTCCGCTCCGATCACTATCCACACGGATCTCTTCAACTCGTCAAACTAATGGCAAACTTTTATCTGAAGAAACGAAATTGAAGTACAACCGTACAACACATGTGAAATAGTTAGAAGTTGGCAGCTGAGTAAACGAGCGGATGAACGACCTGACCATATGCTTGTGGCTTACACAACACAGTCTGTGCGTGCAACCAACTTTTTGGCTCAGTGGGTGGAAGAGGGTTTAGTTTCAAAATTATATTTTCCCAGCATGTGTGGAAGGGTTCATTATGTGATTTACTAACACCTTTCCCAGCAGAGCAGTACCGACGTGAGATAGGGGATTATGAAGAACCGACCAGCAATCAGATACAATCTTGCATCAGCATTACGCAGTTTTAATTAAATCCCAGGGAACAAGGAATCATTACTGCTCAACATCAGTACGAGTGATTTTAGAAGACCTGACTTAAGAGGAAGAGGCAATCCTTCAACTCCTCGAGCAATTTGATTTTCTATTACACATCAACCAGTCGCACGGACGACACGACGACGACAACGACGACGACAGGACCAATGACAAAGTTCTGTCGCGACTTTTATAGCATTCGTGCTCCACTGACAAAACAATGTTTCAGAAGCAGAGTCGAGTAGCCATTTGGTAATTAGAGAGCGAACGAAATGAATTGAAGGATTTTATTGCACTCCACCGAGGTGTATTAGATCCTTAAGTGGAAATGAGAGACGGAGCAGATGGATGAATGGACGGGGGCTCGTATCGAAAATGGGCAATAGTAATTGAAGTGTTATTGGCCTTTAAGGAAGTCTTATTTAATGGGAGAGCTTAATTGGTGCTTAGATATGTAGGTTTAAAAATTTAAGGCGATCGTAGAAATCACGCTGGAGGAGGAGTGTCTGAAGTGGTGATTCCGTTTTGGTTCCCATGTGAATATGGTTTGTTATAAAATGTGGAATGAACCTGGCTGACTTGCCGCCCCGTGTTCTGATTGCTAGAATTAGGGTCCTGGGTACAAACTTTTGACCTTCTTTCAGGATCAAATGGAATGGAATCTGCAGCAAAAAGCTTCACACGGGACACGAAATCACAGGCTAATTCTGCATTCGATTCTACTGAGGTGCAATAAAGCGAATGCAATTTCCTCATAAACAGCACCCGAAGTAAGGTATGTATGTTGAAATGTTTGACGAGTTAAATCAATTAACTCAACTTGTGAATGAGCCGTCACGTAGGCCTGATGTTGCTGGTCATACCGCCAACACACTGATTTCTTACCTCCCAGCCTTACAGTGCTCGTCCGACCACTGCGTGGTATCAGCTAAATTCTCGAACTCCCACCACCCAGTTAAAGAAGGAGCTTTTAATAGAACATTATGGCTATACCTGAAAATCAACTGGTGCGGCCTTAACAGCTTCTTTCCAATCTTTAACTGGTCGTTGAGCTTACTCGACACCGACATGGACGCCGCAACTGATATTATCGCAAATGTTATCCCTGTCGGCAAGGCTAGTTTTATTCCAAGTAGAATTATAAGCACCAAAGCTGCAAAGAGGCTATTAGGCTCAGTGAGATAAGCTCTCGGGCCTATAAGGCAAGCAGTTCTGAGGAAAACCGAAACAAGTACATACGAACCAGAAATGACCACAACACCCACATTTGACGGGTTAGATTCTAAATCCTTCAATGTCCCAAGGTTAGCAAAAGTTTCTCGTCGATTGTAAAAACTGTAAAAAACTCAATTACGTCGTCTATATCGACGCTAATCCACAATGACATTCCAGCTGTCATCCCCTTAGACAAAGCTAACCTACTTGCTGCCCACATCGCAACTAGTTCTCAGCTCCCAGCTTGTACTTTGTCTCCGCCTGTACTAGAGTGCGTCAATTCCACCATGGGACTAATCTACTTCCGCCCCCGTACAGTCGCCAGGGTTCTTAAGGACCTCGACATACACAAGTCCGCTGGTCCAGATGGTATTGCACCAATAGTTCTGAAGAGGTGTTCTTCTACGCTGGCAAAACCACTGCGTAAGATTTTTCATCTTTCCTACTCCTCTGGGCTCTTTCCGAGTAGGTGGAAAACAGCATTAGCCAGCCTATACCCAAAAAAGGCGAATCATCTTCTCCATCCAACTACCGACCCATTGCACTAACGTCCCTTCTTTCCAAGGTCATGGAAACGCTGATTAACCGTCAGCTTATGAAATATCTTGAATCACGGAAACTCCTCAATGACCGACAGTACGATTTTCGTAGCAAGATCTCCAGTGGTGATTTGATGGCGTATCACGCCGAAAAGTGGAATCGCTCGCTTCACTAATTAGGTGAAAGCAAAATAGTTGCACTGGACATTTCGAAAGCATTTGGCAGGGTTTGGCATGAAGCCACTTCGTCGAAAATTCGTGCTTTCGGAATCGATGAGTTTCTTCTTCAATGGATTAGAAGCTACCTTTCGAATCGTCAAATTCAAGCTGTTTTGGATGGACTCAAGTCTGACATCCATTTCGTAAATGCTGGTGTTCCCCAGGGCTCCGTCCTGTCTCCAGCACTCTTTCTCAGTTTTACAAACGATCTCTTGTCTGCCATTTCTAATCCAATCCACTCCTTCGTTGACGGCAGTACCCTTAGCTTCTCATATGCCTTCACTACTATATGACCCTGCTCTTCGGCTGTAGACAGTGAGCAGCAGCGTTAAGCTCATTAAATTCCGATACCGACAGCATCATCCAATGGGGTAAAAACAATAGAGTGGAATTGAATGCGTCCAAAACCCAATGCTCTCTCCTGCCGTATAACTAACCCGCTCCTCTCTCCTCTTCTCTGGAATGTAGTTGCTACTGAACTAATAACCTCGAAGGTATTGCCTACACTGATCAGGTTGCCATTACCATCTCGGGCAGATACCTACCCAAATACCTTCTCCATACTGTGCAAACGGGCCCAACACAAGGGGCTGAGGGAAATTCCCGAAGACGGAGCTCGTGCTATTCACCAGAAAGCATAAAATTTCGGAAACCTGCCCAATCACTCTACTTGGCACCAGGTTAACCTACTCCTACAGTGCCAGGTACCTTGGCATTGTGCTAGGTAGGAAACTAACATGGAAGAAGAACTATAGCTCTCTACACCTGTAAGAAAGCCTTAGGGAAAAAATAGGGATTCAACCCCAAGTTCACGCTATGGCTATACATTACAGTCGTTAGACCTATTCTAATGTATAGTCTGGTGGACTACACTGGACAAGGCACCATACCACAAACAATTCGAGAAGGTACAAAGGCTGGCATGTTTGTGCATCACTGGGGCCCTAAGGTCTACCCCAACGGCAGTGCCCAATATGATATTTCACCTTACACCACTCGATATACTTGGCAAGCAAATAGCCACATACATATATGGCAATAAGACTAAAAGCCAACTCCAAATGGACGCGACACTCCTCCGTCCTAAACAACAAGATAATCATGGCAGAAAACTGCAACCACATAGATCCCACCAGAGTATTTGAGAAGCAATTCAAATTAACATATCCGGACAGACGGAACTGGTCCCGCCAGACGTAACCTCGCAAGAGCTGTAGTTTGGTATTCTGCAAACAATTAAACCTGAGCCAAGCTCTAAAACTACCAGATTATTGCCGCGTCTTTCAGGCGGAGCTGTTGGTAATAAAGGAGGCCCTATCTTGGCTTAAGTGGAATGTAATATCTACTACCGATATTCGAGTTCTCACGGCCAGTCAAGCAGCCTTGCAATCGCTGGAGTCCCATGTGTACACTACAAAAACAGGCCTTGACTATCGTCTATATCTTAACGAGATTGACGAACAATTTAATATACAACTCTTATGGGTACCAGGACACAGCGACATCTCAGGCAACGAAAGGGCCGACGAACGATGATCTCAGGAGATTGAAAGCAATTTTTTTCCGCTGAACATTTGTATGCTGGTAGACCTCGGCAGGACAATGGTTGGCATAGGATCTATGTTGGAATACCGTCAGACGACTATTGAAAAATGTCAATTTCTCTGGAGGAACCCCCAATACCAGACGACTGTCAAAGAGATCACTGGCATTATGTCACTCATCCTCGTTCGCAACGATTGGATATCGATCTACAATGCTCTAAATGAAATCGTAACATCAAAGCCTGGCATCAAACACATCTGCCCTGTCCTGAGGATCTACGATCGCCTGTACAACTTTGCCCATCTTGAAGAGCACCTGGCCTGCCATAAACCTTTCGCAACAGCAATAGAACTGTTTCCGGTCCTGTTGTCCCTTCAAGTCAATGGAGTTGACTGCTAAAAGATGGTCGTTTGGCCACGATCAATTGCTGCTGAACAACTTAAGAAATCTCGAGGTTGTCTTCGAGGAGTATTACAAACTTGATTCGCAGCATGCTTTGAATGCTGGACTCGCTGCCCTATCTCATCCGGTATTTGAGAGAAAGTGGCTTTGCTGTATTGACGCGGCTAAGCAGGACTTGATCCTGAGCCTCTTCAAAGACGCGGTGGGTAAAGAAATACGTCAGATCTCGACAAAGACCTCCGATAAGGCTGATAAGATTTCGGACGAGAAAAAGTTCTTACAATTCGGAGTGAAAAAAACTAGGACGAGACCAGCAAGTTCGCAGCTAAGCAGATCCAAGGTTTCTTCGAATGTGAGGATGAGGACATGAAGTGCCTGAACAACTTTCCTGCAATCAAGAATGTGTTTAATCTGTGTTTAATCCAAGGTTTTTATAGAGATGTATGTGTGTTTGTATGTACGTATGTGCGTACGTGCGTATGTGTGCACGTGCGTATGTGCGTGCGAATTTATTTTTTTTTTTGGTTGGTAGTCAAATAGTTTCACTTAACCATCTTTTGTTCAGCCGCCTTCTGATTGTTAAGATATCCGTATCTCATCTCATCTAAGACGTCCAAGCAAGACCGACCAAAGCGAGTTCGAAGCCCCAATTATCCTCAGAAACCCATTGACAACCCACTCTCATCCAACAGCCATATCAATTTTCTTCATAACTACACTCACATCGATTAGATATGTGACTACCAGTTCGATATGATACGACTTCGATTGAGATTCAATGGCATACAGACGCCTACTACTCAGCACAGGCAAGGAAATAGGAACGACAATGTCGCCAAAACAAAGCAATCATAACCGATTCGACCGAGGACGATTAGAGTAGCTCCATGCAGAGATACGGAGCTGGCGTATGCGTATACATATGTAGGTCTGTGTTTAGATTTATGTTTCTGTTTATCGGAAAATTCCCTTTCTCCCATCAAAAATGCCCGCCAGTATTCGGGGGAGCTTGGATTATGAATCACCGACGAATCCTGATGGGGAACAGGCGACGCCAACAATAAGTTATGCAAACGATTTGGCTTGTTGTTACTTAGCGGGTCGAGATTTTTTTTTCTAATTTTCTTAATCCTTTACCCGGTGTTTTGCCGTTGTCCTGTTTAATGGAATTCGCGATGACATTTCTGCTAATTGAAACTAATTTTTCTAGGTGAGCAGGTAACACGGGCAATTAATCTCTCCACATCGCCGCTGGTCAACTCCTGCAGGTGTGGGCCTGGACGTTTTGCAGATTTTTTTTTTAACAACAAAACATTTAACGATTGGATGTGATATCCGCACGTGCTGCCTCGACTGGAAGGGACCTATACAAATGGTATCACCTCCGTGACAGATTTTGGCAAATCTTTGTCAACCTCCGGCTCTTATTATCCCGAGCATGCATCCCATCCGCCTGGAAAATTCTTTTAAATTTTAAATTTTTCAGAGAAATTCAGTGGCAATTTTTGGATGAATGTCCAAATGATAGAACATCTTGCGATAGGGATTGCGCAACAATTTCGCAGCAGCATCTGACGCGAATGGTTCGAAATCTCGCATAGCGTCGAAATGGAGTGACGGGAAATTGAATTCTGCATGGAAATTGCGGTTTTTCCATCACCGTTTTCGTATATCTCATATCTGCTGTTAGAGCGTACTGAATGGAAGTTGGTTTGTTTATGACGGGGCTCTGTCACGATCGTGACAGTAGTTGCGTGTCCCACATCCATCGGTCACCGGGAAATTCGGATTATTACTTGCTTACTTTGTTGTTGTTGTTTCATTGGGAATGTCCTGTTTTCGGTCAGCGACAGGCATCCTGTGAAGATTGACCACCGCCATTCGGGGGAGAATTTATTATATTTGCCGCAAATGAAATGACGACCGCTAGTGCAGAATGGATGGATAAATGCAAATGCGACTTTGATGAGGGGATTGGCTTATGAAATTAGCGCAGCTCTTGGCGAAATAGTTTTATGAGATTAACGGACGGTTTTGGGAGATGAAATGTCCAGCTAACGAAGGGGCTTTGAGTATACGAGTATTAGTGGATTGAGGCTATCCTGAGGCATGAGAGGCGTGAGAGTGACAATATTATGAGTGGGAGTTGGTTGACGGATCAATTGGAGCTTTTGAAGTGACCCATATGTTCACGTATCGGTTGGTGCTGCGGTTTAGCGTTGGAGTCTTTAATTTCCGAATGAGTGACTAAGTGATTGGTTTAAGTATTCCGTCAATTATTCTACTGTTCTCGAGCTTTTTAAAAAGGTTATTCAATGCCTAGAAAACAGAGCCTAAAACCCACCTTAACCTAACCTAACCTAACTTTCTGAAGATTATCATGGACACTTCGTATCGTGGGAACAACATTGGAATTATTGTGCAGAGGTAGAGGGGGACTATTGTGAAGGTCGACAGTAAAATTTGGCGACAAACCTAATTTGCCTGTCGCTTGAACAAGCAAATGTGCGAAGGCGTGGCAGCCTCGTAGTTGACCAATAGTTAACAAGAATTAAGGCTACAAATGGTAACTTTTGAATCAAGTTGGGTACCTCGTTTTGAAGGTGCATTGATGACATATATGTATGTACGAAACACGATATCAAAGTTGTTGGTTTTTAAGAGCGTCGGAGGCAAAACGGAGTACTGAGGAATGTACTTACTTAGGTGGCGCTACCGTCCCTTATGAACCTGGGACTCATTTGCCAGCTGTTTCCAGCGACACACTTCCAGTTGGCTAAGATCCCCTTCCACCTATGTGTGCCATCTTAGATTTGATCGTCCTCTGCTGCTGTCCTCGGGGTTGGACTAAGACGTTGGATCCAAAGATGTCGTACTAAGCCGATGTCGCTGTACAGCCCGTATAGTTCGTCGTTGTATCTTCTCCTCCACTCCCCGTTTATACAAATAGGACCATAGGTTGAACGTAGAATTTTCTTTCCGAAACAGCCAAGGACCTCCTCATCCGCTTTCGTTAATGTCTAGGCCTCTGCGCCATAGAGGAAGACCTGAATGATTAAGGTTTTGTATAGTGCAACCTTGGTCTTTCGAGAGAGGGCTCTCCTTCTCAATTGCCTCTTGAGCCCAAAGGAGCAGCGGTTGGCAAGAGTAATTCTGCGTTTCATCTCAGCGCTGGTGTTATTGTCGCTGATCTTCAGTGAGCCCAGATAAACGGATTCCTTGACCACATCAAAATAGTAGCTGCCAATTGGGACATTCTGGCCGAGACGTCGGCGTGGTGCGTCTTTTTTTAATGGCAGCATATGTTTGGTCTTACCCTTATTCTCAACAATAAGACCAATAGCCGCTGGTGTACCACAAGGAAGTGTACTTGGACCTACATTATACTTGATTTACACTGCAGACATACCAACACGAACACCCCAGAATTCACAACTAGCAACCTTTGCAGACGACACATTAATACTCTTCTCACACAGAAACCTTGTAAACGCTGTTAACTCTTTTCAACAATTTCTAAATGAGCTACTACAATGGTTTCAAAGTTGGGCAATACAGATTAATGAAGACAAAACCGTGTCGGCAAGGAGATGCGCTGTCATGTGACTTCTTCAACCTGGTGCTGGAGCAGATAGTGCGACGGGCAGGCGTCAACAGGGAAGGCACTATCTTTTAGAAGTCCATCCAGCTGCTAGGATACGCGGATGATATCGACATCATCGCGTGTTCTCGCCGTGGCATTGTGGAAGCATTCACGGCGATTGAAGAACAGGCGAAACGAGTTGGTCTTTAGATCAATGAGGACAAAACGAAATACATGCTGTCAAGCAAAAACCAATCCGTCGCTCACCACCTGGGACAAAATATAACAATTGACAGTTACAATTTCGAGGTAGTTAAGGAGTTTGTCTACCTCGGGGCAAACGTAAATTCCACAAATGACACCACAGTGGAGATCCGGCATAGATTCGCCCTTGGCAACCGCTTCTACTTCGGCTTGTCCAAACAACTGGGGTCAAAACTCCTCACTCGAAAGACCAAAGTCATGCATTACAAAACGCTCATTCTGCCAGTCTTGCTGTACGGAGCCGAAAGATGGACGATAAGCAGGACAGCGGAGCTGATTTTGAGTTCTTTCGAAAGAAAAATTCTGCACCGGATATTTGGTCCTCTCTGTGAGGAAGGTGAATGGAGAAGAAGACACAACCGCGAACTCTACGAGCTGTACCAAGATGTGGATGTAGTCCGGAAGGCAAGGATCCGTCGACTACACTGGCTTGGCCACATCGAGCGCATGGACATCAATGCTCCAGCTAAGAGGGTCTTCGACTCCGAGCCTCCTGGTTCGAGAAGAAGTGGAAGACCGAACCTCCGGTATAAAGACCAAGTAATCGCGGATGTAAAACATCTTGGTCTTGACAACTGCAGCAGCTGGGCAGGGCAGCTATAGCGCAGGCTCAGATCCTCCATGGATCGCAGGCCTGATAAGTAAGTAAGTAAGTAAGAAGACAAAACCGTGCAAGTAATATATTCCACACACAGAACAGAAAATCCACCCAACTTAACAATTAACAACAAAAGCATACAAATTGATAACAATGCAAAATACCTAGGAATATACGTCGACAACAAACTAGCATGGAAGCATCATATTACTCCAAAACGTAATCAAATCAGAGACAAGTTCAGACAGCTATACTGGATGTTAGGTCGCAATTCTGCACTATCAACCGACAACAAACTCCTTCTATACTAGACGATAATTAAACCCATCTGGACATATGGCCTACAGCTCTACAGTCTTCTGATCAATCGACCACCATTGATTAATCACATCGCGATCGACGTCAGACACTCCTCCACTATTCTTGATGTTCGTACTTTTCGAGGAGCGAACATCGACTAAGGCCACTATCTTGTAGTAGCCAAGATACGTCAACGGATAACACGAACACCGCGGAGTAGAGTTAGAACACCAAGCTATGGCGTCGGAAAGCTACAACCCCTGGAGATCGCCAGTGCCACTTCCAACCGCATCTCGCTTAAGCTCTCCGATACACCACAATCCTCATCTCAGTCAGTAAAGCAACAATGGAGCCAGTGCAAACAAACCCTGAAGAGTGCAGCAACGGAAGTGCTGGGCCTTAAAACTCCACCAAGACGAATCACCTGGTTCGATGACGAGTGTAGAAGAATACATGCAGAAAAGCAGGAGGTATACAAAGCCCAACTACACAAAAAAGCAAGAGCGGCTCATGAGCTCTACGAGCTTAAAATAAGGGAGGAACATAAGCTTCTCGAAAAAAAATAGAAGGAGCACGAAAAGCGTGCGATTGAAAACTTGGAGAGGTGCTACTGCAGGCACGACGTTCGAAGATTTTATCAACAGATAAAACGAATGTTTCAAGGCCATAAAGCCCGAACGGAGGCCTGTAAGGATGAGAATGCAAAGCTGGAACTGGAACAACGACACCAGTTTCGAAATCAAGCGCAGAACTACTCTTGCCAACCGCTGCTTCTTTGGGATCAAGAGGCAATTGAGAAGTAGAGACCGTAATTATCCCGGTCCTGTTATAAGGCGCAGAAACATGGACTTTATCTAAAGCGGATGAGGGAATCCTTGATCGTCTCGAGAGAAAGATTCTGCGTGAGATTTTCGGTCCCATAAACACAGAGGGGTGTTGGAGGAGAAGATTCAATCACGAACTGTACGGGTGGTACAGCGACATGAGTCTAGTTAGGCGTCTGCAGATCCAACGCCTAAGATGGCTAGGCCATGTAGAGCGAATGGATACCACAGCTCGAGCCCGTGGAGTCTTTGAATCCAACCCCGAGGGACGAAGAAATAGAGGACGGCCGCATCTAAGGTGGCGCGCACAGGTGGAAAGTGACTTCAACCAACTGGGCGTGCGGCACTGGATAAGACTAGCGAAAGATCGTGCTAGGTGGAGAGGCATGTTGGTTGGGACCCAGGCTAACCCCGAACTGTAGCGCCCGCTATGTAAGTAAGTAAGTACGTGGTATAAACTGATATCCCATGTTGCTTCAATCTTCCTGACAATAAGTATGAATGACTGAACTAGAAAGTAGTCCCAGTAGATCTTATTAAAAGCCCGTAACCTATTGTAACGAAGTTCGATGAACCACTTACACGTATGAAATAGTTTCCAAAATGTCATTCAAACTTGGTTAATTGAAATCACATTCGAACAACCAAACTGCATTTATGTAGTTTCAAAGTCCATTAGCATCGAATCCCTCTACCCTCTTCCAGACTAACCACAGCAACAGCACCGAAAGCATTCTAGACCAAGTCCGATCCATCCAATCATCTCGATTTGATTAGAAAACTCTGACAGTCGTTATGTCAACCCCCGTAACACATCAATCCTGAAGGACATTAGAAGCTATCCCGTCCAATTATTCCCCTTAATTAAGTGTCCAAACAACTTACAGAAACTCCTTTCATCCCTCCATGGCTTGCTGTTACACCATAACATGCCAATCATGTTTCCCGTTCAACGGTTCATCCAACGCCTAATAAGTATACTCGTTTACTCCACACAGCATGTACTCCAGACTAGAAAAAGACTTGAATCACTTACCCTCGGACGACTTTGGTCCAGCCTAATTGAATTTAATTAATACCGAATGCCAATTTGAATGTCATGCAAAAGGACGTGGAACGAGCTGCGATATATAACTTTTTCGCTCTGTAACCCTCGTATCCCTCAAAGGCTTTCATTAATTCTTTGCGATTAGATCGACAGTTTTTGTGAACTTTTCTGACCCTTCCACCCCCCCTCTGTATTGGGGAATTTCGCAACAAGGTCGGCTCTCGCTAACCATCACAATCACCATCACTCTTGACTGGAGCAAAGGGAAATGGCTGAGCTTTTCAACAAAAAAAAAACGAAACGAGCATTCCACAAAGAACGTTCGACTCACATAAAAAAAGGATCAAACAGGACAAAGGGGGGAGGTGGGAGAATACAGACAAACTTGTACTGGGACGGAAGGAGAGAAAGGATACTTGTGTTTGATGGAAGGATAACAAGGCAAACTTTAGTCGAGCCGAGCGCGATTATGGTACGTTAGTGATTTAAGCGAGTCATAATTGCAGAGCTACCCGAACGACGAAGCGAAGGAGCTGGCATCAACGGTTTTTGACATTTTAATTACACGCTCGGAATAGAGGACGCGTTGTTTTAGTGCGCTTCCAAGACTAGTGTAATCCGTGCCAAGGATGAGTGGATGTTGACCATGGAAGAGTGGACGCGGGGCTTATAAATGTCACTAAGTGTGTGCACCTTACTAACGTGAATCGTTAAAGAGATGCTACTTGTAAGTTACAATGAGCATGGAGTCAAAGTGACCAGTTAACCTACATAGGCCACAAACAAATCTAAACGGAAGCGATTAGCGTCGAGATAAGCCCTGGTCATAACAAAAACATTTTTTTTTTGTTTTTAAATGAGTTTAAGCTTTATTTCCAACTCAAGTATACGTGTACATCTAATCAACAAGGTTCATGTTGAGCTTGTGTAAGATCCTTTCTTCTAGGTCGTCTTCCATGTAGCTCCTTGGCGCCATGAACTTTTTGATCGTGTCCAGGCTGACCAACTTGTCGGCTAGCTCAAACGACGACAATGGCGTATTAAATTTCATGAAAACTCTCCGAATAGCTGGAAACAACTCCAAGCACTTGACATCCCGGCTCTTGCATTCAAAGAACTTTTGTATTTCAGCGATAGCCAGTTGCTTGTGGCTGACCTTCATGCTACCATCGGGATCCTTTGCGCCGAATTCGAAAAAATATTTGCCATACACCTCCGGCTGTCCTAAGCCGCATGTTGATTGTTTTTACAATACCTTTTGCACCAGTTCTCTGAAGATCGTCGTAAGCCCGACTTGATTGTACCCTCTTACACCACCTAGCCATCGATTCTTGAACTCTGGGTGCGAGAGAGCAGCTATACCTGCTTCCAAGGCACGTGTTGATCGTATGTTGTAATATTCTTCAAAAGTACTCTCGATGTTCTCAATGTTCCTCAGAAGCAATTGATCTTGGCCAAGGGACCACTTTCTGTCGATCAGTTTTTTCAGGTGAAGACGTAGAGCCAATAGAGTTGGCAGTAATGCTCCATAATAGCTGTGCGTAGGATTACGAAGCACTGTGATAGCATCTGCGAACGGTCTATAACAAGCGAGGTGTTCTTCGAGGTACGTAAAATCCTTAAGACAGTTGTGGTCGTTCAAAATCGAACAAATGTCTTTCATGCGAGGCTTGAGTTTTACGATATCACTCAGGGCATGATAGACCGAAAGCCAATCATGAGCGACGGGAAGAGAAGGCATTACGCCGGCTAATTCGTTTGCAGTTTTCTGGAACAGCGGATGCCGCCAAAGAGAGATACAAACCTTCATAGTCCTTTCATGGCACTCCGGTAAGCCCTTGATTCCAGTCATCGCCTTTGGTAGATAGACCAGTGTGCAGATATTTAAGCTCTCGGCAGGACATTGAGCGAAAGTCACAGGCAAGTCGTAGAAATCCTCAACGCTGATCATTAAATCACGTTCTTCCTTAGAGGCCATGTTTGCTTGATTCTCTTTCTCGTCTACATTGTACGCACTCAGGATTGCCAAGATCAAAGGACAACTCTGACGTTGTTTAGCGGTGTACTTAACGTGTTTTTGATCATAGAACTTCTGTATACCTTTTAGAATGCAACTTAATTCAACTGATGTCATCATATCCGGGAGACGTTTGATTGCCAAAACTGCTGATTTCCGCTCAAGCTCCAAGTTGATCCAGTGGGACGTCACCACAAGCACTTTTTTGGTCCCTTCCTGGCACCAGATATTTGAAGTGTAATAGACTTCAACGATATCAGTGAGCTCAGATATTAGATGTCTGTTTAGCCTCATATAGTCATCTTTTATAAGTAAAGCCATATCCTTGCTATTCATACAGCGCAAATCTTGATCAGTGACATTCAGTCCTTTGAAGATCTCACGAAAACTAGGATCATCGATCACCTTCACCGGCACCATTGAGTTAATCAAAAATCTCTTCACCTTCTCCTCGAGGTTCGCACGAGTAGATACAATTTCTTCGTCTGATGTCAATGATGACTCACTTGCTGTCACTGAGGTTGATGACCCTATATCGTCGATTTGCAGTTTTCGGTATAGATATCCGGCACACTTAGCTAGCACTTTTCGACCATGTTTACGTTTTAGGTGATTTAGGAAACGCAAGGACTTTTTGGCCGGACACTTGATTATAACCTTTTTCGGCTTACACTTGACACATCTGGCGACAACAGTCGTTTTCGAGCACCTTCTCTTGATCACTTTGAAAAATTTCCCGTCAGCGATCGGTGGAACTATTCTCGATCGACCTTTACTGATCCACTCAAGAATTCTCGAAATATTCGAATGATTGTTGTACTCGTTCATTATAAGACAGACAGTTCTAGTCGGTGTTGCGCTTATAGAGAGAATGACTTGTGAAAACTGTGCTCGCCTTATATGTTCGCGAATTTTGACGTCCGCGCAGGTATCCTTTCGGATTATGATTTACGACTAGCCAGCTTATAAACTGGTTTTATGAGAGGTTTACCTAATGAGTTTTAGCAACAGTTTCCTTTGACATGACAGTTTAGTCATTTTTGTCTTTAAAATTACCCTCTGACCTGTCATTCGAAAGGTAGTTAAGGATATTTATCAAAGAGCTTAGTACCTACCTTATATTTTTTTAAAAACTTACAGACAGTCGAAAATATGACAGTCAATAAAATCTGTCACCCTGGTATTCTGACACGTAATACCAGTGATACCTTTGGGATATATATCTTATTACTTTACAGCCCTACTTTATAGATTGTTTTGTCAAGCTTATACGGTGGTTACTACTTAAGTTTTGATACATGACGACCTACATTTTGACATACGTTATAGTATATAGTATTCGTACTGAAAACGTTTTGCTATCTGAGTGCTATTTATGGTACAGGTACTTGATACGCACTGGTAGTAGCAAGTATACGATTCCCACACCTCAACATCCATAAGGGGACCTGGCGGTCTTTCGATCAATCGACAACCAACCAAATTGATCATATTGCGATCGACGGCAGACAATCCTCCAGCATCCTAGATGTCCGAACCTTTCGAGGAGCCAACATCGACTCGGATCATTACCTTGTTGCAGCCAAGGTACGGATGCGAATTTCTCGGAACCAACGGAGTCGAGTAAGAACACCAAAATTTAACGTCGGAAAGCTGCAATCGCAGGAGACCGCCAGAACCTTCGCCGATCAAGTCTCCCTCAAGCTCTCTCAGGTCCCGATGCAAACTGCAGAAACCATAGAACAGCAATGGAGTCGTTGTCAGAAAGCCATTAGGGAGGCCGCCGATATACTCGGTTTCGAGCCACCACCGTCGAGGAACCCCTGGTTTGATGATGAGTGCAGACAGGCCCATGTAGAGAAACAGAATGCATACATGGCCACATTGCATCGACGGACGAGAGCTGCCCGCGAGCTCAATGAACAGAAAAGGAGGGAGGAGCATGCGCTTCTGAGAAGGAAAAAGAAGGAGCACGAGAAGCGCGAGATCGGGGAGATGGAGAGATGTTACTGCAGGAATGACGTTCGAAAATTTTACCAGAAAGCAAAACGAACATGCCACGGCTATAAAGCCAGAGGAGAAGCCTGCAGGGATGAGCACGGACAACTAGTAGTGGAGTCACAGTCGATGCTGAGATTGTGGAAGGACCACTTCTGCAGACTGTATAACGGCGATGATAGTCAAAATGCCGCCATCAGGCAGAGCGAACCATTCACAATGGACGAAGACGAAGGAGAACCCCGTCCACCTGACCTAGACGATGTTAAGATAGCGATATCGAAACTTAAGTCTTATAAAGCTGCTGGAGCAGACGGACTCCCCGCGGAGCTGTTTAAAGCAGCTGGCGATGAGCTGGTTAGGAACATGCACCAACTCATCTGCAAGATATGGTCGGAAGAACGCATGCCCGATGAATGGAATCTCAGTATCGTTTGCCCGGTCCATAAGAAAGGAGACCCCTATGACTGCGCCAATTACAGAGGGATAAGCCTCCTGAACATCGCATACAAGATCCTCTCTGCCGTACTGTGTAAGTACCTGAAACCGTTCGTGGACAATCTGATAGGTTCGTACCAGTGTGGTTTCAGGCCAGGAAAATCCACGATAGACCAAATATTTACACTACGGCAGATCTTGGAGAAGACCCATGAATTCCAGGTCGACACGCACCATCTTTTCGTCGACTTTAAAGCCGCGTATGACAGTGTTTATAGAGACGAGCTATACAAAGCCATGTCATGTTTTAACATTCCTGCCAAACTCGTCAGACTATGCAGGATGACTATGGAGAACTCTCGCGGCTCCATCAAGGTCAGAAGCGAGTTGACCGATACCTCTTATGTCAAAAAGGTTTTAGGCAGGCCGGCACGCTATCGTGTGACTTTTCCACGTCGCCTTCGAAAGGATCGTGCAAAACTCATTGGTCAATACTAGGGGCACCATCTTTTTCAAGTCGCCGTGGCGCATTGGGTAGTGTGTTGGCCTCTGACGCCGATTCCCGGCAACGGCAATGTCATCGAATGTGTTTTTCACGTTTTTTCTCCTAAGCGGGGTACTGACAAGACCCCCTGTTGTATAATTGTCAAGGAAAGCTTCTCGAATTGCGCCATACGGAACCGGCAATAAACTGCAGGTCCCTTTCACCTATGGGGAAATAAAATCACACACGACATGGATGATTGAGAGAAGCTCGGCTTTGGTCCTTCATGGACTGTAACGCCAGTATACATACATACATACAACTGCTCGCATATGGCGATGACATTGACATAATTGGACAGCGAGATGTCCCTCGAGGCCTTTATGAGCATTGAGACGGAAGCGGCTAAGATGGGACTGGCGGGTAACGAGGACAAGACGAATTATACGCTGTCGTCGAAAAAGGACAAGAACCACCGGCGTCTTCTTGGCGGATATAATTTCGAGTTAGTCAAGGACTTCATCTACCTAGGCTCTACAGTGACATTCACCAATGACATAACTGCCGAGATCAAACGCAGTATTCTGCTCCTTGCCAACCACTATTTCTTTGAGCTCGGCAGGCAATTGAGAAGCACAGCCCTCTCTCGGAAAACCAAGGTGACCATATAAAAGACCCTTGTCATTCCGATCCTGCTTCTTGGCGCAGAGACATGGACCTCATCGAAAGCGGGTGAGAAGGTCATTGGATGTTTTGAGGGAAATACTCTGCGTATGATTTTCCACCTGATTTGCATAAATAGGGAGTGGAGGAAAAGATCTTATAGTGAATTGTACAGCGAACATAGCACGGCGTCTGTGGATCTAACGCCTAAGATGGCTAGGTCATGTAGAGGTTGCATTACGTAGTGCAATCACTACGCCGTGGCGCAGTGGTTATTGTGTTGGTCTCTGACGCACGATGAGCGAGTTCGGATCCCGATAACACCAACGCCATCGAGGCGTCCCTCCTCGGCGGGGTACTGCAAAAACCCCCAGTAGTAAGCATGCCATGAAAAAGCTTCTCAACTCACGCCGTCCGGAATCGGCATTAAACTGTAGGTCCCTTTCACCTGTGTGAAAAATAAATCACACACAACATGGGTGATTGAAAGAAACTTGGCGCTGGCCCTTCATGGGCTGTAACGCCACCAAAGAAGAAGAGGAAGAATCAGACTTCCTCGCTCGGGAATAGGCTTGCAATGTAGACCTCTGGATCATATGTCCATCCTGCAACATCTTCCTGAGCTTAATATGATTACAATGCTCTCGGACGCATTACCATACACTTTAACTTTTGACAGGGGATTTGAGATATTGATCCCAATCTGTTCTACTTGCGAAACCAGTGATCCCTTGTTCAACGTCAAAAGGATGTATACTGATGGCTGCAAGTTGGTTTCTGGCGCTGGCAACGCCATCTTTGGACCAAATCGACAGTATTCGAAGTACCTGTGAATGAGTCCTAGTATCTTTCGAGCAGAATTATATGCCATCCTAACATGCGGCAATTTAAATTTAGAGACTGGCGTAAGAGGAGTAACCATCAATATACTCTCTGATAGTCAAGTAGCGCTTAAAGCTCTGAGTTCCTACAGCACGAACTCAAGAACCGTTAAGGAATGCCATGATTCCCTGCAAGACCTCGTCAAGAATCAAAGTCAAACATTACCAGGGCACAAAGGTATTAAGGTCAGTGAAATCACCGATCAACTCGCCAGGAAAGATTCCAGCGAAGGGTTAATAGATCCTGAACCTTTCTGCAATACTTCCAAGTCTAACAACAACTTGTTCTCAGACATGTGGAAAAAATCGCAACACCTGTCCTTTAGGAGCAGCGGTCAAGGACTTCGCCAATCGAAAGGATTTATACGGCCCCTGAACAAACACTCTGTTAATATGCCCAAACCCAATAGACTAGATATCAGGAAACTAGTCAACTACTTGGCGGGACACTGTGGTCTGAGATATAATCTCAATAAAATGAGCCTGAGTGTCGACTCTGTCGTGAGGACGATGAGACTATAGAGCACAAGTGTGTGAGTTTACTGCTCTCTGCCATCTCAAGAAGCGTATCCTTCTCGGTGAAATTATGACTGCTGTGGGAATCATCTTAGCTCCTACGAGAAGCACTCTCAACTTCATTAAGGATGTGGAGAAGCTCCTCGGCTAATCGGCTAGTAGGCACAACAGATCTTTAAAGGTCGCAGTGCCTCGTGCTATTTGTTTGCACTAGCCCCTTAATTAAGAAAAATCCCGATATGGAAGACAGTGCGCTTCGCGAGAAATATCCTACCACCCACGTCTTGTAGATATACATTCTAGTGTCATGACTGGCTCTGGCCAGATACTGAACCTGGCCAAAATCGTCTTCGCATTTTCACAGATGGCTCCAGGCCTGGGCGGGGGTACGGCGCTGGAGTTTTCTTTGAACGCGAAAACGTTCGACAGGACTTTTCGTTAGAAAATACGCATCTGTCTTTCAATCAGATATATACGCAGTCCTAGTGGCCATGCACTGTGTGGTAAAGCACAGGTGGAAAGGAATCAAAGGTTCCTTAGTGATTCGGGTAAATCTGTGATACTAAGTTCTGCACCCAGTAAAACCTCTTGCGCTCCTCTTAATCTATCTATGAGTTTCGATGGTAGCAGCTTGCCACACATCGTTTCTGAAGTGAAGTTGTCGATCTTACACTTACTTAGTCTTAAAAGGCTAAAATAAAACTCAGTAAGGCCATCATAAGCCAAATTTTGCATAAAGCGTCAGAGAAAGAGACAGATACGAAGCTCTTCTCACCCTACCACCTAAATAAGGTAGACCTTTTCCCTCAAAACATATATCAAGCATATACCCCTATTGATGTCTCAATTTCATACAGAACTACTTGGCCAAATTTCAAATTGCTACTCCTGTCAATGAAACCAGTCGACCAAGGACTCACTCGCCCAATTAAAAAACTTATCATCTGATAACGTTATTAAATCAAATTACCCCTCTTTGCCAGTAAAGCCATTACACTCGGTTACTTCAATTGTATTTCGCCTAACCCAAGCTGCCAGTAGCCGCCCTATCAGCCATTATCATGACCACAATAAATGTCAGATTCATCCGATTCCATCGCCCTCGTCCTCATCACTTCCATCTAATTTCTCTTCGCAAAACTTTAATCAGAAAGGAAGAAACAAACAAAAGGACTCTCGTCAACGTGGGCAGTAAGTTTTCAACGCAAACTTCTCCTCCAACTACTTCAAAATGCCACAGAGAAAAAGATACTCTTGCTTCAATGATGAAACCAAGATGCGGCGACGAGAAAGGATCCGCCGACAACGATGACTTTGAATTCGGCCAAAAAGGACTTAAAGAGAATTGCTACGTAAAAAAGGACATAAACGACCAGCGCCGTTAACGCAAAAGTAGCAGATAGAAAACCATAAAAATTCATCACAACCAACCAGGAAAAAGGAGGTGAGGGGTGGTATTGGCATGGGCATCTGTAGCCACAAGCTTCCAAGCGCGAATTTATTAAAATGTTCTCATTAATATTACTCGAGCACATTATTTGCTCCGTGAGTTTGACGGGCGTACGCGCGGTTTGTTTGTATTACTTTCTACTGCTTTTGGATGCTTCAAGTATCTAGTATCTGTGCTTGTCCACTCCCCGTATTTCAGCCATCTACCACGGTAGAGGTTGTTTTCTTCTGCGTTTCTGCTGCCGAAGTTCACTTTTATTATTCGAGTGGTATGCCACTTGGAAGTGAATTGTGAGGACTATTTGGTGGGTTGGGTAGGTAAGGAGTTAATCAGGGGAAAGTAAACGCTTGAATGGTGGATTTGAGTTGCAGTTTTTTGAGAGGTATAGTCATTACTATGGCAATTGCGTTTGCTGTTAACTAAAGGAAAAGGACGCAGTGATTTGGAGGAACTCAAGGATGTTTTTCAAGTATAAAGAGCTTTTTTGGCCGGAATTGGAATGGAGCTGAATGACTGCGGAAAGTGGGTTAAGAGCGACGAGGAGATCTTCGCAGAAATTTATGTACACCGATGAGAGCAGTTGCAGTTGGGTTAGGTACTTCAAAGTTGCTTCTTGGACTGTCGATGCGATGTAAATATTTTACGTCGCGGCTGGGCTTCATATTCCGTCACTATGACTGGTCAGGTGCTTTGTATTTGGATACTGAGCATAAGTTTGGTGTGATTTTAATTTTCCGCTCAAGGAACCATAAACCTGCATAGTTAGTCAAGGCAATGTACCATGCTATCTGCCAACTGAATGTCCGAACTTTAATTGTCTACAAAAAACTGGATGTTCAACTTCATGGGGGACATGAAAAAATGACTCCTTACGTGCGAGTGGTCACGGAGGTCAAGGCTCAGACCTTAGAGACTGCAAAAACCTCTAAGGAAAAAATGTCAACTGGCGATAAATCGCTTGAACTGCCAACTTCCGCGCTGTAGTCAGCTGATTATGAGCAACGCTGTGCCGCGCAAGCGTCTTACTTTCCTTTGTGGTGCTACAGTTCGGAATGAACCTGGCTGTTTCCAACGCCACGATTTTCCCCAATGACTACAACAAACCTTGTCCAGCGTCACTACAACATCAGTACTAGTTCCTAGAAGTGGGAGTCCGGAAGGCTTCATCTACTACCTTCTCCAAAACAACCCAGAGTTTTTCTGATGAACAATTTTTTTTTTTTTTTTTCTTCAAGCCAGGCCACCCCTCGGGTAATTCAGCATCCTGTAATTGTTCTGCCTCTTGCACGATAATCCAGTCACCGTCAGCTGTCATACTCACTCGCCAAATATTGTGCTTCCTGGCTACAATGATCTCCTGACCAACCGAAGAGCTGCTTGACCACCATACTTAAGTGGCTATCTAACATGCTGCTGGCCATCAGGGTCGCCCGGTCGGCTGAAGTGCTGCCTTACTGCCATGGTTTTTTTTTTTTTTTTGTTTTGAAGGCTTCTGCTATCTATTAGAGCACTCAGACGCAAACACTGGTCCACTGTACTCCAGACAGACACCTTATATAACTGTATTTTCCCCGTTGTCCGGAGAAAAGTCAGGAGGAGCTTTAGTAATGTAGAGCTAAGAGATTCGGCACACTACACGTCGGCTCCAAGGGGGAGCCACCGTGCGCGAGAAAAGGCGGTAAGAGCTGCCTGGCTACAATGGAGGCCTGGCTGGCTTAACTACCGCATAGCTGATGTGCTTCCGGCTTACCATGATCACGAGGACAGCTGTTGAGCTGCCTAGTTGCCACGGTCGCCCAGCCAGATAAAGACCGCCTAACTGCCGATCTGGTCGCCGGGTCCTCCGGGTCAACTAATGTGCTGCCTGGCAACAAATGGATTTGCTGATTTGTTGTCTGTTGCCCAAGTGAGGAGCTGCGTCTACACCCTCTAACAAAAAAAAAAAGAGACGACAGATTGAAGGTTGACTCCTACGTCAAACTGGTTGGATCACACGGCTAGTATCCCAGCTATAACACTACGGTTCGTTCGGGGAGAGACAGTCTTGAACGAGTCGTTTCGAAACCTCCTCTAATTCACGCATATGTGTTTGTTACTGTTCTTCCGACAGCCCACATCAAGGTCTTTGCCTCTAACTTACTTCCGTGTTTACCATATTTGTCATAAAATCTATTAAAAGATTGGACGTTCTAAACTTGGCAACACCTCTATATTTTACGACATACCTTTGATGACCTATTAGATACTGTCCTTCCCTTATTGCTGTTTGTCTTTACTGCCCATTGTCCGTTGCATAACGAACTGACGAACCATAAAATCCTCGAAATTCCCAATAGAAAAAGGTTACACATCTTCTAACAGAGTCTTAAACCTCCCTCAAGTTGCCATAAGCCTTAATCTCCTTCACTTTATTTCTACCGCCGCCACTTAAGGTATAAAGTTTGTGACATTCCAACTGCTCCCACCTAACCTGGATTAGTGGAAATAGTGTATAAAAGGCACAGCACCGATAACAAAACCTCACGCATACCACGAAACTCAATTTATACTTTATTCACTTAGGCACGAAGGTTAGGGAAGCAATAAATTGGATTCAATCCTTTCGTAATCCATCCGATGGTCTTGGCTTGGCAGCCCTGCGTGATGAAGATAGTGTTTTGGTGTAGGGATGTGGTACAAGGAAGCATAAACCATGATGATGTATAGCTATCTGAAGACGTTCTCAAGGAATGCCGTTTTTTTTTTTTGTCTTACGTCTACTCGCATTTGCAATCCTTAATCCAAGGAACTACGTTGAACTACATTTTCCATCGAGTGAATTTTAAATATTTCATTTCATATCGGTCCTGCCCGGGGTGGATACAACTATTATCCGTGTTTGATGTGGAAATGTTGCCGGTCATGTGCATAGGTTGTTGAGATCATCCTGAAATCGATTTTCTTCTTGAGTTGATTGCGGGTGCTGGGTTGTGGGCATTGGTCGTAATCCATTGGATGAGGGTTACCGGCGGTTTCAATTGCTTTTTCTTGAGGAACATCTACACCAAGGACAAGAATGAGGTAGTGATTGGAAGGCGGAGCTGCTTAAGTTTGTCTACTCGCTGTGTATTCAAGGATGAGACAGGAAGTTGGTAAAGTGAATCGAGAAGGCGGATGACGTAGAAGAGTTCTCTCTACATATTTCCAATTGTGGCAAGGACTTTCTTCGCAACACTTATTAAAAACCTCCTTAACGAGTTCCATTCATCTTCCTGCCGCAGGACGTACTAGTATTACCTGCATCGGCATAAATTCTCAACTCAATTCGATGCGGACAGAAAAGAAGTAGAGACCGCAACGAACCTACGGAATCTCCTGAATATTTTATTCAGACCATAGAAACCCGACCAAACCAGATGTATTCCTTCTCCCTATCCATCTCAATCCATAACCAACCTATCCTGATATGCAACAGCATTGTTTATCCCCAACTACGTACCTGTAACCTGTACGTACCTTCAATCAATTGGAAAATGCCAGGAAACACGGCAGCAGGGTGTAAGAAGAAAAAACCACCTCAAGACCACATTCGATTTGCTTGTTCTTAAATTTATAACCTCAAGATATTGCACTTTCCATCTTGTGAGCTACCTTTCCTGGCTGGATACTGTAGGACTGTAAACCTCTGCTTTGGTGTAGTTCGAATCGAATGTAGTGCTCGTAGCGCGAAATATTCTCTCTTCATCTGATCATAGTGGCTACGTTCGACTGCATACGTATACTATATCGGAGAGTTGAACAAATCGAAATTGAATTCATTGAAGGATACATGGGAAGCTAGCCGATTTTATGGACCACCTTCTAGCAGTAACAGGCATATGGGTGGAGGAAGAGAACGGGGTCATCATTTATTTACTGCACAAGTTGGTTGCTTGTTGTGTGGAATCCTTGATACGAAGCAAGTACTGGAAATCCAGGACAATTTTATTACTGTTCCTCACTCCGTCGCCTTCGATTCGTTTCTCCACTTCTCTTCCACATGTCATTTGTTCCTTTCGGTTTTTTTACGTTCCTAGTCGAGGTGGAGTCAACGATGACGTCTTCGACGACGATGAATTGATTTTACTCATCAGTCGGATTGTTTAAAGGATCCTCAATCCTCCTGCTCTCTTACTACACACGACACGATGTCGATGAAAGGATTGATGATTATCGTGCGAAGGATTTAATGGAATTAAGCATTGTGTCCCGCTTTCATCGATGGTGTGTGGGAATTGTTCTAAGCCCAAATGAAGCCGACACAAGCTATATGTGTGTGGATGTCTTCTTAGCTTTACGAGGTGTTAGGAATGATGGGGTGCTCTAGCGGATGGGTGTTTGGTTTGTTGGCAAATTCGTAGCGGATTTTAAATTAACTTTTCTCAATACGGAATGGATGGTGATGGTAATCCTTTTGAATCCTCGAGGATTTTGAGTGATTGAAGAGAGATTGGAATTTGGGCCGACTTGATGCTTTATATTGTCTTTCTTTGATCTTCTCTCTAAATGCGAATAGGATTATGGTTTTGAGATGGTAGGTGGTTGAGTTGAGTGGCTGATTGAGTTTATACTAACTATCAATAAGGTCAACACTACTACCTTCTTTTATTTGTTATTATTTTCATAGTTCGCAGGATTCTGGCTTAGGTCCCGTACAACCCAAGCCACCTAATGCGAAATGATGGTTCCTGGACGACCTCCATAACGGTAGCTCTGGAACTTCTTCTAAGCGCACACTTTCCGGGCAGTAGTGACTCTGCTATGACAGCGCCTCAGGTCATTCAGCCGACGACATCCACCTTCGAGCGTGCTCCCAACCTAGTTAACAATAACAATGTCCCCAGGACCGGATAGGATCATAACAGTAGAGCTTCAGCAGGTAGCAGATCTCATCCTCACCTGGCTTGGGGTAATATACAAGAGCTGCCTCTTCCTATCCTATATCCCCAGCAAGTGGAAGGTAACCAAAAATCATTTTTATACCCAAGGCAGGCAAAAGCTCCCACACGTATGCAAATGACTTGAGGCCTATAAGTCTTACATCTTTTCTATTAAAAAAACTCTAGAGAAGATATTAGACGCACACATTCGTCACAACTGTATCCCAGGATGGCTTTCGAATAACCATCATGCCTACAACAAAGGGAAATCGGTGAAAACAGCACTGACCAGTGAGTTGGGTCAGCAAAATAGAAAGGTCACTGGAACGTAAGGAATATACTCTAGTCGCCTTTCTCGACATTGAGGGTGCCTTTAACAATGTTGAACCATGGGCCGTCACCAAAACGCTGACTGATCTGGGTGTTACGGGATCAGTGATAGAACTGGTACGACAACTACTAACGCAAAGAGTAGTCAGAGCTAACTTCGCTGGTACCGTCTCAACCAGAATGGTCAGCAGAGGTACATCACAGGGTGGAGCAATCTCCCCTCTCCTCTGGAACGTGGTGGTCAACGAACTACTACTGTTGCTAGAACTGGAAGGGTACGCAGTGACCGCCTATGTAGATGACATTGCTATTGCCGCCACAGGAAAATTTCCCACCAGTCTAAGCGACCTAATGCAAGGTGCATTACATACAGTAGAAACCTGGACGCAGTACTGTGGACTTGGGGTAAATCCTAAGAAGACCGATCTAGTACTGTTTACTAACAAATATAAAATTCCGCCCCTCAACCCGCTGAGGCTGGGTGTACCAAACTAATAATAAAAGAGCAGGCTAAATATCTAGGCAGAGTCCTTGACAGAAGGCTGAATTAGAAACCCAACATTTTTGATCGCGCCAAGAAAGCAACTGTTGCCCTCTACAGCTGCAAGAAAGTAGTGGACAAGAAGTGGGGTCTCCAACCAAGCATTATGCACTGGCTTTACACAGCAGTCATATGGCCCATCCTCCTATTTGGCGTCGTAGTCTGGCGGATTGCTCTTGACAAGGCAGTCAATCGAAACCATCTGGGGAAAGTACAAAGATCGGCCAGCTTATACATAAGCGGAGCGATTAGATCAACCCCCACGGAGGCCCTGAATATTCTATTCCATCTTCCACCATTAGACCTTGTCAGTAAGCAAGTTGCTGCCTGCGCGGCCCTAAGGATTAGGGGCATGGGAAAATGGCCCACATCACAAAACGGCTATACTACCGTTCTAAGACACTTCAAAGTACCCATGGACACAGACTATATCATCCCGCAAAACGTGTTCACCAGGAACTTCGAAGTTGTTTTTCCATCCAGGGAGGAATGGTCTGAAGGGAAAGTCATACCAAAGGACTCGATCTCCCTCTATACCGATGGCTCGGCTCTAAGATGTAGTCGGGTGTAGGCAGTGGAGTCTTCTCCAAGGAGCTTAACCTCAGCCTATCCTTTAGACTCCCAAATTACTGCAGTGTGTATCAGGCTGAAATAACATCGATAACGGAGGCCCTTGCATGGCTCAGGATCAATGTAATATCCGCCAAGGATATTATCATTTGCACGGACAGCCAATCTGCGATAAAATCCCTGGCAGCGGAAACCCACAAATCAAAGTCATCTCTTAACTGCCGCCTATCTCTAGATGAGATGGCTGAGCAATTCAACATTAAAGTTTTGTGGTTTCCCGGGCATAGGGATATTCCAGGAAATTGCGCGGCCGACGAAATCGCAAAGCTAGGGTCTGGCACACTCAGCCTACCTACCCTCGGGTACCTAGAAACACCAATAAGTACGGTAAAGCATATGATAAAACTCCAAACCACTAAGGCGACCAACCTCCAATGGAATGAGAGTAATATCGGCTTTATCACCAAACCACTCTGGCCTAAATTAAACCTAGGACGAACCAAGGACCTAATGGCAACCAAAAGGGCAACCTTAAGTACTCTGGTGGGTGTCATTACAGGTCACGGCATCATTGGGAAACACGCCGCCAGACTGGGAATACCCTCCAACGAATTTTGCCGCGGCTGCATGGACGAAGAGGAGGAGGAATCAATACATCACCTCCTCTGCTCATGCCCCTCTTTTGCGAATCGCAGGAGGATCTACATCGGCGCGCCCTTCTATGATCATTTAAGTGAGCTAGCAGACCATTAAATAGCTTAACTCCATCGCTTCATCAGAAGGACCGGTTGGTTCTCTGGTAGCGGATCTGGGTAACACGATCCATGCGGTATCATAATGGGCCGACTTCGGCCTACGTGTGGCTTATGCCGACCACATTAACCTAACCTTACCTAGGCGGATGATGTTGCCATTCTCTCTATCGACTCGTGTTTAGTGACTGTCTGTCTAAAAGCACAGGCGGCGGTCAATCCTCTCAAAATTTATGTTGTTCTCTTCACGCGAAATACTGGCATGACTCAGCTGGGACGGCTAAAAGGCATTCCTATCCCGTTATTCAAGGAAGCTAAGTAGCTGGGAGTTATCTTAGACAACAAGCTTATTTGGTCAAAGCATGTTGAGTCAAAAGCCACCAATACGCTGTTAGCTTTCCGGCAATGCAAGGGAGCTTTTGGCAAAACATGGGGTTTATCGCCGGCAAAGGTCCTCCGGATCTACACGGCTCTGATATGCATCGGTTGTCTAGTGGAACAGACTAAAACGCAAACACGTCGTAGCCTCTTTCACCAAACTCCAAAGAACGGTTTAACTCAGCTGCACGCAGGCTTTCCACAGCACGCCAGGCGCTGCTCTAGATGCTATGATGAACCTTCCACCTCTTAATACATATTTATCAGAGGGTGCGCTCTGAAAGCCATATCTCGTCTCAAGAGAAATGGCTTTAGGTATAACCCGCACAAGTATGATAAGGAATTGCCTACGACCCCTGTCTCATGGATATGCCTTCTGACGCATTGAAACCCGTTGTCCTACTGCGCTGTAATTTCACAGTCGAGTTTCATTGGCGTCAGGATTGGCTCTGGCTGGTTATTGAACCTGGAAAGGATAGTCTTCGCATTTTCACGGATGGCTCTAGGTCTGGGGGGATCCAGAGCTGGGGTCTTCTTTGAGCGGGAAAACATCCGACTGCCCCTCTCGTTAGGAAAATGTGCGTCCTTCTTCCAATCAGAGATATGTATACGCAATCCTAATGGCCATCCACTATGCTGTGAAGCACAGGTGGAGGGGGTAAAACATATACGTCCACAGTGACAGCCAAGCTGCACTCAAAGCTGTGTGCAACCCCTTAACTAGCTCCAAATTAGTGCTTGAACTCAAGTCCTTCTTGAACAGAGTCTATAGACTAAATTCATTAAGGCTTGTACGGGTACAAGAGAAATGAGATCTCTGATGAACTTGCCAGAATGGGTTCAGAGAAGAGCTTCTCAGGACCTGAACCCGCTCTAGGTCTACCTGCATCCACGGTTAATTCCCACATTAACGATTGGATGTTTAATACACACAACTGTAGATGGAGGATGCATCATGACAAAGCGCGTATGCCCTGATGTCTACAAGAAATCCGCAGCATTCCTCCTGTCTTTAAGGAGAATCGACTGCAGAAGACTTGTGGGACTCATTACGGGCCATTACACTTTTGCTAAGCATCTCTGCCTGCTTGGCATAAGTAAGACGCCTATCTGTGCTGCATCTTGCGAGGAGGATGACACTGCAGAGCATTTTCTCTGTGACTGTCCCGCCTTTACTCGCGCACGGTGGCGCACCCTTGGGGCCGACGTGGTGCGTGCCGAATCTCTTAGCTCTACATTACTAAAGCTCCTCCTGACTTTTCTCCGGACAACGGGGAAAATACATTAATGTAAGGTGTCTGTCTGGAGTACAATGGACCAGTATTTGCATTTGAGTGCTCTAACCGATAGCAGAAGCCTATATATCCTCAGGAGTTCGCAGAAATAATCCAGACTCTCCTGAAAAGCATACAAATCACAGGATTGTACTCCCCTGCTTCGACAAATGCAATTATCCATGGCAAAAAATCAGTAATAAAGACTCCACCTGGTCACTCGACTTGTTTAACCGGTAACAAAAGCAATGAAGCCGTTCTCGACCAACTCTCGCTAGTAAGAGCGAGTTTACAGAGTTTGTGAAAATTCAATTAATGACCAACCCACCGTAGCACGTATTTCATTCGTCTCAGTTAAAGGACTACACAACTCCCATTCCATTCCATCATTTCCATCCCTACAAATGCCCGTTGCGAGTTTATTCATATGCTCCACATTTGTATTCAGTTCACTGCATCCTTCCGCCCTCCTATACCCGTAGCTGCTCAGCACAAAACAACAAAACAGTCGACACGGCATAGTGGCATTGGCATAGTCGTATAGTAGCATCGTGTGCATCATCATCCTGCATTTAGATACTAATTGCAGTTTGACATCACATGCCTTTGTGGCAGATACAGAACGATACGAACGTACGGTTGTTAGTATCCTTTTTGCCACTGTGTACGGATGCATCTGTGCATAGCTGTAAGTTGTCGTTATATCATTAGATTTTCCATCTCAGTTCAGTTTAAGTTTTCCATTTTTTCATGATGAACGTGCAGTTGGACTCAAATAGGAACTTGGCATCAGACAACACCTCGATGTTTCCTCATGCACGAATGCCTCCCTCGCCCTCTGATCCATGGAATTGTTTTGGAAAAAAGTGTTGTCTCTAAACGGGTTACGCCGGTAAGCCAGTGATGCACCCTGGCAACTTGTTCATCTAAAAGTGCTCACGGCTGATTGCTAATGATTTTACTGAATTCGCATCTAATCGATGAATCGGATGTAATTATAAACGTATTCGTTGGATGGTTTTTGCCTACACGAGTATTATGTGTGTTTGTGGGCAAACTATAGGAATATGTCATGTCCGGCGGGATATAAGGCAGTCACTCGTAGCTTTTAGTGGTTGTATCTATGCGCTAGAAACGTAGTTATAAATTCATCAATTAATCTCGGAACTAGGTTAGTTGCATGTTTAATTGGAAATTAGTTGGGAAATATTAGTTGCAACCACACTACCCAAGAGAGACATTAGGGCCAAAACAAAAGCCCAGTTAGATACAGCCCAGTAATTAAGGACATGAGGTATGCAATGATGAACGAATCGTTCGTCAAATGAAACCTAGCATCAGGGGGTGTGGTAAAAGGGCTTAACGCAGAGATTCATTGGGGATGCTCTGGTGATGAGTAGTTGCTTCGGAATTAATTTCAAATGACCTACTTTCTTACTTACATATCAGGCCAGCGATCTATGGAGGATCTGAGCCCGAGCTATAGCTGCCTTCCATCCTTGACGGTCCCGGGCACGCTGCTTCCAGTTATCAAGACCAAGATGTCCCACATCCGCGATTACTTAGTCTTTATACCGGAGGTTCGGTCTTCCTCTTCTTCCCTAACCAGGAGGCTCGGAGTCAAAGACCCTCTTAGCTGGGGCGTTGATGGCCATGCGCTCGATGTGGCCGCGCCAGTGTAGTCGACAGATCCTTGCCTTCCGGTCTACATCCATATCTTTGTGCAGCTCGTAGAATTCGCGGTTATGTCTTCTTCTCCACTCACCTTCCTCACAGACAGGACCAAATATCCGGCGCAGACATTTTCTTTCTAAATAACCCCAAATCAGCTACGTTGTCCTGCTTATCGTCCAGCTTTCGGCTCCGTACAGTAAGACTGGCAGTATGAGCGTCTTGTAAAGCATGACTTTGGTCTTTCGAGTGAGGAGTTTTGACCCAAGTTGCTTGAACAAGCCAAAGTAACAGCGGTTGCCAAGGGTGATTCTATGCCGGATCTCCACTGTGGTGTCATTTGTGGAATTCACGTTTTGCCCCGAAGTAGACAAACTCCTTAACTACCTCGAAATTGTAGCTGTCAACTGTTATATTTTGTTCCAGGTGGTGAGCGACGGATCGATTCTTGCTTGACAGAATGTACTTTGTCTTATACTCGCCAGGCCACTATAGGTGGCCGGCAGCTCGACAGCTCACCAGGCCACTATAGGTGGCCGACTTTAAGACCAACTCGTTTCGCCTGTTCTTCAATCGCCGTGAATGCTTCCACAATGCCACGGAGAGAATACGCGATGATGTCGATATCATCCGCGTATCCTAGCAGCTGGACGGACTTGTAGAAGATAGTGCCTTCCATGTTAACGCCTGCCCGTCGCACTATCTGCTCCAGCACTAAATTGAAGAAATCGCATGACAGCGCATCTCCTTGCCGAAATCCGGTGCATGATTCAAACGGTTTGGAAGTCGGACACAGCTGGATCAGTTTTCCCGGGATCCCGAATTTGGTCATCGCACCAAACAGTTCTTGAGGATGAATGCTGTCGTATGCTGTCGATTCGAAACTCGTGTGAAGATTTGGTCTATAGTGGTTTTGCCGGACCGGAAGCCGCACTAGTAGCTGCCGATTAGTGCAGTGCAAAATGGCCTTAGACGTTCATACAATACGCAGGACAGGATCTTGTATGCGACATTGAACAGGAATAGACCTTTATAGTTCTTGCAAGAGGTAGGATCGCCTTTTTTGTGGATGGCGCAAATAGAGCTGGTATTCCAGTTGTCGGGCATGCTCTCATCTTCTCAAATTCTGCAGATGATCTGGTGCATGATCCCTACCAGAACATCGCCCCCAGCCTTGAAGAGCTCTGATGGCAAGCCATCTGAGCCTGCGGCCTTGTTGTTCTTCAGCTGATGAATAGCTGTGCCGACTTCTTCGATGCTGGGTGGGAGGACTACTTCAGCGGCTGGAGATGGGATTTCCTCGGTGCCTACCACTCTCTCTTGGTCATGCTCGTTAAGCAGCTGCTGGAAATGCTGCTTAAATACATCCACTATTCCCTGCGGGTCGGTGACATGATTACCCTCGCAGTTTCGAAGAGCCTGGGTGCCCTTTTGCAGCCTCCTGCAAGGTCTTTGGCTTTCTTGTAAAAGACTCGTGTTTTATGCGGGAGGCTGCGAAGATTCTTTTCTTTTGTCGCAGTAGTTTTTTCTCCTTCCTTCTTCTGGCTCGGTACTCTTCTTGCGCTGCATTGGTTTTTCTCTGCAGAACCTTTTGATATGCCTCGTCGGTTGCTGCCTTTTTCTGCTCACACTCGCCATCATACCACGGGCTTCTTGTCCTAAGGTGGATCCGGCTACTTCCTGAATGGCTGAGCGGTAATGCAGCCACATATTATTGGCATTTGTGTTCGACGTAGACATACTGTAGAGTCTTTCGCTCAGCTGGTCCCTGTAGGCTCTGGTAACCTCCGGTGTGCTTAGGCGCCCAATGTCCAACTTCCTCCTGGTGGAACATACATAGACAGTCGAGTTCTGAATCTTGCTGGTAAGAGGAAGTAGCCAGAGTCGACATTTGCCCCTCTGAATGTTCGCACATCCAGGATGTTTGACGAGTGCCTTGGGTCAATGAGCACATTGTCGATTTGGTTAGCGGTTCGACCGTCCGGAGATGGCTAGGTTGCTGTGTGGATTCTTTTACGAGGGAATCTTGTGGAGGCTGTGCTTTCCGATGACTCCGCCAAGGGTGAACAAATCCGCATCCCAGTAAGTGCAATCTTTTGTGGCAGCTGTAATAAATGTCGCAATTTTTCTTCCTCATCATACCGTCTCCTATCCAGCGTATTTCCTGAACCGCAGTAATATCCGCTTTGTACTGTGTGAGGATTCTTTCCAGTTTATGAGCAGCTCCGGGAGTGTACAGAGTTCTGACATTCCAGGAGCATACTCGCAAATCGTGTTCCTTTTTCGTGCGTTGCCGTCGTCAAGTATCCGAGTATCCGAGGCATCTTGCTCATTCATAACTTGTGGGTTTTTTACGTCGGCAGATTGTTAGTCCGCCGCACAACCTCCATTCTGGTCGGGGTTTTGTCGCTGCATACGTTTGTTCACCTCCCAACGGTTGTTGAAGAGGCTATCCAGACGGCGCCGCGAGGAGGCCGTGTGTCAACTTGACGTGGGCATTTAAACAGGGATCGTTGCTGGCTTCTCGTCAGGTTGAGAGCGATCAACAACTTTACCCTGTATGCCCGAGCCCATGCCCTTTAGTCATTTCAAATGACTACTGATATCAATTCAGGTAATAGGACGACTTTGGCTTCAAATATTTATGAGACAAAACAGGGATACCAATCAAGTCACTTGGAGTAATTCCTTAGGACCCAACCACCTCCAACCATCGGCGAAAATACCCAAAAAGATTAAACCTTTACCGAAGATGTAAATTTCTTTATCTCCCTTCGCACCCTTAAACAGACTCACACGTGCCAATAGCCCGGACAAAGGAGAGAGAAAAACCTCTTCGATCGGATATCATCCGTATCGAAGGCAAATACAAATTCGATTAAATCGTATCCTCTGTAAATTGAATCAATATTTTTCACAACCGAGTATACTACGACCACGCAACATGCCAGCTAGTTCTTCGGTCCATACGTGAGATGCCTTAACAAGATGCCAGGTCTGATGCGACCTTCAGGGATGACGCCTGCCGCTTGACGTCTTGATGATGGTCTAGGGGATTTTACGAAAGGCCTCCTCTCAAAGGGAAAGACAAACTTTTTCGATTCCTTCATTTTATAATCGAATCGAACGTATCAAGGAGTGGATGCATCTGGGCTGGGTTTGGTCAATTGATCGAATTTTAACAAAGTTATCCGTTTCCGGTCGAGGGATTCCTTGTGCGATTGGTGTGAAACCGGAAAGATTGATTCCTTGACAAAAGTGGACAATTGAATTTGATGTGAGAGTGAGTGGAAAACGTGCGAAAGACCGGAAGTCGGGAAGCGAAGAGTCTGGGGAATGATCTGGCGAATAGCTTATGAATTATTGATTACGACACATCTTATATGGAATTTTACTTAAGGTTCAATAGCTCTCCCGATTAAAGTGAAAATACGCGCCACAATTGACTACAAGCTATGCGTGACGATCCCAGGGAACAAAAGACTCATCCCTAATCCACTGTCAATGACAAAGTGCTTGAAGTTCGTTGGATTCCATTGCATTACTAGTGCTTTGCTCTCAACCACCGCATCGTTGACGGTGACAGCATTCATTGCCTTCTCGAACACGATAATCTTCGAGTTTTAGTGACTGACAGTCAGATTCCCACTGCATTTTGGGTGACCCACAAACCAGAACATTCCTTATCTTCTCCGCTACTTCGCCATCGATAACTATTTCCATGTCGCTCCTGATGTCACATACTCGTACCTTCACCTAAATCCACTGACGACACTGCTGCACGTTATGCATTAGGATAATGCTTTGGATGGAAATTGAATTGTCAGTCCCATACCCGTGTCAAGGGATCATTGTTTATGGACACCATTGAGAGGTTGGTAATTAAGGGATTCAACCTCCTGCGATGCGAAAATAAACTTTTTCCACCAACTTGCTCGCTCGTATCGTTAAATTTATTTACGGCATCCGTAAATGACGGTGCGGATCTGGATACCGTAAATTATTTCAATTATTTTCACGGGATTGGGTCTAAAAGGAAAAGTTATGGTTTCCCACTGCTCTACTGCTGCGGTGCAACCAATCGTGTTGTTCTTCGTGCGAAGAAACTTTGAAGTCTTAAATGGAAGTGAAGGCCAAGTTTGAATGGCGAACTGATGAAGATGGTTTTAAGGTAATTACCATCTTCCAGGTGGTTTTATAGTTGCGTGGACTTTGGCAAAAAGTTCTTGGATGATTTGGCGGGGAAGCAGTATAATGAGCGACTAAGGCTATGAAAATTAGATCATAGTTGCAACTGTGGAGGACTTATCTGAAAGGCTGACCAACTGGATAGGATGCAACAGTTTGGCTTCCATCATTTTGCTTGTATAAGACTGTTTGCCTTAGCTTGTCACACAGTCACACAGTGGCATCTACATAGGTTCCTAAAGTAGGTACCTAAAGAATAATAGAACATCAACTTCCCCATAGACCATCTACTGTGAGCAACGCCATGAGGGATATTAGAACGAACCGGATCCCGCCAAAAACGACGGAAGCATGCAGGAAAATAGGCGATGAGAAAGCACCCGGACCTGACGGCATCCCAAACATAGGGATCGAAATAGCCGTGAAAAGGAGACCAGATGTTTTTGAGGCAATGATACAAAGGTGCCTTGGGGGGAGGGGGCGGGGGGTCCTGAACTTGGGTACCCCAACATCTGATTTTGCTATCCATGGGAAACAAACCACCTAGAAAACCTTCCGTGTACGGGCCAATATGTCTGCTAGATACAACAGGAGAGATCCTGGAACGTATCTTATATGGCAGGCTAATCGCCGGTGGCGGAGGAAAAGGAGCCAATATGGTTTCAGGAAATCGCACTCTACCGTCGATGCCCTAAAAGAGATAGTAAACACAGCAGCTGAAGTAATACGGGGGGAGAGATGGCGAGGAGGCACAAAGAAATACTGTGCGGTAGTAACATTGGACTGTACATCCCGGGCTGTACAGCGACATCGGCCTAGTAGGACGACTACAGATCCAACGTCTAAGAAGACTGGGCTATTTTTAGCGACTAGATAACACAGCTCCGGCCCGAAGAGTCTTCGAGTCCAACCCCGAGGGGGGATGCAGTAAGTAACATTGGAACATAATGTATGACGAAGTACTCCGATTAACGCTACCACAGGGAGTTAGGACTATCGGTTTCGCTGACGAATTCGCCATAATTACGTTAGCAAAACACGATCGTCAAGATCAAAAATTGGCTAGAGTCTGCCAACCTTGAACTAGCCGACCACAAGACGGAAGCTGTCTTAATAACCAGCCGAAAGGCTATGAAGTACTCAAACTTCCGGAACTTGGGAGCCTGCCAATCAAGTCTAAAGCAGCCTTAAAATACTTGGGGGTAACGACCAACAACCGACTTAATCATAAAGCCAATGTCCAATTCTGCAGCAAAAAATCGTCACAAATACAGGCATCGCTTGTCAGAATGCTGTCGAGGATTCTGCTTTCCAGAGTGGTAAGCTCCATACTCCTATACGCGCAGCAGATCTGGGCGGGAGTCATTACAACGAAGGTGACGAGAAGAAAGCTCTCGTCTGCATACAGGCTCCACGCAATAAGAACAATATGCGGTTTCCGGACAATCTCGGATGAAGCAGCATGTGTCATGGCGGGTATGGTCCCCATCGACATCCTCGCCAATGACATGCACAGGTTTCATTTTAGGCGAATCACAGACCACCAAGATATGGGTGTTATCCGGAAGATAAAAGCCGAAGACAGGGCAACATACATGGCATTATGGCAAGCCAGGTGGGACAACACGACAAAAGGCCGGTGGACCTATAAGCGATCAAGGTTTGGGAAAAAAGAGCACACACACTGTCAGGTCACGGGGCCCGGAGGCTATCGAAAATGTCTCTATAGATTTGGACACGTTAGCTCGCCCTTCTGCCCAGAATGTCCAGAGGAAGAAGAAGACGCGGAATATGCCAAATTCTACTGCAGACGCTTTGCAGAGGCACGAATGGACCAGCCGATCCCAAAGCTTCTAATAAGCCGTTTGACAAACTCAGAGGAGTACTTGCTGGAGATCTTCTCATTTATAACGAGCGTACAAAACGAGGCGGAGGGAGCGAGCAAACAGAGCAAAGAAGCTAATCACGTTTAACATGGCAAACGGCAGCTATGATCTCTGTCCCTGCTCAATCCAAGTTGACACACAGCCTCTGCGTGGCCTCCCCTGGATAGCTGGGTGCAGGCGATCAATCGGAGCGAACCCTCAGCTGCTATAAGGCAGATATTAGCGCATTCCCAAAAGTGCGATAGGATGGACCAGGGAATAGAAGGATGAAAAACTGCGACACCTACTACGGGAACTGCTACAAGGAGATCAAACAGCGCCTATTCGGGTGCGGATTCGTTGTTCGAGGAAGACTCCGGCAAAAAGTCTTAAGCTTCCAATATGTAAGCGAACGCCCCATAACAATTCGCATCAAAGCTCAATTTGGAAACATTAGCTTGGTATGCGCTCACGCCCCAACCTAAGAAAAGGATGATCGACTCAAAGAAGAATTCTACGATCTCCTAGACAGAACATACGCTCAACGTCCCAGCTACGACACAAAAATAGTTCTAGGGGATTTTAATGCAAAACTGGGCAAAGAGGATATATTTGAGTCGATCACGGGAAAACATGAAAACATAGCCTACACGACACCACGTCCGAATACAGACATCGGCTACTCGACTTCCTGGCGGGGCGCCATCTCCTTCTGGCTAGTACACGATTACCGCATCTCAATATTCACAAAGGAACCTGGCAGTCACCTGATCAACCTACCACCAATCAGATTGATAACGTTGCGATCAACGCCAGACTCTGTTCCAGCATCCTGGATGTACATACCTTCCGAGGAGCCAACATCGACACGGATCACTACCATGTTTTAACAAAGGTACGAATGAAGAGACCGCGGACCTTTGCGGATCGAGTTTCCCTCAACCAATGACACCGGAGCAACCACAGAACAACAGTGGAAGCATTGTCAGCGTGCTATTAGATACGCTGCCTCTGATGTGTTGGGTTTCAAGCTTCAAGAATGATCTATTCGCAACGGACGAAGATGCAAGGGAATTTCGTCCACCCGACCTAGATGAAATTAAGCTAGTTCAAAGCTCAAGAACAATAAAGCCGTGGGCGCAGACGGGCTGTCTGCTGAGGGAAATCTGGTAGGGTGCATGCACCAGCTCGTCTGTAAAATATGGTCGGAGGAAAGCTTGCCCGACGAATGGAATCTCAGCTTAGCTTGCCCAGTCCACAAGAAAGGAGACCTCTATAACTGCGCCTACTACAGGGGACTAGGTCTCCTTAACATCGCATACAAGATCTTCTCTGCCGTACTGTGTGAACGTCTGAAACCCTTTGTGGATAATCTGACAGGTTCTTATCAGTGTAGTTTCAGGCCAGGTAAGTCCACAATAGACAAGATATTCACACTGCGGCAGATCTTGGAGAAGACCCAAGAATACCAAATCGACAGCCATCACCTTTTCGTCGATTTCAAGGCCGCGTATGACAGTGCGCATGGAGACGAGCTATAAAGCGCCCTGCCAAACTCGTCAAATTGTGCAGAAAGACAATGGAGAACTCTCGCTGCTCCAGTAAGGTCGGTAGCGAATTTACTGAGACGTTTGATGTTAAAAAAGGATTTAGACAATGTGACGCACTGTCATGTAATTTCTTCAACATCGAGCTTGAAAATATCATACGAGACTTAACGGCCAACATAAGAGTAACGATCTATTTCAAGTCTGCGTAAGCACAACGGGACGTCAATGAAGTATTGAAGCAGAAGCGGCTAAAATGGGTATTTCGGTTTACGAGGGTAAAGCGAAATATATGCTGTCAACTAGAAAAGACGCGCAACACCGACGTCTCGGACAGAACGTCACAATTGGCAGCTACAGATTCGAGGTGGTCAAGGACTTCGTCTACCTTGGCTCACTAGTGACCGGCGCTGAGTTCAAACGCAGAATTACTTTTACCAACCGCTGCTTCTTTGGGCTCAAGAGGCAATTGGGAAGTAGAGACCTCACTCGATAGACCAAAGTTGCGCTGTACAAAACCTTAATCATCCCAGTCCTCCTCTAAGGCGCAGAGGCCTGGACTTTAACGAAAGCGGATGAAGAGACCCTTGGTCGTAGAGAGGAAAACTCTGCGTTCCTCTATGGTCTATGGTCCCGTTTGTATAAACGGGAAGTAGAGGAGGAGATACAACGACGAACTCTACGGATCCATGTAGAGCGAATGGAAAACACAGCTCCGGCACTAAGAGTCTTCGAGTCCAACCCCAAGGAACGACGCAGAAGAGGACGACCGAATCTAAGGTGGCGCACACAAGTGGAAGGGGACCTTAACCAACTGGGAGTGTGTCGCTGGAAACAGCTAGCAAAAGACCATGCCAGCTGGAGAAGTTTGTTGGCCGACGCCCAGGTTCACACCGGACTGTAGCGCCACCTAAGTAAGTAAGTGCAAAACGAGCTAAGACGGCTGGAAAGAATAAGAGAAGCTGAAACGGTCGACTCGCAACACATAGCATAAGTTGCTTACCAGCCCCGCGAAACAATACCTAACCGCAGCTCCGCGGGGAGGGTGGCTGATGAGTGCAAGATGTGGTTTAGTACGTAGACACACCCAGTATTCGGGCTTGCGACATGTACATGCGTACATGTCAGTAGCCCGGGCTTCAGGCATCTTTCGAAGACTACACATCCTTTGGGGCAATCAAAGAAAAAAAAAGGTCATGTGGAGGCTTGACAAAGTAAACTCTCTTCTCATCTAAAGTATAACTTTAAGCACCTGACCAAAAATACCCAAGCCCCAAAGTACCATGTGTCAAACCGATTGATGTCAACTTCAAAGTGTTTCCCTTAATCCGCTTACATTCGCCTTTTTTCCACCCTCAAGGCTTCTGAGATTACAGCAATCTCTCCCCTCAACTCGATTTCGGTCAACATTCTCATTGTTGTTGCATGGAATCAATAATACCCGAACTAACGCCTTCAAAACAACAAAGGCCAGACCGCCGCCGTCTTTCAAATTCTGTTGCGTGTGAAAGTTGTCAATACCACACTTACCACACCGAACTAAGGAACTTATAATGTCAGGATCCATATCCATATCGTGCTCCAGCACGAAATGGAAATAATACATATTTCAAAGAACAAAGCAATCTTCCCACTTCAACGTCCACCTCCTGACTGTGTCAAGAATTTGTTAAGAAAGCAGTTCGAGCAACTCGTTATTGCCGAATAAACAAACTTGTATCCTGCCGAGATTAGAGCAAGTGGGCAAGTGGGAGTGCCTCTGCGTCAGGTTATGATGGAAATTAAATGTCACATGTTTACGAGGACCAAAACAACGAGTGACGTTAAGACACAATAACAAAAAGGACGAAGCAAAAGTATGGGGACAGGACCTCCCTAGGGCAAGGTGCAAAACGGCAAAAGTTAAATGGAATCGTTTTGTTTTTTCTTTTCGTCCTTTTTTGTATCCTTCCACCTCTGCAGCAAACGGAAATATACACTTTTTCCGTTTAAACTACATCGAGTTGGGCGCCAGAGTGTGTGGTTTTGAGTGACAGTCAACTGGCGAGCAAGGAAACAAAGTCACAACGAGAGGAATGTCCTGAGCAAATCCCATTGCACCTGCATACGATCGGACAGTTCTTCTGTCGCTTTATTTCACTTTTTTAATTCAATTTCGTTTTCCTTAATTTTTTTTTTTTTATTTTGTTTATTTGGCAGAAAGTTTCTAGCACTCTGGTCGGAGCTTCATCTGAAATAGTTTGATAAGCAAGGAAATGGAAATTGTACATTTTCAGTTGCAAGTGTTGCGAATTTGGATTGGTTCATGCTCTGTCAGCATGAACTGAGCATGAACTTCTTGTCTCATGCGGGGATTGGTGAAGTATTTGAAAAGTGGTTCCAGAGTTTTCGGATAGGATTTTGTGAAATACTTGAGAAAATATTTGGCTGAGAAACAAGGGAGATGAGTGTTTTGAGGGATTCCAATAGAATAGAAATATTTTCCTGTTGTGGCTGCACGGAGCTTACGTTCTATTAATGGCTTTTTAGACGAATTCATTGTGTTGTGGGTTTAGTCCTCTAATCCCTCTAGACCTTTGAAGTGCAGCGTTGTTCATTCCGAGGAATTCGTGAGTAGTGCGTCAAAATTCATGCAAAATTTGAATCTTGAGCCAATTATGCGGTGTTATCAATAGAAGGACAAACATACCTTGACACGCACATATCACAAGTCGTCGAGCCAAATGAGCATTTTAAGTGCTGCACGAGCAATTTGCTGGTCACGCAATTGCCGGCCTTCCTCTTCTTCTTTTTCTTCGCGCCACACTTCCCGCCGAACCTGAGCCTTCTTTAAAAAACCTCTTCAACTGGCACGGTCTTTCGCCAGCAGTCTCCAGTGCTACACGCCTATTTGGTTGAGGTCCTCTTCCACTACCTTAAATTTAGTCGTCCTTGCCCGCATCGCCCTTCAGAGTTGGACTCAAGGACCTTCCGGGCCGGAGCTGTGGTTTCCATGCACTCTATATGACCTATCCGTCTTAGGCGTTGGATCCTCAGACGCCGTGCTACGTTCACGTCGCACCTCCACTACCCATTTATGCAGATCGGCTCGAAAATCGTACGCAGAATTTTTCTCTCAAAACGACCGAGGACCTTCTCACCCGCTTTCGATAAGGCACATGTCTCGGCGCCTCAAAGCAGAACCGGGATGATAAGGGTCTTGTTTTCCGAGAGAAGGAAAATCTGATTCTAAATTGCCTCCCAAGCCTGAAGAAACAGCGGTTGACAAGAGTTATTGTGCGTTTGATTTCGGCACTGATTTCATTGCTGCATGTCACTGCGGAGCTAAGGTACATGAAGTCCTTTACTACCTCGAAATTATCCTGCCAATATGTCCGCCCTGGCCAAGACGCTGTGAATGTTGCCATATTGTAAAACTTCCGGTCGTCATTCCTGCGGAAAAATCTCTCCACCTCCTCGATCTCACGGTTTCCGTGCTCTTTCTTCCCTCTTCTGAAAAGCGTGTGTTCCTCTCTTCTCTTCTGCTCATAGATTTCGCGACCACCTCTCGTCCGTCGTTGCAGCGTGGCTTTGTACATATACCAGGGGTTTCTAGGTGGTGGCGGTTTGAAACCCAGCATCTCTGAGGCAGCGTCTCTGGCGTTGGTCTGGCAATGCGCCCATTCCTGCTCTATTGTTTGTGCTGCTGTGGGTGGATTTTGAGAGAGCTACGAGCTACTGCCCTATGAAAAAACTCGTAACTCGGACCTATACTGACAACTATTGGATCGTCTGAAGAACTTTGACTAAACTGTGTTCCATTAGGACGACTTCATGGCCACACACAGCTATATGGCTTGGACAGGAGGTTCTTACGCAACCATCTCACAGTCCGAATATGGCGCTTAGAGATTACCACCTGTTCTTGGCCATGTGGAACGATTTAACTCATGCAAAATTCGGCTCCAGGGAGGCTCGTGAAAAACGGTAATGGGACTACCCTCTAAATATCAACAAGTTATCGAACAAACCTCCATATATTTAGGTGTCGCTACAGCCCGGTGTTAAACTAGGCCTTAACAAACAAACTTCTCCAGCTGACACGGTCTGACATGGACGCACTCCCAGTTGGTTAAGGTCCCATTCCACCAATGTGCGCCTCCTTAGACTCGGTCGTCCTCGGAGTTGGGCTCGGAGACTCTTCGGGCTGGAGCTGGCCTAGCCACCTTAGACATTGGATCCGTAGACGTCGTACTAGGCCGATGTCGCTGAACAGCCCGTATAGTTCGTCGTTGAATGCAAAATTTTCCTCTCGAAACGACCAAAGGCCTCTTCATATACTTTCGTTAAGGTCCAGCCCTCTGCGTTATAGAGGAGGACGGGATCCTTCTAGGTGTGCTAGAAAAAGCCCTAAATTATATGCAAAGGCAACGATTTTCTTCTTACTACACCTGATGTGTCAATTAAGTCCCAGGAAACAAGCAAATTGGGTTTTTTGCCAATTTTTATTATCGACCTTCGCAATAGTCCCCCTCTAAGTCTACATAAGGATTTCAATGTTACTCCTACGATTCGAAGCACCACTGGTAATCCTTTGAAGTTAACTCACTAAGAACCATAGTTACAGCCTCTTTGACCCTCTCTACACCATCATATAAGGTAAATGCGGCCACGCTGGAGTGCTTTTTTCCGTCAAAAACTCTTTTGCACAATCAACGAGAAATGGGCCGGCGCATTGACGTGGTACAAGATCAAGAACTTCGTGTCGAGTTCAGATTGCACACGGAAAACACTTGCTCGCAGCCTCTTCAGGACGTCATTTGGTCTAGTCAGTAGGAACATATTCAGGATGAACGATGCCGCGGATATCGAAGAAAACGATAAACATTTTCTTTAGTTGCGACTTCGACATGCTGCTTCCCACCTTTTTCCACAGACTACTTTCTTTGTCTATGGGTCTTCCTACACCACCTGCAATTTTCGGAGGATGTCCGAAGATTTTCCACCAGATATCACAAAAAAAAATTTACTCACAACACGTTGATTGTAATGTGAGTCACAAAACATGATGTCGACTTCAGCCTTGGATGAAAACTTAAAAAAAAGGGCAACGACGACGCAATGCTACCAGTTCTCGAGTACCCGAAACTTAATTACTACGCTTACGTAAGTAGTACCAAGTCCTTTGAGCTTGTCGTCATGTCTTCATGTCAAAATTGCTTTTCGGGACATTTTTTGGTTGATCAAAAACTTGAGTTTTGAGAATAGTTAGTAGTGTAAGGTCTCTTGCGTGACTACACACCTCGACGCGACGCAAGGGCCCAGTAAAGGTCAATGACTCTCGGATAGCCCAGAGGAGACATGAAGCTAAGATGTGGTCAAATGGGCCGGATCAAGGTGTTACACGACCCGTGCCGAAGATCAGCCAGGCTGGGGGCCCATCCCAAATATAGCCCAGTCGCTAACAAAACAATGACAAAAACAGTAATAACAAGGAAAATGCAAATGACGAGAAGAACATCAAACCGGCAGATTGTATAGACAAAGATACAACTGCCGAAACTCGGCGAGGTGCTGTGACAGTGGCCCCCACAAAGCCTGGTCCAGCATCCTCTAACTGCAGTACCATGACAAACGCTCTACAAGGTGCTAAGACATTGGCACACGTACTATAGCCTGATCCAACACCCTCAGGAAGCAGCAGAAATGCCGCTTTCCGACAAGGTGCTACGACATCGGCCAACGTACGAAAGCCTGGTCCAGCACCCTCAAGGAGCAGTCATGATTCTGACGAAAGGCAAGGCGCTAAGACAGTGGCTTATAAACAAAAGCCTGGTCCAGCACCCTCAAGGAGCAGTCATGATTCTGACGAAAGGCAAGGCGCTAAGACAGTGGCTTATAAACAAAAGCCTGGTCTAGCACCCTCAGGGGGCACTCCTCGAGACCCTGCCTTGAGTGCCCCTAAAACCAGTTATAAGCAATGTCGCGCGACTAGTAAGTTAGTGGAAAAGCTGCGGGACGTACCCAGAGATCAGCTCTCGGAAAGGAGCAAGAAGGCTCTTGATTGGGCGGAAAGCACAAAGCACGAACCTTCTGGGGAAAGTACAAAGATCGGCCAGCTTATACATAAGCGGAGCGATCAGATCAACCCCCACGGAGGCCCTAAACATTCTGTTACACCTTCCACCACTGAATCTTTTCATCAAACCAATTGCTGCCTGCGCGGCCCTGAGGATGAGGAGCATAATAAAATGGCCCACATCACAAAAAGGCCACGCAACCATTCTAAAACACTTCGAAGTACCCATGGACACAGACTATACCATCCCGCAAAACGTGTTCACTAGGAACTTCGAAGTTGCTTTTCCATCCAGGGAGGAAAGGGCTGAAGGGAAAGTCATACCAAAGGACTCGATCTTCCTCTATACCGATGGCTCTAAGATGGAGTCAGGTGTAGGCAGTGGAGTCTTCTCCAAGGAGCTTAACCTTAGCCTATCCTTTAGACTCCCAAATTACTGCAGTGTGTATCAGGCTAAAATAACATCGATAACGGAGGCCCTTGCATGACTCAGGATCAATGTAATATCCGCCAAGGATATCATCATTTGCACGGATAGCCAATCTGCGATAAAATCCCTGGCAGCGGTAACCCACAAATCAAAGACATCTCTTAACTGTCGCCTATCTCTAGATGAGATGGCTGAGTAGTTCAACATTAAAGTATTGTGGGTTCCCGGGCATAGGGATATTCCAGGAAACTGCGCGGCCAACGAACTCGCAAAGTTAGGGTCTAGCATACTCAGCCTACCTACCCTCGGGTACCTAGATACACCAATAAGTACGGTAAAGCATATGATAAAACTCCAAACCACTAAGGCGACCATCCTCCAATGGAATGAGAGTAATATCGGCTTTATCACCAAACAACTCTGACCTAAATTAAACCTAGGACGAACCAGGGACCTAATGGCAACCAAAAGGGCAACCTTAAGTACTCTGGTGGGTGTCATTACAGGTCACTGCATCATTGGGAAACACGCCGCCAGACTGGGACTACCCTCCAACGAGTTCTGTCGCGGCTGCATGGACGAGGAGGAGGAGGAATCAATACATCACCTCCTCTGCTCATGCCCCTCTTTTGCGAATCGCAGGAGGATCCACCTCGGCGCGCCCTCCTATAATAACTTAAGTGAGCTAGCAGACCATAAAATAGCTCAACTCCATCGCTTCATCAGAAGCACCGGTTGGTTCTCTGGTAGCGGATCTGGGTAACACGATCCATGTGGTATCACAATGGGCCGACTTCGGCCTAGGTGTGGCTTATGCCGAACACGTTAACCTAACCTAGTAGTGTAAGGTCCTTCAAAAGTCTCTTGTATATAGAAATTTAAAGAGTAATAACTGCATTGAGGCATATACATACGCGGAAACGTACATAGTTTCCTACTCGATCAAATTTCGAGGATAACAGCGCAAAGCTCATTGTTAACGTAAACAGACTACGCCTAAGGGCATACTGGGAGCTTCCAATCAATGCTTAATAAACCCTCACAGACCCAGGCAGTTTAAAAGTAATTTACACTCGAGCCTTCAGGGAAGCAATAGCCGCTCCCTCATTTTCCACTTACTCTAACTCAAACTACCAAGTTTTCGAATGCTCGTCTTGAAATTCGCAATGCCTCAAGGTGGAAATGGAATTCTAAAGGTGGAAATGGAATTCAATAGGCAACTCAGCCAAAGTAAGTGCAAATTAGAGGAATTACGCCCGGCGGACAATCGCAATCCATGACGCAGCGAGAATAATACAAAGAAACAGGGAAGTACAGCAAAAGATCAACAGAAACTTTAGAGTCCTGTCGCCTTAAGAAAAGCAAACCGTCGTGTCAATAAAGACGCAAGCTGTTATCGCCAGCAGCGACCAGGGAACGAAATAAAAAACAAAAAAAAATATCGCAATTCAACAGAGGATTCTAGGAACATATATCCGAGTATCTGCAACTACATTAATCTCATTACCCAAAGTGAGCGTTTAGTAAATCCCTTTGTAATTGCTGCGAAATTGTTTTCGAAATTTCTGAAACCCGAATTCATATCTCGATGAACATATGAGGACAACACCGACAACCAGACAGGACTCGTACCATAGTGCCATCGTGACAAGCACACCAGAGACTAGCTGGCCAACAGAACGAGCTGTTCGTTGTACGTACATAGGTGATCATAGCCACAAGCAATTACATTTAGCACTCATCACTTAAAGCATTTGTGCATGGAACGAGCGACGTGGTTCTGGAAAAAGGACACGCAGGAGAGATCAACTACAGGAACTGAGCTTACGAGTAGAATAGACATTCATTGAATGCAGCAGCAGTTGTGGAAGAGAGAAAAACCATCGTTATCCTGACCGCAATTCCAAGTACCGACCAGGCAAGGGATTCTTTGCCTACGTATGGATGGTATGCTCCTGTATACGAACGCTTAAAGCAATTTCATTTTATATCTTATACCTCACCGCCACACTCCGTGCATGTCTAACACACCACAACAGAGCAGAAGGCGAGAAGTGGATTGCCAGCATCCTAGGGCTTTTCCATAATCGGCTAAGGTGCGGACTAGTACCGATGCTTACCCCACTTTACTGGACACAATTGGATTCCTTACTTCTCCTCCTCTCGTTTCTTTTGCACCATTTTCCTTCCATTGCCCCCCCGTCCGATGTTTGAATTTTAATATTTTCAAGTGCAGAACACTCTTCGGAGAGCCGAAATGTAGGTGACGTAGGTAAAGCATAGAAAGACCTGTAGGCAATACCAAATATTGCCGAGGATAACAGTGGATAAGTGAATTGAAGCATAGAAGTGCTTTAGTGCTTGACTGCTTCCGAGCGCCTGGGTATTAAGTTGCTTGGCTCTTTGGCTTTTGCAGTATTTTCGGGTTGCAAGGAGCAATTGGAAACTAATCACATTAAATATTCAGAAGTTCGATTTCGACTCTTGCAGGGTTTGGCGCGGTGATCGTGTCTTGAATTTCCATTGTGGCTGCAGATAGGATAGATTGAATGAATGTCCTGGGAATCGATTTGGTGTTGGAATATCCTAGTTCTCTTTTTTTTTGGTGAAAGATGGAAAACAAGTTTAACATACTCGAATTCAAATTATCTTGATTTGGGTCGTAGGCAGTTGGTCGAACGATGGATGGTAATCAAGGATGTGCTTTCGACAAAAAATAACAGAAATCGAGAGATAAAGTCCTGTCAGGACCAGGAACAGACGGTCTGCTTGGTTTTTCTGTCCTTTTCTTGGAAGTGTATTAAAATTCTTTACTCTAAATTGGTTTTTGGACAGACATGCTGTTGTAGGACGGATGGATAGTAGATGTACATACGCATAATGAACAAAAATGATGTTCAAGTCAAGAGCGCCTGATGAACCTTTTGTCCTAAGGGTAAATTAATTTAGGCGCAGCTTAGTGGGATGCAGACACCATCATATTGCTCCTCACAAAGGATTCTAGGATATACGTTCGCTCAAGGTTCCAAAAACACCTTCGACAAGATTCATTGGAACAAACAACTACCGATGCTATGCTTCGCCAGCAAAGCCAACCCTACAAATCGCAACATCACTTGCTCAGCAATACTTCAGATCCCGGCTAAATTAAGTAATGATAAGGACATGTTCTGTAGAGGGCATGGGCTCCGATGTACAGGGCAAAGTTGTTGATCACTCTCAACCTGGCGAGATGCCACCAACGATCCCTGTTTAAATGCCCGGGACAAGTTGACATACGGCCTCCTCGCGGCGCCCTCTGGATAGCCTCTTCAACAACCGTTGCTAGGTGAACAAACGTATGTAGCGACAAAACCCCGACCAGAATGGCGGTTGTGCGGCGGACTAACAATCTGCCCACGTAAAAAACCCAAAAGTTATGAATGAGCAAGATGCCTCGGATACACGGACAGATACACGACGACGACAACGCACTAAAAAGGAACACGATTTGCGAGTATGCTGCTCGAATGCCAGAACCCTGTAACTCCCGAAGCTGCTCATAAACTAGAAAGAATCCTAACGCAGTACAAGGCGGATATTACTGCGGGATAGGAAATACGCTTGATAGGAAACGGTATGATGAGGAAGAAAAATTGCGACATTTATTACAGCTGTCACAAAAGATTGCACTTACTGGGATGCGGATTTGTCGTAGAAAGCGGTTAAGGTCGAAGGTCATCGACTTTAAACCCACAAGTGATCGCCTGGCTGTGATCCGCATCAGAGGCAGATTTTATAACATCAGCCTTATATGTGCACACGCCCCTACCGACGAGGCTGAAGGCCCTATCAAGGAGGACTTCTATGACCTCCTGGACAACGCTTACGGAGCATGTCCGAAGTGCGATGTTAAAATCGTACTCGGGGACTTCAACGGCAAAATTGCAAGGAGAACACCCCTGGCGGAGTGATCGGAAAGCACAGCCTCCACGATACAACAACAGATAAGCGCTTCCGACTCACGGACGTAAGTGAATCCACACAGCAACCTGGCGATCTCCGGACGGTCGAACCGCCAACCAAATCGACCATGTGCTCATAGACGCAAGGCACTCGTCAAACATCCTGGATGTGCGAACATTCAGAGGGGCAAATGTCGACTCTGACCACTTCCTCGTAGCAGCAAGATTCAGAGGTCGACTGTCCAATGTCAGAAAGCTGCACCAGCCCACCAGGAGGAGGTTCGACAATGGGCGCCTGAGCACACCGGAGGTTACCAGAGTCTCCAGGGAGCAGCTGAGCGAAGGACACTACGATATGCCTACGTCGTACACAAAGACCAATAATATGTGGCTGCATTGTCGCTCAGCCATTCAGGAAGTAGCCGAAACCACCCTAGGATACCTACCACCCCCGACAAGAAACCCGTGGTAAGATGGCGAGTATGAGCAGAAAAAGGCAGCAACTGGCGAGGCGTATCAAAAGGCGCTGCAGAGAAAAACCAGGGCAGCGCGAGAGGAGTACCAAACCAGACGAACGGAGGAGAAAAAACGACTGCGACAAATGAAGGATATCGAGGAGTCTAGAGATAATCACAAAACACAAGCCTTTTACAAGAAAGACGAAGACCTTACCTTGCTTCAAAAAGGGCACACAGGCTCTTTGAAACTGCGAGGGTAATCTTGTCACCGACCCGCAAGGAATAGTGGACATATTTAAGCAGCATTTCCGGCAGCTGGTTAACAAGCATAACCAAGAGAGGATTGTAGGGACCGAGGATACATCATTCTGTTTAACAATGCACTGAATAATGCATACTATCTGGTGCATTGGAAAACAGCTATGGTCCAACCAATCCCTAAGAGAGGCAAAGCGCCTCTAACCCGGTTAACCTCCGGTCGATAAATCTCCATCTGAGTATCAGCAAGGTCTTCTAGAAGGTAATCCACAGAGCCCTGTCTAAATGGGCTGAGGACTAAATTATCATTTCGGATAACCAATTCGTTTTCAGGGTAGGGCATGATACGATACATGCTAACTTGTCTCGGCTATCCAATGAAATAAATGCAAGGTACTAGCACCACAAGCTAAGGAATTTGGAGTAAAAAATGGTCTATATCTCGCAGACTGAACGTAGGACAACGGCCAACTGAATTATGTATATTCCAGATCATGTCTACCAAACCTAAAACCATAGCACTTGTAACAATATGACACTCGTCTCCCTTGAGTGTGAAGAACGCAGTATCATACCAAAAACGGATAGTTATGACTGATGGCCAGTAGCTGTGCTGACCAACCAGGGACTCCTGAATGTTAACAAACAATTACTGCTGATAGTTGCTGTTAACTAATCAACGAAGAACATTGGAAAATCAACGTCTACGTCCAGCTTCCCCACAACAACGTCCGTTGTTGAACGCACTAGACTGCGAACTCGTGCCTCGTCTGCTACACTCTTACATGATGGATGTTTCACCTGACAACTACCACTTCTGTCTGATTAACCTAAGCTAATTGATAAGTGACCAGTACATAATGCTGCATAATAGTACCTGGGGTAACCGAACTTCTCAGCCCATCCAGCCAATGTTAGATGGGATTTTCAAAGGACACCTCGAATGCTGTAGAAGCAAGGAAGATGGTATAATCCTATTTAAAGAGCTAAACAGGTTTAGGCGGATTTTTAATGTGTAAATGCTCATCCTGCTAGAACAACGATAGTAACAAACGTCGTTTCTCTCCTACAAATTTCCCAGTCTTCTCTACGATCTGACATTCCACTCGAGCATAGCAGTTTGTATCCGACAAACTCGAACCAAATCAACATTATTCAACACACTCAACAAGAACAACATTCCAAATTCAATTTTTTATCTCATGGCACTCCTCTTCTTTTGCATATCATTTACACGCCTGTTCGTCCATCCCATGAAGAAGCACCAGCTATCAGCCCCAGCTGAAGAACGTCAACTTCAAAGTTAATACCCGAGTGTCCTGGGCGGGCACGCATTTGAATTCCATCTCTCCACGATGGATGCAAACTACTGAATAAGTAATAGCATTGCAATGTAGTTACTGACTAAATCAGTTGCAAATAATAATTTGCATCCCTTTTACGTGACACCACTCGAAAGGGCATCAAAAGACATCCTGCCCCTTGGTTTCCTGGAATCCAGAAATTCTTTACACACGTGCTGAATCGAGCATTCAATTTTCTTCGGTGGGTGGTGCCCCAAAGGATTGTCATCCTCACTCTAATGTCGTTCTCCTTTTCCTTCGTCATTGTTTTCATTTCAGTTACCATTCTATCGGCGGTTGTAAAATTTTATGAGATACTTTATGAAATGAAAGAAAAAGATACATTCTCGACAGCGAAAAAATGTATCCCACATCCTGTCATCGCTGTCATCGTAGGGATGAAGAAATCCTAGATAGGGAAGAAAAGCGCCGCCGGCAAAGATGCTGACGACAACACCATGTAGAGCGGTTGTCAATCCGGGGTTTCTAACGCGCAGTACAACATGGATGAGAGCTCGTAAGAATACCGAAAGAGAAGTTACGAGTAGCTTCCCGCTGAAAGAGATAAGATAAATGTCACCCTTTTTATAGATGCGGTTCGGTATTAAACTGAACCGCAGGTGGGGAAATTCTATTAAATGTCACTGTATCTCTTGTGCACGCGCTACCTGGGCAATTTACCGTCAAGTACATCCTGTTTAAGGATAACACTAACATCCGGCACCTTGCTTGTGACATCGTTACGATCGTTGACTACAAACCTCCCCAAGGAAATGAAAAACTTGTGAACTCTACCAAGACGCCAAAGTCAGTGCATGGCTTGTCGCCTTCCCTTCGGATCTTAAATAACTAATCAGATGAATTTATAACGCGCTATAGGATTAACGACAGGATAATTAAGCATATTGCATCTAAAATTCCCATTAAAAAGGAACATCACCTGGCTGGTCTGAACGCAGGACTCGGGCACCATCAAGTGCAACAAGAGATGCTTATGAACGATGGGTGATTACAGGGTAAGCGAGGGCGATAGACTATGCTGATCCAGGAGTGAACTGTAATCGCTGCTCATTAGGTTGTTAATTACGCGGAAGATGAATGTAAATTTCCCACAGTCGCACAGGTCCTGTTGCTTTAAGTACAATGTAATAGATTCAGATTCAGTAGAAACATCTTGAACAGGATATCAAATATCTATTCATAGAATCGAAGGATAAGTTCAAGCTTCATTCATTCGTCACCTCTGGCTCCTGACCCCATGTTCTTCTACAAAGTCCTATCTTTTCCCTAAGTCACCATTAGACTTATTTCACTTCATACCTCTCACGGCCGCCACCACCGCCCAGGAAGGTGAAAGTTGGTAAGAAAATAAAAATCTCAAGAAATGGAAACGAGAAGAAAGAACAAAGAACAAATGTTCAGTTTCACGGAAGAGTGCGGATTTACAAAAAGGAAATTTACTGTGGGCTGTGGGGTATAAACGGATTGAGCGATTTGGTCCTTACGCAGGAAGTCAAATGCAGATGTTCGCTTTCCCGCTTAACCTTTAACTACACACAAAAAAAGAAAAAAAATAATGGAGGGGATCTCGGGGAGAGATGAACGACTAATGATTTTGGCATCAGGTGATGAGGAGATGCCGTGCAAATCACAAGTAAGTTGATTGCGAGACTTACTTTGTGATAGAAACTAAAGACTCCTAACGAGATCGGAGTGTTTGAAGGATTTACTAATGAGTGTGATTTTTTGCGGGTCAGAATTCTGTAGTAATTGTTCTAAATGTCCTTGGACTGATGACACTGATTCGGCTTTAAGCTTAGTCACCCTAGTCACCTCTTAATCTAATCTGAATGAATTGAAATATTTTATTGATAAAAGCAATCCACCTGATTAAACAATTTCATTGCCTAGTTATCTGAACCTTACAATTGACTAGGTGCCTGAACGGCAGGTTGACATTTCTGACAGATCTAATTGTAAAATCAGAAGACGAACAACGAATTGAAACGAAGCGCACGCATTTTACTTATTTAAATTTATTATCTGTCGACGATTTAATCCATCTGTGTACATATACATAGCTCAAGGAGAATCCAAGCTGTATCACTAACCGATATATAAGCAATTTCAAAACAACGCGTCTATGGTTGCAGACAAGCCAAGCTGTTCCTCCCAGCTACATCCCTCAAAAGAATGAAACAACTTCTCATGCTTTCGAGGAGTCAGATTCACAGGTTTCCTTACTGGACACTGCCCAGTTAATAAACACCTCAAAACAATGGGCATCATACCTACAAGATGACACTTGCCGGATGTGTAATGAAGACGAAGAAACAGCAGAGCACATACTATGCCACTGTAACTGCCTGGTCAGTACACGCCATCATCACCTAGGCAAGTATTATTTTGAAGCAGAAGAAATCGCTGCTAGCTCACTCAAAAGCATACTAAGCTTTATCACGAACTCATGTTTTCTGAGTGAACTGTAAGTGGGGGACATCACAATAGGCCCACTCGTGGCCGCAGTGATCAGGCGACTCTGTCCCACCCCCTTATCCTATCTTTTTTTTTTCTTTTTTTTTTAATAATTTGCGCGCACTCAAGGTCTAATAACCTTATTATGTCGGTGACACAGTGCGGGCAGAAGGTAGAGAGGAAGAGAAATAGAGGAGATGCCGATGGACATTGATCTTAAATGCTTGCATATTGCATTGAGGGGGGAAAACCGAATCCGGCAGGGAGTTCCAGATTCGTGTGGTTCGGTTAATGAAAGATTCTCTATATTTGACAGTACGTCCGAAAGCGGGATTCAGAGTATATTGGTGAGCATTCCTAGAGAGACGTGTATTGCGGGAGAAATGTTGAAGGGGCGCAATGCAACTGGCTATTTCATCAGAGCATTTTTGGTGGTAGTAACGATAAAACAGGGAGAGGCAGGTAACATTCCTGCGGTGTTCCAGCGAGTCTAATGTTTTGGTAATGCTGGAGTCACCTATCAGTTTTATGGCTCGTTTTAGTATTCTGTCAAGTAGGTGCAGTGAGGTCTTGGAAGCACCGGACCAGACATGAGCGTTAAACTCAAATTTGGGGCGAATGAACGCGTTATGGATTGTAGCCAGATCTAAGGGTGAGAAATATTTCTTGCATCTGTATAAGAATCCTAGGCATTTCGCAGCATTCTTGGCGACACTGAATATATGGTCGCTCCAATTAAGATTGTGAGCAACACTCATACCCAGGATGGAAAGCTTTTCAGTTTCTGAGATGCAAGTGCCATTCATGGATAATGGCTGCGGGTTACCTATACGCTTTAACGACAAGAGACAGCATTGTGTTTTGGAAGCATTAAATTCCACTCAATTGTTTTTACCCCATTGGATGATGCTGTCGATATCGGAATTTAATGAGCTTAACATACGCTGCCGCTCTCCCCGGTAAAGTCTACACTAAGGTGTTGGAGGCGGGTTTTAGAGCTATGGCCGTGTTGAAATTATAATATTTTTAATGTACGTAAGACTAGTACAATTACATGCTGCACTAGTACAATTAAGTTCATTCGTTTATTAATTCATTATGTATAACACAAACGGATCTAATATGTCATATTACTGAATAAACTTTCACTTTTCTTGTCAACCATCATCAGACACGGACGCGTTTGTACTTGCTCGTTTTTTTCCTTTTTTTTTTTGGGATTTATTGCATACACATATTTCAAATACATACATATTTCTGGTCCTTCGAGAATAGTCCGTAAACGTGTTCTCGCGCCGCTTTCAATACGCTTCAAATCATCATCATCAAAATCATCATCTTTAATTAAAACAGAAATTTTCTTTGGACTACTGGAAACCATCTACAGCTACTACAGCTACGTACAGCAAGACCGTTATAGCGGTACCGGTTGGACAGTTTTTTCTTGCTTCAAGCCCATTTCTGAAACGGAACATCGTAACGGGACTTCTGAAAGTACGGTATTTAATATTTTTAATTGATAACATCGACTTACCTATTCCATTACTATGAGCAACCTGATCAAATTTCAAAAAAATATTTTGGCACAAATGTCCAAAGATGTTGCAAATTATGCAAAGCGACCGGGACCACAGCGAACGAAAAATTACATCAACGCACGCCTGGAGATTTTAGAGCAACACTTCAAAACAAGCCAGGACTACAATACAGAAGCAATTTCAACGCTTGGGTCTGAAAAGATGGAGGACATGGAGAAAATATTTGACAAAATCAAGGAGATGTACATAGAATATCGGACGGACTTACTTGACGGCCTGGAAAAGATAACACAGTCAGGAGCTCAAGTAAGTAAAGTTGAGAATCATAAGGATTTAAGATTGCCAAAAATATCTATACCTACCTTTTCTGGTAACTACCAAGAGTGGAGATCATTCCACGACCTATTTGTTTCACTAGTGCACAACAATTCTTCCCTATCAGAGATTCAAAGGTTGCACTATTTAAAATCGAGTGTTTCGGGTGAAGCAGAACGACTTCTGCAACACTTGAGTATTGATGAGGGGAATTACAAGCAGGCATGGGAGTTATTGACTTCCCGCTACGACCACAAACGTATTCTGGTTAACACCCAATTTAAAATTTTCTACGGTCAACCAGTGTTAAAACAAGAATCCTCGATAGGCATTAAAAACTTACTTGACACCTCAACTGAATGTCGACACTCCTTGTCAAATCTAAAGCTTCCCGTTCATCATTGGGATTCTATGTTTGTTTTTTGCATGTTACAAAAACTCCCATCTACTACTCAGCAATTGTGGGAAGAAAGGTTGGGAATACGCAAGGATTTGCCAACTTTCAAGGAATTCTCTGAGTTTTTAGAATCCAGATTCCGATCTCTAGAAGTTGTGGATCAGCAACCACTAAAAATGAACAAACAAACTGTTAAATCAAACTCCTTTTATACCCAACCAAAAAATCCTTCTTATAATTGCAAAATATGCAACAAAGGATCCCATTCACTAAGAACATGCAAAAAGTTTTTGAAAATGGAAGTGGCTATGCGCAACAACGCTGTCAACAGAATAGGAGTCTGCGAAAATTGTTTGGCGTATACCCATTCGAGTCGACAATGCCCCAGCAACTCACGCTGTTATTTTTGCCAGCAGCCACATCATTCCTTATTACATTTTAATAGCCGTATACAACATTCACATAATCATTTTCCAAACACAAACACTCATTTAAATACGCAACCATGCCAACACCCTCTGCCCTCTCACCCATCGAGCATGTCCTCCTACCCTTCGAGCCCTTCTACCCTACGCGAAACCAAATTAGAACGCACTTACGCTCCCCACAGCTCAACACGTAGTACGGCCTTATCCAACACACATAATAACCCTAATCAAACGAGTTCCTATCAGATTTCAACAGTCAATCCAGAGGCACCAGCTTTTCAACCAATTAACCAACAACCTGAATGTCCAACAAATAGCTTAAAGGCATTTTACACCCACCATAACACTAACACCCAGGTTCTATTGGCAACAGCTGTTGTTAAGGTTCGAGCGCCCACAGGGGCAGATATGAATTTAAGAGTATTGATCGACCCAGGATCGGAAGCCTCCTTTATCACCACGTCGGCGGCACGATCTTTAAACCTTAAGTTTAAACGCACGTTTGTCGAAATTTCCGGGCTGGGGAAGGTCAGCAGCGGAGCTTCACACAACTGTGTAGACCTCCATTTTGATTCATTAAACTCACAGTTTCAAGGGCATACTAATGCCTTCGTATTTAAATCCCTGACTGGCCTCCTTCCGGCCCAAAAGGTCTGCTTCACCGAATGGCAACATATAAAAGGATTAAAACTTGCTGATCCATCTTTCCATACCCCGGCCAAGGTTCATATTCTTCTTGGGAATGACGTGTACTCCGAAATTATACTCCCAGATATCCGAAAAGACACTAATTCAGTAGCACCAATTGCTCAGAATACAAAATTGGGCTGGATATTGATGGGTAAAGCCCCAGTGGATTGCACTACCGCAATCAGAAGCTTTCATCAAGTCTGCGATCTAGATTCCCAACTAAAGAAATTTTGGGAAATTGAGGAACTCCCATACAAAATTTCAAAATCACAAGAGGAAAAGGAATGTGAAGAACAATTTCAACAGACGACAAAGAGACGCCTGGATGGGCGTTACGAGGTAACGCTTCCGTTTAAAGAAGGAAGGAAACCGGCGATGGGTGCCTCGAAGCCAGGTGCCATTCGTCGGTTCCTTCAACTGGAACGGCGTTTTCAACTAAATCCTACACTAAAAGAGGAATATAACAAATGTATTCAGGAGTACTTACAGCTTGGTCACATGACAGAGATCGACACAGATTCAGATACAATGGTGAATACGCCCTTTCATTGCTATCTCCCACATCATCCAGTTTTTAAGGAATCCAGTACAACCACCAAGCTCCGGGTGGTATTCGACGCCGCTGCAAAAACGAACGATGGGACATCCCTCAACGACCGTCTGCTGTCCGGTCCTAAAATGCAAACAGATATTATGGAGATATTGCTAAGATGGAGAAGATACAGGATCACCCTCACGGCCGATATAGAAAAAATGTATCGGCAAATACGCATGAACCAAGGCGATGCGTATTATCAATTGATTTACTGGCGTGATGGACCTGAGTTCCCAATCAGGACGTATCGCTTGGACACTGTTACCTTCGGAACCACCAGTGCACCATATCTTGCAATCAGAACACTACAAAAGCTCGCATCTGATGAGAAGAGAACTTATCCACTAGGTGCAAAACTGGTAACAGAAGATATGTACGTGGATGATCTAATTACCGGAGCTGACTCGATCGAAGAAGCACTGTTGCGTAGGGATGAAGTTAAGAAATTACTTTCATCCGCGGGCTTTCATCTCCGCAAGTGGGCTAGTAATTGTCCAGAGGCTTTAATAGATATTCCAGTGGATCAACGGGTGTTTGACACTTCTATACCAACCGACACGGTAAGCCATATTAAGGCTTTGGGGATCGAATGGTTCCCTGCAAACGACATTTTTTCCTTCCAAAATATCCCCACTCATTCTCAAAACGAAACCAAAAGGTCCATTCTCTCAACTATCGCGAGGTTATTTGATCCTCTAGGCTGGATATCTCCTTGTGTTGTGAAGGCGAAGATACTTATGCAGCAATTGTGGCGAGATGGGAAGCAATGGGATGATCCTATTCCTGATGACTTAAAAGGGCATTGGTATAAATTCAAAAATGAAATACAATTACTACAAACCCTAGAAATACCGCGTTGGATTCATACCCATAATACACAGAAGAAGCTGGAACTACACGGTTTTAGTGATGCCTCCCAGGAAGCTTACGGCGCTGCGATCTATTTGAGGGTACTCGATTCAGACGACAACATACACGTGCACCTCTTGATGTCTAAGTCGAGAGTCGCCCCGGTGAAGACAATCACCCTTCCTCGTTTAGAATTATGCGGAGCTGTTACTCTAGCAACTCTTCTCGAGTACACATCACATGTACTTGAACTACAAGAAAGTAAAAAGTATGCCTGGACCGATTCGGAGATTACACTGGCATGGATTGCTGCTCAACCTTCGAAATGGAAATGTTTTGTAAGTAATAGAGTAGCAGAGATCCAACGATTAAGCAAGGAAGTGACGTGGAAGCACGTGCCAACGAAATTAAATCCAGCAGATCTCTTATCGCGGGGAGTCTTACCGTCGGTTCTCAAAGAAAGCAGATTATGGTGGAATGGCCCAGCGTTTTTGCAACAGAGTTGGAATTTTGCGTCTCCTTCTGAAATTCTAATTTCAGAAACCAATGAAGAAAAACGTTCTCTTAAGGTTCATTGTACCAACCTGGAACCCAACTCAATACACACATTAATTCATAAACATTCTAAATTAGCCAGCTTGCTGAGAGTACTGGCTTACTGTATTAGATTCATAAATAATACAAGAAAACCACCCGTCGAAAGGAATTTCTCTTGTCTCTCTCCTACCGAAATCAATTCAGCTCGCAGGTTAGCTCTAAGAGCGGTACAAAATGAGGTATTTTCTGAGGAATTAAGCTCACTTAGGAAAGGACGACCACCAAGAAGGATAATATCACTCAGTCCATTTGTGGATTCAGACGGCATCCTGCGCGTAGGGGGAAGGTTACAGGCTTCCACTCTAACATACGAACAACAACATCCCATTATTTTAAACCACAACCACCATTTTGTGAAACTTTTAATTCATGACGCACACCTTAGCACACTCCATGGAGGAACACAACAAATGGCATCATTTTTGCGGGAAAACTATTGGATCTTAAAGATGAAAAATAGCATAAAGCAATGCATTCATAACTGCACCGTCTGTTTTCGTTTTAGAGCAAAGTCAGCGGAGCAACTTATGGGCAATCTACCTGCACCAAGAGTGCGTATATCTCGACCGTTTACTCATGTAGGAGTGGATTACGCGGGTCCTATTGATATCAAGTCTTGGAGGGGCAGAGGGTCGAAGACACTTAAGGCATATTTTGCTATATTTATATGCTTAGCAACAAAAGCTATTCATCTTGAGCTGGTTACGGACTTAACCACCCAAGCATTCATCGCTGCACTCCGCAGATTCATCTCACGAAGAGGAAAGTGTATGACTATACACAGCGACTGTGGCACAAACTTTAAAGGAGCGGATACAGAGTTGCGTAAGTTACTAATGGCAGCCACGATTGACTGGAAAGAAATCGCAGACATATTCTCCAACGATGGAATTGAATGGAAGTTCATTCCACCTGCTTCCCCAAACTTTGGAGGTCTATGGGAAGCCGGCGTGAAATCTATCAAATACCACCTTAAGCGAGTTATGGGAAATGAAGTTTTTACATTCGAGGAACTCTACACCTTGCTGACACAAATAGAAGCCTGCCTGAACTCAAGGCCACTCTGTCCTATGAACGACGATCCTAATGATTTATCCGTCATCACTCCTGGACACTTTTTGATAGGATCATCGTTAAACTCTCTTCCTCAACCAGATCACTCTGACAAACGGTTAAGCTGTCTTGACAGGTGGCAAAGAATTCAACAGCTTTATCAGGGGTTCTGGAAGCAGTGGAGTTCTGAGTACTTGGCACGTCTCCAACAACGACCAAAGTGGAATAAGGTGGAGAAGCAACCTGAGGTGGGTGACTTAGTGTTGGTCAAAGATGAACGCCTTCCGCCAACGAAGTGGAATCTCGCGCGATTGGTAGATAAACATCCAGGAGTAGATGGTTTAACCCGTGTCGTCACCCTTAAAACAAAAAACAGCATCATCAAACGACCGATAACAAAAATTTGCTACTTACCAAGTAACAGATCACCAATGGAAACTGCAGTAATATAATATCGAGTCACGTAATAATTAAAACTGAAACCCAATTAACAAAACGTAACAATAACTCGACCAATAGAAAAGTATCATTCCAACTCATGGTGCTACATTATACTACACTTAACTCTCTAAAACTCAATCTATTTGGAACAACGAAATAAATACCAAAAAATCCCCCTTTTGTTGTCTTTCCCCTGGACCATGAAACATACTTCCATACATATGCACTTACCAGTCTCAAAAGTTTATTCCACAGATTAAGTCCTTCACATTGGGAAACAGATGGAAAACTGCCTGGGGATACTCCATCACGTGCGTGGACGACTAGGGAAGCAACACTTACAACATATCAACATGCGTCACTTACCAGAAATTCACCTTCAGTTTTTTTTTTCCTTTTCTGCTTTACTCTTTATTGTTCACTTAATTTAATATAAATCCTACTCAATGTCAATTACAATTAACTTTTAATTGCGGGGAGAATGTTGAAATTATAATATTTTTAATGTACGTAAGACTAGTACAATTACATGCTGCACTAGTACAATTAAGTTCATTCGTTTATTAATTCATTATGTATAACACAAACGGATCTAATATGTCATATTACTGAATAAACTTTCACTTTTCTTGTCAACCATCATCAGACACGGACGCGTTTGTACTTGCTCGTTTTTTTCCTTTTTTTTTTTGGGATTTATTGCATACACATATTTCAAATACATACAGGCCGAATTCAGGATAGAGGATGAACAGTGCGGATTTTGTCACGGTAGAATTTCAACTGACCAGCGTTTCACTCTAAGAAAAGCTTGGGAGTACGCTAAACCGATCTCCAGCTGCTTTGTAGATTTGGAAAGGGCGTATGACCGAGTTCCTCGAGATAAACTCTGGAGTGTGCTGCAGGAGTATGGGACTAATAGTCCTTGGTTGAGGGCCATTCAGTCTCTATACACAAACTGTAGCAGCTGTGTTCGAGTTAACGGCAGTAACACCTTTCACCGTGGGCGTTGGACTTCGCCAAGTGTGCGTCTTGTCAACCTCTCCTTTTCATTATATAGATATATGGACTGGATCTTGCAGCGCAGTCGCGGCGAGGATTGTTTCACATTGGGAGAGTTGAGGGTAAGCCATCTTTTTTTTGCAGATGACTTAGTTGTCCTCACATCCTCCCAGATGGAGCTCCAGCGCGCGCTAGATAGGTTTGTGGCCGTACGTGCTGAAGCCGGAATCAGGGTTAACGTGGACAAATCCGAGGTTATCGTTATTTCCAGAACACCTGTCCAATGCACTCTACATGTAAATGGAGTCCCATTGAATCAAGTGGAGAAAATTAAGTATCTCGGAGTCTTCTTCCCGAGTGATGGGAGGAATAGTACTAAGCTTTCCTGCAGGATTGGCCAAGCTGGGGCAACTTTAAAACAGCTTGGAAGACCGAGCCTTGTGTTAAAGCCAAGTTAGCAGTTTTTAACTCCGTATTTGTTCCAACTCTCACCTATGGTCACGATATTTAGGTATTGACCGAAAGACTAAAATCGCGAATAGAAGTGCCGAATAGAGATTTCTACGTGCTGTTGTGGGAATTACTCGCCGGGATAGGGTGAAAAACGTGGCATTGCGCGGGGAGCTCAATGTTGAGCAGCTGCTTCGCCGAACGGAAAGGGCTATGCTTCGATGGTTTGGTCACGTGAGACGAATGTCACCATCATCACAACTTCCGAAGCGTGCCTTGAATGCAATCAGGCAGGCAACCGCTTGGCAGACCCAGGACGAGGTGGTTGGACCAAGTCTAAAAACTCGCCTGGGTGCGCTTGGGCATAGCGCCTGATGAGTTAGAGTCGATGGCGGAGGATCGATTGGCCTGGAGATCTCGCGTGCGTGCATTACCCCCGCGACCCTTTTAGAGGGACATGCGGGCTACTAAAAATGATGATGATGAGACGTCGTACTTGGCCGATGTCGCTGTACAACCCGTATCTTCTCCTCTACTCTCCGTTTATACAAACGGGACGACAGACAGAACGCAGCGTTGACACAGTACGGCAAAGAAGATGTTAAGGAGACTTATTCCCCTGTAGTTGGCCTAGTTATAGTGGTCTCCTTTTTTGTGGACTGGGCAAACAATGCTGAAGTCCGATTCGTTGGACATGCTTTGCTCCGACCATATTTTATAGATGAGCTGGTGTATGCGCCCTATCAGCTCATATCCAGTCATTTTAAATACCCGTCTGCGCCCGTTTTTTTTTTAGTGTAAAGCTTCGAAATCACCAGCTTAATTTAATCTGGGTCGGGTGGACGGAATTCTCTTACATCTTCGTCAGTTGTGCATGGGTCATTCCGCCTGACAGCGGTATTAGATCTTTCATCATCTCAAGATACCCTGTTCCTTCCATATTCTCAGCATCGACGGTAACTCTACTACTAGTTGTCCCTCATCATTCCTACCGGCTTCCGCTCTGGCTTTATAGCCCTGGCATGTTCGTTTTACTTTTTTTTTAAACTTGCGAGCCCTATTCCTGCGGTAGCATCTCTCCACCTCCTCGAACTCATGCTTTTCACGCTCTCTCTTCTTCTTCCTTAAACGCGTGTGTTCTTCTCGTCAGTCTATGTAGCATGGCTTTGTAGGCGGTTTGAGTTGCTATATGGGCCTGCCCGCATTGCTCATCAAACCAGAGGTCTTTAGCTGCCGTTGGCTTGAAACCCGATACATCGGAGGCAGTGTCGTCGCGATTGTAGCTTTCCGACGTCAACCTTTCGTTTTCAAGCTACAACAAGGTAGTAATCCGAGTCGGTGTTGGCTCCTCGAATGGTTCGGACATCTAGGATGCTGGAGGAGTGTCTTCTGTCGATCGCCATGTGATCAATTTGATTGATTGTCGATTGATCGAAAGACCGCCAAGTCGCCTTATTGATGTTGAGGTGTGGGATTCGTGTACTTGCTACCACGAGATTATGTTCCGCCATAAGGTCCACTAGCCTTAGTCCGTTTTCTGACGTGGTGTTGTTTAGGCTTTGCTTTCCTATAACTCGTTCCAAGATTGCTTCCTTATCCAGCTTTGCATTGAAATCTCCTAGAACGATTTTGGTGTCATAGCTGGGACGTTGGCCATATGTTCTGTTTAGGAGATCATAGAAGTCGTCTTTATGTCGGTCGTCTTTCTCCTCTGTGGGAGCGTGGACACATAATAAGCTTATATTGCCGAGATTGGACTTGATGCGAATAGTTATGAGGCGTTCGCTTACATATTGGAAGCTTAAGACTTTTTCCCTGAGTCTGCCCCGCATAACAAATCCGCATCCGAATAGGCGTTATTTATTTTCTCTGTAGCAGTTTCCGTAGTAGATATCCCCGTTTTTCGCTATTTGCCTGGCCCATCCCATCGCACTTCTTGGAGCGCGGTAATGTCTGCCTTATAGCAGTCTAAAGCGTTGACCAGTTTGCCGGCTGCACCCGGTCTTTTGAGCGACCTAACGTTCCAGAGGAATAAGTCTCCTTAACATCGCCTACAAAATCTTCTCTGCCGTTTTGTGTGAACGCCTGAAGCCTTTTGTAAATAAGCTGATAGGTCCTTATCAGTGCGGATTCAGGCCAGGGAAGTCCACCATCAACCAAATCTTCACACTACGGCAGATCCTGGAAAAAACCCAAGGAATTTCAAGTCGAGGATCACCACCTATTTGTCGACTTCAAAGCCGCATACGACAGCGTAATTAGAGATGAGCCATACAACGCTCTGTCTACCTTTGACATACCTGCTAAACTCGTCAGACTATGCAGGATGACTTTGGAGAATGCTCGCTGCTCCATCCGAAGCAGTGAACACCTTACCGATAGTTTTGATGTCAAAAAAGGATTTAGCCAGGGCGATGCGCTGTCGTGTGATTTCTTCAACATCATATTGGAAATGATTGTGCAAAAATCATTGGCCAATACAAGAGGCACAATCCATTTCAAATCCTCGCAACTCCTTGCATACGCCTACGATAGCGGGATGTCAATGAGGCGTTTGCGAGTATTGAGGCGGAGGCGGCAAAAAATGGTTTGGCGGTAAACGAGGGCAAAACTAAATATATGCTGTCATCAAAAAAGGACGCTCAACACCGACGTCTCGGCCAGAACGTTTGTATAGGCAGATATAAGTTCGAGGTAGTTAAGGACTTCGTCTACCTTGGCTCCGCAGTGACCTGAAACAACGACATCACTCTTGCCAATCGCTGTTTCTTTGGGCTCAGGAGACAACTGAGTAATAGAGCCCTCTCCCGAACGACAAAGTTGACTCTATATAAGACCCTTATCATTCCGGTCCTGTTGTACGGCGCAGAAGCATGGATACTATCAAAAGCGGATGAGGAGGCCCTTGGTCGGTCCGAGAGAAAGATTTTGCGCGTCATTTTTGGGCCTATAAACGCGGACGGGGGACGGAGGAGAAGATTCAACCACGAACTTTACGGGCTGTACAGCGACATGAGCCTAGTCAGGCGTCTACGGATTCAACGCCTAAGATGGCTGGGCCATGTAGAGCGAATGGACACCACAGCTCCAGCCCAGAGAGTCTTTGAATCCAGCCCCGAGGGACGAAGAAGCAGAGGACGGCCGCCCTTGAGATGGCGCATACAGGTGGAAGGGGACCTCAGCCAACTGGGTGTGCGGCAATGGAAAAGGCTAGCGAAAGATCGTGCTAGATGGAGGGGCATGTTGGTTGAGGCCCAGGTTCACCCCGAACTGTAGCGCCCACTAAGAAGAAGAAGAGAACGTTCCAGGCGCAGATCCGGTATTCGTTTCCTTTTTGACGTTTACGGGGGTCGTCAGTATGTAATCCATCCGTATCCGAGGTTGTTAATTGTCTCTGAACAAGTGTTTGTTCTATGCGATAGGGATTGTAACCGTAAGCGCAACCCCCAACCTGGAGGACCTCTTTCCCCAGGAACAAGGGGTCGGGTCGCTGCACACATTGGTTCACTACCTGGCGGGTGCCAGCATAGCTATCCAGGGGAGGCCAAGCGGAGGCCTTGTGTCAACTTGTATTGAACAGGGACAGAGATCGAAGCTGGCGTTTGCCAAGCTAAACGCGATCATCTTCTTTGCTCTGTTTGCTCGCTCCCTTCTCCCCTGACTCTTCACTCTTTAAGGACTTGTTCAACTAAATATGGACAAATTCAAAATAAGCCTTTTCACCTGATATCTTCCTGATTGCTTGTCCAACAATAGAGTACACATGTGTCGAATCCCTGTAAACCAGGCAGTCTAATTCTAATAAGCCCAAATATAGTCACCAACGCACGAACGTAACCGCGTCCTTGTCACTCAAAATAATATCCCTTCGACGGGTATTAGCGTTATTGGCGTATCCACAAAGCCCCAAAAGGACACACAAACTACTAATTGTTCAAGTCCATTGCTAATTTACCGATTGATTAAAAAATCATGTCGCAAAACAATCCGTGGACGATAGTGTCAAAGGATACGAGCACTCGTAGTAACTGAAAGTTACTAATGCGAGCATACAATGTTGGGCGCACGACCACTTCATGGAATTATCTAATTTGGTGGCTCGTTCCATGAATTATTTCGATAGAAAGTTAAACAATGAGGAATTGCAAATATTTAGATGAGTCCTGCTCCTGGCTTGGTTTAGATAGTGGCGTTTGTACAAGGCTGCAGAAAAGCGCAGCAACAGACGAGAGCTGGTGTAAATGAATGGTCCTGGATTACGAGTAATTGAGTGCAGTAATTTGGTGGAGGACGAGATAGTTATTGTGTCTCTTTGGTGGTTTGAGTAAATAGTTCATTTAGTGGCTATCTATCTCTATCAAAACGCAATTTCGAGATATCAACCTTTCCTTTGTGGAATTCCATGGGATTCATAGAATCCAGTCGAGCGGGTAGAGTTCATAATTTCTCACTTCCGTCGAATTCAATGCTAAATTGAAAAATTCTTCGCCATCCATAAGTTATACATACACTCATGCCGAAGGAGTGAATCTGGAATTCCATACAGTCGATTCAATAAATCCAAAGGCCGACCTCGCCTTCGTCCACAGACCGGTCCAGGTCGAAATAAGATGAACTGCGATGGTCGACTCTGGCTTGAATCCTTTTTTTCCACCCTTCGATCATAAATTTTAAGCCATACTGACCCACGCGTACTATCTAACCTTCACTTGGTTCCATCTTTTCGATTTTCCGCTCGATTGGGTAACGAATCCTTTGGCGTAAACGTAAAATATTTGCAATCCTTAAAGCGTTACTTTTGGGAGACGTCTCTAATTATTATTAAAGGACAACGACGGTATAGAGGCACACTCACGGGCCAGATGAATCAAGTTAGTAAAAGAGAAGCTTGGAATTATTTATGGGCCTTTCGAGGTCCTTTGAAAGGAGCAATAAAAATATTTGAAACCGTAGCGAACGAATACGAATCGAATGGAACGGTCTTGTGGGATTGCAAATGAAAATGAAAGGACCTGGGCGTGAATAGTGATGGGGTTTTATGTGTCCATTAATGGTTGGGAGACAATCCTTATGGGTTTTGTTCGGTCTTGTCCCACCAAGTGGTATAGTCCTTTGGGGTAATGAAATGTTGTGTGATAGTGGTTGCATAAAGGCGAGAGGGATTTGCGCGTTTTCGAGTGTATGTCATACGCAACAGTTGACTTGAATACGCTGTAGTAGTGGGAGATGATGAAGTTTGAGATTGTTTCAAGGATTCTGGGGTTTTATTGCTCATCACGAGTGTTAAAGTTCCATTTACGAGGGATTCGTTGGCATAAGGCTAATAAATTATATGAAAAGAAAATGGTTTTCGTCGCTTTTATTATTGATGCGTCTGAGCTAGGACCAACTTCTAAGTGGATGTCTGTAGTTTTTCAAAGTTTCGCAAACTACTCCACATGAAGGAGACCAAGAAAACTGCCTTGAAGTAAATCAAGCAACTGATTTAATAACTTCTTTATGGAATAAAGTTTACTTCCAAGGCTTAAGGGAAAATGACTGCATATGAGGCAAGCCTCAAACGTGACATGACAAATTTGTTATGGTCATATCAGCCTACTATTTCAGATTATTTCGTTTTTCTCATACAAAGTTTGACGGCTATTAATCGACACCGGAGCCTCCCGCCGGGGGTAAAAAAAGGGGCCTGGCCTCTCAGTTGATAGTTGTGCGCGGGGCTAACTCCCTCTTCTTCTTCTTCTTTTAGCGCTACAGTTCATGGCGAACCTGGGCCTCCTACAAAAAACCTCTCAAACTGGCACAGTCTTTCGCCAGCAGTCTCCAGTGCCGCACGCCTAGTTGGTTAAGGTCCTCTTCCAATTGGTTGCGCCACCTTAAATTTGGCCGTCTTCGACCGCGTCGCCCCTCGGGGTTGGATTCATAGACCTTTCGGGCCGGAGCTGTGTTTTTTATGCACTCTACATGACCTAGCCTTCTTAGGCGTTGGATCCGAAGACGCCGTGCTATGTTCATGTCGCTGTACCGCCCGTACAGTTCACTGTTATGTCTTCTCTCCCACTCCCCGTTTATGCAGATCGACCAAGGGCCTCCTCATCCGCTTTCAATAAGGTCCATGTTTCTGCGCCATAGAGCAGGACCGGGATGATAAGGGCCTTGTAAATGCTCACCTTGGTTTTTCGAGAGAGGGCTCTGCTTTTCAATTGCCTCCCGAGCCCAAAGAAACAGCGTTTGGCAAGAGTTATTCTGCGTTTGATTTCAGCGATGATGTCGTTTCTGCATGTCACTACGGAGCCTAGGTAGACGAAGTCCTTGACTACCTCGAAATTATACCGGCCAATATGTGCACCCTGGCCAAGACGCCGGTGGTTCGTGTCCTTTTTCGACGAGAGGATATAATTCATTTACCGCCAGTCCCATTTTAGCCGCTTCCATTTCAATGCTCGTAAAGGCCTCAACGACATCTCGCTGACTTCGTCCAATTATGTCAATGTCGTCGGCATATGCGAGCAGTTGTATGGACTTGAAAAAGATGGTGCCCCTCGTATTGACCAGTGAGTTTTGCACTATCCTTTCAAGGACGATGTTGAGAAAGTCACACGATAGCGTGTCGCCCTGTCTAAAACCTTTTTCGACATAAAAGGTATCGGTTAGGTCGCTTCCGACCCTGATGGAGCAGCGAGAGTTCTCCAAAGTCATCCTGCACAATCTGACGAGTTTGGCAGGGATGCCAAAACTAGACATAGCTCTATACAGCTCGACAGTATGCACGCTATCATATGCAACCTTAAAATCGACAAACAGGTGGTGGGTACCGATCTGGAACTCGTTTGTTTTTTCAGGATCTGCCGCAGTGTGTTTATTAACGAACGGTTTCAAGCGTCCACACAGAACAGCAGAAAAGATTTTATAAGCGATGTTCAGAAGACTTATTCCTGTGTAGTTGGCGCAGACAAAGAGGTCTCCTTTCTTGTGGATCGGGCAAACGATACTAAGATTCCATTCATCGGGCATGCATTCCTCTGACCATATCTTACGGATGAGCTGGTGCATACTCCCAACCAGGTCATCACCAGCTGCCTTAAGGAACTCGGCAGGCAGTCCGTCTACTCCAGCAGTTTTGGGATCATTAAACTAGGATCAGATTCCGGCACAGTTGAAGTTAATGCAAGAAGTGGACGAGGAAGTCGTGCAAGCACAGAGACCTAAAATGGCTGCCATAGGTTCTATCCAACATTTCGACACAACCAAACCTGCAGATTGGAGTTCGTGAAAACGTCGGCTCGTGATGTCCCTGGTCGCAAATTCAATCACCGACATTCTTGACAGTCTGCGGCCCAGCGTGCTTCGACTTGATCGAGACACTTATATCCCCAAGGAAAGTGGAAGACATGGCGTACGTGAATATCGTCGTGGAGCTTTCCAGACATTTTACACCGACACCTTCTGAAATTGCCGTTTTTTTTCGAGTTCTTCAAGAAGGATCAGCAGCCCAGTGAGACGGTCGTCGAATATGTTGTAGAACTTCGTCGATTAATCATTGATTGCAATTTCGACGGTGACATTTTCGACCGCATACTTCGAGATAGATAAGTCTGTGGACTGAAGAATACCCACTTACAGCACGGTCCATTTGACAGAAAACAAAATCACACTACAGCTAGTGCAAGAGAAGGCAGTGGCAGCAGAGGCAGCAGCTAAAAATCAACAAGAGATCCAAGAAGGGACGCAGGAGACGGGATAGTTTTGAGCAGTTCCCCAAAGTGTATGGGGTATGACAGCAACCATACCCGAGTTGACTGTCCATTCAAAGCCACAAGATGTAATAAGTGCGGAAGCAGAGTTCGATCAGTGCAAACGGCAAGGCGAAATTCAACAACAATCAACAAGTCAATTCCATTCAGCCAAACAGGATCGCGAAGAAGGTGGCCACAATAAACATCAACAGCGTTAGTTGTCAGTTCGGAGTGGACAGCGGGTCGGGCTACACCATTATGGCCGAGACAGCTGCAAACAGAGTTTGGGAACAAAACCCACCGAAAATCGTTGAAACTGGTTTGATGTTGTTTGACTACGGCTATAGACGAATACCAATTCTAGGTCTCACGAGTCTCGATATTGTGTACAACAACAGGCATGTCGGCAATCTTCCATTGTACATTAGCGCTGGTAGCCGAACTAACGTTCTTGGCTGTAACTGGTTTCAGCGGCTGGGTATTTCTGTTCATGGCGTGCACGATATTCTTCACCGCTAGCCGCACTACTGGAGAAATATTCATCACTTTTCACAGAGGAACTAGGCACGTACGCTCAACCCAACCGTCAGCCCGATCAAACTTCCAGCGAGGAAGGTCCCTTATGCACAGCGATTGAGGACGACATCAACAAGCAAGTCAATCAGGGAATTCTTGAGCCGACCGATTACAGTGACTGACTGACACCTATGGTGCCTGATGGTTCCGTTCGCATCTGTGGGGATTACAGGTGCACAGTCAACAAGGCACTAACACCCCACTGCACTGTTATCAAACACCGTCTATCACGGATATTTTGGCATCCATGCCAACAGGCAACATGTTCGCTAAAATTGATTTAGCCCCGGGCGTATCATCATCAATGGTCATGGATGAAGAATCCTTCAAAGTTCTCACACTTATCACACAAACGGAAAAGCTAATAAGGATGCCATCTGGAATCTCCACCGCCCCAGGGATTTTCCAGAAGCGCATGGAGGAGTTACTGCAAGACGCACATGGGGTAACAGTGTATTTTGATGACATAATAGCCATTGGTCAAGACTCAACGCAACTTCTGAAGAGATTAGAGGAAGTTTTCCGACACTTGAGTTGTGCGGGGCTGCGTCTACGGAAGGACAAATGCAAGTTTGATTTGTTCTCTACGACCTTCTTGGGCTACGACATCGATCATTGTGGGATTCGCCCGTCAGATGACAAGGTTCGGGCAATTCAGAAAACACCGCCACCTGTGGATAAGAAGCCACTTCAAGCTCTTCTGGGCCTTATTAATTATTACCATGAGAGCGCCGTGGCGCAGTAGGTAGTGTGTTGGCCTCTGACGCCGATGGCACGGGATTGAATCCCGACAACAGCTATGTCATCGAACGTGTTTTTCACGGTGCTTCCCCTCAGCGGGGTCAAGAAAAGCTTCTCGAATCTCGCCCTTTCCCTAGGTCCCGCCCTAGGTCCCTTTCACCTATGGGAAAATAAAATCACACACAACATGGGTGAGTAGGAGAAGCTCGGCTTTGGTCCTTCTTGGACCGTATCGCCAACATACATACATTAATTATTACCATACACTCCTGAAGGATAAGGCAACTATCGCTGGACCACTGCATAGGCTCCTAGACAAAAATTCTGGTTGGAAGTGGAACTCGATCCATGAAAAGGCATTCAGTGAACTCAATGACCTCCTCTCAAGTAAGAAAATTTTGATTAATTACGGTGTGAAATTGCCATTCGCATTGGTCTGTGACGCTTCTCCATATGGGATTGGGGTAGTATTAGCACATGTTCTGCCCAACCGTCAAAAATGTCCAGTCTCTTTCTATTCCCGTACGTTGTCTACAACAGAGAGGATCTACACACAGATAGACAAAGAGGCACTCACAATTGTCGCTGGTATCAAGAAGTTCCACAATTTTCTCTATGGACGGAGATTTCTGATAGTTACGGATCATAAACTGCTGATTGTGCTATTCAATCCTGAAGGCATACCCCTGTGTTTTCTTGAACGGATGTAGCTTCAAAATTCAACATCAGCCGGGAGAAACGAACAGCAATGCTGACGCACTTAGTCGTTAACCAGACATCGCATCAAAGACTGGGGCATTTTCCATATGAATATGATTGAAGAAACTGATACACAAATTCTGGAGTCCGGCGATATCGCCAAGATGACATCTACGGATAAAAGGTTAGGTTAGGTATATGGGTGCCCTTTTGACATAAAGTCAAGGCTCACGTAGACTACGTTGAGTCCATTGTGCCCACTTGTTTTGTTTAACCCGTTGATACCTATACATTTTCCGCCGAACTGAACCAGCCAGACGAGGATAAAAATCCCAGTATTCTGTTCAGCCCAATATTACTTACTTACTTACTTATCAGGCCTGCGATCCATGGAGGATCTGAGCCTGAGCTATAGCTGTCTTCCATCCTTGACGGTCCCGGGCACGCTGCTTCCAGTTGTCAAGACCAAGATGTCTTACATCCGCGATTACTTGGTCTTTATACCGGAGGTTCGGTCTTCCTCTTCTTCTCGAACCAGGAGGCTCGGAGTCGAAGACCCTCTTAGCTGGAGCGTTGATGTCCATGCGCTCGATGTGGCCGAGCCAGTGCAGTCGACGGGTCCGTGCCTTCCGGACTACATCCACATCTTGGTACAGCTCGTAGAGTTCGCGGTTGTGTCTTCTTCTCCATTCACCTTCCTCACAGACAGGACCAAATATCCGGCGCAGAATTTTTCTTTCGAAAGAACCCAAAATCAGCTCCGCTGTCCTGCTTATCGTCCAGCTTTCGGCTCCGTACAGCAAGACTGGCAGAATGAGCGTTTTGTAAAGCATGACTTTGGTCTTTCGAGTGAGGAGTTTTGACCCCAGTTGTTTGGACAAGCCGAAGTAGCAGCGGTTGCCAAGGGCGATTCTACGCCGGATCTCCACTGTGGTGTCATTTGTGGAGTTTACGTTTGCCCCGAGGTAGACAAACTCCTTAACTACCTCGAAATTGTAGCTGTCAATTGTTATGTTTTGTCCCAGGTGGTGAGCGACGGATTGGTTTTTGCTTGACAGCATGTATTTCGTTTTGTCCTCATTGATCTTAAGACCAATTCGTTTCGCCTGTTCTTCAATCGCCGTGAATGCTTCCACAATGCCACGGCGAGTACACGCGATGATGTCGATATCATCCGCGTATCCTAGCAGCTGGATGGACTTGTAAAAGATAGTGCCTTCCCTGTTGACGCCTGCCCGTCGCACTATCTGCTCCAGCACCAGGTTGAAGAAGTCACATGACAGCGCATCTCCTTGCCGAAATCCGGTGCATGTTTCGAATGGTTCCGAGGTCCTAGAACCGAGTTGCACGGTGCATCGCGTGTTTTTTAGCGTGGCGCGACACAACTGGATCAGTTTTACCGGGATCCCGAATTCGGCCATCGCCCCAAACAGTGCTTCACGATGAATGCTGTCGTATGCGGCTTTGAAATCGATGAAAAGATGGTGTGTATCGATTTGAAACTCGTTGGTCTTTTCCAGGATCTGTCGAAGTGTGAAAATTTGGTCTATAGTTGATTTGCCGGGCCGGAAGCCGCACTGGTAGCTGCCGATTAGTGCGGTGCAAAATGGTTTTAGACGTTCACACAATACGCTGGACAGGATCTTGTATGCGACATTGAGCAGGGATATACCTCTATAGTTCTTGCAAGAGGTAGGATCGCCTTTTTTGTGGATGGGGCATTACCTACCCAATATTACCTACCTCTTCTAGTGCCGAAAGGAAGTATCTTCCCAGGAATATATTCCTTTCATGGGCTAGCGCCGGACATTCGCACAGCAGGTGACGAACGGACTCAATTTCCTCTTCGTCCCTGCAGCTTCTGCAGAAGTCATTGTAGGGCTGGCCTAGTCGAGCTGCATGGTAGGATAGCATGCAGTGCCCGGTGAGGGCACGGACTGCCAGTCGAATGTTCCCACGATTGAACTTCAGCAGATTTTCCATTCTTTTCTTATCATAGACGGGCCAAGTCGATCTCGCCGTTGCGCATGTATCTAAGCGATACCATCGCTTATTGGCTTTCACCAATAGCTCCGTCTGTATCTCCCTGTAGAGCGCACTGAGTGGTGCTTTTGCCTCAGCTGAGATCTGCGCAATGTTAGCACCTGATCCCACCTAGCCAGCTCGTCCGCCCTCTCGTTTCCGGAGATATTCATATGACCAGGTACCTAACAAAGGGTCACCTCATTTACATTGGATATCTCTTCTAACTTCTCCTTGCAGAGTTTGACGAGTTTGGATCTTATCCATGCTGCCTGCAGAGCCTTAATGGCTGCCTGGCTGTCAACATAGATGCTGATCCTTTTTCCTGTGATATTCTCTTTGCTGATCAGGTCCGCCGCCTGCTTGATAGCGAAGACCTCAGCTTGGAAGACACTGCATCCATCATCGAGCCTGTAGGAGCGATGCATATCCCGAAACTCAAAGTAGACTCCTGCACCTGTGCCAACATCCATTTTGGATTCGTCGGTGTAGAGTGCCAGTTCACTACGGATAAAATACTTGAACAAGTTCTTTACTGGGCGTTGAGGGGATGGCCTGATCGTTCGGATAACAAGGAGCTTAAGCCTTATCTACGGCACGGCATATGCCATCACAGTGCATCGAAGCCAAGGCATCACGCTAACCAAGACCGTCGTTGACATTGGTCGCACGGAATATTCGGCTAGGTTAACGTACGTCACTTTTTCAAGAGTCAAGACCTTGGACGGCCTGCTAATCCGTCCATTCACTGCTGATCGAATCCTCAAGTGCGTTAACAACAACACAGAAATCCAGAAACATAGAGAAGAGATGGACCGACCATCGCGCTTGACATCACACTAATCTTGTAATCATCGCAATAGGCTTTCTAAATATGCCAAACTTTGCCTCCTTGCCCTGATTAGATAAAGATACAAAGATAGGACGCGCAAAAAGTACAATCTCATCGACAACGCAGAATCCGACGGCGTATCTAGAGAGCATTAACGTTCAGCAAAAGTTGGCATAAGTTCAAAACCAGCGTGTGACTCTATAATTTCGCAGTGGTCGCTCGTCACAACTTCACCTGCGCGCGCTGTAAGCTAGCAACGCGACATTATGCGTTAAAGGTTGTGAGGTTCCACAGCTTCGCCTCAGTTTTTTGGCATAGGAGTGGATACCCAGTCCCTTGTGTCCACCTAGTTATATAGTTAAGCGAATACCATAAAAGGTAACCTAAAAAGGCATACCAATTGCCCATATTTTGCCCTTCCATCAAGCAATTACGTGGACCCCATCACGAATAAACTAAAATTGTTCTGCAATTTGATGTCTTTGTTCATAAAGCCAATTTCGTCCTTTCAAAGTGCCTATAAAACAGGACATCAAAGCCACATTACGCGCTCTAGAGGAAACCATTTACCGCGACACTTGCAAGTCCATATCCATCAACTGCCAGCCGTACGAATTGCGTTTGAAAAATCTCCTAAAGCCGTTACATATTCTAGAACATCAAATCTTTTGCTACCAGGTTCCCTTGAAGCAAACTAAATTACCATTAGGCAGAGTCCTCCCCGGCAGAGCGGAATTCATTTCAAGGAACATACAATTATGGCAAGAAAACGATTCGCAAATTACACCGTCACGTCAGGGTTTATGCAAATTTATCGCTCAAAAGCGAATGGATCGTTTGTATCTAGGATGTGATGCTGAAGTCGTTTGTGGTTTTTGTCTATGTTTAGACAAATGACATTGAACAAGGACTTCATTTAAACGAAAACAATGAAACACTCACGCACGCATACGAGTACGAACGCTCAGGACCAAAAGTTGAATGATTTACGAGAGCGGTGCTGACGCTGACAACTCCCTATACTCGTACCCGGGAAGGTACATAAGTCGCATCACAGTTAATTGGATGCTTACGAATAGATAGGAATATGAATCTAAGTGTGTGGAGTCAAATTAAATTGTAATACTAATAAAGGATGTGAGTTGCGCCGAGTCCTTGTTCGTGGCTTGTCTGGTTGAATAATTTATTTCAAATCTGAATGGGATGCCTCGTTGGGGACAGTTGGCGTGTGTGGCAATTAACCAGGTCTTTGGAGTTGATGATACTACTTACTTGCCAGGTGATTGTTATTTAAGGACGACCTTCAGTGGGTGTCTTACTGGTGCGTGTCTTACTGGTGGTTTGGTGGTTCTTGGGTGAGGTTTTTACTTCGCTCAGTTTGTCTTGGAAGGAAGGGAGGTGTAGTTGAGGTGATTATGATTGTGCTGAAACGTGATTATAGGGCGCAGATGTGGTACCACATAATGGGACTACTTCATTAAGGTAATTGTGTTTTGGATGCATTAAATTCCGCATTGGATGATTCTGTCGATATCGGAATTTAAGCTTAACATACGCTGCCGCTCACTATTTAGAGCCGAATAAGAGAGGCTGAGGGTACTATCGTCAGGGAAAGGGTGAATTGGATTATAAGTAACAGACAAGAGATCATTTACAAAAATGGAAAAGAATCTCGGAGACAATACGGAGCCCTGGGGAACACCAGCATTTACGAAAGAAATGTCAGACCTGCCAGCGCGCCATCAGAGACGCTACCTCTGTCGTATTGGGTTTCAAATAACCGGCAACTAGAAAACCCCTGGCTTGATGACCAATGCGAGCAAGCCCATTTAGCAAAGCAAATCGCATACGAAGCCATTACGAGCAGGAAAGGAGAGAGGAAAACACGCTTTTAAGGAAGAAGAAATGATGACATGAAAGGCGTGAGATTCAGGAGATGGAGAAAAGCCATCACAGGAATGACGCCCGCAAGTTTTACGAAAAAGTAAAACGAACATGCCAGGGCTATAAAGCCACGACAGAAGCCACGACAGGGTGACAACTAGTAGTAGAGTCACAGTCGAAGCTGAGGATATGGAAAGAATACTTCTGAAGACCACGATGAAAGATCTAATACCACTCTCAAGCAGAATGATCCACTCGGAACGAATGAAGACTTAAGAGAATTCCTCCAATTCCTCCAACCGAATTAGATGTAATTAACCTGATAATTTTGAAGCTTAAGGCTAATGAAGCCTTATTTAAAGAGTTATTTAAAGCAGCGGGAGATAAGAGCACGCACCAGCTCTTCTGAAAAATAAGGAAAGCATGCTCGACGAATGAAATCTCAGCATCGGTTGCCCAGTCCAAAAGGAAGGCAACCCTCATAGCCTCGGCAATTAGAGAGGAATAAGTCTCCTTAGCATTGCATATCAGGTCTTCTATGCCGTACTGTGTGAACGTCTGAAACCTTTTGTGGGAGATCCACAATAGGCTTATAAAGCTGCTGAAGCAGGCGGACTTTCCGCTGAACTATTTAAAGCAGCTGGCGATGAAGTGGTCAGGAACATGCACCAACTCATCTGCATGCCCGACGAATGGAATCTCAGCATCGTTTGCCCGGTCCATATCCCTCTGCGCCAAATACAGAGGGATAAGTCTCCTGAACATCCTCTCTGCCGCACTGTGTAAACGCCTGAAACCATTCGTGGACAATCTGGTAGGTTCCTATCAGTGTGGTTTCCGGCCAGAAGAATCCAGAATAGACCAAATATTTACAATACGGCAGATATTGGAGGAGACCCAAGAGTACGAAATCGACACTCAGAACCTTTTCGTCGATTTTAAGGCAGCGTATGACAGTGTGCATAGAGATGAGCTATATAGCGCCATGTCTAGTTTTGACATCCCTGCCAAACTTGTCAGATTATGCAGGATGATAATGGAGAACTCTCGCTACTCAATTACGGTCTGGTAGCGAATTCAATTCGAGTTCAATCTATGATCCTAAGACTGGAGGATCGAACGAACGACGAACTATACGGGCTGTGATCAATCGACCACAAACCAGATTGATCACATTGCGATCGATGCGAGACACTCCTCCAGTATTCTCGACGTACGAACCTTCCGAGGGGCCAACATCGACTCGGACCACTACCTTGTTGTAGCCAAGGTACGCATGAGGATATCAAAAATGCTTAGGAGTCGAATAGAACTACGTAAGTGTGACGTCGGAAAGCTACAATCGCAAGAGACTGCCAGAATCTTTGCTGATCGTGTCTCCTCCAAGCTCTCTCAAAATCCGCCCACAGCAGCACAAACAATAGAGCAGGAATGGGCGCATTGCCAGTGCGCCTTCAGAGACGCTGCCTCAGAGGTGCTGGGTTTCAAACCGCCACCACCTAGAAACCCCTGGCTCGCTGAACAATGCGAACAAGCCCATGCAGCAAAACAAGAGGCATATAAAGCCATGCTGCAATGACGGACGAGAGCTGCTCGTGAAATCTATGAGCAGAAGAGAAGAGAGGAACACACGCTTTTCAGAAGAAAGAAGCACGGAAAGCGTGAGATCGAGGAGATGGAGAGATGCTTCCGCAGGAATGACGCCCGGAAGTTTCACAATAAGGTACATGCCATAACTAAAATGCCAGAGCGGCGGCCTGCAGGGATGAAAATGGGGTACTGGTAGTAGAACCACAGTCGATGCTGAGGATTCGGAAAGACCACTCCTGCAGGCTGTATAAGGGCGATGATAGATAAGATACCGCTGTCAGGCAGAACGATCCGTTTGTAATGGACGACGATGTAAGAGAATTCCGTCCACCCGACCTAGACGAAGTCAAGATAGCGATATCAAGACTTAAGTCTAATGAAGCCGCGGGCGCATACGGCCTGTCTGCTGAGCTTCTTAAGGGCGGCTGGAGATGAGCTGGTAAGGGGCATGCACCATCTCATTTGCAAGGTATGGTCGGATGGAATCTCAGCATCGTTTGCCCGGTCCATAAGAAAGGAGACCCCTATAACTGCGCCAACTATAGGGGAATAAGTTCCCTTAACATTGCATATAAGATCTTCTCTGCCGTATTGTGTGAACGCCTGAAACCGTTTGTGGATAACCTGATCGGCTCATATCAGTGTGGCTTCAGGCCAGGTAAATCCACAATAGACCAAATATTTACGCTACGGCAGATCTTGGAGAAGACCCAGGAATACCAAATCGACACTCACCATCTCTTCGTCGAACTCATCCCACTCTCGGAAAACCAAGGTGAAACTATATAAGACCTTAATCATCCCAGTCCTCCTTTACGGCGCAGAGGCTCGGACCTTAACAAAAGCAGATGAAGATGCCCATGGTCGTTAAGAGAGGAAAATTCTGCGCACTATCTACGGTCCCGTTTGTTCAAACGGTGTATGGAGGAGAAGATATAACGAAGAACTGTACGGGTTGTACAGCGACATCGTCCTGGTACGACGTCTACGGATACAGCGTCTAAGGTGACTAGGCCATGTAGAGCGCATGGAAAATACAGTTCCGGACAGAAGAGTCTTCGGTCGAGGACGGCCGCATCAACGGTTGCGCACGCAGGTGGAAGGGGAGCTTAACCAACTAGGCATGCGGCGCTGGAAACAGCTGGCCAAAGACCGTGCAAGCTGGAGACGCTTGTTGGTTGAGTCCCAGGTTCACCACGGACTGTAGCGCCACCTAAATAAGTAAGTAATGGCATATGCGCCAAGGCAGGAAGTATACATTCTAGCTGAGATGCCGTCTCTGTGTCAGGCCGAGAACTTTTCACTTATCCTCGTAAGAAAGAGGAAGATAAACACTTGGTTTCTCAACTTACTTTTCTGCTTTCCTACCTTCCTGAATAAACCTCGAAATATTTTATGATAATGTGTAAATTCGTACGCATCTGCTACAGCCTTTCGTTCATTTCTATGATATTATTAGGCCGGCGATCCATGGAGGATCCATCCATCCTTCCATCCTTGACGGTCCCGGGCACGCTGCTTCCAATTATCAAGACCAAGATGTCTTACATCCGCGTTTACTTGGTCTTTATACCGGAGGTTCGGTCTTCCTCTTCTTCTCGAACTAGGAGGCACGGAGTCGAAGACCCTCTTAGCTGGAGCGTTGGTGTCCATGCGCTCGATGTGGCCGAGCCAGTGTAGTCGACGGATATTTACTTTCCGGACTACATCCACAGCTTGTAGAGTTCGCGGTTGTGTCTTCTTCTCCATTCACCTTCCTCTCAGACAGGACCAAATATCCGCCGCAGAATTTCTCTTTCGAAAGAACCCAAAATCAGCTCCGCCGTCCTGCTTATCGTTCAGCTTTCGGCTCCGTACAGCAAGACTGGCAGTATGAGCGTTTTGTAAAGCATGACTCTGGTCTTTCGAGTGAGGAGTTTTGACCCAAGGTGTTTGGACAAGCCGAAGTAGCACCGGTTGCCAAGGATCTCCACTGTGGTGTCATTTGTGGAATCTACGTTTGCCCCAAGGTAGACAAACTCCTTAACTACATCGAAATCGTAGCTGTCAATTGTTATATTTTGTCCCAGGTGGTGAGCGACGGATTGGTTTTTGCTTGGCAGCATGTACTTCGTTTTGTCCTCATTGACCTTAAGACCAACGCGTTTCGCCTGTTCTTCAATCGCGGTGAATGCTTCCACAATACCGCCTACTATTGCCGCCTACCCGTCGCACTAACTGCTACAGCACCAGGGTGAAGAAGTCACATGACAGCGCATCTCCTTGCCGAAATCCGGTGCTGGTTTCGAATGGTTCCGAGGTCCTAGAACCGAATTGCACGGTGCATCGCGTGTTTTTTAGCGTGGCGCGGCACAACTGGATCAGTTTTACCAGGATCCCGAATTCGGCCATCGCACCAAACAGTTCTTCACGATGAATGCTGTCGTATGCGGCTTTGAAATCGATGAAAAGATGGTGTGTATCGATTCGAGACTCGTTGGTCTTTTCCAGGATTAGTCGAAGTGTGAAAATTTGGTCTATAGCTGATTTGCCGGGCCGGAAGCCGCACTGGTAGCTGCCGATTAGTGCGGTGCAAAATGGTTTTAGACGTTCACACAATACGCTGGACAGGTTCTTGTATGCGCCATTGAACAGGGATAGACCTTTATAGTTCTTGCAAGAGGTAGGATCGCCTTTTTTGTGGATGGGGCATATTCCGGTCGTCGGGCATGCTTTCATCTTCCCAAATTCTGCAGATGATCTGGTGCATGCTCCCTACCAGAACATCGCCGCCAGCCTTGATGAGCTCTGATGGCAAGCCATCTGAGCCTGCGGCCTTGTTGTTCTTCAGCTTCTGAATTGCTGTGCCGACTTCAGCGGCTGGAGTTGGGATTTCCTCGGTCCCTACCACTCTCTCTTGGTCATGCTCGTTAAGCAGCTGCTGGAAATGCTGCTTAAATACATCCACTATTCCCTGCGGGTCGGTGACAAGATTACCCTGTCCTTCACAGACTCAAAATGCTTTCACGGTACTATGCGGTATCATCCCGAGCGAAGTATAGTGGTGACTATACTCAACAACTCAGGATTTTAAGCACCTCGTCATCCAATCACAAAAGAATTTGCCGATCGGAATCAACGTTCCAAGCGAAAACCACGTCGGTGACTATCACAACAAAGATGACTAGTTCGATGTCACTCGACTGAGTACACCAAAGTGGCAGTTACGATATCACCGCCTTTCACTGTTCCTCCCCAAAAGCGTCATCAATTCGCCGCCATCATTTCCTTTGTTCGATTTTAATTTAATTAAAATAACCCTCGATCCATCCACAACGACAATAACGTACTCATTTGACAGATAAGCCAACTTAGCCTCTACCACATTACGGATTTAAGCCCTCGAATGCCGGGCAAGACGCAATTAAATTTATTAACCCACCGCCAAGCGTTTCCATACGCATCTGCGGTTTGACAAAAACATATCATCTGTCGCCGAGTAACATTTCAGGCCTCGTTCGCATAAGAACTCTCCAGGCTCATTCACGATCTGTTCGCGGCTAGTGAGTCAATGGCCACATCCTGCAAGGATGAAATTAAATGAAAACAAACCTAGACGCGCGCTGAAAAGTCCATTGTTTTAAATCCATTATAACAAGACGGGAAAAGTGGTTTTCAATTAACTTTCCATCCTCCCGCGTGTGTACCTGTCACGAATCCCAAGTACTCGAATCCTTGTCGTCAAAAACATAATGTACGAGGTTGGCCTTTAATTCTTTCATACATTACCGGAAGCGAAAAGCTGATGCGTGTACCTTGCATCCCACACGCATGATGGATTTTTCAATTACCGAAATTTGATTAAATTGTCCTGTCGGAAAAAACAAAATTTATTCAAAATTGACTAACGGAAAGAGGACTAAAGATCCTGTAGGTAGGGTGCATGAGCGCGTCTGATGAAGGAGCTCAGGAGCTTCGCTCTGGATTAAACGTGAATATTTAATGGTAACGATAACAATGCTCCCTAATGTAATACCGCTATATCGTTCCGAGAAATTCAATTCGTGGATTCCTTTCTCTCTGTTTTCAGCGGACGACAATCAATATTTCGTAAATATTTGAGATACAGAGTAATAAATCAACGGGAATTCAATACTGAACCGCGAATTGTTCAGATGCTGGTATAGCGGTGTACCGCTCATGCAGCAATACCACCTAGATGCAACTTTCCTTTCAGCTTTTGTTGGCATTCGTTTTGGATTGGATTTTATTGAATTATTTAATGATCCGTGAAAGATATTTCCTTTTATTTGGATGAACGACAAAAGAATGGCGCCCGGGTGGAGGACAAGGTGTTCTTATTTTTTTTGTCCTTGTTAATCCGATGGAGTTTATGACAAATTGATCGGTTTTCGCGTGGTCCTTTTCACGATGTCAAACTACACTTTCGAAGCGATTGATGTGATTTTCGGATGTCGGCGCTTTCATGCCGTCGGCGGATGGTTGTTCTTGTTGCTCCACAAAGGATTCGCGGAAGGTTTTTATGCTCATGGTTAATGCACAGTTGCCGGGGGGTTGTCACTCGTAAAAATGTCAGGAATTTCTTGCGATGAAAAATGACGGATTTTATGACATTGCTAATGGCTCCGAGAGGCGGCGTTGCCATAAGGAAGGAGGCTCCCAAAAAAGAAGAACTGAATTCAAAACGATTTTGAAAAGCTGTTTTTGCAAAATAAAAATATTTGTATCCTTGTTGTCCTCAGGGTCTGTGGCACCAATATTCTCACAATAATTACTTACTTACTTAGGTGGCGTTACAGTCCACTGTGAACCTGGACCTCAAACCAACAAATCTCTCCAGCTGGCACGGTCTTTTGCCAGCTGTTTCCAGCAACGCGCCCCCAGTTGGTTACGGTTCTCTTCCACCTGTGTGCACCATCTTCGATTCGGTCGTCCTCTGCTGCGTCGTCCCTCGGGGTCGGACTCGAAGACTCTTCCGGCCGGAGCTGTGTTATCGATTCGTTCTACATGGCCTAGCCATCTTAGTCATCGGATCCATAGACGTCGTATTGTACAACCCGTATAGTTCGTCCTCGTATCTTCTCTTCAGTTTCCTTTTATACAAGGAGGGCCATAGATTTAACGCAGAATTTTTCTCTCCAAGCGACCAAGTGCCTCCTCATTCGTTTTTGTTACGAGGAACGGGATGATTACGGTTTTGTACAGCGCCACTGTGACCTTTCGAGAGAGGGCTCTTCTTCTCCTATGCCTCTTGAGCCCAAAGAAGCAGCGGTTGGTCACTGGTGAGCCATAGTAGACGAAGTCCTTGACCACTTGTATTTGTAACTGCCAATTGTGACGTTCTGGCCGAGACGTCGGTGTTGCGTGTCTTTTTTGGATGACAGCATATATGTATTTCGTTTTACCCTCGTTAACCGAAAGACCCATTTTAGCCGCTTCGGCTTCAATACTTTCGAATGCTTCATTGACGTCTCGTTGTGCATGGCGCTGTATAGCTCCTCTCTATGCACACTGTCATACGCTGCCTTAAAATCGACGAAAAGGTGACGAGTGTCGATTTAGTACTCTTCTCCAAATTCTGCAGCGGTGTGAATATTTGGTCTATTGTGGATCTACCTGGCCTGAAATCACACTAATAAGAACCTATTAGATTACCCACCAAGGATTTTATATGCGATGTTAAGGAGACTTATTCCCCTATCGTTGGCGCAATCATAAAGGTCTCCTTTCTTATATTTTACAGATGAGCTGATCCAGGAGCCCTACCAGCTCATCTCCAGCCGCTCTAATTAGCTCGGCAGACAGGCCATCTGCGCCCACGGCTTTATTAGTGATAGCCTTCGAAAATGTCAGCTTAATTTCATCTAGGTCGGGTGGACGAAATTCTCTTACATCTTCGTCCGTTGTGAATGGGTCATTCTGCCGTACAGCGGTATTAGACCTTTCATCGCCGTTAAACAGTCGACCTACTCTACTACTCGTTGTCCGTCTTCATCCCTACAGGCTTCCGCTCTGGCTTAATAGCCCTGGAGTGTTTTTTTATAGTCACACCCGCACTCAAGGCTAAGGCCTTATAACGCTGACGGTTGTGTGAGCGACGGTGATACGAAGAGGGAAGAGTGGTGTTTTTGATGTTTGGCATACAACATGAACGGAGTGCAGTGGTTTGGGTCGTAGACGTTCGTTCACTACTCTCAGAGGTGGTTGTCCTAGATAGGACGAGAACCGACCGAATTTTGCGTTGGTTATAATTCTCAGCAATTGTTTCCTGTACTTTTGGTTTTATATTGCATATGCACAGGATGAATTTAAACTGACCATATACTGTGAGGGCGCCGTTGCGCAGTGGTTAGTGTGTTGGAATCTCGCGCACGATGAGCGAGTTCGGATCCCGATAACACCAACGCCATCGAATGTTTATTTCGCGACGTTCCTTCTTGGCGGGGTACTGGCAAAACCCCCCGTAGTAAACTTGCCATGAAAAAGCCTCTCGACTCACGCCGTTCGGAATCGGCATTAAACTGTAGGTCCCTTTCACCTGTATCAAAAATAAATTACACACAACATGGGTGATTGAGAGAAGCTTGGCTCTGGTCCTCCATGGGCTATAACGCCACCAAAGAGGAAGATATACTGTGAGTGTTATGCCTGCAGCAGTACGTTTGATCACTTCCCATTCACAACTGTGTTAGATAGTATTGTCCGTATAGGAGTTGCTTTTTCTTGGCTATGAAACGACTTTGAACTATACACCTTCCGCTCGACGGTCGATGATGTTAACCACTGCACCACGGCCCCCCATGGCTCTGAAGGCGGGTTGCTTTGGTAAATGGGCTTGCCCGCATTGCTCATCAAACTAGGGCTTTCTAGCTGGCGGTGGCTTAAAAACCGATACATTGGAGGCACTGTCTCTGGATTGTGCCGGTGTCATCGGATTGCGAGAGATTGAGGGAAACTCGATCGGCAAAGATCCTAGGGGTCTCCTGCGATTGTAGCTCTCCGTCGTCAAACTTTCATTGTCCAGCTCGACTCGACAACAACAAGGTTGTGATCCGAGTCGATGTTGGCTCCTCCGAAGGATCGTACATCTAGGATGCTGGAGGAGTGTCTGGCGTCGATCGCAACGTGACCAATTTGATTGAAGGTCGACTGATCAGCTGATCACCAGGTTTCTTTTTGGGTGTTAAGAAGCGGGAATAGTACGTTAGCTAGAAGGAGATTATGCCCGCCAGGAAGTTAAGTAGCCGATGATCGTTTTCAGGCCATTGGGCATAGATTTTATCTGGGGGATCGTAGAAGCCGTCTTTGAGTCGATCATCCCTGCCCTCGGTTGGGGCGTAAACACATATTGAACTAGTGTTCCCGAATTTAACTTTGCTGCGGATTGTAAAGAGGCGTTCGTCTACATGCCGAAAGGTTAAAACTTTTTGCCTAAGTCTTCCTCGAATAACGAATCCACATCTGAATAACAGTTGTTTGTTCTCCTTGTAGTAGATGTCGCAGTTTTTCATCCTCCTATTGCCTGGTCCATCCCATCGCACTTCTTGGAGAGCGAATATATCGCTTTATAGCAGTAGAGAGTTTGCTCCAATTGATTGACTCCACCCGGTCTGTTAAGGGACCTCACATTCCAGGTGCAGACTCGTAAGTCATTTAGGCGTTTGCAGGGTTCGTCAACTTTGTATCCGTCCGTATTCGAGGCTTGTTGTTGCTTCGAAAAATTGTACGTTTTTCCATGATATAGACGTTAGCCCTAAGCACAATCGCCAATCTGGAGGGCCAGGTTTCTCCTTCCCCAGGAACAAGGCGACGGATCGCTGCACACTACCCGTTGGACACCAGGGTAGCTATCCAGGCGAGAAAACGCGGAGGCTGTGGGTCAACTTGAATTGAGCAGGGACCGATATCGAAGCTGGCGTTTGCCATTTTAAACGCGATCAGCTTCTTTGCTCTGTTGCTCGCTCGCTCTCTCCTTTTCACTTATCCGTACACTCTATTAAAAAATCTCTTTACGCGTCCGTGTAACACTCTAAATCACGTCCAAATTATATCCTCCCCCTGAGACCACTTTCCTTATTCTCTCCTAGGTTAAGTTCCCTTAGTTTAAGTTTCGATTATTTAAGTTCAGTTAAAGTAGCTTGGGCATGGGCTCGGACATACAGGGTAAAGTTGTTGATCGCTCTCAACCTGGCGAGATGCCACCAACGATCCCTGTTTAAATGCCCGGGTCAAGTTGACATACGGCCTCCTCGCGGCGCCCTCTGGATAGCCTCTTCAACAACCGTTGGGAGGTGAAGAAACGTATGCAGCGACAAAACCCCGACCAGAATGGAGGTTGTGCGGCGGACTAACAATCTGCCCACGTAAAAAACCCAAAAATTATGAATGAGCAAGATGCCTCGGATACACGGACGGATACTCGACGACGGCAAAGCACAAAAAAGGAACACGACTTGCGAGTATGCTCCTGGAATGTCAGAACCCTGTACACTCCCGGAGCTGCTCATAAACTAGAAGGAATCCTCACGCAGTACAGGGCGGATATTACTGCGGCCCAGGAAATACGCTGGATAGGAAACGGTATGATTAGGAAGAAAAATTGCGACATTTATTACAGCTGTCACAAAAGGTTGCACTTACTGGGATGCGGATTTGTCGTGGGAAAGAGGTTAAGGTCGAAGGTCATCGACTTTAAACCTATAAGTGATCGCCTGGCTGTGATCCGCATCACAGGCAGATTTTATAACATCAGCCTTATATGTGCACACGCCCCTACCGACGAGGCTGAAGACCCTATCAAGGAGGACTTCTATGACCTCCTGGACAACGCCTACGGAGCTTGTCCGGAGTACGATGTTAAGACCGTGCTCGGGGCTTCGACGCCAAAATCGATAAGGAGAACACCCTTGGCGGAGTGATCGGAAAGCACAGCCTCCACGATAAACCAACAGATAACACTGGCACAAGATTCCCTCGTAAGCGAATCCACATAGCAACCTGGCGATCTCCGGACGGTCGAACCGCCAACCAAATCGACTATGTGCTCATTGACGCAAGGCACTCGTCAAACATCCTGGATGTGCGAACATTCAGAGGGGCAAATGTCGACCCTGACCACTTCCTCGTAGCAGCAAGATTCAGAGCTCCACTGGCCAATGTCAGAAAGCTGCACCAAGAGAAAAGAATCTTCGCAGTCTCCCAGCTCAAGGATATCGAGGAATCTAGGGATAAACATGAAACACGAGCCTTTTACAAGAAAGCCAAAGGCCTTGCAGGAGGCTTCCAAAAGGGCACCCAGGCTCTTCGAAACTGCGGGGGTAATCTTGTCACCGACCCGCAGGGAATAGTGGATGTATTTAAGCAGCATTTCCAGCAGCTGCTTAACGAGCATGACTAAGAGAGAGTGGTAGGGACCGAGGAAATCCCAACTCCAGCCGCTGAAGTATTCCTCCCACCCAGCATCGAAGAATTCGGCACAGCAATTCAGAAGCTGAAGAACAACAAGGCCGCAGGCCGAGATGGCTTGCCATCAGAGTTCTTCAAGGCTGGCGGCGATGTTCTGGTAGGGAGATTGCACCAGATCATCTGCAGAATTTGGGAAGATGAAAGCATGCCCGACGACTGGAATACCAGCTCTATATGCCCCATCCACAAAAAAGGCGATCCTACCTCTTGCAAGAACTGTTCAATGTCGCATACAAGATCCTGTCCAGCGTATTGTGTGAACGTCTAAAACCATTTTGCACCGCACTAATCGGCAGCTACCAGTGCGGCTTCCGGCCCGGGAAAACCACTATAGACCGAATCTTCACACTTCGACAAATCCTGGAAAAGACCAACGAGTTTCGAATCGATGCACACCATCTTTTCATCGATTTCAAAGCCTCATACGACAGCATTCATCGTGAAGAACTGTTTGGTGCGATGGCCGAATTCGGGATCCCGGTAAAACTGATCCAGTTGTGTCGCGCCACGCTAAATACACGCGATGCACCGTGCAACCCGGTTCTAGGACTTCCGAACCGTTTGAAACATGCACCGGATTTCGGCAAGGATATGCGCTGTCATGCGACTTTTTCAACCTGGTGCTGGAGCAGATAGTGCGACGTGCAGGCGTCAACAATTGACAGCTACAATTTCGATGTAGTTAAGGAGTTTGTCTACCTCGGGGCAAACGTGAATTCCACAAATGACACTACAGTGGAGATCCGGCATAGAGTCGCCCTTGGCAACCGCTCCTACTTCGGCTTATCCAAACAACTTGGGTCAAAACTCCTCACTCGAAAGACCAAAATCATGCTTTACAAAACGCTCATTCTGCCAGTCTTGCTGTACGGAGCCGAAAGCTGGACGATAAGCGGGACAGCGGAACTGATTTTGGGTTCTTTCGAAAGAAAAATTCTGCGCCGGATATTTGGTCCTGTCAGTGAGGAAGGTGAATGGAGAAGAAGACACAACCGCGAACTCTACGAGCTGTACCAAGTTGTGGATGTTGGCAAGGATCCGTCGACTACACTGGCTCGGCCACATCGAGCGCATGGACGTCAACGCTCCAGCTAAGAGGGTCTTCGAGTCCGAGCCTCCTGGTTCGAGAAGAAGAGTAAGACCGAACCTCCGGTATAAAGACCAAGTAATCGCGGATGTAAGACATCCTGGTCTTGACAACTGGAAGCAGCGTGCCCGGGACCGTCAAGGATGGAAGGCAGCTATAGCTCAGGCTCGGATCCTCCATGGATCGCCGGCTTGATAAGTAAGTAAGTAAGTTAAGTAGCTTGTAATAAGCTTAATAAACAAAGAACACGTCCGTCAGCATATCGACAGTTTTCCTAATTAAAGGATCCTCGATCCATTTTACAAGCTCATAGCCCATCAATCCGTATTCCCCTGACTGAATAAGGCTCATAAACCTTGAGTTCCGACCAATTGAGCAACACAATTCCTATTACGACTCGAGGCTATAAAAAAAGATTTCACATAATAGCCCGCTCCAAAGTTCCATCCAATAAAACAGCAACATTCGAATACAAAGCCCGACGAATCATCTCTCATTTATTTTATCGACCCTCGTCCCTCCTCGTCCTTACTGCTTTACGACTCCCAGGAGATTAGAGCATTAGTCTTTGCAAAAATCGACCCTTAAACTCATCTATTTGCCACTATCTTCACTCGCATCAATTTATCTGTCCCGCATGGATATCCAATTTCTATTCATCTTTCCCGCCTGCTCATCAAAACGCACGTTGCCCGGTAGCCTTGAATGATGACTGACCAAGATTTTTACTGCCATCTTTATGACATTTTGATTGACAAACAAGCACTAGCAGGATCGGCCGTAAAACTCTATCAGGACACCCTAATGCCAGTCATGTTGGATTGGGTTGGTCCGGGGGGTTTTGAAAAATCTAACAAATTTCATAATTTTAACTAGAATGGTGTAGAAAATGAGGACGAAGGATAGTATCTATAAGGACGACGGAGTGACAGTTTTAATTAAAGTCGAAAAACAAAGCGGAGTCTTTACGATTGTGGTATCCGTCCATTTAAGGAAATCATAAAGTCAACATTACGAGAGGGCTGACTCGTCCCTAACTCGTCCTCGTAGGATGCGCCACTCGAAGGCGGCAGAGGACGAAGAGTGCAACATTCATTGTTATTCTCTCAGTATGACACTGGTTCAATCTGTTGGATGCCTTAATACCACGCATTGTTAAAAGTTTACTCTTTTACGCCCTGCGGTTGATGGTTTCGATGGGAGAAGGACAGACAAGGACAGATAAGGACAGAGGAGACTTTCAAATTAGTTGAAAGGTACTCCCCTACAGATGCTTTCAATCTCAGTCGCATGCCTGCAGAAAAGAAGGATGTTTCACACGAATGTATTCTGGTGACAAGTTCGCCACCAAAAAAGGACATCATCACCGCTGAAACTGAAAATCGTTCAACGGGCGCCCACTACCACAAACACTATTCGACCATCGCTAAAACGACTTTCTTTCACAAGTACATGCAAGAAAAAGGATATGCGGCAAGGCGGTAGGGGGGGGGGGGGGGGGGGGGGGGGGGGGAACATTTATTTTTTTGTAGCTTTTGTGGAACTTAAAAATGGGCAACATGAAGTTGAAACTTTTCAAAGAGTGATAACAAGAACAAGCAGCAGACGGAAGACGGAAGACGATGAGCAAGAAGCAAACAGGATTCTCGCAGGACAGAGTTTCCTTTTTGCCTTTTTTGCTTATCGCTTTTATGAGAGCAGGTGGAGAGGCGAAAAAGGGTGTTGCCGCCTCTCGACAAGAATAAGGATAGGGCCAGAAACGATAAGGGACCGGGAAGACGATGAAAGTTGGTTCTTATGAAGCGTTTAATGGGGAGACAGGATATGATACGATATCCTGACCAACGTGAACCTTCTGTCACATTAAATTGAATTATAAAGACTTTTTTTCGTTTGCAGTTGGCATTACTGTTTCAGCTTCATGTGCTTAGTTCCTTTGGCGACAGCAAACGACTGAAGACTTGTTTTGACTTATTCTTTGGCTGGCTGCAATCGACTTGAAGTCGAAGTCATGGAGGTGGGCTATGACTGTTGTTCATTGTTTTTGCGTTTCTTTTACTAAGAAAGTGACTCGGGATTTACGGTGTTTTCGATGTTCAAAAAAGAGGAGTCGTAAAGGTACGATTTGATGGAAGTGTTTATACGAGTACGTACCTTGAGCGATAGAAATGGATTGCTTTTAAGTGGGAAATAAATAAAATGCTGGCGGTAATTGAAGATGAGATAGTCGAGGCTTTCTCGAATTCCACGGAGGATTTTTAAAGATCATACTGGAAAAGTTGAACTTTTACGACAGCAACTTTTAGAGGTCGTTCAATGGGTATGACTGTCAATGGCAGAGAATACTTTTCGAGGTCATAAAAGAGGTTAAGCTTATGCAGTAGTCTTCGTAGAACGAAGAATGAAATTTGAATATAGTGTAATCCTTAATAGAGGCATGAATTTTGATCAAGTTTAGCGAAAAAGTGATGTTTGAAGAGTCGCGGCTGAACAGAAGCCCATAATGACATTTCAGCTGCCATCTCCTTAGGCAAAGCTAACCTACTTGCTACCCACTTCGCAACCAGTTCTCAGCTCCCAGCTTGTACCTTGTCTCAACCTGTAGTAGAGTGCGTCAATTCCACCATGGGACTAATCCACCTCCGCCCTCGTACAGTCGCAAGGGCTCTTACCACACACAAATCCGTTGGTCCAGATGGTATTGCCCCAATAGTTCTGAAGAGGTGTTCTTCTACGCCGGCAAAACCACTGCGTAAGCTTTTTCACCTTTCCTACACCTCTGGGCTCTTTCCGAGTAGGTGGAAAACAGCATTTGTCCAGCCTATACCCAAAAAAGTCGAATCATCTTCTCCCTCCAACTACCGACCCATTGCACTAACGTCCCTTCTTTCCAAGGTCATGGAAACGCTGATTAACCTTTAGCTTATGAAATATCTTGAATCACGGAAACTCCTCAATGACCGTCAATACGGTTTCCGCAGCAACAGATCCACTGGTGATTTGATGGCATGTCTCGCCGAAAAGTGGAATCACCCGCTTCACCAAGCAGGTGAAAGCAAAATTGTTGCACTGGCTATTTCGGAAGCATTTGACAATGCGTGCTTTCGGGATCGATGAGTCTATTATTCAGTGGATTAAAAGCTACCTTTCGAATCGTTCAATTCAAGTTGTTTTGGACGGATTCAAGTCTAACCTACATTTCTTAAATGCCGGTGTTGCTCAGGGCTCCGTTTTGTCTCCGAAACTATTTCTCATTTTTATAAACGATCCCAAGTCTGTTAATTCTAATCCAATTCACTCCTTGGCTGACGATAGTACCCTCAGGTTCTCATATTCGTTCACTAGTTTACGACCCTACACTTCGGTTGTAGATAGTGACCGGCAGCGTATGTTGAGCTCATTAAATTCCGATATCGACAGCATCATCCAATCGGGTAACATCCAAAACAAAATGCTGTCTCTTGTCATTAAAGCCTATTACTAACCCGCAGCCATTATCCATGAATGGCACTTGCATCTCAGAAACCGAATAGCTTCCCATCCTGGGTATGCTTGTTGCTCACAATCTTAACTGGAGCGGCCGCATATTCAGTGTCGTTAAGAATGCTACTAAATGCCTAGGCTTCTTATACAGATGCAAGAAATGTTTCTCACCCTTAGATTTGGCTAAATTCGCCCTAAAGCAGAGCTTAACGCTCATGTCTGGTCCGGTGCTTCCAAGACCTTATTGCACCTACTAGACAGAATACAAAAACGCGCGATAAAACTGATAGGTGACTCCAGCATTACCAACACATTAGACTCGCTGGAACACAGCAGGAATGTTTCCTGCCTCTCCCTGTTTTATCGCTACTTCCACCAAATATGCTCTGATGAAATAGCCAGTGGAATTTCTGCCCCTTCAACATTTCTCTCGCAACACACGTCTCTCTAGGAATGCTCACCAATATACCCTGAAGCCCGCTTTCAGACGGACTGTCAAATAGAGAGAATCTTTCATTAACCGAAGCACACAAATCTGGAATTCCCGGTCGGATTCGGTCTTCCCCCCTCAATACAACATGTAAGTATTTAAGATCACTGTCCATCGACATCTCCTCCATCCCTCTTTCTACGTTCTGACCGCACTGTGTCGCCGACACAGTAAGGTTATTAGACCTTGAGCGCATTTTTTTTTTTTTTTTTGTTTCGAGGGCTTCTACTATCTATTGGATGTAGAGCTAAGAGATCCGGCACACACCACGTCGGCGCCAAGGGTGCGCCAGCGTGCGGGAGCAAAGGCGGGGACAGTCGCAGAGAAAATGCTCTGCCACGTCATCCTCCTCGCAACATGCAGCGCAGCACAAGTAGGCGTCTCACTGATACCAAGAACGCAGAAATGCTTAGCAAAAGTGTAAGAGTAATGGGCCGTAACGACTCCCACAAGTCTCCTGCAGTCAATTCTCCTTGCAGACATCAGACCATACTCGCTTTGTCATCCTGCATCCTAGATAATCCCTCCACCTACGGTTGTGTGTACTGAACACCTAATCGTAGGTAGACCTAGAGCGGGTTCAGGTCCGGAGAAACTCTCCTCCGAACCCATTCTAGTAAATTCATCAGAGATCTCATTTCCTGGGATCCCAGAGTGGCCTGGAACCCATACAAGCCTTAGTGGGTTTAGTCTACGGACTCTGTTCAAGAAGGTCTTGAGTTCATGTACCAATTTGGAGCTAGCTAGTTGGTTGGACACAACATTAAGTGCAGCTTGGCTGTCATTGCAGACGCATATGCCCCTTCCCCTGCACCTGTGCTTCACACTAGAGTGTATGGCCATTAGGATAGCGTATATCTCTGATCGAAAGAGAGACGCATATTTTCCCAAGGATAAGTGTAGTCGGGTGTTTTCGCGCTCAAAAAAGACCCCAGCTCCGGACTCCCGCCCAGATCTGGAGCCATCCCCGAAAATGTGAAGACTATTCGTTCCAGGTTCAGTACCCAGCCAAAGCTATTCCTACCGCCATTCAATCTACGACATGCAGAAGGCATGTCTATGAGACAGGGGTCGCAGGACATTTCTTGCGCGAGTACACTGTTATTCCTGTGCGAGTTTTACCAAAAGCCAATTCCTTTTGAGACCATATATGGCTTTTAGAGCACACCCAAGGGGTGGATGGTTCATCATAACATCTAGAGCAGCGCCCGGCGTTTTGGTGGATGCCCCTGAGTTTGGTGAAAGAGGCTACGACTTGTTTGTTTTTAAGCTTGTTCCACCAGACAACCGATGCATATGAGATTATCGGTTTTATCATTGCCGTGTAGATCCAGAGGACCTTAGCCGTCCATAAACACCATGTTTTGCCAAAGGCACCTTAGCATTGCCACAACGCTCACAGCGCTTTGATGGTTTTTGACTCAATAGGCTTTGACCAAAGTAGCTTGCAGTCTAAGATAACTTCCAGGTACTTAGCTTCCTTGGATATCGGGATGGAAATACCTTTTAGCACCAGCTGAGTCATGTCAGTATTTTTCCTCCTTCTCGCGAAGAAAACGACATCAGTCTTGAGAGGATTAACTGACACTCAATTTTTCGTGCACCAATCATCGATCACATTTAGCGCCGCCTTGAGACAGCTTTGGAGAGCTCTGATGGTAAGCCATCTGATCCTGCGGCCTTGTTGTTCTTCAGCTTCTGAATAGCTGTGCCGACTTCTTCGATGCTGGATGGGAGGACTACTTCAGCGGCTGGAGTTGGAATTTCCTCGGCCCCTACCACTCTCTCTAGGTAATGCTCATTAAGTAGCTGCTGGAAATGCTGCTTAAATACATCCACTATTCCCTGTGGGTCGGTGACTAGAATACCCTCGCAGTTTCGAAGAGCCTGGGTGCCCATTTTGAAGCCTCCTGCGAGGTCTTTGGCTTTCTTGTAAAAGGCTCGTGTTTTATGGTTATCCCTAGACTTCTCGACATCCATAAAATGGGAGGCTGCGACGATTCTTTTCTTTTGTCGCAGTAGTTTTTTTCCTCCCTTCTTCTGGCTCGGTACTCTTCTCTCGCTGCCCTGGTTTTTCTCTGCAGCGCCTGTTGATACGCCTCGTCGGTTGCTGCCTTTTTCTGTTCACACCCGCCGTCATACTATGGGTTTCTTTTTAGGGGTGGTAGGTATCCTAAGGTGGTTTCGGCTACTTCCCGAATGGCTGAGCGGCTATGCAGCCACATATTATCGGCATTTGCGTTCGACAGAGGCATACCGTAGAGTCTTTCGCTCGGCTGCTCCCTGTAGACTCTGGTAACCTCCGGTGTGCTCAGGCGCCCAATGTCGAACTTCCTCCTGGTGGGCTGGTGCAGCTTTCCGACATTGGACAGCCGAGCTCTGAATCTTGCTGCTACGAGGAAGTGGTAAGAGTCGATATTTGCCCCTCTGAATGTTCGCACATCCAGGATGTTTGACGAGTGCATTGCGTCAATGAGGGCATGGTCAATTTGGTTGGCGGTTCGACCGTTCGGAGATCGCCAGATTGCTGTGTGGATTCGCTTAGGAGAGAATCTTGTGCTACTTATCACCGCAATACGAGCTGTCGCAAGGTCCGTGAGTCGGAAGCCGTTATCTGTTGTTGTATCGTGGAGGCTGTGCTTTCGGATCACTCCGCCAAGGGTGTTCTCCTTACCGATTTTGGCATTGAAATCGCCGAGCACGGTTTTAACATCGTAATCCGGACAAGCTCCGTAGGCGTTGTCCAGGAGGTCATAGAAGTCCTCCATGATAGGGTCTTCCGCCTCTTCGGTAGGGGCGTGTGCACATACATATAAGGCTGATGTTATAAAATCTGCCTCTGATGCGGATCACAGCCAGGCGATCACTTATGGATTTAAAGTCGATGACTTTCGACCTTAACCGCATTCCCACGACAAATCCGCATCCCAGTAAGTGCAATCTTTTGTGACAGCTGTAATAAATGTCGCAATTTTTCTTCCACACTCTCCCTCAGCTATTACCTAAAACTTACAATTTGACTGTCTGAATGACAACTCGTTCACAGACATGTCGACTATGTAAGTACTCGTGTGATCACGTCACTCCTTTTCAATAATTTACTTGGAACTGTGCTGCCTGTTGGTAAGACAAGCGATTACTGTCAGCTTATTGTCTGATTTGATTATCATCTGTCAATATGCGATAGGCCCTCAACAGCTGTTAACGAGTCGTTTAAACAGTTTTGCATTTGTCAAAATCTGGCATGCGCCACTATAAAACAAATGTCCAAACGAATTCGCTCAAAAGAAAAGAGAACGTCTCTATAGTTAATGTCATCACCAATAGCTGCCACTTTGACATAATATCATCAACTTTGGCAGAAAATTTATTGTCTACATAAGGTATTTGTTGACATCATTAACTCAAGGCCAAATATTATGGGAGACATTCCGGGAAAGAACACCATATGTACAAACCACACACTCGAACGTTTCCATCAAGTGGGTACCAGGCCTAACCACTCTTTATATGGCATGATGTACTTACTATAAAATCTCCAACATTAAAAACGTACGACTTACTATAAAACTTTACAACTTACTATAAAATCTGCTACGTTAAGAAAATGCGTTAGTGGGACAAGGATGGCCGTCGTTTACGTATTGTTGTTATACTCTTTTGGCGTCGACACAACACACCAGCAATTTACGACTTACTATAAAACTTTACAACTTACTATAAAATCTGCTACGTTAAGAAAATGCCTTAGTGAGACAAGGATGGCCGTCGTTTACCTATTGTCGTTATACTCTTTTGGCGTCGACACAACACACCAGCAATTTATTCAGCTCCAACGCTTTGACAAACAAGAAAAGCTTTTTATGGTAAGCTCTTCTTACATTGACAACTGTTTTTTGGCTAGAGTAAAACTGATATACCTCTCACCACTCTATGGCTAGATGTCGGTCTTCTTCCTCGCCCATAAAAAATCTATCAGGCAAAAAGGAAAGGAACAAGTTGCAGTACTCGTACCTATAAAAAGGATCGAACGACAGCCTCGCGTCTAGTCTATCATCCAAAACGCGATCTATGTATTCACGTACACCAAGATCAAGAACATTTTCAGCTTTTTTTGTTTGTACGAAATGGAAAGATTCCTCGGATCATACTCATCCGACTGCAATAGCCCAACAGACTCCGAAGAGAGTCCAACAAGGACACTTGAAAAATCCAACCATATCTACGACGCTCTCCGTGACCTATTAAAAAAAATGCAAACCTGTACAAGATGCAAGAAAACTGCCCTCACCCCGGTTAACAAGGAGCAATCCACACAGTATATAGGTAAGCAGACGTTAAAGGTGAAACCATTTTCTACGGAAGAGCTGATGAGGTTAATTATGAATTTTCTGATCAACTCACTCACGCCTGTGAGAATCCTAGATGACCCGGCAATTCAACGCTTATTTATAGACGTCCGGACAACTGAACGCGATCTGGAACAGATCAATAGTCAGGCTATGGCAAAACTTCTGAACGAAGATTTCAATTGTGTCATCGAAAACCTAATGTATAAACTAAATAGCGCCATTCGAGTATTCTACAGCGTTAATGAGTGGACGAACTTGAGACTGGAAAGGGCTTTGGTCATAACAGCTCACTGGATCGATGAAAATTTTAATCGAAAATCCGCTACCTTAGGCATTAAACGTACTTATCGCACACGAGACCCAATGGCTGTGAAGCAAATTCTGGACGAGATTCAATACAAGTACTGCCGGGGGAATATTCAATATACCACAACGCAAAACCAGAGTAGTCCATCTATGCTCAGCGCGTTAAGTGGGTATAATGTATCCGACTTGTTAGCTGATGAAACGTATCCATATAGATGGGACTGGGACTTTGATTTTTCCGACCCGAAGAATTTCTCTTTGGCAAATTTAGGTCTCGAAACAAACTTGGACGAACTGAGACTATGTAATGAAGATCTTAGGGAATTGAATCTCAATGTGATGTCCTGTCCTGGTAAGAACTTAAACTTGTACATGCTAGTAGACGTTGCTGCAGCAATAACTAACCTCGTACCGCACCTGAGGCAGCATGTAACTTCTGTAGTCAAATGTGAACGTCTCTGGATTAATCCACATTACCAACGCATAGTGAAAGACTTGACCGGAATTACTCCAATTATTCCTCTGCCCTATGAATGGCTGTCAATCTACCATGGTATTAAGGACATCATTACAGTTAAACTACATATGAACGATATTTGTGCAGCTTTACGTATCAATGAATTTGATGGAGTTTCACTGATCGACTGTGCTTACTTGGAAGAACACATAGCCTGTATGAAGCCTTTCGCTCAAGCCCTCGAGGCTCTACAAAATCCCGAGCACAGCTTCTTTGGGTCATTAATACCAATTTTATTCCGTCTTCGTGCCGAGGTATATCAGTTGTCCACCCAAAAATGGCCATTCGGACACGAACTATTATTGGGCATGCTCATTCGAAGTCTTGATTCAGGCTTTGCTGAATTCTATAAATTTGGTTCAAAATACGCTCTAAAGGCTGGTATTGCTGCCCTATCCCATCCACTTTTCAAGAACTATTGGCTCCTCGATATTGACTCGGAAACACAAACCAAAATCATGACTGTATTCAGAGACGCTGTACGCAGAGAATTACTTCAGTTACCAATGACAGAACGGATTGTCAAAGGACTCAACCAACACGAGATCACTTTGTCCGAAGATCAATTTTTCAGTTTTAACGGTTGGAATAGTACCAACGAGAATCAAAAATTAACTGAAATTCAGATTCAAACGTTTTTTAAGTGCAACGATACCAATTTGAATTGCTTGATACACTTCTCGGTGATTAGGAGTGTATTTATGAAGTATAACGCCCCGGTGTCGTCGTTCAGTTTTATAGAGACAACTATAAGCCAGGAGTTGATCCACAAATTCATAGTAACAAGGACGAAACGCGAACAACACGTCGAGAGGAGAATTCTACACAAACTGAACAAGTACATTTGACGAATGAAGGTTTTCTGAATTTTTAAAAAAATGTAAGTTTTCTGTTTTTAAGAAAAAAAGTAAAGCCAAAGGAAAACAACATTTAAGTCTTATTGATTGATTGCTTACCTTAGGGCTTGTCTGAGACATGTCAGGCGGGACTAGGCTAACATAGGTTTCTAGTGTTCGCTTCCATAACCATAGGGGGCTTCAGAAGACGTTTTAGCTGAAAAATCCATTGCTCATTATATCCCCATCAGGGGAATCCTTACTCCAAACCTGATTGACGCGAATCGCCTATGGTGCCAATTATGCGCAGTCCCCCAACGAACGCACAAACCTATATCAACCCACCAAAATTCCATTGAAGTTGATTTAGCGATTGTTCAAAACGGCAAAGGACGAGGCAATTCCTTGTATCCACATCTATTGCCTTATACTTATACGAGTAGTAGCGTACACCCAATTATGATTTATTTGCCAGGTGGCGGAAGGAGCAGTCGGTATTGGTAGTGGTTTGTGATTTATGACGTACGCTTCCACTGTATACGGACGAATCAAAATAATTCAATAATGCGTAGCCTTTCTTCCCCTCACGCTGTTAACAATAAATTATGGCTAAAGATAAATTGGTTATAAGGTCGATGGTATTCGAGCGGATTTTTGGAATGGTAATGGAGTGATAATTGAGAAGCCAACGTTCGGACGAGCACGATGAAAGGAAGTATCGTTTACTTACTTACTCGCATACTTCTTAGGTGACGCTACAGTTCGGGGTGAACCTGACCAACAACCAACAAGTCCTTCCAGCTAGCACGATCTTTTGCTAACTGTTTTCAGTGTCGCACGCCACCTGCTTCCGCCACCTTCGATGCGGCCGTCCTCTACAATGTCGTCTCTCAGAGTGGACTCTACTCTACATAGTCTTGCCATCTTAGACGTAAAACCCGTCATACTACACCGATGTCGCTTCTCCCCCACCCTCCGTCAACACAATGATATAGTCCAAGCCTCTGTGCCGTAGAGGCCGGGATGATTAGGGTTTTATAGGGGGTCACCTTATTTTTCGTCCGCTTGAAAAATGGTTAAATTTCATTGCGTTTCCGCAGCGTTACCAGTTTCAAACAAAGAGCTTCTTTGAGTAGTCTGCTCTTCTTAACTAATTCTATCGACTTTTCGGTGATTGGTGAGGTGCAGTTCCGGAACAGAACTTCTCCTGGATCTAGGGTTCAATCACAGCATTCTTACCGTACACTCCACATATTTTTCTACATGTTTTTTGCAGAACTTTACAGAACTCAATTAACCATGAACGTTTTTGGGCGATGATGACATTCGATGTGGATTAAACTAACGACGGTGAGCGGATTAACGTGCTTCGACTTTGGGTAATGAAGCACCATCTCCAGCCAATGTGCTACAAGAGGCGTTTCGTGAAGCTCGTCTAAAGTCGGTTGGTCGATCCCCTGTTTATGGAACCACTTTGCGCGTCATAGGTAGTTAAGACGCTGAATGTCAGTCAGGTCGTTGAGGAAGTAGAATCATAAGAATCATTTCCTACTTTGGCAGAAGGCCGGACGGGCGCAGAGCAGGTGTTGAATGAATTCATCCTCCTCCTCGTCTTCGCAGCTACTGCAGAAGTTATTCGAAACTTGCCCTAGTCTTTATGCCTGACTGCCAATTAGGCAGTGACTAGTGATGACGCCAACAATTTTGTTGATGTCGTTTCGTTTTAGGGGACTAATCCCTGAGTTCGCTGACGATCAAGTCGATGCCAGATTTGCCCGGTGGTTTTAGGCAGGTATGCCCTTGGCCCCATCATAGGTTCATCTCGGTTGATTCGATAGTTTTAGTTTAAAGGCTGCTAATGATATACCTGCGCGTACTATGTTTGTTTACTGCGTCGTTCCTTGTCTGATGATCACGTCAGCTCTTTCATTTTCTGAAATATAGCTGTGCCCTGGTACCCATAAGAAGTGTATGTTAAACTGTTCGGCCATCTCGTTAAGAGATAGGCGGCAGTCGAGGCTTGCTTTAGAATAGACACAAGTCTCTATCTATTTCAGGGCAGCTTGGTTGTCAGTAGATAACACGTTCCACTTTAGCCCAGACAGGGCTTCCTTTACTGCCAACATATCCACCCGAAAGACGCTGCAATGATTCGGTAGTTTCAAGGCGTGACTTAGGTTTAATTGTTTGCTGAATATCCCGCATGTTGAGATTGTGGAGGGACCACTTCTGCAGACTGTATTATGGCGATGATAGTCAAAATGCCGCCGTCAGGCAGAACGAACCATTCACAATGGATGGAGACGAAAGAGAATCCCGTCCACCCGTCCTAGACAATGTTAAGATAGCGATATCGAAACTTAAGTCTTATAGAGCTGCCGGAGCAAACGGAACTGTTTAAAGCAGCTGGCGATCAGTTGGTTAGGAACATGCACCAACTCATCTGCAAGATATGGTCGGAAGAATGCATGCCCGATGAATGGAATCTCAGCATCGTTTACCCGATCCATATGGAAGGAGACCCCTTTGACTGCGCCAATTACAGAGGGATAAGTCGCCTGAACATTGCGTACAAAATCCTCTCTGCCGTACTGTGTAAGCGCTGAAACCGTTCGTGGACAATCTGATAGCTTCCTACCAGTGTGGCTTCGGCCAGAAAAATCCACGATAGATCAAATATTTACACAACGGCAGATTTTGGAGATGACCCATCTTTTTGTCGACTTTAAAGCCGCATATGACAGTGTTTATAGAGACGAACTATACAGAGCCATGTCTTGTTTTAACATTCCTGCCAAACTCATTAGACTGTGCAGAATGATGACTATGGAGAATTCCCGCTGCTGCATTAAGGTCGGAGGTGAACTAACCGAGACCTTCGATGTTAAAAAAGGTTTTAGACAGGGTAATGCACTGTCATGTGATTTCCTTAACATCATACTTGAAAAGATCGTGCGGGACTCTGCGGCCAATACAAGAGGTACGGTCGACTCCAAGTCAACACAATCGCTTGCCTACGCAGATGACATTGATGTTATCGGACGGACAAAGCGAGACGTCAATGAGGCGTTCGCAAGCATTGAAGCAGAAACAGCTAAAGTGCGTCTAAGGGTAAATGGGGACAAGACCAAATATATGCTATTATCAAAGAATGCCGCGCAAAACCGGCGTCTTGGTCAGAACGTCACCTTCGGCAGCTATATTTTTGAAGTAGTCAAGAACTTCGTCTACCTTAGCTCGATAGTGACAAGCAGCAACGACACCAACGCTGAGATAAAACGCAGAATAAGAGGCAACTGAGTAGTAGAACCCTCTCTCGAAAAACTAAGGTAGCCTTAATCATCCCGGTATCTACGGCGCTGAGGCTTGGACGTTATCAAAAGCGGATGAAGAGGCTTTTGGGCGTTTCGAGAGAAAAATTCTGCGTGCAATCTTTGGCCCCGTTTGTGTAAACGGAGAGTGGAGGAGGAGATTCAACCAAAAACTGTATGAGCTGTACAGCGACATCGGCCTAGTTAGACGTCGGACCCAACGTCTAAGTAGGCTGGGCCATGTAGAGCGAATGGAAATTATCACTCCGGCCCGAAGAATCTTCGACACCAACCCCGAGGGACGACGCAGCAGACGGCCGCGACCGCATCTAAGGTGGCGTGCACGGCTGGAGGGGCTTGTTGGTTGAGGCCCTGGTTCACCCCGAAATGTAGCGCCATTTAAGTAAGTAAGGATATCCCGTTACCTGCTCTGTCCTTGGTTTTGACCCATCAGTGTCAAAGTCCACATAACCCTTGGTAGGTTGCGCTTGTCGAGATCAGTACTGTCTTTCAGGGTATGTTGTCTTGAATTTTTTCTCAAAGACTGTGTTGGGCTCAATGTAGTCGGAGTTTCCTGCCAAAGTTATCCTGTTGTTCAGGATAGAGTCCATTTTGAGTTAGCTCTAATTTGGCTGCTTGTCGTGGATATCAACTGGGGTTATGGCCTCCGTTGGAGTAGACCTTAGGGATCCACACCCCTGCTAAGCTCTGTTCTTGTTATGCCTGTGCAGTCCACCAGTATGCCACACGATACATTAGAGTAGGTCTAACAACTATGATGTACAACCATATGGATAATTTTGGGTTGAATCCCTATTTTTTCCCTAAGGCTCTCTTGCAAGTGTACAGAGCTATGGTTGCCCTATGGACTCGATTGGTTGTATTGCCCTTCCAGGTTAGTTACCTATTTAGTATAAATGATATTTGACACTAGAAGAGTACGTTGGGCTTGTATCGATTGATGCAAAGAGAAGTTGGCAAAATTCAGTCGTGGTATTTCAAAAGTCGCCTGTAAGATCGTGATAGCGTAGCAACAAATCATGGGTTTACGCATATAGGCCCGATGGGCCTTTCAAGACGAGCCGCATCCAACAAAAGTTGTTCGCTCACAAAGCATTCGAAGCAATTGGTCGCCTGTTCATTACCAAAGCTTCCTTAGTTGGGAAGCGATTGGATCGAGGAGACTTAGAGCTTTTCATCAGCCTTAGGTTAGGTTTGGTAAGTGGGTGCCCTAATGACGAAAAGTCGAGGCTCACTTAGACTACGTAGAGTCCATTGTTCTCAATTAATTTATTTAAGCCGTTGATACCTAGACACTTACCGTTGAGCTGGACCATCTAGACGAGAATAAGACTCCTAGTATTCTGGTCAACCCAATGTTACTAACCCCTTCTAGTAACGAAAGGAAGTATCTTCCTAGGAATACATTCCTTTTTTGGACCAGAGCCGGACATTCGCACAGCAGGTGAGAGAAGTCATTGTAGGGCTGGCCTAGTCGAGCTGCATGGTAAGATAGCATGCAGTGTCCGGTGACGGCACCGACGTCTTATTATAGACGGGCCAAGTCGATCTCGCCGTTGCGCATGTGTCTAAGTGACACCATCGCTTATTGGCTTTCAGTAATAGCTCCGTCTCTATCTCCCTGTAGAGGGCACTGAGTGGCGTTTTGGCCTCGGTTGAGATCCGCCCGAAATTTGCACTTCATCACAGCCTAGTCAGCTCGTCCGCCCTCGCGTTTCCAGAGACATTCACATGACCAGGTACCAGCAAAGGGACACCTCGTTTACATTCGATATCTCTTCTAACCTCTCTTAGCAGAGTTTGACGAATTTGGATCTTATCCATGCTGTCTGCAAAGCCTTAATGGCTGCCTGGCTGTCAACATAGATGTCGATCCTTTCTCCTGAGAGATTCTCTCTGCTAATCAGGTCTGCCGCCTGCTTGATTGCGAAGACCTCAGCTTGGAAAACACTGCATCCATCATCGAGCCTATAGGAGCGATGTATATCCCGAGACTCAAAATAGACTCCGGCACCTGTGTCAACATCCATTTTAAATCCGTCGGTGTAGATTGCCAGTTCATTTTCCGTGCGTACCATATCATCGGTCCATTCCTCCCTGGGGGGAATTCCAATAGAGAATCTCTTCTCCCAGGAAGGAAGTCGGGTGACATAGTCCGTTACGGTTCTAAATCTCGAAACGGCCCATCGATCCAAGACTGTTGCGTGTCCGTGAGGACTCTTTTTTCAGGGACCGGATTCTTGTAGTCTTAGCGCAGTTCTGGTTGCGACGCTCTCGCAGTATATATCCAAGGGTGGGAGATTCAGCTTAACTTCAAGGGCACCGTTGGTGTGGACTTCATAGATCCCGTCACCGCCAGACAGCCTGCCCTTTGAACCTTTGACACACACCAGACAACCGAGCCATAGACTAGAATTGGTCTTACCACCCCTGTGTATAACCAATGTACCAACTTCGGTCTGAGGCCCCATGTCTTTCCAAAGGCGACCTTGCGCGAATATAGTGCCACGTATTCCTATTTGATTCTTTCTTCAATACATTCTTTACAACTAAGCTTGGAGCCTAAGATTAAGCCAAGATATTTGGCAGGTTTTCTAGGGATCACATCGTTAACATTCTTACTGGGGTAGGTGTATCTTGATACAGATCTTTTCCTTGTGAAGAGTACTATCTTTGTTTTCGCCAGATTTACTCGCAGGCCTCGCGAGATCGTCCCCAACTTAGTCTGTCGCTGAAAATTTTGGAAATTTTCCAGAAATTAGGATGACAATGTTGTTGGCGTAGGCCGTGAAATTAAAAGCATCCGTCTCTAGAATCTTGACCATTCCATCGGCTACAAGGAGCCATAGGAGGGGTGACAGAACGCCACCTTGTGGTGTACCTTTATTTACTCTCACCCTTCCGCTTGCTCTCCCCATCGCCGAATTCATTATACACTATTGCTGGACACTATTGCCTCGGTACTAAGGTTATTAAAAGCACCCTCAATGTCTAGGAAGGCACCTAGAGTAAATTCCTTGATATTGAGCGATTTTTCTATCATTAGTCAGGCTTACTGGAATTCGAGAAAGCGTCGTCGATGCAAAAAAAAAAAACTTACAAATGCACAGAACTAAGGCTTTCTCGCACAGTTTTTTGGGAGATTTGTCATGTGCGAAGGCTTTAAAGCATGGTTCGTCAAGCAAAATAAATGCGATAGCTTAACAGCACTCACAGCTGGCCATAAAATGTTCATACATTTCAACAGATAGGCTAATGAAGTTCCAAACTAACAACCGTCAACATTGCAATTGGACCGGAATACGACTTTACTAACGACGACTTAAGAGCCATACCACTAAGTCTTACGAAGTGCTTGCCAAAGTCTATTTTTTTCTCTTCCCATTTCTCTAACCCCACTCATGCGGTCAATGTGTCACGTACATCCGCTTACATTCATAACATCCAACATAACCAACGCCTTTCCCTCTATGCAGGCCAATAAAAAGGAGTAAAGCCAAAACCAGCGAACGTCATAAAAACATGCTTTTCAATGTACTCGTCCTTGCAGGACATGAACTAACAGCCACTGGCATCCAAAACGATTCTTTCCCTCTCTCTGTATGCTGTAAACATTGATTGCTCGATTGCCTTCAACATAACCTACGTACCCATCGAAGGGCGCTTTATATGTCCACCGAATCCTCCACAACTCCACTCGTCCTTTACCGGCAAGCTATAGTTTATCCTCGACAAACGAAAGGGCGGACAAAAAAAAAGAACAAAAAACGTACGACTAATAAAAATCCGATTATGCTGGAACGACACTGATGGAGTTTTGATGGCGACTAATATGTCGTTACTGGGACTATGGTCGGTTGGACATGCTTTATGGCATCGCTTGTTTGTATGCAGTTCCATGCTTGTTTCGTTTTTCAAGTAGCTTGCCGGCCGGTATGGATTCCTTGTCTGTAGTCCTTGATTGTAGATTTTGTCCCCCCCTTTAAATAACGAGACGGGTTTTAATTGGCTCGTGAGTGGAGAGACCGGGAAAATGAGGTTAAGAAGATTGTAGTGTAGTAAAAACACGTCAAAGTTGCCGTGCTTTAGATCGTTGGTTTATGGCAAAAACCGCATCGTTGTTGGTGGTTTAATTAGAAGTAAGTACAGTATCAAAGGAGACCGTGTCGGTTAGCCAATTATACAGGCTTTTGATCCTAAACAAGTGGTGAGAGGCAGGTCAAAACAACAAGTCATAAGGTCCTATAAAAGTGCTATAATTTTTTTAACTTTTCAAATGGTTCTATCAATCACGAGGAACTGCTTTAATTCAAGCACGTGTTTGAATGCTTTTATTGAACTATATACCTTTCACTCTTTACCACCAAGGAGAAGCCATAATTTTACAAATAAGACCGCCTGTCCTGGCAATATTTCGAAAGCACGCTCAGTCCTCATACCTATACACGTTCTGGCTCATAAATATTTCAAACAATCAAATATAGGTGATGCGTAGGGACATTTTCTTCCTAATAAAGCCCCTGTATATGCCTAGGGAGCAATCCCCTCACATCCGTTTCAAGGATAATAAATGTACGAGTATAGATGCTCATCCTCATCGTTTTCCTCCCCTCCTCCTGTTCAGCTTTTTGTTGGTTAGGAAGGAATTAAAGTGTTTTCCTCTTCAAATTAAAATCACCTGAAGCTCCTTACCCATGACATTCATATCTGAATAACAAAAAGGGAGATAAGCATACCAAGAATATATAGAATACACTGGCTCGTTAGAGGAGACGCCAGACCCAATGCTGGAGGGATGAAATGATAATTTTTCTCAAATGAATATTGTCGTAAATTATTCCAGTACAGGTGTCTAGTAAATAAGAGCAAGGAGTTTTTGGGCTTCAGCTCTGGCTCATGTAAAAGTGACATATGCCTTTCCATTCGCCGCATTATGTAGACTTTACTTCCATGGGGATGAACATTTTTCATGCAAAGTGTAGGAGGTAGATCCAAAACGACTAAGGGGAACAAATAGCCTGATTATCGGAGGGTTAGAAAACGAATCTGAAGGGCTTGTAAAAGGTGAATGTAATGTCCAACCAACCGAGACTTATGCGGTATCATGTAGGAAACTTCGTTTAGAAATGAACAGTGTCCTTTTATTTACCATAACACGAAAAAAAAATTGTCATTTGCGTTAGCTTAAGAGCTCGTTACTCAAAGAAAATTTAATCGATTTTCGAGAAATTTGACCATGTCATCAAGCATTTACTAGTGAAGGTTTTAGCTGAATATTATCGAAATCGAATATGGAATTTATGAGATAAAGGGCAACAAATACCCCCATAAGCCATAACTCAGGTTCTAACACTATTTTCTTCTAAAACGTTAAATGTTCCATCGATTTCATAGAATATTGGTAGACTTGAATGCCGTTGTATACTAAATGTCATACGGTATTCACAACTGTCCAAATGGTTGAGAGGATGGCTCTTCAGACTGGTCTTTTTGCACTGACCACAGATTTCTCTTAAAGTAATCTCCTTCCTTCGTAGCTTAGCCATACACCTCTACAGCTAGGAGAAACGCCCTTCTTTTCTCTGCGGGGTTTTACGAATAAAGGGATTTAGGTTCGCAATTGCTTCCAAGGCTCTTCAAATGATCTCACTTCACTCATTAAATACACCAGATATACTGTCGATGACCTCGTAAGTATAATGTCGAATGTACTATTTCCTAAGTTCCTACCGTCTTAAGTCTTCTTAAACTTCACCGCTATTTAGAGCTACATTAAGGAAAGGTGTTAGGTGAGAACTACCGAAATTGCAACGATCGCGGAAAACTATAAGACGACCTGCTAATATAAGGGCTTGTTCAGTATAGCATACCTAGCCAGGACCAGCCCAAGTTAAGGTATCATAAAAAAAAAATTAAAAGTTGTCAATATAAAGATTGTTCCTGAAGGAACTGGTAAGTTTCAGGCATTAATTGTGTCGAGTAGCGCCGTTTCGTTGTAACCAAAAGTCCTTCACAACCATATCATGCAGTTTGGCCAAAATAAACTGGTAACTACTGAGGGATAAGGCTCTACATTGAAAGTAATAGCAATGCCATAGTCGTTTGTTGGCCCACAATCCACACCAAGCAGTGCCACATGTTATTCCTCGTAAACATTGGCACCCAATCACACCAAATCATCAAGATGTTTTTTGCCAAATTTGGGACCCCTCGGAGCTGCTCTGAAACCCCAAAAGCCATCAAGCGATCACATCATGAACGTTCACGATCGGTCAGTTGGACTATATATATTCGCATTTAGGCACATATTATGATGCAATGTTCCCTAAGTTGGACCTTGTCTTTGTCTTTTCAGGCCAGCAGCCCATGGAGGGTCTCAGCCTGAGTTAGTACAGCCTTGCATTCTATGTCTTGCGTCCGCGCTCACTTGGTTTTTATACCGGCGGTTTGGTCCCCACTTCTTCTCGAACCAGGAGGCTTGAAATCGAAAACCCTCTTAGCTTGAGCATTGGTGTCCATATGCTCAATGTGGCCGAGCCATTGTAGTCGACGGATTTTTGCCTTCCGGACTATATCCACATTTTTGTACAGCTTATAGAGTTGGCCGTTATGTCTTCTCCTTCATTCGCCTTCCTCGCAGGCAGGACCGATTATCCGTTGCAGAATTCTTCTCTCGAAAGAACCAGGGATCAGCTCTGCTGTCCTGCTTATCGTCAAACTTTCGGCTCCATATAGCAGGACTGGCAGGATAAGAGTCTTAATTCTTTGGGACAAGAGTTTGGACCCTAGCTGTTTTGACAGGCCGCAGTAGCAGCGGTTGTCGCTGCCACTATCATGTCATTCGTGGAGTATATATTTGCCCCGAGGTATGTGAACTCCTTCACCACCTCGAATTTATAGCTGCCGATCGTTATGTTTTGTCCTAGGTGATGGGGTAACGGACAGCATATACATATTTCGTCTTCTCTTCACCGATGTGAAGACCAGCTCGTTTCGGCTGATCTTCAATCGCCGTAAAAACTTCCACAATGGTGCGCTGGGAACTTGCGACAATATCAGCATAGTCTGCATAGTCCAGCAACTGGACCGATTTGTGGAAGATAGCGCCTTCCGTGTTCACGTTGGCCCGCCGCACTATTTATTCCAATACGTGATTGAGAAAACCGAATGACAACGCATCTCCTTGCCGAAATCCGATGCAAGTTTCAAAAGGCTCAAAGGTTCTGGAGCCGAACTGCACGGCAGCGCATCGAGTGCTTGTTAGCGTGGCAGATCCGGATCAGTTTACCCGGAATCCCGTATTCAGCCATCGCGTTTAATAGGACCTTTGCGATGAATACCGTTAATGCGGCTTTAAAATCGATAAAGAGGTGGCGGGTACTGATTTGAAACTCGCTGATTTGGCCTTTTTGCCGGGTGAGAAGCCGCACTGGTATGTGCCGATTAGTGCGGTGCAAAACGGCTTTAGACGTTTACATCATATATCCGATAGGATCTTGTTAGCGGCATTGAGCAAGGATATACCTCTGTAGTTTTTGCAAGACGGAGGATTCCCTTTTTGTAGATTGGTCATATAGAGCCGGTATTCCAGTCATCGGACACGCATTCGTGATCTGATGCGTGCTCCTTACCAGAATATCGCCTCTAGCTTTGAAGAGCTCTGATAGTCATCCATCCGAGCCTGCGGCCTTGTTGTTCTTCAGCTTTTTAATAGCTCTGCCTACTTCTTCAATACTGAAAGGGGGGGAAGCTTCGTCGACTGGAGACGTGATCTTTTCGTCCGCTCCCACTCTCTCTTTTCCATGCCCGCAGCCGCTTGGAAATGTTGCTAGATGGCATCCACTATTCCCTGTGGGTCGGTAATAAGATTGTCCTCCAAATTTCGAGGAGCCTGGATGTCGTTTTTAAAATCCGCTGCGAGGCTTTTGGCTTTTTTGTAGAAGCCTAAGTTGGAATCTCCGAAAAGCCAACTTCTAAAATGCGTTGTGGAACTAAATTCTCCTGCATTCTCTCACGGATAGCGACAAAGTCTTGGGCAAATTTCAGCGTTTCGTTAACGTACAGCTGTTGTCAGGATATTTACTTAGACTGGGAACATGTAACTTGTGAAACGGCGGCAACACGTTCATCGTTGCAAAAATGAACTCCTATTTAAAATGGGATCGTTTTCACATAATGCTCGACGCTCTAACTTACCACTATGATCCTGAGTGACAGAAAAATAAAATTGCAAGGGAATTTACAACAAATAAGACAACATGTCCAGATCTCCTCGTCCCTTTTGGACACTCCTTTTCGCTACTATACTCGTGTCTAGAAAAACTTACCTCGAATTGGAACAACTTTTTAAGCACAACAAATAGGTCAAAGGTAGCAGAGTACCCTCTTAAAATGAATCAAATTTTATATCTCAGTAACCAAAGCTTCAATAAACACGACCGAGCATACAAATAGTATACCCTGAAACGACCTCCTATTTATCTTGCTCTCCAAAGATTAACAGCAGCATCTCATCATAAGTACCATCATGTAGCCTTGTCATCAATTTGCCAACAACCTAAAGGTCGTCTAGATCCCACACCACAGAGCGTTCCATTTGCACTTATTAATTCCCCACTAGTCGCTAAAGTATCGAAAATCTACAAAATCTCGAAAATCTCTATTTACACGAAGCTTTCGACTTGAAACTACTAAGAATCATCACCCAAAACACAACAACAATGAATCGACAAATGTTTACCGGATTGGTTTCGACTCCAGCAATCAATCGTATCCCATTCTTCTATGTTACCATCACTCAGTGTGTTTGTGTCAATAAAACGAGTGGGTCACTCTAGACCTATTTTGTATTCAAATCGTCTACACGAGCCTAAAAATGGCCGACAAAGGACCAAAAACAAAAACAAGGATTCAAAAGGAATGCATACAGTGCGGCAAGGATGAGGAAAAACTTTACGCCTCCCACCCCCTGTTTCGGGTTGTGGAAGTTGTTTTGGCCCTTCCTTCTTACTCACCCCCATCCTCACTAGCATAGTGTATGGCTCGAGTAATCATCTATGCCATAAATGCCGGGCGGAAAGGAGAACAAAAAAACAATATCTGAAGTCCCACCTCAAACTTCGAAGCGGAAAATTTGTCTCCCGAGCTAGAGATAAGGTACAGTTCTTCCCTTTTTTTTTCACATATTTTTGGTTTTCTCTATTATTTCCGCCAGAAGTAAACGTTCCATGTGGTCTTTCAAGTCACCCTGGTTACCATGCCTTAGTTCATCGTGTGCGTGTGTGCTTACGTGGGGGGTCTCATCGCCGTATTTTTGTATTTCTGGTAAACTAAATGACGACGACATGCACTGAAAGTTTCGCCCATAAAATTAATCGCGCTGCCATTAAATTATGAGCTTCGTAAAACTTTGTCGTAGCGCGTCTTTCTCGAAAAATACGAAAATGAGATAGCCACCACTTACGAGGACACGTCTTCCTTCCCTCATTTCACTTCTTCTTGCTTTTTTCTTTTTTTTTGTTTTGAGTGTTTTTTCCTTCTTGTCCTTGCTAACAGTACAGATGGTTTATGGAAGTCATTCTAAGCGAATGGGAAGATACTTTTTAAGACCCAACCATCAGAGCTGTTCTATGAGGCATTGTCATGGTGCTAGTTCTCATTTGTGTCAGCTTTGGAAAGGAAGATACATTGTCTGAGATTTTTCTTACTTGCATTTAATTAGGGGTAACGGAAAATATGTTGTTTACAACATCAAGGGGTTAATAGGGGCGAAGAAAGTTGAGAAAGAAGAAATACAATTCTTTTTGTGAGGTTTACGCTCGTTTGAATTCCTATTACTCATGAACCACAAGGTGGATTTCTATAAAAATTGGACCAAAGAACATGTTAAAGTAGGTGAAAGTTTTAGCTGAGTATTATTAAAATCAGATAGAGGAGTCGGGAGTTATAAGGGTGCAACTGCATTCGTTTATCGTAAAGGGATTTTAGCTGCCAATACCCTACTAATTATTCGATTTCGAGAAAATTCAAACCATTTACTCTCTGTACTATACAGAGTACGGCGATCTTACCAAAGGTTAGGTAAGGTTAGGTTCTCCGTAACCTCGACCCCAATTCATGAAACCACTTAGTGCTTCTTAATAAATTAAGAATGACAGTAATCCTTACCGGATAAACATCAGTCTATTCGTTAAGGAATCCTAGGTAACGCTTCCTTATTGAACAGAGAGCCGGACAGGCGCAGACTAGGTGATGAATGAGTTCGACCTTCTCTTCGTCTAAGCAGCTTCTGCAGAAGTTCTTCGAAATTTGCCATTGTTTTTGTGCTTGACTGCCAATAAGACAGTGACCGTTGATGACACCAATAATTATGTAGATGTCAGTTCCATTTAGGGAGATCTGACTGTTAAGCAGAGGCCAAATTCGCCTAGTGGTGAGGCAGGTATGTCCTTAGGGCCATCTCAGCTTCGTCTCGGCCGTGACTGCGAGTTGTTTGTTGCACTGTACCTTGGTACACATAAGAAGTGTATGTTAAACTGTTCGGTCATCCCGCTAAGATATATCTGGCAGTCAAGGCTTAGTTTTCAAGTGTACACATGAGACTCCAGCGATTTTAAGACTGTTTGACTGTCTGTGAGGATTCGAATATTCGTAATAGATATTACGTTCCACTTCAGCCAAGACAGGGTCTCTTTTATTGCTAACAGCTCCGACTGAAAAACGCTGCAATGATCGCGTAGTTTTAGAGCCTGGCTCAGGTTTAATTTTTTGCAGAATACTCCACTGTCCACCCCGTCTTTGGTTTTTGATCCGTCGGTTTTGAAGTCCACGCAGATCTGCAAGTTTGCGCTTACCGGGGCCAGTTCCGTCGGTCCCGGTTTGTTGTTTTGAATTGCTTCTCAAAGACTGTGGTGGGCTCAATGTGGTCGGAGTTTTCCGCCAAGGGTATCTTGTTGTTCAGGATGGAGGAGTGGCCAGTAATGTAGCTCGTCCATTTTGAGCTGGCTTTTAATCTGGGTGCCATGTATGTGTCTATTTGTTTGCCAAAAATATCGAGTGTGGAGTATCATGTTGAGCGCTGCGGTTGGGGTGGGCCTTAGGGTCCCAGTGATGCACATACATGCCACTCTTTATACCTTCTCGATATGCTTATGGTATGTTGTTTTGTCCAGGTCACTGCGGAGCCAAGGTAGACGAAGTCCTTAACCACCTCGAACTTATATCTGCCAATACAAACGTTGTGGCCAAGACGTTGGTGGTGAGCGTCCTTTTTTTATGACAGCATATATTTAGTTTTGCCAACTATCGCCACCTCGAACTCAATACTCGCAAACACCTCATTGACATCTCGCTGTGATCTACCTATTATGTCAATATCGTCGGCGTATGCAAGGAGTTGCGAGGATTTGAAATAGATTGTGCCTCTTGTATTGGCCAGTCATTTTTGCACAATCATTTCTAATATGATGTTGAAGAAATCACACGACGGCGGACCGCACTGCCTAAATCCTTTTTTGACATCAAAACTATCGGTAAGGTGTTCACCGCTTCGGATGGAGCAGCGAGCATTCTCCAGAGTCATCCAGCATACTCTGACGATTTTAGCAGGTATGTCAAAGGTAGACACAGCGTTGTATAGCTCGTCTCTAATTACGCTGTCGTATGCGGCTTTAAAGTCGAGAGATAGGTGGTGAGCGTCGACTTGAAATTCATTGGTTTTTTTCAGGATCTACCGTAGTGTGAAGATTTGGTCGATGGTGGACTTCCCTGGCCTGAATCCGCACTGATAAGGACCTATCAGCTTATTTACAAAAGGCTTCAGGCATTCACACAAAACCTCAGAAAAGATCTTGTAGACGATGTTAAGAGGACTTATTCCTCTGTAGTTGGCGCAGTTAGAGGGGTCTCCTTTCTTGTGGATCGGGCGTTCGCTGCTGAGTCTCCGTTTCTCGGGCATGCTTTACTCTGACCATATCTTACAGATGAGCTGGTACATGCTCCTAACCAGGTCAGACAGTCCGTCTGCGCCAGCAGCTTTATTTGACTTGAGTTTCGATGTGGCAATCTTAACTTCGTCGAGGTCAGGGGGACGGAATTCTCTGCGGACTTCGTCGTTAAGAAATGGATCATTCTGCCTGACAGCGGCATATTGTCTAACATCGCCGTTATACAGTCTGCAGAAATGATTTTTCCATATTCTCAGCATCGACTAAGATTCTATTACTGGGTGCCGGTTCTCATCCCTGCAGGCTTCCTTTCTAGCTTTATAACCTTGGAATGTTCGCTTTATCTGTTGATAAAACTTTCGAACGTCACGCCTCCAGTAACACCTCTCCAAATCCTCAATCGCGCGCTTCTCGTGCTCTTTCTTCTTTCTTCTGAGAAGCTTATGATACTCTCTTCTTTCTAACTCGTACAGCTCACGAGCTGCTCTTGTTGTTTTATGCAGTGAGGCCTTATATGCATCCTGCTTCGCTGTGTGAACCCTCCTGCACTCGTCATCGAACCAGGTATTTCTTCGTGGTGGAGCCTTGAAACCCAAAACTTCGGATGCAGAGCTTTTCAGGGCTTGTCTGCAAAGGTTCCATTGCTCTTCTATTGATAGCGTGGAGAGTTGAGGTGTATTGTAGAGCTTAACGGAGACACGATCGGTAAAAACATGAGCGGTTTCTGGCGATAGTAGTTTTCCGACGTCACAACTTTGTATTCTTGTATATCCGTAGGCGCATCTTGGGTACTACAAGATAGTGGTCCGAGTCAATGTTAGCCCCTCGGGAAGTTCGAACATCAAGAATAGTGGAGGAGTTCTGACGTCGATCGCGATGTGATCAATCTGGTTGGTTATCGATTGATCAAAAGACCGCCAGGTATCGAGGTGCGCAAAGCGCGTACTGGTTAGATGGAGATTTCGTCCCGTAGCAAGATCAATCAGCCCGTGTCAGTCATCGGATGTGGTGTCGTGTAGGCTATGATTGCCGATGACTCGTCCAAAGATATTTTTCCTACCCAGCTTAGCATTGAAGTCTCCTAGTACAATTTCGATGTCATAGCTGGGACATTGAGCATTCGTTCTGTCTAGGAGATCGTAGAACTCATCTTTGGCGGAGTCATCCTTGTCATCCGTGGGGGCATGGGGGCAGATCAGGCTGATGTTAAAAAATGTAGGCGTTCGCTCACATGCCGAAAGCTTAGGACTTTTTACCTTAGTCCACCTCGAACAGCTAATCCGCATCCGAATAATCGTTATCTTCTCTCCCTATAGCAGTCGCCGTAGTAAATATCTCCTTTTTTCATCCGCTTTATACCCGGTCCATTCCATCGCATTTCCTGGATGGCGGTTATGTCCGCTTTATAGCGGTCTAGGGTACCCGCAAGTTGTTCGGCTGCACGTGGCCTGTTTAGGGACCTAAATGTCCTTTTGTCCTTTTTTCGTTTTTTGCAAGGGTCGTCAATATAAATCCGGTCCGTTATATCCGAAGTTTGTAGTTGTTTCGGAGTTTGTGGTTTTTCTACGGTTACGGCTTACTAGGCCGTAGCCCAACCGACTAATCCTGTTTTTTGGCGCAGGAGGCTCGCCATTCGCCCTTCCCCGTCAGCAATTTCCATTGGAAATCTCCACATGGCACCACGAGGAGGGGAGGATGGGACTTACTAACAGTGCCGCAAGATGCGCGACTACGGTGGCTCTTCTTGTTTTTTAGCAGGATAGATGCTACCCCTACGAGGCCTTTGTCAGTCCTTTGCCATCCTGGCAACGACATCAGTTCCGAAATCAAACGCAGAATCACTCTTGCCAATCGCTGTTTCTTTGGGCTCAGGAGCCAATTGTGTAATAGAGCCCTCTCCCGAAGGACAAGATTGACTCTGTATATGACCCTTATCATCCGGGTCCTGCTTTACGGCGCAGAAGCATGGACACTATCAAAAGCGGATAAGGAGACCGTTGGTTGGTTCCAGAGAAAGATTTTGCACGTGATTTTCGGGCCTATAAACGCAGACGGGGGATGGAGGAAAAGATTCAACCACGAATTTTACGGGCTGTACAGCGATATGAGTCTAGTCAGGCGTCCACGGATTCAACGCCTAAGATGGCTGGGCCATGTCGAACGAAAGGACACCACAGCTCCACCCCGGAGAGTATTTGAATCCAACCCCGAGGGACGAAGAAACAGAGGACGGTCGCACTTATGATGGCGCACACTGGTGGAAGGGGACCATAGCCAACTAGGTGTATGACAATGGAAAAGGCTAGCAAAAGATCATGCTAATTTGAGGGGCATGTTGGTTGAGGCCCAGGTTGTTTTGTCCAGTACATTTCAGCAGACTACTACTACATATATTAGAATAGGTCTAACGACTGTAATGTATAGCCATAAGGTAAGCTTAGGGTTGAATCCCAAATTTTTCCCTAATACTTCCTTACAAGTGTTGAGAGCTTTAGTTGCTTTAGTTGAATTATCCTTCCAGGTTAGTTTCATACTTAGTACACCACCAAGATATTTGGCACCAGAAGAGTAAGTTAACCTGGTGCCAAGTATAGTGATTGGGCATGATTCCGGGATCTTATGCCTTCTGGTGAGCATCACAAGCTCCGTTTTCTGGGGGCTTACCCCGAGCCAATTGTGTTGTGCCCATTTGCACAGTATGGAGAATGGATATGGTGCATATGGTCATTCAATGTAGATAGATACTTGCCCGAGATGGCAATAGAAATGTCGTCAGCGTAGGAACATCATCGAGCCCTTCTTTCTCTAGTTTGGTTAGTAGTTCGTTTGCAACTTTCATTCCAGAGAAGAGGAGAGAGGAACTCTGGTAACTAATTTGAGTGTTGCTTGGCAGCCCCATTTAGAGTAGATTTCGCGTGTTGAAAGTAACCCGCCAATCAAATCTAATAGAGTCCTCCTCACTTTTAAACTTTCATTATTGCTTTCTAAGTAACGTTGTAGAAGGCGGCCTCCATATCTAGAAAGGCTGCTAATGAGTATTTTTTAAGATAGATGATCTTTCAATTTTCTCACCAGTGTTTGTATGTATGCTGCTCCGACAGATCTGTGCCTTGGAGATTACGAATGGATCGAAGTTGTGGCGTATATGTAAGTCTATCAGCCTTTCTACTTACTACTTACTTACTTAGGTGGCGCTACAGTCCGTGGTGAACCTGAGCCTCAACCAACAAGCGTCTCCAGCTGGCACGGTCTTTGGCCAGCTGATTCCAGCGCCGCACGCCCAGTTGGTTAAGGTACCCTTCCACCTACGTGCGCCACCGATGATGCTGCCGTCCTCTGCCGCGCCTTCCTTCCGGAGTGGATTCGAAGACTCTTCGGCTCGAAGCTGTATTTTCCATGCGCTCTACATGGCCTAGCCACCTTAGACGCTGTGTCCGTAGACGTCGTACCAGGCCGATGTCGCTATACAACCCGTACAGTTCTTCGTCATATCTTCTCCTCCATACACCGTCTGAACAAACGGGACCGTCGATAGTACGCAGAATTTTCCTCTCGAAACGACCAAGGGCATCTTCACCCGCTTTTGTTAAGGTCCAAGCCTCTGCGCCGTAAAGGAGGACTGGGATGATTAAGGTCTTATATAGTGTCACCTCGAGAGCACCGTGGCGCAGTGGGTAGTGTATTGGCCTCTGACGCCGATGACTCGAGATCGAATCCCGACACAGCCATGTCATCGAACGTGTTCTTCACCCCCTGTAGTGACATAGTGTCACCTTAGTTTTCCGAGAGAAGGCTCTACTTCTCAATTGCCTCTTGAGCCCAAAGAAACAGCGGTTCGCAAGAGTGATTCTGCGTTTTATCTCAGCGCTGGTGTTGTTTTCGCTGGTCATCAGTGAGCCAGGGTAGACGAATTCCTTGACCACTTCTAAGTTATATCCGCCTATGGTGACGTTCTGGCCAATACTTCGGTGTTGTTTGTCTCTTTTAGATGAAAGCAGATATTTGGTTTTACCCTCATTATCCTTGAGACCCATCTTAGCTGCTTCTACCTCAATGCTTACAAAGGCCTCATTGACGTCTCGCTGTGTCCGTCCAATAACGTCAATGTCGTCGGCGTACGCAAGCAATTGCGTAGACTTGAAATAAATCATACCTCTTGTGTTGGCCAGTGACTCTTGCACGATCTTTTCAAGCACGATGTTGAAAAAGTTGCATGACAGCGCGTCGCCCTGCCTAAATCCTTTTTTAACATCAAAAGTCTCGGTTTGCTCATTACCGACCTTAATGGAGCAGCGAGAATTCTCCATTGTCATCCTGCACAGTCGGACGAGCTTGGCAGGGATGTTAAAACTAGACATGGCTTTGTATAGCTCATCTCTATACACGCTGTCATATGCAGCCTTGAATTCGACGAAGAGATGGCGAGTGTCAATTTGGTATTCTTGGATCTTCTCCAAGATCTGCCGTAGCGTAAATCTATTGTGGACTTACCTGGCCTGAAGCCACACTGATAAGAGCCGATCAGGTTATCCACAATCGGTTTCAGACGTTCACACAATACGGCAGAGAAGATCTTATATGCGAGGTTAAGGAGACTTATTCCCCTATAGTTGGCGCAGTTATAAGGGTCTCCTTTCTTATGGACCCTATCAGCCTTTCTAGGGTCTCTTTATACAAATACTTACCAATACTGTTCTATAGTTACTTGTTTAGTGGTGTAAAGGACCACATCCTGCAAAATTCATGGAAAAATCTGTCTTTCATAATACAGCATCCTAGGAGACGAGATTTTGTACCCCACTTGAGGGCTGACGTGAATCTGGTGCCCCCGGTACCATGCCATGCCTTCGAATCAGGTGAGGTAAGTCCGCAACAAAAAGTGAAACGAAAACAATACAAAAGAGCAACCCGAGCTATTGCCAATCGTTTGACAAATCGTTAGCTTTCGACATGCTCGGTTGAATAAGTGTTTCAATGAAAATGACACATTACCATCCTGTTTGTAAAAGGATACAAAGACACAGAATAGGAAGCTAAAAAAAAGAGAATACTGGAAACCTTCTCCAACATGCATTGGTTGGCTTCGGACTACAATTTTCCTACGTACGTATGTGCATAGTGATGGAAAAAGGATATTTGTTCAGTAGGGCAAAAAAAAGGATATTCCATTGGTGTGGAAATTGAAAGTATGTACATACGTACGAGTACCATTTGTTATGCTAGATACAATGGCAGTTGATTGAGAATCGTTTGACTCGGAATACATTCGATCTGTTGTTCAGTGCTTTTAAAGGATGAAGCTTCTAACCAATGGCAATTGAGCTGTTTTGTTCATGACAATCGGTTGAAGGTAGTTGAGAAATGGGCCAAGCTTAGGTCGTCAATCATACACCCCTTAGATATGCAGTACGAGTTTTAAATTCTAAATTAACGCTTCAAAGCTCCTTGGAGTCCTTAAATTTTACATTTTTTTCCAGTTCCAAAAGGATATGCATTCCGTTTCTAAAGGAATTATTCAATTAGACTACCGGAGGATACTCACCCCCCCTAATTACAAAATCGTCGTCCTTCCAAAGGATTAGTATAAGGGAAAACATAAATTCCTTCATTTTGCAATAAATTCGACACAAATTCAAAAGCACCAACTGACGACAACTCAACAAGGAGGAGAGAGGAACACCGAAAAGGACTCGTGACACTCGGAACTCTGGCAAGCACCTGTTTTCTTTGGCACCACGCTCATCCTTAGTCGACGCAACGAATCGTAGGAAGGAAGTGCAAATAATGTGAAAAGTTATGTGGGCAGATGGGCAACAGGGACGAGTATCTGCAATAGAAACCACCAGTAAAGATATAGGATGAAGGAAACACAATTTACTTTATTCCTTTTCTTCTCTTTTATTTCAGTTTCGTCATTGAAAGTAACTGCGCGACGACGCCGGCGAGGATGCGAGTACTCACGCGGAAGAGAAGCGACAAGGACGAGCAGTCTAGCACTATGAATTGTATTTTTCCGTTTGGAATTCCTTTTGTCACTCTCGGTAAGTCGGTCGCAGTGATGGTAGCTGTTGAAGGTGGGAGTACAGGAGATACGGTACACTCGTGCACGTCTATGCAGAAGAAGTGTAAATGTGGAATGTGACACCGAGTCTTTGGGGTCTTGTTGCTGGCCACTTGACGGTGATGAGGTCAAAAGGCTACATCGAGGATGTGACAGGATGTGTATAGTTATGTTCACGTTATTCATAACTCAAAGAGAGAGGACGTGCGGTGATAAGAAGGTGGTTTTGGTGGCGGGAAAATAGGATTAGTGCTTGTGGCCGGTTGTCATGGAATACATTTCGCTCTTTTTCCTGTTTTAAAGGTAAAAGGACAACGGCATGAATCCCACTTTAAGGGCAAGAGTGACGTAGAATTTCTTTCAGTGAAAAGATCCAAGCTTTCTTCATTGTATCTACTGTTTACTGCATTGTAAAACTAAATACGATGTACTTCCTCTTCTTCTTAGGTGGAGCCACATTCCGGAGAGAACCTGGGCCTCAACCAATAAGTTTCTCCAGCTGGCGCGGCCTTTTGCCAGCTGTTTTCAGCCGCGCACTCCCAGTTGGTTAATGTCCCCTTCCACCTGTGTGCGCCACCTTAGATTCGGTCGTCCTCTGTAACGTCGACCTTCCGGGTTGGAGTCGTAGACTCTTCGGGCCGGAGCTGTGTTATTCATTAGCTCTACATGGCCTAGCCATCTCAGATCCGAAGACGTCGTACTAGCCCGATTTCGCTGTACAGCCCGTAAAGTTCATCGTTGTGTCTTCTCCCCCACACTCCATTTATACAAACGGGCCCATAGATAGAACGCAGAATTTTCCCGTTGACACGACCAAGTGCTTCCTCATCGGCATCGACTTCGTTAAAGTCCAGGCCTAAGCGTCATAGAGAAGAACCGGGATAATTAAGGTTTTGTATAGTGCAACCTTGGTCTTTCGAGAGAGGGCTCTACCTCTCCATTGCCTCTTGAGTCCAAAGAAGCAGCGGTTGGCAAGAGTAATTCTGCATTTGATTTCACCGCTTTTGTTGTCGTTGGTCACTAGTAAGCCAAGGTAGACGAAGTTGTTGACCACTTAAAATTTGTAGCTGTCAATTGTGACGTTCTGACATCGGTGTTGTACGTCTTTTTTGAATGACAGATTATATTTGGTTTTACCCTCATTCACCGAAAGACCCAGCCGCTTCTGCTTCAATGCCTTCGAACGCCTCGTTGAAGTCTCGCTTTGTTCGTCCAATTGGGCTCGGACAAACAGGGTAGAGTTCTCAATCTGGCGAGATGCCAGCAACAACCTCCTCGTGGTGCTCTCTGGATAGCCCCTACAACATCCGTTGAGAGGTGAACAAATGTATGCAGCAATCGCCCTAGGCAAGAGGGCGCTACAATACCCCGGTCAAATAATAACAACGGCGGGCCAACAACCCGCCTGTCTCGGATACTCGAATACGACATGGTGCAGTGAAGGAACACGATATTTGCGAGTATGCTCCTGGAATGTCAGAACTCTGTATACTCCTGGAGCTGCTCATAAACTGGAAAGAATCCCCACGCCGTACAAGGTGGATATCACTGCGATCCAGGAAATACGCTGGATAGGAAACGGTTGCGACAGCTGTCACAAACGATTGCACATGTTGCGGAGTTGTCGTGCAAAAGCGGTTAAGGTCGAAACTCATCGACTTTAAGCCTATAAGTGATGGCCTGGCTGCGATACGCATCAAAGGCAGATTTTGCAACATCAGCCTCATATGTGCACACGCTCCTACCGAAGAGGTTGAAGACCTTATCAAAGAGGACTTCTGTGATCTCTTGGACAACGCCTACGGAGCTTTTCCGGAATACAGCGGGGACTTCAATGCCAAAATCGGTAAGGAGAACACCTTTGGCAGAGTGATCGGAAAGTACAGCCTCCACGATACAAGAACAGATAACGGCTTCCGCAAGCTCGTAATGTGGTGACAAGTAGCACAAGATTTCCCCGCAAGCGAACCCGTTCAGCAACCTGGCGATCTCCGAATGGTCGAACATGTGCTCACTGGAGCAAGACACTCGTCCAACCTCATAGATGTGCGAACATTCAGGGGGGCAAACGTCGACTCTGACCATTTCCTCGTAGCAGCAAGCTTCCGAGTTCGACTATCCAATGTCAGAAAGCTGCATCAGCCATCCATAAGGAGATTCGACATTGGACGCCTGAACACACCGGAGGTTACCAGAGTCGAGCACACATGTCAACAATATGTGGCTGCATTGCCGCTCAGCCATTCAGGAAGTAGCCGACAAGACCTTGGGCTACCTACCACCACCGACAAGGAACCCGTGGTATGATGGCGAGAGTGAGTAGAAAAAGGCGGCAACTGACTAGGCGTAAAGGCGCTGCAGCGAAAAACCAGTGCAACGTGAGAGGAGTACCGAGAAAGAAGAAGGGAGGAGAAAAAACTGCTACGACTAAAGAAAAGAGAGTCTAGGGACAAGCACAGTATACGGCCCTTTTAGAAGGAAGCTAAAAGCCTTGTAGGAGGCTTCAAGAAAGGCACCCAAGCTCTTCGGTATTTCGAGGATAATCTTGTAACCGACCTGCAGAAAATAGTCGATATATTTAAACAGCAACTCTAGCCGCTGAAGTAGTCCTCCAACCCAGCATCGAAGGAGTCGGCACTGCTATTCAAAAGCTGAAGAAAAACAAGGCCGCAGGCTCAGACGGCTTGCCATCAGAGATCTCAAAGGCTGGCGGCGATGTTATGGTAGGGAGCATGCACCAGATAATTTGTTGAATTTGGGACTGGAATATAAGCTCAATTTGACCCATCGACAAAAAAGGCGATCCTACCTATTGCAAGAATTATAGAGGTATATCCCTGTCGCATACAAGATCCTCTCCAGCGTACAGTGTGAAGGTCTGAAGCCCTTGTGCAACGCACTAATTGGCAGTTACGAGTGCGGCTACCGGCCCGGCAAATGGACTATAGGCCAAATATTCACACTTCGACGAATCCTGGATAAGACCAGCGAGTAGCAAATCGAGTGAAACGTGCAGTTCGGTTCTAGGACCTTTGAGCCGTTTGAAACAGGCACCGGATTTCGGCAAGGAGATGCGCTGTCATGTGACTTCTCCAATTTGGTACTGGAGCAGATAGTGCGACGGGCAGGCGTCAACATGGAAGGCACTACAGGTCTGTCTAGCTGATAGAATACACGTATGATATTGACATCATTTCGCGGTCTCAGCTTCGCGGGGACTGAGGAACAGGCGAAACGATTCGGTCTTGAAATCAACGAGGATAAGGCAAAGTACATGCTGTCAAACAAAAACCAATGCGTCGCTCAGCATCCGGGGTTGACAGCTATAATTTCGAGGTGGTTAAAGAGTTTGTCTACCTCGGGGCAAGCGTAAACTCCACAAACGACACCACAGTGGAGATCTGGTATCAAAGCACCGCTGCTACTTCGGTTTGTCCAAACAACTTGGGTCAAAACTCCCCACTCGAAGAACCAAAGTCATGCTTTACAAAACGCTTATACTGCCAGTCTTGCTGTACGGAGCCGAAAGCTGAACGATAAACAAGAGAGCGGAGCTGATTTTGGGTTCTTTCGAAAGAAAAATTCTGCGCCGGATATTTGGTCCTGTCTGTGAGGAAGGTGAATGGGAGGGAAAGACATAACAGCGAACTCTACGAGCTGTACAAGGATGTGGATATAGTCCGGAAAGTAAAGATCCGTCGACTACACTGGCTCGGCCACATCGAGCGCATGGACACCAACGCTCCAGCTAAGAGTGTCTTCAACTCCGAATGTCTTCTGGTTCGAGAAGAATAGGAAGACCGAATGTCCGGTATAAGGACCAAGTAATCGCGGATGTAAGACAACTTGGTCTTGATAACTGAAAGCAGCGTGCCCGGGGCCGCCCAGGATGAAAGGTAACTATAGCTCAGGCTCAGATCCTGCTGGCCTGATGAGTAAGTAAGCCATCAACAATGTTGAAAAAGTTGCATGACAGTGCATCGCCTTGTCTAAATCCCTTTTTTACATCAAAGGAACTCCAATACTAAAACCAAACTCACAAAAGTGACTAAGGCCATGTGGGCCTGTCGACGCACTTACAGTAAAACCTGGGGACTTAAACCTAAGGTAGTACACTGGTTATACACCCCGATAGTAAGACATATCGGTACCTATGCGTTCATCGTATGGTGCACAAAAGTTGAGGAAAAAACAATAATTGTTAAGCTTTAACGCCTGCAGAGACTAGCGTGTTTCGGCTTTACAGGCGCTATGCCAACCTGCCTCACGGCACCTCAAGAAGCACTAATTGGACTCACTCCACCGCACCGTTTTATTCAAAAGGTTGCATTACGTAATGCAGTCAGAATACTTCACTCGGGAACAGGCCTGCCATGTAGACCTATGGGTCACATGTTAATCCTGCAACATCTTTCTGAGCTGGATATGATTACCACGGTCTTGGACGCATTACCACAAGACTTCACTTTTGACAAGAGATTTGAGATATTGATCCCGCATCGCTCAGCATGGGAAACCAGTGATCCCTTGCTTAATTTCAAAGGCCTTAGGTGGTATACTGATGGCTCCAAGATGGCATCTTTTGACCAAATCGTAAGTACTCGAAGGCCCTGGGAATGAGTCCTAGCATCTTTCAAGCAGAATTGCATGCCATCCTAACATGCGTCAATCTAAATCTGGAGACCGGCCATAAGAGGAGTAACCATCAAAATACTCTCTGATAGCCAAGAAGAGCGTAAAGCGCTGAGTTCGTACAGCACGATCTCAAAAACCATCACGGAATGCCATGATGCCCTACAAGACCTCGCCAAAAAAAAAAAAAAAACAAAGTCTGGTGGATGCCAGGGCACAAAGGTATTAAGGGCAAGGAAATCGCCGATCAACTCAGCAGGAAAGGTTTCAGCGAAAGGTACATATGTAGGTGCTGAACCCTTTTTCGGCACTCCCAAGTCTAAGATCAACTTCTTCTTAGACAAATGGGAAAAATCGCAACAACTGTCCTTTCGGAACAGCGTTCGGGAACCACGCCAATGGAAACGACTTATACGGCCCCTGAACAAACATTCTATTAACGTACTCATGGTACTACGCACCATGGTCTACTAACAAATATAAAATTCCGACGCTCAACCCACCGAGGCCGGGTGGAACCCAACTAATAATCAAAGATCAAGCTAAATATCTAGGCCTAGTCCTTGACAGGAGGCTGAATTGGAAACCCAACATTCTTGATCGCGTCAAGAAAGCAACTGTTGCCCTCTACAGCTGCAACAAAATGGTGGACAAGAAGTGGGTTCTTGAACCAAGCATTATGCACTGGCTCTACACAGCAGTCATAAGGCCCATCCTCCTGTTTGACGTCGTAGTCTGGTGGACTGCTCTGGACCAGGCAGTTAATCGAAACCTTCTGGGGAAAGTACAAAAATCGGCCAGCTTATACATAAGCGGAGCGATCAGATCAACCCCCACGAAGGCCCTAAATATCCTATTACATCTTCCACCAATGGACCTTTTCAGCAAGCAAGTAGGCAGCGCGGCCGTAAGGATTAGGAGCATAGGAAAATGGCTCACATCACAGAAAGGCCATACTACCATTCCAAAACACTTCAAAGTACCCATGGACACAGACTACATCATCCCACAGAATATGTTCAATAGGAACTTCGAAGTTATCTTTCCATCCAGGGAGGAAGGGAAAGTCATACCAAAGGACTCGATTTCCCTCTATACCGATGGCTTTAAGATGGAGTCGGGTGTAGGTAGTAGAGTCTTCTTCAAGGAACTTAACCTCAACCTATCTTTCAGACTTCCAAATTACTGCAGTGTGTATCAGGTAGAAATAACAGCGATTACGGAGGCCCTTGCATGGCTCAGGATCAATGTAATATCCGCTAAGGATATTGTCATTTGCACGGGCAGCCAATCTACGATAAAATCCCTGGCTGCGGTAACCCACAAATCAGAGACATCCCTTAACTGCCGCGTATCTCTAGACGAGATAGCTGAACAGCTCAACATTAAAATACTGTGGGTTCCCGGGCATAGTGATATTCCAGTAAACTGCGCGGCCGACGAACTCGCAAAGCTAGGGTCAAGCACACTCAGTCTTCCTACCTTTTGGTACCTAGAAACACCAATAAGTACGATAAAGCACATGATAAGACTTCGAACAATAGAGGCGACCAACCTCCAATGAAAGTAACATCGGCCTTATCACTAAACAAATCTGGCCTAAGTTAAACCTAGGACGAACCAGGGACCTAGTGGCAACCAAAAGGGCAACCTTAAGCACTCTAGTGGTTGTCATTACAGGTCACTGCATCATTGGAAAACACGCCGCCAGACTAGGGCTACCCTCCAATGAGTTTTGCCGTGGCTCCATAGACGAGGAGGAAGAGGAATCGATACATCACCTTCTCTGCTCATTTCCTTCTTTTGCGAATCGCAGGAGGATCTACCCCGGCGCGCCCTTCTATGAAAATCTAAGTGAGCTAGCAGACCTAAAAATAGCTCAACTCCATCGCTTCATCAGAAGCACCGGTTGGTTAGGATCAGGTAGCGGATCAGGGTAATATGATCCATGTGGTATCACAACGGGCCGACTTCGGCTTACGTGTGGCTTATGCCAACCACGTTAACCTAACCTAACGTAGTCAAACTTTATAGGGTGGGTATTGGAAGACTCGTCAGCTTCAGCTACCTGACGGGACACTGCGGTCTGAGATATCATCTTAACAAAATCAACCTCTCGTCAGGAACTGAGTGTCGACTCTGTCTTGAGGACGAAGAGACGGCAGAACACATACTGTGTGGGTGTGCTGTGCTCTTTGCCATCTAAGGAAGCGTATCCTTCTCAGTAAAGTCATGACTCCTAAGGAGATCACTTTGGCTCGTACGAGAAGCATTCTCAACTTCATTAGGGAAGTGGAGCAGCTCCTCCACATCAAAGGTCTCGGTTAATTCGCTGTCGACCTTAATGGAACAGCGAGAACTCTCCGTTGTCATTCTGCATAATCTAATGAGCCTGGCAGGAATGTTAAAACTAGACATGGCTATATGCACACTGTCATGAACATTTGGTCTATTGTGGATTTGTGAGCTGAAACCACACAGATTATCCACAAAGGGTTTCAGGCGTAGTTGGCGCAGCTGTCTCTATTCTTGTGGATTGGTCAAACGATGCTGAGATTCCATTCGACGGACCATATTTTACAGATGAGCTGATGCATGCGCCCTACTAGCTCTTCTCCAGAGCTTCGCTGGCGGCTTTATTAGTTTCAAGCTTCCAAATTAAAATACGAGGTACGCATTCGCTTATTAAAGATCCTTAACCGTGGCGCAGTAGGTAATGTGTTGGCCTCTGACGCCGATGACACGGGATCGAATCCCGACACAGCCATGTCATCGAACGGGTTTTTCACGGTGTTTCACGGGGTTCTGACAAAACCCCCTGTAGCAAAATTGTCATGAAAAGCTTCTCGAAATTCTAACTGAATGGCGCCCAACGACCGACCTAGTCAACCGAATCCCGTAATCAAGTTACATCCTTTCAATATCCACTGCCAATTCGGAGTACCTACATTTTATCATCCTCGGATGGTTTGACAACCACAACCTGCAGCAGACGCAGCCCACCCATTATTTGCGACGGTAAGCCGGATACTTCGTTCTGTAAGGCTTGTTGTTACCTCGCCTGAAGTTTCCGGCCCGATGGGAATGATCCTCTGATCTACTTCCCATCGAAGATTCCCCTTGTTTAGTTCGTGGATGTTTGTTTCTTTTATTTGGGCGACCCTTAGTGGTCGCCGGCTCAGACGTGGCAGGGGGTTTCGGCTCGTCACATCTGGGCGTGTCTACTACAGCAATAGGTGCAACCACCATATTGCTGGCTGTAGGTTTTTCTACTACACCACCATACTGCTGGTTGTAGTTTTTCCTATTGCGGCAGTAGGTGCATCCACCGTACTGCTGGCTGTAGGTTTTTCTACAGCGATTGGTGCTACATCCAAGGATGTTTTCGCCTGGCTCTTGATAATCATCTTTACGATTTCAAATCTGTAGGCCACTTGGAACTTCAGTTCTATCAGTCGAGCCAAGGATTTGTCACTGACTGCTAGAACTAAGTGCAGGAGGTTTTTCTCCTTATTTGACGTACTCTGCATGGCTCTCCAGTTCTTTGCGTGTAAGTCGTCATTTTGTGAGTCCTGCGTCGCCAACACCTTCGTGATGGGTAAGCTGACGATTCATTCATTCATTCATTCTTTGTTGACTTACGTACCAATTAACAAACTATGATATATGTACAATAATCCTGCGAAGTCCTTTGGCTTGTCTGCAGGAAATTTAGTAATTCATTGTTGTGTACAAATTTTTGTTACAAGGTTTGTGGGAAGTAGCCCCGTATGATGTGCGGCTTCGGGAAAGCTTCCTCTTCCACAAGCATAATATCAAGTCCACTCTTGTCCCTGATGGCCGTAAAATTGGTTTTCATCCAATCGGCGGTAACCGGGTTGTCACACACAAAGTATAACCACCCTGACTTGTAGGTCGAACCCCTAAAGCGAGGTTTGGGTGCTTTACCCGACAGCTCGACTATAGCCTCCTGAACGGCTGCCGTCTGCGCTGTTGTAAAGGGGTTCGTTCCTAAGTCCTTGGGGACGATGCCGGGTCGGATCCTCCCAGCTACACTGCTGTAGCTCTTTTTATCGACCTGATGGTTGCCGATTTTGCTGCGTTTAGAAGTCTGGTTTGGTGGAGTAGTGTCTGCGGAACGAACACGTTTCAGTTCCGGACCCTTACTTGCAGGGGTGGATTTTGCATAAACTAGAGCCTCATCTCTAGTTTTGCCCTGCATTATAGCAGCTTTAAAGCGTCGCTGCTCCGACGATTTGAGCTTGACGAAGCCACCAGGTGGTACAGGCTTCTCCTCTACGTTCCTGATGGTTTCGTTCCTACTTACAGTTGGGAGTTCATCCGAGAGCATACTCACAGAATCTCCGCCAAGTGTGGTGTCGGAATCGTAGAGTGAAGATATATCTTCAGCTTTCCGTAGGTCCCTTTCATCTATGGGAAAATGAAATCACACGTAACATGGGTGACTGAGAGAAGCTCGGCTCAGGTTCTTCATGGACTGTAACGCCAACATACATACATACATACAAGTAGGAATAATTAAAAGTCTAACTGAATGGCGCCCAACGACCGACCTAGTCAACCGAATCCCGGTCAACAATAAAGCACAGTCCGTAATATCAAGTTACATCCTTTCAATTTCCGCTGCCAATTAGGAGTACCTACATTTTATCACCCTCGGATGGCTTGACAACCGAAAAGATTTACTACCTCCCAGGAAACTACCTTTCCGAGCCATTACTCTCATCGCTTCATAACTTTCCGCGCAAATGCCGTCAAAACACTATTCATTACATTAACTTAATGAACTAATTAAATGACGATGTTCTATTAAAAAAACGGAACAAATGTCCTTGACAGCGCACGTATCCAACAGATACATGCAGAATGCAATAATAAAAATAATTTAAAAAATTATCTATCAATTAGTAGCGCTCCATCCTTCCGCTACACCCAGCCAGCGGTCCCTGATCAATCTCTTTCGCTCGATGGTTAGCATTTTTTTTATTTTCAATCTTCAACCGAAATTCGCATTTAATATCGACCATTTCCGTTCTACGACAAAACCACGATTGAAATTAAAAGTAAATCACCTGCTGAAGTTGCACTGCATACCCATATGCCAGCGGGTCAGATACAAATTGGTCTCCTCTCAAGCGGACATAGAGTCATTAAACCGTTGCTTAATTGTGTCTGTATGGCAGCAAAAGGACGAAAAAAGGACATACAATGAAGCTGTCCAATATGGCCTGTTTCTTTCGCTTCAACACCTGATAGAATTGCAATTATAGGATTGTATCTCACCCGATAAACAAAGCTAATTAAATTTGTTTGCAGCATTATGGATGAGGAGGAAACTGCCTACTGGATACTGTAGTAATAAACAATCATTCCACGGCAGATTTCATCCTGGCACGACAGGTGCGATGGACAGACACTGCTCACGTGGCCGGCACGAAAGCTTTTAATTAATTTCAGTTATCCGTAACTTTGCACAGGTGGCCTGGTAGGATCCTTTTTGCTCCTCTCCATTTCTACTTGATTCCTTTCGGTAAATTGGCGGACAACAAAGGCATCCATCCCAATCAGTTTCGCTGCATTATAATGAAGGCAAAACACCGCGGAGGGGAATATACAATTTCGGCCCTTGTTAAAAATCGCAGGAAATCGAAAGACATGTATCCATGTACCTATACGTACAGCCTTATGTTAATTGAAATTGTTTTTTTAATAAAATTCGATTCCATTCGGATGGGGGGGAATCCCTATTTCCCGATCGAATAAGCAAAGTTGGTTGTAACACAAAAATTCATTTTGAAAATTGGATTTAAAATGCGAAAAACTTTAATTAGATTTAGACTTTCTCTTTGCTCAGAGAATTTGTTATTTTATCTAGATACAAATTGTAATTAAACTTCGCAAGTGGATACATTGAACTGCTGAATGCAGATTTTTCCTACTTTTTTCACGTAAAATTACAATGCGAACTAGGCAGGATTGAGCAACTAACACATGAACTTTTGAAGTTTATCTAATTTCGTAACGGTCAACTTTCGGAGAGCTGTCGAGCTGCCGGCTACCTATTGTGACCTGGTGAGCTGTCAAGATGTCAGCCACCTTTAGTCGCCTGGTCAGCTGTCATGCTGCCAGCCACCTGTAGTGGCCTGGTGAGCTGTCGAGCTGCCGGCCACCTATTGTGGCCTGGTGAGCTGTCGAGCTGCCGGCCATCTATAGTGGCCTGGTGAGCTGTCGAACTGCCGGCCACCTATAGTGGCCTGGTGAGCTGTCGAGCTGCCGGCCACCTATAGTGGCCTGGTGAGCTGTCGAGCTGCCGGCCACCTATAGTGGCCTGGTGAGCTGTCAAGATGTCGGCCACCTTTAGTCGCCTGGTCAGCTGTCATGCTGCCGACCACCTGTAGTGGCCTGGTGAGCTGTCATGCTGCCGGCCACCTATAGTGGCTTGGTGAACTGCCGGCCACCTATAGTGACCTGGTGAGCTGTCGAGCTGCCGGCCACCTATAGTGGCCTGGTGAGCTGTCACCAAGCCACTATAGGTGGCCACCATTAGTCGCCTGGTCAGCTGTCGAGCTGCCGGCCACGTTTAGTGGCCTGGTGAGCTGTCGACCAGCCGGGCACATATAGTGGCCTGGTGAGCTCTTGAATTGCCGACCACCTAAAGTGGCCTGGTAAGCGGTCGTGCTGCCGGCTACCTATAGGTGCCTGGTGAGCTACCGTGCAGCCGGCCACCTGTAGTGGCCTGGTGCGTTGTCGAGCTGCCGGCCACCTATAGTGGCCTGGTGAGCTGTCGAGCTGCCGGCCATCTATAGTGGCCTGGTGAGCTGTCGAGCTGCCGGCCACCTATAGTGGCCTGGTGAGCTGTCGAGCTGCCGGCCACCTATAGTGGCCTGGTGAGCTGTCAAGATGTCGGCCACCTTTAGTCGCCTGGTCAGCTGTCATGCTGCCGACCACCTGTAGTGGCCTGGTGAGCTGTCATGCTGCCGGCCACCTATAGTGGCTTGGTGAACTGCCGGCCACCTATAGTGACCTGGTGAGCTGTCGAGCTGCCGGCCACCTATAGTGACCTGGTGAGCTGTCATGCTGCCGGCCGTTTATAGTGGCCTGTCGAGATGCCGGCCACCTATGGTGGCCTGGTAAGCTGTCGTGCTGCCGGCCACCTATAGTGGCCTGGTGAGCTGTCACCAAGCCACTATAGGTGGCCACCATTAGTCGCCTGGTCAGCTGTCGAGCTGCCGGCCACGTTTAGTGGCCTGGTGAGCTGTCGACCAGCCGGGCACATATAGTGGCCTGGTGAGCTCTTGAATTGCCGACCACCTAAAGTGGCCTGGTAAGCGGTCGTGCTGCCGGCTACCTATAGGTGCCTGGTGAGCTACCGTGCAGCCGGCCACCTGTAGTGGCCTGGTGAGTTGTCGAGCTGCCGGCCACCTATAGTGGCCTGGTGAGCTGTCGAGCTGCCGGCCATCTATAGTGGCCTGGTGAGCTGTCGAGCTGCCGGCCACCTATAGTGGCCTGGTGAGCTGTCGAGCTGCCGGCCACCTATAGTGGCCTGGTGAGCTGTCGAGCTGCCGGCCACCTATAGTGGCCTGGTGAGCTGTCAAGATGTCGGCCACCTTTAGTCGCCTGGTCAGCTGTCATGCTGCCGGCCACCTGTAGTGGCCTGGTGAGCTGTCATGCTGCCGGCCACCTATAGTGGCTTGGTGAACTGCCGGCCACCTATAGTGACCTGGTGAGCTGTCGAGCTGCCGGCCACCTATAGTGACCTGGTGAGCTGTCATGCTGCCGGCCGTTTATAGTGGCCTGTCGAGATGCCGGCCACCTATGGTGGCCTGGTAAGCTGTCGTGCTGCCGGCCACCTATAGTGGCCTGGTGAGCTGTCACCAAGCCACTATAGGTGGCCACCTATAGTGGCTTGGTGAGCTATCGTGTAGCCGGCCGCCTATAGTGGCCTGGTGAGCAATCGAGCTGCCGGCCACCTATAGTGGCTTGGTGAGTTGTCGAGCTGCCGGCCACCTATACTTCCCTGGTGAGCTGTCGAGATTTCGGCCACCTATAGTGGCCTGGTGAGCTGTCGAGATGTCGGCCACCTATAGTCGCCTGGTGAGCTGTCAAGATGTCGGCTACCTTTAGTTGCCTGGTCAGCTGTCGAGCTGCCGGCCACCTATAGTAGCCTGGTGAGCTATGGACCTGCCGGTCACATATAGTGGCCTGGTGAGCTATCGTGCAGCCGGCCACCTATAGTGGCCTGGTGAGCAATCGAGCTGCCGACTACCTATAGTGGCTTGGTGAGTTGTCGAGCTGCCGGCCACCTATAGTGCCCTGGTGAGCGTCGAGATTTCGGCCACCTATAGTGGCCTGGTGAGCTGTCGAGATGTCGGCCACCTATAGTCGCCTGGTGAGCTGTCAAGACATCGGCTACCTTTAGTTGCCTGGTAAGCTGTCGATCTGCCGGCCACCTATAGTAGCCTGGTGAGCTATCGACCTGCCGGTCACATATAGTGGCCTGGTGAGCTATCGTGCAGCCGGCCACCTATAGTAGCCTGGTGAGCTATCGACCTGCCGGCCACCTATAGTAGCCTGGTGAGCTATCGACCTGCCGGCCTGGTGAGTTGTCGTGCTGCCGGCCACCTATAGTGGCCTGGTGCGCGGTCGTGCTGCCGGCCACCTATTGTGGCTTGGTGAGTTGTTGTGCAGCCGACCACCTATAGTGGCCTTGTGAGCGGTCGTGCTGCCGGCCACCTTTAGTGGTTTGGTGAGTTGTCGTGCAGCCGACCACCTATAATGGCCTGGTGAGCGGTCGTGCTGCCGGCCACCCATAGTGGCCTGGTGAGCGATCGTGCTGCCGGCCACCTATAGTGGCCTGGTGAACGGTCGTCATCAAATTTTGTAGGTCCCACTCGACTCGGCAGTGTCCGCGATATACGCATTCGTAACAAAGTTGTGATCCGAGTCAATATTAGCTCATCGGGTTGTTCTGGCATGCAAGATGCTGTTGGAGAGTCTTGTGTTGATTACAGCATGATGGATTTGGTTGACGGTTAATTGATCACGAGACGGCCAGCTCACCTCATGGATATTGAGCTAAATCCATTTTCGGACATAATGTCGTCTAGACTGTGATTCCCTACAACCCGTTTAAAAATGTCAACGTCATAGACCGTTCGTTGCATCCGAGGCTTGCAGTCGTTTCACTGTAAGTAGTTTTCTTATGATAACAGCTTACTGGGCAATAATCCAAGCAGTAGCACCACAGAGAGGTTGTAGATAAGACTTACTGACAATGCCACAAGGTGTTCGTCTGCTTCTCGCTTTTTAGTATACCTCTGCCTCATAATGAATAAGCTTTTTAGGCCAGAAGAACCTATGCTTCATACTGAAACTCCCTTTCTTTGCTCATTGAGTTTACAAGCTCGTCCTCTATAAAACACAACTGAAGGACCAAACAAAGCCGATCCCAAAACCCGAGATCCAACCTTACACCAAACAATTGCAGAAATTGCTGAAAATTAGGGAAAGAAATTCCTTGGTCGGTGCATCATGCAGTTTCGAATGTCAAAGCTCATAAACGCCAATTTTCCACCAAACTCCCCCCAACAGATATTAGCTTCATCGAATCCATTCAAGCGCGAATAATTGAAATTCCAAACCTAACTCTCTACGTATGCTTCCGTTGTCGTTCACGATTTCACCTGAAACGCCGAAGGATGCCGGAAACGTGTTTTCAGTATCTCATCGCTAACTCTTCATTTCACCTGATAACCACTTGAAAAATCATAATGCATGGATGGGATGCTTCTCACGAACTCCTCGATTCGCTTCTTCAACAGCATCTCCTCTGGGTGCTTTTAATTCATGTTCGATCAGACGAACCGAAACGGCATGTACGACGCGATATACCTACTTGGTTACGTATATGTACGAATACTATCTATCAGGAACGTGAACACCGATAAGGGTGCACGTAAGTCGTTGCCCTGTGCCGGTTGTTTGCTCAAGTGATTTGTACGCACCGTTGTCAGTTTGGTGTGGAGGGAATGGATATCCTTTCAGCTCTAACTACTTTCTACGACGCCAGGAACCGGAGTCACGAATCCGTGAAAATTGGAGTTGTATGACGATGTAAGCCGTGATGGAAGAGAATTTATAAATGGAAAGTGGGAGAAGGTGTGGTTGCCGTGGGCCACTAATCGCTCTGAAATCTCATTTGTGTTTAAGTGCACCTTAAAGTGCAATCCATCACTTCACAATTTCTCAGAATACTTGATCATTTCTGATGATGTCCTGCAATTTCAACTAATTCGACGCCCATTATGGGTCTAGTCTCCTATCACGGCTGCAACAGCTTGTCTTACATACATACCATCTTCTCGGATAAAGTTCTGCGTTTCATAAGCCATTAAAGTCATTCTGATTCTGTATCGGTAACTTGGTGGGTGAGTAAATGGGCTTTGGGCTTAGCAGACAACCGAATCTGGTTATGACGTCTATCCCGCATCCTTAGCAGTAGTAATCTCACCGTCGCCAATAGAGGCAACAAACCTACTTCTATAAACACGATTAGCGAAGTAGTACTTGATCGCACTATCTCTAGCCCCATTATTTCGAATATAATTGGTAACTGGCACGTCTCCAATGAGACTTCACTATCTGATCACCAATGTATCAGATTTAACATCTCTAGCGAGGTTAAGGAAGCTGAGCCTGGATATTAGCCCAAATGAACAAATTGGGCTCTTTTCAAAGCCCAACTTGCCGCTAAACAGATGTGCTTCTTAAGTCGATAGATAATACGTAGGTTAGGTTAGGTTAGGTTGACGTGGTAGGCATAAGCCGAAGCCGGCCCATTGTGATACCACCTGGATCAGGTTACCCTGATCCGCTACCTGGGAACCAACCGGTGCTATTTTTTGGTTTGCTAGCTCACTTAGATTGTCGAAGAAGGGCGCGCCGAGGTAAATCCTCCTGCGATTCGCAAAAGAGGGACATAAGCAGAGGAGTTGGTGTATTGATTGTATCCATGTAGCCGCGACAGAAGTCATTGTAGTGTAGCCCCAGTCTGGCGGCGTGTTTTCCAAAGGGGCAGTGACCTGTAATGACACCCACTAGAGTACTTTAGGTTGCCCTTTTGGTTGCCACCAGGTCCCTGGTTCGTCCTAAGCTTAACTTAGGCCACAATTGTTTTATGATAAAGCCGATATTGCCGTCATTCCATTGGAGGTCGGTCTCCTCTATGGTTTGAAGCTTTATCATGTGCTTTACTGTACTTATTGGTGTTTCTAGGTACCCGAGGGTAGGTAGGCTGAGTGTGCTTGACCCTAACATAGCGAATTCGTCGGCAGCGCAGTTTCCTGGAATATCCCTATGCCCGGGAACCCACAGTATTTTAATGTTGAACTGTTCAGCCATCTCATCCAGAGATAAGCGACAGTAAAGAGATGCCTTTGACTTGTGGGTTGCCTCTGCCAGGGATTTTATCGCAGATTGGCTATCCGTGCAAACGATAATATCCTTTGTGGATATTACATTGATCCTGAGCCATTCCAGGGCCTCCGTTATCGCTGTTATTTCTGTCTGATACACACTACAGTAATTTGGGAGTCTAAATGACAGGAGGACGCGCGCCGTGGCGCAGTGGTTAGTGCATTGGACTCTGACGCACGTAGAGCGAGTTCGGATCCCGATAACACCGATGCCATCGAATGTTTATTTCGCGACGTCCCTCCTAGGCGGGGTATTGGCAAAACCCCCCGTAGTATACTTGCCGTGAGAAAGCTGCTCGACTCACGCCGCCGTTCACCTCTATCAAAAATAAATCACACACAACATGGGTGATTGAGAGAAGCTTGGCTCTGGTCCTTCATGGGCTGTAACCCCATCCAAGAAGAAGAAATGACAGGTTGAGGTTAAGTTCCTTGGAGAAGACCCCACTGCCTACACCCGACTCCATCTTAGAGCCATCGGTATAGAGGGAGATCGAGTCCTTTGGTATAACTTTCCCTTCAGCCCATTCCTCCCTGGATGGAAAGACAGCTTCGAAGTTTCTGGTGAACACATTCAGCGGGGTGATGTAGTCAATGTCCATGGGTACTTTGAAGTGTTTTAGGATAATGGTGGCTTCATTCCTGCGGAAGCATCTCTCCATCTCCTCGATCTCACGCTTTTCGTGCTCTCTCTTCTTTCTTCTGAGAAGCGTGTGTTCCTCTCTTCTCTTCTGCTCATAGATTTCGCGAGCAGCTCTCGTCCGTCGTTGCAGCATGGCTTTATATGACTCTTGTTTTGCTGCATGGGCTTGTTCGCATTGTTCATCGAACCAGGGGTTTCTAGGTGGTGGCGGTTTGAAACCCAGCACCTCTGAGGCAGCGTCTCTGATGGCGCTCTGGCAGTGCGCCCATTCCACGCTTACTTTATTGACCGTTAAATTCACGAAAAACCACGACCAATTGAAGCACTTATCTGTCGTCATCTTAAAGTACCAAGAGGAAAAGGAAAAGCAAGGAAGCCTGGAAGTCGTCGTGTAGGTGAACGTGAACATAATCTAGAAATGAAATTCTCATTCTGTGCGCATTAACGTAATGCCATATGCTGCACTGCTCGACTGCTTGACTTGCCTTGCTGCTCTTGAACTGATGTATTCGAGATTCCATCATCATTTCCGTCGACTATATTAGATTTTTATTCAGAATTTTTGATGATAGAAAAAAGTTTTTAATATCTAGCTCGTTAAGACGACAGCAATGGCGAGTGTTGAATGAGCGGGAGGTCGCCTTGGTGGTTTTTAATAATATGCTAAACAGTTAGAAGTTAAGTTTTGATAGTACTTGGAACGGTGTGCAGCAAATTGAATTTTTATTTGTTGTCGGGGAGGAGATGTAGATTTGTTGCTACCATTGGTCGGTCATGGTACCGTTTAATTGATTACATCATTTCCAGGTGGAAATGCTCCTTTTTGTGCTTGTCGAAGATTACAAGATTATCCTTGACCTTTACAGCTCACAGAAAAGAAAAGAAACATTCATACGCCACTGACAGAAAATCTACTTATGCGCCATCAATTTAAGCCTTACTTTCCGTAAAGAACCAAAAAAAGGTAGCTAAAGGACCTACAAGACCATAGTTTTCAAGCCCCTTACCTAATACGCAAAACCCTTAAGGATTATTTAAAAAAAAAGGAGATGACTGCAGCAAAACTTAAATCGAAATAGTTCTACACCCCATCTTAAGGGATTAAGGATATTGCTCGAGAAGAAAATGGTCAGTTTGTTCTTCGACATGATTTCTTCATAAGGCTTAGTCCAGTTGATATGGGAAAGACCCAAATCTCCGGCTTTTTTCTTATCGACTTGCAGCAACGAAAGTACCATAAACAATCCTTTTTTGTTCTTGCCTGGGTACATGGTTTGGGTATAAAAGGGGATAGGATATGTCTTGAGTTATTTTAAAAAAAGGCTTCCTATTTCGAAAAAGGTAAAAGTGGCTATCCATGTAGCATTCATTCGAGGACGCGTAAGAGAGGGTCAAGAAAAGCTATCAGGTAAGTTGTAGGCCTATTAGCATAACCTTCTTAGTAATCGACACTAAAATGCATTACATTAACGCTAAAAATGAATTGCAGTATTAACAGTAACTCCAAAGAATGTATGTATGTATGTTGGCGTTACAGTCCATGAAGGACCTGAGCCGAGCTTCTCTCAATCACCCACGTTGTGTGGGATTTAATTTTCCCATAGGGGAAAGGGACCTACAATTTATTGACCCACAGATAAAGCACTGGTCCTTTGGATCGAAGCAATGCTCATGCACAGGACATTGACCGCTGATGCAGGCCTCGACCAGTGTGTCAAATCTGGCGTTAACAGGGGCTGCCCTCAAGGTGGCGTCTTGTCTCCGCTGTTATGGTGCATGGTGGTCGATTCCCTGCTTGATGCTCTCAGTGCCTCTGGAATCTACGCCCAGGCCTATGCGGATGACGTCGCCATTCTTTCTGTCGGCTCATGTTTGGCGACTGTCCGTCGCAAAGCACAGGCGGCGCTAAATGTGATCGATGATTGGTGTACCAGAAATGGGCTGTCAGTCAATCCTCTTAAGACCGATGTCGTTCTCTTTGCGAGAAGAAGGAAAAATACTGGCATGACTCAGCTGGTACTAAAAGGCACTTCCATCCCGATATCCAAGGAGTCATCTTAGATAGTAAGCTTCTCTGGTCAAAACATGTTGAGTCAAAAACCACCAAAGCGCTGTCAGCTTTCTGGCAATGCAAAGGAGCTTTTGGGAGCTTTTGGCAAAACATGGGGCTTATCGCCGGCAAAGGTCCTTTGGATCTACACGGCAATGATAAGACCTACAATCTCATATGCATCGGTTGTCTGGTGGAACAGACTAAAACGCAAACACGTCGTAGCCTCTTTCACCAAACTCCAAAGAACGGTTTGTCTCAGCTGCACGGGGGCTTTCCCCAGCACACCGGGCGCTGCTCTAGATGTTATGATGAACCTTCCACCTCTTGATATATTTATCAGAGGGTGTGCTCTGAAAGCCATGTCTCGTCTGAAGAGAAATGGCTTGTGGTACAACTCGCATAGAAATAACGGTGTGCTTGCGCAAGAATTGTCCTGCGACCCCTGTCTCATGGACATGCCTTCTGACGCACTAACGCCCGTTATCCTATTGCGTCGTAATTTCACAGTCGAGTTTCCATGGCGTCAGGATTGGCTATGGCTGGATACTGAACCTGGAAAGGATAGTCTTCGCATTTTCACGGATGGCTCCAGATCTGGGCGGGGGTCCGGTGCTGGGGTCTTCTTTGAGCGCGAAAACATCCGACCGCACTTCTCCTTAGGAAAATATGCGTCTGTCTTCCAATCAGAGATATACGCAATCCTAATGGCCATGCACTATGTTGTGAAGCACAGGTAGAAAGGGGAAAGCATATGCGTATGTAGTGACAGCCCAGCTGCACTAAAAGCTGTGTGTAACCCCTTAACTAAATCTAAATTAGTGCTTGAACTCAAGTCCTTCTTGAACCGAGTCGGCAGACTAAATTCATTAAGGCTTGTATGGGTTTCAGGACACTTTGGGATCCCAGGAAATGAGACCTCTGATGAACTCGCTAGAATGGGTTCAGAGGAGAGCTTCTCAGGACCTGAACCCGCTCTAGGTCTACCTGCGTCCACAGTAAATTCCTACATTAACGATTGTGTATTTAACACACACAACCGTAGATGGAGGGATTGTCCGGGTTGCAGGATGACTAAGCGCGTATGCCCTGATGTCTGGAAAAAATCTGCAGCATTCCTCCTGTCTTTAAGGAGAATCGACTGCAGAAGGCTTGTGGGAGTTATCACGGGCCATTACACTTTTGCCAAGCTTCTCTACGTGCTCGGCATCAATGAGACGCCTACCTGTGCTGCATGTGGCGAAGAGGAGGATGATACTGCAGAGCATTTCCTCTGTGATTGTCCCGCCTTTGCTCGCATACGGTGGCGCACCCTTGGAGCTGACGTGGTGTGTGCCGAATCCCTTAGCTCTACATCACTGAAGCTCCTTAAATTTTTTTTCCGGAAAACGGAGAAAATACAGTAATGTAAGGTGTCTGTCTGGAGTACAATGGACCAGTGATTGCGTCTGAGTGCTCCAGCGGATAGCAGAAGCCTTCAACAAAAAAAAAAAAAAAATATGAATTGTCTCGAGTTCGGCTACTAATTCCTACGCTCTCGTAAAGCTCCTAAGAGTCATTACAACTGACTTGCAGAATTCCTAGTACCTCTGGGAATCATTCTCTGAACCAAATTATGGAGAAAATCGTCTCATTAATTAGACAAAAATGTCGTGAATATGCATATTACACAACCATGCGCACCTCATGAGCTAATAACCTACTGGACGTCATAAAAAGCACGCAAGGCATTCATGAATCCTGATTGCATAGTTTCACATAAGCATTTCATTTCTTCCAGCTAATCAGAGTTTAATTTGAGTAAAAACCTAAGCGAATATCCTGCAACGGTTATTAAAGTACTCAAACCATCAGAATGCTTAACACACAACCACGTACAAACGTCAACATTTTACTTTCAGTTCGAGGCAAGCCCCGGAGAGGTTTATCATACCAAGAGAATACCATCCACATCGCCCTCATGACTATCATCACCATGATGAGAATGCTAGGTGCAGATATTTCGCTGCGGGATGAAAATATTTTACGAAATTGTTGGAAATTCTCACCTGAATTTAACGGTAGAGCACAATACACTTTGAGGGTGAAAATAAAATGAGAGAAATTCAAATTCGCGACATGCCAGACATGACAGGCAAATAACGTCCTAAAAGACTATCTCAGTCTGAATGACACATGTGTCGTCTCTGATTTGATCTGTCACATGATTGACAATCTACTGACAATCTCGAATACACAGACGACACGTGTGACACGCGAGCTGTCACAGATAAATCAGCTACAAAAATATACACTTCATTTGTTAACAGCTTTTATAAGAACAATTTGTTAACACGTCCCCGACCATTGTTAACCACCACGTCCCCATCAGTTCAGTTTCACCCAACTTGCTCAACGTCATTGTGGACATGACAATGCACTTTAGTTAATTCCACCTCCAGTCAACTGGTCATTGCTCACAACTGTCATTTTTGCAAATGAATTTTTTGTTTCCATCACCACTGTGGAAGCAAGAACGAAAATCATATGAATAAATCAAACGAATAAGTATTCGTTTGCGCGTTTTTAGTTTTGATAATAAAACGAGTCGAGGCTTTTGTGGGACATTAAATGAAATAACGGTCTCAAAAACAATTGAATTAAGCTATGACGTTCGTTCTGACTCTCTACCTTTTAAGTGTATGCCAATAGCTATGGAATTTTAACTTCAAATATTTTTACTGCTTACTTAAAGTGCAATAAAAAAAAGTTTTAATTTATTTTTATTATAATTGACTATTGTGAATTACTACGTTTGAGTAAATGACGGTATATGAATTTGATTTGCAAAATCGAGAGAGAGCTCCACTTCACGGCTCTGCTTTCTCGTTGTTGTGTTTATGTATGGAAATTTCTGTGTACAATTTGGTAATATGGCCTCGTAGGGCCATAGCGAGTCATCGGCAAACATAGCCTACTAGACACCACATCCGCTAACGGACACAGGCTGATTGATCTTGCTACGGGGCGAAATCTCCTTCTAGCCAGTACGCGCTTCCCGCACCTCGATATATACAAAGGCACCTGGCGGTCTTTTGATCAATCGACCACCAACCAGATTGAGCACATCGCGATCGACGTCAGACACTTCTCCACTATTCTTGATGTTCGAAATTTCCGAGGGGGCTTACAACGACTTGGACCACTATCTTGTAATTGCCAAGATACGCCTACGGATAACACGAACGCAACGGAGTAGAGTAAGAATACAAAGTTATGACGTCGGAAAGCTACTATCGCCAGAAACCGCTCGTGCTTTTACCGATCGCGTCTCCCTTAAGCTCTCCCATACACCTAAACCCTCCACGCTATCAATAGAACTGTAGTGGAACCTTTGCAAACAAGCCCTGAAAAGCTCTGCATCCGAAGTTTTGTGCTTCAAGGCTCCACCACGAAGAAACACCTGGATCGATGACGAGTGCAGGAGGATCCACACAGCGAAGCAGGATGCATATAAAGCTTCGCTGCATAAAAGAACAGGAGCAGCTCGTGAGCTCTACGGGCTTAAAAGATGGGAGGAGCATAAGCTTCTCAGAAGAAAGAATAAAGAGCACGAGAAGCGCGCGATTGAGGATTTGGAAAGGTGTTACTGCAGGCGGGACGTTTGAAAGGTTTATCAACAGATAAAGCGAACATGCCAAGGTTATAAAGCCAAAACGGAAACCTGAAGGGATGAGAAAGGACACCTAGTAGTACAATCGCAGTCGATGCTGAGAATATAGAAAAACCACTTCTGCAGACTGTACAACGGCAATGTTGGTAAATATACCGCTGTCAGGCAGAATGATCCATTTCTAATCGACGGAAGCCGCAAAGAATTCCGTCCCCCTGACCTCGACGAAGTTAAGATTGCCATATCGAAACTCAAGTCGAATAAAGCTGCGGGCGCAGACGGACTGCCTGCTGAGCTCTTCAAGGCAGTTGGGGATGACTTGGTTAGGAGCATGCACCAGCTCATCTGTAAGATATGGTCAGTGGAAAGCATGCCCGAGGAATGGAGTTTCAGCATCGTATGCCCGATCCACAAGAATGGAGGAACTTCAGAGAACAACTACAGAGGAATAAGTCTTCTTAACATCGCTTACAGAATCTTTTCTGCCGTTTTGTGTGAACGCCTGAAGCCTTTTGTAAATAAGCTGATAGGTCCTTATCAGTGCGGATTCAGGCCAGGAAAGTCCACTATCGACCAAATCTTCACACTACAGCAGATCCTGAAAAAAACCAATGAATTTCAAGTCGACACTCACCACCTATTTGTCGACTTCAAAGCCGCATACGACAGCTATACAGCGCTATGTCTACCTTTGACATACCTGCTAAACTCGTCAGACTATGCAGGATGACTTTGGAGAATGCTCGCTGCTCCATCCGAATCGGTGAACACCTTACCGATAGTTTTGATGTCAAAAAAGGATTTAGACAGGGCGATGCGCTGTCGTGTGATTTCTTCAACATCATATTGGAAATGACTGGCTAATACAAGAGGCACAATCTATTTCATATCCCCGCAACTCCTTGTATACGCCGACGATATTGACATAATAGGTAGATCACAGCGAGATGTCAATGAGGCGTTTGCGAGTATTGAGATGGAGGCGGTGAAAAATGGTTTGCCGGTAAACGAGAGCAAAACTAAATATATGCTGTCATCCAAAAAGGACGCTCACCAATGACGTCTTGGCCAGAACGTTTGTATTGGCAAATATACATAAGTTCGAGGTAGTTAAGGACTTCGTCTACCTTGGCTCCGCAGTGATCTGGAACAACGACATCAGTTCCGAAATAAAATGCAGCATTACTCTTGCCAATCGCTGTAATTGAGTAATAGAGCCCTCTCCCGAACGACAAAGTTGATTCTAAATAAGTCCCGGCCCTGCTGTACGGCGCAGAAGCATCGACACTGTCAAAAGCGGATGAGGAGGCCCTTGGTCGGTTCGAGAGGAAGATTTTGCGCGTGATTTTCAGGCCTATAAACGCAGACGGGGGATGGAGGAAAAGATTCAACCACGAACTTTACGGGCTGTACAGCGACATGAGTCTAGTCAGGCGTCTACGGATTCAATGCCTAAGATGGCTGGGCCATGTAGAGCGAATGGCCGGAGAGTATTTGAATTCAACCCCGAGGGACGAAGAAACAGAGGACGGCCGCACTTAAGATGGCGCACACAGGTGGAAGGGGACCTCAGCCAACTGGGTGTGCGGCAGTGGAAAAGGCTAGCAAAAGATCGTACTAGTTGGAAGGGCATGTTGGTTGAAGCCAAGGTTCACCCCAAACTGTAGCGCCCGTTAAGAAGAAGAAGAAGAATTTGGTAATATTCGTAGGTGAATAAATTTTTTTTTTTTTTTCGCCACGTAGATATGTCCACACTTTCCTCAATAAGTTTTGGCGCTTTGTGGAACATGACGTGGTAGGCGTAAGCCACACTTAGGCCGAAACCGGCCCATTGTGGAACATAGATTTATGGAAAATCTGATTCCTCGAATTGTATTTTCCTGAATATATGTAGTTTAATGCCGTTATTCGTACTACCTCGTGATGTCGCCGTTAAGGTACGTAGTGACATTGGTTACCAACCTGGCGTTCGACGCACTGTCTGATTCCATCCGATGAAGTGTTTCCCCGTTCCATCGCATTGAACACAATTCTCAGTGGCTTCACTCTGGACGCACAACATCCGAAGGAAAACATGTTCAAATACTTCCTGAGTTAAATCAACGAACTCAGCCCGTGGATGAACCATGGTGTATTCTCCATATTGCCTATCTCACAGCCGACGCAGTGGACATGTTTCTTACCTTCCAGCTTAATAAGTACACAATTGGTTCGTCAAACCACTGTGTACTCGTACTTCCACCACCCAGTTAGAGAAATAGCTCCGAAAAGAACAATATGGCTATACGAGAAAGCCAATTAGTACGGCCTTAACAACTTCTTTTAGAGCTTAATTGGTCGTTAAGCGTCTTCAACAATGACGTGGACGAGCTGCTAAAATCGTCGCAGATAATTGGCGTAACAAATTTTACTTCAGCAGGATTAAAAGCAATGATATAAGCTGCAATGAGGCTATGAGGTTAAGGGAAGAAGCCCATCCTCCTGTATGGCTTCGTCGTCTGGTGGACTGCCCTGGACAAGGCAGTCTATCGAAACCTTCTGGAGAAAGGACAAAGAACGGCCAGTTTATATATAAGCGGAGGGATAAGATCAACCCCCACGGAGGCCCTAAATATTCTGTTACATCTTCCACCGTTGGACCTCTTCAGCAAGCAGCAAGGCCATTGTAGCAATCTTAATCACTTCGAAGTACCCATGGACACAGACTACATCATCTCGAAAAATGTGTTCACTAGGAACTTCGAAGGTTTTCTTTCCATCCAGGGAGGAATGGGCTGAAGGGAAACTCATACCAAAGGACTCGATTTCCCTCTATACCGATGGCTCTAATATGGAGTCGGGTGTAGGTAGTGGAGTCTTCTCCAAGGAACTTAATCTCAACCTATCATTCAGACTCTCAAGTCACTGCAGTGTATATCAAGCAGATATAACACCGATAACGGAGGTCCTTGCAGGGCTCAGGATCAATATCTGCTAAGGATGTTCTCATTTGCACGGACAGCCAATCTGCGATTTATCACTAAACAAATCGTGCCTAAGTGGCAACCGAAAGGGTTACCTTAAGCACTCTAGTGGGTGTCATTACAGGTAACTGCATAATTGGAAAACACGCCGCCAGACTAGGACTATCCTCCAATGACTATTGCCGTGGCTGCATGGACGAGGAGGAAGAGGAATGCCCCTCTTTAGCGAATCGCAGGAGGATCTACCTCGGCGCGCCCTTCTATGAAGGGTTTCAAGGAAGTGGTCTTCTATGCAGACTAAGCTAACCTTTTTGCTTTTTCCTTTTTCCTTCTCTTCCAGACTCTTTCCGAGTAGATAGAAAATAGCATTTGCCCAGCCTTGGGGATGGACCGACCCATAAAGTTTCTTTCAGTTATTCAGTCACTCTTTTGAATACCGCAAAGCACTCATTGACCGAGAGTATGGTTCAGAGTATGCTGCTGAGACTCTGTTTCGGACGTACCGTCAAACAGAAGATTCCTTACGGGATTCGGTCTTCGCACTCCATTGTTCATCGGTATCTCCTCAATTCTTCTTCCGTTTTACCTTCTGCCCGCACTATGTTGCCGACATAGCTAGGTAGTTAGATTAGGTGAGTGGGTGCCCTATTGACGGAAGGTCAAGATTAGATTACGAGGAGTACATTGTGCCCAGTTAACGCTTAACCCATAGAAACCTAAAATGTTCCCGTTGAGCTTAACCACTTAGACGGAGATAGAAATCCTAGCAGTCTGTTCAGCCCAATGGTACCCACCTCTTCTAGAAAGGAAGCGACTTCCAAGGAACATGTTCCTTTTTCGAATTAGTGCTGGGCATTCGCACAGTAGGTGGCGAATGGATTCGAATGACGAATGGGCTGGCCTAGTCTGAATATTTCCACGACTAAACTTAAGCAGACTTTCTGTCCTTTTCTTATCATAGACGGGTCAAGTTGATCTTTCCGTGGCGCACATATCTAATTCACCTGGTACCCGGTAGAGGGTCACCTTATTGAAATCTGATATCTCCTCCAAACCTCTCTTTGCAGAGTTTGACGAACTTGGATCTTATCGATGTCTCCTGCAGAGCCTTAATGGCTGCCTGGCTGTAAACATAGATGTTGATCCCTTTTTCCAAGAGGTTTTCTCTAAAAATCAGGTCCGCAACTTGGAAAACGTTACAGCCATCATCAAGTCTATAGGAGCGATACACCCCGGCTCCTGTACCGGTATCCATTTCGGATCCGTCGGTATACATTTTCAGTTAATTTCCCGTACGTACCATTTGTCCATTCCTCGATGGAAGGAATTCTGATAGCGAATCTTCTCTCGCAGCAAGGGTGATATAGTCCGTTTCGATTTTGAATCTCGAGATGGCCCATCGACCCAAGATAGACTCGTTGCCCAGAAACCGGATTCCTGTATTCTTAACGCAGTCCTGGCTGCGATGCTCTCACAGTATATCTATGTCCAAGGGTGGGAAGTCCAGCACTGTTTCAAGAGCCGCCGTTGGTGTGGATTTCATAGTTAGATCCAGTCACCGCTAGGCAACCTGCCTTCTGAACCCTTGAAACAACCCTTGGAGATGGTATTTCTTTTCAAGTGCCTATCCTGGTTCTTTCATTATTGTTGCACTTCCTGCTTAGCTTGGAGTCTAGGATTATACCAAGATATAATGGGAAATCTGGGGATCAGATCGATACCATTCATATGGGGTAAGTAAATCTTGGTATAGATTCCCTTCCTTGTGAAGAAAATTATCTCGGATTTCGCCGGGCTTACTCGCAGGCTTCGTCCCTTAACACAGTTATTAACTAATAGCAGTGCATTTCGCCGAGGACCTGAAGAAACTTTGCAGATATCAGAATGGCAGTGTCGTCAGCATAGACCATGACGTTAACGACATAGTAACCGCCACTATAGAAACTGGTCCAAAAAGGATTCTACCTAATTACTTCAGTGCCTCCTAAACTTAGTGGTATCCTTTTAAGATACTAACGTTTGCACTTAGCCCTTCTACAAATAAATTAATAAATGACTACTATCAATACTCCCTTGTCGCATATCTCTAAACAAGATGCCTAAACATGAGCATGTAACATATGTAAAGCCAGGACGAAAGGACAGCCCATTGCTCCATAAAAACCCGGCCATTCCGCCGCCACTTTTAGGAATTCTGTAAAACTTGACAACATTGACCCGACGATCCGTCGTTGAACTATAAATAACAAATGATATTCCCCAGTTTCAGGTCGCGAGCGATCTGTGCGTCCACTCCTGCTGACTTAAATCATCGACAAATCCCCATGAAGCTCTGCACTCAAAAGGACCAGCTGCAGTTCCATAAATAAAAAAAGAAGCAAAAAACGAGCAAAACACACGCCGTAAACACCTCCCGGCACTCTATGTGTTTACAAGCTATTCGCCTCGTCTTTCACTCTACATCCACCCACGGCGTCCGTCCTATTCAACAGCAAAACAATAAAACTGCATGAAAGGACACACCTCGTGAGAAATTACTTATGCACATCTCTGCATCCAAACTGCATACATACATCACACCTCCCACGGCATGGCGCACGGCAAACTATAATAAATATTTAATTATCCCCAACAATGGTACGGTGTGCCTTTATCCTTTCCGTGTTATATCCTTCCGCAAATCCTCTGAACGCGAAAAATGCACAGCGTCCCCCGAGCCATGGGCATGCAACAATACAAAATACGAATTATGCTCAATGTCAACAGGCAATTTCGAAATGGAAAATTTTAAAATTGCTCATCCTCGGCCCCGGGGTTTGCTCCAATCAGAATTGGAAATATGGTAATAGCCCACGTGCGGGTATCCTGCAAATCATCTCAAATATTTACGAAACGAAATGGTCGGATTCCACTTGGTTTTACAATGACTTGCTTGTCATTAGAAGACCACAATGATGAATGCCCTTCGCGAAACCACCTAATCTAATTAGAAGGACATTCACGAAGCAGTGAACGGGAGGAATAATCCGGGAATCAGTAATTAATGGATTTGCAAGGATATAAAGGATATAGGCGCAACGAGTTGTTGGATAACTTCATACTCATAAATCATTGCCATAATGTTCGAACTGATGTTTAGTTGATTGGCTTACAAATCCCATGATCTATTGACAGGGGATTTGCTTACCATAATCCTTGACATCACCGCACACAGCATTCGAACACACACGCACGCACACATATACATGTAAGTGTCAAGGACGAATGAATGAAACGAAATCAAAATGTCAATTGGCAAGTTCGTTTCTATTCACAAGTTGCTTTTAAACAAGAGTTAGTCACATACACACATCCTGTGAGAGGATCCTTTATGCAAGCATGTGGGTATTGATATCCAATTCACAGGATTATTATAGTCATGCGTTTCTGTCATTTGGGGCAAAGAAATATCCTTTAATTAAAACCGATCTTTAAATGGGTTTCATGCACGTGTGGCGTGGAAAATTGCATTCAATATGTGGTAGGAGAGGGAAAATGAAAAGTGGAAAGTGTACACGTAAAGGACTTACTCGTGAAGTGGTCTTTTCATGCGTAAAGAGGGCGACGAGTTTTAATTGAGTGCCTTTCGTATGGTGTGCCTTTTCTTCCTTGCCCTTCCGCTTCCGTATTGAGCTTCATGTGAGCCGAAGCGTGCGGACGTACATATAAAAATGAAATGCTAGTTAATTAAAGCGACTACAAGTTCCAATTGTGGTTTACTTACACTACACGTTGACTGTGGCTCACATTCATAGGAAATATGAGAACTCGGTTGTGTACTGAGGGAGGGAGGGAGTGAGCAAACAAAGCAAAGAAGTTGATCGCGTTGAACATGGCAAACGCCAGCTTCGATCTCTGTCCCTGCTCAATCCAAATTGATACACAGCCTCCGCGTGGCCTCCCCTGGATAGCTGCCCTGACACCCGTAAGGTAGTGAACCAATGTGTGCAGCGATCCAACTCCTTGTTCCTGGGGAAAGAGGAACCTGGCCCTCCAGGTTGGAGGTTGTGGTTAGGGGTAACATACCTATCACGTAAACACCCACTTGTTCAGATGCAACCACAAGCCTCGGATACGAACGGATACAGAGCTGACGACCCCTGCAAACGACTAACGGACTTTAGAGTCTGCACCTATAATGTGAGTGCCCTTAACAGACCGGGTGCAGACGATCAATTGGAGCAAACCTTCATCTGCTATAAAGCAGATATAACCGCACTCCAACAAGTGCGACCAGGCAAAAGACGGATATGAAAAACTGCGACATCTACTACGGGAACTGCAACAAGGAGAACAAACAGCGCCTATTCGGGTGCGGATTCGTTATTCGAGGAAGACTCCGACAAAACGTCTTAAGCTTCCGAGATGTAAGTGAACCCCTCATAACAACCGCATCAAAGCTAAGTTTGGAAACATTAGCTTAATATGCGCTCACGCCCCAACGAAAGAAAAGGATGATCGACTCAAAGAAGAATTCTACGATTTCCTAGACAGAACCTATGCCCAATGCCCCAGCTACGACACAAAAATAGTTCTAGGAGATTTTAATGCAAAACTGGGCAAAGAGGACATATTTGAGTCGATCATAGGAAAGCATAGACCCCATAACACAACCTCCGACAACGGACTTAGGCTAATCGATTTTCTAACGGGGCGTAACCTCCTTGTAGCAAGCCACGATTCCCCCATCTCAACATTCACAAGGGCACCTGGCGGTCTTTTGATCAATCGACCACCAACCAGATTGATCACATTGCGATTGACGCCAGACACTCCTCTCGTACTCTCGTCGTACGTACCTTCCGAGGGGCCAACATCGACTCGGACCACTAACTTGTTGTAGCCAAGGTACGAATGAGGATATCAAGAATGCTTACGAGTCGAGTAGGACAAGGTAAGTTTGACGTCGGAAAGCTACAATCGCAAGAAACAGAATCTAAGCCGATCGTGTCTCCCTCCAGCTCTCTCAAAATCCGCCCACAGCAGCACAACCAATAGGGCAGGAGTGGGAGCTTGCCAGAGCGCTGTCAGAGACTCTGCCTCAGAGGTGCTGGGTTTCAAATCGCCACCGCGTAGAAACCCCTGGTTCGATAAACAATGCGAACAAGCTCATGCAGCAAGACAAGAAGCATATAAAGCCATGCTGCAACGACGGACGAGAGCTGCTCGCGAAATCTATGAGCAGAAGAGAAGAGAGGAACACACGCTTCTCAGAAGAAAGAAGACAGAGCACGGAAAGCGTGAGATCGGGGAGATGGAGAGACGCTTCCGCAGGAATGACGCCCGGAAGTTTCACAATAAGGTACATGCCATGACTAAAAAGCCAGAGCGGCGGCCTGCAGGGATGAAAATGGAGAACTGGTAGTAGAATCACAGTCGATGCTGAGGATTCGGAAAGACCACTCCTGCACACTGTATAACGGCGATGACAGACAAGATACCATTGTCAGGCAGAACGATCTGTTCGTATTGGACGACGATGTAAGAAATTTCCGTCCACCCGACCAAGACGAAGTCAAAATAGCGAGATCAAGACTTAAGTCTAATAAAGCCGCGGGCGCAGATGACCTGTCTGCTGAGCTTTTTAGGGCGGCTGGAGATGAGCCGGTAAGGTGCATGCACCATCTCATTTGCAAGGTATGGTCAGAGGAAAGCATGCCCGACGAATGGAATCTCAGCATCGTTTGCCCGGTCCATAAGAAAGGAGACCCTTATAACTGTGTATTGTGTAAATGCCTTAAACAGTTTGTGGATATCCTCATCGGCTCTTATCAGTGTGGTTTCAGGCCAGCTTTTTCTTTTTTTTTTTTTTTTTTTTTTTTTTTTTTTTTTATTTATTTCATGAAAAACATTATGAACAATCTATTATATACATATAACTAAAGAATAACAAAAGATTTTTATGAAATAATTAGAAACATTCTATTGTCGAAAGACAAGTGGCGAATGAACCATCAGAATAAATTGGACATTAATGTAGGTTGTGGGGTCATTTAGTGCAAAAAATCAAATTCAATTCAAGTTCTTTGATTACAATATTGTTAAATGAAAAATTCAATTAAAGAAAAGAGATACACCAAAACATACGTTTAGACTATAACATTTAGTAATGAATCTATTTGCTTAAAATTAAATGTAAATAGAAACAGTTTCAGTTTTTTCAAGAATAGCACTTCAGACATCTCACTTCTCAGATTAAAAGGTAGGTTATTGAACAAGCGGGGCGCAGTAACATTATAAAAATGTGAAAAATGTGATTTTCTTACTGTAGGTATGTTCACTAAGAATTGGTTATTGACACGTAAATTATGGGAAACGCACCATCTGGAAGGGTAATAACCAGATCTATTGAAAAATACTTCAAGAACCTTATAAAAATATAAATGTTTTAAAGGAAGGGTATTAAGTCTCTTGAACAACTCAAAACAGTGAGTCCTGCGATTAACTTTGAACAAGATACGAATCGCATGCTTTTGTTTAACAGTTAAGGGATCTATTTTATTAGAGTGAGTACCACCCCAACAAGTTAGCCCATATTGCAGCTTAGATTTAAATAATCCATTATAAACAAGCTTTAAGATGGGTAACGTGCAATATAGACTAAGATGGTATATTTGGCGTAGAACATTATTTAGGTATTTGGATAGGTGTGAGGTATGATCCTTCCAACTTAATTTGCAATCCAAAATTATCCCCAGATATTTGAAGCTTTCAACTTTTTCTATATTAAAGCAACCACCCGAACAGTTATTACCAGCATTGAAAGAGGACTTATTAAGTTGATGAAGACAAGTATACAGACTGTACTTAGTGCAACTAGGCGAATGATATATCAACTCTATGTCTTCAGATGCGACACCTGAAATGTTGAAGATCATAAACTTGGTTTTTTCACTTATAATAAGCTTATGAGAACAATACCATTTACGAAGGATTGCTAGATCATAGTTGACCGATGTATACATATTAAAATAGTTTAATTCAGAATACGACAAAGATGTATCATCAGCAAAAGCTGTTACAATGCCTTTAAAAGGTTGGATAAAAAGGGAATTAACATAAATAAGAAATAGGATCGGACCCAGGACAGACCCCTGTGGAACATCTAAATTTATAACTTTTTCCGAGCTCCAACTATTTTTAATTTTCACCATCTGTCTACGATCTCTTAAATAAGAAGCAAACCAATTGTATACAAAGCCTCTGAAACCAATTCTATATAATTTTTGAAGTAGTTTGGTATGATCCACCAAATCAAATGCTTTAGTTATATCAATAAATAAAGCAGCCGCTGTTCCGGAGTTGTTTAAAGTTTGATATAACTCACTACAAAGTTTCAAAACGGCGTCTTCAGTCGACCTCCCTTTTCTGAAACCATATTGAGAATCGCTTAGGAAATTAATTTTGTTCAAAAAGGACGACATCCTTGTTTTCATGGCTTTCTCAAAAACTTTGGCAAAAACAGAAAGAAGAGAGATAGGACGATAGTTGTTAAGACTCGTGGTTTCTCCTTTTTTGAACAGTGGGATGACAATGGCTAGTTTAAGTGCATCTGGAAATACACCTTTATGGATGCTAAGGTTGAAAATGTACATTAAGATATCAGAAACATTGTACGAAATGTTCTTTAAAATATTATTGGAAATCATATCATTTGAACTGGAACTAGATGTTTTCAGTGACATTATAATATTATGAATCTCCAATGAAGTAAAATCTTCAAAGAAAAAGCTTTGAGCGTTAAAGCACTCTTCAATAATACCATCTGAACATTGACATGAGTTTCCTGGAGTAGTGTAATCAATATTAGTATTTATATTTGAAAAATGATTGATAAATAGATTAGCCAAAGAAGTTGGATCATTAATTAAGGAAGAACCATCCTTTATAGAAATAACAGTTTCAGGTTTTTTTTTATTAAGGATTTGATTTACTATGTCCCATTCCTTCTTAGAGTTACCAAAGCTTTCCGCAAACTTTGTTCTGTAATAATTTTCTTTGCATCGCGGAATGTCAGCTTTTAGTTCAATACATAGTTTGTCGTAACGTGTTTTAAGTCTGGAATTCAACGGATGTTTTCTAAATTTAGCATATAGTTTATTTTTTAAATTAATTTTCTTGAGTAAATGCGCATTCATCCACTCTTTTAAATATACCCGTTTTTTATTATAAATACACCGACTGTTGTTTGAAATATGAAACTGAAGTTTCTCCAAAAAGATCTTAAAGGCAACTGAAGGATCATCAGTATTATGCACTTCATCCCAAAATTCAAAAGCTAAGTCAGAGTTAAGCGCAAAAAAATCAACTTTATTGACTGAGTTCATGCAGTTCGACTTATGCCTGGGAATGTGACTATCCAGTTGTATGGTGGTTAATCTATGATCAGTGATCTTAACATCATATACTTCTGTTCCATAAGTAATGGTATTGTTCTTATGCAGCCGAATATATATATGATCTAAGCATGATGATTCTCTAGTAGGCTTGTTAACCAAAGAGCTAAAGCCAAAGGAAGATAACATCGCCAAAAATCGATCGGCATCAGAGCTGTTAGATAAAATATCAATATTAAAGTCGCCTAGGAGAATTTGGTTTTTACATATAGAGGAATCTAAAAACTCAGAAAATTCAACCAGGAAATCTTTGACAGTAAATGAGTGCAATCTGTATACTCCGACAAAACTGTATTGAACGCCAGACAATTTAAAATTTAAGCAAATTAAGTCAGCACATAAAAGATTAGGTTTTACAACATCACAAACAATGTCACTCCTATAAAAAACCGCCACCCCACCAGCTGAATAAGAATTATTGCAAGACGCCGCGAATATAAAATTAGGAATATGAAAGTTCTCAATTTCAAACTCATAGATCCAAATTTCTGAGACAAATATTAAATCAGGTAAATGATTGAGAGAACCGAGATGAGCAAGAAATAAATCGAAATTTTTACGGAGACTGCGTATGTTTTGATGAATTGCTGAAAAGCCTGAATAATCTACCATGTACGGATGATGAATACAAAAACAATTCAGTGTTCTATTAGGTAAATGAGAAAAGCAAGTTATACTACTTATACTATCATTATGAGAATTTAATAAAGAGAAAGAATTTATAGCACTAGTCATAGCAAATAATTATTAAGAAATAATAAAACCATTTTTAGAAAAATCCTCATAATTTAGTAGTTTTATTGCTTTGTCGCCTTCTCTCCTTCTGATGAAAACATATGAATCCCTTATCCATACATATTTGCATTTGTTTTGGGATTTAAGTTGCTTAGCTTTCTGCAAAAGAGATCTTGTGTACGCTGTGAGACAGTCGTTGATGTAAATGCGGGAATTGTTGTTGTCTGCAAATAGTTTGAGTTTTTTTTCTCTCAAAGTGCTCATTATTTGCTTCTTCCGCAAGAGAGAAGTAAACCTTACAGCCACAATGGATGGACGGGCAGTGGCATTATCTTTGGTTGTTGTCTTATTTATTTTCAAAACGCAGGACTCGATGTCATTTGGTTCTAAATGCACTCCTACATTCTCAGTTAGAAGTTGAATGACCTTCTCTTTTGCATTTGCATAACACAAGTTAGGCATACCCACGATATCAACTGCATTTTGTTTCTCTTTTTGCTCCAGTACATTGACTTTGGACTCTAAAATGTTCACCGTGACCGAAAGAGCAGCATTTTTTTCTTCAAGAGATTTGATTTTGCCAAGAGCATCTGAATTTATTTGTTGTAATTTCACAATCTCTTGAAACAGCATTTCAAGTGTTATATTTTTTTTCTCAGCAATATAATCTTTGAGGGATGCAGCAGTAAAATCATGGTTCCCAGAAGAAGCAGCAGAGCAAGAAGCAGTTGATGAAGTAGGACCGGAGCAGTGTTTTGGTTGATTGGTGATGTTAGATGTTGAGGAAAGAGATTGGATAGGTAACTCATTTACCGAAAGAGACCTACGACGTTGTCCAGAACAGACTTCGCACTTGTAGGACAGCTCACTGTTCTCATAATATTCGACATCTCTTTTTTCTAACTTTGCACACTTAGCATGTACGTAATTGTTGCAACACTTACATTGAATTTTAAGTTCCTTAAATCTATCGACTTTTAAAAAGCACAATGCACACTTCATTTTCAGTATTTTTCACTTAAGCAATCCAAAAACAACAAAGTAAAAACCTGTCAGTACAGTTCATTTATTAAATTAAGTGTTAAAAAAAGAAAACTGAATAAAATCAAGAGCGATTTGCACAGACGTGTGACCCCTACAACTTCTGTGATCGAACTGATAATCCACGCTAAATCCACAATAGACCAAATATTTACGCTGCGGCAGATCTTGGAGAAGACCCAGGAATACCAAATCGACACTCACCACCTCTTCGTAGTTTTCAAGGCTGCATATGACAGCGTGTATAGAGATGAGCTATACAAAGCCATGTCTAGTTTTAACATCCCTGCCAAGCTCGTCCGACTGTGCAGGATGACAATGGAGAATTCTCGCTGCTCCATTAAGGTCGGTAATGGGCAAAACGAGACCTTTGATTTTAAAAAGGAATTTAGGCAAGGTTTTCAACATCGTGTTTGAAAAGATCGTGTAAGAGTCACTTGCCAACACAAGAGGTACGATTTATTCCAAGTCTACGCAACTGCTTGCGTACACCGACGACATTGACGTGATTGGACAGACACAGCGAGACGTCAATGAGGCCTTTGTAAGCATTGAGGTAGAAGCGGCTAAGATTGGTCTCATCTAAAAGAGACGGACAACACCGACGTATTGGCCAGAACGTCACCATGGGCGGATATAACTTTGAAGTGGTCAGGGAATTCGTCTACCTTGGCTCACTGATGACCGGCGACAACATCACCAGCACTGAGATAAAACGAAGAATCACTCTTGCCAACCGCTGTTTCTTTGAGCTCAAGAGGCATATGAGAAGTCGAGGCCTCTCTCGGAAAACCAAGGTGACACTATATAAGACCTTGATCATCCCAGTCCTCTTTTACGGCGCGGAGGATTGGACCTTAACAAAAGCGGATGAAGATGCCCTTGGTCGTTTCGAGTGGAAAATTATACGCACTATCCACGATCCCGTTTGTTAAAACGCAGTATGGAGGAGATGACTTAACGAAGAACTGTACGATTTGTACAGCGACATCGGCCTGGTACGACGTCTACGGATACAGCGTCTACTGGACAAGCTTGTTGGTTGAGGCTCAGGCTCGCCACCTAAGTAAGTAAGTAAGTTGTGTACTGAGTCTAGTCATCTATTGAGCAAAGATTCCAGTCTTTGATCGTTAGTACTGCAGTCTGTTGAAACTTGCTAGACTTAGCAGTATCCCATCTAAAGAACACTCCTGCCGTCCTTTTTTTTAACGAAATGGCAGTTTCCACAAAAGAATCCTTGGAACTCCTCATAAACATCCACTTTCCTTGATGTTAAGACTGCGGTGCAAATGTGCCAATCTCACATCACACGCAACTTACACCTTGGGAAGACATTAATTCATTCATCACAAACGAAAATATCTCCTGGGCCATTTGCAGCTTTTCTCTAGAAGTCACCAGGTTCCAAAAGGATTTGGATAAGGCTATACCCTTGCTAATGGTGATCTACCGATGCTCGCTTTTACTCAGTTACATTCCCCAGACATGGAGAAGAGTTCGGGTCGTTTTCATCCCGAATGTTGGCAAGCGCGGGCATGAATCCGCTGGTGTTATCGGGATCCGAACTCGCTCATCGTGCGTCAGAGTCCAACAAACTAAACACTTCGCCACGGCACCCTCCCGTAACCAGATATCTAAGAGTTATTCTAGATCCAAAGCTCGCTTAGAAGCTAAACATAGAACATCGGTACAAACTAAACACTACGCCACGGCACCCTCCCGTGACCAGATATCTAAGAGTTATTCTAGATCCAAAGCTCGCTTGGAAGCTAAACAGAGAACATCGGTACGCTTTCTACGCCTGTAGCAGAACTTTTGGGGACTCCCGCCCAAAATGGTGCTGTGGGTGTACACAGCCATTGTATGCCCCATCCTCTCCTACGGATCACTTGTATGCCTTAAGCAAAGCATGCAACATCACCAAACTTAACCAAGTCCAGAGGTCGGCCGGCATTGGTGTAGCAGGTGCCCTTCGTTCCAGCCCGACCGAAGTACATAACGTACTCCAATATCTCCTCCCTCTGGATCTCCACATTAGGTATACTGCATCTTGCAGCGGAAGATCATAGTAAAGTGTTCGACCTCCTACCTGCAGACCTGGCTACAACTTCAACCCACTTCGTAATACTCAAACACAACCTAAACAAAGCCGTCCAAGTCCATCTCCCATCCAAAATGGTATGGAAAAATGAATTGCGCTTCACGAACCATCGGGTAGCGTTTAACTGTGTCAACTTCTTACAACCCAAAAAGAACTCCCGACCTAACTAACAGATCTCAACATGAGATTGCCAGAACCGTAGCTATCAGTACTGGCCATTGGCCTGTCGGCACTCACGCTGCCAACAACCCTTAATCATTTCCTTTGCGAATGCCCGACTCTAGCTAGAACCAGATAGCGCACACTCGGAAAGCCTTCTATAACAACCTATCAGAATTCAGTAACAGAAACCCGAACCCGAATCGACACACTCAGTCACTTGAGTGGTGGCATCAAAACGGCGCACATGCGCTGATTAGACTTTGGTCCGTCTGATACCTACCTTTTTTGCAAGGATGATAACTTTCCTATATCACCTTCGTTGATACTTGAAAACTCCAGCCCTTCAAAAAGTAAAACGGATCCATACCTCCACCAGATGACTTTCGTGCACTTGATCTTATGTCAATCGTAATGGTTCGACCAACAAGTGGTGAAGTTTTTCCCGATCTATTGACAACTAACTTACTTTTCAAGCCAGCAAATCCTGGAGGATCTGTGCCTGAGCTATAGCTGCCTTCCATCTTTGGCGGTCCCAGGCACGCTGCTTCCAGTCGGAGAGACCAAGTTGTCTTCTTACTGGAGATTCTGTCTCCTCCTTCTTCCCGAACCAGGAGGCCCGTATTCGATGACCCTCTTAGCTGGAGCATTGGTGTCCGTGCGCTCGATGTGGCCGAGCCATTGTAGTCGACGGATTTCTGCCTTCCGGACCATATCCACATCTTTGTACAGCTCACAGAATTCGCGGTTATGTCCATTCGCCTTCCTCGCAGACAGGACCGAATATCCGTCGCAGAATTCTTTTTTCGAAGGAGCCCAGGATTAGCTCTGCTGTCTTGCTTATCGTCCAGCTTTCGGTTCCATATAGCAGGACTGGCAGGATACGGGACAGGAGTCTGGACCCTAGTTGTCCGAAGTAACAGAGGTTATCGAGGGTGATTCAACACCTCGAACTTAAGTGCTGAGCGATGGACCGCTTTTTTGTAGACAGCATACATATATTTCGCCTTCTCCTCACTGATGACCACCTCACTTCGCCTAATCTTCAATTGCCGTGAACGCTTCCAAAATGGTGCCCTGAGAACTTGCGACGATATCAATATCGTCTGCGTAGCCCAGCCACTGGACCTGGGCTTCACACAACACACTGGGTAGGATCTGGTAAGCGACATCGAGCAAGGATATACCCCTGTAGTTGCAGATGTAGGATCACCTTTTTTGTGGATGTAGTCGGACATCCATTCGTCCTCCCAAATTCTACAGGTGATCTGGTGTATGTATGCTCTTTACCAAAACATCGCCTCAAGCTTTGATGAGCTCTAATGTTAATCCATCCGAGCCCGTGGCCTTGTTGTTCTTCAGCTTTTTAACAGCTATGTCTACTTCTTCAATGCTGGGAAGGGGGACAACTTCGTCAACTATAGGCGGGATCTATTCGCCCACTACCACTCTCTCTTATCCATGTCCGCTAAGCAGCCGCTGGAAATGTTGCATGAAAACTTCCACCATTCCCTGCGGGTCGGTAATAAGATTGTTCTCGCAATTTTGAAGAGCCTGGGTGCCCTATGAGGCTTATGGTTTTTTGTGAAAGGTTCTAATCGCATATTTGTCCCTGGACTCTTTGATAACCTTGAGCTGGGAGGCTGCGAATATTATCTTCCGTCGCCGCAGCGTTTTTTTTTTTCATCCCTTCTTCTGATCCGGTAGTCTTCGCGCGTTGCTCGTATTCTCCTTTGCAGCATCTTTTGGTACGCCTCGTCGGTCGCTTGCTTTTCTTGCTCACACTCGCCATCATACCACGGGTTTCTTATCGGTGGTGACACATGTATGTATGTATGTTGGCGTTACAGCCCATGAAGGACCAAAGCCTATTGGTCACTATGTGGTGACACATAGCCTATTGTAATTTCTGCTGCTTCCGTGATGGCTGAGCGGCAATGGACCCACATATAGCTGATTTGCTAGTTTGTGTCCGACGTAAGCATACTTGCGAGTCATCCGCTCAATTGCCATTTGTAGTTTCTGGCTTCCAATGTTGAACCTCCAATGTCCAAAGTCGGGCTCTGAGTCAACGTCACCTCTCTGAACGTTCTAACGTCCAGGATGTTTGACGCATGTCTTGCGTCTATGAGTACATGGTCAATTTGGTTAAGAGTTCAACCATTTGGACTACCATCCGACTACTCCGCCAAAGATGTTCTCATTACAGTCGCATCTCGCACAAGCTCCGTAGGGGCCGTCGCAGAAATCCTCTTTGATGGGTTCTTCAGCCTCGTCGGTAGGGGCTTGTGCACAGGTGAGGCTGATGTTGTAGAATCTGCCTTGGATGTGGATCACAGCTGAACGATTTGCTTATTGGCTTAAAATCGATGGCTTTCGTCCTTAACCTTCTCCCACGTCGAATCCGCAGCTTTTTGTGGCAACTGTAATTAATGTCGAACTCCTTATTCCTTACCATTCCCTGTCCCATCCAGAGTACCAGACTACTTCCTGGATCGCAGTAATATCCGCCTTATACTATTTAAGGGCCTTTCCTAGTTCATGAGTAGCTCCAGGAGTGTAGACAGTTCTCACATTTCAGGAGCATACTCGCAAATCGTGGTCCTTTTTCTTTCTATGTCGTCATTGGGTATCCGTCCTTGTATCCGCGACCATATTCTCGTTCATAACAAGCTTTCTTTTTACATGGGCAAGTTGTTAGTTGCTGGACTCTGGCGCACGATGAGCGAGTTCGGATCCCGATAACACCGACGCCATCGAATATTTATTTCACGACGTTCCTCCTCGGCGGAGTCCTGCCAAAACCCCCCGTTGCCAAGAAAAAGCTTCTCGACTCAAGCCGTTCGGAACCGGCATTAAACTGTAGGTCCCTTTCACCTGTGTATAAAAAAAAAATCACACACAACATGGGTGATTGAGAAAAGCTTGGCTATGGCCCTTCATGGACTGTAAGGCCACCAGAGCAAGCCACCGCCATCCTGGTCGGATTGGGCCCCTTTGCCTAGGGCAGTAGCTGCATACATGAGGAAGCTGTAAGTCAACTTTACCTAAGCATTAGCAGGGATCTATTGAAAAGCTTTTATCAAAGTATTCTGCTCTAATTTGGATGTAGCCTAATCTGATATGATAGTAGTGACATAGGGTACCCCATCGGAAGAGACTCGAAACTTAATAACTAGAATGTCCCCTTAATATACATAGTAGCTAAGACATCTCTCCCATTTATCTGTTTATTTTTCGCAAAACAGATACTATACCATAAGCATAAAGCACTCGAGCAGTCATGCGGTCCTTTCCTCTGAATCTAGTTACGATGTTTCATTTCCTTCCCCATAGCTTCGAGATATCCTTTTTTTGTTTATCAACTCCTTTTGACAACCTACATACAAGTATCTACATTTATCCTTTAGCATTCATTGAAGCGTCGTACATCCAAAAATCTTTTGGTCATTCACGGAAGACTGGATCGTTCTCACTTTACACTCGTTTAACATCTATTCCACTAGCATCCAACTCATAATAATTATGCGAAAAACAAAACGACACCCTACAAGCCACACAGCCCACAGCCGAACCATATGTTTCAAGTCTACATTTCGCATCCAACCGCACTAAGAATTTCATGTAAATTCATTCGCTTTGTGTACAGGATACGAGTCGAGTATGTCTATGCTTTCGTCAACAACTATTTCCAGGAGAACGCCTGCATTGAATGAGCTTCAGTCGTTGTCGGGCATGCCTCTGTGCATGAGCATGTGAGTATGATGTGCTTACTGGAGCACAACACGTTGCCTGTACACGGATGTCATTATTTAGACAGTAGTGTCCCGGAGGAATATAGGTCTCATTTCCTATCCTCTTTTCTCATCCTGCGCAACCACTGGCACGTCTGCTAGGTCACCACCACCTGATTTTGCTCTCTTATCTTTGCTGTGACACCGAAAAGGCGGCATTGTCGAAGAAGAATAGGGAAAAAAGGATACTACATGGAATAAGAAGGATGTCATTACTTGTTGGTCACCTTGTGGTGGAATTCCTTAAGAAAAAGGTTTTTGATTTATTGACCGTTAGGTGAGGCACGACATGCTTCCAATCGACCAAAATGTCCTTATCTGGTCGAACATGAACGGAAACACATCCTTAACTCCCTTTGTCGAATGCATCATTGTGTACTACGAAGAAGTGATGCGAAGCACGTTCAACTTGCTCAAAATTTGATTTCAAAGAGGATTGGCACTCTCCAACAGCTGCATAGGACATATGTAGTTCAATTCTTACACCATCTCTTCTCTTCTTCTTCTTCTTCTTCTTCTTCTTAACGGGCGCTATAGTTCGGGGTGAATCTGGGCCTCAACCAACATGCCTGTCCACCTAGCACGATCTTTCGCTAGTCTTTTCCAGTGCCGCACGCCCAGTTGGTTGAGGTCCCTTTCCACCTGTGCGTGCCACCTTAGGTGCGGCCGTCCTCTATTTCTTCGTCCCTCGGGGTTGGATTCAAAGACCCTACGGGCTGGAGCTGTGGTGTTCATTCGCTCTACATGGCCTAGCTATCTTAGGCGTTGGATCCGTAGACGCCTGACTAGACTCATGTGGCTATACAACCCGTACAGTTCGTGATTGAATCTTCTCCTCCAACCCCCCTCGTTGTTTATAGGACCGAAAATCGCACGCAGAATCTTTCGAAACGACCAAGGATTTCCGCATCCGCTTTAGGTAAAGTTCATGTTTCTGCGCCTTATAACAGGACCGGGATAATTACGGTCTTATACAAGGTCAACTTGGTCGTACGAGAGAGGGCTCTACTTCTCAATTGCCTTTTGAGCCCAAAGAAGCAGCGGTTGGCAAGAGTAATTCTGCGCTTGATTTCGAAACTGGTGTCCTTGTTCCAAGTCCTTGCTGAGCCGAGGTATACGAAGTCCTCAACTACCTCAAGCTTATATCAAGACGTCAGTGGTAAATGTCCTTTTTCGATGACAGCAGATATTTAGCCTTGCCCTCATTAACTGCTAAACCAATTTTTGCTGCCTCCATCTCAATGCTCGCAAATGCCTCATTGACATCGATCCACCTAGTATGTCAATGTCGTCGGCGTATGCAAGGAGTTGCGAGGATTTGAAATAGATTGTGCCTCCTGTATTGGCCAGTGATTTTTGCACAATCATTTCCAATATGATGTTGAAGAAATCACACGACAGCGCATCGCCCTGTCTAAATCCTTTTTTGAGTTCGATACTATCGGTCAGTTCTGCACCGATCCGGATGGAGCAGCGAGCATTCTCCAGAGTCATGCTGCAAAGTCTGAAGAGCTTAGCAGGGATGTCAAAAGTAAACATGGCGTTATATAGCTCGTCTCTAATTACGCTGTCGTATGCGGCCTTAAAGTCGACGAATAGATGGTGAGTGTCGACTTGAAATTCCTTGGGCTTTCTCCAGGATCTGCCGTAGTGTGAAGATTTGATTGGTGGTGGACTTCCCTGGCCTGAAGCCACACAGATAAGGACCTATCAGCTTATTTACGAACGGCTTCAGGCGTTCACATAAAACGGCAGCGATGATCTTGTATGCGACATTAAGGAGACTTATTCCTCTATTGTTGGCGCAATCAAATTGGTCTCCTTTTTTGTGGATCGGGCAAACAATGCAGAAACTCCATTCCTCGGGCATGCTTTCCTCTGGCCGTATCTTACAGATAAGCCGGTGCATGCTCCTAGCCAGCTCACCCCCAACCGCTTTGAGGAGCTCAGCAGACAATCCATCTGCGCCAGCAGCTTTATTCGACTTGTGTTTCGACATGGCAATCTCAGCTTCGTCCAAGTCAGGGGGACGGAATTCTCTGCGATCTTCGTCGTTAAGAAATAGATCATTCTGCCTGACGGCGGTATGTTGAAATGGTTTTTCCAAATTCTCAGCATCGACTGCGATTCTACTACTAGGTGTCCGTTCCCATCCTTACAAGCCTCCGTTCGGGCTTTCTGGCCTTGAGACATTCGTTTTATCCGTTGATAAAATCTTCGAACGTCGTGCCTGTAGTAGCACCTCTCCCAGTTTTCAATCGCCCGCTTCTCTTGCTCTTTCTTTTTTCTCTTAAGAAGCTTATGTTCCTCCCTTCTTTTAAGCTCGTAGAGCTCACGAGCTGCTTTTGTTTTTTTGTGTAGTGAGGCTTTGTATGTCTCCTGCTTTTCTGCCTGAATCCTTCTATACTCGTCATCGAACCAGGTGCTTCGTCGTGGTGGAGCTTTAAGGCCCAGCGCATCCGTTGCTGTGCTCTTCAGGGCTTGTTTGCACAGGCTCCATTGTTGCTCTACTGACTGAATGGAGGATTGAGGTGTATCGGAGATCTCCGGTGATAGTAGCTTTCCGATGTCATAGCTTGGTGTTCTAACTCTACGTTGACGTATCTTGGCTACTACAAGATAGTGGTCTAAGGGTTCGCTCCTGGGAAAGTACGAACATCAAGAATAGTGGAGGAGTGTTTGACGTCAATCGTGATGTGATCAATCTGATTGGTGACTGATTGATCTGGCGACCGCCAGGTGCCTTTATGTATATCGAGGTGGGGAAAGCGGTTATGTCCGCTTTATAGCGATTCCACGTACAGAACCGAAGGTTCGTCGTCGTCAACATAGGACCGTTCCGTTTTTCTATCCGAGGCTGTTTTTTGCTTCTGAGCAATCAGTGGTTTTATGGTTTTGGTTTGCTAGACCATAGCCCAACCGACACTAATCCTGTTTGGTGGCGCAGGATACTCGCCATTCGGCCTCTTCCGTCAGTAATTTCCCTTGTAAGGAAATTTCCAGATGGCAAAGCTGCAAAGTGTCCGGCTGCAGAGGCTCTTACTCGCTTTTTGTCGGGCCAACATCCGTCGGCAGATGCTACCCCTACGAGGCCTTTGCTAGTTCTACACCATCTTCGCTTAGATATATATGACGCCTATCCCCCTGGCTATCCCTCTATTAAGCCGCCTGTTGTGGCATAGACTGTCGTATCATTACATGCAATTCGTCCATCATCGCGTTAGTCGCGCATCTCAATAGTAATCAGCTCTTGACAGGGATATGTCAGGTGTCAAGTTAGTTCGCAACTCACTTTACCTCACTCATGAAATCGGTCTGACCCTTATCACTCGACTTCTTCTCTGTAAGTGAGAAGTTCATGGCCCAAAGCCTACTTTTCAGGGTTTACTTTCAGCGAAATGTAACTTCTCTGCTCGCCGACACACTTCAGTTCCCTGTCAGTTGATAGCCGTTGATGACCGTTAGTTATGGTTACTGTCAGTTCAATATCTTTTCTTCTGTTTTCTGCTCCTTGGGTGTTGTTGCTCTCATTCCGGTTCTGTGCTCTTCGTTCGTTCCTTGCCATCTGTATTGTTCGTCTGCCGCCTTTGTTTAGTTTTCTTTGAAGTCATAAAGACTTCTCCACATCAAGCCTGCCTCAGCCATCTAGATGGTCATGAGCAACTCAAACTCAAGACATTAAGACTTGAAGATTTTGGTCTGAGGATCAATTCTATCTACCGCAGGAGGAACATAAAGCACAATGGACAAAAGGGACTTTGTGTCCACGTTAGCAGTCTCTTTTACTTAGCCGATTTTCAATTTGCCGAGAAACGTCTTGAAATCCGATTGTTAAATGAAAAGATACAAAGATACCACCTTACCACCTATGACCTCTACCGTATCTCTATAGAAGGAATCGTTAATACCAAACAATCGACAACAATCTCATAAATCCTTCTCCACCAAATGAACGTACACCCCAAACAACGCACACATTACACATTCTCCTCTACACTCAACGGGTAGGCAAATCAAGAGAACAGGATACGAGTACAAAGGACGAGTAAGGATTTCATTAGTGCTTCAAATCGACCTCCATTTCGTCTATTTCGAAATGAAAATGAAAAGCATCCATTCAGCCGGGAGCAAAGAGTATTATCGACACCATGCGGCTTGGGATCGACCATAGTAGAGGTGGAAGGACGACTATTGCAAGTGCTCTTAATGTGACCGCATTAGTTATCCCTTCGAAAATTGGTTGAGAAATTTGCGATCTCATCTTAGGGTGGCGTATTATGAGTCCCAAGGAACGAACGTTATACGTTGGGTCATGTATAGTCGGCGCCACGATGAAGTCCATCCCAGTTCCAGTTGTCCTGGGAAGAATTTATTAAATGCAAGGAACAGATGCGGATAATCATTATTACAAATCGAGCAATGTCGCTCCCGATTTGGATTAGCAATGGGTGCCGAGAGTACGAAACGTCTTAGGGCCAATCCGAACCTAACCTAGAAGCAATTAAAAATCTCCAACTCACTTTCCGCCATTCCATACGGGCATTTTCCTACACCAAATCCCAGTTGTTTACATCATGACAGCAGGTATTCTCAAACCCGTAACGTTCAATAGATGAATGAGTCCTGCGCCGCCTACGAAAATCCAACAGATTCCATAAGTTTCCTCCCTCAATGGACCAGGTTCGCGTGACTCCTGTAATTATTAATTTATTTTTCTCCGTCAAGTCATTTATCAATTAGGGAACGCGCGGCTCAATGTCTGTTCCAACAATCCGAACATAAGGCCTTCTCCGTTGGACATTATAATTGTGTTCCTCACCCCAATGGGTATGAATTGAACTTTGCCAGCTCGAAGATGCAGATGTTAGATGAAAATTGATTCGCCGGTCCCAGTGTCCATTAAATGGCCCATATTTGGCGTGTATACATCGTTTTTCTAAATACGATGGAGCAGAGAACAACGAGGGAATCAGAACTTTGGCCTAATTCCGGATAGACCACCTTCCTCTCTTCGACCGGTCGGCGGATGACAGTGAAAGCTTGCCTGAACCGAATAGGTCGAGCAAATATCCTTCGGCTCTCTGGTGATGGAAAAAGCTCCTTGCTTGGCAGAGAGAGAGAGAAGTTGGTTATTTCCCAGTTTTATTCACATTCCAGGGGTAACGAATGGGATGGACGAATGAAGTGGAATAGATTCTCTGCTCTTTGTGAGGAACGAACAAGGTATGAGTTACTGAGTGGCTTTAAGGTTGTGTGACCTGGTGCTGGTACTGGACTTTGTTTAGAATCGCTAAAGGTCGACGCAGTGTCGGTGAATAGTCTTGTGACTTAGGCTCCGCTAAAAATGTTTTAAAAATTAGGTGGAAGCTAAGGTATACGCATAACGCACATCAACACTTCAGCTAAGGCAAACCTTTTCCTGAAAAAAAGAACTACACGCTGGTATGACCTGGACTTGATGCTGTAAAATGATCTACTTAGTCTGAGGGGATGCAGACGAGCATTGCTGAAATTTGTTGACATTTTCTCAAAACGGCTTGCGTAAGAATGTTTCGAAACCTTGCGAAAACTGACTTAGCTCCGACTCCGTACTCCGTTTAAACAAACAGGCCTCCGCGCCGTAAAAGAGGACTGGGATGATCAAGGTCTTAAATAGTGTCACCATGGTTTTCCGAGAGAGGGCTCTACTTCTCATATGCCTCTTGAGCTCAAAGAAACAGCGGTTGGCAAGAGTGATTCAGTGTTTTATCTCAGCGCTGGTGTTGTTGTCGCTGGTCATCAGTGAGCCAAGGTAGACGGATTCCTTGACCACTTCAAAGTTATATCCGCCCATGGTGACGTTCTTGCCAATACGTCGGTGTTGACCGTCTCTTTTAGATGAAAGCAGATATTTGGTTTTACCCTCATTAACCTTGAGACCTATCTTAGCCACTTCTACCTCAATGCTCACGAAAGCCTCATTGACGTCTTGCTGATTTCGTCCAATTACGTCAATATCGTCGGCGTACGCAAGCAGTTGCGTAGACTTGGAATAAATCGTACCTCTTGTGTTGGCCAGTGACTCTTGCACGATCTTTTCAAGCACGATGTTGAAACACCTGCAGGATAGCGCGTCACCTTGCCTGAATTCTTTGTTAACATCAAAGGCCTCGTTTTGCTCATTGCCGACCTTAATGGAGCAGCGAGAATTCTCCATTGTCATCCTGCACAGTCGGACGAGTTTGGCAGGGATGTTAAAACTAGACATGGCTTTGTATAGCTCATCTCTATACACGCTGTCATATGCAGCCTTGAAATCGACGAAAAGGTGGTGAGTGTCGATTTGGTATTCCTCCTGTCTTCTCCAAGATCTGCCGTAGCGTAAATAATTGGTCTATTGTGGACTTACCTGGCCTGAAGCCACACTGGTAAGAGCCGATCGGGTTATCCACAAACGGTTTCAGGCGTTCACACAATACGGCAGAGAAGGTCTTATATGCGATGTTAAGGAGACTTATTCCCCTATAGTTGGCGCAGTTATAGGGGTCTCCTTTCTTATGGACCGGATAAACGATGCTGAGATTCCATTCGTCGGGCATGCTTTCCTTCGACCATACCTTGCAGATGAGATGGTGCATGCACCTTACCAGCTCATTTCCAGCCGCCTTAAAAAGCTCAGCAGACAGGCCGTCTGCGCCAGCGGCTTTATTAGACTTAAGTCTTGATATCGCTATTTTGACTTCGTCTAGGTCGAGTGGACTGAATTCTGTTACTTCGTGGTCCATTGCGAATGGCTCGTTCTGCCTGACAGCGGTATCTTGTCTATCATCGCCGTTATACAGTCTGCAGAAGTGGTCTTTCCAAATCCTCAGCATCGACTGCGACTCTACTACCAGTTCTCCATTTTCATCCCTGCAGGCCGCCACTCTGGCTTTGTAGCCATGGCATGTTCGTTTTACCTTTTTGTAAAAGTAACGGGCGTCATTTCTGCGGAAGCATCTCTCCATCTCCTCGATCTCACGTTTTCCGTGCTCTCTCTTCTTTCTTCTGAAAAGCGTGTGTTCCTCTCTTCTCTTCTGCTCATAGATTTCGCGAGCAGCTCTCGTCCGTCGTTGCAGCATGGCTTTATATGCCTCTTGTTTTGCTGCATGGGCTTGTTCACATTGTTCATCGAACCAGGGGTTTCTAGGTGGTGGCTGTTTGAAACCCAGCACCTCTGAGGCAGCATCTCTGACGGCGCTCTGGCAATGAGCCCATTCCTGCTCTATTGTTTGTGCTGCTGTGGGCGGATTTTGAGAGAGCTTTGAGGAGACACGATCGGCAAAGATTCTGGCAGTCTCTTGCGATTGTAGCTTTCCAACGTCAAACTTACGTAGTCCTACTCGACTCCTAAGCATTCTTGATATCCTCATTCGTACCTTGGCTACAACAAGGTAGTGGTCCGAGTCGATGTTGGCCCCTCGGAAGGTACGTACGTCGAGAATACGAGAGGAGTGTCTGGCGTCAATCGCAATGTGATCAATCTGGCTGGTGGTCGATTGATCACAAGACCGCCAGGTACCCTTGTGGATGTTGAGATGGGAGAATCGTGTGCTTGCTACAAGGAGGTTACGCCCCGTTAGAAAATCGATTAGCCTAAGTCCGTTGTCGGAGGTTGTGTTATGGGGTCTATGCTTTCCTATGATCGACTCAAATATGTCCTCTTTGCCCAGTTTTGTATTAAAATCTCCTAGAACTCTTTTTGTGTCGTAGCTGGGGCATTGGGCATAGGTTCTGTCTAGGAGATCGTAGAATTCTTCTTTGAATCGATCGTCCTTTTCTTCCGTTGGGGCGTGAGCGCATATCAAACTTATGTTTCCAAATTTAGCTTTGATGCGGATTGTTATGAGGCGTTCGCTTACATCCCGGATGCTTAAGACTTTTTGTCGGAGTCTTCCTCGAATAACGAATCCCTAATAGGCGCTCAATTATCCATGTTGTGTGTGATTTATTTTTCACACAGGTGAAAGAGACCTACTGTTAAATGCAGATTCTGAATGGCGTGTATACTACGGGGGGTGACTAGGTTTTTCTTTGTTGGAGGCTTCTGCTCTCCATTAGAGCACTCAGTACTGCCAGACAGGCACCTTATATTAACGTCTTTTCCCCGTTTTCTGAAGAAAAATAGGTAGGAGCTTCAGTGATGTAGGGCTAAGATATTCGGCACACACCAAGTCGGCCCCAAGGGTGGCCCACCGTACGCGAGCAAAGACGGGACAGTCACAAAGAAAGTGTTCTGCTGTGCCATCCTCCTCGCAATATGCAGCACAGACAGGCGTCTCACTGATGCCAAGCACGCAGAAATGCTTAGCAAAAGTGTAATGGCCCATATTGACGCCCGCAAGTCATCTGCAGTCATTTCTTCTTAAGACTAATAAGAATGCTGCAGATTTCTTGCAGGCATCAGAGCATGCGCGCTGAATCATCCTGCATCCTGGATGTTTCCTCCATCTACGATTGTGTGCCCTAAAGACCCAATGGTTGATGTATTAATTGAACGTGGAAGCAAGTAGTCCTAAAGCAGGTTCAGGTCCTGAAAAACTCTCCTCTTTGCTCATTCTAGCGAGATCATTAGAGATCTTATTTCCTGGGATCCCATAGTGACCCGGGAGCTATGCAAGTCATAGTGAATTTAGCTCTAAAAGGATTTGAAATCATACACTAACTTGGAGCTGGTTAAAGGGCCACGACGTGTTTGCGTGTTAACCCATTCCACCAGACAATCGATGCGTATGAGATTATCGGTCTTATCACTGCCGTATATCTATCCTGTGTGACCAGCTGCAGAGTTTTTCATAATGTTGAGCTGCTCACGGTTTGACATAGCCTTCCAAGACGATTTCTTGTAAAACTCCGGCGTTCATTTTTACTCCCGTCGTTACAAAAACGAGCGGAGTGCGCTCAGCCTCGGTTACTCAGACCCAAACCATCACGGATGATAGTTTTTGACGAAGAAACGCCTGCAATTGATCCAAATTTATAGACATGCGTCTAGATGCGGCCATCCTCTGCAACGTCGACCTTCCGGGTTGGAGTCGAAGACTCTTCGTGCCGGAGCTGTACTGTTCATTCGCTCTAGATGGCCTAGCCATCTTAGACGTTGGATCCGTACAGTTCATGGTTGAATCTTCTCCTCCACTCTCCGTCAACACAAACGGGACCGAAGAATGTACGCAGAATGTTCCTTTTGAAACGACCAATGGCCTTTTCATCTATTTTCTATAAGGTCCAAGCCCTTGCGCCGTAGAGGGGGACTGGGATGATTAAGGTTTTGTATAGCGCAATCTTGCTCTTTCGAGAGGGGGCTCTCCCTACCTCTACCTCAACCTCTCAATTGCCTCTTGAGCCTAAAGAAACAGGATTATTCTGCGTCTAATCTCCTCACTGGTGTCGTTGCCGCTTGTTACCAATGAGCCAAGGTAGACGAAATTCTTGACTATATCAAAGTTATAGCTACCGATAGTGACGTTCTGGGCAAGACGTCGGTGCTGAGCATCTTTCTTTGACGACAGCATGTACCTATTTAGTTTTGCCCTCATTTACCTTCAGACCCACTTTATTCAATACTCACAAAAGCTGCATTGACATCTCGCGAGTTTAGTAGTGATGTCAAAACCTAGCATGGGTCTGTCATATGAGGCCTCGAAATCGACGAAAAGGTGGTGTGTGTCGACCTCAAATGCATTGGTCTTCTCCAAGAGTTGCCGCAGTTTGAATATTTGGTCTACGTGGATGCTCTTGGCCTGAAACCACATTGATATTGCTCCGAAATGAATCCCACTTCGGATACCAAATGTTACGAAAATGAATCCACTTTCTCGAATGTTCGCCGTCAAACGTTCCCCTTCGGAAGTTTCTAGAATGCTCTGGCATTCAGCAGTATGCCGCTGAAACTTATCATCATTTCCATTTCAGCTTCACCAGGGCATTCGAACTTCGACACCGAAATTCGAACATAACCGTCAGTTCGTGTCCGCAACACTGCCCTCCTTCTAAACTTGTTCACCCTTGAACAAGCCTTTTGGTCCTTTTGCGTAGTATGGCGTTAACCTCTCCAAGTGGACAATTTTACACTTTGCTCATCTGTTTCCCATCTGCGGTATTCGATATACCACGTCGTTAAGTCGTTGTGGGTTGTACAGCAATACCAATTGTCCTATCTCGAATCCAGAAGTGTTCGCCCTTAAGTCATATCTCGCCTTCATTTTATCACTGACCAGCTGCTCCTTCTTTTCGGTTACGAAGTCCACCCTGTCGCTAGTTGTCGGTAGTACCACACCGATCCGATGGAAGTCGGAGATCAGATCCAAAAATGGCTTCAGCTGGTGTTATCGCCGTTGAATTGTGCTGCACCGATCGATACGCCATTAAGAAAAGCGGGAGATGTTCGTCTCAATACTGCTGATCTCCGACGACGACTTTCCTCAAGTATTCCTCCATCGTCCGATTGAACCTTTCGACCATGCCATCAGATTATGGGTGTAATGGTGTTGTCCGCGTTTTTCTGATACCTAGCATGTCGGAGAGTTCGTTGAACACCGACGACTCGAAGTTCCTTCCTTCGTCTGAGTGCAGTTCCAGCGGTACTCCGTAACGCGCAACCCTGTTATTCATGAATGCATCCGAAATGGTTTTGGCTCCTTGGTTCGGTATACAAAATACTTCAAGCCATTTGCTGAAGTAGTCGATTTGTTTCCAGCGTTGCTTGTTGGGAATGGGCCTACTATTTCCATGGCAATACTTTCGAACGGCGCTCCAACATTGTACTTTGCCTTCGCACGTCTCTTAATCTTTTGTACAGTCTTCACCAAGACGACCCCCGCTTGATCTCTCATGGTATTCTCGGATGACCACGTCGACTTGTCCCTCAGGAATTACCAGCAGATCGTTTACAATGTCCCCGTTCTCACTGTCCCAACTGCGGCTGACCGTTCTTCAGCCTCAAACTCTGCCATTGAGCCCAGTAAGAATTTATGATTGGGCTTTCAGTGGATATTTGCTACCACGTCGGTCGAAAACCTCTTGGTAGTCGATGACGACTGCCAGATCGGCATTTTCTCGCTGCATTCTTCCGACCTTCTCGACAGTCCAGGAATCTTCTGACAGCACATGGAAAAGACGGATGTCGATGACCTGTTACTGTTCCTGTACGTGAACAATGTTTGCATTTAAAGTCGCAAGGTCGTCTCGACAATGCATCTGCGTTTCCACGACTGTTTCCCTTCCGGTGTTCGATACTGAAGTCCTAACTCTAGATTCTCTCTATCCATCTAACAAGTTGGCCTTCCGGGTTTTTGAACTGCAGCAGCCATCTCAACGCTGCGTTATCCGTCCTAAGATGAAAAGCTTGGCCATAGAGATATTTGTGGAAATGCTTGAAACAGTCAACCACGGCTAAAAGCTCCCTCCTTGTTACACAGTAGTTCCTCTCCAACTTCCGTAGGATCTTACTGTAGAAGCGATCACCCGTTCTTGCCCGTCAATCATTTGAGAGAGATACCGCCAAGTTCATGACCCCTTGCAACGGTATCCAAAATAAACCTTTCTCCCGGGGCAGGATATGCAAGAATCTGCGCACTGGAGAACAATGAATAAGCGCTTCCTCATGCGGCTTCTCCCACTTGAATGGCTGATTCTTTTTGGTGAGCTCGTGCAGACTACTGGCAACGTTTGCAAATCCTGGGACGTATCGCCTGTAATATGTGCAAAGTCCCAATAATGACCTTAACTCATGAAAATTCTTCGGCCGTGACCATTCCTTACCCCAGAGATTTTGTCTTCGTCTGTATGGACTCCTTCTGCTGTCACTACATTTCCCGGGTACTTCACTTCATTTTGGAAAAGCAAACATTTCTTCGGGCTCAATTTCAGTCCAGCTGCCTGAATCCGTTCCAGTACCTCTTCAAGCTTTCTCGATTGTTCCCTAGAATCTCTTCTAACGTCTCCAGCTTCTGGCTCATGGAGGTGGAATTTTCCTTCAACTTTTTACTTACGGCAACGGAATTTTCCTCCAGCTTCTGATCTAGTTCCCGGCTCAAGGAAACACTCATAGCATTCATAGCCGCGAGAATTTGCTGCATATCGAATGCTGGCTCACTGGATGTCGACGGCTTCCCCACTCCAATCTCGTGATTCTCCCAGTCGACACCTTCTTCCTCCAACGCTGCTCGAAGTCTCTCGATCAGGTTGACTTTACTTCCCACTGTGGATAGTTCCCGAGCACCTAACTCTCTTTTCAATTGTTCGATGGTTAGTTTCTCTAATTTCCCCATTTTCTTCCACTCTTTCAATAGTTCACTTCACAATTCGAATAAACTTTTCTTTCGTTTACTCGCAATCCCACTTCTGACACTAAATGTTACGAAAATTAAATCGAGTCCGAATAGTGTTCGAATCACTGGATTGCGATAAGCTACACATGCCTACTTTTTATTCGAATTCAATACACACACACTCTTACTATTCCACCACAGATCAATTATCTGTGCGCTTCACATATCGCTAGATGGCTTGATTACCGACCGATCACTCGTTACTGAATACCGGGAACTGAATGCTCCTGAGGGCGAGCGTTCGCGCTTATATAGCCCTCGGTCCCCTTCGGAAGTTTCTAGAATGTTCTGGCATTCAGTAGTATGCCGCTGAAAGTTACCATCAATTCCATTTCAACTTTACCAGAGCATTCGAACTTCGACAGCGAGATTCGAACATAACCGTCGGTTCGTGTCCGCAACAATAAGTTCATAGCGACGGTTGATATTGCTTAAATGTCAAGACGTTACTTTCATTTGACAGACAATTGAATGGCAAATAAACGGTAGAGAGTGTTTGGCATTTCGATTTGACATTCCAAAGATACACCAGGCTGAAGTTGGTTACACTGCAATACTTAGTAATAAAGGGTTTCCCAATAGGGAATTGACAACTTTGAATTCAATTTGTGAACAATCATCGAACTGTCATTGTCAGAGCAACGTCTGCAAATTATAAAAATTTTCTACCGAAAATCGGAGTGGATGACCGCAACTTTAAGAGCGTTAACTCCACTTTTCGGTCGTAATTCTCGCCCTAGTAGACAGGCAATAACAAGCCTAGTGCGAGAATTAGAGTCTGCATATTCGTTGTGTGATGTTGCCGTGTCAGTGAGACTATGGGTTGGTCGAAGTGTCAAAAATATCGCTACCGTTCGGGCGTCCGTAGTAAACGATCCAAATTAGTCAATTCCACGGCGTTCTCAAGAATTGGGCATCGCTCAGACCACACTATGGCGTATATTGCGTAAGGATCTTGGTTTACACCCATCAAGAATTGAAGCCGATCGACCATTTGAAGCGACGCCAAGATGATGAATTTCATAGCAAAATCATCTTCAGTGACTGTTTGGTGCCGTTTACGTGCCGGCGGCGTTATTGGGCCATATTTTTTCGTCGACGATAACGATCGTCCCGTTACAGTGAATGGCCAGTGTTATAGCGCCCTGATTACCGATTATTTTTGGCCCGAATTGGAAGATATGGACTTGGACGACATGTGGTTTCAACAGTATGGTGCCACAAGCCACACAGCACAAGTTACGATTGATTTATTGAAGAGTAAGTGTGATGGGCGCTGTGGCGCAGTGGTTAGTGTGTTGGACTCTGGCGCACGATGAGCGAGTTCGGATCCCGATAACACCAATGTGTGGCCGAGTCATTGAAAATTGGTTCCAACGAATCGACCGCTGCAAACGTGCCCGCGGTGGCCATATGAATGAAGTCGAGTTCCGTTTATAAATGTTTTGATTGTACTTCGAGCCGATAAAAAAAAGTTTTTAAAGTATCTGAACTGTCAACTGATCATCACCTGGCGTTGTGTAAGCTGCATCTTACTGACAGCGTACCTCGTCTGCCAAGGCGGACACCAAGAGTGGTTACACGCATACGGTGGGAGAAACTACACAGCAGTGAGCTGCGGCAACACTTCGTACGACACATATTCGAAAGGTTTGAGCGAATTCGAATTACTCCATCGCATGTAGAGGAAGAATGGCGACTATGACAGCTGTCATTGCCTCTGCACGTGATGTTTATGGAGAGAAGCGGCTTGGTGTGGCGGCTTCTGGTGAGAAAAGAACTGCATGGTTTAAAACACCCGGAGTTCTAGAAGCCATCAGAGAGAAAAAGAAGGCCTACAGGGACTGGATTCTCTTGGGGGACTCTGCTTCCCGTGACCGGTACATTGTGGCGCGAAGAACTTGCAAATTGGCTGTGCGAGCAGCTAAAGAGCAATCCTAGAAGGAGTTCAGCGAGAAGTTGGAAGGCGACCATAGATCTGCGAAAAAGGTGTTCTGCCAAACCATTCGCCGGCTCAGAGGAAAGAAATTCAACATAATCGAAGGAATTAAATCCAAAGATCGGGTGCTGCTTTCCAGATGAAGCGAGCACTTTTCGGAGCTGCTCAATCCCGAGTGGGACAGACCTATAGTCTTGAGTGGGGCGGAGAATAATCCAACGATGGAGGAAGTAATTTTAGCGATTGAATCGCTGGGGTGATTGTCCCTCTTTTCAAAAAGGGGGATAAAAAAGAGTGCTCCAACCATAGAGGCATATTTCTTTTAATTGTCCCCGGTAAAGTCTACGCTAAGGTGTTGGAGGCGCGTTCTGGAGCTATGGTCGAATCCAGGACCACTCTAAGAATGGTACTCGAGAAGGCGTGGGAGTACGCCAAACCTATCTACAGCTGCTTTGTAGAATTGGAAAAGGCATATGAACGAGTTCGTTGAGTTAAACTCTGGAGTGTTCTGCAGGAGTATGGGATTGAAGGTCCTCTATTGAGGGCCATTCAGTCTCTATACACAAACTGTAGACGTTGCGTTCGGGTTAATGGAAGTAAGTCAAAACCTTTCACCGTGGGCGTAGGACTTCGCCAAGGGTGCGTCTTGTCACCTCTCCTTTTCATTATATATATGGACTGGATGTTGCAGCGCAGTCGAGGCGAGGAGTGTTTCACATTGGGAGAATTGAGTATTAGCCATCTTCTTTCTACAGATGACTTAGTTGTCCTCACATCCTCCCAGACGGAGTCCTACGCGCGCTAGATAGGTTTGTGGTCGTATGTGCTGATGCTGAAATGAGGGTTAACGTGGACAAATCCGAGGTTATGGTTATTTCCAGAACGCCTGTCCAATACACTCTACATTGTATTGTATTGTATTTATTTATTTATTCTTCAGTACAGTGTAGATATGTATATAATAAATGTTATACTTAATATTTACATAGAATTAAAGAAACTCATGATAAATCAAAAGCTTTGTTTAGGAAGGTATATTAAGTGTTTTTCATTTTATCTAAACATTAATTTTCTGAAGAATAAGTAGATACACTCTGTAGTTCGAGGAACTAGTGTCGAATGTATCATTTCAAGAAAGAATAAAAAAAAGAAGTACTAAAATAGTAGTGAGAGTTATAGTGGGGTGTTTTGTTTATCTAAGGCACAAAAGCGGCACAATTATCACAATTTTAGAGCGAACTTCGCATAACAAAATACTTTTTAAGATAACACGCTGAGCAAGTTGTGTATTTCGTGTAAGTTGAAATTCAGAAGCCAGTTTTTAATCCCTCGAATGAAAAAAAAGAAATTTGTAGTACACCTTAATACGCGCGGTAATTTGTTGAAAAGTCTAGGCGCTACAGAAGTAAAGTAATTCAAAAAGTGGGCTGTGTTGTGTGGTGGTATATCGGCCAAATAAAGATCGATGCTACGAAGTCCATGGACAGCAGAACTACGGTTAAGTGAGTACCCACTTCTTAAAAAAAATATCTTTAAGACTTTATAGAAGTAAAGGTGTTTAAGAGGCAGAATCTTCGAGTTAAAAAAGAGTGGAAAGCTGTTCTCCATACGTCCCTTTCTCCAAATAATTCTAATAATATGTTTCTGGACGACAATCAATGGTTGAATTTTATTGCCATGAGTACCACCCCAGCATACCAGACCATATTGTAGCTTCGATTGTACCAAACCGTAATAGATTGTTTCTAGGATTGTTTCGGGAGCAGATCGACCTTAAATGGTATAATGTGCTCGTGGTTTTTAACAAATGTTTTCTTAGTGTAGCAGTATGAGTACCCCAATTAAGTCCGCTATCCACCACAAGTCCCAAGTATTTAAAAACTGATACTCTTTCAATAACAAAGCATTTGGAGGAGCAGCTTAGGTCGTTGTTATACGTGTTTGGGCATCTGTTTATACCACAAGTATTCCGACTTACTAACATGTGTTGGCAGTTAGTACTATGAAAAGTTACATTAGGGAATTCAATGGAGTTACTCGATATATTAAAAAACATAATTTTGGTCTTGTCACTAATGACTAGTTTGTGCATACTAAACCAATGCCTGAGTTGTTCTAAGTCGTAGCAGATGTTAGCAATTAAGTCCAAAACGGAGTGATTAGAATAGCAGCAAGCAATATCATCCGCAAACCCTGTTTGAGTTCCCCTTAGGTTTTGGCTAAAGATTGAATTGATGTATATCAAGAAAAGAATGGGACCAAGAACTGATCCTTGAGGTACTCCAATTCGAACATCTGCGCTTTGACTGAATTTGTCTAGAATTTTGACTACTTGTTTGCGGTAAGTAAGGTATGAAGAGAACCAGCTGAGCATGAAATCTCTGAAGCCGGCTTTTTTTAGTTTCTCTAGTAATATTTCGTGATCTACTGTGTCAAACGCTTTTGTTATGTCTATATAAAGTGCGGCAGTAAATTTTCTTTTATTTAAGCTGTCGTAGTTAAAGTTGGTGAAATTCAATAGTGCATCTTCTGTCGATTTACCCGATCTAAATCCATACTGGTTTTGACTAAAGAACGTATTTTTTTCTAAGAAAGCAACAACTCTAGTTTTAATTAGTTTTTCAAAAATTTTTGAAAGCACAGGGAGAATGGATATTGGCCTGTAGTTATTTAAGTTGTTGCTATCGCCTTTCTTTAAAATAGGTATGACCTCAGCAATTTTTAATGAGTCAGGAAATTTACCACAATAAATGCTTTTGTTGAAAACGTGAGCTAAAACATCAGCAATGTTATATGCAATTTTTTTAATAAAATTGTTGGACCAACTATTTCTCGTGGACGAGTTAGAATTATTAAGCAGCTTTATTTCTCTAATTATTTCAAAGGATGAGATTGGTTCAAAATAGAAACTACATACTAGGGGCTAAAACAGTCCTCCCCACAGAACGAGTTGTTGAAGCCCGCATCCTGGAGTGTAAGTGAAGCAACACTAGTAAAGTACTCATTAAAAGCATTAGCTATTTCAACAGGATTATGGATATTTTTGTTTTTAAAAGTTATGCAAGTTGGTGGGCTAGGAGGTATGCTTTTATTGAGAAGTTCATTCACGATTGCCCATTCTTTTTTCAGGTTCCCTTTAGCTCTATGTAATTTATTGATGTAGAATTGTTCCTTAAGAACCGGTACCTCAGTAGCAATTTCTTTACAAACATGAGTATAAAGGTTTCGAAGATTAACGTTATTTGGATGTTTGTTACACTTTAAACGAAGTTTGTTTTTGTTATGTATTTTTGCCAGCAAGGTTTCGGATATCCATGGCTTAAGTCTCTTTAATTTACACCGTCTTTTCCTTTGGGCAAGACAAGTGGAGACATGCCCTTTCAGAATCATTGAAAACTTGTCAAATGCAGCAGAAGGGTCAGATTCAGCGTAAACATCTGTCCATCTTTCTTCCAATAGATAAGCATAGAGAGATTCAAAATTGATGGATTCGACATTTTCTGAAGGTGCAAGAGTACGTGGATTCTTGGTCTTATCAAAAAGAAGGATTAAGCCAATCAAGCAGTGATCAGAGATCTTGTAGTCGGATATAGAACTAAACAGGGATATTCTAGAATTTCGATCAAGTCTTCCAAAAATATGATCAATGCAGGTACCTGCAGAATTAGTAAGCCTAGTAGGTGCCAGGAAGCAGGTTTCAAGCCCATTTGACGACAGTATGGAGGTGTAATTAGAAACGTCTGGAGAGTCATTTAAAATATCTATGTTTATATCTCCTAGAATAAAAAGATTCTTCCCCTTTTCACTACTCAGGAGTGTACTCAATTCGTCAACGAAAACAGCCTTACTCTTTACATGAAGCCGATAAAAGCACATAAAAATGAATTTCTGTGAGTCTATATTGCACAATACTCTGACCATATCAGCAGTTTCCATATTATAGCTGCAGACTTCATAGCTCAAGTTTTCATTTATGAAGACAGCTACTCCCCCTGACGCGTACGAATTATTACATTTAGCATGAAATTTAAAACCGGGAACTCTATATAGATCCCTTTCGTGATCAAAAATCCATATTTCCGAGAGGAATATAAGATCTGGCTTGTTAACGAAGGACTCTAAGTGAGCTAGAAATGTATCAAAATTTTTGCGAATGCTTCGTATGTTTTGGTGAATAATAGAAAATTGTTTTTTTGGATTAGCAGAATGAAAAACACTTTTAAATATATCTTCATCAAACTTACAAAAGGGTGTAACATTATCAGAATTAGGTTGCTGGTCTTGAAATAAGTTATAATTTTCAGTAAGCATAACAATAAATAAGAAAATTATGATAAATTCTCTAAATCAATGAACGAATTAATTTTTACAATTTTATCACCTTCCCTTTTTTTCATTAAGATTGCTCCCTTGCTTATCCATAAATAAGAAAATTGTTTTTCTATTTTTAATTGTTTCGCTCTATTATATACAGCTCTGTTATAAGTGGTGAGACTTTCATTGATAAAAATTGGTTTAATTCCAAGCTGAAGACCAAAAATTCCAGTAGTTAATTTTGTTTTCTTCTTCTTGTTTATAACACACTGCTTCAAATTCAACGATTTGAATTTTATGCGTAGCACATTTAAGGAGTTGGTAGATGTAGATGCTGAGTTGGACTGTGGCTTAGTTGTCAGGGTCTTGACATAGCATGACTTGATGTCATCTGGATTAATGTTTACATCTAACCCTTCAGACATTAGCTTGACAGCCGACTCTAAAGCATTGTTGTTGCTAACATTCGGGATTCCAATAACGTCAACACATTTTCGCAAGGATTTTTGCTGAAGGAAATTTAATGAATTTTGCAGGTTGTTTACCTTAGAAGATAATAATTTGTTTTCATGTTAGTGGAGTCCCTCTGAAGCAGGTGGACTTTAAGTATCTTCACGAGTGATGGGAGGAGTAATACTGAGCTTTCCCGCAGGATGAGCCAAGCTGGGTCAATTTTGAAACAGCTTGGAAGATCAGTAATTAGGAAGACTGAGCTTGGTGTCAAAGCCATGTTAGCGGTTTTTAACTCAGTATTTGTTTCAACTCTCACCTATGGTCATGATATTTGGGTATTGACCGAAAGAATAAGATCGTGAATACAAGCTGCCGAAATGGGATTTGTTCGTGCTGTTGTGGGAGTTACTCGCCGGGATGTATGTATGTATGTTGGCCTTACAGTCCATGAAGAACCTGAGCCGAGCTTCTCTCAATCACCCATGTTGTGTGTGATTTAATTTTCCCATAGGTGAAAGGGACCTACAGCTTATTGCCGGTTCCGAACCGCGAATTTCGAGAAGCTTTTCATGACAATTTTACTACAAGGGGTTTTGTCAGAACCCCGCTGAGGAGAAACTCAGTGAAAAACATGTTCGATGACATGGCTGTGTCGGGAATCAATCCCGTGTCATCGGCGTCAGAGGCCAACACACTACCCACTGCGCCACGTGGCTCTCTCGCCGGGATAGGGTGAGAAAAACGGCAGTGCACGTGGAGCTCAATGCTGAGCAGCTGCTTCTCCGAACGGAAAGGGCTATTATTCGATGGTTTTGTCACGTGAGACGAATGTCGACATCATCACGAATGTTGCCATCACGCGACCCTTTTAGTGGAACATGCGGGCCACTGAAAATGTGTGTTTGTATGTAAAGTATCCCAAATGGTTTGCGTTTTATTTAAAAAAAAAAATTGTCAAGTCCTTATTGGACAACCCGATATAAAGGGTTGTCCAAGCAAGATGCAGGAAAGTTAATGTCAGTTCGGCAATGATGCTGTATTTGGTTTCTTGTATCTGTAAATCATTTCGTCAGTTGAATACGTATTTGCCATTTATCGCTGTCAGTTATTACACGGCACGTCTTTTTGACGTGCAAGTCTGGGTGACATTCCGAGCTGGAAGTGTTATTACATGGAGCTTTTCTTCATTCCACGTTTTTTCGACATTTCGTCTTACATTACATTGTCGTTGGTCTGTGTTTGAAAAGTAAGAATGGAATCCAAACGTACACTTTCAAATCAGAAACACGAGTGAAGCAACATCGCAAAACAAAGAAAAAGAGATAAGGAAAAGTCAAAAAGACGCGCGTTACTGTGCCAGTGTATTTCTGTTCCACTGATTCTCTCTTTCGCACTTTTTTTCAATCTAAACACGCGCCATGTAATACGACTCCATGTATTCAATTAAAATTCGGGTAGTATCGAGAAAGAAAAATCATTAATTGTAAGCGTGAACGCACCCCATGTTAGCGATCACTATTGATTCAATGAACGGAGCCGCGAGTTTCGAAACTACCTTCAAATAACACACCACACCGAGGGCGGTACACTTTTGACTTCTGATTCTAGGCTTCTCGTTTTAATCTTCCGATAAGACGGACTTATCCTTAGCATTGTTTCTAAGTTGTGAAATAAAACTTTCAAAAAATTAGTGGAAAAGAATCAATATTAAAATCGCATTAGAGTTATTCAAAAGCACTACAAAAATGGTACAAAATAGAAAAGAACCTGTTTCATGCACTTTTCGAACATTTTGGTCGCCGTGACTGCCCAAATGAAGCAATCAATATGTAGGTAATTCGGTAGGTAGATCCGAGTTTACAGCTTATGAGGGGGATGCGTTAGAGTCTGACAGGCTGAAAGTTATTCGCACACAATTCGTTGTTATAAAGCAAATTATGAAAGACGCCGCGAAACAATTCAACAACGCATCGACCACTTGAATTGGGTATTTCAAGGACCAGTTTGTTACGAATTATGCACAAGGATCTGAATGTACACGTATTTATACGTGCACACAAGAACTCAAGCCAACGGGCCATCATTCGCGTCGTGTGTGTTCACCAATTGGCTTTGACAACACTGTGCAATTCAGACCCTTTTTCATGGCGGTGAGGCGCATTTCACGTTAAATGGGACGGTAAATAAGCAAAACTGTGGTATATTGGCCAACGAGGGTGGCTGGTATATCAAGAGCAGTCGACGCATTCGAAAAAAGTGGCGGCTTGGCATGCTTTGCAGTCAAAAAGCATCATCGGACCGAAGTTTTTCGAGCATAAGAACGGAGACGCCATTACCGTCACTTCCACGCCATACCATGTAATGATGACAGACTACATATTGCTCCGGCTGGATGGAATCGACTTGGATGATGTTTATCTTCAACAAGATGATGCAACTTGCCATACAACGCGTGAAAGTATCGATGAATTGGAAGGGATCTTCGAAAATCACTTCGTTTCACATCGCGAGAATGTAAATTAGTGATCATGCGATATAGCACCACTTATTATGAGGATTGTTGATGAGGAAAATGTACGCTGATAGGCCAGACACCATTCCGCCCATATGGGGAGAGGTCAACTCTATACTGTTTGAATGCTAGGTATACCCAAAAGGACCATAGACAAACTGTTTTTCGATGTTGGTTTTTTGTATGACTAAGGATTGGGAGGAAGTTGATCGCGTTTGACATGGCAAACGCCAGATTCGATCTCTTTTCATGCTCAATTCAAGTTGACTCACAGCCTCCGCGTGGCCACCCTGGCACCCGCCAGGTAGTGAACCAATGTGTGCAGCAACCCAACCCCATGTTCCTGGGGAAAGAGGAACCGGGCCCTCCAGGTTGGGGGCTGTGCTTAGGGGTAACATACCTATCACATAAAAACCCACTTGTTCAGAAGCAACCACAAGCCTCGGATACGGATGGATATAAAGCTGACGACCCCTGCAAACGACTAAAGGACTTGAGAGTCTGCACCTGGAATGTGAGGTCTCTTAACAGACCGGGTGTAGGGGATCAATTGGAGCAAACCCTCAACTGCTATAAAGCAGATATAACCGCACTCCAAGAAGTGCGATGGGTTGGACCAGGCAAAAAACGGATGAAAAACTGCGACATCTACTACGGGAACTGCTATAAGGAGAACAAACAGCGCTTATTCGGGTGCGGATTCGTTATTCGAGGAAGACTACGACAAAAAGCCTTAAGCTTCCGGGATGTAAGCGAACGCCTCATAACAATCCGCATCCAAGCTAAATTTGGAAACATAAGTTTGATATGCGCTCACGCCCCAACGGAAGAAAAGGACGATCGATTCAAAGAAGAATTTCACGATCTCCTAGACAGAACATATGCCCAATGCCCCAGCTACGACACAAAAATAGTTCTAGGAGATTTTAATGCAAAACTGGGGACATATTTGAGTCGATCATAGGAAAGCATAGCCTCCATAACACCACATCCGACAACGGACAAAGGCTAATCGATTTCCTAGCGGGGCGTAACCTCCTTGTAGCAAGCACACGATTCCCCCATCTCAACATCCACAAGGGCACCTGGCGGTCTTTTGATCAATCGACCACCAACCAGATTGATCACATTGCCATCGACGCCAGACACTCCTCTCGTATTCTCGACGTACGTACCTTCCGAGGGGCCAACATCGACTCGGCCCACTAACTTGTTGTAGCCAAGGTACGAATGAGGATATCAAGAATGCTTACGAGTCGAGTAGGACAAGGTAAGTTTGACGTCGGAAGGCTACAATCGCAAGAGACAGAATCTTAGCCGATCGTAACTCCTTCCAGCTCTCTCAAAATCCGCCCACAGCAGCACAACCCATAGGGCTGGAGTGGGAGCTTGCCAGAGCGCTGTCACGCTGCAACGACGGACGAGAGCTGCTCGTGAAATCTATGAGCAGAAGAGAAGAGGGGAAAACACGCTTCTCAGAAGAAAGAAGAGAGTACGGAAAGCGTGAGATCGGGGAGATGGAGAGATGCCTTCGCAGGAATGACGCCCGGAAGTTTCACAATAAGGTACATGCCATGATTAAAAAGCCAGAGCGGCGGCCTGCAGGGATGAAAATGGAGAACTGGTAGTAGAATCACAGTCGATGCTGAGGATTCGGAAAGACCATTCCTGCAGACTGTACAACGGCGATGACAGACAAGATACCACTGTCAGACAGAACGATCTGTTTGTATTGGACGACGATGTAAGAAATTTCCGTCCACCCGACCATGACGAAGTCAAAATAGCGAGATCAAGACTTAAGTCTAATAAAGCCGCGGGCGCAGACGACCTGTCTGCTGAGCTTTTTAGAGCGGCTGGAGATGAGCTGGTAAGGTGCATGCACAATCTCATTTGCAAGGTATGGTCAGAGGAAAGCATGCCCGACGAATGGAATCTCAGCATCGTTTGCCCGGTCCATAAGAAAGGAGACCCCTATAACTGCGCCAACTATAGGGGAATAAGTCCCCTTAACATCGCATATAAGATCTTCTCTGCCGTATTGTGTGAAAGCCTGAAACCGTTTGTGGATAATCTGATCGGCTCTTATCAGTGTGGCTTCAGGCCAGGTAAATCCACAATAGACCAAATATTTACGCTACGGCAGATCTTTCGTCGATTTCAAGGCTGCATATGACAGCGTGTATAGAGATGAACCATACAAAGCCAGGTCTAGTTTTAACATCCCTGCCAAGCTAGTCCAACTGTGCAGGATGACAATGGATAATTCTCGCTGCTCCATTAAAGTCGGCAATGAGCAAAACGATACCTTTGATGTTAACAAAGGATTTAGGCAAGGTGACGCGCTGTCCTGCAAGTTTTTCAACATCGTGCTTGGAAAGATCGTGTAAGAGTCACTGGCCAACACAAGAGGGAGGATTTATTCCAAGTCTACGCAACTGCTTGCGTACGCCGACGATATTGACGTAATTGGACGAAATCAGCAAGACGTCAATGAGGCTTTCGTGAGCATTGAGGTAGAAGCGGCTAAGATAGGTCTCAAGGTTAATGAGGGTAAAACCAAATATCTGCTTTCATCTAAAAGATTGTATTGGCAAGAACGTCACCATGGGCGGATATAACTTTGAAGTGGTCAAGGAATTCGTCTACCTTGGCTCACTGATGACCAGCGACAACAACACCAGCGCTGAGATAAAACGCAGGATCACTCTTGCCAACCGCTGTTTCTTTGGGCTCAAAAGGCAATTGAGAAGTAGAGCCCTCTCTCGGAAAACCAAGGTGACACCATATAAGACCCTGATCATCCCAGTCCTCCTTGAAGGCGCAGAGGCTTGGACAAAAGCTGATGAAGATGCCCTTGGTCGTTTCGAGAGAAAAATTCCGCGCACTATCTACGGTCCCGTTTGTTTAAACGGTGTATGGAGGAGAAGATATAACGAAGAACTGTACGGGTTGTACAGCGACATCAGTCTGGTACGACGTCTACGGATACAGCGTCTAAGGTGGCTAGGCCTGGTTACCTGCTACCGGTTTCCGCTGATGATAATAGTCTTAAGCCGATTCAGCCCCTTAGCGTAGACGTGGTATGCGGAAGAGCACCATATTCAACATAAAAAAAAGTCCTTGACTCGCTTAGAATAGATCAGGATACGCATCAGTTATCGCTTGATGCGGTGATTCTAAAAGGGCTGATTAGTCATACCCACCAAGACAGGTTTTACGTAAACAGTGGCAGAAATGTGATTGCTTTGTGCGCAGTGTGCACGAGCAAAGCACCTATAAAGCGATAGCACACGTTCGACAGTCATTAGAAGCCCTTGCAGCCGCCGGTCACCTATTTCACTGAACCCCACGGCCTCATAAAGAACAAATAAGAAACTAAATACACAGATTTGGGGCTCAAACCAAAACTCAAAACTTTAATTGAACATCAGTAAATACAAAAACAAATAAACAAAAACGACAATCAACAATACGGCCTTCTTTACAAAACTCTTGACTTTCGTATCTCCGACTTGCCATCATGATTCCTCTGCACCTTATAGTACCGATCCACCTTGCCCAGTGTCGAAATGAAGCCCTCGTCGTGGGTTATGATGATCAACATGAAATTACACTGCGTCTGTCGCTCCTCAACGATTCTATTCAGCGCCTCACACAACGACATGATATTTGCCTTATCCAGATTAGTAGTCGGTTCATCGAGCGCCAATATACCGCAGTTACAACTGAAAGTCTCAGCTAAGGCCATTCGAATGATAAGTGACGCCAACACTCTCTGTCCGGCGCTGCATCGTCCACGCATTTCGATCTCGGAATTGTTTTTCGACTGAACCACACGATAGTTGTAGCTTCTCTTACGATCGGCCGACGCGTCCGATTTCATTTCATCGGTTTGGATCTGAATGTAGTCGATATCGTTGCCGCGATAAATTTGCCGCCAGTATTCGCGAATCAATCGATTGATTTTCTCCATTTTCTCCGCATGGAATTTGATGAGTGCCCATTCCAACGCGACTCGATACTGTCCCAGATCGGCAATGATGCGTTTTGTGATTGTCACCTCATAGTAGGCCTTACGGTAGTTCTGAACAGAGTCCTTGTACTTCGGTTCATCGATTTCGCGTTTGAGTTTATTGATTTGATGATTAATCTCGCCCATTTGGCCGAGCAGTTCACCTTTGCGAACGGTTGCTTTCTCACGTTTCTCGTTGAGTTCTTGTTTCTCCTTTGACACTCTACCGAAATCCAAGTTGCAAAGAATTTTCGCGAGGTCCCTTTGCTCGTCGTTGAGTTTGGCCGCCTTTTGCTCGAGTTCCTTGAGCTCACGATTGTCGTCAAGATCACGTTTGATGGCGTCCTGATTCTGAACTTCGTTTTTCACCAACTCGAGTTGTGCACTGGTTTGAGAGATCTCGTTTTCCTTCTCCGTTAACGTGTCCTTACAAAGTTTCTTGGTATTTTTCACGCGCTCAATCTCATCGAAGAGATTCAATTTGGCCAATTCGGCAACCTCCCGATTGAGCCTAGTGTAAAAGGGGAAAATAATTCACTAAACGATGAGCGTGTTGTTGTCGAAATCACCTCTGAGTATCGTGGTCCAAGTTGCGAAGGACGTCGAGTTTGCTTTGCATTTCGAGAACCTTTTCTCGATTGGCATCCTTCGTGCGTTGTTTCTCTTCAATCGATTTCGATAGATTGTCCCTGAGGGGCTGGAGCTCTTGCTGAAGTTTAGTGATTTCAAGTTTCATTGTTTCGATCTGTTTGACCAGCTCGGTGCGACGTTCTTTGAGCTGTGGCAGGGATTGTACGCCTTCCTGCAGCTTTATCTGGAGGTCTTTAAGCCTTTAAACGAGGGGAAAATGAAGAAAGCTATGTTACATCATCCAGAATTTACTTACTTATTCCGTTCCTCTCTCAATTCGTTGAGGGTATCATTGCCCTTCTCGTAGTCAGCTTGCTTTTTGTCCAACAGAGTTCGTTCGCTGTCCAGTTCTGCTGACACGGTGGTCTTTTCCAATTGAAGCTCTTCAATCGTGTTCGCAGGACGATCCGCCGGCAGTTTAGCCTAAAATTGAGAAACCTATATCATCCGTCTGTTCTATGCTTTGCTATGAGTTGAGTTACCTTCAATTTGCCCAACTCAACTTGTAGACGAGCGACTTCTTTGATGGCTTCATCGAGAAGACTCATATCGCCCAGCATCGAGCTGACGAGCTCCAGGTTATTGGTCGGTTCGACTTGTAGCATTTGACAAGACTCCGAATCGCTTGCAACTTCCGCGAGTTTCTCTTCGATTTGCTTGAGGTCGATCTTGCGTTTGGGAATATCCTGTTCTAGTCGTTCTACCTTCTCGATCTTTGGACGTAGGTTAATCAGAGATTCGTATTTCTTCTGCTCGGTCTTCAGGAGCTTTTCCGTTCGTTGTATGTTCTCCGGCAGGCGGACAATCTTATCGGAAAGCTCTGATGTTAGTGTGGAGGCCTTCAAATGGTCGGAATGATAGTAAAAGCTTGTACTATAAAGCGATATCGGTTTACCTCTTGTTCGGACATACAATTGTCGCACAGTGGACACCGAGGTTCTTCCTCGATCTTCTGGATATATCTGCGAAAGGAAATGTAGCAAAACTCGCCCTTGTAACAGGTACTGACTTACTTTTTATACATCGCTTCGGAAGACTTGAGCGCACCGTGGTCCAATTGATATTTAGAGATTGTCTCCTTGGACCTAGCCAGCATCTCTTCGTAGGGCGTGGAACGGCACATCTCGTATATCGCATCCTTACTATCAGTAAGGTCTTTCTCCCATTTGGTCAGCTCGTCTTTTTGCGTTTTTCGCTTTATCTCCAGACTCTGTTGCCTCAGCTTGAGATCGTGTATTTTCTCATTGAGTTCCTTAATCTGTCGCTGCAGTTTGTCGTAGGTGGCCTGAAGAGTACGCTTGTAATTAGACTCTATAGGACGGTCAAGAACTTTCTTTAGGTTATCACTATGCTTGCTTTTGACGCGACGGACTTCTTGTTCCTTCTTTCCGAGCTCTTTCTCTTTGAGTGTGATTTCAGCGGTTAACTTCGAGATGGAATTGAGGAATGTAAGTTGTTTATCGACAGTTTGGAAACGTTCTTGAAGACGTGCTATGGTTGCCTTTTTATCGGCAATAGAGTTCTTCAATTCATCTTGCCGTAGAGTCGCGACAGCTTGATTGAACATCTTAGTGACGCGCTCGAGTGAATCGTTCAATTTGTGCAACTGTTGCGCTGATGCTTCGACGTCGTTAATCTCTTTGTCGATCTTTTGGCGATCTTTCTCACTCTGGTCTTTCTGCAAGTGGACTTATTCGTGCATTTGGTGTTTGATATCGATCGGACGATGGAGATTTACCTGTTTTCTCTTGGCCTCAATGTCACTCTCTATTTTCGCCTTTTTCACACGAAGCTCATCGATTCGCTGCTGTCGCTCTTGATCCGCTCGATCGTGGCTGACTTGAAGATCCTTAATACTTTTCTCCTGCGCCTGTAGGGACTGTTTGATTTGCTGTAGAACCTGTGGAACCCGATCGTGTGCCTCCTCTAGGTCACAATCAAGTGGAATGTTTAACCCTTCACAAAGCTTTCTCATTTTATCAGCCCTTTCTCCGATCGACTCTTGTTCCTTCTGACGCTGTTGAATGAGCGTGCATCCTTTGCGATCCAGCTCCGATATTGACGTCTGGATTTTCTTCTGCTGACCGATTAGTGAGGCTAAGTTGTCCTCAAGGGATTGTTTCTCCAATAGTTTTTCCGTCATCCTCTCGCAAAATGTACGTATTTCTCGCTCCAATTGATGGATGCTTCCTTCAAATGGACTCTTTATCTTTTTCTTTAGGTTTGTGATCTGCTCCTGGCAGTTTTTTTGCCTTTGAAACAGAAGTTAGAGGAGTTTACTGGGATTTAGGTTTGTTGAAATCCCACTTACTTGGTTTCCACTTCGACTTTCAGGGCTTGTTGCTTTCCAACTTCGTACTCGACATTGCGGATCTCCAGTAGTCGCGCATCAATTGGTTTCATCTCTGCATCAAGCTGATTACATTGCTCCTGAACTCCATTGTACTTTTTGTGGGCATTCTGAAGTTCAATGGTCTTGTCCTCCATCTCCTTCTTCAGATGGCTGAGGAACTTGAGGTTGGATTCTAACGAAAAAAAAACAGTGTCACCCACAGCGATTACTTTTGTTCACGGGGTTTATGTACCTTTCACTTTTAAGTCATCCATTTGATCCTTTCGCATTTTAATGAACTTCTCGATGGCTTTGTTGTACTCTGTGATGCCGAATATAGCATCGAACTTCTCCTTCAGTTTTTTCGGTTCATCCATCGGCCAACTGGAGTCCTCTTGATGGCAGAAGATGACATTGTTGATGATGGGCTTTGAAACGCCTACGAAAGAGCGATTCATTAATCTTTTGGCACATAGGATAGGGAGTAGGAAGTGGTTAGTTTACCCATGAATTGGCACATGGCAGCATCGACGTCGACACATCTCTTACTGATTGATTCCTCTCCGTAGGTCACTGTAGCATCAGTGGTTTCGAATGACAGTTTGCCTCGTCGGTAGAAAAGCTTCATCGAACGCGCTACCGTCTGAGTCTCTCCACGTATGTTCCGCACCTTTAAAAAAAAAAAAAACAAGAATTATACATCCCGAGGTGTAGTAAGCTCCAGCTCCACATACTTTCAACTTAATCTGACCCAACGACTCGGAGAAATCAAATATCTTCGGATCGTGAACGAAATTCTGTCCGCGATTACTGCCAGGTGGTGCTTCTCCAGTCAATGCATATTTCAAACACTCAATAATTGTCGTCTTTCCACAACCATTCTGCCCGACAATCAATGTAACCGGCGAGCTAAACTCAAGTCTCTACAAGGAAACCGACAAGTTCTAATTAGATGCCACGACGTTCCCTTCGAATTGTCTTTATACATACCTGTTCATCTTCCTTTCTAGTGCCGAAACTTCGGATTCCCTGAATCGTTAGCTCTTCTATTGTTGACATGATTCGCTCTGGGATCCGTTGTGAAATTAGAAATTTGAAAAAAACAAAATTCGCGGCTCGTTTACCTCATTTGTGCGGGAAATTCGGTTGACGTTTGAAATTCGTTGACAGATGGTGGAGAAATGTCATTGCTGGAGTGGTAGGTTCACAATTTATTTTTTGACGATGTATTCACAATGAAAAGCTTATTTTGTAAAACTTGAATTTGTCGTTAAAATAAATATTTTAAAAAGAGATGCTCCAGCAGTACAATTTTTGACAACCCGTCACCAAACCAAGTCGCCCCTTCGTCGATCTCTCGCCTCCTCATATTCCTCGCTCACAAAAGATCCCGCACACATAGGGTATGGAGTAATCGATACCAACTCCACATCTTCCATGCGAAACCGGTCACCGACCCTGCCAATAGAATGCCTGATATCAGCAGTAGTGTATAGAGCACTCACTGCAGCGACGATTCAGCTGCGCTCGTGCCAGTGTAAGCTATAGCGAGGAATAAATCAACCAACCAGCTTCGGTAACTTCAGAATTCCATCGGAGTAGAACTTCTGTGGTTTATCAACGAAAAACTTAGTCAAGTGATTTTCAGCGACTGTTCGGCGAGCCAATTTTTTTACCGTCAAAAAAGTTCGTCAGACTGTGCAAGGTCCAGGCTACACGGAGGATGTGTCAACACTTTTCAATCATCTTCCGACAATTTATTTCAGGACGTCAAGGATGTATGTGGTCTGGTATTATCAGTTGGCTAATCCTTGCCGGTCTTTCTTGATCACTTGTATGTATGTGCGTATGTTCGCGTTACAGTTCATGAAGGATCAAAGCTGAGCTTCTCTCAATCACCCATGTTGTGAGTGATTTCATTTTCCCATAGGTGAAAGGGACAGACGGATAAACCGATGACGACCCAGGAAACAACCAAGGGCAGGCGTCAACAGGGAAGGCACTATCTTTTACAAGTCCATTCAGCTGCTAGGATACGCGGATGATATCGACATCATCGCGTGTTCTCGCCGTGGCATTGTGGAAGCATTCACGGCGATTAAAGAACAGGCGAAACGAGTTGGTCTTAAGATCAATGAGGACAAAACGAAATACATGCTGTCAAGCAAAAACCAATCCGTCGCTCACCACCTGGGGCAAAACATAACAATTGACAGCTATAATTTCGAGGTAGTTAAGGAGTTTGTCTACCTCGGGGCAAACGTAAATTCCACAAATGACACCACAGTGGAGATCCGGCATAGAATCGCCCTTGGCAACCGCTGCTACTTCGGCTTGTCCAAGCAACTGGGGTCAAAACTCCTCACTCGAGAGACCAAAGTCATGCTTTACAAAACTCTCATTCTGCCAGTCTTGCTGTACGGAGCCGAAAGCTGGACGATAAGCAGGACAGCGGAGCTGATTTTGGGTTATTTCGAAAGAAAAATTCTACGCCGGTAATTTGGTCCTGTCTGCGAGGAAGGTGAATGGAGAAGAAGACACAATCGCGAACTCTACGGACTGTACCAAGATGTGGATGTAGTCCGGAAGGCAAGCATCGTCGACTACACTGGCTCGGCCACATCGAGCGCATGGACATCAACGCTCCAGCTAAGAGGGTCTTCAACTCCGAGCCTCCTGGTTCGAGAAGAAGAGGAAGACCGAACCTCCGGTATAAAGACCAAGTAATCGCGGACGTAAGACATCTTGGTCTTGACAAATGGAACCAGCGTGCCCGGGACCGTCAAGGATGGAAGACAGCTATAGCTCAGGCTCAGATCCTCCATGGATCGCTGGCCTGATAAGTAGTAGAAGTAGTAATACATTGGCTTCAACTTCGTCTAGTGACAAAAAACCTCAAAGGCCTTTAATCAATGGGTTTCGAGGTCGAGAAAAGCACGGGATAGAGGTCTATCCGGTCGAATTAACCCCTAACTTTCGTCTTCAAGGTTTTTCCCGATAAATCTTAAATCACACCGAACCAGCTCCAAGAGCAGTAGTTCATCATCTAAAAATAACCCACCGCCTAACTACGCCCATTTTGTCTCATTTTTCACGCAACAATCCCCTTCAAACCCCAAGCTGCAAACAAGACCATGAAGAAAGCAACCTATCATAAGGAACAGATATCGTTATCAACAGATGTTTACACCGCGGCTCTCCTTCTCCCCCATCTTCAAAAGACATTAAAGTGTCTACAGCGTGCACGGAGTAATCTTGTTCACGCGCAGATTTATAGAATCATAATCGACAGTGACTGCAACGCTCATCAATCATCGTAATCCTCAGATATTTCATAACTTACTTACCTAGTATGTCACTCTCAGTTCGCCGGAGAAATCAATCCGATAGAAGCTATCTATTCCATAGCCCTCGGTCGAGCTTTTGAAATCCTCTGCACGCGACCTAACCTTGGACTTCATTGTTCGCTGACCGGACACAAATTATGCATTCTTCACCATCCCTAAGTTCAATCGATTCAAATTTGGTTTTCCAGGCGGGAAGAGCAAACAATCCGTCACATTTTCGGGACTAAAAAAACCCACCTGCCTACCCCAATCCCAAACCCAACCCCAACGACGCAAAGTTCTGTTGACTAAGGAATGTAATTGAATTTCAAATATGGAACTTGGTCGAATGCATCATCATGTTCGACGGTGGCTACACTTGGGTGCAGTTTTGGAGTTTCGGGAAACCAACCGTTGGCTATTTCTTAACTTTGATTGCATATAGCGGTCTATAAACACATCATTTGGTTATGGTCGGGGAGATTTGAATTTCAAATGCATCCGTCCATATCTGTTTGGTATAAGGGAGAGCACGTTTTGCGGGAGGATATATGTAATTGTTTACACAAAGTCCAAGTTGTCCAGTGGACACTGTAATAGCTGTGTGCACTTACAGCTGAGAGAACGGTGGTAGGATGAACATTCGAGGTATTTTCCGGGTGTAATTCGTATGGAAATTGGCTTACTAGGGTTACATGGTCGGATTTACGTGTTCCACACAATTGAACGGGCGGGATTGTTGGGGTTTCGAATTTGCATTTGTTATGCAGCTTGCCTGGTAGAGTAGGATTTAGGTTTGGAGGCAAGCGGTTGGTGGTTTAATGAAGATTTGTGAGGTTTCTTTCCTGAATTGAAGTAATTGGTTCAGAATGATCGGGAACTGGTGACGGATGTTTACACTTAGACTGGCTCTGTTTACTAAGGATGGACTGGTAGAGAGTAGAATACTTACTTACTTACTTATCAGGCCAGCTATCCATGGAGGATCTGAGCCTGAGCTATAGCTGCCTTCCATCCTTGACGGTCACGGGCACGCTGCTTCCAGTTGTCAAGACCAAGATGTCTTACATCCGCGATTACTTGGTCTTTATACCGGAGGTTCGGTTTTCCTCTTCTTCTCGAACCAGGAGGCTCGGAGTCGAAGACCCTCTTAGCTGGAGCGTTGATGTCCATGCGCTCGATGTGGCCGAGCCAGTGTAGTCGACGGATCCTTGCCTTCCGGACTACATCCACATCTTGGTACAGCTCGTAGAGTTCGCGGTTGTGTCTTCTTTTCCATTCACCTTCCTCGCAGACAGGACCAAATATCCGGCGTAGAATTTTTCTTTCGAAAGAACCCAAAATCAGCTCCGCTGTCCTGCTTATCGTCCAGCTTTCGGCTCCGTACAGCAAGACTGGCAGAATGAGCGTTTTGTAAAGCATGACTTTGGTCTCTCGAGTGAGGAGTTTTGACCCCAGTTGTTTGGACAAGCCGAAGTAGCAGCGGTTGCCAAGGGCGATTCTATGCCGGATCTCCACTGTTGTGTCATTTGTGGAATTTACGTGTGTCCGAGGTAGACAAACTCCTTAACTACCTCGAAATTGGAGCTGTCAATTGTTATATTTTGTCCCAGGTGGTGAGCGAAGGATTGGTTTTCGCTTGACAGCATGTATTTCGTTTTGTCCTCATTGATCTTAAGACCAACTCGTTTCGCCTGTTCTTCAATCGCCGTGAATGCTTCCACAATGCCACGGCGAGAACACGCGATGATGTCGATATCATCCGCGTATCCTAGCAGCTGGATGGACTTGTAAAAGATAGTGCCTTCCCTGTTGACGCCTGCCCGTCGCACTATCTGCTCCAGCACCAGGTTGAAGAAGTCACATAACAGCGTATCTCCTTACCGAAATCCGGTGAATGTTTCGAATGGTTCCGAGGTCCTGGAACCGAGTTGCACGGTGGGCGGATTGTTAGCCCGCCGCACAACTGCCATTCTGGTCGGGGTTTTCTCGCTGCATACGTTTGTTCACCTCCCAACGGTTGTTGAAGAGGCTATCCAGAGGGCGCCGCGAGGAGGCCGTATGTCAACTTGACCCGGGCATTTAAACAGGGATCGATGCTGGCATCTCGCCAGGTTGAGAGCAATCCACAACTTCACCCTGTATGTCCGAGCCTATGCCCTCTACGGAGGAGAGAGGAGAATACCTTTTTGTTTTTTGGTTATTTTTAAATGCAACACTGGGATGTAAAGGTGCTAAAGTAAATGCTACACAGCATACGTCTGGATCCTTACGGATAAGCGAATGAAGCGCGCTCGCCTCAATATCTCCGTGACTTTCTTGTCAAAGTAAAACATGCACCCGTACTACATGTGGTGAGATTGAAGACGAAACAGAAAGCTTTCAATATGCTTCCCTGCCTATGCCTGCATCAAGTAGCGCGCCGTTGATTGCGACATGATGATCAGAAGCGCGGTAAGACTCAATAAATGACGACACTTGTCGCCCAAGCCACACGACTATAGCAAACTTGGACAGGAACGATGTAGCTTTCGTGCCTGATATTTAGTTACTCCACAAACCGTCCTGACAACTCCTGAGTTTTCATTCGATTGCGACGGTTATTGTAGTTTTCTATGCACCCCTTTTCGAAGATTTTTTTGCTTCAAAATAACTAAGGATGATGATGAGGGTTCTCAAGAAAGGAAGGTTCCAAAGAGGATACTGTATAGCTTAGCCCAAGTCGTTAGCCGGCTTTAAAGGTTATAATTTTTTATAGTTAGATGAGCTTCATCGAAAGACTAATCGATGCTAACCATTTTGAACAGGTTTTGGGTTTTCTTCCGGTTCCACCTGGGTTAAAGCGTCAAATCGTTGCCAGTCTACGATTTAGCTGACCAATTCATAATGGCTTGAATTGCTTTCTCCGTATGTCGATTATGAAGACCACAAAAGGGCCGAAGCGTGTGGGTTTTCCTATGACAAAATGGCATTGCTGACTGGGTACGCTTCTGACCTATGTCACGAATCATGCGTGAACTGTCGAAAATAGGACACTGGAAAACCAAACAGAAAAAATCACCCGTTACGAGAGCAACCGGGTTAAAGCGCTTTTTGCTGAGCTACCAGGCACAGACCCTTGAGCATAGAGTTAGGGGGTTCGAGAGCAGCATTTCCTAACACTTTCTGTTCAAGGCGGGTTCCACTTAAGAAGGCCTTGTCCACTTTAAGACATCAAGTCGGCCTAAGCCAAAAACAATTGGTATCCACATGCCTCAGAGATTGAATCGTGGAAACCTGGTTGAACAGCACGAACAGATAAGGCGGCATAGCGCCAGAGTAGAGTCTGTCAGCTAAGCAAAATGCACATGTTCTTATGAGGGGTGACCAATAAAGCAAGGCAAATGCGTTTGTTAGCGTTGAGAGCTTTCCATCTTTGTGTGTGAGATATAATCGACATTTTCTATTCGGTTGAAAGGCCTATCGATGCCATTATGTATGGAATATGACATTGTTCAAACGCCCGCCGCCGCCGTGGCGCGCAGGCTAAATTTGACCGATGGCATAGGTTTGAGGGCCACTGTGGTTTGTGGCTTATTCGCATAGAACTGCGACTTCAGAAAACCCCGCAAGGAAAGGTCTATCGTGGTCGAATCGCACGTCTCGGTGGACGGTTCACATCACCTCCACTTGAGATGGCCATGCCCTCGAATCACTACTCGCGCAATTTCAAATGTGGCGTGAGCTGTTTGGCACGTAGCGCCGTGCTGTTGAAACCGCACATCGTTGGTATCCATATCATCCTATTCGGGCAAAAAGAAGTTGGTTATCACTCGGCTTTGAGGGTAGTGGCCTGACCAATGTCGTTGACAAAGAAATATGGAAATATGGAAATCCACACCAAACAGTGACTTTTTCGGAATGCATTCGACGCTCTTGGATCTCATCTGGATTGGTATCGTCCCAAATTCGATATTTTGGTTTGTTGACGTTGTGGTCTGCGAAACGTTCAGTTCTTGTGAACGACGCGAAATTGACTACCTCGGATTCTCCTACACACTCTCACAGACAGCGGTGATATTTTTGGCAAATCCTGCGCAGGGATTATGAATGAGATGACAGTCCGATGGCTTTGACAGGCGTTTTGACAGATTACACCTACAAACGCTTTGCGGTTTGACGGCGGCGTCTTGACTATGTCATTCAGCCTTATTCCGACGTCTTGACTCTACACATCGACTGCTTGAGACTAACACAATGATAACTCAAAAGCGTCGTTTTTAAACGAGAATAACACGTAAAGTATCGGTTTATTACAAAAGTAACAACCAACCCCTGCGTGGATCACAGAGCAGATCTTGCGTTTCGTCGACCTACTGGTTGGCTTATCGTTTACTGAACCAATGCACTGAAATTTATCCACCACACTGCGAACAGTGCTCTCGGTAGGACTGTCATGTCGACCGATATACATACATAGTTTCCCGAACAGAACACCCATTTAATATAACAATTTTATCTTTTGCATGTGTTGCTAAGCGCTATGCCCATCCATGCCCATCAATGGAAATCAATTTGACAGATGTTGCTACAACAATATGGCCACTTTCAACTGTCAAAGTTCGGAAGTCCCTATTGGAAGACCCAAATACTTCTGCGTCACATTACTTACTTACTTACATATGTGGCGCTACAGTCCGTGGTGTACCTGGGCCTCAACCAACAAGCGTCTCCAGCTGGCACGGTCTATGGCCAGCTGTTTCCAGCGCCGCACGCCCAGTTGGTTAAGGTCTCCGTCCACCTGCGTGCGCCACCGTAGATGCGACCGTCTTCTGCTGCGCCTTTCTTCCGGGATGTATTTGGTCAATTGTGGATTTACCTGGCCTGAAACCACACTGATAAGAGCCGATCAGGTTATCCACAAACGGTTTCAGGCGTTCACACATACGGCAGAGAAGATCTTATATGCGATGTTAAGGAGACTTATTCCTCTATAGTTGGCGCAGTTATAGGGGTCTCCTTTCTTATGGACCGGGCATACGATGGTGAGATTCCATTCGTCGGGAAGCATCTCTCCATCTCCTCGATCTCACGCTTTCCGTGCTCTCTCTTCTTTCTTCTGAGAAGCGTGTGTAAGTCCGTTTTCGGATGTGGTGTTATGGAGGGTATGCTTTCCTACGATCGACCCAAATATGTCCTCTTTGCCCAATTTTGCATTAAAATCTCCTTGAACAATTTTTGTGTCGTAGCTGGGGCACTGGGCATAGTTCTGTCTAGGAGATCGTAGAATTCTTCTTTGAGTTGATCATCCTTTTAATCTGTGGGGGCGTGGACGCATATTAAGCTAATGTTTTTGGTGCGGTTGTTATGAGGCGTTCGCTTACATCCCGGAAGCTTAAGACTTTTTGTCGTAGTCTTCCTCGAATAACGAATCCGCACCCGAATAAGCGCTGTTTGTTCTCCTTGTAGCAGTTCCTGTAGTAGACGTGGCAGTTTTTCATCCGTCTTTTGCCTGACACTTCTTGGAGTGCGGTTATATCTGCTTTATAGCAGTTGAGGGTTTGCTCCAATTGATCCCCTACACCCGGTCTGTTAAGGGACCTCACATTTCAGGTGCAGACTCTCAAGTCCTTTAGTCGCTTGCAGGGGTCGTCAGCTTTGTATCCGTCTGTATACGAAGCTTGTGGTTGCTTCTGAACAAGTAGGTTTTTACGTGATAGGGATGTTACCCCTAATCACAACCCCCAACCTGGAGGGCCAGGTTCCCCTTTCCCCAGGAACAAGGGGTTGGGTCGCTGCACACATTGGTTCACTACCTGGCGGGTGCCAGGGTGGCCACGCGGAGGCTGTGTGTCAACTTGAATTGAGCATGGACAGAGATCGAATCTGACGTTTGCCATGTTAAACGCGATCAACTTCTTTGCTCTGTTTGCTCGCTCCCTCTGCGTCAGGTACATCCGCGTCTTCTGCGGCTTATACTTCGGCGTCGTATACTTCTGCGTCATATACTTCTTCATCATAAACTTCTGCGTCAAATACTTCTGCGCCACATACATCTGCGACATATGTATACTTCTGCGTCATATACTTCTGCGTCATATACTTCTGCATCATCAACTTCTGCGTCACATACTTCTGCGCCACATACATCTACGACATATGTATACTTCTGCGTCGTATGTACTTCTGCGTATGCATCTGCGTCGTACATATATGTACTTTTGTGTCATATACCATGCATCATATACTTGCGCATCACATACTTTTGCGGCATATACTTCCACGTTATACACTTCTGCGTCATATTCTTCTGCGTCTTATACATCTGCATCGTATACTCCCTCGTCACATACTTCTCCGTCATATACTTCCACGTCACATACTTCTACTTTAAGTTACATACTTCTGCGACACATGAATGCTTCTGCGTTGTACATATATGTACTCCTGTGTCATATACCATGCATCCCATACTTCCGCGTCACATACTTCTGCGTTATATACTTCAACGGTCATACACTTCTGCGTCATATTCTTTTGCGTCTTATACCTCCGCATCGTATACTCCCACGTCACATATCTGAGTCATAAACTTCTGCGACATATGTATGCTTCTGCGTCGGATACTTCTGCGACATATGTGTGCTTCTGCGTCGGATACTTTTGCGTTGTACATATATGTATGTACTTCTTTGTCATATACCATGCATCCTATACTTCGGCGTCACATACTTCTGCGTCATATACTTCTGCGGCATGTAATTCTGCGTCGTATACTTTCGCGTCACCAGTTCCGTTCTATGGGCCAGGACCTTCTAGTCAAAAAAAAACAAAAAAGAAGAAAAACTTCAAACCGGCGACAATTACGAGTCACTGCGCTATCGGCTCCAGATTTGAGTAGAAATGACTATCCTTGCTTCGGTGGCGTTAAAGCCCATGAAGGGCCAGAGGAAAGCTTCCGTCAATCACTAATGTTGCGTGTGATTTATTATTTTTTACACAAGTGAAAGGGGGCCTACAGTTTAATGCCGATTCCGAACAGTTTAGCCAGTTCCCTGCCGACGAGAAACGCCGCGAAATAAACATCCGATGGCGTTGGTTTACCGGGATCCGAAATCGCTCATCGTGCATTAGAGTCCAACACACTAACCACAGCGGCCTATTCAGCTCTAGTAAAATAACCCGTCACCTCAGTCGCTAAAGTGAACTCGCATAGACTCTTAACGTTTATAATCGGCACGTTCACCGTCGCAAACCAGCAGAAACATCGCAAAAACAGCATAAAAGCGAAACAACCCAACCGACTTAAGAGAACGGGCCCACGCATTCACTCCTACGGGACCCCATTTAGATATGCGTACCATTAGCAAAACCATTGTGTCAATTATAGAATTGCTTTTTTGTTTTTTATTATTTTACTTCATTTTATTTTACAATAAGTGTTAGTGTTTGTTTCGATATACTTTTATGTGTAATTCATCATGCCTGGGTTACGTGTAATTGCTCTCACTTCGTCCGTCAATTACCACTCAAATGATTTGATCATTCCACGTACAAAATACATATATATTGCACCATCGCTTCCAGAACGTATGCCTTATTGCAGCAGAACACAGAATATACATATCTGTTGAAGGATAACCCCGCCAAGCTTACCTCTCAAGAACACGACAGATAAAGGCTAAACGTAGTCGTCGTCGTTCCATTCTGAAGTTCGGATAAGTAAAATAGTTTTTTTGTTTAGTTTATTATAGTATTGGTATTATGGATATATTGTTTAATTTATATTTATTGTTTTATATTCTTTCATGTAATGTAAGCGAAGAATAGTGCGTTCTTCTGAAATTCGCCGACAAGAGGTGGTGCCGCCTGTTTACTATCCGGTCCACGACGTTATGTTCGACGATTGTTCGGATTGTAAGTTCTTGGATTAGCTGAAAGGTGGCGAGGAAGTGTATTAAATGCGCGAGTGGGTGAAATAGGAATCAAGGGGGAGCAGGAAATGAGGACGTTTTCTCGATGCACTGATATTTACCTGTTGAATACGGTTTTTGCTGGTAGTTACCGCCTCCTCCGCCACCGTAGTACTGTTGCTGAGCTTGTTGTTGTTTGGGATATCCACCGTTGCCACCGTTCTCGTTATTACTACCATATCGTGGCCTAGTAAGATTCATAACTTTTATTTCAATAAAAAGCATACGTCCAGGGACAGGTGTTGATGACTTACTTGGTGAAATTCTGATGCATTTGCGATTGAAACTGCGATTTCGGATTGGCCGCAGCCAATTGGGCACGTTGAGCAATCTTTTTAGCTGCCTCGGGGTCCTCCATAAGTTCGCGCAATTGTTCCTGACGTATGTCGTCATGCTTGTCGGGAATTAGATATTTCCGAATTTCAGCCAAAGCATAGGCGATACGTGCATACGCCTCAGCCGGTGGGGCGATAGTAGAAATCTCCACATGAAGTGGCAAATTCAAATGGGCATACTTGGCTTCAGTTGAATTGCGTAGCTCTTCCTCGCGGGCACGATCTTTCATTGAGAAACGGCCGAGAATGACAATTTTACATTGTGTCTCCTCCTGTAGGCGACGTAGGGAATTACCCTTTGGACCGAGCAATTTGCCAACATAATTAAACTGGAATAAGAGAGCGGCTATGAGAGATGTACGATTGCATTTCCAAAAATAGAACACATGAAGCGGTAAGCCTCCCACTCCAATTGGGTTTTGGGCGGGGGTAAAACTAAAAATACCCACCCAACCCAGAGGGACGTATTGCAACTAACCTTTTTATCTTTAATCGGCACATGAACTTTCTGCGTAAGTTTTATTGTCTTCTGCTGATACACATCAGCATATTGCTCACGTGTCGGTATCCTTCCAGTCGTGTGAACCTTCTCAAGAGCTACAACAAACAGAAAATGGTCACATCCCACTCGAGGCATAAATGCGAATATTATCATCGCGACATACCATCATCGATGAGTTTTTGTGCCAGTGGATATTGATTTTCCATGCGAGTTCTTTCGCCAATTAAGTCCTGAATATACTTGGTGGCCACATCGTTCAAACGTACACGTCCATTCTCGTTCTGATCATCGATGCCATTCGAATCGCCACCACCGCTTGCATCCACGTCCATTATGTATCGTATGATGATTATTTGTGAATTGAATTTGAATTAATTCGATTAGAATAACTTTTGATCGCACTATATTGATGGAGGGGGCGGGTGATTTAATAAGATAATTGAAATGAAAATTAATGGAGAAATCGACGAGCAGCGAATTGCAATGGCGACGAATTTAGGAATGCAATACGTGCGTTGACGTGCGATGACGTGTGAAGTCGGCGTGGGCATGGGTACTATGCACAAAATGCCGGTAATGCAGGCAATACAGTTTATTACTATTTCTATAAAAATCAACTTAATTAAAGAATAATTAACAACAGGTTGTGCTTATAAAGAAATAACACAATACAATTACACGAATGAATTGTATTCACTGAAATTCTTAATAATATATCTTTTTTTTTTCCAATAAAAAAAAATGTTAAAAACACTCCTCGATGCCGACCCTGGTGGAACATTATACCGACAAACCATTGCACCGACATTTGGCTTCAAAAAAAAACGTCAACCATTTTGCCTTGAAAATTGATTTTCGCAACGCGGTGCCGCTAGAGAAAACATAGAAAATCCCATTTTCCTCCACCTAACTAAAGTGTAATATCACTCGCGTGCTATTTATATTAATTCAAGTAAAACAAGCAATTTATTAAAAATACAAAAATGCCAAGATCGTATGATCGGAACGAGTACAGCGATGAGATTGAGTATAGCAAAAGAAAACATCGTGATGAGGACAGCAGCCATCATCATCAGTCGGAATCGGTACCGCTGAATGAGAAAACTAATGAATATCTACAGGATTGCCTGTCTGAGAAGAAATCGGTGGACAAGAAGTATCCAATATGCAAGAAGCTCTTGGATACAGGTAATGACCCACAAAATCTGGGATTTTTTTTGCCGTATTTTTACTTCTAAATCGATTGTGTGTGTGTGTGTTGTGTAGAAATTGAAAAAGTATTGGTCAGTGCAAGGATTCCACGCGCTGAAACCTTTGCCAACGTTTACAGTGAGAAACCAATCAGGATCGCACAGAAAGTCATCTTTCCCATCCGGGACTATCCAAAGGTACATGCATATACATATTGTCCATCTATGAAAGAATATTACCCACAACCACAGCCCTCCCTCTCGCATTTCAGTTTAATTTCGTTGGAAAAATCCTCGGTCCGAAGGGCAACACCCTACGGCAGTTGCAAGAGCACACACAATGCAAAATGATCATTTTAGGCCGCAATTCGATGCGTGATCATGAGAAAGAGGAAGAGCTACGTGCTTCAGGCGATCCAAAGTACAATCATCTGAATCGCGATCTTCACGTAGAGATTTCGACAGTTGCTCCGCCATCCGAGGCGTATGCCCGCATGGCCTATGCACTGGCCGAGATTAGGAAATTCCTAATACCCGATGGTAACGATGAAATCCGTCAAGAACAAATGCGTGCAATGGACATCGGTAAGGAGAAACCGTATAAGCATCCAATTTCCCGATCATATGGAGGAGGAGGAGGAGGAGGTTACGGCAGTCGGTAAGTAAAGAAAATTTGTTTTTTCCTTTTTTTTTTTTTTTTCTTGAGACGTTGGTGGCTGTTTTGCTTAAAGGAGTCCACCACCGCCGCCATCATTTGACAAACCTTCCAAACCAAAGGTTTACAGTATTCTAGAGAAAGCACGCTATGCTATGGACGATTCATACCCAGTCAGCAAGTCACGGTAAGTCGATAAAATTTACTCTTCTCCATCCAAACAAACCACCATTACCACACACGACTGGTCGCGACTCTTATCAAAACTGCTATGTTTGTGTGCACAGGCCACGGGATCACGATGTCTATGATCACCATGACTACGGAAGGTATACACCACCGCCAAAACATTCATCGTCACATGGCCAATACGAGGGCGGTTCATCGTACGAGCGAGGCGAATATCGCCGGGATCATCCCTCATCATACTCACATAGTGCGTATTCAAGTAAGTTTTTTTGTTCTATGCTCTCACTATCCCCTTTCCTGTTGGCTATTGAACACGTCTCTTGGCTATTCAAATTCTATCGAATCGCAAGAGCGTTTTGTTCTTATATTTTTCTGTATTTCTCAATTTCTTTGATTTATTTTTCCAATTATCCAATTAAAACGCCGTTCGTTCAATGAAAAAATGATTTCTTCCTCTAAACTTGTGTTTTGTTTACAAATGCGCAATGTGTTTAAACAAAAACCAAATCAATTTCACACGAATTTAAATAAAAAAAAAAAAACAACAAAACCCACAACTCTATCTAACAAAAATGTATGCAAAAACCTCTAAAAAAAAAGTAAAAATTCAACTCAAAATCTTTATATTTAAACAAATCAATTCAAATTCAAAAAAAAAAAACCAAATTCAAACAAATAGCAATAAATAATGAAAATCAAACGCAAATTATAGAAACCAGCAACGGTCGCTCGTCCACATATCGACCAACAAGCTCTAATCACTACGAATCCGGATCGACCCGTTCCCGTGAAAGTGTACGCTACAGAGCAGCACCATACCCCAGGGTTCGCTAACAATTAGATACAAAATCCAAAACTAAATCCAAATCTAAATCTAAAGAGAAGAAATCGAAATAAAGAAAACAAAAGAAAAACTTAATTCTGAGACTATAACAATAACCCGAAAAAAATATGATATAAAAGCAAAAAAGGTCTTGAGAATATCTACTGTAAACATGTAAAGCAGAGTAAGATAAAGCTCCTGCCCTCTGCCCAATTTTTCCTTTATCTTTTCTCTTATTATGTCTATAAAATCGACACTGAAACAAACAACATTTAGTATGTCTTAAACAATAAACTCTCTAATGTAAATGTATACTGTACTGTACTGAACGAAAGCTGAGGAATATGCAGCGTTGGAAGCACTTCCAATTCGTATTATTCAAAAGCAAAAACAAGAAAAATAAATGTTTATGTATTAATTAAAATAAATAAAATGTAAACAACAAAACAGGTCTGTCGTGCCGACGATATATGTACGAGGGTTGTTAGTTAAGCTTTGCGGTCGCGTAATATCTTGTAGCCGATGGACGATCTAATCAATTTCTAAAGCAAATATTCTATCCTTTCCTGTGTGGCAAAACTTAATTAACAACTGCACTTATATCCTCTCATTTTCTTTCGAAACAAACAGAATTTAATGAAAAAGTCTCAGCAAGAAATATGAATTTTTTTATTTTTATTTTTTTTTTCAATAATAATAAGAATAAGTCTAAAGCGATTACATAGTCGTAAGGGTACGGAGCACCATACAAGTTTGTTCCCCTCTTTAAAAGAAGTAAACAATAAACAAAATTATAATTTTAACTATCAAGTTACCGATTGAACGTTCGCACTTCGACGTCGTCTAGGAAATTCAATAAAAAACCAAAATGCCATCCGATATCGAACCAAAACAAAAGAGAAAACTATGTCCTTTAAAGAAACGTATGTACTATACATATATAAACAATATTTAGATATTTAAGAGCGTGTATAATCGATAAGGAGTTAATAAACACACATATTCTGAATTGGATTACAGCTCTCGTTTTATTTTTCCAATCACACTCAACTAAAATATAAATCAAATCGTAATAGAAAACTAAAAATGAATCTTTCAGTCAGAGAAGTAAATTTAAAAAACCACGAACAAAACAAATGTGAATGAATTCAACTCGTTTGATATAAATATGCTGACGAGTACGAGTGGGTAATAAGAGTAATCGGCTGGTTTCTATTCAACTTGCCAGTAAAAGGAAAAACCTTCGTTTAATGCATTTTCAACAGTGCTATACTGTAGTGATCCAATTATATACACGGTGGGTCAAAAAACCGTCCAAGTGCAAGTCGGACTCGCGCACGAAGGGTTGCGTACCATCTGTATATATAAATATGAAAGAGACTATGTATGTTACCTAAACAAATGACAGATCTTGGTTGCAGGCAGGATTTTTTGGATGAAAATCATGTCTGTTGTGGTAGCGGCAACAGAAATACCACATCTGTGAAAATTTCAACTGTCTAACTATCACGGTTTATAAGATACAGCCTGGTGACAGACGGACGGACGGACAGCGAAGTCTTAGCAATAGGGTTCCGTACCCAAAGGGAAAACGGAGAAAAAAAGAAGTCGAACACTTATTCTTCCTACATTCTCGCTTAAAACACAATGAAATTAAAACTCAAGCAATTCAAGTTAATTCACTTATTGAAAGCTATAGCTCTGAGCTCTTAAAACAAAACAAAGTTACGTAATGCAACGGATACAAAAATCACGCGCAAAAAGCTTTCTCTCGAACCGACCAAATCCGCTTTTGATTTTTTTTTTTTATGGGGCTAGTGCTTACTTACTTATCAGGCTAGCGATCCATGGAGGATCTGAGCCTGAGCTATAGCTGCCTTCCATCCTTGACGGTCACGGGCACGCTGCTTCCAGTTGTCAAGACCAAGATGTCTTACTTCCGCGATTACTTGGTCTTTATACCGGAGGTTCGGTCTTCCTCTTCTTCTCGAACCAGGAGGCTCGGAGTCGAAGACCCTCTTAGCTGGAGCGTTGATGTCCGTGCGCTCGATGTGGCCGAGCTAGTGTAGTCGACGCATCCTTGCCTTCCGGACTACATCCACATCTTGGTACAGCTCGTAGAGTTCGCGGTTGTGTCTTCTTCTCCATTCACCATCCTCACAGACAGGACCAAATATCCGGCGCAGAATTTTTCTTTCGAAAGAACCCAATATCAGCTCCGCTGTCCTACTTATCGTCCAGCTTTCGGCTCCGTACAGCATGACTGGCAGTATGAGCGTATTGTAAAGCATGACTTTGGTCTCTCGAGAGAGGAGTTTTGACCCCAGTTGTTTGGACAAGTCGAAGTAGCAGCGGTTGCCAAAGGTGATTCTATGCCGGATCTCCACTGTGGTGTCATTTGTGGAATTTACGTGTGCCCCGAGGTAGACAAACTCCTTAACTACCTCGAAATTGTAGCTGTCAATTGTTATATTTTGTCCCAGGTGGTGAGCGACGGATTGGTTTTTGCTTGACAGCATGTATTTCGTTTTATCCTCATTGATCTTAAGACCAACTCGTTTCGCCTGTTTTTCAATCGCCGTGAATGCTTCCACAATGCCACGGCGAGAACACGCGATGATGTCGATATCATCCGCGTATCCTAGCAGCTGGACGGACTTGTAAAATATAGTGTCTTCCCGGTTGACGCCTGCCCGTCGCACTATCTGCTCCAGCACCAGGTTGAAGAAGTCACATGACAGCGCATCTCCTTGCCGAAATCCGGTGCATGTTTCGAATGGTTCCGAGGTCCTAGAACCGAGTTGCACGGTGCATCGCGTGTTTTTTAGCGTGGCGCGACACTACTGGATCAGTTTTACCGGGATCTCCAATTCGGCCATCGCCCCAAACAGTTCTTCACGATGAATGCTGTCGTATGCGGCTTTGAAATCGATGAAAAGATGGTGTGTATCGATTCGAAACCCGTTGGTCTATAGTTGATTTGCCGGGCCGGAAGCCGCACTGGTAGCTGCCGATTACCAGACGGCAGCGAAATAAAGCGAAGGTATTTCCGTAAATATAATAGAGGGAAAACTCGTAGTACCATGGATGAAGAATCGGTTAGAAGCACCGAATTTACCCACTAATATTAGATCTTGTATTGAAAAAAATATCCTCGAAAATAAAGAGCCGTTAAGGGAGCACAACGTTAGTATAACAAAAATAAAGCAAATCTTGTCCGTACACCCAAGGACGCACGACTAAGTCAACGTGCAATAAATGTGATGTAAGCAAATGTGGAGAGCATAAAGTTGAACTCTGCAATAGGTAGGTAGGTAGGGTCACAGCCTTCCCAGAGTTGAGAAGAATGCACATAGGCCAGGGAGGCCCGTTGTGTAGTTACGAGGGGGTCTACCCCCCTATTCGTGGAACCATTTTGTGCTTCTTAAGAAGTTAAGAAGATCAAGTATCCCTACTTTCTGAAAATCTGTCAGACCGTTAAGGAAGTAAGAGCCTAGGTAACGTTTCCTGAAATTGCAGAGAGCTGGACAGGCGCAGAGAAGGTGGTGAATGGATTCGACCTCCTCCTCGTCCTGACAGCTTCTGCAGAAATCATTCGGAACTATTCCTAGTTTTTGTGCGTGACTGCCAATGAGGCAGTGTCCTGTGATGACACCGATGACTTTGTAGATGTCAGTTCTTTTTAGGGAGATTATACTCCTTGTGCGTTGACTGCCAAGCCGAGGCCAGATTTGCCTAGTGATGACGCAGGTATGTCCCTGTGTCCATCTCAGGTTCGTCTCGGCCCTGGCGAGATTTGTCAGATTATGTTTAATGGTTGTAAGGGGTACTCCCTCACAAACCACGTTTGATTGTAGCGTCGTTCCTAGTTTGGCGAGTGTGTCGGCTTTTTCATTACCTGTAATGTCGCTGTGTCCCGGTACCCAGATAAGCTATATGTTGAACTGTTCTGCCATCTCGTTAAGAGATCGGCGACAGTCGAGACTAGATTTTGATGTGTACACGTAGGACTCCAGCGACTTTAAGGCTGCTTGACTGTCTGTGAGAATGCGAATATCCGTGGTGGATATTACATTCCACTTCAGCCAAGACAAATCCTCTTTTATTGCCAACAGTTCCGCCGGGAAAACGCTGCAGTGATCTGGTAATTTTAGAGCTTTATGTAGCTTAAGTTGTTTGCAGAAAACTCCACTGCCCACCCCGTCTTTGGTTTTAGACCCATCAGTGTAGAAATCCACACAGTTTCTGCGCGGTTGAGTTTGGCGGGTCCAGTTCTTCCTGTCCGGATAGATCATCGTAAAGTTTTTGTCCAAGACTATGGTGGGTTCTGTGTGGTCTAGGTTTTCTGTCATAGTTATCCTGTTTTGCAGGATGGAGGAGTGGCCAGTGACATAGCTCGCCCATTTCGAGTTGGCTTTTAGTCTTATGGCCGTGTGCGTGGCATGTAAGCGCAGCCGTTGGTGTGGACCTGAGGGCCATCCTTTGTACCTTCTCGAGTTGTTCGTGGTATGTTGTCTTGTCTAGTGCAGTCCACCAGACTATCAATTCATACATTAGTATGGGTCTAACGACCGTGATGTAGAGCCATAGGGTGATCTGGGGGTTGAATCCCCATTTTTTTCCTAGGGCTTTCTTACATGTGTAGAGAGCTATTGTTGCTTTTTTTGCTCTTTCAATTGTGTTGTTCTTCCAAGTTAATTTCCTATCGAGTATAATACCAAGGAATTTGGCACTAGGGGAGTAGGCTAACCTGGTATCGAGCAGAGTGATAGGGCAGTTTTTCGGGATTTTGTGCTTTTTGGTAAAAAGCACGAGCTCCGTTTTCTGTGGGTTAATCCTAAGCCCGTTACTATGCACCCATTTGCACAGAAGTGAGAATGCCGTTTGCATGCGGTCATTCAGTGTAGATAGGTATTTACCTGAGATTGTGATGGCAACGTCATCGGCGTAGGCAACAACGTCCAGTCCTTCTTCCTCCAATTTGATTAGTAGTTCGTTTACAACTACATTCCAGAGAAGAGGTGAGAGAACCCCACCTTGCGGGGTTCCCTTGGTAACTACTCTGGTAGTTACTAGGCTTCCCCACTTAGAGTGAATCTTGCGCGTTAATAACAACTCACTGATCAGCTCTATCAGAGTTCTCTCCACCTTTAGCTTTTCTAGCCCTTCTATTATTGCTTTCGGAGTGACGTTGTTAAAAGCGCCCTCTATGTCTAGGAAGGCTGTTAGAGTATATTCTTTGAGATGGATTGATCTTTCGATTTTCCTCACTAATGTGTGAAGAGCTGTTTCGACCGATCTATCCTTACAGTAGGCGTGCTGTGCCTTAGAAATCAGGGAGGGATCCAAGCTGTGCCGTATGTGTAGGTCTATCAGCCTTTCAAAAGTTTTTAGAGCGAAGGATGATAGACAGATAGGCCTTAGATCCTTGGGGAAGTGTGAGAATTCCTGCCGGCTTTGGGGATGAAAATTACCTTTGCGCACTTCCACTTTTCTGGAATGTGACTCCAAGCTAGGCTTCCTTTAAAGATTATCTCTAGCCATGGTATAGTCCATTCCATAGTTTGTGTTAGTTCGATGGGGTAAATTTCATCTGGACCCGGCGATTTGTAGGGCTTGAAACTTTATAATGTCCATATAATTTTCTCTCTGGAGATAATGTGTTCGTACTGCCCTTCTATCGCAGAGGAGATATGAGTCCCTCGCGAGTGCCCTGGGTCTTGCGATTCAGAGCAGCCAGGGAAGTGCGTGTTGAGGAGAAGATTTATAGTTTCTTCCTCAGATGTTGTCTAAACTCCATTTGCTATGAGGCAGTTGGGAGATTGTGGATCTTTCGAGAGTATTTTCCTCAGTCTATAGGCGTCTGATATTTTCTCCATGTTATTGCAGAAGATTTTCCAAGACAGCCTTTGTTCTTTCCTCAGGTTTTGTTTGTACACCCTGAGTGAATTTTTGTATGGGCTCCAGGCTCCAGTCTCTGTCGTTACTTGTATTCTTTGCTTTTTTAAAGAGCTTACGACAGGCTTTACGAAGTTTGTTTAGATCTGCGTTCCACCAAGAAGGGTAAGATTTTTTTCCTGATTTGTGGATTGCGCAGCTGTTGGCCCTTGCGTTGCCCAATGTGATTGGGCATTGAGTATCGACCATATTGTCTATATCTAACGTGGTCCGCGGGGTGTCAGGGGTCCTACTAATTATAGAGTTGCCAATGAAGGCTCTATAATGCTCCCAATCGATTCTTCTTGGGTTACAGGATGAGTCAATTGGGATTGGGACCGTGTAGTCTAGGTTGAAAACCAGGTAACGATGATCTGAGAAGGAGTGTTCTTCAGAAACCTTCCATTCTCTGCAGTAAATGCTCGAAATAATTTTGTTTATTTTTTACTTTTATTATGTTTTGTTATACCAACAATTATCTGTTAAGTTCCTACTTGTTTTTATTAAAAAAAGATATTTATAATAACAAAAAGAAAAACAAGCCATCTCAAAAATGCAAGCTCATGTGAAGAGTATAAAGTTGACCTTTGCAACAAATGACCAAATACTTTATTTTCGTTTTTTATTTTTAATGTGTTCTGTTGACTAGTGAATAAACTTTTGAGTTCCCACTTCTTTTACAAAAAAAAAAAAAAAAAAAAAAAACGCATTTTTATTCAAAATTGAAAAAGCAAGTGATCTCAAAAACAATGGCTCCAAAGACTGTTTTGAAAATAAAAACTCAAGAATTTAAAAAAAAAGCAAAAATCGGCCAAGTGCGAGTCGGACTCGCGCACGAAGGGTTCCGTACCATTTGTATATATAAATATGAAAGAGACTATGTCTGTACTATCTTCATGATGAGATATAGTTGATCTTCCAAGTGTCCATTGAATTCAAATCAATTATGTTACTTGACAGCAACGATGTGCAAAGGTGAATAACAATAATAGGAAAAAGGTTTGCAGCTAGGATTAATCCATCAAAGACACAAAAGAGATCAAAACTGGGAGGTTTGCTACTGGTTGTGGGATATTGTCGACTAACCTTAGTTCAGTATGGAGACCAAGGGGATTTTTTAGATGAAAATCATGTCTGTCGTATGGAAGCCCCCCTTAAATATTCATTTTGTTCTGTTTTTAGTATTTGTCGTGATAGCGGCAACAGAAATAAGTCATCTGTCTAACTATCACGGTTCATGAGATACAGCCTGGTGACAGACGGGCGGACAGCGAAGTCTTAGTAATAGGGTTCCGTTTTACCTTTGGGCACGGAACCCTAAAAGAGACAATTTTTTTTTACGTTTTCTTAATAAACAACACCTAATAAACAAAAGTTATTTTACTTAACAAGAATAACTTAATGACTTTTCTTTAAAAACGAAGTTAAATATCACTTCGTCGAATCGACAAATGGTTACCTGTAACGTACTAAAAAATAAGGTTACCTTTCTAGGGTTGAACAAATGTATTTTATAAATATCCCGTGCATGAAAGCAAGTCTAATTTCAGCTCAAGAGGTGAAGAAAACCAACGGATGGATGGATGTACATCGCGCAACTTGTTATTATTTTTTTAAAATCTTAGACAACTAGTTGCAGATAAAAATGTCTATGATAATCTAAAGTACACAAGGTGCTTTAATTATTGTCGTCATGCGGTGAGAAAACAATAACAGATTTGCTGCAATTCTTACACTGGATGTCGATGAGACTTGGAATGAAGATGCACAGCTTCAAGCCACATCTCTTCGTTATCACTTTAATTTTATAATTAAAAAACAATAACATTATCTCTCGAGTAACAGGAAGACTGTCCAAATTAAGCCGATTGTCTACATTTTTAACCAATTTACTTCCAATTCGGTATTCATTTATGTTTATTAATCAACGGATAACACAAATTTTTAAAAATCCGATTTAAGACAGCTTAATTGATTATCACGAGGCTTGGCACTGGCGAAAATATTAAATAAGCCGTCTACATCCACGCTAACACTTTTGTCCGTCGAATTAAGGAATTTTGGGATTTGTTTTTTAATTTTTAATGAAGGAAGATTCCGATTTTTTATTATTATTCGATGGGGATTGGCACTTTTAATTGAAAAAGGTTTAAAAAAAATTAAGTCACATTTTAACAAAATTTTTAACACGATTTTCTTAAAATGCGTCTTCAAATTGAATTATTAAAATACAAAAATACGTACATGAGGCTTAAAATAATACTCATCTGCTGATCTTAATCAAACAAATCAAATTTTTCAATTAGCACTCGGTTTTTCTACTCTGTTTTCTCGTCCTGTTCATATCCAAGCGAAGAGAGTAGTCTGCAACGTGTGTCTTGAAATCGACGTATGAAAGATATTCGATGTTAATTTTATTGGAATAGCTAGTTGGACCATAAAATCTAATATAATACGTTGCTTCCTGGTAATACTTTCAACACTTAATTCAAAATGGAACATCTGCCATTGGAAGATAGCCCAATTCAGGTTTAAATAATTTGTTTGCTTTCATTTCTTAACAGGTTTTTAAAGATGTCTTAAAATGTCCTCTAGCTGAATTGAAAAAAAATATGGAGAGACCTGGATTTTAATTCTAAAAATTAATTACAGTAGAAGTTCGGAAAAGTTGACTCTCAGAAAAGTTTACTATGCAGAAAAGTTGACCAAATTTCAGATACCATACGCTACCTTAAAAGTTGACTTTTGGTCAACTTTTTAAAGCGTGATTCTTGATTTATTTGCATTCGGTTTAAATAAACAATGTAAGCACAGCAGCTACGCATTCCGAAGAAATGTATGTTTCCATGGCAGCTGCATGGCAGTAACAGTTTTTTTTAGATTATTACTGATTTTTTCCAGGAATACCAAATCGACACTCACCACCTCTTCGTCGATTTCAAGGCTGCATATGACAGCGTGTATAGAGATGAGCTATACAAAGCCATGTCTAGTTTTAATATCCCTGCCAAACTGGTCCGACTGTACAGGATGACAATGGAGAATTCTCGCTGCTCCATTAATGTCGGTAATGAGCAAACCGAGACCTTTGATGTTAAAAAAGGATTTAGGCAAGGTGAGGCGCTGTCATGCAAGTTTTTCAACATCGTGCTTGAAAAGATCGTGTAACTGCCTGAACACAATGAGGTCGCAGTCGCTGTCTCCGTCGCAGTCTCGGTCGCGGTCGGCATTGCTGTCGCCAGGATTGGCAAAATCTCGCCCACAATGTGGTCGCTTTGTTATGTCAAATTTTAACGGCTGTTTTGACCTTTGTCCATATACAAGGTGTCCCAAAAGAAAGTTTACATTTGTTTAGCTTATCGCGCGATCACAACGAATCCGTGGGCGCGGGGGGAACTTCAATCGATAGCCTGGCTCTTGGGAATTCACTCGCTATGGAGCGTTTCTCGGGTGCAGACTGCGCGTTGTGCGTGCGAGAGTTTTACAAAAACGGTAATTCGGCGACTGGCGCGTAGAAAATTCTGCAATATTCCAATTTTACGCTATTTAAAAGATGCGCCAAGCATTCCTCTCATTCGAAAATGGGCAAAAACGTTTGAAGAGACGGGTTCAACACTAGAAAAACCAACATCTGGACGGTCAAGGTCATTGATAACATAAGAGAACGTAAAGAATGTTAATCAGTCTGTTCGCTGTGATCCCGACCTTTCGATTCGCAAGCACACAGGGCTGTAATGTGAAATTTTGCTGTTGTCGCGAACTCGAGTGCCTACATTTAGATGACATTATTTTTAAGAAATAAATTCCCAAGCTGTGAACTTTAATAATAAATAAAATTGTTTTCGATAGAATGTTTACTTCGTTTCTAATCGATCCACTAAATATAAACTGTCTTTTGAGACACTTTGTACTTACAACGAACCGTCAGCCGCCGATTTGAAGATTTCCTTGTGTTTTGTTTTTTTTTTTTTTTTTCTACACAGCTGTCACAATGTCGAACAACCGAGTACGACACACCCTACGACCGAGACAGCGACCGCGACATCGTTGTGTTTACATTATGGGATTTACGTACATTTAACTTTTGACAGGCGACCGACACAGCGACCGCGACCTCATTGTGTTCAGGCAGTAAGAGTCACTGGCCAACACAAGAGGTACGATTTATTCCAAGTCTACGCAACTGCTTGCGTACGCCGACGACATTGACGTGATTGGACAGACACAGCGAGACGTCAATGAGGTCTTTGTAAGCATTGAGGTAGTAGCGGCTAAGATGGGTCTCAAGGTTAATGAGGGTAAAACCAAATATCTACTTTCATCTAAAAGAGACGGACGACACCGACGTATTGGCCAGAACGCCACCATGGGCGGATGTAACTTTGAAGTGGTCAGGGAATTAATCTACCTCGGCTCACTGATGACCGGCGACAACAACACCAGCGCTGAGATAAAACGCAGAATCACTCTTGCCAACCGCTGTTTCTTTGGGCTCAAAAGACTATTGAGAAGTAGAGCCCTCTCTCGGAAAACCAAGGTGACACTATATAAGACCTTGATCATCCCAGTCCTCCTTTACGGCGCAGAGGCTTGGACCTTAACAAAGGCGGATGAAGATGCCCTTGGTCGTTTCGAGAGGAAAATTCTGCGTACTATCTACGATCCCGTTTGTTCAAACGGTGAATGGGGGGAGAAGGGGGGGGGGGGGGTTGTACAGCGACATCTACGGATACAGCGTCTAAGGTGGCTAGGCCATGTAGAGCGCATGGAAAATACAGCTCCGACCCGAAGAATCCACTCCGGAAGGAAGGCGCGGCAGAGGACGGCCGCATCATCGGTGGCGCACGCAGGTGGAAGGGGACCTTAACCAACTGGGCGTGCGGCGCCGGTAACAGCTGGCCAAAGACCGTGCCAGCTGGAGACGCTCGTTGGTTGAGGCCCAGGTTCACCACGGACTGTAGCGCCACCTAAGTAAGTAAGTATTTATGAAAAAAATACTAATTTTCGTCAGATCTTAAAAAGTGTCGAGATAAGTTGACAAGCTCTGGGACATTTCGATCAACTTTTTCGAACTTCTACTGTACTATTTATTTATCGCAGTTTTTTTGTTTACACATTATCGACACCATTTTCAAGATAACTCTTCTTCGAAATTGATTAACACAGATTTTTGGCTTTAAATGGAAAACTTATATAATCGAAATTCAAAACAGAGTGAGAAGTATATTTGTAAAAACAAACAGCAATCAACATAAATTTAAATGCAGTGGCGTAACATCTTGTAAAATCATTAAATAGTTAAATAGAATAGTTTCAGGCAAGACTTAAAACAAAAAACAACCTTTGTATACATAAATTACCCAAAGAATTATTTTTCATTTGCCAACACCATTTAAAACAAAAAAGTAGTACAAATGCATAATAAAATAACAAACAGTTGTGACGCCTGCTCGACATCCAGTTTGCTCATTTTTATTTCTTTACGTTTATCTTAAAAAATAAATATAAAACAAATTAAAACAAAAAAATCTACTTGGAATAGATCAATGTGTCCATTAAAGATTTTTGGTCGTATCATGTAAGTATTCTCCGAACAAAAAATAATTCACCACTGGAAAAATACAATAAATCAATATTCGTTTTATGAATTAAAATTCTAAAAATGTATTCATTTAGTTAAATAGATATATAATTTATAATTAAAGTAAAAAAGCATTCTGTAAACATCGAGGAAACACAAAATTTGAATTAAGAACTAAACTAAAGGCAAAAATCAATGTAATTTTTTACAAAACAAAAAATTGGAATTAAAGACTAAAAATTAATTGATGGAACAAGCAGAAAGAAATATTAAATTATTTTCAATAAAATGCCTTTTAATTAAATTAATAACTCTATTGGAGCGTAGGATATTTAAATGAGCAATCAATCAAGGTGAGTACACAATTTTATTAAATAAAAGGCGATGCAAGCTATCTGGAAAGCATTAAAAATCAATCTATACTAATATTATAAATGTGAAAGTGTGTGTGTGTCTGTTTGTCCGTCTTTCACGGCAAAACGGAGCTAAGAACTGACCTGATTTTTTAAGTGGAGATAGTTGAAGGGATGGAGAGTGACATAGGCTACTTTTTGTTTCTTTCTAGCCCCCCTTAAGTTTGTATGCAGAAAAAAGAAAATGCAGTAGGGGATGGAAATTTGTGTGAGACTCTCCGCAAAATTAGTATAGGTTCTATGATACAAACGAATAATAAAATAATTTAATTGAAGCAACCATAAATCAATCAGCTTTTGAGAAAACAATCAACATTCGAAACATAAATAAGTGTTACTCTTGAATTACGATAGATGGCGCTGATATGTTTCTGAAACGCGCTAAGGTTGTGTGCTCTCTATCTGTACTTCAGTGCGGGCATCGGGCCGCGCTTCACACTATAGTGCATACGGTACCTATACTCTGTTGTTTGACTACTAAGCGTCCCAGTCATTCGTTTCTCGCCGTGGTCTCGCCATCTATGTCCGTAGTGATATTGCTTACCAGTTACTTCCACAGTATAGCCAAACATCCACCCCGGAATTTAATTTCATAAGGCTTAAATTCATATTCCGTAAGCACTCCATCCACTACTGTTTTCTTTATAGAAGCCCCAATCTAGACAGGAATGCAACATTTGATGCATTCGACGCACTGTCTGATTCCATCCAAAGAATTGTTTCCCTGTTCCCTTGCACTGAAATCGTTTTAGCGGGCGATTTCAATGTACACAATTCTCAGTGGCTTCGACATTCTGGACAGACAACACCCGAAGGAAGGTATGTTGAAATTTTTGCTGAGTTAAATCACTTAACTCAACTTGTGAATGAGCCATCACGTATCCCCGATGTTGCTGGTCATACCGCCAACACACTGGACTTGTTTCTTACCTCTCAGCCTGACAAATACACGGTCGATGTATTGGAACCCCTAGGCTTGTCTGACCACTGCATGATATCAGCAAAATTCTCGAACTCCCACCATCCAGTTAAAGAAAAAGCTCCTAAGAGAACACTATGGCTATACGAGAAAGCCAACTGATGCGGCCTTAACAACTTCTTTCGGATCTTTGACTGGTCGTTGTGCTTCCTCGACAACGACGTGGACGCCGCAGCTGATATTATCGTAAACATTATCCGAATCGGCATGGCAAATTTCATTCCCAGCAATATTAAAAGCACCAGGCCTAAGGATAATACGTGGTTTGACTCGAGCTGCAAAGAGGCTATTAGGCTCAGGGAGCTAAGTTTTCGGGCCTACAAGGCAAACAGTTTTGAGGAAAACCGAAAAAAGTACATACGAGCCAGAAATGACTGCAACACCCACATTCGACGGATTAAATTCCAATCCGACCAACAATTAAGGCGTAAAATCCTTCAATGTCCCAAAGGTAGCAAAAGTTTCTGGTCGTTTGTAAAAAACGTAAAAAACTCAACTAAGTCGTCTATACCGACGCTCATCCACAATGACATTCCAGCTGTCACCCCCTTAGACAAAGCTAACCTACTTGCTGTCCATTTCGCAACCAGTTCTCAGCTGCCAGCTTGTACTTTGTCTCCGCCTGTACTAGAGTGCGTCATTCCATCATGGGACTAATCCACTTCCGCACTCGTACAGTCGCAAGGGTTCTTAAAGACCTCGACATACACAAATCCGCTGGTCCAGATGGTATTGCCCCAATAGTTCTGAAGAGGTGTTCTTCTACGCCGGCAAAACCACTGCGTAAGCTTTTTCACCTTTTCTACACCTCTGGGCTCTTTCCGAGTAGGTGGAAAACAGCATTTGTCCAGCCTATACCCAAAAAAGGCGACTCATCTTCTCCCTCCAACTACCGACCCATTGCACTAACGTCCCTTCTTTCCAAGGTCATGGAAACGCTGATTAACCGTCAGCTTATGAAATATCTTGAATCACGGAAACTCCTCAATGACCGCCAATACGGTTTCCGCAGCAACAGATCCACTGGTGATATGATGGCATATCTCGCTGAAAAGTGGAATCACTCGCTTCACCAAGCAGGTGAAAGCAAAATTGTTGCACTGGATATTTCGAAAGCATTTGACGGGGTTCGGCATGAAGCCCTTTTGTCGAAAATGCGTGCTTTTGGGATCGATGAGTCTCTCTTTCAATGGATTAGAAGCTACCTTTCGAATTGTTCAATTCAAGTTGTTTTGGACGGATTCAAGTCTGATACTCACTTTGTAAATGCCGGTGTTTCCCAGGGCTCCGTTTTATCTCCGACACTCTTTCTTATTTTTATAAATGATCTCTTGTCTGTTACTTCTAATCCAGTTCACTCCTTCGCTGACGACAGTACCCTCAGCTTCTCATATTCGTTCACCAGTTTACGACCCTGCACTTCGTCTGTAGATAGTGAGCAGCAGCGTTATCGCTGACGTTATAAAGCCTTAGCCTTGAGTGCGCGTATAACTATAAGATCCCTTTCACCTGGTTAGGTTAGATTAGGTTGACGTGGTAGGCATAAGCCACACTAAGGCCGAAGCCGGTCCATTGTGATACCACTTGGATCAGGTTACCCTGATCCGCTACCTGGGAACCAACCGGTGCTTCTAATAAAGCGGTGGAGTTGAGCTATTTTTTGGTTTGCTAGCTCACTCAGATCGTCGAAAAAGGGCTCGCCGAGGTAAATCCTCCTGCGATTCGCAAAAGAGGAACATGAGCAGAGGAGGTGGTGTATTGATTCCTCCTCGTCCATGCAGCCGCGACAGAAGTCATTGTAAGGTAGCCCCAGTCTGGCGGCGTGTTTCCCAATAATGCAGTGACCTGTAATAACATCCACCAGAGTACACAAAACTCTAACCAACAGAGTGCCAGTAGCAGCGATACAGAAAGTGAACCTGTCCAGATCCCTGGACAGACAACACCCGAAGGAAGGTATGTTGAAATTTTCGCTGAGTTAAATCAATGAACTCGTATCCCCGAACAAAACACAATGCTGTCTCTTGTCGTTAAAGCATATAACTAACCCGCAGCCACTATCCATGAATGGCACTTACATCACAGAAAACGAACAGCTTTCCATCCTGGGTATGTGTGTTGCTCACAATCTTAATTTGAAAGACCACATATTCAGTGTCGCCAAGAATGCTACGAAATGCCTACGCTTCTTATGCAGATGCAAGAAACATTTGTTACCCTTAGATCTGGCAACAAACTATAAGGCGCCATTCGCCCCAAATTAGAGTTGACCGCTCATGTCTGGTCCGGTGCTTCCAAGACCTTATTACACCTACTAGACAGAATACAAAAACGCACGATAAAACTGATAGGTGACTCCAGCATTACGAAAGCATTAGACTCGCTGGAACATCGCAGGAATGTTACCTGCCTCTCCCTGTTTTATCGTTACTTCCACCAAAAATTCTCTGATGAAATAGTCAGTTGCATTCCGCCCCTTCAACATTTCTCCCGCAACACACGTCTCTCTAGGAATGCTCACCAATATACCCTGAAGCCCGCTTTCGGACGTACTGTCAAATATAGAGAATCTTTCATTAACCGAACCACACGAATCTGGAACTCCCTGCCGGATTCGTTTTTCCCCCCTCAATGCAACATGCAAACATTTAAAATCAATGTCCATCGGCATCTCCTCTATTCCTCTTCCTCTCTACCTTCTGCCCGCACTGTGTCGCCGACATAATAAGGTTATTAGACCTTGAGTGCGCGCAAATTATTTAATAAAAAAATGCTTATACGAAATTTAGATGCCCCGAGATTATGTATGGGGACGAGACTTGGTGTCACACAACTTGGCCGCAATATCATTAGCGCCACTATCTTAACCGGCGTAGGAAAGGGTGAAAATGTAATGATCCCACGAATCCCAACAATTCCCACAGATCTCCCGTTCCAGTTTAAAAGGCTACAATTTCCTCTAAAGCTTAGTTTCGCTATGACCATTAAGAAAGCGCAAGGTCAAACATTAAAGGTGGCTGGGGTGAACTTAGAAAAGCCGTGCTTTTCCCATGGACAATTGTATGTAGCATGTCCGCGTGTGTCCAATGCCCAGAATCTTTACATTCTATCCCCAAATGGAAAGACATATAATATCGTCTACAGTAGCATATTAAAATAACATTCTGTTCCGAGTTCTCTTCTGTGTTCTAAATCAGGAAAGGGGAACCGTGTTACCCTCTTTAAAAACAACGCTTTTGACTAACACAGTGATGTGTAGTCAAACACGTCGATGTGTAGAGTCAAGACGTGGCAAAATGGTCGCAACAAGGCAGAATGGCATAGTCAAGACGCCGTCAAACCGCAACGCGTTTGTAGGTGCAAACTGTCAAAGTGCCTGTCAAAGCCAATAGATTGGTATCTCATTCTTTATTCCTGGTTAAAATGTCAGCGGGTATGACGCGATCGCCATCGATGCGATGCCTCATGACGCGTTTAATTTCAGCATGTAACATTTGATTTCGCAGAATGACAACGCAATGCCTTGTTTTTTGTGACCAACGAACGCGATGCCTTGCATTATATGTCCAGCTTTATATGTGTCTTCCACCAGCATCGTAATGTTTTTCTTTATTTACTTACTTATCAGGCCAGCGATCCATGGAGGATTTGAGCCTGAGCTATAGCTGCCTTCCATTCTTGACGGTCCCGGGCACGCTGCTTCCAGTTATCAAGACCAAGATGTCTTAGATGTCGTTTTACTTTTTGGCAGAACTTTCGAACATCGTTCCTGCAATAGCATCTCTTCATCTCCTCGATCTCGCGCTCCTCTTTCAGAAGCGCATGCTCCTCCCTCCTTTTCTATTCGTAGAGCTCGCGGGCAGCTCACGTCTGTCTGCATTCGTCATCAAACCAGAGGTTTCTCGAAGGTGGTGGCTTGAAACCGTGTAAATCTGAGGCGGCCTCTCTGATGGGGTTCTGACAACGACCTCATTGCTGTTCTATGGTTTGTGCAAATTTCATCGGGACTTGAGAGAGCTTGAGGGAGACTTGATCCGGCGACGGTCCTGGCGGTCTCCTGCGATTGCAGCTTTCCGACGTTAAATATTTGTGTTCTTACTTGACTCCTTTAATTCCGAGAAATTCGCATCCGTACCTTGCGTGCAACAAGGTAATGATTCGATCCGATGTTGGCTCCTCGAAAGGTTCGGACATCTAGGATGCTGGAGGAGTATCTGCCGTCGATCGCAATATGATCAATTTGGTTGATTGTCGATTGATCGAAAGACCGCCAGGTCCCCTTTTGGATGTTGAGGTGTGGGAATCGTGTACTTGCTACCACGAGATTATGTCCCGCCATAAGGTCCACTAGCCTTAGTCCGCTTTCTAACGTGGTGTTGTGTAGGCTATGCTTTCCTATGACTCCTAGTTGGGACATTGGGCATATGTTTTGTCTAGGGGATAGAAGTCGTCTTCATGTCGGTCATCTTTGTACACTGTAGGGGCGTGGACACATAGTCGGCTTATATTGTCGAGGTTTGCCTTAATGTGGATAGTTATGAGGCGTTCGCATACATACTGAAAGCTTAAGACTTTTTTCCTGAGTCTGCCTCGAATAACAAATCCGCATTCGTATAAGCGTTGTTTATTTTCTCTGTTAACAACATAAAGGCTAAATTAATAAACAATTTAAATGTGAAACCAGTAACCAACCTGCTTTTCTCTAATGTTTTACTCTTCAAAAATAAAAGTACTTTTGACTCACCATCAAAATTAATGTCTTTTGTAAACCATTACCGACACAGCAAGTATTACAAATCAAATGCCACAAAAACTGTAATACAAAAATGTCCTTTATAAAAACAAATGTTGAAAAGAAATGTTTTCGCTTATCACTTCAGTTTACTGTGAAGCATTACGATTTTCGGAGCTATTCACTACAATTTCAAAAAAATTAAGTGGGAACACTGCCTGAACACAATGATGTCACGGTCGCTGTCTCGGTCGTAGGGTGTGTCGCGCGAGTTGGCTAACTTTTTACTCGGTCGTTCGACATTGTGACAGCTGTGTAGAAAAAAAAAAAAAACGAAACACATGGAAATCTTCAAATCGGCGTTTGACGATTCGTTGTAAGTACAAGGTGTCTCAAAAGAAAGTTTATATTTAGTGGATCGATTAAAAACGAAGTAAACATTCTATCGAATAAAAAAATTTTATTTATCATTAAAGTTCACAACTTGGGAATTTAGTTCTTAAAAATAATGTCATCTAAATGTAAGTCCTCGCGTTCGCGACAACTATTTAATCACACAGCTCTGCGCGCTTCCGAATCGAAAGGTCGGGATCACTGCGAACAGACTGATTAACATTCTTTACGTTATCGGTGACCTTGATGGTCCAGATTTTGGTTTTTCCAGTGTTGAACCAGTCTCTTCAAACTTTTTTATCCATTTTTTAAATAAGAGGAATGCTTGACGCATCCTTTAAATGGCGTAAAATTCGAATATTGCAGAATTTTCGCACTCATTTGTGTCCTGGCCACTGATGCATGGTGTAATACGCGACATTGCGATCGTGCAATAAGCTAAACACATGTAAACTTTCTTTTGAGACACCTTGTATATGGACAAAGGTGGAAACAGCTGTTAAAATTTGACATAACAAAGCGACCTCATTGTGTGCGAGATTTTGCCAATCATAGCGACACCAATGCCGACCGCGACCGAAACAGCGGCGGAGACAGCGACTGTGACCTCATTGTGTTCAGGCCAGGGATAAAGAAAGAGATACCAATCTATTGACTTTGACAGGCACTTTGACAGTTTGCACCTACAAACGCGTTGAGGTTTGACGGCGTCTTGACTACGTCATTCTGACTTGTTCCGACGTCGTGACTCTAACACGTCGTCTCCACTGGCGATAAATCCATAGCCTGCGACGAAGCAGACGATCGTTATCGCTAGTGTAGACCGCCATAGCGGCGATTAATCCATAGCCTGCGAGATATAGCCTGCTTTATCTCCTGCTATCTATAGCCTGCTATGAAAGCAAGCCAAGCTGTCATTTTTCTTTGTTTTGACAGTTCATCGCATTTTGTGATAGCAACCCAAGCAGCTACTTCACTCTGTTTTCGCTGATGGGTGCGTTTGTTTTCATTGTTGCATGTGAAAACGGATTAACCCAAAATCGACGTCTCTTCTTCCTTTTTTTTTATTGCTTCCAGCTGTTTTAGCGCCTTCAGTCCAATGATGGCTTCCATGTCCCCATTCGTTGCCATTCTCCAGAAAAAGTATGCGATGAAATGCCCACTAAAAGAAAATCTGACAGTTCGTCTGCTGTCTGCTATCTGCTTTTGCTTCTGCAATGAATTTATCGCCAGTGGAGACGGCGTGTAAGTCAAATGCGTCGTTTTTAAAGCGGCCCCTAGACGCTCAATATTATTGTGCAAAATATTGCACAATTTTATTGGCTTGATGTCCCAGACTGTTCAATCTTTTTCCCAATAATTTAGTTGACCGCTCATATTTATATTAAAAGTCATAAGCGTTTTGATTTTCCGCAATATATCGTACAATCTTGCAATATTATCTACAGACGAACAATAATATTGTGCAATATTTGATATCAAATATCACATATTTGCACAATATTATTAGGCGTCTAGGGGCCGCTTTAATTACAAAAGCAACAACCAACCCCTGTGGGGTTCAACGGGCAGACATACGAAAGATTGGTATCTCATTCTTTATCCCTGGTTCAGGCAGTCACGATTTGGCCCATCAAGCAAGGTCATCAAGTAAATCGTATGGTGTGAGCCCCGCAAATGAGACCTATGCCACGCCCTCAACATGTTTTACATACATAGTTACATACATAAATGTAGAGTAGTTTACCAAACTAAACGATGGGTACTTTTAAAATCCACTTGCTCGTTTCATCGGACTCAACACTTCAATAGTGCACAAACCTGTCCACTTGCGATCAGATTTCTGAAATAATAAGAAACACGTGTGGAGCAGACCTGGCTGACTGGTTCAATCATTATTTACACAAATCGTCGATCTTCCACGAATAATGGATAAACAAACAAGAATAGCCGCCATGCGTTTAGCAAAACATTCACGTTTCGGAATCTGCAAAAACGTCAGTTGCTCACACTGCCTTAGTGCCTTAATAGACGGAAATCGAAAGGCAAGCTCTTTATACGACCGCGAATCGGGGTCAAAATAGAAAGTTCCTCTAGTCATTAAGCACTTGAACCTGTGGGATAAGGAAAGACCTGTAGTCATATACAATAGACCAATTCTAATTCTGACAGGAGTACATGAAAAATCACGAACTCACCACGAGGGGAAAATTCGAATTTTACATAACAAAGTAGGCAATGCCGTCGTGTTTATAAATAGCAGCGCTTACCTCCGACGCGTTCATTCTGCAATTAATTTCCAACCTATTAGCTTGTAATCTGTGTTTGAAGTCAGTTTCTAAAGTGAGTAAAGTGAAATTAGCAACTTGCAAAGGAGAATTACAAAAGAAAAAGCAAATTAAACGGAAAATAATTAATTACTAAAAAGGTGAGGATAAAGCAAAATAAATTGCTCTGTTGTTCGGGCGGTGTGAATTGGAATTCGCAATTGATTTTTCCGTCGAAAAGGAAATTTTCTTCGGGCGGCCATTTTATTTTATTTTTCGATTCCGTAGTAACCAAACCACAAAGCCAATGTATGTGGCAGAAAATGGCGAACTAAAACTTAACGAATCAAACTTTCTTTTTTCTCTCCCAATTATAGAATAAAAAATAAAAAAAAATGTCGTATCCACATCAGCGTACCGGAAATAATGACGGCGAAGAGGGATTCGCTCCCCGATTAAATGAAGTATCGAAGAAATTCCTTAGCGAATGCGTTGTAGAGAAAGAACGTTTGGGCGAAGATTACCCCCTAGCCTCGATGCTTATCGATGAAGCATTCGACAGGGTACAGAGTACAGGTCGTATTCCCGGTCGGGATATGTACGCCGATGTGTTCAAACAGAAACCGATGAAGATCTCACAGAAAGTATTTGTGCCCGTCAAACAGTTTCCGAAATTCAATTTCAATGGAAAAATCCTCGGACCAAAGGGCAACTCGCTACGACGTCTACAAGAGGAGACAATGTGTAAGATAGGTATTAAGGGACGTAATTCGATGCGTGATCCGGTTAAGGAGGAGGAACTTCGCCAGACGGGTGATCCGCGTCACGCGCATTTGAACAAGGACTTGTACGTAGAAATATCGACGGTAGCCCCACCCGCAGAAGGATATGCACGCATTGCGTACGCTTTGGCTGAAATTCGTAAATATTTGATTCCCGACAAAAACGACGAAGTCAGTCAGAATCAATTGAAGGAGATTCTCGCCGATCCGGAATCGGCACCAAAGGCTGCCAAATTCGTCGCCAGAGTGAATGGAAAGTAAGGATTTAATGATAAGATATTGTAAAAAGGAAATTTTAACTCTAAACCCAACATTTCTTAGTCGAGGAACGTTAAATGGAAATATGGAGCGCAAAGGAGGTATTAGTATTTTACAGAAAATCACAGGTCAGTCACTGATTGGACAAAAGGACTTCTCAAATGACTATGAGGAGGCCAATTCCAGCTATACGCCAAGTAAGTAGTGTTGATTCACTCACAGGGATACATATCTCAATTCGGCGCCAGTGACCCACAGAGTGCATACATACGTTATCTGGAAAGCTTAATATTGAGCTACCGATAGCAAAGCTGTGCTAGTGGCGTCGTCGCTCCCCCAAATCATGTTTTTCTCCTGTTCCCCCATCCCAATATCCTTTTTTTCTTTTTTTCATTCACCACAATACCATTTGGTACTTGAATAATAACTTGAAAAAAAAAAGAGAAAATCCCAAACATAACCGATAACCATTGCTGCCTTCTCCATCAAGCTATAATTCAAATAAACCATATAATACATACGTATTGCCTATAATCTCTTATCAAATATAAATAATATAAAAAATAAACAATTAATACTGATGCATAACCAATTATTGATTAACTTTATAGTGCGACAATCGTCGCAAAGGCCACCTATGAAACGACCACCACCACAATCAGCACAAACACCCCAACAGCAAAGGTATTCAAATCCGCAGAAGCGTTTGCGTGAAACTAATGGTGGCCCAGGCAAATTTTCGTTCTTCCAAAAATATCAATAAGTTCCCCCCCGTCCATAACATAGAAATAAAACGAACACGTATAACTCGTAACACACGGAAGATTAAGGAACTATCTCTAAAAGTCTTGATATATACATGGTATTCGAAGGTACAATACGTGTCGCGCGATCAATGAAATGAATTGGAGGGTGTTGCGCGCAACGTATAACCAAATATAAATAAGAAGCAAATAACACGAATTTTTATTTATAATCTTACTGTCATTATACTCGCGTATAACTATTTTAGAATATGTTTGAAATAATAAACAAATAATAAGAAATTACCGATAACTTGTTTGAATTACAATGCAATAACAAGCTCTCATCAAAAACTGGTGGTGTGGAGAGCACAATCAACACTATAACTGAGTAGAAAACAAAGTACCATTGGTCGTCACACCTCATTTTTACAGAGCTCATTCCTCCTTTTCTTTTTGATGATCCCTTACTCTGTGTAGCCGCCGTGTATGTGGGGTAAGTTATTTGTCACGCTGTGTTTTTCTATATTTTTAGTTTCTAAGTATCTCTTGTGGTTTTTTGCTATTCTATGTATTTGAAAATGATTCTTCTAATAAAGGAGCGTGGAATGCTAAAACGATAAGGTGGTGTTATTTATTCAATCGATAACAGCGAGTTGTAGTGACCATTTCACGTAGTTGGGTAAGTAAAACGCTAGGTCAATGACCAGATATGAATTACATATTCCTCCATTCACACAAACGTTTCCAACACTGTCCAATCGGTTAAGCCTTTTGAAGACGATATTTTCGTTTCCTTAACGATAAATCGTCTTAGGTTTGTCCTTAACTTCCCAGTGGAAAGTTGTTGTAAAGGGACCGAATTCCAAATTTTGACATGAATATTCAGTCGCTTCCCTCTAACTCGAATTTTTCTGCCATAATTTGGCATTCGGGGCGAAATCTTGTACTAGCCAGTACGCGTTTCCCGCACCTCGATATACACAAAGGCACCTGACGGTCTTTTGATCAATCGACTACCAACCAGATTGATCACATCGCGATTGACGTCAGACACTCCTCCACTATTCGAACTTTCCGAGGGGCTAACATCGACCCGGACCAGGGTAGTAGTCAAGATGCGCTTACGGATATCACGAACGCAGCGGAGTAGAGTAAGAATACAAAGTTATGACGTCGGAAGGCTACTATCGCCAGAAACCGATCGCGTCTCCCTTAAGCTCTCCAGTACACCTGAATCCTCCACGCTATCAATAGAACAGCAGTGGAGCCATTGCAAACAAGCCCTGAAAAGCTCTGCATCCGAAGTTTTGGGTTTCAAGGCTCCACCACGAAAAAACACCTGGTTCGGTGACGAGTGCAGGAGGAATCACACAGCGAAGCAGGATGCATATAAGGCCTCGCTGCATAAAAGAACAAAAGCAGCTCGTGAGCTCTACGAGTTAAAAAGAAGGGAGGAGCATAAGCTTCTTAGAAGAAAGCTCGAGAAGCGCGCGATTGAGCATTTGGAGAGGTGTTATGCAGGCGTGACGTTCAAAAGTTTTATCAACAGATAAAGCGAACATGCCAAGGTTATAAGCCAGAACGGAAGTCTGCAGGGATGAGAACGGACACCTAGTAGTAGAACCGCAGTCGATGCCGAGAATATGGAAAAACCACTTCTTCAGACTGTATAACGGCGATGTTAGTCAATATACCGCTGTCAAGCAGAATGATCCATTTCTAATCGACGGAGACCGCAGAGCTGTCCCCCTGACCTCGACGAAGTTAAGATTGCCATATCGAAGCTCAAGTCGAATAAAGCTGCTGGCGCAGACGGACTGTCTGCTGAGCTCTTCAAGGCAGCTGGGGATGACCTGGTTAGGAGCATGCACCAGCTCATCTGTAAGATATGGTCAGAGGAAAGCATGCCCGAGGACACCTAGTCTCAGCTTCCTATGCCCGATCCACAAGAAAGGAGACCCTCTAATTGCGGCAACTACAAAGGAATAAGTCTTCTTAACATCGCCTACAAAATGTTCTCTGCCGTTTTGTGTGAACGCCTGAAGCCTTTTATAAATAAGATGATAGGTCCTTATCAGTGTGGATTCAGGTCAGGGAAGTCCACCATCGACCAGATCTTCACACTACGGCAGATCCTGGAAAAACCAATGAATTTCAAGTCGACACTCATCACCTATTTGTCGACTTCAAAGCCGCATACGACTGCGTAATTAGAGACAAGCTATACAACGCTATGTCTACCTTTGACATACCTGCTAAGATCGTCAGAGTATGCAGGATGACTTTGGAGGATGCTCGCTGCTCCATCCGAATCGGTGAACACCTAGCCGATAGTTTTGATGTCAAAAAAGGATTTAGGCAGGGCGATGCGCTATCGTGTGATTTCTTCAACATCATATTGGAAATGATTGTGCAAAAATTACTGGCCAATACAAGTGGCACAATCTATTTCATATCCTCGCAACTCCCTGCATACGCCGACGATATTGACATACTAGGTGGATCACAGCGAGATGTCAATGAGGCGTTTGCGAGTATTGAGATGGAGGCGGCGAAAATTGGTTTGGCGGTAAACGAGGGCAAAACTAAATACATGCTGTCATCAAAAAAGGGCGCTCAACACCGACGTCTCGGCCAGAACGTTTGTATTGGCAGATATAAGTTCGAGGTAGTTAAGGACTTCGTCTACCTTGGCTCCGCAGTGACCTGGAACAACGACATCAGTTCTGAAATCAAACGCAGAATCACTTGCCAATCGCTGTTTCTTTGGGCTCGGGAGGCAACTGAGTAATAGAGCCCTCTTCCGAACGACAAAGTTGACTCTACATATGACCCTTATCATCACGGTCCTGTTGTACGGCGCAGAAGCATGGACACTATCAAAAGCGGATGAGGAGGCCGTTGGTCGGCTCTAGAAAAAGAGTTTGCGCGTGATTTTTGGGCCTATAAGCCCAGACGGGGAATGGAGGAAAATATTCAACCACGAACTTTACGGGCTGTACAGCGACGAGTCTAGTCAGGCGTCTACGGAGTCAGTGTCTAAGATGGCTGGGCCATGTAGAGCGAATGGACACCACAGCTCTAGCCCGGAGAGTCTTTGAATCCAACCCCGAGGGATGAAGAAGCAGAGGACGGCCGCACTTAAGATGACGCACACAGGTGGAAGGGGACCTCAGCCAACTGGGTGTGCGGCAATGGAAAAGGCTAGGGAAAGATCGTGCTAATAGGAGGGGCATGTTGGTTGAGGCCCAGGTTCACCCCGAACTGTAGCGCCCATTAAGAAGAATTTGGTCTTCCCCTCAATTTTCTATATAAAAAACCGTCCTCTAAGGCCCCATACACACGGAGCAACCGGAAAAAAACTAAACCGATTAGTAACTCGGGTTACAAACTAGTTATGAACTCAGCGGAGACTTGACTCCACACACGAGGAAACTCATCACCGATCCAAATCTCAGAGGTATATGTAGTCCCCAATTCGGTCGGTGGTGGGTGGATGCATCTCATCAAAAAACGAAAAACTACTCCTGGATGAGGGAGGACGCGTGGATTTGGCTGACAATATGTCATCTACAACAACCAAGGTCTTTCTCTTGAATTGTCGCTTTTCACAATCATCCAATTGCATGAGAACCGGAAGCATGCTAAGAAGGAATATGACTTGACTTTCCGTCAATAGGGCACCCATATACCCAACCTAACCTATCGCCTGCAAAGGTCCTCTGGATCTACATGGCATAGAGTCGGCGTGCACAGATGGAAAGGGACCTCAACCAACTGGGCGTGCGGCACTGGAAAAGGTGAAGGTTGGTTGAGGCCCAGATTCACCCCGAATTGTAGCGCCCGTTAAGTAAAGGGCCAGTCACATAGAACGCGTCGGCGCGTGCATGCTTTGACAGCCAAGTAGAATACACACGTTCTTATGGGAAATGGCACATAGCCGACGCACGCACACGCCTCGACGCGCCGGGTAGAGCTACTCGTTTACTTTTTGACGCGCTGACAGTTCACACATTCACATATTGGAGCTTCACATTTACAATTTGACGTTCACATATAGACAAATTTAAAGTAAGCATGTTCATTGGTGGATGCATTGAGAGAATGTTTAGGAACTCTCTCGCAATGAGAGAAACTTAAAATTCGGTTGACATTTCAAAGTACTATTCGATTTGATGTCACAAGAACGGGTGTTTAGTCACTGGCAATTAGTTTTATTCGGGACTGACAAATATATATGGCCGAGGTTATTCCAGAGAATATCGCACGTTTCGCAGACAATATACTTGCGACAAAATACAAATACAAAATGCTTGCGACAAAATACATATAAATATGATTGTCGAAATAAGCTCGTCCATATTTTTATGTTTTATTTAACAATTAGGAATGTTTTCCTGTTGAACGCACAACACCAATTCGACATTCATTTCTGACAGGCGCACGCGTGGACGGATTCTATGTGACGATGCTTGCCTCGCGCGCGTTGGCTGTCAATGAAAATTAGCGCACGCACGCACGGACGCGTTCTATGTGACTGGCCCTTAAGTAAGTAACTACCATAAACAGCTTAAAACTAACCTAAAAAATGTAGTTAACTTGAAACGTTTTACCGGACATTTACGGGCTCTTCAAGGCATACCCCGTTTGGCAATTCAATTCCGGGAATTCGTAAACAAAAAACAAACAAGTTTGCCGAACAATTTTATTAGGTACAATGGTCCCCCTCTAACTCTAATCTTTCGTGTCTTAAAATCCTCTTGTAACATCTGTCAGATGTGAACAGGTGACGGGAGTTCCTTCACGTAGATCGCCTTCTACTGATTCAAGGCCCTTCTCGAACTGCTTTGCCCATTTTAACACACGTGTTTTCGGCATACACTCATCTCCATACACTGCCTGCAATTTTCGGAAGATTTCATGGGGTTCATCACCAGATTTCACCAAAAATTTTATCACAACTCGTTGCTTGTAGTATGAGTCATTCATTTTTAGAACGCAACTAAAAAAAAAAAAACGCAGAACACAAACGTGCTACCGACTTCAGCCTTGGATTAAAACTGAGAGAAAGGGTCCCGCTTTCCAAACAGACTTTGACGAACGATGCAGTGTATCCAGTTCCCGGATTATGACTAAATTCCCGGAACTTAATTGCCATACCTAAGATATCATGCCATATTTCTAAGAAATTTTTCTTCATCAATACCCACGGCCACGTGCCTATTTTCGATCAATAAATCCCTCTGGCATTTTCCAGTCACTTTTGTGCCATCCAGTAAGACCTGATTCAGGTCTACCACATACCTAAACGGAGTAAATATATACACCAAATTCACCACAGGAGAAAAGGTGTTATATACAATTCAGCTATTTCTGCGCATATTCAAGAAATTGTACCAGAACAGATGCACAATACACCGTCTATAGATAGTTCATAAATGAGAATATACTTTATTCCAAGGTACTCTGTGACAGTTCTGTAGCCGGTTAGCTCACGTAAAACTAAGAACAAAAGCCCATAGCTACTGAGATAAATTGAAACTTGTGACAGTCAAAAGGCGACAAAACAAAAAGGTAAAAGGCATAGTATAAGTAGTTATCGAAGACCGTCTTTGCTTAAACTATACGTTAGATACTGTATCAATTTGGAATTTTATTGGCGTCTGTGTAGAATCTTTTGAACGCGCAGGTCTGACTAAACCCAGTTAGACATCCCCTTCCATAGTCAATTATCGATTAGAAATTTAGTTAATTTAAAAACTACCACCTTTCAGAATAAAATGGCTCAGGTTCAGGAGAACGAGGAAGGGCCGGCTCCGCGTCTCAATGAAATGTCCCGAACATTTATCGAGGACGCTATTGCCGAAAAAGAGCGTTTGGCGGCCAATTTTCCTCTCGCCGCTATGCTTATCGATGAGGCCATTGATCGTGTCCAAACTACCGGTCGTATACCCGGACGTGAGATGTATGCCGATGTTTTTAAGCAAAAACCGATGAAAGTCACTCAGAAAGTCTTTGTGCCCACTAAGCAGTTTCCAAAGTTTAATTTCAACGGAAAGATCCTTGGTCCGAAGGGTAACTCACTTCGTAGATTGCAAGAGGAGACAATGTGCAAAATTGGGATTAAGGGACGAAATTCTATGCGTGACTCGGCTAAGGAGGAAGAACTTCGGCAATCGGGTGATCCGCGTCACGCACATTTGAACAAAGACCTGTACGTGGAGATTTCCACTGTAGCTCCACCGGCTGAAGGATATGCGCGTATCGCATATGCTTTGGCTGAAATTCGTAAATATTTAGTTCCCGACAAGAACGACGAAGTAAGTCAAAATCAGTTGAAGGAGATCCTTGCGGATCCGGAAACTGCCCCAAAAGCTGCTAAATTCATGGCAAAAGCCAATGGAAGGTAATGGTTCAAATCGTATTGTAGACTAGGGACCATGGAATTGTAGGGATATCTTCCATAGGACAAATTTTGGCGGCAACATAGGTCAAGAGCGTAAAGGAACAATAAGTATTTTGCAGAAAATTACCGGTCAGTCAATAGTCAACGCAGAGCAAGACTTCCAGGATACGAATGACGTCCAATATGGTTCAAGTAAGTTCTTTCATTTCACAGCTCATTTTCATCCATACGCCCATATGGTACTTGAATAATTTAGTCAACGGTATAACGAACAATAATCAAATAATCCAACAACAAACTATAATTGATTTATAGTGCGACAAATGTCGCAGCAACGGCAACCGATGAAGAGGCCGCCGTCCGTGCAACAGCCACCTCAACCGAGGTATCTATCGCCTCAGAAGCGGATACGCGAGGCACCGTATGCTGGCCCTGGCAAAAAATTCTTTTCGAATTGACAATAAACAGCGTTTCGTTAAAGACCATAACATAAATCACGGTAACTTACGATTACAATAAAAAATAAAATCATAACAAAACCTAAAGTACCATTCGCTGCCATTTAAAAACAAAAAATTGGTTTACAGGGACTTCCCCTTTTAAATCCCTTAAAACACGCAACTAAATGTACTTTGTATCCTTTATTGATTTAAATAAAGCGACTGCATGGACAATTTGTTTTATCCTTTCATTTCGTTTTTAGGGTTCCGTACCCAAAGGTAAAACGGAACCCTATTACTAAGACTTCGCTGTCCGTCCGTCCCTCTGTCACCAGGCTGTATCTCATGAACCGTGATAGTTAGACGGTTGAAATTTTCACAGATGATGTATTTCTGTTGCCGCTACCACAAAATGAATATTTGAGGAGGGCTCCCATACAACAGACATGATCTTCATCCAAAAATATCCCCTTGGTCACATACTGAACTAAGGTTAGTCGACAATATCTTTTGTCTCTTTCATATTTACATATACAGAAGGGTACGGAACCCTTCGTGCGCGAGTCCGACTCGCACTTGGCCGGTTTTTTTCTTAGGTATAAGTTACCGATTGGGAAACTCTTTCCTTCGGGAACGAAGGTACAGTGACTACCTTTTTCTGAAGGACCTATTGTTAACGGAGTTTCCTCGACATCTGATAAATAGTGTGAACCTGACTTGAGGATATGTCGAAAGAATAGATTCCTCATATGTGTATCAAGGACGAGGACGTTGATGCTGATGATATTACAAGGAACTCCATTCGAAATGGGAAGATTGCTAAAAGGATTCGTAAGCTGACAATTGTTCTTCTTCTTAGTGGGCGCTACAGTTCGGGGTGAACCTGGGCCTCAACCAACATGCCCCTCCATCTAGCACGATCTTTCGCTAGCCTTTTCCATTGCCGCACACCCAGTTGGCTGAGGTCCCCTTCCACCTGTGTGCGCCATCTTAAGGGCGGCCGTCCTCTGCTTCTTCGTCCCTCGGGGTTGGATTCAAAGACTCTCCGGGCTGGAGCTGTGGTGTCCATTCGCTCTACATGGCCCAGCCATCTTAGGCGTTGAATCCGTAGACGCCTGACTAGGCTCATGTTGCTGTACAGCCCGTAAAGTTCGTGGTTGAATCTTCTCCTCCATCCCCCGTCTGCGTTTATAGGCCCACAAATCACGCGCAAAATCTTTCTCTCGAACTGACCAAGGGCCTCCTCATCCGCTTTTGATAGTGTCCATGCTTCTGCGCCGTACAACAGGACCGTGATGATAAGGGTCATATGTAGAGTCAACTTTGTCGTTCGGAAGAGGGCTCTATTACTCAGTTGCCTCCCGAGCCCAAAGAAACAGCGATTGGCAAGTGATTCTGCGTTTGATTTCAGAACTGATGTCGTTGTTCCAGGTCACTGCGGAGCCAAGGTAGACGAAGTCCTTAACTACCTCGAACTTATATCTGCCAATACAAACGTTCTGGCCAAGACGTCGGTGGTGAGCGTCCTTTTTTGATGACAGCATATATTTAGTTTTGCCCTCGTTTACCGCCAAACCAATTTTCGCCGCCTCCATCTCAATACTCGCAAACGCCTCATTGACATCTCGGTGTGATCCACCTAGTATGTCAATATCGCCGGCGTATGCAAGGAGTTGCGAGGATATGAAATAGATTGTGCCACTTGTATTGGCCAGCGATTTTTGCACAATCATTTCCAATATGATGTTGAAGAAATCACACGATAGCGCATCGCCCTGCCTAAATCCTTTTTTGACATCAAAACTATCGGTAAGGTGTTCGCCGATTCGGATGGAGCAGCGAGCATTCTCCAAAGTCATCCTGCATACTCTGACGATTTTAGCAGGTATGTCAAAGGTAGACATAGCGTTGTATAGCTCGTCTCTAATTACGCTGTCGTATGCGGCTTTGAAGTCGACAAATAGGTGGTGAGTGTCGACTTGAAATTCATTGGTTTTTTCCAGGATCTGCCGTAGTGTGAAGATTTGGTCGATGGTGGACTTCCCTGGCCTGAATCCGCACTGATAAGGACCTATCAGCTTATTTACAAAAGGCTTCAGGCGCTCACACAAAACGGCAGAGAAGATTTTGTAGGCGATGTTAAGGAGACTTATTCCTCTATAGTTGGCGCAATCAGAGGGGTCTCCTTTCTTGTGGATCGGGCATACGATGCTGAGACTCCATTCCTCGGGCATGCTTTCCTCTAACCATATCTTACGGATGAGCTGGTGCATGCTCCCAACCAGGTCATCCCCAGCTGCCTTGAAGAGCTCAGCAGACAGTCCGTCTGCGCCAGCAGCTGTATTCGACTTTAGCTTCGATATGGCAATCTTAACTTCGTCGAGGTCAGGGGGGCAGAATTCTCTGCAGTCTCCGTCGATTAGAAATGGATCATTCTGCCTGACAGCGGTATATTGACTAACATCGTCGTTATACAGTCTGCAGAAGTGGTTTTTCCATATTCTCAGCATCGACTGCGGTTCTACTACAAGGTGTCCGTTCTCATCCCTGCAGGCTTCCGTTCTGGCTTTATAACCTTGGCATATTCGCTTTATCTGTTAATAAAACTTTCGAACGTCACGCCTGCAGTAACATCTCTCCAAATCCTGAATCGCGCGCTTCTCATGCTCTTTCTTCTTTCTTCTAAGAAGCTTATGCTCCTCCCTTCTTTTTAACTCGTAGAGCTCACGAGCTGCTCTTGTTCTTTTATGCAGCGAGGCGTTATATGCATCCTGCTTCGCTGTATGAATCCTCCTGCACTCGTCATCGAACCAGTTGTTTCTTCGTGGTGGAGCCTTGAAACCCAAAACTTCAGATGCAGAGCTTTTCAAGGCTTGTTTGCAAAGGCTCCACTGCTGTTCTATTGATAGCGTGGAGGATTGAGGTGTATTGGAGAGCTTAAGGGAGACGCGATCGGTAAAAGCACGAGCGGTTTCTGGCGATAGTAGCTTTCCGACGTCATAACTTTGTATTCTTACTCTACTCTGTTGCGTAAGCTGACAATATCGGTTTTTAATCAAGAAACCTTACCCATACTTTGCGGAGTGAATCTTTTTGCATCAATTGAACAGAAGGTTTTAAAGGTAAGATCAACGATAGGGTATCACCCGAGAGTAAGGAGGATTTTAAAAAGGTAATGTCGGATTCATTCCCGACACAGGTCACCGCGATATAGTTGTCTGAGTGTAACGCCAATGCAACATATAGCATGAGGCACTGCGACCTTTGTAGATCAGACGAGGAGCTTCTCCACTTTCTTAATGAAGTTGAGAATGTCTCTCGTAGGAGCTGAGATGATCCCCTCAGGAGTCATCATTTCACTGAGACGGATACGCTGTATCCTTCCTGTTCTGTATGGCATCATGGCATTCCTTAACGGATTTGAGTTGATGCTATAAGAAACTCAACACCTTGAGCGCTGCAAGGCTCTCAGAGAGTATATTGATAGCTACTACTCTTATCCCAGTCTCTAAGTTTAAGTTGACGCACTACAGAATGGCGTATCATTCGGCTTGGTAGATACTTACTTAGGTGGCACTCCAGTCCGTGGTGAACCTGGACCTCAACCAACAAGCGTCTCCAGCTGGCCAGTCTTTGGCCAGCTGTTTCCACGCCTAGTTGGTTAAGGTGCCCTTCCACCTGCGTGCGCCACCGTAGATGCGGCCGTCCTCTGCCGCGCCTTCCTTCCGGGGTGGATTCGAAGACTCTTCGGGTCGGAGCTGTATTTTCCATGCGCTCTACATGGCCTAGCCACCTTAGACGCTGTATCCGTAGACGTCGTACCAGGCCGATGTCGCTGTACAACGCGTACAGTTCTTCATTAAATCTTCGTTAAACCGTAGATAGTGCGTAGAATTTTCCTCTCAAAACGACCAAAGGCATCTTCATCCGCTTTTGTTAAGGTCCAAGCCTCTGCGCCGTAAAGGAGGACTGGGATGATTAAGGTCTTATATAGTGTCACCTTGGTTTTCCGAAAGAGGGCTCTACTTCTCAATTGCTTCTTGAGCCCAAAGCAACAGCGGTTGGCAAGAGTGATTCTGCGTTTTATCTCAGCGCTGGTGTTGTTGTCGTCGGTCATCATTGAGCCAAGGTAGACGAATTCCTTGACCACTTCAAAGTTATATCCGCCCATGGTGACGTTCTGGCCAATACGTCGGTGTTGACCGTGTCTTACCCCCATTGACCTTGAGACCCATCTACCTCAATGCTTACAAAGGCCTCATTGACGTCTCGCTGTGTCCGTCCAATCACGCCAATGTCATCGGCATACGCAAACAGTTGCGTAGACTTGAAATAAATCGTACCTCTTGTGTTGGCCAGTGACTTTTACACGATCTTTTCAAGCACGATGTTGAAACACCTGCAGGATAGCTCGTCACCTTGCCTGAATTCTTTGTTAACATCAAAGGCCTCGTTTTGCTCATTGCCGACCTTAATGGAGCAGCGAGAATTCTCCATTGTCATCCTGCACAGTCGGACGAGTTTGGCAGGGATGTTAAAACCAGACATGGCTTTGTATAGCTCATCTCTATACACGCTGTCATATGCAGTCTTGAAATCGACGAAAAGGTGGTGAGTGTCGATTTGGTATTCTTCCTGTCTTCTCCAAGATCTGCCGCAGCGTAAATATTCGGTTTATTGTGGATTTACCTGGCCTGAAGCCACACTGATAAGAGCCGATCAGATTATCCACAAGCGGTTTCAGGCTTTCACACAATACGACAGAGAAGATCTTACATGCGATGTTAAGGGAACTTATTCCCCTATAGTTGGCGCAGTTATAGGGGTCTCCTTTCTTATGGACCGGGCAAACGATGCTGAGATTCCATTCGTCGGGCATTCTTTCCTCTGACCATACCTTGCAAATGAGATGGTGCATGCACCTTACCAGCTCATCTCCAGCCGCCGTAAAAAGCTCAGCAGACAGGCCGTCTGTGCCCGCGGCTTTATTAAACTTAAGTCTTGATATCGCTATTTTGACTTCGTCTAGGTGGGGTGGACGGAATTCTCTTACATCGTCGTCCATTTCTGTCATCGCCGTTATTCAGTCTGCAGAAGTGGTCTTTCCAAATCCTCAGCATCGGCTGTGACTCTACTACCAGTTCTCCATTTTCATCCCTGCAGGCCGCCGCTCTGGCTTTTTAGCCATGGCACGTTCGTTTCACCCTATTGTAAAACTTCCGGGTGTCATTCCTGCGGAAGCATCTCTCCATCTCCTCGATCTCACGCTTTCCGTGCTCTCTCTTCTTTCTTCTGAGAAGCGTGTGCCTCTCTTTTCTTTTGCTCATAGATTTCGCGAGCAGCTCTCGTCCGTTGTTGCAGCATGGCTTTATACGCTTCTTGTTTTGCTGCATGGGCTTGTTCGCATTGTTCATTGAACCAGGGGTTTCTAGGTGGTGGCGGTTTGAAACCCAGTACCTCTGAGGCAGCGTTTCTGACAGCGCTGTGGCAAAGCGCCTATTCCCGTTCTATTGTTTGTGCTGCTGTGGGCGGATTTTGAGAGAGCTTGGAGAAGACACGATCGGCAGTCTCTTGCGATTGTAGCTTTCCGACGTCAAACGTACGTTGTCCTATTCGACTCCTAAGCATTGTTGATATTCTCATTCGTACATTGGCTACTACAAGGTAGTAGTCCGAGTCGATGTTGGCCCCTCGGAAGGTTTGTACGTCGAGAATACTGGAGGGGTGTCTGGCGTCGATCGCAATGTGATCAATCTGGTTGGGGATTGATTAATCAAAAGGCCGCCAGGTACCCTTGTGGATGTTGAGATGGGGGAATCGCGTGCTTGTTACAAGGAGGTTACGCTCCATTAAGAAATCGATTAGCCTAAGTCCGTTGTTGGATGTGTTGTTATGGAGGCTACCAGGCTGTTCCTAAGATCGACTCAAATATGTCCTCTTTGCCCAGTTTTGTATTAAAATCTCTTAGAACTATTCTTGTGTCGTAGCTGGGGCATTGGGCATAGGTTCTATCTAGGAGATCGTAGAATTCTTCTTTGGGTCGATCGTCCTTTTCTTCCGTTGGGGCGTGAGCGCATATTAAGTTAACGTTTCCAAACTTAGCTTTGATGCGGATTGTTATGAGGCGTACGCTTACATCCCGGAAGCTTAAGATTGTCGGAGTCTTTCTCGAATAACGAATCCGCACCCGAATAGGCGCTGTTTGTCCTCCGTGTAGCAGTTTCCGTAGTAGATGTCACAGTTGTCACCAGTTTTTGCCTGGTCCATCCCATTGCACTTCTTGATGCGCGGTTATATCTGCTTTATAGCAGTTAAGGGTATGGTCTAATTGATCGCCTGTACCCGGTCTGTTAAGGGATCTCACATTGCAGGAATCGTCAGCTTTGTATCCGTCCGTATCCGAGGCTTGTGGTTGCTTCTGAACAAGTGGGCTTTTACGTGATAGGGATGTTAACCATAAGCACAACTCCCAACCTGGAGGGCCAGGTTTTTCTTTCCCCAGGAACAGGGGGTTGGGTCGCTGCACGCATCGGTTCACTACCTGGCGGGTGCCAGGGTAGCTACCCAGGGGGGGCCACGCGGAGGCTGTGTGTCAACTTGGATTGAGCAGGGCAGAGATCGAAGCTAGCGTTGGCCATGTTAAACGCAATCAACTTCTTTGCTCTGTTTGCTCGCTCCCTCCCTCCTTCAGTACCAATATAAGCTATTTAAATAGTAAGAGGAGAACATGAATATGGTTCTAGGCTTAGTTGAACACGAGCTTTAAGAGAATTCCTCAACAATGTGCATGCACCATCGAAACGACCATATTTTAAGAATTTATGTAGCTTTTAATCAAATTTGACTCATCACTAGATTGTACTAGATTAATTAAGTGTCAAGTGGCCATCGCTTGGATACATACCTGATCTGTCACCTTAATCAAATTAGGGGCAAATAAATCCGGTCGTGTCCAATCCATATATTGCATTTAAAGGCAAATATTTAGTTTCAGATTAGAAGAAATATTTATTGTCATCTGCAATCAGGTAGTAAACCCATTTTTGGTAATCCCTCTCATACAAAAGACGTTTCACGAGTAGTCTGTCCTTTCAGACTTAGTCCATACGGGGAATTTAGTTCATCGACCTCTACACGCCCACTTAACGAGGAAGAATGTTCAGGGAAACCGAATCACCCGATGAGCAAGTGGCCATCAAAACGGAGCCAAATGTTCCCCGTGCACATCTCAACTCAATCTCTCTGGAATACATCGATGCCATTAAAAAGGAAAAGGCCGAGTTTTGTAACCGATTCCCACTCACTGCCGAACTAATTGACCATGCTATCGACAAAGTTCACACTACCGGTCGGGTGCCGGGCAGAGAGCTTCATTGTGACGTGTCGAAACCGGCACCGATGAAGTTAACCGAGCGCGTATACGTGCCCGTCAAGCAGTTTCCTACATTCAACTTTGTCGGCAAGATTCTCGGTCCGAAAGGGAATACATTGCGTCGTTTGGAGCAAAAGACTCAGTGCAAGATATCCATTAAAGGTCGGAATTCAATGCGCGATCAGGAGAAAGAGGAAGAATTGCGCCAGTCCGGAGAGCCAGAGTATGCTCATCTTAATCGAAGTTTGTTTGTCGAAATATCGACTGTTGGCTCACCGATAGATTGCTATACAAGGCTTGCATTGGCCTTAGACGAAATTCGTCAATACCTTGTTCCGGACAAGAACGATGAAATTAGTCAGGAGCAAAGGAAGGAAATCAAACTGATGACTGCCGGAGGAACAGCAATCATAAAAACATCACCCCAAACCAGAATTGAACAAATCGAAGAAACAGCACCGCCACCAACACCCTCACCGCCACCAATACCATCACCTCCAACGGTTGTAAAAATCATAGAATCTCCTAAGCCTGCTCTGCCTCTCAAAGGCATACTCAAGAAGCCTAAAGTCCAACCCGAAGCAAAGTAAGTGTGAATTGCCTCCTTCTTGTTTCTCGTCCGTTTCATATTCTTTCTGTGTTCCCAGAGAGCCCATAGAGGCGGTAGAAGAACCCATCCAAACAAAAACACCCAAACCACAGGTCAACAACAATCCTACTAAGGACGTCGAAGTGAAGGAAGAACCAAGAATGAGACGCGGTGAGTTATACGTCGTTCTTAAATTCTCGTTTTGATTACTTTTAGATACGTATGCACGTCTCTGTTAAGTCACGGCCGTACAAGTTCTGTACATAATACGACCTCAATTGAGACAATAAATTACTTTATAATGGCTTTAAACTATTTATAATGAAAACCACCAAATACGATATAATGCAGTAAATTGTATAATGGAGTACATTCATGAACTTATAGAATTGAAGGGTCCGAAACTGAAGCGTGTGGCTATGCGGACAAAGAATGTAGCGACCCCGAAACGAGCACGTGGCCCAATGGAACACTAGAGATGCATTTCAAGAACTTTACGGTAACTTGCAAACATACATATATAATCGATTATGAATGAGAATGCTTTTTTGGTTTTCAAATAAAAACAATGTGTGCAAAAAGGAGTTTCTCACTTAGTCTACCAAATCAAGGTTCTTCGCCCAAAGCGGGGCATGTTACGCCGTTCTCACTCCCCTGTTCTATAGCGGGGCATGTTTCCCCCTAAAGCCGGGCCTGTCTGTATCCAAAACGAGACCTGTCTGTCTAAAGCACGGCCTGTCTGTCTAAAGCAGGGCCTGTCTGTCTTAAGCAGGGTTTGTCTGTCTAAAGCAGGGCCTGTCTGTCTAAAGCAGGGCCTGTCTGTCTAAAGCAGGGCCTGTCTGTCTAGAGCAGGGCTTGTCTGTCTAAAGCAGGGCCTGTCTGTCTAAAGCAGGGCCTGTCTGTCTAAAGCAGGGCCTGTCTGTCTAAAGCAGGGCCTGTCTGTCTAAAGCAGGGTCTGCCTGTCTAAAGCAGGGTCTGTCTGTCTAAAGCAGGGCCTGTCTGTCTGAAGCAATGCCTGTCTGTCTAAAGCAGGGCCTGTCTGTCTAAAGCAGGGCCTGTCTGACTAGAGCAGGGCCTGTCTGTCTAAAGCAGGGCCTGTCTGTCTAAAGCAGGGCCTGTCTGTCTAAAGCAGGGCCTGTCTGTCTAAAGCAGGGCCTGTCTGTCTCAAGCAGGGCCTGTCTGTCTAAAGCAGGGCCTGTCCGTCTAAAGCAGGGCCTGTCTGTCTCAAGCAGGGCCTGTCAGTATAAAGCAGGGCCTGTCTGTCTAAAGCAGGGCCTGTCTGTCTAGAGCAGGGCCTGTCTGTCTAAAGCAGGGCCTGTCTGTCTAAAGCAGGGCCTGTCTGTCTAAAGCAGGGCCTGTCTGTCTAAAGCAGGGCCTGTCTGTCTAAAGCAGGGCTGTCTGTCTAAAGCAGGGCTTGTCTGTCTAAATCAGGGCCTGTCTGTCTAAAGCAGGGCTTTCCTGTGTAAAGCAGGACCTGTCTGTCTAAAACAGGGCCTGTCTGTCTAAAGCAGTGCCTGTCTGTCTAAAACAAGGCCTGTCTGTCGTAAGCAAGGCCTGTATGTCGTAAGCAAGGCCTGTCTGTCTCAAGCAGGATCTGTCTGTCGAAAGCAGGGCCTGTCTGTCTCCGAAGCGGGACCTGTCTGTCTCTAAAGCAAAGCCTATCTTACTCTAAAGCAGAACCTGTATGTCCGTAAAGCGGGGCCTGTCTGTCTCTGAAGCGGGGCCTGTCAGTTTCTAAAGCAGGGCCTATCGGCGGACTGTTCTGGACAAGGCAGTCTATCGTAACCTTCTGGGGAAAGCGCAAAGATCAACCAGCATATACATAAGTGGTGCGATTAGATCGACCCCCACGGAGGCACTAAACATTCTACTACATCTCCCACCATTGGACCCCTTCAGCAAAAAAGTTGCTGCCTGCGTGGCCCTACGAATAAGTGGCATAGAAAAATGGCCCACATCACACAAAGGCCGTACTAGCATTGTTATCCACTTCGAAGTACCCATGGACACAGGCTACACCATTCCGCAAAACGTGTTCACTAAGAACTTCGAAGTTATCTTGCCATCCCGGGAGGAATGGGCTAAAGGAAATGTCATACCGAAGGACTCGATTTCCCTCTATACCGATGGCTTCAAGATGGAGACGGGTGTAGGTAATGGAGTCTTCTTTAATGAGCTTTACCTCAACCTACCAATTAAACTCCCAAGCCACTGAAGTGTGTTCCAAGCGGAAATAATAACGATAACGGGGGTCCTCGCATGGCTTAGGATCAATGTAATATCCGTTAAGGATATTATCATTTGCACGGATAGCCCTTCTGCCATAAGATCCCTAGCGGCGGTAAGCCACAAATCAAATACATCTCTTAACTGCCGCCTATCTCTAGACGAGATGTCTGAACAGTTCAACATAAAACTACTACTATTCCAGCAAGCTGCGCGGTCAACGAACTCGCAAGGTTAGGGCCAAGCACACTCATTCTTCCAACCCTCGGGTATCTGATAAAACTGCGAGCCATAGAGGCTACCAAGCTTTCGTCGATATGACGAAAGTAACATCAGCTTTATCACTAAGCAATTCTGGCCTAAACTAAGCTTTGGACAGACCAGGGCCCTTGTGGCAACCAAAAGGGAAACCTTAAGCACCTTTAATGGGTGTCATTACAGGTCACTGTACCATTGGAAAACAGGCCGTCAAACTAGGGCCACCTGGCAATGACTTCTGCCGCGGCTGCATGGATGAGGAGGAAGAGGAATCAATTCACCATCTCTTTTGCTCATGTCCCTCTTTTGTGAATTGCAGGAGGATCTACCTCGGCGCCCTTCTACGATAACTTAAGTGAGCTAGCAGATATAAAAATAGCTCAATTCCATCGCTTCGTCAGAAGCACTAATTGGTTTTCAGGTGGCGGATCTAGGTAATATGATCCGTGTGGTATCACAATGGGCCGACTTCAGCTTACGTGTGGCGTTTGCCAATCACAACAATCTAACCTAGGTCCTATCGGTCTCTAAAGCGGAGCCTATCTGCCTCCACAAGAGCACGAGAAGCACGCGATTGAGAATTCGGAGAGGTATTACTGCAGGCGTGAAGTCCGAAAGTTTTGTCAACAAATAAAGCGAACATACTAGGGTTATAACGCCAGAACGGAATCCTGTAGGAATGAGAACGGACGCCTAGTAGTAGAATAGCAGTCGATGCTGAGTCTACTGTCAGGCAGAATGATCCATTTCTTACCGACGAAGATCATTGAGAATTTGGTCCCCCTGACCTCGACGAAGTTAATGTTGCCATGTCGAAACTCAAGTCGAATCAAGCTGCTGGCGCAGGCGGACTCTCTGCTGAGCTCTTCAAAGCAGCTGGAGATGGACTGGTTAGGAACAGGCACCAGCTTGTCTGTAAGATATGGTCAGAGGAAAGCATGTCCGAGGATGGGAGTCTAAGCATCGTTTGCTCGATCCACACGAAAGAAGGCCAGAACATTTGTATTGGCAGATATACGTTTGAGGTAGTTAAGGACTTCGTATACCTTAGCTCCGCAGTCACCCAGAACAACTCGAAATGGTCGAGCTGAACTGAAACGTGATATCCACTACGAATATCCGCATTCTCACGGATAGCCAAGCAGCCTTAAAGTCGTTGGAGTCCTATGTGTACACATCAAAAACTAGTCTTGACTGTCGCCTATCTCTTAACGAGATGGCGGAACAGTTCAACATACAACTTATCTGGGTACCAGGACACAGCGACATTCCAGGGAATGAAAGAGCCGACACATTTGCCAAACAGGGAACGACGCTACAATCAATCGTGGCTTGTGGGGGAATACCCCTTGTAACCATTAAACTTAATCTTACAAATCTCGCCAGACGAGACCGAGACGAACCGGAGATGCAATCAGGGACATACCTGCGTCATCACCAGGCAAATCTGGCCCCTGCTTGACAGTCAACGGACAATGAGTATAATCTCCCTAAAAAGAACTGACATCTACAAGGTCATAGGTGTCATCACTGGACACTGCCTTATCGGCAGTCACGCGCAAAAACTAGGTATAGTTCCGAATGATTTCTGCAGAAGCTCTCTAGACGAGGAGGAGGTCGAATCCATTCACCACCGTCTCTGTATTCGCCCGGCATTCTGCACAATCAGGAAGCGATACCTAGGATCTTACTTCCTTAACGACCTGACAGAGGTCCAGCAAGTAAGGGTATCTGATCTCCTTTACTTCTTAAGAAGCACAAAATGGTTCCACAAATAGGGGGCTAATCCCCCTCGTAGCTGTACAACGGGCATCCCTGACCTATGTGTGTTCTTCTCTTTCTGGGAAGGCTACGATCCTACCTACCTACCTACCTAGAACAACGACATCAGTTCCGAAATCAAACGCAGAATCGCCAATCGCTGTTTCTTTGGGCTCAGGAGGCAATTGAGTAATAGAGCCCCCTCCCGAACGACAAAGTTGACTCTATACAAGATCCTTATTATGCCAGTCCTGGACATGGACACTATCAAAAGCCAGATGAGGAGATCCCGGCTCGGGTCGAGAGAATGATTTGTGTGTGATTTTCGGAACTATAAGCGCAGAGGAAAGAATCCAAGCAAGAGCTTTACGGACTGTACAGCGACAAGAGTCTAGTCAACGCCTAAGATGGCTAGGTCAGTTAAAGCGAGTGGACACCACAGCTCCAGCCCGGTTGAGGCCCAGGTTCACCCCGAACTGTAACGCCCGATAAGAAGAAGAAGTCTGCTGTCCTCTCTAAAGCGGGGTTTGTCTGTTTCTAAAGCGGGGCCTCTTAGTCTCTAAAGCGGGGCCTGTCTGTTTCTAAAGCGGGGCCTGTGTGTCTCTAAAGCGGGGCCTCTTAGTCTCTAAAGCTGGCCTGTCTGTCTCTAAAGCGGGGTCTGTCTGCATCTAAAGCGGGGTCTGTCTGTCTCTAAAGTGGGACCTGTCGGTCTTTAAACCATGGCCTGTCTGCCTCTAGAGCGGAGCCTGTCTGTCTCTAAAGCAAGGGTTTATCTATAAAGCGGGGGTTTGTCTATAAATTAGGGACTTGTCTAAAGCAGGAGTTTGTCTCTAAAGCGGGGGTTTGCCTCCAAAGCGGAGTTTGTCTCTAAAGAGGAGTTTATCTCTAAAGCCGGAGTTTGTCCCTAAAGCGGGGGTTTGCCTCTAAAGCGAGGTTTGTCTCTTAGGCGGGGGTTTGTTTCTAAAGCGGGGGTTTGTCTATAAAGCGGGGGTTTGTCTATAAAGCGGGGGTTTGTCTCTAAAGCGGGGGTTTGTCTCTTAAGCGGGGGTTTGTTTCTAAAGCGGGGGTTTGTCTATAAAACGGGGGTTTGTCCATAAAGCGGGGGTTTGTCTCTAAGGCGGAGTTTGTCCCTAAAGCGGGGGTTTGCCTCTAAAGCGGGGGTTTGTCACTAAAGCGGCGGTTTGTCTATAAAGCGGGGGTTTGTCTATAAATAAGGGACTTGTCTAAAGCAGGAGTTTGTCTCTAAAGCGGGGGTTTGTCTCTTAGGCGGGGGTTTGTCTATAAAGCGGGGCTTGTCTTTAAAGCGGGGGTTTGTGTCTAAAGCGGGGGTTTGTCTGTAAAGTGGATTGTCTGTCTCTAAAGCGGGGTTTGTCTTTAAAGCGGAGCTTTGTCTCTAAAGTGGAGTTTGTCTGTCTCTAAAGCGGGTCTGTCTCTAAATGTAACCACTTTCGTAATCGCAGGTAGGTATCGTATCAGATTATTTCTTTGACCATAGCGGTTTGCCATCCCTGATTCGAATTCGCAACATTCGCGAAAAACAAAAACCAAACGGTTCGCATCCCAGATGAATTCTGCGAGAAACCATGCAAAATTCGGCAAATGAACTGACACAACGCACCAGCAAGATACTCCATGGACTCCACACCACACAGTTCGGTGAGTTTGCGCACCCAACATCCCGCTCCAACTCTCTCTCTCTATCACTAACTCACGCTCTCACGTCCGCTGGTGGTTTCGCGAGATGCAATTGATTCATTTTTATTTTATTTTTCGTTCGGAACATACGCAAATGGTCTCCTCGTCGTCGCCGTTGTCTTTGCATCGTTTTCTTGCTTCCTCCGGTCGGGATTAGTAGCTGCGTGGCCAAAGTGAAACCTCCCTAAGCCGACAATCGTCAAGTGTCCGATTAATCATTGCAAAAAAAAACAAAAAAAAAAAACCAAAATACAAAGAAACAATATCGACAAGAGGTGAATTGATTGCGTGCGCGCGCGTGTGTGAGTGAGTGTGTGGTGGAAATTGCAAAAATAAGAAAAGCAACAAAGAGGAGCTAGGAAAGCACAGCGAAAGGAAAGAGATAGCTTGGGAATTGGAGCAGCCATCATCGGGTTAGGAGAAGGAGACAGTTATCGTCGACAGTAGAAGTAGAGTGCTTGCGTCTAGTGTGCGACAACGTCGTCGTCCCACACTCGCATTCGTGTGTGTTTCTCTCCGAATTCTCTTTATTTTCATTTTCTTCTTGTCTCTTGTCCTCCTTGGCTATCGTCTTTCGTTCGTTGTTGGTTTTTTCTTTCTTTCTTTTCTGTCTTGGTTTTTCTGTCATTTTTTTTTTTCTCTTGTCTTTCAAATGAAAATCAATTCATCCAGAGTTCGCCGAGTTCATTTTGGCTAGAGTTCGTCGCGTAGTCTGTGGGAAATTTCTCTTGGCGAGGAGGGAATCGACGACGAACGAAAACGTTGTAGACGGGGGAGGACGTGAAAAAGGAAAAATAAAGGTGACGATCCGTGGAGAGATATAAACGCAGTTTCCTTGCCTTAAGTTTCGGTTCGTTTTCTTGCCTTATTTCTCAAATTGTTTTTTGTGTTTTTTCCGATTTTCCGCTCGGAATTTTTTGATTACGCTTTGGATTTGATATTCCAATTACCGAAGAGGTGGTGAGGTGACTCCGACGACAAGTGCTATTGCTGTTGCTAGTGCTCTGCTATCGTCTAAGCCTTGTTTCGAGAAGGTGAAGTCGAGGAGAAGTAGAGAAGGCAGAAGAAGAATATAAGACGGGCATCGTCGTCTGGATAGAAAGAATTTCTGGTGACGGGAGTAGCTGAAGCTGAAATATGACCGAAGCATACGATGGCAATGGTGATTATTCCCCGTATAACAACGACGACGACAATGATTTCAAGCAGCGAAAAAGCGGTGGCGGCGGTGGCGGCAATCCGGGTGGCGGAGGACCACATCCATCGCATAATGGGGACAATTCGAATCATGACCATCATCCGGGCGATGGACCGCAGTTAAATGAAAAGGCAAACGAATACATTCGTGATTGTTTGACGGAAAAGAATCGAATGGATAAGAAGTATCCGATCGCCGAGAAGCTGCTCGAGAGCGGTAAGTACCTACCAAGTGTTTTGTTGATGAACTACATAGTGTGTAGTGTGGACGGGCTGAAAATCGATGCATTGGTGGTCGGAATTGGGTACATTCCTAAACCGGAAGACGTCTGGTTGGGAAAAATCGAAGAACAACTTGACATTCTTCCTTTTTGCCAATTTTCGTGCTCCCCTTGGCTGGATTTCATTTCGTCGGTGGTGGTATGTATTTCCTTCTATGGTATAGGGTCGTCGGTGGATTGCATGACAGAAAGACCAACGCAAACTATGGAGGAAAATAGTCTTGACGATAAACAAGGAAAGGAAAGGAAAATGATGAATGGAATAGGCTGTGCAATGGATGAAGCGAATTGCCGGCAATTACGGAATAGATGGAAAGGTTTTCAAATGGTATCCGAGACGGTAGCTAGTTGACCTTGTTTCGAAAGTGGGAAGAAAGGGGCATTTGGTTGAAGCAGAGCTTGATAGGTTCGTTTTGAACGACTTCCTGGGACTGAATTCGGTTGGTACTCACGTGACTGTTGATATATTATGCTGGAGTTGCTCTCGGCATGACATAGCGTGATGGATGGCACCTCCACCTATAGCAGACGTGTACATAGGTATTCAATTGGGTATCTTTCTGCCTGTCGTACCAACTATATACTTTAATGTTGAATTTTCAACTGCTTGCTATGACCAGCTTGACTTGGAACTAGTGTGCAAGAAACTACAAAGATCTTAAAATAAGTTCGGCAAGGGCTTACATGCTAACCTTAGGCACCCGCCGTTCGTTATATCGTATTAACCGTCTATAAAGCTCTTGGTAGACTCTTCGTTTAGATCACATTACAGTTTTTTCGTCTACTTCTTATCGGGCGGTACAGTTTCCGGTGGACCTGGGCCCCCACCAATAGGCCCCTTCAACTATCACGATCTTTTGCAACCTTTTCCATTGCCGCACACCCAGTTGGCTGAGGTCCCCTTCCAACTGTGTGCGCCATCTTAGAAGCGGTCGTCCTCGGTTTTTCATCCCTCGGGGTTGGATTCAAAGACTCACGGCTGGAGCTGCGGTGTCCACTCGCTCTACATGGCCTAGCCATCTTAGTCGTTGAATCCGTAGACGTAGAACCCGTAAAGCTCGTGTTTGAATCGTATCCTCCATCCCCCGTCTGCGTTTATAGGACCGAAAATCACACGTAGTGGGGCGATTTAGTCGATGGTGGACTTTTCTGCCCTCAAGCCTAACTGATAAGGACCTACTAGCTTATTTACAAAAGGCTTCAGGCGTTCATACGAAACGGCAAAGAAGATTTTATAGGCGACGCTCTTCTTTGGTGGCGTTACAGCCCATGAAAGACCAGAACCAAGCTTCTCTCAATCTCCCACCTACTTTTCACACAGGTGAAAGGGACCTACAGTTTAATGCCAATTCCGAACAGCGTAAGTCGAGAAGCTTTTTCATGGCAAGTACATATACTACGGGGGTTTTGCCAGTACCCCGACGAGGAGCGACGCCGCGAAATAAACATTCGATGGCGTTGGTGATTTCGGGATCCGAACTCGCTCATCGTGCGTCAGAGTCCACTGTAGTTGGCGCAGTCAAAGGGGTCTCCTTTCTTGTGGATCGGGCACATCTCAGCTAATCAGCACATGTATTTGGGGAATTCGCTGTCTGACAACTCGGTTAAAAGCTTTTTCACAGGACTCTACTTGAGGTTAGGTAAATTGGTACCCTATTGACGAAAGGTCAAGACTCACTTAGACTACAAGGAGTCCATTGTGTCCAGTTAACGTTTGACCAGTTGAAACCTAAACATTTTTCGTTGAGCTGAACCACTTTAGACGAAGATAAGAATCCCAGGGCAATCACACAACAGGTGAAGAATAGACTCGATTTCCTCTTGTTCCCTGCAGCTTCTGCAGTAGTTATTTTGGGGCTGGCCTAGTCTGGCTGCATGGTAGGATATCATTCAGTGCTCAGTGGGGGCACCGACTGTCGATTGAGTATTCCCACGACTGTTTCAAAATTGACCCAGCTTGGCCAATCCTGCAGGAAAGCTCAGTATTACTCCTCCCATCACTCGTGAAGAAGACCCCGAGATACTTAAACTTCTCCACCTGCTTCAATGGGACTCCACTAACTTGTAGAGTGCATTGGACAAGTGTTCTGGAAATAACCATAACCTCGGATTTGTCCATGTTAACCCTCATTCCAGCATCAGCACATATGGCCACAAACCTACCTAGCGCGAGCTGAAGTTCCGTCCGGAAGGTTCTGAGGACAACTAAGTCATCTACAAAAAGTAGATGGCTTATCCTCAACTCTCCCAATGTGAAACACTCCGCGCCTCGACTGCGCTGCAACGTCCAGTCCATATATGTATGTTTATAATGAAAACTAGAGGTTACAAGACGCACCCTTGGCGAAGTCCAACGCCCACGGTGAAAGGTGTTGATTTACTACCGTCAACCCGAATGTAGCTGCTACAGTTTGAGTATAGAGACTGAATGGCCCTCAATAGAGGACCATCAATCCCATACTCCTGCAGAAAACTCCCGAGTTTACCTCGAGGAACTCGGTCATATACCTTTTCCAAATCTACAAAGCAGCTGTAGATCGGTTTAGCGTTCTCCCAAGCCTTCTCGAGTGCCATTCTTAGAGTGAAAAGCTGGTCGGTTGTACTTCTGCCGTGACGAAACCCGGACTGTTCATCGCCTATCCTGGGTTCGACCATAGCTTTAGAACGCGCCTTCAGCACCTTAGCGTAGACTTTACCGGGCCCCTATAGTTGGAGCACTCTTTTTTATCCCCCTTTTTTGACCCAGTCTGCCAATCGCTAGGTGTCTCACCGCATTCCCAGGCCACCTTAATGACACGAGAGAGCCATAATACTCCCTCTTTACCCATTGCCTTAAGCATTTCTGGCCGAATTTCATGCACACCGGCGGATTTGCCAACTTTTAGCGATTCGATCGCTAAAACGACTTCCTCCACCGTTGGACTATTCTCCGCCCCACTCAAGACTATAGGTCTGTCCCCCTTAGTGCTTTGTACGGGATTGAGCAGCTCCGAAAAGTGCGCGCTCCATCTGTGTAAGATTTCCATCTTATTGGAAAGCAACACACCATCTTTGGATTTAACTCATTCGATAATATCGAATTTCCTTCCTCTGAGCCGGCGAATGGATTACCAGAACATCTTTTTCGCAGATCTATGGTCGCCTTCCAACACATGGAGCAGAGTCTACCAAGGGAATCCAGTCCGTGTAGGCCTTCTTTTTCTCTCTGACGGCTTTTTGAACTCCGGGTGTTTTAAACCATGCAGTTCTTTTCTCACCACCAGCCGCCACACCAAGTCGCTTCTCTCCACAAACATCACGTGCAGAGGCAATGACAGCTTGGAAAATAGTCACCATTCTTCCTCTACATGCGATGGAACAGTTGGAATTTGCTTATGCCTTTCGGATATGTGTCGTGCGAAGTGTTGCCGCACCTCACTGCTCTGTAATGTCTCCCACCGTATGCGTGTAACCACTCTTGGTTTCCGCCTTGGCAGACGAGGTACTCTATCAGTAAGATACAGCTTACACATAACCAGGTGATGATTAGTTGACAGTTCAGCCCCTCCCAACACACGAACGTCACAAACCATCCGTTTCACACACGATGGTCTATCTATCAACGATTTCTGTTGAAGACTCCGACGATACCACGTATATTTATGAATGGCTTTGTGCGGTAAGAAGGTGTGCATAATGAACATGCCATTTGCACAGCAGAAATCCAACAACCTCTCTCCGTTGGCGTTTTAATGAGGATCACCGTTTCTCCCAATCACACTCTCCCGTGTCGTTACATCCACACCCACGTGGGCGTTGAAGTCACCCATCAGGATATAGGAATCCATCTCAACCATCCTATCGGGGCAGCATCAACTTCATCCAGGAAAGTCGCATAGTCTGACTCTAGATTCGGTGCATACACCGGCACCAGAGCGACTCTCCCTCCTAATGGTATCCACTCCAATACCCTGTCTGCCAGCCTGGGACTTATGAGTATCCCCACTCCCGCCTGTGCAGACATTTGTGGTGCAACTCCCGACAGGAAGAGTTTCCACCCGTCTGAAAGGTCCACAGTTCTATATCCTCTTTGCTTTGTCGAATAGATTTCTACGATATCTAGCCGATACCTGGCAGCTTCCCCAACCAGCTCGAGATGCTTTCCTGTGAGCGATGAGACGTTCCATGTGCCCATCCTAAGTCGACGGCAGTTTCCAAAACAGGTCTCCTTTTTGTCATCCAGAGGGGTTTTGCGCTTCGTTAGCCGGGTTTGAGCTGTACGAAAATCAATTCACACACCCCAAACCTGTTGCCCGTCTCCCATCACGAGGAGGACAGCTGCCGGGGGGCGTCCGCCTTCTAATTTCCGGAGATATTCACATGACCTGGTACCCAGCAGAGGGTCCATCTGATATCTCCTCTAGCCTCTCTTTGCAGAGTTTAACGATCTTATCTGGCTGCCAACATAAATGTTGATCCTTTCTCCTGAGAGATTCTCTCTAATAATAAGGTCTGCCGCATGCTTGATTGCGAAAACCTCAGCTTTGAAGACGCTGCAACCATTATCATGTCTATAGAAGCGATGTATGTCCCAAGATTCCGTCAGTGTAGATCGCCAGTTAATTTTCCATGCGTACCATACCACTGGGCCATTCCTCCCTAGAGGAAATTCTAATAGAGAATCTCCTCTCGCAGGAAGGAAGGCGGGTGATATAGTCCGTTTCGGTTCTGAATCTCGAATCCCATCGATCTAAGGCTGATGCGTGGCCGTAAGGACTCCTTGTCCATATATTCTACTTGAACAGTGCCCATATTGTCTGTTTTGCTGCCTATTACTGTCTGCGAGAGTTTCTCTATCGTTTTGTATAACCTGCAAATAGCACAAGTTGCTGATGCTATACCGTCTTCCTTCTGGTGTTAAGTCTTCAATCCGTCCACTCAGTGCATCACCTTGCCCTTAACAATACGCCTATCCCGTCATCACCGCTTCATCAATTCTTTTCCTCTTTTTTCTCGTTTCAGAGATCGAGAAAGTCCAATCGACCGGCCGCATACCATCACGGGAGCAGAAGTATGCCGATATCTACCGCGAGAAACCACTGCGCGTATCACAAAAGGTCCTCGTACCCATTCGCGAACATCCAAAAGTAAGAATTAATCATTAACTCCATAGACGCATCAATCAATAATCTCAAATTTTCAGTTTAACTTTGTCGGTAAGCTTCTCGGACCGAAGGGCAATTCGTTACGTCGTCTACAAGAGGAGACGCTATGCAAAATGACCGTACTCGGACGGAATTCGATGCGCGATCGCGCCAAAGAAGAAGAATTACGTGCCTCCATGGACCCAAAATACGCTCATTTGAATAGCGATTTACATGTTGAGATATCAACAATAGCACCGCCAGCTGAAGCCTATGCTCGTATTGCATACGCTATGGCGGAATTAAGAAAATATCTAATACCGGATAGCAATGATATTATCCGACAGGAGCAATTGCGTGAACTAATGGACAATACAGGAATTTCGGATCACGATTCGAAATCATATAAGAAAAATTCATCGGCTGTGAGCGGCAGCGGAGGTGTTGGCGGCGGAGGCGGAGGAGGCGGTGTATTAGGAGTTGGTGGCGGAGGAAGTGGAGGTGGTGGTGGTGGTGGTGGTGGTGGTGTTGGTGGAAGCAATAGCAGTGGCACACATATGTCGTCAAAGCAAAATGTCTCGCATCATGGATATAGGTGGAGTGCACAACCGCAGAATAATCATCTGCTCCCCATGTATGGGGCGGCGGCGGTGCCAGCAAACAATTTCAATTTCTCGTCTTCTCTTCCCGCTTCTTCCAGGCAACAACCTCCGCAACAACAGCAGCAACAACAACAGCAGCAGCAGCAACAGCAGCTACCGTCCTTTTCAAAGAACTCAATAGCTCCCAAACAGAAAGTGATGTCGATATTGGAAAAGGCTCGCAGTGCTATGGACGAGTCTTACAGGTAATCGTTTACAATCATTTGCACACACACGTACATATCTATTATATTTGTTCGTTATTCAGTCGTGGATATGATGAGCATACAGCCTATGAGCCACAGACATATGACGCTTACAGTTATGGACACGCACCCACGCATGGTCCGCCACATGGACAAACATCTCGGGCACCATATGAAACACAAGAATTCGATCCGGATTATAATCGACGAGACTATTATCCGCATTCACCAAATTACGGAGGTATGTAGGTCATTTCAACCACTCACAACCCGTATCGCTGTAATGATGCTGTATGCTCGATAGGACCTGGTGGGACGGCTCAACATTCGGGTAACACAAATCCAACGGGTGGCCTCAATCCAAATCACAATCGTAGCCACGTAAACAGGTGAAATACGTTTGCAGCTGGTCATATAAGTAATTCGGGAGGAGTTAAGGTAGCCGCTGCCACTAATACATCAGCTATTGCAGTATCATCAGCAACGCCGCTGCTGTCCCAAACACAGCAGCAACAACATCATCATCAACAACAACATTCACAATTACAACCACAACACCAACAGCAATCACAACAACAGCCCCCACCACTTAACTTAAGTACGACAACAGTAACAACTACAATAAACAATAGTAATAACAACAACAACAACAGCAACAACCACAATAACAACAATAACGAAACGATTATGGGCAATTCAAATTCAAAACTTCAACAACAACAGAACAATAACCGAATTCAGGGTCCAGCTGCTGCAACAAATTTACTTTTTGTAAGGTACTAAGCCACATTCATCCCAAAAACAATTTTTTCTTTTTCCAATTTACAGAACACCCGAGATAGATATAAAACTCAGGCGCACATGAGAGGTGAAATGCACATGGGATTGCTGCATCCTTCAGGCCATCGAGCCTTTCCTTGCCTCTACGTTTTATTTCTTACTTTTTGGCCATTATTAGGACCGGAAGGGATGCACACAGTTCTACGAGTTTCTGTAGATGTTATAGAGAACTCTGTCTTTATTCGAATTGCCTTTGATGCCGTAGTTATAGGAGATACGTTCGACTGAAAGCGAAGTTAGTTCACTGGAATACGCTTCCCGTGATTGGCGTTTAGGACGCAATTACTTCTATACCAATTGCTCGCTTCGTAATCGTTCTCTGTCCGTTTCGTGCTCATCCTGTGCTCGTTTCTGGCTCGTCCTGTGCTTGTTTCACGCTCGTTTATTGCGCGTTCTGTGCTAGTTTCAGATGGTTCGTTCGTTTCGTGTGGGTTCTTTGCTGGTTTCAGACTGGTGTTCTGCTCGTTTTGGGCTGGTTGTCAGCTCGTTTCGGTCTGGTTCAGTACTTGTACTAGGGCTCGTTTCGTGCTGATCCTGTGCTTACTTCGTGCTCATTTTATGCTTATTTCGTGCTCATCCTGTGCTCGTTTCGTGTCCGATTTGTGCTGGTTTTGAGCTCATCTCGTGCTCGACCTGTGATTGCTTCGTGCTCGTTCTATGCTCGTCTGTGGCTGGTTCTGTGCTCGTTTCAGACTGGTTCTGTGCTCGTTTCGGGATGGTTCCCTGCTCGTTTCGGGCTGATTCTGTGCTCGTTTAAAACTGGTCCTGTGCTCGTTTAAAACTGGTCCATTGCTCGTTTAAAACTGGTCCTGTGCTCGTTTCAGATTGGTTCTCTGCTCGTTTCGGGCTGATTCTGCGCTCGTTTCGGGTTGGTTCTCTACTCGTTTCGGAATGGTTCTGTGCTTGTTTCTGGCTGGTTCTGTGCTCGTTTCAGACCGTTTCTGTACTCGTTTCAGACTGGTTCGGTGTTCGTTTCAGTCCGGTCCTGTGCTAGTTTCAGACTGGTTCTGTGCTCGTTTCGGGATGGTTCCCTGCTCGTTTCGGGCTGGTTCTGTGCTCGTTTAAAACTGGTCCTGTGCTCGTTTAAAACTGGTCCTTTGCTCGTTTAAAACTGGTCCTGTGCTCGTTTCAGATTGGTTCTGTAATCGTTTCCGGATGATTCTGCGCTCGTGTCGGGTTGGTTCTCTACTCGTTTCGGGTTGGTTCTCTAATCGTTTCGGGTTGATTCTCTACTCGTTTCGGGCCGGTTTTCTACTCGTTTCTGGCTGGTTCTGTGCTCGTTTCAGACTGGTTCTGGGCTCGTTTCAGATTGGTTCTGTGCTCGTTTTTTGCTTGATTCTCGCTGGTTCTGTGCTCATTTCGTGCTCGTTTTGTGCCCGATTTGTGCTGGTTCTGAGCTCGTCTCGTGCTCGACCTGTGATTGCTTCGTGCTCGTTCTATGCTCGTCTGTGGCTGGTTCTGTGCTCGTTTCAGACCGTTTCTGTACTCATTTCATACTGATTCGGTGTTCGTTTCAGTCCGGTCCTGTGCTAGTTTCAGACTGGTTCTGTGCTCGTTTCGGGATGGTTCCCTGCTCGTTTCGGGCTGGCTCTGTGCTCGTTTAAAACTGATCCTGTGGTCGTTTAAAACTGGTCCTGTGCTCGTTTAAAACTGGTCCTGTGCTCGTTTCAGATTGGTTCTGTAATCGTTTCCGGATGATTCTCTGCTTGTTTCGGGCTGGTCCTCTGCTCGTTTTGAGCTGATTCTTTACTTGTATCGGAATGGTTCTGCCCTCATTTCGGGCTGATGCTTTGCTTGTTTCTGGCTGGTTCTGTGCTCGTTTCAGACTGGTTCTGGGCTCGTTTCGGGATGTTTCCCTGCTTGTTTCGGAATAGTTCCTTGCTCGTGTCGGGCTGGTTCTGTGCTGGTGTCTCCTCGTACTGGGCTGGTTCTGTGCTCGTTTCTGGCCGGTTCTGTGCTCGTTTCTGTCTGGTTCTGTGTTCGTTTCTGGCTGGTTCTGTGCTCATTTCAGACCGGTCCTGTGCTCGTTTCAAACTGATTCTATGCTCGTTTCGGAATGGTTCTTCGCTCGTTTCAGACTGGTTCGGTGTTTGTTTCAGTCCGGTTCTGTGCTCTTTTCAGACTGTTTCTCTGCTCGTTTCGGGCTGGTCCTGCGCTCGCTTCGTGCTTGATTCTGGCGGGTTCTTTGCTCGCTCCAGATTGGTTCTGTGCTCGTTTCCGACTGGTTCTGTGCTCTCTTCTGAACTCGTTTCGTGCTCGCCCTATACTCGTTTCTAGCTGATTCTGTCCTCTTTCGGGCGGGTGCTATGTTCGTTTCAGACTGATTCTGTGCTCGCTTCGTGCTCGTTCTGTGCTCATTCTGAACTCGTTTCGTGCTGGCCCTATGCTCGTTTCTAGCTGATTCTGTCCTCCTTCGGGCGGGTGCTAGGTTCGTTTCAGACGGATTCTGTGCTCTCTTCGTGCTCGTTCTGTGCTCATTTTGAACTCGTTTCGTGCTCGCACTGTGCGCGTTTTTGGCTGCTTCTGTCCTCTTTCGGCCGGGTGCTGTGTTCGTCTCAGACTGGTTCTGTGCTCTCTTCGTGCTCGTTCTGTGCTCATTCTGAACTCGTCGGGCTGTTTAATATTGGTTCTGTCATCATTATGTTTCATAGACATTTTATCATCGTTTCATAATCGATCCGGCTTAACCGACCCTCAAATGCTGTGGTTGCGTGATGCTACATTGTCCCTTAGAGTTTAGAGTAAAGAGTCATTAGATCGAATCCGTGATATTCATTCCCTTAACTGGACAAAATTATCTTAGACAAAAAAGTCCACGTCGGCATCAACAACGTCGCTTAGTAACATTGTTTGTTTAAAAAATTATGTTTTTTTGTAATGCAAAGAATGGCGGACTTTTAAAGCTTCTAAATGCACAGTAATAGTTAAAAGCATCGGTATACAGTGATGGAAAAAATAATAGGGACAGTTGGAATATTTTCAGTTTACTCAGGTATTACTTACTTTATGTGCACTGAATCCTTGTTTGCTTAATATTTGGTGGCCCCTCCTTTATTTTTCAGCACAGCAACACATCTACGAGGCATAGATTCGACTAGTGCTCTGCATGTTTCGATCGAAATAGCGTTCCAGGTTTCTTGAACGACCTGCCACAAATGATCGCGATTTCGTATTTTGGTCTTTGAAAGTTGCTTTTTTAAGATCCCCCAAAGATGTTCAATTGGGTTCAGGTCTGGGGACTGCGACGGCCAGTTCATTAATCTAACCCCATTTTCTTGGAACCATGTCTTCACAAGCTTTGAGCAAAGTTTGGGGTCGTTATCCTGCTGATATTCCCATATAAGCGGCATGTTGTTCTCCGCATATGGTAGCATGGTGTGTTGCATTATATTTCTGTATACTACAGCGTTCATAGTATCTTTGATGCAAAAGAGAGGACCGACGCCATACCATCGGGAAGCAACCCCAAATCATGATACTGCCACCACCATGCTTTACCGTCTTCCTGGTGTATGAAGACCTGATTTAAGTCTGCAAATTCCTTCCTTTTCTTGATGTTCGCTGCGCTGAGGTGGGGAACTTTTCTTGCCACCCTTCCATGTAAGTCACATTCTATAAGTCTATTTCTTATAGTTCGGCTACAAACTGGAGCATTTAACTCTGTTTTTAATTCGTTGGACGAGGCGAAAGGAGCTTTTTTGCATGCCCTTACTAGCTGTCGATCGAAGGCTGCCGTGGTTTTTCTTGGCCGTCCACGTGCTGTGGTCGGCATAAGCCACACATAGGCCGAAGTCAGCCCATTATGATACCACATGGATCGTGTTACCCAGATCCGCTACCAGAGAACCAACCGGTGCTTCTGATGAAGCGATGGAGTTGAGCTATTTTATGGTCTGCTAGCTCACTTAAATTAAATTATCATAGAAGGGCGCGCCGAGGTGGATCCTCCTGCGATTCACAAAAGGGGGGCATGAGCAGAGGAGGTGATGTATTGATTCCTACTCCTCCTCGTCCATGCAGCCGCGACAGAAGTCTTTGGAGGGTATTCCCAGTCTGGCGGCGTGTTTCCCAACACCTGTAATGACACCCACTAGAGTACTTAAGGTTGCCCTTTTGGTTGCCATTAGGTCCCTGGTTCGTCCTAGGTTTAATTTAGGCCACAGTTGCTTGGTGATAAAGCCGGAGGAGGTTGGAGGTTGGTCGCCTTAGTGGTTTGGAGTTTTATCATATGCTTTACCGTACTTATTGGTGTTTCTAGGTACCCGAGGGTAGGTAGGCTGAGTGTGCTAGACCCTAACTTTGCGAGTTCGTCGGCCGCGCAGTTTCCTGGAATATCCCTATACCCGGGAACCCACAATACTTTAATGTTGAACTGCTCAGCCATCTCATCTAGAGATAGGCGACAGTTGAGAGATGTCTTTGATTTGTGGGTTACCGCTGCCAGGGATCTTATCGCAGATTGGCTATCCGTGCAAATGATAATATTCTTGGCGGATATTACATTGATCCTGAGCCATGCAAGGGCCTCTGTTATCGCTGTTATTTCAGTCTGATACACACTGCAGTAATTTGGGAGTCTGAAGGATAGGCTGAGGTTAAGCTCATTGGAGAAGACTCCACTGCCTACACCCGACTCCATCTTAGAGCCATCGGTATACAGGGAGATCGAGTCCTTTGGTATGACTTTCCCTTCAGCCCATTCCTCCCCGGATGGAAAAACAACTTCGAAGTTCCTAGTGAACACGTTTTGCGGGATGATATAGTATGTGTCCATGGGTACCTCGAAGTGTTTTAGAATGGTTGTGTGTCCTTTTTGTAATGTGGGCCATTTTATTATGCTCCTATCCTCAGGGCCGCGCAGGCAGCAATTCGCTTGCTGAAAAGATTCAGTGGTGGAAGGTGTAGCAGAATGTTTAGGGCCTCCGTGGGGGTTGATCTGATCGCTCCGCTTATGTATAAGCTGGCCGATCTTTGTACTTTCCCCAGAAGGTTTCGATTGACAGCCTTGTCCAGAGCAGTCCATCAGACTACGACGCCATACAGGAGGATGGGCCTTATTACCGCCGTGTAGAGCCAGTGCATAATGCTTGGTTGGAGACCCCACTTCTTGCCCACCACTTTTTTGCAACTGTAGAGGGCAACAGTTGCTTTCTTGACGCGGTCAAGAATGTTGGGTTTGCAATTCAGCTTCTTGTCAAGGACTAGGCCTAGATATTTGGCCTGCTCTTTGATTATTAGTTGGGTTCCACCCAACCACGGTGTGTTGAGGGGCGGAATTTTATATTTGTTAGTAAACAGTACTAGATCGGTCTTCTTACGGTTCACCCCAAGTCCACAGTACTGCGGCCAGGTTTCTACTGTATGTAATGCACTCTGTATAAGGTCGCATAGAGTGCTGGGAAATTTTTCTGTGGCGGCAATAGCAATGTCATCTGAATAGGCGGTCACATCGTACCCTTCCTGTTCAAGCAGCAGCAGTAGCTCGTTAACCAACACGTTCCACAGGAGAGGGGAGAGTACTCCACCCTGTGGTGTACCTCTGCTAACCATTCTGGTTGAGACGGCACCAGCGAAGTTGGCTTTGACAACTCTTTGTGTTAGCAGTTGTCGTACCAGTTCTATCACTGATCCCGTAACACCCAGATCAGTTAGCGCTTTGGTGACGGCCCATGGTTCAACATTGTTAAAGGCACCCTCAATGTCGAGAAAGGCGACTAGAGTATAGCATTGTGAACTTTTGTTTTTGAACAATTTAAAAGTTCTTTCGCACAGTTAGCCCTTTTTCATACTACTGTTTATAATTTTTGAACGCTCTTCAAGCGAACAATGCCTATTTCTACCCAGTAGAATATAAACTTGAAATCTTAAATTCAAAATAATCACTAAACGTTACACAAACACTAAACACAACTTCCTCTCATGAACTGATCGAGATAATTGCGAAGAATATTTGTTTTCGACAGCTGTCCCTATTATTTTTTCCAAATCTAGTAAAGCTTCTCGACTCACGCCGTTCGAAATCGGCACTAAACTGTAGGTCCCTTCCACCTGTGTGAAAAATAAATCACACACAACATGGGTGATTGAGAGAAACTTGGCTCTGGTCCTCCGTGGGCTGTAACGCCACCAAAGAAGAAAGAAGTCATCAGTCAATTTCAATATACCGTTTTCATATTAGAACACAGATATGATTCGGAGAAAAGGGTACGCCATTCAATTGTACAAATGAGTGCGATGATAAAATACCAAATGTTTGCATTGTAAACAGAAGATACTTTCCAGAAGATAAGAAAATATGTTTTGCGACGTCTTGTCCCTATTATTTTTTCCACCAGTGTATATCCCAACGATTCTCGTAATATAAACGATGTTCAGGTGACTTATTCCACTATAAATGTCGCAATCGATCTCCTTTCGTTTAATTTTTTTTTATCCTAAATTAGGATTGAGAGCACGTTTCAAAAATTTTGCGATCGACATGTTTTCGCGACACGACATGCAGCATACAAAAATAAAATTTTGGTTAGAAAAATATATCAAGTGGACTCTCGCAATCGACCAACACGACATACGAGCTCGGATCGAAGAGAGAAATTTTATTTTGTATAAACGCTAGTGGACTCTCGTGATCGACCAACACGACATACGAGCTCGGATCGAAGAGAAAATTGTATATAAACGCTAGCAGACTCTCGTGATCGACCAACACGACATACGAGCTCGGATCGAAGAGAAAATTGTATATAAACGCTAGCAGACTCTCGTGATCGACCAACACGACATACGAGCTCGGATCGAAGAGAAAATTTTATATAAACGCTAGCAGACTCGTGATCGACCAACACGACATACGAGCTCGGATCGAAGAGAAAATTTTATATAAACGCTAGCAGACTCTCGTGATCGACCAACACGACATACGAGCTCGGATCGAAGAGAAAATTTTATATAAACGCTAGCAGACTCGTGATCGACCAACACGACATACGAGCTCGGATCGAAGAGAAAATTTTATATAAACGCTAGCAGACTCTCGTGATCGACCAACACGACATACGAGCTCGGATCGAAGAGAAAATTTTATATAAACGCTAGTGGACTCTCGTGATCGACCAACACGACATACGAGCTCGAAGAGAACATTTTATCTACAATTTCTTCGCGTTGAACTCTACGGAACTTCAAAATTTTTGAAACGTGCTCTCAATCCTAATTTGGGATATGGTCGTCAGAGTCGGGACGAGACTCTACGCGGCTTTTTTTTTTTTTTAATACATATGTCTATTCGGCCAGATTGGATAACATCTTTTTGACTTGCGCTATTGTTTTTGTGTATTCTTCACACAATGTAATGGTGCCCCCTGACCCAGAAGGAGTTATACCCAAATCCTTCACCACCTACTGCATCATATTCATTTCATGTGCTAATCAAACATTCCACGTTACCACAATTGAATCAGATGATCACTTCCTTTTGCCAATACAATTCATACATACAAATTCAATAGGAATAAAAACCAAAAATACTTTAATAAAATATATATAAACAGCAACAACATTTACTACATTATTTACTTTACCCTAACGACTATTTACAGACCGGCAAATGCTTCGCTTCACGTCGGTAAATTACCATTTCTGCCTGTGCAGTTTCTATAAATCTTGACAAATTTTATTATTATTATTGAGCTCATTCAAAAAACAAAGAGAGACAGATATATATATATATATAGTATACATATATATATGTATATATGTTGTATTATTATTACTATTATTTATTGCTAAATTTAATTTATCCAAAAAAAATATAAATCAAACGTAAAAAAGAGGGAAATTTATAAAATAGACTAAAAAGAGAAACAAAATATAAAATAGATGAAACAAAAGAAGGGCACATGCAAAAACATAAAACAATTTAAAATAAAAATTTTACGGAATAGAAACAAATATTTTTGCCAATAAAACACATAATAAAAAAAATCGAAATTATAACCCAAAAAATACAAAATTAAATTAAAATTAAACAAAAAAACAAAAAACCTGTTATACACATACATATATTAAAAGAGAAAATGAAAATATGACCTTATCTAAACAAGAATAGTATATTGACAAGATTATATATATAAATACTATAAAATAAATAATTTATAACATAACCCCATCAAGTTTAAAACTAAATTTAAATTTAAAAAAAAATCAGAAAATATTTAAATGCATATATCGTAACTATAATAATTGCAAAGAAAACATTAAAAATAATTACGGCGAAAGAAGATACTATACTTATTAATATATGGCGAAACAAATAATACTAATCTTTATTATTAATAATATTAAAATATTAAATATTAATTAAATAAAATATTATTATTATTCTTAAAGAAAAACAAAAAAACGAATCATAACTATGCAAAAGAAGAACATTTAATTATCTTAGAGATAACATTTAACAAAAAAAAAGAAGAAACAATGAGAGGCACCATTGCGTGGTAATAGATAAAATTCGACAAGAGGACGAGCGTAGTGATGTATGAGGTCGTCATATGTCTTTGAGACAATTTTAGGTTTAAAGAATAGTAGTATACAAAAACAAAAATACGAACAAATTTATTTAATTTTATTTAGATGATGTGTAAAGGAGATTGGGGTTGGAAAGAGTTCTTGGGAAGTACATTCAAATCTCTCATAAGCCGTCACCTTCGGGACCGAAATTTTTCGTCCGCTTAAGAGAGTGTCTGCTTTATAGGAATTTCAAAAAATATTTACGCTGAAATAATTAAAGTATGTAGACCATTGTTTTTATAGTAACAAAATGTTATGCTATAAGTTTTTTTTTTATTTTTTTTTTTTTGACATTTTGATGTACGAGTATGCACAGTAGGTCTGCCTACTGTAGACACAAGCCTACTTACCAACATGAAAAAGTCATTCAATCGAATAATATTTCAAAAATAATAATAAACTTACTTTTATTAGAAAATGGTGTTAATAGTGAATATAACTTCTCTTCTTCTTCTTAGTGGGCGCTACAGTTCGGGGTGAACCTGGGCCTCAACCAACATGCCCCTCCATCTAGCACGATCTTTCGCTAGCCTTTTCCATTGCCGCACACCCAGTTGGCTGAGGTCCCCTTCCACCTGTGCGCGCCACCTTAAATGCGGTCGTCCTCTGCTGCGTCAACCCTCGGGGTTGGAGTCGAAGACTCTTCGGGCCGGAGCGTTGATGTCCATTCGCTCTACATGGCCTAGCCATCTTAGACGTTGGATCCGAAGACGTCTAACCAGGCCGATGTCGCTGTACAGCCCGTACAATTCTTGGTTGAATCTCCTCCTCCATTCTCCGTTTACACAAACGGGACCAAAGATTGCACGCAGAATTTTCCTCTCGAAACGTCCAAGAGCCTCTTCATCCGCTTCTGATAACGTCCAAGCCTCAGCGCCGTAGAGGAGGACCGGGATGATTAAGGTTTTGTAGAGGGAAACCTTAGTTTTTCGAGAGAGGGCTCTACTACTCAATTGCCTCTTGAGCCCGAAGAAGCAGCGATTGGCAAGAGTTATTCTGCGTTTTATCTCAGCGCTGGTGTCGTTGCTGCTGGTCACTACCGAGCCAAGGTAGACGAAGTCCTTGACTACTTCAAAAATATAGCTGCCGAAGGTGACGTTCTGACCAAGACGTCGGTGTTGTGCGTCTTTCTTGGATGACAGCATATATTTGGCCTTGTCCCCATTTACCCTTAGACCCACTTTCGCCGCTTCTGCTTCAATGCTTGTGAACGCCTCATTGACGTCTCGCTTTGTTCGTCCAATAACGTCAATGTCATCTGCGTAGGCAAGCAATTGTGGGGACTTGAAGTAGATTTTACCTCTTGTATTGGCCGCAGAGTCCCGCACGATCTTTTCAAGAATAATGTTGAAGAAATCACATGACAGTGCGTCACCCTGTCTAAAACCTTTTTTAACATCAAAGGAGTCGGTTAGTTCACCTCCGACCTTAATGTAGCAGCGAGAGTTCTCCATAGTCATCCTGCATAGTCTGACGAGTTTGGCAGGAATGTTAAAACATGACATTGCTCTGTATAGCTCGTCTCTATAAACACTGTCATACGCGGCTTTAAAGTCGACGAAAAGATGGTGCGTGTCGACTTGGAATTCATTGGTCTTCTCCAAGATCTGCCGTAGTGTAAATATTTGGTTTATCGTGGATTTTCCTGGCCTGAAACCACACTGGTAGGAACCTATCAGATTGTCCACGAACGGTTTCAGGTACTTACACAGTACGGCAGAGAGGACCTTGTACGCGATGTTCAGGAGGCGTATCCCTCTGTAATTGGCGCAGTCATAGGGGTCTCCTTTCTTATGGACCGGGCAAACGATACTGAGATTCCATTCATCGGGCATGCGTTCCTCCGACCATATCTTGCAGATGAGTTGGTGCATGTTCCTAACTAGCTCATCGCAACTGCTTTAAACAGCTCCGCGGAGAGTCCGTCTGCTCGATATCGCTATCGCATCGTCTAGGTCGGGTGGACGGGATTCTCCTTCGTCTTCGTCCATTGTGAACGGTTCGCTCTGCCTGACGGCGGCATTTTGACTATCATCGCCGTTATACAGTCTGCAGAAGGGGTCCTCCCACAATCTCAGCATCGACTGTGACTCGACTACTAGTTGTCCGTGCTCATCCCTGCAGGCCTCTGCTCTGGCTTTATAGCCTTGGCATGTTCGTTTTACTTTCTGGTAAAATTTCCGAACGTCAGATATGTAATTTTAGTGCTTCCAAATTCGGACTTCCGTTTACTAAGAGTCATTTCTGATTCCTGTATTTTACTTAGTACGGCTTCAACGCATTCGTCGTGTTCTTTTATTGTTCTCCCCCATATAAGAATGTCATTCATGTTCCATGCCAGCCAAAAGTTTTGTCATCTTTCCTTGGAAGAACTCTGGTGCCGACGTTATACCAAAGGGAAGTCTTAAAAATGTATACCTGCCGAACGGCGTTAGGAATGTTGTAAGGTCTTGAGAGCTTTCAGATAAAGGGATTTGGGCTTTGTAAAAAACTTTGCTCCGGCCCATTGTGACAATGAATAGTCTGTGCCTGGAATCGGATGTATTTGTCTTTTAACCCATTTGTTCAGTTGGCCCAGATCCACACAAATTCGTATACCGTCCTTCTTTGGAACTACGACCATTGGTGCACATCACTCTGTTGCCTTTTCGACCTGGGTGATGACTCCGTGTTTTTCCATTTTAATCAGTTCCTCCCGAACTTGTTCCCTTAGATGCACGTGTATTGTTCTTGGTGTTGATATTTTGTGAAATATAAACCACTTCCTCTATTGCTTGACGGCCATATTTTAGCTTCACCGTAGCCTTACCCAGTATGTTTATTTGTTGTCCTACACCGTATAATTTCGTAGACGTTTTTTCGACGTTCAAGCCCCGTATATATTCTACCGCCGATAAAGGTACCAAAGAAACATCAGCCCCTGTATCAATTTTGCATACAACCCTTTTTGCGCCTAGTCACAAAGCCATCAGTCCCTGTACCGACGAAGTACTCGTCCACTTCTGCCTTGTCCTCTTTAATGACGAACATTTCCTTTTGTTTTGCATGCTCTAGCAGTGTCCCTTTTTGTTACATTTTGTGCATATTGAATTCTTTGCTGGGCATTTTTCGAAATTGTGTCGCTCAAAACCACAACGCGTGCATTTATCCCCTTGCATCTCTCGTGTCGGATACCCTTTCATTTTGTTTGTCTTCTTATTTTTGTCAAATTTTTGCCTTAGCCCGACGCGACGTTCGACTTTGCATACGGATGAAGATGTACTTGCTAAGTTGAGCTCTCTTTTTTGCCGGATGAGTTCTTCAACTTGTCGGATAGATGTTATGGCCTTTTCTAAAGTGAGGTTGGGGTCTAACTGTAAACTGTCGCTTAAACTTTCATCCCTCATACCAACAATTAGGTTAGGAGTTAGGAGTATTATTTCGTCTTGTAGTGTTCCGCATTCGCAGTGTTTCGCTAAGTCCGGTTCCACACGCGCGCGTGTTTAACGAAGGGTGAAATGAGTGCAAAAGAGCGGTTTCACTTAACCTCTCAAACACGCGCCGTGTGGAACCGGACTAAGCTACGCAATGCGGTAATGAACTCCTCCCCTGTTTCGTCTCCCTGTTTCCGCTTAAGGAACTTTGCGTGTTCGTAAATTATGTTACATTTTGGTATAAAATACTCAGTAAACATTTTAATGCATGCATCGTATGTAAGTATCGGGTATTGGTACGAAAGATGAATATATTTCCTCGGCCTATTCGCCCATGCAATAAATCAAAATGTTTACCTGCATTTTGTCCGCTGCCTCGTGTAACGCATTCCCTAAACGGTACCGCTCAAACCTCTTCAGCCATTTCTCCCAGTCCGATGGCACGAAGGAAAATTCCTCAGGTGCTGTAAGAGCCAACTGCATATTCGATCTTTTTATCTGCGTTTGTTGTATTGTTGTCCGTTTTGATGCTGCAAATTCTGCGGTCGTTCCCGGTTTCGGCTCATCCACCATTATTCTCGTATGCAAAGATTGCGGCACGTGTTTTAGATTTTTCTTTTTTTCTTTTTCAAACCTTTGTTTTTGTATTTTCCCTTTTCTCCCGATTGCTTTTTCTTATTCCAAATTATCCAATTTCTTTTAATTCCTCTGTATTATCCGCAATCCTTTATTACATTTTTTTTTCCTTGACCGCTGCCACCATGTTTTATGATCGAATGACGAACGTTCGGCCTTTTATTCATGACAGCACCTGACATTTTACAATTCTCTGTTAAGCGCGGTTCACATTGAACGATTTGTCGCTGCGATTTGCTTGACGACCAAATAATGCGTAACGTTCATATCATACAACTTGCTTGACCGACTTCACTTGCGATAGAAATTTCGAAGTATTAACATAGCGGCGCATGCTCTGGTTACAGGGATGATTATATTGATGAAATACTCGAAAATGAAGAAAAAAAAAGCGAATGTAGATTAAACCATGGGTCGGAAAACGTAATAATTTCTCATCGGTAACTCTTAAGAGAATTTCACCAAAATTTGCCAGATGATTTTCGTAATTATTTGCGAATTGATAGGAACGAATGATGAGTAACTGAGAGGAATAATTATTTTTCTTTGCTTGAAGTTGTATCGTTCATTCCGCTCAAAGTTGATGTTGATTCTCTGAACGCACAAGCGAAAGTGAAACAAATGCTCTGAAGTTGTACGACAACTGTTCACACCTTACGACAAGTCGTCCAACAAGCAAAAAGTTTGAAATTTTCAACTTCCTGACTACAAATCGTACCGACTTGTAGCTAGAGCGCTCACATTGGTCGTGCATACACAATTTGTCGTCCAACCACGGTTGTCAAGCAAATCGCAACGACAAATCGTTCAATGTGAACCGCGCTTTACATATGAAAGTGATGCGAATACAACAATTTAGTTCATGCATTATATCTGAAAGAGAAATTAAAACCAAAAAAGAAAAGAAAAAAACAATTTAGTAACGTTCATTCTTAAGCACTCTACCAACTACGAGTCTTCTTTCCGACGTTTAGGACGAAAAAACAAAAAGAAAAATAAAAAAAAAGGTCTTGCCCAGTTTATACAAAACCCCTGTGATTTTAAATTTAGTTCATGAATTAGGCGGCCCTCAGACACGTTTTTTGTTTCGTAATCCTCCCACCTATTACCACACAACGTGCTGTATGGACATAAATCAAATCTTACGTTATAATTAATATGATAACCACATACGATATAAATTAACTACGATAACTATATGAACTATTACCATAATATTGTATTATCTAACAAATATAAAAACAAAATTAACTAATTATATTCACACAAAAAAAAAAAAAAAAAAAAAACAAAATTAAAAGCGAGAAAAAGAACAAAAAAAAAACAACAAATACCCGCCTGATTCAATGGCAATTAAAATTAAAATAAAAAACTAAAAATCCATTGCATAAATATCACATAACAATTAAATGAAATTTAACACACACAAAACAAAAACAAGGAAAAGAATAGAACAAGAAATAAAAATAAAATTTATATTTGCGTTTTTCTATTTTCAATGAGCGATATTTAATAAAATAAAATAGACAAACGAAAAAAGAAAAGAAAAATTATATACTATATTAAAAACAAAGAAAACATTAACAAATCGAAAAGAAAAAAACAAAAAAAAAAAAAAGGCTAAAATCTAAATTTACAAAATGAAAATGTGAAAAAAGGATATAAATCGAAAAAGAGAAAAAGTAATCTAAAAGATGAAAATAAAAATAAAGTATATTATGAAAAATTACAAGTAATTAATACATATATATATATATATATTTAATTATTGAAAGAAATAAAAAAAAAAAAAAAAAAATGAAATAAAAATTATACGATCAAGTGTGCATTTTATTTTGTCGTTTAGTTTTCTGGGGCGGAATCGGCTAAGGTGATTTGTGACAAGTGACAGTCACATTCGCAGTTTCGGTATCGTGTAAGGAATGTACGAATTTATTCAATCCCCACACCAAATAGGGTTCGCACCACTGGATTGCGATAAACTACAATTGTCTTTTTATCCAAAATAAAACACACACACTTTTCTTTGTTTCACCACAGATCAACTATCTGTACAGCTTCACCACTTTTCTTTATTATCCAATACTTTAAACTTTATTACACAAACAAACCTTTATTGAGAGCTTTTATTTTCACACTGTTTGATCACACTGACTTGTCACACGCTTTTCAATACCACAAACTGAATGAATGTCAAGGGCGAGTGTTCGCGCTTATATAGCTCTCGGTCCACCGTCTCGAATATTCGCCGTTGGAAGTTCCCCTTCGGAAATCTCTAGAACGCTCTGACAATACCATTGGAAGTTGACATCATTCCAATCCCCGCTTCCAGAGAGTTTTCGAACTTCGACAGCGAAATTCGAACTTAACCGTCCGTTAGCATCTCCGCAACAATATGTTCTGTGCGTTTGATATGGCTTTGTGCTTTTGTGTGTTTTATAAAATAGAAAATATGTGTTTCCGTGCTTGGGACTGTTTTTAAGCGAAGATGAAGAGCTCAATGAGACATTGATGGAAGTTAGAATTCTGAGGAGGAATTTAAGAAATCGGTCTAAATCGGTTTCCTTTCCTTTCCTGTACGCCGACAAAATGTATAATTGACCAATAAATGAATTGAATGCAATAATAGCATTTCTAATATGTACATTATTTACTTTTCCCAGTATTTGTGCAAAACAATCGGTGACAACGGCCCTGATTTTAATTTCAAAATTTCTTTTTACCTATCTAACAGCTGTCTTAAGGCAGCCCTACACGGCGAACATGTTCGCCGATTTTGTTCGTGAATTTGCTTTGAATGTCGCCGAGTAAACATAAATAAATAACCATAAGCGCAACCACTTGTGTTTATTTATCGTACATGTTTACCCCCTGTAGAGTCAGCACGAAATGAATGTTCTTCAAATGTGTTTGCCGTGTAGAGAGTAACGCAAACGAACGGATTCGGCGAACATGTTCGCCGTTTAGGGCTACCTTTATCTATCAGTAGCTCCGAAAAAGCAAGTGTTGCTCCTTTTCTAAACTTTTTTTTGTGATAATCTTACCCGATACCAACAGATGATGATAGTCACATATGACTGTCACCAAAGTGACTATCACCTATCACCTTAGCCGATTCCACCCCTGTCCTTGCTGCGATTTTTTTGGAGTGTCTGGTCAACATGTTGCGTACAAATACCCACCAAAAACCTTTTCCGCTCCATCCCTCCCTCTCCCGTATTTTTACCCGTCATTTTGGTCCGTTGCTCTCTTTTGAGGGTGGCCTCGCTGCATACGCGGATCAGGAGGATCTTGCGGTATCGTGGTCCGACTCTCTTGAGACAAAGCAGGTAAGACCGGACGGACGGTCCGACAGCAGGGACGGACGGTCCCCAGCACCGACAGCAGGAACGGACGGTCCCCAAAATCGACAACAGAGGCGAACGGTCCCCAACGCCGTTAGCAGGGACTGACGGTCCCTAAAGCCGACAACAGGGACGGACGGTCCCAAACGCCGACAACAGGGACGGATGGTCACCAACCAGACCAGCAACCACGACAAGGGCGAAGGCCCCACCCTAACTAAATAATTGTTTGAGGCAGAAGAAGAATATCACCCCCAATTAGTAAAGTGTCGTCTAAAAGCGAATGAGTGTTGAAACCCCAAAAAAAATTGTAAACTCAAAGATTAAATTGTTGTCTCGCCCCTATATGTTCGAAGGAAAAAAGAAAAACATTGTAAACATTTAAATTGTGAGGGGGTAGCTCGACATTCGTCAAGGGCTATCGGTAATTACAAGTCCCTCGAAGACAAAAGAGTGCTGGAGTGCACCCAGACCACCGGGTTATACGAGGGAGACACTTAAGAGGCGTTCACACCATACGATTTGTCTATACGATTTTTTTGACAATCAAAAGTAGCGTTCACACTATACTGCAAGTTTGATAGATTTCATTTGTGAGAGAGAATTTGTGTCGTGAATATCGTTACCCCTGTTTTCTTTCTTAAATATACATCCGAGTTGTTACAAAACGGGGAGAATGAAAGGCATGCCTGTCATAAGAGGCGAGGCGCTGGAGTACTGCCTTGCTCCAAAGTTGGGAGTTTTTCTAGGGTGAGGTGCTAGACCTCGAGCTTTGCGGGACTCATCTGGAAGTGACCTTGCGATCGCGAAGCTCCACCGGTAGCTATAATCTGGTACCACGAGAAACAGGAGCCCCGCAACTGGCGGTCGGTATCTCGGTGCCTGGCGTCGGTCCCGGCGGCTCCCAAATGGAAGTATCGTGGTGGCGTGTAGTAGAAAATATTTTTGGAATTATAACCACATAATTTAGAGATTTGCTGACCACTACCAATTTAAGCCAGCTACATACATATATCCGAAGCTCGGAAGTAGACACCAATCCCGCCAACAATAGTCTATTATTACATCTACAAGCTTGGAAATGCCATAACTTGTTACTAAATTCGTCGTCATATCGCCTTTGTCCGCTGATGTTCACCCTTCGAAATTACAAAAGAAGTGAAAAACATATGGAAGTATAATTTCTGACTTTTACACATACACGGGCACCCACACAAGCAAGGCAAAAAGTCGAAAATTCTGAACTTCATACTACAAATCGTATCGACTTGCAGTATGGAGCGATCACATTGACAATTGGCAGTACAGACAGGAGTCATCAAGCAAATCGTATAGACAAATCGTATGGTGTGAACGGCGCTTTAACTGAACTTTTAATAACTTTTAGTACAACCGGGGTGGTGAATGCTTCCGTTACCGGAGCTGAATGAAGTGAGTGTGGAGGCTATTGGAACTCTGGAGGTGACTCCCTTTGTTCCGATAGCCAAATGGACTGGGGCGAATTCTTGCACACCACCTTAGGCTTCAACCGCCAAAAGAGGACAGGGCGGCGAGAAAGCCAGTAACTTATTTTTATTGAAGGAGAACGGGAAGTAGAGAATTCCGAAAATTAGATCGAGAATAAGTGTGACGAGATGTCACCAGATTGTATTAAACTCGCCAGACCCGGGAGTTCAATCCAAAATAAAGATGGCCGAATTCGCCCCAAATGTGTGTGTGTGGCGTGTGTGCGAACCGGTTGGGGGGGGGTGGACGGTAAGTTAACCCGTAAGAACATGATCAATTGGAGAAGAATTGTCAAAGCGAAAAGACCGTCGGTGAGTGGATAATGGCCACCACCAGATAGAACAAGAGCAGCGACAGAACGAAAGGAAAACAAAAAAAAAAAAAAAGGGCAGAAGCAACAAAAAAAGAAGGAAAGAAAAGAGGAACGAAAAGGCGTAAAGCAGAGGCAATAAGGGAGGAAGCGTGTGAAAAGGAGGAGTAGCCGAAGCATTCACCAGTCCCCGGGAAGTATTCTTTTCATATATTTAATTTCCCCCCCCCCCCCCCTTGAATTACCCGCTATTCCCCCTCCCTAAGTACTAACCCGTTTTGGGAATCGCGGCTCTCTTTACGGATGACGAGCACCCCGCATTCAAAAAGAGGAAAAACAAATAGAACCCCAATAAAGTGTCCCCCCTCATTTCTAAAAGAAGTTGGTCGTTTCCCTTTAAGTTTTCGTAGTTTTCACAAAACCACGTGGCGCCCTATACATCCCGACTACCGAATCCCCGAACCCAAATATCATTTAAAATTACATTTTGTTGTGTCAAATTGACACCACAGCTGGAGTGCGCGCGTTCAGTGCGCAAACGGCTAGCTCCTGAGGGATGGGATGAGGGAGGCTTTAGATGCCCTCTCCGTCGCTAATCGTAACTTCTGCGCGATGTTCTGTCGAAGTTCTTTGAATCGCTGACCGAGTTCGGTCAAATCAGACTCCTGCCTATCCTCGAGCCTCGTATCTATGTCTGAATGGCCTTCCCCTCGTTGATAATTGTATCGCCTGCAGCTCATTGCATTATTAATTTGAGTTATACGATTATTCTTTTTCGGCGCTACAGTTCATATCGAACCTGAGCCTCCTTTCAAAAACCTCTCGAACTGGCATGGTCTTCCGCCAGCAGTCTTCAGTGACACGCGCCCTGTTGGTTAAGGTCCTCTTCCACTTGGTTGCGCCACCTTAAATTTGGCCGTCGCCCGTCGGGTCTGGATTCAAAAACCTTCCGGGCCGGAGCTGTGATTTCCATGCGCTCTATATGACCTAGCCATCTTAAGGGTTGACCATAATAGACTTAAGCGAGCGTACGCCAGCTTACGGAAATGTCTTATTACATGCAAAGCCTATGACATACCCATAATGGGAATATTCGCGGTTTCATCAAATGTTCGTTAACTTAAGCTAGCTTACGGAACGTCTCTATGAAAGAAGATATTCCGCGCGCAATTTTGACAGCTGACAGTGAAAGAAACCAAAAGCACTTCGACAAATCCTGGAAAAGACCAACGAGATTCGAATCGATACACACCATCTTTTCATTGATTTCAAAGCCGCATACGACAGCATTCATTGTGAAGAACTGTTTGGTGCGATGGCCGAATTCGGGATCCCGGTAAAACTGATCCAGTTGTGTCGCGCCACGCTAAAAAACACGCGATGCACCTTGCAATTCGGTTCTAGGACCTCGGAACCATTCGAAACATGCACCGGATCTCGGCAAGGAGATGCGCTGTCATGTGACTTCTTTAATTTCATGCTGGAACAGATAGTGCGACGTCAACAGGGAAGGCACTGTCTTCTACAATTCCGTCCAGCTGCTATCGCGTGCCCTCGCCGTGATATTGTGGAAGCATTCACGGCGATTGAAGAAAAGGCGAAACGAGTTGGTCTTAAGATCAATGAGGATAAAACGAAATACATGCTGTCAAGCAAAAACCAATCCGTCGCTCACCACCTGGGACAAAATGTAACAATTGACAGCTACAATTTCGAGATAGTTAAGGAGTTTGTCTACCTCGGGGCCAACGTAAATTCCGCAAATGACACCACAGTGGAGATCCGGCATAGAATCGCCCTTGGCAACCGCTGCTACTTCGGCCTGTCCAAACAACTGAGGTCAAAACTCCTCACTCGAAAGACCAAAGTCATGCTTTACAAAACGCTCATTCTGCCAGTCTTGCTGTACGGAGCCGAAAGCTGGACGATAAGCAGGACAGTGGAGCTGATTTTGGGTTCTTTCGTAAGAAAAATTCTGCGCCGGATATTTGGTCCTGTCTGTGAGGAAGGTGAATGGGGAAGAAGACACAACCGCGAACTCTACGAGCTGTACCAAGATGTGGATGTAGTCCGGAAGGCAAGGATCCGTCGACTACACTGGCTCGGCCACATCGAGCGCATGGACATCAACGCTCCAGCTAAGAGGGTCTTCGACTCCGAGCCTCCTGGTTCGAGAAGAAGAGGAAGACCGAACCTCCGGTATAAAGACCAAGTAATCGCGGATGTAAGACATCTTGGTCTTGGCAACTGGAAGCAGCGTGCCCAGGATCGTCAAGGATGGAAGGCTGGCCTGATAAGTAAGTAAGTAAGTAAAGTACACGAGCAACGTCTGCAAATTGTAAACATTTTATTTAAAAAAAAAGTTGTCAAGTCCTTATTGGAAAACCTGATATTTCGTCTTGACCTCATTTACCTCATTACCGTAAAGGTCTCAATGACATCTCGCTGACTTCGTCCAATTATGTCAATGTCATCGGCATATGCAAGCAGTTGTACGGACTTGAATAAGATGGTGCCGCTCGTATTGACCAGTGAGTTTTGCACGATCCTTTCAAGGACGATGTTGAAAAAGTCACATGATAGCGTGTCGCCCCGTCTAAAACCTTTTTTGACATAAAAGGTATCGATTAGGTCGCTTCGGACCCTGATGGAGCAGCGAGAGTTCTCCAATGTCACCCTGCACAATCTGACGAGTTTGACAGGGATGTCAAATCTAGACATGGCGTTGTATAGCTCGTCTCTGTTAATACTAACGTATGCAGACTTAAGTCGACGAACAGATGGTGGGTGTCGATCTGGAACTCGTTGATTTTTTCCAGGATCTGCCGCAGTATGAAAAATTCCCGGGCCTGAAACCACACTAATATGAAGCAATCAGTTTATTAACGAACGGTGTCAGGCGTTCACACAGAGAAGATCTTATATTTGATGTTAAGGGGACTTATTCCCCTGTAGTTGGCGCAGTTATAGGGGCCTCCTTTCTTGTAGATCGGGCAAACGATACTAAGATTACATTAATCGAGCTGGTGCATACTCCCAACCAGGTCATCACCAGCTGCACTAAAGAGCTCGGTAGGTAGTCCGTCTGCCCCACCAGCTTTGTTGGACTTAAGCTTAGTAAAAGCATTTCTAACTTTGTCCAGGTCCGGGGGACGGAATTCTCTGCTATCATCGTCAATTGTGAATGGGTCATTCTGCCTGACAAAGGAATCTGTTTCGTCATCGTCGTCTGTAGAAGTAGTCTTCCCACATTCTTAGTACCGACTGTGATATATAGGATTTCCCTCTCGCAAGCTTTTCATACCTTCCTTTTTTTTTTTTGAGAAGCTTCTGCTCATAAAGCTTACAAGCAGCTCACGTCCTTCTGTGTAGCTCCGCTTGATAGGCTTGCTGCTCGGCTGCGTGTTCCCTCCTACACTCGTCGTCAAACCATGGCTTTCTTATTGGTGGCGTTTTGAAATCCAGTACCTTAGAGCAGCACTCTCTAAGGCTTGTTGACAACGGGTCCATTGATGTACCGCCTGAGCAGGTGTTTTTCGACAGTTTGAGGGAAACTCTGGCGGTCTCCTGCTATCGTAGCATTGCGACGTTGTATGCCGCTGGCCTTACTCTATTTTTCTGGGCCGGACATATTCGTAGTCGTAACATGGCTGCCACAAAATAGCGGTCCGAGTCCATGTTGGCTGCTCTAAAAGTTCGTACATCCAGAATATCGGATGCGTGCTTGCCATCAATCGCAATATGGTCAATCTGGTTGACGGTTGATTGTGGATGTTAAAATGTGGGAAACGGGTGCTAGCAGCTAGAAGATTTCGCCCCCTTGCGAAGTCTATCAGCCTAAATCCGTTTTCGGATGTCGAATTGTGTGACTGTGCTTGCCAATGACCCTATTAAGAGCGACTTCCTTGCCCAGTTTCGCGTTAAAGTCTCGCAGTATGATTTTAACATCTTAACTGGGACATTAGACATATGTCCTATCTAGGAGGTCGTAGAAGTCGTCTTTTTAGCGTCATCCTTGCCCTCAGTAGGGGAGTGAGCGCCAATTAGGCTAATACTTGCGAATTTAGCGTTCATGTGGATTGTTATGAGGCGTTCGCTTACATGCCGGAAGCTCAAAACTTTTTGCTTAAGTCTACCTGTAAGTCTACCTGACAGGAGGCTGAATATGAAACCCAACATTCTTGATCGGGTCAAGAAAGCAACTGTTGCCCTCTACAGCTGTAAGAAAGTAGTGGGCAGGAGATGGGGTCTCCAACCAAGCATTATGTACTGGCATTACACAGCAGTCATAAGGCCTATCCTCCTGTATGGCGTTGTAGTCTGGTGGACTGCTCTGGACAAAGCAGTCAATCGAAACCTTCTGGGGAAGGTACAAAGATCGGCCAGCTTATATATAAGCGGAGCGATCAGATCAACCCCCACGGAGGCCTTAAATGTTCTACTACATCTTCCACCATTAAACATTTTCAGCAAGCAAGTTGCTGCATGCGCGGCCCTAAGAATGAGGAGCATAAGAAAATGGCCCGCATCTCAAAAAGGCCACACCTCTATTCCAAAACACTTCAAAGTACCCGCAGAATGTGTTCACCAGGAACTTCGAAGTTGTCTTTCCATCCAGGGAGGAATGGGCTGAAGGGAAAGTCATACCAAAGGACTCGATCTCCCTCTATACCGATGGCTCTAAGATGGAGTCGGGTGTAGGCAGTGGGGTCCACTCCAAGGAACTTAACCTCAACCTATCATTTAGACTCCCAAATTACTGTAGTGTGTTTCAGGCAGAAATAACGGAGGCCCTGGCATGGCTCAGGATCAATGTACTATCCGCCAAGGATATTGTCATTTGCACGGATAGCCAATCTGCGATAAAATCCCTGGCAGCGGTAACCCACAAATCAAAAACATCCATTAACTGTCGCCTATCTCTAGATGAGATGGCTGAACAGTTCAACATTAAAATACTGTGGGTTCCCGGGCATAGGGATATTCCAGGAAACTGCGCGGCCGACGAACTCGCAAGGTTAGGGTCAAGCACACTCAGCCTACCTACCCTCGGGTACCTGGAAACACCAATAAGTACGGTAAAGCACATGATAAAGCTTCCAACCATAGAGGAGACCAATCTCCAATGGAATGAGAGCAATATCGGCTTTATCACCAAACAATTGTATCCTAAGTTAAACTTAGGACGAACCAGGGACCTGGTGGCAACCAAAAGGATAACCTTAAGCACCCTAGAGGGTGTCATTACAGGTCACTGCACCATAGAAAAACACGCTGCCAGACTGGGGCTACCCTACAATGACTTCTGTGGCGGCTGCATGGACGAGGAGGAGGAGGTATCAATACACCACCTCCTCTGCTCATGTCCCTCTTTTGCGAATCGCAGGTGGATTTACCTCGGCGCGCCCTTCTTCGACAATCTGAGTGAGCTAGCAAACCAAAAAATAGCTCAACTTCACCGCTTTATTAGAAGCACCGGTTGGTTCCCAGGTAGCGGATCAGGGTAACCTGATCCAGGTGGTATCACAATGGGCCGGTTTCGGCCTAAGTGTGGCTTACGCCTACCACGTCAACCTAACCTAACCTACCTGTAATAGCAAATCCGCATCCGAATGAGCGTTGCCTTCTCTCCTTCTAACAGTCGCTGTAATAGATATCACAGTTTCTCATCCTTTTTTCGCCCGGCCCATCCCATCGCACTTCCTGGATTGCCTCCGCAAGTTGTTCGGCTACACGTGGTCTTTTAAAGGACCTTACATTCTACGTACAAAGCCGCATATCATTTTTTCTTTTCCCTTTTGTTGTTTCCTGGGTCATCATTGGTTAATTCGTCCGTTTTTGTTTAGATCCGAGGCTTTTTTTGGTTTTTTTTTTGCGTGTTGCTTTTTCTTCCAGGTATGGCTTGCCGGGCCATAGCCTAACCGACACTTATCCTGAATGTCGGATACGCTACCCATACGATTATTATATTTACATAAAAACATGAAAAATATATTTTGAGAGATATGGCAACCCTAACATAACGTCAATTGAAAACTCCCCACAAGGAGAGTATAAAAGGCGTCACCCGATCAGTGGACGTGCACTCAAGTTTGGTATTTCGTCTTGCAACGTTCAACGAGCATCCAAGAAAAGATACCACAAATGTGTCTTTTGTTGTCTTATCCGCGATTTTTACTTGTAGCGAAATAAACTTTGTTAAATGGGCACCAAATAAATATTTTGTTCTTATAATCGCTAGACATCCTTTGCTTAGCTGCACATTCGACGTGTACTGCGGTTTTCGGACAGCATACGCGCGGTGGAGAGTCAAGCAAAGTGCGGAAGGGAAAGAGGGATTTATCCGAAGGAGAGTGGAGTCCCAGCGCCTGACCACCTATCGAGCTCTACAATACTCGTATAACCATCACAATCCCGTTCTGAATATAACAAAAAATCCGCTCCAGTCTATGCCCAGCTGCCGTAAAATGAACTCATTTTGTCGTAAATATTCCATAGGGTTGACTAAATAACGCGCAGGAAAGTAAACGCTAATTAGTCCTAAGCTTTTGGCATGTAACAAGGCTACATTTTCTAACATCATCCTGGTCTCCGTCCACGCCCCCACGGAAGACAAGGATAACTACACCAAAGGCGAAGAACGTATGCCCAATGTCCGTGGTGCTAACCTTGGCGCATTGGCGTAGGTGGCCCTTCAGTTCGGGGTGAACCTGGGCCTCGACTAGTAAGGCTTTCCAGCTAGCACGATCTTTTGCTAGCTGTTTCCAGTGTCAAACGCCCAGTTGGTTGATGTCCCTTTCCACCTGTGTTCGCCACCCTAGCGCCTTCCTCTACAACGTCGTCCCTCGGGGTTGGAGCCGAAAAAAAACATGGCCTTGCCATCTTAGACGTTAGATCCGTAGACGTCGTACTAGGCCGACGTCGCTGTAAAGCCCGTGCGGTTCTTGATTGAAGCTCCTCCTTCACTCTCCGTCAACACAAACGGGACCGAAGGTTGTGCGCAGAATTTTCCTCTCGAAACGACCGAGATCCTCTTCATCCATTTTTGATAGGGTCCAAGCCTCTGTGCCGTAGATGAAGACAGGGATGATTAAGGTTTTATAGAGGGCGCAGTGGTAAGTGTGCTGGACTCTGACGCACGATGAGCGAATTCGGATCCCGATAATACCAACGCCATCGAATGTTTATTTTGCGGTGTCCCTCCTCGGCGAGGTACTGGCAAAACCCTCCGTAGTTTACTTACCATTAAAAAGCTTCTCAACTCAGGCCGTTCGGAATCGGCCTTAAACTGTTGATCCTTTTCACCTGTGTGAAAAGTGAGTCACACGCAACATGGGCGATTGAGAGAAGCATTGCACTGGTCCTTCATGAGCTGTAACTCCACCAAAGAAAGAGGATCACCTTATTCTCCGAGAGTGAGCTCTACTACTCAACTGCCTCTTGAGCTCGAGTTAGTTAAGGAGTTTGTCTACCTAGGGGCAAACGTAAATTCCACAAACGACACCACAGTGGAGATCCGGCATGGAATCGCCCTTGGCAACCGCTGCTACTTCGGCTTGTCCCAATAACTTGGGTCAAAACTCCTCACTCGAAAGAGCAGTCACGCTCATACTGCCAGTCTTGCTGTACGGAGTCGAAAGTTGGACGATAAGCAGGACAGCGGAGCTGATTTTGGGTTCTTTCGAAAGAAAAATTTTGCGCCAGATATTTGGTCCTGTCTGTGAGGAAGGAGAATGGAGGAGACACAATCGCGAACTCTACGAGCTGTACAAAAATGTGGATGTAGTCCGGAAGGCAAAGATCCGTCGACTACACTGGCTCGGCCACAACGAACGCATGGACATCAACGCTGCAGTTAAGAGGGTCTTCGACTCCGAGCCTCCTGGTTCGAGAAGAAGAGGAAGGCCGAACCTCCGGTAAAAATACCAAGTAATCGCGGATGTATCAAGACCAAGATGTCAGTCTTGATAACTGAAAGCAGCGTGCCCGGGACCGTCAAGGATGGAAAGCAGCTATAGCTCAGGTCCTCCATGGATCGCTGGCCTGATAAGTAAGTAAGATGTTACCCCTAAGCATAGCCCCCAACCTGTAGGGCCAGGTTCTTCTTTCCCCAGGAACAAGGAGTCGGGTCACCGCATACATTGGTCACTACCTGGCGGGTGCCAGGATAGCTATCCAGGGGAGGTCACGCGGAGGCTGTGTGTCAACTTGCATTGAACGCGATCAGCTTCTTTGCTCTGCTTGTTCGCACCCTCCTCCCCTTACCACTGGCCCCTTAAAAAAGAAAGTTGGTCGCCGTATCCCTAGCGATATCGAGGTGAACTTAACACGGGATCGGAGTCGGTCATATCCGTTTCTAACTGGTCTGAGTCATTAATAAGTTAGACAGGTCCCATGCGGTCAAGATTGGAGGTTATAAGCAATTAGAAGTTACCGAGCAGAGCTTGGATGCTGATACTGACCGATTTCTACGACATTATGGGTTTCAACTACACATCCGCGTAGGTCATGCTGGTTTATTTGGTTTACTACTTACCCGATGCCTATTTCACGACCTCGACAGGAGCTGCGAAGGCAGGCAGTATATACAGAAAAGAAACAAAAAAAAATCCCTTCGATCCCAGTCACATGTTGAAACAACCAGCACACCTGTCTCTTTGTCCTCATCCTAACAAAACCCAGCGAAAAAAAAAACGATTCTCCTACCCAAGTGCATTTGCTTCACCTCTCCTCCTCATTCATTATCCTTAAAGACGAAAGGACGACGAGAAGAAGAAAGAAAATACATCACAAAAGCTCATTGTTCGCTCCTCAGTCCTCATCCGAGTCGATCGCATGTTGAACCTGATCTCTCTGTCATTGTTCTCGCCTTCGGACGCTGCTCTGAAAAGAGAGATTCAAAGAGAATGAATGGGCCAGCAGAATTGCAATCGTCCTCCCAGGACCAACCAGATAAGAAAAAGAAAACTCCCCTCCCGATTATCGTAGTATATTCGTGTGTTGTTCAGTTTATTAGCGAATCACATCACATCGTCTGACCATTTGGTTATAATTTGACTAAACGCTAACTAAAAGTACGACTCGAATCCTGTTTTGTTGTTGTTTTTATTTACAAATTTGGCTAAAGCTAGTTGAAATAAGAAAATCGTTATTTTTGAACATGTAAACTAGTGAGGAGGCTGCTGTCTCTAGAGAGTAGTATTGTTAGTTGTGGTAGTCGGTCTAGGAACATCGTTGCTGGTAGGTGAGATCGGAGAGGCAGCCAGGTTTTTGGTTTTTAGTTGGCAAGCTAAGGATGAACGAGGCTACAGCACAGTGGTTTACAACGACGAGAGAGCCGACTCTATGTAGTAATGTTTTAAAAGCACCGCACTGCATCTCCGTATGAGTGTTAGCAACAGTTCGTGTACGCACCTTTCGTGAATAGTACTTCGGTAATTCGTTCGGGCAACGTACTATAGAGGTTCTGTATGAAATGCGGCGGCAGTCTGTTCCACGAGCTCTCGACAGCGACTTTGAGATCGGTTCGCTTATGGTATCGTTGACCGTTGCTGAAGATATCACGTATCATCCAGCCCCACACGTTCTCGACTATGTTGAGATCATGCGCTATCTGAGGCCATTGTTGCGGTTCGATGCTCTTCAAGTCAAAGTTGCCCGTCGACATGGCATTATGAAAATTGTGGCAGGTATCCTGGAGAATAAAGTTAAACGATCCGACTTTCTGTGTAAGCGCTTCGCGTTCGGTTTGTATATACTGGTATATCGTGTCCGGTCTGCATCGTGTGGTCGAGACGTCGCAGTGAATTTTGCCCTCGTAACAGAACATGAACCAAACGTACACAGAACCGCCTCGTGGTCGTTGCGACAATAGACGTTCTTCGTTCTGCAGGTCATGATAGTAGTGGGAAAAGCCATCGGGACCGTCAAGATTGATTTTACGCGCATCGTGGAAGACCACCTGACACCATTGCTCCAGGGACCATCTTATGTAAGTCATTGCGAAATCAAGTCGTTCCTTCTCATGATAGGCTTGTAGGTTTGGTTTGATTTTCGGCTTCTTCACGGGTGTAGTCCGGCCGATGGAGGATCCGCTTCGGCTGGTCGTCGAAACGTTATGGGATGAGATGTGCTTTTCATTTGTGTCTTTGGTTGTTGAATGGCATGCACTGACGACGGCAGACGATGATGATGATGATGAGGGCCTGGCTATCGATGGTGGTGAGAATTTATCGCCTTGCTTGAGATAGTTGTGCAGTGCCATTAGACTTCGACCGATTTTTGCAGCTATATCGCGCACGGGCTTCTCACATATCAAATTATTGACAATCGTTATCTCGTCCTCGGTCAAATGGATGTTTCGATCTTTCATTACAGTCGTTTTGTCAGGGATATATCCTTTCGTCGTTACTGTTTCTCCTTCCCGAACTCGAGATGGGGATGTTAAATATTAAAGCGAAGTAAGTGAAGAACAAATAAAATAAATAAAAATCACAGAACAGCGAAGCAACCACACACAAGGACGAAAAATCGAAACTCGAACGACGAACCCTCTTTTATCGAACAATTTTCAAAGCAGACTAACCGAACCGAACCGAACAACAGCCGTAGCCGTGGTAGAACCAACGGCAATAAGCAGCCAAGAGCAGACCACCACTCAGGCAAAGGGATGTCGAATTCCTTAATGTTTTCGTTTCATTCCTTTCACATCGCACTCGCTGCTACTGTTGTTGTATTGTGTGGTGTTCGTCCTCTCATTTCAGCTCTCATCTCATCTTGGTCTCACGCTCCTGTTTCCTTATGTACACACACTCGTGCGAAAAAGTGATTAAATGAATTCGAGATTTTATGACTTTTTCGTTGGCCATTTTTCCTGTTTTTGGAACTTAGGTGGACTTGGCCATCAGGGTATCCAGATTACTCTTTTTTAGGAGCCTCAGCGGCTCCAAATCTACTCTATACCTAACGAACAGAATAGAATTAAAAACGAAAAAAAAAAAAAGGGAAGAACGAGGAGTGTGTAGGGTTGGGAGGACCATATGTGCCAGTTGCAGACGAACAGGCCACCGACAAATCGTCGTGTCTGTAGGTAAACGTCATCGTACAATGTCGATTGACATTCCTCTTGTACAGTACATGGATGAAAACAGGCTGACGACGAAGGGATGGGAAGAGGAAATATGTAGAGGTTATGTGCCAAGTAGAAATGTCCTAGCAAAGTACATAGTATACATACGAGTACATAGTCGTATATGTTCACATAATGTATTGTGAGATGCCTGTAAATGCAGCAGGTGTGGACTGCTTCGAATCGGTTTTCGTTTTTGTTTCCTTGACATAAGGAGTTCGTTGGAAGCAGCATGAGAACGATTGGGATTTATGCGTTTATGGCTGAGAGTATATTCCAGGCACACAGCTGATTGCTCCGGCCGGCAATGGGGTCGTAGTGGCCGTGAGTAGCGTTTGAGTGAGTCTGAGAGGGTAACAATCGGTTGGGTATGGTCAACATAGTGTGACTTGAATGCATTCGTACGTTCATTTCTCTATTCGAATTCTTATGGCTAATGAAAGCTTGTAAGCAACGTTTTAAGGACGTAGTTTACGCGTTAGTTCGAAAAAAAATCTTTATAAGCGCCATCACAAATTTTGTGCGCAGATTTGAGAGGAAAATTTGTATTAAGACTCTAAAGGGAATTTTTGTAAACAGGGTTTGAAACGCAGGGACATTTTGTAAGCACGGACGAAATGAAAGATAGTAAATAACTCGTAAGGTGGGAATCGATAAGCCAGGTTGAAGACGCAAGAAAATTTTGTAAGCACTCGGGAATATGGGCTTTTTGGTCATGTTCGTAAAAGAATGTAAGCAGGTCCGAATGAAATTTTGTAAGCCGGTCAGAATATAAAGAGAAATTTTGTAAGCACGAGCCGAAATTAAAGTTGACAAACAATTCGAAAGATGGGAATTTATCAGCCAGGTTGAAAATACAAGAAAATTTTGTAAGCACCCGGAAAAATGCCTTTTTGGGCATGTTCGGAGAAATTTGTGAATGGGCCCGAAAGAAATGTTGTGAACCGGTTAGAATATAAAGAGAAATTTTGTAAGCACGAGCCGAAATTAAAGTTGGCAAACAATTCGAAAGATGGGAATTTATCAGTCAGGTTGAAAATACAAGAAAATTTTGTAAGCACCCGGAAAAATGCCTTTTTGGGCGTGCTCGGAGGAATTTGTGGACGGGCCCGAAAAAAATGTGTGAGCGGATCTGAATAAATGTGCATACAGAGAAATTTTGTAAGCACCCCGGAAAGATGCGTTTTTTTGGCATGCTCGTAAAAGTTTGTAAACAGGTCCGAATGAAATTTTGTAAGCCGGTCAGAATATAAAGAGAAATTTTGTAAGCACGAGCCGAAATGAAAGTTGACAAACAATTCGAAAGATGGGAATTTATCAGCCAGGTTGAAAATACAAGAAAATTTTGTAAGCACCCGGAAAAATGCCTTTTTGGGAATGTTCGGAGAAATTTGTGAACGGGCCCGAAAGAAATTTTGTGAACCGGTCAGAATATAAAGAGAAATTTTGTAAGCACGAGCCGAAATGAAAATTGACAAACAATTCGAAAGATGGGAATTTATCGGCCAGGTTGAAAATACAAGAAAATTTTGTAAGCACCCGGAAAATGCCTTTTTGGCCATGCTCGGAGAAATTTGTGAACGGGCCCGAAAGAAATTTCGTGAACCGGTCTGAATATAAAGAGAAATTTTGTAAGCACGAGCCGAAATGAAAGTTGACAAGCAATTCGAAAGATGGGAATTTATCAGCCAGGTTGAAAATACAAGAAATGTTTGTAAGCATCCGGAAAGATGCCTTTTTGGGCATGCTCGGAGAAATTTGTGGACGGGCCCGAAAGAAAATTTGTGAGCCGGTCTGAATATAAAGAGAAATTTTGTAAACACGAGCCGAAATGAAAGGTGACAAATAATTCGAAAGATGGGAATGTATCAGCCAGGTTGAAAATACAAGAAAATGTTGTAAGCACCCGGAAATACATATGGATGTATGTATGTACATAAGCTTTTTAAGGCATGCTCGGAACAATTGCAAACAGGTCCGAATGAAATTTTGTAAGCCGGTCAGAATATAAAGAGAAATTTTGTAAGCACGAGCCGAAATGAAAGTTGACAAACAATTCGAAAGATGGGAATTTATCAGCCAGGTTGAAAATACAAGGAAATTTTGTAAGCATCCGGAAAGATGCCTTTTTGGGCGTGCTCGGAGTAATTTGTGGACGGGCCCGAAAAAAATGTGTGAGCGGATCTGAATAAATGTGCATACAGAGAAATTTTGTAAGCACCCCGGAAAGATGCGTTTTTTTGGCATGCTCGTAAAAGTTTGTAAACAGGTCCGAATGAAATTTTGTAAGCCGGTCAGAATATAAAGAGAAATTTTGTAAGCACGAGCCGAAATGAAAGTTGACAAACAATTCGAAAGATCGGAATTTATCAGCCAGGTTCATAATACAAGCAAATTTTGTAAGCACCCGGGAAGATCCTTTTTTTTTTGGCCATCCTCAGAGAAAAATGTGAACGGGTCCGAAAGAAATTTTGCAAGCCCGGAAAGGAAATTTTTAAACAGAACCAGAAGGAAATTTTGTATGCTGCACTGACAATGGGGAATTTTGTAAGTAAACCTTAAAGCTATATATGTTCATACATATGTATGTATTTAAGGACGCTGTTATGCGCCCAATCGCAATCAAAACAAAAGTTAACAAGGCAAAAGAGAGAAAATGTATCAGCAAGCCTGGAAGCAAAACAAAAATTTGTAAGCGAGTCCAAAAAGTTAATTTCTCTTGCTTTCCCAAAAGGGGATGTTGTAAGCGGGTCCAAAGAGAAGGCTTAAAGGCCCAGTTGAGCAAAAAAAATTGTAAGCCGGGTTGAAAACAGAATAAGGAAAGGAAGTTTCATCTCGTCCTAAAAAGAAATTTCGTAATCAGTTGGAAAACGAGAGATATAATCTTCAGTAAATTTGTAGGCAGTCCTAAAGGAAATGGACATTTTGTAAGCAAGTCTGAAAATGAACGAACATTTTGTAAGCCTACCCTGGCGTGTATCGCAGGCACATCTGGCTAGTCATGTCAGTAATAATTTGTTAGCAGATTTGTGGAGGATTGGTTTTAATAAGTTTTTTCAGCGTTGTAAGTAAGTACATATTCTACAAGAGTGAAAACCACATGTCCTTTTAAGAATCTAGTAACTATTGAAGGTTTACATCCGTTGAATAGATGGAAAATAATTTAAGAACAGTGCAGTACGATAGCGGACCATAAAAGCCGAATAAACCAAGAAACACCCAGTATTCCCTGGAAACGCCCAGGCTAACATGCATAGTTTAGAGGAAAAACAGGTCTGTCATACCCAAAGCAATGCCATATGCAGCCGACCGTGAGAATAAAGTTACAAAGCTGCTTTATGGCATTTTACCATCGTCCCGGAATTAAGGTTTTACAAGTGTACCATTAACCTCCAGGTACCATCAATGTTGCCAACCCCTGTCGTAAACATCTGCTTCTTATTTCCCACTCAAAACCACCGAGTGAATTACTTACCATCATATATACCATCATTTCACAAACGGGGTCGCTGATCGGAGCAGAATCACGAAGAAAATGCTTTCTCTGCCCGACAACCCTCGAAAAAACCACCCCAAAACCTCCCGAGCATACAGCCACGTACATGTATATATGTAAACACCATCCATTGCTTTCACTCATGATTATATCATCTGCAAAAGCACATAGAATGTTATGTATTTCGGTAAATAAGTACTACATAGGGTATAAATAAAAGTAGAAAAAAGTGTTATTCAACAATTTCGAACGAACACAATGCAAATCGCGAGCTTTACGTCCGTTGTCCATCAACTCTCAAGCTTTCTCCGACAATATGAGAGTAGCAGAATCGCGAATAAAAGGAATAAAATAAAGAAAAACAAACAACTCAGAGTGCGCAGACTGCAAAACTCGGATGAATGCAATACGAAATCGAAATTGAACCCTTTGCATGTGAGTGGCAAAAGAAAAATGAGGAAATCGATGATCCCGTCTAGTCGGTCGGGTTTTGTATGACGATTAAAATGAAATCTTTGTCGGGCGCAACCATAATTTCATGTTTCTTCGAGCGTACACGTAGGAATGTTAAATCGTTTGAGGGATCCAAATCACGGACGACACTGCGAGCTTTATCGGCCAGTTGACTCATCAATCCGGCGTATTGGACGGTTGTTGTGTTGTCCAGAGTGCTCTTCACCGGAATGCCTACGGATAGAAATGGGGGGCGATTGTAAACAAAACGGTTGCTTCCTTGGCGATAGATGGGTTGATTGATCAATAAGTGGGGAAACTTGCTTGAAGTCAATTCGATTTGTTTAAACAAATGATGCAAGCATGACTGTCTTTCTATTTTGGAAGAATATGAGTAAGAGAGGACGAGAACTTGCCTTCATTGTTAACAACAATCGTTCCGACAACACCCTTGTGTGATTGGAGACGTTTTAGTGTTTCTTCAACTTCTTGTGACTGTCAAATAGGTAAATGAATAATATTTATTGAGAAAAACCCTCAATTTCATTGCAATATTTACCATTTTTTAAGGAAATTTTGCACTGCGCCCTCACAGAAAATTCAACAGAAGCTTGACATATGCCAAATAGGACAGAGATACGTCAGTGCGGTGACTTCATTCCCTGCAGGCAAAATGAACGAATGAATTCCAAGTGATGCCAATATGGTCATTTCTTAATGTTTACATTACATTACGAATTGAAAGATAATTAAAATTAACGATGACTTCTGCCAATGGATTGTCACTTACCACATCTTTATTTACAGACTTTTTTCGTCAGGGCCACAGTACGTAGCGAACCTAGACCTAGAAAGAGTTGAACAACTCGTCAAACTAGCACTCTCTTTCGCCAGCAGTTTCCACTGCTCCAGTGTCTTGGATCCAAAGACCTTCCGGGCTGGAGTTTTGGTTCTTAGGCGTTGGATCCGGGCTACTTTCATGTCGCTGTACAGCCCGTACAATTCACTATTAAGTCGTCTCCTCCACTCCCCATTTATGCAGGTCCGGCCGAAAATCGTTTGTAGAATTTTTCGCTCAAAACGACCAAGGGCCCCCTCATCCGCTTTCGATAAGGTCCATGTCTCTGCGCCATAAAGCAGGACCGGGATAGTAAAGGTCTTGTATATGGTCACCTTGGTTTCTCGAGAGAGGGCTCTGCTTCTCAATTGTCTCCCGAGCCCAAAGGAACAGCGGTTGGCAAAAGTTATTCTGCGTTTGATCTCGGCCCTGATGTCATTGCTGCATGTCACAGCGGAGCCTAGGGAGATAAAGACCTTGACCATCTATACCTGCCAGTATGTGCGCCCTGGCCAAGACGCCGGTGGGTCGTGTCCTTTTTCGACGACAGCATATATTTCGTTTTACACTCATTTACCGCCAGTCCCATTTTAGCCGTTTTATGTATGTCAATGTCATCGGCATATGCGTGCAGCTGTACGGACTTGAAAAGGATGGCGCCCCTCGTATTGACCACTGAGTTTTGCACTATCCTTTCAAGGACGATGTTGAAAAAGTGACATGATAGCGTGTCGCCCTGTCTAAAACCTTTTTTGACATAAAAGGTATCGATTAGGTTGCTTCCGACCCTGATGGAGCAGCGAGAGTTCTCCAATGTCACCCTGCACAATCTGACGAGTTTGGCAGGGATGTCAAAACTAGACATGGAGTTGTATAGTTCGTCTCTATTTATCCCATCGTATGCAGCCTTAAAGTCAACAAACAGGTGGTGGGTGTCGATCTGGAATACGTTTCTTTTTTCCAGGATCTGCCGCAGTGTGAATACTTGATCGATAGTGGACTTCCCGGGCCTGAAACCATACTGATATGGACCAATCAGTTTATTAACGACCGGTTTCAAGCGTTCACACAGAACAGCAGAGAAGATTTTATAAGCGATGTTCAGAAGACTTATTCCTCTGTAGTTGGCGCGAACAAAGGGGTCTCCTTTCTTGTGGATCGGTCAAACGACACTAAGATTCCATTCATCGGGCATGCATTCCTCTGACCATGTCTTACAGACGAGCTGGTGCATACTCCCAACCAGGTCATCTCCAGCTGCCTTAAATAGCTCGGCAGTTAGTCCGTCCACTTAGGCTTGTTGACGACGGTTCCATTGGTGTTGTACGGTCTGAGCAGGTCTTGGAGGGTTTTCCGAGACCTTAAGGCATACGCGCTTGGCATAGGCGACGTTGTAGTCCGCTGGCCTTACTCGATTTTTCTGGGCCAGGCATACTCGCAGTCGCAACTAGCTGCCACAAGATAGTGGTCCGAGTCGATGTTGGCTCCTCTAAAAGTTCGTACATCCAGAATATCGGATGTGTGCCTGCCTAAATCCATTTTCGGATGTGGCGTTATGTAGGCTGTGCTTGCCAATAACCCTATCAAAGGCGACTTCCTTGTCCAGTTTTGCGTTAAAGTCCCGGAGTACGATATGAGCATCGTAACTGGGACATTGGGCATATGACCTATCTAGGAGGTCGTAGAAGTTGTCTTCTGTAGCGTCATCCTTCTCCTCGGTAGGGGCGTGAGCGTAAATTAGGCTGATGTTTGCGAATTTAGCCTTGATATGGTCCGGTTTTTTGGCTTGTTGGTTTTTTCCAGGTATGGAAAGCAGGAAGCTCGCCATTCGCCTTTTTCCATTCGCGATTTCACATAGAAATATTCAGGTGGCACCACGAGGAGGTGGAAATAGGGCTTACTAACAGAGCTGCTAGATGTTCGGCTGCAGTGGCTTCTGCTCGCTATTTTACCGGCCAGCGCATGTCGGATACGCTACCTCTCGAGGCCTTTGTTAGTCGTTTATTGCCCAAAAAAACAAAAAAAGGAACTATCAGTAGTGATAAGATTGTGTTCAGGCCTTTCTGTAAGATGGCGGGAAGACACCGTCTTTGCCTCGAGCCTTATAGGGTTTCAATGAACCCTATCGGGGCTGAAAAGTCTGCCAGAAAGGCTATTTGTTCTACTGTCGATGCTATTTATAATGTTCGTTTGATCGTCAAAGGACATCGAGTGGGGAGTAGAACCAGGGAAGACTCCAGGGTTTCCCTGCGATTGACGGTAAAGGTGCCGTCTGATTTGAGAAGCAGCCCGAGTCCATTTATGTGCTCTTGAGATAGTGCTTTATGGAGTCGGGCCGTAGTTGGAACCGAGTCTGTGTTTCCTCCAAGACATTGTCCTGGATTTCCTCAGTTCGAGGTTGTATTAAGTTAGAGCAGATCTATAATCAGTCCAACTATTACTCCGTTTACCTGTTTCCTTAGGGATTCAAGCTGGGTATTACACCAGGGCACACACCGCTTGTGTGTACTTGACCTGGGTGTACAGCTGTCCCTAAGGGATAAGATAAGTGCTGCATTGAGCTGGTAAACCCCTTTGTCGATTCAATCGACTTGAGAAGCATATCTTCTTTAGCGGCGAGTTGAGCCTGGAACTGAGCCCAATTTGTTCGTTTGGGCTGGTATCCAGGCTCAGTCTCTTTAGCCTCACCAGAGATGTTGATCTGCTGGTCATCAGACAGTGAGGCTTCATTGGAGACGTGGAGACTAGAGTTACGGAAATCTTCGAACAGCTCTAAAGGAGACGTACTAAAAAAAAGCAAGAACAACCCGATTAGCGTTGCATACCGCATTTATTCGAGAGCCGAATATCATATATTGGCATCAATGCAACTCGGACTAGGTTGATTTCGTTTCGTTTTCTGGATCTGATCTTGTTGTCAAGAAAAAAGATAAATGCCTGGCCTTGGCTGTGCCAACCATAGGGACTATGGCTGGTTTCCACATATTGGATCCGTACCCAAGAGCGTTCTTCTCTATCATCAGCAGCACTGGCCGGAATTTTGTCATTCCTCATACCATCTACCAATCTGTGAGATTATCGGATTGTGATTCGGATAGAAATGCGCCACCATGAAATACTAATTTTAAACCACAATTTTGGACAAAAAAAAAAAAAGATACTAAGCCTCCATAGGTCTCGTTACTGCTGCACAAGAAGCGTAAAATCCACTTCCGGCGCTATTAAGTACTCGAATTTTTTCGTTTGAATCCTTAAATACTTCAAATCATCCGCGGGATCAACATCACGAATGCAACTCCTTGCAATATTAACTATCAGTCCAGCAATATTCTTAATTATGACTTGAGTTGTCGTGTTATCGTAGCTAGTCTTCACAGGCATGCCATGCGAATTGTCGATGATCAAATGCTGTGCTACCTTTTCAACAATCCGGTCGGTCGTGGGCTCGTTATCAGCTACAATATCGATGATGCTCTACGAAATTTGAAAAGTTGAAATGGCTTGGAGCAGTGTAATGGAATAATTACCATCTCCCCTTGGTTGATTTGAACTTGAAAACACGAAAAACTGAATAGAACTAACGATTTTTGCTGAATTCGAATTTAGGGAAAAAACTGAGCCTTCTGAGTCTAGCTTATAAGGATTGAGTGAGCGAGTGGAAAATTGGCGGAACGTCCATTCTGTAGATTGAGTGGACATACTGTCTTGTTATATGCTTTTCTTAGTCTTCCTCATATCATGGCTGTCATCGTTGCTAGTTATGCATTAGAATTCTGATGTCCTTAGGTGGCGTCTGAAATGACGGACTGATACGAAACCATAAAAAAAACGGGTTAGATCGTAGGCCACCGATTTCAAGCCGCCACCAGGGCTCAGCTCCTTCTTTGGTGAACACCTTATTTTGGGCTACTACAACATATTTGGAGCTCAGGCCGATAAGGAGCGGCACAGCCGGCCCTTTGGTCTTTGGGTAAATAAGGACCTGGTCCTCCACGTTGGGGGTCGTGTTTATGGTTAACATCCCTATTGCGTAAAACAAATATTTGTTCAGAGACAACCAATAGCCTCGGAGACGGATGGATTACATGTTGACGAACCCCACAAAAGTCTAAAAGGAAACGAGTTCCGGATCTGCACCGGGAACGTTGGGTCTCTCAACAGACCAGGTGCGGCCGGACAACTGGTCAACTCTTTAGACTGCTACAAGACAGACATTACCGCGCTCCAAGAAGTGCGATGAAATGGGCCTTGTAAAAAGCGAATGAAAAACTGTGATATCTACTACGGAAACTGCTACAGAGAAAATGAACAACGCTTATTCGGATGTTATTCGAGGCAGACTCAGGAAAAAAGTTTTAAGCTTCCAGTATGTAAGCGAACGCCTCATAACTATCCGCACCAAGGCCAATCTCGGCAACATTAGCTTATTACGTGTCTACGCCCCCACAGAGGAGAGATGACGGACATAAAGACGACTTCTATGATCTCCTAGGCAGAACATATGCCCAATTTCCCAGCTATGACACCAAAATCGTCCTAGGAGATTTCAATGCGAAACTGGGTAAGGAAACTGTCTTTGAACGAGTCATAGGAAAGCATAGCCTACACAACACCACATTAGAAAACGGACTAAGGCTAGTGGACTTTATGGCGGGACATAATCTCGTAGTAGCAAGTGAACGGTTCCCACACCTCAATATCCATAAGGCGACCGACAACCAATCAAATTGGTCACATTGCGATCGACGGCAGACAGGCAAGGTACGGATGCGAATTTCTCGGAATCAAGGGAGTCGAGTAAGAACACCAACATTTAACGTCGGAAAGCTGCAATCGCAGGAGGCCGCCAGGTCCTTCGACGATCAAGTTTCCCTCAAGACCCGATGCAATCTGCACAAACTATAGAACAGCAATGGTGTCGTTGTCAGAACGCCATCAGAGAGGCCGCCTCAGATGTAATCGGTTTCAAGCCACCACCTTCGAGAAACCCATGGTTTGATGACGAATGTAGACAGGCCCATGTAGAGCAACAGAATGCATACATGGCTACACTGCATCAACGGACGAGAGCGGCCCGCGAGCTCTATGAACAGAAAAGGAGGGAGGAGCATGCGCTTCTGAGAAGGAAAAAGAAGGACCACGAGAAGCGCGAGATCAAGGAGATGGAGAGATGCTATTGCAGGAACGATCTCGAAAGTTCTACCAAAAAGTAAAACGAACATGCCAAGGCTATAAAGCCAGAGCAGAAGCCTGCAGGGATGAGCACGAACAACTAATAGTGGAGTCACAGTCGATGCTGGGGTTGTGAACGGACCACTTCTGCAGACTGTATAACGGCGATGATAGTCAAAATGCCACCATCAGGCAGAACGAACCATTCACAATGGACGAAGACGAAAGAGAATCCCGTCCACCCGACTTAGACGATGTTAAGATAGCGATATAGAAACTTAACTATCTAAAGCAGCTGGCGATGACCTGGTCAGTTACATGCACAAACTCATCTGCAAGATATGATCGGAAGAATGCATGTCCGATGAATGGAATCTCAGCATCGTTTGCTCGGTCCATAAGAAAGGTGACTCCTACGACTGGGCCAATTAAAGAGGGATAAGTCTCTTGAACATCGCGTACAAGATCCTCTCTACCGTACTGGGTAAGCGCCTGAAACCATTCGTGGGCAATCTGGTAGGTTCCTACCACAGGTTCCTATATTCCTGCCAAACTCGTCGTCGTCAGACTGTACAGGATGACTATGGAGAATTCCCGCTGCTCCATTAAGGTCGGAGGTGAACTAACCGAGAACTTCGATACGCACTGCCATGTGATTTTATTAACATCATTCTTGAAAAGATCGTGCGGGACTCTGCGGCCAATACAAGAGGTACGATCTGCTTCAAGTCCACACAGAGGGATAAGTCTCCTAAACATTGCGTACAAGATTCTCTCTGCCGTACTGTGTAAGCGCCTGAAACCGTTTGTGGACAATCTGATAGGTTCCTACCAGTGTGGTTTCAGGCCAGGTAAGTCCACAATAGACCAAAGATTTACACTATGGCAGATCTTGGAGAAGACCCATGAATTCCAGGTCGACACGCACCATCTTTTTGTCGACCTTAAAGCCGCGTATGACAGTGTTTATAGAGACGAGCTATACAGAGCCACGTCATGTTCTAACATTCCTGCCAAACTCGTCAGACTGTGCAGGATGACTATGGAGAACTCTCGCTGCTCCATTAAAAAAGGTTTTAGACAGGGTGACGCACTGTCATGTGATTTCTTTAATATCATTCTTAAAAAGATCGTGCGGGACTCTGCAGCCAATACAAGAGGTACGATCTGCTTCAAGTCCACACAATTGCTTGCCTACGCAGATGACATTGACGTTATTGGACGGACAAAGCGAGACGTCAATGAGGCTTTCGCAAGCATTGAAGCAGAAGCGGCTAAAGTTGGTCTAAGTGTAAATGGGGACAAGGCCAAATATATGCTGTCATCAAAGAAAGACGCGCAACACAAACGTCTTGGTCAGAACGTCACCTTCGGCAGCTATATTTTTGAAGTAGTCAAGGACTCCGTCTACCTTTGCTCGATAGTGACAAGCAGCGACGACACTAGCGCTTACGTCAGAACGGAACGAAATTCTCCGCTCTGTTTCAACGAAAAGTCAAGTTGCCCACAATGAACATAAGCGAGCAGAAGGAAAGGAACTGTCAAATTGTATTTTTGTTTTCATCAAACGTCACCTGGCAACATTACGGCCGGAATGTCTTCTTTCATGAAGAGCTTCCGAAACCTCGTATGCTCCCATTATGGGCATGCCATATGCTTTGCATGTAAATAGACATTCCCCTCTGCTCGCATATGCTCGCTTCTGCCTATTATGGTTAGCTAGCCCTCAACATTTAACGTCGGAAAGTTGCAATCGCAGGAGACCGCCAGGACCTTCGCCGATCAAGTCTCCCTCAAGCTCTCTCAAGTCCCGATGCAATCTATAGAAACCATATGTCTAAGTCTCGGTTAATAAGAGACCAATACGTCTGCTAAATCTGTGAAGTGGACCAATGAATGCCAGTTTTCCACTTACTCGTCCAATCCCACTGTAGCCTAAGCGTAGAAGGCTCAGATTTTCTTCCTAAATTCGAAACTCGGAGAAAATCTTTAATTCAATCCAGTTTCTCATACGTTGAAGTTCAAGTCAACTAAATAGAAATGGTAATTAGCTCGTTACACTCGTCAACCAAGCCAACACCCGCATATCATCTTACATTTTCTAGAGTATCGCAGATATCGTAGCCCAAAACGAGGCCATAACCGACCGGATATGTGAAAAAGTATCGCAGCACCTGATCATCGACAACTCGCATGGCATGCCCGTGAACACGAGCTTTGATAACTCTACAACTCAGGGAATCATTAGCAAAATTGCCGGAACAATTGTTGATATTGCAAGGAATTGTGTTCGTGATGTTGATCCTACGGATGATTTGAGATTTTTGAGGATTAATACGAAGAAATTTGAATACTTGGTGGCGCCGGAAACTGAATTTACGCTCATTGTGCAGCAGTAAAGGTTCTTCGGAGTTTTTCTCATTTATTTCTAAATTGAGTTTTAAAATAAATATGAGGTCTCGACCCCTTACTCTCTAATCACATTCGCTATCACTGATAACAGAATTCGGACTAATGCCGTTGTGACGAAGGGACGCAGTTGGGCAATTGATTCAGTATCTAGGGGCACTTGTGTAGAATTCCTTATTTCTTACTAGTATCTTGCAATGTTGGACTCTGCAGTTAGATTGGCCAATGTCAGCTATTTTGTTCGTATCTCGACCGAGCAGCATTCACGCTAATTTACTTGACCCCCGAATAAATTATCGACTCAACTCGGCGATTTTCATAATTCTGGTCTAAGGGAAGAACCAGAAGAGGAGATGCCACTCTTCCTGCCACACATCGAGTACTTATCAGGCCAGCGGCGATCCATGGAGGATCTGAGCCTGAGCTATAGCTGCCTTCCATCCTCGACGGTCTCGGGCACGCTGCTTTCAGTTATCAAGACCAAGTTGTTTTGCATCCGCGAATACTTGGTCTTTATACCGGAGGTTCGGTTCTTCCGGAAGGCTCGGAGCCGAGCTCATTCGCTCGATGTAGCCGAGCCAATGGAGTCGCCGGATTTTTGTCTTTCGGACTATATCCACATCTTTGTATAGCTCGTAGAGTTCGCGGTTATGCCTTCTCCTCCATTCAACTTCCTCACAGACAAGACCAAATATTCGGTGCAGAATTTTTCTTTCAAAAGTACCAAAAATCAGCTCCGCCGTCCAGCTTATCCTCCAGCTTTCGGCTCCGTACAGCAAGACTGGCGTTTTGTAAAGCATGATTTTGGTTCTTTCAGGGAGGACTTTTGACTCAAGTTGTTTGGACAAATGGACAAACCGAAGTAGCAGAGGTTGCCAAGGGCGATTCTATGCCAGATCTCTACTGTGCTGTCGTTTGTGTAGTTTACGTTTGCCCCGATATAGAAAAGTTCATCGAAATTATAGCTGTCAACCGTTATATTTTGCCAAAAGTGGTGAGCGACGGATTGATTTTTGCTTGACAGCATGCACTTTGTCTTATCCTCGTTGACTTTAAGACCCAAAAGCTTCTACAACGTTACGCCGAGACCACGTGATGATGTCAATATCATCCGCGTATCCTAGCAGCTGGACAGTCTTGTAGAAGATAGTGCCTTCCCTGTTGACGCCTGCCCGTCGCACTATCTGCTCCAGCACTAAATTGAAGTCGCATGACAGCACATTTCCTGGCCGAATTCCGGTGCATGTTTCGAATGGTTCCGAGGTCCAAGAACCGAGTTGCACGGTGCATCGCGTGTTTTTTAGTGTGGCGCGACACAACTGGATCAGTTTTCCTGGGATCCCGAATTCGGCCATCGGCGGTGAATGCTGTCATATGCGGCTTTAAAATCGATAAAGATATGGTGTGTATCGATTTGAAACTTGTTGGTCTTTTCCAGGATTTGTCGAAGTGTGAATATTTGGTCTGTAGTCGATTTGTCAGGCTGGAAGCCGCACTGGTAGCTGCCAATTAGTGAGGTGCAAAAAGGCTTTAGAAGTTCACACAGTACGCTAGACAGGATCTGCCTTTGTGTACATCGAGGTGCGGAAAGCGTGTGCTAGCTAAACGAAGATTTCTCCCCGTGACGAATTTAATCAGCCTGTGTCCGTTATCGGATGTGGTGTCATGTAGGCTGTGTTTGCCGAGGACCCGTTCAAAGAGGCTTTATTTACCCAGCTTAGCGTTAAAATCTCCTGTTCTGTCTAGGAGATCATAGAAATCATCTTTGATGGAGTCATACTTGTCTTCCGTAGGGGCATGGACACATATGAGGCTGATGTTACAAAATGTTGCCTTAATGCGGATCGTTATAAGGCGTTCACTCACATACTGGAAGGCAGAGTGGCCGTGGTGCAACTAATAATAATCAAAGATCAGGCTAGATACCTAGGCCCAGTTCTTGACAGGAGGCTGAATTGGAAACCTAACATTCTTGATCGTGTCAAGAAAGCAACCACTGCCCTCTACAGCTATAAGAAAGTGGTGGGCATAAGGTGGGATTTCCAACCCAGCATTATGCACCGGCTCTACACAGCAGGCATAAGGCCCATCCTCCTATATAGCAGTCTACTGAAACCTTCTGGGGAAGGTACAAAGATCGGCCAGTTTATACATAAGCGGAGCGATCAGATCAACCCCCGCGGAGGCCCAAATATCTTATTACATTTTCCACCATTGGACCTCTTGAGCAAGCAAGCTGCTGCCTGCGCAGTCCTAAGGATTAGGAGCATAGGAAAATGGCCCACGTTACACAAAAAGGCCATGCTACAATTTTTAAACACTTCAAAGTACCCATGGACACAGACTACATCATCCCGCAGAATGTGTTTACTAGGAACTTCGAAGTTGCCTTTCCACCCAGGGAGGAATGGGCTGAAGGAAAAGTTATAGCAAAGGACTCGATCTCCCTCTATACCGATGGCTCCAAGATGGAGTCGGGTGTAGGTAGTCGAGTAAGAACACCAAAATTAAATTTCGGAAAGTTGCAATCGCAAGAAACCGCCAGGACCTTCGCCGATCAAGTCTCCCTCAAGCTCTCTCAAATCCCGATGCAATCTATAGAAACCATAGAACAGCAATGGAGTCGTTGCTTCGAGGAACCCCTGGTTTGATGACGAATGTAGGCAGGCCCATGTAAAGAAACAGAATGCATACATGGCTACACTGCATCGATGGACGAGAGCTGCCCGCGAGCTCTATGAACAGAAAAGGAGGGAGGAGCATGCGCTTCTGAGAAGGAAAAAGAAGGAGCACGAGAAGCGCGAGATCGAGGAGAAAGAGAGAGTTGCTATTGCAGGAACGATCTCGAAAGTTCTACTATAAAGTAAAACGAAGAATGCATGCCCGACGAATGGAATCTCAGCATCATTTGCCCGGCCCACAAGAAAGGAGACCCCTATGACTGCGCGAATTACAGAGGGATAAGTCTCCTAAACATTGCATACAAGATCCTCTCTACCGTACTGTGTAAGCGCCTGAAACCGCCGTTCGTGGACAATCTGATAGGTTCCGACCAGTGTGGTTTCAGGCCAGAATAATCCACGATAGACCAAATATTTACAATACGGCAGATCTTGGAGAAGACCCATGAATTCCAGGTCGATACGCACCATCTTTTTGTCGACTTTAAAGCCACGTATGACAGTGTTTATAGAGACGAGCTATACAGAGCCACGTCTTGTTTTAACATTCCTGCCAAGCTCGTCAGACTGTGCAGGATGACTATGGAGAACTCCCGCTGCTCCATTAAAATAGGTTTTAGACAGGGTGACACACTGTAATGTGATTTTATTAACATCATTCTTGAAACGATCGTGCGGGACGCTGCGGCCAATACAAGAGGTACGATCTACTTCAAGTCTACACCATTGCTTGCCTACGCAGATGATATTGACGTTATTGGGCGGACAAAGCGAGACGTCAATGAGGCTTTCGCAAGCATTGAAGCAGAAGCGGCTAAAGTGGGTCTAAGGGTAAATGGGGACAAGGCCAAATATATGCTGTCATCAAAGAGAGACGCGCAACACCGACGTCTTGGTCAGAACGTCACCTTTGGCAGCTATATTTTTGAGGTAGTCAAGGACTTTGTCTACCTTGGCTCGATAGTGGCAAACAGCAACGACACCAGCGCTGGGATAAAACGCAGAACAACTCTTGCCAACCGCTGCTTCTTGGTGCTGCTTTGGGCTCAAGAGGAAACTGAGTAGTAGAGCCCTCTCTCGAAAAACTAAGGTATTCCTCTATAAAACCTTAATCATCCCGGTCCTCCTCTACGACGCTGAGGCTCGGACTTTATCAAAAGCGGATGCAGAGGCTCTTGGGCGTTTCGAGAGGGAAATTCTCCGTGCAATCTTTGGTCCCGTTTGTGTAAACGGAGATTGGAGGAGGAGATTAAACCAAGAACTGTACGGGCTGTACAGCGACATCGGTCTAGTTAGACGTCCTCGGATCCAACGTCTAAGATGGCTGGGCCATTAGAGCGAATGGACATCACCGCTCCGGCCCGAAAAGTCTTCGACACCAACCCCGAGGGTCGACTCAGCAGAGCACGACCGCATCTAAGGTGGCGCGCAGAGGTGGAAAGGGACCTCTACCAACTGGGCGTGCGGCACTGGAAGAGGCTGGCCTAAGATCGTGCCGGCTGGAGAGGCTTGGTGGTTGAGGCCCTGGTTCACCCCGAACTGTAGCGCCATCTAAGTATGTATGGTCAGCTGATTATTTGAGTTGACCACTCAAAGTGGTAGTGTACCCCAGGAAGTCTGGTAAACTGGAGGCGGTACATTTAAAGACCTAACCTTCTGGTTCTTTCCTTAGACCGGAATTGTGAAAATCGGTGAGTTGAGTTATTGGCTCGTCTTCTGCAATCGGCATTGGCAGTGGCCAATCTAACTGCAGTGTCCAACAATGCGATACACAAGTAAGAATTTAGGAATTCTATACGACTCTTTGCCCCTAGATACTGTGATTAGAGAGCAAGGGGCCAACACGCCATATTTATTTTAAGACACAGTTAAAAAATAAAAGAGAACAATCCCGAAGGACTCAATTACTGTTGTACAACGAGCGTAAATTCAGTTTCCGGCGCCACCATGTATTCAAATTTCTTCGTAGCAATCCTCAAAAATCTCAAATCATCCTGAGGATCAACATCACGAATACAACTCCTTGCGATATTAACAATTGTTCCGGCAATATTCTTAATAATTCCATGAGTTGTCGTGTTATCATAGCTCGTCTTCACGGGGATGCCATGCGAGTTGTCGATGATCAGATGCTGCGATGCTTTTTCACATATCCTATCGGTTATGGCCTCGTTTTGCGCCACAATTTCCGTGATATTCTAGAAAATGTAAGATGATATGCGGGTGTTGGCTTGGTTGACGAGTATAACGAGCTAATTACCATTTAGTTGACTTGAACTTCAACATATGAGAAACTGACTTAACGACTTTCTCTGAATTTTGAATTTGCGAAAAAAATCGGAGCCCTCTGCGCTTAGGCTACAGGATTGGGTGAGTAAGTGGAATATTGGCATTGGTCCATTGGTCCATTTGACATATTTAGCAGACGTATGGGTCTCTTTTATAACTAGATCCCTTCTTCATCCCCCTTCGTTCCATTATTATCGTCGTCATCGTTGCTAAGTAAACAAAAATTGATTTTCACTTGAGTTTCCACGCATACATATGCATCGTGCCTTTAGAGTAACAGAAATAAAACAAGAAAGGATAACTCCAGTCGTCAGCAACCGACCGTGTTGTTTGTAATATCCCTAGTGACCCAGTTAACAAATGAACAGGAGAACTGGGTACTTACTGGCAGTCCACACACAGATTGTTGGAAACCTGTTGGCAGGAAGTAATACCTTCATCCTTACGCATTCCCGTGTGTATGCTTGTCGGTGCGTCCTGGCATAGTGGAAGTGCAAAGTTAAAAAAAAAAAGAAAATCATTTCGATTAATTTCAATTAGTTCACAAGGACTTTTCAGACATATTAAATCCTGTCAGTTCAGTTCATTGACTGTGTGATATTCCCCATCACCAAGGGACGTCTCGGTATATGTATTTTGTATTGAGGATCTAAGCTCATTCTGGTGTTATGGACCTACTTGCAAAGGTATGAAGCCTCGTTCATCTAGTATCCTTCCATCCTACGCATTCATTTGTTTTGTTTTTTCTATCAATCGAAAGGTTGAGAAAAGGACGAATACGTATGTAGATATAGCGTTCAATTTGCTGCAAAAGCAACCGGGCGTGAAAGATGTAATTATTATTAATCAGTCAGCGAATCCGGTTAGGACGACAATGGAGTCACAAAAGGCCATAGAGTACTGTGGATACTTTGATATGTTAGCTCAGAAGGTGCGTTACATGTTGCAGCAAATCGATCCGGAAGACGAAATGCTAGGTTTGAGGGTTCGAACCACGTACGACGAGACACTGGTGACACCGGATGGGAGAATTACGTTAATTGTGGTTCAAAGTGCGGAGGACATGGTGCAGAAGAATATCAAGAGGATAAAGGATAGCAGTCTATAAGCTTGTTGTTTTGCTTATGGTCAGAGTAAAATAGAAAAGGTTTGTTGGGACAATGTGTTTGAGCGAGTGATGAGGTAGCTTCGATAGAAGTGGTATTAGAAATGACTTTTCCGGCGAATTCGTTTGGGTGTTTCGCTGTCTATTTATAGAAAAGCTTTTTATCTACTAAGGACTAAAAGGGAAAACGTTACCAAGTGCTGCGATTGTTGCGATAGAAAGATATTCAGCTTATGATGGCGTCCCTCTGGTGGCTTGACCAGAAGAGTTAGGTCGTAGCGAATGTCCAGTAGTTGCGTATCAGAGTTCGTTTGGCATCATGTGTAGTATAGCTGTAGAGGGAACAATGACATTTTTGTGACGGACTATGTACGCGGCTGTTTGAGTTGAGAAACTTCAAAAATTCGGCACAAATATGTGGTGTGGGTGGTTAACGACTAACAAAGGCCTCTTAGGGGTAACATATCCGACATACGAGTAGAGGCCACTGCATCCGAACATCTAGCAGCTCTGTTAGTAAGTCCTATTTCCACCTCCTCGTTGTGCCACCTGGGGATTTCTATGTAAAATCTCGAACAGAAAAAGGCGAATTGCGAGTTTCCTGCGCTACAAAACAGGATAAGGGTCGGTTAGGCTATGGCCTGGCAAGCCATACCTGGAAGAAACCAACAAGCCAAAAAAAACGGAACGCATCTAGGCTAAATTCGCAAACATCAGCCTAATTAGCGCTCACGCCCCTACCGAGGGCAAGGATGACGCTATAAAAGACGACTTCTACGATCTCCTAGATAAGACATAGACATGTCCCAGTTACGATGCTCAAATCGTACTCCGAGACTTTAACGCGAAACTGGGCAAGGAAGTCCCTTTTGATAGGGTCATTGGCAAGCACAGCTTACACAACACCACATTCGAAAATGGATTTAGGCTGATAGACTTCGCAACGAGGCGAAATCTTCTAATTCCTAGCACGCGCTTCCCACATCTCAACATCCACAAAGGGGCCTGGGGATCTCCGGATCAATCAACCGTCAACCAGATTGACCACATTGCGATTGATGGCAGGCACGCATCCGATATTCTGGATGTACGAACTTTTAGAGGAGTATGCCTGACCCAGAAAAATCGAGTAAGGCCAGCGGCATACAACGTCGCAATGCTACAATCGCAAGAGACCGCTAGAGCCTATGCCAATCGCGTCTTCCTTCAGCTCTCGGAAAACCAACACCTGCTCAGACCATATAACACCAATGGACAAGCCTTAGAGAGTGCTGCTTCTGAGGTACTGGGTTTCAAATCGCCACCAACAAGAAACCCATGAGGGCACACGCAGCCAAGAAGCAACCCTATCAAGAGGCGCTGCATAGAAGGACGAGAGAGCATAATGCTCGTGAGCATTATGAGCAGAAGAGGAGGGAGGAGCATAAGCTTCTCAAAACAAAAGAAAAGAGAGCATGAGAAGCTCGCGATCGTAGAGATAGAGAGATGCTATGGCAGGAATGACGTTCGGAGATTTTATCAACGAATAAAACAAACATGACAGGGATATAAGGCCAGAACGGGAGCCTGCAGGGTCGAACAGACTGTATAACGGCGAGGACGAAACAGATCCCGCTGTCAGGTAGAATGACCCTTTCACAGCGGGCGATGATAGCAGAGAATTGGAATGCTTTTTCTAAGCTTAAGTCCAACAAAGCTGCCGAAGAAGACGGACGACCTGCCGAGCTCTTTAAGGCAGCTGGAGATGACCTGGTTGGGAGTATGCACCAGCTCATTTGTAAGATACGCTCAGAGGAATCCATGCCCGAAGAATGGAATCTTAGTTTCGTTTGCCCGATCCACAGGAAAGGAGACTCCTTTGTATAGGTCTTCCGAACATCGTTTATAAAATCTTCTCCGCTGTACTGTGTGAACGCCTTAAACCTTAGTTAACTGATTGGCCCATATAAATGGGGTTTCAGGCCTAGGAAGTCCACTACAGATCAATTATTCACACTGGGGCAGATCATGGAAAAAACAAACGAATTCCAGATCGACAGCCACTGTTCGTCAACTTAAGGCTGCATACGTTAGTATAAATAGAGACGAGCTGTATAACGCCATGTCTAGTTTTGACATCCTTGCCAAACTCGTCAGACTATGCAGGATGACATTGGAGAACTCTCACTGCTCCACCAGGGTCGGAAGTGACCTAACCGATACCTTTTATGTAAAAAACGTTTTAGACAAGCCGATACGCTATCGTGTGACTTTTTCAACATCGTCCTTGAAAGGATCGTGCAAAACTCAGTGGTCAATACGAGGGGCACCATCTTTTTCAAGTCCGTACAACTGCACGCATATGCCGATGACATTGACATACATAAAACGGCTAAAATGGGACTGGCGGTAAATGAAGGTAAAAGAAATATATGCATGTCGTCGAAAAAGGACACGAACCACCGGCATCTTGGTCAGGACGCACATATTGCAGCGCCGAAAAAGAGGAATATGTGGTGGACGCCGTTGTATGAGACGGAATTAACACGGCTGTTCTCTGGAGAAAGCAGGTGGAAGATCATGCAATAAAGTTACTCGCATATTCCCCATCTTATCCCGAATAATGAAGAATATCAGTCTGCGGGTATTCCATAAAGAGGACGTTGAACCCATCAACAATACGAGCCTCTATGTCGATACAGTATGATGGTGAGTAGAACTGGGTCCTCTAATTTTTCTTAAGGTTTCTCACTAGGGCCAGAACGATTGGGCTGTTGATCGGGCCTCGCACGTATCTTTTAGTTCCTCACCATGGCACAGGAACTTCTTCTTCTTCTTCATAATGGGCGCTACAGTTCGGGGTGAACCTCAACCAACATGCCCCTCCAACTAGCATGATCTTTTGCTAGCCTTTTCCATTGCCGCACATCCAGTTGCCTGAGGTCCCCTTCCACCTGTGTGCGCCATCTTAAGTGCGGCCGTCCTCTGCTTCTTCGTCCCTCGGGGTTGGATTCAAAGACTCTCCGGGCTGTGGTGTCCATTCGCTCTACATGGCCCAGCCATCTTAGGCGTTGAATCCATAGACGCCTGACTAGACTCATGTCGCTGTACAGCCCGTGGTTGAATATTTTCCTCCATTCCCCGTCTGCGTTTATAGGCCCGAAAATCACGCGAAAATCTTTCCCTCGAACCGACCAAGGGCATCCTCATCCGCTTTTGATAGTGTCCATGCTTCTGCGCCGTACAACAGGACCGGGCTGATAAGGGTCTTATATAGAGTCAACTTTGTCGTTCGGGAGAGGGCTCTATTACTCAGTTACCTCCTGAGCCCAAAGAAACAGCGATTGACAAGAGTGATTCTTCTTTTGATTTCGGAACTGATGTTGTTGTTCCAGGTCACTGCGGAGCCAAGGTAGACGAGGTCCTTAACTACCTCGAACTTATATGTGCCAATACAAACATTCTGGCCAAGACGTCAGTGGTGAACGTCCTTTTTTGACGTTATCTGCCAAATCAATTTTCGCCGCCTCCATCTCAATACTCGCTAACGCCTCATTGACACCTCGCTGTGATCTACCTATTATGTCAATATCGTCGGCGTATGCAAGGATTTGCGAGGATTCGAAATCTTGTATTGGCCAGTGATTTTTGCACAATCATTTCTATCGGTAAGGTGTTCACCGATTCGGACGGAGCAGCGAGCTTTCTCCAAAGTCATCCTGCATTGCCTGACGAGTTGGCAGGTATGTCAACGGTAGACATAGCGTTGTATAGCTCGTCTCTAATTACGCTGTCGTATGCGGCTTTGAAGTCGACAAATAGGTGGTGAGTGTCTACTTGAAATTCATTGGTTTTTTCCAGGATCTGCCGTAGTGTGAAGATTTGGTCGATGGTGAACTTCTTTGGCCTGAATCCGCATTGGTAGGGATCTATCAGCTTATTTAAAAAAGGCTTTAGGCGTTCACACAAAACGGCAGAGAAGATTTAGTAGGCGATGTTAAGAAGACTTTTTCCTCTGTAGTTGGCGCAGTCAGAGGGGTCTCCTTTCTTGTGGTTCATCACTGGCCCCTATTTTATGGACAGTCTTGCACAAAGACTAGAATGACTTCTGCAGAAGCTGTGAATACCAAGAGGAGGTTGAGTCCATTCAACACCTACTCTATCATAATAGGAAACGATACCTAGGCTCCCACTTCCCTAACGACCTGACTGACGTTATCCTGATAAGGATAACTGATCTTTTAAATTTTGTAAGAAACACGTAGCAACACCAAGGGCCTATCTGGTCTAGGTGTGGACTCCCCTTCGTCAAGGCTACGAATTACCTATCTACCTACCTTACTAACAGACAAGAGTTCATTAATGAATATCATAAAGAGAGTCGGAGACAAAATAGAGCCTTGTGGTACACCGGCATTCATTTTATGAGATAAGTCTGCTTCCTACAACTTGACTTGAATGGTCAAACATTTCTAATTCATTAATTGGATTTGTCGCATGGGGTATTCCCCGCTCTCAAGTAAAAGGGGGTATCTGGGAGCGTAGAGCCGACTGACTGGTCTAAATAGCTGACAGCTGGAATGTTGCTGTAAATAAGCGTGGGAACCGATGGCGACGCCGAATTTTCATAATTTTTGACGAAAGACCAGATTGTATGTATGTTGGCGTTACAGTCCATGAAGAACCTGAGCCGAGCTTCTCTCAATCACCCATGTTGTGTGTGATTTCATTTTCCCATAGGTGAAAGGGACCTACAGTTTATTGTCGGTTCCGAACGGCGAATTTCGAGAAGCTTTTCATGACAATTTTACTACAGGGGGTTTCGTCAGAACCCCGCTGAGGAGAAACACCGTGAAAAACACGTTCGATGACATGGCTGTGTCGGGATTCGATCCCGTGTCATCGGCGTCAGAGGCCAACACACTACCCACTGCGCCACGGTGCTCTCAAGACCAGATTGCTCTTTCGAAATCGTAGTATTGCTTACCTTCATTTTTGGGTCGTATGTGAATTTGACTCGCCGAAATTGGGTACTGCAGTCATTCCTAGCTCTCTCATACTCTCCTAAACTCCATCAAGCCTCAACCTATTTCCGTTATTTCGTTGCATTTCCAACGACAATAATTCTTGCTCCTGGTAACACCGTCCACAACATATCGAAACTACCGACTATTCAAATCGAATTCTGCGCACTTCGTTTCTCTTAGATACACACAAACACATTTACACCTCCATTCATAATCCACTACCGCTAAAGCCAGATGGTCCGTCCACCTGCTACCACTGCCGTGCTCGCAGCAGAGATAGACCGCTCAACGGTCATTTGTATACTTAAGAGAACCGACATGAAGCTGCTACCGTTCTGTCATTTTCCCTTCTCTAATGTTGGATTCGCCAATAATCAATTTCCGAATCAAAACTCAAAGACTCGCTGCGCTGTGGCTCTTCTTTAAGAGAACTGCCGCACTCCAAGCAAGTTCCACACCAATCAGTCACAGAGATGCCTCTACACTTGGGTTATCGCGCGCTGCCTTCTGACAGTTCAGTCATTCGTTCTCTTCCGCTCGGTCGTGCATGGTCGTGGTAGCTTATTCCGTCAGTATCTCGAACTCTGTGCCTGCAGAGGTAAACTACTTTAGAAAAGTGTTTTTCAGTTTTTCATTTCTCGCTACCGTTGTATCGCCTCTGGTGGGGTGGTGCATCAACCGAAAGATCTTGTTTCCAATCAATTAAATACGATTCTGGAATACCAAAGCAGAAGAACGCAAGCTTGTGATTGTGCCGCTGCTATTACTGCAGTTGTCGCACAGTGAGTTCTGGAGAAGAACGTGACGTTCGATACATTTGACGGAGTCGTGGTGTGTGGAGTGTTTGAAAAAATCGGAAGATTCATTGATATATTCGGCGAGATACGCGGCGTCGTTGCCCCAATTCAAACGAGTTCTGAGACAGATTTTTTGCTTCTTGTTCTTCTGTCGCCCGATTCTTGGTGGTAGTGCTCGAAGAGCTCTGGAAGAGTGGTGCTAGGTGCTAGTGTGCTGCCATTCAGTGCGCGTGTGTTTGTGCTTTCGCATCCGACTCCAGGTGGAAATTACTATTTTGTTATTGTTGTTCCCGATATCTGTCGATTGTTAGTAAATAAACAATAAAAATTGTTGGTTTTTGCTAACTGCTGCTGGGAGTTGGAAGTGCTGAAGCAGGTAAGTCGACATGGTGCTGTCTGTGGTGGAATGATTGAAGGAAGCGAACATTGGAGATTTTTTCTTCGTTTGTCTTGTCGATTGCTTTCGTCTGCTTTGTGGTCTGGTTGGTCCTCGGGCAGGGCATACGAACTGGTTGTAGAGTTGCCAGGTGTGAGTTTGGGATCACAGGACTTTCTCGGAAATAATTTACTCGAACAGCTGGTCAACATTTATTTTGTATTTAGTCGGTTGTTAGGGTTCCGTACCCAAAGGGTAAAACGGGACCCTATTACTAAGACTGTCCGTCCGTCTGTCACCAGGCTCAGGGTTCTCATGAACCGTCATAGTTAGACACAGATGATGTATTTCTGTTGGCGCTATAACAACAAATACTATGAAGACTATGTATGCTTCATGATGAGATATAGTTGATCATAGTGTCCATTGAATTCAAATCAATTATCTTACTTGACAACAACGATGTGAAAAGGTGAATAACAATAATGGGAAATATGGGAAAAGGTTTGCAGCTAAGATTAATTCATCAAAGACACAAAAGAGATCAAAACTGGGAAGTTTGCTACTGGTTGTGGGATATTGTCGACTATCCTTAGTTCAGTATGTGACCAAGGCGATTTTTTGGATGAAAATCATGCCTGTTGTATGGGAGCCCCCCTCAAATATTCATTTTGTGGTAGCGGCAACAGAAATACATCATCTGTGAAAATTTCAACTATCTAACTATCACGGTTCATGAGATACAGCCTGGTGACAGACGGACGGACAGCGAAGTCTTAGTAATGGGGTTCCGTTACCTTTGGACTTGGTGTTTGATGGACTTAAAATTTTTCTCGAGTCTACAATAGCTGACTTTATTCCTATTAAGCGGGTAATTGAATCAAATAAACCTATTTGGTTTAATAGAAGTCTCTCTAGGTTGAAGAATACAATGGTCAAACTTAATAAGTTGAGTATGTTGGATCCTTCTGTAAAAAGTCATGATATCTACAGGTGCGAATAGAATTTTCCAACTTGAAAAAATTCATTTACTTTAGTTATGTTTCCTCAATGGAAACTAATATTAAGAACAATCCTAAAGCTTTTTGGTCTTTTTTGAGCTCCAAGCATTAATCCAGCAATCAATCCGTATCAAGGCTAAATTTTTTAACATCAGCCTGATCTGCGTCCACACCCCCACGGAAGACAAGGATGACTCCGCCAAAGATGAGTTCCACGATCTCCTAGACAGAACGTATGTCCAATGTCCCAGCTATGACATCAAAATTGTACTAGGAGACTTCAATGCTAAGCTGGGTAAAGAAAGCATCTTTGAACGAGTCATCGGCAAACATAGCCTACACGACACCACCTCCGATAACGGACACAGGCTGATTGATCCTGCTACGGGGCGAAATCTCCTTCTAGCCAGTATACGCTTCCCGCACCTCGATATACATAAAGGCACCAGGCGGTCTTTTGATCAATCGACTACTAACCGGATTGATCACATCGCGATCGACGTCAGACACTCCTCCACTATTCTTGATGTTCGAACTTTCCGAGGGGCTAACATCGACTCGGACCACTATCTTGTAGTAGCCAAGATGCGATTACGGATATCACGAACGCAACGGAGTAGAGTAAGAATATTAAGTTATGACGTCGGAAAGCTACTATCGCCAAAAACCGCTCGTGCTTTTACCGAACGCGTCTCCCTTAAGCTCTCCAATACACCTGAATCCTCCACACTATCAATAGAACAGCAGTGGAGCCGTTGAAAACAAGCCCTGAAATGCTCTGCATCCGAAGTTTTTGGTTTCAAGGCTCCACCACGAAGAAACACCTGGTTCGATGACGAGTACAGGAGGATTCATACAGCGAAGCAGGATGCATATAAGACCTCGCTGCATAAAAGAACAAGAGCAGCTCGTGAGCTCCACGATTTAAAAAGAAAGGAGGAGTATAAGCTTCTTAGAAGAAAGAAGAAAGAGCACGAGAAGCGCGCGATTGAGGATTTGGAGACGTGTTACTGCAGGCGTGACGTTCGAAAGTTTTATCAACAGATAAAGCGAACATGCCAAGGTTATAAAGCCAGAACGGAAGCCTGCAGGCATGAGAACGGACACCTAGTAGTAGAACCGCAGTCGATACTGAGAATATGGAAAAACCATCTCTGCAGACTGTATAACGGCGATGTTAGTCAATATACCGCTGTCAGGCAGAATGGTCCATTTCTAATCGACGGAGGCCGCAGAGAATTCTGTCCCCCTGTCCTCGACGAAGTTAAGATTGCCATATCGAAGCTCAAGTCGAATAAAGCTGCTGGCGCAGACGGACTGTCTGCTGAGCTCTTCAAGGCAGCTGGGGATGACCTGGTTGGGAGCATGCACCAGCTCATCCGTAAGATATGGTTAGAGGAAAGCATGCCCGAGGAATGGAGTCTCAGCATCGTATGCCCGATCCACAAGAAAGGAGACCCCTCTGATTGCGCCAACTATAGAGGAATAAGTCTCCTTAGCATCGCCTACAAAATCTTCTCTGCCGTTTTGTGTGAACACTTGAAGCCTTTTGTAAATAAGCTGATAGGTCCTTATCAGTGCGGATTCAGGCCAGGGAAGTCCACCATCGACCAAATCTTCACACTACGGCAGATCCTGGAAAAAACCAATGAATTTCAAGTCCCCACTCACCACCTATTTGTCGACTTCAAAGCCGCATACGACAGCGTAATTAGAGACGAGCTATACAACGCTATGTCTACCTTTGACATACCTGCTAAACTCGTCAGACTATGCAGAATGACTTTGGAGAATGCTCGCTGCTCCATCCGAATCGGTGAACACCTTACCGATAGTTTTGATGTCAAAAAAGGATTTAGGCAGGGCGATGCGCTGTCGTGTGATTTCTTCCACATCATATTGGAAATGATTGTGCAAAAATCACAGGCCAATACAAGAGGCACAATCTATTTCAAATCCTCGTAACTCCTTGCATACGCCGACGACATTGACATAAAAGGTAGATCACAGCGAGATGTCAATGAGGCGTTTGCGAGTATTGAGATGGAGGCGGCGAAAATTGGTTTGACGGTAAACGAGGGCAAAACTAGATATATGCTGTCATCAAAAAAGGACGCTCACCACCGACGTCTTGGCCAGAACGTTTGTATTGGCACATATAAGTTCGAGGTAGTTAAGGACTTCGTCTACTTTGGCTCCGCAGTTACCTGGAACAACGACATCAGTTCCGAAATCAAACGCAGAATAACTCTTTGCCAATCGCAGTTTCTTTGGGCTCTGGAGGCAACTGAGTAATAGAGCCCTCTCCCGAACGACAAAGTGGACTCTATATAAGACCCTTATCATCCTGGTCCTGTTGTACGGCGCAGAAGCATGGACACTATCAAAAGCGGATGAGGAGGCCCTTGGTCGGTTCGAGAGAAAGATTTTGCGCCTGATTTTTGGGCCTATAAACGCAGACGTGGGATGGAGGAGAAGATTCAACCACGAACTTTACGGGCTGTACAGCGACATGAGCCTAGTCAGGCGTCTACGGATTCAACGCCTAAGATGGCTGGGCCATGTAGAGCGAATGGACACCACAGCTCCAGCCCGGAGAGTCTTTGAATCCAACCCCGAGGGACGAAGAAGAAGAGGACGGCCGCACTTAAGATGGCGCACACAGGTGGAAGGGGACCTCAGCTAACTGGGTGTGCGGCAATGGAAAAGGCTAGCGAAAGATTGTGCTAGTTGGAGGGGCATGTTGGTTGAGGCCCAGGTTCACCCCGAACTGTAGCACCCACTAAGAAGAAGAAGAAGCGTAAATCCAGCGGTTTACCATCCGTAATGTCTTATAACGTTGTCAGTAGTGATAACTTATATGAGATATGTGATATGTTTTCATCTTACTTTCAATCAAATTTTGTTAATTAGCCTTTTGCCTACCACCGGCCATCTTGGGTTAATCAGCTCATTGATCTAGGAGATCTTCAACTAACCGAGGACGAAATACTTATAGAGTTGTCTTCTCTTGAATCTAGCACAGCTATTGCCCTTGACAATTTCCCTCCGCTTTTCTTCAAAAATTGCACAAATAGCCTTGCCCGTCCTCTCAAAAGGTTGTTTAACTTGTCGCTTAAATTAGGTAGCTTACTTGACTGTTGGAAGTACTCCTATATTATTCCAATTCACAAGTCTGGGCTGTAGAAAATTACAGGCCATTAGTTAAAATGCAACTTATTCCCAAACTATTTGAAGCTATACCCGGTATAGAAAGTAAAGAATAAGCTATACTCGCTGGTGCGTAATCATATTTCGCAGTATCAGCATGGCTTTGTAACTGGTAGATCTACAACCACTAACCTGGTCACTCTGACTAATTACTGTCTCCGTAGTTTTGATAAGTCCTTACAGGTCGACTGTATTTATACAAATTTCTCTAAGGCATTTGACCGGGTTCAACATAAGGTACTCTTAAAAAAACTTGAACTTTTTGGCTTTCATTCCAAAATGTTGAGTTGGATTAAGAGTTATTTGCTGAACCGTAAGCAGTATGTCCAAATTGGAACGTGTCCGTCGAGAGTAATCTACACTTATTCTGGAGTCCCTCAGAGCAGTCATATTGGTCTCTTATTATTTCTCCTCTTCATAAATTATCTCCCTTCGTGTATCACTAACTCTAAGTGTCACTTGTTGGTTGAGGTCCAGGTTCACCACGGACTGTAGCGCCACCTAAGTAAGTAAGTATACACTGTAAGTGTTATGCCTTCAACAGCTGTGTTGCACAGTTGTTTCGTATAGGAGGAGATGCATTTCTTTGGCTATGGACATAACTACTTTGAAATACAGACCTGCTGCTCGACAATCGGTCACTTCTAAACAGGACATAATTTGATTCGCGTGACTTAACACTTCCAAAGCACCATACTCTGGTGTTCAAAAGCCCACTGCACTCAAAGCCTCTTACTGCCAAGAACTGTGATAAAATTGAGACATACCGGCATTCTAAGGGAGTATCGCGAACCTACTTTCATTGAACGTCAAGGTATTGGCAGGCTGGTAGCAGCTATTATGGGACACTGGCTGATTAGTATACCTGCGGCGAGAGAATTGGAATCCTTTTCACAAACTATACTGCCATAACTGAACATAATATTGAAAGAAACCCCCATCACCTTCGTTAGAAGAAGATTTAACAGTCTTCATTGGCATGAATAATATGAGTGCAATGAGCTTAAATCTAAATGAGATCGAACAGCAATATTTCGAAAATCATCTCAAGGCCTTGCCTCCATCTGGACCAGAATGAAAGAATTCCTTCATTAGCATGCACGAAATGTGTACGTCTCATATCGACCATACCATTAATCTTATTCGTCTGCGTCAATGACCTCCTTCATAGCCTAAATGGATGCCTATTTGGAGCGCTATTTAAAGAGAAAGTAACCAGATCAATAACAGAGCAAGTTACATCAGCATGCTAATCCTAGCTTGATCATTACTCGGCTCCTAGCCAACCCTTACGCCCACATCGACCAAAACTTCTGTAAACCACCCCTAAGTTCCAAGTCAAATGACACTGTACAAAAAAGAGTAGGATGTAAATCTGGCAACTCCACTCTTCCCATGCGGGTGGTGGAGATACACCGAAGGAAACATATAAAACGAAAGACCAAAAAAACAGAAGGAAAAAAAAACACGTTATCTCAACTGCAGTGCGCAAAAGTGTGTCTGACTGCTTTCTCCCGTTATGCTGGTTTATTATGACATTTCAACCCACACGTAGACGGGGAGGGTTGTCAAAGGCACGCGCCCTGCCCAAAATACCTTAGGGTGTAGCGCGACGAAGATGATTACCGTCTGATCCGTCGTTTATTTATCGCTTCTACCTGTCCTCATTCTACTCTAGTGTTTTGCTTATGTCAAAAACACCGTTGTTTCCATCTTTTTGGCACTTTCCTCAGAAATAGCAGTGTGAACAAGTGTTTATTGTATTTTCTCTCATTGTTGTCTACCGACAGCAATGAAGGCCTGGCCGGATGATGGTGTCGACGAAAACGGTAGCGGCATACATATTGATAAGCGAAAGTGACAAAGAAATGAGCGTCAAGAGCTGTATGGACATGTGTGGGATGCTCTTGTTTCTTTTCTCGGTTCGGTTTTCAAAAACTTGGTCTTATTGTTGTCGAACCATGTGGGATGGGCGCGAGTGAGGTCTTGTGTTTGATGTTAATTTTTCATAAAAGGCGGTGATTGTATGGGCACGTGCAGTGTTGTTGACCACTCGAAGTGGGCTGACGATGGGAGAGATGTGCGATATCGTTTGGTTAGAGTTGACGGTTCCATGGGTGGGTAATGCGAGTGTTATGTAGTGGCGGCTAAGACTTGCCATCGATCAAGTTTTGATGGCTTTGACTCGTTTTGTACACAACGACATAAGTCCTTAATTAAAATGTAAGGAGGAGGTCATGCTATTTTAAAGCTTACTTAACATGAACTAACTTAATCGCGCGTATCAAAAGGTGCTGTAGATAGGAGAGGGAGAAAAAAACTACTGCGACAAAAGAAAATAATCTTCGCAGCCTCCCAGCTCAAGGACATCGAGGAGTCTAGGGATGAGCATAAAACACGAGCCTTTTACAAGAAAGCCAAAGACCTTGCAGGAGGCTTCAAAAAGGGAATAGTGGATGTATTTAAGCAGCATTTTCAGCAGCTACTTAACGAGCATGACCAAGAGAGAGTGGTAGGGACCGAGGAAATCCCAACTTCAGCCGCTGAAGTAGTCCTCCCAAGGCCGCAGGCTCAGATGGCATCAGAGCTCTTCAAGGCTGGCGGCGATGATCTGGTAGGGAGCATGCACAAGATCATCTGCAGAATTTGGGAAGATGAAAGTATGCCCGACGACTGGAATACCAGCTCTATTTGCCCCATCCACAAAAAAGGCGATCCTACCTCTTGCAAGAATTATAGAGGTATGTCCCTGCTCAATGTCGCATTCAAGATTCTTTCCAGAGTACTGTGTGAACGTCTTAAGCCATTTTGCACCACACTAATCGGCAGCTACCAGTGCGGCTTCCGGCCCGGCAAATCGACTATTGACCGAATTTTCACACTTCGAAAAATCCTGGAAAAGTCCAACGAGTTTCGAATCAATACACACCATCTTTTCATCGATTTCAAAGCCGCATACGACAGCATTCATCGTGAAGAACTGTTAAGTGCGATGGCCGAATTCGGGATCCCGGGAAATCCAGCTGTGTCGCGCCACGCTAAAAAGTACGCGATGCACCGTGCAACTCGGTTCTAGGACTTCGGAACTGTTTGAAACCTAAACCGGATTTCGGCAAGGAGATGCGCTGTCATGTGACTTCTTCAACCTGGTGCTGGAGCAGATAGAGCGACGAGCACGCCTCCACAGAGAAGACACTATCTTCTACAAGTCCGTCCAGCTGCTAGGATACGCGGATGATATCGACATCATCGCGTGTTCTTGCCGTGACATTGTGGAAGCATTCACGGCGATTGAAGAACAGGCGAAACGTGTTGGTCTTAAGGTCAATGAGGACAAAACGAAGTACATGCTGTCGAGCAAAAACCAATCTGTCGCTCACCACATTGACAGCTACAATTTCGAGGTAGTTAAGGAGTTTGTCTACCTCGGGCCAAACGTAAGTTCCACAAATGACACCACAGTGGAGATCCGGCATATAATCGCCCTTGGCAACCGCTGCTACTTCGGCTTGTCCAAACAACTTGCGTCAAAACTCCTCACTGGAAAGACCCAAGTCATGCTTTACAAAACGCTCATACTGTCAGTCTTGCTGTACGGAGCCGAAAGCTGGACGATAAGCAGGACAGCGGAGCTGATTTTGGGTTCTTTCGAGAGAAAAATTCTGCGCCGGATATTTGGTCCTGTCCGTGAGGAAGGTGAATGGAGAAGAAGACATAACCGCGAATTCTACGAGCAGTACAAAGATGTGGATGTAGTCCGAAAGGCAAAGATCCGTTGACTACATTGGCTCGGCCACATCGAGCGCATGGACATCACCGCTCCAGCTAAGAGGGTCTTCGACTCCGAGCCTCCTGGTTCGAGAAGAAGAGGAAGACCGAACCTCTGGTATAAAGACCAAATAATCGCGGATGTAAGACATCTTGGTCTTGATAACTGGAAGCAGCGTGCCCTGGACCGTTAAGGGTGGAAGGCAGCTATAGATGTCGCAGTTTTTCATCCGTCTTTTGCCTGGTCGATCCCATCGCACTTCTTGGAGTGCGGTTATATCTGCTTTGTAGCAGCTTGGAGTTTGCTCCAATTGATCGCCTGCATCCGGTCTGTTAAGGTACCTCACATTCTAGGTACAGACTGTCAAGTCCTTAAGTCGTTTTCAGGGGTCGTCAGCTTTGTATCCGTCCCTATCCGAGGCTTGTTGTTGCTGCTGAACAAGTGGGTTTTTACGTGATAGGGATGCTACCCCTAAGCACAACCCCCAACCTGGAGGGCCAGGTTCCTCTTTCCCCAGGAACAAGGGGTCGGGTCGCCGCACACACGCATAAAAACGACACTATATAACAGCAAATGAGCTATTAACATCGGCGTCGATCTAGGGTCTCCGTAGAAACATTACTCAGCCACTTGGTGGTCCTTAGATTAATCGGACGTCAATAAGATCAATCATATTGCAGAAAACTTCTTACGGCCTGAACCTAAAGTCACCAAAAGGATTGTTTCTACAATACTAGGACCTCCCTCGCATCGTCTCTCATAAGCTAGATCCTAAGCTGTCAACTCGAAGAATTTTTTTTTTGTTTGTTTTTGACGAATGAAGGACGATAGTAACGGCTAGAAGGACGAGATCTGCTTTTTAGTCACGACAGGTGAAAGGTCACTGGCACCGTCCCTTGTAAGCTCGATTCTAGGCTGTCAACTCCAAGAAATCCTTTTGTTTGACGACGATAGTAACGGCTAGAAGGACGAGATCTGGTTTTTAGTCAAGACAGGTGAAAGGTCACTGGTACCGTCCCTTTTAAGCTCGATTCTAGGCTGTCAACTCGAAGAAATCCTTTTGTTTGACGACGAATGAACGACGATAGTGACGGCTAGAAGGACGAAATCTGGTTTTTAGTCAAGACAGGTGAAAGGTCACTGGTACCGTCCCTTTTAAGCTCGATTCTAGGCTGTCAACTCGAAGAAATCCTTTTGTTTGACGACGAATGAACGACGATAGTGACGGCTAGAAGGACGAAATCTGGTTTTTAGTCAAGACAGGTGAAAGGTCACCGGCATCATCTCTTATAAGCTCGATTCTATGCTGTCAACTCGAAGAACTCATTTTGTTTGACGACGAATGAACGACGATAGTCACGGCTAGAAGGATGAGATCTGTTGTTGAGTCAAGAAAGGTAAAAGGTCACCGGCATCATCTCTTATAAGCTCGATTCTAGGCTGTCAACTCGAAGAAATCCTTTTGTTTGACGACGAATGAACGATGATGGTAACGGCTAGAAGGACGAGATCTGGTTTTTAGTCAAGACAGGTGAAAGGTCACTGGCACCGTCCCTTATAAGCTCGATTCTAGGCTGTCAACTCGAAGAAATCCTTTTGTTTGACGTAGAATGAAGGACGATAGTAATGGCTAGAAGGATGAGATCTGTTGTTGAGTCAAGAAAGGTGAAAAGCACGGAAAGATTATGATGTGAATTCCTGGCGAACTGTACAATAACTTCCTCCTTTCTGGAGTAGAGAATGTAGGCTTTTGATGAGTATGACTTTGGCATTCACTGGCGGAATAGTATATATCAGCCAATTTGAACTAACACCAGAGACAAATGGCTAGAAGTGACCGATAATAATCTCCAGTTTGCTCTCCAAGAAATTACGAGCTTGCCTCGACGAAAAAGTCGGTTCTAAACCTTTTTGTAACGATTCGTGACGTCATCCTTTTAGTTGATCGCCAAGTCAAAACCAATGCATAGTCTCGTAAGTTGGACACTGGACGGAAGTTTTAACATTCTGTAAGACTACTATAACCAAACGACTCCAGGACCTCAAGGCTGGTACTTCTGATATAAGTCGCCATAGCTCGTGCGGGACGTACGTCATTAAAATTAAGGCATCCACCAAGGCTATAGGACCTTTTTCTATCTGCAATGAAATTTTTTGATTCAGCGAAGCATGCTTAAGCCCTCCCCTTCACTATCGGTATTCCATGCATATCTTATAGAAAAGCCGCATAAACTGATGCATTTCGACCGCTGACGAACACATTCCAAAGCCGTGACACAGTTTCGCGTACTGGAACTGTGACATATTACACCACAATCGACTCCGCTGCATTTCATCAGTTGATACCACTCCATGCTCCCGTCACACTAGTGATAAGTGCACAAATCACATGCAAATCTCTCCCGCGACGCAAACAACAATCGAATCGATGTTTACAAGCAATTAGATTCCGACATGGCGTTCGACTAATGATGAAAAATGCATTTCTCCATTCCCTCCGCGCCTCCGTCGCCGGCAACCCAGTTAGTCTGACATGCTGTTAACGGTGATAAGAAACGCCGGTAGAGTGCATTTAATGCACTCGATTCGGATGCGGAAAAAGGAAAACGGCAAAATGGAAAATGGAGGCAACAACACATCCGCAATACAGTAACTCATCTTCCACTTCTCTTCCATGTCCTAAAAGTACTTGCAAAGAAAAAATGAAGTGAATCCCAGGCACGAAGGAAAACCAAACAAACAAGCGAACGAGAAGAGCGATACGGAAGAGGAGCTCCCGGTAGTATCCCACCTTTTGTAGCAGTGCACTTTGGATATATTTCGAACGAATACGGGTCGAGTACGAAGTACCATACCGCACGCCGGTTGTAGTCGATGCAACTGGAGGTGGTGCCGGTAATACCGGCCTGGATGTAGTTTCGGTTTGTTTTCCTTCCGATTGCTTCTGTCGTTGTTCTATTGCTCTATGAAGAATGAAAATAAAAATAAAAAGAAACAGGACGAGAGAGAAAGGGGCAAATTACTTGGGAGCAAGGACCTGCTTTTATATCGTAAGAAATTATCGGTTATGCAGTGAAAGAGAGATCCTTTTTTGGTTGTTTCTAGTCCTTTGGCCGGTCGTTTTTCGTTTCTATTTTTGTTTTTAGCCAAGAATGCTGAACGATTTTGCATCAACAATAACTTGAAATGTGAAAGGAAGCTCTCGGTAAGTGGCGTGGAGTAATGAGACTGCCCTCGAATGAATGTTGACTGCCACTGTAGTGAAGGCTTGTCTGGGAGAGTGAGTTTTAAGAAAACGAATGCCGTTCTTCCGTTCTACCTTTCGATTTGGATATTTGGGTGAGGAGACGGGGTTAATTGATTGTTCGTAGTACATCGGCCTATTTGAAGGAAGGCTAACTAAAAAAAGCCCTTTGAGCGTGATTTGTTTGTTGTAGTCTTAGGTTTTTTGTGTACTAAAAGCCGAAAGCCTTTTGCTACTTCTTAGCAGTAGGTATTGCTGTTTTGCATACTTGAACCAACTTACTTACTTAAGGTTTTCGTTAGTGGCTTTTCCTTCAACTCCAAAAAACTCTGTGGCTAAAGTGCCAAATCTCGGTAATATAAGTTATAACTTAAGACTGTACAATTTCTGCCACAACAAATAAATTAAACTTACTTACTTTGATGGCGCTACAGTTCGGGGCGAACCTCAACCACAAGCCTCTCCAGGCGGCCCGATCTTTGGCCGGCCGCTTCCAGTGCCGCACGCCCCTTTCCACCTGTGCGCGCCACCCTAGATGGGGTCGTCCTCTGCTGCGTCGCCCTCGGGGTTGGAGTCAAAGACTCTTCGGGCCGGAGCGGCAATGTCCATTCGCTTTACATGGCCTAGCGATCTTAGACGTTGGATCCGAAGACGTCTAACTAGGCCGATGTCCCTGTACAGCCCGTACAGTTCTTGGTTGAATCTCCTCCTCCAATCTCCGTTTACACAAACGGGACCAAAGATTGCACGCAGAATTTTCCTCTCGAAACGCCCAAGAGCCTCTTCATCCGCTTTTGATAACGTCCATGTCTTATCGCCGTAGAGGAGGACCGGGATGATTAATGTTTTGTAGAGGGATACCCTAGTTTTTCGAGAGAGGGCTCTACAACCCAATTGCCTCTTGAGCCCAAAGAAGAAGCGGTTGGCAAGAGTTATTCTGCGTTTTATCTCAGCGCTGGTGTCGTTGCTGCTTGTCACTATCGAGCCAAGTTCTTGACTACTTCAAAAATATAGCTGCAGAAGGTGACGTACTGACCAAGACGTCGGTGTTGTGTGTCTTTCTTCGACGACAGCATATATTTGGTCTTCTCCCCATTTACCCTTAGACCCACTTTAGCCGCTTCTGCTTCAATGCTTGCGAACGCCTCATTGACGTCTCGCTTTGTCCGTCCAATAACGTCAATGTCATCGGCGTAGGCAAGCAATTGTGTAGACTTGAAGTAGATCGTACCTCTTATACTGGCCGCAGAGTCCCGCACGATCTTTTCAAGAATGATGTTTAAGAAATCACATGATAGTGTGTCACCCTGTCTAAAATCTTTTTTAACATTGAAGTGGTCGGTTAGTTCACCTCCGACGTTAATGGAGCAGCGAGAGTCCTCCATAGTCATCTTGCACAGTCTGACGAGTTTGCAAGGAATGTTGAAACATGACATGGCTCTGTCATGGCTTTAAAGTCGACAAAAAGATGGTGCGTGTCGACCTGGAATTCATGGGTCTTCTCCAAGATCTGCCGTAGTGTAAATATTTGGTCTATCGTGGATTTTCCTTGCCTGAAACCACACTGGTAGGAACCTATCACATTGCCCACGAACGGTTTCAGGCGATTACACAATACGGCAGAGAGGATGTTGTATGCAATGTTCAGGAGGCTTATCCCTCTGTAATTGGCGCAATCATAGGGGTCTTCTTTCTTATGGACCGGGCAAACGATACTGAGATTCCATACAACGGGCATGCATTCTTCCGACCATATCTTGCAGATGAGTTGGTGCATGTTCCTGACCAGCTCATCGCCGTCTGCTCCAGCAGCTTTATAAGACTTAAGTCGCTATCTTGACATCGTCTAGGTCGGGTGGACAGGATTCTCTTTCGTCTTCGTCCATTGTGAACGGTTCGCTCTGCCTGACGGCGACATTTTGACTATCATCGCCGTTATACAGTCTGCAGAAGTAATCCTTCCACAATCTCAGCATCCACTACTAATTGGCCGTGCTCATCCCTGCAGGCTTCTGCTCTGGCTTTATAGCCATAGCATTTACGTTTTACTTTTTGGTAGAACTTTCGAATATCGTTTCTGCACTAGCATCTCTCCATCTCCTCGATCTCGTGGTCCTTCTTTTTTCCTCTCAGAACCGCATGCTCCTCCCTCCCTTTCTGTTCATAGAGCTCGCGGGCAGCTCTCGTCCGTCGATGCGCTGTAGCCATGTATGCATTCTGGTTTTCTACGTGGGACTGTCTACACTCGTCATCAAACCAGGGGTTTCTCGAAGGTGGTGGCTTGAAACCGAGTAGGTCCTGGCGGTCTCCTGCGATTGCAGCTTTCCGACGTTCTTACTCGTACCTTGGCTGCAACAAGGTAATGATCCGAGTCAATGTTGGCTCCTCGAAAGGTTCGGTCATGTAGGATGCCGTAGGCGTGTCTGCCGTCGATCGCAATGTGATCAATTTGATTGGTCGTCGATTGATCGGGGGACCGCCAGGTCGCCTTACGGTGGATGTCTAGGTCTGGTGGGCGGTGTTCTCTTTCGTCTTCGTCCATTGTGAATGGTTCGCTCTGCCTGACGGCGGTATTTTGACTAACATCGCGGTTATGCAGTCTGCAGTTCGTATTCTCAGAACTGACTACTATTCTATTGGTGTTCTATAGGTGTTCATTTGCATCCCTATATGCGTCCGTTCAGGCTTTATAACCTTGGGATATTCGCTTTATCTGTTGATAAAACCTTCGAACTTCATGGCTGCAGTAACGCTTCTCGTGCTCTTTTTTCTTCCTCCCGAGAAGCTTATGCTCCTCCGTTTAGCTCGTAAGCTCACAATCTGCTCTTGTTCTTCTATGCAGCGAGGCTTCATGTGCCTCCTGCTTCGCTATGTGAATCCTCCTGCACTCGTCATTGAACCAAGGTTTCGTGTTTCTTCGTGGTGTAGCCTTGAGACCCAAAACTTCAGATGCAGTGGTTTTTTAAGGGCTTGTTTGCAAAGGTTCCATTGTTGTTCTGTTGATTGCATGGAAAAAGCGCGATCGGTTTCTGGCGATAGTACCTTTCTGACGTCATTACTTTGTATTATTACTCTACTCCGCTGCGTTTGTGATATCCGTAGGCGCATCTACAAGATAATGGTTCCAGTCGATGTTAACTTTTCGGAAAGTGTGAACATAAAAATAGTGGGGGAGTGTCTATCGTAATAAGATCAATGAGCCTAAGTCCGTTATCGGACGTCAAATCAAGTTGATGTTAGAAAAGGTAGTTTTGATACGGATCGTTGTAAGGTGTTCGCTCACATGCCGAAAGCTTAGGACTTTTTGCCTTAGTCCACCTCGAACAACAAATCCACATCCGAACATTCGTTGTCCTCTCTCTCTCTCTCTCTCTATAGCCGTCGCCGTAGTAGATGTCGTAGTTTTTCATCCGTTTTATACCCGGTCTGTTCCACCGTATTTCCTGGATGGCGGTTAAGTCCGCTTTACAGCGGCCTAGGCCGTCCGCAAGTTGAAACAGTCCACGTACAGAGCCGAATATCATTGCCTTTTTTCCGCTTTTTGCAAGGGTCGTCAACACTAAGATCCATTTTTACCGAGGTTTGTAGTTGTTTCTATGCAATTGTGGGGTTCTCCGGTTATGGTTTGCTAGATCATAGCCCAATCGACGTTAATCCTGTTCCTCCGTTATTAAGCTCCATAGTCAGGAAATTCCTAGATGGTACCACGAAGAGGTGGAAGTAGGACCTGGCTAACTTAGGTGCAAGGTGTTCGGCTGCAGAGGTTCTTTTTTTAGCGGTGGTTTAGGCTTTTTAATAAGAATTTCACTCATCGTCAACATAACTGAAGAATGGTCTGAGAAGAAATCAAAGTTCCCATAAAAATGAACACGTTTTCATGACATTTGACGGACATGACCTTAGCTTAACTGTCAATATGTCACAATAACCCAATTACTTCCGAACTCATTACAACATACAAGACATAATACACCGTCTCAATGTCACTATGACATTCGTCATCACCCGTCAAACATATTACATAATCCTCCCTTGACAGCTGTCAGGCAACCATCTTAAACTTTACGTGTTCCCTTAACCCCCGCCTGGTGCGACCATAATCAATAACTAGACAATCCCACAAATCTTAATGATAACTGTTAAAAACGATTCCTCCTGTCATTTGTCATTGTGACAAGTAAGCAGACAAAAAAAAATTACATTTCCGTTTACTCATTTTATTTTTACACGAACCATCATCATCGGGCAAATTAAAAAACACTTTACCAAAAAGCAAAAAAGACATAAAGGAGAGAAACGTCAACGACAACGTCACGAGATAAATTTATCTGCATACGTCGGGTTGACAATCCATTCGATCATATGTACGACTATGGTACGTATGGTCAAACGAAAAATGAAGAAAGGAATGTTCATTGGGAATTTATGTAGATACAAAATTAGATACGAAAATACACTTTTGTGTAATTCTGGATGCTTACAGACCAATATCGATCACGTTCAGTTCGATGAATGGATTGTGACATTTCGCTAGTTTTCCTGTCACAAACTGATGCTGGAATAAAAGTTTAACGAATTATCTATCGTTTTATCTCTTTATCTTCGCATTTGTTTTGTGTAAGATACATAGTCACATCATCGTCGAGATTATCGCCGAGTCTCGTTTGTGGAGTTGACGTGTGACAGAAGCCGGTTTCGTGAGCACACTCGCCTTTTAACACTTAATGTCAGAAGATCGTGAACCTTGTCGTAGACTTTTTTGTTTTTATGGAAATATCTTGGATTTCTTCAAGCTAATTTGAAATATGGGCAACGTTAATAGATAGTCGGTTTATGAGCCATGAAGTGGTCATAAAGTGACGGCTAACCGAATGATTTCGAGCGTTTTTCTCTCTGTGGTCTATTATTAAGCGAACGAGATATGGCTCAATTGCGATTGCGATTTAATGTTCTGCTAATGAAATTTGGAAAGTTATGACACCGTTAAGGAGAATAAGATTGAAATGTTCTTCATACGGACAGGCGATGAATCAGCAATTGGGGTAACCAATTGAACATTTTAAGTCGGTGCTTCGCAGATCAATTGGACATAAACCGATTAAGTTTGATTGTTGGGATAGAGTCTGGCTTGGAAGAACTTTTTTTTTTTTATTCTCAAAGACGAAATGCTGTAAAATATGAACTATACGTCTACTTACTTACTTACTTAGGCGGCGCTACAGTCCGTGGGAACCTGGGTCTCAACCAACAAGCTTCTCCAGCTGGCACGGTCTTTAGGCAGCTGTTTCCAGCGCCGCACGCCCAGTTGGTTAAGGTCAATTTCCACCTGCGTGCGCCACCGTAGATGCGGCCGTCCTCTGCCGCGCCTTCCTTCCGGGGTGGATTCGAAGACTCTTCGGGTCGAAACTGTATTTTCCATGCACTCTACATGGCCTAGCCACCTTAGACGCTGTATCCGTAGACGTCGTACCAGGCCGATGTCGCTGTACGTCCCGTACAGTCCTTCGTTAAATCTTCTCCTCCATACACCGTTTGAACAAACGGGACCGTAGATAGTGCGCAGAATTTTCCTCTCGAAACGACCAAGGGCATCTTCATCCGCTTTTGTAAAGGTCCAAGCCTCTGCGCCGTAAAGGAGGACTGGGATGATCAAGGTCTTGTATAGTGTCACCTTGGTATTCCGAAAGAGGACTCTACTTCTCAATTGCTTCTTGAGCCCAAAGCAACAGTGATTCTGCGTTTTATGTCAGCACTGGTGTTGTTGTCGCCGGCCATCAGTGAGCCAAGGTAGACGAATTCCTTGACCACTTCAAAGTTATATCCGCCCATGGTGACGTTCTGGCCAATACGTCGGTGTTGACCGTCCCTTTTTGATGAAAGCAGATATTTGGTTTTACCCTCATTAACCTTGAGACCCATCTTAGCCGCTTCTACCTCAATGCTTGCAAAGGCCTCATTGACGTCTCGCTGTGTCCGTCCAATCACGTCAATGTCGTCGGCGTACGCAAGCAATTGCGTAGACTTGAAATAAACAGTACCTCTTGTGATGGCCAGTGACTCTTGCACGATCTTTTCAAGCACGATGTTGAAAAAGTTGCATGACAGCGCGTCACCTTGCCTTAATCCCTTTTTAACATCAAATGTCTCGGTTTGCTCATTACCGACCTTAATGGAGCAGCGAGAATTCTCCATTGTCATCCTGCACAGTCGGACGAGTTTGGCAGGGATGTTAAAACTAGACATGGCTTTGTATAGCTCAACTCTATACACGCTGTCATATGCAGACTTGAAATCGACGAAGAGGTGGTGAGGGTCGATTTGGTATTCCTGGGTCTTCTCCAAGATCTGCCGTAGCGTAAATATTTGGTCCATTGTGGATTTACCTGGCCTTAAACCAAACTTATAAGAGCCGATCAGGTTATCCACAAACGGTTTCAGGCGTTCATACAATACGACAGAAAAGATCTTATATGCGATGTTGCGATGTATATGACTTATTCCCCTATAGTTGGCGCAGTTATAGGGGTTTCCTTTTTTATCGACCAGGCAAACGATGCTGAAATTCCATTCGTCGGGCATGCTTTCCTCCGACCATACCTTGCAAATAAGATGGTGCATGCACCTTACCAGTTCATCTCCAGCCGCCTTAAGAAGCTCAGTAGACAGGCCGTTTGCCCCCGCGGCTTTATTAGACTTAATTCTTGATATCGCTATTTTGACTTCGTCTAGGTCGGGTGGACGGAATTCTCTTACATCGCCGTCCATTTCGAACGGATCGTTCTGTCTGACAGCGGTATCTTGTCTGCGATCGCCGTTCTACAGTCTGCAGAAGTGGTCTTTCCAAATCCTGAAATCCGCCGCTCTGGCTTTGTAGCCATGGTATGTTCGTTTTACCTTATTGTAAAACTTTCGCCCGTCATTCCTGCGGAAGCATCCCTCCATCTCCTCGATCTCACGCTTTCCGAGTTCTCTCTTTTTTCTTCTGAGAAGCGTGTGTTCCTCTCTTCTCTTCTGCTCATCGATTTCGCGAGCAGCTCTCGTCCGTCGTTGCACCATGGCTTTATATGCCTCTTGTTTTGCTTCATGGGCTTGTTCGCATTGTTCATCGAACCAGGGGTATCTAGGTGGTGCCGGTTTGAAACCCAGCACCTCTGAGGCAATGTCTCTGACGGCGCTCTGGAAATGCGTCCATTCCTGCTCTATTGCTTGTGCTGCTGTGGGCGGATTTTGAGAGAGCTTGATGGAGACGGGTCGGCATAGATTCTGGCAGTCTCTTGCGATTGTAGCCATTGTAGGGACCTCGCATTCCAGGTGCAGACTCTTAAGTCCGCTAGTCGTTTGCAGGGGTCGTCAGCTTTGTATCCGTCCGTATCCGAGGCTTTTGGTTGCTTCTGAACAAGTGGGTTTTTACGTGATAGGGATGTTACCCCTAAGCACAACCCCCAACCAGGGTAGCTATCCACGCGCGGGCTGTGTGTCAGCTTGGATTGAGCAGGGACAGAGATCGAATCTGGCGTTTGCCATGTTAAACGCGATCAACTTCTTTGCTCTATTTGTTCGCCCCCTCCCCCCTACGTTTACACCATTAGAATTAAGTCTATGGCCATCAAAGCGAATATGAACTTTTAACCCACTTCCGATTCCTACCTCAAAGGCTATGTGTCTGGGGCGTTTGAATATTGTACACGCTCCATATCCTCCGTCTTTTCTTGACTTACTAGCGTACCTATTTGCTTTCTGTTTTCCCACATATCTAATTGAAAACAACAAACAAATTCCATATGAGCCATAGTGCATACACAAGGCTAATGGCTTAAGACCCCAAAGACTTGTGTTTTCCATAACTCCCCTCTTCACTTTGATTTCTTTCCAATGCAAACCAGCACAAGGCCAGGAAGCAAGCAAAGAAAACCAGAAAACCAATGCTCATATGCATCCATGTGCAAGCAACCTTATAGGTATTGATTAAAAAATGTCTCGTTTCCGAACCTTGTAGTACGAAGAAAAATTGAAAACATTTTAAGCCCACTTATGGCTGGAAGCCCTATTCGGGCCGCCTGCTCCGATGCGACTGTCGCTCAGTGTCAATGTAATTAAGTTTTGAATTTAAATTTGATGTCGAAATAGTCTGTAATGCGAAAATCGATAGCCAGTCTCGGGCGTTTTGCCACTTTGTTATTGGATCGGATTACTTTGACATTATGGCTTGGGTTTGTTGGTTGAACTATGTATGTATGCTGGCGGTGGGGTAGGTAGGAGCAGTAGGATGCGTTTTATGGTATGTGGGCTTAAGTGAAAACAAATAGATAATCGGGTGCATCCTTTGAGCGAGTGGGGAATTATGATGGACTGAATGGTCCTTTTATGGGTTGGAAGATTAGTAAGGATGTCCTATTGAATTGGAAGCGCTCAACGAGGTACTGAACTAATCGGATTGTTTCTAGTCATTGGGAAACATTTGTTTTTGGCTTTGTGGTCAGGTATTTTATGTTTCTGAAATCAAAATCGAATGGAGATAGGGCAGGAGTCGAATGCTACACTGTAGTTTGACCTTTCTTAGGAATAGCATTGATTGTTGGGGATAGAAACAATACGTGATCTGTTTTGGACGCTCTACTCTTTGCCAACCCTCTAGTTTTCTATTTTATGAATCATATAAAAAGTCTTCGCAGTGTTTTGTCACCAGATGGTGTTAGGGCCCATATATTGGGTATCACCGATCCGATTCTGTTGGACGCCACGCATTCGAAAAATGGCATTTCAGACCATATTTCGCTTACACAGTTTAGTAATTCGTCATTTGCGTGAAAAGTTTCATTAATTTGAAAATGAGTGGAGTATCTGACGAAAAATGCTGCAAAAAACATGCCGAAAAATGTGTGAAGTGTATACTGAGAATGCTGTGAATAAACAGCGGATTCAGAGGTGGTTTGCTCGATTCCGTTCGGGAAACTCCCGTGTTGAAGATGCACTTTGCTCTGCTTGACCAATCACCGAAAAAGTCGATGAAATTTTTCAGCTGGTGGAGCAGGAGCGGTATGCAAGCTGTCAGGAGATAGCGGAGGCATCCAAAGAGTGTGGAATGAAGTCATCGATGTTTGATTTTGATTTATCGAATTCTCATTAGTGAAACGCTGCTCAAACGCAACGAAATCGAATTAGATTAGGTTAGGTACAAGTGGTTGGCATAAGCCACACGTAGGCCGAAGTCGGCCCATTGTCATACCACATGAATCATATTACCTTGATCCGCTACCTGAGAACCAACCGGTGCTTCTGATTAAGCGATGGAGTTGAGCTTTTTGTAGGTTTGCTAGCTCACTTAGACTTTCGCGCCGAGGTAGATCCTCCTGCGATTCCCAAAAGAAGGGCATGAGCAGAGAAGGTGATGTATCGATTTCTCCTCCTCCTCGTCCATGCAGCCGCGGCAGAAGTCATTAGAGGGTAGCCCTAGTCTGGCGTGTTTTCCAATGATGCAGTGACCTGTAATGACACGCACTAGAGTGCTTAAGATTGCCCTTTTGGTTGCCACTAGGTTCCTGGTTCGTCCTAGGTTTAGCTTAGGCCAGATTTGTTTAGTGATAGTGGAATATCCCTATGCCCGGGAACCCACAGTACCTTAATGTTGAACCGTCCAGACATCCCCTATCCTTAGCGGATATTACATTAATCCTGAGCCATGCAAGGGTCTCCGTTATCGCTGTTATTTCTGTTTGATACACACATGAGGTAGTCTGTGTCCGTGGGTACTTCGAAGTGATTGAGAATGCTAGTACGGCTTTTATGTGGTGTGGGTCATTTTTCTATGCCCCTAATCCGTAGGGCCGCGCAGGCAGCAACTTGCTTGCCTCCAGTTTATGAGACCACACGTTGGCGTAGTTTTTCTAGTATTCCCTCGAATGTGGTCGAAAATCGCTCTAGCTAAAGCTTTCTCGATCATCTTTCCCTGTTCGAAAGTATATTGGCCGCTCCGCCTGCTCGAATCTATTACAACTAGCTGTAAAGCATTCCGAGCAGCCCCGCCGAACTGCACCGCAGTGTTGACCCTTAGTCTTTTTGCTGGATTGCTGGCTTCCTCCTGGGATCTTACCCTCTTCGTTATGAAACCTTCTCTTTTCTTGGGAGCTGGTACAGTTTCCTCATGCCTTTACCGGTCTTATCGACCACGGTAGGGGCTGCCTTATTAGGACCTGCCTTAGCGGCTGCGTTCCTTTTCGTGCCCTTGGTTTTCAAGTTTCCACTTTCAAATAGGGTCTGGGTGCAGCTGGAACCCACCTTGTCGGCTTCGGTTCCAGCTGGTCCGGTTCTCCGCTCCCTCATCACTGGCGGTTTTTTTGGTGTTTTTCTCACCCCTGCCTTCTCTGGCTTTTTTGCTGGACGTGCCTTTGTCAGCCCTTGGTCTTGTTAGGACATCATTGGCAATCACCTCCTCGGCCTATGTGAGTGTCTTTTTATCCATATCGGAGAGCAGCGGAACGGCTGCCAATAATATGTGGCTGCGTTGCCGCTCAGCCATTCAGGAAATAGCCGAAACCATCTTAGGATACCTACCACCCCCGACAAGAAACCCGTGGTATGATGGCGAGTGTGAGCAGAAAAAGGCAGCAACCGACGAGGCGTACCAAAAGGCGCTGCAGAGGAAAACCAGTGCAGCGCAAGAAGAATACCGAGCCAGAAGAAGGGAGGAGAAAAAACTACTGCGAGAAAAAAACGAATCTTCGCAGCCTCCCAGATCAAGGATATCGAGGAGTCTAGGGATAAGCATAAAACACGAGCCTTTTACAAGAAAGCCAAAGACATTGCAGGAGACTTAAAAAAGGGCACCCAGGCTCTTCAAAACTGCGAGGGTAATCTTGTCACCGACCCGCAGGGGATGGGGGATGTATTTAAGCAGCACTTCCAGTAGGTGCTTAACGAGGATGACCAAGAGAGAGTGGTAGGGACCGAGGAAATCCCAACTCCAGCCGCTGAAGTAGTCCTCCCACCCAGCATCGAAGAAGTCGGCACAGCTATTCAGAAGTTGAAGAACAACAAGGCCGCAGGCTCAGATGGCTTGCCATCAGATCTCTTCAAAGTTGGCGGCGATGTTCTGGTAGGGAGCATGCATCAGATCGTCTGCAGAATTTGGGAAGAAATACTGAAATACCAGCTCTATTTGCCCCCTCAGTTTGCAAGAACTATAGAGGTATATCCCTGCTCAACGTCGCATACAAGATCCTGTCCAGCGTATTGTGTGAACGTCTAAAGCCATGTTGCCGCGAACTCTACGAGCAGTACAAAGATGTGGATGTAGTCCGGAAGGCAAAGATCCGTCGACTACACTGGTTCGGCCACATCGAGCGCATGGACATCAAAGCTCCAGCTAAGAAGGTCTTCGACTCCGAGCCTCCTGGTTCGAGAAGAAGAGGAAGACCGAACCTCCGGTATAAAGACCAAGTAATCGCGGATATAAGACATCTTGGTCTTGATAACTGGAAGCAGCGTGACCGTCAAAGATGGAAGGCAGCTATAGCTCGGGCTCAGATCCTTCATTGATCGCTTACTTATCAAGTAAGTAAGTTGTTAATTGATAAAATGAAAATCAAAGGACCAAGATGACTACCTTGAGGGAGGCCTTACACCATTATCGGAGTGAAATTAGAAAACCTGCATTCTTAAAGGATTCTAGAAAAGGTTTTACAAAAGAACTTCTATCCTCACTAAGATCAAGGCATCAAGATCGCTGTCAAGTGAAAATTGCCATACGATTCTGAAATATCTTGAACCTCCATTGGTCCCTCGGCATGATCTCAAAATTCTCCGCTTGTCGCCAACCGGCTTTTGAGTTTATGTTTGTATAACCTGCACACAAGTTGCCTAATAATTATATCCAACTTAGATACGAGCACTGCACGATAAGATAAACTAAAATTCCATCTTTCATCCAGCCTTTTCAGGTTCATTGCAATTCTATTCGAATATGTATCTCAGCAAAATGACTTCAAGGCCGCGTAATGGATAGCATTTATCTTCCTAAAGATTGTATATCTACATATCAAATATCCGTTGATTCAAAGAAGCTCCATAAAGAGCTATAGATATTCCATTTAAGGTCAATGCACAGCAGTCTCACATCAACTCACAACTCGTGGGCGGATTCCATGCATGACTGTTCGGTTTGCCAGGAGCGTAGGCCGTTTGTACACTCATGCATCTATTTTTGTATCTACGTATGTATAGATCTTAAGTTGGATTTTCCCCGCTGGTTGGAACGTACGATTGGTCATTAGCAAAAAATAAAACTATCCCTCCTAAGCACCTACTCAAGGTACAGATATTAGATATGTTCTCATTATCTCCCGAGGAGGTCGATCGCTGTAATTAGCAATCACAAACAAATTACATATAGACGGGGGGCCTCAGTTGCCTAATTAGCCACATCTGTGTGTTTTCTTATATCCCGATCTAGGTGAGAAGCCAGCAGACGTGGTTCGAGATTGTTTATCTTTCACTTTTGTTTTTCTGTTGTTTCTTTAATGACACGCATGATCGGCGGTTTTGTAATCTATTTGAGATGGAGTGGCGGTGTAGATGTAGTTTGTTCTCGATCAGTCGGTGATTAGAGAGTGGGCGCGTGTACGACATTTGTTGTGTGTAAGCAAATGACAAATTGTTGGGAAACAAAGTGAACATGAGTAGTCTTAAGGGTGCTGTGTACATATTTATGTATGTCGTCATTGGATGACAGTCGCACTCACTCAGTCGCAGTTGACACTCTATAAACGTTATCATCATTAACTGGCGCGAAGGTTGAATAACTGATAAGCTATGCCCTTCAATGTATTGATATAAAATGGTGACTTCATCAGAAGTACTCTCTCACAGCAGAGCAAAGAATAGTTCTATTGCAGCAGACTTGGCATTTGGGACAATTATCTAACACTGAATACCAGTTCCTCTTCCAGACGATCAAGAATTAGTCAGCAAAGGGTGTCAGGTGGGTAAGAAAGTTGACAAATTTGTTCCCCCTTCTGACTTGTAGCAACAGTGCTAAGCATGTTGAATTCATCACTCAGATCGCGGGGTAATTTTTAAACCTTATGCTCTATATGCCGATGATAGTATTTTACTTGGATATTGTTAGGAATTTTGACTAGACATGACTTTTTAGCCTTCGAGTATATTTTTCACGTTTCTTTGACAAGATTTATCAAAAACAAAATGAGGCAATACAATATACTACAGGCCCTTGTACTGATTCCTGAGGAATCCCAACATTGCTTGTTACCATTAAAGTAAAAAGTCCTTGGTCTGACGATGAAAAACTGTGATTTTCACTTAAAAGCTGATTTAATTTTCCTAATCTCCTTTGACTTCAAACACATTTGTGTCGGCTTTCCTCCAATATCAGGATTCCTCTTAAGAAGTGAGGGATTGGAAGGATAAACAAATTATCATCTGCGGACCTCTCAACGTCGTCCTTGGATACAAAGAGCTTCAGAGAAACAAGTTTGGGAACAAAAAAGAAGAATAGGGGGGGATGGCCAAGCAAGTCCATCGCAATCGCATCCTTGTTTACAGCTGTTTAGTCCTGATGAACAATTTTTTTCTTCTTCGAGCCAAGTCTCTTCTCACAAATTTTGGAGTTTGGCTGGTTCAGAGGGTTTGAGTAATACATACATTTTTGTTGATTAGAAAGCCACCTCCATACGAGAACGAGAACCTATCACCTAACCCTCGTAGGTGTTCGAATTATACTAAATTACAAGTTCTTATACTGATCCACGAGGAAGGGGATAACCTATATTACACCATTATCCGAGTGAATTTAAGTAAAATAATCCGTTAACTCAGCACTACTTCTACTAAAAATCATGAAACCCTAAAAATATGTGCAAGCATTGTAGTCAATTACAGGCCCTAGTACTCTTCATTGAGGAATCCCAACTGTTATGCCTGTTTTACTTCATTATCGAAGTCAGAAATGACTGCAACACCCACATTCGATGGGTTAAATTCCAATCCGACCAAAAATGAAGGCGTAAAATCCTTCAATGTCCCAAAGGAAGGAAACGCTTCTGGTCGTTTGTAAAAAAAACGTAAAAAACTCAACCACGTCGTCTATACCGACGTTCATCCACAATGACATTCCAGCTGTCACCCCCCTTATACAAAGCTAATCTACTTGCTGGTAATTTCGCAACCAGTTGTAGTCTCCGCCTGTACTTCTTCTTCTTCTTAGTTCTTAGTGGACGCTACAGTTCGGGGTGAACCTGGGCCTCAACCAACATGCCCCTCCATCTAGCACGATCTTTCGCTAGCCTTTTCCATTGCCACACACCCAGTTGGCTGAGGTCCCCTTCCACCTTTGTGCGCCATCTTAAGTGCGGCCGTCCTCTGCTTCTTCGTCCCTCGGGGTTGGATTCAAAGACTCTCCGGGCTGGAGCTGTGGTGTCCATTCGCTCTACATGGCCCAGCCATCTTAGGCGTTGAATCCGTAGACGCCTGACTAGGCTCATGTCGCTGTACAGCCCGTAAAGTTCGTGGTTGAATCTTCTCCTCCATCCCCCGTCTGCGTTTATGGGCCCAAAAATCACGCTCAAAATCTTTCTCTCGAACCGACCAAGTGTCCATGCTTCTGCGCCGTACAACAGGACCGGGATATTAAGGGTCTTATATAGAGTCAACTTTGTCGTTCGTTACTCAGTTGCCTCCTGAGCCCAAAGAAACAGCGATTGGCAAGAGTGAGTCTGCGTTTGATTTCGGAACTGATGTCGTTGTTCCAGGTCACTGCGGAGCCAAGGTAGACGAAGTCCTTAACTACCTCGAACTTATATCTGCCTATAAAAACGTTCTGGCCAAGACGTCGGTGGTGAGCGTCCTTTTTTGATGACAGCATATATCTAGAATTCTCTGCGGTCTCCGTCGATTAGAAATGGATCCGCCTGTACTAGAGTGCGTCAATTCCACCATGAGACTAATCCACTTCCGCACTCGTACAGTCGCAAGGGTTCTTAAGGACCTCGACATACGCAAATTCGCTGGTCCAGATGGTATTGCCCCAATAGTTCTGAAGAGATGTTCTTCTACGTTGGCAAAACCACTGCGTAAGATTTTTCACCTTTCCTACTCCTCTGGGCTCTTTCCGAGTAGGTGGAAAACAGCATTTGTCCAGCCTATATCCAAAAAAGGCGAATCATCTTCTTCCTCCAACTACCGACCCATTGCACTAACGTCCATTCTTTCCAAGCTCTTGGAAACGCTGATTAGCCGTCAGCTTATGAAATATCTTGAATCACGGAAACACCTCAATGACTCTCAGTACGGTTTCCGCAGCTACAGGTCCACTGGTGATTTGATGTCATATCTCGCCGAAAAGTGGAATCACTCGCTTCACCAAGCAGGTGAAAGCAAAATTGTTGCACTGGATATTTCGAAAGCATTCGAGAGGGTTTGGCATGAAGCCCTTTTGTCGAAAATTCGTAAATGCTGATGTTCCCCAGGGCTCCGTTTTGTCTCCGACACTCTTTTTCATTTTTATAAATGATCCCTTTTGTCTGTTACTTCTAATTCAATTCACTCCTTCGCTGACGACAGTACCCTCAATTTCTCATATTCGTTCGCTAGTTTACGACCCTTCACTTCGGTTGTAGATAGTGAGCGGCAGTGTATGTTAAGCTCATTCAATTCAGATATCGACAGCATCATCCAATGGGGTAAAAACAATAGAGTGTAATTTAATGCATCCAAAACACAATGCTTTTTCTTGTCGTTAAAGCGTATAACTAACCCGCAGCCACTATCCATTAATGGCACTTGCATCTCAGAAACCGAAAAGCTTTCCATCCTGGAGCGACCACATATTCAGTGTCGCCAAGAATGCTGCGAAATGCCTAGGCTTCTTATACAGATGCAAGAAATATGTATTTCTCACCCTTATATCTGGCTACAATCTATAAGGCGTTCATTCGCCTCAAATTAGAGTTTAACGCACTGGTCCGGTGCTTCCAAGTCCTGATTGCACCTATTAGACAGAATACAATAACGCACGATAAAACTGATAGGTGACTCCAGCATTATCGCTGCTTATCTAAGTGGCGCGCATCCAAAATGTCAAATTTTCTATGACTCTGCCGCATAGATCAGGCTGGATTTGAACGATAGCAAGAGTTATGAGTTATGTTGGCTTTAGGAGCAGTTGTGGCTTGTGGCTTATCCGCAAAGGCGTACGACTTCAGAAAACCCCACAAGAAAACAGGGTTAAATCGCACGTGAGATGACCATCTCCTCGAATAGCTTGTGCAGGATTTCCAATGAGGTATGTGTATGTGTTGAAACCACTTATCGTTGGTATCCATATCATCAAATTCAGGCCAAAGGAAGCTGGTAATCATCAACCTATAGCGCTCATTGTTGATGGTGATGGCCTGGCCAACGTCGTTCTCAAAGAAATATGGACCAATGACCCCACCAGTCCAAAATCCACACCATCAGTGACTTCTTCGGTATGCATTGGACGCTCTTGGATCTTATGTTGATTGGTATCGTTCCAAATTCGACAATTTTGTTTGTCGACGTACCCATTTATCCAGAAATGGACCTCATCGCTGAAGATGATTTTTCGATAATAATTAGAGTCAGTTTCCACCTGCTCCAGATAGCCCATTCAGCGAACACACATCGTTGTCTTTGGTCGTTTACCTTCAGCACCTGCACAGTTGAATTTTATACAGGTGCAGACCCAGGTCACGACTTAAAATTTGCCTAGTTGTGGTCTACGAAAGGCCGAGTTTTTGTGAGCGACGCGAAATCAAGTGCTTCAGACTCTCCTACACGCTCTCACGGACAGCGGCGACGTTTTCGGCAATCTTGCGTTTCGTCCACGTACGGGTGTTGGTGTATCGTTTCCTGAACCAGTGATTATTGCGACCGTAAAATAGACAAAGCCCCCGGAACGATGCCCGAACACCCATTTTGATAAAACAATTTTATCATTTGCTCGTGTTGTTGAACGCTTTTGTCCATCCATGGTGAATTGGCAGAACAGACTGAATAAATGTCAACAATACGCCGCTATCAACTGCCAAAGTTCAGAAGTCCCTATTGGAAGATCCTCTACGTTTGTTTGAAAAGTGGTTTTGGCAGCATTGCAAATGGTAAGTGTGTTACTCCAACACACTTAAATGTGTGTTATCGTTGTAGTCATTTTTTGTGCAATTTAAAGTGTGTTATTATGAATACACTCAAGGAGGGTATATGCAACCTTGCCAGAAACCAAATTACGACACGAACCCATGGTGTGTTGGTTAATACACTGGACTCCCAACCCCGTGATCCCGTGTTCAAATCTGAACATTTTTCGCAGCGAACAAAGAAAAAAGACTCATCTAGTCCCTCGATCTCGGAGCATTTGACGCTTCGAGACTAATCTAGACCGAATTATTGTTCTTTGTGTTTTGTTTGATTGAGGGGTTGAGTGTCTTTGCTTTTTGGTGGCTGCGGGCATTGAGATTTAAACTCGGATCAAGGGGGTTGAGAGTCCACTGTATTAGCCAATACGCCATGGATCCGATTCGCAAATTATTTTCTGGCAAGGTTACATATACATACATAGCTGGGAAATTTCCTATTTGCTTGATTAATTGATCTGGTGTGTTAATTATTAAATAGTGTGTTGCTGCAACACACTTAAGGTGTCATTAGAGTTTTGAAAACACGTCACGGAATATAACGTGTTTTGGTTTTAACACGAATAAGTGTCTCAATTTCAAAGATTAAACGTGTTAAGTGAAACACTTAATCTTAAAGTGTGTCAAATTACACACTTGCTGCGTGTTGTTTAACACACTAGTGTTTGCAGTGATTGCAGTATATGATGGGCAATAATACCGATTCTTATAGCTCCGTTTTACACCAATATCGGATCGAAATCGGAAAAAACCGCTAATTCAGAACTATTTTTGTTAAATTCTATGAAATCCTTATCGGTTTTCTGTAATGTTCCTTTATCTACGAAAGAACAAACCTTTCAATGAACTACTTTGCTTAAAATAGGACAAGCTCTTTATATTGCTTGACAAATTTACGATCATCAAATAAATAACAACTGTCCGGCTAAACGTGATATCTTAATGACTGCCTGATTACTCGAACAATTCCGACCCATAAAACCCATGGGTGACGATTTAGAATCGTCATTTAAATGTAAACGAGTCGCCCCACGTTCCCCATTCATTCCCCGGCTCCTTAACGACTTTTAAGTGGCACCCATACTATAAATTATGTTTGTAACCCATTTCAATGTCTTTCGTTTTTCTTTTTCGTATTTTGCAAAATTTCTTTCTTTTCTTTACTCGCAACGCAAGCGCCTAATCATCCGAAAATAACTTTTACCTTAATATCTAACAGTTTACAAATCTCATGCGACTGTGCGACGGATTGACGCACAGACTCGTAAATCGTAAATCAAAACCAATATGTCAGTGGGTCATCGGTTAGCTCCGCCAGTTATCAGTGTCAAGCTGCATCGCGAAAGAGATTACACGGAACAAAATGTTTAAACAACGCGCGCACCTTGACACCGAGCAATAACATTATGCAAACAACACTCGTATATGAGTAGAATGAATTCTTTTTTGTCGAAATCAAAATGAAAATAACTCGGTGACATCATTATTGTTGAAGTTCAACAAGTTAAAGTGACAGCAGCGACTTTCGCGACGCGTCAGTATCAAAATTCAAATGACAACAGCACATACATACGAGTACTCTGCTGCCAGACTGTTTCTCCAAAAATAAATAAATTGTTTGTTCTGCTTGTCAAATATCAACACTAATCGCTTCGACTAGAGAGCATCTCTAATCTCTCATTCCTTTACACAAATGATACACGTGTGGCGATGATTATGGGCGAAACTGTAAACATTCTGACATGACATTCTTGCTGTCATCAGATTCCTTTTGACAGTTGCTATTCCTCCAGGTTTGCTCGGGTCGTTTTTATGATTTTTTTGTTTTTTTCGAAAATGGAACGTAAAAAGCACTTAACACTTTGATTGACATTTTCGCACCTTTCTGTCCGTAAGAGCGACGTGGAGGAGCTGTCATTCGATATCAATTCTAGTTTCGAATTTTATAAATAAAACCATCTGAGCGTGAAGCAATTTCCCATTAACCCTTTTGCCGGTTGACTACGTGGTCGGACAACCGATGGGTACTTATACGTAAGTGCGTACGTCCATGCGGTTGTGTGTACTATTTTTGGTCTGGCGCTGAATCGATGGAATACGCAGCATTGTAGCCGCATAATGCGATTAAATGGGTGCTATTTACCACTGGAGGTGGAGTGGTCTAGTGGCCTTCTTTGTTGCTTCTAGAAAGGCTGTGAAAAAATATTTTTTGTTTTTTTTTTTTCATTCTATTTTTATCATTGACACTGCATTTACGGGGAAAATATAATTAAAATTGCGCATAAAGGCGTCTGTGGCGTATGTGGTCTTGTGGTAAACAGAACGTGACAATATGGGCCAATGAATAAGCAGTTTAAATGTGATGAAAGGAGGGACTAATTGCTTTGGGTAATCTTATCGTAAAAACATGTGTAACATCCCTGTGTTTTTTTTTTTTTTTTAAAGGACATGAAGGTGCAGGGAGGATGCGCATTGGCGCTGTGACCTTAAATGTAATTCTAAATAAAATCCGCTTTATCCCTTTATGGACGTGTGAGCTCGGGCGAAGCTCAAAACGTTTGAAGAGTTTCAATCAGGGATGTTATTGAGGTAGTTTTCATTTGTCGTGGCATAGTACATAACTTATTGAGTCAATTTAGGAAAGCTTTCTAGCATCCTTATTTACTTACTTACTTACCAGATCGGCAATCCATGGAGAATCTGGGCCTGAGTTATAGCTGCCATCCATCCTTGACGGTCCCTGGCCCGCTGCTTCCAGTTATCAAGACCAAGTTGTATAACATCCGCGATTACTTACTTACTTACTTAGGTGGCGCTACAGTCCGTGGTGAACCTGGGCCTCAACCAACAAGCGTCTCCAGCTGGCACGGTCTTTGGCCAGCTGTTTGCAGCGCCGCACGCCCAGTTGGTTAAGGTCCCCTTCCACCTGCGTGCGCCACCGATGATGCGGCCGTCCTCTGCCGCGCCTTCCTTCCGGAGTGGATTCGAAGACTCTTCGGGTCGGAGCTGTATTTTCCATGCGCTCTACCAGGCCTAGCCACCTTAGACGCTGTATCCGTAGACGTCGTACCAGGTCGGTGTCACTGTACAACCCATACAGTTCTTCATTATATCTTCTCCTCCATACACCGTTTGAACAAACGGGACCGTAGATAGTGCGCAGAATTTTCCTCTCGAAACGACCATCCGCTTTTGTTAAGGTCCAAGCCTCTGCGCCGTAAAGGAGGACTGGGATGATTAAGGTCTTATATAGTGTCACCTTGGTTTTCCGAGAGAGGGTTCTACTTCTCAATTGCCTCTTGCCAACCAAGAGTGATTCTGCGTTTTATGTCAGCGCTGGTGTTGTTGTCGCCGGCCATCAGTGAGCCAAGGTAGACGAATTCCTTGACCACTTCAAAGTTATATCCGCCCATGGTGACGTTCTGGCCAATACGTCGGTGTTGTCCGTCTCTTTTAGATGAAAGCAGAAATTTGGTTTTACCCTCATTAACATTGAGACCCATCTTAGCCGCTTCTACCTCAATGCTTACAAAGGCGTCATTGTCCTCGCTGTGTCCAATCACGTCAATGTCGTCGGCATACGCAAGCAATTGCGTAGACTTGAAATAAATCGTACCTCTTGTGTTGGCCAGTGACTCTTGCACGATCTTTTCAAGCACGATGTTGAAAAAGTTGCATGACAGCGCGTCACCTTGCCTAAATCCTTTTTTAACATCAAAGGTCTCGGTTTGCTTATTACCGACCTTAATGGAGCAGCGAGAATTCTCCATTGTCATCCTGCACAGTCGGACGAGTTTGGCAGGGATGTTAAAACTAGACATGGCTTTGTATAGCTCAACTCCATACACGCTGTCATATGCAGCCTTGAAATCGACGAAGAGGTGGTGAGTGTCGATTTGGTATTCCTGGGTCTTCTCCAAGATCTGCCGTAGCGTAAATATTTGGTCCTTTGTGGATTTACCTGGCCTGAAACCACACTGATAAGAGCCGATCAGGTTATCCACAAACGGTTTCAGGCACTCACACAATACGACAGAGAAGATCTTATATGCGATGTTAAGGAGACTTATTCCCCTATAGTTGGCGCAGTTATCGGGGTCTCCTTTCTTATGAACCGGGCAAACGATGCTGAGTTTCTGCGATTACTTGGTCTTTATACCGGAGATTCGGCCTTCCTCTTCTTCTCGAACTGAATACACTCGAAGTCTAAGTCACTCTTAGCTGGAGCGTTGGTGTTCATGCACTCGATGTGGCCGAGCCAATGTAGTTGACGGATCTTTGCCTTCCGGACTATATCCACACCCTTGTAAAGCTCGCTGTTATGTATCCTCGTCCATTTACCTTCCTCACAGACAGGACCAAATATCCGGCGCTGAATTTTTCTTTCGAAAGAACCCAAAATCAGCTCCGCCGTCCTGCTTATCGTCCAGCTTTCGGCTCCGTTTTGTAAAGCATGATTTTGGTTCTTTCAGGGAGGAATTTTGACCCAAGTTGTTTGGACAAACCGAAGTAGAAACGGTTGCCAAGGGCGATTCTATCCCGGATGACCACTGTGGTGTCGTTCGTGGAGTTTACATTTGCCCCGAGGTAGACAAGGTGGTGAGCGACGGATCGGTTTTTGCTTGACAGCATGTACTTTGTCTTATCCTCGTTGACTTTAAGACCAACCCGTTTCGCCTGTTCTTGATGATGTCGATAATATCCGCGTGTCCTAGCAGTTGGACGGACTTGTAGAAGATAGTGCCTTCCCTGTTGACGCCTGCCCGTCGCACTTTCTGATGGAGCACCAAATTGAAGAAGTCACACGACAGCGCATCTCCTTGCCGAAATCCGGTACATGTTCCAAGCGGTTCATACGTCCTAGACCCGAACTGCAGGGGTCATCACGTATTTTTTAGCGTGGCGCGACACAGCCGGATCAGTTTTTCCGGGATCCCGAATTCGGCCATCACACCAAACAGATCTTCAGGATGAATGCTGTCGTATGCGGCTTTGAAATCGATAGAAAGATGGTGTGTATCGATTCGAAACTCGTTGGTCTTTTCCAGGATTTGTCAAAGTGTGAAAATTTGGTCTATAGTCGATTTGCCGGGCCGGAAGCCGCACTGGTAGCTGTCGATTAGTGCGGAGTAAAAGTGACTCAGACGTTCACACAGTACGCTGGAAAGGATCTTGTATGCGACATTGTGCAAGGATATACCTCTATAGTTCCTTCAAGAGGCAGGATCGCTTTTTCTGTGGATGTCGCAAATAGAGCTGATATTCCAGTCGTCGGGCATGCTTTTATCTTCCCAATTTCTGCAGACAACCTGATGCATGCTTTCTATCAGAACATCGCCGCCAGCCTTGAAGAGCTCCGATGGCAAGCCGCCTTAGGCTGCGGCCTTGTTGTTCTTCAGCTGCTTCTGAAAAGCTGTGCCAACTTCTTCGATGCTGGGTAGGAGGACTACTTCAACAGCTGGAGTTGGTATTTCCTCAGTCCCTACCACTCTCTTTTGGTCATGCTCGTTAAGTAGCTGCTGGAAATCCTGCTGTAATACATCCACTATTCCCTGCGGGTCGGTGACAAGATTACCCTTGAAATTTCGAAGAGCCTATCTTGACGCCTCCTGCAGGACTCGTAGCTTTCTTGTAAAAGGTCCGTATTTTGTGTTTATCCCTAAACTCCTCGATATTCTTGAGCTGGGAGGCAGCGAAGATTGTTTTCTTTTCTTCTGGCTGGGTACTCCTCTCGCGCTGCCTCAATTTTTCTCTGCAGCGCCTTTTGGTACGCCTCGTCCGTTGCTGCCTTTTTCTTCTCACATTCCCCAACCACGGGTTTCTTGTCGGGGGTGGTAGGCAACCTAAGGTGTTCTCGACTACTTCCTTAATGGCTGAGCGGCAATGCAGCCACATACTGTTGACATGTGTGCTCGCCTTTCCCTTAGTTGCTCCCTGTATTCCAATTGAAGTGTAACATGGAATGTCGGCTAAAAATGTCTTTCAATGTGACCATTTTTGAGCTGGGACACAGTGTCTAATCTATCGGCGAACGCTTTGCAAGAGTCTCGGATGACACTTTACGCTTTCGTATATTTTGCATATTTTGTTTCCGACCTTGCTCTCCCAATTGCTCCATATGACGAAGGCGATCGGGTTGAGATCGGATTTTTTTTTTATTAATCCGCGCAAGTTTAAAAGTCATTCTCTTATTTTATTAGACAACCTGGGCGGAGTGCAGATGGTTTGGGTCGTAGATGTTCGTTCACCACTCTCCAGGGGTGGTTGTTCTAGGTTGGACTCGAGAGGAACTCGACTGAATTTTCACGTTGGTTGTACATAGTTCTCAGCAAATGTTCCATGCCATTATGGTTTTATATTAGAACTGCACAAAGAGCATGAAGGCCAATCTTCCGTTGAAATTAAGTCAGGAACGATTTTTTGAAGCTAAGCCTGAATTGTCTTGACTTTTTGATCGGATGCAGAGTTCTGCTGGAAAATCCGACGGATTTAATTCAAATGTTTGGCTGCTTCTAGATGAACTTCGGCCGGGACAAAAACACGCGGGGTGCATCCAGTTAATCCGGCCCAAACCATCATGAACGTAATTTATCCAATTTCATAGCAGAGTGTTTAGGCAATCAAACTCAATCGAATTGCTGCACCATAAACACGAAGGTGTTCATTAGTAAACAAACAATTTTTCAAGTAGCTGCAAGCGAGCCGCTGCTTCAACGCCTTCGATCTTTACAAACTTTTTGTAATTTATAGGGCATGACAATCAGCTTATTCCGACTATTCAGATACAGCTACTCGTAACACTTTTGCTATTGCGCTTCCGCTGCGACATGAATTTTGCTTCAGCTTCCTTTTCACATTCTTTACGTTCTCAGCTGACGTTGCGGCCAAACGACGTCCACAACCGTGTTTCTGTTTATGGTCCGGTGGATGAAGATTCGATTCATGTTTAGATGGTGCAACTCACGAACTATCGTCGAGGTCAATTTGTTGCCAACTAAAGTGCGACACTCAATCATGTTTCATTGACAAGTCTATAGCGTCGCTTGGTGTTGCTTATATCCCAAGATGTAACTTCCACTTGACGGGCAATTAATTGGCCAATAAGCGCTACAGAGCGTCCGCCATTTCGGCTTGGCCGAACTTTCATAGACCTAGATACAAAAGCCTTTGTTTCGCAGTCTTCGAGTGATGCATTAAATTTGGAAGCACCTTAGATGACAACAAAATGGGTAAGGATTTGTATGTTGGCGCTACAGTCCATGAAAGACCAAGGCCGAGCTTTTCTCAATCACCCATGTTATGTGTGATTTTATTTTCCCATATGTAAAAGGGACCTACAATTTATTGCCGATTCCGAACTGCGAATTTCGAGAAGCTTTTCATGACATGGGATTTTGTCAGAACCCCACTGAGGAGAAGCACCCGGAAAACATGACACGGCACGATGCTGTCGGGATTCGATCCCGTGTCATTGGCGTCAGAGCTCAACACACTACCCACTGCGCCACGGCGGGTGGACAGATTTAGCAAAACAATTTTTGGCCTTGGCTTGAGGCATTTAGAAGACGGAGGATGGTACACTGATAGTGCGGAATTGCGGACTTTTAAGATACCTTGTGGGCATCTTACAATATTAACAGAAAATTACACTTTGCGTCGATAATTTATTGTATTGAGCATTAAAATAAATACGGCAACACGCTCTCCGAGGGTCCGTCCGTCCGTCCGTCTGTCACCAGGCTGTATCTCATGAACCGTGATAGTTAGAGAGTTGAAATTTTCACAGGTGATGTATTTCTGTTGCCGCTATAACAACAAATACTAAAAACAATATTTAAGGGGTGCTACAATACAACAGACGTGATTTTCATCCAAAAAATCCCCTTGGTCGCATACTGACCTAAGGTTAGTCGACAATATCCCATAACCAGTAGCAAACTTCCCAGGTTTGATCCCTTTTGTGTCTTCGATGTATTAATCCTAGCTGCAACCCTCTTTTCTATAATTAAGAACAACGTCTCTTTCATATTTTTATATACAGATGGTACGGAACCCTACGAGCGCGAGTCTGACTCGCACTTGGCCGGTTTTTTTTTAAATTGTTGTTGGGAGCCGTGCTCAACTTTTAACAAAGTCGCCTCCAGACCGGGCAAAAAGAGGATGGGAAGCTGTGATATCTAATACGGCGACTGCTACAAGGAGAAAACACAACGCTTATTCGGATGCGGATTTGTTATTAGAGGCAGATTTAGGCAAAAAGTCTTGAGCTGCGGGCATGTAAGCGAACGCCTCATGACAATCCGCATCAAGGCATACTACCGAGGACAAGGATAACGCTACAAAAGACGACTTCTACGATCTCCTAGATAGGACATATACCCAATGTCCCAGTTACGATGTTAAAACTGGGCAACCCTTTGATAGGGTTATTGGCAAGCACAGCCTACACAACACCACATCCGAAAATGGATTTAGGCTGATAGTCTTCGCAACGGGGCGACATCTTTTAGTTGCTTGCACGCGTTTCTCACATCTCAACATCCACGAAGGAACTTGGTGATCTCCGGATCAATCAACCGTCAACCAGATTGACCACATTGCGGCCGATGGCAGGCACGCATACGATATTCTGGATGTACGAACTTTTAGAGGAGCCAACATCGACTCGGACCACTATCTTGTGCAGCCAGTTGCGACTGCGAGTATGCCTGGTCCAGAAAAATCGAGTAAGGCCAGCGGCATACAACGTCGCAATGCTACAATCGCAAGAGACCGCCAGAGCCTATGCCAATCGCGTATCCCTCAAGTTCACGAAAAACCCTCCAACACCTGCTCAGAGCGTACAACACCAATGGACCCGTAGTCAACAAGCCTTAAAGAGTGCTGCTTCTGAGGTACTGGATTTCAAACCGCCACCAACAAGAAACTTATGGTTTGACGACGAGTTTAGGAGGGCACACGCAGCCAAGCAACAAGCCTATCAAGAGGCGCTGCATAGAAGAACTCGTGCTCGTGAGCATTATGAGCAGAAGAGGAGGGAAGAGCATAAGCTTCTCAAAACCGAAAAAAGAGAGCATGAGAAGCTCATGATCGTAGAGATGGAGTAATGCTATCGGGGGAATGACGTTCGGAGGTTTTACCAACGAATAAAACAAACATGCCAGGGATATAAGGCCAGAACGGAAGCCTGCAGGGACGAACATGGAAACTTGGTAATGGATTCACAGTCGGTATTAAGAATCTGGAAAGACTACTTCTGCAGACTGTATAACGAAACAGATCCCGCTGTCAGGTAGAATTACCCTTTCACAGCGGACGATGATAGCAGAGAATTCCGTCCCCATGACCTGGACGAAGTTAGGAATGCCTTTTCTAAGCTTAAGTCCAATAAAGCTGCTGGAGTAGACGGACTACCAGCCGAGCTCTTTAAAGCAGCTGGAGATGACCTGATTGAGAGTATGCACCAGCTCATCTGTAAGATCTGTATGTCAGAGGAATGCATGCCCGATGAATGGAATCTTAGTATCGTTTGCCCGATCCACAAGAAAGGAGACCCCTTTGTCTGCGCTAATTACAGAGCTATAAGTCTTCTGAACACCGCTTATAAAATCTTCTCTGCTGTACTGTGTAAACGCCTGAAACGCTTCGCTAATAAACTGTTTAGTCCATATCAGTATGGTTTCAGGTCCGGAAGTCCACTATAGATCAATTATTCACACTGCGGCAGATCCTGGATAAAACAAACGAGTTCCAGATTGACATCCACCATCTGTTCGTCGACCTTAAGGCTGCATACGATAATATAAATAGAGACGAGCTATATGTCAGACGAGCGCCATGTCTAGTTTTGACATCTCTACCAAGCTCGTCAGACTGTGCAGGATGACATTGCAGAACTCTCGCTACTCCATCAGGGATAAGACCCTTATCATCCCGGTCCTGCTTTAAGTCGCAAAGACATGGACCTTATCGAAAGCGGTTGAGGAGGCCCTTGGTCGTGGAAGAGGACCTTAACCAACTAGGCGTGCGGCACTGTAGACTGCTGGCGAAAGACCGTGCCAGTTGGAGAGGTTTTTTAAAAGGTTTTTTAAAGGAGGTCTAGGTTCACCATGAACTGTAGCGCGAAAAAGAAGAAGAAGAAGTCTGTGTTTTTCTGTTGTCGTATGCATGGAGCAACAAAACCATCGCTATCGGCTTAGAAAACATATCTCAGATCTTTACTTCGGGAGGCAATCGGATGCAAATACGATTAGGTCTGGCAAAAGGGTTAAGCTCCTCTACGTGGGTATAGGCCCCATGGAAGGTAATCAGGTGATTAACAGTCCTGAATCTGATCATTCCCAACCCTTTCTTCTTCTTCTTCTTATACAACCTGAACAACCGAGAAAACAAACAACTGAGATACCGAAGGAAGCTATTATCCCCCCAGAGATGATGAGTAACAGCTGAACACACCCAGAGAGTGAAGACATCTCCGTCATTACATAATTACGTACACAGACCGAGCAACAATTATCCGTTCCGCATCTTCATGGCCCAGTAGACCAGGCGACGACGTCTGTACGAAATTAACTTATTGTTACCATAATTGCTGTGGCCCCGATTATGCCAGCCAGCCTTACAAAATATTGATGCTCTCATGACCTCTTCGCTCCTTTCTGTGTGTCGAGATACCATTTCAGAGCGACGTGCCACGGTTTCAATCTAATGCATAGTCCAACGAACTGGGTATACGTGTCGCTCGAGTGCTTCCGCGATTTGTTGCAACTACGAGTATATGAATAGGTACGAGTGCTCCTGTTACTACGAACACAGGTTATTGTTCCGATTTCATCCGAATTTGTCCTCTCGCCTCATCTAGTATTTCCAAGTCAATGGATTTTCAAAATCCTGGTTGTTTACTAATCCTAACCAGTTTCCCACAGAGCTTTTGTGAATCGACTTAACCCGATTTCAAGCTAATCCAACGCCCCATGTCTTCCACCCCCTCGTTCGCAAGGGTTCAATTCGTTGGTTCTTGTATGGTGTTAACTCGCCGGAAGTGGAGAATAGTGTTGCCACTACACCTCCTCTGCGTCTTGAATCCGTTTTTATTTGTTTGTTCCGAGCGTGCATGCTGTGGGAGTGGAAAGACGTCGGCGAGGAACAGATTATTATGTGCGAATAGGTAATACAAGGAAGCCCTAGTACGTCGGGGGTTTTGTTAGTTGTGTCGCGGCCTTTCGTCGAAGCGTTAAGGCTATAAAACGTCAGGCTTAGGAAGTGGCGGAAGTGAAAATTGGTGTTTCATTTGTATTCGCCCGGGGAATCGCATCAAATCGATTAAATATCGTGTTTCTGTAAAACGCCGTGTTTTCTTGGTTCCGGCATGCTCGTTTGCGCGAAGGTGGGAATGTGGTAAACGGCTTGGCTTTAATGTTGTTTTGCGAAATGAATTTAAAGCTTAGTCGTAGCCTGGGAGAGGGCAAGAACCTTTTGGAGGAGATTAGTGTCTGATATCAGACTATTGATCCTTTTGGCAGGTGCTTAAAGGGCTTCATCGTACATACCTATGTCTAGACTTTACTGCTCTGTCGCTACTGTTGGATACGTTTTTCAATGCGAATGATAATTTGCTGAGTTTATTTTAAAGGAAAATCTAAGAAATATGAGCGAATTTGTTGTTCGAGGCGGACTTAGGCATAGAGTCAAGCTTCCGGCATGTGAGCGAACGCCTCACAACAATCCGCATCAAAGCTATATGCGTGCACGCCCCCACTCGCAGGTAGATAAATCATACGCTCAATGTCCCAGCTAAGATGCCAAGATTGTTCTAAGAGATTCCAGCGCGAAGCTGGGCGAGAAGGATCTCTTTGAACGAGTCGTAGGGAAGCACAATCTACAAGACACCGCGTCCGAAAACGAATTCAGGCTAATAGACTTTGTGACTTTGTAGCTCCTAGTAGCTAGCACACAATCTCCATATCTCAGTATCCATAAGGGATCCTGGCGGTCTCCTGATCAATTATCTGTTAATCGAACGGATCATATTGCGATCGACGCCAGACACTTCTCCAGCATCTTGAATGTGCGAACCTTCCGAGGAGCCAACATTGATTCGGATCATAGCTTTGTTGCAGCCAAGGTACGTATGTATATGGATGTTGCGAACATTGCGGAGTCGAGTAGGACCAGCAGAATTTGGTGGCGTACACAAGTGGAAGAGGACCTCAACCAACTAGAAGTGCGGCACTGGAGGGGTTTTTAAAGGAGGCCCAGGTTCGCTATGAACTGTAGCGCCGAAGAAGAAGAAGAAGAAGATATACATGGGGTTCCACTCTTGTTTCATTCGTGATGAGCCTTAGTTTGGTTGAACCGGCGCGCGGTTGGAATCGCTCGAATACCTACCACCGACTATAAGAAAATCGTATTAACCCATCTAACGCACAAAAATTCCTGTTCACACTTTAACGTCCATTGTTTAATGGTTTTCCATTTTCTGATGTCTACCGAACGCCTAATATAAGTATCAACAGTCTTGTCGGAAACATCCAGATAATCCCGATAATGTCGTTTCCACGAATCCGTTTAAATCAATCGTCTTCCACTCATCATGACCACCTTCTCCGCCATCCCATCTACTACCGATACAAGCTTAGTTACAAGCATAATGTATAAGCAGCTTGTTCTATTAACACCTCAAACTGGTGAGGTTTAACGCCTTTCCACCCATTTCGTAAGTGTCCACCAACTCTGCAGTAAATATTGAACGACGTCCTCCCTGTCGGGCAATCAATTGGTCCTTTAGGTGACAGCCGAGTTTAGGACTGTTTGATGGGTGTGTACGGACGCGATGGTGATTTATAATTCTTGACAGCCTCCAAGTCATAAGGTCGTGTCCTTTCAATGACCAAGTCTGAGTATGTGACATGCGCCTTTCTTGAAGATGACATCTGACGGTAGCTCTGATTGAATCACGTTTCTTTGACCTTGACTCCTTGGAATCGAATTCGAATAGCGCTGACTACGTGAAAATGCCTTAGTTTCGGAAAATAGTAGCCCAAACGACCGTATGAATTCCAACCACCCAGAGGGCATCATACGCCGATCGAACAGGGGCAGGGAGCAGAAGATATTTGTATTTTCGCTGCGGTCGGCGAGGGATAAGCTGTGGCGTGGGGTGCCTTTTCTGCTTTTTGGCTGTGAATCCAATCAATAATCGGTCCGGCGTATGAGTTGAGGGTGTGCACCCGCGTTATAGTCGGTTGCCTGTCAGAAGCTAGTAAGGTCGTTGGGCGGTGGGATTATTTTCGACATCCGTTTGTGGTTATGAGCTTTGTTTCGTTTAACTGCTAAGCGTGGTGGGCCAATATACTCTGGTTGCTCTGGCGATGCTTATAAGTTTGAGTTGTTTTTTGTCGTTTTGTTTGATTTAATTTTTGAATAAATTTTATTGTGGACGTCGGCTTTGACGTGGGTTTATTCTTGTGTGATTTATATTGTTTTTTTGATTTCAGATACTATCTGCTGCTGATGACATTCTGAAAATTCCATCGAGAATATCGGTGAAGGTGAGTTTTTGCTCTTTCTTGTTGACTTCTTGTTTTGCTATTTAAATTGTTTATTGGCAGCGAATGAATACATTTTGAACGGGTTCTGTGGCTGTGGAATGCAGACAGAAAAAGATGGAATTTAGGTTCAATTCAGACAGATAGTTGCCGAATACCGTGAGATACCGTGTTTTTCTCAAGCTTCTGCGTCATCACAGCTTGCTATATGTTCCCTGTAGATGATGTACCAAGAGAGAGTGGTAGGGACTGAGGAAATCCTTACTCCAGCCGCTGAAGTAGCCCTCCCACCAGGCATCGAAGAATTAGGCACAGCTATTCAAAAACTGAAGAACAACAAGAACGCAGACCTAGATGGCTTGGACTGGAGGCGATGTTCTGGTAGGGAGCATGCAGCAGATCATCTGCAGAATTTGGGAAGATGAAAGCATGCCCGACAACTGGAACATCAGCTCTCTTTGCCTATTCCACCAAAAATGCGATCCTATCTTTTGCAAGAACTATAGAGGTATATCCCTGTTAAATGTCGCATACAAGATCCTGCCCAGCGTACTTTGCGCACGTCTAATGCCCTTTTGCACGCCACTAATCGGCAACTACCAATGCGGCTTGCGGCCCTGACAAATCGACTACAGACCAAATATTCACTTACTTATCTATCAGGCCAGCGATCCATGGAGGATCTGAGCCTGAGCTATAGCTGCGGTCGCGGGCACGCTGCTTCCAGTTATCAAGACCAATATGTCTTACATCCGCGATTACTTGGTCTTTATACCGCAGGTTCGGTCTTCCTCTTCTTCTCGAACCAGGACGCTCAGAGTCGAAGACCCTCTTAGCTGGAGCGTTGATATCCATGCGCTCGGCATGCTTCGTCCAGCTTTCGGCCCCGTACAGCAAGACTGGCGTTTTGTAAAGCATGCTTTTGGTTCTTCGAGTGAGCAGTTTTGACCCAAGTTTTTTGGACAAACCGAAGTAGCAGCGGTTGCCAAAGGCGATTCTATGCCGGATCTCCACTGTGGTGTCGTTTGTGGAGTTCAGGTTTGCCCCGAGGTAGACAAGCTCCCTAACCACCTCGAAATGATAGCTGTCAGTCGTTATATTTTGTCCCAGGTGTTGAGCGACGGATCGGTTTTTGCTCGACAGCATGTACTTTGTCTTCAAGACCAACTCGTTTCGCATGATCCTCAGTTGGCGTGAAAGCTTCTACAACGTCACGCTGAGACCGCGCGACGATGTTAATATCATCCGTGTATCCTAGCAGCTGGACAGATTTGTGGAAGATATTGCCTTCCCTGTTGACGTCTGTCCGTCGCACTATCTGCTCCAGCACCAAATTGAAGAAGTCACATGACAGCGCATCTCCTTGCCGAAATCCGTTGCATGTTTCAATCGATGCGGCTTTAAAATCGATAAGGAGATGGCGTGTATCGATTTGAGACTCGGATTTGTCGAAGTGTGAATATTCACAAGAAAGCCAAAGACCTTGCAGGAGGCTTCAGAAAGGGCACCCAGGCTCTTCGAAACTGCGAGGATAATCTAGTCACCGATCCGCAGGGAATAGTGGACGTATTTAAGCAGCACTTCCAGCAGCTGCTTAACGAGCATGACCAAGAGAGAGTGGTAGGGACCAGGGAAATCCCTACTCTAGCCGCTGAAGTGGTCCTCCCACCCAGCATCGAAGAAGTCGGCACAGCTATTCAGAAGCTGAAGAACAACAAGGCCGCAGGCTCAGATGGCTTGCCATCAGAGCTCTTCAAGGCTGGCGGTGACGTTCTGGTAGGGAGCATGCACCAGAGCATCTGCAGAATGTGGGAAGATGAAAGCATGCCCGACGACTGGAATACCAGATCTATTTGCCAAATCCACAAAAAAGCGATCCTACCTCTTGCAAGAACTATAAAGGTATATCCCTGCTCAACGTCGCATACAAGACCCTGTCCAGCATATTCTGTGAACGTCTAAAGCCATTTTGCACTGAACTAATCGGCAGCTACCAGTGCGGATTCCGGTCCGGCAAATCGGGGAAACTGATCCAGTTGTGTCGCGCCACGCTAAAAAATACGAGATGCACCGTGCAACTCGGTTCTAGGACTTCGGAACTGTTTGAAACATGCACCGGATTTCGGCAAGGAGATGCACTGTAATGTGACTTCTTCAACCTGGTGCTGGAGCAGATAGCGCGACGGGCACGCTTCCACGGGGAAGGCACTATCTTCTACAAGTCCGTCCAGCTGCTAGGATAGGCGAATGATATCGACATCATCGCGTGTTCTCGCCCTGACGTTGTGGAAGCATTCACAGCGATTGAAGAACAGGCGAAACGAGTTGGTCTTAAGGTCAATGAGGACAAAACGAAGTACATGCTGTCAAGCAAAAACCAATCCGTCGCTCACCATCTGGGACAAAATATAACAATTGACAGCTACAATTTCGAGGTAGTTAAGGAGTTTGTCTACCTTGGGGCAAACATAAATTCCACAAATGACACCACAGTGGAGATCCGGCATAGAATCGCCCTTGACAACCGCTGCTACTTCGGCTTGTCCAAACAACTGGGGTCAAGACTCCTCACTCAAAAGACCAAAGTCATGCTTTACAAAACGCCCATTCTGCCAGCCTTGCTGTACGGAGCCGAAAGCTGGACGATAAGCAGGACAGCGGAGCTGATTTTCGGTTCTTTCGAAAGAAAAATTCTGCGCCGGATATTTGGTCCTGTCTGTGAGGATGGTGAATGGAGAAGAAGACACAACCGCGAACTCTACGAGCTGTACCAAGATGTGGGTGTAGTCCGGAAGGCAAGGATCCGTCGACTACACTGGCTCGGCTACATCGAGCGCATGGACATCAACGCTCCAGCTAGGAGGGTCTTTGACTCCGAGCCTCCTAGTTCGAGAAGAAGAGGAAGACCGAACCTCCGGTATAAAGATGTAAGACATCTTGGTCTTGACAACTGGAAGCAGCGTGCCCGGGACCGTCAAGGATGGAAGGCAGCTATAGCTCAGGCCCAGACCCTCCATGGATTGCCGGCCTGATAGGTAAGTAAGTAAGTTTGTTCTTACTGAAAGCCATAATACATGGAAAACAATTTAATTTTGGTTATTATGTTACATTTTTGAAAAGAAACTTGTATTTGGCCCACCCTGTATCTCCATCGCCGCTCTAAATTTATTCAATCATGCGTTGCAATGACGCACACGTTATGGATTAGCAACTAAACAACATTCTTAGATTCTTTTGATAATTATGACTAATTACAACCGTGCCAAATTGAATTCCACGATTCTTACGATTACAAGTGATCCGTTTGGCCTTTTCCAATACCTCTACTTCGAACAAGACCACAAACAACAGACTTTCCACTTTAATCCTCCTATGTCATTAGTCCCGTTCAAGAGCAATTTGCAAAAGATACTCCAAAACATTCCTAATCCCATGCGCAATATTCCAAGCCATTCACCTCTGTAGTTTCCTCATTTATCAAATCATCAACAGATGACTCCATTCGATCGGCCGTCCTAATGATCGTGTCTCGACCAAAGCAAAACATAAACACCTTTCCCTCCTCCGAGCACAGCATTCCATTAATCCAATTAATATTCACATCTGTCACTCGTAACATGTGTAAAGAATTGAAATTCAAGCGACGTAATCAGACGCCAGCTTGGGTGGCGCGCCACAATTGAAAATCCACACTTGAATTGAAAGGCCGCTCATATCTCACCTCCTCGGGTGTGAGGCACCTGTCATTTGGGACGCTGCCGCCGTTGTCGTTGTCAGGACTGGTGTGTTACTTTTAATTATCATTTAAAGATAAAGGCACTCTTATGCCCTCCCGTGGAACGAATGATCGACAATATCATGGAGTATCAAGTGCGTGCCAGCCTATACCATAGAGACCATCTTCTCGGTACTTACCCCAACTCGGAATGGTCTTGAGTGAGCACTATGTATTCGATTTTCTAGCTCGTCGTACATCTTACGTATCCCGAAGTTTGATTGAAAGATATGTGCCAACTACTGTGGTCGTCAGATGCGCCCTCGACTGAGTGTAAATAAACATCACCGACATACCCGACGCGCACACGTTCGCTACAGATATTCGATGGTTATCTCATGTTGGCCCACTTGAATGTACGGACGGACGTCCAGCATGGTTTCGGTAGATAACATGGAGCAAAGCCAGTCAAAAAAAAAAAATCGTCTTCGTTTGAAATTGCATTCCGACATGACAAATGGTTTAATTCGATTTCGAATCGAGTTATTCGTGATGTGTGTGAGTTTGTGGATTGATTTGCCATAGAAGCGTGACGTGTTCTGCCTCTGTTGTTGCTGGATATGAAGCTGTCAACAATGTTTTGACGTTACATTGTCAGCAGAGGCCGTGGATACTACTGGCGTTTTGATTGTTCTCTTTGGTTAGCCAATGGAGGTGAAGCTGTTTGGGGATTTATTGGTATTTTGTCGTAAAAGGCGAGTCATTAAATCCGTGACGGTCGTAAAGTTCGCGTGTAACGTTTGCCGAAACCCATCTGGAACGTTGAGACTTGAAGGTGCCGGACTTTGAGAGAGATTTGAGTTGCGAGACCGTGAATGACAATTAGCATAACTCCGTTTTTGTTCCTTATCTTGTGTCTTTCCGGCGCTTATCTGCATGACAGTGCAATTGGTATGAAATGGTCTTACTTTATGGCCAAAAGATAAGTGTTGGGCTCCTAAGAAGTCTGTCGACAGGTTCGTTTCCCATTGAATTTCAGTTGCAAATTTTGTGCAGCTATTGTAAGTACGATTAATGTCTTTGTAGCATAATCGTAATAAGCGACAAAAGAATATTAGTTGGAAACCGCAAATGCAATCCAAAATACACTACGCGCCTTATGTATAGACCAAAGCGTCTTATAAACTTCCCAGTGGGAAGTTATTGTAATGGGGCCGATTTTGCGAATTCGAAATTTTGACATATCTCTTCGTGTCAAGGTCACCAGAATCCAAATCCAAGGTTTTCATAGAGATGTATGTGTGTGTGTGTGCGTATGTGCGTATCGGAATTTTCGCCTCGATTATCTCGAGAACCAAAGATGATATTGACATAAGATTGGGTTAATTCCACGCGTAATTACGCAGCTTAGAGCGTTTTCAAAAAATAGGCAAAAAAAAAAATTAACAAAACGCGGAAGCCCCAAGCGTTCCCCATCTAAGTACTAACCGCGCCTGATCCTGGTTGATTGCGGTGATCGGATGATACATATGAGATTGCTCGGACAGTATATGGTTGGGTAGGTAGGTAGGTAGGTTCGTAGCCTTCCCAGAATTGAGAAGAATATACATAGGCCAGGGAGGCCCGTTGTGCAGCCACAAGGGGGGTTTATCCCCCTATTCGTGGAACCATTTTGCTTAACATCTATTAGGTCGTTAAGGAAGTAAGATCCTAGGTATCGTATTCTGATTGTGCAGAATGCTGGGCAGGCCCAGAGAAGGTGGTGAATGGACAGCTTCTGCAGAAATCATTCGGAACCATTCCTAGTTTTTGCGCGTGACTGCCAATAAGGCAGTGTCCTGTGATGACACCGATGATTTTGTGGATATCAGTTCTTCTTTGGGTTGAGCCTGGGCCAGATTTGCCTGGTGATGAGGCAAGTATGTCCCTGGGTCCATCTCAGGTTCGTCTCGGCCCTGGCGAAATTCGCAAGATTATGTTTAATATTTGCAAGAGGTATTCCCTCACAAGCCACGATTGATTGTAGCGTCGTTCCTTGTCTGGCGAGTGTGCCCGCTTCCTCATTTCCTGGATTGTCGCTGTGTCCCGGTACCCAGATAAGTTGTATGTAAAACTGTTCGGCCGTCTCGTTAAGAGATAGGCGACAGTCGGGGCTAGTTTTTTGATATGTAAACATAGGACTCCGAGAGCACCGTGGCGCAGTGGGTAGTGTGTTGGCCTCTGACGCCGATGACACGGGATCGAATCCCGACACAGCCATGTCATCGAACGTGTTTTTCACGGTTTTTCTCCTCAGTGGGGTTCATGAAAAGCTTCTCGAAATTCGCCGTTCGGAACCGGTAATAAACTGTAGGTCCCTTTCACCTATGGGAAAATGAAGTCACACACAACATGGGTTATTGAGAGAAGATCAGCTCAGGTTCTTCATGGACTGTAACGCCAACATACATATATACATACACATAGGACTCCAACGACTTTAAGGCTGCTTGAGGATCCGTGAGAATACGGATATCCGTAGTGGATATCACGTTCCACTTCAGCCAAGACAAGGACTCCTTTATTGACAACAGTTCTGCCTGGAAGACGCTACAGTGATCGGTAATTTTAGAGCTTTATTCAGCTTTAGTTGTTTGCAGAATACTCCACTACCCACTACTCAAAGACCCGTCAGTGTAAAAATCCACGGTAGAATCTTTTCCGCCATCCCCCATCTGCGTTTATAGGTCCGAAAATCACACGCAAACTCATTCTCTCGAAACTGCCAATGACTCTCTCATCCGCTTTTGATAGTGTCCATGTTTCTGGGCTGTACAGAAGGACCGGGATGGTAAGGGATACGTACGAAACCAAGGCAGACGAAACTACCTCAAACGTCGGTGGGGAGGGTCTTTTTTTGATGACAGCATTAATTTAGTTTTGACATCATCTACTGCCAATACCCATAAACGCCTCATTGACATCTCGCTGTGTTTCTCCAATTATGTTCATGTCATCCGCGTATGCGAGGAGTTGTGAGGACTTGAAATAAGGCTTGCATCTTGTGTTTCAACTACGATATTGAAGAAATCACACGACAACGCATCGCCCTGCTTAACTCCATTTTTTGATATCAAAACTATCGGTCAGGTCTTCGCCGATTCCGATGGAGCAGCGAGCATTCTCCAAAGTAATCCTGCATAGTCTGACGAGTTTAGCAGGCATGTCGAAGGTAGACATGGCGTCGCATAGCTCGCCTCTAGTTATGCTATCGTGTGCGGCTTTGAAGTCGACAAATTGGTGGTGAGTGTCGACTTAAAATTCATTGGTTTTTTCAAGGATGTGCCGTAGTGTGAAGATTTGGCCCATGGCGGACTTCCCTGGCCTGAAGTTACACTGATGAGGGCATATCAGCTTATTTACAAAAGGCTTCAGTCGTTGTAAGCGTTGTTAAGGAGACTTATTCCTCTGTAATTGGCGCGGTCAAAGGGATCTTCTTTCTTGTGGACCCAGCATACGAGGCTGAGACTCCATTCCCCGAGCAGTCTTTCTTCTGACCATATCTCACAGATGAGCTGGTGCATGGTCCGTATGGGCCAGCAACTTTATTCGGCTTGAGTTTCGAAATGGCGATCTTAACTTCGTCAAGGTCAAGGGGATGGAATTCTTTGCGAACTTCGTCGCTGTTTGAATGCTTCTGCACTCGTCATCGAACCAGGTGTTTCTTCGTGGTGGAGCCTTGAGACTCAAAACTTCAGGTGTAGAGTTTTTTAAGGGCTTCTTTGCAAGGGTTCCATTGTTGTTCTGTTAATTGCATGGGGAAAAGCACGATCGGTTTCTGGCGATAGTAGCCTTCTGCCGTCATAACTTTGTATTCTTACTCTACTCCGCTGTGTTCGTGATATACGTAGGCGCATCTTGGCTACTATAAGATAGTGGTTCGAGTCGATGTTAACTCCTCGGTAAGTTCGAACGTCAAAAATAGTGGAGGAGAGCCTGTCGTCGATCGCGTTGTGATCAATCTGGTTAGTGATTGATTGATCTGGCGATCGCCAGGTGCCCTTGTGTATATCGAGGCGGGGGAAGCGCGTACTGGCTAGAAGCAGATTTCGTCCCGTATCAAGATCGGGATCGTTATGAGACGCTCGCTCACATGCCGGAAGCTTAAGACTTTTCGCCTTAGTCCACCTCGAACAACAAACCCACAGCCGAACAATCGTTGTCCTCTCTCCCTATAGTGGTTGCCGTAGTAGATGTCGCAGTTTTTCATCCGTTTTAAGTTCGCTTTATAGTGGACTTGGGCGTCCGCAAGCTGTTCAGCTGCACGTGGTCTCTTAAGAGACCTAACATTCCACGTACAGAGCCGAGTGTCGTTGTCCCTTTTTCGTTTCTTGCAAGGGTCGTCAATATGTGCTTCTTTTTATCCTAAAGTTGGTCAGAACTCTGTAAAAGAAATGGAAGATACAAAATTTTGTACAGACGCAACCCCTGATGAATGGTGTTGCTCTAACATTCCAAATGGGCTACTCTCAGTTCTTGAGACATCTAGCCCTCTAATCAGGCCTCCTTTCTAATTTTGAATTGGGGAACTAGGCTTGGCATTTACGGTTCATTAACCGTCATACCATATCGTCAAAATGGTACTCAGCTTCTTAACCATACTCTTGCTCGCCTCATTAGAGACTTCTGCACCTTGAATTATGTCGAATTGTTACAAAATGCTAAATTATTCTCAAACTTCATATCGGTCGATTACCTAATCTTGCCGGTAGTACTCGTACTCATAATCAATCAAGAGTCAAAAGCTAAACGGACACGAAACAACCTTGAGCACGTCACCAAGCTGACTGAGCCTCTATCCATCTAGCTCAGCGGGTGACAAACCATTCCAAGACAGGTGCATGTTCATGCGTCAACCGCCTCCGTAAGACATGAACACGCTGAACATGACTTCAACTCATTTGCAATTACATAATTGAATCGAATTAATTGCCACTAATAGCCGTCATGGAACAAGTGCCGAACGATTAGATATGAATCCCCATACCTGTGCTGCCTGCTACTTCATTAACATGTAAATAGCATTCCTCGCAGCCCAACCTATCGGTTATTAGTATCTGACCGGCATATCGTTCCTAATCCATCTCGATACAAAAATGAGAAACATTATCACATCATCGCGCAAATGCATCTGTCAATACCGAAATTCCACTTCACATCAGCGTGACTGCCCTAAATGGCTGAACAAATAGCGCGAAGAATAATGAACAACCAAATGGTAAGTGAGCAAAGAGCAGCTCCATTGAGCTACCGGACAATTCAGCCAACAAGCCATTAGTCTAATGACCAACACCCATCATTCTATGTATAAGGTGCAATGGAATTGAGAGTTACAAAACTCCATCGCCAAATAGAAGCAAACGGAGCCTGGTGTGCTTAATTAAATGCTACGACGTGAGATGGATCCGCAATCTGGACGAAGCACGTCCGCAATTCGATTTCCCACCGCATGCAGTTGTATACTCATAGCTAGTGTACTGCAACCAATGAATTGAAACGAAACTTTTGGATTATTGCCAAAAGAGAGTGGCGAAATGGAGAAATGGAAGTTGTGGTTTCGTTACTCCCTTCGGTGTGCCACAGAATACTCAAATGTCAAAACCTAAGTCTATTGGGCTCAGCTGTACTGTCATTGCTTCCTTTTGCGTCATAATGTGGCATCAAAATATTTCTGTGGCTATGTGGTTTGTTTGACGTTGTTTTTATGGAGGACGACAAAGAGCGGACATGGGGATTGACATTGCGGGAAGTTTGCTGACCCAGAAACGTGATCCAAATCGCTATTTCGATGGAATTGGCTTTGAGGTTGTCTTTGAAGTGTCAATAGATGACTTGATACACATGAAAGTATCATCTAAACACATGCATATGCGTGGTTTTATGAATACCAAGGCTTCCATTCTGATGGTGGGTGCAATCAGACTGATTGAAATGGGATTGGTGCCATTTGGACCAGCAGACTTGATGTCATCATCCTAATGGAAGTCGTAAGAATTAGGGTGTCCTTACTACACAGTTTATTTTGCTTTAGAGCAGCAGACAACGAATTTCTATTGGTGTACCTCTAGGTTGTATGCTAGGGCCATTTCTATTCATTCTTCTCAACAATGTGTCGTGCTGAATGCATTGAATTTTCTAGTCCAAATCAAGACCTTAAATGCACTCCTTTTGAAAGTACTCCCATTCCACATCGTGAAAACGAAGCCCTTAAATAAGGACTCGATAGATAACCATCTAAAATGACGCTAATAGCCTACCCCTTCCGTATACACGTCCACACACCCAATCCGTACACGAATTCCTTACAACTCGACCGAACACGCAAAACTCATTAGAGCTTATCCCCAAGAAACCAGGTAACCACAAAAAAGAAAAGTAAAGACCCATCTCCCGCAGCTCGAATGGATATCCATAACCTACGACGAAGCATGTTGATGTATTTGGAGCCTAAATGCCTCCCATAATTGTGCATTTATGAAATCTCAACAACAAAACATGCAAGCACTCGGCCTCCACTCGAATTTCTTTTGCGAGCAATTATCCCCGAGAAATGACATTGCCACCATGCGAGTGCAAAAGCCGGAAGTCAGGTCGAAAAACCTATTGGAGAATGAACATAGTTAAGAAACAGGACCGCCCTTGCATGCAACCATGATGATGATGGTGGCGCACTATGCAGTGTAGAAACGTCAACCTAGAGGCTGTTTGGTGTGTAAGGAACTTCCTGAATCCTCAACTCTTAACTTTGACTAACCGATTGTACATTTTGCCACAAAAACTTGCTCGTTTCGGGGATAAGCTACTTCATATGCCATACGTACGTATACCCTTCTTCGTACATATGGTTAGTTGTCGGGGGATAGCGTGTGTGTACTAAATCACGCACACAAACTTCTCGCAAAGAATCAGGAACAAGCCAAACCAGACAAAGAATTATCCTTCAAGCATCTGGCGAAAAGTTTTCTTTATCGTATGACATTTGTCAGAAAAGTTATCGACATCCCAGAAGCTCTAAAACAGTCAATAAGGTCCTTCCGCCTTCACCATCAATCTCATATTCGCGTTACCTTCATACTTTCGCATCGGTGTGGTGTGAAAGAGGATTTCGGCGAACACAAAGTGAAATAAGACGTTTCAGGCTCATGTTCCCCGAGGAGACGTGAATTACCGGAGTCATTTGATCCTTCCAGGCCATGAAAAAAAGTCAGAACAGTGCTTTGGGTGACAAGGATGTGTGTGTGTGTGTATACTTGCATGATTGTTTATGTCCTCCTGCTGAGTGATTTTATGAGATTCGCGTTCCAAGTCGTTTATGTCGTTCACCGCATAGACAAGTGACAGAGGCTTGACGAGATGGATGTGCAATAATAATGAGCAGCTGAACAGGGAACAGAGTGAAAAGGTCAGAGGAGAAATATGTATGCTAAGACAAAGGTCGTGACGGCATCACCTGGCGAAAGAGGGACGGGTCCATTACCCATACCCTGCCTTTGTAAGAGGAAAGTATTTTTGGTTGTTAATTAGTTAGGACGTGCTATCAAAATGTCAATTTCTGGGACACACGCCGCCGGGGTTATTCCGGTAAGAAGCGGGCCGGATAGAATTCGAAAGGCTAAAGGTCCAAAATGATGGTAAACGACTACCAAAGGCCTCGTCAGGGTATCGTATCCGACATGCACTGGCCCGCATAAGCATCCGCTTATTCGGATGCCGATTTGTTATTGCCTAAGTCTACCTTAGGCAAAAAGTCTCGAGCTTCCGGCATGTAAGCGAACGCCTCATGACAACCCGCCTCAAAGCAAAATTCGCAAACATCAGCCTAATTTGCGCTCACGCCTCCTAGATAAGACATATGCCCAATGTCCCAGTTACGATGTTAAAATCGTACTGGGAGACTTTAACGCGAAACTGGGCAAGGAAGTCGCTTTTGATAGGGTCATTGGAAAGCACAGCATACACAACACCACATCCGAAAATGGTTTTAGGCTGATAGACTTCGCAACGGGGCGAAATCTTCTAGTTGCTGGCACACGTTTCCCACATCTCAACATTCACAAAGGGGCTTGGCGATCTCCGGATCAATCGACCTTCAATCAGATTGACCACATTACGATTGATGGCAGGCACGCATCCGATATTCTGGATGTACGAACTTTTAGAGGAGCCAATATCGACTAGGACCACTATCTTGTGGCAGCCAATTGCAATTGCGCGTATGCCTGACGTCGCAACGCTACAATCGCATGAGACCACCAGGGCCTATGCCAATCACGTCTTCCTCAAGTTCTCGGAAAACCCTCCAACACCTGCTCAGACCGTACAACACCAATGGACCCGTTGTCAACAAGCCTTAGAGAGTTCTGCTTCTGAGGTACTGGGTTTCAAACCACCACCGACAAGAAACTCATGGTTTGACGACGAGTGTAGGAGGGCACACGCAGCCAAGCAGCAAGCCTATCAAGAGACACTGCATAGAAGGACGCGAGCTGCTCGTGAGCATTATGAGCAGAACAGGAGGGAGGAGCATAAGCTTCCCAAAACAGAAAAAAAAAAGCCTGAAAGGCTCGCGATCGTAGGGAGAGATGCTATCGCAGGAATGACGTTGGGAGGTTTTATTAACGAATAAAACAAACTTGCCAGGCATATATGTAAGGCCAGAACGGAAGCCTGCAGGGACGAAAATGGAAACCTAGTTGTGAATTCACAGTCGGTACTAAGAATCGGAAAAGACTACTCCTGCAGACTGTATAACACCGATGACGAAACAGATCCCGTTGTCAGGCAGAATGACCTTTCACAGCGGACGAAGATAGCAGAGAATTCCGTCCCTCCCTCTGATCTACACGAAGTTAGGAAAGCTTTTTCTAAGCTTAAGTCCAACAAAGCTCCTGGAGTAGACGGACTACCGGACTGCCAGCCGAGCTACGACACCGTATCGGGTGAGCATTTCGGATCTACCAAGATCTTCAACAAACTGAGAAGCCGGTTCTATTGGGTTGGAGCAAGGAAAGACTTTGAGCTTTATTGCGCTGCATGTGATACGTGCGCAGCAAAGCGGGGCCCGCAAATAAGAACGCGATCAAAGCTGCAGGTTTGACTGTGCGGTGATGACATTGGAGAACTTTCGCTACTCCATCGGGGTCGGAAGCGACCTAACCGATACCTTTTATGTAAAAAAGATTTTAGACGGGGCGACACGCTATCGTGTAACTTTTTCAACATCGTCCTTGAGAGGATGGTGCAAAACTCACTGGTCAATACGAGGGGCACCGTCTTTTTCAATTCCGTACAACTGCTCGCATATGCCGATGACATTGACATAATTGGACGAAGTCAGCGAGATGTCATGGAGGGACTGGCGGCAAATGAGGGTAAAACGAAATATGTATATGCTGTCGTCGGAACAGGACACGAACAACCGACGTCTTGGCCAGGGCCCTCATATTGGCAGGTATAATTTCGAAGTAGTCAAGGACTTCATCTACCCAGGCTCCGCAATGACATGCAGCAATGACATCAGTGCCGAAATGAAACGCAGAATAACTCTTGCCAACCGCTGTTCCTTTGGGCTTGGGAGGCAATTGGGAAGCAGAGCCCTCGAAAAACCAAGGTGACCATATACAAGACCCTGATCATCCCGGTCCTGCTTTATGGCGCAGAGGCCCTTCATCGTTTTGAGAGAAAAATTCTGCGTACGATTTTCGGCCCGACCTGCATAGATGAGGAGTGGAGGAGAAGACTTAATAGTGAACTGCTCGGGCTGTACAGCGACATGAACGTAGCACAGCGTCTTCGGTCATGCTGAACGCATGGAAAACACAGCTCCGGCCCGGAAGGTCTTTGAATCCAACCCCGAGGGGTGACGCGGTCGAGGACGGCCAAATTTAAGGTGGGACAACCAAGTGGAAGAGGCGCTTAACCAACTAGGCGTGCAGCACTGTAGACTGCTGGCGAAAGACCGTGACAGTTGGAGAAGTTTTTTAAAGGAGGCCCATGTGGCCTTGACCTGTAGCGCCGAAAAAGAATAAGAAACGACCAGGATTCGGTGGTTGGTCTGAATTTCATTTGTTCATATCGCGTCCTTGTTACTCACAGAAAGCAGATTCCTATGAAGGACTCTAGTGGTGACGATATGTACTCCTTTAACAATAAGTCCTTCTTTACTAAAAGTGGAGTAGCATCCTTTGAACATCACTTCAGAAAGATCTACAAAGGACACATTAGCATCTGATATCATTAGATAAGTGTTCCTTTGATCCTTGGTCGGTAACCTGCATTACTTTAACTTCCGTCGTGTCGTTTTTAGTCAACAGCTATTACTTGAACACCTGTAAATGGGCTCTAACTTTTGTATTGCTCTCTAGAAATAAAGGACTGCACCAATTCCACATCAGCTAACTTCAAAGGAAGCATCTATTCGCCTAAGTGAGTACATATCACATGGATCTTTCTTGAGTGAGAAAGCTAGAAACAGATAGCCCTTACGCGAGGGTATGTTGGCAGTACAGCCTATTTAGAGTAGGTCAGGCAGAAGGAAGAAAATGAAAACAAAAAAAGGAGAAAAGAAAACCAGAAGAAACGAGGTCATACTAAGGAAAAGAACAATCGAAACCATGAAAGGCAGAAGAGCGGAAGAATGAATTGACAAAAGAAAGGCCCAAGCACAATGCATCACATACGCATAGTGATGGCAAAGAGGAAGCGCCACAATCCTACATCCAAACAAGGATCTAGGCAAAGAAAGGAAAAGTCAAAGAAGACGACAGACATTTGACTCAAATTATGCAATGCAATATGGACGGATGGATGACTATGGAGGAGCAGCAGGAAACCATTTGGCTACATATAAGCATGAAACCGTTGACACGCTCATAAGTTAAATCCTTTCACAGATGACGAACGATGGGAATGGGAATTGTCTTTTTCGTTACTTTTTTGTCGACTGTAGAAACTGCATTTTCAGGATGTAATTCCGCATCGTTATATCCTGTGAATATCGTGTGTCGGGGTTCTCGACTCGAGGCAAATGGGATAGAAACTGAATTCCCCCGGAAGACTATAAAGCATCAAAACCTTAAATTCAATTTTTCTCATCCGGCAGTGGAGTCCTTGCTGGTTTTAAGGTTGTCCCTTATTTCCTTGCTCCTCTTTTTGGTGTTTTTTTCCCCAAGAGATAGGGATATCGGGCAAATGCTTGATAGAAAATATATCTTGTGGCCCTGTTGTGACTTCCTTTCCTCGCCTCATCGTGTTTCATTCCAGAGGTATGAAGACGAGACGAGTGGAAAAGTGTCAAACGTAGATATTTTCATTTCATCGATAGTTCGCATTGAACGAGCACGAGAAGGATGAGTTGGATTTGCCCGAAGGGTGAACGTCAGTTTTGTGACAATAACATGAGATTTAGTTCGTAGTATGCTAGGATGTGTTTCTGTTTTTAGCATTGTCACTGTATCGTTGGCTTCGGAAGGCATTTGAGTGGAAAATTGGAATACCTGGATTGGTTGTTAGGTTGCTATTGAGGTGACAGTCAATTAACAGGTTTTTTTTGTTAAGGATTTGTCGAGTTGGTAATGTAAAGGGACAACACCAACCGAGTGTGATGTAACATCATCAGGGCAAGTTTTTGGGCCACGTTTTGAGAGGAAATTCCTTAAATTCTTCAACCGCTTCTCTGCAATTTTGAGAAGATTCTTTTGACTAGCATACTACAGGACCAGATAGGAAACTGTATGATGAGAAAGAAAAATTGCGACATTTATTACAGCTGTCACAAAAGTTTGCGCTTACTGGGGTGCGGAGGTCGAAGGTCATCGACTTTAAACCCATGAGTGATCGTCTGGCTGTGGTCCGCATCAAAGGCAGATTCTATAACATCAGCCTTACATGTGCACATGCCCCTACCGAAGAGGTTGAAGACCCTATCAAAGAGGACTTTTATGACTTCCTGGGCAACGCCTATGGAGCTTTCCGTAGTACGATGTTAAAATCGTACTCGAGGACGCCAAAATTGGCAGAGTGATCGGAAAGCACAGCCACCACGATACAACAACAGATAACGGCTTCCGACTGACGGACTTTGCGACAGCTCGTAATGCGGTGATAAGTAGCACAAGATTCGAACCGCCAGCTGTCCTGCTTATCATCCAGCTTTCGTCTCCGTACAGCAAGACTGGCAGTACGAGCGTTTTGTAAATCATGACCTTGGTCTTTCGAGTGCGGAGTTTTGACCCAACTTGTTTGGACAAGCCGAAGTAGCAGCGGTTGCCAAGGGTGATTCTATGCCGGATCTCCACTGTCAATTGTTATATTTTGTCCCAGATGGTGAGCGACGGATTGGTTTTTGCTTGACAGCATGTACTCCGTTTTGTCCTCATCGACCTTAAGACCAACTCGTTCGCCTGTTCTTCAATCGCCGTGAATGCGTATCCTAGCAGCTGGACGGTCTTGTAGAAGATAGTGTCTTCCCTATGGACGCGTGCCTGTCGCACTATCTTCCAGCACCAGGTTGATGAAGTCACATGACAGCGCATCTCCTTGCCGATATCCGGTGCATGTTTCAAATGGTTCCGAAGTCCTAGAACCGAGTTGCACGGTGCATCGCGTGTTTTTTAGCGTGGCGCGACAGAACTGGATCAGTTTTACCGGGATCCCGAATTCGGCCATCGCACCAAACAGTTCCTCACGATGAATGCTGTCGTATGCGGCTTTGAAATCTATGGAAAGATGGTGTGTATCGATTCGAAACTCGTGGGTCTTTTCCAGGACTTGTCGAAGTGTGAAAATTTGGTCTATAGTTGATTTGCCGGGCCGGAAGCTGCACTGGTAGCTGCCGATTAGTGCGGTGCAAAATGGCTTTAGACGTTCACACAATACGCTGGACAGGATCTTGTATGCGACATTGGGCAATGATATACCTATATAGTTCTTGCAAGAGGTAGGATCGCCTTTTTCGTGGATAGGGTAAATAGAGCTGGTATTCCAGTCGTCGGGCATGCTTTCATCTTCCCAAATTCTGCAGATGATCTGGTGCATGCTCCCTACCAGAACATCGCCGCCAGCCTTGAAGAGCTCTGATAGCAAGCCATCTGAGCCTGCGGCCTTGTTGTTCTTCAGCTTCTGAATAGCTGTGCCGACTTCTTCGATGCTGGGTGCGAGGACAACTTCAGCGGCTGGAGTTGGGATTTCCTAAGTCCCTACCATTGTCTCTGGTTCATGCTCGGTAAGCAGCTGCTGAAAATGCTGCCTAAATACATCACCATTCCCTGCGGGTCGGTGACAAGATTACCTTCACAGTTTCGAAGAGCCTGGGTGCCCTTTTGGAAGCCTCCTGCAAGGTCTTTGGCTTTCTTGTAAAAGGCTCGTGCTTTATGCTTATCCCTAGCCCCTCGATATCCTGGGAGGCTGCGACGGTTCTTTTTTTTGCCGCAGTAGTTTTTTCTCCTCCCTTCTTCTGGCTCGGTACTCTTCTTGCGCGCCCTGGTTTTTCTCTGCCGCGCCTTTTGATACGCCTCGTCGGTTGCTGCCTTTTTCTACTCACACTCGCATCATACAACGGGTTTCTTGTCGGGGGTGGTAGGTATCCTAAGGTAGTTTCGGCTATTTCCTGAATGGCTGAGCGGCAATGCATTGGCATTTGTATTCGACGTAGGCATACCGTAGAGTCTTTCGCTCAGCTGCTCCCTGTAGACTATGGTAACTTCCGGTGTGCTCAGGCGCACAATGTCGAACCTCCTTCCGGTGGGCTGGTGCAGCTTTCTGACATTGGACGGTCGAGCTCTGAATCTTGCTGCTACGAGGAAGTGGTCAGAGTCGACATTTGCCCCTCTGAATGTTTGCACATCCAGGATGTTTGAAGAGTGCCTTGCGTCAATGAGTACGTGGTCGATTTGGTTGGCGGTTCGACCGTCCGGAGATCCCCAGGTTGCTGTGTGGATTCGCTTACAAGGGAATCTTGTGCTACTTATCATCGCATTACGAGCTATCGCAAAGTCCGTGAGTCGAAAGCCGTTATCTGTTGTTGTATCGTGGAGGCTGTGCTTTCCAATCACTCCGCCAGTGGTGTTCTCATTACCGATTTTAGCGTTGAAGTCCCCGAGTACGATTTTAACATCGTACTACGGACAAGCTCCGTAGGCGTTGTTCAGGAGATCATAGAAGTCCTCTTTGATAGGGTCTTCAGCTTCGTCGGTAGGGGCGTATGCACATGTGTATAAGGCCTCTGATGAGGATCACAACCAGGCGATGACTTATGGGCTTAAAGTCGATGACCTTCGACCTTAACCGCCTTCCCACGACAAATCCGCACCCCAGTAAGCGCAAACTTTTGTGACAGCTGTAATAACCGCAGTAATATCCGCCTTGTACTGCGTGAGGATTTCTTCTAATTTATGAGCAGCTCCAGGAGTGTACAGGGTTCTGACATTCCAGGAGCATACTCGCAAATCGTGTTCCTTTTTCGTGCGTTGGCGTCGTCGAGTATCCGTCCGTGTACCCGAGGCATCTTGCTCATTCATAACTTTACTTTTTTTTACGTGGGCGGATTGTTAGCCCGCCGCACAACCGCCATTCTGGTCGGGGTTTTGTCGCTGCATACGTTTGCTCACCTCCCAACGGTTGTTGAAGAGGCTATCCAGAGGACGCCGCGAGGAGGCCGTATGTCAACTTGAGCCGGGCATTTAAACAGGAATCGTTGCTGGCATCTCGCCAGGTTGGGAGCCATCAACAACTTTACCCTGTATGTCCGAGCCCATGCCCTCTCGTGCCCTCCATAGGCGCGTTAAATTCAGTTCCATCTTCAAACTCTCAGACTCGATCCTGTAACCTTAGCATTCACCATATATTCCGCAAATTCTCACCATAAACCATTTCGAAATGACGCACATCTCGCATAGACGCGATTCACACTGGGTCATTGCGTTCGCGAGCAGGAAGCGATTAAACCATTAGCGCGATAACACCGTCCAAGATTATTCCTCCGCCCCTTAAAGCACAATTGTAAACAAATTAAACAAAATACACATCGGCCCAAATCCCAAACGTGTAAGTACACAGACCACCATGCCGCCTACGAGGTCTAGTTATGCTCTACTCTGTCATTTAAATTTATTTTTTTTAAAACAATAGCTCGGTGCCTAACCACCGGAAGCTTATCACGGAATGCGGGTCAACGAAAAATCTCTTCCTGCCTCGGCCACTTCCCCGTTCGTTTGTTTTCGTAATTTTTTTGTATTTGGTTACGGATAAATCCTTTGGGCAAGGATGTGGTTTGAGCAGCTAGGCGAGAATAAATTTAAGTTCCTCTAAATGTCTCCCTTCCGGTCGGTGCCTTTGACGTCACCAACTCGACCGGGAAAAAGGCGGGAAACAATTATCTTCAAGTTCCATTCTTCACTATCCCGGTCGACGGTTCCACTAATTCTTCTCGACATTTAATCCGGGACAATGAAGAAATTTATTAAGTGTCCTGCCTTGGTTTCTAGTTTTTTACTTTTAGGTTTTTTTTTTCGCATCCTTTTGTTATGTGTTTCACGTACAGTGGTTGTGGCTGTTGTTTCTGTTAATCGGTGTCTTTCCAGACGCGCGGCCTGTTCCCATTCTGTCCGGGACGTACTTGCTAATCTGTGACGTATCCTGTATGAGATGCACGAGTCGTCGGAGGGACAAAGGACTCATAGTCGCCTTGCAGTGACAGACAGGTCCTTTGAGTTTGTTTACTCTTTACATCTTTGTTTTACTTGTTCGTTTTGGTCTCGCATCTTATCCTTTCAGATCCTCCCGTTCGTTCTGGTTTCTTTTTTTTCTTTTGTCCAGTGTCCGAGGATGTGTACATACATATCTACTTGCTGGTATTTGTGCAAAAGTTTAAGTTAACCGTCGCCTAATTGTCGCATCTATGTACATATATTGACTGTATAACACACAGGAAGTACCACTGATAGCCCCGGAAATGGAGCCACTCATGTACGTATACACAGTCATGTGCTCGTTTCGATGGCGAAAAAGCGGAACCCGAGGCAGAAGCACTAGGAGCCACTTTGTGTAATTAACTTGGTCTCCCTTCTTATAAAAATACTACATACATCACACCCATACCCATGAACATATTCGCACACATATGTATGTGGGTTGAATGTCCTTTGCATAATAATTGCTTTTGAGAATCCTGTCCGCAACTGCATATGCACCACCCCACTCTCATAGATCAGAAAAATGGGGAATAGAGTCGAAATGGAGAATAGAGATTAGCGGTGAGAGGAGGTGGTTGTGAAAGAGGGTGCACTGCAAGAGTGTCCTTAATTAATGGGCGCTAAGCTGGAAGCTTGGATTAACATTTTGAAGTGCGGAAACGTTAAGTGGTTTTCCTTATTCAATTTGTGAGCTTTAACGTTTGCTTAGTGTAGGGTGACACTGCACTAAATATCTGTGCCACTGCCTGCTGGGTGAATATGCGGTGGTAATGCTAGCCGAAGCGGAAGTTACCATATGGCAATGGGTTGACCTGGTTACAATATTTGCATAGATTAGAATGGGAAACAGTGGTTTTTGGATATTTGGCTGAGTGCTTCCGACTCGATTTATTCAATTAAAGGGAGTCTATTCAATTAAATGCGGTTGCCTGTTGGTTTGTTGGAGTAAAACAACATTTGCGACTCTAAGGAAAGTGAAATCCTTTAGGTTTTTGGTAGTAATTCTGATTTAAGTCTAATTAATCATGTAAGCAAGAGTTTCAGTAGACATGCTCGGACTCTAACACTTCGAAAGCAATTTACCTACTTACTTATCAGGCCAGCGATCCATGGAGGATCTGAGCCTGAGCTATAGCTGCCTTCCATCCTTGACAGTCCCGGGCACGCGGCTTCCAGTTGTCAAGACCAAGATGTCTTACATCCGCGATTACTTGGTCTTTATACCGGAGGCTCGGTCTTCCTCTTCTCCTCGAACCAGGAGGCTCGGAGTCGAAGACCCCCTTAGCTGGAGCGCTGATGTCCATGCGCTCGATGTGGACGAGCCAGTGTAGAAGACGGATCCTTGCCTTCCGGACTACTTCCACATCTTGGTACAGCTGGTAGAATTCGCGGTTGTGTCTTCTTCTCCATTCACCTTCCTCACAGACAGGACCAAACATCCGGCGCAGAATTTTTCTTTCGAAAGAACCCAAAATTAGCTCCGCTGTCCTGCTTATCGTCCAGCTTTCGGTTCCGTACAGCAAGACTGCCAGTATGAGCGTTTTGTAAAGCAAGACTTTGGTCTTTCGAGTGAGGTGTTTTGACCCAAGTTGTTTGGACAAGCCAAAGTAGCAGCGGTTGCCAAGGGTGATTCTATGCCGGATCTCCACTGTGATGTCATTTGTGGAATCTACGTTTGCCCCGAGGTAGACAAACTCTTTAACTACCTCGAAATCGTAGCTGTCTATTGTTATATTTTGTCCCAGATGGTGAGCGACGGATTGGTTTTTGCTTGACAGCATGTACTCCGTTTTGTCCTCATCGACCTTAAGACCAACTCGTTTCGCCTGTTCTTCAATCGCCGTGAATGCTTCCACAATGTCACGGCGAGAACACGCGATGATGTCGATATCATTCGCGTATCCTAGCAGCTGGACGGACTTGTAGAAGATAGTGCCTTCCCTGTGGACGGGTGCCCGTCGCACTATCTGCTCCAACACCAGGTTGAAGAAGTCACATGACAGCGCATCTCCTTGCCGAAATCCGGGGCATGTTTCGAATGGTTCCGAGGTCCTAGAACCGAATTTCACGGTGCATCGCGTGATTTTTAGCGTGGCGCGACACAACTGGATCAGTTTTACCGGGATCCCGAATTCGGCCATCGCACCAAACAGTTCTTCACGATGAATGCTGTCGTATGCGGCTTTGAAGTCGATGAAAACATGGTGATGGTATCGATTCGAAACTTGTTGGTCTTTTCCAGGATTTGTCGAAGTGTGAACATTTGGTCTATAGTCGATATGCCGGGCCGGAAGCCGCAATGGCAGCTGCCGATTAGTGCGGTGCAAAATGACTTCAGACGTTCACACAATACGCTGGACAGGATCTTGTATGCGACATTGAGCAGGGATATACCTCTATTCTGCAGACGATCTGATGCATGCTCCCTACCAGAACATCGCCGCCAGCCTTGAAGAGCTCTGATGGCAAGCCATCTGAGCCTGCGGCCTTGTTATTCTTCAGCTTCTGAATAGCTGTGCCGACTTCTTCGATGCTGGCTGGGAGGACAAATTCAGCGGCTGGAGCTGGGATTTCCTAGGTCCCTACCTCTGTATCTGGGTCATGCTCGGTAAGCAGCTGCTGAAAATTCTGCTTAAATACATCACTATTCCCTGCGGGTCGGTGACGAGATTACCCTCTCAGTTTCGAAGAGCCTGGGTGCCCTTTTTGAAGCTTTCTTTGGCTTTCTTGTAAAAGGCTCGTGTTTTATGCTTATCCCTAGACTCCTCGACATCCTTGAGCTGGGAGGCTGCGACGATTCTTTTCTTTTGTCGCAGCAGTTTTTTCTCCTCCCTTTTTCTGGCTTGGTACTCTTCTTGCGCTGCCCTGGTTTTTCTCTGCAGCGCCTTTTGACACGCCTCAACGGTTGTTGCCTTTTTCTGCTCCCACTTGCCATCATAGCACGGGTTTCTTGTCGGGGGTGGTAGGTATCCTTAGGTGGTTTCGGCTATTTCCTGAATGGCTGAGCGGCAATGCAGTCACATATTATTGGCATTTGTGTTTGACGTAGGCATACCGTAGAGTCTTTCGCCCAGCTGCTCCCTATAGACTCTGGTAACCTCCGGTGTGCACGGGCGCCCAGTGTCAAACCTCCTCCTGGTGGGCTGTCGCAGCTTTCTGACATTAGACAGTCGGGCTCGAAAGCAATTTAAGTCCTCCAAATCCACACTTTAAAAAGAAATTTCCTTGTCATCGTTTATCACTCGATCGACCTCCGCCACTTAGAGGGCACACTCAGGCACTTACCCGCCCGAGAATCCAGTGAATCTAGAGTGTGAGACTCAAAGCGCATCTTCAAATTCCCATTTCTCTTGGGTATTTTTTAACATTCCGGAACACTTGTCTTCCTTTGACCATTTCCCAGATTGGACGAAGGAAAGTGCAGGATAAACTGGTTATCCAAATCATGTATCTGTAGGTACTCGTATGTATAACGTATCCGTTCCCTTTTTCTCTCTTTTGCTTTCTTAAAACTTATCTTCTCATCGGATTCCGATTTATTCGTCCATAAATCGTCTTGCAATTCTCCTTGAACAGTTCCAATTGAAATTCATAAACGATTTCTTCCAAGTCCTGTGGAAGGAATACACTCCCCCTCTATTGCCTTACCGTACATGTACATATGTATCTCTCGGATAGTCGTCATCGCTGTTGAAATATGACTCATACTTTGATTTGATCGTAGTTGAACCATTGTAACTTAAAATCAATAGAAATTCAGTGAGGAAACAGTAGTTAGTAGTGGCTAAGGCAGACAAATGAGATCATATGTCCGTGCTCTCGGAGCCAAAAAACAGATGACATCAGACACGGCGACGGCGACAGCGATTTTGGGTAACCACCACCCACATAGGATGGTTGATTCTTTTCTCTATTTTGTTGTGCTCCAAAAAGGGATAATCGAATCACTAATAGTCCAGTCACAGCCTTTAGTCATTACCATTGACACAGCGAATCTGTAGCTCGTGTCCGGGGAAATGAAATTGCTTTAAAGACGACAGTATGTCTGTCTGAGGGGATTTTTCTCTTCTTTCGTATTGCGTATCATCGCCGATTATGACGGCCCACATTGCTGCGCCTTCACTTGCCTTAGATGGATGGACAAGATGTGGATACGGTGAGAAAGCACAGCGATGATTCTTTAAACTTCATGATTGTATGAGTCATTGTCTGGCGGGCCCCATAAGGTAGAAGAGACGTTTCGAAGACACTTGAGGCAGGTCTGGGGTTGGGGTGACGAGATTCAAGGACGGAGATATGTGATGGCTTCTGTTGTTTTTTTTTTTATAATTATTTTGCGGATATGATATGGCCCCAGAGTGCATTTCCTGTTTCGAGCAGATGAAAAGATGGCAATCAATAAGCTCAGAAGGGCATCCATCTATCCATCATTGCAATCACCTTGAAAGTGACTGCAGATACTAGGCTGCTGTTGTTTGAGTTATATCGCAGAGGAGGTGAATTGACCATTATCGGGTTGATCTGAACAAAGATGTGTCATGAAATCAAAGAGAAGCAGATGAAGAGATTTCAATGACGCTTGATGACCTTGCAGTTGCGGTAAGAGGCTTTGTTTCAGTGCCTTTTTGTACCACTTACGATTGTATAGGTATCAAGGGTGGGCATAGTGGGTTTGATTGAAGCGACATGATGCAGGTTACTAAGAGAATGAGTGCAGTTGCTTGTTTGCAAAACTCCCAGAATGGCAACATACGGTGAACTGCTGACATTTCACATTTCCTTCATACATAGTAGGTTCGTATCTTAGAACTGTACATCTTGCTCGATTTATTGCATTGGCATGCGGGACAACACACATTACTGTAAACTATAAACCGAATACAAAAATCATATCAACAATTTCCAGTCATCCTGGAACACCACCTTTGGAGTTACATATAAGAGTGAAGTGAAATATTCTCTGCGTAGTAATGAAATATTGGGCTTTTCAGTTAAAAACTGATTTTATTTGGTCACTTGGTCTAGCTTTTCTCTAACATCAGCATACCTTTCCAGAAGTGGAAGTCTGGACGCTGTGAAAATATTTATCTGCCGCCGTCTCAGATCCCAGTGCTTCCTAGAAATGATGCCACACCAAAACAATAGGTTCGATGACCGATCAAATCTTATCCTAAATCCGGTAGTTTTCTTATCGCCAAAGCACACTTGTGTACAGATGCATTGCCCTGGTGAAAGATGATTTTTTTCCTCTTCAAGCCAGGCCACTTCTCTCGACTTCTCGGTTAGAGTAATAATCGCCTATAATTGTTCTACCTTTTGCAAGGCACCATCCCTTTCGTATCCCGATCGATTTTGCTTTTTTTAGCGCTTAACCACCGGCCTACACCCACTACTTGGACTGCTGTTACTTTTCCGACGTGTAGTGGTTGATCATGTCTCGCCCATGGTGACAAAGGGCTGCAAAAAATCGATCGAATCCCCATTGAATCGGTCCAAAGAAAGCTGCAAATATCGTTTGCGCATTTTCTTTTGTAAGATATTCAGCAACTGCGACATCCATCATGCGCATAACTTTGGCATCACTAATAATTTGTGCAAGATGTTCCGCGTCCTTTCTTTCGAGACTCTGGAGATGCCTCAGCATTTTCACTCATTTTCACTCGCGTAGGGATGGTTTTGTAATAAACCTGCCGGCACACTCGCCACACAAGGAACGACACAACTATCAATCATGGCAAGCACAGGTATACCTCTAGCAGTCATTCAATTTAAACTTACAAACCTCGCCATGGCTGATATGAACCTGAGATGGGCCCAGGGGCACACCTGCCTCATCACCGGGCAAATCTGGTCTCGGCTCGACAGTCAACGGAACATGGGACTAACCTCCCTAAAACGAACTGACATCTACAAAATGCTTGGTGTCATCACGGGTCACTGTCTCATTGGCAGTCACGCACAAAAACAAGGCAAATTCCGAATGATTTCTGCGGAAGCTGCTTAGACGAAGAGGAGGTCGAATCCATTTACCACCTATTCTGTGCCTGTCCGGCTCTCTGCTCTAGCAGGAAACGGTAGCTGGGATCCTACTTTCTTAAGGAGTTGACCTATGTTCAGCGAGTAAGGATGTATGACCTTCTTAACTATTTAAGATGCACTAAGTGGTTTCATGAGTAGGGGGTCAATCCCCCTCGTAGCAACACCGGATAGTTTCTGGTGTGGTTGCTGTTTGGTTGCGGTTGCGTGGCTCTTTGAGATCTTTGAGAGATGACTTCTTTTGCACTTTTAAACGGTTGACATCTATTAGAGCCTCTGTACGCTTTTAGCATCAATCCATCCAAAACGAATTATTCTATTTTACGAGAAAGCATGCAAGACGTCTACGAGGTGTAGCAACTAAGTACCGGGAATTTAGTAATAACTCGGGAACTGGCAACATTGCGGTGGTTGTCAACATATGTTTAGAAGGCGGAGCCCTTTCTTTCAGTTTCCGTCCAAAACTGAATCGACAGCACTTTTTTGAAACGCACGATGAGCGAGTTCCAATCCCGATAACACCAACGGCCATCGAATGTTTATTTCGCGGCGTCCCTCCTCGGTGGGGTACTGGCAAAACCCTCCGTAGTATACTTGCCTTGAAAAAGCTTCTCGACTCACGCCGTCCGGAATCGGCATTAAACTGTAGGTCCCTTTCACCTGTGTCAAAAATAAAATCACACACAACATGGGTGATTGAGAGAGCTTGGCTCTGGTCCTTCATGGGCTGTAACGCTACCAAAGAAGAAGTTCTAGAGAGACGTGTGCTGCGGGATAAATGTTGAAAGGGCGGAATGTAACTGGCTATCTTATCAGAGCATTTTTTGTGGAAGTAACGACAAAACAGTGAAAGGCAGGAAACATTCCAACCCTGAGGGACGAAGAAACAGAGGACGGCCGCACTTAAGATGGGTCACACAGGTGGAAGGGGACCTCAGCCAACTGGGTGTGCGGCAATGAAAAAGGCTAGCAAAAGATCGTGCTAGTTGGAGGGACATGTTGATTGAGGCTCAGGTTCACTCCGAACTGTAGAAAGAAGAAGAAGAACGCCATCTCTGTGTCAGGCCGAGAACTTTTTACCTTACCCTTGTATTGCAAGCCTCAAAATGTTCTTCATATTCCATTTCTCTAAGAAATCAGTACAACAGATATTTAGTGCCTAAGTTGTTATCTAACAGTCATCATACCCAAGAGCGCTGGTTGAATTTCCTTATTCCATATGGCTTGCTTCCTTCACCTTTTAATGTAGGCAATTGTATATTTTGAATCGAAACTGGTCTTAATCACTCACCCTCGTAAGCCTCTTGTATGTATGTATGTGTATGTATGTTGGCGTTACAGTCCGTGAAGGACCTGAGCCGAGCTTCTCTCAATCACCCACGTTGTGTGTGATTTCATTTTCCCATAGGTGAAAGGGACCTACAATTTATTGCCGGTTCCGAACGGCGAATTTCGAGAAGCATTTCATGACAATTTTACTACAATTTTACTAATTTTATACAGAAAACAAAATAAAGTTGGCGCCCCATTAACAGCCACCGCTTTATTCCTCTCCTTTCGTGCGGCTTCTTTACAATCTCCTCCAATCAAGCTCGTTATAAGGACGAGAAACGGGCACATTTGAATGCCTTCTCACTTGCATCATTGATTTATTTTTATAACCACCCATCTGACAGATAAATAATTACAAACGCACGTGTTTATTTTCGTTCCAGATACTTAGATATCCGCACACGTCTCACTGTTCTCTTCGGTAAGTACACCCGAGTACATCTAGTTCTATTCAAAATATTGAAATGTCGAAACACAATCCGCTGGGGCGTATGTGTATTATTTTTTCTTTTTCCTTATCCTCACCCGTGTAAGCGGAGATCACTAAGTGGCACTTAGGTCATCCAAGCTGAGCAGTTAATTGCCCCACACTGTGTAAAGTGCCAATGGACATGGGTTTTAGATAGTGTGATTTTTTGGCCTCTAATTGGCTTAGGCCATTCGGACCGTACCGAACCGAACTATGCTCGTTCCATTTGATTCCACTCCACATCCTACGTGCCAGTGTCAACACGGCTAGTATGTAGAAATGCATTTGTATGCTATGTGCCGTCAGTTAATATACTCGATTGGTGTAGAACCAAACACATGTTTGTGTCTTCCTTCCGTCAGCACGGAATCCGACACAGCAACAATCCCTCGGGTGGTATCCGACCGATCGTGGGTGGGAAATAATGAATCTAAAAATCAAAAAGAAAAATCTTCTCCTGTACTGAAGCGATTTTCACTTGACTACTCGCCTGCATTCGGTGTGCATTTCCTGTTTATACTATGCAGCGCAAATGTTTTTCCACTTCTCGTCCGGATCGTGTGTGCGGCGAGAACTTTTCTTTTTGCATCTAAATACAATGCAGTTAACAGGCATCTCGTTTGTATGTGGAGTAGTTTGTTCCAGATTTTGTGTTTTCTTCCTTTTATTTTGGTTGGCATTTCCCTCTCTCATTTGGGAGAAATCCTTTGGGGGAGTGGAAGAGGGGAAGAGGGGCTTTTGTTTTGTTGAGGACGCAAGCGATGCATTTGCAGTTTGATGTCAAAAAGGTGTTCACTTGGGAGTTTTTTTGTTTTTTTTTTGCCTCCCAGTTCACTTCCTCCTACTTTTGAAAGTTATTGGAGAAGTTTTTGGATTTTTTTTTCGTAGCAACTTTTTTATGAAATCCCAATCCACTTCAGATGGAGTTTGAATAGAGTGCAGAAGCTTTTGCAATGTATTTAGTAACTGGAGGTAGGTCGTGAACGCTTGACAGTAAAAATTGGGTTAGAGCAAGACTGTCGGATAAATATTTGGCTGAAAGTAAAAATGTTTCGTGCCTGTTATCGGAGAGGGAAAATTAAGTTAATGACCTCGTTGGATAGTTTGAAGGTATAGCTTGGACGTAGTTTTTTTTATAACCACTCCGCAATAGCCCATTTGGAATTACACGAAACTTTGTAAATAGGCTAGCTACGGTTGTGTCTAACTTAACGTAACTGTCCCCATTCTGGACAATATTTTTGTGCAAAATAGGTTCCTGGTTGCCGATGGTCGAATCAATTTCACTCATCGTGAGCTCTACTGATGGGCCTTCAAGCTTCACTAAACTTATGAAAGGTATATTTAGATCTGTACTTGCTAGTTGACGACTTACCTGCTTCACTTTTTGATACAAATTTTATCATTGTTTTCGAGTAAAGACTTAAAACAGACTTTACAATAGGAATTCAACCTAAGCTCAAAAATATAAGTCTATCACGCGCTCTTTCTCTGATCTCCAAGCACTCCTGTTGGGGCTCTTCTATAAAACTAACGAGCAATACTTCAGCAAATTGAATGTCAAACTGGGACGGAAAGGGATAGCATCGGCAATTTTCGATTTCTTCCTAATATATTTAGCTAGCACACTTGCTCAGTCGTGTCCCTAAAGAGAGTTGAAGACCTAGAATACTGCAAAGTTGCACCAGACATACGAGATAACTCTGACTAAGGTGACTCGTATTGTTTGAGGTGATTGAAGAACTTTTTACTCAAGAGGGTGCTTACAAATAGCATGAAGCACTGCGGCCTTTAAAGATTATTGAGCTTATTAGCCGATTAGACGAGGAGCTTAATTTCACTGATAAGGACACGCTTCCTGAGATGGCAAGGAGCAGCATACTCACATAGTATGTGCCCATTCAGACACTCAGTTTCAAACGAAAGGTTAATTTTATTGAGACGGTTTCTCAGACTACAGTGTCTCGTAAGGTAGGTGTCCAGTCTTCTGATATCTACTCTACAGGAGACGTATGAATCTCTTCGATTGGCGAAGTCCTTCAATGCTGTTCCAAAAGGACAGGTGTTGCGATTTTCCCACTTTTTTTTTTTTGTTTTTTTATAGATTGTGCAGGTTCAAGAGTCATTCTCTTATTATGTTTGTCACACAACCTGGACGAAGTGCAAATGGTTTGGATCGTAGATGTTCTTTCACTACTCTCCAGGGGTGGTTGTCCTAGATAGGATTCGAGAGAAACTCGACTGAATTTTCACGTTGGTCCTAGTTCCCAGCAAATGTTCCATGCCATTATGGTGTTATGTTAGAACTACACACACAGAGTATGAATTTGAAGTGACCATACTCGTATACTGTGAGTGTTATGCCTTCATCAGTATTTTTGATCATTTCCCATTCACAACAGCTGTGCTGTACAATTTTTCCGTATAAGAGTTGCATTTCTTGACTAACACACTGAACACTTTGAACACTAGACCTTCCTCTCGGCAGTTGGTGATGTTTACCATTGCACCATGCCCACACTCACTTATCTAAGAAGACTTGAGAATACCGCAGAGAGCTGCGGCACCTATGTATGTACCTTTCGCTGGAACCTTTCCTAGCGAGTTGATCGGCGATTTCATTGCCCTTTATACCTTTATGCCTGGCACCCACCAGAGTTTGACCTTATTTCTTTTAGCAAGGTGATATACGAACTATACGAACTCAGCGCTCTAAGCGCTGCTTGGCTATCAGAGAGTATATTGATTGTTACTCCTCTTAAGCCAGTCTCCAAATTTAGATTAACGCATGGAAGATACTAGGACTCATTCCTACAGCCTTCGAAATCTTCTGATTTGGTCCAAAGATGGCAGTGCCAGCTCCAGAAGCCATCTTGGAATCATCAGTGTACCACCTAGGCCCCTTGACGTTGAACAAGGGATCATTGATTTCCCAAGCTCTTCTTTATATCGCTAACAAGACTTTTCATGTGCTTGACTAATTTGCAGTGAACTGTTACTTACTTACTTACTTATCAGCCCAGCGATCCATGGAGGATCTGAGCCTGAGCTATAGCTGCCTTCCATCCTTGACGGTCCCGGGAACGCTGCTTGAAGTTATCAAGACCAAGATGTCTTACATCCGCGATTACTTGGTCTTTATACCGGAGTTTCGGAGACTCGGAGTCGAAGACCCTCTTAGCTGGAGCGTTGATGACCATATCTTTCTTTTAAAAGAACCCAAAAAATCAGCTCCACTGTCCTGCTTATCGTCCAGCTTTCGGCTCTGTACAGCAAGACTGACAGTATGAGCGTTTTGTAAGGCATGACTTTAGTTATTCGAGTGAGGAGTTTTGACCCAAGTTGTTTGGACAAGCCGAAGTAGCAGCGGTTGCCAAGGGTGATTCTATGCCGGATCTCCACTGTGATGTCATTTGTGGAATTTACGTTTGCCCCGAGGTAGACAAACTCCTTAACTACCTCGAAATTGTAGCTGTCAATTGTTATATTTTGTCCCAGGTGGTGAGCGGCGGATTGGTTTTTGCTTGACTGCATGTACTTCGTTTTGTCCTTATTGACCTTAAGACCAACTCGTTTCGCCTGTTCTTCAGTCGCCGTGAATGCTTCCACAATGTCACGGCGAGAACACGCGATGATGTCGATATCATCCGTGTATCCAGCTGGACGAACTTGTAGAAGATAGTGCCTTCCCTGTTGACGCCTGCCCGTCGCACTATCTGCTAAAGCACCAGGTTGGTTGAAGAAGTCACATGGCAGCGCATCTTCTTGCCGAAATCCGGTGCATTTTTCAAACAGTTCCGTAGTCCTAGAGCCGAGTTGCACGGTGCATCGCGTATTTTTTAGCGTGGCGAGACACAACTGGATCAGTTTCCCGGGATCCCGAATTCGGCCATCGCACCGAATTCGATTCGAAACTCGTGGTTCTTTTCCAGGACTTGTCGAAGTGTGAATATTTGATCTGTAGTCGATTTGCCGGCCAGAAGCCGCACTGGTAGCTGCCGATTAGTGCGGTGCAAAATGGCTTTAGACGTTCACACAATACGCTGGACAGAATCTTGTATGCTACATTGAGCAGGGATATACCTCTATAGTTCTTGCAAGAGGTAGGATCGCCTTTTTCGTGGATAGGATAAATAGAGCTGGTATTCCAGTCGTCGGGCATGCTTTCATCTTCCCAAATTCTGCAGATGATCTGGTGCATGCTACCTACCAGAACATCGTCGCCAGCTTTGAAGAGCTCTGATGGCAAGACATCTGATCCTGCGGCCTTGTTGTTCTTCAGCTTCTGAATAGCTGTGCCGACTTCTTCGATGCTGGATGGGAGGACTACTTCAGCGGCTGGGGTTGGGATTTCCTCGGCCCCTACCACTCTCTCTTGGTCATGCTCGTTAAGCAGCTGCTGGAAATGCTGCTTAAATACATCCACTATTCCCTGTGGGCCCGTGACTAGATTACCCTCACAGTTTCAAAGAGCCTGGGTGCCCATCTTGAAGCCTCCTGCAAGGTCTTTGGCTTTCTTGTATAAAGGGTCGTGTTTTATGCTTATCCCTAGACTCCTCGACATCCTTGAAATGGGAGGCTGCGACGATTCTTTTCTTTTGTCGCAGTAGTTTTTTCTCCTCCCTTCTTCTGGCTCGGTACTCTTTTCTCGCTTTTCTCTGCAACGCCTTTTGATACGCCTCGTCGGTTGCTGTCTTTTTCTGTTCACACCCGCCATCATACTATGGGTTACTTTTAAGGGGTGGTAGGTATCCTAAGGTGGTTTCGGCTACTTCCCGAATGGCTGAGCGGCTATGCAGCCACATATTATTGGCTTTTGTGTTCGACGGAGGCATACTGTAGAGTCTTTCGCTCAGTTGCTCCCTGTAGACTCTGGTAACCTCCGGTGTGCTTAGGCGCCCAATGTCGAACTTCCTCCTGGTGGGCTGGTGCAGCTTTCCGATATTGGACAATCGAGCTCTGAATCTTGCTGCTACGAGGAAGTGGTCAGAGTCGACATTTGCCCCTCTGAATGTTCGCACATCCAGGATGTTTGACGAGTGCATTGCGTCAATGAGGACATGGTCAATTTGGTTGGCGGTTCGACCGTTCGGAGATCGCCAGATTGCTGTGTGGATTCGCTTACGAGAGAATCTTGTGCTACTTATCACGGCATTACGAGCTGTCGCAAAGTCCGTGAGTCGGAAGGCGTTATCTGTTGTTGTATCGTGGAGGCTGTGCTTTCCGATCACTCCGCCAATAGTGTTCTCGTTACCGATTTTAGCGTTGAAATCCCCGAGTACGATTTTAACATCGTACTACGGGCAAGCTCCGTAGGCGTTGTCTAGGGGGTCATAGGGTCTTCAGCCCCTCGGTAGGGGCGTGTGCACTTATGTATAAGGCTGCTGTTATAAAATCTGCCTCTGATGAGGATCACAGCCAGGCGATCACTTATGGGTTTAAAGTCGATGACCTTCGACCTTAACCGCCTTCCCACGATAAATCTTTTGTGACAGCTGTAATAGATCAGGCATCTACTCAACTTGTGAAAGCTTGAAACAGATTTTTCTAAAACCTTCAGGATGAGACCATAAAATAGCTTCCAGGTTCTGAGTGTACATTTGTAGCAATTCAAAAGCACTTGGTTTAAATGCTTTCGGTTACTCTCATTTCCAAAGGCGGTTTAGTGAACGAATATCCTTAAGATGTTTGGGAAAAAATCCCCAAAAAACCAAATGAAAGGTGAATCTTGATTAATTCATGCTACTCCTTTGAATTCACATACGAAAAAGCGGAAAACCAAAACCAACGTTTGAAAACGTTTTGAAAAATCAGAATCGCAAAGAGTTCTCACTTGTGCATGTTGGAACATCAATTTATCCAACAGCTGCAGAATGTAGGTTCCTGTATACCTCAAACAAAAAGGAAAAAATGCCAACAAAGTATGGAAAATCTGAAAATTCTCAAAAAAGAAAAGGAAGGGCACCGACATTCTTTTATCTGCCGGAGGGGACATGATACCGTCACAACCGGATCGAGTATCCAAGCGAGTATGGTCGACAAATTGGGAATTTCACTGCCGAAATACTCGTACCTTTGCATCTACGTTTTGTGGACGCTTTGTGTGTACTCTGTATCCGGCAGGTATGGTATGCGGCGCGTATAAGGGATACATGGAGAGATAAAATAAACTGGTGAACGGAAATATGCGAAGTCTGTGGATGCACCACGCATCTGGTTGTTTCCGATGCCCTTACATGTGCAGGCTTATCTGGAGGCATTGTCATATCGAAAATGCTGAGATTATTATTTAATTCTTGCTGGATTATAGTGTTTCTCTGGATTCGATTCAGTGGCGCCCGACATGAGTCCACCATTGCTGAGTATTTAATTGCCGCGTCGAAATTCGTTGAGTATCTTCGGTTGGAGCGCGTCCAAAAATGTGAGGTGTCCTTGCGAAGTTGTTACTTTACCGGGCTTTATTGATTTCAAATGTTCTACAATGCGATCCCGTGTAGAGGGATCTAATTTTGAGTTTTTGATTAAGTGCCAAGTGGGTTATAGTGGGCATGTAACCATGAGCATGTGGACAAGTGGACGTAATGCAGCTTATTGATTTTGGCTTGGGTTTACGATTAGGACAGTTTGTTTCTGTGTCAACTGTCGTGTGGGCTGTGATACAAGGCAATCGTGACGTCAATAGATATGTACTTCATTTGCATAGGCTTCCGTTTTGCCTTCAAATAATATCACAAAAGCCATGTTCCTGCTCATGATACTATTTCGTTTTGCTCAGTCTATTTCATATGTATCTCGAACGCAGAATTTGCATAGGATTATTCTCCTCTCAGCACAGGATGCGGACGATGGAAGAGAGTACCTACTATACCGAGTAAAGTGCACTTTCCATTTCATATCCGGAGTTTCCGCTGCCGGCTCTTACAGGTCGTTGGTTCCTCCAATATTAAGATAAAACACTACCCTCGTGGCGTCTTCATCATCCTGGGATTTCTGCAACAAATTAAAAAGCAAAACAAACGATCTAATTGAGAACGAAGGAAAACGGGGAGAAATGGGAAAAGGATTTTTGCGGATAGATTTGTCCCAGATACGAGTGTAGCGGACGGAGATTGCCATGAAATGAACTTTTTCCTTCAATCTATGTGGCACACGCGAATCTGACAGAGAATGGTAACTCGGTACGAAATGAAATGCAGATTTGAAATTATTCATCATCCTGGGGGTGATTATATCCTTTTTGTCGGTTTATTTATTTTTATTCAGTTACCTATTTGTGTGAGTAAATTATTCTTTGCCTGTGTAGACTGAGGTAGCTGGGAAGGACAGATGTGGTTTTTGGCGGGAAATCAGAGCGTTTTGTGTTGTGGTAAATAAAAATGGGCACCTGGTGCAAACCTTATAAATGAATAGCTGCATTGGGCAGGATTATATGACATCTCACTTAATAACTTTAGCAATTTCTGTCCCTAAACTGCCTTGTATCCTGTTTAGATACTTACTTACTTACTTAGATGGCGCTACAGTCCCGGCACGATCTTTCGCCAGCCGGTTCTAGTGCCGCACGCCCAGTTGGTTGAGGTCGCTTTCCATCTGTGCGCGCCACCTTGGATGCGGTCGTCCTCTGCTACGTCGTCCCTCGGGGTTGGAGACGAAGGCTCTCCGGGCCGGAGCGGTAATGTCCATGGCCCGGCCATCCTAGACATTGGATCCGAAGACGTCTAACTAGGCCGATGTCGCTGTACAGCCCGTATAGTTCTTGGTTGAATCTCCCCCTCCACTCTCCGTTTACACAAACGGGACCAAAGACTGCACGCAGAATTTTCCTCTCGAAACGCCCAAGAGCCTCTTTGTCCGCTTTTGATAACGTCAAACCCTCAGCGCCGTAAAGGAGGATCGGGATGATTAAGGTTTTGTAGAGGGATACCTTAGTTTTTCGAGAAAGGGCTGTACTACTCAGTTGCCTCTTGAGCCCAAAGAAGCAGCGATTAGTAAGAGTAATTCTGCGTTTTATCTTAGCGCTGCTGTCGTTGCTGCTTGTCACTATCGAACCAAGGTAGACAAAGTCCTTGACTACTTCAAAAATATAGCTGCCGAAGGTGACAGTCTGACCAAGGCGTTGGTGTTGCACGCCTTTCTTTGATGACAGCATATATTTGGTCTTGTCCCTATTTACCCTTAGACCCACTTCAGCCGCTTCTGCTTCAATGCTTGTGAACGCCTCATTGACGTCTCGCTTTTTCCGTCCAATAACGTCAATGTCATCTGGGTAGGCAAACAATTCTGTAGACCTGAGGTAGATCAAACCTCTTGTATTGGCCGCAGAGTCCCGCACGATCTTTTCACATGACAGTGCGTCACCCTGTCTAAGACCTTTTTAACATCGAAGGGGCCGGTTAGATCACCTCCGACCTTAGTGGAGCAGCGAGAATTCTCCATAGTCACCGTGCACAGTCTAAAGATTTTGGCAGGAATGTTAAAACATTGCTCTGTATAACTCGTCTCTATAAACACTGACACTGCGTGTCGACCTGGAATTCGTGGGTCTTCTCCGAGATCTGCCGAAGCATAAATATGTGGTTTATCGTGGATTTTCCTGGCCTGAAACCACACTGGTAGGAACCTTCCAAATTGTCCACGAATGGTTTCAGGCGCTTACACAGTACGGCAGAGAGGATATTGTACGCAATGTTTAGAAGACTTATCTCTCTGTAATTGGCGCAGTCATAGGGGTCTCCTTTCTTATGGACCGGGCAAACGATGCTCAGATTCCCTTCGTCGGGCATACATTCTTCCGACCATATCGTGCAGCTTGGAGTTTCTGACCAGCTCATCGCCAGCTGCTTTAAACAGCTCAGTGGGAAGTCCGTCTGCTCCAGCAGCTTTCTAAGGCTTAAGTTTCGATATCGCTATCTTAACATCGTCTAGGTCGGGTGGACGGGATTCTCTTTCGTCTTCGTCCATTGTGAATGGTTTGTTCTGCCTGACGGCAGCATTTTGACTATCAGAAGTAGTCTTTCCACAATATTAGCATCGACTGAGACTCCACTACTAGGTGTCCGTGCTCATCCCTGCATGCTTCTGCTCTGGCTTTATAGCCTTGGCATGTTCGTTTTATTTTTGGTAGAACTTTCGAGATCGTTCCTTCAATAGCATCTCTCCATCTCTTCGATCTCGTGCTTCTCGTGATCCTTCTTTTTCCTTCTCAGAAGCGCATGCTCCTCCCTCCTTTTCTGTTCATAGAGCTCGCGGCAGCTCTCGTCCGTCGATGCAGTGTAGCCATGTATGCATGGACCTGTCTACATTCGTCATCAAACCAGAGGTTTCTCAAAGATGGTGGCTTGAAGCCGAGTACATCTGAGACGACCTCTCTGATGGCGTTCTATGGTTTGTGCAGATTGCATCGGGAAGCTCCTGGCGGCCTCCTGCTATTGCACCTTTCCGACGTTAAATTTTGGTGTTCTTACTCGACTCCGTTGATTCCGAGAAATTCGCATCCGTGGCTTGCCTGCAACAAGGTAATGATCCGAATCAATGTTGGCTCCTCGAGAGGTTCGGACATCTAGGATGCTGGAGGAGGGTCTGCCGTCGATCGCAATGTGATCAATTTGATTGGTTGTCGATTGATCGATAGACCGCCAGGTCCCCTTATGGATGTTGAGGTGTAGAAATCGTGCACTTGCTACTACGAGATTATGTCCCGCCATAAAGTCCACTAGCCTTAGTCCGTTTTCTGACGTGGTGTTGCGTAGGCTGTGCTTTCCTATGACTCGTTAAAATATGCCTTCCTTACCCAGCTTCGTATTGAAATCTCCTAGAACGATTTTGGTGTCATAGCTGGGACATTGGGCATGGAAGTCGTCTTTTTGTCGGTCATCTTTCTCCTCTGTGGGGGCGTGAACACATATTAAGCTTATATTGCCGAGACTGGCCTTGATGCGGATAGTTATTAAGCGTTCGCTTACATACTGGTACCTTAAGACTTTTTTCCTGAGTCTGGCTCGAATAACAAATCCGCATCCGAATAGGCGTTGTTTATTTTCTCTGTAGCAGTTTCGGTAGTAGATATCACATTTTTTCATCCGCTTTTTGCCGGGCCCATGCCATTGCACTTCTTGGAGTGCGGTAATGTCTGCCTTATAGCAGTCCAAAGAGTTGGCCAGTTGTCCGGCTGCGCCCGGTCTATTGAGGGACCAAATGTTCCAGGTGCAGATCTGGAATTCGTTTCCTTTTTGACGTTTGCGAGGGTCGTCAACATGTAATCAATCCGTATTCGAAGCTATTGGTCGTTTCTGAACAAATTTTTGTTTTACGTGATAGGGATGTTACTCCTAAGCGCAACCCCCAACCTGGAGAGCCAGGTTCCTCTTTCCCCAGGAACAAGGGGTCGGGTCGCTGCACATATTGATTCACTACCTGGCGTGTGCCAGAATAGCTATCCAGGGAAGGCCACGCGGAGGCTGTGTGTCAACTTGGATTGAGCATTGACAGAGATCGAAGCTGGCGTTTGCCATGTTAAATGCGATCAACTTCTTTGCTCTGTTTGTTCGCTCCCTCCTCCCCAGGTTGCAATCTATAAATTTAACTAGCTTCATTGTTCTCTGAATGAATCCCAGTATGACCAGCCACCGTGTCATCATTTAGTTTACGATTCATTTCCCCCCGCTGAGATGGTTCAACAATTTCCTCGTTCATAAGTAGTGCGGAATGAATCCACTGCTACATGTAACAGAAAAATAAAAATCTACTTTCTCCTCCTAAGCATCGTTACCCTAATCCCCATGATCGATGCCATCACCTGCGAAATGTACACGTCAATCTTGCTCCACATTGATAGACATCTGAGGGTAGTTCTACCATCCATCCAACCCCATACCTATTACCGAACATAAATTATTCGTACGTCTCCCAGTCTTTCGCAAGTCTGAAGGGTTTATAAGCAATTTGTCAAGAGATACGCACTTCCATTGATAACGACATAACGACAGTGCGTGATGTAAGAGCAACAAATAGACTAAAGAGCATATCGCGTGTCTGGTAATGACTTTCAACATTTGGATGACAAAACTCACGATGGCGATACACTATACACGCGCCGGCATGCGATACCGGCGAATGTGCGTTTAAGCCTATGACATCAGAATTAGGAAGGATTAGCTAACCGAGCGTGGCTTAATGAGAGTTGAGGTGAGGTCAGTGACTATATTACGCGGTTTTCCCCCCATTTTCCTCTCGCGTTTTGTGGATTTTTTCCTCCTTTTCTTGTGGGTCGTCTGGGGGCCTGGAGTTAAAAATAAAAATAAACGTCACTTCGACACTTCTGTCTGGTATTTCCTGTCATGATTATTTTTGGATGAAAATTGTAAGGTTTAGCGCGTGATACATATGGGGTGGAAGGTGTCAGAATATTGGGTTGGCAGACAGTTGTTGGGTGGTAAACGACTAACAAAGGCCTCGTAGGGGTAGCGCATACGACATGCGCTGGCCCGTAAAATAGCGATCAGAAGCCACTACAAACGAGTATCTAGCAGCCTTATTTCCACAAAGCTAGGCAAGGAAGTCGCCTTTGATAGGGTTATTGGCAAGCTCAGCCTACACAACACCACATCCGAAAATGGATTTAGGCTGATAGACTTCGCAACGGGGCGAAATCTTCTAGTTGCTAGCAAGCGTTTCCCACATCTCAACATCCACAAAGGGACCTGGCGATCTCCGGATCAATCAACCGTCAACCAGATTGACCACATTGCGATTGATGGCAGACACGCATTCGACAATCTGGATGTGCGAACTTTTAGAGGAGCCAACATCGACTCGGACCACTATCTTGTGGTAGCCAGGTTGCGACTTCGAATATGCCTGGCACAGAAAAATCGACTAAGGCCATCGGCATACAACGTCGCAATGCTACAATCGCAAGAGACCGCCAGAGCCTATGCCAATCGCGTCTCCCTTAAGCTCTCGGAAAACCCTCCAACACCTGCTCAGACCGTACAACACCAATGGGCCCGTTGTCAACAAGCCTTAGAAAGTGCTGCTTCTGAGGTACTGGGTTTCAAACCGCCACCAACAAGAAACCCATGGTTTGATGACGAGTGTAGGAGGGCACACGCAGCAAAGCAGCAAGCCTATCAAGAGGCACTGAATAGAAGGACGCGAGCTGCTCGTGAGCATTATGAGCAGAACAGGAGGGAGGAGCATAAGCTTCTCAAAAAAGAAAAAAAAAAAAAGCCTGAAAGGCTCGCGATCGTAGAGAGGGAGAGATGCTATCGCAGGAATGACGTTGGGAGGTTTTATTAACGAATAAAACAAACTTGCCAGGGATATATGTAAGGCCAGAACGGAAGCCTGCAGGGACGAAAATGGAAACCTAGTAGTAGATTCACAGTCGGTACTAAGAATCTGGAAAGACTACTTCTGCAGACTGTATAACGGCGATGACGAAACAGATCCCACTCCACAACGGACGATGATAGCAGAGATGTCCGTCCCCCTGACCTGGACGAAGTTAGGAATGCTTTTTCTAAGCTTAAGTCCAACAAAGCTGCTGGAGTAGACGGACTACCTGCCGAGCTCCTTAAGGCAGATGGTTGGGAGTATGCACCAGCTCATCCGTAAGATATGGTCAGAGGAATGCATGCCCGATGAATGGAATCTTAGTATCGTGTGCCCGATCCACAAGAAATGAGACGCCTTTGTCTGCGCCAACTACGGAGGAATAAGTCTTCTGAACATAGCTAAAAAATCTTCTCTGCTCTTCTGTGTGAACGCTTGAAACCGTTCGTTAATAAACTGATCGTTCCATATCAGTGTGGTTTCAGGCCCGGGAAGTCCACTATAGAACAATTATTCACACTGCGGGAGATCCTGGACAAAACAAACGAGTTCCAGATCGACACCCACCACCTGTTTGTCGACTTTAAGGCTGCATACGATAGTATCAATAGAGACGAGCTATACAATGCCATGCCTAGTTTTGACATCCCTGCCAAACTCGTCAGATTGTGCAGGATGACTTTGGAGAACTCTCGCTGCTCCATCAGGGTCGGAAGCGACCTAACCGATAACTTTTATGTCAAAAAAGGTTGTAGACAGGGCGACGCGCTATCGTGTGACTTTTTCAACATCGTCCTTGAAAGGATAGTGCAAAACTCACTGGTCCATACGAGGGGCACCATCTTCTTCAAGTCCATACAACTGCTCGCATATGCCGATAAACATTGACATAATTGGACGAAGTCAGCGAGATGTCATTGAGGCCTTTTCGAGCATTGAGACGGAAACGGTTAAATGGGACTGGTGGTAAATGAGGGCAAAACGAAATATATGCTGTCGTCGAAAAAGGACACGAACCACCGGCGTCTTGGCCAGGGTGCACATATTGGCAGGTATAATTTCGAGGTAGTCAAGGACTTCGTCTACCCAGGCTCCGCAGTGACATGCAGAAACGACATCAGTGCCGAAATCAAACGCAGAATAACTCTTGCCAACCGCTGTTTCCTTGGGCTCGGGAGGCAATTGAAAAGCAGAGCCCTCTCTCGAAAAACCAAGGTGACCATATACAAGACCCTTATCATCCCGGTCCTGCTCTATGGCGCAGAAATGTGGACCTTTTTGAAAGCGGATGAGGAGGCCCTTGGTCGTTTTGAGAGAAAAATTTTGCGTGCGATTTTCGGCCCGACCTGCATAAATGGGGAGTGGAGGATAAGACTTAACAGTGAACTGTACGGGCTGTATAGCGACATGAACATAGCACGGTGACTTCGGATCCAACGCCTAAGATGGCTAGGTCATGTTGAGCGTATGGAGAACACAGCTCCGGCCCGGAAGGTCTATGAATCCAACCCCGAGGGGCGACGCGGTCGAGGACGGCCAAACTTAAGGTGGCGCAACCAATTGGAAGAGGACCTTAACCAACTAGGCGTGCGGCACTGGAAACTGCTAGAGGAAGACCGTGCCAGTTGGAGGGGTTTTTTGAAGGAAGCCCAGGTTCGCCATGAACTGAAGCGCCAAAGAAGAAGAAGACAGTTTGGTAAGTCATGAATAAAATAATACAGAACGGTAAGCGATAAATAAGAAATAAAGATGGGATACCACAGGGTTGAGTTCATTTGCCGTTTTTTTTTTCGTTGCATAATTTTCGGCCGTATACATATAATCATAAAACAATTCTGACCCATTTTACCATTGCGATTTGATATTCCGCCACTTTCCCTTCATCAGGATGATAGAACACCGCGAGAGCAAAACCACTCGCTAAACAACTCTTGCAGCTTTAAAAACTGTAAAGGTGTCGACCTGGATCCTGACACATTACGCCTGGCCACTACTCGTGTTCCACTTTCATTTTCTACGTCATTTTCGTTACACGGAAGAATGAGCAAAAAGAAAAAAACAAGAACCACAAGTACGTAGAGAGTAAAATCCACTCGCTGAAAGGATTCGTTGTACACCCCGCGGTTGTTTCTCAAATTTAATTTCATTACTTCAAGTCGCAGGATCTACGAGTACATATACTGCTCGAGTCGAGATGTTCTTAACAAAGAAAGAATTTTTTTCCATGAAGAATTCTTTTCGCACAATGAAAACGAGAAGACGATGGTACGAATGTCCTAATAACAATAGCCGGCCGCAAACGAGAAATTCCTTGCTCCTGTCGCGGAGATTCTTGCATAAAAACATTCGCGAAATACTTTCTCGTTTTCGGGCTTCATGGTGGAGATCTCTGAATTGTAGATGAGATTCATTATGATTGTATTTAGGCAAGTTACTTGGGCTTTTGAGCTATCGGCATCGGTTGACTTGTATGATGGATTGTGTGCAAGTTTAATTTTCAGCACAATTGTGTCGGCATTAGTTTCCCATTGAAACCCAAAGACACAAGCTTATGCAAAGAGAAGAAGAGAACTATGACTATGACGATTGGGGAAGAGGGAAGCAGAGGCTTTGAAATTTAATTAAAAAAGTTGACAATGCAATGAAAACTAGGTCATTTAATTGACAGGCGTCAAGGGTTGTGAGACTATGATGCTCCTTGGGCTTGTCTATGGAGGAGGATGCATTCAATTATTGTATGACATTGTACTAAGAGGCATATTGGAGGCGGTCGAGTCGAGCTGTACACATTGTAAGTCTGATGATCTGGGAGATACTCCATTGAATTTAAACATATGGACTTTGTCTTGTCGACAATTGGAAGTGATTGTGAAGAGACAAGAGTATACCATTCGTGTTGGCCATGTACGAGGCACGTGGCAAACTGATTCGAAAATGTCCTGAAGTTCATTTAAATTGTTGATGGCTTTTGCCGAGTATACTTACTTACTTAGGTGGCGCTATAATCCGTGGTGAACCTGGACCTCAACCAATAAGCGTCTCCAGCTGGCACGGTCTTCGAGCGCCGCACGCCCAATTGGTTAAGGTCCCCTTCCACCTGCGTGCGCCGCCATAGATGCGGCCGTCCTCTGCCGCGCCTTCCTTCCGGGGTGGATTCGAAGACTCTTCGGGTCGGATCTGTATTTTCCATGCGCTCTACATGGCCTAGCCACCTTAGTCGTTGTAACAGGCCGATTTCGCTGTACAACCCGTACAGTTCTTCGTTAAATCTTCTCCTCCATACTCCGTTTGAATAAACGGGACCGTAGATAGTGCGCAGAATTTTCCTCTCGAAACGACCAAGGGCATTTTCATCCGCTTTTGTTAAGGTCCAAGCCTCTGCGCCGTAAAGGAAGACTGGGATGATCAAGTACTTGTATAGTGTGACCTTGGTTTTCCGAGAGAGGGCTCTACTTCTCAATTGCCTCTTGAGCCCAAAGAAACAGCGGTTGGCAAGAGTGATTCTGCGTTTAATTTCGGAACTGATGTCGTTGTTTCAGGTCACTGCGGGGCCAAGGTAGACGAAGTCCTTAACTACCTCGAACTTATAACTATCAATACGAACGTTCTGGCCAAGACGTGGGTGGTGAGCGTCCTTTTTTGATGACAGCATATATTAAGTTTTGCCCTCGTTTACCGCCAAACCAATTTTCGCCGCCTCCATCTCAATACTCGCAAACGCCTCATTGACATCTCGCTGTGATCTACCTTTTATGTCAATGTCGTCGGCGTATGCAAGGAGTTGCGAGGATTTGAAATAGATTGTGCCTCTTGTATTGGCCAGTGATTTTTGCACAATCATTTCCAATATGATGTTGAAGAAATCACACGAAAGCGCATCGCCCTGCCAAAATCCTTTTTTGACATCAAAACTATCGGTAAGGTGTTCACCGATTCGGATGGAGCAGCGAGCATTCTCCAAAGTCATCCTGCATAGTCTGATGATTACAGCAGGTATGGCAAAGGTAGACATAGCGTTGTATAGCTCGTCTCTAATTACGCTGTCGTATGCGGCTTTTAAGTCGACAAATAGGTGGTGAGTGTAGACTTGAAATTCATGGTTTTTTTTTTTCAGGATCTGCCGTAGTGTGAAGATTTGGTCGATGGTGGACTTCTCTGGCCTGAATCCGCACTGATAAGGCCTATTTACAAAAGGCTTCAGGTGTTTACACAAAACGGCAGAGAAGATTTTGTAGGCAATGTTAAGGAGACGTATTCATCTGTAGTTGGCGCAATCAGAGGGTTCTCCTTTCTTGTGGATCGGGCATACAATGCAGAGATTCCATTCCTCTGACCATATCTTACAGATGAGGTCAGGGGTACGGAGTTCTCTGCGGTCTTAGTCGATTAGAAATGGATGATTCTGCCTGACAGGGGTATATTAACTAACATCGCCGTTATACAGTCTGCAGAAGTGGTATTTCCATATTCACAGCATCGACTGCGATTCTACTACTAGGTGTCCGTACTCATCTCTGCAGGCTTCCGTTCTGGCTCTATAACCTTGGCACGTTCGCTTTATCTGTTGATAAAACTTTCGAACATCACGCCTGCAGTAACACCTCTTCAAATCCTCAATCGCGCGCTTGTCGTGCTCTTTCTTCTTTCTTCTAAGAAGCTTATGCTCCTCCCTTCTTTTTAACTCGTAGAGCTCACGAGCTGCTCTTGTTCTTTTATGCAGCGAGGCCTTATATGCATCCTGCTTCGCTGTATGAATCCTCCTGCACTCGTCATCGAACCAGGTGTTTCTTCGTGGTGGAGCCTTGAAACCCAAAACTTCGGATGCAGAGCTTTTCAAGGCTTGTTTGCAAAGGCTCCACTGCTGTTCTATTGATAGCGTGAAAGATTGAGGTGTATTGAGTTGAGGTGTAAGGGAGACGCGATCGGTAAAAGCACGAGCGGTTTCTGGTAATAGCAGCTTTCCGACGTACAATGGACCAGTGATTGCGTCTGAGTGCTCGAGCGGATAATCCCTTATTCCACGGCGCTTTTTTAGTACAGCTACAAAAGTGTAATTTCCTTTTGGACTGACATTCCGAGCAGCAAGAGTTATTCCATGGACCTTTTTTTTATTTCGCAGCAGTGTGCGTCTTTTTGACATTTCGTTTTACATTTCATTGACGTTGCCTGTGGTGAAATTTGAAAAGTAAGAATGGTATCCAAACGTACACTTTCAAATCTGAAACAGGAGTGAAGCGACATCGCAAAACAAGGAAAAGGAGATAAGGAAATGTCAGAAAGCCGCACGAAGTAGCTTACCCGCGCGTGACTGTGCCAATGTATTTCTGTTTCACTGACCATCTCTTTCGCACTTATTTCAAGCTGTACTTAAAAATAATAATTCCCGTGGAATAAGGGACATAGCAGAAGCCTTCAACAAAAACAAAAAAAAAAAAAAAAAAAGCTTTCCGACGTCATAACTTTGTATTCTTACTCTACTCCGTTGCGTTCGTGATATCGTGATCGTGATAAGCGCATCTTGGCTACTACACAAGATAGTGGTCCGATCCGATGTTAGCCCTTCGGAAAGTTCGAAAAGTTAGTGGAGAAGTGTCTGACGTCGACCGCGATGTGATCAATCTGGTCGGTAGTCGATTGGTCAATTTTTAGGGTTCTGTACCCAAAGGTAAAACGGAACCCTATTACTAAGACTTCGCTGTCCGTCCGTCCGTCTGTCACCAGGCTGTATCTCATAAGCCGTGATAGTTAGACAGTTGAAATTTTCACAGATGATGTATTTCTGTTGCCGCTACCACGACAATACCAAAAACAGAACAAAATGACTATTTAAGGGGGGCTCCCATACAACAGATATGATTTTCATCCAAAAAATCCTGCCTGCAACCAAGTTCTGTCATTTGATGAGGTAACATACATAGTCTCTTTCATATTTATGTATACAGATGGTACGGAACCCTTCGTGCGCGAGTCCGACTCGCACTTGGCCGGTTTTTTCATTTTTGATCTATTGTGAATAGCACATGCAAAATCTTTGGAAAAAACTACCCGTTTCCTTCAATTCTGAGGCAGTTTCAAGCCGAATTTAGACTGCCCTGTGGATGATTCGCCATCAGTCGCGCTGGTCTTCAAAGTAAATTCGAAACGGAAATTTACTCAGATTACCGCTAAATACGTCAATTGTGACTGATGCCTATTGTGAACAATTATCATAAAATAAATATGTTTTCGCAGTACACGCACTAGTCAATTACGCAGTACACCACCAAGCACCTGTTAGTTAATATGCCAATCGCATCCGTTCAATTTCCGTCCTAATACAAAAATAATCAAATCACTTCACAGCTACTTATAAACCAGACGCGAATCTATGTATCTAAGCCAAAAATTCATATGAAAACAACTGAAAAATACGTGAAATACGTATGTAAGTCAAATTTAAATATGACACAATTCGACAAATTCGACTTATCGGCCATGCGATACACGTTCACATTCATGTGGATGTGAAAACGAACGAAATTCGCCACCACATGCGATACTATGTGGCGTGAAAATGTATTTAAATAAATTGTATCGATAAATCAGTATTTGAAACCGAAATAAATATGAATACAATGTACCTAGGAATCCATGTACTCGTATGGCCATGCAAGGGTTCTCGTGTCTGTCGTATCTGTGTGTCATTATCAACGGTTAGTCTACAGCTCGTGCTGCATTAAGATTCAGTTTCATTGAAGAACTTTCGATTATTATAGGCTCGAGACCTGGCATTCGACTCCCGAGACTGTGGCCAAATGTCGAAATGTGATTGTTACGAGTAATTTGTGTCCCATAGATAAGGAAATTTAAATTTCGTATTACTACGTCGTCGGTACATGGGAGCCGGGTCCTTATCTCGACATACGAGTGTGTAGTCTCGACTTGGGAGGTTTTTGGTTTCTCGTTGGGAAAGTTAGTGGTTGCTGATGACGCCAGTAGCATAGGGTTATGATTATTGAGTAGTAACACGACTGAAGAAGGGATTTGGGTCGTAAAACTTTGGCATGCAAGACACTATTTGGAGTGATGATGACGACGAGGACGACGATGATGATAGTGGCGATGACGTGTGTTGTGTGATGTCGAATTCGGAGATAAATATGATGGGTGGTGTCCTGATTGTATTATTCTCCTTCCTCTAGAATTAATGGAAACAGGATAAATGTGTTCTATTATGTAAAAGGTATCATGGTTGAGTGGGGAATGGAGAAATGACGTGTGAGTTTAAAGGTTGACGAGGGTTTTACGATCGGATCGTATGGCATTACTCTTGTTCACAGTTCAAACCCATTTGTATGAGATCTTTTAAGTTAAATGGAAGTTGTTGGAGTGGAGTTGAAATACTTTTACCGTTCCAAGAAATACCACGCAATCATTGTGCCATCAATTTGCATGGTTAACGAGGTAATGATCGACGGAAATTAATCTGCAACGACGTCGGTCTACCAGAAGGGTAATCGACTCATTTGCACTATCACACTCCCATGCTCCTTCATGCATATCACCAGGGTTTAATTAAATTTTTCGATTTTTAACTTTTATTTTTTGGTATCCTTTTATCGTACCCAAAGTGGTCGACGCCACATCCAAGAAAACCAGGCAAAAGACCAACAAACTTTTTGGATAATAAGAAACGTTGCCACGTCTCGCGTAGTAGTGTAAGTATGAATAATCCTTCGGCAAGGATATAATTCATCTTTCCTCCAGTTGACGGCACAAATGGTGCTTAATTAAATTTTCCGAACGAAAGTGTTCGCTGCACGTTCTATAAGAGGATTTACGAGAAATGCGTTTAAGTCCAAATGCCGCGTGTAAGGCAACTGCTAAAGGCGCGATGCTGAGAGCAATAAGGGGAGAAATGATTTGGCTTGAGATGAACGTAAAGTTTGCTTTGGCTTCGTATTTTTACTTTTTATTTGTTTCATGGTTTAAATAAGCAGAAAGGTGCGGAGTGAAAAATGACGTTCGCTACTATTACACTATATAGAAGCCGTGAATTGAACAGAAAGACAGACAGTGCTAATTGGATTGAAATGTCGGATGAAGAATCAATGAACGTTCAGCCTTTCACTATTTTTGATTCAAGCATAAATTTACTTCTCGGTACGACTAATGGATATGGGGTCAAAGCCTTTGATCTAATATTCGAATTTGTTAAACTTAAGTTAAGGGGTTTACCTACATACATATGTAAAGGACTTTCCAATAGGGAATTGACAACTTTGAATTTAATTTGTGAACGCACCCGTTCATCAATCATCGAACTGTCACTGTCGATTTATTCAGTAAACTCAACATTTTCACCATGGTAAAGTTCACGAACGAGCAACAACTGAAAATTATAAAAATTTTCCACCAAAATTCGAAGTCGGCGACCGCAACTTTAAGAGCGTTAACTCCAATTTTCGGTCGTAGTCCTCCTTAAAGACAGGAGGAATGCTGCGGATTTCTTGCAGACTTCAGGGCATATGCGCTTTGTCATCCTGCATCCTGGACAATTCCTCCATCTACGGTTGGGTGTATTAAACACCCAGTCGTTAATGTGGGTATCAACCGTGGACACAGGTAGACCTCGAGCGGGTTAAGGTCCTGAGAAGCTCTCCTCTGAACCCATTCTGGCGAGTTCATCAGAGATCTCATTTCCTGGGATCCCAGGGTGGCTTGGACCCCGTACAGGCCTTAATGAGTTTAGTCTGCCGACTCTGTTCAAGAAGAACTTGAGTTCAAGCACTAATTTGGAGCTAGTTAAGGGGTTACACACAGCTTTTAGTACAGCTTAGCTGTCACTTCAGACGTATATGCTTTTCCACCTCCACCTGTGCATTACAATGAGATGGTGCATGTACCTTACCAGCTCATCTCCAGCCGCCTTAAGAAGCTCAGCAGACATACCGTCTGCGCCCGCGGCTTTATTAGACTTAAGTCTCGATATCGCTATTTTGACTTCGTCTAGGTCGGGTGGACGGAATTCTCTTACATCGTCGTCCATTACGAATGGATCGTTCTGCCTGACAGCGGTATCTTGTCTATCATCGCCGTTATACAGTCTGCAGAAGTGGTCTTTCCAAATCCTCAGCATCGACTGCGACTCTACTACCATTTCTCCATTTTCATTCCTGCAATCCACCGCTCTGACTTTGTAGCCATGGCAATTGGCATGTTTGTTTTACCTTAGTGTAAAACTTCAGGGCGTTATTCCTGCGGAAGCATCTCTCCGTCTCCTCGATCTTACGCTTTCCGTGCTCTCTCTTCTTTCTTCTGAGAAGCGTGTGTTCCTCTCTTCTCTTCTGCTCATAGATATCGCGAGCAGTTCTCGTCCGTCGTTACAGCGTGGCTTTATATGCTTCTTCGTTTGCTGCAGGGGCTTGTTCGCATTTTTCTAGGTGGTGGCGGTTTGAAACCCAGCACCTCTGAGGCAGCGTCTCTGACGGCGCTCTGGCAATGCGCCCATTCCTGCTCTATTGTTTGTGCTGCTGTGGGTGGATTTTGAGAGAGCTTGGGGAAGACACGATCGGCAAAGATTCTGGCAGTCTCTTGCGATTGTAGCTTTCCCGCGTCAAACTGACGTTGTCCTACTCGACTCCTAAGCATTCTTGATATCCTTAGTCCTAAGTCCGTTGTCGGAAGTGGTGTTATGGAGGCAATGCTTTCCTATGATCGACTCAAATATGTCCTCTTTGCCCAGTTTTGCATTAAAATCTCCTAGAACTATTTTTGTGTCGTAGCTTGGGCATTGGGCATAGGTTCTATCTAGGAGATCGTAGAATTCTTCTTCGAGTCGATCGTCCTCTTCTTCCGTGGGGGGCGTGAGCGCATATTAGGTTAATGTTTCCAAATTTAGCTTTGATGCGGATTGAGGCGTTCGCTTACATCCCGGAAGCTTTTTGTCGGAGTCTTTCTCGAATAACGAATCCGCACCCGAAAAAGCGCTGTTTGTTCTCCTTGTAGCAGTTCCCGTAGTAGATGTCGCAGTTTTTCATCCGTCTTTTGCCAGGTCCATCCCATCGCACTTCTTGAAGCGCGGTTATATCTGCTTTATAGAAGTTAAGGGTTTGCTCCAATTGCTTGCCTGCACCCGCTCTGTTAAGGAACCTCACATTCCAAGCGTGGACTTTCAAGTCCTTTAGTCGTTTGCAGGGGTCGACAGCTTTGTATCCGAGGCTTGTGGTTGTTTCGGAACAAGTGTTTTTACGTGATAGGAATGTTACCCCTAAGCACAACCCCCAACCTGGAGGGCCAGGTTCCTCTTTCCCCAGGAACAAAGGGTTGGGTCGCTGCACACATTGGTTCACTACCTGGCGGGTTCCAGGGTAGCTATCCTGCATGGAAGCTGGCGTTTGCCATATTTAACGCGATCAACTTCTTTGCTCTGTTTGTTCGCTCCCTCCCCCTTATAGTTAACTATTCTTCTTCTTCTTAGTGGGCGCTACAGTTCGGGGTGAACCTGGGCCTCAACCAACATGCCCCTCCATCTAGCACGATCTTTCGCTAGCCTTCTCCATTGCCGCACACCCAGTTTGCTGAGGTGCCCTTCCACCTGTGTGCGCCATCTTAAGTGCGGCCGTCCTCTGCTTCTTCGTCCCTCGGGGTTGGATTCAATGACTCTCCGGGCTGGAGCTGTGGTGTCCATTCGCTCTACATGGCCCAGCCATCTTAGGCGTTGAATCCGTAGACGCCTGACTAGGCTCATGTCGCTGTACAGCCCTTAAAGTTCGTGGTTAAATCTTCTCCTCCATCCCCCGTCTTCGTTTATAGGCCCAAAAATCACGCGCAAAATCTTTCTCTCGAACCGACCAAGGGCCGCTTTTGATAGTGTCCATGCTTCTGGGCCGTACAACAGGACCGGGATGATAAGGGTCTTATATAGAGTCAAACTTGGTCGTTCGGGAGAGGGCTCTATTACTCAGTTGCCTCCTGAGCCCAAAGAAACTGCGATTGGCAAGAGTGATTCAGCATTTGATTTCGGAACTGATGTCGTTGTTCCAGGTCACTGCGGAGCCAAGGTAGACAAAGTCCTTAACTACCTCGAACTTATATCTGCCTATACAAACGTTCTGGCCGAGACGTCGGTGCTGAGCGTCCTTTTTTGATGACAGCATATATTTAGTTTTGCCCTCGGCCAAACCAATTTTCGCCGCCTCCATCTCAATACTCGCAAACGCCTCATTGACATCTCGCTGTGATCTACCTCTTATGTCAATGTGGTCGGCGTATGCAAGGAGTTGCGAGGATTTGAAATAGATTGTGCCTCTTGTATTGGCCAGTGATTTTTGCACAATCGTTTCCAATATGATGTTGAAGAAATCACACGACAGCGCATCGCCCTGCCTAAATCCTCTTTTGACATCAAAACTATCGGTAAGGTGTTCACCGATTCGGATAGAGCAGCAAGCATTCTCCAAAGTCATCCCGCATAGTCTGACGAGCTTAGCAGGTATGTCAAAGGTAGACATAGCGTTGTATAGGTCGTCTCTAATTACGCTGTCGTATGCGGCTTTGAAGTTGGCAAATAGGTGGTGAGTGTCGACTTGAAATTCATTGGTTTTTTCTAGGATCTGCCCTAGTGTGAAGATTTGGTCGATGATGGACTTCCCTGGCCTGAATCCACACTGATAAGGACCTATCAGCTTATTTACAAAAGGCTTCAGGCGTTCACACAAAACGGCAGAGAAGATTTTGTAGGCGATGTCAAGAAGACTTATTCCTCTGTAGTTGGCGCAGTCAGAGGGGTCTCCTTTCTTGTGGATCGGGCATACGATGCTGAGACTCCATTCCTCGGGCATGCTTTCCTCTAACCATATCTTACGGATGAGCTGGTGCATGCTCCCAACCAGGTCATCCCCAGCTGCCTTGAAGAGCTCAGCAGACAGTCCGTCTGCGCCAGCAGCTTAATTCGACTTGAGCTTCGATATGGCAATCTTTACTTCGTCGAGGTCAGGGGGACAGAATTCTCTGCGGTCTCCGTCGATTAGAAATGGATCATTAACTATAACTATTAGTACTATAAAAGACACATGTCCTAAGGTACCCTTCATTTCTAATAAACTGAATTGAATATACTTAATAGATTTTCCTTCCAATTTTCTGGCGCTAATACAACACTCGCGACATTAGTTAGTCGCAAGCCACTCTCGTTTCTTCTCTCCAATATAATGCAAACTTCCAATATCTTTTCCACATTAAAAGAGCCCACGAGAACCACAAGTCACCAACTACTAACACCAGTCTCTATTCATCTATCTTTGTCGCGCTACTTTATCGATTTCCAACTTGTCCCTCTGGCTAAGACAAATGAATGACAGACTAACCGTCCTCACGCCATTACATTGATCGCCCTCAGCGCCCCTGTTTTGCGTCATTGCTATTTAATTAACGCTTATTTATATCAACACCAGCAGCAAATCCTTTGACTATCCTTACGCACTCACACCCTGGCAATACTCATTCGTAAATACTCCCTCGTGCGCGTCATAGTGACGCCAAGGAAACGTGCCAGACTGAAATTCGTCGACACAGTCACCCGGATTACTCCTTTCCGCCACTGACTGAATGGCTTACTAACTGACTGTTGCTTATACTGTGCAATTTAATCCTTGATTCACATCCAGTTATCATAAGTCGAATGATGCCATCCTGTCGTCATCCCGACGACAATGAGACTCGGCTATCCAGCAATTGGGTCGTTTGTTATAATTTGTAAAAACGACTACAAGCTACAGAATGAAAAAAAAAGCAAACCGAAGCATCCTTACGTGTAATTTAAGGACATGAGATGGGGAAACTGATGGGAAAATTAAAATGAAAAACTTTCATCTTGAATCGTGCGGGAATTCCTATAACGATACTCACTATGCAACAGAGACGTGCAAAGTGAAGTAATACAAGTGCCAGGTTCTAGCTCCTAGTGCAATCAGTCCACACGAGGATAAAGTTGAATGGAACTACCTGAAAAGATTTGTATGCTTGTTGTCCCCATACAAATGCCTGAGTTTCTCAAGCCAGCTTAATAACGTAACTCTGAGCACATGGTTTTATGGGACATATTCAGGATAAAGATGAGAGAAAGTTTTTAATAAAACCGTTGTTTTAGCCGCGTATGCGCTAGACAGGCAATTTGTTTAAATTAATTTGCATATTCCGATGACGTTTAGAGAAAGTTTTTGCACGACACCGGACGTACAATGGCGCGGGGGGACAATAACGAAGGAGTGAGTTGGGGTTGGCGTAGGAGGACGTGAGTGGACGGTTGGTTCCTCAATACTTCGTTTCCCACGAAATTTTAGTGATTTTCGTTATGTGTACCTGGAGTCATTGCATTCAATGAAAGACGATCAACTTCTTACTTACTTACCCACGGAGGCTCTGGGCCTGAGATAATACAGGCTTCGATCCTCGGCGGCTCCAGGCACGCTGCTTTTAGTCGGAAAGACCAAGTTGTCTTACGTCCGCGATCACTTGGTCTTTATACCGGAGGTTTAGTCACCCCGGGAAATTACTTACTTAGATGGCGCTACAGATCGGGGTGAACCAGGGCCTCAACCAACAAGCTTTCCCACCCGGCACGATCTTTGGCCAGCTGCTTCCAGTGCCGCACGCCCAGTTGGTTGAGGTCCCTTTCAACCTGTGCGCGCCACCTTAGATGCGGTCGTCCTAGGCTACGTCGTCTCTCGGGGTTGGAGTCGAAAATTCTTTGGGCCGGAGCGCTGATGTCCACTCGCTCTACATGGCCCAGCCATCTTAGACGTAGGATCCGAAGACGTCTAACTCTCCGTTTACACAAACGGGACCAAAGGTTGCACGAAGAATTTTCCTGTCGAAACGCTCAGGAACCTCTTCATCCGCTTTTGATACATCCATGCCTCAGCGGCGTAGAGGAGAACCGGGATGATTAAGATTTTGTAGAGGGATACCTTAGTTTTTCGAGAGAGCGCTCTACTACTTAGTTGTCTCTTGAGCCCAAAGAAGCAGCGGTTGGTAATAGTTATTCTGAGTTTTATCTCAGTGCCGGTGTCGTTGCTGCTTGTCACTATTGAGCCAGACGTCCTTGACTACTTCAAAAATATAACTGCCGAATGTGACGTACTGACCAAGACGTCGGTGTTGTGTGTCTTTCTTTGATGACAGCATATATTTGGTCTTGTCCCCATTTACGCTTAGACACACTTTAGCCGCTTCTGCTTCAATGCTTGCGAACGCCTCATTGACGTCTCACTTTGTCCGTCCAATAACGTCAATGTCATCTGCGTAGGCAAGCAAGTGTGTAGACTTGAGGTAGGTCATACCTCTTGTATTGGCCGCAGAGTCCCGCACGATCTTTTCAAGTATGATGTTAAAGAAATCACATGACAGTGCGTCACCCTGTCCAAGACCTTTTTTAACATCGAAGGGGCCGGTTAGATCACCTCCGACCTTAGTGGAGCAGCGAGAGTTCTCCATAGTCATCTCGCACAGTCTGAAGATTTTGGCAGGAATGTTAAAACATGACATGGCTCTGTATAACTCGTCTCTATAAACACTGACACTGCGTGTCGACCTGGAATTCGTTGGTCTTCTCCGAGATCTGGCATAGTGTAAATATGTGGTCTATCGTGGATTTTTCTGGCCTGAAACCACACTGGTAGGAACCTACCAGATTATCCATGAATGGTTTCAGGCCCTTACACAATGCGGCAGAGAGGATCTTTTACGCGATGTTCAAGAGACTTATCCCTCTGTAATTGGGGCAGTCATAGGAGTTTTTTATGGACCGGGCAATGCATGCTGAGATTCCATTCGTCGGACATGCATTCTTCGGACCATATCTTGCAGCTTGCAAGCTTCTGACCAGCTCATCGTCAGCTGCTTTAAACAGTTTAGCGGGAAGTCCGTTTGCTCCAGCAGCTTTATAAGGTCTATGTTTCGATATCGCTATCTTAACATCGTCTAGGTCGTGTGGACGGGGTTCTCTTTCGTCTTCATCCATTGTGAATGGTTCGTTCTGCCTGACGGCGGCATTTTGACTATGAGAAGTGGTCTTTCCACAATCTCAGCATCGACTGTGACTCCACTATTAGTTGTCCGTGCTCATCCCTTCAGCCTTCTGCTCTGGCTTTATAGCCTTGGAATGTTCGTTTTACTTTTTGGTAGAACATAGCATCTCTCCATCTCCTCCATCTCGCGCTTCTCGTGCTCCTTCTTTTTTCTTCTCAGAAGCGCATGCTCCTCCCTCTTTTTCTGTTCATTGAGCTCCTGGGCAGCTCTCGTCCTTCGATGCAGTGAAGCCATGTATGCATTCTGTTTCTCTACATGGGCCTGTCTGCATTGTCATCAAACCAGGGGTTTCTCGAAGGTGGTGGCTTGAAACCGAGTACACCTGAGGCGCCCTCTCTGTAGGCGTTGTGACAACGACTCCATTGCTGTTCTATGGCTTGTGCAGATTGCATCGGGACTTGAGGGAGACTTGATCGGCGAAAGTCCTGGCGGTCTCCTGCGATTGCAGCTTTCCGACGTTGAATGTCGGTATTCTTACTCGACTCCGTTGATTCCGAGAAATTCGCATCCGTACCTTGGCTGCAACAAGGTAACGATCCGAGTCAATGTTGACTCCTCGAAAGTTTCGAACATCTAGGATACTGGAGGAGTGTCTGCCGTCGATTGCAATGTGATCAATTTGATTGGCTGTCGCTTGATCTAAAGACCGCCAGGTCCCCTTATGGATGTTGCGGTGTGGGAATCGTGCACGTGCCACTACGAGATTATGTCCCGCCATAAAGTCCACTAACTTTTGTCCGTTTTCTGACGTGGTGTTGTGTAGGCTGTGCTTTTCTATAGAACGATTTCGGTGTCATAGCTGGGACATTGGGCATATGTTCTGCCTAGGAGATAATAGAAGTCGTCTTTATGTATGTCGGTCATCTTTCTCCTCTGTGGGGGCGTGGACACATATTAAGCTTATATTGCCGAGATTGGCCTTGGTGCGGATAGTTATGAGGCGTTCGCTTACATACTGGAAGCTTAAGACTTTTTTCCCGAGTCTGTCTCGAATAACGTGCCCGCATCCGAGTAAGCGTTGTTTATTTTCTCTGTAGCAGTTTCCGTAGTAGATATCACAGTTTTTCATCCGCTTTTCGCCTGGCCCATCCCATCGCCCGGGGATGTCTGCTTTATAGCAGTCCAAAGAGTTGACCAGTTGTCTGGCTGCACCTGGTCTGTTGAGGGACCGAACGTTCCAGGTGCAGATCCGGAAATCGTTTCCTTTCTGACGTTTGCGGGTGTCGTCAACATGTAATCCGTCCGTATCCGAGGCTATTGGTTGTTTCTAAACAATTTTATTTAAGCGATAGGGATGTTACCCCTAAGCACAACCCTCTTTCCCCAGGAACAAGGGGTCGGGTCGCTGCACACATTAGTTCACTACCTGGCCACGCGGAGGCTGTGTGTCAACTTGGATTAAGCAGGGATAGAGATCGAAGCTGGCATTTGCCATGTTAAACGCGGTCAACTTCTTTGTTCTGTTTGCTCGCTCCATTCTCCCCTAGATGGAGCGTTAGTGTCCATGCGCTCGATGTGGCCGAGCCATTGTAGTCGAAGGATTTTTGCCCTCCGGACCATATCCACGTCTTTGTACAGCTCATAGAGTTCGTAATTATGTCTTCTCCTCCATTCGCCTTCCTCGCGGACAGGACCGAATATTCGTCGCAGAATTCTTCTTTCGAAGGAGCCAAGAGTCAACAGGATTGGCAGGATAAGAGTCTTGTAGAGCAAAACCTTGGTTCTTCAGGACAGGAGCTTGGGCGCTAGCTGTTTTGACAAGTCAAAGTAGCAGCGGTTGCCAGGGGTGATTCTGCGTCGGATCACCACTATGGTGTCATTCGTGGAGTTTTATGTTCGCCCCGAGGTATGTGAACTCCTTCACCACTTCGAAATTGTAGCTGTCGGTCTATTTATTTTGTCCTAGATGATGGGTGACGGACCGCTTTTTTTTGACAGCACATATTTCGTCTTCTCCTCATTGATGTGAAGACCAGCTCGTTTAGCCTGATCTTCAATGGCCGTGAATGCTTCTACAATGGTGCGTAGCCCAGCAACTGGACCGATTTGTGGAAGATAGTGCCTTCCGTGTTGACTTTGGCATGTCGCATTGTTTGTTCCATCACAAGATTGAAGAAGTCACATGACACCGTATCTCCTTGCCGAAATCCAGTGCAGGCTTCAAATGGCTCGGAGGTTCTGGAGCTGAATTGTACGATGCATCGAGTGTTTGTTAGCGTGGTTCGACACATCTGGATCAGTTTTCCCGGGATTCCGAATTCGGCAATCGCGTTAATTAAGGCTTTATGATGAATACTGTCATATGCGGCTTTGGAATCGATAAAGAGGTGGTGGGCATGCATTTGAAACTCGTTGGTCTTCTTCAGAATTTATCGCGTCGTGAAGACTTGGTCTTAAGTCGATTTGCCGGGCCGGCAGCCGCACTGGTATGTGATGATTAGTGCGGTGCAAAAAGGTTTTGGACGTTCACACAAGTCGGGCTCTGAGCCTTACTGCAACTAGAAAATGGTCAGGGCCGACGTTTGCTCCTCTGAACGTTCTAACATCCAGGATATTTGACGCATGTCTTGCGTCCAGGATCACATGCTCGATTTGGTTGGCAGATCGCCCATCTGGAGACCTCCAGGTTGTCCTTACTGATTTTGGCGTTAAAGTCTCCGAGTACGGTTTTGATGTCGTACTCCGAACAATCTCCATAGGCGTCATCCAAAAGGTCGTAGAAATCCTCTTTGATGGGTTCTTCAGCCTCGTCGGTAAAATCTCTCTTGGATGCGGATCACAGCCATGTGATCTCGATCGATCGGTAATCAAGCCATCATCAAGCCATCATAATTGGTCTGAGGTGAATTAATAAAAGTGTGTGTGTATCGAATCCGATACAGGGACGGGTGTAGTTGATCGCAATCCAGTGATTCGATCCCTATTCGAAGTGGGATTAATTTCGTAACAGTATTCTCACGTGGCACTTTACTTCATTTCATTAATTTTCCTATTATAATGGCAAATAGACATTTATTCAACTGAAGCCATACAAAATCCAATGTCACGACAGCTCACATGTAGTTCTACAACACCAACTCGTCCTTCGCTCATCTCAATCTTGAACAATTCGCTCTTCAATCAAGATATATGGCTTCCTCCCCAAAGGACAACTTGAGATTACCCCATGATATGCCCACTGGCGGCGCAAGCGATAAAACTCACTCCGAGCATCGTCAAATCCAACGCCCCACACGACTATTAAAGTAATGGAATGTGACATGTGTGTGCAGTCTGTTCCTGTGCAATGCCACTAAATAAATAAGAACCGAACCAACCACCCTCCGTGGGTATTGCGGAAGCTCTTCTCACTTATGCATAATGTCATTTACAATGCAATCTCCAGTTCATTAACCAAACATACGATAGTCCATTCGCTCATTTCCCCCCAACACCAGTCGAGAATCCACCAACGAATGGCCCAGCTTGAAACCTTTTCATGCAATTTGGCTCGAAAATGAAATTTAAAAGAAATACACATATGAATGCAAGAGTGCATGGTTTCCTGTCGTATATCCTGCGGGTATACCTAGTCTATCGTCACGATAGTCCTTGGTGAAGTGCAGCTCTCGTTCGAGTATGTGCTCTCAATATTGGAATTTTCTTCTCATTTCCGTCATCTTGATCTCTTCATATTCGTTCGTCGTTCATTTCAAAGGGAATGGCCATCCTTTAAGGATATGCAATGTGCCCTCTCACCTTTTCGGGACTGACACAGCGCACACAAATGACGATGACGATGATGATGATGAAGACAAGATGACACATTTGATACTGAGGACATGCAACCCATATATCATAATTTTACGAGAATATCTGCATCAGCACTTCAGGGTTCCACTACCCACGTACACGAATACAGAGTCGACTGAGTGAGTATGTAAACCAGGTCCACCATCGAAGAACTTGCCTTGCCGATGGGTTTTCATTTTCATCTTCTCGCAAATATTTATGAAACCTAATTCGCTGCCACTTCGAGAGCAGGCTTATGCTTCCTCTACTTCATCCCCAGCTTTTTAGGACAGAAGTGTGTTATCATCGTATACCGATGCCACTCAGCACATTCCATGCCATGCCACGCCTCTTCATTGGAACATCTTCGTTTTCGGTAAATGGCCATGTTCAGCTGGAGAGGAACGAAAATTGGTCCGAATAATCAATTCTAACCTGAGGCCAGGTGGTCTCTTCCTCCCTTTTCGTTAGATACGTGTAAACCCGGGACGCAGGACATGGTTTGTTGTTTGGTCCTTGATGCAAATATCTCAAACTTGCTCGGATGAATAAGGGATGTCAATGCAAATTAATTTGTACATCGCTCGCGTGAAATGTTTTCTTATGTTCGACAGCAAGGACAACTCGTCCGGCTACGAAAATTATTCATAACATTCTACCTCATCCTGGTCACCTGCGCGTAATCTCTTTATCTTCCCTCAACTCTCGTCGTCCTGTAATTTCTTCATCATTTTATCTCTGGAATTCCGTTCGTATGGTATGATGAAGATAGAAATAAAGTTTTTCGTTTTAGGAGGCAGGTCGGTGTCGGATCTGTCGGTTTATGAGGTTTTAATGAAATTTTAATACGTCAGGTCGTGTAGCAAGATTGACCGGACACGGAGCTGATTTGAGGGCTTTTTTCGTAATTTCGTGGGATAAATTGTGATTAGGCGGAGGCGGTAGATGCGGGTTGAATGACGAGTGGTTTGATCGATGAGCTCTGGGTGCTTTGTGTGTTTTTGTTTCGGGCTGTTGTTTGGGATGTAACGCCTTTTCATGGGGGTATTGAATTTGAACTTGAATATTGTTCGTAACTTTGGTAAACCATGAAGGATACTCTGTGGAAATGACGGTTCCACTAAGTCAACGTGTAACTAAATTATATGTAAACATTCGAGGTAAGCAGATGGGAAGTAGAGGTGGGATAACAACCAGCTGTAAGCATACTTCGGAGTGTCTGTTTGTCTGTTTTTTTAGGTTAATGTTTTCTATTGAAGGGCTTAGCTAGAACTACTGGCCCATTGCTTTTGCTTCTGTTTTTCTTTTTTATAGTTCGCCCAGGTTCAAGAGTCATACTCTTATGATGTTTATCACACAAACAGGTTGGAGTGCAGATGGTTTGGGTCGTCGATGTTCGTTCACTACTCTTCATGGGTGGTTGTCCTGGATAGGATTCGAGAGGAACTCGACTGAATTTTCACGTTGGTTGTAGTTCCCAGTAAATGTTCCATGCCATTATGGTGCTATATTAGAACTGCACACACAGAGTTAGAATTTGAAGTGACCATATACATTTCTTGGCTATGGACACACTATGAACTACAGACCTTCCGCTCGACAGTCGGGGTGATGTTTACCATTGCACGACGGCTACCTCCATATTTTTTATTTTTTTTTTTTTTTTCTGTAAGAAGGTGGAAAGCATCGAAAGCCAGTGTGTGAGACTTTAACCCACTAAAACCACCTCCTGCTTCTGGTCCCCTTTCCCCCCCCCCCCGGTACCACCGTAAGCATTTCGTAATGGGGGGGGGGGCCTTCAGCCGTAGCTCTCGTCTTCTCTCCACGCATTTGCGTTTGGATCTGTGTCAAGTCTGGATATGTCCTGACGGGCGTTGTTAGTTTATGTCTGTCTGTTAGTTATGTTCGTCCGCGTGTCAAGTGTACGTACTTTGTTATATTTTTACTTGCCCTTGTGGATGCATGTATCTGCGTATGTCTGCCTGTCTGTTCATTTGCGTCGGTACATTTTGCTGTACAGCTGCGTAGTCGCTCGCTTCCACTCTGTTGGCGTTTTATTCCCTTGCTCTTCTTTCTCGCTCTAGTCTGTCTAACTCCTGGCATATGTCTTTGGCATAAGCGCTCGCTGCGTTCCATTTGCTTTCCGTTTCTAGTATATGGTGTATTAAGTTCTCTGGGGTTGGTGTTTCACCCAGTACTCCTTGTAATGCTTCTCTTTGTAATTGGAAACGTGGGCAGTGGAAGTATACGTGCTCCGCGTCTTCAGGGATATTTCTGCACGTTGGGCACGTGGGAGAGTCGAACTTCCTGCACTTGTACAGGTATGACTTGAAGCAACCATGTCCCGTAAGCAGTTGGGTGAGGTAGAAGTTTACTTCACTATGTCGGCGGTTCATCCAAGCCTCTATGCTCGGGATAAGGCGATAAGTCCAACGGCCCTTAGTTGAGAGGTTCCAGCGTTGTTGCCACTCAGCTAGGCTTCCACTTCTTCCTCTTGTGTTTGCTTCAGCATGGGTTAGCCGTTCCTCCTGTCTATTCGCTACAAACTTTTCCTGCAGTTCCTTCGCGAGTATAAGTTATTTTTATTTATAAAAATATTCCGAGTTTCAGATAATGACTTCTTTATTTCGAGTCTTTCTTAAAACTAAACTGTACCTAACAATAAATTTGAAACATAGCCCTGTGAGGAGTGAAACTGCCGCGCGTGGGAAGTAGGTTGATAGATAGTTTATCCGGCTCAAATGCCGGCGAGGCGACGGAAACTACTGGTGCGCGTGGGAAGTAAGTTGATCTGGTTGGTTCATATTCCGGCCAGGTGACGGAAGCTATTGCTGGGCGTGAGAAGTAGGTTGGTCTGGCTCAAATACCAGCCAGGCGACGGGAGCTATTGCTGGGCGTGAGAAGTAGGTTGGTTTGGCTCAAATACCAGCCAGGCGACGGGAGCTATTGCTGGGCGTGAGAAGTAGGTTGGTCTGGCTCAAACACCAGCTAGGCGACGGAAGCTATTGCTGGGCGTGAGAAAATGCTGTTGAGGCGATGCGCGTGCAGGACGATGGACAGGCCACGCATTGATGGCGTTATGATGCCATAACTTATATCAATAGGTAACATACCCGCTATGACGCAGGCCGCGTGTTCCGGTTGTGCGATAAGCGCTGCTTACTCTTAGCGCATATAATCGGTTTACTGCTGAAATCCTTGTTTTGTATGAAGTCACCTTCATAGCTCCGGCCCAAACTGGCGATGCATAAAGCACAATGGATGTGACTACATTGGCTAAAAGTAGTCTACGGCTGTATCTTGGCCCCCCTAAATTCGGCATGATCCGCGCGGAGGTACTCACACGAGAGGATTTGTTATTTCATGCCCACCCACTGTGAGCGTGACCGTCTCTCGTTTCTTTCTGCTGGTGACGAGGACTGCTTCGGTTTTTTGTTCAGCTAGCATAAGGCCGACTGACGTTAGCCACTGTCGAACAGTCAAAATGGCTTCGTTGCTAATTTGAACAACTTCTTCCAGTAATTTTGCAGTGACCACTATTGCGATGTCGTCCGCAAATCCGACAATTTTTGCCTCAGCTGGTATTTCAAGTCGGAGTACGCCGTATCGGACCCAGAACTGAGCCCTGGGGGACTCCTCCAGTTACTGCATATTCCTACACACCATCGTCTGTTTCATAAAGCAACACCCTATGCCGGGAGTAGTTTCTTAAAATTCCACTGATGTAAGTTGGTACCCTCATATGTATTTCGGAGTGCTTCAAGTATATGTTTCCAACTCGCCGTGTTGAACGCGTTTTTAACGTCCAGTGTTATGACGCAACAGTACTGCTTTGCGCCTCTCCTTCATTTTCTTCCTTCTATGGCCCTTTGCGCAGTGTCGACTACTTCCCTAATGGCGTCCACCGTCGAGCGTGCTTTCCGAAAGCCGTACTGGCGTGCTGATAGTCCGCCTGCTTCTTCAATCGCAGCTTCCAATCTGTTGCTGATGATGCGCTCCAGAATTTTCCGGCCGTGTCCAAATTACAAAGCGGGCGGTAAGCTGACGGATCGCCCGCGGGTTTACCCCCCTTGGGTAGCAGCACGAGCCCCCACCACCACTGTACTACTCCGCTTTGAAGAGACCGCGAATAACACATTCGATGGTAGTCGATCCCAGGGTTATTGGCCCTAGAAGTTAAGATACTGCCCACTGAGCCACTGTGCTCCCCTGTCTCTTACTCAAAATTGATACATGAGTAATCAAACGTGGAGCTAAGAGACAGAATTTTTGAATTTTGAACATCAACTTATATATAGATACTGCTTCCCAGTCAAAGCCACAACCAGAAGTTTCGTGACCTTAATGTCAAATACTCTATTATCGTACAGTATCCTGTTTTATGGCCATTTTATGTAGATTCTGAAAGACCTTTAACAACCGCCGTGAGAGGTAATATACAAGAATTTTCTTCTTCTTCTTCTCCTTCGGCGCAACAGCTTATGGCGAACCCGGGCCTCCTTTAAGAAATATCTTTAATTGGCACGGTCTTTCGCCAGCAGTCTCCAGTGCCGCGCGCCTAGTTGGTTGAGGTCCTCTTCCACGTCGCCCTTCAGGGTTGGATTCAAAGACCTTCCGGTTAAAATTGGTAAGTGTGTTGGAGTGTTGGTGGTGGTTAGTGTGTTGGACTCTGCCGCATGAGCGAGTTCTGATCTTGATACTACCGAACTCGCGGCGTCCCTCCTCGGCGGGCTAATGGCAAGCCGCCCCATAGTATACTTGCCATGAAAAAGCTTCTCGACTAACGCCGTTCGGAATCGGCATTAAACTGGAGTTCCATTTCACCTATGTAAAAAATAAATCACACACAACATGGGTAATTAAGAGAAGCTTGGCTCTTGGCTCTAGGTTTTAACGCCACCAGAGCAATTAAAGCATATGGTCACCTTGGTTTTCCGAGAGAGCTCTTCTTCTCAGTTGCGGCCCGAGCCCAAAGAAACAGCTGTTGGCAAGAGTTAATCTAAGTTTGATTTCGACACTGATATCATTGCTGCATGTTACTGCAAAGCCTAGGTAGATGAAGTCCTTGACTACCTCGAGATTATACTTGCACCCTGGCCGAAACGCCGGTGGTTCGTGTGCTTTTTCGACGACATTTACCGCCAGTCCCATTTTAGCCGCTACCGCCTCAATGCTCGTAAAGGCTTTCATAACATCTCTCTGAGTTTGTCAAATTATGTCAATGTCATCAGCTTATGCGAGCTATTTTACGGACTTGATTGGTGAGTTTTGTGCGATCCTTTCAAGGACGATGTTGAAAAAGTCACACGATAGCGTGTCGCGCTGTTTAAAGTCTTTGTTGACATTAAAGGTATCAGTCAAGTCGCCTTCGACCCTGATGGAGCAGCGACAGTTCTCCAATGTCATTCTGCACAATATGACGAGTTTGTCAGAACTAGACATGGCCCTGTATAGCTTATCTCTATGTACGCTATCGTTTGCGGCCTTAAAGTCGACAAACAGATGGTGGGTGTCGATCTGGAACTCCTTGTTTTTTTCCAGGATCTGCCGCAGTGTGAATACTTGATTGGTAGTGGACTTCCCGGGTTTGAAAACCACATTGATATGGACCAACCAGTTTATTAACGAACGGTTTCAGGCGTTTACACAGTGCAGCAGAGAAAATCTCATACCTCTGTAATTGGCGCAGACAAAGGGGTCTCCTTTCTTGTGGATCGGGCAAACGATACTTAGATTCTCTTCATCGGGCATGCATTCCTCTGACCATATCTTACAGAAGAGCTGGTGCAACTCCCAACCAGGTTATGTCCCACCTGCATTGAAGAGATCGGCAGGTAGTCTGTCTGCTCCAGCAGCTTTGTTAAACTTTAGCTTAGAAAAAAACATTTCTAACTTCGTCCAAGTCAGGGGGACGGAATTCTCTGCCATCATCGTCCTTTGTGAATGGGTTACTCTGCCTAACAGCGGAATCTGTTTCGCCATCGCCGTCTGCTGAAGTAATCTTACCAGATTCTTAGTACCGACTGTGTGGTTAAACATCCGAACGTCATTCCTTGGATAGCATCTCACCATCTCTTCGATCGCGAGCTTCTCATGCCCTTTTTTTGTTTTGAATTGCGTATGCTTCTCACTCCTCTTTTGCTTATGAAGCGCACGAGCAGCACTCGTCCTTCTGTGCAGCGCCGCTTGATAGGCTTGCTGCTTGGTTGCGTGTGCCCTCCTACACTCGTCGTCAAACCATGAGTTTCTTGTTGGTGGCGGGCGGTTTGAAACCCAGTACCTCAGAAGCAGTTTTATGGTCTGAGCCCGTATTGGAGGACTTTCCGAGAGCTTGAGGTGGGCGCGATTGGCATAGGTGCTGGCGATCTCTTGCGATTGTAGCATTGCGACGTTGTATGCCGCTGGTCATACTCGATTTTTCTGGGCCAGACATATTCGTAGTCGTAACCTGGCTGCCACAATATAGCTTTCGGCTTCAGTGGCTTCTACCCATACAAATATTTTAAAGGAACTAAATAATGGTCTTCAAAAATCGTTGTGGAATTTGCTAAAACTGGAATTAGCTTGACTTGCCGAATACAGCCTTCCAATTCTTACTTGTCGTTTCGATTGAATATCCACCTTTTCGACAGGACAACCAAATTTTCTTCAACTTAAGTCTATAGCGAATCGTAAGAACCTGTTAAGCCCCCTTTCAACTAGTGGCTGGCTTGGAAAGCCATTTAAAGCTCCTCATCGCATCGTCTTCGTTTGTCCGTCTATCGAGGCGTGTAATTTCAATATGCCGCCATAATCGTATCCTTTCGACAACCACAAAAAATTGTGCCTTTTTACGACTTTCTGACTTTCTTTATATCTCCTCTGCCATTAACCCACTTCCCGAGCGCCGATAAAAGAGAACTACTTGCGTTTCTATGCAAATAGCCTCGTCCATCCAGACACTCTACAGGACACTCCTCCAACACCCTTTATATATGTATGTATGTATGTACGTATATACGATATTTGACTTTTTTCCTTGCCTTGCCTTGCCTTGCCTCGAGCAGGAAACAGGATACGAGTAATTCACGAACATAAACTTTACTTGGCCACACAGTCATAATAAAATCTTCATGCACACAAATGCCATCAAATATTGTCTGGTCTTCCTACCCCGAGTTTCCGTAGCCTAAACAACCAAAGAAGTTATTTCGTCCTTTTGTCCTTAATACGTTTGTACATGCCCATCACAACGACCCACGCCACGCATCAAGCAATATACAATCGTCAAGGCGAATGGAATGTTGCAAGACTCCGGAACTCACTGTTCCTTGGCCAATGTTCACAGCCCGAGGAGTTGTTCCTGCCCCCCCATTGCACGTCCATTATGGAATAATGGATAATTCTGGAAGTTATTATTAATGTTATTATTATTGTACATTTATTGTTCGTCGGAACGCTGAGTGATGGGTGGAGGCCATTGGATGGCATGAAGCATGGCGATGAGGTTTATGTGCGATTTGCTTGATGGTTCCATTAACGCCTGATGGCGACGCGTTTCTTTCTATATGAATCCGTTGTAATGTACCTAATTAGATGTGTTTCATGTGTTTGTTTTTTTTTTTTCAGAATTTCAAAACAACAGCATACATACTAGAAGGAATCATGATGGAACTGGAGCCACGTGTAGCTATCCTGCAGGATCTACGTTTGCAGACATTCGATTCAATTCGATTTGCCTCGTATCGCACGGCATCCAAGTTGCGATATATACAAAAGTCGACAAATCTACATTTGGTGGATATTTGGAATGTAATTGAGGCGTTTAGGGAGAATGGCCTAAATACGTTGGAGCCACAGAGTGAAGTCAGCGTGGCTAGGCTAGAGACATTGGTTTCGTCGCTGTATCATAATTTAAATAAGCGTCTTCCAATTGCACAGCAAGTTCCTGTCGATGCGAAAGCTGGACTTTTATTAAATTGGCTTCTGGCTGCATACACTAGGTAAGTAGGAATAGTCGGTACAGAAGTATGTTGCGAGGTTAGAGGCGACTTGGCTTACGATCTGTTGGTGGATTTGGTGAAATGGCCATTGTTCTTGAAAGCCCTGTATCTGATTTGGGTCAAACATTTTACTTATGCATATTTTGATTGTATACATTCAGGGACTGGCGCCCAACGCCGGGTCTATGTCGGTTACACCAAAACTCGATACAGCCTATTTGCTCGAAGTTGCTGCTTTGTTAACCATGTAAACCATGAATCTTTCAATTGCAAGAGGTTTTGCTACTTGAGTTGTAAATTAGATTTTATCAATTTGAATTGGCGCCCGACAGCAGACCTAAACCGATTTTGTCAAAACTCGAGCTTCTGATCGAGGTTGGTGCTTTGTGGAGCCGTGAATCTCTCAATCGTAGTTCATTTCTGAGTAAATAATACATTTGATATTGCATAAGCTTAGGGGTTGGCGCCCGACAGCGGGTCTAAATCGCTTAAATCAAAACTTGACTCACTGCCACTTGGTGACTTGGCTTACGATCTTTTGGTTGATTTGGTGAAATGGCCAATGTTCTTGAAAGCCCTGTATCTAATTTGGGTAAAAAAGACTTTACTTATGCATATTTTGATTGCATACATTCAGGGACTGTCGCCCAAGTCGGTTACACCAAAATCCGGTACAGCCTTTTTGCTCGAAGTTGCTGCTTTGTCAACCATGTAAACCATGAATTTTTCAATTGCAAAAGGTTTTGCTACTTGAGTTGTAAATTAGATTTTATCGATTTGAATTGGCGCCCAACAGCAGACCTAAACCGATTATGTCAAAACTCGAGCTTCTGATCGAGGTTACTGGAGCCGTAAATCTCTCAAACGTAGTTCCTTTCTGATTAAATAATACATTTGATATTGCATATGCATAGGGATTGGCGCCCGAAAGTGGGTCTAAATCGGTTAAATCAAAACTAGACTCACTGCCACTGTGGAACTGTGAATCTCTCAAATGTTGACTCACTGCCACTTTGTGGAGCGATGAATCTCTTAAATGGATATACCTTTCCATTTGAATCAAATTTAGTTGCATAATCACAGGGATTGGCGCCCGACAGCAGGTCTAAACTGGTTAAAAAAAAAAGTTGATCCAGAGTGTTGGCAACTTGTCGATCCCTAATGGTAAAATTGCCAATTTCAACTATTTTAAACCCAATACCGTTAAGCCATCCCATCAAGCAGTATGCACCAGGCTGTCACTTTAGATAAAGGAACTTTTAATTGAGTTTCATTGAACGACTGTCGCTGCCTTGTTATAGGTAATGATTTGATGTGTAATTAACGGTAACAGTGTCGGATAAAGATTCATACAGAAAGGGAGAGTGAGAGGTCACTGAATATGAATCGATTTTAGTTGCTTTTTGTTTCCTTTTATTTAAGAAGGGCTAGTCAGGCACTGTTCGACTATACCCAAGTCGGGTAAAGTCGACCACGCTACTGCAAAGGACCTTGGACCTTTTAGTCTATCCTCCTTCCTAATGAAAATGCTGGAACGATTAATAGACATGTACGTAAGGGATGAGATTGGTGACAGTTATCTGTCCCAATCGCACAACGCGTACATAAGGGGGAAATCGATAGATTCGAATCGCTTGATATCAAGGAATTCACCCTAGGTGCATTTCTAGACATTGAGGGTGCTTTTAATAACGTCAGTACTGGGGCAATTGTGTCCAGCCTTCACATGGCCCAAATAAACCCGGCAATATGCAGTTGGATTGGGCAAATTCTGAGTACTCGTTTAATAAACTCGGCGATGGGTAGAGCAAGTGCAAGGGTGAAGGTAAATAAAGTTACGCCACAAGGTGGCGTTCTATCACCCCTCCTGTGGCTCCTTGTGGTCGATGGAATGGTTAAGATTCTAGAGACGAGGGTTTTAACGTCCCGTCCTACGCCGACGACATTGTCGTCTTAATTTCTGGAAAGTTTCCGCAGGTCCTCAGCGATAGACTAAGTTATGCACTCTTCACAAGGAAAAGATCTGTATCAAGATACACCTACCCCCGTATGAATGGTATCGATCTGATCCCTGGAAAATCTGCCAAATATCTTGGCATAATACTGGACTCCAGACTTAGCTGGACAGAAAATATTGACGAAAAAATCAAAAAGGCCTATGTGGCACTATATTCGTGCAAAGTAGTCTTTGGAAGGACATGGGGCCTCAAACCGAAGTTAGTACATTGGTAGTACACTGCGGTGGTAAGACCTATTTTAGTCTATGGTTCGGTTGTCTAGTGGAAGGCGCTTGAGAAAAAAATTTCATCTTCAAAGTGTGTCAAAGGTTCAAAGAGCAGGCTGTCTGGCGGCTCTGGAAGTTGTGCTGAACCTCTCACCCTTGGACATACACTGCGAGAGCGTCGCAGCCAGAACTGTGCTAAGACTACAAGACGGTCTCTGGACAATTAGTCTTCACGGTCACGCATCAGTCTTGGATCGATGGGCCATCTCGAGATTCAGAACCGAAACGGACTATGCCACCCGACTTCCCTCCTGTGAGAGGAGACTCTCTATTAGAATTCCCTCTAGGGAGGAATTGACCGGTGATATGGTACGCACGGAAAATTAACTGGCAATCTACACCGACAGATCCAAAATGGATGTCGGCACAGGGGACGGAGTCTATTTTGAATATCGGGATATATATACATCGCTCTTATAGACTTGATGATGGCTGCAGTGTTTACCAAGTTGATGTCTTCGCAATCAAGCAGGCGGCAAACCTGATTAGCAGAGAGAAACTCTCAGGAAAAAGGATCAACATCAATGTTGACAGCCAGGCAGCCATTAAGGCTGAAGGCTAGAAGAGATATCGAATGTACCCTCTGCTGGGTACCTGGTCATGTGAATATCTCTGGAAATGAGAGGGCGGATCGCGCAGATCCTTTCGGGAATAGAGGAGGTAAGTAACATTGGGCTGAGCAGAATAATAGGATTCTTATCCTCGTCTGGATGATTCAGCTCAACGGAAAATATCTAGGTCTCTACGGATTAAAAATTAATTGAGAACAATGGACTCCACGTAGTCTAGATGAGCCTTGACTTTTCGTCAGTAGGGCACCCACTTACCTAAGCTAACCTAATTTGTGTCCACACCGAATAGAACAGCTTAAGATAGAAGGATAATCGGTTGAATATTTTCTTCTCTTCTACAGTGATAACTCAGGGAAAATTCGAGTCTTCTCCATAAAAGTCGCCCTGGCCACCATGTGTTCAGGCAAACTGGTCGATAAGCTACGATGTAAGTATCTCCTATAACCTCAGCAGCCTTTAACCATTTACCATTGTAGATATCTTCTCACAAATATCGGATGGCACTGGTCAATTGGTTCATTGGAAACTTGGCGAATTCCTTCGTGAAGTACTCGCTTTACCCGCGGCCGTCTACGAATCGCCCACATTCCACTATAAAGAAGGTCTTGAGGAGGAGATTTTCCCGCCCGATAATAAAGTAACGGTGAACGATTTCATGGCAATACTTATGTCTGAACCAGGACCATCGTGTCTCGTCTGGTTGCCGCTGTTGCATCGTTTGGCCACCGTCGAAACAATCGTCCATCCGACTATCTGTTCTGTTTGTCATAAGGAGAATTTTACCGGATTTCGCTATCGATGTCAACGGTGTCACGCCTACCAATTGTGCCAGGAGTGCTTTTGGCATGGCAAGACATCGTTGAATCATCAAAACGATCACGAAGTCAAGGAATATTCAAACTACAAATCGCCCAGTAAACAGATCGGACATTCGTTAAGGAAGAGCTTTCGATGTGTGCCTGAAAAGACTGCACAAGTTTTGCCACGTTTCCCCGAACAACCGGAGAAGACGTTGAATCTATCGCACATAGTGCCGCCCTCACCATTGCCATCACATAATGGTTTTTCCGATCCGAGCATGTTGCATGGATATGATCGAAGTAGTACGTTAGATTCACGAGCAACCGGACGAAGTTTGGATAGTGCTGGTGGGACGTCGATATCACGAATAGCTGCTGCGTCCGCTAACGATGAGGAGCATAGATTGATTGCCAGATATGCCGCTCGATTGGCCCAGGAGGGCAGAACTGTATAGTTTTCGTATGATTTTTCAGCGAAAGGATTCTAATGTGATTCTTTTTTGGTTTTAGCCATCGGGAACCGTAAGCGAGAACTCGACTCTAATGACCGACAACTCCCGTGCTCAGCGCGAGCTGATTGCGCAATTGGAAGCGAAGAATAAGGAAATAATGCGAGAGATCGCAAGACTACGACGACAGCAAGAGGCCGAACAGATGACACCCGAAAATCCGGCGTTAATAAACGAATTGCGTGCACTGCGACAGCGTAAGGGTGAACTAGAAGGCCATCTTGGTGCCCTGCAAGACTCTCGGCGACAGTTAATGGACCAATTGGAGGGTTTAATGCGTATGCTTAAAAATCAACAGACTGCTAGTCCACGTTCCACACCGAATTCTAGTCCACGATCGGGTAAATCGCCACCAATGCCCGGCAATCAACAAAATTCCGTTCAACAACAACAACAACAACAGTCACAATCACAACAGCTACTAAGGTCATCGTCATCGTCGCAGCAGCAACAGCATCAGATTCCGGCCAATTGTCAGGCTCAATCGTTGGAACAACAGACACTGAATCAGTTGAACGAGGTGCGAGCTGCATTCCACTCGAATGGAACTTCAAGTGAGTACGATTTCGGATTAATTAATGTGTGAGGGGGGACGAAGTGTAATTCGTGGATATAGATATGAATGTGAATGAGAATGGAGGGGGTTGCTGGATAGAATAACGAACGAGTAGGGAGGCCCGAATGCAATGTCCTTTTTTCTGTTCTTTTGGCGAGGAGACCATTGTTTTTTGTTTTCATAATTTTTTTTTTTTTTTTCTCAAAATTGTATCCCCAAATCCTTGTCTCGTACGTACGGATGATTGGATGTATCCCATTCCTATTTTGTTTGCTTTGTTTTTGCTTAACACTCACATATCCACAGGCTTTGACAGAGGAATGTCCTTTTTCGTCAAAATCTGTTAATTCCTCTTGGAAAATTTTAATCGCGCATTGTGCTTTCGTTCTTCTCACCCTTGTCACATCACCCAAAGCTCTATTGGATGTTTACGTTTTTTGTTTTTTTGTTAACCCCGAGACAGACGTTTCCATTTTCTTATATACTTTTTAAATGTGAAGCATTAAATCAAAGAAATTTAATTTAATTTTATCTTGCGCGTTCCAACTTAAATACTAAACCAAAAAAACCAAAAAAAAAAATATACAAATCCCCAAAAAAAAAAAAAACAAAACCAAAATCCAGATGAGGACCCAACAACAGACCTGTACTATGCGGCTGATACGGTATCATCGGCAATGTCCTCGTTAGTCCGTGAATTAAATTCAGGTAAACGCTTCCTAATCCCCCATTTCAAACCTTCTTCATTTGTTTTTTACCTTTGAACTTGTTTTTCAGTTCTTAAGCCATTTTCTTTTATTTTTACTTTGGAATCATCTCTCGATTTTTCTTTAATATTAAGTGTTTCCTCGAATTCAATGTCCTTTTATTGCGCACCAATATTGATGTTTAATTTTGTTGTAGAGATGTCTTCTGATTTTGTTTCGCTAGATATTTAATTTGTTCCAATTTTACACAAGGTTTTGAGTATTTCTAGTGGATGTTTGGATGTTGAATTGTAAATTAATTTGACTTCTTCAAGTACTATTTGAAGCGGTGAGTGCAGGATGAGTGATTAGGATATTAGATTAGGAAGGAATTCTTATGGGATATCGATTTCGGGCGTTGAATGCGACGAGACATGCTCTTTTCTGTCTATGCCTGGAATGGCGCCCGACAAGGGATTTTTTTTTTTTTTTTCATATGAATTTTGGCTTCCCTCTGGAGTATTATTAGGTTGCAGTGGTTGGCATATGTCACACGTAGGCCGACGGCGGCCCATTGTGATTCCACTTGGATCATATTACCTAGATCCTTCTTCTTCTTCTTTTTTTGGCGCTACCGTTCATGGCGAACCTGGGCCTCCTTTAAAAAAAAACACTTGGTTGCGCCACCTTAAATTTGGCCGTCCTCGACCGCGTCGCCCCTCGGGGTTGGATTCAAAGACCTTCTGGGCCGGAGCTGTGTTTTCCATGCGCTCAACATGGCCTAGCCATCCTAGCCGTTGGATCCGAAGACGCCATGCTATGTTCATGTCGCTGTACTGCCCGTACAGTTCACGTCCTTTTGGGATCGATGAGTCTCTTTTTCAATGGATTAGAAGCTATCATTCGAATCGTTCAATTCAAGTTGTTTTGGACGGATTCAAGTCTGACACTCACTTTGTAAATGCTGGTGTTCCCCAGGGCTCCGTTTTGTCTCCGAAACTCTTTCTTATTTACATAAATCATCTCTTGTCTGATGATTTTCATCCAAAAAATTCCCTTGGTCACATACTGAACTAAGGTTAGTCGACAATATCCCAAAACCAGTAGCAAACTTCCCAGTTTTGATCTGTTTTGTGTCTTTGATGAATTAATCCTAGCTGCAAACCTTTTTCCCATATTTCCCATTATTGTTATTCACCTTTTCACATCGTTGCTGGACACTTTGATCTCATCATCAAGATTTTTGGTTATCAAAGTAATATGCCGATAACCTGCCTGCAATCAAGATCTATCATCATACAAAAAATAATTTTTTTTTTTTTTTAGAGACTCGCGCAGGTTCAAGGGTTTATATTCTCTTATGATGTGATACACACAACCTGAACGGAGTGCAGAAGTTTGGGTCGTTGATGTTCGTTCAACTACTGCCAGGGGTGGTTGTCCTAGATAGGACAAGAGCCGACCAAATTTCGCGTTGGTTATAGTCAGTAGTAATTCGTTCGAGCACTTTAGTATTGCATACGCTGAGGATGAATTTTTAGTTGACCAAATACTGTGAGTGTTATGCCTGCAGCAGTACGTCTGGTCACTTTCCATTCACCTCTGTATTGCATACTTTTTTGTCCGTATAGGAATTATTGTACTTTTTCTTAGCTATGAACGAATTTGAACTATAGACCTTCCGCTCGACGGTCGATGATGTTAACCACTGCACCATGGCCACCCCCAAAAAGTGTGATTTAAATGTGATTTAATGTGATGACTGAGGAGGTAACATACATAGTCTCTTTCATATTTAATTATACAAATGGAACGGAACCCTTCGTGCGCGAGTCCGACTCGCACTTGGCCGGTTTTTTCCTCATCATACCGTTGCCTATCCATCATATTTTCAGGATCGCAGTAATACCCCCCTTATACTGCGTGAGGATTCTTTCCAGTTAATGAGCAGCTTCAAGTATCCTTCAAGGGGACACACGATTTAGGACATTTGTTCTGAAATTCCCTCATGGCTTTCAGAATAAATTTTTCCCTGTGAAGTGGATTTGATATTTTCCTTTACTCTACCATTCTCCTATTAGTTTGTTATCCCACAAATCAAGTACCAAACCGCATACTAATAACATCATCCTGTACTCTCCGAAACAAGACAGCTTCAAACAACACACAAAATTGTTATTATTTTAGTGGATTATTACAAAAATACTACGTCTCCGAAAAAGGAGCGAAAAACAGGGCCAACATTCATAAAACCCCTGGGTAAGTGTGACGTCCTCCTTTTAATTTCTACTCTCATCTTATTCTTAAGATACTAAGAATAAATATAACAAAACCAGATACAGAGAAAAACTCGTTTACTTTTCCTAATTTTAATTTTTCGTTTTTTTCTGTTTTTTTTTTTAAACTTTTCGATACACACTCTCTACCTAAGATTATTATCCAAACAGAAAGAATAAAACGAATTAAGGTTGTTACTTGTTTGCTTTTTTTTTTTTTTACTTAACCTCCTCCCTATATCCTGCCACAATTCCCTTACATCCATTTGTGTATAAGAGTTTCCTTTAATTTTTTTTTGAAAAACCAAACAAAAACACAAAAACCACGTGTCGTTGAATTAAAATAAAAAAATTAATAAACAAAAGCCGAGGATTTTCCCGAAATCCATGAGATTGGCGAGACAATCGATGACATGCATCTAATAATGTATGCGCAGATTTTGAAGTATTGTGTTAATTGTTAAGCCCAACCCAAAAACCTCCTTAAACGTAAAATGAAAATGAAAATCTAAAACACACTCACACGCGACCAAGGTAATTGTTTTTATTTTATCTAACAAATATTGTATGTATCTTTGATGTTTTATTTTTTATTTATCTACAGCACATGAAGAAAACATAATTTTTATTTAAAACAAGATAGTTGTGAACGTATTCAGTCATTTGTTAATTTGCTGTATGCTGCTGTCATCAGATCTGTTGTATCTACACCGTTATTTCTTTCTGTTTTCATTTCATTCATTTTGGTTGTAGTTTGTTCCTAAGGCACCACCAAGAACACCGAATTTAATCATTCACTTCTGGTTACATTCTTCACATCCACTTATGTGTAGAATATGGATACGAAAGCCAAATCCCATTTTGAGTATGTTAGAATGCATTTAGTTTTGTTTTTCGAACACCAGCAACCCCTATTTCGAAGTTATATTACCTCTACCTGTCGTATACCATCTTGTTCATATTCATTTTTTATTTTGTTTTTTGTTTTTATCTTTCGGTTTTAGTAATATCGTTCGATCATTGTTTTACAAAATTTATGTGTGACAAAGGCAAACGCTTGAGAGTTCATTAACGCTAGTCAATATAATCGTCCGTCACATGGCTTCCAGATGAAGTAGTTATGCGAGTCGTAGGTCGTAGTGCAATGCAGCAGGAACAATATTTTCCACTGACATACATACATATATATGTTTATATATTCCTTTAGAAGGATTTCACTAATTTTGAATCCTTTTCAGTGCCAATTGATGAAGACCATTGGTGTGGCAAGACTTCATATGTTTAAGACTCACGTTGTCGTCGGGTGGCGCTCTTGTTCAAATGTACCTTAAAAAAAAAAAATTATTTTCACTCAAATGGGCGCACGAACCTTTATGATACCCCTAGGTTTGTTTGATTGCAGATTTATCTGTAATGATCGGAGTTTTTTTTTTTTTTTTTCATTCCCGCGCACGACTAAATGGGTCATGATCATTGCTCACTTTACGATAAGGCTACCTCTCGGATATCTAAAGCCCGTATTTAATTCTTTTCGAAAACAGTTTTTAAATAGCTACGTAAATTGCAATTGGTTGTCATCATTTGTTCACTCGACAACAATACTAATAATTTGTTTATCGCTAATGATTAAAAGTGCCTCTCACCGGGCGCCATTTAAAAAAAAAAAAATCCATTATTTTCACACGAAATTAAAGGCTTTATTTAATGTAATTTCTTCTTCTTAGCGCTATAGTTCATGGCGAGCGTGGACCTCCTTTAAGAAACCCCTTTAATTTTCACAGTCTTTCGCCAGCAGTCTCCAGTATCGCACGCCTAGTTGTTTGAGGATCTCCACTTGCTTGCGCAACATTAAGTTTGGCCATCCTCGATCGCGTCGCTCCTCAGTATTGGATTCAAAGAGCTTCTGGGCCGGAGCTGTAGTTTCCGTGTGTTCTACATGACCTAGCTATCTAAGGCGTTGGGTCCGCAGACGCCGTGTGACGTTCATGCCACTGTATATCACGTACAATTCACCATCAAGTCTTCTCCTCCACTTCCCCTTTATGCAAATCTATCAAGCGCCCCCTCATCCGCTTTCGATAAGGTCCATGTTTTTGCGCCATAAAGCAGGACCGAGGTGATAAGGATCCTTTTATATGGTCACCTTGGTTGAGCGCCGTGCCGCAGTGGCTAGCCTGTTAGACTTTAACGAACGATGAGTGAGTTAGGATCCCGATACCACCTATGCCATCGAATATTTATTTCGCGGCGTCCCTCCTCGGCTGTTACGCCACCAAAGCAAGCAAAGCACATGGTCACCTTGGTTTTTTATTCTGCGTCTAATTTCGGAACTGATGTCGCTGCTGCATGCCACTGCGAAGCCAAGGTAGATAAAGTCCTCAACTTCCTCGAAATTATACCTGCCAATATGTGCGCCCTGGCCAAGGCGTCGTCGGTGGTTCGTGTCCTTTTTCGACTAAACCATATATTTCGTCTTGCCCTCATTTACAGCCTGTCCCATTTCAGCCGCTACCGCCTCAATGGTCGTAAAAGCCTCAATGACATCTCGCTGAGTTCATCAAATTAGGTCAATGTCCTTGGCTTATGCGAGCTGTCTTACGGATTTGATTAGTGAGTTTTGCACGATTCTTTCAAGGATTATGTTGAGAAAGTCACACGATAGCGTGTCGTCCTGTCTAAAGCCTTTTTTGACATTAAAGGTCTCGGTTACGTCGCCTCCGACCCTGATGGAGCAGCGAGAATTCTCCAATGTTATCCTGCATAATCTGAGGAGTTTTTCAGGGATGCGCTGTATAGTTCGTCTCTACGTACGCTACCGCCGTGTGAATACTTAATCGATAGTGAACTTCCCGAGCCTAAACCACACTCATGTGGACCAATCAGTTTATTAACGAACGGTTTCAGGCGTTCACACAGTGCAGCAGAGAAGATCTTATAAGTGATGTTCAGGAGACTCATACCTCTGTAATTGGCGCAGACAAAGGGGTCTCCTTTCTTGTGGATCGGGCAAACGTTACTAAGATTATGTTCATCGGGCATGCAGTCCTCTTACTATATCTCACAGATGAGCTTGTGCATACTCCCAACCAGGTTATTTCCAGCTGCCTTAGGGAGCTCGGCAGGTAGTCCGTTTGCTCCAGCAGCTTTGGTGGACTTAAGCTTAAAAAAAGCATTCCTAACTTCGTCCAAGGCAAGGGAGCGAAATTCTCTGCTATCATCGTCCTTTGTGAATGGGTCATTCTGCTTGACAGCGGAAACTGTTTAATATAACTACAGTGATCAAATTTAGGTCCAATATTAGCCACTTTGTTCGATAAATTGTTGCCATTGTGAAGGTAATTCCATTAGGCCCCTGTCATAGAAGCCCCCGTCCCTATTGGCGAAAAACTAAGACAGTCATTTCCCACAAGTTTGCCTTGGACAGGAAAAGGTTGTAGTCATTTGGTGCTAGGTTTGCCTTGGCGTTGGTCTAAACAGACCGCTTATAAGCGATTGCTTCCTACAGACGTTCAATTGTTGACAGTACGGATCTGAATTAAGGGCTTTGCTATAGTGGAGCACCTCATAGTAGATGATATCCTGTCACTCCCATGAATCACACAGCAAATCCGTCCTAGCTCAACACTATTCGTCGATGACCGTTTTCGCTTGGGGATGTCATAAATGTAAAACTTTACATCACCAGTCATCATGCGCTTCCGAAACGGGCCGATTTTATTGCGATTCAGCATCGATTCGCAAATGAAAATTCGGTCATAAGGTTTTCGGCCTAAACTAGTGTGGCACCCAGGGTTTTTGTACACTGTTTAGCTCCTGGGTGGTCAGATTCGACATTTCCCACAATTGACCTTCCAGAGCGTGGCGGATCTTTAACTTCAAAATTAATGGAACAGAGTAAGACGAATCCAAATGCTACGTATGAGTAACTGTTACAGTATCAGGACCATAAATATTATTCACATTTCCAACTGCCTGACTTGCATTGACGCGCGCTCCAGCAAACCTGAGTTAATCAATCACAAAACTGTCAGAGAAGCTTTTTTAGTACGAAGTCACATCCTTCGATATAGACTGTTAATCAAAATGTTACACTACAAATGCTAGTGTGTTAGACAACACCCAACAAGTGTGTCATTCGACACATAGGCACTTATCACGTTTGAGGCACTTCTTCGTGTTTAAACTGTAACATATTGCGTGTCATGACTTAGCCCATGAAGAACCAGACCCTAGCTCTCTTCAATCACCCATGTTGTGTGTGATTTATTTTTGACACAGGTGTTATCGAGATCTGAACTCGCTCATTGTGCGCCAGAGTCCAACGCATTAACTACCGCGCCACGGCCCCCTCAACGACACACTTGTTAATAATTAACATACTGTAGATCAATCGATCAATTTTTGCTTTTTGGTGTCTGCAGACATTGCGATTTAAACTCGGATCACTGGGTTGAGAGTCCAGTGTGTTAACCATTACTTACTGGCAAGGTTGCATATTATTAGGAATTTCCCTTTTGTGTATATAGTTGGGAAATTTCCCTTTTTGTGTGCTTTCATAACAACACACTTTAAATTGCATACAAAATTACTACAATGAAAACACACACTTTGGTGTGTTATGACAACACACTTACCATTTGCAGTGTAAACACTAATGGATTTTTCTACTTCACAGTAAATGATAAATTTCCGCGATGGTAATGCTAAGAACATTTAAATTTCTTAAATCTGTGAATCCAAATATTGCCCGGATGCTTTTCTACATTTAGGGCTGTCATAAAGGTTCTTTATTTTTAATTTGAATGCATCCAAAAGTACAATTGGAAAATACAGATCGCCAAACTCACATGTTTGTTAATTCGTTGATCAACAAATGTACGTATGTACTTTAAGTCTTGATTAAAGTCGTTCTGCATAAGCTTCCCATTACAAAGTCATTGCAAACTACAAAAAAACAAATTAAAACGCCGTCGCATTAGTACTTCTTCATTAGGACTTTCACATATGTAGGTACATAGTGTAGAGTCTGAGTCTAGCCCGTGTGTTATCATTTTCTAGGCAGAATTCGCATAACTAATTGTTTAAACCTTCAGCCAAAAGGAAGAATGTAATGAACTCTTTCTAGGCTGGTCATCCTAGATTGACAGACAGACAGACAGACAGAATTGTTATTCGATAAAAGTTTTTGTTTCTTTTTTTGTTCTTAGTTTCATTTCGTGTATTTGTATTTTCTCAATCTGTCGACTTGTCAATAATGCTGCCCAATCAATCCTATATACATAAAGCTTATAAAAAAAGTTGTGGAATTTCTTTAATATGTACTTAATGTTGTTCCAGATTTCGATGAATCACAATCGTATAATCCCGACTGGAATGAAAAGGTAAAGTATAGGAGAGAGTAAATAATTTTTGACTTATGAACGTCCTTAGAAAGGTCCTAAAAGGCACATCATTTTACAATCCCCATGTTGGGGTAGATTGAGTCCATGTAGTTGAGCCTCCCTTCATTTTAAATTTGTATTTGCTCTTTCTCTCTTCCAGGCAAATGCGAATAGTCAGTGGCAGGAGCAGTTCGCTCAATGGAATCTAAATTCACAGAATCCATAAAAAACACTCATTTTCGACAAGAAAAAAGTCTAAACCGTACTTACCAATTTTTATAAAATAAATTTAAAACAAGTCCGACTTTTAAAAAACAATATACACAAAACCTTAATCAAACAAAAGCGCAGGCATTTTATAAAACAGTTTTCAAGTAAAAGTAAAATATGTTAAACAAAAAAGAACAGCCATAGAAAAAGTAATAAATAAAACACTAGTGTTAAGTTCTTATACAAGTTTCAAAATTCAAAATATGATAGTTACAGACTAGAGAAGGGGAATATCACTACGCGATAAAGGCTTGATTCAAGCCAGTTAAAAATAGAAACTCGATCAAACCACTAAAATATACGAAGACACTTAGAGATAGATTTTAAACAAAACAAAGTGAAAGACTTAAATACTAATAACTTAATCTAAAATAATAAAATATCTAGATGGAAACAATGAGCACTGGAACTATTTTTCCTTAGCGCTAGAATGAATCTCGTTAAAGGTTTGCTTTTGCTTTTATTTTACATATAATAATTTAACTCTTATATTTATTTAAGGCTAGACGTTATTTTAAAAAGCTTGCAAACATAAAAGAAAAGACTTCCTCTTTAAAAAAAAATATGCTATACGTATACCTATTATTTTGGCGCTTTTTAAAGTGAGTTATTCTATTTTGTATTTATAAGCAAGTTAAAAATAAAAATAAATTATTCGACGCGAAGTACGCCCGACGTATATATTTATAAATATTATCTTATTAAATTAAATGCAAAAGCAGAAATAAAAATAAATTAAATTTATCTAAATAATGATATCATAATGTTATGGTGTGAATTATTTATTCATACGTTTTAAATATACAATATTTGCGTAATGGTATTTATTAAAATATTATATTAAAAATTATATATATACACATGGAAAATTACTGAATAAAAATTGTAATAATAATTAACAATAACGATAATAAAATTAATTTGTAGAAAATGAACGGAAACAAATGCGGTGAAACCTTATTAAGGAAAAATATACATATACACAGATTATGATTTTAAAATATTGCAAGGAGTCTTCTTTTATTTACTCTGCAGAAGTCTTCTCTGCAAATGATGGGACATTGAGGTTGACTGAACAGATTTGCTTCCTGTTTCGGTTTTTTTTTTACATGGTATGTACTAGCAAAGGCCTTGTAGGAGTGGCCTCTGCCGACGGTTGCTGGTCCACTAAAAAAAAAAAAAAAAACCGGGCAAGTGCGAGTCGGACTCTCGCACAAAGGGTTCCGTGTCATCTGTATATAAAAATATGAAAGAGACGTTGTATGTTACCTCATCAGTCATCACATTAAATCATATTTTTTGTATGATGACAGATCTTGGTTGCAGGCAGGTTATCGGCATATTACTTTGATAATTAAAAATCTTCATGATGAGGTATAGTTGATCATCAAAGTGTCCATTGAACTCAAATCAATTATCTTACTTGACAGCAACGATGTGCAAATGTGAACAACAATAATGGGAAATATGGGGAAAAGGTTTGGAGTTAGGATTAATTCATCAAAGACACAAAAGAGATCAAAACTGGGAAGTTTGCTACTGGTTGAGGGATTTTTTGAAAATGAAAATCATGTCTGTTGTATGGAAGCCCCCCTTAAATATTTATTTTATTCTGTTTTTTAGTATTTATTGTTATAGCGACAACAGAAATACATCATCTGTTTCTAACTATCATGATTCATGAGATACAGCCTGATGATGATAGGGTCCCGTTTTACCTTTGAGTACGGAACCCTAAAAAACGACAATGATCTTCGGCTGTACGTGGAATGTTAGATCCCTAAACAGACCATATACAGCCGAACAACTTGCGGATGCCCTAGACCGCTATAAAGTGGACTTAACCGCCATCCAGGAAGTGCGATAGAATGGACCGGGTATAAAGCGGACAAAAAACTGCAGCATCTAGTACGGCAACTGCTATAGGGAGAGAGGATAACGATTGAGATTTGTTGTTGGAGGTGGACTAAGGCAAAAATTCCTAGGCTTTCGGCATGTGGGCGAACGCCTCATAAAGATCCGTATCAAGACAAAATTTTCTAATAACAGCCTGATCTGCGTCCACGCCCTGACAAAGGAAAAGGATGACTCCACCCAAGATGAGCTGTACGATATCACAGACAAAACGTATGCCCAATGTTCCAGCATTGACATTCATCAAAACTGTGATTCGAAATTCGAAAAATTCTTATTTCAAAGCGAGAGCGAAAAAATGTTGATGTACGTATAAAATTTTAATCCCAGAGGGTGTCTATTGTGAATGCAGGATAATTGAGAAAATAATATTCTTTGGGTGAGTGCGTTCTGAGGGTATTTCATGGAAACGTGCATTTTTGGGTTATAGCGAAGCAAAATTGTTTGCAAACAAGCCCTGAAAAGCACTGCATCTGAAGTTTTGGGCTTCAATGGTCCACCACGAAACGCCTGGTTCGATGACAATTGTAGGAGGATTCGCACAGCAAAGCAGGAGGCACATAAGGCTTCGCTGCATAGAAGAACAAGAGCGGCTCGTAACGTCTACGAGTTAAAAATAACGGAGGAGCATAAGCTTCTCAGGAGAAAGAAGAAAGAGCACAAGAAGCTCGCGATTAAGGATTTGAAGAGGTGTTCCTGCAGGCGCCACGTTCGAAAGTTTTATCAAGAAATAAAGCGAACATGCCAAGGTTATAAAGTAAGAAAGGAAGCTTGTAGGGATGAGAACGGACACCTAGAAGTAGAATCGCAGTCGATGATGAGAATATGGAAAAACCTCTTCAATATAATGTCAATATATAACAACGAAGATCGCAGAGAAGTCTCGGAACCGTTTGCCGATTCCACAAGAAAGGAGACCCTTTTGACTGCGCCAACAACAGAGGAATAAGTCTCCTTAACATCGCCTACAAAGTCTTCTCTGCCCTTTTGTGTGAACGCCTGCAGTCTTTTTTAAAACAGCTGTTAGGTTCTTATCAGTGTGGCCTCTGGCCAGGGAAGATCTACGGCAGATCCTGGGAAAAAACAATGCATTTCAAGTCGACACTCACCACCTATTTGTCGACTTCAAAGCCGCATACGACAGCGTGATTAGAGACGAGCCGTACAACGCCATGTCTATCTTTGACATCCCTGCTAAAGTCGTCAGACTATGCAGGACAACTCCTCGCATACGCGGATGACGTTGACATAATCGGAAGAACACAGCGAGATGTTAATGAGGCGCATACCAATAAGGACACTCGCCACCGACGTCTTAGCCAGAACGTTTGTATTGGCAGTTATAAGTTTGAGGTAGTTAATAACTTCGCCTACCCTGGCTCCGCAGTGACCTGGAACAACGACATCAGTTCCGAAGTCAAACGCAGAATCACTCTTGCCAATCGCTGTTTTTTTTGGGCTAAGGAGGCAATTGGAGCCATACGTATACCACCTAAGGCCTTTGACATTTAAAAGGGGATCACTATGCTCCCAGGTTGAGCGATTTGGGATCAATATCTCAAAGACAACCGATGCATATGAGATTATAGGTCTTATCATTGTAGGTCCTTTGGATCTACTCTGCCGGCGATATACCCGATGTTTTGCCAAAAGCTCCTTTGCATTGCCAGACAGGTGACAGCGCTTTGGTGTTGTTTTACTCAACATGCTTTGACCAGAGAAGCTTGCTATCTAATATGACTCCTAGATACTTAGCCTCCTTGGATATCGGAATGGAAGTGCACTTTAGTACCAGGTGAGTCATGTTAGTATATTTCCTCCTTCTCGTGAAGAGAACGACATCGGTCTTAAGAGGATTGATCGATAGCCCATTTCTGGTACACCAATCATCGATCACATTTAGCGCCGCTTGTGCTTTGAGACGGTCCGGGTCTAGATTCCAACAGAGAGTCGATCACCATGTGCCATAACAACGGAGGCAGGACGCCTCCTTGCGGGCAGCTCCTGTTTACGCCGAATTTGACACATTAGTCGAGGTCTGCATCAGCGGTCAATGTCTTGTGTACAAGCATTGCTTTGATCCACAAGACCTTGGCTTGGACATTATCAAAAATGGGTGAAGAGGCCCTTGGTCGTTTCGAAAGGAAAATTCTGCGTACAATCTTCGGTCCCGTTTGTGTTGACGGAGAATGTAGGAGCAGATTCAATCACAAAGTGTACGGCCTAGTACGACGTCTACGGATCCAACGTCTAAGATGGTTAGGCCATGTGGAACGAATGGACAGCACAGCTCCGACCCGAAGAGTCTTTGACTCCAATCCAGAAGGAGGATGTTACAGAGGACGGCCGCATCTAAGGTGGCGCACACAGGGCATGCGACACTGGAAACAGCTGCCAAAAGATCATGCTAGCTGAAAAGGCTAGTCAGTTGAGGCCCAAGTTCACCCCGGACTGTAGCGCCACCCAAGTAAGTAAGTAACTCACTTGCGTTTTTACTAATCAAAAAAATTATGTCGAAAATTTTGTAAAGTGTACAGTGCGAATGCTGGGAGTGAATGCCGGATCCTGTAGTGGTTTGCGCAATTCTGTCCCGAAAATGTCGGAGTTAAAGATACGCCTCGCTCTTGTCGGTCAATCAAGCACGAGTGGCACATCGATGAAACTCTGCGGAAACGCAAGAAAACCGAATTATTTTTGAGGCGAGTTTTACGGACGATGGAGCAAGCGATCATGGTCAAATGCCTTAAAAACAACTTTAAAGACTGAAATGACGGCAAACAAGGTAGGGATGAGTGTGTGAACGTATGGTTTGTGACGTTCGTGTATTGAGAGGGGCTGAACTGTCAACTGATCATCACCTGGTGTTGTGTAAGCTGTATCTTACTGATAGGGCACATCGTCTGTCAAGGCGGGAACCACGAGTGGTTACACGTATACGGCGGCGGTGGGAGAAACTACAAAGCAGTGAGGTGCGGCAACACTTTGCACGACACATATCCGAAAAATTTGAGCAAATTCCAACTGTTCCGTCGCATGTAGAGGTTTGTGGAGAGAAGCGGCTTGGTGTGGCGGCTGGTGATGAGAATAGAACTGCGTGGTTCAAAACACCCCGAGTTTAATAAGCCATCAGAGAGAAGAAGAAGGCCTACAGGGACTGGATACACTTGGGAGGCTCTGCTTCCCGTAACCGGTACACTGTGGCGCGAAGAACTTGAAAATTGGCTGTGCGAGCAGTCCTGAAATGAGTTTGGCGAGAAGTTGGAAGGCGACCATATAACTGGAAAAAAGGTGTTCGGGCAAACCATTCGCCGGCTCAGACGAAGAAAATTCAACATAATCGAAGGAGTTAAATCCAAGGATGGTGTGTTGCTTTCCAATGAGATGGACATCTTACGCAGATGAAGCGAGCACTTTTTGGAACTGCTCAATCCCGAACAGGGCACTGGGGGGGACATACCTATAGTCTTGAGTGGGGCGGAGAATAGTCCAACGGTTGAGGAAGTCATTTAAGTGATTGAATCGCTACAAATTGTCAAATCCGCAGGTGTGGATGAAGTTCGGCCAGAAATACTTAAGGCAATGGGTAAAGAGGTAGTATTATAGCTCTCTCATGTCATTAAAGTGGCCTGGGAATGAGTTGAGATACCTAGCGATTGGCAGACCAACTATAGGGGCATATCTCTTTTGAGTGTCCCCGGTAAAGTCTAAGCTAAGGTGTTGGAGGCGCGCTCTATAGCTATGGTCGAATCCAGGATAGGGGATGAACAGTGCGGTTTTCGTCACGGCAGAACTATAACCGACCAACTTTTCACTTTAAGAATGGTACTCGAGGAGGTTTTGGAGTACGCTAAGTCGATCTACAGCTGCTTTGTAGATTTGGAAAAGGCGTACGGCCGAGTTCCTCGAGGTAAACTCTGGAGTGTTCTGCAGGAATTTGGAAATGATGGTCTACTGTTGAGGGCCATTCAGTCTCTATACAAAAACTGTAGCAGCTGTGTTCGAGTTAAAGGTAATAAAACAACACCTTTCACCGTGGGCGTTGGACTTCGCCAAGGGTGCATCTAGTCACCTCTCCTTTTCATTAAATATATGGATAAGGACTAGATGTGGCGAGGAGTGTTTCACATTGGGAGGGTAAGCTATCTTCTTTTTGTAGACGACTTAGTTGTCCTCACATCCTCCCAGACGGAACTCCAGCGCGCGCTTGGTAGGTTTTTGGCCGTATGTGCTGATGCTAGAATGAGGGTTAACGTGGACAAATCCGAGGTTATTGTTATTTCCAGAACACCTGTCCAATGCACTCTACATGTTAGTGGAGTCCCATTGAAGCTGGTGGAGAAGTTTAAATATTTCGGGGCCTTCTTCACGAGTGATAGGAGGAGTGATACTGAGCTTTCCTGCAGGATTAGCCAAGCTGGGTCAATTCTGAATCAGAAAGACCGAGCTTGGTGTCAAGGCCAAGTTGGTGGTTTTTAACTCGGTATTTGTTCCAAATTTGGGTATTGACCGAAAGAGTAAGATCGCGAATACAAGCTGCCGAAACAAGATTTCTTCGTGCTATTGTGGGATTTACTCGCCGGGATAGAGTGGAAGCACGGCAGTGCGCGGGGAGCTCAATGATGAGCAGCTGCTTCTCCGAACGGAAAGGGCTATGCTTCGATGGTTTGGTCACGTGAGACGAATGTCGCCATCATCATGACTTCAGCAGCGTGCCTTGAATGCAATACCATCAGGCAGGCGACCGCTTGGCACAAACAGGGCGAGGTGGTTGGACGAAGTCCCAAAAACTCGTCTGGGTGTGCTTGGGTGGAGGATCGAGTGGCCTGGAGATCTTGCGTGTGTGCATTACCCCCGCGGACCTTTTAGTGGAACATGCGGGCTGCGGATAATAATGATGATGAGAGGCGTTGTCAGCTGTCAAAACGCACGACCGAGTAGCCGCCGACTCTGGCGTTGAGCTCGCGCTTACGATATTTACGATATTACATGAAGCAACGCCTGAGGTCGTATTCCGTGTTACTGAGTGTGAATTCATTGTTCCCACTCATGCTGCCAAAAGCGCGGGCGCCCAAACGCGACCTTGTGATCCGGCCATAAAGGTTTCAACTGAAACAATCCGGCGAATAACAGCTAAATTCAATTTAAATAATTCAATCCATCGACAAATAAAAATCATTTTCCATAACTTCCTATAAAATTTATTAACAATTCGCAAAAAAATATATATATAACCGTAGATCCTTTAAGGACTTCTTTAATCTGAGATTCCTGTTTGCATTTGCGCTTGTGTTTCAAATAATTTATTGTTCGGTTCGGTAAAGGCACTACGTGGCTGCGCGGAGATTCATTACATTAGTCTCTAGTCTACAAAATGACATGCAAATGTTGGTGTTATATGTAAAAGCTGACAAAGCGTAGCGCCTTCCATCAATTGCTCTTTAAATAATTTACTGTGCTAGTGTGTGGGTATAAGTGTGTTCATGGTACAACCATTTAGTTGGTCACAAAGATCTCGTAGTCCGAGTAGGCCAACTCCTCACCACCGTATGGAATGTAGACGCATCCGTGCGATGGTTGAACCTTACCGACGACGATAGCTCCATTGTGATTGGCACGACCGATGAATAGTGGTTCGCCGGTTTCGCTTTCACCAGCTGGAAGGGCGTTTGGTGGAATATTTGTTCCGGAAACGGATACCCATCTACCAGAGCCGGCGCATAGAACTTCGTATTCCTTGTGGGCGTGTTCAGCACCACCCCAGGCGATGTAGCAAACACCATGTGAAGGATGGAGTTTACCGGGTATCAGAGCACCCTCGTGAACGGCACGAGCGATGTAGAGCTGATCGGATCCATCGAATCCACCTTCAACGGCGCCAGGTGGAACGGAACCTTCTGCGCCTGGTACCCAGCATCCGGGTCCACTACCAGTTGGTGGATTGAAACCCAAAACTGGAGCTGATGGTGCTGCGCAAATATCTTAAATACAAAAATGGAGGAAACGTTTCATAAATGTTTAGATGAATTGAACATGATTTACTTACCATCGTCAATCAACCAAGTTCCAGTGGCTCCCCATCCGGTGCAGACACCAACATAGTTGATCGGGAACAAACCCGGTTCCTCCCACGACAAGAAGGCAGCGGCCTCTCCCTCACGGCCAACTGTGATCACGTTGTCGTACCAACGTATCCAAAATCCACGGAACTCGCCGGCACTCAATATTCCGGGCGTATTCGCTTCAGCCACCTCCGGCTTGTTGTGATTCTTACGAATTACCGATTTACTATTCGACCATCCACCGATGAAAACCTCGAATATTGGACCCGATTCAGTCGGTCCACTGGTTAACGCCAAATGAGCATCATTTGGTGCGCGAACCTTAAATGTGAAGCAACCACCGGGTGCTGGATAGAAGTGATATTCCAACTTGTCGGGAGTGTTGAGTTCTGTTAGAAATGATAGGAAAACAAATAGAAATGTGGTTCCTTTGCTTATAGTCGTAAGGGTAGTCATTGGTTTGGGTATGGCGCGGCTAGAAGCTAGTTTTAGACGATAGCATTAGGCGCTGCTGGCCGAGATTATGAGTTTATGATTCACACAGCAGCAAGAATGAAGATAGAGGCTTTAAGCAAAGGAGATGGATCGGTCTAATGGTTTAAACGACGAGTGACATTTTGCCTGTCGCTGATACTAGCGTCAGTGGTTGCGACGCAAGATGTGATGCGGTGGAAATTGTAGGTATATTTTGCATTGGGTTACAATTCGCAGGAAGTTCGAAGGGAATGCAATAAAAGCAGGCCTACAATAAGACCCGAAGGAATAAGCAAACAACATACAAAGTCATTTGCGCTATATGACCAATCAGCTACTCTAGATGATTATGATGACTACTACCTACTCATTTCTGCCTAGTGTTTTAACTCTAAACTCCTTAAATCACATGCTGATCTAAGAAAACGTTTAATATTCATAGTCGCGCATCAGATTTCAACTTTCTCGCTTACACCGAAGCCTTCGAATCACATTAGCACAACAGCTTAAAGCTGTTATATGTAAACACATGCATATAACAAATCACATCGTTCAATACCGCATACGGGCAGTAGTGAAATCAACTGCAATATACCTTTAAATAAATAATGACCTAACCACCAATGCCATAAAAAAAGGTTCGCAACTATATACTTCACACAGCCTATTCCCCACGCTCACGGGACGTTTTATAATTGTAGCTGTTTGCATGTACCTACATCTTAAACTATTGTGAGCTTTCTAGATAGGTTTTAAGCTTAAAATCTGGGACCACATTACAGTAGTAATTAATTCCGCCTTCAAGCCAATGCGATTCATGACGCTTACAACTTAACTAACGATTTCCTTGACTCTTCATTTAACCTCTCCATTACAACCAAACAACCTTGGTTTAAGGCCATTCCATACTATGTATTGCACGTCCACTTCCCTTAGGTGGTGCTGAGAATACATATTGAATACAGAAAACCAGCAAAACACGTAACAACCTTCGAGGGCTCCGAAAAAATGTCCAGCGCAAAAGGCGGACCGAATACCAATATTCACGACACGACTAGGTATACTCCAAAGATAAATTAGCACCACCATGACCAACTTTAAATCGAAAAACTTGTCAACAAACAACCATTTTCAAGTAGCACGTAGGTAGCAGATAGAACGCAAACAAACATTCAACATATTCATATCACTAGCGATGACATCACCGCTAGAGAACACTCAAAACATCACCGACACCAGCCAGACACAGTAAATGGACACACGTACTTGCATATGGACACTAGTGCTTGCTTGGTGAGGAGGAATTTCAATACGAAAATAATCCGCGGCTATCAACGTTCTTGATACCTTTTTGACTTTAATGACATATGGATAATAGAATCCGAGTAAGATGAGTGCTTTATGCATGAAATCATTTTTCTTGTTTACTCGATCGCTTGATTATGTTTGGTGGCAATGAGTCAGAACGATGACCCTGATAGTTGCGAGGTTTCCGCTATGAGTTCAAATCATAACCGACGAGAAACGTCATTGATAAAAATATGATTTGTGATGTCATTTCACATTTCTATTCGAAATGTCATCGTCGTTGACATTGTGAGCTTTCTGACACCTTGGACATCCATCAATTGCGAAGAGGAAAAGAAATGATTCATTTAAGGCCATCAATAGCAAGAAGTAAGAACAAAACGTCATCGTGTATCATTATGTGTCTGATGTCACTTCGCAACTGTCAAATGTTCTTTACGTCTGACTCACAATCGACCTCCCAGAATTGATGGATCACTTAAGTAAGCGACTCTTGCCTGTTTCACAATGCTACTACACGGCGACGCGACAGCGCAACTACAAACGCCGTAGCTGTCAAATCCATATTCATTCAATGGAATTATAGGGAGTAAGTCACATAGGAACTACCTGACTTACTCCATATGATTCCAATGAATGAATATGGATTTGACAGCTACGGCGTTTGTAGTTGCGCTGTCGCCGCGCCGTGTAGTAGCATTGTGAAACAGGCATCACTTAAGTAAGCGACTCTTGCCTGTTTCACAATGCTACTACACGGCGACGCGACAGCGCAACTACTTATGTAGTCGTGTCGCAGCGCTTTAATTTCGAAAATTTGAAAACCTGTCGCAACTACACGGCGTTGTGCCATTTCGAATTCGACATTGGAGGAATACGTTTGATAACTTGGTCTAACCCACCACCTTCTTCTGACTTTTGTTTTCGCTTTTAACTTTTTACAGGCTAAAGCAGCCGCACATGTTAGCAATAATGTTTTGTTCAAATTGTTTTTATCGATTTATGAACTAATTTCAGTTTCGATCTTCGAATTTTTTACTGATGCCAACTTCACTCTATAGAATTCACCTCCCACTTCACTCACAGAAGTAACGGCGCTGTCAAAAAACAACGCCGATGAAAGTAGCTCAATTGTGTACCTATTGACTGAACGACTTTACAACCACAGCAAACGGCAGCGTTTGTAGTTGCGCTATCGCGTCGCCGTGTAGTAGCATTGTGAAACAGGCATCTATCGAAAAATCTCGTAAATCTCGAATGAATCAGATTCATCGAATATGGATTAAGAGAAACGTCACTGATCCGTCACTCGTGACCGTGAAACTGTTTGTAACACGATTTAGGAAATTGGGGTGCTAAAACTCGAATTACCATTCGAAAACGTTTTTCTTAATTCTTTGACAACTGAGAGTAGTTAAGTGTTTAATGGCAGATGGTGTGATTACCAAATCGTGCAGGTAGACACGTCAGTGTCAATTATTATGGAAGTGCCAACTACATACTCTGCGATTGGTTCTAATTTTGAACAGTGCAGTTTGTTTTAATGCTAATAACTGACGTTAATTGGAGAAGTCATAAGATTTTTGATCGACGATCGAATTTAGACGAGAGGAGTATTTGGCTTATTTGGAACAGGTTGGCCAAACAAAGAATTTTAATTAAATGCAGACATGGCGATGGAAAGAACGAATTGACACGCTGTTTAAATATGTTTTGACGTAAAATATACCATACACGGATGACACAATGTTTGCTTTTTTCCCTGACAGATGAATAGTCGGATAGATAAATTAAAAGCAAACGCATTGTTAAATCACGATTTTCGTTTGGGGTTTTTCCTGGAAAGCATGAAAATTTGGATCACAGCCAGCGATATTGGTGCTGACCACTTTATCAAAGGTGTCGTGACAGTTGGTGGCGGGAAATATTGTTTTGATCTATTGTGGGGTCAAGCAAGTTATGGCTTATAGCGCCAGGAGGTTGACGATAGATCTTTTCTGACCACCATTCTCTTCATTGAAGAGAATGAAGGTTTCTGACTTATGTCAGGTTAGTGTTTATTAAACCTAATTGAACAACCTCGATTGTTTTGACAGAATTGTTGACAAAAGTGACGTGTGTGGCCAGAAAAATGTTGTCCATAACAAAAGGTTTTTCGAAAGACTCTCTAAAACTAACCAATACAAAGAGAATAAAGAGAATACCTCGTGACTAACTACGACAGAGATCAATAAGAAAACGATATGTGAAGAGAGTCGTGTGCATTCAACTGTTAAAAAGTGACTTACCTAACTTGTCACATGCACTTCGCCACTAAACGAACAATATGTAAACATGAGAACTAAAAGTAACTAAACAGAGGTCATGTAAAGAGCAACATTGATCAGTTTTTTTCCTTAAGGTCAGGCCCAGTTCTGCTCAAGTGCTCACTCAGTTGTCACATTCAACACATCCATTCATTAGCAGGTGAAAAATAAAATCAAATCAAATAGGTACTACAGACGTTAAACAGGTTTTTGTATCATCGCAGATACGCAATAAACAAGAGAGATTTTTCGTAGATTTACGACTATTGGAAAATGTCAAATTTGACGCAAGAAATGACGCATCAACCTACACATGACCGTTGACTTTTGATTACGTTTCAAATGAATTTTTTTTAAAACCAGGTTTATACTTTCTACTTTCTATGACGTGACCTTTCCCGCCAATCAGAACTAACCTTTCTCTATCAGCTACCTACCATCACCAGTTGACAGGCCACGTAATCGCTCCAAATGTACGTACTTGCTTATCGAATTCTTACCGTTGCGCCGTAGAATTATTTCAATTCTTTCGACATTTCGTATTCCTATCGTAAGCTGCAAACTGTACATCAACAAATTTACAACCTAACCTCAATAAATAATTCAATCCATCAGCAGCTAAACAACAACAACCGGCATTTTCCCAACAACAACCACAACGCATTTCAAACAGAACATTCTAGCCGCATTGGACTCATCAAAAGATAGGTCACCTAAGACGTGGCTGAAAGCCGAGCGGATTTTTTGCTCTACGCTTTTTAATATTATTCCTGAGATTCCCACCCAGTTGTCCGCAACCAAAACGAATCGAAAATAATTCTATTCTACTCCGTTCTTGCTCTCCATTCACGCTACGTCCTACATGTGTAGTCCATACAGATGTCATCGATGTAGATATCTGCGTTGGATTATGTCATCGTTTGAATTCAGTGGGGGATAGGGAGGACGGGTAAAGTGCAGTTCACCGCCTCGAATTGCATTGGTTTTCTAAACCTCATACATAGAAATCCACTAACAACAACAATTGAGATTGATTACTTAGAAGAATGTTCCCTGACACTGCCACGCCTTGGCATTCTTTTACCACAAAAATCAACCGAACAATTCCGATGCAAACAATTTGGACAAAAATGAAATGATCATCATACAAGTATGTAGGTATCTGCGTATCTTATTCAATTTGGATAACGTCCAAGTATGTTTCGATTATACACTTCGGCATTGACAGCTGTTGAATTCAAACACGAATGTTGATAGTTAGCGACACACTCAAACCATGACGTTAATGGAATATGTCAAAACAAGAAATTAACAATTTAACTGTACTTACCGATCGGCATGTTGATTTATTGTTTCTTCAATAACAAAAATACTTTCACAGCAAAAAAGTCGCTTTTTAAATGCTTGGATTAGCCTGTATTACGACGTTAGCTCGACGGAATTCAGACGCAGACTGGTACTCGGTTTTTATGATTTTCGAGTTCTAGTACATACTACGCACTGAAGCAAAAGCTCCAAATAACGGCCGATTGACAGAGTGACAGTGCGTCAGTGATTCTAGTGCTTTTGGGGTGGGGGTAGAAGCTTTGATGCTTTTGGGCTATGAGATGGTTGATGTCATCATGCGCTATTTATATTGAGACAGGTGTCATGAGCTTTTTATTCGTACAGTGGGAAACGGAATATACCTTCGTTTGGTGGCAACGTTACGTTAAGTACAGTAAAGGCGGAAAGTGTTTCGAATTGCATAGGTAAGAGCTTAGACATACTCGAATGAGTAATGGATCCAGCTTGGGTTGAGATGAATCATGGTTGTATCTGGTCATCATTTTTACAACACCAAACGCTTTCCTCATCATCTTATGTTAGATTGGCATGTGCCCATCAAATTTCAATGTTTATCGCGATGACCAACTCGGCCGACCCATTGGGGGTTGCACCTGTCGGAGCGTCCTTAACTCTGTTGACTCTTCCCTCATTACAATACCATCCTCCCAACATCCCGATTTTATTTCAATTAAGATTGTGCTACTGATTATGCGGATATTACTGCGATCCAGTAAGAGAGCACCGTGGCGCAGTGGGTAGTGTGTTGGCCTCTGACGCCGATGACACGGGATCGAATCCCGACACAGCCATGTCATCGAACGTGTTTTTCACGGTGTTTTTCCTCAGCGGGGTTCTGACAAAACCCCCTGTAGTAAAATTGTCATGAAAAGCTTCTCGAAATTCGCCGTTCGGAACCGGCAATAAACTGTAGGTCCCTATCACCTATGGGAAAATGAAATCACACACAACATGGGTGATTGAGAGAAGCTCGGCTCAGGTCATTCATGGGCTGTAACGCCAACATACATACATACTGCAATCCAGGAAATACGCTGGATAGGAAACGGTATGATGAGGAAGAAAAATTGCGACATTTATTGCAGCTGTCACAAAAGATTGCACTCACTGGGATGCGGATTTGTCGCTAGAAAGCGGTTAAGGTCGAAGGTCATCGACTTTAAACCAATAAGTGATCGCCTGGCTGTGATCCGCATCAGAGGCAGATTTTATAACATCAGCCTTATATGTGCACACGCCCCTACCGAAGTGGCTGAAGACCTTATCAAGAAGGACTTCTATGACCTTCTGGACAACGCCCACGGAGCTTGTCCGGAGTACGATGCTAAAATCGTACTCGGGGACTTCAACGCCAAAATCGGTGAGAACACTCTTGGCGGAGTGATCGGAAAGCATAGCCTCCACGATACAACAGCAGATAATGGCTTCTGACTCACGGACTTTGCGACAGCTCGTAATGCGGTGATAAGTAGCACAAGATTCCCTCGTAAGCGAATCCACACAGCAATCCAGCAGTCCAATGTCAGAAAGCTGCACCAGCCAACCAGGAGGAGGTTCGACATTGGGAGCCTGAGCACACCGGAAGTTACCAGAGTCTACAGGGAGCAGTTGAGCGAAAGACTCTACGGTATGCCTACGTCGAACACAAATGCCAATAATATGTGGCTGCATTGCCGCTCAGCCATTTAGGAAGTAGCCGAAACCACCTCAGGATACCTACCACCCCCGACAAGAAACCCGTGGTATGATGGCGAGTGTGAGCAGAAAAAGCAGCAACCGACGAGGCGTATCAAAAGGCGCTGCAGAGGAAAACCAGGGCAGCGCAAGAAGAGTACCGAGCCAGAAGAAGGGAGGAGAAAAAACTACTGCGACAAAAGAAAATAATCTTTGCCGCCTCCCAGGATATCGAGGAGTCTAGGGATAAGCCAAAGACCTTGCAGGAGGCTTCAAAAAGGGCATCCAGGCTCTTCGAAACTGCGAGGGTAGTCTTGTCGCCGACCCGCAGGTAATAGTGAATGTATTTAAGCAGTATTTCCAGCAGCTGCTTAACGAGCATGACCAAGAGAGAGTGGTAGGGAACGAGGAATTCCCAACTCCCGTCGCTGGAGTATTCCTCCCACCCAGCATCGAAGAAGTCGGCACAGCTATTCAGCAGCTGAAGAACAACAGATCATCTACAGAATTTGGGAAGATGGAAGCATGTCCGACGACTGGAATACCAGCTCTATATGCCCCATCCACAAAAAAGGCGATCCTACCTCTTGCAAGAACTATAGAGGTATATCCCTGCTCAATATCGCATACGAGATCCTATCCAGCGTATTGTGTGAACGTCTAAAGCCATTTTGCGCCGCACTAATCGGCAACTCCCACTGCGGCTTCCGGCCCGGCAAATCGACTATAGACCAAATATTCACGCTTCGACAAATCCGAATTTCAAATCCATACACACCATCTTTTCATTGATTTCAAAGCCGCATACGACAGCATTTATCGTGAAGAACTGTTTGGGGCGATGGCCGAATTCGGGATCCCGGTAAAACTGATCCAGTTGTGTCGCGCTACGCTAAAAAACACGCGATGCACCGTGCAATTCGGTTCTAGGACCTCGGAACCATTCGAAACATGCACCGGACTTCGGCAAGGAGATGCGCTGTCATGTGACTTCTTCAACCTGGTGCTGGAGCAGATAGTGCGACGGGCAGGCGTCAACAGGGAAGGCACTATCTTCTACAAGTCCATCCAGCTGCTAGGATACGCGGATGATATCGACATCATCGCGTGTTCTCGCCGTGGCATTGTGGAAGCATTCACGGCGATTGAAGAACAGGCGAAACATGTTGGTCTTAAGGTCAATGAGGACAATACGAAATACATGCTGTCAAGCAAAAACCAATCCGTCGCTCACCACCTGGGACAAAATATAACAATTGACAGCTACAATTTCGAGGCAGTTAAGGAGTTTGTCTACCTCGGGGCAAACGTAAATTCCACAAATGACACCACAATGGAGATGCGGCCTAGAATCGTCCTTGGAAACCGCTGCTACTTCGGCTTGTCCAAACAACTGGGGTCAAAACTACTCACTCGATGGACCAAAGTCATGCTTTACAAAATGCTCATACTACCAGTCCTGCTGTACGGAGCCGAAAGCTGGACGATAAGCAGGACAGTGGAGCTGATTTTTTGGGTTCTTTTGAAAGAAAGATATTTGGTCCTGTCTGTGAGGAAGCTGAATGGAGAAGAAAACATAACCGCGAACTCTACGAGCTGTACAAAGATGTGGATATAGTCCGGAGGGCAATGATCCGTCCATATACATCAACGCTCCAGCTAAGAGGGTCTTCGACTCCGAGCCTCCTGGTTCGAGAAGAAGAGGAAGACCGAACCTCCGGTATAAAAACCAAGTAATCGCGGATGTAAGACATCTTGGTCTCTTGATAACTGAAAGCAGCGTGCCCGGGACCGTCGAGGATGGAAGGCAGCTATAGCTCAGGCTCAGATCCTCCATGGATCGCCGGCCTGATAAGTAAGTATTTTTGTCTGGGCATGGTACTGAGTTTCTGCCAAGATTTCGAGCGGGAGACGGCCTATGATTTAATAAAAACCACTAGATGGCCCACCCGTTACACATGCCAGGCCACCACTGTATGGAAGTATGTGCACCGGAGCATACACTTAGGCGCAACATAATAGTTTATGTCTCGCATCTTTAATGATCATTCTTCTCTGGCGACAACCAAGCTAAAAGCAAACGTGACAGCAACATCGTATGCGAAATCACATAAAAAAGGAGAAAAAGAGATAAAAAGACACTGCAAACGGGTCAAGTCAAAGAAATCTGCTATTCAATACGTAACTCTGCTCACGTCCATTCGACGTACAGTACGATATCCAAAACCGGATTCGAGTGAAGGCATTCACTTTGTTGTACCTACAAGGCTGCGCGTTTACTGCTTCACAGAATAATATGTGTTTCATGGCGAGCCCCCTTGTCAAACACTGCCACAGTCACAAACAATCGATAAATCGCAATCTACACACTATATGCTCACGTACGGTTCGTACGGCTGTAGATACAGCTGTGTATCGAGTGTTACAAGTAGATATAATGAAATTCCATCGTGGCAATGATTTGTCACGCTCTTAATGCAGATATGCAGTAACATGGGTACAGTATCGTATGTAATATCAAAAAGTCCATTCACAATTGTATCGAAGTTAGATGTCTTGCGCCAATATGTATGTACGGCTAGAAGCCTTCCACAACATTACAGCTGATCCGATTAGGTACCACGCGCTAGTTGATGACTCAGACTCAGTTGTTCAAACAAACTTCCACCGAGAGCATGTTACATCGTCGTTTATCGGTCGGCGGTACAGGCTCACCAGTCTGAATTGGAAAGCCTTAGCGGGCTCATACCACACCTAAAAAAATCAATTCATTTTCGCCTCTAATTTCTTTTTCGTTCGATTTGTTTCGTTTGGTAAAATGTTCAAATTCGTGCCATAAATCTCACTTTTTACATCATCATCAGCTACGCGGTGAACAGCGCTACCACTGCCGCACTGTAGCTACTATCTGCCAACCAACATCGGGACCAAGTGAGTATTTCTTGCGAATATTGTTGCTACAAAACTCGTTTCACCAAGGTTTCTGTAAACAATTTTGTGTTTGTTTGTTAAAAACACAAAATCAGCAATCATTTCCCTTGAATTACGAAAAACATGCGAACTGGCTAGACAAGGAGAGTCGAATGTTATTCAGAGAAGCGAAACAGAATAGACCAGAGACATCGTGGTCACGATGGATACGAATACAAGCAAACCAACCATTGTAGATACATAGAGTGTGGGGCGTGCACATGACTGTTCGGTTGGAGCTTTATTTTTCCACAATGTACGCATGTTATTCGAGTTTCTATGGGTTGAGATAAAAATAACAAAAATATCTGCTGACACATATGAATGAGCCCACAAAAAGGGGATAGATAGAGCCATGCTAGATGGCGACTTAATTTTTTTGTCGGTGGCCTGTTTGAGGTGTTTGCAATCCATGACGTCAACTTAAAGAGAATTTGACCAGCGTCATTTGCTGACGTATTTTTTACAAAACTTGAAAGTCATAGTGACAGGGTAAGATAGATCCATTAGATACATCTACACTTTGTTTGACAGCCATTTTCCACACCCTACAACCACTGGAAATCTGTCGTCAATTGAAATTGACCATATACTACGTATCGAGCTCCCACTACAAAGTCAATGCTTCACATTACTCGAGTCAATTCGAATGCGCCCCTTACTAGAGGAAAGGAAATCTCAATTGAGAAGCGTGTATGATTCCAATTAAATCAACCACGTCCAATCGTTCGGACTGATCTCGTCTCGTTTATTACGAGCAACAAGTGAAACAATCTCTCCAATTGAGAGTGAGCAAATGCGCATACATACATACATACATCCATCCATCCATACAGTATGGATGGATGGATGTGGATGATTGAATTGAATATTGATTCTACGACGCAAATCATTCTAGCACCAAACCACCATTGTTCCTTGATTTTGGACAATTGATTCAATTCAGTTCAATTAGAATCGACATCAAACTCCGTTAATGAACGCCTTCTGACATTCGACTGATGGTATGATGCAATGCCATTAGATACTGACACTATCCTACTAAGACTTGTATTCCCCCGGTTGTGTTTGTGCTTTTTGGGGGCTCGTCCTCACGCACACACACCATGTGAGCGAATATCATATGGAGCGCCTATTGGTGTTGGATATGACTAAATTCATCCGCAGATACAAGTAACCGGTTCCCACATGACAACACCAGTTCTTTGGATGGATACACGTTTGGCTTCTTTTTTCCGTCTTTCCTACATTCTTTTGTTCTTATTTGCTTTCTCTGTATTAGTGAAACCTTACATAGATACAACATACCGTGTCAGAGGCATGTGAGGCAATGGGAGTTTAAATAAAACGTGACACAGCAAGTGTTAGGTCAAGATTGACGTCTTTGTACTTTGTCACCGATACGCACTAGTATATACATCTATCCATACAGGTTCCATGCTCGATCGGTTCGACGTTGTGGCCATGCCGTAGATAAATCTCATATCTTTGACCTTTTCAATGTCATTGGCTTTGGGCGGCCAACAAGGTTGTTTTTATAAATAATTTTCTGTCTTTCTCTCTGTTTTCCTGTAATAGATAAATAGATGTTTATAAAAAGATTCATTAATTTTCCATAAGGGAAGGGGGGAAACAACAAGAGGACTGGAAATAGAAACGCGGAAAGAGTGTAGATCGCGAATCGTCGACTGCCAGATTTTTTGAGCAATTTTTATGCACGAAATTCTGCCCATGTGATACGGTTATAGATATTTTATGACGGTATTTTGGTTTTATGTAGTATTTTTTACCTCAACCAACAAGCCTATCCAGCCGGCCTGATCGTTGGCCAGCCGCTTCCAGTGCCGCACGTCCAGTTGGTTGAGGTCCCTTTCCACCTGTGCGCGCCACCTTAGATGTGGTCGTCCTCTGCTGCGTCGTCCCTCGGAGTTGGAGTCCAAGACTCTTCGGGCCGGAGCGGTGATGTCCATTCGCCCTACATGGCCTAGCCATCTTAGACGTTGGATCCGAAGACGTCTAACTAGGCCGATGTCGCTGTACAGCCCGTACAGTTCTTGATTGAATCTCCTCCTCCACTCTCCGTTTACACAAACGGGACTAAAGATTGCACGCAGAATTTTCCTCTCGAAACGCCCAAGAGCCTCTTCATCCGTTTTTTATAACGTCCAAGCCTCAGCACCGTAGAGGATGACCGGGATGATAAAGGTTTTGTAGAGGGATACCTTAGTTTTTCGGGAGAGGGCTCTACTACTCAGTTGCCTCTTGAGCCCAAAGAAGCAGCGGTTGGCAAGAGTTATTCTGCGTTTTATCTCAGCGCTGGTGTCGTTGCTGCTTGTCACTATCGAGCTAAGGTATACAAAGTCCTTGACTAATTCAAAAATATAGCTGCCGAAGGTGACATACTGACCAAGACGTCGGTGTTGTCCCCATTTACTCTTAGACCCACTTTAGCCGCTTCTGCTTCAATGCTTGCGAGCGCCTCATTGACGTCTCGCTTTGTCCGTCCAATAACGTCAATGTCATCTGCGTAGGCAAGCAGTTGTGTAGACCTGAAGTAGATCGTACCTCTTGTACATATTGGCCGCAGAGTCCCGCACGATCTTTTCAAGTATGATGTTAAAGAAATCCCGTGACAGTGCATCACCCTGTCAAAAACCTTTTTTAACATCAAAGAGGTCGGTTAGTTCACCTCCAACCTTAATGGAGCAGCGAGAGTTCTCCATAGTCATCCTGCACAGTCTGACGAGTTTGGCAGGAATATTTATACATGACATGGCTCTGTATAGCTCGTCTCTCTAAACACTGTCATATGCGGCTTTAAATCGACCTGGAAATTCCACAAACGACACCGTGGAGATCCGGCATAGAATCGTCCTTGACAACCGATGCTACTTCGGCTTGTCCAAACAACTTGGCTCAAAACTCCTCACTCGAAGAACTAAAGTCATGCTTTACAAAACGCTCATACTACCAGTCTTGTTGTATGTACACTGTCATATGCGGCTTTAAAGTCGACAAAAAGATGGTGCGTGTCGATCTTGAATTCATGGGTCTTTTTCAAGACCTGCCGTAGTGTAAATATTTGGTCTATCGTGGATTTTCCTGGCCTGAAACCACACTGGTAGGAACTTATCACATTGACCACGAACGGTTTCAGGCGCTTACACAGTACGGCAGAGAGGATCTTGTACGCAATGTTCAGTAGACTTATCCCTCTGTAATTAGCGCAGTCATAGGGGTCTCCTCTCTTATGCACCGGGCAAACGATACTGAGATTCCATTCATCGGGTATGCATTCTTCCGACCATATCTTGCAGATGAGTTTGTGCATATTCCTGACCAGCTCATCGCCAGCTGCTTTAAACAGTTCCACGGGGAGTCCGTCTGCTCCAGCAGCTTTATAAGACTTGAGTTTCGATATAGCTATCTTAACATCGTCTAGGTCGGGTGGACGGGATTCTCTTTCGTCTTCGTCCATTGTGAATGGTTCGCTCTGCCTGAACGGCGGCATTTTGACTATCATCGCCGTTATACAGTCTGCAGAAGTGGTCCTTCCACAATCTCAGCATCGACTGTGACTCCACTACTAGTTGTCCGTGCTCATCCCTGCAGGCGTCTGCTCTGGCTTTATAGCCTTGGCATGTCCGATTTACATAACATAACATTTACAGTAACATCTCTCTCTCGCGCTTCTCGTGCTCCTTCTTTTCCCTTTCATAGCCATGTAGCTTCTCTACATGGGCCTGCCTGCACTCATCATCAAACCAGGGGTTTCTCGACGGTTGTGGCTCGAAACCGAGTACATCTGAGGGGGACTTAATCGGCGAAGGTCCTGGCGATCTCCTGCGATTGCAGCTTTCCGACGTTAAATGATATTGTTCTTACTCGACTCCGTTGATTGCGTTGATTCCGAGAAATTCGCATCCGTACCTTGGCTACAACAAGGTAATGATCTGATTCAATGTTGGCTCCTCGAAAGTTTCGGACATCTAGGATGCTGGGGGAGTGTCTGCCGTCGATGGCAATGTGATCAAGTTGATTGATTGTCGATCGATCGAAAGACCGCCAGGTCCCCTTATGGATGTTGAGGGGTGGGAATCGCGTACTTGCTACTACTAGATTATCCTCCGCCATAAAGTCCACTAGCCTTAGTCCATTTTCTGACGTGATGTTGTGTAGGTTCTGCTTTCCAATGACCCGTTCAAAAACAGCTTCCTTACCCAGGAAATCTCCTAAAACGATTTTGGTGTCATAGCTGGGACATTGGGCATATGTTCTGCCTAGGAGATCATAGAACTCGTTTTTATGTCGGTCATCTTTCTCCTCTGTGGGGGCGTGGAAATTATTTTAAACAACCGTGTTGGTTCGATTTCAGTCTATGACTCCTCTTTATTTTCTGTATTTCTTAAATCTACCTTAATATGATATTGGATAGCTATGCTTATTCGGCAATGTGTAGTGGCAGAGAAAAAGTGTGAAGTGCAGAATGTGGGAAAGGAAATGTGTGAAGTGCAAAATGTAGTGTGAAAGGAAATATAATATGTGTGCAATTTCCTGGCAGTGGGCCGAGTGGCGGAAATATTACTCAAGTAATGAAGGTCATCGCTGCTTTGGGCTTTTGACATTAACTTGTACCCTTGATGCGGATTGTTATGAGGCCTTGTTGGAGTCTTCCTCGAATAACGAATCCGCACTCGAATAGGCGCTGTTTGTTCTCCTTGTAGCAGTTCCCGTAGTAGATGTCGCAGTTTTTCGTCCGTTTTTTGCCTGGTCCATCCCATCGCACTTCTTGGAGGGTTTTTTTTCCAATTGATTACCCGCATCTGGCCTGTTGAGGGACCTCACATTCCAGGTGCAGACTTGTAGATCCTTAATGCGTTTGATTCACTCTAAGTGGGGAAGCCTAGTAACTACCAGAGTGGTTACCAAGGGAACCCCGCAAGGTGGGGTCCTTTCACCTCTTCTCTAAAATGTAGTTGTGAACGAACTACTAAGCAAACTGGAGAAAGATGGCCTGGACGTTTTTGCTTACGCCGATGACGTTGCCATCTCAATCTCAGGCAAATACCTATCTACACTGAATGACCGCACGCAAACGGCATTCTCATTTCTGTGCAAATGGGCGAATAGTAACGGACTCAGGGTTAATCCCCAGAAAACGGAGCTCGTGCTATTTACCAAAACCTATTCCTCTAGTGTCAAATTGATTGGCATTATATTCGATAGGAAGTTAACTTGGAAGAGCAATACAATTGAACGAGCAAAAAAAGCAATAATAGCTCTCTACACATGTAAGAAAGCCCTAGGAAAAAAATGGGGATTCAACCCCAAGATCACCCTATGGCTCTACATCACGGTCGTTAGACCCATACTAATGTATGGAGTGATAGTCTGGTGAACTGCACTGGATAAGACAACATACAAGACAAGACACACTCGCCAAACAAGGAACGACGCTACAATCAATCGTGGCTTGTGAGGGAGTACCCCTTACAACCATTAAACCTAATCTAGCCAATCTCGCCAGGGCCGAGACGAACCTGAGATGGACCCAGGGACATACCTGCGTCATCACCAGGCAAATCTGGCCTCGGCTTGACAGCCAACGCACAAGGAGTATAATCTCCCTAAAAAGAACTGACATCTACATGGTCATTGGTGTCATCACAGGACACAAGGGCACAAAAACTAGGAATAGTTCCGAATGATTTCTGCAGAAGCTGTCAGGACGGGGAGGAGGTCGAATCCATTCACCAGCTTCTCTGTGCCTGTCCAGCTTTTTGCAACATCAGGAAACGTTACCTAGGCTCTTACTTCCTTAACGGTCTGACAGATGTTCAGAAAGTAGGGATACCTTCTTAACTTCTTAAGAAACACAAAATGGTTCCACGAATAGGGGGGTAAAACCCCATCGTAGCTGCACAGCGGGCCACCCTGACCTAATTGCATTCTTCTCAATTCTGGGAAGGCTACAAACCTACCTACCTACCTACCTAATGCGTTTGCAGGGGCCGTCAACGTTGGAATCGACCGTTTCCGAGGCCTTGTTGTTATTTCGTAACAATATGGTTTTTCCGTGATAGGGATGTTAACCCTAAGCACAACCCCCAACCTGGAGGGCCAGGTTCCTTTTACCCCAGGAACAACGGGCTGGTCGCTGCACACATTAGTTCACTGTCCGGCGGGTGCCTGAACAGCTATCCAGGAGGAGCCACTCGGAGGCTATGTGTCAACTTGGATTGAGCAAAGACAGAGATCGAAGCTGGCGTTTGCCATGTTAAACGCGATCAACTTCTTTGCTACGTTTGCTCGCTCCCTTCTTCCTCTAAGACGTTTGACACTCCCAATAAAAACAATAGCGTCTGTTGCTAGAAATGTCTCGAACAGTCTCGACCTGTGTCTGTGTCCTTTCGCCTGACATGTGCAACTATCACTGATTGTGTTTATTCATTTAATTATTCATAAACCAATTGATTGCCATCACACATGAACTGACAGCTTTTATTCGGTTAGCTCCCAAGTCAACCAATTAAGCCGCAAACATTAGCAATTCATTCTAATAGCACTCCGGTCATCAATTCTACATTCTTCACTTCAATTGTTTAATGAATAACAAGTAAATAACTGCGTCATGTCCCTCGAGGGAGAGTAGCAATTTATATCAATCTGAATCGATGATCTGAGGGCAGACAGTTCCATTGACATCCTTGCGTCCTCACAGAATGTCACCACAACAAAACACTTTGGCGAGCGAATTTTCGAAAAACATTGAAAATTATTATCCTGGCGTCAGGCTATTGCCACGTTAAGCAATTGGTGTTAATTTGATATTTGCAGTGATGGGAGTGAGATGTTAATTGTTGTCGATGTTAGCATAGGACTGTGGATGGCATTGACGACTTTGTGACTCTGTGAATTATTTTGCACCGACAAGAGCAGTACTAGGGGAATGTGTGGGACAGATATTGCGATTTTGTAATCATCTTCCAAGGGCAGTTGGGTTCACGGGTTACTGCGAGTTATCAAATGGATACTGAGAGCGTCTTGTGATCTTGTGCTCTTGCATGATCTGCCTTTTTCACTAACATTGAGCATAAGTGCTGACTACTGAAGGATGTACATTAATCCTTACCTTCGCTGCATCTTGGTTGACTGTTGATTGATCTTGTTACCGTCGAATTCGCTTAACTCCTAATCTGGATGACTCAGGGAACAAGAAATCAACGTGTTCAGTGAGTGCCAAACTGTTGCAGTATCTTAAAAAGGTATTCACCAAAAACTAGTCTTCGATCATCGACTTCAGTTTTTCTTTGCTGTCCCATTTCAGCAAATACAAACGCAGGTAATCGGGTTTGTCACGGTTCAAAGTCCTGTCGAGTCAAGGACCCTCACAATTGTTTTATTTACAGGACAATAAACAAGTTTTCTGATAGTTTAATGACCTTCCTTAGTACTACAGATGCACTACGTCTTTTCCTATTTTTATATATTTAAATAGAAGTAGCGTGGTGGCGCAGTAGGAAGTGTGGTAGCCTCTGACGCCGATTACACGGGATCGAATCCCGGCAACAGCCATGTTATCGTATGTGTTTTTTCACGGTGCTGATGTATGATCACAAAAAAATAAAAATTTGGTTGGAAATTGGTGAGCTGTAAGAGGCTCTTAGCTAACCAAATTGGTTTGTTGAGGAGAGCAGATGGCACCTACGCGGAAAATGGTACGCGTAGTACTAAAAATTCTGACCAGTACGCACTTCCCGGACTCCAACATCATTCCCTCCGATCTCTCTAACATACCTCCGCAGATCAGGGCAGCTAGACCAAACAGGGAGGATTGGAAGAGAGCACGAACGATATTTCAAGAGGGAAGCATAAAATGGGCCATCAATTCTTTTGACCCATACAAATCCCCGGGGGAGGATGGCATCTTCCCAGCCCTTCTTCAGAAGGTGCGCAAATAAGCCCCATGCTCATTAACATCTTTAGAACCAGCTATGCATGGGGACACATACCAACAAGCTGGACAGAGGTAAAGGTAAAATTCATTCCTAAAGTAGGCCGTAGACCCACAGACCTGCCTAAGTCCTACAGACCGATAAGCCTTACCTCTTTCTTCCTAAAAACAATGGAAAAAATCCTGGATAGGCATATCAGGGACGGTGCACTGAGAAGATCACCACTTCACAAAAACCAATATGCCAACCAGCCTGGGAAATCGACCACGATCAGGAATTAACGGCCCGGATTAACAAATCCCTGAGCGACAAAGAAATTGCGATAGGTTGCTTTCTCGATATTGAGGGTGCTTTCGACAACACCGAATACACCCAAATAAAACGTTGCATCCTCAGCACAGGGGTGGACAACACCACATGCAATTGGATCCAACATATGCTTAGCAACAGGAAAATAAACACCTCGCTAGGCAATGACAAAATCAGCGTTGACGCCGCGAAAGGATGCCCTCAAGGCGGGGTTCTCTCACCACTCCTGTGGTCCATCGTGGTTAACGAACTGATAAGCATACTCAGCAACAATGGCTTCTATGTCCAAGGCTACGCTGACGACATAGTGATCCTGATCAGAGGCAAATTCGAAGACACAGTCTCGGAACTCCTCCAACGGGCACTAAACCTTGTTGCAAACTGGTGCTTAAAGGTTGCACTAAATGTAAATCCTAGAAAAAGCACTATAGTCGCCTTCACCAAAAGAAGGAACAGGCACAAACTTACTAAACCTACCCTCTTTGGTGAAGCGATAGAGTTCTCAAAAGAAGTCAAATATCTAGGGATAACTCTAGACGAAAAGCTCACTTGGAACTCTCACATTACAAAGACCATTGAGAAAGCCAGGATCTCTTAATGGATCAGCAAAAGTCTCACTGGCAAAAACTGGGGCACAAACCCCAAAATGTCCCGCTGGGTATATACAGCAATCACCAGACCAATCCTTACATATGCTGCGCCCGTCTGGTGGCACAAAACAAAACAAGTATCAGTGCAAGCCAAGCTCAACAATTTGCAAAGACTAGCTTGCATCTGTATCACTGGGGCCATGAGAACAACCCCCACAGCAGCTCTAGAAGTCCTCACAGACCTGCCCCCTCTTCATCTCCAACTGAAGAAAGAGGTAATGGTCTTCGCCCACAGGATGATCGTGGAGGATGACTCTAACCGTAGGCTCTTTCACCCTGATATCCTTACAGAAATAAACAGGCATGAAATCCTAAAGATATCTCTTACAGACAACTGTCTCCCCAGATATAACTTCAGCCAAAACTACAGGGTCACATCCCCTAACTGACAAAACTGGGAACAGGATAGACCCTCCTTCAACCGTGGATCCTACGTGTGGTACACAGATGGCTCCAAAACGGACGAAGGCGTTGGGGCTGGAGTATATATGCACTTCAAGCTCTAAAGAGCTTTGAAATAACCTCCAAGCTGGTATGGGACTGCCTACAGCTACTTCACCAGCTGGCCAGTACAAACAGAGTTCATCTCATTTGGATACCTGGACACAGCGGCCATACAGGCAACGAAAAGGCGGACCTACTAGCAAGGAAAGGCTCTGCATCACCATTTATGATGCCACGGCCTTTCTGCGGCATACCCACTAGCACCACCAAATGCTGCATAAACAATTGGTTAAGGAACACGACGGATCACTACTGGTCACAAACGAAAGGTAGCAGACAAGCCAAGCTGTTCCTCCCAACTACATCCCCCAAAAGAACGAAACAACTTATCATGCTTTCGAGGAGTCAGATTCGTTTAATCACAGGTTTCCTTACTGGACACTGCCCAGTTAATAAACACCTCAAAACAATGGGCATCATACAAGATGACACTTGCCGTATGTGTAATGAAGACGAAGAAACAGCAGAGCACATACTATGCCACTGTAACTGCCTGGTCAGTACACGTCTTCGTCACCTAGGCAAGTATTATCTTGAAGCAGAAGAAATTGCTGCCAGCTCACTCAAAAGCATACTAAGTTTTATCACGGACTCAGGTTTTCTGAGTGAACTGTAAGTGGGGGACATCACAATAGGCCCAATCGTGGCCGCAGTGATCAGGCGACTCTGTCCCACCCCCTAAGCCCTATCTATCTATCTAAGAGGCTCTTCGAAATCGTGAGAACAATCTTGTTACCGATCCGCAGGGAACAGTGGATCTTTTCAAGCGGCATTCCAGTGCCTAGCAAGCACGGAGAAGAGAGAGCGGTAGTGGTAGTGGGAGATGAAGTAGTTAAAGCTATTAAAAAGCTGAAGAACAACAAGGCCGCACGGTCGGATGGATTACCATCAGAACTTTTCAAAGCTAGTGGCGATGTTCTTGTAGGGGGCACACACTAGGTCATCTGTAGAATTTGGGAGGACAAATGCATGCCTGACGACTGGAATACCAGCTCCTATATGCCCCACCCACAAAAAAGGCGATCCTACTAAGGTGTATCCTTTCAAAGCACAGGCGGCGCTAACTGGGCTGCCGGTCAATCCTCTTAAGACCGATGACGTTTTCTTCACGAGAAGGACGAAAAATACTGACATGATTCAGCTGGTACTAAAAGATACTCCCATCCCGGTATCCAAGGAAGCTAAGTATGTAGGAGTCATCTTAGATAGCATGCTTCTTTGGTCAAAGCATGTTGAGTCAAACAACACCAAAGCGCTGTCAGCTTTCTGGCAATGCAAAGGAGCTTTTGGCAAAACATCGGTTATATCGCCGGCAAAGTAGATCCAAAGGACTAGACCTATAATCTCTTATGCATCGGTTGTCTTTGAGATATTGATCCAAAATCTCTCAGCGTGGGAAAATATTGATCCCTTTCTAAATGTCAAAGGCCTTAGGTGGTATACGGATGGCTCCAAGATGGCTTCTGGCGTTGGCGCCGGCATCTTTGGACCAAATAGGAAGATCTCGAAAGCCCTGGGAATGAGTCCCAGCATCTTTCAAGCAGAGTTGCACGCCATCCTAACATGCGCCAATCTAAATCTTGAGACTGGCATTAGAGGAATAACCATCAACATATTCTCTGATAGCCAAGCAGCGCTTAAAGCCCTGGGTTCGTACAGCACGAACTTAAAAACCGTCAAGGAATGCCATGACGCCCTACAAGACCTCGCCAAAAGAAACAATGTTAAACTTTGGTGGGTGCCAGGGCATAAAGTTAACAAGGGCAATGAAATTGCCGACCAACTTGCCAGGAAAGGCTCCAGCGATAAATACATAGGTCCGGAACCATTCTGCGGCACTCCCGGGTCTAAGATAAATTTCTTCTAAGACAAGTGGGAAAAATTGCAATACCTGTCCTTTTGGAATAGGGTTCGGGGACTCCGCCAATTTAAACGAATTATACGACCCATGAACAAACAATCTAGTGATATACTCAAACTCAATAGGGTGGCTATCAGAAGACTAGTCAGCTATCTAAACAAAATTAGCCTCTCGTCTGCAAAGGCCGCAGCCCAAACAAAAAAAAAAAAGAATTCCCTGATGTCTGCAAGAAATCCGAAGCATTCCTCCTGTCTTTAAGTATAATCGACTGCAGAAGACTTGCGGGAGTCATTATGGGTCATTACACTTTTGCTAAGCATTTCTGCATGCTTGGCATCAGTGAGACGCCTACCTGTGCTGCATGTTGCAAGGTGTATGCAAAGCATTTCCTCTGTGACTGTCCCGCCTTTGCTCGCGCACGGTGGCACACCCTTGGGGCCTAGGTGGTATGTGCCGAATCTCTTAGCTCTATATCACAGAACGGGGAAAATACATTATTAATGTAAGGTGTCTGTCTGGAGTACAGTGGACAGGTAGCAGGAGCCTTCAACAAAAACCAAAATAAACAAGGTATATCCTTGCTCAATGTCGCCTACAAGATCCTATCCAGTGTATTATGAGATCGTCTAATGCCATTTTGCAACGCACTAATCGGCACATAAAAGTGCAGTCTCTGGCCGGACAAATCGACTATGGACCACATCTTCCCGCTGCGACAAATACTGGAGAATGCGAGCTCTTCAGTCTCGTGGTGAAAAAAATAGTACGGCAGGCCAACCTCAACACGGAAGGCATTATCTTCCACAAACCGGTCCAGTTGCTGGGCTACGCAGACGATATTGATATTGTCAAATGTTCCCAGGGCACCATTGTGAAAGCTTTCACGGCGATTGAAGAACAGGCGAAACGAGCTTCTCTTCATATCAATGAGGAGAAGACGAAACATATGTTGTCAACAGAAAAGTGGTCCGCCACCCATCACCTAGGACAAAACATAATGATCGGCAGCTATAGTTTCGATGGTGAAGGAGTTCACATACCTCGGGGCAAAAATAAACTCCACATCATAGTGGAGATCCGGAATCATCCTCAGCAACCGCTGCTACTCCGGCTTGTTTACACAGCTATGGTGCAAACTCCTATCCCGAAGAACTAAGACTCTTATCCTGTGAGTCCTGCTATATGGAGCCGAAAGCTGAGCAGAGGTGATTCTTATTTCCTTCGCAAGAAGAACTCTGCGACGGATATTCAATCCTATCTGCGAGGAAGGCGAATGAAGGAGAAGACATAACCACGACCTCTATGAGCTGTACAAAGATGCCTCGGCTACATCGAAAGCATGGACACCAACGCTCCAGCTAAGAGGGTTTTCGAATCCGAGCTTCCTGATTCGTGAAGAAGGGGGAGATCGAACCTCCGGTATAAGACCCAGGGATCGCGGACGTAAGACAACTTGGTCTTTCCGACCGACAGGGATAGAAGGCTGTATTAACTCAGGCCTAGACCTGAAAAGTAAGTAAGAAAGTAAGTAGAGGGATCGAAAATCGTCTACTGCATAGCGAATTACGTCATCCCTATTTGTTGCTGTATATATCGTCCCAAAAATACTGATGGATGACCATTTGATTCTCTCAATATTAAGGCGCATTAGGATGGAATCGACTTTTTTAGATGTTTTTTTGTGGAATCTTTGCCAAAAAAATGCATGACGGCAATCCCATCTGTAGATGCTTTTTGTGTACAATTTTATGGGAAGATCTGAACGCTTTAATAGTCAGACGGCCGTGTATTTGATTGCTTTAATGGTCAGACGGTCGTGTATTTGATTGCTTTAATGGTCAGACGGTCGTTTATTTATGTGCATAATTTCAGATCAAAACATCCAACCGTTGACGAAAGACGTATACGTTACCTTTGAGGGAGCGCGCACGAGACCCCCCTTGAAAGACGATGTTTTTCGACCTATATTCCGAAAAGATCTGTAGAACCTTTTTTTTTATAGTTCGCACAAGTTCAAGAGTCATACTCTTATGACGTTTGTCACAGAACCTGGACGGAGTGCAGATGGTTTGGGTCGTAGATGTTCGTTCACTACTCCCCAGGGGTGGTTGTCCTAGATAGGATTCGAGTGAAACTTGATTGAATTTTTGCGTTGGTTGTAGTTCCTAGCAAATGCTCCATGCCATTATGGTGTTATATTAGAACTGCACACACAGAGTATGAATGTGAAGTGACCATATACTGTGAATGGTATGTATGTCTACATCAGTAATTTTGATCACCTCCCATTCACAACGGCTGTGTTACACAATTTTTGGGAATAGGAGTGGCATTTCTTTGGCTATGGACATACTTTGAACTACAGGCCTTCCGCTCGACAGTCGGTGATGTTTACCGTTGCACCATTAGATTATTTTGTCCAATAAAACCTCTCAAGAAGCAAACAATTTAGAAACATTGACTACGCGATTTAGCCCTTCTATTGGGTCTTCCAACAGGGACTACGAACTTTGAGAGTTGATAGCGGCCCTGTTGTTGAAGCTACATCTGTCAAATTGCCTATCATTTATTCAGTCTAAATTGCCAAATTAACCTGGATGGACATAGCGTCAAAAACATGCCCCCTCTCGTCCTACCGAGGTAACTTTTCGTAGTGTGGTGGACAAATTTGAGTCCACTGGTTCAGTAAACGATAAACTAACACCCGTACGTTGACAAAAGAGAATATCTGCTGAAAACGTCGCCCCTGTCCGTGAGGGTGTGCTGGAGAAGCCAAGGCAGTCGCTCACAAGAACTCGGCCTTTCACAGACCACAACATGGCGAGTATTATGTCGTGACTTCGCCTGCAGCCGTTCAAAATTCTACTGACCTAGGAGCTGAAGGTAAATGACCATAGGCAATGACAGGTGTTCGCTGAAGCTAGAGCAGTTGAAAACTGACCCAAATTTTCATTGAAAAATCATATTCAGCGATGAGGCCCATTTCTGGTTGAATGGGTACATAAAAGCATGCCCAACGAATGGAATCTCAGCATCGTTTGCTCGGTCCATAAGAAAGGAGACCCCTATAACTGCGCCAATTACAGAGGGATAAGTCGTTCAGGAGACTTATTGCGTACAAGATCCTCTCTGCCGTACTGTGTAGGCGCCTGGAACCGTCCGTGGACAATCTGGTAGGTTCCTACCAGGGTTTTCGTCTTTTTTTTTTTAGAAACTCGCGCAGGTTCAAGAGCTTTTATTTATATATTCCCCTATGATGTGCCTATAGACACACAACCTGAACGGAGTGCAGTGGTTTGGGTTGTTGATGTTCGTTCACTACTCTCAGGGGTGGTTGCCCTAGATAGGACGAGAGCTGACCAAATTCCGAGTTGGTTATAGTATAGGTTATATAATATTGCATACGCAGAGTGTGGTTTCAAGCCAGGAAAATCCACAATAGACAAAATATTTACGCTACGGCAGATGGACACTCACCACCTTTTCGTGGATTTCAAGGCTGCATATGACACCGTGTATAGAGATGAGCTATACAAAGCCATGTCTAGTTTCAACATCAATGCCAAATTCTTCCCGCTGTGCAAGATGACAATGGAGAATTCTCGCTGCTCCATTCAGGTCGGTAATGAACAAATCGAGACCTTTGATGTCAAAAAAGGATTTGGACAAGGTGACGCGCTGTCGTGCAGCTTTTTCAACATCGTGCTTGAAAAGATCGTGCAAGAGTCGTTGGCCAACACAAGAGGTACGACTTATTTCAGGTCTACGCAATTGATTGCGTACGCCGAGGACATTGACGTGATTGGACGGACACAGCGTGACGTCAATGAGGCCTATTAACCTCAAGGTTAATGAGGGTGAAACCAAATATCTTCTTCTTCTTCTCCTTCTTTTGGTAGCGTTACAGCTCATGAAGCAACAGAGCCAAGCTTCTCCCAATCACCCATGTTGTGTGTGATTTATTTTTCACATAGGTGAAAGGAACCTACAGTTTAATGCCGATTCCGAACGGCTTGAGTCGCTTGCCAGTACCCCGCCGAGGAGGGACGCCGCGAAATAAGCATTCGATGGCGTTGGTGACATCGGGATCCGAATTCGCGTGCGTCAGAGTCCAACCAAATATCTGGTTTCATCAAAAAGAGACGGGCAACACCGACGTATTGGCCAGAAATTCACCATGGGCAGATACGTACATATAACTTTGAAGTGATCGAGGAATTCGTCTACCTTGGCTCACTGATAACCAGCGACAACAACACTAGCGCTGAGATAAAACGCAGAATCACTTTTGCTAACCGCTGTTCCTTTGGGCTCAAGAGGCAGTTGAGAAGTAGAGCACTCTCTCGGAAAACCAAGATGACACTATATAAGACCTTGATCATCCCAGTCTTCCTTTACGGCGCAGAGGCTTGGACCTTAACAAAAGCGGATGAAGATACCCTTGGTCGTTTCCAGAGGAAAATTCTGTGCACTATCTACGATCCCGTTTGTTCAAACGGAGTACGGAGGAGAAGATTTAACGAAGAACTGTACGGGTTGTACGGCGACATCGGGCTGGTACGACGTCTACGGATACAACGTCTAAGGTGGCTAGGCCATGTAGGGCGCATGAAAAATACAGCTCCGACCCGAAGAGTCTTCGAATCCACCCCGGAAGGAAGGCGCGGCAGAGGACGGCAGCGCACGTACATATGTGGAAGGGGACCTTAACCAACTGGCCAAAGACCGTGCCAGCTGAAGACGCTTGTTGGTTGAGGCCTAGGTTCACCACGGACTGTAGTGTCACCTTAGTAAGGTGTATGGGTATGTGTACATCAACAAACAAAATTGTCGAATATGGGACGATACCAATCCACATGAGATTCAAGAGCGTCCATGTATTCCGAAAAAGTCACTATTTGGTGTGGAATTTGGGTTGGTGGCGTCATTGGTCCAAATTTCTTTGAGAATGACGTTGGCCAGTTTTATAGGTCGATGGGTACCAACTTCTTTTGGCCAAAATTGGTTTCAAAAGGGTTCAAAAGGACGGCGCTATACATATGTATGTCACATAGCTCACGCCACATCAACATTTCGGTAGGAGCGATTCGAGGGCATGGTGATCTCAGGTGGAGGTGATAGGAACTGGCCACCGAGATTGTGCGACATTTTCTTGTAAGGTTTTCTTAAAGTTGCGGGTCTATGCGAATAAGCGATAAAACACAGCGGCCCTCAAAGTCGACATAACTCATGCCATTGATTGACTTATGCGCCAGAGTCATGGAAAATTTGACAATTCGGATGAGCGCCACCCAGAGAACCCACGGCGGACAATTGAACGATGTTATATTCCATACCTATATACGTATATGTAATGGCATTGATAGGTCTTTCAAATGAATAAGAAACATGGATGAAATCTCACACACACTTTCTTTTATTTCAGTTTAAAGGTAGGAAGTGCTTAATGAAATACCCTGTATCATCTTAAATTCCGCGACTTAGTTGCCAACTCATATGTACATATGTATGTAGGTGAATTGAATGCGCCTTCAAAACTCGTTTTAAAGTCATACGATATCTACAACCTACCTACTTGAACGTGGCCGCAAGCCCTTAAAAACCTTTATTTACACAACTATGTATACAAAAAGCTTTTTGAACCCGCTCCTACCTAGGTATGTATGTACCTACTACCTAAATGCAACGAAAGCAAACAGCGACAAATAGCTTTCAATTGAACATTGGACTTCAATTCGAGCGTGTGACAAGCCCCCGTGTATAGGGTGGGCCAACGTCGGTTTGTTGAACCAATACCTTATCTCGAACATACGTATCTTATCACAAGCAATTCCGTTTACTTGCTTACTCCAACAACGCAATTAACTACCTTTGAACTGGCTTAGTCACGGCTATTTTGTTTATATTCAATGTTCTGATGAAACTTTCCTGCTTACGACAAAATTCCACCTCGCCAATGCATAGTACGAGTATCTGCGCAAAGTCACAAAACACATATCCATTCCATTGGACTATATTCCAAAAAAATCGAAATGAATCATCGGCGTCACGAGTATGCTTGGCCGGTTCGTTGACTGCTTCTCGAATGATATGGAAGGCAACAAGTCTGCTCTGTTGCTTTACCCTTGAAATGTCCCATCGATACCAGTATGTAAACTGCTAAACCAACATTGAGTGCTGTAACAACATATCAGCTATAGTGTATCTTACAAATGCGTGACCAGGCGAACGTCATGTACGTCACCAATAAAAGACTGAAACACGCCCATTAAGTGGAAACACATACATGCATCAGAGTGTACTCATTTAACCAGGCACTAGTGCATCGTTAGATTTGGAGATATCGAACCAGATTCCACACACTAGCCAGTTCGTTGTCGTCGCTATGATAACCATGAGGTAGAGTATCAATTCAACAATTTGCCAAATTGTCGTACAGGCATATAGGCAAAGTCCGTGTGCCTTTGGCATACATATACATATCTATGTATCCATATCATACCTCCAGATACGTAGGTTTGTTTGTATGTGGTTATGCTGTTATTATACTAATTATTCTCAGCGTTTAGTCCGCTCACTCATGCGCCGATGTTACACTAGTCCGCCACTATGGCTCATATAAATAAGGAAATCTCTCCAATCGTTCACTCTCAGTCTTACAGCTCGATCATTCTCAACGGCTAGAGTGCTGCTACGAGCACTCGACACTATTGTGTGTAAAAAATCTATATAAACCTCGTGAACGATAAAAGATACAAACTCACAACATTCGCGTTCATTTTGCGAAAGAATAAAGAATCAAAATAAGCAGATACTACATACTCGTACAACGAAAGCTACTTTGTCGATTCGGCGTGCTCGACTGTATCCAACAACTTCATTCAGTCAGTAGAACTGTACCTCATATCATATTCGTCTTCCTAAGTGAATATCATTCGTTTCGAGCCACTCCGGTAGACAAGATCGTCGGACGGTTCAAACCGGTCTTTCTTTTCTTTTTTGATATTGTGTGTAACTCTCCTTTAAGATACAATTTTTCAAAAGTGATAGAACAATAATACAGAAACCTTGTGACTTCTAATAAAGCAATTTTGTTTTAAATACGTGAAAGTGCGCTATAGTACCTGTGTCAACAATTATCTATTGTTTGCTGACATTTCTGCGAATTAATACTTTCATCTAAATATCTTGTTATGTCTTCCGTACTACCTTTGCTAGGAGGGAGATATCAACCGATAGAACCTGAAGTGACCTACAAAACTCAGACTCCAGCAGCGGCCACAGATACGGCAGCAATACTATCGCTAGCATTTAAAACAGCAGTCAAAATGGATCAAGACGGGTGAGTTAATGATTTTATTTATTTTCTTTAAATTTTCCCTCGAACCATATTTCTTTTTATCTCAAATCTATTAATATCTATCCTGTCGTGTGCGAAAAATTTAACGAAAAACTTTTGTTTATATTTAACGAGAGAAAAGAAAAATTCGCACTAGACATTGCGTAAGACTAAGACTGACGATCGAGGATCGACGATAGACGATCAGGTCGTCGTTCAAGCCACCTGTGATGCAACTTTGCATACACGTGGAACGACTATAGATAGTTTTTTTTTTATGCAACGTTTGCGTATTTTTTATTACTTTTGTAATTTATTTCACCTGCTATCCGTACACGCAAAAGATACAAGTCATATATGCGTGCTCATAGCACGTACATATATGCGTATATTGAATTTCGTCATGAATGAAACGTAAGAAGGACAGGAAAACGAAAAAGGAACAAGGAGACTGTCGACCCGTCACAGACTCAGCAATTACCTTGAGAGACCTGTCACTCGTAGTGCCAATGACCGGACGGAAATGTACTTGCGCAGTGTCAAAAGTGATTTTGTGCAACGGATATCTTTTTTTTTTTTGAGTACAGTTTCTACTGTGTTATCCCTCCGCACTTGGAATGAATATGGAACTCCTAGAAAAAGATATTCGACAGTTGCCATGTCTATTTGTTGTATGATAAGATAGTATTCGCCGTAGTGCAAAAGTCTGACTGAATTTACTTTTGGACAAATAAGGTCAGATATACGTACCTACATCTACATATGAGTATGTAGATACATCCATATGTATATGCATCTGATGGAATTTTCGAGTAAATTCTCGTTTAACAAAAGTTTTATTTGATGTTCGTGTTATCGTGAGGGACTGTCTAGACGTGGGCTGGTAAAACTTCTCTTTTTGTCTACAGATAGAGATTTCGTCTACTTGCAATATGGCTATCTCAACCTCTTCAAGATGTTTGCGTTAAAAATGGTACTTAAGTCGTTTAAGGCGAGGACGTCGTGGCGCAGAAGTTAGTGTGTTGGACTCTGACGCACGATGAGCGAGTTCGGTTCCCGATAATACCAACGCCATCGAATATTTATTTCGCGGCGTCCCTCCTCGGCGGTGTACTGGCAAAACCCCCCGTAGTATAACTTGCCTTGAAAAAGCTTTTCGACTGAGCCGGCATTAAACTGTAGGTCCCTTTCACCTGTGTGAAAAAATAAATCTCACACAACATCGAAATTCATATAAACGCGGATCGAGTTGAAATAGAGTTGAAAAAAAAAAAAAAAAAACCGGCCAAGCGCGAGTCGGACTCGCGCACGAAGGGTTCCGTACCATCTGTATATATAAATATGAAAGAGACTATGTAGGTATGTTAACTCATCAGTCATCACATTAAATCACATTTTTTGTATGATGACAGATCTTGGTTGCAGGCAGGTTATCGGCATATTACTTTGATAATCAAAAATCTCCATGATGAGATAGTTGATCATCAAAGTGTCCATTGGGAAAAGGGAAATATGGGGAAAAGGTTTGCAGCTAGGATTAATTCATCAAAGACACAAAGGAGATCAAAACTAGGAAGTTTGCTACTGGTTGTGGGATATTGTCGACTAACCTTAGTTCAGTATGTGACCAAGTGGATTTTTTTGGATGAAAATCATGTCTGTTGTATGGGATCCCCCCTTAAATATTTGTTCTGTTTTTAGTCTTTGTCGTTGTAGCGGCAACAGAAATACATCATCTGTGAAAATTTCAACTCTCTAACTATCACGGTTCATGAGATACAGCCTGGTGACAGACGGACGGACAGCGAAGTCCTAGTAATAGGGTTCCGTTTTACATTTGGGTACGGAACCCTAAAAATGCATGGGTCGAGGAGTCGAACTGACATTTTGTCTCTGTATGTGTGATATATCTTTTTTGCTTTTCTGTCTTTTCGCTTGCTGACTGGCACAACGCAGGACTAACACAACCAAAGTAAAAGGTCCGTATATACATACTATCTGTCACTTCAACTACGTTTGAACTCTTCGATCTTTCGACTGTATGTATGGATGTATGTTGGCGTTACAGTCCATGAAGGACCAGAGCCGAGCTTATCTCAATCACCCATGTTGTGTGTGATTTCATTCTCCCATAGGTGATAGTTTAACGATTGTATGTATGTATGTATGTTGGCGTTACAGCCCATGAAGGACCAGAGCCGAGCTTATCTCAATCACCCATGGTGTGTGTGATTTCATTTTCCCATAGGTGAAAGGGACCTACAGTTTATTGCCGGCTCGGAACCGGGAAGTTCGAGAAGCTTTTCATGACAATTTTACTACAGGGGGTTTTGTCAGAACCCCGCTGAGGAGAAACACCGCGAAACACGTTCGATGACATGGCTTTGTCGGGATTCGATCCCGTGTCATCGGCGTCAGAGGCCAACACACTACCCACTGCGCCACAGTGCTCTCGACTACGTTGCGGAAAAACTTGGGTCGAAATTTCAATTCAGTTTCGATTCGGTCTTTCGACTACGCATGTAAACGGGGTAATGGGTGATTGAAGAGAAGTTTGGCTCTGGCCCTTCATGGACTGTAACGCCACCAAAAGAAAGAAGACGTTTAAGACTTTTCTATTGGAAAATACATATATACTACGTCATAGGAAATAAGTTTTTGTTTTTTTTTTTAAGGAAGGGGAAATCTTCAAAAGATACTGATGATCCGAGTAATCAGTATGCCGGATTTTTACCGACTTAAACCACCACTGAGAGCACCGTGGCGCAGTGAGTAGTGTGTTGGCTTCTGACGCCGATGACACGGGATCGAATCCCGACACACCCATGTCATCGAACGAGTTTTCACGATGTTTCCCCTCAGCGGGGTTCTGACAAAACCCCCTGTAGTAAAATTGTCATGAAAAGCTTCTCGAAATTCGCCGTTCGGAACCGGCAATAAACTGTAGGTCCCTTTCACCTATGGGAAAATGAAATCACACACGACATGGGTGATTGAGAGAAGCTCGGCTCAGGTCCTTCATGGACTGTAACGCCAACATACACACATACATCTGTCTGGAGTACGATAGACCCGTATTTGCGTCTGAGTGCTCCAACAGATAGCAGAAGCGTCCATACTCCATATTCAATCACTGACTATAGGTACTTGGTCGACTAATCCCTAACACTGTTCCACTTAGCCTACTTTGACTGGACATTGCCCTTATACCTGTGAGTGGAATTTATCTCTTCGAAAGCATCAAGTTCTAACAATTGGTATTGACTCACAGGCGTGAGTTACTCCAACTACGAATGATAATAGAGTCTTATCTCATCCCTACTGAGGTCGTCTTGAATAAATTGTAGTGCAGCTTTTAATGTCAATATTATAGTCGCTAATGATTAAAGTTGTGGTTAAAACGTCTCCATTAAATATGGCGACTAATTGGCTGAAAGCAAGCGATTAAAATGGATTTTAATCTAACATTCGCTCACCTTTAAGCCATTTGTTGCACCATCTGCAGCTATTTGTCCTCGCTCTAATGTCAACCCAATGATTTGAAAAATTTCACTTCAAATTACGTAACCCCCAAGTATCTATGTATCTAAACGTGTTACATTCACCTTTCCGTCGCGAACGTCGAGTCATGCAAAAATGCCAACAATCAAACGTGATCAATCTGCCAAGGAAAGTTACTCGTCGCAACACAAACAAGCAAACATCTCGAGCAAGATGTCTCAACCTCCTCCCTTCAGGCTATTTTTAAATTCATTTATTTGTTTCCGTCGTACGTGCTAATGCAAAACTAACTTGTCGACCGCGATCAATCCAAGGATCGGTAAAAAGGTCAATGCAATCTCTCTTTGATATACCTAACTGACACTGGCGCACCTGTTGCACTAGAACACATGGTCAGCGAGTGACGACGAAGTTAATCGAATACAGTCAGCGATAGTAGATACATAGTGATAACGACCGTCTGTTTCATTTTGCAATAGCCTGATTCATACTCTGTCGACTGAAACGATCCAGAAGCGACTCTCCCACTGCACTTGTCGACGACCACTTATCACAGCTGTAATTCGATGATGATAAGGGGATACGTCTACGTATTCATGAATTGACTGCCCACTCAAATGGCGCAAACTGACGACCTACTTCCGCTTATCATTAGAGAGACAGTCGCGTCCTAGCGTGTGATACGACACGATAGGCAATTGTGTTGCCAATTTTTTCATCAACTCGTTCATGTATTTGTTTCAGCCCGGCACGAGGTGACATTATCAAATTGAGAACTGTCACCACGCTATGCTATAAAATGATGTCAATTTAAACTCAAATGAATTGTTTTGTTTACTCCTTTGGGAAACTATACCAAAAATAGATGGCAAGGGATCAATTAAGACATTTATGCTAAGCCCGACAGACGCCAGTATCTTTGTGCTGTTGCCACCGAAATTTGGGAACGGAGTCTAAGTAAAGTAGAGGACGCCGTGGCGCAGTGGTTAGTGTGTTGGACTGTGACGCACGATGAGCGAGTTCGGATCCCGATAACACCGACGCCATCGAATGTTTATTTCGCGGCGTTCCTCCTCGGCGGGGTACTGGCAAAACCCCCCGTAGTATACTTGCCGTGAAAAAGCTTCTCGAATCACGCCGTTCGGAATCGGCATTAAACTGTACATGTGTCCATGTAACGCCATCAAAGAAGAAGAAGTCTGAGTAAATAAGGAGAGTGTGTGACTGATCAAACATTGTGTTTGAGGAAGATCAAGCGTTTGACGCTTGTTCTTAAAACACAAGCACACCGAGGCTATGGCGTATAGGCATGCTCACAAGGTGTTGACTAAAGGCTTAGTTTGAGTTTATTTGCTTTGGTTTTTGGTTTCATTTAATTTTGCGGGTGTCGAGCTGCAACCAAGGATTCCAAACAATCAAATCAGACTGTACGTTCGTACGTAGCGCTTGTAAATACATTATTTCGTGGTTTTAGGGCTGCCTTGGTTTCCTACATGAGTCATTTCTCATATGTACAAGGCTCACCAGCAGATTTCTGTTTTATTTCCCTTGGCAAACGTCACTTAAAACCAATGAAGCATGCGATGCACAATATCTGTTACTTGTAAACAGATGGACATTAAAACCAACTGCGCTTAAGCACGCTCCGACTGCGAACTTGGAAATGTTCTTTGTACTTGTTTTTTTTTTTTTTCATCTGCGGCAATATTCAAATCGCGAAACAAATAACGAAAAATTTGATTTACCCTATACCACCCAGGACACAAACCTCGCCACCCAAAATAATACAGCGCCTAACAGTATGCAACCCATTTTATTCGTTTTCAAATTGAATTTTTGGAGAGTTCGTTGGGTCGTTTGAAATTCACATTTTTTGTTTAGCTGAATACCACTCCATGGTTGTGATAAGGTTGTTGTTCGGTGTTTGGTGGGTGTGTTCCTTGGGGCTTCGCTACAAGGTTTAAGGATAGGTAACTCTTAAGGAGATGAAAATTGATGCAATCGATGGTTTACAACATATAGTCTTCAACGTGTCTCCCTCTTACGTCGTCTACTGATAAAGACACAACTGTTACAAGTTATACATAACTTCTTCCAACACGAGCATGGACGGGAGAAAGTATTTACTTAGCGAGCATATTCCGGTAACAGACGGTTATGCCATCGAACATAACAAGTATTGCGAAGTCTCTGTCTCAGTTCGGGGTCTCCCCAGCCGGCAAGATCTTTGGCCAGCTGCTTCCAGTGCCGCACGCCCAGTTGGTTGAGGTCCCTTTCCACCTGTGCGCGCCATCTTAGATGCGGTCGTCCTCTGCTGCCTCGTCTCTCGGGGTTGGCGGCAAAGACTCATCGGGCTGGGGCGGCGATGTCCATTCGTTCTGCATGGCCTAGCCATTTTAGACGTTGGATCCGTAGACGTCTAACTAGGCCGACGTCGCTTTACAGCCCGTACAGTTCTTGATTGAATCTCCTCCCCGTTTACACAAATGGGACCAAAGATTGCACGCAGAATTTTTCTCTCAAAACGTCCAAGAACCTCTTCATCCGCTCTTGATAACGTAGAAGCCTCAGCGCCGTAGAGGAGAACCGGGATGATTAAGATTTTGTAGAGGGATACCTTAGTTCAAAGAAGCAAGAGTTATTCTGTGTTTTATATCAGCGCTGGTGTCATTGCTGCTTTTCACTATCGAGCCAAGGTAGACGAAGTCCTTGAATACTTCAAAAGCTGCCGAAGGTGACGTTCTGACCAAGACGTCGGTGTTGCTCGTCTTTCTTTGATGACAGCATATATTTGGTTTCGCCCTCGTTTACCCTTACCCACTAAACGTGGTTCGAAACGTTCTGGCCGAGACGTCGGTGTTGAGCGTCCTTTTTTGATGACAGAATATATTTAGTTTTGTCCTCGTTTACCGCCAGACCAACTTTCGCCGCCTCGAACTCAATGCTCGCAAACGCCTCATTGACATCTCGCTGTGATCTACCTATTATGTCAATATCGTCGGCGTATGCAAGGAGTTGCGAGGATTTGAAATAGATTGTGCCTCTTGTATTGGCCAGTGATTTTTGCTCAATCATTTCCAATATGATGTTGAAGAAATCACACGACAGCGCATCGCCCTGCCTAAATCCTTTTTGACATCAAAACTATCGGTAAGGTGTTCACCGATTCGTATGGAGCAGCGAGCATTCTCCAAAGTCATCCTGCATAGTCTGACGAGTTTAGCAGGTATGTCAAAGGTAGACATAGTGTTGTATAGCTCGTCTCTAATTACGCTGTCGTATGCGGCTTTGAAGTCGACAAATAGGTGGTGAGTGTCGACTTGAAATTCATTGGTTTTTTCCAGTTACTGCCGTAGTGTGAAGATTTGGTCGATGGTGGACTTCCCTGGCCTGAACCCGCACTGATAAGGACCTATCAGCTTATTTACAAAAGGCTTCAGGCGTTCACACAAAACGGCAGAGAAGATTTTGTAGGCGATGTTAAGGAGACTTATTCCTCTATAGTTGGCGCGATCAGAGGGGTCTCCCTTTTTGTGGATCGGGCATACGATGCTGAGACTCCATTCCACGGGCATGCTTTCCTCTAACCATATCTTACGGATAAGCTGGTGCATGCTCCCAACCAGGTCATCCCCAGCTGCCTTGAAGAGCTCAGCAGACAGTCCGTCTGCGCCAGCAGCTTTATTCGACTTGAGCTTCGATATGGCAATCTTAACTTCGTCGAGGTCAGGGGGACAGAATTCTCTGCGGATCGTGTACTTGCTACTACGAGATTATGTCCTGCCAAAAAATCCACTAGCCCTAGTCCGTTTTCTGGCGTGGTGTTGTGTCTCTGTCTGCCTTTTCTAATTTTTTAAGGAAAGCTCTGAGATAGAAAAGCTCCATGGCATGGCATTTCTTTGCGATTGCCGAATCAAGGCTGAGAAGGGTGCAAACATGACCTCATCTCACCTGACTAGTTGTTTTGCGAATTTCATCACGTTTATCGCGATTATTTTTGCCTCATTACCATACTACGTATATCCGCAACTAAAATCCCCCCAAAACCAAACCTATTAATATAGACAGACCAACTTCGAGCTGTTAGAATGAATGTTAGCTGTCTTAGAATTCATTAGTTTAATGAGGGAAAGAAAACGTACTATCGATTCGCGGACATGGATTGACGTCATTCGATTTGGAAAATGTAGCAACCGAATTTCCTAAGTGTGGATTTGGTTTGATGAAACCGTGTGACAAGGCCACAGCAATGACCGCTCCACATTAATGGCATCCAATTAAGATACGTCAAAATCATTCGAACAAATCAGGTTCATCAAATGCCAGAGTATTTGTTAATTTGCAAAAAAAAAAAAAACGAAAAACGCCAACAAGAACTCGTTTTCGGAAGCAATCAAAAAACGTTCGAGCTTGAAACGTGCACAGCGCGCGCAGCGCACCCGTGTGCCGTTGATTGCAAGTGTTCTGCTAGTATTCAAATGGATCTACTTCAACTCGGACAGGTACTACTAGCACGTGACGCCAAGTATCGTTCGACAAGCGTAACTACCTGGTCGTGCGGGTTTTCAAAATGCAAAACTGCAGGTCTACTGCGCAGGCTAATTACAAATTCGATTTTTCTGTTTTCTACGATTTAACTTAGTGTCACAATGCAAGCTCGACGTTAGCTAATTGCAATCTCGATCCATGTATCTGTGCATTGAATTGCAGTTCACTTGTCTCGATTGGAAGTGATTGGGAACATGAACACCTGCTAAGCGAGACACACCGCCTGTGTGTAGCCAATTAGAAAACGCGACTTTAGTACGTTAATGCCAAACAAAAGATACAATTGATCGTCATTTGAGCCGTTTGTATGTTGGTAAATCGTTCACATTTGAACGTGACCTTGACAAATGCAACGGGCAGTGGTGGAGTGGCTTCATAGTTGCGGTTGCAGTTGGTGGAATCATTGATTGTGGTTTAGATGGTGTGAAGAGGAGTGCGGTCGGGTAATTGCTTTTCAGTTTACGTTGAGTGATTTTGAATCGAGATGCAAGTGATATGACATTATGACAGGCTTATTGGTGTTATTTAAAGGTTGTGAGTGTAGGAAGATTAGATGGAAAATGCCTGCATGTAAATGGTCAGATTACAAGACAGCTAAGTCGTCTTGGAAACTGGTTGTGGTAGAGGCTAAGATCTTGAGCTTCTCACCCGCAGTCATTTAGGAAGATTAGATACTTCATAGGCATGAACAGCAACTGCGGAATTAAGATTCGTCTGACGGGCAAAGTGCATTTTTTGCACTTGTTTATAATTCGCAGGCTATTTCTAGGGCCAGAACTGTAATCGGTTATGCTGCTGAATAAGCCAGTTTTTTTTACAACGTGGCAGTGGAGATTTTGCTCCTCGAATGACTACGTTTTGTATGATGCGCGAACATTTTAGCCAGAAATAGTGACTTTCTTCCTATCGAGGGACCTTACGTAAGGTGCTGAAATGGTAAGGTTTCCTAGGATCTAAGGTAATAGGTCATATCGGTCACGCGAAGTAAATGCTAACGCCCGTTGTAGTTGATTTTGTTTACTACAGCTTGCAAGCATAAACATTTCTCACTTTCTCTACCTGTCAAGTATACTTTCGTTCAAGTAAGCTTTATGAAGGTTAGACATAAGGAAACGATAACATCAATGATACCCGCGACAACCAACTGCCTTTCTATAGGTAGACACACGTCATTATTCAGAGAATATTGTTACGACAACTGTGGGCTTGTTTATCCAATACATTCCACCTCAGATCTATTATCTGGGCGCTTCACCCTTATTACTTACTTACTTACTTATCAGGCCTGCGATCCATGGAGGAACTGAACCTGAGCTATAGCTGCCTTCCATTCTTGACGGTCCCGGGCACTCTGCTTCCAGTTATCTAAAGCAAGATGTCTTACATCCGCGATTACTTGGTCTTTATACCGGAGGTTCGGTCTTCCTCTTCTTCTCGAACCAGGAGGCTCCAAGTCGAAGACCCTCTTAGCTGGAGCGTTGATGTCCATGCGCTCGATGTGGCCCAGCCAGTGTAGTCGACGGACTTTGGCTTCCGGACTACATCCACATCTTTGTACAGCTCGTAGAGTTTGTGGTTATGTCTTCTTCTACATTCACCTTCCTCATCGACAGGACCAAATACCTTTCTTTCAAAAGAACCCAAAATCAGCCCTGCTGTCCTGCTTATCGTCCAGCTTTCGGCTCCGTACAGCAAGACTGGCAGTATGGGCTTTTTGTAAAGCATGACATTGGTCTTTCGAGTGAGGAGTTTTGACCCCAGTTGTTTGGACAAGCCGAAGTAGCAGCGGTTACCAAGGGTAATTCTATGCCGGATCTCCACTGCCCCGGGGTAGACAAACTCCTTAACTACCTCGAAATTGTAGCTGTCAATTGTTATATTTTGTCCCAGGTGGTGAGCGACGGATTAGTTTTTGCTTGACAGCATGGACTTTCCTCATTGACCTTAAGACTAACTCGTTTCGCCTGTTCTGCAATCGCCGTGAATGCTTCCACAATGTCACGGCGAGAACACACAATGATTGATATCATCCGCGTATTCTAGCAGCTGGACGGCTGCCGGCCGGAAGCCGCACTGGTAGCTGCTGATTAGTGCGGTGCAAAATAGCTTTAGACGTTCACACAATACGCTGGACAGGATCTTGTACGCGACATTGAGCAGGGATATACCTCTATAGTTCTTGCAAGAGGTGGGATCGCCTTTTTTGTGGATGGGGCAAATAGAGTTGGTATTCCAGACCTGGATGGCTGAGCGGCAATGCAGCCACATACTATTCGCATTTGTGTTCGACGTAGCATACCGTAGAGTCTTTCGCTCAGCTGCTCCCTGTAGACTCTGATAACCTCCGGTGTGCTCGGCGACCAACGTCGAACCTCCTCCTGGTGGGCTGGTGCAGCTTTCTGACATTGGACAGTCGAGCTCTGAATCTTGCTACTACGAGGAAGTGGTCAGAGTTGACATTTGCTCCTCTGAACGTTCGCACATCTAGCATGTTTGACGAGTGTCTTGCGTCAATGAGCGCATGGTCGATTTTGTTGGCGGTTCGTCCGTCCGGAGATCGCCAGGTTGCTGTGTGGATTCGCTTTCGAGGGAATCCTGTGCTACTTATTACCATATTACGAGCTGTCGCAAAATCCGTGAGTCGGAAGCCATTATCTGTTGTTGTATCGTGTATCACCCTTATTACAGCCTTTTATAACACTTATCACTTTATTGCTTACACACACCTTTCTTACACACTTCGTCTCTACAATTGTTAGAAAGGTTAGGTTAGGTACGTAAAAGTAGTTGGCATAAGCCACACGTAGGCCGAAGTCGGTCCATTGTGATACCACATGGATCCTATTACCTTGATCTGCTACCTGAGAACCAACCGGTGCTTCTGATGAAGCGATGGAGTTGAGCTATTTTTAGGCCTGCTAACTCACTTAGATTTTCATAGAAGGGCGCGCCGAGGTAGATCCTCCTGCGATTCGCAAAAGAGGGAAATGAGCAGAGAAGGTGATGTATCGATTCCTCTTCCTCCTCGCCGCGGAAGAAGTCATTGGAGGGTAGCTATGGTCTGGCGGCGTGTTTTCCAATGATGCAGTCACCTATAATCACACCCACTAGAGTGCTTAATGTTGCCCTTTTGGTTGCCACTAGGTCCCTGGTTCGTCCTAGGTTTAACTTAGGCCAGATTTGTTTAGTGATAAAGCCGATATTACTTTCATTCCATTGGAGGTTGGTCGCTTCTATGGTTCGAAGTTTTAACATGTGCTTTACCGTACTTATTGGTACCCGAGGGTAGGAAGACTGAGTGTGCTTGACGCTAACCTTGCGAGTTCGTCGGCCGCGTAGTTTCCTGGAACATCCCAATGCCCGGGAACCCGCAGTACTTTAATGTTTAACTGTTCAGCCATCTCGTCTAGAGATAGGCGGCAATTAAGGGATGTCTTTGATTTGTAGGTTAACGCGGCCAGGGATTTTATCGCAGATTGGCTGTCCGTGCAAAGGATAATATCCTTAGCGGATATTGAATTGATCCTGAGCTGTTATTTCTGCTTGATACACACTGCAGTGATTTGGGAGTCTGAATGATGGGTTGAGGTTAAGTTCCTTGGAGAAGACTCCAATACCTACAGCCGACTCGATCTTAGAGCCATCGGTATAGGGGGAAATCGAGTCCTTTGGTATGACTTTTCTTTCAGGGCATTCCTCCCTGGATGGAAAGACAACTTCGAAGTTCCTAGCGAACACATTCTGCGGGATGATGTAGTTTGCGTCCATGGGTACTTCGAAGTGATTGAGAATGCTAGTATGGCCTTTATGTGATGTGGGCCATTTTCCTATGCCCTTAATCCCTTAATCCCTTAATCCGCGCAGGCAGCAACTTGCTTGCTGAAAAGGTCCAATGGTGGAAGACGTAATAGGATACTTAGAGCCTCCGTGGCGGTAGATCTTACCGCTCCGCTTATGTATAAGCTGGCGGATTTTTGTACTTTCCCCAGTAGGTTTCGATAGACTACCTTGTCCAGAGCAGTCCACCAAACTACGATGCCATGAAGTAGGATGGGCCTTATGACTGCTGTATAAAGCCAGTGCATAATGATTGGCAGGAAACCCCACTTTTTGCCTACCATTTTCTTACAGCTGTAAAGAACAGTGGTTGCCTTCTTGACACGATCTAGAATGTTGGGTTTCCAATTCCGCCTCCTGTCAAGGATTAGGCTGAGGTATTTAGCCTGATCATTGGTTATTAATTGGATTCCACCCAGCCTCGGTGGGTTGAAGGGCGGAATTTTGTATTTACTAGTAAACAGTACTAGGTCGGTGTTCTTAGGAATTACCCCAATTTTCCTGTGGCGGCAATAGCAATTTCATCTGCATAGGCGGTCACAGCGTACCCTTCCTGTTCTAGCAATATTAGTAGTTCATTGACCACCACGTTCGAGAGAAGAGGGGAGAGTACTCCACCCTGTGGTGTACCTCTGCTGACCATTCTAGTTGAGACGGCACCAGCGAAGTTGGCTTTGACGACTTTTTGCGTTAGCAGTTGTCGTAAAAGTTCTATCACTGATCCCGTGACACTCAGATCAGACAGCGCTTTGGTGACGGCCCATGGTTCAACATTGTTAAAGGCGCCCTCAATATCGAGAAAGGCGACTAGAGTATATTCCTTACGTTCCAGTGACCATTCTATTTTGCTGACCAGTGAGTGGAGTGCTGTTTCCACCGATTTGCCTCTGTTGTAGGCATGTTGATTATCCGACAGCCGTCCTGAGATACAGCTGTAACGAGTTCTCTAGAGTTTTTAATAGAAAAGAAGTAAGACTAATAGGCCTCAAGTCATTTGCTTACGTGTGGGACATTGTTAGTTAAATGTCCACTAACTCACTAGATGGCTTGATTACTTTTACACTGGATTACTGATCACTGAGTCACTGATTCTGAATACACTGAATGAATACTGAATGCCCTTTACATAAACCTCGGGCCTATTTCTCAAATGTTCGCGCCGTCAGACGTTGCCCTTCAGAAATCTCTAGAATGCTCCGTGCTCTGGCAATGACATTCAGCAGTGTGCCGCTGAAAGTTATCATCATTTAGTCTTTAGCTGCCACAGAGCATTCCAAACTTTGACAGCGAAATTCGAACACAACCGTTAAGTTCGTGTCTGACTGAACTGTCCCTGAATCATAGCACCTCTTGTCAAGGAGCATGGCATAAAAGTTAATCTAATCTATAACGAGCACATCAACCTACTTAAGGTTAGCTCATTAAAGACTGGCCTTCAGCTGACGATATCCACAGAAAATGTTGCGATTGTACTACAAATCTACACGTGCAGTCTATGCATCATACTGCTAGTATCAATTTACAAAAAAACAAACATTTTCAACTGCAAATACGTACGATGACATATCCGGCAAGCCTTCGCCACCGATAAAGTCCCTTGCAAAATGACGCATGACCGTTGCGATGGCAGCGAGTACGTCCATTTATTTGATTCCCAAACGGAAGTTTCCATCGTTCTTTTCATACAACACCAAACCAATTGAATACATTGTATGACCCTTGCATCATGCAGGAAATCCCCTTAAATTCGACCTTCAAATCTACACACTTAGATATAACAAGCACCGCTGTTGGACCTTGTTATACACCGGACAACTGCCTTTTCTACCACCCAAACTCCAGGTACATACATAGTTCAAATTCGAATCGAGGAAATTCACTCACAAACAGGCGATCGCGTCGTCGCCCGATGATAAGGTTATCAACCCGCAACAGAACAACCCACAAGACTTCGCCTAGAGAATCGAGTAAAGTTCGGATTATCAGCGCAACACAACCGCATTTTATTCTCGCGTCTCGTGCTAATCTCACTTCCTGACCTTATCTCGAATGAGTACGAAAACAATGAGAATGAGAATGGGAATGAGAGCTGAAGACCGAACAAAAACAAAAAACAACGACAACACAAAGGAAAACAGAAAAGTTTGAAGAGAACCCCTCATCCGGGTTATCGCGAATTGAGCATCTCAGTACAGTACATAGTCGCTTGTTGGCCACCTTAGCCGTATTCCATATCAAAATGGCAAATCAATGATATCATGTACCTATCTACTCCCATCCGTATAGTGCTCAAAGACTCGCATTCGCTTCGACGATCGCTTAGCACGGTTTACTTGAGAAGACCAAAGTCTAAGGGGGAGGCCAAGCCGCCGAGACGATCTAAGCAGCTTGCAAGTTTTAGGTACTGGCTTTAGTTCTCCGTCTGACTTTGGACGGCTTACACGGTATTGACGGATTGTCGTCGTGCTTTGAATCGCGATCGCTATCAAAATCTTCATTGTCACTATCTACCACCTAGACATTCTCCAACGATCGAGCGGTAGAATTTGTTTACAAAGCTTGCAAGCTTTGCAGTTTTTTTTTTTTAATTTTTTATTTTTTAGTTTAGTTTTTTGTGATAACAGTTTAGTGCGTATGTTGTTGTACGGGGAGCGAGATGAAGGAAACAAGGCGATGTCATTAGCACGAAGCTGTTTTTGTGTTTTTTTTTTTTTTTTCTGTAATTGTAATTCATCATGACACGAATGTGATGTGAATAGTTATTAGCTGACAGTTGACAGATGACGTACGCGATTGGTTTCATCTTAAACTCTGCGATCTATTGAGATAGTTCATTATACCTAGGCCTGGCGTCTGTCATTTTGACCATGACATTAGCGACTCGACACTAGGTGTCAAAATTGCCAGCTTGACATTCATGCACTCATTAGTATTCAGTCCACGAATGTTATTTACTGACGGAAATTAACGGATTCCATTGATGCGTCATCACATTCATTGAGTGTCAATATTGTGACAATTGTTTTTAATCACTTCAGTTGTTCGATATTTTTTTTTCGCAGAATTTTACGTGCACATAGACGTCTATTTGTCATATCACTTTGTATGTGCTAACTAGTCCCGTGACCATGAAAGGGTGTAACAGATGTGACGTCTTTCGTGTGCTGTAGCTCGTTGAAGGCCTTGCCTTTTGGAGCCCTATCAGCTACAAGTGGTTTTTCTGTGCACTTGTAAATGACCTTGTGAATATATGGAAAAGGTTTTTCTGATTCTGCGGGTGCTCGAATCAGTAGATAAGGGACAAGTAGATTACCCGTTAATTGATAATAATTATATTATCCAGACATAGCTTACATGTTCCATGTAACTGGATGTAACCGGCGCCTCTTCTAAGTTTACCTGAGTGAAGTAAAACTTGCCTTTTGTTAAATACAATTAATTACAATATACACAACTCTTCTTTGGTAACATTACAGCCCATGGAGGGCCAGAGCCGAGTTTCTCTCAATCACCCATGTTGTGTGTGATTTATTTTTTACACTGGTGAAAGGGACCTACAGTTGAATGCCGATTCCGAGTGGCGTTAATCGAGAAGCTTTTTCATGGCAAGTAAACTACGGGAGGTTTTGCCATTGCCCCGACACCGCGAAGTAAACATTCGATAAAGTTGGCGTCATCGGGAGTCGAACTCGCTCATCGTGCGCCAGGAGCGCCACGGCTCTCTCTAATGTAGCTTCTCGGCCTTATGGCTAAGATCAAAGTGTAGTATCAATATCTTCTTCTTTTTCGCTAGAGTTCATGGCGAACCTGGGCCTCCTTTAAAAAACTTCTCCAACTGGCACGGTCTTTCGCCAGCAGTTTCCAGTGCCGCACGCCTAGTTGGTTAAGGTCGTCTTCCACTTGGTTGCGCCACCTTAAATTTGGCCGTCCTTGACCGCGTCGCCCCTCGGGGCTGGATTTAAAAACCTTCCGGGCCGGAGCTGTGTTTTCCATACGCTCAATATGACTTAGCTATCTTAGGCGTTGGATCCGAAGACGCCGTGCTACGTTCATGTCGCTGTACATCTCGTACAGTTCACTATTAAGTCTTCTCCTCCACTCCCCATTTATGCAGGTCCGGCCGAAAATCGTACGCAGAATTTTCCTCTCAAAACGACCAAGGGCCTTCTCATCCGCTTTTGATAAGGTCCATGTCTCTGCACCATAAAGCAGGACCGGGATGATAAGGGTCTTGTATATGGTCATCTTGGTTTTTCGACAGAGGGCTCTGCTACTCAATCGCCTCCCGAGCCGAAAGAAACAGCGGTTGGCAAGAGTTATTCTGCGTTTGACTTCGGCACTGATGTCATTTCTGCATGTCACTGCGGAGCCTAGGTAGACGAAGCCTTGACAACCTCGAAATTATAACTGCCAATATGTGCGCCCTGGCCAAGACGCTGGTGGTTCGTGTCCTTTCGTTTTGCTCTCATTTACCGCCAGTCCCATTTTAGCCGCTTCCGTCTCAATGCTCGTAAAGGCTTCAATGACATCTCGCTGATTTCGTCCAATTATGTCAATGTCATCGGCATATGCGAGCATTTGTACGGACTTGAAAAATGTGGTGCCCCTCGTATTGACCAGTGAGTTTTACACGACCCTCTCAAGGACGATGTTAAAAAGTCACACGATAGCGTGTCGCCCTGTCTAAAACCCTTTTTGACATAGAAGATATCGGTTAGGTCGCTCCCGACCCTGATGGAGCAGCGAGAGTTCAACAATGTCATCCTGCACAAGCTGGCGAGTTTGGCAGGGATGTCAAGACTAGACATGGTGTTGTATAGCTCGTCTCTATTTATACTATCGTATGCAGCCTTGAAGTCGACAAACAGATGGTATATAACGATCTGAAACTCGTTTGTTTCTTCCAGGATCTGCCGCAGTGTGAATAATTGATCCATAGTGGACTTCCCGGGCCTGAAACCACACTGATATGGACCAATCAGTTCATTAACGAACGGTTTCAGTCGTTCATATAGTACAGCAGAGAAGATTTTATAAGCGATGTTCAGAAGACTTATTCCTCTGTAGTATCAATATGCATACTATTAAATGCAAAAATATACCTGCAATTCCCTATTTCCTTTTCGTGAGTCACCCACAAAAGAAGACTGTGGGTGATCAGGAATCAGGCTGTGACTTCTTCTTATAGAGCGCTACAGTTCGCGGTGAACCTGGGCCATAACCAACATGCCCCTCTAACTAGCACGATATTTAGCTAGCTAGGCAATGGAAGAGGATTGCCGAACACCCTGTTGGCTAAGGTCCCCCCCACCTGTGTGCTCCATCTTAAGTGCAACCGTCCTCTGTTTCTTTGTCCCTCGGGATTGGATTCATAGAACCTTCGGGCTGGAGCTGTGATGCCTATTCGCTCTACATGGCCTAGCCATCTTAGGCGCCTGACCAGACTCATGTCGCTGTACATCCCGTGAAGCTCGTGGTTTAATCTTTTCCTCCATCCCCCGTCTGCGTTTATAGGGCCTAAAATCATACGCAAAATCTTTCTCTCAAACCGATAAAAGACCTCCTCACCCGCTTTTGATAGTGTCCATGCTTCTGCGCCGAAGACCCTTATTATGTCTTGTATAGAGTAAACTTTGTCGTTCGAGAGAGGGCTCTATTACTCAATTACCTCCTGAGCCCAAAGAAACAGCAAGATTGGCAAGAGTGATTCTGCGTTTGATTTCGGAACTGTTGTCGTTGTTCCAGGTCACTGCGGAGCCTAGACGACGAACGAAGTCCTAAATTACCTCAAACTTATATCTGCCAATACAAACGTTCAGGCGAAGACGTCAATGGTGAGTGTCCTTATTTGATGGGAGTTTTGCCTCGTAAACGCCTCATTGCCATCTCGCTGTGATCTGCCTATTACGTCAATGTCATATGCGGGGAGTTGCCTCTTGTGTTGGCCAGTGATTTTTGCATCATTTCTAAAACGATATAGAAGTGATTACACGACAGCGCACCGCCCTACTTAAATCCTCTTTGGACATCAAAACTATCGGTCAGGTGTTCACCCATTCGGATGGAGAGGCGAGCATTCTCCATAGTCATCCTGCATAGTCGGACGAGTTTAGCAGAGATGTCAAAGGCAGACATGGCGTTGCATAGCTCGTCCCTAATTATGCTACGGCTTTGAAGTCGACAAATATGTGGCGAGTATCGACTTCAGCGGTCTTAACTTCGTCGAGGCCAGGGTGACGCAATTCTCTGCGATCTCCGTCTTTGAGAAATTTATCACTTTGTCTGACAGCGGTATATTGGCTAACATCGCCGTTATTCAGTGGTCTTTCCATATTCTCAGCATCGACTACGAAAGCTGTGACTAAAAAGGAAAAGAAAACAAATCATTGTATTAGGCTAAAGGGTATTCAATCTTTAAGTTTTCTTCTAAGCTTATGCAACGATTTTATTTCTCCAAACTTCATCTTTTTGAAATCAACACCTTTCTAGTCTAAAGGTTCTAACTAACTATTAAACAGAAATCGTTTTCGCTGCTCTATAAGTCTTGCGATTTCAGCCAAAAACTGACACTTATAGAGCCTTGATTACTATGGGACTTTGACTCCGCCAATCTAAACAGTGTACAAACCTCTAACGTACCCTCAATCGAAGCTTCTAATTAGGTCAGCAGTATCACCTTTGATATTTGAAAATTTGGCATAAAGCCTTCACCTCGTCCATTGACTGAATGCCATCGGCTTATATGTACATGACGATATCTTAAATTTTAGCGAATTTCATTTCGACCATAGCAGACTGTCTTAGACGAACCCTGCCACCATGCTGATTACAATTAAGGTCGCGCTGATTGAAATTATTTTGCCCAAATCCGGTCATGAATGTATGTTAGAGCCTTGATTACTATGGGACTTTGGCTCCGCCAATCTAAACAGTATATTAACCTCTAACATACCTTCAATCGTAGCTTCTAATTAGGTCAGCAGTATCACCTTTGATATTTGAAAATTTGGTAAAGAGCTTTAACCTCGTCCATTGACTGAATGCCATCGGCTTATTTGTACATGACGATATCTTAAATTTAAGCGAATTTCATTTCGACCATAGCAGACTGTCTTAGACGAACCCTGCCACTATGCTGATTACAATTAAGGTTGCGGTGATTGCCATTATTTTGCCTAAATCCGGTCTTGATTGTATGCTTTTGGAACAACGTGCACTGATAACGATTTAAATTTAGAACACTCCCACGTGCAAGTAGAAGGCTGGTAGTTTGGAAGGCAATATACCTTGTCACCTAGAACCTTGTTCATACCCCTTGGACTCTATTACTACTCGAGCCATTCAGATGCATTTTTAATTCAACATTGATTGAATCAGATGTTTCATGCGATTATTCAATCCATAAAATTGATATTTTCGTCACGTTTTTGACTTTTTCACCCGAACTTAAGCGTTGCATTCGTTAGCAAAACACTCGAGAGGGTAATAGCATTTACACGCCTTACACTAAACCGCCATTGAGACCATGCCGTACATGGGTAGATACTTGTATCTTTCCGTTCAAGGTTACACCATTTTTATCTCTATACTCTCGACTATGTTATACGCTTAGTCTCATGTATTCAAATCATAGGAGAAGTCACGTTTTTTTGCACTCAGCGCAAGTTTGTTGCTTCGTATTGAGTGGTGGTCTAATTACGCTAGTAAGACCGATTATGAGTTATGACTCCATGTGTATATTGCTGACGAAAATTTATTTATTATTCCTAAGCCGACTTGCGGTATCGGAAATGAAGCCACCCAGGGCTAGGCTTATATGCGTTATGATTTCTTAATGATGTTGTAAATAGTTTAATTGTCGGAAGATACAACGTTGACAAAGAAAAGTTATAAATGAATGCGAATGCCAATTTGACGGCAACTGCTGATCATATAGATATGAATTGTTTTTTTCCCGCAGAGATGATTAGATAGTGGCTCACAAAAAAGGCTTTGTAAAAAGAAGATTGATTACAACTGCCAAACTTGTATTTATCGAAGCTCCAAAGTTTTATTTCCTTTATTACCTAACAAGTTTTGATCTAAGTCGGTTTTCTTTTTGAGAAATTATATGACTTCCTTACAGATAAGTTGCGAATTTCAAAAAAACATAGATAAAGTCGGTTATGAATTTGCGATAAGCCGATAAGGCGTGAATTTCAAATATGGCAAGATTCTCGGAATACACAATTTATTAAGCACTCAAATAACCCTAATCTCTTCGGTCTTAATTGGCATGAGGAATTCATTTATATTTGATTCTCTGTTTATTTGAGTAACAATATAACTTCATATCACTATAATCAGCTGGTGGGAGGTCAATGTACACTGAATTGGAAGAAAGACAGTACACCTGTAGCTAAGCTTTGCATTCTTAAATAACGATTCTAGTACCATCGCTCCTATATTTGATAGAAAAATGTATATTTTAACGAACTAATGCAGAAAAGTGTTTGAATTCTAACGTAGTATAGTGTCAGACCTACGAAAACACTACCTTTACACGAGAAAGGTCTATTTTACAAACGTTTCTAAAGCCTCAAACCAATATTTGTACAAATATCCTTACTCACCTTAGACTGCTAGTGCTTGTCATAAATGCCAATAAAGTGTTACTTACTTACTTACTTAGGGTGCGCTGCAGTCCGTGGTGAACCTGGACCTAAACCAACAGGCGTCTCCAGCTGGCATGATCTTTGGCCAGTTGATTCCAGCACCGCACGCCCAGTTGGTTAAGGTCCTCTTCCACCTGCGTCCTCTGCCGCTCCTTCCTTCCGGTTCGGAGCCGTATTTTCCATGCGCTCTACAGGGCCTAGCCACCTTAGACGCCTCCTCCATACTCCGTTTAAACAAACGGGACCGTAGATAGATCGCAGAATTTTCCTCTCGAAACGACCAAGGGCATCTTCATCCGCTTTTGTTAAGGTCCAAGCCTCTGCGCCGTAAAGGAGGACTGGGATGATTAAGGTCTTATATAGTGTCACCTTGGTTTTCCGAGAGAGGGCTCTACTTCTCAATTGCCTCTTGAGCCCAAAGAAACAGCGGTTGGCAAGAGTGATTCTGCGTTTTATCTCAGCCCTGGTGTTGTTGTCGCTGGTCATCAGTGAGCCAAGGTAGACGATTTCCTTGACCACTTTAAAGTTATATCCGCCCATGGTGACGTTCTGGCCAATACGTTGTCCGTCTCTTTTAGATGAAAGCAGATATTTGGTTTTACCCTCATTAACCTTGAGACCCATCTTAGCCGCTTCTACCTCGATGCTTACAAGGGTCTCATTGACGTCTCGCTGTGTCCGTCGAATCACGTCAATGTCGTCGGTGTACGCAAGCAATTGCGTAGACTTGAAATAAATCGTACCTCCTGTGTCGGTCTGTGACTCTTGCACGATCTTTTCAAGCACAATGTTGCGTCACCTTGCCTAAATCCCTTTTTAACATCAAAGGTCTCGGTTTGCTCATTACCGACCTTAATGGAGCAGCGAGAATTCTCCATTGTCATCCTGCACAGTCGGACGAGTTGGGCAGGGATGTTAAACCTAGACATGGCTTTGTATAGCTCATCTCTATACACGCTGTCATATGCAGCCTTGAAATCGACGAAGAGGTGCTGAGTGTCGATTTGGTATTCCTGGGTCTTCACCAAGATCTGCCGTAGCGTAAATATTTGGTCTATTGTGGATTTACCTGGCCTGAAACCACACTGATAAGAGCCGATCAGGTTATCCACAAACGGTTTCAGGCGTTCACTCAATACGGCAGAGATCTTATATGCGATGTTGAGGAGACTTTTTCCCACATAATTGGCGCAGTTATAGAGGTCCCCTTTTTTATGGACCGGGCAAATGATGCTAAAGTTCCATTCGTCGGGCATGCTCTCCTCCGACGATACCTTGTAAATGAGATGGTGCATGCACCTTACCAGCTCATCTCCAGCCGCCTTAAGAAGCTCAACTGACAGGCGGCCTACGCCGAGCGGCTATATTATACTTAAGTCTCGATTTCGCTATTTTGATTGCGTCTAGGTCGGGTGACGGAATTCTCTTACATCGTCGTCCATTACGAACGGATCGTTCTGCATGACAGCGGTATCTTGTCTGTCATCGCCGGTCTGCAGAAGTGGTCTTTCCAAATCCTCAGCATCGACTGTGACTCTACTACCAGTTATTTTCATCCCTTCAGGCCGCCGCTCTGGCTTTGTAGCCATGGCATGTTCGTTTTACCTTATTGTAAAACTTTCAGGTGTTATTCCTGCGGAAGCACCTCTCCATCTCCTCAATCTCACGCTTTCCGTGTTCTCTCTTCTTTCTTCTGAGAAGCGTGTGTTCCTCTCTTCTCTTCTGCTCACAGATTTCGCGAGCAGCTCGCGTCCGTCGTTGCAGCGTGGCCTTATATGCCACTTGTCTTGCTGCATGGGCTTGGTCGCATTGTTCATCGAACCAGGGGTTTCTAGGTGGTGGCGGTTTGAAACCCAGCAACTCTGAGTCTCTGACGGCGCTCTGGCAATGCGCCTATTCCTGCTCTATTGTTTGTGCTGCTGTGGGCGGATTTTGAGAGTTTCTGGCAGTCTCTTGCGACTGTAGCTTTCCGACGTCAAACTTACGTTGTCCTACTCGACTCCTAAGCATTCTTGATATCATCATTCGTAGTGGTCCTAGTCGATGCTGGCCCCTCGGAAGGTACGTACGTCTAGAATACTGGAGGAGTGCCTGGCATCGATCGCACTGTGATTAATCTGGTTGGTGGTCGATTGATCAGAAGACCACCAGGTACCCTTGTGGATGTTGAGATGAAGGAATCGTGTGCTTGCTACAAGGAGGTTAAGCCCCGTAAGGAAATCGATTAGCCTAAGTCCGTTGTCGGATGTGATGTTATGGAGGCTATGCTTTCTTATGATCGGCTCAAGTCCAATTTTGCTTTAAAATCTCCTAGAACTATTTTTGTGTCGGAGCTGGAGCATTGGGCATAGGTTCTGCCTAGGAGATCGTAGAATTCTTCTTTGAGTTGATCGTCCTTCTTTTCCGTTGGGGCGTAAGTGCATATTAAGCTAATGTTCCAAAATTTTGCTTTGATGCGGATTGTTATGAGGCGTTCGCCTCATTCTTATTGGATGTTCGCTCAAGGCTGAAGTTCTGCTGAATATCTTGCTGAAACGCTTAAGCCATTCAGAGGACAACCGCTATCGGAAAATAGTAATGCTCCGCAAATGACCGCAGAACTCAGAATGACACAAGCTAGGCTTCCCGAACTGAAAAATATCACGAAATCCCTCAAGCCAAGTAAAGCACCAAGCTACGACTTAATTGTAGGGGATGACCTTAAAAATTTGCCGAGAAATGCTTTCCTCATACTCTTTTATATCTTGTTAACGGAGTGCATAGGTTAGAACACGTATCGAGCCAATGGAAGGCCGCCGAAGTTATTATAGTTCTAAAGCTCGGAAAGCCACCGCCGGGTAAGAGATCTTACCGCCCAATATTGTTGTTGCCGATAATTTCGAAAGTCTTCGATAGAATTACATATAGTCAATCGCTTAAAGCTGATTGTTGAAGAAAAGCGTATTTAGCCGGATCATCTGTTTGGTTTCAGAAGCAAGCATTTCACTATAGACCAAGTATATCGAATAACCGATGCGATCGAAAAAGCACTCCAACATAAGCTAATATGTTCGAGTGTATTTCTTAACGTCTCCCAAACCTTTGACAAAGTCTTCTTCTTTTGGTGGCGTCACGGCCTATGAAGGACCAGAGCCAAGCTTCCCTTCAATCACCATGGTGTGTGTGATTTATTTTTCCCACAGGTGAAAGGGACCTACAGTTTAATGCCGATTCCGAACGGCGTGACTCGAGAAGCTTTTTCCAGGCAAGTTATACTACGGGGGGTTTTGCCAGTAACCCGCCGAGGAGGTACGCCGCGAAATAAACATTCGATCGGGATCCGAACTCGCTTATCGTGCGTCAGAGTCTAACACACTAACTACTGCGCCACGGCGCCCCTTGACAAAGTGTGGCACTAAAATTTGGGACATAAATTGAGACAAGTTTTCCCCGAACAACTTTCGAACGAAAGCTACTTGTCTAATAGACTCCTTCGTGCTAAACGCGGGAGTGAATACTCAAATTTTAGAACAATTACGGCTGGCATTCCGCAGGGAAGCGTACTTGGTCCGTTGCCTTACCGGCTGTGTACCAGAGATATACCACAAACGGATAGATGGCACTATGCTGGTTACATTAGCCGATGTTACTGCAATTTTTGGCCACAGGAAAATTAGTCGAAGAAGCAACGACAAAACCGTATAAGCGATTGGACAAAGATTTAGTGGATCGCGCTCAAAGAAACCAAATCTGAAAAGTAAGTGCACTACCTGTGTCTAGGCATGACTATCGACGCGAAACTCCAGTTGAAAACGCATGTAAACAAAAAACCTGCTAGGAAAACACTCCCAGCTTAGTACTGAAAACAAGCTGCTTCTCTGCAAGCAAGTGCTTAAACCTATTTGGGCTCACAAATAGTGAGTCAACTCTCACACTACTATGTGCACGCGCTGTCAGTCGTCATAGTGTCTTTTGAAGATTTTCACCAAACCACGCAAAAAAAAAACAAAAAAGTAACAAAACAAAATCCAGCGTTAAATCGTGTGCTAACTCGGCCGATTTGCTGTTCGATTTCGTATCTCATCAATAAACCGCATCATATGGCCATAACTGCGGGGACTTCCAAAAACAGGTTTTCAAATCTATAAATTACCCACCACGCCCCTTTTTAATTAAACGCATTTGACGACGTACACCGCAAACTGTCTTGTTCGCCAAAAATTCGCGGGGACTTTACTTTTCAATTGTATCTACGTAGTTCAACCTTGAATAAAGTCAAACGGAACAGTTGAGATATGTAGTGTGATATACTTGTAAGTCATGCGTTGCTATTTTATATCCTTAGTCTCGTGTAAGACAAAGCAATTTGTTAGATTAGAACTACTTAGAGATACTTGTGGTGTTCATTAACCTACTTAATTGAGGTAATTCGGATTTATCTATAGCACAAAGCAAAAGTAAAAGCACACGTTGTTTAATTAACTTTTGCGGCGATACTTGTATCTATTGCTAGAATAAATTAACACCGAATTATTTAATGGATGTCAAGTGTTTTTTTTTTTTTCTACTTCATAAATGATCGTGAGAAATGTGTGCTGTTTCAAAAGAAAAGGAAACAAATTGCGAATACAGGAAACGATGCCAGTCGCAGTTACGCAGAGAAATGTTACGTATACGCCGTAGAGATCAGGAAATATTTTCTGGTACTTTATTGTAATGCTGTTGGGTTCTGAGAGAATGGACGGATTATACACATTTTCGCTATCATTTCCCAGATGTGGGAAGCTAGAGTGTTTCAATTAACTTTCAACTTTGTTCTAACTGACTTAATACCGGTTAGATATTGCTTTACACAGGTGGCTTGCGACCTGTGATATTTCCGTGCTAACCGCCATAAAATTTAAAACGACTGTCACTGCTCAATGGATAGTAGCATATTTGCCTTCAAAGTGGCAAGCGTCTGTTATATGTGTACGACTATGTACATGCCACTGGTAAAAAATAAATAAAACAAATCTACACTAAATAGCCTCTAATCGCTCAACTACATATGTCACGATCTGCCAACACCTAAGTCAACAGAATCAAACAGACGCTAACAGTGTACCTTCTAATTTCGTTGAGTCAAATCATCGCTAATTGAGTGCTTGTCAAAGAATCTCTCCTGACTGAAATGTCCAAATTTGGTAATCGCACTTTTATCACAACACCAGTTTTTTTTTTTTTTTTTTTACATATGGGGCTAGTGCCACTATTAGCAATACGGCACTGCGGCCTTTGCAAATCTATTGTGCCTGCTAGCCGAGTAGCCTCTCCACCTCTATAATGAAGTTGACAATGCTTCTCGTAGGAGCCAGGGTGATCCCCTCAGGAGTCATAACTTCACTGAGAAGGATACGCTTCCTAAGATGGCACACTCACACAGTATGTGTTCAGCCGTCTCCTCGTCCTCAAGACAGAGCCGACACTCAGTTTCAGACGAGAGACTAATTTTATTTAAATGATATCTCAGACCGCAGTGTCCCGTTAGATAACTGATTCTTCTTCTTTGGTGGCGTTACAGCCCATGAAGGACCAGAGCCAAGCTTCTCTCAATCACCCATGTCGTGTGTGATTTATTTTTCAAACAGGTGAAAGGGACCTACAGTTTAATGCCGATTCCGAACGGCTTGAGTCGAGAAGCTTTTTCCAGGCAAGTTATACTACGGGGGATTTTGCCAGTACCCCGCCGAGGAGGGACGCCGCGAAATAAACATTCGATGGCGTTGTTGTTATCGGGATCCGAACTCGCTCATCGTGCGCCAGAGTCCAACACACTAACCTCTGCGCCACGGCGCCCTCATAACTGATTAGTCTTCTGATATCACCCCTATTGAGTTTGAGTATGTCAATAGGGTACTTGTTCAGGGGTCATATAAGTCGTTTAAATTGACGGAGTCCCCGAACGCTGTTTCAAAAGGACAGGTGTTGCAATTTTTCCCACTTGTCTAAGAAGTAATTTATCTTAGACCCGGGAATGCCGCAGAAAGGTTCCGGACCTATGTATTTGTCGCTGGAACCTTTTCTGGCAAGGATAACTAAATGCCCTGGCACCCACCAAAGTTTAACATTGTTTCTTTTGGCGAGGTCTTGTAGGGCGTCATGGCATTCCTTGACGGTTTTTGAGTTTGTGCTGTACGAACCCAGTGTTTTAAGCGCTGCTTGGCTATCAGAGAGTATGTTGATGGTTACTCCTCTGATGCCAGTCTCGAAATTTAGATTGACGCATGTTAGGATGGCATGGAACTCTGTTTGGAAGATGCTGGGGCTTATTCCCAGGGCCTTTGAGATCTTGCGTTTTGGTCCAAAGATGCCGGCGCCAATGCCAGAAGCCATCTTGGAGCCATCCGTGTACCACCTGAGGCCTTTGACATTTAGCAGGGGATCACTGGTTTCCCATGCTGAGCGGTTTGGGATCAGTATCTCAAATCTCTTGTCAAAGGTGTGAAGGTGTGTGGCAATGCGTCCGAGACTGTAGTAATCATATCCAGCTCGGAAAAGTGTTGTAATACAGACATGTGGCCTGCAGGTCTACATGGCATATTTGTTCCCGAGCAGGGGATTCTGATTGCACTGCGTAATGCCACCTTTTTGATAAAAAGGTGCAGTGAAGCGAGTCCAATGAGTGCTTCTTGTTCTGCCGTAGGGCAGGATGGCATAGCGCCTGTGATGCCGAGACACGCTAGTCTCTGAAGGCGTTGAAAACCAACACCAGTTACAGTCGCGTCTCCATAAAAGGTACGATGAACGAAACGTCATCCTGTCATTTGTCTTATCATCGAATACTGGATCTGACATCTTAGCAAAAACGTCCCCAAACTGTCATTTTGACATTACAATTACAGAAAGGCGCTATTCATCGGACGCATAAAACAAGAACTAAGAAATTACTAAAAAGAAAATTATTCAATTACCACCACAGGTCATTCGTGAATGAGTGACGTTTAGCATCATTTTTTGGCTGAAATCGTTTACGTCAGTATTTTCTTTTGAATGTAGGGGATTTTGGCACTCTAATTGGATAAACACACACCACCAGTTGTGCGTTTAAATAGCGCATTGCACACACGTTTTCTGTCATTGTCTTCGGTACACTTTGTCGCGCTCATAATTTGTGAAAGAAATTTTGACTTTTTCGATTGCTTCTTTTTGTTTTTTTTTGTTTTTTTTTTTTTCTTTCCTTTTGGTGTTTGCCGAAACAATTGGTTAATTGAGGCCTTTGAGATAATTACCAAATTGTAGTTTTGTGTCCAATTAATTGAGCTCAAAGCCCATAACTCACTATTTTCGCGACTGACGTTTCCTCTAGTTTTTGTTGGTTTTTTATTCTTATTTTTATTTTAAAAAAGACGACAAAAAAGTGAATTCAAATTGCCTTGTTAGTTAGTGTGCTGAACTTTGACTTTGACTGTTTTTTGATACACGAGGCAGGAATGAAAAAAAAACGTGATTCACTGCAGATTATTTTGACTTGTGCTCTCATACACTGCGTGGGATAGTTAACATCTAGTCTAGTGCTGCCACAGTGTAATGTTTTTCCTAAGCTCCCTCGGTTGACAGAATTGACATTTACCAAATCTGTCACAGAAATACCATAGTTTTAAATGCAATTGAGTCTAACTTCGATGTACCTTGAATCCATGTCATTTCTCTGTCAAAAGACATGTCAATATTGTCTACTAACTTACTGAGGTGGAATGAACCTGGGAATCAACCAACAACTGGGGGTGGCCGTGGTGCAGTGGTTAACATCATCGACCGCCGAGTGGAAGGTTTAAGGTTCAAATTCGCTTCATAGCCAAAAAAGAGTAATTCCTGTACGGACAAAAAAGTATTCAACGCAGTTGTGAATAGAAAGTGACCAGACGTACTGCTGCAGGCATAACACTCACAGCTATAGCCAAACGCGGAATTTGGTCGGCTCTCGTCCTATCTAGGACAACCAACCCTGAGAGCAGTGAACGAACATCAACGACCCCAACCACTGCACTCCGTTCAGGTTGTGTGTGTCAACACATCATAAGAGAATATAAAAAAAACTCTTGAACCTGCGCGAGTCTCTAAAAAAAAACAGCTAGCTCGACCTTTAACAGGTGTTTCAGTGCCTCATGGCCAGTCGGTTGAGGTCCCATTCCACCTGTATGTGCCATCTTAGATGCGGCTATCCCCTGCAACGTCCCCTCGGGGTTGGAGTCGGAGACTCTACGGGTCGGAGCTGTGCTGTCCATTCGCTTTACATCGCCTAGCCATCTTAGACGTTGGACCCGTAGACGCCGTATATGCCCATGTCTTGGATAAATCTTCTCCTCCACTCTTTGTCAACACAAGCGGGACCGAAGATTTTACGCAGAATTTTCCTCTCGAAACGACCAAGGGCCTCTTCATCCATTTTTGACAAGGTCCACACCTCTGCGCCGTAAAGGAGGACCGGGATGATTAAGGCTTTATAGAGGGCCACCTTAATTTTTCGATAGAGAAACGGCAAAGAACTACTCTTGCCAACCGCTGTTTCTTCGGTGGGTCAAATCTCAACACTGATGTCGTTGCCGGTTCTTAAGAGTGAGCCAGAGTAAACGAAATCCTTGATTACATCAAAGTTATAGCTGCCAATAGGGACGATCTGGCCAAGACGTATTAGGTATTTGGTCTTACCCTCGTAGATCGTGCCTCTTGTATTGTCTTGTATTGGCCAGTCAATTTTACACTATCGCCTCAAGCATGATGTTGAAAAAATCACATGATAGTGTGACGCTCTGTCTGAATCCTTTTTTGACATCGAAGCTCTCAGTTAACTCCTTACCGACCTTAGTGGAGCAGCGAGAATTCTCTATTGTCATCCTGCACAACCTGACGAGTTTGGAAGGGATGTCAAACCATAACATGGCTCTATATAGTTCTTCCCTATTGACACTGTGAGATGCAGCTTGAAATCGACGAAAAAATGGTGCGTGTCAACGTGGAATTCCTGGGTCTTCTCCAAGATCTGCCGTAGTGTAAATATTTGGTCTATCATGGATTTTCCGGGCCTGAAACCACACTGATAGGATTGTCCAGATTGTCCACGAACGGTTTCAGGCGTCCACACAGCACGGTAGAGAAGATCTTATATGCGATGTTAAGGAGATTTGTTCCCCTATAGTTAGGCAGGGTTTCCTTTTTTATGGATCGGGCAAACGATGCTGAGATTCCATTCATCGTGCATGCTTTCTTCTGTCCATATGATGATGCATGTTCCCAACTAATTCATCTCCATCTGCTTTAAATAGCTCAGGGCAGGCCGTCTGCACCAGCAGCTTTATTAGACTTCAGTTTTGCTGTCGGTGGACGGAACTCTCTCTCATCTTCGTTCAGTGTGAATGGTGCGTTCTGCCTGACAGCGGTATTATGGCCATCTTCGCCGTTATACAGTCCGCAGAAATAGTCCTTCAACTACTAGTAATAGTGATTCAACTACGAGGTGTCCGTGTTCATCCCTGCAGGCTTCTGCTCTGGCTTTATGACCTTGGCATGTTCGTTTTACTCTTTGGCAACATTTTCGAACGTCGTCCCTGCGATAACATCCCTCCATCTCCTCGATCGCGCGCTCCTCGTGCTCTTTCTGTTTCATTCTGGAAAGCGCATGCTCCTCCCGTTCGTCGATGCAACATGGCTATGTATGCATTCTGCACTCGTCATCAAACCAAGGATTTCTCCTAGGTGATGGCTGGAAACTTTGTACATACATCAGATGGCCCTTTGACAATGTTTGACAGTTTGTATCGGCTCTTGAGAGACCTTGAGAGAGATACGATCGACGAAGGTCCTGGCGACTGTCCTACTGGTCCCTCTTGACTCCGCGAGAGCGCCGTGGCGCAATGGGTAGTGTGTTGGCCTCTGACGCCGATGACACGAGACATCATCGAACGTGTTTATCACGGTGCTTCTCCTCAGTGGTGTACTGACAAAACCCCCTGTAGTATAATTGTCAAGAAAAGCTTCTCGAATTTCGCGGTTCGGATCCGGCAATAAACTGTAGATCCCTTTCACCTATGGAAAAATAAAATCACACACAACATGGCTGATTGAGAGAAGCTCGGATTTGGTCCTTCATGGAATGTAACGCCAACATACATACATACTCGACTCCGCAGTGTTCGCGATTACCGTGAACCTTGGCTGCAACAAGGTAATTATCCGAGTCAATATTGGCTCTTTGGAAGGTTCAGGCATCCAAGATACTGGGGGACTGTCTGGCGAAGATCGCAATATGTTTGATTTGATTAACAGATAATTGATAAGGAGACCGCGAGGCTCCTTCATGGATATTTGGATGTGGGAATCGTGTGCTAGCTACTAGGAGACTACGCCCCGTCGCAAAGTTAATTAGCCTGACTCTATTTTCGGCCGTGGTGTCGTGTAAGCTGTGGATTCCTACGACTTATTCAAAAATGTCCTCCTTACCCAGCTTCGCGTTGATATCTCCTAGAACAATCTTCATGTCTTAGGTGGGACATTGAGCGTATGTTCTATCTAGGAGATCATAGAAGTCATGTTTGACTCTGTCATCTTTTTTTCTTGATGCGGATTGTTAGCCGCACATTGTTTGCTTTCTTTTAAAACTCTGGATCTATATTTGCACATACGTAATGGGGATCCCTACTCGTGTCCAAGTAATTGATGTTTTATTTACATAGGTATTATCCGCTCACTCATCTTCCCACACGACAACAAACATCGCCGTCAGTGTCAACGTGAATCCCTCTTTTAATCTACGTAGACACTACCCACGTTTTTGCACTATCCCCTTAAGTACATATCCATACTCCGAGTCACACGCGCTTATAATTCTCAAAATCCCACATGCTCATATCCTTTTCTTTCTCAAGACCATCTAGCTCTCTAGATAGAACCCATTGTCTACAAAATAGACGTCAGAACGAATTACATATCGCTTAAGCAAGTGTTGAATGATATACATAAATTAAGGCCACACTCCTACCCCTATTCGAGCTCCACGAATCCGAATACGCCGTCGTAAAATGACATTACATCCGCACGTCTATTTTTAGGCTTACAACTTTCGAGTACTATAATCTAATATTGCATTGTACTTATCCTACGAGATAAATTGAATCATTTTTTGCAACGCAATTCTTTCAAATTGGACTCGACTTTATTGGATGACAAATAAGCGAACAAGAAAAATAAGAAGAAGAAGAAGAAAGATTGTCCTCAAGACCCTCAATGAGAAGAGAGATTAATTTAATCAACGATATCGTGATGTTACGAACAGTTGTATACAATTTCATCACTCTCTTCGAACGTGGTCACATTCTACTTACTTCTCTAGGTTGGACAGGCCCGTCTTGAGTCAATAAACTTGTTCTTGAAACACTCAAGAGAGTGATATCGTTTTGGCATGAGTGTCACTTGAAAATTGTATCATCGAGGTGGTACTGACGACAATTTATTGTTTACCATCACACAATACTGATTAGTACCTGGGAACGTCAAACTTAGGTACGAATGTATGAAATTTGCTTTCCAGTGAAACGATCAATTAGTCATTTACTGCTCTGCATGCTTAGAATTTTTAAATTTCGGAAGACATGATCGGAGTGAATCGATAACAGCTTACTTCCTATGCTAAGGAAAAGACCAGGTGAATCACCGTGTTGTAAGGCAGTTAATTGCTTAATCGAAAAACGTAATATGCACGAATAGGCTGACCTTAAAGTACATACTCGTTGTTGGCATCAGTCTGGCGGAAGCATTAGTTGATGGGAAGAGGCTCGATGCGTCTCGTTTCTACTAATTAATTATTCTTCTTTGTTAACGGGCGCTACAGTTCGGGGTGATCCTGGGCCTCAACCAACATGCCCCTCCATCTAGCACGATCTTTTGCTAGCCCTTTCCATTGCCGCACTCCCAGTTGGCTGAGGTTCCCTTCCACCTGTGTGCGCCATCTTAAGTGCGGTCGTCCTCTGCTTCTTCGTCCCTCGGGGTTGGATTCAAAAACTCTCCGGGCTGGAGCGGTGGTGTCCATTCGCTCTACATGGCCCAGCCATCTTAGGCGTTGAATCCGTAGACGCCTGACTACGCTCATATCGCTGTACAGCCCGTAAAGTTCGTGGTTGAATCTTTTCCTCCATCCCCCGTCTGCGATTATAGGCCCGAAAATCACGCGCAAAATTTTTCTCTCGAACCGACCAAGGGCCTCCTCATCCGCTTTTGATAGTGCCCATGCTTCTGCGCCGTACAACAGGACCGGAATGATAAGGGTCTTATATAGAGTCAACTTTGTCGTTTGGGAGAGGGCTCTATTACTCAATTGCCTCCTGAGCCCAAAAAAACAGCGATTGGCAAGAGTGATTCTGCGTTTGATTTCGGAACTGATGTCGTTGTTCCAGCTAGACGAAGTCCTTAACTACCTCGAACTTATATCTGCCAATACAAACGTTCTGGCCAAGACGTCGGTGGTGAGCGTCCTTTTTTGATGACATATATTTAGTTTTGCCCTCGTTTACCGCCAAACCAATTTTCGCCGCCTCCATCTCAATACTCGCAAACGCCTCATTGACATCTCGCTGTGATCTACCTATCATGTCAATATCGTCGGCGTATGCAAGGAGTTGCGAGGATTTGAAATGGATTGTGCCTCTTGTATTGGCCAGTGATTTTTCCACAATAATTTCCAATATGATGTTGAAGAAATCACACGACAGCGCGTCGCCCTGCCTAAATCCTTTTTGACATCAAAACTATCGGTAAGGTGTTCACCGATTCGGATGGAGCAGCGAGCATTCTCCAAAGTCATCCTGCATAGTCTGACGAGTTTAGCAGGTATGTCAAAGGCAGACATAGCGTTGTATAGCTCGTCTCTAATTACGCTGTCGTATGCGGCTTTGAAGTCGACAAATAGGTGGTGAGTGTCGACTTGAAATTCATTGGTTTTTTCCAGTAACTGCCGTAGTGTGAAGATTTGGTCAATGGTGGACTTCCCTGGCCTGAATCCGCACTGATAAGACTTATTCCTCTGTAGTTGGCGCAATCAGAGCGGTCTCCTTTCTTGTAGATCGGGCTTATGATGCTTAGACTCCATTCCTCGGGCATGCTTTCCTCTGACCATATCTTACAGATGAGCTGGTACATGCTCCTAACCAGGTCATCCCCAGCTGCCTTGAAGAGCACAGCGGACAGTCCGTCTGCGCCAGCATCTTTATTCGACTTGAGTTTCGATATGGCAATCTTAACTTCGTCGAGGTCAGGGGGACGGAGTTCTCTGCGGTCTTCGTCGATTGGAAATGGACCATTCTGCCTGACAGCGGTATATTGACTAACATCGCCGTTATCCAGTCCGCAGAAGTGGTTTTTCCATATTCTCAGCATCGACTGCGATTCTACTACTATAGGTGTCCGTTCTCATCCCTGCAGGCTTCAAATCTGGCTTTATCTGTTGATAAAACTTTCGAACGTCACGCGCAGTAACACCTCTCCAAATCCTCAATCGCGCGCTTCTCGTGCTCTTTCTTCTTTCTCCTGAGAAGCTTATGCTCTTCCCTTCTTTTTAACTCGTAGAGCTCACGAGCTGCTCTTGTTCTTTTATGCAGCGAGGCCTTATATGCATCCTTTGTATTCTTACTTTACTCCGTTGCGTTGGTGATATCCGTAATCGCATCTTGGCTACTACAAGATAGTGGTCCGAGTCGATGTTAGCCCCTCGGAAAGTTCGAACATCAAGAATAGTGGAGGAGTGTCTGACGTCGATCGCGGTGTGATCAATGTACATATATGTATTCAGTAATTAGGAAATTGTATCCCTTTTGACAAAAACAATAAACGTCAAGTATTGTGACAGCTAGACACAGGGCGAAACTAAGTTTGAAATACCATTCTTGAATGACGTGAACATGATTAGTAGGACAGTTCCTTATAACGTTAAGGTTAACGAACCACCTATTAAGCCACGGTACCGATTATAAAGCTAAAAATAAAAATTGGTTTCAATTTCGTAACAGTTACGTCAAAGTTTTCTAATTTTAAATCCTGACGATCATTATGAACTGACGTTTAAGCATGCGCTTTTGCTTTCGCATCTCATTTATGTATGTTTCCAAAAATATCGAATTATATATAAATTCTCTTTATTCATTAATTATCCGAACACTAACCTGTCCTGTCAATAAAGAAAGAACGCCAAAAAAATATGACGTTTGACAGGTGCATAAATACATGTATTGTTTATCCGTATCCAGTCCTAAGCGAGTTATTATATCATGAAAGTTGTTCTATCTTCTCCAGCATAAACCTATAATTACCTCCACTGTTTTCTCTGCATTTTAGATGGGATTTTTAATATTATTCTGACATTCTAATGTTCGAAATGTCACAATGTGACATATGATAAGTACTCGACGAAGTACTAAGATGTATAAATCATCATGTAATCTCATCGACTTTGTATAAATTATTATTCGAGAAGTAAAAATGTAATTAGCAAACTAAATACAAAAGTATACGTGCTAACGTGTATCGTAGAAACGTCAGAAATTTCTCTCAAATCATCATTACTGTCACTTTGACAACGAATTGGCAAATGATTTTTCGCAAGGCAGATTTATTCACATTCAAACGTTTCAATGCCCTCAAACTTAATTTAAATGGATTATTTATTCTCTATTTTAGTACTCAGCAACAATGTCCACAAGCGTAAGTACAGACGAGTCTACATATAGGTTATATGTCACGTTTGACATTTGCTCAAAATGCACGAATTTACAAATCATGCAGAAAAAATTAAAAATAAAAAAACAAATCCCATTGTACTATACTAACTGAAATGCATATCAACTACATATAAGCGCTAGAATCATATCTTGAAATTTTGGGATCTTTCGAGCTCGCATGTAAATGTCAGTTTTGTTTGAATTATTGGTCATTGACAGATGGTATTTTTCCAATTGTCAATTGTATGCTATAAATAAGTAACAACAAGCAAGAATGAATGATTCTCAATGGCATTTTGTTGAGGTAATTTTGAATTATTTCCTAATCAAGTGTGTTTTTCATTTGACAAAATAAGGAACTACCTTGAGGGTGTTTGACAAGTATTGGTTTTGTGTTTTTTCTTGAGACACTAGTGACACTGATCACAGATAATATGTGTCAGGAGTGTATTTGATATGATTAGCAGGTTGTAAATTGTAAACTCTTTAGTTGATTATACGTCACTTCACTTCCGTCACACGTGTCTGACAATTATCGATTAAATTTGAATTATTTAGCCAAAAACTTTCCATAAATGTCTTGATAAAACCCTTTAATACGTAAGAAATTAGCAGAATCTTTTCAAGACGCCCCGACTACGTCAGAGTTAGGGCCGAACCGATATTTACGTCTTGATGAGTTCTCTTAACCTCTGTAAGGCATGCTTATACAATATGATTTGTTGAAAACCAGTTGTCTGAGAAATATCTTATCTCGGTTACATAAGGTCACATATCCTGAAGGGAGCATGTCATGTGTCAGCCTTATCGACAAGCACCCTCTCGACACCTAGTCGTGCCACTCGCTCGATATTGATTATACATTCATTCCAATTAATAAATTCTCGAGAATACAGAATACATTTTAATCTGCAAGCCGCTGCGATAGTCAGCCATTAGGTAGGCGCCCTGTGTTACCGCTAGCGCCCCATTCTCTCACTATCTCCACAAAATTTAGCACGGTATCTACATATCTACCCGTATACAGTGCCTACTGTAGCACGTCGAAGAGAGAAAACAAAAGCCTGAAAGGAAAGAAGAAGAAAAATAAAAAGAGAAACGGTGGGGCGAGCTCATACCCAGTCGTACGCTCCCGTATCCGTGTATAAAACCATTGCTCGATTCGAGAACAGAATCATTCTTAAGCTGGCCGTGTGTCGGGGTGATCGTTATTGTGATAATGAAACCAGTGTTGAGGACCACCGAAAATTTACTTTAGGTGTTCTCGTGTCTTTAATATTTATTATTAAAATTTATTAATTAATTAACTCGTACTTAAGTGCTATTTTCGTTCCTTTCGCTTCCCCGAAAGTCTTGCTCTAATTTATTCCATCAAGCCTCTGTACCTTCAGCATTATTTCAATTTTTTTTTGTTTTACATTCAAGTGAAATAAAAACAAAAAATATATTTATTCGAATACGTATCTGAACGAACAGATATAAAAAATATAATCAAAAAAGCCAAAATGGTTAGTTTACGTTCTCTACCGATCGGGGTGTTGTGCGTTCTACAATTGATCACTAAACCGCAATATGTTCGGACTTTTGCCATAAACCCTAATCTAACTACTTTCGAAATAATAGAACCGAGGAATGAACTTTTGGCATCCTGGTAAGTTGATTTTGTGATTTTTTGCTTTTTTGAATTTGTCAAAGTCGAGTCCTCAAAATGTCGTTTTATTTTGATTTTATTTTTTATTTTTTAAATATGATGTCATAAGATGGCAATGAACTTTTTAATTCTAATATTGTACGTCCATGCAAAAGAAAAAATAAAAAATTGTGAATATGACGCGGCTTTTTTGATTGTTGTTTCGGTAAACCCCACCAAGTCGGAAAGGATTTTTGATTAAAATAAATAAAATCCGAACACTCTCTAGCGCCAACTGATCGATTGTGGTTGGAGCAAGTATACTATTAGTAGAACAAATTGAAAAGATGCGGTTGTTCTTAATTGAAATACATATATGTAGATACCAGCAAAGAAACCGTATTCATTGGTGTACAGTGAATCAGTTGATAGCGTAATCAATCGTTTTGGAATGGTATTCCTCCTGAGGTCTTAATTTAATTTTCGTGGTTCTCCCTAAAAATGGACTCACATTTGCATCGACTTTTCATTGCCAACATTTTGGGCCTAATCGAAGATCCTTGTGTTTGCCAATAATCAGTCCGAATCTGCTAAAGACGCTGATTCCTCTTTGACAAACTTTAGTCATATAGTCTCCATAGTCCTCGTCATCGTCCTTTTCCCATCGATTTCTCAAATATGCTTGGCACTATTACTAATCCATTAGCTCATTGTTTCAAAGAAATTCGTTGGTATTAGAAAATGGGAAAAATATGTTCCTAAAACACTTTTAGTAGAGTGGGACCTATTACGATGCCTTGTGGGACACCATCTTTGGAACCTTCTTTCCACGTATCTCTTCAATGAGAATTAAACTGAGTTTGAATACATCTTTTATCTAGTTATTAGGGAAGTATTAAAGCTCTCCATATTGAATGATGTGGTTTAATGAAGCGTGTTGTGGTTCAGTATAAAGTGATGTGGTTCAATTGAGAGCGTTGTGATTGGGGACGGAATGCTGTATCGTGTGTTTGTGTAATTTTTCATTTCATGTGACTAAAATTACATTGGATATTAATACATCGAGAGCACCGTGGCGCAGTGGATAGTGTGTTGGCCTCTGACGCCGATGATACGGGATCGAATCCCGACACAGCCATGCCATCGAACGTGTTTTTCACGGTGTTTCTCCTCAGCGGGGTTCTGACAAATCTCCCTTTAGTGAAATTGTCATGAAAAGCTTGTCAAAATTCGCCGTTCGGAACCGGCAATAAACTGTAGGTCCCTTTCACCTATGGGAAAATTAAATCACACACAACATGGGTGATTGAGAGAAGCTCGGCTCAGGTTCTTCATGGATTGTAACGCCAACATACAAACATACATACATTAATACATCCGCTCATTAAGTTTTAATAAGCTATTAACACAATCGGGGATCTCTAATCATCTGATGTTGTATGTCCATATAATGTTAATCACCTGATACTACATATTATCGTTATCCAAGTTGATCTTCCCTGCCCTAAACAATATTATTTAATTGGATATTGTCGCGACTATCACAGGGAATTCTTTATCAGCAATGAGTAACAAGCTGTAATCTCTCAATATCACCTTGCTCGCCTTCTTTCTATAGCCTAGACGGCTAATGTATGACCTTCCATAAATATCAATCCCTTGCTTAATGGCAATCTGCTTTGTGTCTCGTGCTGCTTGGAGATAAAAAAAAAAAAGGAAAAACAGAATTCCGGAACTCTTTTAAAACTGTCACTCAATCACAGAGATACGAATCCTCTCTGTCCTCAATTTTGCATTCCTTTCTTAGTTTCCCATTCTGCATCATCGCTTGCGTATGCACTTTATACTATATCCATCACAACTCATCGTATCATCTGTGCATTACTCAAGTTATTTGTTTTCAATTTGAATGCATCTTAACCCTAGCAACCATTGAATTAGATACTTTTTTTCAGATATGACTAACAGAAAATTGCTTGACAAAATTATTTGACAAAAATGCTTAGAATCCTACATCTAATCCTTGAATCTTATCGTTTTAGTGAAGTATATTGTTATGGCGACCTTCTTAAGACTGTCCAACTGGAGTCGATATTCAAGGACTCGAAGACATTTGTTGACATGAAACTGAAATTTCCGCCAGATGTCACGAATCAAAAGTTCAATGAGTTTATGCAAAACAAAAACAATACCCCAAGCCGCGAGGACATCGAAGGATTCGTCAATGTAAGTGGTCATATAACCTTTTGAGTACCTCCCTTATAACAACCCCTATTGATATTTGTTTCGGTTTAGGACCACTTTGACGACTTGGGCAGAGAATTTATTGAATGGGATCCATCAGATTGGAAAGAGAAACCACGTTTCCTCGATCTAATTCGCGATCCGGACCTTAAACAATGGGGTAGTGATCTGAATCAAATCTGGAAGATTCTCGGTCGTAAAATGATCGATGATGTACATAAAAACCCCGAATTCTACTCCATTATACCAGTTGACAATCCGATTATCGTTCCCGGTGGACGGTTTATTGAATTTTATTACTGGGATTCATACTGGATCATTCGTGGGCTCCTCTATTCCGAAATGTATCATACAGCACGTGGAATGCTCTCGAATTTCCTCTCGATCATACAAAGATTCGGCTTCATTCCAAACGGTGGTCGTGTCTATTATTCTAAACGATCTCAACCACCACTATTGGCTCCGATGATCAAATCATATGTGGACTTTACCAAAGATGAGAAATTCGCTCTTGATTCGGTTGAAATTCTTGAGCATGAATTTGAATTCTGGATGAATAATCACACCGTCAACGTGAATGGTTATAATCTGACCACGTATGGTGATAGATCAACCGGTCCACGACCAGAGTCATATAGAGAGGATGTCATTACGTCGACAATATTTGAAACTGATGCTGAGAAGGAGGAACATTATTCGGAATTGAAAGCAGCTGCTGAGTCGGGAATGGACTTTAGCAGTCGTTGGTTTATCAACGAGAATGGTACAAATCAGGGCAATCTGACTAATCTCAAGTGTCGGTCTATTGTTCCAGTCGAACTGAATGCAATCTTGTACTGGAATGCAAAGATTATTGCTGAATTCTATCTTATGGGCAATAACATAGCGAAAACTACTGAATATGAGACCAAAGCTGAACAGATCTTAGAGGTAAGTTGTATAGTGATCAATTCTTTTAAGAGCGATGACTATAGGTTTTCTTTTTTTTGGATTTAGGCTATTCAAGCAGTTCTGTGGAATGAAGAGGCTGGCGTTTGGTTGGACTATGATTTGATTAATAATAAGCCACGAGACTACTTTACACCCACAAACCTCTCACCGCTATGGGTGAAAGCATTTAGGGCTTATGATGCGGAAAAAATCTCCAAATCCGTACTGAGGTACATTGAAAAGTTAGGACTTGATAAATACCCCGGAGGAGTACCAAACACTCTCATGCAAACTGGTGAACAATGGGACTTCCCCAATGTTTGGCCACCAATGCAGTATATCCTAATCGAGGCATTGGATAATCTCAGAACTGACGAGGCTAGAAATCTATCCAAATCCTGGGGACACCGATGGGTACAATCGAACTTCGAAGCCTATCGCGACTCGCAGGCTATGTTCGAGAAGGTAAGATTCGCAAAACTACGACCTTACATAGTAGTTGTATAACATTTCTATTCATTTTTTCTCTCAGTATAACGCCGAGGTATTCGGAGGACACGGAGGTGGCGGTGAATATGAAGTTCAAAAAGGTTTTGGCTGGACAAATGGTATCATTATCGAATTACTCACCAAATATGGTCACGAAATCCGACCAGTACATTCATCAAGAGGTGAACAAAATAATACCATCCAAACCTAAAAAAAAAAAATCTCAAAAACCATTCAAACTATTTTTGCCGACGTCCTTCTATTAAATGTGTTTTTTGTCCTGCGTCCAACGTCCAACATTATATTACAGAAAAATGAAAAACACATAACAAAACAGAACAGTGCACCTCACGAATTTCTCTCTATTTAATACACTATTCGAATAAAAAATAAAAAATAAAAAAAAATATTTATGGAAATTGTGATAATTAATTAGAAACTTAAGGAAAACGATTGACCACAACTGTTTTTTTAATTCTACGAATTTTTATTTAACAAAAAAACAGAATAATTTTCTTTAACAAAAATCTAATAATAATAATAGAAAAAAATAGTTGTGGCATACGCGGCCCCGAATTATTCGATGTTGGTTGCCCCCCTGCGGAGCAAAGCTGATCACCAAAAAATGAATTTAAAAAAAATTAAGAATTAAAAACGAACAATCTGAATAGAGCACAAAATTTAAAAAATTATTTTCTCTTCTCACAAATATCTATAAAAACAAAAAAAGAAAATAACTAGACAAGAAACATCAAAATTAAATGTTTATTGTTCAAATGTCTAAAGGTGTTGGCACTCATTGTTCATAAAACTTCACCGACAGCTGACGTGAAAATTGTCCACGTAAGTGTTTTGTGATATTTATGTTTTCATTGTTTTGTGTACTCTCTTTTTTCATATCTATTTATGTATGTCAGTCATCTGCTTCTTCAAAGTAGTGCATTTTTTTTATATAAATTTTATCTTGAATTTTATGCGTATCAGTAATCCGAAGACACACTGTACTATACAAGGTGTTAAGGCACAATATCTAAAATACGGACGTTAATTCGAAGTCTATTTTTGCCTAATGTCGTTAAAATCAATCGATTAGCATATTTTCAAAACCTTATACGCGATACCAATCAGTATTTGGGACACTACAGTGAGCGACTTAAGTGTGAACTCACGTACATTTTTTGTTTTCATTTTTGTGGTTCCTACAATTTTTTTTTAAAGTTCCGAAAAGATTCACTTAAAAAACTGATATCAAACTCTTGTAAACACGTTTTTATTTTTTTTCAAAACTACCTTTACCTTTTGGGAAAAATGAGGAGCACGACATGCAAAGACAGTCGAAACTCGCAAGAGTTATGTTTGGAAAAAATTAATTAAACGACATAGAAATTCCTTATCATAAAAAATCCGTATTTTACGTAAATGATGTCAAAAACAGAAATTAGAATTTCTGAATACAAATATTCACTATCGTCAGTATTGATATCAGTCGGTTACGAATCCGTACTTAGGTAGCATCACTTAATACTTCTTTAATGGAGAGTGTCACCCTGAGTGATGCAATTGCATTTGATTAAAGAATTCTAAATCAAAAGTCAATGTAGCTAGTGATTGACATCAATCGATTGATCATTCAAGAAACAATCACAATCAATCTAGCCAATGATTGACATCTATCGATTGTTCATTCAAGAAACAATCACAATATCAGTATCTGACATAGAACTTGATGGCTCTAGTTAAGGTTGCATTTGATTGATAAATTATTTTAAAGTTGCTTTCAATCTATCAAAAGTCAATTTAGCCAGTGATTGACATCAATCGATTTATCATTCAAAAAACAATCACAATCAATTTAGCCAATGATTGACATCAATCGATGTATCCTTCAGAAAACAAACACAATATCAGCATCTGACAGAGAACTGCAATACTAACAGCAAAAGTAAAAGTGCATGAACGAATTATTAACCAACGCAAAACGTGGTCGGCTCTCGTCCTATCTAGGTCAGACCACCCCCAGTGAGTAGTCAACGAACATCTACGACCCAAAAACCACTGCACTCCGTTCAGGTTGTGTGTCAAAACATCAACCTGCGCGAAACTTTCCCTCTCCATGTTACCTTCGCTCGCACAAGGTTCAATACGTTATAAGGCATTAGCCTTGAGTGCGCGTGTGACTCCAAAAAAAAAAAACACCAATCCATACAGTAAAGTTTAAATTATTTTAAAATTGATTTCAGTCAATCAAAAGTCGATTTAGCCAGCGATTGACATAAATCGATTGATCATTCAAGATACAATCACAACCAATTTAGTCAGTAATTGACATCAATCGATTGATCATTCATGAAACAATCACAATATTTGCATCTGACAGAGAACTTGATGGCTTTAATTAAGGTCAACAGCAACACTTCAATCCATACGATGATTGATATCAATCGATTGACCATACAAGAAACATATTTAGTTTTGTTTTTTGTTGAATGCTTCTGCTATCCGCTGGACTACTCAGACGCAATCACTGGTCACTGATCATTGTACTCCAGACAGACACCTTACATTATTGTATTTTGCCCGTTTGCCATAGAAAAATTTGAAGGAGCTTCAGTGATGTAGAGCTAAGGGATTCGGCACATACTACGTCGGCTCCAAGGGTACGCCACCGTGCGCGAGCAAAGGCGGGACAATCACAGGGGAAATGCTCTGCAGTGTCATCCTCCTCCTCGCAACATGCAGCACATGTAGGCGTTTCACTGATGCCAAGCACGTAGAGATGCTTGGCAAAAGTGTATGCCACAAGCCTTCTGCAGTCTATTCTCCTTAAAGACAGGAGGAATGCTGCAGATTTTTTTGCAGACATCAGGGCATACGCGCTTAGTCATCCTGCAACCCGGACAATTCCTCCATCTACGGTTGTGTGTATTAAATACACAGTCGTTAATGTAGGAATTTACCATGGACGCAGGTAGACCTAAAGCAGGTTCAGGTCCTGAGAAGCTCTCCTCTAAACCCATTCTAGCGAGTTCATCAGAGATCTAATTTCCTGGGATACCAGAGTGGCCTGGAACCCATGCAGGCTTTAATGAATTTAGTCTGCCGACTCTGTTCAAGAAGGGCTTGAGTTCAAGAACTTATTTGGAGCTAGTTAAAGGGTAACACACAGCTTTTAGTGCAGCTTGGCTGTCACTACAGACACATATGCGTATGAGATACCATACTCGTACAATAAACAATGTCAGGGTCAATTCATGTTGAGTTATGGTATTTATTACTCCTATTCTCGTATGTTTCTCTTATAGCACCGAGCCTTATTGCAACTAACAATCAATGCACTCTCTCTTCCTCTCTCTCTCTTTAATCTATTTCATACCTTAACCAAAAACATAGGCTTGACGGTTCCTTTACAATTTTCTTCAATTCACAGGAAAAGCAAGTACGAAAACAGTCACAACCCTATTTACTACCACGGCAGTGGCATTACTAGTGGCGACAGCTGGCGGATTGATATGGTGAGGTAAGTACCACCCCCCATAGAGCCTCCCGCAATAAGGAAGCACTTTACTTACTTTTTTCTTTCTTATTTACTTTCAGATACCTAGACACCTGTGCGCCCACCGATACAAGACATTTGTGACTTACAAGTTGTCCCCCGCCATCATACCATACCCATAACCATCATACCACTCCCCATAACACCACGTCATTGTCGCGCAAAGATCCGAGGAATGTATACAAAGAAGCATGTTGTGTTAATGTTGAAATTGCAGATTTTTGTTTTTTCTTTTTGATTTGTTAATTGTTGAAAAATGTAAAAGGAAACAGGAAACATTGTACACGATATTAACTTAAGTCATTTGAATACAATGCTATACTATCGCAGTATTAGATTAGAAAAACGAAGTAGAGGAATGCCGGTATCGTTAATCCTCGATACTGATTGTCCTTGATTTGAATATTGAAAAAACAAAATCAAGAAAACGTTTACTATTACTTAATTAATTTAAAAAACAAAACGACAATCAAGTCGACCGTCGTAAATAACTAAATAAATAAATAACGTAACGTAGCGTAAACCCGTGACAGGCAAACGTTCTAATTAGGTTCCATTTAGATAGATTTACATGAATATTATACGTATCGTCCTAAATTATCTATTATGTATGTATCTAGTTTATGGAATAGTTAATATAAATCACAAAAAAGTTAAGTTCTTTTCCCCTTTACCCCCCGCGCGCATAATATAAAAATTGCGCAACGACCTTAGGCTAAATCATAGAGAGAGACACTTAAACTTATAGGAAATGAAAATCGTTATAAGCGTGTGGGATAGGCTCTTGTTTATTTTGAAAATGTGAAAATAAAAAAGAAAAATATTTTTTTTGAATACGAATTGTTTGTGGTGTGATGTTTTTGGGTTTCGTTTTCCTTTGGTTGCACCTCCGTTTGGGTGACTAACATTGGATGTTGCGTGCTTGTTCCATGGATCAGGACATAATCGATTTTATGTTTTTATAGGAAGTTGTTGAGGAGATAAATAGAGGAGGATCCGAGGGAAGGTCATCGATGAGTGGTGGACTTGTATACTTGTTAATATATACAAAATCAATAAATTCCATTAATTATTACAGAAGAACAGTAAATGGGCGTTATTCATTTATTTCTCTGGATCCGCGCATAGTCACACAAGGCAATATCTTGGGGAAACAGGGCCTAAAGTGTGTGTCAACACCCACAGTGGAAAATCCACAAACCCCCTTAGTGGAGTGAGGGAGCGAGCAAACAGAGCAAAGAAGTTGATCGCGTTTAACATGGCAAACGCCAGCTTCGATCTCTGTCCCTGCTCAATCCAAGTTGACACACAGCCTCCGCGTGGCCCCCCCTTAATATTTACCCTGGCACCCGCCAGGTAGTGAACCAATGTGTGCAGCGACCCAACCTCTTGTTCCTGGCGAAAGAGGAACCTGGCCCTCCAGGTTGGGGGTTGTGCTTAGGGGTAACATCCCAATCACGTAAAAGCCCACTTGTTCCGAAACAACAACAAGCCTCGGATACGGACGGATACAATGCTGACCACCCCTGCAAACGACTAACGGACTTGAGAGTCTGCACCTGGAATGTTAGGTCCCTTAACAGACCGGGTTTTTTTTTTTTTTTTTTTTTTTTTTGGTTGCGCCAAAGGATGTGGAATCTTCATAGATACCAGTAGCCCGGGCTACAGGCATGCACGATTCGCAGGCCTGGCTAAAGATGTCAGGAATGCGCCTACGTGCTAAACCACACCCTGCACACTTCCAACCACTCTCCCCGCGGAACTGCCGTTAGGTACTACTTCGCGGGGCTGGCTAGCCTTTTAGGCAATACTCTCATTTGAAGCTCTGGTGTTTGAGCTATTCGCGTTACGTTGACGCTCTAGGCGCCTAAGGTCGCTCATTATGCGTACCGCCACATTACTTACGATGTTCCAGTTTTCATCGTTCTGGAGCATGTAACTTATAATATTCTCAGGACTGAGCCTCTCCCCAAACTGTTCTTGAAGAACGATCCTCTCACTTGTATATCGTGGACAATGAAAAAACACATGTTCCACGTTTTCTAGAACGTGTTCGCAATGTGGGCAGTAGGGGGCAACTTCGTGTTTGCGTTTGAAGAGGTATTCTCTGAAGCATCCGTGTCCCGTCAGAAACTGAGTTAAGTAGTAATTTGTTTCACCGTGGTCACGTTTTACCCACACCTTGATTTCTGTTATAAGACGATGTGTCCATCTTCCCTTTACGGATTCGTTCCACTGTTGTTGCCAGATTGCGATACTGCGATCCCTTTCATACTTTCTTTTATCGTCGTTTACCCGGCCGTTTCGAACTCGTTCACTTCTAAGTCTTTTCATCTCATCAGCTAGCAAGTCGATAGGTAGCATCGAGGATACGACAAGAATAGCATCGTTCGAAACTGTTCGAAATGCACTGGCGACCCTAAGTGCGCTGAGTCGGAGGACGGATTTAACTCCCCGCGCGTAGGACTTGACTTTCGCGGCGTTTGCCCATATTTCTGCTGCGTACATATTTATTGAATTGGCAGCTCTTGTTATTAGAAGTCTTTTATTCTGCTTTGGGCCCCCAATATTACTCATTAGCCTTGAAAGTGCGTTAATAGCGTTCGACGATTTTTTGGATGCATATTCAAGGTGGTGTTTGAAACTTAGCCGCGCGTCGATAATCACCCCTAGGTACTTAATGAAGGGTTGTGAGACTACTTCGTGCCGTCCGACTCTAATCGATATCGTTTCCCGGACTTTCCTGCTTGTAACTAGCACTGCTCCGGTTTTGTGTTCAGCAAGTCGCAGACCAGCGTCAGTTAGCCAACGACGTACCATTTCTATTGTTTCATTGCAGTGGAGTACAACTTCTTCTGTAGTTTTTGCTACCACCACCACCGCAATGTCATCCGCAAAGCCAATGATGGATGCTTCGCTGGAGGTCGGTAGGCGTAGAATTCCATCGTACATAACGTTCCACAGCAAGGGGCCTAAGACCGAACCTTGTGGGACTCCACCAGTTACTACGTAGGTCTTAGTTCCTTCGTTAGTGTCATAGAAGAGGACTCTGTCTTCAAAGTAGCTCCTTATTATTTTGCAGAGATAGTCCGGTATTTCAATCCGATAGAGACTTCTCATAATGCGTTCCCAGCTCGCCGAATTGAATGCGTTTTTCACATCGAGGGTTATAATAGCGCAGTATTTTTTTGTACCACCCTTCCAACGTCTGCCTTCTATCGCGGTTTGAGCTCTCGATATTACCGCATTTATAGCATCTATCGTAGAGCGTGACTTGCGGAAACCGTATTGGTGCTCTGATAGCCCTCCTGCTGTTTCGATAGCTGACAAAAGCCTATTGTAAATTATTCGCTTATTAACAGACCGGGTGTAGGCGATCAATTGGAGCAAACCCTCAACTGCTATAAAGCAGATATAACCGCACTCCAAGAAGTGCGATAGGATGGACCAGACAAAAAACGGATGAAAAACTGCGACATCTACTACGGGAACTGCTACAAGGAGAACAAACAGCGCCTATTCGGGTGCGGATTCGTTATTCAAAGAAGACTCCGACAAAAAGTCTTAAGCTTCCGAGACATAAGCGAACGCCTCATAAAAATCCCCATCAAAGCTAAATTTGGAAACATTAGCTTAATATGCGCTCACGCACCAACGGAAGAAAAGGACGATCGACTCAAAGAAGAATTCTATGATCTCCTAGACAGAACATATGCCCAATGCCCCAGCTACGACACAAAAATAGTCCTAGGAGATTTTAATGCAAAACTGGGCAAAGAGGACATATTTGAGTCGATCATAGGAAAGCATAGCCTCCATAACACCACATCCGACAACGGATTTAGGCTAGTCGATTTCCTAACGGGGTGTAACCTCCTTGTAGCAAGGTACCTGGTACCACCAGGGTACCTGGCGGTCTTTTGATCAATCGACCACCAACCAGATTAATCACATTGCGATCGACGCCAGACACTCCTCCTGTATTCTCCGACCACTACCTTGTTGTAGCCAATGTACGAATGGGGATATCAATAATGCCTAGGAGTAGAGTAAGACAACGTAAGTTTGACGCGGGAAAGCTATAACCGCACGAGACTGCCAGAATCTTTGCCGATCGTGTCTCCTTCAAGCTCTTTCAAAATCCGCCCACAGCAGCGCAAGCAATAGAGCAAGAATGGACGCATTGCCAGAGCACCGTCAGAGACTGGTGCTCGCGAAATCTATGAGCAGAAGAGAAGAGAGGAACACACGCTTTTCAGAAGAAAGAAGAGAGAGCACGGAAAGCGTGAGATCGAGGAGATGGAGAGATGCTTCCGCAGGAATAACGCCCGGAAGCTTTACAATAAGGTAAAACGAACATGCCATGGCTACAAAGCCAGAGCGGTGGCCTGCAGGGATGAAAAAGGAAAACTGGTAGTAGAATCACAGTCGTTGCTGAGGATTTGGAAGGACCACTGTACAACGACGATGACGGACAAGATACCGCTGTCAGGCAGAACGATCCTTTCGAAGTGGACGACGATGTAAGACAATTACGTCCACCCGACCTAGACGAAGTCAAAATAGCGATATCGAGACTTAAGTCTAATAAAGCCGGCTGGAGATGAGCTGGTAAGGTGCCTGCACCATCTCATTTGCAAGGTGATGGTCAGAGGAAAGCATGCCCGACGAATGGAATCCCAGCATCCTTTGCCCGGTCCGTAAGAAAGGAGACCCCTATAACACATATAAGATCTTCTTTGCTTTATTGTGTGAACGCCCGAAACCGTTCGTTAATAAACTGATTGGTCCATATCAGTGTGGTTTCAGGCCCGGGATGTCCACTATAGATCAATAATTCACATTGCGGCAGATTCTGGAAGAAACAAACGAGTTCCAGATCGACACCCACCATCTGTTTGTCGACTTTAAGGCTGCATACGATAGTATAATAAGAGCCGATCAGGTTATCCACAAACGGTTTCAGGCGTTCACACAATACGGCAGAGAAGATCTTATATGCGAAGTTAAGGAGACTTATTCCCCTATAGTTGGCGCAGTTTCTTATGGACCGGGCAAACGATGCTGAGATTCCATTCGTCGGGCATGCTTTCCTCCGACCATACCTTGCACCTTACCAGCTCATCTACAGCGGCATTAAGAAGCTCAGCAGACAGGCCGTCTGCGCCCGCGACTTTATTAGACTCAAGTCTCGATGTCGCTATTTTGACTTCGTCTAGGTCGGGTGGACGTAATTGTCTTACATCGTCGTCCACTTCGAACGGATCGTTCTGCCTGACAGCGGTATCTTGTCTGTGAACGCCGTTATACAGTCTGCAGAAGGGGGCTTTCCAAATCTTCAGCATCGACTGTGATTCTACTACCAGTTCTCCATTTTCATCCCTGCAGGCCGCCGCTCTGGCTTTGTAGCCATGGCATGTTCGTTTTACCTTGTTGTAAAACTTACGGGCGTCATTCCTGCGGAAGCATCTCTCCATCTCCTCGATCTCACGCTTCCCGTGCTCTCTCTTCTTTCTTCTGAAAAGCGTGTGTTCCTCTCTTCTCTTCTGCTCCTAGATTTCGCGAGCAGCTCTTGTCCGTCGTTGCAGCATGGCTTTATATGCCTCTTGTTTTGCTGCATGGGCTTGTTCGCATTATTCATGGAACCAGGGGTTTCCAGGTGGTGGCGGTTTGAAAGCCAGCACCTCTGAGGCAGCGTCACTGACGGCGCTCTGGCAATGCGCCCATTCCTGCTCTATTGTTTGTGCTGCTCTGGGCGGATTTTGAGAGAGCTTGGAGGAGACACGATCGGCAAAGATTCTTGCAGTCTCTTGCGATTGTAGCTTTCCGACGTCAAACTTACGTTGTGCTACTCGACTCCTAAGCATTCTTGATATCCTCATTCGTACATTGGCTACAACAAGGTAGTGGTCGGAGTCGATGTTGGCCCATCGGAGAATACAGGAGGAGTGTCTGGCGTCGATCGCAATGTGATTAATCTGGTTGGTGGTCGATTGATCAAAAGACCGCCAGGTACCCTGGTGGTACCAGGTACCTTGCTACAAGGAGGTTACACCCCGTTAGGAAATCGACTAGCCTAAATCCGTTGTCGGATGTGGTGTTATGGAGGCTATGCTTTCCTATGATCGACTCAAATATGTCCTCTTTGCCCAGTTTTGCATTAAAATCTCCTAGGACTATTTTTGTGTCGTAGCTGGGGCATTGGGCATATGTTCTGTCTAGGAGATCATAGAATTCTTCTTTGAGTCGATCGTCCTTTTCTTCCGTTGGTGCGTGAGCGCATATTAAGCTAATGTTTCCAAATTTAGCTTTGATGGGGATTTTTATGAGGCGTTCGCTTATGTCTCGGAAGCTTAAGACTTTTTGTCGGAGTCTTCTTTGAATAACGAATCCGCACCCGAATAGGCGCTGTTTGTTCTCCTTGTAGCAGTTCCCGTAGTAGATGTCGCAGTTTTTCATCCGTTTTTTGCCTGGTCCATCCTATCGCACTTCTTGGAGTGCGGTTATATCTGCTTTATAGCAGTTGACGGTTTGCTCCAATTGATCGCCTGCACCCGATCTGTTAAGGGACCTTACATTCCAGGTGCAGACTCTCAAGTCCGTTAGTCGTTTGCAGGGGTGGTCAGCATTGTATCCGTCCGTATCCGAGGCTTGTTGTTGTTTCGGAACAAGTGGGTTTCTACGTGATTGGGATGTTACCCCTAAGCACAACCCCCAACCTGGAGGGCCAGGTTCCTCTTTCGCCAGGAACAAGGGGTTGGGTGGCTGCACACATTGGTTCACTACCTCGCGGGTGCCAGTGTAGCTATCCAGGGGATGCCCCGCGAAGGCTGTGTGCCAACTTGGGTTGAGCAGGGATAGAGATCGAAGCTGGCACTGCATCTCATGGAGAACCTAAGCTTAGCTTCTCCCAGTCACCCATGCTGTGTGTGATTTTATTTTTCCACACGTGAAAGGGATCCACAGTTTATTGACGATTCTGAACAGCGAATCGGCGTTAACAAAATAGATTCCAAAATAGAAAAGACGACAGTTTTCGTTTTCCAATTTTTACTTCATCTCTTTCGACTTCCTAACTTCTACAAGCAACGCGGGAGAAACCTTAAATATGAAAAAGGGGAACGAAATCCCGCTCTACAGAATTGTATTTCCTTGAAGGTTATTTTGATTGTTTATCTTGATGTGAGTCTGCCTCTTCTTCTCCTCCTTAAATGCTTCGGCGTTTGCCTTTCGTTCTATGCGTCTTTCGTTTCTGTACTCTTTCAACAACTTTTTTCGTTCACGCTTCTCCTCTGGAGTCTCGTCTTTCGGTCGGATCGACAGCACACTCAGCGTAGAGATGACAGACTTATCACAGAGGGACTTGGGACCACTGCTTTGGGCATTGTTATCCAATTTGGCCAACGCTTTGGCTGTTAGTTTGTCGGCATCGTTGCCGCGTAATACGTTCTTCGGGAGTCCCGTCTTTGGGTCGATTTCAATTTTTTTCGGTTTCTTCGGCTCATCAATGAGCTTCGGATGGTTGTAGATGTTCGAATAGGTTGATAGGATACTCTCGCAATCCCATTTCTTCTCTTTCGGATCTTCGACTTCCATTTCGACCATCTCATCGTCATCGTTGTCGTCGACGACGTTTTGATATTTTTCTAAGCGTTCCCTGTCCCATTCCCTGTTGTAATCTTCGACTTTTTTCGATTTCTTGAACAACTGATAGCAACCGAGGACGTAGGGATGCTTCTGGCCCCATGTGCCTTCGATTTCTTCCATGTCGAGTGGACCCATTTCCGGATCATCGTAGCTGGCGTAGAATTTATCAAACCGGTCATCGAGCAGAGTTAGTTGTTCATTGCGATGCATGACGCTGCTGGAGAGTGAGTATTCTGTGAAGCGTGATTTCGTTTCTTCGCGATCGAACCACTTGTTGCCGAGCGGACCGAGTTTATCTCTCATCTCGTCGTTGCTGCCACTGAAATTCGAGTCCATCGACTGGTCGTCTTCATAGTCATCATCGTCGTTTTCAGAGTCATCATCATTGTCGTCGTCGTCCTCGTCTCCCATTGCTTTTGCGATGAAGTCATCTTCCATTTGATTGTCCTCGTCATCAAAGTCGAATTCACCGTCCAATGCAGCAAGAACATCGGGATCTAAATCTGGCCTGGGACCAGGTCTGGGTGCGGCTTTGTTTAGCATACCTTCCTCCTCTTCGAACTCGCTGGCAAACACCGAGCTAGGCAATTGCAATTTTGGCTCTTTGTCTTTGTTTTTCCGTGCCTGATTCGGGTTCTCGACATATTCCCAAACGATATCCTTGCCCGGATTCTTCAAATGCTGAAGGTAATCATAATCATCGTCGAAGAGAATTCCGTATTTTTTCTGCTCCTCACGTCGCTTGGTTGGATCGGTTTCGGGTTTATTTGGCTTGGAAGCTTCGACGAGGACACGTTGCGGTGCTGTTTCATCGGTAACAAGTGGATCGTGTTGACTTCTGTGGACCAAATGAAAGGTGACTGCTTTCTTTCGGTCGATAAATGCCTTTTTTCCTTTACCCTATAAGATATTTGATCTGTAGCGGATGCTTAATGAATTGTTGAATATTTTCCTTACCATTTTATTATCGGAAAACCTTTATTTCGCGTAGTAAAAGCGAATTTTGTTTGGAATTGCAAACGAAAACACGCGGAAGACGTTTTTTCGAAATCGTAAGACAGATGAAACGTCAAATCGACATACTGTCACTTTTTGGCTGGAGTACGTTCAGTGCTGTTATTGTCATTGGACTTGAACTATTTATAGATATCTTCGTAAAAGAAACACATTCGTGACCAGAACATTTCAGCTTTATTTAGTTAAAATTTAATTTTCATTGACGTCAGAACACCTAACACAAGAAATATGAGGTAAAAAACCAACGGAATATTACACCCCACCCTTTTGGAATAAATTTAAAGCTCCTTCGTTGGCGTAATTTCGCCTTCCACATTACTCTCATTTGAAATTGTTCTATTGGTAAAGTCCGTTCCACCACCGATCGGTTGCGGAGCTATGGCAAAATCACTCACACTCAAACCGGGCAACTGAGCTTGAGATTGTCCTAGCGCAGTTGCCTGTGGAATTTCCGGTTTGATTGGATTCGCTATTTGCTGACGCATCTGTGACGGTGACTTTAGGTACGTAATTGGTACTAATCCCGATGTCCTGCCATCGATAGTTGCAAGGCCCCAACCCGTATTCAGGAGCTGATGTGTGTTTTGAATCTCTTTCGGTGCGACCACAACACGTTGGCCAGTTCGGAATGATAGTTCTGAGGGATTTCTTGCCTGGAAATCATAAGACGCCGTGGTCTCAATGGAATTTATCCACTTTGCTGGATTCCGCGCTGAAAATGAATGAGAAAAACATTTAGGTCGTAAACTCTCACATCCACAGTGTTATCGCTTCAATCACAGATTACGGTGGCAATTTAGCTAGCACACAACACGCGAATAAATAAACTCAAAGTTCACGATAAGATATCGCTTCTCAGGTACTTACTTTCCTCAAGAGCAGTTTCTGTGACTGTCCCGACCAACTTCATTATCAGATACGGAGCTGTGAAGATAAAACTAATAAATGCCAACACTGGCCATGGTGATGGACCCTTCCTGGGCAATGCCGGTCCAGGATTACCCGACTGTGCTGCTACTGCAGCTGCAAAAGCTTCTTTGAAAACGACTGACGATGGATCGATATTTGACACCCGCAGCCAATACAGCATTCTGCAATGAAACATATTGTTTATGGACAAGGATTAACCACGATTAAAGGAATTTACTTTCTATAGATCCAGTTCAGGCCACGGAAAATGGAAAATGTGTGCCAAAACTGCGCAAACACAGTCCTCAATCGTCCGAAATTCGCGGCCACACCGAGAATTGCACGAAACGAGCTCGTCAATGCGAAGAATGTCGAGTCCAGCATCGAGGCAATGTTCCCTATCGCCGCCACTAGTGACTCGATGCTTTGAAATGCTCCCCGAGAGCTATTCTCCGCCAGCTGAATGAATCTCTGTTCCGGATCAGTCGGATTTACACCGTATCTTCCAAATGACGATCCGTATCCACCATACCCGCTACCATATCCACTCCCACCGAATCCGCCGCCAAAGCCATAACCACCGCCATATCCTCCACCAAAGCCGAGACCACCCATATACGGACTCGAACCATATCCAAAGGCACTGCTCTGTCCCAATGCACCGCCGCCCATCGGCACCGTTGGCGGTAGTGGTGGCAGGCTCGGTGGCATTTGCGAACCCATTGCCAACGGTGTACGCATAACACCCGGAGTGGCACCACTGACAATCAATGGCTCGTTAAGGACAGCACTTCGAAAATTCCCAACGTTGTCACTCATCTCGCTCGTTATGTATGAATGTACGTCCTCTCAGCCTTGTCGTCGTCGATGAACTTCGATCCGTACAGTGTTCCACTCCGTCTCAGGTAAACATGAACGAATTTCAATGCAAAAACGCACTTGGATCGATGAAAACAAAATGAAACTCAAACGCGTATGGTGACGAATTCAAAGTGTTGACAGATCGAACAATCTTAAGTATGATCTAGATGCAATGAGTTGTGGTAATGGACTGGTTTATCACTTTTCTTTTTTGGTAATTACGCTAAAGTCGCACCACTGTCGTGACGAACAGAAAAACAAAAATTTCTTTTTTCCTATCTGGCGTGATTGACAGATTGGCTAACCTCTTTGCTATGCACGAGGTGGTGAGCTCTGTGGGAAATGTCAGTGAGTGTCTGACGTCATTGAAGCGAGTGTGTTTCACTCTGCATTCTGATTTTTAATTTTAACGAGATATTTGACATATTTGGTACGATTGCTCTATTTTCATGTTGTTTAGTGACCGAGATCTGTATTGCCTGGAGCCGTGACAACAGTGGGCTTGCTTAATGTGGAACATGTTTGTTCTTCTTTGTTTTTCATCTTCTTTCCGGACGTCCCAAAACCTTCAAAAGTACCCATAAGACAAGCTACTCAGCAACACTTTAGCGCATCAAAACCAAAATAAATCCCTGAACGCACTCGTTACCACTCACTGGACGTACACAGCAGCTGCGACAATGACATTTAGCTAATCGGTGATACATCAGCGAACAACATTTATTTATTGACCGAAATAAGTAAATAACGCCGCCTCTAGCAGCATAAACAAATCCATTACCCCAAGGAAAAAATACGAGACAATCACCATCACCAGCACATTCCTCCACATGGATAAGAGCCATGAAATCTATTCGCTTCGTGAATGGGCACCGCTCACCGAGATTATGGACAAAATCCCACATCGCGTCCAAAAGGGGATATTTCCCGTCAACCTGGGAATCACTTGTATCGATGTGGTGGCCGAATTCATTGCATTGGGCAGCGATGCCGGCATTGTGTTCTGGTATAATCGATTCAATTGCGAAGTGCAAAAGCTTCGAGCTGAGGTGCGTATACTATGTGGCATCGGTGGTGCCTATTTGTGTGTCAATGTGTCACGGTCGAGTAGGCGATACCGGTCAGGAGGTATTGATGTTTTCCCTCATCGATTTCACCGATTTTAGGTCACGACACCGATTACATGCGTGAAAATCGTCTCGTCCGTGGAGTATATGGTGGCAGCTGGCAATGCTAGCGGTCAAGTGAGTGTATTCCAAATCCAGAAAGAGTTGCCGGCCGATTTGAATCTAGTTGCACCGTTCACCAAGGCAAAACCAGTAGAACGTTACACCATACGGGATTTGCATCATTGCGCGATAACCTGCTGCGAATGGTCGAAGAATGGAATGAAATTGTACTCGGGCGACAAGCAAGGAGTCATTGTACTCACCGAAATTGATTATCAAACTGTAAGTAGATGATATCGCTGAAGGCGAGCTCTGGCTAAAACGCTTTCTTTCCCTAGCACTTGAGCAAATCTGTGGAAATACTCAACGAAGCCTACGAGATTGTCCAATTAAGTGTACATCAAAGCTATCTACTCGTCTCCACGCTCTACCGCTCGATCATCTGTCAGAGGAATCCGAAAAACAATCAATGGCAACTGTCCCAAGTAGGCAAGAAAGACCGGAAACTCCTCTCCGACATCGGAGGAACCATTCTACGACGACATTCGTCACCACGTTTAATATGCGGACGACCCGGTTTGAGGCTGTGGATCGCCGATGTCGAGGGAAATGTCGAGAAAACGCTTTTGTTCAAGGATGCATTGAGTAAAGCGAATGCTGCGTACGAGATACCGATTCTTAATCCCTGCCGAAGTGTGTCGAATTCGATATCCAACTTCCGATCGATAGATATTTACATGAATAAATACGTGGTGACGCACGACGGATCGGTATTGTACATTCTGAACTTGGATCAATTGAAAGTCGAGGCAGTGGCGACGGGATTCAGAAAGATTATCGACTTTTGCGTGTGTAATAAAGAGATTTTCATCCTGGAGGGACCGAGAATTCTACTTCGATTAGCCACAGCTCCGGAGCCGCCAAGCAAATCAGGTACCTTTCTGTAGATAGACAGCTTTGAAGGCATTTTTAACAACTTTTTCCCATTTCAGCCAAAATAATATTCAATCCTCTCCTCCCGCCACCAGTTCCGGTGCTTGGGATGTCGGTCTTCGAGTCCCCCGTCGAATACGAAGCCGAAGACGAGGCTGTCATTAACGCCGAAGAATGCTTCGAACTACCACCAATCGAAGAGATCAATTTAGACATTTCAATCGAATTAGCTGTCGAATCACCACGCGCCGAGCAATATCGCCGCATGGAAATCTTCAGTCAAATCGGCGAGAAAGAATTTGAAGATTCCATCCTTCATCACCGTGGCGTGGGCGGAAACAGCAGCGGAAGCAGTACAAGTAGTAAAAAGGACGATAAACCGAAGAAGAAAAAGAAACCAAAATCCGAGGGAATTGTCGAAATCGGCCAAGCAATCGCCGAGCAATCACCTGCCCCGAAGCCGGAAAAACCGAAAACTCTTGAATTCACCGCCAAACCAACAGTAATGGATGCTAGCTTCTGTACAGACCCAAGGTGAGTTCACTCACCTCGTGTCCCATCCAACCAAATTCTAGCCATTTCTCGTCAATATTAATCGTTTATTTTGTGTATCTTCAAGTTCTTCTCTCATTCCTTCCTCGTCGAAACCGTCTTCCTCACTACCGAGGTCCTTTAAGAATTTCCTACCCGAAGCCCTAACCCCTACTTCCCTTCAGCAGGCCATCGAAACCAAGGAGAAAGCCTTAGCCGAAAAACTTCACCTCGAGCCGATCCAACTGTCCGAAATCTCCGAAGAGGAACTCAAGAAATCGCAATGTGTACTCAAATCACAAATGCAATCGTGGCAATACCCACTGCAGCACTACCCAGTCGCTCAGCTCGAGGATGCCGAAGTACAAACAACGCCACGCAAGAAGATTCACTTCATCAACGACGACGATGAAGATGCCGGCGCCGACTACAACCATCCTGGTGATGAATGTGATTCAGCAACAATGCCATCGTATAAACCACTTCAGTTCATTCCAACCAAACCGATCGGTGACATCGAATCGTCCAACGAAATGATTCCTTCTGTCGTCAAGATGCCCGAAAGCATGAAGATCCCATCGCTATGGAACATATCGGTGGACAATGTCGGTGGCAGTCCCGAGCCAGCAAGCTCACACACATCCAGCGAGTGGGAGTTTCTCGACAATTAAACCAAATGGCCTCTGGACTTCACCCAATCAGCATGGTTCGCCTTGAGAAAAGCCGAGCGAACAGAATAGAGAGAAGATTCCTTGTGTGATTATATTTACTAGCCGATAGCCTTACTCGTATATGTATTGTAAACGCTCGCGTGCGCTGCGCTGGATGCGCTTCTGCTGCGGCACCTTATCGTCTTGCAAATCGATCTTATCAATATTGTGATGCACCTACGTATGTCCGTACACCATTTTCTGTACATTTTCGTTTCCCTACCGTCCTTTTCCACGTTGTGTATTAAAGCAAATCCTCTGTATACTCATCTGCGCGGCTTTGCACTGCAAGAATTTATTTAGCGAACGCTGTAGCCTTATTTTTGGATGAGCAGGGCTCTCTGGCTCTGTCTTTTTTCGGCTTAGAGTCAAAGGTTTACGAAAGAGAATCACATTCATAATTAAGTTTAGTCGATAGCTTTATGTTAAATAAAATACACCCTTTTCAAACGAATGCTAAAAACTTGTTTTAATGGCATCGTGGCTTGGAGCAATGGGGCGTTCGAAGCCTTCTACGCGGTTGACACTGGATAGTAACATTTAGCTACCGTATAAAGGTAACAAAAAGTATTCGATCTCGGTTTGCACACTTCGACGACTCTAAAGCCATAAGACGACGACTCTAAAACCATAAGACGGCGACTCTAAAACCATAAGACCACGACTCTAAAACCATGAGATGACGACTATAAAACGATAAGGCCACGACCCTAAAGCTGTAAGACGACGACTCTTAAACCATAAGACGACTACCCTTAAACCATAAGTCCACAACTCTAAAACCATAAGACGGCGACTCTAAAACCATAAGACCACAACTCTAAAACCATAAGACGGCGACTCTAAAACCATAAGACGGCGACTCTAAAACTATAAGACGACGACTATAAAACGACGACTCTAAAACCATGAGACCACAACTCTAAAACATAAGACGGCGACTCTAAAACCATAAGACGGCGACTCTAAAACCATAAGACGGCGACCCTAAAACTATAAGACCACAACTCTAAAACCATAAGACGGCGACTCTAAAACCATAAGACGGCGACTCTAAAACCATAAGACGCCGACTCTAAAACCATAAGACGGCGATTCTAAAACCAAAGACGGCGACTCTAAAACTATAAGACCACGACCCTAAAACTGTAAGACGACGACTCTTAAACCACAAGACGACGACCCTTCAACCACAAGACCACAACTCTAAAACCATAAGACGGCGACTCTAGAACCATAAGACGGCGACTCTTAACCTATAAGACGACGACTCTAAGACTGCTAGACGACGAATCTAAAACCATAAGACCACAACTCTAAAACCATAAGACGGCGACTCTAAAACCATAAGACGGCGACTCTAAAACCATAAGACTGCGACTCTAAAACCATAAGACGACGACTATAAAACTATGAGACGGCCACTCTAAAACCATAAGACACCAACTCTAAAACCATAAGACGGCGATTCTAAAACCATAAGACAACGACCCCAAAAACCGTAAGACAACGACTCTTAAATTATAAGACGACGACCCTTAAACCATAAGACCACAACTCTAAAACCATAAGACGGCGATTCTAAAACCAAAGACGACGACTCTAAAACCATAAGACCACGACCCTAAAACCATAAGACGGCGACTCTAAAACCATAAGACGGCGACTCTAAAACCATAAGACGACGACTATAAAACCATAAGACCACGACCCTAAAACCATAAGACGCCGACTCTAAAACCATAAGACGGCGATTCTAAAACCAAAGACGGCGACTCTAAAACTATAAGACCACGACCCTAAAACTGTAAGACGACGACTCTTAAACCACAAGACGACGACCCTTCAACCACAAGACCACAACTCTAAAACCATAAGACGGCGACTCTAGAACCATAAGACGGCGACTCTTAACCTATAAGACGACGACTCTAAGACTGCTAGACGACGAATCTAAAACCATAAGACCACAACTCTAAAACCATAAGACGGCGACTCTAAAACCATAAGACGGCGACTATAAAACTATGAGACGGCCACTCTAAAACCATAAGACACCAACTCTAAAACCATAAGACGGCGACTCTAAAACCAAAGACGGCGACTCTAAAACTATAAGACCACGACCCTAAAACTGTAAGACGACGACTCTTAAACCACAAGACGACGACCCTTCAACCACAAGACCACAACTCTAAAACCATAAGACGGCGACTCTAAAACCATAAGACGACGACTATAAAACTATGAGACGGCCACTCTAAAACCATAAGACACCAACTCTAAAACCATAAGACGGCGATTCTAAAACCATAAGACAACGACCCCAAAAACCGTAAGACAACGACTCTTAAATTATAAGACGACGACCCTTAAACCATAAGACCACAACTCTAAAACCATAAGACGGCGATTCTAAAACCAAAGACGACGACTCTAAAACCATAAGACCACGACCCTAAAACCATAAGACGCCGACTCTAAAACCATAAGACGGCGATTCTAAAACCAAAGACGGCGACTCTAAAACTATAAGACCACGACCCTAAAACTGTAAGACGACGACTCTTAAACCACAAGACGACGACCCTTCAACCACAAGACCACAACTCTAAAACCATAAGACGGCGACTCTAGAACCATAAGACGGCGACTCTTAACCTATAAGACGACGACTCTAAGACTGCTAGACGACGAATCTAAAACCATAAGACCACAACTCTAAAACCATAAGACGGCGACTCTAAAACCATAAGACGGCGACTCTAAAACCATAAGACTGCGACTCTAAAACCATAAGACGACGACTATAAAACTATGAGACGGCCACTCTAAAACCATAAGACACCAACTCTAAAACCATAAGACGGCGATTCTAAAACCATAAGACAACGACCCCAAAAACCGTAAGACAACGACTCTTAAATTATAAGACGACGACCCTTAAACCATAAGACCACAACTCTAAAACCATAAGACGGCGATTCTAAAACCAAAGACGACGACTCTAAAACCATAAGACCACGACCCTAAAACCATAAGACGGCGACTCTAAAACCATAAGACACCAACTCTAAAACCATAAGACGGCGATTCTAAAACCATAAGACAACGACCCCAAAAACCGTAAGACAACGACTCTTAAATTATAAGACGACGACCCTTAAACCATAAGACCACAACTCTAAAACCATAAGACGGCGATTCTAAAACCAAAGACGACGACTCTAAAACCATAAGACCACGACCCTAAAACCATAAGACGGCGACTCTAAAACCATAAGACGGCGACTCTAAAACCATAAGACGACGACTATAAAACCATAAGACGGCGACTCTAAAACCATAAGACGGCGACTCTAAAATTATAAGACGACTACTCTAAAACTACAAGACGACGACTCTAAAACCAGAAGACCACAACTCTAAAACCACACGACGGCGATTCTAAAACCATAAGACGACGACTCTAAAACTACAAGACGACGACTCTAAAACCATAAGACCACGACCCCAAATACCGTAAGACAACGACTCTTAAATCATAAGACGACGACCCTTAAACCATAAGACCACAACTCTAAAACCATAAGACGGCGATTCTAAAACCAAAGACGGCGACTCCAAAACTATAAGACCACGACCCTAAGACTGCAAGACGATGACTCTTAAACCATAAGACGACGACCCTTCAACCATAAGACCACAACTCTAAAACCATAAGACGGCGACTCTAGAACCATAAGACGGCGACTCTTAACCTATAAGACGACGACTCTAAGACTGCTAGACGACGAATCTAAAACCATAAGACCACAACTCTAAAACCATAAGACGGCGACTCTAAAACCATAAGACGACGACTTTAAAACTATAAGACGACGACTCTAAAACCATAAGACCACGACCCCAAAAACCGTAAGGCAACGACTCTTAAATTATAAGACGACGACCCTTAAACCATAAGACCACAACTCTAAAACCATAAGACGGCGACTCTAAGACCATAAGACGGCGACTCTAAAACCATAAGACGGCGACTCTAAGACCATAAGACCACGACCCCAAAAACCGTAAGACAACTACTCTTAAATTATAAGACGACGACCCTTAAACCATAAGACCACAACTCTAAAACCATAAGACGGCGATTCTAATACCAAAGACGGCGACTCTAAAACTATAAGACGACGACTCTTAAACCATAAGATGACGACCCTTAAACCATAAGACCACAACTCTAAAACCATAAGACGGCGACTCTAAAACCATAAGACGGCGACTCTTAAACTATAAGACGACGACTCTAAGACTACAAGACGACGACTCTAAAACCATAAGACCACAACTCTAAAACCATAAGACGGCGACTCTAAAACCATAAGACGGCGACTCTAAAACTATAAGACGACGACTCTTAAGCCATAAGACGACGACCCTTAAACCATAAGACCACAACTCTAAAACCATAAGACGGCGACTCTAAAACCATAAGACGGCGACTCTAAAACCATAAGACGGCGACTCTAAGACCATAAGACCACGACCCCAAAAACCGTAAGACAACGACTCTTAAATTATAAGACGACGACCCTTAAACCATAAGACCACAACTCTAAAACCATAAGACGGCGACTCTAAAACCATAAGACGACGACTCTAAAATCATAAGACGGCGACTCTAAAACTATAAGACGACGAATTTTAAATTATAAGACGACGACCCTTAAACCATAAGACTACAACTCTAAAACCATAAGACGGCGACTCTAAAACCATAAGACGCCGACTCTAAAACAATAAGACCACGACCCTAAAACCGTAAGACGACGACTCTAAACCATACGACGGCGATTCTGAAACCAAGGACAACGACTCTAGAATTATAAGACGACGACTCTAAAACCATAGGACGACTACTTTAAAACCATAAGACGACGACTCTAAAACCCTAAGACGACGACCCTTGAACCATAAGACCACGCCTCTAAAACCATAAAACCACGACCCTAAAACCGTAAGACGATGACTCTAAACCATGAGACGTCGACTCTAACATCATAAGACAACGACTCTAAAACCTCTAAGACCATCGGACCGCGACACTAAAACCATAAGACGACGACTCTTAAAACATAAGACTACGTATTAAAACCATTAGACAGCGATTCGAAAACCATAAGAGCACGACTCTAAAACCATAAGACCACGACTCTGAAACATCAGCTTTAGACCAAGAAAAAACTAGCTCTTGGTCCTTAAGGTGACAGAGTACGATGTGCTTGTAGAGGGCTATATCATTTTGTTTAGTCAAGTACCGGCCCCTCTCCATTCGAGTGACTGTAATACATGGTATGTAGCCTCTTACATCCTTGTACTGGCTCTAGTTGGACTATGAGCCAAGGGTTTTCTCCTAGGTACCTATAGCTACACTCAAGGAACTTCCCGCGAACTTCCCAGTTGGCGGTAGATGAATTATCTCATGTCAGTTGTGGCGATGCTCTTAAAAATTGTATCTTGGCTTTTAACATACCTGCCGCGTTCGAAACTTTTCGAACTCTTCATGTGGGCATGACCTTATGCTAAACCAAAGCAGAAGTGTCATATACCACAGCATTAAGCTCAAGCTTAAGCATACTGCCCCACTTATGAGATTCGGGCGGAAGCAGGACACCTAATCAAAAGACTCAAAAGCCTTTTCGATTATAAAGAAAGCTTATTGTGCTCGTCTTTCAAGTATCTCATTCGGCATTCTATAATACATATTCGAAAAAAGAAGTAAAAACCTTTCGTGGTCGGTCGTGGAGGATGACTGGCCTCAGATTGCCCGAGCCGGTCCCAAGAAGCGAACGTAATTCGATTCCGCTCGCCGGCCAATGTATGAATTGAATTTGTTCGTAAACAATTCCATCTGCGAGTAGGTCATACTGTCCTCATGCAGATTTATCTCATTCCCGAGGACCTGTTCAGTGTTCGGTCGTCAATTCATTTTACGTTCTAACCGAGCACAAATGATTTTTCCTTCACGTGACCGGCTCATGATCGTGTTTTGACAAACAACCAGTCTGTTTAGTCTCAATCTTAAATGCAATTAAATCCACCACACAAGTGAATACATCCATGTATGCATGTATGTAGATATAGCGCCCAATCAACATCGCAGGCGAAGATGCGGTGCAGAATTCTGGCAACCTATGGACCGTAGACGGTAGCATTGTCGTCAATATTGTCACATACTCAAGCCTCATAAACATAAACGGGTGAACGCCAGCTCAATCAACAACAGAAGAAAATGGAAAGAAAAAAAACTCTCTATTGGCCTGCGCCCGCATACATATGGATTCAAAGTCGAAATTTTCCAGTCGTCTCGAATAACAGATTTTTTCCATTCAATTCCTACTTAACCCAATATCCAGAATTCCTGGGAATCGGTGTACCAACGACCAGCTGCTATACCTCGACTCCTACACCTCTTCGTAACCACCCATCGTCGTGAGTTGTCAGTGATTTTCCATAGCATTACATGAGAACATGACCAGGAACATGGAGGAACGAAATAGAGCAAAAGCATCATGTGGCCGCCGCCGGTCCAGCGCCACGTCCTCCTCTCCATTTGGGTGCGGATGAATGAACGCCTCGTTTTGCACACCCTCCCCTCAATCAGCTTAATTGAACATTAGTTCTATTAGGTCGTCGAGTGGCTTTGCTTCGAAATGGAATTTTCCATTCGGCTTGTTGTGGTCAGAACAAAACGCGAAGAAAAAAGAACATCGAATCGCATATGATCGTTTTGGCAAATCGAATGCAAAACGAGAAGCTAAAGATCCAAATAGAAGACAGAAACGCAAAAAGTAAGCAAAACCGAGTGGATACATGCAGCTAGTGGATGGTGGATGATGGTCATGGGTCCACAAGCCACGAGCTGTGATGGTGTTTCTAGAAAGCTTCGTGAGTATGGTCATTACCGAGCAGATAAAAGTATCTAATGGTGTATCTGTGTATGATGAAGAAAGTGACGATGGACGTGGTGGTAGTTGCATACCGCGAACGGATCGACTTTTCGAGAAGGAATCAATCGACCAGAATTTGTGTGTGGATTTGCATTTGTTTGTAAACAGATACTTGAAGTTCATGTTTCTCGTAAAGAAACACCAGATACATATGTATGTATGTACATACATGGTAGTCGTTGTTGTTTAGATACATATTTAGCGTTCGATTATGCAACGACTGAGAGTATGTAAGTGACAACTGCGGACTCCCATTGAAGGACTGCTGGATATTACTTTTTAGCTCTACTGTTGACGAGGGGGTTGATAAGAGATTACGCGATGGGGAAAAGCCTCTGTTAAGCGTTCCATGTTGACATTTGGATTATGACCTTTACAAGGCCTTCGTGGCGCAATCGGTTAGCGCGTTCGGCTGTTAACCGAAAGGTTGGTGGTTCGAGTCCACCCGGGGGCGATATACTTTTTTCGTCACATTTCACATTATTCCTCACGTCATCACGATGGGAATGGCATAAAAACAAAAAAATGTATTTTTGAAAAAACCTATTTTTGACTAGTGCGTTGGAGGCTAGAAAATACATTTGGCCGCATGGATGGTGCTAGAAAATACATTTGGTCGCATGGATGGTAAACAGGAGTCTGTTCATCTATCGATTTATCTATCGAAGCGGTTATATGTCTATATGTTTGACTCATTATACAAGGCATGTATGAGTCAAACGAATAGACAAACTGAATTAGGATTGGGGTACTGGTAAGACACCGCATAGTATACTTGCCGTGAAGAAGCTCCGAACGCCGCCGTTCGGAATTGGCATTAAACTGTAGGTCCCTTTCACTTGGGTGAAAAATGAATCAAACCCGACATGGGTGATTGAGAGAAATTTCGCTCTGGCCCTTCATGGGCTGTAACGCCATCACAGAAGAGAAGTGCCTTCGTGAGATCGCCAGAGGCTACTTCAACCGGTCAAGAAACGAGTGGTGCTAATTTAACTTAAGCTAGCTCATTACTGTCACAAATGCATTAAGCTAAGGGATCACGTCATATAAGGATATTGCGCAAGGAAGAAAGACCAATAAACGTCGTAGAAAGTCATAAAACCCTCAATAAGCCAGAGATTTTGATAGCAATGATGGGGCATTTGGCCCGATTGCGTTATCGATCAGTGTATTCATTAGCCAACTTCCAGAGAGCTGACTATTACATTAAAATGAAACTCTGAAAATAGAGCTTCGGTAAAGAGGGTCTCCTTACTAGACAATCTGGTCAAAACTGACCAAAACTGACATTATTCTTTGGTGTATTGGGTGGATCACCTGGCTTTTGAGCAGAATTAGGTAGATAAAGTAGTTTAAAGTCTAACAAAAAAAAAAAAAATGGCCCTATGTAGACAAATATTTGTCTAGTACATTTTTTTTAAGCCTTCAAGTAATTCTTTTACTGAGCTGAGCTAAGCTTGATTCATTCCAAGAGTCTGTAGAGTTGTAGCAATCCTAAGTGGACCAGTACCCTAGCCTAGAGAGGGTAACTACTTACTTACTTAGATGGCGCTACAGTCCGTGGTGAACCTGGGCCTCAGCTGTTTCCGGCGCCGCACGCCCAGTTGATTAAGGTCCCCTTCCACCTACGTGCGCCAATGTAGATGCGGCCGTTCTCTGCCGCGCTTTCCTTCCGGGGTGGATTCGAAGATTCTTCGGGTCGGAGCTGTATTTTCCATGCGCTCTACATGGTCACCTTAGACGCTGTATCCGTAGACGTCGTACCGGCCCGATGTCGCTGTACAACCCGTACAGTTCTTCGTTATATCTTCTCCTCCATACACCGTTTGATCAAACGGAACCGTAGATAGTGCGCCGAATTTTCTTCTCGAAACGACCAACGGCATCTTCATCCGCTTTTGTTAAAGTCCAAGCCTCTGCGCCGTAAAGGAGGACTGGGATGATCAAGGTCTTATATAGTGTCACATCTGTTTTCCGAGGGAGGGCTTCTTCTCACTTGCCTCTTGAGCCCAAAGAAACAGCGGTTGGCAAGAGTGATTCTGCGTTTTGTCTCAGCGCTGGTGTTATTGTCGCCGGTTATCAATGAGCCAAGGTAGCCGAATTCCTTGACAATTTCAACGTTATATCCGCCCATGGTGACGTTCTGGCCAATACGTCGGTGTTGATCGTCTCTTTTAGATGAAAGCAGATATTTGGTTTTATCCCTATTAACCTTGAGAACAATCTTAGCCGCTTCTACCCCACTGCTTACAAAGGCTTCATTGACGTCTCGCTGTATCCGTCCAATCACGTCAATGTCGTCGGCGTATGCAAGCAATTGCGTAGACTTGAAATAATCGTACCTCTTGTGTTGGCCAGTGACTCTTGCACGATCTTTTCAAGCACGATGTTGAAAAAGTTGCATGACAGCGCGTCACCTTGCCTAAATTCCTTTTTAACATCAAAGGTCTCGGTTTGCTCATTACCGACCTTAATGGAACAGCGAGAATTCTCCATTGTCATCCTGCACAGTCGGACGAGCTTGGCAGGGATGTTAAAACTAGACATGGCTTTGTATAGCTCATCTCTATACACGCTGTCATATGCAGCCTTGAAATCGACGAAGAGATGGTAAGTATTGATTTGGTATTCCTGGGTCTTCACTAAGATCTGCCGTAGCGTAAATATTTGGTCTATTGTGGATTTACCTGACCTGAAACCACACTGATAAGAGCCGATCAGGTTATCCACAAACGGTTTCAGGCGTTCACACAATACGGCAGAGAAAATCTTATATGCGACGTTAAGGAGACTTATTCCCCTACAGTTGGCGCAGTTATAGGAGTCTCCTTTCTTATGGACCGGGCAAACGATGCTGAGATTCCATTCGTCGGGCATGCTTTCCTCCGACTATACCTTGGAAATGAGATGGTGCATGCATCTAACCAGCTCATCTTCTGCCGCCTTAAGAAGCTCAGCAGACAGGCCGTCTGCGCCCGCGGCTTTATTAGACTTAAGTCTTGATATCGCTATTTTGACTTCGTCTAGGTCGGGTGGACTGAATTTCGTTATATTGTCGTCCATTACGAATGGCTCGTTCTGCCTGACAGCGGTATCTTGTCTATCATCGCCGTTATACAGTCTGCAGAAGTGGTCTTTCCAAATTCTCAGCATCGACTGCGACTCTACTACCAGTTCTCCATTTTCATCCCTGCAGGCCGCCGCTCGGGCTTTGTAGCCATGGCATGTTTTTTTTTTATAGTTACACCCGCACTCGAAGGTAACAGGGAGAGGGAGAGTTTCGCTCAGGTTTACACACAACCTGAACGGAGTGCAGTGGTTTTGGGTCGTAGATGTTCGTTCACTGCTCTCAAGGGTGGTTTGTCCTAGAAAGGACGAGAGCCGACCAGATTTTCGCGTTGGTTATAATTCCGAGTAATTCGTTCATGCACTTTTGGTGTTAATATTGCATACGCAGAGGATGAATTTCAATTGAACATATACATACTGTGAGAGCACCGTGGCGCAGTGGGTAGTGCTGATGATACCGGATCGAATCCTGACGTAGCCATGTCATCGAACGTGTTTTCACGGTGTTTCTCCTCAGCGGGGTTTTGACAAAACCCCTTTAAGTAAAATTGTCAAGAAAAGCTTCTCGAAATTCGCCGTTCGGAACCGGCAATAAACTGTAGGTCCCTTTCACCTATGGGAAAATGAAACCACACACAACATGGGTGATTGAGAGTGAAGCTCGGCTCAGGTCCTTCATGGGCTGTAACGCCAACATACATACATACATACATACATATACATACTGTGAGTGTTATACCTGCAGCAGTACGTTTGGTCGCTTTCCATTCACAACTGTGTTGCGTACTTTTTAGGGTTCCGTGCGTCCGAAATAAAAACGGAACCCTTATAGGATCACTCGTGTGTCCGTCTGTCCGTCGGTCACAGTCAATTATCTCCGAATCTACTGGACCGATTAAGTTGAAATTTGGTACACATATCAATTTCTGTGACCCAAAGGCAGAGGTGTGACGTCAATAAATGAAATCGGTATATGGGAGGTCATTTTTGGGGGGAAGGTGTGATATATCAAATGGAAGGTCTTATTGTTAAGATCTTAAATGTAGATTACGTTTTACCTAATTGTAAAGCTTCCGGACGTTATTCCTGCGGAAGCATCTCTCCATCTCCTCGATCTCACGCTTTCCGTGTTCTCTCTTCTTTCTTCTGAGAAGCGTGTGTTCCTCTCTTCTCTTCTGCTTCTTGTTTTGCTGCATGGGCTTGGTCGCATTGTTCATCGAACCAGGGGTTTCTAGGTGGTGGCGGTTTGAAACCCAGCACCTCTGAGGCAGCGTCTCTGCTCTATTGTTTGTGCTGCTGTGGGCGGATTTTGAGAGAGCTTGGAGGAGACACGATCGGCAAAGATTCTGGCAGTCTCTTGCGATTGTAGCTTCCCGACGTTAAACTTACGTTGTCCTACTCGACTCCTAAGCATTCTTGATATCATCATTCGTAGTGGTCCCAGTCGATGCCGGCCCCTCGGAAGGTTCGTACTTCGAGAATACAGGAGGAGTGTCTGGCGTCGATCGCAATGTGATCAATCTGGTTGGTGGTCGATTGATCAAAAGACCGCCAGGTACCCTTGTGGATGTTGAGATGGGGGAATCGCGTGCTTGCTACAAGGAGGTTACGCCCCGCTAGGAAATCGATTAGCCTAAGTCCGTTGTGGGATGTGGTGTTATGGAGGCTATGTTTTCCTATGATCGACTCAAATATGTCCTCTTTGCCCAGTTTTGCATTAAAATCTTCTAGAACTATTTTTGTGTCGTAGCTGGGACATTGGGCATAGGTTCTATCTAGGAGATCGTAGAATTCTTCTTTGAGTCGATCGCCCTTTTCTTCCGTTGGGGCGTGAGCGCATATTAAGCTAATGTTTCCAAACTTGGCTTTGATGCGGATAGTTATGAGGCGTTCGCTTACATACTGGTACCTTTCCTGAGTCTGCCTCAAATAACAAATCCGCATCCGTATAAGCGTTGTCTTCTCTCCTTGTAGCAGTCGCCGTATATCACAGTTTCTTATCCGCTTTTTGTCTGGCCCATCCCATCGCACTTCTTGGAGCGCGGTAATGTCTGCCTTATAGCAGTCCAAAGAGTTGACCAGTTATCCGGCCGCACCTGGTCTGTTGAGGGACCTGACGTTCCAGGTGCTGATCTGTTTCCTCTTTGACGTTTGCGGGAGTCGTCTACATGTAATCCATTCGTATCCGAGGCTGTTGGTTGTCTCTGAACAAGTGTTTGTTTTATGCCCCCAACCTGGAGGACCAGGTTCCTCTTTCCCCAGGAACAAGCGATTGGGTCGCTGCACACATTAGTTCACTACCTGGCGGGTGCCGGTATAGCTATCCAGAGGAGTCCACGCGGATGCTGTGTGTCAACTTGGATTGCGCAGGGACAGAGATCGAAGCTGGCGTTTGCCATGTTAAACGCGATCAACTTCTTTGATCTGTTTGCTCGCTCCCTTCTCCCCTAGCCTAGAGAGGGTAAACTGGTTTAAAAAAGACTAACCTATTAGCAAGTCAAGTTGTTTATAAAAATAGAGCAAATCGACACGTCTGTTGACTAGATCTAGCTTATTAAGCGCATCATCGATATATTCATTTTGTATTTATTTACACAGACGTCCTAACTAATATTCAATTTGGAAATAGATAGAAGCAACACTCCTGTGACAATCGATTTTTTTCTTGTGGTGCCCATTCTGCTATCGAATCGATGATGAGTTATCTTCCCATGACTGAAACTATTCCAGACAATTCGCTGACAATTCAAGTTATCCGAGTACCCAACGATCAAATAGCATTTTTTCCCATAATTCTCTACATAATATGTACATACTTTGGTATGTTTGTATATAGATACATAGATACGATATATGTAGGCACTATATTAGATATAAACAGAATAGAGCTGGAAGTAACGCCCGTTTATCAGCAAGGAACCATTCAAGTGCAGGTAATTTATACAAAACATGCAAAAATTCTATAAAAAAATAAATGAACAACAACAAAAAACCGAACAACATCATTGTTGTTAGATGGAGCTCCAAACAAATCCCCTCACCAACACAGCTCCAGGCCAGTCGCTACCAGTCCAATGCTTCGATACATGACTCACAATCGGATGTACCTAAGCGTGTATACATAGAAGCATGCGCGTCACGAAACAAATAAATAGCGCTGCAGGTTAGCGGGCAAAGCTCATAAGTTTGAAGCATCTCAAGCAAGTAGCACTACAACTAGAGGCTGTTCCCCAATTGACTATATATACTTCATCACCTTTGTTGACTTACTTTATATATACTGAGCGTGTATTTGTATAACAAATCAAGGAAACCAAAAAACATTTTTTAAAAAAAAAAAAAACCAAAAAACGTGAAAGTGAGCATTTATTTTGTGGAATTTTGCAAAAGCCCGAGGACATTTGATAAGTCTGTGACAAACCAAAGACTGTTTACACCACCTACAAGCTTATATACAAGTTTATATATAAAAAAACGTTAAACAAACAAAACAAAAAAATTATTTTTGAAAAGAAACATAAACAATAACCAAAACAATTAACAATGAGTGCATCGAACTTGGAAGTCATATCACCGAAGGTCCAGATCGATGAGAACTACATCACTGTCGACTATGACTACCAGACATCTACAGTCAATCGCCAGGCGGGTAAGATCCAGGTGAGTTATCAAAAACAAAAATACAATAATCCTGTTAGGTATCTGTTAGGTATTATATAAAAACACGTGATTTCGCGAGATTGTTTGCCGGTGGGTGCAAATCGATGGGGGTACATAGTAACTCTATCGACCTTGAATACGACACGAATGTGTTCTGGAACGTTCTGTGCAGGATATTTTATGAGCGCCATACGCGATAGAGATATAGGAAGTTGCGGGTTAGGACGGCGGCGTGGGTGAATGGAATTTTCCTAGCTATGGTGTCTCTATGTACTTACATCCGTATATTCGAAACTATTGATTTTCCAATGGAATGCTAGGCGGCATGTGTTTTCCTTCCTTGGAGTGTGCGAAAATCATGAGAATACCTTGGCCATGAAACCGGTTTTGATTATTTTGTATACACCATTGAGTGTTTGGTTTTTTTTTTAAACCTTGAATTGTCATAGGATTCTGGAATGTTCCCAATGCGGATTTGCGTGTTAGGTATTCGTATACATACATACATACCATAGTTGTGTCCCAATGATGTTCATGGAATTGCCTACACCCTTGCATACATGCATACATAAGTGAATTTCTCAAGCCTTGCCCACTGTTTTTTCAGATTTTTTTTTTTTTTATGGTGATGATAGGGGCAACATTGCCTGCCGGGTGGTCAGGGCAATGGAATGTTCCTTGTTGTTTTGGTGTTTGAGGATTTTTGCCGCCTGAAATCGTTCATCGAATTACTTTCAGTCCTCTTTACGTTTATTGTTATTTGTGAATTGAATTGCCGCCATGAGGGAAGGAGTATGTTGCTTTGGTTGACTTGAAACTTATTCTTCAGTTAGTGAAAAGGATAGAGCTCGGTGATGTTCTGATATCCTTGAGTTGAGAGACTCATCTCAGTATTCTTATTCGTACTTACTTACTTACTTATCAGGCCAGCGATCCATGGAGGATCTGAGCCTGAGCTATAGCTGTCTTCCATCCTTGACGGTCCCGGGCACGCTGCTTCCAGTTGTCAATACCAAGATGTCTTACATCCGCGATTGCTTGGTCTTCATACCGGAGGTTCGGTCTTCCTCTTCTTCTCGAACCAGGAGGCTCGTAGTCGAAGACCCTCTTAGCTGGAGCGTTGATGTCCATGCGCTCGATGTGGCCGAGCCAGTGTAGTCGACGGATCCTTGCCTTCCGGACTATATCCACATCTTGGTACAGCTCGTAGAGTTCGCGGTTGTGTCTTCTTCCCCATTCACCTTCCTCACAGACAGGACCAAATATCCGGCGCAGAATTTTTCTTTCGAAAGAACCCAAAACCAGCTCCGCTGTCCTGCTTATCGTCCAGCTTTCGGCTCTGTACAGCAAGACTGGCAGAATGAGCGTTTTGTAAAGCATGACTTTGGTCTTTCGAGTGAGGAGTTTTGACCCCAGTTGTTTGGACAAGCCGAGGTAGCAACGGTTGCCAAGGGCGATTCTATGCCGGATCTCCATTGTGGTGTCATTTGTGGAATTTACGTATGTCCCGAGGTAGACAAGCTTCTTAACTACCTCGAAATTGTAGCTGTCAATTGTTACATTTTGTCCCAGGTGGTGAGCGACGGATTGATTTTTGCTTGACAGCATGTGCTTCGTTTTGTCTTCATTGACCTTAAGACCAACTCGTTTCGCCTCCACAATGCTTCCACAATGTCAGGACGAGAACACCCGAGAAAGTCGATATCATCCGCGTATCCTAGCAGCTGGACGGACGTGTAGAAGATAGTGCCTTTCCTGGTTGACGCCTGCCCGTCGCACTATCTGCTCCAGCACCAGGTTGAAGAAGTCACATGACAGCGCATCTCCTTGCCGAAATCCGGTGCACGTGTCAAACGGTTCCTAAGTCCTAGACCCAAGTTGCACGGTGCATCGCGTATTTTTTAGCGTGGCGCGACATAACTGGATCAGTTTAACCGGGATCCCGAACTCGGCCATCTTCTCATTCGTAAGAGCTCGATTATTTTTTAAAAGACGACTTAAGAATTGCATATTCTTAGGTTCGCGCCAATACACTTCGGACTTGGCTCAGTCAGTGATTTCTATTAAGATTTTAACCAAGCCCAGGCTTATCGTTTTCCGGATCGATTCTGCATTGATGGTTCATCCGGATAGAAGCCATCATTTTTCCGAATCATCCGAAAAGACCGAGGACCTCATAGCCCAAATGATTTAAGGGCATATTCCGTAAATTGTACAGCGTGTCTCAGGACCTAAGTCAATATGAAATAAAACTCCGAAAGCTAATTTAAATGTCTATAATATCAGCTTTATTTAATAGACCATTTTATGCCGTTAAGGGCATATGTGCATCACAGCTAGTTCTAATGAAGCTAATGAAGCGCAATCCTAAAGTCCCATTTTCGAGAACTTTATCGAGCAACTGGGGCCGTATATCAGTAATAACACGACGATTGTTGACTTCCAAATCGTCCGTCTCTAGTTTATCGGCATAAACTAGTGACTTCATATACCCCCAAAGAAACTAATCTAAAAGTGGTTTAGGTTTCAGGTTCATTACGCGAAATTATGCGCTCAGCAAATGTTTCCCGTAATAAGTTGATGGTGTCGCACGCCATGTGGCTCTGTCACGTCAATGCCATTCAACTGAGGAACGAAGAAGTCAGAAATTATATTTCTATAGAGCTCTCTATTGACGGATGCATTTTGGCTGGCACTGTCCTTAAAGAAATATAGGCCGATGATTCCACAAGCCCATAAAGCACACCAAACCGTAAGTTCTAATGGTTGTTAGGGCTTCTGGGTTTTCTTCACTCCAAATTTTGTAATTTTGCCTCATCGGAGAGCAAAATCTTGCGTTGAAAATGAGGATCAAGTTGAATAATGATTTCGGCCCATTTACCGAGCCTAAGACGCGTATAATGGTCAGGCTGTTTCAGATCTTGCACAAGCTGATTCTTATAAGCTTTTAAGCGAAGATTTTTCCGTATAATCTTCCACCAAAGTGAATAGGAATCGATTCATTCCAATTCTGCCCAACCACTTCGTTCTACAGCGGCAACATCTTCTTCTGTCCGGACTGTTTGTTGTTTTCAGAGATGCATAGTATCCACTAGAGTGTACGTAGTGCGAAAATGATTCATAGCGTTCCGAACCATGGTTTTCAAAATAAGTTTTTACAATCTAGACGCAGTATTCTGGTGCTAATATATTCACCGTAAAATGGCAAAATGTACTTGCCCCAAATCTACTTTCAACTATCAAATAGACAATCTGTAGAAATAGTATGTATGTATGTTGGCGTTACAGTCCATGAAGAACCTGAGCCGAGCTTCTCTCAATCACCCATGTTGTGTGTGATTTCATTTTCCCATAGGTGAAAGGGACCTACAGTTTATTGCCGGTTCCGAACGGCGAATTTCGAGAAGCTTTTCATGACAATTTTACTGCAGGGGGTTTTGTCAGAACCCCGCTGAGGAGAAACACCGTGAAAAACACGTTCGATGACATGGTTGTGTCAGGATTCGATCCCGTGTCATCGGCGTCAGAGGCCAACACACTACCCACTGCGCCACGGTGCTCTCTCTCCCGTAGTATACTTGCCATGAAAAAGCTTCTCGATCAACGCCGTTCGGAATCGGCATTAAACTGTAGGTCCCTTTTACCTGTGTACAAAACAAATCACACACAACATAGGTGATTGAGAGAAGCTTGGCTCTGGCCCTTAATGGGCTGTAACGCCACAAAAGAAGACAGCTATCTCTTTAGTGGATTAGCTTTGTCCCCCAATCAGATTTCTAGCTGTTCTCTTCTATGGATGTCCTAGAGTGATACTTTGAAGCTTGCAGATTCAAAAGAAGAGCAGGGAAAGTTGTCAATTCCTATGTCTAAACTTATAAGCTCATGTTTTGAACATTTCATTTAAGTAAGACTTTTTTGACGAACTTGATTGTGTCGAAATTCCACTGCCCTGTAGAGAATAAGTACATCTTCAGAGCGAATACAAGTATGTACATATGTATAAAAGGCGCGGAACATACCTCTGTCTAAACTATATTAAGGATTTCGTTTGTGTATCCCTTTATCTTGGCCCATTAGGAAGAGCAATTCGTCTATGAAGAAGGCTCTCCTAAAACCTGCCTACCTATGTACATACAGAGCTGTTCAAAATAATAGGGAAAGGAATTAGCCGAAGAATTTCTAAGGGTTTTCCGAAATGTTGTAACCGAATAGTTCCATATTAGTATTTTAATAAGTAAAACACGTAATATCTGATCTGTGTTACTATATATATTTCTTTTATTCATTGTAGTTTTTTTTTTTTTTTTTTTTAATCAACTTAAATACCTTCGAATTTGTTGTTCAAAATAATAGGGAAATTTATAGTTTACATCCGATTTTCTTAAAATAATACATTAAAACTTATATTTATTCGTTAAGATAATAGTGAAAAACAAAACATGGTAGATCAGTGTCCCGAATGACCACCCTTGTTTTTTATGACAGCAGTTATACGAGCAGGCATTGAATCTATCAGTTTCTGGCATTTACTTTTGGGAATATTTCTCCAATGGGTTTCAATGGCAGTCCACAACTGATTTTTATTTTGAAAGATCTGTCTGGCCAAAGATTTATTCAGTTCCGCCCACAAATTCTCGATGGGGTTGAGATCGGGGGACTGAGAGGGCCATTGTAGCACTGACACTTGATGGTCTTGCAACCAAGCACGAACCAATTTCGATGAATGCTTGGGATCGTTATCGTGTTGAAAGTGCCATCGTAACGGCATATTGTCTTCGGCATACGGTAGCATAACATCCTTTAAAATATCACGATAGCTCTCCTTGTTCATGATGTCTTTTATTTGGTAAATGGGTCCAACACCAAACCAAGAAAAGCAGCCCCATACCATGATGCTACCACCCCCATGTTTCACGGTTTTTTTAGTAAACCGGACATGAAACTCCTTCCCCTGAGGACGCCGAACATTTCTACCGCTATCGGAACCAAATAAATTTATTTTAGTTTCATCACTCCAAAGAATGTTGCGAAACATCTCTTTGGAGTGATTTCTAAAATGCAAGGCAAACTCCATTCTCGCTTTTATGTTTTTTCTACTTAGTAGTGGTACTTTGCGAGCAATTCTACCGGGCAGTTTACTATCGAGCAACCTTCTCCGGATAGTTGGTGCACTTACTGCATTATTCAATTCCGCGGCAATCGCCCTTGATGACATAAAGGGATCCTTTTTCGCTAGCAGCACAATACGAGAGTCATCGATGGGAGTAGTTTTTCTTGGTCTACCTCTAGTTTCTCGTGCTGGGGTTCTTGAAAGCGCATTAAAAACAAAATTAATTGACCTTCCCAATGTATTGGCTATAAATTTAAGGGTCTTTCCTTGGTCTCTTAAATGTTTAATAATGCGACTTTCTTCAGCAGTGCAATGTCTATTACGTCCCATTTTTAACACTGCGTAGATTTTAAAAATGTAAAATTTGTATAATTCTTACGTCTACGAAAAACAACATTACCTTTTCAATTATTTTTGACAGAAATACGAACGAGAAAACAACGAAACAGCAAAATTCCCTATTATTTTGAACACCTTAAAATAATCCTTTTTCCCACTTTATACCACAGCACGAATAACACGAATGAAGAATTGACCAGAGATGCATCATAAGAAAAGCATTACAGCTGTACAAATAGCTGCAATAATTACTTTTCGAAAAAGAGATAAAAAGGGTTCAAAATAAACAAACAAATTGGTTATCAGCGATATTCCCTATTATTTTGAACAGCTCTGTATGTCAATGGATAAATTTTCTCAAACCTTGCAATTCGCTGTTTGTTATACTTACAAAAGCAGAAAAGCAACACTTCAAAAGGCTGCCTAAGGGCTGGTTACACGCCTGCAGGCTATAAATATCATCTTTGCTAAAAAGTCGTACTATTTATAGGTTGAGCTTTCTCGCACCGTTATAAACAAAAGATCGTCGTTATTTCCTTCCAAAAATAACGATTTTATAGAGCAACCCCGTCAGCAAAGTGATGATACCTGAACTTGAACTCGAAATCGATCTTAAACTTGATCCAGAAATACATAGATATCATACGATCGCTGGAAATATCACCACTCGACACGTGATGGGCACTTAGTAGCTGTACAGAGCAATGATATGTAATTATGTATCTAAATGGCTGTCGTATCTGCATAACAGATACATATTATTGATCCCGAACTTGTTTGTTTGTTTGGTCATTTGTGATTTCACCGATACTGGTTTTGTGGACCTGAAATGATTGACAGAAAGTTGCAATTATTTCGTTCGTTATCGCCCCCTATGAGTCCCTGTCATTTTGCTTTGATATCTGATGAGTAAATTCGCGATATCCATACACACAATTGGATAACCCCCCTGTGTTTCTGCCCGTATCGAAATACTTACGTATATAGCGCGTGAACGATGAGATGCTTTGTGAAAGTAGACACCGGGTTTTGAGGTTTTGCGGCCGGCCGGCCGGCAACGCGCGATGTGTATATCAAAGCTTCCTAATTGGATACACGTCATGTTTAGAAAGCTCCACGGCGCCACAGATACTCCGCTACACCAGCTGTACGGTCGATTCCGAAACCTATATACTGCCGCTATATACAGATGAATAGCAAACAAGTCGCGTACAGAACTTTGTTGTTTTGCACTCTCATCCATTCGGTATTAATATTGACATAGATACAGTTGGATCATGTAGCGAACTTTAATGCGGGGTAGAGTAGGTGTGGCTGGTGGCATTTGATAGCACAGAGAATTCCCTCGATTTAGTATGTAGGCACTCCTAAAAGGTGTATGGAAACGTGACGAGCATTGGTAGACCGATCAGATGTTTGCTCGTATGGAGATTACTGATTCAAATGTCGGCGAATCTTCTCATACGCTTTTGGCAAAATATCATTTTTATTCCCTTGACTAGGCCTTTCGAATGATTTCTTGGTCATTGACCTGTACACTGCCACACTGTATACAATTGTCTTCTATCAACTTGAATTCCGGGAAAACTCATTATCAGAAACCAACTCTTTCCTCAAAATCAAGTGGAGAGTTGTAATTGTATCTTGCACTTGGCAATTCAGTGACAAAGTGCAATTATGCTCCTAATCTACAGCTCACAGGGAAATCAATATATTGGATGACAAGACTCGTTGGTCTAAGCATGGTGATTGTTACAAGTCGCAGGCTATTCAATAGACAATTCGAAAATAAAATTGTCGTACTATGCCTGTTGCATCACTTAGCGTCACCACCATTCCATTCAACCCTCTTCGTTTTGTGGCTTCCCTATTATACCGCACCCTTACGACGTAAACAAATGACGTCAATTCACTTTTGTTTTCTTGTATCTTCTTTTCATAGGTTAAACCGCAAGTTTTATCGCTTAAAATCCGCACTGAACATAAGGTACCAAAGCTCGGCTTAATGCTCGTCGGTTGGGGTGGCAATAATGGATCAACTTTGACTGCTGCCCTCGAAGCCAATCGCCGCCATTTGGAATGGAGGAAGAAAACTGGAGTACAGAAGGCAAATTGGTTTGGATCGATCACACAAGCATCTACTGTGTACCTGGGAAACGATGAAAATGGCAAGGATGTCTATATTCCGATGAAGGATCTAGTACCGATGGTCAATCCAGACGATATTGGTGAGTTAAACGATAGCGAAGCCAACCATTCATTGAGAGTAAATGTTCGAATCGATTTTAGTTGTTGACGGTTGGGATATTAGTTCCTTGAATATTGGCGATTCCATGCGTCGCGCTCAAGTACTTGATGTTGAACTACAGGATCAATTGTACAAGGACCTATCCAAGTTGAAACCACGCCCATCAATCTATAATCCAGATTTTATCGCTGCCAATCAATCGGATCGTGCCGATAATCTGATTAAAGGAACCAAATATGAACAGTTCTTACAAATCCGTAAGGACATTCAGGACTTTAAGGCATCAGCGGGTGTTGACAAAGTCTTAGTCCTATGGAGTGCGAATACAGAACGATTCTCTATAGTGAGAGAGGGATTGAACACAACCATGGACGAGTTGCTGGCATCGTTGAAGGTTAATGAACCTGAGATATCGCCATCATCTATTTTCGCTATGGCCAGTATTGTCGAAGGAGTAAGTAGACATTTTTCCTCCAAGGTTGTTCGCTCTTGCTTATTGCCATTTTCTCTTATTCTTTTAGTGTACCTATATTAATGGATCTCCACAGAACACCTTTGTACCCGGACTCATTGAGATGGCCGAGCACTATGGTGTTTTCATTGGTGGTGATGACTTCAAATCTGGCCAAACTAAACTAAAATCAGTTTTGGTTGACTTCCTAGTAGGTGCTGGCATTAAGCCCACGTCAATTGTCAGCTACAATCACTTGGGCAACAATGATGGCAAGAATTTGTCTGCCCCACAGCAATTCCGCTCGAAAGAGGTAGGTTTCGACTATACTGGTCTGTTCGTTTGGTCTTCTCTATTCTCGTTTTCTCTAGATCTCAAAGAGTAATGTTGTCGACGATATGGTGGAATCGAATCATATTTTGTATAAACCAAACGAGCATCCCGACCACGTTGTGGTCATCAAATATGTGCCATACGTGGGCGACAGTAAACGCGCTATGGACGAGTACACTAGTGAAATAATGATGGGCGGTCACAATACCCTTGTCATTCATAATACCTGCGAAGATTCCCTCCTCGCTTCGCCATTGATCTTAGATTTGGCGATCCTTGGTGAGTTATGCTCGCGAATACATATAAGGAGCAATGCGACACCAACTGCACCATGGGTCCCTTTCAAGCCCGTACTGTCGATACTTAGCTACTTGTGCAAGGCGCCATTGGTGCCGAGGGGCACACCAGTCGTGAATTCGCTATTCAGACAACGTGCTGCCATCGAGAACATTCTCAGGGCCTGCATCGGTCTTCCTGCTATTTCACATATGGCTTTGGAACAAAGGGTAAGTTCAAATACCATAAGGTTAATAAGCGTCAAATATACATATGTACTTATCCGGATCTTTGTGTTTTAGTTCGATTTTGCAACCATCACCACCGAACCGCCATTGAAGAAGCTCAAATCATCATCCATCGAGTCGCAAAAACTCGAGAAAGTTCATGCGAACGGCCATGCCCAGGTCCATTTAAATGGCCACACCAACGGTCATACTGAAGTGACTAACGGCTACCACTAAAGACCCATACTATTAACCCACAAAACAGCACACATACAAGAGAAGAATAGAAAACAAACAAACAATCGTCGTTTTAATCTTACAGCATTTTAGCATTAGAAAAACAAACAACCCATCTCATCATCGGACACCCTGACAACACTGTTCCCTAGGATCCAGTGGATCCAATTTATTTTTCACGACCTTATCAATGGCCCACGACAGTCTTGGATATTTTTAGAGTTAATTTACATATGTATATGTCATGTGCTCATCATCATCATTCCAAGTTGTATCCTTTTTTCAATAGTATGTAATAGAAAGGACTTGAAACACAGAGGAGGGAAAAAACAAACAAAAAGTAGAAAACTTGACTAAAGGACTTGTAGCCTATTTGCGTTGTAAGTTGCAACGAATGCATCCTAGAGTGCGTGAATGTTTGACTGTGAGAACATTGTGAACGCATAAAACTATTTTTTTTATGTTTTTGTTTCAGATTGTTTTATTTTTGCGTAGTTTGTAGCTACATTTACATATATATATATATATACAACATTTGCTACATTTCTGATGTTTACATGTACTTAATGGTAAATAAACAAACAAGCCGGTTATTATCCTGACAACGATAAAGATTTTTCATTTAAAACTGGTTTAGGCTCATGAATATAGCGGTGTGCCGCTTAGGAGATAAGGAAGCTCCTCTATGACTTATGTACGTGGACATATCATTGTCTAATGCAGCGTTGGATGGCAAAGGAATAACAAAGGCCTCGTAGGGGTAGCATCTATTCGACGGATGCTGGCCTGCTAAAAAGCGAGAAGAGCCACCGCAGTCGAACATCTTGCGGCACTGTTAGTAAGTCCTATCCCCACCTCCTCGTGGAGCCCTCTGGAGATTTCCTATGGAATTTGCAGACGGGGAAGGGCGAATGGCGAGCCTTCTGCGCCAAAAAAAACAAAAAAACAGGATTAGTCGGTTGGGCTACGGCCTAGTAAGCCGTAACCGTAAAAAAAAACACAAACTCCGAAACAACCACAAGCCTCGGATATAAGGGACCGGATTAATGTTGACGACCCTTGCAAAAAACGAAAAAAGGACAATGATCTTCGGCTTTGTACGTGGAATGTTACGTCCCTAAACAGGCCACGTGCAGCCGAACAACTTGCGGACGCCCTAGACCGCTATAAAGCGGACATCACCGCTATCCAGGAAATGCGATGGAATGGACCGGGCATAAAGCGAATGAAAAATTGCGATATTTACTACGGCGACTGCTATAGGGAGGGAGGGCAACGATTGTTTGGATGCGGATTTGTTGTTCGAGGTGGACTAAGGCAAAAAGTCCTAAGCTTTCGGCATGAGAGCGAACGCCTCATAACGATCCGTATCAATTTTTTAACATCAGCCTGATCTGCGTCCACGCCCCCACGGAAGACAAGGGTGACTCAGCCAAAGATGAGTTCTACGATCTCCTGGACAGAACGAATGCCCAGCTATTACCTCAAAATTGTACTTGGAGACTTCAATGCTAAGCTGGGCAAGGAAAGCATATTTGAACGAGTCATCGGCAAACATAGCCTACACGACACCACCTCCGATAACGGACACAGGCTGATTGATCTTGCTACGGGGCGAAATCTCCTTCTAGCCAGTACGCGCTTCCCGCACCTCGATATACACAAAGGCACCTGGCGGTCTTTTGATCAATCGACTACCAACCAGATTGATCACATCACGATCGACGTCAGACACTCCTCCACTATTCTTGATGTTCGAACTTTCCGAGGGGCTAACATCGACTCGGACCACTATCTTGTTGTAGCCAAGATGCGCTTACGGATATCACGAACGCAACGGAGTAGAGTAAGAATACAAAGTTATGACGTCGGAAAGCTGCTATCGCCAGAAACCGCTCGTGCTTTTACCGATCGCGTCTCCCTTAAGCTCTCCAATACACCCCAATCCTCCACGCTATCAATAGAACAGCAGTGGAGCCTTTGCAAACAAGCCCTGAAAAGCTCTGCATCCGAAGTTTTGGGTTTCAAGACTCCACCACGAAGAAACACCTGGTTCGATGACGAGTGGTGGAGGATTCATACAGCGAAGCAGGATGCATATAAGGCCTCGCTGCATAAAAGAACAAGAGCAGCTCGTGAGCTCTACGAGTTAAAAGGAAGGGAGGAGCATAAGCTTCTTAGAAGAAAGAAGAAAGAGCACGAGAAGCGCGCGATTGAGGATTTGGAGAGGTGTTACTGCAGGCGTGACGTTCGAAAGTTTTATCAACAGATAAAGCGAACATGCCAAGGTTATAAAGCCAGAACGGAAGCCTGCAGGGATGAGAATGGACACCTAGTAGTAGAACCGCAGTCGATGCTGAGAATATGGAAAAACCACTTCTGCAGACTGTATAACGGCGATGTTAGTCAATATACCGCTGTCAGGCAGAATGATCCATTTCTAATCGACGGAGACCGCAGAGAATTCTGTCCCCCTGACCTCGACGAAGTTAAGATTGCCATATCGAAGCTCAAGTCGAATAAAGCTGCTGGCGCAGATGGACTGTCTGCTGAGCTCTTCAAGGCAGCTGGGGATGACCAGGTTGGGAGCATGCACCAGCTCATCCGTACGATATGGTTAGAGGAAAGCATGCCCGAGGAATGGAGTCTCAGCATCGAGACCCCTCTGATTGCGCCAACTATAAAGGAATAAGTCTCCTTAACATCGCCTACAAAATCTTCTCTGCCGTTTTGTGTGAGCGCCTGAAGCCTTTTGTAAGTAACCTGATAGGTCCTTATCAGTGCGGATGCAGGCCAGGGAAGTCCACCATCGACCAAATCTTCACACTACGGCAGATCCTGGAAAAAACCAATGAATTTCAAGTCGACACTCACCACCTATTTGTTGACTTCAAAGCCGCATACGACAGCGTAATTAGAGACGAGCTATACAACGCTATGTCTACCTTTGACTTACCTGCTAAGCTCGTCAGACTATGCAGGATGACTTTGGAGAGTGCTCGCTGCTCCATCCGAATCGGTGAACACCTTACCGATAGTTTTGATGTCAAAAAAGGATTTAGGCAGGGCGATGCGCTGTCGTGTGATTTCTTCAACATCATATTGGAAATGATTGTGCGAAAATCACTGGCCAATACAAGAGGCACAATCTATTTCAAATCCTCGCAACTCCTTGCATACGCCGACGACATTGACATAAAAGGTAGATCACAGCGAGATGTCAATGAGGCGTTTGCGAGTATTGAGATGGAGGCGGCGAAAATTGGTTTGGCGGTAAACGAGGGCAAAACTAAATATATGCTGTCATCAAAAAAGGACGCTCACCACCGACGTCTTGGGCAGAACGTTCGAGGTAGTTAAGGACTTCGTCTACCTTGGCTTCGCAGTGACCTGGAACAACGACATCAGTTCCGAAATCAAACGCCGAATCACTCTTGCCAATCGCTGTTTTTTTGGGCTCAGGAGGCAACTGAGTAATAGAGTCCTCTCCCAAACGACAAAGTTGACTCTATATAAGACCCTTATCATCCCGGTCCTGTTGTACGGCGCAGAAGCATGGGCACTATCAAAAGCGGATGAGGAGGCCCTTGGTCGGTTCGAGAGAAAGATTTTGCGCGTGATTTTTGGGCCTATAAGCGCAGACGGGGGATGGAGGAAAAGTTCAACCACGAACTTTACGGGCTGTACAGCGACATGAGCCTAGTCAGGCGTCTACGGATTCAACGCCTAAGATGGCTGGGCCATGTAGAGCGAATGGACACCACAGCTCCAGCCCGGAGAGTCTTTGAATCCAACCCCGAGAGACGAAGAAGCAGAGGACGGCCGCCCTTAAGATGGCGCACACAGGTGGAAGGGGACCTCAGCCAACTGGGTGTGCGGCAATGGAAAAGGCTAGCGAAAGATCGTGCTAGATGGAGGGGCATGTTGGTTGAGGCCCAGGTTCACCCCGAACTGTAGCGCCCACTAAGAAGAAGAATGCAGCGTTTCCCAAATGGTGTTCCGCGGAACCCTGGGGTTCCGTGAGAAGGTCAAAGCGGTTCCGTGAAAAAAGCGGGACGGGATTGACGGGACTTGCCACCTATATAGCATGGTACCACAACCCCACTATTTACAATACGACAATAATGGGCCGCAAACCGAAAGGAAAATCGAAGGAACAAATGCAAACAAAATAACCATAGCAAAGACCAGGTTTACCCTTAGAAAAAAATAGCTTTATTGAAGCGTTGCAAACTGTCAGTTGGAAATATTTTGCACAGCACTGTCCAACAGTCCAACCAATAACTGGTTGGCTTACTTATGTTTACTTACTTATCAGACCAGCGATCCATGGAGGACCTGAGCCTGAGCTATAGCTGCCTTCCATCCTTGATGGTCCCGTTTACGCTGCTTCCAGTTATCAAGACCAGGATGTCTTTCATCCGCGATAACTTGGTCTTTATACCGGAGGTTCGGTCTTGCTCTTCTTCTCGAACCAGGAGGCTCGGAGTCCAAGACCCCCTTAGCTGGAGCGTTGATGTCCATGCGCTCGATGTGGCCGAGCCAGTAGTCGACGGATCTTTGCCTTCCGGACTACATCCACATCTTTGTACAGCTCGTAGAGTTCGCGGTTATGTCTTCTTCTCCATTCACCTTCCTCACAGACAGGACCAAATATCCGGCGCAGAATTTTTCCTTCGAAAGAACCCAAAATCGTCCAGCTTTCAGCTCCGTACAGCAAGACTGGCAGTATGAGCGTTTTGTAAACGATGACTTTTATCCTTCGAGTGAGTAGTAGCCGAAGTAGCAGCAGTTGCCAAGGACGATTCTAGGCCGGATCTCCACTGTGGTGTCATTTGTGGAATTTACGTTTGCCCCGAGGTAGACAAGCTCCTTAACTACCTCGAAATTGTAGCTGTCAATTGTTACATTTTGTCCCAGGTGGTGAGCGACGGATTGGTTTTTGCTTGACAGCATGTGCTTCGTTTTGCCTTCATTGACCTTAAGACCAACTCGTTTCGCCTCCACAATGCTTCCACAATGTCAGGACGAGAACACCCGAGAAAGTCGATATCATCCGCGTATCCTAGCAGCTGGATGGACTTGTAAAAGATAGTGCCTTCCCTGTTGACGCCTGCCCGTCGCACTATCTGCTCCAGCACCAGGTTGAAGAAGTCACATGACAGCGCATCTCCTTGCCGAAATCCGGTGCATGTTTCGAATGGTTCCGAGGTCCTAGAACCGAATTGCATGGTGCATCGCATGTTTTTTAGCGTAGCGTGACACAACTAGATCAGTTTTCCCGGGATCCCGAATTCGGCCATCGCACAAACAGCCCTTCACGATGAACGCTGTCGCATGCGGCTTTGAAATCGATGAAAAGATGGTCTGTATCGATTCGAAACTCGTTTGTCTTTTCCAGAATTTCGTCGAAGTATGAAGATTTGGTCCATAGTCGATTTGCCGGGTCGGAATCCGCACTGGTAGCTGCCGATTAGTGCGGTGCAAAAGGGCTTTAGACGTTCACACAATACACTAGACAGGACCTTGTATGCGACATTGAGCAGGGATATACCTCTATAGTTCTTGCAAGAGGTAGGATCGCCTTTTTTGTGGATGGGGCAAATAGAGTTGGTATTCCCAAATTCTACAGATGATCTGGTGCACGCTCCCTACCAGAACATCGCCGCCAGAACGTCGTTCTCTTTTAGATGAAAGCAGATATTTGGTTTTACCCTTATTAACCTTCAGACCCATCTTACCCGCTTCTACTCCAATGCTTACAAAGGCTTCATTGACGTCTCGCTGTGTCCGTCCAATCACGTCAATGTCGTCGGCGTATGCAAGCAATTGCGTAGACTTGAAATAATCGTACCTCTTGTGTTGGCCAGTGACTCTTGCACGATCTTTTCAAGCACGATGTTGAAAAAGTTGCATGACAGCGCGTCAACTTGCCTAAATCCTTTTTTAACATCAAAGGACTCGGTGTGCTCATTACCGATCTTAATGGAGCAGCGAGAATTCTATATTGTCATCCTGCACAATCGGACGAGTTTGGCAGGGATGTTAAAACTAGACATGGCTCGTCTCTATGCACACTATCATACGCGGCCTTGAAATTAACGAAGAGGTGGTGAGCGTCGATTTGGTAGTCTTGGGTCTTCTCCAAGATCTGTCGTAGCGTAAATATTTTGCCTGGATTTACCTGGCCTGAAGCCACACTGATAAGAGCCGATCTGGTTATTCACAAACGGTTTCAAGCGCTTACACAGTATGGCAGAGAGGATCTTGTACACGGTGTTCAGGAGACTTATCCCTCGGTAATTGGCACAGTCATAGGCGTCTCCTTTCTTATGGACCGTGCAAACGATGCTAAGATTCCATTAATTCTTCCGACCATATTTCGCAGATGAGTTGGTGCATATTTCTGACCAACTCATCGCCAGCTGCTTTAAACAGTTCCGCGGGAAGTCCATCTACTCCAGTAGCTTTATAAGGCTTAAGATATCGCTATTTTAACATCGTCTAGGTCGGGTGGACTGGATTCTCTTTCGTTTTCGTCCATTGTGAATGGTTCGCTCTGCCTGACGGCGGAATTTTGACTATCATCGCCGTTATACAGGTCGTAGTGGTCCTTCGACAATCTCAGCATCGACTGTGACTCCACTACTAGTTGTCCGTGCTCATCCCTGCAGGCTTCTGCTCTGGCCTTATAGCCTTGGCATGTTCGTTTTATTTTATGGTAAAGCTTTCGAACGTCGTTCCTGCAGTAACAGTCCCTCGATGCAATGTAGCGATGTATGCATTCTGTTTCTCTACATGGGCCTGTCTGCACTCATCATCAAACCAGGGGTTTCTCGACGGTGGTGGCTCGAAATCGAGTACATCTGAGGCGGCCTCTCTGATGGCGTTCTGACAATGACAGATGCAGATTGCATCGGGGCTTGAGAGAGATTGAGGGAGACTTGATCGGCGAAGGTCCTGGCGGGTTTTTGCTATTGCAGCTTTCGGACGTTAAATTTTGGTGTTCTTACTCGTCTTCGTTGATTCCGGGAAATTCGCATCCGTACCTTGGGTGCAACAAGGTAATGGACCGAGTCGATGTTGGCTCCACGAAAGGTTCGGACATCTAGGATGCTGGAGGAGTTTCTACCGTCGGTCGCAATGTGATCAATTTGATTGGTTGTTGATTGACCGAAAGACCGCCAAGTCCCCTTATGGATGTTGAGGTGTGGGAATCGTGTACTTGCTACTACGAGATTATGTCTTGCCACAAAGTCCACTAGCCTTAGTCCGTTCTCTGACGTGATGTCGTGTAGGCTGTGCTTTCCTATGACTTGTTCAAGGATAGCTTCCTTACCCAGCATCGCACTGAAATCTCCTAGAATGATTTTGGTGTCATAGCTGGGTCATTGGGCATATGTTCTGCCTAGGAGGTCATAGAAGTCGTCTTTATGTAGGTCATCTTTCTCCTCTGTGTGTGCGTGGACACATATAAAGCTTATATTGCCGAGATTGGCCTTGATAAGGATAGTTATGAGGCGTTCGCTTACATACTAGTACCTTAAGACTTTTTTCCTGAGTTTGCCTCGAATAACCAATCCGCATCCGAATAAGCGTTGTCTTCTCTCCTTGTAGCAGTCGCCGTATATCACAGTTTCTCATCCGCTTTTTGCCTGGCCCATCCCATCGCACTTCTTGGAGCGCGGTAATGTCTGCCTTATAGCAGTCCAAAGAGTTGACCAGTTGTCCGGCTGCACCTTGTCTGTTGAGGGACCTAACCCTCGTAGCAACACAAAGGGCCTATCTGGCCTAGGTGTGTACTCCCCCTCCTTCTTACTAACTTTTCAGGCCAGCAACCCATGAACGGTCTGGGCCTGAGTTAATACAGCCTTACATCCTTGGCGGTCCCGGGCACGTTGCTTCCAGACGGAAATTCCAAGTTGTCTTGCGTCACGATCACTTGGTCTTTATACCAGGCGTTCGGTCTTACCCTTCTTCTCGAACAGGGAGGCTCGAATTCAAAGACCATCTTAGCTGGAGCATTGGTGTCCATGCGCTCGATGTGGCCGAACTATTATAGTCGACGGATTTTTACCTTCTGGACTATATCGACATCTTTGTACAGCTCTTAGAGTCTTCTACTCCATTCGCCTTCCTAGCGGATAGGACTGAAGAGCCAAGGATCCGCTCTGGTAGTCTGCTTATCGTCCAGCCGAAATATACATATAGCAGGACATATAGCAGTCTTCGAAGGTGATTCTGTCGAGGACTCTTATTCCTATTGCAGGGTAGTATGTACTACCATGTTTTGTATTATTTATAACGAGAAATGCGGCCAAGATTCTAACAGAAGTCCATCGTCTCCCCGGAATAAACCTCGAAAATGTTCTCGCTGATTGCCTCCTGAAAATATGCAATTAACCTCAATGACGGATAACAACCATTTGCCAGGGGCGGATTGACCGATACCACATAATATCAATTAAAATTATCGTGCGCCGTCAATCCGATTTATTACAATAATGAGAAATGACTCTGTCTGCGCATATACCCATAGTTAACTAAGCTCCTCATAGCTCCTTACTGTTCATGCCGATGAACAGTACGTACTCATAGAATTGTATTCCAGTAGTTTTGCTAGCCGTGGATAATCAGCCAATATATATTGAAAAGGAAAACATCAATTACCATCACAACGTCCGTGAGAGTATCGATCAGGAATTCAATGTCCTGACACTTAAACTATTGCAATCAAATTGAAATTTTCTCATGAACATTTTGTGACTTGGATGCTATTATATTGTTACCGTAGTCGTCCATATGACCAGCTCTCATTTGTGGAAGCAAGGTTGACAGGTACTCGACAGAATGCTTAACACAACACGAGCGAGTAGCTTGTGTTCATTTGGAAAACATTCTGTTTTATTGTTATCTTTGGCGGTGTGGTGTTTGCGTTTCTCAGACGTAATAGATTACAGTATCTACATATAATAAGATACATATAGCGGTCGAAGTGCAATGGAGTCGAACACATTCGAGTTGCGTGTTGTGATTCGGATTTTCGGTTGTAATTTCTTAAAGATTAAATTAGATTCACGGTAACTTACTGAAAGACTCATGCGGAGAGTGTATGCTCACGCCGAGAATGGGCTATGACTTGGAATAGTGTTTGAAAATCTGGGACTCATATCGGTCTGATCATGTGATTTCGGTACAGTCTGTGATCTGTCAATATAAGGTAATAACAAAACTCCGAAATGATGTGAGCAAGTTTATATACGGCCTCCTCGCGGCGCCCTCTGGATAGTCTCATCAACAACCGTTGAAGGTGAACAAACGTATGCAGCGACAAGACTTTAAACCCATAAGTGTTCGCCTGGCTCTGATCCGCATCAAAGGTAGATTTTATAGCATCAGCCGTATATGTGAACACGTCCCTACCGAAGAGGCTGAAGACCCTATCAAGGAGGACGTCTATGACCTCCTGGACAACGCCTACGGAGCTTGTCCGGAGTACGATGTTAAAATCGTACTCGGGGACTTCAACGCCAAAAGGGTGTTCTCCTTAACACCCTTGGCGGAGTGATCGGAAAGCACAGCCTCCACGATACAACGACTCACGGACTTTGCGACAGCTCGTAATGCGGTGATAAGTAGAACAAAATTCCCTCGTAAGCGAATCCACACAGCAACCTGGCGATCTCCGGACGGTCGAATCGCCAACCAAATCGACCATGTGCTTATTGACGCAAGGCACTCGTCAAACATCCCGGATGTGCGAACATTGAGAGAGACAAATGTCGACTCTGACCACTTCCTCGTAGCAGCGAGATTCAGAGCTTGACTGTCCAATGTCAGAAGGCGGCAACAGCCCACTAGGAGGAGGTTCGACATTGGGCGCCTGAGCACACCGGAGGTTACCAGAGTCTACAGGGAGCAGCTGAGCGAAAGACTCTACGGTATGCCGACGTCGAACACAAATGCCAATAATATGTGGCTGCATTGCCGCTCAGCCATTCAGGAAGTAGCCGAAACCACCTTAGGACACCTACCACCTCCGACAAGAAACCCGTGGTATGATTGCGAGTGTGAGCAGAAAAAGGCAGCAACCGACGAGGCGTATCAAAAGGCGCTGCAGAGAAAAACCAGGGCAGCGAAAGAAGAGTACCGAGCCAGAAGAAGGGAGGAGAAAAAATGACTGCGACAAAAGAAAAGAATCTTCGCAGCTTCCTAGCTCCCATCGAGGAGTCTAGGGAGCTAAAAACCATTCAGAAGGCTTGAAGAAAGGCACCAGGCTCTTCGAAATTGCGAAGGCAATCTGGTCACCGACCCGCAGGGAATAGTGGACGTGTTTAAGCAGCATTTCCAGCAGCTGCTTAACGAGCATGACCATGAGGGAGTAGAGTAGTCCTCCCACCCAGCATCGAAGAAGTCGGCACAGCTGTTCAAAAACTGAAGAACAACAAGGCCGCAGGCTCAGATGGCTTGCCACTAGAGTTCTTCAAAGCTGGCGGCGAAGTTTTGGTAGGGAGCATACACTAGATCATCTGTAGAATTCGCGAAGATGAAAGCATGCCCGACGACTGGAATACCAACTCTATTTGCCCAATCCACAAAAAAGGCGATCCTACCTCTTGCAAGAACTATGAAGGTATATCCCTGCTCAATGTCGCATACAAGATCCCGCCCAGCGTATTGTGTGAACGTCTAAAGCCATTTTACGCCGCACTCATCCGCAGCTACCAGTGCGGCTTCCGGCCCGGCAGGTCGACTATAGACCAAATTTTCACACTTCGACAAATCCTGGAAAAGACCAACGAGTTTCGAATCGACACAGACGATCTTTTCATCGATTTCAAAGCCGCATTCGACAGCATTGATCGTGAAGAACTGTTTGGTGCGATGGCCGAATTCGGGATCCCGGGAAAACTGATCCAGTTATGTCGCGCCACTTGGGTCTAGGACTTAGGAACCGTTTGAAACATGCACCGGATTTCGGCAAGGAGATGCGTTGTCATGTGACTTCTTCAACTGCGACGGGCAGGCGTCAACCAGGAAAGGCACTATCTTCTACACGTCCGTCCAGCTGCTAGGATACGCGTATGATATCGACTTTCTCGGGTGTTCTCGTCCTAACATTGTGGAAGCATTGTGGAGGCGAAACAAGTTGGTCTTAAGGTCAATGAAGACAAAACGAAGCACATGCTGTCAAGCAAAAACCAATCCGTCGCTCACCACCTGGGACAAAATGTAACAATTGACAGCTACAATTTCGAGGTAGTTAAGGAGCTTGTTTACCTCGGGGCAAACGTAAATTCCACAAATGACACCACAGTGGAGATCCGGCATAGAATCGTCCTTGGCAACCGCTGTTACTTCGGCTTGTCCAAACAACTGGAGTCAAAACTCCTCACTCGAAAGACCAAAGTCAAGCTTTACAAGACGCTCATACTGCCAGTCCTGCTGTACGGAGCCGAAAGCTGGACGATAAGCAGGACAGCGGGACAGTTGGGTTCTTTCGAAAGAAAAATTCTGCGCCGGATATTTGGTCCTGTCTGTGAGGAAGGTGAATGGAGAAGAAGACATAACCGCGAACTCTACAGGCTGTACAATGATATGGATATAGTCCGGAAGGCAAAGATCCGTCGACTACACTGTCTCGGCCACATCGAACGCATGGACATCAACGCTCCAGCTAAGAGGGTCTTCGACTCCGAGCCTCCTGTTTCGAGGAGAAGAGGAAAACCGAACCTCCGGTATAAAGACCAAGTAATCGCGGATGGAAGTAGCGTGCCGGCCGTCAGGGATGGAAGGCAGCTATAGCTCAGGCTCAGATCCTCCATGGATCGCTAGCCTGATATGTAGGTAAGTCTATATTTTCACAGCACTAACTAGCGTAGGATACTTACGAAACCATACCTACCCGAGTTTTGAAACTGACGCTGGGGACTACGGCCTAGCAACAGACTTAATATACAGCCATCCAATTCGTAGAGCGGAAACAAATAGGTCTGATTCGGAGGGGTGGTATACTCTATCAGGAAAACCCTCGCCCATTTATACATATGTACCCCACAGGAGTTCGGTCCGGAAGAAAACGGTCCAGCCGGCTCATTCTCAGATGTCCACTTGTCCCGAAGGTTCCTCTCCGGTGGACGTCCAAGAGGCACTCACGCGGGTTCATTAGTTTATATTCTCTTATGATGTGTTATATACACACAACCTGAACGGAGTGCGGTGGTTTGGGTCGTTGATGTTCGTTAACTCTCAGGGGTGGTTGTCCTAAATAGGACGAGAGCCGACCAAATTTCACGTTGGTTATAGTCCGTAGTAATTCGCCCAAGCACTTTAAAATTGCATATGCAGAGGATGAGTTTCAGTTGACCATATTTTAATAAAAAAAAAAAAACAAAAGAAAAGAAAAACGTATTATTTCCACATCCGCTTCGTTCGTCAGTTCGTACGCAATTGAAATTTAAGACCAAACCCAAGCCGCATGATGCTTCTCGATCCTTCTTTGTTGTGTCACGTCCGCCTTTATTTCAGTGCTGCCAGAGAAAGGGGATCCATTGTATCCTGCCAGTCTGCAGCAGATGGCGTTGGCTCCATGTTACACTATACTGTGAGTGTTATGCCTGCAGCAGTACGTCTGGTCACCAGGGATAAAGAATGAGATACCAAACTTTCGTACGTCTGCCCGTTGATCCCCGCAGGGGTTGGTTGTTGCTTTTGTAATTAAAGCGGCCCCTAGACGCCTAATAATATTGTGCAATATTTGATATTGCACAATATTATTGTTCGTCTGTAGATAATATTGCAAGATTGTGCGATATATTGCGGAAAATCAAAACGCTTTTGACTTTTAATACAAATATGAGCGGTCAACTAAATTATTGGGAAAAATATTGAACCGTCTGGGGCTGCAAGCCAATAAAATTGTGCAATATTTTGCACAATAATATTGAGCGTCTAGAGGCCGCTTTAAAAACAACGATTTTGACTTAAGAGTCAAGACGTCGAATGACATAGTCAAGACGCCGTCAAACCGCAACGCGTTTGTAGGGGCTAGTTGTCAAAATGGCTGTCAAAGCCAAAAGATTGGTATCTCATTCTTTATCCCTGCTGGTCACTTTCCATTCTTTATAATGAGAGGTTAGCGAAAGTGAGCATAAAAAAGACATTCAAGGATATTCGTTACCTCATATACGACAGTATTTTTAATTAACGCACCCAACAAGTAGAGAAATGAATCTCTTCATGGCTAACCTTCAACTAAACATATATCGCCTCAAATGACAGTTTGATTCTACAGTTACATGACTCAATATACCAGCTAAGCCAGGGTAAGTGGTCTAGTCGTTTGATTATGTTACTAGACGATTGGAGTAGAAAGAACTGATTTCTCCACTCAGAAGCGACTGTCTAATTTCATCTACTATCTGACATGAATACCCACCAAAACCGTCTCTGGAAGACCTGCCTCAACGTTCGATTTAATCAGTCGATACCTTCCCGTCACCACATCATATTCACTATGAGCACATGTATATCTACATCCCCCAGTTAAACGTGCTTGATGTCATTGCCCCAATCCAGCGACATTCGTACTCATCATTTCACAAAAAATACACCGGCATAATCGCCCGCGTCTGGACAACCATCCATAACTTAATTAAAATCGATAAGACTACCTATGTCGTCATTTTTTCTTTAACTTTTTCGCATTGCCTTCTTTTTGGTTTTTGAGGACGTGACTTTTGAAATCAACGCAAATGTATCCGCGCTAAGTTCAAGCACCTATGAATCCGATCGTCCCGAGTGAGTTACCACCTTATTATGCATTCAGGAATGTAATACAAATGGAGACGTAGTATCTGAGGCACTTTTAAACCCTCAGAGACCGCTATTTTTAAGAATCGAAAGTAAATTTTGAAGATGATCGATATGGAGCTTGACCCTTTACTGATAACAACAAGCTGTTGGCATTGAGTGACTAAGCTCCTTTACTGTTTTTATCAGTTGCTTTATTTAACGGTAATAGTGCTTTAATACACAATTTTTATTTGTGAGTCAAAAGTCTTTTGCGCAAATGTTTGCTTAACTATAGAACGCCTTCTCATGCCATGTCCCACTCAGATAGTACATAAACAGCGCGGGTTAACGTGATCATTATACAAACAATAAACATAGAGATATGTAATCTTGGAATTTGGACAGCGATATTAGGAAGGTCCCATGATTCAATCGTTGAATCGAAGGGAATTGATGAATGTATTTTTCGAAGAAGCCATATACAAATTTTCTGCGCGGAATAACTGGCAAAGGAAATCTTCTTCTTCTTAACGGGCGCTACAGTTAGGGGTGAAGCTGGGCCTCAACCAACATGCCCCTCCAACATGTACGATCTTTTGCTAGCCTTCTCCACCTTCCACCTGTGTACGCCATCTTAAGTGGATTCAAAGACTCTCCGGGCTGGAGCTATGGTGTCCATTCGCTCTACATGGCCTAGCCATCTTAGACGTTGGATCTGTAGACGTCGTACTAGGCCGATGTCGCTGTACAGCTCGTATAGTTCTTCTCCTCCATCCTCCGTCTGCGTTTATAGGCCCGAAAATAACCCGCAAAATCTTTCTCTCGAACCGACCAAGGGCCTCCTCATCCGCTTTTGATAGTGCCCATGCTTCTGCGCCGTACACCAGGACCGGGATAATAAGGGTCTTGTATAGAGTCAACTTTGTCGTTCGGGAAAGGGCTCTATTAATCAATTGCCTCCTGAGCCCAAAGAAACAGCAAGAGTGATTCTGCGTTTGATTTCGGAACTGATATCGTTGCTTCAGGTCACTGCGGAGGCAAGGTAGACGAAGTCCTTAACTAACTCAAACTTATGCATGCTCCTAACCAGGTCATAGCCAGCTGCCTTGAAGAGCTTGGCCGACAATCGGTCTGCGCCAGCAGACTTCGACGAAGTCAGAGGGACGGAATTCTCTGCGGTCTTCATCGTTAAGAAATGAATCATTCTACCTGACAGCTGTATATTAACTAACATCGCCATTATAAAGTCTGCAGAAGTGATTTGTCCATATTTCATATTCCACTACTAGGTGTCCGTTCTCAACCCTGCAGCCTTCCGTTCTGGCTTTATAACCTTGGCATGTTCGCTTTATCTGTTGATAAAACTTTCGAACGTCACGCCTGCAGTAACACCTCTCCAAATCCTCAATCGCGCGCTTCTCGTGCTCTTTCTTCTTTCTTCTAAGAAGCTTATGCTCCTCCCTTCCTTTTAACTCGTAGAGCTCACGAGCTGCTCTTGTTCTTTTATGCAGCGAGGCTTTATATGCATCATGCTTCGCTATGTGAATCCTCCTGCACTCGTCATCGAACCAGGTGTTTCTTCGTGGTGGAGCCCTGAAGCCCAAGACTTCGGATGCAGAGCTTTTCAGGGCTTGTTTGTAAAGGTTCCACTGCTGTTCCATTGATAGCGTGGAGGGTTGAGGTGTATTGGAGAGCTTAAGGGAGACGCGATCGGTAAAAGCACGAGCGGTTTCTGGCGATAGTAGCTTTCCGACGTTATAACTTTGTATTCTTACTCTACTCCGGTGCGTTCGTGATATAGGTAGGCGCATCTTGGCTACTACAAGATAGTGGTTCGAATCGATGTCAGCCCCTCGGAAAGTTCAAACATCAAGAATAGTGGAGGAGTGTCTGATGTCGATCGCGATGTGATCATTCTAGTTGGTGGTCGATTGATCAAAAGACCGCCAGGTCTATCTCGAACAGCAAATCCGCATTCGAACAATCGTTGTCCTCTCTCCGTATAGCAGTCGCCATAGTAAATATCGCAGTTTTTTATCCGCTTTATACCCGGTCCATTCCATCGCATTTCCTGGATGGGGACTATGTCCGCTTTATAGCGGTCTATGGCGTCCGCAAGTTATTCGGCTGCACGTAGCCTGTTTAGGGACTTAACATTCCACGTACAGAGCCGAAGATCATTGTCCATTTTTCGTTTTTTGCAAGGGTCGTCAACATTAATCCGGTCCCTTATATCCGAGGCTTGTGGTTGTTTCGTAGTCCATTCTAATATTCCTCGTGGCGTTGCCCAAACTAAATGGTCTATGGGGAAATATATGTTCTACTATTCTTCCCAGCATTATTGGGCAAGATATCTCTGAGAATCTGCTGCCTCTTAGCTTCTTTATTACCTGTATGCCCATCGTTCAAATTATCGAGTTGTGCGGAGTAGATGACCGAACTGATCGTTTCGCCAGGTTGTACCTGCTCATAACTAACAATTCACCTCTAATCCCACCAAACACCGAGCATTACCTTGTTTGCCGTCAATCCGGGCTTTGGAGTCGTTTGATGGAGGATCGGCAGCCTTTTACGGAATCGGCCTTAAACTGTAGCTTCCTTTCACCTGCGTGAAAAATAAATCACACACAACATCGGTGAATAGAAGAAACTCGATTGTGGCTTTCATCGAACTGTAACGCCTCCAAAACCAACCCATAGCTCCTGATAGCTTGCGTAAGGCTGTGACCTTCCTGCTCCGTTAGCTGCAAACATTTCATCGACTTTTCCAATGATTGACCGACCAGAACAAGGCACTTCTTTGACATCAAAGTTTCCGGAACGGAATTGAGCAAAACGTTCCTGGGCCCAACGTTCAATCACAGTATTGTCACCATACACTTTACTTTACTTAGGTTTCCTTTAGAAACCTGGATACTGCAGCCATTACCTTGAAAAAAAATCGAATGTTATCAGCCAGCTATCAGCTATACGTCGAATGTATTCTTCTAAGAGATCAAAGATCAGGGATCTCCATCGACGACCTACGTAGTTGAACTAAGGGGAATGTTTACCTGTCTGATGGCGTGGCCGTGGCGCAGTGGTAAACATCACCAACTGTCTGTAGTTCGAAGTATGTCCACAGCCAAGAAATGCAACTCTTCTTCTTCTTTGGTGGCGTTACAGCCCATGAAGGACCAGAGCCAAGCTTCTCTCAATCACCCATGCTGTGTGTGATTTATTTTTACTACGGGTGGTTTTGCCAGTACCCCGCCGAGGAGGGACGCCGCGAAATAAACATTCGATGGCGTTGGTGTTATCGGGATCCGAACTCGCTCATCGTGCGCCAGAGTCCAACACACTAACCACTGCGCCACGGCGCCCTCAGAAATGCAACTCCTATACGGAAAAATTGTGCAATACAGCTCCTGTGAATGGGAAGTGATCAAAACTACTGATGAAGGCATAACACTCACAGTATATGGTCACTTAAAATTCATACTCTGTGTGAAGGCATGTAACATTTGCTGGGAACTACAACCAACGTGAAAATTCAGTCGAGTTTCTCTCGAATCATATCCAAGACAACCACCCCTGGAGAGTAGTGAACGAACATCTACGACCCAAACCATCTGCCCTCCGTCCAGGTTGTGTGACAAACATAATAAGACTCTTGAACCTGTGCGAACTATAAAAAGTATAAGTATAGACGATACTAGTTGACCGAGTATCACCACATCCTGTAGGCTTTCTCAAGTGAGTGGTTATCTATAATACCCCCAGAATAGGCTTCAATAACCACAAGTTCATAAAGCCTTATGTTAAAATGTTAAACGAGCCTAAAGTACATTAACCCCCTTGGAACCAACGCCAATGCACCAAACCCAATTACCTCATCGATTCCACTCTAACTGTTCACGGAAGCGAAAGCATGCTTGCTTACGAGTCAAGTCATGGTCAATTCATTTCCTCTATTTCATTAAAGCACTATCTATAGCGTGATTTCGTCCTAAAAGAACAAAAAATTAAGACAACAAGGAGAAAAAGGAACAAAAACGAATTAACTCCGTGCCCGTGTCACTAGGTAACACTTCGGCACGTCTACTAACTAGTAACTGTCCTCCAAAAAGGACACACGAAAGCCAAACCCGACTTACCTCTCTTCCTACAACGACCTTGTCATAATAACATTTTACTACATGCCCAGCTAAAGTTGCGGTCTATCCTTGTTTCCATATAGGCACGTGCGTGTGTGACTTCCAAGCATTAAATTGCCATGTCAAAGGTTTGATAACCAATATATTAGCAAATAGTCCGAGCTCTTCATTCTAGATTGTCCATCCATCGATTCTATTTATTGGCAAAGACAGCTAGCTAGTAATCACGTGGGGTACATAGGTATGAATGGGAGTGGGATCCCCCTGTCATTAAAAAATGTATTTCCAAATCAAGAGCCTGTCATACAAGGAGTATCTAACAATTTGCAATTTAACCATCGCATCCTTGAACTACTTGCACGAGGAGTCATACGTGGTATGTTACCCATCCTGTCTGTCATACCCATACATACCATCAGGCTCTAGTCATTGAAAATGATTAATCCAATGGAAGTCTATCAATGATTCATAGTGTGGCGAGCTCTAGCGACTATAATGTATGGTATAGTCGAGTATAGCAAGGGCGCACCTCCAAATACATCCATCTATTCATCCACCTGCTAATCAAGCCAAACCGTCGTCGTCGTCATTGTTCGTATTGTCGTAGGTGGTGTTTCGCTCTTCCGACCCAACACAGTCGAGTGGCGGTCGCAGGAAAAGTTACAACAATATGTACGCACCAACGCTATACTGTAACTATGATAACACTCGTCGTAGCAGATAAATTGTGATAAGACATAGTGTTGATTAACCCGCATAAGTTTTGCCGGTTTAGTCGCTAGTGGTAGGCTCCGGTCCACATTGGTATTGAACTGCTCGATTGAAGGGCCTTCGACGATTGCATTGTCGCGCCTAGGTGTCGGATAGTTTTCCGTATACTGTCGTTTCGAAAAGACGTGGCCGAACGACTCGGAATAATTGAAGTACGAAAAGTGATCTATTAATTATCAATTAGGTGCTGCAGGTCAGTCTAAGTACCTGTCTATCTAGTACAATCAGGTGAATATAGTTTACACGCAATCGAGTCGAATTGAAAGGGTTGGATTGCAATCTAGTGGGTTTACAACTTCCGAATGGACTAAAACACTTTTGTTTTTGTGAAAACAATTTGCGAAAATATCTACTTACATACCTGGATGGCATGTGTATCTATTGGTGGCTATAAAGTATACAACTTGAATCCAATGCATGTGGAATAAAAAATTGTGCAATGTGCGAGATACACTGATAAGATTGTAGATAAGTTGTGTTTTTAGCTAAAATGTTGTTATGCACTTCCATGGTCGTCGGAATACTTTACTCAAGCTTGGGTGGACTGCAGTAAATAGTGTACGAACAGAGTAATTGAAAATTCTTTTGACGAGAGGTAGTTTCCCTGTTTGCTATCTATCTAAACGGGCCCTTGAGTTTTATTCCTCGTCTCGTGTGGTTAAAGTGGTTAAGGTATGCTCTAAAGGTGTGACAGTCAATAGAAATTTGGTGCAAAATATAATTTATTAAAGTGTCATTCGGAGTCCACTTACTTTACCGCTGAATGAGTAAGGAACTCCAGTGGTCAATCGAAGGACTCTAGTGAAGGAAATACAGAACACTTGTGACTTTTCTCAAACTTATCTAGTGAAGCTTGACAGTTTATTGATCAAAAATTTGACAAGAGGGTTTGTAATGATAAGTGGTGTATATGATTTATTGATTCACATTTTGCAAGGGCGTTCTTATCCATCACACGAGCAAAACGGATTTGTCTAAGTTTCGCTGAATGCCTTGGAATTCGGCAAGAAATTCCAAGTCTAGAGTTTTCCAATAGGGAATTGTCAACTTTGGATTCAATTTGTGAACGCACCCTTTCACTAATCATCGAACTGTCATCGTCAATTTATTCAGTAAACGCAACATTTTGATCATGTCAAAGTACACGAACGAGCAACGCCTGCAAATTATAAAAATGTTATTTAAAAAAAAAAGTTGTCAAGTCCTTATTGGAAAACCCGATAGTATTTTGGAATGGTTTCAAACACCCACATACGACGGGTTAGATTCCAATCCGACCAAAAATGAAGGCGTAAAATCCTTCAATATTCCAAAGGTAGCAAAAGTTTCCGGTCGTTTTTAAAAAACTCAGCTACGTCGTCTATACCGACGCTCATCCGCAAAGGCATTCCAGCTGTCACCCCCTTAGACAAACCTAACCTACTTCTTGCCCACTTCGCAGTCAGTTCTCAGCTCAGAGCTTGTACTTTGTCTCCGCCTAGGCTAGACTGTGTCAAGTCCTTCATGGGACTAATCCACTTCCGCACTCGTACAGTCGCAAGGGTTCTTAATTATTATTAAGCTTATTGCAAGCTACTATACTTGAATATTAGCTACTTAACCTACGAGAGGGTAGTGCGACGAGGGGATGAACATTATGGCGGGTAGGGGCGTGTAGGAGGTAGAAGATTAGAGGGAGGCTTTTTAATTGGACCTAAAGAGAGATTTCTTTATGGATGGTAGAGATAAATGAAAATCAAGGGATGTTTCAGAATGGTTAGCTAAACGTAACCTTCCTACATATTGGTTCATTGTGGCCATAGTTGGTGCGACGAGAGGTGGGGGAGTCGAAATAGTGGAGTAGATCTTAGCCAACGAGGGTTGGTATTGAGCGAAATGGTTTCAAGGAACGTAGGAGACTCGATAATTCCTACTATAAGCTGGTAAATGAAGAGAATGTCAGCTGCTCAGGGCGTGCTTTCAGGATTTGTACATACATACACATACATGTTCAGTGGCCCGCATGTTCCACTAAAAGAGTCGGGGGCTATTGCGCCCACGAGGGATCTCCAGACCACTCGATCCTCCGCCTTTGACTCTAACTCATCAGGAGCTATGCCCAAGCGCACCCAGGCGAGCTTTTGGACTTGGTCCAACCACCTCGTCCTGGGTCTGCCAAGCGGTCGCTTGCCTGGTGGTATTGCATCCAAGGCACGCTTCGGAAGTCGTGATGATGGCGACATTCTCCTCAGGTGACCAAACCATCGAAGCATAGCTCTTCCGTTCGGAGTAGCAGCTCTCGGCGCACCGCCGCCATGTTTCCGACCCTATCTCGGCGAGTAACTCCCACAACAGCACGAAGAAATCTCATTTCAGCTGCCTGTAGTTGCGATCTTATTCTTTCGGTCAATACCCAAATTTCGTGACCATAGGTGAGAGTTGGAACAAATACTGAGTTAAAAACCGCGCTAAACTCTCCCTCTCCCTGTTACCTTCGCTCGCACAACGTTCAAAAAAATCGTTATTAGGCCTTAGCCTTGAGTGCGAGCGCAACTATAAAAAAAAAAAAAAAAAAAAAAAACAAAAAACCTCGAGGAACTCGGTCAAACGCCTTTTCCAAATCTACAAAGCAGCTTTAGATCGGTTTGGCATACTCCCAAGCCTTCTCGAGTACAATTCTTAGAGTGAAAAGATGGTCGGTTGTACTTCTGCCGTGACGAAACCCGCACTATTTATCCCCTATCCTGGATTCAACCATAGCTCTAGAACGCGCCTCCAACACCTTAGCATAGCCTTTACCGGGGACACTTACATGAGATATGCCCCTATAATTGGAGCACTCTTTTTATCACCCTTTTTGAAAAGAGGGACCAGTCTACCAATCGCTAGGTGTCTCACCGTATTCCCACGAGAATGCGACACGAGAGAGCCATAATACTCACTCTTTACCCATTGCCTTAAGCATTTCTGGCCGAACTTCATCCACACCGGCGGATTTGCCAACTTTTAGCGATCCAATCGCTAAAATGACTTCCTCCTATTAGTGCCGATCATACAAGCGGCCCTAGGAGGAAAACCTCCTGTAGCGTAGACTAGTTTACGCGACCTGTTTTGCAAGCCCATAATCTTAGCTTTATAGACCAATGGTTCTTGGATTAGTCCAATGCTGATCCTGTCGCCGTAGAGTCTTAGGCTAAAGGTGTCCGATGGAAACCTTTGGCTTGTGCAGTTTGCCCTGCAGCGCACGCAGCCCACCCATTACTTGCGATGGTAGGCCGGGTCCTTTATCCGGTATGGCTTGTTGTTGCCACGCCTGAAGTTTCCGGCCCGATGGAAGTGATCCTCTGATCTACTTCCCATCGACGATTCCCCTTGTTTGGTTTGGGGACGTTTTGTTTTTTATTTAGACGACCCTTGGTGGTCGTCAGCCCAGATGTGGCAGCGGGTTTTGGCTCGTCACTTCTTGGCGTCACTACTACAGTAGTAGGTGCAACCACCATACTACTGGCTGTAGGTTTTCCTGCAACGATTGGTTCTACATCTAAGAATGTTTTCACCTGGCTTTTGATGATCATCTTAATGATGTCAAATCGATAAGCCACTTGCCACTTGAGTTCTATTAGACTTTTTGCTGACCTCCGGAACTAAGTGCAGGAGGTCTTTCTCCTTATTTGACGACTCTCCAGTTCTGTACATATAAGCCGTCATTTTGGGAGTCCAGCGTCGCGAACACCGTTGTGATGGATAAGCCGGTGCTTTGTGGGAAGTAGCCCCGAACGATATGTGGCTTCGGGAAAGCTTCCTCTTCCACAAGCATAATATTAAGTCCACTCTTGTCCTTGATGGCCGTCAAGTTGGTTTTCATCCAATCGGCCGTAGCTGGGTTGTCACACACAAGGTATAACCAACCTGACTCGTAAGTCGATCCCCTGAAGCGAGGTTTGGGTGTCTTATCCAGCAGCTCGATGACAGCCTCCTCAACGGCTGCCATCTGCGCTGTGGTAAGGGGGATCGCTCCCAAGTCCTTGGGGACGATGCCGAGTAGCTCTTTTTATCGACTTTGTTTGTTCTTTACCTTTTCGTTAAGGCATACTGCTCATAAAGCACATGGCATAGGGATGACAACAAGGTAGTACGAGCTTGTAATACCTACTTTCAGCAGAAGTAATAGTTTGTGATGATGGTGCAAGTAATCTAGTAAAATTCATCTAAAAATTAAATTAGAAAGCTCACCATTGGCCTCATCGTTTTCGTTTATTTTCGTTTCAGTTAAGCTAAGATTCCGATTCAAAAAATGGACATCACAACACCACCACCGACCGATAAACACAGTGATGGGGACGAATACATCGTCAAATACAAACAGAATTACTACGATATATCACGATTCATAAAGAAACATCCGGGCGGATTGACTACCCTAAAAGGTCTGAATCACAGCGATATGACAGATAGGTTCATGAGGGCGCCACCACACTCCGATGCTGCCATGTATCTGATGAATGAGTACAAATTACAGGGTGACAAAACAATGACCCAGAATAGGAAGCAGGTCGCTAACGGTGATAGTAATAACAATTCATTAAGCATCAAGCTAGACGATAGCATGGAGGTGAGTTGGAAAATGTTTTTCTTTTCAGGTCTTCATACAGAAAACCTCGTTGTTTTCCAACCAATTTTTTCAACATGCTGCTGAAAATGTGCATAAAAAACGCAATATCGTATACTAATATCGTAAATGACAGAAATAAGAAACTGCATATTACTGAGGGCTGGACATTAAATGGCTGGATACTACGTTTACCAATTTCAATGATTTTATGTCGTTTACCAACTTCAATGATTTTATAAGGCAATATAGCTTTTCCTGGTTTATAGGAAGCATGTCACTTAATATCGTAAAATTCGAGAGACTTTTTTAAACTGTGTTGTTTTTCGGCACCCGGTAGGGATATATTTGAATTTTTTATCTCATTTTTTAAAGGACATCCAGTAGTTTTTAGTTATATGGGTGTTTTCGATGCTATGTAATTGAGTTTGTAAAATATGAGCGTTTTACGAGGGGCTGATAGTCTTTCTGCCTGTCGACGAAGAGTCGAGGTGAGGTGAAAAGTAATATTTTTATTTGCTTTTAGCGGAAATATACAGAATCAAGAGGGGGCAGCGAGGACGCCGTGGCGCAGGGGTTAGTGTGTTGGACTTTGACGATGAGTGAGTTCGGATCCCGATAACACCGACGCCACCGAATGTTTATTTCGCGGCGTTCCTCCTCGGCGGGGTACTGGCAAAACCCCCCGTAGTATACTTGCCGTGAAAAAGCTTCTCGACTCACGCCGTTCGGAATCGGCATTAAATTGTAGGTCCCTTTCAATCATGTGAAAAATAAAATCACACACAACATGGGTGATTGAGAGAAGCTTGGCTCTGGTCCTTCATAGGCTGTAACGCCATCAAAGAAGAAGAAGAAGAGGGGGCAGCACAAGTGGACGCCCCAAAACCATGTCGTTACCTTATCACAACTACGCATTTCCCGTTTAGCCGATATCACTGTCAATATTTTCTTTTTCCTTTCTGTTTCTATAGTTTATTGTATGTAATTCCCAAACCTCATCCGCCATAGTTGTACTTGTGGTTTGACAATATAAAGATAAAAGAACTTCGGGGCTTAAAGGTGTTTGTTCGTGCGTATGACTTATTTATGGCTTCAGTCTTATCGGATTGGTTATCTTTTGTCAAAGATTGTTCGCACTTAGGTGAATACGCAGCCAGTGCGTTGTTTACTGATAGTTGTTTTCGAATTCCACTTATCTGGGTCTAGGTTAAGTCGATGTGTAAGAGTTCACATAAACCCCACCGACAAAAAAAAAAAAAAAAGTAGGAAAACCAGGAAAGGCATCATCTCTTGAATGGGGCTTCCTCCTAATTAGGACTTCATTGTGACTAGGACCTCCATGTGATTGGGACCTCCATGTGATTGGGACCTCCATGTAAATAGCACCTCCATGTGATTAGGATCTCCATGTGATTAGGATCTCCATGTGACTAGGACCTCCATGTGATTAAGACCTCCATGTTATCAGCACCTCCATGTGATTACGACCTCCGTGTGATTAGGACCTCCACGTGACTAGGACCTCCATGTAATTAGGATCTTCATGTGATTAGAACCTCCAACTAATTAGGATCTCCATGGGATTGGGATCTCCATGTGATTGGGACCTCCATGTGATTAGCACCTCCATCTGATTAGGACTTTCCTGTGATTGGGACCTCCATGTGGTTGGGACCTCCATGTGATTGGGACCTCCATGTGAATAGGCCCTCCATGTTATCAGGACCTCCATGTAATTGGGACCTCCATGTGATTAGCACCTCCATCTGATTAGGATCTTCCTGTGATTGGGAGACCTCCAAGTGATCGGGACCTCCATGTGAATAGCACCTCCATGTGATTAGGATCTCCATGTTATCAGGACCTCCATGTTATTAGAACCGCCATGCGATTAGGACCTACGCGATTATGACCTCCATGTGATTGGGACCTCGAATTCCCATTAAGTTGTGGGATCTCTTCCTTGCAACCTAGACGGAATCCGAGAAAGACGGACTGGGTACGGTTTAGAGAAGTGCTTGATTAATCCACTCAGGCCCTATCTAAACTTAGAACGAAACAATTGGTAGAGAACGTCGTTCGTAACCTGGATAGTGCTATCACCTGTTGGTTTGAACTCGCTTGTCCTGTGAGTAAACCTCCCTGCAGGAAATTGGTACCGAGCTCCAAAGTCTCCGCAGGGAAGTCTTCTGAGTAGATCGCTCAAATCGAACTCGGAAGATGACTGGAACAAGTACACGTCGAAGTAGAAAGAATATAAGAAACTTATTCGTAAATCAAGACGATTCTTATATAACCTTCTGCGAAGAGATCAAGTCTCTGAGTGCGACTAGCAAGTTGGTTAAAGTCCTCAAACGGAGAAAACCGACAAAGCTGGATGCCTTCAGAAAATCGGATGGTACCTTCACTGAGTCTAAAGCGGAAACTCTCAGTTTACTGCTTCAGACTCATTTCCCGGGAAATCAGATCGCCATCGGCTCGTTGCACACTTCTTCAGGGGAAACTGCAACTGATACTATGAAAACAACTCGGCGTAGCTGGTATATTGCGTCGCGGGTGGTTACGACTGAAGCCATTGAATTTGCTGTGGCATCCTACGATGGCTTGAAATCGCCAGGCAAAAGGTATAAGGCAGCTGCTTCCTACTTTAAAATCAATTTTCACTGCTAGCCTAGCACTTGCTCACATACCCACTCCTTGGCGCACGGTGAAAGTAGTCTTTATTCCCAAAATAGGAAAAGAGCTCACTTGCCAAGAGCTTCAGACCAATTAGTCTAACATCCTTCCTGGCGAAAAGCATGGAGAAACTGGTAGAGTTGCACGTGCGCAAGGTTGCCCTTCGAATGCACCCTCTTCCGGAGATGCAACATGCTTCTCAGCGCGGAAAATCCTACGAGACTGCGCTTCAAAACCTAGTTGGGAGAATTGAATGCGCGCTCGAAAGAAGGAGGGAGGGAGCTTTTGATAACGTAACATTCGACAGCATGTCCAATGCGGCCAGACATCATGGCGTAGATGAAGCACTGGTCTTGTGGATCAAAGAAATGCTTGTCCACAGGACATTGACCGCTGATGCAGGCCTCGACCAATGTGTCAAATCCGGCGTAGACAGGGGTTGCCTGCAAGGTGGCGTCCTGTCTCCGCTGTTATGGTGCCTGGTCATCGACTCTTTGCTTGAGGCTCTCAATTCCTCTGGAATCTATGCCCAGGCCTGTGCGGATGATGTCGCCCTTCTTTCTGTCGGCTCATGCTTATCGACTAAGATGGGCAGTCAAGCACAAGCGGCGCTAAGTGTGGTCGATGATTGGTGTACCAGAAATGGGCTGTCGGTCAGTCCTCTTAAGACCGATGTCGTTCTCTTCACGAGAAGGAAGAAAAATACTGATATGACTCAGCTGGTACTAAAAGGCGCTTCCATCTCGATATCCAAGGAGGCTAAGTATCTAGGAGTCATCTTAGATAGCAAGCTCTCAGCGATAGACTGAGCTATGCACTGATGTTAGTGGATAACTGGGTCTAGGGGCGAGGCCTGGGAGTAAATCCGGCGAAAACAGAGGTAGTACTCTTTACAAGGAAAAGATCTGTTTCAAGATACACGTACCCCCGTATGAATGGTATAGATCTGATCCCTGGCAAATCTGCCAAATAACTTGGCATAATCTTGGACTCCAAGCTTAGTTGGAGAGAAAATATTGAAGAAAGAATCAAAAAGGCCTACGTGGCACTATATTCGTGCAAGGTAGCCTTTGGAAAGATATGGGGTATAAGACCGAGGTTAGTACATTGGTTGTACACTGCGGTGGTAAGACCTATTCTAGTCTATGGCTCGGTTGTCTGGTGGAAAGCATTTGAGAAGAAACGTTATCTTCAGAGTGTGTCAAAAGTTCAAAGGGCAGGCTGTCTGGCGGTGACGGGATCTATGAAGTTCACACTAACAGCGGCTCTCGAAGTTATGCTGAACCTCCCATCGCTGGACGCGAAAGCGTCGCAACCAGAACTGCGCTAAGACTACAGGAATCCGGTCTCTGCAAAAAGAGTCCTTACGGACATGCGTCAGTCTTGGATCGATGGGCCGTCTCAAGATTCAGGACCGTAACGGACTATATCACCTGCGAGAGGAGATTCTCTATTAGAATTCCCTCCAGGGAGGAATGAACAATCTACACCGACGGATCCAAAATGGATGTTGGCAGAGGTGCCGGAGTCTATTTTGAGTTTCGGGATATACATCGCTCCTATAGGCTCGATGATGAATGCAGTGTCTTCCAAGCTGAGGTCTTCGCTATCAAGCAGGCGGCAGACTTGATCAGCAGAGAGAATCTCTCAGGAAAAAGGATCAACATCTATTGTGACAGCCAGGCAGCCATTAAGGCTTTGGAGGCAGCATGGATAAGATCCAAATTCATCAAACACTGCAAAGAGAAGTTAGAAGAGATATAGAATGTAAACGAGGTGTAACTTTGCTGGGTACCTGGTCATGTGAATATCTCTGGAAACGAGAGACGGACAAGCTGGGTAGGCTGGAATCAAGTGCAAACTTTGCGCAGATCTCAGCTGAGACCAAAACACCACTCAGTGCGCTCTACAGGGAGATAGAGACGGAGTCACTTAGATACATGCGCAACGGCGAGATCGACTTGGCCCGTCTATAATAAGAAACCATGCAGCTCGCATGCAAGGCCAGCCCTAGAATGACTTCTGCAGAAGCTGCAGGGACGAAGAGGAAGTTGAATCCATTCGTCATCTGCTGTGCGAATGTCCGGTGCTGGCCCAAAAAAGCAATATATTCCTAGGAAGATACTTCCTTTCGGGGCTAGAAGAGGTAGGTAACATTGGGCTGAACAGAATAGTAGGATTCTTATCCTCGTCTGGATGGTTCAGCTCAACGGTAAATGTCTGGGTATCAACTGGTTAAATAAATCAATTGGGCACAATGGACTCTACGTAGTCTAAGTGAGCCTTGACTTTTCGTCAATAGGGCACCCACGTACCTAACCTAACCTAGATAGCAAGATTCTCTGGTCAAAGCATGTTGAGCCAAAAACCACTAAAGGGTTGTCAGCTTTTTGGCAATGCAAATTAGCTTTTGGCAAAACATGGCGTTTACCACCGGCAAAGGTCCTCTGGATCTACACGGCAATGATAAGACCTATAATCTCATATGCATCGGTTGTCCGGTGGAACAGACTACAACCCAGACACGTCGTAGCTTATTTGACCAAACTCCAAAGAACGGTTCATCTCAGCTGCACGGGGGCCTTCCCCAGCACGCCGGGCGCTGCTCTTGATACTATGATGAACCTTCAGAGAGTGTGCCCGGAAAGCCATGTCTCGTCTGAAGAGAAATGGCTTTTGGTACAACTCGCATAGGAATAACAGTGTGTGTGTGCGCAAGATTTGTCCTGCGACCCCTGTCTAATGGACATGCCTTCTGACGCCTGATATCCTATTGCGCCATAATTTCACGGTCGAGTTTCCATGGCGTTAGGATTGGCTCTGGCTGGATACTGAACCTGAATAGGATAGTCTTCGCATTTTCACGGATGGTTCCAGGTCTAGTCGGGGGTCCGGTGCTGGGGTCTTCTTTGAGCGCGAAAACATCCGACTGCGCTACTCGTTAGGAAAATATGCGTCTGTCTTCCAATCAGAGTTATACGCAATTCTAATGGCCATGCACTATGTTGTGAGGCACAGGTGAAGGGGGAAACGCATATGCGTCTGCAGTGACAGCCGAGCTGCACTCAAAGCTGTGTGCAACCCCTTAACTAGCTCCAAATAAGGGCTTGAACCCAATTCCTTCTTGAACAGAGTCTGTAGAATTAATTCATTAAGGCTTGTATGGGTTCTAGGCCACTCTCGGATTCCAGGAAATGAAATTTCTGATGAACTCGCCAGAATGGGTTCAGAGGAGAGCTTTTCAGGACCTGAACCCGCTCTAGGTCTACCTGCGTCCACGGGTAATTCCCACATTAACGACTGGGCGTTTAATACACACAACCGTAGATGGAGGAATTGTCCAGGATGCAGGATGACATCCTGATGTCTGCAAGAAATGCGCAGCATTCCTCCTGTCTTTAAGGAGAATCGACTGCAGAAGACTTGTGCGAGTCATTACGGGCCATAACACTTTTGCTAAGCATCTGTGTGCATGGCATAAGCGAGACGCCTGTCTGTGCTGCATGTTGCGAGGATGACAGTGCAGAGCATTTTCTCTCTTACTGTCCCGCGTTTGCTCGCGCACGGTGGCACACCCTTGGGGCCGACGTGGTGTGCTCTTAGCTCTACATCACCGCATCTACATCCATCCATGTGATCAGGACCTCCATCCACGGCAATGTCACTCAATTTGAATGTGCTTGCGTGGGTATAATAAGTTAGTCATCAACTACACCGTCATTCGATGGGGAATTCAATCAACTGCCCCCCGAAATACCTATTTGGTATTGATTACGCTCCAGATAAGACTCGACGGTCTATTTCCCAACCAAATACACCCAAAACCTAATCAAACACAGAATCTTATCTGGGATCTGGTATCGAGCAGCGCCAACAGGTGTCAATGACAATTCAAACAGCTCAGCCAGTGTTTACCAGTGAATCGTAGGAATGCGGCGATAAGATAAGCAAACGGCTTTCGGCGCTATAACCGATGAGAACAGAAGCCTTCCCTCCCATTCATTTATCGTACTTAAAACAATTTATTTTGCACTGTCATTGGTCGAGACAAAAATCACAGTAAGTCAACCACGAAAGAGAACCTACAAGCCGCGCTCGTCGGGCGGATGCTCAACAAGGAAGCTCTAACTTCATGTAAACCTTTGGTTTGGAAAATATTCGAATTTCAGCTTCAAGTTCAGTCAGAATGCGCTCGATTTCGGCCTTACGCGTACGCATTCGGAGAGTTTGGGTCGTCATCGGCATGTGATTGAGTTCGTCGACTAAGTCTTGGAATTCTAAAAGGAGAAAATGTGCGGCATGAGACATGGAAGAGATTCGAGTGCAATTGTACTTTTTTGTGCGGATGCAAGGGTAGATTTTCGTTCGGTTTCGGCGACGGGCGCATAACCAGGTGGGCAATTCACATCTCTCTGAAGTTCGTGCTGTCGCTGAAGCTCTTTATCGAGTTTTTCGCGCTCCAAATACTTTGGCAGCGGAACATTTTGACGATCTGCAACCGAGATGGTAGAGGAATAAGGATGTGTACGTCATGATGTATATGTAAGGGATGGGACTCACCACCAAGCTCATGGGGTCGTCTTTGGCTTCGTCTGGAAGTAAGTTGTGTGCTGCTTCGTGCACTCGGCGGTGGTGCTTCGCAGTCAATGCGGAGACTTTGTAAATCTAAGTCACGGTCATTGTAGTCACGTCCGCACTGACTGGCAGTCTCCGATGCGACCGCGCTGTTTAGATAGTTTTCTCGTTGACCAGTAGCTTCGCGTGGTGTTTTGTCACGTTGAACTTCAACCGAAGAACATCTGGAAGTAAAACAGTCGCATTTAAATCAAGCACATAAGCATCGTTATACAATACCTCTTCAGCGCCTGATAGAGGAACTCCTCGTCGACAATATCGTCCGTTTGCACCTCTCGACTGGACATTGCAATTTTCTCTTTGACCGTCGCCACAGATCGCCCCGAATTCAGTGGTGCCCCGGTACTCCGGTAATCACCCGAATTTCCACTAATCGGTCGTCCGCGCGACATGACCCCAGCCTTATCCAACGACCTGTTTCGTTGTTGTCTCTGTAATTCGGTCAACTTTCGCTCCTCTTCAGCCCTCAATTGTTGTTGGCGACTTGAACTCCTTTGCAGCTCTTTCAAGTGCATTTTATTTTCACGAAGAAAATTTCGTTTCGGCTGAGATTCTACGAAGGGAGTGATCAATTGAAATCGTTTTTTGTTTTTATTTTTGATTTTCGGTTTCTCTGGCAACTGCTGTCGCCACTTACTTGGTTCCGGGAATACACCCTTCAGTGTCGGTAGCATTATCAATTCTCAGTGAATGGTTTGATTGAATTGTTTAATGAAATCTCGGCGCTGGATTATCGTCAGATTCGGTTAATTTACGTTTTTTTAAAAATTAAATTCTGTAACCACCGGCCCACAATGCGGGTTCGTTGTTGTTGCTAGTAAAACAAATCACCAGGGAAGAGTTCCGAAAATGTCACTCTCATTTGTGATTGTCATTGAAATGTGGTATATTCACAATAGGTAGTTGTAGTTTTTTTGATAAAACATTTATGGAATTTTAAAAATGAAATGAAAATTAAATTTTTTTTTCAATTTTCTTACAGCACCTAGTCGACTGGGATAGGGCGATGTTGCCGCAGATCTCAAAAATCACCCGCCACTACGACGAATGGGTTCATAAGCCAGTCGACCGGCCACTACGTCTCTTCGGACCATGGTACCTGGAGATGTGTACCAAAACCCCTTGGTGGGTGGTTCCAACGTTTTGGATTCCCATCATCCTGTACTGCATCATCGGCCGATTCTCCGAGAGTTGGAACCAAGCCGAATATGGAAAGGTAGATCAGTAATTTCCTTTCAACAATGAGAATTCATACATTCACTTCGCTAGACCGTGGGACTATCACTCTATTTCGCCTTTGGCATCCTCGTGTGGACACTCCTGGAGTATTCGCTCCACCGATGGCTCTTCCATATGGACACGAAGAACACCCAAAGCAGCGTTATATGCACAATTCATTTCTTACTTCATGGCCTTCATCACAAAGTGCCATTCGATCCCCAACGACTAGTCTTTCCTCCATTGCCCGGCGTAGTACTCGCCACAACCATCTATCTACCCCTCAGCTATCTGCTACCCAACCCCAGAGTCGTCCTAGGTGGCGCGCTCTTCGGTTACCTATGCTACGACCTGATACACTACTACCTGCACTACGGCAGTCCAACGATGAGGCACTTGTATCACATGAAACGCTATCACTATCAGCATCACTTTGCCCACCAGGATAAGGGCTACGGCATTAGCAGCCCACTCTGGGACTTTGTCTTTAACACACGAATCCGGCTGAGGAGACTGCGATACACGCTCAAGTGGAAATGAAGCCCATTTCCCCTCGCCACTTGACCTGATTAGGATTTAAGCTTCGAAAACGTAAACATAGTTGCGCGCAAACCATAAAACCCGAACGAGGCTAGTAGCTCTATTGACGCTTGTGCGTCGCGTGCCTTGTGTTTTGCCACTTTTGTAGAAAATACAAATTTATATCTAAGTGATGTCGGATTTGTTGTTTTATTAGGAATCAGGGGTCAGCAGAGAGAAGCGTTAGCGATATATAGCATCTTGTTCGTTAAGGATTAAGACTAATGGACCGGACGATGACAAGTGAAATAAATAGAAACTTACGACCTAAGCGACTTGATTTCTACGTCTAACAATACTTCGGTTAATACAAAACGAAACGAAACAACTCGACACGACGATATGTAATCCGCTATTCCTCTGGCAATTGCGGGAACAGACAACATCATACATCGCTCTTCTGTGACTTTTGCATCACCTGACGCAATTGTGGGAATGAACTCTTCGGCTGTGGCGGATGTAATCGTATGCAAAGATTGATGAACGGCTCGTAGAGTGATGCACGTTCCATGGCATTCACCGTGTAATGCTTAATTCGCTCTCGTGCACACCAGCTATTCGCTCGACTCAGTATCGCATCGATGGGATCCGGTGACGATGGTGGAGATTCAAGTTTTTTCCCAGCACCATTGCGAGAACGCATATTAGCCAATACGATAATGGCAACTTCCTTTTTCTCCTTGTTCTTGTCGATGTCCGTTTTGATGTCATCCAACATGTCCAGGCTCGACGGATCGCTTGGATCGTAAACCAGAACAAATCCATCGGGAAAGTAAAGATAATGCCGCGGGAGTTGAGCTTTTCCCTGAGAAATTCACATCGTCACCGAAAGTGAAATCAACTTTCTATTGTTTACCTGCAGGCCAGCTGTATCGTAGATTCGTAGAGATTCCCTTGGACCGCGACCAGTGTCGACACTGGCCACATAAATATCCTCAATCGTCGGAAGAATTTCCTAAACGAATTGATTGAAAAACAGTATCATTGGAACCATAGAGATCTCACCGATTCCGTGGTAATGTTTCCATAAATCAATTGTTCAATGAGTGCAGTCTTGCCCACGCCTTTCATGCCACACACGAGCACTTTTCCCGACTTTCCCACTTTTGTTGTAAGCATGACGGAGGAGATTATAAAGGATTAGAAGGTGCTTTGAAGGATTTTAACTATTTTGCATAGTTTACTTGTGGAATTGGTTAAATTGTAAACAATTTTCCAATCGTTTCTTTGTGATGCAAGTCAAAATGACGTTTGTGTTGAATTGACAGTTCGATGTGGGCTGACAGTATCAACGGTGTTGCCAAGTGCTCTGATTGTGGTTGATAGAATGTATTTGGAGAAAAAGCGTTAATAACCAAAAATGTGCCGAGGAATTTTAAATTGTGGATCGGAATTTGCGGTTCAACAGTTTTAAGGCAAATTCAATTAATAGCTGAAGTCACCAAGGCAATGCATGAGATGAGCTACAAAATACACCCCATAAGATCAGATAAGCGGCATTCATTCCGTGGACAAGCTTTTTAACGTTCCTTAAGCTTTAAAAGTACCCAGCAAAGGCTACTTAGACATAAGCTGTAAGGAGTCTCCTCTGTTTAGGAACAAAGTTTTCAGATATGTAAGGCAAATAATTCTAAGAAAATACGGGAAAAGTATAAACGAGCCAGAAATGACTGCAATACCCTCATCCAACGAACCAAATTAAAATGCGAACAAAAATAGAGGCGTGAAACCCTTCAATGTCCTAAAGAAATTTCTGGTCGTTTATCAAAAATATCAAAAACTCTCCCTCGTGTTCTGTATCAATATTTATCCGCAACGGCATTCCAGTTGTCACTCCCGCAGCTCGCTGCATGCTCTGTGTCTCCATTTGTATGAGAGTGCGTCAGTTCTACCATGGGACAGTTCCTCTTTCGTACTCGTACAGTTGCGAGGTTACAGACCGACGTGGTCTTGGGTCTTAACCACGTAGCAACTCCAACCAGCACGGTCTCTCGCCAGCCGTCTCCAGTCACGCACGCCAAGTTGGATGATGTCCTTCTGCACTTGTGTGCGCCATTTGAGTCGAGGGCGTTCTCTGATGCATTGTCCCAATAGCTCGAATCCGAAGATTTTTCAGGCTGGAGCTATGTGGTCCATACTCTCTACATAGCCTAGCAATCTTAAGTGTTGTGTCCGTGGGCGCTTAAGCAGGTACATGCCGCCATACAGCCCTTAGAGCTCGTGGTTGAATCTTCTCCTTCAGGTTCCATCAACGCGAATAGGACCAAGGATCGCACGCGGAACTTTTCTCGAAAAAAGACCAAGAGCTTCCTCAGCCGCTTTCAATAGCGTTCACACCCCTGCACAATGCCAGTTTGGTTTGGTTTTTCGGGATAGGGCTCTGTTATTCAGTTGATTTTTGAGCCCAAAAAACAGCGATTGGCAAGAGTTACTCTGCCTTTAATCTCTTTACAGATGTTGATTGTATTCGTTACTGCGGATCCAAGGTAGAACAAAAGTCCTTGACTACATTGAAGTGTTTGCTGCCCATTGTGGTACTCTGTTTGAGGCGTCGATGTACTTCGTTTTGCCCTCATTTACCGTCAGATCCGTTTCAGTTGCCTCCGCTTTAATGCCAGCCAACACCTCATTGACGGCCCGCTGCGTCAGACCAATCACCTCAATATTACTGGCGTAAGCTAGCAGTAGACCGCCAGGACCTTCGCCGATTAAGTTTCCCTCAAGCTCTCTCAAGTCCCGATGCAATCTACACAGCATAGAACAGCAATGGGGTCGTTGTCAGAACGCCATCAGAGAGGCCGCCTCAGATGTACTCGGTTTCAAGCCACCACCTTCGAGAAACCCCTGATTTGATGACGAATGTAGACAGGCCCATGTAGAGAAACAGAATGCATACACGGCTACACTGCATCGACGGACGAGAGCTGCCCGCGAGCTCTATGAACAGAAAAGGAGGGAGGAGCATGCGCTTCTGAGAAGGAAAAAGAAGGAGCACGAGAAACGCGAGATCGAGGAGATGGAGAGATGTTACTGCAGAAACGACGTTCGAAAATTTTACCAAAAAGTAAAACGAACATGCCAAGGCTATAAATCCATAATAGAGGAGTCCCAGTCGATGCTAAGATTGTGGAAATAGCACTTCTGCAGACTGTATAACGGCGATGGACGAAGACGAAAGAGAATCCCGTCCACCCGACCTAGACGATGTTACGATAGCGATATCGAAACTTAAGTCTTATAAAGCTGCTGGAGCAGACGGACTTCCCGCTGAACTATTTAAAGCAACTGGTCAGGAATATGCATCAACTCATCTGCAAGATATGGGGGGAAGAATGCATGCCCGACGAATGGAGTCTCAGCATCGTTTGCCCGGTCCATAACAAAGGAGACCCCTATGACTGTGCCAATTACAGAGGGATAAGTCTCCTGAACATCGCGTACAAGAACAACACCGACGTCTTGGTCAGAACGTCGCCTTCGGCAGCTATATTTTTGAAGTAGTCATGGACTTCGTCTACCTTGGCTCGATAGTGACAAGCAGCAACGACGAATAACTCTTGCCAACCGCTGCTTCTTTGGGCTCAAGAGGCAACTGAGTAGTAGAGCCTTCTCTCGAAAAACTAAGGTATACCTCTACAAAACCTTAATCATCCCGGTCCTCCTCTACGGCGCTGAGGCTTGGACTTATTCAAAAGTGGATGAAGGGGCTGGGCGTTGCGAGAGGAAAATTCTACGTGCAATATTTGGTCTCGTTTGTGTAAACGGAGAGTGGAGGAGGAGATTAAACCAAGCGACATCGGCCTAAATAGACGTTTTCGACGTCTGAGACGGCTGGGCCATGTATAGCGAATTGACATCACCGCTCCGACCAGAAGAGTCTTCGACACTAACTCCGAGGGACGACGCAGCAGAGGACGACCGCATCTAAGGTGGCGCGCACAGGTACAAAGGGATCTTAAATAACTGGGCGTGCGGCACTGGAAGCGGCTGGCCAAAGATCGTGCCGGCTGGAGAGGCTTGTTTGTTGAGGGCCTGGTTCACCCCGAACTGTAGCGTCATCTAAGTAAGTAAGCTAGTAGTTGAACGGACTTTTGAAAGAACGTGTCGCTAGTGCTTTGGGAGCTTCGTACGATGTTCTCAAGTATGATGTTAAAAAAGTCATTTGAAAGCGCGTCACCCTGCCTAAAACCTTTTTTGTCAGTGAAGGTCTTGGTAAGTTTGTTATCGACTTTGATGGGTCAGCGGGAGTTTTCGAGCGTCATCCTACACAGTTTGACGAGTTTGGTAGAAATGTCAAGGCTAGACATGGCTCTGTATAGCTCATCCCGATGCACGCTATCATATGCGGCCTTGAATTCGACAAGTAGGTGGTGAGTGTCGATCCGCAATTATTGAGTCTTATAAAATCGGTCTTGAATAAAATCAGAATTGAATGCTTCCAAAACAGAGTGCTGCCTTCTCTCGTCCAAGCCATTATCCATGAATAGCACTTGCTTTCTATCCGGAGTATGTGTGCCACTAACAATAACGATCCCATATATATTCCGTGTCTCCAATAGTGCTGCGAAACGCCTTCCTATACAGATGCATGATCTCTTGGATATGGCCACTATCTATAAAGCCTTCATTCGCCCTAAATTATACTCTACACTCATGTCCAGCAAAGTTCTGCTATACAGAAGTCAAGGCCGCGCGATAAAACTGATAGGAGACCCGAGCACCACCAAATCATTAGATCGTTGGAACATCGCAGGAAAGTCTCTTGCCTTTCCCTTCTTTGTTGATACCACACAGAAAATACCCTGAAGAGATAGTCAGTTACATTCCGTGCCTTCAACAATGTTCCTGCACACATGTCTCGTTAGAAATGCTCACCAATATACCCTGAAGCTCGCTTTCGGACGTGCCGTCAAATATAATGAATCTTTCCTTAACCGAACCATACTAATCAGGAATCCCTTGCTGAATCCGGTTTTTTTAATCTTTACCTTCGGCCCGCACTATGTAGACGACATAGGAAATAAGGTGGTGAATATTGAGTGCGGGCTTATAAAATCAAAAGATCAAATAAACTGAAGTTGGCAGCACTCCTTCTTACGCCACATGACATGCTTTGGCACAGCATTTTCTACTGTCATTTGAAAACGTGCTCTCAACCAACAGCGTGGTCAGCGTGATATTCGATTAACAAATTAACCGACAAGTTCCCGTACGTAGCGCCCTAAATGAAAATGAGTCAAAAAACTAAAACAAAGTCACCGGTAAAGGGCGAGCATGTCAACAAGTTGGACAGAAAATCAAAGCCGCCATTTAAAAAAGGTAAAAAACCAAAATCGATCAAAAATCCCAGCAATCGATTCATCTCGAACGCCAAGGGATTTGCAAAGAAAGGTAATTTCGGTCGTGGGACAAAAGTCGAGGAAGAGGATTTCAATTACTACATCGGCATCCTGGACGCTCTCCAGAAACCGACTACCGACGCGGAAGAGAGAGGTAAGATTTTAATTGATCCATGTGAATCGGTCGTGCCTTCACAACACGCGTTTTCCTTTCAGTGACCATGGCAAACAACGTTCTCGAGAACACCCTGGGCAAGGAAGTGCATCTCGCCTCGAACCAGGTTATCTCGCGAACCTTAGAAACCCTAGTCGGCTTCGCGGACCCCGAACACCTGGAAAGATTTTTCAAAGTGTTCGGCGAAGACTTGCGCCCCATCTGTTCGAACCCATTCGCATCGCATGTGCTCCAGAAACTAGTGCAAATCGCTTTCGTTCGAGCTCTGGCCGAACATAAAATCGACGACGACAATGAATCCCAATCCAAGCGGCCAAAATCCGATTACGTTACTGATCTCAAGTATAACTTGGGCGCAGAGTTTTCCGAGGAACACCGATCCAAATGCTCGGAATTCGTGCAACGTGTAAGCAAGTTTCTCCTCAACAACTTGGAGGACTTTGTTTGGGATTCTTGCGGAAGTCATCTCATCCGTACGTGTGTGATGAGCTTGTGTGGAGTCTATTTGCCCAAAACACAGATTGTCAAGGGTAAGCAGCAATTACAACTCGCCGAGCACATGAAGGGATCCAAGGCTGGGCACCATAAAGGTGAATTTCATTTGATGAAGACGATTTTCCAAGTGCCATCGGAATGGATTGAATTGATGAAAGAGTTCCCGTCACGTCTGGGAATGTGGCCACAGTTCCCTGCATTACCCTACAAAGATCAATCTTCTGCTTTGGTCGGCGTGATTTGTGTAGCTCTTTCCCATGGAGACAAGAATACACTAAAGCAATTTGGAAAGAAACTGCTGACGGAGGCTTTCGTACACGTAATTGTGCCCAAGTCTCTAGTTATGGACAACAAGCCCAGAAAACAAGAAGAGGTAAAGAAGGAGAATATTAAGGAGGAAGAGGAGACTGAGGATGACGACGAAAAATCATCTAACGACGAAGGGGATGAAGAAGAAAACAAAAAACCAAACGAAGATGCCAAAGAAGCAGCGGATGATGACGACGTTCCATCAGTGTTTAAAACCCAAACGAGCGTACATCTCCTTGAAACTTTGATATCCGTCGCTGGCCCAAAACTTCTTATAGAAATCTACGAAAATCTCTTCAAGGGCCGCCTTGTCGACCTTGCCAAAGGCAAAAAGACCAATTTCTCCGTTCAGAAACTCCTGAACTACATCAAGGACAAGGAGATCTTTGAAACTATCTTCGACGAGCTCATCAAACACACCGAAGAGCTTATCAAAATTGGCAATGTCGGTGTGATTAGCGCTCTTTCTGGAACGTGCATTCGTCTCAACACCAAACAAGCTGCCTTTATCACATGGTTGCAAACAGCTCTACACTGTTCTCCATCGGCTGGAGCAGAAAACTCCAAATCCCTTTTTGCCTGTCTGCTTAAAATGGTACCATACGAAGTCCTCCCATACGACAAGAAACATTACGTCGTCCTTCACGGCTCACTCATCATTCAGGACATACTGCAGTACAATAAGCCAATCTTCCTGGTCAATTGTATCCTCGAAACAGAACCGAAGAATCTTGTAATGACCTTCCAACTACCCAACGGCTCACACATCGCCGACGTATTCGTCCAGAGCAAATTTATTGGCGAAAAGTCACGTGAAAAATTGATCAAACACCTGGAGGGTTTCTATACCGAGCTGGCGACGACACGTTGTGGTTCAAAAGTGCTAGAGAAGCTCTTCCATGCTGCCAACGATGTACAGAAAGTGAAGATAGCCAAGGAACTCATTTCGAAGGAGAAGAAATTGAAAGCGACTATGTTCGGGCGAATCATAGCCGACGTGCTGAGACTGGATACGTTGAAATTGAGTCAGGATCAGTGGAAGGCCTCCTGGACAGCAAAACGGAGCGCTGGAGAAGAGATTCTGAAGGCGGTGAACAAGAAGAAGAGGACGACGTCATCTTAAATTACTTTTTTTGTATTTTGTATTTCTATAGACACAGATACACCTTTATTTTAAATACATACGTATGTATATGTAGTCGTGTATTGAAGTTCTTCAAATGCGTCTTTATTTAAACATTTTGGGCTGACCTTTGTCCAATGGTGGGACGGGATTCTCGTGCTCGAACAATGCATTACGCTTTTTACTTCCACTTTACGGAAGGTGCATTGAGTTAAATTTGCCCCTTCCACGCTTTCGTTCCGTGTGGTTGAGTTTGTTTTGGTGGCGTTACAGTTCGTGAAGGGCAAGAGCCAAGCTTCTCTCAATCACGCATGCTGTGCGTGATTTATTTTTCCCATAGGTGAAAGGGACCTACAGTTTAATGCCGATTCCGAATGGCTTGAGTCGAGAAGCCTTTTCATGGCAAGTATACTACGGGGGTTTTGCCAGTACCTCGCCAAGGAGGGACGCCGCGAAATAAGCAATCGATGGCGTTGTGGTTATCGGGATCCGAACTCGCTCATCGTGCGTCAAAGTCCAACACACTAACTACGGCGCAATAGCTTTTCCAAAAATCGCATCTATCCTCTGATCACATTGCGATCGAAGGCAGACACTCGTCCAGCATCCTAGATGTCCGAACCTTTCGGGGAGCCAACATCGACTCAGACCATTACCTTGTTGTAACCAAGGTACGGATGCGAACTTCTCGGAATCAACGAAGTCGAGTAAGAACACCAAAATCTAATGTCGGAAAGCTGCAATCGCAGGAGACGGCCAGGAACTTCGCCGATCAAGTCGCCCTCAAGCTCTCTCAAGTCCCGATGCAATAATCTGCACAAAACATAGAACAGCAATGGAGACGTTGTCAGAACGCCAGCAAAGAGCCCGCCTTCGATGTACTCGGTTTCAAGTCACCACCTCCGAGAAACGCCTGGTTTGATGACGAGTGCAGACAGGCCCATGTAGAGAAACAGAATGCGTACATGGCTACACTGCATCGACCGACGAAAGCTGCCCGCGAGCTCTATGAACAGGAGGAGCATGCACGAATGAGAAGGAAAAGAAGATCGAGGTGATGGAGAGATGCTATTGCAGGAACGACGTTCGAAAGTTTTACCAAAAGGTAAGACGAACATGCCAAGCTAGAGCAGAAGCCTGGAGGGATGAGCACGGATAGTGAAGTCACAGTCGATGCTGACTTCAGCCTGAAACCGTTCGTGGACAATCTGGTAGGTTCCTACCAAATATTTACACTACGGAAGATCTTGGAGAAGACCCATGAGTTCCATGTCGAGACGCACCATCTTTTTGTCGACTTTAAAGTCGCATAAGACAGTGTTTATAGAGACGAGTTGTACAGAGCCATGTCATGTTTTAACATTCCCGCCAAACTCGTCAGACTGTGCAGGATGACTATGGAGAACTTTCGCTACTCCATTAAGGTCGGAGGTGAACTAACCGAGACCTTCGATGTTAACCCTAGAAAGCTAATGTTCGTCAAAATGACGAACATCCAGCAAATATTTCCTTTTCCCTTCTTTATTGTTTGGCTTACATAATAGTGCTTTCGCGCCAACTCAGTCACTGTTGGTCTGTCTCGCGTAGTGGATGTGTTTTGCTCGTAAGTGTTATTGTTTTTGATATATGTAGAGTGTACTCGTCATTTTGACGAATGGTTAGCTTATGTGTAACTTTTACAAATTTTGTTTTCATACAGTACGGTGATTTGAACAATGGCTACGATGTCGTTTGTTGCGGATGATAGAATAGTTCCTAAGGATGATGAAGACAACTCAAATGGTGATTTTTCTGATAGTGAGAGTGAAGACGGTTTATTGATTGACGAAGTGGAAAGCGATGCTCAAGACGACGCTTCCGACTCTGGCGAAGATGAACAAGAGAATTCTTTAGTCTCCAATTGCATTGTGAATTTGTCGCAGACCAAAATTCGAGGTAAGAACCGTCACGTTTGGGCTACTCGGAAAGGACAATCTTCTTCTCGAACTTCTGCGATAAATATTGTCCGCATGGCTAGAGGACCAGCCCGCTCACTCAAAAATATGACAAATCCTCTCGATTTATTTGGATCATTTATCACAAAAGAAATTTGTGAAGAAATTCTTAAATGGACCAACGTCGAAATATCCATAAAGAAGCGTAACTATAGTGCCATCACATCAATCCAAAACGATTTATGCATGAAGGAACTCAATGTTCTCTTTGGTGTCTTATTGTTAACAGCTGCGTTGAAGGACAACCACCTTACAAGCGATGAGTTGTTCAACACAGCTTTGTGTGGTAACCGATTCATTGCATGTATGAGTCGAGAAAGGTTTGATTTCCTCATAAGATGCCTAAGGTTTGATGACAGGGAATCGAGAATACAAACCATACAGTCCGATCGATTTACACCAATTCGGAAAATATGGAACTTATTGATGATTCAGTGTCGAGCTAATTACATCCCTGGAAGCTACCTTACCATAGATGAGCAATTGCTTGCATTCCGCCGCGGTCGCTGCAAGTTCAAAATGTACATTCCCAACAAACCGGCCAAGTACGGTTTAAAAATTGAAATGATATGTGATAGTGGAACTAGATACATGGTTGATGCCATGCCTTACCTTGGGAAAGGGACAAACACAGAAGGCATGCCTCTTGCGGAATATGTTGTGAAGACCATTACACGCAATATCCATGGTTCCAACAGGAATGTTACCACCGATAACTGGTTTACTTCAGTTCCGTTAGCAAAACAATTGCTTCATCAACCCTACAAGTTGACAATTGTCGGAACTTTGCGAGCCAACAAAAGGGAAATCCCCGAAGAAATGAAGAACAACCGTGCAAGGCCAATCGGAACTTCGATGTTTTGTTTTGATGGGCCACTTACTCTCTTGTCATATAAACCAAAGCCCAGCAAAATGGTTTATTTACTGTCATCATGTGATGAAGGAGCAAGTGTCAACCCATCGTCAAGGAAACCAAACATGATTGAATTTTACAATGCCACTAAAGGTGGTGTCGATACATTCGATCAAATGTGTTCCAATATGTCATGCAACCGGAGGACAAACAGGTGGCCCATGAGCATATTTTATGACATGCTTAATATAGCTGGCATCAACTCATATGTTATTTATTGTCATAATGTTGGCGTATCGGGAGGTGAACCATTATCTCGAAGAAGCTACATGATACAATTGCACGAGAAACTTGTTGAACCATGGCTTAAAACTCGTCTTGAAACAACAACAATGACAAGAAAAATTAAGGACAATGGGGACAAGACCAAATATATGCTGTCATCAAAGAAAGACGCGCGACACCGACGTCTTGGTCAGAAGTCAGCTAACAACGACCCTAGCGCTGAGGTAAGACGCAGAATAATTTTTGCCAACCGCTGCTTCTGGCAAAGGACTAACAAAGGCCTCGTAGGGGTAGCATCTATCCGCCGGATGCTGGCCTTACAAATAGCGAGAAGAGCCACCGCAATCGAACATCTTGCGGCACTGTTAGAAAGTCCCATCCCCACCTCCTCGTGATGCCATCTGGATATTTCGTATGGAAATTGCAGACGGGGAAGGGCGATTAGTCGGTTGGGCTACAGCCTAGTAAGCCGTAACCGTAAAAAGAACACAAACTCCGAAACAACCACAAGCCTCGGATAAAACGGACCGGATTAATGTTGACGATGACGACCCTTGCAAAAAACGAAAAAGGGAAATGATCTTCGGCTCTGTACGTGGAGTGTTAGGTCCCTAAACAGGCCACGTGCAGCCGAACAACTTGCGGACGCCCTAGACCGCTATAAAGCGGACATAACCGAAAATGCGATGGAATGGACCGGGTATAAAGCGGATAAAAAACTGCGATATTTACTACGGCGGTTTGTTCGGATGCGGATATGTTGTTCGAGGTGGACTAAGGCAAAAAGTCCTAAGCTTTTGGCATGTGAGCGCACGCCTCATAACGATCCGTATCAAGTCTTAATTTTTTAACATCAGCTTGATCTGCGTCCACGCCCCCACGGAAGACAAGGATGACTCCGCCAATGATGAGTTCTAGGATCTCCTAGAGAGAACGTATGCCCAATGTCCCCGCTATGACATAAAAATTGTACTACGAGACTTCAATGCTAAGCTGGGTAAGGAAAGCATCTTTGAACGAGTCATCGGCAAACATAGCCTACACGACACCACTTCCCATAACGGACATATTCTGATTGATCTTGTTACGGGACGAAATCTCCTTCTAGCCAGTACGCGCTTCCCGCACCTCGATATACACAAAGGCACATGGCGGTCTTTTGATCAATCGACCATCAACCAGGTTAATCACATCGCGATCGACGTCAGACACTCCTCCACTATTCTTGATGTTCGAATTTTCCGAGGGGCTAAGATCGACTCGGACGACTATCTTGTAGTAGCCAAGATGCGCTTACGGATATCACGAACGCAACGGAGTAGAGTAAGAATACAAAGTTATGACGTCGGAAAGCTACTATTGCCAGAAACCGCTCGTGCTTTTACCGATCGCGTCTTCCTTAGGCTCTCCAATACACCTGAATCCTCCACGCTATCAATAGAACAGCAGTGGAGCCTTGAAAAGCTCTGCATCTGAAGTGTTGGGTTTTAAGGCTCCACCACGAAGAAACACCTTGTTCGATGACGAGTGCAGGAGGATTCATACAGCGAAGCAGGATGCATATAAGGCCTCGCTGCATAAAAGAACAAGAGCAGCTCGTGAGCTCTACGAGTTAAAAAGAAGGGAGGAGCATAAGCTTCTCAGAAGAAAGAAGAAAGAGCACGAGAAGCGCGCGATTGAGGATTTGGAGAGGTGTTACTGCAGGCGTGACGTTCGAAAGTTTTATCAACAGATAAAGCGAACATGCCAAGGTTATAAAGCCAGAACGGAAGCCTGCAGGGATGAGAACGGGCACCTAGTAGTAGAACCGCAGTCGATGCTGAGAATATGGAAAAACCACTTCTACAGACTGTATAACGGCGATGTTAGTCAATATACCGCTGTTAGGCTGAATGATCCATTTCTAATCGACGGAGACCGCAGAGAATTCTGTCCCCCTGACCTCGACGAAGTTAAGATGGCTATATCGAAGCTCAAGTCGAATAAAGCTGCTGGCGCAGACGGACTGTCTGCTGAGCTCTTCAAGGCAGCTGGGGATGACCTGGTTGGGAGCATGCACCAGCTCATCCGTAAGATATGGTTAGAGGAAAGCATGCCCGAGGAATGGAGTCTCGGCATCGTATGCCCGATTCACAAGAAAGGAGACCCCTCTGATTGCGCCAACTATAGAGGAATAAGTCTCTTTAACATCGCCTACAAAATCTTCTCTGCCGTTTTGTGTGAACGCCTGAAGCCTTTTGTAAATAAGCTATCAGTGCGGATTCAGGCCAGGGAAGTCCACCATCGACCAAATCTTCACACTACGGCAGATCCTGGTAAAAACCAAAGAATTTCAAGTCGACACTCACCACCTATTTGTCGACTTCAAGGCCGCATACGACAGAGTAATTAGAGACGATCTATACAACGCTATGTCTACCTTTGACTTACCTGCTAAGCTCGTCAGACTATGCAGGATGACTTTGGAGAATGCTTGCTGCTCCATCCGAATCGGTGAACACCTTACCGATAGTTTTTATGTCGGATTTAGGATAGGATTTAGCCAGGGCGATGCGCTGTCGTGTGATTTCTTCAACATCATATTGGAAATGATTGTGCAAAAATCACTGGCCAATACAAGAGGCACAATCTATTTCAAATCCTCGCAACTCCTTGCATACGCCGACGATATTGACATAATAGGTAGATCACAGCGAGATGTCAATGAGGCGTTTGCGAGTATTGAGATGGAGGCGGCGAAAATTGGTTTGGCGGTAAACGAGGGCAAAACTAAATATATGCTGTCATCAAAAAAGGACGCTCACCACCGACGTCTTGGCCAGAACGTTCGAGGTAGTTAAGGACTTCGTCTACCTTGGCTCCGCAGTGACCTGGAACAACGACATCAGTTCCGAAATCAAACGCAGAATCACTCTTGCCAATCGCTGTTTCTTTGGGCTCAGGAGGCAACTGAGTAATGGAGCCCTCTCCCGAATGACAAAGTTGACTCTATATAAGACCCTTATCATCCCGGTCCTGTTGTTCGGCGCAGAAGCACGGACACTATCAAGAGCGGTAAGGAGGCCCTTGGTCGGTTCGAGAGAAAGATTTAGGCCTATAAACGCAGACGGGGGATGGAGGAAAAGATTCAACCACGAACTTTACGGGCTGTACAGCGACATGAGATTAGTCAGGCGTCTACGGACTCAACGCCTAAGATGGCTGGGCCATGTCGAGCGAATGGACACCACAGCTCCAGCCCGGAGAATCTTTGAATCCAACCCCGAGGGACGAAGAAGCAGAGGACGGCCGCACTTAAGATGGCGCACACAGGTGGAAGGGGACCTCAGCCAACTGGGTGTGCGGCAACGGAAAAGGTTAGCAAAAGATCGTGCTAGATGAAGGGGCATGTTGGTTGAGGACCAGGTTTACCCCGATCTGTAGCGCCCGCTAAGAAGAAGAAGAATTGTGTCGTCCTGGCCGAGACGTCGGTGCTGTGCGTCTTTTTTGGTTGACAGCATATATTTCGTTTTACCTTCGTTAACCGAAAGGCCCATTTTAGTCGCTTCTGCTTCAATGCTTTCGAACACTTCATTGACGTCCCGCTGTATTCGTCTAATTACGTCAATGTCATCCGCGTACGCAAGCAGTTGCGCAGACTTGAAATAGATCGTACCTCTTGTGTTGGCCAGTGAGTCTCGTATGATCTTTTTAAGCACGATGTTGAAAAAATTACATGACAGTGCGTCATCTAAATCCTTTTTTAACATCAAAGGTCTCGGTTAGTTGGCTACCGACCTCAGTGGAGCAACCGGAATTCTCCATTGTCATCCTGCATATTCTGACGAGTTTGGTAGGTATGTTAAAAGAAACCACACTGGTACGGACCTATCAGATTATCCACAAAAGGTTTCAGGCGTTCACACAGTACGGCAGAGAAGATCTTATATGCAACGTTAAGGAGACTTATTCCCTATAGTTGGCGCAGTTATAGGGATCTCCTTCCTTGTGGACTGGGTAAACGATGCTGAGATTCCATTCATCGGGCATGCTTTCCTCCGACCATATTTTACAGATGAGCTGGTGTATGCGCCCTACCAGGTCATGTCCAGCCGCCTTAAATTGCTCGGCAGACAGGCCGTTTGCGCCCGCGTCTTTATTAGTCTTAAGTGAGGTACACACAGTCGATCAAAAGTGACACTTTTGTTGGTTGTCACTCAAAACTGATAGTGCGTACATGTGAATGATGGCTTGTCGATCAAAACTGATGAGTTGTTGGTTTTGATCGACAGTGTGTACATGAATTGTGTCATTCAAGCGTTGGACATGGATGAGAGCAGAGAATTTCCCGAAGAATTTATAAATATTTACGAGTTCCACCAATGTCTCTGGGACGTAATGTGTCCAGAATATATACGTCGGGGCAAGAAAGACGAAGGTTACCATGAATTGGTGGTTTTAATGAAAAAATACAAATTCGGTGTCCATGGTGACACTATAGTGTGTACACGAGACACTTCACTCAAAACTGACGTCACTTTTGACTGTCAATTTTGATCGACGGTGTGTACCTCGCTTTAAGCTTCGAAATTATCAGCTTCATTTCACCTACGTCAGGTGGGCGGAATTCTCTTATATCTTCGTTCGTTGTGAATTGATGATTCTGCCAGACACGGTATTAGATTAGAAGTGCCCCTTCCATATTCTCAGCATCGACTGTGACTGTACTACTAGTTGTCCGTCTTCATCCCTACGGGCTTCCGCTCTGGCTTTACAGCCCTGGCATGTTCGTTTTATTTTTTCGTAAAACTTGCGAGCGTCATGTCTGTGGTAACATCTCTCCATCTCCTCGATCTCACGTTCTCATACTCTCTTTTTTCCTTCCTTAAAAGCGTGTGTTCACCTCTCCGTTTCTGCTCATAATGTTCACGAACGGCTCTCGTCCGTCTATGTAGCATGGCTTTGTTTGCCCGTATTGCTCATCAGACCAGCGATTTCTAGTTGGCGGTGGTTTGAAACATCCCACATCAGAGGATGCGTCTCTGGTGGCGCGCTGGCAAAGCTCCCACTGCTGTTCTATGCATTATGGTGTCATCAGAATTTGCGAGAGGTTGATGGAGACTCGATCGGCAAATATCCTATGGGTCTTCTGCGATTGTAGCTTTCCGACGTCTAACTTTCGTTGTTCAGCTCGACTCCGTGCCATCCTTATTACCTTCATTTGTACCTTGGCTACAACAAGGTAGTGATCTGAGTCGATGTTGACTCCTCGGAAGGTTCGTACATCTAAAAGGCTGGAGGAGTTTCTGGCGTCGATCGCAACGTAATCAATCTAGTTGATGGTCGATTGATCAGGTGATCGCCAGGTTTCTTTGTGGATGTTAAGATGCGAGAATCGTGTGCTAGCTAGAAGAAGATAACCCCCCTCCAGGAAGTCAAGTAGCCGAGGTTCGTTCTTGGACATGGTGCCGTGTAGGCTATATTTCCCTGTGATCGACTCAGATATGTCCGCTTCGCCTACTAGTACTATTTTTATACCGTAACCGTACCGACATTGGGCACATGTTCTGTCTAGGAGATTGCAGAAGTCGTCTCTGTGTCGATTGTCCGTTTCTTGGGTAGGGGCGTGATCTCATATCAAGCTAATGTTCCCAAAATTAGCTTACATCCCGAAAGCTTAAGACTTTTTGTCGGAGTCTTCCTCGCATAAAGAACCCGCATCCGAATAAGCGTTGTTTGTTCTACTTGTAGCAATTCCCGTAGTAGATGCCGCAGTTTTTCATCCTCCTTTTGCTTAGTCCATCCTGGTCCATCGCACTTCTTGGGGTGCGGTTATATCTGCTTTACAGCAGTTGAGGGCTTGCTCTAATTGATCGCCTCCACCCAGTCTGTTAAAGGACCTCACATTCCAGGTGCAGACTCTCAAGTCCGCTAGTAGTTTGCAGGGGTCGTCAGCTTTGTATCCGTCAGTATCCGAGGCTGTGGTTGTTTCGGAACAAGTGGCTTGTTAAGATTTGTATTATATTCCTTACACATTCTAGTGAGTTGACACTAAGTGTGCAAACAGACAGGTCATGTTAAGATTTGTATTGTATTTCTCACGCATTCCACTGAGTTGGCACTAAGTGTGCGAACAGACATTACTGGGTCACTCACGAATATCGGGTTTCCTTGCTACAGTAGTGTCTGTTCCCACACTCGAGCTCGATCCAGTGAAATGTAAAAAAAATATTGTACTGTACAAAAGTAGTCTTGGGTGAACTATCGGCCAGGTTGGACCGCTATTAAGAAATAAAGTTTTATATTGTTATATTTGAGTTGACTATTATTCAACATATATTGGCGACCGTGACAGGACGCTTTGCTAACGTTTAGCAACACCTGTGTGAAAAGTACAGTGCATCAAATAACGAACAAAGTGCAGTGAAATTAAGGAGTGAAAAATAAAAAATAAAAATGTTCAAGTCTCCAATGCAAATTGAGGATTACGCAAGCCAACAAGAAAGGATTGGCGAGGAACTCTGTCGACTGACGCGCAACTATTGGAAGGACGGTGATATAAGAAAGTCTCCATCATACTTGGCCGAGCGCTTAGCAACATTGGAAAGTCTATGGAAAGAATTTGATGACACTGATAGTCAGATTCGAGAGACATTTCCCTCTGAATTGGAACATCCCTACTTCAAAAAGGATTACTATGAAGCAGTGCGCAAGGTAGCAGATCGCATGCGAGATGATATCGAGCGTCGACTCACATCACAATCAAAAGACCAACCAACATTCGAGGAAGAACAGGATTTAGAGCAGGAATTAACTGGTGAAGCCAAGCAGCAAGGGGCGGTTTCCAAGCAGAAACCAGCATTACCAACCGCTAATTCGCCTCCAACACAGCAATCTACAAAGGGTACAATGAGTCAAAAGGATAGGTTCCAATTGTTGATGAACATCCTAAGAAGATCATTGGACAAGTGTGTAGTGGAGGCGGCGGAGGTGCATACAGAGCACTTCTGTCAAATAAAGACAAGAACAATCCAACAGAACTGGGATGAGATAACGCTTCTCTACAGAAAGGTCGAAGAGCAACTAACCAGTGAAGAACTCGAGTGCTATTTCGGGATGCAAGAGCGAGTGGAAGAAGTTTTATTAAGCTTGATTGAAGGAGCGACACCAGCACATCGTCCACAGCAGACGGAAGCTTCGGTTAATCCCACGATAAGACTACCTAAAATAGAACTTCCAAAGTTTGACGGCAGCTATCTCAACTGGCTCCAGTTTTACGACCTGTTCAAGCAATTGATTCATCACCAACCAATACCAGCCGCCCAAAAGTTATATTTTCTGAGAGCCAACGTTACTGGAGAGGCCCATAATCTCATCCAGCACTTCCAAGCTACCGACAGCAATTACGATATTGCTTGGAACACCCTGGTGGAGCGATATGACAACAAGAGGCTGTTGCTAAGTGCGCAATTTAGCCGATTGCTCTCGCAACCCATGACAACTGGCACCGCAACTAGCCTCAGAAGGTTTCACGATACAACAAAGGAAGTTATGCAGGCAATCACTAACTTGGGATTCAATGTCGATAGCTGGGACCCAATGGTGGTTCACTTGATGCTGCAGAAAATGGATAAAGAGAGCAGATCACTCTTCGAACAGTCTTTAAGCGACCCGAGGAGCAGCCCCTCCCTAGGAGAGTTCTTGAAATTTCTGGAGCTCAGATTCCAAACCCTGGAGGCCATCAGCAGACCAGGCGAGGGAAGGAAGACGGCCACTGTTGCAACACGTCCGGATGGTATCAATTGCTATATGTGCAATTCAGGTAAGCACAAGATTTTCAATTGCTCAAGCTTTCTTAATCTCTCAGGTGAAGAACGCGAAAGAGCCGTACGACGATTGGAGCTATGCAGGAACTGCCTGAAGCCAGGCCACTTCTCCCAATCATGCCAGTCCAGAGGTTGCCAAAAATGTAACTTCCAGCACAACACACTGCTTCATCAACATAAGCCTCAGCAGCAACATCAGCAGCTGAAAAAACCGCTTCAACACCAAGATCAGCAGCAACATCAGCAGCTGAAAAAACCGTTCCAGCATCAAGATCCACAAGGAGAGCGCAGTCAACAGCAACCAACCAGCAATCAATTCGGTAAGCTCTATAATGATAAGGCTATAATAAGGGTTTCAAACAACCATAAACCGTCTGGTACATCTGCAAATGCTGCCATAGGCTGTGACATAAAGAAACGCCATGTATATTTGGCCACTGCGATCATCAATGTCATTTCTGCGTGTGGGTCCCCTACTCCTTGTCGTGTCCTCTTAGATTCAGGCTCACAACTGAATTTCATAACGACAAGGTTTGTTCACGAGTTAGGCCATAGAAAGCGTCGGATGGATATACCAATTAGTGGTATTGGAGGAAGGGAATGCAAAGCCGAATTCGTCACCAATGTGACAATCGAATCAAGGACCTCACCATATAGGTCAATAATTGAGGCAAGCATCATGCCTCGTATCAGTGAATACCAACCTAGTCAAGAAATAGACGCAATGCATTGGAATTTACCATCGCATGTGCAACTTGCGGATCCCACGTATTTCAAGGCCCAGCGCATTGATATGCTCCTGGGAGCAGAAGTATTTTTCGATTTGCTCATACCAGGAGATATCAAAATATCAAATAATCTTCCAGTATTGCGCAATTCTAAATTGGGGTGGATTGTAGCTGGAAGTGCATCAGCGGGCGATACGACGGCGCACTGTCATGTGGCCACAAAAACTTCGTTATCTTCTTTAGATAAGCTCGTACGAAAGTTCTGGGAAACAGAGGATCATGTTTCCCCGGTAAATACAATGAGCAATGAAGAACACGACTGTGAGGCGCACTTTCAAAATAATACAAGGTTCAACGCGAGCAACCAGTTTGTAGTACGACTGCCATTCAAGAAGGACCCAGGGGCATTTTTAGGCGAGTCCTACGAAATGGCTAAAAGACGTTTTTTGTCATTGGAAAGAAGACTGGACAAAACCAGTGAGTTGAAATCTGCATACATCCAATTCATGCAAGAATATGAGTCCCTTGGTCATATGAGTCCAATTGATGACGAGAAGAGAGGCGAAGCACATTATATTCTACCACATCATTGCGTAATGAAACCTGACAGTTCATCAACAAGGCTAAGAGTAGTATTCGATGCCTCCGCAAAAAGCACATCCGGATATTCACTTAACGATATTTTAATGGTTGGTCCAACAGTTCAACCAGATCTATTTTCCATTATAACTAACTTTCGAATACATAGATATGTTTTCACTGGGGAGATAAGCAAGATGTACCGGCAGATATTAGTAGATTCTAGGGATAGAATGATGCAATTAATCTTATGGAGATCCCAACATGACCACCCGTTGCAAACATATCAGCTTAATACTGTAACATATGGCACGGCATCCGCATCATATCTAGCTACGAAATGCTTAATGAAGTTAGCAGACGATAACAAGGGTGAATACCCCCGTGCTGCTGGGGTCTTAAAATCATGTTTTTACGTTGACGATTGCCTCACAGGTGCAGAGAGTGTAGAAGATGCCAAAAAATTGTTAACTGAAATCTGTCATCTGTTGAAACTGGGTGGCTTTGAGTTAAGAAAGTTTTGCGCCAACCACCCGAGAATACTTGAAAAAATTCCGGAAGAACATAAAGAACAACTTGTTACCTTTCATCAATCAGAAGTGATTAAAACATTGGGATTAATTTGGGATCCTTCCTCTGATGCATTTAAGTTTAAGTTTGATTTTGACAGATTATATGAACGTGTGTGCAAGCGAACTGTACTAGCAGATCTTGCCCGGCTATTTGATCCGTTGGGACTACTTGGACCTGCAATAGTGCTCGGGAAGCTTTTTTTGCAAGAACTATGGAAAACAAAGTTATCCTGGGATGATCAACTTCCTGAAGAGCAAGCCAATAAATGGCATCACTACCTGAAGGAATTCTCCATGTTGAAAGAATTAAGCATCCCACGATATGTTTCCCTTCCTTGCAGCGATGTTGAACTGCACGCATTTTCGGATAGTAGCCTGAGTGCCTTCGGGGCATGCGTATATCTTAGATCTGTTGATAACAGAGGATGTATCTATTCACAATTGCTATGCTCGAAGTCGAGAATTGGGCCCCTCCGAGCAACTTCCATAGCACGATTGGAATTGCAGGGTGCTGTGCTCATGGTGGAGTTGGTAGCAAGACTGCTGGAACTGCTAACTGTTAAAATAAATAAAGTACGTTATTACACTGACTCCACTACAGTACTAGCATGGATTAGATCACCTTCTTATACATGGGAGACTTACGTCGCAAATAGAGTGGCGAAGATCCAAGCAAATACGGATATACAACAGTGGAACTATATAAAGGGTAGCCTTAATCCAGCTGACATGGTCTCTAGAGGGATGGGATTACAAACGCTTCTTAAGACATCTGCCTGGTTCAATGGTCCTGATTTTCTTTCCGAAGATGAGAGTTCATGGGAAAAAATGCAATATGTTATTCCAGAAGACGTTCCAGAACGTCGTAAGAAGAAATCTGTGTTAGCAGCGACAACAGCTAGCAACGAAATCTTAATTGAAGAAGTCAATCATAGAAATTCCTTTTTTACATTACAAAAGATATTTGCGTATTGTTTTCGATTTTATAGTAATTGCAGAAAGAACAAGTCACTGAGAAATAGAGGGCAGATAACAGTGAATGAACTTCAACGTGGAACTGATTTTATTTGGGTATGTGTGCAAAGAAGAGAATTTCCGGATGATTACCGTTGTCTGCAGAGGGGTGCAAATGTTCATAAAGGATCCAATATAGCGTCGTTGTCGCCATTTTTCGATGAAAAAACTAAACTAATTAGAGTGGGTGGAAGATTGAAAAATGCATCTATTATGGTTGATGCCAAACATCAGGTCTTGCTGCCGAAAGATAATTGTATAACGAAATTACTTCTAACATATTTGCATCAAACACACATGCACGCAGCGCCTCGAGCGTTGATTGCAATCTCCAGGCAGAAATATTGGATTCTAAGTGTAGGAAGAATGGCGCGGCAAATAACTTCCAGTTGCTTAAAATGCTTTCGTTCAAATCCCAAGTCTATCGCACAGATGATGGGCAACCTGCCGAAGGAGAGAGTTACTCCCTCTCGTCCATTTTATTACTGTGGAGTGGACTTCTGTGGTCCTGTAAAAACACACTACAAGATCAGAGGCAAGAGTCCGACAAAGTCATACCTAGCGATATTTGTATGCTTTTCCACAAAGGCAGTTCACATAGAGGTAGTTGGCGATCTGTCTGCGGAGGCATTTATCTACGCCTTAAAAAGATTTGTCGGTAGAAGGGGCATATGTCATACCATATTTTGTGACAATGCCACCAATTTTGTTGGCGCAAAGGCCGAACTTATAGATTTGAAAAACGCGTTTGAATCCGAAGGCCACCAAACGGTTATCAATCGTATGTGCTTGGAAAATGGTATAAATTGGAAATATATTCCACCGCGTGCACCGCATTTTGGAGGGCTTTGGGAGGCTGCAGTTAAGTCCGCCAAGAGTCTGTTAATGCGCTTTCTTCGTGAAGCATCTTTAACATACGAGGAATTGCTAACAGTGGTTATACAAATAGAAGCGATTTTAAATTCACGCCCCCTCACTCCAATCACATCCGATCCAAATGACTTAGAGGCCCTAACGCCTGGGCATTTCCTAATTGGAGAACCACTTACAACATTGCCCGAACCAGACGTTTTAGACAACAAAATTACCAGTCTTAAAAAATTCCGTCAAATACAACACGTCCAACAGCACTTCTGGAAAAGATGGTCAAGTGAATACTTACATCTCCTACAACAAAGATCTAAATGGACCCAGCCAGCACCCAATTTGGTCCCTGGAACGATGGTGGTACTCAAGGAAGCAAATGTTCCGCCTATGAAATGGAAACTAGGACGTGTAGAGGAAGTTATAAAGGGTAATGATGATTTAATTCGGGTGGCCACCGTTAAAACCCAAAACGGCATCTTCAAACGAGCAATACACAAACTGTGCCCGTTGCCTATACCAGCAGGGATGAACGCGGTTAGTGAGCCAGAATACTTAGAAGTTAACAGCCGAATTCCTCAAGGCCCCCTGCAACCAATGCCTAAACGCAAAAGGATTGTAACATCACTGCTCTCGGTTGTTCTCATGGTGTGTTTAAGCTTCCATTCGTCAATGGCCCAAACAGCAGAACGAGTGAAGATAAATCGACTAGATGAAGCAGTTGGTATATATTTCGAGGACCTTGGAAAAATACAAACCGTTAATAGCCACTGGAATATATACGTATATTACAATCTTACAGCTTATTTCTTGGAATTGCGTGAAATTGAGTCCTATCTCCAGAAAATGGAAGAATTTTGTGCGCAGGAAAACATTCACAAAGTATATTGCAAACCAACGATCGATGCAGTAACCCACAGGCTCGCAGCTATAAATCACAAGAACGAGATTCTTTACAACTACAATATGGGAAGGCCGGAAAGGACTCGGATACTAAGGTCGCCGCTGGATATTGTGGGAAAAGTGGCTAGTAGTCTTTTTGGGGTTCTTGATCAGGATGACGCCAGGCATATTGAAACTCAAATACACAAGGCCAAGCAAAATCAGCAGCACCTGATGGAACTCATCCAAAAACAAAGTTCTATAGCCGATTCCACGTCAAATCTTCTAAAGCGTAATGTACTTCAAATTAATCAGCAATTTCAGGCTCTAAATAGCTACTTAGCCAGTATCGCAAACGTAATTCAAGAAAAACAGGAGGCAAATGATCTTAAACAAAATATCGCCTCCCTAACTTCATTTCTGATTCTGGTGATCTCAAATTTTGAAAAGATTCAAGAACTTCTCTTAGATGTACTTTTAGATTTAAATCATGCAAGGATTAATCCTCAAATAATAACACCTCACCAACTTACCGAACAAATTATGCTAATAAAGGCACATTTACCGACTACACTAACAATAGCGAAGGGATCAACAATGGACCTGTACAAAATGGCATCAGTGAAGGGACGAGTTTTGAAAGAGGCAGTTGTTTTTGAAATGCGGCTCCCACTTGCCGATAGCGCGGAATTTCAATTGTTTAATTTAATTCCTATTCCCATTCTACAACAGCCTTACGAGTTTAGCTATCTAGTGGAAACATCTTCACCATTTTTGGCTATTTCACCAACAAGAGATGAATTTTTTTTGCTGTCCGAATTCGAATTAAGTTCATGCAAGGAATTGTTGTCGCAACATTTTCTCTGTAAAAACGTGCATCCCACTTACACCAAACAAGCTACCGCTAGCAGCTGCGAAATAGCACTGTTGAATCATAAAAACAATGCTCTTCACGAGTGCAAGCTAAAAAAACTACCCGCTGGAGATTACTGGAAATCATTGAAGGGTTCTAATCGGTGGATATTCTCTACAGGATCTCGGATAACAGGCCATTTAATATGCAACGAAGTCACGGAAGGTCTAACGGTGGTCGGAAATGGCTTGCTTGAGTTTAAGGAACCTTGTATGCTGAAAATGCCAACCATGTCTATCAAGGGAATATTGGAGTACAACAATACTGTCACCATCAAGAACTCATTTATTCCAAACACCAACATAAGCACTTGGATCCTAAAACCTTCAAAACCGATTATCAGTGACCTGCCGCAGGTACATGACATTGATGAAATGGACTTTGTGAAATTAAAGGGTCAAATCAACACAGTAATACAGCAGTCCAAGGAGCTACCGGAAAAAATCAACTGGCATGATTATCATCATTACGGATTAGGCTACTTATTGCTGGCTGGTATGATTGCGGTAGTGGTTATATATTGCTGTCATCAACAACGAAAGCCTAAGCCGGCTCCCAGGCCTTCCCGTTTTCAAGTTAATGTTTAAGTCACTGTTTTTCTTTTACATATTTTGATTATTGTTATGATTATTATTATTATATCTTCCTGTTAGCATATTTGTTTAACTTTTGAGTCATGCTTAGAGAATAATTAGCCCAAAAAATAATAATAATAAAGGGGTTTGTTTTAAGTTAGAGGCTAAGAACCCTCTAAGGAGGGGAGTATGTTAAGATTTGTATTATATTCCTTACACATTCTAGTGAGTTGACACTAAGTGTGCAAACAGACAGGTCATGTTAAGATTTGTATTGTATTTCTCACGCATTCCACTGAGTTGGCACTAAGTGTGCGAACAGACATTACTGGGTCACTCACGAATATCGGGTTTCCTTGCTACAGTAGTGTCTGTTCCCACACTCGAGCTCGATCCAGTGAAATGTAAAAAAAATATTGTACTGTACAAAAGTAGTCTTGGGTGAACTATCGGCCAGGTTGGACCGCTATTAAGAAATAAAGTTTTATATTGTTATATTTGAGTTGACTATTATTCAACATGGCTTTTTACGTGATAGGGATGTTACCCCTAAGCATAACCCCCAACCTGGAGGGCTAGTTTCCTCTTTCCCCAGGAGCAAGGGGTTGGGTCGCTGTACACATTAGTTCACTACCTGGTGAGTGCCAGGGTAGCTATACAGAGGGGGCCACGCAGAGGCCGAGGGTTAACTTGAATTGAGCAGGGACAGAGATCGAAGCTGGCGTTTGCCATGTTAAACGCGTTCAAATTCTTTGCTCTGTTTGCTCGCTCCCTTCCCCTGAGCGGCAATGCAGCCACATAATGTTGACATTTGTGCTCGATGTAGGCATAACGGATAGCCTTTCGCCCAGTTGCTCCCTGTAGACTCTGGTAACCTCCGGTGTGCTCAGGCGTCCGATGTTACGAATATTGTAACGACAACTGTGTGCTTGTTTATCCAATACATTCCACCTCAGATCTATTCTCTGGGCGCTTCACTCTTATTACTTACTTACTTACTTATCAGGCCAGCGATCCATGGAGGATCTGAGCCTGAGCTATAGCTGCCTTCCATTCTAGACGATCCCGGGCACGCTGATCCCAGTTATCAAGACCAAGATGTCTTACATCCGCGATTACTTGGTCTTTATACCGGAGGCTTGGTCTTCCTCTTCTTCTCGGACCAGGAGGCTCGGAGTCGAAGACCCTCTTAGCTGGAGCGTTGATGTCCATGCGCTCGATGTGGCCCAGCCAGTGTAGTCGACGGATCTTTGCCTTCCGGACTACATCCAAATCTTTGTACAGCTCGTAGAGTTCGCGGTTATGTCTTCTTCTCCATTCACCTGGGGGTGGCCGTGGTGCAGTGGTTAACATCATCGACCGCCGAGCGGAAGGTTTATGGTTCAAATTCGCTTCATAGCCAAGAAAAAGTAGTTTCTATACCGCCAAAAGGTATGCAACGCTGTTGAGAATGGAAAGTGACCAGACGTACTGCTGCAGGCATAACACTCACTCAGTATATGGTCAAACGAAATTCATCCTCTGCGTATGCAATACTAAAAGTGCTTGAACGAATTACTACGGACTATAAGCAACGCGGAATGTGGTCGGCTCTCGTCCTATCTAGGTCTAGGACAACCACCCCTGAGAGTAGTGAACGAACATCAACGACCCCAACCACTGTACTCCGTTCAGGTTGTGTGTGTCAACACATCATAAGAGAATATAAAAAAAACTCTTGAACCTGCGCGAGTCTCTAAAAAAAAAAAAAAAAAAAAAACCTTCCTCACCGGCAGGACCAAATATCATTCTTTCAAAAGAACCTAAAATCAGCTCTGCTGTCCTGCTTATCGTCCAGCTTTCGGCAGCAAGACTGGCAGTATGAGCGTTTTGTAAAGTATGACTTTGGTCTTTCAAGTTGTTTGGACAAGCCGAAGTAGCAGCGGTTGCCAAGGGTGATTCTATGCCGGATCTCCACTGTGGTGTCATTTGTAGAATTTACGTTTGCGCCGAGCTTGACAGACTCCTTAACTACCTCGAAATTGTAGCTGTCAATTGTTATATTTTGTCCCAGGTGGTGAGCGACGGATTGGTTTTTGTTTGATAGCATGTACTTTCCTCATTGACTTTAATACTAACTCGTTTCGCCTGTTCTGCAATCGCCGTGAATGCTTCCATAAAGTCACGGCGTGAACACGCCATGATGTCGATATCATCCGCGTATCCTAACAGCTGGACGGACTTGTAGAAGATAGTGCCTTCTTCTTCTTAGCGGGCGCTACAGTTCGGGGTAAACCTGGTCCTCAACCAACATGCCCCTTCATCTAGCACGATCTCTTGCTAGCTTTATCCATTGCCGCACACCCAGTTGGCTGAGGTCCCCTTCCACCTGTGTGCGCCATCTTAAGGGCGGCCGTCCTCTGCTTCTTCGTCCCTCGGGGTTGGATTCAAAGACTCTCCGGACTGGAGCTGTGGTGTCCATTCGCTCTACATGGCCCAGCCATCTGAGGCGTTGAATCCGTAAACGCCTAACTAGGCTCATGTCGCTGTACAGTCCGTAAAGTTCGTGGTTGAATCTTTTCCTCCATCCCCCGGCGGCGCTTATAGGCCCGAAAATCATGCGCAAAATCTTTCTCTCGAACCGACCAAGGGCCTCCTCATCCGCTTTTGATAGTGTCCATGCTTCTGCGCCATACAACAGGACCGGGATGAAAAGGGTCCTATACAGAGTCAACTTTGTCGTTCGGGAGAGGGCTCTATTACTCAATTGCCTCCTGAGCCCAAAGATAGTGCCTTCTAGTGGCTTTGAAATCGATGAAAAGATGGTGTGTATCGATTCGAAACTCGTTGGTCTTTTCCAGGATTTGTCGAAGTGTGAAAATTTGGTGTATAGTCGATTTGCTGGGCCGGAAACCGCACTGGTAGCTACCGATTAGTGCGGTGCAAAATGGTTTAAGACGTTCACACAATACGCTGGACAGGATCTTGTATGCGACATTGAGCAGGTATATGCCTCTATAGTTCTTGCAAGAGTTAGGATCGCCTTTTTTGTGGATGGTGCATATAGAGCTGGTATTCCAGTCGTCGGGCATGCTTTCATCTTCCCAAATTCTGCAGATGAACTGCTGTTCTTCAGCTGCTGAATAGCTGTGCCGACTTCTTCGATGCTGGGTGGGAGGACTACTTCAGCGGCTGGAGTTGGGATTTCTTCGGTCCCTACCACTCTCTCTTAGTCATGCTCGTTAAGCCTCAATACATCCACTATTCCCTGCGGGACAAGATTACTCTCGCAGTTTCGAAGAGCCTGGGTGCCTTTTTGAAGCCTCCTGCAAGGCCTTTGGCTTTCTTGTAAAAGGCTCGTATTTTATGTTTATCCTTAGACTCTTCGGCATCCTGGGAGGGTGGGAGGCTGCGACGATTCTTTTCTTTTACCGCAGTAATCTTATCTCCTCCCTTCTTCTGGCTCGGTACTCTTCTTGCGCTGCCCTGGTCCTTCTCTGCAGCGCCTTTTGATACGCCTCGTCGGTTGCTGCCTTTTTCTGCTCACACGCGCCATCATACCACGGGTTTCTTGTCGAGGCTGGTAGGTATCCGAAGGTAGTTTCGGCTACTTCCTGAATGGCTAAGCGGCAATGCAGCCACATATTAATGGCATTTGTGTTCGACGTAGGCATACCGTAGAGTCTTTCGCTCAGCTGCTCCCTGTAGACTCTGGTAACCTCCGGTGTGCTCAGGCGCCCAATGTCGAACCTCCTCCTGGTGGGCTGGTGCACCTTTCTGACATTGGACAGTCGAGCTCTGAATCTTGCTGCTACAAGGAAATGGTCAGAGTCGAGGTTTGACGGGTGTCTCTTGTATCAATGAGCACATGGTCGATTTGGTTGGCGGTTCAACTATCTATGGAGATCGCCAGGTTGCTGTGTGGATTCGCTTGCGGGGAAATCTTGTGCTACGAAATGACACATGCAACGAATCACGCGTATGCTGTCAAAAAGTAGAACACTCAAGGACCAAACAGCAACCAAACTAAGGCGCGAGCTCTAAACATCATGTGGTCAACAGCACTAAAGCCACGTCCTCAATAAGAGTGACGTCCCATGAGTGCCAAGCCTTTTGGTTACAAAAAGAAATCGATCTACCACCCACCCTCAATCTATTGGTCAAAAGCTCCTTCCAGCCCTGCCCATTTTTCCTCCGTTTCACCATGTGATTCATAAACCCTATGACTCCGCATCACGGTCACTATATTGAATGCATTCGTTAGATTTTAAATCGTTAAACACACAATGCCTCATCTCATGTCCGTATCTCACCTCCTCTCATTAAATTATCCAAATCAATCATTCCACAGACTTCTCATGAAATTCCAAACAATCAATTTCCAGAGGCCCGATCCCATCCCGCAGATACATCTTTTAATTGTTTACGATTTCTTCGGATTTATTGTTTATTCGACGGCTGCCCATAAACTTTCAACTCGATGCGATTACCTCCTTTCCTCCTTTCTTCTCTCTTTTTTTACTTCATTTTTCTTAATTCGATGAGAATTTATGACCATCTCGGGTATCCTGTTCCATAAAAAACATAACAACAACAAAAAATTGAAACAAAACGACAAGAAACGCGGGCGAAACGCGAGTCTTGTTACTCCTGCTCCCCCATACATACATGTGTCTGGCAACATGACCAAGAACACAAGCGACACCCGTACGCATGCGCGTCGGACGTCGGACTCCTCGGACAATAAATAAATAATTTACGATGTGCCAATGAAGTGTCATGTGCGACGCCATATCCTTAAAATGAGCCACCAAAAGAGAATCTCGCCGGGTATCGTTATGTCCGTTTGTATGGCATGCATTTATACATACATACGATCGTACGTGCCCTGGCGCGTACCATTCGGGCGAAGAGTGGTCAGGAAAGCTCAAGAATCAGTAGACAAATTGTTATCGCGAAACATTTCTGCACGCAGATTTGTTAAACACTGCTGCTGTAGATTCTCCAATGCGATACATCATATGTACGAGTATCTGTTGGGTGTCCATGGAACTTCACTGCACAACTGTGCTTGAGAAAGGGGTTGTTCGGGAACTGGTCTCCAAATATGTACATATAACAACGATCTAACCATTCACCACGAACGACGAGAGATATCTTCTTCCACGTCTTGTGCGGTGGCGATCGGAACAGCAGGCGTGTATCCCCGTTTGTTCGACGCAATGTTCAAATCGTCACCAAAAACGAAAACAAAAGTCCACATCGAGCAAATGCCTGCTGCTCTCATGTTATGACAACGCTCACAACATGCCACCACTCCAAATGTTCCACGAAGTAATCGTTTTCTTAATACCTCTCCACAAATACAATACTTTTCTCCAGGTCCACGAAGACAGATTATCTCGCGCTACATCCCGATACAAATCTCATCTTTCACTCGCCATTCCACCGCACATGCTCGCGCATCCGATCCAGTCTCAGATAGACACATAGATAGAAGATGACGATGAAACAACAACTCTCTTCGTCGTCCACCTGGAGGTCCGTGAACGTTTGTGGATGACGACAAATTACCAGGACATTCATTCGTGATGTTGTGCCACATTACACCGTGTTGTTTTGGTTGCTGTTGTACATACACGCACACACTGGCTTCCAATTGAATTATGGGGGAAATGGTCACCAGATTATCGTTGTCATTTCAACTTCTGCTCCAGCTGACACTATCCCACAAATGGTCACATTAATAAGGCAACCAATATCGCTTGGCTAATACTCGTACCCGTAGGTAGAGTATTTGCTCGGGAGTGCTGACTCGTTCGCGACACAAAGATCGAGTGTCGTCTCTATCCCTATACACCACATGGCGTGTCAGTGATAAATCCTAGAAGCGTTCACTGGTGTACTAGATAAAGATCAACTCGTTTCCATCGTTTATTGGTTTCGATTATTATTTTTTTACGATCGTCTATTCGTTGGGTCCCATCGGTGAGGTTATTATGACAGGTTAGGCGATCGGAGGAGTGGATGGCTGTCAGGTTGGTGGACAAAAGGGTTAATGGTTGACAAATTTTAGGTGCTGGCGCCCAGCGTTGTTCCGGCTGGGCAATAATCAATTGGTTTTTATTCGGAACGGGAATGAAGATTATGATGGAGAGGCGCCATAGACAGGGTGGACAAAGGGTTATGTTGCTAGTCACACTTTATAAATATTCTCGTAGAAATATGACTGCTTTTCCGAAATAGGAGAGGTTACAGAGGACACCAACCCAATAAGGAACGAAAATGATGGCTCGCGGAGCACTAAGAAAATCTTCTCTTCCTCTTTCTTGACGCTACAGCTCTTCGGGAGCCGGGACCTCCCTTAAAATCTTCTCCAAATGCTACGATCTTTTGCCAGAAGTCTCCAGAGCCGCACACCTAGTTGGTTGAGGTCCCTTTCCACTTGCGTGTGCCACCTTAAAGTTGGCCATCCTAGATCATGGCGAGGGCGCCGTGGCGCAGTGGTTAGTGTGTTGGACTCTGGCGCACGATGAGCGAGTTCGGATCCCGATAACACCAACGCCATCGAATGTTTATTTCGCGACGTTTCAAAACCCCCTGTAGTAAAATTGTCATGAAAAGCTTCTCGACCCACGCCGTTCGGAATCGGCATTAAAATGTAGGTCCCCTTCACCTGTGTGAAAAATAAATCACACACAACATGGGTGATTGAGAGAAGCTTGGCTCTGGTCCTTCATGAGCTGTGACGTCACCAAAAGAAGAAGAAGAAGACCGTGGAAAAACGAAATATATCCTGTCGTCGAAAAAGGACACGAACCACCGGCGTCTTGGCCAGGGTGCACATATTGGCAGGTATAATTTCGAGGTAGTCAAGGACTTCGTCTACCTAGGCTCCGCAGTGACATGCAGAAACGACATCAGTGCCGAAATCAAACGCAGAATAACTCTTGCCAACCGCTGTTTCTTTGGGCTCGGAAGGCAATTGAAAAGCAGAGCCCTCTCTCGAAAAACCAAGGTGAACATGTACAAGACCCTTATCACCCCGGTCCTGCTCTATGGCGCAGAGACATGGATCTTATTTAAAGCGGATGAGGAGGACCCTGGTCGTTTTGAGAGAAAAAATTTGCGTACGATTTTCGGCCCGACCTGCATAAATAGGGAGTGGAGGAGAAGACTTAACAGTGAACTGTACGGGCTGTACAGCGACATGAACATACCACGGCGACTTCGGATCCAACGCCTAAGATGGCTAGGTCATGTTGAACGTATGGAAAACACAGCTCCGGCCCGGAAGGTCTATGAATCCAACCCCGAGGGGCGACGCGGTGGAGCACGGACAAACTTAAGGTGGCGCAGCCAATTGGAAGAAGACCTTAACCAACTAGGCGTGCGGCACTGGAGACTGCTGGCGAAAGACCGTGCCAGTTGAAGAGGTTTTTTGAAGGAGGCCCAGGTTCGCCATGAACTGTAGCGCCAAAGAAGAAGAAGAAGAAGACCGTTTCTATAAGCTTTACATTACCTGGTCACCTTAGACGTTGGATCCGTAGACACCGTACTGTACAGCTCCTACGATTCACTGTTAAGTCTTCTCCTCCACTCCCAATTTATGCAGGTCGGACCGAAAATCGTATGCAGAATTTTTTCTCAAAACGACCAAAGGGCCTCATTATCCGCTTACGATAAGGTCCATGTCTCTGCGCCATAAAGCAGGTCCGAGATGACAAGGGTCTTATATATGGTCATCTTGGTTTTCCGAGAGAGGGTTCTGCTTCTCAATTACCTCCAGAGTCCGAGGAAAGATTCTACGATTCTTTATGATGAGCGATCCGAAAGGCCCAGGGTCGGCCTCATCATATCGAACTCACTATCGGCAACCAAACTTGAGCACTTTTGTGGACAAGATCTGGTGGCTGCTAGAGTAAGCTACGAAACGCACGGAGTTATAGAACACTTCGTCGTTGCGTCTGCCTACTTTCCCTGCGACTTGATACTGCCTGCCACCACCGAAGGTAGTTTCTGAACTCGTAGAGTACTGTGAAGCCAAAAAGATTGGCCTCATCTTGTGTTGCGATGCTAATGCCCAAAACACTGCTTGGGGCAGCAGCAAGTGTAATACAAGGGGGGACCGTCTTTTAGACTTCATTCTCTCGTCTGACCTTACCATCAACAATGTTGGCTCTCAACCAACTTTTGTTACGACAAGATGAGAGGAGGTGATCGACCTGACCCTATCCAACAGATATTTGAAGGACATCACTAACTGGCGAGTCTTGCCTGATGCTACGCTGTCGGACCATAAATATATCGAATTCCAATTAGGTCGTGGGATCTCTTCCTTGCAGCCTAGACGAAATCCGAGAAGGACGGACTGGGTACGGTTTGGAGAGGAGCTTGAGAAATCCACTCAGGTCCTACCCAAACTCAGAACGAAACAATTGGTAGAGAACGCTGTTCATAACCTGAATAGCGTCATCACCAGTTGTTTTGAACTCGCATGTCCTGTCAGCAAACCTCCCTGCAGGAAATTGGTCCCCTGGTGGAATGCCGAGCTCCAAAGTCATCGCAGGGAAGCCAGAATTCTTCTGAATAGATCACTCAAATCGAATTCGGAAGATGACTGGAACAAGTATCGGTCGAAGCAGAAAGAATATAAGAAACTTATTCCTAAATCGAAGAACGATTCTTATGGGATCTTCTGCGAAGAGATCAAGTCTCTGAGTGCGACTAGCAAGTTGGTTAAAGTCCTCAAACGGGGAAAACCGACAAAGCTGGATGCATTCAGAAAATCTGATGGTACCTTTACTGAGTCTAAAGCGGAAACTCTTAGTTTACTGTTCGAGACTCATTTCCCGGGAAATCAGATCGACATCGGCTCGTTGCACACTCCTTCAAGGGAAACTGCAACTGAAACGATGAAAACAACTCGGCGTAGCTGGTATATTGCGTCGTGCGTGGTTACGACTGCAGCTATTGAATTTGCTGTGGCACCTTCGATGGCTTCAAATCGCCGGGCACCTGCGGGATATATCCTGCTATGCTGCAAAAAGGGCATACCTTATACCTTCCTACTTGCTTCCTACTTTGAAAAGAGTTTTCACTGCTAGTCTAGCACTTGCTCATATACCCATTCCTTTGGCGCACAGTGAAAGTGGTCTTCATTCCCAAAATAGGAAAGGAGGACTACTCACTTGCCCAGAGCTTCAGACCAATTAGTCTTACATCCTGCCGAAAAGCATGGAGAAACTGGTAGAGTTGCACGTGCGCAAAGTTGCCCTTCGAATGCACCCACTTTCGGAGATGCAACATGCTTACCAGCGCGGAAAATCCTGCGATAATGCGCGCTCGAAAGGAAGGAGTACGCGCTGGACATTTTCATCGACATTGAGGGAGCGATTGATAACGCAACTTTTGACAGCATGTGCAACGCTGCCAGACATCATGGCGTAGATGAAGCACTGGTCATATGGATCAAAGCAATGCTCATGCACAGGACATTGACCGGTGATGCAGGCCTCGACCAGTGTGTCAAATCCGACGTAAACCGGCGCTGCCCGTAAGGTGGCGTCCTGTCTTCGCTGTTATGGTGCATGGTGGTCGATTCTCTGCTTGATGTTCTCAATGCCTTTGGAACCCATGCCCAGGCCTATGCGGATGATGTCGCCATTCTTTCTGTCGGCTCATGTTTAGCGCCTGTCCGCCTCAAAACACAGGCGGCGCTAAATGAGATCGATGATTGGTGTACCAAACGGGCTGTCAGTCAATCCTCTTAAGACCGATGTTGTTCTCTTTACGAGAAGGAGGAAAAATACTGACATGACTCAGCTGGTACAAAAGGAGGGTAAGTGTCTAGGAGTCATTATGGATAGCAAGCTTCTTTGGTCAAAGCATATTGAGTCAAAAACCACCAATGCGTCAGCTTTCTGGCAATGCAAATGAGCTTCCCCAGGACGCCGGGCGCTGCTAGATGCTATGATGAACCTTTCACCTCTTGATATATTTATCAGAGGGTGTGCTCTGAAAGCTACATATGTCTTGTCTGAAGAAAAATGGCTTTTGGTACCACTCGCATAGGAATAACAGTGTGCTTGCGCAAAGATTGGAGTCAGGATGGATACTGAACCTAGAGTGGATAGTCTTCGCATCATCACGGATGGCTCCAGGTCTGGGCGGGGGTTCGGTGCTGGGGTCTTCTTTGAGCGCGAAAACATCCTACTACACTTCTCCTTAGGAATCAGTCTGTCTTCCAATCAGAGATATACGCAATCGTAGTGGCCATGCTCCGTGCATTATGTTGTGAAGCACGGGTTGGGGGGTGGGGGGTGAAGGGACATATGCGTCTGCAGTGACAGCCATGCTGCACTCAAAGCTGTGTAGCTCCAAATTAGCGCTTGAACTCAAGTCCTTCTTGAACAGAGTCGGTAGTCTAAATTCACTAAGGCTTGTATGGATTCCAGGCCACTCTGGGATCCCAGGTAATGAGATCTCTCTTGAACTCGCCAGAGTGGGTTCAGAGAAGAGCTTCTTAGGACCTGACCCCGCTCTAGGTCTACCTGCATCCACGGTAAATTCCTACATGAACGATTGTGTGTTTAACATACACAACCGTAGATGGGGGGATTGTCCAAGTTGCAGGATAACTAAGCGCGTATACCCTGATGTCTGCAAGAAATCCGCAGCATTCCTCCTGTCTTTAAGGAGAATCGATTGCAGAAGGCTTGTGGGAGTCATCACGGGCCATTACACTTTTGCCAAGCATCTCTACGTGCTTGGCATCAGTGAGACGCCTACCTGTGCAGCATGTTGCGAGGAGGATGACACTGACTGCAGAGCGTTTCCTCTGTGATTGTCCGGCCGGGGAAAACATAGTAATGTAAGGTGTCTGCCTGGAGTACAATGGACCAGTGTTTACGTCTGAGTGCTCTAACGGATAGCAGAAGCTTTGAACAAAAAAAAAAAAAAATGTCACTACGGAGCCAAGGTAGATAAAGTCCCTGACTACCTCGAAATAATGCCTGCCAATATGTGCGCTCTGGTCAAGAAGCCGGTGGTTTGTATCCCGTTCAGCCACTTCAGCCTCAATGCTCGTAAAGCCCTCATTGATGTCTCGCTGAATTCGCCCAATTATGTCAATGTCATCGGCATATGTGAGCAGTTGTACGGACTTGAAAAAGATCGGGTCCCTCGTATTGACCAGTGAATTTTGCACGATCCTTTCAAGTAGCGTGTATATTTGATCGATAATGGACTTCCCGGAAGAAACCACACTGCTATGGACCAATCAGTTTATTAACGAACTTTTAATTCTTTCAGGCTAATCTTCACCAGCTATGTACCTTACTTTTAAACATCTGTTGCAGCAAGGGACCTGACGGTCTCCTAAAATGTTTACATCGAGAAGAAGCTGATGAAAGACGCACTAAACTCTCTGTTGAGCTTCTAAGTCCAAGAGTTATACCCTTGTTTCCCTCCTTGACGTTGATTGAACTTTTGTCAACGTTGGATTGCGCGTGATCAAGTCTCAATCTAAACTCTAATTGACCAGTTTCTCACAATGCTGTTACCAGTCTTTGCGCCCAGAAGGCGGCGGCGTCTCCTGCCAATTGGACCAATTATTAATCCACAATGCGGTAAAAGTAATATTGCGAATGGCGCCCGGCATTGGACGTCGATCAAATCGACGGAAAAGTTGATGAAGTCAACTGGATGTTTTTCTCAATCGATATTGGAAATTCGGGGAGTAAAAACGTAACGTGAGTGCTTATGCGAAAGGCGTTGCTGTCCGAGCAAAGGATTTTCGATAAAACCTCGTAATTTTGACATCATTGTTTGAACATTAATTATGGCATTCACCTCATGAATAGAGTCATTATCTCAATTTATTCACATTTGCTTTACAAATTGCTGTTCGAACTCAATTCTCACCTTCATCCAATCACACAAATATAAACAAAAACCAAAAAAAAAAAAAAACCCATTCACCGGTGACAGGTATTCTAACGCCTCCATTCGATTTCCACGCTGTCCACGAAACTTTCAACAATCAACCGTCACGCGATTATCTTTCCGATTCCCTGTCAAAACCCATCAAAATCCCATCAACGAATCGACTCCAACCTGACACATCATTTACACTCCAAATCAAACATCACAAATCCACCGTAAACTGATTGCAACACAACACCCGACTGGAACCCACCCATGGTGCGTGGTGTGGTTCGTGGCGCGTTGCCCATGCGCGACTCTATACAAAACAAATAAACTTCTCTTTTCTGGAAGTGTATCCATCAATTAAATTGACAGCCGATCATAAATTCTGGATGATTAAGCCCCGGAACATAAATCTTCAAACTGCGTGTATTGTTTCTCTTCTGTCCTTTTTCCAGTTTGTGGTTTTTAGATGCCTTGATTGATCTGATCACACATCTAATTGCTCATTAAGAGAGAATTTTATAACCACAATATGGCAAGTTACATTTGACAGGAAGCAAGCTTCCGTCACTTCGTGGTATCGTGCATCATGCATAGAGTGCTGCCAATCTGTCTGCCAATAAATCATGCAAAATTTCAACTCACGCTCTAGCAATAGCAGCTCAGCTGTTAAATTCAATTAATAAGCCCATCGGCAAAGGCGCGGAAATCGTGTAAGTGTGATTAATGGCAATAATAAAACCTCATTCCGTCTGACAAATATCCTCAATCACCTGGTCATAAATCAGCGCAACCTGTCAAGATTCACACAATAACGAGACTCGTTTGCCATACACACTCGAGCTGGAAGTGAATGGAACCGAAATGAATCCCTGCCGATCGGTCATATATCTCGATGTGCGCGGTGATTTGGCCACGATTACGCGAAGAGAATTTCAATTAAATTCCTGAAATGTCAGAACAGACAGGGACAGAGACGCAGAACGGGGCATACATAAATGACGACCGGGCGTTAGAGAGATTGATTGAAGTCAGGCCCCAAGGGGAAGTTGACCAAGCACGAACCTCCATCGCACACCACGATACAGGCAGACACGATGCATATGCATGGAGGTATTATCACTAATTGATGCTAATTACACAGTTGCCGTGTAATTGTGATGTATCACGATAGTGCGCCCAACGAGTTGGCCGTGCACGTATGACGTGTGGTCGAGTTATGACAGTATGCGGACGAGAATGAGGATGACGACGACCCCTTTGAGGTCCACATGTGTGTTAATAGTTAATAATTTTACGTCGAATCGTTAATCATTCAATTTTCACGTCTCTTTGCTCGAACAGCGGGGGAGCTGTAACATGGTCCTGGTGGGTCCACCACCATATCTGTGTGGACGTTTGTCGTGAACGGGTTACCTCGAAAGGTGTGCTCGTTGTAAATGAAATCCGAAGACATGCCGGCTCCCTAGGCTGCTTTTCTTCTTCGATCGATAGGGTAAATACGATTTAAGTCATGCGATAGGATCTAAGTTGTTTTAGGGCAGGCGGGCTATTAGTGTAATTTTTTTTTTAGGACTTTCTGCAAAAGGCGCGATAACTGGGTTTCCTTAAAATGCCGCTTCCTGATTGGATGTATTTTTACCTGTATTTCCCTAATTGCCAAAATTTCGTCCACATACCCTATGCTCAACCATTTTGCCATATAAAATCACGAAAGGCCTGCCCCCCACGAAGCACGTCCCAGAAGCACTTGCACACGTCAATGCACAGCAGTGTCGATTCGCAGCAATTCCCCACGTCCACATTCCTGCAACCTCACACCAGCCGCAGCCGTCTGAGTGTTAATTCCTGTCCATCCATCCACTTACTTATGACCGCTCACACATATAAGGATGGAATCACACACCGTTTTCCTCTTATTTATTGACACCCAATGCGCGCCATGAGAGAAGTTAACTTTTGATTTATGTCCTCGTAATTGTTGGTTTTCATTTAACAATTTGCAGCGATTTGCCGTCGCAAGAGCAAACCAAATTCGCCTGCCACAGACCAGAGAAGGTGAGTTGTAAAATTTATGACGTTCCATCGCTGTCAATAAATTTTCATAAAAGAAAAAAGAGAAAACAAAAAAAACGTGTTCGACGCGTTAAATTGATTTAAACGATTCGTGAGCGAAGCGGCTAATTTTCAGTTGTCATTTTTCCGATCTGACATCCGAGCTACTAAACCACCGCATTCGATGCAACTATACGTAGTGTAATTGCTCTGGAGTCCTTAGCGAACGGCGGCGGCTTACCTTTGGAGCACCTACTCGTATAACTTATTGCCTGCAATTACAGACACTTTAGTAACGCGTGCAAATTGCTGCTGCAATTATGAGACGTACTTAGCGTTGGCTTGAATAGTAATGTTGTCGTGATATGTGGTAATCGACAGCTTTTACTTCACTTAAGTGGAGGGATTTGAGGCCAATTGATTTGGACAACCGCTGTAGGAGGTTTTCTTTGGAGTGACATGATTTATTGGTTGTTTGGTAGCACTCTTTTCTGCATGAAGATGATCTGAATTTTTGAAGCTTGCAAAGTTGTACATTTTTGAACAAACAATTTTCTTTATTGAAAAACAATTTAATCAAGGGGATATTGGCCATTATTATCTATGACCATTTGCCTTTGAGAGAAAAGAAGAGAGGAACACACGCTTTTCAGAGGAAAGAAGAGAGAGCACGGAAAGCGTGAGATCGAGGAGATGGAGAGATGCTTCCGCAGGAATGACGCCCGTAAGTTTTACAATAAGGTAACGAACATGCCATGACTACAGAGTCAGAGCGGCGGCCTGTAGGGATGAAAATGGAGTACTGGTAGTAGAGTCGCAGTCGATGCTGAGTATTTGGAAATACCACTTCTGCAGACTGTATAACAGCGATGATAGACAAGATAGCGCTGTCAGGCAGAACGAGCCATTCGTAATGGACGACAGTGAAACGGAATTCAGTCCACCCGACCTAAACGAAGTCAAAATAGCGATGAGTCTTAAGTCTAATAAAGCCGCGGGCGCAGACGGCCTGTCTGCTGAGCTTCTTAAGGCGGCTGGAGATGAGCTGGTAAGGTGCATGCACCATCTCATCTGCAAGGTATGGTCGGAGGAAAGCATGCCCGACGAATGGAATCTCAGCATCGTTTGCCCGGTCCATAAGAAAGGAGACCCCTATAACTGCGCCAACTATAGGGGAATATGTCTCCTTAACATCGCATACAAGATCTTCTCTGCCGTATTGTGTGAACGGCTGAAACCGTTGGTGGATAACCTGATCGGCTCTTATCAGTGTGGTTTCAGGCCAGGTAAATCCACAATAGACCAAATATTTATGCTACGGCAGATCTTGGAGAAGACCCAAGACTACCAAATCGACGCTCACCACCTCTTCGTTGATTTCAAGGCCGCGTATGATAGTGTGCATAGAGACGAGCCATGTCTAGTTTTAACATCCTTGCCAAACTCGTCCGACTGTGCAGGATGACAATGGAGAATTCTCGCTGCTCCATTAAGGTCGGTAATGAGCAAACCGAGACCTTTGATGTTAAATAAGGATTTAGGCAGGGTGACGCGCTGTCATGCAACTTTTTCAACATCGTGCTTGAAAAGATCGTGCAAGAGTCACTGGCCAACACAAGGGGTACGATTTATTTCAAGTCTACGCAATTGCTTGCATATGCCGACGACATTGACGTGATTGGACGGGCACAGCGAGACGTCAATGAGGCCTTTGTATGCATTGAGGTAGAAGCGGCTAAGATGGGTCTCAAGGTTAATGAGGGTAAAACCAAATATCTGCTTTCATCTAAAAGAGACGGACAACACCGACGTATTGGCCAGAACGACACCATGGGCGGATATAACTTTGAAATTGTCAAGGAATTCGTCTACTTTGGCTCACTGATGACCAGCTACAACAACACCAGCGCTGAGACAAAACGCAGAATCACGCTTGCCAACCGCTGTTTCTTTGGGCTCAAGAGGCAATTGAGAAGTAGAGCCCTCTCTCGGAAAACCAAGGTGACGCTATGTATGTATGTTGGCGTTACAGTCCATGAAGAACCTGAGCCGAGCTTCTCTCAAACACCCATGTTATGTGTGATTTCATTTTCCCATAGGTGAAAGGGACCTACAGTTTTATTGCCGGTTCCGAACGGCGAATTTCGAGAAGCTTTTCATGACAATTTTACTACAGGGGGTTTTGTCAGAACCCCGCTGAGGAGAAACACCGTGAAAAACACGTTCGATGACACGGCTGTATCGGGATTCGATCCCGTGTCTTGGTGGTTTCGAGAGGAAAATTCTGCGCACTATCTACGGTCCCGTTTGTTCAGACGGGATATGGAGGAGAAGATATACGGGTTGTACAGCGACATCGGCCTGGTACGAAGGCTACGGATACAGCGTCTAAGGTGGCTAGGCCATGTAGAGCGCATGAAAAATACAGCTCCGACCCGAAGAGTCTTCGAATCCACTCCGGAAGGAAGGGGCGGCAGAGGACGGCCGCATCATCGGTGGCGCACGCAGGTGGAAGGGGACCTTAACCAACTGGGCGTGCAGTGCTGGAAACAGCTGGCCAAAGACCGTGCCAGCTGGAGACGCTTGTTGGTTGAGGCCCAGGTTCACAACGGACTGTAGCGCCACCTAAGTAAGTAAGTAAGTATTTGCCTTTGTCTGGGTTGCTTCCAATTGTATGTAACTTCTGTGCTTTATCGACAAAGAATTTGGCCAAGTGATTTTCGACGGCCAATTTTGTGCAAAGACCGAAACAAATGGTAGTCATGTGGTGCAAGGTCTGGGCTAAACGGTGGATTCATCACCATTTCCCAACCAAGTTCCGTCAAAGGTTTGTGTGATCGGTCATGATGGAAGACAACTTCCTTTCTATTGGGCAATTCTGGTCACTTTTTCCTAATTGCTTCATTCAAACGGTTGAGATGTGCTCAGTACAGGACCGATGTGGCCATCTTACTGTTGCAACTCATATTGAAAAATGCCACTTCAATTGCAGCAAATACTCAGCATTACCTTGTTTGCAATCAATCTAGGCTTAAGTCGTTTTAAAAAACCCACCGAGCTTCCACCATGACCACCGGCGTTTGGGGAAAATGGTTAAATTTCGTTGTGTTTCATCATTGACGGTAATTGGGTGCGTCAAATTTCTTTTCGTTAATTTTTGGATGATTCCAAACTATCAAGTAGTGAACGTTTATGGCCCTATCACAATGTGGCGTTCGAGCGCTCGTGCTTTTGACAGCATGGGTAGGAACAACGAATTCATATGGAGTAACACGGAATGCGACCCCATGCGTTGCTTCGGGTAATATCGTTAATATTGTAAGCTCGAGCTCAACGTCAGAGTAGGGCCGGTGGCTACTCGGTCATGCGTTTTGACAGCTGACAATGCTTCACATTTTTTTTTTTTTTTTTTCAATTCACCATGTACTGTGAGTGTTATGCTTGCAGCATACGTACGTCTGGTCACTTTCTATTCACAACTGCGTTGCATACTTTTGTCCGTATAGGAATTACTTTTTCTTGGCTATCAAGCGAATTTGAACTATAAACCTTCCACTCGGCGGTCGATGATGTTAACCACTGCACAACGGCCATCCACATTCGTTTAACAATGTTTTCTTTAAGAAATTTGGACGTTATGGACGTTATTGTCCGAGCGCTCGAACGCCACATTGTGATACGGCTTTTAGGGCCACTTGCGTGCCGCTGCTCCGTCTATTGCTCGATTTTCGTCGACTTCGCAGTTGCATCTTTGACACCGAGATTTCCGAAACGGAATTTGACAAACCGCTCCTGGGTCCGGCGTTCGCTCACAGCATTCTCATCATAAACTTCACAAATTTTTTTAACATGTTCATACTCTAATGTTTGCTTTTTTTTTAATGCAAAAAGGCAGATATTAACACCATCTAGTAACGAACACGCGGGGACTTAACCACGACATCATATTTTGACGTTTTGGCCTCACTCTACTATTAACTTTTACTTTTTTCAATTTCTTTTTGTTCACTGTCGACAAAGAGACGTGGAGATTCAGAAATCAATTTGGAAATTTTCTCACAATCACAGAAAATGTACTTTTTGGCAGCCCTTTAAAAGTAATCTTCTTCTTTGGTGGCGTTACAGCCCATCAAGGACCAGTGTCAAGCTTCCCTTCAATCACCCATGCTGTGTGTGATTCTATTTTACACACAGGTGAAAGGGACCAGTTGAATGCCGATTCCGAACGGCGTGAGTCGTAAAGCTTTTTCTAGGCAAGTTATACTACGGGGGGTTTTGCCAGTACCCCGCCGAGGAGGGACGCCGCAAAATAAACATTCGATGGCGTTGGTGTTATCGGGATCCGAACTCGCTCATCGTGCGTCAGAGTCCAACACACTAACTACTGCGCCACGGCAGTTTTACGTTTAATTACAAAAACCTAAGTTAACAAAAACAATTTTTCCAAATACTTTCGCGAATTATTACTAAACTATATAACGCAGTGTCGTAGAATGGCCCTATTGAACCCTGCTATCAAATTTGTTGCTCAGGATTTACATATTAAATCAAATTGGCATCACTTTTATTTAGTTAATCAAATAAGGAAATCAATCGTTACGTAGTCCCTTGACCTTAAATTTTGCATTTTTGGCAGCACTCCTCTCTTGACAAGTTTCATGTCTTAAGCGCGGTTCACATTGAACGATTTGTCGTTGCGATTTACTTGACAACCGTGGTTGGACGACAAATTGTGTATGCACGACCAATATGAACGCTCTAGCTACAAGTCGGTACGATTTGTAGTCAGGAAGTTGAAAAATTCCAACTATTTGCTTGTTGGACGACTTGTCGTAAGGTGTGAACAGTTGTCGTACATTTGTATGGTGTATGGTGTGAACGCTACGCATTATTTGGTCGTTAAGCAAATCGCCACAACAAATCATTCAATGTGAACCGCGCTCTATGTTCTGGTCATGCGGTTGTTGCAATAACATTTTTGCAGGCCAGCCAATTTGATAACCCTGCTCTGTTTCAATATTGACAGTCGTCTGACTTAAACCGTCATTTTCATTGCAATGAGTTATTTTTGGAGAGCGTTGGCATCACAGAAGTCATAGAGGAAGCAGCAGAACAGAGCAGAACAGCAAGTATGTATTCATAGGGTTTACCAATAAGGAATTGACAACTTTGAATTCAATTTGTGAGCGCACCCTTTCACTTTTCATCGAACTGTCATTGTCAATTTATTCAGTTAACTTAACCTTTTCATCGTGGTAAAGTACACGAACGAGCAGTATCTGCAAATAAAAATTTTATTTAAAAAAAAGTTGTCAAGCCCTTATTGGAAAACCCATTATTTGCGAAAAATGCCAATTGGTTTTTTTGGTTTTTTGGTCTTTTTTTTTTTTTTTTTTGTTTTAGAAGGAGCTTCAGTGATGTAGAGCTAAGACATTCGGCACACACGACGTCGGCCCCGCGCCTCCGTGCGCGGGCAGAGACGGAACATTTGCAGGTAAAATACTCTGCCGTGTCATCCTTCTTCTCGAAACATTCAGCACAAATAGACGTCCCACTGATGCCAAGCACGCAGAGATGCTTAGCAAAAGTGTAATGGCCCGTAATGACTCACACAAGTCTTTCGCAGTCAATTCTCCTCAAGGACAGAAGGAATTCTGCGGATTTTTTGCAAATATCAGGCCATACAGGCTATGCCGTCCATCCTGCATACTGGATAATCTCTCTATCTACGGTTGTGTGTATTACACACCCAATCGTTAATGTAGGAATTAACCTTGGACCCAAGTAGACCTAGAGCTAGTTCAGGTTCTCTCCTCTGAACCCATTCTGGCGAGTTCAATAGAGATCTCATTTTCTGAGATCCCAGAGTGACCTGTAGCCCATACAAGCCTTAGTGAATTTAGTCTACCGACTCTGTTCAAGAGGGTCTTGAGCTCACGCCCTAATTTGGAGCTAGTTGAAGGGGTGGACGCAGCTTTGCGTGTAGCTTGGCTGTCACTGTAGAAGCATATGCTTTTCCCCTCCAACATAGTGCATGGCCATTAGCATTGCGTAGGTATATCTCTGATTGAAAGACAGGCGAATATTTTTCTAACGAGAAGTGCAATCGAATATTTTCGCGCTCAAAGAAGACCCCAGCTATTGACCCCAGCTCCGTACTCCCGCCCAGACCTGGAGCCATCCGTGAAAATGCGAAGACTACCCTTTCCAGATTCAGTATCCAGCCAGAGCCAGTTCTGCCGTCATTGAAACTCTATGGTGAAATTACAGCGAACGGGTGTCAATGCGTCAGAAGGTTATTCCTGAGACAAGCCGTTCTTTGGAGTTTGGTGAAAGAGGCTACGACGTGTTTGCGTGTTAGCCTGTTCCACCAGAAAACCAATCCACATGAGATTATAGGCCTTTTTACTGCCATGTAGGTTCAGAGGACCTTTGCCGGCGATAAGCCCCATCATTTGCATTACGAGAAAGCTGACAGCGTTTTGGCGGTTTTTGACTCAGCATGCTTTGCCCAAGAAAGCTTGCTATCTAAGATGACTCCCAGGTACTTAGCTTCCTTGGACACCGGGATGGGAGTACCTTTTAGTACCAGCTGAGTCATGTCAGTATTTTTTCTTCTTCTCGTAAAGAGGGCGACATCGGCCGTAGGAGGATTGACTTGTAAACCAATCATCGGTCACATTTGGCGCCGCCTGTGTTTTGAGACGGTCAGGCGCTAAACATGCGGCGACATCATCCGTATAGGCCTTGGCATAAATTCGCAGAGAGCCGACCACCATGCACCGTAACAGCGGAGACAAGACGCCGCCTTGCGGGCAGCCATTGCTTAATATCCTGTGCACAAGCATTGCTTTGATCCACAAGACCAGTGCTTCATCTACGCCATGCCGTCTGGCAACGATATACATGCTGTCGAAAGCTGCGCATTCGTTTTTAAAGCGCAGTCTCGCAGGATATACCGCGCTGATAAGCATGTTGCATCTCCGAAAGGGGATGCATTCGAAGGCAACTTTGCGCACGTTAGATGCGTTAGACTAATGTTAGACTAATTGGTCTAAAACACTTGGCAAGTCAGTGCCTATCCTATTCCTATTTTGGGAATAAGGACTACTTTCACCGTGCGCTAAGGAATAGGTAAGTAGGCAAGTGCCAGACTAAAGTAGGAAGCAGCTGCCTTATTGAAGTTAGAACAGAAAAGTACAGCAATATGTTAAACGCCAAAAATCGGAGCGTACGTTATTTGTCAGAAAGTACAGTTGTTTTTACACCGTTATACCCCAAGAGTGGAAGAAAATTCTGTTCCAATATGTTCGGAACAGCCTTACTGAACACAAGGCAGTACACTTTCGAACAGAAAATTTTCTCAATGAACACAAAAACCTGTACTTTTCTGTTCTGAACTACTCAGAACAACCTCATTGAACACAGTGAATGCAATTGTTTTCTCAGTTCCTGTTGATGCGTTGCCCAAACTAAAATAAATAACATTTATGCCACTCCTGTCCCAAGTCCATGCAATTCCCATTACAAGGCAATCCGGTCTGAGATTCATCCGGATTACTGCGGCGATCATTATCATAAACAAAAAATCGAAATCCATCATACACCTTACATCCTGGAGCTCATCCTTTGGTCGTGGTCTTCACTTATGTACATCCTAGACTCAAAGAAGGGAATTAAACAAACAGGCGCCTGGTTAATCCCATTGTTTGTTTTCGTTCAAAAGAAAGCGAAATGAAAATCGTTATCCATCGAAAGCAGTTCATTGACGAGTCCTTCATCAGCAACGAACAGGTCTGCTCAGATCATGAAATCGATACTCTTAATCCCATAATCACCGAAGCGCCCACATCTGCTTGTCTTATCCTTGAGAACCGACATTAACCGACCCTTATCACTCACCGTTCATCGCCAATTTTACATCCCTCTAGTTGTAGGTACTGTGATGCCGCATTCCTGTCGCTTTCCTCCGCACATGATCGTGCAACTAATCGCACTCGATTTAAAGTATTTCTTCGTTGCCAGGATCACATGGCATCCCATACAAATTAGCGACATTTTTCATTTCGACTCGCTGCCATTTGCTCCTCTGTCAACATTTAATTGCAACATGAGCCCGCGGCACCAACGATCGCGAGCGAGTATCTGAAAACGCACAGATACAAAATCTTGTTGTGAGATAATTTATTACCATCCAACGTCTCGGGTCTAATTGAATATTAACACCTTCGATCCGTAGGATCGGTACGATTTGTACAATTTATACGATCGCAAGGCGGTTGGTTGTTGGTGTGCCGGACCTATATCACAGCCTCGGGTTTTCGATTTCACTGAAGCAGAGCCGATGGTAGGTGGTGGTTGGCGGAATGCCGGACTTGAATGAATTAAAATTGATTTAAAGAGTTTTTCGATTTGAAGGACCAGTTTGCTTGGTGTGCTCTGTTGCTTTGGTGGTCTTGTTTGGTCAACATTTATCTTGCGGCCAGGAGGTGCCAAAAACGATAAACTAGCAAAATATGGTGTAAGAAATCGGCAGTGATGAAGTGCGGCAATTTAGTAAATAAAGCCGCAGGGCGCTTTAGTGCTTCCTAATTGAAATTACTGCGAATGTCGGTCATTCGGACGGGTCATGGATAACCTGAAGACTCAACTGCCTCGGAGCAATGCCTTGTTCGTCAACAAATAGCGACTAAGGTTTCGGCCAAGCCAATGCCCCCATGAAACTTGTCTACAATTTTATCAAGAATTCCCTCAAGACACTGTTTGATGGAAAATCTATTCATTGGATCCCAGGTAGGTACATATATGTACATTGTCAGCTATTCCCGATGCTTTGAAGATGAAAGTATCAAGTTCCAGAATCAGCCATATGTCTCTAATCAGTCAGAAGTCCTTTCCCAATACTCCTCAACCAGAAGTACCCCCGTTCAACGTTCCTTCCCAGGAGCATCGCCCGCCGAAACAAAGGAGGCACGAAATCATAATCGAGCTGATGATAATGACGGGATAGGACGACGATTAATTCGAAAAAGGCTAACAAAAGGTACAGAAGGAAACTGTAACAAGAACAACGATTGGTGAACCCATGTACGGTCTATTGATTTTCATCTCAATTCTTGTTCGCTGTTCGTGGTTCCTTGGTGGTCGTGTATTTCTTTCTTTTTTCAGGTAACCACCTTCAGCTTATATGCCTCTAAAGGTCCGGAAATGACATATACATATCCCCATGTACCTACATCTACATAAACTTAAACAATAGAGAGTATAATGAAGTGTGACGTTTAGCTCCACTTTGTACGACACGATAACAAGGATATCTCACAAGTCCTTCCGAGAACGTCACATGTCACACGTTTGCCGGATTGATCTAATTTGTCGTTGTCTTGTTATTTCTCATCGTATTGTTTCCAATCAAGAAACTTCAATTAGATTCGATTGTTCCTCAGCGTTCGGAAGACATATTACCCTTCCTTTCACGTGCAAGGATACCGCTTTCGCCCTAAATGGCAGTCGCAATTGGAATCGCATGCAAAAGTGCAATATTTCCTTATGGATAGGGCCACGTCCATAGTTCACATGGTAGTGGGAAATTCGTTTTTTTTTTTTTCTGTTTTACCGGCAGCTGCTGTCGAAATGAACAGTGAAAGGAGTTCCGAATGCAAATGAATTGGAACCGAGTTCCAAGTAAAGTTGCAGTTATTGGTTCTGATCTCATTATTTGATAAGAAGTTTCTAAATTAGAAAGAGAAATGGATAGTGGTTTGATGGTTTTTTTGAATTTAGATTGGAAAAGTTGAGGTTGTCCCACGAGCCTCAATTTATGGGCAAAGGAATTGCCATCGTTAGTGTTGCACTATGGGAGAATACGAGTTAGTGGTGTAACAGCCGATAAACACATGGTTATGGTGAGCTTTGGCAATCAATCCCATCAAGCTGGAATAGGTCGATGAGACTCACTTGGTACCTATGACTTCGTCAATAATATTCCCCCGAGCATGGTATAACATGGAATCTCAGTATCGTTTGCCCGGTCCATAAGAAAGGAGACCCCTATGACTGCGCCAATTACAGAGGGATAAGCCTCCTGAACATCGCATACAAGATCCTCTCTGCCGTACTGTGTAAGTACCTGCAACCGTTCGTGGATAATCTGATAGGTTCCGACCAGTGTGGATTTAGGCCAGGAAAATCCACGACTGACCAAATATTTACACTACGGCAGGTCTTGGAGAAGACCCATGAATTCCAGGTCGACACGCACCATCTTTTCGTCGACTTTAAAGCCGCGTATGATAGTGTTTAAAGAGACGAGCTATACAGAGCCATGTCATGTTTTAGGTTAGGTTAGGTTAGGTTGACGTGGTAGGCGTAAGCCACACTTAGGCCGAAACTGGCCCATTGTGATACCACCTGGATCAGGTTACCCTGATCCGCTACCCGGGAACCAACCGGTGCTTCTAATAAAGCGGTGGAGTTGAGCTATTTTTTGGTTTGCTAGCGCACTCAGATTGTCGAAGAAGGGCGCGCCGAGATAAATCCTCCTGCGATTCGCAAAAGAGGGACATGAGCAGAGGAGATGGTGTATTGATTCCTCCTCCTCCTCGTCCATGCAGCCGCGACAGAAGTCATTGTTGGGTAGCCCCAATCTGGCGGCGTGTTTTCCAATGGTGCAGTGACCTGTAATGACCCCCACTAGGGTGCTTAAGGTTGCCCTTTTGGTTGCCACCAGGTCCCTGGTTCGTCCTAAGTTTAACTTAGGCCACAATTGTTTGGTGATAAAGCCGATATTGCTCTCATTCCATTGGAGATTGGTCTCCTCTATGGTTTTAAGCTTTATCATGTGCTTTACCGTACTTATTGGTGTTTCTAGGTACCCGAGGGTAGGTAGGCTGAGTGTGCTTGACCCTAACCTTGCGAGTTCGTCGGCCGCGCAGTTTCCTGGAATATCCCCATGCTCGGGAACCCACAGTATTTTAATGTTGAACTGTTCAGCCATCTCATCTAGAGATAGGCGACAGTTAATGGATGTTTTTGATTTGTGGGTTACCGCTGCCAAGGATTTTATCGCAGATTGGCTATCCGTGCAAATGATAATATCCTTTGTGGATATTACATTGATCCTGAGCCATGCCAGGGCCTCCGTTATCGCAGTTATTTTCGCCTGAAACACACTACAGTAATTTGGGAGTCTAAATGATAGGTTGAGGTTAAGTTCCTTGGAGTAGACCCCACTGCCTGCACCCGACTCCATCTTAGAGCCATCGGTATAGAGGGAGATCGAGTCCTTTGGTATGACTTTCCCTTCAGCCCATTCCTCCCTGGATGGAAAGACAACTTCGAAGTTCCTGGTGAACACATTCTGCGGGTTGATGTAGTCAGTGTCCATGGGTACTTTGAAGTGTTTTAGAATAGAGGTGTGGCCTTTTTGAGATGTGGGCCATTTTCTTATGCTCCTCATCCTTAGGGCCGCGCATGCAGCAACTTGCTTGCTGAAAAGGTTTAATGGTGAAAGATGTAGTAGAACATTTAAGGCCTCCGTGGGGGTTGATCTGATCGCTCCGCTTATATATACGCTGGCCGATCTTTGTACCTGCTTTGTCCAGAGCAGTCCACCAGACTACGACGCCATACAGGAGGATAGGTCTTATGACTGCTGTGTGGTCATGTTTTAACATTCCTGCCAAACTCGTCAGACTATGCAGGATGACTATGGAGAACTCTCGCTGCTCCATTAAGGTCGGAGGTGAACTAACCGACCCCTTTGATGTTAAAAAAAGGTTTTAGACAGGGTGACGCACTGTCATGTGATTTCTTCAACATTATTCTTGAAAAGATCGTGCGGGACTCTGCGGCCAATACAAGAGGTACGATCTACTTCAAGTCCACACAATTGCTTGCCTACGCAGATGACATTGGCGTTATTGGACGGACAAAGCGAGACGTCAATGAGGCGTTCGGAAGCATTGAAGTAGAAGCGGCTAAAGTGGGTCTAAGGGTAAATGGGGACATGACCAAACATATGCTGTCATCAAAGAAAGACGCGCAACACAGACGTCTTGGTCAGAACGTCATCTTCGGCATCTATATTTTTGAGGTACTCAAGGACTTCGTCCGCCTTGGCTCGATAGTGACAAGCAGCAACGACACCAGCACTGAGATAAAACGCAGAATAACTCTTGCCAATCGCTGCTTCTTCGGGCTCAAGAGGCAATTGAGTAGTAGAGCCCTCTCTCGAAAAACTGTGGTTTCCCTCTACAAAACCTTAATCATCCCGGTCCTCCTCTACGGCGCTGAGGCTTGGACGTTGTCAAAAGCGGATGAAGAGGCTCTTGGACGTTTCGAGAGGAAAATTCTGCGTGCAATCTTTGGTCCCATTTGTGTAAACGGAAAATGGAGGAAGAGATTCAACCAGGAACTGTACGGGCTGAACAGCGACATCGGCCTGGTTTAACGTCTTCGGATCCAACGTCTAAGATGGCTAGGCCATGTAGCGCGAATGGACATCAACGCTCCGGCCCGAAGAGTCTTCGACTCCAACCCCGAGGAACGATGCAGCAGAGGACGACCGCATTTAAGGTGGCGCGCACAGCTGGAAGGGGACCTCAACCAACTGGGCGTTCGGCACTGGAAGCGGCTGGCCGAAGATCGGGCCGGCTGGAGAGGCTTGTTGGTTGAGGCCCTGGTTCACCCCGAACTGTAGCGCCATCAAAGTAAGTAAGTAATGGTATAACAAGGTATGTGGCTGATTCGCTGTTTTAATAAAATGTGAATCCACGTCCGTTCCTACTCCGATAGTGATGATTATTGCGAAAACATATCGTGGAATTCTGATTTTTTCAAACGAATTGTTGCCGACGTGAAAAGACCAAAATGATCGAAAAAATGGTCAAGAATGGAGGAAATAAGCTTCAGGATAGACCTTACTTCGCAGGAGTCAAGTAAAAATGATCGCATTAGACATCACGGCATTGAGCGATATAATAAATCCACGCTCGCTGAGTTCCAGGCAATTCCCACACAGCATACCATCCACTTGTTTTTATGATGTCTACACAATTTGTAGGCTTCTAACCTCTTTGATAACAAAAGCCTCTTAAGGTAATATCTATCCGACGGATGCTAGCCTGCAAAAAAAGCGAGAAGAGCCACCGCAGTCGTACATCTTGCGGCACTGTTAGTAAGTCCCATCCCCACCTCCTCGTGGTGCTATCTGGAGATTTCCTATGGAAATTGTAGAAGCCAAAAAAACAGGATTATTCGGTTGGGCTACGGCCTAGTAAGCCGTAACCGTAAAAAAAAAAACAAAAACTTCGAAACAACCACAGCCTCGGATAAAACGGACCGGATTAATGTTGACGACCCTTGCAAAAAACGAAAAAGGACTCGGCTCTGTACGTGGAATGTTAGGTCCCTAAACAGGCCACGTGCAGCCGAACAACTGGCGGACGCCCTAGACCGCTATAATTCGGACATAACCACCATCCAGGAAATGCGATGGAATGGACCGAGTACAAAGCGGATGAAAATCTGCGACATTTACTACGGCCACTGCTATAGAGAGGAAAACGATTGTTCGGATGCAGATTTGCTGTTCGAGGTGGACTAAGGTAAAAAGTCCTTAGCTTTCGGCATGTGAGCGCACGCCTCATAACGATCCGTATCAAGGCTAAATTTTTTAACATCAGCTTGATCTGCGTCCACTCCCCCACGGAAGACAAGGATGACTCCACCAAAGATGAGTTCTACGATCTCCTAGACAGAACGTATGTCCAATGTCCCAGCTATGACATCAAAATTGTATTAGGAGACTTCAATGCTAAGCTGGGTAAGGCAAGCTTCTTTGAACGAGTCATCGGCGAACATAGCCTACACGACACCACATCCGATAACGGACACAGGCTGATTGATCTTGCTACTGGGCGAAATCTCCTTCTAGCCAGTACGCGCTTCCCGCACCTCGATATACACAAAGGCACATGGCGGTCTTTGATCAATCGACCACCAACCAGATTAATCACATCGCGATCGACGACAGACACTCTTCCACTATTCTTGATGTTCGAACTTTCCAAGGGGCTAACATCGACTTGGACCACTATCTTGTAGTAGCCAAGATGCGCCCACGGATATCACGAACGCAGTCGAGTAGAGTAAGAATACAAAGTTATGACGTCGGAAAGCTCTATCGCCAGAAACCGTCGGTAATTTTACCGATCGCGTCTCCCTTAAGCTCTCCAATACACCTTAACCCTCCACACTATCAATAGAACAGCAGTGGAACCTTTGCAAACAAGCCCTGAAAAGCTCTGCATCCGAAGTTTTGGGCTTCAAGGTATCCGTCACGAAGAAACACCTGGTTCAATGACGAGTGCAGGAGGATTCACATAGCGAGGCAGGATGCATATAAAGCCCCGCTGCATAAAAGAACAAGAGCAGCTCGTGAGCTTTACGAGTTAAAAAGAGCATAAGCTCCAAGAGCACGAGAAGCGCGCAATTGAGGATTTGGAGAGGTGTTACTGCAGGCGTGAGATTCGAAAGTTTTATCAACCGATAAAGCGAACATGCCAAGGTTATAAAGCCAGAACGAACGCCTGCAGGGATGAGAACGGACACCTAGTAGTAGAATCGCAGTCATGCTGAGAATGTGGAAAAAACACTTTTGCAGACTGTATCACGCCGATGTTAGTCAATATCCCGCTGTCAGCCAGAATGATCCATTTCTAAACGACAAAGGAAGCAGAGAATTCCGTCCCCCTGACTTCGATGAAGTTAAGATCGCCATAACGAAACTCAAGTCGAATAAAGCATGGTCAGAGGAAAGCATGCCCAAAGAATGGAGTCTCAGCATCGTATGCCCGATGCACAAGAAAGGAGACCCCTTTGACTGCGCCAACTACAGAGGAATAAGTTTTCTTAACATGGCCTACAAAATTTTCTCTGCCGTTTTGTGTGAATGCAAGAAGCATTTTGTAAGTAAGCTGATAGGTCCTTATCAGTACGGATTCAGGCCAGGGAAGTCCACCATCGACCAAATCTTCACACTACGGCAGATCCTGGAAAAAACCAATGAATTTCAAGTCGACACTCACCACCTATTTGTCGACTTCAAAGCCGCATACGACAGCGTAATTAGAGACGAGCTATACAACGCTATGTCTACCTTTGGCATCCCTACTAAACTCGTCAGACTATGCGGGATGACTTTGGAGAATGCTGGCTGCTCCATCCGAATAGGTGCAGACCTGACCGAAAGTTTTGATGTCAAAACCGGATTTAGGCAGGGGGATGCGCTGTCGCAAAGTCGATAACGATTTTACGCGTGATTTTCGGGCCTATAAAATGCAGACGGGGGATGGAGGAAAAGATTCAACCACCAACTTTTACAGGCTGTACAGCGACATGAGTCTAGTCAGGCCTCTACGGATTCAACGCCTAAGATGACTAGGCCATGTAGAGCGAATGGACACCAAAGCTCCGGCCGCACCTATGATGGCGCACAAGGGTGGAAAGAGACCTCAGCCAACTGACTGTGCGGCGATGGAAAAGGCTAGCAAAAGATCGTGCTAGTTGGAGGAGCATGTTGATTGAGGCCCAGGTTCACTCCGAACTGTAGCGCCGGTAAGAAGAACAACCTCTTTTAGACGAAAAATTTAAGATTCACATTCAAAGTTCAAAGCCGTCGAACTCTCCAACTTTGTATGAATCTCAAGAAAAAATGTTTTTAGCAATGAGTCGTCCTCTCCGACTTATCGTCGTCGATCATCGACTATCTACTCTGCAATCGTTATCAAGCCTGACGAAGTGTCCGCAAAATATTTCTTTCCTTCATTAGGGGAAACACATTGGCATATTTAGAATGTATATGTAGCTGAGCCGGACGATAGTAAATCACCTTTTTGGTGCGGTGTAGATGAAAATGAAAGATCCGCAAAGGCTTGAAAAGACCCATGGAACCAAGCCATTTCAGTCTTTAGTTAGGATAAAAATACACTGTAAACCACTTACCATGTGTTACTGTATGTATGTATGTTGGCGTTACAGTCCATGAAGAACCTGAGCCGGGCTTTTCTCAATCACCCATGTTGTGTGTGATTTCATTTTCCCATAGGTGAAAGGGACCTACAGTTTATTGCCGGTTCCGAACGGCGAATTTCGAGAAGCTTTTCATCGGCGTCAGAGGCCAACACACTGCCCACTGCGCCACGGTGCTCTCTAGAGCAGCTTAATAACTACATATTTGACTGAGCCACTTAAGTCCAATATGGACCACATTACCGCAGCTTTGAAAAAAAAGCTCACGAATAATAGATCGAAGCCCTTCTTTTTCATCGTGGCGCTTAAGACTGGTGTAGTCTTGGACCTCAAGCGACTCCAACCAGCACGATCTCTTGCCAGCCGTCTCCAGTCACACACGCCAAGTTGGTTGAGGTCCTTCTCCACTTGTGTGCGCCATTTGACTCGAGGGCGTCCTTTCTTGCGTCATCTCAATCCCTCCAATTCGAATAATCTTGGGGCCGGAGCTATGTTATCCATACGCTCTAAGATGGCCACGCCATATCTTAAGCGTTGTATCCTTATATGCCAACCCGTAAAGTTCGTAGTTGAATCTTCCCCTCCAGATGCCATCAACGCAGATAGGACCATAGATAGCACGCAGAACTTTTCTCTCGCTTTCACTAGCCTCCATGCCTCTGCCCAGGTCCAAAAGGAGATCTCCAAGCTCGGGTCGGGACTCTGGAAAAGAGACATAGTAGAGCCAACAGCGGCTCAGCGAGGTTACCGAGACCGGATCCACCCGGACCCTCCGCCCGAGGGTGGAAAAAAAGAAGGGCATGACTACCCAGCTGGGGGTTGTTCGTGGAGCTAACTCCCTCTCGCCATCAACAAAAAAAAAAAAAAAAAAACGGTTCTGGGACAACCACAAGCCTCGGACAAGATCGATGCTCACTACCCATTTATTGTCCCCTAATAAAATCGAGCTATACTGGGCCATGTCTAGTTTTGTCATCCCTGTTAAGCTCGTCATACTGTACAAGACCAAGACCAAGAACAACCAAGAACTTGGAGAGAGGAAGCAACAGGCAACGCTTCAATAAGCAGAAAGCATTGACATAATCGGGCGAGCTTGGTTAAAGTCCCTGTCATGCTAAAACAGATTTTTTTTTATTTTGTAAGAAAGGTGGAAAGCATCGAAAGCCTGTGTGTGGGATTTTAACCTACTGAAGCCACCTCCTGATTCTGGCCCTGACCCCCACCGAATTTAGTCATCCTGCACAGTGTGACGAGTTTGGCAGGAATGTTAAAACATAACATGGCTCTGTATAGCTCGTCTCTGTAAACACTGTCATATGCGGCTTTAAAGTCGACAAAAAGATGGTGCGTGTCGACTTGGAACTCATGGGTCTTCTCCAAGATCTGGGGTGGTGTAAATATTTGGTCCATCGTGGATTTTCCTGGCCTGAAACCACACTGGTAGGAACCTACCAGATTGTCCACGAAAGGTTTCAGGCGCTTACACAGTATGGCAGTGAGGATCTTGTACGCGATGTTCAGGAGACTTATCCCTCTGTAATTGGCACAGTCATAGGGGTCTCCTTTCTTATGGACCGGGCAAACGATGCTGAGATTCCATTCATCGGACATGCATTCTTCCGACCATATCGTGCAGATCGCCAGCTGCTTTAAATAGTTCCGCGGGAAGTCCGTCTGCTCCAGCAGGCTTATAAGACTTAAGTTTCGATATCGCTATCTTAACATAGTCTAGGTCGGGTGAACAGGATTCTCTTTCGTCTTCGTCTATCGTTCTGCCTGACGGCGGCATTTTGTCTATCATCGCCGTTATACAGTCTGCAGAAGTGGTCCTTCCACAATCTCAGCATCGACTGTGACTCGACTATTAGTTGTCCGTGCTCATCCCTGCAGGCTTCTGCTCTGGCTTTTTAAGCTTGGCATGTTCGTTTTACTTTTTGGTAAAACTTTTGAACGTCGTTCCTGCAATAGCATCTCTCTATCACCTCGATCTTCTTTTTCTTCTCATTAGTGCATGTTCCCTTCTCCTTTTCTGTTCATAGAGCTCGCGGGCAGACCTCGTCCGTCGATGCAGTGCAGCAATGTATGCATTCTGTTTCTCTAAATGGGCCTGTCTGCACGCGTCATCAAACGAGGGGTTTCTCGAAGGTGGTGGCTTGAAACCGAGTACATCTGAGGCGGCTCTTCTGGTGGCGTTCTGACAAGGTCTCCATTGCTGCACAAACCATAGATTGTGCAGATTGCATCGGGACTTGACAGAACTTAAGGGAGGCTTGATCGGCGAAGGTCCTGGCGGTCTCCTGCAATTGCAGCTTTCCGACGTTAAATGATGGTGTTCCTACTCGACTTCATTGATTCCGAGAAATTCGCATCCGTACATTGGCTTCTCGAAAGGTTCGGACATCTAGGATGCTGGAGGAGTGTCTGCCATCGATCGCAATGTGATAAATTTGATTGATTGTCGATTGATCGAAAGACCGCCAGGTTCCCTTATGGATGTTGAGGTGTTGGAATCGTGGACTTGCTACTACGAGATTGTGTCCCGCCATAAAGTCCGCTAGCCTTAGTCCGTTTTCTGACGTGGTGTTGTGTAGGCTGTGCTTTCCTATGACTCGTTCAAAAATAGCTTCCTTACCCAGCTTCGCATTGAAATCTCCTAGAACGATTTTGGTGTCAAAGCTGGGACATTGGGCATATGTTCTGCCTAGGAGATCATAGAAGTCGTCTTTATGTCGGTCATCTTTCTCCTCAGTGGGGGCGTGGACACATATTAAGCTTCTATTTCCGATATTGGCCTTGATGTGAACCGTTCGTTTACATACTGGAAGCTTAACACTTTTTTTTTTGAGTCTGCCTCGAATAAAAAATTCGCATCCGAATTAGCGTTTATTTTCTTGGTAGCAGTTTCCGTAGAAGATATCTCAGTTTTTCATCCGCTTTTTGCCTGTCCCATCCCATCGCACCTCTTGGAGCACGGTAATGTCTGCCTTATAGCAGTCCAAAGTGTTGACCGGTTGTACGGCTGCACCTGGTCTGTTCAGGGACCTAACGTTCCAGGTGCAGATCCGGAATTCCTTTCCTTTTTGACGTTTGCGGGGGTCGTCAACATGTAATCCGTCCGTATCCGAAGCTATTGGTTGTTTGTGAACAAATTTTTGTTTTACGCGATAGAGATGTTACCCCTAAGTACAACCCCCAACCTGGAGCGCCAGGTTCCTCTTTACTCAGCAATAAGGGTTCGGGTCGGGTCGCTGCGCGGCACACATTGGTTCACTACCTGGCGGGTGGCAGGCGAGCATTCTACCACGAAATTTTAACCAGTACGCACTTCCCAGACTCAAACACCATTCCTTCTAATCTCTCATACATACCTCCGCAGATCAGGGCGACTAGACCCAACAGGGAAGTCTGGAAGAGAGCACGAAAAATTTTCCACGAGGGAAGCACAAAATGGGCCATTAATTCTTTTGACCCGTACAAATCCCCGGGGGAGGATGGCATCTTCCCAGCTCTCCTCCAGAAAGGAAGTGCGCAAATTAGCCCCATGCTTATCAACATCTTTAGAACCAGCTATGCATGGGGATACATACCAACGAGCTGGACAGAGGTAAAGGTAAAATTCATTCCCAAAGTAGGCCGTAGACCCACAGACCTGCCTAAGTCCTACAGACCGATAAGCCTTACCTCTTTCTTCCTAAAAACAATGGAGAAAATTCTGGATATGCATATCAGGGACGGTGCCCTGAAAATATCACCACTTCACAAAAACCAATATGCCTACCAGCCTGGGAAATCGACCACGCATGCTCTTCAGGAGCTAAAAGCTCGGATCAACAAATCTCTGAGCGACAAGGAAATTACGATAGGTTGCTTTCTCGATATTGAGGGTGCTTTCGACAACACCGACTACACCCAAATAAAACGTTGCATCCTGAGCAAAGGGGTGGATAACACCACATGCAATTGGATCCAACACATGCTTAGCAATAGGAAAATAAGCACCTCACTAGGCAATGATAAAATCAGCGTAAATACCGCCAAAGGATGCGCTCAAGGGGGGGTTCTCTCACCTCTCCTGTGGTCCATCGTGGTAAATGAACTGATTAACATACTCAGCAACAATGGTTCCTATGTCCAAGGCTATGCTATACGAGAAAGCCAACTGGTGCGGCCTTAACAACTTCTTTCGGATCTTTAACTGGTCGTTGTGATTCCTCGACAACGACGTGGACGCCGCAACTGATATTATCGTAAACATTATCCGAATCGGCATGGCAAATTTTATTCCCAGCAAGATTAAAAGCACCAGGCCTAAGGATAATACGTGGTTTGACTCGAGCTGCAAAGAGGCTATTAGGCTCAGGGAGCTAAGTTTTCGGGCCTACAAGGCAAACAGTTCTGAGGAAAACCGAAAAAGTACATACGAGCTAGAAATGACTGCAACACCCACATTCGACGGACTAAATTCCAATGTCCCAAAGGTAGCAAACGTATCTGGTCGTTTGTAAAAAAAGTAAAAAACTCAACTAAGTCGTCTATACCGACGCTCATCCACAATGACATTCCAGCTGTCACCCCCTTAGACAAAGCTAATCTACTTGCTGCCCATTTCGCAACCAGTTCTCAGCTGCCAGCTTGTACTTTGTCCCCGCCTGTACTAGAGTGCGTCAATTCCACCATGGGACTAATCCACTTCCGCACTCGTACAGTCGCAAGGGTTCTTAAAGAACTCGACATACACAAATCCGCTGGTCCAGATGGTATTGCCCCAATAGTTCTGAAGAGGTGTTCTTCTACGCTGGCAAAACCACTGCGTAAGGTTTTTCACCTTTCCTACACCTCTGGGCTCTTTCCGAGTAGGTGGAAAACAGCATTTGTCCAGCCTATACCAAAAAAAGGCGAATCATCTTCTCCCTCCAACTACCGACCCATTGCACTAACGTCCCTTATTTCCAAGGTCATGGAAACGCTGATTAACCGTCAGCTTATGAAATATCTTGAATCACGGAAACTCCTCAATGACCGCCAATACGGTTTCCGCAGCAACAGATCCACTGGTGATATGATGGCATATCTCGCTGAAAAGTGGAATCACTCGCTTCACCAAGCAGGTGAAAGCAAAATTGTTGCACTGGATATTTCGAAAGCATTTGACAGGGTTTGGCATGAAGCCCTTTTTCCGAAAATGCATGCTTTTGGGATCGATGAGTCTCTCTTTCAATGGATTAGAAGCTACCTTTCGAATCGTTCAATTCAAGTTGTTTTGGACGGATTCAAGTCTGATACTCACTTTGTAAATGCCGGTGTTCCCCAGGGCTCCGTTTTGTCTCCGACACTCTTTCTTATTTTTATAAATGATCTCTTGTCTGTTACTTCTAATCCAATTCACTCCTTCGCTGACGACAGTACCCTCAGCTTCTCATATTCGTTCACCAGTTTACGACCCTGCACTTCGGTTGTAGATAATGAGCGGCAGCGTATGTTAAGCTCATTAAATTCCGATATCGACAGCATCATCCAATGGGGTAAAAACAATAGAGTGGAATTTAATGCTTCCAAAACACAATGCTGTCTCTTGTCGTTAAAGCGTATAAATAACTCGCAGCCATTATCCATGAATGGCACTTGCATCTCAGAATCTGAAAAGCTTTCCATCCTGGGTATGAGTGTTGCTCACAATCTTAATTGGAGCGACCACATATTCAGTGTCGCCAAGAATGCTGCGAAATGCCTAGGATTCTTAAACAGATGCAAGAAATATTTCTCACCCTTAGATCTGGCTACAATCTATAAGGCGTTCATTCGCCCCAAATTAGAGTTTAACGCTCATGTCTGGTCCGGTGCTTCCAAGACCTCACTGCACCTACTAGACAGAATACAAAAACGAGCCATAAAACTGATAGGTGACACCAGCATTACCAAAACATTAGACTCGCTTGAACACCGCAGGAATGTTACCTGCCTCTCCCTGTTTTATCGTTACTACCACCAAAAATGCTCTGATGAAATAGCCAGTTGCATTCCGCCCCTTCAACATTTCTCCCACAATACACGTCTCTCTAAGAATGCTCACCAATATACTCTGAAGCCCGCTTTCGGACGTACTGTCAAATACAGAGAATCTTTCATTAACCGAACCACACGAATCTGGAACTCCCTGCCGGATTCGGTTTTCCCCCCTCAATGCAACATGCAAGCATTTAAGATCAATGTCCATCGGCATCTCCTCTTTTCCTCTTCCTCTCTACCTTCTGCCCGCACTGTGTCGCCGACATAATAAGGTTATTAGACGTTGAGTGCGCGCAAATTATTAAAAAAAAAAAAAAAAAAATGCTGACGACATAGTGATCCTGGTAAGAGGCAAATTCGAAAGCACAGTCTCGGAACTCCTCCAACGGGCACTAAACCTTGTTGCAAACTGGGGCACAAAGGTTGCACTTAAGGTCAACCCTGGCAAAAGCACTATAGTCGCCTTCACCAAAAGGAGGAATAGGTACAAACTTACCAAACCTACCCTCTTTGGTGAAGCGATAGAGTTATCAAAAGAAGTCAAATATCTAGGGATAACTCTAGACGAAAAGCTCACTTGGAACTCTCACATTACAAAGACCATAGAGAAAGCCAGGATCTCATTATGGACCAGCAAAAGTCTCACTGGCAAAAATTGGGGCACAAGCCCCAAAATGTCGCGCTGGCTATATACAGCAATCACCAGACCAATTCTCACATATGCTGCGCCCGTCTGGTGGCACAAAACAAAACAAGTATCAGTGCAAACCAAGCTCAACAAAATGCAAATACTAGCTTGCATCTGTATCACCGGGGCCATGAGAACAACCCCCATAGCAGCATTAGAAGTCATCACAGACCTGCCACCTCTTTATCTCCAACTGAAGATAGAAGCAATGGTCTTCGCCCATAGACTAATCGTGGAGGATGACTCTAACCGTAGGCTCTTTCATCCTGATATCCTTACCGAAATAAACAGGCATGAAATCCTAAAGATATTTCTTACAGATAACTGTCTACCCAGATACAACTTCAGCCAAAACTACAAGGTCACATTCCCCAACCGACAAAACTGGGAACAGGATAGACCCTCCTTCAATCGTGGATCCTACGTGTGGTACACAGGTGGCTCCAAAACAAACGAAGGCGTTGGGGCTGGAGTATACGGAGCAACTACAGGCACATGCATCTACGTAGGCATGGACAGATATAACTCCTTTTTTCAAGCAGAGATATTTGCTATAGAACTCTTTCTCAGAGAAAATATAAACAGAAATATACTCTCTGACAACAAGGCTGCACTTCTAGAAAGCTATGAAATCACCTCCAAACTGGTATGGGACTGCCTACAGCTACTTCACCAGCTGGCCACCACAAACAGAGTTCATCTCATTTGGATACCTGGATACAGCGGCCACACAGACAACGAAATGGCGGACCTACTAGAAAGGAAAGGCTCTGCATCACCATTTATGATGCCACAGCCTTTCTGCGGCATACCCATCAGCACCACCAAATGCTGCATAAACAAATGGTTAAGGAACACGACGGATCACTACTGGTTACAAACAAAAGGTAGCGGACAAGCCAAGTTGTTCCTCCCAACTACATCTCTCAGTAGAACGAAACAACTCCTCATGCTTTCGAGGAGTCAGATTCGCTTAATCATAGGCTTCCTTACAGGACACTGCCCAGTCAACAAACACCTCAAAACGATGGGCATCATACAAGATGACACTTGCCGGATGTGTAATGAAGACGAAGAAACAGCAGAGCACATACTATGCCACTGTAACTGCCTGGTCAGTACACGTCATCGTCACCTAGGCAAGTATTATCTTTAAGCAGAAGAAATCGCTGCTAGCTCACTCAAAAGCATAAAGTTTTATCACGAACTCAGGATTTTCGAGTGAACTGTAAGTGGGGGACATCACAATAGGCCCACCCGTGGCCGCAGTGATCAGGCGACTTTGTCCCACCCCCGTACCCTCTCTAACTCTAACTAACTAACCTGGCGGGTGCCAGTATAGCTATCCAGGAGAGGCCACGCAAAGGCTGTGTGTCAACTTGGATTGAGCAGAGACAGAAATCGAAGCCGGCGTTTGCCATGTTAAACGCGATCAACTTCTTTGCTCTGTTTACTCGCTCCCTCCTCCTCTCGTACGACGTGTGTTCATATTTGCTGTAACCCTGATGGTCTACAAATCGCAAGAAGCAAAGAACAATAAACAATCAGAAAAGGAAAAAAAAAAAACCGATCGCACTGCAATAAGATCCGCTTTGAGCCTCAGCCAAAGGTACCTAAGTACAATCAAATCAGTTCAAGTGCTAACCACAAAACCACAGACCAAATTATATTTTACAAACAACCCTCCACCCAAACAGGTACCTTGCACCTTCCATATCACTTACAATCATCACCGTCATCTCGTTCGTACGAATGATACTCCTCTCTAATCACCAGGAACCAGAACCAAATTCATTCCGAACACAAATTCAAATCGAACCATTACTCAAGGAATCCATCAATCCAGGGAGGGATGCTTGTTGCTGAGATGCGAAATCATAGAAGACGAAAAAAATGTATGAGAACAGAGAAAGGGAGAGGAAAGGAATGAAACAAAATATAAATGGCACTGCCGGACTACCTGAGAGAGAGTACAGCCATCGCGCAAGACGATAACTCCATGAGTCTGCGTCGACAACCAATGAGCGCGTTGTACTTCACCACATCGATGAATGTATCTTGTAAACACACCCATGTGGTTTTGATTGCGGGGAGGAGCTTGAAAATGTGCCATTTAATGCGGCATTGTGCGGCCGAGACAATGGAGTGTTTGGGAAACAGGTTTTGCAAGATTTTCAGCTACGAGTATGTCCATCACTGTCGGTGGCAGAAACTCTTATGAAAGCCCACGTGTAAAGGTGTGGCCACCGCACCGATTCAAGTTGAAGCGGCTCATACCTGGCCCTAAGACAACTTGGGTGGGTTAGAAGCTCTAGGTTGAACTATGTACTCATATACAACCCACTCATGACTTATCCGAACAAATCTTTGACCAATAAACAAAGTTGAGCCCCAAAACAATTGCTAACCTTTCAGATCCATTCCCAATGCACACATTCACACATAGTATCTGTGTGTGTGTGACAATGAATATATTCTTATTGGACTGCACTCACACTATTGGAATGGGAAACCAAAAATAAAAGAAGAACTGACACTTTGAGAATCACTGGTCACAGTTCGCCTTGTACGACCGTTTGTCGTCCATCCATTCGTTTGCGCCCTCACTCTCGCCTCAGATGAAATTCTATTCCTGATCGTATCGTATTTAGTTTCATCATTGGTTTTCAGTTTATCTTGTAACGTCTTGGCGTGAGGTCGGTTTGTTGTTCGTCGTTATGTGTACGGATACATCTTCTCCGAGTAGGATTTGAATAAAAGAAGAAAAGTATCTCATACCTCTCCGCTTCTGTTGTATCTGTATATTTTTAATTTTCTTCTGTGTCTTTTTATTTCGGTGGAATTTTACTCTAATTGCTTAGATTCGTTTTTGTTTTTTTTGATGATGGCAATTGTCGGGTTCCTTAAACCATAAGATACAAAATATGCATCACATTTGACGAGTGAATTTTCAGTCTTGACGTCATTTTCTCGGTTCTTTTGTCGCGCGATTTTTTCTTTTATTTTTGCCGCCGACCGCGACGTTCCCGTGTGTTTTATAAATAAAATATTCAAAACAAAAACAAAAGGAATTCAGTTGAAGCGAAATTGTTTCGTGAAAGGAAAACAAAAACGAGAAAATTGTGGTTTAAGATACAAGGATTATGTGGTGATTTCTAATCGGGCGGGTCATCTTCGCTTGTCACTTTAATCCACACGTGCAGCAGCTAAACGAGGCGGAATACAAACAGAAAAAAGTCATTTATATAACCAGTCGAACGGGGCAGGCTATATCCTACGATCGAGCGGTTTTTATCTCTGATAGAAAAGGATTACCCAGAATCCAGAATCTTCTCTGGACCCAATTGGATACGGGAATGAGGCTGATGACTACGGAAATTCCAAATTAAAAATGTAAACACAAACTCTTTCTAATCTTGTCTATATCTAAGGTTCTTCTACTATGAATAACGTAGTCAATCGGATGCATCTTACATTCACACAAAATGTTACATGGTTCACAGGGAAATTTAGGCTAAATACCGTCATATACTCTTTTTAAAGCAAATCCCTATCGAAAGGCTTACTCACAATCCCACAAAGTTGCATTTTCTAAATGTCTCTACCTCGACTAGGGACTTATTATCATTATTTGCCGACGGTACATTCTTCTTTTGGTGGCGTTATAGCCCACGAAGGACCAGAGCCTCTTGGCTGTTCATCTATTGCTGCTTTAAAAAGTTTCTTTTGTACGTTAAACAGGCAGAAAGCAACAGGCAACGCTTCAATAAGCAGAAAGCATTGACATAATCGGGCGAGCTGGGTTAAAGTCCCTGCCATGCTAAAACAGATTTTTTTTTATTTTGTAAGAAAGGTGGAAAGTATCGAAAGCCTGTGTGTGGGATTTTAACCTACTGAAGCCACCTCCTGATTCTGGCCCTGACCCCCACCGAATTTTCCGTAGTCATCCTGCACAGTGTGACGAGTTTGGCAGGAATGTTAAAACATGACATGGCTCTGTATAGCTCGTCTCTATAAACACTCTCATATGCGGCTTTAAAGTCGACAAAAAGATGGTGCGTGTCGACTTGGAACTCATGGGTCTTCTCCAAGATCTGGGGTAGTGTAAATATTTGGTCCATCGTGGATTTTCCTGGCCTGAAACCACACTGGTTGGAACCTATCAGATTGTCCACGAACGGTTTCAGGCACTAACACAGTACGGCAGAGAGGATCTTGTACGCGATGTTCAGGAGACTTATCCCTCTGTAATTGGCACAGTCATAGGGGTCTCCTTTCTTATGGACCGGGCAAACGATGCTGAGATTCCATTCATCGGACATGCATTCTTCCGACCATATCGTGCAGATCGCCAGCTGCTTTAAATAGTTCCGCGGGAAGTCCGTCTGCTCCAGCAGGTTTATAGGACTTAAGTTTCGATATCGCTATCTTAACATAGTCTAGGTCGGATGAACAGGATTCTCTTTCGACTTCGTCTATCGTTCTGCCTGGCGGCGGCATATTGACTATCATCGTCGTTATACAGTCTGCAAAAGTGGTCCTTCCACAATCTCAGCATCGACTGTGACTCGACTATTAGTTATCCGTGCTCATCCCTGCAGGCTTCTGCTCTGGCTTTATAAGCTTGGCATGTTCGTTTTACTTTTTGGTAAAACTTTTGAACGTCGTTCCTGCATTAGCATCTCTCTATCACCTCGATCTTCTTTTTCTTCTCATTAGTGCATGCTCCTCCCTCCTTTTCTGTTCATAGAGCTCGCGGGCAGCCCTCGTCCGTCGATGCAGTGCAGCCATGTATGCATTCTGTTTCTCTAAATGGGCCTGTCTGCACTCGTCATCAAACCAGGGGTTTCTCGAAGGTGGTGGCTTGAAACCGAGTACATCTGAGGCGGCTCTTCTGGTGGCGTTCTGACAACGTCTCCATTGCTGCACAAACCATAGATTCTGCAGATTGCATCGGGACTTGACAGAACTTAAGGGAGGCTTGGACGGCGAAGGTCCTGGCGGTCTCCTGCGATTGCAGCTTTCCGACGTTAAATGATGGTGTTCCTACTCGACTTCATTGATTCCGAGAAATTCGCATCCGTACATTGGCTTCTCGAAAGGTTCGGACATCTAGGATGCTGGACGTCAAGTTATCAAGCCCAAGTTGTCTTACATCCGCGGTTACTTGCTCTTTATACTGGAAGTTCGGTCTTCCTCTTCTTCTCGAACCATGAGGCTCGGAGTCGAAGACCCTCTTAGCTGGAGCTTTGGTGGTGGTCGACGGATCTTTGCCTTCCGGAATATTTACACATCTTTGTACAGCTCGTAGAGCTCGCGGTTGTGTCTTCTCCTCCATTCACCTTCCTCACTTTTTCTTTGGTGACGTTACAGCCCATGAAGGACCAGAGCCAAGCTTCTCTTAATCACCCATGTTGTGTGTGATTTATTTATCACACAGCTGAATGGGACCTACAGTTTAATGCCGAATCCGAACGGCGGCGTGAGTCGAGAAGTTTTTTCCAGGGAAGTTCCTACCGGGGGTTCTGTCAGTACCCCGCCGAGGAGAGACGCCCTGAAATAAACATTCGATGGCGTTAGTGTTATCTGAATCCGAACTCACTCATCGTGCGTCAGAGTCCAACATACTAACCACTGCGCCACGGCGCCCTTCCTTCCTCACAGATAGGACTAAATATCCGGCGCAAAATTTTTTCTTCAAAATAACCCAAAATCAGCTCCGCCGTCCTTTTTATCGTCCAGCTTTCGATTCCGTACAACAAGACTTACAGTATAAGCGCTTTGTAAAGCATGACTTTGGTTCTTCGAGTGAGGAGTTCTGACCCAAGTTGTTTGGACAAACCTAAGTAGCAGCGGTTACCAAGGGCGATTCTGGTGCACGGTGCATCGCGTGTTTTTTCACGTTTTTTTCCTGGGATCCTCGATGCGGCCATCGCATCAAACAATTCTTTGCGATAAATGCTGTCATATGCGGCTTTGAAATCGATAAAGAGATGGTGTGTGCCGCTTTGAAACTCGCTGGTCTTTTCCAGGATATGTCGAAGTGTGAATATTTGGTCTACAGTCGATTTGCCGGGCCGGGCGACATTGAGCAGGGATATGCCTCTATAGTTCCTGCAGGAGGTAGGATCGCCTTTTTTTTTTTTGAATAGGGCAAATAGAGCTGGTATTCCAGTCGTCGGGCATGCTTTCATCTTCACGAATTCTGCAGATGATCTGGTGCATGCTCCCTATCAAAACATCGCCGCCAGCCTTGAAGAGCTCTGATGGCAAGCCACCTGAGCCGGCGACTTTGTTGTTCTTCGGCTTTTGAATAGCTGTGCCGACTTCTTCAATGCTGGGTGGGAGGACTACTTCATCGGTTGGAGTTGGAATTTCCTCAGTCCCTACCACACTCTCTTAGTCATGCTCGTTAAGCAGCTGCTGGAAATGCTGCTTGAATACATACACTATTCTCTGCGGGTCGGTGACAAGATTGCCTTCGCAATTTCGAAGAGCCTGGGTGCCTTTCTTAAAGCCTCCTGCAAGGCTCTTAGCTTTCTTATAAAAGGACCGTATTTTATGTTTGTCCCCAGACTCCTCCATATCCTTGAGCTGGGAAGCTGCGAAGATTCGTTTCTTTCCTCTCCTCTCCTTTTTCTGGCTCAGTACTTCTCTCGCGCTGCCCTGGTTTTTCGCTGCAGCGCCTTTTGGCACGCCTCGTCGGTTGCTGCTTTTCCTACCCACATTCGCCATCATACCACGGGTTTCTTCACGTGGTTGTCCTGAATGGTTGAGCGGCAATGCAGCCACATATTGTTGACATTTGTGTTCGACGTAGGCAAACTTGTTTTAAAGTTCGCGCAGGTTCAAGAGCTTTTTAGATTCCTAAATATTGATCATACAACCTGAACGGAATGCAGTGGTTTGGATCGTAGACGTTCATTCACTACTCTCCAGGGGTGGTTGTCCCAGATAGGAGGAGAGGAATCGACACCGAATTTTCACGTTGGTTGGAGTTCTCAGCAACTTTTTCTATGCACTTGTGGTCTCATGTTAGAATTGCCTGAGGTGTGCTCAGGCGTCCAATGTCGAATCCCCTCATGGTGGGCAGGTGCAGCTTTCTGAATCTTGCTGCTACGAGGAAGTTATCAGAGTCGACGTTTGCCCCCCTGATTATTATTTTTTTTTTTTTTGTAATAATTTGCCCGCACTCAAGGTCTAATAACCTTGTTATGTCGGCGACACAGTGCGGCAGAAGGTAGAAAGGAAGAGCGATGGGAGATGCCGATGGAAGTTGATCTTAAATGCTTGCATGTTGCATTGAGGGAAGAAAACCGAATCCGGCATTGAGTTCCAGAAATTACGTCCGAAAGCGGGCTTCAGGGTGTATCGGTGACCATTCCTAGAGTGACCTGTATTGCGGGAGAAATGTTGAAGGGGCGGAATGCAACTGGCTATTTCATTTGAGCGTTTTTGATGGAAGTAACGATAAAACAGGGAGAGGCTGGTAACATTCCTGCGGTGTTCCAGCGAGTCTAATGTTTCGGTAATGCTGGAGTTACCTATCAGTTTTATCGCACGTTTTTGTATTCTGTCTGGTAGGTACGTGAGCGTTAACCTCTAATTTGGGGCGAATTAACGCCTTAAAGATTGTAGCCGGATCTAAGGGTGAGAAAAATTTCTTGCATCTGTATAAGAAGCCTGGGCATTTTGCAGCATTCTTGGCGACACTGTATATCTGGTCGCTCCAATTAAGATTGTGCGCAACACACATACCCAGGATGGAAAGCTTTTCGGTTTCTGAGATGCAAGTGCCATTCATGGATAACGGCTGCGAGCTAGTTATACTCTTTAACGACAAGAGACAGCATTGTGTTTTGTATGCATTAAATTCCACTCTATTGTTTTTACTCCATTGGATGATGCTGTCGATATCGGGATTTAATGAGCTCAACATACGCTACCGCTCACTATCTACAACCGAAGTGTAGGGTCGTAAACTAGTGAACGAATATCAGAAGCTGAGGGTATTGCCGTCAGCGAAGGAGTGAATTGGATTAGAAGTAACACACAAGAGATCATTTACAAAAATAAAAAAGAGTGTCGGAGACAAAACGGAGCCCTGGGGAACACCAGCATTTACAAAGTGAATATCAGATTTGAATCCGTCCAAAACAACTTGAATTTAACGATTCGAAAGGTAGCTTCTAATCCATTGAAAAAGAGACTCATCTATCCCAAAAGCACGCATTTTCGAAAAGAGCGCTTCATGCCAAACCCTGTCAAATGCTTTCGAAATATCCAGTGCAACACAAATCGTGCTATCAGCCGTTTTGGCGATGTCAATTGGCCGCCTTGGAGCTGCGATTTGAGCCCTTTGGACTTTTTTTTTTTTGGGAACCGTGAAGAACCAAGCATCATCCAAGCAATCCGTGAGTTACAACCTGAAACCATCAACAAGGTCTTGGGAAATTGGAGTGACAGAATACGATTTTATCAACGGATAAAACAAAAGTCTCAAGGGAGGGCTGTAAGGATGAGAACGGACACCTAGAACGAGAATCGCAGTCGATGCTGAGAATTTGGTGAAACCACTTGCGCAGACTGTAAAACGGCGCTGACAGCCAACATACTGCCGTCAGGCAGAATTATCCATTTCGAAGATCGCAGAGAATTCCGTCACCCTGACCTCCACGAAGTTGAGATTGCCATATCGAAACTCAAGTCGAACAAAGCTGCTGGCGTAGATGGATTGTCTGCTGTGCTCTTCAATGGAAATGGGGGTAGGATGATTAGGAGCATGCACCGGCTTATCTGTAGGATATGGTCAGAAGAAAGCATGCCCGAGGAATGGAGTCTCAGCATTGTTTGCCCGATCCACAAAAAAAGGAGACCCCTTTGACTGCGCCAACTACAGAGGAATAAGTCTCCTTAAAGTCGCATACAAGGTCTTCGCTGCCGTTTTTTGTGAACGACTATTTACTTTTGACATCCCTGCTAAGCTCGTCAGACTTTGCTCGCTGCTCCATCCGAATCGGTGCAGAACTGACCGATAGTTTCGAAGTCAAGAAAGGATTTAGACAGGGCGATGCGCTGTCGTCTGATTTCTTCAACATCATATTGGAAATGATTGTGCAAAAATCACAGGCTAATACAAGAGGCACAATCTGTTTGAAATCCTCGCAACTCCTAGCATACGCCGACGACCTTGACATAATAGGTAGATCACAGCGAGAGGTCAATGAGGCGTTTGCGAGTATTGAGATGGGGGCGGCAAAAATTGGTTTGGCAGTTAGTGAGGACAAGACTAAATATCTGCTGTCATCGAAAAGCGACATTACCACCGACGTTTTGGCAAGAACGTGTATATTGGCAGATATAAGTTTGAGGCAATTAAGGACTTCATATACCTCGGCTCCAGTTTCGAAATCAAGCGCAGAATTACTCTTGCCAGCCGCTGCTTTTGGCTCAAGAGGCAATTGAGAAGTAGAGCCCTCTGTCGTACGACCAAGTTGACCTTATATATGTATGTAAGACCTTAATTATCCCAGTCCTGTTATATGGCGCAGAAACATAGACTTTATCTAAACCGGATGAAGAAACCCTTGGTCGTTTCGAGAGAAGCATTCTGCGGGCGATTTTCGGTCCTATAAACACAGAGGGAGGTCACAGGTTGTACAGTGACATGAGTCTAGTCAGGCTTCTACGGATCCAGCGCCTAAGATGGCGAGGCCATGTAGAGCGAATGGACACCCCGAGGGACGAAGAAATAGAGGACGGCCGCACCTAAGGTAGCGCGTACAGGTTGAGGTCCCTCAATCAACTGGGCGTGTGGCACTGGAAAAGACTAGCGAAAGATCGTGCTATTTGGAGAGGCATGTTGGTTGAGGCCCAGATTCACCCCGAACTGTAACGCCCGTTAAGTAAGTAAGAATACGATACGGCGAAGCCAGCCGAGGCAGCCACTTGAACGACATTGTATGTCGTAATAAATGGGAATGTTTGTTCTTACCAATAAGGTCATAATACGTGGAAGCAGTTCAATTTTGTTAATTTTATTGTATTTTTAAAAAGAAACTTGTATTTGGGCCACACTGTATGTTCGACCATGATTCAACTCAATAAACCAATATCTAATGGTAGTCATCGAAGCTACATAGGTCTCGTCTAAAAGGCGTGCAACCTCATTTGGACTTCCTCGTCGATGCAGTAGCCAGTAGCTCAGTAGACCAGTAGCTCTTTCTCCATAATTGTAAACAAACATGAACTTAAGGGACTTTTCAACGCCTTTCAAAGCAAGACTATTCGATAAATCTGGCTGAAATGTGACTATCGTTTAAAAGGTAGCGTTAATGTTATGGAAAAAAGTTCAATAGCTATTGATCTGCTCAGTTGTCAGCCAGTAAAAATGATCATTCAACTGCCAGGTTGATGTTATGAAAATACTACACCGTCAAAGTAGTTTGTCATGCCTAACAAGTAGATCCATTAATCTATTTCATTGACTGACAACACTTGTTCGCTGTTTTATATTCTGTTACCAAAGCCCATTGATGTGCCATGAAATTCTAGTTAAGTTTCAAATGCCTTGTCACCCTCCAAGGCCCTCCTTTAAGCAGCCAAGCCACTATACATAATTTACATCCATTAGAAACCACTTAAAGCATAATCCACCTAAATCCAATCGCAGTTTTTTGTCTACCGATAAACTGTTCATCGCGAATTCGATGAGCCTTAATCAAAGGACACATTTATCTCTATCACACTATTGTTCTCAACTTTTAAAAATAACGACTACTAATTGGCTTTCGTTCGAATTAGCATAACTAGAGACATGCTAACGTCACGTGACCAATGCTGCGTCATACTTTTTACGTTTTTCCTTAAATTTATTTGTTTTTTTTGGAACATTTAAAATAAAACAAATTATGTGACAATCTTCGACTGAATTAGATGGAGACACGTGCCGCGATAGTGCCATCTAAATTAGATTAATAGCCAGACTAGTCCACTACCAGTGGCGACATACCCAACACAATGCATCGAAACACTTGGCGATTTCAATCCAATCGTCCATCCAAAGCAACGTTAAACCCATTCAAGAAAAAATAATAGATTGCACGTTTTGTTGGATACAAATACCAAAAATACCTCAACGTATTGTGTTTGGGTTCAGTGTCTACCCAAAGATACTCGTACAATGCATTCCACGGAATGGCACTTGTTTCATTCATTTAACTCCGTGCTATCGCGTTGACATGAGATTTATTCAAGCCCGCTGCAAATTGTTATCCTCACATCAAATTATACAATAATTTATGAACATAGATAAACCGATGCAGTTTATATAACAATAGATACAAGCCACATGGACTGCATTCAGATTTATGAGCAGCGACATAGGAGCTTGCGTGTGCGTTTGCGTGAATGCATTACACTCTTAGCACTAAATCAGTTCAGCAAGATACAAATTATGTATCTAAAGATACACGCACACGCTGTCAACTTGGCATTTGATCAACATTTGTCATTAAGCATCGAGCATTCATATGCGGCCGCGACAGATGCTACCGTTAAATCCTTCGTAGAATTAGTTATAAAATTCAGACACAAAATTAAATGAACTGTGAGATACAAAAAAAAAAAAGCAAAATCCTAAGACAAGATATCAGAGACGAAGATTATTTGCAGAATTGTGCGGAATTAAATTAGGTGATGAGGAGGAAGCGTGAATGAAAAGACTTTGAATGAATACCAGGTTGTTTGGAGACGCATTTACAGTCGTGAGGGGGAACGGTTGAAAATAAAAATAAATGTATCCGAGCTATTCCATATGCTTTTGAACTCGATTTATCTTACTAAAGTCTAAAAAATACACGAAATTGTTTAGATTAAGAAAAAGTACAGTGACATGAGGCGCTAACTATAGCATGTTACAGGGTACCCTACTGACGAAAAGTCAGGGCTCACGTAGACTACGTAGAGTCCATTGTGCCCGTTTATACCTAGACATTTACTGTTGAGCTGAACCATCCAGACGAGGATAAGAATCCTAGTATTCTGTTTAGTCCAATGTTACCTACCTCTCCTAGTCCCGAAATGAAGTATCTTCCTAGGAAAATTGTATTCCTTTCCGGGCTAGCGCCGGACATTCGCACAGCAGGTGACGAATGGATTCAATTTTCTCTTCGTCCCTGCAGCTTCTGCAAAAGTCATTGTAGGGCTGGCCTAGTCGGGCTGCATGGTAGGATAGCATGCAGTGCCCGGTGAGGGCACCGACTGTCAGTCGAATATTCCCACAATTGAACTTCAGCAGATTTTCCGTCCTTTTCTTATTATAGACGGGCCAAGTGGATCTCGCCGTATCTAAGTGACACCATCGCTTATTGGCTTTCATTAATAGCTCCGTCTCTATCTCCCTGTAAAGCACACTGAATGGTGCTTTGGCCTCGGTTGAGATCTGCGCGAAGCTTGCACTTGATCCCTGCCTAGCCAGCTCGTCCGCCCTCTCGTTTCCAGAGATATTCACATGACCAGGTACCCAGCAAAGGGTCACCTCGTTTACATTCGATATCTCTTCTAACTTCTCTTTGCAGAGTTTGACGAGTTTGGATCTTATCCATGCTGCCTGCCTTAATGGCTGCCTTTTTCGTGAGAGATTCTCTATGCTGATCAGGTCCGCCGCCTGCTTGATAGCGAAGACCTCAGCTTGGAAGACACTGCATCCATCATCGAGCCTATAGGAGCGATGTATATATAGCCCGAGATTCAAAATAGACTCCGGCACCTATGCCAACATCCTTTCCGTGCGTACCATATCATCGGTCCATTCCTCTCTGGAGGGAATTCTAATAGAGAAATCTCCTCTCCCAGGAGGGACATCGGGTGATATAGTCCGTAACGGTTCTGAATCTCGAGACGGTTGATCGATCCAAGACTGATGCGTGTCCGTAAGGACTCCTGTAGTCTTAGCGCAGTTCTGGTTGCGACGCTCTAGCAGTATTTGTTCAAGGGTGGGAAGTTCAAGCATAACTTCAAGAGCCACCGTTGGTGTGGACTTCATAGATCCGGTCAAAGCCAGACAGCCTGCCCTTTGAACCTTTGACACACTCTGAAGATGACACTTTTCCTCAGGCACTTTCCACCAGACAACGGAGCCCTAGACTAGGATAGGTCTTACCACCGCAGTGTACAACCAATGTACTAACCTCGGTTTGAGGCCCCATGTCTTTCCAAAGGCTACCTTGCACGAATATAGTGCCACGTAGGCCTTTTTGATTCTTTCCTCAACTAAGTTTGGAGTCGAAGATTACTACTTACTTACTTACTTATCAGGCCTGCGATCCATGGAGGATCTGAGCCTGAGCTATAGCTGCCTTCCATCCTTGACGGTCCCGGGCACGCTGCTTCCAGTTGTCAAGACCAAGATGTCTTACATCCGCGATTACTTGGTCTTTATACCGGAGGTTCGGTCTTCCTCTTCTTCTCGAACCAGGAGGCTCGGAGTCGAAGACCCTCTTAGCTGGAGCGTTGATGTCCATGCGCTCGATGTGGCCGAGCCAGTGTAGTCGACGGATCCTTGCCTTCCGGACTACATCCACATCTTGGTACAGCTCGTAGAGTTCGCGGTTGTGTCTTCTTCTCCATTCACCTTCCTCACAGACAGGACCAAATATCCGGCGCAGAATTTTTCTTTCGAAAGAACCCAAAATCAGCTCCGCTGTCCTGCTTATCGTCCAGCTTTCGGCTCCGTACAGCAAGACTGGCAGAATGAGCGTTTTGTAAAGCATGACTTTGGTCTTTCGAGTGAGGAGTTTTGACCCCAGTTGTTTGGACAAGCCGAAGTAGCAGCGGTTGCCAAGGACGATTCTATGCCGGATCTCCACTGTGGTATCATTTGTGGAATTTACGTTTGCCCCGAGGTAGACAAACTCCTTAACTACCTCGTAATTGTAGCTGTCAATTGTTATATTTTGTCCCAGGTGGTTTTTGCTTGACAGCATGTATTTCGTTTTGTCCTCATTGATCTTAAAACCAACTCGTTTCGCCTGTTCTTCAATCGCCGTGAATGCTTCCACAATGCCACGGCGAGAACACGCGATGATGACGATATCATCCGCGTATCCTAGCAGCTGGATGGACTTGTAATAGATAGTGCCTTCCCTGTTGACGCCTGCCCGTCGCACTATCTGCTCCAGCACCAGGTTGAAGAAGTCACATGACAGCGCATCTCCTTGCCGAAATCCGGTGCATGTTACGAATGGTTCCGAGGTCCTAGAACCGAGTTGCACGGTGCATAGCGTGGCGCGACACAACTGGATCAGTTTTACCGGGATCCCGAATTCGGCCATCGCCCCAAACAGTGCTTCACGATGAATGCTGTCGTATGCGGCTTTGAAATCGATGAAAAAATGGTGTGTATCGATCCGAAACTCGTTGGTCTTTTCCAGGATTTGTCGAAGTGTGGAAATTTGGTCTATAGTCGATTTGCCGGGCCGGAAGCCGCACTGGTAGCTGCCAATTAGTGCGGTGCAAAATGGCTTTAGACGTTCACACAATACGCTGGACAGGATCTTGTATGCGACATTGAGCAGGGATATACCTCTATAGTTCTTGCAAGAGGTAGGATCGCCTTTTTTGTGGATGGGGCATATAGAGCTGGTATTCCAGTCATCGGGCATGCCTTCATCTTCCCAAATTCTGCAGATGATCTGGTGCATGCTCCCTACCAGAACATCGCCGCCAGCCTTGAAGAGCTCTGATGGCAAGCCATCTGAGCCTGCGGCCTTGTTGTTCTTCAGCTTCTGAATAGCTGTGCCGACTTCTTCTATGCTGGGTGGGAGGACTACTTCATCGGCTGGAGTTGGGATTTCCTCAGTCCCTACCACTCTCTCTTGGTCATGCTCGTTAAGCAGCTGCTGGAAGTGCTGCTTAAATACATCCACTATTCCCTGCGGGTCGGTGACAAGATTACCCTCGCAGTTTCGAAGAACCAGGGTGCCCTTTTTGAAGCCTCCTGCAAGGCCTTTGGCTTTCTTGTAAAAGGCTCGTATTTTATGTCTATCCCTAGACTCCTCGATATCCTTGAGCTGGGAGGCTGCGAAGATTCTTTTCTTTTGTCGCAGTAGTTTCTTCTCCTCCCTTCTTCTGGCTCGGTACTCTTCTCGCGCTGCCCTGGTTTTCCTCTGCAGCGCCTTTTGGTACGCCTCGTCGGTTGCTGCCTTTTTCTGCTCACACTCGCCATCATACCACGGGTTTCTTGTCGGGGGTGGTAGGTATCCTAAGGTGGTTTCGGCTACTTCCTGAATGGCTGAGCGGCAATGCAGCCACATATTATTGTCATTTGTGTTCGACGTAGGCATACCGTAGAGTCTTTCGCTCAGCTGCTCCCTGTAGACTCTGGCAACCTCCGGTGTGCTCAGGCGCCCAATGTCGAACCTCCTCCTGATGGGCTGGTGCAGCTTTCTGACATTGGACAGTCGAGCTCTGAATCTTGCTGCTACGAGGAAGTGGTCAGAGTCGACATTTGCCCCTCTGAATGTTCGCACATCAAGGATGTTTGACGCGTGCCTTGCGTCAATGAGCACATGGTCGATTTGGTTGGCGGTTCGACCGTCCGGAGATCGCCAGGTTGCTGTGTGGATTCGCTTGCGAGGGAATCTTGTGCTACTTATCACCGCATTACGAGCTGTCGCAAAGTCAGCGAGTCGGAAGCCGTTATCTGTTGTTGTATCGTGGAGGCTGTGCTTTCCGATCACTCCGCCAAGGGTGTTTTCCTTTCCGATTTTGGCATTGAAGTCCCCGAGCACGATTTTTACATCGTACTCCGGACAAGCTCCGTAGGCGTTGTCCAGGAGGTCATAGAAGTCCTCCTTGATAGGGTCTTCAGCCTCGTCGGTAGGGGCGTGTGCACATATAAGGCTGATGTTATAAAATCTGCCTCTGATGCGGATCACAGCCAGGCGATCACTTATAGGTTTAAAGTCGATGACCTTCGACCTTAACCGCTTTCCCACGACAAATCCGCATCCCAGTAAGTGCAACCTTTTGTGACAGCTGTAATAAATGTCGCAATTTTTCTTCCTAATCATACCGTTTCCTATCCAGCGTAATTCCTGGACCGCAGTAATATCCGCCTTGTACTGCGTGAGGATTCCTTCTAGTTTATGAGCAGCTCCGGGAGTGTACAGGGTTCTGACATTCCAGGAGCATACTCGCAAATCGTGTTCCTTTTTCGTGCGTTGTCGTCGTCGAGTATCCGTCCGTGTATCCGAGGCATCTTGCTCATTCATAACTTTAGGTTTTTTACGTGGGCGGATTGTTAGCCCGCCGCACAACCGCCATTCTGGTCGGGAGTCGAAGATTATGCCAAGATATTTGGCAGATTTTCCAGGGATCAGATCGATACCGTTCATACGGGGATAGGTGTACCTTGATACAGATTTTTTCTTGTAAAGAGTACTATCTCTGTTTTCGTCGGATTTACTCCCAGGCCTCGCCCCTTGACCCAGTTATCCACTAACATCAGGAGTGGAGGAAAAGATTCAACCACGAGCTTTACGGACTGTACGGCGACATGAGTTTAGTCAGGCGTCTACGGATTCAACGCCTACGATGGCTAGGCCATGTAGAGCGAATGGACACCACAGCCCGGAGAGTCTTTGAATTCAATCCCGAGGGACGAAGAAAGAGAGGACGGTCGCATCTAAGATGGCGCACACAGGTGGAAGGGGACCTCAGCCAACTGGGTGTGCGATAATGGAAAAGGCTGAGAAAAAATCGTGCTAATTTAAGGGGCATGTTGGTTGAGGCCCAGGTTGACCCTGATCTGTGAAGCAATTTTTTAACAGAAAAGCTTAAAGAAAATCTCGGCCATTTAACACAGAAATTCCTCTGTTCTGTTGGCGCTCACAACTAATGCTCTGCGGTGACCAAAAGACTGTTGCTACCTATTAGGTCTCTCATATTTTTACGTCGTGAAATCCAATTAATAATTTAATTATAGAAGTATTTCAGAACCTATGTCAAAGAGTACATTTGTCAAAATTCATCAAAGTCGTCGATGGCGCACTCGTCGGCCACCACACGGCCTCACAAGCAGATCTCATTTCCCACTTCACCCAAAAATAGCACCACCTCATTCGTATCCCCGAAATTCGCTCCCATTCCAAACGTTATATGTATGAAGATAGCGATCTCCTCCAACGTTCTCGCCTCCACAGGCATTCACCGCCTCCCTCACAACCCATCCTCGGCCACATCACCACTACCGCCATCATCATCGTCATCATCGTATTCGCGCAATCTCTAATTTTGTAATAAAATCCGAAATCGTATACGTAGCGACCGCGTGGATGATGCCATCCTTGCTGTACGACAGCCGCGTGATTCGAGAATGCGTCTCGGAAACCCATCATCCCATCACACCTCCCCCGTACGGACTGCGTCACTCACGCACCATGCTCATGCAACATACGAGTACGTTTCGAACGAGTATCGAGTATTTTCATGACGCTTTCAGCACGAATATCGAATGTGCCTCGACACCGAAAACCCCAAACTCACTTCAATCCGATCCAACACACCAACAGATCGTATGTTGGCGTGTAATTTTAGAATTCTCCGTAACATGGGAAGTTTTATTTTTAAAAGGAATCCAACTCGAAAACAAAGTTTTTCAACGCTAGCAACTGCACGGATAGACTGTTTTTCGGATTGAATGGAGGAGGCCGAACGAATGATTGGTAATGCGGTGGAAGCGCGTATTCAAAATTGTTTTCGATTTTCAATTGCAATTTTGAAATGGGACAACGTGGCTTTACACAGATATCGATTGCGTTAAGCGTCAAGCGTTAAGAGACCAAGAATGAGGATAGGTGACACTAGGAGGTCACACAGTTGGCCTGGGGAATGTATCTAGATAATTATAAATAAAAAATCTGCTGTTCATAAATCTCTCGAAAATGCTGGTAATAACCATCAACCTCCTGCGGTGTTGTTTACATCTTTTTCATTTTTTGTGTTTCTTTAACTGCATTCGATGGGATTTGTCAGATTCTCAGATACACTGTTCACTGTTGCTGGTTTGGCCAAGCTATTGGCTTGAATCTGTTGTGGTTTATGCGCTTAGGCGAAATAAATAAACAAATTTATGCTAAATGCTTAAAGCGGAATTTGCTTCCATGGAACGTCTGATGAATGTTTTTGTTTATGAATGTTGTTTCGAGTTTTTTTTTAAAAAAAGTCTTTTTTCGCAAATGTGGCAGGAATTGATTTGAATTTTTTGAATTCCTCTTAACTAGTACTTCCTCGAATGCTTGTTGCTTAGTGTGCCAACGAGTGTGTTGGGATAGCTTTCTTGCTGTTTGTAAAAGGGTTTTGTAAGAGCTGGCGGCAGAGTTCTTACTTACTGATGCAAAACAACTTGCGTTCCTGGAACGCATCTATTAGTATTGTTTCGAAAAATTCAATCTAGTCCGAACAGGGTTCGATCGCTGGATTGCGATAAACTACAACTGTTTACCGTGCCGCACGCCTAGTTGGTTGAGGGCTCTTTCCACCTGTGCGCGCCACCTTAGGTGCGGTCGCGCTCTGCTGCGTCGTCCCTTGGGGTTGGAGTTAATGACTTTTCGGGCCGGAGCGGTCTTAGACGTTGGATCCGTAAACGTCTAACTAGGCCGATGTCGCTGTACAGCCCGTACAGTTCTTGGTTGAATCCCCTCTCCACTCTCCGTTTACACAAACGGGACCGAAGATTGCACGCAGAATTTTCCTCTCGAAACGCCTAAGAGCCTCTTCATCCGCTTATGATAACGTCCAAGCCTCAGCGTTGTAGAGGAGGACCGGGATGATTAAGTTTTGTATAGGGATACCTTAGTTTTCGAGAGAGGGCTCTACTACCTAGTTGCCTCTTGAGCCCAAAGAAGAGGCGGTTGGCAAGAGGCCGTCCGTTTTATCTCAGCGCAGGTGACCTTACTGCTGGTCACTATCGAGCCAAGGTAGACGAAGTCCTGACTACTTCAAAAATATAGATGCCAAAGGTGACGTTCTGACCAAGACGTCGCTGTTGCGCGTCTTCCTTTGATGACAGCATATATTTGGTCTTGTTTATCCGTCTCTGCTTCAATGCTTGCGAACGCCTCATTAACGTCTCGCTTTGTCCGTCCAATAAGGTCAATGTCATCTGCGTAGGCAAGCAATTATGTAGACTTGAAGTAGATCGTTCCTTTTGTATTGGCCGCAGAGTCCAGCATGATATTTTCAAGTACGATGTTAAAGAAATCACATGACAGTGCGTCACCCTGTCTAAAACCTTTTTTAACATCGAAGGGATCGGTTAGTTCACCTCCGCCCTTAATGGAGCAGCGAGAGCTCTCCATAGACATCTTGCACAGTCTGACGAGTTTGGTAGCAATGTTGAAACATGACATGGCTCTGTATAGCTCGTCTCTATAAACACTGTCATATGTTGCTTTAAAGTCGATAAAAGGATGGTGCGTGTCGACCTGGAATTCATCGGTCTTCTCCAAGATCTGCCGTAGTGTAAATATTTGGTCTGTTGCGGATTTTTCTGGCTTGAAACCACACTGGTAGGAACCTATCAGATTATCCACGAACGGTTTCAGGCGCTCACACAGTACGGCAGAGAGGATCTTAAATGCGATGTTCAGGAGACTTATCCCTCTATAATTGGCGCAGTCATAGGGGTCTCCTTTCCTATGGACCGGGCAAACGATGCTGGGATTCAATTCATCGGGCATGTATTCCTCCGACCTTATCTCGCAGATGGGTTGATGCATATTCCTGACCAGCTCGTCGTCAGCTGCTTTAGATAGTTCAGCGGGAAGTCCGTCTGTTCCAGCGGCTTTATAAGGCTTAAGTTTCGATATCGCTATCTTAACGTCGTCTAGGTCGGGTGGACGGGATACCCCTTCGTCTTCGAAAGGACTGACGGCGGCATTTTGACTATCATCGCGGTTATACAGTCTGCAGAAGTGGTCCTTCCACAATCCCAGCATCGACTGTGACTCCACTACAGCTCCTTCTTCGGGACGACGGCGGAAGAATTCCCAAGACGGAGTCAACGGCGGCGCCCACGGTTTGAGCGAGAAGAACTACCTGGTGAACACCTTATGTCGGGCTACTACTTCTTATTTGGAGCTCAGGCCGAAAAGAAACGGCTCAGCCTGCCCTTTGTCCTTTGGGTAAAAAAGAACCTGGTCCTACAGGTTGGGGTTGCGCTTAGGGTTAACATCCCTGTCGCGTAAACCAAATACTTGTTCAGAAACAACCAACAGCCTCGGTTATTCTTACAACCTCAGATCAATTATCTGGGCGCCTCACCTTTATTACAACGTTTGTCTCAACATCCCGCTAGATGACTTGATTACGGACAGATCACTCGTTACTGAGTCCCTGGAACTGAATGCCCCCGAGGGCGAGCGTTCGCGCTTATATACCCCCCGGTCCACTTTCTCGAATGTTCGCCGTCAGACGTTCCCCTTCAGAAGTCTCGAGAATGCTCAAACATTCAACATCTCAGCTTCAGCAGAGCACTCCGAACTTCGACAGCGAAATTCGAACATAACCATCGGTTCGTGTCCGTAAATTTCAATAAAATAAAGTGTGTGTGAGGTATCATCGAAACTTTCTATTCGTTTGAAAGGCCTGTCGATGCCATTAGAAATGGAATATAACATCGTTCAAATGTCTGCTACGGCATCTCTGGGTCCCATAAATCAGCCTGAATTTGACCGATGATATAACCCATGTTGGCTTTGAGGCCCGCTTTAAGCCACAATCCAGGCTTATTCGCATGGACCTGCGAATTCAGCAAACCCCACAAGAAAAAGCCTAACGGGGCCAAATCGGTGGCCAGTCCACATCACCTCCACATGAGATGACCATGCGCTCGAATTGGTCGTGCAGAATTTCGAATGTTGCGTGAGCTATGTATGTGGCACATAGCGCCGCCGTCTTGTCGAAATCACATGTAGTTGGTGTCAATATCATCCAATTCAAGCCAAAAGAAGTTGGTAATCATCGCCCTATAGCGCTGGCCGTTAAGAGTGATGGCCTCACCAACGCCGTTCTCAAAGAAATGTGGACCAATGAAGCCACCAGCCCAAAACAGTAACTATTTCGGGATCTATTAGACGCTCTTGGATCTCATGTGGATTGGTATTGCCCCAAATTCGACAATTTTGTTTGTTAACATACCCATTCACCCAGAAATGGCTGATGATTTTTTCGATGAAAATTAGGGTCAGTTTCCATCTGCTCCAGAGCCCGTTCAGTGAAAACACATCGTTGTCTATGGCCGTTTACCTTCAACTCCTGGGTCAGTTGAATTTCGTACGGGTACAGGCCCAAGTCACCTCAAATTTGGGTAAATTGGAACTTTGACAGATAGCAGCCATATTGGTGAAGCTACATCTGTCAAATTGGCCGTGATTTATTCAAAATCACCACGGATGGACATAGCGTTCGACAACACTTGCAAATGATAAAATTGTTTTATCAAAATGGGTGTTCTGTTGGTGCAACGTTCCCCGCTCTACGCCCATTTTACGGTCGCTATAATAGTCCGAGAGGACTATTCGCAGTGTGGTGGATACTCTTGAGTCCACTGGTTCAGTAGACGATAAACTAGGACCCCCGTACGTCGACGACACACAAGATCTGTCGAAAACATCGCCGCTCTCCGTGAGTGTGTGCAGGAGAATCCGAGGCAGTCAATTTCGCGTCACTCGCAAGAATTCGGCCTTTCGCACACACAACTTGGCGATTTTTGCTTCGTGACTGGGGCCTGTTTGCTTTGGTGGCGTTAGAGCCAATGAAGGGCCAGAGCCAAGCTTCTCTCAATCCCTCGTGTTGTGTGTGATTTATTATTTACATACATAGGTGAAGGCGACCTACAGTTTAATGCCGATTCCGAACGGCGTGAATCGAGGGGGGTTTGCCAGTACCCCGCCGAGGAGCAACGCCGCGAGATAAACATTCGAACATTCGGTGGCATTGACGCTCATCGTGCGTCAGAAACCAACACACTAACCACTGCACCACGGCGCCCCCATTGGTTCTTCGTGACCATTTTTGTTAAACTGTCGTACAACCCACTCTGAAGCACCATTCAAACAGTGCAAAATTGATCGGTTGAGCTTCTATCGGGAACTACTGATAGAGGACATTTTCTACGTCCCTAATATAGTGGAAAAAAAAGCGCTCCGGTTGTAGCATACGCTTGTCACGCGTTCGTCACGCGCTCGTCATATACAAGGTGGCGCAAAATGAATCATCCAATTTTCTTTTTGAAACACTTTTTTGCTAAATAAAACAAAAATGATTTTGGGTGATGGAAGTCTTTACTTGGACCTTCAGAATTTTTTCTGTTAAGTGGATGCGATTGTCTGAGGCTTGTTGGCATAAAACCGCGATCTCAAGAAGCTCCAACGAAAGAAGTCTGGGATCGTTAAATCGGGTGATCGGAAGATTATGCGACCAGGAAACGCTTAATTCACAATATCCATTGTGGCTCGTGGTGTATGTGTGGTTGCATCGTCTTGATGGAACTACATGTTCACCAAGCCCCGCTTATCCAATTCCGACAGTAAGAAGTTTTTTAACATGGTCCTGTAGCGTTCGCCAGTGGAGTAGCCGTATTGCCGAAGGACCCCTCATAAAACGACGGCCCAATCACTCCGCCCGCATTAACGCCACACCACACAGTGGCTTTGAGTGGATGTAATGGCTCTTCGTGCTTATTGGCGTAGCCGCTTAAGTGGAAATGCGCCTCGTCGCTCATGACGATTTTCTACACAAAATCGTCTTCTTCGTTGTTGAGATTAAGGATGGCTTGACAGTATTTCACACGCGACTGACGGTCAGCAGGCATTGACTGAAGCACTGTTGGCACCTTGTACGGCAACATTTGTAAGTCTTTCACTAAAATTCGCTGTAGGGTCCGTCTGGGGATGCCCAATTGCGTGGCCCGTCGTCTGGTTGATGTTTCTTTGTTCTCAGCGACATCGGCGGCCACAGCCGTAATATTCTTGGCCGAACGACTAGTCCAGTGGCTGCCACGCCCTGCGTGGTCTTCTGCGCCGGAATGTTTGCCCAGTTGGCTCGACGCGATTAGGAAATGGACGTCAAAACTCAAGCTGCGCTAACAACACCGACCGATTATTGGTACAAAAATCGACACAATTGTTCCAAACTCCTGCGGAATATTGATTGTCTCCTTGTATACCGCAACTGTCTAGTTCACAAATGTCAAATATAATTGACGTACGATGCCATTTGCAAAAATGATAACATCTTCCGATAGCGTGATTAATTTTGCGCCACCTTGTATGTATATTGTATTCATTCTTTGGATTTTTAATCGTTTGGTCTTAGCCTCAAACAAATTAGCTTGAATGGACGCATTTATTGTTGACCAATATTTTTTCATTGAACCAGGAAGGATGCCTAATAATGAACAACTTAAGAATTGATCCTGAATTGATTTTTCATACAGGACCGAGCGACTATGTGGGAGTCCTTAGATCCAAAAATTTAGAACTTGATTATGAAATGTTTGAAAACCCTGAATTGTCTTGTTTAGGTGGATCCATGTTTTGATTAAGAAGTCGCAACTCAGCTTTTTTAATTTAGTTATGTCCGCTTACGGGCGCCGTAGCGCAGTGGTTAGTGTGTTGGACTCTGACGCACGATGAGCGAGTTCGAATTCCGGTAACACCAACGCCATCGAATGTTTATTTCGCGACGTCCCTCCTTGGCAAAAGCCCCCGTAGTACAATTGCCATGAAAAAGCTTCTCGACTCACGCCGTTCGGAATCGGCATTAAACTGTAGGTCCCATTCACCTATGTAAAAATAAATCACACGCAACATGGGTGATTGAGAGAAGCTTGGCTATGGCCCTACATGGGCTGTAACGCCCATTTTCACATCGTAGGTGAGAGATTGCACTCAACTGTAACCGTTGCAATACCTTACTTACTTTCTTATCAGGCCGGCAATCTGTGGAGGATCTGAGCCTGAGCTATAGCTGCCTTCCATCCTTGACGGTACGCTGCTTCCAGTTATCAAGACCAAGTTGTCTTGCATCCACGAATACTTGGTCTTTATACCGGAGGTTCGGTCTTCCTCTTCTTCTCGAACCAGGAGGCTCGGAGTAGAATACCCTCCTAGCTGGAGTGTTGGTGTTCATGCGCTCGATGTGGCCGAGCCAATGTAGTCGACGGATCTTTACCTTCCGAACTATATCCACGTCTTCGTACAGCTCGCAGAGTTCGCAGTTATGTCTTCTCCTCCATTCACCTTCCTCATAGAATTTCTTGCCTGTTTGCTTTGGTGGCGTTATAGTCCGTGAAGGGCCAGAGTCAAGCTGCTCGCAATCCCTCATGGTAAGTGTGATTCATTTTTCAAACAGGTGAAAGGGACCTACAGTTTATAGTCGATTCCGAACGGCTTGAGTCGAGAAGTTTTTTCATGGCAAGTACACTAGGGGGGGTTTTGCCATTACTTCGCCGAGGAGGGACGCCGCGAAATAAAAATTCGATGGCTTTGGTGTTATCGGGAACTCGCTCATCGTGCGTCAGAGTCCAACACACTAACCAATGCGTCACGGCGGCGCCCTCACAGACAGGACCAAATATCCGGCGCAGAATTTTTCTTGCGAAAGAACCCCACATCAGCTCCGCCGTCCTGCTTATGGTCCAGCTTTCGGCTCCGTACAGCAAAACTGGCAGTATAAGCGTTTTGTAAAACATGACTTTGATGCTTCGAGTGAGGAGTTTTGACCAAAGTTGTTTGGACAAACCGAAGTAGCAACGGTTGCCAAGATCGACTCTCTGCCGGATCTCCACTGTGGTGTCGTTTGTGGAGTTTACGATAGCTCCAAGGTAGACAAAACTCCTTAACAAACAAACTCCTCGAAAATATAGCGGTCAACCGTTGTATTTTGTCCCAGGTAGTGAGCGACGAATCGGTTTTTGCTGGACAGCATGTAGATAGGTACATTGTCTTATCCTCGTTGACTTTAAGACTAGCTCGTTTCGCCTGTTCCTCAATCGCCGTGAAAGCTTCTACAACGACACGCCGAGACCGCGCGATGATGTCAATATCATCCGCGTATCCTAGCAGTTGGACAGACTTAGTGTAGAAGATAGTGTCTTCCGTCGCACTATCTGCTCCAGCACCAAATTGAAGAAGCCACACGACAGCGCATCTACTTGCCGAAATCCGGTGCATGTTTCAAACAGTTCAGAGGTCCTAGCCATTCACACAGTACGCTGGACAGGATCTTGTATGCGACATCGAGCAGGGATATTCCTTTGTAGTTCTTGCAAGAGATAGGATCGCCTTTTTGATATGCCAGCCTTGAAGAGCTCTGATGGCAAGCCATCTGAGCCTGCGGCCTTGTTGTTCTTCGGCTTTTGAATAGCTGTGCGGACTTCTTCGATGCTGGGTGGGAGGACTACTTCAACGGCTGAAGTTGGGATTCCCTCAGTCCCTACCACTTTCTCTTGGCCATGTTCGTTAAGCAGCTGCTGGAAATGCTGCTTGAATACATCCACTATTCTCTGCGGGTCGGTGACAAGATTGCCTTCGCAATTTCGAAGAGCCTGGGTGCCTTTCTTAAAGCCTCCTGCAAGGCTTTTAGCTTTCTTATAAAAGGACCGTATTTTATGTTTGTCCCTAGACTCCTCGATATCCTTGAGATGGTATGCTACGAAGATTCGTTTCTTTAGTCGCAGCCGTTTTTTCTCCTCCTCTCCTTCTTCTGGCTCGGTACTCCTCTCGCGCTGCTCAAGTTTTTCGATGCAGCGACCTTTGGTACGCCGTGTCGGTTGCTGCTTTTTTCTGCTTACATTCGCCATCATACCACGGGTTTCTTGTCGGGGATGATAGGTATCCTAAGGTGTTCTAGGCTACTTCCTGAATGGCTGAGCGGCAATGCAGCCACATACTGTTGACATTTGTACTCGACGTAGCATACCGGAGAGCCTTACTTAGTTGCTCCCTGTAGACTCTGGTCACCTCCGGTGTGCTCAGGCGTCCGATGTCGAACCTCCGCATGGTGGGCTGGTGCAGCTTTCTGGCATTGGACAGTCGAGCTCTGAATCTTACTGCTACAAGGAAATGGTCAAAGTCGACATTTGCCCCGCTGAATGTTCGTACATTCAGGATGTTTGACGAGTGTCTTGCGTCAATGAGCACATAGTCGATTTGGTTGGCGGTTCGACCATCCGGAGATCGCCAGTTTGGTGTGTGAATTCGCTTGCGGGGAAATCTTGTGCTACTTATCACCGCATTACGAGCTGTCGCAAAGTCCGTGAGTCGGAAGCCGTCATCTGTTGTTGTATCGTGGAGGCTGTGCTTTCCGACCACTCCGCTAAAGGTGTTCTCCATACAGATTTTGGCATTGAAGTCCCCGATTACGATTTTGACATCGGACTCCGGACAAACTCCGTAGGCGTTGTCTAAGAGATCATAGAAGTCCTCTCTGGTGGAGTCTTCAGCCTCTTCGGTAGGGGCGTGAGCACATATGAGGCTGATGTTGTAAAATCTTCCTTTGATGCGGATCACAGCCAGGCGATCACTTATGTATAGGTTTCAAGTCGATGGGGCTTCGACCTTAACCGCTTTCCCACGACAAATCCGCACCCAATCTTCGCCTTCTTCTTTCCTCATCATACCGTTTCCTATTCAGCGTATTTCCTGGATTGCAGTAATGTCCGCCTTATACTGCCTGAGGGTTCTTTCCAGTTTATGAGCAGCTCCAGGAGTGTACAGGGTTCTGACGTTCCGGGAGAATACTCGCATATCGTGTTCCTCTTTCGCGCCATGTCGTCTTTAAGAATCCGTCAGTTTATCCGAGGCATTTTGCTCTTCCATAACTTGTTTTTTTACGTGGGCGGGTTGTTGGCCCGCCGCACAACCGCCAGTCTGGTCGGGGTATTGTAGCGCCCTCTTGCCTTGTATCGCGATCGCTGCATACATTTGTTCGCCTCTCAACGGTTGTTGTAGAGGCTTTCCAGAAGGCGCCGCGAGGAGGCTGTATGGCTGTATGGGTATTGAAACAGGGATCGTTGCTGGCATCTCGACAGGTTGAGCGCCAAACCCATGCCCTCTGTCATGCTTTCCTGTCCACTGAAACCATTTTCTGCACAAAATTGGTAGAAGCACAATTGAATCTGGTATTACACAAGTCTTGGAACAAATTGGTTCCGACGTTGCCTGACTTATATATATGAGATCTTTTTATGTTACTACCGCTTGCGAAATGCTGACGGAATGGGAGGCTGGAATGCTAATATATTACCCAACTCCCTAACAACCATTTTCAGATACTTTATGTTTTGTTCTCAGTATTTTACGAGCCGATCTGCAAATCCAAATTTCTTTCCCACTCAAAGTAAATGAAATTAAATAAATAAATAAATACTCCAACGGATTCTCGAACCAAGAGCAACTGAACCGAGGACGCAAAATAGAAAAAAATCGAAAACGAAGAACAACACAACAACAACATTGGAACAACAACCATCAGCCCCATTACTATTACCACCTCGGTGCGTTCTCACAAATGAACAGCGAATCGGATATTTTTACTCGCGTGCTCTACAGATGAAATTCTAGCGAAACAAGAACTCGAACGAATACATTTGGCTTTTGGCCAGAAAGTATCTACGCCCGCGTGCGTCGATAACAAATAAAACAACAAAAACCCATTACACTCCGGTAGTCATAGTTATATGTGCTCGTATAGCGCAAGCGATTTCCTGCTGCCAATCCTTTGGATTCAAGTTTCCACCCTGAGATCATAATTGATGGCAGATATTTCACGTATCCGTCCGATAACAATCAATTCAGATCATTGATAACCGCGTTTTAACTGCACACTTATGTGCTTATAGAGCGAATAGAGAAGTATCGCAACTCATCTGATACTGAGAATCTGATCGTTTTAGTGAAAATTTACTATCATATGTACATAGATACCAGAATAGGCAAGGGATTCATTGGAATACTCATATTTGCCACCCAGTTGTTGGCCATTTGTCATGTTGCCTTATTCCGTGAGTGAAGTGTTTGTCAATTTACGTTCTACAGTAGGCGAACGTGGGTGGGACTGAAAGTATATCTTCTGCACTACACTTAGGTGCTACCTACAGCATAGGACGATGCAGATGGATCTCGTCTTTGTACGCCCTTTCCGCGAGAGGGTACCAAATGGCGAGGGAGTGAGACATTAAAATGTATCGCTCATCACGCTGCCGGTTAAACGAAACCTCTGGCAATGCATTAATTGTGAAACAAATACGAGCGATAAAAATAAACCACAAATACGTTACAAATTGACATAATTAAGGCAAACAGCCAGAGATCAGTGTTGGGAAGCGTTGATATATCAGATAGGTACTTTATTCTTGTGTAGATACATTTTCATAATTTCGAATCCGATTTGGTTGGACGAAGATCTCATGGCAATCAATTCACAATCTGTTTGGGCGATGTGGGCCTGGGTGACATCTGTGTAACGAATCGATCACTCAACTTTCTTACTTACTTAACGGGCGCTACAGTTCGGGATGAACCTGGGCCTCAACCAACATGCCTCTGCACCTAGCACGATCTTTCGCTAGTCTTTTCCAATGCCGCACGCCCAGTTGGTTCAAGTCCCTTTCCACCTGTGCGCGCCGTCCTCTATTTCTTCGTCCCTTGGGGTTGGATTCAAAGACCCTACGGGCTGGAGCTTCGGTGTCCATTCGCTCTACATGGCCTAGCCATATTAAGCGTTTGATCCGTAGACGCCTGACTAGACCCATGTCGCTGTACAACCCGTACAGTTCGTGATAGGACCGAAAATCGTATGCAAAATCTTACTTTCGAAACGACCAAGGATCTCCTCATCCGATTTAGTTAAAGTCCATGATGCTGCGCCGTATAACAGGACCGGGATAATTAAGGTCTTATATAAGGTCAACTTGGTCGTACGAGAGAGGGCTCTACTTTTCAGTTGTCTCTTGAGCCCAAAGAAGCAGCGGTTGGCAAGAGTAATTCTGCGCTTGATTTCGAAACTGGTGTCGTTGTTCCAAGCCACTGCGGAGCCGAGGTATATGAAGTCCTTAACTACCTCAAACTTACATATATCTGCCAATATGCACGTTCTGTCCAAGACGTCGGTGGTAAATGTCCTTTTTCGATGACAGCAGATATTTAGTCTTGCCCTCATTAACTGCCAAACCAATTTCTGCCGCCTCCATCTCAATACTCGCAAACGCCTCACTGACATCTCGCTGTGATCTACTCAGATGTCAACGTGATCGGCGTTTGCAAGGAGTTGCGAGGTTTTGAAATAGATTGTGCCTCTTGTATTGGCCTGTGATTTTTGCACAATCATTTCTAATATGATGTTGAAGAAATCACACGACAGCGCATCGCCCTGCCTTAATCCCCTTTTTGACATCAAAACTGTCGGTAAGCTGTTCACCGATTCGGATGGAGCAGCGGGCATTCTCAAAAGTCATCCTGCATAGTCTGACGAGCTTAGCTGGGATGCCAAAAGTAAACATGGCGTTATATAGCTCGTCTCTAATTACGCTGTCGTATGCGGCTTTGAAGTCAACAAATAGGTGGTGAGTGTCAACTTGGAATTCATTGGTTTCTTCCAGGATCTGCCGTAGTGTGAAGATTTGGTCGATGGTGGACTTTCCTGGCCTGAATCCGCACTGATAGGGACCTATCAGCTTATTTACAAAAGGCTTCAGGCGTTCACACAAAACGGCAGCGAAGATCTTGTATGCGACATTAAGGACACTTATTCCTCTATAGTTGGCGCAGTCCAAGGGGTCTCCTTTTTTGTGGATCGGGCAAACAATGCTGAGACTCCATTCCTCGAGCACGCTTTCCTCTGACCATATCTTGCAGATGAGCCGGTGCATGCTTCTAACCAGCTCACCCCCAGCCGCTTTGAAGAGCTCAGCAGACAGTCCATCTGCGCCAGCAGCTTTATTCGACTTGAGTTTCGACATGTCAATCTCAACTTCGTCGAGGTTAGGGAGACGGAATCCTCTGCGATCTTCGTCGTTAAGAAATGGATCATTCTGCCTGACGGCGATATGTTGGCTGTCATCCCCGTATAGAGTCTGCAGAAGTGGTTTTTCCAAATTCTCAGCATCGACTGCGATTCTACTACTAGGTGTCCGTTCCCATCCTTACAGGCCTCCGTTCGGGCTTTATAGCCTTGAGACATTCGTTTTATCCGTTAATAAAATCTTCGAACGTCGTGCCTGCAATAGCACCTCTCCAAGTTTTCAATCGCCCGCTTCTCGTGCTCTTTCATTTTTCTCTTCAGAAGCTTATGTTCCTCCATTTTTTTAAGCCCGTAGAGCTCACGAGCCGCTCTTGTTTTTTGTGTAGTGAGGCTTTGTATGCCTCCTGCTTTTCTGCATGAATCCATCTACACCCATCATCGAACCAGGGGATTCGTCGTGGTGGAGCTTTAAGGCCCAGCACTTCCGTTGCTGTGCTCTTCAGAGCTTGTTTGCACAGGCTCCATTGTTGCTCTACTGACTGAGTGGAGGATTGAGGTGTATCGGAGAGCTTAAAAGAGACGCGGCTGACGAAGGCACTGGTGATCTCCGGCGATAGTAGCTTTCCGACGTCATAGCTTGATGTTCTGATTCTACTCCGCGGTGTTCGTGTTATACGTTGACGTATCTGGGCTATCACAAGATACTGGTCTGAGTCGACGTTCGCTCCTCGGAAAGTGCGAACATCAAAAATAGTGGAGGAGTGTCTGACGCCAATCGCGATGTGATCAATCTAGTTGGTGACTGATTGATCGGGCGACCGCCAGTTGCCTTTGAGAAAGAAGATTTTGCCCCGTGGCAAGGTCGATCAGCCTGTGTCCGTTATCGGATGTGGTGTCATGTAGGCTGTGTTTGCCGATGACCCGTTCAATGATGCTTTCTTTACCCAGCTTAGCGTTTAAATCTCCTAGTATGATTTTGATATCATAGCTGGGCATTTGGTATATGTTCTGTCTAGAAGATCCAAGAAATCATCTTTGACGGAGTCATCCTTGTCTTCCGTGGGGGCATGGACGCATATGAGGCTGATGTTACAGAAATTTGAGGCGTTCACTCACATACTGGAAACTTAGGACTTTATGTCTTAGTGCACCTCTAACAACAAATCCGCATCCAAATAGTCTCTGTTCTCTCTCCCTATAGCAGTCACCGTAGTAAATGTCGCAGTTTTTCATCCGCTTTTTACCCGGTCCATTCCATCGCATTTCCTGGATGGCGGTTACGTCCGCTTTATAGCGGTCTGGGGCGTCCGCAAGTTGTTCGGCCTTATGTGGTCTGTTTAGTGACCACGTACAGAACCGAAGGTCCTTGTTTGTTTTTTGTTTTATTATAGGGTCGTCAACATAGGTCCGTTCTGTGTTTCTATCCGATGCTGTTTTTTGCTTCTGAGCAATCGGTGGTTTTACGGTTGTGGTTTGCTAGACCATAGCCTAACCGACACTAATCCTGTTTGGTGGCGCAGGATACTCGCCATTCGGCCTCATCCGTCAGTAATTTCACGAGGAGGTGGAAGCAGGACCTGACTAGCAGAGCTGCAAGATGTTCGGCTGCAGATGCTCTTACTCGCTTTTTATCGGGCCAGCAGCCGTCGGCAGATGCTACCCATACGAGGCCTTTGCTAGTCCTTTACCATCCGATCACTCAAGTTGGTTCCAATTAATTTGAGAAAAATACAGATTCAACCTGACCGCTTGTGTTTGAACTTCGAATTCAATCAAGAACTGTCTGGTGTAGAGTTTTCCTCAAATTACGCCAAAGATACTACTATCAAATAAGTTTTCTCGCTTAAATGTCTTGAAATCGATGACATAAGCAAATATTGTTCCCAGAATGCGTCCACCTGCGTTTAACAGGAGGACGCCATCTATCGGTGTGAGATATTTCAAGACACCGAAATTAGTATTTAATTTCCCTTCGCTATTCTGTGTTAGAAGTGGGGACGTGTGATGTTTGAGGAGTGGTTATGTGACCTACTACTGTGTCCAAAAAGTAAGGTGACATAGCATTTATTTTGAAAAATCCTTGTTTTTTCTTCCAAATCAGTTTCATCGCCTCCAAAGTAATCCCTCACACATTGAACATTTACCTCACACATTCCTATAGGTTTGATAACAGTTCCATCATAGGTCTTTAACGCTATATTTGATTCGACCATTTCGAGACCGATCGCGTCTCCCTTAAGCTCTCCAATACACCTCAATCCTCCATGCTATCAATAGAGCAGCAGTGGAGCCTTTGCAAACATACCCTGAAGAACTCTGCATCCGAAGTTTTGGGTTTCAAGGCTCCGCCACGAAGAAACACCTAGTTCGATGACGAGTGCAGGAGGATTCACACAGCGAAGCAGGATGCATATAAGATCTCGCTGCATAAAATAACAAGAGCAGCTCGTGAGCTCTACGAGTTCAAAAGAAGGGAGGAGCATAAGCTTCTTAGAAGAAAGAAGAAAGAGCACGAGAAGAGGTGTTACTGCAGGCGTGACGTTCGAAAATTTTATCAACGGATAAAACGAATGTCTCAAGGCTATAACGCCCGAACGGAGGTCTGTAAGGACGAGAACGGACACTTAGTAGTAGAATCGCAGTCGATGCTGAGAATATGGAAAAACCACTTCTGCAGACTGTATAACGGCGATGTTAGTCAACATACCGCTGTCAGGCAGAATGATTCATTTCTAATCGACGAAGACCGCAGAGAATTCTGTCCCCCTGACCTTGACGAAGTTAAGATTGCCAGACGGACTGTTTGCTGAGCTCTTCAAGGCAGCCGGGGATGACCTGGTTAGGAGCATGCACCAGCTCATCTCTAAGATATGGTCAGAGGAAAGCATGCTCGAGGAATGGAGTGACAGCATCGTATGCCCGATCCACAAGAAAGGAGACCCCTCTAATTGCGCCAACTACAGAGGAATAGGTCTCCTTAACATCGCCTACAAAATCCTCTCTGCCGTTTTGTGTGAACGCCTGAAGCCTAAGGACCTAAGCTGATAGGTCCTTATCAGTACGGATTCAGACCAAGGAAGTCCACCATCGACCACATCTTCACACTACGGCAGATCCTGGAAAAAACCAATGAATTCCAAGTATACACTCACCAACTATTTGTTGACTTCAAAGCCGCATACGACAACGTAATTAGAGACGAGCTATACAACGCTATGTCTGCCTTTGACATTCCTGATAAAGTCGTCAGACTATGCAGGATGACTTTGGAGAAAGCTCGCTGCTCCATCCGAATCGGTGAACACCTTACCGATAGTTTTGACGTCAAAAAAGGATTTAGGCAGGGCGATGCTTCAACATCATATTGGAAATGATTATTGGAAATGATTATGCAAAAATCCCTTGCCAATACAAGAGGCACAATATATTTCAAATCCTCGCAACTCCTTGCATACGGCGACGATATTGACATAATAGGTAGATCACAGCAAGATGTCAACGAGGCGTTTGCGAGTATTGAGTTCGAGGCGGCTAAAGTTGGTCTGGCGGTAAACGAGGGCAAAACTAAATATATGCTGTCATCAAAAAAGGACTTTCACCACCGGCGTCTTGGCCAGAACGTTTGTATTGGCAGATATAAGTTTGAGGTAGTTAAGGACTTCGTCTACCTTGGCTCCGCAGTGACCTGGAACAACGACATCAGTTCCGAAATCAAACGCAGAATCACTCTTGCCAATCGCTGTTTCTGTGGGCTCAGGAAGCAATTGAGTAATAGAGCCCTCTCCCGAACGACAAAGTTGACTCTATATAAGACCCTTATCATCCCGGCCCTGTTGTACGGCGCAGAAGCATGGACACTATCAGAAGCGGATGAGGAGGCCCTTGGTCGGTTCGAGAGAAAAATTTTGCGCGTGATTTTTGGGCCTATAAACGCAGACGGGGAATGGAGGAAAAGATCCAACCACGAACTTTACGGGCTGTACAGTGACATGAGTCTAGTCAGGCGTCTACGGATTCAACGCCTAAGATGGCTGGGCCATGTAGAGCGAATAGACACCACAGCTCCAGCCCGGAGTCTTTGGATCCAACCCCGAGGGACGAAGAAGCAAAGGACGGCCGCATTTAAGATGGCGCACACAGGTGGAAGGGGACCTCAGCCAACTGGGTGTGCGGCATTGGAAAAGGCTAGCAAAAGGTGGTGCTAGTTTAGTTTAGTTTATTTTATTTTATCCATGGCTTTTTGCAATGTTAATTTGGTTACGTCTTCTAGGAGCAATTTATCCTTCTCAGGACTCTTATCCAGTCCTATGATGAATCTGTCCCGTAATGCCATCTCAAGATGAAGGTCGAACTTGCAGTTCGCTGCCAGTGCTCGAACACGTGCTGCCCACTGCCGTAGAGTTTCATTTGATGACTTCTTTGCTTCATAAAACTTTAGCCTCTCCGCAAAAACAGAAAAAAACTGTTCGTCCATCAAGAACTTATAATCTTTTGCAGCGAATTTCTCTGGACACACGAGGTTAGTCAGCAATTTGAGGGTATCATCGTGCAAAGAAATTAACAGAAGTGCTCTCCTTTGTTCTATACTATTTTCGTCGACTTTGTTACCAATAACTGCTCCAATTTATCTTGGAATATTGTCAAGTCATTTAGTTCGTGATGAAACTTGGGAAGTTCTCCGAATGCGGCCATTTCATTGAATTTTTAATTCTAACCTTTTAGAATCACACGTGCACTTTTACACTAATTCACTGAGTAGGTATGGCATTTGTTGAACTTATTTCAGCAATCCTCGTCGCCAATTGTGGTGTTTAAATAAAGCACAAGAACTCACGACAATTTACTAGAACCATTTTATTGAAAGCAATGATCGTTTTATTTGAGACGGTCTGTCTGTCTGATGTCAAAGACAGTCCTACCAAGAAGCATTAAAAAGCATTTCCCTAAATTCATTCGTACGCGCACTTTAAATTCAAATGTCACCTTACTTCTTGGACACAGTAGTATTCCATAAATGAACTATTCTGAGCTAACAATCACTCCTTTATACATGTGCCATTCTCAAACCACACATTCGATTTTTAACATAAAATCTCAGCGCGGTAGACATAGACATTTTATTTTATCTTTTCTTACAAAGTTGAACACCCCGTGCAACCCGATCAAAGCTTACTTACTTACTTACTTAGATGGCGCTACAGTGCCGCACGCCCAGTTAGTTGAGGTCCCTTTCCACCTGCGTGCACAACCTTAGATGTGGTCGTCCTCTGCCGCGGCGTCCCTCGGGGTTGGAGTGGAAGACCCTTCGGGCCGGAGCGGTGATGTCCATTCACTCTACATGGCCCAGTCATCTTAGACGTTGGATCCGAAGACGTCTAACTAGGCCGATGTCGCTGTACAGCCCGTACAGTCCTTGGTTGAATCTCCTCCTCCACTCTTCGGTACCAACAAAAAACGGGACCAAAGATTGCACTCAGAATTTTCCTCTCGAAATGCCCAGGAGCCTCATCTGTTTTTGATAACGTCCAAGCCTCAGCGCCGTAGAGGAAGACCGGGATGATTAAGGTGTTGTAGAGGGACTCCTTAGTTTTTCGAGAGAGGGCTCTACTACTCAGTTGGTCTTGAGCTCAAAGAAGCAACGGTTGGCAAGAAGTATTCTGCGTTTTATCTCAGCGCTGGTGTCGTTGCTGCTTGCCACTATCGAGCCAAGGCGGACGAAGTCCTTGACTACCTCAAAAATATAGATGTCGAAGGTGACGTTCTGACCAAGACGTCGGTGTTGCGCGTCTTTCTTTGATGACAGCATATATTTGGTCTTGTCCCCATTTACACTTTAGCCGCTTCTGCTTCAATGCTTCCGAACGCCTCATTGACGTCTCGCTTTGTCCGTCCAATAACGCCAATGTCATCTGCGTAGGCAAGCAATTGTGTAGACTTGAAGTAGATCGTATCTCTTGTATTGATCGCAGGATCCCGCACGATCTTTTCAAGTATGATGTTACAGAAATCACACGACAGTGCGTCACCCTGTCTAAAACCGTTTTTAACACCTCCGACCTTAATGGAGCAGCGGGAATTCTCCATAGTCATCTTGCACAGACTGACGAGTTTGGCAGCAATGTTGAAACATGACGTGACTCTGTACAGCTCGTCTCTATAAACACTGTCATATGTGGCTTTAAAGTCGACAAAAGGATGGTGCGTGTCGACCTGGAATTCATGGGTCTTCTCCAAGATCTACCGTAGTGTAAATATTTGGTCCATCGTGGATTTTCCTGGCCTGAAACCACACTGGTAGGAACCAACCAGATTGTCCACGAATGGTTTCAGACGCTTACACAATACGGCAGAGACGATCTTTGACGCAATGTTCAGGAGACTTATCCCTCTGTAATTGGCGTAGTCATAGGGGTCTCCTTTCTTATGGACCGGGCAAACGATGCTGAGATTCCATTCGTCGGGCATGCATTCTTCCGACCATGTCTTGCAGATGAGTTGGTGCATGTTCCTGACCAGCTCATCGCCAGCTGCTTTAAATAATTTAGCGGGAAGGCAGTCTGCTCCTGCAGTTTTATACGGGTTCATAGAGCTCGCGGGCAGCCCTCGTCCGTCGATGCAGTGTGTCCATGTATGCATTCTGTTTCTCTACATGGGCCGGTCTGCATTCATCATCAAACCAGGGGTTTCTCGAAGGTAGTGGCTTGAAACCGAGTACATTTGAGGCGGCCTCTCTGATGCCGTTCTGACAACGACTCCATTGCTGTTCTATGGCTTGTGTACATTGCCCCGGGACTTGAGAGAGCTTGAGGAAGGCTTGATGGGCGAAGGTCCTGGCGATCTCCTGCGATTGCAGCTTCCCGACGCTAAATGTTGGTGTTCTTGCTCGAGTCCGTTAATTCCGAGAGATTCGCATCCGTACCGTGGCTGCAACAAGGCAATGATCCGAGTCGATGTTGGCTCCTTAAAAGGTTCGGACATCTAGGATGCTGGAGGAATGTGTGCCGTCGATCGCAATGTGATCAATTTGATTGATTGTCGATTGATCGAAAGACCGCCAGGTCCCCTTATGGATGTTTAGCTGTGGGAATCGTGTACTTGCTACTACGAGATTGTAGTCACAAGGTCCGCTAGCTTTAGTCCGTCTTCTGACGTGGTATTGTGTAGGCTGTGCTTTCCTATGACTCGTTCAAAAACAGCTTCCTTACCCAGCTACGCATTGAAATCTCCTAGAACGATTTCGGTGTCATAGCTGGAACATTGGGCATATGTTCTGCCTAGGAGATCATAGAAGTCGTCTTTATGTCGTTCATCTTTCTCCTCTGTGGGGGCGTGGACACATATTAAGCTTATATTGCCGAGATTGGCATTGGTGCGGATAGTTATGGGGTGTTCGCTTACATACTGGAAGCTTAAGACTTTTTCCAAATCCGCATCCTAATGTTTATTTTCTCCGTAGTAGATATCATGCCTTTTGTTAGATGCCTACAAAAATGTGTCAATTTTGTATTCACACAAAGCACTGTGTTTGGAAACCACGACAGGTATTACCAATATCACACCTTCCTTGTTGTCAGCATAACTTCTGACCGGTCATTGAGCCAAAAATTCTGTTTTCCAGATAGTATTCCCCGGATATAAGTACATAAACAGCTTTTGTCGCGAAATGTCAGATTTTATATGAAAAATCTGAACTTCTGTCCCCATTAGCGAAGGAATTTCAAGTTCACAGGTGCCTTGATCGAAATTCTGACAAACAATGACATTGTTGCTGTCAAAACAAATCTCGCAATGCAATTAATGTCAAAACAGGATGTCACACAACACATGGAACATGTATCACAAGTGCGACTGCAAATAATTTACACGAGTCCAAAACATTAAAAAAAAGAACTCAAAATTGCAATAAATTACTTAACAGATATGTGCAATCCTTCTTTAGCCATCTGTCATCAGCTCTTCATTGTTGTTATGAAAAACGAAACCCACTTACATCCCGAATGAATATCTACAGCAAAAAAAAAATATTTTTAGTTCAATGACAGCACAAACGAATTCCATGCGTCAGAAATATTCTGGCGGCCAGCGGAAAACCAAATTGATGGCCCAACTGATAACTCGCAACAGACGACACGAAATGTGATCACAAATTTTGTCACAAGGTATTTACGATCGCCTAGCGTTGACGAAAAAGCGCAATATGAGGCAAAATAGAAACGAAATCGAAGTAGAAACGGCCGTTTTTGACGTCTTTGTCATTCGATGTTTGACGTTTTTCATTTGACTCGCATCATATGTACAGAACAGACACATGTGACATTTCTCAAACTAAACGATCCGTTCGAGTTGTGTACGACAATTTGAACACCCGATTGCTAGATAGCTCTGAAAATGTCCCAAAAATATCTAACACACGTTACAATTATCTTAACAGAAAATTTGAATTTTTCTTTTCGTTTTTGATCTATTTTCAGAAAATGTCATCTCTGACGTGTCACGCAGCTGGGTAGGTTGAGTGACAGTCGATTGCAACGGCGAAAACAAAGAGACGTATAGCAACATATAGAAGAATATTGTTACCACGATGCTCCAGCACCCCGGGACGGATTATTATGACTTGGCGGCCGCGAACGCGGCCGTGATAAGCAGTCGACAGACACCGCCATACAGTCCGACGGGGCTGTCAATTGCTGCGCAGCACAATAACAACAACAATAGTACAAGCAATAATAACAACAATAACACGAGCAACAATAACAATAATGGCGGGGGAATCGGTGGCAGTGGTGGCACAGGTGGATTGGATATGTTGAATCAGAATGGGAGCGCGGTTAGCGGATTAATTGGCAGCGGGACAAATGGTAGTGGCGGCAACAGTTCTGGCGGAGGTCGAGAATCGTTGCCCAGTTTTGGCTTTACACAGGAGCAAGTGGCGTGCGTTTGTGAGGTAAGCTCTTATGCACGAGTGTGTTTCTTGACAATTTCGCTCCACCTACCATTCTTTGTTGATTTATTTCGGTTTCCGTGATGATGATGGATTATTTTCGTTGGTGATTTCATTGATGAGGTTACGTAGCGAGATCTATTTAGGGACTGTTCTTATGACTGAGAGTTGTGGGGAAGTTGTCATGTACCATGTATTCTATTCCTATCCCCAACAGGTTCTACAACAGGCTGGCAACATTGAAAGACTGGGACGATTTCTATGGTCATTACCACAATGTGATAAACTGCAACTAAACGAGTCTGTGCTGAAAGCAAAGGCTGTCGTTGCATTCCATCGAGGGCAATATAAAGAACTTTATAGACTCTTAGAACATCATCAGTTCTCGCCACATAATCACGCTAAACTGCAAGCGTTATGGCTGAAAGGTAAGTCAATATTAACCACAAAACTCCTTTCCTTTACCATATTTCGTCCTTACATTATTGGGCTTTTCGTTTTCTCTTCCTTTCTTTTTTTGTTTTGCTTTTTGTCTGATGAAATATGTTTGTGTAGCGCATTACGTCGAAGCCGAAAAACTGCGCGGAAGACCTCTAGGTGCTGTTGGTAAATATCGTGTCCGTCGTAAATTTCCACTGCCACGCACAATATGGGACGGTGAAGAAACGAGCTACTGCTTTAAGGTAAGTGTTTTCGTAAGGAAAAAAGCAATTAAAATTGAAATCCTTGGGGTAAACGTCAGCGAAAACATATGACTGCTCCGAGCAGTGGATTGAGGTGATGGTGGATTCGGGTTAAGTTTTGAAGGATACACTGGGAATTACAAGACACCCTTCGGATTTTGTGCCGATTTAAATGGGGGCGTAATTTACATACATACATCCATGAATTACAACTGTCAGATGAAGGATGGGAAAAAGGGCTTCCTTGTTGCAATATGACGGTTGCTATGGAGTCTTTCGAAAAGTTGCACAACTCTAACGAGACTCTTCAACTACCATCATAAGTCGGTTAATGACGGCTTTGATTTATCTGAGTAATGTCAACTAATTGAAATACGACAGTTGTTAGCACTCAACTTGTGAATGAGCCATCACGTATCCCCGATGTTGCTGGTCATACCGCCAACACACTGGACTTGTTTCTTACCTCTCAGCCTGACAAATACACGATCGATGTATTGGAACCCCTAGGCTCGTCTGACCACTGCATGATATCAGCAAAATTCTCGAACTCCCACCATCCAGTTAAAGAAAAAGCTCCTAAGAGAACACTGTGGCTATACGAGAAAGCCGACTGGTGCGGCCTTAACAACTTCTTTCGGATCTTTAACTGGTCGTTGTGCTTCCTCGACAACGACGTGGACGCCACAACTGATACTATCGCAAACATTATCCGAATCGGCATGGCAAATTTTATTCCCAGCAAAATAAAAAGCACCAGGCCTAAGGATAATTCGTGGCTTGACTTGAGCTACAAAGAGGCTGTTAGGCTCAGGGAGCTAAGTTTTCGGGCCTGCAAGGCAAACGGTTCTGAGGAAAACCGAAAAAAGTACATACGAGCCAGAAATGACTGCAACACTCACATTCGACGGGTTCAATTCCAATGCGACCAAAAATTAAGGCGTAAAATCCTTCAAAGTCCCAAAGGTAGCAAAAGTTTCTGGTCGTTTGTAAAAAATGTAAAAAACTCAACTAAGTCGTCTATACCGACGCTCATCCACAATGACATTCCAGCTGTCACCCCCTTAGACAAAGCTAACCTACTTGCTGCCCATTTCGCAACCAGTTCTCAGCTGCCAGCTTGTGCTTTGTCTCCGCCTGTACTAGAGTGCGTCAATTCCACCATGGGGACTAATCCATTCCGCACTCGTACAGTCGCAAGGGTTCTGAAGGATCTCGACATACACAAATCCGTTTGTCCAGTTAGCATAGTTCTGAAGAGGTGTTCTTCTACGCTGGCAAAACCACTGCGTAAGCTTTTTCACCTTTCCTACACCTCTGGGCTCTTTCCGAGCAGGTGGAAAACAGCATTTGTCCAGCCTATACCCAAAAAAGGCGAATCATCTTCTCCCTCCAACTACCGACCCATTGCGCTAACGTCCCTTCTTTCCAAGGTCATGGAAACGCTGATTAACCGGCAGCTTATGAAATATCTTGAATCACGGAAACTCCTCAATGACCGCCAATACGGTTTCCGCAGCAACAGATCCACTAGTGATTTGATGGCATATCTCGCTGAAAGGTGGAATCACTCCCTTCACCAAGCAGGTGAAAGCAAAACTGTTGCACTGGATATTTCGAAAGCAGTTGACAGGGTTTGGCATGAAGCCCTTTTGTCGAAAATGCGTGCTTTTGGGATCGACACTCTTTCCTATTTTTATAAATGATCTCATAAACTAAAACTAAAGACTCGTGTGACCTGTCAGTAGTGACAATTGCTGTCATCAGTTTTCAAGATGCATTCAAATAACCCTATTCAACATAATTTGACATATGCCCATTTAAATTTGACATATCAATCAAATCCAATCAAAAAAAAAAAAAAAAAAAAAAAAACATCTCCACATGTCACAAATGTCAATCATCATTTCAAATCAATGTCAACCGTAACCGTGTCTCCCGACTTTATCTTCGACCACGAACGCAACCTAACAGTTTCAGGTCATAATATTGATGACAAACATTCCAAAAGCTTGTTCCTGGTAATTTGTTAAAATCTCAGCATGATATCGAAACGTCATCGCAGGTGCAATGACATTTCTGTCATATTGCTTTTATGTCATTTCTTTTTTGTTTCTCTTCCTCGGAATTCCCATAAACGGCGACAAGCTCGACTGACAGCATTTAAGCGACAATTAATCCACAATTAATGAATTCATCTCGTGCAGTTTGTCAAAATGTGACGCATAGTCTGTCGTTGTAACTTCAATTCAACTTCCGGTATCGTATATGTATTTCTCAGTGTTTTATAGTCATATTTGTGTATGCATGTTCCGGGATGTTTCCCGCAGATGATCATCTGCTGGTTAACATCAAGTTGTGTTAATCACACGATAGTTGACTTCACAATTATGTATTTGTTTAACTACGCGTTTAATTGAAGGCAATAAATGGACTATTACACGAAAGTAGTGCGTTAATGACTTAATAACTTGTATTCATTTTGTTTTCCCCTTTTTCTGTATATAGGAGAAATCAAGATCGGTTCTGAGAGACTGGTATGCACACAATCCATATCCGTCGCCGCGGGAGAAACGCGAACTCGCAGAGGCTACTGGACTGACAACGACACAGGTGAGGATTCATTTCCTATCCCTCTCGGTTCTTTCTTTTTTCTTTTTCTCCTTTTGATATTGATTGCTACTTAATTAATGAATGCGACAAGAAAACAAAAGAAATTTCATGAAAATCTACGAACATCCCCATGAGCTGTCACTTATGTGCAAATCATTGCTGGGTGTCCAAAGACCTACCGCCGATAGTGCCGTCTATTTAAGAATTAATTACAGGGGCAGTTCATCATGTGCAATACAGACGTGGTGTTTGGTTTGACGTTGAATTCGGTCACACCTCAATTGATTTTTATGATGCGAGACAAGAGTTTTGCGTGACGTTTGAACGGAAAGGAATGCAATAAAAGTTTATTAAGAAACTGGTTTCACTTCTTAGCGGCGATTTTGCAATATAAATACACTCAATACTAGTTTTTGGACTTATCGTATTGCAGTTTTGGTATATTTTAGTTTTAAAGTGAAAAAGTACAAATGTAACGACACCCTTAACTGAGCTCGTTGAAAGAGAAAGAATAAAGATGGCCACTTCCGGAATGGCAAGAAAAACGTCAAGTCGTGCTTTGTGCAAATAGGTATTTAACTGCCTGAACACAATGAGGTCGCAGTCGCTATCTCCGTTGCAGTCTCGGTCGCGGTGGGCATTGCTGTCGCTAGGATTGGCAAAATCTCGCCCACAATGAGGTCGCTTTGTTATGTCAAATTTTAACAGCTGTTTTCACCATTGTCCATATACAAGGTGTCTCAAAAGAAAGTTTACATTTGTTTAGCTCATTGCACGCTCGCAATGATTCCGAGGGGCGCGGGAGGTACGTCAATCGGTAGCCTGGCTCTGGGGAATTCAATCGCTATGGAGCGTTTCTCGGGTGCAGACTGCGCGTTATGCGTGCGAGAGTTTTACAAAAACGGTGATTCGGCGACTGTGGCGCGTAGCAAATTCTGCAATATTCGAATTTTACGCCATTTAAAGGATGCGCCAAGCATTTCTCTCATTCGAAAATGGGTAAAAAAGTTTGAAGGGACTGGTTCAACACTAGAAAAACCAAAATCTGGACCGTCAAGGTAATCGATAACGTAAGGAATCGTAAAGAATGTTAATCAGTCTGTTCGCAGTGATCGCGACCTTTCGATTCAGAAGCGCGCAGAGCTGTGCCATTAAATGGTTGTCGCGAACGCGAGGACTTACATTTAGATGACATTCTTTTTAAGAACTGAATACCCAAGTTGTGAACTTTAATGATAAATAAAATTGTTTTCGATAGAATGTTTGATTCGTTTTTAATCGATCCACTAAATATAAACTTTCTTTTGACACACCTTGTACTTACAACGAACCGTCAACCGCCGATTTGAAGATTTCCTTGCGTTTTGTTTCTTTTCTACACAGCTGTCACAATGTCGTACTACCGAGTTAAAAGTTAGCCAACTCGCGCGACACCCCCAACGACCGAGGCAGCGACCGCGAATCATTGTGTTTAGGCAGTAAGACTATCAGGTGTGGGGTATAGTGAGTTGGCTAAACTGTCAACCGAGTCGACTCGCGAGGGAGTAGCCCTTGCCGTGACCGCTGCTCGTGAAGGTGCCTTTAGAGTAGAGCTCTCTATTGCCCGTGTAATCGTGTACACGTGTTACACGTGTAATTGAATTGTCCGTGTAGGAACACGTGTATTGAGTTCTACACGTGTATTTAGTTTTACACGTGTATTTAGTAAAATACGTGTAGTTCCACCGCAGCAATAAATTCAAGAAAACCTTTGCTAGAACAGAATGAAAGAGGCATTTGGTTTAACGCAATCATTTTGACCAGTGCCTGATGGATTTCTTCCTTCCTTTCAGAAGTTCAGAGGAGCATTTCTTTCTCTATTTACACGTGCATTCTTATTTACACGTGTTTTAAGAGCCTAGAGGTGTACACGTTTAAATCCTTTTTTAATACACGTGTGAACGCGACACGAGTACACGTGTAATTAAATACACGCTTGAAATCGAGAGCTCTACCTTAGAGAATTGAAAAACAAGCTGAAAAGTAGTCCGGTTCTGGCTATATATGACGCATCGAGAGAAACAGAGCTGCACTATGATGCCAGTTCCTTGGGTTTTGGCAAAGTGACGAACCACCATTCTGTGACACGGGTGTGCCTCAGCGCATTTTATGTCGTACCGTCCATGCAGTTCATGATAATGACGTCTGTTTCGGATTCAACTTACACAGAGCCGGGATAGACGTATTGTGAAGGTGCGGGATTAGTTAGTGAAAGGACCATTTCGGGGATTTGACGTTAGGGGTGGTCGATGAGGACGGTAAATCTCTGCTGTAGGTGGCAGCTCGTACTACTGTTTTTTGTTTTTTTTAGTTGGGGCTATTGCTACCAATTAGCATTTGACCTTTGCATATCTATTATGCTTGCGAGCCGATTAGCCTAGGAGCTTTTCCATAATGAAGTTGAGAATGTTTCTCGTAAGAGCCAGGGTGATCCACTCAGGAGTCATAACTTCGCTGAGAGGGATACGTTTCCTAAGATGGCAGAGAGCAGCACACTCACACAGTATGTGTTCCGCCGTCTCTTCGTCCTCGAGGCAGAGTCGACACTCAGTTTCAGACGAGAGGCTAATTTTGTTAAGATGATATCTCAGACCGCAGTGCCCTGTCAGATAGCTGACCAGTCTTCTGATACCTATCCTATTGAGTTTGAGTATGTCAATAGAGTGTTTGTTCAGGGGCCGTATAAGTCGTTTCGATTGGCAAAGTCCCCGAACGCTGTTCCAATAGGACAGGGATTGCGATTTTTTCCACTTGTCTAGGAAGAAATTGGTCTTAAACTTGAGAGTGCCGCAGAATGGTTTTGGACCGTCATATATATTTATCGCTAGAACCTTTCCTGGCAAGTTGATTGGCAATTTCATTGCATTTCAATTCAAGCCCTGGCTTCCACCAGAGTTTGACATTTCGAATCCCGACACAGCCATGTCATCGAACGTTTTTTTCACGGTGTTTCTCCTCAGCGGGGTTCTGACAAAACCCCCTGCAGTAAAATTGTCATGAAAAGCTTCTCGAAATTCGCCGTTCGGAACCGGCAATAAACTGTAGGTCCCTTTCGCCTATGAGAAGCTCGGCTCAGGTTCTTCATGGACTGTAACGCCAACATACATACATACAGCGTGGTAAGGTTATTGACGCAAACGCTCATGAAGCAATCCGAAGGTCCCAGGCCTATAACACAACATACCTAGCGGGAAAGAGTTCGCCAGTAAAGACGTATACAGTGGGGGAATTTGTTGTGATTCGTAATGTAGATGTAACGCCAGGGACAAATAAAACGTTTATTCCGAGATACCGCGGTCCGTACGTAGTTCACAAAGGACTTGGAAATGATCGATATGTAATCCGCGATATTGAGAACTGTCAAATAAGGCAGCGACCACATAACAATGTAGTTGAAGCCGCTCGCATGCGAAAATGTGTGGACAGCATAGCTAATGAGAGGACTGAGAGCAGCTGCGAGAGCAACACTAGGTCAGGCACTTAGTTCTATAAGAGATAGGTATCAAAGTGGATTTGAGATGTATGTAGGTAGGCCGAGGTTGTAAGAATACAAATGTAACGGCACCCTTAACTAACTTCGCGAGTTGAGTGACATCTGCCGAAGCTGATAGTAAATTAAATACCATGTTGAATAAAGATGGCCACTTCCGGAACGGCAAGAAAAACGTCGAGTCGTGTTTTGTGAAAATAGGTATTAAAAAAGCAAAACACCCTGTGTGGAGAAGCTACAATCGCAGGAGACCGCTACGACCCCGCCGATCGAGCTTCCCTCAACCTCGCGCAAACTCCAATGACACCGGAACAATCCACAGAACAACAGTGGGAGCATTGCCAGCGTGCTACCAGACACGCAGCCTCGGATATGTTGGGTTTCAAACAACTGACAACTAGAAATCTCTGGTTTGATGAGCAATGTGGGCAAGCCCATGTAGCAAAGCAAAACGCCTACAATGCCATGCTACATAGATGGACGAGAGCCGCTCCTGAACATCACGAGCAGAAAGGGAGAGAGGAACACACGCTTTTAAGGAAGGAAAAAAGAGAGCATGAAAAGCGTGAGATCGAGGAGATGGAGAGATTCTACCGTAGGAATAACGCTCGCAGGTTTTACGAAAAAGTAAAACGAACATGACAGGGCTATAAAGCCAGAGCGGAAGCCTGTAGAGATGAAGACGGAAAACTAGTAGTAGAGTCACAGCCGATGCTGAGAATATGGAAGAAACACTTCTGTAGACTGTTTAACGGCGATGAAAGATCTACTACCGCTGTCAGGCAGAATGATCCATTCGCAACGGACGAAGATATAAGAGAATCCCGTCCATCCGATATAGTTGAAAGGCTAATAAAGCCGCGGGCGCAGACGTCTGTCGAGCGGCTTGAGATGAGCTGGTAGAGCGCATGAACCAGTTCATCTGTAAATTTTGGTCGGAGGAAAGCATGCCCGACGAGAAAGGAGACCCCTATAACTGCGCAAACTACAGGGGAATAAGTCTCCTTAACATCGCATACAAGATCTTCTCTGCCGTACTTTGCAGATAATCTGATAGGTTCGTATCAGTGTGGTTTCAGACCAGGTAAATCCACAATAGACCAAATATTCACACTGCGGCAGAACTTGGAGAAAACCTAAGAATACCAAATCGGCACCCATCACCTTATCGTCGATTTCAAAGCCGCGTATGATAGTGTGCATAGGAACGAGCTATACGAAGCCATGTCTAGTTTTAATATCCCTGCAAAACTCGTCAGATTATGCAGAATGACAATGGAGCATTCCCGCTGTTCCATTAAGGACGCTAGCGAATTAACCGAGACCTTTGATGTTAAAAAAGGATTTAGACAAGGTGACGCAGTGTCATGTAATTTCTTCAACATCGTGCTTGAAAAGATCATATGAGACTCACTGGCCAACACAAGAGGTACGATCTATTTCAAGTCTGCGCAACTGCTTGCGTACGCGGATGACATTGCCGGGACGTAAATGAGGCGTTCGAAAGCATTGAAGCAGAAGGGGCTAAAATGGGTTTTTCGGTGAACGAGGCTAAGACTAACCAACCACAAAAGACGCACAACACCGACGTCTCGCCCAGGACGTCACAATTGCCAGCTACAAATTCGAAGTGGTCAAGGACTTTGTCCATCTTGGCTCACTAGTGACCAGTGGCTCACAACACCAGCGCTGAGATTAAATGTAGAATACTCTTGCCAGCCGCTGCTTCTTTGGGCTCAAGAGGCAATCGAGAAGTAGAGCCCTCTCTCGAAAAACCAAGGTTGCACTATACAAAACCTAAGTCATCCCGGTCCTCCTTTATGGCGCTGAGGCCTGGACTTTAAGGAAGGCGGGTAAGGAAGCCCTTGGTCGTTTCGAGAGGCAAATTCTGCGTTCAATCGATGGTCCCGTTTGTATAAACGGAGAGTGTACGGGCTATAGAGCGGCACCGCCTAAAGTGGCTAAGCCTGTAGAGCGAATGGATAACACAGCTCCGAAGAGTCTTCGAGTCCGAGAGGGCGACCGAATCTAAGGTGGCACACACAGTTGGAAGGAAGACTGTAACCAACTGGTAGTGCGTCGCTGGAAACAGCAGACAAAAGATGTGATGGAGGAGTTTGTTGGTTGAGGCCCACGTTTACACCGGACTGTAGCGCCACCTAAGTAAGTAAGTTTGGGTCAATAAGTCACTTCTCATTTTATTTTCTACACAAAGTTGAGCACCCTGTTAGGCGCGGTTACTGGTATAATCGGAACAACCCCACTTTACATGAAATTTTAGAATTTAGGGAATTTCGAAGATTTTGGCTAGACGATGAATCAAACAATCAGCAAACAGTCGGCCAATGCTTTAACTTTAAAATCTTCCTGCACGTCTTTATGTGCAGTATATGGTCCTCCGAAGAGCTTCCCCCTCATAGCACTATCGCGAATCTCGCTGCAAAAGCCATTAGCAAGTCATCCCAGCGCGGGGTCTATAAATCTCACCTCGTTAATTACACATCCATTATCCGAGGACTCTTCTCTTCATCTCCCATCCAATCGCATTTGCTGTCTATTATTTGAATACTTCCTTTTTTCTTGTATCTTTTTGCCATAATCGTTCTATTCACTTGTCTATTTCAGGTTTCTAATTGGTTTAAGAATCGACGACAGCGCGATCGGGCAGCCGAGCACAAGGAGTAAGTGTTCATTTCATTTCTTTATTATTCCAACAAACTAGATGTACATGTCGCCGCAGCTAATGGATTGAGTTCTTTGTTCATGAGATACATTCGTACATTTTTTTCAGAATGAAATTGTGTGAATTTCATATCGATGTCAAGGTTCGTTCGGTGTCTTTGCATCTCTCCCCCGCGTGAAAATCGTACAAAAAAATGTGTTTTTTGGCAAAAATCTGAATTTCACGAGCAACATTTAGAACAGATACAAATCATTTGGAACAGAATTATTTTCGATGACAACAAACGACGACCAAATGACGATGATATTCTCAATGAACACAGCCTTGACTCAGTGACCGTTAAGTAAATAGAAAAAGAGAAAAGCAAATCAAACGACGTACATATGGTGGTGGTGGTGGATCCTTCTGTTGCACATTTCATCCATCTGTATGTTGTGTAAACATTATTAAGATATCAACCACTGATAAGTGCGGTTAATTTCGGCATCCGAAGGATAACCGAATCGAAGAGAAGTCAAAAGAGTCAACATGGTGCTGCTGCGCTGCAGTCAAGGGCTATACGATGAAGAGGACACAGATGACTGACGCTTGCAGTGAGCATACATCCTGCAGAGAGGGTGATGTTGATGATGATGAGTAGCGTGATGAGTGGTTGTGGGAAGCCTTTCGCTAACAAGGATTCGATTGTTTGTCTTTTATTTTCAACATAAAAGGAGTTTGCGATACTTAAATATACCCACATCCGGGCGGTGTATTTTTGGAGTATGCAGAATGGCCGGGATATGGTGTGTTAGGTCTTTATACTAATTATGGAACGCACATCTGTTTTGAATTGTCTTCTTTCGCGGATAGTAAGAGCGACTGCTTCTTTTGTCACACGGCTTCTGAGGCTGTTTTTCCAAAACTTTTGTCTGAGCTTGTGCATTTTTATGCATTTTATTCTACGCCGCTTTAAAAGTATTTGATCCTGAATAAGACTTACTTTCTTGAAGGGCCTGAGCCTGAGCGGGAGCCTGATTCCATTAAGAGAGCCCAAGTTTCTAGTATTTTGTCATCACCTGGAGGTAGAACAACTCCTTAAAAACCTTAAAATTATTCTTAGCGACAGCATTTTTTCGTTGTGTCCTCATTTCCTTCTTTCTTTTGGTGGCGTTACAGCCCATGAAGGACCAGAGCCAAGCTTCTTTCAATCACCCATGTTGTGTGTGATTTATTTTTCACATAGGTGAAAGGGACCAGTTGAATGCCAATTTCGAACGGCGTGAGTCGAGAAGCTTTTTCAAGGCAAGAATACTACGGGGGGTTTTGCCAGTACCCCGCCGAGGAGGAACGCCGCGAAATAAACATTCGAGGGCGTTGGTGATATCGGGATCCGAACTCGCTCATCGTGCGTCAGAGTCCAACAAACTAACCACTGCGCCACAGCGCCCTATGTCCTCATTTATGTACTTTTAAACCAACGATTCCTGCCTTTTCTTCAATTGCCGTGAATGCATCTGCTACGGCGCGCCTGGAGCTTGCAATGATGTCAATGTCGTCCGCGTATGCCAGCAGTTAGATGCTCTTGAAGAATATAGTGCTTTTCGTGCTGACACCTGCCTGCCTCACTATCCCTTCAAGGAATAAATTGAAGAAATTGAAGAAATCGCAATCCTTGCCGAAATCCGGTGCATATTTGGAAAGTTTCGGAGGTGTGGGGTCCAAACAGCACAGGGCATTGTGAGTCTTCCACTGTAGGCGACACATTCGAATCAATTTTCCCGGGGTTCCGAAATCGGCCGTCATCCTGTAGAGCTTTCGACGTTGAATGCTGTCGTATGCGGCCTTATGATCGCTGATGCAGGTCACGGACATTGTGTGAAATCTGGGGTAAACAGGAGCTGCCCGCAAGGTGACGTCCTGTCGCCGCTGTTATGGTGCATGGTGGTCGACTCTCTGCTCGATGCTCTCAATGTCTCTGGAATATCTGCCCATGGTTAAGCTGGCCTATAGTCGCCGTTCTTTCTGTCGACTCGTGTTAAGCTACTGTCTGTATCAAAGCACAGGTAGTGCTAAATGTGTTCGATGAGTGGTGCACGAGGCTGTCAGGTAATCCTCTCAAGACTGATGTCTGATGATTCCCGGTGTCCAAGGAAACTAAGTACCTGGGAGTTATCTCAGACAGCAAGCTTCTTTGCCTAAAGCATATTGAGTCAAAAACCACTAAAGCGCTGTCAGCGTTCTGGTAATGCAAATGTGCCCTTGCCAAAACATGAGGTTTATCGCAGGCAAAGGTCCTCTGGATCTACACGGCAACGATAAGACCGATAATCTCATGTGCATCGGCTGTCTGACGGAACAGGCTAACGCACAACCACGTCGTAGCCTCTTTCACCAAACTCCAAAGAACAGTTTGTCTCAGCTCTACGGGGGCTTTCTCAGCATGCCGGGCGCTGCTCTAAATGGTATGATGAACCTTCCCCCCTTTGAGGGTGTGCACTGAAAGCCATGTCTCGTGTCAAGAGAAGTAGTTTTTGGTACAATTCCCATTTCAATGACAGTGCACTTCCGAGGGAAATATCCTACGACCCGTGTCTCATGGATATGCCCTCTGACACAATGACACCTGTCATCCTATTGCGCTTTTACTTCACAGTCGGGTTTCCATGGCATCAGGATTGGCTCTGACCACATACTTGAAAGGATTGTCTTCGCATTTTCAGAGATGGCTCCAAGTCTGGGCTGAGGTCCGGCGTTGGAGTTTTCTTTGAATGCGACAACGTCCGACTGAAATGATCGTTAGGAAATTATGCGTCTGTCCTTCAGTCAAAGCTATACGCAAACCTGATGGCCATGCACTATGTGGTAAACCATAGGTGGAAGGGTAAAAACATATGGTTCTAAGGCCAAGCTGCTTTAACCTTCAATTTAATAATGAACTTAAGGTCCTTCTGAACAAAGCCGGTATACTAAACTCACTAATGCTTGCTTGGGTCTCAGATCATTCTGGGATCCCAGGAAATGAGATATCTGATGAAGTCGCCAGAATGGGCTCAGAGAAGAGTTTCTCAGGACCTGAACCCGCCTTGGGCCTACCTGCTTTCACAGTCAGTACCCACAACGATTGGGTCTTTAATGCACACAATTGTAGATGGAGGGAATATCCAGGATGCAGGATGACTAATCGCGTACTCCCTGATGTCTGCAAGAAATCCGCAGCATTCTTCTTATCCTTAAGGGGAATTGACTGTAGAGGACTTGCGGGTGTTATTACAGACCCTTACATTTTTGCCCAAGCATGATGCCCGGCACCAATGAGATGCCTACCTGTGCTGCATGTTGCGAAGAGGACGACACAGCCGAACACTATGGCACGGTGGCGCACCCTTGGGGTCGTGTGAATCTCTTAGCTCTACATCATTTTTTTTTCGGAAAATGGGGAAAGTACAGTAAAGATAGGTGTCGGTCTGTCCGTCTGTTCCAACAGATAGCAGAAGCCTACAACAAAGTCGATAAACAGGTGGTGATTATCGAGGTGGAAATTGTTGGTTCTGGCGTCTATAGTCGATTTTTTAGGCCGGACGGCACACTGGTATATCCCTATCAGTGCATTCCAAATGTTCACATAGTACACTGGCGATATTGGGCAAGGTTATGTCTCGATAGTTGGCCCAAGACATACGATCACCTTTCTTGAATATAGGATAGAGCCGGTATGCCAATCATCGGACATGCTTTCATCCTCCCAGATTCGACAGATTATCTGCTGCATGATCCTTTCCAGTGCATCACCGCCGGTTTTAAAGAGCTCAGTCCGGAATCCATCGGGTCAGCAACTTTGTTGGATTTCAGCTCGTTATGAGTTCTTCGACTGACGTTGAGTTATCTTCTAACCTCATCACTCTCTTTTGGTCTTGAATAAGAGATGAGTGGATTAGGAGGGCTGAGAAAGGCTTTCTCTGCAAAGCATCACTCCTTTTCTTGCACCTGTGTTTATGCCTTTTTTATTCAGAATCGGTAGTTCATTCTATTTTATCCAAATAGTGCGAGAATTATTCTACTGGACTAGGGACAAATGGACAACCAGGGTGGCTCAAAAAGGCTCAGGGAGGCTTTCACTATAGAGCTCGACTCTTTAATTTTGCGCGCCTGAGCTGAGGCAGTTTTCGGGATGCCCCAAAGAAGCTAAGAAGCTGTTCCGATAGAACATCTTTGTCCAAACTCAACACGGAGTTCCACGCCAATTTACATATCCCATTCCGCGTCAGTGTCCCAAATTTAATTTACACAACAGCCCCGTATACCATATTGTATTTTTGCATTTTACTTGACAATCAAATGATATCCGATTACAAAATTCACTTTCCGTCGAAAAGATGAGGCAAAAACAAAGTAAGAATGCGATAATGATTACATTTGTTTTATTCTATCTATCTTTCCTCGAAATTTCCTCCCCGCCTGGTTTATCCCTTCGAGGCAAAAGCCATCACGAAGACCCTTATTCCCTTATTCAGACCGTTGGCATAGCTACTCGGGAGTGAAACACGTTCCATTGTTTCTCGAAACGTTGAGCGTCGTGTATCTCATGTGCACATTAGGGTATCTTTAGTTTAGTCTTTTTTTTCTTTCTCCGTTTTCAGCTTCTCTGCAGCCTTATGCGGGGGGCCGATTCAGAACAAAAGTCTCATATTACCAACCTAACAAACCGAAAAAGAAAAAACAGAAAATGGAAATAATGATTCCACATTTCTCTTGGAGTTACTCTGCCATTGGCCTGAGCTTGGGGGTTTTCTCTCTGTTCTCGGTCGTTTTTTTGATTCGACTCATCCCCTCGTTCGGAGCCATGCGGGTGGTGATGATTCTGCACCACCAAGATTCGGATCAAAATGAGTTCAGTGGACCAAATTATTAAAAAAAAAAAAAAAAAAAACAACAAGGCTTCCCTCTCCAGTCTTGATCTTGATCGGATTAGATTATTACACTTCCCTTCCATTCCATTCGTTCTTCTTCTCTGCGCAGTGAACTTCTCTACATATTTCACTCTCCCTTCCGCGCCGCCGGTTTGGGCATCTCTTCTCACTTGAATGGTTTTCTTTTTCAAAATAGAAACTTTGCTTCTCCTTCATCTTCGATGGAAACATAATACGGCGCCTAGTTTTAATTTACATCCAAACCCGTTACATTTTCCTAGCTGTTTTATCTGTCATTTTTCTTGTTCTTGTTCGTTTTGGACATCCAACTGATTGATCTTTATGTCGTTTGATAGGCGACATTGGACAATTAGTTGCAATGCCATAAAATCATGTTTTTTTGTTCAACTTTTATGACCCCGACGGTTTTTTCCAACCAAAACGATCATCGCTTTCGGTGATTTTATGATCAGAAACGTGATTTTGTCGAGTTTTAGAGGTTTTCGAGCAAGTGTTAGAGCCAGGATTGGATTTCGTTACCAGTTAAATTGATTGCAATAAATGCGGTGACAGTTTATAGTGGCGGCCATAAAAATCAAACATTAAAATATGATTTAAGAATTAATTAAATGCAAATTGGTAATATGGATTTATATTGATGGATGGATTGATGTCCATCCGCCGGATACTGATATCCTTTAATTCCTCAAACTGAAATTTATCCGTCGACCGTGCCAAAATATCGCATTACAATCACCTCGCTTTGTATCTTCTACACACATAAGTAGACGAGTCAAGTATACATAAGTGAACTTGTTGAAAACCAAAGTCCGAATGCATAAATCGAATGAACAAAAAAAAAAACAACAAAGAATGACTGCGAATTAAAAGTAAATAATTAACGCCATCATTACCGCGACACGTTTGTTGTGAAACTTAAAACTACCAAATGGGGGAAAAGTAATGCAAAGCGAAAAAAGACGACATACCCGTACTGTAGACTAGTGTTTGTAGACGGAAGGGGTTAGTTTTATAAAATCCCTTAGTCAGTGGCGAGTTTCAGGTTTCATCGGTCGACTGAAAGTGATGGAGTTTTCTGTGGAAATTTTGTGATTAAACCACGACAAGTGACTTTTGTGGAAAAGATAACTACAAACGACGTGCCGCGATTTTAATAACAAAAGAGATCGAGACGTTGGTGGATTGTTCGGGATTGTAATCGACTGATCAAGGGCTTAGGAGCTACTGGTGGCCACATGTGAATTGTCATGCTTTATAGGATGATTGGAAGCTTAAACACCGCTTGATCACTAGACGTAATCGATAAACAAGCCGTCGTATGATGGTAGATACAATTTTGTTCAAGGGGCGCCATGGTATTTTTACCTGGTATTACCTCCGACTTGAGAGCACCGTGGCGCAGTGGGTAGTGTGTTGGCCTCTGACGCCAATGACACGGGATCGAATCCCGACACAGCCATGTCATCGAACGTGTTTTTCACGGTGTTTCTCCTCAGCGAGGTTCTGACAAAACCCCCTGTAGTAAAATTGTAATGAAAAGCTTCTGTAGGTCCCTTTCACCTATGGGAAAATGAAATCACACACAACATGGGTGATTGAGAGAAGCTCGGCTCAGGTCCTTCATGGACTGTAACGCCAACATACATACATACATTACCACCGACTTACCGCCATCAGAGAGGCCGCCTCAGATGTACTCGGTTTCAAGCCACCACCTTCGAGAAACCCCTGGTTTGATGACGTATGCAGACAGGCCCATGTAGAGAAACAGAATGCATACATGGCTACACTGCATCGACGGACGAGAGCTGTCCGCGAACTCTATGAACAGAAAAGGAGGAAGGAGCATGCACTTCTGAGAAGACAGATGAAGGAGCACGAGAAGCGCGAGATCGAGGAGGTGGAGAGATGCTATTGTAGGAACGATGTTCTACTTTCAAATCGCCTGCAGGGATGAGCCCGGACAACTAATAGTGGAGTCACAGTCGATGCTGAGATTGTGGAAAGAACACTTCTGCATTCGAAATGCCGCCGTCAACCAGAACGAACCTTTCATAATGGACGCAGACGAAAGAGAATCCCGTCCACTCGACTTAGACGATGTTAAGACAGCCATAACTTAAGTCTTATTAAGCTGCTGGAGCAGACGGACTTCTCGCGGAACCGTCTAAAGCAGCTGGCGATGAGCTGGTCACGAACATGCACCAACTCATCTGCAAGATATGGTCAGAAGAATGCATGCCCGATAAAAGGAATCTCAGTATCGTTTGGCCGGTCCATAAGAAAGGAGACCCCTGTGACTGCGCCAATTACAGAGGGATAAGCCTCCTGAACATCGCGTACAGGATCCACTCTGCCGTATTGTTTAAGTGCCTAAAACCATTCGTGGACAATCTGGTAGGTTCCTACCAGTGTGGTTTCAGGCCAGGAAAATCCACGATAGACCAAATATTTACACTACGGCAGATCTTGGAGAAGACCGATGAATTCCAGATCGACACGCACCATCCTTTTGTCGACTTTATAGCCACATATGACAGTGTTTATAGAGACGAGCTGTACAGCGTCATGTCATGTTTCAACATTGCTGCCAAACTCGTCAGACTGTGCAAGATGACTATGGAGAGCTCTCGCTGCTCCATTAAGGTCGGAGGTGAACTAACTGACCCCTTCGATGTTAAAAAAGGTTTAAGATAGGGTGACGCACTGTCGTGTGATTTCTTTAACATCATTCTTGAAAATATCGTGCGGGACTCTGCGGCCAATACAAGAGGTACGATCTACTTCAAGTCTACACAATTGCTTGCCAATGCAGATAACATTGACGTTATTGGACGGATAAAGCGAGACGTTAATGAGACGTTCACAAGTATTGAGGCAGAGGCGGCTAAAGTGGCTCTAGGGTAAATGGGGACAAAACCAAATATATGCTGTCATCAAAGAAAGACGCGCAACACCAACATCTTCGTCAGAACGTCACCTTCGGCAGCTATATTTTTGAAGTAGTCAAGGACTTCCTCTACCTTAGCTCGATAGTGACAAGCAGCAACGACACCAGCGCTGAGATAAAATGCAGAATAACTCTTGCCAATCACTGCTTCTTCGGGCTCAAGAGGCAATTGAGTAGTAGAGCCCTCTCTCGAAAAACTAACGTTTCCCTCTACAAAACCTTAATCATCCCGGTCCTCCTCTACGGCGCTGAGGCTTGGACGTTATCGAAAGCGGATGAAGAGGCTCTTAGGCGTTTCGAGTGGAAAATTCTGCGTGCAGTCTTTGGTCAAGTTTGTGTAAACGGAGAGTGGAGGAGGAGATTCAACCAAAAACTGGACGGGCTGTACAGCGACAGTTATCTTCGGGTGTAACGTCTAAGACCGCTCCGGCCCGAAGAGTCTTTGACTCCAACCTCAAAGGACGACGCAGCAGAGGATGACCGCATCTAAAGTGGCACGCACAGGTGGAAGGGAACCACAACCAACTGGGCGTGCGGCACTGGAAGCGGCTGGCCAAAGATCGTGCCGGCTGGAGAGGCTTGTTGGTTGAGGCCCTGGTTCACCCCGAACTGTAGCGCCATCTAAGTAAGTAAAGTAAGTATTACCACCGACAAACAACAAAGAACACCGTCTTTGCCTGGGGCCTTATAGGGCTTAAATTAACCAATTGGCCATTTAAGCCTATCAGGTCTGCCAGATAGGCTATTCGTTCTACTGTCGATGCTATTCATGACGTTCTTCTGAGCGTCAGAGGGCATCGACTGGGAAGTAAAACCAGGAAAGTGCACCTCAAGCAAAGTCTCCTGGGTTTCCCTGTAGCCTGAGTCCATTTGTGTGCTCCTGGGATAGCGCTTTATGGAGTCGGGCCGAATTGGAAGCGAGTCTATGCTCTCGCAACCCAAGACATTTTCTTGGATTTCCTCAATTCGAGGTTGTATTAAGTTAGAGCAGATCTATAACCAGTTCAGCTATTATCCGTTTGGCTCTGTTGAACAGAGATCTCACCTGTCTCCTTAGTGATTCAAGCTGTGCATTCAACCAGGGCAAACACCCCTTGTATGTACATGTCCTGGGTGTACAGCTATCTCTAAAGGATGAGGTAAGTGCTGCATTGAGCTGGTAAGCCGCCTCAGCGATATCATATATCGATTCAATCGACTTGAGAAGCATACATATCTTCTTTAGCGGCGAGCTGAGCTTAGAAAAGAGTCCAATTTGTTCGTTTGGGCTGATATGTATCCAGGCTCAGCCTCTTTAGCCTCACCGGAGATGTTGCATCCTATGTGTTGATGGTCAGATAGTGATTCTTCATTGGAGACATGCCAGTCACCAATTGCGTTTGGATAAATGGGCTAGAGATAGTGCGGTCAAGCACCTCTTCTGTAACCGCATTTATAACTGATCAAGAATTCAAAAAGTAACTCACCTCGTTTAGTCGTATGCTGCTGCCCCATTCCGTATGATGCGCGTTGGCATCACATTCCATGATTAGGTGATGTTTCCGCTGGTCGCAATACCTTACCAGGTCCTGTACCTCGGTAGGAGGAATCTGTTGGCTGTCTCCAGGAAAATTTATATTAGCGCCGATCACACATGCGGCCCTAGGAGGAGAACCTGCAGTAGGGTAAACTAGTTTACATGACCTGTTTTGGAGGCCCATAATCTTACCTTTATGGACCAACGGTTCTTGGACTAGTCCAATGGAGATCCTGTCGCGATAGAGTCGCAGGCTAAGGCCAGGCGCAAATTGAGACCGTATAGCGCGCGTGAGGTGACATGACACGAGTACCATGACGCGTACGTACCAAACGCGTAGCGTGGTGATCCGCAAATTGAGACGCAGGTACTCGCATAAGAGTGGCCAATTCATAATTTTGTCTTCATATAGTTGGCACATTGGGTATCATATTGTTCTTTATGAGCCCTAACTGTCTCTATTCATTTTTCTTCTGCCATTGCTCCAAAACCAAGAACCACACGCGAGAGAATGCGAGTGAAACTGTGTCTCGACTACTGCGCCGCGCGTCGCACGGTCGGCTAGCGCGGGTCGCGGCACGTCACACGTATTTACCAATTTGCGCCGTTCTATTGAATTCTGTAGTTTACAACAAAATGCGACACGCTGCGCCACCTCACACGCGCTATACGTGTCTCAATTTGCGCCTGGCCTAATGGTGTCCGAGGCACCTTTGGCATGGTGCAGGGTGCCCTGCAGGACACGCAGCCATTTCTTGCGACGGTAGGCCAGGTGCTTCGTTCGGTATGGCTTGTATGTGCCACGCCTAAAGTTACCTGCCCAATGGAAGTGATCCTCTTATCTGCTCCCCATCGAGGATTCCCCTTGTTTAGTTGGGGGACGGTTTTGTAATTTGTTTGGACGACCCTTAGTCGTCGACCCGGATGTGGCAGCGGGTTTTGGCTCGTCACATCTTGGCGTCTCTACCCTTTCTGTCACACCAGTCAGAGATGAACTGAAGCTCAAGCTGCATGCGGTTAGAGGCAGAAATTTCGCACCTGCCCTTAACGATAACTGACAGGTCATCAGCGTATCCGCTGACATCACTGCTGATATGATCCAAAAAAACCATTCTTCTTAAAAGCTTGGAAACTTTGTTCATCACATGGTAAACAGTATTAAACCCGAAGTTGAATGGGAGGTATTTACAGAGGCTTTTTTTTTTTTTTTTTTTACACATGGGGCTAGTGCTACTCTTAGCAATATGGCACTGCAGATCTATTGTGCCTGCTAGCCGATTAGCCGAGTAGCCTCTCAACCTCTATAATGAAGTTGAGAATGCTTCTCGTAGGAGCCAGGGTCATCCTCTCAGGAGTCACAACTTCACTGAGAAGGATGCGCTTCCTAAGATGGCAGAGTGCAGCACACTCACACAGTATGTGTTCTGCCGTCTCATCGTCCTCTAGACAGAGCCGACACTCAGTTTCAGACGAGAGACTAATTTTATTTAGATGATATCTCAGACCGCAGTGTCCCGTTAGGTAGCTGACAAGTCTTCTGATATCCCCTCTATTGAGCTTAAGTATGTCAACAGGGTGTTTGTTCAGGGGTCGTATAAGTCGTTTAGATTGACGGAGTCCCCGAACACTGTTCCAGAAGGACAGGTGTTGCGACTTTTCCCACTTGTCTAAGAGGTGATTTATCTTAGACCCGGGAATGCCGCAGAAAGGTTCCGGACCCATGTATTTGTCGCTGGAACCTTTTCTGGCAAGTTGGTCGGCAATTTCATTGCCCTTAATACCTTTATGTCCTGGCACCCACCAAAGTTTGACATTGTTTCTTTTGGCGAGCTCTTGCAGGGCGTCATGGCATTCCTTGACGGTTTTCGAGTTCGTGCTGTACGAACCCAGTGCTTTAAGCGCTGCTTGGCTATCAGAGAGTATGTTGATAGTTACTCCTCTGATGCCGGTCTCGAGATTTAGGTTGACGCATGTTAGGATGGCGTGCAGTTCAGCTTGGAAGACGCTGGGGCTTACTCCCAGGGCCTTCGAGATCTTACGTTTTGGTCCAAAGATGCCGGCGCCAACGCCAGAAGCCATCTTGGAGCCATCCGTGTACCACCTAAGGCCTTTGACATTCAGCAGGGGATCACTGTCTTCCCATGCTGAGCGATTTGGGATCAGCACCTCAAATCTCTTGTCAAAGGTGAAGGTGTGTGGCAATGCGTCCGAGACCGTAGTAATCATATCCAGCTCGGGAAAGTGTTGCAATATGGACATGTGGCCTGCGGGTCTACATGGCATATTTGTTCCCGAGCAGAGGATTCTGATTGCACTGCGTAATGCCACCTTTTTGATAAAAAGGTGCAGTGGAACGAGTCCAATGAGTGCTTCTTGTGCTGCCGTAGGGCAGGACGGCATAGCGCCTGTGATGCCGAGATACGCTAGTCTCTGAAGGCGTTAAAGCTTAATAATAGTCGTTTTTTGTTCAACTTTTGTCCACCATACGGTGGACCCGTAGGTAACGATAGGCCTTACTATCGCGGTATATAACCAGTGGACCACCTTAGGTTTAAGCCCCCAGGTTTTACCGTAGGTGCGTCGGCAGGCCCACATGTCCTTAGTCGCTTTCATGAGTTTATTTTTCATGTTGGAGAGGCTTACAAGGCCTTCATCTCCACCGAGGAAAAGGGAAAAAAGTGAAAAACAACTGGTAAGCCCACCTTCGACGAGTCAAATTCGCATATGACCAAAAATTAAGGCAAAAAATGACACAACGTCCAAAGGATCGTCGCAAAAATGTTTGGTATTTTGTCAAAGATATTAGAAAATCCGGCCTGGTCATCTGTTCCCACGCTCATTTACAACGACGTCATGGGCGAGATAAATGCCTAAGAAACGTCCCTACTCGGAGACTTTATCCAAAATTTTGGCTTTCGGGCCGGCGTCTGTAAAACCAGCACTGATGTATATTTAAGCGATATAGCTTGTTTCTCATAAATGGCATTAATCATCCTTCAAAACGAGGTATCCAACTCGATCCAAAAGTAAACATTTGTGGTGTCAATCCACTTTTACTTTCCTACGTCTTATTTAATCAACCCTCCATTAAGGAAACGTCCATCCAGTTCACTCGATCACCGAGTGATCCGTGATTTCAACCGCGACGAAGTGTCATCCCCAGGTAGCCAGCTCCAATCCAATTACCTTATCTCCACTAAGCCTTAACCAACCTCCACAATCCATTGATCAGCTCACAAGCTCCGATGCTCCGATCGCCTTAGTCAACCGTCCGCAGTCTTGCCCGCGATAATCGCTTCGATTAATTGCAAATAAACAATTCGTTTACACCACCCAGTGGTGATGATTCGTGCGATTTGTCCTCCTCCTTACTGCCCAACGCCACGTCACTGCCATTCAATTCTTTCAATTATTTTGCTGTACAATTTGCTGAACACAATTCCCGGCCATGTTCGATGGTTGTTCAGCAAAATTCCAACACCAACGCTGTCCATATGGCGTGGTTAGTGGTCCGGGTTAGTTGTGTTGTTGATGATGTTCCCATTCAGATTGTTGGTTTTCTGTTTTCGATTTTTTTTGTTTCATCCTGATCTCTTGGTCGTGAAATTCGCCCGTGGCCATATGACACGGAGTGCGATGTGTCTTCGCGAGTCAGAAAGTCGCTAATGCGATTAATGTGACTTTCTGGGCAACCTCTCCTCCTTGTGAGTTTGTTTTTTTTTTTTGTTTCATCTGCATCCATGTGCTCGCATGGTATGGACCATAATACATATAAAAACCAACTCGAGCGGTGGAAGAAGGATCCGAGAACGAGAAAAGACGAGATGCGATAAGCTGGATTTTAATCGTCTTCGAAAAGATAAATATTGAAAGGGAATGCTGACGCTGATACCGAGGCAGAGGCTGCAGCTAACGCTGAGCTGGAACTCAACGAGGGGCTGAGGTTTTATGATGAGTATTTAGTTTTATAATCCTATAAACAATTGGATTATGGTGGTGAAGCGTCTTCTTTCTGTTTTTTGTAACGTTCCTTTTGTATCGCACATTGTTTGGGACGTTTGGACTAATTGCGTTGATGTGTCTGATTGAGAGATTTTATAGCTCGGATTCCAGTTGAGGGGGCTTTTGGAGGCGTTGTCGTTACACTATGACGGCAATGACTTGGACTCAATCAAATATTGATTAGATGAGGGACGATGTGTTTTTATGTCATGCAAGATGATATGTTTGCTTGATAGCTCCGTGTGTGGGTGGAAGGGGGAGGTTTCACACGGTTTGGAAGTATCTGAGTATAGTCGAATGGTTTCAATAAAACTGTCTGGGACTAAGTATCCCTTGTAGACGTGACAACTAGGAAGGAATGTAGTCTATCATCTCTCTGCGTAGCACACGCCTCACCCTTCTTCTTCTTCTTCTTTTTTGGCGCTACAGTTCATGATGAACCTGAGCCTCCTTTGAAAAACCTTTCCAACTGGCACGGTCTTTCGCCAGCAGTCCAGTGCTGCACGCCCAGTTGGTCAAGGTTCTCTTCCACTTGGTTATTTACTTACTTAGGTGGCGCTACAGTGCGTGGTGAACCTGGGCCTGAACCAACAAGCGTCTCCAGATGGCACGATCTTTACGCAGGTCCCCTTCCACCTGCGTGCGTCACCGTAGATGCGGCCGTCCTCTGCCGCGCCTTCCTTCCAGGGTGGATTCGAAGACTCTTTGGATCGGAGCTGTGTTTTCCATGCGCTCTACATGCCTTAGCCACCTTAGACGCTGTAGACGTCGTATCAGGCCGATGTCGCTGTACAACCCGTACAGTTCCTCGTTATATCTTCTCCTCCATGCACCGTTTGAACAAATGGGACCGTAGATAGTGCGCAGAATTTTCCTTTCGAAACCACCAAGGGCATCTTCATCCGCTTTTGTTAAGGTCCAAGCCTCTGCGCCGTAAAGGAAGACTGAGATGATCAAGGTCTTATATAGTGTCACCTTTGTTTTCCGAGAGAGGGCTCTACTTCTCAATTGCTCCTTGAGCCCAACGCAACAGCGGTTGGCAATAGTGACTCTGCGCTTGATTTTGGCACTGATGTCATTTCTGGATGTCACTGCAGAGCCTAGGTAGACGAAGTCCTTGACTACCTCGAAATTATAACTGCCAATATGTGCGACCAGGCCACGACGCCGGTGGTTCGTGTCCTTTTTCGACGACAGCATACATATATTTCGTTTTGCCCTCATTTACCACCAGTCTCATTTGAGACGCTTCCGTTTCAATGCTCGTAAAGGCTTCAATGACATCTCGCTGACTGCGTCTAATTATATCAATGTCAAATGGGCTATGGGCATATGCGAGCAGCTGAATGGACTTGAAAAAGATGGTGCCCCTCGTCTTGTTAGAAAAGTCACACGATAGCGTGTCGCCCTGTCTAAAGCCTTTTTTGACATAAAATGTATCGGTTAGGTCGCTTCCGACCCTGATGGAGCAGCGAGAGTTCTCCAATGTCATCCTGCACAATCTGATGAGTTTGGCAGGGATGTCGAAAATCCCGGTCTGATAGCGGGATCTGTTTCGTCTTACCGACTGTGAATCCAGTACTAGGTTTCCAGTTTCGTCCCTGCAGGCTTCTGGCCTTGTATCCCTGGCATCCCTGGTTTTATTCGTTGATAAAACCTCCAAACGTCATTCCTGCGTTCCGCGAGCTTGTCATGCTCCCTTTTTTTTCTGTTTTGAGAAGCTTATGCTCCCCCTCCTCTTCTTCTCATAATGCTCACGAGCAACTTTCGTCCTTCTATGCAGCGCCTCTTGATAGGCTTGCTGCTTGGCAAGCGTGTGTCCTCCTACACTCGTCGTCAAACCATGGGTTTCTTGTTGGTGGCGATTTGAAATCCAGCACCTCAGAAGCAGCACTTTCTAAGGCTTGTTAACAACGAGGATTTAGCCCCGTTGCTAAGTCTATCAGCCTAAATCCATTTTCGGATGTGGCGTTGTGTAGGCTGTGCTTGCCAATGACCCTATCAAAAGCGACTTTCTTGCCCAGATTCACGTTAAAGTCTCCCAGTACGACTTTAACATCGTAACTTGGACATTGGGCATGTGTCCTATCTAGGAGGTCGTAGAAGTCGTCTTTTGTAGCGTCAAAAGACACTCGGTAGGGGCGTGAGCGCAAATTAGGCTGATGTTTACGAATTTGGCCTTGATGCGGATTGTCATAAGACGTTCGTTTACATGCCTGAAGCTCAAGACTTTTTGCCTAAGTCTACTTCTAATAACAAATCCGCATCCGAATAAGCGTTGTCTTCTCTCCTAATAGCAATCGCCGTAGTAGATATCACACTTTCTCATCCTCCTTTTGCTCGGTCCATCCCATCGCACTTCCTGGATTGCGGTAATATCTGTCTTATAACAGTCTAGGGCCTCCGCAAGTTGTTCGGCCGCACGTGGTCCGTTGATGGACCTTACATTCCACGTACAAAGCCGAATATCATTCCTTTTTTTCCTTTTGTTGTTTCCTGGGTCATCATCGGTTAATCCGTCCGTTTTTTTATATCCGAGGTTTTTTCGGGGTTTTTTTTTTGCTTGTCGGTTTTTTTATATCTACGGCTTGCTGGGCCATAGCCTAACCGACACTTATCCTGTTTTGTGGCACAGGAAACTCGCCATTCACTCTTTTCGGGATTTCAAATAGAAATCCCCAGGTGGCACCACAAGGAGGTGGAAATAGGACTTACTAACAGAGCTGCTAGATGTTCGACTGCAGTGGATTCTGCTCGCTATTTTACGGGCCAGCGCATGTCGGATAGGCTACCCCTACGAGGCCTTTGTTAGTCGTTTACCACCCACACGCCTCACTAACACCTCTCTATTCGAGCCCACGTTGTCACGTGCCAAAGGATCAGCCTAAAACCTATCGTTATCTCAACGTGTTCTGCAGTTCTCATTAACCGTTTTGTGTTGTGGTCTCAGATTATACTTCTTGCCTGTTCCAGGACCGATAACGCATGAGGTGATCACATCTTGTCACCATGATACACGGATCGTGTTCATGCCCGTCCCTAAACAACACTCATCACGTACTATCTGAGAAATAAATCTAAATCACGTCTCGACTGCTGTTTACTTCACAAAATAAAGACTCGCGGTTCGTATACATAGTATATCTTGTATCTATAGCTTTTTGGGCGTTTTGGTAATGAAGCTTGCACGCCCTGCATTCACGTCTTATCAACCAGATTTGTCCTAGTATGCTCCGCGAGTTTATGGTCCGTTTTCAGTTTCCATAAAATTGTTGTCGCCGAACCGAACTGTAATCCGGTTTTGACAATAACTGTTCGATACCAACTTCCTGCTCAGTTGGCCTATCCCAAACACTATTGAATCCACCTGTCTATATTCCCTGAGAACTTCAATCCCGAATTCCATTCAATTTTAATTACCCCTTTCCTCGCACATAAAACAACGGACAAACCATAAAAGGAACCCAAACAAAATAAGGAATCATCTCCACTGTGTCTGTAAATGACGGTAATAAATTTCAATTTGAAATTATTGTAATCGTCGCAGTGAAATGCAACCAAAATCTCGAACCACTCCAACCTCTTCTTCCATCTTCCGTCCTCGATCAGCTTATAACTTATTATCCAGCACCTTGCCTTCACCTTATGCCTGGCTATCGGATCTCAACTGATTTCGTTCGTTCGGTATTCCGATTTCGATAAAGATACAGATTCAACGTAAAATATCCCGATTCCCGGGATACAGTGAGTGACTCCATACGACCACCAACTGAACTGAATCGAGCAGTTAGAGTGCGTAGCGCAATGAGTTGTGCGTTTCGCAGAGCTGCTGTGTTGCTACTTCTGATGGTGCTCGTCGCGCACGTACAGCAAATGGGCTATAATCAAATGAGAATTTATGATCAACACCTATGAGATGATGATGAGATAAAAAGGAATACTCTCTCCCGTTCAATCCACCTCATTCGATCCCCTTGCTCTTCGGTCAAGTGTCCCACTCATTTGTTCTATTTTTATTGGGCTCCATTCCCACATGTCGCACACCTTGCTCTCCACGAATTAAGTCTGTTTCTTTGTGTTTTATGTCCCTCTTCCCTTTAAGATCATTTTTAGTGTCCACCGTGTGGTGTACAATGTCAGAGTCTCATTTGTACGTGTTATACGGGTATTTTATTGCTCGATCCAAGACCGATTTCAAAGGAATAAATGTTCCAAGAGCTCGTCGAATTCGTTCGTATCCAAATCTCTTCCACCTGTGTTGGGCGCAGTCCTGCATCGTACCAGGGAATAAGACAATCTTCACGATCGGTATTTGGAGATAAGACTTTTGACAAATTATCGAAGTTTCCACGGGTTCGGATTAGGATCGCATGCGCGATCACCACGGGAGGATGATGTACGGATGGATGGCAATTGTACTGTCATACGGGAGATGGGGACAATGCTTTGTTTTGGGTATCACGGTTGTCAATTAATGGGCTGTTTTGTCTGTTCTATAGGGGGATGTACGTTGTTCTAGAAGGAATGATGGAGATGAGTATCAAGTGTCCGCTTTCGATCAGCTGAATTGAGCTGAATGAGAGTGAAAAGCCCAATTTGGATTGTAAATGAAAGGCATTAACATGCATTGGTTGTTGTAAATAGGATGATCAGAAGGAAGATTGCAGTTTCTTTTGTGAGTTAAATAGAATGTCATTATCATCTGTCACTACTTTCTTAAAACTGATCACCCACAAGCTTTTGTGAAACAAAGGCTTACTGGATATCTGGCTTTTTGACATCAAAAAACTGCTTTTATATGTATACATGGGGCGCCAAATATTTAGGGGCTCCAGTGTTTTGATGCACCCCTTCTAATAATTTTTGTAAGTCACACAGTCAATATTGATATTACCACGTCATGCTCTCCATTCGTCATGATTCGCAATTTAAACATGTTTTTAGTGAATGCGGCTATCGCCCCCTTGATAGTTAGTTTTTTTTTTTTTATTGATGAAAACTACCCGCTCATGGTTCCCCTAGTGGTATGCAATTTTTTTCTCTTGTTATTCTGACTTGCGTGGTATTTACACCACGTTCATGCAACAAGCTACATAGATGCGAGAAGCTAAAACGGGCGAGATGTTACTTTTGCTCAAAATTTGCTGGCAGCCCATGAAGAGCCAAAGCCCATGTTGTGTGTAATTTGTTTTTCACACCGATGAAAGGCGTGAGTCAAGAAGCGATTTCATGGTAATTGTACTACGGGGGGTTTTGTTAGTACGCCAGTACGGGGGACTGACTATGCAGCTCATGAAGGACCAGGGCAAAGCTTCCCTCAATCACTCATGTTGTGTGTGATTTGTTTTTCACCCTGATGAAAGGGACCTACAGTTTAATGCCGATCCCGAACGGCGTGAGTTGAGAAGCCATTCCATGACAAGTATACTACTGGGGGTTTTCCTAGTAACCCGCCGAGGAGGGACGGCGCGGATTAAACATTCGATGGCGTTGGTGTCACCCGACAAGAAACCCGTGGTATGATGGCGAGTGTGAGCAGAAAAAGGCAGCAACCGACGAGGCGTACCAAAAGGCGCTGCAGAGGAAAACCAAGGCAGCGCAAGAAGAGTACCGAGCCAGAAGAAGGGAGGAGAAAAAACTACTGCGACAAAAGAAAAGAATCTTCGCAGCCTCCCAGCTCAAGGATATCGAGCACCCTATTCCTAAGAAGGGCACCCTGACTCTTCGAAACTGCGAAGGTAATCTTGTCACCGACCCGCAGGGAATAGTGGATGTATTTAAGCAGCACTTCCAGCAGCTGCTTAACGAGCATGACCAAGAGAGAGTGGTAGGGACCGAGGAAATCCCAACTCCAGCCGCTGAAGTAGTCCTCCCACCCAGCATCGAAGAAGTCGGCACAGCTATTCAGAAGCTGAAGAACAACAAGGCCGCAGGCTCAGATGGCTTGCCATCAGAGCTCTTCAAGGCTGGCGGCGATGTTCTGGTATAGAGCATGCACCAGATCATCTGCAGAATTTGGGATGATGAAAGCATGCCCGACGACTGGAATACCAGCTCTATATGCCCCATTCACAAAAAAGGCGATCCTACCTCTTGCAAGAACTATAGAGGTATATCCCTGCTCAATGTCGCATACGAGATCCTGTCCAGCGTATTGTGTGAACGTCTAAAACCATTTTGTACCGCACCAATCGGCAGCTACCAGTGCGGCTTCCGGCCCGGCAAATCAACTATAGACCAAATTTTCACACTTCTAAAAATTCTGGAAAAGACCAACGAGTTTCGAATCGATACACACCATCTTTTCATCGATTTCAAAGCCGCGTACGACAGCATTTATCGTGAAGAACTGTTTGGGGCGATGGCCGAATTCGGGATCCCGGTAAAACTGGTCCAGTTGTGTCGCGCCACGCTAAAAAACACGCGATGCACCGTGCAACTCGGTTCTAGGACCTCGGAACCATTCGAAACATGCACCGGATTTCGGCAAGGAGATGCGCTGTCATGTGACTTCTTCAACCTGGTGCTGGAGCAGATAGTGCGACGGGCAGGCACTATCTTCTACAAGTCTGTCCAGCTGCTAGGATACGCGAATGATATTGACATCATCGCGCGGTCTCGGCGTGACGTTGTAGAAGCTTTCACGGCGATTGAAGAACAGGCGAAACGAGTTGGTCTTAAGATCAATGAGGACAAAACGAAATACATGCTGTCCAGCAAAAACCAATCCGTCGCTCACCACCTGGGACAAAATATAACAATTGACAGCTACAATTTCGTGGTAGTTAAGGAGTTTGTCCACCTCGGGGCAAACGTAAATTCCACGAATGACACCACAGTGGATATCCGGCATAGAATCGCCCTTGGCAACCGCTGCTACTTCGGCTTGTCCAAACAACTGGGGTCAAAACTCCTCACTCGAAAGACCAAAGTCATGCTTTACAAAACGCTCATTCTGCCAGTCTTGCTGTACGGAGCCGAAAGCTAGACGATAAGCAGGACAGCGGAGCTGATTTTAGGTTCTTTCGAAAGAAAAATTCTGCGCCGGATATTTGGTCCTGTCTGTGAGGAAGGTGAATGGAGAAGAAGTCACAACCGCGAACTCTACGAGCTGTACCAAGATGTGGATGTAGTCCGGAAGGCAAGGATCCATCGACTACACTGGCTCGGCCACATCGAGCGCATGGACATCAACGCTCCAGCTAAGAGGGTCTTCGACTCCGAGCCTCCTGGTTCGAGAAGAAGAGGAAGACCGAACCTCCGGTATAAAGACCAAGCAATCGCGGATGTAAGACATCTTGGTCTTGACAACTGGAAGCAGCGTGCCCGGGACCGTCAAGGATGGAAGGCAGCTATAGCTCAGGCTCAGATCCTCCATGGTTCGCAGGCCTGATAAGTAAGTAAGTAAGGCGTTGGTGTTAACGCGATCCAAACTCGCTCACCACGGCACCCTCACAGACAGAGGCATCTGGACATAGCACAGAGGCTTTTTTCATCAAGCAATAAAGGCATATGAGGAGGCGTCGCATAACCTACCGAGAGCAACAGTCAATTGTCGTAAGTTTGACAATGAAGTTTTCAGACTAGTGAGTTCTGACTCAAGACTAGCCTATGATATGCTCAGAATGGCATTGTCTTTAAACTGAAATCCTGCTTGTGTCTAGGCAGTAGCTCCTATTTACGCCGATCATTTCTGCTGTCAATCTTGCTTCGGTGCAGTGGTAATCATCGCCGGCTGTCGAACGGGAGGTCTGTAGTTCAAAGTATGTCTATAACCAAGAAATGCAACTCCTATGCAGAAAAATTATGCAACACAGTTGTTGGCATAACACTCATAGTATATGGTCACTTCAATTCATACCCTGTGCGTGCAGTTCTACTATAACACCATACTGGCATGGAACATTTGCTGGGAACTAAAACCAACCTGAGATTCAGTCGAGCTCTCTCGAATCCTATCTAGGACAACCACCCCTGGAAAGTAATGAGCGAACATCTACGACCCAAACCATCTGCACTATGTCCATGTTGTGTGACAAACATTATAAGAGTATGACTCTTGACGTTATTGCCTACGTTATTGCTGATGACGTTGCCATTTGAATTACCGTAGTATGCAAACGGCATTCTCCATTCTTTGCGAATGGGCGGTAAATCCACAGAAGACGGAGCTTGTGCTATTCACCAGAAAGCATAAAATTCCGGAATACTGCCCAGTCACTTTGCTTGGCACCAGGTTAACCTATTCCTCCAGTGCCAAATACATACCTTGGCATTGTACTAGATAGGACCTGGAATAACAACACAACCGAGAGAGCATAAAAGCAACTATAGCTCTCTACACATGCAGGAAAGTCCTAGGGAAAAAATGAGGATTCAACACCAAGATAACCCTATGGCTTTACATTACGGTCGTTAGACCCATACTGATGTATGGACTGATAATCTGGTGGACTGCTCTGAACAAGACAACATACCAGAAACAACTCGAGTAGGTACAAAGGCAAGCATGTATGTGGATCACCGAGGCCCTTAGGTCCACCCCAACGGCTGCGCTCAACATGATACTCCACCTTACACCACGCGATCTTTTCGGCAAGCAAATTGCCATACCCACGGCTATAAGACTAAAAGCCAACTCAAAATGGACGAGCCATATCACTGGCCACTCCTCCATCCTGAACAACAGGATAACCATGGTAGAAAACTCGAACCACACAGAACCCAACGCAGTCTTTGAGAAGAACTTCGAGATAACTTACCCGGACAGACGGCATTAGATTTCTACACTGACGGGTCAAAAGCCAAAGTAGGTAGTGGAGTATTCTGCAAACAACTAAAGCTGAACAAAGCTCTAAAATGACCAGATCACTGCAGCGTCTTTTAGGCGGAGTTGTTGGCAATAAAGGAGGCTCTCTCTCTCTTGGCTTAAGTGGAACGTGATATCCACTACGGATATCCGTATTCTCACCGAACGTCAAGCAGCCTTAAGGTCACAGTCAGCTGGAGTCCTATGTGTACACATCAAAAACTAGTCTCGACTGTCGCCTAACTCTTAACGAGATGGCCGAACAGTTTACCATACAACTTCTCTGGGTACCAGGATATAGCGACATTCCAGGAAACGAGAGAGCCGACACACTCGCCAGACAAGGAACGACGCAACAATCAGTCGTGGTATGTGAGGGAATAGCCCTTGCAACCATTAAACATAATCTCACAAATTTCGCCAGGACTGAGACGAACCTGAGATGGACCCAGGGACATACCTGCCTCATCACCAGGCAAATCTGGCCCCGGCTGGACAGTCAACGGATTAGGAGTATAATCTCCCTAAAAAGAACTGACATCTATAAAATCATTGGTGTCATCACAGATCAATGTGAATGTTCCGAATGACTTCTGCAAAAGCTGCCTAGATGAAGGGGAGGCCGAATCCATTCACCACTTTCTCTGCGCCTGTCCGGCATTCTGCACAATCAGGAAACGATACCTAGGATCTTACTTCCTTAACGACCTGACAGATTTTCAGCAAGTAGGGATATCTGACCTTCTTAACTTCTTAAGAAGCACTAAGTGGTTCCATGAATAGGGGGATAACCCCCCTCGTAGCTGCACAATGAATCCCTCTGGCCTATGTGTATTCTTCTTTATTCTCGGAAGGCTACGAACTACCTACCTATGACTCTTGAACTTGTGCAAGCTGTAAAAAAAAGATCACAGGGGAACCTAAGGATAAGTATCGAACATCAGATCTCTGCCTTACTAGATAGACAGGTTTAAAGCACAATGAGCAATTGCCCCCTAATATGGGGTCATAATGGCCTCAGTGAGAGTCTCCAATGACTTCAAAGCCGGGCGCTGAGATGTTGTATCTGTTTTCATTGGTTGTTCAATCACTACTCTTCATTTGTCTACTCCCGAGATTCAGGTATTTCTTCTTCTTTGATGGCGTTACAGCCCATGAAGGACCAGAGCCAAGCTTTCGCACAGGTGAAAGGGACCTACAGTTTAATGCCGATTCCGAACGGCGTGAGTCGAGATGCTTTTTCCCGGCAAGTATACTACGGGGGGTTTTGCCAGTACCCCGCCGAGGAGGAACGCCGCGTAATAAACATTCGATGGCGTCGGTGTTATCGGGATCCGAACTCGGTCAGAGTCCAACGCACTAACCACTGCGCCACGGCGGCGTCCTCAGGTGTTTGGCCAGCAATAATCCACACGCTCACCATCCACTACCCTTGGGGCAATACCAGGGCAATGTTCTCAATACATACGCTCCGTTTCATCAGCACCGTCCATGACATTGGCAACATAGAGAAGGGAATAAAAAGCTGTTCAATGACACCCTTTCTCAAAGCCCCCAACATTGGCATCGAGCCTAACCGAACCGACGAAGCCACACAATTCAAGTGCTTCTCAATCTGCACCTAACCGTCACTCAATGTGAAAGTCATTTCACCGCTGTCGCCACTGTTACTGCTCGCAACAGCATAATCTGCTGGCGGATGTACGCCGCGTCGGAGTGGTATGCCCGATGGCTGGTTGGCATAAATCGGGAACGGGTAGGACGGAGGGTTGTGAACTTGCTTGCCACCGCCTTTTGTTTTCAGCATAGAATAAACAGTTAGAGAAGGAAATGGCTAACTAAACACTTCTTCTCTGTGCCTTTTCGTCTTCCCACTCTCTCTCTCTCTCTCTTTCTTCTTTCTTCTTTCTTCTTTCTTCTTTCTTCTTTCCTCCTTACCAGGCTTATGGTGCGGTGATGGGACTAACTGGTGCTCCAGTTCGACATGGTCTCTGTTCGGTTGTCTATTTGATCATTTTTTTGCTTTTAATGTTATGTCGTCATCATCGTCTAGTTGTCGTTGCCTCCGACTTCATCGTGTGTACTTGCGTCCACATCTACATCATCGCTGTCATAGTCATGCCCGTGCTCGTAGAGGTATGCATTAATACTTCATTATTGTGGTACAGGAGGGAAGGGAATCCAGTGAGGATATCGAATTTCATGAAAACTGTTTTATTCATTTCCCTTTGTCCTCACCATTCGTCGGCTTGTAGGCTACATACAGTACAGGGTTATACCCTTTTGGATGGATAAATAAATACCTCTCTTCAATGGAAGCTTGCGAATGGTTCGTTTTTCTATCTGTGTCGTCTGTCTTCCTTGCTTATTTAGTGTTTTCCATGCTTTGTTTGGTTAATAATATTATTGCGCACTGGCCTTAAACGCATTGACAGCTAGTCACGGAGCGCATAAATGGGGGCTTCTTACAAAATCATAACAACAAAAGGCGGAACGAAGGAATGCGGAGAGCAGAATAAAAGTGTAAAATGGTAAAGTTAAAGCGAACGCTAATCGGAATATCTACATATCTGTGCAAAGTTGAGGATTGAGATGAAAAGCAACAAAACGGAATAAAAGAAGTGAAGGAAGGAATTAATGTTGAATTGATTCTGGCCAGATGACTTCCTATGGCTTCCTGACTGTTGGTGCTTACTTTAAGCGGATAAGGCGAGATTTTACTGTGGAATTCGAGTGGATAAGGAGGAAGTAGTGGAAGTAGTTGATTTACAATCGTTCCTGACAGCTTATTTGTATGATTTTTGTCATTATTCCAATGACAACTGTGTCATTATATGGTGTATTCACCTTATTGTGAGCGAATATTGAACTTAAGTTGCGTATATGCATTACCATTTAGAGCTTTTTTTTTTTTTGTTTTTTTGTTGAAGGCTTCTGCTATCTGATCTTGGAGAAGACCCAGGAATACCAAATCGACACTTACCACATAGAGATGAGCTATACAAAGCCATGTCTGGTTTTAACATCCCTGCCAAACTCGTCCGACTGTGCAGGATGGAGAATTCTCGCCGCTCCATTAGGTCGGTAAGGAGCAAACCGAGACCTTTGACGTTTTTTTTTTTTTATGGTTGCGCCAAAGGATGTGTAATCTTCTAAAGATAGATACCAGTAACCCGGGTTACCAGTCTGCACGATTCGCAAACCCAACAGTTCGTTGTTTTAGGAATGCGCCTACGTACTAAACCACACCCTGCACACTTCAACCACTCTCCCCGCGGGACTACCGTCAGGTATTACTTCACGGGGCTGGTTAGCATTTTATGCTCTTCTTCCTCTGCTCGCTAGTTCGACATTGGATCCTGCGTTTGCTGTCCTTTGTTGTAAGAGATGTATCATATGAGTTTGGGTTTCACTCTTTCTGACTCTCTCCAACCGTCGTAGTTCCTTCATAATTGTTGCTGTTACCTGTTTCACCACATCCCATGCTGCGCTCGATGTTAACATGTGGTTTACTATGTTCTCGGGGGTTGATGCTTCTTCAAATCTTTCCTCTATTTGTCTGCGTTCTGAACTAAAGTGTGGGCACTGAAAAAATACCGAGCACCGTGGCGCAGTGGGTAGTGTGTTGGCCCCTGACGCCGATGACACGGGATCGAATCTCGACACAGCCATGTCATCGAACGTGTTTTCACGGTGTTTCTCCTCGGCGGGGTCTGACAAAACCCCCTGTAGTAAAATTGTCATGAAAAGCTTCTCGAAATTCGCCGTTCGGAACCGGCAATAAACTGTAGGTCCCTTTCACCTATGGGAAAATGAAACCACACACAACATGGGTGATTGAGAGAGAAGCTCGGCTCAGGTTCTTCATGGACTGTAACGCCAACATACATACATATATACATACTGAAAAAATACGTGCTCCGCGTCTTCTCTTTCCTCCCCGCAGTTTAAACAGAGGGGAGATTCCTTTAACCCAAACCTGTTCAGGTACCCTTGGAAACAGCCATGTCCTGATAGAAGCTGGCATAAATAGAAATCCACTTCCCCGTAGTCACGTTCCGTCCATTTGCGAATATCTGGTATAAGTCGATAGGTCCATCTTCCCTTTGTGGACTCGTTCCATCTTTCCTGCCATGTCCTCATGCTTCGCAGCTTTTCCTCTAATTTAATATATTTTGCTAAGGCTCTGGGATCCCGAATTTTGGCGTCGTAGGTTCTCTGTAGCTCGCTGGCCAATATATCTGCTGGTAGCATTCCTGCAATGACACATATAGCGTCATCGGATATTGTCCGATATGCACAGCAAACCCTCAGTGCACAAAGTCGGTTGACGCAGTTAATCTTTTTAGCATTTGACTTCACTTTCACAGCTTTGGCCCATATTGGTGCTGCATACATTAAGATTGATTGCACTACCCTTGACAGAACTAGTCTTGTTTGTTGTCTGGGCCCTCCAATATTGATCATTATCCTGGATAGGGCAGCACGCACCTTTGCATCTTTGTCACACATTTCTTCAAGGTGTTCCCTGTAGGTGAGCCTTGCGTCGATCATCACACCGAGATATCTGATGACCGGCTTCGATAATATGTTATGATCACCTACCCTGATTGTGAATGTCTCTCTTTCTTTACGACTACTTATTAGTACTGCTTCTGTTTTCTGTTCTGCGAGCTCTAGTCCAGCTGCTGCCATCCACCGCCTCACTTTTTGGATACATTCATTACAGATGTCCTCGATTTCTTCCAGGTGCTTCGCTGCCACAACAATTGCTAGATCATCAGCAAAGCCTATGAATTTTGCCTCATCTGGGATTTGAAGCCTTAGGACCCCATCGTACATGATGTTCCATAGGAGGGGTCCTAATACCGATCCTTGTGGGACTCCGCCAGTTATATGATACTGCTTTACTCCATCATCGGTGTCGTAGAGGTCACGGCACCATCATTGCTCTAAGAGAGTGCACTATCAGCCCCCAGTTCGCGGAGTTGAACGCATTCTTAACGTTCAATGCTACCACGGCACCATATTTTTATGCACCTCCTTTCCATCTTCTGCCCTGAATAGCTTCTTCTAAGATCACAGTTGCTCTCCGAATAGCATCTATTGTAGACCGAGCCTTTCTAAATCCATACTGCTGGTTCGAAGGTCCTCCGGCTTCATGAATTGCCACCTCCAGTCGGTTGCATATAATCCGCTCCAATATTTTACCCATTGTGTCGAGCAAGCATATCGGACGGTATGACGAGGGTTCATCCGGTGGTTTATTCCCTTTTGGCAGAAGCACCAGACGCTGTTTTTTTCCATTGGTCTGGAGACACCTCTTCTGTTAGCTACTTATTATATAACCCCAAAAAGAGTTCCGTGTTTATTTTAACGGCTAAATTTAGAGCCATATTTGGTATGCCATCCAATCCCGGTGATTTATTGTTAGTTTATTTTTTTACATATATCCAGGGGTTCCGATTGCGTGATAGGTGGAGTCTCACGTAATCCCTGCGGTTGTCCTACACACCCTATTGGTGGTTGTGGAGGAAATAACCCCGACCCTATTTTCTGCATAAGTAGAGGGCATGAGGGTGGAGGTGCCCTAGATCCCCTGAGTTTGGACATGACTACCCTGTATGCGGTGCCCCAGGGATTCATTTCCGCTTCCTCGCATAGTTCTTTAAAGCAGTTGTTTTTGCTTCTTCGGATAGCTAGTTTTAGGTCCTTGCGCCTGATTTTATATGCTGCCCGTAATTCCTGATGGAAGGGCTGGCCCCTTGACCGCTGAAAAAGTCTCCTAGCACGATGGCACTTTCTGCGTAGTTCTGCTACCTCTTGGTTCCACCAGTATACTGGTGACCGGCGGTTTGTTGACTTTTTTCGGACCATGGATGCGTCGCAGGCCCTAGTTACTTGTTTAGTAACTTCAGCTGCCATCGCACTTGCTGTTTCTGCGTTCGTTGTGGATTCCCCAAAAACCAGAGCAAAAGTTTCTTCGTCCAGTGTGCCCACTTTCCATCCTATGCATTGTGTCTTCTTTGGGAAGCGCTCTCCGGTTGTTCTCTTCGCCTGAACTTCGAATAGGATAGCACGGTGGTCTCTGTGGGTGTAGTCGTTGCTGACTTTCCATTCCGATCCTCTTACTAGAGAGTTGGACACATAAGTTATATCCATTATGGAGCCTACACCATTTCTGTTAAACGTTTGCTTGTTACCCGTATTAAGCAGTATTACGTCTAATGACGATACGGCTGCTAGTAGTGCCTCACCCCGTCTGTTGGTACGTGTGCTTGCCCCAGTTATTGGCCCATGCGTTGAAGTCCCCAGCGATAACTGATGGACTATGGCCTCTAACATCGTCTACGAGCCTATCAAGCATGGCTCGGAATTCCTCCAAGGTGTCATTTGGAGATGCATAACAACTATAGACATGTACCCCTTGGACCTTTGCTCGCACGTATCCTATTTCAGGTGTCATCATTTTGTCCTCAAATGCGTAGTCACCGCATGCCCAAATAGCAGCCCGTTTTGAACTGTCCGTTGCCCAGATCCTATCATCGAGGTTCTTATACTGCTCGCCTACTACGACCACATCAATCTTTAACCCGCGAAACTTTTACAGCTTCCTGGTATGCAGGACATACTACGCTTCCTGCCGCGTGATGGGTATTGTTGCTTCCTTTTTCTTCATAGAGAACACATCTTGGGTCATTAGTGACCTTTGATGTTAGATAGATAGATAGGATAAGGGGGTGGGACAGAGTCGCCTAATCACTGCGGCCACGAGTGGGCCTATTGTGATGTCCCCCACTTACAGTTCACTCAGAAAACCTGAGTCGCTAAGCATGAGCCGTCAGAAACAACAGCGACATCATCCGCATAGGCCTGAGCATAGATTCCAGAGGCATTGAGACAGAGAGTCGATCACAATGCACCATAACAGAGGAGACAGGACGCCACTTTTCGGGCAGCCCCTGTTTACGCCGGATTTGACACACTGGTCGAGGCCTGCATCAGCGGTGCACAAGCTTTGCTTTGATCCACAAGCCCAGTGCTTCATCTACGCCATGCCGTTTAGCAGCGCTAAAAATGCTGTCGAAAGCTGCGTTATCAAAAGCTCTTTCAATGTCAATAAAAATGCCCAGCACCTACTCTTTCCTTTCGAGCGCGCATTCAAGTCTTCCAACTAGGTTTTGAAACGCAGTCTCGTAAGATTTTCCGCGCCGATAAGCATCATATTGCATCTCCGAAAGAGGATGCATTCGAAGGGCAACTTTGCGCACGTGCATCTCTACCAGTCTCTCTATGTTTTTCAGCAGGAAGGATGTTAGACTAATTGGTCTAAAACTCTTGGCATGCGAGTACCTAGTCCTTTTTTCCATTTAGAATGATGTTTAGTGGAGAATAGCTGTCATTTTTAAAATGACAACATTGCCATTAGGTGCGATACTTGTCATTCTTCGACATCCCGTCCTCCAGTGAAAAAATGAATGATGCGAATTGCAGGCAGTGTCACTCCTTAAACAAAAATAGCTGAAGCGGCTTCCAAAATTTTGAATTCCAATGGTCTTTTGTTCCATCACGTGGGGGAATATTTTCAGCATAGGTAAAGGCGCATTCAGGAATTGATTAGGGCGCCATAACCTTGAAGTCTGTCTACTTATTTCTTTACTTTGTGAGGCAACATTACGAGTACTAGTTAAATTCTGGATTCCCCTTAACATTTTTATGAACACCTTTTTGACAACACTCTCATGTTTAATCAAGGGGGCGCCATGAATATTGCGCTCAAAGTGTCAATGACATGAATACTACTATTCTCTTCCCTGTTTAAGTGTCTAATTTGGTTTCTGTTTAAAGACCAGTCCAGCTAAAATCTTGTCTGGATTCCTGTCGTCTTTAACAGCAAATAGGAAACGAAAGCACTTTATGCATATTACACTGTTAGATTAACGATCCTTTGACTACCTATCCAATCCTACATTCTTACGATTAACAAAACTGGTCACATTCCGTATTAGTAGCACCTGCAGCCCATTAACGACTCCACGACAAGTGTCAACCAATTACCACGATCACTGCCATAATTTTCGCAAAACCATTTGCCCCGTCCGATCGTAAACGTAGGACTTTGTCGCGACTAGATAAAAATCTTGTTCATCTGACATTTTCGCGCGTCTCCACAATAATTGTAACTATCTATCTATCTGGAGGGATGTACCTACATACCTCTTAGCCGGTATCCACTATAAATAATAATTATTATTTCCCTCTCGCATACGATTACCGCAGTGCAGGGCAGTAACGATGGCGTTGATTATGATGATGGTGACAATGAGATAGATACGATGGGTATACTCGAAACGACGACTAACCGCGTCGACCACCACCGACGGTAAACATTTGAGTTGAGACGTTCAATGATGAAGATGGCCTCCGTAAGAAACAACAGGCACACACCGCAAATATTGTGGCCACACCAGAACAAGCCATTGCGCCACTACTACGGACGTATGGATGCACGTTGCTCGATAGTTGGCGAAAAGGCACTGATGTACCATCACTACACTCCTGCCCTCGACCGATCTGACTGTTTGTTTTGTTGTTGCTTTGTTGGCCTCCCTGGACTGTGTCGGTAATTTGATATCCGATACGCCATTAAAACATGTAAAAACTGAATGAAGCGGTCTTCTGATACACACAGATACTAACCGATACATTCGTACGAATTAGTGCTTTTATGTATCTACGTACATATGTATGTATATCCCTCCTTGTGGTCATACATAGATTCATATTTATAGTGGGGGCACGGTTCGGTCTATCATCATCATCACGGGCGAGATGGTTCTGCATAGCAGGGTGTAGCCACAGACCGTGGATTGCACGAGTATCTACACAGTTGCCTATTCACTGAACCAAAAGTTGCACAAGTCGGTCTTTTTGGGGGAAGGACAAAGGTGGAGTAGTATGATGACTTTAAGCGCCAATGAGTGACTCCGGGGGTTAGGTTTTTTTGTTTGAAAAGGAAATGGAGATTCAACTGTCACAATGACATTTGTCATTTTTGAAATTGGAAACTGTCGGAAGATGGATATTCGCTTTCACAACGAAATCGTGTAAAACGTGTTGAAGAGGATGGCAAATGGAATTTCATTCATTTTAGTTTGTGTAAAGGGTAATTTACCAACGTGTCCCTATACAAGGTGTAAGCCGACATTCCCCTATTGACGTTTATACTATTTTTGATCTCCAATCGTTATAATCAAAATGTTGTAGCCCTTTAAAGGTACTGCCAAACTGTTTAATATTCCGGTCCAAAATATGTCAATGCCCTCCATATTGTTTCGAAATTAATCCCACTTCTGACACCTAACGTCACGAAAAATTCGAATCCCACTTCTCCTGTCTACTTTTTATTCGAATTCAATCAACACACTTTTGTTATTTCACCTCAGATCAATTATCTAAGCAATTCACCTTTATTTATTGTTACAACCTTTTACACACACGTTACACTTTATTACACACCACACCACTATTTCACCACAGATCAGTTATCTGTGCGTTTTACATCTCGCTAGTTGGCTTGATATATTCTTAGAAGAAAGAAGAAAGAGCACGGGAAGCGCGCGATTGAGGATTTGGAGAGGTGTTACTGCAAGCGTGACGTTCGAAAGTTTTATCAACAGATAAGGCGAAGATGCCAAGGTTATAAAGCCAGAACGGAAGCCTGCAGGGATGAGAACGGACACCTAGTAGTAGAACCGCAGTCGATGCTGAGAATATGGAAAAACCACTTCTGCAGACTCTATAACGGCGATGTTAGTCAATATACCGCTGTCAGGCAGAATGATCCATTTCTAATCGACGGAGACCGCAGAGAATTCTGTCCCCCTAACCACGACGAAGTTAAGATTGCCAGCTGCTGGCGCAGACGGACTGTCTGCTGAGCTCTTCAAGGCAGCCGGGGATGACCTGGTTAGGAGCATGCACCAGTTCATCCGTAAGATATGATTAGAGGAAAGCATGCCCGAGGAATGGAGTCTCAGCATCGTATGCCCGATCCACAAGAAAGGAGACCCCTCTTATTGCGCCAACTATAGACGAATAAGTCTCCTTAACATCGCCTACAACATCTTCTCTGCCGTTTTGTGTGAACGCCTGAAGCCTAAGGACCTAAGCTGATAGGTCCTTATCAGTGCGGATTCAGGCCAGGGAAGTCCACCATCGACCAAATCTTCACACTACGGCAGATCCTGGAAAAAACCAATGAATTTCAAGTCGACACTCACCACCTATATGTTGACTTCAAAGCCGCATACGACAGCGTAATTAGAGACGAGCTATACAACGCTGTGTCTACCTTTGACATACCTGCTAAACTCGTCAGACTATGCAGGATGACTTTGGAAAAAGCTCGCTGCTCCATCCGAATCGGTGAACACCTTACCGATAGTTTTGACGTCAAAAAAGGATTTAGGCAGGATGCGTTGTCGTGTGATTTTTTCAACATCATATTGGAAATGATTGTGCAAAAATCACTGGCCAATACAAGAGGCACAATCTATTTCAAATCCTCGCAACTCCTTGCATACGCCGATGACATTGACATAATAGGTAGATCACAGCGAGATGTCAATGAGGCATTTGCGAGTATTGAGATGGAGGCGGCGAAAATTGGTTTGGCGGTAAACGAGGGCAAAACTAAATATATGCTGTCATCAAAAAAGGACGCTCACCACCGACGTCTTGGCCAGAACGTTTGTATAGGAAGATATAAGTTCGAGGTAGTTAATAACTTCGTCTACCTTGGCTCTGCAGTGACCTGGAACGACATCAGCTCCGAAATCAAACGCAGAATCACTCTTGCAAATCGCTGTTTCTTTGGGCTCAGGAGGCAACTGTAATAGAGCCCTCTCCCGAACGACAAAGTTGACTCTATATAAGACCCTTATCATCCCGGTCCTGTTGTTCGGCGCAGAAGCATGGACACTATCAAAAGCGGATGAGGAGGCCCTTGGTCGGTTCGTGAGAATGATTTTGCGAGTGATTTTTGGGCCTATAAACGCAGACGGGGGATGGAGGAGAAGATTAAACCACGAACTTTACGGGCTGTACAGCGACACGAGCCTAGTCAGTCATCTACGGATTCAACGCTTAAGATGGCTGGGCCATGTAGAGCGAATGGACACCACAGCTCCAGGCCGGAGAGTCTTTGAATCCAACCCCGAGGGACGAAGAAGCAGAGGATGGCGCACGCAGGTGGAAGGGGACCTCAGCCAACTGGGTATGCGGCAATGGAAAAGGCTAGCGAAAGTTCGTGCTAGATGGAGGGGCATGTTGGTTGAGGCCCAGGTTCACCCCGAACTGTAGCGCCCACTAAGAAGAAGAAGAAGTTGGATTGATTGAGGGCTTGAGGGCGCCGTGGCGCAGTGATTAGTGTGTTGGACTCTGGCGTACTGGCACCGATACCACCAACGCCATCGAATGTTTATTTCGCAACGTTCCTCCTCGGCGGGGTACTGGCAAAACCCCCGTAGTAAACTTGCCATGAAAATGCTTTTCTACTCACGCCGTTCGGAATCGGCATTAAACTGTAGGTCCCTTTCACCTGTGCGAAAAATAAATCACACACAACATGGGTGATTGAGAGAAGCTTGGCTCTGGCCCTTCATGGGCTGTAACGCCACCAAAGCAAGCATGTTAATAGAGTGTTTTTTTCAGGGGCCGTATAAGTCCTTTCGATTGGCTAAGTCCCCAAACGCTGTTCTAAAAGACGAGTGTTGCGATTTCTCCCACTTGTCTAAGAAGAAATTGATCTTAGACCAGGGAGTGCCGCAGAATGGTTCCGGACCTACGTATTCATATATGTATTTATCGCTGGAACTTTTCCTGGCAAGTTGGTCGACACTTTCATTGCCGTTAATACCTTTGTGCCCTGGCACCCACCAGAGTTTGACATTGTTTCTTTTGGCGAAGTCTTGTAGGGCATCGTGGCATTCCTTGATAGTGTTTGAATTCGTGCTGTACGAACTCAGCGCTTTGAGCGCTGCTTGGCTATGAGAGAAGTATCTTGATGGTTACTCCTCTTATGCGCGTCTCCAGATTTAGATTGACGCATGTTAGGATGGCATGCAATTCTGCTTGAAAGATGCTAGGACTCATTCTCAGGGCCTTCGAGATTTTACGGTTTGGTCCAAAGATGCCGGAGCCAACGCTAGAAGCCATCTTGGAGCCATTAGTATAACACCTAAGGCCTTTGACATTAAGCAAAGGATAACTGGTTTCCCATGCTGAGCGATTTGGGATCAATATCTCAAATCTCTTGTCCAAAAGTGAACGTGTGCATCCGAGACCGTGGTAATCGTATCCAGCTCGGGAAGGTGTTGTAAGATGGACATGTGACCCTCAGGTCTACATGGGGCAGGTTTGTTCCCAAGCGACGAATTCTGATTGTTCTGCGTAATGCCACCTTTTTGATAAAAAGGTACAGTGGAGTGAGTCAAATGAGTGCCGCTTGGGCTGCCGTGGGGCAGGTTGGCATAGCGCCTGTAATGCCGTGACACGCTAGTCTCTGAAGGCGTTGAAGCTCAACTTTTGTCCACCATACGGTGGACGCATAGGTGACAATAGGTCTTACTATCGTGGTGTATAACCAGTGGACTACCTTAGGTTTAAATCCCTAGATTTCACCGTAAGTGCGTCGACAGGTCCACATGGCCTTAGTCGCTTTTGTGAGTTTGGTTTTAATATTGGAGTTCCAGTTGAGTCTGCGATGTAGGTCAATACCTAGATACTTTACTTCCTCTGAAAATCCTATGTTTGTGCCATTAAGAAAGACTGAGCAGGCCTGTACCTCTCTCCCAATTGTAAGCGGGACTAAGATTGTCTTATTTGGGTTAATCGATAAACCCTCTCTGCCACACCAGTCAGAGATAAACTGAAGCGCAAGCTGCATGCGCTCACATGCAGCAGTTTCACACTTGCCTGTAACAATGACTACTAGGTCATCAGCATATCCGATGACCTCGCAGCCCCGAGTGGTTAGCTTTCGTAGTAGGTCAGCGATGACTATCGGCCAGAAAAGGGATGAAAGACATCATCTAGCCGCCGATACTGTCACTGAGACCTCTCTGCATGTGGCTGATATAATCCGGCCATTTAGCATCGCCCTAACCAGTGATTAATGGGATGGTCTACGATCGAATCATAGCCAGTATTATCAAAGGTCCCCCCTACGAATTCGAATAATGACACAATTCAATAGAGCCGTGTTCCTCAATTTTCGAAAAACTTCATCGTGATTGTGACAGCGGTATCATCCACAGTGTTTTACTGCATAGGGTGATCCAAAAATTTTAGAAGTTTTGTGTTCTGGTTGATAAATCACTGAAATTTCCAATTCACCAGAGAATATCTTATTTTTAGACATACGCAGCCACCAACAATTAATTTTCTCTCTTAACACCACAAATGAATGTTAACAACTGTTGCGCTCCATTTCGTGTCTCCAGAGACCATCAAGGCCCATCTATAAAACACATCTCAATTAATTTCCAATAGAACTCCCCCAAATCCTTGTAATTCTCGTCACTTAAGTGGAAATTTATTGACACCAACAGCAGCAACACTTTACGATTGCAACAATCTCAAATGTCAGTTCAGAAGCTCCCTGGGGAGACAGAGGGAGAAAGAGAGAGAGAGAGTGTGAGATACCGCAACCGGATATCGCACTTTTGTATGATCCCAACGGAATTCCTATCATCGACCAATTTGCATCCATAACGGGTCCGTAATGAAATGTTTTTATTCCAAAACAGGAATTTATTGAATTAATCAAAAAGTAGCTGAAACACGCCCACTTTATTTCCGATTCTGTTAAAGAGTGATGGAAAGGAAAAAACGGAAACAAACGCTGTCCACTTGTACTGGTGCGAGTATGTGTCATGTCATGACCGAATTCAGCATTCTTTCCCTCTGCAGCACGCGTATCTTCATGGGTCGGGTATTCGTCATTCGCCCTTTGATCACACGCATATGTACATACATACACTCATACGGCGAAGCATTTGGCAATAGCCATCATCATAGTCATGATCATCATTCGCTTGGACGACTGAAAGTCGCCACGACAGATACCGTCTGCCTGTCAGTTTGTCAAATGGCAATGGATGTGTGTGCATGTTGGAATGGTAATATGATACTTTATTCGCGTCCATATAAACGAGGGGCAGCATACTGTCGTAATAGCTTCCACTTCATCTTCTCCGTGTTGTTTGTCGTTGCTGCCGCTGCCGTTGTTGCTGCTGTTTTTTTCGCTGCCTGCGCAGTAAACCAGACGAGTATGCGTGCATGTGTGCTTGACAGGGAGGGAAGGGAGTGACTTTGTTGTTTTTTTTTTTTGTTCGTAAACGACTGGGCAGGGTACACACAGCTTGTGTTTGAATAAGAACACACATGGAAAGAGAGTGGAAAACGCACACTAATCCAACGAATTGAATGTGTAGTGGTTGACATGACAGTTTTAGGTGCTCTGTGGAGATTTTCAAATTTCTATTTTACTTACTTACTTTGATGGCGCTACAGTTCGCGGTGAACCAGACCTCAACCAACAAGCCTCTCCAGCCGGCCCGATCTTCGGCCAGCCGCTTCCAGTGCCGCACGCCCAGTTGGTTGAGGTCCCCTTCCACCTGTGCGCGCCACATTAAATGCGGTCGTCCTCTGCTGCGTCGTCCCTCGGGGTTGGAGTCGAAGACTCTTCGGGCCGGAGCGTTGGTGTCCATTCGCTCTATATGGCCTAGCCATCTTAGACGTTGGATCCGAAGACGTCTAACCAGGCCGATGTCGCTGTACAGCCCGTACAGTTCTTGGTTGAATCTCCTCCTCCATTCTCCGTTTACACAAACGGGACCAATGATTGCACGCAGAATTTTCCTCTCGAAACGTTCAAGAGCCTCTTTATCCGCTTTTGATAACGTCCAAGCCTCAGCGCCGTAGAGGAGGACCGGGATGATTAAGGTTTTGTTGAGGGAAACCTTAGTTTTTCGAGAGAGGGCTCTACTACTCAATTGTCTCTTGAGCCCGAAGAAGCAGCGATTGGCAAGAGTTATTCTGCATTTTATCTCAGCGCTTGTGTCGTTGCTGCTTGTCACTACCGAACCAAGGTAGACAAAGTCCTTGACTACTTCAAAAATATAGCTGCCGAAGATGACGTTCTGACCAAGACGTCGGTGTTGTGCGTCTTACTTGGATGACAGCATATATTTGGTCTTGTCCCCATTTACCCTTAGACCCACTTCCGCCGCTTCTGCTTCAATGCTTGTGAACGCCTCATTGACGTCTCGCTTTGTTCGTCCAATAACGTCAATGTCATCTGCGTAGGCAAGCAATTGTGTGGACTTGAAGTAGATTGTACCTCTTGTATTGGCCGCAGAGTCCCGCACGATCTTTTCAAGAATAATGTTGAATAAATCACATGAGAGTGCGTCACCCTGTCTAAAACCTTTTTTAACATCAAAGGGGTCGGTTGGTTCACCTCCGACCTTAATGGAGCAGCGAGAGTTCTCCATAGTCATCCTGCATAGTCTGACGAGTTTGGCAGGAATGTTAAAACATGACATGGCTCTGTATAGCTCGTCTCTATAAACACTGTCATACGCGGCTTTAAAGTCGACGAAAAGATGGTGCGTGTCGACCTGCAATTCATGGGTCTTCTCCAAGATCTGCCGTAGTGTAAATATTTGGTCTATCGTGGATTTTCCTGGCCTGAAACCACACTGGTAGGAACCTATCAGATTATCCACGAACGGTTACAGGTACTTACACAGTACGGCAGAGAGGATCTTGTACGCGATGTTCAGGAGGCTTATCCCTCTGTAATTGGCGCAGTCATAGGGGTCTCCCTTCTTATGGACCGGCCAAACGATACTGAGATTCCTTTTATCGGGCATGCATTCTTCTGACCATATCTTGCAGATGAGGTGGTGCATGTTCCTGGCCAGCTCATCGCCAGCTGCTTTAAACAGCTCCGCGGGGAGTCCGTCTGCTCCAGCAGCTTTATAAGACTTAAGTTTCGATATCGCTATCTTAACATCGTCTAGGTCGGGTGGACGGGATTCTCCTTCGTCTTCGTCCATTGTGAATGGTTCGCTCTGCCTGACGGCGGCATTTTGACTATCATCGCCGTTATACAGTCTGCAGAAGTGGTCCTTCCACAATCTCAGCATCTTAGGGCTAACATCCCTATCGCTTAAAACAAAAATTTTGTTCAGAGACAACCAAATTTCTATTTTGGTTCTTCGAAATGTCATACATTTTACAAATAACTCAAAATTACCGTCATTTTGTAATCAACATTCCTGCTAATGTGTCATTTTTTATCTTTTTTCTTCCTCCAGTGGTACGTCGGACAAACAGCATTTGGACTCTTCAAGTGACTCGGAAATGGATGGGCCCAACTCAATGTTGCAACAACATTCGCAATCCACCGCCGCACAATCCTCACAGCACAACACAAGCAATCATCATCAGCAACAGCAACAACTATCACCAGCTAACCATCATCACACGACAACAGCCCATCACAGTCACGGTCTTCATTCAACCGCCGGATCAACAAGTGGCAGTGGCGGCGGTAGTACTGGTGCTGGCAACAGTGGCGGATCAACTAGCTCCACCACAGACCTTCATCAACAACAGCAACAACAGCAGCAGCAACAGCATCACCATCATCATCATCATCACCATCTTACTGGCGCAGGAAGCGTCAGTATCGGTGGGGGTGTCGGTGTCGGTGTCAGTGTTGGTGGTGGTCATTCGAATAATAACCTGTCAGCGATAAGTAATCTAAATGCATCGCTGGTGGGTGTGGCGTCCAGTGGCGGTGCTCTATCAGCAGCTGCAGCAGCGGCCGCTGCAGCCGGCGGAGGCTTGTCCCTGTCATCGCAAAAGACCGGTGTGGGCGGCCATCAAATGGCACCCTTATCCGTCGCGTATTCGCATCTGCACAGTGTGATGGGCTCGATGCCGCTCTACGACATGAGCGAGTATCAGCACTTATGATTCTAAGTTTAAAAACAACATTTTCCGTTCAATTTCTTATTTATTTATCGTGTAAATAAAATATTTATTATTTCACTTTACATTCATGTATACAAATGTGTATCTAGAACGTTTTGAGCAAGATTGAAATATAAATAAATTTTTCTCTTTTTTGTTTTGCAATATTTAAAAAAAGAAAAAACAATAAAAAGAGAAAATAGTTTCGATTTAGATTACGTAGCTTAACGGTCTATTAAGACTCCGTGCACACTTCTCCTGCGACTGCATGGGTCCACGTAGTTAATTAAATCTAGTAATTGGAACAGCAATATGATCAGAATCTTATTCATGTACATTTCATGTAAATATAGAGAGAAACGGAAAGGGAAATTAATTAAATTCGAAAATGTTATGTATCAATCAATATGGCGATGAAACTGATGATATTATGCGCGCTTATTGCAGTGGCGGTGCATTTGAGATTTGTTTTTTTTTTTTTTTTTTGCAATTTGTAAATTAGGATGCAAGTACGTTTAAGGTATTAAATTATTTTCAAAGATGTACTATAAACACAAAACAAAATCAAATATAATAAAATCAAAAGAAAATGATTAGAAAACTCATGGAGATAAGTGCATTTTTTTGACGTGATAACGTCTTATAAATCGATGAACACCAGTAGAGGAAGTGGTGGACTGCTATTGGGGTTCCGTAAGAATCTTATTGGCGTCGAAGTTAAATTTAAAGTCTAGGATGAATTAATTGGATTAGAGATAAACTTCAACAACAAAACACTCTACATTGTCCCTATATACCTAAACTGTAACCACTGACAACGTGACTACGACAAACTATGCGAAGAGCTACAAAATTTAAACAAAACAGATTTAATGCTCGTTGGGGACTTCAATGGCCGACAAGGTCTGGCGCAGAACAACTTCTTACTTACTTATCAGGCCTGCGATCCGTGGAGGATCTGAGCCTGAGTTATAGCTGCCTTCCATCCTTGACGGTCCCGGGCACGCTGCTTCCAGTTGTCAAGACCAAGATGTCTTACATCCGCGATTACTTGGTCTTTATACCGGAGGTTCGGTCTTCCTCTTCTTCTCGAACCAGGAGGCTCGGAGTCGAAGACCCTCTTAGCTGGAGCGTTGATGTCCATGCGCTCGATGTGGCCGAGCCAGTGTAGTCGACGGATCCTTGCCTTCCGGACTGCATCCACATCTTGGTACAGCTCGTAGAGTTCGCGGTTCTGTCTTCTTCTCCATTCACCTTCCTCACAGACAGGACCAAATATCCGGCGCAGAATTTTTCTTTCGAAAGAACCCAAAATCAGCTCCACTGTTCTGCTTATCGTCCAGCTTTCGGCTCCGTACAGCAAGACTGGCAGAATCAGCGTTTTGTAAAGCATGACTTTCGTCTTTCGAGTGGGGAGTTTTGACCCCAGATGTTTGGAAAGGCCGAAGTGGCAGCGGTTTCCAAGGGCGATTCTATGCCGGATCTCCACTGTGGTATCATTTGTGGAATTTACGTTTGCCCAGAGGTAGACAAACTCCTTAACAACCTCGAAATTGTAGCTGTCAATTGTTATATTTTGTCCCAGGTGGTGAGCGACGGATTGGTTCTTGCTTGACAGCATGTATTTCGTTTTGTCCTCATTGATCTTAAGACCAACTCGTTTCGCCTGTTCTTCAATCGCCGTGAAAGCTTCTACAACGTCACGCCGAGACCGCGCGATGATGTCAATATCATTCGCGTATCCTAGCAGCTGGACAGACTTGTAGAAGATAGTGCCTGCCCGTCGCACTATCTGCTCCAGCACCAGGTTGAAGAAGTCACATGACAGCGCATCTCCTTGCCGAAATCCGGTGCATGTTTCGAATGGTTCCGAGGTCCTAAAACCGAGTTGCACGGTGCATCGCGTGTTTTTTAGCGTGGCGCGACACAACTGGACCAGTTTTACCGGGATCCCGAATTCGGCCATCGCCCCAAACAGTTCTTCACGATAAATGCTGTCGTACGCGGCTTTGAAATCGATGAAAAGATGGTGTGTATCGATTCGAAACTCGTTGGTCTTTTCCAGAATTTTTAGAAGTGTGAAAATTTGGTCTATAGTTGATTTGCCGGGCCGGAAGCCGCACTGGTAGCTGCCGATTAGTGCGGTACAAAATGGTTTTAGACGTTCACACAATACGCTGGACAGGATCTTGTATGCGACATTGAGCAGGGATATACCTCTATAGTTCTTGCAAGGGGTAGGATCGCCTTTTTTGTGGATGGGGCATATAGAGCTGGTATTCCAGTCGTCGGGTATGCTTTCATCTTCCCAAATTCTGCAGATGATCTGGTGCATGCTCTATACCAGAACATCGCCGCCAGCCTTGAAGAGCTCTGATGGCAAGCCATCTGAGCCTGCGGCCTTGTTGTTCTTCAGCTTCTGAATAGCTGTGCCGACTTCTTCGATGCTGGGTGGGAGGACTACTTCAGCGGCTGGAGTTAGGATTTCCTCGGTCCCTACCACTCTCTCTTGGTCATGCTCGTTAAGCAGCTGCTGGAAGTGCTGCTTAAATACATCCACTATTCCCTGCGGGTCGGTGACAAGATTACCCTCGCAGTTTCGAAGAGCCAGGGTGCCCTTTTTGAAGCCTCCTGCAGAGGACTTTGGCTTTCTTGTAAAAGGCTCGGGTTTTATGCTTATCCCTAGACTCCTCGATATCCTTGAGCTGGGAGACTGCGAAGATTCTTTTCTTTTGTCGTAGTAGTTTTTTCTCCTCCCTTCTTCTGGCTCGGTACTCTTCTTGCGCTGCCCTGGTTTTCCTCTGCAGCGCCTTTTGGTACGCCTCGTCGGTTGCTGCCTTTTTCTGCTCACACTTGCCATCATACCACGGGTTTCTTGTCGGGAGTGGCAGGTATCCTAAGGTGGTTTCGGCTACTTCCTGAATGGCTGAGCGGCAATGCAGCCACATATTATTGGCATTTGTGTTCAACGTAGGCATATCGTAGAGTCTTTCGCTCAGCTGCTCCCTGTAGACTCTGGTAACCTCCGGTGTGCTGATGGGCTGGTGCAGCTTTCTGACATTGGACAGTCGAGCTCTGAATCTTGCTGCTACGAGGAAGTGGTCAGAGTCGACATTTGCCCCTCTGAATGTTTGCACATCCAGGATGTTTGAGGAGTGCCGTCCGTCAATGAGCACATGGTTGATTTGGTTGGCGGTTCGACCGTCCGGAGATCGCCAGGTTGCTGTATGGATTCGCGTACGAGGGAATCTTGTGCTACTTATCACCGCATTACGAGCTGACGCAAAGTCCGTGAGTCGGAAGCCGTCATCTGTTGTTGTATCGTGGAGGCTGTGCTTTCCGACCACTCCGCTAAAGGTGTTCTCCTTACAGATTTTGGCATTGAAGTCCCCGATTACCATTTTGACATCGGACTCCGGACAAGCTCCGTAGGCGTTGTCTAAGAGATCATAGAAGTCCTCTCTGGTGGAGTCTTCAGCCTCTTCGGTAGGGGCGTGAGCACATATGAGGCTGATGTTGTAAAATCTTCCGTTGATGCGGATCACAGCCAGGCGATCACTTATGTATAGGTTTAAAGTCGATGGGCCTTCGACCTTAACCGCTTTCCCACGACAAATCCGCACCCAATCTTCGCCTTCTTCTTTCCTCATCATACCGTTTCCTATCCAGCGTATTTCCTGGACCGCAGTAATATCCGCCTTGTACTGCGTGAGGATTCCTTCTAGTTTATGAGCAGCTCCGGGAGTGTACAGGGTTCTGACATTCCAGGAGCATACTCGCAAATCGTGTTCCTTTATCGTGCGTTGTCGTCGTCGAGTATCCGTCCGCGTATCCGGGGCATCTCGCTCATTCATAACCTTGTCGGGGTATTGTAGCGTCCTCTTTCCTAGAGCGATCGCTGCATACATTTGTTCACCTCTCACCGGTTCACGGTTGTGAAGCTATCCAGAGGGCGAGGTGCCCTACTGACGAAAAGTCAAGGCTCCCGTTGACTACGTAGAGTCCATTGTGCCCAATTAATTTTTTAACCCGTTGAGACCTAGACATTTACCATCGAGCTAATGGTAAGGAGCCACAGGAGGGGTGAGAATACGCCACCTTGTGGTGTACCTTTATTTACTCTCACCGTTCCGCTTGCTCTCCCCATCGCCGAGTTTATTTGGGCCATATGAAGGCTGGACACTATTATCTCGGTACTAACGTTATTAAAAGCACCCTCAACGTCTAGAAAGGCACCTAGAGTGAATTCCTTGATATTGAGCGATTTTTCTATCGCATAGACTACCCTATGCAGAGCAGTATCTACCGATTTTCCCCTGTGTGATTGTGGCAGATAACCGTCACCAACCGTATCCCTTATGTATATGTCTATTAATCGTTCCAGCGTTTTCATAAGGAAGGACGATAGGCTGATAGGTCTAAAGTCTTTCGCAGTAGCATGGTTGACTTTACCCGACTTGGGTATGAAAACCACCCTGACTTTCCTCCACGCTTGAGGAACATAACCCATCCTGGGGCACCACGAGTAAATGCGCTTCAGCCACGGAAGAATGACTTCACATGGCTCCTGCAACATAATCCCATCTATTCCCGGCGCCTTGTAGGGGTCAATTCTAAACCAAAGAAGGGGTATTGCACCAGTATTGCGATCTTTATGATCGCAATACTGGTGTCTTCATGACACATCCCGACTTTTTCACTTCAAAGAGCAGAAGGCCTGAAGGGCGGTTTTTTTTTAATTAGGACCCAAAATCTAAAGGGCGCTAATATGGCCAGCTGTTTCCAGCGCCGTACGCCTAGTTGGTAAAGGTCCCCTGCCACCTGCGCGCGCCACCGTTGGTGCGGCCGTCCTCTGCCGCGGCTTTCTTCCGGGGTGGATTCGAGGACTCTTTGGGTCGGAGCTGTATTTTCCATTCGCTCTACATGGCGCCGTACCAGGCCTATGTCGCTGTACAACCCGTACAGTTCTTCGTTGAATCTTCTCCTCCATACACCGTTTGAACAAACGGGACCGTAGATAGTGCGCCGAATTTTCCTCTCGAAACGACCAAGGGCATCTTCATCCGCTTTTGTTAAGGTCCAAGCCTCTGCGCCGTAAAGGAGGACTGGGATGATCAAGGTCTTATATAGTGCCACCTTGGTTTTCCGAGAGAGTGATTGTGCGTTTTATTTCAGCGCGAGTGTTGTTGTCGCCGGTCATCAGTGAGCCAAGGTAGACGAATTCCTTGACCACTTCAAAGTTGTATCCGCCCATGGTGACGTTCTGGCCAATACGACGGTGTTGTCCGTCTCTTTTAGATTAAAGCAGATATTTGGTTTTACCCTCATTAACCTTGAGACCCATCTTAGCCGCTTCTACTTCAATGCTTACAAAGGCCTCATTAACGTCTCGCTGTGTCCGTCCAATCACGTCAATGTCGTCGGCGTACGCAAGCAATTGCGTAGACTTGAAAGAAATCATTCCTCTTGTGTTGGCCAGTGACTCTTGCAGGATCTTTTCAAGCACGATGTTGAAAAAGTTGCGTCACCTTGCCTAAATCCTTTTTTAACGTCAAAGGTCTCGGTTTGCTCATTGCCGACCTTAAGGGCGCAGCGGGAATTCTCCATTGTCATCCTGCACAGTCGGACGACTTTGGCAGGGATGTTAAAACTAGACATGGCTTTGTATAGCTCATCTCTATACACGCTGTCATATGCAGCCTTGAAATCGACGATTTCCGCCGTAGTGTAAATGTTTGGTTTATTGTGGATTTACTTGGCCTGAAGCCACATTGATAAGAGCCGATCAGGTTATCCACAAACGGTTTCAGGCGTTCACACATTACGGCAGAGTAGATCTTATATGCGATGTTAAGGAGACTAATTCCCCTAGAGTTGGCGCTGTTCTAGGGGTCTTCTTCCTTATGGACCGGGCAAACGATGCTGAGATTCCATTCGTCAGGCATGCTTTTATCCGACCATACCGTGCAAATGAGATGGTGCATGCACCTTACCAGCTCATCTCCAGCCGCCTTAAGAAGCTCAACAGTCAGGCCGTCTGCGCCCAAGGCTTTTTTAGACTTAAGTCTTGATATCACTATTTTGACTTGGTCTAGGCCGGGTGGACGGAACTCTCTTACATCGTCGTCCATTACGAATAGATCGTTCTGCCTGACAGCGGTCTGTCTGCAGAAGTGGTCTTGCCAAATCCTCAGCATCGACTGTGATTCCACTACCAGTTCTCCATTTTCATTCCTGCAGGTCGCCGCTCTGGCTTTGTAGACATGGCATGTTTGTTTACCTTATTGTAAAACTTCCTGGCGTCATTCCTACGGGACCGTCTCTCGATCTCCCCGATCTCACGCTTTCCGTGCTCTCTCTTCTTTCTTCTGAGAAGCGTGTATTCCCCTCTTCTCTTCTGCTCATAGATTTTTCGAGCTCTCGTCCGTCGTTGCAGCGTGGCAACCAGGGGTTTTCAGGTGGTGGCGGTTTGAAACCCAGCACCTCTGAGGCAGCTCTGGCAATGCGCCCATTCCTGCTCTACTGTTTGTGCTGCTGTGGGCGGATTTTGACAGAGCTTGGAGGAGACACGATCGGCAAAGATTCTGACAGTCTCTTGCGTTACGTTGTCCTACTCGACACCTACCTAGGAACGGAAAAAGAAAAAAGTTTTTCCTCTTATTCCACCCACTCGACTTGCCTCCGCCAATTCCACGTGCCCAATTAACGAAAAAAGAAATCCCATTTCCACCTAAAATCTCTAAAATTTCACAACACCTGAAACGAAATATTGTGCGCTACAAGTTCAAAAACCTCAAAAAAAAAATTAATTTCTGCGCTCCCGAAATAGATTCATTCGATTCATTCGGGCTATGGACCAGATACAAAAAACAAGGCCACAAAACAGAATTAAAAGATTCAAATTTCATCATTATCATCCTCGTGAGAGAATACCATTACCTTCCCTCAGGCCGAAGATACATAGATACGCGTACGTATACGTACGTACAGACAGATACAGGATAATTGAATTAGACTCGAGCTCGAGCGCGAGCGCGTGTGTAAGTACAAATGCCCGCCCACTTATTATCCGTTTAAGTGGAATAACAATCGGATATCAGCTACCCGTAAATACGGGCTCCTAGAGTAACCACATCGTTATTGTGTGTTCCATGTGATGCGAACGAGAATGGCATCGGTAATTTGTGGATGATATGGACCAACCGCCGCGTGGCCAACGCAATGGATTGAGATCCAACCCCCGACCGTTCAACAGGCTGTTTTCGGATATTTTGCAATTTTAATGAGATAATCCGAGGGTTGCATTGTGGGTATCATGGACCAAGGACTGATGGTGGTGGTGGTCGTGTGCGTGAACGACGGCTACCTGTCGGTGGCGGATCAGGAGGAGTGTGCGATATTGTTAAATGACCAGGTAAAATGATGAGTGTTGTCATGACGAATAGAGGCAGGAAATCCGTTCGGTTATTGTCCTATGAGTGGATTTCAATCCAAGGGACAGAACTGTGTCGAAGAAAGGCATAGAAGGCCTCGTTGGAACGCATGAGATTGTGATCAAAAATCATTTTAGAATGAAAATATTTCAAGGATTAAGAGGATTACCCAGTAAATATGTCCATGAGGGAGAAAGTCTGCATTTGGTTCCATGCGGAGAACAGATGATAATAGAATTAAGCGCATGTGAAGGATGATAATGTACGAGTGACTCTTTTTTTAATTGAACAAAGGAATTCCGAGGTAGTACGGCCGCAAGTGAAGTAATTCAAAAGCGTTCCTGGTCGCTAAAGAATAGCACATCGAGTGTATGTAAATGCACATTCCGATTATGGCAGCCTGACCACTTGAGTGGTCGTCAAGTTGAAGACGTGCATGAGAGCGAGCGACACAATATCTTGTATAGATGAATTATAGCCTTGTTTCTATGACATTAAGGCATTCAGTAAGGCTGGTGTGCACTGGGTACACCACACACTTACTACCTGTTAGTCCACCTTTCCTTTGTACCGCCGCCGCAATGAATTGCTTCAAATGCCTCATTCAGATGTGCCATGCAATATCGGATAAGTGGTTGGTGTCTTGGATGAATACTAACAGTTTGAGAGTCACTAATGGAAACGCGTTCAACAGGAGTATAAGTTCGCTAATCAACTTGTGCCTTGTATTGTGTATTTTTCTTTTTAATCTATCTCATGCCAGTGAAGGCTATAAGGTCTCTCAGCTCATGTAGTCCCATTTTCTCGTTTATGCAAAGACTGGGCAGATGTAAATGCCGTTATTGATAAGCTAAATAGGCCAGCAATAGCGTTTTAATTTGTTTATGCAGACACAATTGGCCTTTAAGGGTCCTACATGGCTAGCAAAAAGTCGCCCCAAATTCTCTTTAAATTTTGACAACTTACCAGTGACTAAACGACATGATTTAGCAGTGCATTACTGGGTTAAGGAAGCAACGATCGATTGCTTCTTAATACTGTTGTCGAGCGAATATGACTGAAGTCTGAGCTCAATATGGACGTATATAGGCTATTGGAAGTCTAAGAGGCAAGGAAGAATGTGAAATTGTCCATATCTATCCCTTGCGTCAGATTACCAAGAACATTTTTATTTTTTTGCTGTAGGCTTTTGCTATCTGTTAGAGCACTCATGCGCATATACTGGTCCATTGTACTGCCAGACAGACAGACAGTGGTGTAGAGCTAAGAAATTCGGCACACATCACGTCGTCCTCAAGGGTGCGCCACCGTGTGAAATTGTTTTGCTAGGCAGATCCAAGGCGGGTTCAGGTCCTAAGAAGATCTCCTCTGAGCCCATTCGAGCGTGTTCATCAGATATCTCATTTCCTGCGATTCCAGAATGACCTGCGACCTAAGCAAGCTTTAGTGAGTTTAGTCTACCGTTTGTATTCAAAAAGGCCTTAAGTTCATACACTAACCTGGAGCTGATTAAGGAGTTGGACACAGCTTTGAGTGAAGCTTGGCTTTTTCACTGCAAGCGCATATGTTTTTATCCTTCCCCCTATGCTTCATAACATAGTGCATGGCCATCAGGATTGCGTATATCTCTGACTGAAGGATAGACGCATATTTCCCTAATAAAAAGTGCAGTCGGACGTTTTTGCATTTAAAGAAAATCCCAGCGCCGGAACCAAGACCAGACTTGGAGCGATTTGTTGAAATGCGAAAACAATCCCTTCCAGGTTCAGTATGTGGCCAGAGCCAATCCTAATGCCATGGAAATGGACTGTGAAGTTATAGCGTAATGAGATGACAGGTGTCGTTGCGTCAGAGGGCATATCCATGAGACACGGGTCGTAGGATATTAGCGCATTGTGATTCTAATGCCAGTTGTACCAAAGACCATTTTTCTTGAGACGAGACATGGTTTTCAGCGCACTTACTTACTTATCAGGCAGGCGATCCATGAAGGATTTGAGCCTGAGCTATGGCTGTCTTCCATCCTTGAAGATCCCGGGCACGCTGCTTCCAGTTATCAAGACCAAGTTATCCTGCATCCACGAATAATTGGTCTTTATACCGGAGGTTCGGTCTTTCTCTTCTTCTCGAACCAGAAGAAGAAGTGTTCATGTGGCCGAGCCAATGTAGTCGACGGATCTTTGCATTCCGGACTATATCCATATCTTTGTACAGCTCGTAGAGTTCGCGGTTCTGTCTTCTCCTCCATTCACCTTTCTCACAGACACGGCCAAATATCCGGCGCAGAACTTTACTTTCGAAAGAACCCAAAATCAGCTCCGCCCTTCTGCTTATTGTCCAGTTTTTGTCTCCGTATAGCAAGACTGATAGTTTAAGCGTTTTGTAAAGCATGACTTTGGTTCTTCGAGTGAGGAGTTTTGACCCAAGTTGTTTGGACAAGCCGAAGTAGCAGCGATTGCCAAGGGCGATTCTACGCCGGATCTCCACTGTTGTGTCATTTGTGGAATTTACGTTTGCCCCGAGGTAGGTAAGCTGCTTAAGTACCTCGAAGTTGTAGCTGTCAATTGTTATATTTTGTCCCAGGTAGCGACGGATTGGTTTTTGCTTGACAGCATGTACTTGGTTTTGTCCTCATTGACCTTAAGACCAACTCGTTTCGCCTGTTCTTCAATCGCCGTGAATGCTTCCACAATGCCACGGCGAGAACACGCGATGATGTCGATATCATCCGCGTACCCTAGCAGCTGGATGGACTTGTAAAAGATGGTGCCTTCCCTGTTGACGCCTGCCCGTCGCACTATCTGCTCCAGCACCAGGTTGAAGAAGTCACATGACAGCGCATCTCCTTGCCAAGATCCGGTGCATGTTCCAAAAGGTTCCGAAGACGTAGAACCTAGTTGCATCGCGAATTTTTTAGCGTGGCGCGACACAACTGGATCAGTTTTCCTGGGATCCCGAATTCGGCCATCGCACCAAGCAGTTCTTCATGATAAATGCTACCGCATTCGGCTTTGAAATCAATGAAATGACGACAAGTATCGATTCGAAACTCGTTGATCTTTTCCGGGATTTGTCGTGAAGATGTGAAGTGTGAAGATTTGGTCTATAGTCGATTTGCCGGGCCGGAAGCCGCACTGGTGGCTGCCGATTAGTGCGGTGCTAAGTGGCTTTGACGTCCACACAATACGTTGGACAGGATCTTCGACTAACAGGTGGTTTCGACTACTTCCTGAATGGCTGAGCGACAATGCAGCCATATATTATTGGCATTTGTGTTCGACGTAGGCATACCGTAGGAGCTAAGCTGCTCCATGTAAACTCTGGTAACCTCCGGTGTGCTCAGGCGCCCAGTGTTGAACCTCCTCCTGGTGGGCTGGTGCAGCTTTCTGACATTGGAGAGTCGAGCTCTAAATCTTGCTGCTACGAAGAAGTGGTCAGAGTCGACATTTGTCCCTCTGAATGTTGGCACATCCAGGATGTTTGACGAGTGCCTTGCGTCAATGAGCACATGGTCGATTTGGTTGGCGGTTCGACCGTCCGGAGATTGCCAGGTTGCTGTATGAATTCGCTTACGAGGGAATCTTGTGCTACTTATCACCGCATTACGAGCTGTCGCAAAGTCCGTGAGTCGGAAGCCGTTATCTGTTGTTGTATCGTGGAGGCTGTGCTTTCCGATCACTCCGCCAAGGGTGTTCTCATTACCGATTTTGGCGTTGAAATCCCCAAGTACGATTTTAGCATCGTACTCCGGACAAGCTCCATAGGCGTTGTCCAGGAGGTTATAGAAGTCCTCCTTGATAGGGTCTTCAGCCTCATCGGTAGGGGCGTGTGCACATGTAAGGCTGATGTTATAAAATCTGCCTCTGATGCGGATCACAGCCAGGCGGATCATAACCGCTTTCCAACGACAAATCCGCATCCTGATCATACCGTTTCCCATCTAGCGTTTTCCTGGACCGCAGTAATATCCGCCTTGTACAGCGTGAGGATTCTTTCTAGTTTATGAGCAGTTTCGGGAGTGTACAGAGTTCTGACATTCCTGGAGCATACTCGCAAATCGTGTCCGTGTTCCAAGGCATCTTGCTCATTCATAACTTTTAGGTTTTTTACGTGGGCGGATTGTTAACCCGCCGCACCGCCATTCTGGTCGGGGCTTTGTCGCTGCATACGTTTGTTCACCTTCCAACGGTTGTTGAAAATGCTATCCAGAGGGCGCCGCGAGGAGGCCGTATGTCAACTTGACCCGGGCATTTAAACAGGGATCGTTTCTGGCATCTCACCAAGTTGAGAGCGATCAACAACTTTACCCTGTATGTCCGAGCCCATGCCCTCAGGAAACGATACCTAGGATCTTACTTCAGATGTTAAGCTAGTAGGGATATCTGACCTTATTAACTTCTTAAGGAGCACAAAATGGTTCCACGAATAGGGGGATAAACCCCTCGTAGCTGCACAACGGGCCTCCCTGGCCTATGTGTATTCTTTCAATTCTGGGAAGGCTACGAACCTACCTACCTACCTTGTCAGATGTCAATATTTAGCAGCAAATTCAAAACGTGCATAAACGTCAAAACTTATCAAAAAAGTCAAAACTGAATTTAGCAGGAAAGTCAAAACGTGCAAAAAAGCCAAAACTTGTCAAAAAAGTCAAAATTTAGTAGGAAAGTCAAAACGAAATTTAGCAGGAAAGCCAAAACGTGCAAAAAAGCCAAAACTTGTCAAAAAAGTCAAAATTTAGTAGGAAAGTCAAAACGAAATTTAGCAGGAAAGCCAAAACGTGCAAAAAAGCCAAAACTTGTCAAAAAAGTCAAAGCAGAATTTGGCAGGAAAGTCAAAATTCGGCAGAAAAGTCAAAACTTGGCAAAAAAGCCAAAATTTAGCAGGGAAGTCAAAACTTGGCAGGGCACTATATAGCTGGTGTCTAACCAATAAAAACAAAAGTCAGAAAGTTATCGTCGCGTAATTCCTACCGTCAACATTACCGAGTTTTTACGGTAAAAGAATAAAGTTTTTCCTGTAATGTAAGCGCGACCTTAAGTCATCCATTTGTCGATAATACAGTGACTCAAATTAGGCACCACTCCTGTCATTCTATTCGCATTCCGTTTCATCTGACATTCTTGATTATTTTCGCCAACCACTCGCAACCGCTACCTATTTCACTCTCACCCACCACCACTAACGATCTCCCTCGCACCCATCATCACGGCAACCTCTTGCATCCTCTTCCACAACGTCGTAACTGCCAGCCAGCCTCTCAGGTGGTAGTACTACTTCTCATTTCCCCCGTGCACATACTCCGTGGAAATATCATTCGTCTATTCTGTCGGGAAAAGGCATCAACTAATTCTAATTAAGCCAACTATGGCCCTAAATGCCATCATACAATAACCAAATCAACTCACACACACAAAGTATATCGTTCATCAAAGCTTCCGTCGAGTCCGTCGTACATCCTATTCCTTTTTATCTCCCACAATCTCTCGCCATCTGATTTTCTTAGTTCTCGATTCCATCGTCGTCATACAACTGTGATTGTTCTGTGGTGATTTTCTCAAATCAAAATCGCAATCGATTCCATCGAATCAAGGCCCAAAAGACCCTCTCAACACAAGTGAATTTGGTGAATTTCTAAAGAAAAAATTCCGTACAAAAAAAAAGAAGTGGAAAAACGTCTAGAATTTTTTTTCTCTCTCCTTCCCCCACTAACGCATACGTACATACGTCGTGAAGTCGTTTTTCTTCGTTTCTTCTTTCCTTCATTTCGACGTTTACCCTGTGACAGTGTGCAAGGTTTTTTGACATTTTTCTTTTGAGTTTTTTTTTTTTTTTTTTTTTCTACGTGACGTTACGATGAAAACTCAACGACATTGACAAGGGAGAATCAAATCAAATATTGCAAAAAGAAAATTGAAACACAACAGAATCACAAAGTCACTCGGGAGTGAAGTAAACGAAAACGAGTTGTCGTCGAGGTGTAGTTCGTGAAAGATTATCGCTTTTCCATCCATAAAGAGTCGATTGCCTAGTCCTACATGCTGCCGTCGCGAACGTGTTGTATATGAAGATTCTGCCACAAATCGTTGTTTACCCCCCCGAGATTCGATTCCCCCCACTCACAAGTAATTAGTGATCCAGTGAGTGAGTGATTAGTTTTTATTTTTTGCTCTCTTCCCGTCACATTCGTCCGTTTTACTTCGTTTTTCCCCAAACTAGTGGTTGTGCAAAAGTAAAAAAAAAAATCGTATTTTCGAATCGTTGTAAAGAAATAAAAAGAAAATTCAGTCCAAAGTGAGTGAGAAATATTGAAAAAAAAAAAAAAACAGAATTGGAGGTTATGTTTCTTGTGAAAGTTTTTTGCTTCCCCACTCCTTACACCACGCACGCATACATGTAAACCAGCGCATGCAGCAGCAACAGTAACCGTGGTATAGTGTATCAGCAACAGTAGCAGATATAACGCATACACACGTGAATAGTTTTCCTCCTCTGGTGAACCCCCCTGGTGGAGAGAAGGCATGTGAAAAGAGAAAAACAAGAAGAAGAAGAAAAAATCTCCTTGCACGTATACGCAACATATGTTAGGTTTTGATAGTAGTAGTAGTACGAGTGGTGGTGGTGAATATCATTCCTGCTGTCAGCCTGCGTCAACATTGCACGCAACAACAACACCAACAACATCATATCCATCATCAATAGCAACAGCAGCAACTCCACTGTCATCTTTAGTAATAAAAGTAAAAGAACGAAGACGTAGCGAAGCAACCGACGAATTTAGTAACAATATCGCCGAAAAACAACATTGTGTGCATCACGATTATGCCATACTAGTGATCGTCTTCATATTTATCACAGTCGTCAATCGAAAGAGCATCGATATCTGTCTGTGTTGTCAGCAAACACCACGTTCCATTAGTCGTATTCAGCTGTTCCTACTCCTACTCATCATCATACTCGTAGTTGTTACGGTGCGGGAACGCGACGACGCGTACAAGTCGTTTCAATTAGCGAACATTTCAAAAATTCCACGTAAATCTATAACAACGAATCCGCCGCCGTCGTCGTCGTTGTCATTAAGAAATTATCAATCGACATCTAGAACAACACAATCAACCTTAACCGCTGCTGGTAGTGGCAGTACTAGAGTTGCATTCGTACCTAGTGCTGCTACTGCACCACCATCATCATCATCATCATCAAACAGGAGCAATAGGAAAAACACGTTGGCAACGACGATGATGATGACAAAACAGAAGGCCACTATGGCCGATCGATTGAATATCGGCAGCGAAGTCAGAGAATTGAAATTGGGCTGTACATTCAATTCGAAGAATACAACGACTGCATTTCACACGATAAAATGTAAGCGAATATCTATGGCACTGGCTGGCTGCTCCCCAGCAAATTGCGACCCCTCTCCTCCTCTGCTATTTATCTATCTATCTTTTCGTTTTGGGAGTCGCAATCTGTTGTTTAGTAGTCGGCCGTAAACACACCCAAAAAAACCGAAAGATATCGTTAAAGAAAAACTAAAAAAAAATCGAAATCCGATACTGAAGTGCTGTTTTTCATGATTTTTTAGATGATTTCAAGCCAGCTAGTGTGGATGTTAACAAGGTGGCTGACGTCGATATCGGCGCTAATAACCAAGTTACTGTTACCGTGCCAAATTTAGGTAAGTACCCTAAAACGCCTCTTTACTCTTTTTATGCAAGTGTCACCAACTTGACACACATCGAACGGTTTGATTGACCTTTATCAGGTCGGTATCTGTGTGCGATGGCATCTGTTGCTTATTGTGTGGCATGAGTCTAATCGATTGAAATAATGCCTACTCTCCAGCTATCTCACGAAGGTGTGGGCATACTCGGTTCTTGGTTCCCTTTTTTTTTTGTTGTTAGTTTTCTGTCAACTTGCGAAATTGTTTGCAACGCACATACTCGTACATAGACGACAGATTAGATTAGATAACTATGAGTGCAATGTGATACAGTTGTTGTGACCAGTGGAAATGTATGAATTTACTTTGGAGTTGCTCGTAATAAGGGAATTCGATGTGTCTATTGTCTTTACTCGTTTTCCACTACCCCATAGCATAGACGACGTTTCTTTTGTTTTGAAACTAAATCGAAGCTCAAACCGAATGATTACGACGCACAGCACACTTTCTGCTCTGAAAAATGTTTTAGGGATCATTAGATACTTACTTACTTAGGTGGCGCTACAGCCCTTGGTGAACTTGGGCCTCGACTAACAAGCGTCTCCAGCTGGCACGGTCTTTGGCCTGCTGTTTCCAGCGCCGCACGCCCAGTTGGTTAAAGTCCCATTCCACCTGCGTGCGTCACCGTAGATGCCGTCCACTGTCGCGCCTTCCTTCCGGGTTGGATTCGAGGACTCTTCGGGTTGGAGCTGTATTTTCCATGCGCTCTACATGGCCTAGCCACCTTAGACGCTGTATCCGTAGATGTCGTACCAGGCCGATGTCGCTGTACAACCCGTCCAGTTCTTCGTTCAATCTTCTCCTCCATACTCCGTTTGAACAAACGGGACCGTATCATTTTCCTCTCGAAACGACCAAGGGCACCTTCATCCGCTTTTGTGAAGATCCAATCCTCTGCGCCGTAAAGGAGGACGGGGATGATCTAGGTCTTATATAGTGTCACCTTGATTTTCCGAGAAAGGGCTCTACTTCTCAATTGCCTCTTGAGCCCAAAGAAACAGTGGTTGGCAAGAGTGCTGTTGTCGCCGGTCATCAGTGAGCCAAGGTAGACGAATTCATTGACCACTTCAAAGTTATACCCGCCCATGGTGACATTCTGGCCAATACGTCGGTGTTGACCGTCTCTTTTTGATGAAAGTATTAATGTTGACGAACCTTGTAAAAAACGAAAAAAAGACAATGATCTTCGGCTCTGTACGTGAAATGCTAGGTCCCTAAACTGGCCACGTGCAGCCGAACAACTTGCGGACGCCCTAGACCGCTATAAAGCGGACATAACCACCATACAGGAAATGCGATGGAATGGACCGGGTATAAAGCGGATGAAAAACTGCGACATCTACTAGGGCGACTGGGAGAGAGGCCAACGATTGTCCGGATGCGGATTTGTTGTTCGAGGTGGATTAAGGCAAAAAGTGTTAATCTTTCGGCATGTGAGCGAACGCCTCATAACGATCCGTATCAAGGCTACATTTTTTAACATCAGCCTGATCTGCGTCCACGCCCCCACGGAAGACACGGATGACTCCGCCAAAGATGAGTTCTACGATCTCCTAGACAGAACGTATGCCCAATGTCCCGGCTATGACATCAAAATTGCCTACACCACATCCGATAACGGACACAGGCTGATTGATCTTGCTACGGGGCGAAATCTCCTTCTAGTCAGTACGCGCTTCCCGCACCTTTATATACACAAAGGCACCTGATCTTTTGATCAATCGACTACCAACCAGATTGATCACATCGCGATCGACGTCAGACACTCCTCCACTATTCTTGATGTTCGAACTTTCCGAGGGGCTAACATCGACTCGGACCACTATCTTGTAGTAGCCAAGATGCGTTTAGAGATATCACGAACGCAACGGAGTAGAGTAAGAATACAAAGTTATGACGTCGGAAAGCTACCATCGCCAGAAACCGCTCGTGCTTTTACTGATCGCGTCTCCCTTAAGCTCTCCAATACACCTGAATCCTCCACACTATCAATAGAGCAGCAGTGGAGCCTTTGCAAACAAGCCCTGAAAAGCTCTGCATCCGAAGTTTTGGGTTTCAAGGCTCCACCACGAAGAAACACCTGGTTCGATGACGAGTGCAGGAGGATTCATACAGCGAAGCAGGATGCATATAAGGCCTCGCTGCATAAAAGAACAAGAGCAGCTCGTGAGCTCTACGAGTTAAAAAGAAGGGAGGAGCAAAAGCTTCTTAGAAAAAAGAAGAAAGAGCACGAGAAGCGCGCGATTGAGGATTTGGAGGGGTGTTACTGCAGGCGTGACGTTCGAAAGTTTTATCAACAGATAAAGCGAACATGCCAAGGTTATAAAGTCAGAACGGAAGCCTGCAGGGATGAGAACGGACACCTAGTAGTAGAACCGCAGTCGATGCTGAGAATATGAAAAAACCACTTCTGCAGGCTGTATAACGGCGATGTTAGTCAATATACCGGTGTCAGGCAGAATGATCCATTTCTAATCGACGGAGACCGCAGAGAATTCTGTCCCCCTAACCTCGACAAAGTTAAGATTGCCATATCGAAGCTCAAGTCGAATAAAGCTGCGGGCGCAGACGGAGTGTCTGCTGAGCTCTTCAAGGCAGCTGGGGATGACCTGGTTGGGAGCGTGCACCAGCTTATCCGTAAGATATGGTTAGAGGAAAGCATGCCCGAGGAATGGAGTCTCAGCATCGTATCCCCGATCCACAAGAAAGGAGACCCCTCTGATTGCGCCAACTATAGAGGAATAAGTCTCCTTAACATCGCCTACAAAATCTTCTCTGCCGTTTTGTGTGAACGCCTGAAGCCTTTTATAAATAAGCTGATAGGTCCTTATCAGTGTGGCTTCAGGCCAGGGAAGTCCACCATCGATCAAATCTTCACACTACGGCAGATCCTGGAGAAAACCAATGAGTTTCAAGTCGATACGCACCATCTATTCGTCGACTTCAAGGCCGCATACGACAGCGTAATTAGAGACGAGCTATATAACGCCATGTTTACTTTTGACATCCCTGCGAAGCTCGACAGACTATGCAGGATGACCTTGGAAAATGCTCGCTGCTCCATCCGAATCGGTGAGCACCTCACCGATAGTTTTGATGTCAAAAAAGGATTTAGGCAGGGCGATGCGCTGTCGTGTGATTTCTTCAACATCGTATTGGAAATGATTGTGCAAAAATCACAGGCCAATACAAGAGGCACAATCTACTTCAAATCCTCGCAACTCCTTGCATACGCCGACGACATTGACATAATAGGTAGATCGCAGCGAGATGTCAGTGAGGCGTTTGCGAGTATTGAGATGGAGGCGGCAAAAATTGGTTTGGCAGTTAATGAGGGCAAGACTAAATATCTGCTGTCATCGAAAAAGGACATTTACCACCGACGTCTTGGACAGAACGTGCATATTGGCAGATATAAGTTCGAGGTAGTTAAGGACTTCATATACCTCGGCTCCGCGGTGACTTGGAACAACGACACCAGTTTCGAAATCAAGCGCAGAATTACTCTTGCCAACCGCTGCTTCTTTGGGCTCAAGAGGCAACTGAGGAGTAGAGCCCTCTCTCGTACGACCAAGTTGACCTTATATAAGACCTTAATTATCCCGGTCCTGTTATACGGCGTAGAAACATGGACTTTATCTAAAGCGGATGAGGAAATCCTTGGTCGTTTCGAGAGAAAGATTCTGCGTTCGATTTTCGGTCCCATAAACACAGAGGAGGGTTGGAGGAGAAGATTCAATCACGAACTGTACGGGTTGTACAGCGAAATGAGTCTGGTCAGGCGTCTACGGATCCAACGCCTAAGATGGCTAGGCCATGTAGAGCGAATGGACACCACAGCTCCAGCCCGTAGAGTCTTTGAATCCAACCCCGAGGGACGAAGAAATAGAGGACGGCCGCACCTAAGGTGGCGCGCACAGGTGGAAGGGGACCTCAACCAACTGGGCGTGCGGCATTGGAAAAGACTAGCGAAAGATCGTGCTAGGTGGAGAGGCATGTTGGTTGAGGCCCAGGTTCACCCCGAACTGCAGCGCCCGTTAAGTAAGTAAGTAAGTTAAGGACTTCGTCTACCTTGGCTCCGCAGTGACCTGGAACAACATCAGTTCCGAAATCAAACGCAGAATCACTCTTGCCAATCGCTGTTTCTTTGGGCTCAGGAGGCAACTGAGTAATAGAGCCCTCTCCCGAACGACAAAGTTGACTCTATATAAGACCCTTATCATCCCGGTCCTGTTGTACGGCGCAGAAGCATGGACACTATCAAAAGCGGATGAGGAGGCCCTTGGTCGGTTCGAGAGAAAGATTTTGCGCGTGATTTTTGGGCCTATAAACGCAGACGGGGGATGGAGGAGAAGATTCAACCACGAACTTTACGGGCTGTACATGAGCCTAGTCAGGCGTCTACGGATTCAACGCCTAATATGGCTGGGCCATGCAGAGCGAATGGACACCACAGCTCCAGCCCGGAGAGTCTTTGAATCCAACCCCGAGGGACGAAGAAGCAGAGGACGGCCGCACTTAAGATGGCGCAAACAGGTGGAAGGGGACCTCAGCCAACAGGGTGTGCGGCAATGGAAAAGGCTAGCGAAAGATCGTGCTAGATGGAGGAGCATGTTGGTTGAGGCCCAGGTTTACCCCGAACTGTAGCGCCCACTAAGAAGAAGAAGCATGTCCCCAACCTTGTATGCATTTAGGGTTTTCCTTGGCTCTGAAGCTTTTTTGTTTTTGTTTCTTTTCATTTTAATTATTCGACTAATGGGTGATTTCCATCTTGGCAGCTCGTCTTAGCTTAAACTTTGCGTCTAAGCTCTTTCCAATGAAAGGTTTTCAAATTAACTAAGAGGATGACGTCGGAAAAAGCTAGATGCCCTTTCTTAGGCAGTCTGAATTCACTTGGAATCCTCGATGGTAAGAGGATGTAGGCAAGGCGTGATGTGCAGCCATATGAAATTTATTGCTTAGTTTCGGGTTCATACGTCTGTCATGCTATTACACAGGTCTTTCTTTACACCAATTGACACGAGCCTTTTTTCCAGCGATTGTCAAATATGTGCGAACGAATCTATTTGAGGGCTCAAACGCTCAGGCAACATCGAATGTATAGGAGTGGAACTAATGCCAAGTATGCCTCTATCATACGGCATCGATGGTACAATAACCACTCTTGAATGGCCTATACGAAATTTGTCCTATAGCAACCATGGTCGAACGATTGATTTCAAAACATTGTGGCTCCAGATGGTACTTCATTACCAAAAGCCGAAGCGAGCTGATCGGTACACCGTTGTCGGTTTAATCCACGCCCAAAGTTGTAGGAAATCATGGCACGAAAATTCGATTTTTTGACAAGGATAGTACCAAGTATCTTTAAAAATCTCAAACTTTGCGATGACATTGTTAGATTTGACATATCACACTGATGCTGTCACGTCTCAAGATTTAAGTAGCGCAGTGGGTAGTTTGTTGGCCTCTGACGCCGATGATACGGGATCCAATCCCAACAACAGCCCTGTTATCGAATGTGTTTTTTCGGCGCTACTCCTCAGATGGGTACTGACGAAACCTCCTGTAGTAAAGCTTCTCGAAATTCACTGTTCGGAATCGGCAATAAACTGTTGGTCCCTTTCACCCATGGGAAAACCTAGTCTTAGGTTCTCCATGAGTTGTAACGCCATAACAATTCCAGATTATGAAGCAGGCACTTCACTGCCCGGCTCCAATATATGCAAGTTCGACATGTCCAATAGCAACAAAAGTCTTAAAATTCAAACTTCTCCCCGAGCTTGTCATTAATATTCCTCCGATCATTGGATTTCCTCGACAATTTGCTTTCGTTTTATGTTAATTGGGTCATTGAGTACACTTTACTCACCTTTTCACGCCTTAAACTACTTACGTATTCCATGCATTGAGCTGTCGGTAAAGTCTATGCTGTCACGTTAGACGGTGTACCATAACAGACATAACTAATTCATACAATGTTTAGTAGTTCTATGGGTCTCCAGTAGATACTCGTATCAGTTTTTTTGTCGATCTTGTTTACAAATTCCATGGGTTACAAGATACCTGAATGTCGTTTCAATGGTCTTTAGAAGTCTATGCTTTTCCATGTAATGCGTCTTCCAATAGGGACTTTGACATCTACATGACATCTACATCTGTCAAATTGGCTGTCATTTGTTCAGTCTGTTTTGCCAAATCACCATTGAAGGACATAGCGTCCAATACCGCGTGCAAATGATAAAATTGTTTGAACAAAATGAAAGTTCTGTTTGAGTCCACTGGTTCTACTTACTTGAGTGGCGCTATAGTCCGGTCTGAACCTGGGCCTCAACCAACACACTTCTCCAGCTAGCACGGTCTTTTGCCAGCTGTTTCCAGCGACGCACTCCCAGTTGGTTAATGTCCCCTTCGACCTGTGTGCGCCACCGGTTCGGTTGCCCTCTGCTGCGTCGTCCCTCGGGGTTGGACTCGAAGAATTCGGATCGCAGCTTTATCAACGCCGCAGAATTTTTCTCTCGAAACCACCAAGAGCCTTCTCAGTCCAGACCTCTGCGCCATACCTCCTCTATACCGGGATGATTAAGGTTTTGTACAGCGCAACTTTGGTCCTTCGAAAGAGGACTCTACTTCTCAATGGCCTCTTGAGCCCAAAGAAGCAGCGGTTGGCAAGTGTAATTCTGTGTTTGATCTCAGCGCTGGTGTTGCTGTCGCTGGTCACTAGTAAGCCAAGGTAGACGAAGTCTTTGACCACTTCTCTTGGATCATTCTGCCTGACAGCGGTATTAGATCCTTCATCGCCGTTAAACAGTCTACAGAATTGTTCCTTCCATATTCGTCCGTCTTCATCCCTACAGGCTTCCGCTCTGGTTTTAAAGCCCTGGCATGTTCGATTTAGTTTTTCGTATAACTTGCGAGCATTATTCCTGTGGTAGCATCTCTCCATCTCCTCGATCTCACGCTATTCTCTTCCTCTCTTTTTTCTTCCTCAAAAGCGCGTGTTCCTCTCTCCTTTCTGCGCGTAATGTTCCGTCTCCTCCGTCTATGCAGCATGGTTTTATAGGCGTTTTGCTTTGCTACGTGGGCTTGCCCGCATTGCCAGGGGCTTCTAGTTGTCGGTTGTTTGAAACCCAACATATCAGAGCAAGCGTCTCTGATGGCACGCTGGTAATGCTCCCGCTGTTGTTCTGTTGATTGTTCCGGTGTCATTGAGGGAAACTCGATCGACAAAGGTCCTAGCGGTCTCTTGTGATTGTAGATTTCCGATGTCAAACTTTCGTTGTCCAGCTCGACTCCGTGGCGTCCTTGATATCTTCATTCGTACCTTGGCTACAACAAGGTAGTGATCCGAGTCGATGTTGGCTCCTCGGAAGGTTCGCACGCCTAAGATGCTGGAGGAGTGTATGGCGTCGACTGCAGCGTGATCAATCTGATTGGTGGTAGACTGATCAGGTGATCGCCGAGTTCCTTTGTGAAAATTGAGATGCAGGAATCGTGTGGTAGCCAGATGGAGATTGCGCCCCGCCAGAAAGTCGAGTAGCAGATGTCCGTTTTCGGACGGGGTGTCGTGTAGGCTATATTTCCCGTGATCGACTCCAATATGTTATGCCCAATTTCGCATTCAAATCTCCTAGAACTATATTTGTATCGCAGCTGGGACATTGGGCATAGGTTCTGTCTAGGAGACCATCGTCTTCTTGTCGTCGATCGTCTTTTTCTTCGTTTGGGGCGTGAGCGAGTTCAGTAAACAATAAACTAACACCCGTACGTCGACGGAACGAAAGATCTACATCATCGCCGCTCTCCGTGAGAGTGTGCAGGAGAATCCATAGCAGTCGATTTCTCATCGCTCACAAGAACTCGACCTTTCGCAGACCACAACTTGGCGAATTTTACGTCGTGACGTAGGTCTTCTTCTTTCGTGGCGTTACAGCCCCTGAAGGATCAGAGCCAAGCTTCTCTCAATCACCCGTGTGTGTGTGTGTGACTTATTTTTTTACACAGGTGACAGGGACCTACAGTTTAATGCCGATTCCGAACGGCTTGGGTCTGCACCCGCACAAAATTCAATTGACCCAGAAGCTGAAGGTAATGTACTTCTTACGAAATTAGGAAGATCAGTTCTCCTCATCAGCTGAACATCAGTCAGCTCGTTATGGAAGTGGAATTCTAGGTATCCTTTATTACGAATACCTAGGACGGGCGCAGAGCAGGTGTTAAATGGACTCAACCTCCTCTTCGTCTTGACAGCTCCTGCAGAAGTCATACGAAGCTTGCCCTAGTCTTTGTGCATGACTGCAATAAGACAGCGACCAGTGAAGACACCAACGATTATGCTGATATCGGTTCGTTTTAGGGAGATTAGTCCCGTGGTTCGCTGTCGGTCAAGTCGTGGCAAGATTTGCCTGGTGGTTAGGCAGGTAAGTCCTAGGGTCCATCTTATTTTCATCTTAGCCATGGCTTGATTCATTACCTTAGTTTAATGGGTGCTAGTGGAGTACCAGCGTATGCCATGCTAGTTCATTGCGTCGTTTCTTGTTTGGCGAGCATGTCAGCCTTCTCATTTCCTGAAATGTTGCTCTGTCCTCTGTATGTTAAACTGTTCAGCCATCTCATTAAGAGATAGACGGCAGTCGAGGCTTTCCTTGAATGCGTAATCATAAGATTCCAGCAATTTCAGGGCAGTTTGGCTGTCAGTGAAGATTCGAATATCTGTGACAAATATCACGTTCCACCTTAGCCAAGACAGGTAATGGTCTGGTAGTTTTAAGGCAAGATTCAGTTTCAATTGTTTGCAAAATACTCCGCTACCCACCCCGTCTTTGGTTTTTTGACCCATCTGTGTAAAAGTGCACGCAGCTCCTGCGGATGTCCGCTTGTCGGGACCATTTTTTTCTTTCTGGGTGCTGAAGGTAAACGCCGTGTGCTCGCTGAATGGGCCGTAGAGCTATGGGAACTTTGTCATCGAAACATCATCTTCAACGATGAGACCCATTTCTAGGTGAATGGGTACGTCAACAAACAAAATGGTCGAATTTAGGGCGATACCAATCCACATGAGATCCAAGATCATCCAATTCATCCCGAAAATGTCACTGTTTACTGAGGATTCTGAGCTGACGGCGTCATCGGTCCATATTTCTTTGAGAACGACATTGGCCAGGCCATCATCTTCAACGGCGAGTGCTATAGGTCGATGATTGCCAACTTCTTTTGGCCTTAATTGGGTGGTATGGACACCAACGACATGTGGTCTCAAGGGAACAGCGCTATGTGCCATACAGCTTACGCCACATTGAAAATTCGGCACGAGCGATTCGAGGGTATGGTCATCTCACGTGGAGGTAACGTGGACTGGCCACCGAGACCATACGATTTGTCCCAGTTAGGCTTTTTCTTGTGGAGTTTTCTGAAGTCGCAGGTCTATGCGAATAAGTCACAGACCACAGCGGCCCTCAAAACCAACATAACCCATGCCATTGGTCAAATCCAGCCTGATTTGTGCGGCAGAGTCATGGAAAATTTGATATTTTGGATGCTCGCCACTCAGAGAAGTCGTGGCGAACATTTGAACTATATTATATTCCATACATAATGGCATCGATAGGCCTTTAAAACGAATACTACATTTCGATGATATCTCACACACACTTTGTTTTATTTAAATTAAAAGATAGGAAACGCTTAATGAAAGACCATGTATGTATCATACATACAGCTTATCGCCTTGAGACACGATCGCACGTCATGTACTCGTAGTCTCTTATGATCGCGGACGAACTTAGACGTATTATCTGAAGTACGTTCGGATGATTATAGTAACACTCGTGTGTACAGAGTGTTTTGAAAAAAAAAAATAAAAATCATCAACGATAAGGCCCGGTCGGGTCAGATGGTGCTTAGTTGTGCCTTTCGACTCTTCGATGACTTTATCAGTCGTCCAGTGCAGAAAAGATAATCGTGCCTATTCGCTGCTGCAGTAAAGACTATAAACGACGATCTATCGCGGTAGTTATGGACAATTATCTACTAACCGATAAGGTTCGAGCGATGTGTGCTTGTCGTCGATGACAGGCGCTATATTTGTTTCTCATACGTACCTGCACTTGACATTTGCTGAACTTGCCTCCTATATATACACAGAGCGCGCTGAGCTCTCATTAGCATATTTCTGTTTATTTTTAGAGTGATTTTGCGCGCTTATCTTAAATGATCTCTATGAGCCCATCACCTTATTCCCCGCTTAATGTCGATTCACTTGTGTGCAACCCAAAGGTCTTGGTGGGTACCTTTTGGCTACCCATTTTGGTGTGATGGTATCACAAAATCAGTTTAGTTATCCGCAAGACATTGCGCGAGGTAATAAATCATCCTCTTTACCTTCACTTCTGACCTTGTGCTTATATAATAGCTGAGGAGCACCGTTGATACATAAAGCCTACTTCGGTGTTTTATGATGAGTAGGCTAAGAATGACATGACTATTGAGTATCACAGCTATTGAGAAAGTTTCTAGAACGCAATCATCGCGTATACTTCGTTTACGATGCGTCATATCATCACCAAGTCGTTATACCAACAATCATCTTCTGAAAAGTGAAAGGAACAGCCATGTCCACTCATTACCATCTCATCTATAGAGTTATTGATTTTTCAGTCTTTTCTCTTGCACGGTGACCATCTGATATTGTGCAACAGCTGATACTAGCCAGCTAGCATTTCGCCTCGTGCGTCAAATTAGACAGTATCGCGAGTTCAGCGATCAAGCGAGAGAAGATTAATCGTCAAGCACGTTTCTTTGCTTCATGCCCTAGATACCAATTTTCTCCATTCTCGTTACCTTTCACGGTTTCTTCAAAATAAATCGTTGGCCGAAAGTATTCCACTGGAATTTCGTACGTGTTCATCACTGTGTCGCTGCGGTACGTGACAGTTGAACATGGTAAATCCCTTAACGTGTAATCCTCTATCACAACCTCACATCGACTGGTATTCGACGTGTTTTAACATTCATGCAATTAGCGGTATTATCGAATTTGATTCGATTACCGTGCGACGAGCACTTACACTCGCCTGGCTTTTTGACGCCTACCCGGTTCGCACGAAAGTGAAACGAACACAAAAAGCAACACTTACACCTCCATTGATGGCTGTGTCCGTGCGTCCCTCTTTCGGAAAGCTCGAATCTGTTTTTTGCCCATATTTTTTGTTCTACTACCTGTCATTTGCTTTGCTTTTTTCCCTCATTCATAATTGAGTTAAAGAGACACGGTGTCAGACAGGGGCAACAAAAGTGAGAATTATGGCCTAGCTATTATGGGTATTATGGCTAGAGAGCAAAAGTAGATTTCCTCCCCAGAGCTTGCGGTTACTGCTCCATCGTTGTTTACATCAGCATTCGAATACCTGACAGCTACGCACTCATTTGCTCTGATCTTCTGGTTTAAAGCAATACTTGTATGTCTCGCATGGAATTAGATCCGGGTCGGTAGCTCTTTACCTCGTGCTCATACCCAAACTCTAGCCGATACCAATTGAACTGAACCCTTATTGACGTACCGATCTTCGCAGAGAATTCATAGAAAACAGAAACCAAGATTGATTCTGTAGTGGCCTTATTTGCTGACTATTTTTGGCTAGATTCTCCACGTAACGCTCCGGTGAGTTGTGAATGTGCGCGATGTACCATGTACTTATGTCATCGATAAACGTTCTGAGAGTGGGGATATTGAGATCTACGTTGTGGGTTATGTAAGGGTTTGTTAGGGTTTAATCTAAACAAACGCTGAACGTTGTTATGATGTTCAGATCGAGCTTGATTTGGTCTGTGTGGCTGTGTGGTTCGAAGAGATTAACGAACACCAAATTGGACTTCCCGTGTTTAGCGGTAAATTTGACAGTTTAACTGGGCGAGGGACGTTTATTCGTTTGCGGTGGGACCTTCAATTTACTAAGAAATGTGAATAACAAGGTCATCTCGATATTAAGACATTGCGTCAATTTGACCATTTGGTTTTTAGGGTTCCGTACCCAAAGGTAGGTTAGGTTGGGTTAGTTGGGTGCCCTATTGACATGATGTCACGGACTAAGAGTCCATTAAGCCCATTTTGAAGACTAACCCGAGGGAAACCTGTTAGTTACCCGCTGAGCTAAACCATCCACATTCAATTAAGAACCTTAGCAGTTTGCTCAGCTTAATGTCTCTTACCTCCTCTAAACCCGAAAAGAAATAGTTCCCGAGATACGTAAGTCTTTTTCGGGCCAGTGCAGGGCATTCACACAGTAGGTGACGAATGGATTCTATTTCCCCTTCGTCCCTACAGCTTCTGCAAAAACCGTTGTAGGGCTGGCCTAGTCTAGCTGCATGATATGATATCATGCAATGCCCAGTGAGGGCACCGACTTACTTACTTACTTATCAGGCCTGCGATCCATGGAGGATCTGAGCCTGAGCTATAGCTGCCTTCCATCCTTGACGGTCCCGGGCACGCTGCTTCCAGTTGTCAAGACCAAGATGTCTTACATCCGCGATTACTTGGTCTTTATACCGGAGGTTCGGTCTTCCTCTTCCTCTCGAACCAGGAGGCTCGGAGTCGAAGACCCTTTTAGCTGGAGCGTTGATGTCCATGCGCTCGATGTGGCCGAGCCAGTGTAGTCGACGGATCCTTGCCTTCCGGACCACATCCACATCTTGGTACAGCTCGTAGAGTTCGCGGTTGTGTCTTCTTCTCCATTCACCTTCCTCACGGACAGGACCAAATATCCGGCGCAGAATTTTTCTTTCGAAAGAACCCAAAATCAGCTCCGCTGTCCTGTTTATCGTCCAGCTTTCGGCTCCGTACAGCAAGACTGGCAGAATGAGCGTTTTGTAAAGCATGACTTTGGTCTTTCGAGTGAGGAGTTTTGACCCCAGTTGTTTGGACAAGCCGAAGTAGCAGCGGTTGCCAAGGGCGATTCTACGCCGGATCTCCACTGTGGTGTCATTTGTGGAATTTACGTTTGCCCCGAGGTAGACAAACTCCTTAACTACCTCGAAATTGTAGCTGTCAATTGTTATGTTTTGTCCCAGGTGGTGAGCGACGGATTGGTTTTTGCTTGACAGCATGTATTTCGTTTTGTCCTCATTGATCTTAAGACCAGTTCGTTTCGCCTGTTCTTCAATCGCCGTGAATGCTTCCACAATGCCACGGCGAGAACACGCGATGATGTCGATATCATCCGCGTATCCTAGCAGCTGGATGGACTTGTAAAAGATAGTGCCTTCCCTGTTGACGCCTGCCCGTCGCACTATCTGCTCCAGCACCAGGTTGAAGAAGTCACATGACAGCGCATCTCCTTGCCGAAATCCGATGCATGTTTCGAATGGTTCCGAGGTCCTAGAACCGAGTTGTACGGTGCATCGCGTGTTTTTTAGTGTGGCACGACACAACTGGATCAGTTTTACCGGGATCCCGAATTCGGCCATCGCCCCAAACAGTTCTTCACGATGAATGCTGTCGTATGCGGCTTTGAAATCGATGAAAAGATGGTGTGTATCGATTCGAAACTCGTTGGTCTTTTCCAGGATTTGTCGAAGTGTGATTTGCCGGGCCGGAAGCCGCACTGGTAGCTGCCGATTAGTGCGGTGCAAAATGGTTTTAGACGTTCCCACAATACGCTGGACAGGATCTTGTATGCGATATTGAGCAGGGATATACCTCTATAGTTCTTGCAAGAGGTAGGATCGCCTTTTTTGTGGATGGGGCTTATAGAGCTGGTATTCCAGTCGTCGGGCATGCTTTCATCTTCCCAAATTCTGCAGATGATCTGGTGCATGCTCTATACCAGAACATCGCCGCCAGCCTTGAAGAGCTCTGATGGCAAGCCATCTGACCTGCGGCCTTGTTGGTCTTCAGCTTCTGAAGACCAGCAGCTGCTGGAAGTGCTGCTTAAATACATCCACTATTCCCTGCGGATCGGTGACAAGATTACCCTCGCAGTTTCGAAGAGCCAGGGTGCCCTTTTTGAAGCCTCCTGCAAGGCCTTTGGCTTTCTTGTAAAAGGCTCGTATTTTATGTTTATCCCTAGACTCCTCGATATCCTTGAGCTGGGAGGCTGCGAAGATTCTTTCCTTTTGTCGCAGTAGTTTCTTCTCCTCCTTTCTTCTGGCTCGGTACTCTTCTCGCGCTGCCCTGGTTTTCCTCTGCAGCGCCTTTTGGTACGCCTCGTCGGTTGCTGCCTTTTTCTGCTCACACTCGCCATCATACCACGGGTTTCTTGTCGGGGGTGGTAGGTATCCTAAGGTGGTTTCGGCTACTTCCTGAATGGCTGAGCGGCAATGCAGCCACATATTATTGGCATTTGTGTTCGACGTAGGCATACCGTAGAGTCTTTCGCTCTGCTGCTCCCTGTAGACTCTGGCAACCTCCGGTGTGCTCAGGCGTCCAATGTCGAACCTCCTCCTGATGGGCTGGTGCAGCTTTCTGACATTGGACAGTCGAGCTCTGAATCTTGCTGCTACGAGGAAGTGGTCAGAGTCGACATTTGCCCCTCTGAATGTTCGCACATCCAGGATGTTTGACGCGTGCCTTGCGTCAATGAGCACATGGTCGATTTGGTTGGCGGTTCGACCGTCCGGAGATCGCCAGGTTGCTGTGTGGATTCGCTTGCGAGGGAATCTTGTGCTACTTATCACCGCATTACGAGATGTAGCAAAGTCAGCGAGTCGGAAGCCGTTATCTGTTGTTGGAGGGCACCGACTACCAGTCGTATATTCCCTCTACCAAGATTTAGCAGACTTTCCGTCTTTTTTTGTCATAGACAGGCCATGTTAGCCTTGCCGTAGCGCATGTATCTAATTGACACCATCGCTTGTTGGCCTTTCCTAGTAGTTCCACCCCTATTTCTCTGAATAGTGTGCTGAGTGGCGTTTTAGCCTCAGTTCTGATCTGCGAAGTATTTGCGCCTGATCCCAGTCTGGCTAGTTCGTCCGCCTTCTCATTTCCGGAAATATTCACATGCCCTGGTACCCGGCAGATGGTTACCTCATTGACATCCGATATTTCTTCTAGTTTCTCTTTACAGAGTTTTACGAGTTTGGATCTTATCCATGTTGCTTGCAGAGCCTTAACGGCTGTCTGACTGTCAACATACATTTTGATTCTCTTACCTGAGAAATTCTCCCAAAGAATCAGATCCGCACCTTTTTGATTCCAAAGATCTCAGCCTGGAAGACGCTACAGCCATCATCAAGTCTGTTGGAGTGATATGCTTCCTGAGGTTCGAAGTATCCGTTTTGGATACGTCGGTATAGATTGCCAGTTCCTCTTCCGTGTTTACCATACCACTGACCCATTCCTCCCTGGAAGGAATCTTAATAGAGAATCTCCTCTCACAGATCATGAATGTGCTTAACGTGGACACCTGCCTTTACGGCCTTATTCCACGGTGGGCCTACCCACAATCGGGACCAAGATAAGCATTGTACGTTGCCCCATAGTATAAACTACTGATGGTTCAATTAGAAAACATGTTTGTGGCATGTTCACCGTCTTTGATGAAGACCGAGGCCTACCAACACCTCTTGCATCTGACGCATTAGACAAATCGTACGTCAGATACCGACACCTCTTGTATCTGACGCATTGGAAAAGCCTACGTCAGATACCATTTGTTCCCGCATTTGGAATAACCACAGCCCCCACGAATCCTTCCTCATCCGACAGGGCCGGAACATCCGGCGAATGACTTAATACTAAATAGTAACCGAAATGTTCCGGGGGCACCCTGTCCCCGTGGTACCAATTTTGTTCAAAGTACTTTGGTTTTTACTTCGCAACCTAGGTCACTTACAGATAAGCTTCCACAAAAACTCAAGTCTGTCAACTTACCTTCGATCCAGGATCGACGGACGGCGCCTAAAGCCGGCCCGTAATCTACTAAACTTTTTCACAAAATTTTACGAAGCCCAGTGGCATGATATCCTAAAAAAATATCGTCCATGGAGTATTCTCACTTCTCACTCAAGGTCAGAAGGAAGGGACTTCCCTCAAAGAATGGTGGCTGTAAAGACGTCGACGTACCCGGATAACAATATGTACATTGTTATGGCGCTTGCGGGTTTTAAGACCGGAAACCCCGAATCGGCATGGTAAATTTTATTCCCAGCAAGATTAAAAGCACCAGGCCTAAGGATAATACGTGGTTTGACTCGAGCTGCAAACAGGCTATTAGGCTCAGGGAGCTATGTTTTCGGGCCTACAAGGCAAACAGTTCTGAGGAAAACCGAAAAAAGTACATACGAGCCAGAAATGACTGCAACACCCACACCAAAATTAAGGCGTAAAATCCTTCAATGTCCCAAAGGTAGCAAAAGTTTCTGGTCGTTTGTAAAAAACGTAAAAAACTCAACTAAGTCGTCTATACCGACGCTCATCCACAATGACATTCCAGCTGTCACCCCCTTAGACAAAGCTAACCTACTTGCTGCCCATTTCGGAACCAGTTATCAGCTGCCAGCTTGTACTTTGTCTCCGCCAGTACTAGAGTGAGTCAATTCCACCATGAGACTAATCCACTTCCGCACTCGTACAGTCGCAAGGGTTCTTAAAGACCTCGACATACACAAATCCGCTGGTCCAGATGGTATTGCCCCAATAGTTCTGAAGAGGTGTTCTTCTACGCTGGCAAAACCACTGCGTAAGCTTTTTCACCTTTCCTACACCTCTGGGCTCTTTCCGAGTAGGTGGAAAACAGCATTTGTCCAGCCTATACCCAAAAAAGGCGAATCATCTTCTCCCTCCAACTACCGACCCATTGCACTAACGTCCCTTCTTTCCAAGGTCATGGAAACGCTGATTAACCGTCAGCTTATGAAATATCTTGAATCACGGAAACTCCTCAATGACCGCCAATACGGTTTCCGCAGCAACAGATCCACTGGTGATATGATGGCATATCTCGCTGAAAAGTGGAATCACTCGCTTCACCAAGCAGGTGAAAGCAAAACTGTTGCACTGGATATTTCGAAAGCAGTTGACAGGGTTTGGCATGAAGCCCTTTTGTCGAAAATGCGTGCTTTTGGGATCGATGAGTCTCTCTTTCAATCGATTAGAAGCTACCTTTCGAATCGTTCAATTCAAGTTGTTTTGGACGGATTCAAGTCTGACACTCACTTTGTAAATGCCGGTGTTCCACAGGGCTCCGTTTTGTCTCCGACACTCTTTCTTATTTTTATAAATGATCTCTTGTCTGTTACTTCTAATCCAATTCACTCCTTCGCTGACGACAGTACTCTCAGCTTCTCATATTCGTTCACCAGTTTACGACCCTGCACTTCGGTTGTAGATAATGAGCGGCAGCGTATGTTAAGCTCATTAAATTCCGATATCGACAGCATCATCCAATGGGGTAAAAACAATAGAGTGGAATTTAATGCTTCCAAAACACAATGCTGTCTCTTGTCGTTACTTACTTACTTACTTAACGGGCGCTACAGTTCGGGGTGAACCTGGGCCTCAACCAACATGCCTCTCCACCTAGCACGATCTTTCGCTAGTCTTTTCCAATGCCGCACGCCCAGTTGGTTGAGGTCCCCTTCCACCTGTGCGCGCCACCTTAGGTGCGGCCGTCCTCTATTTCTTCGTCCCTCGGGGTTGGATTCAAAGACTCTACGGGCTGGAGCTGTGGTGTCCATTCGCTCTACATGGCCTAGCCATCTTAGGCGTTGGATCCGTAGACGCCTGACCAGACTCATGTCGCTGTACAACCCGTACAGTTCGTGATTGAATCTTCTCCTCCAACCCTCCTCTGTGTTTATGGGACCGAAAATCGAGCGCAGAATCTTTCTCTCGAAACGACCAAGGATTTCCTCATCCGCTTTAGATAAAGTCCATGTTTCTGCGCCGTATAACAGGACCGGGATAATTAAGGTCTTATATAAGGTCAACTTGGTCGTACGAGAGAGGGCTCTACTTCTCAGTTGCCTCTTGAGCCCAAAGAAGCAGCGGTTGGCAAGAGTAATTCTGCGCTTGATTTCGAAACTGGTGTCGTTGTTCCAAGTCACCGCGGAGCCGAGGTATATGAAGTCCTTAACTACCTCGAACTTATATCTGCCAATATGCACGTTCTGTCCAAGACGTCGGTGGTAAATGTCCTTTTTCGATGACAGCAGATATTTAGTCTTGCCCTCATTAACTGCCAAACCAATTTTTGCCGCCTCCATCTCAATACTCGCAAACGCCTCACTGACATCTCGCTGCGATCTACCTATTATGTCAATGTCGTCGGCGTATGCAAGGAGTTGCGAGGATTTGAAGTAGATTGTGCCTCTTGTATTGGCCTGTGATTTTTGCACAATCATTTCCAATACGATGTTGAAGAAATCACACGACAGCGCATCGCCCTGCGAACTTATATCTGCCAATATGCACGTTCTGTCCAAGACGTCGGTGGTAAATGTCCTTTTTCGATGACAGCAGATATTTAGTCTTGCCCTCATTAACTGCCAAACCAATTTTTGCCGCCTCCATCTCAATACTCGCAAACGCCTCACTGACATCTCGCTGCGATCTACCTATTATGTCAATGTCGTCGGCGTATGCAAGGAGTTGCGAGGATTTGAAGTAGATTGTGCCTCTTGTATTGGCCTGTGATTTTTGCACAATCATTTCCAATACGATGTTGAAGAAATCACACGACAGCGCATCGCCCTGCCTAAATCCTTTTTTGACATCAAAACTATCGGTGAGGTGCTCACCGATTCGGATGGAGCAGCGAGCATTTTCCAAGGTCATCCTGCATAGTCTGTCGAGCTGCGCAGGGATGTCAAAAGTAAACATGGCGTTATATAGCTCGTCTCTAATTACGCTGTCGTATGCGGCCTTGAAGTCGACGAATAGATGGTGCGTATCGACTTGAAACTCATTGGTTTTCTCCAGGATCTGCCGTAGTGTGAAGATTTGATCGATGGTGGACTTCCCTGGCCTGAAGCCACACTGATAAGGACCTATCAGCTTGTTTACGAATGGCTTCAGGCGTTCACACAAAACGGCAGCGAAGATCTTGTATGCGACATTAAGGAGACTTATTCCTATATAGTTGGCGCAGTCAAAGGGATCTCCTTTTTTGTGGATCGGGCAAACAATGCTGAGACTCCATTCCTCGGGCATGCTTTCCTCTGACCATATCTTACAGATGAGCCGGTGCATGCTCCTAACCAGCTCGACCCCAGCCGCTTTGAAGAGCTCAGCAGACAGTCCATCTGCGCCAGCAGCTTTATTCGACTTGAGTTTCGACATGGCAATCTCAACTACGTCGAGGTCAGGGAGACAGAATTCTCTGCGATCTTCGTCGTTAAAAAATAGATCATTCTGCCTGACGGCGGTATGTTGGTTGTCATCGCCGTTATACAGTCTGCAGAAGTGGTTTTTCCAAATTCTCAGCATCGACTGCGATTCTACTAATAGGTGTCCGTTCTCATCCTTACAGGCTTGCGTTCGGGCTTTATAGCCTTGAGACATTCGTTTTATCCGCTGATAAAATCTTCGAACGTCGTGCCTGCAATAGCACCTCTCCAAGTTTTCAATCACCCGCTTCTCGTGCTCTTTCTTTTTTCTCTTGAGAAGCTTATGTTCCTCCCTTCTCTTAAGCTCGTAGAGCTCACGAGCCGCTCTTGTTTTTTTGTGTAGTGAGGCTTTGTATGCCTCCTGCTTTTCCGCATGAATCCTTCTACACTCGTCATCGAACCAGGTGTTTCGTCGTGGTGGAGCTTTAAGGCCCAGCACTTCCGTTGCTGTGCTCTTCAGGGCTTGTTTGCACAGGCTCCATTGTTGCTCTACTGACTGAGTGGAGGATTGAGGTGTATCGGAGAGCTTAAGGGAGACGCGGTTGGCAAAAGCACTGGCGATCTCCGGCGATAGTAGCTTTCCGACGTCATAGCTTGGTGTTCTAACTCTACTCCGCGGTGTTCGTGTTATGCGCTGACGTATCTTGGCATCTACAAGATAGTGGTCTGAATCGATGTTCGCTCCTCGGAAAGTGCGAACATCAAGAATAGTGGAGGAGTGTCTGACGTCAATCGCGATGTGGTCAATCTGGTTGGTGACTGATTGATCTGGCGACCGCCAGGTGCCTTTGTGTATATCGAGGTGGGAAAATCGTGTGCTGGCTACAAGAAGATTTCGCCCCGTTGCAAGGTCGATCAGCCTATGTCCGTTATCGGATGTGGTGTCATGTAGGCTGTGTTTGCCGATGACCCGCTCAAAGATGCTTTCTTTACCCAGCTTAGCGTTAAAATCTCCTAGTATGATTTTGGTATCATAGCTGGGGCATTTGGTATATGTTCTGTCTAGGAGATCAAAGAAATCATCTTTGATTGAGTCATCCTTGTCTTCCGTGGGGGCATGGACGCATGCCCCTCTCTCTTGTCGTTAAAGCGTATAAATAACCCGAAGCCATTATCCATGAATGGCACTTGCGTCTCAGAAACTGAAAAGCTTTCCATCCTGGGTATGAGTGTTGCTCACAATCTTAATTGGAGCGACCATATATTCAGTGTCGCCAAGAATGCTGCGAAATGCCTAGGATTCTTATACAGATGCAAGAAATATTTCTCACCCTTAGATCTGGCTACAATCTATGAGGCGTTCATTCGCCCCAAATTAGAGTTTAACGCTTATGTCTGGTCCGGTGCTTCCAAGACCTCACTGTACCTACTAGACAGAATACAAAAACGAGCCATAAAACTGATAGATGACTCCAGCATTACCAAAACATTAGACTCGCTGGAACACCGCAGGAATGTTACCTGCCTCTCCCTGTTTTATCGTTACTACCACCAAAAATGCTCTGATGAAATAGCCAGTTGCATTCCGCCCCTTCAACATTTCTCCCGCAATACACGTCTCTCTCGGAATGCTCACCAATATACTCTGAAGCCCGCTTTCGGACGTACTGTCAAATATAGATTATCTTTCATTAACCGAACCACACGAATCTAGAACTCCCTGCCGGATTCGGTTTCCCCCCCTCAATGCAACAAGCAAGCATTTAAGATCAATGTCCATCGGCATCTCCTCTATTCCTCTTCCTCTCTACCTTCTGCCCGCACTGTGTCGCCGACATAATAAGGTTATTAGACCTTGAGTGCGCGCAAATTATTACAAAAAAAAAAAAAAGACAGAATGGTGAACCACAACGTCATCTAACAACAACACCCAAATGTACATCACCAATTATCTGTTGTCTATGTAAAGTTCTATCTCGTAGGTGCTAGAGAACATGGGCGAAAAGGTGAATCACAGTTCAGCACAAAAATCCCCGACATCTTCGGGGGTTTCCAGTGAATGGAAAAAGCCAATAACAACATCTTTGTTCTCGTCATATGTACAAACGACAAACGAGGAAATGAATCAGAGCATTAAAGGTTTCAACCTTGTCCACGTTTGGCTATTTTTATTCCCTCCTCCGAATAGTATGCACATTCTCTGACGTTACTCCCACGCCCTCCAACAACAACGTGATAAAGGGGTTAATCATCTGCACACAATACACTCTTGTTGTTGTTCGCGCCCACCACAAAGTGTGCCCTGTCACGACGAAAATCCCGACGACAATACGCGTATTTTTATGCACCCACCCCATCTCCCTCTCCACCCGGCGTTGTTGTTTCGCTTCAAATGTTGTCGAAGCGATTCTGTCCACACCACATTCACCCAAATCGACAGCCCAGAAGAATTAAGAAAATGGAATCACTTGTCGTGGCGCTGCTAATTTACTTTACGTTTTTCGGATTTCTGCTAATTAATGTCGATAGTATGGTCGGCCCAAAGCGAGCCTGTTGTTGTTGTTGTATCCGTCCTATTTGTATGGTCGTCGAATGCGATGGTTTCTTTCTACTATGTGTGATGTTGTTGTTCGGGCTATTTTTAAAACATCTATTGTTACACAATAAAATCAAATAACTTCAACGGGGAGGAATAGCAAAACCACAGGCGCGGGTGTAGGTGGAGATGTGTGGGGCAAGGAATGAAAAGAAACGATTCACCTGAAGCAAAATCATCTTCGTCACATTGTCGTCGGATGAGATTCATATTCCTACAGATAGATACCTAGTCGTAAATGAGGAATTTCAACATGGACCATAGGATCAACCATATAGCGACAAGGTGGTAGTGATGACGACAGTACGAGTAGTGCGCTGTTCGGCTACATAGAATGTGGCGTTTTCGGGGGTGGCGCTGCGAATGAACGAATAATGAGGCTACAGCACTACATAGTGACAGTGAGCCAGTGGAGGTCGTTTGTGCTCCGCGTAGTTTTATCTGCGGCTGAAGTATCTTCTCTTCTTTGGTTTTCTTTTTTTCATCTCTTGTTGCAGAGTAAGCAGCTTAACGATGCACCAATGGTCCTGAGTACTATGCCCGCCTATCACGTTTTAGTGGGTTACGCGAGGTGGTATTACGATGCGAATGGATAATTATGGGCTGGTCTTAAAACGAGTGACGTTTTATTGTCATGGTGTCGTAGACTTGTGATTTATGGCAGGCTGTATTGCAATATCATTTCTTTTCTTATGCGGTTTCTGAGGAGCTTATTTACTTTTGCGTGGTTTGCCTCGTTTCACTTTGCTTTTGTCGCGTGAGCTGAGGCTGTTACGTATTATTATGGAGGTCGTTTCTGCTTCAATTATCTCGATTTCTCTATCGTTGCACTCGACTTTGGTAAACCGGATACACCTGGTATCCGCATAAAGACTCATTCAAATTAATGACAGCACAACGAAAAATAAACGACGACAACGCCCTTCTAATCCAGGGCGCTACTGTTCTGGATCCAGTTCTTAGCAGTTATTGAATACGTACATAATTAACGAATGCTATCTCTGTTATGTAACATCGAACCTAAGTAGGTTCTATATCTCGCCTTAAACTTGGTAATAAACGGCCTCCCTGTCTCCCCGTCACTTGACGTGGTGGTGGCAACATCGCTCGCCGAAAATCGAATCGAATTTCTCGAGATAACGCTTCGTTTTGCTCTTTGTTTCGTCTTCTATTCTCTCTCCCTACATCCAATCCCCTCGGGTTTTCTTTTATGCCGTTTCGAGGAATCCCTGATTGCTCTGTGGTTCGTTTAGTTACTCTTTTTTAATCACAAAACCCCACCTCAGATAAGGGGCAAAATACGGTATGTGAACGGAAATGTTTGCCCATTGACCGCGCCAAGGGAGCACACAATGAATTCATTTTATTTAGAGATTCGTTCGTTGGATGGTCGGTGGCTTGTTACTGACCGTGGGTAAACCGGTGCCAGGTGGCATGAACCCACGAACGCGCTAAGGAACGAAGAATGGATTTTGTGGATATAGGTTAGGTTTTCGTAATGTTTTTTTCGTTAAACACTTAGCGGTGAGTCGTTGGGATGTGAGAAAATTAATTTGATTTGATGAATAGCTGTTGCACGTTGCATCGTAAAATCGAAGGCAATTAGAGGCGGTTAGATAAGAGCCTTACTGGCAGCTGCCGGTTGGGTGGTGAACAGCATTTTATGGGTTGTTTCGCAATTATTTGGTGCCTCATTATTGCTGAGCTTATTGGGCCGTAATATGTACATACGTCGAAGTGAAATCTTAACACAATCGCCATAACACTGGTCACCGTGGCTCAAAGGTCAACAAAACTTAGGCAGATATTATGACTTCAGTTTTCTTATGACTGGTTCATTGATCGAATGTACATAAGTTAATTCTAAATGTAGTGTAAATGGGACCTGGCTACAAGGAGCTTAAGCGGTATTGAGACCACGGTCTAATTTCAAGAAGCCCATACGTCAACGGAGAAGGCAGCGAGCAAACAGAGCAAAGAAGTTGATCGCGTTTAACTTGGCAAACGCCAGCTTCGATCTCTGTCCCTGCTCAATCCAAGTTGACACACAGCCTCCGCGTGGCTTCCCCTGGATAGCTATACTGACACCCGCCAGGTAGTGTGTACAGCGACCCGACCCCTTGTTCCTTGGGAAAGAAGAACCTGGGCCTCAAGGTTGGGGGCTGCGCTTAGGATTAACATCCCTATCGCATAAAACAAACACTTGTTCAAAGACAACTAACAGCCTCGGATACGGACGGATTACATATTGACGACCCCCGCAAACGTCAAAGAGGAAACTAATTCCCGATCTGCACCTGGAACGTCAGGTCCCTCAACAGACCAGGTGCAGCCGGACAACTGGTCAACTATTTGGACTGCTATAAGGCAGACATTACCGCGCTCCAAGAAATGCGATGGGATGGGCCAGGCAAAAATCGGATGAAAAACTGTAATATCTACTTCGGAAATTGCTACAGAGAAAATAAGCAACGCTTATTCGGATGCGGATTTTTTATTCGAGGCAGGGATTCAGGGAAAAAGTCTTAAGCTTCCAGTATGTAAGCCAACGCCTCATAACTATCCGCATTAAGGCCAATCTAGGCAATGTAAGCTTAATAAGTGTCGACTTCTCTGATCTCCTAGACAGAACATATGCGCTATGACACCAAAATCGTTCTAGGAGATTTCAATGCGCAGCTGGGTAAGGAAGCTATCCTTGAACGAGTCATTGGAAAGCACAGCCTACACAACACCACGTCAGAAAACGGACTAAGGCTAGTGGACTTTATGGTGGGACATAATCTCGTGGTAGCAAGTACACGTTTCCCACACCTCAACATCCATAAGGGGACCTGGCGGTATTTCGATCAATCGACAATCAATCAAATTGATCACATTGCGATCGACGGCACACACTCCTCCAGCATCCTAGATGTCCAAACCTCTCGAGGAGCCAACATCGACTCGGATCATTACCTTCTTGCAGCCAAGGTACGGATGCGAATTTCTCAGAATCAACGGAGTCGAGTAGTGTAGGGACCGGTGCACTCAAATAAAACACTTCAATATTTATTATATAACAATTCATCCTCTGCGTATGCAATACCAAAGTGCTTGAACGAATTACTACGGACTATAACCAACGCGGAATTTAGTCGGCTCCCGTCCTATCTAGGTCTAGGACAACCACCCCTGAGAGTAGTGAACGAACATCAACGACCCCAACCACTGCACTCCGTTCAGGTTGTGTGTGTCTCAGTCCGAACTCTGATTCACAAAACACAATAATATCATGTGACGATGGTATCGCCTGCCCTGTTCGCGATCGACTGACTACAAAGCCAAATACACCTGCTGCTGAGCATGTGTTTGCATGCTCGTTTGGCTGGAATCGGCAGGTTTCTACAAGAGCACGTGTGTGCATGCTCATTTGCTGGAATCGGCAGGTCTCTACAGAGAGCATGTGTTTGCATGCTAATTTGCTGGAATCGGCAGGTCACCACAAACACCAAAATTTAACGTCGGAAAGTTGCAATCGCAGGAGACCGCCAGGACCTTCGCCGATCAAGTCTCCCTCAAGCCCACTCAAGTCCCGATGCAATCTGCAGAAACCATAGAACAGCAATGGAGTCGCTGTCAGAACGCCATCAGACAGGCCGCCTCAGATGTACTCGGTTTCGAGCCACCATCGTCGAGAAACTCCTGGTTTGATGATGAGTGTAGACAGGCCCATGTAGAGAAACAGAATGCATACATGGCTACATTGCATCGACGGACGGGAGCTGCCCGCGAGCTCTATGAGCAGAAAAGGAGGGAGGAGCATGCGCTTCTGAGAAGGAAAAAGAAGGAGCACGAGAAGCGCGAGATCGAGGAGATGGAGAGATGTTACTGCAGGAACGACGCTCCAAAATATTACCAAGATAACATCTGCAAGATATGGTCGGAAGAATGCATGCCCGATGAATGGAATCTCAGCATCGTTTGCCCGGTCCTTAAGAAAGGAGACCCTTATGACTGCGCTAATTACATAGGAATAAGTCGCCTGAACATTGCGTACATGATCCTCTCTGCCGTACTGTGTAAGCGCTTGAAACCGTTCGTGGACAATCTGATAGGTTCCTACCAGTGTGGTTTCAGGCCAGGAAAATCCACGATAGACCAAATATTTACACTACGCGGCAGATCTTGAAGAAGACGCATGAATTCCAGGTCCACACGCACCATCTTTTTGTCGACTTTAAAGTCGCGTATGACAGTGTTTATAGAGACAAGCTATAGAGAGCCATGTCATGTTTTAACATTCCTGTCAAACTCGTCAGACTGTGCAGGATGACTATGGAGAACTCTCGCTGGTCCATTAAGGTCGGAGGTGAATTAACCGACTCCTTTGATGTTAAAAAAGGTTTTAGACAGGGTGACGCACTGTCATGTGATTTCTTTACCATCATTCCTGAAAAGATCGTGCGGGACTCTGCGGCCAATACAAGAGGTACGATCTACTTCAAGTCTACACAATTGCTTGCCGACGCAGATGACATTTACGTTATTGGACGGACAAAGTGAGACGTCAATGAGGTTTTCGCAAGCATTGAAGCAGAAGCGGCTAAAGTGGTTCTAAGGGTAAATGGGGACAAGACCAAATATATGTATGCTGTCATTAAAGAAAGACGCGCAATACCGACGTCTTGGTCAGAACGTCACCTTCGGCAGCTATATTTTTGAAGTAGTCAAGGACTTCGTCTACCTTGGCTCGATAGGGACAAGCAGCAATGACACCAGCGCTAAAAAACCTTAATCATCCTGGTCCTCCTCTACGGCGCTGAGGCTTGGACGTTATCAAAAGCGGATGAAGAGACTCTTGGCGGTTCGAGAGGAAAATTCTGCGTGCAATCTTTGGTCCCGTTTGTGTAAACGGAGAGTGGAGGAGGAGATTCAACCAAGAACTGTACGGGCTGTACAGCGACATCGGCCTAGTAAGACGTCTTCGGATCCAACGTCTAAGATGGCTAGTCCATGTAGAGCGAATGGACATCACCGCTCCGGCCCGAAGAGTCTTTGACTTCAACCCCGAGGGACGACGCAGCAGAGGACGACCGTATCTAAGGTGGCGCGCGGAGGTGGAAAGGGACCTCAACCAACTGGGCGTGCGGCACTGGAAGCGGCTGGCCAAAGATCTTGCCGGCTGGAGAGGCTTGTTGGTGAGGTCCTGGTTCACCCCGAACTGTAGCGCCATCAAAGTAAGTAATACTTTACTTGGCTTAGTATCAATTTAATATCCGTAAAGGATAGCCAATCTACGATACAATCCTCTGAACTGCGGCCTATCTCTAGATGAGATGGCTGAACAGTTCAATATGAAACTACTGGGGTTTCCGGGCATGTGGATATTCGAGGAAACTGCGTGACCGATAAACTCACAAGGTTAGGGTCAAGCACACTCACTCTTCCAACCCACAGGAATTTCGAAACAGCAATAAGCTCGGTAAAGCACGTTATAGAACTTCGAACAATAGAGACTAGCAACCTTCAATTTAACGATAGTAACATCGGCCTTATCACTAAACAAATCTGGCCTAAGCTTAACTTAACAGGACATTGACCGCTGAGGCAGGCGATGCTAAATGTGATGGGCTGTCGGTTAATCCTCTTAAGACCGATGCCGTTCTCTTCACGAGAAGGAGGAAAAATACGGACACGACTCAGGCACTCCCATCCCGGTATCCAAGGAAGTTAGGTTTCTAGGAGTCATCTTAGATAGCAAGCTTCTTTCGTCAAAGCATGTTGGGTCAAAAACCACCAAAGCGCTGTCAGCTTTCTGGCAATGCAAAGGAGCTTTTAGCAAAACATGGGGCTCATAGCCGGCAAAGGTCCCCTTCTAAGTCTACCTGTGTCAACGGTAAATTCGTACATTAACGATTAGGTGTTGAATACTCACAAGCGTAGGTGGAGGGATTATCTAGGTTGCAGGATGACTAAGCGCGTATGCCCTGATGTCTGCAAGAAATCCACAGCATTCTTCCTCTCTTTAAGGAGAATCGACTGCAGAAGACTTGTGAGAGTCATCACGGGTCATTACACTTTTGCTAAGCATCTCTGCATGCTTGACATCAGTGAGACGCCTACCTGTGCTGCATGTTGCGAGGAGGATGACACTGCAGAACATTTTGTCTGTGACTTTGTCGCCTTTGCTCGCGCACGGTGGCGCATCCTTGGGGTCGACGTAGTGTGTGCCGAATCTCTTAGCTGTACCTCATTGAAGCTCCTTGTCATTTTTCTCCGGAAAACGGCGAAAATACAATAATGTAAGGTGCCTGTCTGGAGTACAAAGGATCAATATTTTCGCCTGAGTGCTCCAACAGATAACAGAAGCCTTAAAAAAAAAAAACAGGTCACTGCACTTCGGCCGCGGCTGCTTGGATGAGGAGGAATAGGAATCAATTCACCAACCCCTCTGCTCATGTCCCTCTTTTGCGATTCACAGGAGGACCTACCTCGGCGCGCCCTTCTACGATAACTTAAATGAGCTAGCAGATAAAAAAATACTCGCAGTTCAAATCCATCGCTTCATCACAAGCACTGATTTTGGCCTTCATGTGGCATATACCAATCACTACAACCTAATCTTTGGTTTTTCAACTTTTCATCTTACGACACCGGCTAACCAGATCAAGCTTTAAACACAAGGTCGTAGTTATCACCTTCAGCTTTATTCCCTTACCACCGACTGACGGTTTCATTAGCTAGACATTTGCCTTATGTTGAACCCGCGTTTCCATTAGCTCGCACTAGCCTCAAGCTGCCAGTTTCAGTCTCAAAACACTTTTGTGGAGTTCTTCAAGGTTATGTACGCTCCTACAGGTTTTTTGTTTTTATAGTTCGCACAGGTTCAAGAGTCTTATGATGTTTGTCATACAACCTGGACGGAAGGCAAATGGTTTGGGTCGTAGATGTACTCTCCAGGGGTGGTTGTCCTAGATAGGATTCGAGAGGAACTCGACTGAATTTTCACGTTGGTTGTAGTTCTCAGCAAATGTTCCATGCCATTATGGTGTTATATTAGAACTGCACACATAGAGTGAGTGCTATGACTTCATCAGTATTTTTGACCACTTCTCATTCATAAGTTGCATTTCTTGGTTATTGACACACTTTGAACTACGGACCTTCCGCTCGGCAGTCGGTGATCACTACACCATCCCTGTATTAGTGGCGCTGTCATCGCGCTTGTAATACTCATAATTGCTACGTTTCCCGATCAAAAAACAACCCAATTATCCTTCATCCAAATGCCATGACTTACAGAGATCACAAAACAACCCCACATGCAATCGAAGAAAATTCCCCCAACACATTACACCTCTATCCGCTAAATAGAATGCCCGCCAAGCGCCCACATCAATGTCGTGGCGTGCCCACTGTCAACTGTAGTAACACAATTTTCGATCAATTTTCACTGCTAATTAGTCTAAACAACACTTGACGACCTGACACCGAGAGCACCTCCACCTCACCTTCATTCATTGTCTCTCGCATGTTTGTCACGCAACGCTTTATCGACTGGTGTGTGCAAAAAGTCACGTGTCACAGTCTGCTGCTAACAAATGCGACCTCTCACTGACGAACTGAGAGATAAACAACCCGAGATACGACGAGCTATAGGTCGATAATAATGGCGCGGGTATCTCCCGTCTGCTTTCTGGCATACATATGTATCTCAAGGCAATGTGGACCGACGAGAAGAAAGAAAAGTAAACCACACCTGACTGCACCATGCATTTCGCAACTGCTTCATTGAATTCACATCAAAAACAACGACGACAGAGCACAACAAACAAGCAATCCATTCGATTAAAACAAAACAAATTAAAATTGAAAGAGCAGTGAAGCGAAGAAGAGTGAATAACAAAAACAACATTGTGTACATCTAAACAAACTGATAACACGCTAACTAAGAACCGAACGAGGGAGAGCAGGAAAGCCAGAGAGGAAGACCCAAGACGATATGAAATAATCAAATTAGTCGCCGCGTTGATTGTGCCTTCATTTCGACATTATCTCCGAGAATACCAAGTGCGTTATACGTGGATTCAAAGACGAATGTTGTGGTAACAGAAATACACAGAGCCTACAAGTGCCCGTGCATATGGAGCGTTGTTGTTTGGACAAGTGATAGTACAGTGTACGTGAAAACAATGTCAGTATGTCAGAGTATACTAAGTTGTTTGATGCTGATACACGTAGCCCGTCCGTACGATATACATATGTTTACTGTCGGCTCTCGAACCTGATGAGGGAATTAATGAGGACAATTTGGAATATGTCTTTTCGGGAGCTCGAGCGAGCTATGATGGTGGTGGATTGGACGTCATGTTGATGACAGTATGATATCCGTTGGGGTTTCAAGACTCCCTCATCGACCATCTGGCGCCTAAATTTTGTTTTAATTAGAGAGCGCTAGAACACCAAGGTTTGACGTCGGAAGGCTACGAACGCATCCGATAGAGCCTCCCAAGAACTTTCTGAAAATTCGACGCCCCCTGCACTAACGATAGAAGAACAGAAGCGTTGTAAAAAAGCTATCAAAGAAGCAACCACTGATGTGCTGGGTTTTACGACACTACTGCCCACGAGTGCAGGCAGGCCCACACAGCTAAGCAAGACGTCTACGAGGCAATGCTGCCTCGAAAGACCAGAGCCGTTCGTGAGCTGTACAAACAGAAAAGGAGAGAAGAGAACCGGCTTCTCAAAAAACAAAAAAGAAGGAGGAGATGACGAGGTGTTACAGCAGGTAAAACAGCTATTCAGTGAATACAAACTCCCGACCGAAGCCTGCCGAAACGAGAATGGACTACTTGTAGTAGAGTCACCGTCAGAATTATTTCTGCAGCGAACGCCTCATAACAATCCGTATCAAGGGTACACTGGGGGATATCACCCTAATATGCGTGCACGCTACACTTTGATCTTAGCCATAAGGCCGAGAAGCGAGGGCGCCGTGGCGCAGTGGTTAGTGTGTTGGACTCTGGCGCACCATGAGCGAGTTCGGATCCCGATAACACCAACGCCATCGAAAGTTTATTTCGCGACGTTCCTCCTCGGCGGGGTACTGGCAAAACCCCCCGTAGTAAACTTGCCATGAAAAAGCTTCTCGACTCACGGCGTTCGGAATCGGCATCAAAAACTGTAGGTCCCTTTCACCTGTGTGAAAAAGAAATCACACACAACATGGGTGATTGAGAGAAGCTTGGCTCCGGTCCTTCATGGGCTGTAACGCCACCAAAGAAGAAGATGCGTGCACGCAACCACAGAAGATAAAATATGACCGACTCAAGGATGACTTTTATGATCTCCTGGACCGAACATACGCCCGCCCCATGCCCCTGTTATGACACCAAAATCGTACTAGGAGATTTCAACGCAAAGCTGGGCAAAGAAGACATATTTATATCGATCATAGGAAAGCGTAGCCTCCATAACACCACATCCGACAACGGATTTAGGCTAATTGATTTCCTAACGGTGCGTAACCTCATTGTAGCAAGCACACGATTCCCCCATCTCAACATCCACAAGGGTACCTGGCGGTCTTTTGATCAATCGACCACCAACCAGATTGATCACATTGCGATCGACGCCAGGCACTCCTCCAGTATTCTCAACTTACGAACCTTCCGAGGAGCCAACATCGACTCGGACCACTACCTTGTTGTAGCCAAGGTACGAATGCTTAGGAGTCGAGTAGGACAATGCCAGTTTGACGTCGAAAAGCTACAATCGCAAGCGACTGCCAAAATCTTTGCCGATCATATCTTCTTCAACCTCTCGCAAAATCCGCCAACAGCAGCGCAAACAATAGAGCAGGAATGGGCGCATTGCCAGAGCGCCGTCAGAGGCGCTGCCTCAAAGGTGCTGGGTTTCAAACCGCCACCACCTAGAAACTGCTGGTTCGATGAATAATGCATACAAGCTCATGCAGCAAAACAGGAGGCATATAAAGCCACTCTGCAACGACGGACGAGAGCTGCTCGCGAAATCTATGAGCAGAAAGAGAGAGGAACACACGCTTCTCATAAGAAAGAAGAGAGAACACGGAAAACGTGAGATCGAGGAGATGGGGAGATGCTTCCGCAGGAATGACGCCCGGAAGTTTTACAATAAGGTAAAACGAACATGCCATGGCTACAAAGCCAGAGCGGTAGACTGCGGGGATGAAAACGGAGAACTGGTAGTGGAATCACTGTCGATGCTGAGGATTTGGCAAGACCACTTCTGCAAATCGTATAATGGCGGTGACAGACAAGTTACCGCTGTCAGGCAGAACGACGATGTAAGAGAATTCCGTCCACCCGACCTAGACGAAGTCAAAATAGCGAGCGCAGACGGCCTGTCTGCTGAGCGGCTGGAGATGAGCTGGTAAGGTGCATGCACCATGGTCAGAGGAAAGCATGCCTGATGAACGAAACTCAGCATCGTTTGTCCGGTCCATAAGAAAGAAGACTCTTATAACTGCGCCAAATATAGGGGAATAACTCTCCTTAACATGTCCTAAAAGATCTTCTCTGCCGTGCTGTGTGAACGCTTGAAACCATTCGTAGACAATTTGATAGTTTCCTATAAATGTGGATTCAGGCGGGTAAAAACCACGATACACCAAATATTGATACTGCGGCAGATCTTGGGAAAAACCCATGAAATTGAGGTCGACACACGCCACTTTTTCGTCGATTTTAAAGCCGTATCTGACAGTGTCTATAGGGACGAACTAGAGTCATGCTATGTTTGTACAGGTTGTGCAGAAAATTCTCGCTGCTCCATTAACGTCGTTAGGAAGTTAACCGAGACCTTCGATGTCACAAAGATTCAGACAGAGCGACGCACTGTCATGTGATTTTTTCAACATCACGATTGAAAAGATCGTGCGGTATTCACTGGCCAATACAGGAGGCACGATCTACTTTAAGTCTGAACAATTGCTCGCATACGATGATGACATTGACGTGATTGGGAGAACGTAGCGAAACCACAATGCAGCTTTTGTGATCATTAAAGCAAAAGCGGCTAAAGTGGGTCCTAAGGTAAACGAGGGCCAAACCAAATATATGCTGTCGTTAAAAAAGATGCACAACACCGACGTATTGGCCAGAACGTCACTATTGGCAGCTGTAACTTTGACCTCGGCTGAGTGGTAACAAGCGGCAACGACACAAGCGCTAAGATTAGACGCAGAATAACTCTTGCCAACCGTTGTTTCTTCGGGCTCGAGAGGCCATTGATTAGTAGAGCCCTCTCTCGGAAAACTAAAGTGACCCTTTATAAAACCTTAATCATCCCGGTCGTCCTCTACGACGCACAGGCTTGGACCCTATCAAAAATGGTTGAAGAGGCCATCGGTCATTTCGAGAGGAAAATTCTGCGTACAATCTTCGGTCCCCTTTGTGTTGACGGAAAGTGGAGGAAAAGATTCAACGAAGAACTGCCGCTCCACAGCGACATCAGCTTAGTCTAACGTCTACGGTTCCAAAGTCTAAGATGGCTAGGCTTTGTAGAGCGAATAGACAGCATAGCTCCGGTCTTCGACTTCGACCCCAAGGGACGGCTTTGCTGAGAACGGCCGCATCTAAAATTGCGCACACAGGTAGAAAGGTACCTTAAAATATCGCATCCCAACAATCACCGCAGTAAAAGGCGTTTCACTTTGAATTTGTATGTCTCACCATTAAATCGCAGAATGTTATCGCTCTAGTTGGTGTTTCACTTTGATTTTTTTAACTTCCCAGTAGGAAGTTATTGTAATGGGGCCGATTTTGCGAATTCCAAATGTTGACATATCTCCACGTTTCAAGGTCACCAGTATCTAAATCCAAGGTTTTTGTAGAGATGGTATGTACGTATGTGCGCATGTGCGTACCGGAGTTTTCGCCATAAGATTGGGTTCATTCCACGCGTAATTACGCAACTTAGAACTAAGTAAGTTGTCAGCAAAATCGGTCCAGCCGTTTTTTGTTAGAAATTAAATACAAAAGTAAGAAATATGCAAGAAAATTAACAACACGCGGTCCTCCATCTAAGTACTAACCGCACCCGACGCTGGTTGATTGCAGTGATCGGACGACAGCCGATGCATATAAGATTGCTCGAACAGTGTTGTGGTTGGGTTAGGAAACGCACACTTATGAGCTGCTCGTGATTGCGCACTACCCAACGAGCAATTATTAAACGCACGCGCTCATGAGTAATTGGCTGTGAGCATTTTTATTTTCGCTCACGAACACCAGTGTGTGTGCATTTATAGAACTCACCCTTGTGCGCACTGCATATGTTCGTTAAAGAGAACGCAGACTTACGTGCACTCTGTAGGGTGGGTTCTGTTTAACGCACATATGTATGAAGTACGCACAGGGGTGAGTTTCCATAAATGCACACACTAGCGTCACTTGAACATTTTTTTTTATTTTCCTTTTTTATAATATCTTAGGTTAGGTTGACGTGGTAGGCGTAAGCCACACTTAGGCCGAAACCGGCCCATTGTGATACCACCTGGATCAGGTTACCCTGATCCGCTACCCGGGAACCAACCGGTGCTTCTAATAAAGCGGTGGAGTTGAGCTATTTTTTGGTTTGCTAGCTCACTCAGATTGTCGAAGAAGGGCGCGCCGAGGTAAATCCTCCTGCGATTCGCAAAAGAGGGACATGAGCAGAGGAGATGGTGTATTGATTTCTCCTCCTCCTCGTCCATGCAGCCGCGACAGAAGTCATTGTAGGGTAGCCCCAGTCTGGCGGCGTGTTTTCCAACGGTGCAGTGACCTGTAATGACCCCCACTAGGGTGCTTAAGGTTGCCCTTTTGGTTGCCACCAGGTCCCTGGTTCGTCCTAAGTTTAACTTAGGCCACAATTGTTTGGTGATAAAGTCGATATTGCTCTCATTCCATTGGAGATTGGTCTCCTCTATGGTTTGAAGCTTTATCATGTGCTTTACCGTACTTATTGGTGTTTCTAGGTACCCGAGGGTAGGTAGGCTGAGTGTGCTTGACCCTAACCATGCGAGTTCGTCGGCCGCGCAGTTTCCTGGAATATCCCTATGCCCGGAAACCCACAGTATTTTAATGTTGAACTGTTCAGCCATCTCATCTAGAGATAGGCGACAGTTAATGGATGTTTTTGATTTGTGGGTTACCGCTGCCAGGGATTTTATCGCAGATTGGCTATCCGTGCAAATGATAATATCCTTTGTGGATATTACATTGATCCTGAGCCATGCCAGGGCCTCCGTTATCGCAGTTATTTCTGCCTGAAACACACTACAGTAATTTGGGAGTCTAAATGATAGGTTGAGGTTTAGTTCCTTGGAGTAGACCCCACTACCTACACCCGACTCCATTTTAGAGCCATCGGTATAGAGGGAGATCGAGTCCTTTGGTATGACTTTCCCTTCAGCCCATTCCTCCCTGGATGGAAAGACAACTTCGAAGTTCCTGGTGAACACATTCTGCGGGTTGATGTAGTCAGTGTCCATGGGTACTTTGAAGTGTTTTAGAATAGAGGTGTGGCCTTTTTGAGATGTGGGCCATTTTCTTATGCTCCTCATCCTTAGGGCCGCGCATGCAGCAACTTACTTGCTGAAAAGGTTTAATGGTGGAAGATGTAGTAGAACATTTAAGGCCTCCGTGGGGGTTGATCTGATCCCTCCGCTTATATATAAGCTGGCTGATCTTTGTACCTTCCCCAGAAGGTTTCGATTGACTGCTTTGTCCAGAGCAGTCCACCAGACTACGACACCATACAGGAGGATAGGCCTTATGACTGCTGTGTAAAGCCAGTACATAATGCTTGGTTGGAGACCCCACCTCCTGCCCACTACTTTCTTACAGCTGTAGAGGGCAACAGTTGTTTTCTTGATCCGATCAAGAATGTTGGGTTTCCAATTCAGCCTCCTGTCAAGAACTAGGCCTAGATATTTAGCCTGTTCTTTGATTGTTAGTTGAGTTCCACCCAGCCTCGGTGGGTTGAGGGGCGGAATTTTATATTTGTTAGTGAACAGTACTAGATCGGTCTTCTTTGGGTTCACCCCAAGTCCACAGTACCGTGTCCAGGTTTCTACTGTATGTAGTGCACTCTGCATAAGGTCGCATAGAGTGCTGGGAAATTTTCCTGTGACGGCAATAGCAATGTACATCGAGCTTAATGCCAACAACACGCATTGTACTGACCGCACCCGATGCTGGTTGATTGCGGAGATCGGACGAGAACCGATTACCCATTAATCGTCGAAGAATCCTACCGCAGCTAACAAAAAGAGCTAGTGGCTTTGAAACACCTGAACAGATCTTCACAAATTGTAGCTAAGAACCATTTCGATCACGTTAGCTTTCAAAAACATAAAAAGGCATCATAATCGGTCCATTCGTCCAGGAGTTAGGATGCCACAGACACACACACAGACGCCTCAAATTTATAACACCCCTCTTTTGGCGTCGGGAGCTAAAAAAAAAAAATATAGAACTAAATGGATAATTTCACTGGGAAGTTAGTCGTGTGGGCCTTGCGGGTCGCACCTAGACCACATTTTTTAACCTCGGAGTTATGTTCACCGTTTCCAAGGTTGGGGACCTAAGTTTTCGAGTTGAACTTTACATTGTTCCTCGCCTAAGCGTTTTACTTTGAATTTCTGCGACTTTTGATTTGTGCTAACAAGCACCTCAAGACAATAGCTCTGCTCGCATTACCCTAGTCTATCCCAAGTCGAAGTGAATCGTATCACAAAACAGCTGATGGCCTCACCTACCTCCTTCAAACCAACAATTATCGTGACTCAAGTCACGTACTATGCATTACCCTCACCATCCCGTGTCTAATTTTTCATTTCTCTAGTCGCGATAGATTTTATAAAAACCGTCAAGTTAACATGTCAAGATAGCAGTTGACCTCTTTTCCATCCCCATGCCCACTGCCAAGAGACAAGACTCCAATCATGGGATCGCGTCGTAACAACAATTCGTCTATAAATTACCCAACCTGGTCTCGGAGCACATCACTATACATAGCATCGTGGCATCCGGCAAATTGAGCTACAAATGCACGGATTTCTCTCATCCTCCCCATGCTCCCGCATCTCCTCACTTCCCGACCAGTTGACGACCTGGCTCACCATTGAAAGTTAATTAAGAAATACTTGTTTCGAATTCGCCATTTAATCATTCACTCCATGAACTCGCCAGAAAGACCTTATTAATCAGTCGCTGTCTCGTGATGTTTCGTTGTTGCTCCCTACTCTCCCCTTCTTGCTGCTGGTATTGCTTCCGCGTGGTCATTCATTTTGTAATGCATTACGATGCACCTTCATGAATAACCTTCCTTCCATTGCTTAAGAGAAAACAACAATAAAAAAAAAACGACAGAAACCAAGTGAAATCGAGTTCGAGACAAAGGGAACAAACACAACACCAAACAGCACACTCGTATAACCTCAAGGCCGAGAATTCTTTCGGTCTTGCTCTTTACGCATATTCAACAGTTTACACGCTTTTCGCCACTGCCACACTGCGTCCAATGTCCAAGAGAAGCAGAACGAAGAGGAGGTGGAATATACAGAACCTGAATTAAACAACGATAACGACAGTGCCGACTCTCGCATCTCTTGAAACAGGTACTATACCCGTATACTAAATAGATTCCGAAAATGGAATGTCTTCTTTCGGTTCCATCGTCGTCGTAGAGAAACGACAGTCTTTGACAGCGAATATTGCTATACGACGTGCATGGATCACAAGATCTCCCACAGCACGAGTACTCGGTAAGTGTAAGAGCTGTAAGCCGGGTCATTGGTAATCAGACTAGCAAATGGGAAAATCCCTGTCGTGAGTGCACAAGCTCTATTGTACACTGTCGCTCTGTAAGCGAGTTCTATTGTTGTACATATTGTGTCGTTTCACCGTGTCCATTCGTCTGTTCATCACTTTGCAAGTGTGTGCCTATGCCGCGGGCCAAATGAGCAATGGGCGACGTGGAAACAAGTCGATTAATTCGTGACTTGAGCTGAAGGATTAGGCAATCGAATGTGTTGGCTATGTTTTGAGGATACATTGTTGGATTGGTGGCCTTTTGTTCGATATCGTCCGGGTGGAACGGCGAGAGTGATGAATGCGCTTACTGGAGGGAAATTGGGACTTAATCGGTCTTTGAATGATTGATAGAAACAGATTCACTTTCATCGAACCGGTGAGCAGGTATTATAGGTGTTACTATGGCGGATAAATAGAAAGTTGAAGATTGTGACCCTAATTAACTGATCTTGTGTCTATTGACGTAGGTGGAAAGCTTACGTCATACTGTTGTCTGCTTTCTATCTATTACTTGCTAAATACAATTAACTCCCCGCTAATGGCTAATCTGCTTTTCTGGGCAGCTCGACTACCCATTCCACCATCTGGTTTGCTACCTTGCTTGGTCTTCATACCGGACTGACGGTCCACCTGTTTCTTCTTCTTAACGGGCGCTACAGTTCGGGGTGAATCTGGGCCTCGACTAACATGCCCCTCCAACTAGCACGATATTTTGCTAGCCTTTTCCATTGCCACACACCCAGTTGGCTGAGGCCGTCCTCTGCTTCGTCCCTCAGGGTTGGATTCAAAGACTCTCCGGGCCGGAGCTGTGGTGTCCATTCGCTCTACATGGCACAGCCATCTTAGGCGTTGAATCCGTAGACGCCTGACTAGGCTCATGTCGCTGTACAGCCCGTAAAGTTCGTGGTTGAATCTTTTCCTCCATCCCCCGTCTGCGTTTTATAGGCCCGAAAATCACGCGCAAAATCTTTCTCTCGAACCGACCAAGGGCCTCTTCATCCGCTTTTGATAGTGTCCATGCTTCTGCGCCGTATAGCAGGATCGGGTTGATAAGGGTCTTATATAGAGTCAACTTTGTCGTTCGGGAGAGGGCTCTATTACTCAATTGCCTCCTGAGCCCAAAGAAGAGTGATTCTGCGTTTGATTTCGGAACTGATATCGTTGTTCCAGGTCACTGCGAAGCCAAGCTAGACGAAGTCCTTAACTACCTCTGGCTACTACTGGCTCTTCGTCTCTGTCTCACTGGCCTTCCGCGTGCCTTACTGGCCCTCCGTGTCTAATTTACTGACCCTCCGTGTCTGCCTTACTGGCGATCGGTGACTGTCTTACTGACCTTCTGTGCCTGTCTTACTGGCCATCCTTGTCTGTCTTACTGGCCATCCTTGTCTGTCTCACTGGCCTTCCGTCTCTGTCTTACTTGTACTCGGTGTCTGTCTTACTGGCCCTTCGTGTTTGACTTACTGGCTCTCCGTGCCTGTCTTACTGGCCTTCCGTGTCTGTCTTACTGGCCATCCGTGTCTGGCTTACTGGCTCTAAGTTTCTGTCTTACTGACCTTCCGTGCCTGTCTTACTGGCCTTCCGTGTCTATCTTACTGACCCTCGATGTCTGTCTTACTGGCTTTCCGTGTCTGTTTTACTGACCCTCCGTGTATGTCTTATTGTTTCTCGGTGTCTGGCTTACTGACCATGTATGTCTTATTGGCCATCCGTGTCTGACTTGCTGGCTGTCCGCGCCTGTCTAACTGACCTTCCGTGCCTGTCTCACTGGCCTTCCGTGTCTGTTTTACTGGTCCTCCTTTCCTGTCTTACTGGCCTTTCATGTCTGTCTTACTGGACATCCGTGTTTGTCTTTTTGGCCCTGAGTGTCTGTCTTACCGGTCCTCCGTGCCTGTCTTATTGGCCTGCCGTGTCTGTCTTACTGGCCATCCGTGTCTGTTGTCTGTCTCACCGGCCCTCCGGGTCTATCTTACTGACTTTTCGTGTCTCTCTTGCTGGTCCTCTGTGTGTCTTACTGGTCCTCTGTGTGTCTTACTGGTCCTCCGTGTCTTACTGGTCCTTTGTGTCTTACTGGTTTTTCGTGTCTTACTGGTCCTCCGTATCTTACTGCTCGCTCGTGTCGCACTGCCCCACTGCATCTTACTGGTCTTCCGTGTCTTACTAGTCTTCTCTACCTTACTGACCCTCCGTGTATGTCTTATTGATTCTCGGTGTCTGGCTTACTGACCATGTATGTCTTATTGGCCATCCGTGTCTGACTTGCTGGCTGTCCGCGCCTGTCTAACTGACCTTCCGTGCCTGTCTCACTGGCCTTCCGTGTCTGTTTTACTGGTCCTCCTTTCCTGTCTTACTGGCCTTTCATGCCTGTCTTACTGGACATCCGTGTATGTCTTTTTGGCCCTGAGTGTCTGTCTTACCGGTCCTCCGTGCCTGTCTTACTGGCCTGGCGTGTCTGTCTTACTGGCCTGGCGTGTCTGTCTTACTGGCCATCCGTGTCTGTTGTCTGTCTCACCGGCCCTCCGGGTCTATCTTACTGACTTTTCGTGTCTCTCTTGCTGGTCTTACTACATGTCTGTTTTACAGGCCCTCCATGCTTGTCTTACTAGTCCTCCGTGTCTTACTGGTCCTTTGTGTCTTTCTGGTTCTTCGTGTCTTACTGGTCCTCCGTATCTTACTGCTCGCCCGTGTCGCACTGGCCCACTGCATCTTACTGGTCTTCCGTGTCTTACTAGTCTTCTCTACCTTACTGACCATCCGTGTCTTACTTTCTGGCCTGCTTGACCTTTTATGGTCTTTATCGTCTGGATCTTTCGCCTAGTTCTCAACGTTTTTCCCACTACTAAGTCAAGTGAGCTCGGCTGCTTCTTGAGTACTCAGCTGTTTCGCCGACTCAACTGATGTCATTCCCCAGCTCGCGAGCTCGATGCCTCAATCTTTATTCGCCGCTTCAAATAGATTGTCGTTGACCTTCACTTGTACACTGATCTATTCGCGAAGTCAAAGAAACCGCTAAATACTAGAGAATGCAACCTTGTTTCACTTCACGTCCATTAGTCAGCGGATGTCGTGGATTAATTCCCACCATCGTGGCTACTCCCAATTCGAAATGCCACCGAAAGCATTTGGTAAACTTTCAACGTCAAAGAAAACAGAAGCATTATCCTAGAGCAGAGCAGCAGCTTCACTTCCTTCAAAAAAGTCACGCGTCGTGGCAGCATTACTTATTTATTTCCTCTGTACTCGAAAAACTTGTCCAGCAACACACCCCTCCAAGTGTTATTTTCGGATTTTTTCTTATTTTCTGTTCCTCTCTGCCGATGTGGTCCACACCAAGACCGGTTATAAGAGGCCGGCTCTCCAGCACATACACGAGATCTACAATAGCAACAGCCAGCGACTGATTTCGTCATCGAAAGGGGCTAAGGAAGCAGTACCGAACCCGATTGAAACCTCACATACGACTACGATCGACTACCCGACCGCCTAATTTATATAAATCAACATGAAGCAGCCAAATCAAGGTGGCGGGGAGGGCGCAAAGCAGAGGAGAAGAAAAAAAGAGCGAAAAAGCTTAACACATAATCGCAACGAGTTTTCGGTTGTTGTCGTCGTCATCGCCATCGTCGTCGTCGTTGGATATTTAAATTTGTTTCAATTGAATCTTGATCGAACGAAAACGAACGGAGTGCGAGCAGCGAGCAAGCCAGCAAGGCCTTACGACGCGACGCCGCCACACTTAAGGGAGAGGTCACGTTCCACAAGTGATTTCGAACCGAAACTACCAACCGAGAGTGTTTTGATAAAAATGATACGCGCGACTATTGCGACTTGTACCTGCCGCTCGGTCGATGATTATGAATTCAAATCGAACGCTAGGCCGCTGACACGCATTGTCCTAATTTCTTTCTTCACTTCTTTGCTCTTCGACTAGTCGTCAGCCACAATAACAGGTTCGTGCTTAGATCAATTATACTAAAAGTGGCCATATCGGGGACGAATGAGCATGATCGTACACTACTAGAACGAGGAAACGATCGCATACTATGGCGCTCTCTACTGGGAAATTGGAGAAAGTTGTTTTGCTTTTTTGTTAGTAGCTATGTAGAAGGATGTTTCGGATTGCAAGCGTGCAATGCACAGGTGGTGATCCATGGATCGACCGGTTGGCAGTTTGGTTATTCGTTCGCAAACTTGAATACAGACAATCGTACGATTACCCAAGATCTAGCTGGGCTCGTTTGGCAACAATTATTTGCTGAATCTCTCCTCGCGGTCTTCAGTGATGCTCGAGTGGCAAATAATTCAAATTCATGTTGGTTCCTTGGGTAATTAGAGGGAACAGACAACCAACCGCAGGGTGATACCTACGTATCTGTGTGATGCAACACACTGAATTGGAATGGATTGTGGACATTGTGTATACTTTGCTCGAGTTTTATCGACACTGTGGTTGTGGATGGAGTCTGGTTGCCGATTGATTTATGATTCGCATGGTGTTGGATGTGTTTTATAGCGAATCTCGTGCCGCAAAGGCCAAAATGTTCGCCTTTATGGGATGTTTGATTACGCAAGACGCTACGTAGCTCGTAAGAGCCCTCATGCCTATGCCACAATGCTACTACACGGCGCGGCGACAGCGCAACTACAAACGCCGTAGCTGTCAAATCCATATTCATTCAATGGAATTATATGGAGTAAGTCACATAGGCACGTATGTAGTCGTGTCGCAGCGCTGTAATTTCGAAAAATTGAAAAACTGTCGCAACTACACGGCGTTTTCCCATTTCGAATTCGACATTGGAGGAATACGTTTGATAACTTGGTCTAACCCACCACCATCTTCTGACTTTTGTTTTCGCTTTTAACTTTTTATAGGCTAAAGCAATCGCACATGTTAGCAATAATGTTTTTTTCAAATTATTTTGATCCATTTATAACCTAAATTCAGTTTCAATCTTCGAATTTTTTACTGATGCCAACTTCACTCTATAGAATTCACCACCAACTTCACTCACAGAAGTACCCTGCTGTCAAAAAAAACTCCGATGAAAGTCGCTACATTGTGTGTTGACTGAACTACTTTACAACCACAGCAAACGCCAGCGTTTGTAGTTGCGCTGTCGCCGCGCCGTGTAGTAGCATTGTGACACAGGCATCAGAATTGGCGGTTTTCAGTTGGAGTTCTAAATATCAGTCATAAATCATGAGCTCGGCTCGTGTGTATCGGTTTAAAGTACATACTTCCCACTTGATCGCTTCTCGCCACTTGGAGCTCGTTGAGTCTTCAATCACTTGCCTTTGCTTGTTTTTGTTTTTCCTCTTATTCTTTCCGTTCAATCAATGTCTTTTTCGGGGCGGAGAGCTTTCCTGGTCTACCTGTTCTATGAGTAAACATAATTCAAATGATTTACTTGCCACTTGAGATAAGCCTCTGGTGACTAGAGATACTTGAAAGGGATTTTGTTTTCAGATCTTTTTGACGCTTCCGTTCATTACCTTAAGCTTAAGTTAGAGACCTTATACATAGAGGATGAGAAAGGCAAATAGTAGTCACTCGAATGAGCGGATTATCGGTGGCTTATGTGAAGCTTTGTAGATATGCAAGAAAGTTACAGCGAGTGAGAGCCTTCTAACCAGTGTTTTCTCACAGAGCTATCGAGCTGCAGAGTAAAATTAATTTGACTTTAGTCCAAGTGATGAGTCTCATAGGTTAGGTTAGGTTAGGCTTCCCTCTTAGACCAGGATGGGTCCATTGTGCTGAAATTCGATAGTTTGTTGATCTCCGTTTCGGATACATCAATTAGTTTATTAAATAAGTATTCTCCAAGAAATCGTCTTCTTGAGGAGGCTTCGTCTTCCTCATCATGACACCTGCCGCAATAGTCGTTATATGGCAGTCCTAATCTTGCGGCATGTTTTGCTAAAGCGCAAAGTCCTATTGGGACTCCGATTAGGCTGCTTATATACTGCCTGTGTATTTTTAGCAGGCTTGTGGTTCTACGTTGGCAGTGCGTGGTCCAGGTTTGTCTTTCGTAGTTGCATTACTACAAATGGTAAGTGTGTTACTGTTACACACCAAAAGGTGTGTTTTCATTGTAGGCATTTTTAGGGCAATTATAAGTGTGTTATTATGAAAGCACACAAAAAGGGAAATTCCCCAACTATATGAAACCTTGCTAGAAAGCAAATTGCGACCCGGACCCATGGTGTTATAGTTAACACAGATTCATCTAGACCTCGATCTCCAACCATTCATCGCTTCGAGGCTCTTCAAGTCCGAAACAATGTTTTTTGTTTTTTGTTTGATTGAATTTATTGTTTCTTTTTGTTGTGAAGCAACATCATGATGGACACGGACATGTCCATTTTGAACTCGAACTGGGTTGAGAGTCAAGTGTGTTAACCATTACGCCATGAACCCAACTCGCAAATTATTTTCTGGCAAGGTTGCATATACATATATATGTAGTATGGACATTTTCCTTTTATTTGATTGATTGATCCATAGTGTGTTAATTGTTAATAAATGTGTCGCTGCAACATACTTAAGGTGTCGTTTGAGTTTTTATTCATAACACGCAATAGAACGTGTTATAGCGAATAAGTGTCCCATTTTCAAAGATCAAACGTGTTAAGTGACACACTTAATCTTGAACTGTGTCGATTGACACACTTGCTGCTTCTTGTTTAACACACTAGCATTTGCAATGATGTGTCAAGGTCATAGCATCTCTCATTGACCTGTTGCAGTGCCCGGTTCGTGACTATATATTTTTGCGTTTCCATTGGTGGATGGGTTTAATAGTCGAGAGCTCCAGTGTGGTGCTCATTTTGGCTAGTTCGTCTGCTTCACAGTTAACCGGTATGTCACTATGCCCAGATACCCAGCACAACGTAACAGCACATCTGCTCGATAAATCATTTTGCGGCAGAGCCTAACCAATGTTGATCTTATTATTGGTGATTCGAGTGCTTTTATTGCCGCCTGACTGTCTGTGATTGATTGGCTGATTTTTAGGGCCGGTGCTAGACACCAGCACCCACACGATTGCCTGTCCTGGACCCGTTTGTGTATATTTCCATTCACGAGCGTCTCTCGTATGTCTTTATACGGTTTGCTTTGGTACATGGGCTTGCCCGCATTGCTCATCAATCCAGGAGTTTCTAGTTGGCTGTGGTTTGAAACCCAACACATCAGAGGCAGCGTCTCTGGGTGGGTAAAAGGGAAGGTTTGTAGGGGATGTAGTTCTCGTTGCAGAGGGTTTTTGCGCGATGTATGCAGGACGGTATATTTGTGTTTTATGTTAGTCTGATCGAGTTAATTATGTTGTAGTCTTTGTAGGTTAGGTTGGAATGGACTGGTAACGTGCATTTTTGATCGTTGGCATGTTGGATTCGAGTTACAAATGATTGATGGGAGTTGTGAGGTAGGCTTTAAGAGACTTTCTGATGGCGCTGTTGTAGATGGTTTCGATTTTGCTCAAGTGTGAGTTGGCAGACCATATCGGCTTTTGCTGGTGATAATGGACTGGATAATGGTGAGAGTTTCACAGAGACTGTTGTAAGCTATAAGGAAGAGAGGGACGGAGGGTGGTGAACCTTGGGGAATGCAGTTGAAGAGGGGGGGGGTATGGGGATGAGAGAGAGTTACCAATGCGGACAGAGATTTTCCGGTTAGACATGAATTGGAAGATATATGTATCTAATGATGTTGGGACCCAGCTTCCATGATTTAAGTTGGTTGATAATAGTGTGGATACCTATTTTATCAAAGGCTATGACAAAATCAAAGGAGATAAGGGAGATGTGGCTTATTCTGTTTAAGCAACTGGTCATTTGGTGGCCTTAGAACAGTGCAGTCTCGTTCACAGATTTGCCTTTATTGAAGCCCAACTGGTGACTACTGAGGAGTTTGTTATAGCTGACAAGCCACCAGAGTCTGTTGGCAATTATTTTGTCAAGCCCTTTGGCGCAGCAGAGGATGGGTCTGTATGATTCAGTGAGGGTTTTGTTAGGTTTCCGGTTTTAGGATGGGGATGATGGTGCTGTTTTTATATTGCTGTGGGATGTTGTTGTATATGTAGGTTGAGCAGTCTTGTTTTTAGAGGCTGGGATAGGTTAGAATCATAGAGTGGGATAAACGGTCATTAGCGGGGGTTTCCCCTTTCAATTTGTCTAATTCTATTGGTATGATATCGATATCACCTATGATGAAGCATAGGTTTGGAGGATGGATTGGTTTGCACCTATCAGTTTTATCGCGCGGCTTTGTATTCTATCTAGTAGGTGCAATGAGGTCTTGGATGCACCGGACTAAACATGAGTGTTAAACTCTAATTTAGGGCGAATGAACGCCTTATAGATTGTAGCCAGATCTAAGGGTGAGAAATATTTCTTGAAACTGTATAAGAAGCCTAGGAATTTCGCAGCATTCTTAGCGACACTGAATATGTGGTCGCTCCAATTAAGATTGTGAGCAACACACATACCCAGGATGGAAGATGCAAGTGCCATTCATGGATATTGGCTGCGGGATAGTTACGCGCTTAACGACAGGAGGCAGCATTGTGTTTTGGATGCATTCAATTCCACTCTATTGTTTTTACCCCATTGGATGATGTTGTGGATATCGGAATTTAATGAGCATAACATTCGCTGCCGCTCACTATCACTATCAACAGCCGAAGCGCACTGTCGTAAAGTAGTGAACAAATATGAGCAACTGTCGTCAGGGAAGGAGTGAATCGAATTAGAAGTGGCAGACAAGAGACCATTTATAAAAATGAGAAAGAGTATCGGAGACAAAACGGAGCCCTGGGGAACACCAGCATTTACAAAGTCGGTATCAGACTTCAATCCGTCAAAAACAACTTGAATTGAACGATTCGAAAGGTAGCTTCTAATCCATTGAAGAGGAGATTCATCGATCCCGAAAGCACACATTTTCGACAAAAGGGCTTCATGCCAAACCCTGTCAAATGCTTTCGAAATATCCAGTGCAACAATTTTGCTTTCACCTGCTTGGTGAAGCGAGCGATTCCACTTTTCGGCGAGATATGCCATCAGATCACCAGTGGATCTGTTGCTTCGGAAACCGTATTGGCGGCCATTGAGGAGTTTCCGTTATTCAAGGTATTTCATAAGCTTACGGTTACTCAGCGTTTCCATGACCTTGGAAAGAAGGGACCTTAGTGTTATGGGTCGGTAGTTGGAGGGAGAAGATGATTCGCTTTTTTTGGGTATAGGCTAGACAAATGCGGTTTTCCACATACTCGGAAAGAGCCCAGAAGAGTAGGAAAGGTGAAAAAGCTTACGCAGTAGTTTTGCCAGTGTAGAAGAACACCTCTTCAGAACTGGAACAACATCATCATCATCTGGAACAGCAGATTTGTGTATGTCGATGTCCTTAAGAAACCTTGCGACTGTACAAGTGAGGAAGTGGATTAGTCCCATGGTGCAATTGACGCACTCTAGTTTAGGCGGAGTCAAAGTACAAGCTGGGAGCTGAGAACTGGCTGCGAAGTGAGCAGCAAGTAGGTTAGCTTTGTCTAAGGTGATGACAGCTGGAATGTGGATGAGCATCAGTATAGACGACGTAGTTGAGTTTTTTTACGTTTTTTACCAACGAAAGGCCAGGAACTTTTGCTACGTTTGGGACATTAAAGGATTTTAGGCCTTAGTTTTTGGGCGGATTGGAATTTAACGTCGAATGTGGGTGTTGCAGCGATTTCTGGCTCGTATGTACTTTTTTCGGTTTTTCTCAGAACTGTTTGCCTTAGGCCCGAAAGCTAAGCTCCCTGAGTCTAATAGCCCCTTTGCAGCTCAAGTCAAACCACGTATTATCCTTTGGCCTCTTGCTTTTAATCTTGCTAGGAATAAAATTTGCCATGCCGATTCGGATAACATTTGCGATAATATCAGTTGCGGCGTCCACGTCGTTGTCGAGGAAGCACAACGATCAGCTAAAGATCCGAAAGAAATTGTTAAGGCCGCACCAATTGGCTTTCTCCCATAATATTCTCTTAGAAGCTTTTTCGTTAACTGGGCGGTGGGAGTTCGAGAATTCAGCTGATATCACACAGTGGTCGGATGAGTCTAGAGGCGACAATACATCGATCGTGTTAGGCTGGGATGTAAGAAACAAGCACAGTGTGCTGGCGGTATGACCAGCAACATCGGGGATACGTGACGGCTCATTCACAAGTTGAGTTAATTGATGTCTGTCCAGAATGTCCAAGCCACTGAGGATGGTGTACATGAAAACGATATCAGTGCAAGGCAACAGGGAAACAATTCTTTGGATGATTGCATTCCTGTTCCTGGTGTCATATTTGTCTAGCAGTTCCCGATACTTACTTACTTATCAGGCCTGCGATCCCTGGAGGATCTGAGCCTGAGCTATAGCTGCCTTCCATCCTTGACGGTCCCGGGCACGCTGCTTCCAGTTGTCAAGACCAATGTGTCTTACATCCGCGATTACTTGGTCTTTATACCGGAGGTTCGGTCTTCCTCTTCTTCTCGAACCAGGAGGCTCGGAGTCGAAGACCCTCTTAGCTGGAGCGTTGATGTCCATGCGCTCGATGTGGCCGAGCCAGTGTAGTCGACGGATTCTTGCCTTCCGGACTGCATCCACATCTTGGTACAGCTCGTAGAGTTCGCGGTTCTGTCTTCTTCTCCATTCACCTTCCTCACAGACAGGACCAAATATCCGGCGCAGAATTTTTCTTTCGAAAGAACCCAAAATCAGCTCCGCTGTTCTGCCTATCGTCCAGCTTTCGGCTCCGTACAGCAAGACTGGCAGAATGAGCGTTTTGTAAAGCATGACTTTGGTCTTTCGAGTGAGGAGTTTTGACCCCAGTTGTTTGGACAAGCAGTAGCAGCGGTTGCCAAGGGCGATTCTACGCCGGATCTCCACTGTGGTGTCATTTGTGGAATTTACGTTTGCCCCGAGGTAGACAATCTTCTTATGTATGTATGTATGTTGGCGTTACAGTCCATGAAGGACCTGAGCCGAGCTTCTCTCAATCACCCATGTTATGTGTGATTTAATGTTCCCATAGGTGAAAGGGACCTACAGTTTATTGCCGGTTCCGAACGGCGAATTTCGAGAAGCTTTTCATGACAATTTTACTACAGGGGGTTTTGTCAGAACCCCGCTGAGGAGGAACTTCGTGAAAACACGTTCGATGACATGGCTGTGTCGGGGTTCGATCCCGTGTCATCGGCGTCAGAGGCCAACACACTACCCACTGCGCCACGGTGCTCTCAATCTCCTTAACTACCTCGAAATTGTAGCTGTCAATTGTTATATTTTGTCCAAGGTGGTGAGCGACGGATTGGTTTTTGCTTGACAGCATGTACTTTGTCTTGTCCTCATTGACCTTACCAACTCGTTTCGCCTGTTCTTCAATCGCCGTGAATGCTTCCACGATGCCACGGCGAGAACACGCGATGATATCGATATCATCCGCGTATCCTAGCAGCTGGACGGACTTGTAGAAGATAGTACCTTCCCCGTTGACGCCTATCCGTCGCACTATCTGCCCCAACACCAGGTTAAAGAAGTCACATGACAGCGCATCTCCTTGCCGAAATCCGGTGCATGTTTCAAACGGTTCCGAAGTCCTAGAACCGAGTTGCACGGTGCATCGGGTATTTTTTCGCGTGGCGCGACACAACTGGATCAGTTTTCCCGGGATTCCTAATTCGGCCATCGCACCAAACAGTCCTTCACGATGAATGCTGTCGTATGCGGCTTTGAAATCGATGAAAAGATGGTGTGTTTCGATTCGAAACTCGTTGGTCTTTTTCAGGATTTGTCGAAGTGTGAACATTTGGTCTATAGTCGATTTGCCGGGCCGGAAGCCGCACTGGTAGCTGCTGATTAGTGCGGTGCAAAATGGCTTTAGACGTTCACACAATACGCTGGACAGGATCTTGTATACGACATTGAGCAAGGATATACCTCTATAGTTCTTGCAAGAGGTAGGATCGCCTTTTTCGTCATCGGGCATACTTTCATCTCCCCAAATTCTGCAGATGATCTGGTACATGCTCCCTACCAAAACATCGCCGTCAGCCTTGAAGAGCTCTGATGACAAGCCATCTGAACCTGCGGCCTTGTTATTCCTCAGCTTCTGAATAGCTGTGTCGACTTCTTCGATGCTGGGTGGGAGGACTACTTCAGCGGCTGGAGTTGGGATTTCCTCGGTCCCTACCACTCCTCTTAAGCAGCTACTGGAAAAGCTGCTTAAATTCATCCACTATTCCCTGCGGGTCGGTGACAAGATTACCCTCGCAGTTTCGAAGAGCCTGAGTGCCCTTTTTGAAGCCTCCTGCAAGGCCTTTGGCTTTCTTGTAAAAGGCTCGTGTCTTATGCTTATCCCTAGATTCCTCGATATCCCTGAGCTGGGAGGCTGCGAAGATTCTTTTCTTTTGTCGCAGTAGTTTTTTCTCCTCCCTTCTTCTGGCTCGGTACTCTTCTTGCGTTACCCTGGTTTTCCTCTGCAGCGCCTTTTGGTACGCCTCGTCGGTTGCTGCCTTTTTCTGCTCACACTCGCCATCATACCACGGGTTTCTTGTCGGGGATGGTAGGTACCCTAAGGTGGTTTTGGCTACTTCCTGAATGGCTGAGCGGCAATGCAGCCACATATTATTGGCAATTGTGTTCGACGTCGGCATACCGTAGAGTCTTTCGCTCAGCTGCTCCCTGTAGACTCTGGCAACCTCCGGTGTGCTCAGGCGCCCAATGTCGAACCTCCTCCTGATGGGCTGGTGCAGCTTTCTGATATTGGACAGTCGAGCTCTGAATCTTGCTGCTACGAGGAAGTGGTCAGAGTCGACATTTGCCCCTCTGAATGTTCGCACATCCAGGATGTTTGACGCGTGCCTTGCGTCAATGAGCACATGGTCGATTTGGTTGGCGGTTCGACCGTCCGGAGATCGCCAGGTTGCTGTGTGGATTCGCTTGCGAGGGAATCTTGTGCTACTTATCACCGCATTACGAGCTGACGCAAAGTCCGTGAGTCGGAAGCCGTTATCTGTTGTTGTATCGTGGAGACTGTGCTTTCCGATCACTCCGCCAAGGGTGTTCTCCTTACCGATTTTGGCGTTGAAGTCCCCGAGTACGATTTTAACATCGCACTCCGGACAAACTCCGTAGGCTTTGTCCAGGAGGTCATAGAAGTCCTCCTTGATAGGGTCTTTAGCCTATTCGGCAGGGGCGATCACTTATGGGCTTAAAGTCGATGACCTTCGACCTTAACCGCTTTCCCACGACAAATCCGCATCCCAGTAAGTGCAACCTTTTGTGACAGCTGTAATAAATGTCGCAATTTTTCTTCCTAATCATACCGTTTCCTATCCAGCGTATTTCCTGGACCGCAGTAATATCCGCCTTGTACTGCGTGAGGATTCCTTCTAGTTTATGAGCAGCTCCGGGAGTGTACAGGGTTCTGACATTCCAGGAGCATACTCGCAAATCGTGTTCCTTTTTCGTGCGTTGTCGTCGTCGAGTATCCGTCCGTGTATACGAGGCATCTTGCTCATTCATAACTTTAAGTTTTTTTTTACGTGGGCGGATTGTTAGCCCGCCGCACAACCGCCATTCTAGTCGGGGTTTTGTCGCTGCATACGTTTGTTCACCTCCCAACGGTTGTTGAAGAGGCTATCCAGAGGGCGCCGCGAGGAGGCCGTATGTCAACTTGGCCCGGGCATTTAAACAGGGATCGTTGCTGGCATCTCGCCAGGTTGAGAGCGATCAACAACTTTACCCTGTATGTCCGGGCCCATGCCCTCTGAATGAAATTATTTTCCATTATTAACCGGAAGGATTGTACTTTCAAATAAAAGAAGAAATTTGAGAAAATATTCAGTCGTTTTTTAGGGTTCCGTACCCAAAGGTAAAACGGAACCCTATTACTAAGACTTCGCTGTCCGTCCGTCCGTCCGTCTGTCACCAGGCTGTATCTCATGAACCGTGATAGTTAGACAGTTGAAATTTTCACAGATGGTGTATTTCTGTTGCCGCTACCACGACAATAGTACAACAGACATGATTTTCATCCAAAAAATCCTGCCTGCAACCAAGATCTGTCATTCGATGAGGTAACATACATAGTCTCTTTCATATTTATATATACAGATGGTACGGAACCCTTCGTGCGCGAGTCCGACTCGCACTTGGCCGTTTTTTTTTTGTTTTTTTTTTATAGCGTTTTCAAAAAATGCCCTTTAGTTTCGTTTTTCAAGAGAAATGTTTGCCCCCTGACACATTACACCATCGTTCTATAACCATTATCGCTTTTATAAACCTTTCCTCTTCTCTCGTTCTACTTTACAGAAAGTTCCGGTGTGCCTCATACTGTCTACAAGGGAAATCACAAAAAATATACAAAAGAATGTTTAATTATTTACGATAAAAAAACAGGTGATATGACATTAGAGAAATTAAATCATAATATTCAGGTTAAGAAAACAAGGTAAGCATTGGTCGTTCGGGGTCTCTTAACGGTCTTCATTTCATGAATTTCGTTTGGTTTTATGGAATGTTTTAGAAGTGAAATGACAAACAAATCGGTTGGGCCAGCTCCGAAATTAGAAAATAGCACAATGAGGGTATCCTCGAAAACGAAAGTATCGACTGGCAGTCGTAAGAATCATATAAGTAAGCAATTACCTTATAGCAACGATAGATCTAATCTAACGACAAATCAAAACCTTACAGTCGGCTATGTACCACGTAATTCGCCGATGCAACAAGGCTCATCGCCTTCGACTGGTGGTGCCAATCACAAGAGTCCACAGTCGGCTCCAGTGTAAGTAAAAACAAAATTTTTCCTCCTTTCGCCGTAGTTTGAAATGTTGTTGTTGTTGTATCTCGTTTTGCAGATGGAATGCAAATAACGCTCAAGCAACATTACCAAGCATTCCGATGATAATCGATGACGATGATACGGGTCCAATGTTTCAGGGTGGCACTGCTAATGGAGCGGGCAGTGCGAATTCAATTGCCAATCTATCATCGTCCTCATCAACGTCTAGCCACAATAATTCAGGTGACTTCCATGTGCCGCAGCAACAGCAGCAATCGCAGCAAAAACAATCCAAAACTCAATCACATTACAATCATCAACCGTCGCAACAAAAGCACCATAATAATAATCAACGACATCAGCAGCAGCAACAGCAACAATCGCAGCAATGGCAACAACAACTGCAGCATCAGCAGCAGCAAATGCGTCAACCCAGTCCGTCGCAGCAATATCATAATCAAATTAACCGAATGTACCATAACACTAGCAGTAATAACTCGAATGCAATTGGAATGGGCGTGATTGGGAGCAATAGTAGCAGTAATAATTGCAGACCGACCAGTAGCAGTAATAGTTTAAGTACAGAACAGACGGCATCGCAGATATTGGCCAGTTCGGCGGCGGCGCTCGAGCAGGTATGTTTTCAGTTTTTTTTTTTTTTTTTTCGATCTTTTTTCCCTTCATAGCTGGCAAGAAGTGGTTAGTCCATTGCATTAAACGGGTTTCGAGGAAACAGGAAAATAATGATTTCACTTTCATTTCGGAGGCAATTGGCGGAAGAATTGCAAACGAATTGACGAGAGCAATATACTGGATTGTGGCGACAGGTTTCCGGATGACGAAACTGGTGTCGGGTGTTTTACATTTTTTTTTTTGTTGTGTGATGTGGACTGTGTTTAAGCAGTAAGAATAGACAAGGATGTCTATTGACTTGGTCTCATTAGATAAGCTTCTCTGCTATCTGATAGATAGATAGATAGGGCTTAGGGGGTGGGACAGAGTCGCCTGATCACTGCGGCCACGATTGGGCCTATTGTGATGTTCCCCACTTACAGTTCACTCAGAAAACCTGAGTCCATGATAAAACTTAGTATGCTTTTGAGTGAGCTGGCAGCAATTTCTTCTGCTTCAAGATGATACTTGCCTAGGTGACGAAGACGTGTACTGACCAGGCAGTTACAGTGGCATAATATGTGCTCTGCTGTTTCTTCGTCTTCATTACACATACGGCAAGTGTCATCTTGTATGATGCCCATTGTTTTGAGGTGTTTATTAACTGGGCAGTGTCCAGTAAGGAAACCTGTGATTAACCGAATCTGACTTCTTGAAAACATGAGAAGCTGTTTCGTTCTTTTGAGGGATGTAGTTGGGAGGAACCGCTTGGCTTGTCTGCTACCTTTCGTTTGTAACCAGTAGTGATTCGTCGTGTTCCTTAACCAATTGTTTATGCAGCATTTGATGGTGCTAGTGGGTATGCCGCAGAAAGGCCGTGGCATCATAAATGGTGATGCAGAGCCTTTCCTTGCTAGTAGGTCCGCCCTTTCGTTGCCTGTATGGCCGCTGTGTCCAGGTATCCAAATGAGATGAACTCTGTTTGTACTGGTCAGCTGGTGAAGTAGCTGTAGGCAGTCCCATACCAGTTTGGAGGTGATTTCATAGCTTTTTAGGGCTAGAAGTGCAGCCTTGTTGTCAGAGAGTATATTTCTGTTTATATTTTCTCTGAGGCAGAGTTCTATAGCAAATATCTCTGCTTGAAAAACGGAGTTATATCTGTCCATGCTGACGTAAATGCATGTGCCTGTATTTGCTCCGTATACTCCAGCCCCAACGCCTTCGTCCGTTTTGGAGCCATCTGTGTACCACACGTAGGATCCACGGTTGAAGGAGGGTCTATCCTGTTCCCAGTTTTGTCGGTTGGGGAATGTGACCTTGTAGTTTTGGCTGAAGTTATATCTGGGGAGACAGTTGTCTGTAAGAGATATCTTTAGGATTTCATGCCTGTTTATTTCTGTAAGAATATCAGGGTGAAAGAGCCTACGGTTAGAGTCATCCTCCACGATCATCCTGTATGCGAAGACCATTGCTTCTTTCTTCAGTTGGAGATGAAGAGGTGGCAGGTCTGTGATGACTTCTAGTGCTGCTGTGGGGGTTGTTCTCATGGCCCCAGTGATACAGATGCAAGCTAGTCTTTGCAATTTGTTGAGCTTGGCCTGCACTGATACTTGTTTTGTTTTGTGCCACCAGACGGGCGCAGCATATGTAAGGATTGGTCTGGTGATTGCTGTATATAGCCAGCGGGACATTTTAGGGTTTGTGCCCCAGTTTTTTCCAGTGAGACTTTTGCTGGCCCATAAGAAGATCCTGGCTTTCTCAATGGTCTTTATAATGTGAGAGTTCCAAGTGAGCTTTTTGTCTAGAGTTATCCCTAGATATTTGACTTCTTTTGAGAACTCTATCGCTTCACCAAAGAGGGTAGGTTTAGTAAGTTTGTGCCTGTTCCTTCTTTTGGTGAAAGCGACTATGGTGCTTTTTCTAGGATTTACATTTAGTGCAACCTTTAAGCACCAGTTTGCAACAAGGATTAGTGCCTGTTGGAGGAGTTCCGAGACTGTGTCTTCGAATTTGCCTCTGATCAGGATCACTATGTCGTCAGCGTAGCCTTGGACATAGAAGCCATTGTTGCTGAGTATGCTTATCAGTTCGTTAACCACGATGGACCACAGGAGTGGTGAGAGAACCCCGCCTTGAGGGCATCCTTTCGCGGCGTTTACGCTGATTTTGTCATTGCCTAGCGAGGTGTTTATTTTCCTGTTGCTAAGCATATGTTGGATCCAATTGCATGTGGTGTTGTCGACCCCTGTGCTGAGGATGCAACGTTTTATTTGGGTGTATTCGGTGTTATCGAAAGCACCCTCAATATCGAGAAAGCAACCTATCGCAATTTCCTTGTCGCTCAGAGATTTGTTGATCCGAGCTGTTAGCTCCTGAAGAGCATGCGTGGTCGATTTCCCAGGCTGGTAGGCATATTGGTTTTTGTGAAGTGGTGATCTTCTCAGTGCACCGTCCCTGATATGCCTATCCAGGATTTTTTCCATTGTTTTCAGGAAGAAAGAGGTAAGGCTTATCGGTCTGTAGGACTTAGGCAGGTCTGTGGGTCTACGGCCTACTTTGGGAATGAATTTTACCTTTACCTCTGTCCAGCTTGTTGGTATGTGTCCCCATGCATAGCTGGTTCTAAAGATGTTAATGAGCATGGGGCTAATTTGCGCACTCCCCTTCTGAAGAAGGGCTGGGAAGATGCCATCCTCCCCCGGGGATTTGTATGGGTCAAAAGAATTGATGGCCCATTTTATGCTTCCCTCGTGAAATATCGTTCGTGCTCTCTTCCAATCCTCCCTGTTTGGTCTAGCTGCCCTGATCTACGGAGGTATGTTAGAGAGATCGGAGGGAATGATGTTGGAGTCCGAGAAGTGCGTACTGGTCAGAATTTTGAGTACTTCCGTACCATTTTCCGCGTAGGTGCCATCTGCTCTCCTCAACAAACCAATTTGGTTAGTGTGCTCTTTAGCGAGAACTCTGTGGATGCGAGCGCTGCTCTGAATGTCTGAAAGACTGCTGCAGAACTTTGTCTGCTATCTGCATTCGGTTACCTCATTCCGTCTTTTGTCAATATTTACCTCCCAGCCTAACAAATGCACGATCGATGTATTGGCGCCTCTAGACTCGTCCGACCACTACGTGATATCAGCTAAATTCTCGAACCCCCACCGCGTGATGGTGCGTGTCGACCTAGAATTCATCGATCTTCTCCAAGACTTGCCGTAGTGTAAATATTTGGTCTATCGTGGATTTTCCAGGCCTGAAACCACACTGGTAGGAACCTACCAGATTGTCCACGAACACAGTACGGCAGGGATGATCTTGTACGCGATGTTCAGGAGACTTGGCGCCTCTGGTCTATGTAATTGGCGCAGTCATTGGGTCTCCTTTCTTATGGACCGGGGGCAAACGATACTGAGATTCCATTCATCGGGCATACATTCTTCCGACCATATCTTGCAGATGAGTTGGTGCATGTTCCTGCCCAGCTCATCGCCAGCTGCTTTAAACAGTTCCGCGAGGAGTCCGTCTGCTCCAGCAGCTTTACAAGACTTAAGTTTCGATATGGCTATCTTAACATCGCTTAGGTCGGGTGGACGGGATTCTCCTTCGTCTTCGTCCATTGTGAATGGTTCGCTCTGCCTGACGGCGGCATTTTGACTATCATCGCCCTTATATAGTCTGAAAAAGTGCATCGACCGGGCTCCACTACTAGTTGTCCGTGCTCATCCCTGCAGACTTCTGCTCTGGCTTTATAGCCTTGGCATGTTCGTTTTACTTTTTGGTAAAATTTTCGAACGACGTTCCTGCAGTAACATCTCTCCATCTCCTCGATCTCGCGCTTCTCGTGCTCCTTCTTTTTCCTTCTCAGAAGCGCATGCTCCTCCCTCCTTTTCTGTTCATAGAGCTCACGGGCAGCTCCCGTCCGTCGATGCAATGTAGCCATGTATGCATTCTGTGTCTCTACATGGGCCTGTCTGCACTCATCATCAAACCAGGGGTTTCTCGACGGTGGGGGCTCGAAATCGAGTACATCTGAGGCGGCCTCTCTGATGGCGTTCTGACAACGACTCCATTGCTGTTCTATGGTTTCTGCAGATTGCATCGGGACTTGAGGGGGACTTGATCGGCGAAGGTCCTGGCGGTCTCCTGCGATTGCAGCTTTCCGACGTTAAATGTTGGTGTTCTTACTCGACTCCGTTGATTCCGAGAAATTCGCATCCGTACCTTGGCTGCAACAAGGTAATGATCCGAGTCGATGTTGGCTCCTCGAAAGGTTCGGACATCGAGGATGCTGGAGGAGTGTGTGCCGTCGATCGCAATGTGATCAATTTGATTGATTGTCGATTGATCGAAATACCGCCAGGTCCCCTTATGGATGTTGAGGTGTGGGAAACGTGTACTTGCTACCACGAGATTATGTCCCGCCATAAAGTCCACTAGCCTTAGTCCGTTTTTGACGTGGTGTTGTGTAGTCTGTGCTTTTCTACGACTCGTTCAAAGATGCTTTCTTACCCAGCTTCGCATTGAAATCTCCTAGAACGATTTTGGTGTCATAGCTGGGACATTGGACATATGTTCTGCCTGAGATCATAGAAGTCGTCTTTATGTCTTTATGTCGGTCATCTTTCTCCTCTTTGGGGGCGTGGACACATAATAAGCTTATATTGCCGAGATTGGCCTTGATGCGAATAGCTTAAGACTTTTTAGTCTTCTTGGATATAGCTTAGTGCCATCATTCGTTTCTCACCGCGGTCTCGCCATGTATGTTTCTAGCTGCTTCTATAGTATAGCCAAACATCGACCTCGGAATTTAATTTCTTATGGCTCAAATTCACTCTTCGTAAGCACACAATTCACTACTCCACTCCTTATAGAAGCCCAAACCTGGACAGAGACTTTATGTTCGACGCGTTTGATGCACTGTCCGACTCCATCTAAAGAATTGTTCCCTGTTCCTAACACTGAAATCATTATAGCGGGCGATTTCAATGTTCACAATTCTCTGTAGCTTCGACATTCTGGACAGACAACACCCGAAGGAAGGTATGTCGGGTGTTGCCAGTCATATCGCCAACACTCTGGACCTGTTTCTTACCTCTCAACCTGATAAATACCATTTGAATGCATTATGTCCTCTAGGGTCGTCCGATCACTGCGTCATGTTAGATAGATTTCCATATTCATTCCACACAGTTAAAGAAAAAGCTCCAAAAAGGATAGTATGGATATATAAGAAAGGTAATCGGTGTGGCCTTAACAACTTCTTTCGCAGCTTTAACTGGTCGTTGTGCTTCCTCGACAACGACGTGGACGCCGCAGCTGATATGATCACAAACATTTTCCTAACTGGCGTAACCACTTTTATCCCCAACAAGATGAAAAGTATTAAGCCGGAGGATAATGCGTGGTTTGACTTGAGCTGTAAAGAGTTTATTAGGTTGAGAGAGATAGGCTTTCGGAATTATAAGACAAACACCACTGAGGAAAACCGAAAAAGATATATACAAGCCAGAAATGACTGCAACTCCCACATTCGACGAGCCACATTTTTACACGACCAAAACCTGAGGCGTAAGATCCTACAATGTCCCAAAGGTAGCAGAAGTTCTTGGTCTTTCGTCAAAAACATCAAGAACTCCGTGTCTATACCCACGCTCATCCACAATGACATTCTAGCTGTCAAACCCTTAGACAAAGCCAATCTGCTTGCTGCCCACTTCGCAGCAAACTCGCAGCTTTGTCATCGCCTGTTCTGGAGTACGTTAATTCCACCATGGGGCAAATTTACTTCCGTATTCGTACAGTTGCAAGGGTTCTTAAAGAACTTGACATACACAAATCCGCTGGTCCAGATGGTATTTCTCCAATGCGTGTTCTTCTACGCTGGCAAAACCGATGCGTAAGCTTATTCATTTTCCTACTCCTCTGGGCTCTTTCCGAGTAGGTGGAAAACAGCATTTGTCCAGCCTATGTATACCCAAAAAAAGCGAATCATCTTCTCCCTCCAACTACCGATCCATTGCACTAACGTCCCTTCTTTCCAAGGTCATGGAAACGCTGATAAATCGTCAGCTAATGAAATATCTCGAGTCGCAGAAACTCCTCAATGACCGGCAGTATGGTTTCCGCAGCAACAGATCCACTGGTGATTTGATGGTACATATATCTCATCGAATCGCTCGCTCAACCAGGCGGGTGAGAGCAAAGTAGTTGCACTTGATATTTCCAAAGCGTTTGACAGAGTTTGGCATGAAGCTCTTTTGTCGAAAATGCGTGCATTTGGGATCGAAGACTCTCTTCTTCTATGGATTAGAAGCTATCTTTCGAATCATTCAATTATTCAAGTTGTCTTGGACGGATTCAAGTCTGACACTCACTTTGTAAATGCTGGTGTTCCCCAGGGCTCCGTTATGTCTCCGATACTTTTTCTCATTTTATAAATGGTCTCCTGTCTGTTACTTTTAATCCAATTTACTCCTTCGCTGACCACAATACCCTCAGCTTCTTATATTCGTTCGCTTCTTTACGACCCTACACTTCGGCTGTATATAGTGAGCGGTAGCGTATGTCAAGCTCATTAAATTCCGATATCGACAGCACACATCCAATGGGGTAAAAACAATAGAGCGGAATTGAATGCTTCCAAAACACAATGCTGTCTTTTGTCGCTAAAGCGTAACACTGACCCAATGCCATTATCCATGAATGGCACTTGTATCTCGGAAACCGGAAAGCTTTCTATCCTGGGTATGTGCATCAATGACAACCTTTGTTGGAACGATCACATATTTAGTGTCGCTAAGAATGCCGCGAAATGCAAGAAATTCTTCACACTCACCGATCTCTGGCTATAATTTATAAGGCGTTCATTCGTCCTAAATTGGAGTTCAACGCTCATGTCTGGTCTGGCGCATCCAAGATCTCACTGCACTTACTTGACACAATACAGAATCGTGCGATAAGACTCATAGGAGATTCCAGCATCACAAACTAATTCCACTCGCTGGATCATCGTAGGAATGTCTCCTGTCTTTCATTGTTTTATCGTAAATGCATAAATGCTCTGATGAAATAGCCAGTTGCATTCCGCCCCTTGCTCCCCGAATGCTCATGAATTCATTCTGAAGCCCGTTTTCAGTCGTACTGTCAAATATAGAGATTCTTTCTTCAACCGAACCACACGAATGTGAAACGCGCTACTTCGTTCGGTCTTAGCCTTGAGTGTGCGTGTGTCCATAAAAAAAAACTGCTCACCAAGGCTGTCGAGAAGTAGGGTTAATCAACCCATTTATCCTTCTAAAGAGTTACCTGAACTCAGATTGCCACCGAAAACAATTAAAAATCTCCCTTGAACGAACAGCAATCCGCGATTACTTGGTCTTTATACCGGAGGTTCGGTCTTCCTCTTCTTCTCGAACCAGGAAGCTCGGAGTCGAAGATCCTCTTAGCTGAAGCGTTGATGTCCATGCGCTCGATATGGCCGAGCCAGTGTAGTCGACGGATCCTTGCCTTCCGGACTACATCCACATCTTTGTACAGCTCGTAGAGTTCGCGGTTGTGTCTTCTCTCCATTCACCTTCCTGACAGACAGGACCAAATATCCGGCGCAGAATTTTTCTTTCGAAAGAACCCAAAATCAGCTCCGCCGTCCTGCTTACTGTCCAGCTTTCGGCTCCGTACAGCAAGACTGGCAGTATGAGCGTTTTGTATAGCATGACTTTGGTCTTCGAGTGAGGAGTTTTGACCCCAGGTGCTTGGACAAGCCGGAGTAGCAGCGGTTGCCAAGGGTGATTCAATGCCGGATCTCCACTGTGGTGTCATTTGTGGAAATCACATTTGCCCCGAGGTAGACAAACTCCTTAACTACCTCGAAATTGTAGCTGTCAATTGTTATATTTTGTCCCAGGTGGTGAGCGACGGATTGGTTTTTGCTTGACAGCATGTACTTCGTCTTGTCCTCATTGACCTTAAGACCAACTCGTTTCGCCTTTTCTTCATCGCCGTGAATGCTTCCACGATGCCACGGCGAGAACACGCGATGTAATCGAATCATCCGCGTATCCTAGCAGCTGGACGGACTTGTAGAAGATAGTACCTTCCCTGTTGACGCCTGCCCGTCGCACTATCTGCTCCAGCACCAGGTTGAAGAAGTCACATGACAGCGCATCTCCTTGCCGAAATCCGGTGCATGTTTCGAATGGTTCCGAGGTCCTAGAACCGAATTGCACGGTGCATCGCGTGTTTTTTAGCGTAGCGCGACACAACTGGATCAGTTTTACCGGGATCCCGAATTCGGCCATCGCACCAAACAGTCCTTCACGATGAATGCTGTCGTATGCGGCTTTGAAATCGATGAAAAGATGGTGTGTATCGATTCGAAACTCGTTGGTCTTTTCCAGGATTTGTCGAAGTGTGAAAATTTGGTCTAGCTGCCAATCGGTAGCTGCCGATTAGTGCGGTGCAAAATGGTTTTAGACGTTCACACAATACGCTAGACAGGATCTTGATGTGACATTGAGTAGGGATATACCTCTATAGTTCTTGCAAGAGGTAGGATCGCCTTTTTTGTGGATGGGGCATATAGAGCTGGTATTCCAGTCGTCGGGCATGCTTTCATCTTCCCAAATTCTGCAGATGATCTGGTGCATACTCCCTACCAGAACATCGCCGCCAGCCTTGAAGAGCTCTGATGGCAAGCCATCTGAGCCTGCGGCCTTGTTGTTCTTCAGCTTCTGAATAGCTGTGCCGACTTCTTCGACGCTGGGTGGGAGGACTACTTCAGCGGCTGGAGTTGGGATTTCCTCGGTCCCTACCACTCTCTCTTGGTCATGCTCGTTAAGCAGCTGCTGGAATTGCTGCTTAAATACATCCACTATTCCCTGCGGGTCGGTGACAAGATTACCCTCGCAGTTTCGAGAGCCTGGGTGCCCTTTTTGAAGCCTCCTGCAAGGACTTTCGCTTTCTTGTAAAAGTCTCGTGTTTTACGCTTTTCCCTAGACTCCTCGATATCCTTGAGCTGGGAGGCTGCGAAGATTCTTTTCTTTTGTCGCAGTAGTTTTTTCTCCTCCCTTCTTCTGGCTCGGTACTCTTCTTGCGCTGCCCTGGTTTGCCTCTGCAGCGCCTTTTGGTACGCCTCGTCGGTTGCTGCCTTTTTCTGCTCACACTAGCCATCATACCAGGGGTTTCAGCTACTTCCTGAATGGCTGAGCGGCAATGCAGCCACATATTATTGGCATTTGTGTTCGACGTAGGCATACCGTAGAGTCTTTCGCTCAGCTGCTCCCTGTAGACTCTGGCAACCTCCGGTGTGCTCAGGCGCCCAATGTCGAACCTCCTACTGATGGGCTGGTGCAGCTTTCTGACATTGGACGGTCGAGCTCGGAATCTTGCGGCTACGAGGAAGTGGTCAGAGTCGACATTTGCCCCTCTGAATGTTTGCACATCCAGGATGTTTGAGGAGTGCCGTGCGTAAATGAGCACATGGTCGATTTGGTTGGCGGTTCGACCGTCCCGAGATCGCCAGGTTGCTGTGTGGATTCGCTTGCGAGGGAATCTTGTGCTACTTATCACCGCATTAGTAAAAGTCACAATCCTGAATCCAAATACACTAATCTATAAAATAATTATGTTTTGTTGTTATTTTTTTTGAATACGGTGCTATTTGGAGGGTGTTTTTTACGAAAATAGGTGCTGTGCCTTCACTTTTGTGGATGACTGTATAATGCAATGACAAGAATTTACTATTTGCTGTAGACTGCAAGTGATATCGGTCTGATGACATGTTTAATCTTGCTTTGGTGTCCGCCTAAGAGGAAATGTTTTATTGTAATGCGTCACACGTTGACGTGACACTGCAATGGACACCACACGTTGGGTGTCAACTGTCAATGGAGATCTTACTTCTCAAAAGGAGTGGGTTATCCAGCTCTAACCCCAAAAACAATCCAGCGAACACAAGTTCGAACACGCTGCTTTGCCAAGCTTTCCCCCGCGTTACGTGCTGTCCAAAGACCGCAGCAAACGCTGAACAGGCAGCTAGGCAAATGTTTAAAGTAGAAGGAAAGAGAAAAACAAAAAATAAAAAACGTGTTTGCTTTTTCACTCTTTATTTTAATAACAAGAAAGAAATAATGATTAAATAAGAAAAATACAAAAAAATTCAAAAATAAGAAAAAAATAACAAAATAAATGCGAAAATAGAAAAAAAAAATAAAATAAAATTCAAAAGGAAAAAAAAGAAGTGATGGCAACTCCAAAATATACGCAGATTTGCAAAAATATATGGAAATCCGCATAAGTGCGGGTAGACGAAAGGCAGTGGTGTACCCGACCGCCGAATAGTCTAACCAAACCTAGCTTTAACCCGCTAGAACGCAAGTGTGGCACTTTTCTCTCGGTGGAAGTAACCCGACCGGTTCGAGTGAAGTACTAAACCTGTGTGTCTCTGCACCGATTTCAGCACGGCTTTTATACCATTTTGTGCCATGGTGCGGACTGTTACTGCCTGAACACAATGATGTCGCGGTCGCTGTCTCGGTCTCGGTCGTAGGGTGTGTCGCGCGAGTTGGGTAACTTTTAACTCGGTAGTACGACATTGTGACAGCTGTGTAGAAAAACAAAACGCAAGGAAACCTTCAAATCGGTGGTTGACGGTTCGTTGTAAGTACAAGGTGTCTCAAAAGAAAGTAGACATTCTATCGAAAACAATTTTATTTATCATTAAAGTTCACAACTTGGGAATTTAGTTCTTAAAAATAATGTCATCTAAATGTAAGTATTCACGTTCACGACAACCATCTAATTGCACAGCTCTGCGCGCTTCCGAATCGAAAGGTCGGCATCACTGCGAACAGACTGATTAACATTCTTTACGTTTTCTTATGTTATCGATGACCTTGACGGTCCAGATTTTGGTTTTTCTGGTGTTGAACCAGTCTCTTCAAACTTTTTTACCCATTTTCGAATGAGAGAAATGCTTGGCGCATCCTTTAAATGGCGTAAAATTCGAATATTGCAGAATTTTCTACGCGCCACAGTCGCCGAATCACCGTTTTTGTAAAACTCTCGCTCGCATAACGCGCAGTCTGCACCCGAGAAACGCTCCATAGCGATTGAATTCCCAAGAGTTAGGCTACCGATTGACGTACCTCCCGCGCCCCTCGGAATCGTTGCGAGCGTGCAATAAGCTAAACAAATGTAAACTTTCTTTTGAGACACCTTGTATATGGACAAAGGTGAAAACAGCTGGTCAAATTTGACATAACAAAGCGACCTCATTGTGGGCGAGATTTTGCCAATCCTAGCGACAACAATGCCCACCGCGACCGAGACTGGGACGGAGATAGCGACTGCGACCTCATTGTGTTCAGGCAGTTAAGGGCCAGTCACATAGAACGCTTCCGTGCGTGCGTACGCTAATTTTCATTGACAACCAACACGCGCGCGAGGCAAGCATCGTCACATAGAATCCGTCTACGCGTGCGCCTGTCAGAAATGAATGTCAAATTGGTGTTGTGCGTTCAACTGGAAAACATTCCTAATTGTTAAATAAAACATAAAAATATGGACGAGCTTATTTCGACAATCATATTTATATGTATTTTGTCGCAAGCATTTTGTATTTGTATTTTGTCGCAAGTATATTGTGGGCGAAACCTGCGATATTCTCTGGAATAACCTCGGCCATATATATCTGTCAGTCCCGAATAAGACTAATTGCCAGTGACTATACACCAACTAAACACTCGTTCTTGTTACATCAAATCGAAAAGTACTTTGAAATGTCAACCGAATTTCTTTCATTGCGAGAGAGTTCCTAAACATTCTCTCAATGCATCCACCAATGAACGTGCTTACTCTCAATTTGTCTATATGTGAACTTCAAATTGTAAATGTGAAGCTCCAATATGTGAATGTGTGAACTGTCAGCGCATCAAAAAGTAAACGAGTAGCTCTACCCGGCGCGTGCGTGCGTCGGCTATGTGCCATTTCCCATAAGAACGTGTGTATTCTACTTGGCTGTCAAAGCACGCACGCGTCGACGCGTTCTATGTGACTGGCCCTTTACCCTGCAATTCCTGTGTTTAGGGTTGCCATGTAGCTTTTTTACATAAATAAAGTTTATACATTACACATTATAATAAAAATAAAATAACATTAATCGTTGTCGTGTTACATTATTATTTAAATCGGTATTTGCTGTCCGTGTCCGTTCAAGGGAATGTCCGTCCAAGGGAAATTGTAAACAATGCAACTTATATGGAGCAAGAGGGAGATTTCACTGCATTTTTATATCTTATATTACTAAGAATAAATAAAATAATATAAATAAAAAGCGTTTGTCCTAAAAGGTCTCATTTCCTTGCAGGAAATCGGTGTTCTCAGCTCATCCGATTCAAGCACGGACACCGACTCGAGCGCCAGCGATAGCGGTTCCGATTCCGATGATAGTAACGACGATTACCCACAGAATTCTCAGCCCATACATCAACAAGCGCTACAGCTACCCAACCTACAAGCCGCCATTCAGCCACCGCAACAGCAAAACCAACAATCCAGTGGCTATGCGAATGGCAGTATCCCAAATCTCCTGCATCAGGACTTGCAATTGTCCGAATCCAATTCCGATTCATCCGACGATGATGATGATTGAAATTTAAATCAAAAAAACAAAACAATTACTATTGCAACTACAACTATCGTACTGTTATATCCTCTTTTACCACACACCACTATTTATAAAGAGATGCATAGGAAGCAGTATCAAAAGCAAGTACTCTCTATCTCTCCTCTCCTTTCCCTTGTTGAGCATTTTACTCGTAAAATAAATACAAGAAAAGGGACTAAAACGAATCACAACACAATACTACTGATGTCCTCCTCCTTGTATGTACTACTAATTCAGTTTTTGTTTGTTTTTATAGTTAATCATAGAATTTATTTCCCCCCCTTTCATCATAAAACAGAATGAAATGAATAAATAAATATATAAATAGTAGATATTATATAAATACGTATGTAATAGAGAATATGCCCTTAAAACATGCCTTTTTCAAAGAGAAATCATATAAGAAAAAACTACATTAAATGCACACACAACAAATGGATTAAGTCAAAGTAGTGTAGTCGAAGGAAGTTCAAGACGACGACAAGTGGGAAATGACAGAGAGATTAGTAGTAGTGTGGTGGTTTCTAAGTTACTACTTTTGTTATTCGCATTCATTCGCACACTCAAAGTCAAAAAAAAAAAAAATCAAGAAAAAGAAGGAAAAAAACAAAAAAACAACGATAAAGACTACTCTTGTCTCTAGATATGTAGATTCGAGATTCCTTCAACGAGTATCTCTTTTGTTTGATTTTATTTAATTTTTCTTTTTAGTTAATTGAATTCTCTTGTATAATAATAAAAAATATATATTTTATTCGATTTGTATAAAGAAATAATAAAGAGTTTGTTCAAAATCATCGAAGCGAAAGGGTAAACAACAATTAGTTAATAGTAAAATGCAATTTGTAATCGATCGAGGCGTGATTGTTTGACGACACAAAATACACCAAATGGTTGGGATCAATTTGGTTGTGTATGGTAGATGGGAAAGTCGATGTCGACAACGATGTTGGATAGTTTTGCGATGCTTCTCTCTTAGTCCAATTTTTTATTTTATTTTTTTTTAATAAGGGCAAAATCTCATCATTGCCCTATGATCCAATGGAGATTGAGCAAACCTATGTAATTGTGTCCTCGACGTTGATGTAAAATAGCTTTTTTGTCCTGGCTTTCTGTGCAATATGCTTTTAGAAGTAGCTGGTCTAAAAAAAAACAAAAAAAATTATATAACGCTTCCACCGCCTCATTGCTACTAGTAGTAAATACGTAGTATATATCCATGTACAAAAGAAAAAAAGACGATGATTTTGGGGAAACTCTCTCCCCCCCCCCCTCTCTCTCTCTCTCTATCTCCACTTCCTTTACTTGTTTATCCTCTCTCTTTGCTTTAGTCAACAAGTAAACTAAGAAAGAAAACAAAAATAAATAAAACTAAAGAGAAAAAGAAAATATTTTTTAATTTAACGCGTTTATTGGAGAACAAAATGAGATTTAGAGAAAAATTGTGCCTAAAATTTTTAGAAGAAAATGCAAAAAGCAAGAAACCTATAAGAGAATAACAAAACTTATTTGTAAACCTGATCTTTGCTCACAAAGAAACAATTGTGTCCAAACCAAGCAAAAGCAAAACAAAAATGGAAATTCTTAAAAAAACAAAAACAAAAATAATAAACTCGCCCTTCGCACATTTCCACATAAAACAAAAAATAAAAAAAAATGCAAATAAAAGATAACAATTTGCTTTCTAATCAAATCTCAGTTTAAAATAAAATATTAATTTAGTCCGTCGTTTTTTGGTCAATACTGTGGACGTCCAGTATAACGCGCACAGTCATTCGTTCTATCGATTGTCAGTGCATTCTCGATTAACGTGAGTAGTTGTCAAAAAGCGAAAAATGCCGCCCCCGCCTGTCAATATTTCAGACCCGGTGCACACATACGGTTTTTTTGACGCACGGTGACACTCAATTGTTCAGTGCACACATGCGGGATTTTCTCGCAGGTCTCAAAGTAGAAACACAATGTGGCGTGCGCGCGCGCGTGCTTTTGATCGGCTTTGTACCGATTTACGGGATAATGTGTCAGACGCACGCAACCACAATTCGCAACACACAATCTGGCTTCAAGTCAGCTGCGCGTAGAGAGCTTAGGAATATGACAATACTATGTTCTGTTTCCTCGAAATTTACACATATGAGTTTAGTGCAGAAAGACGAGTAGATTTGTGTTCTGTTCTATTTATATGATTTAATTGAAACATAAATATAAGAAAATTTCAGCTCAAATAAAGGTATATGTTTATAAAAAAATATGCATTTAGTTCTGTAACACCCATCATGATTAGTTTGCATCCAAAAAATCCAATAATAAGCTTCAGAAAAGGTATGCATGTTGAAAGCGAACAACTCGGAACACTACATGACAAAACACGTTACACTATTCTGCTATAATCGAACAACACAATGAAATACATCTGTCAAACGCACGTCTTGAGTAGAGAGTAGCTCTACTCCGGCGCTTTGCTCGACTTTACGATATTTACGATATGAGGTCGAGCAAAAGTTGAGGTAACATTATGTGTTGCTTCAAAAGATATCGTTGTTCCTTCTCATGCTGTCAAAAGCACGCGCGCGCGCACGCCACATTGTGTTTCTACTTTCAATCTGCAGTTTGCGTTCGGCTTGCAGCAATGGAGGTTTACAAAAAGAAACGAGTAATTTTCGCGTACCTAGTGCATAAAAACTATGTTTTTACTAAGAAACATCCTTTTGTTGACCGTTGACCAAAGGATTATTTTGAAGAGAGAAAATTCTGAATTTTTTTTTAACTTTTTACGAATGAGTGTAGAATCTTTGGATGAGTTGGCAGTTAAAGTTTCACCAAAAATCAAGTCTTGAGATACACATATGAGATTGTACATACCTTTCTCCTCTTTGTCTTATTTGGGTTATTCGATCAATTCTCTCTGCCACACCAGTCAGAGATAAACTGAAGCCCGAGCTGCATGCGCTCACAGGCAACAGTTTCGCACTTGCCCGTAGCAATGACTACTAGGTCATCAGCATATCCGATGACCTTAGCTTGCATAGTAGGTCATCGATGACTATCGACCAAAGAAGCGCTGAAAGGACTCCTCCTTGTGGACGCCCTTTAGCCGCCGATACTGTCACTGAGACCTCTGCGTATGGGGCTGATATAATAAGGTTATTTAGCATCGCCCTAATCCAGTGATTAGTGGGATGGTCTACACCCCTACAGGATAGTGCAGTGGTGATCGAATCATAGCCAGTATTATCAAAAGCCCCCTCTATATCGAGGTAGGCGCAGATTGCGATCTCCGTGTGTGTGAAACTATTTTCAACGCGCGTCCCCAGATGGTGTAGCGCATTCTCAGTAGATAGTTCTTTGCGATATGCAAACTGATTGGAATGTAGTGGTATCTGATTTTCCAGGATACCTCTAATATGGAGCTCTATCAGTTCTTCCATTGTTTTTAGAAGAAACGATGTCAAATTACATAATAGGGCGATAGAATTTAGGTTGTTCACTTGACTTTCCAATCTTGGGGATGAAGACATGATTGACCTCCCTCCAGATTAGGGGATATATCCCAGGTTAAAACAAGACCTAAAAAGAACTATCAGTGGTGATAGAATATTTTTTTTGTCACAAATATTTTACTTTTTTATTAAATTGAAATTAATACGCGGTAAAATGACGCATGTGTGCACTGCACAATACAAAACAATGTACTGGAAGACGCAACTGCGTTTACGGTGGAGCTGCGGTATCGCAGAAACTTGCGAGTCTTTTTGCCCGCACGAATAACGCACGGTGACGCAGCGTCAGCGCATGTGCGTGTGCACCACTCAATTTATTTGTGAGTACTGTAAGACGCAAGTGCGGTACTGCAGCGTTAAAAAACCGCATGTGTGCACCAGGCCTTAACCTTATCAGGTGTGTTCCCGTACTTTGTGCACCAAAATTCACAGTTTGTCAATTTTCATCGAATGGGGATGGGATGAAATTCTCTCAAAGAGAGGCAAAATCACCCAAAAGTACGGGAACGCATTAACACTACATAGAGAGACCGACATTTTGAATTACCTAGAAAGACCAGGGGCGGTCAAATGACGTACTTATGTGTTATGTTTTTTTTATATGGTATGTGTTATTATTTGGGTTTTATTCATTGTTTAAGTAAAGAAACTATCAAAAGTCATAAATAGATTTATTATTCAGCAAAGAAATATAAAAAAACAACAAAATTGTAAGCACATTATTGACATTTGAATATCTTGTTAATGTTGCTAGAACCCCATAATGGTTTTTTACACGTATCACAGGGCCCGATTGCGAGTGCCGATCATCGATCGACTCGACAGCTGTCGATTGCGTCGATTGATTCTGGATTTGGTATTGTGTAACTCAATCGACAAAAGATTGTGCTACTGTGAATTATCAACATGAATATTGTGAATATCGAATACTTTTGACAAATGTTTGAAGTTTTCATATTTCAATTTTATTCGCGGTTTTATTGTTTTCAGATTGTTTCGAAGTAAAGGGTTGACCATAATAGACTTAAGCGAGCGTACGCCAGTTTACGGAAATGTCTTATTACATGCAAAGCCTATGACATACCCATAATGGGAATATGCGCGGTGTCGTTAAGTGTTCGTTGACTTAAGCGAGCTTACGGAACGTCTTAATGAAAGAAGATATTCCGCGCGGAATTTTGACAGCTAACAGTGAGAGAAACCAAAATTACAATAAAGAAAAATAATAACAAATTTAAATATGTCGCAACACGATTTTATTAATTTATTTTTATTTTTCTCACTTTAAACAAAACGATTGTAGCCACACCGAAAATAATCAAACCGAATGAAAACAATTTGACAGATCCTTCGCTTAAGTTCACTATGGGTAACTTGACTTTTCGTTGAAACTTAAGTGAGATTTTCGTTCGGTTCTGACATAAGCTTAAGTTCGCTTAAGTCTGTTATGGTCAACCCTTAAATTTCAATAGAGTTTAATTTTTATGGAAAATGAGTAGTGTAGAAATTTGGTTTTCCGACTCAGAATCTGAGAATGATCGGAGTTTTGTGGAAATTGCCAGGAAAAGGCAAAAATTAAGAGATGCTTCTAATCCGCTGGAATTCACAAACTCCCTTGTGATATCTATTGCCCCTATTATGAGTGTCGATCGACTCGACAACGGTCGATTGCGCCAATTGAATCTGGATTTGGTATTGTATAACTCAATCGACAAATAAATGGATTATTGTGAATAAAGACCACATTATTGTGAATGACATACATTTGACATGCGTTTGACGTACATATTTCGTTAATAATGCCTGATTCACAACACTGCGTTAAGCGCAGTTCACATTGAACGATTTGTCTTGCGATTTGCTTGACGACCTAATAATGCGTAGCGTTCACACCAAACAACTTGTTGACCGACTTCACTTGCGAAAGAAATTTCGAAGTATTAACATGGCGGCGCATGCTCTGGTTTCAGGGATGATTATTGATGAAATACTCGAAAATGAAGGAAAAAAAAGCGAATGTGGATTAAACCATGGGTCGGAAAACGTAATAATTTCTCATCGGTAACTGTTTAGAGAATTTGACCAAAATTTGGCAGTGGATTTTCGTAATTATTTGCGAATTGTTAGGAACGTATGATGAGTTACTAAGAAAAATAGTTCCTCATATGAAAAAATCAAACCAAAATTATTTTTCTTTGTTTGAAGTCATATCTTTCATTCCGCTCAAAGTTGGTGTTGTTTCTCTGAACGCACAAGCAAACGTGAAAAAATGCTCTGAAGTTGTACGACAACTGTTCACACTTAACGATAAATCGTTCAACCACGGCTGTCAAGCAAAAAGTTGGAAATTTTCAACTTCCTGACTACAAATCGTACCGACTTGTAGCTGGAGCGTTCACATTGGTTTTGCATACACAATTTGTCGTCCAGCCACGATTGTCAAGCAAATCGCTCGATAAATCGTTCAATGTGAACCGCGCTTTAGTGCTAGCTGAGACATCCAACCCAAGCAATTCAATGGGGCAGTCTTAAATACTGCATTTGCGTTGGCGAGCTTACGTTCATTGAAAAATGAGAGGAAATAAGAAAAAATGAGAGGAAATAGGAAAAAATGAGAGCGAGAGAAAACGTAAACTCACGTAACCAATGCAGACAAAAGTCAAACACGTCGAAAATTTCTGTGCGTTTGAACAACTGTTGCTGTGTATTGATGTGTATGCTGTATCTGTGTATTTTGTGGTTTGTGTTGTGTGCGTTTACTTTGACATGGAGCAGCCGAAAAAATTGAATTGTCATTTTCAAAGCATGCGTCGAGGCATTTCTCGTAACATGTAAAGTGCCTCGCACCAACGCAGTGTTGTGAATCAGGCATAATAGCCGGTATACCTAGTTTTGATTTTTGAAATTTTCTGTTAATAAATACGATAAAATAATGACATCGACCGAATTATTTCTAAGTGATTCTGATTGCGATTCTACTCAGATAGAGTTATTAGAAATAGCTCGCAGAAGGAGAAAAATCAGGGATTCCTCAAACCCTTTGAACTGGAAGAAAAAATGTAAGCATCCGTTTCGGACCGGAATTAGCTCACATTCTTTTTCTTCAATTTCACTTTCTTATTACTGATAGCTAATTCCTATTAATTTTAGGAGATGCTGGGTACGCATTAAAATCATATCTAATGACTCCATATAGGGATCCTGAAGGAAGTTCGTTCGAAAGCTTATTTAATACGCAACATGAAAAGGCCAGGAATTAGTTCCATATAGGAAACCATGATCTCCATCTGTTTTTTATTTGTCACTAGTTTTGCCCTAAGATATTTCTCATTTTATTATTCGTTCAGTGTTATTTTTCCATTAAAAAAACTTACATTTTGGTCGGAATTAAATTGTGAAATACCAACCATCGGTCGCAAATTTCCAATCGACTACGAACGACTGTCAAATCGACAAGTATCGATTGCTATAACGATTCACAATACCAACACAATTGTCGATTATCGATCGACTATCGACACTCACAATAAGGGCCTATATTCTCCTCCATACATTTTACCAGCTCCTCCATTTGTTTTTTACTTGTAACCAATTTTGATCTGCATTACAGTTTTTATATTAGGTGTTCTTTATTATGCCTACTTGATCCACTTCTGATCATTGATTACATGCATTACAACAACAGTACGTGATCCAGCTTTTTATCTGGATCAATTTCTTGATCCGAAAAGTGAGTTCACTCATTCACAACTTGGTTTTTAATTGAGTGAGTGAATTTGATATTTGTACAAAAAAATGTCAACTTACGTCATTGCCACGTAAAAAATATTGCTCACTTGATGGAATTTAGTTAAATAGTACTAAATGTATACTATATTGTTTGTTTATCAGGCCAGCGATCCATGGAGGATCTGAGCCTGAGCTATAGCTGCCTTCCATCCTTGACGGTCCCGGGCACGCTGCTTCCAGTTGTCAAGACCAAGATGTCTTACATCCGCGATTACTTGGTCTTTATACCGGAGGTTCGGTCTTCCTCTTCTTCTCGAACCAGGAGGCTCGGAGTTGAAGACCCTCTTAGCTGGAGCGTTGATGTCCATGCGCTCGATGTGACCGAGCCAGTGTAGTCGAATCCTTGCCTTCCGGACTACATCCACATCTTGGTACAGCTCGTAGAGTTCGCGGTTGTGTCTTCTTCTCCATTCACCTTCCTCACAGACAGGACCAAATATCCGGCGCAGAATCTTTCTTTCGAAAGAACCCAAAATCAGCTCCGCTGTCCTGCTTATCGTCCAGCATTCGGCTCCGTACAGCAAGACTTGCAGAATGAGCGTTTTGTAAAGCATGACTTTGGTCTTTCGAGTGAGGAGTTTTGACCCCAGTTGTTTGGACAAGCCGAAGTAGCAGCGGTGGCTAAGGGCGATTCTATGCCGGATCTCCACTGTGGTGTCATTTGTGGAATTTACGTTTGCCGCGAGGTAGACAAACTCCTTAACTACCTCGAAATTGTAGCTGTCAATTGTTATATTTTGTCCCAGGTGGTGAGCGACGGATTGGTTTTTGCTTGACAGCATGTACTTCGTCTTGTCCTCATTGACCTTAAGACCAACTCGTTTCGCCTGTTCTTCATCGCCGTGAATGCTTCCACGATGCCACGGCGAGAACACGCGATGTTATCGAATCATCCGCGTATCCTAGCAGCTGGATGGACTTGTAAAAGATAGTGCCTTCGCTGTGGACGCCTGCCCGTCGCACTATCTGCTCCAGAACCAGATTGAAGAAGTCACATGACAGCGCATCTCCTTGCCGAAATCCGGTGCATGTTTCGAATGGTTCCGAGGTCCTAGAACCGAGTTGCACGGTACATCGCGCGTGTTTTTTAGCGTGGCGCGACACAACTGGATCAGTTTTACCGGGATCCCGAACTCGGCCATTGCGCCAGTCAGTCCTTCACGATGAATGCTGTCGTATGCGGCTTTGAAATCGATGAAAAGATGGTGTGTATCGATTCGAAACTCGTTGGTCTTTTCCAGGATTTGTCGAACTGTGAAGATTTGGTCTATAGTTGATTTGCCGGGCCGGAAGCCGCACTGGTAGCTGCCGATTAGTGCGGTGCAAAATGGCTTTAGATGTTCACACAATACGCTGGACAGGATCTTGTATGCGACATTAAGCAGGGATATACCTCTATAGTTCTTGCAAGAGGTAGGATCGCCTTTTTTGTGGATGGGGCATATAGAGCTGGTATTCCAGTCGTCGGGCATGCTTTCATCTTCCCAAATTCTGCAGATGATCAGGTGCATGCTCCCTACCAGAACATCGCTGCCAGACTTGAAGAGCTCTAATGGCAAGCCATCTGCGCCTGCGGCCTTGTTGTTCTTCAGCTTCTGAATAGCTGTGCCGACTTCTTCGACGCTGGGTGGGAGGACTACTTCAGCGGCTGGAGTTGGGATTTCCTCGGTCCCTACCACTCTCTCTTGGTCATGCTCGTTAAGCAGCTGCTGGAAATGCTGCTTAAATACATCTACTCTTCACTGCGGGTCGGTTACAAGATTACCCTCGCAGTTTCGAAGAGCCCGGGTGCCCTTTTTGAAGCCTCCTGCAAGGACTTTCGCTTTCTTGTAAAAGTCTCGTGTTTTATGCTTTTCCCTAGACTCCTCGATATCTTTGAGCTGGGAGGCTGCGAAGATTCTTTTCTTTTGTTGCAGTAGTTTTTTCTCCTCCCTTCTTCTGGCTCGGTACTCTTCTTGCGCTGCCCTGATTTTCCTCTGCAGCGCCTTTTGGTACGCCTCGTCGGTTGCTGCCTTTTTCTGCTCACACTCGCCATCATACCACGGGTTTCAGCTACTTCCTGAATGGCTGAGCGGCAATGCAGCCACATATTATTGGCATTTGTGTCGACGTAGGCATAGCGTAGAATCTTTCGCTCAGCTGCTCCCTGCAGACTCTGGTAACCTCCGGTGTGCTTAGGCGCCCAATGTCGAACCTCCTCCTGGTGGGCTGGTACAGCTTTCTGACATTGGACAGTCGAGCTCTGAATCTTGCGGCTACGAGGAAGTGGTCAGAGTCGACATTTGGCGCTCTGAATTTTCTCTCATCCAGGATGTTTGACGAGTGTCTTGCTTCAATGAGCATATGGTCGATTTGGTTGACGGTTCGACCGTCCGGAGATCGCCAGGTTGCTGTGTGGATTCGCTTACGAGGGAATCTTGTGCTACTTATCACCACATTACGAGCTCTCGCAAAGTCCGTGAGTCAGAATTCGTTATCTGTTGTTGTATCGTGGAGACTGTGCTTTCCGATCACTCCGCCAAGGGTGTTTTCCTTACCGATTTTGGCGTTGAAGTCCCCGAGCACGATTTTAACATCGTACTCCGGAGAAGCTCTGTAGGCGTTGTCCAGGAGGTCATAGAAGTCCTCCTTGATAGGGTCTTCAGCCTCTTCGGTAGGAGTGTGTACACATATAAGGCTGATGTTATAAAATCTGCCTCTGATGCGGTTTATGGGTTTAAAGTCGATGACCTTCGACCTTAACTGCTTTCCCATGACAAATCCGCATCCCAGTAAGTGCACTCTTTTGTGACAGCTGTAATAAATGTCGCAATTTTTCTTCCTAATCATACCGTTTCCTATCCAGCGTATTTCCTGGACCACAGTAATGTCCGCCTTGTACTGCGTGAGGATTCCTTCTAGTTTGTGAGCAGCTCCGGGAGTGTACAGGGTTCTAATATTCCAAGAGCATACTCGCAAATCGTGTTCCTTTTTCGTGCGTTGTCGTCGTTGTCGAGTATCCTTCCGTGTGTCCGAGGCATCTTGCTCATTCATAACTTTAATATTTTTTACGCGGGCCGATTGTTAGCCCGCCGCACGACCACCATTCTGGTCGGGGTTTTGTCGCTGCATACGTTTGTTCACCTTCCAACGGTTGTTGAAGAGGCTATCCAGAGGGCGCCGCGAGGAGGCCGTATGTCAACTTGACCCGGGGCGACTAGTTAGATTCGCCCCTTGCTTATATTCTTCTGGAAGGGTCATACATAAGTATTTTTGTGATAAGCATATTCTCCTGTACCACTTCTCCCAGGTCACGCAACTGCTGAGCAACGGATTCTAGTTTCGATATGTATGAAGCGATATCTTCTTTTGCATCCTTTGAAGCATATGGATGTTAGTCGGAGATTTTTGCTCGTAAACTGCTTCAAGTTTTGTCCACATTTCCCGAGGCGTTTTACAACTCATAATGTGTGTAAGCGCTTGCTGCCCTACTGAAGTCACAATTAGTTTCTGCACTTTGCAGTCTGCCTTTAACGAAAACTTTGTATTCGTCTTCTGACTGTTCCGGGTTCTTTTCACTTCCATTAACGTAGTTGTAAAGTTCTGCAGCTTGGAGAATAATTCTCACTTGAAACTTCCAAGATGGAAATTGATCTGCTGTTTGCAGCTTTTCTATTTTACACTCTACCGATTCCATGATTGTATCTACACAACTTTATTCTGGCAACGAGTCTCAAACAATCAGTCACAACCTTTATATGTATACTAGCTTTTGCCCGCGGCTTCGCTCGCGTTAAATTCGGGGTAATACGGTTCCCCTTTCCTGATTTAGAAAACAGAAGAGAACTCGGAACAGAATGTTATTTTAATACGCTACTGTAGACGATATTATATGTCTTTCCATTTGGAGGTAGAATGTAAAGATTCTGGGCATTGGACACACGTGAACATGCTACATACAATTGTCCATGGGAAAAGCACGGCTTTTCTAAGTTCACCCCAGCCACCTTTAATGTTTGACCTTGCGCTTTGTTAATGGTAATAGCGAAACCAAGCTTTAGAGGAAATTGTAGCCTTTTAAACTGGAACGGGAGATCTGTGGGAATTATTGGGATTCGTGGGATCATTACATTTTCACCCTTTCCTACGCCGCCGGTTAAGATAGTGGCGCTAATGATATTGCGGCCAAGTTGTGTGACACGAAGTCTCGTCCCATTACATAATCTCGGGGCATCTAAATTTCGTATGAGCATGACTGGGACGCTTAGTAGTCAAATAACAGAGTATAGGTACCGTATGCACTATAGTGTGAAGCGCGGCCCGATGCCCGCACTTAAGTACAGATAGGGGGGCGTTCGAGTATTACGTAACGCAATTTTTTAAGATTTTTGACGCACTCATATGGTATGTGCCCTGCAGTTTCTTCGTCCTCAAGACAGAGTCGTAACTCAGTTTCAAACGACCGTAAGGTAGCTGACCAGTCTTTTGATATCGACTCTATTAAGTTTAAGAATATTAATAGAGTGTTTGTTCAGGGGTCATCTTTTCGATTGGCAAAGTCAAAAGGGCAGGTGTTGCGATTTTTCTCACTGCCGCAGAAAGATTCAGGACTTATGTACCTTTCGCTGGAACTTTTCCTTTCGAGATGATCAGCGATTTTATTGCTTTTAATACCTTTGTGCCCTGGCAGTCACCAGAGTTTGATTTTGTTTTTTTGGCTAGGTCTTTTAGAGCATCTTGACATTCCACGAAGTCAGCTCTGCTTGGCTATCATAGAGTATACTGATGGTTATTCCTCTTATGCCAGTCTCTAAGTTTAGATTGGCGGATGTTAGGATGGTTATAATTCAGATTAGAAGATACTGGGACTCATTCGTAGGGTCTTGCTAATCCTCCAATTTGGTCAAAGATGCCGGCGACAACAATATCAATATCTTAAATCTCTTGTCAAAAGGGAAGGTGTGTGGTAATGTGTCTGAGACCGTGGTATTCATATCCAGCTCAGGAAGCTGTTGCAGTCCCGAGCGAGGAATTCTGATTGCACTACGTAATGCGACCTTTTTAATAAAAAGGTGCAGTGGAGTAAGTCCAATTAGTGCTTCTTGAGCTGCAGAAGGGCAGGTTGGCATTTTTTTTTGGCACAATTGCGCTGGCAAGTCAGTATGAGAGCCTTTATAGGCTAAGAACGGCTGATAATGCAAATCTCCCTCTTTTGAGGACATTACAGTATGAACTCACCTTAACAACACTGATTACGGCAATGTGCTTGTGCGTATTTCGCGTTTAAAACACTAACGAATACTGACAACGAAAACAAATTATGTGCAAAACAGTCGAGGGATTAGCCGCGTTGTTCGAAATTCTCGAAATTCGCCGTTCGGAACCGGCAATAAACTGTAGGTCCCTTTCACCTATGGGAAAATTAAATCACACACAACATGGGTGATTGAGAGAAGCTCGGCTCTGGTTCTTCATGGACTGTAACGCCAACATACATACATACAATCGAAAAACATAAATTCAAATAAAAAGAATTAATTTGCTTTGTTTTTATTAATTGTTTTAATTTGTATTGCTATACTATACTATACATCATACCCCACTTTCTCTAAACCTAGAAGCCCATAATGCTCCATATAAAAGTGCACTTACTTCACTCTTCAAGACTAGTTCAAACTTGCTCACATGTTAAAATCCCCAAGACTTAAACGAAAACGTTTGAAGTCCCAAAGACTTGATCGAAAATGTTTGAAGTCCCAAAGACTTCAACTGAATGCAGGTGAATTCAAGTGAATGGTGAAGACTTCAAAGTGACTTCATGAAGGCAGTGTACTTCTAAAGACTTGCATTCAATTGACTTCAATCATAAGAGTGGTCGTAAAGACTGATCTAGTCAAGACTTAAAAAAAAATGCGAGATTTCAATGCTGAAGTCTAAATTCCAGAGTGAAATCAAGAATTTAAAAAAGAGAAGCATGAAGTCAATTGATTTCTAGAATCAAAAGATTTAATTTTTGTACATCTCTATGAAGTGGAACTTAGTTCGAAGTAAAAAGAAACACGTCCGAATGGTACAATGGTTTATTTGAGACTAGGGATAAAGAAGGGGTGGCCGTGGTGCAGTGGTTAACATCATCGACCGCCGGGCGGAAGGTCTATAGTGCAAATTCGCTTTGTAGCCAAGGAAAAGTAATGCCTATACGGACAAAAAGTATGCAACGCAGTTGTGAATGGAAAGTGACCAAACGTACTGCTGCAGGCATAACACTCACAGTATGTGGTCAACTGTGCGTATGCAATATTAAAGTGCTCGAACGAATTAGTACGGACTATAACCAACGTGGAATTTGGTCGGCTCTCGTCCTATCTAGGACAACCACCCCTGAGAGTTAACGAACATCAACGACCCAAACCACTGCACTCCGTTCAGGTTGTGTGTCTATAGCACATCATAAGAGAATATATAATTAAAAACTCTTGAACCTGCGCGAGTTTCTAAAAAAAAAAAATAAATAAATAAAGAGTGAGATACCAAACTTTCGTACGTCTGCCCGTTGATCCCCGCAGGGGTTGGTTGTTGCTTTTGTAATTAAAGCGGCCCCTAGACGCCTAATATTTATTATTGTGCAATATTATTGTTCGTCTGTAGATAATATTGCAAGATTGTGCGATATATTGCGGAAAATCAAAACGCTTTTGACTTTAATTACAAATATGAGCGGTCAACGAAATTATTGGGAAAAATATTGAACCGTCTAGGGCAGCAAGCCAATAAAATTGTGTGCAATATTTTGCACAATAATATGGAGCGTCTAGGGGCCGCTTTAAAAAACGACGCTTTTGACTTAGAGTCAAGACGTCGGAACAAGGCAGAATGACATAGTCAAGACGCCGTCAAACCTCAACGCGTTTGTAGGTGCAAACTGTCAAAGTGCCTGTCAAAGCCAATATATTGGTATGTCCGAGCCCATGCCCTCTATAGAACCATTAATAGGAAAACAAAAATTGTATTCGTTATATCGAGCACTCGCTATACTGGACGTCCCCATTGTAATCATTTTATTTTATTTAAATTAAATTTGTAAAATGCGATTTTATTTTAATTTAATTCGTCCTACCTTCCTCTCGATTTATTTTTGCTGTACCTTTACCACTAAAGTGTGTATTTTTTCAAACTGAAAAAAATCAAGCTTTGCAACAAATTACAAAATAATTAAAAGAGGAAAAATGGAAATAACAATTTAAAAAAAATGTTTTTTTATTAACCAATACTCTTATGTATTTATACAAAGCAAAAAACAAAATATAAATTAAGAAATGTGAAGACAAGACGCCAATAGAAAAAGAAGAAGTAAATCGAAGCGACGGAAGGAAGAATTGATATTAAGCACTAATCTCATAAATAATAAATTAACAAAACAACAATTGGACATTTGTGTAATTATATACAGTCTGTCAAGGAAATGTTTGCAAAACGTAGAAATGAAAAGCAAATAATGTTAAAAGCATATGTTTACTAAGTGAAATAAGATTTTTTTTTAAAACCTTCTTCATAATTCCATTTTCGTATTAACTGGTTACCGTAATATACAAAAAGAACAAACACAATCAACCAAACACTTGAGAAATTCAACAAAAACTGATCAATATCAGTTTATTTACTGTCAAACAATTCTTTGCAAAATGATGCTTGCCGACCAAATTAATTAAAATTACAAGCAAAAGAACCAATTTTCTTAATTTTTTTCTTAATTTTAGGGTTCCGTACCCAAAGGTAAAACGGAACCCTATTACTAAGACTTCGCTGTCCGTCCGTCCGTCTGTCACCAGGCTGTATCTCATGAACCGTGATAGTTAGACAGTTGAAATTTTCACAGATGATGTATTTCTGTTGCCGCTACCACGACAAACATAACAAAATTAATATTTAAGGGGGGCTCCCATACAACAGACATGATTTTCATCCAAAAAATCCCCTTGGTCACATACTGAACTAAGGTTAGGTTGTGTCTTTGATGAATTAATCCTAGCTGCAAACCTTTTCCCCATATTTATTGTTATTCACCTTTTCACATCGTTGCTGTCAAGTAAGATAATTGATTTGAATTCAATTGTGATTATCAAAGTAATAAGCCGATAGCCTGCCTGCAACCAAGATCTGTCATCATACAAAAAATGTGATTTAATGTGATGACTGATGAGGTAACATACATGTTAGAGTAGACGACAAAGTGTGTTGAAGTACACTGGCTGAGTTTACGATCACACCGTGCATAGACCGCACTGTGTAGTATTTTAAGGGTGAGTTTGGTTGCGTGAAGCGAGTGCCCCGTTAGTGAATCTGTGTGTGCTGAAGAAAAAAGGAATTGATCCTGGACAGCCGACGCGATCAGATGTGCCACAGAATCAGTGCAAAAGTGCAATCTATCGGATCGATTTTATTAACTACTCTATCATACATACATGTAGGTAGGTAGGTAGGGTCGTAGCCTTCCCAGAATTGAGAAGAACGCACTTAGGCCAAGGAAGCCCGTTGTGCAGCTACGAGGGGGTTTTACCCCCCTATTCGTGGAACCATCTAGTGCTTCTTAAGAAGTTAAGAAGATTAAGTATCCCTACTTTCTGAACATCTGTCAGATCGTTAAGGAAGTAAGAGCCTAGGTAACGCTTCCTTATATTGCAAAAAGCTGGACAGGCACAGAGAAGGTGGTGAATGGATTCGACCTCCTCCTCGTCCTGACAGCATCTGCAGAAATCATTCGGAACTATACCTAGTCTTTGTGCGTGACTGCCAATGAGGCAGTGACCTGTGATGACACCAATGACTTTGTAGATGTCAGTTCTTTTTAGGGAGATTATACTCCTTGTGCGTTGACTGTCAAGCCGAGGCCAGATTTGCCTGGTGATGACGCAGGTATGTCCCTGGGTCCATCTCAGGTTCGTCACGGCCCTGGCGAGATTGTCAGTTCTTTATAGGGAGATTATACTCCTTGTGCGTTGACTGTCAAGCCGAGGCCAGATTTGCCTGGTGATGACGCAGGTATGTCCCTGGGTCCATCTCAGGTTCGTCTCGGCCCTGGCGAGATTGGTCAGATTATGTTTAATGGTTGTAAGGGGTACTCCCTCACAAGCCACGATTGATTGTAGCGTCGTTCCTTGTTTGGCGAGTGTGTCGGCTTTCTCACTACCTGTAATGCCGCTGTGTCCCGGTACCCAGATAAGCTGTATATTGAACTGTTCTGCCATCTCGTTAAGAGATCTGCGACAGTCGAGACTGGATTTTGATGAGTACACATAGGACTCCAACGACTTTAAGGCTGCTTGACTGTCTGTAAAGATGCGAATATCCGTGGTGGATATTACGTTCCACTTCAGCCAAGATAAAGCCTCTTTTATTGCCAACAGTTCTGCCTGGAAAACGCTGCAGTGATCTGATAATTTAAGAGCTTTATATAGCTTGAGTTGTTTGCAGAAAACTCCACTGCCCACCCTGTCTTTGGTTTTAGACCCGTCGGTGTAGAAATCCACACAGTTTCTGCGGGGTTGAGTTTGGCGAGTCCAGTTCTTCCTGTCCGGATAGATCGTCGTGAATTTTTTTGTTCAAGACTATGGTGGGCTCTGTGTGGTCCAAGTTTTCTGCGATAGTTATCCTGTTTTGCAGGATGGAGGAGTGGCCAGTGACATAGCTCGCCCATTTCGAGTTGGCTTTTAGTCTTGTGGCCGTGTGTGTGGCAATTTGCTTACCGAAAATATCGAGTGGTGTAAGGTCTAGTATCATGTTAAGCGCAGCCGTTGGTGTGGACCTGAGGGCCCCGGTAATGCATATGCATGCCATCCTTTGTACCTTCTCGAGTTGTTTGTGGTATGTTGTCTTGTCTAGTGCAGTCCACCAGACTATCACTCCATACAGTAGTATGGGTCTGACGACCGTAATGTAGAGCCATAGGGTGATTTTGGGGTTAAATCCCCATTTTTTTCCTGGAGCTTTCATACATTCATACATAGTCTCTTTCATATTTATATGTATTTACAAATGGTACGGAGCCCTTCGTGCGCAAGTCCGACTCGCACTTGGCCGATTTTTGGGTTACATTTGCCTTTTTTTTATCCTAAATTAGGATTGAGAGCACGTTTCAAAAATTTTGCGATCGACATGTTATCGCAACACGAAATGCAGCATACAAAAATAAAAATTTGGTTAGAAAAATATATAAAGTGGACTCTCGTGATCGACCAACACGACATACGAGCTCGGATCGAAGAGAGAAATTTGATTTTGTATAAACGCTAGTGGACCCTCGTGATCGACCAACACGGCGTACGAGCTCGGATCGAAGAGAAAATTTTATCTACAATTTCTTTGCGTTGAACTCTACGGAACTTCAAAATTTTTGAAACGTGCTCTCAATCCTAAAAGTAGAAACACAATGTGGCGTGCGCGCGCGCGTGCTTTTGATCGGCTTTGTACCGATTTACGGGATAATGTGTCAGACGCACGCAACCACAATTCGCAACACACAATCTGGCTTCAAGTCAGCTGCGCGTAGAGAGCTTAGGAATATGACAATACTATGTTCTGTTTCCTCAAAATGTACACATATGAATTTAGTGCAGAAAGACGAGTAGATTTGTGTTCTGTTATATTTATATGATTTAATTGAAACATAAATATAAGAAAATTTCAGCTCAAATAAAGGTATATGTTTATAAAAAAATATGCATTTAGTTCTGTAACACCCATCATGATTAGTTTGCATCCAAAAAATCCAATAATAAGCTTCAGAAAAGGTATGCATGTTGAAAGCGAACAACTCGGAACACTACATGACAAAACACGTTACACTATTCTGCTACAATCGAACAACACAATGAAATACATCTGTCAAACGCACGCCTTGAGTAGAGAGTAGCTCTACTCCGGCGCTTTGCTCGACTTTACGATGTTTACGATATGAGGTCGAGCAAAAGTTGAGGTAAAATTATGTGTTGCTTCATAAGATATCGTTGCTCCTACTCATGCTGTCGAAAGCGCGCGCGCGCGCACGCCACATTGCGTTTCTACTTTAATTTAGGATATGGTCGTCAGAGCCGGGACGAGACTCTGCGCGGCTTTTTTTTTTCTACATTACGGCAAAGAGTTTATATGAAAATGGATTAGTTATAAAAAAATAGCTCATTTGCTGTCTTCTTAGTAAATATATGCTTTTGAATCAGTTTTTTTCTATATTTACGTTTTGCGAACATTTTCTTGACAAACTGTATCTTTCTTTTCACAACTAAATGCTTTTAACAAATTAAAATAACAAGGAAAAACCAACTGATAAACTTGCTGCATGACTGTGTATATAAATTATTTTTGTTTAGTAATCGACTTGCCTATTTCGTCTACTACATTACTATTTAAACGAAACATGGCTAACAGAAAAAATGAATTTTTGTTTTTAATTTTAATTTTATTTTTGTGTAAAGAAGAGATTTACTGATATATATATAAATAAATAAAAATGCAATTGAATGGAACGATATGGTTAGACGGACATAATGGGAATAGGTTAATTAAATTTACTATAAATCGATATACGCATGTATGTATGTAATATTATTATGATTTTCTTGTTTGTTTTTTATTATTATTAGTGATTATTCGGATGATGAATATATGTTAATACGATTATGGTTAAATAAAGGAAAAGGAAAACTTAGAAAATAATATATTATGTAAAAAATATGAGGAGAAAAACGAATGAAAAAATACAAAAATATTTGATGCAAATTTAAGTGAAGTGACTTTAATTTTTGAACGGTCTTATCTGCTCTAAAGTGGCCTGTATGGGTGAGCCACTGCAGCTGAACATCTAGCAGCTCTGTTACTTACTTAGGTGGCGCTACAGTCCGTGGTGAACCTGGGCCTCAACCAACAAGCGTTTCGAGCTTGCACGGTCTTTTCTTTGGCCAGCTGTTTCCAGCGCCACACGCCCATCCACTGCATCCTTCATAAAATTAAGCTTACAGACAAGCTGCACAGGAAATGCGCCAAACATCCACGTAATTTCGCACTTCGTAGTCGCCTCAATCGGGTGTCTTCTTATTCTTAGCGGGCGCTACAGTTCGAGGTGAACCTGGGCCTCAACCAACATGCCCCTCCATCTAGCACGACCTTTTGCTAACCTTTTCCATTGCGGCACACCCAGTTGGCTGAGGTCCCCTTCCACCTGTGTGCGTCATCTTAAGTGCGGCCGTCCTCTGCTTCGTCGTCGCTCGGGGTTGAATTCAAAGACTCTCCGGGCTGGAGCTGTGGTGTCCATTCGCTCTACATGGCCTAGCCATCTTAGGCGTTGAATCCGTAGACGTCGTACCAGGCCGATGTCGCTGTACAACCCGTACAGTTCTTCGTTAAATCTTCTCCTCCATACACCGTTTGAACAAACGGGACCGTAGATAGTGCGCAAAATTTTCCTCTCGAATCGACCAAGGGCATCTTCATCCGCTTTTGTTAAGATCCAAGCCCCTGCGCCGTAAAGGAGGACTGGGATGATCAAGGTCTTATATAGTGCCACTTTGGTTTTCTGAGAGAGGGCGCTACTTCTCAATCGCCTATTGAGTCCAAAGAAACAGTAGTTGGCAAGAGTTATTCTGCGTTGGGCCTCAACCAACAAGCGTCTCGAGCTTGCACGGTCTTTGGTTAGCTGTTTCCAGCGCCGCACGCCCAATTGGTTAAGGTCCCCTTTCACCTGCGTGCGCCACCGTAGATGCAGCCGTCCTCTGCCGCGCCTTCCTTCCGGGGTGGATTCGAAGACCCTTCGTGTCGAAACTGTATTTTCCATGCGCTCTATATGGCCTAGCCACCTTAGACGCTGTATCCGTAGACGTCGTACCAGGCCGATGTCGCTGTACAGCCCGTACAGTTCTTCGTTAAATCTTCTCCTCCATACACCGTTTGAACAAACGGGACCGTAGATAGTGCGCAGAATTTTCCTCTCGAAACGGCCAAGGGCATCATTATCCGCTTTTTGTTAAGGTCCAAGCCTCTGCGCCGTAAAGGAGGACTGGGATGATCAAGGTCTTATATAGTGTCACCTTGGTTTTCCGAGAGAGGGCTCTACTTCTCAATTGCCCCTTGAGCCCAAAGAAACAGCGGTTGGCAAGAGTGATTCTGCGTTTCATCTCAGCGCTGGTGTTGTTGTCGCTGGTCATCAGTGAGCCATGGTAGACGAATTCCTTGACCACTTCAAAGTTATATCTGCCCATGGTGTATTGACCGTCTTTTTTTGATTTAGCAGGTGTTTGGTTTTACCCTCATTAACCTTGAGAACCACCTTAGCCGTTTCTACCTCAATGCTTACAAATGCCTCATTGACGTCTCGCTGTGTCGGTCCAATCACGTCAATGTCATTCGCAAGCAATTGCGTTGAAATAAATCGTTCCTCTTGTGTTGGCCACTGACTCTTGCACGATGTTGAAAAAGTTCCATTACAGCGCGTCACCTTGCCTAAATCCTTTTTTAACATTACCGACCTTAATGGAGCAGCGAGAATTCTCCATTGTCATCCTGCACAGTCTGACGAGTTTGGCAGGAATGTTAAAACATGACATGGCTCTGTATAGCTCGTCTCTATAAACGCTGCCATATGCGGCTTTAAAGACGACAAAAAGATGGTGCATGTCGACCTGGAATTCATGGGTCTTCTCCATGATCTGCTGCGTAGTGTAAATATTTGGTCTATTGTGGATTTTCCTGGCCTGGAACCACACTGGTAGGAACCTATAAGGTTATCCGTTATCCACAAACGGTTTCAGGCGTTCACACAATACGGCAGAAAAGATCTTATATGCGATGTTAAGGAGACTTATTCCCCTATAGTTGGTGCAGTTATAGGGGTCTCCTTTCTTAAAGACCGGGCAAACGATGCTGAGATTCCATTCGTCGGGCATGCTTTCCTCCAACCATACCTTGCAAATGAGATGGTGCATGCATCTTACCAGCTCTTCTCCAGCCGCCTTAAGAAGCTCAGCAGACAGGCCGTCTGCGCCCGCGGCTTTATTAGACTTAAGTCTCGATATCGCTATTTTGACTTCGTCTATGTCGGGTGAACTGAATTCTCTTTCATCGTCGTCCATTACGAACGGATCGTTCTGTCTGACAGCGGTATCTTGTCTGTCATCGCCATTATACAGTCTGCAGAAGTAGACTTTCCAAATCCTCAGCATCGACTGCGATTCTACACCAGCTCTCCATTTTCATCCCTGCGGGTCTCCGTTCTCGCTTGGTAACCATGGCATGTTCGTTTTATCTTATTGTAAAACTTCCGGCCGTCATTCCTGCGAAAGCATCTCTCCATCTCCTCAATCTCACGCTTTCCGTGTTCTTTCTTCTGAGAAACGTGTGTTCCTCTCTTCTCTTCTGCTCATAGATTACGCGAGCAGTTCTCGTCCATCGTTGTAGCGTGGCTTTATATGCCTCTTGTTTTGCTGCATGGACTTGTTCGCATTGTTCATCGAAACAGGAGTTTAGGGGTAGTGGCGGTTTGAAACCCAGCACCTCTGAGGCAGCGTCTCTGACGGCGCTCCGGCAATGCGCCCATTTCTGCTCTATTATTTGTGCTACTGTGGCGGATTTTGAGAAAGCTTGGAAGAGACACGATCGGCAAACTTACATTGTCCTACTCGATTCCTAAGCATTCTTGCACGCGGAGGCTGTGTGTCAACTTGGATTGAGAAGGGACAGAGATCGAAGCTGGCGTATGCCATGTTAAACGCGATAAACTTCTTTACTCTGTTTGCTCGCTCCCTCTCCCCTAGCAGCTCTGTTAGTGAGTCCTATTTTTACGTTCTCGTTGTGCCACCCGGGATTTCTGTATGAAAAGGACTTACGGTCTAGCAAACCGTAACCAGAAAACTCCATAATTGCTCAGAAACAAGCCTCGGATAAAACGGACCGAATTAATATTGACGATCCTTGCAAAAACGAAAAAAGGACAATGATCTTCGGCTCTGTACGTGGAATGTTAGGTCCCTAAACAGGCCCTGCGGACGCCCTAGACCGCTATAAAGCGGACATAACCGCCATCCAGGAAATGCGATGGAATGGACCGGGTATAAAGCTGATGAAAAACTGCGACATCTACTACGGCGACTGGGAGAGAGGACAACGATTGTTTGGATGCAGACTTGTTTTTCGAGGTGGACTAAAAGTCCTAAGCTTTTGGCATGTGAGCGAACGCCTCATAACGATCCGTATCAAGGCTATTTCTAACTCCCCACGGAAGACAAGGATGACTCCACCCAAGATGAATTATATGATCTCCGAGACAGAGCGTATGCCCAATGTCCCAGCTATGACATCAAAATTGTACTAGGAGACTTCAATGCTAGGTTTGGTAAGGCAAGCATCTTTGAACATCTGCAAGCATAGCCTACACCACACCACATCCGATGACGGACACAGGCTGATTGATCTTGCTACGGGGCGAAATCTCTTTCTAGCCAGTACGCGCTTCCCGCACCACGATATACACAAAGACACCTGGCGTCCCCCAGATCAATCAATCACTAACCAGATTGCCAGAATGGAAGCCCGCAGGGATGAGAACGGACACCTATTAGTAAAATCGCAGTCGATGCTGAGAATATGAAAAAACCACCTCTGCAGACAGTATAACGGCGATGTTAGTCAATATACCGCTGTCAGGCAGAATGATCCATTTCTTAACGACGAAAATCGCCGAGAATTCCGACCCCCTGACCTCGCCGAAGCTAAGATCGTCATATCGAAACTCAAGTCGAATAAACCTACTGCCATAGACGGTTAGGAGCATGCACCAACTCATCTGTAAGATATGGTCAGAGGAAAGCATGCTCGAGGAATGGAGTCTCAGCATCGCCTACAAAATCTTCTCTGCCGTTCTGTGTGAACACCTGAAGCCTTTTGTAAATAAGCTGATAGGTCCTTATCAGTGTGGCTTCAGGTCAGGGAAGTCCACTACTGACTAAACCTTCACACTACGGCAGATCCTGGAAAAAACCAAAGAATTTCATTCATTACCACCTATTTGTCGACTTCAAAGCCGCATACAACAGTGTAATTAAAGACGAGCTATACAACGCCATGTCTACCTTTGACATCCCTGCTAAACTTATCAAACTATGCAGGACGACTTTGGAGAATGTCCGCTGCTCCATTCGAATCGGTGAACACCTGACCGATAGTTTTGAGGTCAAAAAAGGATTTACGCAGGGCGACGTGCTGACGTGTGATTTCTTCAACATTGTTGTTGATATGATTGTACAAAAATCCCTGGCCACCACAAGAGGCAGTATCATCGGTGAATGTGGCCAGCACAGGGCCATCCGTTTGTGGTATGTCTCTAGTATACAGGAGGTAAAGGAGCGGACCAAGTACGCTACCCTGCGGAACGCCATGTCGTAATTGCTCTAAAATTTGAGTATTCGCTTCTGTGTATAACATGAAAGAGTATATTAGACAAGTAGTTTTCCAGAACGTCCGATTGTTGTTCGATGAAAACTTGTCTCGGTTCCAAACCTTCGTGCCATACTTTGTCATAAGCTTGGGACACATCAAGAAACAGACTCCAACATAAAAGCTTATGATCGAGTGCTTTTTCGATTATATCATATCGAAACACTTGGTATAAAGGTAATCCTTGCTTCTGAAACCAAACTGATGATCCGGCAAAAGACGCCTTTCTTCGACAATCAGCCTTAAGTAACTGAACATGATTCGAAATTATCAACAACAATGATATTGGGCGGTAAGATTTTTATCCGTCCCTGGCCTTCCGCGCTTTAGAACCATAATAACTTCAGCCACCTTCCATTGCTTGGTAAGCGCTGCATTAACAGGATATGAAAGTTTGAGCAGAGCACTTCTCGGCAAATTTTTAATGACGTCTTCCGTTATTAAATCGTATTTTATTTGGCTTGAAGGATTTTATGATATTCTCCAGTTCGTAAAGCGTAGCTCACGTCATTCTGTATTCCCCGGTCATTTCCAGAGTATTGCTATTGTCAGGTAGCGATTGTTATCTGAATGAAGGTTTCAGCAAGATATTCAGCAAAAACTTCAGCCTTACTTAGACAACTCCTGGCTTCCCTACGTACACATTTAATATTCCAATTTCTTCAGAAAACCGATCATCCGCAGGTGGGTTTTGCAGCCAGTACGAAACACCTGGTAATGATGTTGTTCGAATTTCGAAAGACGGCTTATACCTTTTGTCTAGTTCTTAGTTAACGTGGGTTCTAACTATTCTCTTCAGCTCCGCTCCAAATTCTCTCCAATTCGTAACTTGGTTAAAAAGTTTCGGCGAGGATAAAGGAACTTGAGAGTGTTTCATAGAGGCCATGTAACAGAAAATGCCTAAATGACATACGTAGGCATAGACACATGTCAGGGCTTCTCGAGCTCTGTCAGCAGTCTAGGATAGAATAAATCCTTATGTCGATTAAAAACGAAGCGTCACCGCACACCTCCAGCTTCCTCTGAGTGGATAGTATTAATTTTGCCCCTTCCTTTCGAAGACTTCACATACTGGGCCGAATCATCAAGCTCCGAAGTCTCTCGAGTAAAATGTTCAATTCTTACAAAAACACTATCCTCCTCAATACCATCCCCGGCGCGAACGAGTCTATCTCGCCGGTTCATGCTTCCACTAACTTATGGTTCGTAGCCCCAATAGCAAACTGTCACTGGAAATCATCTGTTCAAGTGTCTCGAAGGGAAATTCTCAAATTCTGGAAAACGATGCGTTTTCCAACGGACATACTGTCACTGTTTCGCAAAGTGTTTGCAAGTGCTACGGAAGGTGCCGGCGCTATAAATAACTCCAAATCAGTAAAACCAACTCCTCAAGTACCAATCATGGCTGAGATCTCCGGTTTAACTAATTCCGAAGCGAATGAATTATGCAAGACGGCAGATCCGCAAACAAAGGTAAGCAATCACCTGTTATCTTGGGTAAGGGCGGGGGAACATTCTGGACATTTTGTTTCGTAGGATTTCCTCTTCCAACAAACCATGTACCGCATCAAGGATCCACGTAAGTCGTTGCCCTTCTACACCGGTGTGTTGGGTATGACCTTGCTGCAGAAACTGGATTTCCCCGATGCCAAGTTCTCACTCTACTTTATGGGGTGAGTGTGCAAACTGCAACGTAGTGCAAGAGGTAAATGAATGGTTTTGCTTTCAGATACGAGAATCCTTCTGAAGTGCCTTCCGATAACAAAAAACGTACGCAATGGGCTATGAGCCGTAAGGCCACCCTTGAATTGACACAGTAAGCATGATAACAGCGCGTAAAAAGTCAGATGTGATCATTCTATTTATAGCAACTGGGGCACGGAGAGCGATCCCGATCAGAAGTATCACACGGGTAACTCGGATCCGAGGGGATTCGGTCATATTGGTCTGATGGTTCCGGATGTTTACGCTGCATGCAAGCGTTTCGAGGAGCAAGGTGTTGAGTTTGTGAAGAAACCGGATGATGGTCGTATGAAAGGATTGGCTTTCATCAAAGATCCCGATGGCTACTGGATTGAGATCTTCAACGCCAACACTGTGTGCTAGTTCGCCGGACATTAAGAGAAATTCGTTACACTGGTTTTGTTGTTTTTTTTTTTTTATTATTGGAAATATACTTGTATTGCGACTTGTAAGCCTTTTCAAGTTGGTTTCATATAATCGGCCAAAAGGGCAGGTTCGTTCACTTTCGATAAAGGTCACCGAGAGACTCACCTTTAGGTGAATTAAACGTATGTCAAAACTGAACGAAGAATCTGCTCAAGTTTTGGCGTATAGCCAAGTTACCAAAAAGGAATTAAAAATTGTTTACATTCAGTTCGCCTACATTCGATTCGTTGTCAGATATCGCCTCAAATGATTTCTTTTAAGACGTATACAGCAACCCCTTTAAGTTTACGAGGACCTAACGGAGGGAGCGAGCGAACAGAGCAAAGAAGTTGTCCCTGCTCAATCCAAGTTGACACACAGCCTCCGCGTGGTCCCCCCTGGATAGCTACCCTGGTTCCCGCCAGGTAGTGAAACAATGTGTGCAGCGACCCAACCCCTTGTTCCTGGGAAAAGAGGAATCTGGTCCTCCAGGTTGTGCTTTGGGGTAACATCTCTATCACGTTAAAACCTACTTGTTCCAAAACGACAACAAGCCTCGGATACGGACGGATACAAAGCTGACGACCCCGGCAAACGGCTAACGGACTTTAGAGTCTGCACCTGGAATGTGCAACAGACCGGGTGCAGGCGATCAATTGGAGCAAACCCTCAACTGCTATAAACCAAATATAACCGCACTCCAAGAAGTGCGATGGGATGGACCAGACAAAAGACGTATGAAAAACTACGACATCTACTACGGGAACTGCTAAAAGGAGAACAAACCGCGCCTATACGGGTGCAGATTCGTTATTCGAGGAAGACTCCGACAGAAAGTCTTAAGCTTTCGGGATGTAAGCGAACGCCCCATAACAATTTACATCAAAGTAAAACTGGGCAAAGAGGACATATTTGAATCGATCATAGGAAAGCATAGCCTCCATAACATCACATCCGACAGCAGACTTAGGCTAATCGATTTCGGGGCGTAACCTCCTTGTAGCAAGCACATGATTCCCCCATCTCAGCATCCACAAGGGCACCTGGCGATCTTTTTATCAATTGATCACCAACCAGATTGATCACATTGCGATCGACGCCAGACACTCCTCCAGTATTCTCGACGTACAAACCTTCCGCAGAGCCAACATCGACTCGGACCACTATCTTGTTGTAGCCACGGTACGAATGAGGAAATCAAAAATGCTAAGGAGTCGAGTAGGACAACGTAAGTTTGACGTCGGAAAGCTACAATCGGAAGAGACTGCCAAAATCTATGTCGATCGTGTCTCCTTCAAGCTCTCTCAAAATCCGCCCACAGCAGCACAAGCAACAGAGCAGAAATGGTGGGCGCATTGCCAGAGCGCCGTCAGAGACGCTGCCTCAGAGGTGCTGGGTTTCAAACCGCCACCACCCAGAAACCCCTGGTTCGATGAACAATGCGAACAAGCCCATGCAGCAAAACAAGAGGCATATAGAGCCACGCTGCAACAACGGACGAGTGCTGCTCACGAAATCTATGAGCAGAAGAGAAGAGAGGAACACACGCTTCTCAGAAGAAAGAAGAGAGAACACGGAAAGCGTGAGATCGCGGAATGACGCCCAGAAGTTTTACAATAAGGTAAAATGAACATGCCATGGCTATAAAGCCAGAGCGGCGGTCTGCAGGGATGAAAATGGAGAACTGGTAGTGCAATCACAGTCGATGCTGAGGATTGGGCAAGAACACTTCTGCAGACTGTATAACGGCGGTGACAGATAGGATACCGTTGTCAGGCAGAACGATCCGTTCGTAATGGACGACGATGAAAGAGAATTCCGTCTACCCGACCTGGACGAAGTCAAAATAGCGATATCAAGACTTAAGTCTATAAAAGCCGCGGGCGCAGACGGCCTGTCTGCTGAGCTTCTTAAGGCGGCTGGAGATGAGCTGGTAAGGTGCATGCACCGTCTCATTTGCAAGGTATGGTCGGAAGAAAGCATGCCCGACCATAGTTTGCCCGATCCATAAGAAAGGAGAATAAGTCTCCTTAACATCGCATATAAGATCTTCTCTGCCGTATTGTGTGAACGCCTGAAACCGTTTGTGGATAACCTGATCGACTCTTATCAGTGTGGCTTGAGGCCAGGTAAATCCACAATAGACCAAATATTTACGCTACGGCAGATCTTGGAGAAGACCAAATCGACACTCACCACCTTTTCGTCTATTTCAAGGCCGCGTATGACAGCGTGTATAGAGACGAGCTATACAAAGCCATGTCTAGTTTTAACATCCCTGCCAAACTCGTCCGACTGTGCAGGAAGGACTACAATGGAGAATTCTCACTGCTCCATTAAAGTCGGTAATGAGCAAACCGAGACTTTGATGTTAAAAAAGGATTTAGGCAAGGTGAGGCGCTGTCATGCAACTTTTTCAACATCGTGCTTGAAAAGATCGTGCAAGCACGTGCAAGATCGTGGCCAATACAGGAAGTACGATTTATTTCAAGTCTACGTAATTGTTTGCGTACGCCGACACAGCGAGACGTCAATGAGGCCTTTGTAAGCATTGAGGTAGAAGTGGCTAAGATGGGTCTCAAGGTTAATGAGGGTAAAACCAAACACCTGCTTGCACCAAAAAGAGACGGTCAACACCGACGTATTGGCCAGAACGTCACCACGGGCGGATATAACTTTGAAGTGGTCAAGGAATTCGTCTACCTTGGCTCACTGATGACCGGCGACAACAACACCAGCGCTGAGATAAAACGCAGAATCACTTTTGCCAATCGCCGTTTCTTTGGGCTCAAGAGGCAATTGAGAAGTATAGCCCTCTCTCGGAAAACAAAGGTGACACTATACATATAAGACTTTGATCAGCCCAGTCCTCCTTTACGGCGCAGGGGCTTGGACCTTAACAAAAGCGGATGAAGATGCCCTTGGTCGTTTCGAGAGGAAAAATTTGTTCAAACGGTGTATGGAGGAGAAGATATAACGAAGAACTGTACGGGTGGTAAGGCGACTCGGCTTGGTAGGACGTCTACGGATACATCGTCTAAGGTGGCTAGGTCATGTAGAGCGCATGGAAAATACAGCTCCGACCCGAAGAGTCTTCGAATCCACCCCGGAAGGAAGGCGCGGCAGAGGACGGCCGCATCAACGGTGGCGCACGCAGGAGGATGGGGACCTTAACCAACTGGGCGTGCGGCGCTGGAAACAGCTGGAGACGCTTGTTGGTTGAGGCCCAGGTTCACTACGGACTGTAGCGCCACCTAAGTAAGTAAGTAACGAAACTGAACGAAATCTCGTGATAATGACGCCATTCTAGCCGCCACATATTAACACAATTTGAGCGAGAAGCAAGTATTAGGTATGTTCTCAAGGTTTAATCACGGGATGCTTTAGCGGTACAGGACCAGATACTCCGTAAACATCAAACAAACTCATTTTTTGACGAAAGAGCCATTATGAGCAAAAGACCTTGTAAGGAAAGGATTACAATGTCCTGAGAACATGTTTTTTGGGGGACAACTACTTTTTTTCAAGTCTAGAGTTAAGTCCCTTAGCCCACGGCGCTTTTTTAGTACAGCTTGAAAAGTGTGATTTCCTTTTGGACTGACATTCCGAGCAGCAAGAGTTATTCCATGGACCTTTTTTTCATTTCGCAGCGTGTGCGTCTTTTTGACATTTCGTTTCACATATCATTATCGTTAGCCTGTGGTGAAATTTGAAAAGTAAGAATGGTATCCATACGTACACTTTCAAATCTGAAACAGGAGTGAAGCGACATCGCAAAACAAAGAAAAGGAGATAAGGAAATGTCAAAGAGCCGCACGAAGTAGCTACCCGCGCGTGACTGTGCCAATGTATTTCTGTTTCACAGACCATCTCTTTCACACTTATTTCAAGCTGTACTAAAAAATCGCCGTGGAATAAGGGACTAAGCGAATACAACGGCTTTCGTTTAGTGAGACTATGTTGACTAAATAGTACTAAGGAATGGCTAACACGAGGACAACTTCGTCTGATCCGCTTGTGCTAGAGGCACTAGGACGATGGTCCCGAAATGTGCCATGTCTCGTCTAAGTTACTATTCTGAAGTTTAACATTCTTGAAGACGTCAAGAAAGCAAAGCTGGTCGATGGACGTATATAATCTAAGTACATACCAATACTATGGTGCTTGTTCACTATAGCCTTTTTAGCAAACTTGCTTTGCAAGCTGAGATTTTCTATGAACCGGTACGGCAGGAATGGATTGCTGAGAGTATAGTTAAACGATAATGACGCCAACGCATTCTGTCTCGACTTGCGGCTTTCCATAACTTTGAAAAATAACCATTGAAAGTTGAAACCATTCTCTCCGCTACGTCATTCAACCCCGGGTTGATGGTGGCTGACAAAACTGCGGAAACTTGCCTTTCCAACTGGCAAGGTTTTTGGCCAGCTGTTTCCAGTGCCGCATTGCCAATTGGTTGAGGTCCTTTCCACTTGCGTGCACCAACTTAGATGCGACCGTCCTCTGCTGTGTCGTCCGTCGGGGTTGGATTCGAATACCCTTTTTGCTGAAGCATTCGATCTATTATACATGGCCCATCCATCTTAGACGTCGTATCCGTAGGCGTCTGATCAGGCCTATGTCACTGTAGAGCCCATAGAGTTCGTGGTTGAATCCTTTACTCTCCGTTGAAACAAACGGGATCGAAGATTGCACGCAGAATTTTTCTCTCGAAGGACTAGAGCCAAGCTTTTTACAATCGCCCCTGTTGTGTGTGATTTATTTTTCACACAGGAGAAAGGGACCTATAAATTATATGCTGATTCCGAGCGGCGTGAGCTGAGAAGCTTTTTCATGGCAAGTATACTACGGGGTGTTTTGCCAGAACCCCGCCGAGGAGAGATGCCGCGAAATAAACATTTGAAGGCGTTGGTGTTATCGGGATCCGAACTCGTTCATAGTGCTTCGGAGTCCAACACACTAATCACTGCGCCACGGCGCCCTCAGAAACAGCAGTTGGCAAGAGTTATTCTGCACCTAATTTCAGCGCTGGTATCGTTGTCGCTTGCGTTTGTGAGCCAAGGTAGACGAAATACTTGACCACTTATATTTATAGCTGCCCATAGTTGTGTTCTAACGAAGACGTCAGTGTTGGGCATCTTTTTTGGTTGACGGCATACACATATGTATTTGGTTTCGCTTTTATTTACCTTCAGACCCACATTACCTCCTTCGGCTTCTTTGCTCACAAAAGCTCCACTGACGTCTCGCTGTGCTCTCCCAATTACGTCAATGTTATCAGTATATGCAATCAAAATTACGCAAACTTAAAGTATGTAGATCGTGCCTCATATATTGGCCAGGAAATCCCTCACGATCTTTTCAAGTATGATGCTAAAAAAGTCACATGACAGTGCGTCGCCCTGTCTGAATCCCTTTTTGACGATCAGCGGCCATGATGGTTTTTGATCGACAGTGCGTACGTGAATTGTGTCACTCAAGCGTTGGACCAGGGATTATGAATGAGATGGCAATTCGATGGCTTTGGTAGGCAAACACTTTGCGGTTTGACGGCTTCTTGACTATGTCATTCAGCCTTGTTCTGACGTCTTGACTCCACACATCGACGTCTTGAGACTAACACAATGATAAGTCAAAAGCGTGGTTTTTAAACGAGGATAACACGTATGGTATCGGTGTATTGCAAAAGCAACAACCAACCCCTGAGGGGATCACAGGGCAGACGTACAAAGGTTTTCCATCTGTTTATTTATCTCTGCGTTGGACATGGATGAGAGTAGACGATTCCCGGAGGAATTATTAATATTTTGGAGTCTCGCCGTTGTCTCTGGGACGTTACGTGTCCAGAATATAAAACACCGGGACAAAAAAGAGGAAGGCTATAAGGAATTAGTAAATTTAATGAAACAATATAGGAAAAACAGTGATGTGAACGACGTTAAAAAAAAACAGATAATAATTGTATACTCTATTTTCCCATATAACTGACGTTTAATTTGTGTGCTACCATGTGAACGTACCCGGATGAGTTTTTTGCTTCTATTTTGACAGTAGCTTGACATATGCTCCAGAAAACAATCCCAGAGAAGAAGCCGACTACCGAAACCAACCGAAGCTACACCAGTTCTATTGAGTTCCATTTTCCATTTGTTTTTAATTTTCACAAAAAAAATGTTCTGCTCCAAGTGCGTAATGGGCTGTGAGGTTTTCGAGCACTCCTTCGCGCCACGCAATGACGAAGTGTAAGTGAAGTGATACTTTCCAACTGCTGGTGTGTAATGTGTAATAATTCTATACTACAGCCGCGAGAAGTGGAGAAAAGCTTTGCGACTTCCATCGTATCAACGATCGCACAGAGTGTGTGATAAACACTTTCCCAAATCGGCTTTTCTTACGTTTAGGAGGAATCGAATCGCTTTGGACGCTGTACCCAGCTTGGATATCATTGCTCCCAAGGCGTATCTGAAAGATCTCCGTGTTGTTTCGAATGTAGTTGTTGATCCGTCGAAGGTTCTCTTTACCGAAAATCATAAACTACTGGATACAGCACCTAGTATTGATACCGAAGTAGTAGATGCCGAACTAGTAGATGACCCATCACCGACTACGACTGAAGCGTCTCCACTACTCGATACCGAAGCCGAGAAGTTGTGTGAACAAATCGATCCGCGGACGAGTGTAATGCCTCTGCTATTCCGAACCTATTCCGTATGATCATGTACTCCTACTCTCCATCGTAGGACTTCTTTTTCCAGCAAACCATGTATCGCATCAAAGATCCACGCAAGTCACTGCCGTTTTATAACCGTGTTCTGGGGATGACTCTACTGCTGAAATTGGATTTTCCAGCCTCGAAATTTTCACTCTACTTCTTTGGGTGAGTATGTACAGTAATCGAAATGTATGCAGATGAGGCACCATTCATACTAATAATTCCAGGTTTGAACCTCAAAGTGCGGTGCCTACGGAAGAAAAGCAACGCACCCTCTGGGCCATGAGCCGCAAAGGTACTATTCAGCTCACCCAGTAAGTATAAGAAAGGCATAATAGTCCAGTGGATTTCAATGTTTTACTTTGCAGCAACTGGGGGACAGAGAATGATCCTGATTACAAGTATCACACAGGCAACTCTGAGCCGCGGGGATTTGGACACATAGGTGTGATGGTACCGGATGTGACTGCCGCGTGCGAACGATTTGAAGAGATGGGCGTTGATTTTATGAAGAAACCGGACGATGGTAATATGAAGGGATTGGCTTTCATCAAGGACCCAGATGGCTACTGGATTCAGATCTTTAACGCTAGGATGGTGTGTCAGTTCGCGGCACAAAAATAGAAGCAATTCGTATTGTTTTAATCTTTTTTTTAAATAATAAATAATATACATATTGTCAAAGGTGGTGACGGGTTAGAGAGTTGTTTTCTGGTTTAGTTGGGAGTTAGATGATCCCTCGAGCGGGAAACTCACTATCAAACAATGCAATTACAGCGGAAATGCAAGTTCAAATGTTCAGATATGGTTCAGATATAACGACGGGATGTCAAGATCAGTGTTCCCATCTCAGCACTTTTTTAATTAAATACCAAAAGAATTTGTAAAGGCGCTAGCCACCCATACATAAACTTAACGACGGGCCATAAATGTCCTTTCGCAAGTATTTACTTCGACTACATTGCCTGCAAGATTTTTCATAATGGAGAACCAAACGTTGGTCCGTTGATATCGTAATTTTTTGATTAGGCAGTGTCGTTGCCCATTATTTTGAGTAGCACTAAACTGATCCTGTCAAACGAACACGGGCTTTAAAGGTGACATTCCAGACTATAGTCCATGTGGACACAGTTTTGTAATTCGTCATTTCCGTAAAAATTACGATCTCTCTTTTTAAGCTCTTTTTTTTTCTACCTTAAAAGCGTGTCCTCTCTCGTTTTTTGCTCGTAATTTTCACAAACGGCTCTCGTCAGTCTTTACAGCACGGCTTTGTAGGCGGTTTGCTTTGCTACATGGGCTTGTCCGCATTGCTCATCGATACGGGGGTTTCTAGTTTGTGGTGGTTTGAAATCCAACACATCAGAGGCAGCGTCTCTGATGGCGCGCTGGTAATGCTCCCAGTATTGCGTTCTCCTGCGACCGTAGCTTTTCGCCGCCAAACTTTCGTTGTCCTGCTCGACTCCGTGGCATCCTTCATATCTTCACTCATACTTTGGCTAAAACAAGGTAGTGATTCAAGTCGACGTTGGCTCCTCGAAAGATTCGTACATCTAGGATGCGTGATCAATCTGGTTGATGGTTGACTGATCAAGTGATCAGTCAAGTAGCTGACGTCCGTTTTCGGACGTGGTGTCATGTAGGCAATATTTCTCCGTGATCGACTCAAATATGTCCTTTTTGCCCAGTTTGGCATTAAAAGCTCCTAACACTATTTTTATATCATAGCTGGGATATTGGGAATAGGTTCTGCCTAAGAGTTCGCAGAAGTCGTCTTTGAGTCGATCGTCCTTTTATTTGGTTGGGGCGTGAGCGCATATCAGGCTTATGTTGCCGAAATTAGCTTTGATGCGACTTGTTATGAGGCGTTCGCTTACATCCCGAAAATGTAAGACTTTTTGCTGGAGTCTTCCTCGAATAACGAATCCGCATCCGAATAAGCATTGTCTATTCCCCTTGTAGCAATTTCCATAGTAGATGTCGCAGTTTTTCATACGCCTTTTGCCTGGTCCATCCCGTCGCACTTCTTGGATTGCGGTTATATTTGCTTTATAGCAGCTGAGGGTTTGCTCCAATTGATTGCCTGCAACCCGGTCTTCTGTTAAGGGATCTCAAATTCCAGGTGGAGACTCGCAAGTCATTTATACAAGAAGTCATGAGATGATCTTGACCAACCATCAATATGTATCTTTGGCTTGAACGGTAGAATCAGCAGAATATGGTATACAATGAGCTAATGTAACCTGGAGAAACTGTCAAAGTTAATATTCAGCGTTTAGAAAAGGTCAGGTTACCTGCAAACGTTATAAACTGATATTCCTCCACGGCGTGCGTCACAAATGGCCCGAAACAAATTGGAAACCATCAACTAGGAGGTTCTACCCCATTCCTTTTATTCAAAAGAAAACCTGGCCCCTTTCGACTAACACCTGCATTCGTGGATAGGGTCCTATGATCGCTTTATTGGCTAAGACAAAAAAAAAGGTTTTTGTCGCTTTAAAGCATGACTTACAGTTATTGTTTTTCGATATTCGAAAAAAGGGCAAACATGCGCACGCACCCTTAAACAAGAAATGCCAAAAATGCTATACCACCAATGAAAGTTGACACACATCAGAGTAACGCTAGTTTTTTTCAGACAACTACCATTTTCTGTTGATCCTCTCGGTGGATTCCTGTCTGACAACAAGCAAAAAACTGCATTTCAAGAAAGTGAGAGAGTTTTGTCGTTGAATTTCCTTCGTCACCGTTATAGTTTGTTAAAGATGTGGATCGCCAAGTGTATATTGGGTTGCAAGGGATTCGAACATGCCTACTGTCCACGCACTGACGAGCTGTAAGTGAACAAATGCCATGTCATATCAAGCCAGGTAACTACATTGTTTTTAAATCCTCCCCAATAGGCGCGAGAAATGGAGACAGGCTCTGGGTCTTGATAAATACAAACGAAGCTACAAGGTATGCGACAGACATTTCGACAAATCGGCTTTTCTAGCTTTTCAGAAACGGCGACTCCTTAAGGACGCTGTTCCCAGCTTAAACCTAACTCGTTATGTGGAGCCTCCACCGCCCATCGTTCCAAAAGAGAAGCCGGTTGCTGTATTAAAGAAAAAACCACCACCACCCACTGTCGTTCCGTATTTAAATCTCGGATCAGGGGATCAACCTCCAACGATTGGGTTTAAAACCATTTCGACTACGCCGACCTATAACAATGGCCAAATACTCAACAAACGGGGAACGTACACGGTGACCGAACCAGCTCTAACCGACCTCGAAGCAGATGAGCTCTGTAATTATGTGGATCCACAGACGAACGTGAGTTTTAAATTACTGTCTGATGGTGATTGCCTGTAGCCAGAGTGTCTGTGTTTTAGGGTTTCTTCTTGCAACAAACCATGTACCGCATAAAGGATCCACGCAAGTCATTACCTTTCTACAGCCGTGTCCTAGGGATGGTACTCCTTGAAAAGCTCGATTTCCCGGACGCCAAGTTCTCCCTCTACCTATTGGGGTGAGTACAGGTCTACTACTACAGGTGAAGTGAACACGTTCGCATTTCATTGATTTCAGGTTCGAAGACCAAACTGCAGTGCCTCACGATAGCAAACGACGCACCCTGTGGGCCATGAGTCGTCCGGCGACACTTCAGCTCACCCAGTAAGTAGGTCAACACATACTGGTACAGTGCAAATCAGTTTTCTAATTTCTAGCAACTGGGGAACGGAGAATGATCCAAATCAGAAGTATCACAACGGCAATTACGAGCCGCGAGGCTATGGACACATAGCCATAATGGTGCCGGATGTCTATGCCGCATGTGAGCGATTTGAGCAGCAGGGCGTTGAGTTTATGAAGAAACCCGACGAGGGTCGCGTGAAAGGGCTTGCGTTCATCAAGGATCCCGATGGTTACTGGATTCAGATCTTCAACGCCAAAGTAGTCTGCCAGTTCGCGGCTTTAAAGTAGAGACCCAAAGACCTTATGAGTCTGAAGTCAATCAGTTTTTGTTCTTTCTCGTTTTTATTAAAAATAAATACTTTACTGCGATGCAAGGTCCTCTTTTTCTGCCTTTGTGCCATAGACATACATGTCCCGCTTGCGGGCCAAAAGAAGCTTATTTCTTGAGGGATGTGTGGCCAGTGAATGGACCACTCCTCCATTTGAACCTGAAAATAGACGAGAAGTGAGAAGAGTATTCGGATGCAGGGTCTGCACGTACTTATTTGGACCTTCTGAAGAACGTCGCCGTCCAGCAGGTCCCACATGATCGCATGACCATCGCTGCAGCCCGACACAATGTGCTGGTCGTTCGGCATGATTCCACACTCGATACGATATTGATCTTTGTTCTCGTTCTCATACTCTGACAGCAGCGCGCCATCGCTGCTATCAATTAAACGAACGACACCATCCTGGCAGGCTACGACAACGCAATTCGACTTCTTCGTCTGCACCATAAACGTGATCGAAACACCCAGATCATCGCTGATCATCTTACCGCTGCGCACGTCATAGTATCGTATGCAGCCGTCCAATGACGATGTGATAATCCTATGGTCGTCAATAACAATCGACGTTATGCAGTCCTTGGCATCCTTCATCACCTGTACCGGGTCCAGCTTTCGTGTTCGAATATCCCAGCACATTACTGAGTTATCCCTTGATCCGGAGACAGCTATCGAAGAATCTTCGTTGAACCTCACGCAAGTCACTCCGCCGGCATGGACACGAAGTCGACGCAGCTGTTGTCCTGTCGAGACGTCCCAGTAGATAATGCTCTTATCCAGACTTGCCGTGACGATGTGACAACTGTCGCAACTCCCCGCGACGTCGGTGACTTCGTCAGCGTGACCACCGTACGTCTTGAGCAGTAACCCACTGTTGGGATTCCACAACTTTATCTTCTTGTCCGAGCCGCAGGAGAGACAGTAACATCCGTCAACTGGCAGTATTTGGAACATTGAAAAACTGGAATAAATGGGATACGAACATCATTTTACCGTTGAAGCGAATCGCTCGTACTGCTCCTTGGTTACAGTCGATTGTTCTCAAATGAACCAGGTCTTCGTACTTCTTTTCGAGCAGCGACTACAAAAACAGAGAGTTTGAGCGGCCACGGAAGAGGCTATGTGATGAACATTACCATTTGGCATATGGAAATCTAAGAAAACTCCCAACAACACGAAGCGTATCACAGAACGCACATCAACAATCCAAATTGTGAACAAAACGCATTTTGTCAACAAAACGTCAGATAGCCCGCCGGCTGTCAAGAGAGTAAATGTCGAAAACAGTGTTCCCATATCACTTCAAAGCCGTTGGTGTTCTATGAGCTGTTGGTGTTTGACGAGCGTTCGTGTTGTATTAGCGGAAGGGTTTGTAGGAGCTGTTTGTGTTCTATGAGCTGTTGGCAGTAGGAGTTCTATGAGCTGTTGGTGTTTTACGAGCTGTTGGGATTCTATGAGCTGTTGTTGTTGGAGGTGTTATTTTTAATATTAAATTGTTGTTTTTCATTAGGAGCTGTTGTATTATTATAGGAAGATGTTGTATTATTATAGGAAGTTATTGTATTATTATAGGAAGTTATTGTATCATTACAGGAAGCCGTTGTATTATAAGAAAATCTCGGGTTATTATAGGAAGCTGTTGTATTATTATAGGAAGCTGTTGTATTATTATAGGAAGCTGTTGCATTATTATAGGAAGCTGTTGTATTACTATAGGAAGCTGTTGTATTATTATAGGAAGCAGTTGTATTATTATAGGAAGCTGTTGTATTATTATAGCAAGCTGTTTTATTATTATAAGAAGCAGTTGTATTATTATAGGAAGCTGTTGTACCATTATAGGAAGCTGTTGTATCATTATAGGAAACTGTTGCATCATTATATGAAGCTGTTGTGTGATTATAGGAAGCTGCTGTACTACTATAGGAAGCTATCAGTTGCTGACATTAGTTTTTATACAGTTTTTGTTACCTAGCATCTTTATAGGAGGTTCGTTCCATAAGCAATAAAAGTCAGACATTTGTTTTCCATATCTTTATTCTCCACTGGATTCTTAACATACAAATATAATTTAATTTGTTTTAGCAGTAAGGTTTGTGTATATAAGTTCTATTGCGTTATCATGTATTCTAACCTTATTTATCAAAGAGAACTTTCGAGTAAGGAGAAGCTAAAGAAGTCGCTTTTCCCTATTGTTGATATTAACATTTTATTTGAATGGTGCTTCGGTATAATAATGATCGTAACTTAGAGAAACAAAATATTAAGCCATAAGGGGTATGGTAATGCAAAGAAAAAAAAAAAGAAGAAAACTAAAACTTCTGGTACTGTTTAGAGTCCAGTCGCTTCTGCAGCAACTCCAGTTGTCTTTTCGCCTCGCATTGTGGGAAATTGTTCATGTCATAGTACTGCGGCGCTAATGTGAGTAACCATTCAGCTGTAAGAGATACGAAAAGAATAAGGATAAATATGGAGTATTTAGGCAATAAGACTTGAGCTTACGTTTCACATCTGTCACTGTGCGAATGTAGTTTTTCGTGGTCAGTACGAACTCATTGTAGATCACCCAATCGGGCTTGTGATCAAGACATGTGGATGGATGCAACTGAACGATTTGGTTATCTTTGATCGTCAAATATTGTCCGGTACGCTCTAGATGCGCCACTTGCATGAAGAACCCTTGCACTAAAGCTTTACGAATGTTGATGTAGTAGTCCTTGGATGTAAACTCTGTGCTCGTGCGTTTCAAACAGAAACGATCCATTATGCGGGCCAATTGCTGACGTACATTGTCAGCCGACTTAAGTGAACGGAAATTGATAAAGTTCTCGTAACACCAATTGGGATCCTCATTACCTAGTTCATACATGTGAGGAATGCAATCAAAACAGTCGAATAGATACGGTCCCGTGGTATACTCACTTTGTTTGAATGCGTGGTAGACATTCAACAGCGTCAGGTGGTCACCATCGATATGAGCGAAACGCATTTTGGCCTCATCAGCAGCTTTTTTGGCTTCATTTGGTCGAACGAAACACTGAGGGACTAAATACAGTTTTTTGGGGCACATTTACGTCCCACAAATATAGTTGATTTGTCTTTTTTGGATTTGGTTTTTGTTTGTGTGTTTATGAAGGAGAAGTTAAGACACCTAGGGGCTATGGTATTGTTCAGTTTCATGTGCGATTTTCATACGAATTGTTTGTTTGATTTGAGTTACTCATTTCATAAAGGAAAAATCGATTGTTGATTTCGTTTTACACCATCCACTACATGGAATTTTCACTTGGAATCGCCTATCGTGCTGCATCTGATGATAGTAGCTTAGGGCTTATGGGATGCGAATTCAAAGTGGAAAATTGCGTCGAATGTAGTGGACGAGACGGGAATCGCACATGAAACTTGATGCTGCTCTTAAACTGTATTCTATTGCAGCATGCAATCAAACGTTGCTTATCGTTAGCAGACTATACGTACATATATACATAAGACTTAAATAAATGACCCGTGAAAGGTAGACATTAAATGGAAATGGAAAAATTCTCGACAGACAAATGGAATACGACTTATCTGTTCCCCATATTCTATCAGAAAGTAGTGCCTACACCTTATAACAGTAGAAGAGAGAGAGAGAGAGGAGAGACAGACAGAAAGGAAGATAAACAATTTCTCACCCGACAACATTGCCGTAATGGAGAGGATCTCATTGGAGCAATTGTGTTGACAACTGGCTATAAGCATCTTGGCAAGTTGTGGATCTAGCGGGAATTCCGACATAATAGCGCCCAATTCAGTCAGATTACCATCGTCATCCAGAGCAGCTAGATAATTGAGCAACTCCAAGGCACGCATCAGGGTCTCGGGTGCTGGCGGGTCCATAAAGTCAAAGTGGACCAGATCGTCGATGCCGAGTTTCTTCAATTGCAGCACAACGGTTCCTAAAACAACAAAATCCCCATTAATGACGACCAGAACACGTACACAATTTCCCGGTCTAGCTCACCCAGGTTCGATCGCAAAATCTCTGCGTACGTGTTGTCCTGCATCTCGTTATTGAACGCCTTCTCCGTGTACAATCTGAAACACTTACCGGGCCTTGTACGACCCGCACGACCGGCTCTCTGCTGTGCAGATGCTTTACTAATTGGCGACACTAACAAACTCTCCAAACGAATCCGTGGATTGTACACTTTCTGCTTGGCAAAGCCGGGATCAATTACGAAAACCACACCGTCAATGGTCAACGATGTTTCGGCAATGTTTGTCGACACCACCACCTTTCGGCCGATCGCTCCGTTCGGCTTATTTGGCGGTGCAGGCTCGAAAATTCTCTGCTGTAGGTTTGGCGGTAAGGTCGAATACAATGGAATGCATTTCAATTCGCCTACATCCTGTCCCAGGTTGTCAATATCACGTTTGATTCGTTTGCATGCTTCCTCGATCTCCTCTTGACCGGTGAGGAACATGAGGATGTCGCCTTCGATCTCCTCGCCGACGTGTATCTGGATAACCGTGCGAATAGCCGCCTCCAAGTAGTCGCGTTCCGGCTCAGGTGTGTAGAAAATCTCTACCGGATGGGTACGTCCGGGGACATTCATCAACGGAGCGTTGTCGAAGTATTGTTGGAATTTTCCAGCATCCAAAGTGGCCGACATGACTACCAGTTTCAGGTCATTCCTCTGTCGGATGACCTCTTTCAATACGCCCATCAATATGTCCGTGGCCAGCGTACGTTCGTGAGCCTCGTCGAGCAGGATCACCTGGTACGTCTCGAGCATAGGATCAGACATAGCCTCACGCAACAACATACCGTCCGTCATGTACTTGAGCAGTGTGTTTTGCGACGAACAATCCTCAAAACGAATACTGTAGCCAACTTCCTCGCCCAGAACCACATCCATTTCCTCGGAGACACGTTGCGCGACCGACATGGCTGCCACACGCCGCGGTTGTGTACATGCAACAGCTTTGTTGCCCTTCGAAAGTGCGAACTCCACGCACCATTGCGGTATCTGTGTGGTTTTACCCGAACCAGTTTCACCGACCAAAACAATCGACTGATGATCATTAAGTAATCGCATGAAATCCGCTTGGTACTCGAACACAGGAAGCGTGATACGCTTCTTGAAGAGATTGTAATAGCGCTGCGAGAATGGCTTCTTCGTGAACGGGTTGATGGTGGAGTTTTTGTTCGTTAACGAGACACTGCCACTGCTGCCGCCGCCGCCGCTACTACTGCTTCCCGCACCAAACGAATCGTTCTGCAATCTGAAATAGTCGAGAATTATGTACACAAATTACTGCTGGAAGTCGATAATTGGGTATTGCAAATGGATTTCATTGACGGCTACGTACTTTTTCGGCTTACTGTAGGTTTCTCCGACTTCAATTCGTCTTTTGGACATTTTGTAGGTTTATTTCGAACGATATATTATGGCGATTGAATAAGGAGTTTTATTGGAATTGTTCTTGTGTAAATATCTCCTTGGAAAACAATAAACGTAACGCGGAAAAATGAAAAATAAAGCGAGACAATCGGCGTGAATCAGAGGAAAAATGTGTTTTTTCATGAGAACACGAAGTTGGATGCGGTTGAAAATTGGCCAAACTGTTATACGGGTGCGTTCGTTTGATGTCAATTTGGTCGGTTGCCAGTGGAGGTGTTTGAATTAAAATATTACGCTTCAGAGGACGTGCATTTCGATTTGTTGTTTCGAGGGTATGTCGTGAGTTGTTTTTCTACTTTTCTCAAAAAGTGGGAGTCGTTAAGGCGTCGTGCCTAGTTTGTTTTATGCAGCGACGGACGTATCAACTTTTTGCTCACTTAGGCATGATGTAGAAGAAGTCAATGGGGTCAATGGTGATGTTTTGGCGAAAACGTTGGTGCCGGGGGAACTCTCTTTTTGGCAGGCTCAGTCTTAAACCCATCCGCCTTGATGCTCACTAGCATTCGATCGACGTGACACTGTGTTCATCCTACAACACCAACGTCAACGGTGTATGTCAGGATTTGGATGAGATCGTGCCTCTTGTTTTGGTCAGCGAGGTTCGTACACTTTTTCAAGTACGATGTTTAAAAAAATCACATCACAGCGTGTCGCCTTGTCAGAAACCTTTCCTAGCATTAAAGGCCTCGGCGTCTGTATCCTATATACTCTCCTGCATATGTTTTAAGACCAGAGGCTCTTGACTTTTGACTTTTGCTACCAAATGCACCAGTGGCGGCGTCTCAGATGGCGCGCTGGTAAAGAATACTTTGTTGTTTGATGCTTAGTGGAGGCGATTGATCGAGGTCCTAGTGACAATTTGCAAATTCAGATTGTCAACCTCTATTCTTGGTGTTCCTACTCGACTATCCTGTGTCTGTATTCGTATCATGGCTGTAACGATGCTTGATGGTAGGTGAATACGATTTGTTAGCCAACATCCTGGGCTGCTCCTCCAATTGTGACTGGGTATTCCAAAGGCCAGGTCGTTAACATAGGTTTTGGCAGTGGATGCAGACAGAATAAAGCGAGTTTACACCGTGAGAAGAATTTTCCTAAGATCACTCTAGCGAGCACATTCGCCAAGCATGAATTGAGAGAGAGAACGGCGACATCATCCGTTTAAGCCCGCACGGAAACTACAAAGGTCATCTTGTGAGCAGTCCTTGTTTACGCTAGACACGACACACGACAATCAAGCACCACATCAATAGAGATCTTTTGATTCGTGCTATCTAGCAAATTTGATCACTATGAAAATGCCCAGAGCCCTTTCATGTTTAGTAAGGGCTTTTGGTGAATTTTTAAAACATGTCACTAGCCTTTCTAAGTTTCACTGTAAAAACTATTTGGTCCACCGGTCAAAAACAAGGTTCTGAAACTGATAAGTCTAGCGCACAGTGGCATGAGCTATGCTGGCTTTGATCGTACAGATCGTTGGCCCCTTATTGAGTAGAATAAACCTGTGACTTAACGGCTCTTTAGAAAAAGTCTAACACAGTAAGATCGCACCATCTTATTGACCAGACTGTCGATTGTGTCACTAGCTGTGTGGCACATAGCGTCGTCGTGTTGGAACAGCATGCCGTTCACATTATTATCGAAAGGAATAGGCTATCATCGAGCGGGGGAACTCGTTATTTATGGTGAAGGCAATGAATTTGCTCGTCGCTACGCAATACACACCAAATAGCGACGTTTTGCGGATGCAGTTCAATTTGGTGGCTCTTGTTTGGAGTGATATCGTCCCAAATCTGGTTGCTTGTTGACATTTTCGTTTATCCATGAACGGGCTGAAAATGATGATTTTTTTCTGAAATCAGGGGGGCTTTGCACCAGTAAACAATTACACGACGTTGCCTGTGGTCATTTCTTCTTTAAATATTTGGTTAATTGGATCTTGTGCAGGTGACGCGAAATTTGCCAAGTTGCTGTCTGGGAAAGGCCGAGTTTTCGTGCGCGACGCTAAGTTGTCAGTCTCTGATTCTCTGGTACATTCTCACACTCAACGACAATGTTTTCGCCAGACCTTCTACTTCATTGACGTACGTGTGTTGGCTGATTATTCACTAAGCTCATCCTCTCAAATTGGGTCGCCAAACAACTAGTCGACTGGGAAGGCCGACCATACACATCATAAATTGGTAGAGGCGCATCGTGGTTTCACCATAGTACTCGCTGGTATCTTGCTAATAATGTGACGGCATATACGAGTAATTTGAGGGATTCCCATAAGAAATGTACAAACGCATTAAATGGCAGGATCTAGCTGGCCAATCGGCTATATTTTGAATTGCCTGCTTAATATGTTGATTATGATGGTCGTAAAGTAGTCAAAGTGCGTGAAAAACATTTTTCACAGAGCACGGATCTCGATAAGAAAATTCTCTAAATCGTAAGAATTTTCCAGATCCTTTTGTGAAAATGGCGGTACTAATAATCTATGCTCGACGATGACACAAGTCACAGATCATGGGCAAATCGTCCAAATAGGGCACTGGAAAATTACAGAGGTATAAGTCTCCTGAACATCGCTTAAAAAATCTTCTCTGCTGCACTGTGTGATCGCTTGAATCCGTTCGTTAATAAACTCATTGGCCCATAACAGTGTGGTTTTCGGCCCGGAAAGTCCACTATCGATCAATTATTCACACTGCGGCAGATCCTGGAAAAAACCGACGAGTTCCAGATCGACACCTACCATCTGTTTGTCGACTTTAAGGCCGCATACTATAACAAACATAGAGACGAGCTATACAACGCTATGTCTAGTTTTGACCTCCCTGCCAAACTCGTCAGATCGTGCAGGATGACATTGGAGAACTCTCGCTGCTCCATCAGGGTCGAAAGCGACTTGACCGATACCTTTTATGTCAAAAAAAGATTTTAGATAGGGCCGCACGCTTCCGTGACTTTTTCAACATCGTCCTTGAAAGGATCGTTACGAGGGGCACAATCTTTTTCAAGTCCGTACAATTGCTCGCATATGCCGATGACATTGACATAATTGGCGAAGTCAGCGGGATGTCATTTAGGCCTTTACGAGCATTTAGGCGGAAGCGGCTAAAATGGAACTGGCGGTAGATGAGGGCAAGACAAAATATATGCTGTCGTCGAAAAAGGACACGAACGACCGGCGTTTGGCCAAGGCGAACATATTGGAAGGTATAATTTCGAGGTAGTCAAGAACTTCATCTACCTAGGCTCCGCAGTGACATGCAGCAATGACATCAGTGCCGAAATCACACGCGGATTGACTCTTGCCAACCCCTGTTTTCTTGGGCTCGGGAGGGAATTCAGAAGCAGAGCCCTCTCTCGGTAAACCAAAGTATACACGATCCTTATCATCCCGGTCCTGCTATATGGCGCAGAGACATGGACCTTATCGAAAGCGGATGAGGAGGTCATTGGCCGTTTTGAGGGAAAAATTCTGCATGCGAATTTCGGCGGAGAAGAAGACTTAATAGTGAACTGTACGGGCTGTACAGCAACACGAACGTAGCACGGCGTCTTCGGATTCAACCCCTGAGATAGCTAGGTCATGTAGACCGTATGGAAATCACAGCTCCATGGAAGGTCTTTGAATCCAACCCTGAGGAGCGACGCGGTCGAGGACGGCCAAATTTGAGGTGACGCACGTAAGTGAAAGAGGATCTCAACCAACTAGACATGCGGCACTGGAAACTGCTGGCGAAAGACCATGCCAGTTGGAGAGTTTTTTCTTTTAAAGGAGGCCCAGGTTCACCATCAACTGTAGCGCCGAAAAAGAAGAAGAAGAGAAATTCTGCAGTACAATAGTTCCGGGCTTAAGCGGGGACCATAATGGACTTCACTTGCTCTCGCCTATGTAGTGACTAGTTTGTCTCTCTGGAGTAGTTTCTGGGCTGCGAGATAGAGGTTCTTCAGTGTGTGTGATTTATATGATATGAAAGGGGCCTACAGTTTAATGCCGATTCCGAACGGCGTGAGTCGAGAAGTTTTTCAATGGCAAGTATACTACGGGGGGTTTTGTCAGTACCCCGCCAAGGAAGGACGCCGCGAAATGAACATTCGATGGCGTTGGTGTTATCGGGATCCGAACTCGTTCATCGTGCGTCAGATTCCAACACACTAACCACTGCGCCCTTTGTTTAAACCGTTAAAAGAAGAAGAAACACCAATTTTAACAAAATCTCTTTGCTCCAAAATCCCTCCACATTCGACGAACATCCCCCGGGGGTGGCAGCAAAAATTCCCCAAAACACCCGGCATAAATCCGTATACCACTTCGGTTCGGATCACCGCTAAATCTTATTTACATTCATCCCACCACTCGACGGGGTAAGTTTGTCGCGGAAAATATCGATTTGACAGTCAAATCGGAAGGCCAATAACAAAATTCACTAATTTTCACGCAATAACCGGAAAATCCATCATTTTAGCGCCGCAAAACAATTAAATACTCACGCCGCATCAGCGCGAATCATGTCCAGACGCATTTAGTTATGTGCAAATTTTGTTAGACGCTACTGGAAGGTGTCAACAATATCATGGAGATTCCGATACAAGTAGCCGTTCGTGTTTACCCCTGCCTGACGGAGGAGGCACCATGCGTCCAATCGATACCGATGAGACCGAACAGCGGTATTGGTGGTGGCATTGCAACTGGTGTTATCCAAGTCGGACCGCATTCGTTTCCCGTGACACATTCGTTGCCATTTGAATGCCCGCAGGCTCAGTTGTACCATCAGGCTGTGTACCCGTTGATGAGTTTGTTTCTCGAAGGATTCGACGCATCGGTAGTGACCTACGGGCAACGGGGTACTGGCAAGAGTTACACACTATTCGGACGCGGATTTGACTGTGTGTACGGCGAGGCAGAGCAGGGTGTCGTGCAGCGTTGTGTGCGAGAGATATTCGCGCAGATGGCCAGGCATCAGGGGAGAACGTTTGCCGTCAATGTCGGATGGGTGGAGATAAATGGCGATGATATTAGGGATCTGCTGGAGGCTGGTAATGTGCCATGTGCAAGCGTGAGTGAAGTCTTCCAGTGGGTGGAGATTGGTCTGAACAATCGTTCGAGCGGTGATGATCTGACGCACAATTTGTTTACTATAACCCTGGAGCAGCAATGGGTCTCGAAAGAGGGTTTAATCCAGCATCGCCTGTCGACGGCGAGTTTTAGTGATCTCTGCGGCACGGAACGCATGTATATGCTAAACAGCATGGATCAACACATGAGTATTCCCAAGGATTTGGGACTACAGTGCCTGGAGAGGATTGTAACTACATTGACGGATCCAGTGCTCATGTACAATGGGAATGGAAACATTCAGTACAATCAGACGACGCTTACTACGCTGTTAAAGGACTCGTTTGGGGGTCGAGCACAGACATTGGTGATTCTATGCGTCTCGCCTCTGGAACGGGACGTCAACGAGACAATCTACAACTTACAGTTCGCATTTAAGGTACAATGCGTGCGGAACTTTGTGATTATGAACACATTTTCGGACAACAACACACCAATCTCGCCCGAAGTGGTGCCAAATCGCATTGGTGCGAACCCGAACGACAATTTTGGGCTGCAGTTTGCTGCCTCACAATGGTTTAAGCTAGTCTCTAACGCAGAAGGACTCTTCTCGAAGTAAGAACGGCGGCAGTACATTTGTCTTCGCCACTAACTTTCGTTTATATTCACAGACTCATGTCGTCGAACGCGATTTCGGACCTCGATAAGGAACAAATCGAAGAGTGGCTGTTTCTCAAGCAAGAATGTGAGGAATGTCTCAGTTCCAGCGAAGTGGTACGTTCCCAAAAGCAACTAGTACCGATCCAAGAAGCCGAAGAGCCCGAAGAAACGGTCAGCGAACCAGAAACCTCGTGTCAACAGAATTCGGATAACGAAAGTGATTCCGAATCACAACGTCCGGATCTCGACGAGAAACTCGAATCGTTAATGGACGAGCTCAAGATAAAGACTGATAGTCTAGTGCACGACAAGTACAAGGAATTTATTAAGAATCAACCGAAGGCTGTAATGGAAAGCAACGAGAGTTTCCACCAAGACGTGGATCGCAGGCCATCTTCCTCGACAGGGGGTAAGTCACAAGGTTGAATGAGTCATTTGTTTTATGTTTTTCTCCTTTCTTACTCGTAGGTCGCCGTCGGTCTATCCAACCCGGAGCGAGTCTCAGTTCGGCGGAGATAGCCATGCTAAATCGTGTTGCATCCCGTGAAATGGTCACAAAATCCCAAGACGACTTCCTAGACAGCTCGTCCGATCTCAGTCATCCGATTCGGGCTGTTATGAATTCCCCGCTCGAGACTATTCAGAAGAAACTCCGAAAAATAATCACAGACATCGAGGCCAAGCAGCGACAGATCAAGGAAGTCGAGCACACCATCTCACTGAAGCAGAACATCGTCATCGAGTTGGTGAAGAACAATGACACGCGCACGACCGCCAAGAATAGATTCAATAAGAAGAAAGGCAAACTCGAGGGCGAGTACGAGAAGACCAAGAAGCAGCTCTCCAAGGCGGTGGTCAGCGGTAAAGACAAAGCGGAAATTGAACGCCTTAAGGCGCTCACCTCGCACATCGAGCAACGGTTACAGGATTTGACTTCGATCAAGCACATTGCCGGCGAGAGTGGTCAGAAAGTCAAGAAACTCCAGCAATCGGTCCAGGAGTCCAAACGTCTCGTTGACGACCTCCAGAAGAAGATGAAAAAAGAAAAGAAAATCAAGGAGCAGCTAGAGAACGAGCTCAAAGCCATCAAGGAGAAGGAGAACACCAAACAAATGGCCGTCGTAGAGAAGGGCAAAAATCTGAAGGAAGTTCAAGCTCGGATCTCTCACCTGGACCATGTCCTTAAGGAGAAATCCAACAATCTGGAGCACTTTGATGAAGGCGAAGAGAAGGAATCACTTCGCCATGAGATTCGTAATCTACGCCGGACCAGGGACCACTTGCTGGACCAACGTTGTTCGCTTGACAAGAAATTGAAAAAAGAGAAAACGCTCTCCTACAAAGAGGAGCGAAAACTCCTCGAATGCGACGAAGCTATTGAGGCTATCGACGCAGCCATCGAGTTCAAGAACGAACTCATTTGCGGCCATAAGTCAATCGACACCAGTGAGCGATTGCAGCGCGAAAAGGGCGAACAAATGCTCATGGCGCGACTGAATAAGCTTTCCGCCGAAGAAATGCGCACGCTTCTGTACAAATACTTCACAAAAGTCATTGATCTACGCGATTCTAGCCGGAAATTAGAAGTCCAATTGCTCAATCTCGAACGTGAGAAAGACGCCTGGGAGTGGAAGGAACGTGTCTTAAGCAACGCCGTCCGTCAGGCTCGACTCGAAGGCGAACGAAACGCAGTACTCCTCCAGCGACAGCATGAGACCAAACTCACACTCATGCTCCGCCATCTAGCCGAGGAGACCAGTGCCAGTTCGAGTTTCAGCGATCGTTTCATACACCCAGCAACTGCTGCCGCCGCACTCGCTCATCATCCGCATCATCATCCAACTAGTCCATCCAGCCCGTCGGACTCCGACTTTGACATGGACTTTTACAAGGCAGCCAATAAGAATCTCCTCAAACCGAAGCACGGTGACATCGAGATATGCCCACTGTCCGACGCACTCGCTAAATACAAACCGCTCGACAAGATCAAAGAGAAGGAGCGTGATAGCAAAAACAAACTTTTCGCCAAGTTCCAAGTCCTCACGCGGTATCATGCCGGCAGTAGTGGTGGCACTGTAGCTGCCCCCAGCACTTCGACGGACAATCCGAAGAAGAAATCTCAGCCCGAAGCGGCAGCCATTCCACAGGAGAATGTCAAACGTCTCCTATCCGCACCGCCGTCAACCAAGGTGACGCGGCAAAAGAACAAGATCATCATACAGGATTCCTCGCGTAAGAATTAGGTTCTCTTATTAGTTTACTCGCTTAAGCACACGCTCACACAATACAATACTCAACGGCAACTGAACTTACTTAAGAACTTAGTCATACATACGTTACGAAAATGAAATGCTCAAGGAAGGAAAGCTCAACTAACTCAGCGTCTCGATTATGCCAAACAGCACCTCTCACTCGAACCCCTCTCTCTCTCTATTTTCTACATCAACTTAAGTCACAAACGACACAGGAGTACTCGTACTTGAAGAATCTCTCCCCCTTTACCTTCTAAGTCGCCCTCTTCCATTAGTTTCTTAAAACGGAAACGGATTTCTCGCAATAAGTACACGAACACCGTTGAAAACAACACGTCTACTGAGTGATATTTAATTATAGTTTACCAAGTTACTCACTTTGAAGTAAAACCGAGAAGAAAATATATTTTTTGTTCATTTTTCTTAAACAATTAATTTGTAAGCAATACATCGTTAAGGAATGTTCATTTTTTGAATTGGGAACACGTTAAGTTAACGTTTTCTACGCTCTCTATTGCGACCTTACTAGACATTGTTTCCTGTTTTTTTTTTTTTTTTTTCTTAACTAGTATAGTCGTAGAAACGCTAGAAAATAAAGTAGAAATATTGAAAGCATTCATACACATACAAATAAAGTATCTTTACCCGAAAAATAAATGTTTAGGTAACTAAATGCAGATAACGTGTTTTTTTGAAAGGAGGGCGCCCTTGTAAGTGATCGCCCAATTCGTTTTGTTTGTTTTGTTTGGGCTCTTGGTATACATTAACGTCACGGCTTTCTACGACTTTTTTCTACTTCGGATTCTCTACATGGCTTGGGCTCAAACCTGTTGTAGGCTCTTCATTTAAAGCAACTTCTAAGTCTGCATTAACTGTTCCGTCTAGATAAGCCACCTCGTTCAACATAGCCTAGCCATGCTTCCTTGTCTAGCCAAACCTCTTCGTCTAGCCATTTTTCGCCGTTATGCCATATTTCACCTAGCCATGCTCATCCCGCCATGCTCCATGATGCCCTGCAACGCCTGGTCATACTTCTCAGACTAGCTTCTCGAACCAGCTTAGTTTCTTTCACCAAATCAGCTTCCTCGTCTAGATCAGCTTTTCTATCTGACTCAGTGTCACAAACAACTTAAGATTTTGTGTCTAGATTAGCCTTTCTGTTAGCTTCTTTGTTAAGCCCATACTTTCGTCTATAAAGCTCAGCTTTTGTCCAGCTTACCTTAAGTTCAGCTGAGGCTCTGCTTTGCTCCGACTCCATCTTCTACAGACTCTGTCATTAATAGCCTCTGTGTTCAACAGCGTCCGTCTCCCACAGTCTCCCTCTTTCACAGACTCTGTGTTCCACAGCCTCCATCTTCCACAGCCTTTGTCTTCCACAGCCCCTGCCTTCCACAGCCTCTGTCTTCCACAGCCTCTGTCTTCCTAAGACTCTGTCTTCCATAGCCTCTGTCCTCCACAGCCTCTGTTTTCCACAAACTCTGTCTTCCAGAGCCTCTGTTTTCCATAGCCTCTGTCTTCCACAGCCTCTACAATCCCCAAACTGACTTCTAGAGCCTCTGTTTTCCATAGCCTCTGTATTCCGCAGCCTCTGTTTTCCACAGACTCTGTCTTCCACAAAACCTGTCTTCCAAAGACTCTGTATTTCACAGCCTCTGTCTTCCACAGCCACTGTGTTCCACAGACTCTATCTTCCACAAACTCTGTCTCCCAGAGAACCTGTTTTCCCCAGCTCCTGTATTCCAAAGACTCTGTATTCTAAAGACTGTATTCCACAGACCCTCTCTTCCAGAGCTTCTGTTTTCCACAGGTCCTGTATTCGAAAGACTCTGTATTCCACAGCCTCTGTGTTCCACAGAAGCTGTCTTCCAGAGCCTCTGTTTTCCACAGGTCCTGTATTCCACAGCCTCTGTTTTCCACAGCCTCTGTATTCCACAGACTTTGTCTTCCAGAGCCTCTGTTTTCCACAGGTCCTGTATTCCACAGCCTCTGTATTCCACAGCCTCTGTATTCCACAGCCTCTGTATTCCACAGCCTCTGTATTCCACAGCCTCTGTATTCCACAGCCTCTGTATGCCACAACCTCTGTATTCCACAGCCTCTGTATTCCACAGCCTCTGTATTCCACAGCCTCTGTATTCCACAGCCTCTGTATTCCAAAGACTCTGTCTTCCACAGCCTCTGTATTCCCCAGAATCGGTCTTCCAGAGCCTCTGTTTTCCACAGCCAGTGAATTCCACAGCTCCTGTAATCCAAAGACTCTGTATTCCACAGCCTCTGTATTCCACAGCCTCTATATTCCACAGACTCTGTCTTCCAGAGCCTCTGTTTTACGCAACTCCTGTATTCCAAAGACTCTGTATTCCACAGCCTCTGTATTCCAAAGACTCTGTCCTCCACAGCTCCTGTATTCCAAAGAATCTGTATTCCACAGCCTCAGTATTCCAAAGTCTCTGTCTTCCACAGCCTCTGTATTCCAAAGTCTCTGTCTTCCACAGCCTCTGTATTCCAAAAACTCTGTCTTCCACAGACTCTGTTTTTCAGAGCCTCTATTTTCTTCAGCCTCTGTCTTTCACAGCCTCTGTGATCCACAGCCTCTGTCTTCCATAGCCTGTGTCATCCACAGCCTCTGTTTTCCACAGCCTCTGTCTTCCACAGCCTTAGTCTTCCACAGCCTCCTCTTAAAAAGACTCTGTCTTCCACAGCCTCTGTCTTCCCCAGCCAAGTTCGCCTTCAGCTAGCCAGCCTTGCCACCAGCCAGCCAACCCAGCTCCCAGCCAGTCAACCTTGAACAAACAAACCAATCCTGCCACAAGGTAGAAAAGCTTGCTACCAGCCCGCCAACCTGGCCACCTGCCACCAACCCGGCTACCAGCTGGCAAATAAAGCCACCAGCCACTCAGCCTGCCTATCAACTAGGCAACCTCGATCAGCCAGCAAACCTTGCTCCAGACAGAAAAACCGGACACCAGCCAGTCAACCTGCACACCAGACAGCCAGCCTGGACGCCAGCCGGACATGCTGGTAATCATCCGGCCAACCGGACCGCTACCCAGCCAAACAGGCCACCAGCTAGTCAACCTGGCCACCACCCAGCCAATCTGACCACAGACAGCCATTATTGCCAACAGCCCGCCAGCCTTACTATCAGCCAGCCAATCTGGACACGAGACAGCCAACCTGGCCATCAACCAGCCAACCTCGAACTAATCGACCAACTCTACCACCAGACAGAAAACCTGGCCGCCAGCCCGCCAATCTCGCCACCTGCGGCCAACGCGGCAACCAGCTGGCAAATCTGGCCGCCAGCTAGTCATCCTGGCCATCAACCAGCCAACCTCTAACCAGCGAGCCAACCTTGCCACCAGACAGAAAACCTGAACATCAGCCAGGCAAAGTGGCCGAAAGCCAGCCAACCTAGCCACCAGATAGTCAGCACGACAGACAGCGAGCCGGCTACCCTGGCCACCAGCCAGCTAACCTGGATACCAGACAGCCAACCAGGGCACCAGCTAGCCAACCGGGCCACCAGCCCGCCAACGCCGCTCCAGCCAGCGAATCTGGCCACCAGCCAGCCAGCGAATCTGGCCACCAGCCAGCCAGCGAATCTGGCGACCAGCCAGCCAGCTAGCTAGGCAGACAGCCAGCCATCCTGGGCATAAGCCGGTCAACCTGGCCACCATCTAGCCAACCTGGCCAAAAGGCAGTTAACCTGGCTACAAGCCAGCCTTCCTGCCCACCACTCAGCAAACCTGGCCACCAGCCAGCTAACCCGGCCCAGCTAGCTTATCTGGCCACCTACCAGCCGACCTGGTCACCTGGAAGCTAACTTGACTACCCGCCAGCCAACCGGACCACCAGCTAACTAGCCTGGCCACCAGCCAGCCAGTCAGCCTGGCCACCAGGCACCCAACCTGCTACCTACCGGCCAACCTGGCCACAAGCCAACCGTCCTGGCCACCAGCCAGCCAACCTTGCCTCCGGCCAGCTAGCCTTGCCACCGGCCAGCTAATATGCCATCAACCTGCCAACCTTGCCACCAGCCAGCCAACATGGCTACATGCCAGCTAACTTGGCCAGTTAGTTAGAGTTAGTAAGAACAGGTTACGTTACTGCTAATAAGCAAGGTCACTGCCAATAAGCAAGGTCACTGCCAGTAAACAAGGTCAGTGACCCCGCTTAAAGGGTCAGTGACCCCGTTGAAAAGGTCAGTGACCTTGTTTACTTGCAGTGACCTTGCCTATTAGCAGTGACCTTACTAACCTGTTCTAACCAACTCTAACTAACTGGCAAGGTTGGCTGGCTGGTCATAAGGTTAGCTGGCTGTCGACCAGATTGGCTGGCTGGTGGCAAGGTTAGCTGTCTGGCAGTCAGGTTGGCTGGCCCGTGGCCATGTTGGCTCGCTGGTGGCAAGGTTGGCTAGATCGTGGCAAGGTTAGCTGTCGGGCGGCCAGGTTGGCGGGCTGGTAGCAAGTTTGACTAGCTGGCGGTTTGGGAGGCTGGTGGCCAGGGTAGTCGACTGGCGTCCAGGTTGGCTGCATGGTGTCCAGGTTGGTTAGCCGGTCTCCCCAGTTAGCTGGCTGGTGATCAGATGGGCTGTCTGGTGTCCAAGTTGGTTGTCTGGTGGCCCGGTTGGATGGCTGGTGGCAGGTTTGACTAACTGCTGTTCAGGTCGAGTAGATAGTGGCAAAGTTAGCTGGCAGGTGGGCAGATTGGCTGGCTGGTGGCAAGGTTGGCTGTCTAGTGACTAGCATAGCTGGCTGGTGGCCAAGTTGACTAGCTGGCAGTCAGGTGTGCTATATAGCGCCCAGGCTGGCTGGTTGGTGGCCAGGTTAGCCGACTGGCGGTGGCAAGGTTGGCTGGCTGGTGGCAAGGTTGGCTGGCTGGTGGCAAGGTTGGCTAGTAGATGGCATGTTAGCTCTCCGGTGGCAAGGTTGGCTGGCTGATGGCTAAGTTGGCTGGCTCGTGGCAAGTTTGGCTGACTGGAGGCCAGGTTGTCTAGCTAGCGGTCAGGTTGGTGGCTGGTGGCCAAGCTGCCTGGCAGGTGGCCAGATTGGCTGGCTGGTGGCCAGGTTGCCTGGATGCTGGCCAGATAAGTCGGCTGGTGTCCAGGTTAGCTGGTTGTTGGCCAGGTTGATTGTCTGGTGGCAAGCTTAGCTGGTTGGTGGCCAGGTTGGCTGGCTGGGGGCAAGTTTGGCTGGCTGGTGGCCAGGTTGCGTGGATGCTGGCTAGACAGGTCCGTTGGTGTTCAGCTTACCTGGCTGGTGGGAATTTTAGATGGCTGGTGGCATCATTGTCTGGCTGGAGGCAAGGATGTTTTTTTTTTTTTAGAGTCACATGCGCACTCAAGGCTAAGGCCTTATAACGATAGACGTTGTGCGAGCAGAAGGTAACAGGGAGTGGGAGAGGAGCTGCCTATCGACATTGGTCCTAAATGTTTGCATATTGTATTGAGGGAGGAAGACCGAACGAGGTAGCGCGTTCCACATTCGTGTGGTTCGGTTGAGGAAAGATTTTCTATATTTGACAGTACGACTGAAAACGGACTTCCAAGTAAGACGTGTATCGCGAGAGAAGTTTTGAAGGGGCGGAATGCAACTGGCTATTTCATCAGAGCATTTACGATGAAGGTAACGATAAAACCATGAAAGGCAGGATACATTCCTACGATGTTCCAGCGAGTCTAGTGTTTTGGTAATGCTGGGGTCACCTATCAATTTTATCGCGCGTTTTTGTATTCTATCTAGTAGGTGCAACGTGGTCTTAGATGCGCCAGACCGCACATGAGCGTTGAACTCCAAGTTAGGACGAATGAACGCCTTATAAACTTTAGCCAGATCGGCGGGTGTGAAGGATTTCTTGCATCTGTATAGGAAACTTAGGCATTTTGCGGCATTCTTGGCGACACTAAATATGTGATCATTCCAACAAAGGTTGTCACTGATGCACATACCCAGGATAGAAAGCTTTTCGGTTTCCGAGGTACAAGCGCCATTTTGGATAATGGCATTGGGTCAGTGTTACGCTTTAGCGACAGAAGACAGCATTGTGTTATGGAAGCATTATATTCCACTCTATTGTGTTTACCCCATTGGATGATGCTGTCGATACCGGAATTTAATGAGCTTAACATACGCTGCCGCTTACTATCTACAGCCGAAGTGCAACGTCGTAAAAAGTGATCGAATATGGCAAGCTGAGGGTACTGTCGTCAGCGAAGGAGTGGATTGGATTAGAAGTAACAGACAAGAGACCATTTATAAAAATGAGAAAGAGTGTCGGAGACAAAACGGAGCCCTGGGGAATACCAGCATTTACGAAGTGAGTGTCAGACTTGAATTCCCCCAAGACAACTTGAATTGAACGATTCGAAAGGTGGTTTCTAATCCATAGAAGAAGAGAGTCGTCGATCCCGAATGCACGCATTTTCGACAAAAGAGCTTCGTGCCAAACTCTGTCAAATGCTTTCGAAATATCAAGTGGCTAGCTGTTGGCCAGTTTGACTGTAAGAGGCCAGTTTGGCCCGGTAGTGACAGAGTTGGCTGGTGGCTAGCTTTGCCGCCTTTCCTTTCGTGCAGGTTGGCTGGCTGGTGGCCAAGTTGGCTGACATGTAGCCAGGTTGGCTGGCCGTTGGCCAGGTTGCTTGACTGGTGGCCAAGTTGTCTGTGTAGAGTTTAGGTTGGCTGGCTGGTGACCAGGTGGTGGCCAGTTTGGATGGCTGGTGGCAAAGTTGGCAAGGATGGCTGGCTGTAGCCAGGCGGGCTTCTGATGGCAAGGTTGGCTGGGTAGCGGCCTGGTCGGCTGGTTGGCGGTCAGGTTGGCCAACTGGCGTCCAGGTAGGCTGCTTGGTGTCCGGGTCTCCCCAGTCAGTTGGCTAGTGGTCAGGTGTTTGTCTGGTATCCAGGTCAGCTGTTTGGTGGGCAGTTTGACTGACTGCTGGCAAGGTTGGCTGGCTGGTGGGCTTATGAGCTGGCTGGTGGCGAGCTGGTGGGCTTATGAGCTGGCTGGTGGCGAGGTGATCTGGCTAACGCCCAGGTGAGCCGGCTAGAGGCCAGGTGAGCCGGCTAGTGGCCAGGTTGGTTGGCTGGTGGCCAGGTTGGCTGACTGGCGGCCAGGTTGGCTGACTAGTGGCCACGTTGACTAGCTGGTGGCCAGGTTGGCTGGCGTGTGGCCAGATTAGCTGGCTGGTGGACTGGATGGTTAGGCGGCGGTCATGTCGGCTGGCTGGTAGCCAGGTATTCCAACTGTGGTTGGCCGGATGGTGGTCTGGTTGGCCGGATGGTGGTAGCCCGTCTCGGCACGGTTAATAGCCGCCATCCTTACGGTAATGCCCCCTTACTGTTTCCGTTCTCCGAAATGCACTTGAATAATTTCTAGCGTCATTTTAAGCTGCAACTGTTCTAGACCCTTTTCAGAAATCAATTCTACTTCAAGTGTACATAGGTGAAGAAAATCTTGCTCCAATCTGTTCGGAACAGCGCCACTGAACACAAAAAATACCGCTATCGGAAAGACAGTTTCCTCACCAAACCCTGTACCTGTACGGTTCTCTTCTGAACTATTCAAAACAATCTCATCGAACAAAGCTAACATGTCCATGTCGTACACTAGATTACTCTGACATCCTACATCTCTGTCACACGCACTTGTCATCGCAATTTCCCATCCAAAAAACGAGCAGCGCGGCCAAAACAAATGCCAAAAGAAGAATTTCCCTGCCATTCGTTCGAAGAGAACCCGGCATTTCCCCTTTCCATTCGGCTCGCTTAAGAGCGCAACTCTCAAATTAATCCCACCTTCCCACTCTCTTACCAACCAACTGCCGTCATCCGATTATCGCAATTGGAACAACCATATCTGCAGCTCAGGTTCTCCATTTCAGTCTTCGTCGAGGCGTCGTCGGGCAGTTTTGTTCGAAGTGTTTCTCTACCCGTGTTTCCGTTCCGGTTCGTGCTGATTTGAATGTGTGTTTCAAAAATCCTAAAATAAAAAAAAAATCCATCATTACCATTCGAATCTGTTGGATTACCCTGCGGATTAATCTGGATACAATTGGATTACCAAAAACCTACTTCAAACGGTAAGGAAAGTGTGTGGCTGGAAAAAAATCATGCAATCGGTCACCACCCTATTTATCGTTAGAACAAGACCGAAAAAAAACGGCCAAAGTAGGAAAAAAAAACGGTCAGACGTTGGTACTTTGAATTTTCCGAACCATCATGGCTGCAACCACCCAGTTGCAAAATCAATATCCTAATCGGGGCTGCGGTCTTTCCGACTCCGTTGTCTACTATTAGTGACTGTTTTTCAGTGCGAAATTGTTCGAATTTTGGTTTTATTGATTTTTCGCAAAAGAAAAATAGAAAAAAGAACGATTTGCTGATACGTATCCCTGGCAGCCGTACTTGGGTGTGTACATGTGTTTGCCAGGATCTGCAGAAGGAATCGCGACACTTCCTGTGGGTGGGTCACTTTTCAAATCGACACTTTATCGAATTTGCGGTTGAATTCAAGCTTAAATGGATGCATCATTCGCTGGAGTGTGACTTGTAGCGTGGAATTTTGGATGGGTTGCAAGGAAGTTCGTAGAAATTCGTAGAAAAAATTTTATGTGAAAAAATCGTGTGAATGAAGGAATCAATTTGGCTTTGAAGATTCTGTGGTGTGCGCAGGACCTGACGTCTGCGAGTAGATAGGGGTCCCTTTCGCACTTGTGCGGGCTACTATCGCCAGGATGTAATTTGCAAGTCTATTCAGTTCTGTCTTTCAGCGTAACGTTCGTTGGTACATCAATCCATCTATCCATCTATGTATCCCTTTGTCCTGGACGGGGCGAAGATGGCGATGGTTAGTTATGATGGTGATGGTTCTAGGTTTTTTGTTGTTGTTTTCTTTTTTTCTTTTCCATTTTTCTATCTAAAAGGATGTTCACCCTTAGATGCCATAGATGGATAGTGGAAGATTTACAGGACATGCTTCACATTGAGCTATAGAGGGCAGAAGTGAGGGATGGTAATTTCTTTTTCCATTGATGATGAATAGGGGTTTCGTTTCGTTTCACGTTGTTTTGCGCCTGTTCGCAGGTAGACGAGGGATGTTATTCAACGGCAACTACCATTCACACAGTGGGAGGCCATGTAACATGGATGAGGAGATGAGATGAAATGAGATGAAGGCAAGAGGCTCTTCGCTGTAAGGAGGCATTTCCTTTCTTCGTCGTGTTTCGTTTTTTTTTTTTTTTTTTTTTGTTTTTTGCTTTTCAGTTTGGTACCCGTTTTTATTTCTTAGGTTAAGATTTTCATCTTATTGTTACACTGCTCGCTGTGAACGATGAGCATTTCAATATCGGACATTTGTGACATCGGTCGAGGTCCTTGGGAGAATAATCAATTGGTTCTCCGTAGATCCTGAGGATTTGGTGGAAGTAGTTGGAAATACTTGAATGATTGGTTCGAGATATGTAATTCGGGCGATGCTTCGGTATTTGTCTTATTATGATGAGAACGTCTCTGGGCGACGTTAGCAATGGTATTAATAGGATTTCGTTTCTTATTTCATTTAAAATGTGGTTTGCTAAACAAATATTTTATTGTACAATGCTTTGAATATTATCCACCATCGTGCTGTTAGCGGTGAAAAAATTTCCCTAATCCAGTGCCGGACTCAGGGTAGAGCACAGTAGGCTGGAGGCTAGGGCGATTCATTTGTAAGGGCGCCATTTCTTGGAATCATCGCTCTCCACTCAATCAAGATTTTTCTTTTTCGTTTTTGTACCGTGTAGAATGCGGCCCTGTCTGCTTAGTGTTGTAAGACTTGTTTTAGATAACTATCTTGCAGTCAAGGGGGCGCAGTGCGTAGTATGCCGGCCTTTGACATACACTGAGCGAGTTCGGATCCCGATAACATGCCACTAAATGTTTACTTTATGACGTCCCTCCTCGACTGGATTCTGTCTTGAGAGAAAGCTTCTTGCCGTTCGGAATCGGCATTAAATAGTAGGTCCCGTTCATCTGTTCACATAAGTGAATGGGAGAAGCTAGGCTCTGGCTCTCATCGAGCTGTGTAACGCCATTCGTAATAATACTAATTTTACAGCCAAGGGGGCGCCACCATTTTTCAGTGCCAGTTATACTGATTAGAGCACTTCGAGTGCCTAGTATTCATCTTTTTAAGGGAAAATAGTTGCGGCTCTCGTTTGGATTGTACTTCGAATTGTAAGACACATTGAAGCTAAATAATTCCAATCGGAGTTTGTGGTGCCGTATGTTGCACGTGAACTTGATGGCCCCTAGTTATTGCACACATATGTATGTACATATGTAAGTCGGCGCGAATGTGGCTTCGCGCCTGGTTTTGACTAAGCGGCCAAAGTCGAGGGATAAGGGAAAGTAATTGACCAGCATTAGTTAGCGTTAGGCCAACATCGACTCGGACTACTATCTTGTGGCAGGTTGCGACTACGAATATGCCTGGCCCAGAAAAATCGAGTAAGGCCAGCGGCATACAACGTCGCAATGCTACAATCGCAAGAGACCGCCAGAGCCTATGCCAATCGCGTCTCCCTCAAGCTCTCGGAAACCTTCCAACACCTGCTCAGACCATACAACACCAAGGGACCCGTTGTCAACAAGCCTTAGAAAATGTTGCTTCTGAGGTACAAGGTTTCAAATTGCAATAAGAAACCCATGGTTTGACGGCGAGTGTAGGACGGCACACGCAGCCAAGCAGCAAGCCTATCAGGAGGCGCTGCATAGAAAGACGAGAGCTGCTCGTGAGCATTATGAGCAGAAGAGGAGGGAGGAGCATAAGCTTCCCAAAACAAAAAAAAGGTAGCATGAGAAGCTCACGATCGTAGAGATTGAGAGATGCTATCGCAAGAATGACGCTCGAAGGTTTTATCAATGAATAAAACAAACATGCCAGGGATATAAGATCAGAACGGAAGCCTGCAGGGTCGAAAATGAAAACCTAGTAGTGGATTCACAGTCGGTACTAAGAATCTGGAGAGACTACTTTTGCAGACTGTTTAACGGCGATGACGAAACGGATCCCGCTGTCAGACAGAATGACCCTTTCACAGTGGACGATGATAGCAGAGAATTCCGTCCCCCTGGCCTGGACGAAGTTAAGAATTAATTTTCTAAGTTTAAGTTCAACAAAGCTGCTGGAGTAGGCGGACTACCTGCCGAGCTCTTTAAGGCAGCAAGATGAATGGAATCTTAGTATCGTTTGCCCGATCCACAAGAAAGGAGACCCTTTGTCTGCGCCAACTATAGAGAAATCAGTCTTCTGAACGTCGCTTATTAAATCTTCTCTGTTGTTCTGTGTGAACGCTTGAAACCTTTTCGTTAATAAACTGATTGGTCCATATAGATCAATTATTCACACTGCGGCAGATCCTGGAAAAAAAAAACGAGTTCCAGATCGACACCCACCACCTGTTTGTCGACTTTAAGGCTGCATACAATAGTATAAATAGAGTCGAGCTATACAACGATAAGTCTAGTCTTGACATCCCTGCCAAACTCGTCAGTTTGTGCAGGATGACATTGGAGAACTCTCGCTGCTCCATCAGGGTCGGAAGCGACCTAACCGATACCTTTTATGTCAAAAAAGGCTTTAGATAGGGCGACACTCTATCGTGCGACTTTTTCAACATCGTCCTTGAAAGGATCGTGCAAAGCTAACTGGTCAATACGAGGGGCACAATCTTTTTCAAGTCCGTACAACTGCTCGCATATGCCGATGACATTGACATAATTGGACATGAAAGTCAGCGTGATGTCTTGAGGCCTTTACGAGCATTGAGATGGAAGCGGCTGAAATCGGACTGGCGGTAAATGAGGGCAGAAGGAAATATATGCTATCGTCGAAAAAGGACATGGCCCACCGGCGTCTTGGCCACGGTGCACATATTGGCAGGTATATTTTCGAGGTAGTCAAGGGCTTCGTCTACCTAAGCTCCGCAGTGACATGCAGCAATGACATCAGTGCCGAGATCAAACTAAGAATAACTCTTGCCAACCGCTGTTTTTTTTGGGCTCGGGAGGCAATTGAGAAGCAGACCCCTTTCTCGAAACACCAAGGTGACCATATATAAGACCCTTATCATCCAGGTCCTGCTTTATGGCGCAGAGACATGGACCCTATCTATTAGTTGCTCGCTTTTTCCGGAATAGTTTGTTTTTTTTTTTTTTTTGCAATTTTAGCGCAGTTTAGCGAGCTTCAAGTTTTTCTGGTAAGCCAAAGGCTGTTTGTAACCTTGCCGTAGGACCTGCGGTCGTTTGAATGATTTTGTTGGTACTTTCCAAGACAATCTATCTTAAATATTGAGCTGAGACATTTCATGGACTTTATGCCCTGAGTGGAAGTTACTAGTCCAATACTGATGCCCAAATTCGCTTATTAGATTAGTTATTTGGACCTTTTTGACATTTGGGTCTATAATAAGTGAATATCGCCTCGACCTGAAGCCTTGACCTGACCTGCGAATATGAAGCTCCTATAACCGCGATCTGTGGTCGTTTTTGAAGGTGAAGAATGTGTTGTAGCATAGGTTCAGGAGCCAACTCTCATTATATTTGTCACATACCCTGAACGGAGTATAGGTGGTTTGTGTCGTAAGTGTTCGTTTACTATTCTCGAGGGGTGGTTGTCCTAGATAAGATTCTAGAGAAACTCGACTGAATTTTCACGTTGGTTGTAGTTCTCAGCAAATGTTCCATTATGGTATTATATCGGAACTGCGCATGCAGAGTGTGAATTTGAAGTGACCATTTACTGTGTGTGTTATGCCTTCATCAGTATTTTGATCACTTCCCATTCACAACAGCTGTGTTGCATAATTTCTCTCTATAGGAATTGTATTTCTTGGCTGTGGACACACTTTGTACTACACTACAGACCTTCCGCTCGATATGATAAGCTGTTTAGACGGAGAATTCTACCAAACTGAAGAGTAAATGAGTGAGTGAATGGTAACATGGAATCGAGGGCTCTCGATGTGTTCTGGGAAATGAACAACGTTCTTCTACAGTGGTAGCCACTGTTGAACCAAATGAGGCTATTTTCGCACGTGGGACTTTGTAAGCAGACACACTCCTTTCATATCCTTCCTGTCCCACCTAATCATTTTTTTTTCTTACCCAAATCATAAGCACAGCAAATAGGCGTTTTCGAAATCTCCAAATTCCTTAGAAGCTGTTTACAAACGAATTCTCAGGTCACATGGCATCCTAACCACATCCCATCGGGGTATAATTAAGTCGCGTCTTCCACATTTTTTTTTCATCTCCCTCCCTTCTAGCTCGCTTGTGACGCAGAGGAAATGCATATTAAATTGTATCCATCGTCACGTAAATGAATGGTACACACTTTAACCAAGGGCATGATACGCCTTCATATCCTCTGCCGGCTTGGCTTTCAGCTTGTTGTTCCTCTTTTGTCCGGCTTTCTCTCGCTATGATTTTATATGCGGCACGCTATTTATATCGCGTTCTCGATAGTTTTTCTTTTTTATTGGCTTTGTGCTTCCTTCTGCTTAGATGTCGAGAAAATGAGAAAAGGCTGCCGCGCATTGGTTCGCACTTGGTCGAAAGGAAATGGGTGATGATTAGGAGGCTATGACTTATGCAACAATATCGCGTCTTCATTCATTGCTTGGATACAGAAAATCTGATTTGTTCCAATAGTAGCTCGATGGGATGGCAATTAATCACGATTAGTCCCAACCCGATTTGGCCCCCCTTTGTATGTTCTGTTGTTGTCCGTCTGTTGTTCTATGTCCATGGCTCCTTTGGTAGAGAATGTTTACTTTGGAAGTTTGTTGACTTTTCTCCCGACTGTTGTTCGGCTCCCTCGTATAGGACAAGTGGCTCGCATATTACGTATGTAGTAATAATCAACAAACTGGAAGCTGTACCTTTCATCCCTTGACGTCGCTTTTTCTACATGCACATACATACATACATACATACAATGTTGTTCAGCGAGCATTTTGCGTTGTACGCTTAATTTCTAAAACGCTTGACCCACATTTTGTCCGCTTCGTATGGCCGGAGTTTATGTTTTGAGCTGATTTTCGAGGAAGAAACGTTGTTGACGAACGAGCCTTTTTTAGCGTGCGCCAATGTTTGTTCAGAGAGGGTGATGGGAGGGAGTGCACGGAGCAAAGCAATGTCCTTTTTGCTTTGTCTAACATACAGTCCCTAACATTATGCTAAGTTTTGAGTGTTGTATTTGTTTTCTATTGTTTTATTCAGGGAAGGGTGTGTTTTTCGTGCCGTGGCTGAGGCTGACATGCTCACGTTTTTGTGCTTTATTGTGTGCGTTTTCCTTCTTTTTTTTTTCATTTCGTCTAGAGGCTAGGCAATTTGAATTTAATTAAGGACCTTTTGTTGGGGTTGAATGTGCCAGATGAGTGAGTTGAATTGTGACTTGTGGTTTGTATTGTTTTTTTAGGAGGAATGAACGTAGCCATTTGGTAATGTTTGCAGATCTTTCCATGGTGATGAATGAAAGAAAGACAGGCTGGTGGGTTAGGGACATGTCACTAGAACTTTAGAGTGGCTTGCAACCTCTCAAAAAAAAGGACGACAAAACTAAGCAAGAATTTTCGTTGAAATTTTGGATCTACGATCATATGCCCGAAGCCCGTTTTCCTCATCACAGTTGCTTTTGTCATATTGTTCTCCAAAAATAATCGCAATAAATTCAATCGAACCCGTCAGGGAGGTGAAGTGCTTGTTTTCCTATTGATCCATGTTAAAAGGGACCTCTTGATCCCAGAAGAGGTTTATCGCTAAGTCACATGACTTATTGGACCATAACTTCTCATTTGCTTTAAAATGTCATTTTTTACAGCGATTATAAAAGAAGAATGGTGCCTCACTGCAACCTTGCGGCGCCCCGCTTTAAACTCAGATAAAGCGTGGCAAAGTCGTTCCATAGCCTAAAAAAAAAAACAATTCCTACACGGAAAAAACTATGCAACACAGCTGTTGTGAATGAGAAGTGATCAAACATATACATATATCTATCTTCTTCTTCTTCTTAACGGGCGCTACAGTTCGGGGTAAACCTGGGCCTCAACCAACATGCCCCTCCCACTAGCACGATCTTTTGCTAACCTTCTCCATTGCTGCACACCCAGTTGGCTGAGGTCCCCTTCCATCTCTGTGCGCCATCTTAAGTGCGGTCGCCCGTTGCTTCTTCGTTCCTCGGGGTTGGTCCCTCTCCGGGCTGTGGTGTTCATTCGCTCTACATGGCCCAGCCTGACTAGACTCATGTCGCTGTACAGCTCGTAAAGTTCGTGGTTGAATCTTCTCCTCCATCCCCCGTCTGCGTTTATAGACCCAAAAATCATGCACAAAATCTTTCTCTCGAACCGACCAAGGGTCTCTTCATCCGCATTTGATAGTGTCCATGCTTCTGCGCCGTACAGCAGGACCGGGATGATAAGGGTCTTATATAAAGTCAACTTTGTCGTTTGGGAAAGGGCTCTATTACTCAATTGCCTTCTGAGCCCAAAGAAACAGCGATTGGCAAGAGTGATTCTGCGTTTGATTTCGGAACCGATGTCGTTGTTCTAGGTCCAGAGCACGAGAAGCACGCGATTGAGGATTTGGAGAGGTGCTACTGCAGGCGTGACGTTCGAAAGTTTTATCAACAGATAAAGCGAACATGCCAAGGTTATAAAGCCAGAACGGAAGCCTGCAGGGATGAGAAGGAACACCTAGTAGTAGAATTGCAATGAAGAATATGGAAAAACCATTTCTGCAGACTGTATAACGACGATGTTAGTCAATATACCGCTGTCGGGCAGAATTATCCATTTCCAATCGACGAAGACCGCAGAGAATTCCGTACCCCCCTGACCTCGACGAAGTTAAGATTGCCATATCGAAACTCAAGTCAAGTCAAGAAACATAAAGCTTCTGGCGCAGACGGACTGTCTGCTGAGCTCTTCAAGGCAGCTGGGGATGACCTGGTTAGGAGCATGCACCAGCTCATCTGTAAGATATGGTCAGAGGAAAGCATACCCGAGGAATGGAGTCTCAGCATCCACAAGAAAAGAGACCTCTCTGATTGCGCCAACTATAGAGGAACAAGTCTCCTTAACATCGCCTACAAAATCTTCTCTGCCGTTTTGTGTGAACGCCTAAAGCCTTTTGTAAATAAGCTGATAGGTCCTTATCAGTGCGGATTCAGGCCAGGGAAGTCCACCATCGTACAAATCTTCACACCACGGCAGATCCTGGAAAAAATCAATGAATTTCAAGTCGACACTCACCACCTATCGACTTCAAAGCCGCATACAACAGCGTGATTAGAGACGAGCTATACAACGCCATGTCTACCTTTGACATATCTTTGATGGCGTTGCAGCCCATGAAGGACCAAAGCCAAGCTTCTCTCAATCACCCATGTTGTGTGTGATTTATTTTTTCACATAGGTGAAAGGGACCTACAGTTTAATGTCGATTCCGAACGACGTGAGTCGAGACGCTTTTTCACGGCAAGTATACTACGAGGGGTTTTGCCAGTACCCCGCCGAGGAGGAACGCCGCGAAATAAACATTCGATGGCGTCGGTGTTATCGGGATCCGAACTCGCTCATCGTGCGTCAGAGTCCAACACACTAACCACTGCGCCACGGCGTCCTTTGACGGCGAGACATTTGACATATGTACCTGCTAAACTCGTCAGACTATGCAGGATGACTTTGGAGAATGCTTGCTGCTCCATCCGAATCGGTGAACACGTTACCGATAGTTTTGATGTCAAAAAAGGATTTAAGCAGGGCGATGCGCTGTCGTGTGATTTCTTCAACATCATATTGGAAATGATTGTGCAAAAATCACACAATCTATTTCAAATCCTCGCAACTCCTTGCATACGCCGACGATATTGACATAATAGGTAGATCACTGCGAGATGTCAATGAGGCGTTTGTGAGTATTGAGATTTAGGCGGCGAAAATTGGTTTGGCTGTAAACGAGGGCAAAACTAAATATATACTGTCATCAAAAAAGGACGCTCACCATCGACGTCTTGGCCAGAACCTTTGTATTGGCAGATATACATAAGTTCGAGGTAGTTAAGGACTTCGTCTACCTTGGCTCCGCAGTGACCTGGAACTCACAGTATATGGCTACTTTAATTCATAGTGCATTTCTAATATAGCACCATAAGTGCATGGAACAGTTGCTGAGAACTATGTACATACAATCAACGTGAAAATTCGGTCGGTTCCTCTCGCAACCACCCTTGGAGAGTAGTGAACGAACATCTACGAAACAAACCACTGCACTCCGTTCAGGTTGTGCACGCACAATGCAATGCCCAAAAGTCCTTGCAAATTATCTATTGCGTTGTTTTTCGGAAACGATCTGCCATAAGTCCTCCTTCGTGTTAAAAGGTCTACTTTCAGAGGTTGTAAACTAAGAACGGTGACTCACTGCAACCTTCTGGCGCCCCGCTTTGAACTCAGTCATAAAAAATAAAAATTTGGCAATGTAAGTCCTTGCAAGCTATCCAATGTGTTGTTTTCCGCGTTAAAAGGTCTACTTTCAGCGGTTGTAAACTAAGAACGGTGACTCACTGCAACCATGTGGCGCCCCGCTTTGAACTCAGTCATAAAAAATAAAAATTTGTCAATGTAAGTCCTTGCAAGCTATCCAATGTGTTGTTTTCCGCGTTAAAAGGTCTACTTTCAGCGGTTGTAAACTAAGAACGGTGACTCACTGCAACCTTCTGGCGCCCCGCTTTGAACTCAGTCATAAAAAATAAAAATTTGGCTATGTAAGTCCTTGCAAGCTATCCAATGTGTTGTTTTTCGCAAACGATATGCCATAAGTATATACTATATTCAGCGGTTGTAAAACAAGAACGGTGACTCACTACAACCTTGCGGCTCTCCACTTTGAACTCAAACAAAAAAAAAGATCGAATAATCGGCAACGCAATAAAGACCTTTTAAGCTATCGAATGTATCGTTTTTCTGAAAACGATATCCATATTGCTCGCCCTAAAAACCACGCAATGACACTTAGTCCCTTTCGAGACGTTAACGAAGTGGAAAACGACATACACATGCAAAAAAGTAATTCAATCCATCAAGTAATTACAACCGGCACCGTGTACCAAGCAGGGCGAGTTCCAATTTCAACCCTCCGAATTCGAATATGAATCCCCTATGAGGGCAGTTCGCCCGCTCAAATCCACACCACACGCGGTGTATATGTATGTATGTACTCGTCATTGTTCTGATTATCTGCCCTCTCTCTCTCGCTTTTGGATGTATGTACATACAATACATATGTATGCGTGTATTCCGATGATTTTGATTTTGAGGAATTTGAATTTTTATTTTACTTTTGTCTCAATGGATGCTATTGCTGATGTTTCTACGATTTGATTGGGATTCGTGTGCGGTTTCTAATTAACTTAAATTACCAAAGAACAACGTCAGGCTAAGTGCGGAAGACACTTCCATACACATACATATACTCCGTCTGACAGAGAGTGAGAGAGAGAATGAAGGAATTAGTCCGTGACTTCCGCTTAATGTCTTGGATTAATCCCAACCAAAAGGGATGAGATGGTACTACATATGCACGAATACGACCGATTAGCCGAGGCCACGGGGTTATGCCTTATAATCCATCCTCGTTTTGAAACTGCCAAGATGAAGAGCTCTCTGTAACATGTGAAATTAAATAAGAGTGACATCAGCGTTATAATACTCTAAGTCAGCTTTTAATCATTCGACTCATGAATGAGTCATCAGGTGAGGACTGAGATCTGGATGCCAGCTGGTGGTAGCTTTCTGTATAATGAAGTATTCATACAGTTCTACTATCCCCTTTGTCCTCTCATATTCCAGTTGTCATTTTGCGTACAGTAGACTATATACGAGTACACTCTCTCTTTAATTAATAAAAGCAGCACAGCAGTCGTATTATCGCTCCCGTTTGGCCGTTACGAATTTTGATTGTTTTGAATTTTTTATTCGAGGGAGGCTGACTGTCTGACAGGCAGGATGAATGAATTTAACTGAAACGCTCACTCGTGGATGCGAGACATGTGCTACATCGGTTCGACGTGACCGAGGGTTACTTGACGGTTAAACACATGTTATTTGTACTTCAAAATACAATAGACGACCGTTAGTGCTCAGGGACGTACGATGAAATTTTGACAGTGACAGTCATTGTCCAATGTTCGAAAATCGATTTCGAAAGATAATCTCTGCTCAATGAAGCCATTCAAAACTACAATCGATGACCCTTTGTAGGTGGAGTGATACACCTTCCGATTGGAATAGATATTTTACACCCATTTACACCCGATGGGGTTCGAATGGCCAGTGGGTTGAGTGTTATTTAAATCAAGCTCAGCCGTAAATGAAGAAAGTTATATGCTCAAGTGATACCTGAAATTGTAGATGACGTCTATGGTTCATTAACTTTTGAGTTTGTCTTGTCGTCCAGGGTCGGGTAAAGTGTTCAAAGTTGTTTGAAGAGACTTGGAAAATCGTTTTACATAACTGGGAGACAATTTGTCTGGGCAAAAGGGGTGATAGATGGATGTGGAGATGAAGTTTAATGACTTTTGTTTCTAAGTGGCAATGAGAGGCAAAGCAATCTACTGATAGTTTAGGGAGTAGTTGTTGTTCTTTTTTGTAGTGTGCCCCTAGAAGCGTATATTCGCCGATGTTCCTGCGAAAGCCATTAGGTCGTCTAGGTGAAGTCCAGTTCATCTGATCTGGCTATTTTGTTTTTTTTTTTATCTCCACATTGACATAGACAGCAATTAACATTCTCAATTAATGAAGCAATCATCAATTAACTGACGATGACATTTCCCTCTTTTCGTTTCAGCTCGCAATACCGACGCGCGTGAAATCGCGTGCGTTCGCGGCGGCGTTCCGTGCCATCTTCGAAGCAATTCCCGTGTCCCGTATTCGTCCGGGCCGAGTACACCTCTCGCATAAATCGAGCGATCCTCGATCGAGTGTAGTGTTCCTCAATAGTGCAGTGCTATAACGAAATATAAATTAAATTTAAAAGAAAAATTGAAGAAAATCTATATAAAGTGTCAGTGTGCGACAAGTAAGCGCCTAGGCTAGTGAGAACAGAATTTCCCCTTTGGATATAACAACCCTGATTCATCAACAACAGCAGTAAGAGAAGAAGAAACGACATTAAGCATGGGATACTCTATAATTAAGTGGATTACACTACTCGCGGCATTTATATCCCTCGGTAAGTGATAAAATCTTCATCTTTTCTCCTTTGATATAGATTTTAACGATTCCCTTAATGTGGCGTTGGATAGTGTGCGAATACGTACTTGTATGTTGATCGCGGAGCACCGCTGATAGGCGACATGGCAAATTGCAGTTGCTCGATCTAAATTGAGTCATTGTACGCTGATTTGCATGAATCTCCCTCTGTATGAGTCTTTGAATGTCAATGGAGAGAAGAAATCCGAATCGGATTTCAGAATCTTAATGTCAATTCAAATTGCCAGTGCACATGCTCGTGGTATTCAACTGAGACGGGAATTGAATTGAATTTGAAGCTTGAGTTCACAGTTGAAGGTCGTTGTGTATGGCATGGGTAATCAGTTCATTAGGCGATTGCTTTACGGACTGATTGTCGATTGTACGCTCTAGATACATTGTGGTCTGTTTGCGATCGTGCGTGGCTTTGTGATAAGCAAGGGGAACGTTGATCATGAGAATGTGCTGATAGAGGGCAACTGCTGACGAGTTGGATTTAATCATGCAACTTTGTGTGAATGATTTTGAATTTTTGAATCATCAAAGCATGAGTGTCAGAAAAGATCTGAGCTTTTAGCTTTAGGCTTCCTGGTGAATCAGATACTCTGAACAGATGGGCTGAAAAGCTTAATTCTTTGTAGATTCTTAAGCTGGAGGATAATACGTGGTTTGACTTGAGCATAGAGATTATCAGGTTGACAGTGATAAGTTTAAGGCAAACGCCCAAGGATAGCAGAAGTTTTTAGTTTTTCGTCGAAAAGATTAAGATCTCCGTCTCGTCATCTATACCCACGCTCATTCACAATGACATTCTAGCTGTCAAACCCCCAGACAAAGCCAATCTGCTTGCTGCCCACTTTGCAGCACACTCGTAGCTCCCAAACTCATCTGGAGTACGTTAATTCCACCATGGGACAAATTTCCTTCCGTACTCGTACAGTTGCAAGGGTTCTTAAAAAACTTGACAAATCCGCTGGTCCAGATGGTGTTTCCCCAATAATTCTGAAGAGGTGTCCTTCTACGCTGGCAAAACCACTGTATAGACTTTTTCACCTTTCCTACTACTCGTCTGGGCACTATCCGAGCAGGTAGAAAACAGCAGTTGTCCAGTCCATTCCTAAAAAACGCGAAACATCTTCTCCCTTCAATTACCGGCCCATTGCACTAATGTCCCCTTTTTTGCAAGGTCATGGAAACGCTGATTAATCGTCAGCTAATAAAATATCACGAGTCGCAGAAACTCCTCAATGACCGGCAGTATGGTTTCCGCAGCAACAGATCCACTGCTGAAATGATGGCATATCTCACCGGGAAGTGGAATCGTTCGCTCCATGAGGCGGATGAGAGTAAAATAGTTGCACTTGATATTTCGAAAGCATTTAGCAGAGTTTGGCAGCGTGAAGCCCCATTGTCGAAAATGCATGCATTCGGGTTCGATGACTCCCTTTTTTTATGGATTAAAAGCTACCGTTCTATCGTTCAATTCAAGTTGCCTTGAAAGGATTCAAGCCTGATGCTCACTTTGTAGATGCCTTTGTTTCAGGAAGCGTATCATTCTCAGCAAAATTATGAATCTAGAGGGGATCATTTCAGCTCCTACGAGAGGTATTCTGAACTTCATTAAGGAAGTGGAGAAGCTTCTCGTCTAATCGGCTAGTAGGCACAATATATCTATAAGGGTCGCAGTGCCTCGTGCTATTTGTTAGCACTAGCCTCTTAATTAAAAAAAAAAAAAAAAAATGTCTGGTGTTCCACAGGGCTCCGTTTTGTCTCCGACACTCTTTCTCATTTTTATAAATGGTCTCTTGTCTGTTTCTTCGTATTCAATTCACTCCTTCGCTGACGACAGTACCCTCAGCTTGTCATATTCGTTCACTTTTTACGGCGTTGCACTTCGGCTGTAGATAGTAAGCGGCAGCGTATGTTAAGCTCATTAAATTCCGATATCGACAGCATCATCCAATGGGGTAAAAACAATAGAGTGGAATTGAATGCATCCAAAACATAATGCTGTCTTCTGTCGTTAAAGCGTAACACTGACCCAATGCCATTATCCATGAGTGGCACTTGTACCTCTGAAACCGACAAGCTTTTTATCCTGGGTATGTGCATGCCACCACGCCGTGGTACAGTGGTTAGTGTGTTGGACTCTGACTCACAATGAGTGAGTTCGGATCCCGATAATACTAACGCGTATGCGCTTAGTCATCCTGCATCGTGAATATTCCCTCCATCTTCGATTGTGCGCCATAAAGACCCAATCGTTGATGTTGGAATTGAACGTGGAATCAGGTAGACCTAAAGCGGGTTCATGTCTTGAGAAACTCTTCTCTAAGCCCATTCTAGCGAGTTCACGAGAGATCTCCTTCCCTAGGATCCCAGACTGACTTGGGACCCATGCAAGCCTTAGTGAATCTAGTCTAGCAACTTTTTTCACAAAGGTTCTGAGTTCTTGCACTCACTTGGAGCAGGTTAAAGGGTTGGACACAGTTTTGAATGCAGCTTGGCTGTCACGGCAGACGCATATGCTTTTTTCCTTCCGACTGTATTTCTTAATATAGTGCATGGCCATTAGGATTGTAGTCATTGGCTTAGTGAGCCTGTCATGGATATTGTCTTGAGAACTTTCTTTCGACATCACGAAGGAAATCACATTGTTCCAACGTATTGCGAACCGCTCTGCTACCTCTTGAGAACATCTCTTCGACATCTTGAAAACCTTGTTCAACGAAGAAATACTTGCTCCAACGTCCTTAGAATCCCGCTCCGAGGTCTTGAGAACCGTGTTCGACGTGCTCCGACGTCTTGAAAAAGTTGCTCCGACGTCTTGAGAGCCCTTCTCTGACCTCTTGAGAACTTTGCTTTAACTTCTTGAAAACGTCTTGAGAGTTGTGCTTCGAGTGTTGTGCTTCGAGTGTTGAAAACCATGTTCTTGAGAACCCCGCTGCAACGTCTCGAAAACCTAGCTCCGACGTCTTAAGAGCCGTGTTCCGACGTATTGAGAATCCAGATTATAAGACAAAAAGTATATGCTAATATCGTAAGCGTAAATCCGATGCGTAAGCTTACGAACTCCAACCTGGATGCTAGCATTGTCCATGTTCTTATGAATTTCATTTATGCTTTACGCGACTCTGGTTGGATTTTCCTAGTAACATTGGTGATCCAGATGGAGCGTAAGAAGTATACTAATCCTACCGTCACAACAAATCAGACAACCTATCGTCACGGCAAACATTTGTTACTCGCACTTCACATCGGAAATCCCCATCTCGTCTTCATAAACCAAATTTAGGTCAACATATTCCGAATAAACCGAAAATACACAGCAGCACTTCACATAAAGCATATCTCGCGTACGCTAGACGCAATCCATACCAACTGTTCCCTTCAATATCATCTCTCAACGCAATCTGCTCTTATTGTAGCCCCATCCGCCCTGCCTACTCTCCTAGTCATAGTTCATGTATATGGATTGGAACACCATTAATGCAGGAAGCCCTGAACAATGCTCGACAGCCATACGATCCCGACTGGCCTCCTACATATTTACATTACACTCGTCCACATTCGTGTGTGAAATCCAGTGTAGGGTGTGGTGCATCTTATCAAACAACGTCGGAGCGGAAGAAATGGAAAAGACACACATTTAATGAGGTGCCATCTAACACTAGTCATCCAACCCTTCTCCGTGCTACGTACTCATATTTCTGAATCTGTGTATCTATGCACTTGAAAGCGTCTGAAATGCGGTTTAATTTGGTGGCCCAGCCAAGGACTTATTAGCTCTTTTCATGAGTTTAAGGAATTCCATTGTTTGTTGTCGCCATCGTCATCTAATTGCTTTACCCCCATTCTACATACCCAGTCGTATGGAGTTACAAAAGAGGTTCCGCTCTTGATAAGAACGTGAAGAACAACAAATAAGACAAACCGAACGACTGGCTTTGTGTGTTGTTTGTATTGTTTTATCCAAGAACTCAGTTCTAATTATCTTGTTGAGATGGCGTATGTGCTTATGTGGGAAAGTAGTCGAGCGGTGGTTGACCTCTATGCGGACTAAGGGAGACGGTAGCTTAACCAAATTAAAAAAATAAAAATTATGGAGACAAAGTCCTCCTGAGGAAGTCGCGCTAAGTAAGTGCTGACAGAGTGTAAAGGTTCAGGCTCAAGGGGTCGACTTCCTTTGATTTTCCGGTAATAGTTTTAAAAAATATTTAAAGCCTTAGCAAGCAAGAAGTTTTTCAAGACTAACTAAGCTTCGCAGGGAAGCCAGAAGTCTCCTGAATACTTACTTACTTACTTAGGTGGCGCTAACGTCCATGGTGAACCTGGACCTCAACCAACAAGCGTCTCCAGCTGGCACGGTCTTTGGCCAGCTGTTTCCAGCGCCGCACGCCCAGTTGGTTAAGGTCCCCTTCCACCTGCGTGCGCCACCGATGATGCGGCCGTCCTCTGCCGCGCTTTCCTTCCGGGGTGGATTCGAAGACTCTTCGGGTCGGAGCTGTATTTTCCATGCGCTCTACATGGCCTAGCCACCTTAGACGCTGTATCCGTAGACGTCGTACCAGGCCGATGTCGCTGTACGACCCGTACAGTTCTTCGTCAAACTTTCTCCTCCATACATCGTACTGCGTAGATAGTGCGCAGTATTTTCCTCTCGAAACGACCAAGGGCATCTTCATCCAAGCTTCTGCGCCGTAAAGGAGGACTGGGATGATCAAGGTCTTATATAGTGCCACCTTGGTTTTCCGAGAGAAGGCTCTACTTCTCAATTACCTCTTGAGCCCAAAGCAACAGCGGTTGGCAAGAGTGGTTCTGCGTTTCATCTCAGCGCTGGTGTTGTTGTGGCCGGTCATCATTGAGCCAAGGTAGACGAATTCCTTGACCACTTCCATGTTATATCCGCCCATGGTGACATTCTGGCCAATACGTCGGTGTTGACCGTCTCTTTTAGATGAAAGCTTCTTCGTCTTAACCGCTTCTACCTCAATGCTAACAAGGGCTTGCGTACGCAAGCAATTGCGTAGACTTGAAATAAATCTTGTGTTGGCCAATGGCCCTTGCACTATATTTTTAAGCACGATGTTGAAAAAGTTGCATGACAGCGCCTCACCTTGCCTAAATCCTTTTTTAACATCAAAGTCTCGGCTTGCTCTCCATTGTAGTCCTGCACAGTCGGACGAGTTTGGCAGGGATGTTAAAACTAGGCATGGCTTTGCATAGCTCGTCTCTATAGACGCTGTCATACGCGGCCTTGAAATAGACGAAAAGGTGGTGAGTGTCGATTTGGTCTTCTCCAAGATCTGCCGTAGCGTAAATATTTGGTCTATTGTGGATTTACCTGGCCTGAAGCCACACTGATAAGAGTCGATCAGGTTATCCACAAACGGTTTCAGGCGTTCACACAATACGGCAGAGAAGATCTTATATGCGATGTTAAGGAGACTTATTCTCCTTTCTTGTGGATCGGGCAAACAATGCTGAGATTCCATTCGTCGGGCATGCTTTCTTCCGACCATACCTTGCAAATGAGACGGTGCATGCACCTTACCAGCTCATCTCCAGCCGCCTTAAGAAGCTCAGCAGACAGGCCGTCTGCGCCCGCGGCTTTTATAGACTTAAGTCATGATATCGCTATTTTGACTTCGTCCAGGTCGGGTAGACGGAATTCTCTTTCATCGTCGTCCATTACGAACGGATCGTTCACGATGAATGCTGTCGTATGCGGCTTTGAAACCGATGAAAAGATGGTGTGTATCGATTCGAAACTCGTTGGTCTTTTCCAGGATTTGTCGAAGTGTGAAAATTTGGTCTATAGTTGATTTGCCGGGCCGGAAGCCGCACTGGTAGCTGCTGATTAGTGCGGTGCAAAATGGTTTTAGACGTTCACACAATACGCTGGACAGGATCTTGTATGCGACATTGAGCAGGGATATACCTCTATAGTTCTTGCAAGAGGTAGGATCGCCTTTTCTGTGGATGGGGCATATAGAGCTGGTATTCCAGTCGTCGGGCATGCCTTCATCTTCCCAAATTCTGCAGATGATCTGGTGCATGCTCCCTACCAGAACATCGCCGCCAGCCTTGAAGAGCTCTGATGGCAAGCCATCTGAGCCTGCGGCCTTGTTGTTCTTCAGCTTCTGAATAGCTGTGCCGACTTCTTCGATGCTGGGTGGGAGGACTGCTTCAGCGGCTGGAGTTGGGATTTCCTCGGTCCCTACCACTCTCTCTTGGTCATGCTCGTTAAGCAGCTTCTGGAAGTGCTGCTTAAATACATCCACTATTCCCTGCGGATCGATGACAAGATTACCCTCGCAGTTTCGAAGAGCCAGGGTGCCCTTTTTGAAGCTTTCTGCAAGGCCTTTGGCTTTCTTGTAAAAAGGTTGGTATTTTATGTTTATCCCTAGACTCCTCGATATCCTTGTGCTGGGAGGCTGCGAAGATTCTTTTATTTTGTCGCAGTAGTTTTTTCTCCTCCCTTCTTCTGGCTCGGTACTCTTCTTGTGCTGCCCTGGTTTTCCTCTGCAACGCCTTTTAGTACGCGTCGCCGGTTGCTGCCTTTTTCTGCTCACACTCGCCATCATACCACGGGCTTCTTGTCGGGGGTGGTAGGTACCCTAAGGTGGTTTCGGCTACTTCCTGAATGGCTGAGCGGCAATGCAGCCACATATTATTGGCATTTGTGTTCGACATAGGCATACCGTATAATCTTTCGCTCAGCTGCTCCCTGTAGACGCTGGTAACCTCCGGTGTGCTCAGGCGCCCAATGTCGAATCTCCTCCTGATGGGCTGGTGCAGCTTTCTGACATTGGACAGTCGAGCTCTGAATCTTGCTGCTACAAGGAGTGGTCAGAGTCAACATTTGCCCCTCGGAATATTCGCACATCCAGGATGTTTGACGAGTGCCTTGCGTCAATGAGCACATGGTCGATTTGATTGACGGTTCGACCGTCCGGAGATCGCCAGGTTGCTGTGTGGATTCGCTTACGAGGGAATCGTGTGCTACTTATCACCGCATTACGAGCTGTCGCAAAGTCAGCGAGTCGGAAGCCGTTATCTATTGTTGTATCGTGGAGGCTGTGCTTTCCGATCACTCCGCCAAGGGTGTTCTCCTTACCGATTTTGGCGTTGAAGTCCCCGAACACGATTTTTACATCGTACTCCGGACAAGCTCCGTAGGCGTTGTCAAGGAGGTCATAGAAGTCCTCCTTGATAGGGTCTTCAGCCTCGTCGGTAGGGGCGTGTGGACATATAAGGCTGATGTTATAAAATCTGCCTCTGATGCGGATCACAGCCAGGCGATCACTTATAGGTTTAAAGCCGATGACCTTTTACCTTAACCGCTTTCCCACGACAAATCCGCATCCCAGTAAGTGCAACCTTTCGTGACAGCTGTAATAAATGTCGCAATTTTTCTTCCTAATCATACCGTTTCCTATCCAGCGTATTTCCTGGACCACAGTAATATCCGCCTTGTATTGCGTGAGGATTCCTTCTAGTTTATGAGCAGCTCCGGGAGTGTACAGGGTTCTGGCATTCCAGGAGCATACTCGCAAATCGTGCTCCTTTTTCGTGCGTTGTCGTCGTCGAGTATCCGTCTGTGTATCCGAGGCGTCTTGCTTATTCACAACTTCTAGGTTTTTTTACGTGGGTGGATTGTTAGTCCGCCGCACAACCATCATTCTGGTCGGGGTTATGTTGCTGCCTACGTTTGTTCACCTCCCAACGGTTTTTGAAGAGGCTATCCAAAAGGCGCCGCGAGGAGGCCGTATGTCAACTTGACCCGGGCATTTAAACAGGGATCGTTGCTGGCATCTCGCCAGGTTGAGAGCAATCAACAACTTTACCCTGTATGTCCGAGCTCATGCCCTCTGGAGGAAATATCCAGGATGTATTATTACTAAGCGCGTACGTCCTGATATTTGCAAGAAATCCGCAGAATTCTTCTTATCCTTAAGGAGAATCGTCATTACACTTTTGCCAAGCATCTCTGCATGATTGCCATCAGACCTGTGCTGCATGGTGCGAAGCAGGGCACTTTCTCTGTGACTGTCCCGCCTTTGCTCGAGCACGGTGGCGTACCTTTGGGGCTGACATGGTGTGTGCCAAATCTTTGAGCTCTACATGACTGATGATCCTTCTCATTTTTCTTCGGAAAACTTTTCCTCCGAAAAGTATTGAATGAAGCCCTCAGCTCTTTCCATATCTCTACAGTCATTGTTGAATCTCTTATGAAATAGACCAGAAACTCGCTTAATATTTCTGAACGCCACGATCTCAGATGATCGCATGATGTGAACGATCACACCTATGCCTTATAGCCCGACAGCCCTTATGTTATGGCAAAACAGCATAATTCCTTCGAAAAAGCCTTCTACACTTCTTTAGCTTTTCCATAAATCTATTTAACTTATAGCCAATAGACCGGTTGTTTATGTCCTCCTAGTGTAAACAAGGCCATACGCGAGTAGATATACTCGCGTAGGCTTTTCGTCAACTGTCTCCATACTTTATGACACCCTTGTCCAAACAAACCGACATAGGAGTTATGGACATCATGCAATGTTTACATGCACGGCCACGATTTAAAACAATTTACACATGAACCAAACTGGCCGATAAATCACCATAAAGTGTCGATTTATATGCAAAGAACGCCCTGGCAACGGTGAAGCATGTTGTGGGGATCAACTATACCAATTCCTCTTCGCTTTTCCTGGATCGCAACGGAGAATATCTATGCGGTACATGCATATGTCATTGGGTATTAGGAGATCTAGATCACCGAAGCAAGTGCGACGGTGACAGTAACAGATTGACTTTAGAGATTCGAGAAACCAGATTCAATAATAAACAATTTCGCCACCAACTACGTCGTCCGCATATGTAGTTCTTCTATTAATCGTATCTACTCATTCCATTATGTTCTAGATATTTATTCATCTCGAATTGTAGCTTGTTGAATCAATTATGTTTTCGAGCAATTTATTTACATTTACACCAGCGAGTGTTTGCGTCCAATGTCGGAATTTGCTCGCCACATGTTCAATAAAAAGCGAATGTGATCGTGCGCGGTCAGATCGAGCGCAAACATTTAAAGTTCGCCACTCATACTAGTATATGAAACTAGATACAAAGATAGACCAAGCGATGTGGAATTAATTCACCGTGCCATTACGAGTATTCGTTAAGAGAATGAGTCGCGATCGTTCTTGGCGTTTAGCAGTGTAGCAGATAGTCGATCTATTGCCTCATCCACTGGATGCAAAAGTGTCGGCGAACGTCGTATGTAAATGAGAGTAATGTGAGATATGAGAGACTTGAAACTCGAAACGCTTTTGTCACAATTCTCAAAACGCGATTACTCATAGAGATGAATGGCGGGATAATGGTGTTAAGATGCTTGGTTCTAATGAGATAAACTGTTTACGATGCAAAGGAAGTGATGGAGCGTTTTGGCCTGATGACAAGTACCTATGACAGGGTGACAGTAGCGATGGGAAGCTATGTTACAGTCTTATCATCAGTGTGGATAAAGACGCTGGTATTTCCGGCTGATTGTTTTTCTGTCGATGATGAAGAACAAAAATAAAATGTTAAGGCCCTAGGTGGCCGCCTAGGGGCACACCTATGCTGGGTACAAGTGCTTTCTAAATTCCTGTATTATATGCGATCGTGTGACTTCTTTTTCTTTTCTAATTTCACTGATGATCAGTTCCATGCGCTATGATGTATGTACGTATGTTGGCGTTACAGTCCATGAAGGACCAAAGCCGAGCCTCTCTCAATCACCCATGTTGTGTGTGATTTCAATTTCCCATAGGTGAAAGGGATCTACAATTGATGGCCGGTCCCGAACGGCGAATTTCGAGAAGCTTTTCATGGCAATTTGACTACAGGGGATTTTGTCAGAACCCCGCTGAGGAGAAACACCGTGAAAACACGTTGGATGACATGGCTGTGTCGGGATTCGATCCCGTGTCATCGGCGTCAGAGGTCAACACTATGATCACTGATACGAAAACCTAAGAATCAAACGAATGCCGGCAAATAAGACTTAATAGCTTGGGACTAACAACTGGTCCTTGCATCTAATAACTACAAATCTTGGCGAAATTCAACGATCACATCTGTCTTTTTGAGTCAACTGTCAACTCGTTCGTGTCCGACATACCTACATTCAACGTGTTTTTAAGATATCCCTCTTCCTCCTGCTCCCTGAAAGTGATCCATATCAAGCGACAAGCACTGATTCGTCTTGATTAAGCCATTTCAGCTGCCATAACTCGCACTCATGACCATCCCAAGATTTTTCCCTTGCCATCTGTGCTCTGTGCGTTGTGTCGCATCGCCTTGCTCGGTCGCCGTCGTCGTCATCATGCACGTTGCGAATAGGAAATTGTGCAATTTCCCTTCCTCTCTCCTATATCTGTATGCCTGTCTTTTAACTAGAAACTCGTTATTCGTTTATCATGTAATCTGAGGAGGCGGGAATGGATTTAAATCTGTCACGATGCGTAGAGCAGAGCAAGATCGTGGGCAGATAGATCATCTACGGAAAATCCAACTATCTCAAAGCACGTTCCAATCATTGCCCATTATAGATGGTAAGTTATCGCGTTAGAAACTCATTTGCATTTAATTACTGTCACTATTTCGTGGTGTGAATGAATGCAAATAGTCGCTGTTCGATCTCAGGTGCTTTGGGGTTTAATTGCTGATTTAATGGCATCGAAGGAGCTTTGCAACGACATGCACGTTCTGTTTATGATTCCCAGAGCCCCTACGTACAAACAACCAAATGTGATCGCTTACAGCAAACTGGAACACACAGTTGCGCCCAGCTCGCATCATCGGTCGGCAGAATAGCTTGAATCAACTATGGTATTCCATCGTACAAACAGCAATGTGTGCCATGAATGGCCACTTAATTGCATGATGACCTATCCAATCAGAGAGTGTTCGTGCCGACACAACAACTAGAGATGAATTTCACGGGAAGAGAAAAACATACACAATTATGCAGAATAGATACAAATAGTTATAGTTGCGAAACGACCTTTAGATACTTGTACATAGCGACCACAGTGGATGGTGGCTATTTTCGTCGACAGCTGAGAGTAGAGCTACAACCGGGAGTAGGAGTGCTCCATTTCTGCCACGATTGAAGTGTAGGCTGGTGAAAGGCACGCCAAAAGCACAAACAATTTATCGTTAAAAACGGATGAATTTCGAAATAGTCCACGCTCGGTTGTTGCCTATCAGACGTGTTGACACAACACGGAAAGTGCATTTTGCTAAAATACCTTACGAAAAAAAAGCCGGGGAATCATCAAGCCAATCTGGGTCAACAGCCTATTAATTAGTGGCCATTCCTTTAACCGATTTCGAATTTCAAGTGAATATCTCAGACAATATGTTGCAATGTGGCGGAACGACCGCATGCAAACGCTCGAGCTCGAGGGCTAGACTCCTTGTGGCATGCACGCGTATTGTTGATATTTTTAGCCGCGAGCTTTCTGCCTTTATTTGTATGGCTGTATCCGAAGTTTTTTTTTTTTTTCCAATTTAATTGTATTATTTATTGAGTACAACGTGATTCGAGATGGGATACTAATATGGTAGACTTACTTACTTACTTCGGTCGTGCCAGAGTTCGGGTTGAACCTGGTACTCAACCAACAAGCCTTACCAGCTAGCACGATCTTTTGCAAGCTGTTTCCTGTTTTGTACGCCTAGTGGGTTAAGAATCCTTTCCACCTGTGTGCGGCTGGGTTGGACTCGAAAACTCTTCGGTGCGGAGCTATGCTGTCCATCCGCTCTACATGGCCTAGCTATCTAAGACGTTGGATCCATAGACGTCGTACTAGGCCGATGTCGCTGGTACCGAAGGTTTTCCTCTCGAAACGACCAAGGGCCTCTTCATCCATTTTTGATAAGATCCAAGCCTCTGCGCTGTAGAGGAGCAACGGGATGATTAAGGTTTTATAGAGGGTCACTTAAGTATTCCGAGAGAGGACTCTACTACTCAATTGCCTCTTGAGCCCGAAGAAACAGCGGTTAGCAAGAGTTATTCTGCGTCTAATCTATTCGCTGGTGTCGTTGCCGCTTGTTACCAGCGAGTCAAGGTAGACGAAATTCTTGACAACATCAAACTTATAGCTGCCAATAGTGGCATTCTGGCCAAGACGTCGGTGTTGTGCGTCTTTCCTTGACGACAGCATATATTTGGTTTTGCCCTCGTTTACCTTCAGACCCACTGTAGCCACTTCTGCTTCAATGCTCACATTTACGTCTCGCTGCGTTCTCCCAATCACGTCAATGTCATGAATCCCGCACGATATTTTCAAGGATGATGTTGAAAAATTCACGACAGAGCGTCACCTTGCCTAACTCCTTTTTTGACATCGAAGGCCTCCGTTAACTCTTTACCGACCTTAATGGTGCAGCGAGAATTCTCCATTGTCATCCTGCACAATCTGACGAGTTTGGTAGGGATGCCAAAACATAACATGGCTCTATATAGCTCGTCCCTATGGACTTTGTCATATGCGGCCTTAAGATCGACGAAAAGGTGGTTTGTGTCGCCCTGAAATTCATCGACCGCTAGGTCTCCTTATTAATATTGAGATGTGGGAATCGAGTGCTAGCTACTAGGAGATTACCTCCCGTCACAAAGTCTATTAGCCTGAATCCGTTTTCGGACGTGGTGTTGTGTAGGCTGTGCTTTCCTACGACTCGTTCAAAGATATCCTCCTTACCCAGCTTCGCGTTGAAATCTCCTAGAACAATCTTGGTGTCATAGCTGGGACATTGAGCGTATGTTCTATCTTGGAGGTCATAGAAGTCATCTTTGATTCTGTCGTCTTATTCTTCTGTGGGGGCGTGAAGGCATATCAAGCTGATGTTCCCGAAGAAAGCCTTAATGCTGATTGCTATGAGGCATTCGCTCACATGCCGGAAGCTTAGGAATTTTTGCCTCTGCATCCAAATAGGCGTTGTAGCAGTTTCCGTAGTATATGTCACAGTTTTTCATCCTCGTTTTACCCAGTCCATCCCATCGCACTTCTTGGGGTATAGTAATGTCTGCTTTATAGAAGTTTCGGGCGTTTTCTAACTGTTCGGCCGTGTCCGGCCTGTTAAGGGACCTAACATTCCAGGTGCAGAACCGATACTCCTTTCCTTTTATACGTTTGCGGGGGTCCGTTCGTTAAAGCTGAGGCTTGTGGGCGTCTCTGAGTTTTTATATTTTTTTAAGGTTGCGGCTTAGAGAGTTAGAGAGGATTTGTGGGGGTGGGACAAAGTCGCCTGATCTCTGCGGCCACGAGTGGGCCTATTGTGATGTCCCCCACTTACAGTTCACTCAAAAATCCTGCTTCAAGATAATACTTGCCTAAGTGACGATGACGTGTACTGACAAGGCAGTTGGATCCACTTGCATCCACACCTGTGCTGAGGATGCAACGTTTTTTTTGGGTGTAGTCGGTATTATCGAAGGCACCCTCAATATCAAGAAAGCAACCTATCGCAATATCTTTGTCGCTCAGGGATTTGTTGATCCGAGCTGTTAGCTCCTGAAAAGGATGTGTAGTCGATTTCCCAGGCTGGTAGGCACATTGATTTTTGTGAAATTGTGATCTTATCAGGGCACCATCCCTTATATGCCTATCCAAAATTTTGTCCATTGTTTTTAGGAAGAAAGAGGTAAGGCTTATCGGTCTGTAGGACTGTCTGTCCAGCTCATTGGTATGCATCCCAATGCATAGCTGGTTCTAAAGATGTTGATTAGCATGGGGCTGATTTGCGCACTTCCTTTCTGAAGGAGGGCTGGGAAGATGCCATCCTCCCCCGGGGAATTGAACGGGTCAAATGACCCATTTTATACTTCCCTCGTGAAATATTGTTCGTACTCTCTTCCAATCCTCCCTGTTGAGTCTAGTTACCCTGATCTGCGGAGGTATGTTGGAGAGGGTGGAGGGAATGATGTTGAAGTCTGGGAAGTGCCATCTGCTCTCCTCAACAGTCCAATTTGGGTAGTGTGCTCTTTGGCGAGAACTCTGTGGATACGAGCGCTGCTCTGAATGTCTGATAGACTACTGCAGAACTTTTTCCACGTGTCTCTTTTGGCTCTTCTAATCTCTTGGTTGTAGTTGGTGTGTGAGGCACGGTACTGTGTCCAGTCATCTCACCAGTCCGTTTAGCTTTATTGAACAGTTTTATGGTCAGTCCTCTTAGCTTGGCCAGTTTGCTGCTCCAGCACGGAGTGGTACGATTGCCTGACTTGACTTTCTCTGGGCAAGCGTTATGAAGGCAGATAAGATGGTAGAAGTAAGGTCTAATACCTCTTCTCTAATTCTATTCATAAAGGTAGGACTATTTCCAGGGCTTATGATATCGAGGTTGTTCTTGAAAATGAATTCTAAAATGTACTCACCTCTTTTGTTTATGCCCGAGCTTCCCCATGCTGTGTGGTGGGCGTTGGCGTCACAGTATATGATGATTTGTATGCCTCTTCTTCCACAGTAGTCGAGAAGATCCTGCAGTGGTGTGAAGCTGAGATCGGTGGAGTCGCAATTTAGGCTGACCTCCCTTCCTCAGTGGATAGCTGGATAATGGCAGCTGCTATGTCCTTATTCATGTATTCAGGCATGGGAACGGCTTTAATGGTGTTATTAATCATGATGCAAACTCTAGGTCGTTCTTTATTTGTGGAGTCGCAGAGCAGGTCACCTGATAGTCCTTTGATCTGTTCTTTGGTCATATACGGTTCCTGGATGAAGGCTATATCGAGGTGCTCCTTGTTGAATCTATGTCTAAGTACCGCAGACGCGGCCTTTTCATGTTGTAGATTTACTTGGATGCACCTTAATCCAGACATGGTTGATTCAGCGAGATACTGGCAGGGGTAGGGCTGACCCCTGAAGTCTTGGTTGTCCGAGTTGTTTCTTCAGGCAGCCTTGACGTTTGGGGTACTTTTGTTGCCTCTATGGGTGGTTCACTCTCACCAGATGCAATGGTTGTTGTTCTCTGGCTTGGCTTATACACTTTCTTTCCTCGTCATGGCGGGTGTACTTTGGGCTTCGCACTTTGGATGGGCTTGTGCCCTGTCCGTGGTTTTGTTGTCCGCAGGTGCCTTTGCCTGCTTGGGAAAGTTGCGGCTTACTAGGCCGTAGCCCAACTGACTGAACCTGTTTTGTGCAACAGGAAACTCGCCATTCCCTCTTCAGATGGCACCACGAGGAGTTAGGGCACCACAGTGCTGCAAGATGTTAGTCTGCGCTAGCTCTTCTCGCTTTTTAGCAGGCCAGTAACCGTCAGCTAGATGCTACTCCTACCAGGCCTTTGTTAGTTCTTTGCCATCCAATAGGGTAGACAATTGGAATTAATTTTAATAACGAAGCTCGCAAAGCCTGCTATTGCTCTCGTTCATTCGTTATCAACCCTATAAATTTCGTACATCATATTCAGTAGTAAATTGTAAGCTCTTTAGTCGCGCCCCAGCGCAGTGTAATGAAAAAATTAAAAAGAAATTCCATTTGTAATGACCCACAAATCTATACGTTCCAAGTCTCAAAAGTAGGTTTTTAGAAATCTGAAGATTTCTTTTTCCACAAAGTACGAGGAAAAGAAATTGAAACATAATTCACTCAATAATCACTTAGTTCGTCACGCTCGATGGTGTACCACAGGGCTGCCTATTGGTTCCCCTACTTTTTTCCCATAAAAAAAAATCATATTTCCCGAATTCCAGCTACCGTTGCATGTATACTTCTAATCGATCTACGATCGGTGATCATTAAGAATTTTATTTCTACGTTCGACGACACGTAGTACCGCTGGCATTAAAATCAAATTCCGCAGCCGCATTCCGTCTCTATTAACCTCCGAACTACCAATCAATATCCCGTATGTAATCAGACGCCATCGCTTACAAATGAAAACATAAGAAATCGTTAAAAGAGAATTCTCTTCTCCATCAAATTACAGACCACCATCACCACCATGGGCATTCGTCATTAATTTCAATATAAACTGCAAGTGGCAGTAAAAATTGATTTTCAATTCTTCGGCATTACATTGACTGCCATCCATCCAATCATTCGACTGACAGCCAAAGAGCCAGATAGATAGATGGATGGACGAGCACGAGGGTCATTGCCATTGACTTATCCTCGTTATTCTTGCACGACGAAAGTAACCGAAAAGGGAATGCAATCCGACGACACCTTGTGACAACGATGATGCATTTTTGTGAGATCCGAACATCCATTTACTTTCCTTGAGTGAAATTGAATTTCATTTTTCGCGCTTCCCATTTGTTGCTTCTTTGAGAATCATCATCATCCAGTGCGCGTCAACGAGTCCATTTCGCATTTCGGAATCGGCCATGATTAGAATTTCAATTCGAGGTTCCGAAAACGATAAAAGTGAAAAGATCAAGACACGAATAGTGCATGAGTAATTTGCACATTTCCATTCACACGTATCTCCATATGTGCGGATGGATGAGTCAGGGACGATGGCTTTGTTGGACTTCGATCAAGAGTTTACTTCGTGGGCTAGGCGGTCTACATGGTTGTTGAGGGGGAACGTGAAGTTAATTCCGATGAGGTTCTAAATATTGTTGGGGCAGGAAGTGAGGTAGCTAAACATGGGAACTCCATTCATTCCGTCGTTTCGTGGGTTTCGATGTTTCGTTTTTGTTTTTTTTTTGCTTTGGAAGATCATCTGCCGATAAGCTTGAGGAAGGTAGTGCCATGTGCTTAGTTGCCTTTTGAAGTAAGCAATTTGGAGATTATTTGCTGGTACATACTTGATTGTCATCGTGTTGAAAGCGGACGTATAAAAAATATGAGCCCGAACATGCTACCCTGCGGAACTTGATTTAAATTATTGTTTCTAGACATTCTGAATCGGTATAGATGAGCGAGACAAAAGTTTACGAGTCTCAGGAGGTTAAGAAGACTTTGTTTCGAGTCCGCCTTTTCACTTTTATTTTCTTTTATTTCCTACGGGCCCAGGGGATTTTTATTTCTCACTATAGCGATGACATAGTGATTGAGTGAGGCACAGTGGAATATCAAACTTACTGCCGGTGGGTTGTAGTCTAAAATGTAATGTAAACTCGACAGTGATTTGTTCATGGGACATATGTAAGTCGCCAACATTTATGCTTTTAGGTGTTTACACAGGGATTTGGAGTCAATAGTGATGAATGGTCATTGATTACAACCAAAGACCGACCGATTTTACCTTTGTTTCCCGACTGAAAGCTTACAGAAAGCTGGAGACAGTTTTATGTGATCACCCGTCACTTCTGTCACCTGTCTATGGACCTAGGCCTACGAGAGAATAAGGTAGCGGGAGGAGGGGTTGAATTATGGAGGCGGGTAGTGGTGTCAGAGGTGGAGGGAGGATATTGGACGTGATTTAGAGTATTACATTAACGCGTAAAAAGATTTTTTAATAGAAGGTATAGATAAGTGAAAGTCGAGGGATAGTCTGTGTTTGATTAGCTAAGCGTAACATTCTACAAATGGCTTCAAAGTGGCCATAGTTGGTTCGCTGAAGGGCAAGTCGAAAGAGCATGAGATCATCCTCAAGAGGGCAAGAGAATCAATAGTTCCAGCTAGCAGCTGGTGTACGAAGAGGATATCTGCTTCTTCCCGACGTGGTTTCAGAGCTTGTAAGCCTATCAAGTGCAACCGATATACGTAGGGTGGTAATTCAATTCTGTCAGACCAAGGGAGACAGCACAGCTTCAATTCTTACTGAGTGGTTGATGTAGTATGGGGACCAGACTTGGCTGGCGTATCCAAGTAGAGGTCTGACGTAAGTGACATAGAGTAAAGCAATGCTTGTGCACAGGACAGGACATTGGCCGCTGACGCAGGCCTCGACCAGTGTGTCAAATCCGGCGTAAACAGGAGCTGCTCGCAAGTTGGCGTCCTGTCTCTGCTGTTATGGTGCATAGTGGTCGACTCTCTGCTTAATGCTCTCAATGCCTCTGAAATCTATGCCCAGGCCGTTGTCGTCGTTCTTCCAGTCGGCTCATGTGTAGCGACTGTCTGTCTCAAAGCACACTTACTTACTTATCAGGCCGGCAATCCATGGAGGATCTTAGCCTGAGATATACCTGCCTTCCATCCTTGACGGTCCCGGGCACGCTGCTTCCGCGAATACTTGGTCCTTATACCGGTGGTTCGGTCTTCCTCTTCATCTCGAACCAGAAGGCTCGAATTCGAATACCATCTTAGCTGGAGCGTTAGTGTTCATACGCTCGGTGTTGTCGAGTCAATATAGTCAACGAATCTTTACCTTCCGGACTATATCCACATCTTTGTACAACTCGTAGAGTTCGCGGTTCTGTCTTCCCCCTATTCACCTTCCTCACAGACATGACCAAATATGCGGTGCGGAACTTTTCTGTCGAAAGAACCCAAAATCAGCTCCGCCGTCCTGCTTATCGTCCAGCTTTCGGTTCCGTATAGCAAGATTGGCAGTATAAGCGTTTTGTAAAGCATGACTTTGGTTCTTCGAGTGAGGAGTTTTAACCCAAGTTGTTTGGACAAACCGAAGTAGCCGCGGTTGCCAAGGGCGATTCTATGCCGGATCTCCACTGTGGTGTCGTTTGTGCAGTTTACGTTTGCCCCGAGGTAGACAAACTCCTTAACCACTTCGAAATCAACCGTTATATTTTGTCCAGGTGGTGGGCGACGGATCGGTTTTTGGTTGACAGCATGTACTTTGTCTTATCCTCGTTGACTTTAAGACCAACTCGTTTCGCCTGTTCCCCAATCGCCGTGAAAGCTGAGACCGCGCGATGATCTCAATATCATCCGCGTATCCTAGCAGCTGGACAGACTTGCAGAAGCTAGTTCCTGTCCTGTTGATGCCTGCCTGTCGCGCTATCTGCTGCAGCACTAAATTGAAGAAGGCGCATGACAGCGCATCTCCTTGCTGAAATGCGGTCATACAACCGAACTGCACGGTGCATCGCGTATTTTTTAGCCTGGCGTGACACAGCCGGATCAGTTTTCCTGGGATCCCGAATTCGGCCATCGCATCAAACAATTTTTTGCGATAATCAAAGCACAGCCGGCTCTAAATGTGATCGGTGATTGGTGTACCAGAAATGGACTGTCGGTCCATCCTTTCAAGACCGATGCCGTTCTCTTGACGAGAGGGAGGAAAAATACTGACATGACTTCGCTAGTATTAAAAGGCACTTCCATCCCTTTATCCAAGGAAGCTAAGTATCTAAGAGTCATCTTAGATAGCAGGCTTTTTTGCTTCTTTGGGCAAAGCATGTTGAGTCAAAGACCACGAAAGCGCTGTCAGCTTTCTGGTAATGCGAAGGAGCTTTTGGCAAAACATGGGGCTTATCCCCGGCAAAGGCCCTTTGGATCTACACGGCAATGATAAGACCTATAATCTCATATGCATCGGTTGTCTGGTGGAACAGACTGAAACGCAAACACGTCGTAGCCTCTTTCACCAAACTCCAAAGAACGGTTTGTCTCAGCTGCACGGGGGCTTTTCCCAGCACGCCAGGCGCTGCTCTAGATGCTATGATGAACCTTCCACCTCTTGATGTATTTATCAGAGGATGTGCTCCGAAAGCCATGTCCTGTCTGAAGAGAAATGGCTTTTGCTACAACTCGCATAGGAATAACAGTGTGCTTGCGCAAGAATTGTCCTGCGACCCCTGTCTTATGGGCATGTCTTCTGACGAATCGACTCCCTTATCCTACTACGCTGTAATTTCACAGTCGAGTTTCCATGGCGTCAGGAAAGGCTCTGGCTGGATACTGAACCTGGAAAGGATAGTCGTAGTCTTCGCATTTTCACTGATGGCCCCAGGTCTGGGCGGGGGTCCGGTGCTGTGGTCTTCTTTGAGCACGAAAATATCCGACTACATTTCTCATTAGGAAAATATCTGTCTGTCTTCCAATCAGAGATAAGTATACGCAATCCTAATGGCCATGCATATGCCAAAGCAGAGTCGGCAGACTAAATTCAATAAGGCTTGTATGGGTTACAGCTTCTAGGTCACTCTGGGATCCCAGGAAATGAGATCTCTGATGAACTCGCCAGAATGGGTTCAGAGGAGAGATTCTCAGGAGCTGAACCCGCTCTAGATCTACCTGCTTCCACGGTAAATTCCTACATTAACGATTGGGTGTTTAATACACACAGCCGTAGATGGAGGGATTATCCAGGATGCAGGATGACAAAGCGCGTATGGCCTGATATCTGGAAGAAATCCACAGCCTTCCTTCTGTCTTTAAGAAGAATTGACTGCAGAAGACTTGTGGGAGTCATTATGGGTCTTACTTGTGCTGCACGTTGCGAGGAGGATGACACAGTAGAGCATTTTCTCTTCGACTGTTACGCCTTTGCTCGCGCACGGAGGCGCATCCTTGGGGCCGACATGGTGCCGAATCTCTTAGCTCTACATCACTAAAGCTCCTTCTCCAGTAAACGGGGAAATTTTTTACAGTAAGGTAAAATGAACATGCCATGGCTACAAAGCCAGAGCGGCGGCCTGCGAGGATGAAAATGGAGAACTGGTAGTAGAATCTCAGTCGATGCTGAGGATTTGGAAAGACCACTTCTGCAGACTGTATAACGGCGATGACAGACAAGATACCGCTGTCAGGCAGGACGATCCGTTCGTAATGGACGACGATGTAAGAGAATTCCGTCCACCCGATCTAGACGAAGTCAAAATAGCAATATCAAGACTTAAGTCTAATAAAGCTGCGGGCGCAGACGGCCTGTCTGCTGAGCTTCTTAAGGCGGCTGGAGATGAGCTGGTAAGGTGCATGCACCATCTCATTTGCAAGGTATGGTCGGAGGAAAGCATGCCTGACGAATGGAATCTCAGCATCGTTTGCCCGGCCCATAAGAAAGGAGACCCCTATAACTGCGTCAACTATAGGGGAATAAGTCTCCTTGACATCGCATATAAGATTGTATTGTGTGAACGCCTGAAACCGTTTATGGGTAACCTGATTGGCTCTTATCAGCGTGGCCAGGTAAATCCACAATAGACAAAATATTTACGCTACGGCAGATCTTGGAATACCAAATCGACACTCACCACTTTTTCGTCGATTTCAAGGCTGAATTATACAAAGCCATGTCTAGTTTTAACATCCCTGCCAAACTCCTCCGACTATGCAGGATGACAATGGACAATTCTCGCTGCGCCGTTAAGGTCGGTAATGAGCAAACCGAGACCTTTGATGTTAAGAAAGGATTTAGGCGGGGTGACGCGCTGTCATGCAACTTCTTCAACATCGTGCTTGAGAAGATCGCGCAGTAGTTTCAGGTCTACGCAATTGCTTGCATACGCTGACGACATTGACGTGATTGGACGGACACAGCGAGACGTCAATGAGGCCTTAGTAAGCATTAAGGTAGAAGCGGCTAAGATGGGTCTCCAGGCTAATGAGGGTAAAACCAAATATCTGCTTTCATCTAAAAGAGACGGTCAACACCGACGTATTGGCCAGAACGTCACCATGGGCGGATATAACTTTGAAGTGGTCAAGAAATTCGTTTACCTTGGCTCACTGATGACCGGCGACAACAACACCAGCACTGAGATGAAACGCAGAATCACTCTTGCCAACCGCTGTTGGTATCCCAGTCATCCCAGTCCTCCTTTACCGCGCAGAGACTTGGACCTCAACAAAAGCGGATGAAGATGCCCTTGGTCGTTTCGAGAGGAAAATTCTGCGCACTATCTACGGTTCCGTTTGTTCAAACGATGTATGGAGGAGAAGATTTAACGAAGAACTGTACGAGTTGTACAGCGACATCGGCCTGGTACGACGTCTACGGATACAGCGTCTAAGGTGGCTAGGCCATGTAGAGCGCATGGAAAATACAACTCCGACCCGAAGAGTATTCGAATCAACCCCGGAAGGAAGGCGCGGCAGAGGATGGCCGCGTCTACGGTGGCGCACGTAGGTGGAAGGGGACCTTAACCAACTGGGCGTGCGGCGCTGGAAACAGCGGGCCAGCTGGAGACGCTTGTTGGCTGAGGCCCAGGTTCACCACGGACTGTAGCGCCACCTAAGTAAGTAAGTAAACGGGGAAAATAAGGTGTCTGTCTGGAGTACGATGAACCAGTATTTGCGTTCGAGTGCTCCAACAGAGAGCATAAGCCTTCAAAAAAAAAAAAAAAAAAAAAAAAAAGTGATGTACATACAGGGATTAGGTAACATAAGGGTTCGAGAACTCTTTAGACCATTCTTTTATAAAGCCAAGGACAGAGAGTAAATTCAGCTCTCTAGTTATCACAAATGATTCCCAGATCCCGTATGAAAAGTACTTGTCGTACGGACTCGTTGAGAAGGTAGTAAGTTCTGGGAGCTGATGAGTTGAGTTCCAGGAAGTTATTATCACATCAAGTACCGAAGGAATTAAGGTTATTTTGGAGTGCGAGCGAGTCAGAGTATTTTATGATAAAGTCCACATCATTAACGGTTAGAGCAAAAATTAGAGGACCGAGATGGCTACCTTGTGGGACACCGGAAGAGGCAATAATGTGATCAGAAATTGAACTCCTGAAAAGTACTCTGTAATGGCGATACTCGGGAAAGGATTTAACCATGTGCGAATTAAGGGCGGGAGCCTAAAGCCTCGAGTTTGAAATAGATTAATGCATGGTTTAACTTATCGACAGCTTTGCTGAGATCGGTAGTAATAACATATGCATATGAGCTTGGCAAAGTAAATGGAAAAAGAGGGTAGATGGAGGTTTTTATAGAGAGTTGACACATTTTTTGAGGAATGTGGTGAGACCATCGGAACACGGAGTGAAGTCGACTTTGAGGTGATTTATCTTGTGATATCACATGTCTTCGTTTATGTCAATAAAAGAGAGGGATGTCTGGGTGCAGTTGTTCATGTAGCTGGCTAAAAAATAAGGCGGTCGCAGTTTTGATTATAGTCATTGAATGACTGGCTAAAGAATGATGGAAAAAGAATTCGCAATGGTTTTGGGGTCGTCGGAGGAAATATTATTCAATTTTAGGGTGGAAGGGAACCCGTCAGACTTTTTTTTGAACGTTGGTGAATTGGTAGAAACGTCTGGGATCAGTAATTAGAGACGTCTGCATTCTTTCTAGATATGAGTCATAATGAGACTCACTGAGAGTAGACAAGCGTTGGAAGGCCTGCATGGAACAGATTGGATTATACATTTAAAGAGAACAGTGTAGAAGAATTCTAGTGCAATGGCAATGGGTGTATCATCATTAATGTAAAGACTAAAGTCTATATCATTAACCAAGTTTTTAAGCGCAACAAAGTCGGCTTTCGGCAAGTTGAAGGAAAAAGAGTTTTCAGAAGAAGCTGGGGGGCATGCTATTAATCAAGGGTGGATACCAAGTGGAAGCTCGCAGCAACAACAGAATTGTAGGCACCTGAAGAAAGTATGAAGATTGTTAGTGACGCTGCTAATCTGAAATAGGTTAGACTCTACGAGACGGTCGGTCACTAGATTATACGTTTTTACAAAGATCGCTTGATAGATGCCTACCTTAACTGATCGTGTCATATGTTAAAACGATATTACCACATTCCAATCAAGTAGGACGTGTGCACATACCCCTTGCTTTAGATACGTTATCACTTGTTTACTATTTGTTGTATCAACAGTTTTTTCTGCCCAAATAACAATCTAAAATCTTATCGTAAATTCGCCGGTTGTGTGGATTGCTACTTAACAGCAAATCTTCGTTCAACAAGGTTTAGGTACGAAAAAAAAAAGAAAACATCTGCCGACCGGTTTGGATAATGAAAACACAAAAGCAGACAAATTCTGCAGGTCTTCAAGGAAAAACAAAGCAACACACAAGATCATTCACTAACTGCACGGATCACCTGTCGAACAGGTTTCTTCGCATTTATATTTTTATTTTTATCTCATTCTTTGGTTTCGTACGATTTTGAGCCACGCCACCATGAAAAGATACAAAAAGTACTTATGTAGGTACATATGGTATGTAGTACCTGTAGATGGATGTTTCCAAAAATGGCAGGTGACAGTTTAGACGACGCAAAATCTTGTATTCGTTATCGTTACCAATGCCGCAGTGTACTGAGATACTTGTTGAGGCTAGTGCTGGTTGGTGTATCTTTTGGATCGCGTTCGATTTTCAAACTAACGCACTCAGTGTTTACATGCGCCTACATCTAACCGGCGGATGTCGTGACAGAAGAAACTAGGCAGGTAGTGGGTGGTATGCTAATAAGAGGTGGGCCGATTGGAAAATTGACAAAAAACTCATTGACGTTTCACTGACCTTCTCCATGATAGATACCTCCCGCAGGATAATAGATGTGTAACTACCCAAACAGGTGGATAAAACATCAATTTTGTTCGTGTCGACACGCATGACACCTGGACGCATAGAGTATAGCGTGCAAGGGATCAATCAAACATCGAAATCAATTTGAACTTGTTTTTCAAGTTTGGGTTAACGTATTTGTAACTCGAAGGTAGGGTGTGACATCGACCGCCTTCTAATCAACTTGGTTGCATGTTAGACGGAAGGTGTCACACACGAATACATAAAGCACAATGGAACCGTTTCCGGTATAGAAACAACAACAGAACAGCTCCTAGTCCAAGTCAAGAGGTCGCCGAACCCTGGGAATTCGCAATCTATCTATCCACATATGAGTACAGGCAAAGGCTTGTGTGACAGGGAGGGCAAAGGAGGATTATGACATAATCTGCTTCTAATTTGTGTCCACTTTTGCGCAAATCCGCTTTTTATTTTTTCCTTTTTCGTTCCATTTTTTATTACAATGGACGAATATCTCCTCTGACGCTCCACTTGACGGGAAAGGCAAGCAAAACACAGAAGACAGCAAATAGCATTTCGCAGACTCCGGCTATGAGATAATGTTCTATATTCGCTCGTATAGTTTGTGTCCATTACTCATGTCCAGCAGACTGTTGTCCGTTCAGTGTTATGCGGCACTACTATGGAGGGGAGATGGGCTGACTGGTTGTGAGTCTTTCTCGCACAGATCTCATATTTCTCGGTAGTAGCAACAGCAGTAGCACTGTGGACAATGACTGTCATTATTATTAGTGAAGCGATAGTGAACCCGCAGTTGGGTAATTGGGATGTTTACTAAAGGGGATAGCATTGCGAGGGAATAGTATGTTGGCAACGTGCCGGTTGACAGTTTGATCGGCCCGTCTGGATACTTCCCGGCAATTGGATTGTTATGTTTTTTTGCCGTACGATTGTCTGAGAAAGTTGTTCTTTCATCGGGCTTTTTCCGATGAGTTATCGTGTCGTGCTGTTGGTTTTTGACGGAATTGACCTTGAACTCGATGACATGGTACATAAATGTCTTATTGGACGCTGCTTAGTGTCTGACGGTTTTGAGAAATGTCAATCGCATTTTACCTAGTTGATCTTATTTAGGTTTGTAGGTGAATATGTGATGACATTACTGTCAAAGTGGCTTACGAATTTCATCTACTGGACCTAGCCGGCCACGTGCAGTGTCTAAGCCTTGTAGACAATCGTCTGAAAAACCCACTACGGCCAGAAAGTGTTACAATGTACTCTTGTCTAAACTCTGGTATTCATGAGATTCCTTCGTGTTGGCCTTGAAAGGTATATGACAGACTCGGACTTGAATTTTCATATAATTGCCCTTCACTTGAGTCTATTATACAATAGATCGATGAATATGTCTACACGTGCAATGCTACACGTATGGATCTGATCTTACTTACTTACTTTGGTGGCGCTACAGTCCGGTGTGAACCTGGACCTCAACCATCTTTATTAACGATAGCCTCTTATTCGCGCGACAGACTAGGTAACCCGGTTTCATGTGGTCTTGCTCCTGTGAAGTTATTTTTTTCGAGTTCAGTAAGTCGCTGCCCTCCGTACTTTCTTACACCATCCATGAAATTGGATGAATATCCGAGAATGTGGGCTGTAGTACCTAGGAAAACATAGCCCGTATCGACATTGGACCTAATGTCCGTCTTAGATTCTAGAGTACATCCAGTGCCCGCTGAAGTAATGATGCCGAGACTGTACTCAATCTCAAGAGTGCCATGGCGCCCAACGTTGGACCCTTACTGAAGCTCTTAGCATCAGCGACGTATGGATATCTTACTCGCCCAGACAAATATGAAATAAGACTTTACTATTTAGGGGTGACAGGTGGTGGCAAGCTACATTATAGGCATGAGTCTATCACCGACTCTACTATCGCTTCAGGAAGAGATATTCCTCGGTGTTTGTAGAAGAACACTAACTAACGAACAAAGGCGTCGTATGAGTAGCCTCTGCCGACGAGTGCTGGTCCGCTAAAAAAAGCTAGTAAGAGCCTCTGCAGTTGAACACCTTGCTGCTCTCTTAGCCAGGTCCTACTTCGATCTCCTCCTGACCATTGAAATTACTAACGGAAAAGAACGAATGGCGAGTATCCTGCGCCACAAGACAGGATTAATGTCGGTTGGGCTATGGTCTAGTAAACCGTAACCGGAAAACTCCATCATTGCTCAGAAACAACCACAAGCCACCTCAATGATCTTTAGGTTCCTAAACAGGCCACCTGAAACCGAACAATTTGTGGTTGCCCTAGACCAATAAAGAGTGGACTTAACCGCCATCCAGGAAATGCGATGGAATGGACCGGGTATAAAGCGGTTGAAAAACCGCGACATCAACTACGGCGACTGCTATAGGGAGAGAGGATAACGATTGTTCGGGTGCGGATTTGTTGCTCAAGGTGGACTAAGGCAAAAAGCCCTAAGCCTTCGACATGTGAGCGAACGCCTCATAACGATCCGTATCAAGGCTAAATTTTCTAATACCAGCGTCCACACCCCCACAGAGGACAAGGATGACCAAAGATGGGTTATACGATCTTCTAGACAGAACGTATGCCCAATGTCCTAGGTATGACCTCAAAATTGTACAGAAGGCTTCAATGCTAAGCTGGGTAAGGAAAGCATCTTTGAACGGGTCATCGGCAAACACAGCCTATACGACACCACATCCGATAACGGACACAGGCTGACTGATCTTGCTACGCGCTTCCCGCATCTCGATATACTCAAAGGCCCCTGGCGGTCGCCAGTTCTACCAATCACTAATCAGGTTGATCACATCGCGATCGAGGTCAGACACCCCTCCACTATTATGACGTCGGAAAGCTACTATCGCTTGAAACCGATGGTGCTTTTACCGATCGCGTCTCCCATAAGCTCTCATATACCTTAACCATCAACGCAGTCAATAGAACAACAGTGGGACCTTTGCAAACAAGCCCTGAAAAGCACTGCATCTGAAGTTTTGGGCTTCAAGGCTTCATCGCGAAGGAACACCTGGTTCGATGACGAGTGCAGGAGGATTCACACAGCGAAGCAGAAGGCATATAAAGCTTCGCTGCATAGAAGAACAAGAGCAGCTCGTGAGCTCTACGAGTTAAAAAGAAGGGAGGAGCATAGGTTTCTCATGAGAAACAACAAAGAGTACGAGAAGCGCGCGATTGAGGATTTGGAGAAGTGTTATTGCAGGCATGACGTTCAAAAGTTTTATCAACAGATAAAGCGAACATGCCAATGTTATAAGACGGACCTAACCTCGACGAAGTTAAGATCACCATATCAAAACTCAAGTCGGATAAAGCTTTTGGAGCAGACGGACTGTCTGCTGACCTCTTCAAAGTAGCTGGAGATGACCTAGTTAGGAGCATGCACCAGCCCATCTGTAAGACATGATCAGAGGAAAGCATGCCCGAGGAATGGTGTCTTAGCATCATTTGCCCGATCGACAAAAAATGAGATCCCTTTGACTGCGCCGACTACAGAGGAGTAAGTCTTTTAAACATGGCCTACAAAATCTTCTCTGCCGTCTTGTGTGAGCGCCTGAAGCCTTTTGTAAATAAGCTGATAGGTCCTTATTAGTGTGGCTTCAAGCCAGGGAAGGCCACCATTGATCAAATATTCACACTACGGCAGATCCTGGAAAAAATCAATGAATTTCAAGTCGACACTCACCACCTATTTGTCGGCTTCAAAGCCGCATACGACAGCGTGACTAGGGATGAGCTATACAACGCCATGTCTACCTTTGACCCGCTGCTCCATCCGAATTGGTGAAGACCTGACCGGTAGTTTTGAATGTCGGAAAAGGATGTAGGCAGAGCGATGCGCTGTCGTGTGATTTCTCCAACATCTTATTAGGAATTAACTCCTTGCATACGTGGATGACATTGACATAATCGGAAGAACCCAGCGAGATGTCAAAGAGGCGTTTGCGAGTAAATTTGAATTTAAAAACAAAAAAGGACGCTCACCACCGACGTCTTGGCCAGAACGTTGGTATTGACAGATATAAGTTTGAGGTAGGTAAGGACTTCGTCTATCTTGGCTCCGCAGTGACCTGGAGCAACGACATCAAACGTAGAATCACTCTTGCCAATCGCCGGTTCTTTGGGCTCAGGAAGTAATTGAGTAATAGAGCCCTCCCCCGAAGGGCAAAGTTGACTCTATATAAGACCCTTATCATCCCGGTCCTGCTGTACGTCGCAGAAGCATGGACACTGTCAAAATCGGATGAGGAGTTTGGTCGTTTCGCGAGAAAGATTTTGCGTGTGATTTTCGGTTCTATAAACTTAGTCGGTGGATGGAGGAAAAGTTTCGACCACGAACTTTACTGGCTGTACAGCGACACGGGTCTAGTCAGGCGTCTACTCATTCAACGCGTGAGATGACTAGGCTATGTTTTCTTTTTGGGGCTAGTGCTAGCATTGGCATTTGGCAATGCGACCTTTGCAGATCTATTGTGTCTGCTAGCCGATTAGCCGAGGAGCTTCTCCACTTCCATAATGAAGTTGAGAATGCTTCTCGTAGGAGCCGAGGTGATTCCCTCAGGAGTCATAAATTCGCTGAGAAGGATACGCTTCCTAATATGGCAGAGAGCAGCACACTCACACAGTATGTGTTCTGCCGTCTCTTCGTCCTCGATACAGAGCCAACACTCAGTTTTAGACGAGAGGGTAATTTTGTTAAGATGATATCCCAGACCGCAGTGTCCTGTCAGGTAGCTGACTAGTTTTCTGATATCCACCCTATTGAGTTTGAGTATATCACTAGAGTGTTTGTTCAGGGGTCGTATAAGTCGTTTCGATTGACGGAGTCACTGAACACTGTTCCAAAAGGACAGGTATTGCAATTTTTCCCACTTGTCTAAGAAGAAATTTATCTTAGATTTGGGAGTACCGCAGAATGGTTCTGGACCTATGTATTTACCGCTGGAACCTTTCCTGGCTAGTTGATCGGCAATTTCATTGCCCTTAATAACTTTGTGCCCTTTGCACCCACCAAAGTTTTTTTTGGCGAGGTCTTGTAGGGCATCATGATATTCCTTGACGGTTTTTGAGTTCATGCTGTACGAACTCAGCGCTTTAAGCGCTGCTTGGCTATCAGAGTATGCTGATAGTTACTCCTCTTATGCCAGTCTCAAGATTTAGATTGGCGCATGTTAGGATGGCATGCAGTTCTGCTTGAAAGACGCTCGAGCTCGTTCCCGGGGCCTTCGGGATCTTGCAATTTGGTCCAAAGATGCCGGCGCCAACGCCAGAAGCCATCTTGGAGCCATCCGTATACCACCTAAGGTTTTTGACGTTTAGCGAGGGATCACTGTTTTCCCATGCTGAGCAATCAGGGAGCAATATCTGAAATCTCTTGTCAAAAGTGAAGGTGTGTGGCAATGCGTCCGAGACCGTGGTGATCATATCCAGATCGGGAAGATGTAATGTGGACGTGCCACCCCCGAGTCTACATGGCACATTTGTCCCCGAGCAAGGAATCCTATCGCACTGCGTAACGCTACCTTTTTGGTAAAAAGGTGCAGTGGAGTGTGTCCAATGAGTGCTTCTTGGGCTGCCGTGGGGCAGGTTGGCATAGCGCCTGTAATGCCGAGACACGCTAGTCTCTGAAGGCGTTGAAACTTAACAATTGGACCCGTAGGTAACGATAGGTCTTACTATCGTAGTGTATAACCAGTGGACCACCTTAGGTTTCAGTCCCCAGGTTTTACCGTAAGTACGTCGACAGGCCCACATGGCCTTAATCGCTTTCGCAAATTTAGTTTTCATATTGGATTCCCAGTTGAGTCTGCGGTCTAGGTCAATACCTAGATACCTTACTTCCTCTGAAAATCCTATGCGTGTGCCATTTAGAAAGATTGAGCAAGGCTGTACATTCCTCCTCTTTGTAAACGGGACTAAGATTGTCTTATTTGGGTTAATCGATAAACCCTCTCCGCCACATCAGTTAGAGATAAATTGGAGCGCAAGCTGCATGCGCTCACAGGCAGTGGTTTCGCACTTTCTCGTAACAATGACTACAAAGTCATTAGCATATACGATGACCTCGTAGCCCCGAGTGGTTAGCTTGCATGGTAGGTCATCGATGACTATCGACCAGAGCAGTGGTGAAAGGAATGACTAGGCCATATAGAGCGAATAGACACTACTGCTCCAGACCGAGGGACGATGAAACAGAGGACGCCCCTAAGATGACACACACAGGTGGAAGGGGACCTCAGCCAACTTGGTGTACGGCAATGGAAAAGGCTAGCAAAAGATCGTTAAGTAGAAGAAGTTTGTAGAAGAGTGCCATAGGATGGCAAATGTCTGTTTCTGACCCATTGTTTAAATCTGTTATAACAAATGCCGCCGTTGAGATCCTCAGATAGCTCTGCTTTACGACACGCTCATCGATGGTCCTTCCTAGAATACTTAATTAAAATTAATAAAGCCCACAGCCAAGTGTTAAACAAATCCCAATCTTAAAAGGCGACTAATTGTAATTCACATTTTTTCATCTAAATACTTCTATGAATTCATCATAACCAACCCGATCAGCACCCATATCCAGAGTCAAAGAGAACAAACCGACGACGTTCGAAGGCAGCCTTATCACGGATCTCAGTTCTGCTTCAATGGAGCGATTCATTGAATTCGAATGAGACCGAAATAAAAATAAATAAATTCGTCAAATCCAAAACAGTATTCAAAACTATCTCAGAATAGATCTGAAGGAAACCGAAAATAAGTTTTTCAATTCTTACCTCGATACCAACTCCTTCTAACACCTTGATTTACATGAGGGAGTCGTCGTTCTCGTAACACTCGTGTAACACTGTCGATGCTTATGAGTCACGTTTTGTTTCCATGGAAGAGAACAACTGAAAAGGCATGGCAATGGGTAGTTAGTCGGTGTTGAGCCGCGATGGTGTGCAATAGTGACATGGTGTGTCTGGGATGGTACGGTGTGATGGTAATCCATTAATTAGAATTCAAGCGGTGTACGCACTTGGAATGGATATTTATGATGAACAAATAAACAAATCCAACAGGAACCTTCTCAGCGACAAGACCCGTCGTGATAAGGAATTTGTATAATTGGATTTTATTGCTTTGGAACAGCGAAATTCCTTTGTGGTGATTACTCTCTTAAAAAAAAAAAAAAGAAAAGAAAAGAAAAATCTTCACAACAACACACTCAAGAGGTGAAGAAAATGTACGCCAAGGATCCATGGATCCATGCAATCAACCAGTGTATCTTTTTAAATGCAACGTCAATCTGCACTCTATTGCGGCTGACACTCAAAGTGTTTCACCGCAAACTAGAATCGAATGCAATCCACCCGGTGCACACCACCAAATCACCAGGCACTCGACGTCGACATTCGCTTTGATGGAAGCGGAGGCGGCGAATATGGGAGAGTCTATCACCCTCGCTGAAACCTTGTCTCTATGTCAAGCACGAGTTGAATGGAATAAAGTGAACCTGTCAACATGGAAAGAGAGGACATTCTCCACCAATTTGTGACGAGGGAACTCAAGTTAGAGGATGAAAGCATTGATATTGTCCCCCCAGCTCCTGTGGAGCACAGTCGACTGGGAGGTATTCACAGTTCACTTAATTACACCCGAGTGATGAATAGGAGCTCGAAGGTTGCTCACACGGAATTTAAGCGGAAAACCAGGGGAATTCCAAGGAAAAATATTTTCCTTTTCGAACCACTCGTAAATACTCGTACAAAAGATACATAACGCTGTTAGAGATACTTACATATCTATTGACTGAGTTTTTGGTTTTTCATTCTGCCAAATCGATATCGACGCACGACTGTTACATGGTCGTGGTCCGGTTAGATGTACCCGGTGTGGATAGTGTCGAACGTTTTCCATGTGGGCGCTTTAAACAGCGTCGAGGGCGAGTGCAAAGATACAGGCTTAGATGCGCACATGTGTGGTGTTCGCCCATCGAAACGTTGTTGTTCTTTTCCTTTTATTATGTATTTCCCACCCCCGCATCGGAGATCGTGTGCATGTATCTTACATTTGTAGATACAGTCACGTTTTCCGGCTAAACGGCGGGGAGGGAACGTTCATTTTATGAGTAAGTTGTGAGTGAGCATTGCTATGTTGCCACGTTTAGCCGGCGAGTGGGTTTATTGTTTACTTTTGGTTCTAGGGTCTATGCCGTGTTCAAGTGAGCGATTTGTCAACATGGAACTGAGATGGTAGCCCTTTTATTGCTAGCTTTGCACCCGTTTTATATGAGAGCAATGCAAAGTTTGTTTTTCTTGGAATCAAAGCGCTTAGTTATCGTGAGTTTTGTTTAACGTTAAAATGGTCGAGGCTTTTTTCTAGAGCTCCATCAAGTGAGTGGGGGCAAGCAGTGATTGATTTTTCAGCGCTAAATATTGCTTATGTACTAAAGTTACGTTAGGACACTTGTCAGGTGTTTCAGCAAACGTCTCGATGATGGTAGGTACCGTCGCTTAGATAGAGAGGTAGACGGCGTATGTGGTTAGGTATGGCTTTATGCGGTAGGAAAGACGGTCAGCTGTTTCCAGCGACGCACTCCGTTGGTTAAGGTCCCCTCTGTGCGCCAACTTAGATTCGGTTGTCCTCTGCTGCATCGTACCTCGGGGCTGGACTCGAAAACTCTTCGCGCCGGAACTATGTTATCCACTCACTCTAGTAACATGGCCTAGCCATCTTAGACGTTAAGATCTGAAGACGTCTGACTAGGCCGATGTCGCTGTACAGCTCGTACAGTTCTTGGTTGAATCTCCTCCTCCACTCTCCGTTTACACAAACGGGACCAAAGATTGCACGCAGAATTTTCCTCTCGAAACGCCCAAGAGCGTCTTCATCCGCTTTTGATAACGTCCAAGCCTCAGCGTCGTAGAGGAGGATCGGAATGATTAAGGTTTTGTAGAGCGATACCTTTGTTTTTCGAGAGGGGACTCTACTACTCAGTTGCCTCTTGAGCCCAAAGAAGCAGCGGTTGGCAAGAGTTATTCTGCGTTTTATCTCAGCGCTGGTGTCGTTGCTGCTTGTCACTATCGATCCAAGTTAGACGAAGTCCTTGACTACTTCAAAAATATAGCTGCCGAAGGTGACGTACTGACCAAGACGTCGGTGTTGTGTGCCTTTCTTTGAAGACAGCATATATTTGGTCTTGTCCCCATTTACCCTTAAATCCACTCTAGCGAACGCCTCATTGACGTCCTTTGTCCGTCCAATTACGTCAATGTCATCTGCGTAGGAAAGCAATTGTGTGGACTTTAAGTAGATCATACCTCTTGCATTGGTCGCAGAGTCCCGGGGAAAAGGGAGCGAGCAAATAGAGCAAAGAAGTTGATCGCGTTTAACTTGGCAAACGCCAACTTCGATCTCTGCCCCTGTTTAATCCAAGTTGACACACAACCTCCGCGTGGCCTCCCCTGGATAGCTATACTGGCACCCGCCAAGTAGTGAACCAATGTGTGCAGCGACCCGATCCCTTGTTCCTAGGGAAAGAGGAACCTGGTCCTCCAGGTTGGGGGTTGCGCTTAGGGTTAACATCCCAGGAAACAAACACTTGTTCAGAGACAGCTAACGGCCTCGGGTACGAACGGATTACACATTGTCATACACGGCATGAAATCGACGAAAAGGTGATGGGTGTCGATTTGGTATTCCTGGGTCTTCTCCAAGATCTGCCGCAGTGTGAATAATTGGTCTATTGTGGATATACCTGGCCTGAAACCACACTGATACGAACCTATTAGATTATCCACAAAGGGTTTTAGGCGTTCACCCAGTATGGCAGAAAAGATCTTATACGCGATGTTAAGGAGACTTATTCCCCTGTAGATGGCGCAGTTATAGAGGTCTCCATTCTTGTGAACTGAACAAACGATGCTGAGATCCATTTGTTAGGTATGCTTTCCTCCGACCATATTTTACAGATGAGCTGGTGCATGTACCTTACCAGATCAACTCCAGTCGCGTTAAATAGCTCGGCGCCCGCGACTTTATTATTCTTCAGCTTTAGAATGAAATCTCTTGCATCTTCGTCCGTTGCGAATGGATCATTTCGCCTGACAGCGGTATTAGATGTTTCATCACCGTTAAACAGTCTACAGAAGTGTTCCTTCCATATTCTCACCATCGACTGTGAACTCTACTACTAGTTGTCCATCTTCATCCTTACAGGCTTCCGCTCTGTCTTTATAGCCCTGGCATGTTCGCTTTAATTTTTCGTAAACCAAGTTGAAGGATCACCTTTTTTGTGGATGGGACAAATAGAGCTGGTATTCCAGTCGTCGGGCATGCTTTCATCTTCCCAAACTCTGATCTGGTGCATGCTCCCTACCAGAACATCGCCGCCAGCCTTGAATAGCTCTGATGGCAAGTCATCTGAGCCTGCGGCCTTGTCTTTCTTCAGCTTCTGAATATCTGTGCCGTCTTCTTCGATGCTGGGTGGGAGGACTACTTCAGCGGCTGGAGTTGGGATTTCCTCGGTCCCTACCACTTTCTCTTGGTCATGCTCGTTAAGCAGCTGCTGGAAGTGCTGCTTAAATACATCCACTATTCCCTGCGGGTCGGTGACAAGATTACCCTCGCAGTATCGAAGAGCCAGGGTGCCCTTTTTGAAGCCTCCTGCAAGGTCCTTGGTTTTCTTGTAAAAGGCTCGTTTTTTATGCTTATCCCTAGACTCGTTGATATCCTTAAGTTGGGAGGCTGCGAAGATTCTTTTCTCTTGTCGCAGTAGTTTTTTTTTTTCTCCCTTCTTCTGGCTCGGTACTCCTCTTGCGCTGCCCTGGTTTTCCTCTGCAGCGCCTTTTGGTACGCCTCGTCGGTTGCTGCCTTTTTCTGCTCACACTCGCCATCATACCACGGGTTTCTTGTCGGGGGTGGTAGGTATCCTAGGGTGATTTCGGCTACTTCCTGAATGGCTGAGCGGCTACGCAGCCACATGTTATTGGCATTTGTGTTCGACGTAGGCATACCGTAGAGTCTTTCGCTCAGCTGCTCCCTGTAGACTCTGGTAACCTTCGGTGTGCTTAGACGCCCAATGTCGAACCTCCTCCTGGTGGGCTGGTGCAGCTTTCTGACATTGGACAGTCGAGCTCTGAATCTTGCTACTACGAGGAAGTGGTCAGAGTCGACTTTTGCCTCAGAATGTTCGCACATCCAGGATGTTTGACGAGTGCCTTGCGTCTGTGAGCACATGGTCGATTTGGTTGGCGGTTCGACCGTCCGGACATCGCCATCTTGTGCTACTTATCACCGCATTACGAGAGGTGATTCGGAAGCCGTTATTTGTTGTTATATCGTGGAGGCTGTGCTTTCCGATCACTCCGCCAAGGGTGTTCTTCTTACCGATTTTGGCGTTAAAGTCCCCGAGTACGATTTTGACATCGTACTCCGGACAAGCTCCGTAGGCGTTGTCCAGGAGGTCAAAGAAGTCCTCCTTGATAGAGTCTTCAGCCTCATCGGTAGGGGCGTGTGCACATATAAGACTGATGTTATAAAATCTGCCTCTGATGCGGATCACAGCCAGGCAATCACTTATATGTTTAAACCTTCGACGTTAACCGCTTTCCCACGACAAGTCCGCATCCCAGTAAGTGCAACCTTTTGTGATAGCTGTAATAAATGTCGCAATTTTTCTTCCTAATCATACCGTTTCCTATCCAGCGTATTTCCTGGACCGCAGTAATATCCGCCTTGTACTACGTGAGGATTCCTTCTAGTTTATAAGCAGCTCCGGGAGTGTACAGAGTTCTGACATTTCAGGAGCATACTCGCAAATCGTGCTCCTTTTTCGTGCGCTGTCGTCGTCGAGTATCCGTCTGTGCATCCGAGGCATCTTGCTTATTCACAACTTCTAGGTTTTTTTACGTGGGCGGATTGTTAGCCCGCCGCACAATCACCATTCTGGTCGGGGTTTTGTTGCTGCATACGTTTGTTCACCTCCCAACGGTTTTTGAAGAGGCTATCCAAAGGGCGCCGCGAGGAGGCCGTATGTCAACTTGACCCGGGCATTTAAACAGGGATCGTTGCTGGTATCTCGCCAGGTATGTCCGAGCCCATACCCTCAGACGGTATACCTGTAGCAGCCATTAAACTTAGACTTATAAACCTCGCCATGGCTGAGATGAACCTGAGATGGGCCCAGGGGCACACCTGCCTCATCACCAGCCAAATCTGGCCTCGGCTTGACAGTCAGTGGACCAAGGGACTAATCTTCCTAAAACGAACTGAGATCTACAAAAGTATTGGTGTCATCACCGGTCACTGTCTCATTGGCAGTCACGCAAAAAAATTAGACCAAGTTCCGAATGACTTCTGCAGACGCTGCTTAGACGAAAAGGAGGTCGAATCCATTCATCACCTACTCTGCGTCTGTCCGGCTACCTAGGATTCTACTTCCTTAACGACTTGACTGATGTTCAGCGGGTAAGGATAACTCACCTTCTTAACTGTTTACGAAGCAAAAGGGATTCAGGCTATGGACTACTTAACCTACATTTTCATTAAGTTTTCATACAAAGAGACACGCCCTGTCTTATGAATTTAGTATTCAAACACAAAAATTCTGTGATATTCATGTTGGGGTTTTTACTAGAAGGAACTTTTGTCAAGGTTTCAGGCTCATATGTCGTTTTTTACAATTTTTTACGTACAAAGTCGAACACCTTATTTATTCCGGATGCGAAAATGTTGTACTTTTGCTTGTGCCTAGATCTTCCGATTTTATTGGCTGTCATTAATTCTTCTGCGATGAGATGAGTAGTCTCTTAACGGAAAGGTCAGAAAAGTTGATGGCAGCACATGTAGTGAAAATAATATCTCTATACCCCAAATGGTATCACGCATTTCCTTGGTTAGGCTACTGAAACCTTTTTCGGCCGCATATATTCTGTGCTGCTTTCTTCCATGTCCATTTGCCTCAAATCGTCCATTGATCTCTGTTGAAATAAATATAATTCGGTCTCTCCTGAACACTAATCCTATGTTACAGTAGAAAGTTCAATCATAATCATAACCTGTCACCGTAAGCACGAACAACCAGGGGCCATAAAGAAGAAACCAAGTAATCACTTCCCTTCTAAGACCTCAATAAAGGCCGAAGGCTAATCGCTACAAGAGTCTTTCTCATTAACATACCTGCTCATCCACTATCCCACGTCGCTGATGTCCCACACGCTGCATACGTACCTTTACATCTTCTCGAATCCTCATTTATCGTCGATGCAAGAACAAAAGGCCAAGGAAGAAAAGACGAAATCTCAACAGATCCATTGCCTGCCAATGTGTTTGCCTTAGATCCCCCGTAACCGTCTGATGAAGACGCATCGCCGACTTACCATCATGCATCTCTAAATATGTACAGATTCTTCCAGGGGAATGAAAAAAAAAAAGATGAAAAACTGAGGGAAAAAGGAAAACAATGTATCTACGGATCTGTATGCCGGGCGAGGCGTGCTCGTTTAAGTAACAGCAGATGTTTGGCAGCTGCAGTGTTTTTTTTTGGTTTTTGTCCAGCACTCATCTTTTGCTTCGTGATTTGTGGATGTTGTGCGTCTGACTGCAGATCAAGTGCGTTGCCAGGCGCGCTCTATTCCTTTTCTTCTTCTTTGTCTTTGCAGTAGAGAATCTTTTGGTTAAAAGAAAAACGTATTCGCTTTCAAAATTCTTTACTTAAGTATGAAAAGCACAAGCGAGTCGCACAAAAACGAAGGAATGGCCAACATGAAAGGGACGAGCAGCATATGGCGAAACTGAGACCGGAAATTGCTTCAAAAATCGCAAACACGGGGAATATGGTGCGGGCAGACCGCATTCTGCTATTCCGCGTGGCGAAAACTTTAATTATGTATGATGCTACTGTGTATGCTGTGTGTCGTGTCGAGTCGTTTTTGGATTTGCTTTCATTACTCGCCTCTTTCCTGGGTTGGTGTAATTAGATTTGAGCTTGAATGAAGGCGAATCGCGGGAAAGGAATCACATGACCAAGCAGATGGGCACTATAGAGCATGTTCCTTTATTAATGGGCGCCGCTTCCCTTTTTATCTAATCGAACTACCGTATCGGGAATCTGGTTCAGCCATTTTACTAACCACAGAAACCAATTAGAGCATGTGTTTTGGCAGTATTTCTTGTAGGCAAATAAGTCGGATAAGGTATTTCTGCAAGTGACAGCCCAATAGACTGAGATAGTTGTATTAATCGAATGCTCGTTTTTGTGTCCCGTGTCGGGCGCCACTTCGACGGCTGCCTAACAATTTCTTCTTAACATGATATATGGATTTAAATACCTTCTCCTCCATCAGTCCTGCACTCAAAAACCCTAAACACAAAGACTATGTGATTCTGACAACATTTCTGTCACTTTTCCGCACGGATGTCATCAATTTTCGTCGGTTTTATTCACTCTCCGACCGACCACTGCCCCAACCGCATCAGAACTATTTTATCGATACTTAATAAAAACACTAACAATTCTCTAAGGACCGAACCTAATAGTTGAAAATAAAATAAATAAGAAACGTCCGCCAACTAACATCGATTTCCCATAAATTCTCCTCCACACTCCAACTCCAATAGTCTAGGAAATGCATCGCCAGGCATTGGATTCTACATTGCAGTCGAATCCACTCAGCATCACGATTGCCAACGGGCATTTTGTTCCATTCACCATTAGTTCCGTTTGCTCCTCTTCCGACCTCGATGCCAGATAGTATATATGTATGTAGGTATGTGCTCCTTTGGCTATTTTTAGTCGCCGAAACGAAGTTTCTATTTAAGGCAGTTAACGACAAAGCAGACGGCATATATATTCTTCATTATATCCGTGCAATGACATTGTGTCGCTTGGAAGTGACAGCGAGGAGGCTGGCACTCGGGTCGCCATTGTTACGAAGTCGTAAATAAGCTACATCGTTTCATAGGAGACCTTTTGAGATGTTAGTGAACTGCACTCATTGGTGTCATAAGCCATCTCATACAGCGTCACCTTGCATTAGTGACTGGTTATTTCCTGAGAGTCCTGTCAACATAATTTGACGTTTCTCTGACATGGATCAAATGTCGGTCGGTAATGCAATTTAATTAGCTATGCCAATTGATTTACTGCCTTCATGACCGTCATATACTCCTTTAAGTATGTAGTATACCCGGAATGGCATAATAAAACTTGGCTTTTACGATACTATCGCCAGATCGTACGAGAATTGCGTGCTGAATGCTGCCAATGCTGAATGACAAGTGGGGAAATGCGAAACGACAAATGACTGGAATTTTCTTTCATTTGTTTATTGTGCGAAATTCTGAGAAGATGCTGTTTATACTTTGTATTCATTTTTTAAATTCGAAGGAACATGCTATGTACTTACTATGTTATTCATGAGATGCTAAAGGTGGCGGGTTTTTTTTTTTTTTTTTTTTTTTAATAATTTTCGCGCACTCAAGGTCTAATAACCTTATTATGTCGGCGACACAGTGCGGGCAGAAGATAGAGAGGAAGAGGAATAGAGGAGATGCCGATGGACATTGATCTTAAATGCTTGCATGTTGCATTGAGGGGGGAAAACCGAATCCGGCAGGGAGTTCCAGATTCGTGTGGTTCGGTTAATGAAAGATTCTCTATATTTGACAGTACGTCCGAAAGCGGGCTTCAGAGTATATTGGTGAGCATTCCTAGAGAGACGTGTATTGCGGGAGAAATATCGAAGGGGCGGAATGCAACTGGCTGTTTCATCAGAGCATTTTTGGTGGTAGTAACGATAAAACAGGGAGAGGCAGGTAACATTCCTGCGGTGTTCCAGCGAGTCTAATGTTTTGGTAATGCTGGAGTTACCTATCAGTTTTATGGCTCGTTTTTGTATTCTGTCTAGTAGGTGCAGTGAGGTCTTGGAAGCACCGGACCAGACATGAGCGTTAAACTCTAATTTGGGGCGAATGAACGCCTTATAGATTGTAGCCAGATCTAAGGGTGAGAAATATTTCTTGCATCTGTATAAGAATCCTAGGCATTTCGCAGCATTCTTGGCGACACTGAATATATGGTCGCTCCAATTTAGATTGTGAGCAACACTCATACCCAGGATGGAAAGCTTTTCAGTTTCTGAGATGCAAGTGCCATTCATGGATAATGGCTGCGGGTTATTTATACGCTTTAACGACAAGAGACAGCATTGTGTTTTGGAAGCATTAAATTCCACTCTATTGTTTTTAACCCATTGGATGATGCTGTCGATATCGGAATTTAATGAGCTTAACATACGCTGCCGCTCATTATCTACAACCGAAGTGCAGGGTCGTAAACTGGTGAACGAATATGAGAAGCTGAGGGTACTGTCGTCAGCGAAGGAGTGAATTGGATTAGAAGTAACAGACAAGAGATCATTTATAAAAATAAGAAAGAGTGTCGGAGACAAAACGGAGCCCTGGGGAACACCGGCATTTACAAAGTGAGTGTCAGACTTGAATCCGTCCAAAACAACTTGAATGGAACGATTCGAAAGGTAGCTTCTAATCCATTGAAAGAGAGACTCATCGATCCCAAAAGCACGCATTTTCGACAAAAGGGCTTCATGCCAAACCCTGTCAAATGCTTTCGAAATATCCAGTGCAACAATTTTGCTTTCACCTGCTTGGTGAAGTGATTCCACTTTTCAGCGAGATATGCCATCATATCACCAGTGGATCTGTTGCTGCGGAAACCGTATTGGCGGTCATTGAGGAGTTTCCGTGATTCAAGATATTTCATAAGCTGACGGTTAATCAGCGTTTCCATGACCTTGGAAAGAAGGGACGTTAGTGCAATGGGTCGGTAGTTGGAGGGAGAAGATGATTCGCCTTTTTTGGGTATAGGCTGGACAAATGCTGTTTTCCACCTACTCGGAAAGAGCCCAGAGGTGTAGGAAAGGTGAAAAAGCTTACGCAGTGGTTTTGCCAGCGTAGAAGAACACCTCTTCAGAACTATTGAGGCAATACCATCTGGACCAGCAGATTTGTGTATGTCGAGGTCTTTAAGAACCCTTGCGACTGTACGAGTGCGGAAGTGGATTAGCCCCATGGTGGAGTTGACGCACTCTAGTGCAGGCGGAGACAAAGTACAAGCTGGCAGCTGAGAACTGGTTGCGAAATGGGCAGCAAGTAGGTTAGCTTTGTCTAAGGGGTGACAGCTGGAATGTCATTGTGGATGAGCGTCGGTATAGACGACTTAGTTGAGTTTTTTACGTTTTTTACAAACGACCAGAAACTTTTGCTACCTTTGGGACATTGAAGGATTTTACGCCTTAATTTTTGGTCGGATTGGAATTTAATCCATCGAATGTGGGTGTTGCAGTCATTTCTGGCTCGTATGTACTTTTTTCGGTTTTCCTCAGAACTGTTTGCCTTGTAGGCCCGAAAAGTTAGCTCCCTGAGCCTAATAGCCTCTTTGCAGCTCGAGTCAAACCACGTATTATCCTTAGGCCTGGTGCTTTTAATCTTGCTGGGAATAAAATTTACCATGCCGATTCGGATAATGTTTACGATAATATCAGTTGCGGCGTCCACGTCGTTGTCGAGGAAGCACAACGACCAGTTAATGATCCGAAAGAAGTTGTTAAGGCCGCACCAGTTGGCTTTCTCGTATAGCCATAGTGTTCTCTTAGGAGCTTTTTCTTTAACTGGATGGTGGGAGTTCGAGAATTTTGCTGATATCATGCAGTGGTCAGACAAGCCTAGGGGTTCCTAGGGGCGAGGTGGAGCTTTGTTTGGAATAAATTTTGCAAATTTGCCGATTTTTTTTTCGCTTACAAGTGAATGGAGATGAATATGTGCATTCGTTCGACAGGGTCACAAAACTTCGTGATGACACATCACGAGACTGATAGTAGTACATAGTGGTATGTGCCATCCATCTGTCAAACGTCACCTAGATGGCATTACCACATGACGCCAAAGTCGTTTTCCATATACAACTCAAACAGACATTCATTAAACTCAAATAAAACCACTAAATCCCTCAAGTAGGTATACCATAAAGCAAACAATCAAGCATAAGTCGTGCCTTGCTAGTCCATATATGGATGTGGTAGCTGTCACGGGCGGCTAACTTGCACCCAGTTGACATGCGGTCTTTCGGACCGCAAATGAAGCTCGGCACGAATCCAATTGAGCTCGAAATAGAAGTGCGTCTCGTCGAGTTCGCGGCGACTTGAAAACATTGTTTTTTGTCTTTCTTTAATTAATTCGAAAAAGGCATGCGCGCCAAAGTACTATACACACATCCGACCCACGACGGTCGGAGAAAAAAAGAAATAAAAAAAAAATTAAAACACGAAATTGAATCATTAATGAAAATTGAAGGGTAAATTGGTTTGTTGCACGATCGTAATGGCGCACAGAGTCGCAAAGCGTCCGAATCGGTGCGTACTACGGTTTCGATGGCTTGTTTTGGAGTGACACAAGTGTCATCGGCCATGGCAAGTTCGACTTCCGTTTGATTCCACGGTGATTGTGATGGAATTTCACCCTTTTGTTGGTATGCATGAGCGGGTTGTTTTGTCTTTCACGTCCGGATGGACTATTGTATATTGTACACAATACTTTGGAAGTAGCTTGAATGGAGACAGATGTCACAAACTACGTTACAATGCATCATAAACCTTATCACTTGTATCTGTCAGAATGACATAAGCGTGCTTGCGGACGCACCCATTCATCTGACACTTAATCTCCGCCCAGGAGACATGCTCTGTACCACAATTGACACATCTTGTTCGAATCATGCATATTGGCTTCGATCTAATCGCAAATAAATTTGATTTATGACTTAATGACTCATTTTTGTTTTTGCGTTTTTTCATTTCAGGCAACGCCGGCAATCCCCCCGATGCCGATTTAAAAGGACCCGCCTTCCTCAAGGAACCAACCAACCGAATCGATTTCTCCAACTCAACCGGCGCTGAAGTTGAATGCAAAGCTAGTGGAAACCCATTGCCTGAGATTATTTGGATTCGAAGTGACGGTACGGCTGTTGGGGACGTTCCCGGTTTACGACAAGTGTCATCTGATGGCAAATTGGTATTCCCACCGTTCCGCGCCGAAGACTACCGCCAGGAAGTGCATGCCCAGGTTTATGCTTGCTTGGCTCGAAATCAATTTGGATCGATTATCTCGCGTGACGTTCATGTCCGAGCCGGTAAGTTGTCATTGTTCTAGAGAGAGAGAGTGAGAGAGAATGATTTTTGTCACAGATTTTGCAACATTTGTCATCGTTGGGGTTTGTTACAAAATTCGATCCAATTAAGAAGAATTAAGCGCAACACCGTGCGAGAGAGTGCACATGACAGTTGGTTGTTTGTGACTGTTTCTCACGGTAATGAATGGAAGGGAAGGATATGTTCACGAATGGTTTTTGGGGTTTTTGTTTGCTACGATTACTCGTATGCTCTTCCCAGCTTTGTTGTGTCGCGTTCGCGCTGGGAGTGTTTCTTTTGTCTTTTGCTTGTTTTAATGGTTTTGTGGTTGCATGGGTGTTTTTTATGACACTTGTTGTTCACTGCGACATCTATCAAATTGGGCCATCCCTTGGAGTTTTTTGTCAAAAAAGTGAAAATGCAAATTGTTTCTTTCTGGGGTAATTTCTTTCCAATTTAGAGATCGCCAGACGGTGATTTGACGGTAATATGATTAATGCAACGGTGACACTTTTTGTATGCAAAACTGGGCAAAGAGGACATATTTGAGTCGATCATAGGAGAGCATAGCCTCCATAGCACCACATCCGACAACGGACTAAGGCTAATTGATTTCCTAGCGGGGCGTAACCTCCTTGTAGCAAGCACGCGATTCCCGATGCTGAGGATTTGGAAAGACCACTTCTGCAGACTATATAACGGCGATGATAGACAAGATACCGCTGTCAGGCAGAACGAGCCATTCGTAATGGACGACAATGCAACCGAATTTAGTCCACCCGACCTAGACGAAGTCAAAATAGCAATATCAAGACTTAAGTCTAATAAAGCCGCGGGCGCAGACGGCCTGTCTGCTGAGCTTCTTAAGGCGGCTGGAGATGAGCTGGTAAGGTGCATGCACCATCTCATTGGCAAAGTATGGTCGGAGGAAAGCATGCCCGACGAATGGAATCTCAGCATCATTTGCCCGGTCCATAAGAAAGGAGACCCCTATAACTACTTACCTACTTACTTACTTATCAGGCCTGCGATCCATGGAGGATCTGAGCCTGAGCTATAGCTGCCTTCCATCCTTGACGGTCCCGGGCACGCTGCTTCCAGTTGTCAAGACCAAGATGTCTTACATCCGCGATTACTTGGTTTTATACCGGAGGTTCGGTCTTCCTCTTCTTCTCGAACCAGGAGGCTCGGAGTCGAAGACCCTCTTAGCTGGAGCGTTGATGTCCATGCGCTCGATGTGGCCGAGCCAGTGTAGTCGACGGATCCTTGCCTTCCGGACTACATCCACATCTTCGCGATTGTGTCTTCTTCTCCATTCACCTTCCTCACAGACAGGACCAAATATCCGGCGCAGAATTTTTCTTTCGAAAGAACCCAAAATCAGCTCCGCTGTCCTGTTTATTGTCCAGCTTTCGGCTCCGCACAGCAAGACTGACAGAATGAGCGTTTTGTAAAGCATGACTTTGGTCTTTCGAGTGAGGAGTTTTGACCCCAGTTGTTTGGACATGCCGAAGTAGCAGAGGTTGCCAAGGGCGATTCTATGCCGGATCTCCACTGTGGTGTCATTTGTGGAATTTACGTTTGCCCCGAGGTAGACAAACTCCTTAACTACCTCGAAATTGTAGCTGTCAATTGTTATATTTTGTCCCAAGTGGTGAGCGACTGATTGGTTTTTGCTTGACAGCATGTATTTCGTTTTGTCCTCATTGATCTTAAGACCAATTCGTTTCGCCTGTTCTTCAATCGCCGTGAATGTTTCCACAATGCCACGGCGAGAACACGCGATGATGTCGATATCATCCGCGTATCCTAGCAGCTGGATGGACTTGTAAAAGATAGTGCCTTCCCTGTTGACGCCTGCCCGTCGCACTATCTGCTCCAGCACCAGGTTGAAGAAGTTGCCGAGTTGCACTGTGCATCGCGTGTTTTTTAGCGTGGCGCGACACAACTGGATTAGTTTTACCGGGATCCCGAATTCGGCCATCGCCCCAAACAGTGCTTCACGATGAATGCTGTCGTATGCGGCTTTGAAATCGATGAAAAGTTGGTGTGTATCGATTCGAAACTCGTTGGTCTTTTCCAGGATTTGTCGAAGTGTGAAAATTTGGTCTATAGTTGATTTGCCGGGCCGGAAGCCGCACTGGTAGCTGCCGATTAGTGCGGTGCAAAATGGTTTTAGACGTTCACACAATACGCTGGACAGGATCTTGTATGCGACATTGAGCAGGGATATACCTCTATAGTTCGCCTTTTTTGTGGATGGGGCATATAGAGACCCCTATAACTGCGCCAACTATAGAGGAATAAGTCTCCTTAACATCGCATATAAGACCTTCTCTGCCGTATTGTGTGAACGCCTGAAACCGATCGTGGATAACCTGATCGGCTCTTATCAGTGTGGTTTCAGGCCTGGTAAATCCACAATAGATAAAATATTTACGCTACGGCAGATCTTGGAGAAGACCCAGGAATACCAAATCGACACTCACCACCTCTTCGTCGATTTTAAGGCTGCATATGACAGCGATTATAGAGATGAGCTATACAAAGCCATGTCTAGTTTTAACATCCCTGCCAAACTCGTCCGATTGTGCAGGATGACAATGGAGAATTCTCGCTGCTCCATTAAGGTCGGTAATGAGCAAATCGAGACCTTTGGTGTTAAAAAAGGATTTAGGCAAGGTGACGCGTTGTCATGCAACTTTTTCAACATCGTGTTTGAAAAGATCGTGCAAGAGTTGCTGGCCAATACAAGAGGTACGATTTATTTCAAGTCTACGCAATTGCTTGCGTACGCGCACGACATTGACGTGATTGGACGGACACAGCGAGACGTCAATGAGGCCTTTGTAAGCATTGAGGTAGAAGCGGATAAGATGGGTCTCAAGGTCAATGAGGGTAAAACCAAATATCTGCTTACATCTAAAAGAGACGAACAACACCGACGTATTGGCCAGAACTTCACCATGGGCGGATATATGTAGCTTTGAAGTGGTCAAGAAATTCTACTACCTTGGCTCACTGATGACCAGCGACAACAACACCAGCGCTGAGATAAAATGCAGAATCACTCTTGCCAACCGCTGTTTCCTTGGGCTCAAGAGGCAATTGAGAAGTGGGGCCTTCTCTCGGTAAACCAAGGTGACACTATATAAGACCTTGATCATCCCAGTCCTCTTTTACGGCGCAGAGGCTTGGACCTTAACAAAAGCGGATGAAGATGCCCTTGGTCGTTTCGAGAGGAAAATTCTGCGTACTATCTACGGTCCCGTTTGCTCAAACGGTGTATGGAGGAGAAGATATAACGAAGAACTGTACGGGTTGTACAGCGACATCGGCCTGGTACGACGTCTACGGATTCAGCGTCTAAGGTGGCTAGGCCATGTTACTAGAGTGAGTGGATAACATAGTTCGGGCGCGAAGAGTTTTTGACTCCAGCCCCGAGGTACGACGCAGCCAACATACAGCGACATCAGTCCAGTACGACGTCTTCGAATCCAACGTCTAAGATAGCTGAGCCATGTAGAGCGAATGGATAACACATATCCGGACCGAGAAGTTGTCGACCCCAATTCCGAGGAACGGCGCAGCAGAGGACGATCGCATCTAAGATGGCGTACACAGGAGGAAGGGGACCTTAACCAACTGGGTGTGCGGCGCTGGAAACAGCTGGCCAAAGACCGTGCCAGCTGGAGACGCTTGTTGGTTGAGGCCCTGGTTCACCACGGACTGTAGCGCCACCTAAGATGAAGAGAAGAGGTGACTCTTTTTGTCATTTGACATCTGTACCTAGTCTACGTTCAGTTTCGAATATCAAGTTTCGAAAAATGAATGTGCTCCATCGAGCATGAAGAGCAGATCATATTGGACCGAAGACCAGGCTTCTATCTGTGACGTATAGCATTCATGCATGATATGTGAGGAACTAGTAGTCTTGAGGGCGCAGTGGTTAGTGTGTTGAACTCTGGCGCACGATGAGCGAGTTCGGATCCCGATAACACCAACGCCACCGAATGTTTATTTCGTGACGTTCCTCGTCGGCGGGGTACTGGCGAAACCCCCCGTAGTAAACTTGCCATGAAAAAGCTTCTCGACTCACGCCGTTCAGAATCGGCATTAAACTGTAGGTCCCTTTCACCTGTGTGAAAAATAAATCACACACAACATGGGTGATTGAGAGATGCTTGGCTCTGGTCCTTCATGGGCTGTAACACCGCCAAAGAAAAAGAAGTGGTCTTGAACCATGTGATACATGGGAAAAATTGAAAATCATTGGCATTAAACGGTCGTGCACTGCGTTTCGAATTAACTCACTTCGCAGCTAAGAAAGCCACCACTCTTTGACCTTCAGTTAGGAATACTAAATGCTTCCGGCAAACACTTGCTTGTCTTATTAAACCTTGCCACGAAGGCTCTTCTGCCGTCACAGCAAATTGCTCTTCAATCCCTCATCGCGCATCATTATCATGCAAGCTTTGCACAGCAATCACTCGGTAATTAGCCTCATCATGTGCATCTGTTCGTACTCATAGATACACTACCAAGCACCTCGTCACCTTGCCCAACTCTCATAGTCGTCTTTACACTCCACCCGCTCATAAAATCCTCACTCTCCGCCATCGTCGCACCACTTCGAGGTCGGGTTAATTAAAAATTAACATTCAACTTTTTGAATCGTTACGTGCTCGCTTTTCCTTCTCCAAAAGTCGACTGTGTGCTCGCTCCCATCATCCTGGACAGTGAGAGCGTCCGAAAAAAATAAAATAAAAGCGAAATCAGCTTCGCATAAAATCGCAACATTAAAACGTCTTCCGGCTTGATGTGATGTGTCTTCGTGCGCCATCCGACAACGCCTCCTGCCGCATTCAAAACGCGAGAATTAGGTGCTTTCGCGGAATATGACATCTCTCCCATTTAAAACTCGGCTAAGTGCCTTCAGAACATGGCAAGTAATAGCCTATCGTAAATGTCGTGACTTGTAACAATCTTGATGAGTTTTTCGTCATCGTTTTTCGGTCAAATTACCATTCATCAAGACGGCAGCTACACAGGAATGGATTGTACGAGAACAATAAGCTTGGCGGGAAGATTAGTCGTGGACAAGTTACTAGATGACACTTTACTTGTGCCTGTTTGTCGTTGTCTATTAACTCGGGGCGAAAGGGCTTGTTTTCAGGGCTTGAGGTGTTTTATTTATTTATTTTTGTTTCAGTTTGAAGGGGAGATTATACGCATGGGCCAGGATGGCTGATGTCGGGGCGTGGTGAAATTGGGTCAGCACATGTGATTAGCTAAGAAATGTGTGAATTATTTTATCATTTTGGTTTATAAACGTGTCGCTGGATGAACGAAGTGGAAAGTGGGTCTGATTTATCATAGGTCGATTGTAGGCTCGGCTGGAATGTGGACGTTTTGATATGTGAACGCGTCCTGAATGAGGGCTGTTAACTAGGGCCGAATTGAATGAGTGGTGCTTTGTTCTCTTACAGAGATTTATGCTAGTAGGGACAACGTTGCTGAAAAGTGAGTGACTAACGAGTTCGTGTTAAGATTTGGGGCTTGAAGGGGGAAAATGTGACAGAATATAACGATAATTTATGACGGTGATGACGGCCGATTCAGCACGTGCTGACGACCGTCACGAAAATGAAAAATTACGGATGTCAAAAGCTCCTGGCCGTGATCTTCACTTATGAGTCATTAGTTAGTCATAAATAGAGGCACGTGGGGGTTTTTCCTTACTTCGTCATGGGTTGATTAAAGGTGTGAGTTCTGCCTTGACACCCTTTGAACAACTTTTTCTAATTTAAAATGGCAATATGGTAGACGATTTCCGCTTACTTACTAAATGGGTTTGTGTCCATGATGTGCCGTGGAAAAACGTGGATGTTTTTTGCATTTAACACATAGTCCACAGTAAACCGTCTTTTTTAGCGTTCTTTTGCAATGGCGCAAGTAGATTCGGGAGGGATTTCGTTCCTGGCTATGAAGTGGCCAAAGTAATTTATTATCTTTAGCGGGGCCTTTGCCACCATTTTTTTTTTTTTGGGACTAGTGCTACCACTAGCATATGGCACTGCGACCTTGCAGATCTATTGCGCCTGCTAGCCGATTAGCCGACGAGCTTCTCCACTTCCATAATGAAATTGAGCATGCTTCTCGTAGTCATAACTTCGCTAAGAAGGATACGCTTCCTAAAATGGCAGAGAGCAGCACACTCGGACAGTATGTGTTCCGCCGTCGTTTTAGACGAGAGACTAATTTTGTTTAGATGATATCTCAGACCGCAGTATCCTGTCAGATAGCTGACTATTCTTCTGATATCCACCCTATTGAGTTTGAGTATATCACTAGAGTGTGTGTTCAGGGGTCGTATAAGCCGTTTCGATTGACGGAGTCCCCGAACGCTGTTCCAAAAGGACAGGTATTACAATTTTTCCACTTGTCTAAGAAGAAATTTATCTTAGACTTGGGAGTGTCGCAGAATGGTTCTGGACCTATATATTTATCGCTGTAACCTTTTCTGGCAAGTTGGTCGGCAATTTTATTGCCCTTAATACCCTTGTGTCCTGGCACCCATCAAAGTTTGACATTGTTTCTTTTGGCGAGGTCTTGTAGGACATCATGGCATTCCCTGACGGTTTTTGAGCTCGTGCTGTACGAACCCAGCGCTTTAAGCGCTGCTTGGCTATAAGATATTATGTTGATGGTTACTCCTCTAACGCCAGTCTCAAGATTTAGATTGGCGCTGGTTAGGATGGCATGCAACTCTGCTTGAAAGATGCTGGGATTCATTCCCAGGGCCTTTGAGATCTTGCGATTTGATCCAAAGATGCCGGCGTCAACGCCAGGGGCCATCTTGGAGCCATCCGTCTTTGAGATTAAGCAAGGAATCACTGTTTTCCCATGCTGAGAGATTGGGGATCAATACCTCAAATCTCTTGTCAAAAGCGAAGGTGTGTGGCAATGCGTCCGAGACCGTGGTAATCATATCCAGCTCGGGAAGGTGTTGTTATATGGACATGTGACCCTCGAGTCTACATGGCATATTTGCTCCCAAACAAAGGATTCTGAATGCACTGCGTAATGCCACCTTTTTGATAAAAAGGCGCAGGGGAGTGAGTCCAATGAGTGCTTCTTGGGTTGCCGTGGGGCAGGTTGGCATGGCGCCTGTAATGCCGAAACACGCTAGTCTCTGAAGGCGTTGAAGCTTAACAATTGTAGTTTTTTGCTCAACTTTTGTCCACCATACGTAGGTGATGATACGTCTTACTATCGTGGTGTATAACCAGTGGACTACCTTCGGCTTAAGTTCCCAGGTTTTACCGTAAGTGTGTCGACAGGCCCACATGGCCTTAGTCGTTTTCATAAATTTAGTTTTCATATTAGAGTTCCACTTGAGTCTGCGTTCTATGTCAATGCCTAGATACCCTACTTCCTCTGAAAATCCTATGCGTGTGCCATTTAGAAAGATTGAGCCAGGCTGTACCTTCCTCCTCTTTGTAAACGGGACTAAGATTGTCTTATTTGGGTTAATCGATAAACCCTCTCTGCCACACCAGTTAGAGAGAAATTGAAGCGCAAACTGCATGCGCTCACAGGCAATGGTTTCGCTCTTGCCCATAACAATTACTACTAGGTCATCAGCATAGTAGGTCATCGATGACTATCGACCAAAGCAGTGGTGAAAGGACTCCTCCTTCTGGGCATCCTCTAGCCGTCGATACTGTCACTGAGACCTCTCCGTATGAGGCTGTTATGATACGGCTATTTAGCATCGCCCTAATCCAGTGATTGGTGGGATGGTCCACACCCCTGCAGGATAGTGCAGTGGTGATCGAATCATAGCCAGTATTATCAAAGGCTCCCTCTATATCGCGAAAGGCTCAAATTGCGATCTCCTTTTGTGTGAAGCTGTTTTCAATACATGCCACCAAATGGTGTAGCGCATTCTCAGTAGATCGCTCTGAGATCGATTGGGATGCAGAGGTGTCTGAATCTCCAAGATACCTCTAATATGGAACGCTATCAGTTTTTCCATGGTGTTTAGAAAGAACGAAGTCAAACTAATAGGGCGATAGGATTTAGGTTGCTCACTTGGTTTCGCAATCTTGGGGATGAAGACAAGATTGACCTCTCTCCAGGTTGAAGCAAGACCTAAAAAGATCTATCAGTGGTGATAAAATTGTATTCAAGCCTTTCTGTAAGGTAGCAGGAAAGACACCGTCTTTGCCTGGAGCTTTATAGGGTTTTAATAAACCAATTGGTTCTACTGTCAATGCTATTTATAACGTTCGTTTAATTGTCAGAGGACATCGAGTGGGGAGTAGAACCAAGGAAGTGCACCTCGAGCAAAGTCTCCAGGGTTTCCCTGCGATTGACGGTAAAGGTGCCGTCTGATTTGCGAAGCAGCCCGAGTCCATTTGTGCGCTCCTGAGATAGCGCTTTATGGAGTCGGGCCGCAGTTGGAAGCGAGTATATGTTCTCGCGGTGTTTCCTCCAAGACATTCTCTTGGATTCCCTCAGTTCGAGGTTGTATTTAGTTAGGGCAGATCTATAATCAGTCCAACTATTATTCCGTTAAGATCTATTAAACAGCGATCTCACCTGTTTCCTTAGGGATTCAAGCTGAGTACTCCACCAGGGCACACAACGCTTGTGTGTACTTGACAGCTGTCCCTAAAGGATACGATAGTTGCTGTATTGAGCTGGTAAGCCGCTTCATCGACTTGAGAAGCATATCCTCTTTAGCGGCGAGTTGAGCCTGGAACAGCCTCTTTAACCTCACCGGATATGTTGAATCTGATATGCTGGTGATCAGACAGTGAGGCTTCATTGGAGATGTGCCAGTCACCAATTGCGTTTGAAATAAATGGGCTGGAGATAGGGAGGTTAAGCACCTCTTCCCTAACTGCATTTATAAATGTAGGTTTGTTGCCTCTATTGGCAACGGTGAGATCGTTACTTATAAAAAATTCAAAGAGTGACTTACCTCGTTTATGCGCGTTTGCATCGCAACCGATTATCAGATGAGGTTTCTTCTGGTCGCAATACCTAACCAGATCCTGTACTTCGGTGGGAGGGATTTGTCGGCCGTCTCTAGGAAAGTAAGCGGAGGCGCATACAATCTCCCTTACTCCTCCATCGGTGGGGACTTCCACAATGACGGCTGACGGGTCGTTTGTGATGAATTCTGGAATGGGGAGGAAATTTATATTAGTGCCGATCACACATAACTACTCCTGTAGAGTGAACTAGTTTACGCGACCTGTTTTGCAGGCCCATAATCTTACCTATATGGACCCATGGTTCTTGGATTAGCCCAATGCTGATCCTGTCGCGATAGAGCCACAACTTACTCAAAAGGTATACTTGTTTTGCTTTTCTATTAATGGATGCACTCCGCCTTGTGTAATCGCAATCTTCTTAATTGGATCGAAATTTGGCATTTTTTCCAGATGTCCTATATGAATGTGAGTCTTCACTTCGGCCTTGAATTATCTTCTCTTGCGACAGGATTCTTCGTCGATTTTATGTCGTTATCTTTCTTCATCTCTTTGTTTTCTTAACCAACATCTTTTCCTTTTATTTTTGTTGTTCGTGACAAACATCAAACTAGTTGTTGCACAATATTATGAGGCCGACGTGAACAAGGAGCATGTTATTCGTGGCAATTCGGCCGTAATTAAATGTCTGATCCCCTCTTTTGTTGCTGACTTCGTTGAAGTAGTATCCTGGCACACCGACAACGATGAGAATTATTTTCCAGGCGCTGAATACGGTTCGATATACATATAACCATGTGCAATAGGGCCGCTGACAAGGACGTCATGCTTGTTTCTCGTATAGTTGCATGTCCCCTCCTTTCAATTCCACCATCACACTCCTCTAATTCCATTTTCATTCGTTTTTTATTTTGTTATCCTTTTTTTCTGTGTAAAATATATTGTAACTATAGTATCCATTTCCACTCATATCCTTATCGATGTTGTTGCAGTTGTCTCGCAGCACTACGAAGAGGACATTCATAAAGCGTTTGTGATTCGAGGCAATTCAGCGATACTTAAATGCGATATCCCATCGTTTGTAGCAGACTTTGTTAGTGTCATATCCTGGCACACCGACCAGGATGAGAATTTCTATCCGGGAACTGAATACGGTTCGTGGTTCGGTTGGAAAATTTATTTAAAAAAAGAAAATAATAAGCAAAATGCTTTTGTATATAGCAGTGAATGCCAAATCCCTAATCCTTGTTTTACTAATCCGTGTAACCATTTGATCCTTTTCTTCGGTTGTTTTTGGTTTTTTTTTTTGTGTTCTTGTTCACTCTCGCTTCACTGGTGGCTACAGTCGATTGAAAATGTCAAGGATAAATCGTTTTTCTCCTGCGTTGTTCTGCTTTTAACCTTCGCGATTGATTTTCATTCTAGTGGTCTCACAATACTATGATACGGATGTGAATAAGGCATATGTGATTCGCGGCAATTCGGCTGTTCTAAAGTGCGAAATACCGTCATTTGTCGCGGATTTTGTGAGTGTGGTGTCTTGGCACACGGATCAGAATGAGAACTTTATGCCCGGAACTGAATACGGTTTGTTGCTGATTTGTTTTTTGTTTTCTTTTTACTGGAGGTCCTGCCCATATTTGTGCTTTTGTTTTATGAATTATTTTTAGTGGTGAGGCGGGTCATGCTAATTCATCCATTACAATCCTTTCTCTCATCCTTTTTGCTATTTTTTTTTTTTTTACTTTTGTTTCAAACTTTTTATTGAAGTGTAGGTTTATCAGAACTTTAGTTCACTTCGATTGTAGGTGTAGTTTTTTATTGAAGGACGGTGAAGCATAATACAGCAGGCAAATTTAATAACGTTTTTAAAAATCTTTACCAATTTGTAAAGAGTGGAAAGGTAAGTTTGACTTCTTTTTACAAAATTTTTTAATGTACGCTAGGCTTATCGATATGCTTCAATTGAAGGTTTGACCAAACACTTCAACAATGTTTCGAATCCCATTAATCATAGCAAACGCGTCCCAAGAAGCACTTACTTCTGCTTTGGATTTCATTCGAAGCCTGATTTTTGAGTCATTTTGATTGAAGCATAACTAAATCAGTCCCTGTGAATCCTTTCATCTCATAGAGGGAGTCTAAAGATTTCCGGATTCAAGTTAACTTTGAGTAGCTTTATTCAACCTTAGTATTCATTTGAAGCCCTATGGAGTCAGCAGCAGCGCTGGGCCGTTCTGTTGTCTGTCCCCCTTCCCCCCTCGTGGTCGGTGTTCGCATTCAGCACACACGCTGACTGAGTGCTAACGCCACCGGCGCGTAGCGGGTCGTGTGTGTTGTTCCTTGTTGATTGAGCAAACCTGACTGTCGTACGGTCAGGTCAAAGCCGGCCATAGAGCTTCACTTCACGGCTCTGCTTAGACGGTGTTGTATCTCTATATGTCCTGTAGCTTGTATTGAGATTTCCGTGTGCAGTTCTGTGACATTCGTCGGTTACGGAAGAATTTCCTTGCCACGAATGTCTATGCTTCCCGCCATAAACCGGTGGTTTTGACACTATGTGAAACACAGGTCGATGAAAAATCCGACCCCTCGGATTTCAGTGTTCCTGGATATAGCTTAGTGCTATTATTCGTACTCCATCGCGGTTTCGCTTCTTACGTCCGCAGTGACATCGCTTACCAACTTTTACCACAATATAGCCACTTGTCCTCCACGGAATTTAATGTCATATGGCTTTAATTCACACTCCTTAGTTCACTACTTTTTTATTTATAGAAGCACCAATCTAGACAGGAATGCAACATTTGGTCCATTCGGCGCACTGTCTGATTCTATCCAAAAAATTGTTTTCCTGTTCCCTCGCACTGAAATCGTTTTGGCGGGCGATTTCAATGTACAAAATTCTAAATTCATAACCTAGTTCTGCATGGATCAGTTGCTGAGAACTACAACCAACGTGAAAATTCGGTCCGTTCCTCTCCTGCTATCTGGGACAACCACCCCTGGAAAGTAGTGAACCAACATCTACGACCCAAACCACTGCACTCCGTTCAGGTTGTGTGATGAACATTATAAGAGTATAATCTCTTGAACCTGCGCGAACTTAAAATGGCCTTGACACTCTGGACATACAACACCCGAAGGAAGGTGTGTTGAAATGTTTGCTGAGTTAAATTAATTAACTCAACTTGTGAATGCGCGGTCGCGTATCCCCGATGTTACTGGTCATATTGCCAACATACTGGACTTGTTTCTTACCTCCCAGCCTAACAAATACACGATCGATGTTGCCTCTAGCTCGTCCGACCACTGCGTGATATCAGCTAAGTCCTTAAACTCCCACCACCCAGTTAAAGATGAAGCACTGGTCTTGTGAATCAAATCAATGCTTGTGCACAGGACATTAACCGCTGAGGCAGGCCTTGACCATTGAGTCGAATCCGGCGTAAACAGGGGCTGTTATGGGGGTGGCCGTGGTGCAGTGGTTGACATCATCGACCGCCGAGCGGAAGGTCTATACTTCAAATTCGCTTCATAGCCAAGAAAAAGTAATTTCTATACGGACAACAAAAAGTATGCAACGCAGTAGTGAATGGAAAGTGACCAGATGTACTGCTGCAGGCATAACAGTCACAGTATATGGTCTGAAATTCATCCTCTGCATATGCAATACTAAAGTGTTGGAACGAACTACTACGCACTATAACCAACGCGGAATTTGGTCGGCTCTCGTCCTATCTTGGACAACCACCCCTGCGAGTAGTGAACGAACATCAACGACCCAAACCACTGCACTCCGTTCAGGTTGTGTGTGTGTAAACACATCATAAGAGAATACAAAAACTCTTGAACCTGCGCGAGTCTCTGAAAAAAAAAAAGAAGAAAATGGTGATGCTCTTAATGCCTCTATGCCCAGGCCCATGCGGATGATGTCACCGTCCTTTCTGTCGGCTCATGCCTAACGACTGTCCGTCTAAAAGAACAGGCGACGCTAGATGTGATTGATGATTGGTGTACTAGAAATGGGCTGTCGATCAATCCTATTAAGGCCTATGTCATTCTCTTCACGAGAAGGGGGAAAAATACTGGCACGACTCAGCTGGTACTAAAAGGCACTTCCATCCCGCTATCCAAGGAAGATGAGAATCTTTAACGCCGTCCAGCCTATACTCAAAAAAGGCGAATCATCTTCTCAATGACCGACTGGACGGTTTCCGCAGCAACAAATCCACAAGTGATTTGATGGTATATCTCGCCGAAAAGTGGAATCGCTCTCTTCACCAAGCAGGTGAAAGCAAAATAGTTGCACTGGATATTTCGAAAGCATTTAACATGGTTTGGCATGAAGCCCTTTTGTCGAAAATGCGTGCTTTTGAGATCGACGAGTCTCTTCATTAATGGATTAGAAGCTACCTTTCGAATCGTTCAATTCAAGTCGTTTTGGACGAATTCAAGTCTGACATCCATTTCTTAAACGCTGGTGTTCCCCAGGGCTCCGTCTTGTCTCCAACACTCTTTCTCATTTTTATAAATGATCTCTTGTCTGCCTTAGCTTCTCATATTCGTTCACTACTTTACGACCCTGCACTTCGGCTGTAGATGGTGAGCGGCAGCGTATTTTAAGCTCATTAAATTCCAATATCGACAGTGTCATCCAAAAGCTGTTAACCCGCTTATAACCCGCAGCCATTATCCATAAATGACACTTTCATCTAGGAAATTGAAAAGCTTTCCATACTGGGTATGTGTGTTGCTCACAATCTTAATTGGAACGACCACATATTCAGTGTCACATGCTGCAAAACGTCTACATAGGCTTCCTATACAGATGCAAGAAATATTTCTCACCCTTAGATCTGGCTTTAGTCTATAAGGCTTTAATTCGGCCTAAATTAGGGTTTAACGCTCATGTTTGGTCCGGTGCTTCCTCATTGCACCCAATAGATAAAATACAAAGTCGCGCGATAAAACTAATAGGTGACTCCAGCATTCTTCTTCTTTAGTGGCGTTACAGCCCATGAAGGACCAGAGCCAAGGTTCTCTCAATCACCCATGTTGTGTGTGATTTATTTTTCACACAGGTGAAAGGGACCTACAGTTTAATGCCGATTCCGAACGGCGTGAGTCGAGAAGCTTTTTCATGGCAAGTTTACCACGGGAGGTTTTGCCAGTACCCCACCGAGGAGGAACGTCGCGAAATAAACATTCGATGGCGTTGGTGTTTCCTTGCATAGCCTAAGAGGTAAAAAGCGATCACTATCATCGTAAAGCTGCTGAATAGCGCGTCCATATCTCCTGATGTAAGATTAAATCTCACTTAACGTCTAATTGAATCTTCTCGCTCCTTCAGTTTTTATAGAATCATCATTATCGTCATATCCGTCAAGTTCAGCTGATTGCGCCCAAACCACGGAACTTGAGCAAAATATTTCCCTCAATTACGTACGCAGCAAAAGAAAACAAAAGCCGAATCTAACCTATACCCCAAGGGAAGCACCCGAACTCTGCCGATTCCTGGTAGTTCCCCCACAGTTCAACCTTTGTTTGTCAGGCCTTTCACGACTTTGAAAATAGGAGGGTGGAACACCAGAGTCACTGTTCGTTGCAGTTCATTGCCACAGTCTTTCGAATGACAATCGGCCCTTGTATGTGACAAGTCATACTATGGTGAGTCACCTAGGTATGTACCTCTGACGTTGCCCTATCCTTAGATGATGGAACGTTTACCTCGTCTTTCATTATTCCTTTTCCTTCTTTTTCAGTTTTTCCTTTCATTTATCCTTTGGTTTTCGTTTTATTTTTCGTCTTGTGTTTCTTAATTGAAATTTACATAAACGTCAAGCACTGGTCTGAGTTTCAAAACACCAACTAACCATCCATCTCAGTACGACGATCGATTGAAGCTCGTTGTTGCCCTTGCTCGCGTTACAAAATTTACTTGAACGCTTTGCTTAATTTATGGGAAAAAAAGTGAAAACTCATCGTCGAGGCGCACATCATCACACGGTTGGTTGGACTTTTCACACATAAACTGGGCAGATAAGGGAGTCCCTTCTTGTTCTTGAGTTTTCTTGGTTCAATTGATGATGATTAGGTGATGGACGAGCAAGAAGTTAGTGTCGTAATAGTTGACGATTCGGTTGCTTGGCGGCGAATTAATTGCGATTTTTTCCTCTGCTTAATTGTTTTGTAGTTGTTCAGCAGTATTATGAGTCTGAGGTGAATAACGAGTATGTAATTAGAGGTAATTCAGCGGTGCTGAAATGCTCGATTCCATCGTTTGTTGCTGATTTTGTTCAAGTAATTTCGTGGCAAGACGAGTCGGGATCATTGTATGCAACGATGGATGATCAAGAACAGGGAAAGGGTATAGCCGATGCAAGATATTTGATGGTGGATGTTATAAGCCCAAATATCCTTATCCCAATCCTGTTACATTCATTTTTTACTTTTCATTTTCATGCGATTTGATTGAGTTGCTGGGTATCTTTCGTTGCAGTGGTGAGTCAATACTATGAAGCTGAAGTTGTTTCGGAATACGTAATTAAGGGGAATACAGCAGTGCTTAAGTGCACGATCCCCAGTTTTGTTGCTGATTTTGTGAAAGTCGAGGCCTGGGTGGGAAGCGATGGATCTGAATACTATCCAGAAAATACATTTGGTATCTAGTTTGTGACAAATTCAGCTCCTAAGTGTCCCTACTCCTTAAGCATTTATCCTATTTACTTGTTTAAATACTTTTTTTTCGAGGTTTTTAGTTTATGTGGCGCGTTAGTTGTCATAGGGTCTGATAGTATGTATTTATGTTCTTACCGTTATATTAAGATGTATTTCACTTATTCTAGTCGTCAATCAAAACTACGGCGCTGATATTCTGATGGAGTATGTGATTAAAGGCAATTCAGCAATATTAAAATGCTCAATCCCGTCATTTGTTGCCGATTTTGTGCGCGTTGAGTCTTGGATTGATGAGGAGGGCAACGAATTAAGACACACCGACAACTACGGTTCGACTAAATATTTTTGAAAGTTTTTCTTTTCCCCCATAATTCCTTTCCCCCCATCATTTTATTTTTTGATTTCATTTGAAGCTGAATTTGCTGAGTTAATTTCTTTATCTCTTGTTCCTATGTTTCTGCTAATTTAAACGGGTTTAGTACGATAATACTAAATTCAGCGGGCATTTTTTGAGGTTGTAGCTTAAACTTCTGTTTATACTTGTTATTCAGCCTCACTGCAAGTTCAGATTACGAGGTCTTTAATTAATTTTCCTAGTGAAAGTAACAACCAAAAAGTATTAATTGTGCTGAATTAGCTGGATATGCGTTTTAGGTCGTTCTAACCTTTTTGATGGATCTAGGTTTGTGCGAGTATTAAGTGAGTATTCAGCACGTCTACAGCAGTTGTATGAAATATCTTTAAGAAGCGCTGAATAAGATAAATACTCTTTTGGACCATTTTTTCTAGCTGAATTTACATCTTATCCTACTTTCTCATAATTTTGGGTTTTGTTTTCAGTTGTCAATCAATTCTATGAAGCTGAAATCATGACCGAGTATGTAATAAAGGGCAATTCAGTGGTCCTAAAATGCTCCATTCCTTCGTTTGTCGCCGATTTTGTTCGCGTCGAGTCTTGGATCGATGAAAATGATCATGTTTTGACCTTCTCAAATGACTACGGTTCGAATTTTTTTCTAAATAACCAACTAGATTTAGCAAATCCTTAAGGCTTCCTCTCCTTATCCTTGTTTATGTTTGATTTCGTTCACAATACTTTTTATGTTGTATTTTAATTTCTAGTCGTTTCCCAGTATTATATAACCGAGGCTGAAAACGAGTACGTGATAAAGGGGAATTCAGCGGTTGTTAAATGCAAAATTCCCTCATTTGTAGCCGATTTTGTTCAAATTGAAGCTTGGGTCGACGAAGAAGGCATCGAATTATGGCGCGATAATTCATCTAGCGCATATGGTACTTGCTGAATTACCTTCAGTGTTTTTAGGATTAAGCGATTTTTCCTTTATCCTTTTCCCTTGCTTCCTGGAAATATAAGTTTGTCATCTGTTTTTTTGACCTCGTTTTACGTTCTCTTTTATATTTCGTTCAGTTGTCATTCAGTCATATGAATCCGAAGCTGATAACGAGTATGTGATTAGAGGCAATTCGGTGGTTATGAAGTGTGAAATACCTTCGTATGTTGCGGATTTCGTTTTCGTCGATTTATGGACAGATTCGGATGGAAGAACGTACTATCCTGATAATGAGAAAGAGACTGGTTTGTCGTGATCTTTTAATTTACTGTGGTTGACCTGCTCCTTGTCCATTTCTGGTTATTCTTAAATTCGTTTAAGTTTCTTGTTATGGTTTTTATTTGATTCTTATATTTTTATTCGTTTAGTTGTCCATCAGTTTTATCAGACGCGCGTTATTGATGAATTTGTTCTTCGTGGCAATTCAGCTACATTAAAGTGCTTAGTCCCATCATTTGTGGCTGATTTTATTGACGTCGAAGCTTGGGTGGATGAAGAGGGTGTCGAAATGTACCGCAATGGAGGAGAGATTGGTAAAATGCCAAGCAAATGTGTTTCATTTTTGTGTACTTTAAGTATAGGTTAATCCTTACAATCCTATTCCCTATGGAAACCCCGTTGATGTGAATTGGTTTTTATACTTTCAGTTGTTAATCAGTACTTCCAGTCACAAGTATATGATGAGTATGTGATTAAGGGCAATTCAGCGATTTTCAAATGCCAAACTCCATCTTTCGTTGCTGATCATGTTGACATTACCGATTGGGTTGATACCGACGGAGCGGTTTATCCCAAAAATAGTTCCGCGGGTATTAAAAAAAAAAATCGTTTTATTGGTAGCCGAATAAGAAAATCCTCCTTCCTAGCCACCGATCCCTATTGTCGTTTTTGCGCTGAATTTTATTTACTTGAGAAAATACGTTACTTAGGGATTTCTTTGTACATATTGTATATAAATAAAACATCTTCTAACACACTTCTGTTGTAAATATTGTTAGCGCCAACATAGTACTTATACAGACGTGAAAGGTCTAGAACTTCGAAAAAAAAAAATACGAATTCAGCAGTCATTTTTGATGTCAGATTTTAGGAGTAAAGGAGCTCTTTCAAAGCTCATCGCATTCCTCTCATTTTTTATGTTTTATTTCGTGTAAAAAAAAATAATCAAACTCCCTTTTCGAAACAGTTGTACCTCAATCCTACACCGTTAATGTCATGGATGAAGCTGTACTTCGTGGCAATAGTGCCATATTGAAATGTCATATACCAAGTTTTGTTGGTGATTTTATTTCCGTCTCATCATGGGTTGAAGATGGCGAAAGGGAGATTTTTCCAACGAATGATGCTGGACAATTTCCAATTGGTAAATTGGTATATCAGTAACTGTGTATCGTTCTAAGTATTTTTTGTGCTCCTCTTACGATTTTCCTTTTAAACTATATTTTATACTTTTGGGTATAGTGTAAAAACAAATTGATTGTCAAAATTTTTGCCGCTAGGTTTTGGACTAGATTGGTAATGATAGGGCAGGAGTTTTGTTTTGAAATTGTTTCTTTTTTTTTTCTTTTCATTAACTTTTCATTCTGTTTATTTCTCACTGTCACGAATTTTTATTTGATCTCCCATCCTCTATTCCTATGATCCAAGATATCCATAAGCTTTACGGCTTTCCTAATCCTTAATGATCCTCCTTCACCTAGATTAAGTAAATTAAGCAATGGGAGAATTTGGAACAAATAATTGTTCAAAATTTTGTACTAAAAAGTAAAAGGTGTTCCAAATTTTCCCAATAAAATGCACGTCAGAAAAATGACAACTTGCTTGATCGATTTCAAAAAATAAAAAGATAAAGATACTGCCAAAAACTGTAGTAAGATTTCGTTGCAGTGACTTGGGTGTCCGAAGAATTTTGTAAAATTTTGAACAAGTTCACTTTCAAAGTTATATGATCGTAAAATGTACTGCCTGATTTGAACCATTTTCTGTTGATTGTAAATGACCGACAGGACGGTTTCCGCAGCAACAAATCCACAGGTAGTTTGATGGCATATCTCGCCGAAAAGTGGAATCGCTCTCTTCACCAAGCAAGTGAAAGCAAAATAGCTGCACTGGATATTTCGAAAGCATTTAACATGGTTTGGCATGAAGCCCTTTTGCCGAAAATGCGTGCTTTTGAGATCGACGAGTCTCTTCTTTAATGGATTCGAAGCTACCTTTCGAATCGTTCAATTCAAGTCGTTTTGGACGGATTCAAGTCTGACATCCATTTCTTAAATGCTGGTGTTCCCCAGGGCTCCGTCTTGTCTCCAACACTCTTTCTCATTTTTATAAATGATCTCTTGTCTGCCTTAGCTTCTCATATTCGTTCACTACTTTACGACCCTGCACTTCGGCTGTAGATGGTGAGCGGCAGCGTATGTTAAGCTCATTAAATTCCGATATCGACAGTATCATCCAATGGGGTAAAAACAATAGAGTGAAATTGAATGCATCCAAAACACAATGCTGTCTTCGGTCGTTAAAGCGTATAGATGCGTGCAGATGCCAGAAATATTTCTCACCCTTAGATCTAGCTTTAGTCTATAAGGCTTTAATTCGGCCTAAATTAGGGTTTAACGCTCATGTTTGGTCCGGTGCTTCCTCATTGCACCTACTAGATAAAATACAAAGTCGCGCTATAAAACTGACAGGTGACTGCGGCATTCTTCTTCTTTGGTGGCGTTTCAGCCCATGAAGGACCAGAGCCAAGCTTCTCTCAATCACCCATGTTGGGTGTGATTTATTTTTCACACAGGTGAAAGGGACCTACAGTTTAATGCCGATTCCGAACGGCGTGAGTCGAGAAGCTTTTTCATGGCAAGTTTACCACGGGAGGTTCTGCCAGTACCCCACCGTGGAGGAACGTCAGTTCCTGTTAATTGTAAATACTAAATAAAATAATAATAAAGTAACTTCAATGACAATGTAATCATCAAGTCCAAAAAGTCCTAAGAAATATATGTAAAACGTATCCTTTGTAAGCAAGTAAAGTACAAGTAAGTTGTCACGCTGAAGACCTAATTTTAAGCCAACATAGTTTATTTGAGAAACAGATAATTACATTTATACAAAAGAAATAAATGAATAGATCTTAAAATTAGGTCAATGTTGTATATACATATTTTATTCTTCAAAAATAATATAAATGCCGACACAAAAATACACTCAACACTAACAATTACCAAGCACATTTGAAGCTTACTTTTGAATTGAAAAAGAAAATCTAACAAAATTTTTGAAGAATGAAACACAGCATGTCCGTGTAAAGCACTTAATAAGAAGCATGACGTCTAAAATTTAATTTTAAGTGGAGAGGAATTTAATTAAAAAGAAATACAATTTATGAACAATAAAATCCACTTAAAATTAAATTTGTAACAAAAAACAAACCCAAGGGCCGTGAACAGAAATTAATATATTTTTTTTTCAATTTTGTCACCTCAAAACAGATGGCAAATACTTAGTATTACCTTCTGGAGAATTACATATCCGCGAAGTTGGACCCGAAGATGGATACAAGAGCTACCAATGTCGCACCAAACACCGTCTGACTGGCGAAACTAGATTGAGTGCTACTAAAGGACGTTTGGTGATCACAGGTAAGTTGGCTGAATAATTATATTTTAAACCAGATTTTTGGTTTTTTATTTTATTTTTGTTTTCTTTTTTGAATTTTATATAATTTATTGTTGCATGTCAGCAGATAATCAAATAAACATTTGTCTTAATTCGAAATATTTTTTATAAACAATGCGATCAATTTGTTTATTTCTGCGTACACTCTCTCAAAAATTGTTTTGCTTCTTGTTTTTGTCTATGTATCTCGAACGAAAGTTAATAATTTTTCAAGCAAAAAACACTTGCCAATGAGATCTTTTCTGATTAAAATTTGAAGGGTTTATAGCAAACGTAATTTTCCACACTCTTGTATATTCATTGTATTGAAATCGTCTATTCAGCAGATGTGCTTTGGAAATAAATCGTAAAAAAAGCTGCATGAAAGGGATTGGCTTTCATTTTATTCATATCCCCTTACAGCAGTGGGTTGCCAAACTAAGCCTTTTATCTTCTTCTTCTTAATAGGCGCTATAGTTCGGGGTGAACCTGCGCCTCAACCAACATGCCCCTCCAACTAGTACGATCTTTTGCTAGCTTTTTCCATTGCCGCACACCCAGTTGGCTGAGGTCCCCTTCCACCTGTGTGCGCCATCTTAAGTGCGGCCGTCCTCTGCTTCTTCGTCCCTCGGGGTTGGATTCAAAGACTCTCCGGGCTGGAGCTCTGGTGTCCATTCGCTCTACATGGCGACAGACGCCTGACTAGACTCATGTCGCTGTACAGCCCGTAAAGTTCGTGGTTCAATCTTTTCCTCCATTCCCCGTCTGTGTTTATAGGCCCGAAAATCACGCGCAAAATCATTTTCTCAAACCGACCAAGGGCGCCTCCTCATCCGATTTTTATAGTGTCCATGCTTCTGCGCCGTACAGCAGGATCGGGATGATAACGGTCTTGTATAGAGTCAACTCTTTCGGGAGAGGTCTCTATTACTCAATTGCCTCCTAAGCCCAAAGAACCGGCGATTGGCAAGAGTGATTCTACGTTTGATTTCGGAACTGATGTCGTTGTTCCAGGTCACTGTCAAGGTAGACGAAGTCCTTAACAACCTCGAACTTATATCTGCCAATACAAACGTTTTGGCCAAGACGTCGGTGGTTAGCGACCTTTTCTGATGATAGGATAGGGCATAGTTTTGCCCTCGTTTACTGCCAAACCAATTTTCGCCGCCTCCATCTCAATACTCGCAAACACCTCATTGACATCTTACTGCGATCTACCTATTATGTCAATGTCGTCGGCGTATGCAAGGAGTTGCGAGGATTTGAAATAGATTGTCCCTCTTGTATGGCCAGTGATTTTTGCACAATCATTTGATGTTGAAGAAATCACACGACAGCGCATCGCCCTGCCTAAATCCTTTTTTGACATCAAAACTATCGGTAAGGTGTTCACCGATTCGGACGGAGCAGCAAGCATTCTCCAAAGTCATCCTGCATAGTCTGACGAGTTTAGCAGGTATGTCAAAGGTAGACATAGCGTTGTATAGCTCGTCTCTAATTACGCTATCGTATGCGGCTTTGAAGTCGACAAATACGTGGTGAGAGTCGACTTGAAATTCATTGTTTTTTTCCAGGATCTGTGTGAAACCGAGTTGTGTGAAGATTTGGTCGATGGTGGACTTCCATGGCCTGATACCGCACTGATAAGGACCTATCAGCTTATTTACAAAAGGCTTCAGGCGTTCACACTAAACAGCAGAGAAGATTTTGTAGGCGATGTTAAGAAGACTTATTCCTCTGTAGTTGGCGCAGTCAGAGGGGTCTCTTTTCTTGTGGATCGGGCATACGATGCTGAGACTCCGTTCTCCGAGCATGCTTTCCTCTGACCATATCTTACGGATGAGCTGGTGCATGCTCCCAACCAGGTCATCCACAGCTGCCTTGAAGAGCTCAGTAGACAGTCCGTCTGCACCAGCAGCTTTATTCGACTTGAGCTTCGATATGGCAATCTTAACTTCGTCGAGGTCAGGGGGACGGTATTCTCTGCGGTCTTCGCCGATTAGAAATGGATCATTCTGCCTGACAGCGGTATATTGACTAACATCGCCGTTATACAGTCTGCAGAAGTGTTTTTTCCATATTCTCAGCATCGACTGCGATTCTACTACTAGGTGTCCGTTCTCATCCCTGTGGGCTACCGTTCTGGCTTTATAACCTTGACATGTTCGCTTTATCTCTTGATAAAACTTTCGAACGTCACACCTGCAATAAGATCTCTCCAAATCCTCAATCGCGCGTTTCTCATGCTCTTTCTTCTTTCTTCTGAGAAGCTTATGCTCCTCCCTTCTTTTTAACTCGTAGAGCTCACGAGCTGCTCTTGTTCTTTTATGCAGCGAGGCTTTATATGCATCCTGCTTCGCTGTGTGAATCCTCCTGCACTCGTCATCGAACCAGGTGTTTCTTCCAAAACTTCGGATACAGAGCTTTTCAGGACTTGTTTGCAAAGGTTCCACTGCTGTTCTATTGATAGCGTGGAGGGTTGAGGTGTATTGGAGAGCTTAAGGGGGACGCGATCGATAAAAGCACAAGCGGTTTCTGGCGACACTAGTTTTCCGACGTCATAACTTTGTATTCTTACTCTACTCCGCTGCGTTCGTGATATCCGTAGGCGCATCTTGGCTACTACAAGATAGTGGTCCGAGTCGATATTAACCCCTCGGAAAGTTCGAACATCAAGAATAATGGAGGAGTGTCTGACGTCGATCGCGATGTGATTAATCTGGTTGGTAGTCGATTGATCAAAATACCGCCAGGTGCCTTTATGTATATCGAGGTGCGGGAAGCGCGTACTGGCTAGAAGGAGATTTCGCCCCGTAACAAGATCAATCAGCCTGTGTCCGTTATCGGATGTGGTGTTGTGTGGACTATGTTTGCCGATGACTCGTTCAAAGATGCTTCCCTTACCCAGCGTAGCATTGAAGTCTCCTAGTACAATTTTGCTGTCATAACCGGGACATGGGTAATACTTTTTGTCTAGGAGACCGTAGAACTCATCTTTGACGGAGTCATCCTTGTCTTCCGTGGGGGCGTGGGCGTAGATTAGGCTGATGTTAAATGTTAGTCCACCTCGAACAGCAAATCCGCATCCGAACAATTATTGTCCTCTCTTCCTATAGCAGTCGCAGTTTTTCATCCGCTTTATACTCGGTCCATTCCATCGTATTTCCTGGATGGCAGTTATGTCCGCTTTATAGCGGTCTAGGGCGTCCGCAAGTTGTTCGGCTGCACGTGGCCTGTTTAGGGACCTAACATTCCACGTACAGAGCCGAAGATCATTGTCCTTTTTTCATTGACGACACCGGATGTGTCGTCAACATCCGGTTTGTTATATCCGAGGCTTGTGGTTGTTTCGGAGTTTGTGTTATTTTTTTACGGTTACGGCTTACTAGGCCGTAGCCCAACCGACTAATCCTGTTTTTTGGCGCAGAAGGCTCGCCATTCGCCCTTCACCGTCTGCAATTTCCATAGGAAATCTTCAGATGACACCACGAGGAGGTGGGGATGGGACTTACTAACAGTGGTGCAAGATGTTCGATTGCGGTGACTCTTTTCGCTTTTTAGCAGGCCAGCATCCGTCGCATAGATGCTACCCCTACGAGGCCTTTGTTAGTCCTTTGCCTTTTACAGCTCGTGTTTATTTCAGCTTTTGTTTTCGTTTCCAACTAACACGCAACCACCACATTGATCTGGTTAGTGTCCCCGAATAGATAGATTTTTACAATCTAAATAGAAAAGCAAATGAGAAATAGATTCAATGGTTAGTTAGCACTTCAATTTGGATTATTGGCCGCTAATTAGTTTCGGTCATTTCTGCTTTTTTTAAATGCATTTTGCCATCATTTCACAAGTTTGCGCGTTGCTATAAACCCTCTTTTGTTGATGATAATTGATTTGTTTTAGTTTTTTTATTTTTTATTTTATAAACTGCTGACATGTATACGAAAGCGACAATGTCGTATTGAAATTGGCTGTTATCGAATTCATTAACACTAGATAAGTGTAAATGATTCTACATTTTTAAAAGTAAAATTGAAGATTAAAGCTAAGTTTGATGGGAACACCAAATATGTACGACATTATCGCTATTCATTTATCTATCAACTGAAAATGTTTATTCGGATGCCTGTACCATCAGCCATTTGTTCTCCATTTCATGTGTATTCTAAATTTACTAAAGGGTCCGCCATATAACGTGTTTTTTTTCAAGTAGTGCTTATGTCGTGAATGGTAACGCTTAGCTCATGTCTGGTTTGACAGATGATTAGTTTTATCCGTCCGCTGAACGAATATGGTTGTGTATACGCTTGAACAACGCTGGGAAATATTGCGACATTACTTTGAAAATCATGGTAATGTTGCAGAATGTGTGCGAAAATTGCGTACGGATTTTGGAAGAAGAGAAGCACCGTCAGCCCCGTATGTTCGTTATCCTGTGGAAAAAGTGAAAGAAACTGGCATCCTCATCGATAAACCAAAGCGTGAAAAGCCAAAAACAGTGCGTACTTACTTACTTACTTACTTATCAGGCCAGCGATCCATGGAGGATCTGAGCCTGAGCTATAGCTGCCTTCCATCCTTGACGGTCCCGGGCACGCTGCTTCCAGTTGTCAAGACCAAGATGTCTTACATCCGCGATTACTTGGTCTTTATACCGGAGGTTCGGTCTTCCTCTTCTTCTCGAACCAGGAGTCTCGGAGTCGAAGACCCTCTTAGCTGGAGCGTTGATGTCCATGCGCTCGATGTGGCCGAGCCAGTGTAGTCGACGGATCTTTGCCTTCCGGACTACATCCACATCTTGGTACAGCTCGTAGAGTTCGCGGTTGTGTCTTCTTCTCCATTCACCTTCCTCACAGACAGGACCAAATATCCGGCGCAGAATTTTTCTTTCGAAAGAACCCAAAATCAGCTCCGCTGTCCTGCTTATCGTCCAGCTTTCGGCTCCGTACAGCAAGACTGGCAGAATGAGCGTTTTGTAAAGCATGACTTTGGTCTTTCGAGTGAGGAGTTTTGACCCCAGTTGTTTGGACAAGCCGAAGTAGCAGCGGTTGCCAAGGGCGATTCTATGCCGGATCTCCACTGTGGTGTCATTTGTGGAATTTACGTTTGCCCCGAGGTAGACAAACTCTTTAAATCCCTCGAAATTGTAGCTGTCAATTGTTGTATTTTGGCCCAGGTGGTGAGCGACGGATTGGTTTTTGCTTGACAGCATGTATTTCGTTTTGTCCTCATTGATCTTAAGACCAACTCGTTTCGCCTGTTCTTCAATCGCCGTGAATGCTTCCACAATGCCATGGCGAGAACACGCGATGATGTCGATATCATCCGCGTACCCTAGCAGCTGGATGGACTTGTAAAAGATAGTGCCTTCCCTGTTGACGCCTGCCCGCCGCACTATCTGCTCCAGCACCAGGTTGAAGAAGTCACATGACAGCGCATCTCCTTGCCGAAATCCGGTGCATGTTTCGAATGGTTCCGAGGTCCTAGAACCGAGTTGCACGGTGCATCGCATGTTTTTTAGCGTGGCGCGACACAACTGGATCAGTTTTACCGGGATCCCGAATTCGGCCATCGCCCCAAACAGTTCTTCACGATGAATGCTGTCGTATGCGGCTTTGAAATCGATGAAAAGATGGTGTGTATCGATTCGAAACTCGTTGGTCTTTTCCAGGACTTGTCGAAGTGTGAAAATTTGGTCTATGGTTGATTTGCCGGGCCGGAGGCCGCACTGGTAGCTGCCGATTAGTGCGGTGCAAAATGGTTTTAGACGTTCACACAATACGCTGGACAGGATCTTGTATGCGACATTAAGCAGGGATATACCTCTATAGTTCTTGCAAGAGGTAGGATCGCCTTTTTTGTGGATGGGGCATATAGAGCTGGTATTCCAGTCGTCGGGCATGCTTTCATCTTCCCAAATTCTGCAGATGATCTGGTGCATGCTCCCTACCAGAACATCGCCGCCAGCCTTGAAGAGCTCTGATGGCAAGCCATCTGAGCCTGCGGCCTTGTTGTTCTTCAGCTTCTGAATAGCTGTGCCGACTTCTTCGATGCTGGGTGGGGGGACTACTGCAGCGGCTGGAGTTGGGATTTCCTCGGTCCCTACCACTCTCTCTTGGTCATGCTCGTTAAGCAGCTGCTGGAAATGCTGCTTAAATACATCCACTATTCCCTGCGGGTCGGTGACAAGATTACCCTCGCAGTTTCGAAGAGCCAGGGTGCCCTTTTTGAAGCCTCCTGCAAGGCCTTTGGCTTTCTTGTAAAAGGCTCGTATTTTATGTTTATCCCTAGACTCCTCGATATCCTTGAGCTGGGAGGCTGCGAAGATTCTTTTCTTTTGTCGCAGTAGTTTTTTCTCCTCCCTTCTTCTGGCTCGGTACTCTTCTTGCGCTGCCCTGGTTTTCCTCTGCAGCGCCTTTTGGTACGCGTCGCCGGTTGCTGCCTTTTTCTGCTCACACTCGCCATCATACCACGGGTTTCTTGTCGGGGGTGGTAGGTACCCTAAGGTGGTTTCGGCTACGAATGGCTGAGCGGCAATGCAGCCACATATTATTGGCATTTGTGTTCGACGTAGGCATACCGTAGAGTCTTTCGCTCAGCTGCTCCCTGTATACTCTGGCAACCTCCGGTGTGCTCAGGCGCCCCATGTCGAACCTCCTCCTGATGGGCTGGTGCAGCTTTCTGACATTGGACAGTCGAGCTCTGAATCTTGCTTCTACGAGGAAGTGGTCAGAGTCGACATTTGCCCCTCTGAATGTTCGCACATCCAGGATGTTTGACGAGTGCCTTGCATCAATGAGCACATGGTCGATTTGGTTGGCGGTTCGACCGTCCGGAGATCGCCAGGTTGCTGTGTGGATTCGCTTGCGAGGGAATCTTGTGCTACTTATCACCGCATTACGAGCTGTCGCAAAGGCAGCGAGTTGGAAACCGTTATCTGTTGTTGTATCGTGGAGGCTGTGCTTTCCGATCACTCCGCCAAGGGTGTTTTCCTTACCGATTTTGGCGTTGAAGTCCCCCACGCACGATTTTTACATCGTACTCAGGACAAGCTCCGTAGGCGTTGTCCAGGAGGTCATAGAAGTCCTCCTTGATAGGGTCTTCAGCCTCGTCGGTAGGGGCGTGTGCACATATAAGGCTGATGTTATAAAATCTGCCTCTGATACGGGTCACAGCCAGGCGATCACTTATAGGTTTAAAGTCGATGACCTTCGACGTTAACCGCTTTCCCACGAGAAATCCGCATCCCAGTAAGTGCAACCTTTTGTGACAGCTGTAATAAATGTCGCAATTTTTCTTCCTAATCATACCGTTTCCTAACCAGCGTATTTCCTGGACCGCAGTAATATCCGCCTTGTACTGCGTGAGTATTCCTTCTAGTTTATGAGCAGTTTCGGGAGTGTACAGGGTTCTGACATTCCAGGAGCATACTCGCAAATCGTGTTCCTTTTTCGTGCGTTGTCGTCGTCGAGTATCCGTCCGTGTATCCGAGGCATCTTGCTCATTCATAACTTTTAGGTTTTTTACGTGGGCGGATTCTTAGCCCGCCGCACAACCGCCATTCAGGTCGGGTTTTTTTTCGCTGCATACGTTTGTTCAGCTCCCAACGGTTGTTGAAGAGGTTATCCAGAGGGCGCCGCGAGGAGGCCGTATGTCAACTTGACCCGGGCATTTAAACAGAGATCGTTGCTGGCATCTCGCCAGGTTGAGAGCAATCAACAACTTAACCCTGTATGTCCGAGCCCATGCCCTCCAAAAAAAAAAAAACAGTGCGTATACCCGAGAATATTGCTGCTGCGGCAGAAAGTGTGCGTGAAGCGCCATCAACATCAATTCACCGTCGTTCTCAACAATTGAACATTTCGGAGACATCATTGAGACGAATTTTGCATAAAGACCTTGGTATGACGCCATACAAAGTCCAATTGGTTCAGGAGTTGAAGCCAACTGACTATCCAATGCGTTTTCGCTTCGCTAAGTGGGCCTGCGATCGACTTACAGAAAATGCCGATTTTGCCAAAATAATCATCTTTTCAGATGAAGCTCATTTTGATCTTGGCGGGTATTTAAACAAGCAAAATTGTCGCATTTGGGGCACAGAAAACCCGCACGCATACATTAAAAAGCCGGTGCACCCAAAACGAGCCACTGTTTGGTGCGGATTTTGGTCCAGAGTCATAAGTGGGCCATTTTTCTTCGAAAATGAGCAAGGAGTGGCCGTTACAGTCAATGGCGATCGTTATCGGGCCATGTTGAACGAATTTTTGTTCACAAAAATTGAAGAGGAGCATATTGGCAAAATTTGGTTTCAACAGGACGGCGCTACGTGCCACACAGCCGAAGCAACACTCGATGTTTTGCGCCCTGTTTTTGAAGATCGCATTATCAGCCGCAGAGCTGATGTCGTTTGGCCACCTCTGAGCTGCGATTTGACACCGTTGAACTATTATTTGTGTGGTGCCGTCAAAGATAAGTGTTACGCCGACAAGCCAGAGACAATTGACGCTTTAAAGGACAATATTCGTGAAGCCATTGGTGAAATACAGCTGCACACAATCGATAATGTGCTTAAAAATTGGACCGATCGTGTAGGCTACTGCATGGCCAGCCGAGGCAGCCATTTGAATGAAATTATTTTTCATTATTAACCGGAAGGATTGTATTTTCAAATAAAAAAAGAAATTTGAGAAAATATTCAGTCGTTTTTTAGGGTTCCGTACCCAAAGGTAAAACGGAACCCTATTACTAAGACTTCGCTGTCCGTCCGTCCGTCTGTCACCAGGCAGTATCTCATAAACCGTGAAAGTGCCGAACCGAAAACCGAACACCTGGTCGGCACCAGCGCTGGGCCGTAGTCCTGCCTGTCCCTCTTCCCCTCTCGTGACAGTGTTCGCACTCAGCACACACACTGATTGAGTGCTAACGCAACCGATGCGTAGCGGGTCGCGTGTGTTGTTCTTTGTTGGTGGAGCAAATCTTACTGTCGTAAGGGCATAACACCTACGGTAGTTTGCTTTTGCAAATCCGGCGATAGAACTTCACTTACGCGTCTCTGCTTTAACGGGTTTGTGTCTATACATGTTTTGCAGTTTGCATTGATGAGGGATTTCTGTGTGCAGTTCTGCAATATTCATGGGTTACGGAAGAATTTCTTTGCCACGTATATCCATCTCTCTCGCCACAAACCGGCTGTTTTGGCACTTTGTGAAACACAGGTCGATGAAAAGTCTGATCCTTCGGATTTCAGTCTTCCTGGATATAGCTTAGTGCCATTATTCGTTTCTCGCCGTGGTCTCGCCATCTATGTCCGTAGTGATATTGCTTACCAGTTACTTCCACAGTATAGCCAAACATCCACCCAGGAATTTAATTTCATATGGCTTAAATTCATATTCCGTAAGCACTCCATCCACTACTGTTTTCTTTATAGAAGCCCCAATCTAGACAGGAATGCAACATTTGCATTCGACGCACTGTCTGATTCCATCCAAAGAATTGTTTCCCTGTTCCCTCGCACTGAAATCGTTTTAGCGGGCGATTTCAATGTACACAATTCTAAGTGGCTTCGACATTCTGGACAGACAACACCCGAAGGAAGGTATGTTGAAATTTTTGCTGAGTTAAATCACTTAACTCAACTTGTGAATGAGCCATCACGTATCCCCGATGTTGCTGGTCATACCGCCAACACGCTGGACTTGTTTCTTACCTCTCAGCCTGACAAATACACGATCGATGTATTGGAACCACTAGGCTTGTCTGACCACTGCATGATATCAGCGAAATTCTCGAACTCCCACCATCCAGTTAAAGAAAAAGCTCCTAAGAGAACACTATGGCTATACGAGAAAGCCAACTGGTGCGGCCTTAACAACTTCTTTCGGATCTTTAACTGGTCGTTGTGCTTCCTCGACAACGACGTGGACGCCGCAACTGATATTATCGTGAACATTATCCGAATCGGCATGGTAATTTTTATTCCCAGCAAGATTAAAAGCACCAGGCCTAAGGATAATACGTGGTTTGACTCGAGCTGCAAAGAGGCAATTAGGCTCAGGGAGCTAAGTTTTCGGGCCTACAAGGCAAACAGTTCTGAGGAAAACCGAAAAAAGTACATACAAGCCAGAAATGACTGCAACACCCACATTCGACGGATTAAATTCCAATCCGACCAAAAATTAAGGCGTAAAATCCTTCAATGTCCCAAAGGTAGCAAAAATTTCTGGTCGTTTGTAAAAAACGTAAAAAACTCAACTAAGTCGTCTATACCGACGCTCATCCACAATGACATCCCAGCTGTCACCCCCTTAGACAAAGCTAACCTACTTGCTGCCCATTTCGCAACCAGTTCTCAGCTGCCAGCTTGTACTTTGTCTCCGCCTGTACTAGAGTGCGTCAACTCCACCATGGGGCTAATCCACTTCCGCACTCGTACAGTCGCAAGGGTTCTTAAAGACCTCGACATACACAAATCCGCTGGTCCAGATGGTATTGCCTCAATAGTTCTGAAGAGGTGTTCTTCTACGCTGGCAACAGCATTTGTCCAGCCTATACCCAAAAAAGGCGAATCATCTCCTCCCTCCAACTACCGACCCATTGCACTAACGTCCCTTCTTTCCAAGGTCATGGAAACGCTGATTAACCGTCAGCTTATGAAATATCTTGAATCACGGAAACTCCTCAATGACCGCCAATACGGTTTCCGCAGCAACAGATCCACTGGTGATATGATGGCATATCTTGCTGAAAAGTGGAATCACTTCACCAAGCAGGTGAAAGCAAAATTGTTGCACTGGATATTTCGAAAGCATTTGACAGGGTTTGGCATGAAGCCCTTTTGTCGAAAATGCGTGCTTTTGGGATCGATGAGTCTCTCTTTCAATGGATTAGAAGCGACCTTTCGAATCGTTCAATTCAAGTTGTTTTGGACGGATTCAAGTCTGATACTCACTTTGTAAATGCCGGTGTTCCCCAGGGCTCCGTTTTGTCTCCGACACTCTTTCTTATTTTTATAAATGATCTCTTGTCTGTTACTTCTAATCCAATTCACTCCTTCGCTGACGACAGTACCCTCAGCTTCTCATATTCGTTCACCAGTTTACGACCCTGCACTTCGGTTGTAGATAATGAGCGGCAGCGTATGTTAAGCTCATTAAATTCCGATAACGACAGCATCATCCAATGGGGTAAAAACAATAGAGTGGAATTTAATGCTTCCAAAACACAATGCTGTCTCTTGTCGTTAAAGCGTATAAATAACCCGCAGCCATTATCCATGAATAGCACTTGCATCTCAGAAACTGAAAAGCTTTCCATCCTGGGTATGAGTGTTGCTCACAATCTTAATTGGAGCGACCATATATTCAGTGTCGCCAAGAATGCTGCGAAATGCCTAGGATTCTTATACAGATGCAAGAAATATTTCTCACCCTTAGATCTGGCTACAATCTATAAGGCGTTCATTCGCCCCAAATTAGAGTTTAACGCTCATGTCTGGTCCGGTGCTTCCAAGACCTCACTGCACCTACTAGACAGAATACAAAAACGAGCCATAAAACTGATAGGTGACTCCAGCATTACCAAAACATTAGACTCGCTGGAACACCGCAAGAATGTTACCTGCCTCTCCCTGTTTTATCGTTACTACCACCAAAATTGCTCTGATGAAATAGCCAGTTGCATTCCGCCCCTTCAACATTTCTCCCGCAATACACGTCTCTCTAGGAATGCTCACCAATATACTCTGAAGCCCGCTTTCGGACGTACTGTCAAATATAGAGAATCTTTCATTAACCGAACCACACGAATCTGGAACTCCCTGCCGGATTCGGTTTTCCCCCCTCAATGCAACATGCAAGCATTTAAGATCAATGTCCATCGGCATCTCCTCTATTCCTCTTCCTCCCTACCTTCTGCCCGCACTGTGTCACCGTCATTATAAGGTTATTAGACCTTGAGTGCGCGCAAATTATAAGAAAAAAAAAAAAAAAAAAAAAAAAAGTTGAAATGTTCACAGATGATGTATTTCTGTTGCCGCTACCACGACAAATACTAAATGAGTAATTAAGGGGGGTTCCCATACAACAGTACAACAGACATGATTTTCATCCAAAAAATCCTGCCTGCAACCAAGATCTGTCATTTGATGAGGTAACATACATAGTCTCTTTCATATTTATATATACAGATGATGCGGAACCCTTCGTGCGCGAGTCCGACTCGCACTTGGCCGGTTCTCTTTTTTTTTATAGCATTTTCAAAAAAAAAAAAAAAGAAGTTATTTGGCGGACCCTTTACTTCAAAAATACTCATTAATTAATCAATCTAATCAGATGACAAACAACTCACCTATCAGTACTCAAATCTATCACGTGACTCCATATCATTTGCATTTTGTATTAAAATAATAAATAAATATTTTCAGTTGAAATTTATTTGTAAATCATATTAAATCATATTGTTAACCATAAAACAACAGTATTTTGATATATCTTAATACAAAAAATATTATGTGAATAAATAAAAATCAATTTGAAACTTTTCTGCAATCAAAAGGATTTTTCGCTTAAAATCCTTTTCTTTGCGGTTCGAAATTTTGTTTTGCTAATTTAAAAAATAAATAAATCAAAGTATTGTTGTCATGTATAAAAAAAACTGCCTGAATGTTGGGATAGGGTACCCTGTTGCGCGTTCGTGTAAATCAAAGATTAAAATCACCTAAAAGTGATGGCAGGTACAACTTTATACTATTTACAAAATCCTGCCCTTTTTAAAAAATTAATTTTAAATAGAAAATAATTAACTGTTGCTTTTAAAAATCGAATTAAGTTTAATTGAAATTTGTAAAATATCAAAATTGCCGAAACTTACATATACAATATCCGAAATGCTTGACTTGAGCTTGAGAAGTAATGCAACTTATACAAGAAAATATATAAGACAATTTATAAGGAGCAACTTTGTAACTTTGTTTTTTTATTTATTGGCTTAAGGTAAGTCTGCTTCTAGTATAACTAGTTTTTTGTGAACATCTTGTTTTTGTGGACTACAAACACGCATGAATTGAAATTCCAGAACCAGTCGGCAGGGTTTCGCCGAAATTCCCAACAACTTTGACCAGTAGCAGTTTTCAAACGTCATCCCGTGATAGTGTGACGATTTTGTGTCCAGCCCAGGCATATCCAGCTCCAGGTTTTAGGTAAAACCTTCTTATAAAGTGACCTATCTCAACATTTAGGAGTTGATTTTTTCTATCTGCTTTACATCGAATGTTATTTGTTTTCGAAGAGCCTGTTGGAAGTGTTGGTCCACGATTGACCACTGGTAATGATATCAAGGTTATTTCTATACCTCTGGCAATGTCTATCACTTTGATATGCCCAGCTCAAGCTTATCCTGTGCCTGTGTTTAGGTAAGCCCTATCTCAACAGGGGACAGATTTGTTTAGTTATTTTTTAAAGCTTTTTGTAAGACTTTCACTTTCAAATTCAATTAGAGCCGGTGGGAAGTGTTAGTCCGAAACTCACATCTGGGGACGAATCGCGGATCGTAAAAGCCGACTTCCACAGAAACGCCACCTTACTTTGTCCCGCTCAAGCCTATCCTGTACCGGTTTTTAGGTAATTGTCTTAACTACCACATCAAAATTAGACCTTTTTGAAAATCATTTGGGCACCCTTTCCCAACGTCATTAAAATCACACCACATTTTGTAATTTATTTATCAATAGAACCAGTCGGAAGTGTAAGCCCTAAGCTTACAGCTGGCGATGAGTCCATAAAGATACCACGTGTACGAAGCAACCATACCGCTACTTTAATGTGTCCGGCTCAGGCCTATCCGGTTCCCTTTTATAGGTAATATGTATGCATGTGGCGTTACAGTTGAGCTCCTCTCAGTCACCCATGATGTCTGTGATTTTATTTTCCCATAAGTGTAAGAGACCTACAGTTTATTGCCGATTCTGAATGGCGAATTTTAGGCAGCTTCCTTTTTTGACAATTGTATTACAGGAGTTTTGTCAGTGCCCCGTTGTCGAGTATACCGAAAAAACACGTTCGATAATATGGCTGTTGTCGGGGTTCGATCCCGTGTCATCGGCATCAGAGGCCAAAATACTACCCACTGCGCCGCGGCGTTCTTAAATTTGGTGCCCTATCCCATCTCTCAGATATAACGTTTACTTATAATTAGTCCTGTAATTTTTGCTGTCTAGAGCCCGTCGGTAGTGTAGGCCCAAAACTGACGTCCGGAGACGACTCACGCACAACCAAAATCAGCCAAAACCTCAATATAACGCTTTTATGTCCAGCTCAAGCATACCCCGTTCCGGTTTTTAGGTAAACAGCCTCGATTGTATTGTACCTTATTCCCCTATCAGGCAGATTTCCTGAACAACTTTAATTGAATCTTCAATCTTTTAGAGCCCGTCGGAAGTGTTAGTCCAAAAATTACCGTCGGCGATGAATTTAAAGTCATTAAGTCCAGAATTGGCCATAATCTCAATATACTTTGTCCAGCCCAGTCTTATCCAACTCCTGCTTTTAGGTACTTATCCCTAACCTTTTCGATTCATGCTTCAAATCCCAGCATTCGGTAGAATTATAGACCAAAAGAAAAAGTTTTTTTTTTAAAGAAAATTGTCTTTCTAGAACCAGTTGGTAGTGTAGCTCCTAAAATAGCCTTCCTCGAGCGATTTAGGATGATGCAAGCCGACAGTGGTCATAGCCTTACTATTCTATGTCCGGGACAGTCATATCCTGTGCCAGTTTTTAGGTGAATTTTTGAAAATCTACGACGTTAAGATGGATTTGTACCCTATCCCTCTGAAGGGCGTATGAACTTATTTTTTCTTTAACTATTTACGCATCATTCTAGAGCCTCTTGGTAGTGAAGCCCCGAAGATAGGTTTTCTCGACAAGCTCAAAATGATGCAGTTTGGTGCTGGCGAAAGCTTTGCAATTTTATGCCCAGGACAATCGTACCCTGTTCCAGTTTTTAGGTCAATATTTTGAGTTCTTTAAGCCTAATCCCAACATTTGTAGCTCTTGTAAGCTTATTATATAAAACACATTTCCATAGAGCCTGTAAGCAGCGTGGGTCCGAAGCTCACCATCCAAGATAAGCATCAGTTTGTTGACGTTCACGCCGGTCATTCGTACTCTCTCCTATGTCCAGCTCAGTCGTATCCCATACCGGCCTTTAGGTAACGCCCTACATTCTCATCTATTGTAGCTATAAAAACAGATAAGATAGGACTATCCCAATATTCACGCTAGATTAGATGCCTGAAAACGAAATCATGACAAAATTGTATATCTTCCAGAGCCAGTTGGAAGCGTGAAGCCTAAAATCAATGTCCAAGATAAACTACAAACACGAGAGATATCAGCGACCACAAGCCTTGCGCTTCTCTGTCCAGCACAATCTTATCCCATACCGGCACATAGGTATGAAGTGTTGAAATTAGTGACCTATTCATAAGATTGCCGTACGATAATGGCTTGATAGATAGAAAGATATTCCGTCGATACCGTCGAATGACTTGTACGATACTGTCAGGGTTCCATTGAACAGCATTCAAGGCAATGCAAGAAAGCAATTTTTCATTTTACCGTATTTTCAAAATCTTTAGAACCGGTTGGGAGCGTTGCACCTAAAGTGAATCTTCTTGAAAAGGTCCGTACTATGGAGGTGGACATTGGTAGTAGATATGCAATGTTATGTCCCGGTCAGGCATATCCGGTGCCAGTGGTAAGGTAGGTCGTGTCGTCTTGGTGTTTTCAACCTATGAAAAGAGACGATATGAACTCGTAGCCTTGTGGTACTCCATTTAAATAAGTAATAGAGTCACCCTATACCCAACATTTAGAAATTGTTCTCAGTGCCTTTGTACAATTATGATTGATGTCAATTTTTAGAGCCAGTTGGCAGCGTACAGCCGAAAATAAACCTTCACGACAAATTCCAAGTTGTTCAAGTGGGTACAGGTAACAATTACGCAATGTTGTGCCCTGGCCAGTCGTATCCAGTTCCGGCTTTTAGGTAGGACTCTTGATTACCTTATCCCAACATTATTGCGAATATATATCCTAAATTGTTTTAACACTTACCCGCAGAACCGGTTGGTAGTGTGTCGCCGAAAGTGGATGATCGAGACGAGTTCACCCATTCCAAAACTCGATTACATTCCGATAAGGCATTGATTTGTCCAGCTCAATCGTATCCTGTTCCAGCTTTTAGGTAAATCGCGTAGTGTATATCGCTCGTATCCCAACGTTAGTGGCAGTTTTAGAATCTAATTGTGAAGAAATCAATTTTTTTTAGAACCGGTTGGTAGTGTTGCCCCGAAAGTTGATATCAAGGATGAGATAAATTATGCTCGAACGAAGATTCAGCAAAGTTTTGCTCTGATTTGTCCGGCTCAGTCATATCCGGTGCCGGCCTTTAGGTGAGCATCAACATTCAGGCAGTATTCTCTAGACTATTTAGGGGTATGTTTTCAGACTGCTGAAATTTGTATTTTTTTAGAGCCTCTAGGAAATGTTGCTCCAAAGGTTGACGCTAAGGATCGAATTAATTATGTAGATATCGTAAACGGTGTTGACATAAGCTTGACATGTCCAGCTCAGTCATATCCTATGCCAGCTTTCAGGTAGTACCGACTATATTGTACGCTTAACCAAATATTTTTCCTTTGTCCTTCGATTCAAATCTTATTTGCCATCGAACATTTTAGAACCAGTTGGCTCAGTAGCTCCCAAAGTTGATATGAACGACAAACTTGGCTTCTCCATTCGTCAATCGGACTATGACTTGAGCTTACTTTGCCCTGCTCAGTCGTATCCGATACCAGCCTTTCGGTAAGATTTTAAGTTCCTACCTATTCCCAACATTCTGAAAGCGGTAAATCCCTATGCTTTAGTAAAACATTTTCAATTTTAGAGCCCGTCGGATCTGTTGCGCCAAAAGTTGAGATTAAGGATAAAATGAGTTTCTCCACCGGCCAATTGGGTCGTGACTTAAATCTCTTATGCCCATCGCAATCGTATCCGATGCCAGCTTTTAGGTAACCTATCCCAACTGTTTAGGCTTTCATCACGGATTTTGTATCCTTGATCCCTATTTTGGTTGTGTTTAGAGCCTGTTGGAAGCGTTGCTCCGCGAGTGAGTAAAAAAGATGAATTCAGTCATGATAGCGTAGAAAACGGTGACGTGATTGCTATTCAGTGCCCCGCGCAATCGTTCCCTGTGCCGGCATACAGGTACGTTAATGCATCAAGAGGGTTCGAACTATCCAATATTCAGGCTTTGATTCTTTAAAAACCCAAATTATACTTTGCTTTCCTAGAACCTATGGGAAGTGTGGCTCCGAAAGTCAGTTTAACTAGTCAGCTGCTAAGTGCCGGAGTACAAAGTGCTTTCTCTGTACCACTATTCTGTCCAGCACAGTCATATCCTGTCCCGGCGTATAGGTATGGTTACCACCAATCCTTATCCAACATTCAGAGCAGTTAGTCTTTACACAGGATATTTGATGGGTTTCCCTTTTTTCAGAACCTTTAGGTAGCGTAGCGCCAAAAGTCAGTGTTGCTGATCAGCTTCAAAATGCTGCAGTGCGAGGGAACTCGTCAGTGGCCTTATTCTGTCAAGCTCAGTCGTATCCAGTGCCGGCTTATAGGTCAGTTGATATAAATGTTTTACTTTTTCGGTGGAAAAATCAACATTGTTAAGCCAGAAATTAATTTGAAATAAAGAAAAGAGTAGTTTTTTCTAATATCGTATTTTACGATATTGCGCTTTATTCCTATATTCGGGCAGTTTTCTGTAATGTTTTTGCGCAGAATTTTGAACACATGTATGCACTTTATATTCAGAGCCCGTTGGGAGTGTACGGCCAAAAATCAGCGTTGCAGATCGTAGAAAAGACGCAGAAGCGGGGTTAGCTGAAAGCCTATGCATATTCTGCCCAGCGCAATCTTATCCTGTTCCATCGTTTAGGTAGGATAACTAACTATTATAAACAGGCAATGTCCTACCCAACATTTCGATCAGTTTTCTTTGCATTCTAATTCGATTTGACTTTCAATAGAACCCGTTGGTAGCGTTGCACCAAAGATCAATTTAGCCAATAAACGAAATGATGCCGAGACAGCCATTAACACAACTGTAAGCCTTTTTTGTCCAGCACAGTCCTATCCAATACCGGTCTACAGGTATGCATCAAAATAATGCCGGCAATATGGTACCCTATCTTATTCAGCTATTTACTTCGTGTATATACGATATAGTCAATCGGCCTTTTGCTGTTTGTTTTTCTAGAGCCAGTTGGTAGTGTAGCTCCGAAAATAAGTATTGGCGAACGACTCCGCGACGCCGGAGCAAATATCAATAGCAGTTTTGCCTTGTTTTGTCCCGCGCAGTCGTATCCAGTTCCAGCTTATAGGTTAGTAATCGTAGTTATCCTCTTCCAACATTCAGCTTAGTTTTTCACAAAACTTGCCAAAGAACATGTAAATTAGAATTGTACCAATCCATTTAGAGCCTGTCAGTAGTGTTCCACCGAAGATAAGCGTAGAAAATCGCCTGAAAAATGCAGAATCACAGCAAGGAAGCAGTTTCAGCCTATTTTGTCCCGCTCAATCGTATCCTGTTCCCGCTTACAGGTACTAAAAACCTTCAACTTGTCCCAACATTCATGCGATCAATTATTTTCGCGTAACTCTAACTCTGTTCCCTCAACAGAGCCCGTTGGTAGTGTGAGTCCGAAGTTCAATGCAAACGATGAGCTGAATATGGTTCGATCACGTTTAAGTCAGAATGTATCACTCCTCTGCCCTGCGCAGTCTTATCCGGTTCCAGTTTTTAGGTAATAGACAAGAAAATGTTCGTCAGTCACGAAGACCTAAACATTTTATGATACTTAGTCGTAAACATAAATCACCATAAAATGCTAGACTCGCGAAGTTGTTAATTGCTCTTGAATCGATATAATTTGTACCACGAATGGCGGCTGATAGAAATGGCCACTATCCCAACATGGTCATTTGGTTTTTTCTTCGACAAATAAGTAGAAGCCACTTTTGATTTTTTTTTTTTTTCATAGAGCCCGTGGGAAGTGTGAGTCCACGTTTGACATCAGGGGATAAAACCAGAAATGTCGATATCGACCTACATCGGAGTACTACTCTCCTATGTCCAGCTCAGTCCTTCCCAGTTCCCGCTTTTAGGTAGAATCGTAAATTGTCTTTTAATCCTTAAGCCCAAGCCTAAACACAACATTCGGACAAACATTTCTCTGTTGACATAGGGTTACAAGATCTGTTTTCAAATTCTACCCGTAGAGCCAATTAGCAGTGCCGCATCTCGAGTAGCCTTAATTCAAAAAGTTGGTATTGAATTTGTGCAACTCTAGATGACGACAGCCATTCAATGTCCATCGCAAGGTTATCCAGTACCCAGTTTTCGGTAAGAATCAGGACCTATTTACGAATTCAGGCAGTTTATATCCCCTAAAGGACTAGGCACGACTAACTTTAAATGTATTTCAGAGCCTGTAAGTAGTGCGTCACCTAAGGTCTCATCTCTTTCCAAGTTTGATGTAAAATCCTATCCCGAGAGGTCTATAATTGCTGTCCTATGCCCTGCACAAGGCTTTCCTGTGCCAGTTTTTAGGTAAACTTGATACAAAACCTTCCTATTCCAACATTCAGCTCAAATTCAGCAACTTAAGCTTTTCTAATTTTACATTTTTCCCATTTCGTTTAGAACCTGTTTCAAGTACGGCGCCAAAAATTCCATCGGTGAGCGCCAGACCGATTTCGATCGATCACTTAAGCAGCATCTCAATCTTGTGCCCCGCTCAGGGGTATCCAGCACCAAGTTTTAGGTAAACGTAGGTTCACATAATTAGTTCCCAACATTCAGGCGTAGGGTTCGTAGAATATTTTCAATTTTACACCGTTTCAGAACCGGTTTCGAGCACACCTCCATCGATTAATTCTCTTACCTATAAGCCAAATGTGATTAAACACGCTATGAGCACAGCAATTTTATGCCCAGCTCAGGGTTATCCCGCGCCTAGCTTCAGGTATGAAACCATATCCCAACATAGTTTTACCGCATGTCTGTCAATATCCTACTTATGTACATATGTGCGTTTGTAATCGAATTCAGAACCAGTCTCAAGCACGGCTCCCAAAATGCCAGCGCTTATTCAAAAGCCACTGGAATTACGTCAAACTCTTTCAATATCATTACTCTGTCCCGCGCAAGGGTATCCCGCTCCAGCGTTTAGGTTAGTACTTATGAAACTTGCATTTATTTCTAGAACCGGTTGGAGCAAAAGCACCGTCACTGTCGACTGATTCAAAACGCTCCTGGATCGAACGTCAGATAAATAGAAATGTCGTCCTCTTCTGCCCAGCACAGGCATATCCCGTCCCAGCATTCAGGTCATTAAATCATCTCTTATTCATTCCAACTGCTATAACAAGTGAAACATTCCACAGAACCAGTTGGCGCTAAAGCGGCCTACACACGCGCTACGGATCGAATGGATCGGTTGCGATTCAAACAGATCGTCCTGTGTGTGGGCTAGTTTGCTACAGATCGCAAGTTTTCAAATGAGTTTGATATTCTTGCATTCGGTAGTGTGTGTGTGGCGCGGTTGAAAATGTTGCGATTCAAACAGATCGTCGTGTGTGTGGCACAGTCTGCTACAGATCGCAAGTTTTCAAATGAGTTTGATATTCCTGCGATCGGTAGCGTGTCTAGGAAACGTCCACCCGAAGTTGTTAGAGTGCATCTATGCAGCCTGTTTATATGTTTATGATTGTATTTATGATTCGTATGTGCACAAATGTATGTTATAAAACTGTGAACATCGAATCATAAAATGAAAAAAGGCCATAAAATGAAACAAGCAATAAACACTCGCAGGCAATAGGCAATAGAATTATGAGAGCCTCATTCACATATTTGTGAATGCATGTATCTATATATGAATAAGTTGTTAGGATCAGAAACCACTCCTGCATCCACAGTGAACGTTTCTCTTTCATTATCCTTTCTTTCCTTTTTTCACACACTATATACACCACACAACAAAATTATTTTTTCTCCGCGATCCATCCTTACTCGACGGCGAACAGCGTGAAATGAAGAACGTATACCGATCCACAAGTGTGTGGCGAAATGACTTCAAACAGATCCATTCGATCCGTAGCGCGTGTGTAGGCCGCTTAAGGCGCCCACACTGGCCGTCGACACCAAATGGTCCGGCATTGAAAGACGTCAGATGTCTGATTTTGCCCTACTCTGTCCAGCGCAGGCATTTCCCGTACCGGCATTTAGGTAGTTCTCAAGTACATTTTTCTTCCAGACAAGATTTCCATTCTGACATGCCCTGGTCATGCTATTTTGCTCCTCCACGTTGTCAAAAAAATGTGTGTCAGTTAACTGTAGTACTAAAATGTAAACAGACTGAGCCACACCATTTTACCACCCTACCGAGCGGCTGGAGTAACAAACGTCTTCATTCATAACCCTTATCTGTTTCGTGAGTGTTTGTTTTCCGGGTATTTTTTGCTTGTTTTCGCGCACTGACAGCTGTCAGTTTAGTTTGTTTTCGTTCTGTTTCGATCACACTTGTGTAATGGAGTGAAAACATTGTACTCTAGTTGTCTCTCTTTTACGGTCACGTTGTGCGCATGGCTGATGAGAGGCCATAAGAGAACGGAATTGTTCTCTTAAGACATCTGTCAAATTTAGCAACTTGTTGCGTCGCCGATTCTCTTCCAAAGAGATGAATTTAAGTGTGAGGAAGAGGATGAAAAAGGGAAATTTTCTCTTTGATCCGGAGGGGTTTGTTTATATGGTTCTGTCACATTTTCCGTACACTTTCTTTCTCGTTCTCTCGTTGTTTACATTCGCTCTCACTGAAACCACGTTTCTGGGTCGACTTTCGATTACCGGTTTGCCTGTGAGGTTCATAGTATTTGTACTCATCCAGCAACATGTGGTCGGCGGCTGTGTAGGCCTGGATTGCCACCAGCAGAGAATCCAATCACTTTCGTTGTAAGCGAAAGAGACAGTGTGAATGGCGGACGGTGGAAAGAAGTAGGAAATGATGACAAGGTCGTTTAGTCGCTGTATGTAGTTGGTGTAGAGCCGGTTTGGGTCAAGCAACTTGTTGCAATTTATCCGTGATGCGGCGAGGCCTTTTTTGTCTCTGTCTGTTTGTTTTTTTTTTTCCTCATTTGATTTATGTTTTGTTTCTGTCTAGTCGTGTGGCGCACGTATGCATATATGCATATGTGTGCAAATGCCGTTTATGGAGTCTATGCTGTTGTCTTTCAATGGCCGCGAAGGGAGTGACCTTATCTCAAGGTACACAAGACCTATTGAGTGGGCGTTGAAGTTTTGTTTACGTTTCGGGGCGGTGGGTGAATGCACTCTAGGCCGAGGTTGTATAGTACGTGGGTTTTGTTTATGTTCAAGCACGTGTTGCACTACATGCCGACATTGATTGGAGTTGCGTGTAGCCTCGTTTGAGTTCGTCAAGGTCGTGGTCAATTGAAAGTAAAAGTCTTTGTGTACATTCAGGCAGTTCGATAGTGTTAAGGTAATTTTAAAAATGTCTTCTTTCTCCAGAGCCTGTTGGCGCGAAACCTCCAACGTTCTCTCTCGAATACAAGTCGATTCAAGTACAAAAAATCCAAGACTCAAGCTTTGCACTCCTGTGCCAAGCTCAAGCATATCCAGTCCCTCTTATAAGGTAAATGCAATTTGTTAGGCTTCAGTTGAACCACCAGGGTACCCTATCAGCAGTAGAATTGATTTAAGCAATGTGTTTCCTGTTTTTTCCAGAGCCGTTGGGTTCAAAAGCCCCGGCCTTTTCAGGAGAAGTAGCAACATTTTCCCACCGATCTGGTGTAGGTTCGACGTTTGCTTTAGTTTGTCAAGCTCAAGCATACCCCGTTCCGGTGTTTAGGTAAAGTTTTGATATTTCGTGCTTTATTCCAACATTCAGCTTAAATTGTACTAAAAATATTACTTGCTGAATGACTTTTGTAGAACCCGTGGGATTTAAGGCTCCATCTTTTCCCAGTGTTGCTTCGACGTTCACAATTCACTCGCCGCAACATAAAGCTATAGCACTTACTTGTGAAGCTCAGTCGTACCCGGTTCCAGTTTTTAGGTATTTGAAAAACCGGCTTTATTGCCTTCTCCCAACAATCCGCGCAGGCGCTCATTATTCCTTTCTTTTTAAAATTGTATTTTCTAATCGTCCTAGAACCCGTTGGTTATAAAAGACCGTCATTTCCCAGCGATGCCACCTCATTCAGTACTCATGTTGCAGAAAATCAGACGATAGCAATGCCCTGCGAGGCACAAGGTTACCCAGTTCCTGTGTTTAGGTAGATATGGTTAAATGATTCCCGAGCATTGATACGGCTTATATCCTAAGGACAGGCAGTTTTTTTTAATTCTCTTCATCCCTATATACATACATACATACTTATCAAAATCCTCTTCTTTCAGAACCTGTCGGTGCTAAAGCACCAACCTTTTCTTCCGACTCAAAAGGAAGCATTTTCATACGTTCAGTAAACTCGTGTTTTGCACTTCTCTGTCAAGCTCAGGCATTTCCGGTGCCATTAATTAGGTACGAATTATGCACGAATGTCACCTTATCCTAACGCTTCTACCTTTCTCATAATTTTTGTTAAGGTTTTTCTTAATCTTGTTATTTTTATTTTATTTAAGAGCCTATCGGCGCAAAGGCTCCCACGTTTGCTACGGCTTCGAAAACTAGCAGTTTTCTCGAACACTCCGGTAGTGATTTGGTGTTACTTTGTCAGGCACAGGCTTTTCCAGTTCCTGTCTTCAGGTAAAAATGTTTCAATGTCTCTGGATTGATATTACAATAGCGCTTACAAAATTTAAGTAGTAGATCAGTGGGGCTTACATCTTAACATTCAGGCAATACGTTTTTCGAATGATTAAACCTCTTTACCTTTTTCATATTTTATAGAACCCATGGGCTCAAAAGCTCCAACCTTTGCCACTGTATCAAAAATTAGTAGCTTTTCTCAAATACAAGGTCAAGATCTAGCTCTTCTCTGTCAGGCTCAGGCGTTTCCCGTTCCCCTAATAAGGTATACTGCTTCGACCAGAATTCAGATAATTACCGCTATCCCAGCATTTTTTTTTTATAAGATCCTTACCTAATAATTTTTGTTTTCAGAGCCAGTTGGTGCCAAAGCACCTACATTTTCGACCGACTCTATAGTGTTTTCATATATTCGATCGGTAAATCAGAGTTTCGCACTTCTTTGCCAAGCTCAAGCATTTCCAGTTCCATTAATAAGGTACGAACCTCAAGGTTTCCATCAGGTTCCAACAATTCAGCAGTGATTTCAAAAATCCCATTTCTAATAAAAATTTATTTAAATGTTTTTTAGAACCTGTTGGTGCTAAGGCTCCGACTTTTTCGACTGATTCAAGTTCGTTTACTTATACAAGACATATAAACCAAAGTTTTTCACTTCTTTGCCAAGCTCAAGCATTTCCCGTTCCTCTCATAAGGTAAAAACAACAGAATGACAGTACATGTCCTCACAACATGGCAGTTTATTTATTTCTGTTTCCTGTGTCTTACATGGAATTGTTTGTTTTAGAGCCGGTAGGTGCCAAGGCTCCGACATTTTCCACTGACTCCAATATTTTCTCCTACACTCGATTTGTAAACCAAAGTTTTGCATTACTTTGTCAAGCTCAAGCATTCCCGGTTCCGCTGATAAGGTAAAACCTTTTAATTTTAATTTTTTATCTGGGCTTACACAGTGCTGAATAAAAAAAAAAGTGGTAATATTTTGTAAGCGCATACTTTTTTCGAACGACATTTAAAAAGGAAACACTTCCAACAGGGTCCTGTCAAATAATAATAAACTTAACTCGATTTTTCCGTATAGAACCTGTTGGGGCAAAAGCTCCAACATTTTCAACGGACTTGAAAAGCTCCTCATTTATTCGTCATGTTGGACAGAGTTTTGCACTCCTCTGTCAAGCTCAAGCTTTCCCTGTCCCACTTATCAGGTAGTTTACATTTTATATTACTAAAATTAAATTTTTCTGAAACTTTAGAACCAGTTGGAGCAAAAGCACCAACCTTCTCGAATGACGTTACAAGCTTATCGTTTAAACGACGCTCTGGCGAGAGTTTCGGACTTTTATGTCAGGCACAGGCTTTTCCTGTGCCAATAATTAGGTAAAATTTATAATCCTGTCACCCAACATTCAGGCCTTTTTATTAGTACGCTCACGATCTGTTTTTGACTAGATATTCATTTGTTCTTAGAACCCGTGGGCACGAAGGCTCCAACGTTCTCCTCAGACCTAACGCTACAGGCTTTTAAACGCCCCGTGGGGGAGAGTTTTGCTCTTCTCTGTCAAGCTCAAGCATTTCCGGTACCGCTAATAAGGTGATAATCAAGTCAATAATTTTGGCATTTTTTTTTTTTACTCCCAAAAGTATATACTGTATGAAATTTTGAAAAGAACAATTTATAAATTTGTAGAACCTGTAGGTGCTAAGGCGCCTACATTTTCGACGGAATCGAAGAGTTTTACGTTCGTTAAGTCTATTGGGCAAAGTTTTGCACTACTTTGTCAGGCACAGGCGTTTCCTGTCCCACTAATAAGGTTCGTAACTTGGTATTTTAAACATGCGCTTGTTTTTAGAGCCTGTTGGATTCAAACCTCCTACATTTTCCAATGCTGCGAAGAGTTCGACTTATGTACATGCAGCTAAAGAGAGTTTTGGGCTTTTGTGTCAAGCTCAGGCATATCCGGTTCCATTGATAAGGTGGGGTATTCCTCACAAAAGTAGTGCACGTATATTTTTTGGTTGGTATGCGGCTCACAAAATCGTAGCTGAATATACTATAGGGAAGTCAAAGCCTAAAATAGGGGTTGTTTACTACTTTTCTATACCCAAGCACCTTGCACACTGCTTGCTGAATTGACCAAAAGTATTAACAATTTAACAAATACATAATTAATAAATTAAAAATTCTCTGAATCTGTTCTTCTTTCTCTTTTCCTTTCTTTCTTTTTTTAGTTGTTTATTTATAGTACCTAAAGCTAACAATAAATGAGCCCATGTGAGCAAGCAAAACGAGTAAAAAAAGACAAAAGCGGTATATTGTAAGCAACGATGAAAAACGATGCATTGGGCCTGCTACTGACGGACGGATCAATCACAGATCATCCACGGTAGCAGGTAAGTTGATTCAGTTTTTCTTCCAATTAAAATCAACAGAGTCAGACAACAAAGTCATCACTTTTCATTCAGATAATCCGCACTTAGCCTATGTTGCCCTATATTTGTTTTTTTTTTTTTTTTTTCGTTTACTTGTTCATGCTTTCGATGTTAACATAAACAAATTACTTGTAAAGCCTCGTTCACAGTTTTATTTGTGTATGGGCGCTATTGATTCACTTGCTGCTTTTTATGTGCTCATTAATTGTTGGCTTTAGATTAACCCTTAAGTTTAATGTATGTTTTTTGTTTTTTATTTGACTCATGCTATGTGAAGGGTACCCATCTTAATGTTCATCAAATTAGTTGTAGTGAAAGATTTCCAAGACTTAAATAAATAATTTATTGTTAGAACCTGTGGGAAGTGTACCACCGAGAGTATCCGGTGGGCGCTTACAAGAGCTGACAACCGTTCAAGGCGTCGATATATCATTATTATGTCTGGTACAGTCGTATCCAACACCGGCATTTAGGTAACATGTCATTGTATTTTTTGATGAGATGAATATTTGCCAGTTAATGCATCCTTTAACCTCGTCCCAACATTCATGTTAGTCCTTATTTCTGATTTTTTTTTTGGTTAAAACTCATTAAAGTTCTAATTCAGCTAGTTTAAATATTTAACTATCATATAGAGCCAGTGGGAAGCGTTTCTCCGACAGTATCCGGTGATCGCTTACAAGAGCTTACAGTCTCACTAAAGCAGGACTTTGCTATTCTGTGTCTCGGTCAAGCATATCCCGTGCCTGTTTTTAGGTAAAATTTAGGCATCTATTCCAACATTCCCTAGATAGTTTAGTAGAACGAAAAGATGACAGGAATATGCATGACTTTCTTTTAGAACCTCTTGGACATGTTAAGCCCCGAGTGACATCAAAGAGCATTGACCTGAAGGAGATACCAGTGAATGGTAGTTTTGTAGGACTGTGCCCAGGTCAAGCGTATCCAGTTCCTGTTTACAGGTTGTCTATTCAGCAATTTAGGATGATGCAGTTTCAATGTTATTAGCTTATCAGTGTTTCGTCATGCTCATCTTTTGTGTCTTGTGTTAGGGTCCCATTAAAGCGGCCTGGTAAGATGGAATGCTGCTTAACTTGTTAAACTGAAGTGCATTTATAAGTTTGAATGTAAAAAGCCCCTTTAAAATGTGTGCTTACATAATTCAGCAAAGTTTTTTCCGCGAGAATATTGTTAAGTTTAGCATTCCATTTTCTCACGCCACACATCATTTCATCCACCCATCTGCTCACAACCTATCTACATCCATTTTTTCTCCATTACAGATGGTACAAATTCATTGAAGGAACTACCCGCAAACAAGCAGTCGTTTTGAATGATCGTGTCAAGCAAGTGTCAGGAACTCTAATTATCAAGGACGCCGTTGTTGAGGATTCTGGCAAATATCTCTGCGTCGTTAACAACTCAGTCGGGGGCGAGAGTGTTGAGACTGTTCTCACTGTCACTGCACCATTGTCTGCCAAGATTGACCCACCAACACAGACGGTTGACTTTGGACGACCTGCTGTTTTTACTTGCCAGTATACAGGAAATCCCATCAAGACTATTAGCTGGCTCAAGGATGGAAAGAAAATCGGACACAGCGATCCAGTACTGCGTATCGAATCGGTAAAAAAAGAAGACAAGGGCATGTACCAATGCTTCATTCGCAACGATCAGGAAAGTGCTGAGGCTAGTGCGGAATTGAAACTCGGCGGTCGCTTCGATCCACCCGTCATTCGACAGGCCTTCCAAGAAGAAACTATGCAACCTGGACCAAGTGTGTTTTTGAAGTGTATCGCTGGCGGAAATCCCACACCTGAGATCTCATGGGAATTGGATGGAAAGAAAATCGCAAACAATGATCGTTACCAAGTTGGACAATACCTCACAGTAAACGGTGATATCGTATCATATCTTAACATAACCTCAGTTCAAGCTAACGATGGCGGTTTGTACAAATGCATTGCAAGTAGTAAAGTTGGAATTGCTGAGCATTCAGCCAAGTTGAACGTTTATGGTTTGCCTTACATCAGACAGATGGAGAAGAAGGCTATTGTTGCTGGAGAAAATCTGATCGTGACATGCCCTGTTGCTGGATATCCAATTGAATCAATTGTTTGGGAACGAGGTAAGACCTTCTCTTGACTCTCTGAATGTTGCTTATGAGCTATTTATAGATAACCGCGCGCTGCCAATCAACCGAAAACAAAAGGTCTTCCCCAATGGTACACTGATTATTGAAAATGTTGAGCGAAACTCCGACCAAGCCACCTACACATGCGTTGCTAAGAATGTTGAAGGCTATTCAGCTCGCGGATCACTCGAAGTTCAGGTTATGGGTGAGTTTTTTAAGCCATTCTCTATATTATGCTATACGAAAACGAATGGCTGACATCGTCATACGAATTAATCTGTTGTCTGTCTGTCTGTCTATTATTTATCACTTCATAATCAAATTTGTTAGAAATGACGATGTCAGCCAGTTTTTTTTGGAGAACGTCCTACATATATTCGTCGATTTCATCGTTGGAAACATATTCAGCTACGCGCTTACAATCGTCGATGGATATTTTTTTCGTTGTTTCATACAATTTCCAAAATAGTTCCACCGCAGATTGTCCCATTCGATTTCGGGGAAGAAACAGTAAACATGCATGATATGGTATCAGCAACATGCACGGCGAACAAAGGGGATATGCCCCTTGAGCTCTACTGGACAACAGCACCATCGCCCAATTCGGGGCGCAAACTATCGACCAATGATGGAATTTTGATTACGAAAACAACATCACGTATTACAATGTTGAGTATTGAATCGGTACATGCTAGACATCGGGCCAACTACACTTGTGTCGCAAGGAATGCTGCTGGTGTTGCTTTCCACACCGCTGAATTGAGAGTTAACGGTCTCTTTGGCAAATATTTTCTTTTGGTTTTTGAATTAATTTTGAAGTAGAAGCTGTTTTGTTTTGTAGACATTAAGCCCTGCCCTGGATTGTTTTGTTTCTTTCCATCACAACAATAACCCCCTTCAATTAGTGCTTCCGCAGATTGTGTCATTTGACTTTGGGGAGGAGAGCATCAACGAATTGGACATGGTATCAGCGTACTGTACGGTGAACAAAGGTGATCTACCGATTGATATCATTTGGACAAAGAATGGAGGAAAGGTTTATACTAACGACGGGATAGTTATAACTCGGAATAGTCAGCGTATAAGTGTCTTGAGTATAGAGTCGGTTAGGGCACGACATGCTGGCAACTATTCTTGTGTGGCGACAAATTCAGCTGGAGTTGTAAGACATTCAGCTTTGTTGGCCGTGAATGGTTCGATGCTTCTTTTTCTTAAGATTGTCTTGTTTGTTAACGTTTATTTATTAAAGACTCCCACCTTCCCAAAGACCTCAAACAGTTAGGAAGCCAATATTTAGACTTTGCTGAATACAAACATTTAATTTTACAATGATATCTAGTGCTGCCACAAATACTTCCGTTTGAATTTGGAGAACCCGTGGATGCTTTAGACATGGCTACAGTAAACTGTGCAGTCACGAAAGGCGACTTACCAATCGATATTTATTGGAAATTTAACGGTTATCGTATGTTCGGGTCAAACGACGGAATCCTCATAACCCGCAGTGGACAACGTATCAGTGTTTTAAGCATTGAATCAGCTAGGTCGCGCCATAGTGGTCGTTATACCTGTGTAGCATCGAATTCAGCAGGAAGCGTGGAACATTCAGCTGAATTGCATGTTAATGGTACCAAAGATCTTTGGTTAAAGTTTTTCTTTTCTCGTCATTTTATTAAGCATTTTAAACATTTTGTTCATTGCCCTCCATTCCTCTGGTTATCCGCCATTAGTTCCGCCAACGATTCTACCTTTTTCATTCGGTGACGAACCCACAAATACTGGAGAAAGCGCCGGTGTACAATGCATGGTGCTCAAGGGAGATGTTCCTATCACCATAAAATGGACATTAAATTCGCGACCAATCGTGACGGGAGAAGAGGGAATTACAACTCTTAAATTGTCAGCAAAAACGAGTGTTCTGAATATAGCTTCAGTTGAGCAAGATCATCGTGGGGTATTCAAGTGCATCGCAGATAATGCTGCTGGCTTTGCTGAATACAGTTCTGAGCTGAAAGTCAATGGTTGCTGAATTATGTTTTCTTTACTAAATGTTTTCTTTTCGTTTTTGCTTTGTTTTTTATCAATCCAAAGTTGCCCCACAAATTATGCAATTTTCCTTCGGAGACGAACCGATGAATACTGGCGATATGGCTGGTGTTCAATGTATTGTATCGAAAGGAGATTTGCCGATAAATATTCATTGGACTCTGAATTCAGCTCCTATAATCGCTGACGAAGATGGGATTATTTTGTTTCGAATGAATCCACGAACTAGTTCGCTGAATATCAACTCACTTGAGGCGAAACATCGCGGAACGTATCGCTGCATTGCGAATAATAAAGCTGGTTTCGCCGAATTCTCCGCTGAATTACATGTTAATGGTTAAAATTCAATTTTCAAATTTTGGTTTTCATTGTAGTTGTTATTGTTTGTTGCTTACCCTCCAATCAACCCGTAGCTGAATAACATTCCCTTCCTGGGTTTTCATATTTTAGTTCGTCCTCATATTTTGGCATTTAGTTTCGGTGATGAAGTTTTAAATATGGGCGATGTAACCAGTATAAATTGTGTAGTGCCCAAGGGTGATTTGCCGCTGAATATTTTCTGGACAGTTAATTCAGCACCAGTTTTATCTGGTGTGGACGGATTCACTGTGATGAAAATGAATGCTCGCACGAGCTATTTGAGTATTGATTATTTAGAATCAAAGCACAGGGGAATCTACAAATGTATAGCGGAAAATTTAGCTGGAAAAGCTGAATATGAAGCTGAATTACAAGTGAACGGTTCGTCTAGTATGAATATGAATTTACGAAAATATAATCATTTCTGCTTACAACTATAATCATACTTTTCAACTGCTGTTTCGCCATTTCCTCAAAGTTTAAAAAAAAAAAAATCTTTTTGTTAAAGTACCTCCACAAGCGTTCCCATTCTCATTTGGCGAGGATCCCTTGAACCGTGGTGAGACTGCAAATGTAGTTTGTACGGTTCCGAAGGGCGATTTGCCGCTCGAAATTCATTGGACGATTAATTCAGCACCAATTGTCTCTGGTGAAAACGGATTCACAGTGATGAAAATGAATCCTCGAACAAGTTATTTGAACATAGATTCACTAGAAGCAAAACATCGAGGAACTTACAGGTGTATAGCTATAAATTTAGCTGGATTAGCTGAGCATGCAGCTGAATTACGTGTTAATGGTTTGTCTTAGCCATATTGCGTTGTCTAAACTAACTATTAGTATATTAAGCTTAACTTTTCTCCAGTCTTCGCTGTTTCGCTATTTCCATTTACCTTTTAAAGTTCCACCGCAGGTTTCGACGTTCTCTTTCGGTGATAGGCCGTTAAATCGTGGCGAGATAGCGAGTGTTTTATGTTTGGTACCAAAGGGCGACCTGCCTCTTGATATTAAATGGACAATCAATTCAGCGCCAGTTGTAAATAGTGAAAACGGATTTAATGTATTCAAGATGAATAGACGATCAAGTGTGCTTAATATTGAATCACTGGAAGCAATGCATAAGGGTGTATACAAATGCATAGCAAACAATTCAGCTGGTGTTTCTGAATATAGTGCTGAATTGAATGTGAATGGTTTGTGTTGTTTAGAAAATTATATTTCATATGGTGTAGGAGTAATACATAAAACTACATATTAACAATCCCGCTTACCTGCTGTTTTGTCATCTTTTCACATCCGAATTAAAATTCGAAAAATGTTAGTTGCTCCTCAGGTAACACCTTTCTCCTTCGGTGAGGAGCCGTTGAATCGCGGCGAAATTGCCAGTATCACATGTATGGTACCAAAAGGAGATTTACCATTAGATATCTATTGGACCTTAAATTCTGCGTTAATTGTAAACGGCGAAAATGGATTCAGCTTGCTGAAAATGAACAAACGAGCTAGTGTGCTTAATATTGACTATCTGGACGGTGGTCATAGGGGAGTTTACAAGTGTATTGCTAACAATTCCGCTGGATATTCAGAGTATAGTGCTGAGCTGCATGTAAACGGTTTGTGTGAAAATAGACACAGTGTCGTAGTTTTATTTTTTATTTTTTTCCCATTGAATCCATCACTATCTATCCTGATAACGCACCATTTGCTTGAAATTCCGCCTCAAATTCAGCCATTTTCGTTTGGTGAGAATCTGTCGAATATCGGAGAGATTGCTGCTGTGTTTTTCTGGGTGCCGATGGGTGATTTACAGATAGAAATTCGGTGGACACTCAACTCAGCTCCTATTATCGCGGGTTAACATGGCTCTTCGCATTAGTCTTCTGAATATTGACTCTTTAGCTGCTGCACATGGTGGTGTTTACAAGTATACTGCAACAAATAAGGCGGGATCGAATGAGTCTTCTGTTGAATTGCATGTTAATAGTTTGCTGTTAGCTGAATTATATTTTTTGTTTTGAATTTTACTTTTCCGCTATTAATCATTTATGTGCTGAATTCGCGAATCATTGCGCTGAATTACTTTTTCATAGTAATTAGTCTCAATTTTTTCGCGTTATCTCTCGTTCTAAAGTTCCACCACAAATTCAGCCATTTTCGTTTGGTGATGAGCCTGCCAACACAGGCGAGGTAGCGGGAGTGAATTGCATGATACCTAAAGGTGATTTACCAATGGATATTCACTGGACACTAAATTCAGCGCCCATTATATCCGGCGAAAACGGATTTACTCTATTTCGAATGAATCCGCGCACAAGTTCGCTAAATATTGAATCTTTGGAAGCACGCCATCGTGGCGTTTATAAGTGTATTGCGAGAAACAAGGCAGGCAGTCACGAATATGTAGCTGAAATGCATGTTAATGGTTTGTTTTTAGTACTCACAGTGTTTTCTTTTTTTTTTTCGTTTTTGCGGTTTTAGTTCCTCCCCAAGTACTCCCATTTTATTTTGGTGAAGAAACTGCTGATATTGGCGAAATAGCTAGTACGAGTTGTGTTGTACCAAAAGGTGATTTACCCATCGAAATACGTTGGACATTGAATTCAGCTCCAATTATTAATGGCGAACATGGATTTAGTTTGCTTCGGTTGAACAAGCGAACAAGTTCGTTGAATATAGATTCACTTGACGCTATACATCGTGGAATTTATAAATGTGTAGCTACCAATAGCGCTGGAAGTAGTGAATTCTCCTCTGAGCTACAAGTCAACGGTTTGTGGACGTTCATTTATGTATTTGTTTTCTTTAATGAGTAGAATTTGTCGATGTACTTATCCCGATGCTGTTTCGCCATTTTCTCTTTATTTCTTGACAAATTTTAAAAATTACCACATATAATCTCAATTCAGCGGGTTTCTCATCTATTCAGCATCTATTCAGCTCCAGATATTATACTCTAGTGATACTAAAAAATGTGTTTATTTATGCAGTTCCACCCCAGATAATGCCAATCATATTTGGTGAAGAACCTTCAAATTACGGTGACAGTACAGCCGTAAATTGCGTGATTATAAAGGGTGACCTGCCAATCAAAATTGAATGGTCGCTTAATGAGCATAAAATCACCAACGAGCTTGGTGGTATTCGCATAATGAAAATGTCACCAAAGTTGAGCTCATTAAGTATTGAATCAATCAACGATTATCATCGCGGGACTTTCAAGTGCATTGCTGTCAATAAAGCAGGGTCAGCTGAGCAATCTGCTGAATTGCTTGTAAATGGTAGAACTAAGCGCTATTTTATTTCAAACATTCTCTTTTGGTTTTGGATTTTGTTCAGTTTGTGTTTTTTTATTTATTTGCTCCGATGCCAGTCCCACCTCATATCCTTCCGTTCTCATTCGGAGATGAGGCAACTAATCCCGGTGATAGTATGGGAGTGCAATGCTCAGTGACAAAAGGTGATCTACCGATTAACATTACCTGGACGCATAACAACAAAACGATAAAAAGTGGTGATTCTGATATTGTTCTCGGTCGTACGTCATCAAAGTCGAGCACGCTGAATATCGACTACATATCGGGAGACCACCGCGGAATATACGCTTGCATCGCTACAAACAGTGCAGGACAGAGTATATTTCAAGCGGAATTGACAGTTAATGGTTGTTACGATGGTTATCTTATTTTGTTATTTTTCTTTTTCTTCTGCTTCTTTTCTTTGCAACCCATTCCTCTGCAGTTTTGCCCTATATACATCCATTCAACTTTGATGATAAAGCTAATTCGGGTGATAGTGTTCAGTTGACTTGTCATGTGTCCAAGGGTGACTTGCCGCTGAAAATCCGCTGGACTCACAATAACTTGACAATATTCTCGCACATGGGTGTAATGGCCAGTAAGATAGGCGATCGGATAAGTTTGCTGACTGTAGAGTCAGTGAAGGCTGAACACATTGGCAACTATACATGCATCGCGAACAATAGTGCTGGAGAATATTCTCATACTGCTGAATTATTCGTAAACGGTTTGAAAATCTCATTTCTCTTGTGTTTTCGTATTTATTTGATTTCTGTTTAAGTTTACCTCCTACAGTCCTGTACCTAAACACATGAAGCGCGTGAAGTTCGACTTGCAATTGATTTTAATAAAGTATTTCTTTCATAGTTCCACCTCAAATTATACCTTTTACCTATGACGATATTGTAAACACCGGCGATTCGATCGATTTAGTATGTCAGATATCGAAAGGTGATCGACCGATTCAGATTTATTGGAGTTTTGAACGTTATGCCGCCGACGACTCACGATTCATCGAAGTACAGCCGATAATGCGTACGAATCGCATCAGTAGCAAATCCAGTGCGTTGTCGATTCCAAAAGCAACATCAGCCCATACTGGCACATATACATGTACTGCTTCCAATTCAGCAGGGCATATGTCGTATAGTACCAACCTGACAGTGAATGGTATTTTGTTATTTGAGTAAAAATCAGTGGCTAGCATGGTGTTATTTTACTTTTCCCATTTGTAGCTTTACAGTAGAATAAGATATACTTTAACTAACAACAGCTCATCTACTCCTATGTATCTGTAGTTCCACCGCGCATAACACCATTTCAATTTGGCGATGAACCGATGAATTTTGGTGAGCCAGCATCAATACAATGTACAATTGCTGGCGGCGATTGGCCAATGCAAGTTAATTGGCAATTAAATGAATACGATTTGCCAGAGCGTTTAAATATTGCTACAACTAAATTCACACGTCATACATATGCTTTAGCGATTGAGGCTGTTACTGCTGATCATGCGGGAAATTACACTTGCTTGGCGAAAAATTGGGCAGGGGCAGCTAGATACACTGCTGAATTAATTGTTAATGGTTTGCAGGCTTAATCTATTTCATTTATCATTAAATGTCGTTTTATTTTCTGGTTTTTGTTTGTTAACAATAGAGTGTGTGGGAGTTCAGCTGTTATTCATTGAGCTGAATACAAAATTTCTTATCTAGCTAATCATAATTTGAAAGAAGAAACATTGTTACGTCCAAATAATCCAATTCAGCTGAGCTGAATACGTTTAATAGGGGTTTTAAATACATATTCTCCATTTTGCAGTCGCACCAAAAATCGCACCCTTTGATTTTGGTGAAGAACCTCTAAATTTCGGCGAACCAGCTTCTATTCAGTGCACAATCTTAGGTGGCGATTTACCAATTGATGTTAGTTGGATGCTGAATAATGCTACAATCGATTCGTTCCATGATATTTCAATGTCGCGCATCGGAAAACGTGTTAATGTTCTTACAATTGAATCGGTATCTGGTCATCATTCGGGAACTTATTCGTGCCATGCGAAAAATCGAGCGGGAGTCACTTCGCATTCAGCACGACTTATTGTGAATGGTTTGGAGCAACATATTCATTACTCGTTTTTGTTTTCTTTTCCGTTTTAATTTTGGATTAAAAGTCCCTCCAAAAATCACTCCATTCTCCTTTGGCGAAGAACCAATGAATTTTGGTGAACCTGTCTCTGTTCACTGTACGATATCTGGTGGGGATTTGCCGGTATCAGTGATCTGGACATTAAACAAACATCCTCTAGTCCCCGATCTGGAGGTCTTTACAGAGAAACGAGGAAGGAGGATAAACAGTTTGTTTATTGAAGCGATCGAAGCAAAGCATGCGGGAAATTATACATGCATTGCAAGCAATTCAGCCGGAAGTGCTGAGCATTCAGCTGAATTAATTGTAAACGGTTTGTGTATAAGCTTATATGTAAAACTTAAAGAAATGTTTGCCTACTCTCCTACACGTTCTGTTTCGCCATTTTCTCACATTTTGTCGTCAATAAATTAAGAACAATACATTTGCGTATGTCTCTTTAGTTCCTCCGAAAATATCTCCATTCTCGTTCGGCGAAGAATCGATGAGTTATGGCGAATTTGTGTCTGTCCAGTGTACTATCGCCGGTGGTGATCTACCAGTCAATGTTACATGGACGCTGAATAACCATGACTTAGAGCCGTACCTTGAAATTGTATCCAGTCATCGGGGAAAACGTATCCACGAGCTTACAATTGAGTCAGTTTCTGCGAAACATGCTGGCAACTACACATGCATTGCTGAAAATAAAGCCGGACGTGTTAACCATACTGCTGAATTGAAAGTTAACGGTATTATTGGGTGTTTTTAAAATTATTTTTTTTTGTTTTCTTTTTTCTTTATTCTTCCTGCCCTTAAAGTCCCTCCAAAAATTGCCCATTTCGACTTTGGTGATGAACCAACAAACTTCGGTGAATCAACTAGTGTGCAGTGCTTGCTTACATCCGGAGATTTTCCAGTCAAGTTTATTTGGCTTTTTAACGGTCAGCCGATCGATGATCGTTTGGATATGTCTACGACGAAATTAGGAAAAAAAGCTTTTGCTTTAACGATAGACTATGTGACAGCTATTCACGCAGGAAACTACACATGTGTGGCGTCGAACAAGGCAGCATCTGTCAATTTTACTGCTGAATTAAATGTCAAGGGTGTTTGGCCTCATGATCATTTTCCGTTTCTTTGTGTTTGTTTTTTTTTTTTTTTTTTTCTATTTAGTTTGCTATCTATCCTACTCAATCCAAGCTTTCGTTTGTCAGTTCCTCCTAAAATAGCTCCCTTCGACTTTGGTGATCATGCTGTCAATTTTGAAGAGTCGGTTTCGGTTAATTGCTTAATATACCTTGGAGATCTACCTATGGATATTGGATGGTTATTCAATGGACAGCCGATAAACGCTTACACGGGAATAACGATCGTCAAGGGTGGAAAGAAGATTAGTGTGCTGTCGATAGATTCGGTGCACGCTGGTCATGCTGGAAATTATACTTGTACTGCGAAGAATGAAGCAAATACAGCTTCATATACGGCTGAATTAGTTGTCAATGGTTAAGTTCAAAGGAAATTCATTTTCCGTAGCTTTTGTTTTGATAATTATTCAATTTGGCTTTCTCCTGCTTAAGTGCTTACAAACTTTTAACACATATGAACACTTCACTCACCATCACTTAAAAGAAGACAAAGAAGAAATAACGATAAACTATGTGCTTACAATACTCAGCTCCGCCGAAGATTGCCCATTTCGATTTCGGTCAGGAACCAGTCAATTTTGAAGATTCAGTCTCGGTTAACTGTCTCATATCATCTGGAGATATGCCAGTGGATATCTACTGGTTGTTCGACGGCGAGCCAGTCAATGTATATGCCGGAATCTCGGTTATGCGCAATGGAAAGCGAACAAGTGTGCTGACAATCGATTCGGTTCATGGAGGACATGCCGGAAATTACACTTGTAAAGCTAAAAACAAAGCTGACTCTGCTGAATACTCAGCTGAATTAGTTGTTAATGGTTAAAAAAGAACTTAATATTTACATGTGTTTTGTTATTTTTATTCGATCGTTCATTTCACCCTTTTTTGTTTTTACAAAGTCCCTCCGAAAATCACTCCATTCACGTTTGGCGATGAGCCGGCGAATTTCGGTGAATCAACAAGTGTTCAATGTTTGGTTACGTCTGGCGATTTTCCGATCAATTTCGTTTGGTTATTCAATGGTCATGCGGTAAATGAACAAATGGATGTATCGACAGCTAAGTTTGGCAAACGAACGTATGCTCTAACGATAGACTACGTTAGGGCAAGTCATGCAGGAAATTACACTTGTTTGGCTTCCAATTCAGCTGCATCAGCCAATTACACTGCTGAATTGGTCGTTAAGGGTATCTCTTATTTTTATCTTTATTCAGTTGCCTCAGTTAAGATTTGTTTTTATTGATTCTCTTTATTTTTATTTCAAGTCCCTCCGAAAATAGCTCCTTTTGATTTCGGTGATCATCCTATAAATTTCGAAGAGTCTGTGTCGGTAAACTGCTTGATTTATCTCGGTGATTTACCTATGGATATTGTATGGCTTTTTAATGGACAACCAATCAATGCATATACAGGAGTGAGCATTGTTAAAGGTGGTAAGAAAGCTAGTTTGCTGACAATCGACTCGGTACATGGTGGTCATGCGGGAAATTATACATGCAAAGCAAAAAACGATGCAGATTCGGCGAATTACACAGCTGAATTGATTGTAAATGGTACAAAAGTGTGAAATTTTGTTCTATTCATGGTTTTCCTTAATAGTGTGTTCTTCTTTTATACCTGCTTACAAAAAATATAGTATATACCGCCCCTAACATTTACAACAACAATATACGGGAGTTCACGCTATTTCAGTATTTCAAGTGGTAAGCTGCTTAAATAACAACGTTTGTTTTTATTCAGCACCACCAAATTTGGCGCCATTTGATTTCGGAGAGCCGGCGAATTTCGAAGACTCCGTTTCGGTCAATTGTCTTATTTCATCTGGAGATCTACCAATCGATATTGAATGGTTATTCAACGGCCAACCAGTAAACATTTATTCAGGGATCTCAGTTTTACGTGGTGGAAAACGTACCAGTTTACTTACAATAGACTCTGTTCATGCCGGACATGCAGGAAATTACACGTGCAAAGCGAAAAATATCGCTGCGTCTAGTGAATATTCTGCTGAATTAATTGTTAATGGTTAATTACTTGTTATCTATATACGTATATTGTTTAATTTCTGTTTCCACCTGAATTCCAAAAATCCATCAGTTCCCTTGACTAGAACCTGCTGAACATTTATTTTTTCTGTATACAGTTCCACCCAACATAGTTCCATTCAGTTTTGGAGAGGAACCAGCGAATTTCGAAGATTCCGTATCCGTCACCTGCCTTATATCATCCGGTGATCAACCAATCGATATTGAGTGGTTATTCAATGAATATCCGATCAATTCTTACTCCGGCGTTACAGTCGTGAAAGGTGGAAAACGAACAAGTATTTTAACGATAGATAACGTCCATGCACATCACGCGGGAAATTATACTTGCAAAGCGAAAAATGTCGCTGATTCAGCTATACAGTCAGCGCAGTTAGTTGTTAATGGTTAGACCTTAGTAGGAATTTTCTTTTTTTTTTTTTCGTTAAGTTACATTTAGTTCGGCATAAACCCACTATCTATATTTTTGGGGTGACCGTTGGTGAATATTTGATGCTGAAAATATTGCTGAATTGATGATAATTCTATTCAGCGCATATAATTTTTTTCCTTTAATGTTTAACCTCATTTTGTCACACACCTCTTCACATTTACACATCATATTTGCTTTTTATAGTTGCCCCCAAAATAGCTCATTTCGATTTCGGTGATGAAGCTGCAAATTTCGAAGATTCTGTTTCGGTTAATTGTCTTGTATCTAATGGCGATCTACCACTTGATATCGAATGGCTGTTTAATGGTTATCCCATCAATTCGTACTCCGGTGTTTCGACTTCGAAAATGGGAAAGCGATTAAGTGTTTTAATAATTGATTCAGTTCACGCAGGACATGTGGGGAATTATACGTGTAAAGCAAGGAATCATGCTGCTGCTGTAAACTATACAGCTGCGCTGGTTGTGAATGGTATTTGTTGTTTGTAACACAATGAAGATCAGGTTTTTTTTTCGTTTATTTTGAGTTTATCGGTCCGATGGGAGAATTCCACGAAATTCCTGAAAAATTGCATGAAATTGCTTTGCAGCCAAACGCTTAAAGGCTTTCTGTGCTACTAACCGACGCTAAGCTATTCGGGTTTCGTGCTGAAGCTAATCATGAGTGACGTGTTTGTGTAGAGCTTTTTAATTGCTTTCAGGCTTTAATAATAAATAATTGCGCTTTTGTTAATGCTTTTTGTTGTTTATCGTGAATTGTTTAGTGATTAAGACTTACAGCACTTGTTGAAGTACAATTTTGATCGAACTAAGCCATAGCATTTCTACTTTTCTATAGATACTTTGTAAGCATCTCTTGTTTCTAGGAAACCCTTCTTCGATGGATCATCTGATGCAATTTTTTCTTAACAATTCAGCGCGCTTACAAAATTCAGCGCAAATTATATACATTTTTTTCGTTTTCTTTTATTTGCAATTTTATTCAGCTCCACCAAATGTAGTTCCGTTTGATTTTGGTGATCAACCAGCAAATTTCGAGGACACTGTCTCCGTCAGTTGCATCATTTCGTCTGGAGATATGCCCATTGATATCGAATGGTTGTTTAATAATGCAACGATGATTCTTACTCAATTCGGCGTTACAATCCTTAAGAGCGGCAAACGTGCCAGCGTGTTAACAATAGATTCAGTTCATGCTGGACACGTGGGCAATTATACATGCCGCGCACGCAATTCAGCTGGCACTGCCATGCATACAGCTGTTTTGTTAGTTAATGGTACTTGCAGTTCATCTTTTCCTACTAGCATTTTTCTTTCAATTGCTTAAAATATTTAGTTGATTCCAATTATTTTGTGTAAATCCATTCTACCCAGTTCCTCCTAAGATTACGCCATTCGACTTTGGTAACGAACCTGCCAATTTCGGAGACTCGGTAACTGTACAGTGTACTGTTTCTAAAGGAGATCTACCCATCGATATCATGTGGTTGTTCAATGATTATCCGCTGAATACATTTTCCGGGGTAACGACATCGAAGATTGGTAAAAAAGTCAGTGTGCTTACAATTGACTCGGTAAATGGCAACAATGCTGGAAACTATACCTGCAGGGCATCGAATCAGGCTGCATCCAATGAATACACTGCTGAATTAATAGTTAATGGTTATTACTTTCCGATGTTCAATTCATTTTTGTTCTCTTCTTTTTGTTTTACCTATTGTATGCCTATGCTATAGACAATTTTCCACACCGCAGTTCCGCCACAAATTTCGCCATTTTCATCTGGCAATCAGCCAGTCCACCTCGGACAGTACATCACGTATCAGTGCACGATCACTGAAGGTGATTTACCACTAAACATTCTTTGGACATTCAACATGCATCCAATCATATCGAATGATATGGATGTGGTTATTGCCAAACTTGGACGTCGTAGTAGCGTGCTGACAATCGAAAGCGTCACCGATCGACATGCTGGCAATTACACATGCCAAGGATCGAATAAGGCTGGGAAAGCTAGCTACACTACTGAACTAAGAGTTATAGGTCTACTTAATTGATTTCTATTTCATGTTTTTTGTTTTTATTTTAATTTTTTATTTTCTTTCTTCGTTCCCAAGTCCTTCCCCGTATAATCCCGTTTGCATTTGAAAAAGGACCAGCACAAACTGGTCAATACCTTACTCTACAATGTTCTGTTCCGGATGGCGATCTACCACTTCTCATTCGATGGACTTTAAATGATCAACAAGTTAGCGAGAATTTAGGCATCACCACGATCAAAGCTGGACAGAGAAGTAGTTTGCTGACAATCGATTCGGTTGACCATCATCATGCGGGAAATTATACTTGTCATGCGAAAAATCGCGCTGGAAGACGTACTTTTACAACGGAATTAAGTGTTTATGGTTAGACACGCTGAGTTGGCTTGCTAGATTAACGCCTATGTAGTTGCTTACTAAATTCTTTTGTTTCTGATCTCAATTTCCCATCTTGTATGTAAAACTACTGCTAACAGAGCTCATTCACAAGTAGCTTGTGGGTATTTCTTCTTAGAATGCATGAAATTGAAGAGAATTGCAATGCTTTCTGCGAGACAAAGTGCTGCATGCAATGCACTGAATTCCTAAAAAATCACGCACATAATACAGAATACAGAGATAGATACACAGCGTTTGGTAATATAGTTTCGTCATGAAACGAAACTGATCTACAGGGGTTTCGCTGAATATAAATTGATCTCTCTTTTGAGAATTCAGTTCATAGATACGTCATACATAATCACTGATCGTGATTTTCGAATAAAAAGAGCCGATCTATCCGTTATTCTCCAAACAGAAACTGATCACTGATCCAATCTACGTGAGAACTAAAAGATGAATTTCTTTCTATTGTAGTTCTGCCAAAAATTGCGCCATTCTTCCCCGGCTCCGACGCCTTCTTTCCCGGCGATTATTTTACCCTTCAATGCTCGATCATTCACGGTGATCATCCCCTAATTATCTATTGGTTCTATGACAATATCCGCTTGAATGACACCAACTCCGAGGCAATGGGTATCACAATTGCAAAAATGGGCTCACGGAGCAGTGTGCTGACAATTGAATCCGTACAAGGATCTCATGCTGGAAATTACACGTGCTACGGGAAGAATGCTGCCGGAGTTTCAAACTACACCACTCAGTTGGTGGTCAATGGTAGAGTGGTTATCTAGCGATTTTTTATTGTTTGTGTCGTTAATCCTCTTCCCAATAGTTTTAAGTTTTTATTTTCTTACCATTTTTGTATAAACTTTTTTTTTTAACACATCCTTATCATCCTGATTTTCCATCCATCCATCTAGTTCCACCCAAACTCGCTCCATTACCAATGAATAACGACGAACCTCTCTACGTTGGCGATTACTTTCAATTAACTTGCGCCGTTGTACACGGCGATTTTCCATACAATATCACGTGGTATTATAACGATCAACTGGCACAGAATATCGATGGTATTCAAATTCTCATGCACGGCAAACGAAGCAGTTCGCTGAATATTGAAAGCGTTCGTGGACATCATGCAGGCAACTACACATGCGTCGGTGCTAATCGAGCCGGAGAGTCTGAAGTCTCCACCATACTCTCCATAAAGGGTACATTTTCAGATTTTTTTTTTAGAAAATTTCAAGAAAAACAAAAGCAAACTGCATATGTATCTGCTTACTAGCATTTGTATTTTACTTTTTTGCTTAGATTAATTCCGTCCCTGAGCAATCGTTAACTGTTGGTGCATTGGGCTCTTGTTTACTACCAAAATGAAACAAAATCTAACACATCACGAAAACAATCTATAAAACATTTCACTGTATTAACAAATGTATTTTGTTTGTGTACAGCTCCTTGCTTTTAACATTTTCTTCTTCTTTTTGTTCTGTTGTATGGCGTTTAAATACTGAAAAGAATTGCCACAAATCGATCAGTTTCACTTCAATACGAATGGGGTCAATGGTGGCCAATCGGTGAGAGTTATGTGTATGGTAACTTCCGGTGATGTTCCGATTGATTTGTATTGGTTGAAAGATGATCAACCGATAGTGCGATCGATTTATCATAAGATCGATGAGTACACGTTGATGTTGTCGATCCGGCAGGTGACTATTAGTGATTCGGGGAATTATACATGTGTAGCGAAAAATTTGGCAGGCGAAAGTCGAAAATTGGCTACATTGAAAGTTAAGGGTGGGCTATATATCCGTTTATCTCTGACTTTCGTTGTTTTCTTTGATTTAAAGTCTTGCTGAAAGTTGTAAGCACACTATGTATTTGAAATGTACTGTTGCATAAACATACGTCATTTTGTGATAGTTAAAATATTGGTTGATTTTTTTGTCAGCAACATTCCCGAAGTTTAGATTTTTTAACAAATTTTGTAAGCACCAAGCTGAATAGATTACACGTACGGGAAAATCGCTTACAACTTTCAGAAATCCTATTTTAATGTTTAATTTTCCTGGTTTGATGTATTATTGTTTGTTTTGTATTTTGTTTTGTTTAAGAAATTCCCACCCTGGCTCCGCTCTCGCTCTCCGCTGATGTTAGTCACGAGGGCGATTATGTCCAATTAACATGTATTGTTACGAAGGGTGATTTGCCACTCACATTCGAATGGCATTTGAATGGGAAAACTCTAACATCCTCGATTGCTACGTTAATGAGTGTTGGCCGACAGACAAGTTTGTTAATAATTCAGCATGTCGCATCATATCATGCCGGTACCTACGTATGTATAGCGACAAATGCAGCTGGAAATTCGAGTCAAACCGCAAGTCTAGCTGTTAAGGGTATTTTGAGTTAATTTTCCTTAAAACAAGTGATTTCCTTTCTTTCGCTGGCTTCTATTATATTTCAGCCTTTTGCTAAATATTTTCGATTTTCTAATAATTCCCTGTTTTTCTGACCCACGACCAGGTGGTTTTCTCTTCGAACACGAGGTTAATTGATATATTTTTTTTTTTCCCTTCGAAATTCTTTTCAATACTTTGCTGAATAGCCGAACAAAAAGAATACTCTCATTCGGCTCAAGGTATTTGCATTCATTTAAGCTTATATTCGATTAATTGACAAATTCAGCAGCTGAATAACCACAAATCTCACATTCACTGCCAAGTGAACTCAAACTTTGTACATACATATCTATGTTAATTAATCATTAATTATTTGATGTTAGTTTTTAGTTCTTTAATTTATTGTTTTATTGGAAATATGATGAGTAACAGAACGCAATCATCTTACGACATACATATATTCGTACGTATCACCATCAAATCGCAAAACTTTAACCAAACTAAAGTGATTGAATGAAAACCAGTAAATAAAAGCAAATGTTTTCAGCATTTTATTCCATAACGTAATTCGAAAAGAAATAAATGTGTGAAATGGCGAAACAGCGGAGCTCCCACACAAATAACCCTTTAAACAAGCACTCCACACTATCATCCACACACCTCATGTAAACACCTCTAATATAATCCGATAAAAGCAAAATAAAAATTTCATCAATTCGCACACAAATCTTGCACCAATTGGCAATTGAAATCCACACCGACACTAAACCTAATTGAACAGCATTTTCTGCTTTATTTTTATGATTTTATTTGCAATTTATACGCATAACAAATGAGTTAAACAGAAAACTATTGTGCATTTTAACATGACAATGTGTCGTGCATTTCATTAATTCGAAAGAAAAAATAATCACAAGACAATTATCGCAAAAAAAAGAAACCAAACAGCAAATTACCCGCAAAAAACACAGCATCCTTTCTCGTTCCCGTCTAGCTCTGATCCTTTCCCGGCGCTTCCAAATATCCCACTCCCTCCCAGATCCCGACTTATTCCTTCATTCTTCATTTATGACTAAGTTTCGATCGAAGACTACTTGGAAGTTGATCGAGAAGATTTATACGGATTTCTTGGTCAATCTCCACTTCGAGTGCATGCTTTTATCTAATTTTGCTTCTTTGTTGTTTTCTTTTCTTTTCATTCTTACTCCTATTTATGTTGTCCAAAGACTTTTTAACTATTTTTTGTAATTTCTTTTTGTTGTACATTTTAATTTGAGTAGTATTTAAGCTCCATTACGTCTACAGGAATATTGAAGGACGCGTGACTCAATTTAAAATTCTACATTGAATTAGGTAATTGCTTAACATTTAAGTTCTTGTGCTATTTTTGTTTTTATCGTTGGTTGCTTATTTATAATCGACAAAATAACAGAGGTATTGAGAACAAACATTGAGAGCTGTTGTCGCTTAAAAACGAAAAAGTTGAATAGCAAACTACTCATCTTAATCTTTCCGGCGTATATCCTTTGATTAATGCTTGTATTTTTTCTTTGACAAGTGCAAGGCGCAATAAATATATATTTATACAAATAACGGTAGTTTTTTACTCTATAAAATATAATATTTTTTATTACCATTTTCATTCTCATGTCTGGAGAACGAACATTGACAGTTGTTGTCGCTTGAAACGAAAGAGTTGATTTGCGAACTACACATCTCAACCGCTTCGGCTTACATCCCTTGATTAACGCTTGTATATTTTTTAAACAAGTTCAAAGAGCAATAAATATATATAAATATAACGGTATTTTTTACTACAAAAAATTAAGTATTTTTTATAACCATTTTCATTGTCATTTCCCATTTTGTAATTAGAATTTCCGAATTGGGAGCCAATTATAATGTAAATAGTTGGCCGCAATTGCCAGATACGAAAACTTGTACTTATTTTATTGTAAGGGATACTGTATTCCTGTTTCTGTTTATGCATATAGTAAGACAGAGAGAGAATCGAATAAAAAGGTTTAGCGGTGGGAAATAATTTGTTTTAGTTTCATATTAGCATTCAAGTCTTACACATTGTTATTCGAAAATCATAAGTTTTTCGGAATCGTTCAACTTTTCTTAATATAAATTGTGGTCAGCGACAACCCAAAGACACAGCGATTATCATGTAATATTTCTGTGTCGAAAGTGGCCAACGATAAACAAAAAACAATGCCCATTGAATTATGTTAATACACAAAGAAATGTTTAATTTTAAATAATTGGATCGTAAGTAAAAATGTTCAAATACGAAAGCAAAAAACACCCCGTAAGTTTCGAAAATATTTTCTTCAATATTTTTGGTAGAGCTATCACTGAAATGGTTTAGAGGATTCAATTCATCAATATTTTTAATCTTTCATCAGCACATTTGCCTTGTGAATAAAAATGCTTAACAATGCTAAAACAAAATGAAAAACCATTTCACGTGATAAGTCCGTGCCGTCCGTTTAACAAAAAACAACTCCGCATGCTTAGTAGAACGAAAAATCGAAAAACAAAATTCCTTGGTTCTAATATATTACTTTTTCGATCTGCGAATTCAAATCTGCGATAAACAGTACCCCCAAGATGGATTTTGGAACCAACCGACAAAGCTTTTGCTCAAGGATCAGACGCTAAAGTCGAATGCAAAGCCGATGGCTTTCCAAAACCATCTGTTACATGGAAGAAAGCTGTTGGTATGTAACCCGTTCCAAATATGCTGCTGTCAGCTTATCACATTTTTTCTTAAGGCGACACTCCCGGCGAATACAAGGACTTGAAGAAGAACGATAACATCCGCGTAGAAGAAGGCACCCTCCTTATCGATAACATTCAGAAGAACAACGAAGGTTATTACCTCTGCGAAGCCATTAATGGAATCGGTTCTGGACTTTCCGCTGTCATCATGATTAGTGTTCAAGCTCCACCAGAATTCACCGAAAAACTACGCAATCAAACTGCCCGACGCGGTGAACCAGCTGTCCTACAATGCGAAGCCAAAGGAGAGAAACCCATCGGAATTTTGTGGAACATGAATAACATGCGCTTGGACCCAAAAACCGATAATCGTTACACAATTCGCGAAGAAATTCTCTCCACTGGCGTCATGTCAAGCCTATCGATTAAACGTACCGAACGATCCGATTCAGCACTATTTACTTGCGTTGCCACAAATGCTTTTGGAAGCGACGATGCCAGTATTAATATGATTATCCAAGAAGTTCCCGAAATGCCGTACGCCTTGAAAGTCCTCGACAAATCCGGACGATCAGTTCAACTCAGCTGGGCACAACCCTACGACGGTAACTCGCCCCTCAATCGTTATATTATCGAATTCAAACGATCACGCGCATCATGGGACGAAATCGATCGAGTCATGGTTCCTGGACACACCACCGAAGCACAAGTACAAAAGCTAAGCCCTGCCACTACATACAATATTCGAATTGTCGCCGAAAATGCTATTGGTACATCACAATCAAGCGAAGCCGTCACCATAATCACCGCCGAAGAAGCACCATCAGGTAAACCGCAAAGCATCAAAGTCGATCCAGTTAACCAGACAACACTCCGCGTCACATGGAAACCACCACTACGTAACGAATGGAACGGAGAAATTCTTGGCTACTACGTTGGCTACAAACTATCGAACACAAATAGCTCATTTGTCTTTGAAACTGTGAACTTTTTGACTGAAGAAGGGAAGGAACATAGCTTGGAATTGAACAACCTCAGGGTGTATACTCAGTACTCGGTTGTCATTCAGGCATTCAATAAGATCGGCGCCGGACCAATGAGTGACGAAGAGAAACAATTCACTGCCGAAGGCACACCAAGCCAACCACCAAGCGACACTGCCTGCACCACGCTTACATCACAAACAATTCGCGTTTCATGGGTTAGCCCGCCATTGGAATCGGCTAATGGAGTGATCAAGACCTACAAAGTTGTTTATGCACCAAGTGACCTGTGGTATGGTAAGTATCTGTTCAATAGTTGTCTGGTATAGGGTTTAATGGAGAGTTTTTGTTTTGTAGATGAAACCAAACGACACTACAAGCGAACTGCCTCCTCTGACACTGTTCTTCATGGATTAAAGAAGTACACTAACTACACAATGCAAGTTTTGGCAACTACCGCTGGCGGCGATGGCGTTCGAAGCACTCCAATTCACTGTCAAACCGAACCAGATGGTAAGTTCAGTCACTGAAACCGAATGGAATAGATTTCAGGTTTTTGTATTCGTCTTAGTTCCTGAGGCGCCCACCGATGTTAAAGCTCTAGTCATGGGACACGAAGCCATTCTCGTATCATGGCGTCCACCAGCACAACCCAACGGTGTCATCCAACAATACACAGTCTACTACAAAGTCGAAGGAGCCGAAGGTGAGCCAAAAAGCAAGAAGATACCCCACTATCAGATGAGTTTCGAGGCCAACGAATTGGAAAAGAACAAACCCTACGAATTCTGGGTGACAGCCAGCACAAATATCGGAGAAGGACAACCCTCAAAGAGTATTGTAGCCATGCCCAGTGATCAAGTTCCTGCTAAGATTGCCTCATTCGATGACACATTCACTGCCACATTCAAGGAAGATGCCAAAATGCCATGTCTCGCTGTCGGTTCACCAACTCCCGAAATCACCTGGAAGATCAAGGGTATCGAATTCACTCCAAATGATCGTATGCGACTGTTGCCCGATGGATCATTGTTGATCAAATCGGTTACCCGACAAGATGCTGGAGAATATGCTTGCCATGCTGAGAACTCAATTGCTAAGGACTCGATCACTCATAAACTCATCGTCTTGGCTCCACCACAATCGCCACAGGTCACACTATCGGCTACTACCACTGATGCTTTGACTGTTAAATTGAAGCCACATGAAGGTGATTCTGCTCCTCTTCATGGATACACTTTACACTACAAACCAGGTGGGTGTCCCTTATTTTTCTCATCGATCCTGACTAATTCGTTGGTGCTTTATAGAATTCGGCGAATGGGAAACGGCTGAAGTGTCGGTCGATGCTCAGAAGTATACAATTGAGAACCTCCTATGCGGATCACGTTACCAGGTCTATGCCACCGGATTCAACAAGTAAGTGCTTATTTCCTATTCAATGGCGCCCGATATTGGACTCACATTTTTTAGCATTGGAGCTGGAGAAGCCTCTGACATTCTGAACACACGTACCAAGGGCTATAAACCAAAACTCCCCGAAAAGTCACGATTCATCGAAGTCTCATCGAACTCAGTTAGCTTGCACTTTAAGGCCTGGAAAGATGGCGGTTGCCCCATGACCCATTTTGTCGTTGAAAATAAGAAGAGGTAAGTCGACAACTTTCTCTTTGTTTTTTTTAAGATCGTCTTGCTCACGGCTGGTTTCAGGGATCAAGCTGAATGGAATCAAATCTCGAATAACGTTAAGCCCGATAACAACTATGTCGTTCTGGACTTGGAACCAGCCACATGGTACAATCTCCGCATAACCGCACACAATTCAGCTGGATTCACAGTTGCTGAATACGATTTTGCCACTTTGACCGTGACCGGAGGTAAGGTGTTCTGTGTATAAGCTTATGAATATGCTTTTTTGTGAAATAAAAGAATTGCTTTTGTACATACGTACTATGTCGAGGATGGACAAGGATTCATATGAGGCTCATATTGAAGAGCGCAATTCTGGAAATTACTTTCGTTTTTATTTTTATTTTCCGGCTTTTGAGCTCACTCATGCTTTGTAGACGCTTGCATACTTGGCACATTTTATTTTAATTTATTTATTTATTTTCTACTCGTATTGGTGGCTTGTAGCTCGATAAGTATCTGTTAAAGACGCTCACAGCCATTCGGGGCTTATAAAGACAAAAGATATAACTTGCATGGTTCACTCACAAATATTTATATGGAACGTCCTCAACGACAGAGAAATAATGAAAGGACTACATGCCCCACTCATGTTCTTCTTCTTTTTCGCCGCTACAGTTCATGACGAACCTGGACCTCCCTTAAAAACTTCTCCAACTGGCATGGTCTTTCGCCAGCAGTCTCCAGATCCGCACGCCTACTTGGTTGAGGTCCTCTTCCACTTGCGTGGGCCACCTTAAATTTAGCCGTCCTGGACCACGTCGCCCCTCAGGGTTGAATTCAAAGACATTCCGAGTCGGAGCTGTGATTTTCATGCGCTCTACATGACCTAGCCATCTGAGGCGTTAGATCCGCAGACGCCGTGTTACGTTCATTTCGCTGTACAGCCCTTACAATTCACTATTGAGTCTTCTCCTCCCCATTTATGCAGGTCGGGTCGAAAATTGTACGCAGAATTTTTCTCTCAAAACGACCAAGGGCCTCCTCATCCGCTTTCGATAAGGTCTTATATATGGTCACCTTGGTTTTTCGAGAGAGGGCTCTGCTTCTCAATTGCCTCCCGGGGTCAAAGAAATAGCGGTTGGCAAGAGCTATGCAGCGCTTCGGCAATGATGTCATTGCTGCATGTCACTGCGGAACCTAGGTAGATGAAGGCCTTGACTACATCGCAATTATACTTGCCAATATGTGCGCCCTGGCCAAGACGCCGGCGGTTCGTGTCCTTTTTCGACGACAGCATATATGTCGTCTTGCTCTCATTTGCCGCCAGTCCCATTTAAGCCGCTTCCGCCTCAATGCTCGTAAAGGCCTCAATGACATCTCGCTGACTTCGTCTGGATTTGAAAAAGATGGTGCATAATCCAGGACGATGTTTAAAACGTCACACGATAGCAAGTCCAGATCACTGCAGCGTTTTCCAGGCGGGACTGTTGGCAATAAAAGAGGCTTTGTCTTTGCTGAAGTGGAACGTAATATCCACCACTGATATTCGCATTCTCTATGTGTACACATCAAACTCTAGTCTCGACTGTCGCAGATCTCTTGACGAGATGGCAGAATAGTTCAACATACAACTTATCTGGGTACCAGGACACAGCGACAGTACAGGTAATGAAAAAGCCGACACACTCGCTAAAATAGGAACGACGCTACAATCAATCGTGGCTGTGGGGGAGTACCCCTTACAACCATTAAGCATAATCTGACCAGTCTCGCCAGGGCCGAGACGAACCTGAGATGGACACAGGGACAAACCTGCGTCATCACCAGGCAAATCTGGCCTCGGCTGGACAGTCAACGCACAAGGAGTATAATCTCCCTAAAAAGAACTGACATCTACAAAGTCATCGGTGTCATCACAGGACACTGCCTCATTGGCAGTCACGCACAAAAACTAGGAATAGTTCCGAATGATTTCTGCAGAAGCTGTCAGGACGAGAAGGAGGTTGAATCCATTCACCACCTTCTCTGCGCGTGTCCAGCTCTCTGCAATTTCAGGAAACGTTACCTAGGCTCTTACTTCCTTAACGATCTGACAGATGTTCAGAAAGTAGGGATACTTGATCTTCTTAACTTCTTAAGAAGCACAAAATAGTTCCACGAATAGGGGGGTAAAACCCCCTCGTAGCTGCACAACGGGCCACCCTGGCCTATGTGCATTCTTCTCAACTCTGGGAATGCTACGACCCTACCTACCTTCTTATATTCTTTCGGGTTCGGCCGGCACTTGTTCCACTCATCTTCCGAATTCGAATTTAGCCTTGATGCGGATCGTTGTGAGGCCTTCGCTTCATGCCGGAAGCTCAAGACTTTTTGCCCAAGTCTTTCTCTAATAACAAATCCACAACTCAAGTGGATTTATTTTTTTACCTTTTACAAATGCGTACAAGCACGTTACGATATTTTCCCATCCAATTTTAACTCATCCCATTAAAGAGGACATTTTTATAAAACCCTTCTTAAATTAAATAATTTAATCTTTCGGATAAATTAAATTCTACTTATATGAATCCTTCTCCATCGAGTATACAAATAACAACAAAACATTTTTTTAGTTAAAAATTAATTTGAAAAAAAGAGAAAATACGAATTTACGAATTTTTCGTTCAGCCCGCTTTGAAGTAGAAATCATTGCTTTTTCATATTTCATTTGATTTAATATTCACATTTTACGTTATTACCTTCTTATTTAAATCAATTACCATTTTATTTTCTTGTAAAAACGAATTTGTTTTTTTATTATTCAGATTTACATTTTTCTTTCTCTCATACATGTTGTCTTCAAAATTTAAAATTTTGCACAAATTTTAAAAAAATCAAAAATAAATGTAAATACAGAAAATGAAATAAATAAAAATTGGCAAAAGAAATATATTTTTTCGAGAAACAAAACAATTCTATATAGTATTTAAAAAGAGAAGTAATTTTAATTTTAAATATATTTTGATTGCGTAAATGCAATTTGTTTTTCCCACCAAAATGTGTTAGCTAAACTGTGAGAACTTGAAACCAAAAAACAAAAAAAAAAAAAAAAGCAATAGCATAGTGTAACCAAATGTATTTTGTTTTTTATGTTTTTTGTTTTATTTTTTGTTTAGTTTGAAAAAAAAAAAATGTATGTATCCGTATGCATATACAGTATTGGCAGAAACGTATGCAACCAAAATGCATTTCTAAGTCAACAGTTTGGCAGAAATATTTTTTATTTTGAATCATATGATTTTTGTATGCTAACAGTTTGTTCTGGATGTGTCCTTTCGAAATGTGTAAATAATGTAGGCATCATTTAAAAAAAAATGTTCGCTTGCCGCACTTAAATACAGACCGTGGGGTGGCCATGGTGCAGTGGTTAACATCATCGGCCGTCGAGCGGAAGGTCTATGGTTCAAATTCGTTTCATAGCCAAGAAAAAGTAATTCCTATACGGAAAAAAGTATGCAACACAGTTATGAATGGAAAGTGACCAAACGTACTGCCGCAGGCATAACACTCACAGTATGTGGTCAATTGAAATTCATCCTCTGCGTATGCAATACTAACACCAAAAGTGCATGAACGAATTACTGAGAATTATAACCAACGCGAAATTTGGTCGGTTCTCGTCCTATGTAGGACCCCTGAGCATAGTCAACGAACATGTACGACCCAAAAACCACTGCACTCCGTTCAGGTTGTGTGTCAAAATATCAACCTGTGCGAAACTTTTCCTCTCCCTGTTATCTTCGCTCGCACAACGTTCAATACGTTATAAGGCCTTAGCGTTGAGTGCGCGTGTGACTCTAAAAAGAAAAAAAAAAAACAGACTCACCGGAAAATCCCTCGCCAAAACTAATCTTCTTCTTAGTGGGCGCTACAGTTCGGGGTGAACCTGGGCCTCAACCAACATGCCCCTCCATCTAGCACGATCTTTCGCTAGCCTTTTCCATTGCCGCACACCCAGTTGACTGAGGTCCCCTTCCACCTGTGTGCGCCATCTTAAGGGCGGCCGTCCTCTGCTTCTTCGTCCCTCGGGGTTGGATTCAAAGACTCTCCGGGCTGGAGCTGTGGTGTCCATTCGCTCTACATGGCCCAGCCATCTTAGGCGTTGAATCCGTAGACGCCTGACTAGGCTCATGTCGCTGTACAGCCCGTAAAGTTCGTGGTTGAATCTTCTCCTCCATCCCCCGTCTGCGTTTATAGGCCCAAAAATCACGCGCAAAATCTTTCTCTCGAACCGACCAAGGGCCTCCTCATCCGCTTTTGATAGTGCCCATGCTTCTGCGCCATTCAGCAGGACCGGGATGATAAGGGTCCTATGTAGAGTCAACTTTGCCGTTCGGGAGAGGGCTCTATTACTCAGTTGCTTCCTGAGCCCAAAGAAACAGCGATTGGCAAGAGTAATTCTGCGTTTGATTTCGGAACTGATGTCGTTGTTCCAGGTCACTGCGGAGCCAAGGTAGACAAAGTCCTTAACTACCTTGAACTTATATCTGCCTATACAAACGTTCTGGCCAAGACGTCGGTGGAGAGCGTCCTTTTTTGATGACAGCATATATATTTAGTTTTGCACTCGTTTACCGTCAAACCAATTTTCGCCGCCTCCATCTCCATACTTGCAAACGCCTCATTGACATCTCGCTGCGATCTACCTATTATGTCAATATCGTCGGCGTATGCAAGGAGTTGCGAGGATTTGAAATAGATTGTGCCTCTTGTATTGGCCAGTGATTTTTGCACAATCATTTCTAACACGATGTTGAAGAAATCACACGACAGCGCATCGCCCAGCCCAAATCCTTTTTTGACATCAAAACTATCGGTAAAGTGTTCACCGATTCGGATGGAGCAGCGAGCATTCTCCAAAGTCATCCTGCATAGTCTGACGAGTTTAGCAGGTATGTCAAAGGTAGACAAAGCGTTGTATAGCTCGTCTCTAATTACGCTGTCGTATGCGGCTTTGAAGTCGACAAATAGGTGGTGAGTGTCGACTTGAAATTCATTGGTTTTCTCCAGTATCTGCCGTAGTGTGATGGTGGAGTTCCCTGGCCTGAATCCGCACTGATAAGGACCTATCAGCTTATTTACAAAAGGCTTCAGGCGTTCACACAAAACGGCAGAGAAGATTTTGTAGGCGATTTGAGGGAGATTTATTCCTCTATAGTTGGCGCAATCAGAGGGGTCTCCTTTCTTGTGGATCGGGCATACGATGCTGAGACTCCATTCCTCGGGATTGCTTTCCCCTGTCCATATCTTACAGATGAGCTGGTGCATTTTCCCAACCAGGTCATCCCCAGTTGCCTTGAATAGCTCAGCGGACAGTCCGTCTGCGCCAGCAGCTTTGTTCGACTTGAGTTTCGATATGGCAGTCTTAATTTCGTCGAGGTTAGGGGGACGGAATTCTCTGCGGTCTTCGCCGATTAGGAATGGATCATTCTGCCTGACAGCGGTACATTGACTAACATCGCTGTTATACAGTCTGCAGAAGTGGTTTTTCCATAGTCTCAGCATCGACTGCGGTTCTACTACTAGGTGTCCGTTCTCATCCCTGCAGGCTTCCGTTCTGGCCTTATAACCTTGGCATGTTCGCTTAATCTGTTGATAAAACTTTCGAACGTCACGCCTGCAGTAACACCTCTCCAAATCCTCAATTGCGCGCTTCTCGTGCTCTTTCTTCTTTCTTCTAAGAAGCTTATGCTCCTCCCTTCTTTTTAACTCGTAGAGCTCACGAGCTGCTCTTGTTGTTAGTAATAGGGTTCCGTTTTACCTTTGGGTACGGAACCCTATTACTAAGACTTCGCTGTCCGTCCGTCCGTTCGTCTGTCACCAGGCTGTATCTCATAAACCGTGATAGTTAGACAGTTGAAATTTTCACAGATGATGTATTTCTGTTGCCACGACAAATAATAAAAAACAGAACAAAATGAATATTTAAGGGGGGCTCCCATACAACAGACATGATTTTCATCCAAAAAATCTCCTTGGTCACATACTGAACTAAGGTTAGTCGACAATATCCCACAAAACATCCGGTGTTATTCACCTTTTCACATCGTTGCTGTCAAGTAAGATCATTGATTTGAATTCAATGGACACTTTAATGATCAACTATATCTCATCATGAAGATTTTTGATTATCGAAGTAATATGCCGATAACCTGCCTGCAACCAAGATCTGTCATCATACGAAAAATGTGATTTAATGTGATGACTGATGAGGTAACATACATAGTCTCTTTCACATTTATATATGCAGATGGTACGGAACCCTTCGTGCGCGAGTCCGACTCGCACTTGGCCGGTTTTTTTCTTTCGCTGTATGAATCCTCCTGCACTCCTCATCGAACCAGGTGTTTCTTCGTGGTGGAGCCTTGAAACCCAAAACTTCGGATGCGGAGCTTTTCAGGGCTTGTTTGCAAAGGCTCCACTGCTGTTCTATTGATAGCGTGGAGGATTCAGGTGTATTGGAGAGCTTAAGGGAGACGCGATCGGTTAAAGGACGAGCGGTTTCCGGCGATAGTAGCTTTCCGACGTCATAACTTTGTATTCTTACTCTACTCCGCTGCGTTCGTGATATCCGTTATCGCATCTTGGCTACTACAAGATAGTGGTCCGAGTCGATATTAGCCCCTCGGAAAGTTTGAACATCAAGAATAGTGGAGGAGTGTCTTTTTTTTTTTTTTTTTTTTTTTAATAATTTTCGCGCACTCAAGGTCTAATAACCTTATTATGTCGGCGACACAGTGCGGGCAGAAGATAGAGAGGAAGAGGAATAGAGGAGATGCCGATGGACATTGATCTTAAATGCTTGCATGTTGCATTGAGGGGGGAAAACCGAATCCGGCAGGGAGTTCCAGATTCGTGTAGTTCGGTTAATGAAAGATTCTCTATATTTGACAGTACGTCCGAAAGCGGGCTTCAGAGTATATTGGTGAGCATTCCTAGAGAGACGTGTATTGCGGGAGAAATGTTGAGGGGGCGGAATGCAACTGGCTATTTCATCAGAGCATTTTTGGTGGTAGTAACGATAAAACAGGGAGAGGCAGGTAACATTCCTGCGGTGTTCCAGCGAGTCTAATGTTTTGGTAATGCTGGAGTCGCCTATCAGTTTTATGGCTCTTTTTTGTATTCTGTCTAGTAGGTGCAATGAGGTCTTGGAAGCACCGGACCAGACATGAGCGTTAAACTCTAATTTATAGATTGTAGCCAGATCTAAGGGTGAGAAATATTTCTTGCATCTGTATAAGAATCCTAGGCATTTCGCAGCATTCTTGGCGACACTGAATATATGGTCGCTCCAATTAAGATTGTGAGCAACACTCATACCCAGGATGGAAAGCTTTTCAGTTTCTGAGATGCAAGTGCCATTCATGGATAATAGCTGCGGGTTATTTATATGCTTTAACGACAAGAGACAGCATTGTGTTTTGGAAGCATTAAATTCCACTCTATTGTTTTTACCCCATTGGATGATGCTGTCGATATCGGAATTTAATGAGCTTTACATACGCTGCCGCTCATTATCTACAACCGAAGTGCAGGGTCGTAAACTGGTGAACGAATATGAGAAGCTGAGGGTACTGTCGTCAGCGAAGGAGTGAATTGGATTAGAAGTAACAGACAAGAGATCATTTATAAAAATAAGAAAGAGTGTCGGAGACAAAACGGAGCCCTGGGGAACACCGGCATTTACAAAGTGAGTATCAGACTTGAATCCGTCCAAAACAACTTGAATTGAACGATTCGAAAGGTAGCTTCTAATCCATTGAAAGAGAGACTCATCGATCCCAAAAGCACGCATTTTCGACAAAAGGGCTTCATGCCAAACCCTGTCAAATGCTTTCGAAATATCCAGTGCAACAATTTTGCTTTCACCTGCTTGGTGAAGCGAGTGATTCCACTTTTCAGCGAGATATGCCATCATATCACCAGTGGATCTGTTGCTGCGGAAACCGTATTGGCGGTCATTGAGGAGTTTCCGTGATTCAAGATATTTCATAAGCTGACGGTTAATCAGCGTTTCCATGACCTTGGAAAGAAGGGACGTTAGTGCAATGGGTCGGTAGTTGGAGGGAGAAGATGATTCGCCTTTTTTGGGTATAGGCTGGACAAATGCTGTTTTCCACCTACTCGGAAAGAGCCCAGAGGTGTAGGAAAGGTGAAAAAGCTTACGCAGTGGTTTTGCCAGCGTAGAAGAACACCTCTTCAGAACTATTGGGGCAATACCATCTGGACCAGCGGATTTGTGTATGTCGAGGTCTTTAAGAACCCTTGCGATTGTACGAGTGCGGAAGTGGATTAGCCCCATGGTGGAATTGACGCACTCTAGTACAGGCGGAGACAAAGTACAAGCTGACAGCTGAGAACTGGTTGCGAAATGGGCAGCAAGTAGGTTAGCTTTGTCTAAGGGGGTGACAGCTGGGATGTCATTGTGGATGAGCGTCGGTATAGACGACTTAGTTGAGTTTTTTACGTTTTTTACAAACGACCAGAAACTTTTGCTACCTTTGGGACATTGAAGGATTTTACGCCGTAATTTTTGGTCGGATTGGAATTTAATCCGTCGAATGTGGGAGTTGCAGTCTGACGTCGATCGCGATGTGATCAATCTGGTTGGTAGTCGATTGATCAAAAGACCGCCAGGTGCCTTTGTGTATATCGAGGTGCGGGAAGCGCGTACTGGCTGAAAGGAGATTTCGCCCCGCACCCGGTATTAGCATACAAAAATCATATGATTCAAAATAAAAAATATTTTTGCCATCTATTGACTTAGAAATGCCGTTTGGTTGCATACGTTTCTGCCAATTGTATATTATTAGTTTTTGTTTCTTTTATTTTTTTTTCTGTAATCACAAACGAAGAGTATATGAAAATGCTCGATTTTTGATTGACCCCACTTTTGTACCAGCTAGTGTTGTGGCTTTAATTTGAAAATTTTCATTTTAATTTTAATTTATTTATTGTCAAATGCACATGAACTAAAGTACATAGAGAACTGTAACGTGCCCGGTTAGAGTGTTTAAATTATAATTTCATTTTCGTTTGATTTTGCTCCACTGTAAAAATAAATAAATTATGTGTGTACTTTGCAGGTACTATTGTTTGTAGTTTTGCAAATGCAAAAAAATATTTTTTTTTATTTTTCAAACAAGCACAATAGATAGTGCAGAAAGAATATTTATTTTTTGGTGTCAATAGAAAGAGCATTTGTAAGAAAAACTCTAGCGGAGAATGGAAGTGGTGTTTGAAGGTGATTTTTTTTAACAGCGGATTTTTGCATGAAGCATTTTGCATAATTCGTAAAATAGCATTAAATAGATAATTTAATCAAAAGCCGATTGGCCGATTAGATGGATCCCATAAATACCGATAAGCAGTTACGAAGGCAGATTTGTAGTTTTTATATAATACCGAATGATTCCGATCATACGAAAAAGGTTGTGAGCTCATCTAGCTCGCTGAATAGCTGGCAAAACTATGTCTATATCTCTACCATCCAATCCCAACCATGCAAACACAGAACTAAAATTTTGTACTTTGTCCACCTACTTTTTAAGTGCTTATGTAAAAAAGTATACACTTTTTATGGTCCGCCATTTTTAGATCTTCTTCTTCTCAACGGGCGCTACAATTCGGGGTGAACCTGGGCCTCAACCAACATGCCCCTCCAACTAGCACGATCTTTTGCTAGCCTTTTCCATTGCCGCACACCCAGTTGGCTGAGGTTCCCTTCCACCTCTGTGCGCCATCTTAAGTGCGGCCGTCCTCTGCTTCTTCGTCCCTCGGGGTTGGATTCAAAGACTCTCCGGGCTGGAGCTGTGGTGTCCATTCGCTCTACATGGCCTAGCCATCTTAGGCATTGAATCCGTAGACGCCTGACTAGACTCATGTCGCTGTACAGCCCGCAAAGTTCGTGGTTGAATCATTTCCTCCATCCCCCGTCTGCGTTTATAGGCCAAGGGCCTCCTCATCCGCTTTTGATAGTGCCCATGCTTCTGCGCCATTCAGCAGAACCGGGATGATAAGGGTCCTATATAGAGTCAATTTTGCCGTTCGGGAGAGGGCTCTATTACCCAATTGCCTCCTGAGCCCAAAGAAACAGCGATTGGCAAGAGTAATTCTGCGTATGGTTTCGGAACTGATGTCGTTGTTCCAGGTTACTGCGGAGCCAAGGTAGACGACGTCCTTAACTACCTCGAACTTATATCTGCCAATACAAACGTTCTGGCCAAGACGTACATATATATTTAGTTTTGCCCTCGTTTACTGCCAAACCAATTTTCGCCCGCCTCCGTCTCAATACTCGCAAACGCCACATTGAAGAGTTCCGAGGATTTGAAATTGATTGTGCCCCTTGTATTGGCCAGTGATTTTTGCACAATCATTTCCAATATGATGTTGAAGAAATCACACGACAGCGCATCGCCCTGCCTAAATCCTTTTTTGACATCAAAACTATCGGTAAGGTATTCACCGATTCGGATGGAGCACCGAGCATTCTCCAAAGTCCTGCATAGTCTGACGAGTTTAGCAGCTATGTCAAAGGTAGACATAGCGTTGTACAGCTCGTCTCTAATTGCGCTGTCCTATGCTGCTTTGAAGTCGGTGGTGGTGAGTGTCGACTTGGAATTCATTGGTTTTTTTCAAGATCTGCCGTAGTGTGAAGATTTGGTCGATGGTGGACTTTCCTGGCCTGAATCCGCACTGATAAGGACCTGTCAGCTTATTTAGAAAAGGCTGCAGGGGTTCACACACAGAGAAGATTTTGTAAGCGTAGTTAAGAAGACTTATTCCTCTGTAGTTGGGCATACGATGCTGAGACTCCATTCCTCGGGCTTGCTTTCCTCTGCCCATATCTTACAGATGAGCTGGTGCATGTTTCTAACCAGGTCGTCCCCAGCTGCCTTGAATAGCTCAGTGGACAGTCCGTCTGCGCCAGCAGCTTTATTCGACTTGAGTTTCGATATGGCAATCTTAATTTCGTCGAGGTCAGGGGGACGGAATTCTCTGCGGTCTTCGCCGATTAGGAATGGATCATTCTGCCTGACAGCGGTACATTGACTAACATCGCCGTTATACAGTCTGCAAAAGTGGTTTTTCCTTATTCTCAGCATCGACTGCGATTCTACTACTAGGTGTCCCTTCTCATCCCTGCAGGCTTCCATTCTGGCTTTATAACCTTGGCATGTTCGCTTTATCTCTTGATAACACTTTCGAACGTCACGCCTGCAATAACATCTGTCCAAATCCTCAATCGCGCGTTTCTCGTGCTCTTTCTTCTGAGAAGCTTATGCTCCTCCCTTCTTTTTAATTCGTAGAGCTCACGAGCTGCTCTTGTTCTTTTATGCAGCGAGGCTTTATATGGATCCTGCTTCGCTGTGTGTATCTTCCTGCACTCGTCATCGAACCAGGTGTTTCTTCGTGGTGGAGCCTTGAGCCTTTAGGGCTTGTTTGCAAAGGTTCCACTGCTGTTCTATTGATAGCATGGAGGGCTGATGTGTATTGGATGGCTTAAGGGGGACGCGATGGATAAAAGCACGAGCGGTTTCTGGCGGTAGTAGCTTTCCGACGTCATAACTTTGTATTCTTACTCTACTCCGCTGCGTTCGTTATATCCGTTGGCGCATCTTGGCTACTACAAGATAGTCGATGTTAGCCCCTCGAAGAGCTCGAACATCAAGAATAGTGAGGAGTGTCTGACGTCGATCGCGATGTGATCGATCTGGTTGGTAGTCGATTGATCAAAAGACCGCCATGTGCCTTTGTGTAGACGGAGATTTCGCCCCGTAGCAAGATCAATCAGCCTGTATCCGTTATCGGTTGTGGTGTCGTGTAGGCTATGTTTGCCGATGACTCGTTCAAAAATGCTTTCCTTACCCAGCTTAGCATTGAAGTCTCCTAGTACAATTTTGATGTCATAGTTGGGAGGGACATTGGGCATACGCTCTGTCTAGGAGATCGTAGAACTCATCTTTGGCGGAGTCATCCTTGTCTTCCGTGGGGGCGTGGACGCAGATCATGCTGATGTTATAAAATGTAGCTTTGATACGGATTGTTATGAGGCGTTTGCTCACATGCCGAAAGCTTAGGACTTTTTGCCTTAGTCCATCTCGAAAAACAAACCCGCATCCGAACAATCGTTGTCGTCTCTCTTTATAGCAGTCGCCGTATTAAATATCGCAGTTTTTCATCCGTTTTATACCCGGCCCATTCCATCGCATTTCCTGGATGGCGGTTATGTCCGCTTTATAGCGGTCTAGGGCATCCGCAAGTTGTTCGGCTGTTATTCTCTTCTTTACGTTTCTGGATTTTTGTGTTGTTGTTAACGCACTTCAGGATTCGATCGGCAGTGAATGAATGGATTAGCAGGCCGTCCAAGGTTTTGACTTTTGAAAAAGCGACGTACGTTAACAAAGCCGAATATTCCGTGTGACCAATGTCAACGACGGCCTTGGATAGCGTGATGCCTTGGCTTCGATGCACTGTGATGGCATATGCGAGCAACAACGGGATTTGCTTGCGTGTGCACGACAGATCATCGTGCATGAACGACGCAACTTGCGGTACGATGGGAACGCAGCCATACGTGCAGGTTGGCCCTGTATATGTCGGGAACTTTACCAGAACGCACAATGGCAGACGGGAGTAGTAGATGTCGTCACTAGGTTCGTAAACTATGTCCACTACTTCCCCCACCGTATCGTTACACAAGCCTTTACCGGTCCACGAATTCGATCGAAGCACGACGACGGAGCCTGTAACGAGCCATAGTTCAGCAGGAAACGATGCTGTGTCGTCGCCTGCTGTGCGTCCCACGGCGTTGTTGTGCTTGGCTCGGATCAATGCCACTGGTTGTTGCGAATCCGCCAGACGCTCGTAATTAAACAATCTGACCTCCGCTTTGTTGGCCATTATGCGAACGACAGATTCAAAGCCCGGAATATTGAAGGCTTGGGTCACATGTTGCTGGAATAAGCTAACCTTTTCATTTGTAGATTCGCCGCGAGAGAGCATTGCGAAACCCTTGTTGCTCGTTTCCGGGCTGACGCATGATTTCGCGGAGTGTGAAGCAAGTGTCCATATGGGTGTAGACGAACTTTGCGGCAAGAGCTTCTGAGTTGTCGGGATGCACGTTGGCGTAGAGTGCTTTGTCCATCACGGGGTCCAGCTGAGAAAAGGCACCGCACAAGTATACAATGAGGCCACCGAACGCTTTTAGCCTGCCACAAATAGACACATGTAGACTTACTGAAGTCGATGAGTACTTTGCCGAAGTCTTGTTTCTGATACGGAGGTAGTGTAAGAATACAGCTGAGGTTGTGGATAAGGATCGAATTCTTGCTCCGTATCGAACTAATATGTTTTCTGAGCTTGTGCACAATGAAGTATCAAACGAATGCCTAGTACTAACCACGCTAATGCAACGTCGGGGAACTATTTCGTAAAATAATGGCGTGAACTTGGCTCTCAAAACTTGATTGAACCTGCGTGCGGTAGAAGTTTCAATGAGTTTGGACATTTTCGTTAGTTTTTTGGACATGGTGCGACTATGGTTAGGTTATAAGACATGAGACCATTTCGATGAACTGAACGCCCCATAGATGCATGTGCATGCAAAGTTTCGAGACGATCGGACATTAGGTTCGTGAGTTATGCGTGAACATCCGCTTTTTCATTTGAGCCGAGCAGAGAGAATCCTTCTTCGTCCCAATTTCATATGTATTTTACATATAGCTAACTGGGTCGTTCTAACTTCTTACTTACTTATCAGGCCTGCGATCCGTGGAGGATCTGAGCCTGAGCTATAGCTGCCTTCCATCCTTGACGGTCCCGGGCACGCTGCTTCCAGTTGTCAAGACCAAGATATCTTACATCCGCGATTACTTGGCCTTTATACCGGAGGTTCGGTCTTCCTCTTCTTCTCGAACCAGGAGGCTCGGAGTCGAAGACCCTCTTAGCTGGAGCGTTGATGTCCATGCGCTCGATGTGGCCGAGCCAGTGTAGTCGACGGATCCTTGCTTTCCGGACTACATCCATATCTTGGTACAGCTCGTAGAGTTCGCGATTGTGTCTTCTTCTCCATTCACCTTCCTCACAGACAGGACCAAATATCCGGCGCAGAATTTTTCATCGAAAGAACCCAAAATCAGCTCCGCTGTCCTGCTTATCGTCCAGCTTTCGGCTCCGTACAGCAAGACTGGCAGAATGAGCGTTTTGTAAAGCATGACTTTGGTCTTTCGAGTGAGGAGTTTTAACCCAAGTTGTTTGGACAAGCCGAAGTAGCAGCGGTTGCCAAGGGCGATTCTATGCCGGATCTCCACTGTGGTGTCATTTGTGGAATTTACGTTTGCCCTGAGGTAGACAAACTCCTTAACTACCTCGAAATTGTAGCATGTCAATTGTTATATTTTGTCCCAGATGGTGAGCGACGGATTGGTTTTTGCTTGACAGCATGTATTTCGTTGTATCCTCATTGATCTTAGGACCAACTCGTTTCGCCTGTTCTTCAATCGCCGTGAATGCTTCCACAATGCCACGGCGAGAACACGCGATGATGTCGATATCATCCGCGTATTCTAGCAGCTGGATGGACTTGTAAAAGATAGTGCCTTCCCTGTTGACGCCTGCCCGTCGCACTATCTGCTCCAGCACCAGGTTGAAGAAGTCACATGACAGCGCATCTCCTTGCCGAAATCCGGTGCATGTTTCGAATGGTTCCGAGGTCCCAGAACCGTGTTGCACGGTGCATCGCGTATTTCTTAGCGTGGCGCGACACAACTGGATCAGTTTTACCGGGATCCCGAATTCGGCCATCGCCCCAAACAGTTCTTCACGATGAATGCTGTCGTATGCGGCTTTGAAATCGATGAAAAGATGGTGTGTATCGATTCGAAACTCGTTGGTCTTTTCCAGGATTTGTCGAAGTGTGAAAATTCGGTCTATAGTTGATTTGCCGGGCCGGAAGCCGCACTGGTAGCTGCTGATTAGTGCGGTGCAAAATGGTTTTAGACGTTCACACAATACGCTGGACAGGATCTTGTATGCGACATTGAGCAGGGATATACCTCTATAGTTCCTGCAAGAGGTAGGATCGCCTTTTTTGTGGATGGGGCATATAGAGCTGGCATTCCAGTCGTCGGGCATGCTTTCATCTTTCTCTGCAGATGATCTGGTTCATGCTCCCTACCAGAACATCGCCGCCAGCCTTGAAGAGCTCTGATGGCAAGCCATCTGAGCCTGCGGCCTTGTTGTTCTTCAGCTTCTGAATAGCTGTGCCGACTTCTTCGATGCTGGGTGGGAGGACTACTTCAGCGGCTGGAGTTGGGATTTCCTCGGTCCCTACCACTCTCTCTTGGTCATGCTCGTTAAGCAGCTGCTGGAAGTGCTGCTTAAATACATCCACTGTTCCCTGCGGGTCGGTGACAAGATTACCCTCGCAGTTTCGAAGAGCCAGGGTGCCCTTTTTGAAGCCTCCTGCAAGGCCTTTGGCTTTCTTGTAAAAGGCTCGTATTTTATGTTTATCCCTAGACTCCTCGATATCCTTGAACTGGGAGGCTGCGAGGATTCTTTTCTTTTGTCGCAGTCGTTTTTTAACCTCCCTTCTTCTGGCTCGGTACTCTTCTTGCGCTGCCTTGGTTTTCCTCTGCTGCGCCTTTTGGTACGCCTCGTCGGTTGCTGCCTTTTTCTGCTCACACTCGCCATCATACCACGGGTTTCTTGTCGGGGGTGGTAGGTATCCTAAGGTGGCTACTTCCTGAATGGCTGAGCGGCAATGCAGCCACATATTATTGGCATTTGTGTTCGACGTAGGCATACCGTAGAGTCTTTCGCTCAGCTGCTCCCTGTAGACTCTGGCAACCTCCGGTGTGCTCAGGCGCCCAATGTCGAACTTCCTCCTGATGGGCTGGTGCAGCTTTCTGACATTGGACACGCGAGCTCTGAATTTTGCTGCTACGAGGAAGTGGTCAGAGTCGACATTTGCCCCTCTGAATGTTCGCGCATCCAGGATGTCTGACGAGTGCCTTGCGTCAGTGAGCACATGGTCGATTTGGTTGGCGGTTCGACCGTCCGGAGATCGCCAGGTTGCTGTGTGGATTCGCTTGCGACGGAATCTTGTGCTGCTTATCACCGCACCGGTCGTTCTAAAGGACCTTATAATTTCTGATCCTTCCATGATACCTGCGGATGAGGCAAATAAAAAAAAAATCATCTTCAAATGCCTGCGGTTCGATTTAAATTGAAAAAGATTTACATCAATGTACATGCACATACGAATAAGTAAAAAAAATATTAAATACTGTTTTAGTTTTATTATTTTATGTTTTTTTTATTTATTTAAAGAACATTGAATTTATTTAACTTAGAACACATAATTAAATTGATTTCGATTTTTTATTAATTGCAATTGAAAGTAATATAGCATATTTTATTTTAAACTATTATGGGGAAATTTAAAAATTTAAATCAATCGCAATAAAAAAAAAAAAAAAAAAAATAGAAAACTTGTTCCTGAAACAACCAAAGTTACTTTGAAAAGAAATAATGACAATCATCTTGACAGAATTAGTTGAGTTTTAATAAAATTTCAATTAATTTTTTTCGTAGTTATTGGTTTCGTTAAAAGAAAAATTTATTTTCTTCGTTATATAAAAAATAATCACAAAAAAAAAACAAAAAGGAAAACGATAATGACATTTACGTATTTACTTAGAGGAGTTCAAGGAGAAATTCTTTTACAAATTAAGTTTTGTTATTTGCTATAAATATATATAATTTTTTTCTTACCAACCTAACCATCGTTAACGCTGTTCTTTCTTAGAGGTTACGATTTATAAATTATTTATTTGTATATTTTTCTTATTTGTGGTTGACTCGTAGTCTTTTCTTGAAGTTAAAACTTAAACGAAAAACAAATTGCATTCAATAATATCTAGTAATTCAATTAAACTAAATACTTTTAATATTAATTTAATTAAAATTTAAACAAACAGTTTTGTTTATTATTCAGTAAACAAAAAATGAAAAAGGGACATTATTTCAAACGTTACTTAAACATCGTCGAGAGCAGGCGAAATTAATGTAGGGGCATAATGTATGACTAATAAAAAAAAAAGTTGAATGATGTAATTTATTATATTTGTAATGTAAAATACTCTTGCAATGGAAATATTTAAAAAAGAACTTGATTTAAAAAAAAAAATTGGTGCGAAGTTAAATTAGAGGCAGTACAGATTTTTTTGATATTTATTTATTTATATTTTTGATATTTACTCTTTATATTCAGGCTTATTATGAATTTCGCCCGAACAAAATTCCGCTCGAAATATTTTTATTCGCCCGAAATACGTAAAGGTTATTGTGAATTTCACCCGAACAAAATTCCACTTCGAATCAGCTGTCACATTTCGAACAACGTTTGATTTTGACAAGTAGTGTGAAATGCAAGTTGAACAAATAACTGCAAACATAAGCAGCTTTTATAAACTTGAATTTAATTTAAAATGCACAGCATAGCCATTAGGATTTTATCTGTCGACCTCCAGAACGGACCTCTAAACTCACACTTTCCGGGCAGTAGTGACTCGGCTGTGACACCCCCTCAGGTCATCCAGCCGATGACATCCTCCCTCGAACGTGCACCCAACCTGGTTACCAACAACAATGTCCTATGGGCCGTAAAAAGCTTTGAACCCTGCAAGTCCCCAGGACCGGATGGTATCATACCAGCTGAGCTCCAGCGGGTAGCAGATATCATCCTCCCCTGGCTTGTAGTCATATACAAGAGTTGCTATTTACTATTTACTATTTATTTCGATAATAAATAAAACTTAAATTGTAAGATCATATATACAGTGGCCGACAAAAGCCTACGTACGGTACCTATTTCTTCTGTTTGACCAATCGATCATAATTATGAGAAAAAGCAATAATGCAGTTTTGTTCTAAATCCTTTTCTAATAATACGTAACAAAAATAAACTTTTTTTAACATTAACTTAACAAATTATTCACAAAAAAACGAAAAAAAAAAACATTGACAAAAATCTACCTACGACTTAAAAATTAAGAGAAAACACTTCAACAGGGCACTTAAAATGTTTGTTAACCGAAGTTAGTGCTTCGTTGATCTGCCATCAGCATCTATAATGGCTTGCAAGCGTCTAGGCATTGAGTTCACTAAATTTTCGGTACTAGTGGGGGATACTCGGTTCCATTCTTCTTCAAGCTTCTAATAACATGCTTTCTTTCCTTGCGATCCAAAAGTTCCCATATGTGTTCAATAACATTTAAATCTGGACTCTGAGCAGGTGTGTTCAGTTGACGTGGGGCATGATATAGAAGCGAGTGCTTAAGGACATGAGGGGTTCGCTTTGGATCGTTGTCTTGTTGGAATATCCAGCATCCCAAACCAGCACATGGCCGCCACCATGCCTAACCGTCGGTATTAAGTTTTTCGGGTCTATTGCTGTGTTGATTTTTTCCACACTTTAGCCATCGCTTCCAAACAAAACCCTGTTCCAGAAATCGATTCCTTCATTAATGTGCTTTCGCTTTTTACGTGGGGTTCTGCTATAGAAACCATTACAATTAAGTGTTGTTTGAATTGTTCGTGGATGCACGATCTTATTAGATGTTATTACTATCCTTTTGGCTAGCTTAATCGCACCTATTTTGGGATTTTTGTTAACTTCTTTTAAAAGAAAAGATACATTTCGGCGGTTAAGTTTTTTCGGACGTCCACTACGTGGCTTATTTTCCACACTATTATGTTTACAAAAGTTATCAGTTATTGTTTGAACAGTCGATTTACTTAAATTCAATAATTTAGATATATGTATCTCCAAGAGTTTTTTTTTTTTTCGTTTCTGTATTTCACGGCTAAGTTTCGCACATCGATTGAAATTTCTTTTCGGGGATCCATTTTCGCAGCTGTACCTTTCTCAAAACTGTCTGACCTACAACTTAACCCAATCCGCCCGGAACTTTACACAAACAGAAAAGCCAAAACAAAATAAGCGGGAGTTTACTCTTAAGCGGCCCACAGACAGGCTACGGATTGAATGGATCTGTTTGAAGCCATTTCGCCACACACTTGTGGATCGGTATACGTTCTTCATTTCACGCTGTTCGCCGTCGAGTAAGGATGGATCGCGGAGAAATCCTTGTTGTGTGGTGTTTATTTGTGTGAAAAAAGAAAAGAAAGGATAGGAAAGGAGTGTGATTTCTGATCCTGATTACCTATTCATATATAGATACATGCATTCACAAATATGTGAATGAGGGTCGTCTCATAATTCTATTGCATATTGCCTGTGAGTATTTATTTCTTGTTTCATTTTATGATTCGATGTTCACAGTTTTATAACATACATTTGTGCACATACGAATCATAAATACAATCATAAACATATAAACAGACTGCATAGATGCACCCTAACAACTTCGGGTGGACGTTTCCTATACATCGTCAACCGCGCCACACACACGCTACCGATCGCAAGAATATCAAACTCATTTGAAAACTTGCAATCTGTAGCAAACTACCCCACACACACGACGATCTGTTTGAATCGCAACCGATCCATTCAATCTGTAGCGTGTCTGTGGGCCGCTTTACTATACAGTAGCACAGGATAGCATAAAGCATGCCTTGCCGGCCCGTACGTAGACTTTTGTCAATGTTTTCTTTTCGTTTTTAGGGTTCCATACCCAAAGATAAAACGGAACCCTATTACTAAGACTTCGCTGTCCGTCCGTCCGTCCGTCTGTCACCAGGCTGTATCTCATAAACCGTGATAGTTAGACAGTTGAAATTTTCACAGATGATGTATTTCTGTTGCCGCTACCACGACAAATACTAAAAACAGAACAAAATGAATATTTAAGGGGGGCTCCCATACAACAGACATGATTTTCATCTAAAAAATCCTGCCTGCAACCAAGATCTGTCATTTGATGAGGTAACATACATAGCCTCTTTCATATTTATATATACAGATGGTAAGGAACCCTCCGTTTTTTTCGTTTTTTTTTTTGTGAATAATTTGTTAAGTTAATGTTGAAAAAAGTTTATTTTTGTCATGTATTATAAGAAAAGGATTTATAACAAAACCGCATTATTGCTTTTTCTCATAATTATCTTGGATTGGTCAAACAGCAGAAATAGGTACCGTACGTAGACTTTTGTCGGACACTGTATATGTATACCGAATTTTGAGAATAAAGAATATATCAATCAATCAATATCAAAAAGTAGCACGTGCCTGTCAAACGCAACAACTGATACGAGAGTGACGGTGTTGCATACCGGAACAGGAAACATATAGTACTAAAGCGCAAAAATACCGTAAAATACCGTAGAATTCAGAGAAAGATAATGCTATTTGTCACAGCTGTTGCATTGCCTCTATATTAATTTCGCTCCCTGTACATACCATCATTACTCGTTACGTTACTCATAGCAGTTTTCGTTCTGTTCTCTAAAAAACAAACATCATCAATTAAAAAACTTTATTAAATCGCTCACTTGTTTTTATAATTAACACAACATTAAATTAAGACCAAAGTTTCATTAAAAAGTTTATTATTGTTATTGTATATTTGTATGCTTAGAAAGGTATAAAATACAAACGACATTAGCAAGCAAATAAAAACAAAAAAAAAAAATAAAATCAAAAGCAAACAGAAAGACAAAAAACAAAAACAATTACCTTTGGTTGTTACAGGGACAATCGCCCCCTCGCGTGATTTACCCGAACTAACCGCCGAGGATACGATTCGAATCATCTTGTCGAATTTAAATTTAATTGTGCCCGTGGTTGCGGCCGTGCTTGTTATTATCATTGCCATTATTGTTATTTGTATTCTACGTAGCAAAGGCAATCATCACAAAGGTATTAAAATCAAACAACATTTATTAACTACAATTTTTTTTCTTCTCTTTCTCGATTTATTTCCTTGATTGTTTTAATTTATTACCATTATCTGTCTTCTTCACAACCGTGTACAATGGTTCCTTACATTATTTTTCTAAAAAAAACAACATGAAAAATACAATACAATTTGTATATTTAAACACACTACTCAAAAAAAAAAAACAACATTTTACCAATGCATCGTGGTAAATTTATAAAAAAAAAAACGAACAACAACAAAACAAAAACTAAAAACAATATGAATGTGTGCCTGTTGTACGATATAAATATTAAAATAAAACAAACGGACATTTAATGGACGACTCACGGGTATGTATGCAGGCACTGTTGCCCCATTGGACGATGGCATCGGTTCGGGTAATATGAATACCAGGATCCGGATGCCAGCGTGGATGCCCGAATGGTTAGATTTGAATTTTATGGTGCCATTAATAGCAACATGTATTGTTGTTGCGGTGGGTATACTAGTTGTGTGTGTAGCGCTATCAAGACGAAGAGCTGATGACTTGCGTGGCGGACAAAAGGATGTTTACTGTAGGTGTTATGCATTGCAGCTTGAAATATTTTTTTTTTCTTTCTATTATTTCCACACAAAAATATATAAATTTTCTTTAGTTTTTAATTTAACGTTAAGGAAAATATCGAAAACATTATTTTTCTGTTTTTGTTAAATTCATTTTTTTTTTAGAAAACAATTTAAGCTATGGTGTCATGAGAATTTTTATTTTACTCTCTTTAATTTCTGTCAAAAAAGTATTGTTTGGATTTATATTTATCTAAAAGAATTGGCCCTAGTACGGAATCCTGTGGAACTCCCTTTTATTTTTATAATGTTTAACAATTTTTTCTTCTTTTGACGACACCATAGTTAAAATTAAACAAATTTCTTATTAACTAAATATCGGGTCATTGGCGATCGGCATTCAAAGAAAAACAACAAAATCAGCTATGGAAAACGCAATTACCGACAATAAGTATCACAAAATCTTTTTTACAAATGATTTACTTTTGGTGTTTTTTTTTTTTCCTATTTTTTTTTAAACAACTACGAATACATTTTGGAAATATTTTTCTCTTTTAATTTTTGCATTAAAAAATATGAGTATAATGCTGTCTGTAAATATATAATGAAATGACATAATCATAATTAGAGCATGTTTGTTAAACGTTCGTTAAACGCAAACTATCTGAATAGTCTGATGGAAATACGTTTTCTTTTACTCCTCTCTCTATCTCGAACCACAACAATTATCATATACAAAAAACACACATAACAACACAAGACAGTTTCATCCTTGTTTCCTTCTTATATTTCTTCAAACAGTATTTGGTTGGTTAATATCCTTTTTTTGTGTTTTTTTTTTTGTGCTTTTGGTGGTTAATATCTTAAATTGTAAAAATCTATATGCTGAACTAGAGTCCGACAAGGAATGTATGTAAGTATAATAAATAAAAGAAATAAATGTTTTTTTGGTCGTTATAACGAAAACCGCATTCGCGACGAAAGCTCGGTATTTTAAAAGTATCTTCATGTAACGGCAATCAGTCTGTTTCAATTTCAATTTATTAACATTATTGTAGTTTGCATTGATGAGGGATTTCTGTGTGCAGTTCTGCAATATTCGTGGGTTACGGAAGAATTTCTTTGCCACGTATACCCATCTCTCTCGCCACAAACCGGCTGTTTTGGCACTTTGTGAAACACAGGTCGATGAAAAGTCTGATCCTTCGGATTTCAGTCTTCCTGGATATAGCTTAGTGCCATTATTCGTTTCTCGCCGTGGTCTCGCCATCTATGTCCGTAGTGATATTGCTTACCAGTTACTTCCACAGTATAGCCAAACATCCACCCCGGAATTTAATTTCATTTGGCTTAAATTCATATTCCGTAAGCACTCCATCCACTACTGTTTTCTTTATAGAAGCCCCAATCTAGACAGGAATGCAACATTTGATGCATTCGACGCACTGTCTGATTCCATCCAAAGAATTGTTTCCCTGTTCCCTCGCACTGAAATCGTTTTAGCGGGCGATTTCAATGTACACAATTCTCAGTGGCTTCGACATTCTGGACAGACAACACCCGAAGGAAGGTATGTTGAAATTTTTGCTGAGTTAAATCACTTAACTCAACTTGTGAATGAGCCATCACGTATCCCCGATGTTGCTGGTCATACCGCCAACACACTGGACTTGTTTCTTACCTCTCAGCCTGACAAATACACGATCGATGTATTGGAACCCCTAGGCTTGTCTGACCACTGCATGATATCAGCAAAATTCTCGAACTCCCACCATCCAGTTAAAGAAAAAGCTCCTAAGAGAACACTATGGCTATACGAGAAAGCCAACTGGTGCGGCCTTAACAACTTCTTTCGGATCTTTAACTGGTCGTTGTGCTTCCTCGACAACGACGTGGACGCCGCAACTGATATTATCGTAAACATTATCCGAATCGGCATGGTAAATTTTATTTCCAGCAAGATTAAAAGCACCAGGCCTAAGGATAATACGTGGTTTGACTCGAGCTGCAAAGAGGCTATTAGGCTCACGGAGCTAAGTTTTCGGGCCTACAAGGCAAACGGTTCTGAGGAAAACCGAAAAAAGTACATACGAGCCAGAAATGACTGCAACACCCACATTCGACGGATAAAATTCCAATCCGACCAAAAATTAAGGCGTAAAATCCTAATGTTCAACTCAACTAAGTCGTCTATACCGACGCTCATCCACAATGACATTCCAGCTGTCACCCCCTTAGACAAAGCTAACCTACTTGCTGCCCATTTCGCAAACAGTTCTCAGCTGCCAGCTTGTACTTTGTCTCCGCCTGTACTAGAGTGCGTCAATTCCACCATGGGACTAATCCACTTCCGCACTCGTACAGTCGCAAGGGTTCTTAAAGACCTCGACATACACAAATCCGCTGGTCCAGCTGGTATTGCCCCAATAGTTCTGAAGAGGTGTTCTTCTACGCTGGCAAAACCACTGCGTAAGCTTTTTCACCTTTCCTACACCTCCGGGCTCTTTCCGAGTAGGTGGAAAACAGCATTTGTCCAGCCTATACCCAAAAAACGCGAATCATCTTCTCCCTCCAACTACCGACCCATTGCACTAACGTCCCTTCTTTCCAAGGTCATGGAAACGCTGATTAACCGTCAGCTTATGAAATATCTTGAATCACGGAAACTCCTCAATGACCGCCAATACGGTTTCCGCAGCAACAGATCCACTGGTGATATGATGGCATATCTCGCTGAAAAGTGGAATCACTCGCTTCACCAAGCAGGTGAAAGCAAAATAGTTGCACTGGATATTTCGAAAGCATTTGACAGGGTTTGGCATGAAGCCCTTTTGTCGAAAATGCGTGCTTTTGGGATCGATGAGTCTCTCTTTCAATGGATTAGAAGCTACCTTTCGAATCGTTCAATTCAAGTTGTTTTGGACGGACTCAAGTCTGATACTCACTTTGTAAATGCCGGTGTTCCCCAGGGCTCCGTTTTGTCTCCGACACTCTTTCTTATTTTTATAAATGATCTCTTGTCTGTTACTTCTAATCCAATTCACTCCTTCGCTGACGACAGTACCCTCAGCTTCTCATATTCGTTCACCAGTTTACGACCCTGCACTTCGGTTGTAGATAATGAGCGGCAGCGTATGTTAAGCTCATTAAATTCCGACATCGACAGCATCATCCAATGGGGTAAAAACAATAGAGTGGAATTTAATGCATCCAAAACACAATGCTGTCTCTTGTCGTTAAAGCGTATAACTAACCCGCAGCCATTATCCATGAATGGCACTTGCATCTCAGAAACTAAAAAGCTTTCCATCCTGGGTATGAGTGTTGCTCACAATCTTAATTGGAGCGACCGCATATTCAGTGTCGCCAAGAATGCTGCGAAATGCCTATAATTCTTATACAGATGCAAGAAATATTTCTCACCCTTAGATCTGGCTACAATCTATAAGGCGTTCATTCGCCCCAAATTAGAGTTTAACGCTCATGTCTGGTCCGGTGCTTTCAAGACCTCACTGCACCTACTAGACAGAATACAAAAACGAGCCATAAAACTGATAGGTGACTCCAGCATTACCAAAACATTAGACTCGCTGGAACACCGCAGGAATGTTACCTGCCTCTCCCTGTTTTATCGTTACTACCACCAAAAATGCTCTGATGAAATAGCCAGTTGCATTCCGCCCCTTCAACATTTCTCCCGCAATACCCGTCTCTCTAGGAATGCTCACCAATATACTCTGAAGCCCGCTTTCGGACGTACTGTCAAATATAGAGAATCTTTCATTAACCGAACCACACGAATCTGGAACTCCCTGCCGGATTCGGTTTTCCCCCCTCAATGCAACATGCAAGCATTTAAGATCAATGTCCATCGGCATCTCCTCTATTCCTCTCTACCTTCCGCCCGCACTGTGTCGTAATTATTAAAAAAAAAAAAAAAAAAAAAAAACATCAGTCAGAGATTACAAATATTACAATACAATATACAGTGCTGGCACGCTAATTAGCACACCCTATCGAACAAAGTTGTGATACAATAAAACTAATGTAAAAGTTAAAAATATTTAATCGGGAACTTCAATATTTGTTTTTATTAATAAAAAACATAATTAATTCATTAAATATTTTAAGAAAAACAATATATTAAAAAAAAAGCAGGAAAAAAAAAAAAAAAGAGAATGGTTTTAGAGCCTGGTCAAAAGCATCTGAAAATATGGAAAAAATAAATGATTTCAAATTAAATTTAGAAGTAAACTATTCAGAATTACCTATTACCTAATTACCCTTTTGGGTAATTACGGCAGAACATCTTTTGTTCATGGAAGACATGAGTCGTGCGCACTCTTCCTTCGGTATTTTGTACCATTCTTGGTAGATGAGGCCCCACAATTCATCTACATGTTTCGGTTTTAAAGCCATGACACGCCTCTTAATAATAGCCCACAAATTTTCGATTGGGCTCAGATCTGGGCTCTGAGAGGGCCAATCCATCACCGACATCTGGTGTTGCTCAAACCACTCATTCACACGCCTGGCCTTATGACAAGGCGCATTGTCCTGCTGGAAAACTGCTTGCCTGTATGCTGAAAGTGGTAAATCCTCTAGATATGGTATGAGGTGTTCCGACAACAAATCCTTGTACGCTAGCGCATCTAATTTGCCTTTTATAAGGACCAGAGGGCCAACACCATGAGCGCTAAAACAGCCCCATACCTCGAACAAACTTCACCGTCTTTTTGGTATACCGAGGGTCAAGTTGTTTGTTTGGTGGCCTTCGTATAAAAGTTCTTCCATCAGAACCAAAGAGATTGAACTTCGATTCATCGCTCCATATGACAGAATTCCAGAAAGATGAGGAAGAATTAGGATGGCCTTTTGCGAATTTAATTCTTTTCTTCCTATTACCATCTGGGACCTTCGGTTTTTTTAGGCTCTGGCATCCTCGAAGATTCTTTTCCAATAGCCGTTGTCGCACGATCCTGGCCGAGATGTTAACGCAATATTCTTCCTCCATGCGTGCTCGAATTTCGGACGAAGTGGTAAAAGGATCTTTGAGAGCATAACTTATTATAATTGAGTCTTCCCTTTTGCTGGTTTTTCTAGGCCTGCATCGCCTTTTATTCTCAAATGTACCCAAGTTTTGATAGTGTTTTAAACACGTTTTGCACTTTCTTTCGCGAAAAATTTATATTTCGTGCAATTTGGCTGATGCTTTGTTCCTTTTGGAACATTTGCCATATTAGCCTTCTCACTTTTGCCGTAGAACTCTTATCACGTTCCATAATTACATATAATGCACTTAATCACTTGAATAAATTACTTTACAACTCGCCGCAACAATAAAATGGAAAACAAATAAGAGTTTCAAATAAAACGCAACCGAACGCTTGGGTGTGCTAATTAAAATGCCAGAGCAAAACGGACGTTATTTTGAAAGATGTTACTTATAAAGCAAAGCCTACTAAAATTTCAAAATTTGAAATTTTTAAAAAAATTATTAAAAATATATTTTTTTTAAATATAAAATCTCTTCTCACACTTCCCCCAAGGATCTAAGGCCTATCTGTCTATCATCCTTCGCTCTAAAAACTTTAGAAAGGCTGATAGACCTACACATACGGCACAGCTTGGAACCCTCCCTAATTTCTAAGGCACAGCACGCCTACTGTAAAGGTAGATCGGTCGAAACAGCTCTTCACACATAAGTGAGGAAAATCGAAAGATCAATCCATTTCAAAGAATACACTCTAACAGCCTTCCTAGACATAGAGGGCGCTTTTAACAACGTCACTCCGAAAGCAATAATAGAAGGGCTAGAAAAGCTAAAGGTGGAGAGGACTCTGATAGAGCTGATCAGCGAGTTGTTATTAACGCGCAATAACTAGGGGAAGCCTAGCAACTACCAGAGTAGTCACCAAGGGAACCCCGCAAGGTGGGGTCCTCTCACCTCTTCTCTGGAATGTAGTTGTAAACGAACTACTAATCAAACTGGAGAAAGAAGGCCTGGACGTTGTTGCCTACGCCGATGACGTTGCCATCACAATCTCAGGTAAATACCTATCTACACTGAACGACCGCATGCAAACGGCATTCTCATTTCTGTGCAAATGGGCGCATAGTAACGGGCTCAGGATTAACCCCCAGAAAACGGAACTCGTGCTATTTACCAAAAAGCACAAAATCCCGGAAAACTGCCCTATCACTCTGCTCGATACCAGGTTAGCCTACTCTTCTAGTGCCAAATTCCTTGGCATTATACTCGATAGGAAATTAACTTGGAAGAGCAATACAATTGAAAGAGCAAAAAAAGCAACAATAGCTCTCCACACATGTAAGAAAGCCCTAGCAAAAAAAATGGGGATTCAACCCCAAGATCACCCTATGGCTCTACATCACGGTCGTTAGACCCATACTAATGTATGGAGTGATAGTCTGGTGGACTGCACTAGACAAGACAACATACCACAAACAACTCGAGAAGGTACAAAGGATGGCATGTATGTGCATTACCGGGGCCCTCAGGTCCACACCAACGGCTGCGCTTAACATGATACTAGACCTTACACCACTCGATATTTTCGGTAAGCAAATTGCCACACACACGGCCATAAGACTAAAAGCCAACTCGAAATGGGTGAGCTATGTCACTGGCCACTCCTCCATCCTGCAAAACAGGATAACTATGACAGAAAACCTAGACCACACAGAACCCACCATAATCTTGGACAAAAACTTTACGATGATTTATCCGGACAGGAAGAACTGGACCCGCCAAACTCAACCGCGCAGAAATTGCGTGGATTTCTACACTGATGGGTCTAAAACCAAAGACGGGGTGGGCAGTGGAGTTTTCTGCAAACAACTATAAGCTAAATAAAGCTCTAAAATTACCAGATCATTGCAGCGTTTTCCAGGCGGAACTGTTGGCAATAAAAGAGGCTTTGTCTTGGTTGAAGTGGAACGTAATATCCACCACGAATATCCGTATTCTCACGGATAGTCAAGCAGCCTTAAAGTCGTTGGAGTCCTATGTGTAGACATCAAAATCTAGTCTCGACTGTCGCAGATCTCTTAACAAGATGGCAGAACAGTTCAACATACAGCTTATCTGGGTGCCGGGACACAGCGACATTATAGGTAATGAAAAAGCCGACACACTCGCCAAACAAGGAAAGACGCCACAATCAATCGTGGCTTGTGAGGGAGTACCCCTTACAACCATTAAACATAATCTTGCCAATCTCGCCAGGGCCGAGACAAACCTGAGATGGACCCAAAGACATCACCAGGCAAATCTGGCCTCGGCTTTACAGTCACAAGGAGTATAACCTCCCTAAAAAGAACTGACATCTACAAGGTCATTGGTGTCATCACAGGACACTGCCTCATTGGCAGTTACGCACAAAAACTAGGAATAGTTCCAAATGATTTCTGCAGAAGCTGTCAGGACGAGGAGGAGGTCGAATCCATTCACCACCTTCTCTGTGCCTGTCCAGTTCTTTGCAACATCAGGAAACGTTACCTAGGCTCTTACTTCCTTAACGGTCTGACAGATGTTCAGAAAGTAGGTATACTTGATCTTCTTAACTTCTTAAGAAGCACAAAATGTTTCCACGAATAGGGGGGTAAAACCCCCTCGTAGCTGCACAACGGGCCTCCCTGGTCTATGTGCATTCTTCTCAATTCTGGGAAGGCTACGACCCTATTTACCTACCTACCTTTATAAATCTCAATGTTCCAGCCAAGTTTCCGAATAACATACCTAGTGAATTTCCTCTGAATACTTTCTAGTCTTTTTGAATGAGTGCTGTACTACGGATTCCAGATCACTGTGCAATATTCTAGGACAGACCTGACATATGCAGAATATAGGGATTTAAAAGAATGTGGATCAGAAAAAGCAGTCGAATTACGCTTTATGAAACCCAGCATGGAGTTAGCTTTGGTAGAAATATATTCAATATGCTCTGAAAAATGTATTTTGGGATCGAATATTACACCTAGATCCTTTTTTTTCAAATACTCTTTTAAGTAAGTCTTTGCCGATCTTATATTCAAAGAATATTGGTGAGTAAGAGCGACAGAAGGAAAAGCATTCACATTTGGTAACATTTAAGGACAATTGGTTAAGAGTACACCATTCCGCGAGTCTTTGAATGTCTTCTTGCAAAAGTTGACAATCAGATTCAGATTTAATAGACCTGAGAAATTTAAGATCATCAGCGAATAAGAAAATATTGGGCATGTCGTTAATAAAAATAAGAAAGAGTAGCGGTCCAAGGTGGCTGCCCTGAGGGACACCTGATGACACATAAATTGGGCTAGAAGGAAGATTATCAATGGACACAAACTGAATGCGACCTATTAGATAGGATTCCAGCCATTTCAAGATATGTATTTGGATGAAAACCGATTATTTTAAGTTGATTTAATAAAATTGAGTGGCTAACTCTATCAAATGCTTTTGCAAAGTCCGTATAGATAACGTCAACTTGTCAACCTTCCTCGAGTTTATTTAAGATGTAGTTTGTAAAAATAGAAAGGTTGGTAGCTGTTGACCTTCTTCTTCTTCTTCTTTGGTGGCGTTACAGCCCATGAAGGACCAGAGCCAAGCTTCTCTCAATCATCCATGTTGTGTGTGATTTAGTTTTCACACAGGTGAAAGGGACCTACAGTTTAATGCCGATTCCGAACGGCGTGAGTAGAGAAACTTTTTCATGGCAAGCTTACTAAGGGGGGTTTTGCCAGTACCCCGCCGAGGAGGAACGTCGCGAAATAAACATTCGATGGCGTTGGTGTTATCGGGATCCGAACTCGCTCATTGTGCGCCAGAGTCCAACACACGCCCTGTAGCTGTTGACCTACCGGAAATAAAACCGTGTTGGAATGGTGACCTGAATTGTAACCTGTTAGACACATCTGAACCAGATCCTATATTAGAAGCCATGAGACCTTTAAATTTGTTTGCGGCTAACGTTACAACTCCTACTCATTTCCCTGGTGATTCTTCTACACTTCTGGATATCATTTCATAGGGGATACCTCAAAAATGTTGTTCTATGACCAGTTGTCTGCAGTTGGCTTTTCTAAGCATGCTTGTGGCAATGACAGCTACCAATACAGAGACTTTAGAAACTTGTGCGACGAAGATTTAGTATCTGATGTTAACCAAATCTTTTGGGATCATATCTATTATATTTTATTCTATTTTATGGTCAGCAGCGGCGCTGGGCTGTACTCCTGCCTGTCCCCCTTCCCCACTCGTGGCAGTGTTCGCACTCAGCACACACACTGATTGGGTGCTAACGCAACCGACGCGGAGGAAATCTTACCGTCGTAAGGGCATAACACCTACGGAAGTTTGTTTTTGCAAATCCGGCGATAGAACTTCACTTACACGGCTCTGCTTTGACGGTTTTGTATCTATATATGTTTTGCATTGATGAGAGATTTCTATGTGCAGTTCTGCAATATTCGTGGGTTACGGAAGAATTTCTTGGCCACGTATGTCCATCTCTCTCTCCGCAAACCGGCTGTTTTTGCACTTTGTGAAACACAGGTCGATGAAAAGTCTGATCCTTCGGATTTCAGTCTTCCTGGCTATAGCTTAGATGAGATGGACATCTTACGCAGATGGAGCGAGCACTTTTCGGGGCTGCTCAATCCCGAACAGGGCGCTGAGGTGGACAGACCTACGGTCTTGAGTGGGGCGGAGAATAGTCCAACGATGGAGGAAGTCATTCTATCGACTGAATCGCTAAAAGTTGGCAAATCCGCCGGTGTGGATGAAGTTCGGCCAGAAATGCTGAAGGCAATGGGTAAAGAGGGAGTATTATGGCTCTCTCGTGTCATTAAGGTGGCCTGGGAATGCGATGAGACACCTATCGATTGGACGACAGGGGTGATTGTCCCTTTTTTCAAAAAGGGAGATACAAAGAGAGCTCCAACTATATGGGCATACTTATCTCTTTTAAGTGCCTCCGATAAAGTCTACGCTAAGGCGTTCTAGAGCTATGGTCGAATCCAGGATAGGTGAAGAACATTGCGGTTTTCGCCACGACAGAAGTACAACCGACCAGCTTTTCACTCTAAGAATGGTGCTCGAGAAGGCTTGGGAGTATGCCAAACCGATCTACAACTGCTTTGTAGATTTGGAAATGGCCGAGTATGACCGAGTTCCTCGAGATAAACTCTGGAGTGTTTTGCAGGATGGTCCTCTGTTGAGGGCCATTCAGTCTCTATACACAAACTGTAGCAGCTGTGTTCGGGTTAAAGGTAGTAAATGAACACCTTTCACGGTGGGCGTTGGACTTCGCCAAAGGTGCCCCCTGTCACCTCTCCTTTTCATTATATAGGTATATGGACTGGCTTTTGCAGCGCCGTCGAGGCGGTTCCACATTGGGAGAGTTGAGGGTAAGCCATTTTCTTTTTGCAGATGACTTAGTTGTACTCACATCCTCCCAGACGGAACTTCAGCGCGCGCTGGATAGGTTTGTGGCCGTATGTGCTGATGCTGGAATGAGGATTAACGTGGCCAATTTCAAGGTTATGGTTATTTCCAGAACACCTGTTCAATGCACTCTACATGTTAGTGGAGTCCCACTAAAGCAGGTGGAGAAGTTTAAGTATCTCGGGGTCTTCTTCACGAGTGATGGGAGGATTAATACTAAGCTTTCCTGCAGGATTGGTCAAGCTTGGTGTCAAAACCAAGTTAACGATTTTTAACTCAGTATTTGTTCCAACTCTCACTTATGGTCATGAAATTTGGGTATTGCCCGAAAGAATAAGATCTCGAATACAATCTGCCGAAAAGAGATTTCTTCGTGCTGTTGTAGGAGTTATTCGCCGGAATAGGGTGAGAAATACTGCAGTGCACGGGGAGCTCAATGTTGAGCAGCTGCTTCTCTGAACGGAAAGGGCTATGCTTCGATGGTTTGGTCACGCGAGACGAAAGTCGCCATGATCACGACTTCCGAAGCGTGCTTTGAATGCAATATCATCAGGCAGACGACCGCTTGGCAGACCCAGGTCGAGGTGGTTGGACCAAGTCTACTTGTGTGCGCCACGTTAGATTGGGTCGTCCTCTGCTGCGTCGCCCCTCGGGGTTGGACTCGAAGACTCTTCGGGCCGGAGCTCTGTTTTCCATTCGCTCTACATGGCCTAGCCGTCTTATACATTGGATCCGCAGACATCATACCAGGCCGATGTCGCTGTACAGACCAAATAGTTCGTTATTGTATCTTCTCCTCCACTCCCCGTTTATACAAACGGGACCATAGATTGAACTCAGAAGGGCCTCTTCATCCGCTTTCGTTAAAGCCCAGGCCTCAGCGCCATAGAGGAGAACTGGGATGATTAAGGTTTTGTACAGCGCAACTTTAGTCTTTCGAGAGAGGGCTCTACTTCTTAATTGCCTTTTGAGCACAAAGAAGCAGCGGTTGGCAAGAGTAGTCACTAGTGATCCAAGGTAGATGAAGTCCTTAACTACCTCGAACTTATATCTGCCAATACAAACGTCCTGGTGAGCGTCCTTTTTTGATGACAGCATATATTTAGTTTTGCCCTCGTTTATCGTCAAACCAATTTTCGCCGCCTCCATCTTAATACTCGCAAACGCCTCATTGACATTTCGCTGTGATCTACCTATTATGTCAATATCGTCGGCGTATGCAAGGAGTTGCGAGGATTTGAAATAGATTGTGCCTCTTGTATTGGCCAGTGATTTTTGCACAATCATTTCCAATATGATGTTGAAGAAATCACACGACAGCGCATCGCCCTGCCTAAATCCTTTTTTGACATCAAAACTATCGGTAAGGTGTTCACCGATTCGGATGGAGCAGCGAGCATTCTCCAAAGTCATCCTGCATAGTCTGACGAGTTTAGCAGGTATGTCAAAGGTAGACATAGCGTTGTATTGCTCGTCTTTCATTACGCTGTCGTATGCGGTTTTGAAGTCGACAAATAGGTGGTGAGTGTCGACTTGAAATTCATTGGTTTTTTCCAGGATCTGCCGTAGTGTGAAGATTTGGTCGATGGTGGACTTCCCTGGCCTGAATCCGCACTGATAAGGACCTATCAGCTTATTTACAATAGGCTTCAGGCGTTCAGACAAAACGGTAGAGAAGATTTTGTAGGCGATGTTAAGGAGACTTATTCCTCTATAGTTGGCGCAATCAGAGGGGGGTCCCCTTATTGTGGATCGGTCATACGATGCTGAGACTCCATTCCTCGGGCATGCTTTCCCCTAACCATATCTTACGGATGAGCTGGTGCATGCTCCCAACCAGGTCATCCATAGCTGCCTTGAAGAGCTCAGCAGACAGTCCGTGTGCGCCAGCAGCTTTATTCGACTTGAGCTTCGATATGGCAATCTTAACTTCGTCGAGGTCAGGGGGACGGTATTCTCTGCGGTCTTCGCCGATTAGAAATGGATCATTCTGCCTGACAGCAGTATATTGACTAACATCGCCGTTATACAGCCTGCAGAAGTGGTTTTTCCATATTCTCAGCATCGACTGCGATTCTAGTACTAGGCGTCCGTTCTCGTCCCTGCAGGCTTCCGTTCTGGCTTTATAACCTTGGCATGTTCGCTTTATCTGTTGATAAAACTCTCGAACGTCACGCCTGCAGTAACACCTCTCCAAATCCTCAATCGCGCGCTGCTCGTGCTCTTTCTTCTTTCTCCTGAGAAGCTTATGCTCTTCCCTTCTTTTTAACTCGTAGAGCTCACGAGCTCACGAGCTGCTCTTGTTCTTTTATGCAGCGAGGCCTTATATGCATCCTGCTTTGCTATGTGAATCCTCCTGCACTCGTCATCGAACCAGGTGTTTCTTCGTGGTGGAGCCTTGAAACCCAAAATTTCGGATGCAGAGCTTTTCAGGGCTTGTTTGCAAAGGCTCCACTGCTGTTCTATTGATAGCGTGGAGGATTCAGGTGTATTGGAGAGCTTAAGGGAGACGCGATCGGTTAAAGGACGAGCGGTTTCTGGCGATAGTAGCTTTCCGACGTCATAACTTTGTATTCTTACTCTACTCCGCTGCGTTCGTGATATCCGTAAGCGCATCTTGGCTACTACAAGATAGTGGTCCGAGTCGATGTTAGCCCCTCGGAAGTTTCGAACATCAAGAATAGTGGAGGAGTGTCTGACGTCGATCGCGATGTGATCAATCTGGTTGGTAGTCGATTGATCAAAAGACCACCGGGTGCCTTTGTGTATATCGAGGTGCGCATACTGGCTAGAAGGAGATTTCGCCCCGGAGGTGGTGTCGTTCAAAGATGCTTTCCTTACCTAGTTTAGCATTGAAGTCTCCTAGTAGAATTTTGATGTCATAGCTGGGACATTGGGCATACGTTCTGTCTAGGAGATCGCAGAACTCATCTTTGGCGGAGTAATCCTTGTCTTCCGTGGGGGCGTGGACGCAGATCAGGCTGATGTTAAAAAATTTAGCCTTGATACGGATTGTTATGAGGCGTTCGCTCACATTCCGAATGCTTAGAACTTTTTGCCTTAGTCCCCCTCGAACAACAAATCCGCATCCCAACAATCGTTGCCTTTCTCTCCCTATAGCAGTCGCCGTAGTAAATATCGCAGTTTTTCATCCGCTTTAAACCCGGTCCATTCCATCGCATTTCCTGGATGGCGGTGATGTCCGCTTTATAGCGGTCTAGGGCGTCCGCAAGTTGTTCGGCTGCACGTGGCCTGTTTAGGGACCTAACATTCCACATACAAAGCCGAAGATCATTGTCCTTTTTTCTGTTTTTGCAAGGGTCGTCAACATAAATCCGGTCCGTTATATCCGAGGCCTGTGGTTGTTTCGAAGTTTGTGGTTTTTTTACGGTTACGGCTTACTAGGCCGTAGCCCAACCGACTAATCCTGTTTTTTTGGCGCAGGAGGCTCGCCATTCGCCCTTCCCCGTCTGCTATTTCCATAGGAAATCTCCAGATGGCACCACGAGGAGGTGAGGATAGGTCTTACTAACAGTGCCGCAAGATGTTCGACTTCGGTGGTTCTTCTCGCTTTTTAACAGGCCAGCTTCCGTCGGATAGATGCTACCCCTACGAGGCCTTTGTTAGTCCTTTGCCATCCAATATGGGGTTATGTCTGAAATAAAATATAAAAGATTTGTCGGTAATTTGTTTAAATTTAATTTAAAAATTGGTCTCCATAATGCTCCTTTTAACGCCTAACAACACTAGTTTCAATATCTATACTAATATTATAAATGTCAAAGTGTGTGTGTCTGTTTGTCCGTCTTTCACGGCAAAACGGAGCGACGAATTGACGTGATTTTTTAAGTGGAGATAGTTGAAGGGATGGACAGTGACATGGGCTACTTTTTGTTTCTTTCTAGCCCCCATTAAGTTTGTATGCAGCAAACCCCCATCAGTAGGGCATGGAAATTTGTGTGAGACTCTCCGCAAAATTAGTATAGGTTCTATGATACAAACGAATAATAAAATAATTTAATTAAAACAACCATAAATCAATCAGCTTTTGGGAAAACAATCAACATTCGAAACACTAATAAGTGCTACTCTTGAACTACGATAGATGGCGCTGATATGTTTCTGAAATGCGCTAACGTTGTGTGCTCTCTATCTGTACTTAGTTGCGGGCATCGGACCGCGCTTCACACTATAGTGCATACGGTACCTATACTCTGTTATTTGACTACTAAGCGTCCCAGTCATGCTTATACGAAATTTAGATGCCCCGAGATTATGTAATGGGACGAGACTTCGTGTCACACAACTTAGCCGCAATACCGGCGTAGGAAAGGGGGAAAATATAATGATCCCACGAATCCCAATAATTCCCATAGATCTCCCGTTCCAGTTTAAAAGGCTACAATTTCCTCTAAAGCTTAGTTTCGCTATGACCATTAACAAAGCGCAAGGTCAAACATTAAAGGTGGCTGGAGTGAACTTAGAAAAGCCGTGCTTTTCCCATGGACAATTGTATGTAGCATGTTCGCGGGTGTCCAATGCCCAGAATCTTTACATTCTATCCCCAAATGGAAAGACATATAATATCGTCTACAGTAGCGTATTAAAATAACATTCTGTCCCGAGTTCTCTTCTGTGTTCTAAATCAGGAAAGGGGAACCGTGTTACCCCGAATTTAACGCGAGCGAAGCCGCGGGCAAAAGCTAGTTAATTATAATTTTTATATTTTGAAATCCTCAAATCGGAAAAAACCAATAAAGAGTAGACCAAAAACGCATTTATTTCACGTATACAGTCATCATAACTATTTCATCTCCATCAAGTGATTGGCAAACGAACCGCTTGTAATAGAAATAAATAGCTTTTGCGATAATAAGTTAAAATCCAAAACCACACAAAAAAAAAAGAAACAATTAACCAACCAAAAACGCGGCCCTGTCCCATATCTTATCGGTTCGTGTGTGTTTGTCTCTAAACAAAATTCTATCTTCTATCTTTCTTCTATCGTTTCTTCGTTTAAGTTGGATTTTTTCTTATTTCTCTATATTAATCCTATTTTATTTATTTTAGAAGATTTTTCCCCCCAAAATCGGGAAATGAATCCTTCTAACTAACAGAGCAAAGATGCTTTCATTATCGCAAAATCAAAAAACAAAAAATATTACAAAAACGGAAAGAGTAATATTAAAGTTAAAGTTAAAATTAAATTCATTATCATAGCACCATCATCAAAGGTCATAGTCAAGTTTGTATCGAGTGAAACGTAATGCACCAAATTTAAACCACTTGCAAAAGATTTCTGAGACGATTTTGAATTGTTTTTGATTGTAATTGCATTTTTTCTCAACTATCCAATTGATTCGATGTAAGTGCACTAAAAACTAAATTTGTTTTGATAGTATACTCTGCACAAGTTGTTTTCTTTATCTAATTGAAATTCAAATGACATCCGGATTTTCAAAGTAAGACAAAAACAGAAAAGTAAATTTTAAAGAAAGAAAAAAAGAAAAGTTAAGCGAAAAGTTTTAATTGAAACTGGTAACAAAAGCATCTTCAGCCATGTATTGAGAGCTCGATATCATATATTAATTCTAGATGATGTAGTTTACAATCAGACAATGGGACCCGGCGCTACACTGGACAAGAGGCGACCTGACTTGCGTGACGAATTGGGATATATTGCACCGCCGAATAGGAAATTACCACCCGTACCTGGATCGAATTACAATACTTGCGATAGGATTAAGCGAGGTACAGTAATAAGTAAGCATCTAACGCCATGTTTTATCGAATCTAAAGGACAATATCTAAAAATAGAAATTCTTCTTTTTGTATCTCTTGTTTTGTGGGATTTATTGTTATTTTATTTTTTAACACTGGGAATTTCCGCTGGGAGTATTGAGGTTTCCATTGTTTTAGATACTCTCTTTTTTAAACCTAAAACAATTTGTACAAAGAATCTATTTTTTTGTTTTATTAGAAAATTGATTTTCTTAGATGTGAAAGCACAAGACTGTTTACCATGTCTCTCTAGTGATTTCCATGTTGATTACAAAATTTATAAAAAAAAGCAACACTTTTTCCAATAGATGTGTGTCCTTTCGATAGAATGCTTGCTTGCTTTGTAGTTAACGTCCTGTTAGTAAAGCTTTTATTGTCGATAAAAGTGCTGAGATCTAAGAGTACCTACATGGGTTTTAGAAAATCAATCTTCAGCACTTTTATAAAAGCTTTTTTCCCTTGTACTTAGTTCGATCCTATTTTTAATCCAAGCTTACTTAGTTTATTGGTACAACAACATCCTTTTCTGTTATTTCTCTGTTCCCATGCACTAAATATTTTGTCTAAAACCCGCATCAAATAACTTTAAAAAAAAAATTCATTGAATGTTATGTGGATACAAAAAAAAAAAAAAACATAAGTAGGCCGTGGCATGCGTTCGAACCACTCTACATGGGATCCACGTCGACCAATCTACGAAGAACTAAAACCACCACCAGTGCCTAGGCACTATGGTCATAGCCACGGCGTCGAAGACTGCTACCACCGCCATCCAGGTAGGATTGAGATTGAGTTTCTTCTGTTTTTTTGTTTATTAATTTGTTTGCGCTACTAATTGCCTACTTTTCATTTGAATACTAACTGCCCTTTACGTTTGTCCCAAATTTTTCAATTTTACGGTATTTTCTTTTAGTATTTTTGGATTTTTTTTTTTTTGGTTTAGTATTTTATTAATATTTGCTCTAAATAACTAACTTTGGGACTTTGTGCGTGATCTTTACTAACATTCTCTAACGAAGTAAGGTAACCAATGAAATAAATGAAAAGAACATGTCTTGCATGTTTGTTCTGTACTTTACCTCTGATGCATCATAAAAAAAAATTGACTTACATATGAAAGCACCCTATTATTGGACACTATTCTAATGCAAATCTTCTTGTAAGGCATGGAAGATGAGATCTGCCCTTATGCCACGTTCCACTTGCTTGGCTTCCGTGAGGAAATGGATCCAACCAAGGCAATGAACTTCCAGACCTTCCCACATCAGAACGGACATGGCGGACCAGGACATGCTGGCACTATGGGACCACCAGGACATCCCGGACATGTACACTCTCGATCTGGTTCACAATCGATGCCACGTGCTAATCGTTATGCCAGAAAGAATAGTCAGGGCGGACAAAGCTCGATCTATACTCCTGCTCCTGAATACGATGATCCTGCTAACTGTGCTGAGGAAGATCAATATGTACTTAAACAAGATCATACGAAAAGTGATGCATAAAATTGAATGTTTATATCGTCTTCTTGTAGCGTCGTTACACTCGTGTCAATTCCCAAGGAGGTAGCCTATACAGTGGACCAGGACCTGAATATGATGATCCAGCAAATTGCGCACCCGAAGAAGATCAATATGGTTCACAATACGGCGGACCATATGGAACACCGTACGATCACTACGGCTCACGTGGCTCGGTCGGTCGTCGAAGTGTCGGTAAGTTGGACAATTTTCGATAAAAAAAAAATTAGCCATCTCTATGAAATGATATTTTCTTAAAGGTAATGGATCACCTGAACCTCCACCACCACCACCACGCAACCATGACATGAGCAATTCCTCATTCAATGACTCCAAGGAGAGTAACGAGATCTCAGAGGCTGAATGTGATCGTGATCATGGACCACGCGGCAATTATGGCGGTAAGTTTTCGTAAAACCACACGCGTCACTTAGACGCTTTTGTTAGTTTCTTACGTATCGATCGTCTATCAGAGCTAGATTCCTCCTTAAATATAAAACAGCTTATGTAATATGTATAACAGCAACCTGTTCAAATGCATAACAAAATTAATATTTCCTCTTTTCGATTAATTGTCTTCACTACAAAATGACTTAATCAGTAGAAGACTCCAAGGAGGGTGAGTGATTGATTAAAACAAACACAAAAAAAAAAAATCGAAATTTCCTTGTGATTATGTTATTTTTGAATCAGTTTTTGAATCAAAAATATTCCCAGTCCATTTGGTTTAGAAATGTGTGCATCTTATGATATTATTTTAAATAGTTTTGGAAATAAAAAACAACAAATGCTCATCATCAATCATCATTCTCACCCATTCCTCATGAATGCAATATTATATCACTCGTTGCCCCTTCAAATATGCAAATATATTTTGTTTTTCCGACAAACAAGGTACCTAATTCTGTTTTTACACGGTAGAAAAAAAAACGTGTAAAGAAAACCGTGTAAAAATGTGCGTAAAAATAGACATGAAGTATGTACATAGAAAAAAAGGGGAATAGTTCCATATCCTTCAACTTCATTCAAATCTTTAGATAAAGTAACATATGCTTTGTAAAATGACAGCAGTTCAGGAACTGAAAACTCGTACAGGAAAACAATATGAATGAACCCATTAGTGGTCAAATAAAAGTACTTCCCAATGGAAGTTATTATAATGGGGCCGATTTTGCGAATTCCAAATTTTGACATATCTCCACGTTTCAAGGTCACGAGAATTCAAATCCAATGTTTTTATTGGATTATATGTATGTACGTATGTGCGCATGTGTGTACCTCGATTATCTCGAAAACCAAAGATGATATTCACATTAGATTGGGTTCATTCCACACGTAATTATACAACTTAGAATTGAGAAAGTTTTTGGCAAAATCGGTCAGGCCGTTTGTTTGTTAGAAATTAAAAAACTTAAAAATAGGCAAAAAGATGAAAAACACGCGGTGTTCCCAAGCGGTCCCCCATCTAAGTGCTAACGGCACCCGACGCTGGTTGATTGCGGTGATCGGACGACAACCGAAACATACATATGAGATTGCTCGGACAGTTTTGTGGTTGGGTAAGGAAACGCACACTTGAGCTGCTCGTGAGTGTGCACTACCCAACGAGCAATTATTAAACGCACGCGGTCATGAGTAATTGGCTGTGAGCATTTTTATTTTCGCTCACGAATACGAGTGTGTGTGGATTTATGGAAGCTCACCCCTGTGCGCACTTCATATGTTCGTTAAAGAGAACGCACACATATGTGCAGTCTGGCCGTCTCGAGAATCAGAACCGTAACGGACTATGTCACCCGACTTCCTTCCTGGGAGAGGAGATTCTCTATTAGAATTCCCTCCAGGGAGGAATGGACCGGTGATTTGGTACGCACGGAAAGTGAACTGGCACTCTACACCGACGGATCCAAAATGGATGTTGGCACAGGTGCCGGAGTCTACTTTGAGTCTCGAGATATGCATCGCTCCTACAGGCTGGATGATGGATGCAGTGTCTTTCAAGCTGAGGTCTTCGCTATCAAGCAGGCGGCGGACCTGATCAGCAAAGAGAATATTACAGGAAAAAGGATCAGCATCTATGTTGACAGCCATTAGGGCTCTGCAGGCAGCATGGATAAGATCCAAACTCGTCAAACTCTGCAAGGAGAAGTTAGAAGAGATATCCAATGTAAATGAGGTGACCCTTTGCTGGGTACCTGGTCACATGAATATCTCCGGAAACGAGAGGGCGGACGAGTTGGCTAGGGTGGGATCAGGTGCTAACATTGCGCAGATCTCAGCTGAGGCCAAAGCACCACTCAGTGCGCTCTACAGGGAGATACAGACGGAGCTATTGGTGAAAGCCAATAAGCGCTGGTGTCGCTTAGATACATGCGCAACGGCGAAATCGACTTGGCCCGTCTATGATAAGAAAAGAACGAAAAATCTGCTGAAGTTCAATCGTGGGAACATTCGACTGGCAGTCAGTGCCCTCACCGGGCACTGCATGCTATCCTATCATGCAGCTCGACTAGGCCAGCCCTACAATGACTTCTGCAGAAGCTGCAGGGACGAAGAGGAAATTGAGTCCGTTCGTCACCTGCTGTGCGAATGCCCGGCGCTAGCCCAAAAAAGGAATATTTTCCTGGGAAGATACTTCCTTTCGGGACTAGAAGAGGTAGGTGCTGAACAGAATACTGGGATTTTTATCCTCGTCTGGTTGGTTCAGCTCGACGGTAAATGAATAGGTATCAACGGGTTAAACAAAACAGGTGGGCACAATGGACTCAACGTAGTCTGCGTGAGCCTTGACTTTACGTCAATAGGGCACCCATATACCTAACCTAACCTATGTGCAGTCTGTAGGGTGGGTTGTGTTTAACGCACATGTGGAGTGCGCACATGGGTTTTTTTTTTTTTTTTGTTTTTTTGGTTGCATGATATGGAATCTTCATAGATACCAGTGGCCCGGGCTACAGGCATGCTCGATTCGCAGGCCTGACTAAGGAGGTCAGGAATGCGCGTACGTGCTAAACCACACCCTGCACACTCTCACCACTCTCCCCGCGAGACTGCCGTTAGGAACTACTTCGCGGAACTGGTTAGCCTTTTAGGCTATACTCTCGTTTGAAGCTCTGGTGTTTGAACTATTCGCGTTACGTGGGCGCTCTAGGCGTCTACGATCGCTCATTAATTACGATATTCCAGTTTTCATCATTCTGAAGCATGTAACTTACAATATTCTCAGGAGTGGGCCATTCCCCAAACTGTTCTCGAAGAACAATCCTCTCACTTTTAAAAAGTGGACAATGAAAAAACACATGTTCCACGTGTTCGCAATGGGGACAGTAAGGGGCAACTTCGTGTTTGCGCTTGAAATGGTATTCTCCGAAACATCCGTGTCCCGTCAGAAACTGAGTTAAACAATAGTTTGTTTCACCGTAGTCACGTTTTACCCATACCTCGATTTCTGGTATAAGACGATGTGTCCATCTTCCCTTTACGGATTCGTTCCATTGTTGTTGTCAGATTGCGATACTGCGATACCTTTCATATTTTCTATTATCATCGTTTACCCGGCCGTTTCGAACTCGTTCACTTCGAAGTCTTTTCATCTCTTCAGCTAGTAAGTCGATAGGTAGCATTAAAGATATGACAAGAATGGCATCGTTTGAAACCTTTCGAAAAGCACTGGCGACCCTAAGTGCGCTGAGTGGGAGGACGGATTTAACTCCACGCGCGTAGGACTTAATTTTCGCGCAATTTGCCCATATTTCTGCTGCGTACATATTTATTGAATTGGCAGCTCTTGCAATCAGTAGTCTTTTATTCTGTTTTGGGCCCCCTATATTACTCATTAGCCTTGAAAGTGCGTTAACAGCTTTCGACGATTTTTTGCATGCATATTCAAGGTGGTGTCGATAATCACCCCTGGGTACTTAATGAAGGGTTGTGAGACTACTTCGTGGCGCCCGACTCTAATCGATATCGTTTCACGGACTTTCTGGCTTGTAACAAGCACTGGGGGCAAGGCGCCTAGGACCGAAGCTTGTGGGACTCCACCAGTTACTACATAGGTCTTAGTTCCTTCGTCAGAGTCATAGAAGAGGACTCTGTCTTCAAAGTAGTTCCTTATTATTTTGCAGAGATAATCCGGTATTCCGGTAGGAGAGCGCCGTGGCGCAGTAGGTAGTGTGTTGGCCTCTGACGCCGATGACACGGGATCGGATCCCGACACAGCCATGTCATCGAACGTGTTTTTCACGGTGTTTCCCCTCAGCGGGGTTCTGACAAAACCCCCTGTAGTAAAATTGTCATGAAAAGCTTCTCGAAATTCGCCATTCGGAACCGGCAATAAACTGTAGGTCCCTTTCACCTATGGGAAAATGAAATCACATACAACACGGGTGATTGAGAAGCTCGGCTTAGGTCCTTCATGGACTGTAACGCCGGTATACATACACCCATCCGGTATTCCGATCCGAAAGAGACTTCTCATAATGCGTTCCCAGCTCGCGTTTTTCACATCGAGGGTTATAATAGCACAGTATTTTTTTGTACCACCCTTCCAGCGTCTGCCTTCTATCGCGGTTGGCTCCTCGGAAGGTTCGTACGTCGAGAATACTGGAGAAGTGTCTGGCGTCGATCGCAATGTGATCAATCTGGTTGGTGTTCGATTGATTAAAAGACCGCCAGGTTCCCTTTTGGATGTTGAGATGGGGGAATCGTGTGTTTGCTACAAGGAGGTTACGCCCCGTTAGGAAACCGATTAGCCTAAGTCCGTTGTCGGATGTGGTGTGCTATGCTTTCCTATGATCGACACAAATATGTCCTTTTTGCCAAAGTTTTCCGTTAAAATCTCCTTCAACTATTTTTGCGCCGTAGCTGGGGCATTGGGCATAGGTTCTGTCTAGGAGATCGTATAATTCTTCTTTGAGTCGATCGTCCTTTTCTTCAGTTGGGGCGTGAGCGCATATCAAACTAATGTTTCCAAATTTAGCTTTTATGGGGATTGTTATAAGACGTTCGCTGACATCCCGGAAGCTTAAGGCTTTTTGTCGAAGTCTTCCTCGAATAACGAATCCGCACCCGAATAAGCGCTGTTTGTTCTCCTTGTAGCAGTTCCCGTGGTAGATGTAGCAGTTTTTCATCCATCTTTTGCCTAGTCCATCCCATCGCACTTCTTGGAGTGCGATTATATCTGCTTTATAGCAGTTGAGGGTTTGCACCCCGGTCTTTTAAGGGACCTCACATTCCGGATACGGTATCCGAGGCTTGTGGTTGTTTCGGAACAAGTGGGTTTTACGCGATAGGGATGTTACCCCTGCGCACAACCACTAACCTGGAGAGCCAGGTTCCTCTCTCCCCAGGAACAAGGGGTTGGGTCGCTGCACACATTGGTTCACTACCTGGTGCCAGGGCAGCTATCCAGGGGAGGCGACGCGGTGGCTGTGTGTCAACTTGGATTGAGTAGGGACAGAGATCGAAGCTGGGGTTTGCCATGTTAAACGCGATCAACTTCTTTGCTGGTTCTTTCCAAAGAACCCAAAATCAGCTCCGCTGTCCTGCTTATCGTCCAGCTTTCGGCTCCGTACAGCAAGACTGGCGGAATGAGCGTTTTGTAAAGCATGACTTTGGTCTTTCGAGTGAGGAGTTTTGACCCCAGTTGTTTGGACAAGCCGAAGTAGCAGCGGTTGCCAAGGGCGATTCTATGCCGGATCTCCACTGTGGTGTCATTTGTGGAATTTACGTTTGCCCCGAGGTAGACAAACTCCTTAACTACCTCGAAATTGTAGCTGTCAATTGTTATATTTTGTCCCAGGTGGTGAGCGACGGATTGGTTTTTGCTTGACAGCATGTATTTCGTTTTATCCTCATTGATCTTAAGACCAACTCGTTTCGTCTGTTCTTCAATCGCCGTGAATGCTTCCACAATGCCACGGCGAGAACACGCGATGATGTCGATATCATCCGCGTATCCTAGCAGCTGGATGGACTTGTAGAAGATAGTGCCTTCCCTGTTGACGCCTGCCCGTTGCACTATCTGCTCCAGCACCAGGTTGAAGAAGTCACATGACAGCGCATCTCCTTGCCGAAATCCGGTCCATGTTTCGAATGGTTCCGAGGTCCTAGAACCGAGTTGCACGGTGCATCGCGTGTTTTTTAGCGTGGCGCGACACAACTGGATCAGTTTTACCGGTATCTCGAATTCGGCCATCGCCCCAAACAGTTCTTCACGATGAATGCTGTCGTATGCGGCTTTGAAATCGATGAAAAGATGGTGTGTATCGATTCGAAACTCGTTGGTCTTTTCCAGGATTTGTCGAAGTGTGAAAATTTGGTCTATAGTTGATTTGCCGGGCCGGAAGCCGCACTGGTAGCTGCCGATTAGTGAAAAAACCTAAAGTTATGAATGAGCAAGATACACGGATACACGGACGGATACTCGACGACGACAAAGCTTTTTTTTTTTAGCCGTGTTAAATCGAACGAAATCGTGTAAAAATCGTGTAAATCAAAACCGTGTAAAAACAGAACTGGGTGTATTTCTTCATGTTTTTTTTTTTTTTGTTTTTTGTTAAGTGTTCGAATCATTCTCATGCCCAATTGTGTATTGTAACTCATGTTGTTAGGGATACTGTTGAAGAATAATTGAAAAACTATCACAAAATAAATTTTTAAAATATCAACATATCTTCGGTATACCTCGAGATACTTGCGGATGATTGGATTTGGCTTATATTATTGAACATAATTTTTTTATTTCGAAAAACCAAAAAGATTCGTAAAAGAAGTAAAAGATAATTAGGAGGTATATATGAAAAATCATAATAAAATATATGTTGACGACAAATTAAATTCAATCCGAAAACCGAAGGTACTAAGGGCCCAAAAAAACAAAAAAAAAAAAAGAAATCAAATCCAACCGACTCCGTACTAATCTATCGTACATCTAGCTACATATTCATGTCAGACAATCATCACTGTGTTTTGCTAAACGTTCATTAAATTTTTTATTTTTTTTTATTTCTTATTAAAAAAAAATTGTTTTTGTACATTACCTGTGTTTTTTAAAAATTAAAAATTTTATGTTCTCTGTCACCTTGTCACTTTGTTTTGCGTGTGTGAAATTAGTTCTTTGTTTTATACTATTTTTCAAAATTTCGGTTCTTTTGGGTATTTGTACTGTCCAATTATAAATTTATATATATTTTTTAAAATCAAAATTCAATTTTCTGTTTTTAAAATTCATGTGACTAACTTCATGTTAATTAATTATTCTTTATATGGATTGCATGGGATTATTTTCTAGGAGATTTTTATCATTTTATCTAGTCTAGGTGTATAGAGAAAAAAAATCAAAAGAAAGATTAAAAATAATAAATGCTTGTTGATTGAGTTATTATTTTCTCTTATGCATCTTTCGGATCATGTATAATACAATAATCCTAGTATAAACTGCAAACAGATGCAATGGAAGCGATTCTCATCTTCATTTTCACTTAGCCGTATTTAGGAGAACTTTTTGATTTTTGTTCCTTTTTTCGACTTTTTATTTTTAACGTGTTTATTGATTTTTTATCTATTTATTTTCTTTTATTATTTCACATTTAACTCTGGGAATATCTCTTTAAACAAAAACAAAATAATATACATATGTCTCGTAAAAAAATGTGAAAAAAAAAATTAATTAAAAAAAAAATGCAGCTAAACGATCCCCGCATCAAAAGGATCAGCGTACCACTGAAGAAATGCGAAAATTAATCGAAAGGTAATGTATCTTCTTTGGTTAGGTAAAGGATAAACAAATGACTAAGAACATATATTTGAGACTGATGAATTGATTTTTAAAGTAAAATTGATTTGAATTAAATTCGTACTAATCTAGAAATGAATCGGCGGATATTGAGTAAATTTAATTTTAACTTTGAGACAGTATTGGATGAGACATATAACTAAATGCCTTCTAGGTAGCATGATTATAAATTAATTTGTTTTTTTTGGTTAAAGCAAAAGTACTTACATTGTTTTTTGGTTTTTTTTTTTTTTTTTGAAGGGTTGGTAAAAATCTTCAAAAACACAATTTTTTTTAATAATTTGCGCGCACTCAAGGTCTAATAACCTTATTATGTCGGCGACACAGTGCGGGCAGAAGGTAGAGAGGAAGAGGAATAGAGGTGATGCCGATGGACATTGATCTTAAATGCTTGCATGTTGCATTGAGGGGGGAAAACCGAATCCGGCAGGGAGTTCCAGATTCGTGTGGTTCGGTTAATGAAAGATTCTCTATATTTGACAGTACGTCCGAAAGCGGGCTTCAGAGTATATTGGTGAGCATTCCTAGAGAGACGTGTATTGCGGGAGAAATGTTGAAGGGGCGGAATGCAACTGGCTATTTCATCAGAGCATTTTTGGTGGTAGTAACGATAAAACAGGGAGAGGCAGGTGACATTCCTGCGGTGTTCCAGCGAGTCTAATGTTTTGGTAATGCTGGAGTCACCTATCAGTTTTATGGCTCGTTTTTGTATTCTGTCTAGTAGGTGCAGTGAGGTCTTGGAAGCACCGAACCAGACATGAGCGTTAAACTCTAATTTGGGGCGAATGAACGCCTTATAGATTGTAGCCAGATCTAAGGGTGAGAAATATTTCTTGCATCTGTATAAGAATCCTAGGCATTTCGCAGCATTCTTGGCGACACTGAATATTTGGTCGCTCCAATTAAGATTGTGAGCAACACTCATACCCAGGATGGAAAGCTTTTCAGTTTCTGAGATGCAAGTGCCATTCATGGATAATGGCTGCGGGTTATTTATACGCTTTAACGACAAGAGACAGCATTGTGTTTTGGAAGCATTAAATTCCACTCTATTGTTTTTACCCCATTGGATGATGCTGTCGATATCGGAGTTTAATGAGCTTAACATACGCTGCCGCTCATTATCTACAACCGAAGTGCAGGGTCGCAAACTGGTGAACGAATATGAGAAGCTGAGGGTACTGTCGTCAGCGAAGGAGTGAATTGGATTAGAAGTAACAGACAAGAGGTCATTTATAAAAATAAGAAAGAGTGTCGGAGACAAAACGGAGCCCTGGGGAACACCGGCATTTACAAAGTGAGTATCAGACTTGAATCCATCCAAAACAACTTGAATTGAACGATTCGAAAGGTAGCTTCTAATCCATTGAAAGAGAGACTCATCGATCCCAAAAGCACGCATTTTCGACAAAAGGGCTTCATGCCAAACCCTGTCAAATGCTTTCGAAATATCCAGTGCAACAATTTTGCTTTCACCTGCTTGGTGAAGCGAGTGATTCCACTTTTCAGCGAGATATGCCATCATATCACCAGTGGATCTGTTGCTGCGGAAACCGTATTGGCGGTCATTGAGGAGTTTCCGTGATTCAAGATATTTCATAAGCTGACGGTTAATCAGCGTTTCCATGACATTGGAAAGAAGGGACGTTAGTGCAATGGGTCGGTAGTTGGAGGGAGAAGATGATTCGCCTTTTTTGGGTATAGGCTGGACAAATGCTGTTTTCCACCTACTCGGAAAGAGCCCAGAGGTGTAGGAATGGTGAAAAAGCTTACGCAGTGGTTTTGCCAGCGTAGAAGAACACCTCTTCAGAACTATTGGGGCAATACCATCTGGACCAGCGGATTTGTGTATGTCGAGGTCTTTAAGAACCCTTGCGACTGTACGAGTGCGGAAGTGGATTAGTCCCATGGTGGAATTGACGCACTCTAGTACAGGCGGAGACAAAGTACAAGCTGGCAGCTGAGAACTGGTTGCGAAATGGGCAGCAAGTAGGTTAGCTTTGTCTAAGGGGGTGACAGCTGGAGTTGAGTTGAGTTTTTTACGTTTTTTACAAACGACCAGACACTTTTGCTACCTTTGGGACATTGAAGGATTTTACGCCTTAATTTTTGGTCGGATTGGAATTTAATCCGTCGAATGTGGGTGTTGCAGTCATTTCTGGCTCGTATGTACTCCTTTCGGCTTTCCTCCGAACTGTTTGCCTTGTAGGCCCGAAAACTTAGCTCTCTGAGCCTAATAGCCTCTTTGCAGCTCGAGTCAAACCACGTATTATCCTTACGCCTGATGCTTTTAATCTTGCTGGGATTAAAATTTGCCATGCCGATTCGGATAATGTTTACGATAATATCAGTTGCGGCGTCCACGTCGTTGTCGAGGAAGCACAACGACAAGTTAAAGATCCGAAAGAAGTTGTTAAGGCCGCACCAATTGGCTTTCTCGTATAGCCATAGTGCTCTCTTAGGAGCTTTTTCTTTAACTGGATGGTGGGAGTTCGAGAATTTTGCTGATATCATGCAGTGGTCAGACAAGCCTAGGGGTTCCAATACATCGATCGTGTATTTGTCAGGCTGAGAGGTAAGAAACAAGTCCAGTGTGGTGGCGGTATGACCAGCAACATCGGGGATACGTGATGGCTCATTCACAAGTTGAGTTAAGTGATTTAACTCAGCAAAAATTTCAACATACCTTCCTTAGGGTGTTGTCTGTCCGGGTCACATGGGGCCCGACAGCTGCGTGCTCATAGTAGTGTGAGATTTGACTCACTAAAAACACGATCCTTCGAGTTAATAATTTTTCTTTTATTTTATTACGACTAAGGGGGAGTCCTCTCACCACTGCTTTGGTCGATAGTCATCGACGATCTACTACGCAAGCTAACCACTCGGGGCTATGAGGTCATCGGATATGCTGATGACCTAGTAGTCATTGTTACGGGCAAGTGCGAGATCACTGCCTGTGAGCGCATGCAGCTTGCGCTCCAATTTATCTCTGACTGGTGTGGCAGAGAGGGTTTACCTATTAACCCAAATAAGACGATCTTTGTCCCATTTACAAAGAGGAGAAAGGTACAACCCTGCTCAATCTTACTAAATGGCACACGCATAGGATTTTCAGAGGAAGTAAAGTATCTAGGTATTGACCTAGACCGTAGGCTCAACTGGAACTCCAATATGAGAAATAAACTCATGAAAGCGACTAAGGCCATGTGGGCTTGTCGACGCACCTACGGTAAAACCTGGGGACTTAAACCGAAGGTAGTCCAGTGGCTATATACCGCGATGGTTAGACCTATCGTCACCTACGGGTCCACCGTATGGTGGTCAAAAGTTGAGCAAAAAACTGCAATTGTTAAGCTTCAACGCCTTCAGAGACTGGCGTGTCTCGGCATCACAGGCGCTATGCCAACCTGCCCCACGGCAGCCCAAGAAGCACTCATTGGACTCACTCCACTGCACCTTTTTATAAAAAAATGGCATTAGGCAGTGCAATCAGAGTCCTTTGTTCGGGAACAAATATGTCTCAGACGCACTGCCACACACCTTCACCGTTGACAAGAGATTTGAGATACTGATCCCAAACCGCTCAGCATGGGAAAACAGTGATCCCCTGCTAAATGTCAAAGGCCTTAGGTGGTACACGGATGGCTCCAAGATGGCTTCCGGCGTTGGCGCCGGCATCTTTGGACCAAAACGCAAAATCTCGAAGGCACTGGGAATAAGTCCCAGCATCTTCCAAGCAGAGCTGCATGGCATCCTAACATGCGTAAATCTAAATCTTGAGACTGGCATCAGAGGAGTAACCATCAACATACTCTCTGATAGCCAAGCAGCGCTTAAAGCGCTGGGTTCGTACAGCACGAACTCAAAAACCGTCAAGGAATGCCATGACGCCCTACAAGACCTCGCCAAAAGAAACAATGTTAAACTCTGGTGGGTGCCAGGCCATAAAGGTATCAAGGGCAATGAAATTGCCGACCAACTTGCCAGGAAGGGCTCCAGTGACAAGTATATAGGTCCGGAACCATTCTGCGGCATTCCCGCGTCTAAGATAAATTACTTCTTAGACAAGTGGGAAAAATTACAACACCTGTCCTTTTGGAACAGCGTTCGGGGACTCCGTCAATCTAAACGACTTATACGACCCCTGAACAAGCACCCTATTGACATACTCAAACTCAATAGGATGGATATCAGAAGACTAGTCAGCTATCTAACGGGACACTGCGGTCTGAGATATCATTTAAACAAAATTAGCCTCTCGTCTGAAACTGAGTGTCGGCTCTGTCTTGAGGACGTTGAGACGGCAGAACACATACTGTGTGAGTGTGCTGCTCTCTGCCATCTTAGGAAGCGTATCCTTCTCAGTGAAGTTATGACTCCTGAGGGGATCACCCTGGCTCCTACGAGAAGCATTCTCAACTTCATTGTGGAGGCTAGCAGGCACAATAGATCTGCAAAGGTCGCATTGCTATTGATAGCACTAGCAAGTTAGTTGACTTATCTAGCAGTTTTCCGTTCCCGAGGTAATCACATTTAGCAGACAGCTTTCCAGTGAAAGTTCCAGCATTTCGCAGTGTGTGTGTGATTTAGGTTCGCCGCTCTGGTTTCCTTCCCTTATTAATTCAACAGCGTCATTATTGATATGACCTTCCAGTCGATCTTTAAGTTTCCGGGTGAAAAGTGTTTCTTCATTTTCGACATATTCAATGCTTAAATCACGATGAGTATTGTCGTTTCGAATATACCACGGCGCGTTAACAACCGCTTGCAATACTCTATTTTGAAACGTTTGTATAATCGGAGAATTACTCTTCTTGGGACAACATCAGAGTTGTATACCGTAAACCCAAATAGGTTTAAGCACTAGAGAGATTGTCTTGACTTAATGCACTAATCTGGAGCTAGTTGAAGGGTTGGACACAGCTTTGAGTGCAGCTTGGCTGTCACTGCAGACGCTTTTTCCCCTCCATCTGTGCTTCACAACATAGTACATGGCCATCAGCATTGCGTATATTTCTGATTGAAAGACAGATATTTTCGCGCTCAAAGACCCCAGCTCCGGATTCCGCCTAGATATGGAATCATCCGTGAAAATGCGAAGACCATCCTTTCCCGGTTCAGTATCCAGCCAGAGCCAGTCCTGACGCCATGTCCATGCGACAGCGGTCACAGGACATTTCTTGCGCAAGCACACTGTTATTCCTGTGCGAGTTGTACCAAAAAACGTTTCTCTTGAGACGAGACATGGCTTTTAAAACACACTCTGATTAATATATCAAGGGGTGGAAGGTTCATCATAGCATCTAAGGCAGCGCCCGGCGTGCTGGAGAAAGCCCCTGTACAGCTGAGACAACCCGTTCTTTGGAGTTTGGTAAAAGAGGCTACGACGGGTTTGCGTGTTAGCCTGTTCCGCCAGACAACCGATATATATGAGATTATAGGCCTTAGCATTGCCATGTAGATCCAGAGGACCTTTGCCGGCGATAAGCCCCATGTCTTGCCAGAAGCTCGTTTGTATTCAACAACATGCTTTGACCAAATAAGCTTGCTATCTAAGATGACTCCCAGGTACTTAGCTTCCTTGGATACCTAGATGGTTGTGCCTTTTAGTACCAGCTGATTCATGTACCAGTATCTTTCCTCTTTCTCGTGAAGAGAACGACATCGGTCTTAAGAGGATTAACCGACTGCCCATTTCTTGTACACCAATCATCGATCACATTTAGCGCCGCTTGTGCTTTAAGACAGACAGTCGCTAAACATGAGCCGGCAGAACAGCGACATTATCCGCATAGGCCTGGGCATAGATTCCAGAGGCATTGAGAGTATCAAGCAGACAGTCGATCACCATGCACCATAACAGCGGAGACAGGACGCCGCCTTGCGGACAGCCCCTGTTTAAGCCTGATTTGACACACTGGTCGAGGCCTGCATCAGCGGTCACAAACATTACTTTGGTGCACAAGACCAGTACCAGATCGTCCTTTTCTTCCGTGGGGGCGTGGATGCAGACCAGGCTAATGTGATTAACTTTAGCCTTGATACGGATCGTTATCAGCCGTTCGCTCACATGCCGAAATCTTAGGACTTTTTGCTTTAGTCCACCTCGAACAACAAACAATTGTTATCCTCTCTCTCTATAGCAGTCGCCGTTCATCCGTTTTATACCCGGGTGATTCCATCGCATTTCATGGATGGCGGTTAAGTCCCCTTTATAGCGGTCTAAGGCGTCCGCAAGTTGTTCGGCTGCACATACTCTCTTTAGGGATCTAACACTCACGTGTAGAGCCGAGATCATTGCCCTTTGTTCGGTTTTTGCAAGGGCCATCAACATTAATCTGGTCCATTTTATCCGAGGCTTGTGCCTATTTCAGAGCAATTGTGGAGTTTTCAGGTTACAGTTTGCTGAACCATATCCCAATCGACATTAATCCTGTTTTGTGGCGTAGGACACTCGCCATTCCGTCCTCTTCCGTAAGTAATGGTACCATGAGGAGGTGGAAGTAGGACCAGGCTAACAGAGCTGCAAGGTGTTCGGCTGCAGAGGCTCTTACTCGCTTACTGAACATTTTTTATTTATATTTCTTTTAAATGCCAGCAAGAAATCTCTTCAAAATTGAACGAGTCTGGAATGAACTCTGCGGAATTTTGTTTAATCCCGTACTAGTGCAGGTTTTAAGGTTGACCCATATAGGTAGGTAGGTAGGTAGGATCGTAGCCTTCCCAGAATTGAGAAGAATACCCATAGGCCCGGGAGGCGCGTTGTGCAGCTACGAGGGGGTTTTGCCCCCTATTAGTGGAACCATTTTGTGCTTCTTAAGAAGTTAAGAAGATCAGATATCCCTACTTTCTGAACATCTGTCAGATCGTTAAGGAAGTAAGAGCCGAGGTATCGTTTCCTGATTCTGCAGAATGCTGGATAGGCACAGAGAAGGTGGTGAATGGATTCGACCTCCTCCTCGTCTTGACAGCTTCTGCAGAAATTATTCGGAACTATTCCTAGTTTTTGTGCGTGACTGCCAATGAGGCAGTGTCCTGTGATGACACCGATGACTTTGTAGATGTCCTTGTCCGTTGACTGTCAAGCCGAGGCCAGATTTGCCTGGTGATGGGTCCCTGGGTCCATCTGAGGTTCGTCTCGGGCCTGGCGAGATTAGTCAGATTATATTTAACTAGCTTTTGTCCGCGGCTTCGCTCGCGTTAAATTCGCGGGAACACGGTTCCCCTTTCCTGATTTAGAACACAGAAGAGAACTCGGAACAGAATGTTATTTTGATACGCTACTGTAGACGATATTATATGTCTTTCCATTTGGGGATAGAATGTAAAGATTCTGGGCATTGGACACACGCGAACATGCTACATACAATTGTCCATGGGAAAAGCACGGCTTTTCTAAGTTCACCCCAGCCACCTTTAATGTTTGACCTTGCGCTTTGTTAATGGTCATAGTGAAACTAAGCTTTAGAGGAAATTGTAGCCTTTTAAACTGGAACGGGAGATCTGTGGGAATTATTGGGATTCGTGAGATCATTACATTTTCACCCTTTCCTACGCCAAGTTGCGTGACACGAAGTCTCGTCCCGATGCCCGCAACTAAGTACAGATAGAGAGCACACAACGTTAGCGCGTTTCAGAAACATATCAGCGCCATCTATCGTAGTTCAAGAGTAACACTTATTAATGTTTCGAATGTTGACTGTTGTTTTAATTAAATTATTTTATTATTCGTTTGTATCATAGAACCTATACTAATTTTGCGAAGAGTCTCACACAAATTTCCATCCCCTACTGATTATTTTTTTTCTTGCTGCATACAAACTTAACGGGGGCTAGAAAGAAACAAAAAGTAGCCTATGTCACTCTCCATCCCCTCAACTATCTCCACTTAAAAAATCACGTCAATTCGTCGCTCCGTTTTGCCGTGAAAGACGGACAAACAGACACACACACTTTCACATTTATAATATTAGTGTAGATGGTTGTGAGGGGTATTCCCTGCCATCTCGTTAAGAAATAGGCGACAGTCGAGACTAGATTTTGATGTGTACACATAGGACTCCAACGACTTTAAGGCTGCTTGACTATCCGTGAGAATACGGATATCCGTGGTGGATATTACGTTCCACTTCAGCCAAGACAAGGCCTCTTTTATTGCCAACAGTTCCGCCTGGAAAACGCTGCAGGGACCTGGTAATTTTAGCTTTAAGCTTTATGCAGCTTAAGTTGTTTGCAGAACACTCCACTGCCTGTTTCTGCGGGGTTGAGTTTGGCGAGTCCAGTGATGTGCTCGGAAAGTGTAAAAAGCTCTTCGAACATGTTTGCCTCATACACATACAAAGTTGACCGATACTTACTTACTTAACTGGCGCTACAGTTCGGGGTGAACCTGGGCCTCAACCAACATGCCTCTCCACCTAGCACGATCTTTCGCTAGTCTTTTCCAATGCCGCACGCCCAGTTGGTTGAGGTCCCTTTCCACCTGTGCGCGCCACCTTAGTTGCGGCCGTCCTCTATTTCTTCGTCCCTCGGGGTTGGATTCAAAGACTCTACGGGCTGGAGCTGTGGTGTCCATTCGCTCTACATGACCTAGCCATCTTAGGCGTTGGATCCGTAGACGCCTGACCAGACTCATGTCGCTGTACAACCCGTACAGTTCGCGATTGAATCTTCTCCGCCAACCCTCCTCTGTGTTTATGGGACCGAAAATCGAACGCAGAATCTTTCTCTCGAAACGACCAAGGATTTCCTCATCCGCTTTAGATAAAGTCCATGTTTCTGCGCCGTATAACAGGACCGGGATAATTAAGGTCTTGTATAAGGTCAACTTGGTCGTACGAGAGAGGGCTCTACTTCTCAGTTGCCTCTTGAGCCCAAAGAAGCAGCGGTTGGCAAGAGTAATTCTGCGCTTGATTTCGAAACTGGTGTCGTTGTTCCAAGTCACCGCGGAGCCGAGGTATATGAAGTCCTTTACTACCTCGAACTTATATCTGCCAATATGCACGTTCTGTCCAAGACGTCGGTGGTAAATGTCCTTTTTCGATGACAGCAGATATTTAGTCTTGCCCTCATTAACTGCCAAACCAATTTTTGCCGCCTCCATCTCAATACTCGCAAACGCCTCATTGACATCTCGCTGCGATCTACCTATAATGTCAATGTCGTCGGCGTATGCAAGGAGTTGCGAGGATTTGAAGTAGATTGTGCCTCTTGTATTGGCCTGTGATTTTTGCACAATCATTTCCAATACGATGTTGAAGAAATCACACGACAGCGCATCGCCCTGCCTAAATCCTTTTTTGACATCAAAACTATCGGTAAGGTGCTCACCGATTCGGATGGAGCAGCGAGCATCTTCCAAGGTCATCCTGCATAGTCTGACGAGCTTTGCAGGGATGACAAAAGTAGACATGGCGTTATATAGCTCGTCTCTAATTAGGCTGTCGTATGCGGCCTTGAAGTCGACGAATAGATGGTGCGTTTCGACTTGAAACTCATTGGTTTTCTCCAGGATCTGCCGTAGTGTGAAGATTTGATCGATGGTGGACTTCCCTGGCCTGAAGCCACACTGATAAGGACCTATCAGCTTGTTTACGAATGGCTTCAGGCGTTCACACAAAACGGCAGCGAAGATCTTGTATGCGACATTAAGGAGACTTATTCCTCTATAGTTGGCGCAGTCAAAGGGATCTCCTTTTTTGTGGATCGGGCAAACAATGCTGAGACTCCATTCCTCGGGCATGCTTTCCTCTGACCATATCTTACAGATGAGCCGGTGCATGCTCCTAACCAGCTCACCCCCAGCCGCTTTGAAGAGCTCAGCAGACAGTCCATCTGCGCCAGCAGCTTTATTCGACTTGAGTTTCGACATGGCAATCTCAACTTCGTCGAGGTCAGGGAGACGGAATTCTCTGCGATCTTCGTCGTTAAAAAATGGATCATTCTGCCTGACGGCGGTATGTTGGTTGTCATCGCCGTTATACAGTCTGCAGAAGTGGTTTTTCCAAATTCTCAGCATCGACTGCGATTCTACTACTAGGTGTCCGTTCTCATCCTTACAGGCCTCCGTTCGGGCTTTATAGCCTTGAGACATTCGTTTTATCCGCTGATAAAATCTTCGAACGTCGTGCCTTCAATAGCACCTCTCCAAGTTTTCAATCGCCCGCTTCTCGTGCTCTTTCTTTTTTCTCTTGAGAAGCTTATGTTCCTCCCTTCTCTTAAGCTCGTAGAGCTCACGAGCCGCTCTTGTTTTTTTGTGTAGTGAGGCTTTGTATGCCTCCTGCTTTTCCGCATGAATCCTTCTACACTCGTCCAGGTGTTTCGTCGTGGTGGAGCTTTAAGGCCCAGCACTGCCGTTGCTGTGCTCTTCAGGGCTTGTTTGCACAGGCTCCATTGTTGCTCTACTGACTGAGTGGAGGATTGAGGTGTATCAGAGAGCTTAAGGGAGACGCGGTTGGCAAAAGCACTGGCGATCTCCGGCGATAGTAGCTTTCCGACGTCATAGCTTGGTGTTCTAACTCTACTCCGCGGTGCTCGTGTTATGCGCTGACGTATTTTGGCTACTACAAGATAGTGGTCTGAATCGATGTTCGCTCCTCGGTAAGTTGACCGATATAACGAATTATATCGGGTTGATGCCGAGTGAGGATGGAAGTCAATTTGCCATTGAAATGAAGTCAGCAACGTTTTTCCTAAACCATGCCTGAGTTGTCCTGTCTTTGTCATTTATTGAATTTTTAAAAGCAGAAATGTAATTTTAATTTATTTAAAATAATTTTTTAAATTATAAAAAAAAAACTTTTGCTTTAATCCAAACTATTAAGTTTAGTAAGACTCAAAACGTATTTCGTCGTATGCATTCCATAAACAAATTCTAGGATGTAATTGAATTTTGTTTTTCACTTTTGTACTGTTGTATATAAACTCGTATTAAACCAATTAAATTATTTATCTGCTCTCTACTAACAACTTATTTAAAAAAAATGGTTTTCATCGCTAGCCGAAAACAGTAAGTTTATGCATGCAATTTACCAAACTAACCCAATTGTTGTTTTTAACTAATTTCGTTGCTCCTTCTATCGCCTGTGCGCATGCTCATATTTAATCTATTTAATTTAGTATTTTGTTTTTATTCGTTCTTTTATTTCATACACTTTTCTTTTATTTAATATTTTCCTTTCATGACAGTTGCTAACAATATATTAATAGCAAAACAACAGAAACGCATACTACAGTCGTGGGCCGACATAGATTTGTTTAGCTTTGACTATATGATATCGTAAATCTGTTAACATTTATTTTGCTACCATGAAATATAATTAAATTCATAAACGAAAACAATTAAAAAATCAACCTTAGACATTAGGAGCATTTGTAATGTGGTAATACATTTGTTTGAGTTCCCAAAAGAACGAGAATAAGATGTTTGATTAACAACGTTTTGAATACTATTGAAAAGGATGAAAAATATCCTTGTACTTGTATGCTTGGATTTATCCTTGGTTGGTTTCTACAATTTAAAAAATAAAATAAACAGATTAAGATACCAACAAAATTTACAGATGAAATTGGTGATACACTCTTGAACAAACAACACCCTACCAAGCTTACACTTCGCTATTTTTTTTTTTTCTGGAAACGATGGGTTTAAAGCGTATTTGAATATTAGCAGTTCTTATCGACATCGCTTATGCTACCTATCATCTGGAGAGACTAACTATCTAGAGCGTCGAGTTGATAAATAATTTGGCACACTTTAAACCTATCCTTCCGACACACTCTCATCGAAACAACAACCGAGAAAAAAAAAAGGCGACAGACCACAGGTGTCTGCAGGCAGATCATTCATTAATGATTGAGAGCAGATCTGAAGAAAAATTCGTACAACGAGTGATCCATAATACGTACTTCTTCTTCTTCTTCTTTTGGTGGCGTTACAACCCATGAAGGACAAGACCCAAGCTTCTTTCAATCACCCCTGTTGTGTGTGATTTATTTTTCGCACAGGTGAAAGGGACCTACAGTTTAATGCCGATTCCGAACGGCTTGAGTCGAGAAGCTTTTCCAAGGCAAGTATACTACGGGAGGTTTTGCCAGTACCCCGCCGAGGAGGGACGCCACGAAATAAACATTCGATGGCGTTGGTGATATCGCGATCCAAACTCGCTCATCGTGCGTCAGAGTCCAACACACTAACCACTGCGCCACGGCGCCCTCACGTACTACAAACTTTAGATTCTTCAACTGGTTCATTAGGAAATTCAATCCTAAGCAATGGTAAAGCCTTCATTGGTGCAGGTTTTGCAATTTCTTTTGTTGTCTATACCGACGTAGTCGTTCAGCTTCTGATATTGTAGAATTGTTTTTATATCTGTTGAATCGTTCGGTATTATTGATATCATATGGTTTATCTTCCTTTTGTTTTCTTTTCCTAGATGCACGAGCACGTAATGCAGCCTTACTTGGTCCCAGATTCTCTTCTTCCTAGCGGACGCTACAGTTCAGGGTGAACCTGGGCTTCAACCAACATGCCCCTCCATCTAGCACGATCTTTTGCTCGCCTTTCCATTGCCGCCCACCCAGTTGGCTGAGGTCCCCTTCCACCTGTGTGCGCCATCTTAAGTGCTGCCGTCCTCTGCTTCTTCGTCCCTCGGGGTTGGATTCAACCGTAAAGTTCGTGGTTGAATCTTTTCCTCCATCCCCCCGTCTGTGTTTATAGGCCCAAAAATCACACGCAAAATCTTTCTCTCGAATCGACCTAGGGCCTCCTCATCCGCTTTTGATAGTGTCCATGCTTCTGCGCCGTACACCAGGACCGGGATGATAAGGGTCTTATATAGAGTCAACTTTGTCGTTCGGGAGAGGGCTCTATTACTCAATTGCCTCCTGAGCCCAAAGAACCAACGATTGGCAAGAGTGATTCTGCGTTTGACTTCGGAACTGATGTCGTTGAGCCAGGTCACTGCGGAGCCAGGGTAGACGAAGTCCTTAACTACCTCGAACTTATATCTGCCAATACAAACGTTCTGGTGAGCGTCCTTTTTTGATGACAGCATATAATTAGTTTTGCCCTCGTTTATCGTCAAACCAATTTTCGCCTCCTCCATCTCAATACTCGCAAACGCCTCATTGACATCTCGCTGCGATCTACCTATTATGTCAATATCGTCGGCGTATGCAAAGAGTTGCGAGTATTTGAAATAGATTGTGCCTCTTGTATTGGCCAGTGATTTTCGCACAATCATTTCCAATATGATGTTGAAGAAATCACACGACAGCGCATCGCCCTGCCTAAATTCTTTTTTGACATCAAAACTATCGGTAAGGTGTTCACCGATTCGGATGGAGCAGCGAGCATTCTCCAAAGTCATCCTCCATAGTCTGACCAGCTTAGCAGGTATGTCAAAGGTAGACATAGCGTTGTATAGCTCGTCTCTGATTACGCTGTCGTATGCGGCTTTGAAGTCGACAAAAAGGTGGTGAGTGTCGACTTGAAATTCATTGGTTTTTTCCAGGATCTGCCGTAGTGTGAAGATTTGGTCGATGGTGGACTTACCTGGCCTGAATCCGCACTGATAAGGATCTATCAGCTTATGTACAGAAGGCTTCAGGCGTTCACACAAAACGGAAGAGAAGATTTTGTAGGCGATGTTAAGGAGATTTATTCCTCTGTAGTTGGCGCAATCATAGGGGTCTACTTTCTTGTGGATCGGGCATACTATGCTGCTGCGACTCCATTCCTCCGACCATATCTTACAGATGAGCTAGTGCATGCTCTTAACCAGGTCATCCCCAGCTGCCTTGACGAGCTCAGCAGACAGTCCGTCTGTGCCAGCAGCTTTATTCGACTTGAGTTTCGATATGGCAATCTGAACTTCATCGAGGTCAGGGGGACGGAGTTCTCGGCGGTCTTCGTCGATTAGAAATGGATCATTCTGCCTGACAGCGGTATATTGACTAACATCGCCGTTATACAGTCTGCAGAAGTGGTTTTTCCTTATTCTCAGCATCGACTGCGATTCTACTACTAGGTGTCCGTTCTCGTCCCTGCAGTCTTCCGTTCTGGCTTTATAACCTTGGCATGTTCGCTTTATCTGTTGATAAAACTTTCGAACGTCACGCCTGCAGTAACACCTCTCCAAATCCTCAATCGCGCGCTGCTCGTGCTCTTTCTTCTTTCTTCTAAGAAGCTTATGCTCTTCCCTTCTTTTTAACTCGTAGAGCTCACGAGCTGCTCTAATCTTTTATGCAGCGAGGCCTTATATCAATCGTGCTTCGCTGTGTGAATCCTCCTGCACTCGTCATCGAACCAGGTGTTTCTTCGTGGTGGAGCCTTGAAACCCAAAACTTCGGATGCAGAGCTTTTCAGGGCTTGTTCGCAAAGGCTCCACTGCTGTTCTATTGATAGCGTGGAGGATTGAGATGTATTGGAGAGCTTAAGGGAGACACGATCGGTAAAAGCACGAGCGGTTTCTGGCGATAGTTGCTTTCCGACGTCATAACTTTGTATTCTTGCTCTACTCCGCTGCGTTCGTGATATCCGTAAGCGCATCTTGGCTAGTACAAGCTAGTAGTCCGAGTCGATGTTAGCCCCTCGGAAAGTTCGAACATCAAGAATAGTGGAGGAGTGTCTGACGTCGATCGCGATGTGATCAGTCTGGTTGATGAATCGTTCAAATATGCTTTCCATACCCAGCTTAGCATTGAAGTCTCCTAGTGAAATTTTCATGTCATAGCTGGGACATTGGGCATACGTTCTGTCTAGGAGATCGTAGAACTCATCTTTGGCGGAGTCATCCTTGTCTACCGTGGAGGCGTGGACGCAGATCAGGCTGATGTTAAAATATTTAGCCTTGATACGGATTGTTATAAGGCGTTCGCTCACATGCCTAAAGCTTAGGATTTTTTGCCCCGGTCCCGGATTAGATGACATTATATATCTGAATTGCTAACCGTGACGTTGTACGCTTGACATCGCACTTAATATATAAAATGAATGACGTTGTACGCGCCACCTCGACCAAAATTCAATCGCGTGACGTTGTACGCGTGACCTCGACCAAATATTTAATATATAAAAAGACGTGACGTTGTACTCGAGGCATGGCAGCTCAAAACGTGACGTTGTACGAATTTTTCTTCAGACCTGCTCTCAATCATTAATGAATGATAAAATACATCTGCAATATATATCGTTATAAACACTACATACACCGCGGTCCCTTTTATTCAATCCAATCAAGCTTGCTTTTAACTTTCCTATTAATGTTATAAAAATCATTAAATATTCACATTAAATTTAAAATCAATTTTTACTAATTTTAAATTACTTTCTTTATTTTTGTTTAAAAAAAAAAAAAAAAAAAAAAAAAAAAATCAATTTAATAGAAACGAAGCCGGTCCAAAACAATTCCAACAACAAGGCGCCGCAGGATTCACAGCCTACGATACTATGGCAGTGTAATTTGTAAACTCCCCCATTTCATACCATATTGCTACCATTCGACAGCAAATAACCATCAATTTATATTTAAAAAAAAAAAAACAGAAAACTATAAAAAAGTGAAACCAAGTCGACTACAATTTAAATAACAATTTTTAATTATTATTATTATTATTATTATTATTAAAAATACAACATAATATTATGCATATAGTATTTGCTAAGTTATACACAATATACAAGTATATAAGCAAAAGTGTAACCCATAGACACCACATTTACAATTAACAATTGAAATAGTGAAACGAAAACAACAAAACAATTGTTTTCTAACAAAGTGAGAGATAGGTTAAAAGGAAAACAACAAATCATCCATGTCTGTGTGTTTTTTACTCGTTTTATTCTTCAGTTGTTTTTATTCTTTATTTGTAGATTATCGATTATTTTTTACTTTAATAGAGAAGATGAAAGATACTTCTTTTTTCAGTTGTGATTTGTGTTAATGTTTTTATTTTTATTTACTCACGGGGCAGAGGTGATAAAATAAAAACAAGAAACAAAACGACAGGTACTGGTTCTAGTAGATACAGCCCCGGGTTGACGATTTTGTTATTACTAACGATGAGAAGAAAGGGATAATTAATAATGAAGAAAACAATTTTTAGTCATTTGTATTATATAGTCGTTTTTAGTGATGTAAGTTTTTACTATACAAAAAAAAAAATGCTAAAACAGCAGCACAATTACGTTCTAGGTGTGTTTTCTGCTTCTTGTTTTTTGTATAATTTGTATCTGTCTATTTAAAATATTTATATATACAGTATCGGACAAGACATTTGCAACTCGAACAGAAACAGGGAAACTTCATAAAATTCACTAAACTTTTATTCGAAAACATACAATGTCTTCATATATTTTTAAAGCTCAATATTTAATGAAAATAAAAACATATATGTAATCTACAAAAATCCAATCCAATTTCTTAAGTTACGATAAATTATGATAAGGAACTTAACATTTTCTCGCGACAAAACAATTGCACCTTCTAATCCAAGTCAGAGAAATTGAAAAATATTCAATATTTCATGGCAAATCCTCTATTTCCAGTCACTGCTTGCATCGCCATGGCATGGATTCAATTAAATTCTTTTTTAAATATTTAAGGTAATTGTATTCCAGGCTTTCTCTATTTTTGAGAAAAAATCGTCCACATTTCGAACATCAATCCGATTTATTATTTATTTCAAAATTTTCCAAAGATTCTCAATTGGGTTTAAATCAGGCCAGTCCATAACAGTGATGTTTCGATCACTGAGCCACGATTTGACAAGCTTTGATGTGGGTTTTGGGTCATTATCCTGCTGGAAGACCCAAAGCAACGGCATTTTCCATTCCGCATATGGTAGCCCAACATCGTTTAAGATGTTTTTATATGCGTGTTGGTCGATTATACCATTTATGCGACACAATGGACCCAAACCAGCCGTAGAAAAACAACCCCACACCATCACATTACCCCCACCATGCTTAAAAGTTCTTAAGCAATTTCGAGTTTGATGTCGCTTGCCAAGTGGTCTCCTAACATATGAAATTCCATCGCTACCCACGATATTGAATCTTGACTCATCAATAAAAATGACTGAGCTCCACTCCTGAATGTCCCACAATAGATGTTTATTTGCAAATTGAATTCGTTTTTTCTGGTTTCGGATCGAAATCACTGGTTTTTTTTGGCAGGTCGAAAGGGGCCCACATTAACTTCGGTCAACCGACGAGATACTGTTCTAGCACTTACTGTTTGCTGGAAATCTTGAACCAATTTCGGCGCAGATATGAAGGGATCGATTTTAACTGTTCGGGCCAACAAAGCGTCCATACGAGAGCTTGTTTTACGTTGTCGACCGTCGCGATGCACAACAGCTACTTCTTTGGTTTCTTATATCGACCTATAATTTGGGGAACCGACTATTTTATTATTATTTCCTTTTCTGAAATGCCTGATGTGAAATCATACACAATACGCTGTCTTAGTGCATCACCGAATGTATTAGGTGCCATTATTATCCTTTTTCAAGATCACTCGAATCCTGCTCTGTTTAAAAATAGTAAGTGAGCCTTCAGTCAACGAACCTCTGACATGTGCTCAATATGACACAACTCAGAACTAATGGAAAACGACTGCGATTAACGGTAAATATACTGTTCAGCGTTGCAATCACTTCAGTTGCAATTGTTTTGTCGCGAGAAAATGTTAAGTTCCGCATCTTCTCTAGCCTTTCCACAGTTTGCACAGATAGGAGATTCATCAAGGCCAAACCTGTAAAGATAGGCTCGGAAGCTCGGAAGCAGCCATGTCCGGTTATGAACTGGGTGAGATAAAAATCTACTTCTCCGTGATGCCGGTTTATCCAACTTTTTATGTCCGGTATAAGTCGATGGGTCCATCTTCCCTTTGTTGACTGATTCCATCTCTCCTGCCATATTTCAATGCTATGCTGCAATGCCGTCTTTCTTCCAGTTTAATATATTTGACTGTGGCAAGGGGTCCTGAATTTTGGCGTCGTAGGACCTTTGCAACTCGATGGCCAAGATATCGGCTGGTAGCATTCCAGCAATTACACATATAGCATCATCCGATACCGTCCGAAAAGCGCTGCACATTCCTAGTGCGGATAGTCGGTTAGTGGAATTTACTCTTCTTGAGTGGGACTTAGTTTTCATCGCCTTTGCCCATATTGGTGCCGCGTACATAATTATTGACTGCGCCACTCTTGACAAAACTAGTCTTATTTGCTGCCTGGGTCCTCCAAAATTTGTAATTATTCTTGCTAAGGCAGCACACACCTGAGCTGCTTTATCGCACTTTATTTCAAAGTGTTCCTTGTAGCTGAGCCTAGCGTCAATCATCACACCTAATTATCTGATAGACGGTTTCGACGTTATATTTTGATCGCCTACCCTGATGGTGATTGTTTCCCTTTTCTTGCGGCTGCTAACTAGTACTGCTTCTGTTTTGTGATCGGCGAGCTCTAATCCGACTGTTGACATCCAGCGTCTCACTTTTCCGATACATTCATTCTTCCAGGTGTTTCGCTGCTACTCCGTTTGCAATATCATCAGCGAAGCCTATGATTTTTGCCTCGTTGGGAATTTCTAGCCTCAGAACTCCATCATACATAAGGTTCCACAGAATAGGACCAAACATCGATCCTTGTGGTACTCCGCCAGATATGTGGTACTGCACTACTCCGTCGTCGGTATCGTAGAAAAGATACCGTTTCTCGAAATAGCTTTCAATTATTTTGCTGAGGAATCCTGGCACCATCTTTTCTCTAATTGAGCGTACAATTTGTCCCCAGTTTGCAGAGTTGAACGCATTTTTGAGTCCAGTGTTATTAAGGCACCGTATTTCTTTGCGCCTCCTGTCCATCTCTTGCCCTGAATAGCTTCTTCCAGAACTGTGGCTACCCTCCGTATAGCATCGATTGTAGAACGGGCTTGCCTGAATCCGTGCTGTTCGTCTGAAAGCCCTCCGGCTTCATTTATTGCCACCTCGAGTCTGTTGGCTATCATTTTCTCCAGTAAATCGGACGGTACGACGATGGCTCCTCTGGTTGTTTTTCCCTTTCGGCAGCAGCACAAAGCGTTGTTTCTTCCATTAGACTGGAAAGAGAAAATTTTAAGTTCCTTATCATAATTTATCGTAACTTAAGAAATTGGATTGGATTTTTGTAAATTATATGTTTTTGTTTTCCTTAAATATTGAGCTTTAAAAATATATGAAGACATTGTATGGTTTCGAATAAAAGTTTAGTGAATTTTATAAAGTTTCCCTGTTTCTGTTCGAGTTGCAAATGTCTTGTCCGATACTGTATAGACGTAATCGTATAGTGTTTGTGTCAATAGCAGAAAAATAGTCATTCGCTTCTTATTTAAAAAAATTCACCAACTGATCTTCCATGCAGACGAAAGTTTATTTCACAGAGATTTATTGTTCTAATTTAATTCAAATTATCTTCACTCGCTAAAGATACACACAACTCTGTATTATACAATTTCGTTTTATATTTTTAATTTTCTATTTTGTAAAACTCAAAAGAGAATAAGAAATTTATCTTTTTTTGCATTTAGCTTTATAAATTATATTTTTAAGTTTAAGCGGGATAAACTGCTCTTTTATACATTTCGTATGATCGATGTTTATTTTTTACATTTAACATTTTGTGTATACAATTTAAATTTATTTCAATAAATCCTATCTATGATTTTTTAAACAACTTATTTAATTTCCTTGTGTTTTCTTCATATTTCTTCGATTTTCCGTAATGTTGTTATATATTTTTTTCACTTTTAAATGAAATTTTCCTTATAAGACTGATCAAGGAAGAGTGGAGTGAATAAAGTGATTGCTCATTTTTAGCATGATGTTTATTTCTTTTTCTTTTATTTTAATTTTTTTTGTTTTGTGTTTGCTATTATTAGATGGAAAAATACACCGACAATTCAACCAACAGTAAGAGCAAAAAACTCCTAAATATACATTCATTTAAAAAAAGAAGAAATCAATATATCAGCTATGCAGAAACGTTCGTATCATACAATTACTCTTAGTCACAAAAGTCTGCATACACCCTTGTATTAATTTCTTTATAAAATAAGGCATTACTTCATAAAAATACAATTTCAATGAAAAGAACAACAAAATAAGGAAAAAGTAAAATAAACAAATAAATTAACATTACAAATAGCTACATACGTACACTAGAAGAAAAAATGAAAAATGCTATTTTAAAATTGTGCAAATAATATTCAATATTTTGTCGGGCCTCCATTCGAGTCTATGACTGCTTGGAGTCTTCTAGGCATCGAAAGCACAAGATTTTCGGTAACATCCGTTGTTACTTCCGACCACGCTTTCGTTAAAGCGATTTTTGGTGACTCTCTGTCGCTGATGGTAAATTTACGGATTCTGCGTTCAAGTTCATCCCAAATGTGTTCAATAGCGTTAAGATCTGCCAGCTGCCAGCTTGTACTTTGTCTCCGCCTGTACTAGAGTGCCTCAATTCCACCATGGGACTAATCCACTTCCGCACTCGTACAGTCGCAAGGGTTCTTAAAGACCTCGACATACACAAATCCGCTGGTCCAGATGGTATTGCCCCAATAGTTCTGAAGAGGTGTTCTTCTACGCTGGCAAAACCACTGCTTAAGCTTTTCCACCTTTCCTACACCTCTGGGCTCTTTCCGAGTAGGTGGAAAACAGCATTCGTCCAGCCTATACCCAAAAAAGGCGAATCATCTTCTCCCTCCAACTACCGACCCATTGCACTAAAGTCCCTTCTTTCCAAGGTCATGGAAACGCTGATTAACCGTCAGCTTATGAAATATTTTGAATCACGGAAACTCCTCAATGACCGCCAATACGGTTTCCGCAGCAACAGATCCACTGGTGATATGATGGCATATCTCGCTGAAAAGTGGAATCACTCGCTTCACCAAGCAGGTGAAAGCAAAATTGTTGCCTTTTCTTGCGGCTGCTAACTAGTACTGCTTCTGTTTTGTGATCGGCGACCTCTAATCCGACTGTTGACATTCAGCGTCTCACTTTTCCGATACATTCATTCCCAATGTCCGCTATTTCTTCCACGTGTTTCGCTGCTACTACGATTGCAATATCATCAGCGAAGCCTATGATTTTTGCCTCGTTGGGAATTTCTAGCCCCAGAACTCCAACATACATAAGGTTCCACAGAATAGGACCAAACACCGATCCTTGTGGTACTCCGCCAGTTATGTGGTACTGCAGTACTCCGTCGTCGGTATCGTAGAAAAGATACCGTTTCTCGAAATAGCTTTTAATTATTTTGCTGAGGAATCCTGGCACCATCTTTTCTCTAAGTGAGCGTACAATTTGTCCCCAGTTTGCAGAGTTGAACGCATTTTTGACGTCCAGTGTTATTACGGCACCGTATTTCTTTGCGTCTCCTGTCCATCTCTTGCCCTGAATAGCTTCTTCCAGAACTGTGGTTACCCTCCGTATAGCATCGATTGTAGTACGGGCTTGCCTGAATCCGTACTGTTCGTCTGAAAGCCCTCCGGCTTCATTTATTGCCACCTCGAGTCTGTTGGCTATTATTTTCTCCAGTATCTTACCCATTATATCTAATAGGCAAGTCGGACGGTATGACGACGGCTCCTCTGGTTGTTTTTTCCCTTTCGGCAGCAGCACCAAGCGTTGTTTCTTCCATTGGTCTGAAAAGACCCCTTCGATTAGGCACTTTTTGTACATTACTAGGAATGGTCCCGGGTTTGTTTTAATGGCTAGTTTAAGGGCCTTATTTGGAATGCCATCCAGCCCAGGTGACTTATTTTGCGCAGGGAAATAAGTCCCCGGGTATTAAGTCCACTGAGGAGCTTAGTTCCCACTAAATGTTAATTCTCATTTCACATTGATAAAGTGGATTTGATTCCCATGTAAGGTGGGAATTTAATCCCAAAAAAACTGAGTGGCTTTAATTCCCTATAAATGTGGAACAAAATTCCCACTTCCACCTATAAATGAAAGGAGGTGCAGAAAAAAAAATTAGCAATTATATGAATTCAAAGTAAATTAACAAGTAATTGCAAGGCCGGTTTTGGATAGCAAACTGTGGAATATGTATGGGGGGCATGCTGCCCCCCTGCTTGGCTCAACTGTTGGATTTGGGATACATATGTCCGAAGTTGGGTATCTGCGATGATTTTTAAATCCATACAAGACAAGGATATAAAAAAACTTTGGCCACACCCAACCTCGCACATATTCCAATCCAACAGTTATGCCAAGCAGGGGGTTGCAGGGGGGCAGCATGATATAGATATATAGATATAGATAGAGATATTTTATTAATTTCACGAAATTTGTACAATAATTGCTGTTGGAAGTAAGTACCCTCTTCAGACAATCGGGTGTGCTCTAAGTTCCCACAAGAAAGTGGAGTTCATTCCCACCTTGCATGGGAACGAAGTCCACTTTTTCAAAGTGGTTTAACACCCTTTCAGTGGGAACTAAGTCCCTCAGTGGACTTAGTACCCGGGGACTTATTTCCCTGCACCGACTTACTGCCCTCGAAACGTTTGCACACCTTTAGGAGTTCAGTTTCCGTGATACTTGTGACATCCTCTTCATCCTGGGGTCTCGACACTATTTTCATTAGGAGAGGGCATGATGGCGAGGGGGCCTACATTTTAGGGGTGTATGTAAACTTTTGTGACTATCTGTGTGTTCTATACCTATTTAAAACGAATATACTAAGAAGGAATGAAAAAATCAATTTAACCACCTATTACGACGATTTTTATTCAAATTAATACGAAAACGAAAGGGAAAACCCTAAATTATCTGTAACATTATAGATATCTTAATGGAATCTTTATATAAATATATTATGTACTAAACATATTACTAAAGTGGACAGTAAATAAAACGAAAAATTCGATTTTAATCTTAAATTAAAAAAAAAAATAAAAAATTCGATTTAAGTGTTTCATTAATCTTGATTGTCCGCATGTCATATACATACTTATACACCAATTACCTACCTACCTATTACAGTTTTTAAGCGTAGTTGAAAACCAAAATCGAAAAACAAAGAAAAATTTAATAAAATTTCCAAAAAAATAAATAAAAAATATAATATACTTGAATGTAGTGTTGTGATTTGATTGCTTAATTTAAATATAGCTTCTAATTAAATAAACAAAAAATGAAAACAAATATTTAAGTAAAAATGCTGTACTTATACTTAATTAGTGGGAGTTTTGAAAAATAAAAAATATATATATATTTGAGGAGAAAAAAAGCAAGTACATAACGTAAAATCAAAATCAAAACCTATTTCTTTCGAAAACAAAATCTCATATTAAACGAACATTTAAAAACGAACAAAATCGCTTTGGAAAAATACCGGATAGAAAGGCAACGTAGGGAGATTTGAAAAATACCATTCGCTTTTTGTGTTTTCCAAAATACATACAGTGGCGAGCAAAACTGAATACCAAATCCGGAAAACAAATGATATTATCTTACAGTGCTGTCTGGATAGCGTGAACTAATTATTGCACAGGCCGTTCATGCAAACAAGATTGTTCACATTATCCAATCGTGCCCTCTTACCTATAAAATACACTTAGGCAATAGTTTCATTGATATTTACTCACTTACTTTGATGGCGCCACAGTTCGGGGTGAACCAGGGCCTCAACCAACAAGCCTCTCCAGCCGGCCCGATCTTCGGCCAGCCGCTTCCAGGGCCGCACGCCCAGTTGGTTGAGGTCCCCTTCCACCTGTGCGCGCCACCTTAAATGCGGTCGTCCTCTGCTGTGTCGTCCCTCGGGGTTGGAGCCGAAGACTCTTCGGGCCGGAGCGTTGATGTCCATTCGCTCTATATAATCTAGCCATCTTAGACGTTGGATACGAAGACGTCTAACCAGGCCGATGTCGCTGAACAGCCCGCACAGTTCTTGGTTGAATCTCCTCCTCCATTCTCCGTTTACACAAACGGGACCAAAGATTGCACGCAGAATTTTCCTCTCGAAACGTCCAAGAGCCTCTTCATCCGCTTTTGATAACGTCCAAGCCTTAGCGCCGTAAAGGAGGACCGGGATGATTAAGGTTTTGTAGAGGGAAACCTTAGTTTTACGAGAGAGGGCTCTACTACTCAATTGCCTCTTGAGCCCGAAGAAGCAGCGATTGGCAAGAGTTATTCTGCGTTTTATCTCAACGCTGGTGTCGTTGCTGCTTGTCACTATCGAGCCAAGGTAGACAAAGTCCTTGACTACTTCAAAAATATAGCTGCCGAAGGTGACGATCTGACCAAGACGTCGGTGTTGTGCGTCTTTCTTGGATGACAGCATATATTTGGTCTTGTCCCCATTTACCCTTAGACTCACTTTCGCCGCTTCTGCTTCAATGCTTGTGAACGCCTCATTGATGTCTCGCTTTGTTCGTCCAATAACGTCAATGTCATCTGCGTAGGCAAGCAATTGTGTGGACTTGAAGTAGATCGTACCTCTTGTATTGGCCGCAGAGTCCCGCACGATCTTTTCAAGAATAATGTTGAAGTAATCACATGACAGTGCGTCAACCTGTCTAAAACCTTTTTTAACATCAAAGGGGTCGGTTAGTTCACCTCTGACCTTAATGGAGCAGCGAGAGTTCTCCATAGTCATCCTGCATAGTCTGTCGAGTTTGGCAGGAATGTTAAAACATGACATGGCTCTGTATAGCTCGTCTCTATAAACACTGTCATACGCGGCTTTAAAGTCGACGAAAAGATGGTGCGTGCCGACCTGGAATTCATGGGTCTTCTCCAAGATCTGCCGTAGTGTAAATATTTGGTCTATCGTGGATTTTCCTGGCCTGAAACCACACTGGTAGGAACCTATCAGATTGTCCACGAACGGTTTCAGGTACTTACACAGTACGGCAGAGAGGATCTTGTACGCGATGTTCAGGAGGCTTATCCCTCTGTAATTGGCGCAGTCATAGGGGTCTCCTTTCTTATGGACCGGGCAAACGATATTGAGATTCCATTCATCGGGCATGCGTTCTTCCGACCATATCTTGCAGATGAGTTGGTGCATGTTCCTAACCAGCTCATCGCCGGCTGCTTTAAACAGATCCGCGGGGAGTCCGTCTGCTCCAGCAGCTTCATAAGACTTATTATAAAGCTTCATTGATATTTATTGAGATTTAATTTCCATTTTCTTATTTAGTTAAAAGAAATCCTTAACACTGGTCCGTTTATCGGACTGTCGGAATACTCCGTGGTATTGCTTCAGCCTACATATTTTATTGCTTTATCGAAAATTTGAATAGCTTCAACCGCAATTATCTTTGATCGAGGTTGATCGGCCGATTTGTCCAACAATTCGTCTTCATCCCAAATAATCTCTTCGCATTCAGCCTCGTTTGGCCTTTTAGTACTATGCCTTCAATTGCATTCCATATGTTAATATCTGCTGCAGAGTATGTTCTTCTTCTTCTTCTTCTTAGTGGGCGCTACAGTTCAGGGTGAACCTGGGCCTCAAACAACATGCCCCTCCGTCTAGCACGATCTTTCGCTAGCCTTTTCCATTGCCGCATACCTAGTTGGCTGAGGTCCCCTTCCACCTGTGTGCGACATTTTAAGTGCGGCCGTCCTCTGCTTCTTCCTCCCTCGGGGTTGGATTCAAAAACTCTCCGGGCTGGAGTTGTTGTGTCCATTCGCTCTACCTGGCCAAGCCATCTTAGGCGTTGAATCCGTAGACGCCTAACTAGGCTCATGTCGCTGTACAGCCCGTAAAGTTCGTGGTTGAATCTTCTCCTCCATCCCCCGTCTGCGTTTATAGGCCCAAAAATCACGCGCAAAATCTTCCTCTCGAACCGACCAAGGGCCTCCTCATCCGCTTTTGATAGTGTCCATGCTTCTGCGCCGCACAATAGGACCGGGATGATAAGGGTCTTATATAGAGTCAACTTTGTCGTTCGGGAGAGGGCTCTATTACTCAATTGCCTCCTGAGCCCAAAGAACCAACGATTGGCAAGAGTGATTCTGCGTTTGACTTCGGAACTGATGTCGTTGTTCCAGGTCACTGCGGAGCCAGGGTAGACGAAGTCCTTAACTACCTCGAACTTATATCTGCCTATACAAACGTTCTGGCCGAGACGTCGGTGTTGAGCGTCCTTTTTTGATGACAGCATATATTTAGTTTTGCCCTCGTTTACCGCCAAACCAATTTTCGCCGCCTCCATCTCAATACTCGCAAACGCCTCATTGACATCTCGCTGTGATCTACCTATTATGTCAATATCGTCGGCGTATGCAAGGAGTTGCGAGGATTTGAAATAGATTGTGCCTCTTGTATTGGCCTGTGATTTTTGCACAATCATTTCTAATATGATGTTAAAAAAATCACACGACAACGCATCGCCCTGTCTAAATCCTTTCTTGACTTCGAAGCTATCGGTCAGTTCTGCACCGATTCGGATGGAGCAGCGAGCATTTTCCAGGGTCATCCTGCATAGTCTGACGTGCTTACCAGGGATGTCAAAAATAAACATGGCGTTATATAGCTCGTCTCTAATTACGCTGTCGTATGCGGCCTTGAAGTCGACGAATAGATGGTGCGTATCGACTCGAAATTCATTGGTTTTCTACAGGATCTGCCGTAGTGTGAAGATTTGATCGATGGTGGACTTCCCTGGCCTGAAGCCACGCTGATAAGGACCTATCAGCTTGTTTACGAATGGCTTCAGGCGTTCACACAAAACGGCAGCGAAGATCTTGTATGCGACATTAAGGAGACTTATTCCTCTAAATTCCTCTATAGTTAGCGCAGTCCAAGGGGTCTCCTTTTTTGTGGATCGGGCAAACAATGCTGAGACTCCATTCCTCGGGCATGCTTTCCTCTGACCATATCTTACAGATGAGCCGGTGCATGCTCCTAACCAGCTCACCCCCAGCCGCTTTGAAGAGCTCAGCAGACAGTCCATCTGCGCCAGCAGCTTTATTCGACTTTAGTTTCGACATGGCAATCTCAACTTCGTCGAGGTCAGGGAGACGGAATTTTCTGCGATCTTCGTCGTTAAAAAATGGATCATTCTGTCTGACGGCGGTATGTTGGCTGATTTAGCCTTAGATATTACATAATCCATATGAGCTGAAAAAGACAATTTGTAATCAATTATAACACCAAGGTCTTTAACTTCATTGACTGATAAGAGACTCTCATCACCAAGAGTGTAATTAAATGACGTGCGTTGTAATAAGCGAAAAGCACTAAAAATGTTGCACTTTTTCAGGTTTAGGTGGTTATATAGACACCATTCGAAACATTTATTTACATCTTTTTGAAAGTTAAAGAGCAATCGTAAATTTTGGAAATGGATGAAAATAGTTTGACATCATCTGCAAACATTAAACAATTAGAGAACTGAAAACAGTCCGGAATGTCGTTGAGGAAGAGATTAAAAAGAAGATGTCCCAAATGACTGCCTTGACCGATTCAACCCGACTCAACCTCTATGAGAAAAGACTGAAAACTTTCGATTATAACTATCTGTTTCCGATTTGACAAATAGGAGTTCAACCATTCAAGAAAAGGGAACTTGAACTTCTTCAGCTTCTGAATAGCTGTGCCGACTTCTTCGATGCTGGGTGGGAGGACTACTTCAGCGGCTGGAGTTGGGATTTCCTCGGTCCTTACCACACTCTCTTGGTCATGCTCGTTAAGCAGCTGCCGGAAATGCTGCTTAAATCCATCCAGTATTCCCTGCGGTCGGTGACAAGACTACCCTCGCAGTTTCGAAGAGCCCTTTTGAAGTCTCCTGCAAGGCCTTTGGCTTTCTTGTAAAAGGCTCGGGTTTTATGTTTACCCCTAGACTCCTCGATATCCTTGAGCTGGGAGGCTGCGAAGATTCTTTTCTCCTCCCTTCTTCTGGCTCGGTACTCTTCTTGCGCTGCCCTGGCTTTCCTCTGCAGCGCCTTTTGGTACGACTCGTCGGTTGCTGCCTTTTTCTGCTCACACTCGCCATCATACCACGGGTTTCTTGTCGGGGGTGGTAGGTACCCTAAGGTGGTTTCGGCTACTTCCTGAATGGCTGAGCGGCAATGCAGCCACATATTATTGGCATTTGTGTTCGACGTAGGCATACCGTAGAGTCTTTCGCTCAGCTGCTCCCTGTAGACTCTAGTAACCTCCGGTGTGCTCAGGCGCCCAATGTCGAACCTCCTCCTGGTGGGCTAGTGGAGCTTTCTGACATTGGACAGTCGAGCTCTGAATCTTGCTGCTACGAGGAAATGGTCAGAGTGGACATTTTCCCCTCCGAATGTTCGCACATCCAGGATGTGTGACGAGTGCCTTGCGTCAATGAGCACATGGTCGATTTGGTTGGCGGTTCGACCGTCCGGAGATCGCCAGGTTGCTGTGTGGATTTCTTTTCCACCTAGATGTAGAAAACATGAATTTACATTCATTTGTATTGGCTTTTGCTCGCCACTGTATATAAAGTATATCTTCTTCACGATTTACAGGAACCACAGACATAACAAAAACTACCACTACCACTAAATAAAAACCAAAAATAAAACTTAAAACAACGTACACACATACATATTTTTTACAAGCAAACTAAACATGTATTTAGTACTTTTTACGTATGTATGTGAGTGAATAAAAAATAGTATTTTGTACACGATATCAAACTTGAATGAAATATTCAAAAAAACAGTCGTTATTACTTAGCGGTATACTTAACGATCGTTATAACGAATCTAAACATCCAGAATTTAATTTGTTTTTAATTCAAACATATTCAATTGAGATTATTGTAATATTTACAGGCAACAATAGACGGTAATAGTGATTTAGTTTGTAATGATTAAGTACATCTTCAGTGTCAGGAAATCGAATGGGAAATTCAATAAATAAAAGAAAATAAAAAAACAATAAAATCGCCAATTTATTGGAATTTGGTTGCTTTTGATTTGATAGGAAATTCGATTGGATTCTAAGGATTCGAAAACTAATTTTGGTAAGTCGGTGAAGAAGGAGCGAAATCTGAACTGCAAAAAGGACCTCTAGTCACCACTAAAGCAAGAATAAATGGGCGAAGGATAAAATACATGAAAGGCCTATGATGCTTTTAAGAAACAAAGCTCCAGTCATTGGACAGAGGACTACAATTCAACTACAACTTACAGAAGTGAAACTGTAAGCAGATAACGAACTTACATTTGTGCTCTTGTATTATTTAAAGGCAATACTGGAATGTCCGGTTCCACACAGGCGCGTGTTTGACGAGGGGTGAAATGAGTGCAAAAGAGAGGTTACACTTACCCTCTCTTTTGCACTCATTTCACCCCTCGTCAAACACGCGCCGTGTGGAACCTGACAATGCAAAATGTACTGCGATCTATCGAACAGAAAAAACACAAGAAAATGGTTCATGGCGGTGCATGGGAATTGATCAAAGAAGGTTTCATGACATCATTTGCCGGATTTCTAGTAACGTGGATTATCTGCTACACGGGTCTGCACTACGACAGCATTTTGGCGGAAAAAGAATTAGACAACGACCACAGATGGTCATGGTGGCGGTGCATTACTATGGATAGCTAGCTCAAAAATTCTGTTGAATCGATTGTTTTTCTGTGAAAAATAAAGGACACGTTGGGGAACAACAAAAAAAAAAAAAAAATGTGCGAGAAATGTTATTCACAATGCGCGCATTTCCATAATACATCTCAATAATCTGAAAGCGCTGTTCTATGCTGAGATGGCGACAGCAACTGATCACGACTGACTTGAACAGATGCCACAACACATACGCCTGGCCAGCATACCTGTCTGGCCGGCTAAAGCCGCCTGGCCAGCATATTGCCTGGCCGGCTATAGTCGCTTGGCCAGCATAATTGCCTGGCCGGCTATAGCCGCCTGGCCAGCATAATTGCCTGGCCGGCTATAGCCGCCTGGCAAACATACTTGCCTGGTCGGCTATAGCCGCCTGGCCAGCATATATGTCTGGCCAGCATATTTGCCTATCTCGCTATAACCGCCTGGCCAGTATACTTGCCTGGCTGGCTATAGCCGCCTGGCTAGCATACTTACCTGGCTGGCAACAGCCGCCTCGCCAGCATACTTACCTGGCTGGCAACAGCCGCTTCGCTAGCATACTTGCCTGGCCGGCTTTAAGTCGCCTGGCCAGCATACTTGCCACCTGGCCAGCTTACTTGCCTGGGAGGCTACGGCCACCTGGCCAGCTTCCTTGCCTGGCAGGCTAGGGCCGCCTGGCCTGCATACTTACCTCGCCGGCTATAACTGCCTGGCAAGTTTACTTGTTCCTGCCCGGCCAGCTAGGGCCGCCTGGCCAGCATACTTGTCTGGCCGGCTAGGGCCGCCTGGCCAGCATACTTGTCTGGCCGGCTAGGACCGCCTGGCCACCATACTTGGCTGGCCGGGTATCGCCGCCTGGCCAACATACTTGCCTGCCCAGCATACTTGTCTGGCCGGCTAGGGCCGCCTATCCACCATACTTGCCTGGCAAGCTAGGGCCGCCTGCCAGCATACATGCCTGGCTGTGTATAGCCGCCTAGCCAGCATACTTGCCGGCTAGAACCCCCTGGCCACCATATTTACTTCAAGTTCATCCTTGTGGACATAAGCGAATGATTCCGTGCGGCTATTTTGAGAATGAACCTTCATTAAATGCCTCGGTCAAGTATGGTCGGGTATGGTCATCCTAAACAACCTGACGAGCTTGTCGAAGATGTCAAGGCCAGGCCTGCCGCTGTAAGATTCGACCATTTGATGGTTGATCTGGATTCATGGATCTATTGATAAATCTTCGACATCTTATATATTGTGACAGCTGGAGAGGGGGCATGATCGAATAAGGTCCCATCAGTCTTGGTAGCTTCGGTAGACAGCCGTAAGCTCCACTTAGACTATTCTCGGTCAATTGTAATGCCCTAAGGATTTGGCTTCCGGACGTGGTACCTTCGAAACCACATGAATAGCTCCTAATGATCAACCAACTCAGTGAGGTTACCAAAGAAGAATGCATCAAAATGCTTCTTCCTGCTGAGCGCAATGGCTGTTTCAACCTCTTCTTTGTCCCTGTCTTGCGGCCTGCCTTCCGCAAACACGGTAACCTGATTTGAAGCCAGTGACAGAGCTTCTGTGGGTCACAAACAGATTCTTTCTTCGTTTATGGTAGAGTAAGGGCCAGATTGGTTCTGCCACTTGGTAGGTTACACCGTATATTCACCACTTGTCGATGGCTTTGACGGTATAAGGTTTGATCCCTTGCTTGGCTGAAGCAAGGAGGATAGGAGTGCTTACAGGGCTCTTGGTCATTCTGGCCAGCTCGTCAGTTCGTAGTTTCCTGGGATATTCCCATGTCCCATGCCCGGGAAATCACACAAGTTTGATATCAATGTGCTCAGCCGTCTTATTAAGAACTAGGCGGTGGAATTGAAGGACTGGTGGCTTTTAGCATTGCTCTTGAGCCACGCCCAAGCTTCCCTGTCAGCTCCGCTTGATGGACATAGCGACATAGCAGTAATCCGGTAATCTGAAGGATCGATTTAGGTGAAGCTCCTTGCCTCCAGCACCCTGCCTACCACCCAAACCGCCCTGGAGGTGTCTAGGGTAACGAAGTCTTTACTGAAGGCATTTCGTGGACTCAAAGTTGCAATTGGGACAGTTATCATTACCCCATATATACAGAAACTTGCCAACCTTTGCACTCGCTCTATATGGTTACAAGAGCGGTCCACCATGCCACGACTGGGTATAAGCCTGATTCCTGGCGTATAAGGCCAGCGCATCCCTTTGAGTTGGACTCCACATTTCTTGCCAGTCGCTTTCCTGTGACAACAGAAGGATCAAGGATGCTGGATTTCCAATTGAGCTTTTTGTCTAGAATCGGACCCATGAGTTTGGCCTGGTCCAAAAGGGCCAATTTAAGGTCGGTAAGCTTATTGTGGGAGTTTTGTGCCTTCTTATTTCATTTCTTGATTTCCTGTTATTCACTTGGACGGAGGATGTAGAGTTTCCTGCATTATGTCGCTCAGAGATGCCAATAGCCAATAAATAGCAGCGACAGCTTTCAAGTAACAGCGAATAAGCAGGTCTAGAATTGTTTGTTTGAAAGGAAGGACGAGTCTACTGGATCTCAGATCTTTAGCGTTAACATAGAAGCTTTGCCAGGTCTTTAGGGCAAATATTGCATTCGTTTCTGTCCACGCATCCGGAATATGGGGAAGAAAGAAAGAAGCTGTGTTACACCTGGAGACCATGGAAGGACTGGAGCTTTTCGGCGTTAAACTTTGGTGGTCTTGCAGGTACTCTGGTCGGTATAGACTCCTTGGAACTTTCGTATACCCAGAGTGTTCGCATACCGAGAGTGTTGTCTAACGACGATGGTAGACAGGTCTCTTCGTAGAATCTCGTGCCTCTCGGCCTCGGGCCTCTCAAGGCTAGTTTTCCGAGCGCTACCCAAATAAAACAAAATGAATTCGTAAAAATCTAGAAACTTTGCGTTTTATTGACACAAATATACACATAATTACAACGAATATCTTACAGAACCATCACAAGAGACAATGCGCCCAGCCCACCTACCACCCGGTCGAGGATTGCGGACCGGTCTTACCATGGATCTCTGGGCAGATCGAGCTCAAATTGAAGTTCGTCAAGTTCCCAGTAACGTTTGAGCTCTGTTGACACGCTGTCACATCGACGCCTCCATACCCCTGATTGTAGGTATTTACCTGCGCAGACTTCATTGCGGTGTGACCATGACTCCAGTTGGTCGGATGATTGTAGTTGGTGCTGGGGAAGTAAGTCGGATCGTAGGGATCGTGCGCATTCGATGAGATGGAGTGCGTGAAATAGTTGGTCGATGGTGCGGTGGTTGTAGAGTCGAACGGTGGCACTGAGGTAGTTTTGTTGGTGGACGATGCAGCTCCGAGGTAGTCGTTCTCGGATTGTGTGCAGGTCTGTGTATTTGAGTAGTTGTAGAAGTAGCTGCTGGTGTTGTGGAAGTCTGGCTGGGCGTTTGTGGTGTCGTTGTTGTAGAAACGATGGTTGTGGTTCTTTTTGGCGATCAGCGATTCGGCGGAGTAGATGTTGGAGAAGGTCTGCTTGACGGGATTCGACTTTTGCACGGCAGTCTTGGGGACGATCTTCTTCGCCATGGTGTTATCGACGAGCTGACTGACGGAGAAGATTTGTTTGATGGTTTTATTGGGAGGCGCTTCGTTCGAGCCAAAGTTCTCGTAGCTGTATGAGGTGGTAAAGTCGGTGTTTAGGGGTTTTGTCGGTGACCAATTGATGAACTGGTTGTCGTCATCATAAGAGTCCTTGCGACAGCCAAAGGTAAAATCAAAGTTTGTAGACGTCGATTGGAGTTGATTGTTTCCGAATTCAATAGAGGGCGGTGGAACAGCAGCGGGAGCTGGTGTAAAGTCGGCTGTAGGCGATGTCATCCAGTTGACATGAGATTTCTGTTTGCTCTGCTCGCAATCGTAGAAGATCTGATCGGTGGCGTCTTTGCCTTTCTCTGCCTTCCATGGCGAGTCAGTGATCTTCGGAAGGGACGAAAAGTTGGGGGTGTATTGTACGTCCTCGTAGGGCAGGAACAGGTTCATTTGATTGTTGCATTTCGTGGTGACATTGGGCTTTTTGCTGGACTCGGCAAGGACTGGATCGGATGCTTTAGGTGGAGTCAAGGAGTATGTGAAGTTCATGGTGGTTAGTGAGTCGGAGATGATTGAATCGAAAGCTGTGAAGCTCGTATTCAGGTTGCAAGATGGTGTGGAGGTTGTGTTTGTCGTAGAAGCTTGCGTTGATATGGTTGTCGTGCTTGACGGTAGCCATGGGAGTTCCGACTTAATAGGCAGCACGTTAAGGAGGGAATGCGATTTCGAGGGGGTCGTTGAAGGACTTATAAAGTCAGGAGTTGTGGGGAAATTGAAGGCCGTGGGCTGAGTTTGCGGTGAAAAGTCGTAGAAGAAGCTCTTGGTGGGTGAGTAGTAAGAGCTCACAATCGGCTTGGAAGTAGTAGTTTTCGACGAAGTAGGATTGTAGGTCACCGATGGAGAAGTTGTGGTTGTGATCTTAGCACTTAATGCAGGTTTCCCTGAAGGAAGACTCTTCTGTGGAGTATGCGGGATTGCGTTACTAGTTTCCACCGTATTTTTGGTTGATGTTGGTAACTGAATGAATCGGGGAAACGAGTTCACTGAATTCGACTTTTCATTGAAACAATTAGCGAGTGGAACTGCCACTGTGTTGATGACTTTGTTCTCAATAATCATCGCAGAGTCCTGCATGTCCTTCTTGCTTGGCGCTGCGTGGCAATTGATATTGTCAATCGTCTTCTTCGGCGAACAGGGTCGAGTTATTGCGGAAACAGTGAACGATGTCATTGGTTTGCCACTGGATGGTGACTTGTCGACAGTCTGCACAGGGATTGTAGTACAAACTGGTGTGGGAACCTTATCCTCGGCGACGGGATTTTGATCACAGAACTTACTGTACTCCTCAGTGGTGAAGAAATTGTTCAAATTCTCTAAACTCACCGATGCCTCCACGCTTTCTACGTTCTTTCCGCTTAAAAGACTGGAAGTGACCACGGGAAAGGAGTGTAGAAACGCTACTGTGGGTGAGATCGACTGTTCCCTAATGCTTAGCGGGATTTCCGAGAGTTTAATTCGTTTTGCAGCCGTTTTTCGGCGTGCCTTCTTCCGTTTGATGAGCCTAAACGGTTTGGGAAGTGGCTTCTGGATCGCAGCGATTTCAAGCACCCTGTTTGGATGCGGGTAACATTTACGGAACAGTGTTTTGCGGTATTTCTCTTTAGATTTGCGTTTCCATAGTCGAAGAAGGAACGGTTTAACAGGCACTGGCGGACTTGATTCGGGTTTGGGCTCAGCTGGAGGCGGTGGTTGCGTGACCTTGCTGCCAGTTGTTTCGCGGGTTATTGCTGTGATGATAGCAGTTGGCTTGGTTACCGCCTCGGATTCCTCTACTTTCGATGGATTTTCGCAGGCTAGAAGGAGAAAAAATGACATCCACGTACGAAGCTTCCCTTTTAAGCACTTACCCTTGTCCGGTTTTCCGTCAGCCGATTCGGGGAGCTCTTTCTCAGTGTCAGTCACTGACTCAGACTCAGTCTTACCATCTGTTGCTTTCCCTTTTGGATTGCGTTTTTGTGACTGGTTTCGCTGCCTCTTTGGCTTCGCCAAGGAATTGTTATCCCCATTGCTTGGTGGCGGTAGTAATTCTGGTTTTTCGACCAGCAATTTCGGTAAAACCACCGGCGGCAAGTTGATTTTCGACTCCTTCAGCAGCTCGGTCAATTGTCGATTGCGGTCCTGATAGAAGCGGATACAATCTACAAACTCCTCATATTCTCCTGCAACGAAATGAACAGTCAGTCAATCTGCAATGTGTACACTATCGAGCGAGAGGCGTCTCGTCATCGAACCACAACTCACTGAATCGCTCGGGATGCTTTCCCTTCAGGTAGTCGTCCAACTTTCTGTTCCCCTCTGTGATGTATGCAATCGACTTTTGGATGATTTCAATCTTACTCCACACCACAGATGGATCATACTTGGGCAGGAGCTTCGCTAGCTCATCGAATGCTCTATTGAGCCGATCGCGCCGGTCCTTTTCCCAAGCTTTGTTTTTTCTAAAATCAAAAATCAAAAACGTTCAAGGCGATGCAGTGAGGCCCTGACCCCTTCCACTTACTCAGATTGCTTCTTAGTCATAGCTCCATTCGCGTTCGTATCATTTTATTGTGATATGCCCGAGTAAAACGTTAATTTGAGGCATTGAGTGCAGAAAATGTTTACAATTCCACGGCAACTACTTGATTTTCGGCAGAAAACTTTTGACGTTTGACAGAGGCGAACATCTGATGTCGGTTGCTGGTTGTCGGTATGCTAGTGGAGGTTCGTGTATTGGGTGCGTTTACTTTTTGCGTTTTATAGCAAGTTTCCCATAAATGTTTTGCGGTCGAACGGAGGCGTTGGTTTCTTGAAAAACGAAAGGTTTGCTTTGAATTCTCGTAAGGTTTCGTTAGGTAAGTGGGTGCCCCTGACAAAAGGTCAAGGTTAAGTTAGGAATGAGCAAGATGCCTCGGATACACGGACGGATACTCGACGACGACAATGCACGAAAAAGGAACGCGATTTGCGAGTATGCTCCTGGAATGTCAGAACTCTGTACACTCCCGGAGCTACTCATAAACTGGGAAGAATCCTCACGCAGTACAAGGCGGATATTACTGCGGTCCAGGAAATGCGCTGGATAGGAAACGGTATGATGAGGCAGAAAAATTGCGACGTATATTACAGCTGTCACAAAAGATTGCACTTACTGGGATGCGGAAGGTCGAAGGTCATCGACTTTAAACCCATAAGTGATCGCCTGGCTGTGATCCGCATCAGAGGCAGATTTTATAACATCAGCCTTATATGTGCAGATGCCCCTACCGAGGAGGCTGAAGACCCTATCAAGGAGGGCTTCTATGACCTCCTGGACAACGCCAAAATCGGTAAGGAGAACACCCTTGGCGGAGTGATCGGAAGGCACAGCCTCCACGATACAACAACAGATAACGGCTTCCGACTCATGGACTTTGCGACAGCTCGTAATGCGGTTATAACTAGCACAAGATTCCCTCGTAAGCGAATTCACACAGCAACCTGACGATCTCCGGCCGGTGGAACCGCCAACCAAACCGACCATGTGCTCATTGACGCAAGGCACTCGTCAAACATCCTGGATGTGCGAACATTCAGAGGGGCAAATGTCGACTCTGACCACTTCCTCGTAGCAGCAAGATTCAGAGCTCGACTGTCCAATGTCAGAAAGCTGCACCAGCCCATCAGGAGGAGGTTCGACATTGGGCGCCTGAGCACACCGGATGTTACAAGAGTCTACAGGGAGCAGCTGAGCGAAAGACTCTACGGTATGCCTACGTCGAACACAAATGCCAATATTGTTGCTCAGCCATTCAGGAAGTAGCCGAAACCACCTTAGGATACCTACCACCCCCGACAAGAAACCCAACCTATTGAGTTTGAGTATGTCAATAGGGTGTTTGTTCAGGGGTCGTATAGGTCGTTTCGATTGACGGAGTCCTCGAACGCTGTTCCAAAAGGACAGGTGTTGCGTTCTTACTCACTTGTCTAGAAAGAAATTGATCTTAGATTTGGGAGTGCCGCAGAATGGTTCTGGACCTATATATTTATCGCTGGAACCTTTCCTGGCGAGTTGGTTGGCAATTTTATTGCCCTTAATACCTTTGTGCCTTGGCACCCCCCACAGTTTGACATTGTTTCTTTTGGCGAGGTCTTATAGGGCATCATCGTATTCCTTGACGGTTTTTGAGTTCGTGCTGTACGAACTCAGCGTTTTTAGCGCTGCTTGGCTATCAGAGAGTATGTTGATGATTACTCCTCTAATGCCAGTCTCAAGATTTAGATTGGTGCATGTTAGGATGTCATGCAACTCTGCTTAAAAGATGCTGGGACTCATTCCCAGGGCCTTCGAGCTCTTACGATTTGGTCCAAAGATGCCGACGCCAACGCCAGAAGCCATCTTGGAGCCATCCGTATACCACCTAAGGCATTTGACGTTTAGCAAGGGATCACTGTTTTTCCATGCTGAGCGATTTGGGATCAGTATCTCAAATCTCTTGTCAAAAGTGAATGTGTGTGGCAATGCGTCCGAGACCGTGGTAATCATATCCAGATCGGGAAGGTGTTGTAATATGGACATGTGACCCTCGGGTCTACATGGCATATTTGTTCCCGAAGAAAGGACTCTGACTGCACTGCGTAATGCCACTTTTTTTTATAAAAAGGTGCAGTGGAGTGAGTCCAATGAGTGCTTTTGGGCTGCCGTGGGGCAGGTTGTCATAGCGCCTGACACGCTAGTCTCTGAAGGCGTTTTTGCATTGTAGGTTTTTGCTCAACCTTCGTCCACCATATAGTGAACTCGTAGGTGACGATAGGTCGCGGTGTATAACCAGTGGACTACCTTAGGCTTAAGTCCCCAGGTTTTACCGTAAGTTCGTCGACAGGCCCACATGGCCTTAGTCGCTTTCGTAAATTTAGTTTTCAGAAAGAAGAAAAATTGAGCAAGGCTGTCCCTTTCTCCTCTTTGTAAACGGGACTAAGATCGTCTTATTTGGGTTAATCGATAGACTCCCTCTCTCTGCCACTCAGAGAGCCTGTGAGCGCTTGGAGCACAAGCTGCATGCTTGCTTGCTTTGGTGGCGTTACAGCGCGTGAAGGGCCAGAGCCAAGCTTCTCTCAATCACCCATGTTGTGTGTGATTTACTTTTTACTTTTTACACAGGTGAAAGGGACCTACAGTTTACTGCCGATTCCGAAGGGCTTGAGTCGAGAAGCTTTTTCTTGCCATACTACGGGAGGTTTTGCCAGTACCTCGCCGAGGAGGAACGCTGCGGAATAAACATTCGATGGCGTTGGTGTTATCGGGACCCGAACTCGCTCATCGTGCGCCAGAGTCCAACACACTATCCCCTGCGCCACGAAGCCCTCAAGCGTCGCCGCAAGCTGCATGCACTTGCCCGTAATAATGACTACTAGGTCATCCGCATATCCGAGTACCTCGTAGCCCCGGATATCATACGGCTTACTAGAAGCTCTGGGATCGGTCCATTCTTGCATCTGGAAAGCGTCTACAGTGGAATATGGCGTGCTCTTTTTACTCTGGGCAGAAGGGTGAGCTAACTTGTCCAAAGGGCGAGCTAACGTGTTCGATAGCCCCCGTGACCTTACAGGAATTGCGTAAGGTAGTAATCGCAATCCCCAAACCCCGATTGTAGGGATCAGCTTGTAAGTGCATCGGGCTTTTGTCGTGTTGTCCTACTTGGCTTGTCATAATGCTACGGATGTTGCCCTTTCATCGGCTTTTATCCTCTGGATAACGCTGGTCTCTTAACGGTCTGTGGTTCGCATAAGGCAAACCCTGTGCATCTCGTTGGCGAGGATGTCGATAGAGACTATGACACAGGCTACTTCATCCATATTGTGCTTATTGCGCAGAGCCTGTATACAGACGAGAGCTTTCTTCTCGTCTCCTTCGTTGTAAGGGCTCCCGCCCAGACCGGCGCAGTGTATAGGAGTATTGATCCTCCCCGCGTATCCTGGTTCACTGATATTCGACAGCGTTCTGGAAAGCGATGCCTGCATTTGAACATTTTTACTGCAGTATTCGAAATGAGCTTTAAGATTAAGTCGGTTGGCGAGCATTACCCCCCAGTATTTAAAAGCATTTTTAGACTCGACTGGCTGGCTCCCAACCCGGAAGTTTGGGTATTCCATGGTCTTTCGGGTGGTTGTTAAGAAAGCCTCCGTCTTATGGTCGGCTAGTTCAAAGTCGGCATACTCTAGACAATTTTTGATTCTGACGACCGCTTCACTTGGGACAGACTCTACTTCGTGGATAGGTTTCGCTACAGTAACTACGGCGATGTTGTCAGCCAAACCGGTAATCTTAACTTCCTGTGGCAGCGTTAATCGCAGAATTCCGTCATACATAATATTCCATAGAAGAGGTCCAAGTACTGAGCCCTGCGGCACTCCTGCAGAAAAATTTTAGTACTTAAGGCCATTGTCGGTCTGATACCTCAACTTCCTGTTAGTGAAGTAGCTAATGATTATCTTCACAACGTAGTAATGTAGTGCGTCCATTCTGGTCAGAGACCTCCTAATACAAGACCACTTTACAGAGTTAAAAGCGTTTTTTATGTCCAGGGTTACTACCGCGCAGTATTTCTTTGTACCTCCTCTGCTGTGTCTTAATAACTTAAACTTAGGTGGCGCTACAGTTCGTGGTGAACCTGGGCCTCAACCAACAAGTGTCTCCAGCCGACACGGTCTTTGGCCAGCTGTTTCCAGTGCCGCACGCCCAGTTGGTTGAGGTCCCCTTCCACCTGCGTGCGCCACCGCTGAGGCGGCCGTCCTCTGCCGCGCCTTCCTTCCGGAGTGGAAGGTGGCCTAGCCACCTTAGACGCTGTATCCGTAGACGTCGTACCAGGCCGATGTCGCTGTACAACCCGTACAGTTCTTCGTTATATCTTCTCCTCCATACACCGTTTGAACAAACGGGACCGTAGATAGTACGCAGAATTTTCCTCTCGAACGACCAACGGCATCTTCATCCGCTTTTGTTAAGGTCCAAGCCTCTGCGCCGTAAAGGAGGACTGGGATGATCAAGGTCTTATATAGTGTCACCTTGGTTTTCCGAGAGAGGGCCCTACTTCTCAATTGCCTCTTGAGCCCAAAGAAACAGCGGTTGGCAAGAGTGATTCTGCGTTTTATCTCAGCGCTGGTGTTGTTGTCGCTGGTCATCAGTGAGCCAAGGTAGACGAATTCCTTGACCACTTCAAAGTTATATCCGCCCATGGTGACGTTCTGGCCAATACGTCGGTGTTGTCCGTCTCTTTTAGATGAAAGCAGATATTTGGTTTTACCCTCATTAACCTTGAGACCCATCTTAGCCGCTTCTACCTCAATGCTCACGAAAGCCTCATTGACGTCTTGCTGTTTTCGTCCAATTACGTCAATATCGTCAGCGTACGCAAGCAATTGCGTAGACTTGAAATAGATCATACCTCTTGTGTTGGCTAGCGACTCTTGCACGATCTTTTCAAGCACGATCTTGAAAAAGTGGCACGGCAGCGCGTCGCCCTGCCTAAATCCTTTTTTAACATCAAAGGTCTCGGTTTGCTCATTACCGACCTTAATGGAGCAGCAAGAATTATCCATTGTCATCCTGCACAGTCGGACGAGTTTGACAGGGATGTTAAAACTAGACATGGCTTTGTACAGCTCGTCTCTATATACGCTGTCATACGCGGCCCTGAAATCGACGAAGAGGTGGTGAGTGCCGATTTGGTATTCCTGGGTCTTCTCCAAGATCTGCCGTAGCGTAAATATTTGGTCTATTGTGGATTTACCTGGTCTGAAACCACACTGATAAGAGCCGATCAGGTTATCCACAAACGGTTTCAGGCGTTCACACAATACGGCAGAGAAGATCTTATATGCGATGTTAGGGAGACTTATTCCCCTATAGTTGGCGCAGTTATAGGGGTCTCCTTTCTTATGGACCGGGCAAACGATGCTGAGATTCCATTCGCCGGGCATGCTTTCCTCCGACCATACCTTGCAGATGAGATGGTGCATGCACCTTACCAGCTCATCTCCAGCCGCCTTAAAAAGCTCAGCAGACAGGCTGTCTGCGCCAGCGGCTTTATTAGACTTAAGTCTTGATATCGCTATTTTGACTTCGTCTAGGTCGGGTGGACTGAATTCTGTTACTTCGTGGTCCATTGCGAATGGCTCGTTCTGCCTGACAGCGGTATCTTGTCTATCATCGCCGTTATACAGTCTGCAGAAGTGGTCTTTCCAAATCCTCAGCATCGACTGTGACTCTACTACCAGTTCTCCATTTTCATCCCTGCAGGCCGCCACTCTGGCTTTGTAGCCATGGCATGTTCGTTTTACCTTGTTGTAAAACTTACGGGCGTCATTCCTGCGGAAGCATCTTTCCATCTCCTCGATCTCACGCTTTCCGTGCTCTCTCTTCTTTCTTCTGAAAAGCGTGTGTTCCTCTCTTCTCTTCTGCCCATAGATTTCGCGAGCAGCTCTCGTCCGTCGTTGCAGCATGGCTTTATATGCCTCTTGTTTTGCTGCATGGGCTTGTTCGCATTGTTCATCGAACCAGGGGTTTCTAGGTGGTGGCTGTTTGAAACCCAGCACCTCTGAGGCAGCATCTCTGACGGCGCTCTGGCAATGAGCCCATTCCTGCTCTATTGTTTTTGCTGCTGTGGGCGGATTTTGAGAGAGCTTTGAGGAGACACGATCGGCAAAGATTCTGGCAGTCTCTTGCGATTGTAGCTTTCCAACGTCAATCTTACGTAGTCCTACTCGACTCCTAAGCATTCTTGATATCCTCATTCGTACCTTGGCTACAACAAGGTAGTGGTCCGAGTCGATGTTGGCCCCTCGGAAGGTTCGTACGTCGAGAATACAGGAGGGGTGTCTGGCGTCGATCGCAATATGATCAATCTGGTTGGTGGTCGATTGATCACAAGACCGCCAGGTATCCTTGTGGATGTTGAGATGGGGGAATCGCGTGCTTGCTACAAGGAGGTTACGCCCCGCTTGGAAATCGATTAGCCTTAATCCGTTGTCGGATGTGGTGTTATGGAGGCTATGCTTTCCTATGATCGACTCAAATATGTCCTCCTTGCCCAGTTTTGCATTAAAATCTCCTAGGACTATTTTTGTGTCGTAGCTGGGACATTGGGCATATGTTCTGTCTAGGAGATCGTAGAATTCTTTTTTGAGTCGATCGTCCTTTTCTTCCGTTGGGGCGTGAGCGCATATTAACCTAATGTTTCCAAATTTAGCTTTGATGCGGATTGTTACGAGGCGTTCGCTTACATCTCGGAAGCTTAAGACTTTTTGTCGGTGTCGGTGCTGTGTCTACTACCTCTTTTATGGCATTGACAGTAGAGTGTGATTTCCTGAAACCATATTGGCGGACACAGCTCCTCTTTCCGCCGCCTCTCGGTTTGGCTATCATCAAACTGTCGTCATACATATGTATGTAAAAAAACTACTTCCGAAACTTAAATTCCTTCTTCCTTCCGACCAAAGAGGGTGCTTTTTGCCCTTTGTTTTGAGATTTCGTTTTGATTATTGCTCCATTTTACATCAACCTCGTTTGGGATTCGTAGCCATCGAAGCCATGGAAGCCATCGAAACCAAATGAATATATTTATTCGGCGCGCACCGTTCGTTCTCGTCACTTTCAATTCAAATATTCACCATTCGATCCCTCTCTCTATGTCTCCGTTCACCTTCGAGACGGGAATCTAGGCTCCTCAAACGCAAATCGATCGATCGCTAACTAACACCTCTTCGAATGGCTAACCAGGCAAGGCTTATTTACATATTTGACTCCTAACCCAGCCTAATGGCACTTTTCTGCGCCTAATATACTCATACGTTGTCGTCGTTATGCATACCCCCTGTTCAAGCCGTTCCGTCCATCTGTCTCTGACTGTCGATCGTTGCGCGATCGGTAGTTCATTATGCATTTTTTGCTTACAATTGTCGTACCGACGACATGCTTACGTATACAATGTACTCGGTCGGCTCAACTGGCGGCTGGTCAGGGAGTATGACTGCCTTGCTAACCTACTCATTGAATATTTATGTGCCTGCCGCGCACTCAAGACTGCAAAATGGCCATTTTGGAATCATCGACTTCTAAAAATACTCTCAGACCTATCAGCTAACCGCCGATATCCTGTCATCATCCCAACCGGAAATGGTCTATGCAACCATTAGATACACCATAAGACTGCTCTCCAATTGCGCAGTGACCTCTTCACCTGCTTTACTTTACCTGCGTCCCGTGCCGTGTCACCTCTGTCTCAAGCTCATGTAAACAGAGCTTAGATCAATATTTGGACCGTTTTAATGGCGAGACGTTGTGTATACTAGGCACTCGTAGTGAGGTTGTAATTATGGTTAATGAGCAAAGTAAATAAATTAACGTATTCTCGGTGACGCTGCATCATTGAGAGCTCAGGCACTCATTAGTCCGAGCTCCGAGGAGAATAGAAAGTGACGCAGTGACTCTTGGAATGTAGTCGGTAATAGGCATGCATGCCTTGTGTGCTTAAGCTGAACTTGACAAGCATCGGTCGTCGTATCCCATGTGTATACTGTGCATCTTCGGTCGTTTCGCGCGGAATATAGATGTGAGGAAGCAACATTGTAAGATACTTGCTGACTCATAGAATCTCTTATGAAATATGCAACTTGCGACGGGCAATGCTGATAAGCTAAATAGAACTTTCGACCGATGGGATTGTGTTCAGGGCTCATCAGTGGAGTTTTCCATTTACATATGTAAATGGACAAACGACTCGACGATGTGTGCGCCTAGCAACACCATTTATACTATGTACTCGTACTGACCTCAAGGATAGCTGCCCACACTCGCACTCCGTTTGTGTACGTGATATTTAGTGGAATTTCTCATTAAACGGCTGTTGTACGGCTTCGCTCTTCATGCCCTACATCCATTCGTCCACACGTTGTGGACAGGCGATAACCCCTGACACGGTTTCGAAATCAAATTTATAAATAAATGGCTTCCATAGGGCAGCAGTAGCAAAAACACATCCATCCATCCGTCCATCCATCGAGATCAGCTCAGCTCAGCTCAGCCTTAGCAGGCTTATCAATATGGTGGTAATAAAATTCGAGTGAATGGACACATAGTTGTGGACACTATATGGTACTGTCTCGCTTGGACCGATGCTGGGTCGTCGTTGTCGTTGGCGCTTTCCCTCATTCTCTCGTGATGGTCTAGCATTTGAGTTTATCTGCAACAATGTTCCGTAGGTTGAATGGAAAGCTAATGATTAGCAATTTGTAATCGAATAGATTCAGGAGTTGGCGAACCCGACGGAAAAGTGGGACTCATGGCAACACGGCTTAGTTTTTTTTTCTTTTTTTTTAAGAATACTTTAAATCTGTTTATGCAAATGCCAATCTTCTGTGGGGACTATCTTCATAATTAAAGTGACACGAATCTGGAAATCGAATGAGATGAAATGGTGTTTGCCAGGAGGCAAGTGCCGTTTTAGATTTGAGTCTTTGCTTTTCAACCTCATTAGGTCGAAGCCGTTTTGGTATTCTAATCGTCATTTAAAAGAAACCAAACTTGTTGGATTGGTTAGGAGATGGCGGGGTGGACAGATGTGTGGTCCAGATGTCAATGAATGCTAATGATGACATTGTTTGAGATTGAAATCTGAGCACCTGTAAATGGTTTTGTTGTAACTTGTAAGGCGATGGCTGTTGGTAACTTTTGGACATCATCTACGTATTCATATGAGCAGCAGCAAAGAATTTCACCAACTTCCTCTGAAGTCGTCAACAAGGTGAAAGGGTCTGAATGGAGGCTTGCATCGGGCAACTTTTAGAATAATTTATCCACAAACGGTTGCAGGCGTTCACACAATACGGCAGAGAAGATCTTATATGCGATGTTAAGGACACTTATTCCCCTATAGTTGATGCAGTTATAGACCGCCATAGTTTCTTAGGGACCGGGCAAAATATGCTGAAATTCCATTCGTCGGGCATGCTTTCCTCCGACCATACCTTGCAAATGAGATGGTGCATGCACCTTACCAGCTCATCTTACCGTCTGCGCCCGCGGCTTAAATCTCGATATCGCTATTTTGACTTTGTCTAGGTCGGGTGGACGGATTTCTCTTACATCGTCATCCATTACAAACGGATCGTTTTGCCCGACAGCGGTATCTTGTCTGTCATCGCCGTTATATAGTCTGTAGGAGTGGTCTTTCTAAATCCTCAGCATCGACTATGACTCTACAACCAGTTCTCCATTTTCATCCCTGCAGGCCACCGCTCTGGCTTTGTAGCCATGGTATGTTCGTTTTCTTCTTCTTCTTAGTGGGCGCTACAGTTCGGGGGGAACCAGGGCCTCAACCAACATGCCCCTCCATCTAGCACGATCCTTCGCTAGCCTTTTCCATTGCCGCACACCCAGTTGGCTGAGGTGACCTTCCACCTGTGTGCGCCATCTTAAGTGCAGCCGTCCTCTGCTTCTTCCTCCCTCGGGGTTGGATTCAAAGAATCTCCGGGCTGGAGCTGTGGTGTCCATTCGTTCTACATGGCCCAGCCATCTTAGGCGCTGAATCCGTAGACGCCTGACTAGGCTCATGTCGCTTTACAGCCCGTAAAGTTCCTAGTCGATGTTAGCCCCTCGGAAAGTTCGAACATCAAGAATAGTGGAGGAGTGCCTGACGTCGATCGCGATGTGATCAATCTGGTTGGTAGTCGATTGATCAAGAGACCGCCAGGTGCCTTTGTGTATATCGAGGTGCGGGAAGCGCGTACTGGCTAGAAGGAGATTTCGCCCCGTAGCAAGGTCAATCAGCCTGTGTCCGTTATCGGAGGTGGTGTCGTGTAGGCTATGTTTGCCGATGACTCATTCAAATATGCTTTCCTTACCCAGCTTAGCATTGAAGTCTCCTAGTACAATTTTGATGTCATAGCTGGGACATTGGGCATACATTCTGTCTTGGAGATCGTAGAACTCATCCTTGACGGAGTCATCCTTGTCTTCCGTGGGGGCGTGGACGCAGATCAGGCTGATGTTAAAAAATTTAGTCTTGATACGGATTGTTATGAGGCGTTCGCTCAAATGTCGAAAGCTCAGGACTTTTTGCCTTAGTCCACCTCGAACAACAAATCCGCATCCAAACAATCGATGCGCTCCCTCCCTATAGCAGCCGCCGTAGTAAATATCGGAGTTTTTCATCCGCTTTAAACCCGGTCCATTCCATCGCATTTCCTGGATAGCGGTTATGTCCGCTTTATAGCGGTCAAGTTGTTCGGCTGCACGTGGCCTGTTTAGGGACCTAACATTCCACGTACAAAGTCGAAGATCATTGTCCTTTTTTCGTTTTTTGCAAGGGTCGTCAACATAAATCCGGTCCGTTATATCCGAGGCTTGTGGTTGTTTCGGAGTTTGTGTTTTTTTACGGTTACGGCTTACTAGGCCGTAGCCCAACCGACTTATCCTGTTTTTTTGGCGCAGGAGGCTCACTAGTCGCCCTTCCCGGCGTCATTCCTGCCGAAGCATATCTCCATCTCCTCGAACTCACGCTATCCGTGTTCTCTTTTATTTCTTTTCAGAAGCATGTGATCTTCTCTTCTCTTCTTCTCATAGATTTCGCGAGCAACTCTTGTCCATCGTTACAGCGTGGCTTTATATGCTTCTTGTTTTGCTGCATGGGCTTGTTAGCATTTTTCTTTGAACTAGGGGTTTCTAGGTGGTAGCGATTTGAAACCCAGCACCTCTGAGGCAGCGTCTCTGACGGTGCTCTGGCAATGCGCCCATTCCTGCTCTATTTGCTTGAGCTACTGTGGGCGGATTTTGCGAGAGCTTGAAGGAGACACGATCGGCAAAGATTCTGGCAGTCTCTTGCGATTGTAGCTTTCCGACGTCAAACTTACGTTGTCCTACTCGACTCTTCAGCATTCTCGATATCCTTATTCGTACCTTGCCTACAACAAGGTAGTGGTCCGAGTCGATGTTGGCTCCTCGGAAGGTTCGTACGTCGAGAATACTGGAGGAGTGTCTGGCGTCGATCGCAATTTGATCAATCTGGTTGGTGGTCGATTGATCAAAGGACCGCCAGGTACCCTTGTGCATGTTGAAATGGGGGAATCGTGTGCTTGCCACAAGGAGGTTACGCCCCGTTATGAAATCGATTAGCCTAAGTCCGTTGTCGGATGTGGTGTTACGGAGGCTATGCTTTCCTATGATTGATTCAAATATGTCCACTTTATCCAGTTTTGTATTAAAATCTCCTAGAGCTATTTTTGTGTCGTAGCTGGGGCATTGGGCATAGGTTCTGTCTACGAGATCGAAGGATTCTTTTTTGAGTCGATCGTCGTTTTCTTCGTCCTTTCCAAATTTAGTTTTGATGCGGATTGTTATAAGGTGTTCCCTTACATCCCCGAAGCTTACGACTTTTTGTCCGAGTCTTCCTCGAGTAACGAATCCGCACCCGAATAAGGGCTTTTTGTTCTCCTTGAAGCAGTTCCCGTAGTAGATGTCGCATTTTTTCATCCGTCTTTTGCCTGGTCCATTCTATCGCACTTCTTGGAGTGCGGTTATATCTGCTTTATAGCAGTTAAGGGTTTGCTCCAATTGATCGCCTGCACTCGGTCTGTTAAGGGACCTCCCATTCCAGGTGCAGACTCTCAAGTCCGTTAGTCGTTTGCAGGGGTCGTCAGCTTTGTATCCGTCCGTATCCGAGGCTTGTGGCTGTTTCGGAACATGTGGGTTTTACGTGATAGGGATGTTACCCCTAAACGCAACCCCCAACCTAGAGGGCCAGATTCCTCTTTCCCCAGGAACAAGGGGTTGGGTCTGATTAAGCGTATACGGATACAACGCTTAGGATGGCTAGGCCATGTAGAGCGTATGGACAACATTCGAAGAATCTTCGAATCCGAGTCATTGGGACAACGCAACAGAGGACGCCCTTGATTTAAATCGCGCACTCAAGTGGAGGAGGACCTCAACCAACTGGCGGCTGACAAGAGATTATGCTGGCTGGAGTTGCTTGCCGGTCGGTAGCGCCACGAAGAATAAGAATAAGTGAAGTGTTTAGTTTCCTGTTACTAAGCATATATTGGGTCCAGTTGCATGGCTGTGATAAGGATGCCCCACTTAAATCGATGTCTATCACTAAAATCGACGTTTGATTTTGGGGTATAAGAAAAACCACATAAACGACTGTTGACCCAAAAAAAGCTTATACGCTGCCACCTGAACTCCTAACATTCCTAAGTCCGTATTCATTATAGAATCTCTATCTACATATGATACCCATGGAACTATGCATGCTGCCCTTTAATATGTTCATATTTCATCGTGCTACATAGGTCACAAACAAACCGCGAGGCGATTGTCTCCGATGACCCACTTTCACCACAGTTGCTCGGACATCTATTCAAGAGATTCCATATACATAATTCACTTTAGATAAAATCATTTAAAACGCGCATCACGTAAATTCTCATGTTTCCCCCCGATGAATGGCTCATGCTCTTTGACTTTCATTAGGGTCCGAAGCCCATATGAAGCCCATACGAAGCCCACAGCAGACTGTATGTCAGCAACCTGTTTGCTTGATTTTTATTGTCCCTCGCTTATCATATTCTAAACATTCGGAGAGAAAAGACCGTTGCCCATTAACTCGGATCAAGATCCACTTGTCCATAGCTTTCTTGTTTTTCTTCGAAACCAAGCGATTTGGATTGTGTCCCAATGCACCGTGTCCAATAAAACTCGAGCTCATTAATATATAAATGATTTGAAAAGGTTTTTCCAAAAAACACACACCCAGATACAAGGACTGATTTGCATAATTTGGAATTTGGGAGCTGACAATTCACCAATCATCACTATCGATCCTAGTGTCTGGCGCTTAAGCTTTGTCTTCTGTGTGCTTCATTTTTAACGATCTATGGAGCTCATTAGCGGTGCTCGATTCAAATTCAAAATTATATTTGGTCGTCGTGCTTTCCATTATCTCATAGCTAAATGTGAAGCACGGTGACGAGCTGGAGAGAAACTCGTCGAATGCATTAAGTAGACATTTGCTTTCCGCCCAGGTTAATTGCTTCATTTCATATGAGCACGAGCTCGCTTAAAAGCGCTAGGCGGCGAGTGGAAAATGCACGAAAATAAAACGAATTACAATATCGCACTTAATTTGGTAAGACTTGAAAGGTTTTTTGCTTTTTTAATTGTTAACGAAATGCATTGACCCACGGTGTTTGTCGAGGCACGCTGAGTGGCCCTAATACGCGGCCATAGTACTCGTCGGTAGAAGTTGGAAAATAAAATGTTGCATTCATACATTGAACTGGATGGCGTTAAGTGGCAGGGCAAGGTGATGCAGACTATTATACAAGCTTAAGCTTAGTGCGTTATGGGTAGTGTAATGGGGCTGGAATGGGCAGCGGGTCAGCCTGTTGGCCGATGGTTGGGATGGAAATGAGTTGCGATTGAATTGTTTGACATTTAAATTGGAGCTCTGAGTGTTTGGTAATGAGCTGGCTGGTGAGGCGGTTATATAGTGACGGGTGAATGGTGATAGCCTAATGGATCGTGCATACATATGTTTTTCATGAGCTGATGGAGTTGAACTTGTTTGACATCAATCGCTGTTGGCCTCGGAAACTCATCTTGATTGAAGTTCAGAACGTAGTCGTTTTCAGACCTTAGAAACACTACATGGAGCGCTTACATAATCTGTTGATGTAAGCATCATAAAGGGGGTAGGGAGCAAGCAAACAGAGCAAACAAGTTGATCGCGTTTAGCATGGCAAACGGGTAACATCCCTATTACGCAAATAGGGGTAACATCCCTATTACGCAAGAACCCACTTTTTCAGAAGCAACCACCATCCGCGGATACGGACGGATACAAAGCTGACGACCCCTGCAATTGACTAACGGACTTGAGAGTCTGCACCTGGAATGTGAGGTCCCTTAACAGACCGGGTGCAGGCGATAAATTGGAGCAAACCCTCAACTGCTATAGAGCAGATATAACCGCACTCCAAGAAGTGCGATGGGATGGACCAGACAAAAACGTATGAAAAACTACGACATCTACTACGGGAACTGCTACAAGTAGAACAAACAGCGCCTATTCGGGTGCGGATTCGTTCTTCGAGGAAGACTCCGACAAAAAGTCTTAAGCTTCCGGGATGTAAGCGAACGCCTCATAACGACTCAAGGAAGAATTCTACGGTCTCCTAGACAGAACCTATGCCCAATGCCCCAGCTAGGACACACAAATAGTTCTAGGAGATTTTAATACAAAACTCGGCAAAGAAGACATATTTGAGTCGATCATAGGAAAGCATAGCCTCCATAATACCACATCCGACAACGGACTCAGGCTAATCGATTTCCTAACGGGGCGTAAACTCCTTGTAGCAAACACACGATTCCCCCATCCCAACATCCACAAGGGTACCGGCGGTCTTTTGATCAATCGACCACCAACCAGATTGATAAAATTACGATGGACGCAAGACACTCCTCCAGTATTCTCGACGTACGAACCTTCCGAAGAGCCAACATCGAGCCAAGGTACGAATGTGGATATTAAGAATGCTTAGGAGTCGAGTAGGACAACGTAAGTTTGACGTCGGAAAGCTACAATCGCAAGAGACTGCCAGAATCTTTGCCGACCGTGTCTCCTCAGAGCTCTCTCAAAATCCGCGTGCGGCAGCACAAGAAATAGAGCAGGAATGGGCGCATTGCCAGAGCGCCGTAAGAGACGCTGCCTCAGAGGTGCTGGATTTCAAACCGCCACCACCTGGAAGCCCCTGGTTCGATGAAAAATGAAATGACGCCCGGAAGTTTTACAATAAGGTAAAACGAACATGCCATGGCTACGAAGCCAGAGCGGTGGCCTGCAGGGATGAAAATGGAGAACTGGTAGTAGAGTCACAGTCGATGCTGAGGATTTGGAAAGACCACTAATGTAGACTGTATAACGGCGATGACAGACCAGATTCCGCTGTCAGGCAGAACGATCCATTCGAAATGGATGACAGTCTAAGAGAATTCCTTCCACCCGACCTAGACGAAGTCAAAATAGCGATATCAAGATTTAAGTCTAATTAAGCCGCGGGCGCAGAGCTTTTTAAGGCGGCTGGAGATGAGCTGGTAAGGTGCATGCACCATCTCATTTGCAAGGTATGGTCGGAGGAAAACATGCCCGATAGGGGAATAAGTCCCCTTAACATCGTATATAAGATCTTCTCTGCCGTATTGGATAACCTGATCGGCTTTTATCAGTGTGGTTTCAGGCCAGGTAAATCCACAATAGACCAAATATTTACGCTACGACAGATCTTGGAGAAGACCCACGAATACCAAATCGACACTCACCACCTCTTCGTCGATTTCAAGGCTGCATGTATAGAGGTGAGCTATACAAGGCCATGTATAGTTTTAACATCCCTACCAAACTCGTCCGACTGTGCAGGATGACTTTGTAGAATGCTCGCTGCTCCATCCGAATCGGTGAAGACCTGACCGATAGTTTTGATGTCAAAAAAGGATTTAGGCAAGGCGGTGCGCTGTCGTGTTAATCTTAGACTTAGGAATGCAGCAAAAAGGTTCAGGTACATAGGTCCTTTTTTTCGCTGCAACCTTTCCTGGGGAGTTGATCGGCGATTTCATTAGCCTCAATACCTCAATACACGGGATCGAATCCCGACACAGCCATGTCATCGAACGTGTTTTTCACGGTGTTTCTCCTCAGCGGGGCTCTGACAAAACCCCTTGTAGTAAAATTGTCATGAAAAGCTTCTCGAAATTCGCCGTTCGGAACCGGCAATAAACTGTAGGTCCCTTTCACCTATGGGAAAAATGAAATCACACACAACATGGGTGATTGAGAGAAGCTCGGCTCAGGTTCTTCATGGACTGTAACGCCAACATACATACAATACCTTTGTGCCCTGACACCCACCAGAGTTTGACCTTGTTTCTTTTGGCGAGGTCTTGTAGGGCATCATGGCATTCCTTGACGGTTTCTTGAGTTCGTGCTCTACGAACACAGCGCTTCAAGCGCTGCTTGGCTATCAGAGAGTATGTTGATGGTTACTCCTCATATGTCAGTTCCTAAGTTTAAATTGACACATGTTAGAATGGCATATAATTCTGCTTGGAAGATACTGGGACTCATTCCCAGAACCTTCGTGATCTTCCGATGTGGTCCAAAAATTCTGGCGTCAACGCCAAGAACCATCTTGGAGCCATCAGAGTACCACAATCACAAGCTTTACGGGCTATACAGCGATATTAGTCTAGTCGGGCATCTACGGATTCACGGGCTAAGAAGGCTAGGCCATGTAGAGCGAATGGACACCACAGCTCCACAGCTCGGGGTGAACCAGGGCCTCAACCAACAAGCCTCTCCAGCCGGCACGATCTTTGGCCAGCCGCTTCCAGTGTCGCACGCCCAGTTGGTTCAGGTCCTTAGATGCGGTCGTCCTCTGCTGCGTCGTCCCTCGGGGTTGGTTTCGAAGACTCTTCGCTCTACATGGCAAAGACATCTTAGACGTTGGATCCAAAGACGTCTAACTAGGCCGATGTCGCTGTACAGCCCGTACAGTTCTTGGTTGAATCTCCCCCTCCACTCTCCGTTTACACAAACGGGACCAAATATTGCACGCAGAATTTTTCTCTCGAAACGCCCAAAAGCCTCTTCATCCGTTCTTAATAACGTCCAAGCCTCAGCGCCGTAGAGGAGGACCGGGGTGATTAAGGTTTTGTGGAGGGATATCTTAGTTTTTCGAGAGAGGGTTCTACTACTCAATTGCCTCTTGAGCCCAAAGAAGCAGCGGTTGGCAAGACCGCTGCTTCTTTGGGCTCAAGAGGCGTTTTATCTCAGCGCTGGTGTCGCTGCTGCTTGTCTACTACTACCAAGCCAAGGTAGACGAAGTCCTTGACTACTTCAAAAATATAGCTGCCGAAGGTAACGTTCCGGCCAATATGTCGGTGTTGCCCGTCTTTTTTTATGAAAGCAGATATTTGGTTTTACCCTCACCAACCTTGAGACCCATCTTAGCCGCTTCTACCTCAATGCTTAAAAAGGCCTCATTGACGTCTCGCTGTGTCCGTCCAATCACGTCAATGTCGCCGGCGTACGCAAGCTATTGCATAGACTTGAAATAAATCGTACCTCTTGCGTTGGCCAGCGACTCTTGCACGATATTTTCAAGCACGATGTTGAAAAAGTTGCAAGACAGCGCTCACCTTGTCTAAATACTTTCTTAACATTTAAGGTCTCGGTTTGCTCATTACCGACCTTAATGGAGCAGCGAGAATTCTCCATTGTCATCCTGCACAGTCGGACGAGTTGGGCAGAGATGTTAAAGCTAGACATGGCTTTGTATAGCTCGTCTCTATACACGCTGCCAAGGTGGTGAGTGTCGGTTTGGTATTCCTGGGTCTTCTCCAAGATCTACCGTAGCGTAAATATTTGGTCTAATGTGGATTTACCTGGCTTGAAACCACACTGATAAGAGCCGATCAGGTTATCCACAAACGGTTTCAGGCGTTCACACAATACGGCAGACAAGATCTTATATGCGATGTTAAGGAGACTTATTCCCCTTTAGTTGGTGCAGTTATGGACCGCCATAGTTTCTTATGGACCGGGCAAACGATGCTGAGATTCCATTCTTTGGGCATGCTTTCCTTTGAAGTGGTCAAGGAATTCGTCTGCCTTGGCTCACTGATGACCGGCGACAACAACATCAGCGCTGAGATAAAACGTAGAATCACTCTTGCCAATCGCTGTTTCTTTGAGCTCAAGAGACAATTGAGAGGTAGAGCCCTCGCTCGGAAAAGCAAGGTGACACTATATAAGACATTGATCATCCCAGTCCTCTTTTGGACCTTAACACAAGCGGATGAAGATGCCCTTGGTCGTTTCGAAAGGAAACGAATATGGAGGAGAAGATTTAACAAAGAACTGTACGGGTTGTACAGCGACATCGGCCTGGTACGACGTCTACGGCCGCATCTACGATGGCGCACGCAGATGGAAGGGGGCCTTAACCGACCGGGCGTGTGGCGCTGGAAACAGCTGGCTAAAGACCGTTCCAGCTGGAGACGCTTGTTGGTTGAGGCCCAGGTTCAACACGGACTGTAGCGCCACTGTAAGAAGTGGTCCTTTCACAATCTCAGCATCGACTGTGAGTCCACTATTAGTTGTCCGTGCTCATCCCTGCCGGCTTCTGTTCTGGCTTTATATTCTTTTTCTTCTTAGTGGGCGCTACAGTTCGGGATGAACCTGGGCCTCAACCAATGTGCCTCTCCATCTAGCACGACCTTTCGCTAGCCTTTTCCATTGCCGCACACCCAGTTGGCTGAGGTCCCCTTCCACCTGTGTGCGTCATTTTAAGTGCGGCCGTCCTCTGCTTCTTCGTCCCTCGGGGTTGGATTCAAAGACTCTCCGGGCTGGAGCTGTGGCGTCCATTCGCTCTACCTGGCTCAGCCATTTTAGGCCTTGAATCCGTAGACGCCTGACTAGGCTCATGTCGCTGTACAGCCCGTAAAGTTCGTGGTTGAATCTTCTCCTCCATACCCCGTCTGCGTTTATAGGTCCAAAAATCACGCGCAAAATCTTTCTCTCGAACCGACCAAGGGCCTCCTCATCCGCTTTTGATAGTGTCCATGCTTCTGCGTCGTACAATAGGACCGGGATGATAAGGGTCTTATATAGAGTCAACTTTGTCGTTCGGGAGAGGGCTCTATTACTCAGTTGCCTCCTGAGCCCAAAGAAACAGCGATTGGCAAGAGTGATTCTAGGTTTGATTTCGGAACTGATGTCGTTGTTCCAGGTCACTGCGGAGCCAAGGTAGACGAAGTTATTAACTACCTCGAACTTATATCTTCCTATACAAACGTTCTGGCCAAGACGTCGGTGGTGAGCGTCCATTTTTGATAACAGCATATATTTAGTTTTGCCCTCGTTTACCGCCAGACCAACTTTCGCCGCCTCGAACCCCGAGGGACGACACAGCAGAGGACGACCGCATCTAAGGACCTCAACCAACTGGGCGTGCGATACTGGAAGCGGCTGGCCAAAGATCGTGCCGGCTGGAGAGGCTTGCTGGTTGAGGCCCTGGTTCACCCCGAGCTGTGGAGCTGTGGTGTCCATTCGCTCTACATGGCCTAGCCTTCTTAGCCCGTGAATCCGTAGATGCCCGACTAGACTAACGTCGCTGTATAGCCCGTAAAGCTTGTGATTTTGATACACTGATGCCTCCAAGATGGTTCTTGGCGTTGACGCCAGAATTTTTGGACCACATCGGAAGATCACGAAGGTTCTGGGAATGAGTCCCAGTATCTTCCAGGCAGAATTATATGCCATCCTAACATGTGTCAATTTAAACTTAGGGACTGGCATAAGAGGAGTAACCATCAACATACTCTCAGATGGCCAAGCAGCGCTTGAAGCGCTGTGTTCGTACAGCACGAACTCAAGAAACCGTCAAGGAATGCCATGATGCCCTACAAGACCTGGCCAAAAGAAACAAGGTCAAACTCTGGTGGGTGTCCGGGCACAAAGGTATTGTATGTATGTTGGCGTTACAGTCCATGAAGAACCTGAGCCGAGCTTCTCTCAATCACCCATGTTGTGTGTGATTTCATTTTTCCCATAGGTGAAAGGGACCTACAGTTTATTGCCGGTTCCGAACGGCGAATTTCGAGAAGCTTTTCATGACAATTTTGCTACTAGGGGTTTTTATCAGAGCCCCGCTGAGGAGAAACACCGTGAAAAACACGTTCGGTCACATGGCTATGTCGGGATTCGATCCCATGTATTGAGGTATTGAGACTAATGAAATCGTCGATCAACTCGCCAGGAAAGGTTGCAGCGAAAAAAAGGACGTATGTACCTGAACCTTTTTGCTGCATTCCTAAGTCTAAGATTAACACAACAGCGCACCGCCTTGCCTAAATCCTTTATTGACATCGAGACTATCGGTCAGGTCTTCACCGATTCGGATGGAGTAGCAAGCATTCTCCAAAGTCATCCTGCATAGTCTGACGAGTTTAGCAGGTATGTCAAAGGTAGACATAGCGTTGTATAGCTCGTCTCTAATTACGCTGTCGTAAGCGGCTTTGGAGTCGACAAATAGGTGGTGAGTGTTGACTTGAAATTCTTTGGTTTTTTCTAGGATCCGCTGTAGTGTGAAGATTTGGTCGAAGGTGGACCTCCCTGGTCTGAATCCGCACTGATAAGGACCTATCAGCTTATTTACAAAAGGCTTCAGGCGTTCACACAAAACGGCAGAAAAGATTTTGTAGGCGATGTTAAGGAGACTTATTCCTCTATAGTTGGCGCAATCAGAGGGGTCTCCCTTCTTGTGGATCGGGCATACGATGCTGAGACTCCATTCCTCGGGCATGCTTTCCTCTAACCATATCTTACGGATGAGCTGGTGCATGCTCCCAACCAGGTCATCCCCAGCTGCCTTGAAGAGCTCAGCAGACAGTCCGTCTGCGCCAGCAGCTTTGGCTTTATAGCCTTGCCATGTTCCACATGAAAAAACGACCAAAAATCTGTTTTTGAAACAATCTCAAGAGAGATGATTCTAAAAATCATGTTCTGCTTCAAAATCTAAGAATTTAATTCTATCATATTTGAAACATTCGAAAATATATAAAAATGACGGAGCTGCTCCAAAAACCATCAGGCTTAACTGCAGCGACACAATCCCCTTGAAATAGAAAATTTATTTAAAATAAAAATATTTGGAAACGTTTTTTTAAAAGTGATTTTGTCGTCCGAAAATACTTCCGTTATTTATTGTTTGAAAATGTTTTTCTCATTTTTGTTTTGGTTTTTTTTTGAATTTCTACAAAAACAAAAATAAGAAAAAAATGTTCAAATGCAAAGAAAATGCCGCAGCTGTTGGTCATAGATCTTCAATGTCAGCGGAGGATAGACCCGGAGTTCGTAAAGAAAATTGTCACTTTTTTAAAGTCAATTTTAATTATAATTAAATTAAGTGCGCTCAATGGACTCGGGTTAATTAAATATTAATTGCTCTATAAATAGTAAAAATGCTTTACTGCTTTTTTTTCAAAAGAAAAATATTTTCAAAAACGTATTTTGCATTTTTCGAATTACTAGAAAATCCCCTCGAAAAATAGAAGCGAAGGGAACGCAGAGAGCTTGTCCTCAAGTGAGGAAAAACAAGAAACAGAATCAAAAAAAATAATAATAATACGCTCCGGCGCTTGAGTTTCGAAATACCCATCCGAAACGACTGTTCCATTGTGTGTTTTTGAAAATAAAAAAAAAATTGATAAATAAAATGGTTGGGAAAAGTTCTGTCAACCTGAAGGTCTAGCACACATGACCGCGTAGACGTGATCCGTAGTCCACTAAAGCCACAGGCCACGGTTTGCCACACACGAATTAATGGCTGAATCGTTAGACATTTTTTTGTTTTCCTTTCGTTTTTATGAAAACAATTTTTTTTCGTTGGTTTTTTAACGCTCCCGAAAATAGAATGGCCAACCAGAGTCACACGTGAAAGATGGCTCTTTGGACTTTTTTATCTGTTCTTCGTGTCATGGATGCTCCTTGGAATACTTTTCTGCCTTTCTACTCGTTTTCTGTGCTTTTTTGCTTGCTTTTTGAGATTTTTGGAGGTGGACCGATCTGAAAATCATATATACTATATACATGTCATGGCAATTCTGTGGCGACATTTTTATTCCATACGCGAAGGTGGTGGGACGGATTGAAATAGGTCTTCGCCTCGACACATAGTCGTCCGTGTACCATTCCAGTGGGTTTTTGTGTTCAATCAAAACAATAAATTTAATTAATTTATGACCAACTCATTCCATAAATATACCTGTAACGGGGCAATGTATTAATGTATTTGTTTCTCATGCAACATTGCCTTCCCATGTATTGTATAGCGACGAGTAATGTAGAGCGGTCGTCGGACGAAGGATTCTTTAATTGGATTGCACCCAACATCTATTGAGAATAAAGTGTTTTGTCATGGAAATTGTGAGAGTTAATAGCTTTTAATGGGCTATTTTTAAATCGAAAGAAGAATGTGAGCTGAAGGAAGTAGGAGGCTTAAGATGTCAGGGATAGCAAGAGTTAGGAGACAAGCGGACATGTTTCATAACATAGGGGCATTATGAAAGTCGGTGTACGAGTATATTGGTTTCTTTATCGCGACACGAGCTAATGGGAATTTGAATGTAACTAATCGGATCTTAAGTGCTACACAACTTTGGAAATTGTTTTCGAAAACGTCGACGCTACATTGGGAGCAGATTTTTTCAAATATTTTCTAAATCAATCGGATTTTGTGAATGGTATACAGTTCTCGGCTGACAATAATGATTGCTTTATAATAGATTTGAATGTTAGGCCTGTCCTTACAGCTTACAGCTCCTAACGTATAGACAATACCGATTGTGTGTCTCGACGTCCCCCTGCGGGTTGGGGGTTAGAAGAAAAAAAGCAACAATAGCTCTCTACACATGTAAGAAAGCCCTAGGAAAGATTACCCTATGGCTCTACATCACGGTCGTAAGACCCATACTAATGTATGGAGTGATAGTCTGGTGGACTGCACTAGACAAGACAACATACCACAAACAACTCGAGAAGGTACAAAGGATGGCATGTATGTGCATTACCGTGGCCCTCAGGTCCACACCAACGGCTGCGCTTAACATGATACTAGACCTTACACCACTCGATATTTTCGGTAAGCAAATTGCCAAACACACGGCCATAAGACTAAAAGCCAACTCGAAATGGGCGAGCTATGTCGCTGGCCACTCCTCCATCCATCCTCCAGGAACACAGAACCCACCATAGTCTTGGACAAAAACTTTACGATGATCTATCCGGACAGGAAGAACTGGACCCGCCAAACTCAACCGCGCAGAAACTGTGTGGATTTCTACACTGACGGGTCTAAAACCAAAGACGGGGTGGGCAGTGGAGTTTTCTGCAAACAACTCAAGCTACATAAAGCTCTAAAATTACCAGATCACTGCAGCGTTTTCTTGGCGGAACTGTTGGCAATAAAAGAGGCTTTGTCTTGGCTGAAGTGGATCGTAATATCCACCACGGATATTCGCATTCTCACAAACAGTCAAGCAGCCTTAAAGTCGTTGGAGTCCTATGTGTACACATCAAAATCTAGTCTCGACTGTCGCAGATCTCTTAACGAGATGGCAGAACAGTTCAACATACAGCTTATCTGGGTACCGGGACACAGCGACATTACAGGTATTGAAAAAGCCGACACACTCGCCAAACTAGGAACGACGCTACAATCAATCGTGGCTTGTGAGGGAGTACCCCTTACAACCATTAAACATAATCTGACCAATCTCGCCAGGGCCGAGACGAACCGTCATCACCAGGCAAATCTGGCCTCGGCTTGACAGTCAACGCACAAGGAGTATAATCTCCCTAGACACTGCTCATTGGCAGTTACGCACAAAAACTAGGAATAGTTCCGAATGATTTCTGCAAAAGCCGTCAGGACGAGGAGGAGGTCGAATCCATTCACCACCCTCTCTGCGCCTGTCCAGCTCTCTGCAACTTCAGGAAACGTTACCTAGGCTCTTACTTCCTTAACGGTCTGACAGATCTTCTTAACATCTTAAGAAGCACAAAATGGTTCCACGAATAGCGGGGTAAAACCCCCTCGTAGCTGCACAACGGGCCTCCCTGGCCTATGTGCATTCTTCTCAACTCTGGGAAGGCTACGACCCTACCTACCTACCTACCTAGGGGTTAGAATATACCCGAGGTAAGGCATGCCTGTCGTAAGAGGCGACTAAAATCCGGAGGATGGACCAGGTAACATTGTTGCCTGGTTCATAGTGGGGAGTAAAGAGAAAGATTTAAAAAATCTTATTTGAAGAAATCCATTCGATTGAAGCATATGCTTCTTTCAATGGTACCGATGAACTGGCGCATCAAATGATGTATCGATGATCCCTGTTGGGAGGACGTTAAAGACGAACCCTTCGGGGTTGAAGTATCCCTTTGGGCAAGATAATATCAAACGACAAATCGAACCTTTTGGGAGATAGATAAAAATCCCTTCGGGCAAGATAATATCGAACGATAAATCGAACCCTTTGGGAGATAGATAAGAAATGAACCCTTCGGGGTATGAGGTGCCCTCCGGGGCTTTCGATGACGCATAGGCGGTGCGGCCCCTAACCCCTATGTATTCGTAGAAAATGATGGCTGGGCCTGGCTGGAGGTCCACACTAAAAAATATCCCAGCAGAGTGTGCTGAATCCCTGGCACACTCAGGAATGACGGAAGGGGAGTTAAAGGACTCTAAATCCCTGATATCTAAAATTCCTTATGGTTTTTACAATCAAGGGACCCATGGGTCCCTAGATAATTAAAATAACTCCTTGAGTCTTCTTAATTTAAGCGAACCTTGAGGTCCCAGATATCTAAAGAATTCCTTCGGGTTTTCTCATGTAAGATAATTAAAAGAACTCCTTGAGTCTTCTTAACTTAAGGGACCCTTGAGGTCCCAGATATCAAGGAACAAGGAACCCAAGCGGTTCCTAGAGCCCGGTGGTCCCATTCAAAAATACCCAGTCGAGCGTGCTAAAATCCTGGCACCTCAGGAATGACGGAAGGTAAGTTGACTAAAGGAAATGGATTCCGGATCTACACCTGGAACGTTAGGTCCCTCAACAGACCAGGTGCAGCCGGACAACTGGTCAACTCTTTGGACTGCTATGTATAAGACAGACATTACCACGCTCCAAGAAGTGCGATGGGGTGGGCCAGGCAAAAAGCGAAAGAAAAACTGTGATATCTACTACGGAAACTGCTACAGAGAAAATAAACAACGCTATTCGGATGCCGATTTGCTATTCGAGGCAGACTCAGGAAAAACGTCTTAAGCTTCCAACAGGTAAGCGAACGCCTCATAACTATAATCATAAAGGCCAATCTCGGCAATATAAGCTTATTATGTGTCCACGCCCCCACAGAGGAGAAATATGACTGACAATAAGACGACTTCCATGATCTCCTAGGCAGAACATACATTTGCCTAATGTCAAATGTGCCAGCTATGACACCAAAATCGTTCTAGGAGATTTCAATGCGAAGCTTCAATAAGGAAGCTATCTTTGAACGAGTCATTGGAAAGCACAGCCTACATAACACCACGTCAGAAAACGGACTAAGGCTAGTGGTCTATATGGCGGGACATAATCTCGTGGTAGCAAGTACACGTTTCCCACAACTCAACATCCATAAGGGGACCTGGCGGTCTTTCGATCAATCGAAAACCAATCAAATTGATTACATAGGGATCGACGGCAGACACCTAGCCAACATCGACTCGGATCATTACCTTGTTGCAGCCAAGGTACAGATGCGAATTTCTCGGAATCAACGGAGTCGAGTAAGAACACCAACATTTAACGTCGGAAAACAATTGCAGGGACCGCCAGAACCTTCGCCGATGCGGGCTCCACCAGGCTCTCTCAAGTCCCGACTATAGAACAGCAATGGTCGTTGTCAGAACGCTATCAGAGAGGCCGCCTCAGACGTACTTGGTTTCAAGCCACCACCTTCGAGAAACCCCTGGTTTGATCACGAGTGGAGATAGGCCCATGTAGAGGAACAGAATACATACATGTCTACACTACATGGACGGACGAGAGCTGCCGCCCGCGAGCTCTATGAACAGAAAAGGAGGAAGGAGCATGTGCTTCTGAGAAGAAGAAAAAAGTAACACGAGAAGCGAGGGATCGAGGAGATGGAGAGATGCTATTGCAGGAATGATGTTCGAAAATTCTACTAAAAAGTAAAATGAACATGCCAGGGCCATAAAGCCAGAGCAGAAGCCTGTAGGGATGAGCATGGACAACTATGGAATAGTGGAGTCCCAGTCGATGCTGAGATTGTAGAAGGACCACTTCTGCAGACTGTATAACGGCAATGATAGTCAAAATGCCGCCGTCAGGCAGAACGAACCATTCACAATAGACGACCACGAAAAAGAATCCCGTCCACCCGACCTAGACGATGTTATGATAGCGATATCTTAACTTAAGTCTTATAAAGCTGTTGCAGCAGACGGACTCCCAACGGAACTGTTTAAAGCAGCTGGCGATGAGCTGGTTAGGAACATACACCAACTCATCTGCAAGATATGGTCGGAAGAGTGCTTGCCCGACGAATGGAATCTCAGCATCGCTTGCCCGGTCCATAAGAAAGGAAACCCTATGACTGCGCCAATTACAGAGGGATAAGTCTCCTGAACATTGTGTACAAGATCCTCTCTACCGTACTGTGTAAGCGCCTGAAACCGTTCGTGGACAATCTGATAGATTCCTTCCAGTGTGGTTTGAGGCCAGGAAATACACGATAAACCAAATATTTACACCACGGCAGATCTTGGAGAAGACACACGAATTCCAGGTCAACACGCACCATCTTTTTGTCGACCTTAAAACCGCATGTAACAGTATTTATAGAGACGAGCTATACAGAGCCATGTCATGTTTTAACATTCCTGCCAAGCTTGTCAGACTGTGCACGGTAACTATAGAGAATTCTCGCTGCTCCATTAAGGTTGGAGGTGAACTAACCGATTTCTTTAACATTGTACTTGAAAATATCGTGCGGACTCTGCGGCCAATACAAGAGGTACGATCTACTTCAAGTCTACACAATTGCTTGCCTACGCAGATGACATGGACGGACAAGGCGAGACGTCAATGAGGCGTTCGCAAGCATTGATGCAGAAGCGGCTAAAGTGTGTCTAAGGGTAAATAGGGATAAGACCATTTATGTATATGCTGTCATCAAAGAACGACGGGCAGCACCGACATCTTGGTCAGAACGTCATATTCGGCAGCTATATTTTTGAACTGGTCAAGGACTTCGTCTACCTTGGCTCGATAGTGACAAGCAGCAACGACACCAGCGCTGAGATAAAAGGCAGAATAGCTCTTGCCAACCGCTGCTTCTTTGGGCTCAAGAGGCAACTGAGCAGTAGAGCCCTCTCTCGAAAAACTGAGGTCTTTCCGGGTCTTTCTCTACGGCGATGAGGCTTGGACGTGGTCAAAAGCGGACGAGGAGGCTCTTGTGCGTTTCGAGAGGAAAATTCTGGGTGCAATCTTTGGTCCCGTTTGTGTAAACGGAGATTGGAGGAGAAGATTCAACCAGGAACTGTGCGGGCTGTAAAGCGACATCGGCCTAGTTAGACGTCTTCGGATCCAACGCCTAGGACGGCTAGGCCATGTAGAGCGAATGGCCTAGCAGTCGGCGTAGTAGATGTCGCAGTTTTTCATCCACTTTATAACCAGTCAATTCCATCGCATTTCCTGGATGGCAGTTAAGTTCCCTTTATAGCGGTCTAAGGCATCCGCAAATTTATCGGCTGCACGTGTTCTATTAAGGGGTCTTACATTCCACTTTTCGCCTTTTGTTAGGGCCGTCAACATTGATCCGGCCCGTTTTATCTGAGGTTTGTGGCTGTTTTTGAGCAATTGTGGGGTTTTCCGGTTACGGTTTGCTAGACCATAGCCCAACCGACATTAATCTTGTTATGTGGCGCAGGATACTCGCCATTCGTCCTTTTTCGTTGGTAATTTCCATGGCCAGGATATTTCCAAATGGTACCACGAAGAGGTGAAAGTAGGACCTGGCTAACAGAGCTTCAAGGTGTTCGGCTGCAGAGGCTCTTATTCGCTTTTTTTTAACGGACCATCACCCGTCGGCGGATGCTACTCAACGAGGCGTTTGTTAGTGTGCAATATGACTAAAAATACCTCGATTGTGCTAAAAATATTTTAAAGCCACCAAGACTGACATTCGGCTGTTAACAACCCATAAAGATTTTAGATTCGGATTCTAAAAAGTTTCACCACTTCAACACTTCATGCTCACGCAAGAGTGTTGAAAAATAATTTATGATCATCCCACGGGACAAATCATCTGCCAACGTGCATCCCAATTAAACTCGTATAAATAGGACGACCTTTTACCCTCGAAATCAAGTGATACAAGAAAGCTTATAAAGACGACCACCTTCATCTATTCGTACCCCATCCTGGCTACTTTTGTCCTATGCAACCGTTGCATCACCTTTCCTATTTAATCTGATTTCATAATTCAGAAATTCAAAATGAGACCGTTAAATTCAAGAATATATTTCAGAAAAATCAAGAACTCATATCTTTCTCGATTTTTTTCTGAGAAGAAGTAATAAATTCTGTCGAGGAATAAACTAATTTACATTAAATCGAGTCCTACGCATTCCATGTCATATTTTTTGAAATTTTTAATTTTTTTTTTAACAAAATATGTATTTCATGTCGGTATATTCGTATTTTTTATGTTTCTTGCGACGATGCTTATATGCATAGTGCTCCTACGTGCCTATGTAAAATAGGTGGTTAGTCGGAAGGGCAATGACTAGATGATCGGAGCGATGGATTGGATTGTGAATTTAAATAGGCGATGCTCATTTAAGGGCAGAGAGATCAGGTTTGGTTAAAATGAGTGACCAAATTGACATACAATCAAGCTACTAATTAAATTCAGTTTGATTCGGTAGACATTAGTGGTTTTAGACCACATAACTGGTTTTGCAATTAACGAATAGTCTGCGGAAGAAGAATATTTTTATTTGAAACGCCCGTTGCCTTTAGTAGCGACGAAGCTCCACACAGACAGTTGTTAAAGCAAAACTTGATTTTTCGGTTTCTCGTAAGGGGTATGTCTATTGAGAAAATATTGTATTCGAAAAGGTTGTTTACTTGGACCTCTTAGTTTTTGTATATGCTGGTAAATCATTTTCTGGTTTTTAAAAACAGTCAGCTAAATATTAGCATATAACCTCGTTGTTATAGCCCGGATGCCTGAATTCTTTGCGCACAATTTTACAGAAATTTTGAATTAACTCAAAGGTTGATAGTACAGCCCTTTGCGCATTTAGCTGTCGGCAGTCCTTTAAGCCTGGCAGCTGTAATGTAAGGAAATACTATGCTTACAAATGTAGAGTTCTCCAAGACAGTGAAAGACTGCGGCTTGTAGTCAGAAAATTATTTTATTTTTCTTTACAACCTTACAACCTTCCTTGACTTGAACGCACTGAAATCGTTTTAGCGGGCGATTCCAATGTACACAATTCTCAGTGGCTTCGACATTCTGGACAGACAACACCCGAAGGAAGGTATGTTGAAATTTTTGCTGAGTTAAATCACTTAACTCAACTTGTGAATGAGCCATCACGTATCCCCGATGTTGCTGGTCATACCGCCAACACACTGGACTTGTTTCTTACCTCTCAGCCTGACAAATACACGATCGATGTATTGGAACCCCTAGGCTTGTCTGACCACTGCATGATATCAGCGAAATTCTCGAACTCCCACCATCCAGTTAAAGAAAAAGCTCCTAAGAGAACACTATGGCTATACGAGAAAGCCAACTGGTGCGGCCTTAACAACCTCTTTCGGATCTTTAACTGGTCGTTGTGCTTCCTCGACAACGACGTGGACGCCGCAACTGATACTATCGTAAACATTATCCGAATCGGCATGGCAAGTTATATTCCCAGCAAGATTTAAAGCACCAGGCCTAAGGATAATACGTGGTTTGACTCGAGCTGCAAAGAGACTATTAGGCTCAGGGAGCTAAGTTTTCGGGCCTACAAGGCAAACAGTTCTGAGGAAAACCGAAAAAAGTACATACGAGCCAGAAATGACTGCAAACACCCACATTCGATGGATTAAATTCCAATCCGACCAAAAATTAAGGCGTAAAATCCTTCAATGTCCCAAAGGTAGCAAAAGTTTCTGGTCATTTGTAAAAAACGTAAAAAACTCAACTAAGTCGTCTATACCAACGCTCATCCACTATGACATCCCAGCTGTCACCTCCTTAGACAAAGCTAACCTACTTGCTGCCCATTTCGCAACCAGTTCTCAGCTGCCAGCCTGTACTTTGTCTCCGCCTGTACTAGATTGCGTAAATTCCACCATGGGACCAATCCACTTCCGCACTCGTACAGTCGCAAGGGTTCTTAAAGATCTCGACATACTCAAATCCGCTGGTCCAGATGGTATTGCCCCAATAGTTCTGAAGAGGTGTTCTTCTACGCTGGCAAAACCACTGCGTAAGCTTTTTCACCTTTCCTACACCTCTGGTCTCTTTCCGAGTAGGTGGAAAACAGCATTTGTCCAGCCTATACCCAAAAAAGGCGAATCATCTTCTCCCTCCAACTACCGATCCATTGCACTAACGTCCCTTCTTTCCAAGGTCATGGAAACGCTGGTTAACCGTCAGCTTATGAAATATCTTGAATCACGGAATCTCCTCAATGACCGCCAATACGGTTTCCGCAGCAACAGATCCACTGGTGATATGATGGCATATCTCGCTGAAAAGTGGAATCACTCGCTTCACCAAGCAGGTGAAAGCAAAATTGTGGCACTGGATATTTCGAAAGCATTTGACAGGGTTTGGCATGAAGCCCTTTTGTCGAAAATGCGTGCTTTTGGGATCGATGAGTCTCTCTTTCAATGGATTAGAAGCTACCTTTCGAATCGTTCAATTCAAGTTGTTTTGGACGGATTCAAGTCTGATACTCACTTTGTAAATGCCGGTGTTCCCCAGGGCTCCGTTTTGTCTCCGACACTCTTTCTTATTTTTATAAATGATCTCTTGTCTGTTACTTCTGATCCAATTCACTCCTTCGCTGACGACAGTACCCTCAGCTTCTCATATTCGTTCACCAGTTTACGACCCTGCACTTCGGTTGTAGATAATGAGCGGCAGCGTATGTTAAGCTCATTAAATTCCGATATCGCCAGCATCATCCAATGGGGTAAAAACAATAGAGTGGAATTTAATGCATCCAAAACACAATGCTGTCTCTTGTCGTTAAAGCGTATAAATAACCCGCAGCCATTATCCATGAATGGCACTTGCATCTCAGAAACTGAAAAGCTTTCCATCCTGGGTATGAGTGTTGCTCACAATCTTAATTGGAGCGACCATATATTCAGTGTCGCCAAGAATGCTGCGAAATGCCTAGGATTCTTATACAGATGCAAGAAATATTTCTCACCCTAAGATCTGGCTACAATCTATAAGGCGTTCATTCGCCCCAAATTAGAGTTTAACGCTCATGTCTGGTCCGGTGCTTCCAAGACCTCACTGCACCTACTAGACAGAACACAAAAACGAGCCATAAAACTGATAGGTGACTCCAGCATTAACAAAACATTAGACTCGCTGGAACACCGCAGGAATGTTACCTGCTTCTCCCTGTTTTATCGTTACTACCACCAAAAATGCTCTGATGAAATAGCCAGTTGCATTCCGCCCCTTCAACATTTCTCCCGCAATACACGTCTCTCTAGGAATGCTCACCAATATACTCTGAAGCCCGCTTTCGGACGTACTGTCAAATATAGAGAATCTTTCATTAACCGAACCACACGAATCTGGAACTCCCTGCCGGATTCGGTTTTCCCCCCTCAATGCAACATGCAAGCATTTAAGATCAATGTCCATCGGCATCTCCTCTATTCAGGCACGGTCTTTTCAGCTTCCTCATTGAACGCAAAGCGCTTCCCAGAAACAATTTTTTTTTTCAATTTGGGAACATGAGAATTTGAGAACTTCAGGGGGGGGATGACCGTATAAGTCGTACCCCCAATCCTGAAGTTTTCTCATTACCGATACACCTCGTCTACAGGTGCTTTGTCCTGGTCTAATATGTTTTTTTTTTCTTTTTCACGAACTTTGGCATTTAGTTGGTCAAAAAGGTAGTAATCATTTGGCAGGATCCCTTTCCCAACCCAAAACACACCGGTCTTGACCATTTCCGCGGATACGACCATCTTCCTTTCCTTGACGCTAAACCAGTGGTTACCATCCACTTCTTGGACTGCTGTTTCGTTTCTGCCATGAATTGGTGGGATGCCTGTTGAATCGGCTTCAAGATTACTGCGAAATTCGTTTTTGCATTTTTTTTTGATCGGCATTCAGCAAATGCCACGCCCACTGTTAGACATATACATACAACTAATTCAGCAAGTGCAGCCGTGGTGCAGTGGTCAACATCATCGACGGCCGAGCGGAGGGTCTATAGTTCAAATTCGTTTCATTCCAAGAAAAAGTAATTCCTAAACGGACAAAGAGTATACAACACAGATGTGAATGGAAAATGACCAGACGTACTGCTGCAGGCATAACACACAGTATATAGTTAACTGAAATTCGTCCTATGCGTATGCAATACTAGAGTGCTAGAACGAATTACTACGGACTATAACCAACGCGGAATTTGGTCGGTTCTCGTCCTATCTAGGACAACCACCCCTGAGAGTCGTGAACTAACATCAACTTCCCAAACCTCTACACTCCGTTCAGGTTGTGTGTGTAACACATCATAAGAAAAAACAACAAAAAAAAAAAAAAAAAAACTCTTGAACCTGCTGCGCCGAGTCTCTAAAAAAAAATGACGGGATGATAGAGTCAACTTTGTCGTTCGGGAGAGGGCCTAAAGAAACAGCCATTGACAAGAGTGATTCTACGTTTGATTTCGGAACTGATATCGTTGTTACAGGTCACTGCGGCGCGGCGCCAAGGTAGACGAAGTCCTTATCTACCTCAAACTTATATCCGACAACGCAAACGTTCTGGTCAAGACGTCGGTGGTGTGCGTCCTTGTATAAGCGATCGTTAACCTACACTCTTTGAAGTCAGTTAGAGTCATTGCGAGGGGCTTTGAAATGTCGGAGGGCCTAATCCATCGAGTTGTCCACGACGACAAGATGATGTTGATCAAGGCCAAAAAAAGCTTCAGACCCTACTAAGGTTGCCCATGTTATGCACATGAAATTTCCAGCTATTGTCACAGTGCCATCCCGAGGACTTTGGGATAATGCTAGTGAAACACTGGACTGATAGCTTATGCAGGGACAAAACATACGTATTCCAGCAGGGCTCTGCTCAGCAGGGCTCTCTGTTGGACGTTAAAAGTGCTTTTATCACGGCGAGCTGGATGCACATACGAGGTACTTTAATTGCCTTGGGCGCCCCCCCATATGCTGAAGATATTCAACAAAATGATTCTTGTGTACTAACGAAGGCATCAAGTTCTACAGTATAACGGCGGGAGTTCCGCAGGGATCAGTCGTCGGACCATTGCTGTGGAATATTATGGACGATGGCGTTTTACGATTAGCGCTTCAAGAAGTAGTACGTATCATCGGTTTTGCCGACGACAATGCTACGAGTATTGTCACAGTGGCTAAGCACATAGTAGAGGTTGCTATGAACCCAGCTATCTCCAAAGTGAATGATGGAATTTTAAGTGCCAGCCTGGAACTAGCGGCCCAAAAAAAAAAAAAAGGAAGCTGTTTTCATAACCAGCCGCAAAAAGGTGGAATATGAGAGCTTAGTCGGAGTTCAGAAGGAATCATCTAAGTACCTAGGGGTTATGCTGGTCAATAGGCTCTCCTTTAGGGAGAGCCCAATTTGAGCTACAGCACTTGCAGTAAGATGACTGAAACGGATGATAATCAGCGGATTCAGGACCATTTCAGATGACACAGCGTTCGTCCTAGCAGGAATGCTAGTCATCGGCATCCTGGCAGACGAGCCAAGAGGGTATATCGCAGACAGGCGTCTAACCGGCAGCAGGACAAGCAAGTAAGAGTAGAAGAACGAGCAATATTCCTAGCAATGGGGCAAGCCAGATGCGACGCCTCCACAAAAGGGAAGTAGACGCATAGGCACATTCCCGTTATCGAGACTTGGATATAGATGTGGACATGATAGGTCGCCGCTGTGTCCAAAATGTCCAAATTCTGAAGAGGATGCAGAGCATGCAGTTTTTGACTGTAGTCGCTTTGTGCTAGATAGACAAATGGTGAACATAACAAGCCCCGAAAACCTGGCCCCTTATATGATGAACTCGCTAGATAACTGGAATGAGCTATGCTGGTACATTGCGTTAGTCCATTCGAGGCTACGGCAGGCCGAAGCAGAAAGAAGAGCTCAGGAGGCCGAAATATAGCGTAAATCGCTAACAAGCCACGCAAAGTAATACCTAAAGGCAATCCCGTGGGGAGATTGATCGAAGTGTGCAGGGGTGTGAAATCTACTTAAGTCCTCTGTTCCATTGAGATCCAAAGTGTCATATCCGAACCTGAGGCCGTCCAAAAAAACATTTTTCAAAAGAACCAGTTCGTATGTTGTTATGTGCGTATGTATATGGCATTACAGCTCCGGAGAACCTAAGCCCGGTTTCCCTCAATCACCCATATTCGGTATGATTTTGTTTTCCCATAGGTGAAAGGACAGTTCATTGCCGATTCCGACCGCGAATTTCGAGAAGCTTTTCTTGACAATTATACAACAGGGAGTTTTGTCAGAACCCCGCTGAGGAGAAGCACCGTGAAAAAACACATTCGATGACACGACTGTTGTCGGCACTGCTGACGACACATTGGAAAAACTGCACGGGCGATTCGAGGGTATGGACATCTCACGTGGGACTGATGTGAACTGGCCACCGAGATCGTGCGATTTGTCCTCGTTCGACTTTTTCTTATGGGGTTGTCCAAAGTCGCAGGTCCATGCGTATAAGCTACAAAGAGTGTAGAGGAAAACGAATAGAGGACGAATTTCCACAATTTTCTTTGCTATTCGAGAGGTTCAAAAATGACCACGTACAGGTGTCGCTTGAATGTCTGCACCATCATTCCAAGTCTTATCAAAATGCACTATAGAAGGTACATTAGAAAAAGTGCCCAAAATCGTGTCTGGTGAAACGATTTGAAACACTTGAAACACTGAGGTCCATAGCTTTAAATCGACAGACACGGACGGGATGTACCTTGTTATGCTGCAGGAGGGTATAAGGCAGCTGCTTCCTACTTGAAAATAACTTTCACTGCTGGCCTCCATACGTACCTGCACGGTGGTAGTAGTCTTTATTCCCAAAATAGGGAAAGAGGAATACTCACTCGGCAAGAGTTTTAGACCAATGAGTCTAACACCCTTCCTGCTGAAAAGCATGGAGAGACTGGGAGAGATGCACGGACGCAAGGTCACCCTTCGAATGTATCCTCTTTCGGAGATGCAACATGCATATCAGCACGGAAAACCTGTGAGACTTCAGCTTTTGATAACGCAACTTGTGACAGCATGCATAACGCTGCTAGATGACGTGGAGTAAATGATCAAAGCAATGCTCATGCACAGGACGTTGATCGCTGATGCAGGTCTAGGACGTTATGTCAAATCTGGCGTAAGCAGGGGCTGCCCGGAAGGTGGCATCCTATTTCCGCTGTTATACATAGTGCATGGTGGTCGACTTTCGGCGCGTTGCTCTCAATGTCTCTCTGTCGTTCTCTGAGTCGTTCTCTCTTTCGACTCATGTTTAGCGACTGTCTCATGTGATCGATGCTCATGCACAGGACATTGATCGCTGATGCAGATATCGGACATTGTGTCAAATCTGGCGTAAACAGGGACTGCCCGCAAGGTAGCGTCCTGTCTCCGCTGTTATGGTGCATGGTGGTCGACTCTCTGCTCGATGCTCTCAATGTCTCTGGAATCAATGCCAGGCCTATGCGGATGATGCCACCGTTCTCTCTTTCAACTCATGTTTAGCGACTGTCTCATGTGATCGATGCTCATGCACAGGACATTGATCGCTGATGCAGATATCGGACATTGTGTCAAATCTGGCGTAAATAGGGACTGCCCGCAAGGTAGCGTCCTGTCTCCGCTGTTATGGTGCATGGTGGTCGACTCTCTGCTCGATGCTATCAATGTCCCTGGAATCAATGCCACGCCTATGCAGATGAGACCGCCGTTCTCTCTTTCGACTCATGTTAGGCGACTGTCTCATGTGATCGATGAGTGGTGCACGAGAAACGGCCTGTCAGTTAATTCTCTCGTTCTCTTCACGAGTAGGAGGAAAAAAACTGGCACGACTCAGCTGGTGCTAAAAGGCATTCCCATCCCGATATTCAAGGAAGCCAAGTATGTGGGAGTTATCTCAGAGAACAAGCTTCTTTGGTGAAGTATGTTAAGTCAAAAACTTAAAAGCGCCTTTGGCAAAGCATGTCGTTTATTGCCGGCAAATGTCCTCTGGATCTACACGTTTGTAGATCATTGTAGCCTCTTTCACCAAACTCCAAAGAAGGATTTGTCTTACTGGGAATTTCCCCAGCATGCCGGGCGCTGCTCTTGATGCTATGATGAACCTTTCACCCCTTGACATATTTATCAGAGGGTGTGCACTGAAAGACATGTTTTGTCTCAAGAGAAACGGTTTTCGATACAACTCGCATTGGACAGTGCGCTTGGGCGGGAAATATCCTACGACCCGTGTCTCAAGGACACCTGTCATCCTATTGCGCTGTAACTTTACAGCCGAACTTCCACCGCGTCAGATTTTGCATTTTCACAGATGGCTCCAAGTCTGGGAGGGATTCGGTGGCACGTGCTGGCGTTTTCTTTGAATGCGAAAACGCCCGACTGCACTTTCCGTTAGGAAAATATGCGTTTGCCTTTCAGTCAGAGATATACGCAATCCTGATGGCCATGCACTATGTTGTGAAGCATAGGTGGAAGGGTAATAACATATGCATTCGTAATGACAGTCAAGTTGCATTCAAAGCTGCGTTCAGCCCTTCAACCAGCTCCAAGGTATTGTATGAACTTAAGGCCTTCTTGAACAAAGTCGGCAGACTTAACTCACTAAGACTTGTTTGGGTCCCAGGTCATTCTGGGATTCCAAGAAATGAGATCTCTGATAAACTTGCCACAAAGGGCTCAGAGGAGAGTTTCTCAGAACACGAACCCACCTTTGGTCTACCTGTAGTGGATCCACAGTCTGTACTAAGAATCTGGAAAGAATACTTCTGCAGACTGTGTAACGGCGATGACGAAACAGATCCAACTGTCAGGCAGAATGACCCTTTCCCAGCGGACAGTGATAGCACAGAATTCCGTTCCTCTGACCTGGACGAAGTTAGGAATGCTTTTTAAAAGCTTAAGTCCAACAAAGCTGCTGGATGCAGACGGAGATGACCTGGTTGGGAGTATGCACCGCCTCATCTGTAAGATATGGTCGGAGCAATGCATACCCGATGAATGGAATCTTAGTGTCGTTTGCCCGATGCACATGAAAGGAGACCCCTTTGTCTGCGCCAACTACAGAGGTATAAGTCTTCTGAAAATCGCTTATATAATCTTCTCTGCTGTACTATGTGAACGCCTGAAAACGTTCGTTAATAAACTGATTGATCCATATCAGTGTGGTTTCAGGCCCGGGAAGTCCACTCTAGATCAATTATTCACACTGCGGCAGATCCTGGAAAAAGCAAACAAGTTCCAGATCGACACCCGCCATCTGTTTGTCGACTTTAAGGCCGCATACGATAGTATAAATGGAGACGAGTTCTACAACGCCATGCCTAGTTTTGACATCCCTGCCCAACTCGTCAGATTGTGCTGGATGACATTGGTGAACTCTCGCTGCTCCATCAGGGTCGGAAGCGACCTAACCGATACCTTTTATGTCAAAAAAGGCTTTAGACAGGGCGACACGCTATCGTGTGACTTTTTCAACATCATCCTTGAAAGGATCGTGCAAAACTCACTAGTCAATACGAGGGGCACGATCTTTTTCAAGTCCGTACAACTGCTCGCATATGCCGATGACATTCACATAATTGGACGAAGTCAGCGAGATGTCACTAAAGCCTTTACGAACATTGAGACAGAAGCGGCTGAAATGGAACTGGCGGTAAATGAGGGCAAAACGAAATATATGCTGTCGTCGAAAAAGGACACGTACTACCGGCGTCTTGGCCGGGGCGCACATATTGGCAGGTAAAATTTCGAGGTAATCAAGGACTGCTCTGCAATGATATGCAACAATGACATCAGTGCCGAAATCAAACGCAGAATAACTCTTGCCAACCGCTGTTTCTGAGAGCACCGTGGCGCAGTGGGTAGTGTGTTGGCCTCTGATGCCGATGACACGGGAGCGAATCCCGACACAGCCATGTCATCGAACGTGTTTTTCACGGTGTTTCTCCTCAGCGTGCTTCTGACAAAACCCCCTGTAGTAAAATTGTGATGAAAAGCTTCTCGGTAGGTTCCTTTCACCTATGGGAAAATGAAATCACACACAACATGGGTGATTGAGAGAAGCTCGGCTCAGGTTCTTCATGGACTGTAACACCAACATACATACATACATACAACCGCTGTTTCCTTGGGCTCGAGCCCTCTCTCGAAAAACCAAGTAGACCATATACAAGACTCTTTAGATCCCGATCCTGCTTTGTGGCGCAGAGGCATGCGCCTTATTGAAAGCGGATGAGGAGGCTCTTGGTCGTTTTGAGACAAAAATTCTGCGTTCGATTTTCGGTGCGACCTGCATAAATGAAGAGTGAAGGATAAGACTTAATAGTGAACTGTACTGCGACATGAACTTAGCATGGCGTCTTCGGGTCCAACGCCTAAGATGGCTAGGTCATGTTGAGGGTATGGAAAACACAGCTCCGGCCCGGGAGGTCTTTGAATCCAATCCCGAGGGGCGACGCAAGCAAGTGGGAAGAGGACCTTAACCAACTATGCGTGCGGCACAGGAGACTGCTGGCGAAAGACCGTGCCAGTTGGAGAGGTTTTTTAAAGGAGGCCCATGTTCGCCATGAACTGTAGCGCCAAAAAGGAAGAAGAGGGATGACTAAGCAAGGGCATTCCTCTTGTCCTTAAGGAGAACTGACTGCAGAAGACTGGTGGGAGTCATTATCGGCATCAGTGAGACGCTCACCTGTATGGATGTTGCGAAGAGAACGACACAGCAGAACACTTTCTCTGTGACTGTCTCGCCTTTGCTCGCGTGAGGTGGCGCACCCTTGGGGCCGACGTGGTGTGTGTCGAACCTCTTAGCTCTACATCCGGAAGACGGGTAAGATACAGTAAAGGTATATACAGGTAGGTGTCTATCTGGCAGTGCAATGGACCAGTTTTTGCGTCTGGGTGCTCCAACAGATAGCAGAAGTCTACAAAAAAAAGTGGTCCATAGCGCCAGCTGAAGGTACTGCAATTAGATAAATGGGTAGTAACGTCAGCTTCTCTAAAGATATGCCTAATCAAAATTAGTTCGTAATTTATGCAATTTCCTGCGATAATGGTTTTTGTGGTGTGTCATTGGAATAATCGCGTTCAAAGCCACATCCATTTTTCTAATCAATTTTTTCATGTAAGCGAGGATAAGCACAGATAAGTGCCCCATGGGGCACGGAAGCAAATCATCCGATTTATGAGAGCAAACAGCAGACAAAAATTCTGTGAGTCACGACGTGTGCGTATGAACCTCATTCGATAGAACTACGTTAAGCTAGGCTTCTTGGTAGGGGAAGAAATGAGGAACATTGTCATTTCCAACAACAACACCTCCCTCCAACTTATTGCTTTTTTTCAACGAACGGAAATATCGTTACGAACCCGATTTGCCTTATCGGGGGTTCATGACCCGCGCTCGAAATGATTAGAATATGTTTACGGCCGCACTCGGAATATGCCCATTTCTCCAGGTTAGGGTTCAGCTCGAATGCAATGCATTCTGATTTCGGTTGCATTTGCATCACGTCAGCATTCGTTACATCATTGTTTGCGTTTCGATTCGAAACGATCGCCGCCGTACTAAACCAATGTGATTGTCTTGCATAATAAAATGTATTTATGTCGCTCATGAAATAGAAAATAGAAAACCAAAATCCAAAAGAAAAAAGGATTGACACAAATAGAGAGCGATAAGGACATTAGTGTCTGTTTATTCATTAAGTAATTTGATGAAATATGGATCGTTTTCGAAGTTGCCGGCTACTATGTAGCAGGGGATTGTTGAAGAAATGCGTTTAATGAGAGGCGAGATTAGAGGCTGAACAGTACTCGAATTAAAACAGTTGATAATGGCACGACAAAGTAAGCTGCAGACAGTAAATCGGTTCTTAATCTCATGAGCAAAGTATATAATTAGTTTTTCGTAATCTGCTCGAAATTGTTGGATGCGAAATCTGTCACATCTCTAGCGTGATAGATGGTTTAAATGAACTGTGAGTGCAAACTGTAGAGCATGTAATTGGAACGTTCTACTCGATTCTTCTTCTTCTTCGTGGCGCTACAGACGGGTGTGGTCTTGGGCCTCAGCCAACAAGCGATTTCAGCCACTACGATCTTTTGCCAGCCGCCTCCAGTCAGGCACACCAAGTTGGTTGAGGCCCTTTTTCACTTGTGTGCGCCATTTGAGTCGAGGGCCTCTTCGGGCCGAAGCTACATTGTTGTCCATACGCTCTACATGGCCCAGCCGTCTTCAGGGTTGTATCCGTAGGCGCTTAACCAGGCACATGCCGCCGTACAGCCCGTTAAGTTCGCGGTTGAATCTTCTCCTCCAGATGCCATCAACCCAAACAGGACCAAAGATCGCACGCAGAACTTTCGTCTTAAAAAGACCAAGGGGGTGGCCGTGGTGCAGTGATAAACATCACCGACCGTCGAGCGGAAGGTCTGTAGTTCAACGCAGTTCCATACCCAAGAAAAAACAATTCCTATACGAAAAAAATTATGCAACACAGCTCTAGTGAATGAGAGGGGAAATAGTCCCACCTTTATGAATAGAATTAGAGAAGAGGTACTAACCACTCCGTTCATAGGCAACTCTATCCTAAACTGGCATTTCTCATCAGAAACATCGATGTCAGATCATCGACAGATCTGTCTTGGCATAAAAGTAGGAGATGGAATTGTCAGAACATACAGACAACCGAGAGCGACAGACTGGGACACATATAGCCTAGAAATCGCAAAATCTATCGAAAACTGTCCCAATAGCATCAGAGACATAGACAGCCTCGAACTCAGCTGTGAAAGCCTTAATGCTACCATCCTATCTGCCTTTCACGACGTTTGCCAAGAGAAAGTCGAATCAGGCAATCGTAGTACCACTCCTTGGTGGAACAGCAATCTGGCCAAGCTAAGAGCACTGACCAGAAAACTGTTCAACAGAGCTATACGGACTGGTGACTGGACACAATACCATGCCTCACTCACCAACTACAACCAAGAGATTAAAAGAGCCAAAAGAGACTCATGGAAAAAGTTCTGCAGTAGTCCATCAGACATACAGAGCAGCGCTCGCATCCACAGACTTCTCGCCATAGAGCACACTAACCAAATTGGACTGATCAGGAGAGCAGATGGCACTTACGCGGAGAATTGTACAGAAGTACTAAAAATTTAAACCAGTACCCACTTCCCAGACTCCAACATCATTCCCTCCAATCTCTCTAACATAACCCCGCAGATCAGGGCAACTAGACCCAACAGGGAGGTCGTGAAGAGAGCACGAACTATTTTCCACGAGGGAAGCATAAGATGGGCCATTAATTCTTTTGACTCATACAAATCCCCGGGGGAGGATGGCATCTTCCCAGCCCTCCTTCAGAAAGGAAGTGCGATAATTAGCCCCATGCTTATCAACTTCTTTAGAACAAGCTATGCATGGGGATACATACCAACGAGCTGGACAGAGGTAACGGGGTGGATAGCACCACATGCAATTGGATCCAACACATGCTTAGCAACAGGAAAATAAACACCTCACTAGGCAATGATAAAGACAGTGTAAATGCGGCGAAAAGATGCCCTCAAGGCGAGGTTCTCTCACCTCTCCTGTGGTCCATCGTGGTAAATGAACTGATTGACATACTCAACAACATTGGTTTCTATGTCCAAGGCTGTGCTGACGACATAGTGTTCCTGGTTAGAGGCAAATTCGAAAACACAGTCTCGGAACTCCTCCAACGGGCACTAAGCCTTGTTGCAAACTGCTGCATAAAGGTTGCACTAAAGGTCAACCCTAGGAAAAGTACTATAGTCGCCTTCACCAAAAGGAGGAATAGGCACAAACTTACCAAACCTACCCTCTTTGGTGAAGTGATAGAGTTCTCAAAAGAAGTCAAATACCTAGGGATAACTCTAGACGAAAAGCTAACTTGGAACTCTCACATTACAAAGACCATTGAGAAAGCCAGGGTCTCTTTATGGACCAGCAAAAGTCTCACTGGCAAAAACTGGGGCATAAACCCCAAAATGTCCGGCTGGCTATATCACCAGACCAATTCTCACATATGCTGCGCCCGCATGGTGGCACAAAACAAAACAAGTATCAGTGCAAGCCAAGCTAAACAAATTGCAAAGACAGGGAGGATCTTGTACGCTATGGTCAGGAGACTTATCGGTCTCCATTCTTGTGGACCGGGCAAACAATGCTGAGTGTCCATTCGTCGGGCATGCATTCTTCCGTGCATGTCTTGCAGATGAGTTGGTGCATGTTCATGACCAGCTCGTCGCCACCTGCTTTAAATAGTTCAGCGGGAAGTCCGTCTGCTCTAGCAGCTTTACAAGCTTAAGTTTCGATATCCCTATCTGAACATCGTCTTGGACGGGTGGACGGGATTCTTTTTCGTCATCGTCTATTGTGAATGGTTCGTTCTGCATGACGGCGGAATTTTGACTATCATCGCCGTTATACAGTCTGCAGAAGTGGTCCTTCCACAATCTCAGCATCGACTGTGATTCCACTATTACATAATTGTCCGTGCTCAACCCTGCAGGCGTCTGCTCTGGATTTATAGCCTTGGCATGTTCGTTTTACTTTTTAGTACAATTTTCGAACATCGTCCCTGCAATAGCATCTCTCCATCTCCTCGATCTTGCGCTTCTCGTACTCCTTTTTTTTTTTTCTCAGAAGCTTATGCTCCTCCCTCCTTTTCTGTTCATAGAGCTCGCGGGCAGCTCTCGTCCGTCGATGTAGTGTAGCCACGTATACAATCTGTTTCTCTACATGAGCCTATCTGCACTCGTCATCAAACCAGGTGTTTCTCGAAGGTGGTGGCTTGAGTACTTCTGAGGCGGCTTCTCTGATGGCGTTCTGACAACGACTCCATTGCTGTTCTATGGTTTGTGCAGATTGCATCGGGACTTGAGAGAGCTTAAGGGAGACTTGATTGGCGAAGGTACTGGCGGTCCCTGCGATTGCAGCTTTCCGACGTTAAATGTTGGTTTTTTTACGCGACTCCGTTGATTCAGATAAATTCGCATCCGTACCTTGGCTGCAACAAGGGAATGATCCGAGTCGATGTTGGCTCCTCGAAAGGTTAGGACATCTAGGATGCTGGAGGAGTGTCTGCAATGGGATCAATTCGATTGGACCGTCAGATCTTCTTATGGATGTTGAGGTATGGGAATCGTGTACTTGCTGCTACGAGATCATGTCCTACCATAAACTCCACTAGCCTTAGTTTGTTTTCTGACGTGGTGTTGTGTAAGCTGTGCTTTCCTATATCTCTTTCAAAGATAGCTCCCTTACCCAGCTTCGCATTGAAATCTCCTAGAACGATTTTGGTGTCATAGATGGGACATTGAGCCTATGTTCTGCCTAGGAGATCATAGAAGTCGTCTTTATGTCGGTCATCTTTCTCCTCTGTGGGGGCGCGGACACATAATAAGCTTATATTGTCGATATTGACCTTGATGCGGATAGTTATGAGGCGTTCGCTTTCATGTTGGAAGCTTAAGACGTTTTTCCTGAGTCTGCAAATCGGCATCCGAAAAAACGTTGTTTATTTTCTCTGTAGCAGTTTCCGTAGTAGATATCACAGTTTTTCATTCTCTTTTTGCCTGGCCCATCCCATCGCATTTCTTGGAGCGTGGTGATGTCTGCCTTAAAGCAGTCCAAAGAGTTGACCAGTTGTCCGTCTGCACCTGGTTTATTGAGGGACCTAACGTTCCAGGTGCCCCATCCACAACAAAGGCGATCCTACCTCTTGCAAGAACTATAGAGTATATCCCTGCTCAATGTCGCATACAAGATCCTGTCCAGCGTATTGTGTGAACGTCTAAAACCATTTTGCACCGCACTACTCGGCAGCTACCAGTGCGGCTTCCGGCCCGCCAAATCAACTATAGACCAAATGTTCACACTTCGACAAATCCTGGAAAAGACCAATGAGTTTCGAATCGATACACACCATCTTTTCATCGATTTCAAAGCCTACGACAGCATTCATCGTGAAGAACTCTTGGAGCGTTGGCCGAATTCGGGATCCCGGGAAAACTGATCCAGTTGTGTCGCGCCACGCTAAAAAATACGCGATGCACCGTGCAACTCGGTTCTAGGACCTCGGAACCATTCGAGGCCTGCACCGGATTTCGGCAAGGAGATGCGCTGTCATGTGACTTCTTACCTGGTGCTGGAACAGATAGTGCGACGGGCAGGCGTCAATAGGGAAGGCACTATCTTCTACAAGTCCATCAAGCTGCTAGGATACGCGGATGATATCGACATCATCGCGTGTTCTCGCCGTGGCATTGTGGAAGCATTCACGGCGATTGAAGAACAGGCGAAACGAGTAGGTCTTAAGATCAATGAGGACAAAACGAAACACATGCTGTCAAGCAAAAACCAATCCGTCGCTCACCACCTGGGACAAAATATAACAATTGACAGCTACAATTTCGAGGTAGTTAAGGAGTTTGTCTACCTCGGGGCAAACGTAAATTCCACAAATGACACCACAGTGGAGATCCGGCATAGAATCGCCCTTGGCAACCGCTGCTACTTCGGCTTGTCCAAACAACTGGGGTCAAAACTCCTCACTCGAAAGACCTAAGTCATGCTTTACAAAACGCTCATTCTGCCAGTCTTGCTGTACGGAGCCGAAAGCTGGACGATAAGCAGGACAGCGGAGCTGATTTTGGGTTCTTTCGAAAGAAAAATTCTGCGCCGGATATTGGGTCCTGTCTGTGAATGGAGAAGAAGACACAACCGCGAACTCTACGAGCTGTACCAAGATGTGGATGTAGTCCGGAAGGCAAGGATCCGTCGACTACACTGGCTCGGCCACATCGAGCGCATGGACATCAACGCTCCAGCTAAGAGGGTCTTCGACTCCGAGCCTCCTGGTTCGAGAAGAAGAGGAAGACCGAACCTCCGGTATAAAGACCAAGTAATCGCGGATGTAAGACATCATGGTCTTGACAACTGGAAGCAGCGTGCCCGGGATCGTCAAGGATGGAAGGCAGCTATAGCTCAGGCTCAGATCCTCCATGGATCGCAGGCCTGATAAGTAAGTAAGTAAGTAACGTTCCAGGTGCAGATCCGGAATTTGTTTCCCTTTTGACGTTTGCGCGGGTCGTCAACATGTAATTCGTCCATATCCGAGGCTGTTGGTTGTTTTTGAACAAATTTTTGTTTTACGCGATAAGGATGTTACCCTTAAGCACATCCCCCAACGTGGAGGGCCAGGTTCCTCTTTCCTCAGGAACAAGGGGTCGGGTCACTGCTTACATTGGTTCACTACCTGGCGGGTGCCAGGATAGCTTTCCAGGGGAGGCCACGCGGAGGCTGTGTGTCAACTTGGATTGAGCATGGACAGAGATCGAAGCTGGCGTTTGCCATGTTAAGCTCAACTCGATTCTACGTTAACGTAAACGAGATCAAGGATTCCACCCGTCATTTCCTTCTCGAAGCCGTCTTGAAAAGAGCAATCATCTCAATAGATTTCTGAAGTGAAAGAAATAACGGTTGGGAAGAATTATTCTACTTTAGATATCAGCAGAATTGTGATGACATTCTGGTTATTTTAGTTAGCAGCCTACTAAGGTTGTTCCAAATTTCACGCAAAGTTTGAAGATTTTGCCATTTCCATGGTAACATATTGCCTACCTATAAGAAACATCAAATGACGGCTGACAGTTCAGGGCTATTAAAAACGGAAAGCTGCAGTTAAATGGTATTTCAAAAGGCATGAAATGTTGGCAACAAGAGTTCGCAATTTTCGTACAAAATAGTAATTTGTCTCCATCAACGGTGGAGTGATTAATTGAACATTCCAGACAGTCGAGATTTCGCAATGGTCTTAAGAAGCTTGGTCATCATTTAGTAAGTAGTTTAACACAAAATATCACAACATTTCATTTGAGTTTTGCTGGGGGTACAGGGACATTGAAATCTAGCACGGTGGTCAACCATTTAAGATAGTAAGACGCTCTCCATCTTCATGCCCGCATTAACAAGCCCGAAGGCATCTATCTAAATTGAGCTTATTCAGCATATGTGCAAGCAAAACGCAATCTCGTAGATATGTAACTGTATTACATATATAGGTCCTAAGAATTCCTACAAAATGTATAACCTTAAGTTAATCAGCACCTTAGTAGGTCTTAAATGTTCACTAAAGCTCCATTGGCGCCTCACTATCTTCTTTGAACCACGAACATTTGTGGCGTTAATCTTTTCCAATTTCAATCGAATTTTGAATTTGTTTTTGCGAATAAAACGCGAATTGTTATCTCCCAAAGCTGCAATTAATGCTGGCTTATCGGCATAGACGATTGGGTGACGTATTTCAATACAAAAAAAAGTCTGAAGGCGGCAAATCGCATGATCTGGTTTAAACTACTCGGCCATTAAGCTGATTGTGATGGCCGTCGAAAGTTCGAAGCGCGCGAAAAACATCCTCTCACAGAGTACGAATTGATAGCATCATTCAATAATATGTGAGAGTCATTCAGATGTTAGTCTTTTCCTGACATAAAATGGCTATGCTATTGAGGTTGTTTGACGTTAACATGTCCTACGATCGTGGAGCCCTCGAAAATGGAACACTAAAATACCAAAGAGGGCATGGGCTCGGATATACAGGGTAAAGTTGTTGATTGCTCTCAACCTGGCGAGATGACAGCAACGATCCCTGTTTAAATGCCCGGGTCAAGTTGACATACGGCCTCCTCGCGGCGCCCTCTGGATAGCCTCTTCAACAACCGTTGGGAGGTGAACAAACGTATGCAGTGACAAAACCCCAACCAGAATGAGGGTTGTGCGGCGGGCTTACAATCCGCCCACGTAAAAAAAAAGAAAAGTTATGAATGAGCAAGATGCCTCGGATACACGGACGGATACTCGACGACGACAACGCACGAAAAAGGAACAGGGTTCTGGAATGTCAGAACCCTGTACACTCCCGGAGCTGCTCATAAACTAGAAGGAATCCTCACGCAGTACAAGGCGGATATTACTGCGGTCCAGGAAATACGCTGGATAGGAGACGGTATGATTAGGAAGAAAAATTGCGACATATATTAAAGCTGTCATAAAAGATTGCACTTACTGGGATGCGGATTTGTCGTGGGAAAGCGGTTAAGGTCGAAGGTCATCGACTTTAAACCTATAAGTGATGCCTGGCTGTGATCCGCATCAGAGGCAAATTGTATAACATCAGCCTTATATGTGCACACGCCCCTACCGACGAGGCTGAAGACCCTATCAAGGAGGACTTCTATGACCTCCTGGATAACGCCCACGGAGCTTGTCTGGAGTACGATGTAAAAATCGTGCTCGGTGGAGTGATCGGAAAGCACAGCCTCCACGATACAACAACAGATAACGGCTTCCGACTCACGGACTTTGCGACAGATCGTAATGCGGTGATAAGTAGCAAAAGATTCACTCGCAAGCGAATCCACACAGCAACGTGGCGATCGCCGGATGGTCGAATCGGCAGCCAAATCGACCATGTGCTCATTGACGCAAGGCACTCGTCAAACATCCTGGATGTGCGAACAGAGGGGCAAATGTCGACTCTGACCACTTCCTCGTAGCAGCAAGATTCAGAGCTCGACTGTCCAATGTCAGAAAACTGCACCAGCCCATCAGGAGGAGGTTCGACATTGAACGCCTGAGCACAACGGAGGTTGCCAGAGTATACAGGGAGCATACCCTCGAAACTTCGAGGGTAATCTTGTAATCGACCCGCAGGGAATAGTGGATGTATTTAAGCAGCATTTCCAGCAGCTGCTTAACGAGCATGACCAAGAGAGAGTGGTAGGGACCGAGGAAAACCCAACTCCAGCCGCAGAAGTAGTCCTCCCACCCAGTATCGAAGAAGTCGGCACAGCTATTCAGAAGCTGAATGGCTTGCCATCAGAGCTCTTCAAGGCTGGCGACGATGTTCTGGTAGGGAGCATGCACCAGATCATCTGCAGAATTTGGAAAGATGATAGCATGCCCGACGACTGGAATACCAGCTCTATATGCCCCGAGTTCTTGCAAGAACTATAGAGGTATATCCCTGCTCAATGTCTCATACAAGATCCTGTCCAGCGTTTTGTGTAAACGTCCAAAACCGTTTTGTACCGCACTAATCGGCAGCTACGAGTGCGGCTTCCGGCCCGGCAAATCAACTATAGACCAAATTTTCACACTTCGGCAAATCCTGGAAAAGACCCACGAGTTTCGAATCGATACGCACCCTCTTTTCATCGATTTCAAGCCGCATACGACAGCATTCATGGTGAAGAACTGTTTGGGGCGATGGCCGAATTCGGGATCCCGGTAAAACTGATCCAGTTGTGTCGCGCCACGATAAAAAACACGCGATGCACCGTGCAACTCGGTTCTAGGACCTCGGAACCATTCGAAACCTGCACCGGATTTCGGCAAGGAGATGCGCTGTCATGTGACTTCTTACCTGGTGCTGGAACAGATAGTGCGACGGGCAGGCGTCAATAGGGAAGGCACTATCTTCTACAAGTCCATCAAGCTGCTAGGATACGCGGATGATATCGACATCATCGCGTGTTCTCGCCGTGGCATTGTGGAAGCATTCACGGCGATTGAAGAACAGGCGAAACGAGTTTATCTTAAGATCAATGAGGACATTGATTGCTGTCAAGCAAAAACCAATCCGTCGCTCACCACCTGGGACAAAATATAACAATTGATTGATTGATTATCAAGCCAGCGATCCATGGAGGACCTGAGCCTGAGCTATAGCTGCCTTCCGTCCTTGACCGTCCCGGGCACGCTGCTTCCAATATAACAATTGACAGCCACAATTTCGAGGTAGTTAAGGAGTTTATCTACCTCGGGGCAAGCGTAAATTCCACAAATGACACCACAGTGGAGATCCGGCATAGAATTGCCCTTGGCAACTGCTGCTACTTCGGCTTGTCCAAACAACTGGGGCCAAAACTCCTCACTCGAAAGACCAAAGTCATGCTTTACAAAACGCTCATAGTGCCAGTCTTGCTGTACGGAGCCGAAAGCTGGACGATAAGCAGGACAGCGGAGCTGATTTTGGGTTGTTTCGAAAGAAAAATTCTGCGCCGGATATTTGGTCCTGTCTGTGAGGAAGGTGAATGGAAAAGAAGACACAACCGCGAATTCTACGAGCTGTACCAATATGTGGATGTAGTCCGGAAGGCAAGGATCCGTAGACTACACTGGCTCGGCCACATCGAGCGCATGGACATCAACGCTTCAGCTAAGAGGGTCTTCGACTTCGAGCCTCCTGGTTCGAGAAGAAGAGGAAGCTCGAACCTCCAGTATAAAGACCAAGTAATCGCGGATGTAAGACATCTTGGTCTTGACAACTGGAAGCAGCGTGCCCGGGACCGTAAAGGATGGAAGGCAGCTATAGCTCAGGCTCAGATCCTCCATGGATCGCTGGCCTGATAAGTAAGTAAGTAAAATACCAAACAGCAAAAAAATGATCTACTAATTGCTTAACTATAGGTTGGGGCAAGAGTAGTGTCATTAGGCCAATGTCCTCTCATTTTTGTAAGTGGCGTCAGATCTAATTTTATTTAATTGATAAAAAGCAGTGAAGTGTATACTATACTTCAAAAATGTGAAATCATTACTATTGTTTTTATGACCAACTTCTGGTCGGTTGGTCAAGCGCTGTAGCCGTTTTCCTTGATCCCATAAAATCTACACGACAATCAAGCAGTTGGCTGAACATCTCGTGTAACATCTTTCAACAGGAGATGTTGTTCGAAGTGACCTCCTCAATATTTTTCGTTCGGCGAAGAGCACAATGCAAATGCTGGTATGTTAAGCAACACGCAAAAGTGTGTTAGATGACACGTATAAATGTGTCATTTGACACACTTTAAGATTAAGTGTGCCACCTAACACGTTCGATCCTTAAAATTGAGACATTCATTCGTGCTGAAACTATAACACGTTCCACTACGTGTCATGAGTAAGAACTCTTATGACACCTTATGTGTGTTGCAGCGACACACTTATTAACAATTAAAACACTTTGGATCTATCAATCAATCAAAAGGGAAATTCCCCAACTATATGCAACATTGCCAGAAAGTAACTTGCCAGTCGGATCCATGGTGTAATGGTCAAAACACTGGACTCTCAACTCAGTGATCCGAATTCAAATCTCAAGGTCTGCTAATCACTTTGGGCCTTCGAGCCGGATGGCATGATCATCATGATCATCAAACAAAAAACAAAGAACTATATTTCGAACATGATGAGCATCGAAGGGACAAATTCTCGGAGAGCGAGGACTAGATTAGCCAATTTTTAGGGCTCCGTACCCACAGGGTAAAACGAGACCCTATTACTAAGACTTCGCTCTCCGTTCGTCTGTCACCAGGCTGTACCTCATGAACCGTGATAGTTAGACAGTTGAAATGTTCACAGATGATGTATTTCTGTTTGCCGCTATAACAACAAATACTAAAAACGGGATGAAACGAATATTTAAGGGGAGCTCCCATACAATAGACACGATTTTCATTTTCAAAAAACTTCTTAGTCACTACTGACGTAAGGTTAGTCGACAATATCCAACAACCAGTAGCAAACTTCCGAGCTTTGATCCCTATTGTGTCTTTGTTGTACTAATCTTAGCTGCAAACCTTTTTTCTATAATTATTGTTATTCACCTTTTCACCTCCTTGCTGTCAAGTAAGATAATTGATTTGAATTCAATGGACACTTTGATGATCTCATCATGGAGATCTTTGATCATCACAACTTGCCTGCAACTGATCAACTATAACTTGCCTGCAACCAATGATGACAGATCATCATGCAAAAAATAATTTCAAATGAGGTACGGTATGATGGTTCGGAACCCTTTGTGCGCGAGTCCGACTCGCACTTGGCCGGTTTTTTTTGTTGTTCGCTGCGAATACGGATCACCGGCAGCTTACCGCCCCGCCGTTGGGGGCGGACAAGAGGCGGCCAGCCCAAACCTGGATAACGAAGAGCAAAACTCCTCTTTATGACAACTCTTGGGAACTGCCTACCCTGGTGTGCCAGGGCAGCAGGGGAGTAAAAGGCAACACACAACGGCATTGACTTATGATGGGCACATGGTATGTCCCATCGCTCCCAGAAAAGCATCTCGAGCTGTTTGAGGAAGCTGCCAGGTATCGGTAAGATATCGTAGGTACATATCTCTTCGACAAAGCAAAGAGGATGTAGAACTGTGGACCTTTCGCACGGGTGGAAACTCTTCCTGTCGGGAGTTGCATTTTAGATGTCTGCACAAGCGGAAGTGGGGATACTCATAAATCCCAGGCCGGCAGACAGGGTATTGAAGTCGATACCATTAGGAGGGAGAGTCGCGATCTTAAGACTCAAGCTTGAAAGATCAACTTTAGCTCTGGTGCAGGTGTATGCACCGAATCTAGAGTCAGAGTATGCGACTTTCCTGGATGAAGTTGATACTGCCGTTGATAGGGTGATTGAGATGGATTCCAATATCCTGATGGGGGACTTCAACGCCTATTGTTGGATTTTAGCTGTGCAAATGGTGTCGAGAGCACCGTGGCGCAGTGGGTAGTGTGTTGGCCTCTGACGCCGATGACAGGGGATCGAATCCCGACACAGCCATGTCATCGAACGTGTTTTTCACGGTGTTTCTCCTCAGCGGGGTTCTGACAAAACCCCCTGTAGTAAAATTGTCATGAAAAGCTTCTCGAAATTCGCCGTTCGGAACCGGCAATAAACTGTAGGTCCCTTTCACCTATAGGAAAATGAAATCACACACAACATGGGTGATTGAGAGAAGATCGGCTCAGGTTCTTCATGGACTGTAACGCCAACATACATGAAAATGGTGTCCATTATGAACATCTTCTTTCCGCACAAAGACATTCATAAATATACGTGGTACCATCGGAGTCTTCAACAGAAATCGTTGATAGATTTCTATGTGGTACCATCTTGTGTGAAGCGGATGGTTTTGTGACGTTCGTGTGTTGAGAGGGGCTGAACTGTCAACTGATCATCACCTGGTGTTCTGTAAGCTGTATCTTACTGATAGAGTACCTCGTTTGCCAAGGCGGAAACCAAGTGTGGTTACACGCATACGGTGGGAGAAACTATAGCGCAGTGCGGCAACACGACACATATCCGCACGCGATGTTTGGGGAGAGAAGCAGCTTGGTGTGGCGGCTGGTGGTGAGAAAAGAACTGCGTGGTTTAAAACACCCGGAGTTCAAGAAGCCATCAGAGGGAAGAAGAAGGCCTACAGGGATTGGATTCTCTTGGGAGGTTCTCCTTCCCGTGACCGGTACACTGTGACACAAAGAACTTGCAAATTGGCTGTTCGACCAACTAAAGAGCAGTCCTGGAAGGAGTTCGGCGAGAGGTTAGAAGGCGACCATAGATCTGCGAGAAAGGTGTTCTGGCAAACCATTCGCCGGCTCAGAGGAACAAAATTCAACATAATCGAAGGAGTTAAATCCAAAGATGTTGTGTTGCTTTCCAATGAGATGGAATTCTTACGCAGATGGAGCGAGCTGATGGGGACAGACCTATAGTCTTGAGTGGGGCGGAGTATAGTCTAACGGTGGAGGAAGTCATTTTAGCAATTGAATCGCTAAAAGTTGGCAAATCCGGCGGTGTGGATGAAGTTCGACCAGAAATGCTTAAGGCAATGGGTAAGAGAGAGTGAGGGAGCGCGCGCTAGATAGGTTTGTGGCCCTATGTGCTGATGCTGGAATGAGTGTTGACGTGGACAAATCCGAGGTTATGATTATTTACAGAATACCTGTCCAATGCACTCTACATGTTAGTGGAGTCCCATTGAAGCAGGTGGAGAAGTTTAAGTATCTCGGGTCTTCTTAATGTGTGATGGGAGGAGTTATACTGAGCTTTTCTGCAGGATTGGCCAAGTTGGGTCAATTTTGAAACGGAAAGAATAAGATCGCGAATACAAGCTGCCGAAATGAGATTTCTTCGTGCAGTTGTGGGAGTTACTCGCCGGGATAGGGTGAGAAACGAGGCAGTGCGCGGGGAGCTCAATGTTAAGCACCTGCTTCCCCGAACGGAAAATGGCTATGCCACGATGGTTTGGTCACGTGCGACGAATGTCACCATTATCACGACTTCCGAAGCGTGCCTTGGATGCAATATCATCAGGCAGGCGACCGCTTGGCAGGCCCAAGACGAGTCGATGGCGGAGGATCGAGTGGCCTGGTGGTCCGGCGTGCGCGCATTACCCCCGCGACACTTTGAGTGGAACATGCGGGCCATTGAAAATGCATGTATGTATCACTGGGATGGGACCGCAAATGCTAATCAATACACCATGGGTCCGGCTCGCAAATTGCTTTCTAGCAAGGCTGCATATAGTTGAGAAATTTCCTCTTTGTTTGATTGATTTAATGATTTTGTTGCGAAGCAACTTATTGAACCACAAGTTCCGGCGTGTTTTCATAACAACACGCTTGAAATTGCATCAAAAATGACTACAATGAAAACACACTCTTAAGTGTGTTACAGCAACACAGTCACCATTTGTAGTGTAACACTTCTGCGGTAGAGGCCGTTCGTAACATGCGGAACCATTATCGCTACAGAAAGATATTAAACCAGTTTGTTTTTGCTGGAAGTTGCTGACCCACGAGGGGTGACTTACTTACTTACTTTGGTGGCGCTACACTCCGTGGTGAACCTGGGCCTCTCCAGCTGGCACGATCTTTGGCCAGCTGTTTCCAGCGCCGCACGCCCAGTTGGTTAAGGTCCCCTTCCACCTGCGTGCGCCACCGCCATCATCCTCTGCCGCGCCTTCCTTCCGGGGTGGTTTCAAAGACTCTTCGGGTCGAAGCTGTATTTTCCATGCGCTCTACATGGCCTAGCCACCTTGTATCCGTAGAAGTACCAGGCCGATGTCGATGTACAACCCGTACAGTTCTTCACTAAATCTTCTCCTCCATACTACGTTTGAATAAACGGGACCGTAGATAGAGTGCAGAATTTTCCTCTCGAAACGACCAAGGGCATCTTCATCCGCTTTTGTTAAGGTCCAAGCCTCTCCGCCGTAAAGGAGGACTGGGATGATCAGGATCTTACATAATATCACCTTCGGCTCTACTTCTCGATTGCCTCTTGAGCCCAAAAAACAGCGGTTGGCAAGAGTGATTCTGCGTTTTATCTCAGCGCTGGTGTTGTTGTCGCCGGTCATCAGTGAGCCAAGGTAGACGAATTCCTTGACCACTTCAAAGTCCGTCTGCCCATGGTGACGCTCTGGCCAATACATCGGTGTTGCCCCGTCTCTTTTTGATAAAAGCAGATATTTGGTTTTACCCTCATTAACCCTAATACCCATCTTAGCCACATCTATGCTTATAAAGGCCTCATTGACGCTTCGCTGTATCCATCCAATCACGTCAATGTGGTCGGCGTACGCAAGCAATTGCGTAGACTTGAAATAAATCCTACCTCTTGTGTTGGCCAGCGACTCTTGCACGATCTTTTCAAGCACGATGTTGCATGACAGCGCGTCACCCTGCCTAAATCCTTTTTTAACATGAAAGGTCTCGGATTGCTTATTACCGACCATAATGGAGCAGCGAGAATTCTCCACTATCATCCTGCACAGTCGGACGAGTTTGGCAGGGATGTTAAATCTCCAGCTGCCTTGCCGTCTGCGCCCGCGGCTTTATTAGACTTAAATCTTGATATCGCTATTTTGACTTCGTCTAGGTCGGGTGGACGGAATTCTCTTAGACCGTCGTCCATTTCGATGGATCGTTCTGCCTGACAGGGGTATCATATCTGTCATCGCCGTTATACAGTCTGCAGAAGTGGTCATGCCAAATCATCAGCATCGACTGTGATTCCACTACCAGTTCTCCATTTTCATCCCTGCAGGCCTCCGCTCTGGCATTGTAGCCATGGCATGCTCGTTTTGCCTTATTGTAAAACTTCCGGGCGTCATTCCTGCGGAAGCATCTCTCCGTCACCTCGATCTCACGCTTTCCGTATTCCCTTTTTCTACTTCAGAGAAGCGTGTGTTCCTCTCTTCTCTTCTTCTCATAGATTTCGACAGCAGCTCTCGTCCCTCGTTGCAGCGTGGCTTAATATGCCTCTTGTTTTGCTGCATGGGCTTGTTCGCATTTTTCATTGAACCAGGGGTTTCTAGGTGGTGGCGGTTTGAAACCCAGCACCTCTGAGGCAGCGTCTCTGACGGCGCTCTGGCAATACGCCCATTCCTGCTCTATTGTTTGCTACTGTGGGCGGATTTTGAGAGAGCTTGAATTAGACACGATCGGCAAAGATTCTGACAGTCTCTTCTGATAGCAGCTTTCCGACGTCAAACTTACGTTGTCCTACTCGACATTTTTGATATCCTCATTCATACCTTGGCTACAACAAGGTAGTGGTCCGAGTCGATCTTGGCCCCTCTGGAGGAGTGTCTGGCGTCGATCGCAATGTGATCAATCTGGTTGGTGGTCGTTGATCAAAAGACCGCCAGGTACCCTTGTGGATGTTGAGATGGGGGAATCGTGTGCTTGCTACAAGGAGGTTACGCCCCGTTAGGAAATTGATTAGCCTAAATGCGGATGTGGTCTTGTGGAGGCTATGCTTTCCTATGATCGATCTAAATATGTCTTCTTTGCCCAGCTTTGCGTTGAAATCTCCTAGTAGGATTTTAGTGTCATAACTGGGGCATTGAGCATATGTTCGGTCTATGCGATTATAAAAGGCATCCTTGAGTCGATCATCTTTTTGTTCCGTGGGGGTGTGCACGCATATTAGGTTGATATTCCCCAGAGTACCCTTGATGCGGATTGTTATGAGGCGTTCGCTTCCATGACGAAAGCTTAAAACTTTTTAAGACATTGTAACAGTCCCGGGTTTTTTCCAATAGATTGCCCGCACCTGGCCTGTTGAGGGACCTCACATTGTAGGTGCAGATTCGTAGATCTTTATTGCGTTTGCAGGGGTCGTCAGCGATGGAATCGGCCGTATACGAGGCTAGTTGTTGTTTCGTAACAAGATGGTTTTTCCGTCATAAGGATGTTAACCCTAATCACAACCCCCAACCTGGAGGGCCAGGTTTCTTTTACCCCAGGAACAACGGGCTGGTCGCTGCACACATTAGTTCACTGGCCGGCGGTGGGTGCCTGGGCAGCTATCCAGGAAAGGCCACTCGGAGGCTGTGTGTCAACTTGGACTGAGCAGGGGCAGAGATCGAAGCTGGTGTTGGCCGTGTTAAACACAATCAGGTTCTTTGCTCTGTTTGCTCGCTCCCTCCCGGGGAAAGGGTTACGTTCCTTTAAATAAAAAAGGAGTCATCAACTAATGTCACATCACATATGAAATCAATTTCCAATGAATTTGAGTTTAGCGTTTAGGATTACACAATAACTTCGACAAGTTTGGCAGATAACACTGACCCAAAAATGAGACAATTTTGCGATGACCGTTGCAAAACAAGTAAAGTGGTAATAAGGGAGTTCGTACAAATCACAAAATCTCTAGATACACTGCTTTTAAAAGTGCTTCCGACACTCACTCACTCTTGTGTTCATGCTCCCTTCAACCGGACTAACTAAACCCAAGAGAAGACGTCAAAGCTATGACATTGCCTCGTTAACCTTAGCAATGTTTAACTTCTCCGCTCCATCAGTTTTAATTGCCCAATAACTTAGGAGCCGGCAAAATTGCCATTACGATTGCCTTAGACAACCAATTAGCTCAGAATATGAATACCTCTCTCGACAGATCGTCATGATCAACAGCAACAAAAAACAAAAAAAGCAGAAAATACTCATCGTTTAAGGGACCAACTACGTTCCATGTCACAACCGGATTCCCAAAATTCCATTATTCCGATCTGATCATCTGATTGGTGTTCCATCAAATTTGCCATACCACCTCTGTGTGTGCCACAAACGTCCGTATATCCGTATATGCTGGCCTCGATGTCGATGGGAAGTCGAAAAAGGAGAAAACCTCTGGGTTGGGCTACCCTTCAGAAAATTAAAATTTACGATCTGTTAAGCAGTGATGTTGACCCAATTCGATGTGATGGGTTTCTGGATTGCCTGGCCGCTGTCCCGCATCAATGACGACCACGAGTGTATCTTATTCCTTTTTTACAGTAACAATCGCATCATAAGTTTGGAAATTTATGGCCTACAGATGCGCGGCAAAGGCAACGGGGGCGGGTCAGGTTGACAACGGAACGAGATAAGCATGTAAGAAGGTATTACTGCAAACCGGTTCCAACTTTGACTATCGTCCCGTGTCTCTTTTCAGTTCCGAGTGCATTTTCCTCTTCGATACGATTTTTTTGATGATTTCTTTGATTTGAGAACCAATTAGTTGCATGGAAGGCTGGAGATTATGTCAACGATTGGCGGGCCAGGCCAAGCAATCGGGGTGAAGAAACTAGTCGCGATCATATAAAGTACGATAATCGATGGAACGATGGAACAGGTTAACGATAGTGCGGGTTTTGAGTTGTGCTTTTCGATTCGATTAATGCAAATTGGCCGGTAAGTGGAGCGGCCTAAGTCTAAGCAATGGTCGAGTTGAATTAAATGATAGAATGCGACTGGCTTGATAGTGAGTGACGGGCGCCCGACGGGTGCAAGTGACTTAAGTGATATGCCTTCAGGTGGCCGTTTTTAATTAGGAAGTGGCAATTGAAAATTTTATTTGTCAGGTGGCAGAATGGCAAATATATCCGCCGTGGTGTAGTACGTAACACTATCAGAGTTCCTTTAAATTGAACTGGGCTTCCACCTGCAAATGTTCTCTCTACCCTAGACACTATCAATGGTAACTCACTGGTTTAGGTAGTATCCAACCATCTTCGACAAGGCCAAAACGATTCCCTTGCCAGTCAGACCGACCATTTGCTTAACCCACCACATGCACCAAAGTCACTGGTAGCCTGACCAAGCTTCGTTTTACTATTTATACATACATGAGCTGTACATGGACTGAGCTGCACCCAGTCAATTTCAATTACTTTACAGCAAAATTCAAATCCACACACAACATGTTGTTTCGAGTTCTGTTATTGGACCCAAAAGGGATACAATGACCCCGGATTCACCGCGCTCACCGTACCTCATCGTCGAGTGTCGAATTACCCAAAAGGAACAGAACAAGAGAAAGGGAACCCTCTATCGCCTGTCCAAATACATTTCATTATTCTAAGTATTATTCCACTCACATATCGCGCGACTCTCCGTTTCGTATCCTTTCACAAGGCACACGCATCGCATTGCTTAGGCTTACCACTCCCTATGCGAGTGATTCGCTGGCGACAGTGTCCTTCTATGAATTCCCACTTATAGTTCGAGCGGAATAGATTTACTGGTCGTCATCTGAACAACTGGGAGAGGCACTGAGTGTACGTACACGTGTGTATGGCCTGTTCGAATGATAAATTCCTGATGAATTATAAGATCCAGCAGCTCCTCATCCATACCAGTGCGACTGTCACAGATCCCACTACTTGGTATAAGCTCCAATTGTTCATATCGAATTCATGCCCGCCCCTTTAATGTGCCGTATCATTTACAGCGCATGCATAATGCCAGCAATTACCCCCAGCTATGGCTATATTTAGCTACCAGCATCCAAGTTTCAATGGCTATCGTCGTCTGCATCCACGAGCACTGTACTCGTACTCGCATGTAGTCAGTCTCGCTACGCAGCAGTAATCACTTCACACCTCTCTCTCGCTATTATCATTTGTTTCGTTGTAACTACAACTAGACTCTGGTTACCCAGTCCGAACGTACTCGCATTCATGTACTTCATGCACATGCTGGTGGCTTCATTGCAAAGCCCGACCCACTGTCCGCCGAGCATGGAGCGCAAACAAGTGTAAGTGTAGGTGGTTGGGTTTCGTAGGTTTCCCTGGCGAAATTCACTTCGCGGCAGATATGAATAATTTTCAAATCCGTCATGCAAATGTTAATTGCCCACTTAGCTTGAGTGTAAGGCAAACAATGTTGGGTTCCCGCCTGCACCTGTAGCATGCAGTTAACTGCATACCCCAGTACCGAAAGAAGACTGGATTTGCGAAGAAAGCTGATGTATCTGCATCTATTCTCATTAATGACTAGAGTACATAGTTGGATAAGTGGTAGCAGTAACCACCTGTCCGCTTGGTGGCTAGTTATATGCGCCCGTAGCGTTTCAGGCCGACCGACCGACGGAACACCAAGTACGATGAGGTTCAAAGAGCAATGACAGCTTGTGGATTTAATTAGCGATGAATGACTATGAGTGGTTGGTATCCACGAGAAGTTTTTTAATTTTACTTTACAACTTCTCGTATTATTGTTGTAGGAAACGTGGCTACCGATACGCCAAGTGTGTTTTCAATCACTTGGACGAGTCTCGTAAAGACTTATTCGACATCTTTAAGTGCAACAATCTGAGTGTACGATAGTGCCGTGATGGTGCTGTGGATGGTGGTGTCCAGTGTTGTGGACATCTCAAGGTGTACAAACTAGATTGGAGAACTGAATTTAGGACATCATGCCGGTTAAGTGGTTGGGCAAGAAAAAAAAAACATTTTCAATGTGTAAGTCAATATTTAGTAGATACATGGAAGGTTCTGGTATCTTGGCAGTGGCCGCGAACTCAAACAGACTATATACTAATTGCCATACTTACGGTTTCTACAGATAGGATAAGAATAGAACAGTGACTAATCGCTTCATAAAAAAAAAAACGTGATTTCCAAGTACCTCGTATAGTGTGCTATAATACTCCATTACTTCGAAGTTCAAGACTATGCAGTGCCTCAATTCCATTAGCAAATTAAACTTCATAGTTCGCCTATAGTTAATACTTTTATTCCAAGATAAATTCGCCTAAAATGGTCAATTTCGTGTTCAATTTTTTGTATCCATGTAGAAATTCGTTTTCATTCCAATGTATCCTGTCTCTACTGCTAGTACAATTCATCAGATTCACTTATTGGAGGTCGAGTAAGCACCCTCCTACTCTTAGATTAATTCGCCGCAACTATTTACAACGCTATATTTCAAAAATAAATATTTTACAACTTTCAATTATATTTTTAATAGCAAAAATCATTACTACGGGATCGTTCAACATTTGCAAAACAATTCGCCGCGCTCGCTGAGCGATCTAAGCATCATGGAAAAGATAGAACCACGATTCAGTTCTCACGGAACGTTTTATACTGATTATAAGAGGAAGTTTCACACCTTGTTGTACACCTTTTTGCCCTTGGATTAATTCGCCGTACTCAACCTCAATTTTTAACTCAGATCTTTCACCTTAAACAGGAGTCATATTCTAACAGGCCGGACAACATATCTGTTTATGTATATTTCACCTTAATGTGTACCTTTTAGATTACTTCGCCGTTCTCTACCATCGCAGTTAATCTGGATTTTTCACGTTAAACAGTCGTCGGATTCCAACAAACCGAACAAAATATCTGTTTATACATTTTTTTTTTAGATTTTTCTAATCTTAGATTAATTCGCCGAGGGCCCCGTGGCGCAGTGGTTAGTATGTTGGACTCGTGCGTCAGATGAGCGAGTTCGAATCCTGATAACACCAACGCCATCGAATGATTATTTCGCGGAATCCCTCCTCGGCGGGTTAATGGCAAAACCCCCCGTAGTATACAGGGGCCATGAAAAAGCTCCTCAACTCAAGTCGTTCGGAATAGTCATTAAACTGTAGATTCCTGTCACCTGTGTAAAAAATAAATCACACACAAAATGGGTGATTGAAAGAAGCTTGGCTCTGGTAATTAATGTTATGTAAAGCCACCAAAAAAGAAGAAGAAGATTAATTCGCCGCTTCGCCCGAAATAGTTGGAATAAAAAAAAAGAGCTGAGTTTTGGTCTAAAACAAGTGGTTTACTAACAGATTTGTGTTTATCGCATTATGTACGTAGCTTGTGCACAATATTTTGATCAGCGTTCGTAGTGTACTCCAGATGAATTCGCCATTGGTCGGTCCGGTTGATTCATCTAGTAAGACTGGCGGATTTTATTCTGAAAATTGGGGAGACTCACGATGACAACAACTTCGAAAAAGATTTCAGAATCTATTAAGTCCCAGATAAATTCGCCGAATTTGCTCTAAATATGAAGCAAAAGTCTTATAAGTGGCCTAAGAACAAATTGTTAGGAATATTCAATTATACTTTATCCAGATAAAGTAGGATGTATTGGATGCACTCTACTTTCAGATGAATTCTATAAATTGGGGATCGGGAAATGCCGTTAGAGCAACGATCACTTTCCTAGATAAATTCGCCGAGTTCGCCCAATTCTTGCAATATTGAGCTAAACCTGGAGCAGCTATTGTAATCTTAATGAGAAATTTGTTTTTTTGTCTGATTCCCGGATTAATTCGCCGGATCGTTCCAATGATTTTTAAGGGAATTTATAGAGCCGGTAACTCCTTTTATAGACGACTGAGAGCCGACTGGACCTCTTGAGCTTAGCTACTTTCCTTACCGTAATATTGGCTATCACCATTATCCCATTCTTACGCTAGCTAATCCTTGTTTTACCAAACGACACGTTTCCTCTTCGATTTCCTAAAACCAATCATAAACGTTCAATAACTGTCTCGTAAAGAGCAAGCCGTGTCGCCTCGAAAGGAAAATCAGGAAACTATCAACTGGGTCCATAGCCCATACAAAGTCATCTGAATCACCGGCGCACTTCGCAATGCAACGTCTCAATAGTTCACTTGTCGACCAATATCCGCAGTACGAGTATTTCCATTCATTCAAACGTCTTCAATCTCCCGTCTACACTATGAAAGCGATCATCCATATCTGCTGCTCAGCACAGACATCGTCCAACAAGATCTCTGGAAATTTGTCAGTCACAGTAATAAAATTCATTTTTTATTATCTCCTTTTGTCTTGGGACACAACGCACAGTCTATGGTGATGCTGCTGCTTCTGCTGTTGCTTCGACCGTTTCGGCCTCGAGAAACACTTGTCCATCGGATCGCGATTGTGTGGCAGATCGAGGCGCTGCTGCACGGGATATGTTCCAAGCAAGTTGATTTTTGTTTTTGGTCTTTTTGGACGGGGACTGGTTTCGTTGTTGTGTTGTATTCTTTCTCTGGCTTCCTTGTGGCCGTTTCGAGTTCAGCCGGTTTCTCGAACACACAAATGAGTTCTCTCATTCCGGCATCGAGAATCAGGCATCGTCCATCGGGCATCGTCCATCGTCCATCGGGCATCGTTCGCAATAATCGTGATGTTGACGACGGTGACACCACTCGGGTAATATTCATCCATCGTGGCATAGTTTGTGCCATCATCATCACGATGATGATAATGTGTTTTGTGCTTCGGTCCAATGACACAGGTGAAGCTGGCTCGCTCGCGACTTGTTGGCAGTTTGTAGTTTAGTGAGTAGTCCCAAGTGGGTTGGTCGATTTCAGTCAGTCAGTCAGTTTGATTTGGACACACGCATTTGGTTCAATTTTTAAGGAGCCACTAAAGTGGGATGATAATGACGGCGATGCCGCAGATGATGCGATGCATTGGGAAACGGAAAATGGACAGTAAATTTGGAATTATTGCGGATGTTGTTGTCTGCCTTGTCTGCCTGTGCGTGGTGTTTTCGTGCTGGCGCGCTGACACACTAGCATGTATGGCTCATGTTTTGGAGTTTTCGTTTTTATTTTGCAATTTAGTTTGTCATCAGAGGATTTGTGACCCCTTTTTTGTTGGATCGAGCTGATGATGCATCAGTTGAGTCATAGTGAGAGTGTTCGTTGGCATACTTGCAGAGCACAGACTCTCCGTCAGCTACATATCATTCATGAATTCGAACATTTACATTCACAATATACTTAAACCTACGTGCCTTCTGACGACATCATCGGCCCAATCGACCAACCGTCCAGCAATCCATAAAACCTATTCGATGAAATTGGAAAAAGAAAGAAATGTCACGTCGCGAGACTAACCGTACGCGACCACAAATCGTCATCGCTATCCATTATCGTCCCCTAACCCCAAACACCACTAGCAGTACTTAAGTATAACCCTACAGCCTACAATCTGTATGCGTCAGGTTCGTCGAAATTTGATTAAAATTTCTCATCACATTCCGCCTGGCCGGTAAGGTCTCATTCACTTGCCTCGCCAGTCAGTGTGCGCCTGGATCGTTGATCCGATGCGATCTCGACAACATTCCATGTTGATTCATTCTCAATTCCTTTTGCTGTTTGGGTCTCGGTTGACGCGTCGTTTATGGTTTTCGGGAGAAATTCCTTTTGCGTTTTTGTTCTTACACTTTGTTGGTTTCGGTTAGCCCTGATAGGTGATTGCACTTTGGGAACTCTAGATGGACTTGCGTTTCGTATCTGTTACATAAAGGGCCGATCACGAGACCAAAGTTCCCTTTCTAAGGGGCTATAAAACGACTAAACACACAAGTCCTAAAACTGTTAAACCATTTCACTATTTCGATTGACTTAGTCAGATATATGGTTGATAGTACCTATCGATAGTAAGGTGTTCGTCGATTTTAACCGATTCAGTGTTTACATAGTGACTGTGTCGTCGTCGTATCGAATCAATTGTTAAGTTATCGATGTTGACAGATCGACTTCTAATCGCTTACTATACACAAAATCGAAATGTAATTTATAGTGTGCATGTGCGTACTCTTATCTTATTTGTATAAACCCGTAAACTATATCATATGTCAAGGCATCCTCGACACCCTTAGTGCAAGGAGATGATGACTCAGCTTTAGTCACCGCACTAGCATCGTGTTCGTGGGCATTTTCAGGAAGAGGTGATATTAAGATGTTCATTTTAATCGGATGTGTCAGCCTGAATGCTAGTCGGTCCGTGGTTTTTCCAACATATTTATGACGGACGCCGAATGAGATACCATTTCATTTGGTGTTAACGAGCATTGCCTTTAAGACGACTAGGGATACTTTGAATCTATTTGAGGAGTGAGAGGTTTTATTGATTGGTAAGTACTGGATACTGTACTCTCTGTGCTCCGTGGGCGAATGTGAGCGAGTTAGTCATGAGTGTGACTCATGGATCGAGTCATAAAGTTGTTTTGGTTGCACAAAGCTCTTGAATCTGCTTTGTTTGTGTTGGAAATCTAAGCTGTAATCACACAGCGGGGTAATCTGACTATTTTTTTTATCATTGTTAAAAGCTTTTGAGTTCTATGTTCGTTCTTCTAAATTGGAATTCAAATTTATGGTCAAAATGTGACACGAACAGACAGACAGACATTGTATAAGATCTTCCAGTAGGGTCTTCCGAACTTTGAAAATTGATGGCGGCCACACTGTTAAAGCTGCGTCTGTCAAATTGACTCTCGTTTATTTAGTATGTTTTGCCAAATCACCATGGACGGACACAACGTTCAATAATACGTAGAAACGATAAAATTGATTTATGAAAATTGGTATTCTATTCGGCAACGTTTACAAATTTAACGGTCGCCATAATCGTCCTATCGAGAGAACTATTCGCAGTGTGGTGGATAGTGAAGTCCACTGATTCAGTCAATAATAAACCAACACCAGTAGGTTAACGGAACGCAAGACCTACTGAAAACATCGCCGCTGTCCATATGAAAGTGTGTAGGAGTGTCCATATGAGAGTGTGTAGAACTCGGCCTTTCGCAGACCAAAACTTGGCGAATTTCGCGTAATGACTTGGGCCTGCAGCCGCACGAAATTCAACTGATCAAGGAGCTGAAGGTAATGGACCATAGACAACTACGAATGGACTCTGGAGCAGTTAGAAGCTGACCCTTATTTTTATCAAAAATCATCTCCAGCGATGAGTTCTATTTCTGGATGAATAGCTATGGCAACAAGCAAAATTGTCGAATTTTGGACGATAGAGCGTCCAATGCATCCCGAAAAAGTTACTATTTAGTGTGGATTTTCGGCTGGCGACGTCATCGACCTATATCTAGATTTTATACTCTTATAATATTTATCCCACAACCCGAACGGAGTTCAGTGGTTTGGGTCGTAGATGTTCGTTCACTACTCTCCAGGGGTGGTGTCCTAGATAGGATTCGAGAGGAACTGACCGAATTATCACGTTGGTTGTAGTTCTCAGCAACTGTTCCTTTCTCTTACTTACTTACTTATTAGGCCAGCGATCCATGGAGGATCTGAGACTGAGCTATAGCTGCCTTCCATCCTTGACGGTCCCGGGCACGCTGCTTCCAGTTATCAAGACCAAGTTGTCTTACATGCGCGATTACTTGGTCTTTATACCGGAGGTTCGGTCTTACTCTTCCTCTCGAACCAGGAGGCTCGTAGTCGAAGACCCTCTTAGCAGGAGCGTTGATGTCCATGCGCTCGATATGGCCGAGCCCGTGTAGTCGACGGATCTTTTCCTTCCGGACTATATCCACATCTTTGTACAGCTCGTAGAGTTCGCGGTTATGTCTTCTTCTCCATTCACCTTCCTCACAGACAGGACCAAATATCCGGCGCAGAATTTTCCTTTCGAAAGAACCCAAAATCAGCTCCGTACAGCAAGACTGGCAGTATGAGCGTTTTGTAAAGCATGACTTTGGTCTTTCGAGTGAGGAGTTTTGACCCCAGTTGTTTGGACAAGCCGAAGTAGCAGCGGTTTCGAAGGGCGATTCTATGCCGGATCTCCACTGTGGTGTCATTTGTGGAATTTACGTTTGCCTCGAGGTAGACAAACTCCTTAACTACCTCGAAATTGTGGCTGTCAATTGTTATATTGGAAGCAGCGTGCCCGGGACCGTCAAGAGCTATAGCCTGAGCTATAGCTCAGGCTTAGATCCTCCATGAATCGCTGGCCTGATAATCAATCAATCAATTATTATATTTTGTCCCAGGTGGTGAGCGACGGATTGGTTTTTGCTTGACAGCATGTATTTCGTTTTGTCCTCATTGATCTTAAGACCAACGCGTTTCGTCTGTTCTTCAATCGCCGTGAATGCTTCCACAATGCCACGGCGAGAACACGCGATGATGTCGATATCATCCGCGTATCCTAGCAGCTGGACGGACTTGTAGAAGACAGTGCCTTTCCTGTTGACGCCTGCCAGTCGCACTATCTGCTCCAGCACCAGGTTGAAGAAGTCACATGACAGCGCATCTCCTTGCCGAAATCCGGTGCTTGTTATAAACGGCTCCGAATCCTAGTCTGACCCCCTTTTCTTGTTGCGTTTTCTGAAGTCGCAGGTCTATGCGAATACGTCACGTACCACAGCGGTCCCTTAAGCCAACACGACACTTGCCATCGGTCAAATTCTGATTGTGATAAGTAATGTTTTGTTACGACAGTTTCAAGACAGATTTGTTAACATTGCACTTGCAGAATGGTGGCTTCTGCGGAGCATTATGAATCCGAGAGGATCGTGCAAACTCACTATCTATCCCAATTGGCCAACATCAACGAATGTCTTAATAACCCTGCCAGCTATAAACTCGTCAATCTTCACTAAGCTCAATGCGGATATCAAACAATAGCCTTCGGCAACCGTTTCTTTTCTGGTACATTCCTAGGAAGTCCAGTGTAGTTCTATGACATAAAGCTTCGACCCTCTTATCCTTTTTAACTATTTTTTAATTTTTTTTATTAATATGAAATGGACAAGAAAAACAAAACATAATCCGCAGAAGGAAATGAGCTTTAATTAACTAGTGCTGTTGAGCGTGAGATGGTAAGACCTGGAGAGTCTTTATAGCCCTCCGTGGAGCAGTGGTAAACATCACGGACTGTCGAGCGGAAGGTCTGTAGTTCAAAGTCTGTCCAAAGTCTGTAATGCAACATAGCTGTTGTGAATGAGAGGTATTCAAAAATACTGATATAGGCATACCACTCGCAGTACACGTTCACTTCAAATTCATACTCTGCGTGTACAGTTCTAATATAACACCTAAGTGGCATGAAACATTTGCTGAGAACTATAACCAACACGAAAATTCAGTCGAGTTTCTCTCGAATCCTAACTAGGACAACCACCCCCGGAGAGTAGTGAACGAGCAGCTATGACCCAAACCATCTGCACTCCACTGAGGTTTCATGTTGTGTGACAAACATAATAAGAGTACGAGTCTTGAACCTGTGCGACAAAGAAAAAAAACGAAAAGAAAAAGAGTTGCGGTGTTGTGGCAGAGAGAAGTGTTAGTCTCAAGAACTGCCAATGCACCTGGAAAAGTGCACTATTCATTGGCCAGTACTTTTTCTAAGATGTCCGTAAGAATCATGTTACCTCGATGGTCCACTATCACCCAATGATTTCGAACCTTTTTTGCCCAAAGAGCATGGACTGAACCTGTTCGACATGTGGTTCCAGCAAGACGGTGCTACATGCCATATAGCAGGGAATTGATGGACCGATTGAGAAATGAGTTCGGTGAGCAATTCCTCTCTTGTTTTAGACCAGCTAAATGGCCGCCTAGATCATGCAGCTTGACGCCCTTGGGATAATTTTTCATGGGAATATGTTAAATCGCTCGTCAATGTCGACAAACCACCATCAATTGTCGCATTGAAAGACAACATGGCATGTGCTAATAACCTGATACCAGCCAATTCGCTCGAGCAAGTCACTCAAAATTTGACTCTTCATATGGACCATTTAAACGTAAATGTGGTCAATATTTACACAACATAATCCCAAAAAGGTAAATGGCAAGCTTTGTTTTATGAACTCAGATGAAAACCTGTAAGCACCTTTGTAGTTTTACTGTAGTTTTTGACAATTAAAAACCAAACGCTTAGAAAATAAACGACATTTTCAATAATTCCAACAATGTGATGAGGGGAAATATCACGCTTGCCAATCGCATATTAGTGGCCTTTGGAGGCAATTCAGTACTCTCTCGACAGGCTCGACTCTAGAAACCCATTTTTCTTAAGTTGCTCTAGTATCGGATTTTTGATCGAATTTCGATCTTATTACGTCGGCGACACAGTGCAGGGAGAAGGTAAAAAGGAAGAGGGACAGAGGCGATGCCAATGGACATTGATCTTAAATGCTTGAGGGGGGATCACCGAATTCGGCAGGTAATTCCAGATTCGCGTGGTTCCGTTAAAGAGAGATTCTCTATATATGACGGTACGTAAGCAGGTGAGATTCAGAGTACTTATATTGAAGAACATTCCTAGAGAGAAACTTAAGTCTTATAAAGCTGCTGGAGCGGACGAACCCCTCGCGGAACTGTTTAAAGCAGCTGGCGATGAGCTGGTCGGGAACATGCACCAACTCATCTGCAAGATTTAGTCGGAAGAATGCACGCCCGACGAATGGAATCTCAGTATCGTTTGCGCGGTCCATAAGACAGGAAACCCTTGTGACTGCGCCAATTACAGAGGGATAAGTCTCCTGAACATTGCGTACAAGATCCTCTCTGCCGTACTGTGTAAGCGCCTGAAACCGTTCGTGGACAGTCTGATAGGTTCCTACCAGTGTGGTTTCAGGCCAGGAAAATCCACGATAGACCAAATATTTACACTATCGCAGATCTTGGTGAAGACTGCCATAGGTCGACACGCACCATATTTTTGTCGACTTTAAAGCCGCGTATGGCAGTGCTTATAGAGACGAGCTATACAGAGCTATGTCATGTTTTAACATTCCTGTCAAACTCGTCAGACTGTGCAGGATGACTATGGAGAATTCCCGCTGCTCCATTAAGGTTGGAGTTGAACTAACCGAGAACCTCGATTATAAAAAATGTATTAGACAGGATGACGCACTGTCATGTGATTTCTTTAACATCATACTTGAAAAGATCGTGCGGGACTCTGCGGCCAATAAAAGAGGTACGATCTATTTCAAGTCCTCACAATTGCTTGCCTACGCAGATGACATTGACGTTATTGGACGAACAAAGCGGGACGTCAATGAGGCGTTCGCAAGCATTGAAGCAGAAGCGGCGAAAGTGCGTCTAAGGGTAAATGGGAACAAGACCAAATATAAGCTGTCATCCAAGAAAGATGCACAACACCGACGTCTTGGTCGGAACCTCACCTTCGGCAGCTATATTTTTGAAGTAGTCAAGGACTTCGTCTACCTTGGCTCGATAGTGACAAGCAGCAACGACACCAGCGCTGAGATAAAACGCAGAATAACTCTTGCCAATCGCTGCTTCTTCGGGCTCAAGAGGCAATTGAGTAGTAGAGCCCTCTCTCGAAAAACTAAGGCTTCCCTCTACAAAACCTTAATCATCCCGGTCCTCCTCTACGGCGCTGAGGCTTGGACGTTATCAAAAGCGGATGAAGAGGCTCTTGGACGTTTCGAGAGGAAAATTCTGCGTGCAATCTTTGCACGTTTGTGTAAACGGAGAATGGAGGAGGAGATTCAACCAAGAACTGTACGGGCTGTACAGCGACATCGGCCTGGTTAGACGTCTTCGGATCCAACGTCTATGATGGCTAGGCCTTGTAGAACGAATGGACATCACCGCTCCGGCCCGAAGAGTCTTCGACTCCAACTCCGAGGGACGACGCAGCAGAGGACGACTGCATCTAAAGTGGCGCGCACATGTGGAAAGGGACCTCAACCAACTGGGCGTGCGGCGCTGGTCAAAGATCGCGCCGGCTGGAGAGGCTTGTTGGTTGAGGCCCTGGTTCACCCCGAACTGTAGCGCCATCAAAGTACGTAAGTAATTCCTAGAGAGGCGTGTGTTGCGGGAGAGGCTATTTCATCAGAACATATTTTGTGGGAGTAACGATAAAACAGGGAAAGGCAGGAAACATTCCTGTGATGTTCCGGCGAGTCTAAAGTTTTAGTAGAGGAGAGGCATTGGACAGACATTCCTAGGATGCCCCAGTGAATCGAATGATTTGATGATGTTGGGGTCTCCTATCAGTTTTATCGCGCGAATTTGTATTGTGTCTATTAGGTGCAATGAGGTCTTGGATGCCCCGGAGGAGATATGAGCCTTAAACTCTAATTTAGGTAGATTGTAGCCAGATTTAAGTTCGAGAAATATGTCTTGCATCTGTATAAGAAGCACAGGTATATCGCAGCGTTCTTGTCGACACTGAATAGGTGGTCGTTCCAATTAAGGTTGTGAGCAACACACATACCCAGCCTGAAAACCTCTTCGGTTTCTGAGATGCACTGCCGCTCACTGTTTACAGCCGAAGAGCACCGCCGTAAAATAGTAAACGAATATGAGATGCTAAGGGAACTGTCTTCAACGAAGGAGTGGATTAGAATAGTAGTGATAGACAAGAGATCATTTAAAATTTACATAAATGAGAAAGAGTGTCGGAGACAAGACGGACCCCTGGGGAAGACCAGCATTTAAGAAATACGTAGATGCCAGACTTGAATCCGTCCAAAACAACTTCAATTGAACGATTTGAAATGTAGTTTCTAATCCACTGTCCAATGAAGAAGCGACTCATCGATCCCAAAAGCACGCATATTCGAGAAAAGGATTTCATGCCAAACCCTGTCAAATGCTTTCGAAATATCCAGTGCAACTATTTTGCTCTCACCCGCTTGGTGAAGCGAGAGATTCCACTTTTCGGTGAGATATGCCATCAAATCACAAGTGGACTACGGAAATCGTACTGTCGTTCATTGATCAGCTGACGGTTAATCAGCGTTTCCACGACCTTGGAAAGAAGGCACTTTAGTGCAAAGAGCCTGTAATTGGAGAGAGAAGAAGATTCGCCTTTTTTTGGAATGGCCAGGACAAATGCTGTCCAGGAGCCGTATGGAGCCCACCTACTCGTATGGAGCCCAGAAGAGTAAGAAAGGTGAAAAAGCTTACGCAGTGGCGTAGAAGAACACCTCTTCAGAACTATTGGGGCAATACCATCTGAACCAGCGGATTTGTGTATTACGAGGTCTTTGAGTATCCTTGCGACAGTACAAGTGCGGAAGTGGGCTCGTCGCATAGAAAAAGTACTAACTAGGAGCTATGAACTTGATGCGAAGTGGGTAGAAAGTATGCTAGCTTTGTCTAAGGGGATGAGGGCTGGAATGCAGACTGCAAGCACTACGAGGATCGTCTACTGGAGCTAGCTTCGGAAAAGGATTTCTGTATTCAGGCAGAGAAGTCTGCTTCGATGAATGGCACCTTCGTAGTGAGCTGTTCCTCATGGCAGACATCGGCCAGGATCAGGAACATGGTGCCGAAAATAACTCTTCTGGGAACTGCTACTTATCAGGTAGTTAGTCTCCCGAAATTGACGCGCACCATTTGTCGTATTCCGAGGAAACTTGGAAATAAGATGGATGTACTGACGCGTGTACGAACACAGAATACACGAGGGCTTGGGTTATCTACTCCTACAGGGACAATGAGGCCTCTCTGAAAAGAGGACTCTGAAATCTGCGTACGATACACACCCCTACTTCAGCCTTGGTAGGATCTTATTCTTATTTAAATATCAAGTAGTCGAAGAATGGGACGTGCCCTGGTTTTTGTTTTTTTTTGTTGACCATCCTTTTCAGGCTCAGTATTCAGCCAGAGCCGCTGCTGCCGCCATGGAAACTCGACTGTGACATTGCAGCGCAGTAGGATAATGGGTGTCAGAAAGCATGACCATAAGACAGGAGTCTTCTTCTTCTTTGATGGCGCTACAGTTCGGGGTGAACCAGGGCCTTAACCAACAAGCCTCTCCAGCCGGCCCGATCTTTGGCCAGCCGCTTCCAGTGCCGCACGCCCAGTTGGTTGAGGTCCCCTTCCACCTGTGCACGCCACCTTAAATGCGGTCGTCCTCTGCTGCGTCGTCCCTCGGGGTTGAAGTCGAAGACTCTTCGGGCCGGAGCGTTGATGTCCATTCGCTCTACATGGCCTAGCCATCTTAGACGTTGGATCCGAAGACGTCTAACCAGGCCGACGTCGCTGTACAGCCCGTACAGTTCTTGGTTGAATCTCCTCCTCCATTCTCCGTTTACACAAACGGGACCAAAGATTGCACGCAGAATTTTCCTCCCGAAACGTCCAAGAGCCTCTTCATCTACTTTTGATAACGTCCAAGCCTCACCGCCGCAGAGGAGGACCGGGATGATTAAGGTTTTGTAGAGGGAAGCCTTAGTTTTTCGAGAGAAGGCTCTACTACTCAATTGCCTATTGAGCCCGAAGAAGTAGCGATTGGCAAGAGTTATTCTGCGTTTTATCTCAGCGCTGGAGTCGTTGCTGCTTGTCACTATCGAGCCAAGGTAGACGAAGTCCTTGACTATTTCAAAAATATAGCTGCCGAAGGTGACGTTCTGACCAAGACTTCGGTGTTGTGCGTCTTTCTTGGATGACAGCATATATTTGGTCTTGTCCCCATTTACCCTTAGACGCATTTTCGCCGCTTCTGCTTCAGTGCTTGCGAACGCCTCATTGACGTCCCGCTTTGTTCGTCCAATAACGTCAATGTCATCTGCGTAGGCAAGCAATTGTGTGGACTTGGAGTAGATCGTACCTCTTGTATTGGCCGCAGAGTCCCGCACGATATTTTCAAGAATAATGTTAAAGAAATCACATGACAGTGCGTCACCCGGTCTAAAACCTTTTTTAACATCCGACCTTAATGGAGCAGCGAGAGTTCTCTATAGTCATCCTGCACAGTCTGACGAGCTTGGCAGGAATGTTAAAACATGACATGGCTCTGTATAGCTCGTCTCTATAAACACTGTCATACGCGGCTTTAAAGTCGACGAAAAGATGGTGCGTGTCGACCTTAAATTCATGGGTCTTCTCCAAGATCTGCCGTAGTGTAAATATTTGGTCTGTCGTGGATTTTCCTGGCCTGAAACCACACTGGTAGGAACCTATCAGATTGTCCACGAACGGTTTCAGGTACTTACACAGTACGGCAGACAGGATCTTGTACGCGATGTTCAGGAGGTTTATCCCTCTGTAACTGGCGCAGTCATAGGGGTCTCCTTTCTTATGGACCGGCCAAACGATACTGAGATTCCATTCATCGGGCATGCGTTCTTCCGACCATATCTTGCAGATGAGTTGCTGCATGTTCCTAACCAGCTCATCGCCAGCTGCTTTAAACAGCTCCGCGGGAAGTCCGTCTGCTCCAGCAGCTTTATAAGACTTAAGTTTCGATATCGCCATCTTAACATCGTCTAGGTCGGGTGGACGGGATCCTCCTTCGTCTTCGTCCATTGTGAATGGTTCGCTCTGCCTGACGGCGGCATTTTGACTATCATCACCGTTATACAGTCTACAGAAGTGGTCCTTCGACAATCTCAGCATCGACTGTGACAGGAGTCGCAGGACATGTTGTACCAAAAGCCCTTTCTCTTAAGACGAAACATTGCTTCCAGAGCACACCCTCTGATAAATATATTGTTACGGGCACGAACCGACGGTTATGTTCGAATGTCGCTGTCGAAGTTTGGAATGCTCTGGTGAAGCTGAAATGGAAAAGATGGTAACTTTCAGCGGCATATTACTGAATGTCAGAGCATTCTAGAGATTTCTAATGGGGAACGACTGACGGTGAACATTCGAGAAAGTGGACCGGAGGCTATATAAGCGCAAACGCTCGCCCTCAGTAGCATTCAGTTTTCGGAACTCAATAACGAGTGGTCAGTCGGTAAATCAGTGTTATGGTAATCAAGCCACTTAGTGTGTTGTAGAAATAAAGTGTGTAAAAGCCGGGATGGGATTGCCTTTTAGTAATAGCTGAGTCATGTCAGTATTTTTTCTCGTGAAGAGAACGACATCGGTCTTAAGGCGATTATTGTTCATCGATCACATTTAGCGCCGCCTGTGCTTTAAGACGGACAGTCGCTTAGCATGAGCCGACAGAAAGAGCAGGCTTGAGCACAGATTCCAGAGGCATTGAGAGCATCAAGCGGAGAGTCGACCACCATGCACCATAGAAGCGGAAACAGGACGCCGCCCTGCGGGCAGCCCTTCAGTGCTTCGTCTACGTCATGCCGTCTAAAACTCATAAATCATCTTTCGTTGATTGCAAGGAAATGTGTGTTTAGACTGTTTCACAGTGGCTTATCTACATAGATGGCCACATTCCATAAATAACTGAAGGCATTTTTGTAGTTACTCATTCAGACGGTAGTTTTAAGTATTCGCGTAAGTTATGGAGTTGTGGAAAAATTATGTCCACGTCAAAGTAATCTATCTGATGTGATTACAAACATTATCAACACTGGCATAAGCAATTTTATCCCTAATAGGGTAAAAAGTCTAAAGCCGGTAGATAATGCGTGGTTTGACTGGAGCTGCAAAGAGGTTATCAGGTTGAGAGAGATAAGTTTTCGGAATTATAAGACAAACACCACTGAGGAAAACCGAAAAAGATATATACAAGCCAGAAATGACTGTAACTCCCACATTCGACGAGCCAAGTTTTTACATGACCAAAAACTGAGGCGTAAAATCCTACAATGTCCCAAGGGTTGCAGAAGTTTTTGGTCTTTCGTTAAGAACATCAAAAACTCCGTATCGTCGCCTATACCTACGCTCTTTCACAATGGCACTCCAGCTGTCAAACCCTTAGACAAAGCTAATTTGCTTGCTGCCCACTTCGCAGCGAACTCGCAGCTCCCCAAATCATCTTTGTCACCGCCTGTTCTGGAGTACGTAAATTCCAACATGGGACAAATTCACTTCCTTGCTCGTGCAGTTGCAAGGGTTCTTAAAGAACTTGACATACCCAAATCCGCTGGTCCAGATGGTATTTCCCCAATAATTCTGAAGAGGTGTTCTTCTACGCTGGCAAAACCACTGCGTAAGCTTTTTCACCTTTCCTACTCTTCTGGGCTTTACCCGAGTAGGTGGAAAACAGCATTTGTCCAGCCCATTCCCAAAAAAGGCGAATCTTCTTGTCCCTCCAATTACCGACCCATTGCACTAACGTCCCTTCTTTCCAAGGTCATGGAAACACTGATAAATCGTCAGTTAATGAAATATCTCGAGTCGCAGAAACTCCTCAATGACCGGCAGTACGGTTTCCGCAGCAACAGATCCACTGGGGATTTGATGGCATATCTCACCGAGAAGTGGAATCACTCGCTCCACCAGGCGGGTGAGAGCAAAGTAGTTGCACTTGATATTTCGAAAGCATTTGACAGATTCTGGCATGAAGCTCTGTTGTCGAAAATGCGTGCATTCGGGATCGACGACTCTCTTCTTCTATGGATTAGAAGCTACCTTTCGAATCGTTCAATTCAAGTTGTCTTGGACGGATTCAAGTCTGACACTCACTATGTAAATGCCGGTGTTCCCCAGGGCTCCGTTTTGTCTCCGACACTCTTTCTCATTTTTATAAATGATCTCTTGTCTGTTACTTCTAATCCAATTCACTCCTTCGCTGACGACAGTACCCTCAGCTTCTCATATTCGTTCACTTCTTTACGACCCTGCCCTTCGGCTGTAAATAGTGAGCGGCAGCGTATGTTAAGCTCATTAAATTCCGACATCGACAGCATCATCCAATGGGGTAAAAACAATAGAGTGGAATTTAATGCTTCTAAAACACAATGCTGTCTTCTGTCGTTAAAGCGTAACACCGACCCAATGCCATTATCCATGAATGGCACTTGTATCTCGGAAGCCGAAAAGCTTTCCATCCTGGGTATGTGCATCAGTGACAACCTTTGTTGGAATGATCACATATTCAGTGTCGCTAAGAATGCCGCGAAATGCCTAGGTTTCCTATACAGATGCAAGAAATTCTTCACACCCACCGACCTGGCTACAATTTACAAGGCGTTCATTCGTCCTAAATTGGAGTTCAACGCTCATGTCTGGTCTGGTGCATCTAAGACCTCATTGCACCTACTAGATAGAATACAAAACCGGGCGATAAAACTGATAGATGACCCCAGCATTACCAAAACACTAGACTCACTGGAACATCGCAGGAACGTATCCTGGCTTTCATTGTTTTATCGTTACTTTCATCATAAATGCTCTGATGAAATAGCCAGTTGCATTCCGCCCCTTCATAACTTCTCCCGCGATACACGCCTCTCCCGGAATGCGCATGAATTCACCTTGAAGCCCGTTTTCAGTCGTACTGTCAAATATAGAAATTCTTTCCTCAACCGAACCACACGAATGTGGAATGCGCTACCTCGTTCAGTCTTCCCCCCTCAATACAATATGCAGACATTTAAGACCAATGTCAATAGGCAGCTCCTCTCCCTCTCCCTGTTACCTTCTGCTCGCACAACGTCCGTCGTTATAAGGCCTTAGCCTTGAGTGCGCGTGCGACTCTAAAAAAAAAAAAAAAAAAAAAAATCTGATTGGACAAAGATCACTGATTACTATAAGCGAAAACCTAAAACCCTAAGTCACCAGAACGATTTTAATCTTTATCCGTGCATTCCGAAGACACGTTACTCGAAAATTAGCCAAATCATCTTGGGCCATTTGTTCGCTTTCCAAATCAACAAAATTTCAATTGTAATTATAGCTGGCCTGCCAAAAAGCCTTGTTTGCCACTTCAGGCTCTAATCTATTCCCTGATACTGGCCCTTATCGCAATTCCTAGAAGTCGACCTCATTGACAGTTTTGGGAACCTTTCATTTTTGATTAAATAGTAACGATTAAACACGAATCCAAGAATAACATGAAAATAAAAGTATTTCACCAACTTACCCGTATCTATGTACACATCTATATCATTTATTCTGCACCTATCGCCAGCGATCTAATCTGCGATGAAATATATTCTATACGATATATTGGGGCACAGATATGCCCCAAGACTTTTCTATAGTCTTATCGAGTATTTGAAAAAGTTAAAATCAAGAAAAAGAAAAAATAAAAATTACCTCAGGCTCTCGCTCGAGTATCTAATTAACGAGGAGAAACATATCTTTTAAAAGAAACCCGATATCTACAAGCTGCTTGGCCGGAAGTATTCTTCCCAACTAAACTGACCAACATAGTCACTGACTGTCGCTATGGGACAAGTTCTATTTCGGAGGATTTCTCCCCTCTACTTAAAGGTATCGTAGAAACGCACAAGATAACCCCACTATACACGTACTATCCATATATACTATGAGTTGCATAGGCGATAAGTTCTAATTTATCTATCGATTATGGCAGTTAAATGAGAAAAAAATGGAGAAGTAACAATAGCACAGAGGCAATCTAGAATAACTTTATAACCAGTTGCCCGTGCTCGTGCCCGTGCTCCTGCCCTAGCCTGGGTCCAGTGGCCGGCTGCGAGCTCGTTATCTGCCGTTTGTCGCATATACGGGTATATGAAATAGGAACATCTAAATTGCTAATGCAAAGCTGACGGGCCGGGATAAATGTTTATTGTTTAGTAAATACCAAACGTTAGTTTAATATCCAAGTTCTGTTTGTATATCTCACTGAATCAAGTTCTTACAATTAACTAAAATACGAACACGGGACTGGTTTATGTGATGATATTTTCAAGTACTTAACCCTAGAGTAGCTGGCTAGCATCGATCGGAAACGAATGTCAATTGGGCGCTAACGCCGATTATGACGAGCAAAAATGTTCAATCAAGCCGCTGAGTGTTGAGGTTGTTCCTCTTGAACTTTTATATCTAAAGTGGAAACGATCGGTTGCTGAGTAATTTAGATAAGAGATACCGATTGAACCGATTGCACAATCTGGAGATTCCTACTGTGGGTTTGACACTATTAAAGTATTACATAAGCACATGATCACGCGATGGCTCCAAAGGTCGATCTATTTGTGGATTTTGTGAAGACTAGGGCTATTAAATAGAACTAGATAAGTGGAGATCGAAGGACTCATTGATCTTGTGCCACTTCAAAATAACCTCAGCAAGATCAGCAAGATCGTTAAGTAATAGATGCTTTGTAGAGGCAACTTTGATAGAACGTGTATATCATAAGAAGGTCTTCAAGCATTCATTTTGTTACAGATATCACCTAAGTATTCCGAACAAAGTTGATCTATTGATCCATTGATCAACTGATCGTGGTTATAATGGCGCTTGTATGAAATGTCGGCAGACGATTGACTCATAGCGTTAGCGACAAGGACATCAAACAAGACCCAACGAAATATTGTCAAACTTACAAGGTTAGATTAGGTTGAAGTGGTAGGCATAAGCCACACGTAGGCCGAAGTCGGCCCATTGTGATACCATCTGGATCAAGTTACCCTGATCTGCTACCCGAGAACCAACCGGTGCTTCTAATGAAGCGTGGAGTTGAGCTATATTTTGGTTTGCTAGCTCACTTAGATTGTCAAAGAAGGGCGCGCCGAGGTAGATCCTCCTGGTGGTGTATTGATTCCTCCTCCTCCTCATCCATGCGGCCGCGACAGAAGTCATTGGAGGGTAGCCCTAATCTGGAGGCGTGTTTTTCGATGATGCAGTGACCTGTAATGACACCTACTAAAGTACTTAAAGTTGTCCTTTTGGTTGCCACTAGGTCCCTGGTTCGTCCTGGGCTTTACTTAGGCCACAATTGTTTGGTGATAATGCCAATATTGCTCTCATTTCATCTTGGTTTGTTTCCTCTATGGTTTGAAGTTTTATCATGTGCTTTACCGTACTTATTGGTGTATCTATGTACCCGAGGGTAGGTAGGCTAAGTGTGCTTGACCCTAAATTTGCGAGTTCGTCGGCCGCGCAGTTTCCTGGAATATCCCTATGCTCGGGAACCGACAGTATTTTAATATTGAACTGTTCAGCGACAGTTAAGAGATGTCTTTGACTTTTGGGTTACCGCTGCCAGGGACTTTATCGCAGCTTGGCTGTCCGTGCAAATGATAATATCCTTAGCGGATATTACATTGATCCTGAGCCATGCAAGGGCCTCTGTTATCGCTGTTAATTCTGCCTGATACACACTGCAGTGATTTGGGAGTCTGAAAGATTGGTTGAGGTTAAGTCCCTTGGAGGAGAACCCACTACCTACACCCGACTCCATCTTAGAGCCATCGGTATAGAGGGAGATCGAGTCCTTTGGTACGCTTTAAATTCGCCAAGATCATCAACATTTTTCGATTCATAAAGAAAATATTTTCATTACTCAGACCGCAATAAAGATTAAGAGCAGTAGCTCTGGCTAGATTTAAGCGCTTAGTAGGATCAGTCTTAAGATCGATCTTGTCGCGATCGTGACAAAAATTCTGCACGCCATTAATTATACCTTAGAATGTTGGTTAAGTTATATACCTCCAGCAAAAGGTGGTAACCTCTGGGCAGGCACAGAAAACGGAATGTAGTACGTGATAAGCTAGTGATCTTGCAACTTATCAATTCTAAAGACCCAAAAAATGTAGGCTATACTAAATCTTCATGTGATTTTGGAGAGATATATGGACACACAATTTTTCCATTTTGAACAAGACAAGTGGTGATCAATTTTGAGACGAGTTTAATACACAAAAGGTTAGCCTAGGCATGCCATCCTAGCATGCGTAAATCTAAATCTTGAGACTGGCATCAGAGGAGTAACCATCAACATACTCTCTGATAGCCAAGCAGCGCTTAAAGCGCTGGGTTCGTACAGCACGAACTCAAAAACCGTCAAGGAATGTCATGACGCCCTACAAGACCTCGCCAAAAGAAACAATGTTAATCTTTGGTGGGTGCCAGGCCATAAAGGTATCAAGGGCAATGAAATTGCCGACCAACTTGCCAGGAAGGGCTCCAGTGACAAGTATATAGGTCCGGAACCATTCTGCGGCATTCCCGCGTCTAAGATAAATTTCTTCTTAGACAAGTGGGAAATATTACAACACCTGTTCTTTTGGAACAGCGTTCGGGGACTCCGTCAATCTAAACGACATATACGACCCCTGAACAAGCACCCTATTGACATACTCAAACTCAATAGGATGGATATCAGAAGATTAGTCAGCTATCTAACGGGACACTGCGGTCTGAGATATCGTTTAAACAAAATTAGCCTCTCGTCTGAAACTGAGTGTCGGCTCTATCTTGAGGACGAAGAGACGGCAGAACACATACTGTGTGAGTGTGCTGCTCTCTGCCATCTTAGGAAGCGTATCCTTCTCAGTGAAGTTATGACTCCTGACACCCTGGCTCCTACGAGAAGCATTCTCAACTTCATTGTGGAGGTGGAGAGGCTACTCGGCTAAATCGGCTAGCAGGCACAATAGATTTGCAAAGGTCGCAGTGCCGCATTGCCATTGATAGCACTAGCCCCTAGCCTAGGCTAAGTAATGACCAGCAATACTAATGTTATCCTTAGCAAAGGTTAAAAGAAGTCAATGTCGAAATTATTGGACTCATAAAAAATGAGTTCCAATCGTAGCCGTTATGCAACTGAATTCCAGTCAAATCTGAAAAAAAGTCAAAATTTTGGCACGGAAAGTGATCAAAAGATTGCCAAAAGATATTTTTCGAAAATGATGGTCTTAACAAGGCTATTTCTTTCCCGATGCTCATTAGGATTAGGTCATTTATTTAGACCTCGAAAAGCAAAGAGAATGGATGACGGAAACACTATTTAAATGTTCCAAGAAAAAGCAAAAAATAATCGAAGAATTTCGCAAAATTTAAAGAAACAATTTCTGGCTTCTATCCAATTTGCCAAAAAAGCTTCTATAATTGATGACCCTTCGTTAAAAAAAAAACAGAAATCCGTCAATGGTTACTACATTTAATGATCCCGTCATCATTAAGCACTTCCTGCTCAAGTTGTCGCAACCCAAGTCACCGGGGGCTTGCTTTTCAGTCAGATCGTCATGTCGAAATGTCAGAAAATTTGTCAGACCAAAATCAGCCTTTGCTTAAGACTAAGACTTACCATTCTAACGATTCCAAAAATATCTAAAAATTAATTTTAACTAAAATTGTATCTTAATAGGCATGCAAGACGTAAAATAAAATCCGTCGGTAAGTCAAGGTTTGCGGTTTTCTTTTTTTTTTTTTTTTCATTGAGTGATGTATAAGGACTCGGACGACATCTTTACCTGACAGTATTAGAGTTAAATGGACACATCTAATGCTGCCCGGTAAGATGTGAACAGACGTCCTTCGAGAGGTGTTTAATATGATCATGATGACTGCCATGCGGTTCGTATGGAATTCATTTTGTTTTGTACCGGAAGTACGTAGCACTTGATCCATTCAAATGTCACTGTCAGAATTTAGCTTTTTTGAACTTTTTTTTTTCACATTTCTGTCTTCTGTTACAATTTACTTTCACTGAACTAAAACCCAAAAATTTTTAATTTTTTTTATTTAACCAAAAAAGGAAGTTAAGTACATGAGTCAAAAGCACGGTCATTAGTGATGAGAAACGTCAACCGGTTCGAATGATCGCATCAGGACAAATGATTCGAAATGACCACGTTACATCAAACACGTTTACACACTCCCTGATTAGGTGGATTATTTTTCTCTCCAAGCTCGTCGGTTGTCCGTTGGCACACAGCACGCCGGCCAAAACGATCGACTACATCCGAGCGCGACGTTGTTCACACACCGAGTCCCGGAATTCGTATAAAATGAAAAATCTCTATTCTCGTGCTATTCGTAAATTGTCACGCAACATACTGGACGATGAGTACATATTCTGACTTTGCTGAATCGCTGTCGCTGTCAAACGAGCGATGACGGAGTGTATGGTGGTCAAAGGACGGGCGCAGCGTACATCGCGTTGCGACCAGTTCGTAGACGCTTCTGGTTCTGCGCGCGTACACTAATGAAGTAATGCGCTCTCTTCTATTGAGATGCGGCAATGGCGACGATGACTACGAGTACCGCTCCGTGATGATGACGAAGTTGTTGTCGATGTTGGCTAGTGTGCGACATTATATTCAATACATATGGCCTGACGAATGTGGAAGCGATAATCGATATCAAAAGTCAAAATCGCGGCCATCTATTGGTTAACAACAAAATAACGAACGAAGTTAGACGCATATAGATACGTGCTGAGCACCACGCATACATGCTTAATAGTTGTCGACCCGACCCGCTCTCCCAAATCAGATTTTTCGTGGCGATTTTTTCTTATTCGAATTTGTTTCGAACTTTTTTGTTTTTCTTTTTTCGGGGTGGGGGGTGGCCGGGGGGCAACTTAAGACAGTTCTTAATGTACCGATTCGAAAGTGTTCCCTCCATTTGGCATATGTCAACGTTTCGGAGAGAATGATTAGAAAGTATTCGCGCGTAAACGTACATACATATGTACATGTGTGTGTGTGATTGACTAAATTCATAATCACTTTCTAGCGGTGAAAGAATCTTTAATTCAAGTGAGGGAAAAGTGAAACGATTTCATCAAAATTTCGATCAATGTCAGTATTCCCCTATCAATCTGCTCGTTTTGCGCCAAAAATTGAGAGTATTTTTCATAGTCACTTTCTGAAGTGTATCGACAATTTGTGAATTTTCGGTGAACGACCAGAACAATTTGGATCATGATCATGGGGTTATTCTGTCTCACTTTCCGACACGTTCGAGATTAGCTAGAATTTTGGATCAAGGCCTAAATTTGGTACAATCATATTTCGATAGTAAGAAAGTGAAATAGAATTTCTGACCAATCAGAAATATGACCAGAAGAGCATGTTGTACAAGCATTGACCGAAAATTGCATTTAGTAAATATTAATGTCAAAATTTGGTTACAAAAATTCTGATCACGCCCTTTTTCAAAGACACATTTCAATGGGATCTACGTTTTCAGATGATCCACGTGCATATCTTGTCAGACAGATTTATATAAAATACATTTAGACTTGAAGCTTCTTTCCATTTAGAGATGATCGAAATTTAGATCAGCAATTTGGTAAAAGTTTTCAGGAAAATTCTTCAACGTAAACTGAATATTTTTTTAAATATATCCGCGGTTATCCCACACCTTCTTTTCTGATTTTGGTTTTTCTTGTGGTTGGTCAAAAATCCAGATTTTCGAAAATTCGAAAATTTATATTTCTGATCACTACACCAACACTTCTCACTAACATTGTTTGTTTGCTGTTTTTTTTTTTTTAACTAAACATTTTGTTTAATAACAGCCCATTTTGGATACCGATCCATCCTCGAGCGACGAACACGATCAACTGTAACGGAAAAGTGAAATCCGAAGACTGACTCAACTAATTCGAATCAAGTCACAGTTAAGTTAAACCATTAGCTCGTTTCGCTTGTTATGACTTCTTCGCTGACTGTGCCTCATTCTCATTCCTTCCTTATCTCATCGTCGTTCTACACTTTTTCCATCGATCTTTTTCTGGCGTTCCTTGTTTGTATATTTTTTTTTTGTTGTTGGCATTTTCTCTCTCCTCTCTTCGTTCGTTCTTTTGATCGTTTTCCATTTTTCTTTTTTGATTTCTTTTTCATATTTCATTTGCGCAGGTTGATTAAGAGCGCATTTGGAACTCTATATGTAGTGAGTATCTACTCGTATCTACTTGTAGCTATGTGTCCGTTAAATTCACCGAAAAAAATGCGTTTGCTTTGCATAAATGGTGTGACCTCCCTTCGATTATATATGTGTAGTACCTACCTGGTGCTCCCCTTGACACGAGAGACAGAGAAACGATCAGGCGCGAGAGGGAGAGAGAGGCTGTGTGTAGGGGAGTCGATACAGAACGTGAAAAGAAGTTATTCAGTGTGCAACAACAATTAGCTGGTACCTACTTACAATTACTTTGGATTTATCGTTGAACAAGAATTATAAAACTGATCGCCACGATCAGTTGTCCGATCGTGCATTAAACCGCTACTTCTTACACCCTGTAAATCGCACAGCAAACAGGAGCAATAGGGTCTGTATAAACAGTATCTACCAACTTGGGATAGTACGGATGACCAATGCCTGAATAGGAATGTCTCAGAAGCATCATCACGATCATCAGCATGATCATCATCAATTCTATCTCACTCTCGTTCTCGTTCTTGTTCTATAATCGACAATAAGATTGTGTTCTCTTGTGTCGACGGGGATCATTGTGGAGGACATCTCTCGAGTTGTCAAGTTCTCGACTCAATCGCTTGTCATTTTATTACTTCGAGTGTAGATACAATTTTTGTATCTACATACTATATGATGTGTTTGTTGTTTGTTTTCTGTGCCTCCCTCCCGCTTGCCTTCTATTAAGTACTGTCCGGTTTCCTATTCTATTCTGTTCTACTGTCTATGCGTCGTATTTTCGTAGTTGACAAAAATATATTTTTTTTTTGAGACATTCAGTGTTCGTTTGTCGTTTTTCTTTTTCCTTTTTCTCTTATTTTAAATTTAGATTCAAATGTATCTTGTGGGTGCGTTGGTGATTTCTTCACCTTTCCTTCAAACTTTTTTATTTTTTTTTTAATGCCTTGAAATAAGAATTAATGAAAATTTGAAAATACCTGACTGGGTTTGCCCCTGGCGAGAGAGTGCTTAAGAATCGATCGATAGCATATGTAGGTAGGAAGTGAACGAGAATGGCAATCACGCTTTTATGAATTGACTTTACTTAACACGATCATTATTAGCTAATGATGCTGTTAAATGCTTTTAGGGTATAAACGTATTTTTGTTTTATGTCTATTTGGTAATTAGCCGAATTTGTTTAATGAATTTTGAACTACAGATAACCTACAATAGAACTCGTACAGTGGCTTTGACTGGTTATGGATTTTTTTTTTTTTCATCAGACTGAGAACTGGGAAGTCTGAATGAACAATTTCGTGTTTTTCGAAAAATTGTTTTTTTTTTAACTTCCCAGTGGGAATTTATTAGGGGGAAGGGAGCGAGTAAAGAAGTTGATCGCGTCTAACATAGCAAACGCCAGCTTCGATCTCTGTCCCTGCTCAATCCAAGCTGACATACAGCCTCCGCGTGGTCCCCCCTGGATAGCTATACTGGCACCCGTCAAGTAGTGATCCAATGTGTGCAGCGATTCGACCCCTTGTTCCTGGGGAAAGAAGAACCTGGTCCTCTTGGTTGGCGGATGCGTTTAGGGTTATCATCCCTATCGCGTAAAACCAACCAGAGACAACCAACAGCCTCGGATACGGACGGATTACATGTTGGCGACCCCCGCAAACGTCTACAAGGAAACGAATTCCGAATCTGCACCTGGAACGTTAGGTCCCTCAACAGACCAGGTGCAGCTAGACAACTGGTCAACTCTCTGGACTGCTATAAGGCAGACGTTACAGCGCTCCAAGTGCGATGGGCTGGGCCAGGCAAAAAGCGTATGAAAAACTGTGATATCTACTACGGAAACTGCTACAAGGAGAACAAACAACGCTTATTCGGATGCGGATTCGTTATTCTAGGCAGACTCAGGAAAAACGTATTAAGCTTCCAACATGTAAGCGAACGCCTCATAACTGTCCGCATCAAGGCCAATCTCGGCAACATAAATTTAATATGTGCCCACGCCCCCACAGAGGAGAAAGATGACCGACATAAAGACGACTTCTATGATCTCCTAGGCAGAACGTATGCGCAATGTCCCAGCTATGACACCAAAATCCTTCTAGGAGATTTCACTGCGAAGCTGGGTAAGGAAGCGATCATTGAACGGGTCATAGGAAAGCACCACGCCATAAAACAGACTAAGGCTACACCTCCCACACCTCAACATCCATGAGGGGACCTGGCGGTCTTTTGATCAATCGACAATCAATCAAATTGGTCACATTGCGATCGACGGTAGACACTCCTCCAGCATCCTAGATGTCCGAACCTTCCGAGGAGCCAACTTCGACTCGGATCATTACCTTGTTGCAGCCAAGGTACGGATGCGAATTTCCCGGAATCAACGGAGTCGAGTAAGAACACCAAAATTTAACGTCGGAAAGTTGCAATCGCGGGGGACCGCCAGGACCTTCGCCGATCAAGTCTCCCTTAAGCTCTCTCAAGTCCCAACGCAATCTATAGAAACCGTAGAACACCAATGGAGTCGTTGTCAGAACGCCATCAGAGAGGTCGCCTCAGATGTACTCGGTTTCAAGCCACCACCATCGGGAAACCCCTGGTTTGATGACGAATGCAGACAGGCCCATGTAGAATAACAGAATGCATACATCGACGGACGAGAGCTGCCCGCGAGCTCTATGAACAGAAAAGGAGAGAGGAGCATGCGCTTCTGAGAAGAAAAAAGAAGGAGCACGAGAAGCGCGAGATCGAGGAAATGGAGAGATGTTATTGCAGGAACGACGTTGGAAAATGTTACCAAAAAGTAAAACGAACTTGCCAAGGCTATAAAGCCAGAGCAGAGCGCTGCAGGGATGAGTACGGACAACTAGTAGGGGAATCACAGTCGATGCTGAGATTGTGGAAAGACCACTGCTGCAGACTGTATAAGAAGATAGTCGAAATGCCGCCGTCAGGCAGAATGAACTATTCACAATGGACGAAGACATAAGAGAATCCCGTCCACCCAACCAAAACGATGTTAAGATAGCGATATCGAAGCTTAAGTCTTATAAAGCTGCTGGAGCAAACGGACTTCCCGCGGAACATGCACCAACTTATCTGCTAGGTATGGTCGCAAGAATGCATGCCCGATGAATGGAATCTCAGCATCCTTTGCCCGGTCCATAAGATAAGAAAATCCTCTCTGCCATACTATGTAAGCACCTGAAACCGTTCGTGGACAATCTGTTTGGCTCCTACCAGTGTGGATCCAGGCCAGGAAAATCCACGATAGACCAACTATTTACACTACGGCAGATCTTGGGAAAGACCCATGAAATCCAGGTCGACACGCACCATCTTTTTGTCGACTTTAATGCCGCATATGACAGCGTTTATAGAGACGAGCTATATAGAGCCATGTCTTGTGCAGGATGGCTATGGAGAACTCTCGTTGCTCCATTAAGGTCGGAGGTGAACTAACCCACCCCTTCGATATTAAAACAGGCTTTAGACAGGGTGACGCACTGTCATGTGATTTCTTTAAAATCATTCTTGAAAAGATCGTGCGTGACTCTGCGGCCAACACAAGAGGTACGATCTACTTCAAGTCTACACAATTGCTTACCTACGCAGATGATATTGACGTTATTGGACGGACAAAGTGAGACGTCAATCAGGCTTTCGTAAGCATTGAAGCAGAAGCGGCTAAAGTGGGTCTAAGGTAAATGGGGACTAGACCAAATATATGCTGTCATCAAAGTAAGACGCGCAGCACCGACGTCTTGGTCAGAACGTCACTTTCGGCAGCTATATTCTTGAAGCTTCGTCTACCTTGGCTCGACAGTGACAAGCAGCAATGACACCAGCGCTGAGATAAAACGTAGAATAACTCTTACCAACCGCTGCTTCTTTGGGCTCAAGAGGCAATTAAGATATCCCTCTACAAAACCTTAATCATTCCGGGCCTCCTCTACGCCGCTGAGGCTTGGACGTTATCAAAAGCGGATGAAAAGGCTCTTGGGCATTTCGAGGGGAAAATCCTTCGTGCAATCTTTGGTCCCGTTTGTGTAAACGGAGAGTGGAGAAAAAGATTCAACCAAGAACTGTACTGAACTGAACAGCGACATCGGTCTAGTACGACGTCTACGGATACAACGTCTTAGATGGCTGGGCCATGTAGAGTGAATGAACATCACCGCTCTGGCTCGAAGAGTCTTCGACTCCAACCCCGAGGGACGACGCAGCAGAGGACCACCGCATCAAAGGTGGCGCACAGGTGGAAAAGGACCTCAACCAACTGGGCGTGCGGCACTGGAAGAGGCTGGCTAAAGATCGTGCCGGCTGTAGAGGCTTGTTTGTTGAGGCCCTGGTTCACCCCGAACTGTAGCGCCCTAAGTACGTAAGTAAGTGGCAGTTATTGTATTGGGGCCGAGTTTGCGAACTCCAAATGTTGACATATCTCCACGTCTCAAGGTCACCAGAATCCAAATACATGGTTTTTAAAGATATGTATGTATGTATGTGTGTGTGTATGTAATTTTCGCCTCGATTATCTCGATTACCAAAAATGATATTGACATGAGATCGGGTTCATTCGAGGCGTAATTATGCAACTTAGGACTGAGTAAGTTTTCAGCAAACGATCCAGCCGTTTTTTGTAAGAAATTAGATAACTAAAAAATGGGCAAAAATAACTAACAACACGCGGTGTTCCCAAGTGGCAGCGCCGGATCCTGATTTTTTTCGAGGCGGGGCACAAACCAAAAAAATGCCGCCCCCGCCTGTCACTATTTTAACCATTTAACTGATAGGCATAGGCCTATCCCAAAAAACGCCACAACGACCGGCCAAGCGGTTCTCTTTCACTGTTACAGTTTTTCAAAAGAAAAAATTACAATTTTACTCTGCGAGCCTTTTGTTCTGCAAACAAATCTGTAGTCTTGTGATAATCAATCTCATGAGCGGTTCGATTTTCTATCGCTACTATTGCAATAGGAAACGTTCCTGGCTCATCGAAGATCGCAGATAATATTTAATAAGTTCAAGTTTATCAAAACTTCGGTCGCAGCTTGTGGACTTAGTAGGAAGAGTAGAGTAAATTCGCAGAGCAATACAGACATTAGGAACGGCATCCTGCAAATCATGCGTATAGATCTGTTGCAAGAGACTGAGAGCGCTAGCTATTTTTGTGTCTCCAAATAAATGCTCCTTAAAAATGGAGAAATCCTCACAGAATTCAATTGTATTTAAATCTCGCTCGTATTTTCGTCCCAGATCTGCTCCATGCTTCTGCAGTTCCTCAGTGGACGTTTTCAAGACTTCATTACCATTTAGAGATGCTAAATTCAAATTCAACGTGGTGGCACTATCAATCTTGTTTTTAATTTCTGATAAGATGCAATCAAATATCATCATTGTTGCCTTAGTAAAAGGTTTAACTGATCGAAGTGTTTGTGATTTGTCACCATACATCGACATGAATAATTGGCAGTGAGCATATTTATTTTCGGTCGCAAACACGAGTGTGTGTGCATTTATGGAAACTCACCACTGTGCGCACTTCATATGTTCGTTAAAGAGAGCGCACACTTATGGGCACTCTGTTGGGTGGGTTCTGCTTAACGCACATGTGGAGTGCGCACCACTCGCGTTCGTGAGGAGTTGTTTGCAGAATGATAAACATGGAAACATTTCACTTGAACATTTTTTTTATTACTTTCCATTTTTATAATATTTTAGTCTAAGGTGGCTTCATTTTCTATAAAGTCCAAATTAAAAACTTCCAGCAATCGAAATTGCACGCGCATGTGAGCAGTTTATGAGCAATAGATTGTTTAATGTGCGCACATGAGTGTGCGTTTCCTTACCCTGGGTTACATGGAGCGACAGCAAATAGGCGGCTTGATGCCAACAACACGCGGTGTTTCCAAGCGGTTCCCCATCTAAGTACTGACGGTGATCGAAGAGAACCGATACATTACCCATTGTTCGTCTAAGAATCCTACCGCAGCTAACAAAAAGAGCTAATTACCTTGAAATACCTGAACAGATCTTCAAAAATTTTAGCTAAGAATCATTTCGATTGAGTTTGCTTTCAAAAAAAGAAAAAAGCATCATAATCGGTCCATTTGTTCAGGAGTTACGATGCCACAGACAGACACACAGACACCTCAAGCTTAAACCAACCCTCTTTCAGCGTCGGGGGTTTCATTTTTCCCACTGGGAAACTGGGAAGTTAGTCGTGTGGGTCTTGCGGGTCGCACCTAGTTTTTTTTTTTTTTTTTTGTTTTTTGTGCTTTCTAGTGAAGAGTACAAGTTCCATTTTCTGGGGGCTTATCCCGAGTCTAATGTTTCATGCTAACCTGTACAATATAGAGAATGCCGTACGCATACGGTCATTAAGTGTAGGCAGGTATATGCTGATATGGCAATAGCTACGTCATCAGCCTAGGCAATAACATCGTATGCCTTCTTTCTCCAGTTAAGTTAGCAGTTTGCTTGCGACTACGTTCTAGAGAAGGGCGGAGAGGGAGAGGACCACCCTTGTGGAGTGCCTCTGGCAATCGATCTAGCGCTTACTTGGCCACCCCATTTAGATTCATGAGGTTATACTTACTTACTTAGATGGTGCTACAGTCCGTGGTAAACCTGAGCCTCAATTAACAAGCATCTCCAGCTGGCACGGTCTTTGGCCAGCTGTTTCCAGCGCCGCACGTCCAGTTGGTTAAGGTCCCCTTCCACCTGCGTGCGCCACCGTAGATTCGAAGACTCTTCAGGTCGGAGCTGTATTTTACATGCGCTCTACATGGCCAGACCAACTTAGACGCTTCATCCGTAGACGTCGTACCAGGCCGATGTCGCTGTACAGCCCGTACAGTTCTTCCGTTAAATTTTCTCCTCCATACACCGTTTGAACAAACGGGACGACCAAGGACATCCTCATCCGCTTCTGTTAAGGTCCAAGCCTCCGCGCTGAAAAGGAGGACTAGGATGATCAAGGTCTTATATAGTGTAACCTTGGTTACTTCTCAATTGCCTCTTGAGCCCAAAATACCAGCGGTTGGCAAGAGTGATTCAGCGTTTTATCTCAGCGCTGGTGTTGTTGTCGCTGGTCATCAGTGAGCCAAGGTAGACGAATTTCTTGACCACTTTAAAGTTATATCCGCCCATGGTGATGTTCTGGCCAATACGTCGGTGTTGTCCGTCTCTTTTAGATGAAAGCAGATATTTGGTTTTTCCCTCATTAACCTTAAGACCCACCTCAGCCGCTTCTAACTCACTGCTTATAAAGGCCTCATTCACGTCTCGCTGGGTTCGTCCAATCACGTCGGCGTACACAAACAATAGCGTAGACTTGAAATAAGTCGTACCTCTTGTGTTGGCCAGCAACTCTTGCGCGACCTTTTCAAGCAGGATGTTGAAAAAGTTGCATGACAGCGCGTCACCTTGCCTAAATCCTTTTTTAACATCAAAGGTCTTGGTTTGCTTGTTACCGACCTTATGGAGCAGCGAGAATTCTCCATTGTCATCCTGCACAGTTTGGTATTGGTCTTCTCCAAGATCTGCCGTAGCGTAAGGCTTATATGCGATTTTAAGGAGACTTATTCCCCTATAGCTAGCGCAGTTATAGGGGTCTCCTTTCTCATGGACCGTACCTGCAAATGAGATGGTGCATGCACCTTACCAGCTCATCTCCAGTCGCCTTAAGAAGCTCAGGAGACAGGCCGTTTTCGCTCGCGGCTTTATTAGACTTAAGTCTCGATATCGCTATTTTGACTTCGTCTAGGTCGGGTGGATGGAATTCTCTTACATCGTCGTCCATTACGAACGGATTGTTCTGCCTGGCAGCGGTATCTTGTCGGTCATCGCCGTTATACAGTCTGCAGAAGTGGTCTTTCCAAATCCTCAACATCGACTGCGCTTCTACTACCTACAGCGCTACAGGCCGCCGCTCTGGCTTTGTAGCCATTCGTTCGTTCGCCGTTCGTTCGTTTTACCTTATTGTAAAACTTCCGGGCGTCATTCCTGCGAGAGCATCTCTCCATCTCAAGCTTTCCATAGTCCCTTTTCTTTCTTCTGAAAAGCATGTGCTCCTCTCTTCTCTTCTGCTCATAGATTTCGCGAGCAGCTCTCATCCGTCGTTGCAGCGTCGCTTTATATGCTACTGCATGGGCTTGTTCGCATTGTTCATCGAACCAGGGGCTTCTAGTTGGTGACGGTTTAAAACCCAGCACCTCCTACTCTATTGTTTGTGCTGCTTTGGGCGGATTTTGAGAGAGACTGGAGGAAACACGATCGGCAAAGATTCTGGTAGTCTCTTGCGATTGTAACTTTCCGACGTCAAACTTACGTTGTCCTACTCGACTCCTAAGTATTCTTGATATTCTCATTCGAAAACCTTGGCTACAACAAGGTAGTGGTCCGAGTCGATGTTGGCTCTCCGAAGGTTCGTACGTCAAGAATACAGGAGGTGTGTCTGTCATCGATCGTAATTTAATCAATCTGGTTGGTGGTCGATTGATCAAGAGACCGCCAGGTATCCTTGTGGATGTTGAGATGGGGCAATCGTGTGCTTGCTACAATGAGGTTACGCCTCGTTAGGAAATCGATTAGCCATGAGGTTGTGGTATAGGAAATACGAAAATTGTAAGATTCCCTTTCAGCAGGTCTTTAGAGAGAAAAGAAATAATATTGTCAAGCCGCCAGAGGCTGTAAATATTAAATAGGCGTTTCATAACCTCAAAATCCCCGTAAAAATCTCATTTAAAACTTAGTTTTGTTTACACGTATCCCATCAATTCAATTCAAATCGCACTAAAGACCAAATAAAATCGTTTCAATAGTAAACTGGGTTTTAATTGACTCATCGACCATCAATTAGCTACAGATACTCAACAGCAAAAAAAAAAGGAAAAAATCCAACAGCACAACCTCTACCGTAATCTACTCGTATCTATTCTCAATAAGTATTCATCCCGACCACAATGTGTGTTTTTTTGTTCCGATTAATCGAAATCGTTTAATCGCGATAGACAAACGAATCTATGTACATCAAGACTCGTACAAATCTACCGTTAATTACTATCTATCGCTATTCGACAAATCTCAAACACCTGTTTCTCGACAAAGTATAGTATTGCATGCACAGTATCTTTCACAAGCGAAATTGCACATACGAGTAAGCGATCGCACGTGTGTGAGTCGATATGATAGATACTTATTTCCATATGCAAATCACATATACATATGTATATGCTTCGGGGAACGGCGCCATATTTTAATTTGAAATCGATTTAGTTTGATAGAAACCAGAGGAACGAGTATAGCCCCCACTAAGTATCGGTGTATACCTACCTAGTGCCGCGCATTTTCTGATGAGGAAGGCAGCATTTAAGGCAACAGGTGTCTATAGTTGGTTTCAGTACAAACACACATGCATACACGTGAGCCAGTTGTGGGCTGATTCATTTTCATCCATACTCGACCCATACGACCACTTGGGATAGACGACGATAAGCTACATCTAGGACACGGGCATATGGTTAGCAACTGAGGTTTCATTTTTGCTTTTTTTGTCGTGAATTCCATTCGTCAGCCCCAGGGCAAGGTATCAGACAGAAGGGGGGGGGAGGGAAAAAAAGTATCTAAATGGCGATAAAGAATATTGATTAAATGTTGAGATTAGATATTTTGTGGTTTTCTTCTCGTATTGACCGTCCATCTACCAATACCAACGCTAGACGAACCGTAGTGCATACATATCCATATCTATTCCAAATACTAGATAGTTCCATCGTCATCATCTCTGATTCCGCACCGCATGGTGTGTGACACTATACACGCATATGTGTGTGTGGCGAGATATAATACAGAAATAGAATTCTGGTTAGAATGAAATAGAAGCAAGAAGATACGGAACCCAACCGAGGAAAATGAAGCACAAATGAAGCATTTTCCGGTCCTGTCTACCTACACACAAGTACAATATACATACCTATGTATCTATCTAATAATCGACGTGGCAAGTAAGTATGATGACAAAACCAACTTGTCAATACAGGTGAGTGTAATTCAATATCGAAAAAGTAAAATCTAGTTCTTAACGAATGCTGACTATATCTACCCGCCCGAGGGACAGGGCAGAAGGCCGGCACTCAGCCAGGCAATTTGAATGACGTATCTACGAGTATACTCGTATATATGTACGTGTGGATCCATAGAGAGCCTGATTGTGTATGCCAAACAGGTAAGTCATTGGATGGTTTTATACGAATTCCAGTAGTGTGTTACAAGTATCTACCATCGAAGACGACACAAGTCAGAAAACGCGATTCACGAGCTAGTGAGGTATGAAATACTAACCATTTACTGGGATACTCGTACATGTACAGGAATTCGCATCCGTGACGATCGTGTAAGGAACGATCGTTATGTGCAAATGCAACATAATATCGCAGTAACGACCGCACCATCCAGCAGCTACCAAAAAGGACTAATTGAACGAGTGCCCATTAAATGGCACTTTGACGTTCCATGTTCTGCCTACGAGCCTAACACACTATTGGATTCGAGATCGAGAGAGATTTATGACCCGGCATTAAATGCTTGACATCTTTTACGCTCTGATTCGTTTTATCAGCGCTGCACATTTGAATGATGTCAGAACAGAACGCGGGGTCGCCCTCGCCCGGAGATTATCGAAAACCGAAAATCCTAATCACCTTCAGCCGGCTCCCTATAGTATCTATCTCCTATCGCGAGCTACACTTTAACACAGTCGTTAAAAGCAATTCTCGTTGTATGCGATACACATTTTCCTTAGTCGATCGTGACCTATGACCTATGGCAAACTATCAGCGTCACACCCCGATAATGGGAATACATATTCAATTCAAATTTATTTTCTTCCTCATTCCAGTCTTTTCCAAGACTCACGGTTCGCTGCGCTATCAGCTGAACTTTAAACACCGAACCGTACACATTCGATTTTCGAACACATAAAAACGAACGAACTGCCGACCGAACGTACTGAATTGTTTTGGTTATCGCTGACAATGAAGTCATTTATTATACTCGCACTGAAGTTTCGGGATACGAGAACTGGAACTGGTATTTGGCATTTAATGACAATTTCGTCGAGAGATAAATATTTGCTTAATTGTTTTTCTTGGCCAATGTTTGAGTTAATAAGACGATTGCGGGAGACATTAACGCCATGACAGTGATGGGGAATGACTTTATGGGTCAGCGGCTGTTCACGACGAATTTGTTATTCACTTTTCGACTGATAACGGCCGGGAGCTTGATGTTATTCAGTAGCGTAAATAGATGTTTTATCGAAATTGATAAAGACTTTTTCATACTTACTTACTTATCAGGCCTGCGATCCATGGAGGATCTGAGCCTGAGCTATAGCTGCCTTCCATCCTTGACGGTCCCGGGCACGCTGCTTCCAGTTGTCAAGACCAAGATGTCTTACATCCGCGATTACTTGGTCTTTATACCGGAGGTTCGGTCTTCCTCTTCTTCTCGAACCAGGAGGCTCGGAGTCGAAGACCCTCTTAGCTGGAGCGTTGTTGTACATGCGCTCGATGTGGCCGAGCCAGTGTAGTCGACGGATCCTTGCCTTCCGGATTACATCCACATCTTGGTACAGCTCATAGAGTTCGCGGTTGTGTCTTCTTCTCCATTCACCTTCCTCACAGACAGGACCAAATATCCGGCGCAGAATTTTTCTTTCGAAAGAACTCAAAATCAGCTCCGCTGTCCTGCTTATTGTCCAGCTTTCGGCTCCGTACAGCAAGACTGGCAGAATGAGCGTTTTGTAAAGCATGACTTTGGTCTTTCGAGTGAGGAGTTTTGACCCCAGTTGTTTGGACAAGCCGAAGTAGCAGCGGTTGCCAAGGGCGATTCTATGCCGGATCAGCACTGTGGTGTCATTTGTGGAATTTACGTTTGCCCCGAGGTAGACAAACTCCTTAACTATCTCGAAATTGTAGCTGTCAATTGTTATATTTTATCCCAGGTGGTGAGCGACGTATTTCGTTTTGTCCTCATTGATCTTTAGACCAACTCGTTTCGCCTATTCTTCAATCGCCCTGAATGCTTCCAAAATGCCACGGCGAGAACACGCGATGATGTCGATATCATCCGCGTATCCTAGCAGCTGGATGGACTTGTAGAAGATAGTGCCTTCCCTGTTGACGCCTGCCCGTCGCACTATCTGCTCAAGCACCAGGTTGAAGAAGTCACATGACAGTGCATCTCCTTGCCGAAATCCGGTCCATGTTTCGAATGGTTCCGAGGTCCTAGAATTGAGTTGCACGGTGCATCGCGTGTTTTTTAGCGTGGCGGGACACAACTGGATCAGTTTTACCGGGATCCCGAATTCGGCCATCGCCCCAAACAGTTCTTCACGATGAATGCTGTCGTATGCGGCTTTGAAATCGATGAAAAGATGGTGTGTATCGATTCGTAACTCGCTGGTCTTTTCCAGGATTTGTCGAAGTGTGAAAATTTGGTCTATAGTTGGTTTGCCGGGCCGGAAGCCGCACTGGTAGCTGCCGATTAGTGCGGTGCAAAATGGTTTTAGTCGTTCACACAATACGCTGGACAGGATCTTGTATGCGACATTGAGCAGGGATATACCTCTATAGTTCTTGCAAGAGGTAGGATCGCCTTTTTTATGGATGGGACATATAGAGCTGGTATTCCAGTCGTCGGGCATGTTTTCATCTTCCCAAATTCTGCAGATGATCTGGTGCATGCTCCCTACCAGAACATCGCCGCCAGCCTTGAAGAGCTCTGATGGCAGGCTACTCAGCTTCTGAATGGCTGTGCCGACTTCTTCGATCCTGGGTGGGAGGACTACTTCAGCGGCTGGAGTTGGGATTTCTTCGGTCCCTACCACTCTCTCTTGGTCATGCTCGTTAAGCGGCTGCTGGAAGTGCTGCTTAAATACATCCACTATTCCCTGCGGGTCGGTGACAACATTACCCACGCAGTTTCGAAGAGCCAGGGTGCCCTTTTTGAAGCCTCCTGCAAGGCCTTTGGCTTTCTTGTAAAAGGCTCGTATTTTATGTTTATCCCTAGACTCCTCGATATCCTTGAGTCGGGAGGCTGCGAAGATTCTTTTCTTTTGTCGCAGTAGTTTTTTCTCCTCCCTTCTTCTGGCTCGGTACTCTTCTTGCGCTGCCCTGGTTTTCATATTTCTTTTTATTTTTATTTCAATCTATGGTGCACGATGTAACGATGTATCATTTAATTGATTCACCAGTTGGAACATTTCGTGACCAAACTCACAATATTGTGCAGCCACTTCAAGGAAGTGGTAACAGGTACATAACTGCGTAATCGAATCTGAAATTGGCAGTGAATTCTACTCCGAATTATTCAAGTGACGTTCGAGAAGTGGGACAGAAGTACGTGATATTATCGGGGTCTAGAGGTCTTGCCTTAGTAACGATGACTTAACTTCCTCCTCCTCTAAGAAGGAGGGAGTGCTATTGATCCTAGTTCATAGCTATAAACTGTATAGACCTTACTCAACGGAAGTCCAAAAATTAGATATTTCATCTGCATAGGAAAGTCACTAGTTCTCTTAGAAATATTTGATCGTGGGGATTCCTCCAGGGTGGATGAATTGACCCCTTCTGTTTGTTCTTATATAGAGTGGGCCAAAAACAAGTTTCTTTTTAAAAATGCAATAAAATGAGAAAACTCAATTGTTTCCATGTATTATGGCTTTATTGGGTGCTAAAGGGGTGCGAACATATGAAGGCACAAGCACCGACACTCCAGCCTCTGTCTGCCAACTCCTACTCTTCCCTCCACGAGGTGGCTCCTGCGTGCCTAGTACCTCAACTGTAGATCGGATGGACTCCTTAGTAAGGTTGGGGGGGCAGCAAACGACAGAGGGGGAGAGTCTGAGCCGCCACCAGGCTCCTTCTTCGGGACGGCGGCGGAAGAATTCCCAAGATGGAGTCAACGGCGGCGCCCACGGTACGAGCGAGAAAAACTACATGGTGAACGCCTTATTTCGGGCTACTACAACATATTTGGAGTTCAGGCCGATAAGAAACGGCACAGCCGGCCCTTTCTTCTTTGGGTAAGTAAGAAACTGGTCCTCCAGGTTGGGCGTTTCGCCCTATCACGTAAAACAAATATTTGTTCAGAGACAACCAATAGCCTTGGATATGGCCGTCTAAAAGGAAACGAATTCCGGATCTGCGTCTGGAACGTTAGGTCCCTCAACAGACCAGGTGCAGCCGGACAACTGGTCAACTCTTAGGACTGCTATAAGGCAGACATCACCGCGCTCCAAGAAGTACGATGGGATGGGCCAGGCAAAAAGCGGATGAAAAACTGTGATATCTACTACGACAACTGCTTCAGAAAAAATAAACAACGCTTATTCGGATGCGGATTTGTTATTCGAAGCAGACTCAGGAAAAAAGTGTTAAGCTTCCAGTCGTCATAACTATCCCCAATAAGGCCAATCTCGGCCATATAAGCTTAATATGTGTCCCGGCCCCCACAGAGGAGAAAGACGACCGACATAGAGATGACTTCTATGATCTCCAAGACAGAACATATGCCCAATGCCCCAGCAATTGATACCAACATCATTCTAGGAGATTTCAATGCGAAACTGGGTAAGGAAGTTATCTTTGAACGAGTCATAGGAAAGCACAGCCTTCACAACACCAGGTCAGAAAACAGACTAAGGCTAGACTCCAACCCCGAGGGACGACGCAGCAGCGGACGACCGCATCTAAGGTGGCGCGAACAGATGGAAAGGGATCTCAACCAACTGGGCGTGCGGCACTGAAAGCAGCTGGCCTAAGATCGTGCCAGCTGGAGAGGCTTGTTGGTTGAGGCCTTGCTTCATCCCGAACTGTAGCGCCATCTAAGTAAGTAGGTACTATGGCTTTATTGGTAAAAACAAATACTTACTTTTTTACTTAGGTGGCGCTACAGTCCGTGGTGAACCTGGACCTCAACCAACAAGCGTCTCCAGCTGGCACGGTCTTTGGCCAGCTGTTTCCGGCGCTGCACGCCCATTTGGTTAAGATCCCCTTCCACCTGCGTGCGCCACCGTAGATGCGGCCGTCCTCTGCCGCGCCTTCCTTCCGATGTGGATTCAAAGGCTCTTTGGGTCGGAGCTGTATTTTTCATGCGCTCTACATGGCCCAGCCACCTTAGGAGCTGTATCCGTAGACGTCGTACCAGGCCGATGTCCATACACCGTTTAAACAAATGGAACCGTAGATATAGCGGAGAATTTTCCTCTCGAAACGACCAAGGGTATCTTCACGCGCTTTTGTTAAGGTCCAAGCCTCTGCGCCGTGTGTCACCTTGGTTTTCCGAGAGAGGGCTCTACTTCTCAATTGCCCCTTGAGCCCAAAGAAACATCGGTTGGCAAGAGTGATTCTGCGATTTATCTCAGCGCTGGTGTTGTTGCCGCCGGTCATCAGTGAGCCAAGGTAGACGAATTCCTTGACCACTTCAAAGTTATATCTGTCCACGGTGACGTTCTGGCCAATACGTCGGTGTTGGCCGTCTCTTTTTGATAAAAGCAGATATTTGGTCTTACCCTCATTAACCTTAAGACCCATCTTAGCCGCATCTACCTCAATGCTTACAGAGGTTTCATTGACGTCTGCTGTGTCCGCCCAATCACGTCAATGTCGTCGGCGTATGCAAGCAATTGCGTAGACTTGAAATAAATCGTACCTCTCGTGTTGGCCAGCGACTCTTGCACGATCTTTTCAAGCACGATGTTGAAATAGTTTGCATGACAGCGCGTCTCCTTGCCTAAATCCTTTTTTAACATCAAAGGCGTCAGTTTGCTCATTACCGACCATAATGGAGCAGCGAGAATTCTCCATTGTCATCTTGCACAGTCGGACGAGTTTGGCAGTGATGTTAAAACTAGACATGGCTTTGTATAGCCATGTCATATGCAGCCTTGAAGTCGACGAAAAGGTGGTGAGTGACGATTTAGTATTCCTAGGTCTTCTCCAAGAAGGAGCATGGGCTCGGACATACAGGGTAAAGTTGTTGATTGCTCTCAACCTGGCGAGATGCCAGCAACGATCCCTGTTTAAATGCCCGGGTCAAGTTGACATACGGCCTCCTCGCGGCGCCCTCTGGATAGCCTCTTCGACAACCGTTGGGAGGTGAACAAACGTATGCAGCGAAAAAAACCCCGACCAGAATGGCGGTTGTGCGGCGGGCTAACAATCCGCCCACGTAAAAAAACCCAAAGTTATGAATGAGCAAGATGCCTCGGATACACGGACGGATACTCGACGACGACAACGCACGAAAAAGGAACACGATTTGCGAGTATGCTCCTGGAATGTCAGAACCCTGTGCACTCCCGGAGCTGCTCATAAACTAGAAGGAATCCTCACGCAGTACAAGGCGGATATTACTGCGGTCCAGGAAATACGCTGGATAGGAAACGGTATGATTAGGAAGAAAAATTGCGACATTTATTACAGCTGTCACAAAAGGTTGCACTTACTGGGATGCGGATTTGTCGTGGGAAAGCGGTTAAGGTCGAAGGTCATCGACTTTAAACCTATAAGTGATCGCCTGGCTGTGATCCGCATCAGAGGCAGATTTTATAACATCAGCCTTATATGTGCACACGCCCCTACCGACGAGGCTGAAGACCCTATCAAGGAGGACTTCTATGACCTCCTGGACAACGCCTACGGAGCTTGTCCGGAGTACGATGTAAAAATCGTGCTCGGGGACTTCAACGCCAAAATCGGAAAGGAAAACACCCTTGGCGGAGTGATCGGAAAGCACAGCCTCCACGATACAACAACAGATAACGGCTTCCGACTCGCTGACTTTGCGACAGCTCGTAATGCGGTGATAAGTAGCACAAGATTCCCTCGCAAGCGAATCCACACAGCAACGTGGCGATCGCCGGATGGTCGAATCGGCAGCCAAATCGACCATGTGCTCATTGACGCAAGGCACTCGTCAAACATCCTGGATGTGCGAACAGAGGGGCAAATGTCGACTCTGACCACTTCCTCGTAGCAGCAAGATTCAGAGCTCGACTGTCCAATGTCAGAAAGCTGCACCAGCCCATCAGGAGGAGGTTCGACATTGGGCGCCTGAGCACACCGGAGGTTGCCAGAGTCTACAGGGAGCAGCTGAGCGAAAGACTCTACGGTATGCCTACGTCGAACACAAATGCCAATAATATGTGGCTGCATTGCCGCTCAGCCATTCAGGAAGTAGCCGAAACCACCTTAGGATACCTACCACCCCCGACAAGAAACCCGTGGTATGATGGCGAGTGTGAGCAGAAAAAGGCAGCAACCGACGAGGCATACCAAAAGGCGCTGCAGAGGAAAACCAGGGCAGCGCGAGAAGAGTACCGAGCCAGAAGAAGGGAGGAGAAGAAACTACTGCGACAAAAGAAAAGAATCTTCGCAGCCTCCCAGCTCAAGGATATCGAGGAGTCTAGGGATAGACATAAAATACGAGCCTTTTACAAGAAAGCCAAAGGTCTTGCAGGAGGCTTCAAAAAGGGCACCCTGGCTCTTCGAAACTGCGAGGGTAATCTTGTCACCGACCCGCAGGGAATAGTGGATGTATTTAAGCAGCACTTCCAGCAGCTGCTTAACGAGCATGACCAAGAGAGAGTGGTAGGGACTGAGGAAATCCCAACTCCAGCCGCTGAAGTAGTCCTCCCACCCAGCATAGAAGAAGTCGGCACAGCTATTCAGAAGCTGAAGAACAACAAGGCCGCAGGCTCAGATGGCTTGCCATCAGAGCTCTTCAAGGCTGGCGGCGATGTTCTGGTAGGGAGCATGCACCAGATCATCTGCAGAATTTGGGAAGATGAGAGCATGCCCGACGACTGGAATACCAGCTCTATATGCCCCATCCACAAAAAAGGCGATCCTACCTCTTGTAAGAACTATAGAGGTATATCCCTGCTCAATGTCGCATACAAGATCCTGTCCAGCGTATTGTGTGAACGTCTAAAACCATTTTGCACCGCACTAATCGGCAGCTACCAGTGCGGCTTCCGGCCCGGCAAATCAACTATAGACCAAATTTTCACACTTCGACAAATCCTGGAAAAGACCAACGAGTTTCGAATCGATACACACCATCTTTTCATCGATTTCAAAGCCGCATACGACAGCATTCATCGTGAAGCACTGTTTGGGGCGATGGCCGAGTTCGGGATCCCGGTAAAACTGATCCAGTTGTGTCGCGCCACGCTAAAAAACACGCGATGCACCGTGCAACTCGGTTCTAGGACCTCGGAACCATTCGAAACATGCACCGGATTTCGGCAAGGAGATGCGCTGTCATGTGACTTCTTCAACCTGGTGCTGGAGCAGATAGTGCGACGGGCAGGCGTCAACAGGGAAGGCACTATCTTCTACAAGTCCATCCAGCTGCTAGGATACGCGGATGATATCGACATCATCGCGTGTTCTCGCCGTGGCATTGTGGAAGCATTCACGGCGATTGAAGAACAGGCGAAACGAATTGGCCTTAAGATCAATGAGGACAAAACGAAATACATGCTGTCAAGCAAAAACCAATCCGTCGCTCACCACCTGGGACAAAACATAACAATTGACAGCTACAATTTCGAGGTAGTTAAGGAGTTTGTCTACCTCGGGGCAAACGTAAATTCCACAAATGACACCACAGTGGAGATACGGCATAGAATCGCCCTTGGCAACCGCTGCTACGTCGGCTTGTCCAAACAACGGGGGTCAAAACTCCTCACTCGAAAGACCAAAGTCATGCTTTACAAAACGCTCATTCTGCCAGTCTTGCTGTACGGAGCCGAAAGCTGGACGATAAGCAGGACAGCGGAGCTGATTTTGGGTTCTTTCGAAAGAAAAATTCTGCGCCGGATATTTGGTCCTATCTGAGAGGAAGGTGAATGGAGAAGAAGACACAACCGCGAACTCTACGAGCTGTACCAAGATGTGGATGTAGTTCGGAAGGCAAGGAGCCGTCGACTACACTGGCTCGGCCACATCGAGCGCATGGACATCAACGCTCCAGCTAAGAGGGTCTTCGACTCCGAGCCTCCTGGTTCGAGAAGAAGAGGAAGACCGAACCTCCGGTATAAAGACCAAGTAATCGCGGATGTAAGACATCTTGGTCTTGACAACTGGAAGCAGCGTGCCCGGGACCGTCAAGGATGGAAGGCAGCTATAGCTCAGGCTCAGATCCTCCATGGATCGCAGGCCTGATAAGTAAGTAAGTAAGTAAGGTCTTCTCCAAGATCTCCGGCAGTATAAATATTTGGTCTACTGTGGACTTTCCTGGCCTGAAACCACACTGATAAGAGCCGATCAGATTATCCACAAACAGTTCCAGGCCTTCACACAATACGGCAGAGAAGATCTTATATGCGATGTTAAGGAGACTTATTCCCCTATAGTTGGCACAGTTATAGGGGTCCCCTTTCTTATGGACCGGGCAAATGATGCTGAGATTATATTCGTCGAGCATGCTTTCCTCCGACCATACCTTGCAGATGAGATGGTGCATGCACCTCACCAGCTCATCTCCAGCCGCCTTAAAAAGCACAGCAGTCAGGCCGCCTGCGCCCGCGGCTTTATATGACTCCATATCGCTATATTGACTTCCTCTAGGCCGGGTGGACTGAAATCTGTTACATTGTCGTCCATTACGAATGGCTCGTTATGCCTGGTATCTTGTCAACCATCGCCGTTATACAGTCTGCAGAAGTGGTCTTTCCAAATCCTCAGCATCGACTGCGACTCTACTACCAGTTCTCCATTTTCATCCCTGCAGGGCGCCGCGCTGGCTTTTTTTTTTTTTGCTTTATTGTAAAACTTACGGGCGTCATTCCTGCGGAAGCATCTCTCCATCGCCTCGACCTCACGCTTTCCGTGTTCTATCTTCTTTCTTCTGAGAAGCGTGTGTTCCTCTCTTCTCTTCTGCTCGTAGGCTGCGCGAGCAGCTCTCGTCCGTCGTTGCAGCGTGGCTTTATATGCCTCTTGTTTTGCTGCATGAGATTGTTCGCATTGTTCATTGAACCAGGGGCTTCTAGGTGGTTTGAAACCCAGCACCTCTGAGGCAGCGTCTCTGACGGCGCTCTGGCAATGCGCCCATTCCTTCTCTATACACGATCGGAAAAGATTCTGGCAGTCTTTTGGATTGTAGCTTTCCGACGTTCCGACGTCAAATTTACGTTGCCCTACTCGACTCCTAAGCATTCTTGATATTCTCATTCGTACCTTAGCTATAACAAGGTAGTGGTCCGAGTCGATCTTGGCCCCTCTGGAGGAGTGTCTGGCGTCGATCGCAATGTGGTCAATCTGGTTGGTGGCTGATTGATCAAAAGACCGCCAGGTACCCTTGTGAATGTCGAGATGGGGGAATCGTGTGCTTGCTTCAAGCAGGTTACGCCCCGTTACAAAATCGATTAGGCTAAGTCCGGTCTCGGATGTGGTGTTATGGAGGCTGTGCTTTCCTATGATCGACTCAAATATGTCCTATTTGCCCAGTTTTGCATTAAAATCTCCTAGAACTATTTTCGTGTCGTAGCTGGGGCATTGGGCATAGGTTCAGTCTAGAAGATTGTAAAATTCTTGTTTGAGTTGATCGTCCTCTTCTTCCATTGGGTCGTGAGCGCATATTAAGCTAATGTTTCCAAATTTAGCTTTGATGCGGATTGTTATGCGGCGTTCGCTTACATCCCGGAAGCTTAAGACTTTTTGTCGGAGTCTTCCTCGAATAACGAATCCGCACCCGAATAGGTGTTGTTTGTTCTCCTTGTAGCAGTTCCCGTAGTAGATGTCGCAGTTTTTCATACGTCTTTTGCCTGGTCCATCCCATCGCACATCTTGGAATGTGGTTATATCTGCTTTATAGCAGTTGAGGGTTTGCTCCAATCGATCGCCTGCACCCGGTCTGTTAAGGGACCTCACATTCTAGGTGCAGACTCTCAAGTCCGTTAGTCATTTGCAGGGGTCGTCAGCTTTGTATCCGTCCGTATCCGAGGATGGTGATTGCTTCTGAACAAGTGGGTATATGCGTGATAGGGATGTTACCCGTAAGCAAAACCCCCAACCTGGAGGGCCAGGTTCCTCTTTGCCCAGGAACTAGGGGTTGGATCGCTGCGCAAATTGGTTCACTACCTGGCGGGTGCCAGGTTAGCTATCCAGGGGGGGGGCCACGCGGAGCCTGGGTGTCAACTTGGATTGAGCAGGGACAGAGATCGAAGCTGGCGTTTGCCATGTCAAACGCGATCAACTTCTTTGCTCTGTTTGCTCGCTCCCTCCCCTAGTTCCTGTTGTATGTATGTTTGTTGGCCGAGCTTCTCTCAATCACCCATGTTGTGTTGGACTCTCCATATGGACTGCTTAAGACGTAATGTGAGTTTGGAACTCTCGTTAAATAGAAGATCTGTACCTCAAGTTATCCCAAGATTTAAAGGCGATATCCTTGATTAGCCAAGGCAGCTGAGAAAGTGTAGAGCAGAGAGTGCCCATTTTCCGTTAGTGCCCGGCGCTAACTTTCTGTAAAAAATAATATAACAAGTGAACCTCTTAGGGTGAGAACCTAGCTTAAGCATTGTGACTGCCTGCTGATTAGCATTACAAAACAATAACTAAACACTATTGGTTACCAACCATAGCAGCCTCCATCGCTCGTCGGGCAAACATGTGGCAATAGTGAACGTGTGGTCCAGCAAACTGTTAAAGCAATTACCCAAATAACCAACCGATCTCTCCTCCATTCCGTAACTAATTACACATCTAAGAATCATCCATTCAATCCCTAATGACAAACCCACTCACTACGCAAAGCATACTGCATCCAACCAGACTCAGACTCCAATAGGCAACTATAAGAAGAAACAATGATAAATGGCCTGGTCGGACACTTGTACAACATTGTTAGGTTTCAGGAAATTAACAAATTGTTGTTTCCCAAATGATTCTCTTTATGAATTCTCTTAATGAATTTGCATTCCTTGCTGTGGTGGTGGGCGTTAACAACTGACTCGTGTATCTCTAGTATTCGGAGTTTGATTGTTGGAGTGATGCTATGTACACTGTGGGGATATGTCCGCTTGAAGATTTATGAGGCGCCTATAAATAGGTTCCTAGTTCGTGGGAGTTGTTAGAATGCTACAAGTCAACATGGTAATGGTGTCAATTGGCAGAACCGCATGATCACACCTACTTTACGACATTAGAATAGCTGTATTTGGTCATTAGTAATGTGATTTTGAATACTGAGGGCTAAGTAAGGCCACTCAAGATGGGGAGCAAGTGTAAATGAATACTAGGCATCACGTAATTACAATTAATTATAAGTAAAACGTTGGATGATACGAAGAATTTTCCACAAGCAAGGGAGCTACGCTTAACTACATTACCAGATACCTTCCCAATTGTCACTGATGTCCATAAAAATGTTGTGCCATTTCTGGCAAGAATGCCGCCACTCAACCTTATTAGCTTGATCTTGTAAATAGAACAGCTTCAATCCCATTTGCGACATTTACTACGGCGACTCTTATAGGGAGAAAGGACAACGATTGTTCGGATGCGTATTTGTTGTTCGAGGTGGACTAAGCCAAAAAGTTCTAAGCTTTAAGCATGTAAGCGAACGCCCCCACGGAAGACAAGGATGAATCCGCCAAAGATGAGTTCTACGATCGCCTAGATAGAACGTATGCCCAATATCCCACCTATGAAATCAAAATTGTACTAGGAGACTTCAATGCTAAGCTGGATAAGGAAAGCATCTTTAAACGAGTCATCGGCAAACATAGCCTACACGACACCACATCCGATAACGGACACAGGCTGATTGATCTTGCTACGGGACGAAATGTCCTTCTAGCCAGTACGCGCTTCCCGCACCTTGATATACACAAAGGCATCTCCTCCACCAAGTAACCAAGACGCGCCTACGGATATCTCGAACGCAGCGATGTAGAGTACAAATGAAAAGTTATGACGTCGGAAAGCTACTATCGCCAGGAACCGCTCGTGCTTTTGCCGATCGCGTCTCCCTTAAGCTCTCCAATACACCTGAATCCTCCACGCTATCAATAGAACAGCAGTGGAGCATTTGCACACAAGCCCTGAAAAGCTCTGCATCCGAAGTTTTGGGTTTCAAGGCTCCACCACGAAGAAACACCTGGTTCGATGACGAGTGCAGGAGGATTCACACAGTGAAGCAGGATGCATATAAAGCCTCGCTGCATAAATGAACAAGAGCAGTTTGTGAGGAGCAATAGCTTCTCAAAAGAAAGAAGAAAGAGCACGAGAAGCGCGCGATTGAGGATTTGGAGGGGTATTACTGTAGGCGTAACGTTCGAAAGTTTTATCAGCAGATAAAGCGAACATACCAAGGTTATAAGGCCTGAACCCTGAACGGAAGCCTGCAGGGATGAGAACGGGCGATTCGCCGTCGATGCTGAGAATATGGAAAAACTACTTCTGCAAAAAAGGATCTAGGCAGGGCGATGCGCTGTCGTGTGATTTCTTCAACATCGTATTAGAAATTAACTCCTTGCATACGCGGATGACATTGACATAATCGGAAGAACACAGCGAGATGTCTATGAGGCGTTTGTGAGAATTGAGATAGAGGCGGCGACCGACGTCTTGGCCAGAACGTTTGTATTGGCAGATATAAGTTCGAGGTAGTTAAGGACTTCGTCTACCTTGGCTCCGCAGTGACCTGGAACAACGACATCAGTTCCGAAATCAAACACAGATTCACTCTTGCCAATCGCTGTTTCTTTGTGCTCAGGAGGCAATTGAGTAATAGAGCCCTCTCCCGAAGTTGACTCTTTGTAAGACCCTTATCATCCCGGTCCTGCTGTAAGGCGCAGAAGCATGGCCAATATAAAAAGCGAATGACGAAGCCATTGGTCGGTGCGAAAGGAAGATTTTGTGTGTTATTTTCGGGCCTATAAACACAGGCGGGGGATGGAGGAAAAGATTCAACCACGAACTTTACGGGCTGTACAGCAACATGAGTCTAGTCAGGCGTCTACGGATTCAAGAGCGAGTGGACACCGCAGCTCCAGCCCGGAGAGTAATTGAATCGAACTCTGAGGTTACTCTATGGTTACCTTCCTTGCTCGTTCGGTAGTATTTTCTTTGTAGGTTAATTTCCCGACCAGCAGCCAAGATATTTGGCACTAGAAGAATAGGTTAGACTGGTACTGAGTAGAGTGATTGGACATGTGTCCGGGATCTTGTGCTTTCTAGTGAAGAGTATAAGTTCCATTTTCTGGGGGTTTAATTCGAATCCATTATTTTGAACCCACCTGCACAATATGGAGAATGTCCTTTAGTGTAGGCAGGTATGACATGGCAATAAGAACGCCATCGGAAAGTAACTCACCAATCAGCTTTTAGATTTTCTAGCCCTTCCGTAATTGCTTTCGATGCGACGTTGTGGAAGGTCCCCTTTATGTCAAGCAAGGCTACTAAGGCGTATTCTTTGAGGTGGGCTGATCTTTAAATTTTCCTCACCAATGTGTACAAGGCAGTTTCAACCGATTTCAGTCTTGGGAATGAAAAGCACACTTGCAGACTTCCACTTTTCTGGTATGACTAGACCAGATTTTTTGCTTTTCTATTAAAACAGTCCAATGTGGTCAATATGATCAGGGGTTATTCAAAACTCCATATTTAAATTGAGTAAATGGTATGTATGTTGGCGTTACAGCCCATGAAGGACCTGAGCCGAGCTTCTCTCTCAATCACCCATGTTGTGTGTGTTTTCATTTTCCCATAGGTGAAAGGGACCTACAGTTTATTGCCGGTTCCGAACGGCGAATTTCGAGAAGCTTTTCATGACAATTTTACTACATGGGGTTTTGTCAGAGCCCAGCTGAGGAGAAACACCGTGAAAAACACGTTCGATGGCATGGCTGTGTCGGGATTCGATCCCGTGTCATCGGCGTCAGAGGCCAACACACTACCCACTGCGCCACGGTGCTCTCAGGGAATAGTGGATGTATTTCAGCAGCATTTCCAGCAGCTGCTTAACGGGCAAATCCCAACTCCAGCCGCTGAAGTAGCCCTCCCACCAAGCATCGAAGAAGTCGGCACAGCTATTCAGAAACTGAAGAACAACAAGGCCGCAGGCTCGGATAGTTTGGAGATGCGCTGTCATGTGAATTCTTCAATTTGGTGCTAGAGCAGATAGTGCGACGGGCAGGCGTCAACAAGTCCGTCCAGCTGCTAGGATACTCGGATAATATCGACATAATCGCGTGGTCTCGCCGTGACATTGTGGAAGCATTCACGGCGATTGAAGAAGAGGCGAAACAAATTGGTCTTAAAGTCAATGAGGACAAAACGAAGTACGTGCTGTTAAGCAAAAACCAATCCGTCGCTCACCACCTGGGACAAAATATAACAACTGATTGATTGATTATCAGGCCAGCGATTCATGGAGGATCTAAGCCTGAGCTATAGCTGCCTTCCATCCTTGACGGTCCCGGGCACGCTGCTTCCAATATAACAATTGCCAGCCACAATTTCGAGGTAGTTAAGGAGTTTGTCTACCTCGGGACAAACGTAAATTCCACAAATGACTCCACAGTGGAGATCCGGCATAGAACCGCCCTTGGCAACCGCTGCTACTTCGGCTTGTCCAAACAACTGGGGTCAAAACTCCTCACTCTAAAGACCAAAGTCATGCTTTACAAAACGCTCATTCTGCCAGTTTTGCTATACGCAGCCGAAGGCTGGACGATAAGCAGGACAGCGGAGCTGATTCTGGGTTCTTTCGAAAGAAAAATTCTGCGCCGGATATTTGGTCCTGTCTGTGAGGAAGGTGAATGGAGAAGAAGACACAACCGCGAACTCCACGAGCTGTACAATGATGTGGATGTAGTCCGGAAGGCAAAAATCCGTCGACTACACTGGCTCGGCCACATCGAGCTCATGTACATCAACGCTCCGGCTAAGAGGGTCTTCGACTCCGAGCCTCCTGGTTCGAGAAGAAGAGGAAGACCGAACCTCCGGTATAAAGACCAAGTAATCGCGGATGTAAAACATCTTGGTCTTGATAACTGGAAGCAGCGTGCCCCGGACCGTCAGGGATGGAGGGCAACTAGAGCTCAGGCTCAAATCCTCCATGGATCGCTGGCCTGATAAGTAAGTAAGTAATGAATCAAGGCATGGCTGAGGCGAACCTGAGATGGATCCAAGGGCCTAACCACCATGCAATTCTGGCCACGACTTGACGGACAGCGAACCATGGGACTAATCTCGAACTAAAACGAACCGCGTGATCGTTGGTGTTATCACTGGTCACTGTCTTATTGGCAATCATGCACAAGGACTAGAGTAAATTTCAAATGACTTCTGCAGGAGCTGTGAAGGCGAAAAGAAGGTTGAGTCCATTCGACACCTGCTCCGCGTCTGTCCGGGCCTACTTCCTTAACGACCTAATTGACGTTCAGCGGGTAAGGATTACTGACCTCCTTAATTTTGTAAAAAGCGCAAATTGATTTCATAAACAGGGGGTCGTCCCATTCGTTACAACACAACGGGCCTACCTGGCCTGGTTTGGTATTCCCCCTCGTTAAGGCTACGAATTACCTACCTATCTACTTACCCAGTCCCGACTTACCCAATCCCAACCCCACAATCGCTGTCGTCTACGCATGCAAAACTTGTTGACGTCTCTATGGAATGTTCCCCTTCTTCAAGGGTCAGCATCATTGTTTTCACTCATCCGGCAGATAATTTATAATTTCACAATCCAACTGATCCGGCACATGACATTTAGTGATCCATAAGATGACACACGCCTACATCACAAAACAAGACAACAAGACAGACACATAACAACATCGTCAAAAAGGAGTTACGACTTTTCCACAAATAAAACAACACGCAGACACATATCTAGATACGAACAAGCAAAATAGGGCAAAAAAGCAAAATACGGATCTAACTTAAAGGAGACTAGTGCCGTAGTCTAGTTTTATATTTAAGTGAAAAATCTTAAACAGAAGGGACACCGAATCACATCGGTGAGTTTCTGATTCTGGTTCTGTTGTCGCGCCAACACATATGTATCTCACACCACACGAAATAGCATTCTCGATCTATAAATAGCCTCGAGAAACCATTAAAATGTTGATCGTAAGCGTCACCACCCGCCCTCGGCGACACAGCCATCAGCAGCAATAACAATGCCAATCAGAAACAGAACAAGGAAAACAGATGATCACTTTACAAACGGCCGTGGATCTATATGTTGCTACTTGCGTACGATCGTATCTGTCGCGATCATGATCGCACATTAATTGTTCGCAAAGATCATTCGGATGATTTGAATTCATACTTCAATTGTCTTGCCTCTCATCGGTCAGATGATTTTGAACTTGGCTTCTTAACTGTTCGTTCTAGACGCGGTCCCACCGTCACGTACGAGTACGACGATCTACGGACACACCCCTCTTACTCATGTTTTTTTGGTTTTTGCCTCTACCTCGCCAGGCTTGTGGGTCTTTCATGTGGCAGAAAGCCTTCGAAACGTACCCCGTCTGGTCATACAAGTGACATAATGCGATGGCATTACATGACACATTTCGGTGAAGATCCACCACATCGATCGTGTACATAGACTATGCGGTACTTAACTGTCAGTTGATCGGCCAGTATCCAACGAATGTAATCAGCATTTAGTACTCGTACTTGTATCATCATCATCAACAATCTTACCATGACCGGTAGTGCTGATGCGGTGACGACGATGATCATCATGATCGTGGACCATCACGGCGATCACAGGGATCACAACGACCGGCGAGATTCAGACACTCATACACCATGGCCCTTCCTTGGATCTAATGGGTATTCCATAAACAGCGCGAACATGAGGGGCCTGGGAAGTGACAACCAGATACGTATAACTATGTATGCTCGTCGTTCTTTGAATTCCATTTGCTGTTTTTTTTCCCCCTTCTTGCGCCGGTCATATTTCGGTTGGGCGCTAGATCTCACACATGTGCGGAGGGAAATGTTGAGAATTTCGTTTCCGGAATACTGGCATGTTCTCAAAAAATAGAATGTTACTCGAGATGAAGAAAGAAATCCGAAGGAATTTCTTGCTTTTTGGTTAGACTGAGTGCTGGACGGAAGGCGACGATGCGACAGCAATTTGGACGGGTTCCTGTGGCAGTGGTTGGTTGTGAGGGACTTTATGGTTTCTTATAGTTGGAGTTTTGTCCTTTTTTTTCCTGCTTTTCGTATAAATTTTGGCTGCGAAAAGCGGAGCTGGTTACCATGATGTGGACGGAATTTCGATTTCGTAGATGATTCCTGTTTAGTACAAGGAACTGACTCTGAAATAAAATGTGTGTAGTCTGAAAGCTGCTTGAAAAGGTGATCAGACTGAGAGCGAGAAACTTGCACCCAACTGAGCAATCACAATTAGCACCCGATTCCCGCATCTCAACATTCACAAAAGAATCTGGCGATCACCTGATCAGTCTACCGCCAATCAAATTGATCACGTTGCGATCGACGCTAGACTCTCCTCTAGCATCCTAGATGTACGAACCTTTCGAGGAACCAACATCGACTCAGATCACCACCTTCTTGTAGCCAAGGTACGAATGAAGATAACAAGGGTACCACGGAGTCGAGCTGGACAACGAAAGTTTGACGACGGAAAGTTTCAACCGCAGAGGACCGCTGGGACATTTGCCGATCAAGTTTCCCTCAACCTCTCGCAAGCACCGATGCCACTGGAACAATTCACAGAACAACAGTGGGAACATTGCCAGCGCGTCATCAGAGACGCTGACTCTGATGACTAGAAACCCCTGGTTTGATGAGCAACGCCATGCTACATAGACGGACGGGAGCTGCTTGTCAACATTACGAGCAGAAAAGGAGAGGGGACCACACGCCTTTAAGGCAGAGAAAAAAGCCTGCATCAAAAGAGTGAGATCGAGAAGATAGAGAGATGCTACCACAGGAATGATGCTTGCAAGTTTTACGAAAAAGTAAAGCGAACATGCCAGAGCGGAAGCCTTTAAGGATGAAGACGGACAACCAGTAGCAGAGTCAGAGTCCATGCTGAGAATATGGAAGGAACACTTCTGCAGACTGTTTAACGGCGATGAAAGGTCTAATACCGCTGTCAGGTAGAATGATCTATACGCAACGGACTAAGATGCAAGAGAATTTCGTAAACCCGACCTTGTTAAACTTAAGCTAGTAATTTCAAGGCTCAAGAATAAGAAAGCCGTGGTCGCACGCGGCCTATCAGCTGAGCTGTTTAAAGCGCCTGCGGATGAATTGATTTGGATTTGGGTAAGGAAAGCATCTTTGAACGAGTCATCGGCAAACATAGCCTACACGACACCACATCCGATAACGGACACAGGCTGATTGATCTTGCTACGGGGCGAAATCGCCTTCTAACCAGTACGCGCTTCCCGCACCTCGGTATACACAAAGGCACCTGGCGGTCGCCAGATCAGTCAGTCCCCAACCAGATTGATCACATCGCGATCGACGTCAGAAACTCCTCCACTATTCTAGATGTTCGAACGGTCCGAGGGGCTAAAATCGGCTCGGACCACTATCTTGTAGTAGCGCCTACGGATATCACGAACGCAGCGGAGTAGAGTAAGAATACAAAGTTATGACGTCGGAAAGCTACTATCGCCAGAAACCGCTCGTGCTTTTACCGATCGCGTCTCATATAAGCTCTCCAATACACCTCAACCCTCCACGCTATCAAAAGAACAGCAGTGGAATCTTTGCAAATAAGCCCTGAAGGCTCAAGGCTCCACCACGAAGAAACACCTGGTTCGATGACGAGTGCAGGAGGATTCACATAGCGAAGCAGGATGCATATAAAGCCTCGCTGCATAAAAGAACAAGAGCAGCTCGTGAGCTCTACGAGTTAAAAAGAAGGGAGGAGCATGAGCTTCTCATAAGAAAGAAGAAAGTGCACGAGAAGCGCGCGATTGAGGATTTGGAGAGGTGTTATTGCAGGCGTGACGTTCGAAAGTTTTATCAACAGATAAAGCGAACATGCCAAGCCAGAACGGAAGCCTGGAGGGATGAGAACGAACACCTAGTAGTAGAATCGCAGTCGATGCTGGGAATATGGAAAAACCACTTCTGCAGACTGAACAACGACGATGTTAGTGAATATACAGCTGTCAGGCAGAATGATCCGTTTCTAGTCAACGAAGACCGCAGAGAATTCCGTCCCCATGACCTCGTCGAAGTTGAGATCGCCATATCGAATCTCAAGTCGAATAAAGCTGCTGGCGCAGACGGACTGTCTACTGAGCTCTTTAAGACAGCTGGGGATGACCTAGTGAGGAGCATGCACCAGCTCATCTGTAAGATATGGTCAGAGGAAAGCATGTCCGAGGAATGGAGTCTCAGCATCGTATGCTCGATCCACGAGAAAGGAGACCCTTCTGACTGCGCCAACTACAGAGGAATAAGTCTTCTTAACATCGCCTACAAAATTTTCTCTGCCGTTTTGTGTGAACGCCTGAAGCTGATATATCCTTATCATTGCGGATTCAGGCAAGGGAAGACCACCATCGACCAAATCTTCACGCTATGGCAGATCCTGGAAAAAAACAATGAATTTCAAATCGACACTCACCATCTATTCGTCGACTTCAAGGCCGCATATGACAGTGTGCATAGAGACGAGCTATAGGGAGCCATGTCTACCTATAGTTTCACCATACCTGCCAAACTCGTCAGATTATGCAGGATGACAATGGAGAATTTCCACGAATTAACCGAGACCCATGATGTTAAAAAATGACTTAGACAAGGTGACGCACTGTCATGTAAGCTCAACATCGCACTGTAAAAGATCATACGAGACGTAATTGGACGAACACAGCGGGACGTCAATGAAGCGTTTGAGGGCACTGAAGCAGAAACGGCTAAAATTGGTCTCTCGGTTAACGACGATAAAACGAAATATATGCTGTCAACCGAAAAAGACGCACAATACCGACGTCAATTCGAAGTGGTCAAGAACTTAGTCTACCTTGGCTCATTAGTGACCAGTGACAACAACACCAGCGCTGAGATCAAACGCAGAATTACTCCTGCCATCTGCTACTTCTTTGGGCTCAAGAGGCAATTGAAAAGTACAGCCCTCTCTCGAAAGACAAGGTTGCGCTATACAAGACCTTCATCATCCCGGTCCTTCTCTATGGCGTAGGTCTCGACATTAACGAAAGCAAATGAGGAGGCCCGTGGTCGTTTCGAGAGGAAAATACAATGACGAACTATACGGGCTGTACGGCGACATCGGCCTAGTACGACGTCTAAGATGGCTAAGCCATGTAGAGCAAATGGACAACACAGTTGTGGCCCGAAGAGTCGTCGAGTCCCACCTCGAAGGACGCAGCAGAGAACGACCGAATCTAAGGTGGCGCACACAGGTGGAAGGGGATCTCAATCAACTAGAAATACGTCGCTGGAAACAGCTGGCAAAAGACCGTGCCAGCTGGAGAAGCTTGTTGGTTAAGGTCCAGGTTCAAACCGGACTGTAGTGCCACCTAAGTAAGTAAGTAAGGGCAATCACAATCGCTAGTGACTCGTCCCGTATTGACCTAATGACTATGGTATTAAGCGTCAGTTCCTCAAGTGATCTGCCAATGATAAAAACAAGAATTCATAGCACAACGCTGATACTTAAGCAATACGGTGGTCCACAGTAAGTCACTAAAATACTCCCCCATCTTGTCGGTAGTCGAAGGAAATGAAACGCATGGCAACGTGTTTCCTCCAAAGTGGTAAATTGCGCGCAAGACCGGATTAAACTAGATTTTATGACATCAGGAAATTAACGCGGCTTGTGACTGTGCCCGGGCGCCAGATTTTCACGGTCCTAGGAGCCAGAAAAGTATGAAGAATGACGGAATCGGTCTGGACCGTAGGCGAAGTCTGTGAATTCAATTCTTCGATGCCACTGCTTGCCGATTTGGGACATGTTAACAGCTTAAGCAAACTTAGGCCATTCGATCTGTGGACTGCCACTTGTAGTCCAACGCTTGAGCTTTCCACAAAAAATGGAGATGTCTCTCTTTGAACATTCGTGCTTAGTGGCTTAGTCAGGAGTCTGACTCTAGACAGAAAACTATTTTAAAAGTCTAACATTTGGTTGCTCAATGAACGAAGGGTGTAGGATGTTGTCTTTGAAGATTGTTACTACCTTTGTCAGCCTTAAGCAAACAAGTTGTTGTCCAGCCGGCCATATGCTTTAAAACCACTATACATTGGTTGTAATGGTTCTTTTTCCTATCCGGTCACTCTACTATTCCCAATCACTTCAAGCTGAGACTTCCGCCTTCGCACTGCCTATAAGGTAGCCTACTGGAAAAGACCTAATGTGTGGGTCGAAAACCAATTCAGGAATGAGCAGTAGAGATTTTCCCATGAAATTTGTCTCAAAAACTTCCTTCAGACTACTGAACCACTGCAGTGTCTTCCAAGCCGGGATCGAGACGGATAACTCCAGATCGGGCCGGGGGTCCGGAGCTGGAGTCTTCTTTAAGCACGGAAACATCCGATTGCACTTCTCATTAGGAAAATATGCGTCTGTCTTTCATTTAGAGATATACGCGATCCTAATGGCCATGCACTATGTTGTAAAGCACAGGTGGATGGGGAGTCGGTAGACTAACTACACTAAGGCCTGTATGGGTTCCAGATCATTCTGGGATCCCAGGAAATGAGATCTCTGGTGAACTCGCCAGGTTGGGTTCAGAGCTGAGTTTCTCAGGACCTGAACCCGCTCTAGATCTACCTTCGTCCGCGATAAATTCTTACATTAATACTCACAACCGTAGATCGAGGGATTATCCATGATGCACGATGACAAAGCTCTTATGCCCTGATGTCTGCAAGAAATCCGCAGCATTCCTTCTGTTCTTAAGGAGAATTGACTGCAAAAGAGTTGTGGCGGGTCATTACACTTTTGCTAAGCTTCTCTGCGTGCTTGGCATCAGTGAGATGCTTACTTGTGGTGCATGTTGGGAGTAGAATGGCACAGCAGAGCATTTTTTCTGCGACTGTCCCGCCTTTGATCGCCCACGGTGGCGCACCATTCGGGCCGACGTATGTAGTGTGTGCCGAATATCTTAGCTCTACATCCCTGAGGCTTCTTCTCCGGAAAACGAGGAATACACATTAATGTAAGGTGTCTGCCCGAAGTACAGTATTTGCGTCTGGGTGCTCCAACAGACAGCAGAAGCCTCCGGCAAAAAAAAGCAGAGGTCAAAGCGATCAAGAAGGCTTTAATATGGGGTGGCTATGGTGTCGAGCGGAAGGTCTGTAATTCAAAGTATGTCCATAGCCAAGAAATGCAGCTCCTGTACGGAAAAATTGTGCAACGCAGCTGTTGTGAAAATACTAATGAAGGTACTAACACTCACAGTAAATCGGCACGAGTTCCTCTGGAATTCTATCTAGGACAACCACCCTTGGATTGTAGTGAACGAACATCTACGACCCAAACCATCTGCACTCCGTCTAGGTTGTGTGACAAACATAATAAGAACATAACTCTTGAACCTGCGCGAACTATAAAAAAAAAACTCTAAGATAGCTCAGGGCCAGTTTAAGGGTCCAACAAGCGTCCATATTTCATAATCAAGACAGGTTATTGAATTGCCGTGGACAGGACTGTGCAATTGATGGGTTTTCCAGGCTTACGACTGCAGCTAATGGCCATTAGGGTCAAGACAAGATTAGAACATATAAGGCTCGATTCCATACACGCTACCCATCGACTATAGTGAAGAGCTTCACTAGTCTAGTAACGTGGACAACCTAAGCTTAGCTTATGCTTCACAAGATGTCTCAATAGCGGTGTACTCAGAGGCTTGGCTTTCCTAACTCTCTTCATTTGGTATTTCAGATGGGTACAAGGCTAAGACTACTACCTTCGAACTAAATTAGATTACAAAACCTTGCTTCCTATAACCCTGTTCCATACCTTCACTGACGTGAAGCATTTAGAAAGTCCGACAAAATATGCCAACAAGAATGCGCTCAAAAGGAAAGTTAATGAGTTTCATGAATGCCTCCTCTATAATCCTATCTAATGAGCTCTCTTTTCCCAATCCAACTATTTATATTCATCTTTCACCCCGAACAAGATACATGACTTTAAAAAAATCGCTTTAATTTCCGATTCAGATTCAAGCCCATAAAAATCCAATACACAGACCCCAAAATCAATATTCAAACCATCGAATTTGCATTCATACATTTCTAATTCGTATCCATGAATTAGCGATCGTCGTCACTTGAATTTCATTCACTTGGTGCATTTTACGGAACCACAACAGAGTCGTATCTCGTCTGGGTTTGGTGTTTCGAAATCGAAACGCTTGAGTCGAGAACGACGCTAGTCTAGGCAAGTCAGGAGAGGTATGAATCAGGGGTGGACAAAACTGGATATTTGATTAGGAATCGATGGGTATTCAGTTGTTAATTTGATTGTCTTTAATCCGCTCCATCAGAGGTGTTTTGCATATTTGTTTGAAAGCAATAGCCACATGCGGGCATGGCAAGCAATAGCTTGGGAAAGGAGGTGAAAGTTGGAGAGTATCAGGAAGCGCGAAGAATGGCACAAGGTTAGAGAACGAATGGTATCTTTGGTGTAAGGTGGTCTTCTTATACCTGTTTATCGAGGAGTTATGGATTTTTGAAGAGAACCGCGATTGGTGAAACTTAAGTGGCGCTAGTTGAAACGGAGTTTCTAAGCGTCAACAAGCGACTCATGCGGACACAAGCGTTTGCACCTAGCCTCTGTCACCTAACTCCTACTCACACCTACACGTGGTGAAACTTGAGAGCCTAATACCATCTACAGAAGATGGGGGCTGCTAATGAGAGAGGGGGAAGTGTATGAGTAAGTCGCCTCCAGGGCTTAACTCTTCTTGAGGACGGCGCCGGACGGGCTAATCAATCCATCGGTCAACAGCGACATCCACAGCTCAAGTTAGTGGAACGCACCTGGACAACCCCCCTTTTGGAGCTGCTCGAACATATTTCATTGCCCAGATCTAAAAGGAGATCGGGTCGGGACTTTGGAACAGAAACAGCGGTGGATGAGCCCTGCATAGTAGAGTCAACAGCGACACTCACAACCTTAGTGAGGTTACCGGCACCCGGCAAACGAAAAAAGGACAATGAATTTCGGCCCAGCAGGTGGAATGTGAGGTTTGTTAACAGACCATGTTCAGCCGATGAACTCGCGGAGGCTCTTAATTGCTACAAAACAGACATAACCGCAGTCCAGGAAGTGCGGTGATATGGGCCGGGCAAAAAGAGGATTAAAAACGGTGACCTCTATTACGACGATTGCTACAGAGGGGAAGGCAGCGCTTGTTTGAATGTGGATTTGTTGTTCGAAGAAGACTTAGGCAAACAGTCTTAAGCTTTAAATATAAAAGCGAGCGGCTCATAACATTCCGCATCAAGGCTGAATTCGGCAACATTAGCCTGATGTACGCCCACGCCCCAACAGAGGGCAAGGATGACAACAGCAAGGATGACTTCTATGATCTCCTAGAAAGGACATACGATAAATGCCCCAGCTACGACACTAAGATCATTCTGGGAGACTTCCATGCACAGTTGGGAAAGGAAGAAGTATTTGCTGGGGTCATCGGAAAACACAGCCTTCACGACAACACATCCGGGAACGGACACAGGCAAATGGACCTCTCTGTAGTGAGTATGCGGTTTTCCCATACCTCAACATTCATAAAGAGACCTGGCGCTCCCCTGATCAATCAACCGTTAACCAGAATGATCACATTGCAATCAATGTCAAACAGATCTCCAGTATTATCGATGTCCGAAACTTCCGAGGAGCCAACATCGACTCGGATATCATTACCTTGTTAGGGCCAAGGTAAGAGCTCGGATATCAAAAAAACAACGGAGGCGAGAAAGAACACCAAGGTTTTCGGCATCAAGAAAAACTACAATCGCATCCGACCGCTAGGAACTTTGCCAACCGAGTCTCCCAAAAACTCTCTGAAAGCTCGACGCCGCCTGCACTGACGGTAGAAGAAAAATGGGAGCGTTGTCAAAAAGCTATTGAAGAAACTGTCAATGATGTGCTGGATCTTACGATACCACCGCCGAGGGAAAAACCGTGGTTTGAGGATGGGTGCAGGCAGGCCCGAGCAGCTAAGCCAGACGCCTACAAGGCAATACTGCATCGAAAGACGAGAGCTGTTCGTAAGTTCTACGAACAAAAAAGGAGAGATAGACTCGGCTTCTAACGAAGAAAAAGAGGGAGCATGAGAAGAAAGCGGTCGAGGAGATGGAGAGGTGTTACCGCAGGAAGTGAAACAGCTATCCAATGGATATAAGCTCCGAACCGAAGCCTGCCATAACGAGAATAGACAACTTGTAGTAGAGGCGCAATCGATACTGAGAATCATTTCTGCAGACTGTTAAACGGCGAGGAAGACTGAAATACCGCTGTCAGGCAGAATGTTCCACTCAACTTGGACGACGACAGACAAGAATTCCGTCCCCCGGACTTTGACGAGGTCAAGGTACCAATACCAAGGCTGAAGTCAAAGAAAGCTGATGGAGTGGACGGACTGTATGCGCAACTGTTTACAGCAACTGGAGATGATCTGGCAGGGCACATGAACCAGCTTATCACTATGACATGGTCGGAAGAATGCATGCTCGATGAGTAGCTTCTCAGTTTCGTCTGCCCGATCCACAAGACTGCGCCAATTACAAAGGGATAAGTCTCCTGAACATTGCGTACAAGATGCTCTCTGCCGTACTGTGTAAGCGCCTGAAATCGTTCGTCAACACCCTGATAGGTCCTTATCGGTGTGGTTTCAGTCCAGGGAAGTCCACAATAGACCAAATCTTCACACTACGGCTGAACCTGGAAAATCCCAAAGAAAAGACACTGACCACCTATTTGTTGATTTCAAGGCCGCATATGATAGTGTGCATAGAGGCAAGCTATACAGAGCTATGTTTAGTTTTGGCGTTTCTACCCAACTCGTCAGATTGTGCAGGTTGACAATGAAAAATGCTCGCTGCTCCATCAAGGTCGGTAACGAACTTACCGAGACCTTTAATGTAAAAAAAGGTTTTAGACAAGGCGACGTGCTATCATCTGACTTTCTTAACATCATACTTTGATCTTCCGAAAGTCCGTTCAACTGTTGGCTTACGACGATGATATTGATGTGTATGGTCGAACGCAGCGGGCCGTCACTGAGGTGTTTACTAGCATTGAAGCGGAGGTAGTCAGAAAGGGTTTGGCGGTAAACGAGGGTAAAACAAAGCTTATGCTGTCATTAAGAAAGAACGCACAGCATCGACGCCTCGGACAGAGCGTCACAATAGGAAGCAAGAGCTTCGAGGTAGTCAAGGACTTCGCCTACCTTGGATCCGCAGTGACATATGTATACGAAAAACATCAGCACCGAGAATAACTCCTGCCAATCGCTGTTCTTTTGGGCTCAAAAGAGAATTGAGTAACAGAGCCGTCTCTTGTAAAACCAAGCTAGCTTTACCCTAATTATCCCAGTCCTGCTTTATGATGCAGAGGCATGGGGGCTAAAAGCGGGTGAGGAAGCTCTTGGTCGTTTTGAGAGGAAAATTCTGCGTTCAATCTATGGTCTATAGTCCGTTTGTAAAAACGGGGAGTGGAGGAGAAGACATAACCACTACCTATACGATCTGTACAGCGACATCGGCCTTTTACGACGTCTGCGGCTAGGCCATGTAGAGCGAATGGATAACACAGCTCCGGCCCGAAGAGTTTTCGAGTCCAATACCGAGGGACGACGGCCCAGGTTCACACCGGACTGTAGCGCCACCTAAGTGAGTAAGTAAACAAGGACCAAGCTCTGTCCAAAACCGGTTAAAAGCATATCTACACCTTAAACGAGGAAAATTTCATAAAAAGAAAGTCTCTTTTTAGTGGGTGATTCTTTTGCTGTTTGGTTTTTCAGAGCTTTCTAGAGCAGGAATGGGCACATTGCCAGAGCGCCGTCAGAGACGCTGCCTCAGAGGTGCCGGGTTTCAAACCGCCACCACCTAGAAACCCCTGGTTCGATGAACAATGCGAACAAGCCCATGCAGCAAAACAAGAGGCATATAAAGCCATGCTGCAACGACGGACGAGAGCTGCTCGCGAAATCTATGAGCAGAAGAGAAGAGAGGAACAGACGCTTTTCAGAAGAAAGAAGAGAGAGCACGGAAAACGCGAGATCGAGGAGATGGAGAGATGCTTCCGCAGGAATGACGCCCGTAAGTTTTACAATAAGGTAAAACGAACATGCCATGGCTACAAAGCCAGAGCGGCGGTCTGCAGGGATGAAAATGGAGAACTGGTAGTAGAGTCGCAGTCGATGCTGAGGATTTGGAAAGACCACTTCTGCAGACTGTATAACGGCGATGACAGACAAGATACCGCTGTCAGGCAGAACGAGCCATTCGTAATGGACGACAATGAAACAGAATTCAGTCCACCCGACCTAGACGAAGTCAAAATAGCAATATCAAGACTTAAGTCTAATAAAGCCGCGGGCGCAGATGGCGTGTCTGCTGAGCTTCTTAAGGGGGCTGGAGATGAGCTGGTAAGGTGCATGTACCATCTAATTTGCAAAGTATGGTCGGAGGAAGGCATGCCCGACGAATGGAATCTCAGCATCGTTTGCCCGGTCCATAAGAAAGGAGAATAAGTCTCCTTAACATCGCATATAAGATCTTCTCTGCCGTGTTGTGTGAACGCCTGAAACCGTTTGTGTATAACCTGATCGGCTCTTATCAGTTTGGTTTCAGGCCAGGTAAATCCATAATAGACCAAATGTTTACGCTACGGCAGATCTTGTAGAAGACCCAGGAATACCAAATCGACACTCACCACCTCTTCGTCGATTTCAAGACTGCATATGACAGCGTGTATAGAGATGAGCTATACAAAGCCATGTCTAGTTTTAACATCCCTGCCAAACTCGTCCGACTGTGCAGGATGACAACGGAGAATTCTCGCTGCTCCATTAAGGTCGGTAATGAGCAAACCGAGACCTTTGATGTTAAAAACGGATTTAGGCAAGGTGACGCGCTGTCATACAAATTTTTCAACATCGTGTTTGAAAAGCTCGTGCAAGAGTCAGTGGCCAACACAAGAGGTACGATTTATTTCAAGTCTACGCAATTGCTTGCGTATGCCGACGACATTGACGTGATTGGACGGACACAGCGAGACGTCAATTAGGCCTTTGTAAGCATTGAGGTAGAAGCGGCTAAGATGGGTCTCAAGGTTAATGAGGGTAAAACCAAATATCTGCTTTCATCTAAAAGAGACGGACAACACCGACGTATTGGCCAGAACATCACCATGGGCGGATATAACTTTAAAGTGGTCAAGGAATTCGTCTACCTTGGCTCACTGATGATCGGCGGCAACAACACCAGCGCTGAGATAAAACGCAGAATCACTCTTGCCAACCGCTGTTTCTTTGGGCTCAAGAGGCAATTGAGAAGTAGAGCCCTCTCTCGGAAAACCAAGGTGACACACGGCGCAGAGGCTTGGACCTTAACAAAATCGGATGGAGATGCCCTTGGTCGTTTCGAGAGGAAAATTCTGCGTACTATCTACAGTCCCGTTTGTTCAAACGGTGTATGGAGGAGAAGATATAACGAAGAACTGTACGGGTTGTACAGCGACATCGGCCTGGTACGGATACAGCGTCTAAGGTGGCTAGGCCATGTAGAGCGCATGGAAAGTACAGCTCCGACCCGTAGAGTCTTCGAATCCACTCCGGAAGGAAGCCGCGGCAGAGGACGGCCGCATCATCGGTGGCGCACGCAGGTAGAAGGCGACCTTAACCAACTGGGCGTGCGGTGCTGGAAACAGCTGGCCGTGCCAGCTGGAGACGCTTGTTGGTTGAGGCCCAGGTTCACCACGGACAGTAGCGCCACCTAAGTTAAGTAAGCTAGCATGTTCAGTGGTGTCCGAGGGCAGATAGCGCCTCCATGATACAGAAAGTTAAGTCGTTTTAGTCACTGAAGCTTCCGATGTGCTATCTGTCCATCTATTGATCGAAGGTTAAACAAATTCAATATTTACTTTGTGCTGACGCGGGACTTTTCAATCACGACTCAACTAACCTGTTCTCGCCTTGGTTCAGTAGGTGATATTGAACTCTTAAACTGTTGACGTAAAAAAACGAAATGTTTACAAGAATCGGAGGAAAAGTTGTTGTGATAATGGATTAAAAGCTAAGCTCCCAGGCCTTCCAAACTTTCCCACCGACCAGTCGTTCCCATACTCACTTAAGTCTAAAATCCACCCAACCTCCCATTATTCACTGTATACCCATATATCGACCGGACAAACCTTCGGCCTGATACTATTACCATTTCCTATCCCTTACAAGTTGCTTATCGTCATCAAACTGGGAGCGTGCTTTTCAAGCCCAACACATCCGATTTCAATGTCACCACATCACACTGTCATTCACTTGAGTTGCAACTCAAAAACCTACAGAAAACCAACAACAAAAAGGGGAAACATATTTTTTTCAGTTGAAAATGGAACTCAAAACTGAAAACAAGTTTCTCACACTTTGAAATTTTATCGTGACTTATGCGGTGCAGCTCCGGCCTCCCGTTGTCGTCGCCTATCTTGTACCACAAAACTGCTGATAATGAACGAAAGACGGAATTGCAAAGAGACCCATTCGTAATCGGGCGTCTCAGACGAATTTCGTCGTTCGCGTTTCTTGGGTTCCCAAGTTCACGAAGAATTCCAACAGCTCGATACGTAGTCAGTCGTACTCGACGACAACGACGATCATGACGACTCCTATCCAAGGGGGAGTCAATGTGGCAAGAAATGAAGAATTGTTCATTCATGGCTTTCAATACAATTACTCAAGTTAGATAGTGCAGATCCATCCACTGAGGGGTATCGTGCTAGAACCCGGAAATTTTAATTGAACAAAATGTATCGCACACTCATCGAGGCGTCAAAAAAAAAAAAAACAAAAAAGGGAAGAAAAGATACTCAGCATCTCAGATAGTTTTCATAACCTCCAGCTAACCATATGTTTGCGGTTTTTTTTTCGGTGCCAGAATGAAGAATTCCCATTCAATTAGCGAAACATGTTGTCGGAACGGATCACGTTCGAATGCTGGAGAATTAAGTGATGTAGTTAGCACGCTATCTGCCCATGCATACAACGCGCTCATGTGCTCCATCCGACAAATGTAGCGTGATTTATGGATACCGGGCGGAGTAAAAGATTCGTGAAGCAAAAAGCGAATATCTGATGTGTGATTCAGTGACGCGCGGAACTCTTCTTACATCTTTTCTGTTTTATATGATAAGATGCCTTGCCTTCGTTTACACTAATGAAACATGAATTCCATATTCCATGGGATATAAGAAGATAAGTCGAGCCGTGTCACTCGTGGTTCGAGTCTAGCAGATGAATGGAAGGATGGTATTAAAGAAATCGGGTGGTGCACACTTGTATTCAAGGTCTAGGTCGGAAGTAGGCCTGTATGTCGGATAAGAGGTTATCTTTTGGACCGTTGCTAGTTCGACTAGTTCCGTGGTATGAATTGGACTTGATCTTAAGCATCATTTGAAAAACCCTCGACCACACCCAAGGAAAGTGTTTTTCAACTTCTTCTCCTTCTTCGTGGCGCTACAGGCCGGTGGGGTCTTGGGCCTTAACCAAAGGGCACTAAACCTTGTTGCAAGCTGGTGCATAAAGGTTGCACTAAATATCAACAGATCCACGCGATGCACCGTGCAACTCGGTTCTAGGACCTCGGAACCATTCGAAACATGCACCGGATTTGGGCAAGGAGATGCGCTGTCATGTGACTTCTTCAACCTGGTGCTGGAGCAGATAGTGCGACGGGCAGGCGTCAACAGGGAAGGCACTATCATTTACAGGTCCATCCAGCTGCTAGGATACGCGGATGATATCGACATCATCGCGTGTTCTCGCCGTGGCATTGTGGAAGCATTCACGGCGATTGAAGAACAGGCGAAACGGGTTGGTCTTAAGATCAATGAGGAGAAAAACGAAATACAGTGAGCGACAAAAGTCTACGTACGACCCCCATTCTTGCTATCTGACAAGTTCCAAAGCATTATTGAAAAATCGAATGATGCAGTTTCGTTTCAAATCTCTTTTTATTAATAATACAACATAAAATAAATGAATTCAACAAAAACTTAACAAGCAATTAACAAAAAACGAAAAAAAAATAATGACAAAAGTCTACATACGGCATGTTAACCACCATAAACGCCTTTAATTCAGTTGGTAAAATTATTGTTAATGATACATTTAATATTTTGTAGGCCCACCATGTGCGTCTAGAACTGCCTGCAAGCGTCTGGGCATTGAAGCAACTAAATTACTTAATTCATCAGCTGTTATGGCTCGCCACTCTTCTTGGAGCTTCTGTTTTAGCATTGGGGCACTACTTATGGCATATCTTCTTATTTTTCGTTCCAAAATCTCCCATACATGTTCGATGATGTTTAAGTCCGGGCTTTGGGGTGGGGTGTGTAGTTGTCTTGGGGCGTAATAAAGTAGCCAATCTTTGACAATTTGGGCGCTGTGCTTGGGATCATTGTCTTGTTGGAAGATCCAACTCGCGCCAAGATTCAAGCTGTCGACGGATGCTTTCAGATTTTGTTCTAAAATATTCTTGTATTGATGGCGATCCATATTACCCTCAATAAAGACAAGATTTCCTACGCCAGAAGCAGCTACAGCACCCCAGACCATCACGCTACCACCACCATGCTTCGGTTAGAATTTGCCCAAAAGCATATTGAAATGGGAATGGATTTCTGGAAACGAGTTTTATTTACTGACGAATCTAAATATAATATATTCGGAAGTGACGGGAGAGCTAGAGTTTGGAGAAAAAATAAGACAGCAATGAATCCGAAAAATTTAGTTTCTACGGTAAAGCATGGTGGTGGTAGCGTGATGGTCTGGGGTGCTGTAGCTGCTTCTGGCGTAGGAAATCTTGTCTTTATTGAGGGTAATATGGATCGCCATCAATACAAGAATATTTTAGAACAAAATCTGAAAGCATCCGTCGACAGCTTGAATCTTGGCGCGAGTTGGATCTTCCAACAAGACAATGATCCCAAGCACACCGCCCAAATTGTCAAAGATTGGCTACTTTATTACGCCCCAAGACAACTACACACCCCACCCCAAAGCCCGGACTTAAACATCATCGAACATGTATGGGAGATTTTGGAACGAAAAATAAGAAGATATGCCATAAGTAGTGCCCCAATGCTAAAACAGAAGCTCCAAGAAGAGTGGCGAGCCATAACAGCTGATGAATTAAGTAATTTAGTTGCTTCAATGCCCAGACGCTTGCAGGCAGTTCTAGACGCACATGGTGGGCCTACAAAATATTAAATGTATCATTAACAATAATTTTACCAACTGAATTAAAGGCGTTTATGGTGGTTAACATGCCGTATGTAGACTTTTGTCATTATTTTTTTTTCGTTTTTTGTTAATTGCTTGTTAAGTTTTTGTTGAATTCATTTATTTTATGTTGTATTATTAATAAAAAGAGATTTGAAACGAAACTGCATCATTCGATTTTTCAATAATGCTTTGGAACTTGTCAGATAGCAAGAATGGGGGTCGTACGTAGACTTTTGTCGCTCACTGTACATGCTGCCAAGCAAAAACCAATCCGTCGCTCACCACCTGGGACAAAACATAACAATTGACAGCTACAATTTCGAGGTAGTTAAGGGGTTTGTCTACCTCGGGGCAAACGTAAATTCCACAAATGACACCACAGTGGAGATCCGGCATAGAATCGCCCTTGGCAACCGTTGCTACATCGGCTCGTCCAAACAACTGGGGTCAAAACTCCTCACTCGAAAGACCAAAGTCATGCTTTACAAAACGCTCATTTTGCCAGTCTTGCTGTACGGAGCCGAAAGCTGGACGATAAGCAGGACAGCGGAGCTGATTTTGGGTTCTTTCGAAAGAAAAATTCTGCGTCGGATATTTGGTCCTGTCTGTGAGGAAGGTGAATGGAGAAGAAGACACAAGCGCGAACTCTACGAGCTGTACCAAGATGTGGATGTAGTCCGGAAGGCAAGGATCCGTCGACTACACTGGCTCGGCCACATCGAGCGCATGGACATCAACGCTCCAGCTAAGAGGGTCTTCGACTCCAAGCCTCCTGGTTCGAGAAGAAGAGGAAGACTGAATCTCCGGTATAAAGATCAAGTAATCGCGGATGTAAGACCTCTTGGTCTTGACAACTGGAAGCAGCGTGCCCGGGACCGTCAAGGATGGAAGGCAGCTATAGCTCAGGTTCAGATCCTCCATGGATCGCTGGCCTGATAAGTAAGTAAGTGGTATATGTCAACCCTAGAAAAATCACTATAGTCGCCTTCACCAAAGGAAGGAACATGCATAAGCTCACCAAACCTACCCTCTTTGGTGAAGCGATAGAGTTCTCACAAGAACCCAAATACCTAGGGGTAACTCTAAACGACTAGATCTCCCACATAACAAAGACCATTGAGAATGATAGGATCACTTTATGGACCACCAAAAGTCTCACTGGCGAAAACTGGGGCACAAACCCGAAAATATCCCGCTGGCTATATACAGCAATCATCAGACCAATTCTTACATACGCTGCGGCCGTCTGATGGCTCAAAACAAAACAAGTATCAGTGCAAGCCAAGTCAACAAACTGCAAAGACTAGCTTGTATCTGTACTACTGGGGCCATGAGAACAACCCCCTCAGCAGCACTAGAAGTCATCACGGACCTACCACCTCTTCAGCCATGGTCTTCACCCACAGACTAATCGCGGAGGATGACCCTAATCGTAGGCTCTTTCATCCTAACATACTTACTGAACTAAACAGGCATGAAATCCTAAGGATACCTCACACAGACAATTATCTCCCCAGATACAACTTCAGGCAAAACTACAAGGTCACATTCGTCAACCGACACAACTGGGAACAGGATAGACCCTCCTTAAATCGCTGATCCTACGTGTGGTACACAGACGGCTCCAAAATGAACAAAGGCGTTGGAGCTGGAGTCTACGGAGCAAATACCGTCACATTCATCTACTTCAACACAGACAGATATAACTCGGTTTTCCAAGCAGTGATATTTGCAATAGAACTCTGCCTCAGAGAAGCAGGGCACTTCTGGCCCTAAAGAGCCATGAAATCACCTCCAAACTGGTATGGACCTACAACTACTACACCAGCTGGACACCACAAACAGAGTTCACCTCATTTGGAAAGATTCCGCATCACCATTCATGATGCCACGGCCTTTCTGCGGCATACCCATCAGCACCACCAAATGCTGCATAAACATTTGGTTAAGGAACACGACTGATCACTACTGGTTACAAACGGAAGTTAGCAGACAAGCCAAGTATGCTCCCAACTACATCTCTCAAAAGAACGAAACAGCTCCCCATGCTTTCGAGGAGTCAGATTCGCATAATCACAAATTTCCTTACTGGGCACTGCCCAGTCAACAAACATCTCAAACCAATGGGCATTGTACAAGATGGCACTTGTAGAATGTGCAATGAGGACGAAGGAACAGCAGAGCACATACTGTGCCACTGTAACTGCCTTGTCAGTACACGTCATCGTCACTTGGCAAGTATTATCTTGAAGCAGAAGAAATTGCTCCTAGCTGACTCAAAAGCATACTAAGTTTTATTATGTAAGTGTAAGTGGGGTATATCACAATAGGCCCACTTGTGGCCGTAGTGACCAAGCGACTTTGCCCCCCCCACACATTATCCTCTCTAACTCTAACTCTGCTGGGCCTCAACCAACAAGCGACTCCAGCCAGCACGATCTCTTGCCGCTTCCAGTCACGCACACCAAGTTTGTTCAGGTCCTTCTCCACTTGTGTGCGTCATTTGAGTCGAGGGCGTCCTCTGTTGCGTTGTCCCAATGGCCCATACGCTCAAATGGCTTACCCATCTTAAGCGTTGTATCCCTAGACGCTTGAGCATGCACATTCCGCCCCGTACATCCCGTACAGTTCGTGATTGAATCTTCTCCTCCAGATACCATAAACGCAAACAGGACTAAAGATCGCACGCAGAGCTTTCCTCTCAAAAAGACCAAGAGCTTCGTCATCCGCTTTTAGCGTCCATGCCTCTGCATCATAAAGCAGGACTGGGATAATAAGGTTTTTCCGAGAGACGGCTCTGTTACTCAATTGCCTTTTGAGCTAAAAAAAAAAACGGTGCTCGGTGCTGATGTTGTTCGTATATGTCACTACGGATCCAAGGTAGGCGAAGTTCTTGACTATCTCGAAGCGCTTGCTTCCTATTGCGACGCTCTGTTCGAGGCGTCTATGCTGTGCGTCCTTTCTTGATGACAGCATATACATTTTGGCCACCATCGCTTCAATGCCAGTAAACGCCTCATTGACGGCCCGCTGCATTCGACCAATCACGTCAATATCATCGGCGTAAGCTAACAGTTGAACGGACTTTCGGAAGATTGTGCCCCTAGTGCTGACTTGTGAGTTTCGCACGATCTTCTCAAGTATGATGTTAAGAAAGTCACATGATAACACGTCGCCTTGTCTAAAAGCTTTTTTGACATTGAAGATCTCGGTAAGTTCGTTACCGACCTTGATGGAGCAGCGTGAACTTCTCATCGTCAACCTACACAATCTGACGAGTTTGGTAGGGATCTCAAGACTAGACATAGAACTGTATAGCTGGCCTCGACAAATAGGTGGTAAGTGTCGATCTGCATTTCTTAGGTCTTTTCCAGGATCTCCCGTAGTATGAAGATTTGGTAAATTGTCAACTTCTCTGGACTGAAACCACACTGATAAGGACCTGTGAGGGTGTTGACGAACGGTTTCAGGCGTTTTAAAAAAAAACAGCAGAGAGGATTTTGTATGCGATGTGAAGAAGACTGATCCCTCTGTAATTGGCGCAGTCAAGGGGGCCTCCTTTCTTGTGGATAGGGCAAACGACACTGAGATTGCACTCGTCGGACATGTAATCCTCCAACCATATCTTACAGATAAGCTGGTGCATGCGCCCTGCCAGATCATCCTGCCATACTTGTCGGTTGGTTGGTTGACGTACTTCAAGAATAAGTTATGTCTGCATTGAGCGAGAAAGTGAGCAATAAATTAAAGGTTTGGAAAATTCTGTAAGACTAACTCTTCGGCCAACGTTTCAGCTTTTGAAAGGTTCCATAACGCTGACGTGTTTTCTGGTCCCACTTGTAGCAGCAAACTACAAGTCTTATAACCTAAAAGCCTTTAAGCCTGCTGAATATAAATGTCTAGTTAACAAAGCCCTCGCCTCAATCAATTTTATATGAAAATAGCTGAGTAGCATTCAAACGTTTGAAGGCCTCTCCGAATAGCTTTCGTTAAGGCAGCCCAAGGCAGGTGCCAGAGCGGGTTCCAAACTGAAACTTAATTGGCTTTCGTCATATCTTCTTGTTAAATTCGCGCAAAATGGCACATAAAATGTTCTTCCCCTTTCTGACCATTTTTTTCCCATATCCCTCAAGCTAAACCATCACCGTACCCTACATCCCCAGACTATAGTCTAAGAATTATTTGAATTTCATTTTTAATCAATCCGACAGATCATTCGGTTTCGCATGACATCCAACTTTCTTCAACGATCCATGTAGTGTCTGATGAATATGCACGAAAGATGAAATGGGAAACGGCGAGCTCACGACAATCGTGCCAATCAACCATTCAGATGCTCCTGTTGAATAACACCCTACTTGCCATAGATAGTATGATCGATACAAGCACTTCCGTTCTACTGTCTGCACTCGTTTACTTTCGTTTTTGTTCTAATAGAAATTCTAATCATTACCGCGTTTTTATTGATTCACAAACGACACATCTATCTATCGTCGTGTTGAGTCAATACAAGAATAGTTATACGTCAACCCTCGGCGATACATAGTGTTCAACAGCTTGTCAACTACTCGTAAGCGTTGTCAAGCAAACGAATATGTACGTACTTTGTAGTACAAACAGAGGAACAACAAACGAGATACATATCCCTTCATCAATCTATCCATATTTCTGGGCAATATTTTGACACTAAACTGTACAAACACTCCATGGTAGCTTGTCATGTCAGCAGAAAACCAGAAGGTTCGTTATCGCTCACACACGAGTACACATATTCGGTATTGTTCTAGTGGGACACAGTATCTGGGAGCAATGTTTGCTGGAACACGCCTGTGGAAAGACAGTCGTTTCAAGTATCTGGCGTGTGAATCGGACATCGACAGAGGTGTGTATTGGTTTACGATGGGTTTAATGACACCTGTGCTCTGTGCTCGGTGCTGCGGTGATGATGTCGATGACGGACGCTCGAAATTTGTTCGATTTCGCTTTCATTCGATGTTGATTCAAAGAGGTTCGTCCGCTTTCGAAAGTACCTATACTTCTTCAGAAGGTACTCTGTATTCAAATGTTTACGTAGAACGTGCGAACGTGGTTGGAACGTTTGCCGAATAGATAGAACCGGAATTGATTGATAAGATGACGATAATTAATTGTAGTCCGTCCGACTTGTTTGGTGGACGGACAATGGAATTGAATGATCGATAGTGACTCTGTTGGTTGAGGTTTCACGTGCCGGGTGATCAGTCGTTTGATGAATTCGAGGGGATGTCCATGAACTTGGAATGTACTCGGTAGTCATAGTGACGCCGGACTTGTATTTGATTTATGTCTAAGAGAAGTAGATAGCTGGTCAAATGTTGACTTAAGCCAGAGAAATTGGTGCTGCCTAAGTGTCGCGCTCCGTGCATCGAATAGAGCAGACCTAAGCTCATTTAGAATTAGACTTTTCTAAAAATAATGATCCGGTCATCCCTGAACTTAACTCCCTGATGGGCGACTTCATTAGCCTTTGAGGACACGGTTAATCTGAAATTCTCGAGTTAATTTGTTCACTTAAGGCCTTGAAATAGACCAAACCAAACGCTAGGCTGAAATTGGGCTTGTCGATTACCTCCAACCTGGGACTTCAACTTATCGAGGTCAAAGCCAATAATTGTCCGGTCAGTCACGTTAAGATGCCATCTTCCTTCAAAGTTGACCAACGCTACATTGCCCTCATTCGTCTGGAAGTGTACGCCTTTGAGCTAGGCTTAGTTACTAATTAAGCCGAACTTAGGGTCGGTATAAATGTAACTTATCATTGACGTCTGGGAGTTATAAAACTGACTTGACTATCCGCTGATAGCGAGGCTTACTGGGACATGACCTAGAGCTCATAGTTTCACTACCATTCCTGAGTAAAAGGATGCTCTATTCGTCAATCTATGTATATGATGAAGATGGTTATATAGTCCTAAGTTCACGAAGGATTTGAATATTCTTCCATTCATACGACAAGGTGAGGTCAGCGATAAAGGGAAGATATTGTGACAGAAGACTCCAAGCCTTTAACGATGAAGCTCTACATACGTATGACATATATGAAAGGGCAATGCAACTTCGACCAACAAGCTTTTCCAGCTGGCACGATCTCTTGTCAGCTGCTTCCAGCTCCGCCCGCCCAGCTGGTCAAGGTCACCTTCCACATGTGTGCGCCACCTTAGATTCAGGTTAGACTCGAAGACTCTTTGATCCGGAATTGTGTTGTCCATTCGCTCTACACGGCCTAGACGTTGGATCCGAAAACGTCGTACTCGCCGATGTTCCTGTACGGCCCGTACAGTTCTTCGTTGTATCGTTTATACAAACGGCACCCTAGAATGAACGCAGAATTTTTCCCTTGAAACGACCAAGGACTGGGATAGCTAAGATTTTGTATAGCACGACTTTGATCTTTCAAAGGAAGGGCTCTACTCTTCTCTGCTGCACTATGTGAATGCTTGAAACTTTTCGTTAATAAACTGATTGGTCCATATCAATGTGGTTTCAGGCTCGGGGAGTCTACTATCGATCAAGTATTCACACTGCGGCAGATCCTGGAAGAAACCAACGAATTCCAGATCGGTACCCACCATCTGTTTGTCGACTTTAAGTCCGCATACGATGGCATACATAGCGACGAGCTATCCAACGCTATGTCTAGTTTTGACACCCCTGCCAAACTCGTCAGATTGTAAAAGATGTCATTGGAGAATTCTCGCTGCTCCATCAGGGTCGGGAGCGACTTGACCGATACCTTTTATGTCAAAAAAACTTTTAGACAGAGCGTGCGTCACGCTATCGTGTGACTTTTTGAACATCACCCTTGAAAGGATCGTGCAAAACTTACTGGTCAATACGAGGGGCAACATCTTTGACATAATTGGAGGAACTCAGCGCGATATCATTGAGGCCTTTACGAGCATTGAGACGGAAGCGGCTAAAATGAGACTGACGGTAAATGAGGGCAAGACGAAGTATATGCTGTCGTCGAAAAAGGACACGAACCACCGCACCGGCATCTTGGCCAGGCCACACATATTGGCAGTTATAATTTCAAGGTGGTCAAGAACTTCATTTACCGAGGTACCGCAGTGACATGCAGCAATGACAGAATAACTCTTGCCAACCTCTGTTTCTTTGGGCTCGCGAGGCAATTGAGAAGCAGAGCCCTCTCTCGAAAACCAAGGTGACCATATACAAAACCCTTATCATCCTGGTCCTGCTTTATGGCGCAGAGACATGGACCTTATCGAAAGCGGACGAAGAGGCTCTTTGTCGTTTTGGGAGAAAAATTTAAGATGGCGCACGCAAGTGGGAGAGAACCTTAACCAACTAGGCGTGCCGCACTGGAGACTGCTTGCGAAAGACCGTGTCAGTTGGAGAGGTCTTTCAAAGGAGGCCCAGGTTCGCCATGAACTGCAGCGCCGGAGAAGAAGAAAAAGAATTTCATCTAGGTCGGGTAGACGGAATTTCCTTGCATCTTCATCAATGGCGAATGGATCATTCTGCCTGACAGCAGTGTCGGAATGTGCTCAATATTTCTAAATGGCACACGCATGGGATATTCATAGGGAGTAAAGTATCCAAGTATTGACCTAGTATTGACCTAGACCGCAGACTCAATTGGAATTCCAATATGAAAACTAAACTTAGGAAAGCGACTAAGGCCATGTGGGCTTGTCGACGCACTTACGATAAGACCTGGGGACTTAAACCTTAGGTAGTACAATGGTTATACACCGTGATAGTATAGGCATTAGAAGCACTCATCGGATTCAGTCCACTGCACCTTTTTATCAAACAGGTGGCATTACGCAGTGCAATCAGAATTCTTTCCATGTAGACCCGAGGGTCACATGTCCATATTACAACACCTTCCCGAGCTGGATATGATTACAACACCTTCACTTTCGACAAGAGATTTGAGATATTGATCCCAAATCGCTCAGCATGGGATCCCCTGCTAAATGTCAAAGGCCTTAGGTGTTATACGGATGGCTCCAAGATGGCTTCCGGCGTTGACGCCGGCATCTTTGGACCAAATCGCAAGATCTCGAAGGCCCTGGGAACGAGTCCCAACATCGTTCAAGCAGAGTTGCATGCCATCCTAACATGCGCCAATCTAAATCTTGAGACTAGCATAAGAGGAGTAACCATCAACATACTCTCTGATAGGCAAACAGCGCTTAAAGCGCTGAGTTCGTACAGCACGAACTCAAAAACCGCCAAGGAATGCCATGATGCACTACAAGACCTCGCCAAAAGAAACATTGTCTTACTTTGGTGGGTGCCAAGGCACAAAGGTATTAAGAGCAATGAAATTGCCGACCAGCTCGCCAAGAAAGGTTCCAGCGATAAACATATAGGTCCAGAACCATTCTGCGGCACTCCCAAGTCTAAGATCAATTTCTTCTTAGACAAGTCGACACCTGTCCTTTTGGAACGGCGTTCCGGGACTCCATCAATCGAGACGACTTATACGGCCCCTGAACAAACACTCTATTGACATACTCAAACCCAATAAGGTCGGTATCAGAAGACTGGTCAGCTATCTGACAGGACACTGCGGTCTGAGATATAATCTTAACAAAATAAGCCTTTCGTCTGAAACTGAGTGTCGACTCTGTCTCGAAGACGCTCTCTTGCTGCTCTCTCTCTGCCATCTTAGGAAGCGTACTCTTCTCAGCGAAGTTATGACTCCTGAGGGGATCACCTTGGCTCCTACGAGAAGCATTCTCAACTTCATTATAAAGGTCGCAGTGCCAAATGCTAATTGGTAGCACTAGCCCCATAGCGGCGGTTTGAAACCGAGTACATCAGAGGCAGCGTCTCTGATGGCACGCTGGCAAAGCTCCCACTGTGGTTCTATGGACTCTGCCAGTATCATCGGAATTTGGGAGGGATCTCCTGCGATTGTAGCTTTCTGACGTCAAACTTTCGTTGTCCAGCTCGACTCGGTAGTGATCCGAGTCGATGTTTGCTCTTCGGAAGGTTCGTACATCTAGGATGCTGGAGTAGTGTCTGGGGTCGATCGAAACGTGATCAATCTGGTCGGTGGTCGACTGATCAGGTGATCGCCAGGTTCCCTTGTGGATGTTGAGATTCGGGAATCGTTCCGACGCCCCGCCAGGAAGTCAAGTAGCTTGTGTCTGTTTTCGGACGCGTCGTCGGGTAGGCTATACTTCCCCGTGATCGACTCAAATATGTCCTCTTTCCCCAGTTTCGCATTAAAATCTCCTGGTACTATTTTAAATCGTAGCTGGGATAGTGGGCAGGGACTCTCTCTAGGAGATCGTAGAAATCATCTTTAAGGCGACCGTCCTTTCCTTCGATTGGTGCGTGAACGCATATTGAGCTAATGTTCCCGAATTTACCTTTAATGCAAATTGTTATGAGGCGTTCGCTAGCATGACGGAAGTTCAGGACTTTTTGGCGGAGTCTTCCTTCGTCGTTTTAGTATTCAGAATAATTCGTTCAGATTTTGCGACTTAATGCCGTTGGGCCGTTTTCTTTGAGAAGCAATGCGACTATCACCATGACTAACACAGTATAAACGGGGTTCGATCACATTTATGGGTAAAGGTGTTGCGAAAATTTGACAATACAGAGGGTACGTGCTGTATAAGATTGATGCTCCCGGAGCTTCAGGCTAGTCACTATTCGTAACGTGATCCCTGTGATCAAGGGTTTTGATATAGAGGAGGAACTCATGGTAGATGATTCCCTGCAATTTTCACCAAATACACAGCAAAACCTCCCCGGCCGTCAGCCTTGGTTTAGCAATTCGACTAAGACCGTTTTCGCTTGAGGTTGTCGTAAGTAATCATCACCAGACAACGGCAGAGTAAGTCGACTTTATTGCAATTCAGCACCAAATCATAGATGGAAATCGGTCCGTGAAGTTTTTTTGCGTTACCTCGTATGGTAGCCTCATTCCATTGGTTTCAAATGGCTCTTCGTGCAATACCTAGCTAATGAGCTATCGGAACAGTAGGTTTCACTCGACATTTTCGATAGTTCGCCTTCTAGAACGTGGTGCATCTTTGACATCCACGAAACTAACGCCCGTATTCTGGCATACCTCAGTGATGCCTCATAAGTCACAACAACCTCACAAGAGTGTGGTGAGTCACAACTTGTGAGGTTTTCGTATTCTAACCAAAACCTCACAAGTTGTGAGCATCACAGTAACTGTCAAAATTGTGATGTCCGATTGAGCAGCTCACAAGTCGATCACAAGAGATAAGATGGAGGAAGAATTTTCGCTTTTGCTTCTTATATTTATGTCTTGTTGGACAATATACAAATTTATAAATATTTCTTTTGGTTTTAAGAATACAACAACAACGGGAAAGAAATAACCCATTTTCATGATAGCTGTTTCAGAAAAATTGTTTGTCTTGAAATCTCGTTTCAGATACTTGTTATTACTATTGTTTATTGTTTACCTTGTACAAAGGTAACAATTTCGTTTCCTTTTTTTTTTTTTTTTTGTTCTTTACTGACTGCTCGAAAAAGTGATAGCTGTCAAAAAAAGTAAATTTCATGCATGTTAATACATTCACCACAGTGTGGTGACTATTATTCTGTGTTTTCTCGTGAGGTGTTTGCCAGAATACCAAACAGCTGATTACTCACAAGAAACCTCACAAGAGAGACATCACAATTTTAGCATCACAGAGGTTTGTGAGTTGTGACCACATCACAGCCAGAATAGGGCTGTAAAACTGTTAATGACTGGCTGTTACAGTATCAGGACCATAAACACTTTTCGCGTTTTCAGCCGCCTAACTTACGTACTCGCCTTTATCTACGGAAAGCTGGGCTCAAACAAAACTGACTGAATGGATCCTTTGGAAGGGTGAGCTGCTACAATGGATATTTCCCCTACAATCTCACTAAACACTCAGCAGCTTCTTGTTTTCCGCCAATCTAGGCGTTGAAGTCGTCTGTGAAGGGTCACTGTCTATCGTGTTTAGTGCCTATCTCCTGAAAGCTTGCATTCTCCTGCGTTACCAACTACAAAATTTCATCGGCTTTTCGACTGATTGGCTGACCATAGCGAGATGCACTTTTGAAACCGAAATTATCGCAACAGAATCCAGCAAACAATTCCTGGGTCCGGCGTCCCATCACAGCATTCTCACTGTACACTTTACAAATTTTTCGGCATATTTTGCAGCGTTTGTACGTTTTCTATAGTAAAAAGGCGTCACATAAAACGAATTACAAAACTGTATACACAAAAATGTAGTCTGGAATGTCCTAATCGGATTAGTGCTACCCAATATATGGGCATCAACACCATTTAGTGACATTTTATATGACCCAACAGCACAAAATGAATGTGTCAGACGTCATGCCCACGCCAAAGGCGGCTTATATGATCTGTTGAGTTGCCTTAGGCAATACTAATTAATTACTTAACTAGTCATTCGAGAACCTCTTGCTCGTGGCGATCATGTCCACTCTCTACTACACTGTAGCACCAGCAAATGTGTGGCTATTTGCATCCAACAAGAAATGAATAGTTCCGGTTATCGAATGGATTGCTGAGGTAAAAATGCTCGCATTTAAGACTGGCCCATGTCTCCCTTTTCGTTTAATTTACAGAGTTTAGGTACAAATCGGCTGCCACTGTCGAGTGATAACCGGTTGTGTCCATCGTCCAAATCGAGGAAGTCACGCTACATCACTGCGACATTTTACGGCTCCACGGGCACTGGTATGATGGAAGGAACTAAGTCCTTCCGCCCAGGCACCCACTCTTACGATTTTGATTTACAATTCCATTATAATCACCGCCGTCGTTTAAGCTTTAGCAGTTCTCCGGCAGTACATTTCCAGGCGAATTAAAATAAAGATAAACCAAGCTTGAAGTAGTAAAACATTATTGCGCCATCGTTTCGGTAGCCACATACTCCTTCACATCTACCTCGTTACATCTCCACAGATAGTACCCAACACCGAGACAAACTAGCGATTAAAACGAATATAACCCACGAGGCTGGCTACTGTTTTAACCAAATAAACTCTCACAGTTTGCCATTCGAGTAGACCTCACCGGTGCATTGGCCATTGGTCAGGCATTGACCGTTTCCCCGAAGACAACCGGTACCAGGATGACTGTAACAAATCCACGCAAATGATTGCCAATCCGTGGTACCAGTTTCGTCCTGTATGCCGAGCTCCATCAGTACAACTCACTACGGCAGCAGGTATTCATAATTTGCATCCGGTCTGGCTTGATGTCTTCGTTTCGACACAAAGCAGGAGACGGCAAAGCAGTAGACTCGACCAGACACTACTTCATGCCACTTGCACCTGTTGCTGGAAGTGGGCTATGCACATGGAGTCAAGTCTTGTATCTTTCTCTGTATCCGATATGACGTTTGGCTTATTTCGATGTGCAAATTGCTAGTCGAAGAACTATGAGAGTGGTTGGATTGGTTGATGCCTCGAGCGGCAGGGAATCTTGTTTCCCTATCGTCTTGGATTTGCTAATTAGAAACCATTTCTGAGGCGAGAGAAAATGGTTGGTGGAAGAGCAACGACACGAAAACGATGACCATCGTGATGGAGTGACTTGAGTGCGCCAAAGATCTTTAACACGGCACTTGGTAGGCACTGACCAGATCCAGCAGCACTTGCAAATGGATGTATTGGGTGTTTATGAACTGGCGGCGGTATTAGGTTTATATGCGTGATTGGCATCAGTTAAAGGCCGATTTGGTAAGAGCTAGGATTTATTAACTTAACAAGCAGTTGCCAACTGGACAAGTAGTTGACAGTAGGATAAAGGTTATATTCAAACTTTGGACAGTGTCGTCACAAGCTTCACTAGAGGTGGTATTTCAAGGAAAACAATTATAACTTACTTACTTAGGTGGCGCTCCAGTCTGTGGTGAACCTGGGCCTCAACCAACAAGCGTCTCCAGCTGGCACGGTTTTTGGCCAGCTGTTTCCAGCGCCGCACGCCCAGTTGGTTAAGATGCCCTTCAACCTACGTGCGCCACCGTAGATGCGGCTCATCGGGTTAGAACTGTAGCCACCTTAGACGCTGTATCCGTAGACGTCGTACCAGTCCGATGTCGCTGAACAGCCCGTACAATTCACTATTAAGTCTTCTCCTCCACTCTCCATTTATGCAGGTCGGGTCGAAAATCGTACGCAGAATTTTTCTCTCAAAATGACCTAGGGCCACCTCATCCGCTTTCGATAAGGTCCAAGCCTCTGCGCCGTAAGGGAGGACTGGGATGATCAAGGACTTACATAGTGTCACCTTGGTTTTCCGAAAGAGGGCTCTACTTCTCAATTGCCTCTTGAGCCCAAGGAAAGAGCGGTTTGCAAGAGTGATTCTGCGTTTTATCTCAGCGCTGGTGTTGTTGTCGCCGTTCATCAGTGAGCCAAGGTAGATGAATTCCTTGACCACTTCAAAGTTATATCTGCCCATGGTGACGTTCTGGCCAATACGTTGGTGTTGACCGTCCCTTTCTGATGAAAGCAGATATTTGGTTTTACCCTCATCAACCTTAAGACCTAAAGGTTTCATTGACGTCTGCTGTGTCCGTCCAATCACGTCATTAGCAATAGCGTAGACTTGGTCTACGGTCTGTTCATTACCGACCTTAATGGATCATGGAGAATTCTCCATTGTCATCCTGCACAGTCGGACGAGTTTGGCACTGATGTTAAAGCTATACACGCTGTCATATGCAGCCTTGAAATCGACGAAAAGGTGGTGAGTGACGATTTAGAATTCCTAGGTCTTCTCCAAGATCTGCCGCAGTGTAAATATTTGGTCTATTGTGGACTTCCCTGGCCTGAAACCACACTGATAAGATCCGATCAGATTATCCACAAACGGTTCCAGGCGTTCACACAACACGGCAGAGAAGATCTTATATGCGATGTTAAGGAGACCTATTCCCATATAGTTGGGGCAGTTATAGAGGTCTCCTTTCTTATGGACCGGGCAAACGATGTTGAGATTCCATTCGTCGGGCATGCCTTCCTCCGACCATGCCTTGCAAATGAGATGGTGCATGCACCTTACCAGCTCATCTCCAGCCGCCTTAGGAAGCGCAGCAGACAGTCCGTCTGCGCCCGCGGCTTTATTAGACTTAAGTCTCGATATCGCTATTTTGACTTCGTCTAGGTCGGGCGGGCCTCCATTACGAACGGATCGTTCTGCCTGACAGCAATATCTTGTCAGTCGTCGCCGTTATCCAGTCTGCAGAAATGGTTTTTCCAAATCCTAAGCATCGACTGTGATTCCACTACTAGTTCTGGCCACTACCACCACCGCTCTGGCTTTATAGCCATGGCATGTTCGTTTTACCTTATTGTAAAACTTCCGGGCGTCATTCCTGCGAGAGTATCTCTCCATCTCCTCGATCTCACGCTTTCCGTATTCCCTTTTCTTTCTTCTGAGAAGCGTGAATTCCTCTCTTCTCTTCTGCTCATAGATTTGGCGAGCAGCTCTCGTCCGTCGTTGCCGCGTGGGTTTATATGCCTCTTATTTTGCTGCATGGGATTGTTCGCATTGTTCGTCGAACCAGGGGTTTCTAGGTGATGGCGGTTTGACACCCAGCACCTCTGAGGCAGCGTCTCCCTTGGCACGCTGGCAATGCACCCACTATTATTCTGTGGGTTGCTCCGGTGTCATTGGAATTTGCGAGAGGTGGAGGGAAACTCAATCGACAAAGGCCCTAGCGGTCTCCTGCGATTGTAGCTTTCCAAACTCAATTCGTTGTCCAGCTCGACTTTGTCGCATTCTGTCGCATTGATATCTTCATTCGTACCTTGGCAACAAGGTACAAGGTAGTGATCCGAGTCGATGTTGGCTCTTCGGATGGTTCGTACATCTAGGATGCTTAAGGAGTGTCTGACGTCGTTCGCAACGTGAATATTGAGATGCGGGAATCGTGTGCTTGCCAGAAGGATATTGCGCCCCGCCAGGAAGTCGAGTAGCCGATGTCCGTTTTCGGACGTGGCGTAGTGTAGGCTATACTTTCCTGTGATCGACTCAAATATGACCTCTTTGCCCAGTTTTGCAGTAAAATCTCCTAGAACAATTTTTGTGTCGTAGCTGGGGCATTGGTCATCGGTTCTGTCTAGAAGATCGTAGAATTCTTCTTTCAGTCGCCCGTCATTTTCTTCGGTTGCGGCGTGAGCGCATATCAAGCTAATGTTTCCAAATTTAGCTTTGATGCGGATTGTTATGAGGCGTTCGCTTACATCCCGGAAGTTTAATACTTTTTGTCGGAGTCTTCATCGAATAACGAATCCGCACCCGAATAGGCGCCTTGTAGCAGTTTCCGTAGTAGATGTCGCAGTTTTTCATCCGTCTTTTGCTTGGTCCATCCCATCGCACTTCTTGGAGTGCGGTTATATCTGATTTAGAACCTGATTGTCTACACCCAGTCTGTTAAGGGACCTCACATTCCAGGTGCAGACTCTCAAGTCCTTTAATCGTTTGCAGGGGTCGTCAGCTTTGTATCCGTCTCTATCCGAGGCTTGTACTTGTTTCGGAACAAGTGATTTTCCCATGATAGGGATGTTACCCCTAAGCACAACCCCCAACCTGGGGGGCAAGACAACAGTCATTATGTTAAAAGCGCCCAGCAACTCCTGGTACCACACTGATCATAGTAACTATAGGTATCCGTGAGATCACTTTCTTATGCAAAATCGACTCTTCCTCCTTCCGAATTCGAACCCCCTCGTTCGCCTTTATTCAACCACGTCATTCGCAACAGAATTCGCTTACATAGATCAATGAACCGAATGTGAGGAACAAACAAACAATCATATCGATGAAATAGAGCAGGTATCCGATCCGAAACAATCCGAAGCGATCCTCGATCGATCGATCTGATCCGTCCAAAGAGCATTGGCCGCCGCTCTTAAACGCTGACTTACCATCAGAATTCATTAACTTATGCTGCATATCCCAGATTTTAGAAATTCTATTGTCAGTTTCCCAAACCGATCCAAGGCTATAGGTATGTACATACATAGTATCTACGCGTGTATCAGATACCTAAGCTTCCCTCAATAGCCGAAGAAAAAGACAAAAAGGAATGAGATCCTAACAGACAGCATAGCATCGCTCTCGCATTTCGGGGTTATTGATCGAGACAAAATGAATTAATTTCGTAAGAAACTCAAATGACAACCTCACGAGCACATCCCATCCGTATCTAACAGATGAAACAAAAGTATCGCGCACTCGTACGAACTAAACAAATGGCACCTAGAAGTAGTATAACGCGCTATTAGGTAAAACACTAGTACGTTGCCTTTGTAGACAGATTAGTTGACATTCTGGCGAAATACACGTACTACGACGTACGGACTACTCGTTGGATGACTGTTTGGCGGCTACGCCACATCAACAAATCCATCCCATGCAAATCCGTAACACAAGAGCAAAGGAAAATTAGTTTTTCTCTCAAAACCAAACCAAAACAGCACGGTGGATCGTCTAAGATTGTTAGAAATATGTACATCCATCCATCTATATGCATGTATCTACGTTGTATTGACAGGCATTTAAGTCTAAAACGGCACAATCCGTCTACAGATACGGATACATGGCTTATCTTTTTTTAGGATCTCAATTATTTGACATTTTACCGGCGCGTTAGCGTCAATCTCATCCTCTTTGGCTCGTCTCACCGCCGCCGTGCTAAGCATTCGGAGAATCAATCAGCGATACAATAATGAGCTACAGACAGAGGGGGGTAAGCCCAAAGACCGTGTGTGTGCTAATTGCAAGAGGAAATTGAGTATTCGATGATACGATTCTGGTTAAGGACAACCGTGCGTGTGGTAGTCGTACACGCGGTTTGGATTTGGATACATTTTCCTCGACAACTTGGGTGTTGATTTTCCTCTTCGTTCTCATGAATAAAACGGAACACGTTCGATGGATGGATGCATGGTCTATTTAAATCACGGAACAGAAAGAGGTTTTTTTGGGAATTCAAAAATCGTCCGGCTTTACGCGTAGTCTTTGAAATGCCGTCTTGGAATGCTTAAGTGATGGTCGACTGGTGTTATCGTTACAAATCACGCAGTTGCGATCGTAAATTTTGGATTCATTTGCCTCGAAATGGTTTTTTGGTTTTTTGGGAGGAGAAGACGATGGTAGTAGTTACGTATGTACCTGGACAAGAAGGCAGGTGACGAGGTAATGATTATGGGGTGACTCGAATAGAACTTGAATCTCTGCTATGGTGGTAAGGGTCTACAGTTAGTGTTGAATGTCGTATTCGTGGTCGTTCGTTGGCTTTTTCATCTTCGACACTGAGTGGTGGTTTCCCAGGTTTAAGTGTGCTATCATCACCGTTTCTATCAACAAGTACTTAGTTACTTCCTTACTTAGATGGCGCTACAGTTCGGGGTGATCCAGCGCCTCAACCAACAAGCCTCTCCAGCCGGCACGATCTTTGGCCAGCCGCTTCCAGGACGTCGGTGTTGCGCGTCTTTCTTTGATGACAGCATATATTTGGTCTTGTCCCCATTCACCATTGGACCCACTTTGGCCGGTTCTATTTCAATGCTTGCGAACGCCTCATTGACGTCTCGCTCTGTCCGCCCGATAACTTTATCTGCGTAGGGAAGCAATTGTGTTGATTTGAAGTAGATCGTAACTCTTGTATTGGCCGCAGAGTCCCGCACGATCTATTCAAGAATAATGTTGAAGAAATCACATGACAGTGCGTCACCCTGTCTAAAGCCAGTTTTAACATCAAAGGGGTCGGTTAGTTCACCTCCGACCTTAATGGAGCAGCGGGAATTCTCCTCATCCTGCACAGTCTTACGAGCTTGGCAGGAATGTTAAAACATGACATGGCTCTGTATAGCTCGTCTCTATAAACACTGTCATATGCGGCTTTAACGTCGACAAAACGATGGTGCGTGTCGACCTGGAATTCACGGGTCTTCTCCAAGATCTGCCAAAGTGTAAGTATTGGTCTAACTTAGATTTTCCTGGCCTGAAACCACACTGGTAGGAACCTATCAGATTGTCCACGAACGGTTTCAGGCGCTTACACAGTACGGCAGAGAGGATCTTGTACGCAATGTTCAGGAGACTTATCTGTGATTGGCGCAGTCATAGGGGTCTCCTTTCGTATGAACCGGGCAAACGATGCTGAGATTCCATTCTTCGGGCATGCATTCTTCCGATCATATCTTGCAGATGAGTTGGTGCATGTTCCTAACCAGCTCGTTGCCAGCTGCTTTAAACAGCTCCGCGGGGAGTCCGTCTGCTCCAGCAGCTTTATATGACTTAAGTTCCGATATCGCTATCTTAACATCGTCTAGGTCGGGTGGACGGGATTCTGCTTCGTCTTCATCCACTGTGAATGGTTCGCTCTGCCTGATGGCGGCATTTTAACTATCATCGCCGTTATACAGTCTGCAGAAGTGGTCCTTCCACAATCTCAGCATCGACTGTGACTCCACTACTAGTTGTCCGTGCTCATCACTGCAGGCTTCTGCTCTGGCTTTTTCCCTCCTTTTCTGTCCATAGAACTCGCGGGGAGCCCTCGTCCGTCGATGCAATGTGGCCATGTATGCATTCTGTTTCTCTACATGGGCCTGTCTGCACTCATCATCAAACCAGGGGTTTCTCGACGGTGGTGGCTCAGACCGAGTACATCTGAGGCGGCCTCTCTAATGGCTTTCTGACAACGACTCCATTGCTGTTCCATGGTTTTTGCAGATTGCATCGGGACCTGAGAGAGTTTGAGGGAGACTTGATCGGCGAAGGTCCTGGCGGTCTCCTGCGATTGCAGCTTTCCGAAGTTAAATTTTGGTGTTCTTACTCGACTCCGTTGGTTCCGAGAATTTCGCATCCGTACCTTGGCTGCAACAAGGTAATGATCCGAGTCGATGTTGACACCTCGAAAGGTTCGGCCATCTAGGATGCTGGAGGAGTGTCTGACGTCGATCGCAATGTGATCAATTGATTGATTGTCGATTGATCAAAAGACCGCCAGGTCCCCTTATGGATGTTGAGGTATGAGAATCGTGTACTTGCTACCACGAGATTATGTCCCGCAATAAAGTCCAGTAGCCATAGGCCGTTTTCTGACGTGGTGTTGTGTAGGCTGTGCTTTCCTATGACTCGTTCAAAGATATTTTCCTTACCCAGATTCGCATTGAAATCTCCTAAAAGGATTTTGGTGTCATAGCTGGGACATTGGGCATATGTTCTGTCCAGGAGATCATAGAAGTCGTCTTTATGTCGGTCATCTTTCTCCTCTGTGGGGGTGTGGACACATATTAAGCTTATATTGCCGAGCTTGGCCTTGATGGGGATAGCTATGAGGCGTTCGCTTACATGCTGGAAGCTTACGACTTTTTTCCTGAGGCTGCCTCGAATAACAAGTCCGCATCCGAATAAACGTCGTTTACTTTCTTTGTAGCTGTTTCCGTAGAGAGCACCGTGGCGCAGTGGGTAGTGTGTTGGCCTCTCACGCTGATGACACGGGATTGAATCGATCGTGTTTTCACGGTGTTTCTCCTCAGCGGGGTTCTAACAAAACCCCCTGTAGTAAAATTGTCATGAAAAGCTTTCTCGAAACTCCCCATTCGGAACCAGCAATAAACTGTAGGTCCATTTCACATACGGGAAAATAAAATCACACACAACATGGGTGATTTAGAGAAGCTCGGCTTTGGTCCTTCATGGACTGTAACGCCAACATACAGTACAGCTGTTTCCGTAGTAGATATCACAGGTTTTCATCCGATTTTTGTCTGGCCCATCCCGTCGCACTTCTTGGAGCGCGGTAATGTCTGCCTTATAGCAGTCAAAAGAGTTGACCAGTTGTCCGGCTGCACCTAGTCCGTTGAGGGACCTAACGTCGTTCCAGGTGCAGATCCGGAATTTGTTTCCTTTTTGATGCGTGCGGGGGTCGTCAACATGTAATCCATCCGTATCCAAGGCTGTAGGTTGTTTCGGAACAAATGTTTGTTTGACGTGATAGGGATGTTATCCCTAAGCACAACCCCCAATCTGGAGAACCAGGTTCCTCTTTCCCCAGGAACAAGGGGTTGGGTCGCTGCACACATTGGTTCACTACCTGATGGGTGCTAGTATAGCTATCCAGGGGAGGTCACGAGGCTGTGTGTCAACCTGGATTGAGCGGGGACAGAGATCGAAGCTGGCGTTTGCCATGTTAAACGCGATCAACTTCTTTGCTCTGTTTACTCGCTCCCTCCTCCCTTCTCCTCAAGTACTACCTACATATACAGGTTCAACGTATGGACATGCTCGAATATTCGACCGCGGAAGGCAGGGGCATTGAAGCCAGCCGCAATTGGTCGTATCAAACATCGTCCGTCCGCACCGTCAGATCATTTTTGGTAAAAAAAAGTAAGGTACCTACCTAGTACACTAACCGACGGTTGTGTTCGAATTTCGCTGTCAAAGTTTGGAATGCCCTGATGCAGCTAAAAAGGAAATGATGGTAACTTTCAGCGGCATACTGCTGAATGTCAAAGCCAGAGCACGGAGCATTGTGGAGACTTCTGAAGGGGATGGTAAGATAGCGAGTCAGTGGATAATTATGTAACAGTTGTAGAGGCAAAGTGTGTAAAGGCGAAGCGCCCGGATAATTGATCTGAGATGGAACAATAAAGTGTGTAGTAGATAAACAAGTAAATAGTTGTAGTTTATCGCAATCAAGTAGTCGAAACCTATTCTGAACTAGTAATTTTCGTAACAATATGTACCAGGCCCGCGGTTGTCTCAACGGTTTTTTCGACACTAGATGGTGTTGATGCCCAACCATTTCAGACTACATTTCGTGCGTACGCAGTTTTGTAGATCACCATTTGCTATATTGAATTGAAAATGAGTGAAATGACTGCAGAGATACACTATATGATGCCTTTTCACAATAATAAAAAGCTGTATAACATGCCGAAAAATTTGTGAAGTGTACGATGAGAATACTGTAATACTGCCGAACGCAGGAATGGTTTATTCGATTCTCCCACTCTGGTAGGCCAATCACTGATAAAGTCGATGAATTTTTGGAGCTGGTGGTGCAAGGCCAGCTTGCAAGCTGTTAGGAGATAGATAGTTTGGAATCATTTAAAAAGAACAGGTTACCGGTAACCCTTCACAAATGACATCAAATCCTAGATTGACAGTAAACAAAGTGATGCTGAGTGTGTAGTGGGATTGGAGCGGAGTCGACCTTTATGAGCTTATATAACCTAGCCACCTAGCCACCAAGAGAGAGTGGTAGGGAGAGGAAATCCCAGCTCCACCCGTTGAAGCAGTCGGCACAGCTATTCAAAAGCGGAAGAATAACAAGGCCGCAGGCTCAGGTGGCTTGCCACCAGTGCTCTTCAAGGCTGGCGGCGATGTTTTGGTAGGGAGCACGCAACAGATCATCTGTAGAATTTGGGAAGATGAAAGTATGCCCAACGACTGGAGCATCAGCTCTTTTTGCCCCTCCACACAAAAGGCGATCCTACTTGTTGCAAGAAGTAAAGAGGTATATCCCTGCTCAATGTCGCATACAAGATCCTGTCCAGCGTACTGTGTGAACGTCTACTACCCTATTGCACCGCACTAATCGGCAGCTACCAGTGCGGCTTTCGGCCCGGCAAATCACTTCGACAAATCCTGGAAAAGACCAAAGGGTTTCAAATCGATACACACCAACTCTTTGTCGATTTTAAAACCGCATACGACAGCATTCGTCACAAAGAATTCTTTGATTCGATGGCCGAATTCGGGATCTCAAGAAAACTGATCCGGCTGTGTCACGCCAAGCTAAAAAATACCCAATGCAACATGCAGTTCGGTTCTAGGACATCTTAACCGTTTGAAACATGCACCGGATTTCGCCAAGGAGATGCGCTGTCGTCCGACTTCTTCAATTTAGTGCTGGAACAGATAGTGTGACGGGCAGACGTCAACTGGGAGGGCACTATTTTCTACAAGTTTGTCCAGCTGCTAATATAGGCGGATGATATTGACATCATCACGCGGTCTCGGCGGGATATTGTAGAAGCTTTCACGGTGATTGAGGAACATACGAAACGAGTTGGTCTTAAAGTCAACGAGGATAATTCAAAGTACATGCTGTCAAGCAAAAACCGATCCGTCGCTAACCACTTTGGACAAAATAAAACGATTGCCAGCTATAATTTCGAGGTGGTTAAGGAGCTTGTCTACCTTGGCACAAACGTAAACTCCACAAATGACACCACAGTGGAGATCCGGCATAGAATCGCCCTTGGCAACCGCTGCTAATTCGTTTTGTCCAAACAACTTGGGTCAAAACTCCTAACTCGATAAACAGATAACCAGACGAAAGTTGGAAGAGAGCAGGACGGCGCAGCTGATTTTGGGTTCTATCGAAAGAAAAAAGAATTCTGCGCCGGATATTTGGTCCTGCCTGTGAGGAAGTTGAATGGAGGGGAAGACATAACCACGAACTCTACGAGCTGTATAAAGATGTGGATATAGTCCGGAAGGCAAAAATCCGTCGATTACATCCAGCGCATGAACCCCAACGCTCCTTCTAAGAGGGTCTTCGACTCCTGGTTTGAGAAAAAGAGGAAGACCGAACCTCCGGTAAGACGATGTAATTGCGGATGTAAGACAACTTGGTCTTGATAACTGGAAGCAGCGTGCCCCGGACCGTCAAGGATGGAAGGCAGCTATAGCTCAGGCTTAGATCCTCCATGGATTGCCGGCCTGATAAATAAGTAAGTAAAACTGAGCCACCTGATTAATCTGCACATCACGACCACTTAAGTGAAGCAATTATGAAAGAGCAATCGGAATTGACCAACAGAAAGGGAGTTGTGTTCCATCATCACAATGCCGGGCCGCGCACGTCTTTTATGTCTCGGAACAAATTGACGTATGTAACTTGGTTGGGAAGCTTTGATGAACCATATATCCCGGACCTTATGCCATCTGACTACCATGTGTTTCAATATCTGCAAAAATCACTTAGCCAAGTTTTTCGTCGACAAACTACAGAAGCTCTACATCCATGGAATTATGAAGCTACCTGGGGAACAGAATCTAGTCAATTGCTCTCAAGGAACAAAATGTGGACGGCAATCACTTTCTACAGAAACTTTAATGACTTGCAAGACTTCACTGACCTCAATAACTTCAATGACAAATTCACTGATCGAAAAGACTTCTTCCTCTTCTTATATGGCGCTACAGTCCGCTGTAGACCTGGGCCTCAACTAAAAAATCTCTTCAGCCAGCACGTTCTTTTGCTAGCTGCCTCCGATTGCGCACACCAAGTTGGTTGAGATCTCTCTCCTCTTGGGTGCACCATCTCAGTCGATGGCGTCCTCTGTTACGTTGTTCCCATGGCTCATGACCGGAGCTGTGTTGTCCTTACACTCTATATGGCCTAGCCATCTTAAGCGTTGTATCCGTAGACGCTTGACTAGGTGCATGCCGCTGTATAACCCGTATAGTTTGTTATTGAGTCTTCTTCTCCATATGTCATCAACGCAAATATGAAGGACTAAAAATCGCACGTAGAATTTTTCTCTCGAAAAGGCCAAAAGCTTCTTTCATTCGCCTTCGTATGGAGCCAACTCGGTCTTTAGAGAGAAAGCTCGGTTACTCAATTGCCTCTTGACCCCAAAGAAATAGCGATAGGCAAGGCTGATTTTGCCTTTGTTTTCGGAATTGATGTTATTGTCCCTATTTATTGCGAATCAGAGATAGACGAAGTCCTATACTACCTCAAAGTTTTTGCTGCCCATTGTGACGCTCTATATGAGACCCTCGTTTACCGCCAGATCCATTTTGGCCGCCTCCGCTTCAATGCCAACAGACGCTTCATTGACGGCTCGCTTTGCTTTGGTGGCGTTATAGCCCATGAGGGTTCAGAGCCAAGCTTCTCTCAATCACCCATGTCGTGTGTGATTTATTTTTTACACAGGTGAAAGGGACCTTGGCTCTGGTCCTTCACGGGCTGTAACGCCACCAGAGCAAGAAAGGAACCTACAGTGTTAATAACCTGAACGGCGTGAGTCGAGAAGTTTTTTCATGGCAAATATACTACACGGGGTTTCGCCAGTACTCCGCCAAGGAGGAACGCCGCGAAATAAACATACGATGGCTTTGGTGTTATTGGGATGCGAGCTCGCTCATCATGCGTCAGAGTCCAACACTGAGCCACGTCGCCCTCGCATTGACGGCTCGCTGTATTCTATTAATCACGTCAATGTCATCCGCGTAAGCAAGCAGTTGAACGAATATTTGGAAGATAGTGCCTCTAGTATTAACCTGTGAGTCTCGCACGAACTTCTCAAGTAAAATGTTGATAAAGTTACATGACAGAGCGTCGCCTTGCCTACAATTTTTTTTAGTATTAAAAGTCAGGGCGAGTTTGCTACTTACCTTAATGGAGCAGCGAGAGTTCTCCATCGTCATCCTACACTATCCAAAGAGCTTGGTAGGAATGTCAAAACTAGGCATGGCACTATATACCTCGACTCTATGCACGCTGTCATATGCGGCATTGAAATCGGCAAAAAAGGTGGTGAGTGTCGATTTGCTTTTCTTGGATCTTTTCCCAAAGACTTCAAAGAGTCTAATAGCCACAAGAATTCTAATGACTTTAAAGACTACAGCGACCTCAAACACTTCAAAAACGTTAGAAACCTTAAAAACTTCAGTGACGTCAAGGGCTTCATTAGATTCGGAGAACTGCAGTGATTTTAATGAATTTAATGACTTCATTGACTTCAGTGACCACCTCAAAGGCTTCATTGAATCCGGAGAATTACAGTAACTTCAAAGACTTTAAGGACTTCATTGACTTCAAGGACCACCTCAAAGGCTTCACTGGATTCGGAGAACTGCAATAACTTCAAAGATTTTATTGACTTCATTGGCTTCAGTGACCACCTAAAAGGCCTCATTGGATTCGGAGAACTGCAATAACTTCAAAGACTTTAAGGACTTCATTGACTTCAAGGACCACCTCAAAGGCTTCATTTGATTAGGAAAACTGCAATAAATTCAAAGACTTTAAGGACTTCATTGACTTCAAGGACCACCTCAAAGGCTTCACTGGATTCGGATAACTACAATAACTTCAGAGATTTTGATGACTTCATTGACTTTAGAGACCTCAATGGTTTCATTAGGTTTAAAGGAATGCAATCACTTCAAATTTTGAACACTTTCAACGACCTTAACACGTTCAATCACTAAAAAATATTTCAAAGACTTCAGTGAGTTTTTAGAAACTACAAAAACCTACAATAAAAACTAATAACTTCAGTAAAATTTAGCAAATTAGACAATCTTTGAGAATTCTAACTTCAATCTGAAGTGAAGTCGCAGTGATATGATTGAAGCGTATCATGAAGGTCGATACATTTTACACTGAAATTAGAGCTCTTCTACGGGCAAGTAGTAAGTATGGTCGCTGGAAAGACTCAGAAGAGTAGTAACTGAAATAAATGTCAGCAAGCGGGTGGTCAAAGAGCACAATGAACCCTCTTTGGACGAAGCATCACTTTTAGCAAGGCGCAATCATCAATGACTTAAGCTTAGTGACCTCAATACTCAGGCGTAACACCCTACAAAGACCGAGCGTTCATATTATCGTTTTCTTAATCCATAAATTCAACCGCAACTTATCACAATATATCGCACACAATTCACAACCCAAAGCCTTCGCTTCTAATACTCAACATCCTTATCCTTAGCGTGTACACTAACCGCACTTGACTGCACCGTCACATGATTATCACATTAGTTTCCCCTCGAAAGCGCAATGATTGAAATTTATTTTCCTCCGCAAGAAAAATCAACCAAAACGCCAACACCTAAGGAGAGGCTTTCCCAGAGCCCCCTGCGCCTTGTGGCATAAAAAAAAAAAAACAAATCCACAATGGAGCAGTGACAAGAATTAATTACTTTATGATTCACTGCCATGTCCCTCGCCGCATAAAACCGAGAATGTATCTGAGTATATGACAGGCATGTGCATATGACTGCAGTCAATATTCCATGCAACTGCACCGTGTACCTCCATGCGAGGTCCAATTTTTTTTTAATTACTTCCATCCCTACCTCCACACTCGTTATGTAACCAATCCAAGTGGAAACTATATATTAGCATGTCCCAAGCGAGAGTGCAGCGAGTCGAAGGAAGCAAGGAAAACTCGGTCTGGTGTACTCGAACGGGTGTAATTATCAACAGGTGCTCGTCCTTTTTTCATTCGACTTTTCCGTGTGCGCCAAAACTTTGCTGGAGACTTTTTCCTATCCCCGGTTAGCTGGTGTATGCGGATAGGCTTTACTGCTCGCCACCCGTGATGGGCATGGAAGGGGGTCGGTCGCACAGCAACGAAGGCGTGTCATCCTGTCATGATAGCGTGTTAAGAACGAAGCGAAGGAAAAAACAAAAACAAGAACAGAATAAGCGCATTTTGTTGACGTATCCAACCGAATTAAATATCTGCGATGAAGAAGATAGAAGTCGATCCCGGTTTAGTGATTAAACGAGTTTCACAGGTTTTTTCTGTTTTCTCTTTTCGTTTTTGTTGTTTTGTTTTTTAATTTCTGTCTCTTCCACCCAGAGCTGGACCTGGAACACAGCGCAAAACACTTGTCTCAATTCGGCATCGGATTGGAAGAGAAATTCGAGAATCAAATGATTGCTGGCCGGAATGTTCGTATGTACGAGTACACGTGTGCTAATGGATATTCTTACCGGAGCTTGAAGGTATTCCTGCTGTGCTTACAGTTGGACAGATGACAAGTGGCAGGTTCTTAAGTAGGTAGCTGAGAGCAACTTTGTAAATAGCAAGTTTTCAGTTTGTTTGTGCATTTGGTATTAAGCTAATACGAAAGGCTTGGATGACGGCTTGAAATAGTTTTACAAAACAGAAATCAAATATGAATTGTTGTCAATTTCAAAACATTTGAGTAGAGAATGAGTGGAGTTTTTCGTTTTTAATAGTTCAGATGGCAGTTTTGTGTCAACACCTTGTGAGTCATCGTCGCGTTGATACATATGTTGAGGGACTATATCTGCGGAAGTGCCTGCTGAGCTGGCTATACTGACACTAAGCCATTGACAGCTGTCTTATGAGCTTTTTGATTAGCGAGGAAAACAGTTTCAAGGTATCTCGTAGCCTCCAACGTGAGTACATGCCTAGGCTAAGTTAGGTTAGGTACATGGGTGCCCTATTGACGAAAAGTCAAGGCTCACGTAGACTACGTTGAGTCCATTGTGCCCAACTGTTTTATTTAACCCGTTGATACCTAGACATTTACCGCTGAACCAACCAGACGAGGATAAAAATCCCAGTATTCTGTTCAGCCCAATATTACTAGTCCCGAAAGGAAGTATCTTCCTAGGAATATATTCCTTTTTTGGGCTAGCGCCGGACATTCACATAGCAGGTGACGAATGGATTCAAATTCCTCTTCGTCCCTGCAGCTTCTGCAGAAGTAATTGTAGGGCTGGCCTAGTCGAACTGCATGGTAGGATAGCATGCAGTGCCCGGTGAGGACACCGACTGCCAGTCGAATATTCCCACGATTCAACTTCAGCAGATTTACCGTCCTTTTCTCATCATAGACGGGCCAAGTCGATCTCGCCGTTGCGCATGTATCTAAGCGACACCATCGCTTATTGGCCTTTACTAACAGCTCCGTCTCTATCTCCCTGTAGAGCGCACTGAGTGGTGCTTTGGCCTCAGCTGAGATCTGCGCAATGTTAGCACTTGATCCCACCCTAGCCAGCTCGTCCGCCCTCTCGTTTCCAGAGATATTCATATGACTAGTACCCAGTAAAGTGTCACCTTATTTACATTGGATATCTCTTCTAACTTCTTCTTGTAGAATTTGACGAGTTTGGATCTTATCCATGCTGCCTGTAGAGCCTTAATGGCTGCCTGGCTGTCAACATAGATGTTAATACTTTTTCTTGAGAGATTCTCTCTACTAATCAGATCTGTCACCTGCTTGATTGCGAGGACCTCAGCTTGGAAGACGCTAAGGTAAGTACCTGGGAATCATCTTAGACAGGAACATTCTTTGGTCCAAGCATGTTGAGCGCTGCCACCGTTCTGGCAATGCAAAGGTGCCTTGTTTTTTACCGCCGGCAAAGGTCCTCTGGATCTACACGGCTAGACCCATCATTTTATGTGCATTGGATGTCTGATGGAACAGACTACCACGCTGGGGTGTTCCCCAGCACGACGGGCGCTACTCTAGATGCTGTGATGAACCTTTCACGCCTTGACATATTTACCATACTACCATATTAGCTATGCCTCGTCTCAAGAGAAATAGTTTTTGGTGGAACTTGCATTGGAATGATAGTGCTCTTTCGCGGGAAATATCCTACGCAATGACACCTGTCATCTCATTGCGCTATAACTTCACAGTTGAATTCCCATGGCGTCAGGATTGGCACTAGCCACATACCGAACCTGGAAAGGAAGGTCTTCCCATTTTCACAGTTGGCTGGGCTGGGATCCGGCACTGGCATTTTCTTTGAATGCGAAAACGTCCGACTGTACTTTTCGTTAGGAAAATATGCGTCTGTCAGTCAGAGATATACGCAATTCTGATGGCCATGCACTATGTCCCTCAGTCCCCCAACAGACCAGGTGCAAGCGGACAACTAGTCAACTCTTTGGACTGCTATAAGTCAGACATAACTGCGCCCTAAGAAGTGCGATGGGATGGGCCAGACAAAAAGCGGATGATGTGATATCTATACGGATGCGGATTTTTTATTCGAAGCAGACTCAGGAAAAAAGTCTTAAGCTTCCAGCATGTAAGCGAACGCCTCATAACTATCCTCATCAAGGCCAAGCTCGGCAATATAAGCTTAATATGTGTCCACGCCCCCACAGAGGAGAAAAATTACCGACATAAAGACGACTTCTATGATCTCCTAGGCAGAAAATATGCCCAATGTCCCAGCTATGACACCAAAATCGTTCTAGGAGATTTCAATGCAAAGCTGGGTAAGGAAGCTATCTTTGAACGAGTCATAGGAAAGCACAGCTTACACAAAACCACGTTAGAAAACGGACTAAGGCTAGTGGACCTTGTGGCGGGACATATAATCTCGTAGTAGCATGTATACGATTCCCACACCTCAACATCCACAAGAGGAACTGGATCACATTGCGATCGACGGCAGACACTGCTCCAGCATCCTAGGTGTCCGAACCTTTCAAGGAGCCAACATCGACTCGGATCATTACCTTGTTGCAGCCAAGGTACGGATGCGAATTTATCGGAATCAACGGAGTCGAGTAAGAACACCAAAATTTAACGTCGGAAAGCTGTAATCACAGGAGACCGCCAGGACCTTCGCCGATCAAGTCTCCCTCAAGCTCTCTCAAGTCCCGATGCAATCTGCACAAACCATAGAACAGCAATGCAGTCGTTGTCAGAAGGCCATCAGAGAGGCCGCCTCAGATGTACTCGGTTTCAAGCCACCACCTTCGAGAACCTCTGGTTTGATGACCGATGCAGACAGGCCCACTGCATCGACGGCTAAGAGCTGCCCGCGAGCTTTATAAACAAAAAGTAGAGAGGAGCATGCGCTTCTGAGAAGAAAAAAGAAGGAGCACAAGAAGCGCGGGATCAAGGAGATGGAGAGATGGTAGTGCAGGAACGACGTTCGGAACTTTCACCTAAAGTAAAACGAACATGCCAAGGCTATAAAGCCAGAGCAGAAGCCTGCAGGGATGAGCACGGACAACTAGTAGTGGAGTCACAGTCGATGCTGAGATTGTGGAAGGACCACCTCTGCAGACTGTAGAACGGCGATGATAGTCAAAATGCCGCCGTCAGGCAGAACGAACCATTCACAATGGACGAAGATGAAAGAGAATCCCGTCCACCCGACCTAGACGATGTTAGGATAGCGAATCGAATCTTAAGTCTTATAAAGCTGCTGGACAGATGGACCTCCCTCGGAATTTTTAAAGCAGCTGGCGATGAGCTGGTTAGGAGCATGCACTAACACATCTGCGAGATATGGTCGGAAGAATGCATGCCCGATGAATGGAATCTCAGCATCGTTTGCCCGGTCCATAAGAAAGGAGACCCTATGACTGCGCCAATTACAGAGGGATAAATCTCCTGAACATTGCGTACAAGATCCTCTCTGCCATATTGTGTAAGCGCCTGAAACCAATCGTGGACAATCTGGTAGGTTTCAGGCCAGGAAGATCCACGATAGACCAAATATTGACATTTCGGCAGATCTTGGAGAAGACCCATGATCGACACGCACCATCCTTTTGTCGACTTTAAAGCCGCATATGACAGTGTTTATAGAGACGAGCTATATTCCTGCCAAGCTCGTCAGACTGCGCAGGATGACTACGGAGAATTCCCGCTGCTCCATTAAGGTCGGAGGTGAACTAACCGACCCCTTCGATGTTAAAAAAGGTTTTAGACAAGGTGACGCACTGTCATGTGATTTCTTCAACATTATTCTTGAAAATATCGTGCGGGATACTGCGGCCAATACAAGAGGTACGATCTACTTCAAGTCTACCAAAATGCTTGGCTACGCAGATGACATTGACGTTATAGGAAGGGCAAAGCGAGACGTTAATGAGGCGGCTAAAGTGGGTTTAAGGGTAAATGGAAACAAGACCAAATATATGCTCTCATCAAAGAAAGACGCGCAACACCGACGTCTTGGTCAGAACGTCACCGTCGGCAGCTATATTTTTGAAGTAGTCAAGGACTTGGTCTACCTTGGCTCGATAGTGACAAGCAGCAACGACACCAGCGCTGAGATAAAACGCAGAATAACTCTTGCCAACCGCTGCTTCTTTGGGCTCAGGAGGCAACTGAATAGTAGAGCCGTCTCTCGAAAAACTAAGGTATCCTTCTACAAAACCTTAATAATCCCGGTCCTCCTCTACGGCGCTGAAGCTTGGACGTTATCAAAAGCAGATTCAGAGGCTTTTGGGCGTTTCGAGAGGAAAATTCTGCGTGCAATCTTAGGTCCCGTTTGTGTAAACGGAGAGTAGGGGAGGAGATTCAAACAAGAACTGTACGGGCTGTACAGCGACATTGGTCTAGTCTTCGAATCCAACGTCTTAAATGGCTGGGCCATGTAGAGCGAATGGTTATCACCGCTTCAGCCCGAAGAGTCTTCGACACCAACCCCGAGGGACGACGCTGCAGAGGACGACCGCATCTAAGGTGGTGCGCCTAGGTGGAAAGGGACCTCAATCAACTGGGCGCGCGGCACTGGAAGCGGCTGGCCAAAGATCGTGCCGGCTGGAGAGGCCTGTTTCTAGAGGCCCTGGTTCACCCCGAACTGTAGCGCCATCTAAGTAAGTAAGTAAGTAATCAGATGAAATTTGTAATAACTTTGTTGATATCCTCCTTAAAAGCCTTTCGAATTCGTCTCTAAGACAGTCAACCTAGTCACGCATAAACCATCAAACTGACGTTCCCAAATACAGACCTGATAAAGACCTTGTATCTCGCTTTAGATCTCCAAATTAGGAAGCTTAAACGTGCAAAGAGGAAGTTAACAAACGTCAAAGCTAAGATGTACGATTTTCATTTCTTCCTACATCAAACCACGCTTATACTACTAAACCGTCAAGCCCTAGAGTGGGTGAGGTGAGCTCATGATCATTATTCCCATCATGAAACTCAAGTCATACTCAATTCATTCAACTAAGGTTTCTTCAATACCATGGCTCGTGGATTAACATCTCGTTTTTCTTCAATGAAAAAAAAGCAGCTCGCAACAAAGTCATCCAGATACGACGACATTACAAACTCTTCATTGAGGTTAACCTATCGAATTGCCTCATATTGGTATCAGTTTCTTAGGGCTTTGCCTAATAAACCATACATGTTGCCCCGCTGTACATACATACCTTGTAACCGACTTAGTTTAATGCCGTTGTTTCTGTATCTAGATGTATGAGTTACAGATGTAATAAATAAAATGTTTGTTCCTCGGTTTCTGTGGTTTTCACTTTGCCTATTTGCTTGCATTTCCCTTTTTGCGACGGAAGCGTATCGAAACGAACTGGTGGTCTAGATACGGCCCCATTTCGACAATCAGGGCAGTTTGTATGCAATGTAGGGATAGAGTATAGGGCCCTTTGTGGGAATTCGTTGCGGGGCTATAAAAATGGACATGCAGTTTGCCATCAGGCAGAAGAGGGCATTGGACGTTAAACATGACCATACAGTCCTGTGACTCTGCATGGATAGTCTCTTGCTGTGGAACGACTTGAGGGGTGATACTAGTGCGTTTTGGTTTAGGTCGCGCTTCCGTTTATGTTAATTTCTGCTGGAAACCACGAGAAGAAAAACGATCTAGTAGAATCGGACAGCATTGCATGCCAGTCAACTAGTCGCCTGGACTGAGTGAAATAGTTGACGAAGAACGAGGAATGCAGAAAGTAAATAGAATGGAAAGGTGTGCATGTACGGGTACACGTTCGCTATGGGGTATAAGAGCACTTCCGACTTCGGGAAGTTTTAATTACCTGCGAAACTTGGGGCCTCGATTGCAGTCTATTTGGGTTAATTAGCAAAACGTAGATGAGTCGGTAGGGTTTCGTGCACGGCGTTATGTGAAAGGAATGTACGCTACCATCGACTGTCCTTACTTTTAATGTTATCAAGTGGTTTTGATGGAATATGATGATGAGTTTAATGGCTGGTTATTAACCGAACCTAAGCACGCATGGACAATTAGGCACAATTCCGAGTTTCAATTTCGGTTTAGGTGTAAGCCCCTAAGGAAGCAATTGACCTCAGAACTATTGATGCCATTAGTTTTGTCCACACAATTTGCTCACTCTGGGTGTGGCACCAGCATATAGGGATTCATCCAGCACACCAAATCCCAGGTAACTACATTATTACGAGTTTCATGGCATTGTCTCTCCTCGTTCGTACTGCACTTCAGAAAAATATCATAATACCTCTTAGCAAAATGTATCTAGGTTTGACCTACATTACGCATGGTTGACTTGACATCATTATACAAATATACAGCCCAGAAGACAGCACAGATACCTATCATAAAACGAAAGAAAAAGTGACAGGGGCAGATACGGAAAACCTTTGAAATAAAGAATGAAGTGGAATCGCGCTGAAATCATAGAAATGTCGTATCCCACACGTCGATCGCTCACTGTCGTATAGTGAGAGAGATGATCTCATAGATACGTTATGCAGTTTTGTTGGAAAAATCGTTACCCATACGCCTCCGCGCGATGAAGCGAGGGAAAAGAATTAGCAAAAGAAGAAGAAAAATGAACTCAGCAACATGTTGCAGCAACATTACACGGTGTGATTACTCACCATTGAACATCTGTTCAGATGGGCGGATGCGATTGTAATTAGATGTTTTATCGTTTTCGATACGAGACGACCGATGAGATAATGTTTAAAAAGTGCATTTAAATAAACTCTTACCGTGCGTCGGAGGGATGTACAATGTAGACGTACTGGCTATTGATTTGTTGTGGTCAATGGAGTAGAGCTGGTGCTCTAATTAGCGGTAATTGAGTTATTAGGACGAGTGAAGTGGATGATGTTTATTTGTTAGCCAGCGGGAGGTGAGAAATCGCTCACTCTCCCTCGGTGCTCTGAGCTTGTGTGCAAAGGGCTTTTGACGAAGGTTTTCTCACTCGTAGTCGGAGGTATACTTTATGTAGGAATTGAGTACATTAGTCTCGAAAGCTGGCGAGGCCCTTGTGGAATTTGCGATAAAGATCACTCACGTTCGTAACCCGGGGAAATTCCCACCTCTACATGCGTCAACAGAGGCTTCTGCTATCTGTAGGAGCACTCAGACGCAGATACTGATCGATTACAGACGCATATACGGGTTCATTGAACACGATTTGCGAGTATGCTCCTGGATTGTCAGAACCCTGTACACTCCCGGAGCTGCTCATAAACTGGAAAGAATCCTCACGCAGTACAAGGCGGATATTACTGCGGCCCAGGAAATATGCTGGATAGGAAACGGTATGATAAGGAAGAAAAATTGCGATACCTATACAGCTGTCACAAAAGATTGCACTTACTGGGATGCGGATTTGTCGTAGGAAAGCGGTTAAGGTCGAAGGTCATCGACTTTAAACCTATAAGTGATCGCCTGGCTGTGATCCGCATCAGAGTCAGATTTTATAACATCAGCCTTATATGTGCACACTCCCCTACCGATGAGGCTGAAGACCCTATCAAGGAGGACTTCTATGACCTCCTGGACAACGCCTACGGAGCTTGTCCGGAGTACGATGTAAAAATCGTGCTCGGGGACTTCAACGCCAAAATCGGTAAGGAGAACACCCTTGGCGGAGTGATCGGAAAGCACAGCCTCCACGATACAACAACAGATAACGGCTTCCGACTCGCTGGCTTTGCGACAGCTGGTAATTCGGTGATAAGTAGCACAAGATTCCATCGCAGGCGAATCCACACAGCAACCTGGCGATCTCCGGAAGGTCGAACCGCCAACCAATTCGACCATGTGCTCATTCACGCAAGGCACTCGTCAAACATCCTGGATGTGCGAACATTCAGAGGGGCAAATGTCGACTCTGACCCCTTCCTCGTAGCAGCAAGGTTCAGAGCTCGACTGTCCGATGTCAGAAAGCTGCACCAGCCCACCACGAGAAGATTCGACATTGGGCGCCTGAGCACACCGGAGGTTACCAGAGCCTACAGGGAGAAGCTGAGCGAAAGGCTCTACGGTATGCCTACGTCGAACACAAATGCCATTAATATGTGGCTGTATTGCCGCTCAGCCATTCAGGAAGTAGCCGAAACTACCTTAGGATACCTACCACACCCGACAAGAAACCCGTGGTATGATGGCGAGTGTGAGCAGAAAAAGGCAGCAACCGACGAGGCGTACCAAAAGGCGCTGCAGAGGAAAACCAGGGCAGCGCAACAAGAGTACCGAGCCAGAAACAGGGAGGAGATGAAACTACTGCGACAAAAGAAAAGAATCTTCGCAGCCTCCCAGCTCAAGGATATCGACGAGTCTAGGGATAAGCATAAAATACGAGCCTCTTACAAGAAAGCCAAAGGCCTTGCAGGAGGCTTCAAAAAGGGCACCCTGGCTCCTCGAAACTGCGAGGGTAATGTTGTCACCGACCCGCAGGGAATAGTGGATGTATTTAAGCAGCACTTCCAGCAGCTGCTTAACGAGCATGACCAAGAGAGGGTGGTAGGGACCGAGGAGATCCCAACTCCAGCTGCTGAAGTAGTCCTCCCACCCAGCATCCTCGAAGGCGGCACAGCTATTCAGAAGCTGAAGAACAACAAGGCCGCAGGCTCAGATGTCTTGCCATCAGAGCTTTTCAAGGCTGGCGGCAATGTTCTGGTAGGGAGCATGCACCAGATCATCTGCAGAATTTGGGAAGATGAAAGCATGCCCGACGACTGGAATACCAGCTCTATATGCCCCATCCATAAAAAAGGCGATCCTACCTCTTGCAAGAACTAAAGAGGTATATCCCTGCTCAATGTCGCATACAAGATCCTGTCCAGCGTATTGTGTGAACGTCTAAAGCAATTTTGCACCGCACTAATCGGCAGCTACCAGTGCGGCTTCCGGTCCGGCAAATCGACTATAGACCAAATCTTCACACTTCGACAAATCCTGGAAAAGACCAAAGAGTTTTGAATCGATACACACCATCTTTTCGTCGATTTCAAAGGCGCATACGACAGCATTCATCGTGAAGAACTGTTTGGGCCGACGGCCGAATTCGGGATCCCGATAAAACTGATCCAGTTGTGTCGCGCCACGCTCAAAAACACGCGATGCACCATGCAACTCGGTTCTAGGACCTCGGAACCATTCGAAACCTGCACCGGATTTCGGCAAGGAGATGCGCTGTCATGTGACTTCTTCAACTTGGTGCTGGAGCAGATAGTGCGGCGGGCAGGCGTCAGCAGGGAAGGCACTATGTTTTACAAGTCCATCCAGCTGCTAGGGTACGCGGATGATATCGACATCATCGCGTGTTCTCGCCGTGGCATTGTGGAAGCATTCACAGCAATTGAAGAACAGGCGAAGCGAGTTGGTCTTAAGATCAATGAGGACAAGACGAAGTACATGCTGTCAAGCAAAAACCAATCCGTCGCTCACCTCCTGGGACAAAATGTAACAGATGACAGCTACAATTTCGAGGTAGTTAAGGAGTTTGTCTACCTCGGGGCAAACGTAAATTCCACAAATGGCACCACAGTGAAGATCCGGCATAGAATCGCTTGTCAAAACTCCTCACTCGAAAGACCAAAGTCATGCTTTACAAAACGCTCATTCTGCCAGTCTTGCTGTACGGAGCCGAAAGCTAGACGATAAGCAGGACAGCGGAGCTGATTTTGGGTTCTTTCGAAAGAAAAATTCTGCGCCGGATATTTGGTCCTGTCTGTGAGGAAGGTGAATGGAGAAGAAGACACAACCGCGAACTCTACGAGCTGTACCAAGATGTGGATGTAGTCCGGAAGGCAAGGATCCGTCGACTACACTGGCGCGGCCACATCGAGCGCATGGACATCGACGCTCCAGCTAAGAGGGTCTTCGACTCCGAGCCTCCTGGTTCGAGAAGAAGAGGAAGACCGAACCTCCGGTTTAAAGACCAAGTAATCGCGGATGTAAGACATCTTGGTCTTGACAACTGGAAGCAGCGTGCCCGGGACGGTCAAGGATGGAAGGCAGCTATAGCTCAGGCTCAGATCCTCCATGGATCGCTGGCCTGATAAGTAAGTAAGTAGTATCGCGCATGTAAGACATCTAGGTCTTGACAACTGGAAGCAGCGTGCCCGGGACGGTCAAGGATGGAAGGCAGCTATAGCTCAGGCTCAGATCCTCCATGGATCGCTGGCCTGATAAGTAAGTAAGTAGTATCGCGCATGTAAGACATCTAGGTCTTGACAACTGGAAGCAGCGTGCCCGGGACGGTCAAGGATGGAAGGCAGCTATAGCTCAGGCTCAGATCCTCCATGGATCGCTGGCCTGATAAGTAAGTAAGTAGTATCGCGCATGTAAGACATCTAGGTCTTGACAACTGGAAGCAGCGTGCCCGGGACGGTCAAGGATGGAAGGCAGCTATAGCTCAGGCTCAGATCCTCCATGGATCGCTGGCCTGATAAGTAAGTAAGTAGTATCGCGCATGTAAGACATCTAGGTCTTGACAACTGGAAGCAGCGTGCCCGGGACGGTCAAGGATGGAAGGCAGCTATAGCTCAGGCTCAGATCCTCCATGGATCGCTGGCCTGATAAGTAAGTAAGTAGTATCGCGCATGTAAGACATCTTGGTCTTGACAACTGGAAGCAGCGTGCCCGGGACCGTCAAGGATGGAAGGCAGCTATAGCTCAGGCTCAGATCCTCCATGGATCGCTGGCCTGATAAATTAGTAAGTAAGTCAGCTATCTAACGGGACACTGCGGTCTGAGATATCATCTAAACAAAATTAGTCTCTCGTCTGAAACTGAGTGTCGGCTCTGTCTTGAGGACAGAGCGTATCCTTCTCAGTGAAGTTATGACTCCTGAGGGGATCACCCTGGCTCCTACGAGAAGCATTCTCAACTTCATCATGGAGAGGCTATTCGGCTAAGGTCACAGTGCCGTATTGCTAATAGTAGCACTAGCCCCATATATAAAAAAAAAGAAATTTAAAAAATCGAGTTAACCATTCTCACTCTTATTATTTTGTCCACCACTGTAGGTATGTACATAGTACGTCGTCGCAAGAGACTCGAGGAACAAGATATTTCACACTTCGACTAGGAAATCAGAGAAGCAGAGAAGCACCAAAGTATCCGGCTTCAACCAACGACATCAAGATGTATTTATTTCTCTGACAATGTATTATACCTATAGATTCGATCCATCCATGACCGAGTCTATTTCAGTGCAACCACAGAGAGATCTGAGCCCACCAGATCACCGTTAGACTGACCAGCTTTATGGTCCATAAATCAATGGGTTATATACAAAAAAACTTTTCTTTTTCAAGAGACATCAACAAATCATTCTGAACATTGTAGGAAACAATGAGCCAAAAAGAAAAAGAAAAAAAAGTAAAAATCCACAAAAAAGAAAATGTCACACTCGTGCTTCATTAAAATTCCCAACCTCTTCACTCTCCCGCACATTTAATCTAATCAACGCCCACTTACCCGAGAGGAATTTCGTTTTCTCAGCGACGACGATTGTCTTTTGTTTTTTTTTTTTGGATTTGGATTTCTGAAAAATCTGGTCTCTGGTCTGCGTGTCCATTCGTTTTGTTTTTTTTTTTTTCGTTCACGTACGAAGCTCGCACCTGCAAGGAGGATCTAGAGATGTCGCCACATAGACACCGCTCACCAGGGACGAATCTGTTTTTTTTTATAAACAAAATCAGTTTTTCCTCGTAATTTATGGAAATTGTTATAAAAGCGACGATGGAGTGGAGAGATACTTTTTTCCGTTTCTTAAGCACATGTCATAAATATGTCAAAATAGTACGAAATTAACGGTGAGGAAGGAGCAAAATCACACAGAGAATAGCACTTTTTTGTTTTGTTGTTTTGTTGTTTGTTTAAATTTAGTCGCTAGCGATGGTCGATGATGGAACGATGTAGTTCGCTTGACAACCGGTAAATAACTGAATGATAATATTTTGAAGACGGAAAAAGCCTTAAATGACTCGAGCTTGCCCGGTGGACGACTAGCGAGGAATCTTCATATGTACATATCTCGGCCTCGAAAAGTTCCTTTAAGTTTTCGGGGCGGCAAAAACCGCACCGTAATACTACCACACTATGAGGAATTCCATGAGATGATCGAAGCCAGTAGTAGAAAAAAAAAAAAAAAATAAATAAATTGTGTCCACCACTCGTCAGGGGTTGTTTCTTGTCCTACTCTTCTTCATCCGCTTTTTTGTCATTTTATTCACTAGACTTCGTCGAAGCTTAAATAGAAACGTGTTCATGCCGCGATGCTATCGCTCGAAACTGGTTGTTTGCTGGCTTTTTCCCTTTTTTGGTTTTCTTTCACATTTTAATGCCTGTGCCCACGCGGCAGTGAGGAGTAACTTTATTTCTCGTGTGAACGTTTATCGCTGAAATACACGCAATTTTATTGAAGGCAACACTCGGTGGCGGTTATTATCCTGCGCGTCGCGGATTAATAATTTCATACGGACATTTGCTGTCCCGCTTTGGGGTCTCGATCTCCCCTTAATGGTTTCACCACAAGCGAAAGCTTTTACCATCCCCGTGGGGGTTGTTTCAACCCCATGCCATTGGGGCATGCTCCCTTTTTTCGTTCTATTTGCTCCCGTCGACTACATACATATTAGTGTCACTGTCACCAGGTGCACTACTATCTTGTTGTTGTTTTCACTTATAACATCAAACTATGACAGGAGGACACGGAATTCATTTTTATGCTTTTCTGTTTCTTCCTCATCGCTTTAGTATCGATAGTGCTTACCCCTCGATTGGCGCTAATTAATTATGTGAATCCATATGTTAGCGCAGCTGGGATACATGCTCGTGCGGCAAGTGGGTGAGGCTCAATATGGACCTTTTGTATCGTAATCGATTAAAATTGAAATGAGTGAAGCGAAGGTGGTGGAATGATGAGGCTCTTTATGAATAAGCTTATCAGATGGGCGGAAACAATCAATTTGGAGTTGGTGATTAACTGAAGTAGGTGATAATGGGCGTCTTCTCGAAAGAAGATACTTTGACATATGTATAGGTATGTGTGTCGCTGGCAACAGCTCCGATCTTGTTGAGGTTGCACGTATACATGACTCACATTGAATCGATTACAAGGTCCAGCTACAACTAACTAACAAATGCCTCGTACGAGTAGTAAATTGTACTGAACCACTGTATATTGAAAACTTGTCGGCACTACTTCTCTGACTACGATTAGCTCTCAGCTCCCAAGTATCCAGCGCTCCCAGGATCTATGTATATCGCTAAGTAAGCTGTAACCCTAAAAACCACTTGCCACATGGCTGAGGGCTGTGAAAATTGTTAAAAGCCTCCGTGGGTCACTCCTAAAAAAAAGGGGTCTAGGTGCGACCCGTAAGGCCCACACGACTAACTTCCCAGTGGAAAAACTTAAAACGCCCATTTAATTTCATATTCTTTCCCCCGACCTCTGACGCAAAAAGAGGGGTATTTTAAGTTTGAGGTATCTGTGTACTGGGGGACCGCTTGAGAACACCGCGTGTTGTTCTTTTTTTTTTTTTGTTTCCTATTTTTTAGTTATTTATAATCTAACAAAATACGGCTGGGTCGATTTTAACTTAATCAGTTCTAAATCGCGAAATTACGCATGGAATGAACCCGGTCCCATGTCAATATCGTCTTTGGTTCTCGAGATAATCGAGGCGAAATAACCGCACGCCCATACGCACATACGCACACACGCACATACATTCACGCATACGTATATATACACACACACCGACACCTCTATAAAAACCTTGGATTTGGATTCTGGTGACGTGGAAATATGTCAAGATTTGGAATTCGCAAATTCGGCCTCATTACAATAACTACGGGATGGCAAAGGACTAAGAAAGGCCTCTTAGTGGTAGCATCTAACCGATGGATGTTGGCCTGCTAAAAAGCGCAGGCCACCGCGAACGAATACCTTGCGACGCTATTGGTAAGTCCATCTCCACCGCCTCGTGGTGCCATCCGGAGATTTTCTCCCTGAATTGCAGATGGGGAAGAGCGAATGCCGAGTTTCCTAGACCAAAAAACAGGTTTATTAGGTTGGGCTACGGCCTAGTAAGCCGTAACCGTAACCGTAAGAAAATCATCATCACTCAGAGACAACCACAAGCCTCGAATTTAATGGACGGGCTACATGTCGACGACCCCTGCAAACGCGTATCGGTTCTGCATCTGGAATGTTAGGTCCCTTAACACACTGGGTGCGGCCGAACAGAAATAGCCCCAAGCTGCTATAAAGCAGACATTATCGCACTCCAAGAAGTTCGATGGAATGGACCGGGTAAAAAAAAAGGATAAAAAACTGGGACATGTACTCCGGAAAGGAGAACAAACTACGCCTATTTGGATGCGGATTTGTTGTTCGGGGTGGACTTAGACAAAAAGTTCTAAGCTTCCGGCTTGTGAGCGAACGCCCTATAACAATTCGCATCAATCAGAGCTATTTCCGGCAATATCAGCTTCATATGCGTTCATGCCCCCACAGAAGATGGGGGTCAAAGATGACTTCTATGTCTTCTGTCCCAGCTATGACACCTAGATTGTTCTTGAAGATTTCAATGCGAAGCTGGGTAAGGAGTATATCTTTGAACAAGTCGTAGGAAGGCACAGCGTGCACGTCACCACGTCCAAAAACGGACTCAGGCTAATCGACTTTATGGCAGGGCGTAATAGCCTAGTAGCTAGCACACGATTTCCACGAGACCTGGCGGGCTCCTGATCAATTATCTGTTAGTCAACTCGATCACACTGCAATCGACGCCAGACACTCTTCCAGCATCTTGGATGTCTGAACCTTTCGAGGAGCCAATGTTGGCTCGGATCATTACCTTGTTGCAACCAAGGTACGTATGTGGAGTGGATACCGCGCAAGCACTGCGGCGTCGAGTAGGACTAGCAAAATTTTACGTCGGGAAGCTGCAATCGCAAGAGACCGCCAGGTACTTCGTCGACCGTGTCTCCCTCCAGCTCTCTCAAGGGCCGATGCAAACTGCACAAGCCATTGAACAGCATTGGAGACGCTATCAGGGATGCTGCCTCTAATGTAGTAGATTTGCAGCCCCCACCTAGGAGAAATCCTTGGTTTGATGGCGAGTGCAGACAGGTGTATGTAGAATGCATACATGGGCACGTTGAATCCACTTACGAGAGCTGCCTTAGAGCTCTATGAGCGGAAAAGAAGCTTTTCAAAAGGAAAAAAAGGAGCACGAGAAGCGCGTGATCGAGGAGATGAAGAGATGTTATCACAGGAACGACGTAAAACGTCGTCCGTCCACCGGACTTAGATGAGGTTAAGATAGCGATATCCTGCTGAGGTATTTAAAACAGCTGGAGATGATTTGGTTGGGAGCATGCACTAATTCCTCTATATGGCCGGAAGTATGCATGCGCGAGGAATGGAATCTCAGCATCGTTTGCCCGGTCCAGAAGAAAGGAAACCCCTTGCCGCAGATCTAGGAGAAGATCCATGAATTTCAGGTCGACACACACAAAACATATTATGTTTTGACATCCCTGCCAAACACGTCATGTTGTGCAGGATGACAATAAAGAATTCCTCTTGGTGCATGTTCCTGACCAGCTCATCGCCAGCTGCTTTAAACAGTTCCGCGGGGAGTCCGTCCGCTCCAGCAGCTTTATAAGGCTTAAGTTTCGATATCGCTATCTTAACATCGTCTAGGTCGGATGGACGGGATTCTGCTCCGTCTTCATCCATTGTGAATGGTACGCTCTACCTGACGGCGGCATTTTGACTATCATCGCAGTTATACAGTCTGCAGAAGTGGTCCTTCCACAATCTCAGCATCGACTGTGACTCCCCTACTAGTTGTCCGTGCTCATCCCTGCAGGCTTCTGCTCTGGCTTTATAGCCGTGGCATGTTCGTTTTACTTTCTGGTAAAATTTTCGAACGTCGTTCCTGCCGTTTCATCTCTCCTTCTCCTCGATCTCGCTTCTCGTGATCCTTCTTTTTCCTTCTCAGAAGCACATGCTCCTCCCTCCTTTTCTGTTCATAGAACTCGCAGGTAGCCCTCGTCCGTCGATGCATTGTGGCCATGTATGCATTCTGTTTCCCTACATGAGCTTGTCTGCAGTCATCATCAAACCAAGGGTTTCTCGATTTCTATGGTTTCTGCAGATTGCATCGGGACTTGAGAGAGGTTGAGGGAGACTTGATCGGCGAAGTTCCTGGCGATTGCAGCTTTCCGACGTTAAATTTTGGTGTTCCTACTCGACTCCGTTGATTCCGAGAAATTCGCATCCGTACCTTAGCTGCAACAAGGTAATGATCCGAGTCGATATTGGCTCCTCGAAAGGTTCGGACATCTAGGATGCTGGAGGAGTGTCTGCCGCCGATCGCAATATGACCAATTTGGTTGGTTGTCGATTGATCGAAAGACCGCCAGGTCCCCTTATGGTTGTTGAGCTGTGGGAGTCGTGTACTTGCTACTACCAGATTATGTCTAGCCATCACTATTGGTAACCCCTGAACAAGATGTCAAATATAACTGTGGATAAGAAAGGGAGTAAATTCGTCACTGAAAGTTCGAGGAGTGGACGATGTGACGCTACAGAAGGATAAAAATCATATCGGCACTGAATAGCTCAGAATGTGTAACGTGACAGACCTAACACCAATCATGTGAGTCATCGGGATAAGATTGTTTTCACAGAAACTTACACTTAAATTCAATTAAACAAATCCCTTCCCAACATGTCCCACTAATAAACGGCCAAATTAATTACACAACCAACAGCAACTACTCCTCGGTTTCATGAAGAAACCCATGATCGTAGCTCGTCCACCGCCACGAGAATCATTAATTACCACACGCAGTGTCAGCAATTATGTTATTCCACGCCAACCAGGACACTACTTGGACTTGTCTAACTACAGCCGTTAATAAAAATATCCTCCCCCGCATAGGAACTTAGAAACCATTTCAAAACTCCTTCCCAAATCCCAACTGTCATCCGATAGCAGTCAAAAAACCCTTCAATTACATGGAATTAGCTAAACTTGAAATTGTTTTCTTCCAAGCCGGCATTAGCGCTAGCAGACACAAGGGCCTCCAAACAGTAGCATATCCCTGGTGCGTACCACACCGTCCACGACAGCCATACGTACGAGTATATGCAAAGTGCCACACCCCAGCGTGTCACTTGGCCAAATATAAATGGAAACAATACTCGACCACGCATACCGAGAGCCGAAAGGAAGGCCACCGCGAAACGGAGAGCGAATTCTTTTTAATAATATCAATAAAGTCCAAATTACGTACAAGCACGTCCGCCCTTTGTGGAGGCCACGCTGGAGGGCCAGCACTAGAAGTGAGTGGAGTATGTTCGCATTACCTGGTTGGGACCCCAGGGGGTGATCCGGAAAGAATGGTCTGCACATAGTCCATATGTGCCGTTCAGACCAAGTTGTTGTCCATGACATAACGATATCTGGCGTTAATGGAACACGGGGGGAGAGAGGGGAGAAACCAGTGAAACTTGTCATATTTACACAGGTGCTAGCTGACTGGCGTTACAAGGACAGAGCAGCATGTTCGCGGGCTAGGCTTTCTTGCTGGTGTTAGGCGGATTACAATTATTGTATGTTCTGTCGTATGCGGATAAGTAATAATGAGTATCGGGTAATCGATGGGTGTCGCAGCCACAATGGGACCAGTATGATGAGGTGATTCGGAAGGGGGCTATGTTAGCACGTTTGTTAGCTCTTCATCGATTGAACTCTTTTGTAAGGAAGGCCTTTATAGGAAAAGTTGCTGACCTTCATTCGGGGTGTGTCCATATGCCTATTGCGTCTACTGTTAATCAAATGAATTATCTTCTCTAGCTTATGAATGAGCAAGAAACCACCTTAGGATACCTACCACCCCCGACAAGAAACCCGTGGTATGATGGCGAGTGTGAGCAGAAAAAGGCAGCAACCGACGAGGCGTACCAAAAGGCGCTGCAGAGGAAAACCAGGGCAACGCAAGAAGAGTACCGAGCCAGAAGAAGGGAGAAGAAAAAACTACTGCGACAAAAGAAAAGAATCTTCGCAGCCTCCCAGCTCAAGGATATCGAGGAGTCTAGGGATAAACATAAAATATGAGCCTTTCACAAGAAAGCCAAAGGCCTTGCAGGAGGCTTCAAAAAGGGCACCCTGGCTCTTCGAAACTGCGGGGGTAATCTTGTCACCGACCCGCAGGGAATAGTGGATGTATTTAAGCAGCACTTCCAGCAGCTGTTTAATGAGCATGACCAAGAGAGAGTGGTAGGGACCGAGGAAATCCCAACTCCAGCCGCTGAAGTAGTCCTCCCCCCCCCCCCCCCCCCCCCCCCAGCATCGAAGAAGTCGGCACAGCTATTCAAAAGCTGAAGAACAACAAGCCCGCACGCTCAGACAGCTTGCCGTCAGAGCTGGCGGCGATGTTCTGGTAGGAAGCATGCACCAGATCATCTGCAGAATTTGGGAAGATGAAAGCATGCCCGACGACTGGAATACCAGCTCTATATGCCCCATCCACAAAAAGGGCGATCCTACCTCTTGCAAGAACTGTAGAGGTATATCCTTGCTCAATGTCGCATACAAGATCCTGTCCAGCGTATTGTGTGAACGTCTAAGAACATTTTGCGCCGCACTAATCGACAGCAACCAGTGCGGCTTCCGGCCCGGCAAATCAACTATAGACCAAATTTTCACACTTCGAAAAATCCTGGAAAAGACCAACGAGTTTCGAATCGATACACACCATCTTTTCATCGATTTCAAAGCCGCATACGACAGCATTCATCGTGAAGAACTGTTTGGGGCGATGGCCGAATTCGGGATCCCGGTAAAACTGATCCAGTTGTGTCGCGCCACGCTAAAAAACACGCGATGCACCGTGCAACTCGGTTCTAGGACCTCGGAACCATTCGAAACATGCACTGGATTTTGGCAAGGAGATGCGCTGTCATGTGACTTCTTCAACCTGGTGCTGGAGCAGTTAGTGCGACGGGCAGGCGTCAACAGGGAAGGCACTATGTTTTACAAGTCCATCCAGCTGCTAGGATACGCGGATGATATCGATATCATCGCGTGTTCTCGCCGTGGCATTGTCGAAGCATTCATGGCGATTGAAGAACAGGCGAAACGAGTATGTCTTAAGATCAATGAGGACAAAACGAAATACATGCTGTCAAGCAAAAACCAATCCGTCGCTCACCACCTGGGACAAAATATAACAATTGACAGCTACAATTTCGAGGTAGTTAAGGAGTTTGTCTACCTCGGGGCAAACGTAAATTCCACAAATGGCACCACAGTGAAGATCCGGCATAGAATCGCTTGTCAAAACTCCTCACTCGAAAGACCAAAGTCATGCTTTACAAAACGCTCATTCTGCCAGTCTTGCTGTACGGAGCCGAAAGCTGGACGATAAGCAGGACAGCGGAGTTGATTTTGGGTTCTTTCGAAAGAAAAATTCTGCGCCGGATATTTGGTCCTGTCTGTGAGGAAGGTGAATGGAGAAGAAGACACAACCGCGAACTCTACGAGCTGTACCAAGATGTGGATGTAGTCCGGAAAGCAAGGATCCGTCGACTACACTGGCTCGGCCACATCGAGCGCATGGACATCAACGCTCCAGCTAAGAGGGTCTTCGACTCCGAGCCTCCTGGTTCGAGAAGAAGAGGAAGACCGAACCTCCGGTATAAAGACCAAGTAATCGCGGATGTAAGACATCTTGGTCTTGACAACTGGAAGCAGCGTGCCCGGGACCGTCAAGGATGGTAGGCAGCTATAGCTCAGACTCAGATCCTCCATGGATCGCTGGCCTGATAAGTAAGTAAGTATCTTCTCGCCTAATTGCCTAAGGAGGTAATACTAAAGATCTCATTGAGCCTTTCGTACTAGAGACGGTAGTCTACGAAGGTATTCAACAGAATAGAGGAGCAAAGGTCACGGAAGCCAGAAAGCCAAGAAGGTGGAAAGTCAAGAAGGTAGAAGGCCAAGAAAGTAGAAAGCCAAGAAAATAACATGTTTAGGAGGCTGAAGGACTAACAAGGATGCCAAAGGACTAACAAAGGCCTCGTAGGGACGGATGCCGGCTTGTTAAAAAGCGCGAACAGCCACTGCAGTCAAACTTTTTGCGGCATTGTTAGTAAGTCCCATCCCCACCTCATCTGGAGATTTCCTATGGAAATTGCAGACTGGGAAGCGCGAATGGCGAGCCTCCTGCACCAAAGAACAGGATTAATCGGTTGGGCTACGGCCTAGTAACCCGTAACCGTAAAAAAAAAAAAAAAAAACACAAACTCCGAAACAACCACAAGCCTCGGATAAAACGGACCGGATTAATGTTGACGACTCTTGCAAAAAACCGAAAAAAGGACAATGATCTTCGGCTCTGTACGGGGAATGTTAGGCTCCTAAACAGGCCGCGTGCAGCCGAACAACTTGCGGATGCCCTAGACCGCTATAAAGCGGACATAACTGCCATCTAGGATGTGCGATGGAATGGACCGGGTATAAAGCGGATGAAAAACTGCGACATTTACTCCGGCGACTGCTATAGGGAGAGAGGACACGCCTCCACGGATGACAAGGATGACTCCGCCAAAGATGAGTTCTACGATCTTCTAGACAGAACGTATGCCCAATGTCCCAGCTATGACATCAAAATTGTACTAGAAGACTTCAATGCTAAGCTGGGTAAGGAAAGCATCTTTGAACGAGTCATCGGCAAACATAGCCTACACGACACCACCTTCGTTAACGGACACAGGCTGATTGATCTTGCTACGGGTCGAAATCTCCTTTTCTCCCGCCACTCGATATACACAAAGGCACCTGGCTGGTCTTTTGATCAATCCGACCATAAGGTCGGAGGAAAGCATGCTTGACGAATGGAATCTCAGCATAGTTTGCCTAGTCCACGCGCCAACTAGAGATGAATAAGTCTCCTTAACATCGCGAATAAGATCTCCGTGGACCCTCCGTGGACAACTTAATAGGTTCCTATCAATGTGGCTTCAATCCAGGCAAGTCCACAATAGACCACATATTCACACTGCGGCAGATCTTGGAGAAGAATCAAGAATACCAAATCGACACCCATCACCTTCTCGTCGATTCCAAAGTCGCGTATGACAGTGGGCATAGAGATGAGCTATACGAAGACATGTCTAGTTTTGACATCCCTACCAAACTCCTCAAATTGTTCAGCATGACAATGGAGAACTCCCGCGGCTCCATCGGTAGTGAATTAACCGAGACATTTGGTGTTAAAAAAAGATTTAAACAGGGTAATGCACTGTCATGTGATTTCTTTAACATCATCGTACTTGGAAAGATCATACAAGACCCACTGGCCAACACATTGAAGCAGAAGCGGCTAAAATGGGTCTTTTGGTTAACGAATGCTGTCAACCAAAAAATACCAACAACACCAACGTCTCAGCCATAACGTCACAATTGGCAGCTACAAATTCAAAGTGGTCAAGGACTTCGTCTACCTTGGCCTACTACGAATCCAATGTCTAAAGTGGCTAGGTAGGCCATGTAGAGCGAATGGATAGCACAGCTCCGGCCCGGAGAGTCTTCGAGTCTAACCCCGAGGGACGACGCAACAGAGGACGATCGAATCTAAGGTAGCGCATACAAGTGGAAGGGGACCAGTTGAAAAAGCTTGTTGTTTGAGGCCCAGAATCACACCAGGCTATAGCGCCATCTATGTGAGTAAGTAAGATGCCCACCTTCGACAGATGCTTACACAAAACTGAGTCAACCAATCACAAAACTGTAGGAAAGGCCTTTTATTATTGCAACTGTCTAGTTCAAAATTTATAGCCTGAGGTAGACTCTAAAAACAGTTTAAGCTAGAGGTGTACCTAAGTATCTTATAAAGCAACAAAAACTCCTGCACATAGATTTTGAGCAACACATTAAGAGACTCAAACGGGAAGGTGAAAAATCGGCCTTCAACAGCCTTTCGTTTTTTTTTTTTTTTGTTGAAGGCTTCTGCTATCCGCTGGAGCACTCAGACGCAATCACTGGTCCATTGTTCTCCAGACAGACACCTACACCTTACAGGACACCTTGAAGGAGCTTCAGTGGTGTAGAACTAAGGGATTCGGCACACACCACGTCGGCTCCAAGGATGCGCCACCGTGCGCGAGCAAAGGCGGGACAATCATAGAGGAAATGCTCTGCAGTGTCATCCTCCTCCTCGCAACATGCAGCACAGGTAGGCGTCTCACTGATGCCAAGCACGTAGAGATGCTTGGCAAAAGTGTAATGGCCCGTGATAACTCCCACAAGCATTCTGCAGTCGATTCTCCTTAGAGACAGGAGGAATGCTGCAGATTTTTTGCAGACATCAGGGCATACGCGCTTAGTCATCCTGCAACCCGGACAATCCCTCCATCTACGGTTGTGTGTATTAAATACACAATTGTTAATGTAGGAATTTACCGTGGACGCAGGTAGACCTAGAGCGGGTTCAGGTCCTTAGAAGCTCTCCTCTGAACCCATTCTAGCGAGTTTATCAGAGATGGAACCCATACAAACCTTAATGAATTTAGTCTGCCGACTCTGTTCAAGAAGGACTTGAGTTCAAGCACTAATTTTGAGCTAGTTAAGGGGTTAGACACAGCTTTTAGTGCAGCTTGGCTGTCACTACAGACGCATATGCCTTCCCCCTTCCACCTGTGCTTCACAACATAGTGCATGGCCATTAGGATTGCGTATATCTCTGATTGGAAGACAGGCGCATACTTTCCTAACGAGAAGTGCAGTCGGATGTTTTCGCGCTCAAAGAAGACTCCAGCACCGGACCCCCGCCCAGACCTGGGGCCATCCGTGAAAATGCAAAGACTATCCTTTCCAGGTTCAGTATCCAGCCATAGCCAATCCTGACGCCATGGAAACTCGAATGTGAAATTACGACGCAATAGGATAACGGGCGTCAGTGCGTCAGAAGGCATGTCCATGAGACAGGGGTCGCAGGACAATTCTTGCGCAAGCACACCGTTATTCCTATGTGAGTTGTACCAAAAGCCATTTCTCTTCAGACGAGACATGGCTTTCAGAGCACACCCTCTGATAAATATATCAAGAGGTGGAAGGTTCATCATAACATCTGGAGCAGCGCCCGGCGTGCTGGGGAAAGCCCCCGTTCAGCAGAGACAAACCGTTCTTTGGAGTTTGGTGAAAGAGGCTACGACGTGTTTGCGTTTTAGTTTGTTCCACCAGACAACCGATGCATATGAGATTATAGGTCTTATCATTGCCGTGTAGATTCAGAGGACATTTGCCAAAAGGAGCCAAAAGCTCCTTTGCATTGCCAGAAAGCTGACAGCGCTTTGGTGGTTTTTGACTCAACATGGTTTGATCAGAGAAGCTTACTATCTAAGATGACTCCTAGATACTTAGCCTCCTTGGACATCGGAATGGAAGTGCCTTTTAGTACCAGCTGAGTCATGTCAGTATTTTTCCTCCTTCTCGTTAAGAGAACGACATCGGTCTTAAGAGGATCGACTGACAGCCCATTTCTGGTACACCAATCATCGATCACATTTAGCGCCGCCTGTGCTTTGAGACGGACAGTCGCTAAACATGAGCCGGCAGAAAGAATGGCGACCTCATCCGCATAGTCCTGGGCATAGATTCCAGAGGCATCGAGAGCATCAAGCAGAGAATCGACCACCATGCACCATAACAGCGGAGACAGGACGCATCCTTGAGGGGAGCCCCTGTTTACGTCGGATTTGACACACTGGTCGAGGCCTGCATCGGCGGTCAATGTCCTTCAACAGCCTAAGTCACAGCAGTTAATCAGTTTGGGTCAATCAGTTTAGTAGTGAGACGAAATGCCATATTGGACATGCTATTCATAAAAATCGATTTGACGTTGACTAAATTAAGTACAATCCGCTCCATATGGTCCAAAATCCTTCTTTGAACCGACAAATGCATGATTCCGATTGCACTGGTGCAAGAATCTTATTAGGAAAGCTGACGGTCATTATTATTGAGGCCAAGTGTCTAGGAATCTGCAAGCTCCAAAGATTAAAAAATAAGCCGGGCCCTAAGGAGGCAGCGTATAGGCTCTGCCGATGACTGTTCAACGCTAGTTCTAATAAAATCATGACATAATCTGTTGCTGAGCCGAAGACTATGCTTCAAAACCATCAAATCCTATGAATTATATACCAAGCACAAAAGAACTCATGAAATTCTTTGTCCCACCTTAGTCCACAACCCAGTCCTTTTGTCCTTTTGTAAAGGACAAAACCCTGATTTTGGGTCGAATTTAATGCCAAAAATAAGGAACGCGCTACCAAAATCACTAAACCTCGGATACAAAAGACAAGCAATCAAATTAACGGTATAAACATGCCTCCGCATAAGCCACAAAACACACGTGGAGAACCTGCTACAACTATAAGCCAGACACTAACGAGATTATGGTTTACTTATATTTTTCCTCTCCCTTTCAGTCGCTACACCCTGCCAGCAACCACTTGCATTCAATTATTATTTCCCTATTTGCAGAGCAAGCCCCACCCTAAAAGACTAGCGAAGGAGCAAAGGCGAAAGAGCTTTTCACCACGAAAAAACGAAAACCACGTTTTGGCGCCACTTCTCCCTAGACGCGTTTGCAAAAACAAAAGCAAAAAGATGTCGCGTTGATGCTTGTGTTTGATACTGGAATTGGAGCAGAAAAGCGCCGGCGCCAGACTTCCCATCACCGGGTGGTAATTGCCACCCGGGGGGAGGTTGATATGGTTGGTGATGGTGACTACTGGCAACAGAATTTGTGCGACAATGGTCAATAAAAATGACAAGAAGGGAAATGATATACAGCGCATCCGGTCCCTCTTCATCGACATACGTAAGTAGCCTCCTTCCATCATTGCCCATAAGGGTGTGTCGCTCAACCCCTACGAGAGTTCCGGAGACCACAGGCGTGTGGAGCAACACAGTACTCACGGTGATGGATGGCAATAATTTTCACATTCGATGTGCAAGAATCAATTTTGCTAGAGCTTGCTCCAAAACGCCCTAAGGTCGGCCCTTATTCACAAGCAAGATTTTGCTCCTGCCAGTATCTTGAAGGTTTGAACTTCCTTGAACTTGAAGTGGAGGAACTAATAATAACTTTCCACTACTACTGCCCGCAGTATTGGAGCTAATTTATGATAGTTAGCTGGTGGTTAATGGAAATTAGGGCGTTTTATGAGCCGTTATGCGTGTATCGTGTATCTTGGGCGGGTTAGGATAGGTTAGAGAATTTTTCTTCTTTTTTTTGCGCTACACACGGGAGCTCGTAGTTAACAGGAAAAATTAATTTCATTCGCGACAACCGTGCCTGTGAAGAGTCGTGATGAAAGAATGGCGAAGTTCAAGGCGGCGGGTGGCTTGCTAAGGTTAATGTCTTCTATCAAATGTCAAAGGTCGTTCAGATGGAAATCACGGTTTTATTTCGGCCGTCCGATATCGTTAAAGTTCGCCGAATGGATAAATGATTTTCAGAGGGCAGCATACCAGTCAGTTTTTGGCGCCACGATGACTGTTCCTGGTGATTTACCATTTTGGTTTTTTTTATTAGTCCACTCGACCACTCCAACTCTATCGTAGTATTGAAGGTCGAAAAAATGTAAAACTTAAGAGCAATATTCCTATGGTGGCCTGGTAAACTGTCGAACTGCCGTTCAATGGTGGCCTGGTAAGCTGTCGAGCTGATGGCCACCTATGGTGGCCCGATAAGCTGTCAAGTTGTTGGCTACCTATGGTGGCCTGGTAAACTGTCGAGCTTCTGGCCACATATGGTGGCCTGGTAAGCTGTCGAGTTGCCGCCCACCTATTGTGGTCTGGTAAGCTGTCGAGCTGCCGGCCGCCTATGGTGGCCTGGTGAGCTGCTAAGCTGTCGGCCACCTATGGTGGCCTGGTAAGCTGTCGAGCTGATGGCCACCTATGGTGGCCCCATAAGCTGTCAAGTTGTTGGCTACCTATGGTGGCCTGGTAAACTGTCGAGCTTCCGGCCACATATGGTGGCCTGGTAAGCTGCCGAGCTGATGGCCACCTATGGTGGCCCGATAAGCTGTCAAGTTGTAGGCTACCTATGGTGGCCTGGTAAGCTGTCGAACTGCCGTTCATAAATGGTGGCCTGGTAAGCTGTCGAGCTGATGGCCACCTATGGTGGCCCGATAAGCTGTCAAGTTGTAGGCTACCTATGGTGGCCTGGTAAGCTACCGAGTTTCCGGCCTCCTATGTTGACCTAATGAGGTGCTAAGCTGTCGCCACCTATGGTGGCCTGGTGAGCTGTCGAGCTGTCGGCCGCCTATGATGGCCCAGTGAGCTGCTAAGCCGTCGGCCACCTATGGCGGCCTAGTAAGCTGCTAAGCTGCCGGCCACAATGATGGTCCGGTAAGCTGTCTAGCTGCCGGCCGCCTATGGTGGCCTAGTAAGCTGCTAAGCTGTCGGCCACCTATGGTGGCCTGGTAAGCTGACGAGCTGCCGGCCACCTATGGCGACCTGGTAAACTGTCGAGCTTCCGGCCACATATGGTGGCCTGGTAAGCTGCCGAGCTGCCGGCTACCTATGCTGGCCTGGTAAGCTGTCGAGCTGCCGGCCATCTATGGTGGCCTGGTAAGCTGACAAGCTGCTGGCCACCTATTGAGATCTGATAAGCTGTCGAGCTGGCAGCCACCATGTTGACCTAATAAGCTGCTAAGCTGTCGGACACCTACGGTGGCCTGGTAAGCTGTCGAGATGCCGGCCACCTATGGCGGCCTAGTAAGCTGCTAAGCTGCCGGCCACAATGGTGGTCTGGTAAGCTGTCGAGCTAGCGGCCGCCTATGGTGGCCTGGTAAGCTGTCGAGTTGCCGGCCGCCTACGTTGACCTAATGAGCTACTAAGCTGTTGGACACCTACGGTGGCCTGGTAAGCTGTCGAGATGCCGGCCACCTATGGTGGCCTAGTGAGCTGCTAAGCTGACGGCCACCTATGGTGGCCTGATAAGCTGTCGAGCTGATGCCCACCTATGGTGGCCCCATAAGCTGTCAAGTTGTAGGCTACCTATGGTGGCCTGGTAAGCTGCCGAGTTTCCGACCGCCTATGTTGACCTAATGAGCTGCTAAGCTGTCGCCACCGTGCGCGCAGTGGGTAGTGTGTTGGCCTCTGACGCCGATGACACGGGATCGAATCCCGACACAGCCATGTCATCGAACGGGTTTTTCACGGTGTTTCTCCTCAGCGGAGTTCTGACAAAACCCCCTGTAGTAAAAATTGTCATGAAAAGCTTCTCGAAATTCGCCGTTCGGAACCGGCAATAAGCTGTAGGTCCCTTTCACCTATAGGAAAATGAAATCACACACAACATGGGTGATTGAGAGAAGCTCGGCTCAGGTCCTTCATAGACTGTAACGCCAATAGACATACATACATACAAGCTGTCGCCACCTATGGTGGCCTGGTGAGCTGTCGAGCTGCCGGCCACCTATGGTGACCTGGTGAGCTGTCGAGCTGGCGGCCACATATGGTGACCTGGTAAGCTGACAAGCTGCTGGCCACATATGGTGACCTGGTAAGCTGACAAGCTGCTGGCCACATATGGTGGCCTGGTAAGCTGTCGAGCTGCCGGCCACCTATGGTGACCTGGTGAGCTGTCGAGCTTCCGGCCACATATGGTGACCTGGTAAGCTGACAAGCTGCTGGCCACATATGGTGACCTGGTAAGCTGACAAGCTGCTGGCCACATATGGTGGCCTGGTAAGCTGACAAGCTGCTGGCCACATATGGTGACCTGGTAAGCTGACAAGCTGCTGGCCACATATGGTGGCCTGGTAAGCTGTCGAGCTGCCGGCCACCTATGGTGACCTGGTGAGCTGTCGAGCTTCCGGCCACATATGGTGGCCTGGTAAGCTGTCGAGCTGCCGGCCACCTATGGCGACGTGGTAAGCTGTCGAGCTGGCGGCCACATATGGTGACCTGGTAAGCTGACAAGCTGCTGGCCACATATGGTGGCCTGGTAAGCTGTCGAGCTGCCGGCCACCTATGGTGACCTGGTGAGCTGTCGAGATGCCGGCCGCCTATGGGGGCCTGGTAAGCTGTCGAGCTAGCGGCCGCCTATGGTGGCCTGGTAAGCTGACGAGCTGCCGGCCACCTATGGTGACCTGGTGAGCTGTCGAGCTTCCGGCCACATATGGTGGCCTGGTAAGCTGTCGAGCTGCCGGCCACCTATGGTGACCTGGTGAGCTGTCGAGATGCCGGCCGCCTATGAGGGCCTGGTAAGCTGTCGAGCTAGCGGCCGCCTATGGTGGCCTGGTAAGCTGACGAGCTGCCGGCCACCTATGGTGACCTGGTGAGCTGTCGAGCTTCCGGCCACATATGGTGGCCTGGTAAGCTGACGAGCTGCCGGCCACCTATGGCGACGTGGTAAGCTGTCGAGCTGGCGGCCACATATGGTGGCCTGGTAAGCTGTCGAGCTGCCGGCCACCTATGGTGACCTGGTGAGCTGTCGAGCTTCCGGCCACATATGGTGGCCTGGTAAGCTGTCGAGCTGCCGGCCACCTATGTTGGCCTAATGAGCTGCTAAGCTGTCGGCCACCTATGGTGGCCTGGTAAGCTGTCGAGATGCCGGCCGCCTATGGGGGCCTAGTAAGCTGCTAAGCTGCCGGCCACAATGATGGTCTGGTAAGCTGTCGAGCTGCCGGCTGCCTATGGTGGCCTAGTCAGCTGCTAAGCTATCAGCCACCTATGGTGGTCTGGTAAGCTGTCGAGTTGCCGACCACCAGTGGTGGCCTGGTAAGCTGTCGAGCTGCCTCTCATTTTATGTTTACTCAAAGGACACTATTGTCCATAGGCAAAGTGTAGGTAGGTGTGGATCATAGTGCACAAATGCAGCAATTTGTTCCGAGACATCACGGCGTTGTCATAATGGAGCTCGACTTTATTTCTGTTGGTCAATTCTGATCAGCCGCTGGGTTGCTTCATTCAAATGGTCGAGTTGTACACAGTCGAGGACCGAATAAACTGTGTCGTTAGGTTGTAGCAGCTCATAATGGACAATCTCCCCAAACACTCAACAGCACCTTGTTTGTCGTCAATCGAGGCTTTGAATTCGTGTGTGGAGAGTCACCGGTATCCTGCTCTTTTTAGATGATTCCAAACTGTCATGTGATTGATGCTTCACCTCCGGCTCCATCAGCAGCTACATTTTAGTGACTACTTTAGAGAATGGCCGATCAGGTTGGGGTGCAACTTTAACATCGAAATTTCCGGCGGTGTCCGGCGCTCATCAACATCATTCTCGCTGTACACTTCACACATTTTTTGGCATGTTTTTGTGGGGTTTTTACAAATCTGTATAACTTCTTACGCAAATGATGAATTACAAAACTGTGTATACGAAAATACGGTCTGAAATGCCACCTTCCAAACGCGTGTTCGGTTTAGAGAATCGATATAGTGCTACCCAATATATGGGCATCAACACCATCTAGTGACGAACAGACCGCGTCCTTATCAGCAGATGTGCTTGCTCCTTATTCCTCAAATTGATCAGCAATAGACATGACTTTAACTATAGCACAGTGTACCGCACGGATACGAGCAAAAAAAAATCTTTGTATATGTCCGGCGTGAACGAACTCGGTGTCGCACGTGAACACACAAAGGAATGCACTAACTGAGTGGATGAATTGAAAGAAACAACACCGTTTTTGAATTAGTTTATTTTTGCCTTATTGCTCAGAATTTTTGTTGATGATTTGCACTCGTTGCCCCCACACAACCCCTTTTATACCCCACGCGTGCCTACGTTGATCGAATCTATTGCTTAACGACTAGGCAAGTAGCGTCAGATGCGCCTACGGTGATCGAATAGACTACTTGCCTATTCTGCAAGTAGAATCCGACATAGTGCACATACGTGTGTTAGTGGGCGGAGTTTGGAATCCTGCTGTTGGAGACGGCTTCTGGGCTCCAGGGTTGTTGTTTTGCATGTTGTCTTGCAACATCCTGCCGGGCCCCAAACAAAACGAAATGATGAGGTGGCGGAGATTAGGTCTTGTGGAGTGCCTTCCGTTGTGGTGATGATGAATGATAAATATCACTTCCTCGCCATGTGGTCATGTGAATAAAAATAAACGAAGAATATGGTAAATGGTGTGTGGCAACACAAGTTATAGGATTTGAATTAAGGTTGAAAGCTTATCAATAGTTGTAAATTATTGGGAAATTATTTCAATGTTATTTGGTGACTGTGTGTACGTGCCTATGAACGTTTATTCCTCGGTAGCTGGTAAAGGACATATTTTGGTTATGGGACGCTGCAATGATGAAGTTGCTGTCTTAATCGTAACTACTCGGATTCTTCCATCTGTACCGGGCTGTGTTTCGGTGATTCTGCCTAATCGCCAGAGGGTAGGTGGCGTCTCGTCTGGCAGAAGAACAAGTTGTCCTACCTTGATGTTTTCATTTGGCGTTAGCCATTTCGGTCGTTGTTGTAATCGCGTTAAGTATTCTGTTTTCCATTTTTTCCAAAAATCTTGCTGGAGTTTCTGCATCAGCTGCCATCTTTGCAGATAGTTGGGGTTGGTATTTGTTAGGTCTTTTTCTGGTATGGTATTGAGGGATGCCCCGATTAGGAAATGTCCTGGAGTTAAATAAGATAAGTCTTCTGGATCTTCTGACATCGGATAGAGTGGACGTGAGTTCAGACATGCTTCGATTTGAGCAAGGACAGTTACGTATTCCTCGAACGTGAGCGTGTGATGGCCAATGATACGCTTTAAATGGTACTTTATCGATTTCACACCTGCTTCCCAGAGTCCGCCAAAGTGCGGAGCAGCTGGAGGATGAAAGTGCCATTTTGTGCCATTTGCCTGAATTTGTTGGGAAATGTCGTCGCTTAATTGCTTCAAGAAATGCGAATTTTCAGACTTCAACAGCTTCGCAGCCCCTTTGAAGTTTGTTCCGCAGTCACTGTACAGGCTAGTACAGATTCCACGACGTGCTGTGAAGCGTTTAAATGCAGCAATGAATGCGGTTGCAGTGTAGTCGCTTACCAACTCCAGATGCACACCCTTGGTACAAAAACATACGAATATGGCAATGTACGCTTTGGTGAGCTTACTGCAACGACCCTTCCAAGCGTTTAGTTGAATTGGGCCTGCATAATCCACCCCGGATGTTTGAAATGGTCGTGCCGGATTTACCCTTGCCGCTGGTAGCGTTCCCATTTGCTGCTGCATTTCTGTTGCTCTGAATCTGTAACATCTTAGGCATTTATGGATGCATTTCTTCACGTTGGTCTTGAGCTTTAGAATCCAATATTGCGACCGTAATGTTGCCATCATCAGTTGTTGACCACCGTGAAGGGAGCTCAAATGGGCATCGTGAATGATGAGTGAGGTGAGAGTGTTTTGTGACGGCAGTATTATTGGATGGCGTTGTGCATAAGGCAATTCAGCGTTTTCCAGACGGCCTCCAACACGTAAAATTCCATTTTCGTCCATGATTGGAGATAGCCGTGCTAGTTTGCTGTTCTTTGGGACTAACTCGCCATATGAGATGTTTGCTATTTCCTTTGGGAATTCTTCTCGTTGCACCATTTTAATCAAGCGTATTCGTGCTGTTGACATCTCTTCTGGAGATAGCGTCCCCGTTAGTCGAATGGGCATTCCCCTTGCTTTGTCTCGCAAATTAGCCAAGAAGCGAAGCCAGTACGATGTTGCTCGAAGTAATCGATGCAAGGATGAGAACCGAGTTAACAGGCTGTTGACCTGAAAGGCGGTGACGTGAACGCAGAGCTGAAAGATATTTTTGAACAGGTAACCAGATGCGAGAACGTCACATTCCTTGGCCTTTGCCTTCTTTGCTTCTTTCGACTCTAGATTAGTCGTGAACCTGTCCTGTAACGGGTATGGCTGTTTCTCAAAGATTTGCAGGAACGTGGGTACATGCCACCATTGCTTGTTATGAACCAGATCTCGCGGTGAGCTTCCTCGTGATGCTATGTCTGCTGGATTCTCTTTCGAAGGAACGTACCTCCAATCGTTGACGTCTGTGAGCTCCTGTATTTCAGATACCCGATTGGCGACGAATGTTGTTCTGGTGTGTGGTGACGACCTTATCCATGCCAATGTGATTTGGGAGTCACACCATGCGAATACTTTTGCGGATTCGATGTTCAACGTACGTGTTGTATAGACCAGCAGCCGAGCTAACAATTGAGCTCCACACAATTCTAATCGAGCCAGCGATTTAGTTTGGAGTGGAGCCACTCTAGTTTTGGATATGATGAGGTTCGTGGCTACATCGCCATGTTGAACAACTCGCAGAAATATTACGGCGGCATATGCCTTTTCCGAGGCGTCACAAAAACCATGCACTTCGAGTGTCGCACCCTTGGTGAATCTAATCCAGCGCGGTATTTCGATCGCGTTAAGCTCCTGGAGTTCAGCCTTCAGGGTGTGCCAGGATCTTAAAATCGATTGCGGAAGCTCTTCATCCCATGAATGGTTTTCTCTCCATGTTTGTTGCATCAATATTTTCCCTAAAATGATGCAGGGCGAAATCCAACCCATGGGATCATAAAGACGGGCAATATCTGATAAGATTGTGCGCTTCGTATTCCTTTCGCTGTTTCTTAGTGAAATCCTGAAGGTGAACTTATCGGTTGCAGGGTGCCATTGAATGCCTAATGTCTTCACTGTGCTTCCTTCATCGAAAGTAAGAGGTAGGTTGACTTCTCTGTCAGCCCTTGGAATGGATGCTAGTAGTCTTGGGGAATTGCTTACCCATTTTTTTAATGGCAGGCCTGCTCGTCTTAGCATGCCTGTGAGTTGAGCTTGCATCTCCATGGTCTCTGCTTCTGAATCTGCCCCATGAATTAGATCATCCATATAAAAATTGTTTTTTGCAATGTCCGAGGCGATTGGATGCTCAGCTCGCTCATCGATTGCCAACTGTTGGAGTGTTCGGACTGCCAGATAAGGGGCTGAGGCAGTGCCGAACGTTACTGTGTTCAGCCGATACGTTTTGATTTCGCCTCCTTGGACATCTCTCCATAAAACTAGCTGGAACACTGCGTCTGCTGGTGTGACCCAAATTTGCCGGTACATCTTCTCGATGTCGGCAGCGAACGCGATACGATGTTTTCGAAATCTTGCTATGTGGTCGACTATGTCATCTTGCAGTCTAGGCCCTACACATAGATGATCGTTGAGCGAAGTTCCGTCAGAAGATTTGCATGATGCATCGAAGACTATTCGGAGCTTAGTGGTTGAGCTGGATTCTTTGAGTACTGCGTGATGAGGCACATAATAATGAGAGCTCGAGAGTGTGTTTGGATCTATCTCGGTCATGTGCCCTAGCTGCTTGTACTCCTCAAACACTCGCTTGTACTCCTCATAGAAAGACGGATTACGTTGGAACCTTCTTTCCAACTGGAGAAATCTTGAGAACGCTGATCCTTGTGACAATCCGATCACTGGACGCGATGCTTCTTTGAATGGAAGTTCAACCACGTATCTTCCATCTGTCTGGCGGCGATGTGTTTCCCTGAAATGCATCTCGCATTGCTCTTCTTCCTGTGATAGCGGTCTCTTCATTTGGATCTCCTCAAGTTCCCAGAATCTTCGAAGCATGTTGTCCAGGGTCTGGGTTTCTGTGTTGATGTAGAGAGATGTGATCTTCCGTGGTGAGTCGGATGCAATGCTTCCAGAGAGTACCCATCCTAATTCCGTTCGTTGAGCCATGGGTGTCCCCGGTTCGCCCTTAACTATGCCGTCCAAGATGATGTTAGGATAAACGTCGCTACCGAGGATGATATCAACCTTGTTCGATCTGCTATAAAGTGGATCCGCGAGCTTGAGTCCGTGTATGTGACTCCAATCAGTTTGTTGCAGATCGCGCGGTGGTAACATTGCCGTGAGCTTAGGTAATACCCAAGCTTTCAGTTGTAAATTAAACCCTGAGTTTACATTAGATGTAATGGTAAACGATACTCTGTGTTTAGCTGTGTTTGCATTAGTTCCACCGATGCCGAGGATCTCTACCCTACCCTTTTCCCCTTTTAGCTTTAGCAATTGAACTGCGGCAGTGCAGATGAAAGAGGCTTCTGATCCTGGATCTAATAATGCCCTTAGCAATATTAGTTGTCCGTCTGTTGTCAATGCTTTGACTAGGGCTGTGGCCAGGAGTACCGACTTGGCTTCAATTACCGACGCGTTATGCGCTGAGGCAATTGTATAAGTGGATGCAGGAGTTCTTGTTTGATGGAGATGAGAATAGGATGGTGATGGATTGGGATCTGGCCGATAGAGTTCTTGGCCTTGCATAAGTTTGGCTGATTCGGCTGCGTGTAGCAGTGTATGGTGTCTTTTTTGACAAGTGGAGCATGTGTACTTGCTAGGGCAACTTGCGGTGAAGTGTACGTTCGATAAACAGTTGAAACACAGCTTCTTGGTTCTTACCAATTCCTGCCGTTTTTTAATGTCAAGAGCCTTGAACTTAAAACAACTCCGAATGGCGTGCGAACCCTGGCACATTGAACATCTGGATGTTGTTGTGTTGTGCGCATGAACAGCTTCCGATGAACTCCTTCGAACCTTGTCATTAGAAGTCGTCTGCTGAGACTGACCAATTACCTCTAGAGCCCTTGTTCTCATTAAGATAAAATCTTCTAGGACATTGTACGTTGGATAGTCGGAATGCGATGAGATGTGGGTTTCCCAATGCCCTCGAGTAATTGCCGGAAGCTTTTGGACCGTGTGAAATATGAGTACGTCTTCCCACGCTTCCACAGATACTCCAAGGTGTTTAAGTGAATGCCTAGCTTCATTGGTGATATCCACCAATGCCCTAAGATCACTGGCCGATTCTTGCTTGAGCTTTGGCTGGTCGAAGAGTAACTTAAACTGATTTTCCTTTAATAGTCGATCGTTTTGATACCGCTTGACCAATAATGCCCAGGCTGCTTCAAAATTGGTGTCAGTATTTCGAAGTAAACGCGCCGCTTCTCCTGTCAAATTACCCTTGAGGTACTGCAATTTGTGTGCATCTGATAGGGACGTGTTTTTGTTAATCAAACCCTCAAACAACCCTTTAAATTCCTGCCATCGTTGAAGCGAACCGTCAAAGGTGGGAATTTTCATCGGAGGAAGTTTTAATTCGACTGACGGACCTGATGCTAAACAACCTGAATTATTCTTGTCTGCGGGAGGTAGCTTTTCTTTTAACTCGCAGGAGTATTGAAAGAACAGTTCCTTTAGTTTATGGAATGTTAACGACTCTAAATAATTGCCCTTAATTTCTTCCATAGTGGATTCAATTATCTTTTGATGGATCGCCCTAGCTTCATTGAATAAGGTTTCGACGTTTGTTAAACGCGCTTCGATCATGTGCACTGAAACCTTTAATTCCCCTAACCGTACATATGCCTTATAGTCGGCATCTAGTTCTTGCGCAATCGCTTGAACTGCGTCTATTAGGTTGGCTAATTTACCCTTACTCATTTTTTAGCCGACGAGTTCACCGAGTCACCACGCAACACAGTACACCGTTCGTTATGTTATATATATATAAATTTAAATATACTAAATTATAATATAATGAATGCCACACACCTGGAATGAGCGTTGCTCCTATGATGTGATCGTCCAAAAAACAGATGACCTGCGGTGGGGTGGATTGCTGATTTAATGTGGTGAGTGAGACGATGTCGGTCAGCCTTTCCTATCGTTAACCTGTCGAACACGTATTTGCACGCAAGCCGACGGCGGTTTAACGATTTTTTTTCTTTCTTTCGACGCGAAAAAAACCTACACTACGCGTGAAGGAGCGCCGGAACAAGGATCTTCACCCTGTCGACTGGTGTTGAACACACGCGAACCAACAGCGGTTGAGAGATCCTACTCGAAGGACCAAACTGTACCGCACGGATACGAGCAAAAAAAAATCTTTGTATATGTCCGGCGTGAACGAACTCGGTGTCGCACGTGAACACACAAAGGAATGCACTAACTGAGTGGATGAATTGAAAGAAACAACACCGTTTTTGAATTAGTTTATTTTTGCCTTATTGCTCAGAATTTTTGTTGATGATTTGCACTCGTTGCCCCCACACAACCCCTTTTATACCCCACGCGTGCCTACGTTGATCGAATCTATTGCTTAACGACTAGGCAAGTAGCGTCAGATGCGCCTACGGTGATCGAATAGACTACTTGCCTATTCTGCAAGTAGAATCCGACATAGTGCACATACGTGTGTTAGTGGGCGGAGTTTGGAATCCTGCTGTTGGAGACGGCTTCTGGGCTCCAGGGTTGTTGTTTTGCATGTTGTCTTGCAACACACAGCCTCAGAGCTTACATATTATAGACGTTAGTCCCAATTCCTCCCGTAAGCGCTGTCAATAGTGGTGATTGGGTTTGTCCCTCCAGAGCACCTGGCAAATGTTCATGATTGACTGCTATAACTCGTTGCTCTGCCCCTTTTGCACCACTCAAACCAAAACGCAGAATTCTTAACAAAGTCCAAAATGTATTTCTTTTTATTCTTGATCCACACAAGGAAGCAAGACGTCTGAAAGCGTACATATCCGTTCCATGTTGACAAATACCACAACCATGCCGGCGCAATTTCTCGAATTTATTTTTAAAATCAAATGCGAAACCAAAAAATATCGAAATCAAAGCAAATGCCCTCGTCTACAAGGCCGAACCGTACAAAGGGATGCTCCTAAAATGGCGAATGTATCATCTCAATCACGAGTGTACGCATGTACTCTTTGGAAAGGGATGCTGCGGAATAGGACCAATCAAACCAGGATACATGTGCATGACTCCACCCAAATTGCCAGATAAGTCCCCTCACATGTATACGATTGCTCGACTGCACCCAGTTTAAGGATTTCATCATCTCCACGTCTCGTCATGTCATTACCGTTGTTGTTACTAATTAAATTAGGTTATGTCACAGGGAATCCAACCCCTAAATGAGAATTTAACTGGGTAACATGACGGACGAACTATTGAGGCCTTTCATTAGACTAATTGTGTACCGGGAGTTGCGTCCACATGTATCACTTATTCACACCCTTGTGAGCGTGCGATTTAACTGGATATGAAGGCGGTGTGTAATGGAGAATGTGGGTGGGCAATGCAGGAAGAAGGATATTTCAATGAGGAGGATGATTAATGTTTCCTAGAGGAAATCATGTATAGTGGGTCGTGGAATTGCTTGGTATTTGGTTGGGATGTCGGTCAAGATTCTTATGTTGGTGCGGCATGCGAATGAGAGGCGCATAATGTTGGTAAGGTGTGAGATCCTTTGGGGAAAGCTACCTTGGAGGTAGTTTTAAAGAGGCATATAGGCAAAAGCTGCATTTTCTAACCAGAGGACACCTTTTTACGAGTAGAAGGAAATGTACATCTGAACTCTTACTAGTCTTTCAAGGAAGCAATGATGTCCGTTTCTCATGCATTTCCTGGAACTTCTCCTAAGCGCACACTTCCCAGGCAGTAGTGACTCGGATATGACACCTCCTCGGGTCAATCAGCCGACGACACTCTCCTTCGGGCGTGCTGCTGACCTGGTCAACTACAACAACGTCCTTTGGGCCAAAAAGAGCTTTGAACCCTACAAGACCCCCGGACCGGATGGGATCATACCAGCTGAGCTCCAGCAGGTAGCAGATATCATCCTCCCCTGGCTTGTGGTTATATACAATAGTTGCCTCTCCCTTTCCTACATCCCCAGCAAGTGGAAGGTAGCCAAAGTCATTTCCATACCCAAGGCAGGCAAAAGCTTCCACACGTATGTAAATGACCTAAGGCCTATTAGTCTCACTTCTTTTCTTTTAAAAACTCTAGAGAAGATTTTAGAGGCACACATCCGGTACAGCTGCATCCCAGGAAGGCTGTCGGATAACCAACATGTCTACAACAAAGGCAAATCGAAAGGTCACTGGAAAGTAAACAATACACTATAGTCGCCTTTCTCGACATTGAGGGCGCCTTTTTACAATGTTCAACCATGGGCCGTCATCAAGGCGCTGTCTGATCTGGGTGTTACGGGATCAGTGATAGAACTGGAAAGTTGTCAAAGCCAACTTTGCTGGTGCCGTCTCGACCAGAATGGTCAGCAAAGGTACACCACAGGGTGGAGTACTCTCCCCTCTCCTCTGGAACGTGGTGGTCAACGAACTACTGCTGTTGCTTGAGCAGGAAGGGTACGCTGTGATCGCCTATGCGGATGACATTGCTATTGCCGTCACAGGAAAATTTCCCAGCACTCTATGCGACCATATGCAGAGTGCACTACATACAGTAGAAACCTGGACACGGTACTGTGGACTTAGGGTGAACCCAAAGAAGACCGATCTAGTACTGTTCACTAACAAATATAAAATTCTGCCCCTCAACCCACCGAGGCTGGGTGGAACCCAACTAACAATCAAAGAACAGGCTAAATATCTAGGCCTAGTCCTTGACAGGAGGCTGAATTGGAAACCCAACATTCTTGATCGGGTCAAGAAAGCAACTGTTGCCCTCTACAGCTGTAAGAAAGTAGTGGGCGGAAGGTGGGGTCTCCAACCAAGCATTATGTACTGGCTCTACACAGCAGTCATAAGGCCTATCCTCCTGTATGGCGTCGTAGTCTGGTGGACTGCTCTGGACAAAGCAGTCAATCGAAACCTTGTGGGGAAGGTACAAAGATCGGCCAGCTTATATATAAGCGGAGCGATCAGATCAACCCCCGCGGATGCCCTAAATATCCTCTTATATCTTTTACCATTGGACCTTTTCAGCAAGCAAGTTGCTGCATGCGCGGCCCTAAGGATGAGGAGCATAAGAAAATGGCACACATCTCAAGAAGGCCACACCACAATTCTAAAACACTTCAAAGTACCCATGGACGCTGACTACATCACCCCGCAGAATGTGTTCACCAGGAACTTCGAAGTTGTCTTTCAATCCAGGGAAGAATGGGCTGAAGGGAAAGTTATAACAAAGGACTCGATCTCCCTCTATATCGATGGCTCTAAGATGGAGTCGGGTGTGGGCAGTGGGGTCTTCTTCAAGGAACTTAACCTCAACCTATCATTTAGACTAGAGGGCATGGGCTCGGACATACAGGGTAAAGTTCTTGATCGCTCTCAACCTGGCGAGATGCCAGCAACGATCCCTGTTTAAATGCCCGGGTCAAGTTGACATACGGCCTCCTCGCGGCGCCCTCTGGATAGCCTCTTCCTAACCGTTGGGAGGTGAACAAACGTATGCAGCGACAAAATCCCGACCAGAATGGCGGTTGTGCGGCGGGCTTACAATCCGCCCACGTAAAAAAAAAGAAAAGTTAAGAATGAGCAAGATGCCTCGGATACACGGACGGATACTCGACGACGACAACGCACGAAAAAGGAACAGGGTTCTGGAATGTACACTCCCGGAGCTCCTCATAAACTAGAAGGAATCCTCACGCAGTACAAGGCGGATATTACTGCGGCCCAGGAAATACGCTGGATAGGTATGATGAGGAAGAAAAATTCGACATCTATTACAGCTGGCCCAAAAGATTGCACTTACTGGGATGCGGATTTGTCGTGGGAAGGCGGTTAAGGTCGAAGTGATAAGTGATCGCCTGGCTGTGATCCGCATCAGAGGCAGATTTTATAACATCAGCCTTATATGTGCACACGCCCCTACCGACGAGGCTGAAAACCCTATCAAGGAGGACTTCTATGACCTCCTGGACAACGCCTACGGAGCTTGTCCGGAGTACGATGTAAAAATCGTTCTCGGGGACTTCAAAGCCAAAATCGGGAAGGAAAACACCCCTGGCGGAGTGATCGGAAAGCACAGCCTCCACGATACAACAACAGATAACGGCTTCCGACTCGCTGACCTTGCGACAGCTCGTAATGCGGTGATAAGTAGCACAAGATTCCCTCGCAAGCGAATCCACACAGCAACCTGGCGATCTCCGGACGGTCGAACCGCCAACCAAATCGACCATGTGCTCATTGACGCAAGGCACTCGTCAAACATCCTGGATGTGCGAACATTCAGAGGGGCAAATACTCTGACCACTTCCTCGTAGTAGCAAGATTCAGAGCTCGACTGTCCAATGTCAGAAAGCTGCACCAGCCCATCAGGAGGAGGTTCGACATTGGGCGCCTGAGCACACCGGAGGTTGCCAGAATCTACAGGGAGCAGCTGAGCGAAAGACTCTACGGTATGTCTACGTCGAACACAAATGCCAATAATATGTGGCTGCATTGCCGCTCAGCCATTCAGGAAGTAGCCGAAACCACCTTAGGATACCTACCACCCCCGACAAGAAACCCGTGGTATGATGGCGAGTGTGAGCAGAAAAAGGCAGCAACCGACGGGGCGTACCAAAAGGCGCTGCAGAGGAAAACCAGGGCAGCGCAACAAGAGTACCGAGCCAGAAACAGAGAGGAGAAGAAACTACTGCGACAAAAGAAAAGAATCTTCGCAGCCTCCCAGCTCAAGGATATCGAGGAGTCTAGGGATAAACATAAAATACGAGCCTTTTACAAGAAAGCCAAAGGCCTTGCAGGAGGCTTCAAAAAGGGCACCCAGGTTCTTCGAAACTTCGAGGGTAATCTTGTCACCGACCCGCAGGGAATAGTGGATGTATTTAAGCAGCACTTCCAGCAGCTGCTTAACGAGCATGACCAAGAGAGAGTGGTAGGGACCGAGGAAATCCCAACTCCAGCCGCTGAAGTAGTCCTCCCACCCAGCATCGAAAAAGTCGGCACAGCAATTCAGAAGCCGAAGAACAACAAGGCCGCAGGCTCAGATGGCTTGCCATCAGAGCTCTTCAAGGCTGGCGGCGATGTTCTGGTAGGCAGCATGCACCAGATCATCTGCAGAATTTGGGAAGATGAATGCATGCCCGACGACGTGAATACCAGCTCTATATGCCCCATCCGCAAAAAGGCGATCCTACCTCTTGCAAGAACTAAAGAGGTATATTCCTGCTCAATGTCGCATACAAGATCCTGTCCAGCGTATTGTGTGAACGTCTAAAGCAATTTTGCACCGCACTAATCGGCAGCTACCAGTGCGGCTTCCGGCCCGGCAAATCAACTATAGACCAAATGTTCACACTTCGACAAATCCTGGAAAAGACCAAGCTGCATACGACAGCATTCATCGTGAAGAACTGTTTGGGGCCAAGGCCGAATTCGGGATCCCGATAAACTGATCCAGTTGGGTCGCGCCACGCTAAAAAAACACGCGATGCACCGTGCAACTCGGTTCTAGGACCTCGGAACCGTTCGAAACATGCACCGGATTTCGGCAAGGAGATGCGTTGTCATGTGACTTCTTCAACCTGGTGCTGGAGCAGTGCGACGGGCAGGCGTCAACAGGGAAGGCACCATCTTCTACAAGTCCATCCAGCTGCTAGCATACGCGGATGATATCGACATCATCGCGTGTTCTCGCCGTGGCATTGTGGAAGCATTCACGGCGATTGAAGAACAGGCGAAACGAGTTGGTCTTAAGATCAATGAGGACAAAACGAAGTACATGCTGTCAAGCAAAAACCAATCCGTCGCTCACCACCTGGGACAAAATATAACAATTGACAGCTACAATTTCGAGGTAGTTAAGGAGTTTGTCTACCTCGGGGCAAACGTAAATTCCACAAATGACACCACAGTGGAGATCCGGCATAGAATCGCTTGTCCAAACAACTGGGGTCAAAACTCCTCACTCGAAAGACCAAAGTCATGCTTTACAAAACGCTCATTCTGCCAGTCTTGCTGTACGGAGCCGAAAGCTGGACGATAAGCAGGACAGCGGAGCTGATTTTGGGTTCTTTCGAAAGAAAAATTCTGCGCCGGATATTTGGTCCTGTCTGTGAGGAAGGTGAATGGAGAAGAAGACACAACCGCGAACTCTACGAGCTGTACCAAGATGTGGATGTAGTCCGGAAGGCAAGGATCCGTCGACTACACTGGCTCGGCCACATCGAGCGCATGGACATCAACGCTTCAGCTAAGAGGGTCTTCGACTCCGTGCCTCCTGGTTCGAGAAGAAGAGGAAGCTCGAACCTCCAGTATAAAGACCAAGTAATCGCGGATGTAAGGCATCTTGGTCTTGACAACTGGAAGCAGCGTGCCCGGGACCGTCAAGGATGGAAGGCAGCTATAGCTCAGGCTCAGATCCTCCATGGATCGCTGGCCTGATAAGTTAGTAAGTTTTAGTCTTATAGCCGTGTGTATGGCCATTTGCCACATGTGCATGTTGAGTGCAGCCGTTGGGGTGGATCTAAGGGCACCGGTGATGCACATACATGCTAGCCTTTGTAGCTTCTCGGGTTGTTTGTGGTATGTTGTCTTGTCCAGTGCAGTCCACCAGACTATCACTCCATTCATTAGGATCGATATAGGCATACCGGAGAGCCTTTCACTCAGTTGCATCTTGTAGACTCTGATAACCTCCGGTGTGCTCAGACGTCCAATGTCCAACCTGCTCATGGTGGGCTGGTGCAGCTTTCTGACGTTGGACAGTCGAGCTCTGAATCTTGCTGCTACGAGGAAGTGATCAGAGTCGACATTTGCCCCTCTGAATGTTCGCACATCCAGGATGTTTGACGAGTGTCTTGCGTCAATGAGCACATGGTCGATCACTCCGCCAATGGTGTTTTCCTTACCGATTTTGGCATTGAAGTCCCCGAGTACGATTTTGACATCGTACATACTCCCGTAGGCTCCGTAGGCGATGTCCTTGATATCATAGAAGTCTTCTCTGATAGGGTCTCCAGCCTCCTCGGTAGGGGCGTGTACACATATGAGGCTGATGTTGCAAAATCTGCCTTAACCGCTTTCCCACGTCAAATCCGCACCCCAACATGTGCAATCTTTTGTGACAGCTGTATAGGTATCGCAATCTTTTTTCCTCATCATACCGTTTCCTATTCAGCGTAGTTCCTGGATCACGAGTAATATCCGCCTTGTACTGCGTGAGGGGTTTATGAGCAGCCCCAGGAGTGTACAGGGTTCTGACTTTCCACGAGCATAATCGCAAATCGTGTTCCTCTTTCGTGCCATGTCGTCTTTGAGAATCCGTTCGTTTATCCGAGGCATCTTGCTCTCCCATAACTTGTTTTGTTTTAAATGGGCGGGTTGTTGGCCCGCCGCACAACCGCCGGTCTGGTGGGGATATTGTAGCGCCCTCTTGCCTATGGCGATCGCTTTATACATTTGTTCATCCCTCAACGGTTGCTGTAGAAGCTATCCAGGGGGCACCGTGAGGAAGCTGCATATCAACTTGACCCGGGCAGTGAAACAGGGATCGTTGCTAGCATCTCGTCATGTTGAGAGCAATGTCCTCCGAGCGCATGTCCTCCTCCTTATGTTCGCTTTTATTGCTCGGCCTGTTGGAACTTCATTATGGACCCTCCTTGCAAATGAGTAGAATGAATGTGAAGACGAATTCCACCATGTTCCTTGCCAGACGGTAAATGTCCTAAAAATGCAATATTTTATCGAAGTCCCAAACGTTTTAATGAATTTCAGTGAGACCTCACCCTTACTGAGAATTTTTTATTGCTGGCAACGCGCTCATTTGTTTTCTGACAAGTCCAACTGACAGCTCTCGCCTGACATCTTCCTGTGACACTTGAGTAGCATTTCCCAATTTGTTTTGGATTTTCGGATGTTCGACGGTTTCTCTCCCTAAAATCGTGTTTTCAGCTATTTATTGTTTAAAAAATGGACGATCCACTACGCCCGAAAGCAATTCCACTAGCGGCCGAGACAATTTTGTGGTTCGAATTCCTCCTCGATCCGAATTTACTAACGAAACATCTACAGAAACCAAATGCCGGTAGGGAGCACTACTTTTTCCACTGATCTTCTTGATGTACATATATAGAGATGTTTATAGAGCCCAGTGCGATGGAGCTGATAAATCAATTCATCACCATGTCGCCGGAGATGCAGCAAGTCTCCCAAATTGATTTGGTCGCAGAGGCGGATATTCTCCGCGGAATCCCCACAACCCCTGGCACGGGAACGATTATTCCGTCGACAGAGAACTTGAGACTTACCAGGAAGCAGTATGCATTGAAAATTCTCACATTAAAGGTGGCCACATTCCTTCGTTGGGATTTGGGTAAGCACTTCCTGCCTCTGTCTCGTAGGAGTGATGAATTCAAAAAGTTTTTTGCGTAGATCTACTGGAGAAACAACTTACCTACCCGCGACAGGTGTCTCTGTTGAGGGATCTTTGCACGATTACGTTTGGGAAACCAGTTACCATTCCGATTCCTCCAGATTTCAATGGGAAAATTGGTAAGAACGAATGCATTCCTAGTGGACGCTCAGTGGACGAGGTCTTACTCTTTCAGCTACAGATAACGAGGGAAATGAATTCGCAGCGAAGTTCGCACTCACCATTTACCATCGATGGGTGCTTCGGTTGCAGATTATCAAGGACATCACGATCAAAGCCATCCGACCGCCGTTGCCGAACAAGTAAGTGTGAAATATGTGCGGACAGCAGTCGAGCCTAATTTCTTTGTTAAAGTTTCGTGCCCCTGGAGCCATTGCATCCGAATTACGGAGCCGACATACCCACACAACCGAGCATCGACTTCCTTAAAGCACTCTGTCAGTCATCGGAACCATTTTACGTCTGTACAAATGACTCATTCGTCCTGATCCATCCAAACTCTGAATCCACGTCGCAGAACTTTCAGGGAATGCAGCAGATCTCTCCCGCAGAGCTACGGACTCAGATCTACTTTGACCTTGTCAATTTCTATTTGTACACGAAGCAGTACCGCAAGGCACAGGAGGCAGTACTCGAGTGCCAGAAGAACCTGGCCGAAATGAAGAAAGAATACGCGAAGAAGGGCAAAAATGAGTTTATTTTCTGTCACCTGGACGAAGGCGAACTTGAGGGCTATCTGATGGCATGTGGGGTAAGTGACAGACTCGTGTCGTTGAGGGAGAAGTTTACATCATCGGCATTCAATCAGTACAAGGTAAGGAGTCCGAGAAATCCAATAAAACGATAGCTAACTCGTTGGTTGTCTCGATAGGACATCGTGGAGATCCTCAAGGCGGACAACAAGTATCGCGAAATCCCGCTGGTCGATCGGCGTATATTAGAACTCGATATCGAGGGTGCTATATCGCAGGGATTACTCAAAGAATCGCGAGAACTAGAGATGAAGGTGGCAGCTCTGAACGTTGTCCGAAGCATCTTCGACGTGGGAGACATCTTTGCCAGCGTCGACTTCTTCGAGAAGTACAGGAATTTCAATTGTTTTGCGGCCATCGCTGAGGTGTGTATGCTTTTGCCTTGTTTGGAATCACATTTTCATGGTCGACTGTAGGGCGTTTTTGATGTTCTTACCCATTGCTCGCTTGGAGAGCGCAATAGGATCAAAGACTTCCTCGTTGACTGTATTCTGAAGAATCCGCACGGAAAGGTATTCATCCAGGTTATCGAGGGAATCGGTTTGTTTTCTAGCCTCGAACTAGAAGATCTCAGACGTCAAATCAGCGAAGAAGACATCTTCGTACCAACGCTCGCCGTGCAGACCGATTGGAAAATCGGCTCGAAACGTGAGTTTTTTTTAATCATATGCATCCGCGCCTCTAATGGTACTTTGTAGCTCGCATGGATGGTACGGTGGTTGATCGCATCGAAGTTGGCTCCCTTGAACGCCAATTGATATCCTGTGCAAACGCCAATAGTGTCCGCAAGCTCCTCGTCAAGTTGGCCGGTATAAATCCGTCGAAACCGCTCTTCACTGTGAATCCCAGCTGGCAAATACCAACTCCGATCAACTCGCTCCTAATGTCGATGCAACGAGGATTCGTACAAGACTTTGCCTACATCCTGTTGGGCAAAGCCAGGGAAATGGCTGCAAAGAACGTAAGTTATTCGGAACATCAGTCCCAATTGCCAAGCATAACAGACAGTTTCATTAAAGGACTACGTTGGAGCCGTGTCTATGTTGAGTGTTCTCAAATCAGAGACCCAACGAACTGACTTATCTACTACTCCGTCGGTGACAAAGCTCGGGAAGCTGGTAAACTGGGAAATTCTCCTCATTCAGATCTGCCAATGCCTGGAGGAGTGGAACAAAAAGACACTTGACCTTACATCGCTTGGCAATCGCTGTAAACAGTGCTTGAACTCCCTGCAAAGTGGGGATAACATCATTCCTAGAATCGAGGTAAGAATCCAACCACTTAGGAGGGTGTCATCCTATAACCGGTTTGCTTAGATCATAGAACACTGCGCAATCATGTTGCTGAATTTGAACGACTGGAACGCACTGATGTTCCTCGACAAACGTCTGACGCCACTGGAATTGCCATTGGCATTTGCTTCCACTTTCCTCGACATGGAGAAGATGAAGGGAACGAAGAAGATCTGCCGCGATGCATGGGATCTAGTACTGCCGATGTTTAGTAACCAAACCAAACGGGGCAACATGAATAACTCGAGGAATTCACCTAGTCTCGCTGTTTCGTCGGCTCTGCAGCCATTTCTAAAACGTATTCGCGATCAGGGACTGTTCTCGCTAGTCATATCGCTTTTAGGGAAGATTCACAATATCCTCAAGGACGATCCGAACTATGAGTTGAACGGGGAGTACATCCAGCTCTGGCCAACGAGCATTAGCAAGTGAGTTGTCTTGATTCTTAAGGAATAGCGATTGGTTAAGAGAATCCCCTGATTAGTCCGCTAGGGTATAGCAATCGGTCAGTGTCGGAGACACTCAATTGGCTGTTGAAGGAAGCACTGAAGTACTATCCTCAGCATCTGACCTGGCTGAAGATGAAGGGCGACGTCGAACTGGGTAAGTCAATTCACCTCACATGGAATTGTTCTTACAAAGCAAATGTGTTTTCCCTCAGCAATCGGGAACAATGAGGCCGCAATGAGGTGCTACGTGAACGCCTTGGTCACCGGAACAGAGTACTGTACCCTGCCGCTGCAACGCATGGTCGCAGACGACTATGTGATCAGGAAAATGATCAGGTGCTGCTCGAATCTAGGTTGTTACATGCAAGCAGCCGTGTTGTGTCAGTTCTTAGACGATATCGACTACAGTTTGGCGTTCAAAAATCTCACAGAAAAGTCGTCCAACTTCACAGACGCAATGGATGCGTACTACGGTTGCATATGGGACACAACGCTGCTGGAGTTCATCGTGAATTTACACGCGAAAAAGGGCGAGAATGCCAGGAAGCTTGAGGCGGTAAGTGCTGTCACACATGTTAGCAGTTTGACAGATGGTTGTTAAGTGCCCGGCTAGCTCAGTCGGTAGAGCATGAGACTCTTAATCTCAGGGTCGTGGGTTCGAGCCCCACGTTGGGCGAAAACTATTTTTTTTTTTTTTCATTTCTTTCTCTTCTCTCTTCTCTTTAGATCACCATCATGAGTGCACTAGAACTGAATGCAAACAACAACGAGGAGATCAAAAGGGAAGCAGCTGCGATACGGAAATCCAAGTTCCTGCGGGCGCTAGCCAAGCAGTATTTACTTTAAGACTCGATTGATGAATAAAGGAATAGAAACAGACTTTATTGGACTCTTGGCGAGTAAATCAGAATGGCGGAAGGACGACTTAAGACTAAAATACAATAAATGCAAAGGTAACATCGAGACATATGGCCTGGTGGCGCAGCTAGTGCACTTTACTTTGGTTTCCGACCGCGTGGCGTGGAAACTTTGATTTTCTTGTTCACATTCTTCTTGTCATCTTCGCTCTTTCGCTTCGGTGTCGCGGTAGATGGAAGCACCTAAACAAAACAATTAGCGACACTTGCCGTGAGACGAATTGTACCAGTTCTCACCTTGAAGAAGCTGTCGAGACGGCCCTGCGTTGAGGTATTCTTCGATTTGATGATCTTCTTAGTTCCGCCGCGAATACGGTCTTCACTGAATTGCCGATCGCCGCATAGATACTTCACTAGGCCCTCCTCGTCTGGGTCGGTCCATTTGAGCTATTGGGTAGAGATTTATTTCAGGAATTGGAAAACGTAACAGAAAAGAAGAGGATTACATCGATAGATTCGGGATCAGCGACTTCTGGGTTGACAAACAACTCCCTCGCCACTTGATAGTTCCAGTCCTGAGGGACTGTGTACTTCTTTTGGTCGATGTTCTCTAAAATCGTCTCGATATCCCGGTAGGTGTTGATCAGCTCAACCGCCCTCTTCGGGCCGATTCCCCGGATACTCTCGCAGTAATCGCAGCCGAGAAGAATGCAGAGATCTATAAACTAGCATAAAAACCAATCAATTTCGTTCGTTCTCTGGAAAGAGATGGGACAATACCTCCATTGGATTCAACTCAAACCCCTTGAGGATCTTCTCGTAATTGTACTCCTTCACCGGCATCTTTCGCGCCTCGCTGAACGTCAAATGCCTCAGCATGATTTGTGAACCGAATGTTAGAGCATCCATATCCTCCGTGGCAGTCGCGTACACTTTTCCAGCCTTCACCAGTGCCGCACATTGAGCTTCTGCTTCGCAAGGTGCTTCTACGTAGGGAACTCCCATTAATTTTAAAAGTTCCTTTGCCTCTGCAGCATGTTCCTTAGTCACGCGAACCAATCGTCGATTGAATTTGTCAATATCGGCCTCAACACCAGCTTCGGTGGCCTTATCCAAAGCTTTTTGGGCTTCTTCTCGGCGTTCGGCACGTTTAGCCAATTCGCCTGACTTCAAATCTGGTGGCTTACCATCGAACACATACACCGGTTTGATGCCGTTTTCCAAAAGTCGAATGGTTCGGTAGAACATTCCCATCAAATGCGACGTTGTCTCGCCATCAACCGAAGTCAATTGGGCTCCCTCGCTTCGCACGGCAATGAGGAACTGATACAGACACATAGACGCATCGATTGCTATTTTTCGACCTACAATTTAAGATTTTTGTTTAGTTTTTCATTCAAAATCGAGGATGGGGGTTCGGTTTTACCGAAGAAATTCTTGATTTCACCCTCTTTCACGGCAAATGGCGCGACGTCGGCGATTAGTTTTGATAAGCCTAGAATTCCCATGGCTTTTGTGACACTCTAAACCCGACGACAAATCAGTTTTTTCGCTAATATGACTGCGAAAAAAGTGGAAAAATTGATGAAACCAAAGCCAACGGCGGGAACCGGAGGTTGAGATGCTGCGAAATTGCAGCTGTCACTTTGTGGGTTGTCAGTGAAGAGGAAATTTCTTTGGTGGAATGGTTGTTCTGCGTAAGGGTGGTAACGCAATGACGAAGGATTTTTTTACTTCTTGGTAAAATAAATGATTTTGATTTTAATTGAATCGGAAATGAACTCAATTTTTTAATTTGCAATGGAATTAGCGCTTTTTAGCCTTCCTACTGTCTAAACTTGGATGTGATATATCCTGCTTAATTACTTTTTAAGCCTTTCGTATCGAAATGCTAATAGAAATTGTGATACAAAGACCTGACATGGGATTGGTTGTTCAAAAAAGTTTAATTTTCGGACCACTTGATCGTATTGATTGCTAATCTGATGGCCTGGCTTACATAATGTGACCTTTAAAGGACGGTGTGACGAAGTAATTTGCGAAGTATAGCGCTTTTCGTTGGGAAAAGAAAGCTGAAAATACGTGACTCAAATCAAAAGATTGTGTGTTGCTTTCCAATGAGCTGGCCATTTCGGAGCTGCTCAATCCCAAACAGGGCATCGAGGGGACAGACCTGTAGTCTTGAGTGGGACGGAGAATAGTCCAACAGTTAAGTCATTTTAGTGACTGAATTCTTAAAAGTTGTCAAATCCGCCCGTGTGACCAAAAATGCTTAAGGTAACGGATAAAGAGGGAGTTTTATGGTTCTCACGTGTTATTAAGGTGGCCAGGGAACGCGGTGAGACACGTAGCGACGGGCGCACTGGGCTGTTTGGCCCTCTAAAAAAGGGGGGGGGGGGGGTGTACGGGGGAGAGGGGGTAAAGAAGAGTGCTCCAGTTACATGGGCTACATGGGGTTGGAGGCGCGTTCTAGAGCTATAATCGAATCCCGGATGGGGCGATGAACAGTATGGTTTCTGCCATGGCAAAAGTACAATCGACCAGCTTTTCACTCTAAGAATGGTGCTCGAGAAGATTCGGAAGAAGATTTGCAGATGACTTGGTTGTCCTCACATCCTCGCGCGATAGATAGGTTTGTGGCCGTATGTGCTGATTCTGGGATGAGAGTTAACGTACACAAATCCAAGGTTATGGTTATTTCCAGAACGGCTGTCCAATGTACTCTACATAGAAGTGGAGTCCCACGTCGTTATCGAGTGAACACAACGAGCAGACGAAGCTCCGAAGGAACCTGTTAAGACCGCGCTAATGAACTTTAATTCGGTCGATACTATCCACGAGCTGAGGTAACTCAGAAAAAGCACTTACTCTCAAGTGCCTGACCTTACCATACTGGTGGCAAGAAGCTAAATACTCTGCAGGGATCGAGTCGCTGTCCGTCTTCTCCTCCTTCTTACTGACGGGCCTTGGGCTCTGGGCGTCTTACGATACCCAACGTCCGTCGCAAGCCGTACACAGTTTTGGAATTAACTCTAACACAACCTGTCATTCAATCCACGATTTTGGATCCTCGTGCTGCACTACCCATATGTATGTGTAATTCCCGGTTATAAACTGGAAGGAATCCTCACGCAGTACAAGGCGGATATTGCTTTGATCTAGGAAATACGGTGGCTAGGAAACGGGATGATGAGGCAGCTGTCATAGAAGATTGCACATGTTAGGTGGCAAATTTGTCATGGGAAAGTGGGTAAGGTCGGAGGTCATCGACTTTAAGACTATAAGTGATTGCCTAGCGGTGATCTGCATCTATCATATGTATGTGTAGACACCCCTATCGAACAGGCTGAAGACCTCATCAAAGAGGACTTCTATGATCTCTTGGACAATGCCTCCGAAGCTTGTCCGGAGACGCTGTTAAAATCGTACTCGGAAAAGTACAGCCTCCGCAATACAACAACGGATAACGGCTTCCGACTCACGGATTTTGCGACAGCTCGTTATGTGGTGATAAGTAGCACAAGATTTCTCCCCAGGCAAATCCAAAAAGCAACCTGACTATCTTCGGATGGTCGAACCGCTAACCAAATCGACCATGTGCTCATTGACGCAAGACACTCGTCAAGCATTCTGGATGTGCGAACATTCAGGGAGGCAAATGTCGACTGTCCCATGTCAGAAAGTTGCCCCAGCCCACCATGAGGAGGTACAACATTGGACGCCTGAGCACACCGGAGGTTATCAGAGTCTACAGGGTGCAACTGAGTGAAAGGCTCTCCGGTATGCCTACATCGAGCACAAATGTCAACAATATGTGGTTGCATTGCCGTTCAGCCATCCAGGAAGTAGCCGAGAACACCTTAAGCTAAAAGCCTTGCAGGAAACTCCAAGAAAGGCACCCAGGCTTTTCGAAATTGCGATGGTAATCTTGTCACAACCCGCAGGGAATAGTGGATGTATTAAAGCAGCATTTCTCGCAGCTGCTTAACAAGCGTGGCCAAGAGAGAGTAGTATGTATGTATGTATGTTGGCGTTACAGTCCATGAAGAACCTGAGCCGAGCTTCTCTCAATCACCCATGTTGTGTGTGATTTCATTTTCACATTGGTGAAAGGGACCTACAGTTTATTGCCGGTTCCGAACGGCGAATATCGAGAAGCTTTTCATGACAATTTTACTACAGGGGGTTTTGTCAGAACCCCGCTGAGGAGAAACACCGTGAAAAACACGTTCGATGACATGGCTGTGTCGGGACTCGATCCCGAGTCATCGGCGTCAGAGGCCAACACACTACCCACTGCGCCACGGTGCAAGAGAGAGTAGTAGGGGCTCAGGAAATCGCAACTCCAGCTGCTGAAGTAGTCCTCTCACCCAGCATCGAAGAAGTCGGCACAGCTGTCCTAAAGCTGAAGAACAACAAAACCGCAGGCTCAGATGGCTTACCATCAGATAAGCTCTATTTGACCCATCCACAAAAAATGCGATCCTTCCTCTTGCAAGAACTACAGAGGTATATCCTTGCTCAATGTCGTAAACAAGATCCTGTCCAGCGTACTGTGAGGACGTTTAAGGCCCTTTTGCATCACACTTATCGGCAGGTACCAGTGCGGCTTCCGGGCCGGCAAATCGGCTCTAGACCTACAATTCACACTTCAACAAATCCTGGAAAGGACGAGCTTTAAATCGATACACACCACCTCTCTATCGATTTTAAAGCCACATATGACAGCATTCATCGCTATCCCAGGGAAACTGCTTTGGCTGTGTCGCACCATGCTAAAAAATACGCGATAATCCGTGCAGTTCGGTTCTAGGACCTCTGAACCGTTTGAAACATGCACCGGATTTCGGCAAGGAAATGCGCTGTCATGTGACTTCTTCAATTTGGTGCTGGAGCAAAATAGTGCGACGGGCAGGCATCAACAGGGAAGGCACTATCTTCTACAAGTCTGCCCAGCTGCTAGGATACGCGGATGATATTGACATCATCGCGCGGTCTCAGCGTGGCGTTGTAGAAGCTTTGACGGTGATCTAAGAACAGGCGAAACGAGTTGGTCTTAAAGTCAACGAGGATAAGCCGATCCGTCGCTCACCACCTTGGACAAAATATAACGCAAACTCCACAAACCACAACACAGTGGAGATCCGGCACAGAATCGCCCTTGTTAACTGCTGCAACTTGGGTCACAACTCCTCACTCGAAGAACCAAAGTCTTGTTTTACAAAACGCTTATACTGCCAGTCTTGCTGTACGGATCCGAAAGCTAGACGATACGCAGGATGGCGGAGCTGGTTTTGAGTTTTGTCTGATGAAAAATTCCGAGCCGGATATTTGGTTCTGTCTGTAAGGAAGGTGAATGGAGGAGAAGACACAACCGCGAACTCTACGAGCTGTACCAAGATGTGGATGTAGTCCGGAAGGCAAGGATCCGTCGACTACACTGGCTTGGCCACATCGAGCGCATGGACATCAACGCTCCAGCTAAGAGGGTCTTCGACTCCGAGCCTCCTGGTTCGAGAAGAAGAGGAATACCGAACTGGAAGCAGCGTGCCCTGGACCGTCAAGGATAGAAGGCAGCTATAGCTTAGGCTCAGATCTTCCATGGATTGCTGGCCTTATAAGTAAGTGTGTAAGTCATTCCTGGCCCTGGTCCTAGTCCTGGTCGCCTCCTCACCCGTTAGTTGATCGTACGTTGTAACCCTTCCTGATGTCTTTCCGTGTATTTAACAGCTAAAAATTGATCCCAAACTGTGTCCACTTGCTGACAAGCGCTTTGATCGTAAGTACATTTTGCCCATCGGCACGACGGAAAACTGACACACCGTTGCTTACACCACACACATGCATACATATATAAACCCAATATCAGCTAAATAACTTCCCTTTTGTGGCAGGAAGTAGAGAATCGTTATTTCGTTGAAATTCAAATGTTACTTGCTTTGCCGTCGAAATAATTTCCCCCATTTAGTCGTGAATTTACAATCATCCGTTGTGTTTGTCCCGTGTATACATGTCAAATCCAAATCGTATCATCAAATTCCAGTACGACATGGCAAAATTAACTCGCAATCGCCCCAAGCGGGGTAGACCAGCCAAAAAACGTGCCAAAAGAAGTCTACAGGTAGGTAGATCGTTTGCATTTCTCGGATTTTGTTTTTTTGTTTTTTCAAAATTCCGTGAATACCGAAATAAAACAAAACAAAAACGAAAGAGAAAAAAAAATATCCCTGTCATATGAAGAAATATTTCCCCACACGACGACCACAATTTCGCCGCTACCAACTGTAATCGCGCGCACATACTAGAATTGACACACAGCCTTGCCATCAACCATAACCATTCCCACCGTTCGCGTGTCATTCATTACAGTTGCCATCATTGACTTGCCAGAAATTTCCCTGAATACTGGACAAATACAAGTTTTTCCATAAGTATGTCGGCCGACGGTGAAAAAGATAAATCCATTGGAAATATGGTATGTAAAATTGTTTAAAATCAAACAAATTAAACTACAATTCATCGGGCATCGTTTGCAATCGAAATAACATCAAATATCAACGGGTAAATTGTGAAAAACTTGTGAAATAAGTTTCGAGCGCGTCGCAAATATAAACATGGCGTCTGTGTGTGTTGTCAAAGAAGAAATCACGTATTTACTTGTTCGGACGAGTGAGAAAAAAATTCAATTTATTTGAAACGGAGATAGAATCTCAATAAAAAAAAAACTGAAAAAAACTGATATCACGAAGCTAGAGATTCCGCGGCGGTGTACTACGTGGGGGGAGCTTAGAAAAAATTGTCGAGAAATATTTCTTTTTTGTTTCATGTTTACTCTTGCATGTTGCTAATGTCACAACGTAATTAGTCGCATGGTTTTCTCCTCATTCACATTTCGATTTTCCTATTTTGTTTTTCTTCTCTCCCTTAATGGTGTGCATTTTCTTTTTTTTTGGTAATAGGAAAAAGAGAAAGCTGGAGGAGACATGGCATCGGTATCTGTGCCAACATCAGCGGTCGCATCGGCAATATCAGACCCGATTGCAGCAAAATCCGCCGACGATAAATCGAATGTTGAGAGGAAATCCATAGAAGATAGCAAAAAGGCCATCGATGTCGATGCGGGAGGATCATCAGGTAACGAGATGGGTAGCGTGTGACGTGACGATGACGATTTTTGTTCTTATTTTCACACACATTTGGGTAAGGGTTGATGGTAGCCGGCTTTAGTGCTGTGTGTCTGTTGCTCCGTCACTCGGGGCACGGTACGTCACGGTATTATAGTTCAAATCACACACTAATCTTACTCAAAATGTGTTTTCTCTTCTTCTCTCTCTTTCCTCTCGGCTCTCTGTGCACACCTTGAATATGTTCATACAGAATCCTGAACAATATGATTCTGTGTATAGTAACGCTCAAGGGATAGTAAAAACTCAAGATATTTCATTGTCCGATAACCGGCCTTTGGGCCTTTGGGCATTCCAATCTTGAGAACAAAACTTTTGAATTTCTATATAAAACGTTCGGTTTAATGCTTTTTTCGTTTCACATTTTTCACTTATCATTAGGCGATTTGAAAGCATCAGGCGTAATAGAATCAGCAGCGGACGGTGCGAGTGTATCGAAGAAGGACATAACCGCTAACGATACTGCAGAAAAAAAGTCACCCAAAGTCGAGTCAGACGATGCGGAGGGTAAAACAAATGCCAATAAAGATGGCAAAGATGACAGTGAAGTCGAGAATGGTGCCGACGATACCAAGAAGGAGTTGAAAAAGGAAACAAATAAGAAGACTGACGTGAAGGAGGAGAATGGCACAGATACCGCGTCAGATGATAAGAAAAAATCTAAAGATGAATCAAAATCGGGCGACAGCAAGGATGAGGAAAACGACGATGAAGGCACATCGTTGGCAGATATCAATAAGATTTTCGAAAATATCAACAAAACACGTGTAGATGGACTGCAGACGTTACACACGGTAAGTTCTATAATACACGCCACTCAATAGCATTGATGATATCGATAAATGTCCCTTGTAGATCTGCTTCGGTTCTCAGGGTAAAAACAATGTAGTCAAGAAGAATCTTCGGACGTTTGCTGGATTCGAGTTTGAAGCCGACTCTAGTGAATATAAAAAGAAATATGATTCGATCAAGAAGGTCGACACAAAGTCACTGAAAAGCATTTGCGACATCCTGGCGCTGGATCGCAAGGGTAAACATCTGTGCAATCATGTTATACGACTAATCAAACTCAATGTTGCATCTGCCATTACACATAATGTAGGTACTAAGGATGAAATAGCAGATCGAATTCTTAAATTCCTAATGGATCCAAATGAATCGGCTATAATCGAAGAACCCGCAGAGGATGAAGACGAAGAAGAAGACGACGATGACGAAGAGGAGGCCATTGAAGAAGAGGAAGAAGAGCTTAGTGATGAAGAGGACAAGCGTAAACGTAAACGATCAGGCCAGCATGGTGCTAAAAATTCCACTGGACGTCCAAGACGTGCTACAGCTGGAAAAAGTCAGTCTCCTCTCCCCCCATGAACTTGATATCAATTCGATTGTAATTCTACGTTTTATTTACAGAAATGTCAGCATATGTCGACTTCTCAAGCTCAGATGAGAGCTCTCACAAAGCACCAGTCTCAAAACGTCGACGAAGGAACGATGATTCAGAATCTGGCTCTGATGTAAGCTCGCTAAAAGACCATTCTCCTATGGTACTATATAGTTTCTTCTATTTCATTTGCAGTATAATCCATCGGGAGGTAATTCAGATTCAGAGGGTGGTCGTAGGCGTCAACGGGCAGCCGGTAGAAGACGTCCAGGCGCGCGAAAGGGCCGAAGAAGAGGTTCAGATTCGGAAGAAGAATCCGAATTATCAGACGCAGATAGTGATGTAGGTTCCTGCCCCGTCACAAATCTATTTCATTTAACATTAACGAATAACGAGATTGTTTTTAGGCGGCACCAAAAAGAAAACGATCTGCACCGATTGGTAAGCCAGCGAGAGGCCGATCTTCGGGACGACCAACCAGACGCGGTGCGGCTAAGAGGCGTAACGATTCCGAGAGCGAAGAAGAGATCACCGAAGAAGAATTATCAATTCTAGGTAGTGATGCTAGTGAGGTAAGTAACAATGTGTTTTATAGTCAATATGGCAAATGATTGTTGCTCGCGCATGCAGGAGGATTCCAAAAAGAAGAAACCGAAAAAATCGCCAGCTGCCGTCACAACGTCAACGGCGAAAAATAGTAAAACAAATAACAAAGCTAAAACGCCTGTGAAACGTAAGTAAAGTGATGTCTGTTAGTGTATATTTGACTGTATTGCTTAAATTGCAGCTGCTGCTAAGCCAAGGAAGTCAAAGAAAGACTCGTCGGCTGAGGAAGATGAAAAGGATGAGTCCGAAGACGAGCCGCTCACAAAGAAGGGCAAACCGTCGTTCCCAACAGTAAGTATAGTTGCATCTAAACTTCTCTCCTAGGTTTCTGGCTGATGGATATTCCTTACATTATTAGTGTTTTGAACCTTTTTCCACACATTTTCGTTCATAAGCATCACTTTTTGGACATTTTTGATCACCAGATTGATCCAATTTGGTTCCTTTCGCTACCGCAAGGACATAACACCTACGGTAGTGAGTTTTTTTTGCGGAACCGGCGACTCATTTTCACTTCACGACTCTGCTCTGCTTTTAAGAAATTCGTCCTGTAGCCAACTGCGATGAAAAACAACGACATCTACTACGGAATTCCTACGAGGAGAACAAGCAACGCTTATTCGGATGTGGATTCGTTATTCGAGGAAGACTCTGACAAAAAGTCTTAAACTTTCCAACCGAAGGAACGGACTATCGACTCAAAGATGACTTCTACGATCTCCTAGACAGAACCTATGCCCAATGTCCTAGCTATGACATCAAAATTGTGCTAGAAGACTTCAATGCTAAACTGGGTAAGGAAAGCATCTCTCTTGAACGAGTCATCGGCAAACATGCCCTACACGAAACCACATCCGATAACGGACACAGGCTGATTGATCTTGCTACGCGGCGGAATCTCCTTCTAGCCATTACGCGCTTCCCGCACATCGATATACACAAAGGCACCTGGCGGTCTTTTGATCAATCGACCACCAGCCAGATTGATCACATCGCGATGGACGCCAGGCACTCCTCCACTACTCTTGATGTTCGAACTTTCCGAGGGGCTAACATCGACTCGGACCACTATCTTGTTGTAGCCAAGATGCGCTTACGGATATCACAAACGCAACGGAGTAGAATAAGAATACAAAGTTATGACGTCGGAAAGCTACTATCGCCAGAAACCCCTTGTGCTTGTACCGATCGCGTCTCCCTTAGGCTCTCCAATACACCTCAACCCTCCACGCTATCAATAGAACAGCAGTGGAACCTTTGCAGACAAGCCCTGAAAAGCTGTGTATCCGAAATGTTGGGCTCCAAGACTCCGCCACGAAGAAACACCTGGTTCGATGATGAGTGCAGGACTCACACAGGGAAGCAGGATGAATACAAAGACTCGCTGCATAAAAGAACAAAAGCAGCTCGTGAGCTATATGTAAGAGTTAAAAAGAAGGGAGGAACATAAGCTTCTCAGAAGAAAAGAAAGAGCACGACAAGCGCGCGATTGAGGATTTGGAAAGGTGTTACTGCAAGCGTGACGTTCGAAAGTTTTATCAACAGATAAAGCGAACATGCCAAGGTTATAAAGCCAGAACGGACACCTAGTAATAGAATCGCATTCGATGCTGAGAATATGGAAAAACCACTTCTGCAGACTGTATAACGGCGATGTTAGTCAATATACCGCTGTCAGGCAGAATGATCCATTTCTAATCGACGGAGACTGCAGAGAATTCTGTCCCCCTGACCTCGACGAAGTTAAGATTGCCATATCGAAACTCAAGTCGAATGAAGCTGCTGGCGCAGACGGTCTGTCTGCTGAGCTCTTCAAGACAGCTGGGGATGACCTGGTTAGGGGCGTGCACCAACTCACCTGTAAGATATGGTCAGAGGAAAGCATGCCCGAGGAATGGAGTCTCAGCATCGTATGCCCGATCCGCAAGAAAGGAGACCCCTCTGACTGCGCGAACTACGGAGGAATAAGTCTTCTTAACATCGTCTACAAAATCTTCTCTGCCGTTTTGTGTGAACTCCTGAAGCCTTTTGTAAATAAGCTGATAGGTCCTTGTCAGTGCGGATTCAGGCCGGGGAAGTCCACCATCGACCAAATCTTCACACTACGGCAGATACTGGAGAAAACCAATGAATTTCAAGTCGACACTCACCACCTATTTGTCGACTTCAAAGCCGCATACGACAGTGTAATTAGAGACGAGCTATACAACGCTGTCTACCTTTGATATCCCTGCTAAACTCGTTAGACTATGCACGATGACTTTGGAGAATGCTCGCTGCTCCATCCGAATCGGTGAACACCTTACCGATAGTTTTGAGGTCAAAAGGATTAAGGCAAGGCGATGCGCTCTCGTGTGATTTCTTCAACATCATAATAGAAACGATTGTCTAAGAATCACTGGCCAATACAAGAGGCACAATCTATTTCAAATCCTCGCAACTCCTTGCATACGCCGACGATATTGGCATATTAGGTAGATCACAGCGAGATGTCAATGAGGCGTTTGCGAGTATTGAGATGGAGGCGGCGAACATTGGTTTGACGGTAAACGAGGGCAAAACTAAATATATGCTGTCATCAAAAAAGGACGCTCACCAGAACGTTTGTATTGGCAGATATAAGTTCGAGGTAGTCGAGGACTTCGTCTACCTTGTCTCCGCAGTGACCTGAAACAACGACATTAGTTCCGAAATCAAACGCAGAATCACTCTTGCCAATCGCTGTTTCTTTGGGCTCAGGAGGCAACTGATTAATAGAGCCCTCTCCCGAACGACAAAGTTGACTCTACATAACACCCTTATCATCCCGGTCCTGTTGTACGGCGCAGAAGCATGGACACTATCAAAAGCGGATGAGGAGGCCCTTGGTGGGTTCAAGAGAAAGATTTTGCGCGTGATTTTTAGGCCTATAAACGCAGACGGGGGATGGAGGAGAAGATTCAACCACGAACTTTACGGGCTGTACAGCAACATGAGCCTAGTCAGACGTCTACGGATTCAACGCCTAAGATGGCTGGGCCATGTAGAGCGAATGGACACGACAGCTTCAGCCCGGAGAGTCTTTGAATTCAACCCCGAGGGACGAAGAAGCAGACGACGACCGCATTTAAGATAACGCACACAGGTGGAATGGGATCTCAGCCAACTGGGTGTGCGGCAATGGAAAAGGCTAGCAAAAGATCGTGCTAATTGGAGGGGCATGTTGGTTGAGGCGCAGGTTCACCCCGAACTGTAGCGCCCGTTAAGAAGAAGAAGGATGAGGAGGCCCTTGGTCGTTTCGAGAGGAAAATCCTGCATTCAATCTATGGTCCCGTTTGTATATGCGGAGAGTGGAGGAGAAGACACAACGACGAACTGTACGGGCTGTGCAGCGGCATCGGACTAGTACGACGTCTACGGATCCAACGTCTAACCCCAAAGGGACACGCAGCAGAGGACGACCGAATCTAAGGTGACGCACACAGGTGGAAGGAAACCTTAACCCAGTGGGAGTGCGTCGCTGGAAACAGCTAGCAAAAGACCGTGTCAGCTGGAGAAGTTATTTGGTTATTTGGACTGTAGCGCTATCTATTTAAGTAAGTAATACCCTCCATGGGTTGTTGGCCTGAAAAGTTAGTAAGTCTAACAAACTCTGCAGTATTCGACGGTAATAATTATTTCCTTCAGTAACACAGCCCGGGTATTTATTGTCCTGGCCGTGGTGCAGTGGTAAACATCACTGACCGTCGAGCAGAAGGCCGGTAGTTTAAAGTCGTTCCATAGCCAAGAAAAAAACCATTCCTATACGGAAAAAAAATGTGCAACACAGCTGTTGTGAATGGATGAGAAGTGATCAAACGTACTGATGAAGGCATAACACTCACAGTATATGGTCACTTCAGATTCATACTCTGTGTGTGCAATTCTAATATAACACCATAAGTGCATGGAACAGTTGCTGAGAACTACAACTAACGTGAAAATTCAGTTGAGTTCCTCTAGAATCTTATTTAAGACAACCACCTCTGGAGAGTAGTGAACGAACATCTACGACCCACACCATCTGCACTCCGTCCAGGTTGTGACAAGCATTATAAGAGTATATCACTAAAACCCGCGCTAACTTAAAAAAAAGGACCTCATTGCACCTACTAGATAGAATACAAAAACGCGCGATAAAACTGATAGATGACTCCAAATTGCGCCATAGCGCAGTAGTTAGTGTGTTGGACTCTGACGCACGATGAGCGAGTTCGGATCACGATAATTTAATTTCTAACAAAAAACGGCTGTTCCGATTTAACTCAAAACCTACTCAGTTCTAAGTTGCGTAATTACGCGTGGAATGAACCCGATTTCATGACAATATCATCTTTGGTTCTCGAGATAATCGAAAATTCCGGTACGCGCATACGTACATACGCACATATACACATGCATCTCTATAAAAAAACCTTAGTTTTGGATTCTGGTGACCTTGAATCCTGGAAGTTAAAAAACAACATTATAACCCAGTCCCATAGTAACACAGCACCCGGACAGACAAAACTGGACTCGCCAGACTCAACCTCGCAGAAACTACATTGACAAGTCTAAAACCAAAGACGGGGTGGGTAGTGGAGTATTCTGCAAACAACTTAAGCTGAACAAAGCTCTAAAATTACAAAATCACTGCAGCGTTTTCCAGGCGGAACTGTTGGCAATGAAAGCGGCCTTGTCTTGGCTGAAGTGGAACGGATAGTCAAGCAGCCTTAAAGTCGTTGGAGTCCTTTGTATACACACCAAAAACTAGTCTCGACTGTCGCTTATCTCTTAACGAGATGGCCGAACAGTTCAACATATAACTTATCTGGGTACGAGGACACAGCGACATTCCAGGAAATGAAAGAGCCGACAAACTCACCAAACAAGGAACGACGCTACAATCAATTGCGGCTTGTGATGGAATACCCTTTGCAACCATTAAACTTAATCTTACAAATCTCGCCAGGGCCGAGACGAACCGGAGATGGACTCAGGGACATACCTGCCTCATCAACAGGCAAATGTGGCACCGTCTCGACAGTCAACAGACTAGGAGTATTATCTCCCTAAAAAGAACTGACAGAGGGCGCCGTGGCGCAGTAGTTAGTGTGTTGGACTCTGACGCACGATGAGCGAGTTCGGATCCCGATAACACCAACGCAATCGAATGTTTATTTCGCGACGTTCCTCCTCGGCGGGGTGTTGGCAAAACCCCCCGTAGTAAACTTGCCATGAAAAAGCTTCTTCTCGACTCCCGCCGTTCGGAATCGGCATTAAACTGTAGGTCCCTTTCACCTATGTGAAAAAAAATAAATCACACACAACATGGGTGATTGAAGGGAAGCTTGGCTCTGGTCCTTCAGGGGCTGTAACGCCACCAAAGAAGAAGAAGAAAGAAAAAGAACTGACATCTACAAAGTCATCGGTGTCATCACAGGACACTGCCTTATTGGAAGTCACGCGCAAAAACTAGGATTAGTTCCGAATGATTTTTGCAGAAGCTGTCTAGACGAGGAGGAGGTCGAATCCATTCATCACCTTCTCTGCGCCTGCCCGGCATTCTGCACAATCAGGAAACGATACCTGGGACCTTACTTCCTTAACGATCTGACCGAATTTCAGCAAGTAGGGATATCTCAATTTTTTAATTTCTTGAGAAGCACAAAATGGTTCCACGAATAGGGGGCTAGATTCCCTCGTAGTTGCACAACGGGCCTCCCACACATGCCCTAATGCGGCGAACATGTTCGCCGTTTAGGGCTACCTTTGCTTGCTTGCTTAGGTGGCGCTACAGTCCGTGGTGAACCTGGGCCTCAACCAACAAGCGTCTCCAGCCGGCACGGTCTTTGGCCAGCTGTTTCCAGTGCGGCGAACATGTTCGCCGTTTAGGGCTACCTTTGCTTGCTTGCTTAGGTGGCGCTACAGTCCGTGGTGAACCTGGGCCTCAACCAACAAGCGTCTCCAGCCGGCACGGTCTTTGGCCAGCTGTTTCCAGTGCCGCACGCCCAGTTGGTTGAGGTCCCCTTCCACCTGCGTGCGCCACCGCTGAGGCGGCCGTCCTCTGCCGTGCCTTCCTTCCGGAGTGGATTCGAAGACTTTTCGGGTCGGAGCTGTATCTTCCATGCGCTCCACATGGCCTAGCCACCTTAGACGTCGTACCAGGCCGATGTCGCTGTACAGCCAGTACAGTTCTTGGCTGAATCTCCTCCTCCACTCTCCGTTTACATAAGCGGGACCAAAGATTGCACGCAGAATTTTCCTCTCGAAACGACCAAGGGCATTTTCATCCGCTTTTGTTAAGGTCCAAGCCTCTGCGCCGTAAAGGAGGACTGGGATGATCAAGGTCTTATATAGTGTCACCTTGGTTTTCCGAGAGAGGGCCCTACTTCTCAATTGCCTCTTGAGCCCAAAGAAACAGCGGTTGGCAAGAGTGATTCTGCGTTTTATCTCAGCGCTGGTGTTGTTGTCGCTGCTCATCAGTGAGCCAAGGTAGACGAATTCCTTGACCACTTCAAAATTATATCCGCCCATGGTGACGTTCTGGCCAATACGTCGGTGTTGTCCGTCTCTTTTAGATAAAAGCAGATATTTGGTTTTACCCTCATTAACCTTGAGACCCATCTTAGCCGCTTCTACCTCAATGCTCACGAAACCCTCATTGACGTCTTGCTGTTTTCGTCCAATCACGTCAATATCGTCGGCGTACGCAAGCAATTGCGTAGACTTGAAATAAATCGTACCTCTTGTGTTGGCCAGTGACTCTTGCACGATCTTTTCAAGCACGATGTTGAAAAAGTTGCACGACAGCGCGTCGCCCTGCCTAAATCCTTTTTTAACATCAAAGGTCTCGGTTCGCTCATTACCGACCTTAATGGAGCAGCGAGAATTCTCCATTGTCATCCTGCACAGTCGGACGAGTTTGACAGGGATGTTAAAACTAGACATGACTTTGTACAGCTCGTCTCTATATACGCTGTCATACACGGCCCTGAAATCAATGAAGAGGTGGTGAGTGTCGATTTGGTATTCCTGGGTCTTCTCCAAGATCTGCCGTAGCGTAAATATTTGGTCTATTGTGGATTTACCTGGCCTGAAACCACACTGATAAGAGCCGATCAGATTATCCACAAACAGTTCCAGGCGTTCACACAATACGGCAGAGAAGATCTTATATACGATTTTAAGGAGACTTATAGGGGTCTCCTTTCTTATGGGCCGGGCAAACGATGCTGAGATTCCATTCGTCGGGCATGCTCTCCTCCGACCATACCTTGCAAATGAGATGGTGCATGCACCTTACCAGCTCATCTCCAACCGCCTTAAAAAGCTCAGCAGACAGGCTGTCTGCGCCAGCGGCTTTATTAGACTTAAGTCTTGATATCGCTATTTTGACTTCGTCTAGGTCGGGTGGACTGAATTCTGTTACTTCGTGGTCCATTGCGAATGGCTCGTTCTGCCTGACAGCGGTATCTTGTCTATCATCGTTGTTATACAGTCTGCAGAAGTGGTATTTCCAAATCCTCAGCATCGACTGCGACTCTACTACCAGTTCTCCATTTTCATCCCTGCAGGCCGCCACTCTGGCTTTGTAGCCATGGCATGTTCGTTTTACCTTGTTGTAAAACTTACGGGCGTCATTCCTGCGGAAGCATCTCTCCATCTCCTCGATCTCACGCTTTCCGTGCTCTCTCTTCTTTCTTCTGAAAAGCGTGTGTTTCTCTCTTCTCTTCTGCTCATAGATTTCGCGAGCAGCTCTCGTCCGTCGTTGCAGCATGGCTTTATATGCCTCTTGTTTTGCTGCATGGGCTTGTTCGCATTGTTCATCGAACCAGGGGTTTCTAGGTGGTGGCTGTTTGAAACCCAGCACCTCTGAGGCAGCATCTCTGACGGCGCTCTGGCCCATTCCTGCTCTATTGTTTGTGCTGCTGTGGGCGAATTTCGAGAGAGCTTTGAGGAGACACAATCGGCAAAGATTCTGGCAGTCTCTTGCGATTGTAGCTTTCCAACGTCAAACTTACGTAGTCCTACTCGACTCCTAAGCATTCTTGACTTCCTCATTCGTACCTTGGCTACAACAAGGTAGTGGTCCGAGTCGATGTTGGCCCCTCGGAAGGTTCGTACGTCGAGAATACAGGAGGAGTGTCTGGCGTCGATGTCGACTCTGACCACTTCCTCGTAGCAGCAAGATTCAGAGCTCGACTGTCCAATGTCAGAAAGCTGCACCAGCCCATCAGGAAGAGGTTCGACATTGGGCACCTAAGCACACCGGAGGTTGCCAGAGTCTACAGGGAGCAGCTGAGCGAAAGACTCTACGGTATGCCTACGTCGAACACAAATGTCAATAATATGTGGCTGCATTGCCGCTCAGCCATTCAGGAAGTAGCCGAAACCACCTTAGAATACCTACCACCCCCGACAAGAAACCCGTGGTATGATGGCGAGTGTGAGCAGAAAAAGGCAGCAACCGACGAGGCGTACCAAAAGGCGCTGCAGAGGAAAACCAGGGCAGCGCAAGAAGAGTACCGAGCCAGAAGAAGGGAGGAGAAGAAACTGCTGCAGCCTCCCAGCTCAAGGATATCGAGGAGTCTAAGGATAAACATAAAATACGAGCCTTTTACAAGAAAGCCAAAGGCCTTGCAGGAGGCTTCAAAAAGGGCTTCTTGTCACCGACCCGCAGGGAATAGTGGATGTATTTAAGCAGCACTTCCAGCAGCTGCTTAACGAGCATGACCAAAAGAGAGTGGTAGGGACCGAGGAAATTCCAACTCCAGCCGCTGAAGTAGTCCTCCCACCCAGCATAGAAGAAGTCGGCACAGCTATTCAGAAGCTGAAGAACAACAAGGCCGCAGGCTCAGATGGCTTGCCATCAGAGCTCTTCAAGGCTAGCGGCGATGTTCTGGTAGGGAGCATGCACCAGATCATCTGCAGAATTTGGGAAGATGAGAGCATGCCCGACGACTGGAACACCAGCTCTATATGCCCCATCCACAAAAAAGGCGATCCTACCTCTTGCAAGAACTAAAGAGGTATATCCCTGCTCAATGTCGCATACAAGATCCTGTCCAGCGTATTGTGTGAACGTCTAAAACCATTTTGCACCGCACTAATCGGCAGCTACCAGTGCGGCTTCCGGCCCGGCAAATCAACTATAGACCAAATTTTCACACTTCGACAAATCCTGGAAAAGACCAACGAGTTTCGAATCGATACACACCATCTTTTCATCGATTTCAAAGCCGCATACGACAGCATTCATCGTGAAGCACTGTTTGGGGCGATGGCCGAATTCGGGATCCCGGTAAAACTGATCCAGTTGTGTCGCGCCACGCTAAAAAACACGCGATGCACCGTGCAACTCGGTTCTAGGACCTCGGAACCATTCGAAACATGCACCGGATTTCGGGAAGGAGATGCGCTGTCATGTGACTTCTTCAACCTGGTGCTGGAGCAGATAGTGCGACGGGCAGGCGTCAACAGGGAAGGCACTATGTTTTACAAGTCCATCCAGCTGCTAGGATACGCGGATGATATCGACATCATCGCGTGTTCTCGCCGTATCATTGTGGAAGCATTCACGGCGATTGAAGAACAGGCGAAACGAGTTGGTCTTAAGATCAATGAGGACAAAACGAAATACATGCTGTCAAGCAAAAACCAATCCGTCGCTCACCACCTGGGACAAAATATAACAATTGACACCTACAATTTCGAGGTAGTTAAGGAGTTTGTCTACCTCGGGGCAAGCGTAAATTCCACAAATGACACCACAGTGGAGATCCGACATAGAATCGCCCTTGGCAACCGCTGCTACTTCGGCTTGTCCAAACAACTGGGGTCAAAACCCCTCACTCGAAAGACCAAAGTCATGCTTTACAAAACGCTCATTCTGCCAGTCTTGCTGTACGGAGCCGAAAGCTGGACGATAAGCAGGACAGCGGAGCTGATTTTGGGTTCTTTCGAAAGAAAAATTCTGCGCCGGATATTTGGTCCTGTCTGTGAGGAGGGTGAATGGAGAAGAAGACACAACCGCGAACTCTACGAGGATCCGTCATCCGACATCTTGGTCTCGACAACTGGAAGCAGCGTGCCCGGGACCGTCAAGGATGGAAGGCAGCTATAGCTCAGGCTCAGATCCTCCATGGATCGCAGGCCTGATAAGTAAGTCAGTCTGGCGTCGATCGCAACGTGATCAATCTGGTTGGTGGTCGATTGATCACAAGACCGCCAGGTACCCCTGTGGATGTTGAGATGAGGGAATCGCGGGCTTGCTACAAGGAGGTTACGCCCCGCTAGGAAATCGAGGGCTACCTTTATTGCTTGCGAAAAAGCAAGTGTTGCTCCTTTTCTATTTTTTTTTTTTTGTGATAATCTTACTCGATATCAAAAGATGATGATAGTCACATATGACTGTCACCAAAGTGACTATCACCTATCACCTTAGCTGATTTTAGCCCTGGTAACACAGCATGTTCTCATACATTTATTGCCCTTATCATCGCACTGAAACGCCCTTACTCTTAACCCTACTGACTGTTGAGCTTCATTCCTACTTTTTTGCTTCATTTGCAGGATGATCAAATTAAGAGTTATGTTAAGGAAATCCTAGACAAGGCTAATTTGGAAGAAATCACAATGAAAACAGTATGCAAGCAGGTCTACGCTAAATACCCCGACTTTGACCTAACGGAGAAGAAAGATTTCATCAAGTCCACTGTTAAAGCGGTAATTATCCATTTTTTTGTGCTTTTACATGCCAATGTAATGCATTTCTACCACACTATTCCATTTCAGTTGATTGCGGCATAAAACTAAACGTTTCTCATCGTTTCCTCCAACCAACAAAACATGCAGAAAATGAAAATGAAAACCTTCCTCTGTTTCTTTGAGCTCTACACACAAAAAACAAAAACAATTACTACAACTGACACACCAATATTTTGTAATTAAAAGAAAAACAAAACTAAAATCTATATATAGTCGATATGTATACATATGTATGTCCCCTTCCGGACTGTCCCCTCTTATAAAATCCCCTCTGGCCAGTACAAAAAACCAAACAAAAAACGAATGAAAATATATATTTTTAATATTTCGACATGCCAGAGGTAAAAAACCAAAAAATAAAAATAAAAAACTCAAAGAAAACCAAACGAAAAAAATATTAAAAATAAAAATTTGAACAGAAAATGATTTTTCCTTTCTTCGTTATATGATTTCGATAAGAATATATAAAAGAAAGAAAACAATTTATATAAAGTCGGAAGAGAAAAGCTAAGGGTTGACCATAGTAGACTTACGCGAACTTAAGCTTATGTCAGAATCGAACGAAAATCTCACCTAAGTTTCAACGAAAAGTCAAGTTACCCATAATGGAGACTTAAGCGAACTTATGGGAAGGAACTGTCAAATTGCTTTCATTCGGTGTGGTTACAATCGTTTTGTTTAAAGTGAAAAAATAAATAAAAATAAATTAGTAAAATCGTATTCCGCCATTTATTAAATTTGTTGTTATTTTGGTTTCTTTCACTCTCAGCTGTCAAAATTCCGCACGGAATATCTTCTTTCATTGAAACGTTGCATAAGCTCGCTTAAGTTAACGAACATTTAACGAAACCGCGCATATTCCCATTATGGGTATGTCATAGGCTTTGCATGTAATAAGACACTTTCGTAAGCTGGCGTACGCCGCTCAAGTCTATTATGGTCAACCCTTTAGTTTTAAAAACACAAATGAAATGAGAAATCAAATTCTAATAGAAAAACAAAAAACGAGAATCAATTGAAGCTCGAGTTCAACAAAACCTACACTTTAGATAAGAAAACGAAAATGAAAATTGTTATATATAGAAAGCAAAGAATGTTTAAGAAGGGGTATAGGGACTTTTACAAAATCAACTTTCCGAAGTAAAGAGCAAGTCTCAACCCAAAGTTGGTGGTGCACCTGGTTTTATGGTGTACGAGTACCAGTAATGTGTCGTGTCAAAGTGCAACTGAGAAGTGTTTAAGTTCGCCGTAGTCTCTCACACCGTTAGCTACATTACATCATAAATATTTTTTTATTATTATATTATACATAAATGTGTTTTTTGTTTTCTTCACCCTCTCCTCTCTCTTGCCTATTTCACAATGCTACTACATGGCGACGCGACAGCGCAACTACAAACGCCGTACCTGTCAAATCCATATTCATTCAATGGAATTATATGGAGTAAGTCACATAGGCACGTATGTAGTTTTGTCGCAGCGCTGTAATTTCGAAAATTTGAAAAACTGTCGCAACTACACGGCGTTGTGCCATTTCGAATTCGACATTGGAGGAATACGTTTGATAACTTGGTCTAACCCACCACCTTCTTCTGACTTTTTTGTTTTCGCTTTTAACTTTTTATAGGCTAAAGCAACCGCACATGTTAGCAATAATGTTTTTTTTTTTTCAAATTATTTTGATCCATATATAACCTAAATTCAGTTTCAATCTTCGAATTTTTTACTGATGCCAACTTCATTCTATAGAATTCACCTCCAACTTCACTCACAGAAGTAAGCGCGCTGTCAAAAAAAACGCCGATGAAAGTAGTTCCATTGTCGGAGTCTACACGAGGGCTTTCTTTTTGCGCCTTTTTCTTTTGAACCTACGTTCCAATTTGAGGACGCGTCCACACGGAGCTTTTCTGCGTGTGCCTGTTTCTTGACATTTCGCTTCACATTTACATTTCGTTAGCCTGTGGTGATGTTTGAAAAGTAAGGATGGTATCCAAACGTACACTTCCAAGTCAGAAACAGGAGTGAAGCGACATCGCAAAACAAAGAAAAGGAGATAAGGAAATGTCAAAAAAACCCACGAAGTAGCTACCCGCGCGTGAGTGTGCCAATGTATTTCTGTTTCACTTACCCTCTCTTTTACACTTATTTTAGCCCTCATCAGATAGCCCTCGTGTAGACTCCGACTACCCGCGCGTGACTGTGCCAATGTATTTTTGTTTCACTTACCCTCTCTTTTACACTTATTTTAGCCCTCATCAGATAGCCCTCGTGTAGACTCCGACTAAAGCGCGGTTCACATTGAACGACTTATCGAGCGATTTGCTTGACAATCGTGGTTGGACGACAAATTGTGTATGCAGAACCAATGTGAACGCTCCAGCTGCAAGTCAGTACGATTTGTAGTCAGGAAGTTGAAAATTTCCAACTTTTTGCTTGACAGCCGTGGTTGAACGATTTATCGTTAAGTGTGAACAGTTGTCATACAACTTCAGAGCATTTTTTCACTTTCGCTTGTGCGTTCAGAGAAACAACACCAACTTTGAGCGGGGTGACCGATATGACTTCAAACAAAGAAAAATAATTTTGGTTTGATTTTTTCGTATGAGGAATTATTTCTCTCAGTAACTCATCATACGTTCCTAACAATTCGCAAATAATTACGAAAATCCACTGCCAAATTTTGGTCAAATTCTCTAAACAGTTACCGATGAGAAATTATTACGTTTTCCGACCCATGGTTTAATCCACATTCGCTTTTTTTTCCTTCATTTCCGAGTATTTCATCAATAATCATCCCTGAAACCAGAGCATGCGCCGCCATGTTAATACTTCGAAATTTCTTTCGCAAGTGAAGTCGGTCAACACGTTGTTTGGTGTGAACGCTACGCATTATTAGGTCGTCAAACAAATCGCAAGACAAATAGTCATGTAGTTTTGTCGCAGCGCTGTAATTTCGAAAATTTGAAAAACTGTCACAACTACACGGCGTTGGGCCATTTCGAATTCGACATTGGAGGAATACGTTTGATAACTTGGTCTAACCCACCACCCTCTTCTGACTTTTGTTTTCGGTTTTAACATTTTTTTATGCTAAAGCAACCGCACATGTTATCAATAATGTTTTTTTTTTTTTTTTAATTATTTTGATCCATTTATAACCTAAATTCAGTTTCAATCTTCGAATTTTTTACTGGTGCCAACTTCACTATTGAATTCACCTCTAACTTCACTTACAGAAGTAACCGCGCTGTCAAAAAAAACGCCGATGAAAGTAGTTCCATTGTGTATTGACTGAACAACTTTACGACCACAGCAAACGGCAGCGTTTGTAGTTGCGCTGTCGCGTCGCCGTGTAGTAGCATTGTGAAACAGGCATCTCTCTCTCTCTCTCTCTCTGTGTTTTCGATTTCACTATCTCAATGGCAATAGATTGAATTGTATAAAGAAAACAACAGGACTGCGTGTAAAAATGCATGTAATCCATCAGCAACAATAGATCATCTATGAAAAGAAGAAAAACAAAAATTTATTATTTGAATGAATGGACGAAAGAGTTTGTTTTTTCCAATACTTTTCCGAGTTAATTATGAGACCGTTAAGGTCTTGGGGTTTTTTTTTTTTTTTTTTTTGTTGGATGACCGTCAAGGGGCGTGAGAAGGAATTAAATAAAAATATTTTTGTTTTTGTCTTGAATAAACTATTTTTTAATGAATAAGGATCCTCTTATGTTTAATAATAAAAAATGAATATTATATGGAAAATGAGTAATTTCTTTTAATTCCTGGGTGGGATGAAACACGGCTTTAAGGCTCCATTACGAGGAAACACCGTTATACAGTATGCAGGAGTGGTTGTTAAGTATGCTCAACATCGACTGCAATTCTACCATTAGGTGTCCGTTCCTCTCAATTCCTCTCAAATCCAAAGACGACATTGAAAATGCCATAATACACTTAAATGACACAATAAACGAGGGGGCTTCTAGAGCAACGCCCCCAATAGAACCCAAGTCTAACCACATTGCTTCAACACCCTACATTAGGAAACTTGTGCTAGCTAAAAGAAAATTGAGAAAAAAATGGCAATTGACTCGTTCACCGATTGACAAAACAAAACTTAACAAAATCACTAAGGACCTCAAACAGAAACTAAAGGAACATCAGGAAACCATCCTCGCTAAGTACCTGAAAAGTCTAACCCCAACGTCGGAAACAAACTATTCTCTATGAAAAGTCACAAAACGAATATCGAACACGACAAGGCATTACCCAGCCATAAAAAAGCAAGACAACACATGGGCAAGAGAAAATAAGACAAAGCAGAATTACTAGCAGACTATTTCGAGACGACTTTCACGAATGTTGAAGGTGATAATGACCCCAGGTTACTATCCTATAATACAAGTACAAGACCATTCAACAAACACATTAGAAGAATGACAGCAAGAGAAATAGAATTCCTGATCAAAACTGCCGCAAAACCAAAATCGTCACCTGGCTATGACTTTATAAACGCACAAATCTTAAAAGAGTTACCACCAATTGCCTTTATTTTCTTGCGAAATCTATACAACAGTGTGATAAGGCTCAAATGTTTTCCAAAATTGCGGAAAGTTGCCGAGATAATAGCACTTTCCAAACCAGGCAAGGATGCCACCAATAAGACATCATACAGACCCATCAGTCTGCTTCCACTTGTTTCAAAAACTTCTAGAAAGACGACTTCAGCCAATTCTGGCCCAAATCAATGCCATACCTGATCATCAATTCGGATTCAGAAGAAAGCATTCAACCATTCAGCAGATACATAGAGTGACAAATAAAATATTCACTTCACTAGACAAAAAAGAATTTTCTGTGGCAGTATATTTAGACGTCGCGAAGGCATTTGACTCAGTTTGGCACAAAGGACTTCTATACAAACTCGCGAAGATTATACCAAAGGATTATCTCAAGTTATTGACAAGTTATCTGTCAGATCGATGTTTCTATGTCAGACATAAAGACAAATGCTCACGTATACATCCCATTAATGATGGAGTACCTCAAGGAAGTATTCTCGGACCTCATTTATATGTACTATTTACAGCCGACATCCCACATCCTGACAAAGATACGACCCTAATAGCAACATTTGCCGACGACACGGTTATACTCAACTCCGGTAGTAATCTCCACAGCACAACTGACCAACTACAAAACGAATTAAACAAAACGTTAGACTGGTTTTCAAACTGGCACATAAAAGTCAATGAGGACAAAACAATCCAAGTAATATATAAGTACAACAAGGATTAAATACACACCCTTACCCCTGACAATAAACAACAGAGAAATTCATATCCAACCTGTAGCTAAATATTTAGGCATGCATCTAGACAACAAATTGACATGGAAGTACCACATTCAACAAAAGCAAAAACAAATAAAACTTAAATTCAGACAACTATACTGGCTGCTACGACCCCAATCAAAACTCTCACTGTACAACAAATACTATCATCATCAGGCGACAACAACGAGCGACTAGGGGCGCTTGGTGTCAACAAAACCCCCAACGATTCGGGTGGACTAAAACCCACCTGTGCCTCAATATTAAACTAAAGATGATGATGTTTTGGGACAATGGTCCCCGCTCATGTAAAATTTCCCCTTAAATGTCAATAATGTTTATACCATTTACTGGATGTCTAATTTCTAAGACAGTTGTAAATATATCAGGGTATCAGGAAACAATACAAAAAAAAAAGGTGTCAAAGGTTAGATGGCAAAGGACTAAGAAAGGCCTCGTAGGGGTAGCATCTATCCGACGGATGCTGACCTGCTAAAAAGCGAGAAGAGCCACCGCAGTCGAACATCTTGCGGCACTGTTTGTAAGTCCTATCCCCGCCTCCTCGTGGTGCCATCTGGAGATTTTCTATGAAAATTGCACAAGGAGAAGGGCGAATGGCGAGCTTCCTGTGCCAAAAAACAGGATTAGTTGGTTGGTCTACGGTCTAGTAAGCCGTAACCGTAAAAAAAACACAAACTCCGAAACAACCACAAGCCTCGGATATAACGGACCGGATTTATGTTGACGACCCTTGCAAAAAACGAAAAAAGGACAATGATCTTCGGCCTTGTACGTGGAATGTTAGGTCCCTAAACAGGCCACGTGCAGCCGAACAACTTGCGGACGCCCTAGACCGCTATAAAGCGGACATCACCGCCATCCAGGAAATGCGATAGAATGGACCGGGTATAACTTACTTACTTTGATGGCGCTACAGTTCGAGGTGAACCAGGGCCTCTACCAACAAGCCTCTCCAGCCGGCCCGATCTTCAGCCAGCCGCTTCCAGTGCCGCACGCCCAGTTGGTTGAGGTCCCCTTTCACCTGTGCGCGCCACCTTAAATGCGGTCGTCCTCTGCTGCGTCGTTCCTCGGGGTTGGAGTCGAAGACTCTTCGGGCCGGAGCGTTGATGTCCATTCACTCTACATGGCCTAGCCATCTTAGACGTTGGATCCGAAGACGTCTAACCAGGCTGATGTCGCTGTACAGCCCGTACAGTTCTTGATTGAATCTCCTCCTCCATTCTCCGTTTACACAAAAGGGACCAAAGATTGCACGCAGAATTTTCCTCTCGAAACGTCCAAGAGCCTCTTCATCCGCTTTTGATAACGTCCAAGCCTCAGCGCCGTAGAGGAGGACCGGGATGATTAAGGTCTTGTAGAGGGAAACCTTAGTTTTTCGAGAGAGGGCTATACTACTCAGTTGCCTCTTGAGCCCAAAGAAGCAGCGGTTGGCAAGGGTTATTCTGCGTTTTATCTCAGCGCTGGTGTCGTTGCTGCGTGTCACTATCGAGCCAAGGTAGACGAAGTCCTTGACTACTTCAAAAATATAGCTGCCGAAGGTGACGTTCTGACCAAGACGTCAGACCGGGTATAAAGCAGATGAAAAACTGCGATATTTACTTCGGCGACTGCTATAGGGAGAGAGGGCAACGATTGTTTGGATGCGGATTTGTTGGTCGAGATGGACTAAGGCAAAAAGTCCTAAGCTTTCGGCATGTGAGCGAACGCCTCATAACAATCCGTATCAAGGCCAAATTTTTTAACATCAGCCTGATCTGCGTCCACGCCCCCACGGAAGACAAGGATGACTCCGCCGTCATCGGCAAACATAGCCTACACGACACCACCTCCGATAACGGACACAGACTACGGGGCGAAATCTCCTTCTAGCCAGTACGCGCTAGATCAATCGACCACCAACCAGATTGATCACATCGCGATCGACGCCAGGCACTCCTCCACTATTCTTGATGTTCCAACTTTCCGAGGGGCTAACTTCGACTCGGACCACTATCTTGTAGTAGCCAAGATGCGATTACGGATATAACGAACGCAACGGAGTAGAGTAAGAATACAAAGTTATGACGTCGGAAAGCTACTATCGCCAGAAACCGCTCGTGCTTTTACCGATCGCGTCTCCCTTAAGCTCTCCAAAACACCTGAGTCCTCCACACTATCAATAGAACAGCAGTGGAGCCTTTGCAAACAAACCCTGAAAAGCTCTGCATCCGAAGTTTTGGGCTTCAAGGCTCCACCACGAAGAAACAGCTGGTTCGATGACGAGTGCAGGAGGATTCACACAGCGAAGCAAGATGCATATAAGCCTCGCTGCATAAAAGAACAAGAGCAGGTCGTGAGCTCTACGAGTTAAAAAGAAGGGAGGAGCATAAGCTTCTTAGAAGAAAGAAGAAAGAGCACGACAAGCGCGTGATTGAGGATTTGGAAAGGTGTTACTGCAGGCGTGACGTTCGAAAGTGTTATCAACAGATAAAGCGAACATGTCAAGGTTATAAAGCCAGAACGGAAGCCTGCAGGGATGAGAACGGACACCTAGTAGTAGAACCGCAGTCGATGCTGAGAATATGGAAAAACCACTTCTGCAGACTGTACAACGGCGATGTTAGTCAATATACCGCTGTCAGGCAGAATGATCCATTTCTAATCGACGGAGACCGCAGAGAATTCTGTCCCCCTGACCTTGACGAAGTTAGGATTGCCATATCGAAGCTCAAGTCGAATAAAGCTGCTGGCGCAGACGGACTGTCTGCTGAACTCTTCAAGGCAGCTGGGGATGTCCTGGTTAGGAGCATGCACCAGCTCATCTGTAAGATATGGTCAGTGGAATGCCCGATCCACAAGAAAGGAGACCCCTCTGATTGCGCCAACTACAGAGGAATAAGTCTTCTTAACATCGCCTACAAAATCTTCTCTGCCGTTTTGTGTGAATAAGCTTATAGGTCCTTGTCAGTGCGGATTCAGGCCGGGGAAGTCCACCATCGACCAAATCTTCACGGCAGATCCTGGAAAAAACCTTTGGAGAATGCTCGCTGCTCCATCCGAATCGGGGAACACCTTACCTATAGTTTTCATGTCAAAGAAGGATTTAGGCAGGGCGATGCGCTGTCGTGTGATTTCTTCAACATCACGTTGGAAATGATTGTGCAAAAATCACTGGCCAATTCAAGAGGCACAATCTATTTCAAATCCTTGGAACTCCTCGCACACGCCGACGATATTGACATAATAGGTAGATCACAGCGAGATGTCAACGAGGCGTTTGCGAGTATTGAGACGGAGGCGGCGTAAATTGATTTGGCAGTAAACGAGGGCCAAACTAAATATATACGTCTTGGCCAAAAAGTTTGTATTGGCAGATATAAGTTCGAGGTAGTTAAGGACTTCGTCTACCTTGGCGCCGCAGTGACCTGGAACAATGACATCAGTTCCGAAATCAAACGCAGAATCACTCTTGCCAATCGCTGTTTCTTTGGGCTCAGGAGGCAATTGAGTAATAGAGCCTCTCCCGAACGACAAAGTTGAATAGAGTCAATAAGATCCTTATCATCCCGATCCTGTTGTACGGCGCAGAAGCATGGACACTATCAAAAGCGGATGAGGAGGCCCTTGGTCGGTTCGCGAGAAAGATCTTGCGCTTGATTTTCGGGCCTAAAAACGTAGACCGGGGTTGGAGGAGAAGATTCAATCACGAACTGTACGGGTTGTACAGCGACATGAGTCTAGTCAGGCGTCTACGGATCCAACGCCTAAGATGGCTGGGCCATGTAGAGCGAATGGACACCACAGCTTCAGCCCGGAGAGTCTTTGAATCCAACCCCGAGGGACGAAGAAGCAGAGGACGGCCGCACTTAAGATGGCGCACACAGGTGAAAGGGGACTTCAGCCAACTGGGCACGAAAGATCGTGCTAGGTGGAGATGCATGTTGGTTGAGGCCCAGGTTCACCCCGAACTGTAGCGCCCGTTAAGTAAGTAAGTAACCAAGTGGAAGAGGACCTTAACCAACCAGGCTTGCGGCATTGAAGATTGCTGGCGAAAGATCGTGCCACTTGGAGAGGGTTTTTAAAGGAGGCCCAAGTTCGCCATGAACTGTAGCGCCGACAAAGAAGAAGCACCCGTCGGATAGGCCTACGAGGCCTTTGTTAGTTCTTTTGTTTTATTTTTTTTTAGAAACTCGCGCAGGTTCAAACGTTTTTATTTATATATTCTCTTATGATTTGCTAAAGACACACAACCTGAACGGAGCGCAGTGGTTTGAGTCGTTGATGTTCGTTATCTCTCAAGGTAGGTTATAGGACGAGAGCCGACCAAATTCCGAGTTGGTTATAGTCCGTAGTAATTCGTTCAAGCACTTTAATATTGCATACGCAGAGGATGAATATCATTGACCATATACTGTGTACTTGTCACCACCCGCAGGGAATAGTGGATGTATTTAAGCAGCATTTCTCGCAGCTGCTTGACGAGCATGACCAAGAGAGAATGGTAGGGACCGAGGAAATCCCCACTCCAGCCGCTGAAGTAGTCCTCCCAGCTGAAGAATAACAAGGCCGCAGGCTCAGATGGCTTGCCATCAGAGCTCTTCAAGGCTGGCGGCGATGTTCTGGTAGGGAGCACGCACCAGATCATCTGCAGAACTTGGAAAGACGAAAGCATTTGCCCCATGCACAGAAAAGGCGATCCTACCTCTTGCAAGAACTATAGAGGTATATCCCTGCTCAACGTCGCATACAAGATCCTGTCCAGCGTATTGTGTGAACGTCTAAAGCGATTTTGCACCGCACTAATCGGCAGCTACCAGTGCGGCTTCCGGCCCGGCAAATCAACTATAGACCAAATTTTCACACTTCGACAAATCCTGGGAAAGACTAAAGAGTTTCGAATCGATACACACCATCTTTTCATCGATTTCAAAGCTGCATACGACAGCATTCATCATGAAGAATTATTTGGTGCAATGGGCGAATTCGGGATCCCGGGAAAACTGATCCAGTTGTGTCGCGCCACGCTAAAAAATACGCGATGCACCGTGCAACGAGGTTCTAGGACTTCGGAACCGTTTGAAGCATGCACAGGATTTCGGCAAGGAGATGCGCTGTCATGTGACTTCTTCAACCTGGTGCTGGAGCAGATAGTGCAACGGGCAGGCGTCAACAGGGAAGGCACTATCTTCTACAAGTCCGTCCAGCTGCTAGGATACGCGGATGATATAGATATCATCGCGTGTTTTCGCCGTGGCCGTGGAGCTGGTCTTAAGGACAAGACGAAGTACTCGCTGTCAAGCAAAAACCAATTCGTCGCTCACCACCTGGGACAAAATATAACAATTGACAGCTACAATTTCGAGGTAGTTAAGGAGTTTGTCTACCTCGGGGCAAACGTGAATTCCACAAATGGCACCACAGTGGAGATCCGGCATAGAATCGCCCTTGGCAACCGCTGCTACTTCGGCTTGTCCAAACAACTGGGGTCAAAACTCCTCACTCGAAAGACCAAAGTCATGCTTTACAAAACGCTCATTCTGCCAGTCTTGCTGTACGGAGCCGAAAGCTGGACGATAAGCAGGACAGCGGAGCTGATTTTGGGTTCTTTCGAAAGAAAAATTCTGCGTCGGAACCGCGAACTCTGCGAGCTGTACAAAGATGTGGATGTACTGGCTCGGCGCCATCGAGCTTATGGACATCAACGCTCCAGCTGAGAGGGTCTTCGACTCCGAGTCTCCTGGTTCGAGAAGAAGAGGAAGACCGAACCTCCGGAATAAAGACCAAGTAATCGCGCATTGTAAGCCATCTTGGTCTTGACAACTGGAAGCAGCGTGCCCGGGACCGTCAAGGGTGTTAGGCAGCTACAGTTTAGGTTCAGATCCTCCATGGATCGCTGGCCTGATAAGTAATCAGGAAAGAATTGCAATACCATCAAGGCGACGGTGTTGCTTTGGAAGAGTAAAGGTTTTTTTCAAAATAAGTTTCGTCACCTTACTTTTTGGACACAGTAGTATATTCACGACCTTTGCTCATTGCTGTCCCCTTCTTTTCTCTCTCTCTTTCCCTTCTGCCCGCACTGGGTCACCGACATAATAAAACTCAACATTCAATGTGTGCCTATGTGGACCTATCTTGTTTCTGTGCCCAGTCTCGTACGCGTCTCGTCTGCGCGAACATACTGCCGTGCAAGCACATCATATCCTCTTTCACCAACCTCCATAAAAACGGCCCATCTTGGCTGTTCTCTAACTGACAGCCATACCCAATTTTAATCGACCGACGATACTAGCCTCAACACTGTGCGACTCAACTCTCCATAACGTCAGTAGTGACACAGCTCCTACTCTGGGCAGCAGAGTACGGACATAAGGCTCTTTCCTCCCTATCTGCACACCTCGCTCAAATCACAAACAACTGAGTAGCATAAACACTAGTGTACATTTGAATATCATTACACCACTAGGGCCCTAAAATATAATCTGCAAAGAAATTTCAAAAAACAAAAAAAAAAAATCAGTACTGGCTCTCCGCCCGCTTGGCCTTCTGTCTTCGGACCCATTGCTCTTTGGCCGGTATAAATTCATGCAATCGCCATGGTCGGAACATGTAGATATCATTCTCCCGTGCCGGCAGGTATGCAAAGAACTCGTTGCTCGGTGGACCGTTCGAGCATTGATATGGTCGCGCAGCACCCCAATACACTCTGGCGTGCTCCAGGAAGTTCTCCTTGAAGTTATGATAATAGTTGTTACGCAGAAAGGTGGTCTATAATAAACCAAAAAAGAAGAAAATGTGAATTTAAAACATTCATGCTCTGCGGTCATGACAAGGAACTTACCTTTCGGAGTAGATACTTCTGGCATGCGTAGGAGACACTACGATTTGTAGCCAAGTCATCCAGTATTGGTAGTCGCGCATGTATAGGAGTCTTTTTCATCACATGGAACACCTTCCTTGACAAGCTGAACGCGTCTCGTTTCTCCTTACGCGTATATATTATGCCGTAACGTTTCTTGAGCCATTCCTTCAAAACGGGTGCCTTGTGCGCATCTGGCAGTGTCGCCAACACAAATTTCTTGTCTTTTCTCAACTCTTTTATTGCTGCATGCAAGAGTGAATTGATCTTTTTCTTGTCCCTCGGGTCTATGCCCCTTGTATTGGTAAATTTCGAATATGGATCTGGAGGTGGGGGCGGATTTTTCTTTCTCTCCCGTTCGGCACGATTGTACTCCTTTTTGAACTTTTTCACTTCCTCATCCCACATTTCCTTACAACATTCCTTGACTGCTCGATTGTTGTTGATTGATACATCACCACTGCTGTGCCCAGTTAAGGCAGTTCGGACAGCATCGCTTATCAGATCCTTGGGACCGAGATCAAAGATATTATTGTAATCGAATTTGAATGGTTTGTTACATGACGGAGCATGAAAGTATTTAGTTTTTTCATTTGGGACGACAGCATGACCATAATCAAAAGTATTGGCGTTCTGATCGTCATCCATACTTAGCCTAATCACACCGACAGTCCCATCTTGCCCGTCGGCCGTTGATCGCGATCCCCGTTCTTCAGGGTCACGTGACATAAGGCCCTTGTCAATATTTCTTTGGAGTTTTTGGAAGTCCAATTCGGTCTCGGCAATATGACTATCGAGCATTTCAATAACGCGTTTATATGACCCCTATAAAAAGGGAGAAGATGTACATAGATCAGACAGATTAGTTATAGGATGATCGCCTACAAAAGCTTACATCTTTTAGTTTCCCTTCCATGTCAAAGTGTTTCTCGCATGCCTTCTTCCTGGCGACTCTAAGTTCTTCCAGAATTTGTTGTTTCAATGCCCTAATACTAGCATGCTGTGCACAGAAAATCGGATTCACTTCATGAAAGACCCCGCTTTCGGCATTATCGACAGCAAGTTCGATTTGATCATCGATTATTCGCTTCGCTATCCGATTGCCCACATTCAGCTCATAGTGAGCAAACCAACGATTACATTCGTTCGCTACGACGTAATTGGGATTTAGAAATGATTCGTATCGGCCTAATTTACTGGGAGTGTCCGCTTCGGCTACCGTGAGCTTTTTGCCCCAGAACATTGGACGAGTCTGTCGCTCAAAATACGGCAGAATGTAATGGGGCCGTGGTGGTTTCTTTATTCGTATTTTTTTCCGGCGTGGCTTTTCTGACGCTTTCGGTAGCAGCTTATCTAATTCACGTAACGTTGGCACAGTATCCAAATGCGAAATAGCCGAAATGATTAACTGTTGATTGACCGTGTAAGTAGGTTTTCCGCCCTTTGTATCTTTCGGATAGCTGTAATATAGTTCCATTAGGAACCATAAAAAGGCAAGATCATTACCTCGACTTAAACGCATGGCAAGTTTGATTTTCCGATGTCCAACGAGTGGTTCGATGCCAAGTTTAAGCAAGTCATCCCGTACACGATGTGATGTGCCTTGTTCGCTATCATCACGGATGCTGGTCAGTAATGAGTCGGCAGCTGCAAGTTGAAATGGCGATAGACCGCGATACCAATTCGGATAGTCGCGTTCACTCATAAACTTTTTGATCAGTTCCTCGTCACCATTGCCACTTGGTTGCGCCGTTCGATGCGTAGACTGCGAAGACTGCGAAGACTTGTCCATTTTTTTTTTTTAAATATTTCTTTTGTGACTTGTGGGCTCGATATTAGCGGCGAAGAGTATAGGAATTAATTGAATAAAATTTGAATTTTTAAAATTTGACCGACTAAAAGGATCCTACTGATGTTCGTAATTTTTTGACTTGTCAGACGCCGTTGCTTGAACCGACAGATGTGGATTTAATTTTTTTAATTTTGTGTTCTGACAGTGCTTTCTCATACAGTACTGTCGATAATCGAAACGGGAGCTAGGTAGCTGGTAGTAATTCAGTAATAACGGAAGTCTCCGTTAGTGTGACAGGCTGACAGTGCTGATTTGGATTTACATAAAAAAAAAAACAATCCTTTGCTGGATGCTGCCATTAAGAGTTGGATTTTAAGTCAGGAAGGGGGAGAAGGAAAGAATAGCAATCGACATGACTTAAGTGGGGTACACACCATCGGTCAAAAGTGACGTCAGTTTTGAGAGAAGTGTCTCATGTACACCTTTCCTGGAGACGTCCAACAAATCCCTCCAACCGAAGTTTAGGACTTGGTTAGGTATTGCGACCAGCAGAAACATCACCTGATAATCGGTTGTAATACAAACGCGCATCATACGGAATGGGGCAGCAGCAATACAAATAACCGAGGTGAGTCACTTATAAGAGGCAATAGAGGCAACAGGTTAGAGAAGAGGTGCTTATTGAGCCAAAACAAATTTCTTAGATAGCAAGCTTAAAAGAGGGTGGAGGACAGAATTGCCGTACACAATGGTTGCTATAAGCAAAGTTCGCAGTTGAATCGGTGCTGCCAGAGCGCTGGTTGATTTATAAGTTCCAACACGCCTTCCCCAAACAGCGCTTTACAAATTGTAACCCCGATCTCCTTCGAACATCTATAGTGCGCTGGTCCCGGAAGGGGTTAAGTCAACACGTCCGCGGGCATTCTTTGGGTTGGGGTGCGAATGATAGCAATCTTTCCGTCCTTCAGTTGCTGACGGACGAAATGGTACTTGGTTGCGATATGTTGTGCTATGCGCCTTAATTTTCTGTTCCAATGGTTATATGGGCTAGTTGAAGTAAATTCATCTCAATCATAAGATTTCTGAGGTATGTTGCTTCTCTGGATGACTCAGACAACACCACATATTCTGCTTCTGTGCTAGAGATAGCCACTGATTTTTGTTTCTGAGACCGCCAGGCAATCGCTGCTCCACTAAGTGTAAAGACGTACCCAGTGTATGATACTCTATCGATTTCGTCGTTTGCATGATCAGCGTCTGAGATTCCTTGAACGCCGAGTGTATTTCTGGTATAGGTGAGCCCGTAGTTTTCTGTGGCTCGTAAGTAGCGTAGAACACGCTTTGCAGCTGCCCAATGTGCATCTTGATAAGTTTCATTAAATTGTGCCAAACGATTGACAGTAAACGCTATATCCGGCCTAGTTGCGATCGCCAGATACATGAGAGACCCGATGAGTTGTCGATAGGGTTTTTCAACCTGACGCCCCTCAGTACGACATTGTCCACCTGGTAGCTTTGCCTTCGAGTCGCTCGGTGTGCTTATGGGCTTGGCTTCGTTCATGTTGAATCTCTTCAATATCTCCCTGATATACGCCTGCTGCTTCAGTTTTATTTCGCCTTCTCCCTGGATTATTTCGACGCCCAGACAGTATCGCGCCATTCCAAGATCCTTGACTTCGAAGGCAGCAGCAAGCCCATTCCATATATTGTCCAATTCCTTTTGACTTTTTGATGCACACAGGATATCGTCGACATACATTGCAACCATTGTGAACTCTTTCTCGCTTGTGTTGCAGTAGAAGCATTCATCGTTAGTGGCCGGTTTCAATCCTAAATTGCGAAGCGTTTCGTCGAGTTTTTTATGCCAATGACGTCCAGCTTGTCGAAGACCATACAATGCCTTATTTAGTCGACATACGTTTTTCCCATCCTTAAGTTGCTGGAGCATCTGCTTGGCCTTTTCTTTTACTGACTCATTGTTTTCATCTTCCCGTGCTAGCAGTTGTAACGCCTGATGAAGGTACTTCGGAGTTTCCATAAAAATCTCTTGTTCCAAGTCGCCATTCAGATAGGCGGCCACAACGTCCAATTGATACACTTTTAAGTTCTGCCGAACAGCCAGAGCCATTAACAGTCGGATGGAATCAAGGCGAGCTACAGGCGCAAAAGTTTCCTCAAAGTCGATTCCTTTACGTTGCGTAAAACCTCTGGCAACGACGCGAGCTTTCTTTTTATCCAACGAGCCATCTGCTCTCATTTGGTTACGTAGAACAACTTTGCTTGTAACAACGGCTCTATTAACTGGACGCTCGGTCAAATCCCAAGTATTGTTCTTAATGAGTTCTCGAATCTCTTCTTTTATTGCTTGCAGCCATTCTTGCGCCTCTGCTCCAGCCATAGCATCCTCAAGTGAAACCTCACCAATGTTTGCAACGTCAACCTCAACTCTATTCACGGCATCAGTGTAGTCCTCGTCATCAGTTTCACCCTCATCGTTTTCGTGTTCACTTTGTTCATCAATTTGCTTTTGTTCGGCCCATCTCGAAACGGACCTCGTTTGGTAAATTTTTCGAACAGGTTTGTTCTCTTTCGGAGGATCAAGTTTTGCATCTTCTTGTGGCTCTATAGAAGTTGATTCACATTGCCTTTCAATATTGTCGACTGGCACGGTGATTATGTTTTCCTGATCTTTCTCACCGATTCTTTAATTTTCCAGAACCTTAACATCTCTCGTGATAACAACCTTTCGTTTTTCAGGGACCCACACACGATACCCCTTGGATATTTCAGAGTATCCGACCAAAATGCCTTCAAATGAACGTGCTTGAAACTTGTTCTTATTGGGTGTTTTGTCGAGAACAAAAGTCTTTGCACCAAACACTCTCAATTGACTAAGGTCGGGCAATTTGTTGTTCCATCGCTCAAAGGGTGTGCGTCCATTCAGACTATCTGTTGGGCAGCGGTTTCGTAGATAGTTTGCGGTTGCTATTGCTTCTGCCCAGAATTCGTTTCCGGTGCCTGACTGGATGAGAAGGCACCATGCCATCTCCACGAGCGTTCGGTTTTTGCGTTCAGCCACACCGTTTTGCTGTGGCGTATGCGGAATAGTTAATTGTCGTCTTATTCCGTTCTTTTTGAGGAACTCGTCAAACTCTAGATTGCAGAACTCTCTACCGTTGTCCGACATCAAACATCTAATTTTTCGACCGGATTTTGTCTCTACCTGAGCCTTATAGTTTTTAAAAACGCGAAAAACATCGCTCTTTTGTTTTAAAAATGCGACTTCACACCAACGGCTGCAATCATCAATAAACGTGACGAAATACCTCGATTCAGCCAACGAGTCGACTCTTGAAGGCCCCCAGACATCAGTATGCACTAAATCTAGTATGTCTGTGCGTCTCTTTGATCTTTTTGGGAACGGCAACGGTGTCAGTTTTCCACTAAGGCATACGCTACAAGTTTTCAGCTTTTCATTGTCGCTTAGGGATAATCCAGTCACTAAATTCTTTCGACACATGTTCAAGAGATCACGCTCGTTCAGGTGACCGAGCCTGCAGTGCCATAGGTCAAGTTTCGACCTGCTCGCATCAACAACGCACGCTGGTCAATTCGGTTAGCGACAACTTTTATTTCGCCGTCAGGTCCTCTGATAACTGCTTTCTTCTCGTCAAACGTGATAGTATTGCCGTGGTCGGCTATTCTCGCAACAGAGAGGAGACTAGTTCTTAGGTTCTTTACTAGTAATGAATTTTCGAGTTTTACTAACCTTTCGGATGTTCCGTCAGTAGTAACAATCCTAGCAGTTCCTCTCGCAACAACGTTCGTACTGGTATTGTTTGCTAACAGCAGTTTTCCCTCTGCCATCGAGGGTTTGGTGATAAACAGGTGTTCGTCATTGCACATGTGCGACGTGCAACCGCTATTCAGGCACCATCGTCCCCCGATCTCGTTGTTCTTCAACCCCAACGCTTGGTCTTCGACTGTGCGAAATGTGGATTCGGCTTGAGAAGGCGATTCATGTCTTACGTAGCCCTTTGGTTTTTTATATTTTAAGCACTCTGAGAGCACCGTGGCGCAGTGGGTAGTGTGTTGGCCTCTGACGCCGATGACTCGGGATCGAGTCCCGAACACAGCCATGTCATCGAACGTGTTTTTCACGGTGTTTCTCCTCAGCGGGGTTCTGACAAAACCCCCTGTAGTAAAATTGTCATGAAAAGCTTCTCGAAATTCGCCGTTCGGAACCGGCAATAAAACTATAGGTCCCTTTCACCTATGTGAAAATGAAATCACACACAACATGGGTGATTGAGAGAAGCTCGGCTCAGGTTCTTCATGGACTGTAACGCCAACATACATACATACAAATGTTATTCTAAACGTATTGGATCTGGGCCCATAACCTATTGAGCCAAAACAATTTTCTTAGATAGTGAGCTTTATTAATTGTTCAATACAACGCAAAGGTAAAAAGGAAAGTGGTAGCTTAGGTCGTTAATTTAAAAAAGGGTGGAGGACAGAATTGCCATACACAATGGTTGCTATAAGCAAAGTTCGCAGTTGAATCGGTGCTGCCAGAGCGCTGGTTGATTTATAAGTTCCAACAGTGCTTGACCTCATTTTTTCTAGCCCATTCATTTTAAGCGCAATTGGTGACTGACACGTCTCCAATGAAGTCTCACTGTCTGATCACCAGCATATCAGATTCAACATCTCCGGTGAGGTTAAGGAGGCTGAGCCTGGATACCAGCCCAAACGAACTAGTTGGGCTCTGTTTCAGGCTCAACTCGCCCCTAAAGAGGATGTGCTTCTCAATTCGATTGAATCGTCTTACCAGCTCAATGCAGTACTTATTTCATCCTTTAGGGACAGATCTGTTATAGATCTTCTTCTTCTTAGTGGGCGCTACAGTTCGGGGTGAACCTGGGCCTCAACCAACATGCCCCTCCAATTAGCACGACCTTTTGCTAACCTTTTCCATTGCCGCACACCCAGTTGGCTGAGGTCCCTTCCAGCTGTGTGCGCCGTCCTCTGCTTTTTCGTCCCTCGGGGTTGGATTCAAAGACTCTCCGGGCTGGAGCTGTGGTGTCTATCGCTCTACATGGCCCAGCCATCTAAGGCGTTGAATCCGTAGACGCCTGACTAGGCTCATGTCGCTGTACAGGCCGTAAAGTTCGTGGTTGAATCTTTTCCTCCATTCCCCGTCTGCGTTTATTGGCCCGAAAATCACGCCCAAAATCTTTCTCTCGAACCGACCGAGGGCCTCCTCATCCGCTTTTGATAGTGTCCATGCTTCTGCGCCGTACAACAGGATCGGGATGATAAGGATCTTATATAGAATCAACTTTGTCGTTCAGGAGAGGCTCTATTACTCAATTGCCTCCTGAGCCCAAAGAAACAGCGATTGGCAAGAGTGATTCTGCGTTTGATTTCGGAAATGATGTCGTTGTTCCAGATCACTGCGGAGCTAAGGTAGACGAAGTCCTTAACTACCTGGAACTTATAACTGCCAATACTAACGTTCTGGCCATGACGTCGATGGTGAGCGTCCTTTTTTGATGACAGCATAAATTTAGTTTTGCCCTCGTTTACCGCCAGACCAACTTTCGCCGCCTCGAACTCAATACTCGCAAACGCCTCATTGACATCTCGCTGTGATCTACCTATTATGTCAATATCGTCGGCGTATGCAAAGATTTGGGAGGACAGTGATTTTTGAACAACCATTTCCAATAGGATGTTGAAGAAATTACACGACAGCGCATCGCCCTGCCTAAATCCTGTCTAACTATCGGTAAGGTGTTCACCGATCTTATGGAGCAGCGAGCATTCTCCAAAGTCATCATGCATAGTCTGACGAGTTTAGCGGGTGTGTCGAATGTAGACATAGCGTTGTATAGCTGTCGTATGCGGCTTTGAAGTCGACAAATAGGTGGTGAGTGTCGACTTGAAATTCATTGGTTTTTTTCCAGGATCTGCCGTAGTGTGAAGATTTGGTCGATGGTGGACTTCCTGGCCTGAATCCGCACTGATAAGGGCCTATCAGCTTATTTACAAAAGGCTTCAGGCGTTCACACAAAACGGCAGAGAAAATTTTGTAGGCGATGTTAAGGAGGCTTATTCCTCTGTAGTTGGCGCAATCTGCTTATATATCTGCTCTAACTAAATACAACCTCGAACTGAGGAAATCCAACATTGACTCGCTTCCAACTGCGGCCCGACTCCATAAAGCGCTATCTCAAGAGCACACAAATGGATTCGGGCTGCTTCGCAAATCGGACGGTACCTTTACCGTCAATCGCAGGGAAACCCTGGATTGACCTGGAACCCACTCGATGTCATCCGACGATCAAACGAACGTCATAAATAGCATCGACAGTAGAACAAATAGCCTTTCTGGCAGACTTTTCAGCCATGATATGGTTAAATGGGCAATTGGTTCATTTAAACCCTCTAAGCCTCCAGGCAAAGACGGTGTCTTTCCTGCGATCTTACAGAAAGGCTTGAACACAATTTTATCACCACCGATAGTCCTTTTAAAGTCTTGCTTCAACCTGGGATACATACCCCAATTCTGGAGAGAAGTCAATCTTGCCTTCATCCCCAAGATTAGGAAGCCATGTGAGCAACCTAAATCCTATCGCCCTATCAGTTTGACTTCCTTTTTTCTAAAAACCAATGGAGAAACTGATAGAGCTCCACAATAGAGGTATCTTAGAGAATCAGATATGACGTGTATTGAAAACAGCTTAACACACAAGAAGTACGCAATTGGCGCCTTCCTCGATATTAAGGAAGCCTTTAATAATCCTGGCTATGATTCGATCACCACTGCACTATCCTACAGTGGTGTGAACCATCTCACTAATCACGATGCTAAATAGCCGTATCATATCAGCCACATGCGGAGAGGTCTCAGTGACAGTATCGGCGGCTAGAGGATGCCCACAAGGAGGAGTCCTTTCACCACTGCTATGGTCGATAGTCATCGATGACCTACTAACCACTACTAACTAACTACTAACCACTCGCGGCTACGAGGTCATCGGATATGCTGATGACCTAGCAATCATTGTTACGGGCAAGTGCGAAAGCACTGAAAAGATCACCACTTCACAATACCAGCCTGGGAGATCGACCACGCATGCTCTTCAGGAGCTAACAGCCCAGAGCAACAAATCCCTGAGCCACAAAGAAATTACGATAGGTTGCTTTCTCGATATCGAGGGTGCCTTCGATAATGCCGAGTCGGTATTATCGAACTACACCCAAATAAAACGTTGCATCCTCAGCACAGGGGTTGACAACACCACATGCAATTGGATGCAACATCTTCACTAGGCAATGATAAAATCAGTGTAAATGCCGCGAAAGGGTGCCCTCAAGGCGGGGTTCTCTCACCTCTCCTGTGGTCCATCATAGTCAATGAACTGATTAACATACTCAGTCCAAGGCTACGCCCATGACATGGTGATCCTAGTCAGAGGCAAATTTAAAGACACAGTCTCGGAACTACTCCAAAGAGCACTAAATCTTGTTGCAAACTGGTTCATAAAGCTTGCACTAAATGTCAACCCTAGAAATAGCACTACAGCCGCCTTCACCAAAACAAAGAACAGGCATAAACTCACCAAACCTACCCTCTTTGGTGAAGTGGTAGAGTTCTAGTCAAAGAAGTCAAAACTAGAAGTCAAGAACCTAGGGGTAACACTAGACGAAAAGCTCACTTTGAACTGTAACATTGCAAAGACAATTGAGAAAGCCAGGATCTCTCTATGGACCAGCAAAAGTCTCACTGGCAAAAACTGGGGCACAAGCTCCTACAGCAATCACCAGACCAATTATTGTTACACACTCTGCGCCCGTCTGGTGGCACAAAACAAGCTAAGCTCAACAAACTGCAACTATCTGAATGGGTTAAGGACAAGAACACCATTCCGTATAACCAATCCAGGCTTACGTGGCGTACCGAAACTCGTCTCAGACATCCAATGGAATAAATGCAAGAATCAATGGACGTGTACCCGTCTGATTGACTTGGAAAAAGACTTCGACACTGCAGATCAAAATAACTGTATTGTAAACTCAAACATCTTGCTTTGGTGGCATTACAGCCCATGAAGGGTCAGAGCCAAGCTTCTCTCAATTATCCATGTTGTGCGTGATTCATATTTTACGCGCAGATGAAAGAAACCGACAATCGTTCGAGGAGTCAACATCGACTCGGATCATTACCTTGTTGCAGCCTAGGTACGGATGCGAATTTCTCGGAATCAACGGAGTCGAGTAAGAACACTAGCATTTAACGTCGGAATGCTGCAATCGCAGGAGACCGCCAGAGCCTTCGCCGATCAAGTCTCCCTCAAGCTCTCTCAAGTCCCGATGCAATCTGCACAAACCATAGAACAGCAATGGAGTCGTTATCAGAACGCCATCAAAGAGGCCGCCTCAGATGTACTCGGTGTCAAGCCACCACCTTCGAAGAAACCCCTGGTTTGATAACGAATGCAGACGGGCCCATGTAGAAAAACACAAGGCGTACATGGCTACACTGCATCGACGGACGAGAGCTGCCCGCGAGCTCTATTAACAGAAAAGGAGGGAGGAGCATGCGCTTCTGAGAAGAAAAAAGAAGGAGCACGAGAAGCGCAAGATCGAGGAGATGGAGAAATGTTATGCAGGAAAGACATTCGAAAGTTGTACCAAAAAGTAAAACGAACATGTCAAGGCTATAAAGCCAGAGCAGAAGCCTGCAGGGATGAGCACGGACAACTAGTAGTGGAGTCACAGTCCATGCTGAGATTGTGGTAGGACCACTTCTGCAGACTGTATAACAGTGATGATAGTCAAAATGCCGGCTACAGGCAGAGCGAACCATTCACAATGGACGAAGACGAGAGAGAATCCCGTCCACCCGACTTAGACGATGTTAAGATAGCGATATCGAAACTTAAGTCTTATAAAGCTGCTGGAGCAGACGGACTCCCCGCGGAGCTGTTTAAAGCAGCTGGCGATGAGCTGGTTAGGAACATGCACCAACTCATCTGCAAGATATGGTCGGAAGAACGCATGCCCGATGAATGGAATCTCAGCATCGTTTGCCCGGTCCATAAGAAAGGAGACCCCTACGACTGCGTCAATTACAGAGGGATAAGTCTCCTGAAAGTTGCGTACAAGATCCTGTCTGCCCTACTGTGTAAGCGCCTGAAACCGTTCGGGGACAATCTGGTAGGTTCCTGCCAGTGTGGTTTCAGGCCAGGGAAATCCACGATAGACCAAACATTTACACTACGGCAGATCTTGGAGAAGACAGGTCGACGCGCACCAGCTTTTTGTCGACCTTAAAGCCGCATATGACAGTGTTTATAGAGATGAGCTATACAGAGCCATGTGATGTTTTAACATTCCTGCCAAACTCGTCAGACTGTGCAGGATGACTATTGGGAATTCTCGCTGCTCCATTAAGGTCGGAGGAGAACTAACCGACCGCTTCGATGTTATAAAATGTTTTAGACATGGTGATGCACAGTCATGTGATTTCTTCAACATTATTCTTGAAAAGATCGTGCGGGACTCTGCGGCCAATACAAGAGGTATGATCTACTTCAAGTCTACACAGTTGCTTGCCTACGCAGATGACATTGACGTTATTGAGCGGACAAAGCCAGACGTCAATGAGGCGGTTGCAAGCATTGAAGCAGAAGCGGCAAAAGTGGGTCTAAGTGTAAATGGGGACAAGACCAAATGCATATATGCTGTCATCAAAGAAAGACACACAACACCGACGTCTTGGTCAGAACGTCACCTTCGGCAGCTATATTTTTGAAGTAGTCAAGGACTTCGTCTACCTGGGCTCGATAGTGACAAGCAGGAACAGCACCAGCGCTGAGATAAAACGCAGAATAACCCTTGCCAACCGCTGCTTCTTTGGGCTCAAGAGGCAACTGAGTAGTAGAGCCCTCTCTCGAAAAACTAAGGTTTCCCTCTACAAAACTTTAATCATCCCGGTCCTCCTATACGGCGCTGAGGTTTGGACTTTATCAAAAGCGGATGAAGAGGCTCTTGGGCGGTTTGAGAGGTAAATTCTGCGTGCAATCATTGGTCCCGTTTGTGTAAACGGAGAGTGGAGGAGATTCAATCAAAAACTGTACGTACAGCGACATCGGCCTAGTTAGACGTCTTCGGATCCAACGTCTAAGATGGCTGGGCCATGTAGAGCGAATGGACATCACCGCTCCCGCCCGAAGAGTCTTCAACACCAACCCCGAGGGACGACGCAGCAGAGGACGACCGCATCTAAGGTGGCGCGCACAGGTGGACAGGGACCTCAACCAACTGGGCGTGTAGCACTGGAAGAAGCTTGCCAAAGATCGTGTCGGCTGGAGAGGCTTGTTGGTTGAGGCCCTGGTTCACCCTGAACTGTAGCGGCGGATGTAAGACATTTGGTCTTTTAATAACTGGAAGCAGCGTGCCCAGGACCGTCAAGGATGGAAGGCAGCTATAACTCAGTTTCAGATCCTACATGGAATGTTGGCCTGATAAGTAAGTACGGTTTGACTTCCAGCGTGTGAAGTCCAAAGTCGATGATCATGATTGATAGGCTCTCTGTATAAAAACACAATTTGACTTACATTTTATTTTTCACTTCCATTGTGGCCACTGGATAGATGTCGACAATCACGCGGTTTGGTGTCCATCCAAATATGCATTGATGAAGGAACACTCGATCATAATTGTCGACATCATCCATATAAACACGTAGGATGTGAATTGATCTGCAATATCTTCACCAATTTGAAGCATGCTTCCGCTGATCAGGCCGCCACGGTCTAAACATATGAACATCTCCCACTCGAGATGGTAGATATGCAAATAATTCATTTCTCGGTGGTCCTTTCGAGCACAGAAAGGGACATGCAGCACTCCAATAAATCCGAGCCATATACAGGTATTTGTTTTTGAAATCGTCATAGTATTTTTCACGTAGATCGTTGCTCTGAAATATAAGGGCAAAGAAGAATCAATCTAAAGCTCAATATCATAGCTTCGATCGTACTAACCTTCCTAACCAAATAGTTCTTGCAATCATACGAGACATTGCGTTCGGTGCCCAAATCATTGAGAACTGGTACCCGAGCGCGTATGCCCTTTCTCCTAACCGCACGAAATACCATTGCTGATTTTTTGAACTTCCTACGTTTCTCATCCATTGTATAAACCAGACCGTAACGCCTTTTAATCCACTCCTTTAAAATTGGAAACTTGTGTGCATCGGGCAGGGAAGCTAGGACGTATTTCCGATTTTTCTTCAACTCATTCAGTGCTGTCAAGAGCATGGTGTTCATCATTTCCGCGTTGTAAGGATCGATGTCCTCGGCTTTTGGGAATATTATTTCTTCTTCGCATGGTGGAACCTTACTTTTCCCCTTTAGAAGGCCACAGAGTGACTTGCATCTTTTCATTTGTTCCTTGAATATATCCGTGCAGGATGTTCTGATGGGTGGTTTCTGATTCTCTGTGACATTATTACAGATATCGTTGCAATCAGAGAATGATACACGCTTAGTATGCCCGTTGGTGTCAACTGGTATTTGACCTGTTGAAAGTCTACTAGACCTAGTTTCTGATTCCAATGAGGCTCTTAGACCGTAACCATATTTACTTGGTAAGGCGTAACCGGTCACCGACGGACGAGCGCTTAATCTCTCTCTCTCTACAATTTGTGACATTAGGCCGTGGCCAATGTTGTTTTCGAGTTTTTCAATCTCTACTCTGGTGTGGTAGAGGTGCTTATCAATCATGTCGAAGGCTTGTTTAAATGTTGCCTACGGAGGAAAAATAGAGATGAGTGGTAAGAATGGATAGGATTTTTTCAGATCACTTACGTTCTTGAGTTGTCCAGATACGTTATAGCATTTCGCATATTCCCTGGATCTGACAATGTCTATCTCGCCGAGCATTTCAGATTTTAGTGTCTTTAACGCTGCATTCTGTGAACAAAATATCAAATTGACATCCTGAATTTTGCTCAACTCAGCATCCAGAAGAGGATCGCCGACTAATCGCTTTATAGGGCAAGAGTTCGGATTCAATTTGTAATGTTCAAACCATCGAGTGCATTCGTTTTCCGTAAAGAAATCTGACCTCAAATAATGATCATATTCTCCTAAATTGACAGTTTTGCCCTTCGGGTGTACTGTCAATTTCTTACCATATGAAACGGGGCGAGTTTGCTTCATGAAATATGGATAATTATAATCGAGTTTTGGCCACTTTTTCGACGTTTTTTTCCTTTTCGGCTTTGGTTTAGGTTTGGGTAAAATTAGATTCAATTCACGCAGTGTTGGAAGGATGTCCAAATGCGCAATGGCACATATAATTATCTGTTCGTTAACGGTATAAGACGTTTTCGGCGATACGATATCCTCTTTTGGAGTATAATATAATTCCATTAGGAACCACAAGAAAGCAAATGTATCGCCGCGACATAATTGTATAACAAGCCGGAGTTTACGATCGGTCACAACTGGTGTTATGCCAAGTTTAGTTAGATCAAGACGCACTCGATGCGTTGTACCTTGTTCATTGTCATCCCGTAAGCTGTTTAGAAGGTTGCCGACAGCTTCAAATTGAAAATTTGACAGACCGCGAAACCAATGTGGCAGATCACTATTGCTTATAAATTGATTTATCACAGCTTCATCTGTAATTGATTTTTTAGTTTTTGCCGTCATGGTGCACTTAAAATTTGGATATGGTTACAAGAATCTCTTTTTTTTTACTTTTTTTATTTTTTTCGAATATTAAACAATGAATTTAGGACTTGTTTAACGTTACACCGGATTTTTCCATTTCTGAAACTATTTTATCAGCTCACTTAATTTGCTGAAAGTCAAAGTTTTTGTTTCTTTTTCGAAACTCCATATAACCGTTAGTGTCAAAATTGTTATGAATTAAAAAAAAAAATTATAACACCGATTTGAATGCATTCACAATTGTTCAAGAGCTGAATGCGTCCAACTGTCTTTTGGTTTGACATTTCACAACTGTCGTCGCATTTGCTGCAGTGCTTTGAATTGTAATGGATTCGGTAAGTAGTATTCATGGAAGAAATGTACATTTCCTTATTCGCGAATTATTCTGGCATAGGAACTTCGTGGAAAAGTCGAGACTTGCTGTCGTACGGCTGAAGATTTCACCAAACTCTACTACCAGAGCTTCGACAAGCGGCGACATGTGAGTATAAATAATTCCCAACGTTCGTGACCGTGCTTATTGTATTTATTACAGCAAATGAACAGGCTCTACCTGGACACGGGTGTGTTTGTGTGGAATGGGAGCGGTGCGACCGGCAAGGACAACATTCAGAAGCTCCTTATCGAACTGCCGTCATCCGAGCATAATCTTTACACGCTCGACGCACAGCCGATTATTGACGAGGCCGTAGCCGGTCAGTTAACCTACGCCATCCAAGCGGGTGGCACAGTTAAATATCAGGACAATCCCATCAAACAATTTCAGCAGACGTTCATCATCACCGCGCAAGAGGACAAGTGGAAAATTGCAAGCGACAGTTACCGATTGCAGGACGCAATAGCTTCGGTGGAAGCAAAATGATCTACAGATTAGTCTTGTTTTATTTCTTTAAACTTTAAATACATGAAATGTGAATCTATTCGGTTTTTGCCTTCTTCGCGTCCGGTTCTTCGGAGAAAATCGGCTTCGGTTGGGTTTGCTTGTACGCTGGAGCGACCCAGTAGGGGTTCTCTTCTGCCTCTTTCGCGTACTTTAGAATGGCTTCACGGGGATCTTGATCATCGTCCACACGCTTGCTGAGGCCAAGATTTCGGATAACATAAGAACTTAGCGTTCCACCAGAGGAGGCTACACGTCCACCTTGACCACTGGTGATCGGTAAGTCGGGTCTCTTCGATTTAACGGGATCCATGCGGTCTTTTTCGAGTTTCTTGCGATTAGACTTGGATTTCTCTTGCCGGAACATGGGCAGCGCATGTGGTGTGATGATTTGTGTCACACCAACCATTTCGGTGTGTTTTTTCTTGCGATATGTTTTGACGACGCATAGCTTGGCACCACGGAAACTTCGCCGCTCGTCGTAGAAACATTTTACTACGCCGTTACCGCAACCGACAAAGATTTGATTGAGTTTCGGGTGCCAGAGAGTCTTGATGATATGGGAGGAGGTGACTGGAATGGTCTTTATGGCCTCGAATGTCTGAGTATCGAAGAAATGCAAGTTGGCTTCCTTTTGACCCTTGGAGAGTGATTCGCCAGTAGCTAGCGTACGATCGTCGGGACTAAAACAGCAATCTGTGGTGTCGTAGCGCGAGAAGAGGCCTTCCCAGGCGTGTAGACTGGTTTTTAGGTTCCGCAAATCCCAAAGTTTCATGGATTCGTCACAGGATCTTGTGGCAATATGTTGTCCCAGGTAAGAGAAGACAATGGAGGAGATTTCACTGCCTTTTTGGTGGGCATTCCGCACGCAGTGAGTTGTGTTTACAAACATTTTCCTCGTGTCCCAGGTTTGGATGGAACCGTCAACGCAGCCAGCAGCAATTAGCGTTGCGTCACGATTGAATGAGCACGAGGAAGGAACTGTCTTGAGTCCACCTTGTGCACGGGTCTTTATGACGACTCTTTGCTCCTTGGATCGGAAGTTACTCCAGATTCGGAGGGTTCCATCCATAGAGCTGGTGAGGAACTCCTCGCGGGTGAATGGATGCCAGCAGCCTGAAGTTAGTTGTGCGGTGTGTCCCTTGGTTTTTGACATATCAGTGATATACTGGTCGCCCTTTACGCATTCCATCTTCTCGAAGCCGTCCCGGTCGAGGATTTTTGCTTGTGAGTTGCCAGACACCACGAGAATCATGTCTCCGGTCACCGAGTAATGTAGGGCGCGAATTGGGTAGTTCTCGCACGGTTGGATTGTACGAAAACTTCGCATGGATGAGTCCATGCCAGCAAAGTCCCAGAAGCACATGTCGTAGTCAATAGAACCGGATACCAGTCGGCCGCCTGATGGATCGCCAGCTAGGGCAAGAATTGCACGATTGCCATGTTGCATCTGGACTTCATGCGTGTTGGGGATTTTGTTCTCCAAATTGTCGTCGTCATCGTCGGAATCATTGTCCTCATCGTCATCCCCGTCGTCGTTGGTGGACTTTTCTGTTGCTGGACCGGATGGCGGCAATGGACCAATGGTTTCTTCGGCGTTCTCTTCATCTTTCTCGTCTGTAGGATTGTTCCCATCCGTGCTGTTGGGCTTTGCCGGCGCAACTTGACGAGCTTTCTCTATCTCGGCCTAGAATAGTGCAATAGAACGAGTGTTATCATGAATAAATGCACTTGACTGGACGAACTTACGTTTATGTCAAAGGTTTTGGCTTTACGTCCAAAGCCGGAGATGCCCATGATCTCTTTGAGGTGCTGACTTTCCAGATCGGATGCAACATCATCGATTTGTCGGCTCATTTGCTCCTTCCCGAATTTCTTAAAACCTGCCCCGGATAGAAGGAATATGGTTAGATGTGGTCTTACTGCTTATATGTACCCATACCTTGGCTGGTCGATTGCCCTTCATCGTCGTTCTTGTCAGTTTTCGCACTCGCCAAGCTGTTCAGGTTTAGGTTTATCTTTCCAAACGTTATCTTCGAACGATTCATTGTGGCGGAAGATTTGTTTTCTTTAATTTTTGATTTGAACAAGAGAAAATTCACCCAAAACTCCGCGACATTGTGGGTGCGGAGTTTGTTTTATTTAGATTCGGTTGACTTTGACAGATCGTTGTGCATCGCTGTGCGTTCAGGTGCAGGGGATATTGTTAAATGTCTTAAAGGTTTTTATCACACTTGTTGATGTTTGTTAAAGGCGACTTAAATGTCCCTAGGCTGTTAACCAATATATAGTGTATCTTTCCTAGTAATATAGTGGTCCTTATCCCCCAAAATAAACGATGATAATATGTTTTATTAAAAAAAAAAAAGTTCTTAGAAACTCATTCACATCCATATTCCATTCGCATGTCGCTGGCGGCATTTTGCACAACTGTCACCTGCCAAATTGCGACTAGCAGTTGACCGCATTTATTTGCGTGACATTTTGAACGGCGGAACGTCTGCTAATCTCTCTGTTTTCTCGTTATTTTCACAATTTATTGTAATTTCCCATACGTTTAGTCATTTTGCGCATTAAATGGAAACCCTAGAGTACAACGACATCCAAGCCGAAGTGCGAGGCGTCATGGTAAGTCATTAAAACAAACGAATAGTCTGTCAGTAAGTAAAATCACATTGTTTCGCAGACCCCAGGACGCCTTAAACTCGGCGACCAGAATCTCGTGTTTAAAAACAGCAAAACGGGAAAAGTCGAACAAATTAACTCGGCCGACATCGAGCTGGTGAATTCGCAAAAACTAATCGGTTCCTGGGGTCTCCGGGTCTTCACAAAGAACGGCAGTCTACATCGATTCAGTGGTTTCAAAGAGGGCGACAATGAGAAAATTGCCAAATTCTTCAAAAAGAACTACAATCTGGACATGTTGGAGAAGGAGTTGTGCGTCCGTGGCTGGAATTGGGGCACAGCGAAATTCAATGGTTCAGTTCTCAGCTTTGATATGGACACCAAGACATCGTTTGAGATCCCCCTGAGCCATGTGTCGCAGTGTACGACGGGAAAGAATGAAGTCACGCTGGAGTTTCATCAGAACGATGATGCGCCAGTTGGTTTGATGGAGATGCGTTTTCACATTCCGACTAGTGAATCGATCGAGAATGATCCGGTGGAGAGTTTCCAGAATAACGTGATGAACAAGGCTTCGGTCATTTCGGTGTCTGGCGATGCTATTGCTATATTCAGGGAAATTCATTGCCTCACGCCGCGTGGTCGTTATGATATCAAGATCTTCTCGACGTTCTTCCAATTGCACGGTAAGACGTTCGATTATAAGATTCCAATGTCGACGGTGTTGCGGTTATTCCTACTGCCGCACAAGGACAACCGTCAAATGTTCTTCGTTCTCTCGCTGGATCCCCCTATCAAGCAGGGTCAAACGCGTTATCACTTCTTGGTGTTGCTCTTCGGCCCGGAGGAGGATATAACCATTGAACTACCATTTAGCGAGGAGGAATTGAAGGAGAAATATGACAACAAGATCACCAAGGAGCTGTCTGGACCAGTGTACGAGGTAATGGGCAAGATCATGAAGGTCCTGATCAACAGAAAGATCACCGGCCCCGGAAACTTTATCGGGTAAGTCGATGGTCTCTATTCGATTGCTCTCATTTACTCATTCGATTGCTTTTAGTCATTCGGGAACTCCGGCAGTTGGTTGCTCGTTTAAGGCAGCCGCTGGTTACCTTTACCCATTGGAACGTGGTTTCATCTACGTCCATAAGCCACCGATTCATATTCGTTTCGAGGAGATTGCGACCGTGAATTTCGCCCGTAGCGGCGGATCTACTCGCAGTTTTGACTTTGAAATCGAACTCAAGTCGGGAACGATTCACACATTTAGCAGCATCGAGAAGGAGGAGTACGCCAAGCTGTTCGACTTCATACAGAAGAAGAAATTGCATGTGAAGAACACCGGCAAGAACGATAAGGGTGCATACAAGGACGACTTTGGCGATTCGGACAATGAGAATGAGCCTGATGCATACCTGGCGCGCGTTAAGGCAGAGGCACGTGAAAAGGACGAGGAATACGATGATGAAGGTTCGGAAGACGAGTCCACTGATGAGGACTTTAAACCGAATGAGAATGAGTCGGATGTCGCTGAGGAATACGATAGTAATGCGCAAAGTGATTCCTCAGATGATAGCGATGCTAGTGGCGGTGGTGATGGTGATTCGCCCGAAAAGAAGGAGAAAAAGAAGGAAAAGAAGGAGCACAAGGAGAAGAAAGAAAGAAAGGAGAAGACGGTCAAGAAGACGAAAAAGAAAACAAAGGATTCTAACAAGCCCAAGCGAGCTACGACCGCCTTCATGCTATGGTTGAATGATAATCGCGAGACAATCAAGAAGGACAACCCTGGCATTAAGGTGACAGAAATCGCCAAGAAAGCCGGCGAATTGTGGCGGGATATGAAGGACAAGTCCAAGTGGGAGGAGAAAGCAGCCAAGGATAAGCAGCGATACGCTGATGAAATGAAAGATTACAACGCATCGGGCGGCGCAAAGGGTGGCAGTGATGATGAGCGTGCAAAAGCAGCGAAGAGGAAGAAGGAATCACCGACTAAGAAGGCTGTAAACACATCGGGAACGTACAAGAGCAAAGAGTACATCTCGGACGATGATTCGTCATCAGATCAGTCAGGTGCCGGGGACAAGAAACGACCGAAGAAGGGATCCGACAATGACGAAGCTGCATCCTCCGGGGATGAGAAGGCCAAATCCAAGGTAAAAGTGAGTTTGAACCCATTGAAGTCTATTGCATTCGTGTTCTTTGTTTTTATAGAGTAAATCGGAGGCGAAACCATCATCGAAAAAGAAGGACAAAGAGGAATCCGAAGACGAAGACGATGAAGAAATTGAAGCCTCAGGAGGATCGGAGGACGAAAAGTCCAAGAAGAAGGAAAAGAGTAAACCCAAATCGTCAAAGTCTAGTAAAAAGAAAGAATCTGAAGACGATGATGACGACGAGGAGGACGAAGAAAGTGAAATTGACGATGATGAGAGCGATTGAACCACACATCCGTCACAGCCCCATGTTCTCACATCCATTGCCGTTGGTTATGTACATTCGTAAATGGTTTATTCCCATTACTCATTAATTCATTAAATAAACAATTCTCTTTAAGTTTGCTCATAAAGTACTCGAGTTCGCCGTCTTTTTGTTGACCTCTGCTGGTCCTGATTCGTTGGTTTTCCTTCCGGATAGTGTGTCCTTTCCAGCAAACAACACTTTTGTCACCGATAACACCCTGTTGATCCCCAGTGACCATATATGTTATTCCGCATTAGTTGTCTCGCCTCCAACTGCCAATTGCACTTGGCGAATCGTGCCTGTCAATAGCAACATTGGCACTGACCATGCCAGCGACACTGTCGTCGTCGCTCAGCTATAATTAATCGATACTAAGTCGGGTGGGGTCAAGATTCCTAACCACCTTGCCAGATTGTGAGATAAGCTCCGGTCAGCTTAATTAATGATCACATCCTGCTATGAAGACGCTACCATGTACATTTGACCTTAGCCTTAGCGCCGGTCGACGCTGGTGACATTATGTGTTCCTCTATCGTGGCTACAACGTTTGCGTGTGGAGAGGGACTAGTCGTTCGATTGAACGTTTTATTGGCGTTGGCCGGGTGAGAATGTCAAGAGCGCTAATCGAAATGGTGACAAACGACAGTGATTTCAATTAGCCGTAATAGTTGTCGTGTTGTATGATGAGTTTTAGAGGTTTATCGAGTGGGTGGAGGAGATTGTTTTGCACACTCGTCTTGGAATGCAGCTGAAGTGTTAAGCATGCGACAAGGTATCGTAATACTGCGGTCGTTAAAGCAGACGATGTTCAATGAGCTTCCGGACGAGGTGTAAGGAAGTTGCGGCTCAAACTTCCTACTACATAACGTTGTGATCATAGATGATAGCGACCCGGACGGCAAAATGACGACCGAACAATGGAAGGATGTCGACCAAGCGTTATCGACAAACTTCCTCAAAGTCGCAAGAAAGAACCCTGGACCACCGCCCATCTGCGACGACGCTGGATGGTACCAAGGCAGGGTCAAATTAATAAGCTGTGCTGACGAAAGATCCGTTGATCTTCTGAAGGCAACAGTTGCCGAAATAGGGGAAATTTGGGAGGGAGCTAGGCTCAAGGTCATCACTAAGGACCAAATCCCTAAACGACCGCGAGCTAGATGCTGGCTCCCGCTTGCACCAGACAACCCTCTAGAAATAGTTGAGACAATCAACTATTGCAATCCCAATCTCCCAACAGGAGATTGGAGAGTCGCGAAGCTGGAGGAACCGAAAGGTCGATCAAGACAGGCAATCATTGTTCTGAATTGTGAATCCTTGGAACCTCTGGCCCTATGCGACTACCACATCAGGTTTGGCTTCAAAAAAGTCAAACTAAACATCTACAAAAAGGATGAGGAAATGCCACCATCCGGCAACACAGACACGGTTAACACCGAGGTCAGTAACAGTAGCTCTACGGTGCAGGAACCCCCAACCCCCTCAGGGAGCAAGGGCCCTGCGCCGGTAGAAACTGAAACCCCAGCAACATCCCTGGTCATTAAAGATCAGGAGTCATTGCTCGACTCCGGAAGCGAGGACTATTCCACTAGCTCGCCGATGGAAGACGATCTTCTGGACTCAGATCTAGAAGACCTCAACGCCACCATGGTGGAGGCAGATCGTATTAATAGCAGCCATGATGCTGAAATTAATTCAGATTAACCTCCACCATTCCAAAGCGGCATCCGCAAACCTTCTTCTCAGGCTGGCCAAAGGAGAAGAAGACATAGCCTTAATCCAGGAACCTTGGGTGCATGAACACAGGGTTCGTGGACTAAGAACTCCAGCCTACAACCTATTTGTTTCACAAAAAGAAGGTAAGCCCCGCACTTGCATACTTGCAAAGAAATCTTTAAATGCTTACCTTCTTCCAAATTACAGCTGCCCAGACACAACAGTGATTGCAATCCAATCACCCGGGCTCAAACTATGGATAGCGTCCACATACATGGCGCAAGAAGAGTCCATCCCATCGGACGAAATAAAAAGACTGGTCAAGGACTCGTCGAATCACCAAGCTGGGCTCCTTATCGGTGCGGATGCGAATGCGCATCACACGATTTGGGGCAGCAGCGACACAAACGAAAGAGGTGAGTGGCTTATTGAATTCATCTTAACCGCTAACCTTCTTATCTGTAACAAGGGTCATACACCCACTTTTATTACGAAAAATCGTAGGGAGGTACTAGACCTAACTCTAGCATCCCCCCCCATCATTGATAATATAAGAGAATGGAAGGTTTCTGAAGAGCACTCCTTCTCAGATCATCGTTACCTGGTTTTCAACCTAGCCCACATGGTCCCAACCCCAATTGACTCATCCTGTAACCCAAGAAGAATCGATTGGGAGCGTTATAGAGCCTTCATTGGCAACTCTATAATAAGTAGGACCCTTGACACCCCGCGGACCACGTTAGATATAGACCTTATGGTCGATACTCTAACAACCACATTGGGCAACGCAAGGGCCAACAGCTGCGCAACCCACAAATCAGGAAAAAAATCTTACCCTCCCTGGTGGAACGCAGATCTAAGCAAGCTCCGCAAAGCCTGTCGTAAGCTCTTTAATAAAGCAAAGAACACAAGTAACGACAGTGACTGGAGCCTATACAAAAATTCACTCAAGGTGTACAAACAAAACCTGAGGAAAGCACAAAGGCTGTCTTGGAAGATCTTCTGCAACAACATGGAGAAAATCTCAGACGCCTATAGACTGAGGAAAATACTCTCGAAAGTTCCACAATCTCCCAACTGCCTCATAGCAAATGGAGTTTGGACAACATCCGAGGAAGAAACTTTAAATCTTCTCCTCAACACGCACTTCCCTGGCTGCTCTGAATCGCAAGACTCAGTGCACTCGCGAGGAACTCAGAACTCCTCTGCCGAAGTAGGGCAGTACGAACATATTATCTCCAGAGAGAAAATTATATGGGCATTAAAAAGTTTCAAGCCCTATAAATCGCCAGGTCCAGATGAAATTTACCCAATCGAACTAACACAAACTATGGAATGGACTATACCATGGCTAGAGATAATCTTTAAAGGATGCCTAGCTTGGAGTCATATTCCAGAAAAGTGGAAGTGCGCAAAGGTAATCTTCATCCCCAAGGCCGGCAGGAATTCTCACACTTCCCCTAAGGATCTAAGGCCGATCTGTCTATCATCCTTCGCTCTAAAAACCTTAGAAAGGCTGATAGACCTACACATACGGCACAGCTTGGAACCCTCCCTAATGTCTAAGGCACAACACGCCTACTGTAAAGGTAGATCGGTCGAAACAGCTCTTCACTCATTAGTGAGGAAAATCGAAAGATCAATCCATCTGAAAGAATATACGCTAACAGCCTTCCTAGACATAGAGGGCGCCTTTAACAACGTCACTCCGAAAGCAATAATAGAAGGGCTGGAAAAGCTAAAGGTGGAGAGGACTCTGATAGGGCTGATCAGCGAGTTGCTATTAACACGCAAGATTCACTCTAAGTGGGGAAGCCTAGAGACTACCAGAGTAGCTACCAAGGGTACCCCGCAAGGTGGAGTCCTCTCACCTCTTCTCTGGAATGTAGTTGTAAACGAACTACTGATCAAACTGGAGAAAGAAGGCCTGGACGTTGTTGCCTACGCCGATGACGTTGCCATCTCAATCTCAGGTAAATACCTATCCACACTGAATGACCGTATGCAAACGGCATTCTCATTCCTGTGCAAATGGGCGCATAGTAGCGGGCTCAGGATTAATCCCCAGAAAACGGAGCTCGTGCTATTCACCAAAAAGCACAAAGTCCCGGAATACTGCCCTATCACTCTGCTCGATACCAGGTTAACCTATTCCCCTAGTGCCAAATTCCTAGGCATTATACTCGATAGGAAATTAACTTGGAAGAGTAATACAACTGAAAGAGCAAAAAAAGCAACAATTGCTCTCTACACATGTAAGAAAGCTCTAGGAAAAAAATGGGGATTTAACCCCAAAATCACCCTATGGCTCTACATTACGGTCGTCAGACCCATACGCTAACGTATCCCCGGTGAGACAAATTGCTCACCGAACTCATTTCTCCGTTGGTCCATCGATTCACTTGCTGTGTGGCATGTAGCGCCATTTTGATGGTCAAGAAATAGTTCTCGCGGTCACTTTTGGCCCGTATTTGTGCCTATGATTCCGTCGGACAACAGTTGCACCAACGAGCACATTCTTCTGGGTGCATTGTTGCTTCAATCATTGATCCAACCATTCACTGAAATTAGCTTCGTTAGTGGCCACACACCCAATATATGAAGCTGTGTTTCATCGTACTCACTTCGTACGGTCACACTCGTCTGGTTAACCACGCAACCCCCGGCCAGCCTTCCAGCCACATTTGCCTGGCTAGCCACAAACACTCTCCTGGTCAGTCGCACCCACCCGGCCAGCCACAATCCCCCGGCCAGCCATACTGGCCTGGCTAGTAAAACTCACCTCGCCAGCCACCAGCCATACTTACCTGGCCAGCCACATGCCCTTGGCCAGCCACAACCGCTTGGCCTGACTCACTTCCCTGGCCAGACACAAACTTCTGGTCGGCCACATGCTCCTGGCCAGCCACACTCCCCTGGTCAACCACATTCGCCTCATCAGCCACATTCCCTTGGCCAGGCACAATCCCCTCGGCCTATCACCAGCCACACATGCCCGGCGAGCCACACAACCCTGGGAAGCCACACTCTCCTGGACAGATCCAATCCCCTGGTCAGCCACATTCCCCTGCCAGGCTGCACTCCCCTGACCGGCCACACTCACCCGGCGAGCCACACATCCTCGGTCAGCCCCACATCCCTGGCCTGCAACACTCACCTGAAAAGTCGCATTCCCCTGGCCACTGGTCGTCGGCCAGCCACACTAGCTTAGTGAGCCATACTCCCCTGGCCAGCCACACTTCCTGGACCGCCACACTGTCCTGGCTACCCATTATCACCGGGCCGCCCATACTCCCATGGTCGGCCACACTCCTCTGGCCAACCACACACACCTGGCTAACCACACACCCCGGGCCAGCAACACTCATCTGGACAGTCGCACTCCCCTGGCCATTGGTCTTCGGCCAGCCACAATCGCCTAGTGAGCGACACTCCCCTGGCCAACCTCACTCCTTAGACCCCACACTCCCCTGGTCGGCCACACTCGCCGGGCCGGATACACTCCCCTAGGCACCCACTCTCTCCTGGACAACCACATTCGCTTGACCAGTAACCAGCCACACTCCCCTGGCCGGCAACACACCCCTGGGCAGTAGCACTCACCTGGCCATTGATCTTCGACCAGCCACACTCGCCCAGTGAGCCACACTCCCCTGGCCGGCCACACTCCTTGGACCCCACACTGCCCTGGGCACCCACTCTCCCCTGGAAAACCAGTAACCAGTAACCACCCACTCTCTCGTGGACAGCCACACTCGACTGACCAGTCAACAGCCATACTCGCTTGGCCAACAACAGTCGCCTGCCCAGCCACACTCCCCTCGACAGAAACATTCCCCTGGCCACCCACTCTCCCCTGGACAACCAAACTCGACTGACCAGTCATCAGTCATACTTCCCTGGCCGGAAACACTTCTCTGGACAGCTGCACTCCCCTGGCCGGACACACTTAACTGGTCTGCCAACAGCTACACTCGCTTGGTCAACCACACTACCACGGCCAGCAACACTATCGCCTGACCAGCTACAACCCTCTGAACGACCCCCAGTCACACTCGTCTGGCGAGCCACACCCAAAGCAAAACTCCCCTGGCAAGCAACACTCCCCTGGACAGACGCACTTCCCTGGCCGGCCACACTCGCCTGGCTAACCACCACACTGCCGTGGCTAACAACACTCCTCTCTACAGCCGCACTCCCCCGGCCTACAACATTCTTACTGGCCACACAACTCTGGACAGTAACACTCCTCTGGATAGTCGCACTCCCCTGGCCAGCCACACTCCCCTGGCAAGCAACAATCCCTTGGTCACCCACACTCGCCTGACAAGTCACCAGCCACACCCGCTTATACAGGCACATTCTAATTAGCTACACTCTCCTGGCCAACTACACCTCTTCGCCAGGCTCCCGCTCCTGGTCCGGCACCCACCACGGGCTAACCTCCCACTCCCCCGAGCAGCCTCACTCCCCTAGCCAACCAACCACACTCGTCTGACGAGGCACATACCCCTGGCCCACCACCAGTTACATTCGCCTGGCGAGCCACACTCCCCTGCCTGGCCAGACTTATATGCTAGGCCGATGTCGCTGGACAGCCCGTACAGTTCTTGGTTGAATCTCCTCCTCCACTCTCCGTTTACAAAAACGGGACCAAAGATTGCACATAGAATTTTCCTCTCGAAACGCCCATGAGCCTCTTCATCCGCTACGGCCTCAGCGCCGTAGAGGAGGACCGGGATGAATAAGGTTTTGTAGAGGGAAACCTTCGTTTTTCGAGAGAGGGCTCTACTACTCAGTTGGCACGAGTCGAAAGACCGCCAGGTCCCCTTATGGATGTTGAGGTGTGGGAATCGTGTACTTGCTACTACCAGATTATGGTGGATGGTGGCTTTCCAGGCGAGTGCGGCTAGCCAGACCAGTGTGGGTGGACAGGCGAGTGTGGTTGAGCAGATGAGTGTGCTGTCCAGCCGAGTGTGGTTGGCGGCTAGTCAGGCAAGTGAAGTTGGCCAGACAAATGTTGTTGGTCAGGCGAACGTGGCTGGTGACTTTTCAGACGAGTTACGCTAGCCGGAGCAGTGCGGGTGGACAGGCGCGGGTGGCTGGCCAGGTGATTTTGGCTGGCCAAATGAGCGTGGCTGGCCAGGTGAGTGTGATTGGCCACGCGAGTATGGCCGCCCAGGCGAGTGTGGCTGCCCAGACGAGTGTGGCTGCCCAGGCGAGTGTGGTTGGTGGCTAGACAGGCAAGTGTAGTGGGCCGGGAAAGTGCTGTTGGCAAGACGAATGTGGCTGGTGGCCCCCAGGCGAGTGTGGCTGGCCAGGCCCATGTAGTTGGCCTGGCAAGTGTTGTTGGCCAGGCGAAAGTGTTGCTGGCCAGGTGAGTGTGATTGGCCAGACGAGTATGGCTGGCCATTCGAGCATGGCTGGTGGATTTCCAGACAAGTGCGGTGTGGCTGGCTAGGCGAGCGTGGCTGGCCAGGCGAGTATGGCCTGTATTATGTCTCTTCTCAAGAAGATGCTTCTTGAAAGCCGTCGTTAGACCCGGCAATATTGTCGGCCACAGTGTGAGTGGAAGGCCAGATAAATTTGGGTATGCCAGAAAGGGTGAGAATAATAAACAGCCATGAAACCCGTCACTTTGGACACGAATGTTGACCGCTATTTTTATGTTATGCTCAGTCTTTTTGCAGATTGCCATGTGATTCAGATAGAAGAGACCTAAACAGCCATCTGCTAACGCACAAGCTACCTTACGAAATTCAATGTTATCTTGGATCGGAGCCAGATGGCTTTTAATTGCCATGGTACTCGCCCTACTTTGTTCATCGATATTACAGAACAAATTTCTTAAGACCATGCAAGACTTGCTTGAGCCTCTTTTGTGTAACCATACTTAAGTAAGTGCGGTTACTTGTCCCAGTCTGAGGTTGAGGAAGTTCTCGAATCGATTGAGCATTCGTTTTGTCCTCAAAATTTGTTTTAAAATTCATATGTATGGCGACTGCTCACAAACTCAAACGCAAATGTCTCGGGTTCCGACTAGGTTTCACTTACTATTAATAGCGGACGTCTAACCGCAGGTTTCGTGGTTTTATGCGTTAACCGATCATCTCGTACATAAAGCCCCAAAAGCCAAAATTCTTTTTTGTAATAATAAACTTAAATAAAACGAACTATGGAACGAGCGAATAGAACTTCAAGTTATAAACAACTTACTTATCAGGCCAGCGATCCATGGAGGATCTTAGCCTGAGCTATAGCTGCCGTCCATCCTTAACGGTCCCGGGCACGCTGCTTCCAGTTGTCAAGACCAAGGTGTCTTACATCCGCGATTACTTGGTCTTATACCGAAGGTTCAGTCTTCCTCTTCTTCTCGAACCAGGAGGCTCGGAGTCGAAGACCCTCTTAGCTGGAGCGTTCATGTCCATGCGCTCGATGTGGCCGAGCCAGTGTAGTCGACGGATCCTTGCCTTCCGGACTACGTCCACATCTTGGTACAGCTCGTAGAGTTCGCGGTTGTGTCTTCTTCTCCATTCACCTTCCTTACAGACAGGACGGTGTGCTCAGGCGCCCAATGTCGAACCTCCTCCTGATGGGCTGGTGCAGCTTTCTGACATTGGACAGTCGAGCTCTGAATCTTGCTGCTACGAGGAAGTGGTCAGAGTCGACATTTGCCCCACATCAAGGATGTCTGACGAGTGCCTTGCGTTAATGAGCACAAGGTCGATTTGGTTGGCGGTTCGACCGTCTGGAGATCGCCAGGTTGCTGTGTGGATTCGCTTACGAGGGAATTTTGTGCTACTTATCGCCGCATAATGAGCTGGCCCAAAGTCCGTGAGTCGGAAGCCGTTATCTGTTGTTGTATCGTGGAGGCTGTGCTTTCCGATCACTCCGCCAAGGGTGTTTTCCTTACCGATTTTGGCGTTGAAGTCCCCGAGCACGATTTTTACATCGTACTCCGGACAAGCTCCGTATGCGTTGTCCAGGAGGTCAAAGGAGTCCTCCTTGATAGGGTCTTCAGCCTCGTCGGTAGGGGCGTGTCCACATATAAGGCTGATGTTATAAAATCGTTGCTGGCATCTCACCAGGTTGAGAGCAATCAACAACTTTACCCTGTATGTCCGAGCCCATGCCCTCAAGTTATAAACAACAATTTTTCGAAACTCGGAGTGTTCATCTGGTCATCGTATGATAAAATTCGCATGGAAACCCACCTCACGACGTAGATGATATCAGTCCATTCCTCCACCATGGTTAATCGATGGTTACCTATATTGAAAGCCAGCACACCCAAGGATTCTCGTTATCTATCTAAAGCAATAACATGCTATTTCGCCACATCATTTCCATTCCAATTATCAATCACGAGCAATCTCGTCCATCTCAGACCACAGCTACCATTGTGCCACCCAGCTAGTGAGTGAACGTGATTAGCTTATCACGATGACACTTGAGATAACAAAATCACTAAACCAAAACACGAGGTGGTTATGAGAAAAGCAATAAACATTTTGACGGCTCCACAGTCAACTGGAGCTGGGAGTTGAGTTGGCCACCAAAAGATGACCCAACATGGCGGGTGCAATGAAGCCATCGGCATTTCAACTCTTGACTTTGCAACCTCGGCCTTCGGTTCATTTGTGATGAGAAATTACATTCACAATGTCCATGTTTTCCAGTTTTTGTTTAGTGGCTTGTTTACACACCAAAACTTTGATGTTTGGGCCATAAAACGATTAAGAGACAAAAGAAGGAAAAGACGATCCTAAAGGGAAGAGGCTGGAACGAAGATTACTAAGCCGGATATGCTAATTGGATGCATTACGAAGGTGATTAGGCAAGTGAACCGGTTGCTGGTGGATGATGCATTTTTAATTTGTCAATTGGGAGTCTTTTATGGAAGTGCAATGAATCGGTGTGCGAAGCTGGGGTTATTGGGTGATCATTTTAGATTGTTTTGACACATTCCCATCGCGTGATGTTAGATTAATGAGAGCCGATTAGGCCAGATTTTATGAGATGCCTAATGGGTTGGCATGTGTCGTGTGTTGGGGAAGAAACTGCTTTCATCTGTGCCTCACTATCTTACCAAGTATTCGACAGATATTGCAATATTCCTGAGCACGTCAGAAGAGCACTATTGTGTTTTGGGCAAGAAGTAGGGAAGTAGCAACCACATTGCACACCAGTCGAGTCTCCTTCAACGAATTCGACCCCAAAAATCCCAGGACTGTCAGAACCCAAGAGTGTCTATATACATACTTACTTACTTATCAGGCCAGCGATCCATGGAGGATCTGAGCCTGAGCTATAGCTGCCTTCCATCCTTGACGGCACGCTGCTTCCAGTTGTCAAGACCAAGATGTCTTACATCCGCGATTACTTGGTCTTTATACCGGAGGTTCGGTCTTCCTCGTCTTCTCGCACCAGGAGGCTCGGAGTCGAAGACCCTCTTAGCTGGAGCGTAGATGTCCATGCGCTCGATGAGGCCGAGCCAGTGTAGTCAACGGATCCTTGCCTTCCGGACTACATCCACATCTTGGTACAGCTCGTACATCCTCACAGACAGGACCAAATATCCGGCGCAAAATTTTTCTTTCGAAGGAACCCTAAATCAGCTCCGCTGTCCTGTTTATCGTCCAGCTTTCGGCTCCGTACAGCAAGACTGGCAGAATGAGCGTTTTGTAAAGCATGACTTTGGTCTTTCGAGTGAGGAGTTTTGACCCCAGTTGTTTGGACAAGCCGAAGTAGCAGTGGTTGCCAAGGGCGATTCTATGCCGGATCTCCACTGTGGTGTTATTTGTGGAATTTACGTTTGCCCCGAGGTAGACAAACGCCTTAACTACCTCGAAATTGTAGCTGTCAATTGTTATATTTTGTCCCAGGTGGTGAGCGACGGATTGGTTTTGCTTGACAGCATGTACTTCGTCTTGTCCTCATTGATCTTAACAACAACTGGCAACTACTGCCGCCTAATAACCATTTCTGTTTTACCATACAACCCTTGCGCAATCTTCGCCAAACGAGTCTCTACCCATAGCAACACGTGTCGCCAAATTTTCTACACAAATTACCATAAATTCTTAGTTTTGAATAATCCCTAATAGCTCACAAGATGTTTCCGTCCATACCTTCGAGCAGTTCGCAACCGCAAACTAATGTTCCCATGAGAGTATATCAATTCGAGCAGTCAAGGTACGATCCGTGACAATATATTCAGCCACAAACCAATTAATGCTAATTCCGAATGCCTTTCTTAGTTCCTAATTAGCTTCACATCGCTTAATCCATCCGTTGACATAAAGAAACACAAAAACAATATCATGCCGGGCAGGATGCCGAACAACCAGAACCAAAGTCAACTTGCAATACTAATTGACTAGCGCGCACCAGGTCGCTGACTTAGGTACCTTTCGATAAAACCTCAAGTTAGATGTGCAGTCAACCACCAATAAAATGCAAATATTTGTTATTTTTCAAAACTGCTGTCAAAAAACCAAAAAGACAATAGAGGGAGAGTGACAGCGGCGATTTCCATAAGGTCGTCTACCCTTTGAACCCGATTAATCGAACATGCGGTTCATGACATGCTTGTTTGCCATTGACACTTGACACTTGATGGTGCGTCGTATGCGATAAAAAGGACATCTGTAGCTGGATGATGGAGATGGGGTTAATGGGGCCAGTGGGTTAACGAGGAAAGAGGATGCAATAAATTGGCTCCTTAGCCATTACTGGTTGACATGTGCCCCACATTTGACAATCGAATTTGAAATTCAATTTTGAATGATCTTTGAAAACAAAATATTGATCATATGACAAAGGGTCATCAAGTGACTGGTAGCTGAGGTGAACGAATATTGTCAGGTGCAGGTGGTTATCAAGAGAAGTCGTCTACAGTACGGGTTCCCTGACACCACAGTGTATGTGTAAATTGAGTGTTCTTATGTACATATACATGTATACCTCTGAGCGACTTCTAATACTGGTCTTAGGAGCTTTATGTTAGATTTAAATGAGATCGATTAGATGAATTTGATCAATGGTGAAGATGAGTTGTTGATTTGACCGGTTGGTCAATAAAATTAGCTGTGGAAAGGCTATTTTAGGGATAAGTAGGGGGCAATATTGGATTACATCACACCTATTCTGGCCATCAACTCTTTTATGACCAAATGGTGCGAGGACAAGCTGCCTAGAAGTTTTTTCTTTCGAAACCTGTTTATTTGGATAGATAGTTGGAAAGTTCATACGAATTTCAATTAGTTCTAGCTAAGTGGCTGAATTATAGGGTAGGAATTAGTGCTAGGATTATTGAGTTCTCAGGAGTTCTAGAAAACCTTCGACGAGAGCACCTGTTCGTCGGGTAATTGGTCTATTGAATCCTTTTTTGATTTAAACAACAAACATCCAGTAGTCTAAGGTGATGTGGAAGCTTCTGAATTGCAATATCAGCCTAAAAAGTCTTGCGAGAATGACTGATGAATCCACATTCACGTAACAAGGATTTACTCGGCAGTGTGCTCATCATGGCAAACAGTCAAAGAGGATGCAGGTCAATATTCCTCAGTTTCAATCTCACGTCATCATCATCATCATTTCCAGTAGCCTGCATGTTCCACTAAAAGGTTCGCGGGGGTAACGCACGCACGCGAGATCTCCAGGCACTCGATCCTCCGCCATCGAGTCTAACTCATCAGGCGCTATGCCCAAGCGCACCCAGGCGAGTTTTTGGACTTGGTCCAACTACCTCGTCCTGGGTCTGCCAAGCGGTCAACTTCCTGATAGTATTGTATTCAAGGCATGCTTCGGAAGTCGTGATGATGAAGACATTCGCTTCACGTGACCAAACCATAGAAGCATAGCCAACCCTTACCATCGAGGACTTTGATAACTTCCTTAGCAGGTTCGCAATGGATGACGGAGTCCGGGCTGGGGACTTTAACGCTTGGTCCAGAGAATGGGGCTTTTCAAGAACAAATATTAGGGGAAGCAATCACTGGAGGGGGGGGGGGGGGGGAACAAACAGAGTAAAGAAGTTGATCGCGATTAACTTGGCAAACGCCAGCTTCGATCTCTGTCCCTGCTCAATCCAAGTGGCCTCCCCTGGATAGTTATACTGGCACCCGCCAGGTAGTGAACCAATGTGTGCAGCGACCGGACCCCTTGTTCCTGGGGAAAGAGGAACCCGGCCCTCCAGGTTGGGGGTTGCGCTAACATCCCTATCGCTTAAAACAAAAATTTTGTTCAGAGACAACCAATAGCCTCAGATACGGACGGATTACATGTTGACGGCCCCCGCAAACGTCAAAAAGAAAACTAATTTCGGTTCTGCACCTGGAACGTTAGGTCCCTCAACAGACCAGGTGCAGCCGAACAACTGGTTAACTCTTTGGACTGCTATAAGGCAGACATTACCGCGCTCCAAGAAGTGCGATGGGATGGGCCAGGCAAAAAGCGGATGAAAAACTGTGATACATACTACGGAAGCTGCTACAGAGAAAATAGACAACGCTTATTCGGATGCGGATTTGTTGTTCAAGGCAGACTCAGGAAAAAAGTCTTAAGCTTCCAGTATGTAAGCGAACGCCTCATAACTATCCGAATCAAGGCCAATCTCGGCAATATGAGCTTACTATGTGTCCACGCCCCCACAGAGGAGAAAGATGACCGACGTAAAGACGATTTCTATGATCTCCTAGGCAGAACGTGTGCGCAATGTCCCAGCTATGACACCAAAATCGTTCTAGGAGATTTCAATGCGAAGCTGGGTAAGGAAGCTATCTTTGAACGGGTCATTGGAAAGCACAGCCTACACAACACCACGTCAGAAAACGGACTAAGGCTAGTGGACTTTATGGCGGGACATAACCTGGTAGTAGTAAGTACACGATTCCCACACCTCAACATCCACAAGGGGACCTGGCGGTCTTTCCATCAATCGACAACCAACCAAATTGATCATATTGCGATCGACGGCAGACACTCCTCCAGCATCCTAGATGTCCGAACCTTTCGAGGAGCCAACATCGACTCGGATCATTACCTTGTTGCAGCCAAGGTACGGATGCGAATTTCTCGGAACCAACGGAGTCGAGTAAGAGCACCAACATTTAACGTCGGAAAGCTGCAGGAGACCGCCAGGACCTTCGCCGATCAAGTCTCCCTCAAGCTCTCTCAGGTCCCGATGCAATCTGCTGAAACCATAGAACAGCAATGGAGTCGTTGTCAGAAAGCCATTAGAGAGGCCGCCTCAGATATACCCGGTTTCGAGCCACCACCGTCGAGAAACCCTTGGTTTGATGATGAGTGCAGACAGGCCCATGTAGAGAAACAGAATGCATACATGGCCACATTGCATCGACGGACGAGAGCTGCCCGCGAGCTCTATGAACAGAAAAGGAGGGAGGAGCATGCGCTTCTGAGAAGGAAAAAGCAGGAGCACGAGAAGCGCGAGATCGAGGAGATGGAGAGATGTCACTGCAGGAACGACGTTTGAAAATTTTACCAGAAAGTAAAACGAACATGCCAAGGCTATAAAGCCAGAGCAGAAGCTTGCAGGGATGGGCAAGGACAACTAGTAGTGGAGTCACAGTCGATGCTGAGATTGTGGAAGGACCACTTCTGCAGACTGTATAACGGCGATGATAGTCAAAATGCCGCCGTCAGGCAGAGCGAACCATTCACAATGGACGAAGACGAAGGAGAATCCCGTCCACCCGACCTAGACGATGTTAAGATAGCAATATCGAAACTTAAGTCTTATAAAGCTGCTGGAGCAGACGGACTCCCCGCGGAGCTGTTTAAAGCAGCTGGCGATGAGCTGGTTAGGAACATGCACCAACTCATCTGCAAGATATGGTCGGAAGAACGCATGCCCGATGAATGGGATCTCAGTATCGTTTGCCCGGTCCATAAGAAAGGAGACCCCCAGGACTGTGCCAATTACAGAGGGATAAGCCTCCTGAACATCGCATACAAGATCCTCTCTGCCGTACTGTGTAAGTACCTGAAACCGTTCGTGGACAATCTGATAGGTTCCTACCAGTGTGGTTTCAGGCCCGGAAATTCCACGACAGACCAAATATTTACACTACGGCAGATCTTGGAGAAGACCCATGAATTTCAGGTCGACACGCACCATCTTTTCGTCGACTTTAAGGCCGCGTATGACAGTGTTTATAGAGACGAGCTATACAGAGCCATGTCATGTTTTAACATTCCTGCCAAACTCGTCAGACTATGCAGGATGACTATGGAGAACTCTCGCTGCTCCATTAAGGTCGGAGGTGAACTAACCGACCCCTTTGATGTTAAAAAAGGTTTTAGACAGGGTGACGCATTGTCATGTGATTTCTTCAACATTATTCTTGAAAAGATCGTGCGGGACTCTGCGGCCAATACAAGAGGTACGATCTACTTCAAGTCTACACAGTTGCTTGCCTACGCAGATGACATTGATGTTATTGAGCGGACAAAGCGAGACGTCAATGAGGCGTTCACAAGCATTGAAGCGGAAGCGGCGAAAGTGGGTCTAAGGGTAAATGGGGACAAGACCAAATATATGCTGTCATCCAAGAAAGACGCACAACACCGACGTCTTGGTCAGAACGTCACCTTCGGCAGCTATATTTTTGAAGTAGTCAAGGACTTTGTCTACCTTGGCTCGGTAGTGACAAGCAGCAACGACACCAGCGCTGAGATAAAACGCAGAATAACTCTTGCCAATCGCTGCTTCTTCGGGCTCAAGAGGCAATTGAGTAGTAGAGCCCTCTCTTGAAAAACTAAGGTTTCCCTCTACAAAACCTTAATCATCCCGGTCCTCCTCTACGGCGCTGAGGCTTGGACGTTGTCAAAAGCGGATGAAGAGGCTCTTGGACGTTTCGAGAGGAAAATTCTGCGTGCAATCTTTGGTCCCTTTTGTGTAAACAGAGAATGGAGGAGGAGATTCAACCAAGAACTGTACGGGCTGTACAGCGTCATCGGCCTGGTTAGACGTCTTCGGAACCAACGTCTAAGATGGCTAGGCCATGGAAGATCAGTCCCCACTATACCCACAGTGACCACCAAGCTATACTGTGTTAAATCACAAAGGAAGAAGGGCAACAAACAAATACACTGAGGAGAAAAGCCAATAAACCAGGGTGGAAGAAAAGTTCATTCGACGAAGAGGCCTTCGCCCTTACATATGATCGCGGATGCTGCTTTGACGGGTACTGCCAACGAGTAGTTTACACAGCTGACTACCTACATCGCAGCGGCATGCCTCGCATCCATGGCAAGCAGACCAACAAACACACGCCACCCACCAGTTTACTAGTGGAATGAGAGCATTGCGCTGCTGTGCGCTAAATGTCACCGCACAAGGAGAAAGTACCAGCGCAGCAGAGGAAGGGACAGCACCACCGAACTTCACCATCGATACAAGGCAGCGCTAAAAGAGCTGAAAATGGCAATTGTCATGAGTAAACGTCGGAGCTTCGCCGAGCTATGCAATGGGTTGGATGAAGATCCCTGGGGGATAGCTTACCAAGTGGTGATGAAAAAACTGAAAGTTTTTCGAGCACCACTTCCCACACGTACAGATGTGTTGGAACAAACAGTCGAATATCTATTCCCACGGCAGCCGGAAATTTCATTGGATACCGAGTCGTCTACAGCAGCCCAGCAAGTTCCTAGGATAGCTCCAGAAGAGATCCTTGGGATGAGATCACCAATGTCGTACTGAAAGCGGCGATTAAAACCAGAATGGATCTATTTGTTGACATCTACAACGCCTGCCTGAGTGAGGGAGTTTTGCCTGAAGAGTGGAAGAAACAGAGGCTCGTGTTGCTACCCAAGGGGGGTAAGCCCGCGGGCGATCCATGAGCTTACCGCCCGCCTTGTATGTTGGACACGGCCGGAAAGATTTTGGAGCACATCATCAGCCACAGATTGGAAGCTGCGATTGAAGAAGCAGGCGGACTATCAGCACGCTAGTATGGCTTCCGAAAAGCACGCTCGACGGTGGATGCCATTAGGGAAGTAGTCGACACTGCGAGAAGGGCCATAGAAGGAATGACGATGGAGGAGAGGCGCACTGCTGCGTCATAACACTGGACGTTAAAAACGCATTCAATACGGCGAGTTGGAAACATATACTTGAAGCAGTCCGAAATATGAGGGTACCAACTTACATCAGTGGATTTTTAAGAAACTACTTCCGGCATAGGGTGTTGCTCTATGAAACAGACGATGGTGTAAAGGAATATGCACTAACTGGAGGAGTCCCCCAGGTCTCAGTTCTGGGACCAATACTGTGGAACCTGATGTACGACGGCGTACTTCGACTTGAAATACCAGTTGAGGCTAGGTTAGGTTAGATTAGGTTGACGTGGTAGGCATAAGCCAAACTTAGGTCGAAGCCGGCCCATTGTGATACCACCTGATCCGCTACCTGGGAACCAACCGATGCTTCTAATGAAGCGGTGGAGTTGAGCTATTTTTTGGTTTGCTAGCTCACTCAGATTGTCGAAGAAGGGCGCGCCGAGGTAAATCCTCCTGCGATTCGCAAAAGAGGGACATGAGCAGAGGAGGTGGTGTATTGATTCCTCCTCCTCCTCGTCCATGCAGCCGCGACAGAAGTCATTGTAGGGTAGCCCCTAAAATTGAGGCTAAATTGTCACATTTGTGGACGACATCGCAATAGTGGTCACTGCAAAATTACTGGAAGAAGTTGTCCAAATTAGCAATGAAGCCATTTTGACTGTTCGACAGTGGCTAGCGTAAGCTGAACAAAAACCGAAGCGGTCCTCGTCACCAGTAGAAAGAAACGAGAGACGGTCACGCTCACAGTGGGTGGATTGGCGTTATGATAGACTCAAGCTTACACTTAAACATTTAAAGAACACCTATTGGGGGGGGGGGGGGGGGGGCTATCTCATGTTAAATATTGAAACGTTCTACAGAGATTGACTTAGAGGATTTTTGTAGTTTGACTACCGAATCCCGTGGCCTGTAAGAACTCTTTTGGTTGTAAGCCTCTGCTATCTGTTGGAGTACTCGGACGCAAATACTGGTCCATTGTACTGCCAAACAGACACCTACCCTTAGTGTATTTTCCCCGTTTTCCGAAGAAAAATGAGAAGGGGCTTTAGTGATGTAAAGCTAAGAGATTCAGCACACAGCCCCGAAAGTCACCACCGTGCCCGAGCAAAGGCAGAACAGTCACAAAGAAAGTATCCTGTTGTGTCCTCCTCGCAGCATGCAGCACAGGTAGGCGTCTCACTGAAGCAGTGCGTGCTGACCTGCTTGGTATAAGTTTATTGGTCCGTAATGACGCCCGTGAGTCTGCTGCAGTCAATAAGAATGCTTCGGATTTCTTGCAGACATCAGGGCGTACATGCTTAGTCATCTTGCATCCTGGATATTCCCTCCATCTACGATTGTGTGAATTACAGACCAATCGTTAAGGTGGGTACTGACCGTGAAAGCACGTTGACACAAGGCGGGTTTAGGTCCTGAGAAACTCTCCTTTGAGTCCATTCTGGCGAGATCATCAGATATCTCATTTCCGGGGATCCCAGAATGATCTGATACTCAAACAAGCCTTAGTGAGTCCAGTCTACCGACTTTGTTCAGGAAGGCCTTAAGTTCACACACTATCTTGCAGCTGGTTAAAGGGTCGGACACAGCATAGTTTGGCTGTCACTGCAAACGCGTATATCTTTACCCTTCCACCTAAGCTTCACAAAATAGTGCATGGCCATCAGGATTGCATATATCTCTGACTGAGAGACAGACGCATATTTTCTTAACGAAAAGTGCAGTCGGACGTTTTCGCGTTCAAGGAAAACCCCAGCGCCAGACCTCGCCCAGACCTGGAGCCATCTTTGAAAATGCGAAGACAGTCGCCATGGAAATTCGACTGTGAAGTTATAGGGCAATAGGATGGCAGATGTGATTGGGTAAGAGAGCATATCCATGAGACACGGGTCAAAGGATATTTCCCGCGCAAGCGAATTGTCATTCTAATGCGAGTTGTACCAAAAACCATTTCTCTTGACACGAAACATGGGTTTCAGAGCACACCCTCTGATAAATATATCAAGAGGTGGAAGGTTCACCAAAGCATCTAGAGCAGCGTCCGGCGTGTTGGGGAAAGCCCCCGTAGAGCTGAAACAAGCTGTTCTTTGGAGTTTGGTGAAAGATGCTACAACGTGTTGGTGTGTTAGCCTGTTCCACCAGCCAGAGAACCGATGCATATGAGATTATTGGTCTTATCATGGCGAGTAGATCCAGATGACCTTTGCCGGCGATAAGCTCCATGTTTTTCCAAAGGCACCCTTAGATTGCCAGAAAACTGGAAGCGCTTTGGTGGTTTTTGACTTAACATGTTTTGACCAAAGACTGACAGTCTACTTTTCGTGCACCATTCATCGATCACATTTAGCACCGCCTGTGCCTTGAGATAGACTGTCGCTAAACTTGAGTCGACAGAGAGAACGGCGACATCATCCGGATAGGCCAGGGCATAGATTCCAGAGACATTGGAGAGCATCGAGCAGAGAGATGACCACCATGCACCATAAAAGCGGAGACAAGACGCCACCTTACGGGCCTCACCTCTGTACGCTAGATTCGACATAATGTCCGAGATCAATGTCCTGTGCACGAGCATTGCTTTGGTCCAGAAAACCAGTGCTTCATCTACGCCATGACGTCTAGTAGCGTTACTTATGCTGTCGAAAGTTGCGTTATCAAAAGCTCCCTCAATGCATTCGAAGGGTAACTTTGCGCACGTGCACTACTATTATTCTCTCCATGACTGATTGGTCTAAAACTCTTGGCGAGTGAGTAATCCTCTTTCCCTATTTTGGGAATAAAGACTACTTTCACTGGGCGCCATAGGTATGTAGACAAGTGCCAGGCTAAAATTCTTTTCGAAGTAGGAAGCAGTTGCCTTATAACTTCTACTTCGTCGTTGCCACGCGCGACGCAATATACCCGCTACGCCGAGTTGTTTTCGTCGTTCCAGTCGCAGTTACTATTGAAGGAGTATGCAACGAGCCGATAAGAGTCTGATTTCTCAGGAAATAGGTCTGAAGCAGAAAACTGAGAGTTTACACTCAGTAAAGGTATATGCCCCATCCACAAAAAAGGCGATCCTACCTCTTGCAAGAACTATAGAGGTATATCCCTGCTCAATGTCGCATACAAGATCCTAGGTCATGTTGAGCGCAAGGAAATCACAGCTCCGGCCCGGAAGGTCTTTGAATCTAGCCCCGAGGGGCAACGCGGTCGAGGACGGCCAAATTTTAAGGTGGCGCAGTTAAGTGGAAGATGACCTTAACCAACTAGGCGTGCGGCACTGGAGACTACTGGCGAAATACCGTGCCAGTTGGAAAGGTTTTGTAAAGGTTCGCCATGAACTGTAGCACCAAAAAAGAAGAAGATATGACAGATGCACAGAGACGAGCAACAAGGACCATGTCTAGCTTTGGCATCCTTATCAAACTCGTCGGATTGTGTAGAATGACGATGAAAAACTCTCGCTGCTCCCTCAAGATCGGTAGCAAACTTACCGAGACCTTCATCAATATCAAAAATAGTTTTAGCCAAGGTGACGCGCTATCACGTGGCTCTTTTAACATTCTACTTGAGAAGATCGTGCGAAACTCACAAGTCAGCACTAGGAGCACGATCTTCCAATTGACGTGATTGGTCTGTTTCGGGTTTGGTGTGCTTCGACGCGGCTTGATGAGGTTGTGTAGTTATTGTCTACATGCTCGGAGAGCTTGGACTAGGAGAGAGTCTTTGTTTGACTAGTTGTTGTTGATTGATATTTGTTGTTAGTTTCTTGAACTTGAAATCCACGGGAACCTTGGGATTACACCACGGATCCGGCTTGTAACTTGCTTTCTAGTAAGGTTGCATATAGTTGGGACATTTCCCTGACGTTTTCAGTTGTTTGTGTTTTGTTTGATTGATTTGATTGCCTTTTGTTGTGAAGCAACTTGTTTTATTGATGGCTTTTCCTCTTATTGTTGTGGCGCAACAGGTCGAACACAGCGGGGCGTCAATGAGGCATTTGCTCGCATTGAAGCGGAGGCGGCTAAAATTGGTCGGGCGGTAAATGACGGCAAAACGAAGTACATAGATGTGGTCATCAAGAAAGGGCGCACAACATCGAGGTCTCGGACAGAGAGTCACAATGGGCAGCAAGAATTTCGAGATAGTCAAGGTCCATCTACGTCGGATCCGCAGTAACTAATACGAACAACATCAGTACGGAGCTTTAACGCAGAATAACTCTTGCCAATCGCTGTTTTCTTTTTCTGGGTTCAAAAGGCAATTGAGTAACAGAGCCATCTCTCGAAAAACCCAGCTGGCTTTACATAATACCCTGATTATCTCAGTCCTGATTTATGGTGCAGAGGCATAGACGCTATTGAAAGCAGATAAGGAAGTTGGTGGTTCTTTCGAGAGAAAAGTTCTGCGTGTGATCTTTGATCCTGTTTAGGTGGATGGCACCTGGAAGAGACGATTCAACTAAAAACTGTACGAACTGTACGGCGCACGTGGTTGGTTAAGCTTAAGATGGCTATGCCATATAGAGCGTATGGACAATAGAGTTCCAGCCCGAGGAATCTTCGAATCTGAGCCATTGGGACAACGCAACAGAGGACATCGTTGACTCAAATGGCGCACATAAGTGGAGGAGGATCTCAACCAGCTTGGTGTGTGTTACTTGACACGGCTGGCAAGAGATTGTGCTGGCTGGAATCGAAGACGAATGCGTGAACTTAAGGTCGTCATAGCGTTGCATTTAATGTGTGAATCCGGCTTTTGAAGTATGTAGATTCTACAGTGTGAGCTTCTTCTACTTCTTAACGGGCGCTAAAGTTCGGGGTGAACCTGGGCCTCAACCAACATGCCCCTCCAACTAGCACGATCATTTGCCAGCCTTTTCCACTGTCGCACATCCAGTTGGCTGAGGTCCCCTTCCACCTGAGTGTTCCATCCTCTGTTTCTTCGTCCCTCGGGGTTAGATTCAAACACTCTCCGGGCTGGAGCTGTGGCGTCCATTCGCTCTACATGGCTTAGCCATCTTAGGCGTTGAATCCGTACACGCTTGACTGGACTCATGTCGGTGTACAGCCCGTAAAGTTCGTGGTTAAATCTATTCCTCCATCCACCGTCTGCGTCTCGAACCGACCTCTGCTCCTGCGCCGTACAGCAGGACCGGGATGATAAGGGTCTTATACAGAGTCAATTTTATCGTTCGGGAGAGGGCTCTTTTACTCAATTGCCTCCTGAGCCCAATGAATGAAACAGCGATGGGCAAGAGAGATTCTGCGTTTGATTTCGGAACTGAAGTCATTGTTCCAGGTCACTGCGGCGCCAAGGTAGACGAAGTCCTTAACTACCTCGAACTTATATCTGCCAATACAAACGTTTTGGCCAGGACGTATATATTTAGTTTGGCCCTCGTTTACTGCCAAACCAATTTTCGCCGCCTCCGTCTCAATACTCGCAAACGCCTCATTGACATCTCGCTGTGATCTACCTATTATGTCAATATCGTCGGCGTGTGCGAGGAGTTCCAAGGATTTGAAATAGATTGTGCCTCTTGAATTGGCAATGTGATGTTGAAGAAATCACACGACAGCGCATCGCCCTGCCTAAATCCTTTTTTGACATGAGAACTATCGGTAAGGTGTTCACCGATTCGGATGGAGCAGCGAGCATTCTCCAAAGCCCTGCATAGTCTGACGAGTTTAGCAGCCTTGTCAAAGGTAGCCATAGCGTTATATAGCTCGTCTCTAATTACGCTGTCGTATGCGGCTTTGAAGTCGACAAATAGGTGGTGAGTGTCGACTTGAAATTCATTGGTTTTCTCCAGTATCTGCCGTAGTGTGAAGATTTGGTCGAGGGTGGACTTCCCTGGCCTGAATCCGCACTGATAAGGACCTATAAGCTTATTTACAAAAGGCTTCAGGCGTTCACACAAAACGGCAGAGAAGATTTTGTAGGCGATGTTAAGGAGACTTATTCCTCTATAGTTGGCGCAATCAGAGGGGTCTCCTTTCTTGTGGATCGGGCATACGATGCTGAGACTCCATTCCTCGGGCATGCTTTCCTCTAACCATATCTTACGGATGAGCTGGTGCATGCTCCCAACCAGGTCATCCCCAGCTGCCTTGAAGAGCTCAGCAGACAGTCCGCCTGCGCCAGCAGCTTTATTCGACTTGAGCTTCGATATGGCAATCTTAACTTCGTCGAGATCAGGGGGACAGAATTCTCTGCGGTCTCCGTCGATTAGAAATGGATCATTCTGCCTGACAGCGGTATATTGACTAACATCGCCGTTATACAGTCTGCAGAAGTGGTTTTTCCATATTCTCAGCATCGACTGCGGTTCTACTACTAGGTGTCCGTTCTCATCCCTGCAGGCTTCCGTTCTGGCTTTATAACCTTGGCATGTTCGCTTTATATGTTGATAAAACTTTCGAATGTCACGCCCGCAGTAACACCTCTCTAAATCCTCAACCGCGCGCTTCTCGTATTGTTTCCTCTTTCTTCTAAGAAGCTTATGCCCCTCCCTTCCTTTTAACTCGCAGAGCTCAGGAGCTGCTTTTGTTCTTTTATGCAGCGAGGCTTTATATGCATCCTAATTCGCTGTGTGAGTCCTCCTGCACTCGTCATCGAACCAGGTGTTTCTTCGTGGTGGAGCCTTGAAGCCCAAAACTTCGGATGCAGAGCTTTTCAGGGTTTGTTTGCAAAGGTTCCAGTGCTGTTCTATTGATAGCGTGGAGGGTCGAGGTGAATTGGAGGGCTTAAGGGAGACGCGATCGGTAAAAGCACGAGCGGTTTCTGGCGATAGTAGCTTTCTGACGTCATAACCTTGTATTCATACTCTTCTCCGCTGCGTTTGTGATATCCATAGGCGCATCTTGACTACTACAAGATGGAGGTCCGAGTCGATGTTAGCCCTCGGAAAGTTCAAACATCAAGAATAGTGGAGGAGTGTCTGACGTCGATCGCGATGTGATTAATCTGGTTGGTAGTCGATTGATCAAAAGACCGCCAGCTGCCTTTGTGTATATCGAGGTGCGGGAAGCGGGTTTTTTTTACGGGTACGGCTTACTAGGCCGTAGCCCAACCGACTATTCCTGTTTTTTTGGCGCAGGAGGCTCGCCATTCGCCCTTCCCCGTCTGCAATTTCCATAGGAAATCTCCAGATGGCACCACGAGGAGGTGGGGATAGGACTTACAAACAGTGCCGCAAGATGTTCGACCGCGGTGGCTCTTCTCGCTTTTTAGCAGGCCTGCATCCCTCGGATAGATGCTACCCCTACGCGGTCTTTGTTAGTCCTTGGCCATTCACCCACAGCATTTTAGCGTTGGTAAATGAAGCGAACACTTGCGCTCGTAGTCCTCCCTCACTATATAACCGCAGTCTGAGTATTAACAATATTCCATTAGACGTGTCAGTTGCTATTACGTGTATGAAATATGAGTGTTTAAAGGGGCGAATCTATCCGTTAAATATGCAGAAGAAATCGGATTATTAGTCGCAAGTCTACAGCTTACAATAAAGTACAAGAACCCGATTGAGATTAGTTGCTCCTGCAGCTTATTACTTAATACACCATACAATCCTCGACTGGTCTGCTTGCTATTACTTCATATCTTTTTATCTATCTCTTTATCTACGACGACTTTCCCTTAAACACGGTATAAACAAAAAAATGCAGGAGCACTATGACAAGCATAAGTATCGGAGTACACCCAGGGTACCGACGACTATCCGCCGCCCTGTCGACAAGTAAGTCCGCGCGTTGGCTATCACAGCTATCGTAAAATCGAATTACTTATGCAAATGTAATGGCCCTCTCCTAGTATTGCGCAACCTCAACTGCACCCTAAATATTCAAGTAGACCATTTGAGATGGAGAAAACAAATTACCCTTACGCAACCTTCTACACCATTAAACAGACTTTTGCGAACAAGAACGCGGACAGGCATTGTCCGGCGTCTATCGAATGCTGCAGGTGCAAGCTCCACCCCACCGTGGTGGCGGCAGCTAGATATAACAAGTCGTACCGCAAAAATAAACATTATTAAACGACCTTGACTTAGACTATCTTAGGTACTTGTGGCAACGAGAGACGCAGGCACGCTCGCACACGCCATAATACATTACTTGCCATACGCCTCCATGGTACCATGGCATACCAGTACCAGCCGGGCTTTTACGAAGCAATGCGATCATACCGCCATCAAACGATCAGATTCTTATTAATTAGATATTCCACTGTCGTTCGTGGTTTTTATTTTCTCCACTCGATTTAGTTCTAACTCTCCGAATGCCGAACCGTTGACCTTCGCATGGTCATGGATTCCATATCAACATCGATTCATGCTCACATTCGCGCCTAAGAACTCTCATGATTCAAGAATATCGCAAAATCCACATCTTAATAGTTTTAATTAGTTCCGTTGCATTAGATCTACACTGGCCGAATGCTTTGGTCGATCTGGCACATTCGACGCGCGACTAATGGTGAGTTGTACTCGAAGGCATATGGAAACTTTTGTCGATTAACCTTTGCGCCTCGGGGGTAAAGATACGAGTTCCTCAGGGACTTTGATTGTACCTGCCCGAGTCCATGACCGCACGGATGTGTTTGGAATCGATTTGTTCCAAATTCTCGGACAGGTAAGGAAAAATGCAATCAACCGCTCAACTTGAACTTGGCGATGTAACGACGTAAAGATGTAACGATGTGGCAATGTACAATGCACGAACTGATGGATTTCTCGGCTTGACCCGAGGGTATTCTGTAATTTGCATTTGTTGCACAATCGACCGAGTGCTGATGTGTGACGTGTTCCTCTAAGTGACGAATTGTGTTGCAGAATGTTAGATAAATCACATCGTCAATGGAGAATGTGAGGATTGCGTAAGATAATCGATAGTGACAGTTTCTGGAACGACTTTCTAATGACGGATTCTAGTCGGTGGTCGGTTTAGCCTTGCGTGAAGGTTTTTCCCAAAATGATAGCAACACATGGGCGGGTTAGTCACGATTGTCGTTTTGTTTTCGGCTACATGAATGAGGGAACAGGTGTCTGCTCTCTTCTTTCCATGCAATCATACATCATAGTCGACGTCATGTTGAGAGTTGTATGTTGGGCAACATATGATAGCGGCAGACGACAGTAGGTAATTGTTTTGACGTCTACGTAATAGATAAATGCAACTTATTGTTTGCGAGTTTCCGTCGTGGGAAACAAGCGAATTTGACATGACCTTGATGATAGTAGTGAGGGAAGGACTAGCTTGGCTACAGTATGGGCCAAGGGCTTCCAACAATCATAACGAACATTCATGTTTACCAAGTTTGTCATACACTAATGACAATACCATAACAAATAGTCATAAATTGTTGCCAATGTCACAACAATGACAGCTGTCATCTATCCGCATTGGAGGCAGCATTCTGCACGAGGTTCTTTGAAAATTCCGCTCACGCTAATTGGATGTTGAATGCGTTCATTCATAAACCAATTACCCCCCGTCGTTTTCGTACCATCGTCAAATCCAACTGACACCTGTCAAGTTAAAATCTATATAAGACACATTATCAATACGAGGAAGAGACACTTTTGTGTCCAAAGTCTCCAGAGTCCAATTCGCACATTCAGTGAAGCCAGGTCATGTGAGACTCTATCGACAACAACAAACGAACTCTGTTCATCCATAATTTAATCTTATTCACTTCTATCTTATTTTGGTAGGAAGATAGTTGTTAAAATTCTTTATTACGTGGTTGTGACCTTTTTTCTGGTTTCACTTTAAAGCATCTTTGCTTCGTCGTGTGTAGTTGATGAATGGTGTTGGGTAATGTACAAGTGTCCGTCAGGTGAATAGGCTTCTGCGAGAAGGTTGTTAGCAGCTGGGCTTTCGAACGTTATTAGAATTATTTTTTGGTAAAACACTTAAGAAGTGTTTATGAAAGGTCATCGGAACGTCGTACCATGCTACTTGTGAGTGTCAATGATAGTGACTTGAATGGAAAGTGTTTTGTGATTGAAGGAAACGCCTGACTTCGCTTAGAATGAATGACAATGTACGATTGATGATTGACAGATTGACAGTCGATGTACAGGAAATTCGTTCATAATTTATAGAAATTTTGGCACGTCTTCTCAAAATTTTACAACGTCTTCTCAAGATTTGGCCAATAAAAAAAACTTGCTGATTGATCGAAAGCATCATTCAATGCTTCAATCACAGAGAAAAGTTTAGTAAACACGTTCTTTTGAAGACAGGAAGGGGAGTTTAAAGGAAGCCTATTGTTGTCATATTGTTCTCCAGTTCTTTTAACTTCCCAGTGGGAAGTTATTGTAATGGAACTGATTTTGCGAATTCCATATTTTGAGGGTTTCAAGGTCAACAGAATCCAAATCCAAAATTTATATAGAGATGTCTGTGTGTTTATGTACATGTTGTGCGTAACTGCGTATGTACATATGTGCGTATGTGCCTATTAAAAAATAGGCCAAAAAACAACACACGGTGTTCCCATGCCTTCCAAGCTTTGATTACGGTGATCGGACAACAACAAATACGTGTGAGATTGCTCAGACATTGTTGTGGTTGGGTAAGGAAACGCACACTCATGAGCTGCTCGTGAGTTAGCACTATCCAACGAGTAATTATTAAACGCACGCGCTAATTAGATGTCAGCATTATGATGTTGGTTTACGAACAGGATTGTTTGTGCATTTATGGAAACTCACCCCTGTGCGCACTTCATATGTTCATTAAAGAGAATGCACACTTATGTGCACTCTATAGGGTGGGTTCTGTTTAACGAACATGTGAAGTGCGCACATAGCGTGAGTTTCCATAAATGCACACACTCGCGTTCGTGAGCTAAAATGAGTTGATTTACTGCTCGGGAATTGTTTGCAAAATGATAAAACATGGAAACATTCTACTTTGGCCATTTTCATTATTCTCCATTTTTATAATATTTTAGGCTAGGATGGCTTCATTGTCTATAAAGTCTAAATTGGAAACTTACAGCAATCGAAATTGCACACGCACGTGAGCAGCTTATGAGCAATAGAGCAATGTGCGCACATGTGTGTGCGTTTCCTTACCCTGGGTTTCATGGAGCGACAGCAAATAGGCGGCTTGATGCCAACAACACGCGGTGTTTCCAAGCTAGAACTAAAGATGACATTGATAAGTACTGACCGCGCCCATTTTCACCTATTATTCGTCTAAGAATCCTGCTGCAGCTAACAAAAAGAGCGAATGACCTTGAAACACCTGAACAGATCTTCACAAATTGTAGTTAAAAACCATTTCGATCACATTAGCTTGCAAAAAAAAAAGGCATCATAATCGGTCCATTCGTTCAGGAGTTACGATGCCACAGACAGACACACAGACACCTTAAACCTATAGCACCCCTTTTTTGCGTCGGGGGTTAAAAAAAAAATGAAACTAAAGCGACTGGGAAGTTAGTCGTGTGGGCCTTGCGAGTCGCACTTAGAGCACTTTTTTTTTTTGTACTTAGAAAACAATTACCAGCCCCCCGGCAGCTGACCTCTTCGTGGTGGGGGCGGGCAACAGGTTTGGGGTGTGTGAATTGATTTTCGTACAGCTCAAACCTGGCTAACGATGCGCAAGCGGCAGTGGGGATACTCATAAGTCCCAGGCTGGCAGACAGTGAATCGGAGTGGATACCATTAGGAGGGAGAGTCGCGATCTTAAAACTCAAGCTTAAAAGATCAACTTTGGCTCTGGTGCAGGTGTATGTAGCGAATCTAGAGTCAGAGTATGTGACTTTCCTGGATGAAGTTGATGCTGCCCTTTAGAGGGTGGTTGAGATGGATTCCTTTATCCTAATGGGTGACTTCAACATCCACAAGGGTGTGGATGTAACGACACGGGGGAGTGTGCCTGGGAGGAGTGGTGATTCTCATCAAAACGCGAACGGAGAGAGGTTGTTGGATTTTTGCTGTGCAAATGGCATGTCCATTATGAAGACCTTCATTTCGCACAAAGACGATATACGTGGTATCATCGGAGTCTTCAACAGAAATCGTTGATAGATTTCTTTGTGGTACCATCGTGAGTGAAACGGATGGTTTGGGACGTTCGTGTGTTGAGAGGGGCTGAACTGACCGACCTATAGTCTTGAGTTGGGCGGAGAATAGTTCAACGGTGGAAGAAATCATTTTAGCGACTGAATCGCTAACAGTTGGCAATGAGTAAAGAGCGAGTATTATGGCTCTCTCGTGCCATTAAGGTGGCCTGGGAATGCGGTGAGACACCTAGCGATTGGCAGACTGGGGTGATGGTCCCTCTTTTCTAAAAGGAGGATGAAAAAAGAGTGCTCCAACTATAGGGGCACATCTCTTTTAAGTGTCCCCGGTAAAGTCTACGCGGAGGATAGGGAATGAACAGTGCGGGTTTCGTCACGGCAGAAGTACAACCGACCAGCTTGTCACTCTAAGAATAGTACTCGAGAAGGCTTGGGAGTACGCCAAACCGATATAGAGCTGCTTTGTAGATTTGAAAAAGCGTATGACCGAGTTCCTCGAGGTAAACTCTGGAGTGTTCTGCAAGAGTATGGGATTGATGGTCCTCTGTTGAGGGCCATTCAGTCTCTATACACAAACTGTAGCAGCTGCTTTCGGGTTAACAGTAATACATCAACACCTTTCACCGTGGGCGTTGGACTTCACCAAGGGTGCGTCTTGTCACCTCTCCATTTCATTTTATACATATATGGACTGCATGTTGCAGTGCAGTCGAGGCGAGGAGTGTTTCACATTGGGAGAGTTGAGGATAAGCCATCTCCTTTTTGCAGATGACTTAGTTGTCCTCATATCCTCTAGTTTGTGGCCGTATGTGCTGATGCTGGAATGAGGTTTAACGTAGATAAATCCAGAACACCTGTCCAATGCACTTCACATATTAGTGGAGTCCCATTGAAGCAGGTGGAGAAGTTTAAGTATCTCGGGGTCTTCTTCACGAGTGATGGGAGAAGTAATACTGAGCTTTCCTGCAGGATTAGCCAAGCTGGATCAATTTTGTAACAGCTTGGAAGATCTGTAATCAGGAAGACCGAGCTTAGCGTCAAAGTGAAGTCAGCCATTTTTAACTCAGTATTTGTTTCAACTCTCACCTATGGTCATGAAATTCGGGTATTGACCGAAAGAATAAGGTCGCCATCATCACGATTTCCGAAGCGTGCCTTGGATGCAATACCATCAGGCAGACGACCGCTTGGCAGACCCAGGACGAGGTGGTTGGACCAACTCCAAAAACTCGCCTGGGTTCGCTTGGGCATAGCTCCTGATTAGTTAGAGTCAATGGCGGGATATCGAGTGGCCTGGAGATCCCGCGTGTGCGCATTACCCCCGCGAGCCTTTTAGGGGAACTTGCGGGCCGCTGAAAATGTATGTATGTATGTTAAGCAATCACCTTATAATTATCTTCACCAAAACGAAAAGTAACATTCCAAATGTGCAATATGTTGTCCTAGTATTAAAAACAAAAATTGTCTACCACTGCCATCAATGGTATCTTAAGCCGCTTCAGAACCTTGAGTACTCTTCTAAAATAGTCAAATGATATCACTCTAACCATCCAATCCTTCGCAGACTTGATTCACAACATCACGCTAATGAAGTGTACTGAAGAACGGTAGCTTTAAATCAGTTTCCATCAAAGAAACCAACGATCGCACCATCTCACAACCAAAAACTAGCATTCCAATTAGGATTGTGTTACCTGCAAGCGATTCAACACCTCACCACAAAGTCCATTGAGTGATATATCATAAAACTTCTTTCATTTCTGCTTATTCATATAAACGGTCAGTAGTACTATATACTAGATATCAGCGCGACATAACCAGCAAACAAAAGGGTAAAGCAAAAAAAAATAAAAATCGGATAGAAGCTCAAATTGAATGCCTACAGCGTTTTTAATCGCCTCTGGGGATTCACTCATCAGTATCAATGACGACTGATTTGTTTCTCCTTTAGGATAAGTGTGAATGTTTTGCAATAGACATGCAAATCATGACACATTAGGCAGCAGATTATTATATCACGCGAGCTATAAGTTTGGACGCTTCCTTTTCGCAATTCAATCATTGAAATTTCTTTCATTCGACGTAGACCCTGAGGGATATGATATATGATATTCACACTTATAATGTCTATGTATATATCCAGTCATACGTGCTGTCCATATTGCAACTATGAGTCGGAGGAGGTGAGGAATGAAAAGCGGATCCCAATCACTAATTTTGTAGTTCACGAAATCATACCTATTGCATGTAAGCAAGTAAAACTTGCCGGTGACTTGCTGTCGTTGGCTGTCGGCACTACCAGGGGTTTTTTGGTCAATCATCACGAATACACACTCGTTCATATTTGTGTCGAAGTGGTTTATTAACTGGGTGTACAACACAATAACTAGATGTAAATGTGGATTATGTAGTTGCTGTCTCACTAGATATTATGTCTTCAACCTGTGTATCTGCCTTTTGGCCAAGTTTTAGCTCGTAATACATGCCTGCATATATGGCTGTTGGGTGTGCATGATTTTGGGTTTCAGGTGCTAAATTTAACACTCATTAAAGCAAGTGTAATTGAGAGGTAATTTGAGTGCCAGTTCGCTACTCAACTCTTTTGTCTCGCTATTGATTTTACCCTTTGGTTGGTGGATATAATTTGATTTTCGTCACATATTTCAATGCCCATGCACTTGTTGGATGGTGAGTAGCCTGACCTATTATCTAAGGTATCAACACCATTTTATTCCGAGCGAATTAATTAAATGCATCGTAACCTTTCCCACGACTTACTTATGCAAAATAATAAAATTTGCAAAAGTCCTAAGACATGATGCCAATTTCGTATGGCATTCCTATTATTCAAGTTGACCTACCGTAATTATACAACAGATCCAAGCCTTAAACGATTACCACATTCACCAGCGTCGTTTGTTTATTCATTAAAAGGCCACGAAACACACATTTAACAATTACACAAAACAAACAAAAAGAAGAAAGAAAACAAAATGTTGCATTTTATTAAGTAAATAGTCACACATGTTGTGCAAAAAAAAGGCAACAATAACTCCACACCTCGACCGCAATAGCTTGAAGAAATGGAGTGAAATGAACACAACTGAAAGTGCTCTTGTCAGTAATAAATAGGCTTTCTTCAAGTTAAGTATCATTAGGAGTAAAAATATTTCAATTAGGTCCGAAGGAAATCGTCTTTAACAAATATTTAGTATTTTCACAATTCCAGCTCTTGAAGTGGGATAACAAAAGGTACTCGGACTCTCGGGTGCATGAGATTAAATAGTCAAGTTGCATGTGTTGCGATAGGCTTTGTCTCCCATAGAAATTTTCTTTAAGTAAATTAACCGCGAAGCCACCTGGGTTCGCATCTGCTCTTATTCAATTTTCTCTGCCACTGAATTAACAATTTAATTAATGACCGACTTGTGGAGGAAGCTTTTATCTGTTTGTTATATAATACACATGATTCCACGTGGCCCCAGTTGCCCTAGATAGGGAGGGGCCCAAGGCACATGTGTATATTTGGCCAGTTTCTGTATTGAATTAACTATTCCATAATTAGTGCATTTACATATATACATAATACGAGAACCTGTGCTCTACTATGTCATCTAAGCCATAGACTCTTGTTAGATTTCCATGAACATTCTTTTACCTTCATCTTCAGAACAGAGGACAATCCGAGACAAACGAATACACAAATCCCATTTACATATTTGATAAGCTCGCGTGAGTTCAATTAATAATTCTCCGCTCTTCGTCTATTCATTCATAGAGATACGAAGGCGCGCTAGGAAGAAAAAATTAACCGAAAACGTCCGGAAACAATAAATCGTAAGATGAACATCGAACAATCGCAAATTGATCCAGTATATCGGCAGATCGGATTATTTGTCGTGCAAAGGCGCGTGCAGAAAAGAAATCGCTTCTTCTCAGTACCTGAGAAACATACTCGTGGATAGGAATATAAATAAATCGAACAACATGCTTACTGTGCTTAAAAGCAGTCGTGTTCTGCGGTTATGTGATTGAAATTGGCGCGCCAAAAACTTGATTCGGTTACCTAGATGGATTGCTATAGATACATTTCATTTAAGAAGATATGGAATTGTTTATGAATTAGATTTGAATTAGGAGACAGAAGCTGGATATAATAAATCATCCAATCAGTAGCTGAGATACATTAATATGTGACCGTTTCAGTCACGGCTAGACTTCAAGACGCGTGATTATGGTTTGAAAAAAGGTACGATCTGAAAGGTGGTAGTCGATCAAAAGGGTATGGTTTCGGTGGGTCTTTATCAACATCAATTGACGATTAATACAGCGTATATGGTTGAATGGATGGAGTGATCGGAAAGCACAGCCTCCACGATACAACAACAGATAACGGCTTCCGACTCGATGACTTTGCGACAGCTCGTAATGCGGTGATAAGTAGCATAAGATTCCCTCGCAAGCGAATCCACACAGCAACCTGGCGATCTCCGGACAGTCGAACCGCCAACCAAATCGACCATGTGCTCATTGACGCAAGGCACTCATCAAACATCTTGGATGTGCGAACATTCAGAGGGGCAAATGTCGACTCTGACCACTTTCTCGTAGCAGCAAGATTCAGAGCTCGACTGTCCAATGTCAGAAAGCTGCACCAGCCCATCAGGAGGAGGTTCGACATTGGGCGCCTGAGCACACCGGAGGTTGCCAGAGTCTACAGGGAGCAGCTGAGCGAAAGACTCTACGGTATGCCTACGTCGAACACAAATGCCAATAATATGTGGCTACATTGCCGGTCAGCCATTCAGGAAGTAGCTGAAACCACCTTAGGATACCTACCACCCCCGACAAGAAACCCGTGGTATGATGGCGAGTGTGAGCAGAAAAGGGCAGCAACCGACGAGGCGTACCAAAAGGCGCTGCAGAGGAAAACCAGGGCAGCGCAAGAAGAGTACCGAGCCAGAAGAAGGGAGGAGAAAAAACTACTGCGACAAAAGAAAAGAATCGAGGAGTCTAGGGATAAACATAAAATACGAGCCTTTTACAAGAAAGCCAAAGGCCTTGCAGGAGGCTTCAAGAAGGGCACCCTGGCTCTTCGAAACTGCCAGGGTAATCTTGTCACCGACCCGCAGGAAATAGTGGATGTATTTAAGCAGCACTTCCAGCAGCTGCTTAACGAGCATGACCAAGAGAGAGTGGTAGGGACCGAGGAAGTCCCAACTCCAGCCGCTGAAGTAGTCCTCCCACCCAGCATAGAAGAAATCGGCACAGCTATTCAGAAGCTGAAGAACAACAAGGCCGCAGGCTCAGATGGCCTGCCATCAGAGCTTTTCAAGGCCGGCAGCGATGTTCTGGTAGGGAGCATGCACCAGATCATCTGCAGAATTTGGGAAGATGAAAACATGCCCGACGACTGGAATACCAGCTCTATATGCCCCATCCACAAAAAAAGGCGACCCTACCTCTTCAAAGAGCTATAGAGGTATGTGCCTGCTCAATGTCGCATACAAGATCCTGTCCAGCGTATTGTGTGAACGTCTAAAACCATTTTGCACCGCACTAATCGGCAGCTACCAGTGCGGCTTCCGGCCCGGCAAATCAACTATAGACCAAATTTTCACACTTCGACAAATCCTGGAAAAGACCAAGCCGCATACGACAGCATTCATCGTGAAGAACTGTTTGGGGCGATGGCCGAATTCGGGATCCCAGTAAAACTGATCCAGTTGTGTCGCGCCACGCTAAAAAACACGCGATGCACCGTGCAGCTCGGTTCTAGGACCTCGGAACCATTCGAAACATGCACCGGATTTCGGCAAGGAGATGCGCTGTCATGTGACTTCTTCAACCTGGTGCTGGAGCAGATAGTGCGACGGGCAGGCGTCAACAGGGAAGGCACTATCTTTTACAAGTCCATCCAGCTGCTAGGATACGCGGATGATATCGACATCATCGCGTGTTCTCGCCGTGGCATTGTGGAAGCATTGACGGTGATTGAAGAACAGGCGAAACGACATGGTCTTAAGATCAATGAGGACAAAACGAAATACATGCTGTCAAGCAAAAATCAATCCGTCGCTCACCACCTGGGACAAAATATAACAATTGACAGTTACAATTTCGTGGTAGTTAAGGTGTTTGCCTACCTCGGGGCAAACGTAAATTCCACAAATGACATCACAGTGGAGATCCGGCATAGAATCGCCCTTGGCAATCGCTGCTACTTCGGCTTGTCCAAACAACTGGGGTCAAAACTCCTCACTCGAAAGACCAAAGTCATGCTTTACAAAACGCTCATTCTGCCAGTCTTGCTGTACGGAGCCGAAAGCTGGACGATAAGCAGGACAGCGGAGCTGATCTTGGGTTCTTTCGAAAGAAAAATTCTGCGCCGGATATTTGGTCCTGTCTGTGAGGAAGGTGAATGGAGAAGAAGACACAACGAACTCTACGAGCTGTACCAAGATGTGGATGTAGTCCGGAAGGCAAGGATACGTCGACTACACTGGCTCGGCCACATCGAGCGCATGGACATCAACGCTCCAGCTTAGAGGGTCTTCGACTCCGAGCCTCCTGGTTCGAGAAGAAGAGGAAGACCGAACCTCCGGTATAAAGACCAAGTAATCGCGGATGTAAGACATCTTGGTCTTGACAACTGGAAGCAGCGTGCCCGGGACCGTCAATGATGGAAGGCAGCTATAGCTCAGGCTCAGATCCTCCATGGATCGCTGGCCTGATAAGTAAGTAAGTAAGTAATATGGTTGAATTCTACGGCGTTTAACGAGAGTCCAGGTGTTGTTTTTCGGAAGAGATTGGAGACTGTTTATTTCGCGAATTTAACCTCCGGCTGGTTAGTATTCATCAGACGTCTCCAAATAAGTCCAAGACGCAAAGATCGATCTTCTCGCCATGACAGCTTACGCGTATTGATCGAGGCCCTAAACCCCATAAAAGCTCAAAATAAACAGAGCAGTTCATCAAAATGCTTTCTTAAAGGACAGTTCATTCATACACAACAGGAAATTGATTTCAAGCTAATTGATGGCCTTTGTGTTCACAGAGCCTCAGGATATTCTCAAATGGATCATTTCCACCAAAACGTTTTGTTTTCAAGTCAAAACAGTAATTTCCATCCATTCACCCTCAGGCACAACTGTCCCACATGCATGCAATTACGCACAGTGAAGCTGTCAAGTTCGTCTCCTTCATTACCGCCACTATACCGCTAATTAACATTTATTTCTATAAACTGTTGTTCAACCACTTGCCACCTGGCACAAGAACTGCCAAATAAATTCGACAACGTTAGAATCCAGAACTCGACCATAAACTCGTATGTAAATCATCCACAAGCCAGTCTATCTCGATTGATTGCATAATCCTCTCACTAAAATACACGTGTCTACATCCAAACTCACAATCCCTGCCATCTGCCATCTATCTCCCGAATAACTGAATCAACATTGACCATTTCAGCATCCCATCAATCACAGAACTTGGTGCCGTCCAGTTTCACGCTTAAGTTTCATCTCGAAACGTCGGAAGGCACCTGTCTAGTGGTGATTTCATTGATCCCAAAAAGCTAATTGAATTCTATACCCACGACACATGTGTCCACAAAAAAAGTGACTGCCATTCGACCATTCGACCATGTCTCTTTGACTACGAGTATAGAACAATCGAGGTGACGACGGTTCGTCTGCCTTAAGTGCTGAAACTCTTCGGTCCGCGTCGTCCACGGACTGGTTTGACAGCCAAAACGATGGGCTCAGTAGTGTTAATTTATGTATGATCAAACTTTCAGATTGGTTATTCATAGATACTAAATGGCAGTTGCTTGGGTTATTTTTAATGGCTGCCGGTGGATAAGCTGGCGAGTTTGAGGATTAAGAAGTTCGTATTAATTCAATGGCACTAGAATGATTCTTAGTTAGATGATCGTTGGCGGTGCTCTTGTCACGTAGTCGAGCTTGTTTATGCTTATGGCAATAGAATGCACTCGATTTTCCATAAATCAACGATAAGGAGTGCCTGTGAACCAATTGGCTACTGGGAAGTCTTGCGTCAATTGTTACTATTCTATCGGTGGCGAATATGAAGTAGACGGTGTTTGACTTGCATGGGAGGTACTTGATTGATATTAGATATATGGATCATTTGCGGTGTTAAACAAGCAATAGTGACGACATTGGGACATGACTTGCGTGTGAGTGCTTTTTGGATTGTTCTCTATTTTTCATAAGCGACTGTTTAGAAATTAGCAACTTAAGGCTATAATGAAAGTACCTGTATTAGGCCATTCAAAAAGTGTGTGTGTTCTTTTTTGAATGACTTCTAGCAGACGTACCTATGTCATGACCTTTTCATCATGTTGCGGAAGACTTTTTACTGACTGATAGGTTGTTCAAATCCACGTAGCAAGCTGCTTAATGGATGATGGGATTTTCTCAGAGAATTGGAACAATGATACTAAGAAGGTCTAAAGAATCACCCACCGTCCGCAATTCTAGTCAAGAACGCGACAATAGGTTTGAGCTTTTTCGTAAGCTTGTGTCGACTGGACGTCTAAATTGTCAGTGTACCAGATTTCATCACACCAAAGAAAGACATGGTCTGACAATGTCAGACACTTCTTCGACGGTCTCTGACATATGTGTGGAGCTGGACCTCAACCAACAAGCGACTCCTTTGCGTCCACGGTGTGGCGGACGAGAGTTGAGCAAAAAATGACTCTAGAGACTGACGTGTCTCGGCATTACAGGCGCAATGTCAACTTGCACCACGGCATCCCAAGAAGCACTGATTGGACTTACTCCACTGCACTGCATTGCGTAGTGCAATAAGAATTATTCGGTCGGGAACAGGCCTACCAAGAAGACATATGGGCCACATGTCTATCCTGCACCATCCTCCTGACCTGGATATGATTACCACGACCTCGGACGCATTAAAACACACCTTCACTTTTGACAAGAGATTTGAGATACTGAGCCCAAGCCGCACAGCTTGGGAAGCCGGTGATCACTTGTTCAACGTTAAGGGGCTTAGGTGGTACACTGATGGCTCCAAGATTGTTTCTGGCAATGGCGCCGGCATCTTTGAATCAAATCGGAAGAATTCGAAGGCCCTAACAATGAGTCCTAGCATCTACCAAGCAGAATTATATCCCATGCTCACATGCGTCAATCTAGGCGTAGAGACTGGCATAAGAGGAGTAACCATCAATGTATTCTCTGATAGCCAAGCAGCGCTTAAAGAGCTGAGTTCGTACAGTACGAACTCAAAAACCATTAAGGAATGCCATGATGCCCTACAAGACCTAGCCAAAAAGAAACAGGGCCAAGCTCTGGAGGGTGCCAGAGCACAAAGGTATTAAGAAAAATGAAATCGCCGATTAACTCGCCAGGAAAGATTCCAGCGAAAGGTACATAGGCTCTGAACATTTCTGCGACATTCCCAAGTCTAAGATTAACTTCTTCTTAGACATGTGGGAAACATCGCAACACCTGTCCTTTTGGAACAGCGTTCAGGAGGTTCGCCGATCGAAACGATGTATACGGCCTCTGAACAAACACTTAAAAGAGTAGATATCAGACTGACGGGACACTGCGGTCTGAGATATCATCTCAACCAAATGAGGCTCTCGTCTGAAACTGAGTGTCGACTCTGTCCTGATGACGAAGAGACGACAGAGCACATACAGTGTGATTGTGCTGCTCTATGCCATCTCAGGAAGCGTATCCTTCTCAGTGGAATTATGACTCCTGAGGAGATCATCTGGGCTTCTACGAGAAGCATTCTCAACTTCGTTAGTTGGAGAAACTCATCGGTTAATCGGCTAGTAGACACAATAGATCTATAAAAATCGCAGGACCTCATGCTATTTTTTATCATTAACCCCTTTAACCACGCCGTGGCGCAGTGGTTAGTGTGTTGGACTCAGACGCACGATGAGCGAGTTCGGATCCCGATAACACTGACGCCATCGAATGTTTATTTCGCGGCGTTCCCCCTCGACGGGGAACTGGCAAAACCCGCCGTAGTATACTTGCCGTGAAAAAGCTCGACTCACGCCGTTCGAAATCGGAATTAAACCGTAGGTCCCTTTCCCTTGTATGAAAAATAAATCACACACAACATGGGTGATTGAGAGAAGCTTGGCTCTGGTCCTTCATGGGCTGTAACGCCATCAAAGAAGAAGAAGAACCCCTTTAAAAAACAAAAAAAAAAAAAAAAAGGAAAATAAAAATGAGGTCTAGGTGCGACCCGCAAGGTCCATACGACTAGCTTCCCAGTGGGAAAAATGAAAACACCCCCGATCCCCGACGCAAAAGAGGTGTCTGTATGACTGTGTATTTGTCTATGGCCTCCTAGCTCCTTAAACGAATGGACCGATTATGACGCTTTTTTTTTTTTGAAAACTAACGTGATCGAGATGGTTCATCATTTGTTAGCTGCGGTAGGGTTCTTAGATAGATAGGATAAGAGGGTGGGACAGAGTCGCCTAAGCACTGCGGCCACGAGTGGGCCTATTGTGATGTCCCCCACTTATGGTTCACTCAGAAAACCTGAGTTCGTGATAAAACTTAGTATGCGTTTGAGTGAGCCAGCAGCGATTTCTTCTGCTTCAAGATAATACTTGCCTAGGTGACGATGACGTGTACTGACCAGGCAGTTACAGTGGCATAGTATGTGCTCTACTGTTTCTTCGTCTTCATTACACATTCGGCAATTGTCATCTTGTATGATGCCCATTGTTTTGAGGTGTTTATTATCTGGGCAGTGTCCAGTAAGGAAACTGTGATTAAACGAATCTGACTCCTCGAAAGCATGAGAAGTTGTTTCATTCTTTTGAGGGATGTAGTTGGGAGGAACAACTTGGCTTGTGTACTACCTTTCATTTGTAACCAGTAGTGATCCGTCATGTTCCTCAGCCAATTGTTTATGCAGCATTTGGTGGTGCTGATGGGTATGTCGCAGAAAGGCCGTGGCATCATAAATGGTGATGCAGAGCCTTTCCTTGTTAGGAGGTCCGCCCTTTCGTTGCCTGTATGGCCGCTGTGTCCAGGTATCCAAATGAGATGAACTCTGTTTGTGCTGGCCAGCTGGTGAAGTAGCTGTAGGCAGTCCCATACCAGTTTGGAGGTGATTTCATAGCTCTTTAGGGCTAGAAGTGCAGCCTTGCTGTCAGAGAGAATGTAAATGTTTTTGTTAAGTATATTTCTGTTTATATTTTCTCTGAGGTAGAGTTCTATAGCAAATATCTCTGCTTGAAAAACGGAGTTATATCTGTCCATGCCTGCGTAGATGCATGTGTCTGTATTTGCTCCGTATACTCCAGCCCCAACGCATTCGTTCGTTTTGGAGCCATCTGTGTACCACACGTAGGATCCACGATTGAGGGGGGTCTATCCTGTTCCCAGTTTTGTCGGATGGGGAATGTGACCTTGTAGTGTTGGCTGAAGTTGTACCTTTAGGATTTCATGTCTGTTTATTTCGGTAAGGATATCAGGGTGAGAGAGCTTACGGTTAGAGTCATCCTCCACGATCAGTCCAAGGGCGAAGACTATTGCTTCTTTCTTCAGTTGGAGATGAAGAGGTGGCAGGTCTGTTATGACTTCTAGTGCTGCTGTGGGGGTTGATCTCATGGCCCTGGTGATAGAGATGCAAGCTAGTCTTTGCAGTTTGTTGAGCTTGGCTTGCACTGATACTTGTTTTGTCTTGTGCCACCAGACGGGCGCAGCATATGTACGAATCAGTCTGGTGATTGCTATATATAGCCAGCGGGTAGGGTTCTTAGACGAATTACAATTAGACAATAAGAAACAATTACCCATTATTGTTTCTCGTCCGATCACCGCAATCAACCAGCATCGGGCGCGGTTAGTTCTTAAATGGGGGACCGTTTGGGAACACCGCGTGTTAGTAATATTTTTAATTATTTAATTTCTAACAAAAAACGGCTATACTAATTTTGCCGAAAACTTACTCAGATCTAAGTTACGTAATTATGTGTGAACTGGATCCAATCTCATGTCAATATCATTTTTAGTTCTCGAGACTATCGAGGCGGAGTTTCCGGTACGCACGTGCGCACATACGTACATAGACGCACATATAAATCTCTATAAAAAACATGGATTTGAATTATGGTGACCTTGAAACGTGTCAAAATTTGGAATTCGCAATATCGGCCCCATTACAATAACCTCCCACTGGAAAGATGAAAAAAAAGCAAGAGACTCCAGCCAGCACGATCTTTTGTTTGCCGTCTCCAGTCATGCACACCTTCTCGACTTGTATGCGCCATTTGAGTCGAGGGCGTTCTTTGTTGCCTTGTCCCAATGACGATGGAAAATTCTCGCTGCTCCATTAAGGTCGATAACGAACTTACAGAGACCTTCAATGTCAAAAAAGGTTTTAGGCAAGGCCACGCGCTATCATGTGACATCATACTTGAGAGGGGTCTTCAATGAGGCATTTGCTGGCATTGAAGTGGAGGCGGCTAAAATGGGTCTTTTGGTTAACAAAAAAAAAAAAGCGCACAACACTGACGTCTCGGCCAAAACGTCACAATTGGCAGCTACAAATTCGAAGTGGTCAAGGAATTCGCTTATGTTGGCTCACTAGTAGCGACAACAACACCAGCCCTGAGATCAAACGCCGAATCACTCTTGCCAACCGCTGCTTCTTTGGGCGCAAGAGGCAGTTGAGAAGTAGAGCCCTCTCTCGAAAGACCAAAGTTGCGCTGTATAAAGCCTTAATCATCCCGGTCCTTTTCTATGGCCCAGAAGCCTGGACTTTAACGAAAGCGGATGAGAAGGACCCAATAGTAACTTGATCTTCCTGCTGGACTATTAGCCAAAAAAGCAAGATGAAAATAGGTTAACCACAATAGCAACATTTCGGCCATATACTTTTAGTTTCTGTCCCTTACATGACATAGGGGCTTCCAATTGCATTAATCACTACTTTCCTATCACTACATTCAACCAAGCTTCAGTAGGAAAGTGTAGGAGCTTAACGACCTTTACTTACTTAGTAAAGGTTGGACCTCAACCACCAAACTTCTCCAGCTGGTACGGTCTTCTGCCAGCTGTTTCCAGAGACGCACTCCCAGTTGGTTAATGCCCCCTTCGTTCTAAGTTTTGGTTGGGCCTGTTAATGGATTTCTCAAGCTCCTCTCCAAACCGTATCCAGTCCGTCCTTCTCGGATTCCGTCTAGGTTGCAAGGAAGAGATCCCACAATCTAATCGGAATTCGATATATTTATGTTCCGACAGCGTAGATTCAGGCAAGACTCGCCAGTTAGTGATGTCATTCACATATCTGTTGTGTAGGGTCAATCACCTCCTGTCGTCTTGTCGGAAAAAACGTTGGTTGAGAGCCAACATTGTTGATGGTAAGGTCAGACGAGAGAATGAAGTCTAGAAGACGGTCCCCTCTTGTGTTACACTTGTTGCTGCCCCAAGCAGTGTTTTAGGCATTAGCATCGCAACACAAGATGAGACCAATCTTTCTGGCTTCACAGTACTATACGAGTGCAGAGACTTCCTTCGGCAGTGGAGGTAGTAACGAATAATAGGGAAAGTAGGTGTTCTCTTGCTCCGTGCGTTTTATAGCCTACTCTAGCAGCCACCAGATCTTGTCCACAAAAGTGCCCAAGTTTGGTTGCCGATAGTGTGTTCGATATGATGAGGCCGACTCTAGGCCTTTCGGATCGCTCATCATAAAGAATCGTAGCATCAAGGACACATAGGCGTTTATTCCACACCCACGGTTCTTGAATGGATATAACGTGATGATTTGTACTACTGCATGCAGCTCTACTACTTAAAAGCGCAGTAGCAGCCTTCCAATGCTGTAGTATGATCTGGATAAAAACTATCTTGACCTTTTCAGAGGAGATGGCCGCCTCTTTATAAGAGAGCTGCTTCTCTCGACTCCTTATCACTTGGGTCTCCTCCTCTTCGGAAGCCGGTTTGGGACAGCCTTACCAGTTCGAGGACTGCTAGGACCTGTAACGACTTCGCCTTCTGCGTGCGGAGTCTGCCTGTCAGCCCCGCCACCTTTTTTGGCGGCTGCGCCGGCCGTAACAGGTACCTGGATGCTTCCGGCTTCGTCATTACGGGAACTGATCACGCTCTTACTGGGTAGTTGAACCTTCCCAGTAAGAGGAAGAGAGTGGGAGGCGTATGCCGAAAGTGCAGACATGCTTACGCCTCCTTCTGCAGCCTTTCCCAACCGCCGACGCTTCCGCGCTGCGCACCTTCGAGAGAGGGGTGGAGCTCAGGAAGGAGGGTCGGATCGATTTCGGTACGAGATACCTCCGTCGACCTAACTCTCTTAACTGGTTCCCCCAGAGATTTAGCCTCGATCATTATGCCTTCGGCTTTACCTCTACTTTTTTGGCGCTTAGCAGTGCATTCAGCAGTACGTCCCAATTCTGGGGCGCGTTCCACTTTTGCGGTTGGTGTCGCCTCCGCTGGATGCACCGCTCATGCTCAGTCGGATCAGGTGGTCAGACAATGAGCCGCAGGAGCCGGTGTCGTTCCGGGCAGCCGTAGGGTTAAAAATGAATCCTTGCCCCGGCCGCGATCAAAGAGATCGCGGGTGGATTTCCGCTGCTGCGGGCACAACCTGAAGTACACAATTCCTTTGGTTTGTCTATTCATTTTTGGGTCTTCGAGTCTTATTTCGAGGTCTATAACCTCTTAAGCCTCCCGCCACGACAAGGCGCCCGAAGAAGGGAGGTAGGAGGATTGACCGACAGCCCATTTTTGGTACACCAATCATCGATCACATCTAGCGATGCCTGTGCTTTGAGATGGACAGTCGCTAAGCATGAGCCGACAGAAAGAACGGCGACATCATCCGCAAGGGCCTGGGCATAGATTTCAGAGGTATTGAGAGCATCAAGCAGAGAGTCGACCACTATGCACCATAACAGCGGAGACAGGATGCCACCTTATGGGCAGCCCCTGTTTAGGCAGGTTGGCATACCGCCTGTAATGCCAAGTCACGCTAGTCTCTGGAGGCGTTGAAGCTTAACGATTACCGTTTTTTGCTCAGCTTTGATCCTTGGACGGATCATAGGTCTTACTATCGCGGTATATAGCCAGTGGATTACCTTTGGCTTAAGTCCCTAGGTTTTACCCTAAGCGCAGTTACGGTTACGGCTTACTAGGCCGTGGCCCAACCGACTTCGTCATTCCTCGTCTGTAATTTCCAGAGGAAATCTCCAGATGGTACCACGAGGAGGTAGGAACGGGACTTACTAACAGTGCCGCAACATGTTAGACTGCGGTGGCTCTTCTCGCATTTAAGCAGGCCAATATACGTCGGATAGATGCTACTCCTACGAGGCCTTTATGAGTCCTTTGTCATCCAATAAGACAAGGATGTTCCCAATGCGCTAAATTAGCGTTCATCCTACAAGAGACTTGACCAGATGAGTAGATTGGCATATACAACGGCCACTAGAACGCTGTGGTAGAGGCTAAGTAGATAGCCTCACAATATGCACGATCCAAGTCCAAGAAGTCCGTTCTATGGATTTCGCTCTAGTTGACTTAAGATCGGGCCTTTATAGTGCAAAGTAGGGACTATCACAGTAATAAGTTCATATTTATACCAAAACTAAGGACAGTGATGCACTGAACGGAAGACGCAGTGTCACAGGCGACAGTCCAATGATCACTGCATTCTGATCGTCTTCTCAAAAGTGCATACAACCAATTGGTCGACTTGGTAAGAATGATTACCGAGTTGGAAAATCAAAGAACTCACTCAAAAGAGACTCAACTCAAACCGGTCTTCACTTGCATTTAAGCTTACGATCACCCTGGGCTTTGAGCCTTTTCGCCCCTTACCCTTCAGCCAGCCATAAAACCACCTTCTGACCATTAAAGCTAATTGTAAGAGTTATCACTTTTAAGCGATTTGCTTTTTCTGCAACCACCTGCCAGCCAACTCTCAGCCAACTCGACTCTCAAGTCAAGCTTTGGGTTCATTCGTTCATTCGATCTCATTGCCACCCCCCCGAAAACCGCCCAACACGACTTTAACTCCGGCTTAAGCTCATCGTGTCTTTTCTTTTCGATCATCGCTACTCTCTTCTTATCCACTCAACTTTGGTAGTATCTCCATACATCTTTGTATCTGTGCTCGTACGCATGCGAATCGTAAAGTTTTTAAGCGAAGCTTTTCCCATGGTTTCTTACGAGGCGCATTTGAATAATTCGCCGTCGCTACCGCTCGCCATCGTCATAGTCGCCGTAGCCGTCGTCGTAGTCGTCGTACTCGGACGCAGTACATAACTCTCGGTATTTTCGTTTTTCGATAGTCTCTGGCTTTGTTTTTTTTTTTTTTGGCGAGAAGAAGAAACTAAAGTCTTCGACTTTGACTTGGTTTTGGATTTTGTAAGATTGTTGAACGTTTAGTGTGCGCCGACCAGTTTAGGTAGACGGCCACAAATCGGTTGAGAGACGTTTCGTTTTATTATTTCATCGTTTCGTTGCGTTTCGAGTTGTACGATTGTTGAATTTACTTTCAAAAAATCTATCTGTTAGATACACTTATTGTACGAGTAGTATAGCGGATCGATAGTATCGCGTTTTCTTAACAAAAAAAGTGTTTAGTTAGTCAAAGGTGTGTGGATTCGTTTGATTTTTTTTTTTTTTGTTGGATTTCTTGGAGTAATAAGAGAGGAAAAAGAGGAAAAATTGCAATAATAGCAATCAGCCGTATCCAGATCGGCCAATCTGTTGTAGTACATAATACTCGTACTTGTATCTTTGCTTCTTTTTTTTTTACTTCATTTTTGCCTTCTTCTTATTCGTTTTTCTTTTATTGTTAAAGTGCAACAGCAGTTAACAGATACATATGGGCTTAACGTACTACTATGATAGTACTGAGTGCATACAACACCTATCTATGTATCTGGCGTGCTATCTCAAGTATCTTTTTGAGGTTTTGTAATAATTTGATCGCGTTTGCGCTTTTTATTTTTCTCTCACTCTACAGCAGTTGTTATTAATTTTTTTTTTTTTGAGATATGTATAGTCTTGAGTGATGTTGTTTTTCTGCACCTACAATGGTGACTCCTACTCGCATCATACGTACTCCGAGTTATACTCGTGGTCTTCGTTTCCATTTCGTGGAAAGAAAAGAAAAGTGAGACTACTACATATCACACGACTTGATGGTCGTAAGTACGCTTTTAGGGGAGGGAAGGTTCGAACGGTCGAGACACGATCGGGAAGCTTGAAATCAAAAGTGGTTTTCTCGCTTTTTTTACTGCATGGTGCTGCTACTGTGACGGCTATTTGTTTATTCAATTTAATTGTTTTTTAGTTTTCAAGTAAGCAGCACATGGGTATAAGAGAATGTATAAGAAGAAAAAAAAGAAAAAAGCAAGAACGAAGCATTAAAGACGAAGAAGATACAGATACAATGAAGCATGGGGAAAAAACCTTGAGCGCTTCTTTGCATGCTTAAAGATACAATAAAAATTCGTACGAAAAACTTCCGAATTTTTACTCTGTTACTCTCCATACACTTCATTTTTCTCTTTATATTTCTGCTTCTATCCATTTATTTGTTTTATTTTTCTCCATCTACTTCAGTCGGTGACTGTGAAACATTTTAACAATTTCGACGTTTTGAACAAGAAATTGAGGAAAACAAAGTACAAGAGGAAAAGAAAACAAGAAAAAAAAAAATGTATCTCTATCGTTTCACATCTCTTTTGTGGTTGGGTCTTTGAATCGCTGGTGTATGTCTTCCACTACTCTACTCTTCTACGTATCGCCTGTAACGCTCGCGCTAACTGCTCGCCATCAGCAGCGGTCTTAATAACACTTTATCGGGGTGCGCGGGCTGCAACGCGGTATCTATTTTATTTTTATTTTTTATCTTATAAGAGAAAGTGAATTTTCATTTAAACAAAAAAAAAAAAATAAAAACATGCAAAAATCTTAACTAAATCCATCTATCGCGCGCTTGGAACTACTGCTTTTCTATCTCCTCTATCAGCTGTTTCTTCATCTGTGACTATTCTATCAAAATATCAAAAAAATTAATAAACAAATCATGACAGTTGTTGATCGATATCCTAATTGAGAAATATTTTTCTTCTGTGCTCCCCTCATCATCATTTTGATCGCCGCCAATATTCTACCCACCAGCGAGGATACGTTTGAAGATTTCAACTGAATCGTAAAAGCCCACCTTAAAACGAAAAGGTCACCGTATAACCGTATCTCAACGTATGTACATACATCATCGAGTCGAATTTGTAGAAAAACCGATTTATACAATAAATTATAACCAAAAAAAAAAAAATTAAATAAAATCGTGTATCGAAAAAATCCAGAAAAGACAGATATAGATACTTTTAAGGAGAAACTTATCTGTCTGATGGTAGATTAATGTACGAATTCGCTTGTGCGATATTGCAATATTAGAGTGAATTTTTCAACACCCCAATTTGGTCATTATTTTTCGGATCTTCTATCTGAATGTGAATTTTGTGTACGAAAAAGATAAAAAGGCATTTTGTCGGGCTCGTCATATTCGGTTTGTTTTTATTTAAAGTGATTTCGCGGATATTTTGTTTCTCGTTTGATTACTTCAATTCGGCGAGATTGTTTTGTTTTCATCTTTATTGTGTATCTGAATCACAGTGAGATATTCGAGCTATTGACTCGTATGGAATTATTGTCGAAAATCTACTTGCATCTATAACATACGGTGAGTTTTGGCATTCGAATTAGATTTTTCTTTTGGTTTTAGAATTTATGAAATTTCCTTTTTTCAGTTTTTTTTTTTTCTAACTATGGGGCTAGTGCTACCATTAGCAATACGGCGACCTTTGCAGAGCTATGGTCCCGCTAGCCGATTAACCGAGTACCCTCTCCACTTCTATAATGAAGTTGAGAATGCTTCTCGTAGGAGCCAGGGTGATCCCTTCAGGAGTCCCAACTTCACTGAGAAGGATACGCTTCCTAACATGGCAGAGAGCAGCACACACACACAGTATGTGTTCTGCCGTCTCCTCGTCCTCAAGACAGAGCCGACACTCAGTTTCAGACGAGAGGCTAATTTTGTTTAAATGATATCTCAGACCGCAGTGTCCCATTAGATAGCTGACTTCTTCTTCTTCTCAGTGGGCGCTACAGTTAGGGGTGAACCTGGGCCTCAACCAACATGCCCCTCCATCTAGCACGATCTTTCGCTAGCCTTTTCCATTGTCGCACGCCCAGTTGGCTGAGGTCCCCTTCCACCTGTGTGCGCCATCTTGAGGGCGGCCGTCCCCTGCTTCTTCGTCCCTCGGGGTTGGATTCAAAGACTCTCCGGGCTGGAGCTGTGGTGTCCGTTCGCTCTACATGGCCCAGCCATCTTATGCGTTGAATCCGTAGACGCCTGACTAGGCTCATGTCGTTGTACAGCCCGTAAAGTTCGTGGTTGAATCTTCTCCTCCATCCCCCGTCTGCGTTTATAGGCCCAAAAATCACGCGCAAAATCCTTCTCTCGAACCGACCAAGGGCCTCCTCATCCGCTTTTGATAGTGTCCATGCTTCTGCGCCGTACAACAGGACCGGGATGATAAGGGTCTTATATAGAGTCAACTTTGTCGTTCGGGAGAGGGCTCTATTACTCAGTTGCCTCCTGAGCCCAAAGAAACAGCGATTGGCAAGAGTGATTCTGCGTTTGATTTCGGAACTGATGTCGTTGTTCCAGGTCACTGCGGAGCCAAGGTAGACGAAGTCCTTAACTACCTCGAACTTATATCTGCCTATACAAACGTTCTGGCCGAGACGTCGGCGGTGAGCGTCCTTTTTTGATGGCAGCATATATTTAGTTTTGCCCTCGTTTACCGTCAGACCAACTTTCGCCGCCTCCACCTCAATACTCGCAAACGCCTCATTGACATCTCGCTGTGATCTACCTATTATGTCAATATCGTCGGCGTATGCAAGGAGTTGCGAGGATTTGAAATAGATTGTGCCTCTTGTATTGGTCAGTGATTCTCGCACAATCATTTCCAATATGATGTTGAAGAAATCACACGACAGCGCATCGCCCTGCCTAAATCCTTTTTTGACATCAAAACTATCGGCAAGGTGTTCACCGATTCGGATGGAGCAGCGAGCATTCCCCAAAGTCCTGCATAGTCTGACGAGTTTAGCAGCTATGTCTAAGGTAGACATAGCGTTGTATAGCTCGTCTCTAATTACGCTGTGGTATGCGGCTTTGAAGTCGACAAATAGGTGGTGAGTGTCGACTTGAAATTCATTGGTTTTCTCTAGCATCTGCCGTAGTGTGAAGATTTGGTCGATGGTAGACTTCCCTGGCCTGAATCCGCACTGATGAGGACCTATCAGCTTATTTACAAAAGGCTACAGGCGTTCGCACAAAACGGCAGAGAAGATTTTGTAGGCGATGTTAAGGAGACTTATTCCACTATAGTTGGCGCAAACAGAGGGGTCTCCTTTCTTGTGGATCGGGCATACGATGCTGAGACTCCATTCCTCGGGCATGTTTTCCTCTAACAATATCTTACGGATGAGCTGGTGCATGCTCCCAACCAGGTCATCCCCAGCTGCCTTGAAGAGCTCAGCACACAGTCCGTCTGCGCCAGCAGCTTTATTCGACTTGAGCTTCGATATGGCAATCTTCACTTCGTCGAGGTCAGGGGGGCAGAATTCTCTGCGGTCTCCGTCAATTGGAAATGGATCATTCTGCCTGACAGCGGTATATTGACTAACATAGCCGTTATACAGTCTGCAGAAGTGGTTTTTCCATATTCTTAGCATCGATTGCGGTTCTACTACTAGGTGTCCGTTCTCATCCCTGCAGGCTTCCGTTCTGGCTTTATAACCTTGGCATGTTCGCTTTATCTGTTGATAAAACTTTCGAACGTCACGCCTGCAGTAACACCTCTCCAAATCCTCAATCACGCGCTTCTCGTGCTTCTTTTTAACTCGTAGAGCTCACGAGCTGCTCTTGCTCTTTTATGCAGCGAGGCCTTATATGCATCCTGCTTCGCTGTATGAATCCTCCTGCACTCGTCATCGAACAAGGTGTTTCTTCGTGGTGGAGCCTTGAAACCCAAAACTTCGGATGCAGAGCTTTTCAGGGCTTGTTTTCAAAGGCTCCACTGCTGATCTATTGATAGCGTGGAGGATTGAGGTTTATTGGAGAGCTTAAGGGAGACGCGATCGGTAAAAGCACGAGCGGTTTCTGGCGATAGTGGCTTTCCGACGTCATAACTTTGTATTCTTACTCTACTCCGTTACGTTCGTGATATCCGTAAGCGCATCTTGGCTACAACGAGATAGTGGTCCGAGTCGATGTTAGCCCCTCGGAAAGTTCGAACATCAAGAATGGTGGAGGAGTGTCTGACGTCGATCGCGATGTGATCAATCTGGTTGGTAGTCGATTGATCAAAAGACCGCCAGGTGCCTTTGTGTATATCGTGGTGCGAGAAGCGCGTACTGGCTAGAAGGAGATTTCGCTCCGTAGCAAGATCAATCCGCATGTGTCTGTCATCGGAGGTGGTGTCGTGTATGCTATGTTTGCCGGTGACTCGTTCAAATATGCTTTCCTTACCCAGCTTAGCATTGAAGTCTCCTAGTACAATTTTGATGTCATAGCTGGGACATTGGGCATACGTTCTGTCTAAGAGATCGTAGAACTCATCTTTGGCTGAGTCATCCTTGTCTTCCGTGGGGGCGTGGACGCAGATCAGGCTGATGTTAAAAAATTTAGCCTTGATACGGATTGTTATGAGGCGTTCGCTCACATGCCGAAATCTTAGGACTTTAGGACTAAAGCGGTGATGTCCGCTTTATAGCGGTCTAGGGCGTCCGCAAGTTGTTCGACTGCACGTGGCCTGTTTAGGGACCTAACATTCCACGTACAAAGCCGAAGATCATTGTCCTTTTTTCGTTTTTTGCAAGGGTCGTCAACATAAATCCGGTCCGTTATATCCGAGGCTTGTGGTTGTTTCGGAGTTTGTGTTTCTTTTTACGGTTACGGCTTACTAGGCCGTAGCCCAAACGACTAATCCTGTTTTTTTTTTTTTTGGCGCAGGAGGCTCGCCATGCGCCCTTCCCCGTCTGCAATTTCCATAGGAAATCTCCAGATGGCACCACGAGGAGGCGGGGATAGGACTTACTACCAGTGCCGCAAGATGTTCGACTGCGGTGGCTGACTAGTCTTCTGATATCCATCCTATTGAGTTTGAGTATGTCAATGGGGTGCTTGTTCGGCGGTCGTATAAGTCGTTTAGATTGACGGAGTCCCCGATCGCTTTTCCAAAAGGACAGGTGTTGCAATTTTTCCCACTTGTCTAAGAAGTAATTTATCTTAGACGCGGGAATGCCGCAGAATGGTTCCGGACCTACATATTTGTCACTGGAACCCTTCCTGGCAAGTTGGTCGGCAATTTCATTGCCCTTGATAATATTATGGCCTGGCACCCACCAAAGTTTAACATCGTTTCTTTTGGCGAGGTCTTGTAGGGCGTCATGGCATTCCTTGACGGTTCTTGAGTTCGTACTGTACGAACCCAGCGCTTTAAGCGCTGCTTGGCTATCAGAGAGTATGTTGATGGTTTCTCCTCTGATGCCAGTCTCGAGATTTAGATTGACGCTTGTTAGGATGGCATACAGCTCTGCTTGGAAGATGCTGGGGCTTATTCCCAGGGCCTTCGAGATCTTGCGTTTTGGTCCAAAGATGCCGGCGCCAACGCCGGAAGCCATCTTGGAGCCATCCGTGTACCACCTAAGGCCTTTGACATTTAGCAGGGGATCACTGTTTTCCCATGCTGAGCGGCTTGGGATCAGTATCTCAAATCTTTTATCGAGACTGTAGTAATCATATCTAGCTCGGGAAGGTGTTGTAATATGGACATGTGGCCTGCTGGTCTACATGGCATATTTGTTCCCGAGCAGAGAATTCTGATTGCACTGCGTAATGCCACCTTTTGATAAAAAGGTGCAGTGGAGTGAGTCCAATGAGTGCTTCTTGGGCTGCCGTGGGGCAGGTTGCCATAGCGCCTGTGATGCCGAGACACGCTAGTCTCTGAAGGCGTTGAAGCTTAACAATTGTACTTTTTTGCTCAACTTTTGTCCACCATACGGTGGTCCCGTAGGTGACGATAGGTCTTACTATCGCGGTATATAGCCAGTGGACTACCTTTGGCTTAAATCCCCAGGTTTTATCGTAGGTGCGTCGACAGGCCCACATGGCCTTAGTCGCTTTCATGAGTTTATTTCTTATATTGGAGTTCCAGTCGAGTCTACGGTCTAGGTCGATACCTAGATACTTTACTTCCTCTGAAAATCCTATGCGTGTGCCATTTAGTAAGATTGAGCAGGGTTGTACCTTTCTCCTCTTTGTAAATGGGACTAAGATCGTCTTATTTGGATTAATAGATAAACCCTCTCTGCCACACCAGTCAGAGATAAATTGGAGCGCAAGCTGCATGCGCTCACAGGCAGTGATCTCGCACTTGCCCGTAACAATGACTACTAGGTCATCAGCATATCCGATGACCTCGTAGCCCCGAGTGGTTAGCTTGCGTAGTAGATCGTCGATGACTATCGACCAAAGCAGTGGTGAGAGGACTCCCTCTTGTGGGCATCCTCTAACCGCCGATACTGTTACTGAGACCTCTCCGCATGTGGCTGATACAATACGGCTATTTAGCATCGCCCTAATCCAGTGATTAGTGGGATGGTCCACACCCCTGCAGGATAGTGCAGTGGTGATCGAGTCATAGCCAGTATTATCGAAGGCTCCCTCTATATCGAGGAAGGCGCAGATTGCGATCTCCTTTTGTGTGAAACTGTTTTCAATGTGCGTCACCAAGTGGTGTAGTGCATTTCCGGTAGATCGCTCATTGCGATATGCATACTGGTTGGGATGCAGTGGTATCTGATTTTCCAGGATACCTCTAACCTCTAGGTTAGGTTAGTTGGGTGCCCTATTGACATGAAGTCACGGCTCACTTAGACTACTCTTGTCCCCATATACCCTTAGACCCACTTTAGCCGCTTCTGCTTCAATGCTTCCGAACGCCTCATTGACCTCTCGCTTTGTCCGTCCAATAACGTCAATGTCATCTGCGTAGGCAAGCAATTGTGTAGTCTTGAAGTAGATCGTGCCTCTTGTATTGGCCATAGAGTTCCGCACGATTTTTTCAAGTATGATGTTAAGGAAATCACATGACAGTGCATCACCCTGTCTTAAACATTTTTTAACATCGAAGGTCTCGGTTAGTTCACCTCCAACCTTAATGGAGCAGCGATAATTCTCCACGGTCATCCTGCACAGTCTGACGAGTTTGGCAGGAATGTTAAAACATGACATGGCTCTGTATAGCTCGTCTCTATAAACGCTGCCATATGCGGCTTCAAATTCGACAAAAAGATGGTGCGTGTCGACCTGGAATTCATTGGTCTTCTCCAAGATCTGCCTTTGGTCTATCGTGGATTTTCCTGGCCTGAAACCATATTGGTAGGAACAGTTTCAGGCGCTTACACAGTACGGCTGAGAGGATCTTGTACGCAATGTTCAGGAGACTTATCCCTCTGTAATTGGCCGACCAAATAATGACGCATAATACCGTCTGGTGATCTGAGGATAATACCACGTACATCCTAAATCGCAGTAGTCATACCTAACCTTATCAGCTGATCTCATCATCTTTGCTTTCTTTGGAGCTTTGGAGATTTCCTACAATATTTCGCAAAATGACCTCGACATTTGCACACGTAGCAAGTAATTTCCTTCGCTGGAAACTTGTGCCTATGGCTCTGTGGGAGCTGCATATTTTGACTTCGGTACGATCTAGCCTGATGTTGACTTATTCTACTTTCGATGATGTTGATGAGATTAGGCTTAAGAATTTGCTGTTTCTCTGCGATGAGTTTGAGTTACATGGCCTTTTCGGTGACACTCCCGAGCAATTTCTCTAAGATGTTGGGGTTATACAGTCCAAATATGAATTTTTCTGGCAACGCTTGATCCAACAACTGTTCAAATTTGTAATCTCGAAATTTAAGCGCTACATCGTGGCGTCTTTCATGGACTCACTCACTTTTTGACTGCGTTGGTAAAATTGAAATCTCTGCAATTGCAAATTTCTTCTTCTTCTTTTTCGGCGCTACAGTTCATGGCGAACTTAGTCCTCCTTTAAAAAAACCTCTCCAACTGGCACGGCCTTTCGGCAGCAGTATCCAGTGTCGCACGTCTAGTTGGTTAAGGTCCTCTTCCACTTGGTTGCGCCACCTCAAATTTGGCACTCCTCGACCGCGTCGCTCTCGGGGTTGGATTCAAAGAACTTTCGGGCCGGAGCTGTATATTCCATGCGCTTAATATGACCTAGCCATCTTAGGCGTTGGATCCGAAGATGCCGTGCTAGGTTCATGTCGCTGTACAGCCCATACAGTTCACTATTAAGTCTTCTCCTCCACTCCTCATTTATGCAGGTCGGGCCGAAAATTGTAGGCAGAATTTTTCTCTCCAGACGACCAAGGGCCTCCTCATCCGCTTCCGATAAGGTCTATGTCTCTGCGCCATAAAGCAGGATCGGGATGACAAAGGCTTGGTTTAAGAGAGAGGGCTCTGCTTCTCAATTACCTTCCGAGCCCAGAGAAACAGCGGTTGGCAAGAGTTATTCTGCGTTTGATTTCGGCACTGATGTCATTTCTGCATGTCACTGCGGAGCCTACATAGGTTGACGAAGTCCTTGACTACCTCGAAATAATACCTGCCAATATGTGCTCCCAGGCCAAGACGCCGGTGGTTCGTGTCCTTTTTCGACGACAGCATATATTTCGTTTTGCCCTCATTTACTGTCTCAATGCTCGCAAAGGCGTCAATGACATCTCGCTGACTTCGTCCAATTATGTCAATGTTATCGGCATATGCAAGCAGTTGTACGAACTTGGAAAAGATGGTGCCCCTCGTATTGACCAGTGAGTTTTGCACAAAAAGTCACACGATAGCGTGTCGTCCTGTCTAAAATCTTTTTTGACATAAGAGGTATCGGTTAGATCGCTTCCGACCCTGATGGAGCAGCGAAAGTTCTCCAATGTCATCCTGCACAATCTGACGAGCTTGGCAGGGATGTCAAAACTAAACATGGCGTTGCATAGTTCGTCTCTATTTATGCCATCGTATGCAACCTTAAAGTCGGCAAACAGATGGTGGGTGCCGACGACTGGAAAACCAGCTCTAATGGCCCAATCCAAAAAAAAAAGCGATCCTACCTCTTGCAAGAACTATAGAGGTATATCCCTGCCCAATATCGCATACAGGATCCTGTCCAGCGTATTGTGTGAACTTCTAAAGCGATTTTGCACCGCACTAATCGGCAGCTACCAGTGCGGCTTCCGGTCTGGCAAATCGACTATAGACCAAATTTTCACACTTCGACAAATCCTGGAAAAGATTAACGAGTTTCGAATCGATACACACCATCTTTTCATCGATTTCAAAGCCGCATACGACAGCATTCATCGTGAAGAACTGTTTGGTGCGATGGCCGAATTCGGGACCCCGGGAAAACTGATCCGGCTTTGTCGCTCTACGCTAAAAAAATACGCGGATTTCGGCAAGGAGATGCCATGTGACTTCTTCAACTTGGTGCTGGAGCAGAAAGTGCGACGGGCAGGCGTCAACAGGGAAGGCACTATCTTTCACAAGTCCATCAAGCTGCTAGGATACGCGGATGATATCGACATCATCGCGTGTTCTCGCCGTGGCATTGTGGAAGCATTCACGGCGATTGAAGAACAGGCGAAACGAGTTGGTCTTAAGATCAATGAGGACAAGACGAAATACATGCTGTCAAGCAAAAACCAATCCGTCGCTCACCACCTGGGACAAAATATAACAATTGAAAGCTATAATTTCGAGGTAGTTAAGGAGTTTGTCTACCTCGGGGCAAACGTAAATTCCACAAATGACACCACAGTGGAGATCCGGCGTAGAATCGCCCATGGCAACCGCTGCTACTTCGGCTTGTCCAAACAACTGGGGTCAAAACTCCTCACTCGAAAGACAAAAGTCATGCTCTACAAAACGCTCATACTGCCAGTCCTGCTGTACGGAGTCGAAAGCTGGACGATAAGCAGGACAGCGGAGCTGATTTTGGGTTCCTTCGAAAGAAAAATTCTGCGCCGGAAGTTTGGTCCTGTCTGTGAGGAAGGTGAATGGAGAAGAAGACATAACCGCGAACTCTACGAGCTGTACAAAGATGTGGATGTAGTCCAGAAGGCAAGGATCCGTCGACTACACTGGCTCGGCCACATCGAGCGCATGGACATTAACGCTCCAGCTAAGAGGGTCTTCGACTCCAAGCCTCCTGGTTCGAGAAAAAGAGGAAGACCGAACCACCGGTATAAGGACCAAGTAATCGCGGATGTAAGACAACTTGGTCTTGATAACTGGAAGCAGCGTGCCCGGGACCGTCAAAGATGGAAGGCAGCTATAGCTCAGGCTCAGATCCTCCATGGATCGCTGGCCTAATAAGTACATAAGTAAGTGTATTTAAGGCGCTGCTTTCAATAACATATACCATGTTGAAGGCTAGTTGTATTGTATTCTTAAGGCTTTCAGGAACAGTCTTCGAAGCTAACCCCTAACGGTGTAGGATGCAATGTGTTGTTATTGTTTCAGGATTCTTCTGCTTTACCAAGGTCGTACAGAAATCGACGAGTTTCTCCCAGCTAATGGTATGTTTCTAAAAATATTCCGATATTGTGTTCTCAAACGACGCTACTAATGTTTTCTCTCTGATGTTGGAAATCTCGTACCACTTCCGTTCTTCGGACACTTTGTCGTGGCGGGAGGGTTAAGAGGACCTCGAACTAAGACTTGACGACCCAAAAAATGAACGGACAACCAAAGGGATCTTACTACTCCAGGTGGCAACCGCAATAGCGGAAAGAAAATCCACCCGCGGTCTTTTTGACCGCGACCGGGGCAAAGATTCTGGAGGCCCCAACATTGATTCCGAGCTATCCGGCAGCTCTACGACTGCGACTCCTGTGGTTCGCTGAATTGGGACACACTACTAAGTGCCAAAAACGAACGGGAAAGAGGCATGCCTGGAAACTGCGCAAAGAGGCTCAGAAGGCCGAAGCACAATAGTCGAGACGAGACTACCCCTCTGGGGGAACCAGCTAAGAGGGTTCGGTCGATGGAGGTATGTATCTCCTACCAACACCGTACGTACAGCTAACTAAACTAAACAGAATCGATATTAACAAAAAACAGAGTACAACAACGTTGGTAATGTAAACGTCTTCATTTTGACCCTTCTGCGTCCTTGTTCGGCAGGGATAAGCAATGAGATACCAATCTTTCGTACGTCTGCCCGTTGATCTGCGCAGGGGTTGGTTGTTGCTTTTGTAATACACACCGATACTATACGTTGTTATCCCACTCTTCCCCCGGTAGTACTGTGGAATCCTAGAATCTAGTTCCTTCCTATTCGTATTCCTAGAAGATTGTCCTAATTTGTCCCATTGATGCGACAGCACAATGAGAATATAAACAAATTCTCTTCCTCCGGTGTACCACGCTTTTCTTCACTCAGGACGATTGGCGATATATCGCCCGCGAAATTTGAAATCGTTCGCGCGGACAATATTTTGACTCCTGCGGTGGTCCGCGGACTGCTGGTTGAGAACCAGTGCCTTAGAAAGTGACAGATGAAGAGAGTTGATTTCACTTCACTTACATGCCTTAAGTGTCATATTGCCAGCATTGCCAGACTAAACTATTTAAATATATGACAATAACAAACACCTCAAGCCCGAAGGCTTTGTCAAAAACCATTTTTCTTTCGGTTGCTCCACCTTTTCCCGATCTTTGCCAATACGTCAGCCAATGATTGACTCATCAAAAGATTAAAGAAACTGAGGGCTCCTAGATCGCTTGCATCACGATCTCGTTGAACAATAAACATTAATCACAAATACACACTCTTTACGACCCATACTCAATGATTAATTGCTAAAACTGCAATTAAGATTAAAATTCCAGGTCCACCGCAGTTTCGTACATAAACGAAAAACAATTAAATAAAAAATCGAACAAAAGATCGACGCAGAGAAAGTATACAAATGGGTGTACGCGCATTCAGTGACGCATTGATTTGGTTGTACTTTACGCACTTTTTCCCATAAAGCTTGCATCTCTGCTCGAACAAGATCCAATGAAACAAGAAAAAAGCAATTTGGAATCAGAGGTACATGTATCGCTTATCTCGGAATGTATTCATCTAGTTTATGGCGCGGGTATTGAAATCGAAAGCGCGCCTTTGTTTGGATGCAACCAATTCAGTTGTGGTGGTTCCATAAGTGACTGCTGTAAAGGTAGACAATTTATGAGTGACCCCGACGTTATTTATGTAATGCTAGCCGTTTTGAGCTCCCAAAATATTGCAGATACGGCAAACGGGTTAATCTTAAGAGGTTTAAAGTAGACTGCAACTAATTTCATTTTGACTTGGTTAGTAGGAAATATACTTTTCAAGTTCAAGTGGGCTTGGACGTCAAGATATTTCTTACGAATACACTAAATTGAGTTAACTAAAAAGACTTACAAAGGCCTCGCAGGAGAAGCATTTGCCGACGGATGCAGGGCCGCTAAAAAAAGCGGGTAAGGACCTCTGCAGTCGAACACCTTGCAGCTCTGTTAGCCATTTCCTACTTCCACCTCCTCGTGGTACGGTCTGGATTAATGGCAAGTATCCTGTGCCACAAAACAGGACTACTGTTGGTTGGGCTATGGTCTAGCAAGCCGGAACCGGTATACTGCACAATTGCTCAGAAGTAACCACAAGCCTCGGATCAAATAGACCGGATTAATGTGGACGACCGCTGCAAAAAACGGGACAAGAACAACGATCTTCGGCTCTGTACGTGGAACGTTAGGTCTGTAAATAGACCACGTGCAGCTGAACAGCTTGCGGACGCCCTAGACCGATTGTTCGGTTGCGGATTTGTCGTTCTAGATGGACTAAGGCAAAAAGTCCTAAGCTTCCGGCATGGTGTGGCTATGGTGCAGGGGTAAACATCACCGACTCTCGAGCGGAAGGTGTGATGCAACACAGCTGTTGTGAATGAAATTCATACTAGTGTGTGCAGTTCTAATATAACACCATTATGGGATGGAACATTTGCTAAGTACTACAACCAACTTGAAAATTCAGTCGAGTTCCTCTCAAATCCTGTCTAGGACAACCACCCCTGTAGAGTAGTGAACAAATATCTGCGACCCAAACCATCTACACTTCGCTCAGGTTGTGTGGCAAACACCATAAGAGTATGACTCTTGAACCTGAGCGAGAGAACTGTAAAAAAAAAAAAAAAAAACTTTGAGTGAACGCCTCATAACGATCCGTGCCAAGGCTACATTTCTTAACATCAGCCTAATCTGCGTCCACGTACCCACGGAAGACAAGGATGACTCCGCCAAAGATGAGTCAATGACATCAAAATTGTACTAGGAGACTTCAATGCTAAGCTGAGCAAGGAAAGCAACTTTGAACGAGTCATCGGCAACATAGCCTACACGACACCACATCCGTTAACAGACACAGGCTGATTGATCTTGCTACGGAGCGAAATCTCCTTCTAGCTAGTACGCGCTTCCCGCACCTCGATATACACAAAGGCATCAGATCAGCCAATCACTAACCAGATTGATCACATCGCGATCGACGTAAGATTCTCCTCCTCTCTTCTTGATGTTCGAACTTTCCGAGGAGCTGACATCGACCCGGACCATTATCTTGTAGTAGCCAAAATCTCACGAACACAGCGGAGAAGAGTAAGAATACAAAGTTATGACGAAACCGCACGTGCTTTTGCCGATCGCGTCTCCCTTAAGCTCTCTCATACACCTCAACCCTCCACGCAGTCAATAGAACACCCGTGGAACGTTTGCAAACCCGCCCTAAAGAGCACGACATCAAAAATTTTGGGCTGCAAGGCTTCGCCACGAAGAAACACTCGGTTCGATGGCGAGTGCAAGATGATTCACACAACGAAGCAGGATGCATATAAAGCCTCATGAGTTCAACGATTTAAGAAGAAGGGAGGAGCATAAGCTTCTCAGGAGAAAGAAGGAAGAGCACGAGAAGCCCGCAATTAAGGATATGGAGAGTTTTATCAATAGATAAGGCAAACATGCCATGGTTATAAAGGCAGAATGGAAGCCTGTAGGGATGAGAACGGACACCTAGTAGTAGAATCGTAGTCGATGTTGACTACTTATGTAGACTGTATAATGACTGTAACCACCTGTCAGTGGTGTCAGGCCATCGACCAAATCTTCACACTACGGCACATCCTAGAAAAATACAACGAATTTCAGGCCGACACACACCACCCATTAGGACTTCGTCTAACTTCTCGCCGCAGTGACCTGTCAAAACGACATCAGTCCCGAAATCAAACGCAGGGTCACTTTAGGCTCAGGAGGTAATTGAGTATTAGAGCTCTTTCCCGAACGAGAAAGTTGACTCTGTACAAGAGCCTTATCCTAATGGACACTATGAAAAGCAAATGAGGAAGTCCTTGGCCGTTTCGGGAGATTTTGCGTGTGCTTTTTGGACCGATAAACGTTGACGGGGGATGGAGGAGAAGAGGGCTGTACAGCGACATGGATCCAGTCGGGCGTCTACGGATTCAACGCCTTAGATGGCCAGGCTATGTAGAGTGAATGGACACAGCTCCAGTCCGAAGAGTCCTTGAACCCAAGCCCGAGGGACGTAAAACAGTGGACGGCTGCACCTAAGATAGCGCACAAAGGTGAAATGGGACTTCAGCCATCTGGGTGTGCGGCAATACAAATGGGCCATTTTGGTTGAGACCCAGTTTCACCCCGAACTGTAGCGCCCGATAAGAAGAAATTAACTGGCATGGGCACAAGCTTGATGTCGAAATTTGGGATTGCCTGCATTTGTGGCGTTATAGCCCGTGAAGGCCCAGAGCCAATCTTCTCGCAATCACCTATGTTGTGCTTGATTTCACACAGACGAAAGGGACCTACAGTCTAATGCCGATTCCGAACGGCGTGAATAGAGACATTTATTCATGGCAAGCATACTGCGGCGGGTTTTGCCAGTACCCCGTCGAGGGGCGGCGCCGCGATATAAACATTCGATGGCGTTGGTGTTATCGGGTTCCGAACTCGCTCATCGTGCATCAGAGTCCAACATACTACCCACTGCGCCACAGCTAGCACGTTTTAAAATGCTCCTTAAGCGACTAGGACGATGTTTTCCTCCAGAAATATTAATTTATTTTGTTAAAAAAAACTGCTCACTGGGTCGTATGAGTAACATTTTTAATATGACAGCAGGTGCCTAGTTCTAAGAATTCGCTGGCGCGTCTAATCAAGAGTATAGCATTCCTTCCAACATCATTACCTCTTTGTTGGTATAGACGCAATAACAACTGAATTCACATACCACATAACAGCCAATTAACATTCTTCTTTCCTTCGCTAACAATTCTATGTGTCCTTCAACTCGGATTAAAGCCCCAGTAGTAAGTGGTTTGCGAGGAAGTGCTCCCAAACCGCTCGGACAAACGAACAACAATTCCGCCTAATCCACTCGATAACTTTGCCGAGCAGTAGACACCGAGATACAATATCCGAATTGACAAAGAGATACCATTCCATATCCACACAGTACGCGTCACTAATTATATTGAAGAACGCAAGACACTGCGACAGATGGCATGTGAGCTCGAGATGATAAACAAAATATGTGGAAAGCCCTTGATGCAGTTAATCAGATTAACCTCATCCGTGAAGTTCAACAGCACTCAGGTTGCCGTCAACAATTGACAATATTTAGAGATCGTTTTATCATCTCCTTGTTATCGTGTCACTGTCACTGTCGCTTTGTTGTTCGCGCTGTGTGAGGACGTCGCCTGCACTGGCATCATTCATTACCCTAATGATCTGGTTCCTCGGTCGTCTCAATTCAATTCGATTTGATACGGGAATTGTTCCTCAATTAATTGTATTCTACCAACACCTCCGTGTGATTTACAGTAATTGCTACGATTTTTAGGAATGATTGCTTTCTAAAACTACTGGACAGGGATGGGGCAGTTGCAGTCATCTGGTGGGAGATTGCTTACGATAGCCAGGTAGTTTGCTGAATTCCAATTACTCATCGACTTGCAATTCGATTACTTGGATGTGAATCTCAGGACTCAAGGCCGCTTCAAGGCGTTGTTGTTCATCTGTGATCCGTTGCTCTTCGCGAAATGAACGTGCTTAACATACGAGTAGGAAAGCGAATGAGATAACTTGTTGTCAACTGATAAGTAGATTCAGAGCTTCATAGAACGACGATTAAAACGTGACCAATTACACTAGTGACAGCTGTGCTCGTAGTCGCTAGATACGAATGGTTTTGGGTAATCGTGAGTGAGATATTGAAAATCATCAAATAGTTCCTTGATCGAAGCGATAATCTTGAATTCTAGTCGACGGTAGTATTTATGTAAGTGTGTGTGATAATGAGCTGGAAAATCCCCAGCTGAGACGGGAGGCTGGCAAGTGTTTAAGTTTCCGGCTTGATTGCTTTTGTGTGCTTTTAAAGTATTTTAGTTTGGCATTGACACTGATCTTGAGGGGTTCCTTATCAGACACTCAATCTTCTTTTAAGTCGTGCCACACGGTGCCTTATATCTATCGAATGTGACAGTTTGACAAGTTTTACGCGAACAAAGCCCATAAGTCAAAACGGCTCTTGTTCTGAGATCTTTTTTAAGGAATTCTTCTCGAAATAAAGAAAGAAGGAAGGACTTGATGTGACTCCTGACCAGTTATAAGTATTAAAGCAATCAACAGCAACAGATGGTGTGGACGTTGGCTCACAATTACTGTCATTTACCGAACCCAGTAAGATTGATTAATCCCATATTTGTCAAGAACAATTTTTGACAATTTTAATCGTGTAAACACGTACCACGCAGTGATGCATGTTTGGCTATTCCAACTTGTCATACAAGTGAGCGATCGATAAGAGATAAATTTCGTAACATTTGTGGTCTTTTCCGATAAATCCCATTAGTCGATGAACGGATAAATAAACAAAATGCTGATATCCAGCGACTGGAAAACCTACACAAAATCACAGAAAGGTAAATGCAACTCAAAAAAGTCTTAATGTGATGTAAATTGTAGGTTGGCGATATTGTTGGCTATTGTCATCGACAAATTTGGCTATGTGATGATCGCTTGCAACAGAAGCTGTGCTTGTCACATAAACGACTTTGCATTACAGTCATAGGTGCCATAAGTCCTACCTTATTAATCTATAAAAACTGATAGGGATTTCATAAAAGGCTGTATACTACAGTCTCCATAAATGAAGGTGACATTTGAAGGCCATCGTAGGCGTCGTACTAGGTCACTGTCGCTGTACAGCACGTACAGTTCTGGGTTGAATCTTCTCCCCCACTCTCCGTCGACACAAACGAGACCGAAGATTGTACTCAATATTTTCCTCTCGAAACGACCAAGAGCCCATTCATGCATTTTTGATAACGTCCCAGCTTCTGCGCCATAGAGGAGGATCGGAATGATCAAGGTTTTGTGTAGCGCAATCTTGGTCTTTTGAGAGAGAGCTACTTCTACTTCTCAGTTGCCTCTTGAGCTCGAAAAACAGCGGAACTACTTCTTTTTGGGTTTAGAGGAGGCAAAAGACATTGAACTGAACAAACTGCTAAGATTCCTAATTGCATCTAGGTGGTTCAGCTCAGCGAGTAACTAATAGGTTCCCCTCAGGTTGGATTTTCAAACTGGGCACAATCGACTCCACGTAGTCTAAGTGAGCCTTGACCTCATGCCAGCAGGGCACCCAACCAACCTTGGCTCTGGTCCTTCATGAGCTGTAACGCCAGCAGACAAGAAGAAGGTATAGCTCGTCCCCATAGACACTGTCATATGCGGTTTTAGAATTAATGAAAAGGTGGTGTATGTCGACCTGAAATTCCTAGGTCTTCTCCAAGATCTGTCGCAGTGTAAATATTTGGTCTATCGTGGATTTTTTCTGGCCTGAAGCCACATTGATAGAAACTCATCAAATTGTCCATGAATGGTTTGAGGCGTTCACACAGCACGGCAAGGAAGATCTTTTTCTTCGTGACCACTTTGCCCAAAACTCGACTCAAAAGACCATTCCGGTGACACGGTTTTGAGTCGATTGGAGGAGATAGAAGCCGCATCGAAGAGAGAGCTGAAGGCCATCGGTTTTTTGGAACATTTTGGCTCGCGGCTTATACTTATTTACTTACTTATCAGGCCAGCGATCCATGGAGGATCTGAGCCTGAGCTATAGCTGGGCATGCTGCTTCCAGTTATCAAGATGTCTTACATCCGCGATTAATTGGTCTTTATACCGTAGGTTCAGTCTTCCTCTTCTTCTCGAACCAGGAGGCTCGGAGTTGAAGACCCTCTTAGCTGGAGCTTTGATGTCCATGCGCTCGATGTGGCCGAGCCAGTGTAGTCGACGGATCCTTGCCTTCCGGACTACATCCACATCTTGGTACAGCTCGAAGAGTTCGCGGTTGTGTCTTCTTCTCCATTCACCTTCCTCACAGACAGGACCAAATATCCGGCGCAGGATTTTTCTTTCGAAAGAACCCAAAATCAGCTCCGCTGTCCCGCTTATCGTCCAGCTTTCGGCTCCGTACAGCAAGACTGGCAGAATGAGCGTTTTGTAAAGCATGACTTTGGTCTTTCGAGTGAGGAGTTTTGACTCAAAGTGTTTGGACAAGCCGAAGTAGCAGCGGTTGCCAAGGGCGATTCTATGCCGGATCTCCACTGTGGTGTCATTTGTTGAATTTACGTTTGCCCCGAGGTAGACAAACTCCTTAACTACCTCGAAATTGTAGCTGTCAATTGTTATATTTTGTCCCAAGTGGTGAGCGACGGATTGGTTTTTGCTTGACAGCATGTACTTCGTCTTCTCCTCATTGATCTTAAGACCAACTCGTTTCGCCTGTTCTTCAATCGCCGTGAATGCTTCCACAATGCCACGGCGAGAGCACGCGATGATGTCGATATCATCCGCGTATTCTAGCAGCTGGATGGACTTGTAAAAGATAGTGCCTTCCCTGTTGACGCCTGCCCGTCGCACTATCTGCTACAGCACCAGGTTGAAGAAGTCACATGACAGCGCATATCTTTGCCGAAATTCGGTGCATGTTTCAAACGGTTCCGAAGTCCTAGAACCGAGTTGCACAGTGCATCGCGTATTTTTTAGCGTGGCGCGACACAACTGGATCAGTTTTCCAGGGGTCCCGAATCCGGGCATGGCACAGTTCTTCACGATGAATGCTGTCGTATGCGCCTTTGAAATCGATGAAAAGAAGGTGTGTATCGATTCGAAACTCGCTGCTCTTTTCCAGGATTTGTCGAAGTGTGAAAAATTGGTCTAAAGTTGATTTGCCGGGCCGGAAGCCGCACTGGTAGCTGCCGATTAGTGGGGTGGAAAATTGCTTTAGACGGTCACACAATACGCTGGACAGGATCTTGTATGCGACATTGAGCAAGGATATACCTCTATAGTTCTTGCAAGTGGTAGGATCGCTTTTTTTTGGATTGGGCATGCTCCCCTACCAGAACATCGCCGCCAGCCTTGATGAGCTCTGATGGCAAGCCATCTGAGCCTGCGGCCTTGTTGTTCTTCAGCTTCTGAATAGCTGTGCCGACTTCTTCGATGCTGGGTGGGTGGACTACTTCAGCGGCTGGTGTTGGGATATCCTCGATCCATACCACTCTCTCTTGGTCATGCTCGTTAAGCAGCTGGTGGAGATGCTGCTTAAATACATCCACTATTCCCTGCGCGTCGGTGACAAGATTTCTCTCGCAGTTTCGAATAGCCAGGGTGCCCTTTTTGAAGCCTCCTGTACGGTCTTTGGCTTTCTTGTAAAAGGCTCGTGTTTTATGCTTATCCCTAGACTCCTCGATATCCTTGAGCTGGGAGGCTGCGAAGATTCTTTTCTGCAGCGCCTTTTGATACGCCTCGTCGGTTGCTGCCTTTTTCTGCTCACACTCGCCATCATACCACGGGTTTCTTGTCGGGGGTGGTAGGTATGCTAAGGTGGTTTCGGCTACTTCCTGAATGGCTGAGGTGCAATGCAGCCACATATTATTGGCATTTGTGTTCGACGTAGGCATACCGTAAAGTCTTTCGCTCAGCTGCTCCCTGCAGACTCTGGTAACCTCTGGTTTATAGTAAAACATAATCTCTTCTTGAACAAGATGTCGCCTCATAGAGAAAGGGACTAAAATGAAGGAATTTCTAGGTCTCTTAAGGCAGGAGAGTGGACAGCATAAGGGGGAGCTTATACCTTTGGAATATTTCTAAGATGCCTTGCTAACATCGCGTGAGAGGTTTCCACGCTATTCAAATGTCATTTCGAAAACCAGTCCCACACTTATGCGGAATGAAACACCAGTGACCGGAGGTAACAATCCGACTATTCTTTCTCAAGTGCTCGACAGTCTTTATAACTTCAAAGGGAAACCTTTCAACAATCTAGTTTACTAAAGCGGCGCATACTCAGTAAATCAGTTCGCTTTGTTTTGACCATAATTCAACAGCTCAAGTCGTCTAAAAGCCAATTACCATCACTCACATTGAAGGCCAGAAAGCAATATAAAGTAGAAAAACGAGAAGCATTCGTAACGCCGGAACCATCAATCCATCCTCATTCCCAGACTTATTCCGAATTAAAACTGAAATATTTCTGCACAAGTGTCTGGCCTACCTGCTGTTTGGGGTTATAAATGAGCCGCCAAATTCGTGTTAGCTACCACCAGGCGTGATTCATTCACATTTCCACCATTTCACTAACATCTCGAAAGACATATCTATGCGATTGCAGCACTTATGGTTTCTGAAACTATTTTACCTTCAAGTAGTATCTGCTGCCGAGTTTTTGCTCTTTTCTTGCTTGCACTTTGCGTGTGAGTTTCTTATTATTTTCTGTTCCTTTTGTTAGCTTTCAAGGAAGCACGCTAAATGGTTTTGGCGAGTATGTCACTCCAATGCCATTCAACTTGCTTTACCCTGTGGGAGAGGAAAACAAACAAAAATCCGCAGACAATCGGGTTTATTGTTTTCGGATAATAAAGCAAGCGGAATGCCTTATTGTCCTCGAAATCAAGTCCAATGACGGTGGTCTTATTGAATAGCACCACACTGGAGTCACTGTCAGGCGACGCTCCTAAGTGCTTCGAATTCTTACCGATCAATATTCGGTTTTGAATATCACAAGACTCATCCTCACCAAACGCCTACTCGGATAGTGTATGCGTGCGATAACCATTACTTTGTCACGGCTCGTTGAACCTTGGTAAATGAATATGCAAAACTCTAACGCACAATACTGTATCCATCACAGCCCCACCATCGCTATTCCATTCATCGGCAGTAAACTGGTATCTGTTAGAGACACGTTCGTCGTTTGTGTGAGGAGCCATCAGTAGTGCACTCGGCGATGCAACATCAAAACCATCACATCGGTGATTTCGAAAAGGAAATTATGTATAGCAACACGCTCCCGTCGATCGTACACAAATGTATCTGAAACGAATACATACCTTGTAGCTCAAGTCAGCGGAACCGAATGAGCAGTCGCAATGGAATCGTAGCGACAGCATGTCGGCCTGGCTACAGTGAGCAATTTCCACTTTCGATTTCATTAGCCGCTTAACACGGAATCGGAAGAACATACAAAACACATTGTACTCGTAATTATGATTACGTTAACCGTTCTCTCGGTGTTGTCTTTATCTATTTATGATCTTGTTGATTTCGATAAGATACAGATTTTCGGTGGAGCGCTCGATGCTTTTGGGTGGGCCTGTCTAACTTCCTGAAATACAATACCTAAGTAAGAGCACTCAGGAGAGTGACAGAGTTCGCCGTAATTCAATTATATCCTATTGTTTTGCTGGAACAAAGCGTCGTGACTCATGCATCATCATGACAGTCATACTTCAAGTGTTGTTAGAAGCGCGCATGCATTGGCCACAAGCACGTCTCGTAGCGATGATAATGACTTTTCGGATTAATTTTCGAACAAAGCATAGTAGTGGCTAATCGCCTGAACACCGATTCGTATACGCTATTCAAATGTGACAGTTGACAGTTGCTGAACTCGACAAGTGTCAACGAGTGTTTTGAATGTGAAGTTATTAATTTTCTTTTTTTGTTTTCATTAAAATTGAATTAAAGAGATATGGTAGAAGAGAAGACTCTTTCCGGAGAAAAGTATTAGGTAACGAGGGAAAGCGTATTTGACTTGTTGAAAATGAGCATGTCTGTCAGTGGCTGGGGTTCAGAGAATGTAATCGAATCGAGAATAGGATTCGAAATTCGATTTGTTTTTTACTTGTGAATGTACTAGTAAGCTTGACATTCGAGTTGACAGGAGCGCTGGATGCTGTCATTTCGCTTATTCGGTTAGGGTATGAACACACGGATCTTACGGTAAGGTAACTTAAGTTGGGCAATTGAAGTTCACAAAGCCTGAGAACAGTGCTTCTGATCGTATCATGATCTGTTGAGATGGCACAATATTACAAGGTAGACTTGCATCGTTAATGCTTTTGGACGCGTGCTTATATTGGACTTAATCTGCCTCGTGTCAACCACGATCACGTGCATGTCATTGATTGTTAGTAACTACTTTTGTGCATACTCGTAGTTTGGACAGATTAGTTATCTAGTTATAAATCGGATGAAAAACAACGATTGTTTGGATGAGGATTTGTTGTTCGAGGTGGACTGCATCCGCGCCCCCACGGAAGACAAGGATGACTCCGCCAAGATGAGTTCTACGATCTCCTAGACAGAACGTATGCCCAATGTCCCAGCTATGACATCAAAATTGTATTAGGAGACTTCAATGCTAAGCTGGGTAAGGAAAGCATCTTTGAACGAGTCATCGGCAAACATAGCCTACGCGACACCACCTCCGATAACGAACACAGGCTAAATCTCCTTCTAGCCAGTACGCGCTTCCCGCACCTCGATATACACAAAGGCAGCTGGCGGTCTTTTGATCAATCGACTACCAACCAGATTGATCACATCGCGATCGACGTCAGACACTTCTCCACTATTCTTGATGTTCGAACTTTCCGATGGGCTAATATCGACTCGGACCACTATATTGTAGTAGCCAAGATGCGCTTACGGATATCACGAACGCAGCGGAGTAGAGTAAGAATACAAAGTTACAACGTCGGAAAGCTACTATCGCCAGAAACTGCTCTTGCTTTTACCGATCGCGTCTCCCTTAAGCTCTCCAATACACCTCAACCCTCCACGCTATTAATAGAACAGCAGTGGAGCCTTTGCAAACACGCCCTGAAAAGCTCTGCATCCGAAGTTTTGGGTTTCAAGGCTCCACCACGAAGAAACACCTGGTTCAATGACGAGTGCAAGAGGATTCACACAGCGAAGCAGGATGCATATAAGGCCTCGCTGCATAAAAGAACAAGAGCAGCTCGTGAGCTCTACGAGTTAATGAGAAGGGAGGAGCATAAGCTTCTTAGAAGAAAGAAGAAAGAGCACGAGAAGAGCGAGATTGAGGATTTGGAGGGGTGTTAATGCAGGCGTGACGTTCGAAAGTTCTATCAACAAATATAGCCAGAACGGAAGCCTGCAGGGATGAGCACGGACATCTAGTAGTAGAATCGTAGTCGATGCTGAGAATTTAGAAAAACTACTTCTGCAGACTGTATAACGGTGATGTTAGTCAATATAATGCTGTCGAGCGGAATGATCCATTTCTAATCGACGAAGACCGCAGAGAACTCCGTCCCCCTGACCTCGATGAAGTTAAGATTGCCATATCGAAACTCAAGTCGAATAAAGCTGCTGGCGCAGACGGACTGTCTGCTGAGCTCTTCAAGGCAGCTGGGGATGACCTGTTTAGGAGCATGTACCAGCTCATCTGTAACAAAAAAGGAGACCCCTTGGACTGCGCCAACTATAAAGGAATAAGTCTCCTTAATGTCACATACAAGATCTTCGCTGCCGTTTTGTGTGAACACCTGAAGCCATTCCTAAATAAGCTGATAGGTCCTTATCAGTGCGGATTCAGGCCAGGGAAGTCCACCATCGACCAAATCTTCACAGTACGGCAGATCCTGGAAAAAACCAATGAATCTCAAGTCGACACTCACCACCTATTTGTCGACTTCAAAGCCGCATTCGACAACGTACTTAGAGACGAGCTATACAACGCTATGTCTACCTTTGACATAGCTGCTAAACTCGTCAGACTATGCAGGACTTTGGAGAATGCTCGCTGCTCCATGCGCTGCTGGTGATTTCTTCAACATCGTATTAGAAATTACCTCCGTGCATTCGCGGATGACATTGACATAATCGGAAGAACACAGCGGGATGTCAATGAGGCGTTTACGAGTGGACGAAAATCTGAATACGAGTATTTGCTGTCGTCAAAAAAGGACGTTCACCAATGATGTGCTGGCCAGAACGTTTGTATTGGCCCTCTCCCGAACGACAAAGTTGACTCTGTATAAGACCCTTATCATCCCGGTCCTGCTGTATGGCGCAGAAGCATGGACACTATCAAAAGCGGATGAGGAGGCCCTTGGTCGGTTCGAGAGAAAGATTTTGCGCGTGATTTTCGGGCCTATAATCGCAGACGGGGGATGGAGGAAAAGATTTAACCACGAACTTTACAGGCTGTAAAGCGACATGAGTCTAGTCAGACGTCTACGGATTCAACGCATAAGATGGCTGGGCCACGTAGAGCGAATGGACACCACAGCTCCGCCCGGAGAGTCTTTGAATCCAACCCCGAGGGACGAAGAAGCAGAGGACGGCCGCATTTGAGATAGCGCACACAGATGGAAGGGGACCTCAAGCAACTGGGTGTGCGGCAATGGAAAAGGCTAGCACAAGATCGTGCTATAGTTGGAGGGGCATGTTGGCTGTACCTCTTTCGAACTATCCTACAGCCCCCCATCCATCTACATTTCGCTACTCACTTTCCACCGATCCCTAGATAGATTCAACTCAATCCAACAAATGCCCTGCGAGAATTGAAAAGTGATCGCAATCACCATTTCCTGTCATTGTGTCGCGGTGTACTTTGCAAATTCGTCTCGTGCCAAGCCACACCGGAAAGAGGAAAAGAAAAGATCAAAAAAATCCTCCTGAAGTCTAGTCTAGTGTACGACATGAAACCATGACATGAAACTCCCAGTGAAAGTGACTCTCGATGACGTATTTTCCCACAAGTGATAGAAAAAACCTCAAACCATTAGTGAGGAAAATCAGGAAGTGAATCGCAGCCTGTGCCAAAAAACAGGCAGACAGAAGGTAAAGAGCAAAAAAACTCGTTCAAGTCAAGATCACCGACGGCGCGATGACACTCGAATGACAGGTGGCCGCGTATCGTCACCATCGCCGAACTCGCAGTCATCACAGTCGTACTCGTCCACCTGTAAGGTCGAATTTCATTTGCCGGAATGTGCTCGGCGAGGGTTAAGAACACATTCTATGTACTTGTGCGCGATGGTCGATTCTTTATACGGAAGTCTCGCGACCGCATGCTGACTGAGCAACTGACAGAGTAATGTTTCGTTGTTGCTTTCTGTTTTTGCTCGTTTGCATCTTGGCTTGTTTACTTTCAATTAAATTGCTTGAAAGAGTTATTAAAGCGATAACCGCATCGAATGCAATGACGTTGCTAGATTGCGCTTTTTCGTTTTTAGTTGTTTTGCTGGTTTTCGTCGTGGCCAAGCCGCTCCGAATGAGATGAAGGTATCTGACTTGATGAGAGGATTTGAGTACCTCGCTACTCGGACACACGTAATCGAGTTGCGCTTACTCAAGCACGTTTGGATGAAAACAACCATCTTACCATCTTAGTCACACAGACGTTTCGAGGAATCAGCTCCTGGACGGGCATGCCTTGATTTCCAAAGAAACCGCCGCGACGGATTGGATCTTGCAGAGTCAACACCACCGGTTGTTGGGTGTGATTGGGTTTTTCCTCACGAATTAGAAAGTCAGACGAAGAGTGTTTGGGTTTTAAGTCGAATACATTTACTTGCACTCATCACACTTGTGTTCGCTGCTCTTGGGATGAGAGCTTGACTAATCTTGGTTGGGCGACTTGTTTAACAGACTGAACTTGACATTGGAAACATCATTTAATGGAGAGTCTATAGAGAAAGATATTGCAAAATAGTTTTTTTCGTTTTGTAATGTCTTGTTTTAAGTGCGACAAGCACATCCCACATTAAGCATGAGCTCGCATGATTGTGGGGTGGAGCACAAAAGGAAGAGCCGGACAATTTTAATGTGACACCTCACCGAGCACGATTGAGCATCGATCGTGTGATTGTCTGCGTGATGCAGGATTCAATTAGCACCCTGAACTTTGGTCGTAATACACAATTGACAATACAAGCTGCAGTCATTCGGAAACCTACTTTTTAGAAGGGTGTCGTGCTCGTCCAGCACGGAGTGGAGAGCGTCGAGCACGAAATTGCAACTTCAGATATCATTTATGAACACAATGAATTTGCTCGAATCACAATTGGTAATTCACACCACCGTTTCAGTTTGTCTGCGCTGAAGACAGCACCATACTTACGCTGCGTGCGCCGCATGTGTGGTATGTCCTTAATCACAAACCGGTCGTTTGGCAAAACCATTGTCACTACATAAGGTCCTTTTTACAATGGCTCAAGTTTCCGCAACTCGCCGGTCGCGGCCTGCTCCTTCTCAATTAACACCAAATCGTTTTCCTGGTATTTCGTCGGTCCTCGATGATACTGCTCCTTTTTGACGTTGCTGCCGTCTTCCTATGTTTTCCACAGCCTCTGCTCTACGCCGTGCTGTTTCTCCAGATGTGGTCGATTCGTTGGCTTCAAGTTCTAGCTTACTCCCTTGGATATCTCTTGGCGTGTAGGAAAATAATTGCTGGTGCGGACTCGCCTTTGTAGTCGCGTTACTCATCGTATTGAGGCTCCACTGCAGGTTCCTCGAATGCCCATTCAAGTCTTTACCAGCTGCATGGTCATAATTCAGCGCATCCAATATTGTGCGGTTGGCCCGCTCTGCCTGTCCATTCGCCCATGGAATTCGGACTGCCGTTTGTATATGTTCGATGCCGTTCTCTGAACAGAATCTCGTGAAGCCTGCTGAGGTGAATGCGGCATGTCAAAATAGCCACAGATGTCGTTAAGCGCCTGGATTACTCCTACGGTATTTGTCGTCTTTGTTGCCCGGAGTATAGTATACTTCGTGAGGTTGTCTATTATGGTAAGTACATAACTCATGGTCCTAAGTGATCTAGGTGAATGGTATCGAACGGCAAGGGAATCCGTTCCAAGCAATGCAGTTCGCCTTCAGCCAAGCCCCCTTTCCTCTTAGCATATGCGCAGTCCACGCATGTTTTGAGGTAGCTTTTCGTTAAATTCCTCATCGGGAACCAGAATGTTTTCTTGATTCTATCCAGCGTCTTCCCCTCGGCCATATGTCCGCTGTCATCGTGGCATAGCTTCAGGCTTCCCCATCGCACGGCTCTCGGTACAACCCATCTTTCGCCGCCGTCCACCTCTTCCACTTGCCATTCGTCTTCTACAGGCTGGCGACTAAGAACATCTACATATCCAGCCCGCCTTCCCGGTTGGTGTATTGTTTTGAAGTCAAACTCCTGCAGCTTCAACCACCATCTAGCAACTCTCGGTATCAGCTTGCTTTTGTTTTGTGTTGCCAAGATCGACTCACAGTCAGGTCACCACTGTAAATTCTCTTTCAAGCAGATACAGTTGGAACCGATCTGCTTCCCACAATAGCTAGGACTTCCAGCTCGTGGGAATGGTACTTCTTTTCTGTTTCTGTGAGTTTGCGGCTGAAGTAAAGTACTGGACGAAGTCTACTGTCTTCCGTGCTCCTTTGAAGCAAGATACCTGATACCCCGAGCCTGATGCATCCGTGTGCACTTCGTGCTTGCATTTTTGATCGAATAACGCTAGCACAGGTAGATTCGCGAGTATCTCCTTCAGTCGCTGGTAAGCCGTTTCCTGTCGGTCCACTCAAACTTGCCCTCTGCTTTCGTTAAGTCTTAAGGGGAGCAGCCGGATAAGCATATTTCTCCACAAACTTTCGGAAGAATCCGATCAACCCAAGAAACTGATGTACGGTGTGGGCATCTCTTGGCGTTGAAAACAGTTGGATGGCTGCACTTTTGAGTTGATCTGGTTCGCAGAGGTCCCAAAAGTACCCGTCCGTTCACCTCTACGTCCTTGATGTATTCATCTCTGGTTACCTTTAGCAGCATCTGACTTGATCTACCACTTGTGTTCATGGTACCTCCCGATGGTCCGCTCCCTGACAGGCAGTTTCTCTTGATGTGCCCTAGCTGATGGCACTCAAAACACTTTCTTTCGTTCTCCCGATTTACGATTTGTTGAGTTTCGTCACCGCCTGGGCCAGGATGTTGACGTCCGCCCGCAAATAGCTTTGCGCCAAGGTTCCTCGCTGGGACCTGCCTATGGCTATCGCGTAGTCCGATAATCCACCGTACCCGTTTAAGAATGTCTGGGACTGAATTGGGCTGCGTTGCCCCGAACGCCTCTCTACACTCCATATCTGATATGCCTCTCACAATATATTTCCCCAGCGTATGCTCCTCAATCCTCTCTCTTGACGAAATACTTTTCATCTCGAAAATAAACTCCTCTATATTCTCGTAAGGCTTTTGCTTTCATTGTCGGAGCAAGGTGAAGGTCTGCCTCATCGTCGGTTGTAGGGAAATTGTCTGCGAGGTCCTGCAAGAATTCTCTCAGTGTTGTGTGAGTCGTGCTGTTGCTCCAAATCCTGGCTGATCCATCTAGTTTTGATGTAGATGCCATCAATACCAACCTCTCGTCTAGGTCGTAGATGTCTTTCACATCCACGCTACGGATGAGAATCCTGTCGAATTTTTCGGATTGAATGTTGGAATCATATCTGCCACATCCCACACAGCATATGTGCACCTAGAGCGTGCGTGTCTGTAAGCGAAGTGTCCTGTTACGGCGTTGTCATATTCGTCTCTGATACCCTCAAACGCTTGATTTCGTCACGTAACAATGACAACTTGGTAGCCATATCGACAACAGTAGTAAGCTTATCTTTGCATGCTTCTGTCTTCGTCTTAGTCAGTCGTTGCACCATATCTTCCCTTAGTCCACCCTGGTCCAGACCTATCCTTTTCAGCTCCTCTCTTAGCTGGTCACGCGTCCAGTTGATATAGTTTGCGTCCTCCATTCTAATACTGATACTTTAGTCGACTATCAATTCAGTCTTACCTTTTCTTTTACTCTATTGCAGCCAGGTCCAGAATCCGAATCGATTCCCAGTATCCCACTTCTGAGCTTGAAAACAATGAAATGATGTGCTTGACTGAATTCGCTCGAATCACAATAATTCCTTTTTCGAATTCTATTTGATCTATTTTCGCCCGCCTACCTATGCACGTTTACAGTAATACGCAGAGGGCGCCATGGGGCAGTGGTAAGTGTGTTGGACTCTGACGCACGATGAGCGAGTTCGGATCCCGATAAAACCAACGCCATCGAATGTTTATTTCGCGGCGTCCCTCCTCGGCGGGGTACTGGCAAAACCCCCCGTAGTATACTTGCCATGAAAAAGCTTCTCGACTCACGCCGTTCGGAATCGGCATTAAACTGTAGGTCCCTTTCACCTATGGGAAAATAAAATCACACACAACATGGGTGATTGAGAGAAGCTCGACTTTGGTCCTTCATGGTCTGTAACGCCAACATACATACATATGTACAACCTTATCGAGCACGACAGAGCACGACTACTAACTTGCCATGACCGTATATGGCGAGTCTTGAAACTGTTCTGACCATTTGTTCGAATGTACAGGGCTGATCAACATAGTGTATGTAACTCATTGACACCGAGTCGAAAATGAAGGATTTTTAGTGAGAATTCAAGCTCAGCAGTTATCGAGCACAATGTTCGAGTTTTGTCGTTTTAATATCCGAATTCCATGTTTTTAAGTCCTGAGAAGATTTTGTTAGCGCAAATCAAAGCAGCGACCAATGGGCACGCTGGCGATTTGGAATAAAGACCATAGTTGAGTGAAGTACTAACCACGTCATTTGTTGGTCGAGCACCAGGCATTAGACATCAAATCGCTGTGAAGGATCTTTGATTGAAAACTGATCACCTACCATCTAGGCAGCCGGTGGTTAACATTTAGATTCAAGCTCGAGACCTGTTGGTACTCATAAGAACCAAAACTGACATACACGCCGTATACCAAAGCTCATCGAGCACCGATGGCAGTACATTAGACAAGGTATTCATTTTGCTCGAAAGCATTTTATGACCGATAATCCAAAGGAACTGATGTGGTATGAATAAAACCCCAACTGTATCTTTCAATGCCAAATAAACCCATTCCCATTCAAATGGATCTTAATCTGCATCATAAAAACAGCATCTAAATATAGATCAGTAGAACTGGTCACCGGGATCGGAAGTAGCAATTGCTGGTCACAGTCACGACTGCACAATCACCACCAGTCTGCGCTGGTGGTTTCCTTTGCTATGTTACATCACACAACTGGTTCTATTCTTGAGTTCGTTTTTTATGGTTAACATAAGCCTTTCTCGACCTACTTCAATACTGTCATGATCCCTCGAACTACACCCCAAGTCGACGGATCAATCGTTGGACGCTGCTAGAGCACACCTTGCTTATTACCACTGTCTCCGGTATATCGTGTTTGTAGAGAGAAGAAAAGAAACTCAACTAACCTTTGCACGTTTCAAATAGGCAGTTCTTAAGGTGTTCGCCAGATTTTGGCGAACAAACTCCTTCCTCCCTTGGTAGCAAACTGATATTCTGAATTGGTCTCACAAACGTAGATGTCGCTGTCCGTAGATGTACGGCCCGAAAAAGTCCATCGGCACCGGCACTTCGATAATGCGAGCCAAAGGCCATTTGCACGGTGGATAAAGATTTGATCGAATCAGGCACAGATCTCGCTGGTACGCCACTTTGGACGCTGTTGCAACTCGTGAATATATTCAGAGGACCATCTACTCCAGAAGTGATCATACATCTGTCGAAGTAACTGCCATCGGGAGAGGCGTGAACCTTTCATCTCCAATGATGATGGTTCCGGTATGGTGAGCGTTGATGTTCCTATGAGGAAGTGCGCGGGTGTGAGAGCAGAGAGGTCCGATGGATCGTCCGAGAGCGGTTGCAAGGGCCTTGAATTAAGCCATGCCTCAATCTGCGTAAGAAGGGTGGACATTTCCTCGAATGTTAACAATGTCTCACCAACAATACGCTTGAGGTGATACTTAACAGACTTAACCGCTGCTTCCCAAATCCCCCCATGATGTGGGGCCGATGGAGGATTAAAGAGCCACCGGGTCCCGTCATTGGCAAGAAGTTGGGCGATTTCTCTGCTTTGTGCGCTGGCTTGCTGGAACAGTATGCGTAATTCCTTATTGGTCCCGACGAAGTTCGTTCCGCAGTCACTTGAAATGGTAGTACATATACCACGCCTCGCTACAAAACGTCAATAAACTTGAAGAAAATCCTCCGCCGAATATCCAGAGGCCACTCCTAAATGAACTGCTATGTTAATACGCTATTGTTTCTAGATACTATCCGAGAATGTTGGTGACGCAAATTATGGATGAATTTATGGCAACGTGCAGTAACCCCCAATAGTTTGTTAAGTGAGCTGTAACGATTTAAGAGATAAATTACTTGGCAAGGAGTCGCCACCGCAAGGCAGGTCGTAGTTCGGCTCTCTAGACAAGTCTCGGAAACATGCAGACTATGCGATGTAGACCATGGCGATGACGATTCTGTTAGCTGTGGTGGTCCATGAAGCCAGAGTGGTGACACGATCATCTCTTGGTAAGATATTCCTCGGGTAGGGAGGTCTGCTGGATTCTTGGCACCTGGAATGTGATGCCAACATGCATTTGGTAGGCTGATCTGGATTTCAGAGACTCGGTTGGCCACAAATGTCTTCCAGGCTGATGGGTGTATTCGAATCCACGAAAGTGGTATAGTTGAATGTGTCCACATGTGACAAGCAGAGTCCTTGAATCTTATTCCTTCTTTAATTCGCTTTACGAGTCGAACCGCGAGCAGTGCTCCTGTCGTGGGAGTGATATCAATTCCAATGGAGCAACCTTAGACTTGGATGCGAATAGCACTGTATGTACGTACATGCGCGTTCCGAAGCGTCGGAAAAGGAATAAAGCTCCACAAACCGAACATCATGTGAGGCTCCCGACCATCGTGGCACAGTGTACAAATGCAAGTTGTTGAGCCAACAACTGGGTCCATGTGGGTCCATGATTCCATTAACTGAGAAATAAGTAGATCGTCCCATTGTAGCCCAACATGCCAAAGTGTTTGCATAAATATTTTGAACCCGATTGTGAGTGATCCAACCCATAGGATCATAGAGCTGAGCGATAAGAGACAAGCATTTCCTCTTGGTTACTAATCCTTCACTTCTTAAGGATTTGGCTCGGAAGTAAAATGCATCGTCTGTCGGTTGCCACGATATTCCAAGCGTCTGCACTTCTTCAAATTGTTGCCATGTGCGATGTCGAGAATTTGCCACCTGTTCCGCTTTTAAGTCAGTGGATGATTGGCTGACCATTTACTGAGGGGGAAGCCGCCCGCCTTGAGCAACTCAATTAACTCGATTTTCAATTTACCAGGCGCCGTCAGCGCCGGCGAAAATGTCGTCCACGTAGGTGTTGTCTCCTAGAAGTTTGGCGGCACGAGGAAAACGTGTGCCTTCATCGATTGCAAGTTGATGCAAGGTTCTCACGGCTTAATAGGGATAACTAGCAGACACGAACATCCTGATCTTCCGAAGCTCGCCACAAAATTCGCTGGTAGGGTTGATCAGCTGGGTCAATTTGTATCTGACGAAACATCTTCTGGACATCCGTAGAAAAAACGTATAAGTGCATACGCCACCGGAGGATTATATCAAAAATCTCAGTCTGCAATCATTAGCCCAATATGAAGACATTCGTTGATATGCTGGCCTCTTTGGAGGCAATTTCATTTCTTCGCCAAGGAAAGAAGGAATTGTTTGAATCGGAACCGCGCTCTGGTGGCGCCAGCCTCATGTGTCCGAGTTCTTCGTACTCTGTCACGCCAAAACGACCGGCTAGTGCTGAAGCGCTAGTAGGAAGAGTAGAGTAAATTCGCAGAGCAATACAAATATTAGGAAAGGCATCCTGTAAATCATGCGTACAGATCTGTTGCAAGAGATTGGAAGCGCTAGCGTTTTTTATGTCTCAAAATAAATAAACAGAATGTCGCAATGTCGCATACAAGATCCTGTCCAGCGTATTGTGTGAACGTCTAAAACCATTTTGCACCGCACTAATCGGCAGCTACCAGTGCGGCTTCCGGCCCGGCAAATCAACTACAGACCAAATTTTCACACTTCGACAAATCCTGGAAAAGACCAACGAGTTTCGAATCGATACACACCATCTTTTCATCGATTTCAAAGCCGCATACGACAGCATTCATCGTGAAGAACTGCTTGCGGCGATGGCCGAATTCGGGATCCCGGTAAAACTGATCCAGTTGTGTCGCACCACGCTAAAAAACACGCGATGCACCGTGCAATTCGGTTCTAGGACCTCGGAACCATTCGAAACATGCACCGGATTTCGGCAAGGAGATGCGCTGTCTTGTGACTTCTTCAACCTGGTGCTGGAGCAGATAATGCGACGGGCAGGCGTCAACAGGGAAGGCACTATCTTCTACAAGTCCGTCCAGCTACTAGGATACGCGGATGATATCGACATCATCGCGTGTTCTCGCCGTGGCATTGTGGAAGCATTCACGGCGATTGAAGAACAGGCGAAACTAGTTGGTCTTAAGATCAATGAGGACAAAACGAAATACATGCTGTCAAGCAAAAACCAATCCGTCGCTCACCACCTGGGACAACATATAACAATTGACAGCTACAATTTCGAGGTAGTTAAGGAGTTTGCCTACCTCGGGGCAATCGTAAATTCCACTAATGACACCACAGTGGAGATCCGGCATAGAATCGCCCTTAGCAACCGCTGCTACTTCGGCTTGTCCAAACTACTGGGGTCAAAACTCCTCACTCGAAAGACCAAAGGCATGCTTTACAAAACGCTCATTCTGCCAGTCTTGCTGTACGAAGCCGAAAGCTGGGCGATAAGCAGGACAGCGGAGCTGATTTTGAGTTCTCTCGAAGGAAAAATTCTGCGCCGGATATTTGGTCCTGTCTGTGAGGAAGGCGAATGGAGAAGAAGACACAACCGCGAACTCTACGAGCTGTACCAAGATGTGGATGTAGTCCGGAAGGCAAGGATCCGTCGACTACACTGGCTCGGCCACATCGAGCGCATGGACATCAACGCTCCAGCTAAGAGGGTCTTCGACTCCGAGCTTTCTGGTTTGAGAAGAAGAGGAAGACTGGACCTCCGGTATAAACACCAAGTAATCGCGGATGTAAGACATCTTGGTCTTGACAACTGGAAGCAGCGTGCCCGGGACCGTCAAGGATGGAAGGCAGCTATAGCTCAGGCTGGCCTGATAAGTAAGTTAGTAAGTAAATAAAAGTGAAGCTTGCTCCTCTTTAAAAACGAAGAGTTCCTGGAAGAATTCAATTGTGTTTAAATCTCGCTCGTATTTTCGTCCCAGATCTGCTCCATGCTTCTGCAGTTCTTCAGATGACATTTTCAAGATTTTACTACCAATGAGAAAAGCAAAATTCAAATTCAACGTGGCAGCACTATCAACTCTCTTTTTAATTTATGACAAGATGCGATCAAATATCATCATGGTTGCCTTAGTAAAGAGTTGAACTGATTGAAGTGTTCGTGCTTTATCCTCACTCATCTCATCACATTGTTTTGTGTACCTCGAAATTCGTTTATTTGGCGGAATAGGCTCAACGCCAACTTTTCCAGCAACTTCCTTAGTCTCTTCTTTCCAATACTCAATCGAAATTACTCTAATTTTCTGCAAAGTTTTCATTAGGCCATCCATTAAAGAGACGGAACGTGTTTGTGCGTTTGAGATTCCTCGCGCTCGGTTAATCTCTCTGACGCTTTTTTCCCAATTAATAAATCCTGTAGCACACAACGCAGATGTAGCGGAAGAGGACGATTTCTGATAGATCCTGCAGCACGTACAAGAAATTGCATTTTTCGTCTTAGAATATACAAGCCAAGATCTTTTAAGCCTTTCGTCATTAACCAACGTTTTGTACCACATCTTCTTCTTTGGTGGCGTTACAGCCCATGAAGGACCAGAGCCAAGTTTCTCTCAATCACTCATCTTGTGTGTGATTTATTTTTCACACAGGTGAAAGGGACCTACAGTTTAATGCCGATTCCGAACGGCGTGAGTCGAGAAGCTTTTTCAAGGCAAGTATACTACTGGGGGTTTTGCCAGTACCCCGCCGAGGAGGAACGTCGCGAAATAAACATTCGATGGCGTTGGTGTTATCGGGATCCGAACTTGCTCATCGTGCGCCAGAGTCCAACCCACTAACCACTGCGCCACGGCGCCCACATAGAGGATGTTAAATGTCTGCCAGCACGTTCAGTTTTTTTTTTTTTTTTTTTTTTCTAGAGACTCGCGCAGGTTCAAGAGTTTTTATATTCTTTTATGATGTGTTGACACACACAACCTGAACGGAGTGCAGTGGTTGGGGTCATTGATGTTCGTTCACTACTCTCAGGTGTGGTTGTCCTACACCTAGATAGGACGAGAGCCGACCAAATTCCGCGTTGGTTATAGTCCGTAGTAATTCGTTCAAGCACTTTAGTATTGCATATGCTGAGGATGAATTTCGGTTGACCATATACTGTGAGTGTTATGCCTGCAGCAGTACGTCTGGTCACTTTCCATTCACAACTGCGTTGCATACTTTTTGTCCGTATAGGAATTACTTTTTCTTGGCTAAGAAGCGAATTCGAACCATAGACCTTTCGCTCGGCGGTCGATGATGTTAACCACTGCACCACGGCCATATTCATTTTGTTCTGTTTTTAGTATTTGTCGTGGTAGCAACAGAAATACATCATCTGTGAAAATTTCAACTGTCTAACTATCACGGTTTATGAGATACAGCCTGGTGACAGACGGACGGACATACGGACGGACGGACAGCGAAGTCTTAGTAATAGGGTTCCGTTTTACCTTTGGGTACGGAACCCTAAAAAAGATCGGTGCTGATCGGTATAATTTTCCATGTCTGGCCAATAGCCTGGGTCTGTCAAATCAAATCCGTTTTTTTGTAGTTCATCCGAATTCGAGTGATCTGACTCAGATTCTTCGTATTCTAGTTTATTCTTTCAACTTGCTTTTCGTAGAAGGATGATGAAGATTGAACTCTCAAATCGGTATTCATAATCTGTCTGGACGATGTAGATGATGAATGTCGATCCACTTCTCGTGCAAAGTGCAAGAAATATCCTCTAATTCGGAGGCTACGGCCGATACTGATGGGCCACCTCCTCCGCTAGGCCACTTTTTCATCTCATCCGCATATTGTTTTCCCTGAAGGACCTTATCTTTGGCCTTTTTCCTATATTCCGCCCCTGATAGTTTGATAGCTCTTTTCTTGGCGCGCTCATTTCAACCTATAAAACAAAAGATAAAAATGTTATCCTTAACCTGCGGTGTCCCAGTCTCCCACCATTGGGACACTGGGAGACCTGCAAATGTGGTCTGTTTCGAAAATTACGTGTAATTTGGTCCGTCGTCAGCTTTTTTTCTAATCCTCTTACTCTGCAATTGACTCAAGTACAGTGTCCTACGTAGACGTTAACGTAAGCCGCGTGATGTGGCGCGAAAATAACGATGTCGGAGTCTACACGAGGGCTATCTGACGAGGGTTAAAATATGTTTAAAAGAGAGGGTAAGTGAAACAGAAATACATTGGTACAGTCACGCGCGGATAGCTACTTCGTGGGTTTTTTTGACTTTTCCTTATCTCCTTTTCTTTGTTTGGCGATGCCGCTTCACTCCTGTTTCTGACTTGCAAGTGTACGTTTGGATACCATTCTTACTTTTCAAATTTCGCCACAGGCTAACGATGATGAAATGTAAAACGAAATGTCAAAAAAAACCTCGGTTGCGAAGTATAGACCAATCTACTTTGAACAAAATTGGTACCACGGGGACAGGGGTGCCCCCGGAACATACGGTTACTTTTAGTAGTAAGTCATTCGCCGTATGTTACGGCCCTGTCGGATGAGGAAGGATTCGTCGTGGCTGTGGTTATCCCAACATGCGGGAACATATGGTATGTGGCGTAAGCATATCCAAAGCGCCAGATGCAAGAGGTGTCGGTAGTGTCAGGTATAGGAGGTGTTGGTAGGGCTCGGTCTCCATCAAAGGCGGTGAACATGCCACAAACATGTTCACTAATTGAACCATCGTAGTTTACTACGTTGTGGCAATGACCAATGCTTGTCTTGGTCCCGATTGTGGGTAGGCCCACCGTGAGATTAAGTTTTAAATGACAGGTGCTCACGTTAAGCCAATCCATAATTTCTGCTCCGAATGTCAGTCCAAAAGGAAATCACCGAGACCTGCACCTCAAAAAGACGCGCCGTGGAATAAGGGACTAACCGATTACCCCGCTTCGGCAGTGCGTCAGAGATATTCGTGGAATACCAGACTGATGGCTTTGCAGCCGTCATTTGCAGAAAAGCTATATCCCTGATCCGTAGAACTACTATACTGTGCGGCTTAGTCACCCCGAAGCTGCGATGATATTGAATAGTGTATTCGTCTGCCAAGCTTGAATTTGCCGCCCTTTGAATTTTCCGCCCGGGGCACGGGCCCCCTAGATCCGGGGCTGTCAGTATGTTTCCACGTCGCTCAAACCGAGCACGCTATCTCCACATTCCTATACCAGATTACCGAATAGTATTCATGTCACAAACTTGTCTGCGAATATTACCACAGACACTATGGTCTACTATTTCGAGTCAATTAACTTCCATTCACTCAACGCTACAAACAAAGAAAGCATACGCTCGATCTGCCGCCTGGGGCTTTAGTATCAACGTACCTACGTCCATACGTCATTTACACTCGCATTCTTCTGTCGTGTCTTTTCTGTTTTTTCCTATCCTCTTTATGCATTTGCATAACAATTCACCGCAGAATTACTCGTCTAATTGATATATAAATTACGTAATTAATAATTGTTTAATGTTTACTAGTGCGTTGCCGCCAAATGTAAACAGGAATACGCAAGCCAATCATACTTAGTAGATCAGGTTGAACTCAACTCGTCCGGCATGATGCAATGCTGATTAAGGTGACGGCGACTTTCATTTCAATTTTACGATGACGAAATTGTGCCGGTTATACATATATACTAAAAGGACTGCACCCCTGACTGTCAGTACGAGTTAAATTCCAATTACACCGTTGTGCTATGGATAAGGCTTTGACTACATCACTGACTGTCTGTGGTTTTGACAGTTTCGAAACTTGTCACAAAATGATAAATTTATCCGAAACCAAGTGGTGATTAAAAGATTGAAATCCTGTTATGGCTTACTCTTGACACGATAATAAATCAATTCGATTTTTAAAACCCAATAAATACAGTCATAGATGCGACAACAAGGAGAAGTCAAGGTTACAAGGCGGGGGTAATCAATAATACGGCAGCCTGAAGAGTTTTAAAGTTTTGCAAATTACAAAATTTACACATGAACAGTGAGATAATGAATCTATTAGTTGTGAAGTGCCTATAATGAAGTGCCAGTGACGTCGAGCGCGATTAGCGATGATTTTATTATGCCGTCCCTGACCGAGAAACTGAGGCGGAACGCTTTGATCGAACGATTTGAATCATTTTCAAAATAAAAACTGTCAATCCTAGTGCCATCGCATAGATATGGTGAAACGTGGCTTAAAGTGCTCGAAGAGCTCTTCGAGTGTTATTGGGCACTTAGCGTGTCGCAAGCAATCTGTCATTATAATAAGTAACGATTGTTCATAGTTCAAGTTCCCAATTAGCCGCGTTTTTGTAACCCAAGGTTGGAAGTTCAAACGCTCCCTATTCAAACTTTTGACATTTCAACATGTGTTGATGGCATTCAACTTGTCGATATTTATGATTTGTCCGCGGTTGCTTAACGTCAAACAGGAACTATTCGGATGATCGTGACAGGAGCACATAAAACTTTACATATCCTGCTTCCTGTCAAACTGGCATCGCACGTTAGAGCAATTATCGTTTGCTTATCCGTCAGCTACTTAGTATCTGAATCTTTAGCTAATTAACGCACTCTGCGTGTCTACGCGCTTACATACTATTCAAGTTTAAAGTGGCTTGTTTAGGTTTATTTTTAACTCTTTCCTTTCTGACTACGATGATGTCAGCGAGCACACGGAGATTGTAAGAGAGACTGACGCGACTGCTGACGCGTCGAGCGTCAACGAGAGGGCATTCGCTTTTCAGCGCGGCGCTGTTTTCTCACGTCTAATTGTGTTGTGGTGTATTTGTATCTTTTTTTTCTGATTTTGTAACTAATATCCAGGGGATAACATAATTTGATTTGATTGTTAATGTGAATTTGAGTGAGTTATTCAAATTTAGGCAACCGGTGCGGTGATCAATACTTGACTTAGTGTCCGAGTTTGGTTTTTTTCTTTTTGTTTTTTTTTTGAGTTTAATTGTGATTTTATGGCTCGGACTAGTTTGCAGTTGCTAAGGCAGTTACAAGTTGGTTTGATGTGAGTTTTGAGTTTGTGGTTTGGTAACTGCATGGCGAAGATTTTATGGCTGGATTGCCGTAATCGTGATGAATCACTAAAACTCACCATGATTTGATGAAATTGTGTGTAATAGGTCAATATGTAGACGTCTGATTCACGGAGCACTGTCTGACATTAATTCAAGCTGTCAAAAGACTTGGAAACATTACCTCACAGGGTGCTTTACATATAGTCTTTTGCCAGCTGTCTTCAGCGATGCACTCCCAGTTGATAAAGGTCCCCTTCCAACTTTGTGCATCACCTTAGATTCGATCGTCCTCTGCTGTGTCGTCCCTCGGGGTTGTACCCGAAGACCTTTCGGGCCGAAGCTGTGTTATCCATTCGCTCTACATTGCCTAGCCATTTTGGATCCGAAGACGTCATTAAAGTTCGTCGTTGTGTCTTCTCCTCCACTAATTCTGAGTTTGATCTCAGCGCTGGTGTTGTCGTCGCTGATCACTAGTGAACCAAGGTAGACGAAGTCCTTGACCACTTCGAATTTGTTGCTGTCAATTGTGACGTTCTGGCCGAGACGTTCGGTGTTGAGCGTCATTTTTGATTAACAGCATTTACATATTTCATTTTACCTTCGTTAACCGAAAAATCAATTTTAGCCACTTCTGCTTCAATGCCTTTGAACGTTTCATTGACGTCCCGCTGTGTTCGTCCAATTATGTCAAACTTATCCGTGTTCGCAAGCAGTTGCGCATACTTGAAATATATCGCACCACTTGTGCTGGCCAGTGAGTTTCGTATGGTCTTTCCAAGTACTTACTTACTTAGGGGGCAGGTGTAGAACCTGGGCCTCAACCAACAAGCGTCTCCAGCTGGCACGGTCCTTGGCCAGCTGTTTCCAGCGCCGCACACCCAGTTGGTTAAGGTCCCCTTTCACCTGCGTGCGCCACCGTCCGCCTTCCTTCCGGGGTGGATTCGAAGAGTCTTCGCGTCGGAGCTGTATTTCCCCTACGCTCTACATGGCCTAGCCACCTAAGGCGCTCCGTAGGCGTCGTACCAGGCCAATGTCGCTGTACAACCCATACAGTTCTTCGTTAAATCTTCTCCTCCATACTTCGTTTGAACAAACGGGACCGTAGATAGTGCGCAGAATTTTCCTCTCGAAACGACCAAGGGCATCTTCATCCGCTTTTGTTAAGGTCCAAGCCTCTGCGCCGTAAAGGAGGACTAGGATGATCAAGGTCTTATTTAGTGTCACCCTAGTTTTCCGAGTGAGGGCTCTACTTCTCAATTGCCGCTTGAGCCCAAAGCAACAGCAGTTGGCAAGGGTGATTCTGCGTTTTATCTCAGCGCTCGTGTTGTTGTCGCTGGTCATCAGTGAGCCAAGGTAGACGAATTCCTTGAGCACTTCCAAGTTATATCCGCCCATGGTGATGTTCTGTCCAATACGTCGGTGCTGACCGTCTCTTTTTGATGAAAGCAGATATTTGGTTTCACCCTCATTAACCTTGAGACCCATCTTAGCCGCTTCTAACTCAATGCTTACAAAGGCTTCATTGGCGTCTCGCTGTGTCGGTCCAATTACGTCAATGTCGTCGGCGTACGCAAGCAATTGCGTAGACTTAAAATGAATCGTACCTCTTGTGTTGGTCAGTGACTCTTGCACGATCTTTTCAAGCACGATGTTGAAAAAGTTGCATGACAGCGCATCACCTTGCCTAAATCATTTTTTAACATCAAAGGTCTCGGTTTGCTCACTACCGATCCTAATGGAGCAGCGAGAATTCTCCGTTGTCATCCTGCACAGTCAATACGGCAGTGAAGATCTTATATGCGATGTTAACGGGCAAACGATGCTGAGATTCCATTCGTCGGGAATGCTTTCCTCCGACCACACCTTGCAAATGAGTGCATGAATGCATGCACCTTACCAGCTCATCTCCAGCCGCTTTAAATAGCTCAGCAGACAAGCCGTCTGCGCTTAAGTCCTAATATCGCTATTTTGACTTCGTCTAGATCGGGTGGACGGAATCCTCTTACATTGTCGTCCATTACGAATGGATCGTTCTGCCTGACAGCGGTATCTTGTTTGTCATTGCCGTTATACAGTCCACAGAAGTGGTCTTGCCAAATCCTCAGCATCGACTGTTCTCCATTTTCATCCCTGCAGGCGTCATGGCATGTTCGACTTTCCTTATTGTAAAACTTACGAGCGCCATTCCTGCGGAAGCATCTCCTCGATCTCACGCTTTCCGTGCTCTCTCTTCTTTCTTTTGAAAAGCATGTGTTCCTCTCTTCTCTTCTGCTCATAGATTTCGCGAGCAGCTCTCGTCCGTCGATGCAGCGTGGCTTTACATGCCTCTTGTTTTGCTACATGGGCTTGTTCGCATTGTTCATCGAACCAGGGGTTCCTAGGTGGTGGCGGTTTGAAACCCAGCACCTCTGAGGCAGCGTCTCTGACGGCGCTCTGGCAATACCCCTATTCCTCAGATTTTGGGAGAGCTTGAAAGAGACACTATCGGCAAAGATTCTGGCAGCCTCTTGCGATTGTAGCTTTCCGACGTCAAACTAACGTTGTCCTACTCGACTCCTAAGCATTCCTGACATCCTCATTCGTACCTTGGCTACAACAAGGTAGTGGTCCGAGTCGATGTTGGAGGAGTGTCTGGCGTCGATCGCAATGTGATCAATCTGGTTGGTGGTCGATTGATCAAAAGACCGCCAGGTACCCGTGTGGATGTTGAGATGGGGGAATCGTGTGCTTGCTACAAGGAGGTTACGCCCAGTTAGGGAATCGATTAGCCTAAGTCCGTTGAGCAAACGATTCATTCTTCGGGCATGCTTTCCACTGACCATATTTTAGAGATCAGTTGGTGCATGCGCCTTATCAGCTCATCTGCTCGTGTGCTTTTTTAGTTGTCAGCATTGAATTAAATTCATCTAGGTCGGGTGGGCGCGGTGAATGGATCATTCTACCTGGCAGCGGTATTAGATATTTCGTCGCCGTTATACAGTCTACAGAAGTGTTCCTTCCATATCCTCAGCACCGCCAGTGACTCTACTACTAGTTGTCCATCTTTACCCCTACAGGCTTCCGGTCTGGCTTTATAGCCCTTGCATGTTCGTTTTAATTTTTCATAAAACTTGCAAGCATCATTCCTATCGTAGCATCTCTCTATCTCCTCGATCTCATACTTTCCATGATCTCTTTTTTCTTCCTTAAAAGCGTGTGTTCCTCTTTCCGCTTCTGCTCGTAATGTTCACGAGCGGCTCTCGTCCGTCTATGAAGCATGGCACTGTAGACGCTTTGCTATAAAGGCTTGCCCCCATTGCTCATCAAACCAGGGATTTCTAGTTGCCTGTTGTTTGGAATCCAACACATCAGACGCAGCGTCTCCAGATGGCGCGCTGGCAATGCTCCCACTGTTGTTCTGTGTATTGTTCCGGTGTCATCGGCAAAGGTCCTAGTGGTCTCCTGCAGGTGTAACTTCCCGGCGTCAAACTTTCGGTGTCCAGCTTGACTCCGTGGCATCCTTGATATCCTCGTTCGTATTTTGGTTACAACAAGGTAGTGATCTGAATCGGTGTTGGCTCCTTGGGAGGGTCGTACATCTATGATGCTGGAGGAGTGTCTGGCATCGATCGCATCGTAATCAACCTGGTTGATGGTCGACTGACCAGGTCACCGCCAGGTGCCTTTGTGAATGTTGAGATGCGGGAATTGTGTGCTAGCCAGAAGGAGATTACGCCCCGCCAGAAAGTCAAGTAGCCGATGACCATTTTCGAACGTGGTCTCGTGTAGGCTATATTTCCCTGTAATCGACTCAAATATGTCGTATTTGCCTATTTCGCATGCGGTGGCTGAAAAAGTGTAAATTTGTCAATAGTCGATCGATAAATAGTTTACATGCAAACGCTCGCTCACTCCAAACCTTCAGTTCTCTATCTTGATTGATGCCAAACACGCCCACTTGACAGATGACAACTGAAAAATGGCGGGTAATTCAAATATTCTACAACAAACGATTCTCCATTTGTGCTTTTTATTGCAGCATTCTTAGCTTCTATGACAACTAATCAATTTCTTCCACTCTTTTCAGGTCTCTACGGACAACCTTCAAAATGACACAAACACTTGGACTAATTTTGACACTATGGTCACTCTACTCAACCAGCATTGCCATGCCAGATGTAAGTTCTTAAATCACTTAACCTCAAACTGGTTTCAATTAAAATTATTTCTCCCCATCTTCTTGCCATTAATATTGACCGTGATCGGAAAATATCGCCACACGCTACACTCGCACACAAATGGACATATCGCATTTGTATCTTTCAGTGATTGAGAGCACCTTAGTGTATTTGATTGAATTTCAAATTTGTTTCAAGTCGCAAGTCGCCTATTGGCTAGGTGGAGCGAAAAAGAAAAATACAACTAACACTTGGCCTCAACGCCGCTCAACTTGATTCAACACTGACCGTTTCGAGTCGAATTACAAAATTTTTACATCGTCTGCATACATTACTGACTCGATTTATGTCCAATAAGATGTTGTATCGCACGCAGACAAAGGAATAAATTCTCTTATTCACGGACACAGTCCGCCCTGCTTTGTGGCAGCATCGTGGACGCGCTCGATGTGACAGCGAATTGCAATCAATAGCGAACAAGCTCGCGACTGTTAAGTGTGTGGGTTTTAAATATTATGGCCAAGGTCGGGTGAGGTTCTTGCATTATGATACGCGCTGACTTTTAAATATCGGTTTCGTCAGTTGATGTAGATGCCACGCTGGGTTGACCATCATCGTCCGGAGTTTGTTGAAACATTTGCTCGACCGTCTGTATATAGATCTCGTCGTCGCACATGAGTGGGTAAGCGACTGAAAGCCGATCTCTCGTGTCGAATCGGATTTTAAGTAGATTTTAGGTAATCCTCTCTATGCGAAAGTCGACGAAATTCGCTTAAATTTAAGCAATAAAGCGGTCACGAGTTAAGCAATACGGAAAATGTGTGGGAAATCCGTCCTACCACAGTGCTCGTGACCCACCGACGACTACAAACCGCACTGCACACACTTTTGACCCAATTGGCTATAATTCAGTAGAGAAAATAGAAAAAAAAAAGTTGAAATCGTTTAACAATGAACATTACACGGAGCTTAAGCTAAAGCGGTACAGCACAGCATGCAGCACACGGCTTTGAGCAACAGCCTTGGGCGACCTTTTTTTCCCAATGACCGCACGTACATACTTCATTTTCCATCTATTACAGAGTAATACAGAGAAATACGAATGAAAGATACTCCGATCCCATGTACACAAATGATTGGCAGTTGGGTTTGCTCGAGACAAGAGATGAGGTGATGTGCTCAATTAATAAATTTCAAACCGTGAAAATCTAATTGTTTTTCGTATCGTACCGTATCTCTGAGATAAACAGAACCACCTGTGCGTGTAATTCTCTTGTGTAATTGGATTTCATTTTCGGCATAATGACGGGCGGAAATTTCAAATTTTGAATCTAACATTTCGGTGGATTGCACAGCAAACCAGAGACAAATGGATCTTCATCCGATAGTGATTAGCGGTAATTGCTACTTGAGGATTGTTGAGCTTGCACTTAATAGGCGCTATCAAGGACACAAGGGCGCCGATCTCTGAGCGCAGTGGGGGGAAATAAAACAATAAAGATTGCAATCAAGTGTTGCAAGCCGTCAAATTGTATGTCAAGATCTGTGGGAAGAAAAAATGATTTGAAGACCATCCAAGGGCATGGGGAAAATCCGACGACCGTCTGATGTGAACACAGCTTAAGTCTGATATTATTCACCTTGATAGCTTAAAAGAGTGCTAACCATGATCGATTTGTTGTTGTTGTTGTTGTTGTTTCATTACCTCTCTAAAATGATGTGCATTAATGTCTACTGTCATTTGAGCGCATTCTTTGGTGAAGTTTTATGACAGCCGCAAGGTGTCAGTCGATTGTTTTGTTGAGAAAAGATGTTATAAAGAGCCAGCATCTAAGCGAGCTGTTAGTCAAGCTTAGGGCTTAACGATTTTTTCTATGTAATGCTCTTGTTTTTACTTACCTTTTTCGAAAAGACTTTTTGTACTTAAATATACGTACGTATTCGCATGAATTATTCAAGTCGAGCTCACCGATCGCGTGACACAAACACTAGATTAATGACTCTCATAAAAACATCATAGCTCTGAAAGAGAGCTGTTGGAGCTTATTTTGTTATTCGGAATGAACGTGCCCGTATTTAAGTTAAAATAAGTAAAAGTCCGCATTTCTTTTCCGCAGACTCTTCTTCTTCTTTTTTGGCGCTGCAGTTCATAGCGAACCTGGGCCTCCTTTAAAAAACCTCTCCAACTGGCACGGTCTTTCGCCAGCAGTCTCCAGTGCCGCACGTCTAATTGGTTATGGTCCTCTTCCACTTGGTTGCGCCACCTTAAATTTGGCCGTCCTCAACCGCGTTGTTCCTCGGAGTTCGATTCAAGGACCTTCCGAGCCGGACCTCGGACCTAGCTCTACATGACCTAGCTATCTGGTGCTACGTCCATGTCGCTGCACAGCCCGTACAATTCACTATTGAGTCTTCTCCTTCATTCTTCATGTATGCAGGTCGGGCCGAAAATCGTGCGCAGAATTTTTCTCTCAAAACGACCAAGGGCCTCCTCATTCGCTTTCGATAAGGTCCATGTCGCTGCGCCATAAAGCAGGATCGAGACGATAAGGGCTTGGTTTTTCGAGAGAGTGCTCTGCTTCTTTATTGCCTCCCGAGCCCAAAGAAACAGCGGTTGGCAAGAATTATTCTGCGTTTGATTTAAGCACTGATGTCATTTCTGCAAGTCACTGCGAAGCCTAGGTAGACGAAGTCCTTAACTCCCTCGAAATTATGCCTGCCAATATGAGCGCCCTGGCACCGGTGGTTCTTGTCCTTTTTCGACGGCAGCATATATTTCGGTTTTCCCTCATTTACCGCCAGTCCCATTTTAGCCGCTTCCGTCTCGATGCCCGTAAAGGCCGCAATGACATCTCCAATTATGTCAATGTCATCGGCATATGCGAGCAGTTGTACGGACTTGAAAAAAATGGTGCCCCTCGTATTGACCAGTGAGTTTTGCACATCAAGGACGATGTCGAAAAAGTCACACGATAGCGTGTCGCCCAGTCTAAAACCTTTTTTGACATAAGAGGCATCGGTTAGGTCGCCTTCGACCCTGATGGAGCAGCGAGAGTTCTCCAATGTCATCCTGCACAATCTGACGAGCTTGGCAGGGATGTCAAACATGGCGTTGTATAGCTCGTCTCTATTTATACTTTGGTATGCAGCCTTAAGGTCGACAAATAAGTGGTGGGAGTCGATCTGAAACTCGTTTGTTTTTTCCAGGAACTGCCACAGTGTGAATAGTTGATCTATGGTGGACTTCCCGGGCCTGAAACCACACTGATATGGACTAATCAATTTATTACCGAACGGTTTCAGGCGTGCACACAGTACAGCAGAGAAGATTTTATAAGCGATGTTCAGAGGACTTATACCTCTGTAGTTGGCGCAGACAAAGGGGTATTCTTTCTTCTGGATCGGGGAAACGATAATAAGATTCCATTCACCGGGCATGCATTCCTCTGACCATATCTTACAGATGAGCTGGTGCATACTCCCAACCTGGAAATGACCTCCAGCTGCCTTAAAGAGTTCGGCAGGTAGTCCGTCTACTCCAGCAGCTTTGTTGGACTTAAGGTTAGAAAAAGCATACCTAACTTCGTCCAGGTCAGGGGGACGGAATTCTCTGCTGTCATCGTCCGCTGTCATTCCTGCGATAGCATCTCTCCATCTCTACGATTGCGAGCTTCTCATGTTCCTTTTTTTTTTTTTTTGTTTTGAGAAGCTTATGCTCCTCCCTCCTCTTATGCTCCTAATGCTCACGAGCAGCTCTCGTCCTTCTATGCAGCGTCTCTTGATAGGCTTGCTGCTTGGTTGCGTGTGCCCGCCTACACTCGTCGTCAAACCATGGGTTTCATGTTGGTGGCGGTTTGAAACCCAGTACCTCAGAAGCAGCACTCTCTAAGGCTTGTTGACAACGGGTCCATTGGTGTTGTACGGTCTGAACAGGTGTTGGAGGGTTTTCCGAGAGCTTGAGGGAGACGCGATTGGCACAGGCTCTGGCGATCTCTTGCGATTGTAGCATTGCGACGTTGTATACCGCTGGCCTTACTCGATTTTTCTGGACCAGGCATATTCGCAGTCGCAACCTGGCTGCCACAAGATAGTCTTCTGAGTCGATGTTGGCTCCTCTAAAAGTTCCTACATCCAAAATGTCGGATGCGTGCCTGCCATCAATCGCAATGTGGTCAATCTGGTTGACGGTTGATTGATCCGAAGATCGGAAAGTCCCTTTGTGAATATTGGGATGTGGGAAACGCGTGCTAGCAACTAGAAGGTTTCGCCCCGTTGTGAAGTCTATCAGCCTTTATCCATTTTCGGATGTGGTGTTGTGTAGGCTGTTTTTGTCAATAACCCTATCAAAGGCGACTTCCTTGCCAGTTTTGCGTTCAAGTCTCCCAGTACGATTTTAGCATCGCATCGTGGGACATTGGGCATATGTCCTATCTAGGAGGTCGTAGAAGTCGTCTTTTGTAGCGTCATTCTTGTCCTCGGTAAGGACGTGAGCGCAAATTAGGCCGAAGTTTGCGAATATAGCCTCGATGCGGATTGTCATGAGGCGTTCTCTTACATGCCTGAAGCTCAAGACTATTTGCCTAAGTCTACCTCTACTAACAAATCCGCATCCGAATAAGCGTTGCCTCTCCCCTTGTAGCAGTTGCCGTAATAGATGTCACAGTTTCTCATCCGCTCTTTGCCCGGTCCATCCCATCGCACTTCCTGGACTGTGGTAATATCTGCCTTGTAGCAGTCTAGGGCCTCCGCAAGTTGTTCGGCTGCACGTGGTCTGTTGAGGGACCTTACATTCCGAATATCGTTCTTCCTTTTTCTTTGGTTGTTTCCTTGGTCGTCACCGGTTGATCCGTCCGTTTTTTTATATCCGAGGCTTTTCTCGGTTTTTTCGGCTTGTTGGTTTTGCCGAGCCATAGCCTAACCGGCACCTATTCTGTTTTATGGCGCAGGAAACTCCGCAGACCCTAAAAACGTTAAATCGATTGGTAACTTTCTTTGTATCGCTGCATTCATTAAAAAATAAGTCATCGCCGCTAAAACCTTTCCGTTTTTAGGTTAGATTAAACAATCTATTTAGAGTCTATACAGTCCGATAAACCGGTTCAATATTTTCCAGCATATTTGGCTTTTAGTGTAATTGCATTGTTTGCTACCGATCACCTGGATACTTTACACCTTTCCCACCACAATAGGCTTCAAAGTCCAAACACTCGCTGTCAGTCAGCTCCATCCAAGCTCAATCTCAAAGGTTAACCATTCCCTTTAAGTGTACTGCTTCCGAGACACGCAAAACAAAAACCACTTTCAACTCATTAGCTCTGACTCTGACTCCGAAATCCGCTTCTGTCACTTCCAATTATTGTACTAAAAGTCGCCCAACCAGAATCCATTCCATGTGACCTTGTCGCTTGGATCTACCTCTAAATCGATCTCCGCTTTTTACTCGTACAACACATTAACAAAAAGACCAAAGACCAAATGAAAACAAAAGCCCAAATGAAAAAGTAAATAGAAGAAAAAAACAAACAAACGAACATTGAAGGCGACTGAATAGTTATGATCACACTAACGAGCAGTAATGAGGTGCCACCACTTAGCTCTAGGTTAGAACAATACCAAGCGAATGATGGACCTGTAGAAATCAACAGAGATAACAGCGGAGATTGGCAAAGAAGCCCCATGATACGCGGTGATCGACAGGGATCTATAGTGATCTGCAAGCACTATTGCAACATCGACGAGCATCTGAGTAGGAAACAAAATATTTTGAGATGAGGATTTCGGAGATCCGGTCTGGTACATCAAGAAAATGGAAGTCGTAACCCGAATGCATAATTAAGCGGTCGATGTAATGGATGCAAGTTATTCGTTTGCTTGTCTGAAAACTGACGGTAATTATTCGCATTCGTCGTAAGTGGTATGACTTTTGGTTTGATCTACTGTTGGTCGGGGTTTTATTGTTTTTGCGGTTCCGATATTAGAGAGCGTGTAACCAAGGAAGGCTATAGAGATTGCAAAAGCGTTTTATACGTTTGACACAGATTCTTTCATGGGATTCTGGGTCAGAAGTGGAATGGTTAGTGAACATGGCTGTCTTAAGGTTGGATATTCATATGGTTCGCATAAGCGTTTTTTTCTGCGCCCATGCTTGTAGCTAGTTTTATTCAGCTGACTCTAAGCCTATAAGTGCCTTCGGCTGACTTGAAGCCTATAAGTGATCGCCTGGCTGTGATCTGTATCAAAGGCAGATTTTACAACATCAGCCTCATACACACGCCCCCACCGAAGAGGCTGAAGACCCCATCAAAGAGGACTTCTATGTATGAGGACTTCTACGATCTTTTGGACAACGCCTACGGAGCATGTCCGGAGTACGATTTTAAAATCGTACTCGGGGAATTCAATGCCAAAACCGATAAGGAGAACACCCTTGACGGAGTGATCGGAAAGCACAGCCTTCACGATACAACGACAGATAACGATTTTCGACTCACGGGCATTGCGACAGCTTGTAACGTGGTGATAAGTAACACAACATTTCGCCGAAAGCGAATCCATACAGTAACCTGGCGATCTCCGGAGAGTCGAAACGCCAACCAAATCGACCATGGGCTCATTGACGCAAGACACACGTCAAATATCCTGGATGTACGAACGTCCAGGTGGGCAAAGGTCGACTTTGATCTATGTATGTCAGAAAGCTGCACCAGCCCACCATAAGGAGGTACGATATTGGATCCCTGAGCACACCGGATGCTACCAGAGTCTACAGGGAGCAATAGAGTGAAAAGCTCTCCGGTATGCATATGTCGAGCACAAAAGTCAACAATATGTTGGCACTCAACCATTCAGGAAGTAGTCGAAACCACCTTAGGCTACCTACCACCCCGACAAGAAAAAAATGTTGCGACTAAATAAAAGAATCTTTGTGGCTTCCCAGCTCAGGGAAATCGAAGAGTTTAGGGTCAAATATAAAATACGGAGGCTTCATGAAAGGCACCCAGGCTCTTCAAAATTTCGAAGGTAATTTTGTCACTGACCTGCAGGGAATAGTGGATGTATTTAAGCAGCATTTCCAGTAGCTGTTTAACGAGCATGATCAAGAGAGCGTGGTAGGGATTGAGAAGATCCCAAGTCAAGCCGCTGAGGTAGTCCTCCCATCCAGCATCGAAGAAGTAGGTACAGCTATTCAAAAGCTGAAGATCAACAAGGCCGCAGGCTCAGATGGTTTGCCATCAGAGCTCTTCCAAGCACACGGCGATGTCCTGGTAGGGAGTGTGCACCAGACCATCTGTAGAATTTGGGAAGACAAAAGCATACCCGATAACTGGAATACCAGCTCTATGTGCTGTAAAAGTAAGGTGATCTTACTTTTTGCATGAACTATAGAGGTACATCCCTGCTCAATGTCGCATACAAGATCTTGTCCAGCGTACTGTGTCAGTGTCTAAAGTCCTTTTGCACCGCACTAATCGGCAACTACCAGTACGGCTTCCGGCCTGGCAAGTCGACTATAGACCAAATATTCACACTGAAAACTGATCCGGCTGTGACGCGGATGCACTGTGCAGCTCGGTTTTAGGACCTTTGAACCGTTTGAATCGGCGAGGAGATGCGCTGTCGTGTGACTTCTTCAATTTATTGCTGGGGCAGACTGGCAGGCGTCGACAGGGAAAGCACTATCTTCTAAAAGTCTGTCCAGCTGTTAGGATACGCGGATGATATTGGCATCATCGCGCGGTCTCAGCGTGACGATCTAGAAGCTTTCACGGCGATTGAAGAACAGGCGAAAGGAGCTAGTCTTAAAGTCAACAAGGATAAGGCATAGTACATGCTGTCAAGCAAAAACCGATCCGTCGCTCACCACTTTGGACAAAATATAACGATTGACAGCTATAATTTCGAGGTCATTAAGGAGCTTGACTACCTCGATGCAAACGTAAACTCCACAAACGACACGGCTTGTAGTCATCTTTAAAAGCTCCCTCTCCTTATCCTATATCCCAAGCAAGTGGACGGTAACCAAAGTCATTTTCATACCCAAGGCAAGCAATAGCTCCCACACGTATGTAAATAACTTGAGGCCTATTAGCCTTACTTCTTTTCTACTAAAAACTCTAGAGAAGATTATAGATGCGCACATATGACACAGGAGGGCTGTCTGAGAACCAGCATGCCTACACGAGCGGCAGATCGGTGGAAACAGCACTCTTCTTACAAGTTAGTACCATAGGAAGGTCATTGGAAAACAAGGTATTTACCCTAGTGGCCCTTCTCGATATTGAGGGCGCTTTTAACAATGTTGAGAGCACCGTGGCGCAGTGGGTAGTGTGTTGGCCTCTGACGCCGATGACTCGGGATCGAATCCCGACACAGCCATGTCATCGAACGTGTTTTTCACGGTGTTTCTCCTCAGCGGGGTTCTGACAAAACCCCCTGTAGTAAAATTGTCATGAAAAGCTTCTCGAAATTCGCCGTTCGGAACCGGCAATAAACTGTAGGTCCCTTTCACCTATGTGAAAATGAAATCACACACAACATGGGTGATTGAGAGAAGCTCGGCTCAGGTTCTTCATGGACTGTAACGCCAACATACATACATACATTTTAACAATGTTGAACCATGGGCCGTTACCAAATCGCTGGTTGATCTGGATGTAAAGGGATCAGTGATAGAACTGGTATGACAACTGCTAACACAAAGAGCCGCCGGAGCCAACTTCGCTGATGTCGTTTCAACTAGAATGGTACGCCACAGGGTGGAGTACTTTCCCCTCTCCTCTGAAACGTGGTTGTCAATGAACTACTACTGTTGCTAGAACAGGAAAGGTACACTGTGACCGCCTATGCGGACTATATTGTTATAGCCGTAGCCGTCTCAATACAATTTCCCAGCACTCTAAGTGATCTAATGAGCATTACAATCAGTAGTAAACTGGACGTAAAGTGGACATGGAGTGAACCCCAAGAAGACTGATCTAGTGCTGTTTACTAATAAATATAGAATTCCGCCCTTCAATCCACTGAGGCTGATGCAACCCAATTAACAATAAAAGATCAGGCCAAATACCTTGGCCTAGTCCCTGTCAAGAGACTGAATTGGAAACCCAACATTCCTGATCGTGTCAAGAAAACAACCACTGCCCTCTACAGCTTCAAGAAAGTGGTGGGCAAAAAGTGGGGTCTCCAACCCAGCCTATGCACTGGCTCTATACAGCAGTCATAAGGCCTATCCTTTGTACGGCGTCGCAACCTTCTGTGGAAAGTGCATAAGTAATGTGATCAGATCGATCCCCATGGAGGCCCTAAACAATTTACTACATCTCCCACCATTGGACTTCTTCAGCAAATGAGTTGCTGCCTGCGCGGCCCTACGGACTAGGGGCATAGGAAAAAGGCCCACATCACGCAAAGGCTAGGATTCTTTGAAGTACCCATGGACACGGATTACAACAACCCGCAAAACGTGTTCACCAATAACTTCGAAGTTATCCTTCCATTCCGGGAGGAATGGGTTGAAGGAAAAGTCATACCGAAGGACTCGATGTCCCTCTATACCGACGGCTCCAAGATGGAGACGGTTGTAGGTAGTGGAATCTTCTCCAAGGAGCTTAATCTCAACCTATCATTTAGGCTCCCAAACCACTGCAGTGTGTACCAAGCGGAAATCACAGCGAAAACGGAGGCCCTTATATGGCTTAGGATCAATGTAATATCCGGATAGCCAATCTGCGACAAAATTACTGGCTGCTGTAACCTCCAAATCAAAGACATCTCTTAACTGCCGCCTATCTCTAGACGAAATGGCTGAAGAGCTCGACATAAAACTACTGTGGTTTCCCGGGAATAGGGATATTCTATGCAACTGACGAAATCGCAAGGTTAGGATTAAGCACACTCAGTCTTTCGACCCTCGGTAGCACGGTAAGGCTGCATGGATGAGGAAGAAGAGGAACCAATTCACCACCTCCTCTGCTGATGTCCCTATTTTGGGAATTGTAGGAGGATCTACCTCGGTAAGCCCTTTTTCGACAACTTAAGTGAGCTAGCAGATCGCAGATCCGTCGCTTAAATCAGAAGCACTGATTTTCAGGTGGCGGATCTAGGTAATATGAGCCATGTGGTATCACATTGGGCCGACTTCGGCCTACCTTCGGCCTAAGCTAACCTTTACAAAACGCTTACGTTGCCAGTCTTGCTGTACGGAACCGAAAGTTGGACGATTGGCAGGACGGCAGAGCTGATTTTGGGTTCTTTCGAAAGCTGGATATTTGGTCCTTTCTGTGAGGAAGGTGAGTGGAGGAGAAGACATAACCGCGAACTCTACGAACTGTACAAAGATGTGGATATAGACCGAAAGGTAAAGATCCATCGACTACATATATTGGCTCGGCCACATCGAGCGTATGAACACAGCTAAGAGGGTCTTCGACTTCGAGAAGAAGAGGAAGACCGAACCGCCGGTATAAAGACCAAGTAATTGCGGATGTAAGACAACTTATAGCTATAGCTCAGGCTCAGATCCTTCAGATATTGCTGGCCTGGCAAGTAATTAAATTACTCTAAGGGGCCTCACTCTGTTCCCACCACATCGTCTAATACCTTAGCTCCAGCTCCAGTTGGCTTGCCCTCATCCTATATGGACAGAATCGACATAAAAATAAATACTTGTCACCATTCACTTGCTCTAACAAACGTCAGAGCCCTCTCATTACGTATTCATGGCGATTCACCTACATTGCCTCTGTGTTCCGAAATGGCATGTAAAACCGTGTCATAACACCTATCCACTTAACCATTTGCCCACGAGCTCTTACACCGAAATTTCGTAATGAATTGCCTCGAGCCAAAGCAGAGCAACGTTCTCTCCCCATTTAAGCGACAACCAAATGCAATGGCCAAACTTATCGCGTCCATTGATTATTTTATTACAAACTTCACTCGCCGTAATGACGGTATAAATTCTTCCTCTCGAGCGCTATTCCAGCTTTTCCACACGCTACTGCTAGACCCATGCCTTGAGACGATAGACGACAAACTGCACAATGACGATTGTCATTTGGTTGGCTTTTCCCGAGTTTTGGTTTTTGTTTTTCTCCTCCTCGCCCTCCATTAAGAGATTTCCAATTTCGATTTCATTCGTATGCACCGGTTCGAATCAAGCCTGAGTTACGGCCACTCTTCTGCATCGACCGAAATGAAAGTGACGTGGGCTTTGTCTCCTCGTTTTTGGCGAAAAGCAGTGCAGAGCAAAACAAAAGTCCTCCATCACCATCTTGCTCGAAGCGGTGACAGTGCAAGTCCGACGACACAATGACTTAGTCAATTCGCGCGCGGGGCTGGAGGGAATCAACTTTTATAGCTTGAATGGTCGATGGTAAACTGTCGCGCGGTAACTTGATTATCAACTTGTAGTGGCGCGTTTACACGGCGAAATGCAGTTTGCCTTGTCTCTTTCATCAACCAGTAGTTGGTCTCCTGCTCGGCGGCTTAGCGAGTGACATTTTTTCGCATTTTTCACCATACACCGAGCATGATATGCAAGCGTTGCGTCCATCTATGCGCACGGTGGACAAGAGGGAATTGGTCAGTTTCTGCACGCGATTGATATTGCTTGCAGGTGATTTATGGTGCGACGCTCGAACAGTGGGATTTTTCGGATGACTTGCTATTGATTCCCATAGCTGTCCAGCGAATGGTCTGCCAAATGGCGAGAGTTATTGCGTACGCATTGGCGTTGTTTTCGATTTGCTGGGACTTTGTGTCATAGCGGCAGGAGCTTTACTGCTGGCGTTATGTCGCCGGTAATTAAGGCGTTCTGAACGTTGAAGAAAATCCGTTTATGACAGGCGACTTGGGCGGAATAGTAAATGATTGCGTGTTTGACATAATCCGGGGCAGGTAGCATGTCGAAATGACGTCGCATTCAATTGGGATTGATTTGTGGTACCTTAAAGGCTTTAGTAGACTTGTTTCTCATATTTTCCGTCTTCTATCTCATTTCAGATTCACAAACAGATGTCACCACAGCAACTACAGTCCGTCTTTCACGTGGACAATATCGATTCTGTACCCAGTTACGATCTCGTTCAGCTCAAACATCTCGGCACTGTTCACGACGACGTGCAACACCTGCGTCGTCGTCGAAGTGCTCCCACCAATAGTATCTCCGACGTACATCATGTCAAGAAGGATCTCAGCAAAAACCCTTATTACAGTGAGTCAAAAGTGCGCGGCAAGACAACCGATCAGACCGCCAACGCACTAAATGACGCGAGTTATAGTGAAAAATTAAAAAATCTTGACTTAAACGCGATCAAGGAGCATAACGTGTCGATCAGTGCATTCGGTGAAGTGATGAATCTAACGCTACGACCCACCGAGGGTCTATTCAAAGACGGTCCGAACTCGCTGCGCATGTGGATGGTACGAAGTGAGCCGAATGCCACAAACGGTCTCGCCCTGGAGGAGGTTCTTGCCGAGGTGAGTCGCTATATTCCCTTTTTGTTTAGCATACAGGTACGGCAGTTTGTTTTGATTGACGACACGTCCCACTCGGCACGCAATTGAATTTGTAATTTATTGCAGTTTTGATTGCGCATACGTTTTGGCCTGATAGTTGGGCGGATAGAGTGTTGATTTAATTGGAAGATCGTTTGGTTCTACCTAACCTGATTCGGGCTCATGGTTGGGCCTTAATGCCGTTGTTGACGGCTCTGATGTCTGGTGACTCAGAGTCTGGTGATGCGTTTAAGTGCTGCGGTGGGTAATAATTGCAGGTGTCCTTGCATTGATCTAGAATGTGTCATTGTTGTGAGTAACTAGACCTCAATTTCAAGTGACAACTACGAACGGCGAATTTTGAAAAGCTCTTCTTGACAGTTATACTATAGGGGCTTTTGTCAGTACCTCGCTGAGGAGAAGCAACGCGAAGAACTCAATCGATAACATGACTTTAGAGGCCAATATTCTATCTACTTGATTGTCAATCGATTGACAATCACCCACTAACTTTGGATCAGTCAGCATATTTCATGTCTTTTCTGTGAGATTGTCTTACATCAAGGTTTTTAGGAGGAAGGAAAAACAGTGGTTGACTACTCTCGTTGTCGAAAAACGTTGTGCAATGACCGATGTCCTTGTTCATATGGTGATCGATCTAATTTTGGAACGCTTGTCAATCTTTTGTACAACAGGTTATCATCAAAGAAATCAATGCTTTTCTGACCAAACAACGAGTTCTGACCTATAGACATGTGAGCGAGCGCCTCATGGCAATCTGCATAACGACAATGAAAAATAGCATTCACCCAATTTGCATTGAGAGGACAAGGATGACACTACCTTAGATGGCGCTACAGTGCGGGGCCTCAACCAAAAAGCCTCCTCAGCCGGCACGAACTTTGGCCAGCCGCTTCCAGTCCCTTTCCACCTGTGCGCGCCACCTTAGATGCGGTCGTCCTCTGCTGCGTCGTCCCTCGGGATTGGTGTCGAAGACTCTTTGGGCCGGAGCGGTGATGTCCATTCGCTCTACAAGGCCCAGCTGTCTTAGACGTTGGATCCAAAGATGTCTAACTAGGCCGATGTCACTCTACAGCACGTACAGTTCTCCTCCTCCACTCTCCGTTTACACAAACAGGACCAAAGATTGCACGCAGGATTCTCCTCTCGAAATGCTCAAGAGCCTCTTCATCCGCTTTTGATAAAGTCCGAGCCTCAGAGCCGTAGAGGAGGACCGAGATGAATAAGGTTTTGAAGAGGGATACCTTCGTTTTTCGAGAGAGGGCTCCACTACCCAGTTGCCTCTTGAGCCCAATGAAGCAGGGGTTGGCAAGAGTTATTCTGCGTCTTATCTCAGCTCTGGTGTCATTGCTGCTTGTCACTATCGAGCCAAGGTAGACAAAGTCCTTGACTACTTCAAAAATATAGCTGCCGAAGGTGACGTTCTGACCAAGACGTCGGTGTTGCGCGTCTTTCTTTGATGACAGCATATATTTGGTCTTGTCCCCATTTACCCTGATACCCACTTTAGCCGCTTCTGCTTCAATGCTTGCGAACGCCTCATTGACGTCTCTTTTTGTCCGTCCGATAACGTAAATGTCATCTGCGTAGGCAAGCAATTGTGTAGACTTGAAGTAGATCGTGCCTCTTGTATTGGCCGTAGAGTCCCGCACGATCTTTTCAAGAACGATGTTAAAGAAATCACATGACAGTGCGTCATCCTGTCTAAAATCTTTTTTAACATCGAAGGTCTCGGTTAGTTCACCTCCAACCTTAACAGAGCAGCGAGAATTCACCATAGTCATCCTGCACAGTCTGATGAGTTTGGCAGGAATGTTAAAACATGACATCGCTCTGTATAGCTCGTCTCTATAAACGCTGCCATATGCGGCATCAAAGTCGACAAAAAGACGGTGCGTGTCGACCTGGAATTCATGGGTCTTCTCTAAGATCTGCCTTAGTGTAAATATTTGGTCTATCGTGGATTTTTCTGGCCTAAGTCCACAGTGGTAGGAACCTATCAGATTGTCCACGAACGGTTTCAGGCGCTTATACAGTACAGCAGAGAGGATCTTCTACGCAATGTTCAGGAGACTTATCCCTCTGTACTTGACGCAGTCATAGGGGTCTCCTTTCTTATGGACCGGACAAACGATGCTGAGATTCCATTCTGCGGGCGTGCATTCTTCCGACCATATCTTGCAGATGAGTTGATGCATGTTCCTGACCAGCTCATTGACGGCTGCCTTAAACAGTTCCATTTGGAGTCCGTCTGCTCCAGCAGTTTCGACATCGCTATCTAGGTCGGGTGGACGGGATTTTCTTTCGTCTTCGTCCATTATGAATGGTTCGTTCTGCCTGACGGCGGCATTTTAACTATCATCGCCGTTATACAGTCTGCAGAAGTGATCCTTCCACACTGTGATTCCACTGCTAGTTGTCCGTGCTCATCCCTGCAGGCTTCTGCTCTGGCTTTATAAGCTTGGCATGTTCGTTTTACTTTTTGGTAAAACTTTCCAACGTCGTTCCTGCAATAACATCTCTCCATTTCCTCGATCTCGCGCCTCTCGTGCTCCTCCTTTTATTCTCAGAAGCGCATGCTCCTTTCTCCTTTTCTGTTCATAGAGCTCGCGGGCAGCTCTCGTCCGTCGATGCAGTGTAGCCATGTATGCATGCTGTTTCTCTACCTGGGCCTGTCTGCACTCGTCATCAAACCAGGGTTTTCTCGAAGTTGGTGGCTTGAAACCGAGTACATCTGAGGCGGCCTCTCTGATGGCGTTCTGAAAACGTCGCCATTGCTGTTCTATGGTTTGTGCAGGTTGCATCGGAACTTGAGAGAGCATAAGGGAGACTGGGATGTTTTAATGCGAGCCTAAGCAAGGTAGTCGTCTATGAACGTGTCCTTGGTAATCACTTTCCGATTGACGCTAGACACATGAGAAACCAACATCGTCTTAGACCAATTTCTCTATTAGAATAATTCGAATAGAGTGGAGTCAAACCAGACTATCAGCGTTTGCCGTTTAAAAACTGAATCGCACAAAAAAAAAAACCGCCAGAGCGTTCGTGGATCGTGTCTCCCACAGTCTCTCTAAAACCCCAGCACTCAATCTATCGAACATCAACGGAATCGCTGCCAACAAGCCATTAGCAGCCTCTGCTTTGACGGTGCTTCCATTCACCAATATCAATACAAATAAGAAGAGTCGCGTTGTACCAGAAAACAAGAGCAGCTTGCGAGATCTACGAGCAGGGAAGAAGCTTCTCAAGAGGAAAGAAAAGGACACGAGGTGTGCTCAATCTACAAACTGTACACCTGCGATGGTAGGGTCAAGTTCGTTGTCTGCCAAACTTATCCATAACGACGTTGATGAAGGAGACACCTGACCTGGATGAAGTCAAGAGAACTATGTCCAAAGAAACTGCAAGCGCTAGTCTATCTGCTGAGTTTTTTCAGACAACAGGGGATGATAGGGTGTATGTCCCTACTCATCTGTAGGAAACGATCAAAGGAATGCATGCCCGTTGAATGGAAGCTCAGTATCGTTTTTTCGATCCCCATGAAACTAGATAATTTTGATTGCAGAGGCATTAGTCTACTGAACGTTGAATAGAAGCTCTTCTATGCCGTTTCGTGTGAACCCATCTAAGTGTGGTTCCACACCCATCAAGGATACCACTGAACAAATATTCATACTATGACAGATCCTGGAAAAAACCTTGGAAGTCGTTGCTTTTGACTTTCCTTCCATATATCGATGACAAGGCGTGTTGAGGGATGGATTATACAGTACCAAGTTAAGCTCATCAGGATCGGTTGAATGACATTCAACTTTCAATGCTCCATAAAAGTTGGAATGATCTGATTGACGCTTTCAACGTCAAAAAAGGTCTGAGACAATTCGATGCGTTGTGTTATTATAAGAATACAACGAGACATCAAGTAATCTATTGCGAGCAGTGAAACAAAAGTCGCCAAAGGAAGTACATGCTGTCATTAAGAAAGGACTTGCATCATCAGCGGCTCAAGCGTATGCATTTACAGATGCAACGTCGATGTAGTCAAGTACCTTTCGGTCTCAGCTTCGCGGTAACATGCACCAATGATACCCGTGCCAATGATATTCTTGGTAAATATTGCTTCCTTGGGCTTAGGTGGCGATTGAGTAGATATGCCCTTTTCCGAAAAACCAAGATATTTTTATGCAAGACCTTTATCATCTCCGACCAGCTGTATTACTTACTTATCAGGCCAGCGATCCATGGAGAATCTGAGCCTGGGCTATAGCTGCCTTCCATCCTTGACGGTCCCGGGCACGCTGCTTCCAGTTGTCAAGACCGAGATGTCTTACATCCGCGATTACTTGGTCTTTATACCGGAGGTTCGGTCTTCCTCTTCTTCTCGAACCAAGAGGCTCGGAGTCGAATACCCTCTTAGCTGGAGCGTTGACGTCCATGCGCTCGATGTGGCCGAGCCAGTGTAGTCCACGGATCCTTGCCTTCCGGACTACATCCACATCTTGGTACAGCTCGTAGAGTTCGCGGTTGTGTCTTCTTCTCCATTCACCTTCCTCACAGACAGGACCAAATATCCGGCGCAGAATTTTTCTTTCGAAAGAACCCAAAATCAGCTCCGCTGTCCTGCTTATCGTCCAGCTTTCGGCTCCGTACAGCAAGACTGGCAGAATGAGCGTTTTGCAAAGCATGACTTTGGTCTTTCGAGTGGGGAGTTTTGACCCCAGTTGTTTGGACAAGCCGAAGTAGCAGCGGTTGCCAAGGGCGATTCTATGCCGGATCTCCACCGTGGTGTCATTTGTGGAATTTACGTTTGCCCCGAGGTAGACAAACTCCTTAACTACCTCGAAATTGTAGCTGTCAATTGTTATATTTTGTCCCAGGTGGTGAGCGACGGATTGGTTTTTGCTTGACAGCATGTATTTCGTTTTGTCCTCATTGATCTTAAGACCAACTCGTTTCGCCTGTTCTTCAATCCGTGAATGCTTCCACAATGCCACGGCGAGAACACGCGATGATGTGGATAACATCCGCGTATCCTAGCAGCTGGATGGACTTATAAAAGATAGTGCCTTCCCTGTTGACGCCTGCCCGTCGCACTATCTGCTCCAGCACCAGGTTGAAAAAGTCACATGACAGCGCATCTCCTTGCCGAAATCCGGTGCATGTTTCGAATGGTTCCGAGGTCCTAGAACCGAGTTGCACGGTGCATCGCGTATTTTTTAGCGTGGCGCGACACAACTGGATCAGTTTTACCGGGATCCCGAATTCGGTCATCGCCCCAAACAGTTCTTCACGATGAATGCTGTCGTATGCGGCTTTGAAATCGATGAAAAGATGGTGTGTATCGATTCGAAACTCGTTGGTCTTTTCCAGGATTTGTCGAAGTGTGAACATTTTTTTTTTTTTTTTTTTTTTTGTAGAGACTCGCGCAGGTTCAAAAGTTTTTATATTCTCTTCTGATGTGTTGACACACACAACCTGAACGGAGTGCAGTGGTTGGGGTCGTCGATGTTCGTTCACTACTCTCAGGGGTGGTTGTCCTAGACCTTGGTAGGACGAGAGCCGACCAAATTCCGCGTTGGTTATAGTCCGTAGTAATTCGTTCAAGCACTTTGGTATTGCATACGCAGAGGATGAATTTCGGATGACCATATACTGTGAGTGTTATGCCTGCAGCAGTACGTCTGGTCACTTTACATTCACAACTGCGTTGCATACTTTTTCTTGTCCGTATAGGAATTACTTTTTCTTGGCTATGAAGCGAATTTGAACCATAAACCTTCCGCTCGGCGGTCGATGATGTTAACCACTGCACCACGGCCACCCCCAAAGTGTGTGAAATTTGGTCTCTAGTTGATTTGCCGGGCGGGAAGCCGCACTGGTAGCTGCCGATTAGTGCGTTGCAAAATGGCTTTAGACGTTCACACGTTCGAGTTCCTCTCGAATCCTATCTAGGACAACCACCTCTGGAGTGTAGTGAACGAACATCTAAGACCCAAACCATCTGCACCGCGCCCAAATTGTGTAATAAACGTAATAGGATTATGACACTCCCTGGTGGAATGCCGAGCTCCAAAGTCTTCGCAGGGAAGCCGGAAGTCTTCTGAATAGACCGCTCAAATCGAATTCGGAAGATGACTGGAACAAGTACCGGTCGAATCAGAAAGAATATAAGAAACTAATTCGTAAATCGAAAAACGATTCTTATCGGACCTTCTGCGAATAGATCAAGTTCCTGAGTGCGACTAGCAAGTTGGTTAAAGTCCTCAAATAAGGAAAACCGACAAATCTGATGGTATCTTTACTGAATCTAAAGCGGAAACTCTTTGCTTACGGGTTCAGACTCATTTCCCGGGAAAACAGATCGCCATCGGCTCGTTGCGGACTGCATCAAGGGACACTGCAACTGAAACGATGAAAACAACTCGGCGTAACTGGTTTGATTGAAGCCATTGAATTTGCTGTAGCATCCTTCGATGGCTCCAAATCGCCAGACACCGCCCAGTGAAAGTGGTTTTTATTCCCAAAATAAGAAAAGAGGACTACTCACTTGCCAAGAGCTTCAGACCAATTAGTCTAACATCCTTCCTGCTGAAAAGCATTTAGAGACTGGTAGAGTTGCACGTGCGCAAAGTTGCCCTTCGAACGCATCCTCTTTCGGAGGTGCAACATGCTTATCAGCGCAGAAAATCCTGCGAGAATGCGCCACAAAGCCTAGTCGGAAGAACTGAATGCGCTCGAAAGGAAAAACTACGCACTGAGCATCTTCATTGACATGAAGGGAGCTTTTGATGACACAACACTCGACAGCATGTGCTGCCAGTCATCATGGCGTCGATGAAGTACTGGACATTGACCGCTGATGCAGGCCTCGATCAATGTGTCAAATCTGGTAGAAACAGGGGCTGCCTGCAAGGTGGCGTTCTGTCTCCGCTGTTATGGTGCATGGAGGTTTACTCTCTCCTTGATGCTCTCAATATCTCTGTAATCTATGCCCAGGCCTATGCGGATGATGTCGCCGTTCTTTCTGTCGGTTCATGCTTAGCGACTGTCTGTCTCAAAGCACAGGCGGCGCTAAATGTGATCGAGGATTGATGTGCCAGAAATGGGCTGTCAGTCAATCCTCTTAGGACCGATGTCGTTCTCTTTACAGGAAGGAGAAAAAACATTCACATGACTTAGCTGGTACGTCGTAGAATCTTTCACCAAACTCCAAAGAACGGTTAGTCTCAGCTGCACGGGATCTTTCCCCAGCAAGCCGGACGCTGCTCTAAATGCTCTGATGAACCTTCCACCTCTCGATATATTTATCAGAGGGTGTGCTCTGATAGCCATGTCTCGTCTGAAGAGAAATGGCTTTTGGTACAACTCGCATAGGAATAACAGTCATGAGACCCCTGTCTCATAGACATGCCTTCTGTCGCACTGACGCCCGTTATCCTACTGCGCCGTAACTTCACAGTCGAGTTTCCATGGCACCAGGATTGGCTCTGGCTGGATACTGAACCTGGAAAGGATAGTCTTCGAATTTTCAGGTCTGGGCGGGAATCCGATGCTGGGGTCTTCTTTGAGCGCGAAAACATTCGACTGCACTTCTCCTTAGGAAAATATGCGTCTGTCTTCCAATCAGAGATATACGCAATCCTAATGGCCATGCACTATGTTGTGAAGCACAAGTGGAGGCGGAAAAGCATATGTGTCTGCAGTGACAGTCAAGCTGCACTCAAAGCTGTGTTCTCCAAATTAATACTTGAACTCAAGTCCTTCTTGAACAGAGTCGGTAGACTAAATTCATTAAGGCTTTTATGGGTCCCAGGCCATTCTGGGATCCCAGGAAATGAGATCTCTGACGAACTCGCCAAAATGGGTTCAGAGGAGAGCTTCTCAGGACCCGAATCCGCTCTAGGTCTACCTGCGTCCACAGTTAATTTCCACATTAACGACTGTCCGTCTGTAATTGTCCAGGATGCAGGATGACAAAGCGCGTATGCCCTGATGTCTGCAAGAAATCCGCAGCATTCCTCGTGTCTTTAAGGAGAATCGACTGCAGAAAACTTGTGGGAGTCATTACCGGCCATTACACCTTTGCTACGCATCTCTGCGTACTTGGCATCAATGAGATGCCCATCTGTGCTGTATGTTGCGAGGAGGATGACACTGCAGAGCATTTCCTGTGGGACTGTCCCGCCTTTGCTCGCACACGGTGGCTCACCATAGGGGCCGACGTGGTGTATGCCGAATTTCTTAGCTCTACATCACTGAAGCCCCTTCTCATTAAGGCGACTTAAAGGGAACAGCCACATAAGTGGAGAGGGATCTAAACCAGGTAGACGTGTGACACTGGAGACGGCTAGCAAAAAAAGCAAATCGGACTGGCGGGAGAGGCACAGTTGCAAAGGTCTTGGTCTATGTCACTACCCATGAAGAATTAGAAGATCCCAAACCTATTTTCAACTGTCTCTTCAAGAACATCACCTCTAGAAGAACTACATATTTGCCATGTGTCATGTACTAACATCTAAACAAGTATTTCTCTAAAGCCTTACATAACCAACGTTAATGAAAGTAAGCAACATACAGCCTTCGATCAAGCACTTCCCATATAGCATTGATCACAGTCAGAGCTCATTTGCATTTTTTCACGTTCTATCCGCTTCCTTCTGATAACAAGCCTTAACCATAGATGAATTCCATTAAAACCAACTCAAACAATCATTGCGTGACGCTCTAAGGCCCTCTGAGTCGACAAACAAACATTTCACACGCATCGTCTAATTTATGTGTCGCTCTTAGGTTTTCGATTTCAAGATCGTTTTAAATCGGGCTTGACGACCGCTATTTCGCTCTGAACTCGCAACTAATTAAATTGCCGCAATCGCAGTCAATTCCCAATCGCACAACGTCCCCAGAAGCTCTGGTTTTAATTTTTTTTATTGCTCTCCTTACATGCCGAACCGAGCGAAGCGCTCGTTCATCATCTTCCTGCTCATTAGATCACGATTTTCATTGGTTCCATTGATCGATGCAACATACATGATTATCGTTATAATTATTATCGAATTTATTACATGAAATTATTAGGCAGCATGTGCACTAGACCGTTAGTTGAGGAGAGATATAAAGTGCAGATAGCATTGGATTAGATAATGCCCGCTGGATAGCTTAATCGTTGTTGGCGAGATGCCGGAATCGATGGCGACCTTTCCCATCCAGGCTGACGGGTTTGATGTAAATAATAAATCGGCTTTGCCGTAGGAGTGAGTTTAGAGTCGTGGAATGAGACTTACAAAGGACTGGAGTTGGAGTCCGTTGTTTGGTAGTCAATCACCCGTTGAGTGATCCTTTCGGACAAAAGGTGCATACGTTCAACTGCGAGCATGGTAGCGGTATAGTAGTGCCATGGTTCAGCGATTGAATTACACTACGAGTGGCGACTGGGGAAAGAGCTTGCGCTTGGAAAGTCTAATTTAGGATTATGCAATAGTGGCGGTCGTTGTTGTTCGCTGGCCGCGTGACCAGTTGTGGTGACTTTTTTTATTTTTCCACAGTATCTTTTGAACTGCCTGAATGTCTAATCGGCCAGACAGAACTTTCACTGTTTGAGTATGCCAGCCAAGCAGTTGGGCTCACAATTGCCTGATGAAACGAAACAAAAAATAAAAACACACAATTGTGGTCATAATGGGGCCTTAATTCGACTATGGGACGTCGTCGATGGTATGTATAACTTGAGAGGGGTGCATCGACCACGTGGACATTCGAAAATGTCCGAGTGTGCGTGGGACAATGGAGTATACTCCTGGGCCTGTGAGTGGAAAGTCGAGTTGCATGCAGCGAGAGGTGATTGACAGACGCAAGAGTAAGAGACCGGCCTGACTGGATGCACGGTGATATAAAGTAGCGAAACGCATGATTGAATGTTGTTTATTCTGTGGATTTCAAGGCTGCCGAATGAGATTACTTAAGGGATTCTATGTAGATGAAAAGTGGAAGACATTGAAATGACACCTATCATATGTATTTCATGCTCAGTAGCAGTGTGACAGTGGACTGTAGAATGCGTAGAGAATTTACATAATTCACGTCGCAAGGGAGTGGTTGGATTAGAGTTAATTGGAAGATGGAATGAATGTAATGCACTTTTACTTAATTACGTGTTTCTTAACTGATTGCTCAGTTAATTGCGTCAAACTCGTTCACTTGTGACCAGCGGCCTGTTCACTAATGCGTTGAAAGGCAATTGGTGTTTTGCGTTAGATTGGAACTCATTTGGCTTGTGATGTTAGAAGATTCCAATCGTAATAAAGTGTTACATGCCTGCTCTGATTGTAGGCCCTGAGACCGATTGACTTGTTAAGTGTGCAGGCTGCCCTTTAATTGATTCGGTGATTGTCATTGCCTGCTAGGCGCTTTTATAGTCATTAGTACTATGCTGGGAGTCGTAAACTAATTGGGCTGGAGTTCATTATTAGTCGATTTTACTTTTATATCTTGGAGCTATCGTTCAGTTATTGGTGGACTTTCTCTAGCTTAAGACTATAAATTCGCATCACATCACAGTATCACATTATGTGCCGCGATTGTGATGACCGCTCTCTTATTACTAGTCACGTCGAATGGTCTTATGTTCGTAAAACATCTGTCATGATACGCTATCCACTCATGTCTTATTTCAGACCTATCGGCACTTGGGTATACACCTAATAGCCAATAACAAGCTACTAATCGATATCTGACCATTTTTTGGCGAATTACGTCAATACCAACGTTATCTCTTTTATCGACTTCAAAAATGCCGCTCTATAGATTAATCACATCCATTAGCTTAGTCCCCGTTTCTGTGGCAATAAATGCATAACGCCGCTGATATCTAATTGTGTATTCTCGACCATAAATCACTAAATCACAAACCGCTATGCTTGTGGGTGTTTTTAATAGCTCAAGTCCTAAAATCACTCATTCGGTCCCCGCAGTGAAATGTGAAAGGAACCAAGCCCTATTCGCGATTCCTCGGCATTTCGGTGCCAATTCAACACTAGCCAGAAGACAGAGGCTATCATTTGAAATACATTCGACCACACGAAGAAGGAGACATGGAAAAAAAGAAGGTAAAACGGTTACCTGGGCAGTAATTGATGCCAATAGAGCGATTCAAGTCATGATGGGCGTAGAGTGAAGTGTTTTTTTTTTTTGTACTCAATTTCAACAATTAATTTGAGTTGTTTTTTCCTTGTCATTTCCTTCTTTGGTTTTTTGTTTCTTGGATAAAAGCCGGGTAATACAAGAAATGGTAAATTTAATGGCACTCTATACAGGCATCTCAGGGCAACATTTTGCTATAAGTGTCCGGATATTGCTTGACGTATTTAATGGGAATGGGTTTAATGGCATTTGCAATTAAGATTCATTCCGTTAGGTGGAGTTTTTTTTCACCTCCAGCGTGTTGTCATTGTTCTTGTCCACATTGTGAGCGTGCACATGTCAAATGTACACCTAAACGTTGTTCTTTTTAGGACACTGAAGCTTAGTTTGCTTCTCAACTCTTTTGTTTGGTGTTATATTTTTCTCCAAAGCATGCTATTAATTACTAAAGATATACCTCTATTTATTAAGCACGGAATTGGAGAACACAAAGTATTTTTGGTAAGAAAAAAAAAAAAAAACTCCCAAGTGCTGTGGTAGTTCGCTATTCAACTCTTTCGTTTCACGTTAATCTGCACAGAAAATCATTCACCCAAAATGGAAATAATGAAAAAATCATACTATTTTTAGACTTTAATTGAACATGCCCAAGTAACGAGCTCATTAAACATTCTATCTCACGACAGTAAAAACCAATCACCGAAGGCTATCTCGATTCGAGTGCAACCGCAGGCGAAATTAGCAATTTCGATTGTCCCCCACTATCATTCGCTTCCGAATTCCGTCGGTGGTGGCTAATTCATATTCTGACTTCGTTCACAGGAATTCCTTGTCATTCCTTGCCTTACCCATCGACCCCAATCCGCACAAGAGCCAATATAATTCCAAAAATACTCGTAAACGAACAATCAATCTATCCATCATGCACAATTTGCAAACGTAATGCTTAACTCATTTATTTCCGCAAACGATCGGTCAATTTGGCCAAAGATATAAATTGCAAACATTTATCTAATCTGCCAAATGTCTTTTTACATCAGAAAGCAATGTCCGCACAATTGTGGTGTACGAAACTGTATAAAAGGAAGCACTTTCATAGACTTACCGCTATTGTACGAATAGCACGCTATAAAAATCGCATTCTGTTTAAACTAAAACAAATTTCGTGCAATACGTATACGTATGAGTATCGCCAATGAATTGGCATAACCCTCGACATGAAAGTTTGAGTATAAGTGAGTCACTGAACCATACCAAGCACAGCAAGTAGTCTAGCTGGACTCTCGTACCCAAGTGTCGAGATAGAAATCTGTCTTTGCAAAATTCGCCCGAACAAGACAATGCACTGCCTCAGGACAGAGGCGATGTTGCATTTAAAAGCGAGGGTAAAATGAAAGCGCTACTCTAGTTCCGGTATCATTACTTAACACTGTACTATGTAGGTAGGCTGCGCTCTAAACCGTCGTGTGTCCAATGATCCTTATCCAAACTTCACTGTTTTGTGGTTGCTTTGAGTGCCGAATTCGGTTTAGTAATTTTGCAAAAAAAAAAACAAAAAAACAATATATTTCATGAGAGAAGGGCGTGTATGGTATGCTTTAATTGGTATCAGTGCTACCAATGCCGCCCAAAAACAAAAATTGTGTGAAATTTCATTTTGAACGAAAGGTGGTCAGTACATTCGTTATGGCATGGGAACCACTCGATCACATAGCTTATTTGGAGCAAGAAAATACCTTTATCTACCATCACCTTTAATAGCAAAACTTGTTATCAATTATGTACTACCACTAGCCTTCGTTAGTCGAATATGCAACAACTCGTCACCAATGAGTAAGCATCGCAACATTTACCAATTGTTCGCTTATTGTGCTCTCAATGAATTCACCAGTGTAACAGATACGGATACAGATTTCTTAACTTGAACTTTTCAAAGTGTGGGTTTGGTTCAGTTTGGTGGTTTGTTGTTGTTTTTGATTTTTGATGGCGCGAATCCGTTCTTAGCGACGGAACTGGGTCGCACAGTAATATTACACAAATGAATTTCGGGTTGGCGGCAAAACAAATTCGTTACGCTATTGTTGTTTTGTTTTCATGTCCATCTGTCTGTTTGTCGGGTTGTTATACTGTGGTCTGTTGAATATGCACATAAGTTGAGCGGTTGATTTCGTGATTTGTTGCTGCACAATGAATCGTGGAAGGTGATGCATAGATAGGTACACCTTGTACCTATATTTTGCAGAGTGCTTTGGTTGCTATTTTATTGGTTTTCCATAAAACTGCTTTATGTGGTAACAGTGCTCTTTTATGGTTGTTGCTGTAGTTAATTTTATTAATTTAAGTTGGGTTATAGGTTTACATTTTAAAATAGACAAATCTGTCTTTATCTTAGTTTAGATTGATGTGTGTGCTATATTTTCTTATGCACAAGCAGTTAACGCCTCTGTCGTTTCATCCAAAAATAGAGTGTCAGTGGTGCAGTTCTCTATTCAACTCTTTCATTTCTCTTGACCTATTAATTAAAAATCTACATTTTCTGGAGAAAAAACCAAGCCATTTGGACATAATTTGCTTGACTCACTAGATGTTGCAAACGTTGGTATTCCCCACCTAAAAGCCAGTGATCCATATTTGACATGAGCTCCCCCCACAAGAGTTATTTTAATCAGGCGCCCATTGCACAACTCACATGCCTCTGTTACAGCCTATCCTTGAAATTTTTCCAGCGACGAGTAAACACAATCGCATGTTTTTAAATCCACCACTTACAGTCCATTATCCACGTTCCTATGCATGATCAAGAGTCATTACAAAGTCCATTGTGTCATTTGACAAATCTTCGAGTTTCCGCCCAATGGCGCTTGATTACATACCTAGAAGCCACGACCTAGAAGTAAGACTGATCACTCGACACGCAAAATCCAATAAATCGAAAGGGTGCGACTGAACAATTGTAACCAAACCGCAAACCTTGGCATTGCATCGACCATTACGAGTACCACCCGTCTCAAATTGTCACCTTCAACTATTTCCGGCTTTCCTTTTCATCGAGCCATGGTTGCCTATATCACACAATCGTTTCACTCAATTAAAATGCCATAGGATCACAACATGTGTCCACTTCACTTACTCGTACTCACTTGCCGGGCACGAGCGAATTTCGAATACCAAATTCCCGATATGACTTTCTTCTCAAAGATAACACGTTAGCGCCACCAGCGCTACCACTCGCTTGCAACCTTACATATTTCCGTATGGCACCGTGGGCAAGTGCGATTTATATTTTTTGTTTTTCCTCTTCTTCATTTTCAATTATGCCAATGCGAACGCCACACAGACACGCGGAAATTGTTTGCTTGCGTTGTGAATTTTTAACGATCACCAGACCGATGTTGTTCATAGAGCAGTTCGTAGAAAGGGAAATTAATACGAAAACGTTGTGAGCGTGTGGAGTTTCGGAGAGTCATGCAGGGAATATCGCGATGATATTAACGGTGTCTTTTATCGATTTTTAAATGCTGGAAGGTCTGGTTTGACTGTCTTTTGTTAATACTCGGTATCTTGTCGAGAGGCTAACGTAAGAAGGGAGAACAACACCGCCGCGGATGAAAGTTTGACGTAGAGCTTTGCATTCATGCGGCCAGCTCGCGGGTGTTGTTAGTTGCGTGTTATGCATTCGTTCAGTGACAAACAAATTCACTTTCTTTTGATGTAATAAGAGTGTTTTGTGGTCCGCACTCTGACGGTAAATGGGATGACGGCGGAGGTGGTGAAAGTAAAATTAAACTTTACGACTTGGGATGAATAGACTCTATTTTTGGAATATGGCTAATAGGTTGGGTGTATATTATTACGATCTTACATCCCTGCCAAGGTTACCGTTGAGTTACATAATCTGTTGAAGGGGCTACAATGTTAATTCAAGCGTGGTGGTGGTTTTCTGGTTTAATTGATCCGGTTTTTGAGGTGAAAGGAATTATTTGTGGCCTTAATTGCTTATGATGGACAAGTCGGCTAGTGTGTCACTGAATGCGAAACCTAAGAATTGAGCAATTTTATGGCAAGTGTATCATGTCATGTAGGTATTAATGTTTGTAGCCTTGCTGTTATTCAATTTTATGTTTTCAGCTTGTAAACATCTGGCGATTATGTCTATTGTTTTTGGAAGGTCTATCCTTGCAAACGACGACGATTTTTATTTCTTTGTGCTAGTGTCTGTGTCACTACAAAATTCACATTTTCCCTTTCTTCTGTGACACGAGCACGTATTAGGATGTCTTTTCTGAAGAAAACAGGGTATTTCACTTTGTATGAAGAAGTAAAGCCAATGGGGATGGGTTCTGTACCAAGGCTCTACTCTCTAGGTACATAATTAGGCAGGTGTTCAAGCCATAGTTAAGATGAGTCTAAAGTAAACCGAGCCACATTGTGTGCTCAACTTTATATAGAAAAGTCAGACAAGTGATTCTCCGCGGCTATTCTGTTCCGCTGGCCAATTTTTACCATCAATAAAGCTTAAAAATGTATGTATGTTGGCGTTACAGTCCATGAAGAACCTGAGCCGAGCTTCTCTCAATCACCCATGTTGTGAGTGATTTCATTTTCACATAGGTGAAAGGGACCTACAGTTTTATTGCCGGTTCCGAACGGCGAATTTCGAGAAGCTTTTCATGACAATTTTACTACAGGGGGTTTTGTCAGAACCCCGCTGAGGAGAAACACCGTGAAAAACACGTTCGATGACATGGCTGTTTCGGGATTCGATCCCGAGTCATCGGCGTCAGAGGCCAACACACTACCCACTGCGCCACGGTGCTCTCAAAGCTTAAAAATACCGAAACAAATATTTTGTTATCTGGCATTGTCATGATGGAACACAATCCCATTTCTATTTGCCAATTCTATTCACTCCTTCCTGATTGCTTCATTTAAGCGATCGAGTTGTGGAAAGTACTGGAGCGAATTGACCATTTTGTCAGGTTGTAGCAGCTCATAATAGACAATTCCCTTCCAATCCCACCGTCTTTTTAAAGAGGTTAGAGGGCGAAGTGCAAATGGGTTGGGTCGTAGGTGTTCGTTTACTACTCTCCAGGGTGGTTGTCCTAGATAGGATTCGAGAGGAACTCGACTGAATTTTCACGTTGGTTGTAGTTCTCAGGAAATGTTCCATGCCATTATGGTGTTGTATTAGAACTGCACGCACAGAGTATGAATTTTAAGTGACACAACAGCACACACAATTTTTCCGTATAGGAATTGTCTTGGCTATGGACAGACTTTGAACTGCAGACCCCCGGTCACCCCTCCCCCTCAGTATCGCCTTGTTTACATCAAACTCGGCTTTCAACTGGTTTGTAGAGGGTCACTGCACATTTACCGTGCTCGCGTTAGATAGTGTTATATTTAATCTATTTGTCGCCCTCCGCAATAATTCGCTTTAAAAACGGTTGGATTTCGTTGCGTTTCAGAAACGTTTCATTGATGGCAATTCGATCAAACAAATCAATCAATTCGGTCAATTACATTTCATGTTGAGCAGACTGTTCATGAGTCCCAACTATTTTGTGGTTGATGTTTTGCACCTCTGCTATCTTCTGACATCTTGCGAGCCGTTCCTGCTCCACCAGATAAAAGATTTCATCGACGTTTTGAGGGATTGGCAGACCAAAGTGATGTGCATCTTTGACATCGACATTTTCACGACGAAGTTGAGCAAACCAATCCTTAGTCACAACATTCTTATCTTACTTTACTTTTTTGTAGCAAAAAACAACATAACAATCTTACTGTCAACCTCCACAATAGTCCCCCTCTTACTCTACACAAAGTTGTTTCTACAATTCGAAGTACCCTTGACAATCCTCCGAAGTTAACACATTCAGAACCATATATTAGGTTAGGTTGTCCGTAGTCTCCCCAGAGTGGGGAGCATACACCTAGGCCAGAGAGGCTCGTTACGTTGCTACGAGGTGGGTTGACCCCTATTCATGGAGCCACTTAATGCTTCTTAAATATATAAGAAAGTCAGTTGTCCTTACCCGCTGAACATCGGTCAGGTGGTTAAGGACGTAGGAGCCTAGGTAGCGTAGGGAGCCTGACAGGCGCAGAGTAGGTGATGAATGGATTCGACCCCCTCTTCGTCCAAGTAGTTTCTGCAGAAGTCATTCGAACTTGCCCTAGTTTTTGTGACAGTGACCGTTCGTTTTAGGGAGATTAGTTCCTTGGTCCGTTGACTATGAAGCCAAGGTCAGATTTGCCTGGTGATGAAGCAGGTGTGCCCCTGAGCCCATCTCAAGTTTGTAAGTATACCTGCGCATACCATGTTTGATTGTTGGGTCATTCGACACTCGCCGTGTCGGCTCTTTCATTTCCTGAGATATCGCTGTGTCCTGGTACCCGTAGGAGATATATGTTAAGCTGTCCGGTCATCTCGTTAAGAGATAGGCGGCAATCAAGGCTTACTTTTGCAGTGTACACACAAGACTCCAGCGATTTCAAGGCTGCTTGATTGTCTGTGAGGATTCGAATATCCGTAGTAGATGTTACGTTCCACTTCAGCCAAAATAAGGCGTCCTTAATTGCCAACAACTCCGACTGAAAAACTTCGCAATGATCCGGTAATTTTAAGGCTTGGCTCAGGGTTAATTGCCACTGCCCACCCCGTCTTTGGTTTTTGACCCGTGTACCAGTTCCGGCTATCCGGTTATGTTATTTTGAATTTCTTCTCAAAGACTGTGGTGGGCTCAATGTGGTCAGAGTTTTTCGTCAATGTTATCCTGTTGTTCAGTCAGGAAAGAGGAGTGGCCAGTGATGTAGCTCGTCCATTTGGAGCTAGCTTTTAGCCTGGTTGCCATGTATGTGGCTATTTAGGGCTCCGGTGATGCACATGCATGCCAGCTTATGGTATGTTGCTTTGTCCAGTGCAGTCCATAAAACTACTACTCCATACATTAGAATAGGTCTAACAAGTTTTTTTCTTACGGGTGTAGAGAGCTATGGTTGCTTTTTTTGCGTGCTCGATTGTGTTGTCCTTCCAAATTAGCCAAATTAGTTTCCTTTCTAGTACTATGCCAAGGTATTTGGCACTAAAAGAGTATGTTAACCCGGTGCCAAGTAGAGTAATTGAGGATGTCTTCTGGTGAACAGCACAAGCTCCGTCTTCCGTGAGTTTACACCGAACCAGAACCATGGTTATAGTCTCTTTGACCTCCTCTACAATGGCATGATAAGGTGTGACTTCATCTTGGGGAAGAAAAAAGAGTCACAAGGGGCAATATCGGGGCTATAAGATGAATGCGGCAACTTTGGAATGCTTTTTACTGCCAAAAGGTCTTTCACAATCAACGCTGAATAGGCCGACAAATCGTCGTAGTGTAAAATCCAGGTCTTCTTAGCGACTTCGTGTCGCACACGGAAAATACGTGCTCGCAGCCTCTTCAGAACGCCAACATAGAACTGTCCAGTCACTGTCTGGTTGGTAGGAATATATTCACGATGTCGCGACTTTAACATCCTCGCTTCCGTTGGTCGCTGCTCACATTTTACCCCTTTTCTAGAGAAGCTTTCTTGTCCTTAAGTTTGACGGTATCAGACACCGAGTACAATCTGATTTTCTCTACTCGCTGAGGCAAATGTTTTTTAATTGACAGAAAGTTAAGTTCTTCAAGCGGTTTTAGTGGTAATCAACCAATCAATCAAGCTGCGGAACCTTCTAGGTCACTACACGAGAGAAATCCACTCTAAATTCTTTATAGTCGCACCTCATTTTCCAACCGATGCGTTCAGCTGATACCATTCATAAAACTCCGTATCAATCTACCGCCACTCTTCGGCCCTATTCCGATTCTCATCTCCCTAATTCATGAATAATTCACTTCCATCGCACAACGGTCGATCACTCAATTCCGCCTGGCTATTCGGTCCGATTCACCTTAATCACTTCGCTACATACAACAATCGAACAATATGCTCCGAATGACCTTGTCTAACGGACTCAAGTGTTCCCAGAACCCGTTTATCCATGATACCGATCGAAAGTTGTGCTCCGATAACCTAGATTTCCACTCTCGATCTCAGATAAGCTCTTAACCTCATTCAAGTACCCAAACTCGATCGTTGTGATCACCAGATAGTAAAAAAGGCAATACCATCGAGAACCCTTCACTTTCTAGAGCAATTACGACCGGAATCTCGTGTCCATTAGTTTCCCTTTCATTGTGCGGCTCCGCTTAGACGGGGCCATAATTCAATACACCAGACGTTATCTTCCGAATGGTATCGAATGACAATGGCTTTTTTGGGAAGCTGGCTTATAGAATGCCGGGTGTTGTTTAGAATGTGTCCAATTCCCTTTATTGTTTTGGCCGCGAATCGTGTTGACACGAAATCTGAACCGGTGAACAAATTACTTTTGTAAATATTTGTCGAATCGTGGTTCCTATCAACATGGGCTGGAACTACAAAACGTGGACATGGACAACCTTGAAAGAGCTCTAACTCGGTTTTAGACAATACGAGCAGCAGTTAATGCTCGTCGGTGAGTGGGACAACTAATAAGTGACCCGTACTTGCCTCGAATTGGAATATTAGCATATGGTACTCGTGGTATTTGTTTGTTTAGTATGGCAATTAGGTGTGAGGTAGTCAGGTGTTGTTGACGGATTTGCATGAACGCAAAAGTGATTTATGGAGTGACATGTAGCTCTGTGATGCGTATGCTCTGAGTCCAAATACAGTCAATAGTGTACCTCTAAAGAACACGCAATTAACTATGCTTGTCTCTGTCCACGAACCATGGTCACTGACAATGTAAATTATCTCCGTTTACTGCTCGTTACTTATGACCAAATCGCACCTTCGGCCTCCATTAAGTACCTCAAGCATCTAGTAGATCAAAAGCTCGGCTCAGGACCCCCAAAACAAACAAATTGTCTAAACGAGCCGATATCTTTCTCGCCTCATTTAATTAACTCACGGTATCTCGTTACGAATCGGTGCACGGCCTCCGGCGCCCGACTATAAATCTTTGCTCCTCACACACAATTCTGTTCTCTTGTTCTTGTTTTTGTTTTTATTCTTTTGTCCATTTGTTCTTGTGTCTCTAATGGATTTGTTTTTCGTTTTAGAATCAACATGCACCGCAGGAGGAAATCGGACAGGTGTTTCAGGATGAAGAGAATATGGCAGCAGTTCTAATGCGGCGGCACCTACAGACCGGTGATCTTATAATGGTAAGTCAGCTATCAGCGATTTTGTTGTGATTCGTTTTGGCACCTGATCATTGATCAATGACCAATTAGAATCGGTTTAGATTCGATCCAGATTATGGTTTGGGATACAAATCAATGTCAACGATTGCTTTTGACCATTTTCATATGTATGTGGGAAGAGTGGTGGTCACCTTGACCGATATACACGTGGGAATATCACGATTAACTTGCTACAGCAGCGATGTCGATTGAGAATATGCAACAAAGTTTTTTTCATCTTTCAAGGTGACTGCGACACGGTAACATGCCTTGGAAAGGCAAACGGCTTTTCAGTGTTCTTGAAATGTTGGACAAGATGTAGATTTGAGTTCAAGCTTTAGAGTGGCCATTGGTATTGGGTCAATAATTGGTGCGCGGTGGTAATTACGAAGCGTTAGATTCTATTGTCTTTTGGCGAATGTTCACAATGACGGTAGACGGTCGAGCTGTTAGATGAGTTGGTGTGTAATTATGTGGCATAGAATGAGCTTAAGAACTTAAGAATTCCAAGGCGAGAACACTCAGTAAAGTAGTGCAAAAAGTTATTTTTAAAAATTACGCAATTATACATCCGCTATGAATCGGAATGACGATAGGATCAGGAGATTGGCCTGCTCGACTTTCAATTATTTTCGATTAGTTTCGGTATAACTACTATGTGGGACGGGTATAGCACGATTTTAACAAGAATAGTGTTTATGGCAATTAGTTTACTAATATTGCTTTGAGTTTGGTACGAAAACAACAAAGGGTCGCGAATAACAACACATTGATGTTTTTCGGGAAGAGCTTGGAGTTGATGACTTTTTTCTTTGATATTTCTTATTTATTGATATAATAACTCACCATGATTCAAAAAAAGTATTTAAAGACTTACTTACTTACTTAGGTGGCGCTACAGTCCGTGGTGAACCCGGGCCTCAACCAACAAGCGTCTCCAGCCGGCACGGTCTTTGGCCAGCTGTTTCCAGTGCCGCACGCCCAGTTGGTGGAGGTCCCTTTCCACCTGCGTGCGCCACCGCTGAGGCGGCCGTCCTCTGCCGCGCCTTCCTTCCGGAGTGGATTCGAAGACTTTTCGGGTCGGAGCTGTATCTTCCATGCGCTCTACATGGCCTAGCCACCTTAGACGCTGTATCCGTAGACGTCATACCAGGCCGATGTCGCTGTACAACCCGTACAGTTCTTCGTTATATCTTCTCCTCCATACACCGTTTGAACAAACCGGACCGTAGATAGTGCGCAGAATTTTCCTCTCGAAACGACCAAGGGCATCTTCATCCGCTTTTGTTAAGGTCCAAGCCTCTGCGCCGTAAAGGAGGACTGGGATGATCAAGGTCTTATATAGTGTCACCTTGGTTTTCCGAGAGAGGGCTCTACTTCTCAATTGCCTCTTGAGTCCAAAGAAACAGCAGTTGGCAAGAGTCGCTGCGTTTTATCTCAGCGCTCGTGTTGTTGTCGCTGGTAATCAGTGAGCCAAGGTAGACGAACTCCTTGACCACTTCAAAGTTATATCCGCCCATGGTGACGTTCTGGCCAATACGTCGGTGTTGTCCGTCTCTTTTAGATGAAAGCAGATATTTCGTTTTACCCTCATTAACCTTGAGACCCATCTTAGCCGCTTCTACCTCAATGCTCACGAAAGCCTCATTGACGTCTTGCTGTTTTCGTCCAATTACGTCAATATCGTCGGCGTACGCAAGCAATTGCGTAGACTTGAAATAAATCGTACCTCTTGTGTTGGCCAGTGACTCCTGCACGATCTTTTCAAGCACGATGTTGAAAAAGTTGCACGACTGCGCGTCGCCCTGCCTAAAGCCTTTTTTAACATCAAAGGTCTCGGTTTGCTCATTACCGACCTTAATGGTGCAACGAAAATTCTCCATTGTCATCCTGCAGAGTCGGATGAGTTTGAAAGGGATGTTAAAACTAGACATGGCTTTGTACAGCTCGTCTCTATATACGCTGTCATACGCGGCCTTGAAATCGACGAGGTGGTGAGTGTCGATTTGGTATTCCTGGGTTTTCTCCAAGATCTGCCGTAGCGTAAGTATTTGGTCTATTGTGGATTTACCTGGCCTGAAACCACACTGCTAAGAGCCGATCAGGTTATCCACAAACGGTTTCAGGCGTTCACACAATACGGCAGAGAAGATCTTATATGCGATGTTAAGGAGACTCATTCCCCTAAGACTTGCACACTCTAAATTCATAAGGTTGTTATTCGTTCTTAACAGCAATGTGTTCTTATAGTTTCGTCTGTTTGAATGCTAGTAACATGGGCTTAAGGGATTATTTATGACCCTTCGATAAGTACTTCGACATCGAAAGTTGTTTAAGGTTAAAAACAACATCCGTTTTCGAATAACAACAACATGATGTTTTTCGTAAACCACCTGTAATTATCGACTTTTTTTCAACTATACTTTTTGTGCTGTTACTTTGCTTCTCTACTATTCAAGAGAAAATTGAAATAGTTCATTACTTTGAATTCTTCATGATGTTATTCATTAAAACAATAAACCATATTCTTGCTTCTACTTCAGTTAAAGTCGTTATCTATGTAAGTTTTTGAGACTGAACAACCAACTCACAACGGTATTATTTAAAGAAAAATACCATGGAATGCCTAAGATGACATCAACATGTAGAAGTGGAATAAAAACTGCATACATTTAGTTCAACTACTTTGTGGATTGAAAAAAGACTAAGCCAAACATTTACAAATTTCCACTTCTTTACCGGCGACTCTAGTTAAAAGCCTTGAATTTATTTGTATCTTAAGCAAATTATTTTAAAACTAGATCAAAGCAAGAACAAATTGAAAAATCACATGACTTTGATTTAAGAGCAATTAAAAAAGAAAAATAAATTCTAATGACTACGAACTCAAATGCAAATCAAGGGCATTATCTTGGAAACACTATAACATGTAAGAAGGCAAACAAGATCTAAGAATTTTGTGGCAAAGGCCATATGTTTTCGGATAACCTTGGTTGAATTTGCGAATAAAGTAACTAAGTTGAGCGAGTTGGCTTAGAACTTCAATATGCATGGTTCGAGGTCAATACTACCGTCGTCACTAATCTCGCCTTTTGCTATTTAATTTACATAGAGCCAAGTCAAGGAGAGGCAGACTGGTATCTTTATAAGGACTGATGATTCCATAACTACATGCAATCGTCTGAAACCACTTTCACTCTTGAAATATCATTCGATTTCTTCGTTTCATCGTTGTCCATTAGGCTATTTGTGGAATATAATTTATTCGGATAATAATGATTATATCTGCAGATTAAATAAAATTAACACGATATCTGTTTGGGATTACATGAATATAGTATATGCGTGGAAATATAGATTTATGCGATCAAGCAAAGTGGTTCCCAAGACCAAGAACTGCAGTGTCTAAAGAGCATCAGGCACTTCAAGAACTTCGTGTCAATGATTTATCATTCATCTGTAGCATTAAGTGAAGAATCATCATCATTATCACAGTGTCTGTACGTTGAAGCGGCAACATCTTTATGATGAGCGAACAGCTGGATTCTATATGCGTGATGGAAGCAATTAGCTGCTAGGAGACTTGGGGGAAGACTATGATTTACTGGCTTTAATTCCGCTGAAACAGGTTTTAATGGCGAGATGTAGGTTTATGATCTGTTTGAATTGGCGTTGTTAATGCGTTTATTTTAGTTTCAGTACAAACCAATTACTTACTGCTGCCGTATTAGTCTGAGCTTGCGCAATAGACTGCTAACAGTAGCGCCAAGGGAGACGTTATATCTGACCATTTCAATAGCCAATTTTTCATTGAGGCCAACTACATCATCACGCAAAAGGAAAAAAAACAAACATGCAAAGAAATCAGCGAAGAAGATTAGAAGTGGCTGACCCATGTATGCTTCTTTCAGACAACGTGTTGATGTTGCAATATTTATGACGCCAATCGCTTCTATGCGATTTTGCCTAAAGACCAAAATCCATGAAGTCAAACTGGAAATGAAGACTTTAACCTTTCGCCTTCTATCAGACACAGCCGGGGACTTAGAAATGGAATGCGGTTCGAAAGAAATATATTCCACTCGTCGTACGAACCACAAACACGATTAACAAACATATCTTCGAGTATTGTCACAATTTGCACCAATATCTGATGGATGGCTAAATAAGAATCAGGTGGAAGTCAAAGAGTCGTTGAACATGGGTAAATAGAAGGAACACGCGATGGAATTTGTAAACAATTTGGCATTAGTTGCGTGAAGGTTGTGCCTGTTCTCAATATGTCTGTTACATAATCGTTTATTTGCTTGGTTTTTGGTGAAAGTAAAAGTGTCGGTTCCACTCTCGATTCTCCCACGCTCCCATATGTATTATTTTTTTACGAAAACACATTCCCCTTAAAAGTCTATATCTGACTCTTATATCTGTGTATGTTCAACCTAATAGGGCATCGCCACAAATTAATTGAAAAAGCCAAATTCAGAAACACGTGCCCAATCGAAAAGAACGCAATCGAATTGACTTAAATCCCATCAAATCTCATAGTTCCTTTCACTTATTGGCACAGAATAAGAGATTGCTACGAATTTAGTGTGAAAATCGCATAAAATATTCGCCCGAATGAGACCTATGTCAATCGCTTTAGATGCGGAAGTTATTCCCTCGCCTGGCTTCTAATGTTTATTTCTTTCTATTTTGAGAGCGAAGCAAGCACGGATGAATGGGTGATAATCAATTTTTACGAGCTTTTTATCTAGAAAAAAATAAGGGATTAGCGAGAGAAAGGCTGGTAAGCATTATAGCAAACAAAAATCGTCGCCGACAGAAGGTAATCAAAAGAGTTGACATGCGAACTGGCATATTATTTCTTGGCATGCGTGAAAGGGAATATTCGATTTTTTTTTGTGTTTTTCTGACAAATACAGGGTTCTGATGAAAGCGTGTTAGAGAAAGAAAGAAGAAGAAGAAAACAGCGGAACTACGTTCTACAGCCACAAGTGGTTACATTAATAACAAAAAGCAGGACAAACTCGAAATACAAAGAAAAAAATGATTTCGATTCAATTTTCCGCACCGCACCGTGTCAATATGGATAATCAACGCCACATCACATGATGGTAGCTCATCCCCTCCCAACCATATGTAGATGAATTGATGATAACTTGCGGTAAGCAAGGTTTTGCCACCGCCCAGGCCACTCGTGCAATGCCATCCTCTGCAGCATATTTCTCAGCACTCCGGCATTTTATTTAATTTTATTTCTCCCCATTTTCCTCTCAATGGAAACCACAAAATTGATAAATGACCAGAGAGAATAAGAGAGAATCACCGAGAGTGGTAAAAAAAATAAAAAAGCAAAAACTAAAGGTGCAACATTGGTTGCGAACATGCAGAGAATGTGTTGTACTAGTATTATGCAACGGAAAGTTCGCCTGTATATCATTACTCCACTCAACTCTCCTTTGTTCTGCTTGTCGGACACATCGGACACATCGTGTTTTATTAGTTTCATGTTTATTTTTCCTTTTGTTGGCATAGTGGGCCCAGCTGGGTTGACCCCTTTCAACAGGTGTGGCATAACTGGGTGGAAATATTGTTACAGTAGGTTATGGCATCGACTGACTGACTAACTATAATTGTTCACTTCCCATTCACTTTCATTCAACATCTACGAACCGGGTGGATGGATGGATGTGCTGATTGAAGAAAGGTGCGTTACGTCGAAATGCCATTTTACCCTACAATGCCAGTCTGTCCGTTGCCAATCCATTGAATGTGACGAGCAATTTGCATTTGTGTTTCTATTAAAATCGCATTTCTTGTTGGCAAATAATTTTTTACGCTTCTTTATCGCCATGTCCCATTCGAAGATTCATACAACGATCGGTGCATGGTGGTTTAGTTAAATATCAAGGCTAGCCGGTATGAAATTTATTCCTTCTGAGATGGTGGAATACGTAGTGCTAATAGTTTTTGCTGCAGCGTAAATATTTTCTTAGATATTAGGAAACTGCATGGCAATTGCGACGACAACGGCTGGTACATACATAGTTATGTTGTCAAATTGCAGACGAAAATTCTGCAGAAGCCATTTCGGTTAACGAAACGACAAAGTATGTAATTGCCAATTTGGTACTTATAGAAATATTCATTACAGGCCGAGGACAAAAGACAGAAGATAGAAGAAACCACCTTTGGGACACCAATTCGCAGTTAAGACATGTTAATGGAGGCTACATACAAGTAATTCGATTTGCAGCGTATATCTTGACACTCATTGGGTAGGCAATTAATCTTTGGCAGAGGATAGGAGGATAAGTTGTTTCGGTAATTTTGGCAATGTCATTAGTTTCTTCTGAGAGTGTTGTATCGGTGTTAATTGAAGCTTTATGGCTAGAAAGCTAGCGTATAATGACCTGGTGGACTTTTATACGGGTCAGCTGTATTCAAAAATAGATGAAAATTGCGAAATGACGATGAGGGTCTTTGATCTGTGTGAAGATCATCTTAAAATAAATGGGGTTTTTGGCCTAACATTAGCTTCGCACTTTATGGAATGGATGACTAGTTTGGCTCATCATTTTTCATATCGTTGGGGTTTTCGAAAAATAATTTTAAAAGATCTGCGACTTTAAGTAAGTGATTCATTGTTTAGTGATCGTTCACTGATCGCTTTATAAGATCGGGCTACGATCACGGTCCATTCGCTTGTAATTATAGTTCAATCGCCATTCCATCGAGATATGATCGTTGAATGATCACTTTGAGAGTGTCGTATGATCACTACATTACGAGAATTATTATTTCCTGACCGCTCTATGGCCATTGTATGATCGTGGTACGATGGTTTATAATCATTGCATGATCGCTATATGATCGGTGTATGATCACTTTATAAGTCGTTTGGTAGTATGATAATTTCATGACCGCGGTATTATCTTGACATAATCATATGATCGCGTTAAGATCGTATTGCAGTAGATTGATGCTTATTGTTTCATGGACACCATACAAATTGTATAGCGTGATCGCGATTCCGATATTGCAAACTGAAATTCCGTCATATTCAAGATCATCCTATCCCGTCAAGCTATCCATCACCGCATATTCCAAGATGAACAGATGGAGGTACTTCATTTTTTTGATATCTATTCGTGATTTCGAAATAACGTGAATTAGTCGACCTCACCATCAAATGCTAATCAAGTTACTTTGACCGAAAAGTACTTGCCGGTTACCTCGCTCTCCATACCTAGTCATTAAATAATCTTCGGTGCTACTTAAGAACTCTTCACGCACATTGAGTAATGTAATGTGTCCATGATGGACAACGACGTAACAAATGTGTTTTGATAAATTAATTATGAACAGGATTTATTAAAGAAACTTTCACGCTGTAGATGTCTGGACTGATTGATGATCTATTTGTTTGTTTGGAAGAAAGGTCGGATAAGATGAGTAATTTATTTGTAAATGGCTCCCTCTCTTAAACGGGCCTTAATATTGGGGTTGCCGCGGGATTTAACCTCTGATGTCTCTTCGCGCTGTATATTATTCAATATGTGATGCCCGAGCTCCACTGTAAGTTTCCACTAATCCTCTGATCAAAGAATGTGACAACGACACTTACTGATCATATCCGAATCATACAGACCACCCAGCGCCACCGTTTCGATTATCATCCTCACAACAGGCGTGAAAATAACAATCTTCCCGCGTCTATAACTTCTATCCTAAGCTCGATCTGCGACAGCTACAAGTGTTAACCTCTCACGACAAATAACCGCAACGAACCATGCCCTCAAAAATAAAACCCCCACCTGCTCAAGAACTCTTCTCTACCGTAAACGATCAGCAAAACAAGTACATAACTCAGTTCAGCCCACGTCGAGCTCGAACAATTACCTGCAACAGCCCACACGTTAAAAAACTCTTCAGCACATCATCCATCGCGTTCCATGTCCCGACCACTCGTGTGCGGTTGAATGGACATTAACTTTGCCCTGAAATGTCTGATGTGCTCCGAATACCAAAACAATCAACGTTGTCCAACGATCGAGATGCAAAGCAACATATACGACAGTCATCGCATGCAAATTGACCATTCGCAATGGACATACTCGCACATATGATCGATCCACGCAGGATCCGATCCGTATGTGTGGCGAATAACAAGTGAAAAGTTTCTGTTTTCCCCAAAACGCTGACAACCCACGCCGTCGCGTAACGAATTACGAGTATTCAAATGTCGCAGATGAACCGGACAACGACTCTTTGCGCCGTGAAATGAAAGAAAGTATCAATGGTGGCTAGAGGCGAGCACAAGTCAAGTCGGTCGTCTGTGGAAGGTCAGTGTTTTGAAGGTGTCATCGTCAAATTCATGGGCAATTCGTTAAAAATGGATGCAAATGGATGGATGGTTATGACAACATAACTGGGAAGCGATACATTATACCGAAGTAGATGCGAAACGTGAAACGTGAAGAAAGCCCAAAGCAGAGAGTGGAAAAGAGAGTGTGAGTGGGAAAATGAAGATGCAGTAGCGTGCCGAGATGATGCTACTGATTACCATCCGGTCGGGTCGAGTGTCTATTTTCATTTTCGTTTTGCCGTGGAACCCGAGAGAGTTACGTGGTGTTATTCAATTGCTAAAAGGAAAAGTGATCTTGCCACAATCGACGGGTGGTGGTATCGACAAGAGGAAGAGAATGACGATGAGCAGGCAGTAAAGTCAAACAACAACAATCAAGTGACAATCCGTCGTACGTACACACCTAGTGTTGCAATGAAAATTGCTTTCTGTTGCATCTCCCGGTGTCAGTTACGTTTTGGTTGCGTTATCCACAAACGGAAGTCGTAAAGGTCATTAATTGGCAAGACAACACAACACATCATGATTGGTGATTGACATTCAAACAAATGGTTTCGATTACGTCGCGTTCATCTATTTAAGCACGAATCGATGGTAATGTCTACAGCCCATGGGTGACAGCTCCATTCGAATGAGACCCAGGTGGCAAAGCAACCAAACGAATGGCATTGGAAACATACATATTACAAAACTCCCCAGTACCACCTGTTAATATCAGATATGGATCGAATCGCTAAGATATAAGCCCACAAGGCAACGATTAACCTTGGCCGAAATGCTATTCAGACTACAGTGTGATAATCGTCAAGTGTCCAGTATCCACTAAGCCTCACAGCTTCTGGTGATGACTTCCACTTCCAATTGTCAAAAACAAATCACAAAAAAAAAAAAGAGAAAAGGGAGAAACGCAAACGATCTAACAAAACGGTGTTGACATTGAGCCGATCGATTTATGATTACCGAGCATGGACCACGCCAATGTGGACCACTTACCTACTACTATCCAAATAAGACGAGCACAAGTCCAGGTAACACGGGTGATAATTGTCCAGTGATTAGATTGGATTTTCGGTAAACTTGTTGTAAGTGGGTCCGGCCTTTAATTTCGATTCACGTTGGGTGGACTTGACGCGGTTGAATCGTTTCCTGTACACATGTTTTCGTGTTTTGCATACGTGTGTAGGAGCATGGGTTTTGGCAAAGAGCTGTCACCTTTATTGAAGGTGATCCAGTGAGGGCTAGTGAGAGAAGTGATATTCACACGCTTTCCAAATGGAATAATGGGTTCGCTGGCCGATTGAGAACGAGAGTTCGTTTGAACTGGCTTTTAAGCGGACTGGGAAGCAGACAGACTGTTGAGAAATTATAATTGAGGAAACTGTGCCATAGAATGCCATAGAGTGTTGTTGTCAAGTCGAGCGTCTGGTTAGCTCGAGCGAGCTACAATACCATATGTCTTCTCATAGAGAACTTGACAATGTCATCAAATCGATGTTGATTGGAAAAGTAAAGAATGTTCAAGGCGATAGAATGGTCTACTGGCATGAGTCTGAGTCTCATGGTTGAACATATACGAAAAATGTATCTATGTTGGAACCCGTAATAAAAGCCACATATATATGGCAGTTGAATGGGATTGTTAAACTTGGTACGCTTGGCAAGGAACCTACTTTTTCAGTTCTGTCTATCTGGTCTTCCACTCATCGCGAGCTAAGAGCCTTTTCATGTATAGCTTGCACTCACCACTGATTTGAACGTGCTTTCCAAAAGGAAAAAAAGTTGGCGGTCTCAGACCCGCTGCTTCCAGTTATCAAGACCAACTTGTCTTACATTCGCGATTACTTGGTCTTTATACTGGAGGCTTGGTCTTCCTCTTCTTCTCGAACCAGGACGCTCAGTTTCGAAGACCCTCTTAGCTGGAACGTTGGGGTTTATGCACTCGATGTGGCCGAGCCAATGAAGTCGACGATTTTTTTGCCTTCCATCTTTGCACAGCTCGTAGATTTCCCGGTTATGTCTTCTCCTCCATCCACCTTCCTCACAGACAGGACCGAATATCCGGCGCAGAATTGTTCTCTCGAAAGAAACCAAAATCGGCTTCGCCGTCCTGCTTATCATTCAGCTTTCGGCTCCGTTCAGCAAGACTGGCAGTAAAGGTGTTTTGTAAGACACGACTTTGGTTCCTCGAGTGAGGAGTTGTGACCCAAGTTGTTTGGACAAACCAAAGTAGCAGCGGTTGCCAAGGGCGATTCTATGCCGGATCTCCACTGTGGTGTCGTTTGTGGAACTTACGTTTGCCTCGAAGTAGACGAGCTCCTTAACCACCTCGAAATGATAGCTTTCAATCGTTATATTCTGTCCAAAGTGGTGAGCGACGGATCGGTTTTTGATTGACAGCATGTACTTTGTCTTATCCTCGTGGACTTTTCTTTCATCTCTGTGAAAGCTTCTACAAGCTTCGGTCACGCTGAGACCGAATGTCAATATCATCCCTCCCTGCTGTTGCCTGCCCGTCGCACTATCTGCTGCAGCACCAAATTGAAGAAGTCACTCTATAGCGCATCTCGCCGAAATCCGGTGCATGTTTCAAACGGTTCAGAGGTCCTAGAACCGAACTGCACGGTGCATCGTGTATTTTTTAGCTTGGCGTGACAGAGCCGAACCAGTTGTCCTGCGATGAAAGCTGTCGTATGCGGCTTTGAAATCGATTAAGAGATAGGTTAGGTTAGGTTAGATGAAAGTGGTTGGCATATACCACACGTAGACCGAAGTCGACCTATTGTGATAGCACATGGATCATGTTACCTTGATCCGCTACCTGAGAACCAATCGGTGCTTCTGATGAAGCGATGGAGTTGAGCCATTTTTAGGTCTGTTAACTAACTTAAGTTTTCAGTGAAGGGCACGCCGAGGTAGATCCTCCTGCGATTCGCAAAAGAAGGGCATGTGTAGAGGAGGTGATGTATCGATTCCTCTTCCTCCTCATCCATGCAGCCGCGGCGGAAGTCATTGGAGGGTAGCCCTAGTCTGGCGGCGTGTTTTCTAATGATGCAGTGAGCTGTGATGACACCCAATAAAGTACTTAGGTTGCCCTTTTGGTTGCCACAAGGTCCCTGATTCGTCCTAGGTTCAGCCAGATTTGTTTAGTAATGAAGCCGATATTACTTTCATTCCATTGGAGGTTGGTAGCCTGAGCCTCTATGGTTCGAAGTTTCATCATGTGCCTTACCGCACTTATTGGTGTTTTTAGGTACCCGAGGGTATGAAGACTGAGTGTGCTTGACACTAACTTTACGAGTTCGTTATCCGCTCAGTTTCCTGCAATATCCCTATGTTGAACTGTTCAGCCATCTCGTCTAGAGATAGGTGGCAGTTAAGGAATGTCTTTGATTTGTGAGTTACCGCGGCCAGGGATTTTAACGTTGATTGGCTGTCCGTGCAAATGATAATATCCTTAGCGGATATTACATTGATCCTAAGTCATGCAAGGGCCTCCGTTATCGCTGATTTGGCAGTCTAAAGGATAGGTTGAGGTTAAGTCCCTTGAAGAAGACTCCACTACCTACGCCCGTCTCCATCTTGGAGCCATCGGCTTAGAGGGATATCGTGTCCTTCGGTATGACTTTCCCTTCAGCCCATTCCTCCCTGGATGGAAAGACGACTTCGAAGATAAAGAGATGGTGTATATTGATTTGAAACTCGCTGGTCTTATCCAGGATTTGTCGAAGTATGAGTAGCTACCGATTAGTGCGGTAGCTTTAGACGTTTAGACGTGGATAGGATCTTGTATGCGACATTGAGTAGGGATATACCTCTACAGTTCTTTCAAGAGGTAGGATCACCTTTTTTATGGATGTTTCAATTAGACCTGATAATCCAGTCGTCGGGCATACTTTCATCTTCCCAAATTCTACAGATGATCTGGTGCATACTCCTTACCAGAACATCGCCGCCAGCCTTGAAGAGCTTTGATGGCAAGCCATCTGAGCCTGCGGCCTTGTTGTTTTTCAGCTTTTGAATAGCTGTGCCGACTTCTTCGATGCTGGGTGGGTGGACTATCTCAGCGGCTGGAGTTGTGATTTCCTCACTCTTGATCATGCCCGTTAAGCAGCTGCTAGAAATGCTGCTTAAATACATCCACTAATCCCTGCGGGTCGGTGACAGAATTACCTTCGAAATTTTGAAGAGCCTGGGTGCCTTTAATGAAGCCTCCGTATTTCATATTTGTCCCTAAACGCCTCGATATCCTTAGCTGGAAGGCTGCGAAGATTCTTTTACAGTTGCAGAGGTTTTTTCTTCTCCCTTCTTCTGGCTCGGTACTCATCTTGCGCTGCCCTGGTTTTCCTCTGCAGAGCCTTTTGATACGCCTCGTCGGTTGCTGCCCTTTCCTGCTCACACTCGCAATCATACCACGGGTTTCTTGTCGGTGGTGGTCGGTAGCCTAAGGTGGTCTTGATTACTTCCTGAATGGCTGAGCGGCGATGTAGCCACATATTGTTCACATTTGTGCTCGACGTAGGCAGACCGGATAGCCTTCCGCTCACTTGCTCCCTGTAGACTCTGGTAGCATCCGATGTGCTAAGTCATTGAAGAGTCGAACTCTGAATCTTGCTGCTACGAGGAAATGGTCAGAGTCGACGTTTGCTCCCCAGAATGTTCGCTCACCCAGGACGTTTAACGAGTGTCTTGCTTCAATGGTGAATTTGGTTGGCAGTTCGACCATCCGGTGTGTGGATTCGCTTTCTTATCACCGTATTACGAACTGTCGCACAGTTCATGAGTCGGTAGCCGTTATCCATTGTTGTATAGTGGAAGCTGTACTTTCCGATCGATTTTGGCATTGAAGTCACCGATTACGATTTTAACATCGTATTCCGGACAAGTTCCGTAGGCGTTGTCCAAGAGATCATAGGAGTCCTCTTTGATCGGGTTTTCAACCTCTTCGGTAGGGGCGTGTGCATGAGGTTGATGTTGTAAACTCGGCCTTTGATCGGATCACAGCCAGACGATCTTTTATAGGCTTAAGCTCGATGGCGTTCGACTTTACCCGCTTCCCCATTACGAATCCGCACCCCAACATGTGTAGTCTTTTGTGACAGCTGTAATACTGTTTCCTTTCCATCATATTTCCTGAATCGCAGTAATATCCGCTTTGTACCGCGTGGGAAATCTTTACAGTTTATGAACAGTTCCGGGAGTGTAGAGAGTTCTGACATGCCAGCAGCATACTCTCAGATCGTGTTCCTTTTTCGTGCTATGTCTTCTTCGAGTATCCCTTCGTGTATCCGAGGCATTTTCCTATTTTGCTCTGGGCGATAGCTGCATACATTTGCTCACTCCTCAACGGTTGTTGTAGAGGCTATCCCGATGGCGCGGCGAGGAGGCTGTAGTCAAATTGACCCGGGCATTGAGACAGAGATTGCTGCTGGCATCCCACCAGGTTGAGAACAATCAACAACCATACTCTGTATGTTCGAGCCCAGTCCTCTAATTAAGTACACTCCGCGTAAGTCTATGTACTCGTAAGTGATGACTGAAATCACCACGAGGATTCTCTACCCAAGCACATATGCGGTTAATATCGTTCGCAATTCAAGTACCTTAAGCCAACAATCGCCATCCTACCATTATGAGCATTATAAACATAAGTCGCAGTACAACCGGTTTAATAACAACGGATCTACCACTTAACCTTGTGGTACTCCACTTGAATACTTTCCGCTCGTTCAGTTAAGTAGCTATGTCCAGATGTTTGTAAGACCAAAAGAGTTAAAGAGTCATCAGTTAAGTGGAGTTCTCTAAATTCCCAGCCACTGTCCCCAATTTCACTTAAGGCTCCACCGACCCAGTTAACATGTAATCTCATAAAATCATACTCATACTTTTCGCAACACCACACAGTCCATTGCCAATTAGGTAACGACCTTGCCTCAGTGGTTACAGCGAAAATATTTCTTTTAAAAGCAAAAACACTCCGAACACGATCCAAACATCTGCCCGAGTGCTCTTCCTGCCCCGTCGCCGATTATAATCGATGATCGGTAACACACTCCAAGCGAATTGTGACACGAAAATCCATTCGTACATCCATACCGCGCACGAATCCACACTTCACTTGGTGAAATTAACAAAACAAATATGCTCGAATGCCTTCGATGCTTATGTAATTAAGCTTCAATTGCTTGTCGCTTGGATCTTGTGGACATATGGTACCACTAAGAGTGGTGCAACAATAGTCCCCTCGCCTATGGCCAAGGAAAAAGGAAGCAGCTGAGTAGGAGATGTGCTCCAGATACAAACCGAGAAAGTTGGAGGTGTTAGTGATGCAATCGCTATGCTGTCGAGTGCCATATATTTACCATGTCGACAGCCTAATCAACACATGTCCTTACGCAATACCAGTTTTTCGATCGTCTATACAAAGTATGCAAATGCGAATATGGACATGGATTTTGATCTAATTAATGGCGTTTCAGTGTCCAGTAAATTTTGGATCAACGTATGCAATTTGCCCACCCAATCACATGTCACCGTTCAGGTGGGGTGTGCTTGTTGTATTTTTAGACATAAGTGTCAAATTTTTCACAAAACTGGTCCTGGGAGGGGGGCGCTACGAAACTACCCCGAAGGGTATTATGCAACCAAAACAGCATATCTGCACAGCGGACGGCTGGCCCATGTTATCTGGCACTGTCCACCTAGGCATGAAAATTTGTTCTTATTTGATCGTACTCCACGCCACGCTTGCGCAATCCTTGCTAACGACTTAATTGAACTCTCGGCAAGACGGAGATACGAGTATATAACGCATTCAGGATAGTAACCTCGTAAATCAACGCCAACAATTGCTACCGAATTCCTGTCAATCAGCACGCCAGCTAGTATGAGTAGTGTAACGTATGCAATAGTGCTATAGTGGGTAATCAGTCTGCATGACATTGTCAAGCCGCAATCATCGACAGGTAGCTGTCTATACACACTTCTGTTGATTAATTTTTGGTGGGCGTTACTCTGTGTGCATTACAAACTCGAGCCACAAATACCCAAAACCTTACTCGTACGTGCGCTTGGATTTCCTAGTTTTTTTTTCGCGCCAAGCAGATCTAAATCTAAATTGGCGCGCATACAAGGCGATTTGTCGTCGCCACTGACGTTGTGTTATTTGTATCTGACCTGTGGAAGTGGTCGCCTACCTATTTACCCCCTTACTTTCCTGTTTTTGTTTTTTCACTTTGCTCTTAGGGTTGCATAACCGATAGTAATTGCCAGAGGAGTAGCCATACTCTTACATAGTTGGGCAATTAATAAAAAACGATCTTTTCTTCATACTTTTCGATGCAGTTTGCTCGAGGCTATGGTATTAATTCGTCACATTTCCATTATCGTTTATGATTAAGTTTAACGTGTGACCCCAAGCTAAGTGTGTTGCGATCTAGGAAGTCGTGTGGCTTAAAGCAAACTTTTTAATTTTTTATTTTTTTTTTTTTGCTTTTGTTTTCAGGAAGGGAGCCTTGGGCATAAGTTGGTGATAAGGCCGCTACCGACAGAACTGAATCCCGACAAGGATAGCATTCATCATGTGATATTCAAGAGAGACGTCAGTCAAACTGACCATTTAAGTGACTTTGGTAAGTTTTTCGCAGAATTTGTAGGTCACACAAAAAAGTATTGGAATCGGAGGCTATTTTTCGTCTACGAGTAGTATATGTTCGTCAACTCTATAGAAGGTCATGCTATTGACGAGGACCAGAAAGTGAGTACGGATGGTTGGACTTTATTAGGGGTCTTATCAAACCGTATACCTTGATACCTCAAAATCATCATAGTTTGTGCTTTAGACGTATAGGTATCACTCACTTCTACAGAGAGATAGAGACGGAGCTATTAATGAAAGCCAGTAAGCGATGGTGTCACTTAAATACATGCGCAGCGGCGAGATCGACTTGGCCCGTCTATAATAAGAAAAGGACAAAAAATCTGCTGAAGTTCAATAGTGGGAATATTCGACTGGCAGTCGGTACTCTCACTGGGCACTTCATGCTATCTTACCATGCAGCTTGACTAGGCCAGCCCTACAATTACCTACTTCTGCAGAAGCTGCAGGGACGAAGAAGAAATTGAATCCATTCGTCACCTGCTTTGCGAATGCCCAGCGCTAGCCCAAAAAAGGAATTTATTCCTAGAAAGACACTTTCTTTCGGGACTAGAAGAGGTAAGTAACATTGGGCTGAACAGAATACTAGGATTCTTATCCTGGATGGTCTGGATGGTTCAGCTCAACGGAAAATGTCTAGGTCTCAACGGGTTAAAAATTAATTGGGCACAATGGATTCCACGTGGTCTAGGTGAGCCTTGACTTTTCGTCAGTAGGGCTCCCACTTACCTAACCTAACCTAAAGGTATCACTCACTATGAACCGTAGGTCTACGGAATGACATTGCTAGATTTTCAGCCAATCTCATATAGAAAGGAAACCAGTTTGACATCCAATTTTATAAATATATTACCGGAGCCCACCTTATTTAAATCTTGGCTAATAAAGGAACAGACCTTCGACCTTCGACTGTTGGTACCAAACTTCGATAGACAGGTTCTGAACCCAATTTTGTGACATGATAGTATCCGTAACTAAATTTTGTTGTTCCACTGTAAGCTAACATGTTGCTTTATTTCCACCGATCTTCTCAACTGACCGCCCTACAATGTTGACTGGATTTGTCGAACTTCCTGCGGACTTTTGTCCTGCAGGAGTTAGCAATTGAACGGATCAAGTTCGTTAGTGTACTAGGGTAAGGTGAAAAGTTATCGGCCTGACAATGAAAGACTCCAAAGATTCAACATCAGTATTCTTTCCCGGAAGTGAGAGTCTATGAGAGGCTATCTATTGCCCTCTCAACTTCTTCATTGGTTGCGAAGTACTTCCCAGAAGCACATTTCTTCGAGTGTGAAAACAAATGCAAGTATGAGGGTAGAAAGGATAGCTAAGTACGTATTATCCTGGTAAAATATGATGTTGTTCTTCTTTAGGCATGATAGCACCGTGGCGTAGTGGGTAGTGTGTTGGCCTCTGACGCCGATGATACAGGATCGAATCCCGACACAGCCATGTCATCGAACGTTTTTCACAGTATTTTTCCTCAGCGGGGTTCTGACATAACCCCCTGTAGTAAAATTGTCATGAAAAGCTTCTCGAAATTCGCGTTCGGAACCGGCAATAAACTGTAGGTCCCTTTCACCTATGGGAAAATTAAATCACACACAATATGGGTGATTGAGAGAAGCTCGGCTTTGGTCCTTCATAGACTAACGCCAACCTACGTACATACATACTTCATTAGTCAAGACTCTCCTTGGTGGCGTTACAGCCCAGGAACGGTCAGAGTCAAGTTTCTCTCAACCATCCATGTTGTGTGTATTTTATTTTTCATGGCAAGTATACTATGAGGGGTCTTGCCAGTATTCCGCCGAGGAGGGACGCCGAGGAAACATTCGACCTCAAGACGGTTGGAGTAATACTCTATTCTGCCTTTTGCCAGGTCATTAATTGACTACCTTGCAAAAGACAGATCCCTTTCGCATTCCAAAACACACTGGTCATGACCTTTCCAGCAGATGCGATCGACTTGGCCTTCTTTGGCGCTTAACTACCGGCTTTCACCCATTGCTGTGACTGCTATGTCATTTCTGGTGTGTGAAACGGTGGACCCATGTCTCATGGTAACCAAAAGCCGCACCGAATCGTGCTAAAATCGATTTCGCATTTATTTTTGATCGACATTAAGCGAATGCAGCATCCTAATTCTCTGTGTCAGGTGTTTCGCACCCCACAGGCTCAGCTATGTCATCTCACGCACCTTCACTCGCCTATCGTCCAATGCGGTAACATGCACTTCTTCGATGATTTCCGGTGTGGTTGTGGTTTTAGGTCTCCCTTCACAGACCAAAAACCGCCTTCGAGGGATGTGCGTAAACTCTTGCCAGCATCGGTTGAATTTCTTTCGAGGCTAATCCATCCAATAGGAAGTATATTATAACCGCAAGGTACTCAAGTTTATCCATTTAAACGAAAAACTCGCAATACGTCGACTACGTCCACCCAGGCAGGAGACTGTTGGAACGCCAACTCTATGTCAGACCGATGACTTGTCACCTTACCCTCGCATTAGGCATGGAATCATTTGATGTTGCACAAGCAAGACAAAATAGTCTAGAGAGAACTCCTTGCCGTCGAGAGGAGCATAGTGGAGGACAATAAGCAGCTTGTATGTGTATGTGGTCAACTCTTTTTTCGGGAACATTTCTCTTGCTTCGTGCAACCATAGTATGAAAATACAGTCGACTTTACACTCTCAAACTTTACGGATTCAGGCCTCAATGACGCTTGTAAAAAACAGCCGAGGCCGGTTAAAGAGCTAGCAAGCGTCAATGGTGGTCATTCCTTCGATGCCTTACAAGCCTTCGAAAAAATGCTCAACCTCTCGGTTATAATGAAACTGTTGGTATCTACACTCATCTTACTTACTTTCTTAGATGGCGCTACAGTTCGGGGTGAACCAGGGCCCCAACATGCCTCTCCAGCCGGCATGATCTTTGGCCAGCTGCGCTATCTCAGTGCTGGTGTCGTTGCTGCTTGTCACTATCCAGCCAAGGTAGACGAAGTCCTTGACTACTTCGAAAATATAGCTGCCGAAGGTGACGTTCTGACCAAGACGTCGGTGTTGTGCATCTTTCTTTGATGACAGCATATGTTTGGTCTTGTCCCCATTTACCCTTAGACCCACTTTAGCCACTTCTGCTTCAATGCTTGTGAACGCCTCATTGACGTCTCTTTTGGTCCGTCCGATAACGTCAGCGTTATCTGCGTAGGCAAGCAATTGTATAGACTTTAAGTAGATCGTGCCTCTTGTATTGGCCGTAGAGTCCCGCACGATCTTTTCAAGAATGATGTTAAAGAAATCACATGACAGTGCGTCACCCTGTCTAAAACCTTTTTTAACATCGAAGGTCTCGGTCAGTTCACCTAGTACCTTAACGGAGCAGCGAGAGTCCCGCACAGTCTGACGAGTTTGGCAGGAATATTAAAACATGACATGGGTCTGTATAGTTCGTCTATATAAACACTGTCATATGCGGCTTTAAAGTCGACAAAAAGATGGTGCGTATCACCTGTAATTCATGGGTCTTCTCCAAGATCTGCCGAAGTGTAAATATTTGGCCTATCGTGGATTTTCCTGGCCTGAAACTACACTGGTAGGAACCTATCAGATTATCCACGAACGGTTTCAGGCGCTTACACAGTACGGCAGAGAGGATCTTGTTAGCAATGTTCAGGAGACATTGGAATTATCCCTTATCCCCATAATCATCGTACGGGAAAAATATGGCTTATAAGTTGGTCTCCCCTATAGACTTCTTAAGCTAGTTGTGAACTGACTTGGAGAGCTTCTTAATCTGCACACAAACCAGGATTCGCCCATCTTAGAGTTACAATCTTTGCGACGAAGTTAAGCAGAACTTTTCCAAGAAAAGGCCTAAGTGCTTCTTGAGCCTTTACTGATACTTTTTTGCCTAAACGAACTTGGCTGTTCGGAAGAATCTTCCATTGCAAATAGATAGCGATTACCTTGTGTTTGTTGACTCTCCGCTTTTAAAGTTTGCACAAAGTGGGGCAGAAGTAATGTCATAATGTGAATTACTTGCCATTTTGTTAGAAGCGAAAGGAATTAGGTTTTGCTGTCGTACCAAGTTTGTTTGAAGGTGTCAAATTGATGGCAATACGAGTAAGCATGCCTTAAGGAGTGCTCTGTCTCCAAAATGGTGATTTAAATGTTGGCTTCCATGATTTGCAAGGCTTGACGTTTAGTGTTCTAAACGCGAAGTTTGGCAATGTTGCCGGCCAATTCACCAAAATCAGAGATTATGCAGCCCAGAAATTGGTGAATCAAAATCTCTATCGTTGCTCCGTTCTGCTTGAGCCATCAGTGCTCAAGATCCAATACAACTTTTGGCAAAACAAAAACTCGTTTTTCACCTGTCTGTAGCGTTCGCCAGTTACGGCTACGGTAGTACCTTCGGCGCATTCAGGAATATAAGGACATCACGTTGAGGAGATGCAATGGCTTTATAAGACCAAATGTAGATTGTCGATTCTCCGTGACCCAGGAGCACACATTTTGTTTATTCATATAACCACTCAAGCGAAAATGGGCTTTGGCTCTCATTTAAATTTTGGATACGAAATGATCCTCTTTCGGTATTAGGTTTAACGGTGTGCGGGAGTATGTTAACCTTACCTGACGGGCAGCAGATAGCAATTGGTCTTTCACCAAAATTCCCCGTAGTACCTTTTGCGACTTTCAAGTGGACCCAGTAAGCACAAGCATTTTACACTTGTATTTCACTCCGTCGCAAAACGGAGACCTATTGGCAGACCCATTACATTGCTCATCAGTGACGACCTAAACGAGACCTGGTGAAACGATTGCCTTGTGCTTTGTGCCTTCTGCAACATCGTTCTCAAACAAGTCGAGCGGAGGACAGGGCCTGTGGCTTGTACTTGGCTCGATTTAATTTGAGTCCGTGGACGGACTCCGAACTTTGACAGTCGATGGTGGCCATGTTGTTGAAGCCATATCTGTCAAATTGCCTGCCGGTTATTCAGTCTATCTTGCCAAATCACCATAGATGGAAACAGCGTTCGACATTACGTGCAAATGACACAATTGTTTTATCAAATTAGCTATTCTGTTTGGGCAACGTTCCGCGCGCCTTTTACGTTCGCCATAACCGTCCTACCGAGAGGACTTTCCGCGTGGCGGTAAATTTGAGTGCACTGGATCGGTAAACGATAAACCAACAGCCCCATGTCGACGAAAGGCAATAGCTGTCGAAGACATCGCCGCTATCCGTGAGAGTATGTGGGTCAATCCGAGGCAGTCGATTTCGCGTAGCTCACAAGAACTCGGCCTTTCGCAGACCACAACTTGGCGAATTTTGCGACGTGACTTGGGACTGCACCCGGACAAAATTTAACTAACCCAGGAGCTAGAGATAAATGACCATATACGATAACGTGTGTTAGCTAAATGGGCTATGGGGCAATGCGTCCCGAAAAAGTCGCTGTTTGGTGTGGATTTTGGGCTGGGGGCTGGACATCGGTCCATACATATTTCTTTGAGAACGACATTGGCCAGGCCATCACCGTCAACGGTAAACGTTATAGGTCTATGATTACCAATTTATTTTGGTCTGAATTGGATGATATGGACACCAACGACATGTGGTTTAAAAGGGCGGCACTACGTGCCACACAGCTCACGCCACATTGGGTATTCTGCACGAGCGAGTCGAGGGCATGGTCACCTCATGTGATGTGAACTGGTCACCGAGATCTTGCGATTTGACCCTGTTAGACATTTTCTTTTGCGGCATTTTGAAGTCGCAGGTCTATGCGAATAAGCTACAAGCCAGCCTCAAAGCCAACAAAACCCATTCCATCCGTCAAACTCAGCCTGATTAATGCACCAGGGTCATAGAAAATTGGACGTTTTGTACGCGCGCCATCCAGAGAAGCTGGGGCAGAGATTTGAACAACGTTATATTCCATACATAATGGCATCGATAGGCCTTTCTAACCTATAAAAAATTCGATGTTAACTCACACACGCTTTGTCTCATTTAAAATTTAAATATCGGAAGCGGTTAATGAAATACCACGTATGATCGATTTACAAACTTGGCGGATAACAGTCCGGCTAGACATAGCACTGCATAGTACTGGTTGAAGTCGACAAAAAGGTTTTGAAACCATCTTCCCTGGTTCAATCTTGACGAATGTCTATTTTCGTGTCCATGTCCATGATTTATACGTTGATCTATGGCTTTTTCTATGACATAGCCTGTCAGTCTGATCTATTAGCACTCAACCTCTTATATAATTGGCTGTTCAGGTTCCACAATATTACGACATGGAAAGCTCTGATCGAGCTCCAAAAATGTGTGGATATACCTGTGTCAGTATAGTGAGTGATGTCTCAATCAAACCGTAATCTCTTGATTTACTCCGATCCGTGACACTTACATTCAGTTTAACTTCCCGTCGATAAGCACCAGTATTGTCCTTACGAAACTGATACCCGAGCCTGGCACGCAAGCTCCAGTTGTGCAAGACCAATTAAAGATGACACGATATACCAATTACAATTTAATTGCCAAGTCGGTACAGTGATCCTCAATCCTCATTCCTCGGTATTCGCACTTTCACCGATAAGAAACTTGAGCACCGTGTGCCTGTAGGTGTTCGTTCCCCAGATAAACCAATTAATTAACGCGAATCCAAAGCATGGTCACGGGAAGATAACACCACGGCGTTGAGGTGAAAGTTCCCCTTATCCCAATTAATTCTGAATGCAACCGAATTGACTAATTGCCATCGTGTATTGTGCTCATTCCTTCAATCCTTTTTTTGTTAATTTTTTCTCACATAGCCTTCATGGAACCCGATGACATTGAGACAAGCAACAAACAGAGGAGTGCGTCATCCATCTTGCGGACACATTCGGGCGGTAGAACAAAGCGTTCGACCGCCGACAAAGATGACGATACGTCAGAACGTTCCAGCCGCACGAAACGCCAAGCACCGTTTATGATCTATCCGGAGATCTTGGTCATTGTCGACTATGATGGATACAGACTGCATGGCGGAGATAACTTACAGGTTAGTGCCTAGTTTCTGGGTGAATACGTGCAATGAATCATTTTGTCTTTTGTTCATCAACTTCCGACTTTAGGTGAAGCGCTACTTTATCTCATTCTGGAACGGCGTCGATCTGCGGTATCGCTTGCTAAAGGGGCCAAAAATTCGCATTAGCATAGCCGGCATCATCATATCGAGGGTAAGTATCTTCCGTTTTCGTTTTGTTTACATTGTATCCATTGCGAATTGGTTAAATTGCTTGATTGGATCCAGCTTAGGCGATATCTTGACCCGGGTGACAGGTGGAAAATCTCCGATTCGGCATGCCTGCGCGAGCAAAGAAGCAATCGATTAAGAGACCCACGGTGTTATTAGCACAGAATGTGTGTACTCTCGATGCTCTAGTGGTACTTTCAGGCATCAGGTCAGATTCGATGAATGCTCGAGTGTAAAATGTTACACAACTGGCGGCAAAGATGATTCGAGTTGAGTAAAGTTTCTAATGGCAGGTGTAAGATGTCAAGTCACGAAGTACTCGTTTCGTATAGTCGCACCAACGCGCCGGTATGTTACTAGTGTCGGTAGTGAAAGGCAGACTGTGGAAGTTAGACAAACGCTAAGGGAAATTATATAGTTTTTGAGGTAGAGTTATGACCTAATGATTGTTCGGATACAAAACAGTAGATGGATGGTTATGGGTTGTTTCTTGATTTATGGAGTGATGCCATATGACAAATGTTTGGCGCGATGATCTTTATGGCATTGTCGGAAGTCTTTTGAGTCTAGTGCAACGACTGGCGAAGAAGTAAGAGGAAAAGTCAGTGGATAAACAAAAATGGACAGAGCAGAGTGACATGCGATAGGTGTGAGTCCAGATGAAATCTCCACCTCGAGCTTAGTAAGAACTGTGCTGAGAGCCAGATGAATACGCTGTTGCTACTGCCTATAACCTATTGTAAACTAAACCAAGACCTAAATTGTATAACCGGAAATGTTGGTGCCCAGAGTAGGTAGAGTAGCTCCTCTTAGACCAATATATTGTCCATTAAGCTTGAATTTATTTAAGATTCCATGAAGATCCCAATCCTGATAATACTTCCTAAATCTTCCATATTACGCCCAACAACCGCTTGAATACAAAAAGTACTACGAATTGTAATTGAGTCCAAAAATTACCTACAATTGTCCATCCCATCCCCAGACACAAACCATGAAAGGTTGCCTTTAAGGCTCAATTAGATTGTGCAGAAGTAAGATATGAAGAGGGATTTGGAAAAATGACCTTAGATTCGTTCCTCCTCTCGGAATCAATGAGCAAAACTCTTCTTCATTTTCGGCGCTACAGTTCATGGCGAATCTGGGCCTGCGTTAAAAAACCTCTCTAACTGGCACGGTCCTTCGCCAGCAGTCTTCCGTGCCGCACGTCTAGTTGGTTGAGGCCCTTTTCGACTTGCGTGCGCCACCTTCAATTTGGCCGTCCTCGACCGCGTAACCCTTCAGGGTTGGAATCAAAGACCTTCCGGGTCAGAGTTCTGATTTCCATGCACTCTACATGACCTAGCCATCTTACGTTCATGTCGCTGCCCACCCGTACAATTCACTATTAAGTCTTCTCCTCCACTTTCCATTTATCCGAGTCGGGTCGAAGATTGTACGCAGCATTTTTCTCTCAAAACGACCAAGGGCCTCCTCATCCGCTTTCAATAAGGTCCATGTTTCTGCTCCATAAAGCAGAACCGGGATGGTAAGGGTCTTGTATATGATCACCTGGGTTTTCCAAGAAAGGGCTCTGCTTCTCAATTGCCCCCGAGCCCAAAAAAACAGCTGTTGCCAGGTTATTCTCCGTTTGATTGCTGCATGTCACTGCGAAGCCTAGTTAGATGAAGTCCTTGACTATCTCGAATTTATATCTGTCAATACATATGCGCGTCCTGGCCAAGACGCCGGTGGTTCGTGTCCTTTTTCGACGACAGCATATATTTCGTCTTGCCCTCATTTACCGCCAGTTCCAGTTTAGCCTTTTCCACCTCATACTCGTAAAGGCAGCAATGACATCTCGCTGAGTTCGTCCATTTATGCCAATGTCATCGGCACATGCGAGCAGTTGTACGGACCTGGAAAAGACGGTGCCCCTCATATTGACCATTGAGTTTTGTACGATCCTTTCAAGAACGATGTTGAAAAAGTCACACGAAAGCGTGTCGCCCTGTCTTAACCCTTTTTTGGCATAAAGGGTATCGGTCAAGTCGCTTCCGACCCTGATGGAGCAGCGAGAGTTCTCCAATGCTATCCTGCACAATCTGACGAGCTTGGCAGGGATGTCAAAACTAGACCTGGCGTTGTATTGCTCGTCTTTATGTATGCTATCGTATGCGGCCTTAAAGTCGGTGGGTGTCAATCTGGAACTTGTTGGTTTTTTCCTAGATCTGCCGCAGTGTGAATAATTGAACCATAGTGGACTTCCCTGACCTGAAACCACACTGATATGGACCAATCAGTTTATTAACGAACGGTTTCAGGCGTTCACACAGTGCAGCAGAGAAGTTCGTATAAGCGATGTTCAGAAGACCTTTACCTCTGTAATTGGCGCAGGCAAAGGGAATCCTTTCTTGTGGATCGGACAATCGATATCTTACAGATGACCTGGTGCATACTCCCAATCAGGTCATCTCCATCTGCCTTAAAGAGCTCAGCAGGTAGTCCGTCTGCTCCAGCAGCTTTGTTGGACTTAAGCTTAGAAAAAGCATTCCTAACTTCGTCCAGGTCAGGGGGACGGAATTCTCTGCTATCATCGTCCGCTGTGAAAGGGTCATTCTGCCTGACAGCGGGATCTGTTTCGTCATCGCCGTTATACAGTCTGCAGAAGTAGTCTTTCCAGATTCGTACCGACTGTGAATACACTACTATGATTCCATTTTCGTCCCTGCAGGCTTCCGTTCTGGCCTTATATCCCCGGCATGTTTGTTTTATTCTTTGATAAGACCTCCGAACCCGTTCCTGCGATAGCATCTCTCCATGTCTTCGATCACGAGCTTCTCTGCTCATACCGCTTACGATCAGCTCTCGTCCTTTTGTGCAGCGCCTCTTGATAGGCTTGCTGCTTGGCTACGTGTGCCCTCCTACATATACTCGTCGTCAAACCAGGGTTTCTTGTTGGTGGCATTTTGAAACCCAGTACCTCAGAAGCAGCACTCTCTAAGGCTTGTTGACAACGGGTCCATTGGTGTTTTACGATCTGAGCAGGTATTGGAGGGTTTTCCGAGAGCTTAAGGGAGACGCGATTGGCATAGGCTCTGGCTGTCTATTGCGATTGTAGCATTGCGTTGTATGCCACTGGCTTTACTCGATTTTTCTGGTTCAGGCATATTCATAGTCGTAACCTGTCCATGTTATGTTATTGCGCCGTGGCGCAGTGGATAGTGTGTTGGCCTCTAACGCCGATGACACGGGATCGAATTTTGCCGTTCGGAACCGGCAACAAACTGTAGGTCACTTTCACCTATGGGGGAATAAAATCACACACAACATGGGTGATTGAGAGAAGCTCGGCTTTGGTCCTTCATGGACTATAACGCCAACATACATACACATACAACCTGTCCGTGTCGATGCTGGTTCCTCTGAAAGTTCGTGCATCCAGAATATCGGTTACGTGCCTGCCATCAATCGCAATGTGCTCGATCTGGTTGGCAGTTGATTGATCCGGAGATGTGGGAAACACGTGCTAGCAACTCGAAGATTTTGCCCCTAAATCCATTTTCGAATATGATGTTGTGAGGCTGTGCTTGCCAATGACCCTATCATAAGCGACTTCCTTGCCCAGTTTCGCGTTAAGATCTCTCAGTACGATTTTAGCATCGTATTTGGGACATTGGACATATGTTCTATCTGGGAGATCGTAGAAGTCGTCTTTTGTAGCATCATCCTTGTCCTCGGTAGGGGCGTAAGCGCATATTAGGTTGATGTTGGTGAATTTAGCCTTGATGCGGATTTTTTTTTTATAGTTCGCGCATGTTCAAGAGGAATACTCTTATGACGATTGTCACACAACCTGAACGGAGTGCAGTGGCTTGGGTCGTAGGTGTTGGTTCACTTCTCTCCAGGGGTGGTTGTCCTAGACAAGTTCGAGAGGAACCGACCCAATTTTCACGTTGGTTGTAGCTCTCAGCAACGTTTCCATGCACTTATGATTTTGTATGAAAATTGCACACACAGAGTATGAGTTTAAGGTGACCATGTACTGTGAGTGTTATGCCTCCATCAGTACGCTTGATTACCTCTCACTTACAACAGCTGTGTTGCATATTTTTTTTCCATACTGGAATTGTTTTTTCTTGGCTATAGAAGGGCTTTGAACTATAGACCTTCCGCTCGACGGTCGGTGATGTTTACCACTGCACCACGGCCACTCCAGGCATTCGCTTACATGCTTGAAGCTCAAGACATTTTGCCCAAATCTACCTCTAATAACAAATCCGCATCCAAAAAAGCGTTGCCTCTCCCCTCGTAGCAGTCACCGTAATAGATGTCACAATTTCTCATTCGCTTTTTGCCCGGTCCATCCCATCGCACTTCCTGGACTGTGGTAATATCTGCCTCATAGCAGTCTAGGGCCTCCGCAAGTTGTTCGCCTGCACGTGGTCTGTTGAGGGACCTTTTTTTTTGTTTTTTTTTTTTTTTGTTTGTTTGTTGAAGGCTTCGGCTATCCGCTGGAGCACTCAGACGCAATCACTGGTCCATTGTACTCCAGACAGACACCTTACATTACTGTATTTTCTCCGTTTTCCGGAGAAAAATTTGAAGGAGCTTCAGTGATGTAGAGCTAAGGGATTCGGCACACACCACGTCGGCTCCAAGGGTGCGCCACCTTATGCGAGCAAAGGCGGGACAATAACAGAGGAAATGCTCTGCAGTATCATCCTCCTCTTCGCCACATGCAGCACAGGTAGGCGTCTCACTGATGCCGAGCACGTAGAGATGCTTGGCAAAAGTGTAATGGCCCGTGATAACTCCCACAAGCCTTCTGCAGTCGATTCTCCTTAAAGACAGGAGGAATGCTGCAGATTTTTTGCAGACATCAAGGCATACGCGCTTAGTCACCCTGCAACCCGGACAATCCCTCCATCCCTCCATTAACACACACAACCGTATGTTAAATACACAATCGTTAATGTAGGAATTTACCGTGGATGTAGGTAGACCTAGAGCGGGTTCAGGTCCTGAGAAGCTCTCCTCTGAACCAATTCTAGCGAGTTCGTCAGAGGTCTCATTTCCTGGGATCCCAGAGTGGCCTGGAACCCATACAAGCCTTAATGAATTTAGTCTGCCGACTCTGTTCAAGAAGGACTTGAGTTCAAGCACTAATTGGAACTAGTTAAGGGGTTACACACAGCTTTTAGTGCAGCTTGGCTGTCACTACATACGCATATGCTTTCCCCCTTCCACCTGTGCTTCACAACATAGTGCATGGCCATTAGGATTGCGTATATCTCTGATTGGAAGACAGACGCATATTTTCCTAAGGAAAAGTGCAGTCGAATGTTTTCGCGCTCAAAGAAGACCCCAGCACCGGACCCCCGCCCAGATCTGGAGCCATCCGTGAGGGACCTTACATTCCACGTTCAAAGCCGAATATCAATCCCTTGCCCTTACTTAAGTCACCCAGAAAGCGCCCTACTTGCCTTGCTGCATGCTTATATTACGGCCCAGACTAATTGATTTATTTCTCCCTGATATTGTTAATCTTATGACTTCCTCATCCACTGTAATCGTACAACGTCTGACGTATAGTTGGCCATCAGTCTACAATTGAGCCCAAATTCATTGAGTCAACCATAATCTAAAATGAAATACACGTACTCATGTCCATAACGCGGAAATCGTTAAGCTCCCCAACGAAACCACCGTCACGACGCTTCGTGAAGCTTAAGGACATTGTACGAATCCCACACTGCACTGCAGAGCCCAAGTACCATAATGTCCAAGTATCTTTGGCCGCATAATTACCCAAACCAAGTTACACAAACAACAAATGTGTGCTCCAGACTTTGACGATCCAAAAAACTCCACTAACCCGGAATCCAATCTAATTTTGTTTCTCATTTCTCCTGCCAAACGAGCATCGAAACGATTTGTTACCGACAAATTCCAATTTTAGCAGATACTCGTATGTACGAAGGAATGAATAGGTATGCCGTCGAGTACGACTGTGTCGAGTGCGATCATATCAAGTACGATCAGTGGTTTGTGCGGCTTTGTCGGTGACTTCCTTGAAGTGCGGTCTTAATTTAAGTCAAACTACGACTGGTTAAATGTTCCACTATTTCGAATGTGAATCCAGTGATCTACTCAAAGTTGAATTGACATCAGTTGCATGATCGGCTCAGCTACGATGATGTAAATGTGTTAAGTACTTGCTAACGATTCGCTGAATCTTGTTATCGTAGTTTGGATTCCTTGAGAGATTAGGTATTTCGTTAGTTAAATCATTAACGGAGACTTGTGTGTGTCTGGTTGTAATGACTGGCGGATTGCAATTCGTTCGAAATGTGTTGCAAGATGTGCACACTTGTAATAGTGCTCACGTATCGGTAGAATTGTGTCGCATCAGTACAGTGTGAATGAAAATCTTTAAGAAAAAAGTTGAGGCCCTTGAATGGACTCCTGTGGTACGCTACTTAAAACAGAATTCTGATCGTATATTTGGCTTATTGACCAACCTCAAATTACAATTGTTGCCGAATTAACTCTACCTAGTTGCCACTCCGGACTGGACATACATATGTACCTTGTCACCACCATCTCAATCTGTGTTAAGCCAATTTAGCCAACATTCCGTCGATACTTCAAAATTCCACAAAATCTTACCCAATCTCATTACAATCCAATTGTGAACGCCTTCGCAATCCTAACAAGAATACAAAACCGAAAACCAAAGATTAACGATCGATCTCACCTCCAAGTATTGTCTCGTATCCCTTACCCAGTTGATTATCGATCACGCCGTCGCTCGTGGACCAAAAACGCCAAATATTCAAATCCATTCTCCGTGCTCCCAATCATAATTGTCGCCGAGGTCATATAGCCTCAAGACCAGGTGCATAACGTATGGATCGATATCTGTCTTTAGAGCACATGTCTGTCCCCAGACTTCTGTGCTTGCCCTCGAGTGTATGCCTCTGCCCATGCCCAAGTCCATTGCTCTGCCTGTTCCCTTATTATGACTACATAATGGATGTGAGTCGCTTGAAATCGTGGGCGTTTTTCGGTCGTGTGCTGCCACCTATATGCGAATGAGAGGGCGTTCAATAGAATTTATGGCTCACCACTATAACCCGCACACTGTGTGTTCCGCATAGTGGCAGTTTTGCATGATCTAAAGGACATTGCCGTCTTTTTGCTCGTTGCTCCACTAACAGACTATTGGGCAATCGTTGCTCTTATCAAACATGTACGTATGTAGAATGCGGGGCTAGACCACAACGAGTGACGGAGACGCGTGTCACAGGAGCAAATAAATAAGTGGCTTGAAGGTAAACCGACAGCACTTTGGCGAGTGGGCAGGCAAGCAGGCTCGTCGACAATATTTCGCAATTGAAATCCATTTGCCTGCCAAAATCGATAGAGTTTTCTTCTATTTTCCTATTTCCTTTTGGCTATATGAGCTATTTCCTCGTTTTTTTATTTCTTTTTCCTACCCGCCCGAGTTAGAAAGGAAACCGGTCGATATGTCGCGATCGGGGATAGGTGGTGATCGTGGTGGTGGTGATGGTGGTTAACAAGTTGGCAGCAGGCGCCCCTTTAACTAATAACTTTTTTTTGACAAATTCCTTGATATAGGAAACTAAATGCAAATACCTTGTCAGAATGATATATGGTGGGACTGGGTAAGTGAAGTGTGATCGAACAGGATACGGCTGTAAGGTGGAGTTGTCACCTGTGCGTGCACAGAAAGGCAACTTTCGGAAATGCTCGTTTAATTGCCACGAGAACGCCTTGAAAAGTAGTCACTTTGACCGAGTTGAAAAGGAAAAAGATCAAATGTACTTTGAACATGATCACTATGATCACTACAACCATTACGATCACCATGCCATTTGCCCACCTCACACCGATCATCTGCCGAATTTAACGCCTCTGTCCGGCAGTATGTTGGCTACTTTATAACTGAGATTACAAAATAGCCCAGCAGATGGCATAAACTAGCCACAAGCTCATTGGCGACGCAGTGATCGGTAATCTGACATTTCCAAACGATCGTGTACGTGCGTTGTCGGCCGTTGTATTCTGCGTGAGCGTGATCGTGCCATGTGTGCATGTTCAATGCTATAGAACTGGCTGTGGTTCGATGGGTGCTGAAAATCATTAACAATTTAATTGCAATCATAAATTGTTTGACAAATTTTTAATTAACAACTAATATGGGTATAAGGTATCATGGTAGTGTTTGATCAATGCCTGTTGGGAAATTGCCTATGCCCGGTTGGGCAAGATTTGTGAAATGTCGCAATCGAATTCTAGAGAGTTTAAGACATCAACACCTGTCTGTCTAGCACGTTCAATGGCGCTCGAAACAATAGAGAGACACTCTATACACTAGCTACTGTAATTCAATCTATCCGTGAGTAAACAAATCCTTTGTCCAATTGCCACACTAATTCAATTCAATTTTTGTTTTTATTTTGCTCTTGCAGATGCATATTTGTATCTAAAGACTACCAATCAAGTTAGCTCATTCATTGGGATATTGAAATAAGAAGTCGACAAGTCGGGTACAAGTACGACTAACGACCACGTTGGTTGTTTATGTTAATTTCCAAGAGTCAAACTAGTGTCCAGACGGTTTAGAAGTACAAATTTGTTAAGCTCAATGGGTAGTCTGTTGTGGCGTGGCACAATGTTTTCTTTTTCTACTTCTTCTGTTCGAGTTGTGAAATCCCCACGATCGGTCCTGGTGTGAACGCAAATCTGTATCTTGTTTAGAGGTGCAACGGAAATGGAAAGATCTAAGAATCGACAGGCAATAAAACGGGTGTCAATTGGGCCGTGCTATTTCTCGGAGCTTGAAACAAGTTATTCCTAATATGGCAAGTTTATGTTAAGTAAAAAGATACATAATCTCAGTGGGTACGATGGTTTTCTTTTTCAAATCGATGATAGGCAAATGGGGCTTAGAGCTTTTTGTGCTTTTATTGACAAGCCGCATAACTTTGACGTTTTGCTGAGTTCGACAACTTCATTCCGCCATGACGCTCTGTGGCATATCGGACCATAATATGACACTTTTCAACTCGTTTACAAAACGGAATTGCTGCGGACTTCACCAAAACGTACAAGACTCATAGTCATCCAGAATCCTTGCCGATCAGTCTCTGCTCGTTAGAGTCTTTCAGGTTATGCGGCTAATAGCTGCAATCTTTATTAGAGTCTCCGGTAGCTAGGGTCTTCGGTAACTAGTGTCTTTGGCAGCTGGGGTCTTCGCTAACTAAGGCCTTCGGTAGCTAGGGTCTCCAACAGACAGAGGCTTCGGTAGTAGCTGAAAACATAGGCAGTCAGAGCCTGGGAGAGCCATAGGCTTCAGTACCCAGAGTTTTCGTAAGGCAAAATCCTCGGCAACCAGAGTCTTCAGTAGCCGGAGCCTTCAGTAGCCAGAGTCTTTAGTAGCCAGAGTCTTCAGTAGACAGAGTCCTCAGTAGCCAGGGTGTTCAGTAGCCAGAGTCTTCACTAGCCAGAGTCTTCGGTAGCCAAAGTCTTCAGTAGACAGAATCTTCAGAAGCCAGTGTCTTCAGTATTCAGAGTCTTCAGTAGCCAGAATCTTCAGTAGCCAGAGTCTTTCCTAGCCAAAGTCTCCAGTAGACAGGTTCTTCAGTAGCCAGTGTCTTCAGTAACCAGAGTCTTCAGTAGACAGGGTCTTCAGTAGCCAGAGTGTTCAGTAGCTAAGGTCTTCAGTAACCGGAGTCTTCCGTAGCCAGAGTCTTTAGTAGCCAGAGTCTTCAGTAGACAGAGTCTTCAGTAGACAGAGTCTTCAGTAGACAGAGTGTTCAGTAGCCAGAGTCTTCGGTAGCCAGTATCTTCCGTAGCCAAAGTCTTCAGTAGACAGAATCTTCAGAAGCCAGAGTCTTCAGTATTCAGAGTCTTCAGTAGCCAGAATCTTCAGTAGCCAGAGTCTTTCGTAGCCAAAGTCTCCAGTAGACAGGTTCTTCAGTAGCCAGAGTCTTCAGTAACCAAAGTCTTCAGTAGACAGGGTCTTCAGCAGCCAGAGTGTTCAGTAGCTAAAGTCTTCATTAACCGGAGTCTTCCGTAGCCAGAGTCTTTAGTAGCCGGAGTCTTCAGTAGACAGAGTCCTCAGTAGCCAGGGTGTTCAGTAGCCAGGGTGTTCAGTAGCCAGAGTCATCCGTAGCCAAATTCTTCAGTAGACAGAGTCTTCAGTAGACAGAGTGTTCAGTAGCCAGAGTCTTCGGTAGCCAGTATCTTCCGTAGCCAAAGTCTTCAGTAGACAGAATCTTCAGAAGCCAGAGTCTTCAGTATTCAGAGTCTTCAGTAGCCAGAATCTTCAGTAGCCAGAGTCTTTCGTAGCCAAAGTCTCCAGTAGACAGGTTCTTCAGTAGCCAGAGTCTTCAGTAACCAAAGTCTTCAGTAGACAGGGTCTTCAGCAGCCAGAGTGTTCAGTAGCTAAAGTCTTCAGTAACCGGAGTCTTCCGTAGCCAGAGTCTTTAGTAGCCAGAGTCTTCAGTAGACAGAGTCTTCAGTAGACAGAGTCTTCAGTAGACAGAGTGTTCAGTAGCCAGAGTCTTCGGTAGCCAGTATCTTCCGTAGCCAAAGTCTTCAGTAGACAGAATCTTCAGAAGCCAGAGTCTTCAGTATTCAGAGTCTTCAGTAGCCAGAATCTTCAGTAGCCAGAGTCTTTCGTAGCCAAAGTCTCCAGTAGACAGGTTCTTCAGTAGCCAGAGTCTTCAGTAACCAAAGTCTTCAGTAGACAGGGTCTTCAGCAGCCAGAGTGTTCAGTAGCTAAAGTCTTCATTAACCGGAGTCTTCCGTAGCCAGAGTCTTTAGTAGCCGGAGTCTTCAGTAGACAGAGTCCTCAGTAGCCAGGGTGTTCAGTAGCCAGGGTGTTCAGTAGCCAGAGTCATCCGTAGCCAAATTCTTCAGTAGACAGAGTCTTCAGTAGACAGAGTGTTCAGTAGCCAGAGTCTTCGGTAGCCAGAGTCTTCCGTAGCCAAAGTCTTCAGTAGAGAGAATCTTCAGAAGCCAGAGTCTTCAGTATTCAGAGTCTTCAGTAGCCAGAATCTTCAGTAGCCAGAGTCTTTCGAAGCCAGAGTCTTTCGTAGCCAAAGTCTCCAGTAGACAGGTTCTTCAGTAGCCAGAGTCTTCAGTAACCAGAGTCTTCAGTAGACAGGATCTTCAGCAGCCAGAGTGTTCAGTAGCTAAAGTCTTCAGTAACCGGAGTCTTCCGTAGCCAAAGTCTTTAGTAGCCGGAGTCTACAGTAGACAGAGTCCTCAGTAGCCAGGGTGTTCAGTAGCCAGAGTCTTCAGTAGCCAGAGTCTTCGGTAGCCAGAGTCTTCCGTAGCCAGTCTTCAGTAGACAGAATCTTCAGAAGCCAGAGTCTTCAGTATTCAGAGTCTTCAGTAGCCAGAATCTTCAGTAGCCAGAATCTTTCGTAGCCAAAGTCTCCAGTAGACAGGTTCTTCAGTAGCCAGAGTCTTCAGTAACCAGAGTCTTCAGTAGACAGGGTCTTCAGTAGCCAGAGTGTTGAGGAGCTAAAGTCTTCAGTAACCGGAGTCTTCCGTAGCCAGAGTCTTTAGTGGCCGGAGTCTTCAGTAGACAGAGTCCTCACTAGCCAGGGTGTTCATAAGCCAGAGTCTTCGGTAGCCAGAGTCTTCCGTAGCCAAAGTCTTCAGTAGACAGAATCTTCGAGAGACCGAGTCTTACAGAGACCGGGTCTTACAGAGACCGAGTCACTACTCTCTCATGGATAAAGGTTTTGGCAGCTAAAGTCCTTTCGTGACTATTGAGGTCTGGTTTTCGCTCTTTAGTCTTTCACAATTGGAGCTTTTGGTTGCCAGTATTCATTAACCAAAGTTTCGACATTTGGATTTCTTAGTAGTAAAACGCATTGGGTTGCTGGGAGTTTAAAATTGTTGGAGCTAGAGTCTCTGTTGGCTAGACTTTTTGAATACTAGAGTCTTTGACGACTAGAGTCTTCGACAGCTATGGTCTTTGGCCACTAGAGTCTTTGACGACTATAGACTTGGACGCCCAGAGTCTTTAACGACTAGAGTCTTTGACGACTAGAATCTTTGTCGACTAGAGTCTTTGACGAGTAGAGTCTTTGACGACCAGAGTCTTTGACGACTAGAGCCTTTTACGACTAGAGTCTTTGGAGACTAGAGACTTTGACGACTAGAGTCTTTGACGACTAGTCTTTGACGACTAGACTTTGACGACTAGTCTTTGACGACTAGAATCTTTGACGACTAGAGTCTTTGACGACTAGAGTCTTTGACGACTAGAGTCTTTGACGACTAGAGTCTTTGACGACTAGAGTCTTTGACGACTAGTCTTTGACGACAACAGTCGTGGTAGATCCTCCCGCGATTCGCAAAAGAAGGGCATGAGCAGAGGAGGTAATGTATCGATTCCTCTTCCTCCTCGTCCATGTAGCCGCGGCAGAAGTCATTGGAGGGTAGCTCTAGTCTGGCGGCGTGTGTTCCAATGATGCAGTGACCTGTAATGACACCTACTAGAGTGCTTGAGGTTGCTCTTTTGGTTGCCACTATGTCCCTGGTTCGTCCTAGGTTTAGCTTAGGCCAGATTTGTTTAGTGATAAAGCCGATATTACTTTCACTTTCATTCCATTGGAGATTGGTCGCCTCTATGGTACGAAGTTTTATCATGTGCTTTACCGTACTTATTGGTGTTTTTAGGTACGCGAGGGTAGGAAGACTGAGTGTGCTTGACATTAACTTTGCGAGTTCGTTGGCCGCGCAGTTTCCTGGAATATCCCTATGCCCGTGAACCCACAGTACATATGATGTACGTGGCTCTTAAGCGCGGCACGCTTATGTGTCTTCTTCGGAGGAGGACGCACCCGAGACTTAAACAGGTTTGCACCTTACATACTGGCCTCTTTGTCTCTCTTCGGAGACGTGAGTTCAATAATCACATAATTCACGTAGGCAGGACATTTTATTTCTACAAATTTACAAAAAAAAAAAAACAAAATTTCTTGAGTAAAACATAATTACAACATATCAAGCTCATCATTCTTCAATGGGGTGGAACGAAGCCAACAGCTTCATCCGTCTCCACTCCGACATCCTCTATCAATTGCTTCTTTGACTTGGGATAACCCTCCAAAATTGCCTCGATTAACTCTGTACAGATTCTCTTCCGCTTGCGATAGGTCGACAAGAGGAATGCGTGCTTCTTTTCAACTTGCTTAACATCCTCCGCTGAAATCTACATCAACAATTACGTTGGAAATCACCAGCTAATCCCTGTCGTCTTACCTTAACACCCTGCTTGGCTTTGATATTATCAAGTTTCAAGGTGACCTCATCCACTGCCAGTTGCAAAGATTTCTTTTCGTTTTCCAAATCCTCTAAGCTTGGAATAGCTGCGAAGCCCTTGAGTTTGGCTTCAAGTTCGCGGATTTTGTCCTGTTTGGTCTTCAAACTTGTCTCTAAAGCGATTTGTCTTTCAGAGAGAAGCTGCAACTCGGCTTTTATCTGAAAAAAAACAAAGAAAGAAATAAGACTACCACAAGAGTGGTAAAAGGATCTTCGAAACCTCTTGACGGCTGCTACTGGTTTGACGTATAAAGTAAATCTTTTGTTTTCCGGATGTCTTCTCGACGATTTTCTCACGAAATAGGAGCGTGTCCAAAGCCCTGTAGAAAAAGTGTGCTTGACTAAATAGAGAGAAGATATTAGAGTAGGTTACCTTTGAATGGTGGCCTTTCCACAGTTCTTGCCGCATTTCTCAACGATGTCACTCGTTGAATATGGTTTATTGCCCTCCTGCAAGAGCCGCAGAACTTCTTTGGAAACATCTTCTTTCGCCATCTGTAACGACAAAATGGTAAATCACAGTCGATACCGAACTCAATATCCAAATGTCCCAAATGCAAATTAGCAAATCATCCACACCGATTAACCTTCAATCCATTCGATACCAGAAAACCAGTTTCATATCTCATCGAATCGTGGTATTAACCTTGTCGCTTCATATACAAAAGAAAAAGAAAACAAAAAACCGAAAAACAGTAGAAAGATACAAATGAAGAAAACCGTACGTAGTAATCGACAGAAATTATACAAATCACGACTAGGCGATGAGATGGATTTAACATTCGTCGGCGCCCCGGCGGCGCGTCCGGTCGACCTACGTCACCATGGAAGAGATTCTCAAATTCTCGCGACGGATTACGAAATAGGATATCGACGGGGATAATGCGATGATTTATCGAATTTTGACCACTAAGAGGTCTTGAATCGATTAAAACCTTCCCCGAGGCGATGGAGTGATGAATGGTGAGTTGAGGTGTACGTTATTCAGGTATGGTTGTAGTCGAACTAATAGATGCAAGTCGTTGACTTTGACATTTATACAGATGTAAACAGCAGTATTGTTCATTGTCCATCTGATCGAGTGGCGCCTAAAGTACTCGATGCACAGATGAGCTCGATGAACCTAAACCATGACGTTCCGAGTAATTAAAGTTGAGTGGCTTCCTAAGTTGACTTGAATAAGTGGTATCTGACGAAGAAGCCACATTCATCAAGCCGTGGTATTGAGAGGACGGTAGCTAAACTCGACATGCTGATTTGTGTTTTGTTCGATATTTTATTGATTCGAAATTGGAAAGGTCGTTGATCTCCTCCTTTCACCCTTGAATAAGGGCAAGGTTGGTTTGCCTTTTGACCTTCTCTCTAGTTTGAAGGGAAACAATTGTAAAACTGTCTTCATCAAGCCAATCGAAGACAACCTAGGATTGGGACAAGTGTTATCGGAATAGACACGCAATTGTATAACCACTAAGACAGCAGTTGGCAATGTCACGCTCCAAGCAACTCTTCTCTCGCCATGTAAATCATGTTTGAAATGACATGCTTGCGATTGCGTAAATAGTACTGGAAAATCAACTTGATCAGAATACCTGGCACAGAGAAGATCGCTTCGTAGTAAATGCCAATTGATTCATCTTCCACCCCGAAGCATCTTATGAACTACATTCCCGTATTTTCTCTCATTTATACACCGCACATCTCTCCCCCGCCCGGTTAAGCCGTCACAGTTAACGTCCTTGTCCCTATAACCAGTCAGCCAATAGGTCAACATTTCCATACACTCTGTTTCGCAATCAAACATCGATTGCATAAGAGTAGATCTTGTTCATCCCGCTTCATGATACACACCATGTCACATTGCATAATCTGTGTGTAGTCAATGTTCCCGATGATCCACGGCGAGAAGTTAAAACATCTCATCTCATCTGCGAGTCCATCGCAATGACTTTTAGAAACATAACAGTCAATTAAGAAGAACTTGCCACTAAGATGGTAAATTAGCAACACAAAACCAAAGCAAACCAGTTTCTTATACAACCTGTCAAGATTGTTGGATGGTTGGACAGTTGTTTGAATCTTGGATTAGTGATAGGAAGAAGAAGATTCTCAGACCTTTCACTTTTTTTTATTTTTAATAATTTTTTTTTTTATATTGGTTCACCTTTTATCGCCACTGCTGTATCAAAGAAAAACTTCGATATTCCTTTGATTGTCGCTTCAGATCAAGGCGCACGATGAAGAATCGTGTTCGGGTAAGACTTCCAAGCACACGTTCGTGAACCACAGGAATCTGGAATCAGATTCTTCATCTATTGTTGTATTCTTATCTACAGTCAACGGTGCGGCAAAGCGAACAAAACAACCTAATAACTTGAAATGAATAATTTTTTTTGCTAGTTTTATCGCTGCACACCGTCTAGCATATTAAAATTTTGCTAGCACAACACCTTAGGGCCATGATAATGTTGCAAATTCAATTAAGAATATTTCTTCCTTTTGTGACTGTTACTCTTCAATTTATTGCGCGACGTGTTGTGAGGGTGCTCGGTACTCGATGCTCGGTGTGCGTGTATGCTCGGTCGGTTCTTTTTTCTCATTGAGAGCGGCTCGATTGGAATTCTTGGCGAAGGTTTAAGCTGGTTTTTATGGGTTAGATCAGAATCTGAATTATGTGACGTATAAGTTGAGTTTGAGTGAAGAAGGTAAGGTGCGGTATCCGTGTTGTGGTTGTTGTTTATTCTGTTTTCGTTGATCAAGGTGAGAAGAGTTTGTCGGCGTGGTGCCGGTACAATTTCCGGGATAATTGTGGTTTCAACGGCAATTTTATGGCTAATGAAAACTTTTATAGGGAAAGGATTAGAATGCATGCCGTGGCAGAAGAATAGAAGTGGATACCAGCCTGTAGCCTTGCTAGAAGGTGCAAGAGGTTTTATTATATGCATTTGCCGTTATTCTAACCACTTTGACGCTAAACATTTTCCATCAATCATAAAGTTCTAAGATTTATTACAAATGATTTCCTTGTAACGGAAATCGTATCTCCCTGAGCCTTAAAATACGCAGCATAGATCACAAAGGTCCACACTTTGCTCAACATTCAATACAAAAAGAGCGTATACTGTGAATTATAACCCAATTCAAAAACAACGCGGTGTTTTCGATCGCTTAAGTAGCTCCAGCTGTCCAGAAAGTTCAGAGCTAGGCTTTACTAGACGCTTCTTCAGACTTATGGAACAACCAGGTCTAAGAAAATGCGTATACCGGGGTCCTAGGTGCCTTTCAGAATCAGGTTCGAAGGGTTCTTTATCCGTCCGCTCAAGCCTTTCCAGCTAGCACGATCTTTTGCTGGCTGTATTCAGTGTCGCAACTCCAGTTGGTTAAGGTCCCTTTCTACCTGCGTGCGCCACCTTAGATGAGGCCGTCCTCTGCAACGTTGTCCTTCCAGGTTGGAGTCGAAGAATCTTCGGGCCGGAGCTGTGCTGTCGATTCGCTCTACATGGCCTAGTCATCTTAGACGTTGGATCCGTAGACGTCGTACTAGGCCGATGTCGCCGTACAGCCCGTACAGTTCGTGGTTGAATCTTCTCTTCCACTCTCCGTCAACACAAATGGGGCCGAACATAATTTTCCTGACGAAACGAACAAGGGCCTCTTCATCCATTTTTGATTAAGTCGTAGCCTCTGCACCATGGAGGAGGACCGGGATGATTAAGATTTTATAGAACACCTTAGTTTTCCGAGAGAGGGCTCTACTATTCAATAGCCTCTTGAGCCCCAAGAAACAGCGGTTGGCAAGAGTTATTCTGCGTCTAATCTCAGCGCTGGTGTCGTTGCCGCTTGTTACTAGTGAACCAATGTAGACGAAATCCCTGATGACATCAAAGTTATAGCTGCCATTAGTGCCGTTCTACCCAAGACGTCGGTGTTGTGCGTCTTTCTTTGACGACAGCATATATTTAGTTTTGCCCTCTTTTACCTTCAGGCCCACTTTAGCCGCTTCTGCATCAATGCTCACAAAAGCTTCACTGACGTCTCGCTGCGTTCTCCAAATCACGACAATGTTAGACTTGAAGTAGATCGTGCCTCTTGTATTAGCCAGTGAATCCCGCACGATCTTTCCGAGGATGATGTTAAAAAACTCACAGGACAGTGCGGCTCCCTGCCTGAATCCTTTTTTGACAGTGAAGGTCTCAGTTAACTGCTAACCGACCGTAATGAAGTAGCGACAATTCTCCATTGTAATCCTGCCTAACCTGACGAGTTTGGCAGGGATGTCAAAACAAAACATGGCTCTATGAACATAGCTCGTCCCTATAGACGAGTCGACCTGAAATGCATGGGTCTTCGCCAAGATCTGCTGAAGTGTGAATATTTGGTCGATCGTGGATTTGCCTGGCCTGAAGCCACATTGATAGGAACCTATTAAATTGTCCACGAATGGTTTCAGGCGTTCACACAGCACGGCAGAGAAGATCTCATACGCGATGTTAAGGAGGCTTATTCCCCTATAGTTGGCGCAGTTTTAAGGGTCTCCTTTTTTATGAATCGGGCAAACGATGCTGAGATTCCATTCATCGGGCATGCATTCCTCCGGCCATATATTACAGATGAGCTGATGCATGTTCCCAACCAACTCATCTCCAGCTGCTTCAAATAGCTCAGCAGCCAGGCCGTCTCGACAGCAGCTTTATTAGACTTTAGTTTTGATATCACTATCTTAACCTCGTCTAAGTCGGGTGGTTGGAAATCCCTCTCATCTTCGTCCACTGGGAATTGTGCGTTCTGCCTGACAGCGGCATCTTTGCTATCTTCGCTGTTATACAGTCCGCAACTACGAGGTGTCCGTGTTCATTCCTGCAGGCTTCCGTTCTGGCTTTGTGACCTTGTCATGTTCCTGCGGTAACATCTCTCCATCTCCTCACTCGCGCGCTTCTCGTGCTCTTTCTTTTTCCTTTAGAAAAGCGCGTGCTCCTCCCTTCCTTTCCGCTCATAGAGCTCACGACCAGCTCTCCTTCTGTCGATGCAACGTGACCATATATGTATTCTGTTTTTTTGCATGTACCTGTCAGCACTCGTCATCAAACCAAGGGTTACTCCTGGGTGGTGGCTGGAAATCGAATACATTAGAGGGCATCCCTGATGGTTCTATGGTTTTTGCAGTTTGCATCGGCTTTTGAGAGAGCTTGAGCTTGAGACACGATCGGCGAAGGTCCTGGTGGTCTCTTGCGACTGCAGTGTCCCGATGTCAAATTTTGCCGGTCATACTCGATTCCGTAGTGTTCGTGATATCCGCATACGTACCTTGGCTGCAACAAGGTAATGATCCGAGTCCACATTGACTCCTCCAAAATGCTGGAGGAGTATCTCCCGTATGATCGATTTGATTAACTGGTAATTGATCAGGAGACCGCCAAGTCCCTTTATGGATATTGAGATGTGGGAATCGTGTACTAGCTATTAGAAGATTACGCCTCGTCAGAAAGTCTATTAGCCAGAATCCGTTTTCGGACGTGGTGTCGTGTAGGCTGTGCTTTACTACGACTCACTTTGCTTCGCGTTGAAATCTCCTAGAACAATCTGGGATATGTAGCGTATGTTCTATCTCGAAGGTCATAGAAGTCATCTTTGACTCTGTCATCTTTTTCTTCTGTAGGGGCACGGACGCATATCAAGTTGATGTTCCCAAAGATAGCTTTGGTGCGGATTTGCCAAAGTCCACCTCGAACGACAAATCCTCATCCAAATAGGCGTTGTTTGTTCTCCTTGTAGCAGTTTTTCGTCCTCGATTTACCCGGTTCATCCCATCGCACTTCTTGGACTGCGGTAAAATCTGCTTTATAGCAGCTTAGGGCTTTTGCTAACTGCTCGGCCGCGTCCGGTCTGTTAAGGGACCTGACATTCCAGGTGCAGAACCGGTACTCCTGTCCTTTTATACGTTCGCGGAGGTCGTCAACATGTAGTCCGTCCGTTAAATCCGAGGCATGGTGGTCTCGGAGTTTTTAGAATTTTTTACGGTTACGGGTGAACCCATGTTTTGGCGCAGGAAAGTCTCCGTACGCCCTTCCTCATCTGAAATTTCAGAAGAAATCTCCAGATGGCACCACGAGGAGGTGGGGATGGGACTTACTAACAGTGCCGCAAGTTGTTCGTCTGCGGTGGCTCTTCTCGCTTTTTAGCAGGCCAGCATCCGTCGGATTGCTGCTACCCCTACGAGGCCTTTGTTAGTCCTTTACGGCTTATTCCGTATTTTGGCGCAGGAAAGTCTCTGTACGCCCTTTCTCATCTGAGATTTCAGAGGAAACCTCCAGATGGCACCACGAGGAGGTGGGGATGGGACTTACTAACAGTGCCGCAAGGTGTTCGTCTGCAGTGGCTCTTCTCGCTTTTTAGCAGGCCAGCATCCGTCGGATTGCTGCTACCCCTACGAGGCCTTTGTTAGTCCTTTACGGCTGAACCCGTGTTTTGGCGCAGGAAAGTCTCCATACGCCCTTCCTCATCTGAAATTTCAGAGGAAATCACCAGATGGCACCACGAGGAGGTGGGAATGGGACTTACTAACAGTGACGCAAGGTGTTCGTCTGCGGTGGCTCTTCTCGCTTTTTAGCAGGCCAGCATCCGTCGGATTGTTGCTACCCCTACGAGGCCTTTGTTAGTCCTTTACGGCTGAACCCGTGTTTTGGCGCAGGAAAGTCTCTATACGCCCTTCCTCATCTGAAATTTCAGAGGAAATCACCAGATGGCACCACGAGGAGGTGGGAATGGGACTTACTAACAGTGACGCAAGGTGTTCGTCTGCGGTGGCTCTTCTCGCTTTTTAGCAGGCCAGCATCCGTCGGATTGTTGCTACCCCTACGAGGCCTTTGTTAGTCCTTTACGGCTGAACCCGTGTTTTGGCGCAGGAAAGTCTCCGTGCACCCTTCCTCATCTGAAATTTCAGAGGAAATCTCCAGATGGCACCACGAGGAGGTGGGGATGGGACTTACTAACAGTGACGCAAGGTGTTCGTCTGCGGTGGCTCTTCTCGCTTTTTAGCAGGCCAGCATCCGTCGGATTGCTGCTACCCCTACGAGGCCTTTGTTAGTCCTTTACCATCCGGAGTTTCAGATCGATTGGTTAATTTTCAAATATGTTTTCATACAATGTGTGACACTCCGTTTAGCTGGGTTAGGGTTCATGTGGTCCATTTTTCTCTTATTTAACTGATCTTGCTCCATCCTATCCGGCGTTAGAAAGGCCGTTTACTACCAACATTCCAGCTAACCACAGCAATCTGAGCCGTACGCTCGTTAAGCGTACAAGTAGCCCTAAAAACAGCATAACCGAACACAGTTCCTTGTAATGCCTCGTGCATTACAATTTACATTCCGGCAATTAACACCATGCGCACTTGCAACATGCATATGATCATTACACCATTAAACGTGCTCCTCTATCGAAAGCCGAAACAACTTACTTACGACTTGAAACAACTCCAGAATGCGCGTATTTATTACCCTCGACTAGTGCCATTCAAATGATATGAATCTCAGCCAGAACAGGTGCTAAACGGTAGATAGATACTTGTCACAGATACATGTCGCGGCAGAACGCAGCATTTCGTGATCCAAAAATCGCAATTAAATTGTTAACCACAGATCATATGAGAAACAAATCATTTCATTCATTTTTTACATTTTCAGGGAAGAGATGCAACACCATATCTAGAAAGGAATCGTGTCGGCCGAGATGCAATTGACTCGGCAGCCGCTCTAACCGATATGGGTAAATATCTGTTCCGCGAACGTAGATTGCCAGTGTACGACATAGCCGTGGCGATAACAAAGTAAGTACTTCGTACCCACGTATCCTTTTCAATGCAATTTCTACAGAAAGTGAGCGCAAAATATCTGAAATCAAATCCGACAACCTATTGCGTAACGATCTGCGAGACTGACGACGAGATAGAGATATGGAGATGCAGTCTTTCTTCGATTGTGTTTCTTGTTTTTTTGTATCTTTTCTTTTGTATTTTGATATAAATCTTTCTCTGATATTGGAATTCCAATCATTCGTAGGTATGATATGTGCCGGAGACGTAAGGGCGGTCGTTGTACCAAAGGCACTGCGGGTAAACTATATTCCACACTTTCAAAAAAACAGCCTTAGCACATGCATAAACATACTTTACACAATTTACACCAAATGGGGGCAGGTACACACGCACACATTCACACACATAAACTAGAACTAAACAAATAGATACAAATGTATCTCTAGCTTAGCAGCTACGTAAGAGATAGATACGAGTATGAAAAGCGAGAGTAATTCAATTAAGTATTTAATCAAATTCTTGTGTAACAATTGTGCTTGTGTAAGCAAATGTACGTTTGCTCTGTAGTTCAGATATTGAATTGTTGGTTAAGTTGCAAATAACGGTGTAGAGGTGGTTTACTAGCTTAGTTTGCGAATAACTTTTCGTTGTGATTTTATTTTTGACTGCTTTCAATCGGATGTCAATGCGGTGTGAATAGGTAATTGTCTTATTCGTGATATGCTTTAATGAGATCGAATTGAGGATTGTACGGAAATGGTTGCGGTGTTTTCGTGGCCGTGACTTTTGTCATTGCCATTTTGGTTTAACGAGGGATGATAAATGATATTCCGAAATTAACGCAAGAAGTATGTAGTTCTTATAGAAAATACAGGTTTTCAATTAAAAAACACATTTATCTACCGATTCATAACGTATTCGATATAAAGTTATCTACAGAAGAGCGCGTTAGATAAATGGCATCCATGGTTTCGTTGGTCCATTCATGTTTAGCAAACGCTTCATGGTATGTCAGAAACTACGACTTACAACCGTAGAAGAAACGATCCGCGAATTTGCAAAAGCCCATTACTCAAGACTTCAACAACATACTAACCAGGAAGCAGCAAAAATTTGCGATACAACTGAGAGTGTTAACTAGTTGTAGTACAACTGGAAGGAAATGTTGTCAATTCTATAGAACTTCAATAAAAAAAAAAAAAATTAAAAATATGTAGTTCATCGGCCACACATATTGGTACATATGTTGACGCCTTTAGAGCAATTGCGGTTTTAGAAAATAACACTATACGTGTCAAACTCTGGTGGGTGCCAGGACACAAGGGCAATAAAATCGCCGATCAACTGGGTAGGAAAGGCACCAGCGAAAGATATATAGGTGCTAGACCCTTCTGCGGTATTCCGAAGTCTAATATGAACTTTTTCCTAGACAAGTGGGAAAAATCGCAATACCCGTCCTTTTGGAACAGCATTCAAGGGCTCCGGCCAATCGAAAAGATTTATACGGCCCTTGAACAAACGCCCTATTAATATCAGAAGATTGGTTAGCTACCTTACGGGACAGTGTGGTATGAGATATCTCTTTTGGTGGAGTTACAGCCCACGAAGGACCAGAGTCAAGCTTCTCTCAATTACCCAGGTTGTGTGTAACTCGCGGCGCCCTCTGGATAGCCTCTTCAACAACCGTTGGGAGGTGAACAAACGTATGCAGCGAAAAAAACCCCGACCAGAATGGCGGTTGTGCGGCAGGCTAACAATCCGCCCACGTAAAAAAAACCTAAAGTTATGAATGAGCAAGATGCCTCGGATACACAGACGGATACTCGACGACGACAACGCACGAAAAAGGAACACGATTTGCGAGTATGCTCCTGGAATGTCAGAACCCTGTACACTCCCGGAGCTGCTCATAAACTAGAAGGAATCCTCACGCAGTACAAGGCGGATATTACTGCGGTCCTGGAAATACGCTGGATAGGAAACGGTATGATTAGGAAGAAAAATTGCGACATTTATTACAGCTGTCACAAAAGGTTGCACTTACTGGGATGCGGATTTGTCGTGGGAAAGCGGTTAAGGTCGAAGGTCATCGACTTTAAACCTATAAGTGATCGCCTGGCTGTGATCCGCATCAGAGGCAGATTTTATAACATCAGCCTTATATGTGCACACGCCCCTACCGACGAGGCTGAAGACCCTATCAAGGTGGACTTCTATGACCTCCTGGACAACGCCTACGGAGCTTGTCCGGAGTACGATGTAAAAATCGTGCTCGGGGACTTCAACGCCAAAATCGGAAAGGAAAACACCCTTGGCGGAGTGATCGGAAAGCACAGCCTCCACGATACAACAACAGATAACGGCTTCCGACTCGCTGACTTTGCGACAGCTCGTAATGCGGTGATAAGTAGCACAAGATTCCCTCGCAAGCGAATCCACACAGCAACCTGGCGATCTCCGGACGGTCGAACCGCCAACCAAATCGACCATGTGCTCATTGACGCAAGGCACGCGTCAAACATCCTGGATGTGCGAACATTCAGAGGGGCAAATGTCGACTCTGACCACTTCCTCGTAGCAGCAAGATTCAGAGCTCGACTGTCCAATGTCAGAAAGCTGCACCAGCCCATCAGGAGGAGGTTCGACATTGGGCGCCTGAGCACACCGGAGGTTGCCAGAGTCTACAGGGAGCAGCTGAGCGAAAGACTCTACGGTATGCCTACGTCGAACACAAATGCCAATAATATGTGGCTGCATTGCCGCTCAGCCATTCAGGAAGTAGCCGAAACCACCTTAGGATACCTACCACCCCCGACAAAAAACCCGTGGTATGATGGCGAGTGTGAGCAGAAAAAGGCAGCAACCGACGAGGCGTACCAAAAGGCGCTGCAGAGGAAAACCAGGGCAGCGCGAGAAGAGTACCGAGCCAGAAGAAGGGAGGAGAAGAAACTACTGCGACAAAAGAAAAGAATCTTCGCAGCCTCCCAGCTCAAGGATATCGAGGAGTCTAGGGATAAACATAAAATACGAGCCTTTTACAAGAAAGCCAAAGGCCTTGCAGGAGGCTTCAAAAAGGGCACCCAGGCTCTTCGAAACTACGAGGATAATCTTGTCACCGACCCGCAGGGAATAGTGGACGTATTTAAGCAGCACTTCCAGCAGCTGCTTAACGAGCATGACTAAGAGAGAGTGGTAGGGACCGAGGAAATCCCAACTCCAGCCGCTGAAGTAGTCCTCCCACCCAGCATCGAAGAAGTCGGCACAGCTATTCAGAAGCTGAAGAACAACAAGGCCGCAGGCTCAGATGGATTGCCATCAGAGCTCTTCAAGGCTGGCGGCGATGTTCTGGTAGGGAGCATGCACCAGATCATCTGCAGAATTTGGGAAGATGAGAGCATGCCCGACGACTGGAATACCAGCTCTATATGCCCCATCCACAAAAAAGGCGATCCTACCTCTCGCAAGAACTACAGAGGTATATCCCTGCTCAATGTCGCATACAAGATCCTGTCCAGCGTATTGTGTGAACGTCTAAAACCATTTTGCACCGCACTAATCGGCAGCTACCAGTGCGGCCAAATTTTCACACTTCGACAAATCCTGGAAAAGACCAAGCCGCATACGACAGCATTCATCATGAAGAACTGTTTGGGGCGATGGCCGAATTCGGGATCCCGGTAAAACTGATCCAGTTGTGTCGCGCCACGCTAAAAAACACGCGATGCACCGTGCAACTCGGTTCTAGGACCTCGGAACCATTCGAAACATGCACCGGATTTCGGCAAGGAGATGCGCTGTCATGTGACTTCTTCAACCTGGTGCTGGAGCAGATAGTGCGACGGGCAGGCGTCAGCAGGGAAGGCACTATCTTCTACAAGTCCATCCAGCTGCTAGGATACGCGGATGATATCGACATCATCGCGTGTTCTCGCCGTGGCATTGTGGAAGCATTCACGGCGATTGAAGAACAGGCGAAACGAATTTGCCTTAAGATCAATGAGGACAAAACGAAATATATGCTGTCAAGCAAAAACCAATCCGTCGCTCACCACCTGGGACAAAACATAACAATTGACAGCTACAATTTCGAGGTAGTTAAGGAGTTTGTCTACCTCGGGGCAAACGTAAATTCCACAAATGACACCACAGTGGAGATCCGGCGTAGAATCGCCCTTGGCAACCGCTGCTACTTCGGCTTGTCCAAACAACTGGGGTCAAAACTCCTCACTCGAAAGACCAAAGTCATGCTTTACAAAACGCTCATTCTGCCAGTCTTGCTGTACGGAGCCGAAAGCTGGACGATAAGCAGGACAGCGGAGCTGATTTTGGGTTCTTTCGGAAGAAAAATTCTGCGCCGGATATTTGGTCCTGTCTGTGAGGAAGGTGAATGGAGAAGAAGACACAACCGCGAACTCTACGAGCTTTACCAAGATGTGGATGTAGTCCGGAAGGCAAGGATCCGTCGACTACACTGGCTCGGCCACATCGAGCGCATGGACATCAACGCTCCAGCTAAGAGGGTCTTCGACTCCGAGCCTCCTGGTTCGAGAAGAAGAGGAAGACCGAACTTCCGGTATAAAGACCAAGTAATCGCGGATGTAAGACATCTTGGTCTTGACAACTGGAAGCAGCGTGCCCGGGACCGTCAAGGATGGAAGGCAGCTATAGCTCAGGCTCATATCCTCCATGGATCGCAGGCCTGATAAGTAAGTAAGTAAGAATGCGGATTCCAAACGGCGTGAGTCGAGAAGCTTTCTCACGGCAAGGATACTACGGGTGGTCTCGCTAGTTCACCGCCAAGGAGGGACGCTGCGAAATAAACATTCGCTGGCGTTGGTGTTATCGGGATCCGAACTCGCTGATCGTGCGTCAGAGTCCAACGCACTAACCACTGCGCCACGGCGGCGCCCCTGAGATATCATATCAATAAAATGAACCTCTTGTCTAAAACTGAGTGTCGACTCTGCTTTGAGGACGAAGAAACTCCAGGGCACATACTATATAAGTGTGCTGCCTTTTGCATCGTAGGAAGCGTATCCTTCTCTGCTACGACTTTCTAAACTTTATTAAGAAAGTGGAGAAACTCCTCGTCTAATCGGCTATTAGGCACAGGTCGCAGCGCCCCATGCTATTTGTTAGCACTAGCTGTTCTTGTCAAATACCAATCAAGTGACTCAAAATGTGGACTCTGTGCATAGACATTGAAAATATCGGTACAAGCCTTTTAGATTTTCTCCACGTCAGCATAACGCTTCCTTTCTATCGAAAAATGCATTTTTCTGAATCGGTAGAGATCATGCCGTGCTAGATCATGCGAATACGATTCATGGTGAGAATGTAATTTTAGGTCACAAATTTGGTCAAAAATGTTGTGTACAATTTTTAGGCATCAGTCAATTTGTGCAGAACAAATCATGAGCATGCTTTTAGAGACCCAAGTGATTGGTCAAAACCCGATAAGTTGTTATTTTGGACACATGAATCCCAAAATTTTGACCGATCTTTGGCCTTATTTTTGCACCGATGCAACAAACGTATTGTCACTTAAATGCAATATATCAGCTTCTAACCGTTCGTTGGTCATGAAATTTTGACAGAGCATCAGTGAAGGATGTACCTCCCTATTCAGGCAGCCATCAATAGGTGGTACCACTAGAATCTGTTACTTTGGAAGGCACCTTGTAGTTCAAGTAGTATTGACAGCAAATTACTCATTAAATAAGGTTGTAACAGAAATTAGGACTTGAAAGCATATTCCCTGTCGGACGATATTATAACACAACATATGTAGGATGACATGGTTTACTTTACGATTTCAAAAAGCATGTGTTATTCTCGTACCAATTTTGGGTCACTAGTCAATTTTTGTTCGAATTTGTTGCCAAGAAACGTAGGGTGTGTACGAATGGTTGAAAGCTATTTAAACATAAAGTCATAGAAACTGTTTGCCCATCCTCTTCCACTACTCGCGAGTCACGACAAATAATTGGAAACGAATGAAAATAAAAAATAAAAAACCCAAATTCACATCAAAAAGCAAATTATATTCAAAATACAAAATAAAAAAATATTTCAGACTTGATATGTGCAGACGGCAAGCTCCCTATTCCGAATGCAAACGTGGTACAGCAGGTAAATAATAGTCAAATCAACAACAAATCAACCATTATCTCAAATGTCTTCAAATTGTTTGTATAAACTTTCCGAATAGTTTCCTGGAACTCAACTCTATTGTTCTTCTTCTCTATTGTACTTTTGTTCCGGTTCTTCTACTCTTTAAGCTCCCCCCCAAGTGGGCTACTATTTTTTGTTTTCATTTTTCCTTATGTGTGTTCTTATCTCCATTCAGTTCGGCGATGTATACTTCAAATTTTTCTGTGCAACTCTTTCTTATTTTCTCTGTGGAAATAACGATGTAGTGATTTGGAAAAATCAAATTCTTTCGAATTTCTACTGTAAGTGTTCTCTTTTCTCGCCTATTGTCTATTGTTCTTAAGGTCCTGTGGAAGGACAACTTTTAGGGTATATGTACTTTTGCATGAGTATCTCTAATCATTTTATTTTTATTTTGTTTAATTGCTTTCATGGTGGAGGTCTACTAAGTATGATTAACTATGTACATAATAGAACGAAAAAAGGTATTGAAAGTATCCTTAACACGCTTTAATACAGAATAGTGTCTCGGGAAACGTGTATCAAGACGACTGCCAAGGTTTTCGATCTCAATTCAAAATCGTTCGCCTTCTAGTTCGGTTTTACTGCCGAAGAAAAAAACAGTTTAACATAAGCTAAATCACATTGATTTTAGTATACAAAAGTACCTATAGTTGACAGGAGCATTTTTTGTAATTGAAACAAACATGGTCCCAACATGGATTCCTGAGGCACTTCAGCTTTTTTTTTTTTCGCCAAAAAATAATCAAAACACAAAGTCACTAACGAGCATAGACTAGCTTTTTTCCCACGTACTCCTTAACCAATATTTCCTACCTCCTTCCTCAAACCTTATATGTCAGCTCAACACTCAATTACAACGATTTACCGAGGCTATATTCGCTTCTCCCTATTTACACTCAAGCTATAACTAACCGATCCACGCCAATCAAACTAAAACCCAAACTCCAGTGCAGTGGATTCTCCTCAATTTTTTTTTTGTTTGTCTTTCTCTCCCCCCTTTACGCATGTTATTTCGTAAATCATAGGATTTGCATATGTCGGCGGAGCATGCGTGGTCAATAAACGTCTAGAAAAAGTCAACAGTGTCGCCATCATTGAGGATACAGGTGGTTTCAGTGGTATCATCGTTGCTGCACATGAAGTTGGACACTTGTAAGTTGTATTTGCATCCGATTAACTGGGTAAATCATAATAAAACGTCAACTAAAAAAAAACAAAACAATCTTTGTACAATTTATAGACTCGGAGCGGTGCATGATGGTTCACCACCGCCAAGTTATCTCGGTGGACCGGGAGCAGAACGATGCCGCTGGGAGGATGGTTACATCATGTCAGACTTACGGCACACCGAAAGGGGATTTAGATGGTCACCGTGTACCGTACAGAGTTTTCATCACTTCTTAAAGTAAGTGCAGTCGAATGGTATCCGAGTGGGTTTATGTGAATTTCTTCTTATTTGTCTTCTTTCGGGATTAGTGGTGACACAGCCACATGTCTGCATAATGCTCCACATGAAGATAATGCGCTCGGTCGACAACTACCGGGTACTTTGCTGTCACTGGACGCGCAATGCCGCAGGGATCGTGGTACATATGCGTGCTTCAAAGACGAACGTGTGTGTGCACAATTATTCTGCTTCGATGCACAAACAGGCTACTGTGTAGCATATCGGCCGGCAGCCGAAGGTTCAACGTGCGGTAATGGAGTGGTAAGTATTACATACACCTGGGCATGTAGCCATCGATTTAGATGAAAGTGAAAACATATAATCTGTCTGTTAATCTAAAGCACTGTCTGGACGGAAGATGTACACCACTGCCATCGAATGCGATTCAGAATTATAGCCCTCAATACCGTGTAGCATATAAGTAAGTACAGTACAGAACCATAAACACATTTACCGACTTTTCCCTTTAAAACTAAACTAAAAAATAGATTATAAGAAAAACTACAACAAATTTACACAAATCCCTAACATAAGTCTAGAGTAATGTAAGTCTTACACGAAAACAAAAAAAAACCAAAAACAGAAAAACAAAAACCCTAAAACCAAAAAAAAAAAAAACAAAAATTTGTATATTAAACACACTTTATTGCAATATATATAGCAGCGCTGAGCAGGACATCGATGATAATAGTAACGAAGATTACTACGAAACGAATGATAATGAGAATGAAGCGTCATCGCTCGACTTCACCGATGAATTCTCTAGCTCAACAAGCTCCACAACCACAACTACAACATCAACATCTACTACCTCTACCACAACAACAACAACAACACCACTACCACCCGAACCAATCACAACAACGACAACACCAATAACAACCACAAAAGCCACAATCGATAAAATCGATCCAATGAAACCACTAAAACTCTATCGCAAGATACGCTTGCGAAATTCGAGAAACAATAAAACACGAACACATCATAAACACAAAAAACCCATACAACAAACAACAACGACAACATCATCAAAAACAACCCGAATCACAACAAGCACTAGCAACTCGAGCACTAGTAGCAATAGTAGTAATAGCACCACTGAGATCAACAGCACACCGCCAACACTTGCTTACAATCTCTCAGCACTACGCAAAACCTATGATCTGTATTTCAAAAATTTTTTACATAAATCCAAATATCATATGAATCGAAATCGTACTAGCCACAGTTCAAATCCTCCAAATTATAGTTCGACGACAGCGCTGCCGCCACAACATCATATCGGACTTGCCGACACCGGACTGGATCATGTTACAGATAGGAATAGCCCGCCAACCGAGGTCGATAGCAATGAAACCCTAGACGATACAATTGGTGAAAATCAATCTGCCTATCCGCAATCAACAACAACACAACGCAGTTATGTGCTCGGCGGACGATCGACAACACGAAGTTCCCTCTTCGATACATATTTTAGAAAACGTACGAGTTATGGTGGTAATAGTACTAAATACATAAGTCAGCTACAACAGCAACATCAACAACTACAACATCAACAACAACAACAGCTACAATTACAGCAGCAACAACAACGGCAAGCGTCGCCACCGGCCTACACCACTAACTATCTCGGCGATAATACGAATAATTTCCCGATAAACATTCCACGAGATAGAAGTAGTAGAAGTAGTAGATCGTAAACCACTCTTGTATCTTATAGATACAACATTCCAGCCAACAAAAACACTCTTTATCGCTTTTCTTTCAAACTAAACTCGAAATTTTCACTTACCAAAAACAAAACAAAAAAAAATTAAGCAAAATTCGAATCACAGATATACACTCTGGTAAGACTAAAGAAGTTTCTTACAAAAAATTCCAAAAATACATTTAAATGCATTCTTAGAAAATTAGATTACAAAAAACCAAAAAACCACAGTTTTTAACCCACAAAATGCATTCAGTATCTGGAATAAAACAAAACCTCATTTGATTACAATAATTTACAAAAAAAAAAAAAATGCATACGAGCATGGAATGCGGTTGGTAGCAGTTGATTAAATATCCTAAAATCATTAGATGCATTTAACGTACTATAGAATTACTTTTCTTGTCCGTAGAAATTCATTTTGCAAACTAAAACAGAAATTAGTTTGTTTTTTTTTAGATATTTCTCATAAATGCATGTAACGTAGTCGAGGAATTTAGCATGTGACCGTTAATTTTGCGACGACAAAAAATACAATCGACAGTCTGCAGAGTGGTGAAAAATTACGAAAAAACAAATTTGAACTAATAAACCTAACAAATTCGGAATGAAAGATAAAGAAAGCTGAGAAGCAAGGATCTACGAGTGATACGATCAACATACGATATATCCTATTCATATATCATCGAATTGTATCCTTTCACCTTATCTCTCTATCCGATTGCACTTTTTTCGAATTTCTTTCCTAGAACTTCATCTGAAGTTCGAATGCAATTTAAGCAAATGATATTTTAAGGACCCAAAGCCCTCAATGCTTTGTTGAATGTCCTTAAAAAAATCAATCTTATACCTCTTCTGTCTTATATACATTTTTTGTTTTTCCGAATTTATATTTCTACTTCTGAGTGTCACATGTTTCAGTTCCACTTTCTTTACGCACATTGCACTTTGGTTTTATTTATCAACAGGTACAGGAACATGTACATACATATATACATATATCGCCGGTTTTAAGGACCTTATTCCACAAGGGTTCTCCTTGTACGACCACCAATCTCGATATTTGCTTCTTTCGTTTGAAATGATCGACATAGGTTAGGTTAGGTATATGGGAGCCCTATTGACGTAAAGTCAAGGCTCACGTAGACTACGTTGAGTCCATTGTGCCCACCTGTTTTGTTTAACCCGTTGATACCTATTCATTTACCGTCGAGCTGAACCAGCCAGACGAGGATAAAAATCCCAGTATTCTGTTCAGCCCGATATTACCTACCTCTTCTAGTCCCGAAAGAAAGTATCTTCCCAGGAAAATATTCTTTTTTTGGGCTAGCGCCGGGCATTCCCACAGCAGGTGACGAACGGACTCAATTTCCTCTTCGTCCCTGCAGCTTCTGCAGAAGTCATTGTAGGGCTGGCCTATAGAGCTGCATGATAGGATAGCATGCAGTGCCCGGTGAGGGCACCGACTGCCAGTCGAATGTTCCCACGATTGAACTTCAGCAGATTTTCCGTTCTTTTCTTATCATAGACGGGCCAAGTCGATTTCGCCGTTGCGCATGTATCTAAGCGACACCATCGCTTATTGGCTTTCACCAATAGCTCCGTCTGTATCTCCCTGTAGAGCGCACTGAGTGGTGCTTTGGCCTCAGCTGAGATCTGCGCAATGTTAGCACCTGATCCCACCCTAGCCAACTCGTCCGCCCTCTCGTTTCCGGAGATATTCATATGACCAGGTACCCAGCAAAAGGGTCACCTCATTTACATTGGATATCTCTTCTAACTGCTCCCTGCAGAGTTTGACAAGTTTGGATCTTATCCATGCTGCCTGCAGAGCTTTAATGGCTGCCTGGCTGTCAACATAGATGCTGATCCTTTTTCCTGTAATATTCTCTTTGCTGATCAGGTCCGCCGCCTGCTTGATAGCGAAGACCTCAGCTTGGAAGACACTGCATCCATCATCGAGCCTGTAGGAGCGATGCATATCCCGAGACTCAAAGTAGACTCCGGCACCTGTGCCAACATCCATTTTGGATCCGTCGGTCTAGAGTGCCAGTTCACTTTCCGTGCGTACCAAATCACCGGTCCATTCCTCCCTGGAGGGAATTCTAATAGAGAATCTCCTCTCCCAGGAAGGAAGTCGGGTGACATAGTCCGTTACGGTTCTGAATCTCGAGACGGCCCATCGATCCAAGACTGATGCATGTCCGTGAGGACTCCTTTTCCAGAGACCTGATTCCTGTAATCTTAGCGCAGTTCTGGTTGCGGCGCTCTCGCAGTACAAGTCCAGGGGTGGGAGGTTCAGCATGACTTCAAGGGCCGCCGTTGGTGTGGACTTCATAGATCCCGTCACCGCCAGACAGCCTGCCCTTTGAACCTTTGACACACTCTGAAGATGACACTTTTTCTCAAGCGCCTTCCACCAGACAACCGAGCCATAGACTAGGATAGGTCTTACTACCGCAGAGTACAACCAATGTACTTACCTCGGTTTGAGGCCCCATGTCTTTCCAAAGGCTACCTTGCACGAATATAGTGCCACGTAGGCCTTTTTGATGATCGACATACATTTTACAGAAATAATTTTTAAATCAATTTCAATCCATTTTCATGAAGTGGGTATATTTTTTGCATCCACAATGTAGCCATGCAACGATATACAGTGACTTAAAAAAACGTTGTTAGTATAACACATTTTTTTTTTGTTTTTTTTTTTTTCGATCAACATTTTTAACAGAATGGAATGAAATTTCTACAATCTAGCAATTTTTCTTAAGAATCGTGATCATTTTAAATACGGAACAAAAAAAACTGCATTTGTCCAGCCCATTCTCAAAAAAGGCGAATCTACGTCTCTATCCAATTACCGACCCGTTGCACTAACGTCCCTTCTTTCCAAGGTCATGGAAACGCTGATAAGTCGTCAGCTAATGAAATATCTCGAGTCGCAGAAACTCTCCTCAATGACCGGCAGTATGGTTTGCACAGCAACAGATCCACTGGTGATTTGATGGCTTATCTCACCAAAAAGTGAAATCGTTCGCTCCACCAGGTGGGAGAGAGCAAAATAATTGCACTTGATATTTCGAAAAGAATTGACAGAGTTTCGCATGAAGCTCTTTTGTCGAAAATACATGCATTGAGGGATCGACAAGTCTCTCCCTCTATGGATTAGAAGCTACCTTTCGAGTCCTTCAATCCAAATTATTTAGGACAGATTCAAGTCTGATACTCACTTTGTAAACGCTGGTGTTCCCCAGGGCTCCGTTTTGTCTACGACACACTTTCTCATTTTTATAAATGATCTCTTATCTGTTACTTCCAATCCAATTCACTCTTTCGCTGATGACAGTACCCTCAGCTTCTCATATTCGTTCACTTCTTTACGACCCAGCACTTCGATTGTAGACAGTGAGCGACAGCGTATGTTAAGCTCATTATATTCCGATATCTACGGCATCGCTGCATGGGGTAAAAACCATAGAGTGGAATTGAATGCATCCAAAACACAATGCTGTCTTCGGTCGTTAAAGCTGACCCAATGCCATGGCACTTGTATCCTGGGCATGTACATCAGTGATAACCATTGTTGGAACGATCACATACATATTTAGTGTCGCCAAGAATGCCGCGAATTGTCTAGGTTTCCTATACAGATCTGGCTACAATTTATAAGGCCATCATTCGTCTTAAGTTGGAGTTCAACGCTCATGTCTGGTCTAGCGCATCTAAGACCTCATTACTTACTTACTTATTTTGATGGCGCTACAGTTCGGGGTGAACCAGGGCCTCAACCAACAAGCGTCTCCAGCCGGCACGATCTTTGACCAGCCGCTTTCAGTGCCGCACGCCCAGTTGGTTGAGGTCCCTTTCCAGCTGTGCCCGCCACCTTAGATGCGGTCGTCCTCTGCTGCGTCGTCCCTCGGGGTTGGAGTCGAAGACTCTTCGAGCCGGAGCGGTGATGTCCATTCGCTCTACATGGCCTAGCCATCTTAGACGTTGGATCCGAAGACGTCTAACTAGGCCGATGTCGCTGTACAGCCCGTACAGTCCTTGGTTGAATCTCCTCCTCCACTCTTCGTTTACACAAACGGGACCAAAGATTGCACCCAAAATTTTCCTCTCGAAACGCCCAAGAGCGTTTGATAACGTCCAACCGTCAGCACCGTAGAGGAGGACCGGGATGTAGAGGGATACCTTACTTTTTCGAGAGAGGGCTCTACTACTCAATTGCCTCTTGAGCCCAAAGAAGCAGCGGTTGGCAAGAGTTATTCTGCGTTTTATCTCAGCGCTGATGTCGTTGCTGCTTGTCACTATCGAGCCAAGGTAGACGAAGTCCTCGACTACTTCAAAATTATAGCTGCCGAAGGTGACGTTCTGACCAAGACGTCGGTGTTGTGTGTCTTTCTTTGATGACAGCATATAATTGGTCTTGTCCCCATTTACCCTTAGACCACTTTAGCCGCTTTTTTTTTTTAGAGACACGCGCAGGTTCAAGAGTTTTTATATTCTCTTATGATGTGTTGTTACACACACTACTCTCAGAAGTGGTTGTCCTAGATAAGACGAGAGCCGACCAAATTCCGCGTTGGTTATAGTCCGTAATAGTTCGTTCGAGTGCTTTAATATTGCATACGCAGAGGATGAATTTCAGTTGACCATATACTATGAGTGCTATGCCTGCAGCAGTACGTCTAGTCACTTCTACTTCTTCTGCTTCAATGCTTGCGAATGCCTCATTGACATCTCGCTTTGTCCGTCTAATAACGTCAATGTCATCTAAGACCTCATTACACTTACAAAATCGCGCGATAAAACTCATAGGAGATTCCAGCATCACGATTCATTACACTCGCTGGATCATCGCAGGAATGTCTCCTGCCTTTCATTGTTTTCGCGTTGGTTGTAGTTCTCAGCAAATGTTCCATATCATTATGGTGCTATATTAGAAGTCCACACACAGAATATGAATTAGAAGTGACTATATACTATGAGTGAGAGCGCCGTGGCGCAGTGGGATGACAACCATGTCATCGAACGTGTTTTTCACGGTCCTTCTCCTCAGCTGAGTACTGACAAAACCCCCTGTAGTATAATTGTCAAGAAAAGCTACTTGAATTTTGCCGTTCGGAACCGGCAATAAACTGAAATCACACACAACATGCGTGATTGAGACAAGCCCGGCTTTGGTCCTTCATGGACTGTAACGCTTTCATTAGTATTTTTATCACTTCCCAGCTGTTGAGAGCACCGTGGCGCAGTGGGTAGTGTGTTGGCCTCTGACGCCGATGACACGGGATCGAATCCCGACACAGCCATGTCATCAAACGTGTTTTTCACGGTGCTTCTCCTCAGCGGGGTTCTGACAAAACCCCCTGTAGTAAAATTGTCATGAAAAGCTTCTCGCAATTCGCCGTTCGGAACCGGCAATATACTGTAGGTCCCTTTCACCTATGGGAAAATGAAATCACACACAACATGGGTGATTGAGAGAAGCTCGGCTCAGGTTCTTCATGGACTGTAACGCCAACATACATACATACAGCTGTTGTGAAACTGTGTTGCATCATTTTTCCGTGTAGGAATTGTATCTATGGGCTATGGACAAGCTTTGAACTACAGACATTCCGCTCGACAGTCGGTGATGTTTACCAGTGCACCACGATCCCCCTGTTTTACTTTGAAACTCCCTTTCGGTCGTACTGTCAAATATAGAGGTTCTTTCTTCACAAACACAAATGTGGAACGCACTACCTCGATCAGTCTTTCCCCACAATACCACATGCCTTGCCTCTCCCTATTACCTTTCGCCCGCACAACGTTATAAGGCCTTAGTCTTGAGGCTAAGGATGCCCCCATCCGAAAGGAACAAGTGATTGAAATCTATCTTTCGTTCAGACTTTTGCATGAGAAACTATTCGTTTCCTTTCCTTCATGATAGTGTTCACTCAAGCACTTGATGATCAAAAAATCTAGATAAAAAAACGTTCGATCTCATAAGTTTCATCGTGACTCACTGTAGACAAGTGTTGCCAATGAGGAAAAACCTTCAAGTTGAACTTTTAAAATACATTACTTTTTCCTGTATAGAAAACGTACGTAGGAGAAAAAAATTATATTCCCGACCGACTCATAAAAAACAAGCGACTTTGCGACATGTCGTTACTGTAGCTCAAGATAAAAGTATCAATTTTAGTGAATGCTTGCAATCCATCTCCGCTCATCCTACATATGTACTTAGATGTATTATTTCATAAAGAAAAACAAAATCGCATGCTTTCTTCACTTCCTCATCACTCTAGCTATTGTTTTTCTCCTTTACGCATCCACTGCATCTATTTTACTTTAATTTCACAAACATTTCTTGGCTTGCTTCTAAATTGTATTTTCACTATTTTCTCATCACATTTATGCAAAAAAAAAGGAAAAAAAAAAGGTTTCGAATAAAAACAAGCAACAACCATTCACAACACAAAGAAACACATATAGTATCTGCTGGATTAAAACTAAAATAAAAAAAAATAAAATAGAATAAGGAGAAACGAGAAGAAAACAAATTATTCGCACGTTAAAACAATACATCCTTTTTACATCCTTTTTAGCAAAAGAGTAATAAAGTAAAATTCAGTGCATGAAAAATTCAATTTTACTTAAATCTTAATCTACATTCGATCATTATTAATTTTTCTATTTATTACTATAAACAAAAATCATATATAGAGTGTCCTGGAACTGATTTTGTTTTGTTTCTTTTCTTGTTTTTTTTTTTCTTTCGTCTGTTTCTGATCTCGTTTTAGTGGCTAAGTGGAATTCGTTTATTTTCGGACCAAGGATCAATTGATGCAGATCCCATGAAAGATAGACAAGACTCCCTGAAGGATAGACAAGCAACGCAACGCGACGCAATTGCCATTTAAATAAAATGAAATTTAATAAGAAAAGAAAACAACCAACACACATAACAGATAATCATCGATTGATAGATAGAATTTATTATTATTTTTGTTTTTTTTTTTTTTTTTTTTGTCTTAATTCTTAATTATTTTCTGTAATTATTTTATTCACCATAGTAGTCACATAAGGATACAGCAAAACAAAAAAGAGAGAAAAACAAAAGGAAAGGATAACATAACCTTCCATCTCATTACAATTGATATCACATCCGAATTAACGTATTGCATAGCTTGATTCGACTGTAACCAGCTAAGGACAAAAAACGAAAAATATCTTTTCCCACAAACATAGATACTATTTTGTTGTATAAAAACCAAGAGGAGATATTGCGAAATAACAAAAAGCAAAAAACAAAATAAAATAAAAATTGTACATGTGATAGTATTAATTTTATTTAATCCTAAATATTTTATTTCTTATCTATAAAATGCCAACTGTAAATTGTCTAAAATGTAAGTTTAAAAAAAAACAATGAAGAACAGAAAAATCTTTTTTTTTTCAATTTATTCTGATCAATTGTTCGCAGTATTACACGTTTGGATCGATATCTATTTTTTAGTTTTCTTTTTGTGTTAACTGCCGACGTAGTAATTTATTTGTTTTAAGCAAATTTTCGAATGTAACCCCCGACCCAATTACTATTATTTAATTTTATTTAAATTAAGAATTAGATGTATGTAGGTACATATATGGAGGATAAATGATAAATTGTATTTCTTGCTTAGGACAGTCATTTTGAAATGAAATGAAATTGATTATTGGGTTAGTTTAGGTATGGCAAGTGTGCACTTGAATACTTGAAAAGTTAAGCTGCCGTCCATGTTTAGTTGTTAGATATAAAAATCGACAATAAAGTGTATAATGTGCTCAATCGTAAATAAAATGTTTTATTTTATAAACACATTCAGGCTTATCATGAATTCTAATTGTAGTGATGGAGCACTCAGGCAACACTGGTCCATTGTACTCCAGACACCTTACACCTTACAGACACCTTCTTCTTCTTCTTAGGCTGCGCGCACAGTGACGCGAGATGCGATGCGAGATGCGATTCGGGAAGCGTTGCGAGAAGCGATACGAGATGCGATGCGAGATGCGATATGGTTCGCACAGTGAAAGCTGCTCTGTACTCTTCTGTTGCGATGTATTCATCATCAGGCGAAGAATTTTTAAATGAAAGTTTATATTTATCGGGTTTTCCAATAAGGACTTGACAACTTTTTTTTAAATAAAACGCAAACCGTTTGAGACATTTCAAGAACTTTACTATCGGCTTGAAGTTCAATCAAAACGTTTATGAATGGAACTCGACTCCGTTCATATGGCCACCGCGGGCACGTTTGCAGCGGTCGATTTGTTGGACCCAATTTTCGATGACTGGGCCACACATTGGCTCTGAACTCTTCGAACGTCGTCGGCTTGTTGGCATAAGCCAATGACTTAACGCAGTCCCAAAGAAAATAGTTTAGAGGCGTTAAATCGCACGAACGAAGCAGTCATTCGACTGGCCTATTTCTTGAGATAACACGATCATCAAACTAACTCTTCAATAAATCGATTGTAACGTGTGCTGTGTGGCGCCATCCTGTTGAAACCACATGACGTCCAAGTCCATATCTTCCAATTCGGGCCAAAAATAATCGGCAATTATGGCTCGATAACGCTGGCTACTCACAGTAAGTGACGATCCTTATCGTCGAGGAAAAAATATGGCCCAATAACGCCGCCGGCATGCAAACCGCACCGAACAGTTATTTTTTGTAAATGAAGTGGTGATTCATGAAGCACATGTGGATTTTCACCCAACCAATAACGCATATTTTGCTTATTGACAAGCCCATTGAGCCAAAAGTGAGCTTCGTCACTGAAGATGATTTTGCAATGAAATTCATCATCTTGGCGCATCTTCTCCAGAGCCCAAACTCAATTCTTGAGTTAGCTTGATCCTGTATGGGTGTAAACCAAGATCCTTACGCAAAATACGGGTTAATGTGGTCTGAGCGACGCCCAATTCTTGAGAACGCCGTGGAATTGACTGATTTGGATCGTTTGATAAGGACGCCCGAACGGCACCGATATTTTCGACACTTCGACCAACTCGTTGTCTCACTGACACGGCAACATCACAGAACGAATACGTAGACTTTAATTTTTGCACTAGAATTGTTATTGCCTGTCTACTAGGGCGAGAATTACAACTGAAAGTTGGAGTTAACGCTCTTAAAGTTGCGGTCACCGACTCCGAACTTCGGTAGAAAATTTTTATAATTTGGAGACTTTGCTCATTGACTTTACTGAATAAACTAGCAATGACAGTTCGATGATTAGTGAAAGGGTGCGTTCACAAATTGATTTCAAAGTTATCAATTTCCTATTGGAACCCTTTATATATCCACAGTTAAGGAACGATGAAAGCAAATTCTTGGAATGCACAAGAATGTCGTTCAAAATATTTGATCACATTTTGGACAAATTGAACCATTTGTATTAGGAAACTGGACCAATTTTTCATTTAAACAAATGAAATTGCATCAGAACAACAACAATGGATACTACTCGCACAGAATCGCTTGAAAAAGTGATCAGATGGGGGTGGCCGTGGTGCAGTGGTTAACATCATCGACCGCCGAGCGGAAGGTCAATGGTTCAAATTCGCTTCATAGCCAAGAAAAAGTAATTCCTATACGGACAAAAAGTATGCAACGCAGTTGTGAATGGAAAGTGACCAGACGTACTGCTGCAGGCATAACACTCACAGTATATGGTCAACCGAAATTCATCCTCTGCATATGCAATACTAAGAAGTGCTTGAACGAATTACTACGGACTATAAACAACGCGGAATTTGGTCGGCTCTCGTCCTATATCGGTCTAGGACAACCACCCCTGAGAGTAGTGAACGAACATCAACGACCCCAACCACTGTACTCCGTTCAGGTTGTGTGTGTCAACACATCATAAGAGAATATAAAAACTCTTGAACCTGCGCGAGTCTCTAAAAAAAAAAAAAAAAAAAAATCAGAAGAGTTTGTGTGCGAGAAGCTTGCGAGAATCGCATCGAAAATCGCTTCACTGTGCGCTCGTACATAAGAATACATGTGAACAGTTTTTTCGCAAGCAACCGCTTCTCGCATCGCATCGCATTCTCGCATCACTGTGCGCGTAGCCTTAGTAGGCGCTACAGTTCGGGGTGAACCTGGGCCTCAACCAACATGCCCCTCCAACTAGCACGATCTTTCGCTAGCCTTTTCCATTGCCGCACACCCAGTTGGCTGAGGTCCCCTTCCACCTGTTTGCGCCATCTTAAGTGCGGCCGTCCTCTGCTTCTTCGTCCCTCGGGGTTGGATTCAAGGACTCTCCGGGCTGGAGCTGTGGTGTCCATTCGCTCTACATGGCCCAGCCATCTTAGGCATTAAATCCGTAGACGCCTGACTAGGCTCATGTCGCTGTACAGCCCGTAAAGTTCGTGGTTGAATCTTCTCCTCCATGCCCTGTCTGCGTTTATAGGCCCAAAAATCACGCGCAATATCTTTCTCTCGAACCGACCAAGGGCCTCCTCATCCGCTTTTGATAGTGTCCATGCTTCTGCGCCGTACAACAGGACCGGGATGATAAGGGTCTTATATAGAGTCAACTATGTCGTTCGGGAGAGGGCTCTATTACTCAGTTGCCTCGTGAGCCCAAAGAAACAGCGATTGGCAAGAGTGATTCTGCGTTTGATTTCGGAACTGATGTCGTTGTTCCAGGTCACTGCGGAAACAAGGTAGACGAAGTCCTTAACTACCTCGAACTTATATTTGCCTATACAAACGTTCTGGCCAAGACGTCGGTGATGAGCGTCCATTTTTGATGACAGCAATTGCCTCGTGAGCCCAAGGAAACAGCGATTGGCAAGAGTGATTCTGCGTTTGATTTCGGAACTGATGTCGTTGTTCCAGGTCACTGCGGAGCCAAGGTAGACAAAGTCCTTAACTACCTCGAACTTATATCTGCCTATACAAATGTTCTGGCCAAGACGTCGGCGGTGAGCGTCCTTTTTTGATGGCAGCAATTGCCTCGTGAGCCCAAAGAAACAGCGATTGGCAAGAGTGGTTCTGCGTTTGATTTCGGAACTGATGTCGTTGTTCCAGCTCACTGCGGAGCCAAGGTAGACGAAGTCCTTAACTACCTCGAACTTATACATATCTGCCAATAAAAGCGTTCTGGCCAAGACGTCGGTGGTGAGCGTCCTTTTTTGATGACAGCATATATTTAGTTTTGCCCTCGTTGATCGTCAAACCAATTTTCGTCGCCTCCATCTCAATACTCGCAAACGCCTCATTGACATCTCGCTGCGATCTACCTATTATGTCAACGTCGTCGGCGTATGCAAGGAGTTGCGAGGATTTGAAATAGATTGTGCCTCTTGTATTGGCCAGTGATTTTTGCACAATCAATTCCAATATGATGTTGTAGAAATCACACGACAGCGCATCGCCCTGCCTAAATCCTTTTTTGACATCAAAACCATCGATAAGGTGTTCACCGATTCGGATGGAGCCGCGAGCATTCTCCAAAGTCATCCTGCATAGTCTGACGAGTTTAGCAGGTATGGCAAAGGTAGACATAGCGTTGTATAGCTCGTCTCTAATTACGCTGTCGTATGCGGCTTTGAAGTCGACAAATAGGTGGTGAGTGTCGACTTGTAATTCTTTGGTTTTTTCCAGGATCTGCCGTAGTGTGAAGATTTGGTCGATGGTGGATTTCCCTGGCCCGAATCCGCACTGATAAGAACCTATCAGGTTATTTACAAAAGGCTTCAAGCGTTCACACAAAGCGACAGATTTTGTGGGCGATGTTAAGAAGACATATTACTCTGTAGTTGGCGCAGTCAGAGGGGTCTCCTTTCTTGTGGATCGGGCATATGATGCTGAGACTCAATTCCTCGGACATGCTTTCCTCTGACCATATCTTACAGATGAGCATGTTCCTATCAAGGTCATCATCAGCTGCCTTGAAGAGCTCAGCAAGCAGTCCGTCTGCGCCAGCAGCTTTATTCGACTTGAGTTTCGAAATGGCGATCTTAACTTCGTCGAGGTCAGGGGGACGGAATTCTGCGGTCTTCGTCGATTAGAAATGGATCATTCTGCAAAAGTGGTTTTTCCATATTCTCAGCATCGATTGCGATTCTACTGCTTGGTGTCCGTTCTCATCCCTGCAGGCTTCCGTTCTGGCGGCACGCCTGCAGTAACACCTCTCCAAATCCTCAATCGCGCGCTTCACGAGCTCACGAGATGTTCTTGTTCTTTTATGCAGCGAGGCCTAATATGCATCCTGCTTCGCTGCGTGAATCTTCCTACACTCGTCATCGAACCAGGTGTTTCTTCGCGGTGGAGCCTTGAAACCCAAAACTTCGGATGCAGAGCTTTTCAGGGCTTGTTTGCAAAGGCTCCACTGCTGTTCTATTGATAGTGTGGAGGATTCAGGTGTATTGGAGAGCTTAAGGGAGACGCGATCGGTAAAAGCACGAGCGGTTTCTGGCGATAGTAGCTTTCCGACGTCATAACTTTGTATTCTTACTCTACTCAGCTGCGTTCGTGATATTCCTAGGCGCATCTTGGCTTCTACAAGATAGTGGTCCGAGTCGATGTTATATATATATATATATATGTTGGCGTTACAGTCCATGAAGAACCTGAGCCGAGCTTCTCTCAATCACCCATGTTGTGTGTGATTTCATTTTCACATAGGTGAAAGGGACCTACAGTTTTATTGCCGGTTCCGAACGGCGAATTTCGAGAAGCTTTTCATGACAATTTTACTACAGGGGGTTTTGTCAGAACCCCGCTGAGGAGAAACACCGTGAAAAACACGTTCGATGACATGGCTGTGTCGGGATTCGATCCCGAGTCATCGGCGTCAGAGGCCAACACACTACCCACTGCGCCACGGTGTCGATGTTAGCCCCTCGAAAAGTTCGAACAAAAGAAAGACAAAATATGGTGCTAGAACGACTGAAGATGGTGATGGTAACTGAGAATGATAAAAGACTGCAGACCATGCTGGAAAGACATAAGACAATGCTAGAATGCTAGAGGACGAAACTAGAAGGACTGAAGACGAAGAAAGATTGCAGACCATGCTAGAAAAACTGAAGACGACGCCAGAAAATCTGAAGACGCTGCTAGAAAGACTGAGCACGCTGCTAGAATGATTGAAGCTGATGCTAGAAAGACTGAAGATGATGCTAGAAGACAAGACGGTACTAGAAAGACTAAAGATGGTGCTGAAGATACTGAAGACGCTTCTAGAAAGACTGAGGACGATGCTAGAAAGACTGAAGATGGTTTCAGAAAAGCTGAAAACGATATAAGAATGCAGACCATGCTAAAAGGACCGAAGATGATGCTAGAAAGACTGAAGAGGCTTCTAGAAAGACTAAAGATGAAGCTAGATAGACTGAAGATGCGTCTAGAAAGACTGGGGACGATCCTAGAAAGACTGAAGATGCTGTTTGAAAAACTGAAGATAATGTTAGGAAAACTGAAGACGCTGCTAGAAAGACTGAAGATGATGCTAGAAGACAAGACGGTGCTAGAAAGACTAAAGATGGTGCTGGAGATACTGAAGACGCTTCTAGAAAGACTGAGGACGATGCTAGAAAGACTGAAGATGGTTTCAGAAAAGCTGAAAACGATGTAAGAATGCAGACCATGCTAAAAGGACCGAAGATGATGCTAGAAAGACTGAAGATGAAGCTAGATAGACTGAAGACGCGTCTAGAAAGACTGGGGACGATCCTAGAAAGACTGAAGATGCTGTTTGAAAGACTGAAGATAATGTTAGGAAAACTGAAGACGCTGCTAGAAAGAACGAAGATTATGCTAGAAAACTGAACATGCTGCTAGAAAGACTGAAGACGCTGCTAGAAAGACTGAGGTCTGTGCTAGAAAGACTGAAGACGACGAAAGGACTGCATACCATCCTAGAAAGATCGAAGACAGAACTAGAAAGACTGCAGACTATGCTAGAAAGACGATGCTAAAAAGGCGGAAGACGGTGCTAGAAAGAATGAAGGCGATGATGGAAGGACTGACAACTAACCCAATGAAAAATGGGTCGCAGAGTGGACTCTGGTCAGATTTTCAGAAGTTTCTTCTTCCCAGTATTAGTTGCTTGTCCTAATTGTTGTGTGTGTCGCGACAGAAGTAAGACATTTCTTCAGCATATTGAACGTTCGAATTGTTCAAGCTATTTCCTCTATCGAAACTAAAGTGGCAAAAAAAAAAATCGGAAAGTGAATGAGGATCAAATCAAACGGCCACAGAAGACAGCTCTGATTCCGAAGATGGCTAAAGACGTCGTCTTATTTGTTTCGTAACGTAATTGACAACTGTTGCTTCATTGATCGTCGACACCTTCGCCCAGGAGACTTAGAGGAGATTTTGTACAACTTTCATGGATGCAGTTTTGTTCTAATGGATGATGGGTGAAGGCATCGTGACGTATGTCACAGTCAGGTATGCTCATTTAGCTTTGCCATTTCATCGCGAAAAGACGGCGTGTGAATCGGTGAAGAAATGAGTTTGGTGAACACTTTATCTCTCGTTTTGAGCTGGGGAATTGGTCGCCTAAACCGTGTTACTCTCCATATAGATCACCTGAAACATAGTCAGAGTCATCCTTTGCAGGAAATGGCCCTTAGAAAGTAAATGGCAAGAAAGAAAAGGCAACACAACTAAATAGTTAACACACCTTTAAGGATACTCATAAGTCCCAGGCTGGCAGACAGGGTATTGGAGTGGATACCATTAGGAGCAAGAGTCGCGATCTTCAAACTCAAGCTTGAAAGATCAACTTTGGCTCTGGTGCAGGTGTATGCACCGAATCTAGAGTCAGAGTATGCGACTTTCCTGGATGAAATTGATGCGGCCCTTGATGGGGTGACTTCAATGCCCACGTGGCTGTGGATGTAACGACACGGGGGAGTGTGATTGGGAGGAACGGTGATCCTCATCAAAACGCGAACGGACAGAGGTTGTTGGATTTTTGCTGTGCAGATGGCATGTCCATTATGAACACCTTCAATCCGCACAAAGACAATATACGTGGTATCGTCGAAGTCTTCAACAGAAATCGTTGATAGATTTCTCTGTGGTACCATCGTGGGTGAAACGGATGGTTTGAGACGTTCGTGTGTTGAGAGGGGCCGAACTCTCAACTGACTGCCAAGGCTGTAACCAAGAATGGTTACACGCATACGGTGGGAGAAACTACAAAGCAGGGAGGTGCGGCAACACTTTGCACGACATATGTACATCCGAAAGGTTTGAGCAAATTCCAACTGTCCCGTCGCATGTAGAGGTATAATGGCGACTTTTTTCAACAGCTGTCATTGCCTCTGCACTTAATGTTGGTGGAGAGAAGCGGCTTGGTGTGGCGGCTGGTGGTGGGAAAAGAACTGCGTGGTTTAAAACACCCGGAGTTCAGGAAGCCATCAGAGAGAAGAAGAAGGCCTGGATTCTCTTGGGAGACCCTGCTTCCCGTGATCGGTACACTGTGGCGCGAAGAACTTGCAAATAGGCTGTGCGAGCAGCTAAAGAGTAGTCCTGGAAAGCGACCATAGATCTGCGAAAAGAGTGTTCTGGCAAACCATTCGCCAGCTCAGAGGAAGGAAATTCAACATTATTGAAGGAGTTAAATCCAATGAGGTTGTGCTGCTTTCCAATGAGAGGGGCATCATACGCAGATGGAGCGAACACTTTTCGGAGGTGGCCAATCCGCTGAGGGGGACAGACCTATAGTATTGAGTCGGGCGGAGAACAGTCCCACGGTTGAGGAAATCATTTAAGCGATTGAATCGCTAAAAGTTGGCAAATCCGCCGGTGTGGATGAAGTTCGGCCAGAAATGCTTCAGGCAATGGGTAAAGGGGAAGTATTATGGCTCTCTCGTGTCATTAAGGTGGCCTGGGAATGCGGTGAGACACCTAGCCATTGGCAGACCGTGGTGAATGTCCCTCTTTTCAAAAAGGGTGATACAAAAGAGTGCTCCAACTATAGGGTCATATCTCTTTTAAGTGTCCCCGGTAAAGTCTACGCTAAGGCGTTGGAGGCGCGTTTTAGAGCTATGGTCTAATCCAGGATAGGGGATGAACAGTACGGTTTTCGTTACGGCAAAAGTACAACCGACCAGCTTTTCACTCTAAGAATGGTACTCGGGAAGGCTTGGGAGTACGCTGCTTTGTAGATTTGGAAAAGGCGTATGACCGAGTTCGTCGAGCTAAACTCTGGAGTGTTCTGCAGGAATATGGGATGGATGGTCCTCTGTTGAGGGCCACTCAGTCTCTATACACAAACTGTAGCAGCTGCGTTCGGGTTAACGGTAATAAATCAACACCTTTCACCGTGGGCGTTGGACTTCGCCAAGGGTGCGTCTTGTCACCTCTCCTTTTCATTATATATATGGACTGGATGTTGCAGTGCTGAGGGCGCCATGGCGCAGTGGTTAGTGTGTTGGACTCTGGCGCACGATGAGCGAGTTCGGATCCTGATAACACCAACGCCATCGAATGTTTATTTCGCGACGTTCCTCCTCGGCGGGGTACTGGCAAAACCCACCGTAGTAAACTTGCCATGAAAAAGCTTCTCGACTCACGCCGTTCAGAATCGGCATTAAACTGTAGGCCCCTTTCACCTGTGGTAAAAATAAATCACACACAACACGGGTGATTGAGAGAAGCTTGGCTCTGGTCCTTCACAGCCCAGCGTCACCACCAAAGAAGAAGAAGAAGGATGTTGCTGCAGACGACTTAGTTGTCCTCACATCCTCCCAGACGAAACTCCAGCCCGCGCTAGATAGATTTGAATCCGCATGTGCTAATGCTGGAATGAGGGTTAACGTGGACAAATCTGAGGTTATGGTTATTTCCAGAATACCGGTCCAATGCACTCTACGTGTTAGTGGAGTCCCACTGAAGCAGAAGTTTAAGTATCTCAGGGTCTACTTCACGAGTGATGGGAGGAGTAATACTGAGCTTTCCTGCAGAATTGACCAAGCTGGATCTATCAAGTTTGGAAAATCTGTAACCGGGAAGACCGAGCTTGGTGTCAAAGCCAAGTTAGCGGTTTTTAACTCAGTATTTGTTCCAACTCTCACCTATGGTCATGAAAGTTGGGTATTGACCGAAAGAATAAGATCACGAATACAAGCTGCCGAAATGGGATTTCTTCGTGCTGTTGTGGGAGTTACTCGCCGGGATAAAATGAGAAACAAGGCAGTGCGTAGGGAGCTCATTGTTGAGCAGCTGCTTCTCCGAACGGAAAGGGCTATGCATCGATGGTTTGATTACGTGAGACGAATGCCGCCATCATCACGACTTCCGAAGCTTAGCAGACCCAGGGCGAAGTGGTTGGACCAAGTTCAAAAACTCGCCTGGGTGCGCTTGGGCATAGCGCCTGATGAGTTAGAGTCGATGGCGGAGGATCGAGTGCATTACCCTCGCGAACCTTTTAGTTTAGTCAATAAACAATACCGCTAACATCGACGACTACGTAAGTTGACGTTGGAAAGCTACAATCGCAAGAGACTGCCAGAATCTTTGCCGATCGTGTCTCCTCAAAGCTCTCTCAAAATCCGCCCACAGCAGCACAAACAATAGAGCAGGAATGGGCTCATTGCCAGAGCGCCGTCAGAGATGCTGCCTCAGAAGTGCTGGGTTTCAAACAGCCACCACCTAGAAACCCCTGGTTCGATGAACAATGCGAACAAGCCCATGCAGCAAAACAAGAGGCATATAAAGCCATGCTGCAACGACGGACGAGAGCTGCTCGCGAAATCTATGAGCAGAAGAGAAGAGAGGAACACACGCTTTTCAGAAGAAAGAAGAGAGAGCACGGAAAGCGTCAGATCGAGGGGATGGAGAGATGCTTCCGCAGGAATGACGCCCGTAAGTTTTACAACAAGGTAAAACGAACATGCCATTGCTACAAAGCCAGAGTGGCGGCCTGCAGGGATGAAAATGGAGAACTGGTAGTAGAGTCGCAGTCGATGCTGAGGATTTGGAAAGACCACTTCTGCAGATGATAGACAAGATACCGCTGTCAGGCAGAACGAGCCATTCGCAATGGACCACGAAGTAACAGAATTCAGTCCACCCGACCTAGACGAAGTCAAAATAGCGATATCAAGACTTAAGTCTAATAAAGCCGCTGGCGCAGACGGCCTGTCTGCTGAGCTTTCTAAGGCGGCTGGAGATGAGCTGCTAAGGTGCATGCACCATCTCATTTGCAAGGTATGGTCGGAGGAAAGCATGCCCGACGAATGGAATCTCAGCATCGTTTGCCCGGTCCATAAGAAAGGAGACCCCTATAACTGCGCCAACTATAGGGGAATAAGTCTCCTTAACATCGCATATAAGATCTTCTCTGCCGTATTGTGTGAACGCCTGAAACCGTTTGTGGATAACCTGATCGGCTCTTATCGGTGTGGCTTCAGGCCAGGTAAATCCACAATAGACCAAATATCTACGCTACGGCAGATCTTGGAGAAGACCCAGGAATACCAAATCGACACTCACCACCTTTTCGTCGATTTCAAGGCCGCGTATGACAGCGTATATAGAGACGAGCTGTACAAAGGCATGTCTAGTTTTAACATCCCTGTCAAACTCGTCCGACTGTGCAGGATGACAATGGAGAATTCTCGCTGCTCCATTAAGGTCGGTAATGAGCATACCGAGACCTTTGATGTTAAAAAAGGATTTAGGCAGGGCGACGCGCTGTCGTGCAACTTTTTCAACATCGTGCTTGAAAAGATTGTGCAAGAGTCACTGGCCAACATAAGAGGTACGATCTATTTCAAGTCTACGCAATTGCTTGCGTACGCCGACGATATTGACGTAATTGGACGAAAACAGCAAGACGTCAATGAGGCTTTTGTGAGCATTGAGGTAGAAGCGGCTAAGATGGGTCTCAAGGTTAATGAGGGTAAAACCAAATATCTGCTTTCATCTAAAAGAGACGGACAACACCGACGTATTGGCCAGAACGTCACCATGGGCGGATATAACTTTGAAGTGGTCAAGGAATTCGTCTACCTTGGCTCACTGATTACCAGCGACAACAACACCAGCGCTGAGATAAAACGCAGAATCACTCTTGCCAACCACTGTTTCTTTGGGCTCAAGAGGCAATTGAGAAGTAGAGCCCTCTCTCGGAAAACCAAGGTGACACTATATAAGACCTTGATCATCCCAGTCCTCCTTTACGGCGCAGAGGCTTGGACCTTAACAAAAGCGGATGAAGATGCCTTTGGTCGTTTCGAGAGGAAAATTCTGCGCACTATCTACGGTCCCGTTTGTTCAAACGGTGTATGGAGGAGAAGATATAACGAAGAACTGTACGGGTTGTACAGCGACATCGGCCTGGTACGACGTCTATGGATACAGCGTCTAAGGTGGCTAGGCCATGTAGAGCGCATGGAAGATACAGCTCCGACCCGAAAAGTCTTCGAATCCACTCCGGAAGGAAGTCGCGGCAGAGTACGGCCGCCTCAGCGGTGGCGCACGCAGGTGGAAGGGTACCTCAACCAACTGGGCGTGCGGCACTGGAAACAGCTGGCCAAAGACCGTGCCGGCTGGAGACGCTTGTTGGTTGAGGCCCAGGTTCACCACCGACTGTAGCGCCACCTAAGAAGAAGGAGAGCTAACATCGACGAAGTGTCAACCGTCAAAAATGAAAGAATACCCTGAAGAGCCTTGTTCAGTGAGCTTACGAGCCCCAGAGAAGTATATGTATGTACATGATGCCTATTCCGCAATTTTGGGCAAGTAGTTCTGGCCAAGCCATAACCGAAGCTGTTCGTTGCCATTAGCGAACGACGTTGGCATTGAGTTATGGCACGTTAATGGCGTCACTTTACCATTGCAGCCGTGAAAATTACTTTTCAAATTCAAAACAACCGACTGCGCGTGCACTATTGGCCACGAGATGGCGCCACTCAACTGCATCACCTGCTCCTATCCCTAATCTTACAGAATTACTCACAGGAAGCTAGATCTCATCATGAAAACGCCCAGTTGGTCAATTCATACTTTTATTTGTTTGTTCACACGCACACCGTGCGATTATACTACCAATCGAAATGCAAAAAGAAAAGAAAAAGGAAAATAACGTCAAAATTAAGTCCGCAGTCCGTCTGCCATTAAGTCTGCAAGAGAGCCTCCCCATCGACAACTAGTCCGCCCGACCCACAAGCGGCAGATACCTATTGTACGTAGCCACATTCCGCACAACAGCCGCACACGATATAATACATATCATGCCAGCCGGCATCATTTTTCCCGATCTCGACCATCTCGCACCCATGATTCCGGCGAGAAGCAATGCCGTCCCCAATTGCAAGAGTGGCCTCGGCGGATCTTGCGAGTTTAAATACGCACCAACGCCCAGAATCGTCCCAAATGCCAAACCAGCTCCCAGCGAGGGCACTGAACCTACCCACCCCACCGAAACAAAACAACATGAGTAATACGACAATGCATACGAGTAACGAGCAAATGCACCAAATACCTGCTTTCACGTAACCAACAATCCCGCCCGCTGCCACGGTGGCCGCGTAAATATACCCAATCAAGTCGTTGCCCATTCTACTGCGCAAAACTCCAACAAAATGAATCAATCCGTCCGAGTAGTGATTCGATTTTCCTCAAGATCTTTTATCTGGACGAAGATATGTCGCTGATTTCGAGACGGTCGCGAGTGGGAAATGTCAAAATTGTGTGTGGTCATTGTGTGGCTGATGGGCATGTTTTTTTCGGCCGCGATGTAAACGCAGCGAGCGCGGAACCGGTTTGTTTACAATTATGCGAAGGCTTCTGGGGTTTTGATTCGGTGGAAGGCAGTGGAAGGTGTAATTTGAAGACACAATTTGGAATGCACTTACCGTGAGACTAGGGTGTTGGCATGGATGGTAATGTATTCCGCGGTAATAATTGACGATAAACTCTCTGAAAGCACTGCGGATGACAGACACTGGCCGGCTGTTTCGCGCGCGATTGTACTAGATCACTGGGGTGATGTCAGTGAAATGAGACATCGAAGTCAGGAGTTGTGCTTCTTAAAGATTTTTTTTCCCGTGAACCAATTCGAACAACTGTCATTGTTGGCCAGTTCAACCTTAGAGGGTGGAAAGCAGGGATTATGAATGAGATGGCAATCCGATGGCGTTGATAGGCATTTAGACAGATCACACCTACAAACGCTTTGAGGTTTGACGGCGTCTTGACTCTACACATCGACGCCTTGAGACTAACCCAATGATAAGTTAAAAGCGAGAATAACACGTATAGTATCGGTGTATTACAAAAGCAACAACCAACTATTGCGGTGATCACAGGGCAGGCGTTCGAAGGCTTCCCATCTCTTTATTTATCTCTGGTGGAAAGCCTTAGTATGTCAGTCCTCAGTGGTAACTAGCAGAAGAGAAATAGGAACGAAAAGGTATTCAGCGGCCGAGCACATGTATCGAATACCGGCAGCTTTTAGATTACGTAAATGGGTACCCTATTGACGAGAAGTCAAGGCTCACTTAGCCCTTTTTTTTTTTTGTTTTGGTTGCGCCCAAGGATGTGGAATCTTCAAAAGATACTGGTAACCCGCGTTGCCAGCATGCACGATTCGCGGGATATTATTCTCCTTTTTCCACGCGCGTACGTACTAAACCACACCTCTGCACACTTCAACCACTCTCCCCGCGGGACTGCCGTTAGGTATTACTTCGCGATTTACGCTGTATCTCGAGTAGAAGCCTCTTGGGTTCTTCTTTCTGCTTCGGCTTGCCGCAGCGTTATTTGTGCTGATGCAATGTACGAGCATGTTTGGTTCCAATTTTCCACCGAGTTCATCATATAGGGGACCAAGTTTTCAGGACTCGGAACATTTAGCCTTTGCCTGTCCTGCATAAAGCGACTACAATAGAAAACTGTGTGTTCTGCGTCCTCCTCGGAATTGTAGAAACTTTCGATAGCCACCATGTCCAGACAAAAACTGCGAAAGATGATAATTGCAGTCTCCTGCCGGTCTTGATGTCCATGTTTCGATGATGGGAATGAGCCTGTGCGTCCATCTTCCTTTTGTGGAAGTGTCCCATCTGACTTGCCACATTTCCATGGATTCTGCCCGTTCTTCTGCTTTTATAAGCCTGGTCTGTTGCCGGTCTGGTGTTCGCCTGCGGTATACCCTTTTGAGCTCGTCTGCCAATATATCGATGGGTAGCATTCCTGCTATCACAAACGCTGCGTCATCTGATATGGTTCTGAACCCGCAGATTACTCTTATTGCGCACAGTCGATAGACTGAATCCAATTTCCGCTTTAGTCCTTTTACTGCAAGGGCTTCCGCCCAAATTGGAGCAGCGTAGAGAAGGACTGAGCTGACTACCCGTGAGAGTAGCACTCTGCGTGCATATCCGGGACCGCCTATATTCGGAAGCATTCGCGAAAGAGCTCGTTGTGCGTGTGATGCCTTCTCGCTGGCATACAGTATGTGTTCACTGATGTGTTGTCTAGGATGACTCCTGGATACTTGACTGCTTTCTTGGACCTTATCGCCCGATCTCCGACTAAGAAGCTCGCATATTCCACCTTTTTACGGCTGGTTATAAGCACAGCCTCCGTTTCTTGGGCTGCTAGTTCCAGACCGGCAATTGAGAGCCAATCTTTCACTTTAGCGATAGCTGCGTTCGCGGTAGCCTCTACTTCTTCTATATGCTTAGCCACTGTGACGATGGCAATATCGTCGGCGAAGCCGATGATTCGTACTCCTTCGGGAAGCGCTAGTCGTAGAACGCAATCGTACATGATGTTCCACAGGAGAGGTCCAAGGACTGATCTTTGAGGGACACCCGTTACTTGGTAAAATTTTACGCCTTCATCGGTATTGTACCTTAGCCTCCTGTTGTTAAAGTAGTCGATGACAATCCTTAATAAATAGGATGGGGTACCCATGTCAAATAAAGAATTTTGTATATGCGTCCAGCTAACCGAGTTAAAAGCGGTTAGCTGGGCTCCACTTAGTCTACGAGGAGTCCATTGTGCCCAGTTAACGTTTAACCCGTAGAAACCTAAAAATTACCGGTTGACCTGAACCACCTACATAGGCCGGATATTGGTCCTGTCTGCGAGGAAGGTGAATGGAGAAGAAGACACAACCGCGAACTCTACGAGCTGTACCAAGATGTGGATGTAGTCCGGAAGGCAAGGATCCGTCGACTACACTGGCTCGGCCACATCGAGCGCATGGACATCAACGCTCCAGCTAAGAGGGTCTTCGACTCCGAGCCTCCTGGTTCGAGAAGAAGAGGAAGACCGAACCTCCGGTATAAAGACCAAGTAATCGCGGATGTAAGACATCTTAGTCTTGACAACTGGAAGCAGCGTGCCCGGGACCGTCAAGGATGGAAGGCAGCTCAGGCTCAGATCCTCCATGGATCGCAGGCCTGATAAGTAAGTAAGTAAGTAAGTCTGTGCAGCCCAATGTTACTTACCTCTTCTAGTCCCGAGGGGAAGTGGCTTCCAAGGAATATGTATGTTCCTTGTAGTCGACAGATTTTTGCCTTCCGGAATATATTCACATCTTCGTACAGCTCATGGAGTTCGTGGTTATGTCTTCTCCTCCATTCGCCTTCCTCGCAGACAGGGCCAAATACCCGCCGCAGAGTTCTGGTTTCGAAGGAGCCAAAGATAAGCTCTGCTGTCCTGCTTATCCTCCAGCTTTCGGCTCTATATAGCAACAATGGCAGGATAAGAGTCTAGTAGAGCATAACCTTGTTTCTTCGGGCTAGGGATTTAGCCCTTGACTACCTCGAAATTATACCTGCCGTATAGTGCGCCCTGACCATGACGCCGGTGGTTCGTGTCCTGTTTTGACGACAGAAATTATTTCGTTTTGCCCTCATTTACCGCCAGTCCCATTTAAGCCTCTTCCGCCTCAATGCTTGCAAAGGCCTCAATGACATCTCGCTGACTTCGTCCAACTATGTCAATGTCATCAGCATATGCGATCAGTTGGACAACGAGAGTTCTCTAATGTCACCCTGCACAAACTTACGAGTATGGCAGGGGTGTCAAAACCAGACATGGCGTTGTATAGCTCGTCCCTATGTATGCTATCGTACGCGGCCCTAAAGTCGACAAACAGATGGTGGGTGTCAATTTGGAACTCATTGGTTTTTTCCTGGATCTGCCGCAGTGTGAATAATTGATATCGATGGTGGACTTCCCGGGCCTGAAACCACACCGATATGGACCAATCACTTTATTAAGCTCGGCAGGTAGTCCATCTACTCCAGCAGCTTTGTTGGACAGCATTCCTAACTTCGTCCAGGTCAAGTCCGCTGTGAAAGGATCATTCTGCCTGACAGAAGGATCTTTTCGTCATCGCCGTTATACAGTCTGCAGAAGTAGTCTTTCCAGATTCTTACTGCCTGAACACAATGAGGTCGCGGTCGCTGTCTCCGTCGCCTGTCAAAAGTTAAATGTACGTAAATCCTATAACGTAAACACAATGATGTCGCGGTTGTTGTCTCGGTCGTAGGGTGTGTCGCGCGAGTTGGCAAACTTTTAACTCGGTCGTTCGACATTGTGACAGATGTGTAGAAAAAAAAACAAAACACAAGAAAATTTTCAAATTGGCGGTTGACGGTTCGTTGTAAGTATATGGTCAAAGGTGTTATTTTGTGAAATTTGTTATATTTAAGTCATATTAATTCTTTATTAAAACAGGAAAAATGGAAGAACAATTGATTGAAAGTGTAAAGGAGAGGGAAATTCTGTGGAATCTTTGCCATCCACAATACAAAAAGATGAAAAAGAAGGCACAGGAGTGAGATAAAATATCGCAGATTCTCGGACTTCCAGGTAATCGTTTTTATATGATATTTCTGATGATTTCTCAACAATTTTTTCATTTAGCCGAATTTTTAAGGAAGAAATGGAAGCTGCTCCGAGACAGCTATTTGAGAATAAAGAGACGGACTGTGTCTGGTCAGGCGGCCGATGATCCAGACCGCAATTATTGGAAATATGAAAGTGCTATGGACTTATTTAAGGAGCATATTAAACCAAGACCGTGAGCTATTTTTCAAACAGAACATACAACATATAATGCTTTTTTATGTTGTTTACAGAACAATGTCGAATTATACAGAGCTGGAGATGAGCGGTGAAGAAAGGACTCCGTCGGTACTAACAACGCCATCAACCGTAAGGTCCTCTTTCAGTCCTCTGCCGCTATCTCCACAACTGGGTAGTTCGGACCAGAGCCACCTGACCGACCATTCAGGGCCTTCAACGTCAGGCAGGAAGAGGAAGGCACAGATTTCGGTCGAAAGTACCCTTATTTCCACATTAGAGTGTGTGCAAAGGTTCATAGAAACTTCTGAGCCTGAACAAGCGACGCAACAAAAAGCACAGGATGAGGATGAGCATTTCTGCAGAAGCCTATTGGCAAAGCCTTATACTTTTCCAATAGAAGTACGAAATACGGCAAAATTAGAGATTCTGCGCTATGCGAACGAAGTCAACTGGAAGTTTTGCAAATCATAGACTGAATTTATTTATTTTTTATATTTGAATGTTCCTTATTTTGTCTTACATACATAGGTTAAAACAAAGGCTTGTGAAAGTTCGATTTATTATTTTTATTAAATTCATTTTTTCGTTTTTAATTACTGTTCACATTGTTATTGAATTGAGAAAATACAAAAAAAAAAAAAAAGAATAAAATATGAAGGAAAGTAAAAGAAGTTTTCAATTATTCAATTGGTTGGAAGGCTATTTTGCCTTCGTTGAGAAAATAATTCGTTAAAGTTCTCCTCACGCTGAAGGCTTCGTCTGGTCTATTGTTTGTTCCACATCTGCGAATAGGTAGCAATTCCTTGGCCTCTTGACGCCAAGTACCATAGATGCGTTCTCCATCGGCAGTAAAAGAATCACAATAGTTGCCCGGGCAATACGAGTTGCAGTCATAAAGGTCGCCTGTGATTTTAATAAAATTATGCAAAATCGTGCAGGCAAGCACAACTTTGTCCGCATTTCGTGGGTGGAATTCTATATATTTCCCTAGAATTCGCCAGCGAGCAGCCAAAATGCCGAATGTATTCTCAATTACTCGGCGTGCTCTTGAAAGCCTGAAATTGAATACTTCTTCGGCGTGGTTCAGCAGATTTCCAGGGTAAGGCCGCATTAAATTTTTTCGAAGCGGAAAAGCACAGTCACCAACAAAATAAAGGGGTACTGTTCGCTGAGAATTTGGCAATTTCTTTTCGAGCGGCAGATTGATGTTATTGTCATAAATTTGTTTCCCAATGACAGAGTGACGAAAAATTCCTGCGTCACTTTGGCTACCAAAAGCCCCAACATCAACAGCCGTGAAGGTATAGTTGGCGTCACAAATTGCCATCAAAACAACGCTGAAATACCCCTTGTAATTTATGTATTTTGATCCTGTGTTTGGCGGGAATTTTATTTCGATGTGCTTACCATCGATACTGCCCACGCAATTCGGCATATTCCATCTACTTTTAAACTGCCTGCTGATGTTGATCCAGTCCGGGGCGTTGAGTTCTGGCATGTAGACTGGAGACAGCACTTCCCAAAGAGCTGCGCACACTTCAACAATTATTTTCCGAACAGTAGACACGCCCATCCGGAACGACCAAGCCAAATAGTTGTGAGATACACCTTGAGATAAATACCTGCAAAGAAGTAATAATTATGTTCCAACCAATCACTTTCAAATGAAACACTTACATCAAAGTAACTACCAACCGGCACTCGGGACTAATTGCTTTCCTTATAGATGTTTTCCGCAATGATGGTTTTAATAAATTTGAAAGCAACAAGTACTGCAGTTTCGTCATGCGAGTCGCTTTGAAAAACAAATCGGCATCATGTTGCTATATGAATGCAAACGTTGTTTCAAAAAAGCCTTCGGCTTTTCTGTTTTGTTACAAGGGATGGACCCACCACCTGCGTTTTTTTGTTTTTAGCAATATATTCGCTAAGTACACCACTTGCACAATATTTGTAACGAAACCAATTTTCTTTCGTTCTTCCATTTTATTTTAATTTTTGAGTTTGATTTGAATGAAAACAGCTGTTAAAATGTGACATAGCAAAGCGACCTCATTGTGGGCGAGATTTTGCCAATCGTAGCGACAGCAATGCCGACCGCGACCGACACTGCGACGGAGACAGCGACCGCGACCTCATTGTGTTCAGGCAGTTAGTACCGACTGTGAATCCACTACTAGGTTTCCAGTTTCGTCCCTGCAGGCTTCCGTTCTGGTCTTATATCCCTGGTATGTTTGTTTTATTCGTTCACGCGATAGCATCTCTCCATCTCTTCGATCGCGAGCTTCTCTGCTCATTATGCTCACGAGCAGCTCTCGTCCTTTTGTGCAGCGCCTCTTGATAGGCTAGCTGCTTGGCGTTTGCCCTCCTATACTCGTCGTCAAACCATGGGTTTCTTGTTGGTGGCAGTTTGAAACCCAGTATCTCAGAAGCAGCACTCTCTAAGGCTTGTTGGCGACGGGTCCATTGGTGTTGTACGGTCTGAGCTGGTGTTGGAGAGTTTTCCGAGAGCTTGAGAGAGACGTGATTGGAGTAGGCTATGGCGGTCTCTTGCGATTGTAGCATTGCGACGTCGTATGCCATGGGCTGGTTTATAGTCGTAACCTGTCCATTTCGATGTGGGCTCCTCCGAAAGTTCGTACATCCGGAATATGAGATGCGTGCCTGCCATCAATCGCAATGTGGTCAATCTGGTTGACGGGTGATTGATCCGGAGATCGCCAATTCCCTTTGTGGATGTTGAGATGTGGGAAACGCGTGCTAGCAACTAGAAAAGTTCGCCTCGTTACGAAGTCTATCAGCCTAAATCCATCTTCGGATGTGGTGCTGTGTAAGCTGGTAAGCTGTCGAGCTGCCGGCCTCATATGGTGGCCTGGTAAGCTATCGAGCTGCCGGCCACCTATGCTGCCCTGGTAAGCTGTCGAGCTGTCCGCCACCTGTCCGCCACCTGTGGTGACCTTGCCCAGTTTCGCGTTAAAGTCTCTCAGTACGATTTTAGTATCGTATTTGGGACATTGGACCTATGTTCTATCTAGGAGATTGTAGAAGTCGTCTTTTGTAGCGTCATCCTTGTCCTCGGTAGGGACGTGAGCGCAAATTAGGCTGATGTTGATGAATTTAGCCTTGAGCCTTGATGCGGATTGTTTTAAGGCGTTCGCTTACATGTTGGAAGCTCAAGACTTTTTGCCTAAGCCTACCTTTAATAACAAATCCGCACCCGAATAAGCGTTGCCTCTCCCCTTGTAGCAGTCGCCGTAATAGATGTCACAGTTTCTCATTCGCTTTTTGCCCGGACCATCCCATCGCACTTCCTGGACTCTGGTAATATCTGCCTTATAGCAGTCTGGGGCCTCCGCAAGTTGTTCGGCTGCACGGGGTCTGTTGAGGGACCTTATATTCCCCGTTCAAAGCTTTTGTTTCCTGCCTCTTCATCGGTTAATCCGTCCCTTTTTATACATCTGAGGCTTGTAGGTTTTTTCTAGGTACGGCTTGCCGGGCTTAATCGACACTTATCCTGTTTTGTGACGCAGAAAACCCGCCATTCGCCGTTTTTCGTTCGCGATTTCAAAAAGAAATCCCCAGGTGGCACCACGAGGAGATGGAAATAGGGCTTACTAACAGAGCTGCTAAATGTTCGCCTGCAGTGGCTTCTGCTCGCTATTTTATGGGCCAGCGCATGTTAGGTACGCTACTCTACGAGGCCTTTGTTAGTCGTTTACCACTACGTTCTACAGTCGATGTTATTTGTGGTGCCCGTCTGATCGTCAAAATGCATAAACTGGGGAGTAGTACCAGGGAAATGCTACTCAAGCAAGGTCTCCAGGGTTTCCCTGCGATCGACGGTAAAGGTACCGTCTGATTTACGAGCCCGAGTCCAGTTGTCTGCTCCTCGGATAGGGTTTTATAGAGTCGGGCCGCAGTTGATAGCGAGTCTATGTTCTTGCAGTGTTTCTTCCAAGACATTTCCTTGGATTTCCTCAGTTCGAGGTTATATTTCGTAAGAGCAGATCTATAATCAGTCCAACTATTCTCTCGTCCAGCTCTGTTAAACAGAGATCTCACCTGTTTCCTTGGAGATTCGAGCTGTGCATTCCACCAAGGCACTCACCGCTTGCAGATATGTGCTTATTCTGGGTGTAAAGCTGATCCTAAAAGATGACATAAGTGCTTCGTTGAGTTGATAAGCCGCTTCTTCGATATCACCAATCGACTTGAGAAGAATATGTGTCTTCTTGAGTAGTTATCTCTAACCTAAAATCAACCGCTATCTACCCAGATTCCACTCTTAAAAAATCTCGCACTCCTTGAACACGTCCGCGACCGAAGCAAAATCGAAACGTCGTCGAAATCGGACTAGACGAACTTCGATTTTCGTTGAGTGCGTGTGTCCATTTACCGCGTCGCCATTTGTAATTCAACGCGTGTATTTTTCACTTGCAGAAAATCGGAAACTTTTCTTCATTTTTTTCGTTTTATTTTTTAATAAAATGAGTGATTATTCAACCGTAGCGCCGCCACAATCAAGTTTAAATCAATCGCAGGCATTTGCTGCCGCCCTACAACGCGCAAAACAGGTACTTTCACGTTCGTCCACTCGATGGTGGATTTGTCGCTGAAGAAGAAGAAAAAAAAAAAAAAATTGAAAATTCGGCGTGGAAATAATTGAGCGAAAAAAATTCTTTGCAGATTGCAGCTAAGATCCAACCGACTGGTCAACAACAGCCATCACAGCCACAACAGCAATTGCAGCAAGGCGGTGGCATCGGTGGTGGCGGAGGCGGCGGATATAAGCGCCCTCTAAACGACGACGATTCGGCCGGACCGGATGCAAAGAAATTCTCGAGTCCGGATTCATACAACTCACAACAGGGCGGCGGAAATATGTCTCAGGCGCTAGCACAGGCGGCAGCTGTTGCGGCTCGTTTAGCTGCAACGGCCGGCAACACTACCGAGGAACAGCTAAGGATTCCTGAAAATATAGTTGGCCTCCTGGTTACCGGACGGAACAGTAACGATAATATATCGCATATACAAGCCGAGTCGGGATGCAAGATTCAATTGTCACAGGAATCGGGTAAGTGGCTCATTTGTCTTGCGCAGAGGATGAGACGGTTTTCTGTCGGTGTGTCGTATTATGTAAACGTGGCGCTTTGTCTTGTGTCCCTTTTGCGAACGCGAACGAGAGAGAGAGAGATGGGTTGGCAGCGGTTAGCGTCGTGACACACTTTCGATAAAGGGTGGTCTTGCTTTCGTGTTTGGGAGCCAATTGCAGCCATGAAACTGGGACTTACGCATTATCGTAACCTCGTCATATACCTCTGTGCTCTAGAAATCCTCTCGACACTCTTACTTATCTATCTTTTCCTCTTCCCCAACCAGAACGCACGGTCACAGTGCGAGGAAGTCGTGACGCAGTCACCAAGGGTCGCGATATGATCCAACAAATGGCCACACAGAACGGCGCTGGTGTCGTGGAAATCGTTCTTTCCATCACAATGCCACCACCCGGTCCAACGGGCTATCCACCATATCAGGAAATCATGGTACCCGGCGCTAAAGTCGGTCTGGTCATCGGAAAAGGTGGTGAGACCATCAAAATGCTTCAGGAAAAAACTGGCGCCAAAATGGTGATCATCCAAGACGGTCCCAATCAAGAAGTCATCGTAAGTCAGCACCTTTCCCACACCCAATTCAGCTCCTGTTTCGAACTTCTCTTTTCAATCTCTTAGAAACCACTACGGATCTCAGGCGATCCACAGAAGATCGAACATGCCAAAAACCTCGTCTTCGAATTAATTCAAGACAAAGACACAGCTCGCGTGGGCTATCCGGCACCGAATGGAGCTGGAGGCGAATCAGCTGAAGTCTTCGTGCCGAAAGTCGCAGTTGGCGTAGTCATCGGCAAGGGAGGCGATATGATTAAGAAGATCCAAGGCGAAACCGGATGCAAACTGCAATTCATTCAAGGAAAGAACGACGAGCCCGGTGATAGGCGTTGCATTATCCAAGGTACACGGCAGCAAGTGGACGATGCAAAGCGCATGATCGAAGGGCTCATCGAAAGCGTTATGGTAACGAATTACTTTTAATTGAAATTACATTTCAACGACAATCGTGTGGGAATGGATGAGTGATTTTATTCTATCGTCTGGACTTTGTCCCGAATTTTCTTTTCTCTTTTTCTGTTTTCTTTCCTCGTTTTGTGTCGCTTGATTGTGAACAAAAATTTGTAGAGAAGTCATGCAAACAACAGGAATAACAATCCAACAGCGGCGGGTATTCCTGGCCAACAGGCTGATAACACAAACTCAAACTATGGCTACGGCTATGGGGTGAATCATACACAACAGGCGCCGCGAGAAGAAGTTACCTTCTCTGTACCTGCTTCCAAATGTGGTGTAAGAACTGAAAGAGACGAAGTCACGATGAAGGGGTATGAGCATTGACCACTTACTTTCGGTGTTGATTTCAGATTGTGATTGGTCGCGGAGGTGAGACGATCAAGCTGATTAACCAACAGACTGGCGCGTATTGCGAAATGGACCGTAGCGCGGTTAATCCGCCGTCAGAGAAGATGTTCAAGGCAAAGGGAACACCCGAACAGATCGAACACGCCCGCCAAATGATTTCCGAAAAGATTAACATTGATCTCGTGATATTGTCACGTAAACCGATTGGCAATGCGCCGAATCATCAGAATACGTATAACAACAATGGTATGCAAAGCGATCCAAATGCAGTTGCGTACCAGCAACAATGGGCGGGCTATGCGCATCAAGCGAGCTGGGATCAGTCACAACAACACCAGCAGCAACAACAGATGAATACGATGGCACAGGCTAGTGCCGCAGGTCAGGCGGACTACTCACAGCAATGGATCGAGTACTACAAGTGAGTGGGAGACGAGGTGAATCGATTGAATGGTAGAGAGTATAACTCGGTGTCCTTTTGTTAGGTCGATGGGTATGCATAGGGAGGCGGAGATGATTGAGCAGCAATTGAAGGCCAAACAAGCGATGGCCGGTGTAGGAGCTAATCCTGCCATGCCACAGGCCACACCCCAGATGGCACCACAACCGCAAGTGCAACCGCAGCCACAGCCGCAGGCACAACAGCAAGTACAGCAAGCGCAGGGTCAACAAGCACCCGACTACAGTGCTCAATGGGCAGAGTATTATCGCAGCATCGGCAAGATCGAGGAGGCCGAAGCAATCGAGAAGCAAATTGCTGCTCAAAAGGTTCGTCTTTTGCCTATTTTTTGTTTGCTTCTATATCGTTTTCTTTGGTCGGTGTGCTTTAGGGTGTTTCGTCGAATGGACAAGCCAGTGTCAATGCAAGTGTAAGCGCTCCCACGCAGCCAGCTGCAGCAGCTGCCGCCGCTACACAACAACAAGCGGCCGGAGGATACCCACAGGGTATGACTCCTACACAATACGCGCAGTATTCGCAATATTATGCTGCAGCAGCTGCAGCCGGTCAGCCCGGCGGTTACCCCCAGCAAGCATATCCAGGTTATGGGTACCCCAGTGCGCCACAACCTGCTATGCCTGGTGGTCCTCAACCCAGTGCCGCTGGTCCGCCCGCCCCCCAACAACAACAGCAGCAGCAGCAGCAACACAAGCCGCAAAACAACAAGCCCAATGACAAGAAATAAACGTTCTTTTCGGTTTCTTTTTTTGTTTTTTGTTTTTCGAAGCGGTAAGTCCTACGATACCATCATCCATAGATCACTATCACTCTCTATCTCTCTCTACTCCATTGTTTTATGTTCATTCGTTGTTCTTTCCATTCATTACACACATATTCCCCTCCCTCTTATCACTTAGCCTTAAGTCTATTCAATTTAATGAACTTTCCAACCAACATACCATGATTTCTTGCAGAGGTCTCACGTGTTTTGATGATTTTATATGTGTATGGCGACAAAACAGATACTTATAACCTACTTACGTATAGCAAACTAGATATAATTAAAAGAAAACAAAAATACGAATAGAAATTAACATGTTTACCTAGCATCCTTCATCCGTTCGTTCGACGTTCCCCTACGACCGACCACGATGATGATTGCGTCTTAAGTATAGTCGTAAGGATCCATTACGCCTACGCTGCTATCCACAATTAAACACACTATCTATGTATATCCCTAAGTATCTCCATCTCTAAATCAAATTGATTTGTTTTCAATTAAACAAAAGCAGAAAAAACAAAAAATCAGATTCAAAGAAGGAAACTTGCATTAACCAAACAGATTTTAATCAACCACTATACCTACTATATACTATATATTATGGAATGATTGATGCCGATGATGATGATGATTATTATTAACTCTTATAATAAATATCTAATGTGTACTTGTTGTTTTTGCAATTAAATATTAATAAATCAAATTGTCAGTGCATTAGAGAGACAGACAGTCACAGTCACGATGCTACCGGGTAGACAAAAATTCGAGAAAAGAAAGAAACGCGAAAGCTTGGTGGACACGATGGCGCAGCCAACTCTCGTCTAATCTACTACCACTACTACTTCCTGTTTCTTCCTCCCCGTTCGCGTTCGGCTCGCAGTTGTTTCTTGTCTCAATTCATCTCTAATTAAATACAACACATGTCCAGTCCATGGAGCGAAACTCTTCTCCGCGGCGGCGATGGAATGGAAGGATCTGTCCGGGCCAGGCTATTAGAGACTAGAGACAGCTTGAGCGAGAGTATGTATGTAAGTGATGTGATGAAAAAAAATTGATTTTTTCTTTGTTTCTTATTTTGTTTTTTCGTTTTCCTTATTTATTTCAAATAAATTTGAGTGTTTTTCTCCATTTTTATTGTAAAATATTGGTATTTTGTTTGAAATATTCCATTCGGTCGACCGTTGGAGTGGTCGTTTTCGGCATACATATTGCGGCGTTGCTTAAACTTGTTGTCCGTCTTCGCTGTGTATTTATTTGTGACTCCTCTTATTATCGCTGAGGTGGATAGATTGAGCCAGTTAGGGGGCGTTCAAGTATTACGTAACGCATTTTTTAAAAATTTTATATGTAATTTTGAAATCACGATGGAGTTTTTTGATCTCTGTTCTATATTTTCACTACACAGTTGTAGACTTGACGATTTCAAAAACTTTCTACGTTTGTCACTTGAAACAAATTGTGGATTATGCTCCATGTAAATGATATATGCTGCCAAAGCTGCAATGTCAATGATATTGTAGAAAAGTGCTAAAGGCCACCGATTGGTTCTGCGTTTTACGGTATATTCTCCTATTAGCTTATCCATGTTATCCACTCCACCTTTGGTTTTATTATAATATGAAATAATTTCTGGCTTAGCAGTATCCGTATAACTCTCAATAACTGATGACATATGCATTGATGACAACATTATTACCACTTTATTCTTTTTTGGTACGTAAGAGCACACAGTTGCTACTTTACTATAGGCAAAATTTGAAGAATATATCGCCCTGTCCTTGTGTGCTTGCATATTTGTAGGAAGAAACCGTTTATTTTTTCTCACCGTTCCAACAAGTGTCATGTTCCACGAATTCAAGGGATGAGCCAGTTGAAGAGACGTAAAAAAATTATCTGTTGTTACATTCCATCCAGAATTTTTATATTTATGTAGGAGATCTAATACAACACGTTCTCCGACATTCGTTTGACGATTACCATCACTTGGTTTTCCAGTATATATTTGTCCATTTAGGGGGTAGGAATTATTTGCATCACAAGCCCAGAATATTTTAATGCCATATTTTTCGGGTTTCGACGGCATGTACTGAGTAAAGCGAGTCCTCCCACGGTACCCATATAGCTGTTCGTCAACCGTAATACATTCACGTGGCTTATAATTTCTATTCAAATTTGAAATGAACATTGTCCAAATATCTCGTATAACGGCTGCTTTATCAGCTGACAAACGCTCAGGACGTGTAACATCATTATCAAACCTTATAAAGCGTAACAACAATTTGAACCGATCATGCGACATTGCAGCTCGAAATAATGGTAAGTGATGAGATTTCCACAATTCAGTTAAATGCTCTCTATTGGATCTATGTACTCCACTACAAATTAGAATGCCAAAAAATGCATCCAATTCTTGTTCTGTGAATGGTTTAAATATTTTTTCTTTCGGTCGCTTGCTAAAGTCCGGGTAATTTTCCATCAGGTTATTATTGTATGCTTCAGTAATCTTAGTCCCTTTTCGATTAGTTTCTCGCAAAATTATGTCGCATATTTCATTGGACAAGATATTTTTAAATATTTTCATTGGATTGTAAAGTTTACTGAAAGATGCAGCTCAGCCCCGTTGACGAATAATATTTCGACGACCAGTTTGTGTATTTGGAAGTGGATCAAGCTGCCACGGTGTTCCATCTTTCGCAATAAGAACATTTTCAGATAACTCTCCTTCAAAACTATCATCTGAATCGTAAAGGTCACTCTCATTTTCGATTTCAGCTTCTGGCTCAACATCAGAAACTTCCGATCTGCCCTCGCCAACCAAAGGAATATAATCATATTCATTATCAGAAGAAACAAATTCACCTTCATCACTAGAAGACTCTGCTAGCATCGCCGCTAATTCTGTCGAATTATATCTTCGAACGCGCGGTCTTTGTTTAGAAGTATTCGCTTCAACTGTATGGAGGTACCCGGGTACCTCGTCACTCTGATGAAGTTGTTTTTCCTGTCACTCACATAAGGGTTAATGAAGTTGAGAATGTCTCTCGTAGGAGCTGAGATGATCCCCTTAGGAGGCAGCGCACTCATATGCAGTGCCCTGCAGTTTCTTCTTCCTCAAGACAGATTCGTAACTCAGTTTCAGACTACCTTAAGGTAGCTGACCAGTCTTCTAATATCGACTCTATTAAGTTTAAAAATATTAATAGTGTTTTTTTAGGGGTCGTATAAATCTTTTCGATTGGCAAAGTCAAAAGGGCAGGTGTTGCGGTTTTTCTCACTGCCGCAGAAAGATTCAGGACTTATGTACCTTTCGCTGGAACTTTTCCTTTCGAGATGATCAGCGATTTTATTGCTTTTAGTACCCTTGTGCCCTGGCACCCACCAGAGTTTGATTTTTTTTTTTTTTTTTTTTGGCTAGGTCTTTTAGGGCATCATGGCATTCCCTAACGGATTTGGAGTTCGTGCTATACGAAGTCAGCTCTGCTTGGCTATCATAGAGTATACTTACTTACTTAGGTGGCGCTACAGTCCGTGGTGAACCTGTGCCTCAACCAACAAGCGTCTCCAGCCGGCACGGTCTTTGGCCAGCTGTTTCCAGTGCCGCACGCCCAGTTGGTTGAGGTCCCTTTCCACCTGCGTGCGCCGCCGCTGAGGCGGCCGTCCTCTGCCGCGCCTTCCTTCCGGAGTGGATTCGAAGACTTTTCGGGTCGGAGCTGTATCTTCCATACGCTCTACATGGCCTAGCCACCTTAGACGGTGTATCCGTAGACGTCGTACCAGGCCGATGTCGCTGTACAACCCGTACAGTTCTTCGTTATATCTTCTCCTCCATACACCGTTTGAACAAACGGGACCGTAGATAGTGCGCAGAATTTTCCTCTCGAAACGACCAAGGGCATCTTCATCCGCTTTTGTTAAGGTCCAAGCCTCTGCGCCGTAAAGGAGGACTGGGATGATCAAGGTCTTATATAGTGTCACCTTGGTTTTCCGAGAGAGGGCTCTACTTCTCAATTGCCTCTTGAGCCCAAAGAAACAGCGGTTAACAAGAGTGATTCTGCGTTTTATCTCAGCGCTGGTGTTGTTGTCGCTGGTAATCAGTGAGCCAAGGTAGACGAATTCCTTGACCACTTCAAAGTTATATCCGCCCATGGTGACGTTCTGGCCAATTCGTCGGTGTTGTCCGTCTCTTTTAGATGAAAGCAGATATTTGGTTTTACCCTCATTAACCTTGAGACCCATCTTAGCCGCTTCTACCTCAATGCTCACGAAAGCCTCATTGACGTCTTGCTGTTTTCGTCCAATTACGTCAATATCGTCGGCGTACGCAAGCAATTGTGTAGACTTGAAATAAATCGTACCTCTTGTGTTGGCCAGTGACTCTTGCACGATCTTTTCAAGCACGATGTTGAAAAAGTCACATGACAGCGTGTCGCCCTGCATAAATCCTTTTTTAACATCAAAGGTCTCGGTTTGCTCATTACCGACCTTAATGGAGCAACGAGAATTCTCCATTGTCATCCTGCACAGTCGGACGAGTTTGACAGGGATGTTAAAACTAGACATGGCTTTGTACAGCTCGTCTCTATATACGCTGTCATACGCGGCCTTGAAATCGACGAAAAGGTGGTGAGTGTCGATTTGGTATTCCTGGGTCTTCTCCAAGATCTGCCGTAGCGTAAATATTTGGTCTATTGTGGATTTACCTGGCCTGAAACCACACTGATAAGAGCCGATCAGGTTATCCACAAACGGTTTCAGGCGTTCACACAATACGGCAGAGAAGATCTTATATGCGATGTTAAGGAGACTTATTCCCCTATAGTTGGCGCAGTTATAGGGGTCTCCTTTCTTATGGACCGGGCAAACGATGCTGAGATTCCATTCGTCGGGCATGCTTTCCTCCGACCATACCTTGCAGATGAGATGGTGCATGCACCTTACCAGCTCATCTCCAGCCGCCTTAAAAAGCTCAGCAGACAGGCCGTCTGCGCCAGCGGCTTTATTAGACTTAAGTCTTGATATCGCTATTTTGACTTCGTCTAGGTCGGGTGGACTGAATTCTGTTACTTCGTGGTCCATTGCGAATGGCTCGTTCTGCCTGACAGCGGTATCTTGTCTATCATCGCCGTTATACAGTCTGCAGAAGTGGTCTTTCCAAATCCTCAGCATCAACTGCGACTCTACTACCAGTTCTCCATTTTCATCCCTGCAGGCCGCCACTCTGGTTTTGTAGCCATGGCATTTTCGTTTTACCTTGTTGTAAAACTTACGGGCGTCATTCCTGCGGAAGCATCTCTAATAGAGTATACTGATGGTTATTCCTCTTATGCCAGTCTCTAAGTTTAGATTGGCGGATGTTAGGATGGTTATAATTCAGATTAGAAGATACTGGGACTCATTCGTAGGGTCTTGCTAATCCTCCAATTTGGTCCAAAGATGCCGGCGACAACGCCAGAAATAATTTGGGAGCCATCAGTATACCACCTAAGGCCTTTGACGTTGAACAAGAGATCCCTGGTTTTCCAAGCTGTGCGGTTTGGGATCAATATCTCAAATCTCTTGTCAAAAGGGAAGGTGTGTGGTAATGCGTCTGAGACCGTGGTATTCGTATCCAGCTCAGGAAGCTGTTGCAGGATTGACATGTGACCCATAGGTCTGTTCCCGAGCGAAGAATTCTGATTGCACTACGTAATGCGACCTTTTTAATAAAAAGGTGCAGTGGAGTAAATCCAATTTCTTGAGCTGCAGAAGGGCAGGTTGCGCTGGCAAGTCAGTATGAGAGCCTTTATAGGCTAAGAAGGACATTAGGACATTACAGTATGAACTCACCTTGACAACACTGATTACGGCAATGTGCTTGTGCGTATTTCGTGTTTAAAACACTAACGAATACTGACAACGAGAACAAAATAAAAATGATGAGCAAAAACAGTCGAGGGACTAGCCGTAAGACAAAAACGAAAGGAGTTGCCAACTTCGGAGACTAATTTCCTAGTTTTTTATTTAAATAAAAAAAAAAGTTACATAACGCGTTGTTCGAACCCTCCCCTCCCGCCCTTGTAACGCATCGTAACGTTTTACAAGACCCCCCAAAATTGCGTTACGTAATACTTGAATGCCCCCTTAGGTGTCCATGAAAGTCTTTGTCCACCTACCGTTTTACTTCCCTTTATCATTCCTTGCAGAACCAGTTGATGGAATCTATACTTTTTCGTTACGTTGGTTAGGGTTAGGTTAGTTGGGTGCCCTATTGACATGACGTCACGGCTCACTTAGGCTACTAAGAGTCCATTGTGCCCATTTTGAAGACTAACCCGAGGGGAACCAGTTAGTTACCCGCTGAGCTGAACCTTAGCAGTTTGCTCAGCTTAATGTCTCTTGCCTCCTCTAAACCCGAAAAGAAATAGTCCCCGAGATACGTAAGTCTTTTTCGGGCCAGTGTAGGGCATTCACACAGTAGGTGACGAATGGATTCTATTTCCTCTTCGTCCCTACAGCTTCTGCAAAAATCGTTGTAGGGCTGGCCTAGTCTAGCTGCATGATATGATATCATGCAGTGCCCAGGGAGGGCACCGACTACCAGTCGTATATTCCCTCTACCAACATTTAGCAGACTTTCCGTCCTTTTTTGTCATAGACAGGCCATGTTAACTTGCCGTAACGCATGTATCTAATTGACACCATCGCTTGTTGGCCTTTCCTAGTAGTTCCACCCCTATTTCTCTGAATAGTGTGCTGAGTGGCGTTTTATGCCTCATATGTGATCTGCGAAGTATCTGCGCCTGATCCCAGTCTGGCTAGTTCGTCCGCCTTCTCATTTCCGGAAATATTCACATGCTCTGGTACCCAGCAGATGGTTACCTCATTGACATCCGATATTTCTTCTAGTTTCTCTTTACAGAGTTTTACGAGCTTGGATCTTATCCATGTTGCTTGCAAAGCCTTAATGGCTGCCTGACTGTCAACATAGATTTTGATTCTCTTACCCGAGAAATTCTCCCTAAGAATCAGATCCGCGCCTCTTTTGATTGCAAAGATCTCAGCCTGGAAGACGCTACAGCCATCATCCAGTCTGTAGGAGTGACGCGGTATCCGTTTTTCGTTACGTAAGACGTGTTCTAGGTAATCCACTTTCCTTTTCCTAGCTAATCGTCGCAGCACCTCTTCGTTAGATATTCTGTCTAACCAGGAAATACATACAAAGTATTCTTCTGCTCTTTTAAATGTCCAGGTTTTATTCCCCGTGTAGCATCACCGACCAAATGTAGAATTTTACCATTCTTGCCAGGATTTTTAACCCATCCATGGAGGATCTGAGCCTGAGCTATAATTGCCTTCCATCCTTGACGGTCCCGGGCACGCTGCTTCCAGTTATCAAGATCAAGTTGTCTTGCATCCGCGAATACTTTGTCCTTATACCGGAGGTTCGGTCTTCCTCTTCTTCTCGAACCAGGAGGCTAGGAGTCGAAGACCCTCTTAGCTGGAGCGACGTTGGTGTTCATGTGCTCGATGTGGCCGAGCCAATGTAGTCGACGGTTTTTTGCCTTCTGGATTATATCCACATCTTTGTACAGCTCGTAGAGTTTGCAGTTCTGTCTTCTCCTCCATTCACCTTCATCACAGACCGGACCAAATATCCGGCGCAGAACTTTTTTTTTCGAAACAACCCAAAATCAGCTTGGCCGTCCTGCTTATGCCAGCTTTTGGCTCCGTACATCAAGACTGGCAGTATGAGCGTTTTGTAAAGCACGACTTTGGTTCTTCGAGTGAGCAGTTTTGCCCCAAGTTGTTTGGACAAACCGAAGTAGGAGCGGTTGCCAAGGGCGATTCTAGTTTGTGTAGTTTACGTTTACCCCGAAGTAGACAAGCTCCTTAACCTCCTCGAAATGATAGATGTCAATCGTTATATTTTGTCCAAGGTGGTGAGCGACAGATCGGTTTTTGCTTGACAGCATGTAATTTGTCTTATTCTCGTTGACTTTAAGGCCAACTCGTTTCGCCTGTTCTTCAATCGCCGTGAAAGCTTCTACAACGTCACGTCGAGACCGCGCGATGATGTCAATATCATCTGCGTATCCTAGCAGCTGGACAGACTTGTAGAAGATAGTGTCCTCCCTGTTGACGCCTGCCCGTCGCACTATCTGCTCCACCACTAAATTGAAGAAGTCGCATGACATCGCATCTCCTTGCGGAAATCCCGTGCTTGTTTCAAACGTTCTAGATTACCTAGAACCAAACTCCACGGTGCATCGCGTATTTTTTAACATGGCGCAGCACAGCCGGATCAGTTTTCCTGGGATCCCGAATTTGGCCACCGCATCAAACAATCCTTTGCGATGAATGCTGTCGTATCTTCTTCTTAGTGGGCGCTACAGTTCGGAGTGAACCTGGGCCTCAACCAACATGCCCCTCCAACTAGCACGACCTTTCGCTAGCCTTTTCCATTGCCGCACACCCAGTTGGCTGAGGTCCCTTTCCACCTGTGTGCGCCATCTTAAGTGCGGCCGTCCTCTGCTTCTTCGTCCCTCGGGGTTGGATTCAAAGACTCTCCGGGCTGGAGCTGTGGTGTCCATTCGCTCTACATGGCCCAGCCATCTTAGGCGGTGAATCCGTAGACGCCTGACTAGGCTCATGTCGCTGTACAGCCCGTAAAGTTCGTAGTTGAATCTTCTCCTCCATCCTCCGTCTGCGTTTATGGGCCCAAAAATCACGCGCAAAATCTTTCTCTCGAACCGACCATGGGCCTCCTCATCCGCTTTTGATAGTGTCCATGCTTCTGCGCCGTACAACAGGACCGGGATGATAAGGGTCTTATATAGAGTCAACTTTGCCGTTCGAGAGATGGCTCTATTACTCAATTGTCGCCTGAGCCCAAAGAAACAGCGATTGGTAAGAGTGATTCTGCGTTTGATTTCGGAACTGATGTCGTTGTTCCAAGTCACTGCGGAGCCAACTACCTCGAACTTATACATATCTGCCAATACAAACGTTCTCGCCAAGACGTCGGTGGTGAGCGTCCTTTTTTGATGACAGCATATATTTAGTTTTGCCCTCGTTTACCGTCAAACCAATTTTCGCCGCCTCCATCTCAATACTCGCAAACGCCTCATTGACATCTCGCTACGATCTACCTATTATGTCAATGTCGTCGGCGTATGCAAGGAGTTGCGAGGATTTGAAGTAGATTGTGCCTCTTGTATTGGCCTGTGATTTTTGCACAATCATTTCCAATACGATGTTGAAGAAATCACACGACAGCGCATCGCCCTGCCTAAATCCTTTTTTGACATCAAAACTATCGATGAGGTGCTCACCGATTCGGATGGAGCAGCGAGCATTTTCCAAGGTCATCCTGCATAGTCTGACGAGCTTCGCAGGGATGTCAAAAGTAAACATGGCGTTACATAGCTCGTCTCTAATTACGCTGTCGTATGCGGCCTTGAAGTCGACGAATAGATGGTGCGTATCGACTTGAAACTCATTGGTTTTCTCCAGGATCTGCCGTAGTGTGAAGATTTGATCGATGGTGGACTTCCCTGGCCTGAAGCCACACTGATAAGGACCTATCAGCTTGTTTACGAATGGCTTCAGGCGTTAACACAAAACGGCAGCGAAGATCTTGTATGCGACATTAAGGAGACTTATTCCTCTATAGTTGGTGCAGTCAAAGAGATCTCCTTTTTTGTGGATCGGGCAAACAATGCTGAGACTCCATTCCTCGGGCATGCTTTCCTCTGACCATATCTTACAGATGAGCCGGTGCATGCTCCTAACCAGCTCACCCCCAGCCGCTTTGAAGAGCTCAGCAGACAGTCCATCTGCGCCAGCAGCTTTATTCGACTTGAGTTTCGACATGGCAATCTCAACTTCGTCGAGGTCAGGGAGACGGAATTCTCTGCGATCTTCGTCGTTAAAAAATGGATCATTCTGCCTGACGGCGGTATGTTGGTTGTCATCGCCGTTATACAGTCTGCAGAAGTGGTTTTTCCAAATTCTCAGCATCGACTGCGATTCTACTACTAGGTGTCCGTTCTCATCCTTACAGGCCTCCGTTCGGGCTTTATAGCCTTGAGACATTCGTTTTATCCGCTGATAAAATCTTCGAACGTCGTGCCTGCAATAGCACCTCTCCAAGTTTTCAATCGCCCGCTTCTCGTGCTCTTTCTTTTTTCTCTTGAGAAGCTTATGTTCCTCCCTTCTCTTAAGCTCGTAGAGCTCACGAGCCGCTCTTGTTTTTTTGTGTAGTGAGGCTTTGTATGCCTCCTGCTTTTCCGCATGAATCCTTCTACACTCGTCATCGAACCAGGTGTTTCGTCGTGTTGGAGCTTTAAGGCCCAGCACTTCCGTTGCTGTGCTCTTCAGGGCTTGTTTGCACAGGCTCCATTGTTGCTCTACTGACTGAGTGGAGGATTGAGGTGTATCGGAGAGCTTAAGGGAGACGCGGTTGGCAAAAGCACTGGCGATCTCCGGCGATAGTAGCTTTCCGACGTCATAGCTTGGTGTTCTAACTCTACTCCGCGGTGTTCATGTTATGCGCTGACGTATCTTGGCTACTACAAGATAGTGGTCTGAATCGATGTTCGCTCCTCGGAAAGTGCGAACATCAAGAATAGTGGAGGAGTGTCTGACGTCAATCGCGATGTGGTCAATCTGGTTGGTGACTGATTGATCTGGCGACCGCCAGGTGCCTTTGTGTATATCGAGGTGGGAAAATCGTGTGCTGGCTACAAGAAGATTTCGCCCCGTGGCAAGGTCAATCAGCCTATGTCCGTTATCGGATGTGGTGTCATGTAGGCTGTGTTTGCCGATGACCCGCTCAAAGATGCTTTCTAGGAGATCAAAGAAATCATCTTTGATTGAGTCATCCTTGTCTTCCGTGGGGGCATGGACGCATATGAGGCTGATGTTACAGAAATTTGCCTTGATGCGGATCGTTATGAGGCGTTCACTCACATACTGGAAACTTAGGAATTTATGTCTTAGTCCACCTCTGACAACAAATCCGCATCCAAATAGTCTCTGTCCTCTCTCCCTATAGCAGTCACCGTAGTTAATGTCGCACTTTTTCATCCACTTTTTACCCGGTCCATTCCATCGCATTTCCTGGATGGCGGTTATGTCCGCTTTATAGCGGTCTAGGGCGTCCGCAAGTTGTTCGGCCGCACGTGGTCTGTTTAGGGACCTAACATTCCACGTACAGAACCGAAGGTCCTTGTTTGTTTTTTGTTTTCTTATAGGGTCGTCAACATAGATCCGTTCCGTTTTATTATCCGAGGCTGTTTTGTGTTTCTGAGCAATTAGTGGTTTTACGGTTATGGTTCGCTAGACCATCGTTGTAACCAATACATATCTTATTTTAACAAAATGTGAGCAAAATCAATCTTCGTAAGCAATATGTCGTTGTAAACGATTTGTTATTGAATGGGATTATAGTGTAGCTCAGCCAGGACCTATGGATTGGGTCGTTATGACCAATACGTCATTGTAGGCGATGTTGACTGTTTTTAAAAAAAGAAAAAAAAAAAAAAAAAAACCCGCGATGCATTTTTAACGCGAATCTTTTAAAAAAAAAATTAAATCGAATGTTGGTTATGCATGACAAGTACAATATTTAAGCAACGCCTCAATGGATTTTTTTTATGTTTTTTGCTAGGTTTTCGGTTTTATTCATTTTAATAAAATATTTTTTATAATTAAATTTAAAATCGCCATTTTAGTTAGGTTAATATAAAACTAAAAATCTAAAAAGCTAGGGATTTTGTATGACAGAAATAAATATATTCATAAATCACTAAATAATATATAGAATATTATATAACAAAAAGGTAAGATGACGATACGTACATATGTGAGCAACAAAAAATAAAAGTTTATAACAAAATGGCAACACGCAAAAACAAAAATTAAAAATATATTTGTAAACAGAATTATTGTAAACAATATTATCTCCACAATATATTTAATCAAACTTATTGCAATTATGTATATTAATAACAAGATACAAAAAAAAAAAAAAAAAAAAATATGAACCAAAATATGGATAAAAAACAAAAACAAAAAAGTATTTAAATGGTTTTTGGTCGTGACCGAAAATTGCATTTTTTTTTTGTTCCTTTTTGCTGTTGTGTTTCTTTATTTTATTTCTTTCTTTAAAGATGATTGGGGGGGGTCGCCTTGTAGAGTCTGATTTTCGCTTACCACTCTTCTCTAAGCATCTTGAGAGCAAGTAAGATGGGCAAAAGTATAAAAATGTGTTTTTGTTTATATGTAAAACTTAATATGTATGGTATGAGTATATTTATAAAGGGTCACAAGTGTCAGGCATTAGGGTGCTTGGTAAGGTTTTTATAAAAGAGACTACACTATACATGAAAAAAAGCATTATATTTCAAAAAACCAAATAGATCTAAATTATATGATTTACATTTTGTGAATGATGATGAAAAGAAAATATCTAACACTATTTCCAGAGAGGGAAAAAAAGGATTAAAAATTGTAGGAGAGAGATTGGTTGGTTGGTTGTAGATTTGAGATCAGGTTCTCCTTCGGGTACGTATCACAAATTGCAATTGAAAAAGTACATTGTCTGCTATTCCTTGATACATATATATTTATTTAATATTTGCTCTCAAAACATATAAACAAATTGAATTCAAATTCGACTATAATCACTGAATATTGATAGTTTACCTCTCTATATGTGTCTTTCCATATTTAGCCCCAGTTTGGCGGTTTGTGAAGCTTGAGCTCTATTACATTATTAGTCTCTCACTCTCCAAACGTGCGTTCATGTGTGTGTATAGATAATGTGTGTCAGGCAATGAATTGATGCGCCTCTGGACGAAAACGAAACGTAATTTTTTCTTAATTATTCTTGCGAATAAATCAATAAATTAAATTGAATTTTTACTAAACTTAAAAATATTTCTTAAATATTCTACTATATACATAAATGCTATATTTTCAATATTCTTGTTCTTTTTTTTTTTTCGTTATATTTTTCTTTAATTTTTATTTTTTCATATATATACAGTGGTGTGCAAAAGTGCAAAATAATAGGTGTAAGAGTTGTCTTTCATATAAATGTAATTTTTCTCAGAAGAAAACTGTGAAATATTCAAGGAAACGGTTATTTTGTATTTTGTATTTGTATTCTTCGTTCACATAAGATTATAACAAAAGTACATCTTTTATATAAAGTGAAGAAGCTGGGGTGTATGTATAGTTAGTTTAGTTGACTATTTATTTGACAGAAAACAAAGTATTGTAACAATAGGTAATTCTTAGTCTATATGGTTTGGCTTAGGCCGTCTACCAGGTTGACATTTAAAATATACATTTTTTTTAAAAGTTTTCTTCCATAATGCATTTTCTATAACGAAGTGCGCTTGTTGTGTATTTGTGCAATAGGTCCCAGCCTCGGTCACCATTTAAGATGTCTATCACTTCTTCAAGCGAAAGTACCTGCGCTCCAAAGAATTTGCATCTAAATTCCTTGAGAATGGGGCTTATAGCGATGAAGTGGAATATGTTCTCTCGTTCTTGGAGGTTGCAAAGGTTACACAAAAGAGGTAGTTCTGGGCGGTGCGGTCTAAAGTTTAAACTTATCAGCTCGCCTCTGATTTTAAAGATGTTGCCTGTCATATCCGTTGAGTAGCCTGCCATGAAATACGTCCTGTCTCCTAAACTGTAGTTCAATTTGCTGTAGTATGGCCTGTATTGCGATGACTGGGCTTCATCCACAAATTGCTTGTAGATTTTGTGCCCTGTTTTCTCCAATAGTGCGTAGAACTTATGTCTTAGGTGGGTCTGCTGATCATTTGGCATAACTGTAAGGTTAAAGTCACTTTGCGCTGCTAGGTTTTCCCATTCTTGGACACATTTTCCTTTGCTTTGGTAACCTTTCTTGATTCATTCCCATGACTCTTACCACATAGTCAAAACGGAGTTTGAGGGTTTCCAAAAATAGGGGCGCTACTCCAGTTTCCAGGTGAAGCATGTAGTTGGGCGAAGCACTCGGTAGTTTTAGAACTCGTTTGAGGAAGTAGCGAAGAAAATTTTCGACTGCTTCAAATGAAGAATATCCCCATACTTGTGCATGATACTGCGGTGGCACGAAATATTTTCTGTTTCGAGTAGTGGCTGATGTTTTTATTGTTGGTACAACTACCCCAAACGGAACACATAGCTCTTTTCGCTTCTGCTAATTTACATTGCAGGTGTTTGTTCATATTCAAATTAGGCGTAATCAAGACACCAAGATACTTATATTCCCTCACAATTTCAATAAGCTCGCCCTGAAACTTCCACTTTTCACTCCGGGAGTATCTACCTCCACCATCTCTGAATATCATCATCTTTGATTTCGCTAAGTTGACCGTGAGATTTGTATGTATATAAATTGACATTACTTATAGTTACAACTAAGACGGTTTATTATGGGAGGAGATGAGAGAAAAAGGAAAATGGAAGGAAGAAGGATAATGATAATGATGCTGAGCGAGTTACTGAGTCTGATTGTAGTTTGACGTTAAAAGTAGTCGGCATAGTATTGAAATACTTTTTTTTCTGAAAGTGCTTGTGTTGCTGGTACGCTTTATTTCAAGGGGCAATAGATTCCAAAGTTGAATCGCGGTGACAAAAAATTGACGAGAGGTGTTAAGGTATTTACATCTGGGAACGATGAGTTTCATAGTTCTTTGATTTCTTGGAAAATTAATTTTTTCAAAAAGGTACTCGGGTTCTCTGGTGGTCAGAATTCGGTTCGGTTCTAAAGTTCATCAAGCCCGTTAACGAATACCCAGCTATTTGTTTTGTGAAATTGGAGATATGCTCATATCTGCTAACACCAAATATATACCTCGCGCAGCTGTTATAAGCTACTGTCAGTTTTCTTTTGGACTCATGATCCATGTTAGAAAATATTTCACAACCGTATGTTAAAATGGGCAAAATAAATGATTTGACTAGTTTTAGCTTTATATTCGTTGGGCGATAATTTGCGGATGGGCTGAGTCCACGTAGGGCACCATATAATTTAGACACAATCTTATTAATATGTACATTCCATTTGAGATTTTGATTAAAATGGATTCCGAGGTTTTTAACGCTATCTACATATTCAATGGGATCAACATTTAGACACAACTGCGGGAAGGTTTCGGTGGTTCTGTGGCCAGTTATGATCATAGCTTTGGTTTTGGAGGAGTTGAGATTAAGGCGATTTTCTAAAGACCATTCGTATATATTGTTCAGCTCTCTATTCATTTTACTTATGGCCAAGGTTTTGTCTGATTTTGGAAACAGGGAGTATATCTGTACATCATCAGCGTAAATGTGATGTACACATGTTGTTATACGTTCGGAGATGTCATTGATAAAACACGTGAATAATAGTGGTCCAAGTACGGATCCCTGGGGAACACCGGAAGGAGCAAGACGAGAGGATGAACATTTATTATTGTGGGATACATATTGTGAGCGGTTGAAAAGGTATGAACTGATAAGATTGCACAAGGAATTTTCGAACGAAAATTGTGTTTCGGGTTTTTTTTTTTTATAAGTATTTTGTGGTTTACAGAATCAAATGCCTTTGAGAAGTCTAAGAACACCGTCAGTCCCAAGAGGTTGTTGTCCATGTCGATACGTAGGTCATCACATACTTTTAGTAAGGCTGTGGTGCAGTTATGTTTGGAACGGAAGCCCGACTGGTATTTGGTGATCAGCTTTTTTTCGTTTAAATAGGTATTAATTTGGTTGCTTATTATCGTCTCAAAGGCTTTACTTAAGAAAGGAAGTATTGCTATTGGACGATATTCCGAATTGTTTTGATGGTGTGAGGGTTTAGGTATGGGCACGACCTTTGCAGTTTTCCAATTTTCGGGAAAAGCAGAAGTGGTTATGATGGTGTTAAAGATGTATGTGATTTGATGGATGATGGTTGGGAGTAGAATTTTTATGAATTGTGGGTCAATGTCGTCGGCACCGATTGCTTTAGATTTAATACCGAGAATGGCTTTTCCAACATCTGTTTCATCAACTCGAGAGAGAGAAAAAGTCCCTTCACGATTTTCCTCAGATGAGAAAGGTTATAATACACTTAACTGTAAATTTTGATTCGGGTTGTAGTCTTTTAGTGAAAGGTGTCGCCTTTTTTTTATTGTTCCTTGCTCATTCTTGTGTATGGACGCGAAAGTTGGGTGTGCAAAATAATATAGTAGGGGAGCCCAAGCGGGGACTTCGCGCGTCAGAAAATTATATGGGGAGAAAGCTTGCACCCTGTAATGTACCCCTACCAAATATGAACCCTTAATATAGGGGGGTGCGTTGAGGGCAGCCCGTCAGATTAGTAAAAAAAAATCGATCCTCGGAAAAACTCGAGCGCGTCAGATTAAGAACAGGTAAGTTAAGTACATCCTGAAAAGTGTATGTTTCAATAATCTGACAATTTGAGCGTGGCATAGGGAAATGGGGGAGTCGCAAAGTTGTAAAAAAAAAAAACGCGTCATCTCGAAATACTCGAGCGCGATTAAATTTTTTTTTTTTTTATTTTGAAGGGAATTCTATCAGGATTACGAAAAACATATAATCTGACGGTTTTCATGGGGCGATATAGCTAAAACCATCGATAAAGCATGAGCGTACAGATGCTGATATCTATGTATTCCCCACTCCACGCCTCTCGTTCCTTCAAACTCTTTCCCAGTGTCTAACATTCAAAGTTTTTTAAATTGTCAGAATAACAATACTCCTTTACATAATGGTCAGATTATCATTTAGGGTGACTCTGACATCGAGTTGAACCCACAGTAGAAAAATCTGATGCGCTCGAGTATTTCAAGTTAACGGTTTTTTTTAACATTTTCAAAAATCAGTCATGAGTGCATGCCACGTCCAAATCGTCAGTTTTTTAAATCGAACACTGTTTTGAGTTCACTAAACGTCCCCTTTCAATATCTGACACGCTCGAATAACTTTTTACCGCTCTTCTCAGCCACCCACCACTATCTAATCGTCAGATCAATATCTATCGGTTATCAGAAAGACGAAGCGCGTATACTCTATTAATATCTGACGCGCTCGAGTATTTCCATGTGACTGTTTTACATGCTCTTTTCCCCACTAAAGTGGAAAACTTAACATAAAATTTTTCGTTTGAGAACCTAATCTTCACAAGCCAATAGGTCCCCATGACGCTCTAGTAACTGAAAATTTAGCATCCCGGGCTCCCCTACTAATAGGTCTATTGTTGTTGGGCGTTATTTATTCTAGTGGATTAGTAAGAATCTTAAGTATTTCAGCCTAATATTAAGCTTCGATAATTTCTTTATAAGAAATTCTTCAATTTGTACCTGTAAAGAGCGAAACGAATTACAAATGGGACGTAAGGCACATTGCGCCGAGGAAGTCAGGAAGCTCATAAAATCTTTGCGACAAGATGGTAAAACTTACAGATACATTGTGGAAACTGTTGGGTGTTCACAAAATATGGTCACTAATGCTTTTAAATGGCGCCAAACGAAAGAAACCAGAGGCAGAACACGAAAAACCACCCAACACACCGATCGTCAAATTGGAAGGATGGTAAAAATAAGACCGTTTGCCACTTCTGCAGAAATAAAGAGAGACCTGGAGTTGGATGTCAATGCGTCAACCATTAGAAGAAGGTTAGTAGCCAACAAATTACCTTCCAGAAGTTCACGGAAGTGTCCATTATTGAGCAAGCGAAACGTTCAAAGGATTAAAAAGTTTGCGCAAGAACATCTCAATTGGCCAAAAGAAAAATGGCGAAATATTCTATGGTCAGATGAGTCCAAAATGAATTTATTTGGTGCAGATTGCGGAAAGAAACATGTAAGGAGACCAACGGGTAAAGAATATTCACCTAAATTCACCTTAAAAACAGTAAAACATGGAGGTGGAAATTTTATGGTTTGCGGTTGTTTCTCCTGGTACGGCGTTGGTCCAATCTTCTGGATCAAAAACATAATGAATGCCGTAGATTACAGCAATATTTTAGAGAACGTAATGCTACCTTATGCCGAAAAAGAGATGCCATTACGTTGGACTTTTCAACAGGATAACGACCCTAAACATACTTCAAAGGTGGTAAAGGTTTTTTTTTTTTTGACACAAAAAAGATTGACCTTATGGAATGGCCTGCGCAATCCCCAGACTTTAACCCCATAGAGAACTTATGGGCACTTGGGAATTCCAGGCATAAAAACAAGGAGGAATTTGGGGAAATCGGTGTGAGTCGCGTGGGAATGAATCGATACCTGTGGAAAGGTGCCAAAAACTGGTTGATTCCATGCCAAGGAGATGTCAAACGGTGAAAAATAATAACGGGTTTGCAACCAAATATTGATGCACAGTACATACAACTACATATTCAAATTTATTCGTTTGAAACTACCATGTTTTTAGGGTTTCGTACCCAAATGTAGAACGGAACCCTGTTACTAAGACTTCGCTGTCCGTCCGTCTGTCACCAGGCTGTATCTCATGAACCGTGATAGTTAGAGAGTTGAAATTTTCACAGATGATGTATTTATTGTTGCCGCTACGACGACAAATACTAAAAACAGAACAAAATGAATATTTAACGGGGGCTCCCATACAACAGACATGATTTTCATCCAAAAAATCCTGCCTGCAACCAAGATCTGTCATTTGATGAGGTAACATACATAGTCTCTTTCATATGTATTTATACAGGGTGCGCCGCGAGCAGTGTGCCAAAAAGCTAGAGCGTGTAGGTCTGGTCAAGACAAGAAAAAATTCGTATGGGAGGGGGGGTCTATTCCCCCCCATTTAGCCATGAGGGGCAATTTTCTAAAAAGTTGGCTTAAATTGAAAAAAAAAATATTCAAAATCAACGGTTACACCCACAATGCCGTGATATACTTTTTTGTAAAGCTAGAAACCTCTTCTTTCATCATGTTTTTAAACCAAGCTGTTTTAGGGAACAGTTTTTGAGAAATTAATTTTCAAACTCAAAATTTTGAAAAAAAAAAAACTGGAAAAAAATTATATCGAACTAATTTTTTTCAAAATTGTATGTAGTTAAGTACTAATTTTTTTTTTCAATAATTCAATTCTCTTATTAGTTTTTAGTTAAAAACAGAAAACCGGATGCAAAAATGTCTTGTAGTTTTTGAGAAATTAAAGAAAAACCCAAACCACTCTTTTCTAAGAAAAACTTTTTTTTTTGGTTTTAACGCGGCTGGACTTGTAGGCAAATTAATGTACGAAACATCTGGGCACTTCAAGCGTAATAGCTATCCTCCTTGTACTAAGGGAGGAATTACCTCGGACCAAATCCAACATTCTTTCAAGGTTGCTGATACATCTGTAATTGATCTTTCGCTTCTTCGATGCTCTAGCACTCCGTGCTCTCGCAGACGTCGGTGGATTCTTGAGAACATGCTACGACTAGGACACCTCCGATTGGGATATCTTTCAGCGTTGAGTCTTTCGGCTCCCCGATCTCGACCATCAGCTAAACCATAGCAGAAGTGCATGTCCGTTAATTCTTCTCGAGAGTATAAGTTTGACATCGTAATGTATTGATGAGTTAACATCCAATATGGAAATGTTTTCTTATTAAAAATGCGATGCCTTTTATTTACATTTGGGTTGCAAATATTTTGTTTTTCAATAAAGAAAAATTGCGGTTTTATTGTCTTAAGGTCCTAGCGAGTAAAACCCATCGGCGGCGGGCGGACCCAGACGAAATTGCCAGGTCAGTTTTCAGGCGCTATCAATAAAAAAAATGGATTAATCCAGGGCTAATCCAATACTGTGTCACTTAATTGTATCCTCATACAACTCCGAATTATTTAAAAATAATAAAAATGAGGTCAATGTTTCATTCATCCTCTGCGTATGCAATACCAAAGTGCTTGAAAGAATTACTACGGACTATAACCAACGCGGAATTTGGTCGGCTCTCGTCCTATCTAGGTCTAGGACAACCACCCCTGAGAGAAGTGAACGAACATCAACGACCCCAACCACTGCACTCCGTTCAGGTTGTGTGTGTCAACACATCATAAGAGAATATAAAAACCGGCCAAGTGCGAGTCGGACTCGCGCACGAAGGGTTCCGTACTATTATGTATAACAACGGCAAAAAAAGCATGTCTGTTGTATGGGAGCCCCATTTATACATATATTTATTATATTTTGTCTAAGTATTTGTTGTTAAAGCAGCAACAGAAATACATAATCATAATTATTCTCACTTTTCGGATAGTTAAAATCTAGAATGTTGTAATTTTTAGAAAATACTCATTTTTTGAGTGATTGCCAATTTGGGTTTAGACGTGGTAAATCGACTGAAACTGCTTTATTGAAATTAACTGGTGAAATATATAATAGTCTAAACACTTCTCAAATACCAACAACATTATTTGTTGATATCAGTAAGGTCTTTGATATGGTTAATCATTGCTACTCGATAAACTTTACAAAGCGGGTTTCAGAGGCTCCATTTATTAATGGTTTTCTTCTTATTTATCCAACCGTTATCAAGTTGTGAAAATTAGGAATGTTTACAGTTCTATAGACTTCTTAAATATGGGTGTTCCCCAAGGAGCAGTATTGGGCCCAATCCTTTTTCTAATTTATGTAAATTCGTTTTTCTTACAACCTCTTAAAGGCAAAATTTACAACCTTTTCCACTCAAACACTAACCATGTCCGGACCTGAATGCATACATACACATGTATGACATTCGTTCACGAAATTCGGTGCGGGCATTATATTCTTTCATTTCTTTTCTTCATTTCAGTTCAAGTGTGCTGTACAGTGTACACCAACTGCTCGAGCTTTATCGCCACATCTCCATACTTTTGGGTTTCTTGAAAACTACGGGGTATAACTCATACCGTATGAGAAGCATGTTCGATGCATCCATGTTTTATTTTTTTTCGTTTTGTACATATGTGATTGATGAATAAGGGTTGAATGGAACTATGGAACTATTTTCGTTCAATTTGCGGAACGAGAGGACATGTGTCCGAGAGAGGACATAGTTCCGTGAACTATACATGTCCGGAACTACCCAACTCAACTTCGTAATGTACATATGAATGTATACTTATACATAGCGTACAGATGTGTGAGTGTATGCACGTATGTGATGCGTATGCACGTATGTACGTATCGGTTCGTATGTGTGCAAGATCGCTTGCTCCTCTTGCTCACTTGCTCCTCTCCACCTGCCGCGACGTTGCGCGAAAGGGATGCTAGGCCAGCTGCGAGGACTGGTCGTGAGCAATGGCGCCACGCGATTGCCCTCACGCCGACTTACCCGCAGCAAGAATCGCGAATTTGCTACGAAACTCGCTAAATATACCATGCAAAAGATAAAAAAACACCGTAATCGTTTCCAATTCAATTCGTCACAAATTTAATTTCCTTAACCTAACTTAATCTAGGTTTACAATTATTCCCTAAAACTACCCTTCACCGTATGTCAATAAAAAAAGTCGAAATAAATAAAAAAAATATATGTAAAATAAAAAAAAAAAAGGAATTCACTGTTCAAAATTGAGTATTCGAACAGTCGTACTGAAACTCCCCTGACCAACGACTTAGCCCGCATCACCAATCGTGACACGCAAATTTGTGATTTCAATACCTTATACAACGAACGTGATATCCGCGACCAACGTAGGCAATAGGACACACGGTACGGCCGCGTACCGGGAACTGCTTAAAACCGTACCGGAGTTCTTCCCCGAAGATCACTCACCGAGTACTTCGCCGAAGATTTCTCCCCGAGATCTTCGCCCACTCTCCATCATGTGCTACTAGGAACAAAAAAAAAAATCAAGATGCTGACCTTCCGCGGGCTGAACTCCACTCGTTCGCGTGTCAAGTGCTGATCTTACCCTCAGGCTATCCGCTTTCTCTGAGTTTGATTTCCCAAAATGGATATCTACGAGCCGCTCACAAATGGGAACTGACCGAAAGATGACAACGAAAACCTTTCGAAACAATTTATTATTGGTTGTTTGTAATTATGTATATGTATAATTAATTATGTTCTGTTTTTAGTATTTGTCGTGGTAGCGGCAACAGAAATACATCATCTGTGAAAATTTCAACTGTCTAACTATCACGGTTCATGAGATACAGCCTGGTGACAGACGGACGGACGGACGGACGGTCAGCGAAGTCTTAGTAATAGGGTTCCGTTTTACCTTTGGGTACGGAACCCTAAAAACTCTTGAACCTGCGCGAGTCTCTAAAAAAAAAAAAAAAAAACACATTAATTTGCCTACAAGTCCAGCCGCGTTAAAACCAAAAAAAAAAGGGTTTTTCTTAGAAAAAAGTGGTTTGGGTTTTTCTTTAATTTCTCAAAAACTACAAGACATTTTTGCATCCGGTTTTCTGTTTTTAACTAAAAACTAATAAGAGAATTGAATTATTGAAAAAAAAAAAATGAATGCTTAACTACATACAATTTTGAAAAACATTAGTTCGATATATTTTTTTCCAGTTTTTTTTTTTCAAAATTTTGAGTTTGAAAATTAATTTCTCAAAAACCATTCCTTAAAACAGCTTGGTTTAAAAACATGATGAAAGAAGAGGTTTCTAGCTTTGCAAAAAAGTATATCACGGCATTGTGGATGTAACCGTTGATTTTGAATATTTTTTTTTTTTTTTTTTCAATTTAAGCCAACTTTTTAGAAAATTGCCCCTCCCGGCTAAATGGGGGGGAATAGACCCCCCCTCCCATACGATTTTTTTCTTGTCTTGACCAGACCTACACGCTCTAGCTTTCTGGCACACTGCTTGCGGCGCACCCTGTATATACAGATGGTACGGAACCCTTCGTGCGCGAGTCCGACTCGCACTTGGCCGGTTTTTTATCTTCTTTTTTAGGCCCAAGAGTAACACACCTATTTTTTTGCACAGCAATAAAAGATTTAAATGTATTTAGTAATTGTGTTTCTAACTTTTTTTTCACCGTTATTATATACGTCAGAATGAATGAATTTCAAATTGTTTAAGTTTTTATAATTGTTTTCATTATTATAGCAAATATTACCAATTTTCATGATTTTTGAATTCACACCTATTATTTTGCACACCACTGTATATCCATTTTGGTTTTTTTCTTATGAATTTATTATTTAATTTTATAATTGAATTTAATTCTCTATATTTACATTTACTATATATAAATGTTTTTTTACGCATCGGGTTGCTTATAACATATATTGATAATTATAATTAAAATGAATTTTATGTTTCATTGTACGATAAACAGAAAAAAGGGGTATTTGATTCCAAAATGATTGCAATGCCATAGTACCACAGTAAAATATTTATTTTATCCTTCATTTCATTTCCTTGCTGTATATAATTATAATTTTTCATATTTTTTGTTTTTCTTTATTATATAGAATAGGAATGATCCTTTTACTATTATATTTCTATTACAAAAACAAAAAGAAATTTATGAACGTTTTCGACGAGAGTGCTTTGAATACAATATACATATTTACGAGAGTAATTTAACACGCATACGTATTATATACATTTTTGAACCATGAATACCTATATATAGTTGTTTATACATTTTATATATTGCCCATTTGGAATAACCTTACTAAGTATGAATCCTGACAACAATTTGTATACACTCATACCAAGTGCTGTGACCGTAAATCGAATTTTATCAGATCTCAATTGATTATACTTACTTACTTATCAGGCCAGCGATCCATGGAGGATCTGAGCCTGAGCTATAGCTGCCTTCCATTCTTGACGGTCCCGGGCACGCTGCTTCCAGTTGTCAAGACCAAGATGTCTTACATCCGCGATTACTTGGTCTTTATATCGGAGGTTCGGTCTTCCTCTTCTTCTCGAACCAGGAGGCTCGGAGTCGAAGACCCTCTTAGCTTTTTTTTTTTTGTTTTTTTAATAATTTGCGCGCACTCAAGGTCTAATAACCTTATTATGTCGGTGACACAGTGGTAGAAGGGGCAGAAGGTAGAGAGGAAGAGGAATAGAGGAGATGCCGATGGACATTGATCTTAAATGCTTGCATGTTGCATTGAGGGGAGAAAACCGAATCCGGCAGGGAGTTCCAGATTCGTGTGGTTCGGTTAATGAAAGATTCTCTATATTTGACAGTACGTCCGAAAGCGGGCTTCAGAGTATATTGGTGAGCATTCCTAGAGAGACGTGCGGGAGAAATGTTGAAGGGGCGGAATGCAACTGGCTATTTCATCAGAGCATTTTTGGTGGTAGTAACGATAAAACAGGGAGAGGCAGGTAACATTCCTGCGGTGTTCCAGCGAGTCTAATGTTTTGGTAATGCTGGAGTCACCTATCAGTTTTATGGCTCGTTTTTGTATTCTGTCTAGTAGGTGCAGTGAGGTCTTGGAAGCACCGGACCAGACATGAGCGTTAAACTCTAATTTGGGGTGAATGAACGCCTTATAGATTGTAGCCAGATCTAAGGGTGAGAAACATTTCTTGCATCTGTATAAGAAGCCTAGGCATTTCGCAGCATTCTTGGCGACACTGAATATATAGTCGCTCCAATTAAGATTGTGAGCAACACTCATACCCAGGATGGAAAGCTTTTCAGTTTCTGAGATGCAAGTGCCATTCATGGATAATGGCTGCGGGTTATTTATACGCTTTAACGACAAGAGAAAGCATTGTGCTTTGGAAGCATTCAATTCCACTCTATTGTTTTTACCCCATTGGATGAAGCTGTCGATATCGGAGTTTAATGAGCTTAACATACGCTGCCGCTCATTATCTACAACCGAAGTGCAGGGTCGTAAACTGGTGAACGAATATGAGAAGCTGAGGGTACTGTCGTCAGCGAAGGAGTGGATTGGATTAGAAGTAACAGACAAGAGATCATTTATAAAAATAAGAAAGAGTGTCGGAGACAAAACGGAGCCTTGGGGAACACCGGCACTTACAAAGTGAGTATCAGACTTGAATCCGTCCAAAACAACTTGAATTGAACGATTCGAAAGGTAGCTTCTAATCCATTGAAAGAGAGACTCATCGATCCCAAAAGCACGCATTTTCGACAAAAGGGCTTCATGCCAAACCCTGTCAAATGCTTTCGAAATATCCAGTGCAACAAGTTTGCTTTCACCTGCTTGGTGAAGCGAGTGATTCCACTTTTCAGCGAGATATGCCATCATATCACCAGTGGATCTGTTGCTGCGGAAACCGTATTGGCGGTCATTGAGGAGTTTCCGTGATTCAAGATATTTCATAAGCTGACGGTTAATCAGCGTTTCCATGACCTTGGAAAGAAACGCTGGAGCGTTGATGTCCATGCGCTCGATGTGGCCGGACTACATCCACATATTGGTATAGCTTGTAGAGTTCGCGGTTGTGTCTTCTTCTCCATTCACCTTCCTCGCAGACAGGACCAAATATCCGGCGCAGAATTTTTCTATCGAAAGAACCCAAAATCAGCTCCGTTGTCCTGCTTATCGTCCAGCTTTCGGCTCCGTACAGCAAGACTGGCAGAATGAGCGTTTTGTAAACCATGACTTTGGTCTTTTGAGTGAAGAGTTTTGACCCCCAGTTGTTTGGACAAACCGAAGTAGGAGCGGTTGCCAATGGCGATTCTATGCCGGATCTCCACTGTGGTGTCATTTGTGGAATTTACATTTGCCCCGAGGTAGACAAACTCCTTAACTACCTCGAAATTGTAGCTGTCAATTGTTATGTTTTGTCCCAGGTGGTGAGCGACGGATTGGTTTTTGCTTGACAGCATGTATTTCGTTTTGTCCTCACTGATCTTAAGGCCAATTCGTTTCGCCTGTTCTTCAATCGCCGTGAATGCTTCCACAATGCCACGGCGAGAACACGCGATGATGTCGATATCATCCCCGTATCCTAGCTGCTGGACGGACTTTAAAAGAAAGTGCCTTCCCTGTTGACGCCTGCCCGTCGCACTATCTGCTCCAGCACCAGGTTGAAGAAGTCACATGACAGCGCATCTCCTTGCCGAAATCTGGTGCATGTTTCACACGATTCTGAAGTCCCAGAACCGAGTTGCACGGTGCATCGCGTATTTTTTAGAGTGGCGCGACACAACTGGATCAGTTTTCCCGTTGGTCTTTTCCAGGATTTCTCAAAGTGTGAAAATTTGGTCTACAGTCGATTTGCCGGGCCGGAAGCCGCACTGGTCGCTGCTGATTAGTGCGGTGCAAAATGGCTTAAGACGTTCACACAATACGCTAGACAGGATCTTGTAAGCGACATTGAGCAGGGATATACCTCTATAGTTCTTGCATGCTTTCATATTCCCAAATTCTGCACATGATATGGTGCATGCTCCCTACCAGAACATCGCCGCCAGCCTTGAAGAGTCCTGATGGCAAGCCATCTGAGCCTGCGGCCTTGTTGTTCTTCAGCTTCTGAATAGCTGTGCCGACTTCTTCGATGCTGGGTGGGAGGACTACTTCAGCAGCTGGAGTTGGGATTTCCTCGGTCCCTACCACTCTTTCTAGGTCATGCTCGTTAAGCAGCAGCCGGAAATGCTGCTTAAATACATCTATTCCCTGCAGGTCGGTGACAAGATAACCCTCGCAGTTTCGAAGAGCCTGGGTGCCTTTTTTGAAGCCTCCTGGAAGGTCTTTTGCTTTCTTATAAAACACTCGTGTTTTATGCTTATCCCTAGACTCCTCGATATCCTTGAGGAGACTACGAAGATTGTTTTCTTTTGTCGCAGTAGATTTTTCTCCTCCCTTCTTCAGACTCGGTGCTCTTCTTGCGCTGCCCTGGTTTTCCTTTCGATACGCCTCGTCGGCTGCTGCCTCTTTCTGCTCACACTCGCCATCATACCACGGGTTTCTTGTCGGGGGTGGCAGGTATCCTAAGGTGGTTTCAGCTACTTCCTGAATGGCTGAGCGGCAATGCAGCCACATATTATTGGCATTTGTGTTCGACGTAGGCATACCGTAGAATCTTTTGCTCAGCTGCTCCCTGTAGACACTGGCAACCTCCGGTGTGCTCAGGCGCCCAATGTCGAACCTCCTCCTGATGGGCTGGTGCAGCTTTCTGACATTGGACAGTCGAGCTCTGAATCTTGCTGCTACGGGGAAGTGGTCAGAGTCGACATTTGCCCCTCTGAATGTTCGCACATCCAGGATGTTTGACGAGTGCCTTGCGTCAATGAGCACATGGTCGATTTGGTTGGCGGTCGTCCGGAGATCGGCAGGTTGCTGTGTGGATTCGCTTGCGAGGGAATTTTGTGCTACCTATCACCGCATTACGAGCTGTCGCAAAGTTAGCGAGTCGGAAGCCGTTATCTGTTGTTGTATCGTGGAGACTGTGCTTTCCGATCACTCCGCCAAGGGTGTTCTCCTTACCGATTTTGGCGTTGAAGTCCCCGAGCACGATTTTTACATCGTACTCCGGACAAGCTCCGTAGGCGTTGTCCAGGAGGTCATAGAAGTCCTCCTTGATAGGGTCTTCAGCCTCGTCGGTAGGGGCGTGTGCACATATAAGGCTGATGTTATAAAATCTGCCTCTGATGCGGATCACAGCCATGCGATCACTTATAGGTTTAAAGTCAATGAGGTACCTTAGCCGCTTTCCCACGACAAATCCGCATCCCAGTAAGTACAATCATCATACCGTTTCCTATCCCGCGTATTTTCTGGACCGCAGTAATATCCGCCTTCTACGGCGTGAGGACCATTTCCAGTTTATGAGCAGCTCTGGGAGTGTACAGGGCTCTGACATTCCAGGAGCATACTCGCAAGTCGTGTTCCTTTTTCGTGCGCTATCGTCGTCGAGTATCCGTCCGTGTATCTGAGGCATCTTGCTCGCCGCACAACCGCCATTCTGGTCGGGGTTTTTGTCGCTGTATACGTTTGTTCAACGGTTGTTAAAGAGGTTATCCAGAGGGCGCTGCAAGGAGGCCGTATGTCAACTTGACCCGGGCTTGATCGTTATGTACTTTACCCTGTATGTCCGAGCCGATGCACTCTGGACAGCAGAAATCACTCAACAAAAAGATAAAAAGCAAAATGATATCCCTGCTCGGGCGCCAATTTAATAAATTTTCTTAATAGATTGCCGGTGTTTCTGGTGGTTGTGAATATCTGTAAGCTGTTGCCGAGACTTATGCTGCACCCCATGGAATGTCCATTTAAGATAGGTATCGATTTAATGTCATGGAAGATACTGCACAGTAGATTAATCAATGTCCCGTTATGGTTTTCCTGCGTCTGATTCTACGGCTCTATATTGTCGTCAATTATCGTTTCTGGTATCCCGCGTGGTTAGTTTTCCCCTACATTCTTTAACGCACCTTTAATCATTTTCGCTGCCAGAGACGCATTATGTCGCAGCTTAAATCCATAAAGGACAAGAGTCCAAGTTTGGGTCGTTGACAGCATTACAAACAATTCCTAGAAAATGACTACTTGCAACGAATCTTAAAAATCTCATACGTTAAACCAGTTAATCTAAAAAAATCACTTTCTGCTATTCTGTCTGAGTGTCTACTCAGGAGCGTCTTATCGGAAACGAGAAAGTCGGACGGTTCATGTAGCATGTGTGTCACCTAATATCCTCCATAGTCTGGTGGACTGCACTGGACAAGACAACATACCACAAACAACTCGAGAAGGTACAAAGAATGGCATGTATGTGCATTACCGGGGCCCTCAGGTCTGCACCAACGGCTGCGCTTAACATGATACTAGACCTTACACCACTCGATATTTTCGGTAAGCAAATTGCCTCACACACGGCCATAAAACTAAAAGCCAGCTCGAAATGGGCGAGCTATGTCACTGGTCACTCCTCCATCCTGCAAAACAGGATAACTATGACAGAAAACCTGGACCACACAGAACCCATCATAGTCTTGGACAAAAACCTTACGATGATCTATCCGGACAGGAAGAACTGGACCCGCCGAACTCACCCGCGCAGAAATTGCGTGGATTTCTACACTGACGGGTCTAAAACCAAAGACGGTGTGGGCAGTGGAGTATTCTGCAAACAACTCAAGCTATATAAAGCTCTAAAATTACCAGATCACTGCAGCGTTTTCCAGGCGGAACTGTTGGCAATAAAAGGGGCTTTGTCTTGGCTGAAGTGGAACGTAATATCCACCACGGATATTCGCATTCTCACAGTCAGTCAAGCAGCCTTAAAGTCGTTGGAGTCCTATTTGTACACATCAAAATCTAGTCTCGACTGTCGCAGATCTCTTAACGAAATGGCAGAACAGTTCAGCATACAGCTTATCTGGGTACCGGGACACAGCGACATTACAGGTAATGAAAAAGCCGACACACTCGCCAAACAAGGAACGACGCTACAATCAATCGTGGCTTGTGAGGGAGTACCGCTTACAACCATTAAACATAATCTGACCAATCTCGCCAGGGCCGAGACGAACCTGAGATGGACACAGGGACATACCTGCGTCATCACCAGGCAAATCTGGCCTCGGCTTGACAGTCACCGGACTAGGAGTATAATCTCCCTAAAATGAACTGACATCTACAAAGTCATCGGTGTCATCACAGGACACTGCCTCATTGGCAGTCACGCATAAAAACTAGGAATAGTTCCGAATGATTTCTGCAGAAGCTGTCAGGACGAGGAGGAGGTCGAATCCATTCACCACCTTTTCTATGCCTGTCCAGCTCTTTGCAATATCAGGAAACGTTACCTAGGCTCTTACTTCCTTAACGGTCTGACAGATGTTCAGAAAGTAGGGATACTTGATCTTCTTAACTTCTTAAGAAGCACAAAATGGTTCCACGAATAGGGGGGTAAAACCCCCTCGTAGCTGCACAACGGGCCACCCTGGCCTATGTGCATTCTTCTCAATTCTGGGAAGGCTACAACCCTACCTACCTACCTACCTAATATCCTCCATTATCTACATATGTATTCTTCTCTAACCCGACAAACCTTTTGTAAACATATTGTATTGTAAAGAAATTGAGGTATGTACAATTACAAACATAATTTTTATTTATTGAATTAAAATTAGCATAAAGGTTTAGAAATATAAATTAAAAGAACCACTAACGAATTAAACAAGCGCGCAGTGCCTTTTGCTTTAGTGTAAAAACCAAAGCAAATCCAAGGAACATGCACATTAAATTCACTAATCCTGCCCACAAAACTCCGCTCGGTTATCCGTTTCATCGCGAATAAGGGAAGTCGTTTTCGCTCTTCATTTTCAGCTCTTTTTTTCCTTTTAGGTCCACAAGATTTTGCGCAACCGCCCGGATAGGTAAGTGGGTAATGTCAGCAACGGAAAATGCTGCTTCTCCAATATCACGGTATATTATGGTGAAGATAAAATTATATTTTACTGTACTGGACAGACATGGCAATCAATTTGGAAAACGGGGTTACTCCTCTTATATATATTTACTTATAGTGTTCCATTTAAAAATCCTACCTGTGGTATCTACCTTTATATAAATTTGTTTTACTAAAAAATTAAATTGATCTCAACTCCCTGAACATCTATATTCCCTTTAAACCCCAAAAAATGCATTTTTTTTTAAAATATATTGATGATTTTCTTATAAGAATTTATACAAACAATAAATTAAATTTAAAACCAAAAAAAGCAGATTTTACGTTTTCCAGAAACGCATATTCACATTTACCCATTTCCAGTCTCTTTTTATTCCAATTAATTACAAAAATCAATTAAAAATATAAAAAACGCAAAAATTAAAAACAAAAACAGTTGAAAACCCGTTCAATGTAAATGAAAATTCTTGTGCTCAGTCCACGTTCAGGTAAATTTTCTCTTTTAACTATAATTAATGTGTTTGTCCATTAAACATAAAATGATCTCTTATGACGTTCCTACAAATATATATTTTATCTTTCCTTACTATATTGAATATAAATTCAAAATATCGTTTTGTACAATCACTTTTTTTAAATACAAATAAAATCGAAGTCGAAAAGATACAAATTTGTTTTAATAAAATAAGTGGAAGCCTTGGGGAGGGTGTCAGTTTTCTAAGAGCGACCTGCTTCGCTGGGCCTCGCTGTGGGTGACGTGGTAAATGTAAGTCTTTATAGTAAGGGCCTCTGATGAGATTGGTGATAGCTACTTATCACAATCACACAACGCATACATAAAGGGAAGATCGGTAGACACCGCTCTTCACAGGGTGGTCTATACGATAGAAAAGGCACTCAATGCTAAGGAATATGCCCTGGGGGCCTTTCTAGATGTTGAGGGTGCCTTCAATAACGTCAGTACCGAGGCAATAATGTCCAGTCTACGGATGGCCCACATAAACTCGGGAATCTGTAGATGGATTGAACAAATGCTAAGTACTCGCATAGTAAACTCGTCGATAGGAGGAGCAAACGGAAGGGTGAGAGTCAACCAAGGCACACCACAGGGGGGTGTTCTATCGCCTCTCCTGTGGCTCCTCGTAGTCGATGAATTGCTAAAGCTCCTAGAGACACAGGGTTTCAATGTCACGGCCTATGCTGATGACATTACCATCCTGATACCTGGGAAATTTCCTCAGGTCCTTAGTGAAAGACTAAGTTATGCGCTGCTATTGGTAAATAACTGGGTCAAGGAACGGGGCCTAGGGGTAAATCCAACCAAAACTGAGATTGTCCTCTTCACACGAAAAAGATCAATACCTAGTTATACATATCCACGTATAAATGGCATCGACCTGATTCCGAAGAAATCCGCTAGGTATCTTGGCATAATTCTAGATTCCAAGCTTAGCTGGAAGGACAACATAAACGAAAGGACCAAGAAAGCTTACGTGGCACTATATTCGTGCAGGGTAGCTTTCGGAAAGACATGGGGCTTTAAACCAAATGTGGTATACTGGCTATACACCGCGGTGGTAAGACCTATTTTAGTCTATGGATCAATTGTCTGGTGGAAAGCACTTGAGAAGAAATGCAACCTTCAAAGTCTTACAAGGATTCAGAGGGCTGGCTGCCTGGCGGTGACCGGATCTATGAAATCCACACCAACGGCGGCCCTTGAGGCAATGCTGAACCTACCACCACTAGACATGTATTGCGAAAGCATTGCAGCCAGGGCTGCGTTAAGGATGCAAGAATCCAGTCTTTGGAAAAGATGTCCTCATGGCCACGCATCAATCCTGGATCGATGGGCTATCCTGAGATCCGTAACCGAAACGGACTATACCACCCCACTTTCTTGCTGTGAGAGGAGATTCTCTACTAGGATTCCCTCCAGGGAGGAATGGGCCAGTGGTATGGTAAACACGGAAGAGGAACTGCCAGTCTATACCGACGGATCCAAAACGGATACCGGTACAGGAGCCGGAGTCTACTTCGAATCTCAGGAAGCGGGTCACTCCTACAGACTTGATGATGGCTGTAGCGTCTTCCAGGCTGAGATCTTTGCAATCAAAAAAGGTGCGGATCTGATTCTTAGGGAGAATTTCTCAGGTAAGAGAATCAAAATCGATGTTGACAGTCAGGCAGGCATTAAGGCTCTGCAAGCAACATGGATAAGATCCAAGCTCGTAAAACTCTGTAAAGAGAAACTAGAAGAAATATCGGATGTCAATGAGGTAACCATCTGCTGGGTACCAGGACATGTGAATATTTCCGGAAATGAGAAGGCGGACGAACTAGCCAGACTGGGATCAGGCGCAGATACCTCGCAGATCACAACTGAGGCTAGAACGCCACTCAGCACACTATTCAGAGAAATAGGGGTGGAACTGCTGGGAAAGGCCAATAAGCGATGGTGTCAATTTGACACATGCGCTACGGCAAGGCTAACATGGCCTGTCTATGACAAAAAAAGGACGGAAAGTCTGCTAAATCTTGGTAGAGGGAATATACGACTGGTAGTCGGTGCTCTCACTGGGCACTGCATGATATCATATCATGCAGCTAGACTAGGCCAGCCCTACAACGATTTTTGCAGAAGCTGTAGGGACGAAGAGGAAATAGAATCCATTCGTCACCTACTGTGTGAATGCCCTGCACTGGCCCGAAAAAGATTTACGTACCTCGGGAACTATTTCTTTTCGGGTTTAGAGGAGGCAAGAGACATTAAGCTTAACAAACTGCTAAGATTCTTAATTGAATGTGGGTGGTTTAGCTCAGCGGGTAACTAACAGGTTCCCCTCGGGTTAGTTTTCAAAATGGGCACAATGGACTCCTAGTAGTCTAAGTGAGCCGTGACCTCATGTCAATAGGGCACCCAACTAACCTAACCTAACCTAAGGGCCTCTGGAATACGGAATGAAATAGCGCTTGCCCTACGAAAATGAATAGTCCAGAATAAAGTTCGACCACTGGATTGAGATTAACTACAACTGTTTAGTTGTTTGCTCATTCATAACTTTAAGTTTTTTTACGTGGGCGGATTGTTAGCCCGCCGCACAACTGCCATTCTGGTCGGGGTTTTTTTTCGCTGCCTACGTTTGTTCACCTCCCAACGGTTGTTGAATAGTGGAGACACACTGCTGGTATTGATACCATGGTATAGTAATACTACGTTCTATACCACATGTCTGTCACCCCAATACCACGTTTAAAGCTAGTATACCACGAAACATAGCTGGTATTGAGATTCGTAAATTTTTGCCAGTATACCATCGACTTACTGATTGCAGCGCCACTTTTTCTCTATTGCCGAATCCTTGAAGCTTCTTTGACAATTCAAACCAAGTAAACAGACCAATCACTGCGAAATATTTTCTCCCTCTACATCCGCATGTACACATCGACAATACAAACGTCAAAGGATACTACATACTACGTATACTACGAAATGCTGTCTGTCAGGGTATATGGTATTCACTATACCATGGTATTCATACCATGGTATCAATACTAGCAGTGTGTCTCCACTAGAAGAGGCTATCCAGAGGGCGCCGCGAGGAAGCCGTATGTCAACTTGACCCGGGTAGTTAAACAGGGATCGTTGCTGGCATCCCGCCAGGTTGAAAGCAATCAACAACTTTGCCCCGTATGTCCGAGCCCATGCCCTCTAGGCGCTGCAGAGTAAAACCAGGGCAGAGCAAGAAGAGTACCGAGCCAGAAGAAGGGAGGAGAAAAAACTACTGCGACAAAAGAAAATAATCTTCGCAGCCTCCTAGCTCAAGGATATCGAGGAGTCTAGGGATAAACATAAAATACGAGCCTTTAACAAGAAAGCCAAATGCCTTGCAGGAGGCTTCAAAAAGGGCACCCTGGCTGTTCGAAACTGCGAGGGTAATCTTGTCACCGACCCGCAGGGAATAGTGGATGCTGCTTAACGAGCATGACCAAGAGAGAGTGGTAGGGACCAAGGAAATCCCAACTCCAGCTGCTGAAGTAGTCCTCCCACCTAGCATCGAAGAAGTCGGCACAGCAATTCAGAAGCTGAAGAACAACAAGGCCGCAGGCGCAGATGGCTTGGCATCAGAGCTCTTTGATTTGAAAAGACCACTTCTGCAGACTGTGTAACGGCGATGACAGACAAGATACCGCTGTCAGGCAGAAGGATCCGTTCGTAATGGACGACCATGTAAGAGAATTCCGTCCACCCGACCTAGACGAAGTCAAAACAGCGATATCGAGACTTAAGTCTAATAAAGCCTCGGGCGTAGACGGCCTGTCTGCTGAGCTTCTTAAGGCGGCTGGAGATGAGCTGGTAAGATGCATGCATCATCTCATTTGCAAGGTTTGGTCAGAGGAAAGCATGCCCGACGAATGGAATTCCAGCATCAATTGACCCCTATAACTGCGCCAACTATAGGGGAATAAGTCTCCTTAACACCGCATATAAGATCTTCTTCGCCTGAAACCGTTTGTGGATAATCAGATCGGCTCTTATCAGTGTGGTTCCAGGCCTGGTAAGTCCACAATAGACCAAATATTTACGCTACGGCAGATCTTGGAGAAGACCCAGGAATACCAAATCGACCCTCACCATCTCTTCGTCGATTTCAAGGCTGCATATGACAGCGTGTATAGAGATGAGCTGTACAAAGCCATGTCTAGTTTTAACATCCCTGCCAAACTCGTCCGACTGTGCAGGATGACAATGGAGAATTCTCGCTGCTCCATTAAGGTCGGTAATGAGCAAACCGAGACCTTTGATGTTAAAAAAGGATTTAGGCAAGGTGACGCGCTGTAGTGCAACTTTTTCAACATCGTGCTTGAAAAGATCGTGACTCTTCACTGGTCACCACAAGAGGTACGATTTATAGCTTGCGTACGCCGACGACATTGACCTGATTGGACGGACACAGCGAGACGTCTTGAGGTCTTTGAAAGCATTGAGGTAGAAGCGGCTAAGATGGGTCTCAAGGTTAATGAGGGTAAAACCAAACATCTGCTTTCATCAAAAAGAGACGGGCAACACCGACGTATTGGCCAGAACGTCACCGTGAGCAGACATAACTTTGAAGTAGTCAATGAATTCGTTTACCTTGGCTCACTGATGACCGGCGACAACAACACCAGCGCTGAGATAAAACGCAGAATCACTCTTGCCAACCGCTGTTGCTTTGGGCTCAACAGGCAATTGAGAAGTAGAGCCCTCTCTCGGATAACCAAGGTGGCACTATATGAGACCTTGATCATCCCAGTCCTCCTTCACGGCGCAGAGGCTTGGACCTTAACAAAAGCGGATGGAGATGCCCTTGGTCGTTTCGAGAGGAAAATTCTGCGCACTATCTACGGTCCCGTTTGTTCAAACGGTGTATAGAGGAGAAGATTTAACGACGAACTGTACGGGTTGTACAGCGACATCGGCCTGGTACGACGTCTACGGACACAGCGTCTAAGGTGGCTAGGCCATGTAGAGCACATGGAATATACAGCTCCGACCCGAAGAGTCTTCGAATCTAACCCGGAAGGAAGGCGCGGCAAAGGGCGGCCGCATCTACGGTGGCGCACGCAGGTGGAAGGGGACCGTGCCAGCTGGAGGCGCTTGTTGGTTGAGGCCCAGGTTCACCACGAACTGTAGCGCCACTGAAGTAAGTAAGTAACTCACAAGATGTCTTGATTACTTTCACACTGGATTAGTGACTGATCACTGGATACTGAGTCACTGATACTGAATGGGCATTCTTGAGCTAGTGTTCCTGCTTTAATGTATAGCCCAAGGTCCAATCTCTCGTATATTCGCCGTCAGATGCTCTCCTTCTCTACGTCAGAAGTCTATAGAATGCTCCGTGCTCTGGCATTCACATTCAGGACTGTGCCTGAATCATTTCCATTTTAGCTACCTCAGTGCATTCCAAACCTTGACAGCGAAATTTGAACGCAACCGTCGCGTTGGTTTGTATCCGCACAATACTTAAGAAATCTGATATTTTGTTTTTCATGGCCTGTCTACGGGAGCAAGACGTCGGTGTTGAGCGTCATTTTCCACCGGCGTCTTGGCCAAAGGACTTCGTCTATCTTGGCTCCGCAGTGACCTGAAACAACGACATTAGTTCCGAAATCAAACGCAGAAGATCACTCTTGCCAATCGCTGTTTCTTTGGACCCAGGAGGCAATTAGGTAATAGAGCCCCAACGGCAAAGTTGACGCTATACAAGGACGTTACCATCCCGGTCCTGCTGTACGGCGTAAAAGCATGGACGCAATCAAAAGCGCATGTGGGAAGTCCTTGGCCGTTTCGAGAGAAAGATTTTACTTGTGATTTTCGGACCTATAAACGCAGATGGGGGATGGAGGAAAAGATTAAACCACGAGCTTTGCGGGCTGTATAGCGACATGAGTCTAGTCCGGCGTCTACTGGTTGAACACCTAAGATGGCTAGGCCATGTAGAGCGAATCGACACCACAGCTCCATCCCGGATAGTCTTTGAATCCAAACCCGAGGGACGAAAAAACAGAGGACGGCCGTACACAGGTGGAAGGAAACCTCAGCCAACTGGGTGTGCCACAATGTAAAAGGCTAGCAAAAGATCGTGCCAGTTGGAGGGTTGAGCATGTTGGTTGAGGCTCAAGTTCGCCCCGAACTGTAGCGCCCGATAAGAAGGAGAAATTCCCAGAAGCAGGCTTGTGACTCGTCGAGACGTTTACTCTCAGCTGTGATTGGCGCTACGCACTATAACTGACACATAAGCCAAAGGGTGTCCAACTTTGTTTGAAAACCAGCGGAATGAGGTAAGCGGGGCAGGCACCGCTCGATGCCTATTTTTAGCGGTTTTATTAATCGCGAAGAGTCGTTGCTTGGGAGCACCCTGCGCATTCGCGATTGAGCAAAATTTGAAAACCGGTGAATCGTTGGTTCGTGCGCGTCGCGATTTCTGTACTCACTTCAATTTACTGGTCCGAGCACTCAGACGCAAATACTGGTCCATCGTGCTCCGATTCCCGGAGAAAAATGAGAAGAAGCTTCTCGCCGTGCGCGAGCAAAAGCGGGACACTCGCAGAGAAAATGCTCTGCCGTGTCATGCTCCTCACAACATGCAGCACAAGTAGGCGTCTCACTGATGCCAAGCACGCAGAGATGCTTAGCAAAAGTGTAATGGCCCATAATGAATCCCATAAGTCTTCTGCAGCCAATTCTCCTTAAAGACAGAAAGAATGCTGCGGATTTCTTGCTTTCCATCTACGGTTGTGTGTATTAAACACCCAATCGGCAATGTAGGAATTTACCATGGACGCAGGTAGACCTAGAGCGGGCTTAGGTCCTGAGAAACTCTCCTCTAAACCCATTCTGTCGAGTTCATCAGAGATCTCATTTGTTGGAATCCCAAATTGACCTGGAACCCATACAAGCCTTAGTGAATTTCATCTACCGACTCTGTTCAAGAAGGTCTTGAGTTCATGCACTAATTTGGAGCTAGTTGAAGGGTTGGACACAGTTTTGAGCGCAGCTTGGCTGTCACTACAGACGCATATGCTTTCTCACCTCCATCTGTGCTTCACAGCAAAGCACATGGTCATTAGGATTGCGTCTATCTCTGATTGAAAGTCAGGCGTCTATTTTCTTGGCTAGAAGTGATGTCGGATGTTTCCGCGCTCAAAGAAGACCTCATCTCCGGACGCCCAGATCTGGAGCCATAAGTGAAAATGCGAAGACTATCCTTTCAAGGTTCAGTATCCAGCCAGAGCTAGTCCTGCTCCCATGGCAGGACTGCAATTCCACTCGACTATGAAATTACAGCGCAGTAGGATAACGGATGTGTGAGGGCGGCGTGGCGCAGTGGTTAGTGTGTTGGGCTCTGACGCACATTGAGCGAGTTCGGATCCCGATAACACCAACGCCATTGAATGTCTATTTCGCGGCGTTCCTCCACGTCGGGGTACTGGCAAAAGCCCCCATAGTATACTTGCCACGAAAAAGCTTCTCGGCTCACGCAATTCGGAATCAGCATTAAACGGTAGGCTCCTTTCACCTGTGTAAGAAATAAATCACACACAACATGAGTGATAGGGAGAAGCTTGGCTCTGCCACTTCATGGGCTGAAACGCCACCAACGCAAAGAGAATCACCTCAGCCTTTCGAGAGAGGACTCTACTGTCTAATCTCAGCGTTGGTGTCGTTGCCGCTTGTTACCAGTTAGCCAAGGTAAGCGAAGTCCTTGACCAGTTCAAATTTTTTAGCTGCCAAATGTGATGATCTAGCTAAAGCGTCGGTCTTATGCTTCTTCCTTTGACGACAGCCCACATGTATTTGGTTTTGCCCTCATATACCCTCAGACCCACTTTAGCCACTTCTGCTTCAATGCTCACAAAAGTTTTATTGACGTCTTGCCGCGTTCTCCCAATCACGACAATGTCATCAGCATAGGCGAGCAATTGTGCAGACTTGAAGTAGAACGTGCCTCTTGCATTGGCATGATTTTCTCAAACATGATGTTGGAAAAAGTCATATAACAGTACGTCGCCCTGTCTGAATCCTGTTTTGACATCGAAGGTTTCGGTTAACTCCTGACTGATCTTAATGGAGCAGCGAGAATTCTCTATTGTCATCCTGCATAACCTGGCTCGACATGGCTTTTTATAACTCGTACCTTGAACACGACGAAGAATTGGGGACGATACCAACCCACATAAGATCCCAGAGCATCCAATGCATCCCGAAAAAGTCACTCTTTGCTGTGGATTTTGAGCTGGCGGTGTTATCGGTCCATATTTCTTTGAGAACGATGTTGGCCAGTCCATTACCGTCAACGGCGAGCGGCATAGGTCGATGATTACCAACTTCTTTTGGCCTTAATTGGATGATATGGACACCAACGACATGCGGATCCACACAGCTCACGCCACATTGGAAATTCTGCAAGAGTGATTCGAGGTCATGGTCGTCTTACGTGGAGATGATGTAAACTGACCACTGAGATCGTGCGATCTGACCCCGTTAGACTTTTTCTGGGGGGCTTTCTGAAGTCGCAGATCAGAGCGGCCCTCAAAGCCAACGTAACCCATGCCATCGATCATATTCAGTCTGATTTATGTGTCAGAGTCATGGAAAATGGGACATTTCGGATGCATGGTACCCAGAGAAGCCGCGGCGAACACTTGAGCCGCATCGTCGGGACATTGAATTCTTTAAACATTTCTTTGCGCCGATTGACACGAGCCTCTTTTCGAGCGATTGTCAAACCAAGCGGTATTCAACGCAATTCTATTAAATGTTACTGACGGGGTCCGCTCCACCTGATGCTGTCGGACATCTGCTTGATCTAGGCGTAAACAGTTCTGCTGAACTTGACGCTCTCACGGTCACAGTACACGACGTTAGACTGATAAAGGAGTCCCCGGAATTACGGGCCACATAGAAGATTAGCGGTACCGCCAATATATCGTGGATCAGACTACATGGATCAAATTAGACTAGTGTTTCTGGAGGGACAAAGCCTCCGCACTCTCTCATGGTACATGTTGTTGGGGTAATAAGCTCCACAGATCAAGTTACTATCAGAGAATTGTCTATTCGTCGAATCCATGCCTTATTATTTACGCCCTCATTGGTATAGAGTTCCATGTACTCCAATTCCCGACAGCCGAATTTTTTTTATTAAGCTCGCGATCACATTTTTAGGCAATGATGGGCCTGATTAAGGCCTTTTAGGAAATTACTTTCATTCACTGAGACAAAGCTTCCCGAACTTTTTCCAGAGCAGCTGGATCCAAATACTAATCCAACCAGATAGCTCGTGATCGGCGAAAACTGTGACATATCCTGATGAAAAGCCTAGGAGTCCGACAAAGGCAATCTAAAAAACTCGGCCTTTGCGTCAGTTGCCTGCTGACAGCTTTTGACAGCTTTAGCGCGAGGTGCTAAAAATCGGTCTTCACCTCCCAGAAAATCATGTCTACATCAGCTCATTCCAGACTCCACTGTTGGGAACTTCAGCTGAGCCTATGAAGGTCACTCGTTTTGCTTAATGTGGTTTACTTTCAAGACATTTAAAGGTCCTCCCCGCCCGTCTTTGTAAACTAAGATAAAACGTAATATGGTTTTAAAACAAATTCGTAAACTATTTTATTACAAAAATAAGGTATTTTACAACTGCCTTACGTGCTAACGTGTCCCATGTGTAACGCACCTACAGCCTTAAGCCTACAATTTACAAAACAACTTCGAGCTTATTGTACACGGAAGAAATTAAAATAATTTATCACATCTCGAGTTAAACCACTGGTATCCAGTGTTCCAGCAGCATGATTCCCTGCCTATTCATTGGTATGATCTCGTTTCCGGCTACGGAACTTGTCGCTACGATTGAGCCAGAGCCAGTTCTTCTCGGTAAAGTAGTCCTCAATGTCGTCCAAAGTTCGGCCCTTAGTCTCGGGCTGAAGCAGGTAGGTGAAGATTGCTGCTATGAAACTGGCGATTGCAAAGATTAGGAATATTCCTCGCGTCTTTACCAGCGCATTGATCGCCGGGAAGGCTTTAGCTAGAAAGAAAAGGGATATATTGCAGGAGGCAAAAATCGCACCAGCCGTACGTCCGCGAATCTTTGCGGGAAATAGTTCGCCGATCATGATGCCCGGCATAACCATTATGGGTGTATTGAAAGCTATGTAGCAGGTGAGACAGCCGATCGCTACGTAAACGTCCAGTGATGTGTTGGTCTCTCCGAGTCGATAGTACATGAAGAGACTCAAAATGAGACAGCTGAGGCCTGATCCGATAGCGGATAAGATTGTGAGTAGTCTTCGGCGAACGACGAGGAGGATGAAACAGATGAAGAGCGTGCTAATCGTGCGGACTGCACTCGTGAGAACTGCTGCCTTCTTTGGATCTATGTCACTTCCGAAGCCGGAGATTATGTCTACGGCATAGAAGACAACCAGGAATGTTCCGGACAGCATCTGTAGACAGGAGAATATGATCACGATAACGAGAGGTTTCAAAGCCACCCGTTCACAGCACAATTTGAATATGTTCTCATTCGTCTTGGCAGTGACTTTCTCCTGTTCGATGCGCTCATGAATGTTATTCAGCTCCTTCTGGGCTTTGATTTCGCTGTTACGAAGGAACTTCAACGCCTTGAGAGCTTTCTCGGGATAGTTGTTACGTGCCAACCATGCAGGGCTTTCGGGGATGAGAAGTAATGCCACTGCTGAAAAAATGGGAAGAATGTTGCCCATCCAAGCAACTGTCCGCCAATGGTAATGGGACCCAAGCACGTAGACGAAAAGTATTCCAATTGAGTATGAGAGGAATGGTGCTCCGATCAGGAGACTCCGGAGATTCGGTTCCGCCGTTTCGGCTATATATACCTGTAAAGAAACAAAAGATTCCAGTTAAATCGAGTCATGCACGTCAAGAAATTTCTAAAGTCTACGAGCACATGCTAGAAATTTGCAATCTCGAGATTGAATAATAGGAGCACCTCCAAATGACCAACGTGCACTCAGACGAGCGTGCGTTGTAAACAACAAATGCTGATTAAATCACTTTCTTGGTCACCTCAGAATTACAACGTCATTGACCGTGATCTATCTACAGCCTACACGGTTGCACTATCCAGTGCGGACACTAGCGCGACGCACACACAACCCTAAAGCAAGCATCTCAATTGGCATTAATCAACTCACGACGACGACGATGTCGACAGTTCCTGGATTCGGAATGAATACGGTTACGTCGATTTCCATTTAGGAACGCCGCTCGCTGCGTATAACTATGACGTTGCCTTGAACCTCATTCCAAGTCTTTCGCTCATACATAGTTCAGGGCTTCCATTTTCGTTTGTACTACCGGGACCGGAGCATCCACGGAGGGTCGTAAGTGAACGTGCGCGTGGACATGGATTAGTGGACCTTGCCCCCTACATTTTGAACTCTTAACGTTCCGATGAATTGGATTCGATGTTATGACTGATCCGTATGCTACCGGTCGTCGCAATCATAGTCACAGTTACGGTCGTCTGTCGGGTTGATTATGGACGCGCGCGTTTTCGCTTTCTATCTCGAGTGCGGTTTAATGTTCATCCCGCCAATTGAATCTGCCGGAAGATAATTTACGAGCGAATTGACCATGACACAGTTTCGTCCGCGCTTCGCATTCTGCTCTCACTCTCTTTCAAATGAGCGAATTACGAGCATTACCGTCAGTTTCGTAGTATGATGCGTAAAGTCGTTTTTTTTTTTTTGTTTTTCTTTTGATTTTGCGAGGTTTTTGTATTTTTTGAGGGCAGATTGTCCAAAAAATTTAGATCTCGCACGGGGGAACGATACTTGATTCGTTGCGAGGTCGTTTATTCACCGCGGAACCAAGTTAGTAATAAGGTCGCCTTGAATTTCGTTAAACTCGTTGAAGCCTTAACTTAATTGGCTTCAATCAATTTGCAGTTGTTTATATTTGGGAACGAGATGGGCGTCGCGTTGACATAGATATGGAAAAGTGGAATTGGCGCGAGTTGGAATGAGGTCTTTTGCTAAATGGGCACAATATGGGCGGTTTAATTGAGACAGATTGTAAACAGATTGATTCGAAAGTTCAAATCAGCCGTTAGGCTAGGGTAGGTAGGCTAATTACTTGTTGAACTAGATAAGTCAATCGTAAGGGAATTTAAAGTTAAAAGCACTATGACTACATAAATGAAGTAAAACGCTTTATTTAACATTCGAGCCGCGTTCGAAGTCCACATTTTCAACGGCTTCAATATTTGGATGCTAACATTTCAAAGCCTACGAACTGTACCCTATGTTAAACGATCAGTCTAAAAGGACGCGATCGTAGACGATCTCATGAGTGGCTCACTACTCATCCCCCTAAAGTTTTTGAAGCCACCCAAAATTTTCCAAGCCTTTTTAAAAAAATCAGTGAAGTTTCTGAAGTCTTCCAAGCCACCAGAAACTGTTGCCTTTGACCGTACTTGTTTTGAAGACTGAGATTTCTTTAAACTCACTGAAGTACCCGAACTCGCCTTCAGATTCTTTAGTTTCATTATCGATGCCTTTGGCGTCAATTGAAGTTTTTAAAACCTTCGAAGTCACTAAAATGTGTTGAAGCCTTTTGGAGGAAGCCTTTGAATTTACCTGCTGTTATATATATGTCTTTAAAATCTTTAAAATAAATCAAGCTAGTTTAAATCACTGAAGTCTTTACAGTCATTGGTAATCAGTGAAGTCACCAGAAATGATTGAAGCACTTGCATTTCTTCTTTATCTACTTATCGGGTGCTACAGTTCGGGGTGAACCAGGGTCTAAACCCACATGCCCCTCCAATTGGGCACGATCTTTTGCTAGCCTTTTCCATTGTCGCACACCCAGTTGGCTGATGTCCCCTTCCACCTCTGTGCGCCATCTTAAGTGCGGCCGTGCTCTGTTTCTTCGCCTCTCGGGGTTGGATTCAAGGACTCTCCGGGCTGGAGCTGTGGTGTCCGTGGACCCTTGGCTAGACACATGTTGCTGTACAGCCCGTAAAGTTCGCGGCTGTGACTTTTCCTCCATCCCTCGTCTGCGCACGTGCCAAATCTTTCTCTCGAACCGACCAAAGACCTTCTCATCCGCTTTTGATAGTGTCCATGCCTCTGCGTCGTACAGCAGGACCGGGATGATAAAGGTCTTGTCTAGGATCTGCCGCAGTGTGAAGATTTGGTCGATGGTGGACTTTCTTGGCCTGAATCCGCACTGAAAAGGACCTATCAGCTTATTTACAAATGGCTTCAGGGGTTCACACAAAACGGCAGAGAAGATTTTGTAAACGATGTTAAGGAGACTTATTCCTCTGTAGTTGGCGGAGTCACAGGAGTCTCCTTTCTTGTGGAGCGGGCATACGGTGCTGAGACTCCATTCCTCGGGCAAGCTTTCCTCTGACCATTTCTTATAGATGAGCTGATCCATGCTCCTAACCAGGCCATCTCCAGCTGTCCTGAAGAGCTCAGCAGATAGTCCGTCTGAGCCAGCAGCTTTATTCGACTAGAGTTTCGACTTGGCGATCCTAATTTCGTCGAGGTCAGGGGACGGAATTCTCTGGGATCCTCGTCGTTAAGAAATAGATCATTCTGCCTAACAACGGCAGTGGAAGTGGATTTTCTATATTCTCAGCATCGACTGCGGTTCTACTACTAGGTATTCGTTCTCATCCCTGCAGGCTTCCGTTTTGGCTTTATAACCTCGTCATGTTCGCTTTATCTATTGACAGAACTTTCGAACATCACGCCTGCAGTAACATCTCTCCAAATCTTCAATCGCGCGCTTCTCGTGTACTTTCTTCTTTTTTCTGGGAAGCTTATGCTCATTCCTTCTCTTTAATTCGTAGAGCTCACAAGCTGCTCTTGTTCTTCTATGCAGCGAGGCTTCATGTGTGACTCCTCCTGCACTCGTCATCGAACCAGGTGTTTCTTCGTGGTGGAGCCTTGAAACCGAACATTTCAGATGCAGTGCTAATCACGACATGTTTACAAAGGTTCCTTTGTTGTTCTATTGACAGCGTAGAAGGTTGAGGTATATTGGAGAGCTTAAGTGAGACGCGATCGGTAAAAGCGCGAGCGTTTTCTGGAGAAGTAGCTTTCTTACGTCATAATTTTGTATTCTTCGTCTACTCCGCTGCGCTCGTGATATTCGTAGGCGCATATTGGCTACTACAAGATAGTGGTCCGAGTCGATGGTAGCTCCTCGGAAAGTTCGAACTTAAGAATAGTGGAGGAGTGTCTGACGTTGAACGCGATGTGATCAATTTGGTTAATGATTGATTGAAGCACGTTCTGTCTAGGAGATCGTAGAACTCATCTTTGGCGGAGTCATCCTTGTCTTCCATGGGAGCGTGGACGCAGATCAGGCTGATGTTAAAAAATTTAGCCTTGATATGGATCATTATGAGGCGCTCGATCACATGCCGAAAGCTTTGGGCTTTTTGTCTTAGTCCACCTCGAACAACAAATCCGCATCCGAATAATCGTTGTCCTCTCTCCCTATGGCAATCGCCGTAGTAAATGTCGCAGTTTTTCATTCGCTTTTTACCCGGTCCATTACATCGCTTTCTATGGATGGCAGTTATGTTCGTTTCATAGCGGTCTAGGGCGTCCGCAAGTTGTTCGGCTGCAGGTGGCCTGTTTAGGGACCTAACATTCCACGTACAGCTCTTGCATTTAGGTTATTTTAAGTTTTAGAAGCTTGAATGTCGTTATTAATGTCTTTAAAGCCAACTGAAGTCTTTAAATTGTACTAAATTACTAAAACTGGTGAAGCCTTTGTAATCACTGAAATTATTTGGTGCCATTTGTCTTTAAAACCATTAACACAATTGAAGGCACTTCAAATCACTGAAGTCTTTTTTAAGTCATTTGGAATTGGTGAAGTCATCAGAAATGATTGAAGCCTTTGTATTTAGATCATTTAGAACACGTGAAGTTCGTCATGTGTTTGGAGGCACCTACACTCATTGAAGTGTCTGAAATTTGAAGATATTAGACTTGTTTAAAGCCTCAATGTCATTAAAAACGTCTTTCAAGTCAACTGAAGTTTTCAAAATCTTCGAGGTCACTGCAACTTATTGAAGCCCTTTGAATCAATAAAGTAATCTGATGTTACTTAAGTCTGTAAGAACTTTAAGATTGTAATTGAAATACTTCAATCACCACTGAAGTCTTCATAGTCATTTGAAATCAGTAAAGTCTTCGGAGTCACATGATGCCAATAGAATCGACCAGATTCATTCAATTTTTGAAATTGCATGAAGTGAATTGTGGCGGTGATGCTGTTTGTGTCATTAGAGTCAACTGAAGTCTTTGACATCACGGACGTTTAATTAAATCACTGAGGTCTGTATCGGTCAAACATATTTTTGGTGACAATCTACTGAAAGAGATGATTGGTTTAAAATTCTTCTGGTAAAGGCTTCACAGGTATACATATGCTAAGCTAGGATTCATACAGAAACTACTCCGCCATATACTATAGAGCAAATGTCAGACGTTTTCCATAAAATGCCATCACTCGCTGCCTAATTATCGTCCAGGGGAAATGGTTGTGGTTATGATATGGTGCACGCATCCTGCCCCAGTCGTAGCATAATAAAGGCGGTATCTAACGTGGAAGAGGAAGTCCGAAGTCAGCAAGGGTTTAAATCTAATTTCTAAATGCTCAGAAGACCACTGACGACAAGAGAGATAATTGGCTGCTATTGCATAGTCAAAAGAATTCAACCGCCTTTTCTTCAAGTCTTATTGAAGCTTTCAGGACGGTTTGCCTTAATCGACTAAATTGATTCTTGCCATGCATCACTCTAAGCATCATGTGCTTCTGAGTAACCCGAATTCAACCCAAACACATTCGTTCTCATTGCTCTCTAACGAGATGAATGACACAACAGCCTCCAATTAAAAGCTTATGTGTGAACACACAAATAAAGACAATTGTCCCTAGCAGCTAGTCTCTATAGCTAGTAAGCGATCTTACCTGTGCCGGCGCGCCTAGAAATCCAACTGCACAGCCAGTGATAAATCGTCCAGCTAGAATCATATGATACGAGTTCGACAACGCCATTAAACACCATCCGGTTAGGATCGGTATCACCGAAAATAAAAGTGTTGTTCGACGTCCAAATCGATCAGCACACGGTCCTGAAATGATCGAGCCCAATGGTGTTGCCAAGCTATGGACACTTGCTGTAAAGGTTAAAAAAATAAATAAAATGTTCGACTGATAAGTACTAGGTTGGGGAGGTGACTAAGTTACCTATCCATGAACCCATTTCGACGTCGATGGCAAACGACGATGTCGAGTTGTACAATTGCGGTAGGAGAACTGCTGAGTAGCCGATAGGCATACCGCAGGCAGCCGACAGCAGTAGCACGGCACATGTTGCAATGATCTGGAAAGAAACATGGTTTTCATTAAATTCAATTAATTATTTGTTGACAAAACAGACAGCAATTAAGGTCAATAAGCTTGAGTTACATAAGTGTTAAGCGGTTTTTGTGAAGTTGATTGCTTGACGGCACTCGTTCTGATCGTGGAGATTGGTGCCAATGTGAGCTGGTTTGCATCATGTTAAATGAAATACGGACGACGGGTGAATAAGATCGATGCGGGCAATTAGGCTGCGGAGGGTTATCAAATAGCACGAGGCACTGCGACCTTTACAGATCTATTGTGCCTGCTAGACGATTAGCCAAGGGGCTTATCCACTTTCTCAATGAAGTTGAGAATGCTTCTTGTAGGAGACGAGAGTCATACTTTCACTAAGAAGGATACGCTTCCTGAGATAGCAGAGAGCAGCACACTCACACAGTATCTGCTCTGTCGTCTCTTTGTCCTCAAGACAGAGTCGACACCCAGTTTCAGACGAGAGATTAATTTTGCTGAGATCATATGTATCTCAGACCGCAGTGTCCCGTCAGGTGGCGGACTAGATCATATGTATCTCAGACCGCAGTGTCCCGTCAGGTGGCGGACTAGTCTTCTGATATCTACTCTATTAAGTTTGGCTATGTTCAGGGGCCGTATAAATCGTTTTGATTGGCGAAGTCCCTGAACGTTGTTCCAAAAGGACAGGTGTTGCGATTTTTCCCACTTGTCTAAGAAGAAGTTGATCTTAGACTTGGGAGTGCCGCAGAAAGGTTGAGGACCTATGTATCTTTCGCTGGAACCTTTTCTGGCTAGTTAATCGGCGATTTCACCTGGCACCCACCTTGCTTCTTTTGACGCGGTCTTGTAGGGAGTCATGGCATTCCTTAACTGTTTTTGAGTTCATACTGTACGCTTTAAGCGCTGCTTGGCTATTAGAGAGTACATGGATGATTACTCCTATGCCGGTCCCTAGGTTTAGATTGACGCATGTTAGGATGGCATGTAATTCTGCTTGGAAGATACTAGGACTCAGTCCCAGGGCCTTCGAGATCTTCCGATTTGGTCCAAAGACGCCGGCGCCAACGCCAGGAACCATCTTGAAGAAATCAGTGTATCACCTATGGCCTTTGGTGTTAAGCAAGGGATCACTGATTTCCCAAGCTAAGTGGTTTGGGATCAATATCTTAAAGCTCTTGTCAAAAGTGAAGGTGTGTGGCAATGCGTCCGAGACCGTAGTAATCATATCCAGCTTAGGAAGATGTTGCAAGATGGACACTTGACCCATAGGTCTACATGGCAAGCTTGTTCCCGTGCGAAGAATTCCGATTGCACTCCATAATACAACCTTTTTAATAAAAAGGTCCAGTGGAGTAAGTTCAATCAGTGCTTCTTGGGCTGCCGTGGGGTAGGTTGGCATAGCGCCTGTAATGCCGAGTCACGCTTGTCTCTGGAGGCGTTGAAGCTTAACGATTACCGTTTTTTACTGAGCTTTTGCCCACCATACCGACTTTGACCACTTCCTCGTAGCAGCAAGAATGAGAGCTTGACTGTCCAATGTCAGAAGGCTGCACCAGCTAACTAGGAGGAGGTTCGACACTAGGGGCCTGAGCACACCGGAGGTTACCAAAGTCTACAGGGAGCAGCTGAGCGAAAGACTCTACGGTATGCCTACGTCGAACACAAATGCCAATATGTGGCTGCATTGCCGCTCAGCCATTCAGGAAGTAGCCGAAACCACCTTAGGATACCTACCACCCCCGACAAGAAACCCGTGGTATGATGGTGCGTGTAAGCAGAAAAAGGCAGCTACCGACGAGGCGTATCAAGAGGCGCTGCAGCCTCCCAGCTCAAAGATATCGAGGAGTCTAGGGATAAGCACAAAAGACGAACCTTTTACAAGAAAGCCAAAGACCTTGCAGGAGGCCTCAAAAATGCCACGCTAGCTCTTCGAAACTGCGAGGGTAATCTTGTCACCGACCTGCAGGGAATAGTGAATGTGTTTAAGCAGCAATTGCAGCAGCTGCTTAACGAGCATGTTGATCCCAACTACAGCCGCTGAAGTAGTTCTCCCACCCAGCATCGAAGAAGTCGGCACAGCTATTCAGAAGCTGAAGAACAACAAGGCCGCAGGCTCAGATGGCTTGCCATCAGAGCTCTTCATGGTTGGCGGCGATGTTCTGGTAGGAAGCATGCACCAGATCATCTGCAGATTTTGGGAAGATGAAAGCATGCCCGACGACTGGAATACCAGCTCTATATGCCCCATCCACAAAAAAGGCGATCCTACCTCTCGCAAGAACTATAGAGGTATATCCCTGCTCAATGTCGCATACAAGATCCTGTCCAGCGTATTGTGTGAACGTCTAAAACCATTTTGCACCGCACTAATCGGCAGCTACCAGTGCGGCTTCCGGCCCGGCAAATCAACTATAGACCAAATTTTCACACTTCGACAAATCCTGGAAAAGACCAACGAGTTTCGATTCGATACACACCATCGTTTCATCGATTTCAAAGCCGCATACGACAGAATTCATCGTGAAGAATTGTTCGGTGCGATGGCCGAATACGGGATCCCGGGATAGCGCCACGCTAAAAAATACTCAATGCACCGTGCAACTCGGTTCTAGGACCTCGGAACCGTTTGAAACATGCCCCGGATATCGGCAAGGAGATGCGCTGCCATGTGACTTCTTCAACCTGGTGCTGGAGTAGATAGTGCGACGGGCAGGCGTCAACAGGGAAGGCACTATCTTGTACAAGTCCGTCCAGCTGCTAGGATACGCTGATGATATCGACATCATCGCGTGTTCTCGTCGTGGCATTGTGGAAACATTCACGGCGATTGAAGAACAGGCGAAACGAGTTGGTCTTAAGGTCAATGAGGACAAAACGAAATACATGCTGTCAAGCAAAAACCTATCCGTCGCTCACCACCTGGGACAAAATATAACAATTGACAGCTGTGGCAACCGCTGCTACTTCGGCTTGTCCAAGCACTTGACCAAAGTCATGCTTTACAAAACGGTCATACTGCCAGTCTTGCTGTACTGAGCCGAAAGCTGAACGACAAGCAGTACAGCGGAGCTGATTTTGGTTTCTTTCGAAAGGAAAATTCTGCGCCGGATTTTTGGTCCTGTCTGTGAGAAAGGTGAATGGGAAGAAGACATAACCGTGAACTCTACGAACTGTACAAAGATGTGGATGTAGTCCGGAAGGCAAAGATCCGTCGACTATACTGATTCGGCCACATCAGGCGTATGGACATCAACGCTGCAAATAAGAGGGTCTTCGACTCCGAGCCTCTTGGTTCGAGAAGAAGAGGAAGACCGAAGAGGAAGACGTAAGACATCTTGGTCTTGATAACTGGAAGCAGCGTGCCCGGGACCGTCAAGGATGGAAAGCGTCTATAGCTCAGGCTCAGATCTTCTATGGATCGCTGGCCTGATAAGTAAGTAAGTAATTATGTAACTTTATCGGGGCTAAGAAGTCTGCCAGAGAGGCTATTCGTTCTACTGTCAATGCAATTTGTGACGTTCGTCTGATCGTTCGACATCGAGTGGGGAGTAGAACCAGGGAAGTGCAGCTCCAGCAAAGTCTCCAGGGTTTCTTTGCGATTGAAGGTAAGGGATCCGTCTGATTAACGAAGCAGCCCGCGTCCATTTGTGTGCTCTTGGGATAGCGCGTTTTGGAGTCGGACCGTTGCAGAGGATACTAGAAGACTCGAGGGCGGACAACGAAGTGGTTAAAGAGACACTTTTAATTAATTCTGGAAAAGGTGCCGAAACGGTCAGGTCCAGATTGATCCGCGAGAAGCTAGTCAAATTCGTGATCGGTCTTCAATACCTTACATATCCCACTATGATAGTACCGTTGGATCTCAACTCGCAATTTCAGAGTATAGTCCAACATTCATGAATATCTGCGAATTAAACAATTCGAATACAAAAAAATGCAAGCAATTTGTCCACCACATCATGGACCACAACCCTTCGAGAAAGTAGGTTAGAATGAAGACAGTGGTCGAAATGGACATAGAATGCAATAGGAATATTCTCTACTCTCTTGCGTGTGCAAAGCGTTGCTAATTTATTTTAAACAAATCAATTTCCCCCAGAAAAAATTGATTTTCATACAACTATGGAATTATGTACATACGTTCCAAAACAGTTGGACAAAATAAGAACTTTCGTAGCAAACGGAAAGGCCCTCGCGCTTGTCACGCTACACGCTACTGTCAACGACAATCCTATGCCGTTCACAACAAACGAGTGATAATTAATTCAAATTGCTTTTGTTTAGCGACAGGAAAAAAAAACTGCAAATGACTCAAATTAAAAGTGAATCGGGTGCTTTAAGAGCGGACATTGACGTTTGAAGTTGACAGTCAAAGATAAAAATGGAAGAGAATATCTGTACCATGCGGAATGGATGGAATTGGGGATAAAGAGAACAGAATTCCATTTGCACTCGTGTCAAAACGTAGTTCTGTTAACGAGGATTTCATGTCCCATATGGTCTAGTGGCTAGGATATCTGGCTTTCACCCAGAAGGCCCGGGTTCGATTCCCGGTATGGGAAATTTTTTTCCTCTTTTTTTGAAATATATCTCATGGACCACTTGGGTCTATCTATTTTTAGCAAATTTGCATACATATGTTCCGTGAAGCACGTAAGGTATATTCATAAGCAGCACTAGTGTGGGGGCACCGGCAACCTTGAGCAATCGAATCGTCATCGCAAGGTCATGACTTCTGTCATGATTGATAGCACTAGTTGTGCCACAAGACGTATCCATGAATTTGTATTTTTTTTTTACCTAGTCTTGGGTGTTCCTTCTGTTTTGCCCTTTTACGAGGGTTGACGACCGTGAAGCTTACCTGATTCAATATCGCCCGTTTGTCGGTGGTTGACGTAGCAGATGTCCTCGTCGTGTTGACATTGTTGTTGCTGTCTTCGCTAATTTTAGGAGCGGACGCTTGCCGTTGAAGTAGGTCTTTTTCGGATGTGGGCACGATTTCATAATTCGGTTTTTTAGCAACAAATTTTGCATATTCCTCGTTTCTGAAAATAGTCGAATGGACATGATTGGGTTTAGATTGTATATTTCTATATTGACGAGTGGGAATAACATATGCAGAATGAAGGTGGAGTGGAATTCCCTGTTTTAGCTAAAAGCAAGTTCAATGTTGTTGTGCCGTACGCCGTCAATGATCTTTCAGGGGTAGGTCATGAAACTCATTCGGTAAGGCCTTGAGTAAACAGCGTATTTAAGAACTCATTTTTCCTTCAAAGTACCTCATTACCTTTAAGTCAGACATAAATCAACTCGAGTTCTTCATATGGGGGGAACAGGAAAACAAATATGACTTAGTTGATTACTCTTGGTTCCGCTATCTACATAATTCGTAGACATACGTAATAAAGATAAGTCTAATCTGAAGCATGCCTTTGTTACGAATTCCTAGTTTTATTTTTAATTTTTTATTTGGGTTGCCAAGTAAACATACGATGAGCTATAAAAGAATGAATAATGCTGTGGAAGATCAGCCGGGAAAACAAGTTTGATTTCGGATCCATGTTAAGGCGATAAAGGAATCTAACTCGACAGATGTGGGTTGAGGGCTGGAGCAGGTCACTAAATATCCGTGTTTGGTGAAAAATGTTAAGATTTAGAACATCTCGTCCATTACTATGAGGAGTGACAACTGTTTCCCGCTTGAAACCTTGATAGGAAGTCAGCATCATACATACCTCCGCGGTACGATATGAGTCGCTTTACGCTTGGACTTCTTCTTCAGGCGTGAACCTGGGCCTCAACCAACATGCCCCTCCAACTAGCACGATCTTTTGCTATCCTTTTCCATTGCCGCACACCCAGTCGGCTGAGGTCGCCTTCCACCTGAGTGCGCCATCTTAAGTGCGGCCGTCCTCTTCTTCTTCGTCCCTCGGGGTTGAATTCAAAGACTCTCCGGGCTGGAGCTATGATGACCATTCGCTCTACATGGTCTAGCCATCTTAGGCGTTGAATCCGTAGACGCTTGGCTAGACTCATGTTGCTGTACAGCCCGCAAAGTTCGTGATTGAATCCTCCATCTCCCGTCTGCGTTTATAGGCCCAAAAATCACGCGCAAAATCTTTCTCTCGAATCGGCCAAAGGCCTCCTTATCCGCTTTTGATAGTGTCCATGCTTATGCGCCGCACAGAAGGACCGGGATGATAAGGGTCTTGTATAGAGTCAACTTTGTCGTTCGAGAGATGGCTCTATTACTCAATTGCCGCCTGAGCCCAAAGAAACAACGATTGGCATGAGAGATTTGATTTGTTGTTCCAGGTCACTGCGGAGCCAAGGTAGACGAAGTCCTTAACTACCTCGAACGTAAATCTGCCAATACAAACGTTCTGGCCAAGACGTCGGTGGTGAGCGTCCTTTTTTGATGACAGCATATATTTAGTTTTGCCCTCGTTTACTGCCAAACCAATTTTCGCCTCCTCCATCTCAATACTCGCAAACGCCTCATTGACATCTCGCTGTGATCTTCCAAATATGTCAATATCGTCGGCGTATGTGAGGATATGTGAGGATTTGAAATAGATTGTGCCTCTTGTATTGGCCAGTGAATATTGCACAATCATTTCCAATATGATGTTGAAGAAATCCCCCAACAGCGCATCGCGCTGCCTAAATCCTTTTTTGACATCAAAACTATCGGTAAGGTGTTCACCGATTCGGATGGAGCAGTGAACATTCTCCAAAGTCATCCCGCAGGGATGACGAGTTTAGCAGGGATGTCAAAGGTAGACATAGCGTTGTATAGCTCGTCTCTAATTACGCTGTCGTATGCGGCTTTGAAGTCGACAAATAGGTGGTGAGTGCCGACCTGCAATACATTGTTTTTTTTTTCCAGGATCTGCCGTAGTGTGAAGACTTGGTCGATCGTGGACTTCTCTGGCCTGAATTCGCACTGATAAGGACCTATCAGCTTATTTACAAACGGCTTCATGCGTTCACACAAAACGGCAGAGAAGGTTTTGTTGGTGATGTTTAGAAGACTTATTCCTCTGTAGTTGGTGCAATCAGGGGGGTCTTCTTTCTTGTAGATCGGGCATACGATGCTGAGACTCCATTCCCCGGGCATGCTTTACTCTGACCATATCTTACAGATGAGCTGGTACATGCTCCTAACCAGGTCATCCCCAGCTGCCTTGAAGAGCTCCGCGCCAGCAGCTTTATTCGACTTGAGTTTCGATATGGCGATCTTAACTTCATTGAGGTCAGGGGGACGAAATTCTCTGCGATCTTCGTCGTTAAGAAATGGATCATTCTGCCTAACAGCGGCATATTGATTAACATCGGCGTTATACAGTCTGCAGAAGTGGTTTTTCATATTCTCTGCATCGACTGCGCTTATATTGCTAGGTGTTCGTTCTCATCCCTGCAAGCTTCCGTTTTGGCTTCATAACCTTGTCATGTTCGCTTTGTCTCTTGATAAAACTTTCCACCGTCACGCCTGCAGTAACACCTCTTCAAATCCTCAATCACGCGTTTCTCGTGCTTTTTCCTCTTTCTTCTGAGAAGCTTATGCTCCTCCCTTCTTTGAAACTCGTAGAGTTCACGAGCTACTCTAATTCTTCTATGCAGCGAGACTTTGTAAGTATAGTGGATGGGAGGGCGCTGCGCCGTGGCGCAGTGGTTAGTGTGTTGAACTCTGACGCACGATGAGCGAGCGTCACCAACGCCATCGAATGTTTATTTCGCGGCGTCCTTCTCGACGGGGTACTGGCAAAACCCTCGTAGTATACTTGTCTTGAAAAAGCCTCTCGACTCACGACGTTCGGATCGGCATTAAACTGCAGGTCTGCAGGTCCCTTATAACGCCACAAAAAAAAAAGGAAAAAAGTCTGACGTCGGTGGCGATGTGATCAATCTGGTTGGTGATTGATTGATCTGGTGACCGTCAGACGCCTTTGTGTATATTGAAGTGCTGGAAGCGCCCCGTAGCAAGACCAATCAGCTTGTGTCCGTTATCGGATGTGGTGTTGGGTAGGCTATGTTTGCCGGTGACTCGTTCAAAGACGCTTTCCTTACCCAGCGACATATCTATATATCCGGTCCATTCCATCGCATTTCCCGGCTGGCCGCTTTATGGCGCTCTAGGGCGCCCGCAAGTTGTTCGGCTGCACGTGGCCTGTTTAGGGACCTTACATTCCACGTACAGAGCCGCAGATCATTGTCCTTTTTTCGTTTCTTGCAAGGGTCGTCAACATTAATCCCGTCCGTTTTATCCGAGGCTTGTGGTTGATTCGGAGTTGTGTTTCAACCGAACAATCCTGTTTTTTTGGCGCAGGAGGCTCGTCATTCGCCCTTCTCCGTCTGCAATCTCCAGATGGCACCACGAGGATGTGGGGATAGGACTTACTAACAGTGCCGCAAGATGCTCGACTGCGGTGACTCTTTTCGCTTTTTAGCAGGCCAACATCCGTCGGATAGATGCTACCTCGGGGCCTTTGTTAGTCTTTTGCCATCCTTTACGCTTGACAAACGTTGGGAAATATTGAAAACTTATTTCCAAAGTGAGTACTGTGTAGCCCAAATACATAGTGCGTTTTTTGAAAAGAAGTTTTGGCCGAAATCAAGCACCCACCGCGACTGCTGTACGCAAGTTTGTGCAAAAAGTTCGTGAGCCTGGTATGCTAGTGGACAACACTCATGGTCCCCGTCGTCGTACGGTGCGCACAGAACGAGAATGTGGCTCCTGTGGTCGAGAGTGTGAGACTCAATTTACAAAAATCAACTCGCCATCGATCTCAACAGCTCAACATTTCACGCACTAGCCTGAGGGAGTCCAATTGACTCAGCAATTGAAGGCGCGTGACCATCCGCTTTGATATCGCTTCGCAGTTTGGGCCTTAGAACAGCTTGAACTGGACAACGACTTTGGGCGAAAAATCATCTTTTCTGACGAGGCGCATTTTCATCTCGGCGGCACGTTGACATGCTCGGAAAATCCACACGTTATTGTCGAGAAGCCAATGCATCCACAAAGAGTGACAGTTTGGTGCGACAGTTTGTGGAGTGGTGGCATCATTGGACCATTTCTCTTCGAAGTTGGGAACAACTTTTCGATCAACGGTGGGCATTACAAAGCCATGTTAACTGACTTTTCTTTTATTTTTTTACTGAAATTGAAGACATGGATTTGGTGGACCTCTGGTTATGCAGGAGGGCGCACCATGCCACACAGCCCATGCCACAATCGAACTTTTGCGCACGGAATTCCCAAATCGTGTTGGACTTGGATCTTATCTTAATTATTTTCGACGAAATTCTTTTGAGTAAATAATTACCAGCGACATGCTAACCCGATTTAGATCTTATTCAGTGCCAATTGTATAGGTAAATGAACATAGTAAACAATAAGCCAGTTTTAGAGCAAAGAATTCATTCCACGTCCCATTAATCCCATGTTAATAGGACCGTGACAAACAGTAGCTTGGTGTAATCGATTTTCCGAGGACCATTACCATAGTGACATCAGCACACGTTGTCTACTATGTACCATCTGTATATCAATCCGACCTGCTGATAAAACACATATGGATGCTGTATCCTCAAATTATCGAGGAAAAATACAGCGATAAACCCGTCATATGATGTATCGCATCTAACAGCTGCACATGACCATGTTGAACTTTGATTACACCTTCTGTGGCAACAGAGCCAGGTGACTCATTCAATTTAATGGACTTTTAGTCAGCTGGATAGCAAGTTCAGAACGTGAGACTCGGTTTGTCACGTGTACGTGCTAGACATTGTGCTTGCTGGGGGTCTGCGATCAATGGATTCAGTTGTTTTCGTAATTACAATAGAAAGTATTCGATATTAGAGTGCATTTCAATTTGCAAATGGTCAGTGCTGGGGTACTGAACGAGTAAGTTGATATTCAAGGCAAACTGCAGCTCTCGGCAACTTGGGACTATAAGTGACATCTAACTTCAGTCCTGAGAGCTACAATGTCCTTGAAAGGTGTTTTCTAAGCAGTCATTATCTCAAATTGCTTATGCGTAACTAGTCATACCCATCCATAATGTTAGTCCATTGGTCTTACATGTCATTCTGTGTAACAGGACTCCTCAAATAGATCATTTGTATCAGTTGTAATAGGAACAACTTCAATACCAAATGCTGTTCTGAGCATTTGAATAGAAAATTCTCAGGCGAGGTCATGTCGAGCTTCTCCAAAATGTGTTGCGTACAAATACCCACCAAAAACCTTTTCCGCTCCATCCCTCCCTCTCCCGTATTTCTACCCGTCATTTTGGTCCGTTGCTCTCTTTTGAGGGTGGCCTCGGTGCATACACGGATCAGGAGGATCTGGCGGTGTCGTGATCCGACTCTCTTGAGGGGGCAACAAAGCAGGTAAGACCGGACGGACGGTCCGACAGCAGGGACGGACGGTCCCCAACGCCGACTGCAGGGACGGACGGTCCCCAACGCCGACAGCAGGGACGGGAAGAAAAAAAAGAAAAATATTGTAAATACTTAACTTGTGAGCGGGTAGCTCGACTTCGCAAGGGCTTCGATAATTACATGTCCCTCGAAGACAAAAGAGTGCTTGAGTGCACCTAGACTACCGGGTTATTCGAGGGAGACGTTTAACTTTAACTTTAATAACTTTTAGTACAACCGGGGTGGTGAATGCTTCCGTTACCAAAGACAACAACCTCTTCCAACCGGAGCCGAATGAAGTGAGTGTGGAGGCTATTGGAACTCTGGAGGTGATTCCCTTTGTTCCGAACATATTCAATTGGAGAAGAACTATCGAGGCAAAAAGACGGTCGGTGAGTGGATAGTGGCCACCACCTGAGAGACAAAGAACAAAGGCGAGAGAAGCAGCAAATAAAAAAAAAAAGGGAAGGGAAGAAACGAGGAACACAAAAGACGTGAAGCGGAGGCAATAGACAGGAAGCGTGTAAAAGGGAGGAGTAGCCGAAGCATTCACTAGTCCCCGGGAAGTATTTCTTTCATATATTAAATTTGTTTTTTTATCCCTCGAATTACCTGCTAATCCCCAACCCCTAAAAATCTGACCCCGTTTTGGGAATCGCGTCTCCCATTACAGATGCCGAGCACCCCACAGTCAATAAGAGGAAAAAGATAAAACCCCCGATAAAGTGTCCCCCCTCATTTCTAAAAGAAGCTGATCGTTTCCCTTTTAGTTTTCATAGTTTCCACAAAACTACGTGGCGCCCTATACATCCCGACTACCGAATCCCCCAGGAGGTAGCCGTGTGTGCACTGAACGCGTGCACCCCAGCTGTTGTGTCAATCTGACACAACAAATGTTTAATTGCATGATTTTTTAAGCGTTTGGTTTTTAATTGCTCAAAAAAGAGAATATGGGACAATTGTACAAACATAGAGCATTTTTGTTTTACTTAGTAAATTAATGCCATTTCCTTTTTCGGAACTATTTCGAGTAAAGATTCACCACAATTTATTCAAGATGTTGGCTGGTATCTCGTTAATAACACGTGTAGTCTTGTCTTTCAAGGCTGCAAATAACGCTGACTTATCAACATAGAGATGTGATTCATTGTATTCCCATAAAAAAGTAAGTAACTTTTTATAAAATGGCAGTGCAATGTAAGTACGCCTGACTTTGACGTATATCGCAATTCGTACTGGTTCTGCCAGAAAAAGAACCCTGAAAAACCAACCAGCAAAAAAATCACTCACTATTTTCCATCATCCCGTCTAGGGTAATTTTACTAAATGACTTCATACCGGGCGCCACTCACAGTGATGCGGTTATCCTGGGCTAGGTTAGGTGAGTGAGAGTCACTGACGAAAGATCAAGGCTCTCTTAGACTCCGAGGAGTCCATTATGCTCAGTTTACCCTAAACTTCTAGAAACCTAAAAATTACCCCTGAGCTGAACACTTAGATGCAGATTGAAATCTTAGTAGTCTCATCAGCCCAATATTACCTACCTCTTCTAGTCCCGAAAGGAAGTGACCTCCAAAGAATATGTTCCTTGATCTTGCCGTTGCGCATGTATCTAATTGATACCATCGATTATTGGTTTTCACTATTAGCTCTGTACTGAGTGGCTTTTTAGTTCCATGTGTCCACCGTCCGCCTTCTCATGTCCTGAAATATTCACATGACCTGGTACCCAGCAGATGGTAGCCTTATTGATATCTTACATCTCCTCCAGCCTCTCTTTGCAGAGTTTTGCGAGCTAGGATCTTAGCCTGCAGAGTCCTAATGGCTACCTGGCTGTCAACATAGATGTTGATCCATTTTCCTGAGAAGTTTTCTCTAAGAATCAGGTCCGCAGCTTGTTTGATTGCGAAGACCTCAGCTTGGAAAACGCTACAGCCATCATCAAGCCTATAGGAGCGATTTATTTCATGAGATTAAAAATAGACCCCGGCTTCTGTACCTGTATCCATTTGGGATCCGTCGGTATAGATTGCCAGTTCATTTTCGATACGTACCTAATGAATGGTCGATTCCTCCCTGGAAGGAATTCTGATAGACGATCTCCTCTTGCAGCAAGGAAGTCAGGTGATATGCATAGTCCGTTTCGGGCTTGAATTCTAGATGGCCCATCGACCCAAGGCTGATGCGTGGCCATGAAGACTCCTTAGTCAAAGACGGGACTTCTGTATTCTAAGCGCAGTCCTGGCTGCAATGCTCTCGCAGTATATATTCAAGGATAGGAGGTTCAGCATTGTTTTAGGAGGATCCAGTCACCGACAGACAACTTGGCCTATGAACCCATCAAACACTTTGAAGATGGCATTTCTTCTCAAGTGCCTTCCACCAGACACTGGAACCATAGACTAAAATAGGAATAACCACCGCAGAGTACAACCAATATACCACTTTCGGTTTGAAGCCACATTTCTTTCCAAAAGCTACTCTGCACGAATATGGTGCAACGTACATAGGCTTCCTTGCTTCTTTCATTATGCTGTTCTTCCAGTTAAGCTTGCAGTCTAGGATTATGCCAAGATATTTCTGCTATTAACAAATAGCAATGCATAACATTGGGGGTGGCCGTGGGGAAGTGGTAAGCATCAACGACTGTCGAGCGGACGGTCTGTAATTCAAAGTATGTCTATAGCCAAGAACTTCTATACGGAAAGATTGTGCAACCCAGCCGTTGTGAATTGGAAGTGATCAAAAATACTAATGAAGGCATAACACACAAAGTACATATATGGTCACTTCAAATCCATACTCAGTGTGTGCAGTTCTAATATAACACCATAATGGCATGGAACATTTTCTGAGAACTACAACCAGAGTGAAAATTCAGTAGAGTTCCTCTCGAATCCTAAGTAGGACAACCAACCCTGGAGAGAAGTGAACGAACACCTATGACCCAAACCATCTGCAGGTTGTATGACAAACATAATAAGAAAAAGAACCTGAGGACCTGAGGGAGCTTCCCAGATATTAGAATGGGAATGTCGTCGGCATAGGCCATGAAGTTAAAACCATCAGTTATCATATCTTCTTCTTCTCAACGGGCGCTACAATTCGGGGTGAATCTGGGCCTCAACCAACATGCCCTTCCAACTAGCACGATCTTTTGCTAGCCTTTTCCATTGCCATACACCCAGTTGGGTGAGGTCCCCTTCCACCTGTGTGCGCCATCTTAAGTGCGGCCGTCCTCTGTTTCGTCATCCCTCGGGGTTAGATTCAAAGACTCCCCGGGCTGGAGCTGTTGGTGTCAATTCGCTCTATATTGCCTAGCCATCTTAGGCGTTGAATCCGTAGACGCCTGACTAGACTAATGTCGCTGTACAGCCCGTAAAGTTTGTGGTTCAATCTTTACCTCCATCCCCCGTCTCCGTTTATAGGCCCGAAAATCACGCGCAAAATCTTTCTCTCGAACCGACCATGGGCCTTCTCATCCGCTTTTGATAGTGTCCATGCTTCTGCGCCGTATAGCAGGACCGGGATGATAAGGGTCTTATATAGAGTCAACTCTATATAAGAGAGAGGGCTCTATTACTCAATTGCCTCCTGAGCCCAAAGAAACAGCGATTGGCAAGTGATTTTCTGGGTAGGATATCGGAACTGATGTCGTTGTTCCAGGTCACTGCGGAGTCAATGTAGACGAAATCCTTAACTACCTCAAACTTATGTCTGGCAATACAAACGTTCTGGGAAAAACGTCGGTGGTGAGCATCCTATTTTGATGGAACCGTTTTCGCCGCCCCCATCTCAATACTCGCAAAAGCCTCATTGACATCTAGCTGGGATCTGCCTATTATGTCAATATCGTCGGCGTATGCAAGGAGTTGCGAGGATTTGAAATAGATTGTGCCTCTTGTATTGGCCAGTGATTTTTGCACACTCATTTCTAATATGATGTTGAAGAAATCACACGACAGCGCATCGCCCTGCCTCAATCCTATTTTGACATCAAAACTATCGGTAAGGTGTTCACCGATTCGGATGGAGCAGCGAGCATTCTCCAAAGTCATCCTGCGTAGTCTGACGAGTTTAGCAGGGATGTCAAAGGTAGACTTAGCGTTGTATAGCTCGTCTCTAAATATGCTGTCGTATGCGGCTTTGAAGTCGACAAATGGGTGGTAAGTGTCGACTCGATATTCATTGGCTTTTTCCAGGATCTGCCGTGGTGTGATGATTTGGTTGATAGTAGACTTTCCTGGCCTGAATCTGCGCTGATAAGGACCTATCAGCCTATTTACAAAAGGCTTCAGGTGTTCACACAATCAGAACAGCTGATTCGACTTGAGTTTCGATATGGCAATCTTAACTTCGTCGAGGTCTGGGGGACGGAATTCTCTGCGGTCTTCGTCGATTAGAAATGGATGATTCTGCCTGACAGCGGTATATTGACTAACATCGCCGTTATACAGTCTGTAGAAGTGGTTTTTCCATATTCTCAGCATCGACTGCGATTCTCCTACTAGATGTACGTTCTCGTTCCTGCAGGCTAACGTTCTTTCTTTATAACATTGGCTTTATCTGTTGATAAAACTTTCGAAAGTCACCCCTGCAGTACTCCAAATCCTCAATCGCGCGCTTCTCGTGCTCTTTCTTCCTTCTTCTGAGAAGCTTATGCTCCTCCCTTCTTTTTAACTCGTAGAACTCACGAGGTGCTCTTGTTGTTTTATGCAGCGAGGATTTATATGCATCCTTCTTCGCTGTGTGAATCCTCCTGCAATCGTCATCGAACCAGGTCTTTCTTCGTGGTGGAGCTTTGAAGCCTAAAACTTCGGATGCGGAGCTTTTCAGGGCTTGTTTCAAGGCTCCACTGCTGTTCTATTGATAGCGTGGAGGGTTGATGTGTATTGGAGAGCTTAAGAGAGGCGCGATCAGCAAAAGCACGAGCGGTTTCTGGCGATAGTAGCTTTCCGACGTCATAACTTTTTAGTCTTACTCTACTCCGCTGCATTTGTGATATCCGCAGGCGCATCTTGGCTACTACAGGATAGTGGTTCGAGTCGATGTTAGCCCCTTGGAAAGCTCAAACATCAAGAATAGTGGGGGAGTGTCTGCGTCAGTCGCGATATAATCAATCTGGTTGGTGTTCGATTGATCAAAAGACCGCCAGGTGCCTTTGTGCATATCGAGGTAAGGGAAGTGCGTACTGGCTAGAAGGAGGTTTCGCCCCGTAGCAAGATCAATCAGCCTGTGTTCGTTATCGGACATGGTGTCGTGTAGGCTATGTTTGCCGATGACTCGTTCAAAGACGCTTTCCTTACCCAGCTTAGCATTGAAGTCTCCTAGTACAATTTTGATGTCATAGCTGGGACATTGGGCATACGTTTTGTCTAGGAGATCGTAGAACTCATCTTTGGCGGAGTCATCCTTATCTTCCGTGCGGGCGTGGACGCAGATCAGGCTGATGTTAAAAAATTTTGCCTTGATACGGATCGTTACGAGGCGTTCGCTCACATGCCGAAAGCTTAGGACTTTTGGTCTTAGTCCACCTCTAATAGCAATCCCACAGCCGAACAAACGGTTTTTTATCCGCTTTATTCCCGGTCCATTCCATCGCATATCCTGGATAGCGATTATGTCCGCTTTTTAGCGGTCTAGGGCATCCGCAAGCTGTTCGGCCGCACGTGGCCTGTTTAGGGACCTAAAATTCCACGTACAGAGCCGAAGATCGTTGTCCTTTTTTTCGTTTTTTGCAAGGGTCGTCAACATTAATCCGGTACTTTATATCCGAGGTAGTCTCGGAGTTTGTGGTATTTTACCGGTTACGGCTTACTAGGCCGTAGACCAACCGACTATATCATATGAGGCACTTTATTGAACAATAGTGTGTGATAAAATCCACTAGATAAAATTCTTTGACCACTTATGTAAGTCTCGTCATCTCGTTAAGTTCAGCAATCTTTTTGGAAAATAGTCGATACATCGTCGTTGGCACGATGACGAATAGCCGACTCAGTTGATCGAGAACTCTCTAAATCGTTTTTATACCTGAACTGGAAAGAAATATATATTGCCGGGGAGCAATGAAAGGTTATATCCGCTAGAAGAGCTCAGTCTGCACTGGCGATACTTAAAAAGTTAGTAAAAGCCCCTCATTTCAACCGTCTGTATCATACTCCGCTAAGACTTCTAGACCTTGCTAAACTCCTTGATTTGTATGCCTCCTCGGTGGACGTTAGATGAAGTTTCTTTATCGCCTCAACTACATAGTGAGCCATCAGTGATCGTAGTAAGAAGTTCCGCATCGGATCACTTCTTTTAAGCTAAATGACTACAGCGATAAACACAACTTCAAACGGAGACCTACTCCGCTAGACAATGGATGCATATGGCATATAATAAAGTATCTTGTCAAGGTGCTCCATAAAGCGCTTACTCATCTACGTATGCGCCTTATCACCGCTAGAGTCTTAAGAAAGCAACAACAAAAATTGCAATTTTTTTAAATGCCCCACCTGTACGCTTCTACCCCGTAAACCAACACGAGAATTTTCGCAACTGTCAAGCAAAGCAAGTCAATAAACCTTAACAACGATGTCAGCCATAAACCATTTACGGAATGAAATGTACGGATAAACAAATACTCGCAGATACTCGTAGATAAACAGATGAAGCCGTGCACGTTTAGGTGTCAACTTGCCCCGCTTTCCTTAGAGACACATATACAATCTGTCTGCCTGGTGTCTGTGAAGATCGCCAATGATGGATTGCGCAAGATCATCATGATCAGTCCGACTTTTAGATTCCAATCATGTTTGACGGAATAGATTTCAATTGTACACGTCCGCATTTTGATAAGAAATGCACGAGTTGTCAAAACAGCAAATCGCAGTAAATCCGTCAAATCATGCCACGAAACCGCCCTTTAATTGTATTTGTCTATGATATTACGGTGTACTTTGCCCATACGACACGTTGCCTGACTTTTTCACTCCTCTGACAAGTTGTTTGATCAGCCTGATAGGCGATAGTGTGAAACTTATCAATCAAGAAACGAAACAGGCACGGGGAGCACCATACGTTAATTTATAAATAATCTCCCACGAGCTCTAGATACTTTTTTGCCAATATGTAGTACAAAAGTGAATTCTAAATTCGTGGTTATGGTCTGACAAAATACTCGAATTGGTCTAGTTGTCTGGAACCATTTTTATTTCCGTTGTTTGCTCTGTCCGCTCCGCAACGTGGTTCGTACTTTAACCTACAAAAACGTTGTATTTTGTTATAAACAACGCTGAAATGAAATCAGATTCTTGCGATTATGTTAGATGAATTGAACTGGAAATAATCGCATTCAGATAAGCCATAGTGTAGTGTTTTTCAATGACTGAGCACTTGTGTCGACTAACCTTCAACTTTTTCGTGCATTCACCGGTGATTCCCTTAAATTTTAATTTTTAACTCCCATCAACAGAAAGCTCTAAGCAGTCAACCTTCAGACTGTAATTTTGCCTCCTATCGATACCACACTGATCCGACACTGTGATATACGCTGTTGTTGGTATTCAATCTCGGTGTCATCGGTATCAGGGCCCAACACTCTATCCACTTTTCTAACTTAACTTAAAAAAATACTCAACATGGTTTAACTGCTCTATTTTGCCAAATAAAATCTCAATCTGCTCATCGGAAAGAACACCATGTTAAGCTAATATCTGATTGTCCTCGATTGTAGAGGATCACCATAGGGATAACCAACGTTTTCTGTTAACTGCTCGCACGTTAACTTGTACAAAACCAAAAAAAGCGAATTTCCGAGCGAAACTGCTCTTTTTCAATTTGATAAATTAAACCTCACTCTTGCACTTATCAGTATGCAAGCGAACGCCTCATAATTATCCGCATCAAGACCAATCTCGGAAATATAAGTTTATTATGTGTCCACGCCCCCACAGAGGAGAAAGATGACCGACATAAAGACGACTTCTATGATCTCCTAGGCAGAACATATGCCCAATGTACCAGCTATGACACCAAAATCGTTCTAGTAACCGTCGTTGAACGGGTCATTGGAAAGCACAGTCTACACAACACCACGTCAGAAAACGGACTAAGGCTAGTGGACTTTATGGCGGGACATAGTCTGGTAGTAGCAAGTACACGATTCCCACACCTCAACATCCATAAGGGGACCTGGCGGTTTTTCGATCAATCGACAACCAACCAAATTGATCATATTGCGATCGACGGCAGACACTCCTCCAGCATCCTAGATGTCCGAACCTTTCGAGGAGCCAACATCGATTCGGATCATTACCTTGTTGCAGCCAAGGTACGGATGCGACTTTCTCGGAACCAACGGAGTCGAGTAAGAATTTAACGTCGGAAAGCTGCAATCGCAGGAGACCGCCAGGACCTTCGCGGATCAAGTCTCCCTCAAGCTCTCTCAGGTCCCGACGCAATCTGCAGAAACCATAGAACAGCAATGGAGTCGTTATCAGAACGCCATTAGAGAGGCCGCTTCAGATGTACTCGGTTTCGAGCCACCACCGTCGAGAAACTCCTGGTTCGATGATGAGTACAGACAGGCCCATGTAGAGAAACAGAATACATACATGGCCACATTGCATCGACGAACAAGAGCTGCCCGCGAGCTCTATGAACAGAATAAGAGGGAGGAGCAGGCGCTTATGAGAAGGAAAATGAGGAGCACGAGAAGCGCGAGATCGAGGAGATGGAGAGATGTTACTGCAGGAACGACGTTCGAAAATTTTACCAGAAAGTAAAATGAAGATGTCAAGGCTATAAAGCCAGAGCAGAAGCCTACAGCGATGAGCACAGACAACTAGTAGTGGAGTCACAGTCGATGCTGAGACTGTGGAAGGACCACTTCAGCAGACTGTATTCGACTATCATCGAAATGCCGCCGTCAGGCAGAGCGAATCATTCACAATGGACGAGGACGAAGGAGAATCCCGTCCACCCGACCTAGACGATGCTAAGATAGCGATATCGAAACTTATAAAGATGCTGGAGCAGACGCACTCCCCTGTCTACAGCAGAACGCATGCCCGATGAATGGAATCTCAGTATCGTTTGCCCGGTCCATAAGAAAGGAGACCCCTTTGACTGCGCCAATTACATTGGGATAAGTCTCCTTAACATTGCGTACAAGATCCTCTCTGCCTTACTGTGTAAGCGCCTAAAACCGTTCGTGGACAATCCAGTGTGGTTTCAGGCCAGGAAAATCCACGATAGACCAACTATTTACACTACAGCAAATCTTGGAGAAGTTCCATGAATTCCAGGTCGACACGCACCATCTTTTTGCCGCATATGACAGCGTTTATAGAGACGAGCTATACAGAGTCATGTTTTAACATTCCTGCCAAACTAGTCACACTGTGCAGGGTGACTATGGAGAACTCTCGCTGCTCCATTAAGGTCGGAGGTGAACTAACCGACCCTTTTGATGTTGAAAAAGGTTTTAGACAGGGTGACGCACTGTCATGTGATTTGTTTAACATCATACTTGAAGAGATCGTGCGGGACTCTGCGGCCAATACAAGAGGTACGATCTACCTCAAGTCCACACAATTGCTTGCCTACGCAGATGACATTAAAGTTATTGGACGAACAAAGCGAGACGTCAATGAGGCGTTCGCAAGCAGAAGCGGCGAAAGTGGGTCTAAGGGTAAATGGGGACAAGACCAAATATATGCTGTCATCCAAGAAAGGCGCGCAACACCGACGACTTGGTCAGAACGTCACCCTCGGCAGCCATATTTTTGAAATAGTCAAGGACTTCGTCTACCTTGGCTCGATAGTGACAAGCAGCAACGACACCAGCGCTGAGATAAAACGCAGAATAACTCTTGCCAACCGCTGCTTCTTTAGACTCAATGGGCACCTGAGTAATAGAGCCCTCTCTCGGAAAACTAAGGTATCCCTCTACAAAACCTTAATCATCCCGGTCCTCTTCTACGGCGCTGAGGCTTGGACGTTATCAAAAGCGGATGAAGAAGCTCTTGGGCGTTTCGGGAGAAAAATTCTGCGTGCAATATTTGGTCCCGTTTGTGTAAACGGAGAGTGGAGGAGGAGATTCAACCAAGAACTGTACGGGCTGTACAGCGACTTCGGCCTAGTTAGACGTCTTCGGATCCAACGTCTAAGATGGCTAGGCCATGTAGAGCGAATGGACATCAACGCTCCGGCCCGAAGGGTCTTCGACTCCAACCCCGAGGGACGACGCAGCAGAGGACGACCGCATCAAAGGTGGCGCGCACAGGTGGAAAGGGACCTCAACCAACTGGGCGTGCGGCCCTGAAAGCGGCTGCCAAAGATCGATAAGTGAGTTGCAATTATCGATTTACAGCGTACATGATGTTTCCAGCTTCAATCAGAAAGTCCTGGCCTTTTCGAATAAAGTGCTTATCGGATGGCAGACGTCTCAATGCACTCAGAATTTTTTTGTTCTTTCTACCAAGAGTGAAGAGTTGCCCAAGTGAGATGAAGGAAAGTAAGCGTCCATTTGACAAGGACGCTATTTTTATTCCCTTTCATCTGTATGCCATAGCAATTCTCTGAAAATGACCGGGAAATACAGAATGGTGCGAGCTACGCTTTCCGAACTGTAAAATAGTGTTTCGGACACGAACCGACGGTTGTGTTCGAATTTCGCTATCAAAGTTTGAATTGCTCTGTTGCAGCCAAAAAAGAAATGACGGTAGCTTTCAGCGGCATACTGCTGAATGTCAATGTCAGAATATTCTAGAGACTTCTAAAGGGGAACGTCAGACGGCGAACATTCGAGAAAGTGGACCGAGGGCTATATAAGCGGGAACACTCATCCTCGGGAGCATTCAGTATTCATTCAGTATAAGCGACTCAGTGATCAGTCGGTAATCCAGTGTGAAAGTAATCAGGGCTTGACAATTATTCAACAGTTGTAAAGACAAAATGTGTAAAAAAACGTGTGTGTAAGCAAGGTGTGTGTTATAAAACGTTGTAATAAAGAGGAAGCGGCCAGATAATTGATCCGAGGTGGAATAATAAAGTGTAAGTGTTGAATAAACAATGAAACAGTTGTGGTTTATCGCAGTCCAGTGATCGAATCCTATTCTGAACGATTCTTCAAGCCAAATAAGGCGCCAAGCTACGACTTAATTACAGGAGACGTCCTTAATAATATGCCGAGAAATGCTCTGCTCAGACTTTTATATCTTGGTAAGGCAGCGCTTAGATTAGAACACGTACCGCGCCAATGGAAGGTCGCCGAAGTTATTATGGTTCTAAAGCCCGGAAAGCCACCGACGGATAAAAAGTCTTACCGCCCAACATTATTGTTGCCTATCACTTCGAAAGTCTTCGAAAGAATTACAATCAATCGATTAAAGCCGATTGTCGAAGAAAGGCGTTTTTTGTCGGATCCTGAGTTTGTTTTCAGGAGCAGGCATTCCACTTTTCTTTTTTTTTTTTTTTTTATAGTTACACTCGCACTCAAGGTTAAGGCCTTATCACGTTTGAACGTTGTACGAGCGAAGGTAACAGGGAGAGGGAGAGTTTCGCTCAGGTTTACATACAACCTGAACGGAGTGCAGTGGTGTTGGGTCGTAGGTGTTCGTTCACTACTCTCAGGGGTGGTTTGCCTTAGATAGGACGAGAGCCGACCAGATTTTCGCGTTGGTTATAATTCGCAGTAATTCGTTCATGCACTTTCGGTGTTAATATTTCATACTTTAGACCAAGTGCATCGAATAACTGGTGTGGTGGAAAAACCACTCGAACATAAGGTTATATGTTCGAGTGTATTTCTCGACGTCTCCCAAGCCTTTGACAAAGTGTGGCACGAAGGTTTGTGATATAAGCTGAGGCAAATATTCCCCGAACAACTATCGAGCGTTCTAGAAAATTATTTATTTAATAGATTCTTGCGCGTTAAACACGGGAGCGAATACTCAAATTTTAGAGCAATTACGGCTGGCGTTCCGCAGGGAAGTGTACTTGGTCCGCTGCGTTACCTGCTGTACAATAAAGTCATACCACAAACGAATGGCACTGTGTTGGCCAGATTCGCCGATGATACTGCAATTTTGGCCCAAGGAAATTCAGTCAAAGGATCAACGACTAAATTGCAATATGCCCTGAACCGTATAAGTGCCTGGACAAGGAGTTAGCGGATCACGCTTAATGAAACCAAATCCGTCCACGTACTGTACGTATACTGTAATAAAATTCGGATCCCATTCGCAAACGTGACAAAAACCCAGCCATGACTCTCGACGCGTAGGTTTATGCTATCTATTGGAGCACTCAGACGCAAATACTTCCAGGCAGACATATATCTTTACTGTATTTTCCTCTTTTCCCGGCGAAGGAAAGTTTCAATGATAAAGAGCTAAGAGATTTGGCACACACCACTTCGGCCATAAGGTTGCGCCACCGTGCGAGAGCAAAGCCGGAAAGTCACTGAGAAAGTGTTCAGCTGTGTCGTCCTCTTCGCAACATGTACACAGGTAGACGTCCCACTGATGCCGAGCATACAGAGGTGCTTGGCAAAAGTGAAATGGTCCATAATGACACCCGTAAGTCTCCTGCAGTCAATTCTCATAAAGGAGAAGAAGAATGCTGCGGTTTTCTTGCAGGACGTACGCGCATAGTCATATAGTCATATTCCCTCCATCTACGATTGTGTGCATTAAAAACCCAATCGTTGCTGTGGGTATTAACCATCAAAGCAGGTTGACCCAAGGCGGGTTCAGGTCCTGATAAACTCTCCTCTGAGCCCATTCTGGCGAGTTCATCAGAGATCTCATTTCCCATACTGACCTGGGACTCATACAATTCTTGGTGAGTTTAGTCTACCGACTTTGTTCAGAAAGGCCTTAAGTTCAGATTCATACACTAACATGGAGCTGGTTAAAGGGTTGGATTCAGCTTTGAGTACAGCTTGCCTATTACTGCAAATGCATATGTTTTTACCCTTCCACCTATGCTTCACAACATAGTGAATGACCATCAGGATTGCGTATATCTCTGACTGAAAAACAGACGCATTCTTTCCTAACGAAAGGTGCAGTCGGACGTTTTCGCGTCAAGGAAAACCCCAGCGCCGGACCCCAGCCCAGACTTGGAGCCATCTGTGAAAATGCGAAGACAATCCTTTCCAGGTTTAGTACTCATATGTGACCAGAGCCAATACTGAGGTCATAGAAATTTGACTGTGAAGTTATAGCGCAATAGGATGACAGGTGTCATTGCGTCAGAGGGCATATCGACATGGGTCGTAGGATATACCCCCGCAAGTGCACTGTTATTCCAATGCGAGTTGAACCAAAAACCATTTCTCTAGTGACAGAACGTGGCTTTTAATGCGCACCCTCTGATGGATATGTCAAGGAGTGAAATGTTCATCAGAACATCCAGAGCAGCGGCCGGCGTGCTGGGGAAAACCCCCGTACAGCTGAGACAAACCGTTCTTTGGAGTTTGCTGACAGAGGCGACGACGTATTTGGGTATTGGCCTGTTCCACCAGACAACCGATGCATATGAGATTATCGGTCTTGTCATTGTCGTGTAGATCCAGAGGACCTTTGCCGGCGAAAAACCCCATGTTTTGCCAAAAGCACCTTTGCATTGTCAGAACGCTGACATGCTTTGACCAAAGAAGCTTATTGTCTAATACAACTTCCAGGTACTTAGTATCCTTGGATATCAGGATGGGAATGCCTCTTAGGACTAACTGAGTCATGCCAGTATTTTCCCTTATTTTCGTGAAGAGAACGACATCAGTCTAGAGAGGTTCAACTGACAGCCCATTTCTGATGCACCATTCATCGATCACATTTAACGCTGCCTGTGCTTTGAGAAAGACAGTCGCTAAATATGAGTCGACAGAGAAAACAACGACATCATCCGCATAGGCCTGGGCATAGATACCAGAGACATTGAGAGCAGCAAGCAGAGAGTCGATCACCATGCACCATTACAGCGAAGACAGGACGCCACCTTTAAGGCAGCCCCCGATTACACCAGATTTTACACAATGTCCGAGACCTGCATCAGCAATAAATGTCCTGTGCACGAGCATTGCTTTGATCCACACAACTAGTGCATCATCTACGCCATGTCGTCTAGCAGCGTTACGCATGCTGTCAAAAGTTGCGTTATCAAAATCCCGGCGCGTACTCTCTCCCTTCGAGTCAGCATTCTATCCTTCCAACTAGGTTTTGAAGCGCAGTCGCGCATGGTTTTTCGCGCTGATAAACATGTTGCATCTCCGGAAGAGGATGCATTCGAAGGGCAACTTTGCGCATTGGCATCTCTGCCAGCCTCTCCATGCTATACAGCAAGAAGGATGTTAGACTGATTGGTCATAAACTCTTGGCAAGTGAGTAATCCTCTTTCCCTATTGTGGGAATAAAGACTACTTTTACCATGCACCATGGAATAGATATGTAGGCAAGTGTCAGGCTAGGAGTGAAAATGATTCTCATGGTAGGAACCAGCTGCCGTATAGCTTTTTGCAGCATAACAGGATATATCCCGTCGGTGCCTGGCGATTTAAGGCCACCAAAGGATATTTCAGGATTTAAGCCAACTTGCTAGTCGCACTCAGAGATGTGATCTCCATGTAGAAGCCTTATAAGAATCATTCTTCGATTTACGAATTAGCTTCTTATATTCCTTTTGCTTCGAACGATACTTATTGCAGTCATTTTCCGAATTCGATTTGAGTGATCTATTCAGGAGACTTCTGGCTTCCCTGTGTAGACTTTGAAGCTCGGCATTCCACCAGGGCGCCAATTTCCTGCAGCGAGGTTTGCTGCCAGGACAAGCGAACTCAAAACATTTGGTGATGACACTACTCAGGTTGTGACAGCACAAACAAATAGTTTCGTTCTGAGTTTAGGTAGGGCCTGGGTGGATTTCTCAAGCTCCTCTCTGAACCGTTATTCCGCTTGATTTGTAAAATGAAGACCCCACAACTCAATTAGAATTCGACATACGTATCAGTGATCTGACAGCGTAACATTTGCTAAGACTCTCCAGTTAGTGATGGCCTTCACATATCCGTTATGTAGGGTTAGGTCGTCGCAGCGTGACACGCAGTATTTTGATCACTAGCATCGCAACGTAAGATAAGACCAATCTTCCTGACTTCACAAGTAGAAACTGCCTTCGGTGGCGGAGTTAGTACCGAGTCGTAGGGGAAGTGCGCAGACGCAACGACGAAGTGTTCAATTTCTCCGTGCGCTTCGAAGCTTACTCTGGGAGCCACTAGGTCTGGCCCACAAAATTGTCCAAGTTTGGTTGCCAATAATAAGTTCAATATGATGAGGCAGACTGTGGGCCTTTCGGATTGCTCGTCATAAAGAATCATAGCATCAAGTATGCCTGTGGGTTTTGGAGGCACACCCATGGTTCCTGAACAGATGCAACCTGATGATTGCCGTAGTTGAACCTTCTAAATGAGGTACCAAACTTGATTCAAGAATAAATGCTTGTATTCTTAATCTGCGTGGACTTTACCGCGCCTTATGTGATCACCCTGTGCAAGCGTCGAAGCCCAATTTTTTAGGATACTCAAGATGATAGTCTCCATCTGATTATTACTTACAACCGGAGTGACTTCACATTTTGCACAACACCAATGAAAACAAGAGACCATCTAAGAAAAATTCCCCAAAGTCGCGTGACTTAAAGCTGTTTTTCAACAAATTCATCTTGCTCTAGACCAGTCTATCGGCACATCCAAACCGAACAAACTGGTTTTCAACTGGAACGACTGCACAGCATAGGCTGCATCCGAATATTAAGCAAAACCAAGATTCCAGTAAAACATTTCATTCTTCTTATCTACGTATGTACATACGTATCTCTCAGTTCGAGTGACCTACCGATAGTTGCGGGCTTTCTGATGACGCCACTTGATTTCGTTTATCGAAACTAGATTGCCAAAAAACAGAGCTTGCAAACTGCCACTACAGTACGCTACAACCGTAGATAGATATGGTACGGACACTTGGAGGTTTTCACTAGCCCGGTTACTATATATAGATTTGCATAACTGGCCTCGTCAGGTGTTCAGGTGTTCAATTGTAAAGGAAACCCCCAAAAAACCGATAACACTTACCCGTCGTTTGGCATTGTAGATGGCTAATCCGGAACTTACACCTTGGCACTTGGGCTAATCAAAACAGTTGTGTTGGACAAATCGTTGGTGAATGTCACGAATCCGCGAATACTGATAACACGAGGATTAGCACAATATGTTATTTGCTTTATCACAACACACACATATTCTCGAATCGTGCCAGATACATTCGATATCTACAAAGTGCTCGTTGAACTCTTGATCCCCAACTACTCGCATTTGCGGACACTAAACATCAGACTAGTTGCGCTTAGAACACATGAAAACAAAACAAGAGACACTCGCAAGCCTCCAAATGGCGATCCACATCGAGACAGATCCAAACAAAAACTGCTTAATCACGGCAGGTTCCCGAACTATTTATGTGCCGGCATGGAGCTCCGATTAGGGTTTGCTTCTCGTTTCCATTTCATGTGGCATTGGAACGCGGCGAGTCATGGAACACCTCAAAGAGAAGAGGGGCTATCTCTTTTTCATCTGGCTGATCACTTGTTGCTTCTCCGAGCTTTTGATTGATAACAAACTGATATCACTTTGGGGTTCTGGCAGCTTACTAAAAACACTTCTCGAGCTTCCGTCAGGTGGATTAATGGGACGTGTCGTGCGCGTAGTGACACATGTTCTGTTTTGTAAGCTTTGCAGCATAGTTATGGGGCTGCTGATCGAGCGAGTAAAAGTATGCTTCATGATCAGCGGAAAGACAGCTGTGCTATGTACAGGGTGTTCTGTATTTGTTGGACATTACTTACTGCCAGCAATCCGGCGATTTCCGGATGGTCGAGATGCCAATCAAATCAGCCATGTGCTCATTGACACAAGACACACGTCAAACATCCTGGATGTACGAACATTCAGAGGGGTAAACGTCGACTCTGACCATTTCCTCGTAGCTCGACAAGATTTAGAGCTCGACTGTCCAATGTCAGAAAGCTGCACCAGCCTACCATGAGGAGGTTCGACATTGGACGCCTGAGCACACCGAATGTTACCAGAGTCTACAGGGAGCAAATGAGCGAAAGGCTCTCCGGTATGCCTCCGGCTTTCCATCAGAGCTCTTCAAGACTGGCGGCGATATAAATTTGGAAAAATATAAGCATGCCCGACGACTGGAATACCAGCTCTCTTTGCCCCTTTTACGAAAAAGGCGATCTTACCTCTTGCAGGAAATATAGAGGCTTATCCTTGCTCAATGTCCCATACAAGATCCTGTCCAGCGTACTGTGTGAACGTCTAAGGCCCTTTCGCACCGCACTCATCGGCAGCTACCAAGTGAGGCTTCCGGCCCAGCAAAACGACTATAGACCAAATATTCACACTTCCTCAAATCCTGGAAAAGGATTTGATCGCTTGATGCGATGGCCGACCCGGCTGTGCCGCGCCACGCAAAAGAATAGCGATGCACCGTGCAGTTCGGTTCTAGGACCTCTGAACCGTTTGAGACATGCACCGGATTTCGGCAAGGAGATGTGCTGTCGTGTGACTTCTTCAATTTGGTGCTGGAGCAGATAGTGCGAAGGGCCGGCGTCAACAGGGAAAGCACTACCTTTTACAAGTCTGTCCAGCTGATAGGATAACAAATCTCCTCCCTCGAAGAACCAAAGTCATGCTTTACAAAATGTTTGCTGTAGGGAGCCGAAAGCTGGACGATAAGCAGGACGGCGGAGCTGATTTTGGGTTTTTTCGGAAGAAAAATTCTTCGCCGGATAGTTGGTCCTGTCTGTGAGGAAGGTGAATAGCGGAGAAGACATAATCGCGAGCTCTTCGAGCTGTACAAAGATATGGACATAGTCCGGAAGGCAAAGATCCGTCGACGACATTGGCTTGACCATATCGAGCGCATGAACACCAACGCTCCAGCTAAGAGGATCTTCGACTCCGAGCCTCCTGGTTCGTGAAGTAGAGGAAGACGGAACATCCGGTATGAAGACCAAGTAATCGCGGATGTAAGACAACTTGGCCTTGATAACTGGAAGCACCGTGCCCGGTACCTATAAGGATGGAAGGCAGCTATAGCTCAGGCTCAGATCCTCCATGAATTGCTGGCCTCATAAGTAAATAAGTAAGTACTTACCTACTGCTGGAAGAGTAGAGATGGTAGTATGGGCTTCTCGGCCGATCATTTTTGCAAACTTCAAGATTTATTGGAGCAATGTAAGCTTCGGCTTGCCTCTTTGCTTCCATGTGGTCTTATTTATTCTCTTTGGTTGATCATAAGTATTGTAAGAGTTGATCATAATAGATCATAGTGAAGATCCGTAGGAAGAATATGTCCACGACCTATCGGTGAACTAGCGATTAGCTGCTGTCCACAGCGACAGAGGTAGGTCCAACGAATGGTAATCATAAGTCCGCTGGAGCTGGCTGATCGTCGGCTACGATCACAAAAATTAGCGGCGGTACCCACGGTGGGTCTAAGTAATATTTAGTCGGTCAGGTGGCAAGTAGTGATCTGGCCCTCTAAGTTGTACAGAGATAATCAAAGGCACCAGCTACGGACGGATTACCTCTGACCCGAAACCCGGGACCGAGATAGATTACCAAAATTTGACATTGAAAGTTGCACTCGCAAGAGACCACCGATCTTTTTGCCGATCATGTCTACGTCTTTCTCAAAATCCGACGTTTTCAGACAAATGGACAGAAGAAGCATAAAAGGATGAACTCAGACATGGAGTCTTAAGAGATAAGGAGAGACAAAACGAACCATTCCCAAAGGACGAATAGCGATAGCGATAGCAATGTTTGGGAAATCAACTTGTGCCGCCTACAAGATCGTGTTGCATGAGCACTGGAAGTTGTTTGTAAGCAAATAAAACTGTTCCATCAGTGCGGTTTTAGGCCAAGAAAGTCCACGATAGAGCGGATTGAAGAAAATTCATGAAAGCGTAAGAGAGTGTCTATGGAGATGAGCTATACAGAGATTTATGTCATCAAGTTGAACAGGCTCGGTAGTGAACTGCCCGAGATCTTCTACGTTAGAAAAGGATTCAGCCGTGGCAATTCATTCTGAAGTGACTTCTTTAACATCATTCTCAAGACGAAAGTACGAAATGTCTTCATCAATGCGGCAAGCACAATCTATTCCAAATCTGTGCAAGAGCAGACCCCTAGGACTCAAGCTCATTGCAACAAGACGCCAATGAGCTTGAGTCTTAGGGGAAATGTCATCAAGGAAAGACGTCCAACATCAGTACTAAAATCAGAGCTGAGACAATTAAGAATCTTGTCCACGATACTCCATTACGTCACAGAGTCGCGATATTTTTCGAAAATATATGAGAAAACTCTTGGCCCTTTTTGGAAAGAGGAACATCTAGCAGAGAACGGCTGTATCTACTGTAGCGCACAAGGGTGTAATAGGGAGTGTGGTAGCTGCCTACGAATTTTCATGTTCAAATGGTTCACCATTTCAGAGCCGATAATTGCATAAGTCCTGGCAAACGCCAGTTTCGATCTCCGTCCCTGCTCAATCCAAGTTGACACACAGCCTCCACGTGGCCTCCCCTGGCACCCGCCAGGTAGTGAACCAATACGTGCAGCGACCCAGCCCCTTGTTCCTGGGGAAAGAGGAACCTGGCCCTCCAGGTTGGGGACTGCGCTTAGGGGTACCATCCCTATCATGTAAAAACCCACTTGTTCAGAAGAAACCACAAGCCTCGGATACAGACGGATACAAAGCTGACGGCCCCTGCAAACGACTAAAGGACTTGAGAGTCTGCACCTGGGATGTGAGGTCCCTTAACAGACCGGGTGCAGGCGATCAATTGGAGCAAACCCTCAACTGCTGTGAAGCAGATATAACCTCACTCCAGGAAGTGCGATGAGATGGACCAGGCAAAAGACGAAGGAAAAACTGCGACATCTACTACGGGAACTGTTACAAGGAGAACAAACAGCGTCTATTCGGGTGCGGATTTGTTATTCGCGGAAGACTATGACAAAAGTCTTAAGCTGCCGGGATGTAAGCAAACGCCTCATAACAATCCGCATCAAAGCTAAATTTGGAATTATAAGCTTGATATGCGCTCATGCCCCAACGGAAGAAAAGGACGATAGACTCAAAGAAGAATTCTACGATCTCCTAGACAGAACATATGCCCAATGGCCCAGCAAAACTGGGCAAAGAGGACATATTTCAGTCGATCATAGGAAAGCATAGCCTTGATAACACCACATCTGACAACGAACTTAAGCTAATCGATTTCCTAACGGAGCGTAATCTCCTTGTAGCAAGCACACTATTCCCCCATCTCAACATCCACAAGGGTACCTGGCGGTCTTTTGATCAATCGACCACCACCCAGATTGATCACATAGCGACCGACGCCAGACACTCCTCCAGTATTCTCGTCGTACGAACCTTCCGAGGAGCCAACATCGGCTCGGACCACTACTTTGTTGTAGCCAAGGTACGAATGAGGATATCGAGAATGCTTAGGAGTCGAGCAGGACAACGTAAGTTTGACGTCGGAAAGCTACAATCGCAAGAGACTGCCGGAATCTTTGCCGATCGTGTCTCCTCCAAGCTCTTTCAAAATCCGCCCACAGCAGCACAAACAATAGAGCAGGAATTGGCGCATTGCCAAAGCGCCGTCAGAGACGGTTCGATGAACAATGCGAACAAGCCCATGCAGCAAAACAAGAGGCATATAAAGCCATGCTGCAACGACGGACGAGAGCTGCTCGCGAAATCTATTAGCAGAAGAGAAGAGAGGAACACACGCTTTTCAGAAGAAAGAAGAGAGAGCACGGAAAGCGTGAGATCGAGGAGATGGAGAAATGCTTCCGCAGGAATGACGCCCGTAAGTTTTACAATAAGGTAAAACGAACATGCCATGGCTACAAAGTCAGAGCGGCGGCCTGCAGGGATGAAAAAGAGAACTGGTAGTAGAGTCGCAGTCGATGCTGAGGATTTGGAAAGACCACTTCTGCAGACTGTATAACGGCGATGATAGACAAGATACCGCTGTCAGGCAGAACGATCCGTTCGTAATGGACGACGATGTAAGAAAATTCCGTCCACCCGACCTGGACGAAGTCAAAATAGCGATATCGAGACTTACATAAGTCTAATAAAGTCGAGGGCGCAGACGACCTGTCTGCTGAGCCTTTTAAGGCGGCTGGAGATGAGCTCGTAAGGTGCATGCACCATCTCATTTGCAAGGTATGGTCGGAGAAAAGCATGCCCGACGAATGGAATCTCAGCATCGTTTGCCTGGTCCATAAGAAAGGAGACCCTATAACTGCGCCAACTATAGGGGAATAAGTCTCCTTAACGTCGCATATAAGGTCTCTGCTGTATTGTGTGAACGCCTGAAACCGTTTGTGGATAACCTGATCGACAAAAGACAAATTATTTATGCTACGGCAGATCTGGGAGAAGACCCAGGAATACCAAAACGACACTCACCACCTTTTCGTCGATTTCACGGCTGTACATGACAGCGTGTATAGAGACGAGCTATACAAGGCCATGTCTAGATTTAACATCCCTGCCAAGCTCGTCCGACTGTGCAGGATGACAATGGAGAATTCTCGCTGCTCCATTTAGGTCGGTAATGAGCAAACCGAGACCTAAAGGATTTAGGCAAGGTGACGCGCTATCGTGCAACTTTTTCAACATCGTCATTGACGAACACAAGAGGTACGATTTGTTTCAAGTCTACGCAATTGCTTGCGTACGCCAACGACATTGACGTGATTGGACGGACACAGCGAGACGTCAATGAGGCTTTTGTAAGCATTGAGATAGAAGCGGCTAAGATGGGTCTCAAGGTTAGTGAGGGTAAAACCAAATATCTGCTTCCATCAAAAAGAGACGGGTAACACCGACGTATCGGCTAGAACGTCACCATAGGCGGAACTTTAAAGTAGTCAAAGAATTCGTCTACCTTGGCTCACTGATGACCGGCGACAATAACACCAGCGCTGAGATAAAACGCAGAATCACTCTTGCCAACCGCTGTTTTTTTGGGCTCAAGAGGCAATTGAGAAGAAGAGCCCTCTCTCGGAAAACCAAGGTGACACTATATAAAACCTTGATCATCCCAGTCCTCCTTTGCGGCGCAGAGGCTTGGACCTTAACAAAAGCGGATGAAGATGCCCTTGGTCGTCTCGAGAGGAAAAGTCTGCGCACTATCTACGGTCCCGTTTGTTCAAACGGCAAGTGTACGGGTTGTACAGTGACATCGGCCTGGTACAACGTCTACGGATACAGCGTCTAAGGTAGCTAGGCCATGTAGAGCGCATGGAAAATACAGCTCCGACCCAAAGAGTCTTCGAATCCACCCCGGAAGGAAGGCGCGGCAGAGGATGGCCGCATCTACGGTGGCGCACGCAGTTGGAAGGGGACCTTAACCAACTTAACAACTTCTTTCGGATCTTTAACTGGTCGTTGTGCTTCCTCGACAACGACGTGGACGCCGCAACTGATATTATCGTAAACATTATCCGAATCGGCATGGCAAATTTTATTCCCAGCAAAATGAAAAGCACCAGGCCTAAGGATAATACGTGGTTTGACTCGAGCTGTAAAGAGGCTATTAGGCTCAAGGAGCTAAGTTTTCGGGCCTACAAGGCAAACAGTTCTGAGGAAAACCGAAAAAAGTACATACGAGCCAGAAATGACTGCAACTCCCACATTCGACGGATTAAATTCCAATCCGACCAAAAATTAAGGCGTAAAATCCTTCAATGTCCCAAAGGTAGCAAAAGTTTCTGGTCGTTTGTAAAAAACGTAAAAAACTCAACTAAGTCGTCTATACCGACGCTCATCCACAACGACATCCCAGCTGTCACCCCCTTAGACAAAGCTAACCTACTTGCTGCCCATTTCGCAACCAGTTCTCAGCTGCCAGCTTGTACTTTGTCTCCGCCTGTACTAGAGTGCGTCAATTCCACCATGGGGCTAATCCACTTCCGCACTCGTACAGTCGCAAGGGTTCTTAAAGACCTCGACATACACAAATCCTTTGGTCCAGATGTTATTGCCTCAATAGTTCTGAAGAGGTTGTCTTCTACGCTGGCAAAACCACTGCGTAAGCTTTTTCACCTTTCCTACACCTCTGGGCTCTTTCCGAGTAAGTGGAAAACAACATTTGTCCAGCCTATACTCAAAAAAGGCGAATCATCTTCTCCCTCCAACTACCGACCCATTGCACTAACGTCCCTTCTTTCCAAGGTCATGGAAACGCTGATTAACCGTCAGCTTATGAAATATCTTGAATCACGGAAACTCCTCAATGACCGCCAATACGGTTTCCGCAGCAACAGATCCACTGGTGATATGATGGCATATCTCGCTGAAAAGTGGAATCACTCGCTTCACCAAGCAGGTGAAAGCAAAATTGTTGCACTGGATATTTCGAAAGCATTTGACAGGGTTTGGCATGAAGCCCTTTTGTCGAAAATGCGTGCTTTTGGGATCGATGAGTCTCTCTTTTAATGGATTAGAAGCTACCTCTCGAATCGTTCAATTCAAGTTGTTTTGGACGGATTCAAGTCTGATACTCACTTTGTAAATGCCGGTGTTCCCCAGGGCTCCGTTTTGTCTCCGACACTCTTTCTTATTTTTATAAATGATCTCTTGTCTGTTACTTCTAATCCAATCCACTCCTTCGCTGACGACAGTACCCTCAGCTTCTCATATGCGTTCACCAGTTTACGACCCTGCACTTCGGTTGTAGATAATGAGCGGCAGCGTATGTTAAGCTCATTAAATTCCGATATCGACAGCATCATCCAATGGGGTAAAAACAATAGAGTGGAATTTAATGCTTCCAAAACACAATGCTGTCTCTTGTCGTTAAAGCGTATAAATAACCCGCAGCCATTATCCATGAATGGCACTTGCATCTCAGAAACTGAAAAGCTTTCCATCCTGAGTATGAGTGTTGCTCACAATCTTAATTGGAGCGACCATATATTCAGTGTCGCCAAGAATGCTGCGAAATGCCTAGGCTTCTTATACAGATGCAAGAAACATTTCTCACCCTTAGATCTGGCTGCAATCTATAAGGCGTTCATTCGGCCCAAATTAGAGTTTAACGCTCGTGTCCTCACCTCACCTCACTGCACCTACTAGACACAATACAAAAACGAGCCATAAAACTGATAGGTGACTCCAGCATTACCAAAACATTAGACTCGCTGGAACACCGCAGGAATGTTACCTGCCTCTCCCTGTTTTATCGTTACTACCACCAAAAATGCTCTGATGAAATAGCCAGTTGCAATCCGCCCCTTCAACATTCCTCCCCCAATACTCGTCTCTCTAGGAATGCTCACCAATATATAGAGAATCTTTCATTAACCGAACCACACGAATCTGGAACTCCCTGTCGGATTCGGTGTTCCCCCCTCAATGCAACATGCAAGCAATTAAGACCAATGTGCATCGGCATCTCCTCTATTCCTGTTCCTCTCTACCTTCTGCCCGCACTGTGTCGCCGACATAATAAGGTTATTAGACCTTGAGTGCGCGCAAATTTAAAAAAAAAAAAAAAAAAAACTGGGCGTGCGGCACTGAAAACAGCTGACCAAAGACCATGCTAGCTGGATGCGCTTGTTGGTTGAGGCCCAGGTTCACCTAAGTAAGGTCTGGACTTCTTCCTTGCATTTACTCGAAATTCAATACACAAAATCCTTAAAATCCTGTCTAATGAATTTACACTTAATTCCTTGGCCACCTTTCACGGAACACCAACTGTTGATTAATAAAAACAATTCTTGTACACCATTCCATATTAATTGATTTTATTTCAAATTTTGATTATCATTTAGACTTTTCCACAATATTATACAAATACCTCTTCCTTGTCAGGAAATTGTCTTTTTAAATTAGTTTTTGTTTTGTTTTTTAATTTAGTAGTACACCTGACGGTCGTTGGATTTTAATTTATGGTTTTGAGCAAATACGAAAAAAAATTTCTAAAAATAAATTTAATTAAATGAATGGACTCTTGTGAAGATCAATATTTTCCTTTTTTGTTAAAATCTTTTCCAGATTATGCAACTCATCACACGTGGATCGTGATTTTTTCGCGTTAATTATAGTCAAGACAAGGCGTTTTGTGCTAGAAGCTTTTCATTTTTTTCTCTTAAATTAAAATTATAAATAAAACTAACGGAAATCAGTGTTTCTTCTTCAGATATATGTATCTCACAGATATTCATTACAAAATAAATGTGTACGAGTGACTAGAACATAAACTAATGGTACGCATAAGTCTTATATCAAATATACAGTTTAGACCAATACTTAACAACTAAACAAGGAATAACGCGTGGCTAGGATGCGTAGTGGAATTTTTAGTCAGTGATTCCTTGAACTAAGGCATTTCACAAAGCATTTTGGTTTGATAGCTAAATCGTTTCTCTGTATATACCGTTAAATCAAGGTGTATTTACGAAATTAAATACGAAACATGCGCAAAATAATCTAAATTGCATGTGTCTTTAGTCTAGATGAATTCGAAACAACAACAAAAAGAAAATAAGTTAAAAATAAGAAAATAAGTTAAATCCCGTCCTATTCGCATGCGATCTTCCCGTCAAAACTGCTTAGAGCAATAGCGAATGCTTGCATCGCACACAGCGGATACCGATAATCCATGGTGAAGACATCTTCTGACGTTCGTCCAAATTGCATGACTATATAGTCGGGATCTGAGTCGTGGACTAGTTGAAAGTTTTTGACCGATGCCTGAGTGACACGCCCATGAAAGTTTAGCACATACGACTGGGTCTCGTCGTTCCATACTGGCGTTTTATTGTGCAATTCCACTATATTATCGGCGATCTAAGAATGAAATAGGAATATTGTGGAGGAAGAGTAAGATGAGATGAACGAAGCTTACCTTTGATTTATAACTATCTAGTAGACCTTGTTGACGGGGATCGGCCGAACTAATTTTTACACGTTGATCGTCCTCGGTCATACCGGGAAGGAGAACGGTCATGTTGCGTGGACCCTTGAAACCTAGGATGTTTGTATCCTAAATGAGGAGGGGAAATGTTAGATTAAAACTTTGAAAAAGCTGTCGAAAAACCTAAATTAAACATTTTTAGTCCCCAAACTTGGAGCTTTGAAGTTGCTGACGTAAGAAAAAAAACGAAAATACTAACGGACTGTCCCAGCACTCTAAGTGACTTGATGCAGGGAGCATAACAAACAGTAGTAAACTGGACTCAGAACTGTGGACTTGAGGTGAACCCCAGGAAGACTGATCACCACTGAAGCTAGGTGGAACCCAATTAACAATCAAAGATCAGGCCAAGAACCTGGGCCTAACTCTGGCAGGAAACTAAATTGGAAACCCAACATTCTTGATCGTGCCAGGAAAGTAACCAAGAAAGTGGTGGGCAAAGTGGTACTCTATACAGCAAACATAAGACCTATACTTCTTTATGGCATCGTAGTTTGGTGGACTGCTCTGGAAAGGCAGTATATCGAAATCTTTTGGGGAAAGATCGGCCAACATATGCATAAGCGGTGCGATTAGATCGACCCCCACGGAGGATCTTAACATTCTACTACATCTCCCACTATTGGATCTCTTCAGCAAACAAGTTCCTGCCTGCGCGGCCCTACGGATTAGGGGCATAGGAAAATGGCCCACATCCCATAAAGGCCATACTAGCATTCTTAATCGCTTTGAAGTACCCATGGATACAGACTACATCATCCCGCAGAATGTGACCACTAAGAACTTCGTAGTTGTCTTTCCATCCAGGGAGGAATGGGCTGAACGGAAAGTCATACCGAAGGACTCGATTTCCCTCTATACCGATCGCTCCAAGATGGAGACGGGTGTGGTTAGTAGAGTCTTCTCCAAGGAGCTTAACCCCAACCTATCCCTTAGACACCCAAACTACTGCAGCGTGCACCGAGCGGAAATAACAGCGATAACGGCGGCCCTTGCATGGCTTAGGATCAATGTAATATCCGTAATTTGCACAGATAGCCAATCTGCTATAAAATCTCTGGCAGCGGTAAGCCACAAATTAAGGACATCTCTTAACTGCCGTCTATCTCTAGACAAGATGGCTTAACTTGCTTGCTTTGGTGGCGTTACAACCCATGAACGGCCAGAGCTAAGCTTCTCTCAATCACCCATGTTGGGTGTGATTTACACACTTGAAAGGGACCTACAGTTTAATGCCGATTCCGAACGGCTTGAGTCGAGAAGCTTTTTCTTGGCAAGTATACTACGGGGGTTTTGCCAGTACCCCGCCGAGGAGAGACGCCGCGAAATAAACATTCGATGGCGTTGGTGTTATCGGGATTCGAACTTGTTTATCGTGCGCCAGAGTCAAATACACTAATCACTGCTCCACGACGCCCTCAGATGGCTGAACAGTTCAATATAAAACTACTGTGGGTTCCCGGGCATAGGGATATTCCAGGAAACTGCGCGGCGGACGAAGTCGCAAGGTTAGAGTCAAGCACACTCAGTCTTCCAACTCTCGGGAATCTAAAAACACCAAAAAGCTTGATAAAGCACATGACAAAACTTAAAACCGTAGAGATTACCAACCTCCCATGGAACGAAAGTAACATCGGTTTTATCACTAAACAAATCTGGCATAAGCTTAGGGCGGACCAGGGACCTTGCGGCAACCAAAAGGTAAACCTTAAGCACTTCAGTGGGTGTCATTACTAGTCACTGTATCATTGGAATACATGTCGTTAAACTAGAGCTACCTGCCAATGACTTCTGCCGCGGCTGCATGAATGAGGAGGAAGAGGAATCAATCCACCGCCTCCTCTGCTCATGTCTCTCTTTTGCGAATCGGAGGAGGATCTGCCTCGGCGCGCCCTTCTACGATAACTTAAGTGAGCTAGCAGATATTGAAATAGCTCAATTCCATCACTTCATCACAAGCACTGATTGGTTTTCAGGTCCATGAGGTATCACAATATGGCGTATGCCAACCACTATAACCTAATCTAACCTAACCTAACAGTCTTGGACGTATTAGGTCAACATCTGATATGTTATACTGAACGGGGCTAAAAGTGATGGATTGTATACCGTAAGGTCTGACTCTTACTTATGGAACCTACTGGCCCTTGAACCTAATTGCTCATGGCAACAGAGCAGTTTCTATCTCGAGCCTAGAAACATGTCTAAAAGGCTTACCTACCATACGACGAAGGCACGGACGTCCCCTCGGAAGGAGTAAGAACACTGGTCTCAATGGCCGAACAAGGTAAGAAGAACTTAGAACACAAATAGTAGAAGTGAGTCTTTGTTCAATTATGTCCTTAATACTAACCTAACTATGTGTAATCGTGGTACTTCACCAACTTTCATCACCAAAAATAGAAGGGGGGTTATAGACGTAACTTTAGTAAATGGAAACGGTAACGCAAAGGTCTCAAACTGGGGAGTGTCCGACAAAGCGTCACTTTCTGACCATTGCTGAATACCTTTGATCTGAATCTTTGCGTAACTGATGGCAATGTCTTTCGGAATCCGCGGAAGGTCAATTGGCAAAAGTTCATTACGGAGTTGGGAAAAACCCTAATTCGGCCTCCGAATGGAAATCCCAACTCCACAAACGATATCGATAAGATGATACTAAACCTAACCGATAAGCTAAACCGGTCCTTCGAGAGATCTTGCCCCATCAAAATACCAAGTGAAAAGGACCAGCCACCGTGGTGGAACGGTAAAATAGCAGAGCGGCTACATATCTCTAGACATAGTTGAAACCTCGCTAAAGGAGGTTCCATCGAATGGTCAACTTACAGAGATAATGTTCAGCGCCTCAGAAAGGAAATTAGATTTGCTAAAACGTTTCTGCGGGTCTATCGAATCATGTACGGATGCGGCTCGTCTGAGAAAGGTCCTTGCCAATGCTTCCATGCAGTTTTCTTCTATCAGGAAATCTTATGGTAGCTGGACAGACTCAAACGGAAGTATGCTTGACGCCCTACTAAAGTGTCACTTCTCTAACTGTGTAAACGCGGGAACATTTGAGACGGCAAATACACTGTGAGGGAAGAGACTGGGCCTGAAATAATCGATAAGATCGTTATCAAGGAACAAATTCTGTGGGCGGTAAAGTCATTTGACCACTACAAGGCGCCAGGAATAGGGTGGTGTTTATACCCAAGTCGGGGAAGGTCAACCATGCCACGGCAAAGGAGTATAGACCTCTCAGTATATCCTTCTTCCTTATGAAAACACTGGAACGACTAATCGACAAATACATAAGAGATGAGATTGATGGCTACTTATCACAATCACATAACGCTTACATAAAGGGTAGATCGGTAGACACCGCTCGTCACGATAGAAAAGGCACTCAATGCCAAAGAATATGTAAGCTCGTCGATGGGAGGAGCAAATGGAAAAGGGTGATAGTCAACCGAGGCGCACCACATGGAGTGCGCTTTTGCCTCTCCTATGGCTCGTCGTAGTCGACGAAATGTTAAAGCTCCTAGAAATACAGGGTTTCAATGTCACGGCCTATGCCGATGACATAACCATCCTGGTACCTGGGAAATTTCCTTTCCTTAGGTCCTCAGTGAAAGACTAAGTTATGCGCTGCTATTGGTGAATAATTGGGCCAAGGAACGAGGCCTAGTGGTAAATCCAACTAAAACTGAGATTGCCCTCTTCACAAGAAAAAATCAATACCAAGGTATACATATCCACGTATAAATGGTATTGACCTGATTCCGAAGAAATATGCTAGGTAGGTTAGGTTAGGTATATGGGTGCCCTATTGACGTAAAGTCAAGGCTCACGTAGACTACGTTGAGTCCATTGTGCCCACCTGTTTTGTTTAACCCGTTGATACCTATACATTTACTGTCGAGCTGAACCAGCCAGACGAGGATAAAAATCCTAGTATTCTGTTCAGCCCGATATTACCTACCTCTTCTAGTCCCGAAAGGAAGTATCTTCCCAGGAAAATATTCCTTTTTTGGGCTAGCGCCGGGCATTCGCACAGCAGGTGACGAACGGACTCAATTTCCTCTTCGTCCCTGCAGCTTCTACAGAAGTCATTGTAGGGCTGGCCTAGTCGAGCTGCATGATAAGATAGCATGCAATGCCCGGTGAGGGCACCGACTGCCAGTCGAATGTTCCCACGATTGAACTTCAGCAGATTTTCCGTTCTTTTCTTATCATAGACGGGCCAGGTCAATTTCGCCGTTGCGCATGTATCTAAGCGACACCATCGCTTATTGGCTTTCGCCAATAGCTCCGTCTGTATCTCCCTGTAGAGCGCACTGAGTGGTGTTTTGGCATCAGCTGAGATCTGCGCAATATTAGCACCTGATCCCACCCTAGCCAACTCGTCCGCCCTCTCGTTTCCGGAGATATTCATATGACCAGGTACCCAGCAAAGGGTCACCTCATTTACATTGGATATCTCTTCTAACTTCTCCTTACAGATTTTGACGAGTTTGGATCTTATCCATGCTGCCTGCAGAGCCTTAATGGCTGCCTGGCTGTCAACATAGATGCTGATCCTTTTTCCTGTGATATTCTCTTTGCTGATCAGGTCCGCCGCTTGCTTGATAGCGAAGACCTCAGCTTGGAAGACACTGCATCCATCATCTAGCCTGTAGGAGCGATGCATATCCCGAGACTCAAAGTAGACTCCGGCACCTGTGCCAACATCCATTTTGGATCCGTCGGTGTAGAGTGCCAGTTCACTTTCCGTGCGTACCATGTCACCGGTCCATTCCTCCCTGGAGGGAATTCTAATAGAGAATCTCCTCTCCCAGGAAGGAAGTCGGGTGACATAGTCCGTTACGGTTCTGAATCTCGAGACGGCCCATCGATCCAAGACTGATGCATGTCCATGAGGACTCTTTTTCCAGAGACCTAATTCCTGTAATCTTAGCGCAGTTCTGGTTGCGACGCTCTCGCAGTACAAGTCCAGGGGTGGGAGGCTCAGCATGACTTCAAGGGCCGCCGTTGGTGTGGACTTCATAGATCCCGTCACCGCCAGACAGCCCGCCCTTTGAACCTTTGACACACTCTGAAGATGACACTTTTTCTCAAGCGCTTTCCACCAGACAACCGAGCCATAGACTAGGATAGGTCTTACTACCGCAGTGTATAACCAATGTACTAACCTCGGTTTGAGGCCCCATGTCTTTCCAAAGGCTACCTTGCACGAATATAGTGCCACATAGGCCTTTTTGATTCTTTCCTCAATATTTTCTCTCCAACTAAGTTTGGAGTCCAGGATTGTGCCCAGATATTTCGCAGATTGTCCAGGGATCAGATCTATACCATTCATACGGGGGTAGGTGTATCTTGGTACAGATCTTCTCCTTGTAAAGAGTACTACCTCTGTTTTCGCCGGATTTACTCCCAGGCCTCGCCCCTTGACCCAGCTATCCACTAACATCAGTGCATAGCTTAGTCTATCGCTGAGGACCTGCGTAAATTTTCCAGAGACTAAAATGGCAATGTCATCGGCGTAGGCCGTAACATTAAAACCCTCCGTCTCCAGAATCTTGACCATTCCGTCGACCACAAGGAGCCATAGGAGGGGTGACAGAACGCCACCTTGTGGTGTGCCTTTATTTACCCTCACCCTTCCGCATGCTCCCCCTATCGTCGAATTTACTATACGAGTACCCAGCATTTGCCCAATCCACCTGCATACACCCGGGTTTATTTGGGCCATATGAAGGATATGCTAGGTACCTTGGCATAATCCTAGATTCGAAGCTTAGTTGGAAGGACAACATAAATGAAAGAAGCAAGAAAGCTTGCGTGGCACTATATTCGTGCAGAGTAGCTTTCGGAAAGACATGGGGCCTTAAACAAAAGGTGGTATACTGGCTGTACACCGCGGTGGTAAGACCTATTTTAGTCTATTAGGATCAGTTGTCTGTTGGAAAGCACTTGAGAAGAAATGAAACCTTTAAAGTCCCACAAGGATTCAGAGGGCTGTCTGTCTGGCGGTGACTGGATCTACGAAATCAACGCCAACGGCGGCCCCTGAAGCGATGCTGAACCTTCCACCACTAGACATGTATTGTGTAAGCATTGCAGCAAGGGCTGCGCCAAGGATGCAGGAATCCAGTCTTTGAAAAAGATGTCCTCATGGCCACGCATCAATCCTGGATTGATGGGCTACCCTGAGGTCCGCAACCGAAACGGACTATACCACCCCACTTTCTTGCTGCGAGAGGAGATTCTCTATTAGGATTTACTCCAGGGAGGAATGGGCCAGTGGTATGATAAACACGGAAGAAGAACTGGCAATCTGTACCGATGGATCCAAAACGGATTCCGGTACAGGAGCGGGGGTCTACTTCGAACCTCAGGAAGCGTGTCACTCCTATAGACTTGATGATGGCTGTAGTGTCTTCCAGGCTGAGATCTTCGCAATTAAAAAAGGCGCCGATCTGATTCTTAGGGAGAATTTCTCAGGTATGAGAATCAAAATCTATGTTGACAGTCAGGCAGCCATTAAGGCTCTGCAAGCAAGATCCAAACTCAAAACTCGTAAAAATCTGTAAAGAGAAACTAGAAGAAATATCGGATGTCAATGAGGCTACCATCTGCTGGGTACCAGGACATGTGAATATTCCTGGAAATGAGAAGACGGACGAACTAGCCAGGCAGATACTTCACAGATCACAACTGAGGCTAGAATGCCACTCAGCACACTATTCAGAGAAAAAGGGGTGGAACTACGTACTAGGAAGGGCCAACAAGCGATGGTATCAATCAGACACATGTGCTACCGCAAGGCTAACATGGCCTGTCTATGACAAAAAAAAAAATAAAGGACGGAAAGTCTGCTAAATCTTAGTAGAGGGAATGTACGACTGGTAATCGGTGCCCTCACTGGGCACAGCATGATATCATATCATGCAGCTAGACTAGGCCAGCCCTACAACGATTTTTGCAGAAGCTGTAGGGACGAAGAGGAGACAGAATTCGTCACTTACTTTGTGAATGCCCTGCACTGGCTCGAAAAAGATGTACGTTCCTCGGGAACTACTTCGTTTCGGGCTTAGAAGAGGCAAGAGACATTAAGCTGAACAAACTGCTAAGATTCTAAACTGCATCTGGGTGGTTCAGCTCAGCGGGCAACTAACAGATTCCACTCGGGTTAGATTTCCAAATGGGCACAATGGACTCCTCGTAGTCTAAGTGAGCCTTGACTTCATGTCAATAGGGCAACCAACTAACTTAACCTAACCTAACATGTCTAAAAACTTGTCCTACCTTGTGACAGAAACTACTCGTCATAGCTCCCTCCATACGCACGTGCTTGGTACGAATTCGCTGTCGATGACCTAAAAAAAAAGATTGGGTTACAAGTTACAAGGCCCACTTCGTCCCTTCCGCCTACAGAAAGCCCTTGGTAGTAATCCAAAACGATGACAGTTGGAGCTATACAGCAAATAGTCGTGATTTCGCAAACTGTTTTCTAGGCCGTTCGTCTAAGTTCAAGTAAAACATCTTCCGACTAAACGGCGAAAAAACATCGAACGGAACCTACGCACATGGTCAACCTCGCTATAAATAAGCTCCGAGAAAAAGTCTTTGTTTACACTAAGTGATTATAAGTAACCTCTTATCAGGCTTTGACTCAAATAGAAACCACGCCTTAGCGCCATAAACACGTGATGTTCTACTTGTGCGCTGCCATCACACGCACGATGCTGCCACTCTTTCAGTCACAAGTTTCTAAAAACAACACATTTTCGTCTGCGTCTTATCGCAGCGATCCTCTTCCTCATTTCAAGCTGGACTCGGATTGATAGCGCAACTCGTGTTGTTAATCAATTCAATAAAACTTATTGTTGCTTAGCGTTAAGCTTTGTTGGGCTTTCCCCCCAAAACCATTGATTCGTTTTATTTTTAGCTCGAACAGATGGAGTGGTCCATGGAAATTGGGATTCTTTTGTGGCGTCGTTGAATAAGAACAGATACATATGAGGAATGTGATAAGTTGGTACTTACGTATATGATAGCTGCCAAATCGAGTCGGGGATTGTCCGCGTCGTCCTTGCTGCCACTATCGAATACTGTGAATGTCGTACCGAGCACGTTGGACCGCAATTTGCCGACAAATCCATCAGCTTGTCGTGATAAATCTGTCGGATCACAACTGATTATATAGTTCGACGTCTTGCTCTTTTTACGTTTACGACCTGGATGGAAAATGCACTCATTAAACCAACTCGAACCATTCGAATCACTTTGGCTTGTTGAACTTACCACCCAAGAGGAATATCTTCTTGCCATAATCTCGCTCCAAGTGCAGATAGTAGATGGGAAATAGTCCACGGTCCATGCCTTTGCGGTCTCTTGTTATGCGACATTTAAACAAGACACCCTGCGGGGCTGGTTGCATCACAAATTGATCGATTTGCCCGACAACATCGCCCTCTAGCTCGTTGGATGCCTGCTGTGAGTTGCGACTTGTGTCGGCACACATCGAAGGTGTAATTGGCGCCGCACTGGCTACGTTACGATTGGCAAAATCCTCTGGTGTATCTGCTGTTGATGACTTTGATGCCCGACTCATATCGACCGGACTGCTTTCCTCATCCTCAATCTCATGCGATGAGATTTCCTCTATCAAATCTAGGTAAGAACACGTGATGATGATTGGTGGGGAGTGAGGAAAAGCACATTTTATGTGAACCTACCTTCCTGTCGATTGGAAGATGACATCGTTCTAATGGAATTGGAAATACTCGTTGTCGTCAGCTGATCGGGGTTGTGCGGTGAGCCAATGAATTGCATCGGTCCGTCGTATGCCTGGAGTTCTCGACTGCTTCGTACACCGGACATGGGTCGCATCATTTGCACATCGTTTGCCTGTACCATGCCCGGCGAGGCACGCTTCTGTCGGATGTACGCCTCCATTATCTGGCGCTATTTGGTTTTCGATAGAAGAAAGGGAAAATTGATTAGAAAATGCCTGCGAGGCTATTTGTGATTCTAAAATTGGTTCAAGTGTTATTGTTACACCTATACTTGAAGGAATTCATGTCAAGGACTGTGGAACAATGGGCGACAGATAGGATCGAGGGAAGATTGGACGAGAATATATGTTTCTTCTGTACTTGGTCTTTTTGCAGTTTTCTAAGAATAAAAAGGTTTTTTTCAGAAGGCTACTTACTCTATCTTGCAGGGGCTTATACATAGTTGTGTCACTTCGCGTAGCAGGCTATGTGGATTGGCAATGAAGTGTAGCTTGGTTGGGAATGTCAGGTTGACAGTAAAACGTGTTTATTTAAGGTCTAAGGTACAGTCTAGGGAGAAAGCTTTGAGGCAAGGTGGGAGAGTGGAAGCCATTGATTTGGGGATTGCCATTTCTGATTGATAGTCCGTTTGCAAATCCAGTATCTTATGCCGGACGAGTAGATCTGGTCATTTTAACGCCTTTTCTGAGATAACTTCAATAAATTGCTATTAAAGCAAGCGACATGCATGGCAATGTTGATCGGCATGTGATTCCTATGACTGTACCATCACAGGGTCTCGAGACAATGGACAGATAATTCGCTGGACAAGCTAGACGAGTTGATTGAACTGGGGCACCTAAGTCTAAGAGCCATCATCAGATTACTTCTAATGGGAGAAAAAGTGAGTGATAAGCATGATTCGCATATGGAGCGCAGCCTGCGAAGAGACTTTTAAGCTACTAGACACTAGATGACTCTTTAATACCATGAATTGCTTTTACTCCAGATTACAGTCGTTCGTACAATTCAATTTCCATCTATTCAAAGTCTATCGTTAAAGCTAAGCTCTATGATTACATGGGTACCATAATGACGTCAGTATCACTTACTCCCGTGGCGCCCTTTAAGAGCATAGAGGAAAATTGTTTGTGAAGAAAAACGAATCCTAAAGCATGAGGTGACGAATTCAATTTCTCATTATCAAAGGAATTCTAAGTGATGCACGGGAAGGGGAAAAGCAATTGTCCCCCTAATTTTGCGCCATGAAGACACTGCTCCAGCTTTACCTTATTGCCACTAGTGATATAACACCTAACCCGTGGCATAATTACTTACTTACTTCAACCAACATGCCTCTCCACCTAGCACGATCTATCGCTAGTCTTTTTCAGTGCCGCATACCCAGTTGGCTGAGGTCTTCTTCCACCTGTGTGCGCCATCTTAAGTGCGGCCGTCCTCTGCTTCTTCGTCCCTCGGGGTTGGATTCAAAGACCCTCCGGGCTGGAGCTGTGGCTGTCCATTCGCTCTACATAGCCTAGCCATCTTAGGCGTTGAATCCGTAGACGTCTGACTAGACTCATGTCGCTGTACAGCCCGTAAAGTTCGTGGTTGAATCTTGTCCTCCATCCCCCGTATGCGTCTCGAATCGACCTCATCCGCTTTTGATAGTGTCCATGCTTCTGCGCCATACAGCAGGACCGGGATGATAAGGGTCTTATACAGAGTCAACTTTATCGTTCGGGAGAGGGCTCTATTACTCAGTTGCCTCCTGAGCCCAAAGAAACAGCGATTGGCAAGAGAGATTCTGCATTTGATTTCGGAACTGATGTCATTGTTCCAGGTCACTGCGGCGCCAAGGTAGACGAAGTCCTTAACTGTATGTATGTTGGCGTTACAGTCCATGAAGAACCTGAGCCGAGCTTCTCTCAATCACCCATGTTGTGTATGATTTTATTTTCCCATAGGTGAAAGGGACCTACAGTTTATTGCCGGTTCCGAACGGCGAATTTCGAGAAGCTTTTTATGACAATTTTACTACAGGGGGTTTTGTCAGAACCCCGCTGAGGAGAAACACCGTGAAAAACACGATCGATGACATGGCTGTGTCGGGATTCGATCCCGTGTCATCGTCGTCAGAGGCCAACACACTACCCACTGCGCCACGGTGCTCTCTGCGCCAATTACAGGGAGTAAATCTCCTGAACATTGCATTCAAGATCCCCTCTACCGTACTCTACCTGAAACCATTCGTGGACAATCCGGTAGATTCCTACCAGTATGGTTTCAGGCCAGGAAAAACCACGATAGATCAAATATTTACACTACGGCAGATCTTGGAGAAGACCCATGAATTCCAGGTCGACACGCACCAACTTTTTGTCGACTTTAAGGCCGCATATGGCAGTGTTTATAGAGACGAGTTATACAACCTTTGCAGGATGACTATGGAGAATTCCCGCTGCTTCGATGTCAAAAAAGGTTTTTGACAGGGTGGCGCACTGTCATGTGATTTCTTTAACATCATACTTGAAGGGATCGTGCGGGACTCTGCGGCCAATACAAGAGGTATGATCTACTTCAAGTCTACACAATTGCTTGCCTACGCAGATGAAATTGACGTTATTGGACGGACAAAGCGAGACGTCAATGAGGCGTTCGCAAAATTTAAGCAGAAGCGGCTAAAGTGGGTCTAAGGGTAAATGGGAACAAGACCAAATATATGCTGTCATCAAAGAAAGACGAGTAACACCGACATCTTGGTCGTCACCTTCGGCAGCAGTAGTCAAGGACTTCCTCTACCTTGGCTCGATAGTGACAAGCAGCAACGACACCAGCGCTGAGATAAAACGCAGAATTACTCTTGCCAACCACTGCTTCTTTGAGCTCAAGAGGCAACTGGTAGAGCCCTCTCTCGAAAAACCGAGTTATCCCTCTACAAAACCTTAATCATGCTGGTCCTCCTCTACGGCGCGGAGGCTTGGACGTTATCAAAAAGCGGATGAAGAGGCTCTTGGGCATTTCGAGAGGTAAACTTTGTGTGCAATTTGTGGTTCCGTTTGTGTAAACGGAGAGTGGAGAAGGAGATTCAACCAAGAACTATACGGGCTGTACAGCGACATCGGCCTAGGTAGACGTCTTCGGATCCAACGTCTAAGATTGAGGCCTTGGTTCACCCCGTACTGTGAGTGTTATGCCTTTATCAGTATTTTTGATCACTTCCCATTCACAACAGCTGTGTTGCACAATCTTTCCGTATAGGCGTTGCAAACTTTTAACTACAGACATTCCACTCGACAGTCGGTGATGTTTACCATTGCACAACGGCCACCTCCACCGGCCACTTGGATTCGTCAAAAGTCGGAAACCGTGATGCAACAGGCAAAAAAAAAAAAACATCCGACCTGTGTCCAACCAATCGCGGTCTTCTCCATACTCTTCGTGAGAACATGTCCTCCAAGTAATCTGATTTAGTTCATGCAAGACTTAATGAGCACTAAAGGATGCTCGACGCTTGTTAAAGGCTCATATCGAACTAACGTCATTTCTATTCAAAGAGAAAGAAAAGTAAAGAGAAAAACAAACAAATTCAATCTACATGTTCAGGTGACATGCAGTTCCTCTTTCCCACACGAATCACCCCCAACTGTGGAACAACAGAACACATCACAGCTAACATCTCTTTGAAGTCAAGTATCTCAATTGCAATCAAACGCACCCATCTTCCGCCATACAAATAGTTTAATTACACCCCACTGTCAACCAAAAGGTAGGTAACCGGCCAGCGGGTGGTTATTGGCTTGCATCTATAATGGTCAAGGTCACCTCGTATCGCTAGTGGAGCAAATCAAGTAAACAAAACACCGGGGCTCATGAGATACAAGTACTCGTACATATGTATCTACGTAACGCAGCACACAGTATAGTATGGTGGAGGTTATATGAGCATTTTGCAATTTGGCTCGATTTGAATGCAATTGCAATTGAGGATGATGCGCTTCATTAGGGGCACGAGATGTAGCACTATTCAAATTCGAGTAAGATATGGATGCAATTGTTGAATGGGTTCAATCGGATTACATAAGTACGAATATGGCGTAGATGGATGCAGTTGGCTCGCGGGTGATTGGCTTCATAAATTTGCATCCCCTGACTGGTGACTGTTTTTTTTAAGCTTCATAAATGACGGTAATTCGCATGGCTGCATCGAATTCTGCAAGTTGTCCATTATTTGGATTATCCGATGGGTGATTGGTGCAGTGAGCACGCACTTTTGATAAAATTGTTTCATTTATTTATTTTTGCTTACGAAAAGGATCGCATAAGGATTGCATTTCGCACTAAGTGCAACTGAACACTTCAATATGGATTGAAATTTCTAATTAAATTTGAGTAAGAATGAGTCGGTCAGAGGCATGGCCATCAAGTTACTGAAAAATTACCTTCACCGTCGTGCTCGCTGGTAAGACTAAGCACTACCAGGCAGTAGGTTTCATAGATATTTTTTATTCACCAGTGAATGCCCTTCCAGTTTTTCAAGATCGGATATCCTTATCCGATTGGAATAATGTATTATTGTTCGATCCGGTTTCCTTTTACTATCGATGTCGATTGTGCTTTTGTATGCTTGAAGTTTGACTTTGATTTCATAGCATGTGGCAAACGATACATTGCAGTTTAATACAGCTAGGTAGCTGGTAGCACTTTGCCATGACCTCACTTCCATTGCCCCAAATTAAACGACGGATGTTACCGGTTACCTCTAATGATGGCGAAGCAACAAGAATGCCTTAAAAATGAAAGAGGTTACTGGAAAGATATCATTCGACGACGAGTTCGCAGGATACAGGATCAGTATCGTTTCCATGATACTACAGAGTAACTATAACAACACGAATGACAGCGAGAGGTCATGATGCAAAAGCTTTGACGTAGGCGATTGAAATATTAGTTGCACATCGAACTCATCTTGTCGTGTGGGGTCAGTATTTGTAGATGGGGGACCGATTGATAACACCGTGTGTTGTTAATTTTTTTTGCCTATTTTTTAGTTATTTAATATCTAACAACAAACGGCTGGGCTGGAAACTTAATCAGTCTTAAGTTGCATAATTACGAGTTGTATAAACCCGGTCCCATGTCAATACCATCTTTGGCTCTCCAGATAAACGAGGCGAAAATTCCGCACGCACATACGCACATATGTACATACACACACATAGACATCTCTATAAAAACCTTGGATTTGGATTATCGTAACCTTGAAACGGGGAGATATGTCGAAATTTGGAATTCGCAAAATCGGCCCCATTACAATGACTGGGAAAGAGCACTCCCAGCTTTGAGCAACGTATTTTTCGAGAAAGATCTTGAAATAAACAATCATAAGCTTTGCTGCTGCTTGGATTCGATACCAGTATCAATGGATGACAAACGACCAACAAAGGCCTCGTTGGGGTAGCATCTATCCGAGGGATCCTGTCCTGCTAAAAAGAGAGAAAAGCCATCGCAGACGAACGCCTTGCGGCACTGTTAGTAAATACTAGCAGAGCTCCAGCAGGTAGTAGATCTCATCCTTCCCTGGCCTGTGGTAATATATAAGAGTTGCCTCTCCTTATCCTACATCCCCAGCAAGTGGAAGGTAACCAAAGTCATTTTCATACCCAAGGCAGGCAAAAGCTCCCATACGTATGCAAATGACTTGAGGCCTTTTCTTTTCTACTAAATACTCTAGAGAAGATTTTAGACGCACACGTTCGATACAGCTATATCTCAGGATGGCTGTCAGTTAACCAACATGCCTACAACAAAGGCGAATCGGGGGAAACAGCACTCCACTCACTGGTCATATACCCTCAATATTGAGGGCGCCTTTAACAATGTTGAACATGGGCCGTCACCAAAGCGCTGTCTGATCTGGGTGGTACGGCATCAGTTTAAGAACTGGTACGACAACTGCTAACGCAAAGAGTCGTCAAAGCCAACTTCGCTGGTGCCGTCTCAACTTGAATGGTCAGCGACGCACACCACAGGGTGGAGTACTCTCCCCTCTTCTCTTGAACGTGGTGGTCAATAAACTACAACTGTTGCTAGAACAGGAAGGCTACGCTGTCACCGCCTATGATGATGACATTACTATTTCCCAGCACTCTAGGCGATCTAATGCAGGGTGCGTTACATAAAGTAGACACCTGGACGCAATACTGTGGACTTGGGGTCAATCCCAAGAAGACTGACCTAGTACTGATTACAAATAAATATGAAATTCCGCTCCTCAACAAACCGAGGCTGGGAGGAAGCCAATTAATAATCAAAGATCAGGCTTAGTCCTTGACAGGAGGCTGAATTGGAAACCCAACATTCTTGATCGCGTCAAGAAAGCAACCACTGCCTTCTACAGTTGTAAGAAAGTATGTATGTATGTATGTATGTTGGCGTTACAGTCCATGAAGGACCAAAGCCGAGCTTTGAGAGCTGTGAGATTTTATTTTCCCATTTTCGCCGGTTCCTAACGGCGAGATTCGAGAAGCTTTTCTTGATAATTATAATACAGGGGGTTTTGTCAGTACCCCGCTGAGGAGAAGCACCGTGAAAAACACATTCGATGACATGGATGTTGCGGGATTCGATCCCGTGTCATTGACATCTGTGGCCAACACACTACCTATTGCGCCACGGCGCTGTGTTTGGCAAAAATTGGGGTCTCCACCTAAGCATTATCCACTAGCTCTTTACAGCAGTCATAAGGCCCATCCTATTGTACGGCATCGTAGTCTGGTGGACTGCTCTGAACAAGGCAGTCTATCGAAACCTTCTGCGGAAAGTACAATGATCGGCCAGCTTATACATACATATATAAGCGGAGCGATCAGATCAACCCCCACGCAGGCCTTAATGGCATACATCACATAAAGACCATACTAGCATTCTTAATCACTTCGAAGTGCCCGTGGACTAAGACTACATCATCCCGCAGTATGTGTTCACTAGGAACTGCGAAGTTTTCTTTCCATCCAGGGAGGAATGGACTGAAGGGAAAGTCATACCGAAGGACTCGATTTCTCTCTATACCGATGGCTCCAAGATCGAGACGGGTGTAGGCAGTGGAGTCTTTTCCAAGGGATTTAACCTCGACTTATCTTTCAGACTCCCACTGCACGGACAGCCAGTCTGCGATAAAATCCCTGGCCACGGTAACCCACAAATCAAAAACATCCCTTAACTGCCGCCGATCTCTGCTGTGGGTTCCCGGTCATAGGGATATTCCCGGAAACTGCGTGGCCGACGATCTCGCAAAGTTAGGGTCAAGCACAGTCAGTCTTCCTACCCTCGGGTACCTAAATACACCAATAAGTAGGGTAAAGCACTTGATAAAACTTCGAAACATAGAGGCTACCAACCTCCAATGGAATGAAAGTGATATCGGCTTTATCATTAAACAAATCTGGCCTTAGCTAAACCTAGGACGAACCAGGGACCTAGTGGCAACCAAAAGGGCAACCTTAAGCACTTTAGTGGGTGTCATTACAGGTCACTGCATCATTGGAAAACACGCCGTCAGACTAGGGCTACCCTCCAATGACTTCTGCCGCGGCTGCATGGATGAGGAGTAAGAGGAATCGATACTTCACCTCATCTGTTCATGCCCTTCTTTTGCGAATCGCGGGAGGATGTACCTTGGCGCGTCTTTCTATTGAAACTTAGGTGAGCTAGCAGGCCTAAAAATAGTTCAGCTTCATTGCTTCATCGGATTATGGTAATATGATCCATGTGGTCTCACAATGGCTCGACTTTGGCCTACGTGTGGCACATGTCAACCACTTTTACCTAACCTGACCTATGGGCCTTGAAAAGATCTTCACAAATGGCCGCGACAAATCGGTTGTATGGTTGACACGACGCAATTTTATGAGCTACAGATGTCTATTACCTGACTTCCTTTCACCACATGCACGTGAACCTATATAATCGTTGCCTCACTGTCACTAATTAAGCCACGGAGCAATACAATTGCTATCTTCATCCAAATATGCCCACAAACACACCGAGTCCCAGTCACCAACCAAAGGCCAGTGATTTGAACGTGACCCAATATAAAACCAAAACAACCCACGTCATATCACCCACCACTGACAGTGAGCGTGCATTACTGAATTTCCGAATCTGATCACCGATCACGTGCGGCATTGTCGCATCCAAGGCCATAGTTCATCCATAGCCACTGTCCCCCAATATAGTACGTACATACATACATGCTTGCCGAGTAAAGCATGTAAGGTGCGTTGCGCCATAATCACTCGTTTACGAGTATCCGTCCGCGACTAGTCTAAAATCGGATCGTTTACGATCCGCAAATAAACTGGCCTCTATATCTGTATCTGTCGTACCTATTTAGTACGTTTTGGACTAGCTATGATTCCGGGAGCAGTACGTTGCCTTCATTATCAATCGTGCTCATGCAAAGAGAGTACAAACGTCAGACAGTTCACACGCGATCAAGCGAAATCCCTGTTCTCTTCGATCAGTTCGTTTCTGTTTTCTGCGCGATCCATCCGCGAGTGATTTTTCCAATTTCACTTCGTATCTAGCTTTTGTTTTCAAAACCGCTTTTATCGATCGCGATGATTGGTTATCGAAGAAAATGGCAATAAATTCAACGAACTGCAAACAGGAGGCAATTTATAGTCCCTGATCGTGTAAACGTGCAATAATAGGTCATAAATCAGAGCATGCTATGACCAACTGGCAACTGATCCGATTCGAATTTAATCTCTGGTCGATAGTCGAGTAGAATTTAATCTCAGAAAAAAGGAAGATATCTCGTTGGTGTTGGAACTAAGACGACACACGGACACGGATACGGTAGCCTTATCGCGTTTGCCTCGATCGGTATATAAAATAGTTTTGCGCGATCGCCTGCTTTAGTTTGGTGTGAAAACTCGTCATGGGATCGAAAGTGATACTGGGCTTAGCGGTAGTGCTCGCAGTACAATTCGTTGCTCTTCCATTGAGTGAAGGTGCCCCGCCTGTGGAGTCATTCTATTCGAATGTCTACAAAAGATTGCCATTCATTCGGCCAAGTGTGAAACTTAAGTTTACGTTTATCGTGCAGTTGGAGGAGCCTTTGAAGCCATTCGAAACGATCGGTTTGACGGGAGATGCAGATTTTCTCGGCGAATGGGTTCCGGAGAAGGCAGTTATCCTGAATAGAACGGATTTGGCGAATACGTGGTCGGCAACAGTGCGATTTCCTGCGAACGCTACCGTGAATTATCGTTACTTTATCGGTGTGATCGACGGCAGAGGGTTGCTGCAGATTAGAAAATGGGAGACTCACATGGATGGCAGGACTCTGGAGTTGGGCGATGAGAGCGGCAGTATCGTGGATCAATTCGGAACCGTTGATGATGTGAAGGACGTAAATCGTGGGTGGTTGAATTCGGGATACATTCTACAGTTCAAACTGTTCAGAAATCCTATCAAACTGAATGGGTTGGGCAGTGATCATAAGGTTTTTGTAAAAGTGACCCCAACTGATTACAGTCTTAAGGCCAAAGATAGACTTTTCGCGCCGATCGTTCCCTCGGGAAGAGCCAACGTAGAGTACGTTCGAATGGAATACGGTAACAGTAGGCTTCGTCTTCAACCGGAGTATGGAGTACCCTACAACACAGATGATATTTTGGTCTTCCATATAACTACAAATGATTTGAAGAACACAGCGTACTTCATCACAATCTATGTAGCGGATGAGTCACAACCAGAGATTGTCCACACCTTGGGCTATCAGTATCTCTTTCCCGAGGCTATCAATGGCACAGAAGGCCAAATTGAGTTGCGTCTCATGTCACCAACTTGGTTTTTCTCGGTTGGGTCACTCCGGCTGGGATATCTCCTAGTCAAACCTCTACCAAAGCCTCAACTTAAATTCGAGACATCATTCTTGTATTACTGGCGACAGAACTGGTCCGCCCTGGACGTGGGTCATCGCGGACTTGGCAAGAGTCTGAAAATCTCAACTAACGCTGCTCCGATCATCGAAAATACTGTGGCGTCCATGAAAGAATCAGGCGTACGTGGCACTGATATTGTTGAATTCGACGTTCAACTAACCAGTGATCTTGTCCCGGTCATCTACCATGATTTCTACATTTACGTGTGCTTGGATTCAAAAACTCCGACAAGTGTTGCCGATCTCACACCGGTTCTCATCAAAGATCTCACTTACGAACAGCTTAAGGCACTCAAGACCTATCAGGTAGTTGGTTCAAAAGTTGTCGATTATCCGTCACATAACGCTGAGCCGCGCGAGGACCATCGTCTCTTTCCGACATTCGAAGATTTCCTCACTAAAGTCGACCCCACAATTGGGTTCGATATCGAGATTAAATGGCCACAGCTTAAGTCGAACGGAAAACTCGAAAGCATCCAGACGATCGACAAGAATCTCTACATCGATCGCATCCTAGACGTGATGCTGCGCAAGGGGTGTGGACGACTCAGTTTCTTCACCAGTTTTGACGCCGACATCTGTACGTTACTTCAGTTTAAACAGAACATGTACCCAGTGATGTTCCTCGGACCGGATTCGGATAGATACTACGAGGATCCACGATCGGATACGCTGAAGCAGTCGATCAATAACGCACAAGCCTTCGATCTGATGGGTATCGTGCCGCATTCGTCAAACTTTGTAAAGGATGGAAATGCCGTCAAATTGGCCACCAACCAGGATGTAAAGATATTCATCTGGGGCGACGATAGTAGCAGTACGCAGATGGTGGATTACTTTAAGAGCTTCGAGCCAACCGGAGTGATCTATGATCGAATTGATCTCCTAATACCCGAGGGCAAAGAGAATGCATTCGTGAGGGAAGACGACCTACCGGGATTCTTCCATAAACAGTGTGTGTATGGTAATGGTACAAATGCTACCAGCTACTGATTAGATAGTATTTTCGTGCAATAAAAGATAAAAGAAAGTATTGTAAGTAGGAATGGATGTGTTTCGTTATTCGCAAATGACACTTATGAGCCATAAAACGATTGGAAGAGTAGTACAAGTGTGATTGATAGGTTCATAACCCTGGTTACGGCAACTGTTGTCGTTGGGTTGTAACTTTTTATGGCATATCTGCAAAAGGATTCATGGTTATGGACAGTAAATGGGGTAGCATAGAGATGGGTTGATAGTATACGGGTAAGTGGTTTATGGGTTCAAATGGAAAACACTTGAACTTCTACCGTAAGTAGACAGGCAACATGGTGACAAAGAGAGGGATCGAAAGGGTTTTTGACCAAAAGTGTCTGCCTTTGGATGTTTTGCAAAATGGAAGAGCGGTATTCTGGGTGTAAGCAGAGTGGTATTCGGGAATATGTTATAGTGGATCGTATCCCGATGCAAAACAATCATTTTAGTAGGGAGATACATAAAAGTTCTTATCAACAGGCATCTGCGGCGACATTTTAATTCGAAACCAATGTGTCGGAGATGACTCTTGAAGTGAATGCTGCCAAGATTGACAATCATGATTGTCAATCACTCTTCCTTCTTATACCTACTTACTTAGGTGGCACTACAGTCCGTGGTGAACATGGACCTCAACCAACAAGCGTCTCCAGCTGGCACCGTCTTTGGCCACCTGTTTCCAGCGCCGCACGCCCAGTTGGTTAAGGTCCCCTTCCACCTGCGTGCGCCACCGTAGATGCGGCCGTCCTCTGCCGCGCCTTCCTTCCGGGCTGAATTCGAAGACTTCGGATCGGAGCTGTATTTTCTATGCGCTCTACATGGCCTAGCCACCTTAGACGCTGTATCAGTAGACGTCGTACCAGGCCGATGTCGCTGTACGACCCTTACAGTTCTTAGTTAAATCTCCTCCTCCATACGCCGTTTGAACACTTCTGTGACCCCTTCAAAGTTATATCCACCCATGGTGACATTCTAGCCAATACGTCGGTGTTGACCGTCTCTTTTAGATGAAAGCAGATATATGGTTTTACCCTCATTAACCTTGAGGCCCGACGATCTGACGATCTTAGTCCCATTTACAAAGAGGAGAAAGGTACAACCCTGCTCAATCTTACTAAATGGCACACGCATAGGATTTTCAGAGGAAGTAAAGTATCTAGGTATTGACCTAGACCGTAGACTCAACTGGAACTCCAATATGAGAAATAAACTCATGAAAGCGACTAAGGCCATGTGGGCCTGTCGACGCACCTACGGTAAAACCTGGGGACTTAAACCTAAGGTAGTCCACTGGCTATATACCGCGATAGTTAGACCCATCGTCACCTACGGGTCCACCGTATGGTGGTCAAAAGTTGAGCAAAAAACTACAATTGTTAAGCTTCAACGCCTTCAGAGACTAGCGTGTCTCGGCATCACAGGCGCTATGCCCACCTGCCCCACGGCAGCCCAAGAAGCACTCATTGGACTCACTCCACTGCACCTTTTAATCAAAATGGTGGCATTACGCAGTGCAATCAGAATCCTCTGCCCGGGAACAAATATGCCATGTAGACCCGCAGGCCACATGTCCATATTACAACACCTTCCCGAACTGGATATGATTACTACAGTCTCGGACGCACTGCCACACACCTTCACCTTTGACAAGAGATTTGAGATATTGATCCCAAACCGCTCAGCATGGGAAAACAATGATCCCCTGCTAAATGTCAAAGGCCTTAGGTGGTACACGGATGGCTCCAAGATGGCTTCCGGCGTTGGCGCCTGCATCTTTGGACCAAAACGCAAAATCTCGAAGGCACTGGGAATAAGTACCAGCATCTTCCAAGCAGAGCTGCATGCCATCCTAACATGCGTAAATCTAAATCTTGAGACCGGCATCAGAGGAGTAACCATCAACATACTCTCTGATAGCCAAGCAGCGCTTAAAGCGCTGGGTTCGTACAGCACGAACTCAAAAACCGTCAAGGAATGCCATGATGCCCTACAAGACCTCGCCAAAAGAAACAATGTTAAACTTTGGTGGGTGCCAGGCCATAAAGGTAGCAAGGGCAATAAAATTGCCGACCAACTTGCCAGGAAGGGCTCCAGTGACAAGTATATAGGTCCGGAACCATTCTGCGGCATTCCCGCGTCTAAGATAAATTACTTCTTAGACAAGTGGGAAAAATTGCAACACCTATCCCTTTGGAACGGCGTTCGGGGACTCCGTCAATCTAAACGACTGAACAAGCACCCTATTGACATACTCAAACTCAATAGGATGGATATCAGAAGACTAGTCAGCTATCTAACGGGACACTGCGGTCTAAGATATCATTTAAACAAAATTAGCCTCTCGTCTTAAACTGAGTGTCGGCTCTGTCTTGAGGACGATGAGACGGCAGAACACATACTGTGTGAGTGTGCTGCTCTCTGCCATCTTAGGAAGCGTATCCTTCTCAGTGAAGTTATGACTCCTGAGGGGATCACCCTGGCTCCTACGAGAAGCATTCTCAACTTCATTGTGGAGGTGGAGAGGCTACTCGGCTAAATCGGCTAGCAGGCACAATAGATCTGCAAAGGTCGCAGTGCCGCATTGCTATTGATAGCACTAGCCCTATATATGTATAAAAAAAAAAAAAAAAAAAAAAAAACTTGAGGCCGCTTCTACCTCAATGCTTACAAAGGCTTCATTGACGTCCCGCTGTATCCGTCCAATCACGTCAATGTCATCGGCGTACGCAAGCAATTGCGTAGACTTGAAATAAATCGTACCTCTTGTGTTGGCCAGTGACTCTTGCACGATCTTTTCAAGCCCGATGTTGAAAAAGTCACATGATAGCGCGTCACCTTGCCTGAAACTTTTTTTGACATTGAAGGTCTCAGTAAATTTGTTACCGGTCTTAATGGAACAGCGGGAATTCTCCATTGTCATCCTGCACAGTCGGACGAGTTTGGCAGGGATGTTAAAGCTAGACATGGCTTTGTATAGCTCGTCTCTATACATGCTGTCATATGCAGCCTTGAAATCGACGAAGAGGTGGTGAGGGTCGAATTGGTATTCCTGGGTCTTCTCTAAGATCTACCGTAGCGTAAATATTTGGTCTATTGTGAATTTACCAGGCCTGGAACCACACTGATAAGAGCCGATCAGGTTATCCACAAACGGTTTCAGGCGTTCACACAATACAGCAGAGAAGATCTTATATGCGATGTTAAGGAGACTGATTCCCTATAGTTGGCGCAATAATAGGGGTCTCCTTTCATATGGACCAGGCAAACGATGCTGAGATTCCATTCGTCGGGCATGCTTTTCTCCGACCATACCTTGCAAATGAGATGGTGCATGTACCTTACGAGCTCATCTCCAGCCGCCTTAAAAGGCTCAGCAGACAGGCCGTCTGCGCCCGCGACTTTATTAGACTTAAGTCTTGATATCGCTATTTTGAGTTCGTCTAGGTCGGGTGGGCGGAATTCTCTTACATCGTCGTCCATTACGAACGGATCGTTCTGCCTGACAGCGGTATCTAGTCTGTCATCGCCGTTATACAGTCTGCGGAAGTGGTCTTTTCAAATTCTCAGCATCGACTGTGATTCTACTACTAGGTCTCCATTTTCATCCCTGCAGGCCGCCGCTCTGGCTTTGTAACCATGACATGTTCGTTTTACCTTATTGTAAAACTTACGGGCGTCAGGGGCATTGGGCATAGGTTCTGTCTAGGAGATCGATCCCCCTTTTCTTCCGTTGGGGCATGAGCGCATATTAAGCTAATGTTTCCAAACTAAGCTTTGATGCTGATTGTTATGAGGCGATCGCTTATATCCCTGAAGCGTAAGATTTTTTGGCGGAGTCTTCCTCGAATAACGAATCCGCACCCGAATAGGCGCTGTTTGTTCTCCTTGTAGCAGTTCCCGTAGTAGATGTCACAGTTTTTCATCCGTCTTGTGCCTGGTCCATCTCATCGCACTTCTTAAAGCGCGGTTATATCTGCTTTGTAGCAGTTAAGGGTTTGTTCCAATTGATCGCCTGCACCCGGTCTTTTAAGGGACCTCACATTCCAGGTGCAGACTCTTCCTTCTTATAAAGCACCAATATGAAGGTGGCTAAGGGCATACAAATTATGCAGTGTGAAAGGTTGTGCTCTTAATCGTCATTAACTTTATCAGAGATTATCATGTCATCATATAGCTCTTATCCTGGATATACATCCCAAGGATCAACACTATCAATCATAGTAATACCAAATGTTTACCTTTTGGCTGTTATTTATCATCGTTGCATGTTTAATTAATTTTTTCATCATCTTTCCCCCAATTTTCTGTCCACAACAGTTTCTCCTTACAGTCGACTAATCCCGACGGTGGAAAATGAGCAACAGACATACTGTCAACATCACTTTCAACCCTCCGACAACAGGAAATCTGTGCCTAAAGGAAGTTTTATTCAAGACATCCGTCCCACAAAGGACCCAACCAAAAGAAAAAACAAATGATAAACGAGGTCAAAGGAGGCACGTCTTCCATTATAGTAAATGAGAATAAGTTCAAGTCGTTCGTCCTTTCATCGACCGAAAGGACTATGGAATCCGGATCCCGTACCCGTGTAGGAGTTCTATCATCTCATTGTGATGACAAAACGTCTCCATTAACCTCTGTGACCGTGATTTCACAAACTTTGTCACTTTTCTGTATGTTCCCCTCTTCGTCCCCTTACACCTTTCACTCCTTAATTGAGTTTTAATATTCATTCGGGCTATGAGCATGGCTGACGAAGCAGAAGCAATTGAAACAGATGTGAATCCCAGGCATGTCTATCGCTTTTGAATATTTTATTCCCAAGGAACAGAGATACAATTAACGCTTTAGGGCGTTGTTCCCGATGGAATACTCCTGCGAAAAGGATGTGTTTGCAAGCTGTAATGGTCTGTACCCGGTGACCGGCAGCCTGGAGTGTTTCCTTTTTCCTACGGAGAGGTTTTAGGAAATTAAGCTTTTTCCTTTGGTATTGTTCTTCCGCAGCTGAAGATCTGATGAAATTCTTATCATCAGGGTTGTCTTGCTCCATAAGGTATTTCGAATTGCAATTTAATTACAGCGCTGAGGGGTGGTATAAATGAATTCAGAACTCCTTGAAATGGCATGTTAGGAACGCTTGAATTAACCCCTAAGAGGACGAATTGAAACGTAAAATCCTCTCAATGTTCAATTAAGATTCAAAACATCTATTTGCGCTCTAGCTAGTTTTGAATAAGATCCTTGTTACAGCTCTTAAACAGAGCTCGCTCTTTAAGTGATAGGAAATCTGCTTAGGTTCTTCATAGGTTATTTGGATGTGGCTCCAGTTCAAAGGGATTTACCGAAACCCACTTAAGATAAATCAGCAACGTATCGGAATGTACTGTGAATCTGATATTCTTTAAACCAGAATTTGTGGAAACAAATGGAGAGCCCATCCCCACTTCCTCGTGGTGCCATCTGGAAATGTCCTATAGAAATTGTAGACGGGGAAGGGCGAATGGCGAGCCTCCTGCGCCAACAAACAGGATTAGTCGGTTGGGCTACGGCCTAGTAGGCCGCAAAAGAACCACAAACTCCGAAACAACCACAAGCCTCGAATATAACGGCCCGGATTAATGTTGACGACCGTTGCAAAAAACAACACGCTCTGTACGTGGAATGTGAGATCCCTAACCAGGCCAAGGATGACTCCGCCAAAGATGAGTTCTACGATCTCCTAGACAGAACGTATGCCAATGTCCCAGCTATGACATCAAAATTGTACTAGGAGACTTCAATGCTAAGCTGGGTAAGGAAAGCGTTTTTGAACGAGTCATCGGCAAACATAGCCTACCCAAAACCACATCCGATAACGGACACAGGCTGATTGATCTTGCTATGCTGCGAAATCTCCTACTAGCCAGTATGTGCTCCCCGCACCTCGATATACACCAAGGCACCTGGCGGTCTTTTGATCAATCGACCACCAACCAGATTGATCAGATCGCGATCGACGACAGACACTCCTTCACTATGTGTGAATGTTCGATCTTTCCGAGGGGCTATCATCTACTCGGACCACTATCTTGTAGTAGCCAAGATTCACCTACGAATATCACGAACGCAGCGGAGTACAGTAAGAATAAAAAGTTATGACTTCGGAAAGCTACTATCACCAGAAACCGCTTGTGCTTTTACGTCTCCCTTAAGCTCTCCAATAAGCAACAACCCTCTACGCCATCAATAGAACAGCAGTGGAATCTTTGCAAATAAACCCTGAAAAGCTCTGCATCCGAAGTTTTAGGCTTTCAAGGCTCCACCACGAAGAAGCACCTGGTTCGATGACGAGTGCAAGAAGATTCACACAGCGAAGCAGGATACATATAAAGCCTCGCTGAAGGAAGAAGGGAGGAGCATAAACTTCTCAGAAGAAGGAAGAAAGAGCACGAGAAGCCCGCGATTGAGGAGTTGGAGTACTGCAGGGGTGACTTTCGAAAGTTTTATCAACAGATAAGGCCAATGTTATAAAGAAAGAACGGAAGCCTGCAGGGACGAGAGCGCGCACCTAGTAGTAGAATCGCCGTCGTGCTGAGAAGATGGAAAAACCACTTCAGCAGACTAACAGCGATGTTAGTCAATATGCCGCTGTCAGGCAGAATGATCCATTTCTAATTGACGAAGACCGCAGAGAATTCCGGCCCCCTGACCTCGACGAAGTTAAGATTGCTAAGACTGTCTGCTGAGCTCTTCGAGGCAGCTGGAGATGACCTGGTTAGGAACATGCACCAGCTTATCTGTAACATATAGTCGGAGAAAAAGCATGCCCGAGGAATGGAGTCTCAGCATCGTATGCCCGATCCACAAGAAAGGAGACCCCTTTGGCTGTGCCAATTACACAGGGATCAGTCTCCTTAACGTTGCATACAAAATCCTCTTTGCTGTTTTGGGTGAATGCCTGAAACCGTTCCTCAACACCCTAATAGGTCCTTATCAGCGTGGTTTTGGGCCAGAGAAGTCCACAGTAGACCAAATTTTCACACAGAAAATTCCGGATCCTGGAAAAGACCCAAGAAATGCAGATCAACACTCACCACCTATTTGGCGATTTCAAGGCCGCGTGCATAGAGACGAGCGGAGGCGGCGAGACGATGAAGAACTCTCGCTGCTCCATCGAGGTCGGTACCGAACTTACCGAGAACTTCAATGTCAAAAAAGGTCTTAGGCAGGGCGACGCGCTATCATGTGAATTTTTTAACATCATACATGAGAAGATCGTGCGAAACTCACAAGTCAGCACTAGGGGTACGATCTTCCAAAAGTCTGTTCAAAGGCTAGCCTACACTGATGATACTAACATGATTGGTCGAACGCAGCGGGACGTCAATGAGGCGTTTGCTGGCATCGAAGCGGAGGCGGCTAAAATGCGTCTGGCGCTAAATGAGGGCAAAACGAAGTATATGCTGTCATCCAGAAAGGACGCATAACTTCGTCGCCCCGGGCAGAGCGTCAGATGGGCAGCAAGAACTTCGAGGTAGTCAAGGACTGCGTCTACCTCGGATCCGCAGTAACTAATACGAACATTACCAATACCGAGATTAAACGCAGATCAACTCTTGCCAATCGCAGTTTTTCTGGGCTCAAAAGGCAACTGAGCATCAGAGCCATCTCCCAAAAACCAAGCTGGCTTTAGATAATACCCTAATTATCCCAGTCCTGCTTTATTGTGCAGAGGCATCGACGCTATTGGAAGCGCATGAGGAAGCTCTGGGTCTTTTCGTGATAAAAGTTCTGCGTGCGGTCTTTCGTCCTGTTTGCGTTGATGGCATTCGAAGGAGAAAATTCAAGCACGAACTGTACGGGCTGTACGGCAGCACGTGCCTGGTTATACAATGCTTAAAATTGCTAGCGTATGGACAACATAGCTCCAGCCCAGAGAATCTTCGAATCCGAGCCATTGGGATTCGAAGATTTTCCGTGCGGAGTGCAGATGGTTTGGGTCGTAGAACTCTCCATGGGTGGTTGTCTTAGATAGGATTCGAAAGGAACTCGACTGAATTTTCACGTTGGTTGTAGTTCCCAGCAAATGTTCCATGCCATGGTGGATTGGAACTGCGTACACAGAGCGAATTCGGGGTGACCATATACTGTGAGTGTGCGTGAGTGAGAGCACCGTGGCGTAGTGGGTAGTGTGTTTGCCTCTGATGCCGATGACACGGGATTAAATTCCGAGAATAACGATGTCATGTTTTTGCACGGTGCTTCTCCTCACCGGGAATCGGACAAAGCTCCCTGTAGTATAATTGTCAAGAAACGCTTCTCGAATTTCGCCGTTCGGAACCGGCAATAAACTGTAGGTCTCTTTCACCTATGGGGCATTTAAATCACACGCAACATGGATGATTAGGAGAAGCTCGGCTTTGGTCCCTCATGGACTCTAACGCCAACATACATACATACACACATACATATATGGTGAGTGGTTAACCTTTGCCAGTGAATTTTCACGTTGGTTGTAGTTCCCAGCAAATGTTCCATGCCATGGTGGATTGGAACTGCGTACACAGAGCGAATTCGGGGTGACCATATACTGTGAGTGTGCGTGAGCGAGAGCACCGTGGCGTAGTGGGTAGTGTGTTTGCCTCTGATGCCGATGACACGGGATTAAATTCCGAGAATAACGATGTCATGTTTTTGCACGGTGCTTCTCCTCACCGGGAATCGGACAAAGCTCCCTGTAGTATAATTGTCAAGAAACGCTTCTCGAATTTCGCCGTTCGGAACCGGCAATAAACTGTAGGTCTCTTTCACCTATGGGGCATTTAAATCACACGCAACATGGATGATTAGGAGAAGCTCGGCTTTGGTCCCTCATGGACTCTAACGCCAACATACATACATACACACATACATATATGGTGAGTGGTTAACCTTTGCCAGTGTTTTGATCACTTCCCAGTCACAATAGCTATGTTGCACAATTTTTCCATATAGGAATTGTATTTCTTGGTTATGGGCAGACTTTGAAATACAGACCTTCCGCTTGACAGTCAGTGATGTTTACCACTGCACCACTGCTGGCTGGAGTCGCATGTTGGTTGAGGCCCAATAGTACACCGGTCTGTAGCGCTACGAAGAAGAAGAAGATTAATTGACTGACTGACCATGATCAACCACACTGCTGTAGTCTTACGTGGACTCCATGACGAGAAGCATCCCTAGACCAACTTACTAAAGCAATTCCACTCACATTTGCTTAAGTAAACCAAAACCACCGACATATAGGGTAGGCATCGGGACGTATACATAACCAAAACCAAATACACTTCCATTCACTCTCTAGTCTGACCATTAACAATAGTGTCGTTCAAGTTTTTATCGCCTAGTCCCCAGTAACCTGGCTATCCACTCGCCCGTAAGTGCACTTTACTGAACTCGACTTTGAAGTAGTTTTCCTGCCCACAATGCCATCAGCCGTCTCCTTATCTAAATGAACTTCTAACAGCACCGTCAAAGGCGCTTTTTCCCACTCAATCCACCCAACAGTGGAAAAACAAAAAAAAAAAAAAAACAGTTCACCCCTCCATGCGACAGGTTTCCAAGTGAACCCCTACAACTCCGGATATAACCTCCCGCCAAAGTTAAAAAAGGGCCCGAAATCAACAGCGTGAAGAAATTTCCTATTCATTGCGGATTAGTTCCTTTCTTTAGGCTTTTCCTGTTGAGTCCTTAACATGCCACCGAATTGATGGAGATACCTATCCCGGTCGTTTCTCTTGTGCGCGTTTATGCCAGGAGAAAAACTCACGCCGGGATCCTGACAACAATGCAATTTATTCCCCAAACAAGGACTATGTGTTATTCGAGATAAGCCCCCAATGTGACACAAGATGAAGTGGAGAGTGAAAAATACCCGAACGAAGACCCTTTTTTCCTTTGGATTTGGATATTCACAGATTTATGGGACTCCTTTAGGGATGTATATAACTGGGTAGTATGACCGATGGAAAGCTTCCTCTGCCTGAACGAGTAAGTTAACTTATTCGCAATTAGGGCATTGTGGAAACTTGTGGAAAACTTCATCTCACCTGAATAGGAGAAGTCACGTAGCGCAGAAGTATTTTATCCTGTAAATGACATCTGCAAGAGACTAAAGGTAAAAACGTCGACGAAGAAGGTCAGCAGCTAATTAAGTAGCGGAAGAGTGAAAACGTGACGAGTGGGAAGTAGTAGGAGAAAGTGGTTAAGGACACGTGATGGGCTTTCAGCTTGTCATCGATGTCGGAGTTAAATCAATAATCCAATTACGAACTATTGGAATATTCGAAAATAGATTTTTTTATAGGCGGATTCAATGGACTACTGGAATTTGGTTCGACCACGTAGACGGAAGAGGATGATTCTGACCTATTTCAGGATATATTGCGGAAATAATTACAGAGTCCTTCATTAAGCGCTTCCTATCTTTAAACTAAAATTGTACAAAGCGTGTGTGAGCCTGACGCGGCTTCTTTGGCTGGCGCGCATCCGAAATAGGTTCTGATGGCATGGGTGATCTTGGCTTTGAGGGCCGCTGTGGTTTGTGGCTTATTCGCATAGACCTGCGACTACAAAAAACCCTACAAGAAAAAGTCTAATGGGGTCAAATCGCACGATCTCGTTGGCCAGTTTACATCACCTTCACGTGAGGTAGCGTCCCCCACGTAGCGTCGTCCTCTTGAAATCAAATATCGTCGGTGTCCATGTCATCCAATTCAGGCCAAAAGAAGTTGCTTATCATCGACTTATAGTGCTCGTCTGGAGGATATACGGCACAGAAAAGCAATTTGACAAGAATCAACTTTAGTCTGTATATTCGGATTAATGAAGAAAGGACGTCGGCAACAGCAGCATAAGTTTCCTTTAAAATGAGATCCTCCAAGATCCTTTTCAAGGGAAAGTCGATCCTTGTTAGATCTCCGTTACCAGCAATAGCCTGCTCAATTCTTGGCTGGAAACGATTGCATGCTCGAATCAATGTTTTATTAATCTCACGCTCAACTAAGCTTCATACATAATAACCCTAGGGCTTAAGATCTAGGGAGCTAGTGGTAATGTGATCATGGACATTTTCGGCCATCCAATCCTGTAATGCCATCGCTTTGGCTGAAAGAGCAGGGACCTACCATAATAAGTACGGTCTGTCCCCATGTACGCTATCAATCTGGAGTTTCACAACATTTTCTAAAAGCTCGATGTAGACCGCAGCATTTATCCAAAGTCCTTGAGGAAGGGAATGAGGCAGTATAACACTATCTTCGTTGCTCATAACTCCTAAAACCATGTGCGTAACATGGGGAATCTCTGTAGGATCTGAACAGAGAAATTTAGCATTTTAGCGGCTAGTAAATAGATCTTGATCCATTTTCGTTTCAACAGGGGAAATTGACAAGGTGCTTCCTCTCCTTGGGCCTCAACCAACAAGCCTTTTCAGCCGGCACGATCTTTGGCCAGCTTTTTCCAGTGCCGCACGCCCAGTTGTTTAAGTCCCTTTCCACCTGTGCGCGCCACCTTAGATGCGGTCGTCCTCTGCTGCGTTGTCCCTCGGGATTGGAATCGAAGACTCTTCGCGCCGGAGCGGTGATCTCCATTCGCTCTACATGGAGCATCCATCTTAGACGGTGGATCCGAAGATGTCTAACCAGGCCGATGTCGCTGTCCAGCCCGTACAGTTCTTGGTTGGATCTCCTCCTCCCCACTCCGTTTACACAAATGGGACCAAAGATTGCACACAGAATTTTCCTCTCGAAACGTCCAAGAGGAGGACCAGGATGACTAAGGTTTTGTACCCTAGTTTTTCGAGAGAGGGCTTTACTACACAGTTGCCTCTTTTGCCCAAAGAAGTAGCGGTTGGTAAGAGCTATTCTGCGTTTCATCTCAGCGCTGATGTCGTTGCTACTTGTCACTATCGAGCCAAAGTAGGCGAAGTCCTTGTTTTGACTAAGACATCGGTGTTGTGCGTCTTTCTTTGAATACAGCATTTACTATTTGGTCTTGTCTCCATTTACCCTTAGATCCACTTTAGCCGCTTCTGCTTCAATGCTTGCGAACGCCTCATTGACGTCTCGCTTTGTCCGTCCAACCACGTCAATGTCACCTACGTAGTCAAGCAAGTGTGTAGACTTGAAGTAGATCGTACCTCTTGTATTGGCCGCAGAGTCCCGCACGATCTCTTCAAGTATGATGTTATAGAAATCACATGACAGTGCGTCACCCTGTCTAAAACCTTTTTTAACATCAAAGGGGTCGGTTAGTTCACCTCCGACCTTAATAGAGCAGCGAGAGTTCTCCATAGTCATCCTGCACAGTCTGACGAGTTTGGCAGGAATGTTAATGCCTGACATGGCTTTGTATAACTCGTCTCTATAAATACTGTCATATGCGGCTTTTAAGTCGACAAAAAGTTGGTGCGTGTCGACCTGGAATTCATGAGTCTTCTCCAAGATCTGCCGAAGTGTAAATTGTTGGTCTATCGTGAATTTTCCTGGCCTGAAACCACACTGGATGGAACCTACCAGATTGTCCACGAACGATTTCATGCGCTCACACAGTACGGCAGAGAGGATCTTGTACGCAATGTTCAAGAGGCTTATCCATCTGTAATTGGCGCAGTCATAGGATACTCCTTTCTCATGGACCATGCCCATTCATTGGGCATGCATTCCTCCGACCATATCATGCGGATGCATGTTCGGTGCATGTTCCTAACCAGCTCATCGCTAGCAGCTTTAAACAGTTCAGCGGGAAGTCCGTCTGCTCCAGCAGCTTTATAAGGCTTAAGTTTCGATACACCTACCTTAACATCGTCTAGGTCAGGTGGACGGGATTCTCTCTCGTCTTCGTCCATTGTGAATGGTTCGTTCTACCTGACGGTGGCATTTTGACCAACATCGCCGATATACAGTCTGCAGAAGTGGTCTTTCCACAATCTCATCATCGACTGTGACTCCACTGTTAGTTGTCCGTGCTCATCCCTGCAGGCTTCTGCTCTGGCTTTATAGCCCTGGCATGTTCGTTTTACTTTTTCATAGAACTTTCGGACATCGTTCCTGTAATAGGATCTCTCCATCTCTTCATATCTCGCGCTTCTCGTGCTCTTTCTTTTTTCTTCCCAGAATCTCAAGCTCCTCCCTCCTTTTCTGTTCATAGAGCTCACGGGCAGCTCTGCATTCGTCATTAAACCAAGGGCTTCTCAAAGGTGGTGGCTTAAAATCGAGTACAACTGAGGCGGCCTCTCTGATGGCGTTCAAATAACGTCTCCGTTGCTGTTCTATGGTTTGTGCAGATTGCATCGAGACTTGAGAGAGCTTGAGGGAGATTTGATCTCCTAAGCGTTGAAGCAGAAACGGCTAAAATGGGTCTTTCGGTCAACTAGGGTAAAACTAAAAAAGACGCGCAACACCGACGTCTCGTCACAATTAGCAGCTACAAATTCGAAGTGGTCAGGGTCTTCGTCCACCTTGTCTCACTAGTGACCAGCGACAATAATACCAGCGCTGAGATCAAACCCAGAATTACTCTTGCCAACCGCTACTTCTATGGGCTCAAGAGGCAATTGAGAACTAGAACTCTATGACGGATGAAGAGGCCCTTGGTCGTTTCGAGAGGAAAATTCTGCGTTCGATCTATGGTTTCGTTTGTATAAACAGGGAGTGGAGGAGAAGATACAACGACGAACTATACGGGCTGTACAGCGACATAGGCCTGGTACGAAGTCTACGGATCCAACGTCTAAAATGGCAAGGCTATGTAGAGTGAATGGAAAACACAGCTCCGGCCCTAAGAATCTTCGAGTCCAACCTCGAGGGACGACGCAGCAGAGGATAACCGAATCTAAGGTAGGGATCATAACTACTGGGAGTGCGTCGCTTGAAACAGCTGGCAAAAGACCGTGCCAGCCGAAGAAGTTTAAGTTTGTTGGTTGAGGCCCAGCTTCACTCCGGAGTGTAGCGCCACCTAAGTAAGAAAGGAAGTAGTAATCATGTTCTTTAACCAATCGATACCAATCTTGCATTGAAAATCCTATTTTCCGGAAATGCTAAAGCTCAGTAGAATTACAAATACAATACGACCCCCCTAGGTCGTAGAATACAACGTCCATATCATGGGAAAAATGTACAATAATTGATTCAAACGCGTTTGAGAGCTTTCGTATTCCTTCTAAAACAGTAACCTGTTCTCTCACCACCAGCCCCAAGAGCCACTTAAACATCCTTGTCTATACCAATACACTTATCGACCTGATACCGCCTGTTGAGATACCATTACCCCGACAACACACGTTCATGATCCCTTTATGCTCATCAAGGAAACTTGCGTCTTCATCTCAAGTAATAATATAAAAACGCTTTCCTCTCCCTCCGGACAATTCAAACGGTAACAATCAGACCGGCTTCCTTGACAAGTCGCTCGAAGAAGTACGTACATATGTACGACATGATTTCTCAAAAGTCACTTACACGTCCAAAGTGGAAGCTATCGTCTCGCCTGAAACAATACTTGTCCTCACCAGCTCTTCATCGAACCCAAGAGCCTGACACGTACGAGTATAAGTACCACCCAAGTCCACCCGTCAAACATCTGTCTCCATTGGCTTTCATATTGTTTTATTCATAAAAAATCAATATGAGTTGACATAAATAAACCGAGCAAACCACCCGTGATCCCAGAGGACGTGCAATACGTGTGTAAACGGCCACAACGGTGCATGTGTCATCTTTGTGTCCCGTCGCACAACCCATGCGGACGCGTATCGAATGAAGAAAAACCAAGCGTCTGGCGGCACTAATGAAGTATCAAAGGACCAACAGTAGTGTGGGTAGCGAAGACCATGGACAAGATTCAAAGTAGTCCTTCGGGGGAGGGTGGAAGCCGGTTAATAGGACTAAAGGACAAAGAGTTCGGTTTGTTTAACTTGAACTTCCCCCCAATGGTGGCTGTCGTATAGCGCCATTTGCCTCTGTCTTTATTAAAGGAGGGTGGAGCACAAGTCCATATGACGCCTCGCGATACCCTAGTGCATTCGATTACAATTGAGCCTTTGTTGCACATGGAAGCCTGTTACAAATCGTGGAAGCTCGGAACGGTAGGGATTTGCGGTGTTTTATCAATAATTCTGTTGATTAGTCATTCAGCCAGGCAGGCGGCTTTTGCGGAACACGTGAGCTAAGGCTGCAGTGTGTGGCCGTGATGTGGATTGGTTGCTAGGCTGCCGTTGGTTCATTCGTTGGAGGGCAATAAACAAACATTTTTGGCTTATGTGGGACGTTAAACAGCTGTGTAAACAGTTCACCAGTCAAAAATAGGGAGGACCCAGAGGCGACCTTTTGTGGCAAGTCATGAAAGTTATATTGAACAGTAGACCAGGGATAGAAGGACGACCAGGACTGGGTGGTGATGACCGGCAGGATTGATGAGAGGCTGTATTGGTCTTTACACTCACAGTAAACTTTGCAGGCAGTGTAAAGTGGTTTAGAGTGGTTCCGAAGAGGGGACACAGGTTGAGTGATTGGAACGTAGGCTTTTATGAATTTTAGGTCAATTGGTTGGGTGAAAGTATCTCTTCTAATTTATGAACCTGTTGAATGGAAGTGATTGTATCCCATACAGTGGACCCAATAAATACCTACCAGACATCTATTGTCTACGATGACGAAGGAAATTACTGATATAATGGATTCGAATCCGCAAAATCATCTTCTATCCTCAGTCACAGCCCAAGGATGTTTGGGACAACATTATCGAATAGGACTCCTTTCCAATGCTCCCGACAACAGTATGAAAAACAAAAGGCAACAAGAATGAGAAACAAAAACATCAACCGGGAGAGATGGGTAACTAGAACTACAACCATCTCCTGCCTGTATATCCTCATCGAACGGACGAAATTACCTTCTTCCCAACTCCGTCTAAGGATTACGAAAATTATATTGAAAAGCCAATGGGAAGAAAAGGAAATTGCTCACCCGTGTGGATGATTTTATTACGAAACAATTCATTGAGAAACCCTTTTGATCCTTTCCCCGAAAGGACATGCCATCAAACCCGAACAGGAGTCGTATATATGGGAGTATACATGGGAGTGATAGCAATTAAGCTATCAAGCACTGTCATCAGGCGTTCAAATGAATGTACTTAATCGTAATCCTGTCAACACTCATGCCATAACATCCTTGTTGAATATAAGAATATCATTCCGCCGCTTGTTGTTTGACTTATGAGTCCTTAAGGGCTAAGTAATCCTTTTGAAAATAATCAATTTCCATGAACTGGCACATCGGAGAAGTGCTTTCAGGATTTTTAACATTGTTCCCCAATTCAAGATAAGACAAATGTCATGTCTGTATATTTCTCCCGGAGTGGCATCCCGGAGGAGTATTCTCAAAGTTAATTAGACATCGAGAAAGGAGATCCTAGAAAATGGGTCATAAATAGCAAAAGCAAGAGAGAGAGTACGCTTGAAGGAATGTTCATCGATGGAGAGTTCGTTGGCAACTTTAAATCCTTAAAATCTCCTCATGCTCTATAGCCACTCAGCACAGGGGAGAGTCCTTTCGAATTCTACTTGTTCACCGACAGTGATGGCCAATGGTAAAGACGACTGGGAATCACTCTCCGGGATGAGGGAGGGAGGACGTCGAGAACCGAGGAATGAATGAATTCAAATTTTTGTGGAACCGAGGATACTTGTGTAAATGCCGTTTCTAAGCAGATTTAGGGTGTACATCCGTACTGCCAATCCACTTTAAGTACGCCAATCGGGGCTGCTCAAAACATAGCTTCGAATAAAGCCGGATATATATATCTATATGTGTCGGGTGGTATAGGATCTACTAAGCAAGAATTTAGGGACAAAAGAGATAGAGAGACTGGAACATATTTATTCCTCGGTCGGATGATGATGATCCTATGCCATGTTCAAGTACAATTCGCACGTTTGAAATAACATGGCATTCTCCCCTCTTTTGGCATCTTCCCTGTTGTCAGAAGCCAAGACCGTGCAGAAACTGGTTTAGTTTTGGTCACTTATTAGCAAGTTAACAAGCCAGTAAAGTTCATCTGAAGTCGAATGCAGCAATACTCAAGGAGAAACGTTTAGAAATTAAAAAAAAAACTTGGACTTACGGCACTCTACTGGAAGCAAAGGTCTAAAGGTCGGACGTACTTTCTTCTAAAAACACTGAAGAGGCTTATTGGTTTTTTACATATGCTGCGGCACAGGACACATAAGTTGTCAGTCACCAGAATGTTCCCATATAGATCCCCTTGATATTGAGGAACCTTCGTATAGGAGAACACCAGGTATTCAAATCAGCACTGCTATTTACTTACTTACATTTCAGGTCAGCAACCCATGGAGGGGTCTGAGCCTGAGTAAAAACAGCCTTCCCCCTTGTCGGTCGAGGGCACGCTGCTTCCAGTCGGAATATTTGGTCTTTATACCGAGCTTCGGTCTCCCCCTTCTTCTGGAATCAGGAGGCAAATCCTTTATGTGCTCGATGGGCCCGAGCTATTGTAGTTGACGGATTTTTGTCTTCCGGACTATATCCACGTCTTAGCTGTAGCTAGCTATGTACAGCTCATAGAGTTCGCGGTTATGTCCTCTCCTCCATTCGCCTTCCTCATAGGCAGGACAGGAATTCTTCTGTCGAAGGAGCCAAGGATCAGCTCTGCTGTTTTGCTTATCGTACAGCTTTCGGCTCCGTATAGCAGGACTGGCAGGATAAGAGTCTTCTAGAGCATAACCTTGGATTTTGGGGACTGGAGTTTCGCCCCTAGCATTTGGTCAAGCCGAAGTAGCAGCGGTTGCTGAGGGTGATTCTGCACCGGATCTCCACTATGACGTCATTCGAAGAGTTTATGTTTGCCCCGAGGTATGTGAACTCCACCACCTCAAAATTATGGCTGCCGATCGTAACTTTGTTGACAGTTGACCAACCCGTTTAGCCTGATTTTCAACCGCCGTGAAAGCTTCCACAATGATACGCGGGGAACTTACGACAATATCTTCATCGTCTGCGTAGCCCAGCAAATGGACTGATTTGTGGAAGATAGTGCCCTTCGTGTTGATATTGGCCCGCCGCACTTTTTACTCCAACGCGGGATTGAAGAAGCCGCATGACGACGCATCTCCTTGCCCAAACCCGGTGCAGGTTTCAAAAGGCTCGGAGATTCTGGAACCGAACTTCATCTCGACCGGATCAGTTTTTGGGATCATGAATTCATCATTCGCGGTTTTAAAATCGATAAAGAAGTGGTGGCATCGATTTGAAATTCGCTGGTCTTCTCCAAGATTTGCTTCAGCATGAATATTTGGTCTATGGTCGATCTGCTTGGCCGGAAGCCGCATGCTATGTGCCGATTAGTGCGGTGCAAAATGGCTTTAGACGTTTACACAATACACTGGATAGGATCTTGCAAGCGACATTGAGCAAGGATACACCTCTGTAGTTTTTGCAGGAGGTAGGAGCGCCGAGGGGCTAACATCGACTCGGACCACTATCTTGTAGTAGCCCAGGTGCGCCTACGGATATCACGAGCGCAGCGGACTAAAGTAAGAATACAATGTTATGACGTCGGAAAGCTACTATCGCCAGAAACCGCTCGTGCTTTTACCGATCGCCTCTCCCTTAAGCTCTTCAATACACCACAACCCTCCACGCTATCAATAGAACAGCAGTGGAACCTTCGCAAACAATCCCTGAAAAGCTCCGCATCCGAAGTTTGGGCTTCAAGGCTCCACCACGAAGGAACACCTGGTTCGATGACGAGTGCAGGAGGATTCACACAGCGAAGCAGGATGTATATAACCCCTCGCTGTATAAAAAAACAAGAGGAGCTCGTGAGTTCTACGAGCTAGAAACAACGGAGAAGCATAAGCTTCTCAGAAGAATGAACAAAGAGCACGAGAAGCGCGCGGTTGAGGATTTGGAGAGGTTTTACTGCAGGCGTGACGTTCGAAAGTTTTATCAACAGATAAAGCGAACATGCCAAGGTTATAAAGCCAGAGCGGAAGCCTGCAGGGATGAGAACGTGGTGGCCGTGGTGCAGTGGTTAACAACATCGACCGCCAAGCGGAAGGTCTATAGTTCAAGTTCGCTTCGTAGCCAAAAAATTGTAATTCCTATGCGGACAAAAAGTATGCAACGCAGTTGTGAATGGAAAGTGACCAAACGTACTGCTGCAGGCATAACACTCACAGTATATGGTCAACTGAAATTCATCCTCAATATTAAAAGTGCTCGAGCGAATTATTAAGGACTATAACCAACGCGGAATTTGGTCGGCTCTTTTCCTATCTAGGACAACCACCCCTGAGAGTAGTGAACGAACATCAACGACCCAAGCCACTGCACTCCGTTCAGGTGGTGTGTGTAACAACACATCATAAGAGAATATAAAAAAACTCTTGAAACCGCGCGAGTCTCTAAAAAAAAAAAAAAAAAAAAAATAACGGACACCTAATAGTAGAATCACAGACGATGCTGAGAATATGGAAAAACCACTTCAGCAGACTAACGGCGATGTTAGTCAATATGCCGCTGTCAGGCAGAATGATCCATTTCTAATTGACGAAGACCGCAGAGAATTCCGGCCCCCTAACCTCGACGAAGTTAAGATTGCCATATCGAAACTCAAGTCGAATAAAACTGCTGGCGCATACGGACTGTTTGCTGAGCTCTACAAGGCAGCCGGAGATGAATAAGTTAGGAGCATGCACCAGCTCAATTGTAAGATATGGTCAGAAGAAAGCATGCCCAAGGAATGGAGTCTTAGCATCGTATGCCCGATCCGCGAGAAAGTAGACCCCTCTGACTCCGCCAACTACAGAGGAATAAGTCTTCTTAACATCGCCTACAAAATCTTCTCTGCCGTTTTGTGTCAACGCCTGAAGCCTATTGTAAATAAGCTGATAGGTTCTTATCAGTGCGGATTCAGGCCAGGGAAGTCCACCGTCGACCAAATCTTCACACTACGGCAGATCCTGGAAAAAACCAATGAAGTCAAGTCGACACTCACCACCTCTTTGTCGACTTCAAAGGCGCATACGACAGCGTAATTAGAGGCGAGCTATACAACGCTATGTCTACCTTTGACATACCTCCTAAACTCGTCAGACTTTGGAGAATGCTCGCTACTCATATTAGAAATTATTGTGCAAAAATCACTGGCCAACACAAGAGCAACAATTTATTTCAAATCCTCGCAACTCCTTGCATACGCCGACGACATTGACATAATAGGTAGATCGCAGCGAGATGTCAATGAGGCGTTTGCGAGTATTGAGATGGAGGCGGCGAAAATTGGTAATTGGCAGTAAACGAGGACAAGACTAAATATATGCTGTCATCAAAAAAGGGCGCTCACCAGCGACGTCTTGACCAGAACGTTTGTATTGACAGATATAAGTTAGAGGTAGTTAAGGACTTCGTCTACCATGGGTCCGCAGTGACCTGGAACAACAACATCAGTTTCGAATCATTCTTGCCAATCGCTGTTTCTTTGGGCTCAGGAGGCAATTGAGTAATAGAGCCCTCTCCCGAACGACAAAGTTGACTCTATATAAGACCCTTATCATCCCGGTCTTGCTTTATGGCGCAGAAGCATGCGCGCTATAAAAAGCGGATTAGGAGGGCCTTGTTCGGTTGGAGAGAAAGATTTTGCGCGTGATCTTCGGGCCAAACACGAACTTTAAGGGATTCAACGCCTAAGATGGCTAGGCCATGTAGGGCAAATGGACGCCTCAGCTCCAGCCCGGAAAGTCTTTGAATGCAACCCCGAGGGACGAAGAAAGAGAGGGCGGTCACACTTAAGATAGCGCACACCAGGTGGAAGGGGACCTCAGCCAACTGGGTGTGCGGCAATGGAAAAGGCCCAGGTTCATCCCGAACTGTAGCGTCCTTTAGGAAGAATAGGAAATAGTTCACTTTGCACAAGCCTGATGAGCTGGGTTCTTCAAGTGTAATTGGATGGCTCCCCAATGGCACCACGTTCCGGATTGAGTTGAATGGGAATTCAACATGTCCCGCAATTATTTCAAAATATTTGTTTAGTCCTTTATTCTTGTGGTGTGTATTTCTCATAAAATATGCTTGTCTTGATGCAACGTTCTGAGATGAGGCAATCTAGGACCTGATTCCCATTGATGTCTGCTTGATTTGCTTCCAAATGGTTCCAGGATCCAGGTTCAACCCCCTTTTTCTCCCCTTGTTAGTATATTAGTTTTCCTGCACTGCTTTGTACGGCGTCTGCACTTTCCGCTGACATCCGGCTCGAAGGACCATGTTCCGAACTAAGCTGAGTGGGAATACTATGATGTTTCGCAATTGAGTTGAATTGCGAATAGTTTTTCTGCTTTATTATTATTAGCTTTTATTAACCCTTAATAGCCTGACTTTTTTTTTTGAGCTGAAAAAAAATTGATGTTATAAAACTCGCATTTCTGAACAACTTTTGTTCTACGACTTTGTTCATAGGTTTTATTTACCTGAGCTAGGTAAGAAAAACCTGGTTGGTTCTCTGAGGAACCACTAGGCACCCGGAGGTCAAAAATTTTAAAGGTGTATTTTCCATCAAAGAATTTTTTTTTTTTGACAAAAATCAACATACTTTATTCAGAAAATTCAGAAAAGTTGCAAAAAAATTATTAATTAATATCAGCAAAGGCATTTAGTTTTGGTGAAACTCAGCAAAACAGTTTTTTTCCGTCGAAAAACACAAATGTGTACCACATTTTTGGCATCGAACTTTTGTTCGGGATGTACATTTTGGATTTTTGCATCGCGGTTTCCCTTCCTTGACATATTCGGGTAAATGCCCAACGTTATCTAGGCGAATGTCACGCGGCGGTATCGGAGCAGACATTGGGCGATGACGCTTCGCAACAATTTCAACTTCGAGATTGCTTCGGCGACCTTTTCCCACTCTCATTTCAGTACCAGATCTTGTCAAGCAATGGGCAATTTCACACACAAATTCATGCAACACTTTCTTCGGCTGATTAGTTGCTGCATGATGTCGCTTGTATAAGATCCAGGCATTGATTGATGATGATCGGACGTATTTTGTACAGGCGATCGTAACCTGGATCGCATTGTGGTATGGGCCCATACATTCGAACCGCTTCGTCGGCACGATTACGTCTGCGGCTACGGGCATCTTCGGATAATGTTGATGGCTGGTGATCAGATGCGGATGTCTGTTGATCAGATGTTGATTGCTGATGATCTGATGTCGATGGCTCTTGAACACGATGACGGCGCGGCATTGTCTGGTTGTCATTGAAGTGCAAGAATTGACGAATTTTGTCATGACGATTTCGAGGCATGCAATCCATTATTGGTTTGAAACCATAGTCACTCCAATATGATCGAACGCTCGGATACTTGAACACCGACATGAAGTAATTGATTCCCATGAATCCTTTGATTTCATCTGGTGTGGTATTCAGTGGTTTTTCAACGTTTAGTTGCACTGCGTACAAGTTGCTCTGTTCCACAATTTTTGAAATAATATCGTCTGACATGAAAAACGAAAAAAACTGAAGAGGTGAGTTCAATGCCAATATTTCCGGTGTCAAAGCGTCATCGCCTCGAAATTGAACACAATTCGAATACAGTTGAAAATTTCTTTTACGCCACAATGGTTTTTTAAAAACATTCGAATCTTTATCAATCGAAACGCCTTCAAACATTGTCGCATATTCTTCCCATCGGGAATGGTCACCAACAATAACTGGGTATTCGGCGTTACTCATTTCGACATAACTTACATCGACTGCTGCATTGTTTTGAACAACTACTACTTCCATCGCTTCGTGTTCACCATGTAAATGGCCTATTTGCTCTTCATCCTCAAAATTTTCATTACGGTGAGCAGCATCAAAATCGAAATCTGGGTCATAATCACTGTCGTCAGAAGCAAAATCACCATCATCTTCACTTTCCGACCACGCAACTGAATTGACAAAGTCGGAAAGCTCTTCTTCTGTTCTAAAATCGCGAGTCCTATGCGACATTTCTAATCAACAAACTGGAAAAACAAACCATGACAAAAACGTTGCTAAATAATTTTATATATGGGAAATTTCGAACTCCCGGTGGCTGACGGTTCCGCAAGGGACCAACCGAAAATTTGAAAAAATCCACAAATAAAAATAAAATAATTATTTCATATACTCACAATAGCTTCTAGGCGCTATAACGATCACGGAAATATTTTTTTAAGCTTAAATTTTTACGTGTTTAACACAAAAATATTTTTTTTAAAGTACACAATTTCGCAAAAGTTTTTTTTTTAGAGGTCGTGACAACTTACTGAACATACACGAGTCAACTAAAGTCGGTTTCAAGTGGCGATCGGCGCCAACGGTGGCGAATGTATCAGGAAATATTTTTAAAGTTGCAGGGGGAAGTAAAAAAAAAATTGTTTGACAAAGTTTTAATTATTTTTGGTTGGTTCCTGGCGGTACCAGTGGGATATTAAGGGTTAATTGCCAAGTAATACTTATATGTCAATCTGCTTGAATTGGATGCGAATTATATTGCATGGATCAAAAAAATAGATAGGTGTTGCGATGCAACACCCATCGTTTGGAATCGGCAAACGATTTCACCTGCGAGAAAAATAAATCATATACAACATGGGTGATTGAGGGAAGCTTGGATCTGGCCCTTTATGGGCTGTAACGCCACCAAAGAAGAACAAGTTTGACTAAGTATTTTAAAACCTTGCAAGGAAACGACGCCATGTAATGGTTCCAGGAAGTTTGCACTGAAAAATTTAATCAGTGAAGTTGACAGAAAACATCTCAACTTTGGCTTACATCTGGTCACGATTAGAGATCAGAAGTTTTCCAACAATAATCAACATCGTAACATGAGCATGGTTTATAAAATACCTCAAGTTATGGTAACTCAACTGCTGGCTACGTTGCATGTGGCTGGATGCCATACGAACGAGTCTAAGGTTCGGATGGTATACTCACCCATCATAACTCGACATCCTGCGCTCTTACCTGGAATGAAAGAAGAATAAAAAATAAAAATTGGCTTAAACAGAAAGCTATTTAAAACCACCTTTGAAATTGAAGTCGAAAACTTCAGTGAAACTTTTTAATGAAATTATAATAACCATTGACTGTGGTCATTCCTAAAAAGGGTTTCTACCTCGTGGTGACTTTGTAGCGTTTCTTCGCTTCAGTAAACTTTCGGAAGGTGATAAATTCGTCCTAAGTGCGTTTACTTGTTTCGAACTATTCGGGTATGTAAGTACTATAGTGGCGTCCATTGTGTTGTTTTGTTTTGGAAGCGAAAACTTTTCCCATGGTCGGAGTAGTGATGTTCTTCTTGGTCACAAAACAAATACAAAACTAGCGTGTGGATCTGGTGAATGGGACTATGGAATCTGTGGGTGGAGATATTCAAATTTGCAGTTGGATAACACTCATTGGGTTACTGTAATTGGATAGTTGGGATAAAAGTTTGTCTGTCTCCGTTGCTTCTGTGACTAATGGATCGTGTACTTGTAACCTTGTATTCAGACGCTCATCATGAAAGTAAATAGGAGGCAACCTGACCATACAACTCTAACTACAGAAAGTGGGTTATGTGACCAAGCTTGATTGAGTTTTTAGGGTACAAGACTTTCAGATAATCTTGCTGGAGTCCGTGATGCAGAAGATATTTGTATGGGCATCGATCTAACTTACACCGGTCCAAGTGAGATACAGGAAATTAAACGCTGATTTGGTACACTTACCTATGTGTAATGTATTACCTATGAATGTGTTTTGCTCTGTTATCCTCCTCGCAACATGCAGCACAAGTAGTCGTCTCACTGATGCCAAGCACGCACAGACGCTTAGCAAAAGTGTAATGGCCCGTAATGACTCCCATAGTAAAGTCTTCTGCAGTCAATTCTCCCTCCTTAAGGACATGAGGAATGCTGCGGATTTCTTGCAGACATCAGGGCATATGCGCTTAGTCATCCTGCATCCTGGATAATCTCCAAAACTCAATCGTTAATGTTAAAGTTTAGGTAGACCTAGAGCAGGTTCAGGTCGTGAATAAGATACAGATAAAGAATAAGATACAGCTTTGTGTACATATGCCCTTCCACCTAAGCTTCACTACATAGTGCGTAGGCATTAGGATTGCGTATATCTCTGATGAGAAGACAGACGCATATTTTCCTAACGAGAAGTGCAGTCGCATGTTTTCGTGTTCTAAGAAGACCCCAGCGCCAGTATCCAGCCAGAGCCGGTCCTGACGACATGAGAACTCGACTGTGAAATTACAGCGCAGTAGGATAATGGGTGTCAGAAGGCATGTCCATGAGACAGGTGTCGCAGGACATTTCTTGCGCAAGCACACCATTATTCCTCTGCGAGTTGTACCAAAAGCCATTTATCTTCAGACGAGACATGGTGTTCAGAGCACACCCTCTAATAAATATATCAAGGAGTGGAAGGTACATCACAACATCTAGAGCAGCGACCGGCGTGCTGAGGAAACCCCCCGTACAGCTGAAAGAAATCTAGCTTTGAAGTTTGGTGAAAGAGTCTACGATGTGTTAGCCTGAACCACCAGACAACCCATGCATACGAGATTATAGGTCTTATCATTGCCATGGAGTTCCAGAGGATCTTTGCCGGCGATAAACTCCATGTTTTGTTAAAAGAACCTTTGTATTGCCAGAAAGCTGATGGGAGTGCCTTTTACTACCAGCTGAGTCACGTCAGTATCTTTCCTCCTTCTCGTGAAGAGAAACGTATCCACCTTAAGAGGACTAATCGACAACCCATTGCTTGTACACTAATCATCGATCATATTTTGCGCCGACTATGCTCTGAGACGTACAGTCGCTAAGCATGAGCCCACAGAAATAACGGCGACATCATCTGCATTGGCCTGGCCATAGCCTCCAGAGGCATTGAGAGCATCAGTCAGAGGGTCGACCACCATGCTCCATAACAGCGGAGACAGGACGCCACCTTGCGGGCAGCCCCGAGACCTGTGCATGAGTATTGCTTGCGTTATCAAACCCCCAGCACGTAATCTTTCCCTTCAAGTGCAAATTCTATCCTCTCAACTAGGTTTTGAAGCGCAGTCTCGCAGGCGCTTCATGTTGTATCTTCGAAAGAGGATGCATTCGAAGGGCAAGAAGCTGTTGCAGTTTCCCTTGATTTCCCTGCGTTCAATCTATGGTCCCGTTTGTATAAACCGGGAGTGGAAGAGGAGATACAACAACGAACTACACGGGCTGTACAGCGACTTCGGCCTGGTACGACCTCTGCGAATCCAACGTCTAAGTTGGCTAGGCTATATAGAGCGAAAACACAGCTTCGGCCCGAAGAGTCTTCGAGTCCAACCCCGAGGGACGACGGAGCAGAGGACGACCGAATCTAAGATGGCGCACACAGGTGGAAGGAGAACTTAACCAAATGGGAGTGCGTCCATGCCAGCTGGAGAAGTCTGTTGGTTGAGGCCCAGGTTCACACCGGACTGTAGCGCCACCTATGTAAGTAAGTAAGTAAGTAAAGGTACGACCAGATTTTCTAAGTACATCCAGCTTTGTCGATTTTCCCCGTTTAGGATTTTAACCAACTTGTTGGTCGCGCTCAGAGATTTGATCTCTTCACAGAAGGTCTTATAAGAACCATTTTTCGATTTACGAATAAGCCTCTTATACTCTTTTTGCTTCGACCGATACTTGTTCCAGTCATCTTCCGGATTCAATTTAAGTGATCTGTTCAGTGATCCACCAGGGAACCCATTTCCTACACGGAGGCTTGTTGACAGGACGCTATTCAGGTTATGAAAGGCGTAATCTACCAATTGTTTTGTTCCAAGTTTAGGTAGGGGCTGAGTGAATTTCTCAAGCTCCTCTCTAAGCCGTACCCTGACCGTGTTTCTCGGATTCTGTTTGGGTAGCAAGAGGGAGATCCCGTAGAATCAGGCGATACTTTCCAGTTAGTGATGTCCTTCACATGTCTGTTGGATAGGGTCAGGTCAATCACGTCCTGTGGTCTCGCCATAACAAACGTTGGTGGAGAGCCAACATTGTTGATGGTAAGGTCAGACGAAAGAGTGTACTCCTGTACTGCATTTGTTATTGCCCCATGTTCAATCGAAGATTGCCTTTCATGATGAATGAATGTGGCAGAGGCGCCTCGGTTGGAATATGTCATCAAAAATGTTGACCATCGGCGTCTTAATTTGGCCAACACTATACATTTTTGCTTAACTTCTGCTACAGCCCATAAATATGCAAATAAAAAAGGTATAAACGTAGCTTTCCTAACCTCAATCTTACAAAAGTGCGAATAAATGGCTCTAACGAGCTATGATGCCCTCCTTCACTTCTGATTGCAAGTCTCTACATTAACTAATGTGCGAACTTATAATTAAATTCCCATCAGCTCTAATGCACCTAAACGTTCTGACACCCCAGCACTCCACTCGACTGTTGCTTCTCGTCGGAATTCGGTCCGAAAACTCAATTCACAGCCAAAATAGCACAACATCAAAGGACTTGTGCACTCGTCCAACAATCCCTTCATCACTCCATCCCAGAGTGCTTCTCTAATATGATTTCTCGGCCGACAGTGCCACTCACTTCCTCACTCGCATCCTTCCTCGAAGTCAGATTGGAATTTAAATTAACTTTCAAAGTTGAATTTCCATCCGTGCATCCTGTTCAAATGCTTTTCAATTCACACATCCTTTTTCGAAACGAACGATGTACGATGAGCACACCTCAGTCGAGCATGTGAGTGTTTACACGATAGATGAGTCAGTTCTATCGAAGAAGAAGAAGAAGAAGAAGAAGAGGAGATTGAATATATTTTCCACGCGGAAATTGGAAAACTTTCTTACGTTAACCATGGAAATGCCCTGAAAAAAAGGAAAAGTCAAAGAAAGGACAAAAAAGGAGATACAGTGAGTCATAGATATTTAGTACTCGGGTGATATGCATGGGATTGCGCTCAGACGCATCACATGGGCCCATAAATTCGTGTGAACTTTGCAACAATTTGGCGTGAAGCCGCCTGTAATAATTTGGACGAGGTTTGTGGGGAATAGCATCCGGGGACGAAACTTTCTCGCGACAATTTGTCGGAGAAATTTAGTGGTGACACTTTAACGACTATACCAGCTTGAGGTACAGAAGACTGAGCAGTTAAAGGAGCAGAGATAAGTAAGGAAGCAACGCGTGTGGTCCTCTTGCTAGAGTGTGAGCAGTTCAAAAAGAGATTTTGTCGGTAGGAGATGCAAATGAATCCTTTTCGATGATGATTCAGTGGAACTTTATTTGAAACATTCACCCTCAATACAACGAACTATCCTGGAGCGCAAAGCACATGTGGTGACATATAATGAATTCATCAGAAGATTTATGTTTAGGAGGGTGGAAACCACACATTATAAAGCACACTATCAGCCACTGAGATAGCAGCAGACTACTATGACAGGAAGAGGTTTATGCCGTCCAAATGGCTCTGACAGTTGGAAATTAAGGAGTTCCCAAATGCATTTCAGAATTGTGGGATGCAGGCATGTATGCTTTCCACATGCTACTAAGTAGTTTTAATGGGACGGCCCTCTCTTTACTTTAAATCCATCGACAAACTTTGTCTTCAGAAAGAGCCGTGAAATCGTATTATATTCAAATTTATCTCCAATCAGCTCGGCATTTAGCCATCCTGCAGGCGACAATAGTTTGAGCAGTCTATTCAAATCTCACTCCGTCACCCGAGATTTCAATATTTACACACAATTCAAGCAGTTCCATCTAACAGCCCTCAAGCTCTTTATATATTCGAAACGAGAGTCCAGCTCATCCGGCTTAATTCCATAAAAGCTGTCACTCTTCTGCCAGTTTTATGCAATTTCAAGCAATCAATTTCCACCGGACGTGCGTCGTTTCATTTCCGACAGTTCTCTCTCCGCCGTTCTATGTGTACCGGCGCTTCCTTTATTGTTTACACTCCTTAGTCCTTTCACACTGAAAATGCACTTACCAAGCTCTTCCAATGTCGATTTGTTGAAGATGAGATACATTGCAATCCTTCATCACCTCCTATCCTGTAGCTTTCAATTGTGAGCACTTTTACAAAATTCATTTCTTCAAACTTGACAACCGAAGGACTCGTAAGAAAATATAGATCCAATTGTCCTTATCACATTGTGACGGTTGATGAGTTTTTTTGTTTTTGTGAAACTCGTCGTACTTAATTTGAAGGATAATTGAAAATATGTCCTGCCAATGGGTAAGGTAATGTCGCAGGGACGAAGTTAAAATGCAATTATCCTTGACAATTGGAAATGCAATTAACGTATTCATTTGCGATAAAATCCCGTGGATATCCATTAGACTAATTACATTTAGGGGAAGGAGTTGTTCATTTTCGTTTTCCATTTTCAATCCATATGTGTAGATGGCATATAGGACACTGATTAGATAAAAGGCGGAAAAATAGAGATAAATGGAAGGAAGCAACGAGGAGGAATGCGCAGACAACTGTTACTCTTGTCAGAGGAATCGAAAAGTCATTAATCTGTCGGCTCTTGCAAGCACACTGGGCGGGCTTCAGTGGGCGGTCATAAATCATTGGGCGGATAGAAATGTTTTTGACAAGGTTGGCACACCACATTTAGGTATGTGTTTGCAAGAAATAATGACTTCGTTAGTCTGCTTGACAAGGTACTTTTCGATAATGCGACAAAGCCGCTCCTATCTCCTTTCTGAGCGTGTCATCATTTGAGCCAATCTTTTCAGCCTCGAGAGCGAACCAACAATTAGTATGGAACTTACTTAGGTGGCGCCACAGCCCGGGGTGAGTCTAGGCTTCAACCAACATGCCTCTTCAACCGGCATGATCTCTGGCCAGCTGTTTGCAGTGCCGTACGCCTCTTAGACGGTGTATGCGTAGACGTCTGAACAGGCCGATGTCGCTGTACAGCGCATAGTGTTCGTGGTTGAATCTTCTCCTCCACTATTTGTTAACACAAACGGGTGTGAAGATTATAAGCATTCTTTTCCTCTCGAAGCATCTAAGTGCCTCCTCATCCGGTTTTTGATAGGGTCCAAGCTTTTGCGCCATTAAGAGGGACCAGGAAGTTTAAGGTTTTGTATAGGGTCACCTTAGTCATTCGAGAGAGGACTCCACTTCTCAATTGCCTCTTGAGCCCAAAGAAAAAGCGGTTGGTAGGTGTTAGCGCGAGTGTTATTGCCCGTTGTCAGCAATGAGGCAAGATAGACGAATCCCTTGATCACCTCCAATTTATAGCTGTCCGTAGTGACGTTCTGGCTAAGATGTCGCTGTTGAGCGTCTTTCTTTGATGACAGCATATATTTAGTTTTTGCCCTCGTTAACCTCCAGACCCAATTGGAGCTTCTTCTGCTCCATTGCTCACAGAAGTTCATTGACGTCTTGCTCTGCTCTGCCAATTACGTCAATGTCATCAGCATATGCAAGCAATTATGAAGACTTGAAATATATCGTGCCTCTTGTACTGACCAGTGAACTCCGCACAATCCTTTCAAGAATGATGTTGAAAAAGTCACATGACAATACGCCACTTAGCCTGACTCCCTTTTAGACATCATGGTTAGGTTAACATGGTTGGCATAAGCCACACATATGTAGGCCGAAGTCGGCCCATTGTGATACCACATGGATCATATTACCCTGATTCGCTACCTGAGAACCAACCGGTGCTTCTGATGAAGCGATGGAGTTGAGCTATTTTTTTGGTCTGCCAGCTCACTTAGATTATCAAAGAAGAGCGCGCTGAGGTAGATCCTCCTGCGATACGCAAAAGAGGGGCATGAGCAGAGGAGGTGATGTATTGATTCCTCTTCCTTCTCGTCCATGCAGCTGCGACAGAAGTCATTGGAGGGTAGCCCTAGTCTGGCGGCGTGTTTTCCAATGATGCAGTGACCTATAATGACACCCATTAAAGTGCTTAAGGTTGCCCTGGTTCGTCCTAGGTTTAGCTTAGGTCAAATTTGTTTAGTGATAAAGCCTATATTACTCTCATTCCATTGGAGGTGGATCGCCTCTATGGTTCGAAGATTTATCATGTGCTTTACCGTACTTATTGGTGTTTCTAGGTACCCGAGGGTAGGTATGTAGGCTGCGTGTGCTTGACCCTAACTTTGCGAGTTGGTCGGACGCACAGTTTCCTGGAATATCCCTACGCTCGGGAACCCACATTACTTTAATATTGAACTGTTCAGCTATCTCATCTAGAGATAGGCGAACTTGTGGGTTACCGCGGCCAGGGATTTTATCGCAGATTAGCTGTCCGTGCAAATAATGCTCAGGATCAATGATAATATCCTTAGCGGATATTACATTGATCCTGAGCCGTGCAAGGGCCTCCGTTATCGCTGCTATTTCTGCCTGATACACACTGCAGTCATTTGGGAGTCTGAAAGATAAGTTGAGGTTAAGTTCCTTGGAGAAGACTCCACTACCTACATCCGACTCCATCTTAGAGCCATCGGTATAGAGGGAGATCGAGTCCTTAGGTATGACTTTCCCTTCAGCCCATTCCTCTTTGGATGGAAAGACAATTTCGAAGTTCCTAGTGAACACATTCTGCGGGATGATGTAGTCTGTGGCCATGGGTACTTTGACGTGTTTTAGAATGGTGATATGGTCTTTTTGTCATGTGAGCCATTTTCTTATGCTCCTCATCCTTAGGGCCGAGCAGGCAGCAACTTACTTGCTGAAAAGGTCCGACGGTGGAAGATGTAATAGGATATTTGGGGGCTGCGTGGGGGTTGATCTGATCGTTCCGCTTATATATAAACTTGCCGATCTTTGTACTTTCCCCAGAAGGTTTCAATAGACTGCCTTGTCCAGAGCAGTCCACCAGACTACGACGCCAAACAGGAGGATGGGCCTTATGACTGCTGTGTAGAGTCAGTGCATAATGCCTGGTTGGAGACCCCACTCCTTGCCTACCACTTTCTTGCAGCTGTAGATGGCAACGGTTGCTTTCTTGACGCGATCAAGAATGTTGGGTTTCCAATTCAGCCTCCTGTCAAGGACTTGGCCGAGATATTTGACCTACCCTTTGATTATTAGTTGGGTTCCACCCTGCTTCGGTGGAACCCAACTGTATATAATGCACTCTGCATAAGGTCGCATAGGGTGCTGGGAAATTTTCCCGTGGCGGCAATAGCAATGTCATCTGCATAGGCGGTCACACTGTACCCTTCCTATTCAAGCAACAGCAGTAGTTCGTTGACTACCACGTTCCAGAGGAGAGGGGAGAGTACTCCACCCTGTGGTGTGGTGTGGTTTTGACATCAAAGGTCTCGATCAATTCGGCGCCGACCCTGACGGAGTAGCGAGAATTCTCCATTGATATCGTGCACAACCTAGCGAGTTTGGCAGGGCTTCGTATAGCTCGTCCTTATAAACCCAGCTAAGAGGGTCTTCGAATCCGAGCCCCCTGGCTCGAGAAGAAGGGGGAGACCGAACTTGCGGTATAAAGACCAAGACGACAACTTGGTCTTTTCGACTGGAAGCAGCGCGCTCGGGACCACCAAGGATGGAAGGCTTTATTAACTCGGGCCCGGACCCTCCATGGGTTGCTGACTTGAAAACTAAGTATGTAAGTAAGAAACTGCATTGATAGGGACCTATCAGGTTGTTCACGAATGGCTTCAGGTGTTCACACAGCGCGGCAGAGTAGATCTTATACCCGATGTTAAGAATGCTTGTATGAATGTATGTTGGCAGTCCATGAAGGACCGACGCCGAGCTTCTCTCAATCACCCATGTTGTGTGAGATTTTATTTTCCCATTCCGAACGGCGAAATTCAAGAAGCTTTCCTGACAGTTATAATACAGGGGGTTTTGTCATTACCCCGCTGAGGAGAAGCACCGTAAAAAACACGTTCGATGACATGGCTCTTGTCGGGATTCGATCCCGTGTCATGGGCGTCAGAGGCCAAAACACTACCCACTGCGCCACGACGCTCTCATGTTGATGCTGTTTCATAAAACCTGGCTTATGGCAATTATGAGAAGAACACAACAATCTTCACTTGACCCCCGTAATTTCTGCAATCAGGCAGGCAATTACTGAAAGCTTCTTGAAGAATAAGTTGATCATTAGCCTGTAATGCCGTCAACCTATAATCTGCACTCCACTGTACCTTTTTTGGGAGCATTGGCCCAACATGGTTTTTTTTTTTGCCGAAATCTCTGGCACAATCAACGAGGAATGGGCCAGCGCAGGCCATGTTGCAAGATCCAGCCTATCTTAGTTAGTTCGGGTCGCAGACGACAAAGAAGTGCTCGCAGCCCCTTCAGGACGTCAACTCAGAAGTGTCCACTCACTGTCTTACTTACTTACTTACCAGGCCGACAATCCATGAAGGATCTGAACCTGAGCTATAGCTGCCTTTCATCCCTGACGGTTCTGGGCACGCTGCTTCCAGTTATCAAGGCCAAGTTGCCTTGCATCCGCGAATACTTGGTCTTTATACCGGATATTCCGTCTTCCTCTTCTTCTCGAACCAAGAGGCTCGGAGTGGAGTTCGCGGTCTTGTCTTCTCCTCCATTCACCTTCCTTACCAACAGGGCCAAATATCCGGTGTAGAACTTTTCTTTCGAAAGAACCCAAAATCAGCTCCGCCGTCCTGCTTATCGTCCAGCTTTCGGCCCCGAATAGCAAGACTGGCATTATAAGCGTTTTGTAAAGCATGACTTTGGTTCTTCGAGTGAGGAGTTTTGACCCAAGTTGTTTGGACAAACCAAATTAGCAGCGGTTGCCAAGGGCGACTCTATCCCGTATCTCCACTGTGGTGTCGTTTGTGGAGTTTACGTTTGCCTCGAGGTAGACAAACTCCTTAACCACCTCGAAATTATAGCTGTCAATCGTTATATTTTGTCCAAGGTGGTGAGCGACGGATCAGTTTTTGCTTGACAGCATGTACTCGTACTTTGTCTTATCCTCGTTGACTTTAAGACCAACTCGTTTTGTCTGATCCTCAATCGCCGTGAACGCTTCTACAACGTCACGCCGAGATCGCGCGATAATGTCAATATCATCCACGTGTCCTAGCAGCTGGACAGACTTATAGAAGATAGTGCCTTCCCTGTTGACGTCTGCACGTCGCACTATCTGCTCTAGCGCTAAATTGAAGAAGTCGCATGATAGCGTATCCGACGCATGTTTCAAACGGTTCAGATATCCTAGAACCGAGCTGGTACGGTGCATCGCTCACACTCACTGTCTGGTCAGTAGAAACGAACTCCTTCTCGTGGCATGTCTTCTTTAACCGCTTTGTCCATTCAAACCCACGTACTTTCGACAAACACTCGTCTTTATACACCACCTGCAATTTTCGGAAGATTTCCGACGGTTTTTCCTCTGACGCCTCTAAGAAGTATTTTTCGAAAAATACGCACAACACAAAAACGAAATGTACTGTTGACTTCAGGCTTGGTTAAAAACTGAAAGAAAGGGCCCAACTCTTTCAAGACAGATGTTGACGAATGGTGCAGTGTTGCCTACTCCCGAATTCGGACGAAATTCCCGAAACTTGATTGCCACACCACAAGTGCGTTACAAGTGTGATTCATTCGAAATTTCGTAATAAATTTCAATAACAAGGATGCATTGTATCCTGACAACCGACTCTTCTTCTTCTTTGATGGCGTTACAGCCCATGAAGGACCAGAGCCAAGCTTCTCTCAATCACCCATGTTGTGTGTGATTTATTTTTTCACATATGTAGGTGGAAGGGACCTACAGTTTAATGCCGATTCCGAACGGCGTGAGTCGAGAAGCTTTTTCAAGGCAAGTATACTACTGACAACCGACTCCCTGCCTAAAATTGCCAAAGACTGTACTTAACACCTGTCATAAATTGCAGTGGTTTACAGCCAACATCCATAACAATATCAAACGTCCATCTGTTGGCTCACTCAAACACTTGGAGTTACTGTAGGCGAGAGAAATACTTGTCCCGACTACCAATCCACAACAACATCCTCTACACCTCCAAAAACCTCCTAAATCCGTACTCCATTTGATTAGACCAGTTATCCCCGAAATCAACATCACGAAGTCAACTAACCGCCGTAGCAATCACATCAAGCACAATTCCACCCAAGTCAACATTCCATGCTTGGGCCATGCCCAACAGCCCAACACATTAACCATCCATCAGTGAAACATCAGCGAGGCACCAATCAAGACAAATGAGTACCAGAAAAGGCCAGATTGTTTATGGTCCGACATCTGTTCCGTGATTTTATTGCCCTGCGGTCGTCGGCTGAAATTACGTTCCACCCACAGTGCTGACCCCCGGTGTAGATGAGATAAAAGGATATGGCATAAGCCTTTCAGAGAATGCCACCACCACCAATGGTGGTAATCTATAACGCAAATGGAAAATGCGTCAGGCGTCAGGTCGAGCTATGTTGCTTATGACCCTAATTTGTTAAACATGGCGTGACGAAGATGATGACACCATTTGACATTTATTTATTTATTTATTTATTTATTTATTTATTTATTTCATCAAGCAGATTTCTCTTATAGACTACAGAAACAATTCAATTGAGTTAGCTATTATATATGGAAAGATACAATAAAATTTTTTGTTTAAATACTTCTCTAGAACAGTTTTCAAAAAAATCCAAGTAATTACAAGCTAAATTAGCCTCATGAATACAGCGTGATATTGGTTCATTTTTCCCGTAATTAGTGCGATGGAAGTTAACTCTAAAAAGAACACGATTTCGTGGATTGGTTTGAGGCACATGGAAACTCAACTGGCTTAGAATAAAAGAGCTGTCAATTCTGGAAGTTAGGATGTCCCGTATGAACATTAGTGAAAAATATCTACGACGTAGGTGAGGAGGGATGGTATTGAACAAAAGACATCTCGTTTTGTAAGGTGGTCTAGGTATATTCCAGTTAAGTTTATAGAACATAAATCTAGTGAAATTACGTTGAATTCTCTCGATCCTTTCAACAGAATTGGTATAGAAGGGGTTCCAAACGACACAGCAATATTCAAGAGTTGATCTAACTAGAGCAAAGTACAGACATTTTAGTGCAAAAATGTCCGAGAATTCCTTTGTGTTACGTTTTATAAAACCAAGCAACAAGTTCGCCTTTGTAACAATGTAGTCAACGTGGGGAGCAAAATTCAATCTAAAATCTAAAATAACGCCTAGATCCTTTATTTGAGTGACTGTTTTCAGATTAATACCGTTCAAGTTGTATGGGAATTGAATATGACCTCTGCTTCTATAACAAGAAAACAGAACGCATTTGGAGATATTTAGATGCAACTAATTTAAATGACACCAGTAGGATAGACGAGTGAGATCGTCTTGTAAATGCAGACAGTCTGCTTTAGATGAAATTGTTTTATAGATCTTGAGGTCATCAGCATATAACAAGCAATTTGAAGACTTGAACGTTGAAGGTATATCATTAATAAATAATAGAAATAGCAAAGGACCTAAATGACTACCTTGTGGGACACCTGACGGTACGGAAATACTTTCAGAAAAATAATTATTAACTTTTACTCTCTGGGTTCGCTTTGTTAAATAAGATTCAATCCATTTTAAAAGGAAGGAATGAAATCCAAGGTAAGATAGTTTTAGAATCAGAATTTTATGGTTTACCGTATCAAAGGCTTTGGCAAAGTCCGTGTATATAATATCGGTTTGACAATTTTTCTCCAGGTTGGAGTTAAGATAGTTTACAATGATAGACAAATTTGTGGCAGTAGACCTGCCGGATATAAAACCATGTTGAAGGGATGAAATATGTCTGAAGATATGAAAAAACAATTTGTCGTATACAATTTTCTCAAAGATTTTGGGTATGAGTGATAGTTTACAGATAGGCCTATAATTTTTAACTTCCATTTTAGATCCGGATTTGAAGATCGGAGTTAAATATGATAACTTCCACTCGTCTAGAAAATAGCCCGTCTTAAGAGACAAATTGAATATATGAGCCAATGGTTCAGCTAATGAAGCAGCGCAATTTTTCAGAATTAAAGGAGATATTCCATCTGGACCCGTTGATGTCGCACTGTTAATTTGGGATAAAGAATTGAGAACATTTTTTTTTTTTTTTTTTTTTTTTAGAGTCGTACGCGCACTCAAGGCTAAGGCCTTATAACGACGGACGTTGTGCGAGCAGAAGGTAACAGGGAGAGGGAGAGGAGCTGCCTATTGACATTGGTCTTAAATGTCTGCATATTGTATTGAGGGGGGAAGACTGAACGAGGTAGCGCGTTCCACATTCGTGTGGTTCGGTTAAAGAAAGAATTTCTATATTTGACAGTACGACCGAAAACGGGCTTCAAGGTGAATTCATGCGCATTCCGGGAGAGGCGTGTATCGCGGGAGAAGTTATGAAGGGGCGGAATGCAACTGGCTATTTCATCAGAGCATTTATGATGAAAGTAACGATAAAACAATGAAAGGCAGGATACGTTCCTGCGATGTTCCAGCGAGTCTAGTGTTTTGGTAATGCTGGGGTCATCTATCAGTTTTATCGCGCGTTTTTGTAATCTATCTAGTAGGTGCAATGAGGTCTTAGATGCACCAGACCAGACATGAGCGTTGAACTCCAATTTAGGACGAATGAACGCCTTGTAAATTGTAGCCAGATCGGTGGGTGTGAAGAATTTCTTGCATCTGTATAGGAAACCTAGGCATTTCGCGGCATTCTTAGCGACACTGAATATGTGATCATTCCAACAAAGGTTGTCACTGATGCACATACCCAGGATGGAAAGCTTTTCGGCTTCCGAGATACAAGTGCCATTCATGGATAATGGCAATGGGTCGGTGTTACGCTTTAACGACAGAAGACAGCATTGTGTTTTAGAAGCATTAAATTCCACTCTATTGTTTTTACCCCATTGGATGATGCTGTCGATGTCGGAATTTAATGAGCTTAACATACGCTGCCGCTCACTATTTACAGCCGAAGTGCAGGGTCGTAAAGAAGTGAACGAATATGAGAAGCTGAGGGTACTGTCGTCAGCGAAGGAGTGAATTGGATTAGAAGTAACAGACAAGAGATCATTTATAAAAATGAGAAAGAGTGTCGGAGACAAAACGGAGCCCTGGGGAACACCAGCATTTACATAGTGAGTGTCAGACTTGAATCCGTCCAAGACAACTTGAATTGAACGATTCGAAAGGTAGCTTCTGATCCATAGAAGAAGAGAGTCGTCGATCCCGAATGCACGCATTTTCGACAAAAGAGCTTCATGCCAGACTCTGTCAAATGCTTTCGAAATATCAAGTGCAACTACTTTGCTCTCTCCCGCCTGGTGGAGCGAATGATTCCACTTCTCGGTGAGATATGCCATCAAATCACCAGTGGATCTGTTGCTGCGGAAACCGTACTGCCGGTCATTGAGGAGTTTCTGCGACTCGAGATATTTCATTAACTGACGATTTATCAGTGTTTCCATGACCTTGGAAAGAAGGGACGTTAGTGCAATGGGTCGGTAATTGGAGAGAGAAGAAGATTCGCCTTTTTTGGGAATGGGCTGGACAAATGCTGTTTTCCACCTACTCGGGTAGAGCCCAGAAGAGTAGGAAAGGTGAAAAAGCTTACGCAGTGGTTTTGCCAGCGTAGAAGAACACCTCTTCAGAATTATTGGGGAAATACCATCTGGACCAGCGGATTTGAGTATGTCAAGTTCTTTAAGAACCCTTGCAACTGCACGAGTACGGAAATGAATTTGTCCCATGCTGGAATTTACGTACTCTAGAACAGGCGGTGACAAAGATGATTTGGGGAGCTGCGAGTTCGCTGCGAAGTGGGCAGCAAGCAGATTAGCTTTGTCTAAGGGTTTGACAGCTGGAATGCCATTGTGAATGAGCGTAGGTATAGACGACGATACGGAGTTTTTGATGTTTTTAACGAAAGACCAAAAACTTCTGCTACCCTTGGGACATTGTAGGATTTTACGCTTCAGTTTTTGGTCGTGTAAAAATTTGGCTCGTCGTATGTGGGAGTTGCAGTCATTTCTGTCTTGTATATATCTTTTTCGGTTTTCCTCAGTGGTGTTTGCCTTATAATTCCGAAAACTTATCTCTCTCAACCTGATAACCTCTTTGCAGCTCAAGTCAAACCACGCATTATCTACCGGCTTTAGACTTTTTACCCTATTAGGGATAAAATTGCTTATGCCAGTGTTGATAATGTTTGTAATCATATCAGCCGCGGCGTCCACGTCGTTGTCGAGGAAGCACAACGACCAGTTAAAGCTCCGAAAGAAGTTGTTAAGGCCGCACCAATTAGCTTTCTTATATTCCCATATTATTCTTTTGGGAGCTTCTTCTTTAACTGAGTGGAGTGAGTATGGGAATTTAGCTGATATGACACAGTGATCAGACCAGCCTAGAGGAGATAATACATCCAAGGTGTATTTATCAGGTTGAGAGGTAAGAAACAAGTCCAGGGTATTGGCGGTATGACTGACAATATCCGGGATACGGGATGGCTCATTCACAAGCTGAGTTAATTGGTTCAACTCAGCGAAAATTTCGACATACCTTCCTTCGGGTGTTGTCTGTCCAGAATGTCGAAGCCACTGAGAATTGTGAACATTGAAATCGCCCGCAATAACGATTTCAGTGCGAGGAGACCGGGAAACAATTCTTTGAATGGAGTCGGACAGTGCATCAAACGCGTCGAACGTGATACTTCTGTCCAGGTTTGGGCTTCTGTAAAGAAAACAGCAGTGAATTGTGTGCTTACGAAGAGTGAATTTTAGCCATAAGAAATGAAATTCCGAGGTGGATGTTTGGCTATACTGCGGAAGCAGCTGGTAAGCGATATCACTACGAACATAGATGGCGAGACCGCGGTGAGAAACGAATAATGGCACTAAGCTATATCCAGGAAGACTAAAATCCGAAGGATCAGACTTTTCATCAACCTGTGTTTCACAAAGTGCCAAGACAGCCGGTTTGAGGAGAGAGACATGGGCATACGTGGCAAAGAAATCGGATGAAACATCGGATGTTTCTATATGAAGTGAGCCGATTTGAAATAATTCGGGTAACCGAGGTACTTCATACGATGGCGAGTTATGAGAATATACCGATTTAAAGAAATCGGCAAACATTTTACAAATGGTTACCATATTATTAGATGTTTCACCCAAATAAGTCATATAATTAGGAATCCCATTTGAATTTCTTCTCGAATTAATATAACTCCAAAATTGTTTGCTGTTACAATTCGCTACATGAATTAAATAATTAAGATTCATGCAATCTAGATGCCGTGAATTTTACCATACCCTCTGGGATTAATTAAAATGTTTCCCTCCAGGCGCTGTCGGGCACATAGGTGCGAAGCGAATAGAGTCGGTAACTAGCTTGCGACATGATACAACATTGTTAGGGAGCCAAGCGCATATAAGTAGAACAAAAAAAACTGCTTTGGAATCTCTTAGCCTCTCATGCACTTCCAGGGGGGAGCACTTAAATAGGGATTTGGTATGTTGCTCTGGGGATTTTGGCGGTTTTGTGGTTATGCGGTTGGGTGAGCAAGTCGTTACGAGGAGTTTATTAGTTCGGAAGGCGGTTATCCTGGTGGCTGTTATGGTTTTCTACACATTGCGAAAAGAGTTCCATTATAGCTTTTACGGATTTAGAAATTTGAGTACTATTACTGTGTCCGTGATGGTGGCTTACGAAGAGAAATTTAATATCCAGTGTAATGGTCATACTCGAACGTTGTCCGATTTAATTTAATTGCGTGTCCTCGAAAAACCAATGCAGTGAAAGAAAGGACGAGAACTATTTAAGCTTACCAAGGAGGTGGTATCGTTGAAAGACTATACATACAATCGACGACACGCCCTACTATCTGGCATAGGGCAACATACTGATAAAACAGAGTGTCTAATTCTTTGGTATTTTAAACCATTAAACAGGGGGTTCAACTTTATATGGAAATACGAATTCAATTGAGCCAGAAATGCTTAAACAGCATACATACATACATACGCATATGAATGCCATTCACATATTTTTATTTTCAAATTCAGACCATACATACATCAGAGGGAGTGTTCAACTTTGTATGTAGAAAAAGCAAAAAACTTCAAAAATGTATTTGTCAAGTAAAATGTACGTGACTAGCCTATTTGGCAAATAATTAAATACGAATTTCATTGATTTTCTAAAACTAGCCCGCAACAGGGTGTTTAAATTTCTATAGAAAACAAATAAAAAATGAATTTCTTAACCTGAAATTTTGATTACACATTTAAGGTATATTAATGACTCCGCAGCAAACGAAAAAGGACACTGAATTTCAGCTCTGTCCGTGGAATGTGAGGTCACTTAACAGACCACATGTAGATATTACCGCAATTTAGGAAGTGCAGTGAGATGGGCCGGGCAAAAAGAGGATGAACAACTGCGATCACTATTACGGAGATTGATACAGAGCGGAAAGTCGGCGCCTTATCGGATGTGGATTTGTTGTTCGAGGCAGACTACGACAAAAAGTCTTAAGCTTAAAATGTATAAGCGAGCGCCTCATGACAATCCGTATCGAGGCGAAATTCGGCAACATTAGCTTGATTCGCGCTTACGCCCCGACAAAGGACAAGGATGACAACAGCAAGGATGATTTCTATGATCTCGATCTATTTTTAGAAAGAACATACGATAAATGCCCCAGCTACGACACCAAGATTATTCTAGGAGACTTCAATGCACAGCAGGGAAAGGAAGAAGTCATCGGAAAACACAGCCTATACGACAGCACATTCGGGAACGGACTCAGGCTAGTGGATTTCGCCCCGAGGGCGGAACCACTCTGTAGTAAGTATGCGGTTTCTACACCTCAACATCCATAAAGGGACCAAGCAGTCCCCTGATCAGTCAACCGTCAACCAGATTGATCACATTGCGATCGAGGTCAAACTCTGCCCCAGTTTTCTTGATGTCCGAACCTTGCGAGGAGCCAGCACCGACTCGGGTCATTTCCTTGTTGTGGCCAAGGTAAGAGCACGGATATCAAAACAGCAACGGAGGCGAGAAGAAACGTCAAGGTTTGACGCCGGAAAGCTACAATCGCATCCAACCGCTAGGAACTTTGCCGACCGAGTCTCCCAAAAACTCTCTGAAGGTTCGACGCCGCCTGCACTAGCAGTAGAAGAAGATTGGAAGCGTTGTCAAAAAACTATTGAAAAAGCTGCTACTGATATGCTGGGTTTTACGACACGAGGAAAAGCTCGTGGTATGACGACGAGTGGAGGCAGGCTCACGCAGCTAAGCAAGACGCCTATAAGGCAATGCTGCAACGAAAGACAAAAGCTGTTCGTGAGCTTTACGAACAGAAAAGGCGAGAAGAGAAAAGGCTTCTAAAAAAGGAGGAGCATGAGAAGCGCGCAAGAGGATATAGAGGTGTTACAGTAAGAATAAGGTCCGGAGGTTTTACCAAAAGAAACGGTAGCTATCCAGTGGATAAAAACTCCGGACAATGAACAATTTGTAGTAGAGTGGCAGCGGATACTGAGAATTCGGAAGAATTATTTCTGCAACCGCGAGGAAGACTCAAATACCGCTGTCAGGCAGAATGTTCCACTCAACTTGGACAACGATAGACAAGAATTCTTTGACGAGGTCAAAGTCGAGGCTGGCGATGATCTGGCAGGGCGCATGCATCAGCTCTTCTGTAAGATATATTCGGAAGAAAACATGCCCGACGAGTGGAATCTCAGTGTCATTTGCCCGATCCATAAGAAAGGAGACCCCTTTAACTGCGCCAATTTCAGAGGGATCAGTCTCCTTAACGTCGCATACAAAGTCCTCTCTGCTGTTTTGTGTGAATGAATGAAACCGTTCGTCAACACCCTAATAGGTCCTTATGAGTGTGATTACAGGCCAGAGAAGTCCACAGCAGACCAAATTTTCACACAGAAAATTTCAGATCCTGGAAAATACCCAAGAGATGTAGACACTCACCACCTCTTTGTCGATTTCAAGGCCGCATACAATAGCGTGCTTAGAGACGATCCATGTCCAATTTTGACATTACTACCAAACTTGTCAGATTGTGTAGAATGACGATGGGAAATTCTCGTGGCTCCATCAAGGTCGGTACCGAACTTACCGAGACCTTCAGTGTCAAAAAAGGTTTTAGGCAAGGGGACGCGCAATCATGTGACTTTTTTTAACATCATACTTGAGAAGATCGTGCGAAACTCACAAGTCAGCACTGGGGGCACGATCTTCCAAAAGTCCTTTCAATTGCTAGCTTACGCTGATGATATTCACGTAATTGGTCGATAGCGGCGGGCCGTCAATGAGGCGTTTGGCCGCATTGAAGCGGACGCGGCCAAAATAGGTCCGGCTGTAAATGAGGGCAAAACCAGGTGTATGCTGGCATCAAGAAAGGACGCACAGCATCGACGCCTCGGACAGAGCGTTACAATGGGCAGCAAGAAATTCGAGGTAGTCAAGGACTTCGCCTACCTCGGATCCCAGTCCTGCAGAAGCATGGACGCTATTGAAAGCGGATGAGGATGCTCTTTTCGTTTTCTCGGAAGAAAAGTTCTGCGTGCGATGTTTGGTCTTGTTTGCGTTGATGGCATCTGAAAGAGAAGATTCAACAACGAACTGTACGGGCTGTACGGCGGCATATGCCTGGTTAAGTGTCTACGTATACAACGCTTAGGATGGTTAGGCCATATAGACCTCGACCTCAATCTATTTGGTGTGCGTGACTGGAGCCGGATGGGAAGAGATCGTGCTGGCTGGAGTCGCTTGTTGGTTGAGGCCCAAGACCACACCGGTCTGTAGCGCTACGAAGAAGAAGAAGAATGAATCCGCATATAAGACGATAAACATGCCCAAACCTCTTATGTTTGCAGTAACTACTTATTGTTGAGTATATCCTTTTGCGTCCACGAACCACAATAGGTGACTCAATTAGATCCTTCGAATGACGTAAATACATTACTCATTCCTTCTAGTTTGTGCATATTTTATCACACCACCTAGGGTCAACATCAATATCCGATAAAGAGGATTGAAGACATGTCTCTCGATTGTGTTTATTCGGAGAGGGCTGAAATGACACTTAATAAATTGCCACTGACGGTAATGAGAATTTGATTGCACAGCAACTTCAGATGTTTTCCGATAACCAAAAAATTGATCAATAACACCCTTAGGAAGTTGAGGACAACGTCCTAGACCTGATTCTCCATCAAGTTAGAGTGGTATGGAAATTTAGCGTCTCTCGACAATACGATGGTGTTTCGTGTATTCAGGACACGTCGGTTGCTCGACATGGGTAGAAAAAATGTTTTATGCAAAAGTGGAAGGAAACCTCCATTCAAAGTGGGTTACGAACGCATCCCAACAGAACAAAGAAGACGAAAAAGGAAGGGAAAGAAGGATGACGGCTTTACGGAATGTTGATATCCCGGAATGCTCAAATCCTTTTTTGCCTGCAAGTTATTCCAAGACTCCCAACTCGCAATATATATTCTCATTTAACCGAATAAGTACTTCTTAAAAGGAATTGTCTCCTAACAGATGCTCTTCCCCTGCGCAAATGTAAATTAGTTGTATCGCAACTTGATTAAGTTGTCCCAACTCTTATCCTGGCAAAAATCTCAACATAATTTGCGTGAGATATGTATCCTGCAGGGAATATAGCATCCATCCATCGCAGATTCTTTGTATAACGAATATTGGTTTTAGCACTTATTTACACTTCCCACTGCTAAGGTTATGGGATGTATTCGTATCCTGTGACGAGTAATTTTCTCGTTAATTTGCCTTTGGGTATGAGCATTGCTCGTTTTTCGCGCGATGCGAATTTATTAAAGCAGCCTGTCAACGTAAACGTCCTTGAATGTCCTAATTATTCATTTATTCCAACGCACAGCCATAGTACCATCTCGCCCGGGCCGCATGTAGCGAGGGTTCTTGTTACACTTGCCTCCCGTTTTAGTTGTGTTTTTGTTGCCCATTTTCCGGAGGCCGTTTGGGTATTTTGCGGGAGAAGGGAGCGAACAAACAGAGCACAGAAGTTGATCGCATTTAACTTGGCAAACGCCAGCTTCGATCTCTGTCCTTGCTCAATCCAAGTTGACACACAGCCTCCGCGTGGCCTCCCCTGGATAGCTATACTGGCCCCCGCCAGGTAGTGAACCAATGTGTGCAGCGACCCGACCCCTTGTTCCTGGGGAAAGAGGAACCTGGCCCTCCAGGTTGGGGGTTGCGCTTAGGGCTAACATCCCTATCGCTTAAAACAAAAAGTTTGTTCAAAGTCAACCAATAGCCTCGGATACGGACGGATTACATGTTGACGACCCCTGCAAACGTCAAAAAGGAAACGAATTTCGGTTCTGCACTTGGAACGTTAGGTCCCTCAACAGACCAGGTGCAGCCGAACAACTGGTCAACTCTGTGGACTGCTACAAGGCAGACATTACCGCGCTCCAAGAAGTGCGATGGGATGGGACAGGCAAAAAGCGGATGAAAAACTGTGATATATACTACGGAAGCTGCTACAGAGAAAATAAACAACGCTTATTCGGATGCGGATTTGTTGTTCGAGGCAGACTCAGGAAAAAAGTCTTAAGCTTCCAGTATGTAAGCGAACGCCTCATAACTATCCGCATCAAGGCCAATCTCGGCAATATAAGCTTACTATGTGTCCACGCCCCCACAGAGGAGAAAGATGACCGACATAAAGACGACTTCTATGATCTCCTAGGCAGAACGTATGCGCAATGTCCCAGCTATGACACCAAAATCGTTCTAGGAGATTTCAATGCGAAGCTGGGTAAGGAAGCTATCTTCGAACGGGTCATTGGAAAGCACAGCCTACACAACACCACGTCAGAAAACGGACTAAGGCTAGTGGACTTTATGGCGGGACATAATCTGGTAGTAGCAAGTACACGATTCCCACACCTCAACATCCATAAGGGGACCTGGCGGTCTTTCGATCAATCGACAACCAACCAAATTGATCATATTGCGATCGACGGCAGACACTCCTCCAGCATTCTAGATGTCCGAACCTTTCGAGGAGCCAACATCGACTCGGATCATTACCTTGTTGCAGCCAAGGTACGGAGGCGAATTTGTGGGAAACAACGAAGTCGAGTAAGAACACCAAAATTTAACGTCGGAAAGCTGCAATCGCAGGAGACCGCCAGAACCTTCGCCGATCAAGTCTCCCTCAAGCTCTCCCAGGTCCCGATGCAATCTGCAGAAACCATAGAACAGCAATGGAGTCGTTGTCAGAAAGCCATTAGAGAGGCCGCCTCAGATATACTCGGTTTCGAGCCACCACCGTCGAGAAACCCCTGGTTTGATGATGAGTGCAGACAGGCCCATGTAGAGAAACAGAATGCATGCATGGCCACATTGCATCGACGGACGAGAGCTGTGCCCGCGAGCTCTATAAACAGAAAAGGAGGGAGGAGCATGCGCTTCTGATAAGGAAAAAGAAGGAGCACGAGAAGCGCGAGATCGAGAAAATGGAGAGATGTTACTGCAGGAACGACGTTCGAAAATTTTACCAGAAAGTAAAACGAACATGCCAAGGCTATAAAGCCAGAGCAGAAGCCTGCAGGGATGAACACGGACAACTAGTAGTGGAGTCACAGTCGATGCAGAGATTGTGGAAGGACCACTTCTGCAGTGTGTATAACGGCGATGATAGTCAAAATGCCGCCGTCAGGCAGAGCGAACCATTCACAATGGACGAAGGCGAAGGAGAATCCCGTCCACCCGACCTAGACGATGTTAAGATAGCGATATCGAAACTTAAGTCTTATAAAGCTGCTGGAGCAGACGGACTCCCCGCGGAGCTGTTTAAAGCAGCTGGCGATGAGCTGGTTAGGAACATGCACCAACTCATCTGCAAGATATGGTCGGAAGAATGCATGCCCGATGAATGGAATCTCAGTATCGTTTGCCCGGTCCATAAGAAAGGAGACCCCTATGACTGCGCCAATTACAGAGGGATAAGCCTCCTGAACATCGCGTACAAGATCCTCTCTGCCGTACTGTGTGAGTACCTGAAACCGTTGGTGGACAATCTGTTAGGTTCCTACCAGTGTGGTTTCAGGCCAGGAAAATCCACGATAGACCAAATATTTACACTACGGCAGATCTTGGAGAAGACCCATGAATTCCAGGTCGACACGCACCATCTTTTCGTCGACTTTAAAGCCCTTTATGACAGTGTTTATAGAGACGAGCTATACAGAGCCATGTCATGTTTTAACATTCCTGCCAAACTCGTCAGACTATGCAGAATGACTATGGAGAACTCTCGCTGCTCCATTAAGGTTGGTGGTGAACTATCCGACCCCTTTGATGTTAAAAAAGGTTTTAGACAGGGTGACGCACTGTCATGTGATTTCTACAACATTATTCTTGAAAAGATCGTGCGGGACTCTGCGGCCAATACAAGAGGTACGATCTACTTCAAGTCCACACAATTGCTTGCCTACACAGATGACATTGACGTTATTGGACGAACAAGGCGAGACGTCAATGAGGCGTTCACAAGCATTGAAGCAGAAGCGGCGAAAGTGGGTCTAAGGGTAAATGGGGACAAGACCAAATATATGCTGTCATCCAAGAAAGACGCACAACACCGACGTCTTGGTCAGAGTGTCACCTTCGGCAGCTATATTTTTGAAGTAGTCAAGGACTTCGTCTACCTTGGCTCGGTAGTGACAAGCAGCAACGACACCAGCGCTGAGATAAAACGCAGAATAACTCTTGCCAATCGCTGCTTCTTCGGGCTCAAGAGGCAATCGAGTAGTAGAGCCCTCTCTCGAAAAACTAAGGTTTCCCTCTACAAAATCTTAATCATCCCGGTCCTCCTTTACGGCGCTGAGGCTTGGACGTTGTCAAAAGCGGATGAAGAGGCTCTTGGACGTTTCGAGAGGAAAATTCTGCGTGCAATCTTTGGTCCCGGTTGAGTAAACGGAGAATGGAGGAGGAGATTCAACCAAGAACTGTACGGGCTGTACAGCGACATCGGCCTGGTTAGACGTCTTCGGATCCAACGTCTAAGATGGCTAGGCCATGTAGAGCGAATGGACATCAACGCTCCGGCCCGAAGAGTCTTCGACTCCAACCCCGAGGGACGACGCAGCAGAGGACGACCGCATTTAAGGTGGCGCGCACAGGTGGAAGGGGGCCTCAACCAACTGGGCGTGCGGCACTGGAAGTGGCTGGCCGAAGATCGGGCCGGCTGGAGAGGCTTGTTGGTTGAGGCCCTGGTTCACCCCGAACTGTAGCGCCATCAAAGTAAGTAAGTTTGGGTATTTTCCATTTCCGCCATCTAGAAATCGAATTCCACAAATAGGACTCCGACTCGGCAACAATGTATCTCGTGTTGGGAAAGGGAACGAACGCATTTGAACACAAATTTATTTCAATTTCCTCCTGCTCTCGTAGGCATTGTCTACACTGTACTGGATGGGTGTTTAGTGTACGCTCTGCCTTTTGATTATCCCTGTAAAACTCTGTATCGTATTCATGACCTGGTATTATCCTTCGGCGCCAAAAGGGCGACAAACAAGGAGAGCTGGATAAGCTCCTGTAAACAATGTGCTCATTTGCTCCTTTCATTTCTTTGCGTTGAACATCATTTCCTCCCCCTTATCCTCTACATCTCTGCACGAGGAGAGAGAGCAAAGTCCCTTTGGTAGATTGTATAGTCCCACTCTACCTGTCCGTGGTAACTGGAAAAAGGATTGAAACTTGAGTCACGTGATCAAAGGGGTTTTTCAATTTATCCCGAATCATCGGACAGATAGAATGGAAGACTTCTTTGGTCGACCATAAAATGAAGTTGAGCTGTGGCAAGGACTATACAGAATTTATAATCCAAAATCCTCTTCGAAGTGTATTACACCTGTGATGGATGATAAAGCATAATCCTATGCTAATCCGGAACCTCTTACGTAAGGGATTCTTTTTTTGGAGAACTTTATTGCGGGCATATGGAGTGATGTCATGGGGGAACTGTAAGGATTTAAACGTGACATCATGAAGGGTACGGTAGTGTGTCATGCCAAGATTGCCAAGTATGTTGTGATCGAGGAGCGTGATAATCCGGATGATGGGTGATGGCTTTTATTTTAATATTCATTTCGGCATGAGCATACGCTTCCATATTAGAGGTGAAAGCTTAAAACAGATTCAAGGAGCTTAACACCTTTGTCAAATCTATAAAGAGCACAGAGACCCTAAACGCTCTTGTGCTTGTATAAAAGGAACTCTCTCTTTGCAGGTGATACGCAGACATTTGCTTGTTGACTGATTGTCCATTCGCTAGTTCCAATTACTTACTTACTTAGGCGGCGCTACAGTTCGGGGTGAACCAAGGCCTCAGCGAACAAGCCTTTCCAGCTAACACGAATTTTTACTAGCGATTTCCAGTGTCGCATGCCCAGTTGCGTGAGGTCCCTTCCCACCTGTGTGCGCCACCTTAGATGCGGCCGTCATCTGCAACGTCATCCCTTGGGGTTTGAGTCGAAAACTCTACGGGCCGGAGCTGTGCTGTCCATTGGCTCAACATGGCCTAGCCATCTTAGACGTTGGACCCTCTTAGTAGGGTGGGCGGAATTCTCTATCATCTTCATCCAATGTGAATGGATCTTGACCATCTTCGCCGTTACATGTACAGTCCACACAAATAGCCAGTCTTTCCACATTCTCAGCATCGACTGTTATTCAACTAAGAAGTTTCCGTGTTCATCCCTGCAGGCTTCCGCTCTGGCTTTATGGTAAGTGGTCGAGCTGCCGGCCGCTTATGGTCGCCTGGTAAGCTGTCGACCCGCCGGCCACCTATGCTGGCCTTGTAAGATGTCGAGCTGCCGGCCACCTAAGCTGTCGAGTTGCCGGCCACTTAGGGTAGAATGGTAGGCTGTTGAGCTGCCGGCTATCTATGGTCGCCTGGTAAGCTGTCGAGTTGCCGTACACCTATGTTGGTCAGATAAGCTGTCGAGCTGCCGGCCACCTATGTTAGCCTAGTAAGCTGTTCAGCTACCGGTCACCTATGTTGGCCTGGTAAGCTGTCGAGCTGCCGGCCACCTATATTGGCCTGGTAAGCTGTCGAGCTGCGTTTAACTTTTATTATTCCTTTTTAAAGTCATTCCTGCGAAAACTTATCTCCATCTCCTCGACCGCGCGCTTCTTGGCTTCTCGTGCTCTTTCATTTTCCGCTTGGGATGCGCCTCCCTTCTTTTCCGCTCATAGAGCTCACGAGCAGCTCTCGTTCGTCGATGCAACCTGGCCATGTATGCATCCTGTTTTTCTGCATGTACCTGTCGCACTCGTCACCAAACCAAGGGTTTCTCCTAGATAGTGGCTGGAAACCTAATACATCAGAGGCAGCATCCCTGAAGGCCTTGGCGGTCTCTCGCAGCTTCCCGACCTCAAATTTTGCTGATCCTACTCGACTCAGTAGTGTTCGTGATATCCACATACGTACCTTGGCTGCAACAAGGTAATGATCCGAGTCAACATTGGCTCCTCGGAAGATTCGAACATCCAAGATGCTGGAGGATTGTCTGGCGTCGATCGCAATATGATCGATTTGATTGACGGTTAATTGATCAGGTAACCGCTAGGTCCCCTTATGGATATTGAGAAGTCGGAGTCGTGTGGTAGCTACTAAGAGATTACGCCCCGTCTCAAAGTCTATTAGCCTGAATCCGTTTCCGAACGTGGTGTCGTGTAAGCTGTGCTTTCCTATGACTCTTTCAAAGATGTCCTCCTTATCCTGCTTCGGGTGGAAATCTTTTAGAACAATCTTGGTGTCGTAGCTGGGACATTGAGCGTATGTTCTATGTAGGAGAGGAAGTCATCTTTGACTTTGTCGTCGTTTTTTTCTGGGAGCGTGAACGCATGTCAAGCCTGTGTTTCCGAAGATAGCTTTAATGCGGATTAGCTTAGGACTTTTTGCCTAAGTCCACCTCGAACAGCAAGTCCGCATCCAAGCAGGCGTTGTTTATTTTCCTTGTAGCAGTTTCCGTAGTATGTATATGTCACCGTTTTTCATACTCTTTTTACCCAGTCCATCCCATCGCACTGTGACCGAGGGCGCCCACGTCCTCGAATGTTTATTTCTCGGCGTCCCTACTCGCCGGGATACTGGCGAAGCCCCCCTAGTATAACTTGCCTCGAAAAAGCTTCTCGACTCATATAGCCGTAGGTCCCTTTCACCTGTGTGAAAAATAAATCGCACTTCTTGTGCGGCAATGTCTACTTTGTAGCAGCTTAGGGCTTTTTGTAACTGTACGGCGGCACCCGGTCTTTTAAGGAACCTAACATTCCAGGTACTCTAGTTCCAAGTAATATAATAAAATAGTGTTTCCTAGACGTGTGACCATACAACCACTTTAAGGTGCTCCTCAGTACCTTGGTTATAAGGACTTGATCTTATTCAAGGGCTGACAAGACTCAGAGTCTTTTCTAAGTATCAAATCGTGGAACTATTAGGTTGTGTCGGTGAAATCTTATACGCCAAGGAGCATGCCAACAGCCCCTTTATGTTTATATGCCTTCAAAGTGGATCGGTACTATGCTAAATAGACAAGCTGGAACGACATTTAATCATACCTAACATCTTTCTCCAAACACACACACTTCTTAGGCTGGCTCAAGTAAGACTCAAACTTTTGAACCCTCTTAACGTTTGACACTAATATAGGCTTCCAAAACCCCTTGACTGGATTATTTGGTCCGACTTTCAGGCTTCTCTTATCTGTGGTTAAGATCATCAGTCAAGATGGGCTTAATTGAGTGGCCACTCGACCATGGTTGCTTCAATAGATGCTTTCATCCAAGACATTTTATCAAACGTTCTTGAGACCAACTAATCACATATGTATATGTGAACCAACCCTAGACCCTGGAGTACAATGGACCAAGATTTGCGTCTGAGTGTTCCAACAGATAGCAGAAGCCTTCTACCCTAGTCCTAGACCTAGACCAAACACGGCAGGTCGTTCAATGAGTTTTATTATTCGATAAGAAAAACACGATTTTGTTCTGAAGAAGTCTTATTCTACGTTGACAAAATCTTTCCTACTCTTGTGGGCCCTTTCCGAGTAGGTGGAAAACATAATTTGTCCAGCCCATCCCCAAAAAAGCTGAATCTTTTTATCCCTCCACCTCGCGACCCAATGCAGTAGCGTCCCTTCTTCTCAAGGTCATGGAAACGCTGAATAGCCATCAGTTATTGTAATACCTTACATCGTGAAAACTCCTCAATGAATATGGCTTCCGTAGCAACTGATCCACTGATAACTTGATGGCATATCCTACTGAAAAGCGGAATCGCTCGCTTCACTAAAGTTAGGTAGTCCGTTGCCTCCCCAGGGTGGAGGGTATACACCTAGGCCAGAGGGGGGTTGTTTTGCTACGGAGAGGAGGTTGACCCCTATTCATGGAACCGCTTAGTGCTTTTTAAATAATTAGGTATATCAGTTATCGTTACCGGCTGAACATCGGTCAAGTCGTTAAGGAAGTAGGAACCTAGGTAGCGTTTCCTGATTGAACAGAGAGCCGGACAGGCCGGACAGGTGATGAATGGATTCGAAGTCATTCGAAAATTGCCCTAGTTTTTGCGCGTGACTGCCAATGAGAGGGTGACCGGTGATGACACCAATAATTTTGTAGATGTCAGTTCATTTTAGGGAGATTAGTCCCTGGGTCCGTTGACTGCCAAGCCGAGGCCAGATTTGCCTGGTGATGAGGTAGGTTTGCCCCTGGGCCCATCTCAGGCTCATCTCAGTTTAATGGTTGCTATGAGGGCGTCGTGGCGCAGTGGTTGGACTGGCGCACGATAAGCGAGTTCGGATCCCCATAACACCAACGTCTTCGAATGTTTAGTTCGCGGCGTCCCTCCTCGGCGGGGTTCTGGCGAAACCCCCGTAGTATACTTGCCAAGAAAAAGTTTCTCTACTCAAGCCGTTCGGAATCGATATTAAACTGTAGGTCCCTTTCACTTGTGTAAAAAAAAGTAAATTACACACAACATGGGTGATTGAGAGAAGCTTGGCTCTGGCCCCTTATGGGCTGTAACGCCACCAAAGCAAGCAAGAGGTAACCTGCGCATGCCATGTTTGATTGTTGCGTCGTTCCTTGTCTGGCGAGTGTGTCGGCATAGAAAGCGGCTATTGAAAGCGGATGGTCTTTCCGAGAGAAAAATTCTGCGTGCGATTTTTGGTCATGTTTCCTCTGGTGGTATCTGGAGGAGAAGATTCAACAACGAATTGTGCGGGTTTTACGGTGGCATGCACTGTTATACGGTGGCATGCGCTGCTGTACGGCGGCATGTAGAGCGTATGGACAACACAGCTTTGGCTCGAAAAGTCTTTGAATCTGATCCATAGGGCCAAAGCAACAGAGAACGCCCTCGACGGAGATGGTGCACATAAGTGGAGGGGGATCTCAACCAACTTGGTGTGCGCAATTCGAGGCAACTGGCAAAAGATTGTGCTGGCTGGAGAGGTTTGTTTGGTTTTTTTTTTTTTTTTTATAGTTCGCGCAGGTTCAAGAGTCATACTCTTATTATGTTTCTCACACAATCTGAACGGAGTACAGGTGGTTTGAGTCGTTCACTACTCTTCAGGGGTGGTTGTCCTAGATAGGATTCGATAGGAACTCGACTGAATTTTCACGTTGGTTGTAGTTCCCAGCAAATTTTCCATGCCATTATGGTGTTACATTAGAACTGCACACACAGAGTATGAATTTGAAGTGACCATACTTTGTGAGTGTTATGCCTTCATCAGTATTTTTTATCACTTCACAATTGCTGTGTTGCACAATTTTTTCGTATAAGATTTGCACCTCGTGGCCAAGGTCGAACTCGAACTGTATCGCCACATAAGATGAACTAGGATTACCCACATGAGACTGATTGCCTCCAGTGATATGTAACTGCCCAGTAAAAGTTCATCATTTTTATTGCATTCCGAGGATTTATTTTCGTAACAACAAAGGCTGTTTGCCCCAACTCCCTTAGGCCGTATGTTGGTAACAAGTTGTTTAAATCAAACAAGTCCAAGAACATCTCTAGAGCCATGAAAAAAGGATACCTCCCATCATCAATCAGTCCACTAGGGGCCCATAAGAAATGTCGCTAAGGAGTTTGTTGAATCAATAAGTCTTAAAACCTTAAAGCCAATTTATTGCAAAGAGCTTCCAAGACGTATTTCCCAAACGAACTAGACCTTGTTGTAAAGCTTCCGATTTATAGTTACCAGACAATTAAGGGAACTATAAAACAATCTTTGCTTACCCCCAACAATTTCGTTCCCATGCGACCATCCTGAATTGTATCCAATAAAACCATTTGCATACGTGCATGCTGAAATACATTCCAATCCGCCAAGGTAGAATAAAATCAAATAATGTATCTCCTCCAATCAGGATTGATATTTTCATACCAAATGATACCTATCCCAACCCACAAGGATTCGGATTTACCTTGAATTCTCCAACGAATAGTTATTGTTTTGCCAAAAGTACATTCGATCCTTCCATGCCATAAAAATCCTTTTGTTAAGGAAACTGCAATCATACGAGTATACACGTATTGTAAGTCCAGGTGGATTGGCTGGAGGGTTCGCGTTTGTTTCTAGGTCCCGAAGTGATGCCGAAAACGTTTTTCCAGCATTTTGCAGGAAATTAAATCGTTCAACCATCCACATACCCCCAAAAACGTTTTAATTTGATTTTCCTGAAAATTTGATATAAAACAGGACATGGCATGGGCGCTGTTTATTTGATTTTAAAACTGTTGCAGGGTGGTGGTGGCACCGATGTGGCACTGTCGTGCGGGCTGCCATCCATGTATCATTTTTTTTAAATAAATATCTCGTATCCTGAGAGGTATTTCCCTCCCCCCTTTCGTCCTGTGAAAAATGCAGTGATTTAATAATCCAGCGGTCGATATTGTTTTTCGAAAAGCCAACTCCATTTCCCCCAATTAAAGTTAGCCTTTTCAGGCTGCGCTAGTCGGTGGTGGGGGACTGGTGGTATGTCCTTTGATTGCGATAATTACTGAAAACTGATTTACCCAGAGGACGAGTGGAGCTACACCCTCCACTGTGATAATTATTATACCGTGAACCTGGGCGTAGTTACATGAGTGGACCTCCCAAGCGCCTTATTGATTTATGAGCTTTAGCACTTTGTTAAATCCTTAAATTCACAGATTCCATGTTGGTAGTAGTGTTATTGCTATAAACCGTCATTTGGTTTTTTTAATTTTCCCCGAAAAATTAGAACGAAGCTTACTTACTTACTTAGGGAGCGCTACAGTCCGTGGTGAACCTGGGCCTCAACGAACAAGCGTCTCTAGTTGGCACGGTCTTTGGCCAGCTGTTTACAGCGCCACGCGCCCACCTGCGTGCGCTACCGTAGATACGGCCGTTCTCTTCCGCGTCTTCATACCGGAGTCGGGTCGGAGCTGTATTTCCCATGCGCTCTACATGGGCTAGGCACTTTAGATTCTGTATCCGAAGACGTCGTACCAGGCCGATGTCGCTGTACAACCCGTACAGTTCTTCGTTTGGTCTTCTCCTCCATACTCCGTTTAAACAAATGGGACCGTAGATAGTGCGCAGAATTTTCCTCTCAAGACGACCAAGGGCGTCTTCATCCGCTTTTGTTAAGGTCCAAGCCTCTGCGCCGTAAAGGAGGACTGGGATGATCAAGGCCTTATATAGTGTCACTTTGGTTTTCCGAGGGAGGGCTGTCCTTCTCAATTGCCTCTTGAACCCAAAGAAACAGCGGTTGGCAAGAGTGATTCTACGTTTCATCTCAGCGCTGGTGCTGTTGTCCCCGGTCGTCAGTGAGCCAAGGTAGACGAATTCCTTGACCACTTCAAAGTTATGATGACGTTCTAGCCAATACTCTGATAAAGTTACTACTAACGCGCAAAATTCACTCCAAGGGGAAGCCAAGCAACCACCAGAGTGGTTACCAGGGGAACCCCACAAGGAGGGCTCCTCTCACCACTTCTCTGAAATGTAGTTATAAACGAACTACTATTTAAACTGGAGAAAGAAGACCTGGGAGTTATAGCCTACGCTGATGACGTTGCCTACCCACACTGAATGACCGTATGCAAGCGGCATTCTCAATTCTTTGCAAATGGGGGTATATGTAGCAACGGGCTCAGGGTAAATCTCCAGAAAACGGAGGTCGTGCTATTCTTCTCCTTCTTTGGTGGCGTTACAGCCCATGAAGGACCAGAACCAAACTTCCCTTCATTCGTCCATATTGGGTGTGATTCTATTTTTCACAAATTCACATTTTTAATGCCTATTTCGCGCGGCGTGAGTCGAGAAGCTCTTTCTAGGCAGGTTATACTACGGGGGGTTTCGCTAGTACCCCGCCGAGGAGGGACGCCGCGAAATAAACATTCGATTCCTTTGCTTGGTACCAGGTCAACCTATTCCTCCAGTGCCAAATACCTTGGCATTATACTAGATAGGAAACTAAGCTGAAAGAGCAACACAATCAAGAGAGCAATAAAAGCAACCATAGCTCTCTACACATGCAAGAAGGCCCTATGGGGATTCAGCCCCAAGATCTACATCACGGTCGTCAGACCCATACTATTGTATGGAGTGATAGTCTGGTGGACAGCACCAAATACCACAAACAACTCGAGAAGGTACAAAAGCTGGCATGTATGTGCATTACCGGGGCGCTCGGATCCACCCCAACGGCTGCGCTTAACATGATACTCGATCTTACACCACTCGATATTTTCGGCAAACAAATTGCCACATACACGGCCATAAGACTAAAAGCCAACTCGAAATGGACGAGCTATGTCACGGGCCACTCCTCCATCTTGAAAAACAGGATAACTATGGCAGAAAACTTGGACCACACAGAACCCACCATAGTCTTGGAGAAAAATTTTACGACGATCTACCCGGACAGGCAACACTGGACCCGCCAAACGCAACCCCGCAGGAACTGCGTGGATTTTTACACTGACGGGTCTAAAACCAAAGACGGGGTGAGTTGTGGAGTATTCTCCAAACAACTAAAGCTGAACAAAGCTCTACAATTACCAAATCACTGCAGCGTCTTCCAGGCAGAACTGTTGGCAATAAAGGAGGCCTTGTCTTGGCGGAAGTGGAACGTGACACAGCGGCGACATTCCAGAAAATGAGAGAGTCGACACACTCGCCAGACAAGGAAGGACGCTACATTCAATCGTAGCCAGACTCGCCAGACAAGGAAGGACGCTACATTCAATCGTGGCTTGTGAGGGAATACCTTTTGCAACCATCAAACATAATCTTGCAAATTTCGCCAGGGACGAGACGAACCTGACATGAACCCAGGGACATACCTGCCTCATCACCAGGTAAATCTGGCCCTGGCTCGACAGTCACCGGACTAGGAGTATAATCTCCCTAAAAAGAACTGACATCCACAAAATCATCGGTGTCATCACAGGACACTGCCTTATCGGTAGTCACGCGCAAAAACTAGGAATAGTTCCGAATGATTTCTGCAGAAGCTGTCTAGACGAGGAGGAGGTCGAGTCCATTCACCACCTTCTCTGTGTCTGCCCAGCATTCTGCACAATCAGGAAACTATACCTAGGATCTTATTTCCTTAACGACCTACTTGGTGATGTTCAGCAAGTAGGGGTATCTGATCTTTTTAACTTTTTAAGAAGCACAAAATGCTTCCACGAATAGGGGTATAAGCCCCCCTCGTAGTTGCACAACGGGCCTCCCTGGCCTATGTGTATTCTTCTCATTTCTGGGAAGGCTACGAACCCACCTACCGACCTACCGAGCTAATACCCTCATTAACCTTGAGACCCATCTTAGCTGCTTCTACCTCAATGCTTACAAAGGTCTCATTGACGTTTCGCTGTGCCCGTCTAATTACGTCAATATCGCCGGCGTACGCAAGCAATTGCGTAGACTTGAAATAAGTCGTACCTCTTGTGTTGGCCAACGACTTTTGCACGATCTTTCCAAGCACGATGCTGACAATGTTGCATTACAGCGCGTCACCTTGTCTAAATCCTCTTTTAACATCAATGGTCTCGGTTTGTCCATTACCGACTTTAATGGAGCAGCGAGAATTCTCCATTGTCATCCTGCACAGCCGGACAAGTTTGGCAGGGATATTAAAGCTAGACATGGCTTTGTATAGCTCGTCTCCATACATGCTGTCATTCGCAGCCTTGAAATCGACGAAGAGGTGGTGAGTGTCGATTTGGTATTCCTGGGTCTTATCCGAGATCTGCCGTAGCGTAAATATTTTGTCTATTGTGGATTTACCTGGCCTGAAACCACACTGATAAAAGCCGATCAGGTTTTCCACAAACGGTTTCAGGCGTTCACAGAATTCAGCAGAGAAGATCTTATATGCGATGTTAAGGAGACTTATTCCCTTATAGTTTGCGCAGTTATAAGGGTCTCCTTTCCTATGGACCGGGCAAACGATGCTGATATTCCATTCGTCGGGCATGCATTCCCCCAACCATACCTTGAAAATGAGCTTACTAGCTCATCTCCAACCGCCTTAAAAAGCTCCGCAGAGAGGCCGTCTGCGCCCGCGTTTTTATTAGACTTAAGACTTGATATCGCTATCTTGACTTCGTCTTGGTGGGGTGGACGGAATTCTCTTTCATCGTCGTCCATTACGAACGGATCGTTCTGCCTGGCAGCGGTATCTTGTCTGTCATCGCCGTTATACAGTCTGCAGAAGTGGTTTTTCCAGATCCTCAGCATCGACTCTGATTCCACTACCACTTCTCCATTTTCATCCCTGCAGGCCGCCGCTCTGGCTTTGTAGCCATGGCATGTTCGTTTTGCCTTATTGTAAAACTTACGGGCGTTATTCCTGGGGAAGCATCTCTCCATCTCCTCGATGTCACGCTTTTCGTGCTCTCTCTTCTTTCTTCTGAAAAACGTGTGTTCCTCTCTTCTCTTCTGCTCATAGATTTCGCGAGCAGCTCTCGTCCGTCGTTGCAGCATGGCTTTATATCCCTCTTGTTTTGCTGCATGGGCTTGTTCGCATTGTTCATCGAACCAGGGGTTTCTCGGTGGTGGCGGTTTGAAACTCAGCACCTCTGAGGCTCCGTCTCTGACGGTGCTCTGGCAATGCGCCCATTCCTGCTGTGGGCGGATTTTGAGAGAGCATGGAGGAGACACGATCGGCAAAGATTCTGGCAGTCTCTTGCGATTGTAGCTTTCCGACGTCAAACTTACGTAGTCCTACTCGACTCCTAAGCATTCTTGATATCCTGATTCGAACCTTGATTGGTGGTCGATTGATCAGGAGGCCGCCAGGTACCATTGTGGATATTGAGATGTGGGAATCGTGTGCTTACTACAAGAAGGTTACGCCCCGTTAGGAAATCGATTAGCCTAAATCCGTTGTCGGATGTGGTGTTATGGAGGCTATGCTTTCCTATGATCGATCTAAATATGTCTTCTTTGCCCAGCTTCGCGGTGAAATCTCCTAGTACGATTTTAGAACGAGGCACTTGGAGGTTTTGTCGACCTAGTGATGTCGTTAATCCACTTGAAAAAAAAAAAATCTCTGTAACCCGCACTCTGCTATATCCGAATCGTTAATGATACAAAGTGCAATTTTCGGGACTCCAACGCACGTTCCATCGTTAACATGGAGTTGTTGCTTGAAAGAAAGAGGTTCTGGGGACGCGTACCCACCTCGTAATGAAATTACTAGTGCAGAAGACTTACTGGCACGATTGACGCACATGGTACATCGTTATTCCCGACAATTGCTGTGCAATTGTAAGCAATTCATTTGCTTGTTTCTGTTGTATATCTGGGAATCATGTTTCACTTTCTTGCTCTGGAACACTCTACTTGGTGGTGTTGTTTGACTCTTCCTCTTCTTTTGTTGATGTTTTTCTATTTGCCTTTCATTCCTCCAGCACTCAAAGACTGCAAGACGATATTTCACATTCCCTTAGTGTTGTGCGGATGGTTATGTGGTTCCTTTGGTCTGCGGTTTTATGGTCGTGTGCTTTGCTTCAGCATTATGGCAAATGGCACAACTCTTAAAGTCTGTCCTTACCCCAAAAACGCACTTCTTGCTGGTTATCCAGTGTTGTTAGGCAAGTGGTACAGCATAGATACATCTTGGTTGTAAACGCACGTGAAGAAGCTCGAACAAAATAAACGGCAATGTCATCTATTTCATGATTACACTGTCGAGTTACAAGCGTTTTTTGTGTTGGTATATAATTCACAGAACCCCATACATCTAGGGCCTAGCTCCGCCGTTTTGTTCTGGATTTGTATTACATGAATTTGCTCTTCGAACTTGCCTATTGCCCGACTCATCTGACAACATTCACACAACGTATGTATGTAGTCTATTAAACGCACTCGCCTCTAAGGACACTTTCCATTTCCCCAACATTGTTCGTGTAATATAGTGGTTACGAACACCACCAAACTTGCCACTAACTCCTTCGTCGTCCTTAGCAACGTTGGCCAATCACCCAGTTTGAAATCGATTTTTGTTTGGCGTTGACCGCCACTCACGCCCATGTCATGTTGACAAAGTCCACGTCCCTCGCCCGACAAATGCAGAGACTATGTAGTCACTAGCCATGTTGCCACGTACATATGTTCCTAATACATTGGGTTTAGCCTCGATTTCTGTAGTTCTTTGTCCTCTGTCGTTTGCTCGCTTTTGTTTCGGGGACTTTTAATGACTCCAATCGAGACTTGGAATTTTCATTCGTTTCCTTGTCACGAATCCTCTTAGCTATGCCATATACCCCCTTCTCCCCAACTTTGAGTCATTGGGTTATCATGGAATTGTGTTTGCTTCAATTCAAATTGGTGCCGATGGCAACTCAAGTGTTTGGTCATTTCCACCAAATGGAACATATTTTATGGGAAGGATACTCGGTGAAAGCCAAAGTCCTAGTGTATCCTATTTGCTAGGGCATTATTTATAGGGAACAATCGTAATTTGGCAATTCGGTTCTAAATGATAATTTGTGTTCAATGGCCCGAAGGGTGTGTTATTACAAGAACCATAACTGCCTCAGAGCACAAGGGTGTTCGATCCCTTGAAGGAGTGTACTCCCGCAGTTGAAATCCATTTAAACGATTCAAGCTACATTGAGTTGTAATTGTAACAAAGAACTTTAAGTGGTTTTGGTAGCTTTAAGGTGATTTAGGCTAGATTGTTCTGTTCTGTGTCCGGGGCAGATGGACGAGGTTGATAGCATTTATTCCAATGATTGCGAGGCAAATCGCTCGTGGCAGTGTTTAATGGTCGAGTCATTACGTAGGATTGGTAACAATGTTAAATTGAAAATTTATGCGTAGGTTTGCACGAGGTCAAGAACATGAGATAGTGAGAAGTCTGGTGAGCTCGGACTTATTATTTATAGTTACTACTTGTCATGACAACCGACGATAGGGTGTCTGGCTGACAACCAAAAGCGATGGCTCTCGTTTATGGATAACAATGTTTGCGAATATGTTTATGAAGGAATCCTTCGGTATGACTTTTCCTTCAGCCTTCCTTTCAAGTGGTTAAGAATGCTGGTATGGCCTTTGTGTAATGTGGGTCATTTCCTATGCCCCTAATCCGTAGGACCCGCAGGCAGCAACCAGTTGGCTGAAGAGATCCAATGGCGGTAGATGTACTGGAATGTTTAGGGTATCCGTGGGAGTCGATCAAATCGCACCGCTTATGCATATGCTGACCGATCTTTGCACTTTCCCCAGAAGGTTTCGATAGACTGCCTTGTCCAGAGCAGTCCACCAAACGACGATGCCATAAAGAGGGACAGGTTGCATGACTGCTGTGCATAATGCTGGGATGGAGACCCCACTTTTTGCCCACCACTTTCTTACAGCTTTAGAGGGCAGTCGTTGCTTCCTTGACACAATCAAGAATGTTGGGTTTCCAATATAGTTTCCTGTCAAGGATTAGGCCGAGGTATTTGTCCTGATCTTTGATTGTTAATTGGGTTCCACCCAGCTTCGGTGGGTTGAAGGGCGGAATTTTATATTCATTAGTACTAGATCAGTCTTCTTGGCGCTCACCCCAAGTTCACAGTTCTACGTCCAATTTACTACTGTTGGTAATGCTCCTTGCATTAGATCACTTAGAGTGCTGGGAAACTTACCTAAGACGGCTATAGCAATGTCGTCCGCATAGGTGATCACAGCGTACCCTTCCTGCTCTATCAAAAGTAATAGTTCATTGACTACCACGTTCCAGAGGAGAGGGGAAAGTACTCAACCCTGTGGTGTACCTCTGCTGATCATTTTAGTTGCAACGGCACCAGCGAAGTTGGCTTTGATGACTCTTTGTGTTAGCAGTTGTCATACCAGTTTTATCACTGATCCTGCTACACCCAGATCAGTTAGCGCTTTGGTGACGGACCATGGTTCAACGTTGTTCAAGGCACCCTCAATGTCGAGAAAGGCCACTCGTGTTCCAATGACCTTTCTATGGTACTAACTAGTAAGAGGAGTGCTGTTTCCACCGATCTGCCTTTCTTGTAGGCATGTTGGTTCTCCGACAGCCTTCCTAGACTGTAGCTGTGTCGTATATCATCTATAATCTTCTTCAGAGTTTGTAGTAGAAAAGAAGTGAGGCTAATAGGCCTAAAGTCATCTCCATACGTGTGGGAGCTTTTGCTTGTCTTGGGTATGAAAATGACTGTGGCTACCTTCCACTTGTCTGGGATATAGGATAAGGAGAGGCAGCTTTTAAAGAAGACTACAAGCCAGGGAAGGATGAGATCTGCTACCTGCTGGAGCTTCGCGGGTATGATCACATTCGGGCCTGGAGACTTGTATGGTTCAAAGCTTTTTAGAATTAAAGGAATGTATTATTTGTGGCCAGGTTACGAGTTCGCTTTTAGGAGGATGCTCTCGGCTGGCTCTACTGCCCGGAAAGTGTGTGTTCAGAAGGAGTTCCAGGGCTTCCGTACAGGAGGTTGTCCAGGAGGTTGTCGTCCCTATTACCTGTGTGAAAAATAAATCACACATAATATGGGTGATTGAGAGAAGCTTGGCTCTGGTCCTTCATGGGCTGTAACGCTGTTAAAGAAGAAGAAAAGAAGGGTAGCGACCGGTATCCTTGTTTAAGATTCCAGTAAGTTCCCTAGGCGCAATGTAAGCTTCACAAATGTGCCCGTGGCATCTCAATCGACCATATCTCCCACTATCACTAACCTAAAAATCCCCAGGCTTTCAACAGTGGATACGTCGCATGACGATTCGATTGTCCCATGTTACATTTCATGTGTCCACTATTTACGGATCACCTGCTTTTAGATTTATTGAAAAAAGTCATATGTCTCGACCAATCAAGGACAGTTCGTTATTTGGAAATTGAATTCCGCCCCAAATTCAATAAATGACTTCTGACGTTTCAGCCATGTTACTAGTCCACACCCAACAAGCTTCACTATCGATATATCAGCACACAACTTGTTTATCTGTCCACCCAGAGCTATTAGACACGTCTGTTGGAAAATACGAACAAAATCTCTTCATCACCGCACCAGGACCAATAATTCTCTAGAATGTTTTAGCACTTCCTTGTGCGTATGTGGGCCCTCTGTCGCCACGCCGCAATTAAGGACTATTTCTCCATTTTATTCGGTGTGTTCCTTTTTTAATGACGCCATCTGCACGTACCGCACACAGGTGGGATGTAGATAAAAAAGCGAAGAGTAAATCACGCTACAATTGAAGTTTATACGACGCAGCAGGAGCAGTTGTTGGGCACATTACTATGAGACAGGGAGGAATTAAATGCGGTTACAGCGCCACACGCCTGATGTTAAATGAATACGTATGGTATCTGGCTGCCAGGCATTTCATTTAATTATGGGTTCGGTTGCTGTTTTCATTATTTCGAGTAGGATTCGGTTGCTCGGAGGGACTTTGGCACGTTATCCTTATCGGAACTTCGTTTCGGGACCTTTTCATACATATTTCATTCACTCAAGCCACCTATCCATCGGAAGGGACGTTCGGTGCTCGTTACATTATGGTATAAATCAATTTCTAGATGATGGATGAATGTAGTCCTCATCCAAAAGCAATATTCGTTGCTGTCTTAAATGAGAAAAATCCGCACCCGAATGCTTTGTAGTTACTTATTCATAAGGTGGAACATCCTTTTCTCCCTGAAAGAGTAAGTCTTCTCTTGCGTATGTGGTGTGCCAGGAAACCGTTTGGGGTTGTATCTTTCACTTTTCACAGGAGTTTATCTTGAGAGTCGAATTCTGTTCATTAAAATCCATTTTTGAAAATTGTTATAATGACTCTCAGGGGAAATGAAGAGGCGGTTAACGTCCTTTCCTTTGGTATCTTTCCTTTCATTTGCTTCAGATTCGACAAAGATTTGCTTTGGGTCTAAACTTTTTAGAGATTCTCGTTGCCTCATGGGAGCTTTATGGTCTTTACCGTCCGGTAACGCTTCGTTGTACCGAAGTGAGCTGTAACAGATCGCAAATGGTCCCGCCACGTACCATTGCCTGAGACCATTGAATCCAAGTCACTCAATTATCCGCCATCGACTTTAACTCAGGAGATATGCTTAAGCGCACCCAGGCGAGTTTTTGGACTTGGTCCAACCACCTCGTCCTGAGCCTGCCAAGTGGTCGCCTACCTGATGGTCTTACATTCAAGGCACGCTTTGGATGTCGTTATGATGGCGACATTCGTCTCACGTGACCAAACCATCGAAGCATAGCCCTTTCCGTTCGGAGAAGCAGCTGCTCAACATCGAGTTCCCCTACACCGCTGTGCTTCTTACCCTATCCCGGCGAGTAACTCCCACAATAGCACGAGGAAATCTCATTTCGACAGCATGTATTCGAAATCTTATTCTTTCGGTTAATACCCAAATTTCATGACCATAGGTGAGAGTTGAAACAAATACTGAGCTAAAAACCGCTAACTTGGCGTGGACACCAAGCTCGGTCTTCTCGAATACAGACCTTCCAAGCTGTTTCGAATTGACCCAGCTGGCCCATCGGGTAGGAAAGCTCAGTATTACTCTTCCCATCACTCGTGAAGAAGACCGCGAGATACTTAAACTTCTCCACCTGCTTCAATGGGACTCCACTAACATGTAGAGTGCATTGGCCCGGTATTCTGGAAATAACCATAACCTCGGATTTGCCCACGTTAGGTCTTATTCCACCATCAGCACATACGGACTCAAATCTATCTAGCGCGGGCTGGAGTTCCGTCTGAGAGGATGTGAGGACAACTAAGTCATCTGCAAAAAGAAGATGGCTTACCCTCAACTCTCCCAATGTGAAACACTCCTAGCCACGACAGCGCTGATACATCCAGTCCATATACATATATAATGAGAAGAAGAGGTAAAAAAACGCACCCCTGGCGAAGTCCAACGCCCACGGTGAAAGGTGTTGACTTACTACCGTTAACCCGAACACAGTTGCTACAGTTTGTATAGAGGCTGAATGGCCTTCAACCGAGGACTATCAATCCCATACTCTTGCAGAACACAGCGAAGCAGGATGCATATAAAGCCTCGCTGCTCGTGAGCTCTACGAGTTAAAAAGAAGGGAGGAGCGTAAGCTTCTCAGAAGAAAGAAGAAGGGGCAGGAGAAGCTCGCAATTGAGGATTTGAAGAGGTGTTTCTGCAGGCGTGACGTTCGAAAGTTTTATCAACAGATAAAGCGAACATGCCAAGGTTATAAAGCCAGAACGGAAGCTTGCAGGGATGAGAACGGACACCTATTAGTAGAACCGCAGTCGATGCTGTGAATATGGAAAAACCACTCCTGCAGACTGTATAACGGCGATGTTAGTCAATATACTGCTGTCAGGCAGAATGTTCCATTTCTTAACGACGAAGACCGCAGAGAGTTCCGTCCGCCTGACCTCGACGAAGTTAAGATTGCCATGTCGAAAATCAAGTCGAATAAAGCTGCTGGCGCAGATGGACTGTCTGCTGAGCTCTTCAAGGCAGCTGGGGGTGACTTGGTTAGGAACATGCATCAGCTCATCTGTAAGATATGGTCAGAGGAAAGCATGCCCGAGGAATGGAGTCTCAGCATCGTAGGCCCGATCCACAAGAAAGGAGACCCCTCTAACTGCGCCAACACAGAGAAATAGGTCTTCGTAACATCGCCTAAAAAATCTTCTCTGCCGTTTTGTGTGAACACCTGAAACCTTTTGTAAATAAGCTCCTTCTTCTTTCTTTTTTGGTGGCGTTACAGCCCATGAAGGACCAGAGCCAAGCTTCCCTTCAATCACCCAAGTTGTGTGTGATTCTATTTTTCACACAGGTGAAAAGGACCTACAGTTTAATGACGATTCCGAACGTCGTGAGTCGAAAAGCTTTTTCTAGGCAAGTTATACTACGGGGGGTTTTGCCAGTACCCCGCCGAGGAGGGACGCCGCGAAATAAACATTCGATGGTGCTGGTGTTATCGGGATCCGAACTAGCTCATCGTCAGAGTCCAACTCACTAACTACTGCGCCACGGCGTCCTTTGTAAATAAGCTGATAGGTCCTTATCAGTGCGGATTCAGGCCAGGGAAGTCCATGGATCAAATCTTAACACTACGGTAGATACTGGACTAAACCAATGAATGCGGTCGACTTCAAAGCCGCATACGACAGCGTAATTAAAGACGAGCTATACAACGCTATGTCTACCTTTGACATCCCTGTTATACTCGTCAGACTATGCAGGGTGACTTTGGAGAATGCTCCCTGCTCCGTCCGAATCGGTGAACACCTTACCGATAGTTTTGATTTTAAAAAAGGATTTAGGCAGGGCAATGCGCTGTCGTGTGATTTCTTCAAAATCATATTGGAAATGATTTTGCAAAAATCACTGGCCAACACAAGAGCAACAATCTATTTCAAATCCTCGCATATACGGATTACATTGACATAATCGGAAGAACACAGCGAGAAGTCAATGAGGCGTTCACGAGTATTGAGACGAAGGCCCCGAAACTTGGTTTGGCAGTAGACGAGGGCAAAAATAAATATATCCTGTCATCAAAACAGGACGCTCACCACCGACGTCTTGGCCAGAACGTTTGCATGGGCAGATATAAGTTTGATGTAGTTAAGGACTTCATCTACCTTGGCTCCACAGTGATCTGGAACAACAACATCAGTTCCGAAATCAAGGTCTATACAAGACCTTTATCATCCCGGTCCTGCTGCACGGCGAAGAAGCATGGACACTATCAAGAGCGGAGGCGGAAGCCCTTGGTCGGTTCGAGAAAAAGATTTTGCGCGTGATTTTCGGGCCTGTAAACGCAGACGGAGGATGGAGGATAGGATTCAACCACGAACTTTACGGGCTGTACAGCGACATGAGTCTAGTCAGGCATCTACGGATTCAACGCGTAAGATGGCTAGGCCATGTAGAGCGAATGGATACCGCAGCTCCACCACGGGGAGTTTTAGAATCCAACCCAGAGGGACGAAGAAACAGAGGACGGCCGCACTTAATATGGCACACACAGGTGGAAGGGGACCTCAGCCAACTGGGTGTGCGCCAATGGAAAAGGCTAGCAAAAGATCGTGCTAGTTGGAGGGGCTTGTTGGTTGAGGCCCAGGTTCACCCCGAACTGTAGCACCCGTTAACATGAATCTATGTTCGCCTTCCAACTTCTCGCCGAACTCCTTTCAGGACTGCTCTTTAGCTGCTCGCATAGTCAATTTGCAAGTTCTTCGCGCCACAGTGTACCGGTCACGGGAAGCAGAGTCTCCCAAGGGAATCCAGTTCCTGTATGCTTTCTTCTTCTCTCTGATGGCTTCTTGAACTTCGGGTGTTTTAAAACACGCAGTTCTTTTCTCACCACGTCGCCACACCAAGCCCCTTCTCTCGACAAATACTCGGTCCCAAGCAGACAACAACTTTAATCTTCCCTTGCCCGACTCGTGACAGCCCCATCATCTAGACTTTTACCAAATTGTTCAGCTAACAGAGTTCGAATGTAAACACTGATTGTCAAATACTCGAGATACTTTAGGCAAACATCATCGTATATTCTGTTGTTATTGATATAAATAGTTTGACAGGTTCCCCCTGCGTTTTCAAGGCACAACATTTCACCAGGCAACGATAATCGGCTAGCCCTAGGAGCAAAACAGCAAACAGCAAACTTTCAAAAGCGACCACGAAGTACAACGCGAAGAAAAGAGGAGAGAGCAAAAGCAGAATCAACTCAAAAACCACGTTGCTCCTAGCAGCAGCTGTCGTTTATCGTACGAACACAAACGAATTGAGTTTCTCATTCCACTACTTCGTTCATCCATTCTGCCATTCACGGTTTTTTTTTCGTTTTTTTTCTAAACCGCCGTCGCCGGTCGTGCTACCACTCTCTTGTGCAATTCAACCACTACCACGATGGTAAGGGGTTGCTCTGGTGATAACTAGCAAAACAAAAAAAAAAAAAAACATACAACCAAGCCCCCTCCCTGCTCTTAGTAGGTATCTGTCAATCCTAGTCGTCCTGTCCCGGCCGCCATCGATTTCTGATAATCACAAACCCTGCCCCATTGGAAGCGACACAAACAATTGTTAGTTCACCATATGCACCGTGTTCACAAGAAACTTGTATCTAAAGCCAAACGCCACGACACAAGCATCCCAACGAGCATCTCAACTTACCTGTTGTTCCATCTTCTGGTGACGACTGCTTATTGCCGACATCTTTCTCCGTCTTGTTGTCAATTCTGTCTCCAACGTACCAACTCGACACCGTATGTACTATGTGTACGTTGCAGGTTTTCGTATTCAAAGGTGAAACTTTTCACAATCTCATGCTAAACACCGAAGGGACCGCGAACCAGAGCGGCACAACCGACACGACGCACCCGTGATTACGATAACGAATTTGGATTTGCCTTCTTTGCACTTTTACACTCTTCCTCGACGGTCCGAATTGTGATTCACTGTACACTGTATCGCTCCTATGCAACGAAAATTAACTTGACACCCGCCGCGAGACGTTTTTTCCCTGTGGGATCCACACGTAAGGGATGAAAAATCGAGTTACGGTTACGCTCGTATTCGGACACAACTGCTACCGTTCGTGGCGACAGAGAGACTGCAATTGACAGCTGGCAGGAGCTGGCATACGAACGTTGGGTTTTCATTGCGTGGTGAGTGGTGAGTTTCTATGTTTCCTTCCCTTGAAGCGAGTACAGCTAGCAATTTCCTTCTGTGGGGAGTTCAAATCCAACGGTTCTGGAAAATGCTGCATATGTTCAGGATGTAGTGACAGTTTGGGGAGATGTGGGAAAACGTTTAACAGTTTCTTTCAAAAAGCAGTCCGCTGTGGGTAGCGGGTTGTCCGCAATGTCCGCAATCATCAAAAAGCAAAGATACTCAACCTCTCCTTTCCTATTGGTCTACATTGGTCCTTCGAGCCATGAAATATCGGATCTACAGCGATGGCAAAGGACTAACAAAGGCCTCGTAGGGGTAGCATCTATCCGACGGATGCTGGCCTGCTAAAAAGCGAGAAGAGCCTCGCTAAAAAGCGAGAAGAGCCACCGCAGTCGAACATCTTGCGACACTGTTAGTAAGTCCTATCCCCACCTCCTCGTGGTGCCATCTGGAGATTTCCTATGGAAATTGCAGACGGGGAAGGGCGAATGGCGAGCCTCCTGCGCCAAAAAAAAAAAAAAAACAGGGTTAGTCGGTTGGGCTACGGCCTAGTAAGCCGTAACCGTAAAAAAAGCACAAGCTCCGAAACAACCACAAGCCTCGGATATAACGGACCGGATTTATGTTGACGACCCTTGCAAAAAACGAAAAAAGGACAATGATCTTCGGCTTTGTACGTGGAATGTTAGGTCCCCAAACAGGCCACGTGCAGCCGAACAACTTGCGGACGCCCTAGACCGCTATAAAGCGGACATCACCGCCATCCAGGAAATGGATGGAATGGACCGGGCATAAAGCGGATAAAAAACTGCGATATTTACTACGGCGACTGCTATAGGGAGAGAGGGCAACGATTGTTTGGATGCGGATTTGTTGTTCGAGGTGGACTAAGGCAAAAAGTCCTAAGCTTTCGGCATGTGAGCGAACGCCTCATAACAATCCGTATCGCTAAATTTTATAACATCAACCTGATCCGTCCACGCCCCCACGAAAGACAAAGATGACTCCGTCAAAGATGAGTTCTACGATCTCCTAGACAAAACGTATGCCCAATGTCCCAGCTATGACATCAAAATTGTACTAGAAGACTTCAATGCTAAGCTCGGTAAGGAAAGCATATTTGAATGAGTCATCGGTAAACATAGCCCACACGACACCATCTCCGAAAACGGACACAGGCTGATTGATCTTGCTACGTGGCGAAATCTCCTTCTAGCCAGTACGCGCTTCCCGCACCTCGATATACACGAAGGCAAACAAGCCCTGAAAGCTCTGCATCCGAAGTTTTGGGTTTCAAGGCTCCACCACGAAGAAACACCTGGTTCGATGATGAGTGCAGGAGGATTCATACAGCGAAGCAGGATGCATATATGGCCTCGCTGCATAAAAGAACAAGAGCAGCTCGTGAGCTCTACGAGTTAAAAAAGAAGGGAGGAGCATAAGCTTTTTAGAAGAAAGAAGAAAGAGCACGAGAAGCGCGCGATTGAGGATTTGGAGAGGTGGGACTGCAGGCGTGACGTTCGAAAGTTTTATCAACAGATAAAGCGAACATGCCAAGGTTATAAAGCCAGAACGGGAGCCAGCAGGGATGAGAACGGACACCTAGTAGTAGAACCGCAGTCGATGCTGAGAATATGGGAAAACCACTTCTGCAGACTGTATAACGGCGATGTTAGTCAATATACCGCTGTCAGGCAGAATGATCCATTTCTAATCGACGGAGACCGCAGAGAATTCTGTCCTCCTAACCTCGACGAAGTTAAGATTGCCATGTCGAAGCTCAAGTCGAATAAAGCTGCTGGCGCAGACGGACTGTCTGCTGAGCTCTTCAAGGCAGCTGGGGATGACCTGGTTGGGAGCATGCACCAGCTCATCCGTAAGATATGGTTAGAGGAAAGCATGCCCGAGGAATGGGGTCTCAGCATCGCATGCCCGATCCACAAGAAAGGAGACCCCTCTGATTGCGCCAACTATAGAGGAATAAGTCTCCTTAACATCGCCTACAAGTACTCTTCATGGCTAATCAAAGCGAGCTGGGTCAAAGCTGGGTCATCGAACGTGTTTTTCACGGTCTTTCTCCTCAGCGGGGTTCTGACAAAACCCCCTGTGGTAAAATTGTCATGAAAAGCTTCTCGAAATTCGCCGTTCGGAACCGGCAAGAAACTGTAGGTCCCTTTCACCTATGTGAAAATGAAATCACACACAACATGGGTGATTGAGAGAAGCTCGGCTCAGGTTCTTCATGGACTGTAACGCCAACATACATACATACATTTGTCATGAAAAGTTTCTCGAGTTCTCTGTTGATGAACCCAATGCCCGTTGGTCTACGTGGCTTCTCTTATAGGGCTAGTATTTCTATTTGAAAGCCTTCTGAGTAGCTCTTGGCTTATTAAACAGCCTTCATATGCATAGGCTTCGAATCTACTGATTTGTGGTCCACGCTTTGCTCTTGTTTAGCCCATCCCTCCCGAAGGAGCACGTTCTAATTGGTCTTTAGTTCTAATTTAATTTGTTCTTAGTTCTCGTTCGACGTGCTCCCATAAACGTTCAATCACATTTAAATCTGGCGTTTGTGGTGGTGTCTTCATATAAGAGACATTCTTCCACATTATGGGAAGTATGTTTGGGGTCATTGTCTTGTTGAAGGACTAATGACCTATCCGTACACGACGCTCTCGCACTATCCTGCGACCTTTGAGATCTATTGTGCCTGCTAGCCGATTAGCCGAGGAGCTTCTCCACTCCCTTGATGAAATTGAGAATGCTTCTAATAAAAGCCAAGATGATCCCATCAGGAGTCATAAATTCGCTGAAAAGGATACGTGCAGAGAGCAGCACACACAGTATGTGTTCCGCCGTCTCTTCGTCCTCGAGACGGAGCCGACACTCAGTTTCAGACGAGAAGCTAATTTTTTTAAGACGATATCTCAGACCGCAGTGTCCTGTCAGGTAGCTGACTAGTCTTCTGATATCCATCCTATTGAGTTTGAGTATGTCACTAGAGTGTTAAGTCGTTTCGATTGATGGAGTCCCCGAACGCTGTTCCAAAAGGACAGTTGTTACGATATTTCCCACCCGTCTAAGAAGAAATGTATCCTAGACTTGGGACTGCCGCAGAATGATTCCGGACTTATATATTTATCGCTGGAACCTTTCCTGGCGAGTTGGTCGGCAATTTCATTGCCCTTAATACCTTTGTACCCTGGCACCCATTCAAGTTTGACATTGTTTATTTTGGCGAGGTCTTGTAGACCTTCATGACATTCCTTTACGGTTTTTGAGTTCGTGCTATACGACTTCAGCGCTTTAAGCGCTGCTTGGCTATCAAAGAGTATGTTAATGGTTACTCCTCTTATGCCAGTCTCAAGATTTTGATTGGCGCATGTTAGGATGGCATACAACTCTGCTTGAAAGATGCTGGGGCTCGTTGCCAGGGTCTACGAGATCTTGCGGTTTGGTCCAAATATGCCGGCGCCAACGCCAGATAGCTCGGAGCCATTCGTATACCATCTAAGCCCTTTGACATTTAGCAAGCCCTTTGACATTATGCTCAGTCTGACCAGGTGGTCAGTCAGTGAGCCGTAGAAGTCGGTTTCGTTCCGGGCTACCGTAGGGTTAAAAATGAATTTCAGGGCCTCCAGAATCCGTGCCCCAGCCGCAATCAAGGAGATCGCGGATGGATTTCCACTGCTGTGGTTACCACCTGGAGTACTCAATTCCATATGTTTGTCCATTAATTTTTGGGGCCTTCAAGTCTTAGTTTGAGGTCTATGACCTCTTAAGCCTCCCGCCACAACAAGGCCCCCGAAGAAGGTAGGTGTCCAAGAGTGATGCCTGTCTAAGTTGACTCTTCTGCTTGGGGAGCTTGACCTAATCTACCTGTACCAATCGTTCAACTTAACATTTATAGCCTAATTCTGTAGATTGTTTCTACTCCTACTTGGGAAAGGTCTCGTATTCCGCTGACTATGGTCCCACACTAGCGAACCATCTTCTTCTTCTTAGTGGGCGCTACAGTTCGGGGTGAACCTGGGCCTCAATCAACATGCCCCTCCATCTAGCATGATCTTTTGCCAGCCTTTTCCATTGCCGCACGCCCAGTTGGCTGAGGTCCCCTTCCACCTGTGTGCGCCATCTTAAGTGCGGCCGTCCTCTGCTTCTTCGTCCCTCGGGGTTGGATTCAAAGACTCTCCGGGCTGGAGCTGTGGTGTCCATTCGCTCTACATGGCCCAGCCATCTTAGGCGTTGAATCCGTAGACGCCTGACTAGGCTCATGTCGCTGGACAGCCCGTAAAGTTCGTGGTTGAATCTTCTCCCCCAACCCCGTCTGTGTTTATAGGCCCAAAAATCACGCGCAGAATCTTTCTCTCGAACTGACCAAGGGCCTCCTCATCCGCTTTTGATAGTGTCCATGCTTCTGCGCCGTACAACAGGACCGGGATGATAAGGGTCTTATATAGAGTCAACTTTGTCGTTCGGGAGAGGGCTCTATTACTCAGTTGCCTCCTGAGCCCAAAGACACAGCGATTGGCAAGAGTGATCCAGCGTTTGATTTCGGAACTGATGTTGTTGTTCCAGATCACTGAGGAGCCAAAGTAGATGAGGTCCTTAACTACATCAAACTTTTATCTGCCAATACAAACGTTCTGGCCAAGACGTCGGTGGTGAGCGTCCTTTTTTGATGACAACAATTTTCGGCGCCTCCATCTCAATACTCGCATACGCCTCATTGACATCTCGCTGTGATCTACCTATTATGTCAATATCGTCGGCGTATGCAAGGAGTTGCGAGGATTTGAAATAGATTGTGCCTCTTGTATTGGCCAGTGATTTTGGCACAATCATTTCCAATATGATGTTGAAGAAATCACACGACAGCGCATCGCCCTGCCTAAATCCTTTTTTGACATCAAAACTATCGGTAAGGTGTTCACCGATTCGGATGGAGTAGCGAGCATTTTCCAAGGTCATCCTGCATAGTCTGACGAGCTTCGCAGGGATGTCAAAAGTAAACATGGCGTTATATAGCTCGTCTCTAATTACGCTGTCGTATGCGGCCTTGAAGTCGACGAATAGATGGTGCGTATCGACTTGAAACTCATTGGTTTTCTCCAGGATCTGCCGTAGTGTGAAGATTTGGTCGATGGTGGACTTCCCTGCCCTGAATCCGCACTGATAAGGACCTATCAGCTTATTTAAAAAAGGCTTCAGGCGTTCACACAAAACCGCAGAGAAGATTTTGTAGGCGATGTTAAGGAGACTTATTCCTCTATAGTTGGCGCAATCAGAGGGGGTTAGAGGAAAGAGGGGTCTCCTTTCTTGCTTTCCTCTAACCATATCTTACGGATGAGCTGGTGCATTCTCCCAACCAGGTCATCCCCAGCTGCCTTGAAGAGCTCAGCAGACAGTCCGTCTGCGCCAGCAGCTTATTCGACTTGAGCTTCGATATGGCAATCTTAACTTCGTCGAGGTCAGGTGGACAGAATTCTCTGCGGTCTCCGTCGATTAGAAATGGATCGTTCTGCCTGACAGCGGTACATTGACTAACATCGCCGTTATATAGTCTGCAGAAGTGGTTTTTCCATATTCTCAGCATCGACTGCGGTTCTACTACTAGGTGTCCGTTCTCATCCCTGCAGGCTTCCGTTCCGGCTTTATAACCTTGGCATGTTCGCTTTATCTGTTGATAAAACTTTCGAACGTCACGCCTGCAGTAACACCTCTCCAAATCCTCAATTGCGCGCTTCTCGCGCTCTTTCTTCTTTCTTCTAAGAAGCTTATGCTCCTCCCTTCTTTTTAGCTCGTAGAGTTCAGGAGTTGCTCTTGTTCTTTTATGCAGCGAAGCCTTATATGCATCCTGCTTCGCTGTATGAATCCGCCTGCACTCGTCATCGAACCAGGTGTTTCTTCGTGGTGGAGCCTTGAAATCCAAAACTTCGGATGCAGAGCTTTTCAGGGCTTGTTTGCAAAGGCTCCACTGCTGTTCTATTGATAGTGTGGAGGATTCAGGTGTATTGGAGAGCTCAAGGGAGACGCGATCGGTAAAAGCACGAGCGGTTTCTAGCGATAGTAGCCTTCCGACGTAATAACTTTGTATTCTTACTCTACTCCGCTGCATTCGTGATATCCGTAAACGCATCTTGGCTACTACAAGATGGTGGTCCGAGTCGATGTTAGCCCCTCGGAAAGTTCGAACATCAAGAATAGTGGAGGAGTGTCTGACGTCGGTTGCGATGTGATCAATCTGGTTGGTAGTCGATTGATCAAAAGACTGCCAGTTGCCTTTGTGTATATCGAGGTGCGGAAGGCGCGTACTGGCTAGAAGGAGATTTCGCCCCGTAGCAAGATCAATCAGCCGGTGTCCGTTTTCGGAGATGGTGTCGTGTAGGCTATGTTTACCAATGACTCGTTCAAAGATGCTTTCCTCACCCAGCTTAGCATTGAAGTCTCCTAGTACAATTTTGATGTCATAGCTGGGACATTGGGCATACGTTCTGTCTAGGAGATCGTATAACTCATCTTTGGCGGAGTCATTCTTGTCTTTCGTGGGGGCGTGGACGCAGATCAGGTTAATGTTATAAAATTTAGCGATACGGATTGTTATGAGGCGTTCGCTCACACGCCGAAAGCTTAGGACTTTTTGCCTTAGTCCACCTCGAACAACAAATCCGCATCCAAACAATCGTTGCCCTCTCTCCCTAAAGCAGTCGCCGTAGTAAATATCGCAGTTTTTCATCCGCTTTATATCCAGTCCATTCCATCGCATTTCCTGGATGGCGGTGATATCCGCTTTATAGCGGTCTAGGGCGTCCGCAAGTTGTTCGGCTGCACGTGGCCTGTTAAGGGACCTAACATTCCGAAGCCGAAGATCATTGTCCCTTTTGCGTTTTTTGCAAGGGTCGTCAACATAAATCCGGTCCGTTTTATCCGAGGCTTGTGGTTGTTTCGGAGTTTGTGTTTTTTTTACGGTTACGGCTTACTAGGCCGACCGACTACTCCTGTTTTTTGGCGCAAGAGGCTCGCCATTCGCCCTTCCCCGTCTGCAATTTCCATAGGAAATCTCCAGATGGCACCACGAGAAGGTGGGGATAGGACTTACTAAGAGTGTCGCAAGATGTTCGACTGCGGTGGCTCTTCTCGCTTTTTAGCAGGCCAGCATCCGTCGGATAGATGCTACCCCTACGAGGCCTTTGTTAGTCCTTTGCCATCCCTAGCCATCGGTCCCAGCCAATCTTTGTCAACTTCTTCGTCATGTTCAGCAAGACTGTCACCACCAATATTTTTAAAACACCAGTAATCATCAGTTTTCTAAATCGAATTTGTATTTACATCCTTACAGTGTAGCTCGACATTTTGAGAAAAAAGAAAACAAAACAATTCCGTGTACAAGTAAATCTTAAACTAACGTATCCACAACTTAGTCGAAACCGTATCTGAGTGATCAATGATGTCAAAAGGTCGTGCGAACTAGCGTTTCAATAAGTATTTCTAAAAAAAGCTATTTTACCTAAAAATGATAATTTATCTATGAAATAACAGCTTTGAATAAATAAAATAAAACTTTAGTCTAGGGTCTTTAAAACTCTGAAAACTTAACAAGGCTTACGACTATGAGTCTCATGGTAAGGCCTAGGACTCTCAGCTTAAAGCTTATGGCTGACGAACGATCGATTAAAGGCACTCGCTGACACACAGTTGAACTTAGAGTAGTGTAAACCCCTCGTGATCTACTTTCCGAAGAATCCTTTCTTCTTGGGTTTTGGTTCCGGCTGAGGCTCTGATGGCACCTTTCGGGGAAATAGTGGAGGAGGACTGGTCGCGGTTACTCCTTGGGGTATTTTAGCATGTGTATTATTCGGGGACAATTCGCCGTTGATATCTTCTCCGATTGTGTCGAGTTTTGGTTGATGAACCGATACAATATCCGATGGAGTACATGCATTGGATTCACTGCCCTCGGCCATCGTTAGACCGATGGTGGCTCCTATCTTCGCACTGGCATCTTTAAACGTGTCGCTGAGTTTGATCTGGACGACATTGATGAACATAGAAGTGAGCGCGAGGCCAAAGATCAGGTAGATGATACTGCACATCATGAAGATCGGATGATCCGGGACAAAGTCACCAAAGCCGATGGTGGACATTGAAATGAAGACAAAGTAGAAAGCCTCGAAGTACGTCCAGTCCTCCCAGAGAGTGTAGACAAATGCACCGATCACGATGTACGATATGAGGATCACACTAGCTAAGGAGATGGGCAAATTGAACTCGTCGTCAATTTCAAAAGTCTCCGGATAGGGTGACGTTGGAGTGCCAGGATGAGATGCTGCCTGCGAGAGAGTTGTCTGCGAAGACTGTCCTTCGATTTTGGGCGGCTGGGCAGCTTCCTCGTCGGTCGGGTAGCCATAAATGTACTGACTTGGTCGCCGTACAGCGTAGTCATACATCGTATTTAGTCCGCTTAAGACATCCATGACTTGTTGCTGCTTACGAACGTTTCGACACGTGCCTGTATAATAGATTCGCCTCACGTAGGACCATACGAATTTGATGGCTCGCGTGAAGAGTTTACCAAAATCAGCTAGAAGGATCAGGAACATTGGGATACCAATGATGGAGTAGATGACTGTCAGTGACCGTCCGAGGGTTGTTTGCGGTGTTATATGGCCATATCCTAAAAAAGAAAAAAAGAAGAACATGGTTTAGCGGGAGCTTTGATTGGTGGTTATTAGAAAAGGAATCTGTCTCAAAACCTATTGTGGTTATCACGGTCCAGCAATACAAGACGCAATTGACAAAGTTCCACGATTTCATCCCTGGAAATCGTCGAACTCCAAGCTCTTGCATAGCGTACAATTCTTCCTCGAACTTTCGCAATCTCATCCGAGCAGCGGACTTCCAATCGTCCTCTCTACAATAGAAATCAATGGGCATGAACAGAATCTTAGAGCATTTCATACCACCTCAGCCTACCTCATGTTGTGACTCACTGTCCACAAGTAATCGATAAAATCGCGCTTAACCTTGCGAACCTCACATTTGTAGATATTTTCGAAGGAACCCTCGGTATACCGAAACATTAGGCCGCCAAAGCCGCATAGGAGGATGAGAATGATTGTATGGGCAAAGCATTTGTTTCGCAACTTCCGCATGATATCAATCTGCTCAGGATAGTCTGCCTTGAGTCTCAGCCACTCCTGACGGAGTTCAGTGAACATTTGTTTGAGAAAGTCTTTAGTAAAGAGCTTCTCGGGAGGAGGAAGCGATTCATCTCTAGCTTTTCGCAGTTTCAGTTGCTTCAGGAAGGCTACAAGCCGGCTGATGATGGTTGGCTCTTTTTTCTTTCGCAAGGGTGCCTTTGGCTCTGTTGGTTTTTCATCTTCCTTTGGTTGTAAACTTCGCTTGCGGAGCTGCTTAAGTGCGTCTGCTTTTTCGATTGACCGCTTTCGTGGTAATTCAGCTTTGTCAGCACTGTGCTGAATGGGTTTCTGACTCTCTACAGAGCTTGGTAGACTATTCTTCCTCTCTAACGGTTGACTCTTCACGTATTCAGCTTGATTTGATTCAGTTTGAATGTCATTCTGTATAGGTATCGAGTTTTCTAAACTCCTCTTACGTTCAGGCATTTGTAAGGTGCCATCTTCCAGCGAATTCTTACGTGATTTTTCATTTCCAGTTTCTGGAGTCCTAGATCTTCGGGCTGGACGGATTGGCGACAAAGAATTATTACGACTCACACTCCTACGAACGGGAACAGGAGGAGGTGGGGGTATAGTCGGCCTGACTACCTCTGGAGATCGTTCTTTCTGGGTCTGATAACGTTTCTTCAGCCCTCCATCATCGGGATGTACGGCTTCCGACTCTGACGACGAAAGAGGGGTAGAAGATTCATACCTTGACGGTTTTACTCTAAGTGGACCATCATTTTTCGTTAGCCTTAAGCTTTGAGCGATCCTCCTACGTTCTTCAGGTCCTGCCGGCAGCTGAATACGGTCACTTAGCTTTCTGTAATTATCAATCAAGCGCTTACGCTCCTCATTGTCCAAATACTGCTTGTAGCGAATCTTATGCTCGCGTTTCTCCTTCTCAAAATGCCTCTTTTCCATCTCGAAGCGCCTTCGTTCCTCCTCGAATCTCCGGAGATTCTGTTCTAAACGACAGATTTTGTCATCCTCCTTTGGGACCTGGCGCATCGGCGAGTCACGATATCTCTGAAGTACCTCAGGACTAGTTGCATAGTGTTCGCCTTCACTAGATTCCTCCTTGTGACGCGGAGATGACAAACTTCGTTTTTCTACCTTCTGCAGTAGCTCGAAGGCTTCTGGCGATGACAGTCTCTCCGCCTGTCGAGGCTGAGAATGACTTCTAGCTGCTGCACTAGCAAACGTCTTGTCACGTCTCCGTAAGATCTTACTCTCATGTGCCGACATTGAGCCGGGTGGCCTTATCTGCATCCTGACAGTCTGAACCGGTTCGAACGTACTACTACTCTCCGACATTTCGTCCGAATACTTTCGTCTCACCGACAGTCCCGGTTCCGGTGTCTTCTCACGTGGCCTTGTCGCTCGTCGTCGACGCCGCATCGCAGCTGAATCCGACGGCTCCTGCCCGTTTTCCATTATTCACACCACCACCACAGTCTTGTTCACACTTTATCTCGTACAACGCCGAATCGGAACGATACTGTCGCAAGAGCGCGTTGTCTATTTATAGTTATCTGCACCGTACGGGTGTCGTTCTACTCATCCGACAATGAATATTAAACCAGATGATCTGTGCCAAATATATATGTATGAATGCGAGGATGTAATTATATCACGTATTGCTCCACATTCCAAGCTAATTGGGAATGTGAGGTTGCCTCTGTTCCAAGGAGTCGTTCCAGGTGTTGATCCACTTAAAATGCCATAAAGTCCAAACGGAAGCGAAAAAGTGGAAATCTATCTACGCAGCTACTAGTCGGTCAGTCGAAAGAAAAATCGCGAAAAATTAAAGAAAATAGAAAGGAAAATGGACGGCAAAAATTATTTGGATACGCGACCGTACCGCTGACCCATCGCTCGAGTCTTCGTCTAGAAATACACTAATGGGAAATTCTCTCGTCTACCATTCGGGTGAATTTTCCGACTCGTCGGCGTCGCTCTTGTATGATGGATGGAAGCAAGAGAAGGGAGCAGTGGACACAGCTGATGGCGGTGTGAAGGTGATTTGAAAATCGCATCATGGTTGGCAGGAATTGGGTGAGCAGATTACGTCACGGATTGAGATTTTTCTCTTGAAGTTAAAGCTTTTCAACGTCTGGTTTGTGTCTGTGATGATTATTTGAAAACACAACGGAAATGCGCCATAGGAAGTTCACGGTGTTTGGCGACGGTTAGTGGGGAGAAGCTCGTTTGAAATTTAAAAAAAAGGAAGAAACGCTTGAGCAACGTAGACGTTTTCAACATGGACAAGAGTTAGACTCATTGAAATAGGGCAACTCCAGTAAGAGCATGTCATATCTGACATTGACGCTTTGAATGGTAGTTGTACTTAGAACGTTTTGTTACACGAGTGGTATAAGTACTGTTTAGAGGTACTTGAAAGGGGAGGAGGGAGCGAGCAAACAGAGCAGATAATTTGATCGCGTTTAACTTGGCAGACGCCAGCTTCGATCTCTGTCCCTGCTCAATCCAAGTTGACACACAGCCTCCGCGTGGCCTCCCCTGGATAGCTAGACTGGCACCCGCCAGGTAGTGAACCAATGTGTGCAGCGACCCGACTCTTGTTCCTGGGGAATGAGGAACCTGGCCCTCCAGGTTTGGGGGTTGCGCTTAGGGTTAACATCCCTACCGCGTAAATCAAAAACTTGTTCAGAAATAACCAATAGCCTCGGATACGTCTAAAAGGAAACCAATTGGGGATCTGTACCTGAAAGGTTAGGTCCCTCAACAGACCAGGTGCAGGCGGACAACTGGCCAACTCTTTGGACTGCTGTAAGGCAGACATTACTGCGCTCCAAGAAATGCGATGACATGGGCCAGGCAAAAAGGAGATGCACAACTGTGATATCTACTACGGAAACTGCTACAGAGAAAATAAACAACGCTTATTCGGATGCAGATTTGTTATTCGAGGCGGATTCAGGAAAAACCTCTTAAGCTTCCAATATGTAAGCGAACGCCTCAAAACTATCCGCATCAAGGCCAATCTCGGCATTGTAAGTTTATTATGTGTCCACGCCCCCACAGAGGAGAAAGATGACCAACATGAAGACGATTTCTAAGGGTAAGGAAGCTATCTTTGAACGGGTCATTGGAAAGCACAGCCTACACAAAACCACGTCAGCAAACGGACTAAGGCTAGTGGACTTTAAGGCGGGACATAAGCTCGTAGTAGCAAGTACACGATTCCCATACCTCAACATCCATAAGAGAACCTGGCGGTCTTTCGATCAATCAACAATCATAATGCGATTGACAGCAGACACTCCTCCAGCATCCTAGATGTCCCGAACCTTTCGAGGAGCCAATATCGACTCCGATCATTACCTTGTTGCAGCCAAGGTACAGATGCGAATTTCTCGGAATCAACGGAGTCGAGTAGGAACAACAAAATTTAACGTCGGAAAGCAGCAGTCGCAGGAGACCGCCAGGACCTTCGCCGATCAAGTCTCCCTCAAGCTCTCTCCAGTCCCGATGCAACCTGTACAAACCATAGAACAGCAATGGAGTCGTTGTCAGAACGCCATCATAAAGGCCGCCTGAGATGTGCTCGGTTTCAGGCCACCACCCTCGAGAAACCCCAGGAGTCACAGTCGATGCTGAAATTGTAGAAGGACCACTTCTGCAGACTCTATAACGGCGATGATAGTCAAAATGCCGCCGTCAGGCAGAACGAACCATTCACAATGGACGAAGACGAAAGAGAATCCCGTCAACCCGACCTAGACGATGTTAAGATAGCGATATCGAAATGTATGTCTTATAAAGCTGCTGGAGCAGACAGGCTCCCCGCGGAACTGTTTAAAGCAACTGGCGATGAGCTGGTCAGGAGCATGCATCAACTCGTCTGTAAGATATAGTCGGAAGAATGTATGCCCGACGAATGGAATCTCAGCATCGTTTGCACGGTCCATAAGAAAGGTGATCCCTATGACTGCGCCGATTACAGAGGGATAATTCTCCTAAACATTGCGTACTGTGTAAGCGCCTGAAACCGTTCGTGGACAATCCGATAGGTTCCTACCAGTGTCGACTCAGGCCAGGAAAATCCACTATCAAATATTTACACTACAGCAGTTCTTGGAACTCTAGGTCGACACGTATCATCTCTAGCTCTCTAGAGACGAGCTATACAGAGCCATGTCATGTTTTAACATTCCTGCCAAACTCGTCAGACTATGCAGGATGACTATGGAGAACTCTCGCTGCTCCATTAAGGTCGGAGGTGAACTAACCGACCCCTTTGATGTTAATAAAGGTTTTAGACAGGGTGACGCACTATCATGTGGTTTCTTTAACATTATTCTTGAAAATATCGTGCGGGACTCTGCGGCCAATACAAGAGGTACGATCTACTTCAAGTCTATACAATTGCTTACCTATGCAGATGACACTGACGTTATCGGACGGACAAAGCGAGACGTCAATGAGGCTTTCGCAAGCATTGAAGCAGAAGCGGCTAAAGTGGGTCTAAGGGTAAATGGAGACAAGACCAAATATATGCTGTCATCAAAGAGAGACGCGCAACACTGACGTCTTTGTCAGAACGTCACCTTCGGCAGCTATATTTTTGAAGTAGTCAAGGACTTCGTCTTCCTTGGCTCGATAGTGACAAGCAGCAACGACACCAGCACTGAGATTAGACGTAGAATAACTCTTGCCAACTGCTGCTTCTTTGGACTCAAAGGGCACCTGAGTAGTGGAGCCCTCTCCACCCTCAACGGGCCATGTAGAGCGAATGGACATGGCGCGCACAGGTGGAAAGGGACCTCAACCAACTGGGCGTGGGGCACTGGGAGCGGCTGGCCAAAGATCGTGCCGGCTGGAGAGGCTTCTTGGTTGAGGCCTTGGTTCACCCCGAACTGTGGCGTCATCTAATTAAGTTAGTAAGTAAGAGGTACTTGAAACATTCCTCTTACTCAAAAATGGGATAAAACGTGAACATTTTCGTGCAATAATTTTGTATGAATTTCGACGTGCTTCTTCTTCTTTGGTGGCGTTAGAGCCCATGAAGGACCAAAGCCAAGCTTCTCTTCAATCACCCATGTTGTGTGTGATTTATTTTTCACACAGGTGAAATGGACCTACAGTTTAATGCGGGGGGTTCTGCCAGTACCCCGTCAAGGAGGTACGCCGCGAAATAAACATTCGATAGCGTTGGTGTAATCGGAGTCCGAACTCGTTCATCTTGCGTTAGAGTCCAACACACCAACTACTGCGCCACGGCGCCCTCGAATTTCGTGCATTAAACCAAAAACAGCACGTCGATGAACTCGCTTCGATTTTCGGTAATGAAGCACCAACTCGAGGCAGTGTCTCGCTGGTTTTCCGAATGCAATCGTGGTCGCACGTCACTACAGGACGAGTTCCATGAAGGTCGTCCAAAATCGCTATGTAGTTGTTGTTCTGCGGGAAAAATCGCCATGTGGTATACTGAGAGATTCGGACAGCATATGCATGAGTGGTGCGATCAGATCCAAGCAGAAATAACAGCGATAACGGAGGCCCTTGCATGGCTTAGGATCAATGCAATATCCGTTAAGGATATTATCATTTGCAGCGGTAATCCACAAATCAAAGACATCTCTTAACTGCCGTCTATCTCTAGACGAGATAGGGGTATTCCAGGAAACTGCCGACGAACTCTTAAAGTTAGGGTCAAGCACACGCAGTCTTCTAACCCTCGAGAATTTAAAGACACCAATAAGGTTGGTAATGCACATGATAAAACTACGAACCATATAGGCTACCAACCTCCAATGGAACGACAGTAACATCGGCTTTATCACTAAACAAATTTGGCCTAAATCAAACTTAGGAGGGACCAGAGACCGTGCGGCAAAGAAAAGGGGAACTTTAAGCACTTTAGTGGTTATCATTACAGGCCACTGCGCCATAGGAAAACATGTCGTCTAACTAGGGCTACCTGCCAATGACTTCTGCCGTGGCTGCATGGATGAGGACGAAGAAGATTCAATTCACCACCTCTTCTGCTCATGTCCCTCTTTGGCGAATAGCAGGAGGATCTACCTTGGCGCGCCCTTCTACGATAGATTAAGTGAGCCTCTTCTTCTTCTTAAGGGGCGCTACAGTTCGGGGTGAACTTGGGCCTCAACCAACGGAATAACGTAACCTCTAAAAAAAATCCTTTATATTACCACAAGAGCTGCAAGTATTTGCTAGACTAGCTCGACTAGTTAACAGTTGGCTGAATATCATTTACCTATACCCCGCTTTGACGTTTCACTCCCAGAATTTTTCCTTCTTAGGTGACGCTACAGTTCGGTGTGAACCTGGGCCTTAACCGACAAGCTTCTCCAGTTGGCACGGTTTTTTGCCGGCTGTTTGCAGCGACGCACTCCCAGTTGGTTAAGGTCCCCTTCCATCTGTGTGCGCCACAAATTCAGTCGTCCTCTGCTATGTCGTCTCTTGGTGTTGGACTCGAAGATTTTTCGGACCGGAGCTGTGTTATCCAGTCGCTCTACATGGCCTGGTTATCATATACGTTTAATCCGAAGACGTCGTACTAGGCCGAGGTCGCTAGACACTCCGTACAATTCGTCATTGTGTCTTCTCCTTCACTCTCCGTTTATACAAACGGGATCATAGATTAAACGCAGGATATTCCTCTCGAAACTACCAAGGACCTTCTCATCCGCCCTTGCCTCTGCGCCATAGAGGAGGGCCGGGATGATTAAGGTTTTATATAGCGTAACATTGGTCTTTCGAGAGAGGACTCTATTCCTCAATTGCCTCTTGAGTCCAAAGAAGCAACGATTGTCAAGAGTGATCCTGCGTTTGATCTAAACACTGGTATTGTTGTCACTGGTCATTAGTGAGCCAAATTAGATGAATTCCTTGACCACTTCGAAATTGTAGCTCCCACGTTCCGGCCAAGACGTCGCGTCGGTGTTGTGCGTCTTTGTTGGATGACATCATATATTTCGCTTTACTCCGAAAACCGAAAGACCTATTTTGTCCGCTTCTGCCTTAATGCTCTCAAACGCTTCATTGACGTCCCGCTGTGTTTGTCCAATTACGTCAATGTCATCCGCGTACGCAAGCAGTTGCGCAGACTTGAAATAGATCGTACCTCTTGTGTTGGCCAGTGAGTCTTGTATGATATTTTCAAGAACGATGTTTGAAAATGACAGCGCGTCAGCTTGTCTAAAACCTTTTTTAACACCAAAGGTCTCGGCTAACGAGGATCCTCCACTGTCGTCCTGCATAATCTGACTCCTATCACACTGCAGGTAATAATGAGCAGGATACAGAGAAAACGTGATTGCTCCCTGCACGAGCGTAGATGTGTCTCATGAAATATTCGTTGACATGCTATGTACCAGGAATTCCGCACTTTAAAATTGTCATCTTAAAGCCACCAGTCTCCCACACTTATTTAAATCATTTGCGACAACAAGTCGTAAAAGACGTCTCTTTGTCGTGATATTTCCACAAAATACTGCTAATGAGGAATGCAAACGATTTTGAAAACAAGAAAATACGGAATTTCATTCCACATTCCATTTAAATTTAATTTTGCAAAAGAAAGGAAAAATGCAACAACACCTGTCACTAATCTGAAAGCAGTTAAGTCAAGTTTTATAACTTCCATACCGCTATTTTGACATATGTCACTTACGAAAATTCCGAAATCACTTGCATATGATCCCGAACAACTATTTTAGGACTAGCACCTTCTACAAAGATCACAACACGACTTACAGCCTTCAAAAATAGATCGGACAGTCAAAAATCCATTGAGAATGACAAGTGGGCAAGTGATAACGACACATTTCAACTCTGAAACTCACAAATCAAATTAACAGTTTTAAGATGTCGCGAGAACACCAACTAGACCATCAAGCCCCCCTGACCATGACGACAATAGTCACGGAAAAGTTACAAGCTAATCCCAGATGTGACGTCATTTTGTTTTTCTTTTCGAAATAATTTTCTTTAATTTATTGATATCAGATGGTCGATGGGATGACTATTTGCTAAACTCATAAATTCATTATCTATTTCTATCTAACTATCTCGGTTTTTTTCTGTTGAAAATATTTTCCCGAATTTATTTTTGTATCTAACGCAGAAAACACACACTCACAGGCACATACCACTGGGGATAAATAAATAAAATTAAGATTTATGTGGAGTAAGTGGTTAGGTTAATTAAAAAACAGATTTTGAAAAACGTTCTCTGGCAAATTGGTGGATGTGGGGACTTAAAAATATCGACTGTATCTGATTTATTTGTTTTCTTTTGACGCGGAAGAGGAACAGAAGATATTTCGAGAACTCTTTAGGGGTCAAGTCTGGCAATGCGACCTTAGAGGCTTTGTATTCAATGTGATTGGCTACTCGGGCACTCAGTCCGCCTCAGTCTATTTCAAAATGGTAATTTTTTTTTTGCTATGACCTATCCGATGGCAGGGTGGGGGGGGGGGGGGACGAGCCAACAGAGCAAAGAAGTTGATCGCGTTTAACTTGGCAGACGCCAGCTTCGATCTCTGTCCCTGCTCAATCCAAGTTGACACACAGCCTCCGCGTGGCCTCCCCTGGATAGCTATACTGGCACCCGCCAGGTAGTGAACCAATGTGTGCAGCGACCCGACCCTTGTTCCTGGGGAAAAAGGAACCTGGCCCTCCAGGTTGGGGGTTGCGCTTAGGGTTAACATAACTACCGCGTAAATCACAAACTTGTTCAGAAACAACCAATAGCCTCGGATACGGACGGATTACATGTTGACGACCCCCGCAATCATCAAAAAGGAAACGAATTTCGGATCTGCACCTGAAACGTTAGGTCCCTCAACTGACCAGGTGCAGCCGAACAACTGGTCAACTCTTTGGACTGCTATAAGGCATACATTACCGCGCTCCAAGAAGTGCCAGGCAACAAGCGGATGGAAAACTGTGATATATACTACGGAAACTGCTACAGAGAAAATAAACAACGCTTATTCGGACGCGGATTTGCCATTCGTGGCAGCCTCAGGAAAAAAGTCTTAAGCTTCCAGTATGTAAGCGAACGCCTCATAATTAACCGCATCATGGCCAATCTCGGCAATATAAGCTTATTATGTGTCCACGCCCCCACAGAGGAGAAAGATGACCGAAGTAGCCCAATGTTCCAGCTATGACACCAAAATTGTTCTAGGAGATTTCAGTGCGAAGCTGGGTAAGGAAGCTATCTTTGAACGAGTCACAGGAAAGCACAGCCTACACAGCACCACGTCAGAAAACGGACTAAGGCTAGTGGACTTCATGGCGGGACACAATCTCCTAGTAGCAAGTACACGATTGCAACGCCTCAACATTCATAAGGGGACCTGGCGTCTTTCGATCAATCGACAATCAATCAAATTGGTCACATTGCGATCAACGGAAGACACTCCACCAGCATTCTAGATGTCCGAACCATTCGAGGAGCCAACATCGACTCGGGTCATTACCTTGTCGCAGCCAAGGTACGGATGCGATTTTCTCGGAATCAACGGAGTCGAGTAAGAACACCAAAATTTAACGTCCGAAAGCTGCAATCGCAGGAGACCGCCAGGAACTTCGCCGATCAAGTCTACCTCAAGTTCTCTCAAGTCCCGATGCAATCTACAGAAACCATTGAACAGCAATGGAGTCGTTGTCAAAACGCCATTATAGAGGCCGCCTCAGATGTACTCGGTTTCAAGCCACCACCGTCGAGGAAACCCTGGTTTGATGATGAGTGCAGACAGGCCCATGTAGAGAAACGGAATGCATACATGGCGACATTGCACAGAAAAGGATAGAGGAGCATCCGCTTCTGAGAAGAAAAAAGAAGGAGCAAGAGAAGCGCGAGATCGAGGAGATAGAGAGACGCTACGGCAGGAACGATGTACGTCCTCTGAAGCCGATGACACGGGATCGAATCCCGACACAGCCATGTCATCGAACGTGATTTTCACGGTGTTTCTCCTCAGCGGGGTTCTGACAAAACCCCCTGTAGTAAAATTGTTATGAAAAGCTTCTCGAAATTCGCCGTTCGGAACCGGCAATAAACTGTAGGTCCCTTTCACCCATGGGAAAAATGAAATCACACACAACATGGGTGATTGGGAGAAGCTCGGCTCAGGTTCTTCATGGACTGTAACGCCAACATACATACTTACATTCGCGAAGGCAAGGCAACTTGGTCTTGGTAACCGTCAAGGATGGAAGGCAGGTATAGCTCCGGCTTAGATTATTATTATTTTTTGAAATTGAGGACGCTACCAACAATGTCATTAGGTGATGTATCACCTTTGGCAAAATTGCAATATTTTTTTAAACATTCTTCTGACCAGTCGTACGTATCTGGATCATTTTTAAATAGTTCAAATTAGCGCGTATTGAAAATGATATCTCGGAATGCAAACAACACCTACGCGGTTATTTACCTAACGTAGGATACTGCATACTGCGACGAGATCAGTTTATAAATAAACTTATTTTGCTTTTAACCTTTTATTTTTATTATTTTTGTGCAATTATGTCTAAAGCAATTTTTGGCAAGGAGATTGACTGTCGCACGTAGGAGACATATTGGATATATTAAGCAAGTATCTGGAGCGCCTACTAGCCGATCTGACGAGGAGCGTCTCCACTTTCTTAATACAGGTGATAATGTAGGAGCTGAGATGATCCCTTCAGCAGCTATCATTTCACTGTGAGGGATACGTTTCCTAAGTTGGCAAAGGGGCAACTCACTCACATAACATGTGCTCTGCAGTTTCTTCAACCTCAAGACAGAGTCGAAGCTCAGTTTCAGAGCAGAAGTTAATTTTGTTGAGATGATATCTCAGACTACAGTGTCCTGTGAGGTAGCTGACCAGTCTTCTGATATCGGAGTCCTTGAACGGTATTCCAGGAGTTGCGATTTTTTCCATTTGTCAGAGAAAAACTTAATCTTAGACTTAGGAATGCCGCAGAAAGCCTCGGCACTTATATACCTTTCGTTGGAACCTTTCCTAGCAAATTGGTCGGCGATTTCATTGCCCTTAATGCCTTTGTGCCCTTGTACCCAATAGAGAGACCTTATTTCTTTTGGCTAAGTCCTGTAGGTCATCATGTTATTCCTTAACAGACTTTGGGTTCAGGCTATACTAGCTTAACGTTTTGAGCGGTTCTTGACCATCAGAGAATATATTGTTGCGGACATGAACCGACGGTTGAGTTCGAATTTCGCTGTCAAAGTTTGACATGCGCTGAGGCAGCTAAAGAGAAAATGGTGGTAACTTTAAGCGGCATACTGCTGAATGTTAATGTCAGAACACGGAGTATTCTAAAGATTTCTGACACAAAGAAGGGGAACGTTCGATATATTGGACCGAGGGCTATATAAGCGTGAACAGTCGCCCTCGGGGGCATCCAGTATTCATCCAATATTCAGTGTTCATGTGATCAGCCGGTAATCCAGTGTGAAAGTAATCAAGCCATCTAGAGACAAAGGTTGTAATAAAGGTGACTTAACAAATAAACAGTTGTAGTTTATCGCAATCCTGTGGTCGAACCCTATTCTGGACTCGTATTAGCATTTTGTAAGAATATTGATGGTTACTCCTCTTATGCCAGTGTCTAGGTTGAGGATGACGCACGTCAGGATGGCGTATAATTCGGCCTGGAAGACAATAGGACTCATTCCTATAGATTTTCCGATTTGGTCCAAAGATGAGGGTGCTAACGTCAAAAACCATCTTGGAGCCATTAGTGTATCGCCCATGGCCTTTGACGTTGAGCAAGGGATCAATGATTTCTTAAGCTGCGCGGTTTAGGATCAACATGTCATCATATCCAGCTAAGGAAGATGTTGCAGGATGGACATACATATGACGCATTGGTCGACATGGTAGACCTATTCTCAAGCGAAGAATTCTGATTGCACTACGTAGTGCAATTTTTTCATAAAAATCAGTGCTTCTTGAGCTGCCGTGTGGCAGATTGCCATAGCGCCTGTAATGCCGGGACACGCTAGTCTCGGTGCTAAAAAGTCTGCCAGAGAGGCTATTTGTACTACCACCAATGTTATTTGTGACGCTCGTTTGATCGTCACTTAGGCTTCATTATGACGTATGCTATGATGGTAATGATAGCGCAGCCAAAGTAGCCGATTTCTTTCTAATAAGACACAACCCGGACTAAATTTACGAAAAGCTCCAGAGACTACCATATAACTAACGTGCAATTTTGTTCGTTAATTGTTCTCTATACCTCTTTTCCTCAACCAAATTTGGGAAATTCGATTTGGATCCTCTTATACTACCGTGTCTAGTAAGCTTTGCGCGCAGATGGATTTTGGAAATGGCTTTTACTTTTTTCCCCAGTAATTACTCTTTACGTGGAATGTTAAACAGACCATTTGCATCCGTACAATTTGCGGACGCCCTAGACCGCTATAAAGCGGACTTAACCGAGAAACTGCGACAACTACTACGGCAACTATTATAGGGAGAGAGGATGCGAATTTGTTGTTCCAGGTGGACTAAGTCAAGGAGTCATAATTTTTCGGCATGTGAGCGAGCGCCTCAAAACCTTCCGTTTCAAAGCTAAATTCTCTAACATGAGCTTGGTCGGCGTCCACGCCCCCCACGTAAGATGAGTTATACGAACTTCCCTGATCTTGGTAAGGGGCGAAATTTCCTTCTAGCCAGTACGCGTTTCTCGCACCTCGATGTACATAAAGGCACCTGGCAGTCGCCATATCAGTCAATCACTACCCAGATTGATCATATCGCGGTCGGAGTCAGTCACTCTCCTCCACTATTCTTAATGTTCGCACTCTTCGAGGGGTTAACATCGACTCGGACCACTATCTTGTAGTAGCCAAGATGCGCCTACGGATATCACGAACGCAGCGTAGTAGAGTAAGAATACAAAGTTATGACGTCGGAAAGCTACTATCGCCAGAAACCGCTCGTGCTTTTACCGATCGCGTCTCCCTGAAGCTCTCTCATACACCTCAACCGTTCACCCAGTCAATCAGTGGGACCTTTGCAAAAAAGTCCTAAAAAGCACTGCATCTAAAGTTTCGGACATCAAGGCTCAACCACGAAAAAACACCTGGTTCCATGACGAGCGCCGGAGAATTCACATAGCGAAGCAGGAGGTATATAAAACCTCGATGCATAAAACAACAAGAGCAACTCGTGAGCTCTTCAAGATAAAAAGGAGGAAAGGGCCTAAGTTTCTCAGGAAAAAGAGGAGAGAAGAAGAGAGAGAGGGAGATAAAGCGAACATACCAGGGTTTAGAACCAGAACGGAAGCCTGTAGGGAGGACAACGAACACCTAGCAGTAGAATCGCAGTTTAATGACGAATATTGCAGAGAATTCCGTCCCCCTGACCTCGACGAAGTTAAGATCGCCATATTGTCACTCCAGCCAAATAAGTCCGCTACCCCAGACGGACTGTCTGATGAGCTCTCCAAAGCAGCTGGAGGTGACCTGATTAGGAGCACGCATAAGCTCGTCTGTAAAATATATTCAAAGGAAAGCCTGCCCGAGGAATGGAATCTCAGCATCGTTTGCTCGATCCAGAAGATAGGAGACATTTTGATTGCGCCAACTACAGAGGAATAAGTCTCCTTAACATCGCCTCCAAATTCTTCTCTGCTTTTTTGTGTGAAAGCCTGAAGCCTTGTGTAAATAAGCTGATATGTCCTTATCAGTGCAGATTCAGGCCAGGGAAGTCCACCATCGACCAAATTTTCACACTACGGTAGATACTGGACAAAACCAATGAATTTCGGTCGACAATTTATTGACTTCAAGGCCGCGTACGAAAGAGTAATTAGAGACGAGCTATACAACGCCATGTCAAACATTGATATCCCTGCTAAACTCGTCAGATTATGCAGGATGACTTTGGGGAGTGCTCGTTGCCACATCCGAATCGATGCAGACCTGACCGTTAGTTTTGATATCAAAAAAGAATTTAAGCAAGGCGATGTGCCGTCGTGTGATTCCTTCAACATAGTATTAGGAACGATTGTGCAAAAATCACTGGCCAACATCAGAGGCACAGCTTATTTCAAATCCTCACAACTCCTCGCATACCGATGACATTGACAATGGGCGTTTACGAGTATTGAGGCGGAGGCAATTGAGAGTCCAGTGTGTTGACCATTACGCCATGGAGCTGACTCGTAAATGACTTTCTGGCATGGTTGCATGTATGTAGTTGAGATATTTTCGTTTTGTTTGATGGATTGATCCAAAGTGTGTTAGCTGTTAATAAGTGTGTCGCTACAACACACTTAAGGTTTCATTAGAGTTTGTATTCAAGACACGCAATAGAACGTGTTATAGTTTTAACACGAATAAGTGTCTCACTTTCATAGATCAAACGTGTTAAGTGACAAAAAAAAGTGTCGAATGACACACTTGCTGCATGTTGTTTAACACACTAGCATCTGTGGTGTCCTGACACGGGATCTAATCCCGACAACGATCATGTTATCGAACGTGTTTTTCATGGTGCTTCTCCTCACCGGGATTCTGACCAAATCCCCTATTGTACAGTTGTCATGAAAGGCTTCTCAAAATACGCCGTTCGTAATCGGCAATAAACTGTATGTAGGTCCCTTTAGCACGGATGATTCAGAGAAGATCGGACTCAGGACAAGATAAAACGCATTACTACTAGAGATGAGACTTGGATTTATGCTAACGATTTGGAGACAGTCGATCGGGTGAATATCGTGTTAAACATGAGGCACATCAAAAAACCGTGTCAAAGTCGCTCACAAATCAAGGTCGTGCTGACTGTTTTCTTCGATTGTCGTGGCGTTCTGCATTTTGAGTTCCTTCCGCCCCGGGTCGAACTGACAGCAAAAAATATTATTTGAGCGTTATGCATCGCTTTCCGGAATTGTGATGAGACAACTCTTAGTTTTGCACCCTCTCACACTGCAATGATTCTTCGTGACTCTTTCGCAAAAAAACTCGATCCATATCGCTCCACAACCGTCGTATTCACCTGACTTGGCACCAAGCGACTACTGGCTATTCAACAAACTCAAAATGCTACTCCGGGGACGCCGTTTCGAGTCGATAAAGGAGATACAAACCGCATCGAAGAGAGAGTTGAAGGCCATCCCAGAAATCGACTTTAGCAATTGTTGAAGACAAAGCAATAAAACGAAATGCAGATAATCGAAGAATACAATAGAACGAACCAGGTGAAATGCTGATGGACCAATGCCAGGCTGCAAACCTTGTTTGTTTATAAAAAACAGACTTCGCTAAAAGCCGTATGAGCTATTGCCCCACAATCCAAGCAAAATTCAAAAATAACGCCGAAGATCCATGACTTCTACACGCTCCTTGCCCTCCAGTACCCGAATGATGACACACAAGACCCAGCGACTATCGATCAACACGTTATTTTCGCTTGGGCGTGAAATCACTGTTTGGGAATAATATTTTCTATAATTTGTCATAAGGCGGCTTGCATCCATATGGTGATCTGATTGGCTGCGAATGACATGGCAATCAAACAGCGAGGATCACTTGTTAATTTGGCCTCTGCCTCGGTAATCGTGACCTAAAATCACCCAATCACATCAGCACATCAATCGTTTGTTTATTCTCCCACCAGATCTTGTGCAAACAAACCATGTTCATGAGTACATTAATGGCCCATTACCCCTGGTCCAACTGTCGCTCTGACAGTTGCCCCCGTAAAGCAACAACAAAGAGGAAAGTTTTACCAAGTGCCCGAAATCAAATAAACATTAATCGCACATCCATCCGTTCTATCCGATAACTAAAACGATCTAAAGCAGTACAAACACGCATCTCATGATCGCCTCTCTCGGTGGCCAACGGTGGCTATGTTTGATCATCATCGATCAAATCGGCTGATGAAAGGTTCGATCATTACCACTCGAAACCATAAATATCTGGATTTTGCTTAAAATCTAATTTCCGATTCGTATTCGTGAAATGGGAAACAATTCGACACCACCCTGGGGTGGGCAGGGTTATTGATGCTTGCCGAGCTTGTCGAGCACTCTATGCCGTCATGGAACTCTAATGCACTTCTCATGATCACTTGGCGATCTTGCGATATTTTCAGAGTAAACGATGACGTCTATTCGGAACACTGCGCTGGGGGCGACGGTATCGCGTGCTGTCAGTACGTGGAAATTGAGTTGAGTTTTTTCGCGCGCGCTATTTGTTTCCACACGGGAATTGTTATTGTTTGGCACGGATCCGTAAATAAACATCGAATGCAGAGGAAATAAATATCGGATTGGGCATATTGGAAAATGCATTTCGTAGGTGGAATCAAATGAAAAGCAATTTGCATGACCGCAAATGGTTTGGGATAGGCGAACGGATTTTTCCATCCGTATCTTTGCACGGTTGAGTACGGTTGAGTGCCAATTGTTCTGGAATGGGGTACTGGTTGAAAATGTATTTCAAGCTGACGCAGTGTGCGGAGAGTGACAATGAAACGTCATGCTGTTGAGACTTGCCGAAAGGAAATCACAATTAACAGAGATGTAGTGACGCTAATATGACAGCAGAAGGGAGTCTATTCGCTAAGTGCTTCCACGTCTAGACGTTCTGTTTCAAAACCGGTGAAACGAATAGATTCTTTGAAGGCTTTCAAGCACTAGTCAAAACTCATTGTTTGAAACAAGAATACGAACACCTGTATAATGACAGCTCTTTTGTTTTGTTGTTTGGAATTTAAGAGTGCGCAAAATGGGTTTGTGGACAAACAATTACATAGTACGTGACAGCTGAACAGACAACTGAGTAGATCACGAGCTGAGAAAATGCTACTAGTATGACATCTTAACAGGGGGGAGGGAGCGAGCAAACAGAGCAAAGAAGTTGATCGCATTTAACATGACAAACGCCAGCTTCGATCTCTGTCCCTGCTCGATCCAAGTTGACACACAGCCTCCGCGTGGCCCCCCTGGATAGCTGTCCTGACCAGATAGTGAACCAATATATGCAGCGACCCAACCCATTGTTCCTGGGGAAAGAGAAACCTGGCCCTCCAGGTTGGGGGTTGTGCTTTAGGGTAACATCCCTATTACGTAAAAACCCACTTGTTCCGAAACAACCACAAGCCTCGTATACGGACGGATAAAATGCTGACGACCCCTGCAAACGACTAACGGACTTGAGAGTCTGCACCTGAAATATTAGGTCCCTTAACAGACCGGGTGCAGGCGATCAATTGGAGCAAACCCTCAACTGCTATAAGGCAGATATAATCGCACTCCGAGAAGTGCAATGGGATGGACCAGGCAAAAGACGGATGAAAAACTGCGACATCTACTACGGGAACTGCTACAAGGAGAACAAACAGCGCCTATTCGGGTGCGGATTTGTTATTCGAGGAAGACTCCGACAAAAAGTCCTAAGCTTTCGGTGTGTAAGCGAACGCCTCATTACAATCCGCATCAAAGCTAAATTTGGAAACATTAGCTTAATATGCACTTACGCCCCAAAGTAGAATTCTACTATAGCCTAGACAGAACCTATGCCCAATGTTCCAGCTACGACACAGAAATAGTCCTAGGAGATTTTAATGTAAAACTGGTCAAAGAGGACGTATTTGAGTCGATCATAGGATTGCATAGCCTCCATAACACCACATCCGACAACGGGCTTTTAGTCTAATCGATTTCCTTACGGGGCGTAACCCCCTTGTAGCAAGCACATTACCTGGCGGTCTTTTGATCAATCGACCACCATCTAGATTGATCACCTTGCGATCGACGCCAGACACTCCTCTCGACGTACGAACCTTCCGAGGGACCAACATCGACACGGACCACTACCTTGTTGTAGCCGAATGAGGACAACAAGAATGCTTAGGAGTCGAGCAGGACAACGTAAGTTTGACGTCGGAAAGCTACAATCGCAAGAGACTGCCAGAATCTTTGCCGATCGTGTCTCCTCCAATCTCTCTCAAAATCCACCCACAGCAGCATAAACAATAGAGCAGGAATGGGCGCATTGCCAGAGCGCCGTCAAAGACGCAGCCTCAGAGGTGCTGGGTTTCAAACCGCCACCCCCTAGAAACCCCTGGTTCGATGAACAATGGGAATAAGCCCATGAGGCAAAACAAGAGGTATATAAAGCCATGCTGCAACGACGGACGAGAGCTGCTCGCGAAATCTATGAGCAGAAGAGAAGAGAGGAATACACGCTTCTCAGTAGAAAGAAGAGAGAACACGGAAAGCGTGAGATGGAGGAGATGGAGAGATGCTTCCGCAGGAATAACGCCCGCAAGTTTTACAATAAGGTAAAACGAACATGCCATGGCTACAAGCCAGAGCGGCGGCCTGCAGGGATGAAAATGGAGAACTGGTAGTAGAGTCACAGTCGATGCTCAGGATTCGGAAAGACCACTTCTGCAGACTGTATAACGGCGATGACAGGCAGAACGATCCGTTCATAATGGACGACGATGTAAGAGAATTCCATCCACCCGAGCTAGACGAAATCAAAATAGCGATATCGAGACTTAAGTCTAATAAAGCCGCGGGCGCAGACGGCCTGTATGCTGAGCTTCTTAAGGCGGCTGGAGACGAGCTGGTAAGGTGCATGCACCATCTCATTTGCAAGGTATGGTCGGAGGAAAGCATGTCCGAAGAATAGAATCTTAGCATCGTTTGCCCGGTCCATAACAATGGAGACCCATATAACTGCGCCAACTATAGGGGAATAGGTCTCCTTATCATCGCAAGCGAATCCACACAGCAACCTGGCGATCTCCGGACGGTCGAACCGCCAACCAAATCGACCATGTGCTCATTGACGCAAGGCACGCGCAAACATCCTGGATGTGCGAACATTCAGAGGGGCAAATGTCGACTCTGACCACTTCCTCGTAGCAGCAAGATTCAGAGCTCGACTGTCCAATGTCAGAAAGCTGCACCAGCCCATCAGGAGGAGGTTCGACATTGGGCGCCTGAGCGCACCGGAGGTTGCCGGTGGTAGCCTCCACGATTCAAAGCAGCCTTGATAATCTTCACTCGTTCAGAACCATAGTTGCAGCTCCTTTGACCTTTTCCACACCACCTTAATGAGTTCTCTTGAGGTGTGACTTCATCTTGGCAAACAAAATAAAAAAGTCGCAGGGGTCAATGTCGAGGCTACTTACTTACTTACTTAGGTGACGCTACATATCGGGGTGAACCTGGGCCTCAACCAAAAGGCCTTTCCAGTTAGCACGATCTTTTGCTAGCTATTTTCAGTGTCGCACGCCCAGATGGTTAAGGTCCCCTTCCACCTGTGTGCGCTACCTTAGACAGGGTCGTCCTCTGCAAGGTCGTCCTTTGAGGTTGGAGTCGAAGACTCTTCGGGCCGAAGTTGTGCTGTCTATTCGCTCTGAACCCGTAGACGCCGATTTCGCTGTACAACCCGTACAGTTCTTGGTTGAATCTTCTCCTCCACTCTCCGTCAACATAAACGGGACCGAAGCATATACGCAGAATTTTCCTCTCGAAACGATCAAGGGCCTCTTCATACATTTTTAATAGGGTCCAAGCCTCTGCGCCGCAGAGGAGGACCGTGTTGACTAAGGTTTTATAGAGGGTCACCTTAGTTTTCCGAGAGAGGAAGAAACAGCGGTTGGCAAGAGTTATTCTGCGTCTAATCTCAGCGGTGGTGTCGTTGGCGTTTGCTACCAGTGAGCCAAGGTAGACGAAATCCTAGACCACATCAAAGTTGTAGCTGCCAATAGTGGTGTTCTGGCCAAGAAGTGTTGTGTGTCTTTCTTTGACGACAGCATATATTTGCTTTTGCCCTAATTTACCTTCAGACCCACATTAGCGGCTTCTGCTTCAATGCTCACAAAAGCTTCATTGACGTCTTGCTGCGTTATCCGGATCACGTCAATGTCATCAGCTTATGCGGACAGTTGGGCAGATTTGAGGTAGATAGTGCCTCTTGTATTGGCCAGTGAGTTCCACATGATATTTTCGAGAATGATATTGAAAAAATCACATGACAGTGCGCCGCTCTGTATGAATCCTTTTTTGACATCGAAGGTCTCGATTAGCTCTTTACCAACCTTAATGAAGCAGCGAGAATGCTCCATTATGATCCTGCACAACCTGACGAGTTTGGCAGGCATGTCAAAACATAACATGGCTCTATATAGCTTGTCCCTATAGATCTGCAAGGGTCGCAGTGCCGTATTGCTATTGATAGCACTAGCCCTATATAGCTTGTCCCTATAGACACTGTCATATCTTCTTCCTTTTGGTGGCGTTACAGCCCGTGAAGGACCAGAGCCAAACTTCTCTTCAGTCACCTAAGTTGTGTGTTATTTATTTTTCACACAAGTGAAAGGGACCGATTACGAACGCCAGCGTTCGTTGGCGTTGGTGTTATCGGGATCCGAACTCGCTCATCGTGCGTCAGAGTTCAACACACTAACTACTGCGCCACGGCGCCCTCCGACACTGTCATATGCGGTTTTAAAATCGACGAAAAGACCTATTCCCCTATAGTCGGCGCAGTCAAAGGGGTCTCCCCTTTTATGATGTCGACGGACTAACAAAGGCCTCATAGGGGTAGCATCTATCCGAAGGATGCTGGCGTGTTAAAAACCGAGAAGAGCCACCGCAGACAAACACCTTGCGGCACTGTTAGTAAGACCCATCTCCACCTCACCGTGGTGCCATCTGCAGATTTCCTCTGAGAATTACATACGGGGAAGGGCGAGTGGCGAGTTTCTGCGCAAACAAAAAAAAAAAAAAAAAACAGGTTTAGTCAGCTGGACTACGGCCTAGTAAGCCGGATTTAACGGACGGACTATATGTTGACGAACCCCGCAATGTCGAGGCTATAGGGCTTAAAACTCTTGCACAATCAACGAGTAATGAACCGGCCCATTGTCGTGGTGCAAGATTCGGCTCTTCTTGGTCGGTTCGGGTCGCACACGGAAAGCACGTGCTCCCAGTCTTTTCAGGATGCCAACATAGAACTGTGTAGTCACTGTCTGGTCGGTAGCAATATATTTGCGATGAATGATGCCGCAAAGGGGAGCTCCTTCACGTGGATTATTTTCTACTGATTCACGGCCCATCTTGAACCGCTTTATCCCATTCAAACATACGTGTTTTCGACTTACGTGTACATTCGTCTCCATACACCACCTGCAATTTTCGGATGATTTCCGAAGTTTTTTCATCCGGTTTCACTCAAAATTGAACCACAACACGTAGCTTGTATTAGAGGCACTAATTTTTACGATGACTCTAAAAAGCCTTTTTCGAAAAATACGCAAAACACAAAAACAAAACGTGTTGTCGACTTTAGCCGTGGATGAAAACTGAAAGGAAGGAACCCACTTTCTAGACAGATGTTGACGAACGAAACAGTATTAATGTTCCCGAGTTATGACTAAGTTCCGGGAAGATAAATGCCACTCCTTGTATAATGGAAACGTCCCTTTGTACCTAAGTGGCATTAACAAACTTTCAAGCTAAAGTATTCAACAGGCACTTTCCTGTGCCTTATTTGGTCAACTCTATATAATGCAGTATTCGCCCAAAATTTACTTTTGAGTCACTCACCAAATGTACATCAAAATCGAATGCTTGAGCATCTACAAATGATGTTATCCGAACTTATTTTGTTTTCGACCCGTCAGAGTCAGAAAATGCCCAATCAGCCACATCAGGAAGTCATACATAATCCCAAACATGATTTTCTCTGCCAGACAGTACATAATCCTGATGTTGTTAGCATTCGAAAACAAATATACAAAATCTACCCTAAAACACTGTACTGTGTTTCGAGAACAACTTCCGTCGATCAACAACACCAACCTCGCTTCGAGGTCCATATTTATATTCAAAAGCTAAAAATCGAAGGAAAGGAAAGAAAAATAAAAGGAAAAAACCAGATACAATCCCTGTCAAATGGTCATAAATACATTTCCCAATCATGTCCGCAATCAAGCTGTTAGAGACACACGCTTTCCATTTTCATCGGAATTTTCACCGAGTGGGCGAAACGCGATGATTATCCTCTTCAACCAAGTCGGCTGAAGTTGTCTCATGTCTCATTCAAGTTCATATTCGTCTGTCATAACCCTCCCAATGTCTTGATTGTGATAGTATCGAAATAAAAGGGAAAGTTTTGAGCACAACCGTCCTATTTTTAAAATTGACAAAACCACGACAAGCAAAGTGGTGCTAGATGTTAAGCCCATTTCTCGCACCCAGTTTAACCTTCAAGAGTTACATATTCAGACGAAAATACGTGGTGGACATCACGCAGTCGAAAATGTCGCTATTTACCCACAGAACGACTGTTTCTAACGACCACACAATAGTGTCCCTTGCCTCCTCACTATCTATCTATTTCGCACGACAAGAATCCATCTATCGTGGGCGATATTGTCAGACTTGTTGTGACAAACGTCTCTCGATCGTTGTTTATTTAAAAATAGCCGAAACTATTTTTATCTAGAAATTTAAGTATCTTTTGGCACACCTGCACTTACCGATGGTCGTATAGATAGTCCCACAATAAAACATGGCATTCCAAAATGTCCACGGATTTTCAAAAGTCTCCAACTCTTCGAGAGTTTTGTTAGTGTTGATCAGTGTTTTTAGCGCGTCCTTGTGATCGCGCAGCGTCAAGATCAGTTTGCCATTGAACTCATCCGTTCGATACTGAAAACAATCCAAAATAATCCAAAATGTTTGAATGCATTCATGAGTACATGTAAGTGTATTTAGTAACCATGATTACCTTGAAAAGTTCGTGATCCTCGGCGAGATCATGTATGGCTTTAAGGAAGTTCATCTGTGCCCGATGGATGTCTAGGAATTCTTGTTTTGCGTGTCTTTCTGCGGATTACAGACAAACAATTAATTTGTTATAAAAGCGATTAAGTCCATGCGTCGCCTAATATCTTACAAACAAATTAATTGTTAACAAAAAAAAAAAAAACAAATAAACACGTTCACAATCCTGGGACAGTAAATCACTTTGGCTATAAAAGTGGCGGCAATCTTTTTTTGGTTGTCGTTCGAATTGCCTTGAGGGAACCATTGAATCAAGGTAATAGGACCTTGAAGTAAGGCGTACTTTTATGGGGCTTTTTAGGAGCTTAAACGAAATTAGTTCAAGGGGACTGTTTAAGGAAACAAAGTCAAGTCAATAGCGTCAACAAATGTTTACTACCAAATTTGGTCAAAAAGTGAAATTTTGAACAAACATTTTCGAACATTTTTAACCTCCCAGTAGGAAGTTATTGAAATGACGCCGATTTAGCGAAAACCAAATGTTGTTGTAGGGGAGGAGGGAGCGAGCAAACAGAGCAACGAAGTTGATCGCGTTTACCATGGCAAAAGTCAGCTTCGATCTCTGTTCCTGCTCAATCCAATTTGACGTCAAAATGGAAACGAATTCCGGATCTGCACCTGGAACGTCAGGTCCCTCAACAGACTAGGTGAAGGCGGACAACTGGTCAACTCTTTGGACTGCCATAAGGTAGACATTACCGCGCTCCAAGAAGTGCGATGGGATGGGCCAGGCAACAAGCGGATGAAAAACTGTGATATCTACTACGGAAACTGCTACAGAGAGATTAAACAACGCTTTTATCGGATGCGGATTTGTTATTCGAGGCAGACTCAGGAAAAAAGTCTTAAGCTTCCAGTATGTAAGCGAACGCCTCATAGCTATTCGTATCAAGGCCAATCTCACCAATATAAGCTTAACGCCACCACAGAGGAGAAAGACGACCGACATAAAGACGACTTCTATGATCTCCTAGGCAGAACATATGCCCAATGTCCCAGCTTCTTCTCCTTTGGTGGCGTTACAGCCCATGAAGGACCAGAGCCAAGCTTCTCTCAATCACCCATGTTGTGTGTGATTTATATTTTGCACATGTGAAAGGGACCTACAGTTAAATGCCGATTCCGAACGGCGTGAGTCGAGAAGCTTTTTCATGGCAAGTTGACTATGTCCCAGCTAAGACACCAAAATCGTTCTAGGAGATTTCAATGCGAAACTGGGCATGAAAGCTATCTTTGAACGAGTCATAGGAAAGCACAGCCTACACAACACCACGTCAGAAAACGGACTAAGGCTTGAGGACTTTATAGCGGGACATAATCTAATAGTAGCAAGTACACGATTTCCGCACCTCAACATCCCTAAGGGGACCTGGCGGTATTTCGATCAATCGACAACCAATCAAATTGATCATATTGCGATCGACGGCAGAAACTCCTCCAGCATCCTAGATGTCCGAACCTTTCGAAGAGCCAACATCGATCCGGATCATTACCTTGTTGCAGTGAAGGTACGGATGCGAAGTTTTCGGAATCAACGGAGTCGAGTAAGAACACAAAAATTTAACGTCGAATAGCTGCAATCGCAGGAGACCACCACGACCTTCGCCGATCAAGTCCCCCTTAAGCTCTCTCAAGTCTCAAGTTTGTGCAATCTGCACAAACTATAGGACAGCAATGGAGTCGTTGTCAGAACGCCATCAGAGAGGCCGCCTCAGACGTACTCGGTTTCAAGCCACCACCTTCGAGACACCCATGGTTTGATGACGAGTGCACACATGCCCATGTAGAGAAACACAATGCATACATGGCTATACTGCATCGACTGACGAGAGCTGCCTGCGAGCTCTATGAACAGAAAAGGAGAGAGGAGCATGCGCTTCTGAGAAGAAAAAAGGAGGAGCATGAGAAGCGTGAGATCGAGGAGATGGAGAGAGGAGTTATTACAGGAACGACGTTCGAAAGTTTTACCAAAAACGAACATGCCAAGGCTACAAAGCTAGAGCGGCGGCCTGCATGGATGAAAATGGAGAACTGTTAGCAGAGTCACAGTCGATGCTGAGGATTTAGAAAGACCACTTCTGCAGACTGTATAACGACGATGACTGACAAGATACCGCTCTCAGGCAGAACGATCGGTTCGTAATGGACGACAATGTAAGAGAGCTCCGTCCACCCGACCTAGACGAAGTCAAAATAGCGATATCGAGACTTAAGTCTAATAAAGCCGCGGGCGCAGACGGCCTGTCTGCTGAGCTTCTTAAGGCGTCTGGAGATGAGCTGGTAAGGTGCATGCACCAGCTCATTTGTAAGGTATGGTCTGAGGAAAGCATGCCCGACGAATGGAATCTCAGCATCGTTTGCCCGGACCATAGGAAAGGAGACCCCTATAACTGCGCCAACTATAGGGGGATAAGTCTCCTTAACATCGCATATAAGACCTTCTCTGCCGTATTGTGTGCACGCCTGAAACCGTTGGTGGATAGCCTGATCGGCTCTTATCAGTGTGGTTTCAGGCCAGGTAAATCCACAATAGACCAAATATTTACGCTACGGCAGATCTTGGAGAAGACCCAGGAATACCAAAGCGACACTCACCACCTCTTCGTCGATTTCTAGGCTGCATATGACAGCGTGTATAGAGACGAGCTATAGAAAGCCATGTCTAGTTTTAACATCCCTGCCAAGCTCGTCCGACTGTGCAGGATGACAATGGAGAATTCCCGCTGCTCCATTAAGGTCGGTAATGAGCAAACCGAGACCTTTGATGTTAAAAAAGGATTTAGACATGGTGACGCGCTGTCATGCAACTTTTCAACATCGTGCTTGAAGAGATCGTGCAAGAGTCGCTGGCCAACACAAGAGGTACGATTTATTTCAAGTCTAATGAGGGTAAGACCATATGCATATGAATATGCTTTCATCAAAAAGAGACAGTCAACATCGACGCACGTATTGGCTAGGTAGGTGGGTTCTTAGCCTTCCTAGAATTGAGAAGGAAACACATAGGCCAATGAGGCCCGTTGTGCAACTACGAGGGGGTTTTATCCCCCTATTCGTGGAACCATTTGGTGCATCTTAAAAAGTTAAGGAGATCAGATATGTCTACTTGCGGAACATCTGTCAGGTCGTTAAGAAAGTAAGATCGTAGGTATCGGTTCCTGATTGTGCAGAATGAAGACCGGCGACAACAACACCAGCGCTAAGATAAAACGCAGATCACTTTTGCTAACCGCTGTTGCTTTGGGCTCAAGAGGCAATTGAGAAATAGAGCCCTCTCTCGGAAAACCAAGGTGACACTATATAAGACCTTGATTATTCCAGTCCTCCTTTATGGTGCAGAGGTTTGGACCTTAACAAAAGCGGACGAATGAAGATGCCCTTGGCCGTTTCGAGAAGAAAATTCTGCGCACTATCTACGGTTCCGTTTGTTCAAACGGTGTATGGAGGAGAAGATTTAACGAAGAACTATACGGGTTGTACAGCGACATCGGCCTGGCACGACGTCTACGCATACAGCGTCTCAGGTGGCAAGGCCATGTAGAAGGCATGGAAAATACAGCTCCGACCCGAAGAGTTTTCGAATCCACCCCGGAAGGAAGGCATGCCAGAGGACGGCCGCATCTACGGTGGCGCACGCAGGTGGAAGGGGACCTTAACCAACTGGACGTGGGGCGGTGGAAACAGCTGGCCAAAGACCAGCTGGAGACGCTTGTTGGTTGGGGCCAAGGTTCACCACGGATTGTAATGGCATTGATAGACCGAATAAGAAATGTCGGTGATATTTCACACACACTTTGGTTTATTTAAATTTAAAGGTAGAAAGAGCTTAATGAAATGCCCTCTATATGGGTATCGACACCTTTAATTGGCAAAACGGTGGAGACTTCACCGCAACTATGTAAGTAATCGAAAATGTAATGGGCCTTGAGCTTCATCAAGATTTTATGTTTAATTAAGATGTAGTTTGTCCTGTTACGGAGTGGGTATGCCCCAAATCTCAGAATACTCGTATGACTCTATCACACAATCGTTCTTACTTTACTATTCGTATTTACTGGCATAGTTCAGATTAAGTGCTTTCCACGGGTGGTTGCCCATGATGATGAGAAGATATTTTGTTTTCGCATTCAATTATGATTCGCAGTCATGCATGTGCTTTGGTGCTTTTTCTACACATTTACTAAGCCATCAGGGACACAAGGGGCGATATAAACTAGCTTTGATGTGTGGCTATGAATGATTATACCTTGCCTTACAATCGAGGTAGTTTTTTGTAATTTGAAGGTCTTCGACTAAAATGATTGACATACAAATTGGTATGGAAAAACCCATGTTATATGACGTCGCGGGCAGAAAACAACAAGACCCACAGATTACCTTGACCATTGAGTGACATGACATACGCACAACTAATCCACTGTCTACCTCAAGGATAAAAAAAAAAAAAGCATTTTGGCTATGTTCTAATACTAAATACTAAATCTTAAGTTGTTTTTTCGAGCCATCATTGATCGTTCCGACGAAATCCGCGTGTTGATGAGTAGCTTCCACATCCGCTAGTCGAACAAATCGAATGACAAGCGCCTTAATTTACAACCGATTTCCAAGAAAATCCGGATTCAGAATTCGCACGCGATAGCGTTTAAACACAAATGCCCGGAGGAGAAGAAAAGAATCTCGTAATCAACACTGTTGAATACCTATGTACGAGTAGCAGGATGATGTTACGGCCGTAAACCTGACTGGCGGATTTGTTTATAGAAAAAACGAGAGGCGTCTGTTTACTAAGAATCATTGGGTAACCATGATCATGGAGTATCTCAATTGGAAGTTGGCAAATTAACAAAAAACAGAATAAAAGTACTTTGTCCAGTCCTGAATCATCAGCTCATAAATCCATCCCCAGGAGTACCTATTCCATCTTTCAGTGCAAATGTTAAGCAAAACAAACAAATCAATCGAAAACTGTTTCCATGACGATATGACATCATTCCATGGCTCTGCAGTAGTGATGATGCACTTGTGTACTCGTACTTACCTTCAACAGTCCGAAATAGCACCGCCCCGCCGACACTGTACAGGAAGACGACCAGAGACAGGAATATATGGGTAAACCACTTCTTCGACCATTTACTGAATTTATTGTACAGTCCGTAGGTGAATTTCTCGCCGAAACTCATTCCAGATTTTGTAAAATCCACAAATCCTTCGAATCCTTTTGACATGAAATTCGCTGCACCAAAGGGATTTGTATATGGTGGCCAGTACGGTTGACCCTGTGAGCCGACCAGTGTCGGGTTGGTTTGAGCCGAAAACGGGGGTATTTGTGCAGTTGCTGGCTTTGAGCCCATGTAGGAACCGTTTCCTGCATGGATTTGTATCCGTGGTGGTCGCGGTGCACGAACACGAGCCGTCGGCGGTGCCTGAGGGCCGATTCCCGCAGGAGAATTGGAAGGCATTTTCACTTTTTTTTTTTTTTAAACAAATTACAAAGAACCACAACAACCGAAAGGAGTAAAGGAAACTAAAGTAAACACTACTGTTGGCAGGTGATTCACATGTCACATTGCACTGTCTAGATACCGCGACCAACTGCACAACCGAATCGAATTCACTGCAACTGTAGTTATGTCCTTTTTTTACGACACGGCCATGCAAAAAAAAAAAATATTGATTCCCTACTGGTGGCTGCTTGTGGTCCGTACCGTTCTTAGTCTCAATTCACACTGAGCAATCATATTCTGGGGATGCCGTCGACCGGAAAAGCATGCGAGATGAAATCTCCAAATTTCAACAAACAACAAAGACAGACAACAACAACAACGATCGAACGAAGTGAATGTTGGCGAGTTATACTCGCACTCGGTGTGGCGATAGTGCGTCGCGTCTCGACATATCGACTGAGTGAGTTTGCGAATCTAAATAAGAAGAACGCCAATGGGACAGGGACAGTGTGTGTGTGATGTGTGACGGATGAGTCGAGGAAAATCTTGGAAAAGTCGATTTCCCATCGACCAAGAAAATTGGCTAAGGCACAGTGGTGCTAGGTGCTGACTTTCTATGCTTGTTTCATGGCTATCAATTGCGACAGTGGTGACGGCAAAATAGTACGCGTGGTACGCCATCCTCAACATCACCATGCTGTCGACCTACCTATGACATCAGGTTTGCCTCATTATGCTCGGCACGAGAGACTGCTCTTAGCTTTTGCGGCTTACCTTTCAACAACCACTTCACATAATCACAATTCTTTTGACATCTATGAATGTATCTTCTACTTAAAATCGTCAACAATTTTCTTTGTTTTCGATTTCCACGCAATATCGTCTTGAGAGGAATGGTGACATCACCGGGATCATTTATTTAAATTTAATTTTCTGCGAAAACTATTTGTTTAAAAAATAAATACGAAAAGATGAAGATGAAGAAAAGCACCACGGATGCGGGAATGCGGTGAGACCAATGACCAGTCAGATTGATCTGATTTATAGCTCTCGGAACGATCTGTAAATTATGTTCAAGAGCCGAGGATGAAAAATGTTTGAAAATTAAAAAATCTGACAAAATGGCTTTGAAGATAAAAAATTGATTTTAATTAGGGAAAAATCGTTATTCTAGTCTAATTCGTTGACACGTGAAATGGATTGTTGTGCTCTCGTAACTCTTGTCCTCGATGACAGTGTTACAATACGTCGGCTAGAGTTCATTGCATCTTTTCCATTTAAGTTAACAAACAAGAAATGGACATTGTACATCATGAAACGCTGTGTGGAGAGCTTCTCCTTTCTTCGCCTTGTGTAACCTATCTCCAACTGGAGGCCCAAATGGTTTTCATAGGGACTATCGTGTGGTTAAGAAAAAAAAAAAAAAAACCGGCCAAGTGCGAGTCGGACTCGGGCACGAAGGGTTCCGTACCATCTGTATATATAAATATGAAAGAGACTATGTATGTTACCTCATCAGTCATCACATTAAATCACATTTTTCGTATGATGACAGATCTTGGTTGCAGGCAGGTTATCGGCATATTACTTTGATAATCAAAAATCAAATTCAAAGAAGAATTCAAAGTGTCCGTTGAATTCAAATCAATTATCTTACTTGACAGCAACGATGTGAAAAGGTGAATAACAATAAATATGGGGAAAAGGTTTGAAGCTAGGATTAAATCATCAAAGACACTAACATACTGTCGACTAATCTTAGTTCAGTATGTGAGCAAGGGGATTTTTTTGGATGAAAATCATGTCTGTTGTATGGGCGCCCCCCTTAAATATTCATTTTGTTCTGTTTTTAGTATTTGTCGTGGTAGCGGCAACAGAAATGTCTAACTATCACGGTTCATGAGATACAGCCTGGTGACAGACGGACGGACGGACGGCCGGATAGCGAAGTCTTAGTAATAGGGTTCCGTTTTACCTTTGGGTACGGAACCCTAAAAAAGAAACCAATGCTGGCCATTACTTACTTAGATGACGCTACAGTTCGAGGTGAACCACAGCCTCAACCAACAAGCCTCTCCAGCCGGCCCGATCTTTGGCCAGTCGCTTCCAGTGCTGCACGCCTAGTTGGTTGAGGTCCCTTTTAACCTGTGCGCACCACCTTATATGCAATCGTCCTATCCTGCGTCGTCCCTCGCGATTGGTGTCGAAGACTCTTCGGGCCGGAGTGGAGATGTCCATTCGCTCTACATGGCCTAGCCATATTAGACGTTGGATCCGAAGACGTACAGCCCGTACGGCTCTTGGTTGAATTTCCTCCTGCATTCTCCGTTTACACACCCGGGACCAAAGATTGCACGCAGAATTTTCCTCTCAAAATGCCCAAGAGCCTCTTCATCCGCTTTTGATAACGTCCAAGCCTCAGCGCCGTAGAGGAGGACCAGGATGATTAAGGTTTTGTAGAGAGATACCTTAGCTTTTCGAGAGAGGGCTATACTACTCAATTGCCTCTTGACCCCAAAGAAGCAGCGGTTGGCAAGAGTTATTTTACGTTTCGTTTTATCTCAGCGCTGGTGTTGTTGCTGCTTGTCACTATGGAGCCAAGGTAGACGAAGTCCTTGACTACTTCAAAAATATAGCTGCCGAAGGTGACGTTCTGACCAAGGTGTCGGTGATGCGCGTCTTTCTTGGATGACAGCATATATTTGGTCTTGTCCCCATTTACCCTTAGACCCACCTTAGTCGCTTCTACATCAATGCTTGCGAAAGCCTCATTAACGTCTCGCTCTGTCCGTCCAATAACGTCAATGTCATCTGCGTAGGCAAGCAATTGTTAAGACTTGAAGCAGAAGGTACCCCTTGTATTGGCCGCAGAGTCCCGCACGATCTTTTCAAGTATGATGTTAAAGAAATCACATGGCAGAGCGTCACCCTGTCAAAAACCTTTTTTTAACATCGAAGGTCTCGGTTAGTTCACCTCCGACCTTAATGGAGCAGCGAGAGTTCTCTATAGTCATCCTGCACAGTCTGACGAGTCTGGCAGGAATGTTAAAACATGACATGGCTCTGTACAGCTCGTCTCTATAAAAGCTGCCATATGCGGCTTTAAGGGCGAGAAAAAGACTTTGCGTGTCGACCTGGAATTCATGCGTCTTCCTCAAGATCTGCCGTAGTCTAATATTTGGTCTTTCGTGGATTTTCCTGGCCTGAATCAATACTGGTGGGAACCTATCAGACTGTCCCCGAAAGGTTTCACGCGGTTGCACAGTACGGCAGAGAAGATCTTGTACGCAATGTCCAGGAGACTCATCCCTCTGAAATTGGCGTAGACATATGGGTCTCCTTTCTTATGGACCGGGCAAACGATGCTGAGATTCCATTCGTTGAACATGCATTCTTCCGACCATATCTTTAAGATGAGTTGGTGCATGTTCCTGACCGGCTCATCGCCAGCTGCTTTGAACAGTTCCGCGGAACGTCCATCTGCTCCAGCAGCTTTATAAGACCTAAGTTTCGATATCGCTATCTTAACATCGTCTAAGTCGGGTGGACGGGCTTCTCTTTCGTTTTCGTCCATTGTGAATGGTTCGTTCTGCCTGACGGCGGTATCTTGTCTGTCATCGCCGTTATACAGTCTGCAGAAGTGATCCTGCCACAATCTCAGCCCTGCAGGCTCTGGCTTTATAGCCTTGGCATGTCCGTTTTACTTTTTGGTAAAACTTTCGAACGTCGTCCCAGCAATAACATCTCTCCATCCCCTCGATCTCACGCTTCTCGTGCTCCTTCTTTTTCCCTCTCAGAAGTGTTCCTCGCTCTTTTTCTGTTCAGAGAGCTCGCGGGCCGCTCTCTTCCGTCGATGCAGTGTAGCCATGTTTGAATTCTGTTTCTCTGCATGGGTCTGTCTGCATTCGTCATCAAACCAAGGGTTTCTCGAAGGTGGTGGCTTGAAATCGAGTACATCTGATGGCGTTCTGACAACGACTCCATTGCTGTTCTATGGTTTGTGCAGATTGCATCGGGACTTGAGAGAGCTTGAGGGCGACTTGACCGGCGAAAGTCCTGGCGGTCTCTTGCGATTGCAGGTTTTCGACATTACATTTTGGTGTTCTTACTCGACTTGATTCCGAGAAATTCGCATCCGTACCCTTTCTGCAAGATGGTATAAATCCGAGTTGATGTCGGCTCCTAGAAAGCTTCGAACATCTGGGATGCTGGAGGAGTGTCTGCCGTCGATCGCAATGTGATCAATTTAATTGGTTGTGCATTGATGGGGGGACCGCCAGGTCCCCTTATGGATGTTGAGGTGTGGCAATCGTGTACTTGCTACCACAAGATTATGTCCCGCCATAAATTCCACTCGCCTTAGTCCGTTTTCTGACGTGGTGTTGTGTAGGCTGTGCATTCCTATGGCTCGTTCAAAGATAGCTTCCTTACCCAGCTTCGCATTGAAATCTCATAGAACGATTTTGGTGTCATAGCTGGGACATTGGGCATATGTTCTGCCTAGGAGATCATAGAAGTTGTCTTTATGTCGATCATCTTTCTCCTCCGTGGGGGCGGGGACACATAATAAGCTTATATTGCCGAGATTGGCCTTGATGGGGATAGTTATGAGGCGTTCGCTTACATACTGGAAGCTTAAGACTTTTTTCCTGAGTCTGACTCGAATAACAAATCCGCATCCGATAAAGGCGTTGTTTAAAATCTCTGTAGCAGTTTCCATAGTAGATATCACAGTTTTTCATCCGCTTGTTGTCTGGCCCATCCCATTGCACTTCTTGGAGCGCGGTAATGTCTGCCTTGTAGCAGTCCAAGGAGTTGACCAGTTGTCCAGCTGCACCTGGTCTGTTGAGGGACCTTACGTTCCAGGTGCAGATCCGGAATTCGTTTTCTTTTAGACCTGTGCTTGGGTCGTCAACATGTAATCCGTCCGTATCCGAGGCTGTTGGTTGTCTCTGAACAAATATTTGTTTTACGCGATAGGCATGTTAACCCCAAGCGCAACCCCCAACCTGGAGGGCCAGGTTCCTCTTTCCCCAGGAAGGGAAAAGGTTTTTAAGGATTATTTATAATAATAATGGAGGACATGGACATACAGGGTACAGTTGTTGATTGCTCTCAGCCTGACGACATACATACTTACTTACTTAGGTCGCGCTACGGTACCCTGTGAACCCGGGGCCTATACCAACAAGCTTCTCCAGCTGGAGCGGTCTTTTGCCACCTGTTTCCAGCGACGCAGCCCCAGTTGGTTAAGGTTAAATTCCACCTGTGTGCGCCACCTTAGATTGGGCCGTCCTCTTCTGCATCATCCCTCGGGGTTGGATTCGAAGACTCTTCGGGCCGAAGCTGTGTTATCCATTCGCTATACATGGCCCAGCCATCTTAGTCGTTGTTTCCGTAGATGTCGTACCAGGCCGATGTCGCTGTACAGCCCGTACAATTCGTCGTTGTGTCTTCGCCTCAACTCTCCGTTTATACAAACGGGAACGCAGAATTTTCCTCTCGGAACGACCAGGGGCCTCCTCATCCGCTTCCGTTAAAGTCAATCCCTCTGCACAATAGAGGAAGTGCGGGATGATTAAGGCTTTGTATCACGCAACCTTGATCTTTTGAGAGAGGGCTCGTCTTCTCAAATGTCTCTTGAGCTCAAAGAAGCAACGTAATTCTGCGTTTGATCTCAGCGATGGTGTTGTTGTCACTGGTCACTAGTAAGCCAAGGTAGACGAAGTCCTTGACCACTTCGAATTTGTCGCTGCCAATTGTGACGTTCTGGTCGAGAAGTCGGTGTTGCGCCCCTTTATTGGTTGACAGCATATACCCTCGCTACCCCCGTTAACCGAAAGACCCATTTTACCCGCTTCTGCTTCAATGCTTTTGAACGCATTATTGACGTCCTGCTGTGTTCATCCAATTACGTCAATTTCTTCCGCATAATCTGACGAGTTTGGCAGGGATGTTAAAACTAGGCATGGCTCCGTATAATTCGTCTCTATGCACACTGTCATACGCGGCTTTGAAATCGACCAAAAAGTGATGGGTGCCGATTTGGTATTCTTGGGTCTTCTCCAAGATCTGCTATAGCCTGAATATTCGGAATATTGTGGATTTACCTGGCGTGAAACCACGCTGATACGATCCAATCAGATTATCCGCAAAGGGCTTCAGGCACTCAGATCTTGTATGCGATGTTAAGGAGACTTATTCCCCTGAAGTTGGCGCAGTTATAGGGGTCTCCTTTCTTGTAGACTGGGCAAACGATGCTGAGGTTTCATTCGTCTGGCATCCTTTCGTCCGACCATATTTTACAGAGGGGCTGGTGCATGCGTCCTACCGGATCATCTTCAGCTGCTTTAAATAGCTCCACAGACGGCCCTTCTGCGCCCGCGGCTTCATTATTCTTGAGCTTTGAAACTACTAGCATAGTTTCATCTAGGTCGGGTAGACGGAATTTTCTTGCATCTTCGTCAGTTGCGGTTGGATCATTCTGCCCGAAAGCGATATCGGAACTATCATCGCCGTTAAACAGTCTACAGAAGTGTTCCTTCCATATTCTCAGCATCGACTGTGACTCTACTACTTGTTGTCCGTCTTCATCCCTACAGGCTTCCGCTCTGGCTTTAAAGCCTTGGCATGTTCGTTTTACTTTTTGGTAAAACTTGCGAGCATTATTCCTGTGGTACCATATCTCCATCTCCTCGATCTCAAGTTTTCCATGCTCTCTTTTTTTGTTCCTTAAAAGCGAGTGTTCCTCTCTCCGTTTCTGCTCGTAGTGCTCACGAGCGGCTCTCGTCCGTCTATGTAGCATGGCTTTGCAGGCGTTTTGCTTTCCTACACGGGCTTGCCCGCATTGCTCTTCAAATCAGGGGTTTCTAGTTGTCGGCTGTGTTACACACATCAGAGGCAGCGTCTTAGATGGCAGGCTGGCAATGCACCCATTGTTGTTATGTGCATTGCTCCGGTGTCATTGGAGTTTGCGAGAGGTTGAGGGAAACTCGATCGCCAAAGGTCCTGGCGGTCTCCTGCGATTGTAACTTTCCGATGTCAATCTTTCGTGGTTTAAATCGACTACGGGGCGTCCTTGATACCTTCATTCGTAAATTGGCTACATCAAGGTAGTGATCCGAGTCGATGTTGGCTCCTCGGAAGGTTCGTACATCTAGGATGCTGGAGGAGTGTCTGGCGTCGATCGCAACGTGATCATGGTTGGATGGTTGGTGGTCAACTGATCCGGTGATCGTCAAGATCCTTTGTGGATGTTGAAATGCAGAAATCGTGTGCTAGCTAGAAGGAGATTACACCCCGCCAGGATGTTAAGTAGCCTGTGTCTATACCTCCCCGTGATTGGCTCAAACTTCTTTGGTTTGTTCCCTCTCCCCTACAAATAAAAAAAAAGTACAAATCCATTACCACATCTCTTGGCTCATAAAGGATCATCAAATAGGATTGACCACAGAGTTCCCATGGTATCGACGCAATGCTCTGCCGCCTTTGTGTAGACTGGTTATTCTGCACTCCAAAAGGTTGGCGAAAGTAGCGTCTTGCTTATACGATATTTTGGGCTAAAAGTATATTACGAGGAGTCTTAGTTGCATACGAAGCCCATTAGGTTAAGGGCAATTACATGTTTCGGAGCAGATATTAATAAAATTTAAAACAGACGAGTCTGTGATTAGCATTTCAAAAATACGTTCCTACTGATTGGATCTCTAAATTTACACCGAAATTCATTCCATCCTTTCCACCAAATAGGCGGAGGAGGCCTATCTGCGTATTTATTTATAAAACAAATATTCACAATTCTAACCACAAGCGGGTGACAGCTCTTCATAATTGTTTTACGGAAATCTACATCGAATTGGCGCTATACAGCTTGGAATAGAGATTACTCATACGTCGTGGTGACTAGGACCAAAGGAGACGCGTGTGTCACAGAGTCTATCATCGAAGACGTAGAATTGTCTGAGTGTCGAAAATATTTTTAGACGAATCGACGATCCTAGCTGGAATGAATGCAGCTCTCTGTCGAGCGTGGCAGATGGCCGGTTAATTCCCCATAAAACTGAATGGCCAGACCAAGCGGGAAGTGAATGATTTGAAATATAATCGCCGTGTCGTGTAAGGTGATTTTTGAGTGCCGTTTTGATGTGGGTGCATGGGAAAATGCATGTTGCCTTACTGGTTTATTAGGCGCGAAGTCGTGAGGAGAGATGTGGCTGTGATTTATAGACGGTGACCCAATTGTGCACTTAATTCTGTATTTTAATTATCCGCTTGGCTTTGTGCTGTAATTTCACTTTATTCGCGAGAAAACGTGTCGGAATATTTGAAGACGAGATACATGTGTAGGCGTATGGTCCGATATTTATAGAGAAAACAATGGATGAGGGGCAACAGAGTTTGACAGAAAAGAAAAACAAAAGAAGTGTATGGACTGGTTTTAGCCATGCCGCAAGGACTCTTTTTTGGAGCGAAGATGTGCCAAACCTGGAACGAGTTCACGTTTAGAAAAGTCCTTCTCCGAGCGCGTCGTCTTAAGCCGTACTCTGTATTACATAGAACTCCGAGACTCTTTCTGGTCGCTTGTTTCTGGTAGAAGAATTTTGGGTTCGTGTTGACTCCACTTCGCCATGGCTGGCTATGACTTTTTGTGGGTGTGTCACATTTCCTTGGAATTTTTCGAACACTTCAAAGCTATCTGTGTTTGGTATACTTCGTTGACATGTATACAATACCAGCAATCTTTCTGATCTGCCTATACTGAATCATCTGCCGCCACTTTGATCGTACCTGGGCGCTCTTCATGAAAGACGGATGTTCGGAAAGGACTAACAAAGGCTGTGTAGGGGTAGCATCTATCAGACGGAGACTGGCCTGCTAATAAGCGAGGAGAGCCATCGCACGCAGACGAACACCTTGCGGCATCATCCCCGCCTCCTCATGGTGTCATCTGGAGATTTCCTCACGCAATTACAGACGGGGAGTATCCGCCGCCAACGACAAGTCGGTTGGGCTACGGCCTAGTAAGTCGTAACCGTAAAAGATCATCATCACTCACAGTATATGGTCAATTGAAATTCATCCTCTGCGTATGCAATACTAACACCAAAAGTGCATAAGCGAATTACTGAGAATTATAACCAACGCGAAATTTGCTCGATTCTCGTCCTATGTAGGACAAACCACCCCTGAGAGTAGTCAACGAACATCTACGACCCAAAAACCACTGCATTCCGTTCAGGTTGTGTGTCAAAACATCATATTATCTTCGCTCGCACAACGTTCAATACGTTATAAGGCCTTAGCCTTGAGTGCGCGTAGGACATCCTTGAACGAGACGTAAAATAGCACAGCCTGCACGTCACCATGTCCGAAAACGGATTCAGGCTAATAGACCTTGTGACGGGGAGTAATCTCCTAGTAGCTAGCACACCTCAATATCCATAAGGAGACCTGATCAATTATTTGAATCAAATCGATCATATTGCGAACGATGCCAGACATTCCTCCAGCATCTTGGATGTCCGAACCTTCCGAGGAGCCAATGTTGAAGGGGATTATTACCTTGTTGCAGCGAAGGTACGTATGCGGATATCGCGAACACTTCTGAGTCGAGTAGTACCAGCAAAATATGACGTCGGGAAGCTGCAATCGCAAGAGACCGCCAGGACGAATCGGCGATCCTAGCGATCGCCGATCGCCGATCCCTCAAACTCTCTCAAGAGCCGATGCAAACTGCACAAACCATAGAACAGGGATGCTGTCTCTAATGTATCAGGTTCCCAGCCACCACCTAGAAGAAACCCTTGGGTTGGTGACGAATGCAGATAGGCCCATGTAGAGAAACAGAATGCATACATGGCTACACGGCATCGACGGACAAGAGCTGCCCGCTAGCTCTATGAACGGAAAAGAAGGGAGGAGCATGCGCTTCTGAGAAGAAAAAAGAAGGAACACGAGAAGCGCGTGATCGGGGAGATAGAGAGATGTTATCGCAGGAGTGACGTTCGAAAGTTTTACCAAAAAGTAAAACGAACATGCCAAGGCTTTAAAGCCAGAGCAAAAGCCTGCAGGAATGAGCACGGACAACTAGTAGTGGAGTCACATTCGATGCTGAGATTGTGAAAGGACCACTTCTGCAGACTGTATAACGGCGATGACAGACAAGATACCGCTGTCAGACAGAACGAAACATTCACAATGGACGAAAACGAAAGAGAATCCCGTCCAACCGACATAGACGATGTTAAGATAGCGATATCGAAACTCAAGTCTTATAAGGCTGCTGGAGCGGACGGACTTCCCGCGGGACTCCGTCAGGAACATGCGAGAACTCATCTGCAAAATATGGTCGGAAGAATGCATGCCCGGTCCATAAGAAAGGAGACCCCTATGGCTACGCCAATTACAGAGGGTTGAGTCTCCTGAACATTGCGTACAAGATCCTCTCTGTCGTACTGTGTAAGCGCCTGAAACCGTTGGTGGACAATCTGATAGGTTCCTACCAGTGTGGTTTCAGGCCAGGAAAATCCACGATAGGCCAAATATTTACACTACCGCAGATCTTGGAGAAGACCCATGAATTCCAGGTCGACACGCGCCATCTTTTTGTCGACTTTAAAGCCGCATATGACAGTGTTTATAGAGACGAGCTATACAGAGCCATGTCATGTTTTAACATTCCTGCCAAACTCGTCAGACTGTGCAGGATGACTATGGAGAACTCTCGCTGCTCCATTAAGGTCGGACGTGAACTAACAGAGACCTTCGATGTTGAAAAGGTTTGAGACAGGGTGACGCGCTGTCGTGTGATTTCTTTAACGTCATTCTTGAAAAGATCGGACTCTGCGGCCAAGACTACACAATTTCTTGCCTACGCAGATGACATTGACGTTATTGGACGGACAAAGCAAGACGTCCATGAAGGGTTCGCAAGCATTGAGGCAGAAGCGGCTAAAGTGGGTCTAAGGGTAAATGGAGACAAGGCCAAATATATGCTCTCATCGAAGAAAGACACACAATACCGACGCCTTGGTCAGTACGTCACCTTCCGCAGCTATATTTTTGAAGTAGTCAAGGACTTCGTCTACCTTGGCTCGATAAAGACAAGCAGCAACGACATCAACGCTGAGATAAAACTCAGAATAATTCTAGCCAACCGCTGCTTGTTTGGGCTCAAGAGACAATTGAGTAGTAGAGCCCGCTCTCGAAAAACTAACGTATCCTCCTCTACAGCCCTGAGGCTTGGACGGTATCAAAAGCGGATGAAGAGGCTCTTGGGCGTTTCTAGAGGAAAATTCTGCGTGCAATCTTTGGCCCCGTTTGTGTAAACGGCGAGTGGAGGAGGAGATTCAACCAAGAAATGTACGGCCTAGTTAGACGTCTTCGAATCCAACGTCTAAGATGGTTGGGCCATTTTGAGCGAATGGACATAACCGCTCCGGGCCGAGAAGTCTTCAACTCCAAACCCGAGAGACGACGCAGCAGATGACGACCGCATCTAAGGTGGCGCGCACAGGTAGAAAGGGACCTCAACCAACTGGGCATGCGGCACTGGAAGCGGCCGGCTAAATATCGTGCCAGCTGGAGAGGCTTGTTGGTTGAGGCCCTGGTTCACCCTGAACTGTAGCGCCGTCAAAGTAAGTTAGTAGTTTCTAACAAAAAAACGGTTGGACCGATTTTGCTGAAAACTTATTCAGTTCGAAGTTGCATAATTACGCGTGGAATGATCTCAATCTTATGTCAATATCGTATTTGGTTCTGAAGATAATCGAGGTGAAAATTCCGGTACGCACATGCGCACATACGCTGGAAAGTTTTAATAATACAACAATTTGGAGTTACTACATATTTATATTTTCAAATCGTGTTTCTTTATTGGTTTCTATAATATTAGTTTTAATTGTTTTGTTTAATAGTACTATAGTAGTAGTAGTAGTAGATAGTAGTGGTGGTAGTAATAGTAATAATTATAACGGTACATACATACGTAACTAAAATGTTTGAAATAATATTATACATCAGTGGATTAGTTTCGAATAAAACTAATTTCCATTTAGTAAGAATTAGCGAAAAGAAAGTATCTGTATCTACATGTAGTATCTACAACTAAAAATAGTCAAGTTTTCGTCCCTCATCAATATCTAATGGTAGTTTTTTCCTCTTCTCATATAAGTTGTATAATTCATTTGTTGTATATTAATCTCTGTAAGCAATTACGTGTAAGTGTATGTGATTTTTGTATCTTATTTATAAATAATTGTTTAAGCTCCCACACAGGAAAAAAAATCGGATACATCCATAATTGAAGGGTTAACTTAATTAAAATGTATCTACGAGCAGGTTACGTATATATCTGTATATAAAATCAATCAGAATATAACAAAGCCGCTTTAACAACACCCTAAGTACCTACTATCCTGTATCCGTCGTTACATCCTCCGTCGCCGTTTATATCTTTTTTTTGTATTTATTTGAAAAATGTAAATATATTTGTATATTTGCTATGTAAATTTAAATCTTTATCGGTTTTTAATTTAGTTTTTATTTTTATTGAAGAAAAAAGCATTTTTTCGTAATTATTTTGTTTTTTTATTATTTCTCGTTATCACCGTCTCACAGTCTCGCTTTTAACTTCATCGAATCTCATTCTCATTTTCATGCCGAACACATAGATTGAATACCACGCTTGGTGTACATTTTAGATAGATTTTTCGACCCGGCAACCTTTTTTTCTTCTGCGTCGAGTTAAGTCGCAAAACCCATGTAAAGTGTAAACCAACTGTACGCTGTAGATGGTTGACAAAAATTTTGAAGGCGACACGTCGAATCTTCTATCAAGTGTGGCATATCTGGATTAAATCACTCAAATTAGTTATTCATTCAGTCGAATATTCATTCGTTCATTCATTCGAATATTCATTCGTTCATTCGTTCACTCCTCCTTGTTCATTTTAAAGCCTCTTTAGCTCGTTTCTCCCATTCGGCGCGGCGCTGATGGATACCTTTGAACTCACTCTCGACGCGATTTATTGTGGCCATGGTGGCCGATCGTTCTATAGTCGCGGGCTTAGTTAACACGGTCGAGGAGGAACTATGTTCGACGAGAGTGATGCATGGCGGCACTGATGTGGACAGAAGAACTGGCCCGAGCGATTGTCGTTCTATGGGTTTCGTCACGTTATTGTTGTTATTCGTCAAACTGTTGTTGTTATTATTGTTCGTCGACGATTCGGTTAGGGAGGCGACTTTACCATTGACCGGTGACGATTGGGTATTGTTCCGGAATTGACCGGTTAGCCGCATGGGCGGTATAAAGGCTTTTGTAGGTGTCGTTCCTAGACCGTTGTTGTTCAGAGTTTGTGATTTATTAGTTCGAAAGTCGGCCAGGGAATTGCGATTTTTGGTTATGTCAATCTCGGATTTTGATCCTCCATTTTGTTGTTGTTGTTGTTGTTGAATAGTTGGAAACTTGTCGAGCTTCTCTTCGCTAGACGATTGATTTTCCTTGTCGCTATCCATGCTGGGTGTGAATTTTTTGATCGGAGGATCGGGTAGATCATCATCTTTGATCTTGAGCGATCGTCGGGCAAAGACTTTCATAAGCTCAGGAGTAGGATCATCCTTAGTGATGTTGTTGTTGATATTATTAGTATTCTGAGCTGATGGCTGAACAACGCCGAATGACTTCTTTCGGAGGATCACGACGACGGCGGCTTCCTCTTCGGCGGGAAACTTTCGCACATCATCGGACATGGATTTCTTGCGTTCGAGCTTTAGTTCTTCGACCTTGCGATCGATTTTGAGTTTATCCTCGCTGAGGAAGATTTTTCGTCGCTCATGGAGCGAGATGTTATTGTTGTGAATGGGATTATTGGGATCCGTACTGCGCAGTATGCTGTGATCATCGTCGGCGGTTTTCTTAACCGGACTCTTTGGTAACGACTCCTCGGATTGAGATGATACCGAGCTGTTGGAGCGTTTCATTAGGGTTTTGTCCTCGTCCGTGGGAGTTGGAGGCTTAACTTCGGTGATTTCAACGCTTTCGTTGCTAAAGCGTCGTGTAAGGTCCTCGTTACTTTCACGGACGTTCTTCGAGAGGACAACGTTGGTTTTCGGTCGGCTAGGATCGACGCGGTTAAGTTGAATTTTCATGAACTCCGGTACACCTTTATCGCTCTCTGTTGCGGAATCGATCACTGATGAACTACGCCGACTGCGACTGGTTGATTTTGCCGAAGACGTTATCTGCGGTGATGACACTCGAACGTGTTCGGATGACTTTGCGGGTTTCTCTCGCATGATCACTTTGCCCGGGGCCGCAGGTGTAGTCGGTGTAGGTGGTGGACCAACCGGTGTGGTAGTCGGCGACGGTATAATAATGTCCTTCTCGTCACTATTTAGGATCTTATCGATCTTACTTTCTACTTTGCTGAGCACTTCGATCCGTTTGGACGGCATCGAGCTTATGGTCACATTTGGGCTCAGTTTCGACGCCATGGAGTCGTTAACTGTCGCGGATTTGCGTAAGACACTGACGAACGGTGACTTTACCAATTTATCGATATTATCCTCGATCTCAGAGATATTCTTGCTGCAGGCAGATGTACCGAAGAGTGGTGATTTGGTGGCGATCCTCGGCGCGATCGTCTTGGAAGTGGTCAAGACGATGTTCTTGGTGTATATGCCATGGGTCAGTGGTAGATCACTCTGTCTCTGTTTCACCAGATTGTTGTCGTTGATCTCGAATCCGAGGGAGAGATCGCGATGCATATCATCATCTACATAGTCGTCCTTCTTCTGAGTTAGATCTGGGAGACTGGGCATTTGGCTCTTTAGTGAGCCTCCGTCCTTTCCCTCTTTGGAGTCGGTGTAAGTGCGAAAACTTTTTGATTTCTCAACGGATTTCCCTCGTTTTCTGAAGTCGGGTGCGAGGAACATCTCTACCGAGTCTGTGCTCGAGCTATTGGGGAAGGAGTCATTCGATCGTGAGATTTTCTGTTGGAACGCGCTTAGTCCGATGATCTTTGGTTTCTTCTCGAAGTGCTCTCGTGCAGGTTGTTCCTTGATTCCACTAATCTCACGGATGAGGGAAGTCGATTGAAAGCTCTCCTCCGTATATGACTTGGAGATTCTTGGCACAGTCATTGTAGTGGAAGGGAACTCTTCCTGTTCAGGGAGTTCCGCACTCGTTCGTGGCTTCTTGGCGTTAAGATCCGCTTCCATTGGTGGCGTTTGGGAGAGATCTTTCGGAATATAACGTTGTCGAGCTGCCGGACCGGACTTTGGTTTATTAGCAGGCGTTACAGCGACATTTTCATTATTCGCTTGAATTACCATCTTTTCGGATTCCGGGGAGAGGATGAACGTGTTTAGCATGGCGCTGAGGGCGGACTTACCCTCGGACATGATTTCGCGGCGAATCTCTTTACGGGTTTCCTCGACTTTATGTGAGTAATCGGTGCTCTTGTCGTGTGTTTTTGCTGTTTCAACGGAAGGATTTGATTTCTTGTTCTCCGGTTGACTATCGTTTTCGTCCCTCACGTTGTCGGTTGGCTTGGAAGCACCTCGTTTTGAGTTCCTGTAGACAAAACGACGGAAAAAATTACTCTCGTCGTCCTTGTTCTCCTTGGGTGTGCTGTGCGTGTTCACTGATTCGAAAATGGAGCTCTTCGTGATGTTGTTACGCATTGCGTAGGTTGAGTTGGGCGATGGGCCTTTCTCGGTTTTCGATCGCTTTATGCTGACGCCTTGCTTTAAGTCGTTGCTATGTTGTTCGAGAATTTTCGAATTGACACCAGGTGGCAGGGATCGTGATTTTGCTTTGTCTGAAAAATCTGAAAGGAAGAAAAGGAGATTGTGATCACGACTGACTGGTGAATGGCGATGGGAACAGACCTTTGACTTCCAGAGCAGAGCCAACAGTTTTCGTAAGGTCAACTTCATTAACTTCCGGGGTCGATGGCAGAATGGAACTCTAAAAAAAGCATGAGACAATGTTGTCAAACAGATTTGAACGTGGCTCTGATATCAGCTTACCTCGAGAGTTCTTCGGTGACGTGTGGGTCCTTTCTTCTTACTTGGTCTGACTGCCATTTTGTGCTTTGCAGCAGAATGGGACAGACGCGTCCAATTCGATGAGAACAACTCGACATCCTCCGATCGGGAACTGTCCGCTGAGAATCGGCTCGATATGCTTGACGATGTCCGATCGGCGGCGGTTGAGAAAAATTCTCCCGAATGGTTGGCGGTCGATGATGGTAATTCGTCATCGAAGTCGGTGGTACTGCTCATGCTCAGTAAGCTTAACGATGAAACTTCACTTTGATTTGTCATATTGGCGATTTCACGACGTTGTGGAGTGGTCGGGCTGCGTGGAAGTCCTAAATCCTCGTCGGATGCATCGGGGCGATTGCGGCGTTTACGAAGGACATCAGCAAGTTCAGCCTGGAAATGAAAGTAAAAAGGAAACGAAAAGAAGTGATGAATGACGGTTAGATTAAGATCGGGAGGGATAAAGGTGCTCTTGTACCCATATCTTCCAGGAGAAGACTAGTCGTGCTCGGAGGCAGCTGCGTCCGATCTTCTCCGATGTCACCGATGTGATTTTCATGTTGAACGGCTTGCGTGTAAAGTCAATCATCATTCGCGAGCTATTAAAAAATTGTCTCTGAAAAGTAGTTCATCTATACTAACGTACGGACAGAGGGATGAACGATCAGACCGGAGGACAGGGATGCACCTCAATTCTCAAAAGAAAAAAATTTCTTACCGCAAAAGTCATTGTCATCAATAGAGTTCAAAGAATAAGCCACACCCTAGGACTGTCTGAAGTATACTATCTCGAAACGATTCGATAAACCTAAAAATGTATTCTTCCCTCTTCGGACTCCTACCGAAGATTAAGCCTTGAAAAATCGCAGATCTGTTTGCAACTCAGGGTAATGACATTCCCAAGACACCTGCGTAACTTTCGTTCCCGAAGCCGATGACCTTACCAAGGACACCTTCCTTATGCGTATAATGAAGCAAAACTCGAACATTAGCACCAAAGGGTGGAGAGTCCCCAGGATCGCCAATGAAAAAAGCGGTGGGGGCCAAGTAACCTTTGCCATAGATGAGGCATCCAAAGACGTCATCGTGAAGCAACTTCCTCAACTTCTCCCAGATCCTAATCAGGGTCAAGGGAATCCCCAAGCAGGCAAAGGCAACTGCGGACAACATAACCAAGGACAGGGCACAAGCCCATCCGAAGTGCGATGCCCAAAGTACATCCGCCATGCCCAGGAAAGAAAGTAGGGAACTCGCCGTGCATAAGCCAAGCCAGAGAGCAATAACCGTTGCATCTGGTGATGCAGCCATAGAGGCAACGAAAGTACCCCAAACGTCAAGGCTGCCTGAAGAAACAACTCGGACAACCAAAACTTCAAAGGGGCAAGCCCTACGGTTGCATCGGTCACTAACACTGGCAGCCCTGCCAGTATCTCACCGAATCAACCATGCCGGGATTAAGGTGCATCCAATAAAATCTACAGCATGCAAAGGCCGCGTCTGCGGTACTATAGATTTAACAAGGAGCACCTCGATATAGCCTTCATCCAGGAACCATACACCATCAAAGACCAGATCGAAGGACTATCAGGTGAGCTGCTCTACGACTCCACAAATGAAGGATGACCTAGAGCTTGCATGTATGTATGTATGTTGGCGTTACAGCCCAGGAAGGACCAGAGCCAAGTTTCTCTCAGTCACCCATGTTGTGTGTGATTTATTTTTCACACAGGTGAAAGGGACCTTCAGTTTAAAGCCGATTCCGAACGGCGTGAGTCGAGAAGCTTTTTCACGACAAGTATACTACGGAGGGTTTTGCCAGTACCCCGCCGAGGAGGAACGCCGCGAAATAAACACTCGATGGCGTTGGTGTTATCGGGATCCGAACTCGCTCATCGTGCGTCAGAGTCCAACACACTAACCACTGCGCCACGGCGCCCTCATGCTGATTAGTAATACCATTAAAGCCGTTTCCATTCCGGAATACATGAATAAGGACATGGCAGCTGCCATTATCCAGCTATCCACTGCGGAAGGTAGGTCAGATGCTGTAATTTGCTCAGCCGACCTTGCGGGCGACTCCACCGATTTCAGCTTCAAACCACTGCAGGGTCTTCTCGACTACTGTGGAAGAAGAGGCATACAAATCATCATATGCTGTGACTCCAACGCCCACCACATAGCATGGGGAAGCTCGGGCATAAACAATAGAGGTGAGTACCTTTTAGAATTAATTTTCACCTTTATGAATAGAATTAGAGACGAGGTATTAGACCTCACCCTAACCACCCCGTTCATAGGCAACTCTATCCTAAACTGGCATATTTCAACAGAAACATCGATGTCTGATCATCGACAGATCTGTTTTGTCATCAAAGTAGGAGAAAGAATTACCAGAACATATAGAGAACCAAGAGCTCCAGACTGGGACACCTATAGCCTAGAAATCGCACAATCGATAGGAAACTGTCCCAACAGCATCAGAGACATAGGCAGCCTCTAACTTAGCTGTGATAGCCTTAATGCTACCACCTTATCTGCCTTTCATAACGCTTGCCCAGAGAAAGTCAAGTCAGGCAATCGTACCACTCCGTGGTGGAACAACAAACTGGCCAAGCTACGAGCACTGACCAGAAAACTGTTCAACAAAGCTAAACGGAATGGTGACTGGACATAGTACCGAGCCTCACTCACGAACTACAACCAAGAGATTCTTTTCTTCTTTGGTGGCGTTACAGCCCATGAAGGACCAGAGCCAAGCTTCTCTCAATCACCCATGTTGTGTGTGATTTATTTTTCACCCAGGTGAAAGGGACCGATAGTTTAATACCGATTCCGAACGGCGTGAGACGAGAAGCTTTTTCATGGCAAGTTTACTACGGGGGGGTGTTGCCAGTACCCCGCCGAGGAGGAACGCCGCGAAATAAACATTAGATGGCGTTGGTGTTATCGGGATCCGAACTCGCTCATCGTGCGCCAGAGTCCAACACACTAACCACTGCGCCACGGCTCCCTCCAACCAAGAGATTAGAAGAGCCAAGAGAGACTCATGGAAAAGGTTCTGCAGTAGTCTATCTGACATTCAGAGCAGCGCTCATATCCACAGAGTTCTCGCCAAAGAGCACACTAACCAAATTGGATTGTAGAGGAGACTGGATGGCACCTACGCGGAAACTGGTCCAGAAGCACCAACAATTTTAACCAGTACGCACTTCTCAGACTCCAACATCATTCCCTGTCCCTCCACTCTCTCTAACGTACCCCAGCAGATTAGGGTAGCTAGACCCAACAGGAAGGAGAGCACGAAAAATATTTCGCGAGGGAAGTATAAAATGGGCCGCTAACTCATTTGACCCATTCAAATCCCCGGGAGAGGATGGCATCTTCCCAGCCCTCCTTCAGAAAGGAAGTGCGCAAATCAGCGCCATGATATTCAATATCTTCAGAACCAGCTAAACATGGGGATACATATCGACGAGCTGGACAGAGGTAACGAAAAAATGTATTCCCAAAGCAGGCCATAGACCCACAGACCTGCCTAAGTCCTACAGACCAATAAGCCTTACCTCTTTCTTGATAAGTACAATGGCAAAAATCCTGGATAGGCATATAAGGGATGGTGCCCTGATAAGATTACCACTTCACAAAAACCAATATGCCTACCAGCCTGGGAAATCGACCACGCATGCTCTTCAGGAGCTAACAGCCCGGATCAACAAATCCTTGAGCGACAAAGAAACTGCGATAGGTTGCTTTCTCGATATTGAGGGTGCCTTCGATAATACCGACTACACCCAAATAAAACGTTGCATCCTCAGCACAGGGGTAGACAACACCACCTGCAATTGGATCCAACACATGCTTAGTAATAGGAAAGTAAACACTTCACTAGGCAATGATAGAATAAGTGTAAATGCCGCGAAAGGATGCCCTCAAGGCAGGGTTCTCTCTCCTCTCCTGTGGTCCATCGTGGTAAATGAACTGATTAGCATACTCAACAACAATGGTTCCTATGTCCAAGGCTATGCTGACGACATAGTGATCCTGGTTAGAGGCGAATTCGAAGACACAGTCTCGGAACTCCTCCAAGGGGCACTAAGCCTTGTTGCAAACTGGTGCATAAACTTACTTACTTATCAGGCCAGCGATCCATGGAGGATCTGAGCCGGAGCTATACCTGCCTTCCATCCTTGACAGTCCCGGGTGCGCTGCTTCCAGTTGTCAAGACCAAGATGTCTTACATCCGCGATTACTTGGTCTTTATACCGGAGGTTCGGTCTTCCTCTTTTTCTCGAACCAGGAGGCTCGGAGTCGAAGACCCTCTTAGCTGGAGCGTTGATGTCCATGCGCTCGATGTGGCCCAGCCAGTGTAGTCGACGGATCCTTGCCTTCCGGACTACATCCACATCTTGGTACAGCTCGTAGAGTTCGCGGTTGTGTCTTCTTCTCCATTCACCTTCCTCGCAAACAGGACCAAATATCCGGCGCAGAATTTTTCTTTCGATAGGACCCAAAATCAGCTCCGCTGTCCTGCTTATCGTCCAGCTTTCGGCTCCGTACAGCAAGACTGGCAGAATTAGCGTTTTGTAAAGCATGACTTTGGTCTTTCGAGTGAGGAGTTTTGACCCCAGTTGTTTGGACAACCCGAAGTAGCAGCGGTTGCCAAGGGCGATTCTGTGACAAGTCGGCGAGTCGGTGACAAGATTACCCTCGCAGTTTCGAATAGCCAGGGTGCCCTTTTTGAAGCCTCCTGCAAGGCCTTTGGCTTTCTTGTAAAAGGCTCGTATTTTATGTTTGTCCCTAGACTCCTCGATATCCTTGAGCTGGGAGGCTGCGAAGATTATTTTCTTTTGTCGCAGTAGTTTTTTCTCCTCCCTTCTTCTGGCTCGGTACTCTTCTTGCGCTGCCCTGGTTTTCCTCTGCAGCGCCTTTTGGTACGCCTGGTCGGTTGCTGCCTTTTTCTGCTCACACTCGCCATCATACCACGGGTTTCTTGTCGGGGGTGGTAGGTATCCTAAGGTGGTTTCGGCTACTTCCTGAATGGCTGAGCGGCAATGCAGCCACATATTATTGGCATTTGTGTTCAACGTAGGCATACCGTAGAGTCTTTCGCTCAGCTGCTCCCTGTAGACACTGGCAACCTCCGGTGTGCTCAGGCGCCCAATGTCGAACCTCCTACTGATGGGCTGGTGCAGCTTTCTGACATTGGACAGTCGAGCTCTGAATCTTGCTGCTACGAGGAAGTGGTCAGAGTCGACATTTGCCCCTCTGAATGTTCGCACATCCAGGATGTTTGACGAGTGCCTTGTGTCAATGAGCACATGGTCGATTTGGTTGGCGGTTCGACCGTCCGAAGATCGCCAGGTTGCTGTGTGGATTCGCTTACGAGGGAATCTTGTACTACTTATCACCGCATTACGAGCTGTCGCAAGGTCCGTGCGTCGGAAGCCGTTATCTGTTGTTGTATCGTGGAGGCTGTTTTCCTCACCGATTTTGGTGTTGAAGTTCCCGAGCACGATTTTAACATCGTACTTCGGACAAGCTCCGTAGGCGTTGTCCAGGAGGTCATAGAAGTCCTCCTTGATAGGGTATTCAGCCTCGTCGTTGGGAGCCTGTGCACATATAAGACTGATGTTATAAAATCTGCCTCTGATGCTGATCACAGCCAGGCGATTGCGTTCCAAATTAAACAGAAGAAGTAACGAGCGTCATGCCTTTAGAGCATCCATAATAGGCGAGAAGGCCCTGAGTTGGTCTATATTTAGCCGTAATTATCCTCAAAACAAGGAAGGGATCTTCGACAAAGGGAAACGACTAATGCTGGCTGTCTATATGGAGGACGTTGACACGTGTGTTGCATCTTCTCAGAAAAACTTCCATCACTCAATCGGGGGAAAAAATTGTTCATCATTACATCACTGCATGTGGAGAGAAGTGATCCGTGAATCGTATGTTGAAATCCAATTTCGGGCATGCGACTCCATAGATGAAGTTGTCGCATCCAAGGAACACCGATGATAATCTCTCTTGTCAGTGAGAGACACAAGTAAGTGGTTATGCAGTCGCCATTAGATGCAAGACAATATAACAATTTGCATAAGTCACAAGCGACGTTGCATAAGAACACTGCACCAACAACATCAGCCGCATTCACATTGTGGTTATGTATGCAGACGAGTGTATATCTGGTTTTTCGGGTACGACTTTGTATCTTTAGATAAAAACATAAATGAATAAATACACGTTAAATGGGACGCACAACAGTTTATCGCTCGAGGTGTTCAATGCATCTCTTTCTCTATCTCTCGTATGTATCTAGAGGATCTGTTTTCAAAAGCCGGTTTCGTATCGCATGTCTATCGTGAAATGTAGCACAATGCACTCGGATCCATGGTAGATCGCTTGCCAAACTGGTGACGGCTGGTGAAACTTGTTTCTCCCACTTGTTCTCCTACTTGTGACTGTCACATCAAATGCTAGCAACTTGGCTAAGTTGCAGTACGGTGGCATTTAGTCACTTGGTAGTTTGTTACATTGCGTAACCGATGCTTTTCTGGGGTCTATAGGAATGGTTTTGAAGTGAACTTCCGGTCGTATTCGGTGATGACTGATGACTCAACTCTCACTTTCAATGTCAGCGAACGGAGTATGTTGATCGATGATCAATGATCGTGAGTGTGATGACTGGGTTCACGTGATAAGATCGAGTGTGACGGGTTTCAGAGGCTGGACGCCTTAATTAACGAAGGCCTTTAAAGTCAATTTGGATAAGTAGTAACTCGAACTCGACTAATGGCAAGGCGTGGTTAAGCTTTGGCTTATTACAAGACACCTGGCAATTAGTGACTAGGCTGTAAGGCCTTTAAGCGCCACGATCGTTTGGGTGAAAGGCACGTTTCGGGCTTTTTAGTCTATTGCACTACGTTATGACGTACATTATACGACAAATGTTCCAGCACACTTCAAGCAAAGTGTGGAAACGTCAGTTAATTACGCTCAGGTGTCATGGAAAGCAGGCTACACGTTTTTTTTAATGGCATTTTGCCTGAAGACTTGCAAGTGTAATTAAATCAGGAAATATGATTGTTGATTTCACCATTCAAGATTGAAAGAATCTTCGTGTCACAGTCATCACTCAAAGAAGGGCATGGTCTATAGTACTATAGGGCAAGACCTCATTCGCATTTGTCTGTGATGGTGCTTGAGAAAAACGAGCCCTTCAGCTACGAGAGATGTAAAGTCATTCAGAAGATAGAAGGAAAGTCAACAGTTTGGTAGCTTATTAGCGGATCACTAGTCGCATTTTACTCTGGGAACGCAATTTCGTTAGAAAAATTCCCTTTCGATGTCCTGAAGTTCGGATTTAATCGTAGCCTTGAATAGTGGCTATTAGCTGGCTATCATCATAAGTAATGGGCAAGCGGCAGGATCTGTTGTAATACCTGTTAGAATTCCCTAGTGATTGATTACACGACGATGTTTCCAGCAAATGTTGTGAGACGCAACAAGGACAATCGGTCGGTAAACGACTAACAACGGCCTCGTAGGGGTAGCATACCCGACCTGCGCTGGCCCGTAAAATAGCGAGTAGAAACCACTGTAGCCGAACATCTAGGAGTTCTGTTAGTAAGTCCCATTTTCACTTCCTCGTGGTCCAACCTGAGGATTTCTATTTAAACAACAAAAGAAAAAAAAAACTTAAATTCGGCTTTGTACGTGGAATGTAAGGTCCGTAAGGTCCATCAACAGACCACGTGCAGCTGAGCAACTTGCGGAGGATCTAGACTGTTATAAGGCGGATATTAGCGCAATCCAGGAAGTGCGATGGGACCGAGCAAAAAGAGGATGAGAAACTGTGATATCTATTACGACGACTGCTACAACGCTTGTTCTGATGCGGATTTGTTATTAGAGGTATACTTAGGCAAAAAGTCTTGAGCTCCTGGTATGTAAGCGAACGCCTCATGACAATCCACATCAAGGCTAAGCTAAATTCGCAATCATCAGCCTAATCTGCGCTCACGCCCTGCCGAGGACAAGGATGACGCTACAAAAGACGGCTTCTACGACTTCCTATATAGGACATATGCTCAATGTCCCAGTTACGATGTTAAAATCGTACTGGGAGACTTTAACTCGAAATTGGGTAAGGAAGTCGCTTTTCATAGGGTCATTGGCAAGCACAGCCTCCACAACCCCACATCTGAAAATAGATTTAGGCTGATAGACTTCGCAACGGGGCGAAATCTTATAGTTTGTAGCACGCGTTTCCCACATCTCAATATCCACAAAGGGACTTGGCAATTTCCGAATCAATCAACCGTCAACCAGACTGACCACATTGCGATTGATGGCAGGCAGGCATCCGACATTCTGGATGTGCGAACTTTTAGAGGAGCCAACATCGACTCGGATCACTATCTCATGGCAACCAGGTTGCGACTACGAATATGTCTGGCCCAGAAAAATCGAGTAAGACCAGCGGCATTCAACGTCGCAATGCTACAATCGCAAGAAACCGCCAAAGCCTATGCCAATCGCGTCTCCCTCAAGCTCTCGGAATACCCTCCAACACCTGCTCAGATCGTACAACACCACTAGACCCGTTGTCAACAAGCCTTAGAGAGTGCTGCTTCTGAGGTACTGGGTTTCGAACCGACACCAACAAGAAACCCATCGTTTGACCACGTTTGTAGGAGGACAACGCAGCCAAGCAGCAAACCTATCAAGAGGCGCTGCATAGAGGGACGATAGCTGCTCGTGAGCATTATGAGCAGAAGAGGAGAGAGGAGCATAAGCTTCATAACACAAAAACAGAGAACATGAAAAGCTCGCGCTCGTAGAGATGGAGAAATGCTATCGCAGGAATGACGTTCGGAGGATTTATCAACGAATAAAAGAAAGATGCCAGGGATATAAGGCCAGCACGGATTCCCAGTCGGTACTAAGAATCTGGAAGGACTACTTCTGCCGTCTGTTTAACGGCGATGACGAAACAGATCCCGCTGTCAGACAGAATGACTCTTTCACAGCGGACGATGATAGCAGAGAATTTCGTCCTCCTGATCTGGACGATGTTAGGAATGCTTTTTCTAAGCTTAAGTACAACAAAGCTAATGGAGTAGAAGCACTACAGGCTCTTTAAGGCAGCTGGAGATGACCTGGTTGGGAGTATGCACCAGCTCATCTGTAAGACATGGTCAGAGGAATGCATACCCGATGAATGGAATCTTAGTATCGTTTGCCCGAGCCATCCACAAAAAAGACGACCCTACTTCTTACAAAAATTACAGAGGTATGTCCTTCCTCAATATCGCTTTAAAGATCCTATCCAGTGTATTGTGTGAACGTCTAAAGCCGTTCTGCCCCGCACTAATCGGCACATACCAGTGCGGCTTCCGGCCAGGCAGATCGACCAAGTATTCTCAATTCCACAAATCTTGATAAAGATCATCGAGTTTCAAATCGATACTTACCCCCTCTTTATCGACTTTAAAGCTGCATATGACAGTAGCCATCGCAGCTTGTTAAACGCGATGCCCCAATTCGGGATTCCGGGAAAACTGATCCGGATTCGTCGAGCAACGCTAACAAACACTCTGTGTACTGTGCAGTTCGGCTCCAGCCTATTGAAACCTGCACCGAATTTCCGCAAGGAGATGCGCTGTTATGTGACTTCTTCAATCTCGTGTGGCAACGGGCCAACGTCAACCTTCCACAAATCGGTCCAGTTTCTGGGCTACGCAGATGATACTGATAGTTCCCAGCGCACCATTGTGGAAGCGTTCACGACGATAGAAGATCAGGCAAAATGAAAGGAGTGGTGATGGAGTTCACATACCTCGGGGCAAATATAGACTGCACGAATAACATCATAGTAGAGATTCGGCGTAGAATCACCCTCGGCAACCACTGCTACTTCAGCTTGTCAAAACAGCTGGGGTCCAAACTCCTGTTCCGACTCCCATCCTGCTAGTCCTGCTATATAGAGCCGAAAGCTTGGCCCCTTCGATAGAAGAATTTGGCGACGAATATTCGGTCCAGTTTACGAGGAAGGCGAATGGAGGAGAAGACATAACCGCGAACTTTATGAGCTGTGCAAAGACGTGGATATAGTCTAGAAGGCAAAAATCGGTCGACTAGAATGGCTCGGCCACATTGAACGCTCCAGTTAAGAGGGTCTTTGAATCCAAGCCTCCTGGTTCGAGAAGGAGGAGACCGAACCTCCGGTATAAAGACCAAGTGAACGCGGACGTAAGACAACTTTGTCTCTCCGACTGGAAGCAGTGTGTCCGGGGACGCAAGGGATGAAAGGCTGTATTATCTCAGGCCCAAACCCTCCGTGGGTTGCTAGCCTGAACAGTAAGTAAGTATTACCAAAATTGGCGCTTAGTGAAATATGTATTTCGCACTATCCTTTTACGATTGTCATAATCGACCTACTGAGCAAACGAATTGAGGAATGGATACGGCAGATCACTTGTTTATGGCGATAACTTAGCGTCAGTTGCAGCCTTTTCTTCTATGTGTCAAGCCAAGTTGCCAACTCCTCTATGTAGAGGTCTCCATCTCAATCGCGGTAATTCTAATTCCAGTGCTAGTGTTCGATATCTCCGATAGAACCAACAATCTCCAGATATACTTTTCCCCCCCGAGGTTAACGAGTTCTCGCCATACGACCCAGTGCGTCACTGATGAAAAGCCACACATCATGTAGTAGAAAAAGTTGTCCACTAATCCCCATGTTCAGTGTTGAATGAAATTCTCTTTAATTAGTTTTAAAGATGGGTCGATATAGCTGCAACATCCACTTGAAAAACCCGCCTTGAAAGGGGGTACTTACGCCATTACTCAACTGCCACATCCATCTGCAACTAGTTCAACAGGATTCCCAGCAGAGTAAACATTCAACTTACTTTACTGTCTATCTGTCGTTTCAGCAAAGTGGAACAAACATCATTGCTCCATTTCTACGGTGTACCCCAAACGAGCACATCTACTGCATCTGTGTAAACACAATAGTTACGTATCTGGAACACTACAACGTACTCGTATCATGCATCATTTCTGTGTCACACGTTAGATTCTCTTCTTTCCCGTCCCATTAACACTGGTCACCCAGTTCCATCTCGTAATCAACTGGTCCTGTGACAGTTATATTTGATTAATCAATAAAGTTGCTCGCAGTTATCCGGAAATGAGTACACTGACAGCATTTAAGACTTCCTTTTCGCATGGACATTCAGGAAGTTGCAGGAGTACGTACATGGTGGCCCACCAACTTGTTGTTTCTTTTCTCATTTTGTCGTTATACAACCGCTAACAAGCGCGTATCTTGTGTATCTTTGTGTCTGCATCTAGCGAACTTATGTAAGCTGTTCCCCCGTAACTAGGTTGGGCGCAAAATAAGAGAAAAAAACGATAAAACAAAAAACACGTTATGTTGCAACTTGTTGCACTGCACAACAAGTCGACGATTGTGGGATGGCGGCCACCTTAACGACCTAACACACGACTGCATAAGCGCAACATTGCAAACTCGTCATCGTACACCTATACAAGGAGTGCGAAAGGGGGAAACGTGTAATTGAAAATCGATGCCAGCTAGCTTTGACAGCCCGCTAGCCCGTGTACGGTTTCGGCCCGAAATGGTCAACTTAGCGTCCAAGTCGAATGCGAGTTAGTAGGTGCACTTAGTACGTGAGACACATGCGAATCGGGCGTGCAATTAAACTCGCTTTGCCATGAAATGGGCGCAATTAGATGGAATCTGTTGGGTAACGAAGACGCACATGTGTACATGGTAAATGGTGGTGTTGGGACAGTGGTAACCGGGTTTTAGGTGAGAGTTAGCTGGTGGGAATGTGTAGGTTAAGTTTTTCGTCTCTGGTCAGATAGGGGACAGATAAAGGTCAATCGTTTCTCGATAGGTCAAGAGCTATTTCTATTTCTATTGAAAGGATCTATTGTACAGCTTCATGTAACAACCCTTATGGATACATTGTCAAATCGAATTTTAAAGGCCAAAGGCCACTATGACTTTTTAGGAAGTCACAAAATTAGGCCCCAGAATCTACATTTTTTTTCGCCTTGCAAAGGTCTTAAAGTAAGAACCCATGGCCTCGCTGGTACGAAAACCAAATGTTTCGTCGTCGACTTTGGTAAAAATATAACCTTCCTGCACCTAGGAAAAAAGGGACTCTACACGGCCTTACTATAGCTTACATTCGATTAGGCGGGGGACAAAGTCGCCTGATTACTGCGGCCTTTGAGTGGCCTATGGTAATATTCTCCGCTTAAAGTTCACGTTCCTGAGTTCATAATTAAACTTTGGGTGCTTTTGAGTAAGCTAGCAGCGACTCCTTCTGCTTCAATCTAGTACTTGCCTAAGTGACGATGACGTGTACTGACGAGGCAGTTACAGTGGCACAGTAAAGGCTGTGCTGTGTCTTCGTATCCGTTACACATTCTGTATGCTCAATGTCGCATACAAGAGCCTGTCCAGCGTATTGTGCGAAGGTCAAAAGCCATTTTGCACTGCAATAATCGGCAGCTACCAGTGCGACTTCCGGCCCGGCAAATCGACTATAGACCAAATTTTCCCACTTCGACAAGTCCTGGAAAAGACCGGGGGTGGCCGTGGTGCAGTGGTTAATATCATCGACCGCCGATCGGAAGGTCTATAGTTCAAATTCGCTTCATAGCCAAGTAAAAGTAATTCCTAAACGGATGATAAAAAGTATGCAACGCAGTTGTGAATGGAAAGTGACCAGACGTACTGCCTGCAGGCATAACACTCATAGTATATGGTCAACCGAAATTTATCCTCTGCGTATGCAATACTAAAGTGCTTGAACGAATTACTACGGACTTTAACCAACGCGGAATTTGGTAGGCTCTCGTCCTATCTAGGCCTAGGACAACCACCCCTGAGAGTAGTGAACGAACATCAACGACCCCAACCACTGCACTCCGTTCAGATTGTGTGTGTCAACACATCATAAGAGAATATGAAAAACTCTTGAACCTGTGCGCGAGTCTCTAAAAAAAAAAAAAAGAAAAAAAAAAAAAAAAAAAAAAAAACGAGTTTCGAATCGATACACACCACCTTTTCATCGATTTCAAAGCCGAATGCGACAGCATTCGTCGTGAAGAACTGTTTGGTGCGATGGCCGAATTCGGGATCCCGGGAAAACTGATCCAGTTGTGTCGCGCCACGCTAAAAAACACGCTATGCACCGTGCAATTCGATTCTAGGACCTCGGAACCATTCGAAACATGCACCGGATTTCGACAAGGAGATGCGCTGTCATGTGACTTCTTCAACCTGGTGCTGGAGCAGATAGTGCGACGGGCAGGCGTCAACAGGGAAGGCACTATCCTCTACAAGTCCGTCCAGCTGCTAGGATACGCGAATGATATCGACATCATCGCGTGGTCTCGCCGTGACATTGTGGAAGCATTCACGGCGGTTGAAGAACATGCGAAACGAGTTGGTCTTAAGGTCAATGAGGACAAAACGAAATACATGCTGTCAAGCAAAAACCAATCCGTCGCTCACCACCTGGGACAAAATATAACAATTGACAGCTACAATTTCGAGGTAGTTAAGGAGTTTGTCTACCTCGGCATAGAATCGCCCTTGGCAACCGCTGCTACTTCGGCTTGTCCAAACAACTGGGGTCAAAAATCCTCACTCGAAAGACCAAAGTCATGCTTTACAAAACGCTCATACTGCCAGTCTTGCTGGACGATAAGCAGGACAGCGGAGCTGATTTTGTGTTCTTTCGAAGGAAAAATTCTGCGCCGGATATTTGGTCCTGTCTGTGAGGAAGGTGTATGGAGAAGTAGACACAACCGCAAACTCTACGAGCTTTACCAAGATGTGGATGTAGTCCGGAAGGCACGAATCCGTCGACTACACTGGCTCGGCCACATCGAGCGCATGGACATCAACGCTCGAGCTAAGAGGGTCTTCGACTCCGAGCCTCCTGGTTCGAGAAGAAGAGGAAGACCGAACGTCCGGTATAAAGACCAAGTAATCGCGGATGTAAGACATCTTGGTCTTGACAACTGGAAGCAGCGTGCCCGGGACCGTCAAGGATGGAAGGTAGCTATAGCTCAGGCTCAGATCCTCCATGGATCGCTGGCCTGATAAGTAAGTAAGTCACATTTCGTGGCAGAAAATAAATATCTTGAAGATAAAATCGGAGAAACACCGACTCCCGAGAACATCGTAAAGCATATGCCGACATCGAGAGAAATATGGGACGCTGTGAAAGAAACCGCAGCGGGAATCATGAAGGAACTCCGGCGTCTGGAGAGAAACAGGAAGAGCAACCAAAACCAAACGGCAGCTACCTTGGAAAATCCAATTAGAGAAAGAAGGGCATAAAGTGCAAACCAGCCCCGCGAAGTATTATCTAACGGCAGTCCCGCGGGTAGAGTGGTTGAAGGGTTCAGGGTGTGGTTTAGTACGTAGGCGTATTCCTGGCATCGATTATTCAGGCTTGCGAATCGTACATGCCAGTAGCCCGGGCTACTGGTATTTTTTGAAGATTTCACATCAGTTTGGCGCAACCAAAAAGAAAAATCGAAACTAATCGACACGATGTCTGTAAACAAATGATGGCTAGCCCCTATCTAGGCACACTACTTCGCGGCCACATTAAATTCAAGGGACAGTCTACACCAACATTTCGAGACCATGAAAACGCTATAACTGTCCATAAAATTCATAGCCAAATACCCATAATTCATGGCCAAAAAATTGCAATTTTAATTGTCAATAAATCATGCAGCAGATAGGACCCTTGCAAGCGCAACAGCGCTAGCGTGACAATTATAACTAAAGTATCTTTGGAAAGTATCTTTGCCATTTCGATGGTAATAAGATCGGATAGTAAAAGATCTCGATGGTAATTAGTGATATTTGCATGGAAATTTGCATACGAAAATAGCCACTGAATTGATCAGTCAATAGATATGATGATGTTGGCGACGATGAAGAGCGTTAGATACAGCGTACGGTAAATTAGAGGAAAAAACAAAAAAAAAAAAGATTGATGAAAGGAATTCATAAGCAAATAGGTCAAGTAGAAAGTCACTATGTCAATAGCCTGTGTATATAGATACATTGCTTAGGAGCAGATAGAAGGACACTTGGTTTTGTGGAGCGCGAACGCGAAACACTTAGGGCACACTGAATACACGATCAGAATATAGCACATTCTACACTGAATCTCTGAATCTGAGAGGATGTTATTCGATTTTGCCCCTGGGCTTACTATGTACCAAAGGATGAGCTTCGTGGTAGACACTCGCGTTTAAACGTCTCGACCAAAACTGACGTTGCAGATATCACCTCCCGGATTAGATAGCTAACTGAGCATACTAACCAACTTGGTCTTCCTCTACTTCTTCGTTGTCTTCTTTTTCTTGTATTTTTTTGCGACTGTTGCTGCTGCTTATTTGCAAGAAACCACCGATAGATATCTGCTTCCCGGGGCACTTCTATTCCCAGCCTATCCATCTACATGTACGATGCACACGTTGTAGTATCTATTAGGTTATACCTTTTGTTACTCATTTTTTTTTATTCGCGTTTGTATACTTGGATTGGTGTTCGAGTGAAGAACTGGAATGTCAAGTTAAGAAGCTGACGCAAAAGTATATCATCATCATCGCCACCGATCGTCAGTGGAGAACAGGTATAATGCCGCCGATGTTGTGGCTGCTACCTGTCATGCTCAAGCACATTGCACATCATGGGTGGAAGCGGCAGAAATGGTAGATTGCAATAGTCGTGCACCACGGATTCGCTTGGTCTGTTTGGCACTTGGAATTTCACCTGATTCTGACCGGTTCTGTTATTATTTTGTATCTCATTCTGACGTCGGCTGATGAGTGGTAATTCAATTTAATACATCATTCAATTGCTCTGATGTCAACCAATTGACTGTCATCTTGAATAAACCTACATGAACGGACGGTGGGGATTAGATGCCATTCCATAGAGCTCTCACATAACTTAACGAATAGATTAATTCAATTGAATTGATGGGGGCTGCATTGTTGATTTAAGTTTGGGATTGAGGACCTCTACTAATCAGACTGCCCCCCATTGGGACGGCGGTCATGGTGGCGACTGTGGCTAAGGCTGAAGCTTGTGACTCTGACTATGAATGTGGCTGTGGGTGTTGATCGGTTATTGCGTCGTCGTCGAATCGCGACTGAGTCATAACAGTCTGCGACGCAATGATTTAATACACTAGATCCGTCGAAATATGATCCGATTGCTTGATTAGTGAACTATAGGGTTTTCCAATAGGGAATTGACAACTTTGAATTCAATTCGTCAACGCACCCTTTAACTAATTATCGAACTGTCATTGTCAGTTTAATCAGTAAACTCAACATTTTCATCATGATGAAGTACACGAAGGAGCAACGTCTGCAAATTATAAAAATTTTCTACCGAAATTCGGAGTCGGTGACCGCAACTTTAAGAGCGTCATCAGAGCAAAATTATCTTCAGTGACGAAGCTCATTTCTGGCTCGATGGGTTCGTCAATAAGCAAAATATGCGTTATTGGTCGGGTGAAAATCCACATGTGCTTCATGAATCACCACTTCATCCACAAAAAATAACTGTTTGGAGCGGTTTACATGCTGGCGGCGTTATTGGGCCATATTTTTTCGTCGACGATAACGATCGTCAGGTTACTGTGAATGGGCAGCTCTATCGCGCCATGATTACCGATTATTTTTGGCCCGAAGTGGAAGATATGGACTTGGACGACATGTCCATCAACAGGATGGTGCCACAAGCCACACAGCACACGTTACAATCGATCTATTGAAAAGTAAGTTTGATGAGCGTGTTGTCTCAAAAAATGGGCCAGTCGATTAGCCGCCTCGTTCGTGCGATTTAACGCCTCTAGACTATTTTCTATATAGTCTAGAGAAGAGCCACCGCAGTCGAGCACCTTGCGGCATTGTTAGTAAGTTCCATCCCCACCTCCTCGTGGTGCCATCTGGATGGCATGGATATGGAAATTGCAGACGGAGAAGGGCGAATGGCGAGCCTCCTGCGCCAAGAAACAGGATAAGTCGGTTGGGCTACGGCCTAGTAAGCCGTAACCATAAAAAAACCACAAGCTCCGAAACAACCACAAGCCTCGGATATAACGGACCGGATTAATGTTGACGACTTGCGGACGCCCTAGACTGCTATAAAGCGGACATAACCGCCATCCAGGAAATGCGGTAGAATCAACCGGGTATAAAGCGGATGAAAAGCTGCGATATTTACTACGGCGACTGCTATAGGGAGAAAGGACAACGTAACGATTGTTCGGATGCGGATTTGTTGTACGAGGTGGACTAAGGCAAAAAGTTCTAAGCTTTCGGCATGTGAGCGAACGCCTCATAACAATCCGTATCGCTAAATTTTATAACATTAACCTGATCTGCGTCCACGCCCCCACGAAAGACAAGGATGACTCCGCCAAAGATGAGTTCTACGTTCTCCTAGACAGAACGTATGTCCAATGTCCCAGCTAAGACATCAAGACTGTACTAGGAGACTTCAATGCTTAGCTGGGTAAGGAAAGCATCTTTGAATGAGTCATTGGCAAACATAGCCAGGACACCACATCCTTCTAGCCACTACGCGCATCCCGCACCTCGATATACACAAAGGCAACTGGCGGTCATTTGATCAATCGACCACCAACCAGATTGATCACATCGCGATCGACGTCAGACACTCCTCCACTATTCTTGATGTTCGACCTTTCCGAAGGGCTAACATCGACTCGGACCACTATCTTGTAGTATCTAAAATACGCCTACGGATATCCCGAACGCGGCGGAGTAGAGTAAGAATACAAAGTTATGACGTCGGAAAGCTACTATCGCCAGAAACCGCTCGTGCTCCAATACACCTCAACCCTCCACGCTATCAATAGGACAGCACTGGAACCTTTGCAAACAAGCCCTGAAAAGCTCTGCATCCGAAGTTTTAGGCTTCAAAGCTCCACCACGAAGAAACACCTCGTTCGATGACGAGAGCAGGAGGATTCACACAGCGAAGCAGGATGCACATAAAGCCTCGCTGCATAGAAGAACAAGAGCAGTTCGTGAGCTCTACGAGTTAAAAAGAAGGGAGGAGCATAAGCTTCTCAGAAGAAAGAAGAAAGAGCACGAGAAGCGCGCGATTGAGGATTTGGAGAGGTGTTACTGCAGGCGTGACGTTCGAAAGTTTTATCAACAGATAAAGCGAACATGCCAGGGTTTTAAAGCCAGAACGGAAGCCTGCAGGGATGAGAATGGACACTTAGTAGTAGAACCGCAGTCGATGCTGAAAATATGGAAAAACCACTTCGGCAGACTGTATAACGGCGATGTTGCTCAATATACCGCTGTCAGGCAGAATAATCCATTTGTAATCGACGATGATCGCAGAGAATTCCGTCCGCCTGACCTCAACGAAGTTAAGATTGCCATGTCGAAACTCAAGTCGAATAAAGCTGCTGGCGCAGACGGACTGTCTGCTGAGCTCTTCAAGGCAGCTGGGGATGACCTGGTTGGGAGCATGCGCCAGCTCATCCGTAAGATATGGTTAGAGGAAAGCATGCCCGAGGAATGGAGTCTCAGCATCGTATGCCCGATCCACAAGAAAGGAGACCCCTCTGATTGCGCCAACCATAGAGGAATAAGTCTCCTTAACATCGCCTACAAAATCTTCTCTGCCGTTTTGTGTGAACGCCTGAAGCCTTTTGTAAATAAGCTGATAGGTCCTTATCAGTGCGGATTCAGGCCAGGGAAGTCCACCATGGACCAAATCTTCACACTACGGCAGATACTGGAGAAAACCAATGAATTTCAAGTCGACACTCACCACCTATTTGTCGACCTCAAAGCCGCATACGACAGCGTAATTGGAGACGAGCTATACAACGCTATGTTTACCTTTGACATACCTGCTAAACTCGTCAGACTATGCAGGATGACTTTGGAGAATGCTCGCTGCTCCATCCGAATCGGTGAACACCTTACCGATAGTTTTGATGTCAAAAAAGGATTTAGGCAGGGCGATGCGCTGTCGTGTGATTGTGCAAAAATCACTGGCCAATACAAGAGGCACAATCTATTTCAAATCCTGGCAACTCCTTGCATACGCCGACAATATTGACATAATAGGTAGATCACAGCGAGATGTCAATGAGGCGTATGCGAGTATTGAGATGGAGGCGGCGAAAATTGTTGTCATCAAAAAAGGACGCTCACCACCGACGTCTTGGCCAGAAAGTTTGTATTGGCCGATATAAGTTCGAGGTAGTTAAGGACTTTGACTCCGCAGTGACCTGGAACAACGACATCAGTTCCGAAATCAAACGCAGAACCACTCTTGCCAATCGCTGTTTCTTTGGGCTCAGGAGACGATTGAGTAATAGAGCCCTCTCCCGAACGACAAAATTGACTCTATATAAGACCCTTATCATCCGGGTCCTGCTGTAGGGCGCAGTAGCATGGACACTTTCAAAGGCGGATGAGGAGGTCCTTGGTCGGTTCAAGAGAAAGATTTTGCGCGTGATTTTCGAGCCTATAAACGCAGACGGGGGATGGAGGAAAAGATTCAACCACGAACTTTACGAGCTGTACAGCGACATGAGTCTAGTCAGGTGTCTACGGATTCAACGTCTAAGATGGCTGGGCCATGTAGAACAAATGGACACCACAGCTCCAGCTCGGAGAGTCTTAGATTCTGACCCCGATGGACGAAGAAATAGAGGACAGCCGCACTTAAGATGGAGCACACAGGTGGAAGGGGACCTTAGGCAACTGGGTGTGCGGCAATGGAAAGGCTAGCAAGAGATGATGCTACTTTGGAGGGGCATGTTGGTTGAGGCCCAGATTCACCCGGAAATGTAGCGCCCGTTAAGAAGAAGAAGACTCTTTTCTTTGGAGCTACGTTAAGTCATTGGTTTATGCCAACAAGGCGACGACGTTGGAAGAGCTCAGAGCCAACATTGAACGCGAAATAGCGGCCGTTTCGGCCGAAATGTGTGGTCGAGTCATCGAAAATTGGCTCCAACGAATCCGCCGCTGCAAACGTGCACGCGGTGGTCATATGGACAAGTCGAGTTCCATTCATAAATGCTTTGATAATACTTCAAGCCGATAATAAAGTTTTTGAAATATCTCAAATGGTTTGCGTTTCATTAAAAAAAAAAAAAAAGTTGTCAAGTCCTTATTAGAAGGCCCGATATATGGATGATGCTTTAGAAAAGCTCGCACTAACGAGAGGTAAAAAAGTAGGTACACCACAGCTAAAAGAAACATCTATCAACTTTAAGCTATTAACATCAGTAGCAAACTTTAACTTCATGAGCTTTTATAAGAAGACCATAATCGAGTCTTAAATTTCAAGCCCCGCGTATATTAATAACTATTTTATTAAAAGAACAAGTACATAAAGGGACAATGGATTAATGGTTCTGTCGCTCACTGTGCAAACACAATCGTTCAAGCCTGTTTCCGCGATGAAAAAATCCCGCTGCCAAAGGTGATTCACCATGCAAACACCATTCAGTACTATGATGTGCACATTTCCCACCGCAGATCCAACACTCACATTCCATTGTCGTGTAATCAAAATTGATTTTAATCAAAACCAATTTACCGCCATGCACTTCATGACATTGCACTGTCACGGTTGCATGCCAATCTTCCTCCACTAATATGATCTGATGTGTTGCGATGTACTCTCTGTCCTTGGGGACATTCTATGCATCCCGTGCGACATGGAATGCGTTTTTTTTTTTGGGTGACAATTATAAGGATAATGGTTCTCCGGGACATAGATTAAAGGAAATTGAGATTAACTTAGAAACCTTACCTTAAGTACGATCGATAAGCTGCTGGCAGTTGCTGATTCGGAGAAAACACTATCGTGCGACTGTGATAGGCCGTCTCGACTGAAATCGCTACGAAATGAAAAATACGAATTTTAGTAAAAAGCAAATGTATCGGAAGTCAAAACATAAATAGATTTACAATCTCAACATAATCAATCGCTCGTATATCGAAACGTTTAAATGCTGGAATAAGCGGCGTCAGAGAAAATGCGCGATAGTCTACGAACGGGAAGGAGGAGTACGTACTCGTACTCGTACTTGTGAGCAATAAAACTAAACATTTTATTCGTTTTATCTATGTCAAACGTTTTAGATAGTATCGAGGGCATAAAGTATCGGTTTCACTTGCGCAATAGGTGTGCGAGTGTAGAATGTTGAGCAGAGTGACACTCGCATAGCTCTTATGAGTGTTGTTAGATCACAGTGTCGTTGCGAATTGTATCGGTGAGATACTTTGTAGTGTGATTTTGTGTATGTCACGATTGCGACAAGGTGTCTGTCAAGCGCGAAGTAATTTCAAGTGATCACAGCCGCTAGTGTCTATTTCGTTGTGATGCAAAAGGTGAGGGAAGAATGCGTTTTTTGTTTACAAAACGCTTCTTACATATTGACTTTGTAGTAAAGGGGGGGAGGGAGCGAGCAAACAGAGCAAAGAAGTTGATCGCGTTTAACATGGCAAACGCCAGCTTCGATCTCTGTCCCTGCTCAATCCAAGTTGACACACAGCCTCCGCGTGGTCCCCCCTGGATAGCTACCCTGGCACCCGCCAGGTAGTGAACCAATGTGTGCAGCGACCCAACCCCTTGTTCCTGGGGAAAGAGGTTGGGGATTGTGCTAAGGGGAAACATCCCTATCACGTAAGAACCTACTTGTTCCGAAACAACAACAAGCCTCGGATACGGACGGATACAATGCTGACGACCCCTGCAAACGACTAACGGACTTGAGAGTCTGCACCTGGAATGTTAGGTCCCTTAACAGACCGGGAGCAGGCGATCAATTGGAGCAAACCCTCAACTGCTATAAAGCAGATATAACCGCACTCCAAGAAGTGCGATGGGATGAACTAGGCAAAAAACGGATGAAAAACTGCGACATCTACTACGGGAACTGCTACAAGGAGAACAAACAGCGCCTATTGGGGTGCGGATTCGTTATGACTCCGACAAAAAGTTTTAAGCTTCCGAGACATAAGCGAAATTTGGAAACATTAGCTTAATTTGCGCTCACGCCCCAACGGAAGAAAAGGACGATCGACCCAAAGAAGAACATTCTACGATCTCCTAGACAGAACATATGCCCAATGCCCCAGCTACGACACAAAAATAGTTCTAGGAGCTGTTAATGCAAAACTGGGCAAAGAGGACATATTTGAGTGGATCATAGGAAAGCATAGCCTCCATAACACCACATCCGACACCGGACGTAGGCTAATTGATTTCCTAGCGGGGCGTAACCTCCTTGTAGCAAGCACGCGATTCCCCCATCTCAACATCCAAAAGGGTACCCGGCGGTCTTCTGATCAATCGACTACCAATAAAATTGATCACATTGCGATCGACGCCAGAAACTCCTCCTGTATTCTCGACGTACGAACCTTCCGAGGGGCCAACATCGACTCGGACCGCTACCTTGTTGTAGCCAAAGGTACGAATGAGGATATCAAGAATTCTTAGGAGTCGAGTAGCACAACGTAAGTTTGACGTCGGAAAGCTACAATCGCAAGAGACTGCCAGAATCTTTGCCGATCGTGTCTCCTCCAAGCTCTCTCAAAATCCGCCCACAGCAGCACAAACAATAGAGCAGGAATGGGCGCATTGCCAGAGCGCCGTCAGAGACGCTGCCTCAGAGGTGCTGGGTTTCAAACCGCCACCACCTAGGAACCCCTGGTTCGATGAACAATGCGAACAAGTCCATGCAGCAGAACAAAAAGCATATAAAGCCATGCTGCAACGACCGACGAGAGCTCCTCGCGAAATATATGAGCAGAGGAGAAGAGAGGAACACACGCTTTTCAGAAGAAAGAAGAGAGAACACGGAAAGCGTGAGATCGAGGAAATGGAGAGATGCTTCCGCAGGAATGACGCCCGTAAGTTTTACAATAAGGTAAAACGGACATCCATGGCTACAAAGCCAGAGCGGCGGCCTGCAGGGATGAAAACTGGTAGTAGAGTCGCAGTCGATGCTGAGGATTTGGAAAGACCACTTCTGCAGACTGTATAACGGCGATGATAGACAAGATACCGCTGTCAGGCAGAACGATCCGTTCGTAATGGACGACGATGTAAGAGAATTCCGCCCACCCGACCTAGACGAACTCAAAATAGCGATATGGAGACTAAAGTCTGATATCCCACGGACGCAGACGGCCTGTCTGCTGAGCTTCTTAAGGCGGCTGGTGATGAGCTGGTAAGGTGCATGCACCATCTCATTTGCAGGTTATGGTCGGAGGAAAGCGTGCCCGACGAATGGAATCTCAGCATCGTTTGCCCGATCCATAAGAAAGGAGACCCCTATAACTGCGCCAACTATAGGAGAACAAGTCTCCTTAACATCGCATATAAGATCTTCTCTGCCGTATTGTGTGAACGCCTGAAACCGTTTGTGGATAACCTGATTGGCTCTTATCACTGTGGTTTCAGGCCAGGTAAATCCGCAATAGACCAAACATTTATGCTACGGCAGATCTTGGAGAGGACACAGGAATACCAGATCGACACTCACCACCTCTTCGCCGATTTCAAGGCTGCATATGACAGCGTGTATAGAGACGAGCCATACAAAGCCATGTCTAGTTTTAACATCCCTGCCAAACTCGTCCGACTGCGCAGGATGACAATGGAGAATTCTCGCTGCTCCATTAAGGTCGGTAATGAGCAAACCGAGACCTTCGATGTTAAAATGGGATTGAGGCCAAGTGACGCGCTGTCATGCAACTTTTTCAACATCGTGCTTGAAAAGATCGTGCAAGAGTCACTGGCCAACACAAGAGGTACGATTTATTTCAAGTCTACGCAGTTGCTTGCGTATGCCGACGATATTGACGTGATTGGACGGACACAGCGAGACACGTCAATGAGGCCTTTGTAAGCATTGAGGTAGAAGCGGCAAGATGGGTCTCAAGGTTAATGAGGGTAAAACCAAATACCTGCTTTCATCTAAAAGAGACGGACAACACCGACGTAATTGCGGAACGTCACCATGGGCGGATATAACTTTAAAGTGGTCAAGGAATCCGTCTACCGTGGCTCACTGATGACCAGCGACAACAACACCAGCGCTGAGATAAAACGCAGAATCACTCTTGCCAACCGCTGTTTCTTTGGGCTCAAGAGGCAATTGAGAAGTAGAGCCCTCTCTCGGAAAACCAAGGTGACACTGTATAAGACCTTAATCATCCCAGTCCTCCTTTACGGCGCAGAGGCTTGGACCTTAACAAAAGCGGATGAAGATGCCCTTGGTCGTTTCGAGAGGAAAATTCTGCGCACTATCTACGGTCCCGTTTGTTCAAACGGTGTATGGAGGAGAAGATATAACAAAGAACTGTACGGGTTGAACAGCGAATTCGGCCTGGTACGACGTCTACGGATACAGCGTCTAAGGTGGCTAGGTCATGTAGAGCGCATGGAAAATACAGCTCCGACCCGAAGAGTCTTCGAATCCACTCCGGAAGGAAGGCGCGGCTGAGGACGGCCGCATCATCGGTGGCGCACGCAGGTGGAAGGGAACCTTAACCAGCTGGGCGTGCGGTGCTGGAAACAGCTGGCCAAAGACCGTGCCAGCTGGAGACGCTTGTTGGTTGAGGCCCAGGTTCACCACTGACTGTAGCGCCACCTAAGTAAGTAAGTAGTAAAGTGCTGTCCAAGGGCCAGTCTAAGGAAGTTAGAAGGAATGTGGCACCCATTACCAGTTTTGCCACTCTTGTCTTGGGCAAAACGTGTTGATCATACATTTACATGCGTAAGGAAATTAGTAGCGCCTGTGGTTACTAGTCTTCCTTTCCAGCTTATAGGTGTCTAAACGGAATCAGCAATTGCCTGCCTTCACAACTAAGTGCAGATGGAACTTGAGCCTCAGTTGATGCCTGACTCTGGTATAGCTAGTATGGTTTGCTTCCACTAGTATATTTTTTCTGACTTCAGTCTCACTATTCAATGGATAAAATAAAGAAGTGCCTTCCGGTGAACCACCTAGATTTCATCATGCCAATATCGTGGTTTTGGAAGCTGTTTGGCACTGTTGTAGGCACTGAAGGAAACAATCGCCCAGAAGCGACTAGTTTTGGCTATTACAACAACGGCGAGTCACACATATCCATAGTGACTCACCAGGAGCTCCGAGAGTTTGATTGGGAGGTTCACCTTACAGTCCGGACCTGACACCGAGCGATTGGCACCTGTTTCTATCAATGACAAACGATTTTGCTGGTGAAAAATGATTCGGAAATCGATTATCCCATCTTTTCGTCAATAGGGACGAGGGCTTGTTGAAGGCTTCTGTTACCTGTTGGAGCACACAGAAGCAAATACTGGTCCATTGTAATGCCAGACAGACACCTTGTATGTATGTATGTTGGCGTTACAGTCCATGAAGGACCCGAGCCGAGCTTCTCTCAATCACCCATGTTGTGTGTGACTTCATTTTCCCATGGATGAAAGGGACCTACAGTTTATTGCCGGTTCCGAACGGCGAATTTCGAGAAGCTTTTTCGTGACAATTTTACTACAGGGGGTTTCGTCAGAACCCCGCTGAGGAGAAACGCCGTGAAAACACGTTCGATGACATGGCTGTGTCGGGATTCGATCCCGTGTCATCGGCGTCAGAGGCCAACACACTACCCACTGCGCCACGGTGCTCTAAAGCAGCGATTAGCAAAAGTAATTTTGCGTTTGATCTCAGGGCTGGTGTTGTTGTCGCTGGTTACTAGTGAGCCAAGGCGGACGAATTCCTTTACCACTTCGAAATTGCAGCTGCCAATCGTGACGTTCTGGCCAAGACGTCGGTGTTGTGCATCCCTTTTGATTTTACCCCCATTTACTGCTTTAATGCTTTCGAACGTCTCGTTGTGTTCGTTCAGCTGCTTTAAATAGCTCAGCAGACAGGACGTCCACGCCGGCGGCTTTATCAGCTTAGTTTCATATAGGTCGGGTGGACGGAATTCTCTTGCATCTTGCGGTGTTGGATCTATCATCGCCGTTAAACAGTCTACTGAAGTGTTCTTTCAGCATCGATTGTGACTCTACTACTAGTTGTTAGTCTTCGTCCCTACAGATTTAGCTCTAGCTTTATAGCCCTGGCATGTTCGTTTTCCTTTTTCGTAAAACTTGCTAGCATTATTCCTGTGATAGCATCTCTCCATCTCCTCGATCTCATGCTTTTTATGCTGTCTTTATTTCCTCCTTAAAAGCGTGTGTTCCTCTCTCTGTTTCTACTAGTAGTGCTCACGAAAAGATGGCTAGGCCATGTAGAGCGTATGGAAAATACAGCTCCGACCTGGAGAGTCGTTGAATTCATCCCGGAAGGAAGGCGCGGCAGAGGACGGCCTCTACGGTGGCGCACGCAGGTGGAAGGGGACCTTAACCAACTTGGCCAACCAAATCGACCATGTGCTCATTGACGCAAGGCACTCGTCAAACATCCTGGATGTGCGAACATTCAGAGGAGCAAATGTCGACTCTGACCACTTCCTCGTAGCAGCATGATTCAGAGCTCGACTGTCCAATGTCAGAAAGCTGCACCAGCTCACCAGGTGGAGGTTCGAGATTGGGCGCCTGAGCACACCGGAGGTTCCAGAGTCTACAGGAAGCAGCTGAGCGGAATACTCTACGGTATGCCTACGTCGAACACAAATGCCAATAATATGTGGCTGCATTGCCGCTCAGCCATTCAGGAAGTAGCCGAAACCACCTTAGGATACCTACCACCCCCGACAAAAAAAAAGGCAGCAACCGACGAGGCGTATCAAAAGGCGCTGCAGAGAAAAACCAGGGCAGCGCAAGAAGAGTACCGAGCCAGAAGAAGGGAGGAGAAGAAACTACTGCGACAAAAAAAAAAGAAGCTGCTGCGAGCATGACCAAGAGAGAGTGGTAGGGACCGAGGAAATCCCAACTCCAGCCGCTGAAGAGATCCTTCCACCCAACATCGAAGAAGTCGGTACAGCTATTCAGAGGCTGATGAACGACAAGGCCGCAGGCTCAGATGGCTTGCCATCAGAGCTCTTTAAGGCTGGCGGCGATGTTCTGGTAGGGAGCATGCACCAGATCATCTGCAGAAATTGGGAAGATGAAAGCATGCCCGACGACTGGAATACCAGCTCTATATGCCCCATCCACAAGAAAGGCGACCCCACCTCTTGCAAGAACTATAGAGGTACATCCCTGCTCAATGTCGCATACAAGATCCTGTCCACCGTATTCGTCTAAAACCATTTTGCACCGCACTAATCGGCAGCTACTGTGCGGCTTCCGGCCCGGCAAATCAACTATGGACCAAATTTTCACACTTCGACAAATCCTGGAAAAGACCAACGAGTTTCGAATCGATACACACCATCTTTTCATCGATTTCAAAGCCGCATACGACAGCATTCATCTTGAAGAACTGTTTGAGGCGATGGCCGAATTCGGGATCCCGGTAAAACTGATCCAGTTGTGTCGCGCCACGCTAAAAAACACGCGATGCACCGTACAACTCGGTTCTAGGACCTCGGAACCATTCGAAACATGCACCGGATTTCGGCAAGGAGATGCGCTGTTATGTGACTTCTTCCACCTGGTGCTGGAGCAGATAGTACGACGGGCAGGCGTCAACAGGAAAGGCACTATCCTCTACAAGTCCGTCCGGCTCCTAGGATACGCGGATGATATCGACATCATCGCGTGTTCTCGCCGTGGCATTGTGGAAGCATTCATGGCGATTGAAGAACAGGCGAAACGAGTTGGTCTTAAGATCAATGAGGACAAAACGAAGTACATGCTGTCAAGCAAAAACCAATCCGTCGCTCACCACATGGGACGAAATATAACAATTGACAGCTACAATTTCGAGGTAGTTAAGGAGTTTGTCTACCTCGGGGCAAACGTTAATTCCACAAATGACACCACAGTGGAGATCCGGCATAGAATCGCCCTTGGCAACCTCTGCTACTTCGGCTTGTCCAAACAACTTGGGTCAAAACTCCTCACTCGAAAGACCAAAGTCATGCTTTACAAAATGCTTATACTGCCAGTCTTGCTGTACAAAGCCGAAAGCTTGACGATAAGCAGGACAGCGGAGCTGATTTTGGGTTCCTTCGAAAGAAAAATTCTGCGCCGGATATTTGATCCTGTCTGTGAGGAAGGTGAATGGAGAAGAAGGCATAACCAAAGGCAAAGATCCGTCGACTACACTGGCTCGGCCACATCAAGTGCATGAACATCAACGTTCCAGCTAAGAGGGTCTTAGACTCCGAGCCTCCTGGTTCGAGAAGAAGAGGAAGACCGAACCTCCGGTATAAAGACCAAGTAATCGCGGATGTAAGACATCTTGGTCTTGACAACTGGAAGCAGCGTGCCCGGGACCGTCAAGGATGGAAGGCAGCTATAGCTCAGGCTCAGATCCTCCATGGATCGCTGGCCTAATAAGTAAGTCAAAACAGCTTATTCACTTCGTGGTTTTTATTAAATCTGTTGAATAGTTTCAATGCCATGCACGTATTAATGGGTTTCCTGCAGACAACTCTAATAGACTCACAAACAAAGTTTGAAAGAGAAGACAAAGACTTGGAAGGTGGCTAGGCTAGGGCTATCTTCATCAAATATGTACACACTCGGTCTTGTCTTCTAAGAATTTCAATAAATATTTACAAATAAATGATCGCAATTGGAAAAAAATGCCCGCGTTGCTCCAATCAGTGGAATAGGCGCCAGTGAATTTCCTCATCACTCGCAACTATCCTGTACGAAACTATTTAATCACATCACCGATTAACTGTCCAAATCACCTCTAGCGCTTCCGGCGGCATTGTAATCGCATCCACTATACGGTCGCACTTTCACGCATAACACAATGTCGCTAATGCAATTACCGCTAAGACAACATCTACTTACAATCCACCGAACATCTAATTAAACAATGTAAACGAAACTAGATTGTCGGAAAACAATCCAACAATCTCGAAGCAGCATCTCTAGGGGCTATAAGGTCTATACAACATCGTCGTATCCATCGCCTTGGCTTGTACGGGTCCGTACAAACGACCCGCATAGCATTTGCAACCATTCGGATCCAACTATGAAAAAGAAAAATCACCGTCAAGCCGGGGAAAATGCCAAACACAAGACTCATTCAATCCCACTCTGGGCCGCAAGTGTAGTGTCTGCAAGCAGAGTTTTCACTCGATGGGGCTCTTTGTTGTTTTCGTTACTCCACAACGGATTTTCCGTGAAAACGCTTCCCCGCATCATCAGAAGTTTGCGTGCGCGTCTCTTGTTTGTCTACTATTCGCAATTCACAGTCGACTTGTAGCGCTTCGCTGCGGATCGAGTGATGCAAAGGAGAGCATGGTGGGTGCTGATGCAACCGTTGGCGGTGGTAGTACAATGAAAATGAAAAGGGGTCAGATGAAGGGCTAAAATGCAACGGTAACGGAAGTCAACTGGCAGGAAACAGGCACAGGAACACAACAGACCGTCGTCGCCGAGCAACTGGGACGAATGAACCCCGAACAACACCCACTTGTGCCCCTAGAAACGCCTTCGGATATGCTCAAAACATCATTCTGCTATGGGGAAACCAGTTGCTAAGGACACGTGCGCGTGAAATTGGGTCACCGAGGGATTACACGCAATCTATTCCAAATTCAATGTGTATGAATGTGTGCGTGTGTTCTCGTGTATTATGCAACATACCAATCCTTCTCGAATATGGACACAACGGTTATTCTGTTCTTCTTTTTCTTGAAAGTGGAGTGCATCACGAGGATACCAATCATACAGGATGACAGCAGCAGTGGTAGATCAAGTTCAAGCGCCTCGGCAACAATCTGCAGATACTTCAAAACTTCTCTCATCTCATGCACACTATACGCGGTATACAATCATACTTGCAATCATTCATTCGAGGAACGTAATGAAACCCAACTCACCTGTCCACTAATCGTCCTTCACTTAGACTCCTTTGGCTATCAGTCATCTCACGCATACTCTCGAGATCATTTGTCAAATCCGTTCCGGTACTTTTCAGTTTTGTATCCCGGCCCATGTGTATGATAGATGTGTTTGTAATCTTCTCCTTACCAACATAGTAACCACCGAGCAGTGACGTTCGATTTGAGTTGGCAAATGCACCTGGTAGTACACCGATTCCGCCACAGGTTCCGAGCAGGGTTCGCCCCGACGACGAGGAGGCCGATGTGCTGGTGGTACTAGTAGCATATTGCTGGTGATGTACTGATGTGGACAGTGACATTGCACTGCCGCCGTTGGTTACGTCGTTTATGTTGTGTATGTTATGATGACGCTGTTCCGGATAGTGGTGTTGCTCGTCGTGATCGTAATCGTGATTGGTCGGCTCGTGAAGCGTTTTGTGATGTGACGGTGATATTGCTTTGTTGGTGGCACAAAGTTGACTGCCAGCAGCTAGTGCTGCAGGTGTAGGTGACAAAGATAGGGGCGATGTGGGCAACGATGTCGATAATAACGATGTCCCGGCATAGCCGTGCGCAGGTACGGATAAGGTATTACTACCAACAACGGTCGGTGATGGTTGAATTTTTTTGGTCAAGTGCTGTTCGAGGTGTTGTTTTTCTTGTTCTTTTTGATTTTGTTGTTGTTGTTGTTGTTGCAGCGGCGACGAAGGTGATGATGCAGATAATTGATTTGTATCCAACGTTGAGGTGGAAGGTGTAGTTAAGTCGACACTGGTCAATGTGCGACGTCGAAACATTCGACGTAGATTTCTCAAGGGATGAAATCGTCGACGTTTTTGTTGCTCTAAAAATATACAAACAAGATACGATGACAGGTGAGATTAGTTAAGGGTAGAGATGTATCTGGATATAGTACATATGTATATTTAGATACAAAGTTGCTGCTTAGGAGAAAGGGTGATGGAAGTGTTACGAAACCGTATGGTGCTAAGCTTTGTTTCTAATGTATTCCATGTCAAGTGGGAGCTGGTAGCTTTTAATTGAAATTTGGAGACTTTTTTCTAAATGAAAGCGAGGCCTTTGACCTCCATATTTGCATGGTTACACCCAAAGCTGCTTTTTGACTGGTTACCCACGGTATTCTGTCTCCAAGAGTTAGTTGCTATTACTTTAGCCCGTCATTGTATGAATAAATATGAAAAAAACCTACGAAGTCATGGACACAAATTGATATAAAAAAATAATTTAACTTCTCCCAGTGCAGGAATCGTCTACATAATCTAGGAGTAAGCTTTACATCCTATCTGCAACAGCCTGCGAGATACAAGACATACATAGGTTGGTTCACGGAAAAATCACTTCTTTACGCGTGGTAAGTTGCCTTATAGAATGGCGCCCGACAATGGACACGTCTGATTGAGACTGACTAAAATAATGAATTTTCTGTTGCTGACTCGTTGAGGATGGGAATGAGGCTTTGTCGAAAAAAAAAATGTCTGCAAGTGGTCTAAAGCGAACTGTTGAAGATGAAGAGCGTCTCGGAAGACCATCAAGTTCACGTCTCAAAAATTAAAAACTTGATGCTTACAAACCGTCGATTAGCAATTTGAGCTTCAGCAAGAGATGACGATGGCATTTCAAAAGAAAACAGTCAGTCAATACCAATTTAGAAGGAAGGTTTGCGCCTTAGACGTGCCAAATATCGATTGCTAGCGAAAACACCAACATTTTTGGATAAACTTCGTCGCGTTAAAGTGTGTGAAGAAACGCTTTCTAAGTATCAGAAGTGAGACTAGTGTTTATGTGGACGACGCGAAAACCAGCGATTAATGAGGTTAATATCGTGCTAAAGGCAAGACCGAAAAAAACGCGCAAAAGGTCGCTCAAAGGTCGCGTTGACAGCTTTCTTTAATGATCGTGATGTTGTGCATTTTGAGTTCCTTCCGCCGGGTCAAACTGTCAGTAAAGAACAGTAGTTGAGCGTTATGTGTCGTTCACATGAAGTTATTTGCCTAAGGAGGCTGGAAATATGGCGAGACAACTCTTGATTTTTGCACCACGCTAATGCAGCGTCTCTGCAGAGGGCGCCGTGGCGCAGTGGTTAGTGTGTTGGACTCTGGCGCACGATGAACGAGTTCGGATCCCGATAACACCAACGCCATCAATCGTTTATTTCGCGGCGTTCCTCCTCGGCGGGATACTGGCAAAACCCCCCGTAGTAAACTTGCCATGAAAAAGCTTCTCGTCTCACGCCGTTCGGAATCGGCATTAAACTGTAGGTCCCTTTCACCTTTGTGAAAAATAGAATCACACACAACATGGGTGATTGAGAGAAGCGTGGCTCTGGACCTTCATGGGCTGTATCGCCACCAAAAAAGAAGAATGCAGCGTCTCACACTGCATTGATTCTTCGCTATCATTTCGTTTTATTCAGCAAACTCAAAAGCACGCTCCGGAGTTACCGTTTCGAGTCGATAGAGGAGATACAAGTCGCATCGAAGAGAGGACTGAATGCCATTCCAGACCGGGTATCGGCTCTACTGGAAAATAGAGATAAACGCCGAAGAACGTTTGGCACTTCGGGAATGAATTTCTGAATCTATCTGCGTCTGATCATTGCTACCTTCATATCAAGTTTCGTGTGCTCCAATTTTTGGAAGGGTCAACAGAGTGAACTGGAACAAGCGATACTCTGCCCTCTGATTACACCTTCCAAAGTCCACCGAAAGCCTAGCTAGGTAGGTAGGTTGGTTGGTAGCCCCCCAGAATAGGCCAGAGAGACCCGTTGTGCTGCTACGAGGGGGGTTTAACACCCTATTCATGGAACTACTTAGTGCTTCTTAAAAAATTACGAAGGTCAGTGATCCTTACTTGCTGAAAATTTGTCAGGTCGTTAAGGAAGTAAGATCCCAGGTATCGATTCCCGCGCAGAGAAGGTGGTGGCTGGATCCGACCTCCTCTTCGTCTAGGGAGCTTCTGTAGAGATCATTCGGAACTTGCCCTAGTTTTTGCGCATAACTGCCAATGAGAAATTGACCAGTGATGACATCAATGATTTTATAGATGTCAGTTCTTTTCTTCTACCTATTATTCTCCTAGTCCGTTGACTATCGAGCCGAGGCCAGATTTGCCTGGTGATAAGGTAGGTATGTCCCTGGGTCCATCTCAAGTTCGTCTCAGCCATTGCGAGATTTGTAAGTTTAAGGTATACCTGTGCATGCCATGTGTGATTGTTGCATCGTTCCTTGTGTGGCGACTTAAAGGCTGCTTGGTTATCTTGAGAATTCGGATATCCGTAGCAGATATTACGTTCCACTTAAGCCAAGACAGAACCTCCATTATTGCCAACAACTTCGCTGCAGTGATCTGGTAGTTTTAGAGCTTGGCTCAGGTTTAGTTATTTAGTTGTTTCCAAAATACTCCACTACCCACCCTGTCTTTGGTTTTTGACCCGTCAGTGCAGAAATCCACTCAGCTCCTGCGAGGTTGCGTTTGTCGGTTCAGTTCCGTCTGTCCGGGTTCTTGAAGTTCTTATCTAAAACTGTGGTGGGCTGTCCTGTTGATCAGGATGGAGGAGTGGCCAGCGATATGGCTCATCCATTTGGAGCTGGCTTTTAGTCTGGTTGCCATGTATGTGGCTAGTTGCTTGCCAAATATATCGAGTGGTGTAAGGTGAAGTATCATATTGAGCGCTGACGTTGGGGTGGACCTTAGGGCCCCGGTGATGTACATACATACTAGCCTTTGTACTTTCTCGAGTTGGGTATGGTGTGTTGTTTTATCCAGTGCAGTCCACCTGACGATCACTCCATACATTAGTATAGGTCTAGGTTAGTTTCCTGTCTAGTACAATGCCAAGGTATTTGGCACTGGAGGAATAGGTTAACCTGGTGCCAAGTAAAGTGACTGGGCAGTTTTTCGGAGTTTTGTGATTTCTGGTGAATAGGTCAAGCTCCGTCTTCTGGGGATTTACCCTGATCCCATTGCTTTGTGTCCATTTGCATGGTATGGAAAATGCCGTTTGCATACGGTCATTCAGTGTGGGCAGGTATTTGCCCAGGATGGTAATGGCAACGTCATCAGCGTAGGCAATAACGTCGAGGCCTTCTTTCTCCAGTTTGGTCAGTAATTCATTTGCGACTACATTCCAGAGAAGGGGTCAGAGTACCAGTCCTTGTGCGGTGTCCCTGGTAACCGCTCTAGTGATTGCTTAGCTTCCCCATTTAGAGTGGATTTTGCGTGTTGAAAGTAACTCGCCAATCAACTCTAAGAGAGTCCTCTCCACCTTTAGCTTTTCTAGCCTTTCTATTATTGCTTTCGGAGTGACGTTGTTAAAGGCGCCCTCTATGTCTAGGAAGGCTGTTAAGGTATATTCTTAGAGATGGGTTGACCTCTCGATTTTCCTCACTAGTGTGTGCAAGGCTGTTTTGACAGGTCTATCTATACAAAAGGCGTGCTGTGCCATAGAGATTAAGGAAGGATATGGCGCATATGTAAGTCTATCAGCCTTTCCAAGATTTTAGGGCAAAGGATGATAGACAAATAGGCCTTAGATCCTTGGGGGAAGTGTGAGAATTCCTGCCGGCCTTGGGGATGAAGAGTACCCTTGCGCACATCCACTTTTCTGGAATGTGTCTCCAAGCTAGACATCCTTTAAAGATAGTCGCTAGCCATGGTATTGTCCATTCCACAACTGAGGCTAGAACGCCACTCAGTCAGCATACTATCCAGAGAAATAGGGGTGGAACTATTAGGAAAGGCCAACAAGCGATGGTGTCAATTAGACACATGCGCTACGGCAAGGCAGAGGACGGCCGCACTTAAGATGGCGCACACAGGTGGAAGGGGACCTCAGCCAACTGGGTGTGCGGCAATGGAAAAGGCTAGCGAAAGATCGCGCTAGATGGAGGGGCATGTTGCTTGAGGCCCAGGTTCACCCCGAACTGTAGTACCCACTAAGAAGAAGAAGCTAACAAGAAGGCTAACATGGCCTGTCTATAGCAAAAAATCTTGGTAGAGGGAATATACCACTGGTAGTCGGCGCCCTCACTGGGCACTGCATGATATCGTATCATGCAGCTAGACTAGGCCAGCTCTACAAAGATTTCTGCAGAAGCTGTAGGGACGAAGGGGAAATAGAATCCATTCGTCACCTACTGTGTGAATGCCCTGCACTTGCCCAAAAAAGATTTACGTTCCTCGGGAACTACTTCTTCTCGGGTTTAGAGGAGGTAAGAGACATTAAGCTGAACAAACTGCTAAGATTCTTAATTGAATCTGGGTGGTTCAGCTCAGCGGGCAACATTTCAAAATGGGCACGATGGACTCCTCGTAGTCTAAGTGAGTCTTGGCTTCATGTCAATAGGGCACCCAACTAACCTAACCTAAACCATTGTCCATTCCATATTTTGTGTTAGCTCGATAGGGTAGATTCCATCCGGTCCTGGCGATTTAAAGGGCTTGAAGCTTTTTATCGCCCAGATAATTTTCTCTCTAGAGGTTATATGATCGTATTGTCTCTCTATCGCTGAGGAGAGATGAGTTTCTAGCGTTTGCGTTTTGTCTGGGAAGTGCGTATTGAGGAGAAGGTTAAGTGTTTCCCCGTCTGAGGTTGTCCAAACTTCGTTTGTTAGGAGACAACTCGGGAGCTAGTGGATCTTTCGAGAGTATTTTGCTCAATCTGGAGGCGGCTGAAATGTTCTCCACATTGCTACAGAATAGCTTCTAAGACTTCCTTTGTTCTTTCCTCAGAGTTTGCTTATACACCCTGAGTGATTCTTTGTACAGGCTCCAGCCTCTGTCGTTTTTTGTGCTCTTTGCTTTGCTTTATTGAAGACAGTCCTTACGGAGTAAGAGCTTAGAGTTGCGTTCCACCAAGGCGGGTAATAGTATTTTCTTGATTTGTGGATTACGCAGCTATTCGCGCGTGCATTGCCCGATGTGATATCGGCCAGTTTGTTTATATCATACGGTGATCGCGGGGTGTCGGGTCTCCCATTCAATCCTTCTTAGGTTGTAAGAAGAGTCGGCTAGGGTTTGGACCGTGAACGCTAGGTTGAAAACCAGATAGCGGTGGTCTGAGAAGGAGTGTTCTTCAGAGATCCTCCACTCCCTTACTCTGCTATTGAGAGAGGGAGATGCTAGAGTTATGTCTAGTGCCTCCCGAAAGCCCATTAAACCCATTAAAAAAAAAGTATTATCAACTTAAATCGCCTACGCCAGCAAAGATTACTGTCCTCACTCCTAACAAGATTACGATAATGCCTCCGTAGCTATTCCGGTAAGACGTTAAGCTCAAAAACGAAGTCGAAAAACCCCTTCGCCAATTAAATTCCATATCTACCGCCTTCCAGATAACCGCCGTGTCTTACTGCGCAGTAGTTACTTACACCATAATGTCATCTATTTCGGGCCTAATGCCAATTAGGGTCGCAGGAACATCCATATTTGTGCAAACGTATCGCAATAGAAGAAGTCTACCAAAGTGCGACAAAAGTGTCATTCGAAACGTCATCAATGCAGCAGTGTGAAACCCATTCACTAGTTCGCTTCCCATCCAATCGATATCAGCCCTGGTGTACTTGATAACGACACGTGACTAACGTGATTAGTTGGTCTTGAAAAACGGGTGCTTTCGAATGTTGTTTACATCTGCGTTTCGTTTCTCTGCTAATTGGATTGAGTCTTGCGCGTACTGCTCCTGTTACGCAACATGTACATCCGCAATGATGAATGGCAATCGGAATGGTCATAATTCATTGGTTGACGCGTGGGAACTAGCCCCATGTCACAAGGTGTTTGGATGTATTTGAATCTATGCAGTTGCTTGGCTGCACAATTATTTTTATTTTTTGCGTGGGTTTGCTGATAGTAGATTGTCTGTTATTGGTCTTATCTAACAGATAGTTGGATACAAATGCGTTTGAAATGTCTTTCGCGGTATAGCCTTGATGCAGCAAAACAAACAACAAGTTTGCACGTTGGCGTTGCTAATGATCGCATGTTGGATTACGAAACGAGGTGTGACTGTTTTGTTGTGTCTGCCGCAGGAGGTTAGAGGTGCGGTGCGTTGGATAATAAACACGCCACTGGCACTGTTGACGACCACGAGAGATTGGTAATAATTTTTCTGATTAACTGGAACCGTTTAAAGAACAGGACACAAGGCGGGACTTGTTGGTTGTCGGGGCTAATACATGCATATGGGTCAGTGCTGGAGAGTCGTTGATCTCCTTTCAACCTACATGACGCCAAAGATCGCGCCTGATACAACAGCTGTCTCTGACATCGGCCTTAACGCTTGATTACTACGATTTCAAATTTTACAATTTCGAAGATCAGTTGTCGAAGATCATAGACAAGTACTTAAAGTGATCTACCAGTTACAAAAGGCTAGTAACGATCTCGTCCAGCTACTCGGCTACCAATTTTGTTTTGAGCTAACTACCAGAGTATAAACGATCGCTGATCAAGTGATCGATAAGTCTAAAAAATCACACGAATTACGCGGCAAAACTCTGATTGCAGTTGAATGGGAAGAGAAGTAATTTGGGACAAATCATGATCCACATTTTTGAGTTTTTTTGTAGGTTTCTGCTATCTGTTAGAGCACTCAGGTGCAAATACTGGTCCATTCTATTGCCAGACAACCACCTAACATTACTGTATTTTTCCCGTTTTCCAGGGAAATATGAGAAGTAGATTCAATGATGTAGTGCTACGAGTGCACACATCACGTCGGCCCCAAGTGTGCGCCACCGTGCGCGAGCAAAAGCGGGACAGTCACAGAGAAAATGCTCTGCAGTGTCATCCTCCTCGCAACATGCAGCACAGATAGGCGTCTCACTTATGCCAAGCACGCAGAGATGCTTAGCAAAAGTGTAATGGCCCGTAATGACTCCCACAAGTCTTCTGCAGTCGATGGAGGAATGCTGCGGATTTCTTGCAGATATCAGGGCATACACGCTTTGTCATCCTGCATCCATGATATTTCCTCCATCTCCTAAGGTTGTGTGTGTTAAACACCCAGTCGTTAATGTGGGAATTAACCGTGGACGCAGGTAGACCTAGAGCGGGTTCAGGTCCTGAGAAGCTCTCCTCTGAACCTAATCGGGCGAGTTCATCAGATATCTCATTTCCTGAGATCCTAGAATGATCTGAGACCCATACAAGCCTTAGTGAATTTAGTCTTCCGACTCTGTTCAAGAAGGACTTGAGTTCATGCACAGCTTTGAGTGCAGCTTGGCTGTCACTGCAGGTGCATATGCTTTACCCCCTTCACCTGTGCTTCACAACATAGTGCATGGCCATTAGGATTGCGCATATCTCTGATTGGAAGACAGGCGCATATTTTCCTAACGAGAAGTGCAGTCGGATGTTTTCGTGCTCAAAGAAGACCCCAGCACCGGACCCTCGCCCAGCCCTGGAACCATCTGTGAAAATGCGAGGACTACTATTTTCAGGTTCAGTATCCAGCCAGAGCGAATCCTGACGCCATGGAAACTCGACTGTGAACTTACAGCGCAGTAGGACAATGGGTGTCAATGCATCAGAAGGCATATTCATGAGACCGAGGTCGCAGGACAATAGTTGCGTTGTACCAACGCGTTGCCATTTGTCTTCAGACGAGACATGGCTTTAACAGAACACCCTCTGATAAATATATCAAGAGGCGGGAGGTTCATCATAGCATCAGGACGAGCGCCCCGTGCATCTGAGATAAGTCTTGGTGGAAGAGGCTACGACGTGTTTGCGTCTTAGTCTGTCCACCAGACAACCGATGCATATGAGATTATAGGTCCTATCATTGCCGTGTCGATCCAAAGGAACTTTGCCGGCGATAGACCCCATGTTTTGCCAAAAGCTCCCTTGCATTGCCAGAAAGCTGATAGCGCTTTGGTGGTTTTTGACTCAACGTGCCTCGACCAGAGATGCTTGCTAGCTAAGATAGCTCCTACATACTTAGCTTCCTTGGATATCGGGATGGTAGTGCCTTTTAGTACCATCTGAATCATGTCAGTATTTTTCCTCCTTGTCGTCAAGAGAACGACGCCGATCTTAAGAGGATTGACCAACAGCCCATTTCTGGTACACCAAACATCGATCACATTTAGCGCCGCTTCGAGACGTACAATCGCTAAGCATGAGTTGATAGAAAGAACCGCGACATCATCTGCATAGGCAAGGGCATATGTTCCGGAGGTATTGGGGGCATCAATCGGGGAGTCGACCACCATGCTCTATAACAGCGGAAACATGACGCCACCTTGCGGGCAGCCCCTGAAGCTCCTCTCTAAACCGTACCCAGTTCGTCTTTCTCAGATTCCGTCTAGGTTGCAAGGAAGAGATCCCACATCTTTATCGGAATTCGATATATTTATGGTCCGACAGCGTAGCTTCAGGCAAGACTCGCCAGTTAGTGATGTCCTTCACATATGTATCTCCTGGGTCAGATCAATCACCTCCTGTGGTCTTATCGTAACAAACGTTGGTGTTGAGAGCAAACATGGTTGATGGTAAGGTCAGACGAGAAAGTGAAGTCTAAAAGACGGTCCCCTCTTGCATTGCATTGGCTGCTGCCCCAAGCAGTGTTTTGGGTACTAGCATCGCAACACAAGATGAGACCAATCTTTCCGGCATCACAGTACTCTACGAGTTCAGAAACTTCCTTCGGTGGTGGAGGTAGTATCGAGTGTTCTACATATTGCTCCGTGCGTTTTGTAGCTTTCTCTAGCAGCCACCAGATCTTGTCCATAGGAGTGTCCAAGTTTGTATGTATGTATGTATGTTGGCGTTACAGCCCATGAAGGACCAGAGCCGAGCTTCTCTCAATCACCCATGTTGTGTGTGATTTGATTTTCCCATAGGTGAAAGGGACCTACAGTTTTATTGCCGGTTCCGAACGGCGAATTTCGAGAAGCTTTTCATGACAATTTTACTACAGGGGGTTTTGTCAGAACCCCGCTGAGGAGAAACACCGTGAAAACACGTTCGATGACATGGCTGTGTCGGGATTCGATCCCGTGTCATCGGCGTCTGAGGCCAACACACTACCCACTGCGCCACGGTGCTCTCAAGTGTCCAAGTTTGGTTGCCGATAATGAATTCGATATGATGAGGCCGACCCTAGGCCTCTCGGGTCGCTCATCATAAAGAATCGTAGCATCACGTATACCACCAAAGCCACATAGGCGTTTATTCCACACCCACGGTTCTGGAATGGATACAACGTGATGATTTGTACTACTGCATGCAATTCTACTACTTAAAAGAGCAGTACCAGCCTTGCAATGCTGTAGATTGATCTGGATAAAAACTATCGTGACCTTTTCAGAGGAGATGGCCGCCTCTTTGTAAGCGGACTGCTTCTCGGAGGAAGGGGTTTTGTTGTGTGATGTGCCTGCGTCCGAGGAGCGATTTTTGGCTATCTTCGCCTTCTGGCATATGCTTCGATCCTTTTGGATAGCCACATTTGCCATTAGACTCCGATTTTCCACCGTCCTACCGGCGAGGGAGACATCGCACACTCTCTTCCTAGCGAGGCTATCTTTGGCGGCGGTCTTTCGTTTGCGGGAGCCTTAACCTTATCCAGTTAGAGGTCCTGCTCCCTTCAGACGCCGGTTTGGGACAGCCCCGCCAATTCGAGGACTGCTAGGACCCGTAACGACTACGCCTTCTGCGTTCGGAGTCTGCCTGTCAGCCCGGTCACCTTTTCCGACGGCGGAGCCGGCCTTTGCAGAAACCTGAAAGCTGGGTGGTTGAACCTTCCCAGTAAGAGGAAGAGATTTGGAGGCACATGCCGAAAGTGCAGACATGCTTATGCCTCCTTCAGCAGCCTTTCCCAACTGCCGACGCTTCCCGCGCTGCGCACCTTCGAGAGAGGGGTGGAGCTCAGGAAGGAGGGTCCGATCGATTTTGGTAGGAGATATGTACGTCCGTCGACCTAACTCTCTTAACTGGTTCCCCAAGAGGTTTAGCCTCGACCATTGTGCCTTCGGCTTTGTCAGCCTCAATGTTCGGGCACGCCTCTTACTTTTACTTTTTTGGCACTTAGCAGTGCATTCAGCAGTACGTCCCAATTCTGGGACGCGTTCCACCTTTGTGGCTTCCCGTGCCGCCCCATCGTTGGTGTCGCCTTCGCTGGATACACCGCTCATGCTCAGTCCGACCAATTGGTCAATCAGTGAGCCGCATAAGTCGGTGTGGTTCCGGGCTACCGAAGAGTTGAAAATGAATGTTTGGGCCTCCAGAATCCTTGCCCCGGCCGCGATCAAAGAGATTGCGGGTGGATTTCTGCTGCTGCGGGTACCACCATTCATTGCGGGCTGTCCATTCATTTTTGGGTCTTCAAGGCTTAGTCCGAGGTATATGACCTCTTAAGCCTCCCGCCACGACAAGGCGCCCGAAGAAGGGTGGCATCACCATACCTACTGATCAGTGCTTTTCTCTAAAAAGCTTGGCCCACAAAGATCGAGGATCATATAATCGTGAATAAAGGAAAAATGTAAAAGTGCAATACAAACATCCTCAAAAAGAACTATATGTGGTTAAGAGGGGAGCAAGGGGAAGGAAATTAAGCAACTTTTTGGGTAGGTGATCTTCGAAGTGATCGTGGACTTTAGAGATTTTTCTTTTTTTTCGTTGTGAGCTAGATGCCGATATTCAGAGTCTGCAGTTGGGAGATCGTGCAGCGACGTAACAGTTGCTAAACCACGTTCAAAGCTTGGACATAAAACGCCTATTAGATGTCTCTTTACATTCGAGCCAATCCGATCAGGTTAATTGTTGCAACAGCAAAGAGCATACCTAAAAACCATAAACATATAACGAAAACAAAAAGCAATTAAATACAAAATTGCTAGGTACCTACTACTACCTGGCTCCTTCATCGCCTCGTCATTCCCTATCCACATTTCCGAGATTTCGCATTAACCCCGATTTCACACTCCTCGTATTGTATATCCCCCCATGCTCTCAACGTACTAGGTATGCTGTTGTAAGATCCAATTCTTCGCTACTGATTTCCGCATCTAAAGGTCAGCTAAACTACCATGCATCCATGTATCTCATATACTCATTAAACTCTCCCGTAACACTGAGTTGTATGTTATCCATCGCATCGTTCGTGCGGATCTACGATTGATTCAAAGTACTTATCCGCCTCGTACTCCGTGGACAAGCAATTAACTCACTTCGACGACGACGTTGAAACGTTTTCCTTTCGCTTGAATTTAATTAATTTACCAGAAACCTATCTCCGCCTGTTTCGAATTCGTCATAAAATGCGATATGCAAATGTTTTTCTACACGCTCTCCTCCTTCCTATCACGCGGAGGACTTAATTCGAATTGTTGAACGAATTCCTATTCGAACGCAACCCAGATTGCGTGTCAAGTTTTCATCACATGACAAGGTCGCTGAAGGTATTATACCTAGATACAGGTATCTTGATTACACGATACCTACATGTATCTATGTAAGACGAAGAAAAACATGTCAAACGTAAGATAAATCCCGAGCATTTGTTTGAGACGTCTGAAAGTACCAGTTTAATTCGCTCGTGGACACGCTCCATATATGTATGAATGTAGTTTGATCAATCTTATCACGACGGCCTTCGGGCTAAAATTGCGAAATTCCCACTTTTCACTGATAAGGTCGCTTGAAAACCGAAGCATTACCTTAAATAGGCATAAAGCCAACGGCGAGCGTCACATGCTCTCTCCGTCAATCGATATCATATCTTATCGGGCTGATGGGAAAGAAGCTACATAGATAGAAAAAAATCTCATCATGCAATCGTAGATGTCACACGTTATACTCTCACGGATATCGATGACAATCAATAGCGGTAATTGTCCAATAACATCCCGTCCACATTGTCACATGTGTCATTCGCTAAGGAATACAAAAATCAACTCATTACCGATCCGTATGCGTTCTTTCCGAAACTCGATACGAAAACCGATATCGTCAGTTTCCTGAGTGATACGAACTGCCTTATCGCAATGCTGTAGTACCTCGACTTGATACCAGAATGGGGATTAGAGTACAAAGACTTTTGATTGAGGAACTTGTGATTTGTGATTGCCATTGCACTGTGACGGTTGGGGTTTAATTAAATGTGTCGACATCGAGGCGTGATAAGGAGCCAAACTGACGGGAGTGTACTTTGAAATATCCAGTTGGGACAGAACAGGGTTTCGTTCGGTTTAATTGAGTTTGGGATTGTTAGAGGCGGTTATGTCAAGGCGGCCAATTAAGTTAACTCACTTTGGGTGAATTGAATTCATTATTGTTTGCCCTTAGAGTCTTATTCGATATAAGCTCTCTAACTCGACTTTTGACTAAACAATTTAATTTTTGAGGAGAAATTGCCTCAGAATGTCCCTTAATCGGTGCCATCTGTATTGCGTACCTGTAGCAAGGACTCAAATAAGAAGGACGAGAGCGGCATTAACTCTGATTACATAAACCTACGTAACGGCATGGTTGAGACAAGGTACTGATTCTATTCTACCCAAAAATAGGGGATATAAGCATTTGGCTATTAGATTTTCCGCGATAAGATAGCATTCCGTTTGGTTTTTCAATGTTGTAAACGAACTGAGATTGCGAGATATTCATACATATTTCCATCAAGTTTTTACCTCAATCGAGTTCTAGTCATGGTGAAGCTTAGATTTTCCATAAACTTGGACATATTGTAAGATATGTACCTAATCTGACTTCAGTGGAGCACATGGATTCAATTTCCCTTTTTTTCATATAAAGTTGAACGTCCTCTTTGACATGGAATGTGAGAAATACATCTTTAATGCCATGTACCCACTCAAAAAAACATTTTGCATGAGTTCCTAGACTTCTTCTTCTTCTTAGCAGGCGCTACAGTTCGGGGTGAACCTGGGCTTCAACCAACATGCCCCTCCATCTAGCACGATCTTTCGCTAGCCTTTTCCATTGCCGCACACCCAGTTGACTGCGGTCCCCTTTTGTTTCAGAGACTCTCCGGCCTGGAGCTGTGGTGTCTATTCGCTCTACATGGCCTAGCCATCTTAGGCGTTGAATCCGTAGACGCCTGACTAGACTCATGTCTGCGTTTATAGGCCCGAAAATCACGCGCAAAATCTTTCTCTCCAACTGACCAAGGGCCTCCTCATCCGCTTTTGATAGTGTCCGTGCTTCTGCGGGATTATAAGGGTCTGGTATACACTCACCTTTGTCGTTGGGGAGAGGGCTCTATTACTCAATTGCCTCCTGAGCCCAAAGAAACAGCGATTGGCAAGAATGATTCTGCGTTTGATTTCGGAACTGATGTCGTTGTTCCAGGTCACTGCGGAGCCAAGGTAGACGAAGTCCTTAACTACCTCGAACTTATATTGGCCAATACACACTTTCTGGCCAAAACGTCGGTGGTGAGCGTCCTATTCTGATGACAACAATTTTCGCCGCTTCCATATCGATACCTGCATACGCCTCATTGACATCTCGCTGTGATCTACCTATTGTGTCAATATTGTCGGCGTATGCAAGGAGTTGCGAGGATTTGAAATAGATTGTGCCTCTTGTATGGGCCAGTGATTTTTGCACAATCACACGACAGCGCATCGCCCTGCCTAAATCCTTTTTTGACATCAAAACTATCGGTAAGGTGATCACCGATTCGGATGGAGCAGCGAGCGTTCTCCAAAGTCATCCTGCATAGTCTGACGAGTTTAGCAGGTATGTCGAAGGTAGAAATAGTGTTGTATAGCTCGTCTCTAATTACGCAATCGTTTGCGGCTTGGAAGTCGACAAATAGGTGGTGAGTGTCTTGAAATTCATTGGTTTTTTCCAGGATCTGCCGTAGTGTGAAGATTTGGTCGATGGTGGACTTCTCTGGCCTGAATCCGCACTGATAAGGACCTATCAGCTTATCTACAAAAGGCTTCAGGCGTCCACACAAAACGGCAGAGAAAATTTTGTAGGCGATGTTAAGAAGACCTTAACATCCTCTGTAGTTGGCGCAGCCAGAGGAATCTCCTTTCTTGTGGATCGGGCATACGATGCTGAGACTCCATTCCTAGGGCATGCTTTTCTCTGACCGTATCTTACAGAGGTGCTGGTGCATGCTCCTAGCCAGGTCATCCCCAGCAGCCTTGAAGAGCTCAGCAGGACTGTCTGCGCCAGCAGCTTTATTCGACTTGAGTTTCGATATGACAATCTTAGCTTCGTCAAGGTCAGGGGGACGGAGTTCTCTGTCATTCTACCTGACAGCGGCATATTGACCAACATCGCCGTTATACAGTCTGCAAAAGTGGTTTTTCCATATTCTCGGCATCACCCTGCAGTAACACCTCCCTAAATCCTCAATCGCGCGCTTCTCGTGCTCTTTCTCCTTTCTTCTGAGAAGCTTATGCTCCTCCCTTTTTAACTCGTAGAGCTCGTGAGCTGCTCTTCTTTTATGCCGCGAGGCTTTATATGCAAACTGCTGTGCTATGTGAATCCTCTTGCACTCGTCATCGAACCAGGTGTTTCTTCGTGGTGGAGCCTTGAAACTCAAAACTTCGGATGCAGAGCTTTTCAGGGCTTGTTTGCAGGGCCTTCTCATCTTGGTTTTTCGAGAGAGGGCTCTGCTTCTTAATTGTCTTCCAAGCCCAAAGAAACAGCGGTTGGCAAGTGTTATTCTGCGTTTGATTTCGACACTGATGTCATTGCTGCATGTCACTGCGGAGCCTAGGTAGATGAAGTCCTTGACTACCTCGAAATTATACCTGCCGATATGTGCGCCATGGCCAAGATACCTGTGGTTCGTGTCTTTTTCGACGACAGCATTTTTTTTGTTTTGCCCTCATTTACCTACCGCCAGTCCCATTTTAGCCGCTTCCGTCTCATTGCTCGTAATGACATCTCGCTGATTTCGTCCAATTATGTCAATGTCGTCGTTCACAATGCGGCAGAGAAGATCTTATAAGCGATGTTCACAAGACTTAAACCCCTGTAGTTGGCGCAGGCAAAGCGCTCTCCTTTCTTGTGGATCGGGCAAACGATACTAAGATTCCATTCATCGGCCCTACATTCCTCTGACCATATCTTACAGATGAGCTGGTGCTCACCAGGTCATCTTCAGTTGCCTTAAAGAGCTCGGCTGGCAGTCCGTCTACTCCAGCAGCTTTGTTGGACTTAAGCTAGAAAAGGCTTTCCTAATTTTGTCAGGGAGACGAAATTTTCTGCTGTCATTGTCCGCTGTGAAAGGGTCATTCTGCCTGAGAAGTAGCCTTTCCAGATTCTTAATACCGACTGTGAATCCACTACTAGGGTTCCATTTTCGTCCCTGAAGGCTTCCGTTCTGGCTTTATATCCCTGGCATGTTTGTTTTATTCGTTGACCTCCGAACGTCATTGCTGCGATATCATCCTTCCATCTCTACGATCGCGAACTTCTGATGCTCCCTTTTTTTGTTTTGAGAAGCTTATGCTACTCCCTTCTCTTCTGCTCATAAAGCTCACGAGCAGCTCTCGTCCTTCTATGCAGCGCCTCTTGATAGGCTTGCTGCTTGGCTGCGTGTGCCCTTCTACACTCGTCGTCAAACCCTGGGTTTCTAGTTGGTGGCGGTTTGAAACCTAGTACCTCGGAAGCAGCACTCTCTAAGGCTTGTTGACAACGGGTATATTAGTGATGTACGGTCTGAGCTTCAGGGAGACGCGACTGGAATAGGCTCTGACGGTCTCTTGCGATTGTAGCATTGCGACGTTGTATGTCGCTGGTCTTGCTCGATTTTTCTGTGCCAGACATATGCGCAGTCGCAACCTGGCTGCCACAAGATAGTGGTCCGAGTGCATTTGCTGTCAATAAAGGGCTGTCGGCCAAAGTCATCTTGAGTTTTAACAAAAAATAAATTGTCAACTTCTCCATTAGACCAGATATCAAAGGCCTCTTGTATAACCAGTTGCATGTTTACAACATCCAGGCCCTATCCACACGTAACTTCTCACCATTATGCCACATGATGTCAATTCAAAGATACATTTGAATAAGAACCTCACAGCGCTGTTATCTAATCCGACAATCGTAACTCATATGCTTTAGATAAACGATCAACAAAAGCGATTTTTACGACTGCGACTTTCGTGCCGCTCTTGTAAACAATTTTTTTTTTCTGTATAAGATACGAAATCGTAGTCATAAATATCGGCGTCGCCAAATCCGACGCAAGCATGCGTTATACACTTTCAATTCATTCCACCATATGTACGAGTAGTATCTTTTAACCTACTGACACAAAGCCCATGTCTTGCGTCAATCGCGGCTTAATTTCGGTCAACGATGTGGACCTACACGTTAGTAGTTCCCTTTCCTTTTATGCTGTAAGAAGACTGTAAGCGACTCTGCACGCGACCTCCGAGTGTCTATTTTTTTTTCCAGTATTTCAGTGGCGACAAATGGACGAGTATCTTATGGGCAATGCTTTGAATATCCATTAAGGGCACGCTCTGATTTGATTTAATTGCTTCGCGTCTTAAGGCACACACTTGACTCTCATGAGTCATCCGCTCGACTCCTAAGAAACAACAAATATGACTTCAAGTATCTAGAGATACAGTCATATTTGGATCTATAGTCGTGTGGGTAAAGGCGAACTATCTATAAACGGATTGTTTACATCATTTTCAACCCCGAAGCCGTTCAAGACTAATCGAATCAACTGTATATAAGACTCGAAGTCAATTGGAATTTTTAATGACCGTCATTAAACACACACTACACATGCGATACAAGTTGTTTTATACAAAAGCAGCTACAGATACCCCTAGTGTGATGTTAAAGTAAACAAAGAGCTTGTTGGGTAAGCGTTGACAATTGAAGCCGTATCGACGAAGATACGTGGTTTTTGCACGATCTCATCATATCCAAACACTAAAGACGTGGAAAGCGAAAGAATTTATGTCAATCTAGAGGTTTGGCTGTTTGGGTGTTTGTTTGTTTATTGCGGATGTACAAGCTAGTAATTCGGAACGTTTTGGTTGTGGGAGAAAAAATGTCACGAAGAACAGACAATAACTCGCGGTGTACATAGGTGATTGGCATGGGAAGAGACCTAGATAGTTAAATTAAAACAATTTCCGAAATCGAGGTTACTTAGTGGTATAATGGAGAATGGTGTAATGAGCTGGGAAGCAATGGGTGACGTAGGAATTGACGGTATTGTGGCAGGTGAGCTGGGTTCTTAGATAGTGTTTGAGACGCTTGTTATCAGTTTAGAAGCCGTACCTACAACTACTTGAAAAACTTCAACAAGAGCTCATCTGATAAGTTTTTTTTTATAGTTCGCGCATAAAAGCTTATGTTTGCCACACAACCTGGACGGAGTGCAGATGGTGGTTGTCCTAGATATGATTCGAGAGAATTCGACTGAATTTTCCCGCTGGTTGCAGTTCCCATCAAATGTTCCATGCCATTATGGTGTTACATTAGAACTGCACACACAGAGTATGAATTTGAAATTACCAAATACTGTGCTATGCCTACATCAGTATTTCTAATCACTTCCTATTCACAACAGCTGTGTTGCACAATTTGTCCGAATCGTCTTCTTCTTTGGTGGCGTTACGGCCCAAGAACGACCAGTGCCAAGCTTCCCTCAATCACCCATGTTATGTGTGATTTATTTTTGACACAGGTGAAAGGGACCTACAGTTTAATGCCGATTCCGAACAGCGTGAGTCGAGAAACTTTTTAAGACAAATATGCTACGGAGGGATTTGCCAGTACCTCGTCGAGGAGCGACGCCGTGTAATAAACATTCGTGCGTCAGAGTCCAACACACTAACCATTGCGCCAAGGTGCCCATATACATAGGTTAGGTTAGGTAAATGGGTGCCCTACTGACGAAAAGTCAAGGCTCACGTATACTACGTAGAGTCCATTGTGCCGAAATGATTTTTTTAAACCGTTGATACCTAGACATTTACCGTTGAGCTGAACCATCCAGACGAGGATAAGAATCCTAGTATTCTGTTCAGCCCCATGCTACCTACCTCCTCTAGTCCCGAAAGGAAGTATCTTCCTAGGCACATATTCCTTTTTTGGGCTAGCGCCGGACATTCGCACAGCAAGTGCCGAATGGATCCATTTTCCTCTTGGTCCCTGCAGCTTCTGTAGAAGTCATTGCAGTGCTGGCCTAGTCGAGCTGGATGGTGAGGACACCGACTGCCAGTCGAATATCCCCACGATTGAACTTCAGCAGATCTACCGTCCTTTTCTTATTATAGACGGGCCAAGTCGATCTCGCCGTTGCGCATGTATCTAAGTGACACCATCGCTTATTGGCTTTCACTAATAGCTCCGTCTCTTTCTCCCTGTAGACCGCACTGAGTGATGCTTTAGCCTCGGTTGAGATCTGCGCGAAGTTTGCACTTGATCCCAGCCTAGCCAGCTCGTCCGCCCTCTCGTTTCTAGATATATTCACATGACCAGGTACCCAGCAAAGGGTCACCTCGTTTAGATTCGATATCTCTTCTAACTTCTCTTTGCAGAGTTTGACAAATTTGGATCTTATCCATGCTGCGTGTAAAGTCTTAATGGCTGCCTGGCTGTCAACCGCCGCCTGCTTGATAGCGAAGACCTCAGCTTGGAAGACATGCATCCATCATCGAGCCTATAGGAGCGATGTATATCCCGAGACTCAATATAGACTCCGGCACCTATGCCAACATCCATATTGGATCCGTCGGTGTAGATTGCCAGTTCACTTTCAGTGCGTACCATATCACAGGTCCATTCCCTGAAGGAATTCTAATAGAGAATCTCCTCTCCCAGGAAAAAGTCGAGTGACATAGTCCATTACAGTTCTGAATCTCGAGACGGCCCATCGATCCAGAAACCTGATTCCTGTAGTCTTAGCGCCGTTCTGGTTGCGATGCTCTCGCAGTATATGTCCAAGGATGGGAGGAGGTTTAGCATAACTTCAAGAGCCGCCGTTGGTGTGGACTTAATAGATCCCGTCACCGCCAGACAGCCTGCTCTTTGAAACTTTGACACACTCTGAAGATGAAATTTCTTCTCACGCGCTTTCCACCAGACAACCGAGCCATAGACTAGAATGGGTCTTACCACCGCAGTGTAAAACCAATATACTAACCTCGGTCTGAGGCCCCATGTTTTTCCAAAGGCTACCTTGCACGAGCTTTCTCTCCAACTAAGCTTGAAGTCCAAGGTTATGCCAAGATATTTGGCAGATTTTCCAGGGGTCAGATCGATACCGTTCATACAGCGGTAGGTGTGTCTTGATACGCCCGTATAGAAGTTGCATTTCTTGTCTATGGACATACTTTGAACTACAAACTGTCCACTCGACAGTCGACTATATTTACCACTGCACCACGGTCACCCCCCAGTAGTAAAGTAGTAAAGTTTGCCGCGAGACACTAAGCCTCACGAACTAGATTTCCTACTTAATCTGTCCTAAATAGGTTATTGGAGGGTGCAGTGGTTAGTGTGTTGGACTCTGAGAGAAGCTTGGCTCTTGTCCTTCATGGCGTGTAAGGTTATTGAGCTAAGAAAAGGTTCCACAAAGAAACCTTTACCAAACTTGTGACACTAGAACAGAGTACGTACTATATACGTACTATACGTATAATGAGCTTCTTGTTGAGCCACTGAGTCAGCCAAAGAACCACAGACTAATCAGATTTTTGGTTTGAATTCGGCTCAAAAGAAGAAAAAAAAAAAAAAAAACAAAGAGAAGGGCTTGAAACCTTCTTAAGATGATCATTGTACTTTTCTTGAGCCATGTTGGGCATCGATCGACCTCAAAAGGTACATACAGACGTCGTGGGTTACGTCAGTTTGGGGAGCCGGTGTGGGCTACAGAAAAAAGTTCAGGCGATGAATAAATCCTCAAACCCTTAATCAGTTAACACCACGTCAGAAAACGGACTATGGCTAGTGGACTTTATGGCGGGACATAATCTCATGGTAGCAAGTACACGATTCCCACACCTCAACATCCATAATGGGTCCTGGCGGTCCCAGAATCCATCCTAGATGACCGAACCTTCCGAGGAGCCAACATCGACTCGGATCGTTACCTCGTTGCAGCCAAGGTACGGATGCGAATTTCTCGGAATCAACGGTGTCGAATAGGAACACCAAAATTTGACATCGGAAAGCTGCTATGGCAGGAGACCGCCAGGACCTTCGCCGATCAAGTCTCCCGATGCAATCTGCACAAACCATAGAACAGCAATGGAGTCGTTGTCAGAACACCATCAGAGAGGCCGCCTCGGATGTAATCGGTTACAAGCCACCACCTTCGAGAAACCCCTGGTTTGATGACGAGTGCAGACAGGCCCATGTAGGAAAATACATGGCTACACTGCATCGACGGACGAGAGCAGCCCGCGAGCTCTATGAACAGGAAGGGAGATAGAAGCATACGCCTCGAACGAGAGAATCCCGTCCACCCGACCTAGACGATGTTAAGATAGCGATATAGAAACTAAAGTCTTATAAAGCTACTGGACTCCCCGCGGAACTGTTTAAAGCAGCTGGCGATGAGCTGGTTAGGAACATGCACCAACTAATCTACAAGGTATGGTCGGAAGAATGCGTGCCCGGTGAATGGAATCTCAGCGTCGTTTGCCCGGTCCTTAAGAAAGGAGACCCCTATGACTGCGCCAATTACAGTGGGATAAGTCTCCCGAACATTGCGTACAATATCCTCTCTGCTGTACTGTGTAAGCGCCTGAAACCGTTCGTGGACAATCTGATAGGTTCCTACCAGTGTGGTTTCAGGCCAGGAAAATCCACGATAGACCAAATATTTACACTACGGCAGATCTTGGAGAAGACCCATGAATTCCAGGTCGACACGCACCATCTTTTCGTCGACTTTAAAGCCGCGTATGACAGTGTTTATAGAGACGAGCTATACAGAGCCATGTCATGTTTTAACATTCCCGCCAAACTCGTCAGACTGTGCAGGATGATAATGGAGAATTCCCGCTGCTCCATTCAGGTCGGAAGTGAACTAACCGAGACCATCGATGGTGAAAAAGGTTCTAGATAGAGTGACGCACTGTCATGTGATTTCTTTAACATCATACTTGAAAAGATCGTGCGGGACTCTGCGGCCAATACAAGAGTTACGATCTACTTCAAGTCTACACAATTGCTTGCCTACGCAGATGACATTTGACGGATAAAGCGAGACGTCAATGAGGAGTTCGCAAGCATTGAAGCAGAAGCGGCTAAAGTGGGTCTAAGGGTAAATGGGGACAAGGCCAAATATGTGCTGTCGTCAAAGAAAGACGCGCAACAGCGACGTCTTGGTCAGAACGTCACCTTCGGCAGCTATATTTTTGAAGTAGTCAAGGACTTCGTCTACCTTGGCTCGATAGTGACAAGCAGCAACGACACAAGCGCTGAGATAAAACGCAGAATAACTCTTGTCAATTGCTGCTTCTTCGGGCTCAAGAGACAACTGAGTAGTAGAGCCCTCTCTCGAAAAACGAAGGTATCCCTATACAAAACCTTAATCATCCCGGTCCTCCTCTACGGCGCTGAGGCTTAGACGTTATCAAAAGCGGATGAAGAGGCTCTTAGGCGTTTCGAGAAGAAAATTCTGCGTCTTTGGTCCCGTTTGTGTAAACGGAGAGTGGAGGAGGAGATTCAACCAAGAACTGTACGGGCTGTACAGCGATATCGGCCTAGTTAGACGTCTGCGGATCCAACGTCTAAGATGGCTAGGCCATGTAGGGCGAATGGACATCACCGCTCCAGCTAAGAGGGTCTTCGACTCCGAGCCTCCTGGTTCGAGAAGAAGAGGAAGACCGAACCTCCGGTATAAAGACCAAGTAATCGCGGATGTAAGACATCTTGGTTTTGAGAACTGGATGCAGCGTGTCCGGGACCGTCAAGGATGGAGGGCAGCTACAGCTCAGGCTCAGATCCTCCATGTATCGCTCATCTGATAAGTAAGTAAGTAATGTGCTATACGAACTCAACGCTTTGAGCTCTGCTTGAATATCAGAGAGTACACCCCTTATGCCAGACACATCGGGGTGTCCGATGTGGCCGAGCCAGTATTTTCCATTCACCTTCGTCACAGACAGGACTAAATATCCGGCGCAGAACTTTTCTTTCAAAAGAACCCAAAGCCAGCTCCGCTGTCCTGCTTATCGTCCAGCTTTCGGCGCCGTACAGCAAGACTGGCAGCATGAGCGTTTTGTAAAGCATGACTTTGGTCTTTCCAGTGAGAAGTTTTGACCCAAGTGGTGTGGACAAGCCGAAGTAGCAGGGATTGCCAAGGGCGATTCTATGCCGGATCTCCACTGTGGTGTCATTTGTGGAATTAACGTTTGCTCCGAGGTAGGCAAGCTCCTTAACTACGTCGAAATTGTAGCTGTCAATTGTTATATTTCGTCCTAGGTGGTGAGTGACGGATTGGATTTTGCTTAACAGCATGTACTTCGTTTTATCCTCATTGACCTTAAGACCAACTCGTTTCGCATGTTCTTCAATCACCGTGAATGCTTCCACAATGTCACGGCGAGACCACGCAATGATGTCAATATCATCCGCGTATCCTAGCAGCTGGATAGTGCCTTCCTTGTTGACGCTTGTCCGTCGCACTATCTGCTCCAACACCAGCTGGAAAAAGTCACATGAAAGCGAATCTCCTTACCGAAATCCGGTGCATGTTTCAAACGGTTGCTAGTCCTAGAACCGATACGCACGGTGCATCGCGTATTTTTTAGCGTGGCGCGATACAACTGGATCAGTTTTCCCGGGATCTCGTATTCGGCCATCGCACCAAACAGTTCTTCACGATGAATGCTGTCGTATGCGGCTTTGAAGTCGATGAAAAGATAGTGTGTATCGATTCTAAGCTCGTTGGTCTTTTCCAGGATTTGGAGAAGTGTGAAAATTTGGTCTATAGTCGATTTGCCGGGCCGGAAGCCGCACTGGTAGCTCCCGATTAGTGCGGTGCAAAATGGCTTTAGACGTTCACACAGTACGCTGGACAGGATCTTGTATGCGACTCTGAGTTGGCATGTGCCTCTATAGTTTTTGCAAGAGGTAGGATCGCCTTTTTTGTTGATGAGGCCAATTAAGGTCCATTAAGGAATGTCATAATGCCCTTCAGGACCTAGTCAAAAGATATAGGGTGAAACTCTATTGAGTGCTAAGAGCACAAGGGCATTAAGGGCAATGAAATCGCCGACCAATTCTTTAGGAAAGGTTCCAGTTAAAAGTTCTGAATCTTTCTGCGGCATTCCCAAGTCTAAGATTAACTTTTTCCTAGACAGGTGAGAAAAATCGCAACACCTGACCTTGTGGAACTGCGCTCAAGGTCTTCACCAATCGAAAAGATTTATACGGCCCCTAAACCAACACCCAAAATCCATACTCTCTGTTTGTGCAGTTAACACCATAATGACATGGAAGATTTGCTGGGAACTACAACCAACGTGAAAATTCAGTCGAATTCGCTCGGATCCTATATAGGACAACCACCCCTGGGGAGTGGTGAAAGAATATCTAAGACCCAAACCATCTGCACTCCGTCCAGGTTGTGTGACGAACATAATAAGAGTATGACTCTTGAATCTGTACGAACTATTTCACTTCTTAGTGAAATTATGACTCCTGCGGGGATTATCTCAGCTCCTACGAGAGACATTTTCATTTTTATTAAGGAAGTGGAGAAGCCCCTCGTCTGATCGGCTAGCAGGCACAATAGACAGGTCGCACATACATAGTGCTCAATGGGCGCAATGTTGAGCAATGTGGTATTCAAGAAAATGGTAAATGAAGGCTCAAGAAAAAATTAAAATTAGCTCATTTCTAGGGAGGAAGTAGTAGCTTGTAGGACGGCTTAACAACGAAAGAAAGCAGTTCACGTGGATAGGCTATAAACCAGCAATGATAGCAGCCCTCAAAATCGAAGAACGCAAATCAGTCAGCAGAGATTTGAAGAAAAATAAGTGCAAAGAACAGGTACTTTTGAGGACCTTTCAGAGATGTTCAAGTCATCCAAAAGCACCTTCATGAGTCTGTAACTAAATCGTATGTGTTCAATAACAACTTGTCAGTTGTCTGTTAGTGATTTATCCTCAAACGCCATGAGTCACAACTTCGTTTTTAGACATCTGTCCTTCATGTCAATTTGAAGCCTCTTATAGCCAGTCATTACTCGATTTGCGCAAAACATCATTCGTTAGAATACACTTATAAGAGCTTAAGCTGCGAGATTAAGTCACGGAGCTTGTTCGAAGAAAAAAAAAAACAAAAACAATATAATGATGACTAACGATTAGGTGACTTCATTAGTTGTAGAGAATCCGAGACCTATAAGGCAGACTGTCTGGAGTCTCGAAAGCAATGTAAAGGTCTTCGAAAGTATCCAAAACTTTGTCTGCGGTAACCTTAAGAGTCATCTGAAGGTCTCTACTGAAAGTCGAGGTTATTGCACCGATAATGAGCTTTTGCGAAATTCCCTCTCGCCGATATAGTTTTCATTTCCTGAATCACTTTCCGATCTACATAGTCAGCTCCATTCAGAGTGAATCTGTTTCCTCCAACACCATGACCAAGGCACGTGCAATACCAAAATAGTAGAGAAGAATCCGTTGAACCGACTTTCTACCAGTTACGGCTTGGACGATTTGCATGCCATTAGAGCGACGTCTTCCACCAATGAAACAACGGTTAGTTCTCTTGCGAAATCTTCTTCTCGCACTACAGATACTAAGTCTTCTTCTTGTTTCTACTTTTTTTGAAGTTCGTTTTGGCTTAACTTGCGTCACGCAGAGAAATCTCTGTATAATTCCTTTTCTCCATTAATCAGAGTTAGGTGAGATGAAGACAACTTACTTACGTGGGTCTTATTGAAGCAACCGTATCCTCACCTATTTGACACAAGCACGATAGATACACGGGGTATGATGGACAGAACACACACTCTTCCCGTGATTGAGCATTCACTTAATCGATCAAACAAGCACACACGAATTCCTTAGATACACCGAATTGCGCAATTAGTCTATATGGGGCAGGGTATTCAGGTATTCACTTATCAAATCGATATGAAGCGATGAAAATATTTTTATTTCTTCCACACGCGACGTAGAGTATCTTTCTTAAGCGATCTTAGTAACGAACGAAACACCAGTAGAGTTTAACAATATTCCGCGTCTGCATCTTTTCGCCCGAGTGGTGCATCTTCAAACGTCGAAAGATACAATGACACTCATCGCTGAGATACAAGTTCTTCTTTGGTCGAGCTACCACGATTGTACTGTGGTATACCAATGTGTGCTGTCGCTTCCGTAGCGGACGTACTAGTGTGTCGTTAGGTACAATCTCCTCCACAGTCAAGACCGGAATGGATTTGATTGGATTGCATGCGATTGAAAAACTGTTACAAAAACAAAACTCAGAATTATGTAAGCCGGAGGTTTCGATTTAAATTGCATTCTATCGTACGCAGAAAAATAACTTTTGTTTTGGAAACGTATTCGGGGAATAAAGCACGCGGTTCGTTGGTTAGTTTCCCTCGGTGTATGGACTGAAGGTATCTGTGGCTATGGCTGGACTGGACACAATCCGGTAACAATGCGTGGTGTTGTAGGTATTTTTTTTCAAGTTTTTCTTTGACGCGACGCGCGAGGCAGAATTTCCAACCTCTCTCTCACCTATTCACCAGGTGAAGTAATTCAGTTGAATGAAAATCAAAAGCGAAATGCCTAGACCTCGTTCGCTCGTTCGTTCCACTCGTCGTGTTTGGGCTTGGGCTCTATAGATACCTTAGAGAGAGAGGAGATACTGTTGGTACGCTCGTGTTTAGGAGTCGGTGTTCTGCTGTTGATTTATTATTATTTATTTTTATTTATGTTTACGTTGATTTTTTTCATATCTTCTCCATCTGGCTTATGAGAGTGATAGATACGCGAATGGGTTTTTATTCATACTTCATCGGATGTAGGTACAGCGTAATGGATCGAGATGGGGACGCATATTGTCGGTGTCGAGGAGAAGACATACATAAGCATATTGTGTGCGAAAAGAACAAGAGACTTATTGTAACCCTACAATGGATGAATTGAGCACACAGTGAGTGGCAAAAGTACACAACGATTCCTATTTCTCCACAACAAAAGTGGACAGAGGGGTAAAAATAATGCATGGCATAGCCAAAGGCGCTAATTTACAAAAAGACTCTCACGGCTAAGGGCGAATGCACATTGGTCCACAAAAACATGTTCAAAATCAAGGGACTAGCTATAGTTTCGAACGACCAGCTTTACAACTCGAACATTTGGTTTTTGTCAAATAAGTGCCTGAAGTTATGCAACAAAATTATTTGTAAAAAGCAAAACGCAAACAAACAGGGCTTAGCAGGATCAGAAAACTTACTTTTTAAGAACACTAGCTGATACTTCCGCAGAAATGACGCCCGTAAGTCTTACTATAAGGTAAAACGAACATGCCATGGCTACAACGCCAGAGCGGCGGCCTGCAAGGATGAAAATGGAGAACTGGTAGTAGAGTCGCAGTCGATGCTGAGGATTTGGAAAGACCACTTCTGCAGACTGTATAACGGCGATGATAGACAAGATACCGCTGTCGGACAGAACGAGCTATTCGTAGTGGACGACAATGAAACAGAATTCAGTCCACCCGACCTAGACGAAGTCAAAATAGCGATATCAAGACTTAAGTCTAATAAAGCCGCGGGCGCAGACGACCTGTCTGCTGAGCTTCTTAAGGCGGCTGGAGATGAGCTGGTAAGGTGCATGCACCAGCTCATTTGCAAGGTATGGTCGGAGGAAAGCATGCCCGACGAATGGAATCTCAGCATCGTTTGCCCAGTCCATAAGAAAGGAGACCCCTATAACTGCGCCAACTATAGGGGAATAAGTCTCCTTAACATCGCATATAAGACCTTCTCTGCCGTATTGTGTGAACGCCTGAAACCGTTGGTGGATAACCTGAGCGGCTCTTATCAGTGTGGTTTCAGGCCAGGTAAATCCACAATAGACCAAATATTTACGCTGCGGCAGATCTTGGAGAAGACACAGGAAAACCAAATCGACACTCACCACCTCTTCGTCGATTTCAAGACTGCATATGACAGCGTGTATAGAGATGAGCTATACAAAGCCATATCTAGTTTCAATATCCCTGCCAAACTCGTCCGACTATGCAGGATGACAATGGAGAATTCTCGCTGCTCCGTTAAGGTCGGTAATGAGCAAACCGAGACCTTTGATGTTTAAAAAGGATTTAGGCAAGGTGACGCGCTGTCATGCAACTTTTTCAACATCGTGCTTGAAAAGGTCGTGCAAGAGTCACTGGCCAACACAAGAGGTACGATTTATTCCAAGTCTACGCGATTGCTTGTGTATGCCGACGATATTGACGTGATTGGACGGACACAGCGGGACGTTAATGAGGCCTTTGTAAGCTGTGAGGTAGAAGCGGCTAAGACGGGTCTCAAGGTTAATGAGGGTAAAACCAAATATCTGCTTTCATCTAAAAGAGACGGACAACACCGACGTATTGGGTAGAACGTCACCATGGGCGGATATAACTTAAAAGTGGTCAAGGAATTCGTCTACCTTGGCTCACTGATGACCAGCGACAACAGCACCAGTGCTAAGATAAAACGCAGAATCGCTCTTGCCAACCGCTTTTTTTTTTGGGCTCAAGAGGCAATTGAGAAGTAGAGCCCTCTCTCGGAAAACCAAGGTGACACTATATAAGACCTTAATCATCCCAGTCCTCCTTTACGGCACAGAGACTTAGACCTTAACAAAAGCGGATGAAGATGCCCTTGGTCGTTTCGAGAGGAAAATTCTGCGCACTATCTAGGGTCTCGTTTGTTCAAACGGTGTATGGAGGAGAAGATATAACGAAGAACTGTACGGGTTGTACAGCGACATCGGCCTGGTACGACGTCTACGGATACAGTGTCTAAGGTGGCTAGGCCATGTAGAGCGCATGGAAAATACAGCACCGACCCGAAGAGTCTTCGAATCCACTCCGGAAAGAAGGCGCGGCAGAGGACGGCCGCATCATCGGTAGCGCACGCAGGTGGAAGGGGACCTTAACCAGCTGGCCAAAGACCGTGCCAGCTGGAGACGCTTGTTGGTTGAGGCCCAGGTTCACCACGGACTGTAGCGCCACCTAAGTAAGTAAGTAAGCTGACCCGCGCGGCTTCACCCGTGTAATCAAATCAAAAAACCTCCCTGGTCACATACTAGTCGACAATATCCCACAACCAGTAGCAAACGTTGATCTCTATTGTGTCCTTGTTGTATTAATCTTAGCTGCAAGCCTCGTTTCTATACATATTGTTATTCACCTTTTCACCTCCTAGCTGTCAAGTAAGATAATTGATTTGAATTCAGTCTCATCATGGAGATTTTCGATCATCAAAGTAATATACCTATAACCTGCCTTCAACCAAAATCTGTCATCGCAAAAAATCAAACGGATTAGCCGTTTTAATGTGATAAGGTAACATACAACGTCTTACTTACTTACTTAGGTGGCGCTATAGATCGGGGTGATCTTGGGTGATCAACTAACAAGCCTTTCCACCTAGCACGATCCTTTGGAAGCTGTTTCCAGTGTCGAACTCCGAGTTAGTTGAGGTCCTTTCCGCCTGTGTGCGCCACATTAGATGTGGCCGTCCTCTGTAACGTCGTCCTATCGTCCTCCAAGATTGGAGTTGAAGACTGTTCGGGCCGGAGCTGTGCCATCTTAGACGTTGGATTCGTAGATGTCGCACTAGGCCGATGTCGCTGTACAGCCCGCACAGTTCGTGGTTGAATCTTCTCCTCCACTCTCCCTCAACACAAACGGGACCGAAGATTGTACGCAGAATTTTCGTCTCGGAACGATCAAGGGCTTTTTCATCCATTTTTGTTAGGACCCAAGCTTCTGCGCCGTAGAGGTAGTAGGACCGGGATGATTAAAGTTTTATAGAGCGTCACCTTAGTTTTCCGAGAGAGGGCTCTGTATGTATGTATGTTGGCGTTACAGCCCATGAAGGACCAGAGCCAAGCACAAAGGTATTAAGGGCAATGAAATTGCTAACCAACTCGCCACGAAAGGTTCCAGCGATAAATATGTAGGTCCAGAACCATTCTGCGGCATCCCCAAGTCTAAGATAATTTTCTTCTTAGACAAGTGGGAAAAATTGCAACACCTGTCATCTGGAACAGCGTTCGGGGACTCCGTCAGTCGAAACGACTTATACGACCCCTGAACAAACACTCTTCTGACATACCCAAACTCAATAGGGTGGATATCAGATGACTAGTCAGCTTTCTGACAGGACACTGCGGTCTGAGATATCATCTAAACAAAATTAGCACCTCGTCTGAAACTGAGTGTCGACTCTGTCTCGAGGACGAAGAGACGGCGGAACACATACTGTGTGAGTGTGCTGCTCTCTGCCACCTTAGGAAGCGAATCCTCCTCAGCGAAGTTATGACTCCTGAGGGGATCACCTTGGCTCCTACGAGAAGCATTCTCAACTTCACTATGTAAAAGGAGAAGCTCCTCGGCTAATCGGCTAGAAGGCACAATAGATCTGCAAAGGTCGCAGTGCCATATGTTTAGAGTAGCACTAGCCCTTTAGGCCCACTGTTCGGTCGCAACCAATCTTTTAAGGGACCTAACATTCCAGGTCCAGAACCGATACTTCTCTCCTTTTATACATTTGCGGGGGTCGTCAACATGTAGTCCGTCCGCTAAGTCTGAGGCGTGTGGTTATCTCTGAGTAATGACGATTTTTTATAGTTACGGCTTACTGGGCCTTAGCCCAATCGACTGAACCCATTTTTTTGGCGCAGGTAACTCGCCATTCGCCCTTCCCCGTAATTTCCAGAGAAAATCTCTAGATGGCACCGGGTGGGGATGGGACGTACTAACAGTGCCGCAAGGTGTTCGTCTGCGGTGGCTCTTCTCGCTTTTGAGCAGGCCAGCTTAGGTCGGATAGATGAGGCCTTTGTTAGTCTTTTGCCATAGAAAAGAATATAAATATACGAAACAAGAAAAAATATCGTCTTTTCAGTTTCTGAAGTATTTGAGTGCTTTTAGGCGCATTTCGCTGCATAGTCTTAGGCGCTATTATGAAGTTATTTATGTACCCGAGCAGATTTTGTGTGCAGCGAATTTTTTACCACACCACTGTCGTCATATTTACATACACGAAGTAAAACATTTGTTTACACCAAAGAAAGAGTAAACATTTTCGTAATATCCATCAAATTTAATTGCGTACTTTCACACAATTAAAAAAGAAAACAAAAAGCATCGCCACAACCTTAGGCTCTGTGAAGCGAAAACCTCGTCGCCAGAGTGTAATACCATTAAGCGTGCATTACCTAAGCATGCCAATACCTTATTTAGTTCGTTATCACCGTCGCAATAGGCAACACCGCCACGGGTACACAACCAACATATTCTTCTCCTTCTTTCGCTTCTATTTTTATTACTCGTACTCCTTTGTATCTGCATTCTTTTCGTTCGCAAAAAACAAACAAAAAAAGTCCAACTTAGCGGTGTAAAAGTATCTGCAAGAGGTTGTGTGTTGCATTTTAGCAATGTAGTACGCACATTCAGGTGATGGTAGGTTAGTTTGTACATACTTATCTATAAAAGGTAAAGTGTACTAGATACCTTATACGTATCCGTAACCACAAGCGCAAGGCGAGGAAATTGCTTCCAACCGTACTATGCACTTTTAAAGCTTTTAAAAAAACACAACCCAACTCTGAGGAATAATTAAAGATATCGAAGAGGACGGTTGTGGCTTAGGTTGTAAGTTGTTTTGCATAAGAGATACAGTTCCAATTGCATGCACCATTATTCATCGAATGGATGGCTTGCGACTGTTGATGATTGGGATTCTGAGTTCGTTAAACGAAGAAAATCTGTTGCTTCAATGCACAAGATGTGTCTGTTGGTCTTGAACAAAAAGGGATACACATTTGCAGCATCCATTACCTGTGGTTACCGATAGAGAAAAAAAAACAACAAAATAGGGAAGAAGTAACAGATAAGTAATGTTGATGGATAGACGATGCTGATGGTGAGGTCTGACCGGCAAAGACCATAGAAGGGTCTTTGGCCTGTTGAAAGGGAAAATTGAGTGGATATTGAACTGCAAATGCGGTTTGGCAGTAGACGTGTAGATTTATCCATCTATCTATGGTCGATTTGCTATCAACCAGGTTTCGCGGCTTACGCTGGATTAGAGCAACAGTCAGAAACTTGAGGTTTTGCGGTCCTGTTGTAGCCTCAGATGCACTCTGCACTTTGCTACATCTGCGAAGGATTTGTTTCAACTTTTATGACAAGTACGGACTATAGCTTATGTACATCATAGACACTGATTTACCTTGCCTGACCTTTTAGCCCAAACTTTCATTCTATCACTCTCAGTTGAGATATTTTCTCTTGCCATTCTCTGCCAAGCCTGTGTAGACCCTTATAAAACAGGACAATGCAATTTCTGCTCCACTGGTTCTTGACCTTCCGTCACCCTTTCCCATCGTATCTTACTATTTCCCTTATTTGTTTTATAATAAGATACTCGTTTGAAGGAAAAGATATAAAAATAAGTAGATACTCACCAGCTGAAGAGGCATTATTTGACGATATAGATCCGTCTACGGTTGGCAGCGATAGCGCTCCCGAATCACTTCCAGCCATCTCGAGAGGCGGAGAATTCTCCCGAACACAGGACATCAGGCCAGATGACATTCTGTAAACGACAAAGCAATAAAACATTCAATAAATAATTCACACAAAATGCACAATTCATATTCAAGAAAAGCCATTACAACCTCACTGAAATGGATAGATTTTATTTTTCATCAGCATTATAGCAATTTTGATGGATTTATCATCAACGTTGATGATAAGATGCATTCCAGGAAGTAATGAAGTGGAGAGAACGAAATGAAACTGTTAGGAAAACCATTATCGGATTCAAACCAGATGCAATGCAGATGTTGAAGAATTTTCCATCGTTACGACGAGAAGATATCGATTTAGTTCGTTTGGGTATGGAAGAAGGGTGAAATGCTGGTTCTGCAGGTGCATCATGATTTGGAGAAGATATTTTTCTGGATTACGGATATAAAATATTTTATTGAAACTGGTGCAAGCATGTGGAGATGCGGTACGATATGAGAAACTGGACGTTGGAGTGATGGTAAATTAAATTTGGGTCATTCGTTCAGTGGAGTTGGATTAATGGATGGAAATGGATTTTAAATTTTGCTGTTGAAGGGAAGATTTTACGGTTTTCTTCCTTGTTGACTGAGTGCTTTTACGTGAATGTACATCCTACAAATGTAGAATGGGGAAGGAAGAAATGTTGGATAATCGATATTTATGACAGGCACCCTTTGCATTCAAATGGGAATTAAATACACTGAAAAGGGTTCCTTGGGAAATATTTATACGTTGCATTAAGGTACATTTGAGTATGTTAAAAAATCCTTAAACAGTTTTCAAATATCTGTACCCATTGGGATGGAAGGTGACATTGAGCCAAAGACTACTGCTCTTTGAAGTATAATGGCTCAATGCGCTTTATCTATTCTCCTGTGAATAAAATGAACACAGTTTTAGATTTCAGGGAAAGCTCACAGTATGGTTCTGTAATCACATAGCCCAAAGATCGCATATCTATTTTAGTTTTGAAATAATTACATTACAAAGTAGGTAATGGTACTGTCTCAATTTTTTTTTTTTTTTTCATTTTCTACTGACAAACGCATCTTACGAAGGTCCACTTTCCCCACCTCTCGGCCATATCGTAGTAGTCAGTAGTCAGTCAGACGAGAACGTATCGAAACCAAAAGAACAGTACTTCCTCGACTTTAAAATCGGAAAAAATGTGAATTTTTTGCCCGTCAAGGGCCTTATTAAATCTCTCTTAGGTGTCATTACGACTTCGACGCCCAAGATGGCAAAGAAAACCAAAACAACAACAAAAAAGGTGAAAAGAAACTTCTAAAAAACAAAAACAAGAAACCAATGCACACTTCAAGCACGATCGCGCCTATTGAAGAGACAGCGCGACATCTCTCACCCAAACACCCTTTCATTACAGTCAACGTACAACACTCCACCTTCACATCGCCTTATTCCATCCGCTTCAACTCTATCCCGGTCGCAATCTGTTACCACAACGAAGCACAATGGAAGGCAGTCGACAACTAATTACATATCAGCCAGAGGCTGACAGCAACTGCCAATGACACATGCATGGTACTCGTACTCAACTGGGATGATGATGATTCTGGCGATGATGTTTTCGCATTTGATTACCGCCATCATCATCATCTCTTTTCACTGACATCAAACAGCGGCAGATTAGCTGGTTTCCGTTTCGGACTTGGCGCCCCGAGTTAGTCGCCCGACTCATTTGTGGTACGCTTCGTCGACAAGTGCCTGCGAACCTTGACCCTGGAGCTGAGATGAAGGAGGTATCGTGACACAATGGTATACCCATTATGCTGGGCGGGTAATCAGTAGTAGCTTGCTCTCGTTGTTCTGTTGTCGCTTATCATATTTATTTGATTTATTTTGACATATGTATGTGCGCAGCACCCACGAAGCTATTTGATTAGATAGTTGAGTTGTGCTCTTCGTTGTTATCAGGGGGGCATTATAACAATTACATAGTTGAGTGGACAATCGTCGGCGGTGAATTGTGAATTTGTTTTGGGTTATCTTGCAAACAGGACAGTTTGTTATAGGGTACACCAAAATTAAATAACCGTTTGTCAGGCCTTATCAAAGTAAATGGACAGCGAGGAGTGGTAGGTGTATTTACATACTTCTGGCGTAACATGATTCTGACGACATATGTACATAGGTTGTTAAGTGAGCGGCGATAACGAACGAAAACAGTGGTGTCTAAAAAAGGATTCAGACAATAAATTATAGCACCTGAAAGTATGCAACGCAATGCGTTTTTTTTTCTTGTTTTAACAGAAAATACAACGAATCAGTCTACACTATACTAGCTCATGTAGGCACGATTGCTTCTCACCTAATTCTTATTTTAAATCACCTTAATTATCCTGTTCTTATTTTGACAAAACGAAAGTAGGCAATGGAAGTTGATAGTTTTAGACGCTGTAAATTGTTCATGTTTTATAAGCTGTGACAAGACTAATGTCCCCAATCAAAGACCAACACTTTATTGAGGTTTGCTTAATTGTTTAAATTTTACACATTCTTTGACGAATCGCTGATTTTTTGGAAAAAAAAAACAAAAAACGCGGCCCCAAGAAGTATGCAACGATTTTGAGCCGGAAAAAAACATCAAAAGATTTAGTTTTTCGCTCACCTTTTCTATTCAGCCATCAATTGTTTTAATTAAGGGGCTATGCTACCAAGTAGCATAGGACACTGCAACCTTTACAGATCAATTGTGCCTACTAGCCGATTAGTCACTTCCTTAATGAAGTCAAGAATGCTTCTCGTAGGAACTGAGATGATCCCCTCAGGAGTCATCATTTCACTGAAAAGGATATGCTTCCCGAGATAGCAGAGAGCAGCACACTCACACAGTATGTGCTCTGCAGTCTCTTCGCCCTCAAGAGAGAGTCGACACTCAGTTTCCAGGCGAGAGGTTTATTTTGTTGAGATATACATATCTCAGACCGCAGTATCCCGTCTGGTAGTTGACTAGCCTTTTGACATCTACTCTACTAAGCTTCGGGCCGTATAAATCGTTTCGATTGGCGAAGTCCCTGAACGCTGTTCCAAAAGGACAGGTGTTGCGATTTTTCCCACTTGTTGATCGTAGACTTGGGAGTGCCGCAAGAAGGTTCAGGACCTTCGCCGGATCCTTTCCTAGCGAGTTGATCGGCGATTTCATTGCCCTTAATAACCTTGTGCCACCCACCAGAAAGAAGCTCGGTTCAGGTTCTTCATGGACTGTAACGCCAACATACAACAACAACTACAACCCACCAGAGTTTGATCTTGTTTCTTTTAGCGAGGTCTTGTAGAGCATCGTGACATTCCTTAACGGTTTCTGAGTTGGTGCTGTACGAACTCAGCGCTTTAAACGCTGCTTGGCTATCAGACAGTATATTAATGGTTACTCCTCTTATACGAGTCTCTAAGTATAGATTGACGCATGTTAGGATGACATATAATTCTGATTGGAAGGTACTAGAACTCATGTTCAACATAAAAATACTGTGAGTTGCCGGACATAGGGTTATTCCAGGAAACTGCGTGGCCGACGAACTCGCAAAGTTAGGGTCAAGCCCACCCAGTCAGCCAACCCTTAAGTATCTAAAAACACCAATAAGTATGGTAAAGCACATGATAAAACTTCGAACCATAGAGGCTACCAACCTCCAATGGAGTGAAAGTAATATCGGCTTTATCACTAAACAAATCTGGCCTAAGCCAAAGTTGGGACGAACCAGGGACCTTGCAGGCGGATCTACCTCGGCGCGCCCTTCTATGAAAACTTAAGTGAGCTAGCCGACCTAAAAATAGCTCAACTCCATCGCTTCATCAGAAGCACCAGTTGGTTCTCAGGTAGCGGATCAAGTTAATGTGATCCATGTGGTATCACAATGGGCCGAACTCGGCCTACGTGTGGCCAACCACTTTTACCTAACCTAACCTACTAGCACTCATTCCCAGAGCCTTCGAAATCCAGCTATTTGGTCCGAAGATGCCGGCGCCAACACCAGAAACCATCTTGGAGCCATAAGCGTACCACCTAATACCTTTGATGTTGAGCAAGGGATCACCGATTTCCCAAGCTATGTATGTGGTTTTGGATCGATATCTCAAATCTCTTGTCAAAAGTGAAATTGTGTGGTAATGCATCCGAGACCGTGATAGTCATATCTATCTCAGGAAGACGTTGCGTCAGGCCTGTTTCTGTGCGAATAATTCTGATTGCACTTCGTAAAGCAACATTTTTACTAAAAAGGTGTAGTGGAGTAAGTTCAGTCAGTGCTTCTTGAGCTGGCGTAGGGCAGATTGGCAGGTTGGCATTTTTGTCCACAATCGCGGTATATAGCCAGGGGATTACCTTAGGTTTCAATTCCCAGGTTTTGCCATAAGTAAGTTTGTAAGTTTGTTTTTACTGTTGGAGTTCCAGTTAAGTCTGCAATCACTGGGCACAATGGACTCCTCGTAGTCTAAGTGAGCCTTGATTTTTAGTCAACAGGGCACTCACTTACCTAACCTAAGTCTGCGATCAAGGTCAATACCTAATTAAATTCCTCTGAAAATCCTAGATGCGCTGTCATGTGACTTCTTCAACCTGGTGCTGGAGCAGATAGTGCGACGGGCAGGCGTCAACAGGGAAGGCACTATCTTTTACAAGTCCTTCCAGCTGCTAGGATATGCGGATGATATCGACATCATCGCGTGTTCTCGCCGTGATATTGTGGTAGCGTTCACGGTGATTGAAGAACAGGCAAAACGAGTTGGTCTTGAGGTCAATGAGAACAAAACGAAGTACATGCTGTCAAGCAAAAACCAATCCGTCGCTCACCACCTGGGACAAAATATAACAATTGACAGCTACAATTCCGAGGTAGTTAAGGAGTTTGTCTACCTCGGGGCAAACGTAAATTCCACAAATGACACCACAGTGGAGACCCGGCATAGAAACGCCCTTGGCAACCGCTACTACTTCGGCTTGTCCAAGCAACTGGGGTCAAAACTCCTCACTCGAAAGACCAAAGTCATGCTTTACAAAACGCTCATATTGCCAGTCTTGCTGTACGGAGCCAAAAGCTGAACGATAAGCAGGACGGCGGAGCTGATTTTGGGTTCTTTCGAAAGAACCCAAATTACCTGTCTGTGAGGAAGGTAAATGGAGAAGAAGACACAACCGCGAACTCTACGAGCTGTACCAAGATGTGGATGTAGTCCGGAAGGCAAGGATCCGTCGACTACACTGGCTCGGCCACATCGAGCGCATGGACATCAACGCTCCAGCTAAGAGGGTCTTCGACTCCGAGCCTCCTGGTTCGAGAAGAAGAGGAAGACCGAACCTCCGGTATAAAGACCAAGTAATCGCGGATGTAAGACATCTTGGTCTTGACAACTGGATGCAGCGTGCCCGGGACCGTCAAGGATGGAAGGCAGCAATAGCTCAGGCTCAGATCCTCCATGGATCGCTGGCCTGATAAGTGAGTAAGTAAGTAAGAAAATCCTATGTTTGTACAATTTAGAAAGACGGAGAGGGGCTGCACCCTTCGGGACTAAGATTTACTTATTTGGGTTAATCGGTAAGCCCTCTCTCTCATACCAGTCAGAGATAAACTAAAGCGCGAGCTGCACGCGTTCAATTTCGCACCTGCCCCTAACAATAACTACTAGGTCATCAGCATATCTGATGACCTCGTAGCCACGAATGGTTAGGTTAGGTTAGGTCGTCGATTACTATTGACCAGAAAAGGGGTGAAAGGACTCGACCCTTAGCTGCCGATTCTCTCTCCGAGACCTCTCCGGATGTGGCCGACATAATACGGTTATTTAACAACGCCCTAATCCAGTGATTAGGGGGATGGTCTACATCCCTGCAGGATAGTGCAGTGGTGATCGAGTCAAAGCCAGTATTGTCGAAAGCCCCATCAATAACGAGGAACGCGCAAATCGCGATCTCCTTGTGAGTGAAGCTATTTTCAACACGCGCCACTAGTTGGTGTAGCGTGTTCGCAGTGGTAGTACTGATTAAGATGCAGTGGTATCTGATTCTCCAGGATACCAGCCAACAATAACGTAGTTCTTAAAAAAGGAGCAATCAAAATCGATCAATAAAACCACAAATGTCCACAACATTCAAACTACGCCCAAGATTATGCATTGAAATTTAATGGGAAGAAAAAACCGCTAAATCATCAACCTCGCATCCTGCTCCTTACACATAAAGAGGCATAAAAATGATTCCTCAAGATACCACCTCAACTTGAGGTATGTCAAAGTACCTACTTGTGCTACCTCCTCCATGGCACATTCCTTATCATCAGCATATGTAGAACCACTCACAAGTGTCTGCATAGGCACAATAGACCTTCATCCATTTCATCGGCACGTCATTAGTCCCCAGCGAAGTCGCTTCCCACAATGCAATTCGACTCTATCGAGAGCGTTCGCTTGTCATGCAATTAATGATGATAATTCGAACCACAATCAGTTTCATCCATGCCGTGGCGTCTTCTACCTTTCATTTCGATTCAATGCCATATCATGAGTCAGCAAACTCACTGTCGAACACAACTGACATCGTTAAGGATCTCAATTAAGCTCTGCAGTAGGATTCTAATTGGCACGACGTTGCTCGTGAATTGCATTCAACCGCGCTGGTTTTGAGGATAAGACCGAAATCAGATCCTTTTACATTCTAGCCGCTGGAGATGTCGATTTCGTCTGCGTCTTGAAAGCGAAATAGTTGAAAGGATGAAATCAAGTCATGATTGGAATCAGGTCAGGGAATTGTCGTAAGAATGGGTTACCTGCGGATTGGGGACATGAGCTCCTTAGTGACACACGTCCTTATACATATTTCGCGTCTTACCTCCTTATACTTTAAATATCACGACCGTATGGTGCTTGAACGTGAGATGTCAGTGTTCCCAATTCGGTTTGTTTAATACTTTCTGTCATAATAAGTCGATTATGCGCGATTGGGGAGTTGGGCTATCACCTTGGAACAGCACAACCATTTCATTATTCTCAACACCACCAGATGGTGAGCGAATAGATGGGGAAAAGAAGAAAATGGAAAATGAATTCCAATCATCTCGGTGGAAGGCAAATCAAGCTCCAGATTGGCTTCTGGGCTGATGGGTAAGAGAAGGCATGAGAAAAAGTGATTAATCCGATAGACGATTGATAGCTAGTGGTGCAAACGATGCCGAAGGTCTACCGTCGATTACGAGTGGCTGATGGCGAAATGCAATCAGGTCAAGGATACCGGAACTAACAGACGGTATGAGCCAATGAATGATTCCTTGTTTTGTTTAAAATGCTTTTGCAATTTCGACGAAGCCAATACAGTGGAAGAGCGATTTTGTGCTTTTGTTTTAGTTTCTGCTGGAGTAGGCTCTTCAACTTTAAATTGTGCTTGACTTTTGGAGAGCACTTGTGATGTTGGAAAGGATTTCAATGGAATATTTGTCCTTTTCAAACAATAATATGGACTTGGCATTGATATCAGGAGCAGTGTCTAGGCGATAGGGATCTGTTTCGGGTCAAGATACAATAATTGTGGTACTGAGAGCTCCTATACATTCAGGGTGGAATAGTAGGTGAGGTGGACATAAGCCTTCGCTACCTGAAGTGCAATTCGTTTCTAAATATGTATATCGTATTTTGCCGAAGCCTAAAAGTATGCAATATATGCTTGTAAAGGAAATATCATACACAACTGATGCAGTTTATAGGACCTAGTCCGCACCACGATAATAAAGAGTTTAACTTAACCTCAAACTTAGTTAAAATCACGTACCTCGTTCCCTTACATTTGCAAAAAGATTGATTTAAAAGATTTGCGCACAAAAGTATGCAATTTACGATGATTTGTCGAATAACCAAATATATAACGAATGCGTATACCAATCCGGTTCTTAGGGCTAAATTTTTATTGTTGCCTTAGAATACAGTTAACCAGGCCGAGAAATATTTTAACAAAAAAATTACCAATATTCGAACACTAACGATTATGACTTTGTACTAGTACACCACCAGGTGGTGTTCTATCGCCTCTCCTATGGCTCCTTGTAGTCGACTTTAACGTCAGGGCCTATGCTGAAGACATTACCATTCTGATATCTGGAAAGTCTCCTAAGGTCCACAGGGAAAAGGTTATGCACTGCCATTGGTTAATAACTGGGTCAATGATTAAGCCCGAGGCCTGGGAGTAAGTCTGGCGAAAATCGAGATAGTCCTCATCAAAAGGAGAAGACTTATACCAAGATACACTTACCCCCGTATGAATGGTAATCCACCTGAGTCCTAAAAAAATTGCCAAATACCTTGGCATAATCTTAGACTCCAAGCTTAGCTGAAAGGACAACGTCAATGAAAGAACCAAAAAAGTCTATGTGGCAATGTATTCGTGCAGAGTAGCCTTTGGAAAACCATGCGGCTTCACACCAGAAGTGCTATATTGGTTGTACACTGCGGTGGTAAGACCCATTTTAGTCTATAGTTCGGTTGCCTGGTGGAAGGCGCTTGAGAAGAAATGCCATCTTCGAAGTGTTTCAAGGATTCAGAGGGCAGGTCGTGTGGCGGTGACTGGATCTATGGAATCCACATTAGTCTTGAGGGGAAATTCTCTATCAGAAAACCTTCTAGGGAGGAATAGACTTACTCAAGTGGCGCTATAGTCCGTGGTGAACCTGGGCCTCAACCAACAAGCGTCTCCAGCTGGCACGGTCTTTGGCCAGCTGTTTCCAGCGCCGCACGCCCAGTTGGTTAAGGTCCCCTTCCACCTGCGTGCGCCACCGTAGATGCGGCCATCCTCTGCCGCGCCTTCCTTCCAGGGTGGATTAGAAGACTCTTCGGGTCGGAGCTGTATTTTCCATGCGCTCTACATGGCCTAGCCACCTTAGACGCTGTATCCGTAGATGTCGTGCCAGGCCGATGTCGCTGTACAACCCGTACAGTTCTTCATAAAATCTTCTCCTCCATACTCCGCTTGAACAAACGGGGCCGTAGATAGAGCGCAGAATTTTCCACTCGATACGACCGAAGGCATCTTCATCCACTTTTGTTAAGGTCCAAGCCTCTGCGCCGTAAAGGAGGTCTGGGATGATCAAGGTCGTGTCACCTTGGTTTTCCGAGAGAGGGCTCTACTTCTCAATAGCGTAAATATTTGGTATCGTGGATTTACCTGGCCTGAAACCACACTGATAAGAGCCGATCAGGTTATCCACAAACGGTTTCAGGCGTTCACACAATACGGCAGAGAAGGTCTTATATGCGATGTTAAGGAGACTTATTCCCCTATAGTTGGCGCAGTTATAGGGGTTTCCTTTCTTATGGACCGGGCAAATGATGCTGAGATTCCATTCGTCGGGCATGCTTTCCTCCGACCACACCATGCAAATGGGATGGTGCAGGCACCTTACCAGCTCATCTCCAGCAGCCTTAAGAAGCTCAGCAGACAGGCCGTCTGCGCCCGCGGCTTTATTAGACTTAAGTCTCGATATCGCTATTTGGACTTCGTCTATGTCGGGTGGACGGACTTCTCTTACATGGTCGTCCATTTCGAACGGGTCGTTCTGCCTGACAGCGGCATTTTGTCTGTCACCGCCGTTATACAGTCTGCAGAAGTGGTCTTTCCAAATCCTCGGCATCGACTGCGACTATACTAGCAGTTCTCCATTTTCATCCCTGCAGGCCGCCGCTCTGGCTTTGTAACCATGGCATGTTTGTTTTACTTTATTGTAAAACTTACGGGCGTCATTCCTGCAGAAGCATCTCTCCATCTCCTCGATTTCACGCTTCCCATGTTCTCTCTTCTTTCTTCTGAGAAGCGTGTGTTCCTCTCTTCTCTTCTGCTCATAGATTTCGCGAGCAGCTCTCGTCCGTCGTTGCACCATGGCTTTATATGCCTTTTGTCTTGCTGCATGGGCTTGTTCGCATTGTTCATCGAACCAAGGGTTTCTAGATGGTGGCGGTTTGAAACCCAGCACCTCTGAGGCAGCGTCTCTGACGGCGCTTTGGCAATGCGGCCTGCTCTATTGTTTGTGCTTCTGTGGGCGGATTTTGAGAGAGTTTGAAGGAGACACGATCGGCAAAGATTCTGGCAGTCTCTTGCGATTGTAGCTTTTCGACGTCAAACTTACGTTGTCTTACTCGACTCCTAAGCATTCTTGATATTCTCGTTCGTACCTTGGCAACAACAAGGTAGTAATCCGAGTCGATGTTGGCCCCTCGGCAGGTACGTACGTCAAGAATACTGGAGGAATGTCTGGCGTCGATCGCAATGTGATCAACCTGATTGGTGGCTGATTGATCAAAAGACCGCCAGATACCCTAATGGATGTTGAGATGGGGGAATCGTGTGCTTGCTGCACACGATTACCTAAGTCCGTGGTATGGTACGTACGAAAAATGAACTGGCAATCTATACCGACAGATCCAATATGAATACCGGTGCAGGAGCCGGAGTCTATTTTGAATCTCGTGAAGCAAATCACGTCTATAGACTTGATGCTGCCTGTAGCCTTTTCCAAGCTTCTTTCTTAGAGAAGGTTGTTGACAACCAGGCAGCCATCAAGGTTCTGCAGGCAACTTGGGTAAGATCCAAGCTCGTAAAACTCTGCAAAGAAGGGCTTGAGGAGATATCAGATGTGAATAAGGTGACCTTCTGCTGGGTACCAGGTCATATGAATATTAGGAATGTTGGGTCACTCAGACCAAGGGCAACCGAACAACTTGCCAATGCCCTAGGATGCTATAAAGCAGATTTTACTGCAATCCAGGAAGTGTGATGGGATGGACCGGGCAATAAGTGGATGAAACTGTGACATCTATTACGGCGACTACTATAAGGAGAGAAGGTAACGCTAACTCTGATGCGGATTTATTGTTACAGGTAGACTTAGGCAAAAAAACTTGAACTTCCGGCATGTAAGCGAACGCCTCATAACAATCCGCATCAAGGCTAAATTCGCCAACATCAGCTTAATTTGGGCTCACACCTCTACCGAGGACCTATGACCTCCTAGATAGAACATATGCCCAATGTCCCAATTACGATGTTAAAATCGTGCCGAAAGACTTTAACGAAACTGGGCAAGGAAGTCGCTTTTGATAGGCAAGCACAGCCTACACAACACCACACCAGAAAATGGATTTAGGCTGATAGACCTTACAACGGGGCGAAATCTTCTAGTTGTTAACACGCGTTTTCCACATCTCCGGATCAATCGGCCGTCAACCAGATTGACCGCATTGCGATTGCTAGTAGGCACGCGTTCGATATTCTGGATGTACGAACTTTCAGAGGAGCCAACATCGACTGGGACCAATATCTTGTGGCACCCAGGGTACGACTACGAATATGCCTGTTCCAGAAAATTCGAGTAAGACCAATGGCATACAACGTCGTAATGCTACAATCGTAAGAGACCGCCAGAGCCTATGGCAATCGCGTCTCCCTCAAGTTCTCGGAAAATCCTCCAACACCTGCTCAGACCGTACAATACCAATGAACCCGTTGCCCACAAGCCTTAGAGAGTTCTGCTTCTGAGGTACTGGGTATCAAAACGCCACCAACAAGAGACCCATGGTTTGACGACGAGTATAGGAGGGCACACGCAACCATGCAGCAAGTCCATCAAGAGGCACTGCACAGAAGGACGAGAGCAGAAGAGGAGGGAGCTTCCCACAGCTTCCCAATAAACCTGCATCACAGTAAGGCCGCATCAGCCAATCTTATGCTGCTCATGAACAAGGAGCAGCTTGATGTGGCCCTGATCCAAGAACCATGGATCCTCCATAATCGGGTTAAGGGATTAGGGTCATCGAAATACAGCCTCTTTTATAACAGCAGCGAAGGCAAGGTTAGAACTTGTATCGTTGCTAGCAAAGATCTCCACGTACTAATGTTAACTAATTTCAGCTCGGGTGACCAGACGGTGGTGGAGGTTACGGGAAAGGAGGGTGAACTAACGATGGCTTCGGTTTACCTACCGTACGACGAAGGCACGGACGTCCCCTCTAGAGAAACAAGGTCATTGATCGCAATGGCCGAACAAGGTAAGAAGAACTTAGTCGTAGGGTGTGATGCTAACGCCCATCACACTACTTGGGGTAGCTCTAATACCAATAGTAGGGGTGAGGCTTTGTTCAGTTTTGTCCTTAGTACTAACCTAGTTATATGTAATAGGGGTGATTCACCAACATTTATTACTAGTAACAGAAGGGAAGTCTTAGACATAACGCTTATAAATGATAATGGTACTGCGGAGATCTCGAACTGGAGAGTATCTGACAAAGCATCACTTTCTGATCACTGTTGGATCCTCTTCGACTTGAATGTCCGTAAGCCGGATAGGAAAGTGTTTCGGAATCCCCGGAAGGCGAACTGGCAGAGGTTTAACGCGGAGCTGGGTGGGACCCTCAACCGGCTTCCGGATGGGAACCCCGACTCCACGGAAGACATCGATGAGATGGTACTGAACCTTACCAGCAAGCTAAATCGGTCATTTGAGAAGGCATGTCCTACCAGACGACCCAGTAAAAGAAACCACCCACCATGGTGGAATGCTAAAATAGCAGAGCGGCTTCGTATCTCTAGGCTCAGTTGGAACCTGGCAAAGGAGGGGGCCATTGAATGGTCAACCTATAGAGATAATGTTAAGCGACTCAAAAAAGAAATTAGATTCGCCAAGAAGGACTCTTGGAGAAGCTTCTGCGGCTCTATTGAATCATGTACGGGTGCAGCTCGTCTGAGGAAGGTCCTTGCAAAAGCTCCCACACAGATGTCCTCTATAAAGAGATCTGATGGTAGCTGGACAGACTCAAACGAGAGCGTGCTTGATTCACTATTGAAAGGTCATTTCCCTGGCTGCGAGGATGCAGGAATCTTCAATTCAGCGGACACGTTGCCAAGGGAATGTATTGAGCATGAGACAGTCGATAAGATTGTTACGGGGAATAAGATCCTGTGGGCAATCAAATCTTTTGACCCCTACAAGGCACCGGGAATGGATGGGATCTTTCCGATCATGTTGCAGGAGTCATGCGAAGTCATTCTTCCATGGCTGGAGCGCATCTACTCCTGGTGCCTCAGGATGGGATATGTTCCTCAAGCGTAGAGGGAAGTTAGGGTGGTTTTCATACCCAAATCGGGTAAAGTCAGCCACACTACTGCAAAGGACTTCAGGCCTATTAGTCTGTCGTCCTTCCTGATGAAAACGCTGGAGCGAATAATAGATTTGTACGTAAGAGAAGAGATTGGGGACGGTTATCTGTCACAATCACATAATGCGTACATAAGGGGAAAGTCGGTGGATACTGCTCTGCATAGGGTAGTCTCTGCGATAGAAAAATCGCTCAGTATCAAGGAATTCACTCTAGGTGCTTTCCTGGACATTGAGGGTGCCTTTAACAACGTGAGTACCGAGGCAATAGTGTCCAGCCTTCATATGGCCCAAATAAACCCGGGTGTATGCAGGTGGATTGGGCAAATGCTGGGTACTCGTATAGTAAATTCGACGATAGGGGGAGCATGCGGAAGGGTGAGGGTAAATAAAGGCACACCACAAGGTGGCGTTCTGTCACCCCTCCTATGGCTCCTTGTGGTCGACGGAATGGTCAAGATTCTGGAGACGGAGGGTTTTAATGTTACGGCCTACGCCGATGACATTGCCATTTTAGTCTCTGGAAAATTTACGCAGGTCCTCAGCGATAGACTAAGCTATGCACTGATGTTAGTGGATAGCTGGGTCAAGGGGCGAGGCCTGGGAGTAAATCCGGCGAAAACAGAGGTAGTACTCTTTACAAGGAGAAGATCTGTACCAAGATACACCTACCCCCGTATGAATGGTATAGATCTGATCCCTGGACAATCTGCGAAATATCTGGACACAATCCTGGACTCCAAACTTAGTTGGAGAGAAAATATTGAGGAAAGAATCAAAAAGGCCTATGTGGCACTATATTCGTGCAAGGTAGCCTTTGGAAAGACATGGGGCCTCAAACCGAGGTTAGTACATTGGTTATACACTGCGGTAGTAAGACCTATCCTAGTCTATGGCTCGGTTGTCTGGTGGAAAGCGCTTGAGAAAAAGTGTCATCTTCAGAGTGTGTCAAAGGTTCAAAGGGCGGGCTGTCTGGCGGTGACGGGATCTATGAAGTCCACACCAACGGCGGCCCTTGAAGTCATGCTGAGCCTCCCACCCCTGGACTTGTACTGCGAGAGCGTCGCAACCAGAACTGCGCTAAGATTACAGGAATTAGGTCTCTGGAAAAAGAGTCCTCATGGACATGCATCAGTCTTGGATCGATGGGCCGTCTCGAGATTCAGAACCGTAACGGACTATGTCACCCGACTTCCTTCCTGGGAGAGGAGATTCTCTATTAGAATTCCCTCCAGGGAGGAATGGACCGGTGACATGGTACGCACGGAAAGTGAACTGGCACTCTACACCGACGGATCCAAAATGGATGTTGGCACAGGTGCCGGAGTCTACTTTGAGTCTCGGGATATGCATCGCTCCTACAGGCTCGATGATGGATGCAGTGTCTTCCAAGCTGAGGTCTTCGCTATCAAGCAAGCGGCGGACCTGATCAGCAAAGAGAATATCACAGGAAAAAGGATCAGCATCTATGTTGACAGCCAGGCAGCCATTAAGGCTCTGCAGGCAGCATGGATAAGATCCAAACTCGTCAAAATCTGTAAGGAGAAGTTAGAAGAGATATCCAATGTAAATGAGGTGACCCTTTGCTGGGTACCTGGTCATATGAATATCTCCGGAAACGAGAGGGCGGACGAGTTGGCTAGGGTGGGATCAGGTGCTAATATTGCGCAGATCTCAGCTGATGCCAAAACACCACTCAGTGCGCTCTACAGGGAGATACAGACGGAGCTATTGGCGAAAGCCAATAAGCGATGGTGTCGCTTAGATACATGCGCAACGGCGAAATTGACCTGGCCCGTCTATGATAAGAAAAGAACGGAAAATCTGCTGAAGTTCAATCGTGGGAACATTCGACTGGCAGTCGGTGCCCTCACCGGGCATTGCATGCTATCTTATCATGCAGCTCGACTAGGCCAGCCCTACAATGACTTCTGTAGAAGCTGCAGGGACGAAGAGGAAATTGAGTCCGTTCGTCACCTGCTGTGCGAATGCCCGGCGCTAGCCCAAAAAAGGAATATTTTCCTGGGAAGATACTTCCTTTCGGGACTAGAAGAGGTAGGTAATATCGGGCTGAACAGAATACTAGGATTTTTATCCTCGTCTGGCTGGTTCAGCTCGACAGTAAATGTATAGGTATCAACGGGTTAAACAAAACAGGTGGGCACAATGGACTCAACGTAGTCTACGTGAGCCTTGACTTTACGTCAATAGGGCACCCATATACCTAACCTAACCTTCCCACAGCAAAAACAAAAAACGAGCGTGAGAAGTTCGGGGTCGAAGAGATGGAGAGATGCTAAAGCAGGAACGAGGTTCGGAGGTTTTATCAACGACTTAAACAAACATGCCAGAACGGAAGCCTGCAGGGACGAACATGGAAATGTAGTAGTGGATTCACAGTCGGTACTCAGAATCTGGAGAGACAACTTCTGCAGACTGTATGGCGATGACGATACAGATCCCGCTGTCAGGCAGAATGACCCATTCACAACGGACAATGATAGCAGAGAATTCCGTGCCTCTAACCTGGACGAAATTAGGAATGCTTTTTCTAAGCTTAAGTCCACCATAACTGCTGGAGCAGACGGACTACCTGCCGAGCTCTTTAAGGCAGCTGGACATGACCTGGTTGGGAGTATGCATCAGCTCGTATGTAAGATATGATCAGAGGAATGCAGGGCCGACGAATGGAATCTTAGTACCTTCTGCCCGATCCACAGGAAAGAAGACCCTATGTCTGCGCCAATTAGAGAGGTATAAGTCTCCTGAACATCGCTTATTAGACTTCTCTGCTGCACTGAAGTCGTTCGTTAATAAACTGATTGGTCCATATCAGTGTGGTTTCAGGCCCGGGAAGTCGACTATCGATCAAGTATTGACACTGCGACAGATCCTGGAAAAAATCAACGAGTTCCACCATCTGTTTGTCGGCTTTAAGGCCGCTTATTATAGCGTACATAGAGATAGGCGCCATGTCTAGTTTTGGCATCCCCGCTAAGCTTGTCAGATTGTGCAGGATAAAATTGGACAATTATATGCAGGGCTCTTATCATCCCGGTCATGCTTTATGGTGCAGAGACATGGACCTTATCGAAAGAGGATGAGGAGGCCCTTGGTCGTTTTGAGAGAATAATTCTGCGTACGATTTTCGGCCCGACCTGCATAAATGGGGAGTGGAGGAGAAGACATAGTAAATTGTACGGGCTGTACAGCGACATGAACATACCACGGTATCTATGGATCCAACTCTAAGCACGTAGAGCGCATGGAAAACACAGCGCAGGCCCGGAAGGTCTTTGAATCCAACCCTGAGGAAGAGGACCTCAACCAACCTCCTAGGTGCATCATAGAACTTGGCCTGCCAATAATCGTTATATGTACGACTGAAATACTCATTTCCAGTCTGTCACCTGTCACAAGTTCTGATGATGGTTAGGTTAGGTGAGGTATATGGGTGCCCTATTGACGGAAAGTCAAGGCTCACGTAGACTACGTTGAGTCCATTGTGCGCACTTGTTTTGTTTAACCCGTTGATACCTAGACATTTACCGTTGAGCTGAACCAACCAGAAGAGGATAAAAATCCCAGTATTCTGTTCAGCCCAATATTACCTACCTCTTCTAGTCCCGAAAGGAAGTATCTTCCTAGGAATATATTCCTTTGTTGGGCTAGCGCCGGACATTCGCACAGCAGGTGACGAATGGATTCAATTTCCTCTTCGTCCCTGCAGCTTCTGCAGAAGTCATTGTAGGGCTGGCCTACTCGAGCTGCATGGTAGGATAGCATGCAGTGCCCGGTGAGGGCACCGACTGCCGAATATTCCCACAACTGAACTTCAGCAGATTTTCCGTTCTTTTCTTATCATAGACAGGCCAAGTCGATCTCGCCGTTGCGCATGTATCTAAGCGACACCATCGCTTATTGGCTTTCACTAATAGCTCCGTCTCTATCCCTGTAGAGCGCACTGAGTGGTGCTTTGGTCTCAGCTGAGATCTGCGCAATGTTAGCACTTGATCCCACCCTAGCCAGCTCGTCTGAACTCTCGTTTCCGGAGATATTCATATGACCAGGTACCCAAAGTTCTTCACTTTTTCAAATTGAATTTCCCATCGCCAAGTAAACAATCAACTCGTTCTAACTACTGCTCTCCACATCTTCTTTGTTCAACATTCATCATGGAATTTCCGTTGCTTCAGAACGACAACAATACCACCAGAACTGGGTTAATCACCGCCATCATTTCAGCTGTTCTCTCACCTGGTTAAGTAATTTTCCATTGCGTCGTATGCGATGCACTTCTGAACTTGGCAGAGGTGCACGTCTCATTGGGCTAAATTCCAAGCATCGTAAGGTGGTCATTAGTTGAGGGACCTCCGAAACAATAAGAACCACAAATAAGCAACTCTGAACATGACGAACTTGACACATCGCTCCGACGTCGTCTCAGACTACCAATACCTCTGCCACACATGCCCGTCCATCCAGTCACGAGCTAATCAAATAATGATAATGACTATAAGCAACCATTGGAATGTGAGAAGCATTTCATTTACTGCGACCAGGAGTATTCGCTCCCAATTACTCTCAAGGCGTATATAAATGCGCGAAAGCGATCGACCTGGGTAAAAGTAGTTCAAGTGGCAATTTGGATTATCCCAAGCGCTAAACGTTCTGACAATGCACAGCTTGGTCCGAAGCGACCAGGAGCTCAAGTATAATGGAAACGAAATTGCCGCGAACAATAGAATTAGTATAAGTATGTAGACGGAGGAATGGGACTTTTCTCGGAAGCTTCACAGGAGAGCAGGAGTTATTATCCACTAATGCGAGTGCATTGTATGACAGAGTGGAACACCCAGGCGCTTGAGATTTTTAATGGAATAATGGCTGGGAAGAGAAATGCTTAAGTTGTTGACAACTGGTCAGGTTTGTACGTGGTCATTCACTTTGCTTATTATCTATGCAAATACTCGATTAGATGACAGTCGAATTGAACTGACAGTCTTTCCGTATTCAACTGTCCGACAACCATTCAAGTCGACTTAATCGGTACAATGACTGACAAGTCGACGGACTGCACGACTATCTCGGTAATCCGCTTGATTACTCGACACACTGATTGTCTATCAGTCAAGCCCACTGAGGTGTGGACTAACTAAGTTGTTTGGTAGGTTATCCCATAGTCACGCGGTCCCACTCTCGAGTCGACCTATGAATAATAGACTCACACCTATTTACATCTAATTTAGGGAACTTTCCCGTAATCCATCTATGTACGTAAACAAGCTCTATTATCTCAGATCTCGTCCTTCAACCATCGTCCCTGTGTTGTGCTCATGGCAGTGGCTAGTACAGGGTATTGTCAGGTTCACACACTCGTGCTAATGAAACAAACTTGCTTTCATCTTGCAAACCCGCTGAACTTAGCTAAAATAACAAAAAAACAAGATCCCCAACCGGCGGCTGACGTTTTAATTAGATGCCAAAGGGGGCGACAGACAATACTCGTACACTTGCGTGAGCTCCGCGTCGCGCGTTCCGGAATGCCATTTCGACACATAACATTGCAGTTGACAGTATGTAGGTACAAGCTTGAATGCCGCGTCCGCGCGACTGGCTAATGGTAAGAGAGATCTGGTCTAACCAGTTCCAATGCTATGGCGTTAATTATAGTCGGCGTCGGTAAAGTTCTGTCTACAACGCGTGCACGCTGCACATTTGAGCAACAGAGAGACTTTGGTGTGGTCAACGAGGTGGAAAATGAAAATGAATGGGTAGCATACGAGCTGGGCTATTTCCAGTTTAGATTGGTATTCCGGAATCGATGATTTTTAATTAATCTGAACGAGTGTGGTTTGGTTGAGGGTTGTTACAGGTAGATGCAAAGTGCACGTGGATGCAGGGAGTGGAAGTGTGACCAGAACATTTGGAAATGTGCCAATTAGGGAAAAGAGATGCAGAAATGGTTGATGGTTTCCATTGACCTGAAGAGCTCTCTATCTTGTGTGCAATATTCTGCAGCTCAATGTGGCTCAACAAGGTTTTAGGTGGCTCAATATGGCACAATGGGCTCATAATGGCTCAAATCGTAAGTTACAAAAGACTCAAAGTATTGAAATGTAAGTTCTCTATCAGGCAAGGAACTTTGAACTTAAAGAATGCATCAACAAAATACAAAAATTGCATTAAAAGAACTCAACAACACTGCTTTAAGGCCATAGTTCATTCGAGACAGTTCATGTACCTACCTTAGTTCCAGGCAATATGGGCGAAAAAAATGCTAATATTGTATTGAGCCAGGGAAGAAAAGCAACCTTCCAGGACCTTACCTAGGTTCTATTTATTCAAGAAAGGAAGGTCGACTCAATCATTTGATGTTTTAGTCTACACTGAGCCTGTATAAGTGTGGCATTAAACAGAGGTTACTTGGCTCAACAATCAACCTCTAAGCTCCAATTTGAGACAGCAGTTATGGAAGTTCAATCATAAAGACAAGTCTAATTGGATCAAAGGCCAGGAGTAGAGCATTCCGAATTGAACCTAAGATGACCGCTCAATCATAAAATTGAGCCAGGCTCTGGACACCCTATGCTTTCAATAGCTTAACATTCAAACAAGATGCTCTTGATCGTATTGAAATGAGACAAAATTTTAAAACAAAAAAACGACTCTTTCACTAACTGCCCTACTTTTAGTGGAAAGGAAAAAGCCCACAAGCTCATCAGCTCAAGACCTAGAAGAAAGGGCTTTGAACCTGTTTTCGAACCACACATCAAACACACATCTAATAAAAGCAATAAAGGATTGTTGAATTGACATTGAGCAGGAAGCCTGACGGGCCAAGACTCAACAAATACAAGGTTGAGGCTTGAATCAATTCATAGTCCATCACTATTTGCATGGACTGGAGTGAAAAGAAGAAGAGACTGAAGGCTGAAAGGCTCAACAATTCAAGGTCTAGAAGAGGAGGCATTGAATTGAACCTGATTCCAAACAACACCTGGAAGTAACATCTTAGTAAAGCAATAATGGACTTTTGTGACATTGAGCAAGTAGCCTATTAAATACTAAACCAAAAGCTCAACAAATACATGGCAAATTTAAGAAGAACTTAACTCATCTGGCTCACAACTCGTGCTCACTCACTTGCTGCCTTGTTTTCAGTGAAAAGGAGGTGAAAGGGCTGAAGGCTCAACGACTCAAAGTCTAGAAGAGAAGGCTTTGAACCTGATTTTAAACAACACATAGAAGTACCATCTTAGTAATACACTATTTGAGTATTGAAGTGACATTGAGCCGGAAGCCTGACTACTTAGCCAAGGGCTCAACAAATACATGGTAAATTAAAGAACAAAAAAATTTCATTTTGGCTCAGTACTAATGCTCCTTTACAAGCTGCCTTGTTTGTAGTGAAGAGGAGATGAAGAAGTTGAAGGCATAAAGGCTCAACGACTCAAAGTCTAGAAGAGAAGGTTTGGAACCTGATTTTAAAGAACACATAGAAGTAACGTCTTAGTAAAACCAGCTGACACGGTCTTTGGCCAGCTGTTTCCAGCGCCGCACGTCCAGTTGGTCAAGGTCCCCTTCCACCTACGTGGATTTGAAGACTCTTCGGGTCGGAGCTGTTTTTTCCATGCTCTACATGGCCTAGCCACTTAAGACGCTGTATCCGTAGACGTCGTGTCAGGCCGATGTCACTGTACAACCCGTACAGTTCTTCGTTAAATATTATCCTCCGTACTCCGTTTGAACAAAGGACCGTAAAACTAGTCCCGACTGTCGCCTATCTCTTAACGAGATTGCCGAACAGTTTAACATACAACTTCGCTGGGTACCACAACACAGCGACATCCCAGGGAACAAGACGACACACTCGCCAGACAAGGAACGACGTAACAATCAATAGTGGCATGCGAGAGAACAATTAAACATAATCTCGCAAATTTCGCCAGGGCTGAGACGAACCTGAGATGGACCCAGGGACATACATACATATGTACATACCTGGCTCATCACCAAGCAACTCTGACCTCGGCTCGATAGTCAACGGACTAGGAGAATCATCTTTCTAAAAAGAACTGACATCCACCAAAAAGTGACGCATAAAAACTAGGCCAGGCTTCGAACGACTTCTGCAGAAGCTGCCTAGACGAAGAGGAGTTCGAATCCATTCACCAATCAGGAAACAATACTTAGGATCTTACTTCCTTAACGACCTGACAGATGTTCAGCAAGTAGTGAAAAGGAAAGGAAGAGGCTCAGGGCTTAAAGTCTAAGCGGCTCAAGGTCTGGAAAGAGCCACTCAGCTTGATTTCAAACCACAAAACCTCTAAAGAATGCAAAAATGTAGTTTTGAAGTGGCATTGAGCCACAAGCCTGACTACTAAGGCTCAGCAAATCCAAGGGCAATCATCAACTTATGCGACAATGTGAGCTCGAGTAGCTCGGACGATCGAGGACTCAAATGAAAGTAAGGCTCCTGTAGCCAAATTTCATGAGGGCTTAGTAGCAAACTAGAGGGCATGGGCTCGGACATACAGGGTAAAGTTGTTGATGGCTCCCAACCTGGCGAGATGCCAGCAACGATCCCTGTTTAAATGGCCGGGTCAAGGTGACATACGGCCTCCTCGCGGCGCCCTCTGGATAGCCTCTCCAATAACCGTTGGGAGGTGAACAAACGTATGCAGCGACAAAACCCCGACCAGAATGGCGGTTGTGCGGTGGGCTAACCATCCACCCACGTAAAAAACCTAAAAGTAATGAATGAGCAAGATGCCTCGGATACACGGATGGATACTCGATGACGACAACGCACGAAAAAGGAACACGATTTGCGAGTATGCTCCTGGAATCTCAGAACCCTGTACACTCCCGGAGCTGCCCATAGACCGGAAAGAATCCTCACGCAGTACCAGGCGGATATTACTGCGGTCCAGGAAATACGCTGGATAGGAAACGGTATGATGAGGAAGAAAAATTGCGACATTTATTACAGCTGTCACAAAAGACTGCACTTACTGGGATGCGGATTTGTCGCGCGAAAGTGGTTAAGGTCGAAGGTCATCGACTTTAAACCCATAAGTGCTCGCCTTGCTGTGATCCGCATCAAAGGCAAATTTTATAACATCAGCCTTATATGGTCACACGCCCCTACCGAAAAGGCTGAAGACCCTATCAAGGAGGACTTTTATGACCTTCCGGACAACGCCTACGGAGCTTGTCCAGAGTACGATATTTAAGTAGTACTCGGGGACTTCAACGCCAAAATCGGTAAGGAAAACATCCTTAGCGGAGTGATCTGAAAGAACAGCCTCCACTATACAATAACAGATAACGGCTTCCGACTCACGGACTTTGTGACAGCTTGCAATGCGCTGTAGTACAAGATTCCCTACATAAACGAATCCATACAGCAAGCTGGCGACCTCCGGACGGTCGAACCGCCAGCCAAATCGACCATGTACTCATTGACACAAGGCACTCGTCAAACATCCTGGATGTGCGAACATTCACAGGGGCAAATGTCGACTCTGACCACTTCCTCGTAGCAGCAAGATTCAGAGCTCGACTGTCCAATGTCAGAAAGCTGCACCAGCCCACCAGGAGGAGGTTCGACATTGGGCGCCTGAGCACACCAGAGGATGCCAGAGTATACAGGGAGCAGCTGACCGAAGGACTCTACGGTATGCCTAAGTCCAACACAAATGCTAATAAAATGTGCCTGCATTGACGCTCAGCCATTCAGGAAGTAGGTTACCTACCAACCCCGACAAGAAACCCGTGGTATGATGGCGAGTGTGAACAGAAAAAGGCAGCAACCGACGAGGCGTATCAAAAGGCGCTGCAGAGAAAAACCAGGGCAGCGCAAGAAGAGTACCGAGACAGAAGAAGGGAGGAGAAAAAACTACTGCGACAAAAGAAAAGAATCTTCGCAGCCTCCCAGCTCAAGGATATCGAGAAGTCCAGGGACAAACATAAAATACGCGCCTTTTATAAGAAAGCTAAAAGCCTTGCAGGAGGCTTTAAGAAAGGCACTCAGGTTCTTCAAAATTGGGAAAGCAATCTTTCCACCGACCCGCAGGGAATATTGGGTGTGTTTAAGCAGCATTTAACGAGCATTACCAAGAGTGAGTGGTAGGGACTGAGGAAATCCCAACTCCAGCCGCTGAAATAGTCTTCCCACCCAGTATCGAAGAAGTTGACACAGCTATTCAGTAGCTAAAGAACAACAAGGCCGCAGGCTCAGATAGCTTGCCATCAGAGCTCTTCAAGGCTGGCGGCGATGTTCTGGTAGGGAACATGTACCAGATCATCTGCAGAATTTGGGAAGATGAAAGCATGCCCGACGACTGGAATACCAGCTCTATATGCCCCATCCACAAAAAAGGCGATCCTACCTCTTGCAAGAACTACAGTGGTATATCCCGGCTCAATGTCGCATACAAGATCCTGTCCAGCGCATTGTGTGAACGTCTAAAACCATTTTGCACCGCACTAATCGGCAGCTACCAGTGCGGCTTCCGGCCCGGCAAATCAACTATAGACCAAATTTTCACACTTCGAGAAATCCTGGAAAAGACCAACGAGTTTCGATACACACCATCTTTTCATCGATTTCAAAGCCGCATACGACAGCATTCATCGTGAAGAACTGTTTGGGGCGATGGCCGAATTCGGGATTCCGGGAAAACTGATCCAGTTGTGTCGCGCCACGCCGAAAATTCCGCGATGCACGGTGCAACTCGGCTCCAGGACTTCGGAACTGTTTGAAACAAGCACCGGATTCCGGCAAGGAGATTCGCTGTCATGTGGCTTCTTCAACCTGGCGCTGGAGCAGATAGTGCGACGGACAAGCGTCAACACGGAAGGCACTATCCAGCTGCTAGAATACGCGGATGATATCGACATCATCGCGTGTTCTCGCCGTGACATTGTGGTAGCGTTCACGGTAATTGAAGAACAGGCAAAACGAGTTGGTCTTGAGGTCAATGAGGACAAAACGAAGTACATGCTGTCAAGCTAAAACCAATCCGTCGCTCACCACCTGGGACAAAATATAACAATTGACAGCTACAATTCCGAGGTAGTTAAGGAGTTTGTCTACCTCGGGGCAAACGTAAATTCCACAAATGACACCACAGTGGAGACCCGGCATAGAATCGCCCTTGGCAACCGCTGCTACTTCGACTTGTCCAAACAACTTGGGTCAAAACTCCTCACTCGAAAGACCAAAGTCATGCTTTACAAAATGCTCATACTGCCAGTCTTGCTGTACGGAAAGAAAAATTCTGCGCCGGATACATACATATGTACTTGGTCCTGTCTGTGAGGAAGGTGAATGGAGAAGAAGACATAACCGCGAAGTCTACGAGCTGTACAAAGATGTGGATATAGTCCCGAAGGCAAAGATCCGTCGACTACACTGGCTCGGCCACATCGAGCGCATGAACATCAACGTTACAGCTGAGAGGGTCTTCGACTCCCAGCCTCCTGGTTCGAGAAGAAGAGGAGGACCGAACCTCGAAGACCGACCAAGTCATCGCGGATGTAAGATATCTTGGTCTTGATAACTGGAAGCAGCGTGCCTGGGACCGTCAAGGATGGAAGGCAGCTATAGGTCAGGCTCAGATCCTCCATGGATCGCTGGGCTGATAAGTAATTAAGTTAGTAGGAAACTGCTATTTAACAAAAACAGTTCTCTCTACCATAAGGGCAAAGGTGAAACGATACTTAGTGGACACAACTTTAATGTTTACTTTATCATAAAAGCATAAGGCTCCCACCAGCCATTAGCATCAAAATTAATTTCATTTCCTCCTACCCATCCGAATCATCCTCCTCGACAGCATACTTATATATTGAACAATCCATCCCGAGCACTCGACCAAGCATATTCCTCAAAAGAAATTAATTTAAAACCGACATACCAACACGTATGCACACTATGTAGTATCTCCGAAACACAGAGGCACTTCCGCCGCCTTGTGCTGTGCTCCTCCTTGGTATTTCCAGTCCAACAAATGTCTCTCCGAACTTCATTCGTAATCCATTTCACGCAATCACACAAATCTCATTTCCTTTTCCATTCACATTTTCCTTTTTCGTCCTTTTTCTTATCCTTACATCCTTGTCTCTACGAAACTTTCCAATAGCAACCGCTTGGTAAAACAACTACTAACCGAGTTTATTGTTCCCGTTTAGTCCTTTTCAGTTTCGATCGGCGAAAGGCGAACAAAACAGCAAACGTGAAATGGACATAAAAAAAAAAAATCAATAACCACCCTCCAAGGAGAATGTCTGTAAATGGACCGATAGCATCATCACATGATTCAAGGATTCACCGTGCACCACTCATTCACTCGCTCGAATGTCGAATGTCCTTCAAAAATGATTTTGTTCACTTTTTCCTTCTCTCTTTGTTGTTATCGTCCTTTTTGCAAATTAGAAATTTAGCAAATTCGTAAAATTCAATTAGCCACGTGCATGGTTCCAAAGGCTCACCCAGATCCACAAATAATTCGCCGAAAAAAAGGATACAAAACACACTTTCGACGGAGATGCGAACGAGATGATATCGACCCGGACCGTACACATTTAGTGTGTCACCACGATTGGCAAGGACGAGAAGCAGAAGAGCAGCTGAAGCCAACAGTCAACTGAGCGCAACAGAGATATCCTTGTCGTCTATCATCCAAACACATGTACAAGCTACGAGTACAGCATCATGTACCGCGAGAGGGAGAGATGAATGAAGCGCGAGAGAGAGATTTGTGAATGTGCAAAGGATGGATGCTGGGACTGGCTACGGCATGGCCTTCCATTCACTTGCGATTCACCTTTAGGCAGAGACCATGTTCTGTTTTTTGTTCGTGCTCATTACAAGGACTCTGCTGCTGCTACTGGTGCTTCGGGCATTGTTGTTGTTGCATCGTAGTATTATTCAAGGTCAAGGAGAATGGGAAACAAGGTACACACGTACTGTACTGAGAGCGAGAGAACTAAAATCCTGTACGCATACACCTTCACGCAGCTCACACGTACGATGCCGGTGAGGCAAAGGATTCTCCTCTTGCCACGGAGGGTTTGGGGTTAACCTACCCCAAGCCAAAGGCACTGCGAATACAGACTGACCTACTCAACTACATTTCCATATAAGGAAAACGAACGAGAAATTTCTTACTCTCGGGGATTAGTCCTTTTTGTTTTCGTTGGTTTGACGGAATATTACGAACCGGGGGAGAGAAAGGGAAAGCGAAAATGTGATTCGGTGGGGCTGTGTGTGAGGGTGGCTTTGAGGCTTGTTAGTTGAATGTTGACGGGATTTTTTGTGTAATGTTGATGGAAACAACTGATGAAGGTTGTTCTCCTGTTTGGTTTTCTGATTCCAAGGACGAGTTTCAATGCTATGGGAATTGGAGCAATAGGAAGCGAGAGTTATTACTTCCTGTTGCAGTTTTGGTTTTTCTTTTTTGCCATTACGAGTGGGAAAAAGGATTTTCCTCGAGGTAACAGGGTTGACATATGAGCGATTAATGCTTGCTCAATAGGGCGATAATGACGAACGTAAAGTGATTCAAAAACATTTTTCACATATCACGGATTTGGCGTAGATAAGTCTGCAGAGTTGGGCCCCATCAACGTCCCAAGCGTGATAAATCTGTCCAAAACTGGACAAGATGTCTTTTATTGCCCAACAGGACGCTAGAGGCATTATTATGAAAGCACACTGCTTTCCATGCTCAAGCGCTTACTTCGGTTCTTGTATCTCGGTGCTCGGCTCAACCAAAGCCATAGAAAGCATCTCTAAAGCCTCAGCCTATTCTGTACTTCACCGATCGTGTCTCCCTTCAGCTCTCCTAACAGCCGATGCAAACTACACAAACCATAGAACAGCAATGGAGACGTCAAAGCGCCATCAGGGGTGAGGCCTTTGATGTATTAGGTTTCCAGCCACCATCCAGAAGAAACCCTTGGTTTGATGACGAGTGAAGACAGGTAGTACATGCAGAAAAACAGAATGCATACACGGCCGCGTTGCATCGACGGACGAGAGCTGCTCGTGAGCTCTATGAACTGAAAAGAATGGAGGAGCATGCACTTCTCAGAAGAGAATTCCGTCCACCCGCCTTAGACGAGGTTAAGATAGCGATATCAGAACTGAAGTCTAATAAAGCTGCTAGTGCAGACGGCAGCTGGAGATGAGTTGGTTAGGAATATGCACCTGGAATATGCACCTGTAGCTCATCTGTAAGATATGGTCGGAAGAAAGCATGCCCGATGAATGGAAACTCAGCATCGTTTGCGCGGTCCATAAAAAAGAGTGACCTCTATAACTGCGCCAACTAACATTGCGTATAAGATCTTCTTTGCCATGCTGTGTGAACGCCTGGAACCATTCGTGCACAATTTGATTGGTTCCTATCAATGTGGCTTCAGGCCAGGAAAATACACGATAGACCATATATTCACTCTGCGGTAGATCTTGGAGAAGACCTATGAATTTCAGGTCGACACACACCAACTTTCCGTGAATTTAAAGCCGCGTATGACAGTGTCTATAGGGACGAGCTATATAGAGCCATGTAATGTTTTGACATCCCTGCCAAATTCGTCAGGTTGTGCAGGATGAGAATAGAGAATTCTCGCTGCCCCATTAAGGTCGGTAATGGGTTAACTGAGACTTCTGTGTCAAAAAGGGATTCAGACAGGGCGACGCACTGTCATGTGCTTTCTTCAACATCATGCTTGGAAAGATCGTCCCAGACTCACTGGCCAACACAAGTGGTACGATCTACTTCAAGTCGGCACAATTGCTCGCATACGCTGATGACACTGACGTGATTAGGAAAACGCAGCGAGACGTCAATGAAGCTTTCGTGGGCATTGAAGCAGTAGCGGATAAAGTGGACCTGAAGGTAAACGAGGGCAAAACCAAATACGAGTACACATATGCTGTCGTCAAACAAAGATTTACAACACCGACGTCTTGGCCAGAACGTCACTATTGGTGGCCACAACATTGATGTAGTAGTGAAGGATTTTGTCTATCTTGGCTTACAGGTAACAAAGCGGCAATGACACCTGCGCTGAGATTAGACGCAGAATAATTCTTGTCAACCGCTGTTTCTTTGGGCTCAAGAGGCAATTGAGCAGTAGAGCCCTCTCTCAGAATACTAAGGTGGCCCTCAATAAAAGCTTAATTTTCCCGGTCTTCCTCTATGGCGCAGAGGCTTGGACCTTAGAGAGTTAGAGATCTGATCACTACGGCCATGAGTGGCCCTATTGTGATGTCCCCCACTTACAGTTCCCTCAAAAATCCTGAGTTCGGGTTGGACTTTATCAAAAATGGATAAGGAGGCTCTTGGTCGTTTTGAGAGGAAAATTCTGCGTACAATCTTCGGTACCATTTGTATTGACGGAGAGTGGAGGGGCTGTACAGCGATCGATCTAGTACGACGTCAACGGATACAACGTCTAAGATGGCTAGGCCATGCCTAGCGAAGGTAACAGGAAGAGGGAGAGTTTCGCGCAGGTTGTTGTTTTGACACACAACCTGCACGGAGTGCAGTGGTTTTGGGTCGTAGATGTTTGTTCACTACTCTCAGGGGTGGTTTGTCGTAGATGGGAAGAGAGCCGACCAAATTTCGCATTGGTTATAATTCCCAGTAATTCGTTCATGCATTTTTGGTGTTAATATTGCATACCCAGAGGATGAACTTCAATTGACCACATACTGTGAGTGTTATGCCTGCAGCAGTACGTTTGGTCACTTTTCATCCACAATTGTGTTGCATACTTTTTTCCGTATAGGAACAGCACAGCTCCGGCACAAAGAGCCTTCGACTCCAATCCTAAAGAACGACGTTGCAAAGGACGACCGCACCTTAACCAACGGGGCGTGTGACACTGAAAATGGCTGGCAAGAGACCGTGCTAGCTAAAAAGTCTTGTTGGTTGAGATCCAGGTTCACCCCGATCTGTAGCGCTACCTAAGAAGAATTCTGCACCTCAATATGCCCACTCTTCGGTGATTCTGGATAATCACGTGCTTAAGCACACTGGAGGGCACCGTGGCGCAGTGGTTAGGGTGTTGGACTCCGCCGCACGATGAGCGAGTTCGGAACCCAATAACACCAACGCCATCGAATGTTTATTTCGCGGTATATACTTGCCATCAAAAAGCTTCTCGATTAACGTCGTTCTGAATCGGCATTCACTTGTAGGTCCCTTTCACCTGTGTACAAAAACAAAACACACACAATATGGGTGATTGAGAGAAGCTTGGCTCTGGCCCTTTATGGGCTGCAACGCAACCAAAATAAAGAACCAAAATATAGGAAGAAGCACACTCCTCACTTGAATGAGGACAGACAGGTTCCGAAACTTTCTTCATAAGGGGTAGACGGCTACCTACCCCTTAATGAGAAGTTAATTTTTAGAGGGAGCTAGTAGGCAGTTATACGCGATTTTGAGCCGCACCGAGCATTCCTTAATAAGTACGAGAAAAGCGTTGCAAATTCAGGTCGAGAAAACTGGGGTGAACGAGTCATAGCAGCAAAAAGTCAACCTATTACAAGTAAGAGGATTTTTCATTCCCCCAAACATACCCTGGAATCTGGGCCTTTTAATTGTCGTTAAAAGAAGCGGGCCAATGACTCCACCTTGTGGTAACCCCAATCAATTTTTGTGTAATTCTAAGATGTTCGTCCTGCTATGCGTGGGATATTGTGAGAAATTGAATATTTTCTTGCTGAACACTTGGACCGAGGTTTAAAAAATAATTGATAAAGGATAGCATACTCCGAGGCGTATTCCTTTAAAACAATTAAACAGCAAGCCCTAAATGTCGCCCTAAATATCCGATTAAGCCTCCATTTATCGGAACAAATTTACAAAAAGCATATTTCTTAGATACTGTTTAACAAACCGCGAACCCGCCGACCCAATTAAGCTCAAAAAACTTTTCCTTTATTTTTCAATTTCTCTGTTACCGCTTTGTGCTAGCCCCCGATACCGCGACTTCACGGTGATAAATCCACCATACCCAATTAAAATCAAATGGAAAAAAGGAAAAAGAAAAACAGAAATAACAAAAGCACTCCCACTGCCGAGCCAAGCAGTCGGGTCAACTCATTGAACCCAAACGAGAACCAGTTTAACAAAAAAGAAGAGGAAGGCCCAACCAAAGCAGAACAAACAAACAAACAAGCAAGTACTAGGGGGGTATGACTCCACTGGGTCAGTATTGGACTTCTGTTTTGCCCATTTCTCGAGCAAATCTATAAGCGTATGCGGGTGAACCCCGGAAGTGCTGCACGCTAGACTGGACAAATTGCACCAACAGAAAAAGTGCTCTTCCGTTCGTCACATTAATTCCATTCTTATCCGTCCTGGATTGTTCAGCTCACGAATATATGTGGTAAATTCCGTAGTTTTCATGGTCACCAATAAATGAGATATAAAAGTACATCTAAGACCTATTGGATGTATATTTCCGTTTGGGAGATTTGCCAAAGTGCCCCATCTATTGTTGGGTGGATTGCGCAAGAAATCATCTCTAGGCGAGAGGAGGGTGTCATCTCATAATAAATTGCGCGAAAGGACAACAGTCAGGTGGGAGGATGGACTTCGGAGTTTCAAGGAGTTAGCTAACAGTGTCTTATTAAGTGTCCTTGATGGTGCGAGATATTTGGAGACAGCGTGGGATGGATAATAAAATTACTTTATTGCTTCCATTTATCTCAGGCGTGCGGGTATGCTGGGTAGTTCATATTCTTTCCTTGGAGCATGACTATGTCGGGCGATTTTCTATTTTTGGCATTCGCTCGTTGGGGCGCCATGATTTCTACTGGCGGTGCCTGAGATGTGAAGTAAGCTTAGCCTTATGGGGGCAATTATGGACACATTTGTTTCTTTTGGTTTTTGCTTTTCCAAGTGTGACAACGATTGGTGGGGGTCTGGCTGTTTATGGTGATTCTCTTGTCTTATTTTAGCAGAGGACCTTTTCAAAATTGGGTCGCTTTCCGACCTGCTACGATACGATAGGCACTATCTTTCCATGCAGGAGCGTTAGGCGCCCGAAGAGAACTAAGTTTAAGTCAAAAATCGAATCGATATACCGTCAAGAACAGACAGATAAGGTTATCTTACCACCTATGTAGGTGTCCAATTCGCACTAAGGGCCTCCTTTATAGATCTATTGGGTCTACTAACCGATTAAACGAGGATCTTCTCCACTTCCTTAATAGGAGCTGAGATAATCCCTTCAGGAGTCACAATTGCACTGAGGATAGCTTCCTAAGATGGCACAGAGCAGTACGCTCAGCAGGTCTTGCGCGAATTCAACGCTTTAAGCGCTCATTAGCTATCTTCTTCTTATTTTTCGGCGCTACAGCTCATGGCGAACCGGGGCCTCCTTTAAAAAACCTCTCCAACTGGCACGGTCTTTCGCCAGCAGTCTCCAGTCCCGCACGCCCATTTGGTTAAGGTTCTCTTCCAGTTGGTTGCGCCACCTTAAATTTGGCCGTCCCCCAAATTTAATGTGGCGCAACCACCTAGGTTTCAATCCCCAGGTTTTACCATAAGTACGTCGACAGGCTCGCAAGGCCTTAGTCGCCTTTGTAGGTTTGATTTCACTATTCGAGTTCCAGTCAAGTCTGCGATCACTGGGCACCATGTACTCCTCGTAGTCTAAGTGAGCCTTGACTTTTCGTCAACAGGGCACCCACTTACCTAACCTAAGTCTGCGATCAAGGTCAACGCCTAGATACTTAACTTTCCCTGAAAATACTATGTTTGTACCATTTGGAAAGACAGAGCAGGGCTGCGTCTCCTCTTTGTAAACGGGACTAACACTGTCTTACTTGGATTAATCGATAAGCCCTCCCTGCCACACCAATCAGTGATGAACTGAAGCGCAAGCTACATGCGCTCATCGACTGACTTAGTAACGACCATGGAGCTGAGATTGGTTTACTTGCGGAATAGGTCGTCGATAATTATCGACCAGAGAAGTGGTGAAAGGACTCGTTCTTGTGGACACCCCTTAGTCGCCGATACTATCACCGAGACCTCTTCGGACGTGGCCGATATAATACGACTATTTAGCATCGCCCTAATCTAGTGAAAAGTGGGATGGTCTACATCCCCGCAGGATAGTGCAGTGGTAATCGGGTCATAGCCAGAACTGTCAAAAGCGATCACTTTGCGTGTGAAGCTGTTTTCAACACGCGCCACTAAGTGGCATTCTCCGTATATCGTTATTTGCGATAAGTCGCACTTACTCGCATAAAATGGGCCATCAATTCATATGACCTATACAAATCCCCGGGGCAGGATGGCATCTTTCCAGCCATTCTTCAGAAGGGGAGGGCGCAAATCAGCCCCATGCTCATTAACATTTTTAGAACCAGCTATGCATGGGGACATATTCCAAAAAGCTGGACAGAGGTAAAGGTAAAATTCACTCCGAAAGTAGGCCGTAGACCCACAGACTTGCCTAAGTCCTACAGACCGATAAGCCTTACCTCTTTCTTCCTAAAAACAATGGAAAAATTCCTGGATAGGCATATCAGAGACGGTGCACTGAAAAGAGCACCACAAATGCCTACCAATATGCCTACCAGCCTGGAAAATCGACCACGCATGCCCTCCAGGAACTAACGACCCGGAACAACAAATCCCTGAGCGACAAAGAAATTGCGATAGGTTGCTTTCTCGATATTGAGGGTGCTTTCGATAACACCGAATACACCCAAATAAAACGTTGCATCCTCAGCACAGGGGTGGACAATACCACATGCAATTGGTTCCAACAGATGCTTAGCAACAGGAAAATAAACACTTCACTAGGCATTGACAAAATCAGCTTAAACGCCGCGAAAGGATGCCCTCAAGGCGGGGTTCTCTCACCACTCCTGTTGGACTAAATGTCAATCCTAGAAAAAGCACCATAGTCGCCTTCACCAAAAGAAGGAATAGGCACAAACTTACTAAACCTACCCTCTTTGGTGAAGCGATAGAGTTCTCAAAAGAAGTCAAACATCTAGGAATAACTCATAACTCTAGACGAAAAGCTCACTTGGAACTCTCACATTATTAAGACCATTGAGAAAGCCAGGATCTCTTTATGGACCAGCAAAAGTCTCACTGGCAAAAACTGGGGCACAAACCCCAAAATGTCCCGCTGGCTATATACAGCAATAACCAGACCAATTCTTACATATGCTGCGCCCGTCTGGTGGCACAAAACAAAACAAATATCAGTGCAAGCCAAGCTCAACAAATTGCAAGGACTAGCTTGCATCTGTATCACTGGGGCCATGAGAACAACCCCCACAGCAGCACTAGAGGTCATCACAGACCTGCCACCTCTTCATCTCCAAATGAAGAAAGATGCAATGGTCTTCGCCCATAGACTGATCATGGAGGATGAATCTAACCGTAGACTCTTTCATCCTGATATCCTTACCGAAATAAACAGGCATGAAATCCTAAAGATATCTCTTAGAGACAACTGTCTCCCCAGATACAAATTCAGCCAAAACTACAAGGTCACATTCCCTAACCGACAAAACTGGGAACAGGATAGACCCTCCTTCAATCGTGGCTCCTACGTGTGGTACACAGATGGCTCCAAAAGGGAGGAAGGCGTTGGGGCTGAAGTATACGGAGCAAATACAGGCACATGCATCTACGTCAGCATGGACAGATATAACTCCATTTTTCAAGCAGAGATATTTGCTATAGAACTCTGCCTCAGAGAAAATATAAACTTAACAAAAACATTTACATTCTCTCTGATAGCAAGGCTGCACTTCTAGCCCTAAAGAGCTTTAAAATCACCTCCAAACTGGTATGGGACTGCCTATAGCTACTTCACCAGCTGACCAGTACAAACAGAGTTCATCTCATTTGGATACCTGGACACAGCGACCATACAGGCAACGAAAAGGCGGACCTGCTAGCAAGGAAAGGCTCTGCATCACCATTTATGATGCCACGGCCTTTCTGCGGCATACGCATTAGCACCACCAAATGCTGCATAAACAATTGGTTAAGGAACACGACGGATCACTACTGGTTACAAACGAAAGGTAGCAGACAAGCCAAGTTGTTCCTCCCAACTACATCTCTCAGTAGAACGAAACAACTCCTCATGCTTTCGAGGAGTCAGATTCGCTTAATCACAGGTTTCCTTACTAGACATGAGGCTTAGAGGGCATGGGCTCGGACATACAGGGTAAAGTTGTTGATTGCTCTCAACCTGGCGAGATGCCAGCAACGATCCCTGTTTAAATGCCCGGGTCAAGTTGACATACGGCCTCCTCGCGGCGCCCTCTGGATAGCCTCTTGAACAACCGTTGGGAGGCGAACAAACGTATGCAGCGAAAAAAACCCCGACCAGAATGGCGGTTAGGAGGCGGGCTAACAATCCGCCCACGTCAAAAAAACCTAAAGTTATGAACGAGCAAGATGCCTCGGATACACGGACGGATACTCGACGACGACAACGCACGAAAAAGGAACACGATTTGCGAGTATGCTCCTGGAATGTCAGGGCCCTGTACACTTCCGGAGCTGCTCATAAACTAGAAGGAATCCTCACGCAGTACATGGCGAATATTACTGCGGTCCAAGAAATACGCTGGATAGGAAACGGTATGATTAGGAAGAAAAATTGCGACATTTATTACAGCTGTCACAAAAGGTTGCACTTACTGGGATGCGAATTTGTCGTGGGAAAGCGGTTAAGGTCGAAGGTCATCGACTTTAAGCCTATAAGTGATCGTCTGGCTGTGATCCGCATCAGACGCAGATTTTATAACATCAGCCTTATATGTGCACACGCCCCTACCGACGAGGCTGAAGACCCTATCAAGGAGGACTTCTATGACCTCCTGGACAACGCCTACGGAGCTTGTCCGTGCTCGGGGACTTCAACGCCAAAATCGGTAAGGAAAACACCCTTGGCGGAGTGATCGGAAAGCACAGCCTCCACGATACAACAACAGATAACGGCTTCCGACTCGCTGACTTTGCGACAGCTCGTAATGGGGTGATAGGTAGCACAAGATTCCCTCGCAAGCGAATCCACACAGCAACCTGGCGATCTCCGGACGGTCGAACCGCCAACCAAATCGACCATGTGCTCATTGTCGCAAGGCACTCGTCAAACATCCTGGATGTGCGAACATTCAGAGGGGCAAATGTCGACTCTGACCACTTCCTCGTAGCAGCAAGATTCAGAGCTCGACTGTCCAATGTCAGAAAGCTGCACCAGCCCATCAGGAGGAGGTTCGACATTGGGCGCCTGAGCACACCGGAGTTTGCCAGAGCCTACAGGGAGCAGCTGAGCGAAAGACTCTACGGTATGCCTACGTCGAACACAAATGCTAATAACATGTGGCTGCATTGCCGCTCAGCCATTCAGGAAGTAGCCGAAACCGCCTTAGGATACCTACCACCCCCGACAAGAAACCCGTGGTATGATGGCGAGTGTGAGCAGAAAAAGGCAGCAACCGACGAGGCGTACCAAAAGGCGCAGAAGCGAAAAACCAGGGAAGCGCGAAAGGAGTACCGAGCTAGAAGAAGGGAGGAGAAATAACTGCTGCGACTAAGGAAAAGAATCTTCGCGATCTCCCAGCTCAAAGATATCGAGGAGTCTAGGGACAAGCGTAAAATACGGGCCTTTTATAAGAAAGCTAAAAGCCTTGCAGGAGACTTTAAGAAAGGCATCCAGGCTCTCCGAAATTGCCGATTCCACCGACCCGCAGGGAACACTGGATGTGTTTAAGCAGCATTTCAAGCAGCTGCTTAACGAGCATGACCAAGAGAGAGTGGTAGGGACCGAGGAAATCCCAACTCCAGCCGCTGAAGTAGTCCTCCCACCCAGCATCGAAGAGAGTCGGCACAGCTATTCAGAAGTTGAAGAACAACAAGGCCGCAGGCTCAGAATGCTTGCCATCAGAGCTCTTCAAGGCTGGCGGCGATGTTCTGGTAGGGAGCATGCACCAGATCATCTGCAGAATTTGGGAAGATGAAGGCATGCCCGACGACTGGAATACCAGCTCTATATGCCCCATCCACAAAAAAGGCGATCCTACCTCTTGCAAAAACTATAGAGGTATATCCCTGCTCAATGTCGCATACAAGATCCTCTCCAGCGTATTGTATGAACGTCTAAAGCCATTTTACACCGCACTAATCGGCAGCTACCAGTGCGGCTTCCGGCCCGGCAAATCGACTTTAGACCAAATTTTCACACTTCGACAAATCCTGGAAAAGACAAACGAGTTTCGGATCGATACACACCATCTTTTCGTCAACTTCAAAGCCGCATACGACAGCATTCATCGTGAAGAACTGTTTGGTGCGATGGCCGAATTCGGGATTCCGGGAAAACTGATCCAGTTGTGTCGCCCCACGCTAAAAAACACGCAATGCACCGTGCAACTCGGTTCTAGGACCTGAGAACCATTCGAAACATGCATCGGATTTCGGCAAGGAGATGCGCTGTCATGTGACTTCTTCAACCTGGTGCTGGAGCAGATAGTGCGACGGGCAGGCGTCAATAGGGAAAGCACTGTCTTTTACAAGCCCATCCAGCTGCTAGGATACGCGGATGATATCGACATCATCGCGTTTTCTCGCCGTGACATTGTGGAAGCATTCACGGCGATTGAAGAACAGGCGAAACGAGTTGGTCTTTAGATCAATGAGGACAAAACGAAGTACATGCTGTCAAGCAAAAACCAATCCATCGCTCACCACCTGGGACAGAGTATAACAATTGACAGCTACAATTTCGAGGTAGTTAAGGAGTTTGTCTACCTCGGGGCAAACGTAAATTCCACAAATGACACCACAGTGGAGACCCGGCATAGAATCGCCCTTGGCAACCGCTGCTACTTCGGCTTGTCCAAACAACTGGGGTCAAAACTCCTCACTCGAAAGACCAAAGTCATGCTTTACAAAACGCTCATTCTGCAAGTCTTGCTGTACGGAGCCGAAAGCTGGACAATAAGCAGGACAGCGGAGCTGATTTTGGGTTCTTTCGAAAGAAAAATTCTGCGCCGGATATTTGGTCCTGTCTGTGAGGAAGGCGAATGGAGAAGAAGACGCAACCGCGAACTCTACGAGCTGTACCAAGATGTGGATGTAGTCCGGAAGGCAAGGATACGTCGACTACCCTGGCTCGGCCACATCGAGCGCATGGACATCAACGCTCCAGCTAAGAGGGTCTTAGACTCCGAGCCTCCTGGTTCGAGAAGAAGAGGAAGACCGAACCTCCGGTATAAAGACCAAGTAATCGCGGATGTAAGACATCTTGGTCTTGACAACTGGAAGCAGCGTGCCCCGGACCGTCAAGGTTGGAAGGCAGCTATAGCTCAGGCTCAGATCCTCCATGGATCGCAGGCCTGATAAGTAAGTAAGTAAGTAAGTCATCGGCGTCAGAAGCCAACACACTACCCACTGCGACACAGTGCTCTCTATCTATGTATCTACTCGCCAATTAAACAACAAACACATCTCAATTACCAACGCCAATCACTAGTTTATGTAATATTGACCAAACTCACCTTGAAGAATTTTTTTTTTTTCCTTTTCCTCTAACTGATTTTCATCTGGATAGATACGTTTCGTTAAATTGCCGTTCTACTCTATGTTCTGTATCACCAGCAGCTCATCCCAATTTTGCAGCATCTGTATGCATCGGTGAAAAGTGGAACAAACCTCATCCACTCTTAGACGAGCCTAAAATGTGGTGTGTATCTGAAATAGAAAGTTATCTTTACTTTTCTATCCGTATAAGCATATAATTGTGTGTAACGAGATGCAAGAAGAGAATCAGACCCCCAAAGCATTCGGGCGCCGAAAAGCTAAAACTAGTTCAATGAAGATCTTAATTACAGCCTCTGTGTGGGGCTAGGATTTGGATCAGTGGCCACTAAACCAGTGCAGCAAATGCAAATTTCCATGGTCGTTACTAAGTCAGTCGATGAGGTTGCGTGTAATTATAATCGTATCCAACAGACACAGATAGGATTTGAGTTGTAATGATTTTCTCAAGACCGATATACACCTAGGTACGTACGTAATCTGCCGAAAAGAGGTGTTTCTTAAAGATACGGCGCAATAAATCATGGTTGTTATGCCAAACGATGGCTTTGTTGTGGGGCCATATCGGGACCGGAGAAAGGTTTGGCGTTTAAATGTTTTTTTTTTTTTTTTTCTATTCACTTGGAAATGAGGATTAGAATGTGAGACTGTGAGAGTATGGGCTTAGATAGGTTGTGTAGTTTGAATATTTAGTTTTGGCAAAAAATTGATGTTGGATAAGAGCAGGGCAGAAGGCTGTTTACACAATGTACGAAATAGTGTAGTCGTAACCAGGGCTTGTACCTTTCATGGCTTTTATCTTGTCATAAATTTGTCTGCGATTTTAATTTTCAATTAAGTATGCCCCGTCAAGGAGACCCCTATGACTGCGCCAATTACAGAGGGATAAGCCTCCTGAACATCGCGTACAAGATCCTCTCTGCCGTACTGTGTAAGTACCTGAAACCGTTCGTGGACAATCTGATAGGTTCCTTACAGTGCGGTTTCAGGCCAGGAAAATTCACGATAGACCAAATATTTACACTACGGCAGATCTTGGAGAAGACCCATGAATTGCAGGTCGACACGCACCATCTTTTCATCGACTTTAAAGCCGCGTATGACAGTGTTTATAGAGACGAGCTATACAGAGCCATGTCATGTTTTAACATTCCTGCCACACTCGTCAGACTATGCAGGATGACTATGGCGAACTCTCGCTGCTCCATTAAGGTCGGAGGTGAACTAACCGACCCCTTTGATGTTAAAAGAGGTTTTAGACAGGGTGACGCACTGTCATGTGATTTCTTCAACATTATTTTTGAAAATATCGTGCGGGACTCTACGGCCAATACAAGAGGTACGATCTACTTCAAGTCCACACAATTGCTTGCCTACGCAGATGACATTGACGTTATTGGACGAACAAAGCGAGACGTCAATGAGGCGTTCACAAGCATTGAAGCAGATGAGGCGAAAGTGGGTCTAAGGGTAAATGGGGACAAGACCAAATATATGCTGTCATCCAAGAAAGACGCACAACACCGACGTCTTGGTCAGAACGTCACCTTCGGCAGCTATATTTTTGAAGTAGTCAAGGACTTCGTCTACCTTTGGCTCGATAGTGACAAGCAGCAACGACACCAGCAGGATTGCCGCATCTACGGTGGCGCACGCAGGTGGAAAGGGACCTTAACCAACTGGGCGTACGGCGCTGGAAACAGCTGGTTGAGGCTCAGGTTCACCACGGACTGTAGCGCCACCCAAGTAAGTAAGTAAGTTACCGAACTTATTGGAGTTTTTAAATTCTCGATGGTTGGAAGACTGAGTCTGCTTGACCTTAACATTGCGAGTTCATCCCTATACCCCGTAACCGACAGTAGTTTTATATTGAACTGCTCAGCCATCTTTTCTAGAGATAGGCGGCAGTTGAGAGAAGTCTTTGATTTCTGGCCAGGGATTTTATTGCAGATTGGCTATCCGTGCAAATGATGATATCCTCAATGGATATCACATTAATCCTGGAGACTTAGGCCTCCGTTGTCGCTGTTATTTCCGCTTGGTACACACTGCAGTGGTTTGGGAATCTAAATGATAGGTTGAGGTTAAGCTCCTTGGAGAAGGCTCCACTACCTGCACCCGTCTCCATCTTAGAGCCATCGGTATAGAGGGATATCGAGTCCTTCGATATGACTTTTCCTTCAGCACATTCCTCCCGGGATGGAAAGATAACTTCGAAGTTCTTAGTGAACACGTTTTGCGGGTTGATGTAATCCATGTCCATGTGTACTAAAAGTTAGGGCCGCGCAGGCAGCAACCTTTTTGCTGAAGAGGTCCAATGGTGGGAGATGTAGTCGGTATCTTATACTTGTGGAAAACAGCTTTTAGAGTGTAAATCTGCCTCACTAAATCCTCCGCCAAGTGTTCCGTGTCTACCCATCCTCCTAAGCTCTTCGTAAAGTATAGAATCTATTTCTCGTCGCAGGTGACGATGTGGGTCTATAGACTAAAGATAGTTCAACTTCTAAACGGCGTAGTGTATGCGGTGGTGTTACGACGTGGAGCACCTATCTCTCTAATTTCTTTCACCATTCGAATTGACGCTTTGAACGTTGCACCAAAACCAAAGACAACTGCTGCAAGTTCTTGACTATCAATGACCTCCTCTGGTCTACATCCTGACATATTTCCGAGCGAATAGTCTTCTTCCCCGAACTTGGTTAGCCAGTTTTAGAAAAGGATCCACTCATGACATTCACTTTTCCAAATCTCTGCTCTACGCATAAAGCCCACGAGACGAGCTGTATCCTTGATGAATTGTATATAGTTGCACAATGATGAAAGTGCTCTCAACTGCTAAACTAACAAAAACTTTGTTCCTGCCAAAGTGGTTGTTCGATTCCCACTCCTCCGTGCCAGGAGGGGCTTTAGTATAATAGGGCAGTTTACTAAGACTTCAGGTCCTCCTTGGAAAATTTCAAATGTCCACAGCGGTAATGTAGTACATAATGGAAACTGTTTCAATTACGTAAAGTTTCCTAAAAAGACAATAGTGTGCAGTAAAAGACCACCAACTACCACCTTACAATGCTCCTCTAGTTCGCAACCTACGTAGTGGTCGTATAATCCCACTAAGGATTAAAACCTCCAGAATAACATCATAATCCGAGTACTCGCTGCGTTCTCTTCCTACATTCACCCTCATCCGTTCTGTCTTGGAAATCAAAAAGAAAAACTAGTACCAAACGGAAAGGGAAACACAACTTTCGTATGCAAGAGGAAGTGCTGAAGATACCATACTCGTGAATAATGCAACCTACACGCTTATGTAACAACAAGAAAGAAAGACTGCCCCAGCCTTGTTAGAGGGCAGGGTTTCCATTTCGCTGCTTATGCAAAAAATGAATCGCAGAAAAGGCAAAACAGAAAACTGGTTAATCACTCAACCAGACCTAAGTTCATTAGTGGTACGATGTTCTTGTCGTTGTTCGTTGCCTCTTCCTCTTCGGGAAGAGCTAAAACGGGAACAAGAGATGGAATGAAGCGAACGAGGAAGAATGCAGACGACCTGAAGTGGAATGTTCGTGTGTAATGCGCCAGGTATGGAATGCATCTCAAGTAAGTTCAAAGACCTGCCCGGAGACAGTCTGGATATGGCCATTGATCAAGAGTTAGTTGCTTCGATGAGTCAGAAGTGGCAGCCAAGTACACTAAGGCTGCACTCTTAGGATGCATCGAACTTCGTTGACACATCCGTTGGTTTTGATCGCCATGAATATTTAAAGCAATTAACTACAAGATACGAGTTGTGTCCCATCCACCTCATAAGCGGTGACATAACTTTTATGATTTGTCGCTACACCGAGCGAGGAATCGAGGACCGGCCCCCTCGTCAGTGGAACATCAAGACATTCTCGTAAATTTTGTCAACAATCAGTTGGCAAGAGAGTCTAGTCTTCTGGGCGTAAGGTTGCCCTACCGACCACGTACGCACAAAAGTTCGTTTTGTTTGTAGCATTCCATAAATTTGTTGTGCTCCATCGTGATCGGACCATCGCCACTTCGGTCGGAGTACTTAAAAATAAAACCCCACCGAGGCCGTCAGGTTTGCTTAGCTTTTTTGGAGCACGAGCAGCAACGATGCTGGGTATTCCGAATCGTTGTCAAGGCAGATGAACGGGCATGTTCTAGCGTTTTAGAATAAACTCTCTTGTGTGCCTGTGTTGGCGGATGGATGGCTTGCGTGCGGTTAATGGATAAAGATTGGTTGGGAAATGGGGGGTTTCCTTGGACCACTTTCGCAGAGTGTTGGCGCGATGTAATGACTTTGTTTGCAATTAATTTATGACTTTGGTGAGACGAGATATTACTTAATGAAACAGGATTTAGTAGGAATTAGTTGACGCAATCTAATTGCGCCAAGAAGCGAGTGGTGAATGAGACAAGCACCTACATAGTAGCATTGGCGTCGATTCGGTCGCATGAAATTAAGATGTATCTATTTGACTACATCTCGTTTGTATTTTAATTAAACTTGTCAGGAGGGGGGCGCATGGGAGTGATGTGGACAAGCAGATGACTGTCGTAATTTGTTTTAAGGAAGACGCTGGTGCTCTCGAATGCGGAAACATTCCCGAAGTGGTAGTGCTGCTTCCTACACCGGTCAGTGATTGATTTGACTACAGTGATATCTCCAGTGGCACCGACCAAAGCAAGTGCATTGACTGGTCCAGGAAAAGCAGACGAAAAAATGTCCAAAAGTAAGAGGTAGAAAGAAGTAATTTCGACCATGGAAAGGTCATCTAAGAGTAGGTGATATCCAGAATCTACTACTACTAGGTTAGGTTAGGTTAGGTAGTACGTAGCCTCCCCAGGAAGGAGTATACACTTAGGCCAGAGAGACCTGTTGTGTTGATACTAGGGGGGTTTGACCCACTATTCATGGAACCTCTTGGTGTTTCTTTAATAATTCAGAAGGTCAGTTATCCTTACTCGCTAAACATCGGTCAAGTCGCTAAGAAAATAGGATCATAGGTAGCGTTTCCTGATTGAATAGAGAGCTGGACAGGTGCAGAGTCTAAGCAGCTTCTGCAGAGGTCGTTCGAAACTTGCCCTAGTTTATGCGTGACTGTCAATAAGACAGTAACCGGTGATGACACCAATCATTTTCTAGATGTCAATTTGAGACAAGTCCCTTGGTCCGTTGACTACCAAGCCGAGGCCACATTTGCCTGACGATGAGGCAGGTCTGCCCCTGTGCCCATCTCAGGTTCATCTCGGCCATCGCGAGGTTTGTAAGTTTAAGTTTAATGCCTACTAAAGGGTATACCTGCACATGCCCTGTTTGATTGTTACATCATTCCTTGTCTGGCGAATTTGTCGGTTCTTTCATTTCCTGAGATAACGCTGTGTCCTGGTACCTATAGGAGATTTATGATAAACTGTTCGACCATCTCATACACATAGGACTGCAGCGATTTCAAGGCTGCTTGACTGTCTGTGAGAGATATTACATTCCACTTCAGCCAAGACAACGCCCCCTTTATTACCAACAGCTCCGTCTGAAAAACGCTGCATTGATCCGTACATTTTTCAACTTGGCTCAGGTTTAGTGGTTTGTAGAATACACCACTGCCCACCCATCTTTGGTTTTTGACCCGACGGTGTAGAAGTCCACGTAGCTCTAGCGAGGTTGCGCCTGACGGGACCAGTTCCGTCTGTCCGGGTATGTTATTTTGAATTTCTTTTCAAAGACCATGGTGGGCTTAATGTGGTCAGAGTTTTCCGCCAATGTCATCCTGTTGTTCAGGATAGAGGAGTGGCCAGTGCAGTGATGTAGCTCGTCCATTTTGAGCTGGTTTTTAATCTGGTTGCAGTGTATGTGACTATTTGCTTGCCAAGTATATCGAGTGGTGTAAGGTGGAGTATCATGTTGAGCGCTGTCGTTGGGGTGGACCTTAGGGCCCCGGTGATGCACATGCTTACCAGCCTCTGAACCATCTCGAATTACTTATGGTATGCTGAATTGTCCGCTGCAATCCACCAGACTGCACTCCATACATAAAAATAGGTCTAACAACTGTAATATATAGCTTTTGGGTTAGCTCAGGGTTGAATCCCCAGTTTTTTCCAAAGGCTTTCTGACAGGTGTAGAGAGCTATGGTTGCTTTTTCTGCCCGCTTGATTGTGTTGTGCCAAGGTATTTGGCACTAGAAGAGGTTAGCCTGGTGCCAAGTAGAGTAGTTGGGCATGTTTCCGGGCCCATTGTGTTGTGCCCATTTGCACAGTATAGAGAGAGCCGTACACATACGATCATTCAGTGTGGATAGGTACTTGCCCGACATGGCAATAGCAACGTCGTCTGTGTAGGCAATAATATCGAGCCCTACTTTCTCCAGTTTGGTCAGTAGTTCATTTGCACCTACATTCCAGAGATTAGTGGAGAGGAGGAGCCCCCCTTAAAGGGTCCCCCTGGTAACTGATTTGAATGTTACTTGGCTGTCCCATTTAGAGTAGGTTTTGCGTGTAGAGGGTAACTCGCCAATCAACTCTCTCCACTTTTAAATTATCTAGCCCTTCCATTATTGCTTCCGAAGTGACGTTGTTGGAAGCGCCCTCCATATCTAGGAGGGCTGCTAAAGTGTATTCCTTAAGATAGATTGATCTCTTAATTCTCCTCACCAGGGAATGCAAGGCTGTTCGACAGATCTACCCTTGCAATAGGCGTGCTGTACCTTGGAGATTAGAAATCGAAGTTATGACGTATATGTAAGTCTATCAGCCTTTCGAAGGTCCTACTACTATGTAGGTCCTTAAACCCCTCGGCGGGCATAAGACGTCAACCATGCCTGCGTGCCATCTAGTTCGAACTTCTGTAACCCGTTTGAGCTGCCTCCAACTAATTCCTAAAGACTTCGATTCCTCCTCGACTACTATTCTGTGCCACGTTTGCCTAAGCCGACCCGCTATTCTGCCTGCTTCGGCGAACAGGTTCCACTTCATGACGTCTTTGCGCTGCGAGGTGTGTCCAATGCACTGCTACTTTCTCCTACGTACAGTAGGTAGTTTATAGGTTCCTGGCCCATTCTCTGATAAAGATTTGTGGTTTGCGTGTGTTAACGGTGTCCACTTTACAGATACTGCACTCATTAAGTAGTACCGACTCTTCGTTGGAGCGGAAAAGTCGCAGCTTGGTTTCTAAGCTGAGAGTATTGCTTTTCCAGATTGTAGCCGAGACCATACTTCCCCGGTCTGTTTATTATGAGTCAGACTTTGTTTCCTCAGCGATCAAGTGGACGTCCATTATCCTATGTGAAAGTAAGCAGACCTGGTCAGCGTTGTCTAGTTGTTTGAGGCAAGTCGCCACAGTCCTAAGAATTCCACAATTGGCTTCCGTCAATACTATATGGAGTACATTGCTGATAACCACCAATAACAATAGTGGTGACAGTAAGCATCCTTGATGTACTCCACTTTGGACATCAAATTCCTCTGATACCTTACCATAATATAAGGCGTAAGACTTACCGCCTTCATATGTAGCCTTGATAATAGCAATATGCAATAATAGTTTAAGCTGTCGAAAGCCTTCTCGAAGTCGATATATAGCAGAGACCTGTACTCAATGCATTGCTCGATTATGACCCGCAAGGTGCTTATGCGGCGGACGCAGGAGGATCCAGCGCGAAAGCCTGCCTGTTCCACGTCAAGAGTCCACGTCGTTTCTGTCTAATACTAAACGTCTGCTTCGGACGTCCAGCAGAGAATTTCTAAAGCGGCGACTGATCACAAGCCAGGAAGATGTATAGCTATTGCCTCTAGTTCTCAGAATTCACTGTTTAAGCCGCTACTTCTATACCGTTTTTGGTTTTTTTTTTTTTTTTTTTTTTTTTTTTTTAATATATAGGGCTAGTGCTATCAATAGCAATGAGGCACTGCGACCTTTGCAGATCTATTGTGCCTGCTAGCCGACTTAGCCGAGTAGCCTCTCCACCTCCACAATGAAGTTGAGAATGCTTCTCGTAGGAGCCAGGGTGATCCCCTCAGGAGTCATAACTTCACTGAGAAGGATACGCTTCCTAAGATGGCAGAGAGCAGCACACTCACACAGTATATGTTCTGCCGTCTCATCGTCCTCAAGACAGAGCCGACACTCAGTTTCAGACGAGAGGCTAATTTTGTTTAAATGATATCTCAGACCGCAGTGTCCCGTTAGATAGCTGACTAGTCTCAAAGCACAGGCGGCGCTAAATGTGATCGACGATCGGTGTACCAGAAATGGGCTGTCGGTCAATCCTCTTAAGACCGATGTCATTCTATTGTACTAAAAGGCACCCCCATTCCGGTATCCAAGGAAGCTAAGTATCTAGGAGTCATCTTAGATAGCAAGCTTCTCTAGTTAAAGCATGTTGAATCAAAAACCACCAAAGCGCTATCAGCTTTCTGGCAATGTAAGGGAGCATTTGGCAAAACATGGGGTCTATCGCCGGCAAGGGTCCTTTTGATCTACACGGCAATGGTAAGACCTATAACCTCACGTGCATCAGGTGTCTGGTGGAACAGACTAAAACGCAAACACGTCGTCGCTTCTTTCACCGAACTCCAAAGAACGGTTTGTTTCAGCTGAACGGAGGCTTTCCCCAACACGCCGGGCACTGCTCCAGATGCTATGATGAACATTCCACCTCTTGATGTATTTATCAGAGGGAGTGCTCTGAAAGCCATATCTCGTCTAAAGAGAAATGGCTTTTAGTACAGCTCGCATAGGAGTGCCGTTGTCCGTTGCCTTTTCCTCCCCGCATGCACTGGTTACTGCAGATTTGGAAAGGCGTATGACAGAGTACCATTGAAGCAGGTGGAGAAGTTTAAGTATCTCGGGTCTTCTTCACAAGTAATACTCGTGAGGAGTAATACTGAGCTTTCCTGCAGCATTGGCCAAGCTGGGTCAATTTTGAAACAGCTTGGAAGATCTGTAATCAGGAAGACCGAGTTTGCTGTCAAAGCCAATTTAGCGGTTTTTGGCTCGGTATTTGTTCCAACTCATACCTATGGTCATGAAATTCGGGTAATGAACGCAAGAATAAGATGGCGAATACAAACTGCCGAAATGAGATTTCTTCGTGCTGTTGTGGGAGTTAGTCGCCGGGATTGGGTGAGAAATACAGCAGTACGCGGGGAGCTCAATGTTGAGCAGCTGCTTTCCGAACGGAAAGGGCTATGCTTCGATGGTTTGGTCACGTGAGACGAATGTCGCCATCATCACGACTTCCGAAGCGTGCCTTGGATGCAATACCATCAGGCAGGCGACCGCTTGGCAGACCCAGGACGAGGTTGTTGGACCAAGTCCAAAATCTCACCTGGGTGCGCTTGTGCATAGACCCTAATGAGTTAAGAGTCGATGGCGGAGGATCGAGTGGCCTGCAGATCCCGCGTGCGCGCATTACTCCCGCGACATGCGGGCCACTGAAAATGTATGTACATATGTATGTCGCACAGGAATTACGGTGTGCTTGCGCAAAAATTGTCCTGCGACCCCTGTCTCATGGACATGCCTTCTGACGCATTGACACCCGTTATCTTACTACACTGTAATTTCACAGTCGAGTTTCCATGACATCAGGATTGGCTCTGGCTGGATACTGAACCTGGAAAGGCTACTCTTCGCATTTTCACGGATGGCTCCAGGACTGGGCGGGGGTCCGGTGCTGGGGTCTTATTTGAGCACGAAAACATCCGACTGCACTTCTAACTTCTCGTTAGGAAAATATGCGTCTATCTTCCAATCAGAGATATAAGTAATCCTAATGGCCATGCACTATATTTTGAAGCACAGGTGGAGGGGGAAAAGCATATACATATGTCTGCAGTGACAGCCAAACTGCACTGAAAGCTGTGTGCAACCCCCTGACTAGCTCCAATTGAACTCAAGTCCTTCCTGAACAGTGTCACTAGACTAAGCCCAGTAAGGCTTGTATGGGTCCCAGGTCATTCTGAGATCCCAGGAAATGAGATATTTGATGAACTCGCCAGAATGGGTTCAGAGGAGAGCTTCTCAGCACCTGAACACGCTCTAGGTCTACCTGCGTCCACGGTTAATTCCCAAATTAACGACTGGGTGTTTAGTAGACACAACCGTAGATAGAGGGATTATCCGGGCTGTAGGATGACAAAGCGCGTATGCCCTGATGTCTGCAAGAAATCCACAGCAATCCTCCTCCTGTCTTTAAGGAGAATCAACTGCAGAAGACTTATGGGAGTCATTACGGGCCATTACATCTTTTTTTTGGGGCTAGTGCTACCATTAGCATATGACACCGCGACCTTTGCAGATCTATTGTGCCTGCTAGCCGATTAGCCGATGAGCTTCTCAACTTCCATAATGAAGTTGAGAATGCTTCTCGTAGGAGCCAAGGTGGTCCCCTCCGGAATCATAACTTCACTGAAAAGAATACGCTTCCTAAGATGGCAGAGAGCAGCACACTCACACAGTATGTGTTTTTCTTCGTCCTCGAGACAGAGCCGACTCTCAGTTTCAGACGAGAGGCTAATTTGGTTTAGATGATATCTCAGACCGCAGTGTCCTGTCAGATAGCTGACTAGTCATCTGATATCCACCCTATTGAGTTTGGGTATATCACTAGAGTGTTTGTTCAGGGGTCGTATAAGTCGTTTCGAATGACGGAGTCCCCGAAAGCTGTTCCAAAAGGACAGGTGTTGCGATTTTTCTCAATTGTCTATGAAGAAATTTATCTTAGACTTGGGAGTGCCGCAGAATGGTTCTGGACCTATATATTTATCGCTGGAACCTTTCCTGGCAAGTTGGTCGGCAATGTCATTGCCCTTAATGCCTTTGTGCCTTGGCACCCACCAAAGTTTGATATTGTTTCTTTTGGCGAGGTCTTGTAGAGCATCATGGCAGCATTCCTTGACGGTTTTTGAGTTTGTTCTGTACGAACCCAGCCCTTTAAGCGCTGCTTGGCTATCAGAAAGTATGTTGATGGTTACTCCTCTAATGCCAGCTTCAAGATTTAGATTGGCGCATGTGAGGTTAGCATGCAACTCTGCTTGAAAAATGCTGGGACTCATTCCCAGGGCCTTCGAAATCTTGCGATTTGATCCAAAGATTCCGGCGCCAACGCCAGAAGCCATTTTGGAGCCATCCGTGTACCACCTAAGGCCTTTGACATTTAGCAGGGAATCGCTAAATGATTTGGGATCATTATCTCAAATCTCTTGTCAAAAATGAAAGTGTGTGACAATGCGTCCGAGACCGCGGTAATCATATCCAGCTCGGGAAGGTGTTGTAATATGGACATGTGATCCTCGAGTCTACATGGCATATTTATTCCCGAACATTTGTGCTTGGCATAAGTGAGACGCCTATCTGTGCCTGCATGTTGCGAGGAGGATGAAACTGCAGACCATTTTCTCTGTGACTGTCTCGCCTTTGCTAGCGCACGGTGGCGCACCCTTGGAGCTGACGTAGTGTGTGCCGAATCTCTTAGCTCTACATCACTGAAGATTCTTCTCATTTTTCTCCGGAAAACGAGGAAAATATCTGGGTGTCTGTCTGGAATACAATGGACCAGTATTTGCATCTGACTGCTCCAGATGAAGAAGCCCTCATAGAAAGCTTATATCTCCGATTGGCAAACATTCAAGGTGCAAGAGGGCTTATAAATTCGTCAAGTTTGGTTAAAAACTCGGACCTGCATCAATCATAGTTCTAAGCTCAAACAACCAACTGTGATCAGCTCATTTCATTCAATCAGTCCATAGCTTATTTCAACACTCATGTAGGTATTTGGGAAGCATGCCTCACCTCAATTCGAATAAAGCCTAAGCATATCCATTCCAGGGTCACCAACACAACCCACTGAGGTCGCACTCGAAACACAACAAAGAACGAAACAACAACAATCAAAACCAAAAACCTGAAGGCACAAATCTCTTCCCGGAACCGCTCCATACCGCCTTCCATACATCTTATCTCCATTAAAGCTGCCACTCGGTCTATGCCATTCATCCAACACTACTCACATTCCGCCCTACCCCTCTCGTCCCTAATTCTTCTTTTGTTTTATCTTTTTCAAGTTTATTTGTTCGTTTTCCAACCTTGACGTTTATGGCAAAGAAGACAAAAGCACACAAGATACTATGCATGTAAACCAACAAGATACGAGCAATGTTGACTTGGTGATAGATGCACGGAGATGCATGAGTTTACTTCCTCGATTCGTTGTTGTGATTGTGATTTATCTATGAATTTCAAGATCTCTCTAATCGCATTAAACTAAATGAGAAAGAACCCAAACAAACAGAATACTGAGCATTGTAATCCGAAACGCGGCATTATCCACAAAGTATATATCTAAGAACCATCGATGACGTCGTACATCTCAGTCAATGTGAAGAGTAAGATACTAAAACGAAAGGAATGACCGGCTCATCAAGAACCATCCATTTACCGGAAGAGCACCCGACCATCTCGCCAGCGAAACACAGAATCGTCTAAGAAAGCATCTATGAAATACGTTCATTGTATTCGAGGACTTAGAACCGCATACAGAAATTGAAAGCGAACTGAAGTAAGACCACGCGGCCGGAAGGGGGAAGATCCGTGCCAAAGAGTCAGTGAAGCGTTACGAGTACCTCGCCGCTCTATAGCCAAGAACAACACCACTACATGTACGACCATTCTGTTGTCTCATAGCGCAAAGGTAGATGACAATAATGAGCTTTACCTGTCCATAACCATATATGGCTTGGGCAACAACATCAACCCGATCATGGGCTTGGATGGGGTAAGGTAATAGTACAATGCATTGAAGGCAGCGGAACATGACTCTGTAGCGAGAGTTTGCACTTTTCATGTTTCTGTTAATTGATCGTAAAACAGATTTGTTTGACTCCGCGGAACGGGGATGTTGGAAGACATGTGGTTGTTCTGTCATAGCCGCTGGGTACTTGGGATGGGATCGCTTCTTTTCTTTTGTTATGCAAAACAGTGTAAACGGAACGGATTCATCGTGCAGGAGCTATTTCTCTCGTGGATTGCGATTTAACGCCCATGTGTTTAGAAAGTTGCCGTCATTCCATTCCGTGCGAGAGGAAATCATTGGCCGAAAAGTACTTTGGGAAGATAAGAAACTCTTGAGAAAACCCTGCGGCTACTTTAAGCTATATGGTGAACCAGGTGCTAATAGAGTTGGTGGATGTTTTGCCATTTTAATGTAGTACTATAGGAGGGCCTAAGTCAATCCGGGCGTGGACCATCTACTAAAAGGGATGGGAGCTCATATACTTGGTCATTTTATGACATAGAAGTCCAATTTCGTCACAACTCATTTCGCTCTTTAGGGCCAGCTGCCCTAAGCTACTGGTGTTCTACACGAGCTTATGCTCAAGTGGCCTTTATGGCTAAACATATTTCCTATCATTCTCTATCGACCCCAAACTAGTTTTTCATAAGACTCGAATTAAAGGAACAGATCTCAAACAGAAAGGAAGAAGAGGATCCCTTGCGTTTGGGCCCGATTTCAGAGATAAAATAATGACCTGATGAGGGCTTCTTCTTCTTCTTCTTCGTGGCGCTACATACTGGTGCGGTCTTGGGCCTCAACCAACAAGCGACTCCAGCCAGCGCGATCTCTTGCCAGCCGCCTGCACTCACGCACGCCAAGTTGGTCCAGGTCCTTCTCCACTTGTGTGCTCCATTAGAGTCGAAGGCATTTTCTGTGGCGTTGTCCCAATGTCTCGGATTCTAAGATTCTTCGGGCCGGAGCTATGTTGTCAATACGGTCTACATGGCCTAGCCAACTTAAGCGATGTATCCGTAGACGCTTAACCAGGCAGATGCAGTCGTACAGTCCGTACAATACATCTACTCCCCCAGATGCCATCAACGCCAACAGGACCAATGATCGCACGCAGAACTTTTCTCTCGAAAGGACCAAGAGCTTCGTCACCTGCTTTCAATAGCGTCAATGCCTCTACACCATAAGGCAGGACTGGGATAATTAAGGTAATATATAAAGCCAGCTTGGTCCTTGACTACCTCCAAGTTCTTGCTGCTCATTGTGACGCTCTGTCCGACACGCCGATGCATATACTTCGTTTTGCCCTCATTTACCGCCAGACCCATTTTGGGAGCCTCCGCTTCAATGCCAGCAAACGTCTAATTGGCATCCTTTTGCGTTCGACCAATCACGTCAATATCATCGGCGTAAGCTAGCAGTGGAACGGTCTTTTGGGAGATCGTGCCTCTAGTGCTGACTAGTGAGTTTTGCACAATCTTCTCAAGTATGATGTCAAAAAAGTCACATGATAGTGCGTTGCCTTGTCTAAAACCCTTTTTGACATTGAAGGTCCCGGTAAGTTGGTTACCGGCCCTCATGGAGCAGTGAGAATTTTCCATCGTCATCCTACACAATCTGCGAAGTTTGGTAGGGATGCCAAAACTAGACATGGCTCTGTAAAGCTCCGTATCATACATATGCGGCCTTGAAATCGACAGATGGGTGTTGAGTGTCGATCTGCATTACTTGGGTCTTTTCCAGGATCTGCCCCGGTATGAAAATTTGGGCTATAAAGACCTATCAGGGTGCTGACGAACGGTTTCAGGTGTTTACATGAAACAACAGAGGATATAGTACATATGCGATGGCAGGGAGACTGATCCCTCTGTAATTGGGGCAGTCAAAGGAGTCTCCTTTGGTGTGGATCGGGCAAACCACACTGAGATTCCACTCGTCGGGCATGCATTCCTCCGACCATGCTGCATGCGCCCTGCCAGATCATCTCCAGCTGCTTTAAACAGTTCCGCGGACAGTCCGTCCGCTCCAGCAGCTTTGTTTGATTTCAGCGTTGATATTGCTATCCTGACCTCGTCAAAGTCAGACGGAATTTTTGTCTTTCGTCGTCCAAGTTGAGTGGGACATTCTGCCTGACAGCGGTATTTGAGTCTTCCTCGCCGTTTAACAGTCTGCAGAAATGATTCTTCCAGATTCTCAGTATCGACTGCGCCTCTACTACAAGTTGTTCATTCTCGTCCCGGCAGGCTTCGGTACGGGATTTGATCCACTGGATAGCTGTTGTACCTTTTGGTAAAACTTCTGGACTTCATTCCTGCTGTAACACCTCTCTATCTCCTCGACCGCGCGCTTCTCATGCTCCTTCTTTCCCTTTTTGAGAAGCCGGTTCTCATCTCTCCTTTTCTATTCTTAGAGCTAACGAACAGCTCTCGTCTTTCGATGCAGCGTTGCCTTGTAGGCGTCTTGCTTAGCTTCATGGGCCTGCCTGCACTCGTCGTCAAACCAGTGGCAGCTTCTTTAATAGCTCTTTGACAACGCTTCCATTCTTCTTCTACTGTTAGTGCAGGCAGCGTCGAACTATCAGAGAGTTTTCGGGAGTCTCGATCGGCAAAGTTCCTAGCGGTCGGATGCGATTGTAGTTTTCCAACGTCAAACCTTTGTGTTCTTTCTCACCTCCGTTGTTTTTTTGATATCCTTGCTCTTACCTTGGACACAACATGGAAATGATCCGAATCGATGTTGGCTCCTCAGAAGGTTCGGACATCAAGAATACTGGAGGAGTGTCTGACGTCGATCGCAATGGGTTGACGGTTGATTGATCAGGGATTGTGGATGTTGAGGTGTGGGAATCGCTTACTCACTACAGAGAGAGTGTAGGCTGCGTTTTCCAATGATCCTGGCAAAGACTTCTTCAATGCACAGCAGAAGTCGCCTAGAATGATCTTGGTGTCGTAGCTGGGGCATTTATCGTATGTGCTTGCTAGAAGTACATAGAAGTCATCCTTGTTTTCTGTCGGCGCGTGGGCGCAAATCAGGCTGTTGCCAAATTTAGCCTTGATGCAGATTGTTATAAGGCGCTCGCTTAAAGCTTAAGGCTTTTTGCCTAAATCTGCCTCAGACAATAAATCCACATCCAAATAAGCGCTGCCTTCCCCCTCTGTAGCAATCGCTGTAATAGAGGTCGCAGTTTTTCATCCTCTTTTTGCCCAGCCCATCCCATCGCACTTCCTGAATTGCGGTAGTGTCTGCTTTGTAGCAGTCAAGGCCCTCCGCGAGTTCATGGGCTGTACGTGGTCTGTTAAGGCACCTCACATTCCACGGGCAGAGCCGAGATCCATCGGTAACTTCAATCAGGTTGTGAGCGTCGCCGCTGGCTTTACTATGTAGGGCTCCATCCTGGGCATTGAAATATGTATGCTCGAGCAGCTCCAACAGGGGTGTTGGGCAGGTGGCTCCCACTAACCGGAGCTATGGACGCCGCCATTCACCGATAGATTGATTAGCTCGGGCGCCGCCGTCCTGAAGAACAGTTAAAACCTGGAGCCGACTTACTCTTCCTCGTTAGCAGCCCCCAACGACTTCCCACGGGGGTCGGCCCCATCTTCAGTCGAAGATGCTAGGCTTCCAAGTTTCACCACGTGGAGGTGAGAGTACGAGTTCGTTGAAAGAGGCCTAATGAGGGCTGGTATCGCTGAAATATGCTAGATTATCGTCTACATCTTTTATCGACGTACTAGAAATAAAAGGCATATGCGACCCAACGTTCCTATACCCATAGCTACAACTACCATGGCACCGTATTTGAAGATGTGAGGAAAAAGAGCAGTATTGTTCGCTGATTCGCTTTTTATTTATAAACGGGCTTCATTGTTGGCACATGTTTAAATGGAATTTTCTAGAGTTGTTTGTGTCAAAATCGTCAGAATGAATGAAATCTGGGTTTATCACTACACGCCAAAAGTCAAGGAGCAGTTCAAACATGGTGAATTTGCTTCATAAAAGGTTGAAATAGTCTGATTGGTCGGAAAAGTCTTGGGAACTTTTTTTGGTATGCAAAGAACTGAATCCTCCTGCATTTTTTTGGAGCAAGGTAGTACGATCACTGAACAAAGCAACTATCAACTATTGCAACGTTGGACGGAAAAATGTTCAAGGCAAAATGCTCTACCAAAATCGCACGAAAGACTCTGCCGGATCGCATGCAGTTATCTGCCCGGATTACTTACGAATTCTTTGGTTTTTAGAATGCGACAAAGTTGCTCATGACGACGAGGGTGCCATTGTCAACAGAAAGGCCTATTGCAGTAGACAATAAAAAGTCGCTCATTTTCTAAAATCACATTTAGAGAATGGACTACAAAAGAGAGGGGCTGTTCTTGGATCTAGGACCATATTTCAAACAGAATGTATAATGCGTACTAATTTCTCCTCGAAAATTAATTCCGAAACAAGTTTACTCACATTTTAGGCCATATTGGTTAGATCTCAAAATTGCTACTTTTGTTCAGATCGATGTTCGTTGGTGTGTCCCAAGAAGTTATCCTCTTTTCTAACAAAATCCAACCCAAATTGCTAAAGGAACACAGCAGGATACTTTGGAACTTTTTCGTACATTTTAAGGAGGACTAAAATGTTCCACAATTCGCATGAATAATTTGGGGTCTGTTTTGCACAAAACAGGTCCAGGTTTATGGACCATTCTTTAAAAATTAAAAAAAAAATCCAAAATGTACGAAAAAAGGAAAACACAATTTTTGACTTTTGCTCAAAATTATACAAAACCGCATATTAGATTTTACAAAAAACCTACCATAGGGCGAAGATGCTTCAATCAAAATTTTCTAAAGAAATAATCTGAAAGGATCTCTTATAGATGGCGCAAAACTAATCACCCTATCCGAAGATGTTATAACTTATGGAAATGGGGTCGCACGTCAATCATATTTTAATTTTGCGAACTAGACAGCTGCAGTATACAGGCAAGCAATGGAGCACTGTTCTCTGTAAGAGCGTGGAATAATTGTGTCCTTTTTTTACCAATAATCGGTCGGTGATGTAAGCGCAGCCTGAATTTTGACGTCGATTTCCTAATCGTGTCGCGCCAACTGGGCTAACATTCCGGCGCTTAGCTATTCGACTCGATCAGACTGGAACCATATGAGACCATACAGCGCGTGGCCGCCACCGGACTGGTCGTTCGGCTGAGAACATCACGGCTGTGGCTACCGATGTCGCTGAGAACGAAAAAACATCAACCAGACGATGGGCCAGACGATCACCAAACGGGCCCTACAGCGAATTTTAGTAAAAGACTTACACAAGTCCCCGTACAAAGTACAAACAGTGCATCAGTAAATGTCTGCTGACTGTCAGTCGCGTGTGAATTACTGTCAAGCCATCCTTAATCTCTCAACGATTTTGTGTCGAAAATCATCATGAACGGCGGGACGCATTTCCATTTAAGCTGTTACGTCAATAAGCAAAATCTTAATTTCTGGGGCGCTGGAAATCCGCGTGTGATGCACGAAGAGCCATTACATCCACTCAAAGCCACTGTGTGATGCGACGTTCACACGGAAGGAGTTACTGGGTCACATTTTTTGAGAACGCCATCGACAATACGGTCGCTGTTACTAGTGAACGCTACAGGGCATTGATAAACGACTACTTACTGCCGGAATCGGACGAGTGGGGCTTGGTGAACATGGCACACACAGCACGAGCCGAAATGGATATTGTGAAGGAAGCATTTCCTGATCGCATAATCCCCCGTTTTAGTGACATGCCAGACTTCTTTCTTTGGAGCTACTTGAATTCGCGGATGTATGCTAACAAGCCTCGGGCAATCGCGGCCCTTAAGGAGAATATTCGACAGGAATGCGAACAGTTTTTGAGAGCGTCGTGACGCAGTGGTTAGTGTGTTGGACTCTGACGCACGATGAGTAAGTTCGCATCGCGATAACACGCCATCGAATGTTTATTTCGCGACGTTCCTCCTCGGCGCGGTACTGGCACAACCCCCGTAGTATATTTGCCATAAAAAAGCTTCTCGATTCACGCCGTCGGATTCGGCATTAAATTCTAGGTCTCTTTCACCTGTGTGAAAAATAAATCGCACACAACATGGGAGATTGAGAAAAGCTTACCACTGGACCTTCATAGGCTATAACGTTACCAAAGAAGAATGCGAAATCTTGCGGAAGGTCATGGAAATGCGACAAAATGGGTACAAATGTGTATAAACACTAGCGGCAGCCACTTGGCGGATATTACCTTTTCCACTTAACAGAAAAAATTGTAAGAGCCCGAGTAACGATCTCCATCACTCAAAATCATTCTTTTTTATTTAGTAGAAAAGTAATTCAAAAACGAAATTGGATGATTTGTTTTGCGCCACCTTGTATATTGAGTCGAGCACTTTGTACGAAAAATAACGCTGTGAAAATAGAGAAAGTCAAAATGTTGGTAACTAAATAAAATGCTATGATCCAAATTGTTTGCCTAAGCCCCAAAATGTTTTTCTTTTCCTTTTTTTTGGACACAATGTAGTCGGTGATCAAAATTGTACAGAAAACTTATAACCAAACTTTGATTATTGAACCAAAGTATCAAATGATTTTCAAAATTGTACAAATTGTCTCCGAAGTCAAATTGTTGGTAACAGCATGAGATGGCATGATCCAAATTGTTAGTCAAAGTCCCAAAATATTGTATTCTTTCTTTTTCTGACACAGTGTAGTCGTTGATCAAAATTGTACAAAACTTTGAATACTGGTCCAAAATGTCCAATGATTTGCAAAATTACGCTAAATTTCCTCGAAGTCATAATGCTGCTAATTGAATCAAACGGTGTGACCCAAATTGTTTGTTTAAGTCCCAAAATGCAGTTTTCTTTGCTTTTTCTGACACAACATAGTCGTTGATCAAAATTGTACAAAACTTTGAATACTGATCCGAAATGTCCAATGATTTGCAAAATTATCCCGAAGTCTAAGTGCTACTAGTTGAATGAAATCGTGTGACCCGAATTGTTTGTGTAAGTACCAAAATGTAGTTTCCTTTGCTTTTCTGACACAATGTAATCGTTGATCGAAATTGTACAAAACTTTGAATACTGATCCAAAATGTCCAATGATTTGCAAAATTATGCAAAATTCTTGCGAAGTCTAAGTGCTGCTAGTTGAATGAAATGGTGTGACCCGAATTGTTTGTTTAAGTACCAAAATGTAGTTTTCTTTGCTTTTCTGACACAATGTAGTCGTTGATCAAAATTGTACAAAACTTTGAATACCGATCCAAAATGTCGAATGATTTGCAAAATTATACAAAATTTCTCCGAAGTCATAATGCTGCTAATTGAATCAAACGGTGTGACCCAAATTGTTTGCTTAAGTCCCAAAATGTAGTTTTCTTTTTGCTTTTCTTGACACAATATAGTCGTGGATCAAAATTGTACAAAACTTTGAATACTGATCCAAAATGTCCAATGATTTGCAAAATTATGCAAAATTCTTGCGAAGTCTAAGTGCTGCTAGTTGAATGAAATGGTGTGACCCGAATTGTTTGTGTAAGTACCAAAATGTAGTTTTCTTTGCTTTTCTGACACAATCGTTGATCAAAATTGTTCAAGACTTTGAATATTAGTTTAAAATGTCCAACGATTTGTAAAATTATACAAAACGTCTCCAAAGTCAATTGCTAATAACTGAACGAATTGTTGTGATCCAAATTATTCGTCTAAGCCCCAAAATCAAAATTTCGCAGAAAACCAAACTTTACACAAAACTTCAAATATTGATCCAAAATTTTCAAAATGTCAACTCATCACAATCCTTGTGCATGAACTGGATGCAATTAACTTACCACGTATCCAACAACTGTCCCCTTGGGATAGTGATTACCTTCATTCGCTTTCAGTCACATACACCACCCTTCACATTGTACATATCTCAGATTGCCACAGTCGACCGCGATTTTACACTTCGTTGTGTCCTCAACTGCTAATTTAATTATCTCACACACTATCGACTCACAATGGCATATGCATTGTATCTCGGTTCGTATACGTTACATCCATTATGTGAATTCATTCTCATTGCTATTGCACCATCATCTAAAACCGCAATAAAATGGTTTCACAAGCAACGCAATCCTATATCCTTCGGATGTGATACGATTTCATTTCGATACGAAGATGAGCATCAATACTCCTCATTGAGTGAAATAGAAAGTTTGGATTTTCCCAACTTGAGTAAGGCCTACACTCACGCGCTTTATGCGAGTATAGAGTATACAGTGGGCGGGTGACATAAGTAGGTGTCTCATAAGCCGACACCGTACGGATTTATGATTCATCCATTCATCATCGGATTGATGCTATTTCGGATATTTTTCCACTGATTTATTTCAATATTTCGTTGACTACTCAAGGCCCATCCGTTGCGTGTCAAGGCGGAGTTTAAATCGAGCCAACAAAAGCGAGAAAAAAAAACCGGCCAAGTGCGAGTCGGACTCGCGCACGAAGGGTTCCGTACTATTATGTATAAAAACTCCAAAAAAAGCATGTCTGTTGTATGGGAGCCCCATTTATACATATATTTATTATATTCTGTCTAAGTATATACAGAAATACATAATCAGTGACATTTTATTCTCACTTTTCGGATAGTTAAAATCTAGAATGTTGTAATTTTTAGAAAATACTCATTTTTTGAGTGATTGCCAATTTGGGTTTAGACGTGGCAAATCGACTGAAACTGCTTTATTGAAATTAACTGGTGAAATATATAATAGTCTAAACACTTCTCAAACACCATCAACATTATTTGTTGATATCAGTAAGGTCTTTGATATGGTTAATCATACTTTGCTACTCGATAAACTTTACAAAGCGGGTTTCAGAGGCTCCATTTATAAATGGTTTTCTTCTTATTTATTCAACCGTTATCAAGTTGTGAAAATTAGGAATGTTTACAGTTCTATAGACTTCTTAAATATGGGTGTTCCCCAAGGAGCAGTATTGGGCCCAATCCTTTTTCTAATTTATGTTAATTCGTTTTTCTTACAACCTTTTAAAGGCAAAATAACTGCCTTTGCTGATGAAACATCTCTTTTCCACTCAAACACTAACTTAATTGATAGTTTTGCAGATGTTAACTGTGACCTAGATATGTTAAGGAGATGGTTTAATTATCATAAACTAATAATTAGCAACAAAACGAAGTACATGATATTTAATATCAATGGTACAGTTTTCAGAGACCTTCCCTTATATTATCATGCACCATTGTGTAATCGATTTGTTCTTGAAGATATAGTATTCAACAATCAAGAATGTTTGAAAATTGCTTCTTGATTGAACACGTGGACAGTTTTAAATATTTAGGTGTTACATTGGACCAACAACTTTGTTGGAAAGACCATTCAATATATTTGAAACATTATCTAGGTAAATGGGGTTATAAGATAATTATTCCATCTCAGTATGCACTTTAATCTCTACCCGTTTTAAAATACTAAATGTATACTCGCACCGATATGGAACTAGCAAAAACATGTCCATGTCCGGAACTAAATGTATTATCGCACCGATATGGAACTAGCAAACCATGTCCATGTCCGGACCTGAATACATACATACACATGTATGACATTCGTTCACGAAATGCGGTGCGGGCATTATATTCTTTCATTTCAGTTCAAGTGTGCTGTACAGTGTACACCAACTGTTCGAGCTTTATCGCCACATCTCCATACTTTTGGGTTTCTTGAAAACTACGGTGTATAACTCATACCGTATGAGAAGCATGTTCGTTGCATTTATGTTTTTTTTTTTTCGTTTTGTACATATGTGATTGATGAATAAGGGTTGAATGGAACTATGGAACTCTTTTCGTTCAATTTGCGGAGCGAGAGGACATGTGTCCGAGAGAGGACATAGTTCCGTGAACTATACATGTCCGGAATTACCCAACTCTACTTCGTAATGTACATATGTATGTATGTATGTATGTATGTATGTATGTATGTATGTATGTACATATGTATGTATGTATGTATGTATGTATACTTATACATAGCGTAGAGATGTGTGAGTGTATGCACGTATGTGATGCGTATGCACGTATGTACGTATCGGTTCGTATGTGTGCAAGATCGCTTGCTCCTCTTGCTCACTTGCTCCTCTCCACCTGCCGCGACGTCGTGCTAAAGGGATGCTAGGCCAGCTGCGAGGACTGGTCGTGAGCAATGGCGCCACGCGATTGCCCTCACGCCGACTTACCCGCAGCAAGAATCGCGAATTTGCTACGAGACTCGCGAAATATCCCACGCAAAAGAAAAAAAAACACCGTCATCGTTTCCAATTCAATATGTCACAAATTTCATTTCCTTAACCTAACTTTATCTAGGTTTACAATTAATCCTTAAAACTACCCTACACCGTATGTCAATAAAAAAAGTCGAAATAAATAAAAAAAATATATGTAAACTAAAAAAAAAAGGAATTCACTGTTCAAAGAAGTAAACAAACCGCAGCTTGAGTATTCGAACAGTCCTACCGAAACTCCTCTGACCAACGACTTAGCCCGCATCACCAATCGCGACACGCAAATTTGTGATTTCAATACCTTATACAATGAACGTGATATCCGCGACCAACGTAGGCAATAGGACACACGGTACGGCCGCGTACCGGGAACTGCTTAAAACCGTACCGGAGTTCTTCCCCGAAGATCACTCTCCGAGTACTTCGCCGAAGATTTCTCCCCGAGTTCTTCGCCCACTCTCTCTAATGTGCTACTAGGAACAAAAAAAAAAAAAACAGAAATGCTGACCTTCTGCGGATTGAACTCCACTCGTTCGCGCGTCAAGCGCTGATCGTACCCTCGGGCTATCCGCTTTCTTTAAGTTTGGTTTCCCAAAATGGATGATTACGAGCCGCTCACAAATGGGAACTGACCGAAAGATGACAACGAAAACCTTTCGAAACAATTTATTATTGGTTGTTTGTAATTATGTAGATGTATAATTAATTTTGTTCTGTTTTTAGTATTTGTCGTGGTAGCGGCAACAGAATTACATCATTCTGTGAAAATTTCAACTGTCTAACTATCACGGTTCATGAGATACAGCCTGGTGACAGACGGACGGACGGACGGACGGACGGACGGACGGACGGACGGACGGACGGACAGCGAAGTCTTAGTAATAGGGTTCCGTTTTACCTTTGGGTACGGAACCCTAAAAATGGAAACTAAGTCTAAACGTAATCCGAGTTAATTCGCTTGATACAAGTTAACTACGTACTTGAAGAAAGCCTCCGTTAAATCTGGACCGTGGTCACACTAATGAGATCCAACATCCAAGTGCGTTTCGGAGAGGGGGAGAAACAAAATCATTTTCCATCATATACATACCACGATCCATCGAGTTCGACGACCTACAAGTTGCATTGGTGGTACATGGTGTTTTTAGCTTCTGGGCTCGAAGGAATTTCCATGGCATCCCCTTTACGGGCTGTGGGCATGTTTAAAAATAGACAGAGGAATGTTTTCGTTTATTTTCGGGCATTTAAAGCCGAGTTGATTAATAGTGAAGCTCATTAAAGTGTTGAACGTGTTAAAAGACTAATCGATAGACGGGCGTCGTCGTTCCATGTGTCTCCTCTGGGATGAAATGGTTCTCTTGTTACTTCAACAGGGTTCAGGAAGTGTCTCGACATGGTGTGGTTGGTTAAGAATAATTAGATCACGTAGTATTTACATTGCCATGGCGAGATGGGAACATGGTATGTGTCACTGCGGGAAAGTGAGTCATTATTTCTCTCGCCTGCTAAGTGTGTTCTAATTCGAGTGAGGACATAGCGAATGGTAGACGATGATGAACTCAATTAAAATGAGATTTCGGTGAAACCCGATTCTTAGATTATTTACTTATCAGGCCAGCAATCCATGGAGGACCTGAGTTTGAGCTATAGCTCAATCCCGGGCACGCTGCTTCGAGTTATCAAGACCAAGTTGTCTTACATCCGCGATGACTTAGTCTTTATACCGGAGGCTCCGTCTTCCTCTTCCTCTCGAATCAGGAGGCTCGGAGTCGAAGACCCACTTAGCTGGAGCGAGATTATGTGCCCGATGTGGCCGAGCCAATGTAGTCGACGAATCTTTGCCTTCCGGACTATATCCACATTTTTGTACAGCTCAAAGAGTTCGCGGTTCTGTCTTCTCCTCCATTCCTCACTGACAGGACCAAATATCCGGCCAAAATCAGCTCCGCCATTCTGCTTATCGTTCAGCTTTCAGCTCCGTACAGCAAGACTGGCGGTATAACCGTTTTGTAAATCATGACTTTGGTTCTTCGAGTGAGGAATTTTGACCCAAATTGTTTGGACAAACCGAAGTAGCAGCGGTTGCCAAGGGTGACTCGATGCCGGATCTCTACTATAGTGTCGTTTGAGGAATTTACGCCTGCACCGAGGTAGGCGAGCTCCTTAACCACCTCGAAATTATAGCTGTCAACGGTTATATTTTGTCCCAGGTAGTGAGGGACGGATCTTTGTACTTTGTCTTATCTTCGTTGACCTTAAGACCAACTCGTTTCGCCCGTTCCTCAATCGCCGTAAAAGCTTCTACATGCGCGTATCCTAGCAGCTGGACAGACTTGTAGAAAAAAGTGCCTTCCCTGTTGACGCCTGCCCGTCGAAATCCGGTGCACGTTTCAAACGGTTCAGAGGTCCTAGAACTGAACTGCATGGTGCATCGCGTATTTTTTAGCGTAGCGCGACACAGCCGGGTCGGCTTGCTTGGATCCCAAATTCGGCCATCATATCAAACAAGTCCTTGTGTGTATCGATTTGAAACTCGATGGTCTTTGCCAGGATTTGTGGAAGTGTGAATACTTGGTATATAGTCGTTTTGCGGGCCGGAAGCCTCACTTGGTAGCTGCCGATTAGTGCGGTACAGGATCTTGTATGCGACATTGAGCCTCTATAGTTCTTGCAAGAGGTAGGATCGCCTTTTTTATGAATAGGGCAAATAGAGCTGGTATTCCAGTCGTCGGGCATGCTTTCATCTTCCCAAATTCTACAGATGATCTGGTGCATGCTCCCTACCAGAACATCGCCGCCTGTGGCCTTTTGTTCTTCAGCTTTTCAATAGCTGTGGCGACTTGGGATTTCTTCAGTTCCTACCACTCTCTCTTGGTTATGCTCGTTAAGCAGCTGCTTGAAATGCTGCTTAAACACATCCAGTATTCCCTGCGGGTCGGTGGAATCGGCAATTTCGGAGAGCCTGGATGCCTTTCTTAAAGTCTCCTGCAAGGCTTTTAGCTTTCTTATAAAAGGCCCGTATTTTATGCTTGTCCCTAAACTCCTCGATATCTTTGAGCTGGGAGGTCGCGAAGATTCTTCTCTTTAGTCGCAGCCGTTTTTTCTTCTCCCTTCTTCGGGCTCGGTACTCTTCTCCCGTTGCCCTGGTTTTTCACTGCAGCGCTTTTTGGCACGCCTCGTCGGTTGCTGCCTTTTTCTGTTCATACTCGCCATCATACCCTATCATAACACGGTTTTCTTGTTGGGGGTGGTAGGTAACATAAGGTGTTCTCGGATACTTCCTGAATGGCTGTGCGGCAATGCAGTCACATATTGTAGACATTTGTACCCGACGTATTCATACCGGAGAGCCTTTCACTCAGTTGCTCCCTGTAGACTCTGGTAACCTCCGGTGTGCTCAGGCGTCTAATGTCGAACCTCCTTATGGTGGGCTGGCGCAGCTTTCTAACACTGGACAGTCGAGCTCTGAAACTTGCTGCTACGAGGAAATTGTCAGAGTCGACGTTTGCCTCCCCTGAATATACGCACATCTAGGACGTTTGACAAGTGTCTGGCGTTAATGAGCACATGGCCATCGACCATCCCGAGATCGCCAGGTTGCTGTGTGAATTCGCTTGCGGGGAAATCTTGTGCTACTTTTCACCGCATTACTAAATGTCGCAAAGTCTGTGAGTCGGAAGCCGTGGAGGCAATGCTTTCCGATCACTCCGCCAAGAGTGTTATCCTTACCGATTTAGCATTTAAGTCCCCGAGTACTATTTTGACATCGTAGGCGTTGTCCAAGAGGTCATAGAAGTCTTCTTTGATAGGGTCTTAAGTCTCTTCGGTAGGAGTGTGTGCCCATATGAGGCTGATGTTGTACAATCTGCCGTTGGAACGGATCATAGCTAGGTGATTACTTATAAGCTTGAAGTCTGTAAGATAGATGACCTTCGACCTTAACCGCTTTCTTATGACAAATCCGCACCCCAACATGTGCAATCTTTTGTGACAGCTGTAATAGATGTCGCAATCTTTTTCCCTCATCATACCGTTTCCCATCTAGCGTATTTCCTAGATCGCAGTAATATACGCCTTGTATCGCGTGAGGATTCTTTCCAGTTTATGAGCAGCTCCAGGAGTGTACAGAGTTCTGACATTCCTTTAGCATACTCGAAAATCGTATTCCTTTTTCGTGCTGTGTCGTCTTCGAGTATCCGACCGTATATCCGAGGCATTTTGCTCTTTCATAACTTGTCTTTTTAACAAGGGCTGGCTGTTGGCCCGGCGCACAACCGCCAGTATGGTCGAGGTATTGGAGCGCCCTCTTGCGAAGGGCGATAGCTGCATACCTTTGTTCACCTCTCAACGGTTGTTGCAAAGGCTATCCAGAGGGCGCCGCGAGGTGGCTGTGTGTCAACTTTACCCGGGCATTGAAACAGGGATCGTTGCTGGCATCTCGTCAGGTTAAGAGCAATCAACAGCTTTACCCTGTATGTCCGAGCCCAGGCCTTTCTTAGAAAGCTGACTTTGTAATTCATGAAATGGAATTCAAGCTCACTATATCTGGTTTATAGACTTTCACAGATACCTAATAAGCAAATGCTTCTCTTCTATGATAAGCCCTTAGTTCGTTGACTTGTTAACTCACTTGTTCAATACATTTTAAAGTCGTAAAATCCCCAGTTCAGATCATCTTCACGCCGCATACACTCGTACATACCATACCATATCTCCACAATCTATCGTCCGAAGATCGTTTCACAAAGCCGAGACAACAGAAAACCATCAATCCGTGGCCACAAGTGTTTATTGCTCATTAAGTCGACCGGATGGTCCGAAAGCTCCATCACACAAGCAACTTCATGGAGTAGCGTGAGTTTTCCAACATCCTGTGCCTCATTAAAACCCATCGGCGGTTGAGTACTTATAGGTTGTGGTACGGAAAGTTTAATTACAGCCCAACTACGTGTATCTACTTATCGTATTAAGCAGTCGCTCTTCAAGCTACCACAACACCGATGGACGATGTTGGTTGTTATTCAATCTCTTGTCCCGCGGTGGCATTCGAATTTGATATAAGAAAGCAAACTCTGTCCGGTATGCCTCGTTTGTTTGAAGTACTTTTGTATGAGGAGAAATCCGAACCCTTGAGCAGCATTGGAGTGTTTGAGGTCATACTGTCTGTACTCAGGTTCGGACGGTAATGACAAGAATAACGACGACAATGGTACTGATGATGATGATGATGGTGGTGATCATAGCTGGTCTTGTGGCAGTAATTTTTGTTTATTTGGGAAAAAAGATAGATGTGGAACCTAAACGAGTTTCTTCCAAGTCCAAAAACAATTTCTTTACCTTTGTTTCTGATGGAGCTTTGATTCCGTGCCATGATTGTTTTGGATGGTGTATTTCCTAGGACATGTAGCTAATACGTGCCAGTATTTGACCTTACCCATGAGCTCAAACAATTAACTTAAACATTGTCTTGAGACATTTATTTTATTTGCTTTCTTGCTTGTCGGCAGTCGTCGGATAACATTGAAACTGTTGCAAGAACTGGTAGATTAGTAAATATCTTTTCATGCCCCTAAACCTAATTACTGAACAACGAGATGTAATTCCCTTTATGGCTTGTAGACGAGGCTGTGTCTTCACATACATAGTTGGGTTAGGCACTGTTGATCTTGCTTGCAATCTACAATGGGCGCCTACGCTAGTGAATCATTTATAAATGCTTCTTGCCACGCAAGGTCTATGTGGCATAAGGTACTCAAGCTCAAGAAGGAGATTAATGATCGAAATCAGATACCAAAGAGAAGAGAAGTTAAGATCTCCATAGCTCAAAGTTCTCTCCTTTGCTTACCTTTTTACCTTTTAGAGAACTCTTTTAGAGAAACTCCGTGTATAGAACTACACTACATACAATTTTGTGACAATTTTAAAGCCAAGATGGCGCACAAACTGCTTTTTGGAATATGTAGCTTGTAAGGATTCTTCTCTTATTGAAAGTTCGTCGATTAACAGATTAAAAATTGATTAGAAGCTCCAGGCGTCTCACTAAACGGCGTGAACAATATTTTGTCGATGATGTTTACCAGCATCGACTCGGACGACTCTCTTGTGGCAGCCAAGTTACAACTACGAATATGCCTAGCCCAGAAAAATGAAGAAAGGCCAGCGGCATACTATGTCGCAATGCTACAATCGCAAGAATCCGCCAGGGCCCATGCAAATCACGTCTCCCTAAAGCTTTCGGAAAACCCTCCAACACCTGCTTAGACCATACAACACCAATGGGCCCGTTGTCAAAAAGTCTTAGAGAGATTGTTGCTTCTGAGCTACTGGGTTTCAATACGCCACCAACCAAACCATGAGTTTGGTTTGACGATGAGTGTAGGAGGGCACACGCAGCCAAGAAGCAAGCCTATCAAGCGGCTCTGCACAGAAGAACGAGAGCTGCTCGTGAGCATTATGAGCAGAAGAGGAGGGAGGAGCATAAGCTTCCCAAAACAAAAACAAAAAAAGAGAGCATGGGAAGCTAGGGATCGTAGAGATGGTGAGATGCTATCGCAGGAAGGACGTTCGGGGGTTTTATTAACAACTAAAACCAACAAGAAGGCCAGAACGGAAGCCTGCAGAGCCGAAAATGGAAACCTAGTAGTGGATTCACAGTCGGTACTAAGAATCTGGAAAGACTACTTCTCCAGGCAGAATAACCCATTCACAACGGACGATGATAGCATATAATTCCGTCCCCCTGACCTGGACAAAGTTAGGAATGCTTTTTCCAAGCTTAAGTCCAACAAAGCTGCTGGATCAGATGGACTACCTATCGAGCTCTTTAAGGCAGCTGGAGATGACCCGTTTGAGAGTACGCACCAGCTCATCTGTAAGAGATGGTTGGACTAATGCATGCCCGATGAATGGAGTCTCATTATCCTTTGCCCGATCCACAAGGAAGAAAATCCCTTTGTCTGCGCCAATTACAGAGGTATAAGTCTCCTAAACATCGCTTATAATATCTTCTCTGCTGCACTGTGTGAACGCCTGAGACCGTTTGTTAGTAAACTGATAGGACCCTATCAGTGTGGTTTTAGACCCGGAAAGTCCACTATCGATCAAGTATTGACACTGCGGCAGATCCTGCAAAAAACCAACGAGTTCCAGATCGACACCCACCATCGGTTTGTCGAATTCAAGGCCACATACGATAGCGAACATAGAGACGAGCTATACAGCGCCATATCTAGTTTTGACATCTCTGCCAAACCTATCAGATTGTGCAGGATAACATTGGGGAGTTCTCATTGCTCCATCAAGATCGGAAGCGACTTTACCGAGACCTTTAATGTCAAAAAAAAGTTTTAAACAGGGCGACACGCTATCGTGTGACTATTTCAACATCGTCCTTGAAAGGATAGTGCAAAACTCACTGGTCAATACCATGGGCACCATCTTTTCCAAGTCCATACAACTGCTCGCATATGCCGATGACATTGACATAATTGGAAGAAGTCAGCGAGATGTCATAGAGGCCTTCACGAGCATTGAAGCGGAAGCGGCTGAAATGGGACTGGCGGTAAATGAGGGCAAGACGAAATATGTGCTGTCGTCGGAAAAGGACACGAACCACCAGCGGCGTCTTGACCAGAGTGCACATATTGGCAGGTATAATTTCGAGGTAACTATTCAAGGACTTCATCTACCTAAGCTCCGCAGTGACACACAGCAATGACATCAGTGCCGAAATCAAACGCAGAATAACTCTCGTTGTTTCTTTGGGCTCAGGAGGCAATTGAGTAATAGGGCACTCTCCCGAACGACAAAGTTGACTCTATACAAGACCCTTATCATCCCGGATGAGGAAGTTCTTGGCCGTTTCGAGAGTAAGATTTTGAATGTGATTTTCTGACCTATAAACCTAGACGGGAGATGGAGGAAAAGGTTCAACCACGAGTTTTACGGGCTGAACGACGGCAGGAGTCTAGTCAGGCGTATAGGAATTCAACGCCTGAGATGTCTAGGTCATGTAGAGCAAATGAGCAACACAACTCCAGTCCGGAAAGTCTTTGAATCAAACCCTGAGGGTCAAAGAAACAGAGGACGGCCGCACTTAAGATGGCGCACACAGGTAGAAGGGGACCTTAGCCAACTGGGTATGCGGCTAGCAACCCAGATCGTACTAGTTGGAGGGGCAAGTTGGTTGAGGCTCAAGTTGACCCCGAACTGTAGCGCCTGATAAGAAAAAGAAGAAATTCACTTAAGTTATCGTAAAAGAGCGTGCCGAGGTAGATCCTCCTGCGGTTCGCAAAGTTGGAACATGAGCAGAGGGTGTGATGAATTGATTCCACTTCCTCCTTATTCATCCAGCCGCGGCAGAAGTCATTGCAGAAGTCATGCAGCGACCCTGTAATGACACTTATTACAATGCTTAGGACTCCCCTTTTGGTTGCAACAAGGTTTGTGGCCCTACCTAAGGTTGGCTTAGGCTAAATTTTATGATGTGCTTTATCGAGCTTATTGGTGTGTTTAAATTCCTAGGAGTTGGAAGACTGAGTGTGCATGACCCTAACTGAGTTCACTCCTATGCCCAGGAACCCACAGTATTTTTATGATGAACTATTCAGCTATCTCGCTTAGAGATAGGCGGCAGTTAAGTGATGTTTTTGATCTGTAGGTTACCGCTGCCAGGGGTTTTATCGCAGATTAGCTATCCGTGCAAATAATATCATCCTTTTACATATTGACCTATTACATTGATACTAAGCCATACAAAGGCCTTAGTTCAGCTTGGTACACACTACAGTCGTTTGGGAGTTTAAATCATAGGTTGAGGTTAAGTTTTGGAGTAGATTCCACTACCTATACACACCTTCACCTATAGTCAGTATAGAGAGATATCGAGTCCCTCTGTATGAATTTTCCTTCAGCTCATTCCTCCCGGGATGGAAGTTCTTGGTTAACACGTTTTGTAGGCAGGTGTAGTCCGTGTCCGTGTTGAAAATGTTGGTATGGCCTTTGAGTAGTGTAGGCCATTTTCCTATGCTCCTGATCCGTAGGGTCATGCATGCAGCAACCTGTTTGCTGAGGAGGTCCAGTGGTGGAAGATGTATTCGAAAGCTTAGGGCCTCCGTGGCGGTTGATTTAGTCGCACCATTAATGCAAATGCTGGCCTTTAGACTGTCCCGTGTAAAGACGCCGTATAGAAGGAGAGGTCTTATGAGTGCAGTATAGAGCCAGTGCACTTTTTGCCCACAAATTTCTTGCAACAGTATAGGACAGTTGTTGCTTTTTTGATTCGATCAAGAATGTTGCGTTTCCAATTTAATTTGCTGTCAAGGATTAGTCCCAGATATTTGACCTGTTCTTTGAGTACTAATTGGGTTCCTCCCAGCCTCGGTGGGTTGAAGGGCGGAATTTTATATTTATTGGTAAACAGTACTAGGTCAGTCTTCTTGGCGTTCACCCCAAATCTGCAGTCCAGTTTATTACTGTTTGTTGAGAGCACCGTGGCGCAGTGGGTAGTGTGTTGCCCTCTGACGCCGATGACTCGGGATCGAATCCCGACACAGCCATGTCATCGAACGTATTTTTCACGGTGTTTCTCCTCAGCGGGACTCTGACAAAACCCCCTGTAGTAAAATTGTCATGAAAAGCTTCTCGAAATTCGCCGTTCGGAACCGGCAATAAACTGTAGGTCCCTTTCACCTATGGGAAAATTAAACCACACACAACGTGGGTGATTGAGAGAGAAGCTCGGCTCAGGTCCTTCATGGACTGTAACGCCAACATACACACATACAAGGCTCCCTACGCTAGGTCACTTAGTGAGCTGGGAAACTTTCCCGAGACGGCTATAGCAATATCGTCCGCATAAGCGGTCACAGTGTATCCGTCCTGTTCTAGCAAAGTTGTAGGTCATTGACCTGCGAAAGTACGCCACCCTGCGATGTACCTCTGCTGACCTTTCTAGTTGAAACGTCACCAGCGAAGTTAGCTTTGAAGCGTCTTTGTGTTAGCAGTTGTCGTATCAGTTCTATCACTAATCCCTCAATATCGAGAAAGGCCTCTAGGGTATATTCCTTATGTTTCAGTGACCTTTCTCTGACGCTGACTAGTGAGTGGAGTGCTGTTTCCACCGATCTGTAGCTGTGTGCAGATGTAAGGCTAATAGGTCTCAAGTCTTTTACATGATATGTTGGGCTACTGTTTTGGGACAAAAACTGTCACCGCTCACAGAACAAGAGTATAGTTTGTCTTCAGACACCTGCTAGTGTATATCTCAAACTAATGGTGGCAGCAGCTGTTCCAGTACCGATCGATGAATCTCATGTCGCGTCCACTTTATCGCGAGTCCACTGTATAACCGCAACGTAAAATGTCATTATTCAAATTAAAAATCTTCAAATGACGGAAAGCAAATCTGGAAGCTCCAGATACATTTTTATTCATTATTCATTTGACATTCTTCCTATTGTACTATCTGATATTGTTCGCACCTTTTGCCTTAAATTGCATTGAGTCATATCGCCTCCTTTCGCTAGTGGGATGGGTAGAGCGCACTTCAAAACCAAAAGAATCATAAAAAATGAAAATTTTGTTTATCTAGAAGGCAACGCTACTCTACCTAACGAACTCACCCATCACTTGAGCTACAAAAGAACTAAGGAAAACTACGGTCTTGTGCAACAATTCAATGAAAACAGAACAAAATATGAATAAGCAGAATAGTAACGAAGAAAAACACTGAACACTGAACTGAACCGAACCACTTGCTCTAATTCATTTTTTTTTTTTTTTTTCATGGGCTGCTTACGCTTTATGAACGAGTGCCTCGCCTCCCGTTCAATTTTGAATATTTAATTGAAAATGGGCTACAAGAAGGCGAAAAAGCCAAGTAAGGTGAAAGCAATTTAAAATTCTGATCAGCGATCAGAAGTTATCGACTGAGGGCCAGTGGCATAGTGTACGCATCGTACTTGTATGCCGCACTTTGGCCTAAATCTTGAGTGACGTACTCGTACTCGTACTCGTACTTGTTGCGCATTAAGCTCGGCGACGACGAATACTCGGCCGAAGACGAAGTGGGATGAAAGAAGAGCCCACAAAAGCTGACACGCAAGTTTTTTTGCTTTTTGATTTGTCGAAACCTTGACTTTCGGAGTGCGATTTGAATCTTGACGAGATAGATACTCGCACTATGGTCGGTTATGGTCGGTCAATTAACGAGAAATACAAGCTCGAAGCGGTTCTTTTCATTTTCTTGAGCTTTTCAGATGAATTAACTCAACCGCCCACGGTTACGGTTGGCACGATTTCCTATTTGCATCCGAGTATCTTATAGTTAATTTCATTTGTTGTTGTTGTTATTATTTTATTGCTGGCCTTTTTGTGTTAAGTTGCGGTGCGCACACAGGTGGGCTAGTCGCTGTTTTGATGGATCTAAATTGTTTACGCTTCGGCGGGCGGGAACGGCGTATGTACTGTGTGGATGGCTTTTTACTTTAATGTTTTCTCGAAACTATGGAGAGTAGAGCAAACCTTGAACCGAAAGCCTCAATTTGTTTTTGACGTTTTTCGGGGATCGATTGAAAATTGTTCAAATGCCGAATGCCAGAAATGTACTCATTCGTGGGGTTTTTCCTTCAGTTTTTTTTTGTATTGTAGTTTGTTCTTTATGTTTAGATACAGGCAAAGGTAGGGTGAGATAAGTAGAACGTTTCGATTTGTTTATTTGAGGCGAGTGTTTTGCAACTTTAATGGAAAGGAAGCGATTGGACTGGGTGTTTGTGATCAAACGAATGCATTTATTTAGTCATTTTTGGGCATCTGGTTTATACATTCTTTTCTAGAGCAAGTCAGTTGGTGATGATGAGTTTATACTTTCACATTGGGGCGCCGCGTATTTTTTCACACCATAGTAATGGGATTTACCTATTAAACTATCAACAGATAGACATCAAGGAAGCTATATAATCTGATTTCGAGAAGGCTTTAAAAGCAGGAGCTACTTACTTACTTACTTATCAGGTCGGCGATCCATGGAGGATCTGAGCCTGAGCTATAGCTGCCTTCCATCCTTGACAGTCCCGGGCACGCTGCTTCTAGTTATCAAGACCAAGTGGTCTTCCATCAGCGAATACTTGATCTTTGTACCGGAGGTTTGGTCTTCCTCTTCTTCTCGAACCAGAATGCTCGGACTCGAAGACCCTCTTAGATGGAACGTTGGCGTTCATCATGGCCGGGCCAATGTAGTCGACAGATGTTTGCCTTCCGGACTATATCCACATCTTTGTACAACTCGTAGAGTTCGCGATTCTGTCTTCTCCTCAATTCACCTTTCTCACAGAGAGGACCAAACATCCAGCCAAAATCAGCTTCGCCGTCCTGATTATCGCCCAGCTTCCAGGTCCATATAGCAAGACTGACAGTAGAAGCGTTTTGAAATGAAAGATTTTGGTTCTTCAAGTGAGGAGTTTTGACCCAAGTTGTTTGGACAAACCGAAGTAGCAGCGGTTGCCAAGGGCGATTCTATGACGGATCTCCACTATGGTGTCGTTTGTGGAGTTTACGTTTGCCCCGAGGTATACAAACTCTTTGGCCATCTCGAATTATAGCTGTCAACTGTTATATTTTGTTCCAGGTGGTGAGCGACGGATGGGTTTTTGCTTGACGTTGTCTTATCCTCGTTGACCAACTCGTTTAACCCATTCCTCTTTCGCCGTAAAAGCTTCTACAACGCCACGCTGAAATCATGCGATGATGTCAATATCATGCGCTTATCCTAGCAGCTGGACAGACTTGTAGAAGATAGTGCCTTCCCTGTTGACGCCTGCCCGTCGCACTGTTTGCTCCAGCACCAAGTTAAAGAAGTCACAGGACAGTGCATCTAGTTGCCGATTCCGATGCATATTTCAAACTGTTCAGAGGCTCTAGAAGCGAACTGCACGGCGCATCGCGTATTTTTCAGCGGGTCGGTTTGCTTGGATGCCAAGTCCGGCCATCGCATCAATCGATTTCTTCTGTGTATCGATTTGAAGCTCGATGGTCGTTCCCAGGATTTTGTGGAATTGTGAATACTTGGTCCATAGCCGTTTTGCTTGTCGGAAGCCGCACTACTAGCTGCCGATTAGTGCGGTGCAAAAGGGCTTTAGACATTCACACAGTACGCTAGACAGGATCTTGTATGCGACATTGAGCCTCTATAGTTCTTGCAAGTGGTAAGATCGCCTTTTTCGTGGATGGGGCAAATAGAGCTGGTATTCGAGTCGTCAGGCATGTTTTCATCTTCCCAAATTCTACGATGATCTGGTGCATGCTCCCTATCAGAACATCGCCGCCAGCCTTGAAGAACTCTAAAGGCAAACCATCTGAGCCTGCGGCTTTGTTGTTCTTCAGCTTTTAAAAAGCTATGCCAACTTCTTCGATGCTGGGTGGGAGGACTACTTCAGCAGCTGGAGTTGGGATTTCTTCAGTCCGTACCACTCTCTCTTGGTCATGCTCGTTAAGCTGCTGCTAGTAATCCTGCTTAAATATATCCACTATTCCCTGCGGGTCGGTGGAATCGGCAATTTCGGAGAGCCTGGATGCCTTTCTTATAGTCTCCTGCAAGGCTTTTAGCTTTCTCATAAAAGGCCCGTATTTTATGCTTGTCCCTAGGCTCCTTGATATCTTTGAGCTGGGAGGTCGCGAAGATTCTTTTCTTTAATCGCAGCAGTTTTTTCTCTTCCGTTCTTCTAGCTCGGTACTCCTTTCGCGCTGCCCTGGTTTTTCGCTGCAGCGCCTTTTGGTACGCCTCGTCGGTTGCTGCCTTTTTCTGCTCACATTCGCCATCATACCACGGGTTTCTTGTCGGGGGTAGTAGGTAGCCTAAGGTGTTCTCGGCTACTTCCTAAATGGCTGAGCGGCAATGCAGCCACATATTGTTGACATTTGTGCCCGAAGTAGGCATGCCGGAGAGCCTTTCACTCAGTTGCTCCCTGTGCTCCGGCGTGCTCAGGCGTTTTAAGTCGAACCTCCTTATGGGGGGCTGGCGCAGCTTTCTGGTATTGGGCAGTCGAGCTCTGAATCTGCTACGAGGAAATGATCAGAGTCAACGTTTGCCCCCCCTGAATGTTCGCACATCTAGGACGTTTGACGAGTGTCTGGCGTTAATGAGCACATGGTCGACTTGGTTGGCTTTCCTTACCGATTTTGGCATTGAAGTCCCCGAGAACGCTTTTGACATCGTACTCCGGACAAGAGAGCACCGTGGCGCAATGGGTAGTGTGTTGGCCTCTGATGCCGATGACACGGGATCGAATCCCGACACAGCCATGTCATCGAACGTGTTTTTTACGGTGTTTCTCCTCAGCGGGGCTCTGACAAAACCTGCTGTAGTAAAACTGTTATGAAAAGCTTCTCGAAATTCGCCGTTCGGTTCCGGCAATAAATTGTAGGTCCCTTTCACCTATGGGAAAATTAAATCACACACAACATGGGTGATTGAGAGAATCTCGGCTTAGGACCTTCATGGGCTGTAACGCCAACATACATACATACCCCGGACAAGCTCCTTAGGCGTTGTTCAAGAGATCATAGAAGTCCTCTTTGATGGGGTCTTCAGCCTCTTCGGCAGGGCGTGTGCGGCACATATGCGGTTGACTTGCGCTTTCCCACGATATATCCGCACCCCAACATCTGCAATCTTTTGTGACAGCTGTATACATACACATGTCGCAATTTTTTTTCCTCATCATGCCGTTTCCAATCCAGCAGGAGCTACTACTTCTCCTTTTATTAACACTGGGAAAAGGACTTATTCCCTGAGCGTTCTAAACTTTACCATTTGCCCCATAAATACAGGCGCCGACACCTGATTCCATCTCGAGTCACCTGCGTATGTACCAAATCTCTTTAACAGTCTTTGGGTCTACTAAGCTAGTTTGAAATACTGCCAGGAATGTATGATTTTGGTAGCGTAGCCTAACTGGAAAAGTTACTGAGGGATAGGCATGTGACCACATAGTCTCGCCGGTTTTCTTTCGGAGCAATTGAGCCTTATGGTGATTCGCGCTCTTATTATTTTTGTCACACAACCCTGAACGGAGTACAGTGGTTTGGGTCGTAGATGTTCGTTCACTACTCGCGAGGGGTGGTTGTCCTAGATAGGATTCGAGAGGAACCGACCGAATTTTCACGTTGGTTGTACATAGTTCTCAGCAACTGTTCCATGCACTTATGGTGTTATACGTATTAGAAATGCACACACAGAGTATCAATTCAAAGTGACCACATACTGTGAGTGTTATGCCTTCATCAGTATATCTAATTTTTTTTCCGTATAGGGATTGTTTTTTCTTGGCTATGGAACGACTTTGAACTAAATACCTTCCGCCCGACGGTCGGTGATATTAACCACTGCACCACGGCTACCCCATACTACAAGTTCACTGATTAGCTTTTGAGCTACCGTGGACATATGCTTGTCTCCGGAGATGATCTAACATACGCTGTAGCTTAACTGTGATACAGGGCGTCATAGGAGATGATGATCACGGTATATAACTAAACGATAATTGTAAGATCAATTAATCGATGTCAGGGTGACACGCCGCCCACCATGTTTACTAAATTTTGACAACTATACCACAACGAACCTCCTACTCAGTTTAAGGCATGTAACTTCGCTTGGAGTTGGACATAGTGGCTGATTTTTTTGTTGTTTGGTTCTTCAGCGTTCAATTTTCAATAACTTAGGTATGACCCGTGACACGTATTAGAGTCAGAAAAATTCAGTTTATATTGCCATTTTAGGTAACAAGATGTATACCTGAATAATGCTTACAAATTGTTGAATTGTATTATCAAAATGAGTGCCCTGTGAAAAACGTTTCTTTTCGCGGACTTCGGCCATCTTACGGTCGTCGTAATCGACTTCTGAGCAACCCAGTCAAGTCCAGCTGAATTGACGGACTAGATCCACAATTTTTTATGGGAGCACATCAAATGACTCGTCTATGCCGATAAGCCAACGTTAATTATAGCCTTCGACGGCAACATTCAATTGATTATTAGTGAAGTCCCAATCAATATGCTCCAAACAGTGACTTAAAACTAGACTTTCTACCACTAAAACGTATTTGTTATTAACGTTTATGAAATAATCTAAGTGGCAAATGGCAAGCATTGGTTTATCGACCAAAGTATACATCCCGGATCCCGATGTTTACTTCATGGCGTCCCTCCTCGGCGGGGTACTGACAAAACCCCCCGTAGTATACTTGCCATGAACAAGCTTCTCGATCCACGCCGTTCGGAATCGATATTAAACTGTAGGTCCCTTTTACTTGTGTGAAAACAAAGTTTGGCTCTGGCACCTTATGTTCTGCAACGCCACCCAAGCAAGCAAAAAATCCTTGCAATAAAAAAAAAAACCTTAACCAGCCGGAGTAGCATCTGCCGACGGGTGCTGATCCACTAAAAAAAAGTAAGAGTAACAGCCTCTGCAGCCGACCACCTTTCAGCTCCGTTAGCCAGGTCCTTCATCCACCTCCTCGTGGTACCATCTGGAAAATGGCGATTAATGGCGGTTGGGCTATGCTCTAGCAAACCGTAGCCGAATAACCCCACAATGCCCAGAGACAACGTAAAGCCTCAGATAAAACGGACCGGATTAATGTTGACGACCCTTGTAAGAAACGAAAAAAGGACGATGATCTTCGGCCCTGTACGTAGAGTGTTAGGTCCCTAAACAGACCACGTGCGAACGCCCTAGACCGCTATAATGCGGACTTCCATGCGGAATGCCATCTAGGAAATGCAATAGAATGGATCGGGTATAAAGCGGATGAAAAACTGCGACATCTACTACGGTGACTGCTAAAGAGAGAGGATTTGTTATTCCAGGTGGACTAATGCAAAAAAGTCCTAAGCTTTCGGCATGTGAGCGAACGCTTCATAACGATCCGTATCGAGGCTAAATGTTCTAACATCAGCCTGATCTGCATCCACGACCCAACGGAAGACAAGGAATACTCCACCAAAGATGAGTTCTACGATCTCCTAGACAGAACGTATGCCCAACGTCCCAGCTATGACATCAAAATTGTAATAGGGGACTTCAATGCTAAGCTGGATAAGGAAAGCGTATTTGAACGAGTCTTGGGCAAACACAGCCTACACAATACCACATCCGATAACGGACACAGGCTGATTGACCATGCTTCGAGGCGAAATCTCCTTCTAGCCAGTATGCGCTTCACGCACCTCGATATACACAAGGACACCTAGCGGTCGCCAGATCAATCAATTACTAACCAGATTGATCACATCGCAATCGACATTAGACTCCTCTACTATTCTTGATGTTCGAACTTTCTGAGGAGCTAATATCGACTCAGACCACTACATATCTTGTAGTAGCGAAGACGCACCTACGAATATCACGAACGCAGCGGAGTAGAGTAAGAATACAAATTTATGACGTCGGAAAGCTACTGTGGCCAGAAATCGTTCGTACTTTTGCCGATCGCGTCTCAACCCTCCACGCAGTCAGTAGAACAACAGTGGAACCTTTGTAAACAAGACCTAAAAAGACATCAGTTCAGAAATCAAATGCAGAATCGCTCTTGCTAATCGTTGTCTCTTTGGGCTCAGGAGGCAATGGAGTAATAGAGCCCTTTCCCGAACGATGAAGTTGGCTCTACCCAATACCCTTATCACCTCGGTTCTGATGTACGGGGCAGAAGCATGGACACTATCAAAAGCGGATGAGGAAGTCGTTGGCGGGTTCGAGAGAAACACTTTGTGTGTGATTTTCAGTCCTATAAACGCTGACGGATAATGGAGGAAAAGATTCAACCACGAGCTTTATGGGCTGTACAGCGACATGAGCCTAGTCAGTCGTCTACGGATTTACCGCCTATGATGGCTAGGCTATGTAGAGCGAATGGACACCACAGCCCGGAGAGTCTTTGAATCGAACCCCGTAGGACGAAGAAACAGAGGACGACCGCACACGCTGTTGGAAGGGGACCTCCGCCGTAACGGAAAAGGTTAGCAAAAATCGTGCTAATTGGAGTGGCATGTTGGTTGAGGCACAATCACTCTATTATATCAAGCCATAAGCACTATGGCTTTTAATGTTAAGCGGTCCCAAAAAGAAATTAGATTCGCCACGAAGGACTCTTGGAGAAGCTTATGTGGCTCTATTGAATCATGTACGGGTGCAGCTCGTCTGAGGAAGGTCCTTGCAAAAGCTTCCACACAGATGTCCTCTATAAAGAAATCTGATGGTAGCTGGACAGACTCAAACGAGAGCGTGCTTGATTCCCTACTAAAGTGTCATTTCCCTGGCTGCGAGGATGCAAGAAACTTCAATTCAGCGGGCACGCTGCCAAGGGAATGTATTGAATATTGGACAATCGATAAGATTGTTACTGAGATCCTATGGGCAGTTAACTCTTTTGACCCCTACAAGGCGCCAGGAAGGGATGGGATTTTTCCTATTATGTTGCAGGAGACATGTGAAGTCATTCTTCCGTGGCTGAAGCGCATTTACTCCTGGTGCCTCAGGATGGGTTATGTTCCTCAAGCGTGGAGGGAAGTTAGAGTGGTTTTCATACCCAAGTCGGGTAAAGTCAACCATGCTACTGTAAAGGACTTTGGACCTATCAGTCTATCGTCCTTGCTTATGAAAACGCTGGAACGAATAATATACTTGTATGTAAGGGATGAGATTGGTGACGGTTATCTGTCACAATCACATAACGCATACATAAAGGGAAAATCGGTAGATACTGCTCTGCATAGGATAGTCTATGGGATAGAGAAATCGCTCGATATCAAGGAATTCACACTAGGTGCCTTTCTAGACATTGAGGGTGCTTTTGATAACGTTAGTACTGAGGCAATAGTGCCCAGCCTTCATATGACCCAAATAAACCCGGGAATATGCAGTTGGATTGAGTTAATGCTAGGTAATGCTAGGTACTCGTATAGTAAATTCGATAAATTCACCCTTCCTATGGCTCCTTGTGGTCGATAGAATGGTCAAGATTCCAGAGACGGAGGGTTTTAATGTCACGGCCTACGCCGACGCATTGCCATTTTAATCTCTGGAAAATTTCCGCAGATCCTGAGCGATAGACTAAGCTATGCACTTACGTTAGTGGATAACTGGGCCAAGAGGCGAGGCCCGGGAGTAAATCTGGCCAAAACAGAGATAGTACTCTTTACAAGGAAAAGATCTGTATCAAGATACACCTACCCCAGTATGAATGGTATCGATCTGATCCCTGGAAAATCTGCCAAATATCTTGGCATAATCTTGAACTCCAAGCTTAGCTGGAAAGAAAATATTGGGGAAGGAATACGTGGCACTATATTCGTACAAGGTAGCCTTTCGAAAGACATGGGGCCTCAGACCGAGGTTAGTACATTGCTTGTACACTGCGGTGGTAAGACCTATTCCAGTCTCTGGCTCGGTTGTCTGGTGGAAAACCCTTGAGAAGAAATGTCATCTTCAGAGTGTGTCAAAGCTCAAAGGGCAGGCTGTCTGGCGATGACGGAATCTATGAAGTCCGCACCAACTGCGGCTCTTGAAGTTATGCTGAACCTCCCACGAGAGCGAGAGCGAGAGCGTCGCAACCAAAACTGCGCTAAGACTACAGGAATCCGGTCTCTGGAAAGAGAGTCCTTACGGACACGCATCAGTCTTGGATCGATGGGCCGTCTCGAGATTCAGAGAGATAGGAGATTCTCTATTAGAATACCCTCCAGGGAGGAATGGGCGGAAAGTGAACTGGCAATCTGCACTGACGGATCAAAAATGGATGTTGGCACAGGTGCCGGAGTCTATTTTGAGTATCGGGATATAGTACATCGCTCCTATAGGCTCGATGATTGATGCAGTGTCTTCAAGCAGGCGGCGGACCTAATCAGCTGAGAGAATCTCTCAGGAAAAAGGATCAGCATCTATGTTGACAGCCAGGCAGCCGTTAAGGCTTTGCAGGCAGCATGGATAAGATCCAATCTCGTCAAACTCTGCAAAGAGAAGTTAGAAGAGATATCGAATGTAAACGAGGTGACCCTCTGCTGGGTACCTGGTCATGTGAATATCTCTGGAAACGAGAAGGCGGACGAGCTGGCTAAGCTGGTATCAAATGCAAACTTCGTGGAGATCTCAATCGAGGCCAAAGCACCACTCAGTGGGCTCTACAGAAAGATAGAGACGGAGCTATTAGTGAAAGCCATTTGGCCCGTCTATAATAAGAAAAAGACGGAAAATCTGCTGAAGTTCAATCGTGGGAATATTCGGCTGGCAGTCGATGCCCTCACCGGGCACTGCATGCTATCATACCATGTAGCTCGACTAGGCCAGCCCTACAATGACTTCTGCAGAAGCTGCAGCGACGAAAAGAAAATTGAATCCATTCGTCAATTGCTGTGCGAATGTCCGGCGCTAGCCCAAAAAAGGAGTATATTGCTAGGAAGGTACTTCCTTTCGGGACTAGAAGAGGTAGGTAACATTGGACTGAACAGAATACTAGGATTCTTATCCTCGTCTGGATGGTTCAGCTCAACGGTAAATGTCTAGGTATCAATGGGTAAAATAAATCGATTGAGCACAATGGACTATACGTAGTCTACGTGAGCCTTGACTTTTCGTCAGTAGGGTACCCATTTACTTAACCTAACCTAGTATATTCTTTATTTTATTTGCTAAAGAAGCTTATTCTATCCTATCGTAACCTGCCGTATGGTCAGCAATACCCGTCCACATTTGTTGCAGATGTATCTCAAACAACATACGTATTTAACTTGATTTGTAACAACACTTAAGTATCTCCCCATAAATTAGGCAATCAATTTAAGGGAACTTCACTTCAAGCATTTTATCTTCTTTTTCGTTTTACATCGTTTTTATTACAAAATCTGAATTGCACGATCAACAAATCTGCTTGTGAACTCAAACGATCGCACAAGCTCACTCTCATTATCATACCCTTCACTTGTTCATATACGAGTAACTCATAGATACAACAAGACCATCACGTTGTTCGTCTCTCATTGCGAAAAAGTACTCTATCTCCATTGCTCTATCTCTATCTAATTGTTTGTCTACGATTGTGACTGGAGTTTAATTAGTTTTCCATTCTCTGAAGCGATTGCACCTTTCTTACTCAATAAATTTACATCCAGACACCTGTATGGTGGGTAATGCTGGATATTGCAACGTAGACTTAAAGTGCTTAAAAGCACCCACAAAAAAATATACAGTAGTTATGAGCATAGATACAAAGATAGAAAGATACAACTACAAGCGAATATCTTACAAACGTCGCCAGCTTACAACTCGACGGAATTATACGATATCTAAAGTGCAATTTGCAACAGTAGCACGAATATCTACGAATATTCGCATGCAGTGGCTATAGTGAGTCAGATCTGTAAAGTATCTAGATACTGTGTTCGTTAAGTTTTTCTTTTTTTCTTAATAAATTCAAGAGTTTAATTGTTTCGCCGTTACGCTAGGTTATTCCCTAGTTATTAAAGTATCTCGTCCCCTCTCTATCTTTTTAGCTAAGTATTTATGTATCTAACTGAATTATAACAACAAGAGTATCTGTGCGGTTTTATGATTGCGTTACAATTACGATTCAGTGCACGACTTTATGATTTTCAATATTCGCTTATTCACTTGTTTGTTAGTTAGCGAAAAAGATACTTTTTTTTTTTACATCTGTTGATGGTTAAGTTGCAAAGCGCAGTCAGGTAGATTGGATGCTTTTAAATGGCGGGGGAGGGGATTTTCCATGCTGTACCATATCTAGATACCCATACATATGTATGCACGTATCAAGTGGATTTTTATTTCTAACAAAGCTTCCAAGAATCGTGGTTTATAAGTCAAGGGCACGCCGCACGATGGTTAGGTAATCGAGGCGAATAGCACTTGACAGTTTTGGAGATAAATACTAACAAGAAACGTCACATATACATACATAGGTACGTCGTTACTTATTCATGAATTTCAAAGTATCAATTTCGACATGGAGAACGCAGTGATTTGCATAAATCTCAGATTACCATCTAATGAGATAGAAATCTCGCGCCTTTCCAGTATTCTCCACAACGACTAGGGTCATATGACAGATCCTAACAAGGAAAAAGGACCAATTGAACACGACTATCCCAAAAACAAAATGCTCACTGCATTCGTTGCATAAAGGTTAACGCTTTTGATTTCTCGTCGATTATGGCAAATTGGAATTTCCTGTCCAGATTTTGCGCAAGCTACAAATAAGGTCAAGGTAGATACTGGTATAATACTCGTTTTGATATAATCTAAATGACTCTTCGGAGGTTTTTAATTCTAGTAGTGGTACTAATTAAGTTGCGGTCGGTTCGCGTTCATTTTTTTTTTTAGGTTTACTTTGCCTGCGAAATCGGCGAATTAATCCGATCCGCTGTGATGCCGGCTACGAAGTGTGAACAATCGATTATCACTTGCTTTCTCTGCGAATTTCTGATTGTGTATTGCTACACATATATTTTGGCGTTAGATAAATAGATTAGTTCAAAAACGAGGCCAACAAAAAGGCCGAGTGTATACTAAGTCTACGGAATGAGCTTCGTATCTTTTCGTTTCCCACAAAATAACTTTGGAACTTCAGTCTATCAATAGGTGAGAGAACGATCCACCACGTGGACAAGGAAACATCTTTCTTAATAACGTTAAGAAAAAAAACCCCGACCAGAATGGCGGTTGTGCGGCGGGCTAACAATCCGCCCACGTAAAAAAACTTAAAGATATGAATGAGCAAGATGCCTCGGATACACGGACGGATACTCGACGATGACAACGCACGAAAAAGGAACACGATTTGCGAGTATGCTCCTGGAATGTCAGAACCCTGTACACTCCCGGAGCTGCTCATAAACTAGAAGGAATCCTCACGCAGTACAAGGCAGATATTACTGCGGTCCAGGAAATACGCTGGATACGAAACGGTATGATTAGGAAGAAAAATTGCGGCATTTATTACAGCTGTCACAAAAGGCTGCACTTACTGGGATGCGGATTTGTCGTGGGAAAGCGGTTAAGGTCGAAGGTCATCCACTTTAAACCTATAAGTGATCGCCTGGCCGTGATCCGCATCAGAGGCAGATTTTATAACATCAGCCTTATATGTGCACACACCCCTACCGACGAGGCTGAAGACCCTATCAAGAAGGGCTGAACTCCTGGACAACGCCTACGGAGCTTGTCTGGAGTACGATGTAAAAATCGTGCTCGGGGACTTGAACGCCAAAATCGGTAAGGAGAACACCCTTGGCGGAGTGATCGGAAAGCACAGCCTCCACGATACAACAACAGATAACGGCTTCCGACTCACGGACTTTGCGACAGCTCGTAATGCGGTGATAAGTAGCACAAGATTCCCTCGCAAGCGGATCCACACAGCAACCTGGCGATCTCCGGACGGCCGAACCGCCAACCAAATCGACCATGTGCTCATTGACGCAAGGCACTCGTCAAACATCCTGGATGTGCGAACATTCAGAGGGGCAAATGTCGACTCCGACCACTTCCTCGTAGCAGCAAGATTCAGAGCTCGACTGTCCAATGTCAGAAAGCTGCACCAGCCCATCAGTTGGAGGTTCGACATTGGGCGCCTGAGCACACCGGAGGTTGCCAGTGTCTACAGGGAGCAGCTGAGCGAAAGGCTCTACGGTATGCCTACGTCGAGCACAAATGCCAATAATATGTGGCTGCATTGCCGCTCAGCCATTCAGGAAGAAGCCGAAACCACCTTAGGATACCTACCACCCCCGACAAGAAACCCGTGGTATGATGGCGAGTGTGAGCAGAAAAAGGCAGCAACCGACGCGGCGTACCAAAAGGCGCTGCAGAGGAAAACCAGGGCAGAGCCAGAAGAAGGGAGGAGAAAAGACTACTGCGACAAAAGAAAAGAATCTTCGCAGCCTCCCAGCTCAAGGATATCGAGGATTCCAGGGACAGACATAAAATAAGAGCCTTTTACAAGAAAGCCAAAGGCCTTGCAGGAGGCTTCAAAAAGGGCACCCTGGCTCTTCGAAACTGCGAGGGTACTCTTTTCACCGACTCGCCGACTTGTCACAGAATCGCCCTTGGCAACCGCTGCTACTTCGGCTTGTCCAAACAACTGGGGTCAAAACTCCTCACTCGAAAGACCAAAGTCGTGCTTTACAAAACGCTCATTCTGCCAGTCTTGCTGTACGGAGCCGAAAGCTGGACGATAAGCAGGACAGCGGAGCTGATTTTGGGTTCTTTCGAAAGAAAAATTCTGCGCCGGATATTTGGTCCTGTCTGCGAGGAAGGTGAATGGAGAAGAAGACACAACCGCGAACTCTACGAGCTGTACCAAGATGTGGATGTAGTCCGGAAGGCAAGGATCCGTCGACTACACTGGCTCGGCCACATCGAGCGCATGGACATCAACGCTCCAGCTAAGAGGGTCTTCGACTCCGATCCTCCTGGTTCGAGAAGGAGAGGAAAACCGAACTTCCGATATAAAGACCAAGTAATCACGGATGTAAGACATCTTGGTCTTGACAACTGGAAGCAGCGTACCCGCGACCGTCAAGGATGGAAGGCAGCTATAGTTCAGGCTCAGATCCTCCATGGATCGCTGGCCTGATAAGTAAGTAAGTAAGTAATCCGTAAACGTTGAAATAAATCGCTTCATTTCGAGGTGGCTCACTTTACCAGGAGGCTACTGTAATTCGAATAAATCTCACTTGAAATGCCTCCATAAAACACATGTTGCTCCTCATTACTCTTGGCTCGTTTTAAATATGATATTGGAGAAGAACATGCACGTACATATGTACATGGATACATATGTATGTATATGGAAATCCATTTCACTCGTCAGATTTTGGCGTTAATTCAAGAAATGCATCCAACTAAATGGAATTTTCCAGAACTCTCATCCTCCGTCATTTTTTCTCATTTCCATGGCAAACGAATTCTCGCACTTCGATCCTTGCAAATGCATTTCAATTGCTTTACAAATATCTAGGTCGAGCATATGGAATGGAAATTCAATACGCACATCGAATGGTAGGAGAACATCTTCGCACCGTCATAAATCACTTCCTGTGATCCGATAGTCTGTCGGAGATTGTCTTTTGAATAAACAAGGATTTCGATCTCTCCATGTGATAGGTACCTGTCGCTGTTTCATTTACATGTCCTTGTTCTTGTCCTTGTCCCTGTGCACTTGTGCACGCAAATGTATCCGTTCAACAGGAAATGCTTTTTTTGCTTTAATGGCCTTGTAGGAATAGCACAATACTTGCGCTTATGAGATGATGTTTTGCCATAATACAACAAAACCAGAAAATACAGAAAACGAACAAGTGGAACCAAGACTGTTGAGTCATCCATCGAATCGCGGTTTTATGGTACTATGTCGGCCGGTGCATCTGGCTGTGAGAGGGGATTGAATTGTTGCCTTGTTACAAACATGGCATGCAACACTTTCTATCTCCTAGTTAACAAAAAGGCAGACAATGCAACAGAAACCAAGAATAATGGAATTTATCAGGAAATATTTATGTCCATGGAGCATGACTGCTTGGTTCTTTGGTTTGTGGTGTTTTGTTCTTAATTTTTTTGGTAGTTTTTGCCGACTTGGCGGTAGGGTAGAGGTTGTTAACCCTAGGGCTCTTGGTATCGAATGACCGGAGGAAATTATTTGTTGAGTCAGCATTGAAGGACTATCGAGTGGTCGAAAGCGATGCACTTGACACTTGGACCTGTGATAGATGCGAGAAACAACAAGTATACATTCTAAGTGCTATAGATAACAACACTAACTATGCCATAACCCAAATGTGTTCCTTTCTCTTTAGTGAGCTCATTATGACATAGATATGGTCCATATCCAAGTTAAATCGATCGTATTGCACCTTTCCCAAAAGTGAAAGGAGCCAATCGCTTATAACAAAGTGAGGAGCTCTTTCGCAAAGGTCTCCATTGCCCTGAACTCGTACCTATTACTCATTTCCCAATCGACTAAACAGCCTTCATAAGAGGTTATCAGTAAAACAAACAACAACAAATTAGTATGGTGCATCAGGCGTGAAGCATTAGGCATGAAGCATTAAAGCATCAAAAGCAATATTTTTTTGCAGACTTGCAAGCATCTTCGATGGGCAAGAGACTCGTCAGACCATGAAATTTGAAGAAAAGTTGTAAAATAAATCGAAAAGGCATTTTGCTGCCCTGGGAATGGGACCAAAATTCTCAGGAATAGAAATGACTTAACAGTGAGCGCTGTATGTTAATTTTCCGATGGGCTCGGTGACCCGGAGGACTAGTATAAGGTTAACTTCCTCTTATTTGTGATTTTTAATGTGAGGTAGAGTATGGGTGCTTGAATTGTGGCTGAGTAACGTATTTACTGGCTATTAATGGAAACGGAAACTCTCAGATCTGACCTTCCAACTGTCAGCCTTCCAAACACATCTGTAGGCCTTGCAAAAGGCTGGTGCTGGTTCAAAGTGAACCCGAGCTTCAACCAACATGCCTTTCCAGTCGGAACGACCTTTAGTCAGCTGTTTCCAGTGCCGCATGCCCAAACGGTTGAGGTTCCCTTCCCCCAAGGCCTTAGATGAGATGGAATCATCTTAGACTAGGAGTCATACCTAGTCGTCTGAACAAGCCAATATTGCTGTGCAATATACTGTACAGTTCGTGGTTGAATCCTCTCCTACACTCTCCGTCAACACAAACGGGGACGAAGATTGCACGCAGAATTTTCCTCTCAAAGCGATCAAGGAGCTCTTCATCCATTTTTGATAAGGTCCAAGCCTCTGCACCACAGAGAACGACCGGGACGATTACAGTTTTATGGAGGGTCACCTTAGTTTTGAGAAAGGGCCCTACCGAAGGATCAGCGGTTGGCAAGAATTATTCTCTGCATCTAATCTCAGCGCTGGTGGTCGTTGCCGCTTGTTACTAGTAAACCCAAGTAAACGAAATCCTTGACAGCTATAGCTGCCAATAGTAACGTTCTGGCCAAGACGTCTTTCTTTTATGACAGCATATGTGGCAAATGACTAACAAAGGCCTCTTAGGGGTAGCATCTCTCCGACGGATGTGGGCCCACTAAAATGCGAGAAGATTTCCCACAGACGAACACTTCGAGGCACTGTTAGTAAGCACCATCCCCACCTGCTTGTGGTGTCATCTGAAGATTTCCTCCCGAAATTACTGATGGGAATGGCAAATGGCCATTCCCGTGCCAGAAAACAGATTCAGTCGAATGCATCTTGAGCCCAAACAAACAGCAGTTGGTAAGAGATACCAGTCATTGCCGCTTGTCACTAGTGAGACTAGAGAGCCGACATCTTTGACCATTTCCAAGCTACAACTGCCTATGGCTACATTTCGGCCAAGACACCAGATTGCGTGTCTCTCTTTGGATTTGTCCTTATTTTCCTTTAGACCCAACAACTACGGCCTTCTAGGTAACAACACGCTTCGGTTCCCGATATTTTATACTGATTTCCTTGACTCTGACCCCGAAATCTAGGCCTAGCAACGGCCTATAAAACAGATGCATAGACATCAGGGAAAACGCTTTCAACTGTTCACTGTCCTCCGTGATTTTCTGTCACTGACTCTAGCTACACAAAGACGGTTTTGAAGTGAATCGGGGACTTTCAGACTTGACCAAATCACCCTGAACCTAGGCATAACAAGTGATCGCTTATCCGATAACATGGCACTCAAAACCTGCTCTGGAAAGCCGTGAGGAGGCATTCATGATATTTACCGTGCGAAGAAGTACGCTACTTTGAGTACTCTTCTTCTATTGGCATGTGCTCAAAAATAATATCTTTCGATCCAAATTGGCTGACAAATAGCTATGATACCAGCGTCCAAATGAGGCGCTTAAAAGCTAATCGAGAAGTAGAACCTCTTTCGAAAGGTCGAAGAAATTCTTTACAGACTCTTAGTCGTTTTCATCCTCTTCTATAGCACAAAAGGCTTGAGTGTTACCCAAGGTGAATGAGAAGACCCTTTGACGATTCATGACAGAGTGTGGAAAAGTTTGAATCAGGAGCTGTAAGGTCTGGCATTTACAGATTCAACGTTTCAAATAGCTAGGGCGAATGAGAAATATAGCTTCAACCTGATGTCTTATATTTCAGTCCCGGGAGACGATACATGACACTCAAACAAAATAGAGTCCGCAACACAACATAGAGGCAGCTTGTTTCTTGATTGTGCCACCTGAAGGGGATCTTTGGACCAAAAGTGATTAGAATATGAGATATCCTTATACTGTTATCAGAGCATCCGATTCCTTTTTAAATGAAAAGATAAGGAGACAAAGCGCACCCCTGACGAAGCCCGTGTCTATGGTGATAGGAATCAATTTTATGTGATCTAGTCGTTGCGTCCGTCTGGTGCCGTCTGACTGGCTTGTATCCGTATTGCTGGGGCTATGAGAACAACCCCCCACAGCAGCACTAGAACACGGACCTACCACCTCTTCACCACCAACTAAAGAGAGAAGCCGTGGTCTTCGCCCACAGACTATCGTGGAGGATGACTCTAGTCGTAGGCTCTTTCATCCTAACATCCTTACTGAACTAAACAGGCATGAAATCCTAAGGATATCTCACACAGACAATTGTCTCCCCAGACACAACTTCAGCCAAAACTGTACGGTCACATTCCCCAACCGACACAACTGGGAACAGGATCGACCCTCCTTCAATCGCGGATCCTACGTGTGGTACACAGACGGCTCCAAAACGAACGAAGGCGTTGAGGCTGGAGTATACAGATCAAATACCGGCACATGCATCTTCTTCGGCATGGACAGATACATATTACTCCGATTTTTGCAATATAACTCTGCCTCAGAGAAAACATCGACAGAAATATAGTTAGTCATAGCGCTAAAGAGCTATGAGATCACTTCCAAACTGGCATGGGACTGCCTACAACTACTACACCTGCTGGCCACCACAAACAGATTACACCCCATTTGGATACCTGGACACAACGGCCATACAGGCAACGAAACGGCAGACCTACTAGCAAGGAAAGGCTCCCCAAAACCATACATGATGCCACGGCCTTTCTGCGGCATACCCTTCAGCACCACTAAATGCTACACAAACAGTTGGTTAAGGAACACGGCTGATCACTACTGGTCACAAACGGAAGGTAGCAACTCCCAACTTCATCTCTCAGAAGAACGAAACAACTCCTCATGCTTTCGAGGAGTCAGATTCGCATAATCACAGGTTTCCTTACTGGACACTACCCAGTCAACGAACATCTCAAAACAATGGGTATTGTACAAGATGGCACTTGCAGAATGTGTAATGAGGACGAAGAAACAGCGGAGCACATACTGTGTTCCACTGTAACTGCCCTGTCAGTACACCTCATCGTCACTTAGGTAACTATTATCTTGAAGCAGAAGAAATTGCTAAGGGAGAGGGAGCGAGCACAGAAGTTAATCGCGTCTAACATGGCAAACGCCAGTTTGGATCTCTGTCCCTGCTCAATCCAAGTTGACACACAGCCTCCTTCCCCCATCTCAACATCCACAAGGGTCTTTTGATCAATCGACCACTAACCAGATGGATCACATTGCAATCGACGCCAGACACTCCTCCCGTATTCTCGACGTACGAACCTTGCGAGGGGCCAACATCGGCTCGGATATCAAGGATATCAGGAATGCTTAGGAGTCGAGCAGGACAACGAACGTAAGTTTGACGTCGGAAATCTACAATCGCAACAGACTGCCAGAATCTTTGCCAATCGTGTCTCCTCCAAGCTCTCTCAAAATCCACCCACAGTAGCACAAGTAATAGAGCAGGAATGGGCGCATTGCCAGAGCGCCGTCAGAGACGCTGCCTCAGAGGTGCTGGGTCGCAAACCGCCACCACCTAGAAACCACTGGTTCGGTGAACAATGCGATAAGCCCATGCAGCAAAACAAGAGGCATATAAAGCCATGCTGCAACGACGGACGAGAGCTGCTCGCGAAATCTATGAGCAGAAGAGAAGAGGGGAACACACGCTCCTCAGAAGAAAGAAGAGAGAACATGGGAAGCGTGAGATCGAGGAGATGGAGAGATGCTTCTGCAGGAATAACGCCCGGAAGTTTTACAATAAGTTAAAGCGAATATGCCATAGCTATAAAGCCGGAGCGGTGGCCTGCAGGGATGAAAATGAAGAACTGGTAATAGAGTCACAGTCGATGCTGAGGATTTGGAAAGACCACATCTGCAGACTATATAACGACGATCAGACAAGATACCGCTGTCAGGCAGAACGAATTGTTCGTAATGGACCACGATGTAAGAGAATTCCGTCCACCCGACCTAGACGAAGCGATATCGGGACTTAAGTCTAATAAAGCCGCGGGCGCAGACGGCCCGTCTGCTGAGCTTCTTAGGGCGGCTGGAGATGAGCTGGTAAGGTGCATGCACCATCTCATTTGCAAGGTATGGTCGGAGGAAAGCATTGCCCGGTCCATAACTGCGCCAACTATAGGGGAATAAGTATCTTTAACATCGCATAAAATATCTTCTCTGCCGTATTGTGTGAATGCCTGAAACCGTTCGTGGATAACCTGATCCGCTCTTATCAGTGTGGTTTCAGGCCAGGTTAATCCACAATAGACCAAATATTTACGCTACGGCAGATGTTGGAGAAGACCAAGGAAGACCAAGACCTTTTTGTCGATTTCAAGGCTGCGTATGACAACGTGTATAAAGATGAGCTATACAAAGCCATGTCTAGTTTCAATATCCCTGCCAAACTCGTCCGACTGTGCAGGATGACAATGGAGAATTCTTGCTGCTCCACTAAGGTCGGTAATGAGCAAGCCGAGACCTTTGATGTTAAGAAAGGATTTAGGCGAGGTGACGCGCTGTCATGCAACTTTTTCAACATCGTGCTTGAAAAGATCGTGCAAGAGTCACTGGCCAACACAAGAGGTACGATTTATTTCAAGTCCACGCAATTGCTTGCGTACGCCGACGTCATTGACGTGATAGGACGGTAACAGCAAGCCGTCAATGAGGCCTTTGTAAGCATTAAGATAGAAGCGGCTAAGACGGCTCTCAAGAATAATGAGGGTTAAATCAAATATCTGCTATCATCTAAAAGAGACGGTCAACACCGACGTATTGGCCAGAACGTCACCATGGGCGGATATAACTTCGAAGTGGTCAAGGAATTCGTCTACCTTGGCTAACTGATGACCGGCGACAACAACACCAGCGTTGAGATGAAACGCAGAATCACTCTTGCCCACCGCTGTTTCTTTGGGCTCAAGAGGCAATTGAGATGTAGAGCCCTCTCTCGGAAAACCAAGGTGACACTATATAAGACCTTGATCATCCCAGTCGTGCTTTACGGAGCAGAGGCTTGGACCTTAACAAAAGTGGATGAAGATGCCCTTGGTCGCTTCGGGAGGAAAATTCTGCGCACTATCTACGGTCCCGTTTGTTCAAACGATGTATAGAGGAGAAGATTTAACGACGAACCGTACGGGTTGTACAGCGACATCGGCCTGGCACGACGTCTACGGATACAGCGTCTAAGGTGGCTAGGCCATGTAGAGCGCATGGAAAATACAGCTCCGACCCAAAGAGTCTTCGAATCCACTCCGGAAGGAAGGCGCGGCAGAGGACGGCCGCATCATCGGTGGCGCACGCAGGTGGAAGGGCACCTTAACCAACTGGGCGTGCGGCTCTGGAAACAGCTGGCCAAAGACCGTGCCAGTTGATCCTCACTGATCCGAAAAATTGCATTTAATACGCAACACAAGACCCCAGGGATCATATCCAAAAATCCACTACTAAAGCGCCACACTGTCCACTTGAAGACCGCTAGGTAACTGATAACCCTCAACACGGGCGCCTCTAAAGGCAAACCAAGAATGGCAAAAGGAACAGAAACTCACTCACCTGTACTTCCTTGGAAAATCTATCTATTTGTTACGAAGAATTTTAGTTTCTTTTCGTGTTTTTTCCTCAAATTTCCGAAATTCTAGAATGTCATTTTCGACACATGACCATTCCGTGTTTGGTTTGTTTGTTTTGGAATTTTTTTTTGCGTTTTTGCTTTTTTGTTCTTTTTGTTGTTTAGTAATCCGCTTATCCACTTCACCCGCGGTGCAACAATTTATTTGACTTTTTTCGCAGATGATTTTCGAATTATACAGACGAAGTTCTGCATTTATTCCAAGGTTTTCCGGTTTCGAGAAATGTGAAAAATAAACGAAAGAAAAATCACCGACTTATCAAAACAAATTCGAAACGACCAAACGCGATAGGGGGGTGGGGGGAGGAAAAAAAACGTAAATAGAAAAAAAAAATTGAAAATCAAACGACTACAGTGGATTTTTGCAATATGACCGGGTGGGAGGGGAGCCGCACTCAGGTAAAACAAAGAAACGAAAACGCAAAACTTAACAAAAAAAGAGGGAAGTGCACTACACTGTGAACCGGAAACTATGCACTCGCACTAATGCACACACTTGGCTACTTCCAAAGGGATGGATGGATGTGATACAATACGTTTGGAGTTTCGAGGACGTTTTCGAATGGATCGTCAACCCTTAACTGTTGGCACAAGACGTGATGTACCCTCGGGCGGTTACAACATATGGTTGGGGTTAGTCGGCCGGGTACGGAGTGATTTTGATGACAAATCTGTCCTAATCTGCGATGTTGATGATGATGATGATGATGATGGTGATTCACAAGAACTCAAGACCAAAAAAAAACTCGATTTCCTAACTATCGACACGGTCTTGGTCGGTCTGAGTTATGTACATAGTTGCTCTCGGTTCCGCGGTTTCGTGGTTCTGTAGTTCTGCTGGGCTATAGCTGAAGCCTTGTCTCCACTTTGTTGTGTTGGTTGGTTGGCAGCGAGGAACTGGTTTTTGGATCTTGTTTCGTTCTTCTTCCTCTTCTTTGGTATTTCCTATTCACTGTTCACAAGGACTTGGGGTTTTTTTTTTTTTTTTTGTTCCTTTTTCTTAAGGATACACAACAGGAATTTACGCAATCCTCGACATGCAACAGTTGCTTCGCGGTTATCGTTTGAATAAACTCGGAATCAATATCTACATATTACTTGTTCTGTTGTCGGAACCAAGCCTCCCACACGGACTACTGGCGCACTACCGAATACCGAATCGACTGAATCAGATGCTCGATACAGACTCTCGAGTCAGTTTGTCGAATACGAAACGCAAAGAGGAAAACTAGATGAACGAATAGAAGAGGAAAATAAAAACAAAACACAACACAACATACACATGGACAGTCTGGGCATCTCCAGCAGTAGAGATAGTCTGGCAGAGAAGAAAAGATGCAGAAAGGAGAACTCCAAATGTAACACTGACGGGAACGAAAATCTTGATATCAGGTCTAGCACTACTTGTGTATGAACGAGGCGGCAAACGAGTGAGCGCTGGGAAAGGCCATTGTCGGAGCGGAGCTCTACGGGCCAACAGGGAAATGTGGCTTTACAGAGCATGTTATCGAATAGGGGAAGAGCCGAAGGAGGATAGGAAGGCGAAAAAGGCAAACGATGAGGAGAGACGTGGATACGTACCATTACCATTCTCACGATGTGGTTTCAAAGACCTGTCCGTATGTAAATGTATGCAGAGAACAATAGGGAGCCAGAACGAGAGGGCGAGACGTTGCTGAGTGAATTTGGACGAGGGAATACGTACGTCGGACAAGTCCGAAAAGTCTATCGAATGAGGGATAGGTTTTCGGGCATTTTTCCTCGTTTTTCCGTCTTCTCTTTGTTTTTTCTTTTCTTCTATTCTTTTGTGTTAAGAGTTTTGTTATTTTTTACTCTCGTTTGGACGTTTGTTGGGTGGAAAGAGAGAGAGTGTAGCTGGAGTATGGCTTACACTGGTGTCCAAAAGTATCCGAATGAAATTTAGCGCCCTGGAAAGGGCATTTCAGTTTGTGCAATCAAGTGGGAGCGCAGAGAAGTAGTATGGATCGCAGTAGATGAATCCACGGGGAGACTATGATTTCCGTGGACCCAAAATAAATCGAAAATGATCAATACTCTCATCTCCACGAGGTGGCTCCTGGGTGCCTAGTATCTCAGGTGCCTAGTACAAGGTTGTTGGTAGTAAGATAGTAAGGTTGGTGGGGGCAGCAAACGAGAGATGGGGGAAGGGGGGTCTGATACGCCACTAGTTCTCAGCTCGTTCTTCAGGACGGTGGCAGGAGAATTCCCAAGATGGAGTGAACGGCGGCGCCCACGGCTCGAGCGAGAAGAACTAGGTATTATTTCGGACTACTACAACTTATTTGGAGCTCAGGCCGATAAGGAACGGCAAAGCTTTGCCTGGTCCTTCAGGTTGGGGGTGGCGCTTAGGGTTAACATCCCTATCGCGTAACTCAAATACTTGCTCAGAGACAACCAACAGCCTCGGATACGGACGGATTACATGCTGACGACCTCCGCAATCGTCTAAAAGGAAACGAGTTCCGGATCTGCACCTGGAACGTTAGGTGCCCCAACAGACCAGGTTCAGCCGTATGAACATATGCCCAATATCCCAGCTATGACACCAACATCGTTCTAGGAGAAGCTGGGTAAAGAACGAGTCATAGGAAAGCACAGCAGATTTTTTGGCGGGACATAAGCGCGTAGTAGCAAGTACACGAGTCCCACACCTCAACATCCATAAGAGGACCTGGCGGTCCCCCGATCAATCGACAACCAATCAAATTGATTACATTTCGATCGACGTCAGACACTCCTCCAGCATCCTAGATGTCCGAACCTTTCGAGGAGCCAACATCGACTCGGATCATTACCTTGTTGCAGCCAAGGTACGGAAATTCTCGGAATCAACGGAGTCGAGTATGAACACCAACATTTAACGTCGGAAAGCTGCAATCGCAAGATACCCCCATGACCTTCGCCGATTACGTCTGCCTCAAGCTCTCTCAAGTCCCGATGCAATCTGCACAAACCATTGAACAGCAATGGAGTCGTTGTCAGAACGCCATCAGAGAGGCCGCCTCAGATGTACTCGGTTTCAAGCCACCACCTTCGAGAAACCCCTGGTTTGATGACGAGTGCAGACAGACCCATGTATAGAAACAGAATTCATACATGGCTACACTGCATCGACGGACGAGAGCTGCCCGCGAGCTCTATGAACAGAAAATGAGGGAGGAGCATGTGCTTCGGAGAACAAAAAGGAAGGAGGATCGAGGAGATGGAGAGATGTTACTGCAGGAAACCTTGGACTTGTTTCTTACCTCTCAACCTGATAAATACACTTTGAATGTATTATCTCCTCTAGGCTCGTCTGATCACTGTGTCATATCAGCTAAATTCCCATACTCACTCCACTCAGTTAAAGAAAAAGCTCCTAAAAGAATAATATGGGAATACAAGAAAGCTAATTGGTGCGGCCTTAACAACTTCTTTCGGAGCTTTAACTGGTCGTTGTGCTTCCTCGACAACGAGGTGGACGCCGCGGCTGATGTGATTACTAACATTATCAACACTGGCATAGGCAATTTTATCCCGTATAGGGTAAAAAGTCTAAGGCCGGTGGATAATGCGTGGTTTGACTGGAGCTGCAAAGAGGTTATCAGGTTGAGAGAGATAAGTTTTCGGAATTATAAGGCAAACACCACTGAGGAAAACCGAAAAAGGTATATGTATACAGGCCAGAAATGACTGCAACGCCCACATTCGACGAGCCAAATTTCTACAGGACCAACAACTGAGGCCTAAGATCCCATAATGTCCCAAAGGTAGCAGAGGCTGCTGGTCTTTCGTCAAAAACATCAAAAACTCCGTAACGTCGTCTATACCCATGCTCATTCACAATGAAATTCCAGCTGTCAAACCCTTAGACAAGGCTAATCTGCTTGCTGCCCACTTCGCAGTGAACTCGCAGCTCCCCAAATCATCCTTGTCACCGCCTGTTCTGGAGTACGTTAATTCCACCATGGGACAAATTCACTTCCGTACTCGTGCAGTTGCAAGGGTTCTTATAGAACTTGACATACACAAATCCGCTGGTGCTGATGGTATTTCCCCAATAATTCTGAAGAGGTGTTCTTCTACGCTGGCAAACCACTGCGTAAGCTTTTTCACCTTTCCTACTCTTCTGGGCTCTACCCGAGTAGGTGGAAAACAGCATTTGTCCAGCCCATTCCCAAAAAAGGCGAATCTTTTTCTCTCTCCGATTACCGATCCATTGCACTAACGTCCCTTCTTTCCAAGGTCATGGAAACGCTGATAATCGTCAGCTAATGAAATATCTCGAGTCGCGGAAACTCCTCAATGACCGGCAGTATGGTTTCCGCAGCAACAGATCCACTGGTGATGGTATATCTCACCGAGAAGTGGAATCGTTCGCTCCACCAGGCGGGTGAGAGCAAAGTAGTTGCACTTGATATTTCGAAAGCATTTGACAGGGCTTGGCATGAAGCTCTTTTGTCGAAAATGCGTGCTTTTGGGATCGATGAGTCTCTCTTTCAATGGATTAGAAACTACCTTTCGAATCGTTCAATTCAAGTTGTTTTGGACGGATTCAAGTCTGATATTCACTTTGTAAATGCTGGTGTTCCCCAGGGCTCCGTTTTGTCTCCGACACTCTTTCTCATTTTTATAAATGATCTCTTGTCTGTTACGTCTAATCCAATCCACTTCTTCGCTGACGACAGCACCCTCAGCTTTTCATATTCGTTCACATTTTTACGACCCTGCACTTCGGCTGTAAATAGTGAGCGTTCCGATATCGACAGCATCATCCAATTGGGTAAAGACAGTAGAGTGGAACTTAATGCTTCCAAAACACAATGCTGTCTTCTGTCGCTAAAGCGTAACACTGACACTGACCCAGTGCCATTATCCATGAATGGCAATTGTATCTCGGAAACCGAAAAGCTTTCCATCCTGGGTATGTGCATCAGTGACAACCTTTGTTGGAATGATCACATATTTAGTGTCGCCAAGAATGCCTAGGTTTCCTATACGATGCAAGAAATTCTTCACACACACCGATCTGGCTACAATTTATAAGGCGTTCGTTCGTCCTAAGTTCGAGTTCAACGCTCATGTCTGGTCTGGCGCATCTTAGACCACATTGCACCTACTAGATAGAATACAAAAACGCGCGATAAAACTGATAGGTGACCCCAGCATTACCAGACTCGCTGGAACATCGTAGGAATGTATCCTGCCTTTCATTGTTATATCGTTAGTTTCATCGTAAATGCTCTGATGAAATAGCCAGTTGCATTCCGCCCCTTCAAAACTTCTCCCGCGATACACGTCTCTCCCGGAATGCTCATGAATTCACTCTGAAGCCCGTTTTCGGTCGTACTGTCAAATATAGAAATTCTTTTCTCAACCGAACCACACGAATGTGGAACGTGCTACCTCGTTCGGTCTTCCCCCCTCAATACAATACGCAGACATTTAAGACCAATGTCAATAGGCAGCTCCTCTCCCTCTCCCGAGTTTTACCAAAAAGTAAAACGAACTTACCAAGGGTATATAGCCAGAGCAGAAGCCTGCAGGGATGAGCACGGACAACTAATAGTGGAGTCACAGTCAATGCTGATATTGTGTAAGGACCACTTCTGCAGACTTATAACGGCGATGATAGTCAAAAACCGCCGTCAGGCAGAGCGAACTAAAATTGTCATGAAAAGCTTCTCAAAATTCGCCGTTTGGAACCGGCAATAAACCGTAGGTCCCTTTCACCTATGGGAAAATTAAATCACACACAATATGGGTGATTGAGAGAAGCTCGACTTAGGTCCTTCATGGGCTATAACGGCAACATTCATACATATCTCTGATTGGAAGACGGACGCATATTTTCCTAACGAGAAGTGCAGTCGGATGTTTTCGTGCTCAAAGAAGACCCCAGCACCGGACCGCCGCCCAGTCCTGGAGCCATCCGTGAAAATGCGAAGACTATCCATTCCAGGTTTAGTATCCAGCCAGAGCCAATCCTGATGCCATGGAAACTCGACTGTGAAATTACAGCGCAGTAGGATAACGGGTGTCAATGCGTCAGAAGGCATGTCCATGAGACAGGCGCAGCAGGGAGCGGTTTTTGGCTATCTTTGTCTTCTGGCCAGTGCTTTGATCCCTCTGGGTTCCTACATCTGCCATTGCACTCCGATTTTCCACCGCCTCACCGGAGAGCAAGGGAGCATCACACACTCTCTTCCTAGCAAGGCAATCCTTGGCGGCGGTCTCCGTTTGCGGAGGCTTTTACCTTTTTCGGTTAGAGCTCCTGCTCCCTTCGGATGCTGCTCTGGGACAGCCTTGCCAGTTCGAGGACTGCTAGGACCCGTAACGACTTTGCGTTCAGAGTCTGCCTGTCAGCCCAGCCGCCTTTTTCGGCGCCAGCGCCCGCCCTGGCAATAACCTGAAAACTTCCGGCTCCGTCATTACGGGAACTGATCACGCTCTTACTGGGTGGTTGAACCTACCCAGTAAAAGGAAGAGAGTTGGAGGCGCATGCCGAATGTGCTGAAATACTTATGCCGACGCTTTCCACCCCGCGCTCCTTCGAGAGAGGGGTGGAGCTCAGAAAGGAGGGTCGGATCGATTTCGGTAGGAGATACCTCCGTCGACCTAACTCTCTTAACTGGTTCCCCAAGCGGTTTAGCCTCGACTATTTTGCCTTCGGCTTTGTCAGCCTCTGCGCAATTTTCGGACACGCCTCTTTCCTCTACTTTTTTGGCACCTAGCAGTGCATTCAGCAGTACATCCCAATTCTGTGGCGTGTTCCACCCTTGCGGTTTCCCGTGCCAAACTATCGTTGGTGTCGCCTCCACTGGATGCACCCCTAACAATTAGTCCGAACAATTGGTCAGACAGTGAGCCGCAGGAGTCGGTGTCGTTCCGGGCTGCCGGAGAGTTTAAAACAGCCCCGGCCGCGACCAAAGAGATCGCGATTGGATTTCTGCTGCTGCGGGTACCACCTGGAGTACACAAATCCTTTAGGTTGTCCAGTCATTTTTGGATCTTCGAGACTTAGTTCGAGGTCTATGACCTCTTATGCCTCCCGCCATGACGAAGCGCCCGAAGAAGGGAGGCCATCTCGCCTTAGTCAACTGCAGTATGTTGGCGGCATTTCAGTGACCTTTCATTAAGGAAAAAGTGTTGCTGGAAGATCTTCACGCAAAGGTAGAACAGGCACAAGAACGTCGTTTAATGGAAGCCTGTTAGTGGCAAGGCAGACATTGGTGCTTCCAATACAGCCCTTGTTGCCTTAATTAAGTTTTTTTGCTGTATGTTGGCAGCACGGTGTCTTTCAACTTTACACTTTAGTGTTCTATTTACTCCTGGTTGCATTTGACACCTCCTAACACACATTCCCATTTCTCGAATCATTCCCTCTAAATATAACGGTCTAAGAGTAAGCCTCCCCTGCAGTTGTTTGCAATTAAAAATGACAACATTTAGGCACTAGACCATAAACACTCGTCTAAAAGCAAATCATATTGCTCTGCCCGCAAACAACATCACAGCAAACCACACATGGTTGACTATGTGAGGTATGCTCGTAAAAGTTTTTAAGACTTCTGTGTAATTAAGGGCAGTACGAAGAGTAGGAAACATATTTCAGAAAGGCAGAATGAAGTCGTGGAGGAGAACGACAATGTGTTTTCGAATTTATTTGTTTTGGATGTTTTCCCACTAATGGATTGCTGGAATGGAGCTTTTTTTGTTTGGTGTTTTGTGCTATAAGCCAGCTGGTAAAACATGCTTAATTGGAAGCTAATAGTGTTGATAGCTTTCAAGTGACTTGCGATGGGGTTTGGCTTGCCTGACGATAGTCGGTTTTTATGCACAACTAATTCGAAACGAGTTTGGGATGTAATTACTTTGAATAAATATTCATGAAAGAATGTGAAGCTTGATTCGTCAAGGATCAAGATAAATGTCAAACGCTTAAGTGAGAAGAGTTGCATTTCTTTGATAAACTGGTCTTAGCGGTGGGTTCTCGTGTACTGAGACTGGTTCTTGGGTTGTAGACTGTCAATTTGTCAGTTCAGTAATCGATTTGAAGGCAAAATGCTAAATAGTGAAAGTGGTCGAAGGCGGACTTGTTTTTCTTAGGTTGATTGAATAGATTTAATGGAGCAGCCTTGTAGGTTAGGTTAGGTGAATGGGTGGCCTATTGACGAAAGGTCAAGGTTAACCTTTGACCCGTAAAAATCTAAAATATGTCCGTTGAGCTGAACCACTTAGAGATAGAGAGGACTCGATGGGGGTCACCTGATCACAAGCGTCTCCAGCTGTCACGGTCCTTGGCCAGCTGTTTCCAGCGCCGCACGCCAAGTTGGTTAAGGTCCCCTTCCACCTGCGTGCGCCACCGTAGATGCGGCCGTTCTCTGTCGCGCCTTCCTTTCGGGGTGGATTCGAAGACTCTTTGAGTCGGAGCTGTATTTTCCATGCGCTCTACATGGCCTAGCCACCTTAGACGTTGTATTCGTAGACGTCGTACCAGGCCGATAACGCTGTACAATCCGTACAGTTCTTCGTTAAATCTTCTCCTCTATACTCCGTTTGAACAAACGGGACCGTAGAGAGTGCGCAGAATTTTCCTTTCGATACGACCGAGGGTATCTTCATCCGGTCCAAGCCTCTGCGCCTTAAAGGAGGACTGGGATGAGAGAGAGAGGGCTCTACTTCTCAATTGCCTCTTGAGCCAAAGCAACAGGGTTGGCAAGAGCGATTCTGCGTTTTATCTCAGCGCTGGTGTTGTTGTCGCCGGTCATCAGTGAGCCAAGGTAGACGAATTCCTTGACCACTTCAAAGTTATATTCGCCCATGGTGACATTCTGGCCAATACGTCGGTGTTGACCGTCTCTTTTAGATGAAAGCAGATATTTGGCTTGCTCATTGACGGCTTGCTGTTACCGTCCTATCACGTCAATGCCGTCGACGTACGCAAGCAATTGCGTAGACTTGAAATAAATCGTACCTCTTGTGTTGGCCAGTGACTCTTGCATGACCTTTTCAAGCTCGATGTTGAAAAAGTTGCATGACAGCGCGTCACCTTGCCTAAATCCTTTCTTAATATCAAAGGTCTCGGTTTGCTCATTACCGACCTTAATGGAGCAGCCAGAATTCTCCATTGTCATCCTGCACAGTCGGGCGAGTTTGGAATTGATGTTAAAACTAAACATGGCTTTATATAGCTCATCTCTATACACGTTGTCATACGCAGGCTTGAAATCGACGAAAAGGTCTTGGTCTTCCTTGGTCTTCTGCCGTAGCGTAAATATTTGGTCTATTGTGGATTAACCTGGCCTGAAACCACATTGATAAGAGCCGATCTGGTTATCCATGAACGGTTTCAGGCATTCACACAATACGGCGGAGAAGATCTTTTATGCGATGTTAAAGAGACTTATTCCCCTATAGTTGGCGCAGTTATGGACCGGGCAAACGATGCTGAGATTCCATTCGTCGGGCATGCTTTCCTCCGACCATACCTTGCAAATGAGATGGCGCATGCACCTTACCAGCTCATCTCCAGCCGCCTTAAGAAGATCAGCAGACGGGCCGTCTGCGCCCGCGGCTTTATTAAACTTAAGTCCCGATATCGCTTTTTTGACTTCGTCTAGGTCGGGTGGACGGAATTCTCTTACATCGTGGTCCATTACGAACAATTCGTTCTGCCTGACAGCGGTATCTTGTCTGATCGCCATTATACAGTCTGCAGATGTGGTCTTTCCAAATCCTCAGCATCGACTGTGACTCTATTACCAGTTCTTCATTTTCATCCCTGCAGGCCACCGCTCCGGCTTTATAGCTATGGCATATTCGCTTTAGCTTATTGTAAAACTTCCGGGCGTTATTCCTGCAGAAGCATCTCTCCATCTCCTCGATCTCACGCTTCCCATGTTCTCTCTTCTTTCTTCTGAGAAGCGTGTGTTCCCTTCTTCTCTTCTGCTCATAGATCTCGCGAGCAGCTCTCGTCCGTCGTTGCAGCATGGCTTTATATGCCTCTTGTTTTGCTGCATGGGCTTATCGCATTGTTCACCGAACCAGTGGTTTCTAGGTGGTGGCGGATTGAAACCCAGCACCTCTGAGGCAGGGTCTCTGACGGCGCTCTGGCAATGCGCCCATTCCTGCTCTATTACTTGTGCAACTGTGGGCGGATTTTGAGAGAGCTGGGAGGAGACACGATCGGCAAAGATTCTGACAGTCTCTTGCGATTGTAGCTTTCCGACGTCAAACTTACGTTGTCCTACTCGACTCCATTGCATTCTTGATATCCTCATTCATACCTTGGCTAAAACAAGGTAGTGGTCCGAGTCGATGTTGGCCCCTCGGAAGGTTCGTACGTCGAGAATACAGGAGGAGTGTCTGGCGTCGATCGCAATGTGATCAATCTGGTTGGTGGTCGATTGATCAAAAGACCGCCAGGTACCCTTGTGGATGTTGAAATGGGGGAATCGCGTGCTTGCTACAAGGAGGTTACGCTCCGTTAAGGAATCGATTAGCCTAAGTCCGTTGTCGGATGTGGTGTCATGGAGGCTATGCTTTCCTATGATCGACTCAAATATGTCCTCCTTGCCCAGTTTTGCATTCAAATCTCCTAGGACTATTTTTGTGTCGTAGCTGGGGCATTGGGCATATGTTCTGTCTAGGAGATCGTAGTCGATCGTCCTTATCTTCCGTTGGGGCATGAGCACATATCAAGCTAATGTTTCCACATTTAGCTTTGATACGGATTGTTATAAGTCGTTCGCTTACATCCCGGAAGCCTAATACTTTTTGTCGGAGTCTTCCACCAATAACGAATCCGCACCCGAATACGCGCTGTTTGTTCTCCTTATAGCTGTTCCCGTAGTAGATGTCGCAGTTTTTCATCCGTCTTTTGCCGGCTTTATAGCAGTTGAGGGTTTGCTCCAATTGATCGCCTGCACCCGGTCTGTTAAGAGACCTCACATTCCAGGTGCAGACTCTCAAGTCCTTTAGTCGTTTGCAGGGGTCGTCAGCTTTGTATCCGTCCGTACCTGAGGCTTGTGGTTCAAGGAACCGGAACAAGTGGGTTCTTACGTGATAGGGATGTTACTCCTAAGCACAACCACCAACCTGGAGGGCCAGGTTCCTCATTCACCAAGAACAAGGGGTTGGGTCGCTGCACACATTGGTTCACTACCTGGCGGGTGCCAGGGCAGCTATCCAGGGGAGGCCACGCGGAGGCTGTGTGTCAACTTGGATTGAGCAGGGACAGAGACCGAAGCTGGCGTTTGCCATTATTGTATTAAGGGCAATAAAATCGCCGACCAGCTCGCCGAGAAAGGTTCCAACGACGAATACATAGGGTTTTTGCCATCTTAGAAAGCGTGTCCTTCTCGGTGAAATTATGACTCCAGATGGGATTATCTCGGCTCCTACGAGAGACATTCTCAACTTCATTAAGGAAGTGGAGAAGCTCCTTGTCTAATTGGCTAGTAGGCACAATAGATCTGAAAAGGTCGCAGTGCCTCGACCTTTCCTGCCGAGAGGCTTGCTGACAGGACAGGACAACCCCGCTTGGGTTATGGGGAGGAGATCCCACAACTCAATTGGAATTCGGTATTTCTATGATCTGACGGCGTAACATCTTGTGAGACTCTCAACACTCAAACTTACTTAAAATGCAAGCGAAGTGATGAAGCAAAAGCCAATATGACGCAAGAGATAAACTGATGGTGGCCTTGCTGAGCCGAATTACTTACCACAGACCAGAGCTCTAAATGTTGACAAATTCAACTTGTCAAGCTTTAGATTGCTACTAGTAGATCTCAGTAAAATGGTACGGAAGACTGACCAAGACTTGACTGAATGACCTCTTCCGAGCCTACCTAATGTGCTCTATGACTGATTTGGGTTCTCCTGTTCAAATATTGCACCACCAGTCAGAGTCGTTTGCATCAAGGACCTTAATCAGTATGGTAAGGAACAACTTGCTTGCAAGAGTTGTTTAGTACAGGCTAGTCGAAGACCGATTGCATCCGGTTGGAACCGGTATTCGGAATCAGTCTTTTCCCATAACTCTATCCGGTCTATGCAATCCCAAAGACTAATGGACTTCCTTGACCAAACCGCTCTATTAACGCCATCACGTCACTTAATGCTGCGATAATCCTGTTCCATGCGCCATTAATCAAACAATTGCCCCAGCAACATGTTGCATGGAGGCTTGCCTCGGTCACCCATCCACATCAGAATCTCTCCAGCGACTAGTTTGGTCTCTCCACCCTCACACCCATCGAATGAGTGTAAAGCAAAATACAAAAAAGTGAACTCAGTCTCACTCCAGCATCCACACAGGCAGCTACTCTCTGAGCGAAGAGAGAACGACACTCTTGTTGCTCGTGCTTCTCAGCATGTTTACGAAAAAAGTAAAAGGGAAATGAAACCAGGGTTGCCATGGTATCTCACAGTTAAAATAAATTTAATTCAATTCCCCTATCGTGATTAGGGGAACGGGGCGAACAGTGCAACTTGGCATATCGTGCGTGTAGAAAGCTAAAAAAAAAAATGTAAACCAACACCTCGGTTAACAGTCCGACATGGTACACCGGCGACGCTTGACAGTCCTCTTGGGGCACGGCTGTCCGCCGTTCTTTGGCTCGCTGATCACATATCGGAATCGCTCGGAGTAGCCCAGGCCGCAACGGACATTGCAATCAGACCAGTTCGACCATTCCGACATGACGCAGTCCTGAGCAATGTCCAAGTTGGCAGATTGCTTCGGGATGACTTGCTTCGAGTAAATTGGAGGAGATTGAGTAGTAGCTCGTTGGTAGACATCTTGAGTCGGACCTGGGGTTGTAATCTGGCTTAGAGGAGAGTACGCAAGTGAGAAATGGGCTTACCAATGTATTTACACGTGTTCATGCAGTCATTTTCGCTGAGGAAATTGTTCCGATTACCGCGACATCCGCCGTATGTGAAGGCCTCACAGCGTCCGGTGTTTGGAATGAAGGCATACCTCGTGTAAGCACCACGACACGGTCCCGAGTCGGGACGTTCACGACAAATTTCTAGTAAAATACAAAATACAGTCGGGAGTAGTAAAACAAACCTCGCTTTCAGGTACCTTTGGCCACGTCATAGTTGATCGTACATTCCTGATTCACTGAGCACTCCTTCTGCTGATGCAACTCAATGCGGGAAGAGCAATTGGCCTTGATGTCCTCTTCGACCAAAAGCAGACGTGTACGAATCGTAACCCCACGACCGCATGTTGCCGTACATGGACTCCAATCACTCCATTGCGTTGTGGGGCACATCGGATCGGGCAATTCGACTTGTTGGAACGAACATTCTGGCTTCATGCATTTTTGCTTCTCGACAATACTGATGTGGGGGCAACGTTTGCGTCCCAGATGATTCAAGAAATTCCTCGTTCGCATAGTGATTCCGATACCACAGGTCGCCGAGCAGTCAGACCATTCAGACCAGGGAGTGGTTTTACAGACACCCAGACCTTCGCCATCGTCGCCGACTAACGATTGGCTTTTGGCCAAGTTCTCGCCCTCGTCATCGTCATCGTTTTGCCCCCTGGAAGTTAGAAACTGCTGGTTTCTGATCGTATGAGACTTGGCGCTGATACTTACCCACATTCAGGGATGGCAGCGGCGCACATCTCCTTGGACACCAATTGACGCGAGCATTTAACCTGTTTTGCCTTCTCTGGATTGAAGTATTCCCTGGTACGCATCCGGATACCCTTCCCACAACTGACCGAACACGGAGACCACGCGGAATAATCGGTAACACGGCATTCATCTGCAAATAAATGGTTGTGTCATAGCTCACGCTTTGTGATGATTACTCACATCTAGTGTCCTGATCTTGGGACTCATCTGAAACGTCCAGCTGAAGAGCTTGCAAGAAATCATCGTCACAATTCCTCGAGATCACTTTCTCCCGCCTTAGGTACAGCTTGGCCAATGGAATCATTGCCCTTGAATTCGGGTTATAGAACGGTGCTCTCGGGTCCTCGGGATACATTGTCGTGATGCGGTACATCTTTTCGCGCGGTATGGTCTCGGCATTGGGTGACATGTAACTGATTCCACTGTCGGTGCCAGCATCCCAAGGGAAGAGGTCGAAATCCATGGATTCCTTCCACGAGCAATCTTCGGTGCATAGGTCGTAGCCACTGATTCCAACCACCCAATCGGGAGAAGGTCCTGTGTATGAGACAAATGCATGAGGAGCTGTTGCAAATCTTATTGGAATTGTCTTACCAAACATGGAAACCAGCGAGACTTTGTGATGTTTCCTATCCACCCGGAAGTTCGACGAGGTATTTTGGTTCACACTGGGATACCACAGACCGGCGGCTTTGATCAGAGTCCTCAACCTTGGACCCTTGGTTCGTAGTTCAGCCTCAAGCGCGGTTGGTGATCCGAATTCAGCCAGTGACCGAAATGCATCGGTGGCAATGTGATTCTCTCCCCAGAAGGAGAAATTCGACTCATGTGATGCTCCGACGACGTCCGAGAAGTGGGTGAGCCACACAGCAAATGGATAATCCTTCGGGTGCGTCTCATTCGACCAGATTCCCTCGAAGACGAACTAAAACAACGTCGTCAGCAACGGTGTGAAGGACTAGAAATTCGATACTTACACTATACTTGGCCTCATCACATGCGCAGCATTCCTTCTTGACCGTATTGGCGTCGGGCTTTTTCTCACAGATCACCTGTGACAACTGACCATCGTCCGAGAACCAAGCATGCGGACCTTCGTAGACCATAGCCGAGATGGCGACACAACCTGAACCCGCTTCTGGTGCCACCCACATCACTTGGATCTCAGTTTTCGGAAGATCATCCGCCTCGGATACTGTGTTGATGCATTTCTCATTGAACTTAGTCAGAGCGTCACTGAAGAGTTGGAAACGACCGACACGTTTCGGGCTATCCACTGTTGGTAGTCGTAAGCCATTCGACGCTTCGGCGGTGATTTTGAAGTGGGTAAAGTGCTGGACCTTTGTATGCGTGCGAGCTCCATGGAGCACAACTGAAGGGTACATGAGATGGAATGTATTCTAGAAACTAACTCAACCAACCCGTAGTCAAACAAGTCAAGTCAAACAGAGAGTAGAACACCAGTTTACTCCCTTGAGCATCACTGATAATGCCAATCCAGAGTGTCATCGAGGTTATCATCAGCGACGATAACGACGAGAGCAAAACCACTCTGTCCTTGTGTCTATTATACTCACCGTTGTACGTTCGTCCAGGCACATATCCAATGGGTCCGTCGGCGACAATTAGTTTGTATCCATTGTCACCTCGCGTTCGTCTACCATGTGGCAAATGACTCGGTGCACGAGGACATGCGGCTATTAAACTAATTAAACCGCACGCCACGAGAACAATTACTAGATTCCGCGTATCCATCATCATCAGTTGATTCGTTCTTTCGAATTAAAACTGCCCGATGACACAATGGTGCATAGTAGTATCCACTTCACCCTCAAAAGTCGCTACTGTACTGTTCTGTGGCACGATAAAGCGTTGATCTTTTCAACTTTGACCAGAAAAAGGACCGAATCTCTCGAGAACGATTGTCTGCGCGCTGATCTGTCGTCTATCTGTTGTCTAATTGGCAACGATCGTTTGTCGACTGAAGAATCTTCGGCGAGAGTGTATCGCAGTTGAGTTGGTCGTTTTCGATGATACGATGAAGCCAATGCTTCGTTCATTTCCACTCGACTCATGCACGCGATGATGGCTTTGTAATGATCAACTGAAACCAAATAGTATTTCCTCCCGACCTCTCTTCTGTGTTTATGTTTCCGTTGCGCGGCATTGTATCTCGTACGTATGTGCATATGGGATAGAAAGTGCTCCATGGTGGTCGGATTGGGAGCGCGTTTCTTCACATAGATGACTCGTGGATGATTGAATTGCTTGTGTTTTCAACAAAGAATAAACGATAGTCCTCACTTGCTAGCTTGGCTTTACCGTTATTTTAAAACACTTTTTTTTTTAACAAATTCATTAATTTATGTCAAAACGAACTTACCCAGCACCTGGCATTTGATGCAGTATCACATCGTGATCGTGTCACAAAACACCTGTCATCTGCATCGGAAATGGTTCAAGTCTGTGCTTACTTCCGTAGCGGAGCTCTGTTGCTTTGAGATTTCTTTTTTCCTCTTTTTAACGAAATGTAAGGGGAAAAAGTGTCTTCTAGTCCGTTGGAAGGCAAACTATATTCGTAAAAAAGTAAAACAAAACACTTACGGGACAAATAGCAACAGCAATTGTCAGTTAACGACTTCAGCCCAAAAAGTCAGTTAAAATTTAAATTTTTGAATCATAGGAGGATTGAAAGGTCAACGATATTGCCAGAAGTCGAGCTTGCCTAGCTAATAACGGCGAGCATAAGTGCCAGGAAAGGGCTAAACAACAAAGTAGATTATGAGATCATCGGAGATATCATAGCCTAGCGTCACGGCGTGATTCGGAACGAAGGCAAGCCTCGGTGAATTCAGTTTTCCAAACCTGTTTAGAGAGGTCTCGAACACTTGCTCTAAGCTCTTGCTCTTTCAAGTAGTACAAGGGTTAAGTACAGCTCCTAGCATATCTTACCTGTATGAGAATGCGACATCCCTTTCACATGCGCTACACGATATATTGGTCGTTGTGTTTCCTCGACAACGACTTTGACGTCGTCACTGAAATATGAACGCAAATGTCCAGCCAAAGAAACCGATACTTATCCTCAACGAATATACTAGAATATTCAGCAGAGGTACACCACAGGGTGAAGTACTCTCCCCTCTCCTCTGGAACGTGGTTATCAATGAACTACTACTGTTGCTAGAACAGGAAGGGTACGCTGTGACCGTCTATGCGGGTGACATTGTCACAGAAAATGTTCCCAGCACTCTAAGCGATCTGATACAGGGTGCATTACATACAGTAGAAGCCTGGACGCAGTACTGTGAGCTTGGGGTCAACCCCAAGAAGACCGATCCAGTACTGTTTACTAACATATATAAAATTCCACCCCTCAACCCATTCTTGACCGCATCAAGAAAGCAACTGTTGCCCTCTACAGTTGCAAAAAAGTGGTGGGCAAGAATTGCACTGGCTCTACACGGCGGTCACAAGGCCCATCCTCCTGTATGGCGTCGTAGTCTGGTGGACTGCTCTGGACAAGGCAGTCAATCGAAACCTTCAGGGGAAAGTACAAAGATCGGCCAGCTTATACATAAGCGGAGCGATCAGATCAACCCCCACGGAGGCCCCAAACATTCTGTTACACCTTCCACCACTGAACCTTTTCAGCAAACAAATTGCTGCCTGCGCGGCCCTGAGGATGAGGAGCATAATAGAATGGCCCACATCACAAAAAGGCCACGCAACCATTCTAAAACACTTCGAAGTACCCATGGACACAGACTATATCATCCCGCAAAACGTGTTCACTAGGAACTTCGAAGTTGTTTTTCCATCCAGGGAGGAATGGGCTGAAGGGAAAGTCATACCAAAGGACTCGATCTCCCGCTATACCGATGGCTCTATGATGGAGTCGGGTGTAGGCAGTGGAGTCTTCTCCAAGGAGCTTAACCTCAGCCTATCCTTAAGACTCCCAAATTACTGCAGTGTGTATCAGGCTGAAATAACAGCGATAACGGAGGCCCTTGCATGGCTCAGGATCAATGTAATATCCGCCAAGGATATTATCATTTGCACGGACAGCCAATCTGGGATAAAATCCCTGGTAGCGGTAACCCACAAATCAAAGACATCTCTTAACTGTCGCCTATCTCTAGATGAGATGGCTGAGCAGTTCAACATTAAAGTATTGTGAGTTCCCGGGCATAGGGATACTCCAGGAAACTGCGCGGCCGACGAACTCGCAAAGTTAGGGTCTAGCACACTCAGCCTACCTACCCTCGGGTACCTAGAAACACCAATAAGTACGGTAAAGCATATGATAAAACTCCAAACCACTAAGGCGACCAACCTCTAATGGAATGAGAGTAATATCGGCTTTATCACCAAACAACTCTGGCCTAAATTAAACCTAGGACGAACCAGGGGCCTAATGGCAACCAAAAGGGCAACCTTAAGTACTCTGGTGGGTGTCATTACAGGTCACTGCATCATTGGGAAACACGCCGCCAGACTAGGACTACCCTCCAAAGACTTCTTTCGCGGCTGCATGGACGAGGAGGAGGAGGAATCAATACATCACCTCCTCTGCTCATGCCCCTCTTTTGCGAATCGCAGGAGGATCTACCTCGGCGCGCCCTTCTATGATAATTTGAGTGAGCTAGCTCAACTCCATCGCTTCATCAGAAGCATCGGTTGGTTCTCTGGTAGCGGATCTGTGTAACACGATCCATTTGGTATCACAATGGGCCGACTTCGGCCTACGTGTGGCTTATGCCGACCACATTAACCTAACCTATCCTCAACGAAAGCTAACCTTTTTGCTGCCGACTTGATGGCTATCATATCTAAATCTGTTATGCTCCTCCGAGCCTTACTATAGAGGACTTTGATAGCCTCCTTAGCAGGTTGGCAATGGATGCCAGAGGACGGAGTCTGGTCTTCATAACTGGGTACTTTGACGCTTGGTCCAGAGAATGGGGCTGTTCAAGGACAAACATTTGGAGATGCAATCTACTGGAAGCCTTAATGGTCCTCGACGTAGTGCTCTTAAACAGCGGTAAGGAGCACACATTTTGCAGAAATGGGGTGTGTTCGATAGTCGACCTTACTTTTGTAAGCAGCAGCCTTGCTCGGAAAACAACATGGAAGGCCAGTCCCCACTATACCCACAGTGACCACCAAGCCATACTGTGTGAAATCCCAAAGGAAGAAAGGCAACAAACCGGGGTGGAAGACAAATTCATTCGACGAAGAGGCCTTCGCCCTTATGATTGCGGATGCTGCTTTGATGGGTACTGCCAACGAGAAGTCTACACAACTGACTACCTAAATCGCAACGGCATGCGACGCATCCATGAGAAGAAGACCACCAAATACACGCTACTCATCAGTTTACTGGGGGAATGAGGACATTGCGCTGCTACCCGCTAAATGTCACCGCACAAGGAGAAAGTACCAGCGCAGCAGAGGAAGGGACAGCACCATCGATACAAAGCAGCGCGAAAAGAGCTAGCAATGGCAATTGTCATGAGTAAACCTCGGAGCTTCCGCGGGTTAAATGAAGATCCCTAGGGGAGAGCGTACCAAGTGGTGGTGAAAAAACTGAAAGTTTTTCGAGCACCATCTCACACACGTACAGATGTGTTGGAACAAATAGTCGAATGTCTATTCCCCCGGCAGCCGAAAATTCGATTGGACAATGAGTCGCCTACAGCAGCCCAGCAATTTCCTAGGATAACTCCACAAGAGATCCTTGAGGCATGTAAAGTGTTCGGAAACAAAAAAGACTCTGGACCAGATGGGAACCCCAATGTCGATCTGAAAGCGGCGATTAAAACCAGAATGGATCTATGTGTTGACATCTACAATGCCTGCCTGAGTGAGGAAGCTTTTCCTGAACAATGGAAGAAACAGAGGCTCGTGCTGCTACCCAAGGGGGGTAATCTCGCGGGCCATGCATCAGCTTACCGCCCGCTTTGTATGTTGAACACGGCCGAAAAAATTCTGGAGCGCATCATGAGCAACAAATTGGAAGCTGCGATTGAAAAAACAGGCGGACTATCAGCACGCCAGTATGGCTTCCGAAAAGCATGCTCGACAGTGGATGCCAATAGAGAAGTAGTCCACACTGCGAAAAGGGCCATAGAAGGAAGACGATGGAGGAGAGGGGCAAAGCAGTACTGTTGCGTCATAACACTGGATGTTAAAAACGGACGTCAAATATCTTGGCGTTATGATAGACTCAAGACTTACATTTAAAGAACACCTGGAGTATGTAAGCAACAAATCCTCTCGTGTGAGTACCTGCATTGCACGGATCATGTCGAATTTAGGGGGGCCAAGATACAGCCGTAGACTACTTTTAGCTAATGTAGTCACATCCGCAGTGCTTTATGGATCGCCAGTTTAGGCCGGAGCTATGAAGGTGACTTCATCCAAAAAAAAGGATTTCAGCAGTAAACCGATTATGTGCGCTAAGAGTAAGTAGTGCTTATCGCACTACATCGGAACACGCGGCCTGCGTCATAGCAGGCAGATTACCTATTGATATATTGATATAGTCGCGAAAGAACTGCAGGAAAAGCTTGTAGCGAATAGACAGGAGGAACGGCTAACCCATGTTGAAGCAAACACAAGAGGAAGAAGTAGAAGCCTAGTTGAGTGGCAACAACGCTGAAACCCCTCAACTATGGGCCATTAGACTTATCGCCTTATCCCAAGCATAGAGACTTGGATGAACCGCAGACATGGTGATATAAACTACTCCCTCACGCAACTGCTTACGGAACATGGTTGCTTCGTCATACCTGTACAAGTTCAGGAAGGTCGACTCCCCCACGTGCCCAACGTGCAGCAATATCCCTGAAGACCCGGAGCACGTATACTTCCACTGCCCACGATTCCAATAACACAGGGAAGCATTACAAGGCGTACTGGGTGAAACACCAACCCCAGAGAACTTAGTACACCATATTCTAGAAACGGGCGGTATGGTCTCCGCAGCTACAGATCAACGGGTGATGTGATGGCATATCATACCGAAAAGTTAAGTCCCTCGCTTCACCAAGCAAAATAGTTCCACTGGATATTTCGAAAGCATTTGACAGGGTTTGGCATGAAGTCGAAAATACGTGCTTTCTGGGTCGATGAGCCTTTTCTAAAATGAATTAGAAATTACCTTCCGAATGGTTCAATTCAAGTCGTTTTGGTCGGAATCAAATCTGACATCCATCTCTTAAATGCTGGTGTTCCCCAAGGCTCCGTCTTGTCTCCGAAACTCTTTCTGATTTTTGTAAACGATTTCTCGTCTGTTACATCTAATCCAACCCATTTCTTCGCTGACGACAGTACCCTCAGCTTCTCATATTCGTTCACTATCTTACGACCCTGCTCATTAAAATCCTATATCGAGAGCAATTGAATGTTGTCTTCTGTCGTCTAAGCGAACCAGACTCGCAGCCATTACCCATGAATGTCATTTGCATCTTAGAAATCGAAAAGCTGTCTATCCTAGGTTTGTGTGTCACTGGCAATCTTAGTTGGAACGACCATATATTCGGTATTGCCAAGAATGGTTCTACAATATACAAGGCGCCCATGTCTGGTTTGGTGCACCTAAGACCTCATTGTACCTGTTAGACTGAATTCAAAACCTCGCGATAAAACCAATAGAAGATCCCAATATCACCAAGTCATTAGATTCGCTAGAGCATCGCAGCAATGTCTTTTGCCTTTCCCTTCCATAGAAACTTTCCTTCGATACTTCCATAGAAAATGCTCTGAAGCGATAACCAGTTGCATTCCGCCGCTTTAACAATTTTTTGCTGAGCAATATACCCTAAAGTCCACGTTCGGAATTTAGCAGTTAAGGTCAACGTCCATCGTTATTTTTTCTTGCTAAGCTTGCTCTCAAGCCTGAGTTGTCCTGGCTCTGTGACCGGGCGCTATATTGCTTGAAGGTCCAGTGTCTTTTTTATTACAACCTTCCAATACAAAGTCTAAGATGGCTAGGCCATGTAGAGCGAATAGACAGCACAGCCCCGGCCCGAAGAATATTCGACTCCAACTCAAAAGGACGACGTTCCCGAGGATGACCGAATTTGAGTTGACGCACATAGATAGAAAGAGACCTTAACCAACTGGGCACACGACACTGGAAACAGCTGGCAAAGGATCGTGCTAGCTGGAAAGGCTTGTTGGGTGATGCTCAGGTTCACCACGAGCGCCACCTAGTCACTAGTAGATGGTCTTATCACATAGAAAATAGTTTTTTCTGTTTTTACGAAAATGCTTGTAGACGTCTGTTTCCAATGGCTGTCACAACAATACTATTTGACAGATCAGTCAGAAAATGAAGGTGTGCTCGTTTGAAAGGTGCTTTTTGACAAGCAAATTGTTAGGTTTAAGGGGGTGGTGCCATTTGGTTTAGTTTTCAAGTATTTATTAGCCTGTCCTCCTGGACGTACATATAGCTCCGGAGTATCCTGCAAAGGTGCGGCGAAAAGATTGAATTTGCAGGACAACATAAAGCGATTGTTTTCACCTTATCTTACCTATTCAGGCCAGCAGCTCATAGAGGGTCTGGGCGTGAGTCTTCATCCTTGGCGGTCCCAAACACGCTGTTTCCAGTCGGAAAGACCAAGTTGTCTTACGTCCACGATCGCTTAGGCTTTATACCGGAGATTCGGTCTTCTGCTTTTTCTCGAACCAGAAGGCTTCGATTCGAAAACCCTCATAGCTGGGACGTTGTAGTTGACGGATTTTTGATTTCCGGACTATATCCAAATCTTTGCAGAGCTCATAGAGTTTGCGGTTATGTCTTCGCCTCCATTGGCCTTCCTCGCAGACAGGACCGAATATCCGTCGCAGAATTTTTCTTTCGAAGGAGCCAAGGATCAGCTCTTCTGTCCTGCTTATCGTACTGCCTTCGGCTCCATATAGCAGGGCTGGCAGGATAAGTCTTGTGGAACATAACCTTGATTCTTTGGGACAGAAGTTTGAACCCTACCTGTTTTGACAAGCCGAAGTGGCAGCCGTTGCCCAGGATGATTCTGCGCCTGACATCAACTATGATGTCATTCGTGGAGCTTATGTTTGTCCCGAGATATATGAACTACTTCACCACCTCCAAATTCCAGCTACAATCGTTACTTTATGTCCTAAGTGAGGGGTGACGGACCGCTTTTTTCTTATTGAAGTGAAGACCAGCTCGTTTCGCTTGATCTTCAATCGCCGTGAAAGCTTCCACAATGATGTTGTGGAATTCGCGACAATATCAATATCGTCTGCATGCCCGGAACTGGACCGATTTGAGGAAGATGGTGCCTTTCGTGTTGATGTTGGCCCGCCGCTCTATTTGCCCCATTTCCTTGCCGAAATCCGGTGCAGGTTTCAAAAGGCTCAGAGGTTCTAGAGCCGAACTGCACGGTGCACTAAGTGTCTGTTAATGAGGCTCGACACATCCAGATCAGTATTCCCGGGATTCCGAATTCGGCCGTCGCGTTAAATAAGACTTTGCGATGAATGCTGTCATATGCGGCTTGAAGAGGTGATGGGTATCGATTTGAAACTCGCTGGCCTTCTCGCGATTTTGTTCCTGGACTCTTCGATATCCTTGAGCTGTGGAAGGTATTTTTTTCCCTCCCTCCCTCTAATTCGGTAGTCCTCCTTTGCAGCATATTTTGTTACGTCTCGCCGGTCTCTCGCTTTTATATTCACACTCACCATCATACCACGGGTGTCTTGTCGGTGGTGACGCGTAGCTGAGCGGCAATGGAGCCTTATATTGTTGTCGCCTGTGTACGGAGTAGTCATACTTGCGAGTCATCCGCTCAGTTGCTCTCTGTAGTTTGTGGCGATCTCTTGAGGCGCTCAGGCTTCCAATGTCGAACCTCCTCACTGTGGGCTGGTGCAGCTTTCTGGCAGCTTTGGACAGTCGAGCTCTGAATCTTGCTGCTACGAGGAAGGGGCCAGAGTCGACGTTTGCCCCACTAAGTTCGCACATCCAGGATGTTTGACGCATCTCTTGCGTCTATGACCACATGGTCAATTTGATTGGTAGTTCGACCATCAGGAGATCGCCAGGTTGCTATGTGAGAAAATCTTGTGCTACTTATGACCTTATTACGAGTTGCCGCAAAGTCCGTAAGTCGTTGTCTGTTGTCGTATCGTGGAGGCTGTGCTTTCCGACTATTCGGCCAAAGATGTTCTCCTTACTGATTTTGGCGTTGAAGTCCCCGAGTACGCACTCCGGACAAACTCCGTAGGTGTCGTCCAAGACGTCGTAGAAATCCTCTTTGATGGGTTCTTCAGCATCGTCGGCAGGCGCGGATTCCTTTTTCCCCACGACGAATCCGCATTCCAATAAGTGCAGCCTTTTGTAACATCTGTAATGAATGTCGCACTCTTTCTTTCTTAGCATTCCTTGTCATATCCAGCTGACTTCATGGATCGCAGTTATATCCGCCTTATACTGCTTGAGGGTATTTTCTAGATGATGATGTAGAGAGTTTTCACATTCCAGGACCTGGCCTTGTGTCCGAAGTCATAGTCATTCGTAACAGATATTTTCACATAGGCGGGCTGTTCTTCTTCTTCTTAGTGGGCGCTACAGTTCGGGGTGAACCTGGGCCTCAACCAACATGCCCCTCCATCTCGCACGATATTTCGCTAGCCTTTTCCATTGCCGCACACCCAGTTGGCTGAGGTCCCCTTCCACCTGTGTGCGCCATCTTAAGGGCGGCCGTCCTCTGCTTCTTCGTCCCTCGGGGTTGGATTCATAGACTCTCCGGGCTGGAGCTGTGGTGTCCATTCGCTCTACATGGCCCAGCCATCTTAGGCGTTGAATCCGTAGACGCCTGACTAGGCTCATGTCGCTGTACAGCGCGTAAAGTTCGTGGTTGAATCTTCTCCTCCATCCCCCGTCTGCGTTTATAGGCCCAAAAATCACCCGCAAAATCTTTCTCTCGAGCCGACCAAGGGCCTCCTAATCCGCTTTTGATAGTGTCCATGCTTCTGCGCCGTACAGCAGGACCGGGATGATAAGGGTGTTATATAGAGTCAACTTTGTCGTTCGGGAGAGGGCTCTATTACTCAGTTGCCTCCTGAGCCCAAAGAAACAGAGTGATTCTGCGTTTGATTTCGGAACTGATGTCGTTGTTCCAGGTCACTGCGGAGCCAAGGTAGACGAAGTCCTTAACTACCTCGAAATTATATCTGCCAATGTGTGCGCCCTGGCCAAGACGCCGGTGGTTCGTGTCCTTTTTCGACGACAGCATTTATTTCGTTTAGCCCCCATTTACCGTCAGTCCCATTTTAATCGCTTCCGTCTCAATGCTCGTAAAGGCCTCAATGACATCTCGCTGACTTCGTCCAATTATGTCAATGTCATCGGGATATGCGAGCGGTTGTACGAACTCGTATTCACCAGTGCGATTTGCACGATTCTTTCAAGGACGATGTTGAAAAAGTCACACGATAGCGTGTCGCCCTGTCTAAGAGAGTTCTCCAATGCCATCCTGCACAATCTGACGAGTTTGGCATGGATGTCAAAACTAGACATGGCGTTGTATAGCTCGTCTCTATTTATACTATCGTATGCAGCCTTAAAGTCGACAAACAGGTGGTGGGTGTCGATCTGGAACTCGTTTGTTTTTCCCAGGATCTGCCGCAGTGTAAATAACTGATCTAAAGTGGACTTCCTGGGCCTGAAACCACACTGATATGGACCAATCAGTTTATTAACGAACGGTTTCAAGCGTTCACACAAAACAGCAGAGAAGATTTTTTAAGCGATGTTCAGAAGACTTATTCCTCTGTAGTTGGCGCAGACAAAGAGGTCTCCTTTCTTGTGGATCGGGCAAACGATACTAAGATTCCCTACATCGGGCATGCATTCCTCTGACCATATCTTACAGATGAGCTGGTGCATACTCTCAATCAGATCATCTCCAAGCTTAGAAAAAGCATTCCTAACTTCGTCCAGGTCAGGGAGACGGAATTCTCTGCTATCATCGTTGGCTGTGAAAGGGTTATTCTGCCTGATGGCGGGATCTGTTGCGTCATCGTCGTTATACAGTCTGCAGAAGTAGTCTTTCCAGATTCGTAGTACCGACTGTGAATCCACTACTAGGTTGCCATTTTCGTCCCTGAAGGCTTCCGTTCTGGCCTTATATCCCTGTCATGTTTGTTTTATTCTTTGATAAAACCTCCGAACGTCATTCCTGCTATAGCATCTCTCCATTTCTTCGATCCCAAGCTTCTCATGAAGCTTATGCTCCTCCCTCGTCCTTCTATGCAGCGCCTCTTGATAGGCTTGCTGCTTGGGTGCGTGTGCCCTCCTACACTCGTCGTCAAGCCATGCGTTTCTTGCTGGTGGCGGTTTGAAACCCAGTGCCTCAGAAGCAGCACTCTCTTAGGCTTGATGAAAACGGGTCCATTGGTGTTGTACGATCTGAGTAGGTGTTGGAGGGTTTTCCGAGAGCTTGAGGGAGACGCAATTGGCACAGGCTCTGGCGATCTCTTGCGATTGTAGCATTGCGACGTTGTATGCTGCTGGCCTTACTCGATTTTTCTTGGCCAGGCATATTCGCAGTTGCAACCTGGCTGCCACAAGATAGTGATCCGAGTCGATGTTGGCTCTTCTAAAAGTTCGTACATCCAGAATATGGGATGCGTGCCTGCCATCAATCACAATGTGGTCAATCTGGTTGACGATTGATTGATCCGAAGAAAGCCAAGTCCCTTTGTGGATGTTGGGATGTGGGAAAGGCGTGCTAGAACTAGAAGATTTCGCCCCTTTGCGAGGTCTATCAGCTTAAATCTATTTTCGGATGTGGTGTTGTGTAGGCTGTGCTTGCCAATAACCCTATCAAAGGCGACTTCCTTGCCCAGTTTCGAGTTAAAGTTTCCCAGTACGATTTTAACCTCGTAACTGGGACATTGGGCGTATGTCCTATCTAGGAGGTCGTAGAAGTCGTCTTTTCTAGCGTTATCCTTGTTCTCGGTAGGGGCGTGAGCTCAAATTAGGCGGATGTTTGCGAATTTAGCCTTGATGCGGATTGTCATGGGGCGTTCGCTTACATGCCGGAAGCTCAAGACTTTTTGCCTAAGTCTACATTTAAAAACAAATCCGCATCCGAATAAGCGTTGTCTTCTCTCCTTGTAGCAGTCGCCGTAGTAGATATCACAGTTTCTCACCCTCTTTTTGCCCGGTCCATCCCATCGTACTTCCTGGATTGCGGTAATATCTGCCTTATAACAGTCTAGGGCCTCCGCAAGGGACATTACATTCCACGTACAAAGCCGTGTTGTTTCCTGGGTTGTCATAAGTTGATCCGTCCATTTTCTTATATCCGAGACTTTTTCGGTTTTTGGCTTGTTGGCTTTTTCCAGGTAAGGCTTGCCGGGCCATAGCCTAACCGACACTTACCCTGTTTTGTGGCGCTGGAAACTCGCATTCGCCCTTTTCCGTTCACGATTTCAGAAAAAAATCCCCAGGTGGCACCACAAGGAGGTGGAAATAGGATTTACTAATAGAACTGCTAGATGTTCGACTGCAATGGCTTCTGCTCGGTATTGTCGGATACGCTGCCCCTACGAGGCCTTTCTTAGTCGTTTACCATCATTAAGCTATTGAGCAAGGCATATTTCGGAAGAAGTTGATTTTTAAAGCACAATTCCCTACAGATCACTGCATCACAGTGCCTATGACAAACGAAACATCTCTTATTCCATTTTCCAAGCATTTTCTTTCCGTAAAACTGAGAGATACATCCCCGAATATAAGCAAATCCATTTCGTTTGCCGATCCACTGCGTGCCACTTTGTTTGCTTTGCAATTACTCATGCAAAGGCATGCATGGTCTACATCTTGTCCGCCCTCCTCCATCTGCCACATCATTGCTCCATCGAGAAATGAGCACAACCCTTTCCACTGTCTGTCGATTTCTTTTTTTAAACACACATGTGCCGAAGCATAAACATCTCGCAACTTCCAGTCCCCCTAAGTGGCGCACTTTTAATTGAATTTAAATGACCCGATCCAGCATCGGCACTACGCATCTACATATAACGCGTAGTGAATAGATTGTTTGGGCATCTTTTCCATTTCATCCAATTGAAAGACTGTCCTTCGGCTCACCCATACGTTTGATTGAAACTAATTTACGCCAAGCGAGTACGCGCCAACATCGACTCGGACCACTACCTTGTTGTAGCCAAGGTACGAATGAAGATATCAAGAATGCTTAGGAGTCGAGTAGGACTACGTAAGTTTGACGTTGGAAAGGTACAATCGCAAGAGACTGCCAGAATCTTTGCCGATCGTGTCTCCTCAAAGCTCTCTCAAAATCCGCCCACAGCAGCACAAACAATAGAGCAGGAATGGGCTCATTGCCAGAGCGCCGTCAGAGATGCTACCTCAGAGGTGCTGGGTTTCAAACAGCCACCACCTAGAAACCCCTGGTTCGATGAACAATGCGAACAAGCCCATGCAGCAAAACAAGAGGCATATAAAGCCATGCTGCAACGACGGACGAGAGCTGCTCGCGAAATCTATGAACAGAAGAGAAGAGAGGAACACACGCTTTTCAGAAGAAAGAAGAGAGAGCACGGAAAGCGTGAGATCGAGGAGATGGAGAGATGCTTCCGCAGGAATGACACCCGTAAGTTTTACAACAAGGTAAAACGAACATGCCATGGCTACAAAGCCAGAGTGGCGGCCTGCAGGGATGAAAATGAAGAACTGGCAGTAGAGTCGCAGTCGATGCTGAGGATTTGGAAAGACCACTTCTGCAGACTGTATAACGGCGATGATAGACAAGATACCGCTGTCAGGCAGAACGAGCCATTCGCAATGGACCACGAAGTAACAGAATTCAGTCCACCCGACCTAGACGAAGTCAAAATAGCGATATCAAGACTTAAGTCTAATAAAGCCGCTGGCGCAGACGGCCCGTCTCCTGATCTTCTTAAGGCGGCTGGAGATGAGCTGGTAAGGTGCATGTACCATCTCATCTGCAAGGTATGGTCGGAGGAAAGCATGCCCGACGAATGGAATCTCAGCATCGTTTGCCCGGTCCATAAGAAAGGAGACCCCTATAACTGCGCCAACTATAGGGGAATAAGTCTCCTTAACATCGCATATAAGATCTTCTCTGCCGTATCGTGTGAACGCCTGAAACCGTTTGTGGATAACCTGATCGGCTCTTATCAGTGTGGTTTCAGGCCAGGTAAATCCACAATAGACCAAATATTTACGCTACGGCAGATCTTGGAGAAAACCCAGGAATACCAAAGCGACACTCACCACCTCTTCGTCGATTTCAAGGCCGCGTATGACAGCGTATATAGAGACGAGCTGTACAAAGCCATGTCTAGTTTTAACATTCCTGTCAAACTCCTCCGACTGTGCAGGATGACAATGGAGAATTCTCGCTGCTCCATTAAGGTTGGTAATGAGCAAACCGAGACCTTTGATGTTAAAAAAGGATTTAGGCAGGGCGACGCGCTGTCGTGCAACTTTTTCAACATTGTCCTTGAAAAGATCGTGCAAGAGTCACTGGCCAACACAAGAGCTACGATTTATTTTAAGTCTACGCAATTGCTTGCGTACGCCGACGAAATTGACGTAATTGGACGAAAACAGCAAGACGTCAATGAGGCTTTCGTGAGCATTGAGGTAGAAGCGGCTAAGATGGGTCTCAAGGTTAATGAGGGCAAAACCAAATATCTCTTTTCATCTAAAAGAGACGGACAACGCCGACGTATTGGCCAGAACGTCACCATGGGCGGATATAACTTTGAAGTGGTCAAGGAATTCGTCTACCTTGGCTCACTGATGACCAGCGACAACAACACCAGCGCTGAGATAAAACGCAGAATCACTCTCGCCAACCGCTGTTTCTTTGGGTTCAAGAGTCAATTGAGAAGTAGAGCCCTCTCTCGGAAAACCAAGGTGACACTATATAAGACCTTGATCATCCCAGTCCTCCTTTACGGCGCAGAGGCTTGGACCTTAACAAAGGCGGATGAAGATGCCCTTGGTCGTTTCGGGAGGAAAATTCTGCGCTCTATCTACGGTCCCGTTTGTTCAAACGGTGTATAGAGGAGAAGATTTAACGACGAACTGTACGGGTTGTACAGCGACATCGGCCTGGTACGACGTCTACGGATACAGCGTCTAAGGTGGCTAGGCCATGCAGAGCGCATGGAAGATACAGCTCCGACCCGAAAAGTCTTCGAATCCACTCCGGAAGGAAGGCGCGGCAGAGGACGGCCGCCTCAGCAGTGGCGCACGCAGGTGGAAGGGGACCTCAACCAACTGGGCGTGCGGCACTGGAAACAGCTGGCCAAAGACCGTGCCGGCTGGAGACGCTTGTTGGTTGAGGCCCAGGTTCACCACGGACTGTAGCGCCACCTAAGTAAGTAAGTAAGAGTACGCGCCCGCAGATCAAATGAAACACGCACATTTCCTTGTTGCAAATGTTCTTCTCTTTATTTCTCATTTTCTTTTTTCTCTTACTCTAAATATAGTTTTGTATACAATCTTTCTTTTTCATCTAGATACATGTAAATCCATAAGTGACTGATCCGGACTATCGCTGCGATATCCCGAAAAGACGAGCGTGTGCCTTGAGTGCTTTTCTAAACGATGATGGAGAGTCTCTTTCAGCCTTTGCTATCCCAGTGGGTTTCTCGTCTTCCAGAGTCCATAGGGCATAGTCACATGCACTTACATTGATATACGCGTAAGAGTTTCTATCGGTTATCGTGCGATTCCATTCAGACACCAGTTAAAAGCAAGGACATGCCAACAGAACCGATAACTGAAATAAGCTCGAGGTCGGCTTTTTGTTCCACAAACACAAGCAAATTAAGTTGATGATAAAAAAATATCATTAAGATCACAATCAACATGTAGAATACTATCGATACGAGAGGTAATACAAACTAGGGGGATGGAAGGAGAGAAAAAAGGAATTAGGATCTGAGCTTGGTAAAGAGATAGAGAGAGGGAAGTGGTAATGCGCGTCGTTAGCGATGCAGCTTCAATACTAAAACGTTAAAATCGGCGTTTCTCGATGGTCGAGGAGATCTGGAAAAGACAGAAAAGGAATAACGTTAGTACCTATGTATGTGACTTGAAATGTTACGTAAAAGGTGTTAGGTTAGGTTGTAGTGGTTGGCATACGTCACACGTAGGCCCATTGTGATACTAAAGGGTTTTCCAATAGGGAATTGACAACTTTAAATTCAATTTGTGAACGCACCCTTACATTAATCATCGAACTGTCATTGTCAATTTATTCAGTAAACTCAACATTTTCACCATGAAGTACACGGACGAGCAACTTCTGCAAATTATAAAAATTTTCTACCGAAAATCGAAGTCGATGACCGCAGTTTTAAGAGCGCTAACTACAATTTTCAGTCGTAATTCTCGCCCTACTGGAGGGCATGGGCTCGGACATACAGGGTAAAGTTGTTGATCGCTCTCAACCTGGCGCGATGCCAGCAACGATCCCTGTATAAATGCCCGGGTCAAGTTGACATACGGCCTCCTCGCGGCGCCCTCTGGATAGCCTCTTCAACAACCGTTGGGAGGTGAACAAACGTATGCAGCGACAAAACCCCGACCAGAATGGCGGGCTAACAATCCGCCCACGTAAAAAACCCAAAAGTTATGAATGAGCAAGATGCCTCGGATACACGGACGGATACTCGACGACGACAACGCACGAAAAAGGAACACGATTTGCGAGTATGCTCCTGGAATGTCAGAACCCTGTACACTCCCGGAGCTGCTCATAAACTAGAAGGAATCCTCACGCAGTACAAGGCGGATATTACTACGATCCAGGAAATACGCTGGATAGGAAACGGTATGATTAGGAAGAAAAATTGCGACATTTATTACAGCTGTCACAAAAGATTGCACATGTTGGGTTGCGGAGTTGGCGTGAGAGACTTTAAGCCTATAAGTAATCGCCTGGCGGTGATCCGCTTCAAAGGCAGATTTTACAACATCAACCTCATATGGGCACCCACTCCTACCGAGAGGTTGAAGACCCCATCAAAGAGGACTTCTATGAACTCCTGGACAACGCCTACGGAGCTGGTCCGGAGTACGATGTAAAAATCGTGCTCGGGGACTTCAACGCCAAAATCGGTAAGGAGAACACCCTTGGCGGAGTGATCGGAAAGCACAGCCTCCACGATACAACAACAGATAACGGCTTCCGACTCGCTGACTTTGCGACAGCTCGTAATGCGTCGATAGGTAGCACAAGATTCCCTCGCAAGCGAATCCACACAGCAACCTGCCGATCTCCGGACGGTCGAACCGCCAACCAAATCGACCATGTGCTCATTGACACAAGGCACTGGTCAAACATCCTGGATGTGTGAACATTCAGAGGGGCAAATGTCGACTCTGACCACTTCCTCGTAACAGCAAGATTCAGAGCTCGACTGTCCAATGTCAGAAAGCTGCACCTGCCCATCAGAAGGAGGTTCGACATTGGGCGCCTGAACACACCGGAGGTTGCCAGAGTCTACAGGGAGCAGCTGAGCGAAAGACTCTACGGTATGCCTACGTCGAACACAATGCCAATAATATGTGGCTGCATTGCCGCTCAGCAATTCAGGAAGTAGCCGAAGCCACCTTAGGATACCTACCACCCCCGACAAGAAACCCGTGGTATGATGGCGAGTGTGAGCAGAAAAAGGCAGCAACCGACGAGGCGTATCAAAAGGCGCTGCAGAGAAAAACCAGGGCAGCGCAAGAAGAGTACCGAGCCAGAAGAAGAAAGGAGAAAAACTACTGCGACAAAAGAAAATAATCTTCGCAGCCTCCCAGCTCAAGGATATCGAGGAGTCTAGGGACAAACGTAAGATACGCGCCTTTTACAAGAGAGCCAAAGGCCTTGCAGGAGGCTTCAAAAAGGGCACCCTGGCTCTTCGAAACTGCGAGGATAATCTTGTCACCGACCCGCAGGGAATAGTGGATGTATTTAAGCAGCACTTCCAGCAGCTGCTCAACGAGCATGACCAAAAGAGAGTGGTAGGGACCGGGGAAATCCCAACTCCAGCCGCTGAAGTAGTCCTCCCACCCAGCATCGAAGAGAGTCGGCACAGCTATTCAGAAGTTGAAGAACAACAAGGCCGCAGGCTCAGAAGGCTTGCCATCAGAGCTCCTCAAGGCTGGCGGCGATGTTCTGGTAGGGAGCATGCACCAGATCATCTGCAGAATTTGGGAAGATGAAAGCATGCCCGACGACTGGAATACCAGCTCTATATGCCCCATCCACAAAAAAGGCGATCCTACCTCTTGCAAGAACTATAGAGGTATATCCCTGCTCAATGTCGCATACAAGATCCTTTCCAGCGTATTGTGTGAACGTTTAAAACCATTTTGCACCGCACTAATCGGCAGCTACCAGTGCGGCTTCCGGCCCGGCAAATCGACTATAGACCAACTGTTCACACTTCGACAAATCCTGGAAAAGACCAACGAGTTTCGAATCGATACACACTATCTTTTCATCGATTTCAAAGCCGCATACGACAGCATTCATCGTGAAGAACAATTTGGGGCGATGGCCGAATTCGGGATCCCGGTAAAACTGATCCAGTTGTGTCGCGGCACGCTAAAAAACACGCGATGCACCGTGCAACTCAGTTCTAGGACCTCGGAACCATTCAAAACATGCACCGGATTTCGGCAAGGAGATGCGCTGTCATGTGACTTCTTCAACCTGGTGCTGGAGCAGATAGTGCGACGGGCAGGCGTCAATAGGGAAGGCACTATCTTTTACAAGTCCATCCAGCTGCTAGGATACGCAGATGATATCGACATCATCGGGTTTTCTCGCCGTGGCATTGTGGAAGCATTCATGGCGATTGAATTGACAAAACGAAATACATGCTGTCAAGCAAAAACCAATCCGTCGCTCACCACCTGGGACAAAATATAACAATTGACAGCTACAACTTCGAGGTAGTTAAGGAGTTTGTCTACCTCGGGGCAAACGTAAATTCCACAAATGACACCACAGTGGAGATCCGGCATAGAATCGCCCTTGGCAACCGTTGCTACTTCGGCTTGTCGAACAACTGGGGTCAAAACTCCTCACTCGAAAGACCAAAGTCATGCTTTACAAAACGCTCATTCTGCCAGTCTCGCTGAACGGAGCCGAAAGCTGGACGATAAGCAGGACAGCGGAGCTGATTTTGGGTTCTTTCGAAAGAAAAATTCTGCGCCGGATATTTGGTCCTGTCTGTGAGGAAGGCGAATGGAGAAGAAGACGCAACCGCGAACTCTACGAGCTGTACCAAGATGTGGATGTAGTCCGGAAGGCAAGGATACGTCGACTACCCTGGCTCGGCCACATCGAGCGCATGGACATCAACGCTCCAGCTAAGAGGGTCTTCGACTCCGAGCCTCCTGGTTCGAGAAGAAGAGGAAGACCGAACCTCCGGTATAAAGACCAAGTAATCGCGGATGTAAGACATCCTGAAGCAGCGAGGATGGAAGGCAGCTATAGCTCAGGCTCAGATCCTCCATGGATCGCTGGCCTGATAAGTAAGTAAGTAAGTAAAAACGGCCACCTGGAACACCATTAGTAGAGGGATTTCTTAAGCTATGCACATACGTATATGTAACAAAAACTATAACAAAAATGAGCTCAAGCAGGTAGCATTGACACTTACCCTTGGCGATACTCCACCATGGCAGTGTGACATAAGTAAGAAACGCATTCAGCGGCGTCGACTGTTGCCGTCGGTTCTCCTTCCAAAAATGAAATGTCTGAGTGAATCCCCGCGTTGCCCACAACGGATTATATGCACCATCGTCCAATTCTACAACCAAACAAAACGAGAGAAAAAGGTTAATCAAATCGAGCATTGTCCCACAACCCAGTCGCACGACAATCGTCAGTCTGTCATGTGACTAAAAGCAAATAAACAAAAGTATCCACAACATAGTGTACAACAGTGATAAACAGATAAACAGATAAACAAACAAAGAACACACATGAAACAAAAGCCGACCAGTTCCAAGTTCAAACATAAATCAAAGAACAAAAAGTAAAGTGAGAAAAACCCATAAGAATAAAACAATAACAACCTTTCAGCGCCTTCTTCGGCAGATCGCACCAATAGTAGATATTAGTCCCGTCCGGCGTCCTGCGCTTTGGCACCATTCTTAAAGCTTTATTATAGAAACTCTGATGTACGGACGACTTCTTGGGCGTGCTTCGTGGCAACGTCGAGTTCTTTTCTCCCTTCGTCGTATCGCCGTTTGCTCCTCCATCGTCGTTGTTGCCATTGCAATCGTTACAATTGTCACCACTCACAGGCTGGATATCGTCGACCAGCATCGGGGTCCGTTCATGTACGTTATCAATGTCATCGCCGTCGTCGTCGTCGTGTGACTCGGTCTTTACAGGTGACTGTGACGTAAATACATCGTCTGAATCGCTATTAATTCGCTGCTGTAATGGATGACTATCAGTTGGTCCAGGTACGCATTTCTCGAACGAATATGATTTGTGGGCTTGCTCGACGGGGAGTTCCTCTTTCCCACGCACGCTTATCATCAGCTTACTTTCGTTCTCGCTGAGAATGGCTATCTTGGCCATCGATGTAGTAGCCGTATCACTGCCTATGTCCCCATTCAGAGATGTCGCATCATCGGCTAACTCATACTCCTGTTGTGGTTTCAAGTTGTTGTTTGATCCGTTTAACGATGCATCGCACGATTTGGCTTTCTCTGCTCGACTCTCCCTCTTGGCACTCTTACTTGACTTTTCCTTCTTCGGACTGAGACACTTTTTCGTCTCCTTCCTGGGACGCGATGACGACGATGACGATGATGCCACCACCAATTCGCTCTCGACACTTAGAATAGTCTTGTGTTTTGGTTTCGTCTTCTTATTGGGCATATTGTTGAGACAGGCAGGTGTCGAATTTGTGTCCGCCTCGTCTTCACACGCGCGACAATATACATCGGACATTTGCGCCGAATCGGTGTCGGACCATCGCTTGCAGCGTGATTTGCGACCAAAACAATTACTACATCCACTGCTACCTTGCGGTGAAGTCACTACAGCTGCAGCTGCAGCGGCTGTAGCAATAGCATCGCATGTCACATCTGCATTGGGTGCAGGTTTTGACGTCGCCGTTACGTCATCGTCGTCATCGTCGTCGTCATCGTCACCGTTCGCGGTCAATTTTGCCTCCGAAGCCGAGAAAGCAGGACGTAGATCTACAATTAGATCAAAAACAAAGTGATTTTCTGAACTAAAAAATGAAAAAAATAAACAAAAAGAGAAAAATAAAAAACCACAACCAAATAAGAGAGCCACGTAGGGAGAAAAGAGAGCAATAAGGACTCGTGTGTTATAGTAGGTGTTGTTGGTGTAAGATGGATTCCAAAATCAAACCAAAAAGAGCAGTTTGTACAGCGCACATTGGAGCATTTAGTCTGCGTGTTACGTGAATTGCGAATAATGTCGTTTAAAGAGAAAACCAGAGAAAGAAGAGCGTTAGAGAGTAGAGAAAGAGAGGATGGATAGTAAGCATCTCTTGGTTAAGTCCTGCTTTCCCGGCAAAATTGTTTTCTTTTTTCTTTTCTGTTTATTTTTACTAAGATCCAAAAGCGTTAAATCAAATTCCTATAAGTAGCAAGCAAGAGGTACGACAGAACGAGAGAAAAGAAAGAAAGAAAGAAAAAAAGAGAGAGAGAGAGCGAGCGAAAGAGAATAACAAAACAAACAAAAGACAAAAGTTCATGCGCTACATCAACCAAAAATTGATTCAAAAAATGCAAGAGAAATAATGAAAATTATGTGTAGTGTACTCTGAGATAGGCAGAGAGAAAGAGAGTTTAAGAGAGTAATTGAAATAACGGTCCATAATGAATGAGAAACGATAAACCGGTAGCAGAGTGTAGAGAAAGGAATCGAATCGATATAAAAAAATGATTTTTCTATTTACCATCACGTAAGTCGCCGGCCTCGATTTCGGACACTTCGCTGGCGAGCGAGTCTAGACCCTCGTTTTCGGAACGTGCCTTCGTGCCGGCCGTTGTGTCGGTGGTGTTTTTGGCGCGCCAGCCATACCGTGTGAAATTGTTTAGATTTGCACTCGGATCGCTGAGACGACGCTGATGACGATAGTTATAGTAGTCGTCGGGGTCTTCGTCCCAATCTTCCCACATGTCCGTGGCGCAGAATCTATGTTGGAAAAATGGAGCGAAAGATTACAATATGGTCTAACATAAGAGCAATTGCTTAACATAGAATAGGAATACAAAAAACAGAGAGATGTGTGAAGGGAGGTGTTAAGGCCATTTTTAGACCTGTGTGCTGTTCAACTTATAAAACAAAAAGGTATGGGTCTATCCGCGGCCCCTAATTGACTCTACCTGTCACCGGGAATACAAGATATGACGAGAAATTTAGAACTTTCTCCCGCCAACCACAGTTGAATTAGATTAATCGCAAGAAGAAATGAAGTTATCCTCGACGGGATTAGGGCGCTTGTTCGGTTTGTATGTTGGCTTTGAAGTAAGGAAAGCTTGACCGAAAGGTAGATACTTCAAGCCTTTCTCTAATTTGTCATAACAAGTACCTACCAATTCAGCCAGCTGCGAGTAAAACGGCCTGAGTGGAGCGAGGCCTATGAAAGCTCGCACCGCCAGTCGCGAGAGTGTTAAGGTGGTTATGTATTTCCTTTCTCTGCTCTACTTGAATCGAATACCTCTACTGCCGCAAGGTGTTTTTGGTCATGATCCATATGCAGATTTTTTTGGCGGAAGCATTACTGGTCATGGATAAGGCCCATGTCTCTACACAGACTGTCTAACTGGTTGTTGTATTCTCGACAGCTGAGCTGGCTTACCAGGCGATCATAAGTGGCTGGCAGCTCGACAGTTGACTGAGCCACTATAAGTGGCCGGCAACTCGACAACTCGCTCGACAGCTTAACAGGCCACAATAGGTGGCCAACAGCTCGACAGCTGACCGGGCCACTATATGTGGCCGGCAGCTCGACAGCTAACCGGGCCACTATAGGTGGCCGGCAGCTCGACAGCTAACCGGGCCACTATAGGTGGCCGGCAGCTCGACAGCTAACCGGGCCACTATAGGTGGCCGGCAGCTCGACAGCTAACCGGGCCACTATAGGTGGCCGGCAGCTCGACAGCTAACCGGGCCACTATAGGTGGCCGGCAGCTCGACAGCTAACCGGGCCACTATAGGTGGCCGGCAGCTCGACAGCTAACCGGGCCACTATAGGTGGCCGGCAGCTCGACAGCTAACCGGGCCACTATAGGTGGCCGGCAGCTCGACAGCTAACCGGGCCACTATAGGTGGCCGGCAGCTCGACAGCTAACCGGGCCACTATAGGTGGCCGGCAGCTCGACAGCTAACCGGGCCACTATAGGTGGCCGGCAGCTCGACAGCTAACCGGGCCACTATAGGTGGCCGGCAGCTCGACAGCTAACCGGGCCACTATAGGTGGCCGGCAGCTCGACAGCTAACCGGGCCACTATAGGTGGCCGGCAGCTCGACAGCTAACCGGGCCACTATAGGTGGCCGGCAGCTCGACAGCTAACCGGGCCACTATAGGTGGCCGGCAGCTCGACAGCTAACCGGGCCACTATAGGTGGCCGGCAGCTCGACAGCTAACCGGGCCACTATAGGTGGCCGGCAGCTCGACAGCTAACCGGGCCACTATAGGTGGCCGGCAGCTCGACAGCTAACCGGGCCACTATAGGTGGCCGGCAGCTCGACAGCTAACCGGGCCACTATAGGTGGCCGGCAGCTCGACAGCTAACCGGGCCACTATAGGTGGCCGGCAGCTCGACAGCTAACCGGGCCACTATAGGTGGCCGGCAGCTCGACAGCTGACCGGACCACTATAGGTGGCCGGCAGCTCGACAGCTGACCGGACCACTCTAGGTGGCCGGCAGCTCGACAGCTGACCGGACCACTCTAGGTGGCCGGCAGCTCGACAGCTGACCGGACCACTCTAGGTGGCCGGCAGCTCGACAGCTGACCGGACCACTCTAGGTGGCCGGCAGCTCGACAGCTAACCGGGCCACCATAAGTGGCCGGCAGCTCGATAGCTAACCGGGCCACCAAAAGTGACCGGCACCTCGACAGCTTACCAGGCAACCAAATGTGGCCGTCAGCTCGACAGCCGACAGGGCCACTATAGGTGGCCGGCAGCTCGACAACTTACCAGGCCACCATATCTGGCCGTCAGCTCGACAGCTGACCGGACCATTCTAGGTGGCTGGCAGCTCGACGGCTGACCGGACCACTCTATGTGGCTGGGAGCTCGACGGCTGACCGGACCACTATAGGCGGCTGGCAGCTCGACGGCTGCTCGGACCACTATAGTTGACCGGCAGCTCGACAGTTTGCCAGGTCACCGTAGGTGTCCGGCAGGTCGACAGCTTACCAGGCCACCATAAGAGGCCGGCAGCTCGACAACTTACCAGACCACCATAGGTGGCTGGCAGCTCGAAAGCTGACCGGGCCACTATAGGTGGCCAAGAACTCGACAGCTGACCGGGCCACTATAGGTGGCCGGCAGCTCGACAACTTACCAGACTACCATATCTGGCCGTCAGCTCGACAGCTGACCGGACCACTATAGGTGGCTGGCAGCTCGACGGCTGACCGGACCACTATAGGTGGCTGGCAGCTCGACGGCTGATCGGGCCACTATAGTTGACCGGCAGCTCCACAGCTAACCGGGCCACTATAGGTGTCCGGCAGGTCTACAGCTTACCAGGCCACCATAAGTGGCCGGCAGCTTGACAGCTTACCAGGTCACCGTATGTGGCCCTTAGTTCGACAGGCCAGGCCACCATATGTGGCCGTCAGCTCGGCAGCCGACAGGGCCACTATAGGTGGCCGGCAGCTCGATAGCTTACCAGGCGACCATAGGTGGCCGGCAGCTAAACAAGTTACCACGCCAGCGTAGGGGTCCGGCAGCTCGACAGCTTAGCAGGTCACCGTAGGTGTCCGGCAGCTCTACAGCTTACCAGGCCACCATAGGTGGCCGGCAGCTCGAAAGCTAACCGGGCCACAATAGATGGCCAACAGTCTTTCGTTTGATTTTCACCCTGGTGCTGTTGGAGTCATTCACTTCCGCGTCGAGGTAGACATTTCAAAGAAAAAATCAAAATGACATTCAGGATCTGAAGCTCCAGAGAGCACCATCATAGACGACCTTTTTGTGATCGGAGATTCTCATGAGAAGGTGGCGACAGTGGGAGATGTCTTCCAGGAAGTGTTCAGTCGAACTACGACCAGAAGAACAGAGCTCAGCTTCACTACTTCTACCTTCGAACTGTTCAATGTTCTATTGGCGATCCTGACCTATTCAATGGAATAAATGCAACAATCAATGTACAGGTGCCTGTCTGGTTGACCTCGAAAAGCCTTCGACATTGTATGGTTGAAACGACTATTTTATAAGCCCAAACAGCTGGGCGTCCCACATACCCAGTACGAAAAGCTTTTCGGCGGTTTCTAGGACGCAAGTGCCGTCCATGCCAAGTGGCTGCGCATCGGTGGTACACCTGGTCGATAGAAGACAGTATGTACTGTGTTTTGGAGGCATTCAATTCCACTCGATTCTTTTCCCCCCATACAATGATGCTGTCTATATCGCAATTGACTGAGTTTAACATATTTACAGCCGAAACTGCGGGTCCTGTCGTCAGCGAATGGGTGGATTCCAATATGTATAAGTGACAGAGAGGTAGTTTATGAAAAATGAGAAAAAGTATTGGAGACAAACCGGAGCCCTGTGGAACACCATTCAAAAAGTGGACTTGAATCCGTTCGAAACAACTTGAATTTTTCGCTTTCACCTGCTGGGTGAAGTGAGCGATTCCACTTTTCGGTATGATATGCCATCAATCACCAGTGGATCTGTAGCTATGGATACCATACTGTCGGTCATCGATGTCGGATAATCAGAGTCTCCATCACGTTGGAAAGAAGGGACTATATTCTTATGGGACGGTAGTTGTAGTGAGAAAAAAATTCGCCCCAAAATATCCTTCTCTTCACACTTGTTTGCTAACTCAAGTCGTCGCTTCTGATTGACTGTTGGTATGAGGGTTTTTCCGCTGTACTCAACCTCGTAGCCCACCTCAGCAGGTAGCGCCCTTCGCACAGTGATTGCACTAATGCGAATACCTGAGTGCGCCTGTGCCAGCCTAATAAGCTATGCCATACTTAGCTGTCTATTGTATGCTGAATTTTGAGACACCATATCGCTTAATCTATCGTCTAGAAAAGCCTGCCAACTGGTAGCCAAAGAGAGTAATGTCCCTACTTTGTCCCCACCTCAATAATAGACTGATAACATCACCCCTAATCCGTCCTCGTAGGTAAATGATTGCAGAATTACTCGTTTTAGTACTATTTTAGTACTGGATTGCTTACTTACTTACTTATAAGGCCTGCGATCCATGGAGGATCTGAGCCTGAGCTATAGCTGCCTCCTTGATGGTCCCGGGCACGCTGCTTCCAGTTGTCAAGACCAAGATGTCTTACATCCGCGATTACTTGGTCTTTATACCGGAGGTTCGGTCTTCCTCTTCTTCTCGAACCAGGAGGCTTGGAGTCGAAGACCCTCTTAGCTGGAGCGTTGATGTCCATGCGCTCGATGTGGCCGAGCCAGTGTAGTCAACGGATCCTTGCCTTCCGGACTACATCCACATCTTGGTACAGCTCGTAGAGTTCGCGGTTGTGTCTTCTTCTCTATTCACCTTCCTCACAGACAGGACCAAATATCCGGCGCAGAATTTTTCTTTCGAAAGAACCCAAAATCGTCCAGCTTTCGGCTCCGTACAGCAAGACTGGCAGAATGAGCGTTTTGTAAAGCATGACTTTGGTCTTTCGAGTGAGGAGTTTTGACCCCAGTTGTTTGGACAAGCCGAAGTAGCAGCGGTTGCCAAGGGCGATTCTATGCCGAATCTCCACTGTGGTGTCATTTGTGGAATTTACGTTTGCCCCGAGATAGACAAACTCCTTAACTACCTCGAAATTGTAGCTGTCAATTGTTATATTTTGTCCCAGGTGGTGAGCGACGGATTGGTTTTTGCTTGACAGCATAAATTTCGTTTTGTCAATTCAATCGCCGTGAATGCTTCCACAATGCCACGGCGAGAACACGCGATGATGTCGACATCATCCGCGTATCCTAGCAGCTGGATGGACTTGTAGAAGATAGTGCCTTCCCTGTTGACGCCTGCCCGTCGCACTATCTGCTCAAGCACCAGGTTGAAGAAGTCACATGACAGCGCATCTCCTTGCCGAAATCCGATGCATGTTTCAAATGGTTCTCAGGTCCTAGAACCGAGTTGCACGGTGCATCGCGTGGTTTTTAGCGTGGCGCGACACAACTGGATCAGTTTTACCGGGATCCCGAATTCGGCCATCGCACCAAACAGTTCTTCACGATGAAAGCTGTCGTATGCGGCTTTGAAATCGATGAAGAGATGGTGCGTATCGATTCGAAACTCGTTGGTCTTTTCCAGGATCTGTCGAAGTGTGAAAATTTGGTCTAAAGTCGATTTGCCGGGCCGGAAGCCGCACTGGTAGCTGCCGATTAGTGCGGTGCAAAATGGCTTTAAACGTTCACACAATACGCTGGACAGGATCTTGTATGCGACATTGAGCAGGGATATACCTCTATAGTTCTTGCAAGAGGTAGGATCGCCTTTTATGTGGATGGGGCAAATAGAGCTGCTATTCCAGTCGTCGGTCATGCTTTCATCATCCCGAATTCTGCAGATGACCTGGTGCATGCTCCCTACCAGAACATTGCCGCCAGCCTTAAACAGCTTTGGTGGCAAGCCATCTGAGCCTGCGGCCTTGTTGTTCTTCAGCTTCTGAATAGCTGTGCCGACTTCTTCGATGCTGGGTGGGAGGACTACTTCAGCGGCTGGAGTTGGGATTTCTTCGGTCCCTACCACTTGGTCATGCTCGTTAAGCAGCTGCTGGAAGTGCTGCTTAAATACATCCACTATTCCCTGCGGGTCGGTGACAAGATTACCCTCGCAGTTTCGAAGAGCCAGGGTGCCCTTTTTGCAGCCTCCTGCAAGGCCTTTCGCTTTCTTATAAAAGGCTCGTATTTTATGTTTATCTCTAGACTCCTCGATATCCTTGAGCTGGGAGGCTGCGAAGATTCTTTTCTTTTGTCGCAGTAGTTTTTTCTCCTCCCTTCTTCTGGCTCGGTACTCTTCCTGCGCTGCCCTGGCTTTTCTCTGCAGCGCCTTTTGATACGCCTCGTCGGTTGCTGCTTTTTCTGCTCACACTCGCCATCATACCACGGGTTTCTTGTCGGGGGTGGTAGGTATCCCAAGGTGGTTTCGGCTACTTCCTGAATGGCTGAGCGGCAATGCAGCCACATATTATTGGCATTTGTGTTCGACGCAGGCATACCGTAGAGTCTATCGCTCAGCTGCTCCCTGTAGACACTGGCAACCTCCGGTGTGCTCAGGCGCCCAATGTCGAGCCTCCTACTGATGGGCTGGTGCAGCTTTCTGACATTGGACAGTCGAGCTCTGAATCTTGCTGCTACGAGGAAGTGGTCAGAGTCGACATTTGCCCCTCTGAATGTTCGCACATCCAGGATGTTTGACGAGTGCCTTGCGTCAATGAGCACATGGTCGATTTGGTTGGCGGTTCGACCGTCCGGAGATCGCTAGGTTGCTGTGTGGATTCGCTTGCAAGGGAATCTTGTGCTACTTATCACCGCTTTACGAGCTGTCGCAAAGTCAGCGAGTCGGAAGCCGTTATCTGTTGTTGTATCGTGGAGGCTGTGCTTTCCGATCACTCCGCCAAGGGTGTTTTCCTTACCGATTTTGGCGTTGAAGTCCCCGAGCACGATTTTTACATCGTACTCCGGACAAGCTCCGTAGGCGTTGTCCAGGAGGTCATAGAAGTCCTCCTTGATAGGGTCTTCAGCCTCGTCGGTAGGGGCGTGTGCACATATAAGGCTGATGTTATAAAATCTGCCTCTGATGCGGATCACAGCCAGGCGATCAATTATAGGTTTAAAGTCGACTACCTTCGACCTTAACCGCTTTCCCACGACAAATCCGCATCCCAGTAAGTGCAAACTTTTGTGACAGCTGTAATAAATGTCGCAATTTTTCTTCCTAATCATACCGTTTCCTATCCAGCGTATTTCCTGGACCGCAGTAATATCCGCCTTGTACTGCGTGAGGATTCCTTCTAGTTTATGAGCAGCTCCGGGAGTGTACAGGGCTCTGACATTCCAGGAGCATACTCGCAAATCGTGTTCCTTTTTTGTGCGTTGTCGTCGTCGAGTATCCGTCCGTGTATCCGAGGCATCTTGCTCATTCATAACTTTTCTTTCTTTTTACGTGGGCGGATTGTTAGCCCGCCGCACAACCGCCATTCTGGTCGGGGTTTTTTTTCGCTGCATACGTTTGTTCACCTCCCAACGGTTGTTGAAGAGGCTATCCAGAGGGCGCCGCGAGGAGGTCGTATGTCAACTTGACCCGGGCATTTAAACAGGGATCGTTGCTGGCATCTCGCCAGGTTGAGAGCGATCAACAACTTTACCCTGTATGTCCGAGCCCATGCCCTCTGGGCTCTGGACTGGATTGCATCGTGTGTAAATTTCAACCTATGTGATTGCCCGCAAATCTTAAATACCTTTACACATCTACCAGCAACTGAAGCTACAAGTCTTCTGAACCACACCCATTTGCCTAGACGATGATATTCACTATGACTGATGACGGGATTACACAAAACTCCCACCACTCTACTAGACAAAATATAAACAACACAGAAGGCAGACGACTCAATTAAACTAATGAACATTTGCACAATGAGAATGATGGATGAGTTCAAGGTGCAGACGTTGCAACAGCAACATTAATAGCAATCAACTCTATGGTTTCGCTTCGGTCATGCAAAAGCGTCATGATAACTAACCATCGCTCTATCATACACACTCATTTGCTTGCTTCTTGGCCAATATCATCTCAGTGATTCGAAAATGTCACTACAAAACATACTATACAGTCAGCTACTCGGTAGATACCTCAAGTAACTCCTCAAAATCATTCGTCTGGGCTTGTAAAAGAGAACAGAATTGTTTGGCATGTGTACGTTAAAGTGTATTCAAGTGCGCGCTAATGAGAAGAGAATGTGTGATTACAAGTTCGTTGTGTCGACAACGTACCCTGGTTCACTGGTGGGTGTTTCGACACCAGATCCTTTTGGTTTGGTAACTGCCATCTCGGCGTGCCCCTTACCCTGGGGACCTTTCATTCGGACGAATTCGCATCGTGTTTGGACGCCAGCGCCACTACTAAACAATCCGAATGACATTCGTTGAGCGACTTTTGAGCTTAGACTTGATTGCTAAAAGGGAAATAGAAAACATCTGAGTAAGCAATTAACCCACAAAGAGGTTCTCGGTACTCACCCTTGCGTCGTAGACCTTCTTTAAAGCGTCATAGCGTATCGATCCAAGGAATATAACACCCTGCACGGAACCATCTTTATCGTTAGCTACCAACTCTACGCATACCATCTCTCCGTCGCGTACCAGAATGTCGCTAAATACCTGACGACCAAGAATCTCACAATAATTTGACGTGAAATCGATTCCATGTCGTCCCACTTACCTCGTCAAAGTTATCGACCATGAAGCAAATGTGCGGATAAGTCATCTCCTCGCCCTCGCCTTTCGTGTCCATTTTTCGACGACTCGGCGAGGCGTAAACCCGCTGCGAGTGTCGCCGTAACACTTGCAGTTCTTTTGGTGATGTACGCGTACAAATCGCCAAAGTCAGCGTGTAGTCGAACTGGTGGATGACCATGTTTAGGTAGACGGTCTCCTCCCAATCGACATCCGGGTCGCCAATCGGAAGTTTACGTGAATCCTTGCGAAACACATCGACTTCAGTCTGTAAAACAAAAAACACAACACTCCTGTCTCGAAGCTCTATGATAGCAGGTACTGTGGGATGGTGTTACCTCATATTTCGGCATGTGCCGGGAAGAACTCTTGACGTGCTTCTTCCGAACGAAGAACAGTAGATCGTCCGAGTCGATACTGTGCACCGGTTCGGATTGAAAGAGGAAATGCCGCACGAACAAGTCTGTCCAGTAGGTTGTCCCCTGGAGTACCACGAAACCACATTCTGCAAAAGAAGAGAGAGAAATGAGTTGAGAAGGTAGGTACACACAAGCGCGTTCTTTGTGGTTTTCAATTGCTTCTACGATTTCTTCACGCTCGATTACGATATGTGGCCTTGATGTGCGGTGATTACGTGCGAAATGTGATCACACTTTCCACCGTTAACAAGGCTTTCATTCAAATATAAACCAGGAGAAGGTATTTCCTGGGTGATAAGAGGGTGACACATACTAGGTACATTGTATACTCTAAGTTGCTCGTTTCAAATAATCGTTTGTTGTGGAATAGATTAACTGCGATTAATGTGATAGTGGTTCGTATTGAAGCACTTACTGATTAGTGGTTGCCTCATGGGTGTCGATAAACAAACACGACGGCTAGAGATGCTACATAGATGCTCCCAACGAGTGCCGACAACAACCGAACGAGATGAGTAAACAAGAAAGACAAGGCCACACATGCCACTCATAAGTCAGCAGGACTCACTCACCATACGAAGGGCATGAAAACAGATAATGATGATGCCAGCGAGACTACTTCACTTCCTTAAAAGAGGAACGACCTTCTATCGCACACGTCCTGGCGTTGTTAGAAAAGGGGTCAATGGTTTAAAGCAGAGCAGAGGCTTAAAGCGGGACATTGTGTGCTCTACATATTGGAATACGTCCTGCTGAGTGCAATCTGACTGGTAGAGTCAGCATGAACCCTAAAAGAATTACTTGTTCTCGGTAATCAAAGCGAGATCCGAGAGCGAGGAAATGAGATAGGTTGCGCCAAGTGGTATTCGCGGAACGACACACCAATTAGAAGCATACGACAAGCGAATTCCAGGCTAACGTTCGCCTCAAGGGCACATGTATCGTTCATACGATGAAGCAAAAGCCAAAAGCGTTAAATTTTCAGATATAAAATCGCATTGGAAGCAGGTGGAGGAACGTATGCCAAAGTTCAAATATAGCAGGCAGCGCAGCATGGAAAGGAGGGAATCGAGGCGCAGGTCAGGCGTTAGTTTTCTTTACCAATGGGTCTTCCAATAGTGACTTCCGAACTTTGACAGTTGATAGCGGCCATATTGTTGAAGCTACATCTGCCAAATTGCCTTCCATTTATTCAGTCTGTTTTGCCAAATCACCATGGATGGACGTAGCGTATAACAACACGTACAAATGATAAAATTGTTTTATCAAAATGACTGTTCTGTTCGGGCAACGTTCCGCCCATTTACGTTCGCCATAATCGTCCTGCCGAGAGGACTATTCGCAGTGTGGTGGATACATTTGTGTCCACTGGTTCAGTAAACGATAAACCAACACATGTACGTCGACGAAACGCAAGATCTGCCGAAAAAATCGCCGCTGTCCGTGAGGGTGTGCAGGAGGATCCCAGGCAGTCGATTTCGCGTCGCTCACAAGAACTCGGCCTTTCGCAGACGACATCTTGGCGAATTTCGCATCGAGACTAAGGCCTGCACTCGTAGAAAATTTGACTGACCCAGGAGCTGAAGGTACACGACCATAGACAAGACGTGAGCTCTGAAGCAGTTGGGAACTGACCCGATTTTCATCGAAAGATCATCTTCAGCGATGAGTCCCATTTCTGAATGAATGGGTACGCCAACACACAAAATTGTCGAATTTGGGACGATACCAATCCACATGAGATACAAGAGCGTCCAATGCATCCCGCAAAAGTCACTCTTTGGTGACAACAGCGGCCCTCAAAGCCACCATAACCCATGCAATCGGTCAAATTCAGCCTGATTTATGCGCCAGAGTCATGGAAAATTTGACATTTCGGATGCGCGCTACCCCGAGAAGCCATAGGGGATATTTGAACGGCGTTATATTCCATATATAGAGGGCATGGGCTCGGACATACAGGGTAAAGTTGTTGATCCCTCTCAACCTGGCGAGATGCCAGCAACGATCCCTGTTTAAATGCCCGGGTCAAGTTGACATACGACCTCCTCGCGGCGCCCTCTGGATAGCCTCTTCAACAACCGTTGGGAGGTGAACAAACGTATGCAGCGACAAAACCCCGACCAGAATGGCGGTCGTGCGGCGGGCTAACAATCCGCCCACGTAAAAAGAAAGAAAAGTTATGAATGAGCAAGATGCCTCGGATACACGGACGGATACTCGACGACGACAACGCACGAAAAAGGAACACGATTTGCGAGTATGCTCCTGGAATGTCAGAACCCTGTACACTCCCGGAGCTGCTCATAAACTAGAAGGAGTCCTCACGCAGTACAAGGCGGATATTACTGCGGTCCAGGAAATACGCTGGATAGGAAACGGTACGATTAGGAAGAAAAATTGCGACATTTATTACAGCTGTCACAAAAGGTTGCACTTACTGGGATGCGGATTTGTCGTGGGAAAGCGGTTAAGGTCGAAGGTCATCGACTTTAAACCTATAAGTGATCGCCTGGCTGTGATCCGCATCAGAGGCAGACTTTATAACATCAGCCTTATATGTGCACACGCCCCTACCGACGAGGCTGAAGACCCTATCAAGGAGGACTTCTATGACCTCCTGGACAACGCCTACGGAGCTTGTCCGGAGTACGATGTAAAAACCGTGCTCGGGGACTTCAACGCCAAAATCGGAAAGGAAAACACCCTTGGCGGAGTGATCGGAAAGCACAGCCTCCACGATACAACAACAGATAACGGCTTCCGACTCGCTGACTTTGCGACAGCTCGTAATGCGGCGATAAGTAGCACAAGATTCCCTCGCAAGCGAATCCACACAGCAACCTGGCGATCTCCGGACGGTCGAACCGCCAACCAAATCGACCATGTGCTCATTGTCGCAAGGCACTCGTCAAACATCCTGGATGTGCGAACATTCAGAGGGGCAAATGTCGACTCTGACCACTTCCTCGTAGCAGCAAGATTCAGAGCTCGACTGTCCAATGTCAGAAAGCTGCACCAGCCCATCAGGAGGAGGTTCGACATTGGGCGCCTGAGCACACCGGAGGTTGCCAGAGTCTACAGGGAGCAGCTGAGCGAAAGACTCTACGGTATGCCTACGTCGAACACAAATGCCAATAATATGTGGCTGCATTGCCGCTCAGCCATTCAGGAAGTAGCCGAAACCACCTAAGGATACCTACCACCCCCGACATGAAACCCGTGGTATGATGGCGAGTGTGAGCAGAAAAAGGCAGCAACCGACAAGGCGTACCAAAAGGCGCTGCAGAGGAAAACCAGGGCAGCGCAAGAAGAGTACCAAGCCAGAAGAAGAAAGGAGAAAAACTACTGCGACAAAAGAAAAGAATCTTCGCAGCCTCCCAACTCAAGGATATCGAGGAGTCTAGGGATAAACATAAAAGGCCTTGCAGAAGGCTTCAAAATGGCACCCAGGCTCTTCGAAACTGCGAGGATAATCTTGCCACCGACCCGCAGGGAATAGTGGATGTTTTAAGCAGCACTTCCAGCAGCTGCTTAACGAGAATGACCAAGAGAGAGTGGTAGGGACCGAGGAAATCCCAACTCCAGCCGCTGAAGTAGTCCTCCCACCCAGCATCGAAGAAGTCGGCACAGTTGTTCAGAAGCTGAAGAACAACAAGGCCGCAGGCTCAGATGGCTTGCCATCAGAGCTCTTCAAGGCTGGCGGCGATGTTCTGGTAGGGAGCATGCACCAGATCATCTGCAGAATTTGGGAAGATGAAAGCATGCCCGACGACTAGAATACCAGCTCTATATGCCCCATCCACAAAAAAGGCGATCCTACCTCTTGCAAGAACTATAGAGGTATATCCCTGCTCAATGTCGCATACAAGATCCTGTCCAGCGTATTGTGTGAACGTCTAAAACCGTTTTGCACCGCACTAATCGGCAGCTACCAGTGCGGCTTCCGGCCCGGCAAATCAACTATGGACCAAATGTTCACACTTCGACAAATCCTGGAAAAGACCAACGAGTTTCGAATCGATACGCACCATCTCTTCATCGATTTCAAAGCCGCATACGACAGCATTCATCGTGAAGAACTGTTTGGTGCGATGGCCGAATTCGGGATCCCGGTAAAACTGATCTAGTTGTGTCGCGCCACGCTAAAAAACACGCGATGCACCGTGCAACTCGGTTCTAGGACCTGAGAACCATTCGAAACATGCATCGGATTTCGGCAAGGAGATGCGCTGTCATGTGACTTCTTCAACCTGGTGCTGGAGCAGATAGTGCGACGGACAAGCGTCAACAGGGAAGGCACTATCCCTCTGCTAGAATACGCGGATGATATCGACATCATCGCGTGTTCTCGCCGTGACATTGTGGAAGCATTCACGGTGATTGAAGAACAGGCAAAACGAGTTGGTCTTGAGGTCAATGAGGACAAAACGAAGTACATGCTGTCAAGCAAAAACCAATCCGTCGCTCACCACCTGGGACAAAACATAACAATTGACAGCTACAATTTCAAGGTAGTTAAGGAGTTTGTCTACCTCGGGGCAAACGTAAATTCCACAAATGACACCACAGTGGAGATCCGGCGTAGAATCGCCCTTGGCAACCGCTGCTACTTCGGCTTGTCCAAACAACTGGGGTCAAAACTCCTCATTCGAAAGACCAAAGTCATGCTTTACAAAACGCTCATTCTGCCAGTCTTGCTGTACGGAGCCGAAAGCTGGACGATAAGCAGGACAGCAGAGCTGATTTTGGGTTCTTTCGAAAGAAAAATTCTGCGCCGGATATTTGGTCCTGTCTGTGAGGAAGGTGAATGGAGAAGAAGACACAACCGCGAACTCTACGAGCTGTACCAAGATGTGGATGTAGTCCGGAAGGCAAGGATCCGTCGACTACACTGGCTCGGCCACATCGAGCGCATGGACATCCACATCCACATACTGTGGAACTGTTTGGAGGACAATTCGCGGGATGATTTGCAATTTGAATGGTTACGCCATCGATTTACCCTTATGCTCTATGGCAGTAGCGTTCGTTTAAAGCTTTGAATTGCTAGCTGTCTTACCTTTTTCAGTCATCGAAAACACCTTACTGAATTTTGGAACAGATTTTTTTAGAACAGAGCCAGATGACTGGGTCTACGACTTTAACCCCTTGAACAAGATTTCAATAAAAAGTCATTGCGTCAAACCCTGCCACTTATCTGGGAAGGCGATTCTTTCAGTTTTCGAAATGGAAACCTTATTACCGGATGGCAAAGGACTAACAAGGACAAGGACTAGGGGTAGCATCTATCCGACGGATGCCGGCCTGCTAAAAAGCGAGAAGAGCCACCGCAGACGAACATCTTGCGGCACTGTTAGTAAGTCCGATCCCCACCTCCCCGTGTTGCCATCTGGAGATTTCCTATGGAAATTACAGACGGGGAAGGGCTAATGGCGAGCTTCCTGCGCCTAAAAACAGGATTAGCCGTAAAAACAAAAAACTACAAACTCCGAAACAACCACAAGCCTCGGATAAAACGGACCGGATTAATGTTGACGACCCTTGCAAGAAACGAAAAAAGGGCAATGACCTTCGGCTCTGTACGTGGGATGTTAGGTCCCTAAACAGACCACGTGCGGCCAAACAACTTGCCCTGGACGCCCTAGACCGCTATAAAGCGGACTTAACCGCCATCCAGGAAATGCGCTAGAATGGACCGGGTATAAAGCGGGTGAAAAACTGCAACATCTAGTACGGCGACTGCTATAGGAAGACAGGACAACGATTGTTCGGATCCGGATTTGTTGTTCCAGGTGGACTAAGGCAAGAAGTCCTAAGCTTTCGACATGTGTGCGAGCCTCATAACGATCTCTATCAAGGCAAAATGTTCTAACATCAGCCTGATCTGCGTCTACGCCAAAGATGACTCCACCAAAGATGAGTTCTACGATCTCCTAGGTAGAACGTATGATCAATGTCCCGGCTGTGACATCAAGGAGACTTCAATGCTAAGCTGGGTAAGGAGAGCATCTTTGAACGAGTCACCGGCAAACGCAGCCTACACGACACCACATTCACATGGACACAGGATGTAGTCTCCTCCTAACCAGTACGCACTTCCCGCACCACGATATACACAAAGGTACCTGGCTGTCGCCAGATCAATCAATCACTAACCAGATAGATCACATCGCGATCGACGTCAGACACTCCTCCACTATTCTTGATGCTCGAACTTTCCGAGAAGCTAATATCGACTCGGACCACTATCTTGTAGTAGCGAAGTTGCGCCTACGGATATCACGAACGCAGCAGAGTAAAAAAAGGATACAAAGTTATGACGTCGGAAAACTACTATCGCCAGAAACCGCTCTTGCTTTTACCGATCGCGTCTCCGTTAAGGTATCCAATGCACCTCAACCCTCCTATCAATAGAACAGCAGAGGAACCTTTGCAAACAAGCTCTGAAAAGCACTGCATCCGAAGTTTTGGGCTTCAAGGCTCCACCACGAAGAAACACCTGGTTCGATGACGAGTGCAGGAGGATTCACACAGCAAAGCAGGATGCATATAAAGCCTCGCTGCATAGAAGAACAAGAGCAGCTCGTGAGCTCTACGAGTTAAAAAGAAGGGAGGAGCATAAGCTTCTCAGGAGAAAGAAGAAAGAGGACGAGAAGCGCGCGATTGAGGATTTGGAGAGGTGTTACTGCAGGCGGGACGTTCGAAAAATGACAAAGTTGACTCTATACAAGACCCCTACTATCCCAGTCCTGTTGTGCGGCGCAGAAACATGGACACTATCAAAAGCGGATGAGGAGGTCCTTAGTCGGTTCGAGAGAAGGATTTTGCGTGCGTTTTTCGGTTCTATAAACGCAGATGGGGGATGGAGGTAAAGATTCAACCACGAGCTGTGCAGCGACATGAGTCTAGTCGGGCGTCTACGGATTCAACGCCTAAGATGGCTAGGCCGTGTATAGCGAATGGACACCACAGCTCCAGCCCTGAGAGTCTTTGAATCTAACCCCGAGGGATGAAGAAAAATTCAGCCAAACAACCAAACCGGCAGCTTTTCGGCTGCTGTACTATCAAGAGAGTTTAGCAGAGTCCAAAACAAATGGTAGTCAGTCGTCGCAAGGTCCGGGCTATATGGTGGATACATCACAACTTCCCAACCAAGTTCCTTCCCATGTGTGGGCCGACATTGTCATGATGGATCACAGCTCCCTTACTGTCGGCCAATTTTGGTCGCTCTTTCTTGATTGCATCTTTCAAACGGTCGAGTTGCGTACAGTAGTGGACCAAATTAGCCGTTTCGTCTGGTTGTAGCAGCACATGATGGACAATATCCTTCCAAGCCCATCCAACACTGGGTATCCCCTTATTTGCCGTCAGTCTAGATTTTGAAGTTACATATTTGTGAAGAGCCATCGACCCTTAACCACGGCCCATAGTAATTCGCTCCGAAAATGGTTCGATTACGTTGCATTTCTGCAACATTTCACTGATGGTAGTTCGGTCAATCAAACGTGTGGCACTCAAGCGTCGGGTAGCCTTTGAATAACCTGCTCGTTTTAGATGATTCCAAACTGTCATGTGGTTGATGTCTGGTGCTTTCGCTATCTCATAAAAGCTTATGTGCCGCTCCTGCTCCACTAGCTATAAGATTTCATCGACTTTTGCAGTGATTGACTGACCAGCCGCTCTGATCGGTGCGTATTTGACACCAAAATTTCCGAAATCGAATAGAGGAAACCGCTCCTGTGTACGACATTCACTAACAGCATTCTCACCGTACACTTCACATATTTTTCGGCATTTTTTGCAGCGTTTTCACGTTATTTTATCATAAAATAGCATCACATGGTTATTTAGGACATTAAGCATAAGTCTGTGTCCAATTCCCTTTAGAGTACTTTCGATAAAGCGTTTCACAACTTGATGATTTCCTGTAAGAGGTGGTGGTTTCCTGTAAGAGGCCTACCCTAGCCTTGTATACACATCAGTCTTAAAAGCAAGATTTAGTTCCTCCCCGCGATGATATAAGAGGATTAAAGGAAATCAATTCCCTAGACTGCGTCTATCGTTCGACTTCTGCCTTTAAGTGACTCAAAAAGCTGGGCTGGAGGTGAATAAATAAAGAAACCAAATTCATTGGCCGTTCAGGCTCATCCATCGCGCTTTAGTGCTAGACTGTGGGTCGACAACTTATGGTATTCAAGAGGCAATCATACAAAAGTCAGATCTAGCAATGGGCACGACTTATGGTTGAGAAGACTCAACTGTATAGCTTAGGAATTGGATGATCCAATTATTTTGCTCCATAAACTGCTCTTAATGCCTAGTAACACTCAGAAAACCGGCTAACTTGTCCGTTCTGCACCCAAGGACTTGATCTCATGATCTGGCAGTCCTAAAACGCCACAATGAGCTCATAAGACCGTATAAACTCCTTATAGCTGGGCCTATAAGCGCCGAAAATCCTATCATATTTTTACTACTACTTTGTAGGACACCAAGCCTGTCATAGGGTTCAGAAATTCTTCCCACAATCGCCTTTATCAACAAAAACTCGCTGAAAGACTAACACCTTTTCCTCCTTATACTTCGTAGGACACCAAGCCTGTCATAAGGTTCAGAAATACTCCCCACAATCGCCTTTATCAACAAAAACTCGTTAAAGGACTAACACCTTTTCCTCCTTATAACTGGGCCTGTAAGCGCCGAAAATCTTCTCCTATTTCTACTACTACTTCGTAGGACACCAAGCCTGTCATAAGGTTCAGAAATACTCCCCGCACTCGCCCTTATCAACAAAAACTCGCTGAAGGACTAACACCTTTTCCTCCTTATACTTCGTAGGACACCAAGCCTGTCATAAGGTTCAGAAATACTCCCCACAATCGCTTTTATCAACAAAAACTCGTTAAAGGACTAACACCTTTTCCTCCTTATAACTGGGCCTGTAAACGCCGAAAACCTTCTCCTATTTCTACTACTACTTCGTAGGACACCAAGCCTGTCATAAGGTTCAGAAATACTCCCCACAATCGCCTTTATCAACAAAAACTCGTTAAAGGACTAACACCTTTTCCTCCTTATGACTGGGCCTGTAAGCGCCGAAAATCTTCTCCTATTTCTACTATCACTTCGGAGGACACCAAGCCTGTCATAAGGTTCAGAAATACTCCCCACAATCGCCTTTATCAACAAAAACTCGTTAAAGGACTAACACCTTTTCCTCCTTATAACTGGGCCTGTAAGCGCCGAAAATCTTCTCCTATTTCTACTATCACTTCGGAGGACACCAAGCCTGTCATAAGGTTCAGAAATACTCCCCACAATCGCCTTTATCAACAAAAACTCGTTAAAGGACTAACACCTTTTCCTCCTTATAACTGGGCCTGTAAGCGCCGAAAATCTTCTCCTATTTCTACTATCACTTCGGAGGACACCAAGCCTGTCATAAGGTTCAGAAATACTCCCCACAATCGCCTTTATCAACAAAAACTCGTTAAAGGACTAACACCTTTTCCTCCTTATAACTGGGCCTGTAAGCGCCGAAAATCTTCTCCTATTTCTACTATCACTTCGGAGGACACCAAGCCTGTCATAAGGTTCAGAAATACTCCCCACAATCGCCTTTATCAACAAAAACTAACACCTTTTCATAACGTAAATCAAGCCAGGCAAAGGGAAGGTGGTGGGAACTGACCAAAGAAAACAAAGGCAACAAGGACAACGATTAAACTTATCCAACAAACGGGGAACGACAGTAACCATTCAGGAATGGGTTTTCAAAGGTTGTCGTGCATTCTCGGAACTAATCAAAAGTTCAACCAACAAACAAACAAGGGCGTTCCGATTACTTTTCTAATTAATGTGGATACACTTCTCCTAATGGATCATTAGAAGAAGCTCCATTGTCTGTGATACTTCTACATCTGTTGCTTGTCCACCAAGTTGGAAACGACAGTGGTAACCATAGAGACAAGCTATCAATCGTAATTGGCTACATAAAGTGTTGTACAAAAAACTTGCATCACTTACCCCTTCCCGTATAGCTCATTCCATTGGTCTACTAATTAGTGAACAGAAAGCCCCCGGAGCAAACCGAGTTAATCACCGTCGTGTTAACTAATCCTGAGCGTTTTGTAGGAGCAGCAACATACTCGTAAAAGAGCGAACATCCTCTACGACTTTGAACCATTCCACTGAGGTTAAGAGCTAACATGGTTCGTTCATTAGGAAGGTCCTTCAAACCCAACGACCGGCGTGATTAAGCGACTGTAGAATGTGACAAAAAAAGACCTCAGCACCGCCAATGATGTGAGCTGAACAACACGCAACTGGAGATGTCTAATCCTTTGGCCTAAAATATGATTGACAATCAAATAGCGACTTACAAGGAGGAGTGTACACGCCTCCAGTTAACGTGACTATTCACATGCTTAACGCATTGTGTGTATACGCAGAACAACCCCATTCAAAAGACTATAGACCGCAATTCGGCGTCGCAAAATACCCAAACTCCATATCGCATCCTCATCCTGACACAATCGATCACCACACTCATCGGCTCACGTTGGACGTCCTTAAAATGCACAAAAGGTGCACCTACCCACCACCGGAAGTCCTCGATACACAACATACGAAACGTGTGTGTATACACAACACAACCGCCCACTCCGTCTCGTTGATAAAATCGATAACAGACATTCCCCGTTCGGGTGTCCTTTGAACGATTTTTTTCCAATCGAATTGTATTCACATTTCAAAAAGAGGAAATCGAATTTCAAACTTACCATCCTTGAGCGACTGACGCATTTCCTTGGTTCGTTGGAAATTGATATCCTCCAGCAGCTGCTGCAACGGAGTTTGAGCCTTCAATAGTGATCCACTAGCTAACGCCATTATTCTGCCTCAGCCTGGTTCGTATTCGTCTTCGTCTTGGCCTTCAGTGCGAACATATATATTGTGAAATTCCAAGTGTAAATCCCCTCAAGCAAACGTTACTCACAGTCGGGTGGATCTAGTTTAACTTTTTCTTTTTTCGTTTCTCGTTTCCGGACTAGGAAAATCGTTAAGTTCAGCGCGATTGTGTTTAAAATTTGTACTTTATCGTTTGTTAGACATTTTTTCCTTTTCGCTTGTATAAAAAAAAAGAAAACAAAAAGCAAAAATAGGCAAAATCACTGGGAGAATAGGTTTAGCTGGAGGAAATCCCCTTTGTCGCCCATTCGAATGTAGCGACTGAACATCCCTTAGCGAACTGTGAAGCGAGTGGAAGTTGTCGATGGTATTCGGCTGGTTTATGGATTTATTACTTTTTTTTCTTCTTTCAAATGCACTTTAAGCACTGCGCATATACGCGGAGTGGTACTGCTTTGGCATGGTTGAATGGGAGAGTGACCATAAAACCTGATCCAAACAATGGGGTGGAAAATCAGAGAGAAAACGCGAAACCAATACACCAACTGACAGGTGTCGGATCATATGTTTTGTGATGTCGTGTGCCGGTTCGTGTTTGTTTACTGTTCCGATTCCAAAGTGGCGGAGTGGTCGAACAGGTATGGTTGTGAGGTTGAATTTGTTATTTTTGTAAAGGTTGTTTTTTGAGTAAAACTTTTTGTTTAATTGCGGTATTTTTACTTGCAAATACCCATTTTAGATGGGTATTCGTCAACTGATTACTCGATAAAAAACACACACTCCTATGGAAGTCGATCAGCGGATGTAGCAACGCTTCTTCTTCTTCTTCTTTTGGCGAACCTGGGCCTCCTTTAAAAAACCTCTCCAACTGGCACAGTCTTTCACCAGCAGTCTCCAGTGCTGCACGCCTAGTTAGTTAAAGTCCTCTTCCACTTGGTTGCGTCACCTTAAATTTGGCCGTCCTCGACCGCGTCGCCCCTCGGGGTTGGATTCAAAGACCTTCCGGGACGGAGCTGTATTTTCCATGCGCTCAACATGACCTAGCCATCTTAAGCGTTGCATCCGAAAACGCCTGAGTAGACTCATGTCGCTATACAGCTCGTACAGTTCCATATTAAGTCTTCTCCACTCCGCGTTTATGCAGATCGGGCCAAAAATCGTACGCAGCATTTTTCCCTCAAAACAACGAAGGGCCTCCTCATCCTCTTTCGGTAAGGTCCATGTCTCTGCGCCATAAAGCAGGACCGGGATGATAAGGGCCTTGTATATGGTCACCTTGGTTTTTCGAGAGGGCTATGCTTCTCAATTGCCTTCCGAGCCCGTTTGCGTTTGATTTCGGCACTGATGCCATTGCTGCATGTCACTGCGGAGCCTAGGTAGATGAAGTCCTTGACTACCTCGAAATTATACCTGCCAATGTGAGCGCCCTGGCCAAGACGCCGGTGGTTCGTGTCCTTTTTCGACGACAGCATTTATTTCGTTTTGCCCCCATTTACCGTCAGTCCCATTTTAATCGCTTCCGTCTCAATGCTCGTAAAGGCCTCAATGAACTCTCGCTGACTTTTTCCAATTATGACAATGTCATCGGGATATGCGAGCGGTTGTACGAACTCGTATTCACCAGTGAGATTTGCACGATTCTCTCAAGGACGATGTTGAAAAAGTCACACGATAGCGTGTCGCCCTGTCTAAAACCTTTTTTGACATAAAGGGTATCGGTTAGATCGCTTCCGACCCTGATGGAGCAGCGAGAGTTCTCCAATGTTATCCTGCACAATCTGACGAGTTTGGCATGGATGTCAAAACTAGACATGGCGTTGTATAGCTCGTCTCTATTTATACTATCGTATGCAGCCTTAAAGTCGACAAACAGGTGGTGGGTGTCGATCTGGAACTCGTTTGTTTTTCCCAGGATCTGCCGCAGTGTAAATAACTGATCTAAAGTGGACTTCCTGGGCCTGAAACCACACTGATATGGACCAATCAGTTTATTAACGAACGGTTTCATGCGTTCACACAGAACAGCAGAGAAGATTTTATAAGCGATGTTCAGAAGACTTATTCCTCTTTAGTTGGCCCAGACAAAGGGGTCTCCTTTCTTGTGGATCGGGCAAACGATACTAAGATTCCATTCATCGGCCATGCATTCCTCTGATCATATCTTACAGACGAGCTGGTGCATAGTCCCAACCAGGTCATCTCCAGCTGCCTTAAAGAGCTCGGTAGGTAGTCCGTCTACTCCAGCAGCTTTGTTGGACTTAAGCTTAGAAAAAACATTCCTAACTTCGTCCAGGTCAGGGAGACGGAATTCTCTGCTATCATCGTTCGCTGTGAAAGGGTCATTCTGCCTGATGGCGGGATCTGTTTCGTCATCGTCGTTATACAGTCTGCAGAAGTAGTATTTCCAAATTCTTAGTACCGACTGTGAATCCACTACTAGGTTGCCATTTTCGTCCCTGAAGGCTTCCGTTCTGGCCTTATATCCCTGTCATGTTTGTTTTATTCATTGATAAAACCTCCGAACGTCATTCCTGCTATAGCATCCCTCCATGTCTTCGATCCCAAGCTTCTCATGCTCTTTTTTTTTTGTTTTGAGAAGCTTATGCTCCTCTTTCCTCCTCTGCTCATAATGCTCACGACCAACTCTCGTCCTTCTATGCAGCGCCTCTTGATAGGCTTGCTGCTTGGCTGGGTGTGCCCTCCTACACTTGTCGTAAAACCATAGGTTTCTTGTTGGTGACGCTTTGAAACCCAGTACCACAGAAGCAGCACTCTCTAAGGCTTGTTGACAACGGGTCCACTGGTGTTGTACGGTCTGAGTAGGTGTTGGAGGGTTTTCCGATAGCTTGAGGGAGACGCGATTGGCATAACCTCTGGCGATCTCTTTCGATTGTAGCATTGCGACGTTGTATGCCGCTGGCCTTACTCGATTTTTCTGGGCCAGGCATATTCGGAGTTGCAACCTGGTTGCCACAAGATAGTGGTCCGAGTCGATGTTGGCTCTTCTAAAAGCTCGTACATCCAGAATATGGGATGCGTGCCTGCCATCAATCGCAATGTGGTCAGTCTGGAGATCGCCAAGTCCCTTTGTGGATGTTGTGATGTGGGAAACGCGTGCTAGCAACTAGCCTAAATCCATGTTCGGATGTGGTGTTGTGTAGGCTGTGATTGCCAATGAGTCTATCAAAACCGACTTTCTTGTCCAGGTTCGCGTTAGTCACCCAGTACGATTTTAACATCGTAACCGGGACATTGGGCATATGTCCTATTTCGGAGGTCGTAGAAGTCGTCTTCTGTAGCGTCATCCTTGTCCTCGGCAGGGGCGTGAGCGCAAATTAGGCTGATGTTGGCGAATTTAGCCTTGATGCGGATTGTCATAAGGCATTCGCTTACATGCCGGAAGTTCAGTCTACCTCTAATAACAAATCCGCATCCGAATAAGCGTTGTCTTCTCTCCTTGTTGCAGTCGCCGTAGTAGACATCACAGTTTCCCATCCTCTTTTTGCCCGGTCCCATCGTTCTTTCTGGATTGCGGTAATATCTGCCTTATAACAGTCTAGGACCTCCGCAAGTCGTTCGGCTGCACGTGGTCTGTTGAGGGATCTTATATTCCACGTACAAAGCCGAATATTATTTTTCCTTTTCCTTTGGTTGTTTTCTGGGCCGTCATCGGTTAATCCGTCCGTTGTTTTGTATCCGAGGCTTTTTTCTGATTTTTTGGCTTGTTGGTATGGCTTGCCGGGCCATAGCCTAACCGACACTTATCCTGTTTTGTGGCGCAAAAAACTCACCATTTGCCCTTTTCCGTCCCCGATTTCAAATAGAAATCTCCAGGTGGCACCACGAGGAGGTGGAAATAGGGCTTACTAACAGAGCTGCTGAATGTACGGCTGCAGTGGCTTCTGCTCCCTATTTTACGGGACAGCGCATGTCGGATACGCTACCCCATACGAGGCCTTTGTTAGTCGTTACCACCCTGGTGGACTGCACTGGATAAAACAACATACCACAAACAACTCGAGAAGATACAAAGGGGCCTTTAGGTCCACCCCAACGACAGGGCTCAACATGATACTTCACCTTACACCACTCGATATATTTGGCAAGCAAATTGCCACCTATACGGCAAAAAGACTAAAGGCCAACTCAAAATGGCCGAGCTATATCACCTACTCTGCGCCTGTCCGGCCTACTACGCAATCAGGAAGTGTTACCTAGGATCCTACTTCCTAAGCGACCTGAATGATGTTCAGCAAGTTAGGATAACTGACCTTCTTAATTTTTTAAAAAGCACTAAATGGTTCCATGAATAGGGGGATAAGCCCCCCTCGTAGCTGCACAACGGATCTCTCTGGCCTATGTGTATTCTTCGCCATTCTGGGGAAGCTACGAACCTACCTACCTACCCCAATGTCGCTCAAGGCGTACACAATCTTCATTAAGAAAAATCATATATAGACGTGAGTGCGGAAGTTCCCGGTGCTAAAGGCATGTATTGTGTGCATCCACCTTCCAACGTCGACGAAAAACCCTTCTGCTGAACCGGAGCTGTTCGCGCTCACACAGCACAACATCGGGATCGTAGAGGAATCAATGCTAACCGGAAGAACTTAACTTCATCGACCAGCTTGAAATACACCCTGGCCCAAATGGCATTGCTTCTATAGTTCCGAAGAGGAGTTCTTTTTATCAGCAAAGCTATTGCGCAAGCCCTTCCAACTTGGGCTGAGCTCTTTCCGAGTAGATTAGAAAGCCCTGGAAGCTACTCAATGGCCTGCAATATGAATTCTGTAGAAATAGATCCATTGGGGATTTGAAGGCATATCTCGCTGAAAGGTGGAAGAAGTCCCTCATTAAGCGGCGACAGCGATTTCATTGGACTTGACGCACACACACTTGCCAGGGTTTGGCATGAGAATATCGTCAAAAAGAAGTCCATTCGGGGGTCGATGAGTCTCTTCTTTACTTTTGATGGGATCAAGTATGATATTCACTTTCAAAAGATGGTGTACCACAGGGGTCCATTCTGTCTCCGCTACTGTTTCTCACTCATAAATGGCGTGGGTGAACCTTCAAAATGACAGTTCTTTACGACTTAGCGGCATATGTCCAATTCGACAGCATCATCGGATAGGTTAAGATCAGTAGAGCGGAATTCAATTCTGTCGTTAAAGTGTAACGCCATCACAGCCTGCATCCTACGGGCCACTTATATTCATTTAGAGTCAAGCTGTTTGAACAACTAATGGGACAAGAAGGCAGGTAAGTGAAGAAAGGCTTATACAAGCCTTTGAGGTCTAAGATTTCAGCTCCTTGACTCCCGACAGTTAAGGAATCGAACTTTCAAATGATGGAACACTGCCTACAAAGCAGCGTCAAGCTTTTTATTTACAAGTCCGCATTTAACAAGGGAACAGCAGACACTAAGAACACCCAGACCGACAGCACGTTATACGGATATGCGTGTACGTGGACAGCAACTGCGAACTCAACCTTCTTGTCCGCATTCAAATGTATTCCAGTTGACTTGATCCGCTCCGAAATCGACGAGAGATTTGTATACGAAAAGTTTAGTGTGAATCCAAAAATCTACGAAAGGAAAATGGTTGACGAAATCCTTAAAAGGATGAAGGACTTACCCTGTGGTTTTTGAATTCCGAGCGAAGCCGTTCGGAGTGATTGATTTCCGACGTCAGTGAGCTAAATGTCGACTCAAACTCCAATTCAGTGAGGATCTTCTGCATTGTACTCTGGAAGGCTCTAAAAAAGGACCAAAGTAACAGTTGACCTAGGTTAGGTTAGGTTAGCGAAAGAAAGGATGTAACCTGTTCCAAATGGTTTTCTGCATGGGTCGCCACGCACTGATCTTCTTCATGATCTTCCGCTCTATATTCCTCCGCAGTTCGGTCGTCGATAACGAGCTCTTGTACTCATAGTCTAGCTTTTGGACGCCCCCGATTGGAGCAGGATTCTTCTTAGTGAACATTGGAAACCAAGCGGAGGTGTCGGTGACATCAAAGCTCGTCATTGAAACTCGATTCTCTTTTTGGATGTTGCAGTAGATCTAAGAAAAGATTGGCGATCTTAAGGAGCCTCAAGATTGGCAATGGTTTAAGGAGGACCTACATTATCGTTAGAGAAGACGTAGAAGATCCTGTTCATTGGACACTGGGTGTCTTTGGTGGCGTACTTTTTCCCCGTACTTGGGTCGAGAAGGACCAAATGCTTATCGTCTTGATACAAGACATAAGCAGAGTCTCCGTGGGGATAGGAGGCACCTAGGACTACCCAGCACGGGACACCAAGAGTAAGAATGTAGTTAGCCAATAAAACGCCAAGATCTTTTGGAGATCCCCATCCAGTATCCAGCAGAGTCTGGAAGGAGAAAAAGAGCTAAATTGTGGCTTACAGTAAGCCTCGACTCTCTCTCACCTCATTGTTGAGCCATATACCTTGGAAATGCGTACAAGGATCAAAGTTCTTCGGGACGTTCAACAAGGACACATACCGGCATGCAGATTCCAGTAGATTCTCGCTGCTTTCAACAGGAAGCGGAATCGCTTCTAATAGCCGCGTCATACACATCAGCTTGCCATCCATAGTACAAACCAATGGATCGATGAATCGATCTGGTTGCATATTCTTCACCTGGCCACACCACTCTTGAACATGTTGTCGCACATCCTTCAGCTCTGAGCAGTCCAATTTCCTAGTGTCCACACGAGGCATTTCAAAACTGGGCTCGACGCTCACGTATAGCCAGACATTGATGCGCTCCTTGATTTCGGGAACATTCTCAATCGGCAGAGCTTCACCCAGCGAAGGGGGATTGTAACCCATGATAACCCTCGGTGTTTCCAGTTCAAATACGCCTTCAATCTGAAAGGAAACATCAGATTCTATGGAATGGATCAACTTGAATGGCATACCCTTCGTCGTGCAAGGATCGTGCTTATCGGTAATCGGTATTCTCCAAGCCAATTGCACTGGAATCTCTGGAAGACTTCTAGGGAACGCTCGTCACTCATATGATTCTCCACGCATTCGTCGAAAAGGGCGATTTTCAAATCACCTTTAAGCTCTGTCGGATTGCCACTGAAACCAGCAAAGGTACTATTGAGGACAGTCACAGTAAATTGGGTTTGTCTTACGTGATCTGAAGGATCAACTGCTCATTCCACGTCGGGTTTGATCCGTCAGCGGTCAATGTCCTCGCGGTTCGATCCATGAATATCGCCGATATAAACGGCCTCACGTTGGAGTACTTAAAAGCTACAACATAAACGTTAGAACTCCTCTACGGGGAGCGCCCCCATTTTTACTTACTCTGAGAACTGAAAAGTGACGCACTGCTACTGTCCCTGCGCTCCAAGGTGGGCAGTGAGAAGGATCTCACTGAGATCCCCGTGGCTCTGACCACAGTCACGACTATATTGAACTTCTGTACATTCTCATAGGTTGTCAAGGCTTGCGGATCACTTCGCTCGGGATTAAGAGGGCGTTGTGGACCGAACATTGTCAGACGCGATCCAAAGAACCATCTAAAGCTTCCGATGCTATTATCATCCAAAATGTTGCCGGAATTCGCAGCAAGTCTCTGCAGTTGATCACAGTGATTCCTTACCACTTCGTACAAGTTGCGAAGGTACTTTTTGCCGTTGTGTTTGTGGATGTCAATGGGATCAATCCAGTTACCGATATCGATTACCTTCTCATCAGGATCATCTTGGAGTTCTCTCTCCATGAACGGGAGGAATGTCATTCCCTTTGTTTTAAGGTCTTGCCTGTACTGGGATGAAAGGAATTTCAGGCGCGGATCGTTATCCACTTCTTCACGAGGACAGAATTCGAGAAGAGTTTCCTGGAACGTACAAGTGTCTTCTTCTTCTTCTTCCTCTGACTCGCGTCTATTGTCGTTTTCTTCTTCGTCTGATGTCTGCACATCCTTGGATCGTTGAGGCCTTTTAGTCAAGCTGTCAATTAAGTGGTTCTTGTGCCAGTTTAGAATGATATCGTCTGGTATGTGCGTGCGTGGCGTCGGCGAAGGGAATAGTACTTTCAAGTTTTCCTTGGAATAAACACCTTCCTCACAGTGGAATCCGATGTCAAGGCGACCCGAAATGTTCTCATGCTTATGGGAAGAGAAAGCGACCACATCCCACTGCTGCTGATCATTGTCGACAGTTGGTAGTGGGACCAGGATGTTTGCTATTTTCACTGGAACCACCGGAAGCTTCTTCTTTTCGTACAACTGAAACAGAATCAATAGACTCAGAACTCTTTGGAATGGTGCTGTCAACACTTACCTTTATTTTGATTTCCCTCGGAATCCTTCGTTCCAGATAGATCCCAAAAGACTCATCGATTGCTAACGAAAGATCCGGTTCCAAACGAAAGGACCTTGTCGATCCGACCAACTGCCTGTCGAAGAAGATTCTCATAAAGTACGTCTTGATCTTCTCAAGTGGACGACAGGGATCTGATAGGTTTGTACGGACAATATCAATATCAGGTTCTCCTGGTGTTCGTAAACACTGTTTCAGCGTCTGCTTGACGTCATTTTTAATCGCTTCGAGGCTTGGTTTCTTTGGCTTGTCATAGCGGTCCGGATCGGATCGGTGAAGCCTTTTGTTCCGATAGAATTCCTCCAACTCTTCGCGGTAGATTTCGTTAAGTTCTGTTTCGAAACGTTTAGTCCATTGAGCCGTCTCGTGCTCCACGTCGACTTCTTCTAGTTTGATATTGAGCTTGAGCGACGTCCAATGGAATTTTTGGGATTTACGGAGATTTTTCAAGAGCAACCACGAATCAAGGATCTTCCGAAGAAGATCTTTACTGGCCGCTTCCTCCTGATGTAGCCTGGCACGTAGGTGCTTGACTTTACCCAGATATTTCTCGAGATTCGTCAGGTTTTGATTGGAAGCATCACCTAGAAGCCGATTGACAGCACTTCGTGATTCCTCAAGATCGGCCCGTAGTTCTGGGATAAGTTTGAGCTCTTTCCTTTTAAAATAGATATCCAGGAGGTCTTCCAACTTGATCGATAGAGTGTGCTCCTCTTGCTGTAAGGGATGTTCTGTGAACCTGAGTCCTCTGATAGTTAGAGTGATGAGTTTCCGGCTGGGGATAATAGGCGTTCTCTCCCAAAGCTTGCCGACACAAAACACTGGATTGAATTCACGTTCACAGACCGTGGCGTAGAGGAGATCGTCCTCGAAGAATTTCATTTGTCCCTTGAATGAAGTGCCAGACTCGATGATATGATCAAGTCCTTCCTGATGGTAGCGTTTCACAAGTCGAATGAGATTCTTATTTGGTTTCAAAACCGGTTCGCCAGTTTGGTTGTTCGGGATCAATGGATTCACTTTGGACGACGGAGTGCTTTTCTCGAAGGATATCTGCTCGGCTGGAACTCGACTGATGGGATCCTCATCTTCTATTTGAATGAAAGACGAAAGCGTTTGAGCTCTAGGCGTCGCCGATTCTTCTCCGTCATCAACTGAACGCTGAGTTGGATCTTTGCTGGACGAATCTTGACTTTCAATGTCACCAAAGAATGCTAAGTCACGGGGACTCGGAGAGATGCTATCGGTCAGGAGATCTGTGCTGTTGAGGATTTCCGTCACTTCTCGTTCGGTGTCTTGAAACTGCTTTGACAACTTTGGTTTCCTTTTCTTAGTTCTAGACCGGGATTTTCGTTTTTGATGGGATTTTTTGGCGCTTGATTCTGACATTTTTAGAAGAATACTTAATGGACAACTTGGAAAGGTAAACACAACTTGTCGTGATTGTTTTGAAATCGCGGTTTCCATGGTACCGGAAATATGTCTCATGCCAAATCATTCCGCGATGTAAGTGGCTCCTTAAGGCATTTGACAGGTCGTCGTGTCTGTCAAGTATTAACTGTCAAGGAGCGGTGTTTACGTTGATAAGCATTTTTAGTGGTCGCCGGTGCATAAACTCGAGTCTTCAAGAAAAATGTCGAACGATAAGAGGACAATCTACGTTGGAGCACTAGCAGATGAGGTGACAGAGAAACTACTGAACGATGCCTTCATTCCATTTGGAGACATTGCCGACATACAAATGCCCGTCGACTATGAATCGCAAAAACACCGTGGATTCGCTTTCATCGAGTACGAGACCGCCGAGGATGCAGCTGCAGCCATAGACAACATGAATGACTCGGAGCTGTGCGGACGTACGATTCGGGTGAACCTCGCCAAGCCGGTGCGCGTGAAGGAGGGCAGCTTCAAACCCGTATGGGCCGATGACGATTGGTTGCAGAAACACGCTGGTGCCACTTTGACCAACGAAGAAGGCAACAAGGATCAACCGGCTACGGAGGAGAAAGTGGAGAGTACAACTCCTGTGGTTATTTCTAAGCCGGAAAAACGCAATCCGCAGGTGTTCTTTGACATACGCATTGGCGGCAATGATATTGGACGCATTGTGATGCTTCTCCGGTCCGACGTGGTGCCAAAGACGGCGGAGAACTTCCGTGCACTATGTACGCACGAGCAAGGATTTGGGTACAAGGGCAGTACTTTCCACCGAGTCATTCCGGAATTTGTAAGGTCACGTTACCGCTGTGCGAATCATGACGTAAAACATTCGTTTTTCCTTTGCAGATGTGCCAGGGCGGTGATTTCACGAACCACAATGGTACTGGCGGCAAGTCGATTTACGGGAAAAAGTTCGCAGACGAGAATTTCAACTTGAAGCACAACGGCTTCGGAACCCTATCGATGGCCAACTCTGGCACAAACACAAACGGCTCACAGTTCTTCATCTGCACGACAAAGTGAGTATGACTAGGCAGAATTGTCCTCCGGACTCACGGTAATTCGTATTTTTTCTTGATAGAACCGATTGGCTGGACAATAAACACGTGGTGTTCGGACATGTAATCAGTGGAGCGGACGTTGTGAGGAAGATCGAACGATGTGGAACCAAGTCGGGCACACCGACGCAGAAAGTTATCATTTATTCGTGTGGAGAGTTGAAATAAAGATGCGCGATGAAGAATCATTTGAATTATTATTGAATTTCTTCTGTTGCATGAGCATACGTAGCCGCCCCTTGTATCCGACGCAGCATTGTCTGCAAGAAATATTACCTGTAAGAACCAATACCCTAAATCCAGCAAAAAACCAAAGAAAAGACTTAATTCTGAACACAATCATCTCTTTATTGTTTAACAATCAGCAATAGTCTACAATTGATCCACGTGAGCGGGCTCATAGTCATCCATCGAACATCCTGTAAAGACAAATGAGAACAGTCACTAAGGCCACATTGAGGCAACTGGAAACCTTGTATTTGAACAAGTCAGAATAAGGTTAGCAGCACGAGTTTTTTTGGGTTCGCTCAGCAGAGGGAACCTGAATAGGTCAGGATATCGTCATTCGGAAGACTAGAATCAGTAAACAAAGATCAATGCTCACCTCTTTGCACCAAGATCACGCCAATCTCCATGCTGCGAGCTGTTCCAAGTCTGAAAATAAGAGAAGACACACATTAGGACGCTGGACAGAAAGATGGGCTCTCTACAGAGCTGAGTAGTTTCAGAGTAGGATTAGCAGCACGATTGTTTATTAGGGTTCGCTCAGCAGAGGGAACCTGAATAGGTCAGGATATCGTCATTCGGAAGACTAGAATCAGTAAACAGAGATCAATGCTCACCTCTTTGCACCAAGATCACGCCAATCTCTATGCTGCGGGCTGTTCCAAGTCTGAAAATAAGAGAAGACACACATTAGGACGCTGGACAGAAAGATGGGCTCTCTACAGAGCTGAGTAGTTTCAGAGTAGGATTAGCAGCACGATTGTTTATTAGGGTTCGCTCAGCAGAGGGAACCTGAATAGGTCAGGATATCGTCATTCGGAAGACTACAATCAGTAAACAAAGATCAATGCTCACCTCTTTGCACCAAGATCACGCCAATCTCCATGCTGCGAGCTGTTCCAAGTCTGAAAATAAGAGAAGACACGCATTAGGACGCGGGACAGAAAGATGGGCTCTCTACAGAGCTATGAGTAGTTTCAGAGTAGGATTAGCAGCACGATTGTTTATTAGGGTTCGCTCAGAAGAGGGAACCTGAATAGGTCAGGATATCATCAGAAAATTTCTACAAAACGAAAGGAGAAAGAGAAAATTTGATACCAACCTCTGCCGGCCGGGTGGTCTTCGTCATTGCCGTGGCCTCTACGGTGCATCTGGAGTAGAAAGAAATAAGTTAACCAAGAGCTCTGGGGATAGGAAGCAATCACTACTACGAATGGCGCTATGATCAGTTTAGAAAATTTGTTACATTCTGATTCAAATGAACTATACTTAATGAGTCATCATAGGAAATAGGTGGAATGGGTAGCTTGAGCCCACGTGCTTACCTAGACAATCCGCGAGTTAGTGTTCCACGCTTGAGTGTATGTTTATTGGCGCCAAATATCAAAAACTGAAAGAAAACCCGAAGATTAATCGGACTATCCAGGAACATGTGCTAAGTAAAGGGTAGTCAAAGGGTGTTTTCAGTATCCTTTTGGTTTAATTAGTGGAAAATCAGCATGGAGTGATTGTCAGATTAAGGATATCATCATTAGAAGGCCTTTAATGGGATAGATTGACATGGATCTAGACTTACCACGATCAGCTCAGGATCCCCTCCGTAGACTGGACATCATCGTTTGCTCAAGTCAGCTATGTCCTAGGAAGAAAAGGAACAATTAGTTACTTCAAGAAGTGCCCCGCGGACGCTGTTGCATGTGGGAAACGCATTCAGTATCCTTTTGGTTTAATAATGTGAAATCAGCACGAAATCGACTTCAGATTAAGGTTTTCATCAGATTGGGATGCGCCCTCACAAAATGAGTTCAATTTCTTACCTCTAGACTCGGTCCCGTTGTGCATTTGCCCCATTGGTACAATGAGCTGAAAGAGAGAAGCAATTTGTTACCACCAGAGTCTCGGTCCCAAGGGCTTGGGATTGCAATGCATTTCGTATTCAGCTGGCCGTTCTTATAATTCCGCAACAAATTAATGGAAAAATCCACTAATTAGGGAGTGAACAATCATCAGTAAACGCGGAACGGGCAAAGAATCGCTTCAAAAATTCTATTCGTACTTACCTCGAGTAATCTTCAATTATCGGCGGCATCATCCTGTCTTTCAAGGAATTTGGTTGAAAATATCAATCTCAGGCGATTGACGGGTATAAATTACATTTAATTGCTTTCCACACATGATTATTTCGCTCACGAAAAAGACCCGCGACCATCACGATTGGAAATTGGAGAGAAAGTGGAAGTTGTCAAAAAGCGAGAACCAGCAACCAGTCTAGCAGTGCAGGGTGAAGTCAGCTCCGGTTGAATATTAGTTTCCGCTGCAAACGACGTTGGGTGTATTCAGAGAAAAAAAAGATAAATTTGGAGAAGACGGAGTTTTGATTCAAGGCTGCCTTTAGCCGCCTGGCTAGCATACTGGCTTGGCTAGCTAAAGCCGCCTAGCCAGTTCATTTGCCTAGTTGGCTGTAGTAGCCTGCTCAGCTGTCGAGCTGCCGGCCACCTATCGTGGCCTGGTGAGCTGTGGCCTGGTGAGCTGTCGAGCTGACGGCCACCTGTAGTGGCCTGGTGAGCTATCGAGCCGCAAGCCACCTATCGTAGGCCTGGTGAGCTGTCGAGCTGACGGCCACCTATAGTGGCCTGGTGTGCTGTCGAGCTGACTTCCACCTATAGTGGCCTGGTGAGCTGTCGAGCTACCGGCCACCTATAATGGCCCTGTGAGCTGTCGAACTGCCGGCCACCTATAGTAGCCCGGTGAGCTGTCGAACTACCGGCCACCTATAGTAGCCCGGTGAGCTGTCGAACTGCCGGCCTCCCATCGTGGCCTGGTGAGCTGTCGAGCTGACGTCCACCTATAGTGGTCTGATGAGCTGTCGAGCTGCAAGCCACCTATCGTGGCCTGCTGCGCTGCTGAGCTGCCGCCCACCTGTAGTGGCCTGGTGAGCTGTCGAGCTGACGTCCACCTATAGTGGCCTGATGAGCTGTCGAGCTGCAAGCCACCTATCGTGGCCTGGTGCGCTGCTGAGCTGCCGCCCACCTGTAGTGGCCTGGTGAGCTATCGAGCTGTCGGCTACCTATAGTGGCCTGGTGAACTGTCGAGCTGCCGGCCTCCTATAGTGGCCTGGTGAGCTGTCGAGCTACCGACCACCTTTCGTGGCCTGGAGAGCTGTCGTGCTGCCGCCTACCTATAGTGGCCTGGTGAGCTGTCGAGCCTTCGGCCCCATTTAGTGGCCTGGTGCGCTGCTGAGCTGCCGCCCACCTGTAGTGGCCTGGTGAGCTGTCGAGCTGCCGGCCACCTATAGTGGCCTGGTGAGCTGACGGCCATCTATAGTGGCCTGGTGAGCTGTCGAGCTGCCGGCCACCTATAGTGGCGTGGTGAGCTGTCGAGCTTCCGGCCACTTTTAGTGGCCCGCCCACCTGTAGTGGCCTGGTGAGCTGTCGAGCTGCCGGCCACCTATAGTGGCCTGGTGAGCTGTCGAGCTGACGACCACCTATAGTGGCCTGGTGAGCTGTCGAGCTGACGGCCACCTATAGTGGCCTGGTGAGCTGTCGAGCTGACAGCCACCTATAATGGCCTGGTGAGCTATCGAGCTGACGTCCACCTATAATGGCCTGGTGAGCTGTCGAGCTGACGTCAACCTATAGTGGTCTGGTGAGCTGTCGAGCTGCAAGCCACCTATCGTCGCCTGGTGCGCTGCTGAGCTGCCGCCCACCTGTAGTGGCCTGGTGAGCTGTCGAGCTGCCGGTTACCTATCGTGGCCTGGTGAGCTGTCGTGCTGCCGCCTACCTATAGTGGCCTGGTGAGCTGTCGAGCTTTCGGCCACATTTAGTGGCCTGGTGCGCTGCTGAGCTGCCGCCCACCTGTAGTGGCCTGGTGAGCTGTCGAGCTGCCGGCCACCTATAGTGGCCTGGTGAGCTGTCGAGCTGACGGCCATCTATAGTGGCCTGGTGAGCTGTCGAGCTGCCGGCCACCTATAGTGGCGTGGTGAGCTGTCGAGCTTCCGGCCACTTTTAGTGGCCCGCCCACCTGTAGTGGCCTGGTGAGCTGTCGAGCTGCCGGCCACCTATAGTGGCCTGGTGAGCTGTCGAGCTGACAGCCACCTATAATGGCCTGGTGAGCTGTCGAGCTGACGGCCACCTATAGTGGCCTGGTGAGCTGTCGAGCTGACGGCCACCTATAGTGGCCTGGTGAGCTGTCGAGCTGACAGCCACCTATAATGGCCTGGTGAGCTGTCGAGCTGACGGCCACCTATAGTGGCCTGGTGAGCTGTCGAGCTGACGGCCACCTATAGTGGCCTGGTGAGCTGTCGAGCTGACGGCCATCTATAGTGGCCTGGTGAGCTGTCGAGCTGCCGGCCACCTATAGTGGCGTGGTGAGCTGTCGAGCTTCCGGCCACTTTTAGTGGCCCGCCCACCTGTAGTGGCCTGGTGAGCTGTCGAGCTGCCGGTCACCTATAGTGGCCTGGTGAGCTGTCGAGCTGACGGCCACCTATAATGGCCTGGTGAGCTGTCGAGCTGACGGCCACCTATAGTGGCCTGGTGAGCTGTCGAGCTGACGGCCACTTATAGTGGCCTGGTGAGCTGTCGAGCTGACAGCCACCTATAATGGCCTGGTGAGCTGTCGAGCTGACGTCCACCTATAGTGGCTTGGTGAGCTGTCGAGCTGCAAGCCACCTATCGTGGCCTGATGCGCTGCTGAGCTAACGCCCACCTGTAGTGGCCTGGCGAGCTGTCGAGCTGCCGGTTACCTATAGTGGCCTGGTGAGCTGTCGAGCTGCCGGCCTCCTATAGTGGCCTGATGAGCTGTCGAGCTACCGGCCACCTATAGTGGCGTGGTGAGCTGTCGAGCTTCCGGCCACATATAGTGGCCTGGTGCCGTTGGCAAGGCGGTTGCTGCCAGCCAGGCGGCTGCTGCCTTACTGGAGCCTGGCCTGGGTTCGTTTGTCCGTCTGTTACGTACAATAGAAGATCGTTCCCGTCGGTCTTAGATTTTATTTTGTATGGCGGTTAAAAGAGGGATCAGAGGTTCTTTTGTCGCAGCTTCTGGAGTTTGGCCGGCTATTTCGTTACCTTTTATCCCGACGTGGCTAGGAACCCTCATGATCTTAATTCTACTGTTGTTTTCGATAATTAGTGTTTCTGTTTGTTCTATTATTGGTGTCCACGGACACTATCTTCCGTGGGTGCATAGCATTGTGCGGTGGTCGTTTTATCACATTTCGTATTTAATCAGGCAATTGTAGTTCTTTCTGACATAGCCTTCTTTTTTAAGGCATATGTACTAACGCCACTGGTAAGTGGATCGCTTTCGTTAGACACAGCTCAGTAAATAAAGGGTCCGCCTTTGTTATTGCGTTGCTCTCCACTTCCATTCTAACGCAAGTCCAAGTCCAATTACATCGATTCAAACCGATCACATTCAGCAGCAAGTTGAGCAAGTTTGCCTGCCTGATACATGGTCCAAATCTTGTCATGGTTCGATTGCGTATGGTCGTCAGCGTGCTTCCATTGCTAGTTATCCGATTTTTGTTTTGATTCCTTGTAGATACTCGAACAGTTGGCTAGCACCCTCCTAATTCGGGGGAGGGGCTGCCGCCTTTTCCTCGATTTGTAAGAGACTTACAAATCTCGCTAGGTCTTCGACGATGTTATTGGCATTTCCTTCATATAAGAGCTGTTCACCTTTTTCCTAATATTCCTTTTAAATTGACAGCAGTGCACCTCGTCATCCAGGACGAATGACTCTATCAAACAGCCACATTGCGTTCATCAACAAATTCGAAAAGCGATTCTTCTACGAGTGTATCCTTCACACCAAGGTTTTTCGGCGCCAGACTTTTGTGCAATTCGGTCGTCTTCATGACACTATCTGGTTGTAGTCAGACGTTGGTCTTCGAAGAGTCAGAACAGTGTGATGCATGAGTTCAACTGCCTTGGACAGCCCCTTTCAGCCCCTTCCAACACAATATTCAACCTTTTGCAAACAAAACACTCACATCAAATAGCACTGAGAATAAAGCAGAAAAAAGTGTGTCATTTCTATCGAAACTACTTCGGGGATCGGGATGGTGCGTTCGTTAAAGGAATATGAATTCCTCACCGCTGAGGAATACAACGCTTTAAAAATCAGGCATGACCATGCAGTTGATCGCGTGCGCGATACCGCGGCTTGTATCGACGAGGCCGAGATGATTGTAAGGCAAGCAGAAACCAGACTACATGAAATGGAAGAGGTGTCACAGATAAGGATGTGTTTTGTGCCTCGATTGGTGATGTCCTTTTTGTCTTTGTAGTGGAATGCATACATCGATTGCGAACCACTGCCGAAGCCGTTCGAACCCGACGCGATTCGAGAGTTCTACTTCAAAACGTTTTATTTCGAGAATGAAGATATTGAGAAGACAGTGAACTGGTTATTGGCTGTAGATGAACGAAGTGTATTAACTCAGGACATAGATGCGAAGAATAGGACGCGAGTGCATTTGCATAGGAATAAGCTAGATTTCGGGAAGTAGTACGACCAACGCGTTAGCGATACACTAGAGGTGAGACCGAATTAAGCAGGCACGATAGGTATAAAAGTACATTCTGCTCTTTAACAGATACTACATAGGGTTGAGAAGTTCCTTGAGAAACCGACCCAGGTGCTGTCTCCAAGGATTACGAAGGATATTCAATGGGTAAGCTATCGCATGTCAGTTGCTTTCAAGTTGATGGAGGCTTTTCGCGACAGTACGTCTGGTTCTTTCGAATAAATTTCGTGCTTGGTAGCGACATTGGTTTAGACATCTTTGTGCTGTTGCTGGTCTCATCGTTCTATGAACTAGGACCGATTTTTTTTTAAGACAGTACGAGTAGTTTAGCGTCAATGTCGGTTATTATGTGCTGAGCTAAGATGTTATGGAAAAGTTCACGTGGTACGTACATTGACAGCTAATTCACGATAATCGATGATTTCGAATGCTACTTACTTAGGTGGCGCTACAGTCCGTGGTGAACCTGGGCCTCAACCAACAAGCGTGCCAGCTGTTTCCAGCACCGCGCGCCCAGTTGGTTAAGGCCCCCTTTCACCTGCGTGCGCCACCGTAGATGCCGCGCCTTCCTTCCGAGGTGGATTCGAAGACTCTTCGGGTCCGAGCTGTATTTTCCATGCGCTCTACATGGCCTAGCCACCTTAGACGCTGTATCCGTAGACGTCGTACCAGGCCGATGTCGCTGTACAACCCGTACAGTTCTTCGTTAAATCTTCTCCTCCATACTCCCTTTGAATAAACGGGACCGTAGATAGTGGGCGGCGGAACTGTCCTCTCGAAACGACCAAGGGCATCTTGATCCGCTTTTGTTAGGGTCCAAGCCTCTGCGCTGTAAAGGAGGACTGGGATGATCAACGTCTTATATAGTGTCACATTGGTTTTCCAAGAGAGGGCTCTACTTCTCAATTTTCTCTTGAGCCCAAAGCAACAGCGGTTGGCAAGAGTGATTTTGCGTTTTATATCAGCGCTGGTGTTGTTGTCGCCGGTCATCAGTGAGCCAAGGTAGACGAATTCCTTGACCACTTCAAAGTTATATCTGCCCACGTTCTGGCGTTCTGACGTTCTGGCCAATACGTCGGTGTTGCCCGTCTCCTTTTGATGAAAGCAGATATTTGGTTTTACCCTCATTAACCTTGAGACCCATCTTAGCCGCTTATACCTCAATGCTTACAAGGGCCTCATTGACGTCTGTGTCCGTCCAATCACGTCAATGTCGTCGGCGTACGCAAGCAATTGCGTAGACTTGAACTAAATCGTACCTCTTGTGTTGGTAAGTGACCCTTGCACGATCGTTTCAACCATAATGTTGAAAAAATTGCATGACAGCGCGTCACCTTACCTAAATCCTTTATTAACATCAAACGTCTCAGTTAGTTCATTACCGACCTTAATGGAGCAGCGAGAATTCTCCATTAACATCCTGCACAGTCGGACGAGCTTAGCAGGGATGCTAAAACTAGACATGGCTTTGTATAGTTCATCTCTATACATGCTGTCATATGCAGCCTTGAAGTCGACGAAAAGGTGGTGAGTGTCGATTTGGTATTCCTTGGCCTTCTCTAAGATCTGCCGTAGCATAAATATTTACCTGGCCTGATGCCACACTTATAAGAGCCGATCAGGTTATCCACAAATAGTTTCAGGCGTTCACACAATACGGCAGAGAAGATCTTTTATGCGATGTTAAGGAGACTTATTCCTCTATAGTTGGCACAGATATAGGGGTCTCCTTTCTTATGGACCGGGCAAACGATGCTGAGATTCCATTCGTCGGACATGCTTTCCTTCGACCATACATTGCAAATGAGATGGTGCATGCACCTTACCAGGTCATCCCCAGCCGCCTTAAGAAGCTCAGCAGACAGGCTGTCTGCGCCCGCGGCTTTATTAAACTTAAGTCTTGATATGGCTATTTTGATTTCGTCTAGGTCGGGTGGATGGAATTCATTCCATCCGGCAGAAGCATCTCTCCATCTCCTCGATCTCGCGCTTTCCGTGCTCTCCCTTCTTTCTTCCGAGAAGGGTGTGTTCCTCTCTTCTTTCCTGATCACAGATTTCGCGAGCAGCTCTCGTCCGTTGTTGCAACATGGCTTTATATGCTCCTTTTTTTGCTGCATGGGCTTGTTCGCATTGTTCATCGAACCAGGGGTTTCTAGGTGGTGGCGGTTTGAAACTCAGCACCTCTGAGGCAGCGCCTCTGACTGCGCTCTGGTAGTGCACCCATTCCTGCTCTATTGTTTATGCTGCTGTGGGCGGATTTTGAGAGAGCTTGGAGGAGACAGGATCGGCAAAGATCCTGGCTGTCTCTTGCGATTGTAGCTTTCCGAAGTCAAACTTACGTTGTCCTACTTGACTCTTAAGCATTCTTGATATCGTCGTTCATACCTTGGCTACAACAAAGTAGTGGTCCGAGTCGATGTTGGCTCCTCGGAAGGTTCGTACGTCGAGAATAATGGAGGAGTGTCTGGCGTCGATAGCAATGTGATCAATCTGGTTGGTGGCCGATTGATCAAAAGACCGCCAGGTACCCTTGTGGATGTTGAGATGGGGGAATCGTGTGCTTGCTATAAGGAGGTTACGCCCCGTTAGGAAATCGATTAACCTAAGTCCGTTGTCGGAAGTAGTGTTATGGAGGCTATGCTTTCCTATGATCGACTCAAATATGTCCTCTTTGCCCAGTTTTGCATTAAATACTCCTAGAACTATTTTTGTGTCGTAGCTGGGGCATTGGGCATAGGTTCTGCCTAGGAGATCGTAGAATTCTTCTTTGAGTGGATCGTCCTTTTCTTCCGTTGGGGCATGAGGGCATATGAAACTAATATTTCCAAATTTAGCTTTGATGCGGATTGTTATTTCGAATGCTACTCGGAATTAAAGCAGGTGATTCGTGATACCTGAACACCCCTTTTAGAGCTGCTCCTTCAAGTTTGGGTCGGGACCCTCGAAGAGAGACGGCGGCGGATAAACCATGCATAGTGGAGTCAACAACCTTAGTGAAGTTACCGACACTGGATCCACCCGGACCCTCCGCCCTAGACATGGCCTCCCTCGTCACGTAGAAAATAATACTTCAGAGACAATCACAAGCCTCGGATAAGGACGGCTTTTTTCTTGACGACATTAGCAAACGAACAAAGGACAATGAATTTCGGCTCTGCACGTGGAATATTAGATCCCTTAACTTACGGAGTCTCTGGACTGCTACAAAGCAGACATTACCGAAGTCCAGGAAGTGCTCTGGAATGAGACGGGCAAAAGGAGTATGAAAAACTGCAATCTTTTCTATGGCGATTGCTATAGAGGGGGAAGCTAGTGTTCAACGCAGACTTAGACAACAAGTCCTAAGCTTTAAATATATATAAAAGACAAGAATGACTTCTATGACCTCCTAGAAAGAACATACGATCAATGCCCCCAACTATGACAAGAATATCGTTCTATAAGGTTTTAACGTATAGCTTGGAGAAAAAGAAATTTTTGCTAGAGACATCGGAAAACACAACATGCACAACAACACATCCGGAAGAGGACTCAAGCTCGTGGACTTCGCTTCGGGGTGCAATCTCCCACACCTCAACATCCATTAAGGGACCCAGCGGTACCTGGCTCAATCCACCGTAAACCGGATTGATCACATTGCGATCAACGTCAGACATTACTCCAGTACTCTCCATATTCAAACTTTTGAAGGAGCCAACATTGACTCCTTTCCTCCTTGTAGCCAAGGTAAGAGCTCGGATATCAAAAAAACAAGGGAGGCGGGAAAGAACACTAAGCTTTGAAGTCGGAAAGCTACTGCTAAGAACTTTGCGAACGAATCTCCCAAAAACTCTCTGAAAGTTCGACGCCACCTACTCTAACAATAGAAGAAGACTGAAAGCGTTGTCAAAAAGCTATCAAGAAGCTGCTACTCATGTGTTGAGTTCTACGACATCACCATCCAGTTCGCGCAGCTAAACAAGAAGTCTACAAGGCAATGTTGCATCGAAAGACAAGAGCTGCTCATGAGCTCTACGAACAGACACGGTAGGAAGAGAACCGGCTTAGGAACATGAGGAGATGGAAGGGTGTTACAGCAGGAATAAAGTTCGGACATGTCACCAGAAAGTAAAACGGATATCCTCATCTTCTTTCTTTGGTGGCGTTGCAGCTCATAAAGAACCGGAGCCAAGCTTCTCTCTTATTTTCACACAGGTGAAAGGGATCTACAGTTTAATGACGATTCCAAACGGCGTGAGTCGAGAAGCTTTTTTCATGGCAAGTATACTACGTGGGGTTTTGCCAGTACCCCGCTGAAGAGGGACACCATTGGTGCCATCGGGATCCGACCTCGCTCATCGTGCTTTAGTGTCCAACACACTAACCACTGCGCCACGGGGCTCTCGGATATCCAGTGGATATAAATTTCGGACCGAAGCTTGCTGGAACGAAAATAGACAACTGATAATAGAGTCGCAGTCGAGGCTGAGGAAGACCCAAATACCATTGTGAGGCAGAATGTTCCCCTCAATTTGGACGACGATAAACAAGAATTCCATCCCTTCGACTTTGACGAGGTCAAAATAGCAATATCAAGGCTGAATTCAAATAAAGCTGCTGGAACGGGAAACTTTTTAGGGCAGGGATGATCTGGCACAGCGCATGCAACAGCTCGTTTGTAAGATATGGCCGGAGGAAAGCATGACCGACAAGTAGAATCTCAGTGTCGTTTGCCCAGTCCATAAGGAAATCGTCTCCACCGTTCTGTATGAAAGCCTGAAACCACTCGTCAACAACCTGTTAGGTGTTTTTCAATGTGGTTTCAGGCTAGGGAAGTCCACAGTGGTCTTCCCACTGCGGCAGATCCTGGAAATGAGCCAGGATATTCAGATCGGCACTCACCACATATTCATTGATTTCAAAAGCAATAGAGAGTCATGTCTAATTTTGGCATTCCTGCCAAGCTCGTCAGATTGTCTAGTAGGATGACGATGGAAAACTTTCGCTGCTCCAACAAGGTCGGTAATGAACTCACTGAGACCTTTATAGTCAAAAAAGTTTTTAGGCAAGGCGACGCGCTGTCATGTGACTTTCAACATTTGACTTGAGAAGATCGTGCGAAACTCGCAGATCAGCATTAGGAGCAATACTAGCTTACGCGGATGACATTGACGTTACTGATCGAACACAGCGAGCCGTCAATGAAGTGTTTGTTGGCATTGGAGCGGAGGCGACCAAAATGGGTCTGGCGGTGAACGAGGGCAAAACGAAGTTTCTTTGGGCTCAAGAGGCAATTGAGTAATAAAGCCCCCTCTGGGGAGACCAAGTTGGAAGAGGATGAGGAAGCTCTTGGCATTTTCGAGAGAAAAATTCTGCGTGCGATTTCTGGTCCTTTTTTTGTTTTATATTTCGCGCAGGTTCTTATAATGTTGATCACACAATCTGAACAGAGTGAAGTGGTTTGGGTCGTAAATGTTCGTTCACTACTCTCCAGGGGTGGTTGTCCTAGATAGGATTCGACAGAAAACGACCGAGTTTTCACGTTGGTTGTTGTTCACAGCAACTGTTCCATGCACTAATGTTGTTATGTTAGAATTGCACAAAGAGAATATGGATTTAAAGTGTCCATATACTGTGAGTGGTTATGCCTTCATCAGTACGTTTGATCCTGTTTGTGTTGGTGGTATCTGGATGAGTAGACTCAACTACGAACCGTACGAGCTGTACGGCGGCATGTGCTTGCTTAAGCGTCTGCGGATACAACGCTAAGATGGCTAGGCCATGTAGAGCGTATGGACAACACAGCTCCGACCCGAAGAATCTTTGAATCTGATCCATGTGGAAAACGCAACAGAGGATGCTTCGACTAAGATGATGTAAACACTTGGAGAGGGACCTCAACCAACTTGGTGTGCGCAATTGGAGGCAGCTGGCAAAAGATCTTGCTAGTTGGAGAGGTTGCGCCAGGAAAATGTTGTCTTTCGACCAGATTGCATTGACTGATTTGGAGAACGATCACACCTCCATGGTTCGCATTAAATGCAATAGACAATCGTAAGTTTTTGAATGCTCCATTGCATCTTAGAAGGACGCACACTTTTATTTTATTTTTGACAAACATAAGGCTTTGGGTGAAGCTTTTGAGCGTAATCTTACAGCTTTTTCATTTCCAGGTGAAGTTTGAGAGTTTCAACCAAATCAATCAATACATTAACAAATTGACATACAGAATCCTCTGTTCCGAGGACGCTTACATGGAGTACGTATAAAACCTTAGTTAGTAGCCTACACTGTAATCGATTGATGGCATTTTAGCGAAATCGATGCTACATCGGCCGAGTATTCATATGGCGGGAAACAGTTTGACATTCATCTGTGGACTTTCAAGAATGTCCCACTGAATCTAGATCCAGCTACGTATGTGAGTTCGCATTAAGTCCGGTTCCACACGGGCGCGTGTTTGACGAAGGGTGAAATGAGTGCAAAAGAGAGGTTTCACTTACCCTCTCTTTTGCACTCATTTCACCCTTCGTCAACCACGCGCCGTGTGGAACTGGACTAAGCAAGTTTCTATGAGACAATTTTTCATATTTTAGGATGCCATCTCACACGATCAACTTGACTGAAATCGAGGTCGAGGTAGTGATGCCATTCAGTGTATTGTGTGATAATATGGTCCTAAGAGGCTTGCGTTGTCACTTCGATCATTTCAGCAATCACGTGCGATTCTATGGACTTCCCCCCCTCAAAAAGATAGAACCAGGTAAGTGGAACGTAAAAGAAAACATAAATGACCTACAGATATGTACGTGATTTCCATATGTAAGATCTCAAGAACTATTTAAGAGCTGAATGGGAGCTGTTCGCGGAAATTGCGGACGAAGTCAGAAAACTATTGATCAAACAACGAGAGGATTTCGAAGAAGCACTGCGGTAGGTGGTTTGATATTTATACTCACTAATTCGGAGAATTATTGCCGATTAATTATAGAATAAAAGCAGAGGAAGAACTGAAAGCAAAAGCAAAGAAAGCGAAAGAAGAAGGTGCAACAGCGGCATCAAAAGCAGTAGATCAGAAGCCCAAGAGAGCAATGAAAGAACCGCAAATAGTTCCGCCGGGATTGTTTCCGTACGTAAAAAATGATTTTCTTATCCACGAGCACCAGGACTATCTTGCAAGCATGGAAAGTGCCAATCCCGAAATATTTAATCTAAACCCAGGAGAGGTATGCATATGTCCTATTGTCCTAACCAAACGTAAATCCTTTCATGCTACTATCTAGGTGAACCTCAGGAAGTATCAAATACTCGGTGGAATTTATCAGCTTAATTATGTGGGGAAACCGAGGAGCGGAAGTCTCACGAGCCTAATTATGACTTGGTTTAGAGTCGGCAAACCCACACAGCTCAGGGAAGTTAAACTCGACGTTTCAGCTAAAGGTGAAAACCCGGATTTGTCAAAATTCTTCCAAATAACATTCACACTACCCGAGTGGTATTGCCGCTGGGGCGAACCGATACCATGCTTGTTCGAAGAAGGTGAATCTCATGCTCTCAAAACAGTCGAAAGCCAAAGAATGGTAGCTGATACAAGTTTGGTGGTCACCTCACCTATTATAATCAATGACTATAACATACAAGAGCTTTTCGACAAGCCACGCATGTACAACTTTATTGAAAATATCATTCCGCGGGTTATTTCGTCGTTTCAATTTCCTGACGATTTCATAAGCGAGGATGATGGCAAGCAAGGCAAGAGCATTGGTCGTATGAGACTGACTGCTGCTCAAAAGTTGCAGAAAAAGGCGCTAGAGATGCAAAAGCGAATGCTCTCATTCAAGGCACAGAGTAATCCTGAAAGACTATTTCCTCTCTTTAAGAAAGTACTTCCGATTATAATTACACCCATCGAGGCTGGCGGTGAGGACGACGAGGAAAGCACAGGGGAGCCGAAGGTAAAGCTGAATCCGTACGAATATTTTTCGGAATTCTATGCGGCAGTAGATGCAATTAAGGAAAACTACCGAACAACGACGTTTAAGGACTATAAAGGCGAACCGTATAAGGTGGTAGCAGAGAATTATAAGTGGAATATACGAAGACCAGAAGCTCCATTCGTCTCTAATAAAATACAACTACAGCAGATGCTAATAAACAAATCCTCAAGTCTTCTGAAATCATCAGCAATGCATATTGACAAGCAGGTGTCCACTGTGACCATTCATCAAATTCAACGAAAGGAATCTCAAGAGGAACGAGGTGAAGCTCCAAGTGATCGACCTGAGACTCATAGAACGAATTCTTCTGTTCCTAAAATGAAAGGAGCACGAAGGCGAGCAACCCAAACCATCAAACCAAAGGAAGTACTAACTAGCCTCACTCTCTTAGACGGTAAGGCACAGTGCATGTATACATGTTCGCTGGTTAAACATGTTGAATCCTTTATTTAGCGGATGAAAAGGCGACGAAGTGGTCCACGGCAAATATCCTTAAATCCGAATTCAATGCGGCTGAAAGAAAGCTTACCATTTGGACCGATCGATTGGGTAAGCTAAACCCATGCTTATGAGTCCTTGGACGGCAAATGATTTCGTTTCGATTACAGGGACATTTGGAATGGCATATTACCGCTATCAGCACTTTCCATTTCAGAATTGGTATATCTGTCCGAGCGAGAAAAAGTATTAATTTGTTTTAAGTAAATATTGTAAGCTGAGGCTCTGATTAATGGATCTTTTCAGTTTCGGAGAAGTGAAGTTCGTCGTTGAGACTATGTACGCCGTTTTCCGATTCTATATTTCGACAGTAGGTTATCGGGTAGTTGTCTCAGATTTTACGAAATACGAGAAATCCCGGATCATATATTTCGCCATCAATGAACCGACTGCCGATCTTAAATTTATCAAGCAGGTAAGCTCTATTGAGCTCTTGATCCCTTAAACTGTTAAGAATAATTCAATTACGTGTTGTGGTGGTAGCAACTTCAACAAAAATTCCTAAATATATTCCCGGAGCCCGATTTTGCCTTCTACACGACCGGTAAGACCATAGGGCCACCCTCGATTGCAAATACATACATACAAATTCGCCTTTCAGGTTATTTCCGTGAGAAACACCTCGCTACCGAGTATCATACATACAAGTGCATGACACTCTTCTCGACTTCTTTGAAATTTGTTGCCTCCGTTTGGAATAGGCTTTCCAGCCGTCGTCTTATGGTCCTTCGATTTGGTGAGAAAAACGATTCGGAAGACGATTTACTACAGATTCAAATCAAACCAAGTAAGGTCGCATTCGTGGAAATTAAAGAAGTGTGCACAGATTTGGACACAACCAAATTGGAATACATGCCGACATGGAGGAATTTAGAGGTAATGCGCCTAGCCGAAGTACGTTCTCATACTATCAATCTAATTTGCAGCATTACGTTGACCTCAGCCACTTGATCCATTCGAACTTTAACGATGCGGATGATATGCGTTTGACGAACCCATATACTATTTTTTACTTGAACAATTTACTTCGAGCCGTAAGGCCGTTAAGCTGTTCCTAATATTTTATTTTTATATGCATTGTTTTATTTTCTATTTAATTTGCTACACCTTTTATGGTTGAAGCTCTTAATTTTTGGTAAGCGCTGGCTTTACTGTGAGAATTTGTTGAATGAATATACATGTAGGTTTCAAGCGAACGAGAACACCTTTTTAATTATTTATATGAATTACAAAAAGGAAAAAAATGTGGTCTAGGTGCGATTCGCAAGGCCTACACGACTAGGTTTGAGGTGTCTGTGGGTCTGTCTGTGGTATCGTAACTCCTGAGCGAATGGACCGATTATGATGCCCTTTTTTTTTACGAAATGGTTCTTAGCTACAATTTATTAAGATCTGTACAAGTGTTTCAAGGTCATTAGCTCCTTTTGGTAGCTGCGGTAGGATTCTTAGACGAATAATGGGTAATGAATAGGTTCTCGTCCGATCACTTATCACTTATATGGGGAGCTGCTTGGAAACACCGCCGCCTATTTGCTGTCGCTCCATGTAACCCAGGGTAAAGAAACGCACAGTCATGTGCGCACATTGAACAATTTATTGCTCATAATCTGCTCACGTGCGTGTGTAATTACGATTGCTGAAAGTTTATAATTTAGAGGGCATGGGCTCGGACATACAGGGTAAAGTTGTTGATTGCTCTTAACCTGGCAAGATGCCAGCAACGATCCCTGTTTAAATGCCCGGTTCAAGTTGACATACGGCCTCCTCGCGGCGCCCTCTGGATAGCCTCTTCAACAACCGTTGGGAGGTGAACAAACGTATGCAGCGAAAAAAACCCCGACTAGAATGGCGGTTGTGCGGCGGGCTAACAATCCGCCCACGTAAAAAAACTTAAAGTTATGAATGAGCAAGATGCCTCGGATACACGGACGGATACTGGACGACGACAACGCACGAAAAAGGAACACGATTTGCGAGTATGCTCCTGGAATGTCAGAACCCTGTACACTCCCGGAGCAGCTCATAAACTAGAAGGAATCCTCACACAGTACAAGGCGGATATTACTGCGGTCCAGGAAATACGCTGGATAGGAAACGGTATGATTAGGAAAAAAAATTGCGACATTTATTACAGCTGTCACAAAAGGTTGCACTTACTGGGATGCGGATTTGTCGTGGGAAAGCGGTTAACGTCGAAGGTCATCGACTTTAAACCTATAAGTGATCGCCTGGCTGTGATCCGCATCAGAGGCAGATTTTATAACATCAGCTTTATATGTGCACACGCCCCTACCGACGAGGCTGAAGACCCTATCAAGGAGGACTTCTATGACCTCCTGGACAACGCCTACGGAGCTTGTCCGGAGTACGATGTAAAAATCGTGCTCGGGGACTTCAACCCCAAAATCGGTAAGGAGAACACCCTTGGCGGAGTGATCGGAAAGCACAGCCTCCACGATACAACAACAGATAACGGCTTCCGACTCGCTGACTTTGCGACAGCTCGTAATGCGGTGATAAGTAGCACAAGATTCCCTCGCAAGCGAATCCACACAGCAACCTGGCGATCTCCGGACGGTCGAACCGCCAACCAAATCGACCAAGTGCTCATTGACGCAAGGCACTCGTCAAACATCCTGGATGTGCGAACATTCAGAAGGGCAAATGTCGACTCTGACCACTTCCTCGTAGCAGCAAGTTTCAGAGCTCGACTGTCCAATGTCAGCCCATCAGGAGGAGGTTCGACATTGGGCGCCTGAGCACACCGGAGGTTGCCAGAGTCTACAGGGAGCAGCTGAGCGAAAGACTCTACATTATGCCTACGTCGAACACAAATGCCAATAATATGTGGCTGCATTACCGCTCAGCCATTCAGGAAGTAGCTGAAATCACCTTAGGATACCTACCACCACCGACAAGAAACCCGTGGTATGATGGCGATTGTGAGCAGAAAAAGGCAGCAACCGACGGGGCGTATCAAAAGGCGCTGCAGAGAAAAACCAGGGCAGCGCAAGAAGAGTACCGAGCCAGAAGAAGGGAGGAGAAAAAACTACTGCGACAAAAGAAAAGAATCTTCGCAGCCTCCCAGCTCAAGGATATCGAGGAGTCTAGGGACAAACGTAAGATACGCGCCTTTTATAAGAGAGCCAAAGGCCTTGCAGGAGGCTTCAAAAAGGGCACCCTGGCTCTTCGAAACTGCGAGGATAATCTTGTCACCGACCCGCAGGGAATAGTGGATGTATTTAAGCAGCACTTCCAGCAGCTGCTTAACGAGCATGACCAAGAGAGAGTGGTAGGGACCGAGGAAGTCCCAACTTCAGCCGCTGAAGTAGTCCTCCCACCCAGCATCGAAGAAGTCGGTACAGCTATTCAGAAGCTGAAGAACAACAAGGCCGCAGCCTCAGATGGCTTGCCATCAGAGCTCTTCAAGGCTGGCGGTGATGTTCTGGTAGGGAGCATGCACCAGATCATCTGCAGAATTTGGGAAGATGAAAGCATGCCCGACGACTGGAATGCCAGCTCTATATACACCCGACTCCATCTTGGAGCCATCGGAGGGAGAGGGAGATCGAGTCATTTGGTATAACTTTCCTTCAGCCCATTCCTCGTTGGATAGAAAGGCAACTTCGAAGTTCCTAGTGAACACATTCTGCGGGATGATGTAGTCTGTGTCCATGGGTACTTTGAAGTGTTTAAGAATGGTAGTATGGCCTTTTTGTAATGTGGGCTATTTTCCTATGCCCCTAATCCGAGGTCCAACGTTGGAAAATGTAATAAGATATTTAGGGTCTCCTTGGGTGCATAGGAGCTCGAAGGAGGATGTCGTCGGCTGGATGACTTGAGGAGGTGTCATAGCCGAGTCACTACTGCCCGGATGGTGTGCGTTAAGAAGAAGTTCCAGGGTTTCCGTTCTGGAGGTCGTCCAGGAACCATCATTCCGCATTAGGTGGCCTGGGTTGTACGGGGCCGAAGACAGAATCGCAGTAGTTCCTCCGAGATTGCCTTTTGGCCTTCCTTGATCTGCTTTGAAGGATTTAAGTGCCTCCTTATAGAGGTCCCAATCCTCTTGCAAGCGGGTACATTTTTCTCTGTTAAAGAGCTTTCTGCTCTCTTTCCTAAGGGGGTTTGGGTTTTCCTCTGGGGGTGCTAACCGCACAAGACTTAAACAGTGCTCTGTTGAGGGTTCCTGTCAGCTCATTTACTAAGCTGTCTGATTCCGCAGGGTTGTGCGGATAGGTCGGGTGTCTTGTCCCTAGGTAGGGTTCAATACAGGTTCTATACTTTTGCCAATCAGTTCTCCTGTAGTTCCTGAAGGGTGCTGGAGTACTGACGTGGCTGACTATACTGAATTGAATATGGCGATGGTCAGAGAGGGAGTGCTCTTTTAGGACTTTCCATTCCCTGACTTTGTCGACAATGTCCTGCGATGCAAAAGTTACGTCTAGGACTTCCTGTCTATTCTTAGCAATAAAAGTTGTTTCGCAGCCGTTATTACAAACGATGAGGTTAGTGTGTAGTAAGTAATTAAACAAAGACTCACCTCGAACGATTATGTTACTGCTGCCCCATATCGTGCGGTGTGCGTTGGCATCATACCCTATAATAAGCCCGGCATTTGCTTGCTCAGCATCCTTGATAATCCTGAGTGCGCCTGGTGCTCAGGATACTCCGTTAGCGACTGGGCTATTTTTGAGATGGGTCCCCAGCCAGGCTGATCTTCGGCACGGGTCGTGTAACACCTTGATCCGGCCCATTGACCACATCTTGACTTCATGTCTCCTCTGGGGTTACCCCCAGAGTCATTGACCTTTACTGGGCCCTTGCACTGCGTCGAGGTGTGTTGTCACACAAGGGGATCCTACCTCTTGCGAGAACTATAAAGTTATATCCCTGCTCAGTGTCGCCTACTAGATCTTGTCCATTTGAAACATGCGCCGGATTTCAGCACGGAGATGGGCTATCGTGTGACTTCCTCAATTTGATGCGGGCAGGTGTCAACAGTTAAGGCAGTATATTCCACAAGCCCGTCCAGCTGCTAGGATACGCAGATGTTATTGAAATACATACTGTCGATTCGTCGTTCACCACCTGGGATAAAACAGAACGACGGACTACTATAATTTCGAGGTAAGACACCAAAGCTCCAGCTAAGAGAGGCTTCGAATCCGAGACTCCTGGTTCCAGAAGAAGCGGAAGATCAAAACTCCGGTATGAAGACCAAGTAATCACGGATTTAAGACAACTTGGTCTTGATTACAGGAAGCGGCGTGCCCGGGAACATCAATGACGGAAGGCAGCTCCAGCCTGTCGTCTTAATCGGTTGCAATGCTTAACCTCAATTCGTCTGCATGATGCTATTGATGTACACCATCAGGTGCTTGCCCTTGAAGGGATAGAACCGTGTAATAAATGATTTTAACGGCTGTATGGCTTAGTGCTTCTCCCAGATCAACCTTTTCCAATAAAAAAATAAAAGCTCACATCAAATAGCCCCTGAGAATAAAACCAGAAAAAAAGTAAACAATTTTTACAAAACCTACATAAAGGAACATCATGGTGCGTTCGTTTAAGGAATATCAACTCCTCACCGCTGAGGACTACAACACTTTAAAAATCAGGCATGACAATGCAGTTGATCGCGTGCGCTCCACCGCGGCTTATATTGACGAGGCCGAGATGATTGTAAGGAACACCGAAACCAGACAACATGAAATTGATGAGGTGTCAAGAGCAAGGCTGTCTTTAGTATTTCGATTGATGATGCCCTTTTGTCTTTGCAGTGGGAAGCGTACATCAAATGCGATACCCTGCCGAAGGCTTATGAACCGGAAGCGATTCGAAAGTACTACTTCCAGACGTTTTATTTCGAAGATAAAGATATTGAGACGACAGTAAACTGGTTATTGGCTGTAGATGAACGAAGTGTATTAACTCAGGACATAGATGCAAAAAATATGACGCGTTCGAATTTGCAGAAGCATAGGCGAGATTTCGGGAAACAGTACGACCAATGCGTTAGCGATACGATGAAGGTGAGGTCGAATTGATGCATGATGCGAAGGCGTACGTACATTTTGCTATTTAATAGATATTACATAGGATCGAGAGGTTCCTTGAGAAACCAACTCATAAACTGCACCCAAGGATTACGAAGGACATTGAATGGGTAAGTTGTCGTACGTCCTGTGTTAGGTTAGGTTAGGTTATCCATAGCCTCCACATGGAGTATACACTTAGGCCAGAGAAGCTTTTTACGTTGCTACGAGGGGAGTCAACATCACATTCATGGAGCCACTTTGCACTTTTACATTGTTAAGAAGTTATCCTTATCCGCTGATTGTCAGGCAGGTTGTTAAGGAAGTAGGATCATAGGTACCGTTTCCGGCTTTGGCAGGGTGGCGGGCAGGCGCAGAGCCGTTCTTTCTGTAAGGCTTCAAGAAGACTAGTCTCTGTCTTCACAGTCAGTCGAAACTTGCCATAGTCTTTAGGGAGGCCAGATTTGCCTGGTGGTTAGGCAGGTATGCCCTTGGGTCCATCTCAGGTTCGTCTCAGCTGTGGTTTGATTGGTTAGTTTTAATTTAATGGCTGCAAGTGGTATAACCCTACTTGTCATGATTGTTCATTGTCTGGCGAGCGTGTCAGCTCTTTCATTTCCTAAGATATCGTTGTATGCTAAACTATTCGGTCATCTCGTTAAGAGAAGGGCGGCAGTCGAGGTTTGCTTTAGAAGTGCATACATAAGACTCTAGCGATTTCAGGACAGCTTGACCGTCAGGCAGGATACAAATGTCAATAGTAAATGTCACGTTCCACTTCAGCCAAGAGAGGGCTTCTTAAGTTGTTGGACTGCCACATGACCAAAGCGAGCAGCAGGGTATAGTTAACCAATGATACGTTCCCTTCCTATTGCACACCCGACCATTGTTCCTTCTTTAGGCCCCCTTTCACCTGTATGCGCCACCTTAGATTCAGTCATCCTCTGCTGCGTCGTCCCACGGGGTTGGACTCGAAGACTCTTCGGGCCGGAGCTGTTTTTTTCATTCGTTCTACATAGCGTAACCGTCGTAAGACGTCGTACTTGACCGATGTCGCTCTCCGTTTATACAATCGGGACCACAGATTGAACGCAGAATTTTCCCCTCGAAACGACCAAGAGCCTCCTCATCCGCTTTCGTTTAAGTTCAGTCCTCTGCGTCATAGAGAAGGACCCGGATGATAATAGTTTTGTATAGCGCGTCCTCTGCTGCGTCGTCCCTCGGGGTTGGATTCGAAGACTCTTCGGGCCGGAGCTGTGTTTTTCAGTCGCTCTACAGAGCGTAACCGTCTTAGACGCTGGATCCGTAGACGTCGTACTAGGCCGATGTCGCTCTCCGTTTATACAAACGGGACCACAGATTGAACGCAGAATTTTCCCCTCGAAACGATCAAGGGCCTCCTCGTCCGCTTTCGTTTAAGTCCAGTCTTCTGCGTCATAGAGAAGGACCAGGATGATAATAGTTTTGTATAGCGCGTCCTCTGCTGCGTCGTCCCTCGGGGTTGGATTCGAAGACTCTTCGGGCCGGAGCTGTGTTTATCAGTCGCTCTACAGAGCGTAACCGTCTTAGACGCTGGATCCGTAAACGTCGTACTAGGCCGATGTCGCTCTCTGTTCATACAAACGGGACCATAGATTGAACGCAGAATTTTTCCCTCGAAACGACCAAGGGCCTCCTCATCTACTTTCGTTTAAGTCCAGGCTTCGGCGTCACAGAGGAGGAACGGGATGATAAACGTTTCGTATAGCGCAACCTTGGTCTTTCAAAAGAGGGCTCTACTTCTCAATTGCCCAAAGAAGCAGCGGCTGGCAAGAGTAATTCTGCGTTTGATCCTAGCGTTAAGGTTATTGTCACCGGTTACTAGTGAACCGTTGTGTCGCTACAAGGGGGGGCTTATCCCCCTATGTATTCATAGAACCACTTAGTGTTTCTTAAAAAATTAAGAAGGTCAGTTATCCTTACTTGCTGAACATCTGTTAAGCAGAAAGCCGGACAGGCGCAGAGTAGGTGATGGGTGGATTCGACCTTCTCTTCATCTAGGCAGCTTCTGCAGAAATCGATCGGGACTTCTCCTAGTTTTTGCGCATGACCGCCAATGAGACAGAGACCGGTGATGACACCAATGATTTTGTAGACATCAGTTCTTTTTATGGAGATAATTCTCCTAGTCCGTTGACTACCAAACCGAGTCCAAATTTACCTGGTGATAAGGCAGGTATATATGCCACTGGGCCCATCTCAGGTTCGTCTCAGCTCTGGCGAGACTTTTGAGTTTAAGTTGAGTGGTTGCAAGAGGTATTCCCTCGCATGCCATGATTGATTGTTGCGTCGTTCCTTGTCCGGCTATGTAGCATGGCCTTGCAGACGGTTTGGTGGGCTACATGGGCTTGCCCATCAAAAAAAAGGGTTTCTAGTTAACGGTGGTTTGAAACTGACATCTAATTTTCGTTGTCCAACTGGAGTCGGTGGCATCCTTGATATCTCCATTTGTACCTTGGTAGTGATCTGAGTCGATGTTGGTTCTTCGGATGGTCCATCTAGGATGCTGAAGAAGTGTCTGGCGCCGATCGCAACGTGATTAATCTGATTGATGGTCGACTGTTTAGGTGATCGCAATATTTCTTTGTGGATATTGAGATGCGGGAATGGTGTGCTGGCTACATAGAAGGAGATTACGCCCCGCCAGGAAACCAAGTAGTCTGTACTTATTTCGGACGTGGCGTCGTGTAAGCTATATTTCTCCGTGATTGACTCAAATATGTCGTCCTTGCCCAGTTTCGTATTAAGATCTTCTAGTACTATATGTATATCGTAACTGGGACATTGGACATAGGTCCTGTCTAGGAGATCGTAGAGTCGATCATCCTTTTCTTCGATTGGGTCGTGAGCGCATGTCAAGTTAATGTTCCAGAAATCAGCTTGGATGAGTATTGTTATGAGGCGTTCGCTTACATTCCGAAAGCTTAAGACTTTTTGTCGGAGTCTTCCTCGAATTACGAATCCGAATAAGCACTGCTTGTTCTCCTTGTAGCAGTTGTAGCAATAGATATCGCAGCTTTTCATCCGTCTTTTGCCTGGTCCATCCCGTCGCACTTCTTGGAGTGCGGTTATATCAGATTTATATCAGTTGAGGGTTTGCTCCAGTTGATTGCCTGTTAAAGGACCTCACATTACAGGTGTAGACCCGCAAGCCACTTAGTCGCTTGCAGGGATCCCTAACCTAGAGGGCCAGGTTCCTCTTTCCCCAGGAACAAGGGGTACTGGTCATTGCAAACATTGGCTTACTTGCTGACAGCTTTGCAGGAGAGGCTACGCGGAGTCTCTGTGTCAACTTAAATTAACGAGGAACGGAGATCGAAGCTGGCGTTTGCTACTTTAGCTCTGCTTGCTCGCTCCCTCTTCCCTTGATGTATCTTACCGGAATGATATATCTTTCGAATGATATACATAGAGTACATTTCTTTACTTTTATGGGAAGTATCCAAAATACGTACAACAAGTATTTCTTTGAACGCCTGCTTTATGTATTTCTAGGTGAAGTTTGAGAGTTTCAACCAAGTCAATCAATACATTAACAAATTGACATACAGAATCCTATGTTCCGAGGACGCCTACATGGAGTACGTATAAAACCTTAGTTAGTAGCCTACACTGTAATCGATTGATGGCATTTTAGCGAAATCGATGCTACATCGGCCGAGTATTTATATGGCGGGAAACAGTTTGACATTCATCTGTGGACTTTCAAGAACGTCCCACTGAATCTAGATCCAGCTACGTATGCGAGTTCGCATTATGCAAGTTTCTATGAGACAATTTTTAATATTTCAGGATGCCATCTCACATGATCAACTTGACTCAAATCAAGGTCAATATAGTGATGCCATTCAGTGTATTGTGCAATAACGTGGTCCTAAGAGGCTTGCGCTGTCATTTCGATCATTTCAGTGATCACGTGCGATTCTATGGACTACCACCTATTGAAAAAATGGAAACAAGTAAGTGAAGTATCATCTGTGACATAGCTTATTTAGGTTAACCATAATTTAGAGCTCGCGGACTGTTTAGAAGCTGAATGGAATGCAACTATTAAACTTAGGGACGAAATCAGGAAGGATTTGATCAAACAACGAGCAGAATTCGAAGAAATAATGCGGTTGGTTTAATGTTCACACTCAGAAATCGTGCTTGATATGTTAGGTTATTTCAGTATAAAAACAGAGGAAGAAGAACTGAAGAAGAAGCGACGAAAAGCGGCGGAAGAGATGTCTGGAGCTGCAGAAACACCGGCCAAGGCGAAGGCAGAACAAAAGCCCAAGAGAAACCCGAGAGAGCCGCAAAACATTCCAATGGGATTATATCCATATGTAAAAGAAGATTTTCTAATTAGGGAGCAAGAAGACTTTGTTGAAGGTATGCAAGGTGCTAATCCCGAAACATTTTTTCTAAACCCAAGAGAGGTATTCAAATGTCATACTGTCTTGATGGAAGGTAAATCATCTCATGTTGGCATCTAGGTGAACCTCAGGAAGTACCAAATACTCGGTGGAGTTTATCAGCTTAATTATGTGGGAAAACCGAAGAGCGTAGACCTACCTAGCCTCGTCATGACTTGGTATACACCAGGTAAACCTGTACAGATCAAAGATGTTAAAGTTGACTTAACAGATGGAGATAGAGATGTGTCAAAATTCTTCCAAATAACATTTACAATACCTAAGTACTGTTGCCACTGGGGCGAGCCATTACCATGTCTGTTCGAGGAAGGTGAATCTCATGCTCTAAAAACTGTCAAAAATCCGACTATGGTAGTTGATACAAATTTGATGGTCACCTCACCTATCATAATCAATGACTTTAACATACAAGAGCTTTTCGACAAGACACGCATGTACAACTTTATTGACAATATCATTCCGCGGGTTATTTCATCATTTCGATTTCCTGCCGATTTCGTAAGCGAGGATGATGGCAAGAAAGGCAGGGTTGTAGTTCGCGCCAAACTTACTGCTGATCAAGAGTTAAGGGAAAAGGAGCTAGCGATGCAAAGGAAAATGCTCTCAATGACGGCCCAGAATAGTCCTGAAAGACTGTTTCCACTTTTTAAGAAAGTACTTCCAGTCATAATTACACCCATCCAGGCGGACGATGAGAACGAGGAAAGTGCATCGAAGCCAAGGGTTAATCCGTACGAAAACTTTTCCGAATTTTATGAGGCAGTGAATGCAATTAAGGAAAACTACAAAAGAACAAATTTTAAAGACAATAAAGGCAATCCGTATAAGGTTCTAGCAGAAGAGTATTCACGAAATATTCAGGGACACCGTGTGTCAACAATTTCCAGTAGAATAGATCTACAGCAGTCGTCGAAAAATAGTCTTACGAAATCATCAGATACAAAACGTGAGAGGGCAAGGTCGTCTCTAGTCGGTAATCCTGTTGAACTTACCAAACAATCGACTACGCTTTCTCACCATTTGAGACATGGGACTCATACGAAGGGAGGGCGACGAAGTAGCAGACCCAGATCAGAAGAGCTGAAATCGCTCGCTCTGTTAGACGGTAAAATAGCGGCTTGTGCAGGCGCATCTATGTATGTCAATGAAGAAATATAATAATGCGATATTGTATCCTTTATTTAGATGGTTATCTGGCTACGAAGTGGTCGGCAGCAAATATCCTTAAATCCGAATTCAATGCGGCTGAAAGAAAGCTCACCATTTGGACCGATCGATTGGGTTAGCTAAACACTTGCTTATGAGTCTTTGGATAGAAAATTATTTCGTTTCGATTACAGGGACATTTGGGATGGCATATTACCGCTATCAGCACTTTCCATTTCAGAATTGGTATATGAGTCTGAACGAGGAAAAGTAAGAATTTTTAACTTCCCAGCGGGATGTTATTGTAATGGCGTAGATTTTGTATGTATGTATGTTGGCGTTACAGTCCATGAAGGACCTGAGCCGAGCTTCTCTCAATCACCCATGTTGTGTATGATTTAATTTTCCCATAGGTGAAAGGGACCTACAGTTTATTGCCGGTTCCGTACGGCGAATTTCGAGAAGCTTTTCATGACAATTTTACTACAGGGGGTTTTGTCAGAACCCCGCTGAGGAGAAACACCGTGAAAACACGTTCGATGACATGGCTGTGTCGGGATTCGATCCCGTGTCATCGGCGTCAGAGGCCAACACACTACCCACTGCGCCACGGTGCTCTCATGGGGTAGATTTTGCGAATTCCAAATTTTGACATATCTCCACATTTCAAGTTCTCTAGATTCCAAATTCAAGGTTATTATAGAGATGTCTGTATGTGCGTATGTGCGTAGATACTACGTGTGTGCGTATGTGAGTTCGCTTCGATTATCACGAGAAACAAAAATGATATTGACATGCGATTGAGTTCGTTCCACGCGCAATTACGCAACTTAGAACTGAGTAAGTTTTCAGCAAAATCGGTCCGCTCGTTATTTGTTAGAAATTAAATAATAAAAAAAAAATGAACAACACGCGGTGTTCCCAAGCGGTCCCCAATCTCAGTACCAGGGATAAAGAATGAGATACCAATCTATTGGCTTTGACAGGCACTTTGACAGTTTTCACCTACAAACGCGTTGAAGTTTGACGGCGTCTTGATTATGTCATTCTGCCTTGTTCCGACGTCTTGACTCTAAGTCAAAAGCGTCGTTCTTAAAGCGGCCCCCAGACGCTCAATATTATTGTGCAAAATATTGCACAATTTTATTGGCTCGCTGCCCCAGACGGTTCAAAATTTTTCCCAATAATTTAGTTGACCGCTCATATTTGTAATAAAAGTCAAAAGCGTTTTGATTTTCCGCAATATATCGCACAATCTTGCAATATTATCTACAGACGAACAATAATATTGTGCAATATCGAATATTGCACAATATTATTAAGCGTCTAGGGGCCGCTTTATATTACAATATTACAAAAGCAGCAACTAACCCCTGCGGGGATCAACGGGCAGACGTACGAATGATTGGTATCTCATGCCTGTTTCACAATGCTACTACACGGCGACGCGACAGCGCGACTACAAACGCCGTAGCTGTCAAATCCATATTCATTCAATGGAATTATATGGAGTAAGTCACATAGGCACGTATGTAGTCGTGTCGCAGCGCTGTAATTTCGAAAATTTGAAAAACTGTCGCAACTACACGGCGTTGTGCCATTTCGAATTCGACATTGGAGGAATACGTTTGATAACTTGGTCTAACCCACCACCTTCTTCTGACTTTTGTTTTCGCTTTTAACTTTTTATAGGCTAAAGCAGCCGCACATGTTAGCAATAATGTTTTTTTCAAACTATTTTGATCCATTTATGAACTAAATTCAGTTTCAATCTTCGAATTTTTTACTGATGCCAACGTCACTCAATAGAATTCACCTCCAACTCACAGAATTAACCGCGCTGTCAAAAAGAACGCCGATGAAAGTAGCTCCATTGTGTATTGATTGAACGACTTTACAACCACAGTAAAGGCAGCGTTTGTAGTTGCGCTGTCGCGTCGCCGTGTAGTAGCATTGTGAAACAGACATCATTCTTTATCCCTGCTCAGTACTAACCGCGCCCGATGCTGGTAGATTGCGCGATCGGATGAGAACCGACACATTACCCATCATTCGTTGAGTTTGCGCGCGAGTCACGCACGGAAGGAAAATACAAAAGAACGAACAAAAAAAAAAAAACGGAAAAGAAAAACAAATACCGTAGTGCAGTGTAGTGCGGGCAAAAAAAAAAAAAAAAAAACCGTGCAAGTGCCCCAACCGAACACCTGGTCGGCAGCAGCGCTGGGCCGTACTCCTGTCTGTCCCCCTTCCCCTCTCTCGACAGTGGTAGCACTCAACACACTCACTGATTGAGTGCTAACGCAACCGACGCGTAGCGGGCCGCGTGTGTTGTTCTTTGCTGGTGGAGCAGATCTTACTGTCGTAAGGGCATAACACCTACAGTAGTTTGTTTTTGCAAATCCGGCGATAGAACTTCACTTACACGTCTCTGCTTTGACGGTTTTGTATCTATACATGTTTTGTTTAGCTTGTATTGATGAGGGATTTCTGTGTGTAGTTCTGCAATATTCGTGGGTTACGGAAGAATTTCTTGGCCACGTATGTCCATCTCTTTCGCCGCAAACCGGCTGTTTTGGCACTTTATGAAACACATGTCGATGAAAAATCGGATTTCAGTCTTCCTGGATATAGCTTAGTGCCATTCGTTTCTCACCGCGGTCTCGCCCTCTATGTCCGTAGTGACATTGCTTACCAGCTACTTCCACAGTATAGCCAAACATCCACCTCGGAATTTAACTTCATATGGCTTAAATTCATATTCCGTAAGCACTCCGTTCACTACTGTATTCTTTATAGAAGCCTCAATCTAGACAGGAATACAACATTTGATGCATTCGACGCACTGTCTGATTCCATCCAAAGAATTGTTTCCCTGTTCCCTCGCACTGAAATCGTTTCGGCGGGCGATTTCAATGTACACAATTCTCAGTGTCTTCGACATTCTGGTCAGACAACACCCGAAGGAAGGTATGTTGAAATTTTTGCTGAGTTAAATCAATTAATTCAACTTGTGAATGAACCATCACGTATCCCCGATGTTGCTGGTCTCACCGCCAACACACTGGACTTGTTTCTTACCTCTCAGCCTGACAAATACACGATCGATGTATTGACGCCCCTAGGCTCGTCTGACCACTGCGTGATATCAGCAAAATTCTCGAACTCCTACCATCCAGTTAAAGAAAAAGCTCCTAAGAGAACACTATGGCTATACGAGAAAGCGAACTGGTGCGGCCTTAACAACTTCTTTCGGATCCTTAACTGGTCGTTGTGCTTCCTCGACAATGACGTGGACGCCGCGACTGATATCGCAAATATTATCCGAATCGGCATGGCAAATTTTATTCCTAGCAAGATTAAAAGCACAAGACCTAAGGATAATACGTGGCTTGACTTGTGCTGCAAAGAGGCTATTAAGCTCAGGGAGCTAAGTTTTCCGGCCTACAAGGCAAACAGTTCTGAGGAAAACCGAAAAAGTACCTACTCAACTACGTTGTCTATACCGACGCTCATCCACAATGACATTCCAGCTGTCACCCCCTTAGACATAGCTAACCTACTTGCTGCCCATCTCGCTACCAGTTCTCAGCTGCCAGCTTGTACTTTGTCTCCGCCTGTACTAGAGTGCGTCAACTCCACCATGGGACTAATCCACTTCCGCACCCGTACAGTCGCAAGGGTTCTTAAAGTAGTTTTGAATAGATGTTCTTCTACGCTGGCAAAACGACTGCGTAAGCTTTTCACCTTTCTCACTCCTCTGGGCTCTTTCCGCGTAGGTGGAAAACAGCATTTGTCCAGCCTATACCCAAAAGAAGCGAATCATCTTCTCCCTCCAACTACCGACCCATTGCACGTCCCTTCTTTCCAAGGTCATGGAAACGCTGATCAACCGTCAGCTTATGAAATCTCTTGAATCACGGAAACTCCTCAATGACCGTCAATACGGCTTCCGCAGCAACAGATCCACTGGTGATTTGATGGCATATCTCGCTGAAAAGTAGAATCACTCGCTTCACCAAGCAGGTGAAAGCAAAATTGTTGCACTGGATATTTCGAAAGCATTTGACAGGGTTTGGCACGAAGCCCTTTTGTCGAAAATGCGTGCTTTTGGGATTCATGAGTCTCTTTTTCAATGGATTAGAAGCTTACTTTCAAATCGTTCAATTCAAGTTGTTGTGGACGGATTCAAGTCTGACACTCACTTTGTAAATGCTGGTGTTCCCAAGGGCTCCGTTTTGTCTCCGACACTCTTTCTTATTTTCATAAATGATCTCTTGTCTGTTACTTCTAATCCAATTCACTCCTTCGCTGACGACAGTACCCCCAGCTTCTCATATTCGTTCACTAGTTTACGACCTTGCACTTCGGTTGTAGATAATGAGCGGCAGCGTATGTTAAACTCATTAAATTCCGATATCGACAGCATCATCCAATGGAGTAAAAACTATAGAGTGGAGTTGAATGCATCCAAAACACAATGCTGTCTCTTGTAGTTAAAGCGTATAACTAACCCGCAGCCATTATCCATGAATGGCACTTGCATCTCAGAAACTGAAAAGCTTTCCATCCTGGGTTTGAGTGTTGCTTACAATCTTAATTGGAGCGACCACATATTCAGTGTCGCCAAGAATGCTGCGAAATGCCTAGGCTTCTTATACAGATGCAGGAAATATTTCTCACCCTTAGATCTGGCTACAATCTATAAGGCGTTCATTCGCCCCAAATTAGAGTTTAACGCTCATGTCTGGTCCGGTGCTTCCAAGACCTCATTGCACCTACTAAACAGAATACAAAAACGAGCCATAAAACTGATAGGCGACTCCAGCATTATCAAAACATTAGACTCGCTGGTACACCGCAGGAATGTTACCTGCCTCTCCCTGTTTTATCTTACTACCACCAAAAATGCTCTGATGAAATAGCCAGTTGCATTCCGCCCCTTCAACATTTCTCCCGCAATACACGTCTGTCTAGGAATGCTCACCAATATACCCTGAAGCCCGCTTTCGGACGTACTGTCAAATATAGAGAATCTTTCATTAACCGAACCACACGAATCTGGAACTCCCTGCCAGATTTGGTTTTCCCCCCTCAATGCAACATGCAAGCATTTAAGATCAATGTCCATCGGCTTCACCTCTATCCCTCTTCCTTTCTACCTTCTGCCCGCACTGTGTCGCCGACATAATAAGGTTATTAGACCTTGAGTGCGCGCAAATTATTAAAAAAACAAAAAAAACAAAATCGTTTAAAAATTACCTTGAAACATCTGAACAAATTTTCACAAATTGTAGCTAGGAACCATTTCGAACAAGTTAGCTTTAAAAGAAAAAAAAGGCATCACAATCGGTCCACTCGTTCAGGAGTTACGATGCCACAAACAGACATACAGACACATAATACCTCTCTTTTCCGTCGGGCTTTGCGGGTCGCACCTAGACCACATTTTTTCTTTGTAAATTGTAAATAGGATCTGATCTTTGGATCTTTTCAGTCCCGAGGAAGTGCAGTTCGTCGTTGAAAGTATGTACGCCGTTTTTCGGTTCTATGTCTCGACAGTAGGCTACCGGGTAATTGTCTCAGATTTCACCAAGTACGAGAAATCCCGGAATATATATTTCGCCATCAAAGAGCCGACTGCCGATCTTAAATTTATCAAGCAGGTAAGCTCTATCCTTGAGCCCTTAAACTGTTAAGATTAATTCAATTACATGTTGTGGGGGTAGCAACTTCAACAAAAATTCCTAAATATATTCCCGGAGCCAGATTTTGCCTTCTACACGACCGGTGAGACCGTATACCCTTCAATGTACCCCATCGGTCTCACATGTGACACATTCACACTTTTAGGTTATTTCAGTGAAAAACACCTCGCTACCGAGTATCATACATACAAGTGCATGACACTGTTTTCAACTTCTTTGAGATTTGTTGCCTCTGTTTGGAATAAGCTATCCACCCGTCGTGTTATGGTCCTTCGATTTGGTGAGATACCCGAACCGGATGAAGAGCTGCTAGAGATTCAAATCACGCCCAATAAGGTCTCATTCGTGGATATTAAAGAAGTGTGCACAGATTTGGACACAATCAATTTGGAATACATACCTACATGGAGGAATTTGGAGGTAATGCGCCTTAGGTGAAATACGTTCTCATACTTTCAATCTTATTTGCAGCGTTACGTCGACCTCAGCCACTTGATCCATTCGAACTTTAACGGTGCGGAAGATATGCGTTTGACGAACCCATATACTATTTTTTACTTGAACAATTTACTTCAAGCCGTAAGACCGCTGAGCTGTTCCTGACATTTTATTTTTATATATTTTACTTTTATTTTATTTACTATACCTATTGTGGTTAAAGCTTTTTATTTACGAACATATGTTCGATCGAATAAAGAGATCGAACCATGAGGGTCTATTTAACAGACGATTCGTCCTTAATTCTACATGTGAAGACCAAATCGGGGCAGCACCCTAGCTTCATATCTTGTCCGGAAAAGTCCAATACCCACAGAATAGCTACTAATTCGTCATTGATGACTGTTTCCACAGCTTACGGACAGTCATAGACACTCTTTTGTGGTGTACATTAAAGTGCCTCCAACATTTGAGTATAGATTTTGTTGGGGACTCTTAAGAGAAGCCTTTTCAACTCATTAAATAATAGTGTAGAAGTAAGCACTTTACTGTAGGGCCTTTCGTTAAGTGCTTCCTAAGCTCACGAACGCGGGTGTGCACATTTATGGAAACTCACCCCATGTGCGCACAGAACCCACCCTACAGAGTGCACATAAGTGTGCACAAGGGTGAGTTTCCTTAAATGCACACGCACTCGTGTTCATGAGCGAATATAAAAATGCTCACAGTCAATTACTCATGAGCGCATGCGTTAAATAATTGCTCGTTGGGTAGTGCACACTCACGAGCAGCTCATGAGTGTGCGTTTCCTTACCCAACCACAACACTGCCCGAGCAATTTCATATGTATCGGTTGTCGTCCGATCACCGCAATCAACTAACATCGGGCGCGGTTAGTACTTAGATGGGGACCGCTTGGGAACACAGCGTGTTCATTTTTTTGTCTATTTTTTAGTTGTTTAATTTCTAACATAAAACTGCTGGATTGAACTTACTCAGTTCTAAGTTGCCTAATTACGCAACCCAACCCAATCTTATGTCAATATCATCTTTGGATCTCCATATTATCGAGGCGGAAATTCCGGTACGCACATACGTACATTTTTTTAAAACCTTGTCCGTCGTCCTTCCGGGCAAGAGTCGAATACTGTCCATTCACTCTACATGGGCTAGCCATTTTAGAAGTTGGATCCATAGACGTCGTACTACATAGACGGTCGTACTAGGTACGTGTACAGTTCGTGGTCGAATCTTCTCCTCTACTCTCAGTCAACACAAACGGGACCGAAGATTGTATGCAGAACTTTACTCTCGAAAAGACTAAGGACCCCTTTATCTATTTTTGATAAGGTCCAAGTCTCTGCGCCGTAGAGGAGGACCGGGATGATTGACATCGAAAGTCTCGGTTAACTCCTTACTGATATTAATGGAGCAGCGAGAATTCTCCATTGTCATCCTGCATAACCTAACGACTTTGGCAGGGATATCGAAACATAACATGGCTTTATAAAGCTCGTCCCCATAGACACTGTCATATGCTGTTTTACAGTCGGCAGAAATTGCCTTTCCATATTCTCAGCATCTACTAGGAATCGTCTACGAGGCGTCCGTGTTCATCCCTGAAGGCTTCCTCTCTGGCTTTATAACCTTGGGATGTTAGTTTTACTCTTTGGTAAAACTTTCGAACGTCGTTCCCGCGATAACATCTCTCCATCTTCTCAATAGCGCGCTTCTCATGCTCTTTCTTTTTTCTCATAGGTGAAACGTGGCCATGTATGGATGCTCGTAATCAAACCAAAGGTTTCTCCTAGGCAGTGGCTGGAGAATTAATACGTCAGAGGCAGCATCCCTTGTGGTGCTTTGACAACGTCTCCACTGCTGTTCTATGGTTTGTGCAGTTTGCATCGGCTCTTGGGAGAGCTGGAGGGCGAAGTTCCTGGCGGTTTCTTGCGATTGCAGCTTCCCAACGTTTTTTTTTTTTATGGTCCTTCTCGACTCTGATGTTTACGATTACCGCATACGTATCTTGACCGCAACAAGGTAATGATCCGAGTCCATATTGGCTTCTCGGAAAGTTCGGATATCCAAGATGCTGGAGGAATGTCTGGCGTCGATCGCAATATGATCAATTCGATTAACAGATCCCTTTATCGCATGCTATCTAGTAGGACATTACGCCCCTTCACAAATTCTATTAGGCTGAATTCGTTTTCGGACGTGGTATCGTGTAGGCTGTGCTTTCCTACGACTCGTTCAAAGATGTCCTCTTTACCGAGCTTTGCGTTGAAATCTCCTAGAATAAGCGTATGTTCTATCTAGGAGGTCATAGAAGTCATCTTTGACTCTGTGGTCTTTTTCTTCTGTGGGGGCATGAACACGTATCCAGCTGATGTTCCCCAAGATGGCTTTGATGCGGGCTGTCATGAGGCGTTCGCTCACAAGATGGAATCTTAGAACTTTTTGCCAAAGTCCACTTCGAACAATAAATCCGCGCTTACAGTGCCACAAGGTGTTCGTCTGGGGTGACTCTACTCGCTTTTTAGCAGGCCAGCATCCGGCGGACAGATGCTACCCCTACGAGGCCTTAGTTAGTCCTTTGCCATCCCCCTTTGTACATTGGGTCACATTTTTTCCGGCAGTTAGTCGTCCGCGCACGACGGCAGTCAATGGCAGACTCAATTCTCATTCTTCTTATCCTTAGGAAGAATTGACTGCAGAAGACTTACGGGCGTCATTCCCAGCCATTACACTTTTGGCGAGCATATCTTCATCAATGAGATGCCTGTGCTGCATGTTGCGAAGAGGATGACACAGCAGAACACTTTCTCTGTGACTGTTCCGCCTTTGCTCGGGCACGGTGGCGCACCCTTAGAGCCGACGTGGTGGGTGCCGAGTCTTTAACGTCTACATCACTGAAGCTGTCTGGCAGTACAATGGATCGGTATTTGCATCTCAGTGCTCCAACGGATAGCAGAAGTCTACAACAAAAAACAGAAAAATAAATGTGGTATAGGTGCGACCCGCAAGGCCCACACGACTAACTTCCCAATGGGAAAAATAAAACACCCGTTTAATTTCATATTGTTGCGGTAACACAAACCGACGGTTAATTTCGAATTTCGCTGTCGAAGTTCGAAAGCTTTCTTGAAGCGGAGATTGCAATGATGTCAACTGTCAACGGCGTAATGCTAATTGTCAGAGCATTCTAGAGATTTCCGAAGGGGAACTTCCGACGGCGAACATTCGAGAAGGTGGACCGATAACTATATAAGCGCGAACGCTCGCCCTCAGCATTCAATCAGTTTGTGGAATTGAACAGCGTGTGACAAGTCGGTGTGATCAATCGGTAAAACAGTGGGAAAATAAAAGTTTTCAATAAAGGTTGTTGTGTGTGTATAAAGTTTAAAGTGTTCAATAGGTTTTGGATAATAAATAAAAGTGGTGAAGCTGCACAGATAATTGATCTGTAGTGAACAAAGAAAAGTGTGTGTGTTTTAATTCGGATAAAAAGACAATTGTAGTTTATCGCAATCCAGTGGTGCGAACCCTATTTGGTGTGGGATTGAATATTTCGTAACAGTATTTTCGAATTTCGCTGTCAAAGTTGGGAATGCTCTGTTGCAGCTAAGAAACGAAATTATGGCAACCTTCAGCGGCATACTGATGAATTTCAGAGCATTCTGGAGACTTCTGAAGGCGAACGTCTGACGACGAACATTCGAAAAAGTGAACCGAGGGCTATATATAAGCGGGAGCACTCGCCCTCGGAGGCATTCAGTTTTCGGAATTCAATAATGAGTGATCAGTCGGTATTCAGTGCGAAAGTAGTCAAGCCATCTAGTGAGTTATAGAGACAAAGTTTGTAATAAAGGTGTGTGCAAGCAATAAAGTGTCAAGTGTGTAAAAGCTTGTAATAAAGGTGAAGCGCCCAGATAATTGATCTGAGGTTGTAATAATAAACAAAGTGTGATTAAATAAACAAAAAGTAAGCAGTTGTACGATTTAATTTTCGTAACCAAATTAACATTTTGGTAATTGCGTATTTGGAAAAAGTCCTTACTCACCGATTTTAACGAAATATTACAAAGAGAGTGGCTACTTATGTGACCATTGCGGGTCGTTACTGAGCACATACTGATGTTTTTCACCAAAAAGAAAGAAAAGCGACATGAGGAATCCAAACTGTGTACATATGTATGTGTGCGAGAACAAAGTATTTATCAATGCATTGGCGGCAACAGTATATATTTTAGGTCGGACTTTCCTAGTTTCAAGGATATAAGGTCTTGAATTTACATACATACATTTTCAGTGGCCCGTATGTTCCACTAAAAGGGTCGCGGGAGTAATGCGCGCACGCGGGATCTCCAGGCCACTCGATCCGTCATCGACTCTAACTCATCAGATGCTATGCCCAAGCGCACCCAGGCGAGTTTTTGGGCTTGGTCCAACCACCTCGTCCGGGGTCAGCCAAGCGGTCGCCTGTCTGATAATATTGCGTTCAAGGCACGCTTCGGAAGTCGCGGTAATGGCGACACCCGTCCCACGTGACCAAATCATCGAAGCATAGCCCTTTCCGTTCGGAGAAGCAGCTGCTCAACATAAAGCTCCCGGCGAGGAACTCGCACAACAGCACGAAGAAATCTTATTTCGGCAGCTTGTATTCGCGATCTTATTCTTTCAGTCACTACCCAAATTTCATGACCATAGGTGAGAGTTGGAATCAACATCGAGTGAAAAACCGCTAATTCGGCTTTGATACCAATAACCCATTACTTTGATACCTGATTACAGATCTTTCAAGCTGTTTCAAAACTGTCCCAGTTTGGCCAATCCTGCAGGAAAGCTCAGTATTACTCCTCCCATCACACGTGAAGAAGACTCCGATATACTTAAACTTCTCCACCTGCTTCAATGGGACTCCACTAACATGTAGAGTGCATTGGACTGGTGTTCTGGAAATAACCATAACCTCGGATTTGTCAACGTTAACCCTCATTCCAGCATCAGGACGTACGGCCACAAACCTATTTAGCGCGCGCTAGACTTCCGTCTGGGAGGATGTGAGAACAACCAAGTCATCTGCCAAAAAAGATGGCTTACCCTCAACTCTCCCAACGTGAAACAATGAAAAGGCGAGGTGACAAGACGCATCCTCGGCGAACTCAAACGCCCACTGGAAGTATGCAACAAGTTTAAATTAATCAAATTTTTCACGTTTTATAACTCCTAACAGTATGCGGTTTTTAATGGCTTAGAAGATACATATACATAAAGCTTTTTTGAAAATATTTATCACACAACCTGAACGGAGTTCAGTGGATTTTCGTTCACTACTCTCCAGGGGTGGTTGTCCTAGATAGAAGGAGAGGAACCGACCGAATTTTCAAGTTGGTTGTAGTTCCCAGCAACTTTTCCATGCACTTATCGTGTTATATTAAAATTGCACACACAGAGTATGAATCTGTGAGTGTTATGCCTGCATCAGTTTGTTTGATCACTTCTCATAGACAACAGCCGTTGCATCATTTTTTGTCTTTTTTTTTTATCGACGGTGCCGATTTTACTGGAAACTTAATCAGTATTTAGGCTTCGAATAAAATGAGTTCCATGCCAATATCGTCTTTGGTTTTCGAGACCATCGAGACCAAAAATTCGGAGCGCACGTACGTACATACACATATACGTCTCTATAAGAAGTCCTGAGAGAGGTGACTGTGGATACCGACGCATCTGCCGAGGTAACCTCCAAGCAACTGACACAGTCGCTAACTGTAGCATGTGACGGAGCGATGCCCAGGAGGAAGCCCAGCAGAAGGGGGTCCCCGTGTTACTGGTGGAACGAGAATATCCAGATGCTAAGGGCGATATGTCTCAGAGAGCGGAGAAAATCCCAACGGTCCAGAAATAGGCCAGGCTACCAAGAGCGGCGTCTTCAATTCAAGCTCGCAAGACGTCAACTAGAAAAAGCAATCAAGGAAGGTAAATCGAGATCCTTCAAAAAACTCTGCGAGGAGGCCGACATAGACCCCTGGGGTAAAGCATACAGAGTGGTCACAAAAAATATAAAAAACAATAGAAGTCCGCCAATATCAAATCCCGAAATGCTCACCCGTATTGTGGAACATCTGTTCCCACAGGGACAGCCGCTTACTAGGAGCAGTATGGCGGGGATTAGCATTGAAGAAATTCCTGGTATTATTTCAGAGGAGCAACATAACGCAGTCTTGAAGGTCAAAAACAACAAAACACCCGGACCGGATGGAATCCCAAATAAGGCAGTCAAAGCGGCCATTACGGCTAGACCAGACGCTTTCCAACACACCTTGGGGAAATGCTTGCAGGAGGGGATCTTTCCCACACAGTGGAAGCTGCAGCACTTGGTACTACTGCCAAAAGGAAAGAAACCACCTGGTGAACCGTCCTCGTATCGGCCAATTTGTCTTTTGGACACATTAGGCAAGATACTAGAACGAGTGATCTACGATAGGTTACTGGCGGTGGCGGAAGCTAACGGTGCATTGTCAGCCAACCAATACGGCTTCAGAAAAGGACGATCAACGGTCGACGCCATAGAAACATTGGTAAACTTGGCCGCGGACGCCATCAAAGGAAAAAGATGGAAATCGGGGGAGAAGAAGTATTGTGCAGTAATTACGCTTGACATAAAAAACGCTTTTAACTCGGTTAGCTGGACGCATATACAAAGGTCTTTAATTGACATGGGTACCCCCTCCTATTTATTAAGGATTGTCATCGACTACTTTAACAACAGGAGGCTAAGGTACAATACCGATGAAGGCGTAAAATTCTACCAAGTAACGGCGGGTGTCCCTCAAGGATCAGTCCTTGGACCTCTCCTGTGGAACATCATGTACGATGGCGTTCTACGACTAGCGCTTCCCGAAGGAGTACGAATCATCGGCTTCGCCGACGATATTGCCATCGTCACAGTGGCTAAGCATATAGAAGAAGTAGAGGCTACTGCGAACGCAGCTATCGCTAAAGTGAAAGATTGGCTCTCAATTGCCGGTCTGGAACTAGCAGCCCAAAAAACGGAGGCTGTGCTTATAACCAGCCGTAAGAAGGTGGAATATGCGAGCTTCTTAGTCGGAGATCGGGCGATAAGGTCCAAGAAAGAAGTCAAGTATGCCAGCGAAAAGGCATCACACGCACAACGAGCCCTTTCGCGAATGCTTCCGAATATAGGCGGTCCCGGATATGCACGCAGAGTGCTACTCTCACGGGTAGTCAGCTCAGTCCTACTCGACGCTGCTCCAATTTGGGCGGAAGCCCTTGCAGTGAAAGGACTAAAGCGGAAATTGGATTCAGTCTATCGAGTGTGCGCAATAAGAGTAATCTGCGGGTTCAGAAACATATCAGATAACGCAGCGTTCGTGATAGCAGGAATACTACCCATCAATATATTGGCAGACGAGCTCAAAAGGGTATACCGCAGGCGAACACCAGACCGGCAACAGACCAGGCTTATAAAAGCAGAAGAACGGGCAGAATCCATGGCAATGTGGCAAGTCAGATGGGACACTTCCACAAAAGGAAGATGGACGCACAGGCTCATTCCAGTCATCGAAACATGGACATCAAGACCGGCAGAAGACTGCAATTATCATCTTTCGCAGTTTTTGTCTGGACATGGTGGCTATCAAAAGTATCTGCATAGATTTGGATATGATAGCTCGCCCTTTTGTCCACAATGCCCAAATTCCGAGGAGGACGCAGAACACACAGTTTTCTATTGTAGTCGCTTTATGCAGGACAGGCAAAGGCTAAATGTACCGAGTCCTGAAAACTTGGTCACCTATATGATGAACTCGGTGGAAAATTGGATTCAAACATGCTCGTACATTGCATCAGTAAAAATAACGCTGCGGCAAGCCGAAGCAGAAAGAAGAACCCAAGAGGCTTCTACTCGAGATACAGCGTAAATCGCTAACCAGCCCCGCGAAATAATACCTAACGGCAGTCCCGCGGGGAGAGTGGTTGAAGTATGCAGAGGTGTGGTTTAGCACGTAGGCGCGTGGAAAAAGGAGACTAATATCCCGCGAATCGTGCATGCTGGCAACACGGGTTACCAGTATCTTTTGAAGATTTCACATCCTTGGACGCAACCAAAAAAAAAAAAAAAAGCGTCTCTATAAAAATCTTGGATATGAATTGTGGTAACCTTGAAACTTGGACATACATATATCAAAATATGGAATTCGCAAAATCGGCCCCATTACAATAACTTCCCATTGGGAAGTTAAAAAACCAAGACTCCTTCGTCCGACTGCTTAAATTGGCCATAAAAAAAACATCGGTTCCGATTGATTGATTTTCTTATTTATCTTTTTTTCATCCTTTTTTTTCAAAGATATATTTGTATTCATTCAAGCTGCCTGCGCTATTAGGAACAGCTCAGTGGTCTTATCGCTTGTAGTAGGCTATTTAAATAACAAAGAATATTCGCGTTTTTCAATCGCATTTCATCTGCGCCATTATATGTTGATTTAATCAAATAATTCACATCCGGATACCACTGAAAATGGAGAAATCGAATGAGAGATTCATAGGCGAATGGACGGACCATTGTAGTGATGGTACCTCTAAATTTCTCCACGTTGGCGTATATTGCAGGACAGTTTTTTTCAAATCAGTGCACATTTCTCTAATGTCAACAAATGCCACTTCCTCCGGGGTAATACGAATTTGTAGTAAATCCTCTTCTAAATCGCGTAATTCACCAAAACGTAACGTCATTATCCGGCGGCTTGATAATTTGTTCCAAATCGACGATTTGAATTTCAACGACGTCGCGTATAAGCTGATGCATTTGTACACGTGAGATTCGGCCGCGATATGTTTCTCACAGAAGTATTCTGGGCAATAGGGATTCAATAGGCTATTGGAATAAGGTTTATGTATGGCAAGGACTCACGATTTACATAAAAGGCATAATCGCGTTCCGGGAATATATTCAAATGTTTTTGCTGCATTTCCTGTCAACCAGGAGAAACACGTTAGATGCGATCTTAAAAAGGTATGATAATCAGATTACCTGTTTTATATAATGGAGATCAGTGATCGGTTCATTGATCTCCAAATAGACCTTTCTGCTTTTTGCTAATTTTGAAAAGTCCGAAGCAAGCAACCTGTAACCCCGTGAACTGATGTGAAATCGAAAACGGGCATGCTTACTCTCCAGCAGCAGTTCGACTTCTTCAGGGCTAAAATAATGAATTAGCATCAAACAGATACATATTCAGTTGTGCAGTAGATTTAAATACTTCTCGTCATATGGGTGCAACGACCAGAATGTTAAGGGTAAATGTTCATAACGATAGAAAGCAAGTCCAAATACTCCTGAAATCGACAAGTGAATCTCTTAAATCATGACGACCACAGTGACGTTCATATGCTTGTATACCTAATCGATCAGTCCATATGGTGACCTTTCTGTCCTTTACATTGACTTCAGACTTAAGAATATTCGCCGTCGACCATTTCGTCGAATCATCCTCTTCTTCACTCTCTGAAAGGTGGAAATGAGAACGCAATACTTGGAATCAGCGAAAATCAAAGGACACAGTATGTAATGCAAGGGACCTACGGGTTAAGAATTCAAAATGGTACAAACTTGTCAGATACGGATGGCGAATTCACTTTTCTTGCAGATCAGGGCAGCTCTTTGACAGGCTATAGTCTCGTAGACAGCGAACGGAATGAGCACATGGTCGACATGAAAGTTGAGAATGTACCATACTCAGACCACTTCGCAGTTATCATGACTAAGGGGGCTAAAAATTGGCGACAAAGAAGGGGGATAATGCACTGCTGGGCAAAAGGAACTGCGACCTCTCTCAGCTGGACTAAATAATTAAAGCGTCCTACCCAACTCTGATGGCTAACAATAACACCAGATGGAACTTCTCCCCATCATGGTACGGGGGAAATCCAGGGCATTATTGTTTAGTTGGTTGAGAGCATATAGATTTTCAAGCGATGCTTGTTTGATGTTGATCGCGTTTAACATGGCAAACGCCAGCTTTAATATCTGTCCCTGCTCAATCCAAGTTGACACACAGCCTCCGCGTGGCCTCCCATGGATAGCTCCCATAGCAACCGCCAGGTAGTGAACCAATGTGCACAGCGATCTGACCCCTTGTTCCTGGAGAAAGACGAACCTGGCCCTCCAGGCTGGGGGTTGTGCTAAGGGGTAACATCCCTATCACGGAAAATGCCAATTATTCCGAAACAACCACAAACCACACAAAGAAGAGGGGTGTTATAAGTTGAGGTGTCCGTGTGTCTGTTGGTGGCATCGTAAGTCCTTAACGAATGGACGGATTATCATGTTTTTTTTTGTTTTGAAAGCTAACGTGATCGAGACGGTTCTTAGCTACAATTTGTGAAGATCTGTTCTGGTGTTTCAAGGTCATTAGCTCTATTTTTAGCTGCGGCAGGATTCTTAGACGAATGCATTGGTTCTCGTCCGATCACCGCAATTAAGCAGCATCGGGTGCGGTCAGTACTTAGATGGGGAACCGCTTGGGAACACCGCGTGTTGTTAATTTTTTTTTGCTGAACCGATTTTGCTGAAAACTTACTCAGTTCTAAGTGGAATGATCTCATGTCAATATCATATTTGGCTCTCGAGATTATCGAGGCGAAAAAAACCGGTACATACAAACATGCGCACATGCGCACGTACACACAAACATCTTTGGTGACCTTGAAACGTGGGGATATGTCAACATTCGGAATTCGCAAAGTCGGCCCCATTATAATAACTTCCCACTGAGAAGTAAATCAGCAGAGATGCTTTTGGAAGCGACATTCTGCCGCAAAGCGAAGAAGTATCTAATCTCGCTTAACAATATGGAGGTTAAAAGGTTAACGAATGAAGCAATGGCAAACAAATAAAAAAACCTATATACATATCTGTCTATCTATCTATCACTTAGAGCAATATAACAAACCTACCAGGATACGAAGTGATTTCTTCGACAACTTCGGTCATCTTTTGTTTGGTCGACCGTTTCTTAACTTCTGTCTTTGTTTCAGTCCTTCTTTCTTCGGATATATCGCCAACCGATTTCAACTTTTCCTGGGATACTACTATTTTCTCTTCGACTATATCAGCCACGGGTCTCCTTATATTCCGTTCATATTCCTCAGCAATAATCTTTATTGGTCGACCTCGTCTATCCTTGAATGTTGAACTTCGATAGTTATCCTTGATTTCTTCCAAAGCTTTTAAGAAGTCCGAATAGTAATTGTATGGTTCGACGGTGCCTTTAACCTCTTCCTCAAGTGCATTCTCTTCGTTGACTTCACGTGGCATGATAATAATTGGAAGGACCTTTTTGAATAGCGGAAATAGTCGCTCGGGACATTTTTGCTTCTCGAACGAGAGCATTTTCCGCTGCATTTCTAGCTCCCTCTCTCTACTAAGTTGGGCAGCAGTTAACTTTAGCCGACCGACGGTCTTGGACTTTTTACTATCATCATCCGTATATAGGTCTCTAGGTAGTTGAAAGGATGAAATCACACGCGGAAGTGTGTTTTCGATAAACTGATACATGAGGGGCTTATCAAAAATTTCATGTAAATTAAAGTCATTAATGATGGCAGGCGATAAAGTAGTTAGAGCGTTTGTTGCCCCGGCCGTTGCATTTAATTCTTCTTCTTGTGGACTAGAGGTACCTGGTTCAAAGTGACATGGAATAGGTTCGCCCCAATAGCTGTAGCATTCGGGTAGGGTAAAGGTTATTACGAAAAACTTTGTCATATCCTCGTCGTCTGGACTCGTCTCCATTTTGACATCGTGTATATTGATACAATTGTCTGAGTTGTACCAGGCCATGATCAGGTTTGGAAAGTAAGCGACATGCGGTTTCTCCAGGAAATCCAACTGATAGATTCCCCCGAGAATTTGATATTTCCGGAGATTTATCTATAATAAAATGCATAGCGAATGAAAGACATCTATGAGGTTGTTAAGATGATATCACTTCTTTTGCGTACCTCTCCTTCCGTTAGATTAAAGTAACTGGGCTGAAACTGTTCGGTATTACTGCGGGCAAACTCCTCCTCGTAGATAAGAAAGTCATTTCGAATGAATGGGACAAATCCAGGCTCAACTTTTTGTGGCTCTTTAGTTGGTTTCTTCGGTTTTTCTTTTAGGGATTGCGCTTTGCCCTGTTTATCGTCGCCCCCTGACTTTTTGGCCTGTCTAGCCCGTTCGGCTTCTTCTTCTGCTTTTAAACTAACATACGCGGTGATAAGTGAAAATGTTTTAAAACCGACAGGAACAAGTAGTATACATACATCATAGCCTCCTCGTAGTCTTCCCGTAATTTGATTAACATTTTCCTGACGTCCTCCTGGATTTGTACTTGTGTTTCCCATTCCCATTTTAAGTAGTCCTTTAGGCCTATAGATAAACTGTCTGACTTTGGCCTCATTTGCGAAATATTCTACTTACTCGTGCAGGTTATTTTGAGCTTAGGCATTTCATAAAATCGAGCGTGATCGCTAAAATGATCGAAATAACAGTGAAGACCCCTAACGACCATGTTCTCATACAAGACACCGAACGGTAAGTTCACTTTCAGGTTGATTCCATGCAGATCGATCATTTGGAAGGGTGTTCTAATGGAAACTGGTAAGTTATTTTAATGGTGGTTCTATTTGGATTATACTACACTTGAGGGTCTAGGTAGAGTGGTACGTTCCTAAAAGTCCAGATATGAATGTCAAAATGCTTCCCGGGGTATGAATACTCCATCGTAGTGACGTCAAGTTCTCTGAAAATATATAAATTGGAACGAAAGGCTAATGAAATTGGGTACTTACTCCATGTAAGCCTCCTCAGAGCAGAGGACTCGGTATGACAAATTATCGATGTATCGGTTTATTTGATGAAAAGTGAAAAACTTCATCTACGAATAGAGGGAAACTACTTCTACCTCTAGTACAATTGATAGTATTTTATGAGATCATTACATGCTCCACGTCATTCATAATCCTCTCAGATAGCTGCCTATCCGGTTGTGCCACAAAATACCTAGTTCTTCTTAAAATCTACAAGATGATGATATATAAGGTTATTTTCCTTCACCCCACTTGCCTTAAAGTAGCCTCTATATACCTCCATCGCATCCGTGACATGCACATCATACATTTTACCAAAGTCTATCTTATTCTCATGTAGATGTTGTCGCGTTTTATTTGGCGAATCAATATCCTGACACAAAATGCTACGCTCATCAATGCCCAACATCCAGTTGACGGTACGTTCGATATCTTCTTGTTCGATAAGGTAAGTTTTGTAAAGGAATTGTCGAACTCCTTCCGGCTCATGGGGCTTGGGCAAATGATCGCAAGCAATATACGCTTTCCACTGCAAAGCGTAATCCTTAAATAATTTACTAACAAATTAAATAAAAGAACAGACCTCCTCCTCTTCGCGCCTTTTGACTTCCTCCGCACGATGGACCCTTTCCGCTTCATCGAAATGAAGCTCTGTACTCCGTACATGATCCATCAAACGATCGTACCTCACCTTAAACACATGGTTTTCTTCAAGGCTTATTAGTTGGTAATCCTTGACTACTCGCTTTAACTGTGTCGACGAGGGCATTATTTTTTGTACAAGAATACAAAAATAAAACAGAAAAACAGATGAATACAAAACACAGCAGAATGACGTCGATCCCGATTGAAGTTCTGTACGATACTGAAAATTTCGAATAGAGATTTGAAGGTTGTTTTTTTTTTAAAGACCGCCTGCTAGATTTAAGACTGTTGTAGAGCTTAATTTTTTTATTGACAATCGTTTACGAACTATTTGGATTTTCCCAAATATCTATTTCGGGTTACTCCTTAGTAGCACCTGGTACTAACCCCCTGGAAGGTTGCATACCTGCAACTATACTCAATAGAGTCATCAGGTTCAATGGCATCGGGAGTAGGTATACTATAGCATCCTTTTTATGAACTGACAGATGACGACCAGAGAGGTACAATTAAAATTAAAACGCTCAAGCCATGGTGAAAGGCTGCTTCCAAGACTACGAGCGCAAAGTGTTATTGATTATGGAGTTGGCACTACAGCCAAATCTGTTCGTTCAATTTAGCCCTGCTTGAAGGTCCAAACTGTATTTTTAACTTCCCAGTTGGAAGTTATTGTAATGGGGCCGATATTGCGAATTCCAAATTTTGACATATCTCCACGTTTCAAGGTCACCAGAATCCAAATCCACGGCTTTTATTGATGTATGTACGTATGTGCCCATGTGCTGATGTACGTATGGGCGTATGTGCCTATGTGCGCATGTGCGTACCTCGATTATCTCGAGAACCCAAGATGAAATTGACATAAGATCGCGTTCGTTCCACGCATAATTAAGTATAATTAAGAGTACGTTTTCGGCAAACTCGGTTCAACCGTTTTTTGTTTGAAATTGGATAACTAAGAAACAACACACGGTGTTCCCAAGCGGTCCCCATCTACGTACTAACCGCACCCGGCGCTGGGTGATTGCGGTGATCGGACGACAACCGATACATATGAGATTACTCGGACAGGGTTGTGATTAGGTAAGGAAATGCACACTCATGAGCTGCTCGTTAGTGTGCACTACCCAACGAGCAATTATTAAATGCACGCGCTCGTGAATAATTGGCGGTGGGCATTTTTATTTTGGCTCACGAACACGATTGTGTGTGCATTTATGGAAACTCACCCCTGCTCGCACTTCTAATGTTCGTTAAAGAGAACGCACACTTATGTGCACTCTGTAGGGTGGGTCAGCTTAACGCACATGTGGAGTGTGCAAATGGGGTGAGTTTCCATAAATGCGCACACTCGCGTTCGTAAGCTAAAACTGCTCGGGAGTTGTTTGCAGAATGATAAAACATGGAAACATTTTGCCATGAACATTTTTTTTTCATTTTCCGCTTTTATAATATTTAAGTCTAAGATGACCTCATTTTCTATAAAGTCAGCAATCGAACTAGCACACGCACGTGAACAGCTTATGAGCAATATATTGTTTAATGTGCGCACATGAAATTGCGTTTCCTTACCCTGGGTTACATTGAGCGACAGCAAATAGGCGGCTTGATGCCAACAACACGCGGTGTTTCCAAGTGGTTCCCCATCTAAGCACTGACCGCACCGGATGCTGGTTGATTGCGGTGATCGGACGAGAACCGACACATTCCCCATTATTCTTCTAACAATCCTACCGCAGCTAGCAAAATGAGCTAATAACCCTGAAACACCACAGCAGATCTTCACAAATTATAGCTAAGAACCATTTCGATTACGTCAGTTTTCCAAAAAAAAGGAAAAAAAAAAAGTCATCATAATCGGTCCATTCGTTCAGGAGATACGATGCCACAGACAGACACACAGACACCTTTTGCGTCGGGGGTTAAAACTGAAAAAATATGAAATTAAATGGGTGTTTTAAATTTTCCCACCGGGAAGTTAGTCGTGTGGGCCTTGCGAGTCGCACCTAGACCACATTTTTTGCTTAGTATAGCCCTGGATGCCAAAGGACTAACAAATGCTTCGTAGGGGAAGCATATATCAAACGAAAAAGCGAGAAGAGCCACGGACAGGTAGACGGACACCTGGCAGCACTGTTAGTAAGTCCTATCCCTACCCCCTTATGGAGCCATCTGAAGATTTCCGTAACCGTAAAAGAATTATAAATTCAGAGACAACCACAAGCCTGGGACTTAACGGACGGACTACATGTTGACGACTCCCGCAAACGTATGAAAGGACAAGAGTATCGGTTCTGCACCTCGAATGTTAAGGGACCTAAGGATCGCGGCTACATACATGCCGAGCTAATAAGACCTATCATCGCCTATGCAGGCCACGGTAGGGTGGACAAAGTTGAGCAAAAAACGATAATGGTTGACCTTCAACACCTTCAGAGACTAGCGTGTCTCGGCATTAATAGCGCCATTCCAACCTGCTCTACGCCACCTTAAGAAGCAATGATTGGATCTACTCTACTGCTCCTTTTTACCAAAAACGTTTCTTTACGTAGTGCAATCAGAATTCTACAGGGCTGCCATGTAGTTCCGTGGGTCAGATGTGTATCCTGCAACATCTTCCTGAGCTGGATATGATTACCACGGTTTTGGACACAATACGACACACTTTCACTTTTGACAAGAGATTTGAGATACTGATCCCGGACCGCACAGCTTGGGAATCCACTGATCCCTTGTTCAACGGCAAAGGTTTGAGGTGGTAAACTAATAGCTCCAAGATGGTTTCTGGCATGGGCGCCGGCAACGAAGGCTCTAGGTATGAGTCCTAGTACCTTCCCAATTGAACTACATGCAATCCTCACGTGCGCCAATCTTACCCTAGAGACTGGCCTAAGAGGAGTAAGAGGTGGCCGTGGTGCAGTGGTTAACATCATCGAGTTCAAATTCGCTTCATAGCCAAGTAAAAATAATTCCTATATGGACAAAATGTATGCAACGCAGTTGTGAATGGAAAGTGACCAGACGTACTACTGTAGGCATAACACTCACAGTATATGGTCAGCTGAAATTCATCCTCTGCGCATGCAATATTAGGGTGCTTGAACGAATTACTACGGACTATAACCAACGCGGAATTAGGTCGGCTCTCGTCCTATCTAAGACAACCAGCCCTGAGAGTTAACGAACATCGCCGACCCAAACCACAGCACTCAGATTGTGTGTATATAACACATCATAAGAGAATATAAAAATAAAACTTTTGAACCTGCGCGAGTTTCTAAAAAAAAAACACGTCAAAATCCGTTGAGGACTGCCCTGATGCCATACAAGAAATTGCTAAAAGAAACAAGGTCAAACTCTGGTGGATGCCAAGGCACAAAGGTATTAAGGGCATCGAAATCGGCCATAAAAAATGTTACGTATACGCCCCCGTGTGCGGACTAAAGTCCCTAGAATCAGCTGCGACAAGTCAAGCTCCGCATAAACTTACTCACTTTGATAGCGCTACAGTTCGGGGTGAACCAGGGCCTGAACCAACAAGCCTCTCCAGCCGGCCCGATCTTTGGCCAGCCGCTTCCAGTGCCGCACGCCCAGTTGGTTGAGGTCCCTTTCCACCTGTGCGCGCCACCTTAAATGCGGTCGTCCTCTGCTGCGTCGTCACTCGGGGTTGGAGTCGAAGACGCTTCGGACCGGAGCGTTGATGTCCATTCGCTCTACATGGCCTAGCCATCTTGGACGTTGGATCCGAAGACGTCTTACCAGGCCGATGTCGCTGTAAGGCCCGTACAGTTCTTGGTTGAATCTCCTCCTCCACTCTCCGTTTACACAAACGGGACCAAAGATTGCACGCAGAATTTTCCTCTCCAAACGCCAAAGAGCCTCTTCATCCGCTTTTGATAACGTCCAAGCCTCAGCGCCGTAGAGGAGGACCGGGATGATTAAGGTTTTGTAGAGGGAAACCTTAGTTTTTCGAGAGAGGGCTCTACTACTCAATTGCCTCTTGAGCCCGAAAAAGCAGCGATTGGCAAGAGTTATTCTGCGTTTTATCTCAGCGCTGGTGTCGTTGCTGCTTGTCACTATCGAGCCAAGGTAGACGAATTCCTTGACTACTTCAAAAATATAGCTGCCGAAGGTGACGTTCTGACCAAGACGTCGGTGTTGCGCGTCTTTCTTGGATGACAGCATATATTTGGTCTTGTCCCCATTTACCCTTAGACCCACTTTAGCAGCTTCTGCTTCAATGCTTGCGAACGCCTCATTGACGTCATGCTTTATCCGTCCAATAACGTCAATGTCTTCGGCGTAGGCAAGCAATTGTGTGGACTTGAAGTAGATCGTACCTCTTGTATTGGCCGCAGAGTCCCGCACGATATTTTCAAGTATGATGTTTAAGAAATCACATGACAGTGCGTCACCCTGTCTACAACTTTTTATAACATCAAAGGGGTCGGTTAGCTTACCTCCAACCTTAATGGAGCAGCGAGAGTTCTCCATAGTCATCCTGCACAGTCTGACGAGTTTAGCAGGAATGTTAAAACATGACATGGCTCTGTATAGCTCGTCTCTATAAACACTGTCATACGCGGTTTAAAGTTGACGAAAATATGGTGCGTGTCGACCTGGAATTCATTGGTCTTCTCCAAGATCTGCCGTAGTGTAAATATTTGGTCTATTGTGGATTTTCCTGGCCTGAAACCACACTGGTAGGAACCACGTAGATTGTCCACGAACGGCTTCAGGCACTTACACAGTACGGCAGAGAGGATCTTGTACGCGATGTTCAGGAGGCTTATCCCTCTGTAATTGGTGCAGTCATAGGGGCCTCCTTTCTTATGGACCGCATAAAGCTCTTTCATTTTTTGAGACTCGTCCCAGCTGACTCTAGTGATTTAGTCCATGCACAGGGGCGTATACGTACATTTTTTTATTTGGCTCGACACAGATGCGCTTTCAGTGCCGTGCTCTGCCTGCTGGATGACCATTATGCGTCCTCTTGACCAGAAATAATGCATTTGTGATTGTGGGACACAAATACCCACACCAGCGCACATATATTTTTTTGTTAGCAGGTAGGGACAGCACACAAGAAGCATAAAAAATGGCTGATTTTGTTGCTAATCGGTTTTTCAATGCTCTATTTTCGACAGCTTCAGCTCGATTCATTTTAAGCAATGGACGACCGCCACCATTCCTTTAGACCACCCACCAGACCCCCAGTTCGACCACAAAGACCGACCACCCAGCCAGACCCCCAGTCCAAGTCCGACCCCCAAGTCTGACCACCCGACCAGATCACCCAGTCCGACCCCTAGTCCGACCGCCTAGCCAGACCACCCAGCCAGGCCGCCAACCAGGACTCCAAGCCAGACCCCCAGTCCGACCGCTACCCAGGTCACCCAACCAGACCACCCAGCCAGACCGCCCAGATTAAATGGTTTCTTACTTTTTATTATTTTAAATGCTAACTGCCAAGTCATACTTAGGTGTCAATTGGCTTGAAGTGGGTGCGAATTATATTACACGAACGAAATTTTGTCAGAGTGCTGGATGGTCTAATGGTTTGCACTCATTTTTGACATATTTGTCTACAAGCTCTCTGTCTGGAAAAAGGCCGATCGTGGAACCATTGACACATTTCAATAATACCAATTATTGTGGGGAGAAATATGTTCACTTGTTTTTTTGAATTTGAATTTAACGACGGTTACTACGTACGTTATACAGATATTCAACTCGGGAAAAAGGCAAATATTTCAATAACTATGAGTAAACTATGCACAATTAAAGTAATTACAGCCGGATTATGCTTTATTCATATATTTGCTCATTATTTCGGGCGAAAAATCAATTTTTTGTTTCTGTTTTTCTGATTTTCTTAGCGTTTCATTTTTGTGAGTCGGAGTTTAACGCTTTTTCCTGCTAGTATGTTCGTTTCCAAAGAAAAAGTGAAAAAAGAGCAATTCATTTGTCGACAATAAGGGTCTGTTTCATCTTTTCTCGGATTTCAGTTTCTATTCACCATTTAATCTTGGGTTATCTTTCGAACATGAACCAAATGGATTTTCGATGCATTGCATTAGAGGAAGGAAGAAAGCAGTGTGGGAATCATCTGTATTGCCTGCTCACTCCGTGAACAGCTGTGAGGTCCCGCCGCGTCGATTTTGTTGGAGTTGGGGATCACCGCGCAGACATACGAAGGCTTGGCATATCTATCAGCATATCCATCATTGTGCCCGGTGATTATGCGTCCTCTTGACCAGAAATAATGCATTTGTTTGCAATGCGTAAAAGAAATTAAGCTGAAGCTGTCGAAAACAGAGCATCGAAAAACCGCATTGCAAGAAAATCAGCCATTTTTTAAGCGTCTTGTGTGCTCTCCTTACGTGCTAGCAAAAAATATATGTGAGCTCGCATGGGCATTTTTGTCCCACAATCACAAATGCGTTATTTCTGGCCAAAAGAAAGCATAATGATCACCCTTTTTTTTTTTTTTTTTTTTTTTTTTTTTTTTTTTTTTTTTTTTTTTTTTTTTTGAAGAGTTTATTTATTCCACTAAGGCAATATATTTACATGTTTAACTAAACTGAATTAAACTACTATTTACGTGTAATTTAAAAGTATATGACCTTAACGGTGCTCCATACTTAACTAGTCATATATATATACATATTTTTTGTCAATAATTATATTTTATTTTAGAATATATTTCTAAGCCTTTTTCTTTTTTTCATATCTTTACTGTAAGGAAAAATTGTGGGAAAAACCTTGTTGAACCTTTCTGATTATAATACATTACTTAGTCTAACCTAACGCTACTTAGCCTAACTTAAACTAATCCTAACCTAACTTAGAGCACAAGGATTAGGCCCCGACACCTGGTCTTTGAGTTCTCGAAGCCCATCAGCTTCGACAACTCAAAAGTCAGGTGTCGGAGCCTCTTCCTGGACTTAATCTAAGCCATGACCCAGTCGAGCCACCAGTATTTGCCTGTGTTATATCTACTGATATTTATTTCATCCCTTTCAGGTACGCTAGTGCAGTACTTTAGTTCAAAATTTAAGTTGTTAGGGTTATAGACGATCTTTTTATCTGTTGCCCTTCTAGCAATGTGGTATATGATAGGAACGTTATTTTCGTTTGATAAGTACTGATGTGCGTCCAAGTATAGGAAGGTTTCAGGCGGAATGAATCCATTCTCCAACGTTTTCGCGAAATATTTTGGGTTGGGATAAAACAAGCCCGAAACAAGATTGTTCTCTGTTACGGTCGCTGAACGTGCAAAATGATTCCTCGCAGTATCCAGTATAACGTTGTCTATTCTGGACAATTTGGAAGCATCCAATAGAATCTTATTAGAAACGTAATGCCGGAAGTCGGAATGTTCGCTTCTATACATGTGCAAGCAGGCTCGAAGACATTTTCTTTCGAATAATCGAAGTTTTTCCATATATGATGGGCTAATGTTCCACCATACCGCACTCGCATATGTCAGAATGGGGCGGATGAAGGCTTGGTAGCAGATGACCTTTACATCGGATCTTAGATATCTGGAGTAAAACAAACTTTTCAGAGACATAAATGCCGCTTTTGCCTTTTTCAGTTGGGTATTTATGTGTTCGTTAAAATACAAAAATTTATCTAGATGGACGCCTAGATATTTAACAATTGTTTTTGATTCGATGTGAAGGCCATTGTTACTCTGTAAGCCAAATTTTTTCCAGTTGCGCCTCAAATCTGAGTTACCTTGCCTTACGGGGGGGCGAAACAGTATGGTTTCACATTTTGTGTAGTTGATTTTTAGCTTCCAATTTGAGCAATATGTCTGCAGCTCATCGAATTTTGTTTGAAGTTCGGTTTGTATGGTTTCTATTTTCGAGCCACTGGCGTACAGTATTACATCGTCAGCGAATGCTATAGAGTTATCCTTGTCCCTTAACATTTCAGAAACGAAAATATTAAATAAAAGTGGGGCTGTAACCGTGCCTTGTGGAAGACCATTAGCGATATTAAAAACTTTAGTCGTCGTGTATATCCTATCTGTTACGACAAAATTTTTTCCACAAATCATGGAAGAAATCATGCCTATGAGTTGGTGAGGAAATTCGTATTTTATCAGTTTATATATCAATCCGTCGATCCATACCGTGTCGAAGGCTTTCTCAATATCTATCAGACAAGCACCTGTACATCTTTTGGCATTCAGATTCCAGTTGATATCTGATGTCAGTATTGTAACTGCGTGCACTGCCGAGTGATTTTTCTTAAATCCAAACTGATTTCGCGGTATAATTCCCTTTCTATTGCATTCAAATAAAATTGACTTATTTAAAAGTATCTCAAAAATTTTCCCGATGTTAGGCAGGAGACTGATTGGCCTATAGCTCGAAGGATCAGAAGGATCCTTGCCTTTTTTTGCTATTGGAAAAACCTTCGATGTTTTCCAACAACTGGGAAAGTGACGGTTATTTAGTAGGTTGTTAAAAATGATGCAATACTGCCGTATAATAATGTCCGGTAGATGCTTCAGTATTATGTTGGGAATGTTATCTAAACCACTTGATTTTTTGTTATTTAGTTTTCTAAATATTTCTGTAAGATCGTCCAGTGTCGTAAAGTAGTTATTTGTTTGTTGAGTCGTAAGCTCGTCTGCTTTTAATACCTCAGAAAATCGTAACGGCGAACTGATCTGATTATTTTGAAATCTCAGTAATTCATTTTCGACTTCGACAGTCTTGACGCTTTGAAGGCACCTATCATGAACTGCTTGAAAGTGGGAGCCAATGAGATTTAGCTTTTCTATTCCAGAATCGACTATGAAATGTCCTTCGATGATGGGACAGCTATCGCTATTTATTTCTGCTTGAGTTAGTAGACCTCGAGAGTTTAAGGGTACTTTCAATTTTGAAATCTTAACTTCTTCCCGAAGTTTGAAAGTCTGATTGATTTTAGGAAACATGTGTCTTGATTCGGATGTCATAATAGACTCTGCACGCTGTCTCCAGTAATCGTTGATACTGTTTCGATATTGCTGCGTTAATAATGTTTTTACATTTCTCAAAAGGGATTTGTATCTTCTTAGTTCCCGGTTGGTCGATTCGTCTAGGAATTGATTTCGTGTTCGATTTATCTGCGTTATTAAAAAGCTTTTATAATTTTGCAGTGTAATTATATCTTGGTTTAGATAACATTCAGCGCTATTTCTCGATTTGATTTTTGGGACTGACGACACCATAGCCGCTAGTATCACTGTATTTAAATTCTCGATATAGATATCACATTCGTCGTTCGTAATGATTCTATTGTTTGGAGCATTAGAAGGAGTAGAGCAATTTCTATATTTTCTAATGGCACACCGCTTAAATGTGCGCCAATTAGTGTTTTTAAAATTGAATTTAGGAGCATTGTGCTGCGTGGCGAAACTGAATTCGGGGTCGTCAGATAACGTCATCGGGATCACTATAGCATCATGGTCACTATCATAAGGCAGTGTTGAGATCTTATTATTGTGGATCGTTTGAATATGTAATCGCGCGTCCGCAATACATAGATCGAGAAACGAATTTCCTGATGGATAACTTGGCGTAACTGGGCTATATAATTTCATTTTGTACTCGATTTGGTTTTCCCCGATAAAGCTATTTAGGAATCTGCCTCTTCCGTTTGCTATTAGGTCCATCCAACTCGAGTGTTTCGCGTTAAGATCTCCCGCTAAAACGAAATAGTTTTGCAAACTATTTAGCTGTAGTAATTCGAATAATTTTTCAAACTCGACGTTAAATTGATTATCGGAGGTTGGCGCAGCGTACGCTGATATTAAATACAGACTGCGGTTATTTCCTAATGGCAGGGAAATAATAGTAGTCTCAAGACAACTAAAGTTTTTGACATCGCTGCGCTCTATTGTCGTGTAGCGAAGTGGCTTTCGGATAAGGATGGCTGTGCCACCGCCTCTATTTGTGTTTCGTCTGTCGGTACGTATTATATTGTAGTGCGCAAATTCTATTTTGTGTCGGTTATTCAATTTTGTTTCGCTCAGAAACAGTATGTCAGGGTTATGATCTTCCACGAAACGCAGCAAGTCCCCACGCCTACTGTTGGCAATTATTGAATTTACATTAAGAGCCACTATTTTGAGGCCATTCTTTGTTTGTCTGGCCATCTTATTGGTTGAAAAGGTTCAGCAAGGCATCGACCTTCGCTGAGAGTTCTGCAACAGTCTTGGTCAAGCTGTTAACTTGCGTTTGCAGTTCAATGCTTTGAGGCCGTATCATTGGTGACGGTGTAGTAGGCTTTTGACCAAGGTTACTACTTACTACCTCAGCAAAAGTAACTCCTCGCTGGATCCTGTTTTCCATTACGGCAATTTTTCGTTCTCTGCCTTGTTGTGCCTCCTTTTTCTTGGTTTGGATTCGTTCTGATAGCCTTTTGTAGACTTCGCAGCCCCTCCAGGACGCAGGGTGGCCTGTTTTTTTGCAGAGAACACAAAATAGCTGCTCTTTACCTGTCTCTTTCTGCACTTGGCACTCACCAGGACTATGTTCGTTTTGGCATTTTACGCATCTATACATCATATTGCAGTTTGTAGACACGTGACCGAATCTCTGGCAACGGCGACATTGAAGAACGTCGCTTCTCCGAATTTTTTCAAAGGACACTAAGTGACCCTCTAATCTCTTAATGTTGAATAAATTGTGGGCCTTGCTATTTGGAGAAAGCTGGACCGCAATAATAGGGAGTGCTTTATTCTCCTTTTTAGACGTAAATGTAGCGTATCTGAAAGCTCGAACAAATTCGAGATCCTCAATGTTTAATTGATGAAGTTCTTTTAAGACCTCATCCGGATCATGGCTTATGCTAAGACCCTTGAGCAAAAATGTCTGCAGTCTATCATCTTTATTGGTATACGAAAAGAATTCGGTCTTAGTTTCTTTTAAGATTTCTTTTGCTTTAATGCAGTCATTTTTGCTCATAAGGGTTAAGGTCATCTTACTTCTATTTATATTTTTAATGGTGAATTTATCTTTACCTATCTTATCTTCTAAAACCTTTGATAGAAGTTTGCTGTCTTCCTGGTATATTTTTATAGGCGGTGCTTGTTCCCTCTTTTTGGCCGCTACGGTTGTCGGTGCATCCTGTTTGTTGTCTCCGCTTCTACTGACTTCTGGCTGAATAATCTGCGTCCTGTTACGGTTGTTAGTTTCTTTTGGTTTTTGTTTGATTTGGTTCTTTCGCTTTAGTGATTGTATAATATCATCTGTTATTTCAACGGTTTCAGTGACTACAATTTCGTCGTCTTCAGCGTCTAGTAGCGCGAAACGATTACTGTCACTAGCACTTTCAACTTCTTTTCGTTCTACTTTTTTTCTTTTTTTCATTGAAGTTTTAGTTGAGGATTCACTATCACTATCCTTTAGACTTTGTATTGTTTTTTTTAATAGGTCTATTTCCTCTTTATATTTTTTCGCTATGGCGATCGCTTCTACAAACTGTTGATATGTGACCTGGGTCATCTCCATCACCTCGCCCCCCCCCTGGAGGGGAAGACATTTTTATATTTTGTTTTGTATTTTTTTTTTTTTGTTTTTTTTTTTTTTGTTTATTGAATTGAAATTATTTTCGGATATTTTATTTTTAAACTTCAAAGCTGAGAAGCTTGCTCAGATCTCCTTCATAATGATCAGCACTTGACATGCATAATGATCACCCAGCAGGCAATAGCTCTGCCCTAGTTTTTGTGCGTGACTGCCAGTGATTTTGTGGATGTCAGTTATTTTTAGGGAGATTATTCTCCTAGTCCGTTGACTATCGAGCCGAGGCCAGATCTGCCTGGTGATGAGGTAGGTATGCCCCTGGGCCCATCTCAGGTTGGTCTCAGCCCTTGCGAGATTTAAGAGCTTGAGTCTAATGGTTGCAAGAGGTATTCCCTCACGTGCCATGACGGCTTGTTGCGTCGTTCCTTGTCTGGCGAATGCGCCGGTTCTTTCGTTGCCTAATATATCGCTGTGTCCTGGTGGCCATAGTAGTTGTATGTTAAACTGTTCAGCCGTCTTGTTAAGAGGTAGGCGACAGTCGAGGCTTATTGTTGAGGTGTTTACACAGGACTCCAGCGATTTCAAGGTTGCTTGACTACCCATGAGATAACGAATATTACGTTCTACTTAAGCCAAGAAGAGCCTCTTCTATTACCAACAGCTCCGACTGAAAGACGCTGCAATAATCTCGTAGTTTTAGAGCTTGGCTCAGGTTTAACTGTTTGCAGAATACTCCACCACCCACCCCGCCTTTGGTTTTTGACCCTTCGGTGTAGAAGTAAACGCAGCTCTTGCGAGGTTGCATCTGGCAGGACCAGTTCCGTCTGTCCGGATATGCTATTTTGAATTCCTTCTCAAAGACTGTGGTCGGTTCTATGTGGTTCGAGTTTTCTGCCATGGTTATCCTGTTGTTCAGGATGGAGGAGTGGCCAGTGATATAGCTCGTCCATTTGGAGTTGGCTTTTAGCCTTATTGCCGTATATGTAGCTATTTGCTTGCCAAGTATATCGAGTGGTGTAAGATGAAGTATCTCCCGACACAGCCATGTCATCGAACGTGTTTTTCACGGTGTTTCTCCTCAGCGGGTTCTAACAAAACCCCCTGTAGTAAAATTGTCATGAAAAGCTTCTCGAAATTCGCCGTTCGGAACCGGCAATAAACTGTAGGTCCCTTTCACCTATGGGAAAATGAAATCACACACAACATGGGTGATTGAGAGAAGCTCGGCTCAGGTTCTTCATGAACTGTAACGCCAACATACATACATACATAAAAGATGAAATATCATATTGAGCGCTGCCTTTGGGGTGGACTTTAGGGCCCCGGTGATGCACATGCATGCCAATCTTTGTACCTTCTCGAAATGTGTATGGTAAGTTTTTTGTCATGAAAAGCTTCTCGAAATTCACCGTTTGGAACCGGCAATAAACTGTAGGTCCCTTTCACCTATGGGAAAATTGAATCACACACAACATGGGTGATTGAGAGAAGCTCGGCTCAGGTCCTTCATGGACTGTAACGCCAACATACATGTTGTTTTGTCCAGTGCAATCCACCAGACTATCACTCCATACATTAGAATAGGTAGACTGTAATGTAGAGCCATAGGGTGAGCTTGGGGTTGAATCCCCATTTTTTCCTTAAGGCTTTCTTGCTCTCTCGGTTATGTTGTTCTTTCAGGTTAGTTTCCTGTCTAGTACCTTGCCAAAGTATTTAGCACTGGAGGAGTAGGTTAACCTGGTGCCAAATAAAGTGATTTGGCAGGTTTCCGAATTGTTTTGCTTTCTGGTGAATAGCACAAGCTTCGTCCTCTGGGGACTTACCCTGAGCCCATTGTGTTGTGCCCAGTCCGCACAGTATGGAGAATACCGTGTGCATACGGTTATTCAGTGTGAGTAGATACTTGCCAGAGACGTCCTCAGCGTAGGCAGTAACTATAGAATTGCCTATGAAGGCTTTATAGCGCTTTTTAGTGTATTCTTCTTAGGTTGTAAGGAGAGCCAGCTGGGGCCTAGACCATGGCTGCTAGATTATAAATCAGATAGCGGTGGTCTCAGAAGAAATTTTCTTCCGAGACCCTCCACTCTCTGATTCTGTTATTGAGCGAGGGAGATGCTAGAGTTATGTCTAGTACTTCTCTACGGTTTTCAGTAATAAATGTAGGTATTACATATACTTAGATTGGAGGTTAGTATGAATTCAGTCAGCCACTCACCTCCTTCGTTTGAGTCGCTACTGCCCCAATTCGTGAGATGCGAATTTGCGTCCGCACCGATTACGAACTCAGCTTGTTTTCTTGACGCTTCCTCTATTAGTCGTCTGACGTTGCTGATGAGGCCATGCTCAGTTTATCTCTGGGTGATTGTATTGCAATCACCGTGGTGTCGGTGTTGGGAGAAGGTAAGTATTTAACGTTTTTTTTTTGCAAGAATGCAAGTTCGAGTTTTACCTTTTTTTTGTGGTGTAATCAGATTATAAGCAGGAGTCCTTAGTCCGCGAACCTTGTGATCATGTATCCATGGCTCTTACATTAGGACTGTATCTTCTTCTCCTCTATCCAGCCTGAGAAGGAGATTTGAGGTTGCCGCTTTGGAGTGATGGAGGTTAATATGAATTAACCACAGCATCCGAGCTGTTATCAATTCGTTTTGCCTCCACCACGGGTGTGAACCATCATCTTCCATTGGCGAGCTTGTTGAGTAATTCTCGCTTCCGGAGTCGAGCAATGACTCCTGGTGTCTGCAGACCGGGGTTGTTGCTGGGGTTTGAGCTTCTTCCTTCGTATAGCTCCCCGACGGTGTGGGAGGTTCCTGCTCTGTTCAGCTTCAATTTCTTATCTCGATGTCAGCCTGGCCTTCGTTGTCAGATGCTGGCATTTCCTTATCCTTTTTATTTATGCATGTTCAGTTTGACTTTCTTGAAGTCAAACCAGATTTAATAATCGTATCAGGCAAGCCGTTCCAGGGCTTCGTAATTCAGGACAATAATTGCCTCTCTTGATATGCCTTATGGTTCCTTCAGCTTCACGACTTTCCAATCTTCCGTTGGAAGAATGGGGTTGTAGTAGTTGATGGTCTCAACGATTTCGAGGGGATGCTCAGATACCAGAGGGAGCCAACATCTTGCTCGCGGTCATTTAGGAACCTGGTCCTTGGTCACGACTTTGAGCCTAGCTCCCTCCCATACTTACCCTGCTTCCACCACTGTAGCCTTCAATAGATCGAAGGATCGTTCATCGGCATGGCTTAAGAGTTTCACCCTGCCTTGATACCATCCAGCGTCTTCGCAGATGGGCAGTGGTCCAGGGTTCTTCCTTGCTATTTTTAGGAAGTTAACCGAAAATGTGTGCTCGACATACTTCCATTTTTCTGCCGTCAGTTTGCCGTCCGGGTCGCTCGCATTGATGATGGCGACCGTTAGGCACTCCCTCGCAACCTTGCCGAAAGGCTTAAATAGCTTGGCCAGTGTTCGCAGCCTCCCATTTCGGTTCCTTGAGTGGCGGTTTGGGTCTCTACGCCTTTCTTTTTCTTGGGTCACGATTCCTGTAGTCCTGACGGCTGATCCTTTTGCTTTTTCAGTTAGGTCGGTCTTATGCCTCCATCGGTTAAAAACTCTCAAGGCCGCCTTACTGTCTCTGTAGGCCCTGGTTGATGGGTTTAATTTCTTGCTGTCGGTCTTGTCTCCCATCAATTTATTGAGGCGACTCTTTGATGCTCCAGCTTTTGAAGCTTTTGCAGCCTGTGATGTAGAGGGGCCTCCAGCCCCTTCTGGTTTTTCTTGAGGTTCGGTCTCGTTTTTTTTTTTTTGTCATTTGGTTCCCAAGAATTGCGGGAAAATAAAATGTCCAACTGTGCAGCGATCCGCGATGCACAGGTAAGGCTAGCTGATCCGGAGGGCGCCAGGAATCCGGATACACCGTTTGCGATTGAGCTATTTTTGGTCTGAGCTTTCAGCCTGGTTGACATCTCGGCACGGTACGGTTGACACATTATGTCCAGCCCAAAGAATGGGAAGTGGGTGGGGGAAGTAGAAATGGGGTGGAAGATTGGAAATAGGCTGGGACTTGGGTTTGGGGGAGATACGGAGTTGATTATCCCTTAGTGAGAAGCTCCCACACCACGTCAAGGTAGATAATCAGGTGGGGGACCTCAAACTTATAACTGCCAATGCAAACGTTCTGGCAAAGACGTCGGCGGTGAGCGTCCTTTTTTGATGACACCTCATTGGCAAGGGGTTGCGAGGATTTGAAATAAATTGTGCCTCTTGTGTTGGCCGGTGATTTTTGCACAGTAATTTCTAATACGATGTTGTAGAAATCGCACCACAGTGCATCGCCCTGCCTAAATTCTTTTTGACATCAAAACTATCGGTAAGTTGTTGATGGTGTAGCGAGCATAGTCTGAAGAGTTTGGCAAGGTATAGGTATAGGTCGTCTATAATTATGCTGTCGTATGCGGATTTGAAATCGACATATAGGTGGTGAATGTCGACTTAGAATTCATTGGTCTTTTCAAGAGTCTGCCGCAGTGTGAAGATTTGGTCTGATAGACTTCCCTGGCCTGTATCCACTCTGATAAAGACCTATCAGCTTATTTATAAAAGGCTTCACACGTTCACACAATTATGAATTGAATTGACTTATTCCTCTGTGGTGCATGCACCTAACCAGATCATGACCAGCTGCATTAGAGAGCTTAGCAGATAATCCGCCTGCGCCAGCAGCTTTATTCGTCTTGAGTTTCGTTAAGGCGATCTTAACGTCATCGAGGGCAGGGGGATGGAATTCTTTGCGATCTTCGTCGTTAAGAAATGGATCATCGTACCTGACTAACATCGCCGTTATACAGTCTGCAGACGTGGTTTTTTCATATTCTCAGCATTGACTGCAGTTCCACTACTAGGTGTCCATGCAGGCTTCCGTTCTGGCTTTATAACCCTGGCATGTTCGCTTTATCTGTTGATAAAACTTTTGAACTTCACGTCTGCAGTAACACCTCTCAAAATCCTCAATTGCGCGCTTCTTGTGGTCTTTCTTCTTTCTCCTTAGAAGCTTATGCTCCTCCCTTCTTTTTAACTGGTAGAGCTCAAGTGCTGCTCTTGTTTTTCTATGCAGTGAGACTTTATATGCCTCCTGCTTCGCTGCATGAATCCTCCCGCACTCGTCATCTAACCAGGTGTTTCTTCGCGGTGGTGCCTTGAAGCCCAAGACTTCAGATGCAGTGCTTTTCAGGGCTTGTTTGCAAAGGTTCCACTGTTATTTCATTGACAGCGTGGAGGGTTGAAGTGTATTGGAGAGCTTAAGGGAGACGTGAAAGCACAGCGGCTTCTGAAAATAGTAGCTTTCCGACGGCACAGCTTAGTATTCTTACTCTACTCCTTTGCGTTCGTGATATCCGTAGGCGCATCTTGGTTGCTGCAAGATAGTGGTCCGAGTCGATGTTAGCTCCTCGGAAAGTTTGAACATCAGGAATAGTGGAGGAGTGTCTGACGACGATCGCGATGTGATTAATCTGGTTAGTGAATGATTGATCTGGTGACCGCCAGGTGTCTTTGTGCATATCGATGTGCGGGAAAACCGTACTGGCTAGAAGAAAATTTCCCTCCGTAACAAGATCAATCAGGTGGTGTCTTGTAGGCTATGTTTGCCGATGACTCGTTCAAAGATACTTTCCTTACACAGCATAGCATTGAAGTCCCCTAGTATAGTTTTGATGTCATAGCTGGGACATTGGGCAAACGTTCTGTCTAGGAGATCGTAGAACTCATCTTTCGCGGAGTCATCCTTGTCTTCCGTGGGGGCGAAGACGCAGATCAAGCTGATGTTAAAAAAATTTAGCCTTGATACGGATCGTATGAGGCGTTCGCTCACATGCCGAAAGCTTAGGACTTTTTGCCTTAGTCCACCTCGAACAACAAATCCGCATCCGAGCAATCGTTGTCCTCTCTCCCTATAGCAGTCGCCATAGTAGGTGTAGCAGTTTTTCATCCGCTTTATAGCCGGTCCATTCTGTCGTATTTCCTGGATGGCGGCTAAGTCCGCTTTATAGCGGCCTAGGGCGTCCGCAAATTGTTCGGCTGCACGTGGTCTGTTTAGGGACCTAACACTCCACGTACAGAGCCCAAGATGATTGTCCTTTTATCGTTTTTTGCAAGGGTCGTCAACATGAATCCGGTCCCTTTTGTCCGAGGCTTATGGTTGTTTCCGAGTTTGCAGATTTTTTACGGTTACGAATTACTAGGCCGTAGCCTAGTCGACTAATCCTGTTTTTTTTTTTTTTTTTTGGGGCCCTTCCCCGTCTGTAATTTCCATAGGAAATCTTCAAATGGCACCACGAGGAGGAAGGGATGGGACTTACTAACAGTGCTGCGGTGGCCCTTATCGCTTTTTAACAGGCCAGCATCCGTCGGAAACATGGTATTTTGCCGTCTATTTGTCTATTACTACTATCGTAACTCGCGCATTGCCCCCATGACTCCTTTGGTGAAACATGCGGGCCTCTAGAAATGATGATGATGATGATGTTTCGCAACAATGTTTCCAGGAACATTTTTGAAATTCAAAATCCTTTCAAGTCAAACAATTATTTTTGCCTATCAGTTGCAAACATAGTTTTAAACGGGAACGTCGTGTTTTTGTTTTTTACTTTTTAGTTCCATTTTATTTTCATAGTTTTTCTGTTTTTTTTTTTCTTTACTTGTTTTTGTTGTTAATGTCGTCGCCGTCAATTCCTAAAAAACCAATTGGTTTATACGGCCCCTTCAAGGAGTATGTTATAATGACGCTTGAAGAGAATCTCGCGTTTCAAGAGAAATACAACACGCTGATTGGTCATGTGAAGACAACCACTGATATGATTGATGAAGCAGATAGAGGAATTATAGATGAAGAAGTTAAAATGAGGCAAAGAATAGAGGTTGCCTACCATACTCATCATACACGGAGTTCTTATTCTAAAATTCGTTTTTCTACATATGTATATCTTTTACAGTGGCAAAGATATGTTGACTGTGATCCTTTACCTCTGCCATACGAGCCCGAAAATATTCAGAAGTTTTACTACAAAAGGGCATGTTCAGAGCAGATGGTTGTTGAGAACACTATCAATTGGGTATTGTCCGTGGATGAGAGAAGTATTTTGACTCAGGATATGGATGTTCCAAACAGAACACGGACCGAGTTACGTTCAAAGAGGTTTGAATTTGGAGAAAAGTACGATAAGCGGGTTAATGATGCAATTGAGGTAAGATTGCCCGAAATAGAGGGGTATACAGAGCATCCTACTCTCTTAAGTATACATATGTATTTCAAAACAGATTTTGCGAAGAATCCAAAGTTTTTTAAAAAAGCCATACAAAGCACTCTCGCTAAGGGTTATGAGCGAAGTGGAAGAGGTACATAAGTGTGACAATTTCAACCTTAAGTCCATTAACATAGTCCGATCTCTAATTTTAGATGAAATTTTTCACTTTCTTTCAAGTAAGGCAATATATCGATGATCTGACATATCGCATCCTTCGTGCCGATGAATCCTATATGGAGTACTATACATGAAATTTAATAATTTTATCTATAAATCACTAGAGTATCTTTTCAGGGACATCGATAACATTTCGGCTCAGTACAAGTATAAGGCGGAGCAATTCGATATCCATTTGTGGAGTTTCAAAAACGTTCCACTAAATCTGAATCCCCAAAGGTAGTATTTAGTATGATACCATATTATAAAGTGATGTTAATTTAATTGATACCCATTGTCGCATTAGTATGCCATATCAAGTTGTGAATTTAAGTCAAATCGACTTGGAATTGGTTATTCCATTTAGTGCCTTATGCGAGAACATGGTCGTAAGAGGTCTGCGCTGTCATTTCGATCATTTAAGTGATCATGCTCGATTCTTTGAAATACCAAGAGTGGATACAAGAGAGACAAGTACTCGTAAATGACAGCTTCACATGTGAACTGATAATGGCATATTTGTTTTAGATTTAAAGAACGCCCTGGACAACGAGCTGAAGGCCCAACTCGAATTGCAAGTTGAGATCCGAAATATGTTAGTAAAACAACGTGAAGATTTCAACGAAGCACTGCAGTAAGTCATCTCAGTCTACCACTTAATATGTTTCTTGTTTGCTATTCACACACTGTTTCAGATTAAAAATGGAAGAAGACGAGCAAAAAGCCAAGCAGCAAAAACTAGAGAGTTTGAAAGCAGGAGGCAGTTCACTACCACGATCAGGTCCGAGCAAGAGTGATTACAAAAGAATTAGAGGACCTCAAATTGTGACTGAAGATGATTATCCAGTGGTGCGAGATGATTTTCTTATCATAGAACAGCAAAGATACGTCGATTTTATTAACTCCTTCGATCCGAGCCGTTTCGAATTGTCCTATGGAGAGGTTGTATTTCTAGCGATTGTGTTACTATCTAACTCTGTCTCATTTTGATTTTTAGATAAATTTAAGAAAATACCAAATACTTGGTGGAATTTATCAGATTAATTTTGTAACCAAGCCTCTAGCAACGTATTTTCCTCAAATCATTATGACCTGGTTTAGTACCGATAAGTGGTTTGAAATGCTCGATATCCGAACTGAATTCGATCCAAATAGTAACGACACTGTATCCAAGTTCTTTCGGATAACATTTAAAGTTCCCGAAAGTTTTTGCCACTGGGGCGAACCAATTCCATGCCAATATCATGAAGGCCCGTCCCACAGTTACAGAGAGCACAGCGTGCAATATCTTCAAAGTATACAGCCTACGGGTCTCAAGGTTATAACTCCTCTTATTATAAATGATTTCAATATCACTGAAATCTTTGACAAGCCTCATTTGTTGACTTTTGTCGAGAGCGTCATTCCACGAGTTATTTCAACATTTGAATTTCCTGTAGAAATTCATGGTGAACATGATGAAAGCCGGAAGGCCATGTTCGGGCATCACCGCCATGATGATGATAAATCCAAAGAAGAGGAGGATATTGCATGGAAAAAGCGATTTCTCTCATTCACTGATCAATTGCATCCCGAGCGATTATTCCCGAAATTCAAAAAAGTCCTTCCCGTCATCATATTACGCGATCAGATGCCCACAGAGCCAGAAAATAGAAAAAAGGCTGGCATTCCGTATGAGTACTTCTCAGAATTATTGACAGAATTGAGCAATATCAAAAGTCGTTATTTGCAAACGCAGTTTTACGATCGATTCGGTATGCCGATTGAAATCTCAATAGCCGATTATGACCAATGTCCCATACAAAGATCGCAATTAAAAACAACTAAAAGCAAGTCAAGAATGACTAGCTATAGGTCAACAACCTTAACAGAGCGTTTGACGAAGAAATCAACAATTAGTCAACCTATGAAGTTAATAAATAAATCCGTAAGTAGCATAGGGAAATCAGGATCAGATTCGAAGAAGGATAGCAGTAAGTTGAAGATTACGGAAGGAACTGAGGTTCTCGAAAACGTCACAACATTGTTCGGTGAGATCCGATACTTCGTATACAGAGTTAGCTACATGTACATATACATATATACGTATCTCTTAGATGAGGATGACAGTAATACACCGACTAAATGGACAACGGCGTATATTCGAAAGTCCGAATTTAATTCAAAAGAAAGAACCGTCACCATCTGGACTGATCGATTAGGTTTGAGTTGCGATTTTCTGTAACTAGCATTTTTGGAATCGTTTGTTTTCAGGTACATTTGGATTGGCATACTATCGATACCAGCACTTTCCATTCCAGAATTGGACCCTAAACCCGGCGATTGATAAGTATTGATTTCATTCTGATTTTCCTTATCGTAAATTCACTTTTTCTGTTTTAACTGCTTGTAGTCCGGAAGAGGTTGAACTTGTGGTCGAGAGCATGTATGCCATTTTTCGTTTTCGAGTCACGTCAAAAGGTTACTTATTGAAAGTGTCTGACTTTTCCAAAAACGCGAAAAGTCGAAAAAATTACTTAAGTATTACGGAACCCATGACTGACCTTCAAGCTCTTAAGGAGGCAAGCTCATAGAGATTATCCTTTCAAATTGTCTTAGAACTGATCTCGTTTTTGTTTGTTTTTTTAATAGAAAATGCAAAAAAGTTTCGTGAATATATTCCCCGAACGTGACTATTCACTTTATACGACCGGTACGTCAGTTTGATTATGAACAACCTTCAGTAAAATTTCTTATCCCTTAGGTTACTTTTGTGAGAAGCACATAGCTACTGAATTTCATGCTTACAACTGCATGAGCTTATATGCGACTTCACTCAAGTTTATGTCTTCCATATGGAATAAGTTGTCGGCACGACGTATTTTGGTTATAAAATTTGGCGAACTACGCGATTTGGAAGAAGATCTTCAACAAATTCGAATTACCCCGGATAATGTTCAGTTTGTGGATATAGTCGAGGTATGTACACCCAGTTTGGATAAAATGGAACTACAATTCACCCCGACTTGGAGAAATTTAGAAGTAAGTTTACCCATCTATGATGCTTCTATTAAAAATCGGTCATTTGTTTACAGTGGTATCCGGACTTTAATTATTTGATCACATCGAATTATGATAGGGCGCCCGAGATGCGCATAAAGAACCTTAATCTATTATACTTTTTGAAAAGCTTATTACAAGCCTTAAGACCGCTGAGTTGTTCCTAATGCCTGTAATCAAGAGCGTGTCCGTAAATATTGAAGTTTTGTTAAATTGCTAATTCCGGGTATAAATACAAATGTTTAGTATTCCGGGAGAATACGTTTTATATCGTGTGATTTTTTTTCTATTTGGTTTTTCTGATGTCAAAAAAGCATAGAAAAGTTAGAAAGATGTACATAATGTTTGCCATGGCTAACAAACTAATTAATGCCATTTACTTTTCTGCAAATATTGGATACAAATATTGATCATAAGTGGCCTCTGCAGAGGGCCTAAACTTAAGTCACTATTTCGATCATGTTAGGGGGGAGGGAGCGAGCAAACAGAGCAAAGAAGTTGATCGCGTTTAACATGGCAAACGCCAGCTTCGATCTCTGTCCCTGCTCAATCCAAGTTGACACAGAGCCTCCGCGTGGCTCCCCTTGATAGCTAACGCTTCCTTACGATATCTTCGCCTTAACCGAAACCAACCTCAATCCTAGCATTCTCGACTCCGAACTCTTCTCTTCCGACTTCGACGTTTTTCGCACTGACGGTGAACGTAATAACGCACTTCCCCTTGGGCGAGGTGTCCTTTTGTCTATCCATAGCCGCCTCAATGCATCGGCTGTGGCAATTTCGAACTCTGCACTTTTTGAACTTATCTACGCAAAGATACCAGTCACCAAAAGCTTTATCTACATCCCTTGCTGTTACATCCGTCCATCCCAACCTGCAGAAGTCTACCAGCTAGCTGTTGACACAATAGACTCTATTTTCTCAGACGCCGATCCAAGTGATGACTTCATCGTCGTGGAAGATTTCAATCTTCCATTCTTGCAATGGGCCCTTTCAGACGACGAGTGTTTTCTTGTCCCTATTAATGCTTCCTCTGACAAGGAAACTCTCTTTACTGACCGTCTTGTAGAGTCTAACCTATTTCAAATCAGTAGTGTCACCAATAATCTTGGAAGACAACTAGACCTCATATTTTCTTCCGATGCCTACAACTCTGTCGTTACTGCAAGCACCCATCTACTGTCCATTCTGGACCAATATCATCCTCCCTTATCCCTTAAGTTCTCCTATAAAATAAACCAAACTTCCTCCACTTATGATCACTCCTTCTTTTTCAACTTCCGAAAGGCCGACTTCGCCTCACTTATCAAGTCAGTTAACGAGATAGACTTTAGCCTCTTCTTGAGCGAAAACACGCCTATTGCCATTGCATTAGACCTTTTCTACACCGCTCTCTTTAACTGCATCATCCAATTTGTTCCTTACGTCCCTCGAAAAAATTGTTTCTCAACACCTCCCTGGTATAACAAGGAACTGCGTACTCTCCATAATACGAGAAATAAACTTTGGAAAAAGTTTTTAACGTCGAATTCCCCCTCTGATCATGCGAAGTACCAACAAGCCTCTCAACGCTTCTCTATCCTCTGCGACACCCTCTACAACTCATATCTTCAAAGAATGCAGACGTCCCTTATTACCGATCCTAGACGCTTCTACCAATTCATCAACCTCAAAAGAAAATCAGATGGGGTCCCTTCCACCCTCAAATGGAACAACACTACCTCCGACGACCCCAAAATCGTCGCGAACCTTTTTGCCTCATTCTTTAGCCTATCATTTAGCGACTGCAGTTATAAACCCGACCCAGTATTTTTCAGCTACATATATGAATAACTGCTCTCAGACATCGCTCTCCGTAATTGATATCAACGAGGACTTGGTTCACCACAAGATAAACCAACTTAAAGATGACTTCTCTCCGGGTCCCGATGGTCTCCCAGCCATTCTCCTCAAGAAATGTATTGCTTCCCTCTGCAAACCTCTCTCCATTCTCTTTCGCCTTTCCCTTCGTCAAGCTTCCTTTCCAACCGTTTGGAAAAATTCTTACATCTTCCCCATTCACAAAAAAGGTCCCAAGATGGATATTTCTAACTACAGACCGATTGCTAAACTGTCCGCTATCCCTAAGCTCTTCGAGTCCGTCGTGTATGATTCAATGTTCTTCCACTGCAAATCCATCTTCTCCTTCCGGCAGCATGGTTTCTTAAAAGGCAGGTCTACCACAACCAACCTTACCGAATTTGCCTCCAAAATACTTCTAACTCTGGAGCAAGGCAACGAGGTTGATGTTATCACTACTGACATTGGTAAAGCATTCGATAAGTTAAGCCATACATTAATTTATTTTAAATTAGGGGCTTTAGGCTTCCCGCCCCAAATCATATCATGGCTTAAATCGTACCTTGAGAATCCCCAATATAGAGTACTTTTCAGAAACTGTATCTCTGACCCCATCATCGCCTCTTCTGGTGTTCCGCAAGGTAATCATCTCGGCCCTTTAATATTTGTCCTCGCTGTTAACGATGTCGACCTTATATTAAAAGATTCCCATTTATCAATATATGCAGACGACATGAAAATCAGCAAGACAATATCAACTCCTGCAGACTCGCTAGCACTCCAAAACGACCTTGTCTCCTTCGGTAATTGGTGTGATAACAACAAACTGGAACTCAACATCGGTAAATGCCAGTTCGTTACGTTCTCTCGGAAACGCTTTCCCTCTGCTCCTAGAACATATTATCTACTTAACGAGCCTGTACCCCACGTCTCCTTCATACGCGACCTAGGTATCATATGCGACAGAGAGCTAAACTTTGTCTCCCACATCAATCATATCATACACAAAGCTTATTCTGCCCTTGGTTTTAGAAAACGTTGGTCTAAGGAATTCGCGAATCCCTACGTCACTAAATCTCTCTACATTATATACGTCAGACCTATCCTGGAATACGCCAGTCAAGCCTGGTCTCCGTATTACGTTAGCCATTCTGCACGAATTGAAGCTGTGCAACGCAGATTTCTGCGTTTTGCCTTAAGAGGTCTCCCGTGGTCTGACAGGACTGTATTACCACCCTACGAAGACCGTCTACAATTGATCGGTTTACAAACCCTGAAAGCACGCTGTGAGGCAGCTGACATTCTCTTTATTTACCAGCTTATAGCTGGAATTATCGACTCTCCTGCCCTCCTTGAAATGATTCCGCTCAAAACCAACCCTCGTCGCCTAAGATCAAGTCCACTTTTCAGACTTCCTCCTCATCGCACTAACTATGGCTACAACGAAGCAATTTGTAGAATGTTACGTTTAGCCAACCATTCTCAAACATCCATTGACTTTCATTTATCTCTTCCATCCATTAAAAAATCTCTCCTAAGGTCCAATTAAATAAAAATAAAAAAAAATCTAATCTAATCTAATCCCTATACCTCCCACACCCCACTTCACCCTATTCTCCCGTAGGTTAAGTAGCTAGTATTTAAGTTTAAATTTAAGTTTAGATTGTTTAAGGGTAGCTTGTAATAAGCTTAATAATAAATTAAAAAATTAAATTAAATTACCCTGGCACCCGCCACGTAGTGAACCAATGTGTGCAGCCACCCAACCCCTTGTCCCTGGGGAAAAAGGAACCTGACCTTCCAGGTTAGGGGTTGTGCCTCGATTTGTTATTCGAGGAAGACTCCGACAAAAAGTCTTAAGCATCCGAGATGTAAACGAACGTCTCATAACAATTCACATCAAAGCTAAATTTGGAAACATTAGCTTAATATGCGCCCACGCCCCAACGGAAGAAAAGGACGATCGACTCAAAGAAGAATTCTACAATCTCCTAGATAGAACCTATGACCAATGCCCCAGCTACGACACAAAAATAGTTCAAGAAGATTTTAATGCCAAACTGGGCAAAGAGGACATATTTGAGTCGATTATAAGAAAGCATAGCCTTCATAACACCATTTCACCCAACGGACTTAGGCTAATCTATTTCCAAACGGGGCGAAGCCTCCATGTAGCAAGCACACGATTCCCCCATCTCAACATCCACAAGGGTACCTGGCGGTTTTTTGATCAATCGACCACCAACCAGATTGATCACATTGCGATCGACGCCAGACACTCCTCCAGTATTCTCGACGTACGAACCTTCCGAGGTGCCAACATTGACTCGGACCACTACCTTGTTGTAGCCAAGGTACGTCGGAAAGCTAAAATCGCAAGAGACTGCCAGAATTTTTGCCTATCGTGTCTCCTCCAAGCTCTCTCTAAGTCCGCCCACAGCAGTACAAACAATAAGGCAGGAATGGGCACACCGCCAGAGCGCAGTCAGAATCGCTGCCTCAGAGGTGCTGGGTTTCAAACGGCCACCACCTAGAAACCCCTGGTTCGATGAGCAATTTGAGCAAGCCCATGCAGCAAAACAAGAGGCATATGAAGCCACGCTGCAACGACGGACGAGAGCTGCTCGCGAAATCTATGAGCAGAAGAGAAGAGAGGAACACACGCTTTTCAGAAGAAAGAAGAGAGAGCACGGAAAGCGTGAGATTGAGGAGATGGAGAGATGTTTCCGCAGGAATGACGCCCGGAAGTTTTACAATAAGGTAAAACGAACATGCCAGAGCGGCGGTCTGCAGGGATGAAAATGGAGAACTGGTAGTAGAGTCACAGTCGATGCTGAGGATTTGGAAAGACCACTTCTGCAGACTGTATAACGGCGGCGACAGACAAGATACGCTGTCAGACAGAACGATTCGTTCGTAATGGACAACGATGTAAGAGAAATTCATCCACCCGACCTAGACGAAGTCAAAATAGCGATATCAAGACTTAACTCTAATAAAGCCGCGGGCGCAGACGCCCTGTCTGCTGAGCCTTTTAAGGCGGCTGGAGATGAGCTGGTAAGGTGCATGCACATTTGTAAGATATGGTCGGAGGAAAGCATGCCCGACGAATGGAATCTCAGCATTGTTTGCCCGGTCCATACGAAAGGAGACCCCTATAACTGCGCCAACTATAGGAGAATAAGTCTCCTTAACATCGCATATAAGATCTTTTCTGCCATATTGTGTGAACGCCTGAAACCGTTTGTGGATAACCTGATCGGCTCTTATCAGTGTGGTTTCAGGCCAGATAAATCCATAATATACCAAATATTTACGCTACGGCAGATCTTGGAGAAGACCCAGGAATACCAAATCGACACTCACCACCTTTTCAAGGCCGCGTATGACAGGGTGTATAGAGATGAGCTATACAACGCCATGTCTAGTTTTAACATCCCTGCCAAACTCGTCCGACTGTGCAGGATGACAATGGAGAATTCTCGCTGCTCCATTAAGGTCGGTAATGAGCAAACCGAGACCTTTGATTTTAAAAAAGGATTTAGGCAAGGTGACGCGCTGTCATGCAAATTTTTCAACATTATGCCTGAAAAGATCGTGCAAGAGTCACTGGCCAACACATGAGGTACGATTAATTTCAAGTCTACGCAATTGCTTGTGTACGGACGGACACAGCGAGACGTCGATGAGGCCTTTGTAAGCATTGAGGTAGAAGCGACTAAGATGGGTCTCAAGGCTAATGAGGGTAAAACTATCTGCTTTCATCTAAAAGAAACGGTCAACACCGACGTATTGGCCAGGACGTCACCATGGGCGGATATAACTTTGAAGTGGTCAAGGAATTCGTCTACCTTGGCTAACTGATAGCCGGCGACAACAACATCAGCGTTGAGATAAAACGCAGAATCACACCTGCCAACCGCTGTTTCTTTGGGCTCCAGAGGCAATTGAGAAGTAGAGCCCTCTCTCGGAAAACCAAGGTGACACTATATAAGACCTTGATCAACCCAGTCCTCCTTTACGTTCCAGATCGACAACCACCATCTGTTTGTCGATTTTAAGGCTGCATACGATAGTATAAAAAGAGACGAGCTATACAACGCCATGTCTAGTTTTGACATCCCTGCCAAACTCGTCAGACTGCGCAGGATGACTATGGAGAACTCTCGCTGCTCCACCAGGGTCGGAAGCGACCTAACCGATATCTTTTATGTCAAAAAAGGTTTCAGACAAGGCGACACGCTATCGTGAGACCTTTCCAACATCGTCCTTGAAAGGATCGTCCAAAGCTCACCATCTTTTTCAAGTCCGTACAGCTGCTTGCATATGCCGATGACATTGACATAATTGGACGAAGTCAGCGAGATGTCATTGAGGGTTTTACGACCATTGAGACCGAAGCGAGGGCAAAACGAAATATATGCTGTCGTCGAAAAAGGACATGAACCACCGGCGTCTTGACCAGCGTGCACATATTGGCAGGTATAACTTGGAGGTAGTCAAGGACTTCGTCTACTTAGACCCCGCAGTGACATGCAGAAATGACATCAGTGCCGATATCAAACGCAGAATAACCCTTGCCAACCGCTGTTGCTTTGGAGGTGGCCATATACAAGACCCTTATCATCCCGGTCCTGCTTTATGGCGTAGAGACATGGACCTTATCGAAAGCGGATGAGGAGGCCCTTGGCCGTTTTGAGAGAAAAAATATGCGTACGATTTTCGGCCCGAACTGCATTATGGATAGTGGAGGAGAAGACTTAAAAACAACAAAGAAGAAGAAGAAGATTTGTTATTCGAATGTAAGTCCTTTTCAGCCAAATGGCAATATCCTATGGGTACGTCTGACTCTGACACTTGCCACAAGTCGCACACGAGCTGTTGAAAATAGAACGTTGAAAAACCAAACAACAAAAAAATCATCATTTGTTAACAATGCTTTTCGCCATATAGCATATCCTTTAAAAAAAACCGTTATTTCTTTCAGGTCAAAAAAGTAACAGGTTTAAGATCCGAGGGAAGAATGGTATAATTTATTTATTTTTCAAATTATGGAAGTTTGGCAAGAGTCTGTAGAATATGTCTAGCACTACACTGTTACGTGCAAGTCTTAAGGTAGCTACACAAGAGTTTCATGGAAAAAGCTATTTGGATTAAATCTAAATCAGACAGTCGAGGACGGATGGAGGGTAGAAAGCGTTGGGCCTTCAGGTTCTTTGCCCCTTTTTTTCCCAGTCTTTCATACATCATTCAATGCCGTTGAATCATTCGATGTCGCTTTCGCGTCTCAAGGCCCACAGGATCCTCTTCAACCAGTGTTGCAATTGATGTACTTCGTTGATTTAAAACTCCCATTTGATGTAAGGTCAACGCCGGTACAGAGCATCTCCTCGATGGGGACTTATCTATGGTAAATTAAAACAAAAACATTAATCTCTTTAAAAGACAAGGAAAGACGTAATCCTTACCTGATAGTATTAGGCTTTTTGGTCGAAAATTACTCGCAACATTCTTAGGGGGCATTGGACTAATCAGCTCGATAGTTGAACTCTCAGCTAATGTGGTTGAACAACTACTATTCGAACAGCTAGGCTGTTCATCTACAGATGTATATGATCGCAATTTGGGATAGATGCATTTGGAACGTTGTAATGATGGACGATCTACAGATTTTGATCGGAAGCCCATGTTCAGCAGCCGATTTTCTTCAATTTGAGATAGTTTTTGTATCCTTGAACGTTATAGTGCGGAAAATCGATTTCAACACAGAGATATGTATACAGAAATAGCGAAAGTAGACGCAACATTTAAAAAATTCAATTTTAAATTCAAATCAAAAGGTGAAAATGAAAATTTAAATAGAATAGCTCGATCGGGTTGGTGTCTTTGCTAATTGCTGATCTTGACCTGAGAAATAAGAACCTCTTTCAAGACCATATGAGCTATGATTTTTGTAGGAAATAAGACGAATGAACTCTATTTTTAGTTACTCGCTGAACTTCTAGCAGCTATTGATCGCTCATGTAGATGATAAACTTACGATCAGTTTTTTTTAGTAAGAATTAATCCGGGTTTTAAGGAGTCGGATGGCATGCTTTAAATCGTCTTTAACAATAGTTTCTAGCTCCTAAAGATTCATTTCCTGGGATCACAAAATGGCCTGGGATCCACGCAAGCCTTAGTGAGTTGAGTCTAATGAATTTATTAAGGAAGGCTGTAAGTTCTTACACGAACTTGCAATTGGTTAAAGGGTGCAGAATTTTTCACCCAAGCGCACTGTCATTACAATGCGACTTATTCCAAAAAAAACCTATCTCTTAAGACGAGACATGGCTTTTATTGCACAGCCTCTGATAAATATGTCTAGGGGTTCACTATAGAGCAGTGCCCGGCGTGCTGAGGAAAGCTCCCGTACAGCTGAGACAAACTGTTCATTGGAGTTGGGTAAAATATGCTATAACGTGTTTGCGTGTTAGCCTAATGCACCAGACAACCGATGCATATGAGATTATCGGTCTTATCTTTGCCATGTAGATCCATGTTTTGCCAAAAGCACCTTTGCATTGTCAGAATGATGACAGCGCTTTGGTGGTTTTTGAATCAACATGCTTTGACCAAGCAAGCTTGTTGTCTTAGCTACCTTGTACTGCCCTCTACAGCTGTAAGAAAGTGGTGGGGAAATAGTGTGGTCTCCAACCAAGCATTATGTACTGGCTCTATACAGCAGTCATAAGGCCTATCCTCCTGTACGGCATCGTAGTCTGGTGGACTGCTCTGGACAAGGCAGTCTGTCGAAACCTTCTGGGGGAAGTACAAAGATCGGCCGGTTTATATATAAGCGGAACGATCAGATCAACCCCCACAGAGGCCTTAAGTATCCTATTACGTTTTCCACCTTTGGACAGCAAGTAGCTGCCTGCGCGGGCCTACGGATTAGGGGCATAGGAAAATGACCCACATCATATAAAGGCCATACTAGCATTCTTAATCACTTCGAAGTACCCATGGACACAGACTACATCATCCCGCAGAATGTGTTCACTAGGAACTTCGAAGTTGTCTGTCCATCCAGAGAGGAATTGGCTGAAGGAAAAGTCATACCGAAGGAATCGATTTCCCTTTATACCGACGGTTCCAAGATGGAGACGGGTGTAGGTAGTGGAGTCTTCTCCAAGGAACTTAACCTCAGCCTATCATTCACATTCAGACTCCCAAATCACTGCTGTATGTATCAAGCAGAAATAACAGCGATAGGGGAGGTCCTTGCATGGCTCAGGATCAATGTAATATCCGCTAAAGATATTATCATTTGCACGGGCAGCAAATCTGCGATCAAATCCCTGGTCGCGATAACCCAAAAATCAAAAACATCCCTTAACCGCCGCTTATCTCTAGACGACATGGCTGAACAGTTCAACATTAAATTACTGTGGGTTCCCGGGAATAGGGATATTCCAGGAAAATGCGCGGCCGACGAACTCGCAAAGTTAGGGTCAAGCACACTTAGTCTTCCTAGCCTCAGGTACCCGAGGTTGATCCACAAAACCAGTGCTTCGTCTACACCATGTCGTTTAGCAGCGTTACACGTGCTATCGAAAGTTGCGTTATCAAAAGCTCCCTCAATGCCGACGAAAATACCCAGCGCGTACTCTTTCCATTCTATCCTCCCAACTAGGTTTTAAAGTAGGAAGCAGCGTAACAGGGTATATCCCGTCGGTGACTGGCAATCTAAAGCAAACAAAGGATGCCACAGCGAATTCAATGGTTTCAGTCATTACCACGCACGGCGCAGTATACCAGCTACGCCGAGTTGTTTTCATCGTTTCAGTTGCAGTTTCCCTTAAAGGAGTGTGCAACGAACCGATGGGTCTGAAGAGGTGGACTAAGAGTTTCCGCTTTAGACATAGTAAAGGTAAAAGGTAAAGGTTTTAGGCCTTCAACCGCCTAGCTAGTCGCACTCAGAGATTTGATCTATTCGCAGAGGGTCTCAAAAGAATCATTGTTCGATTTAGGAATAAGCTGCTTATGTTCCTTTTGCTTCGACCAATACTTAGGGGAGAGGGAGCGAGCAAACAGAGCAAAGAAGTTTAACGTGGCAAACGCCAGCTTCGATCTCTGTCCCTGTTCAGCTCAAGTTGAAACACAGCCCCCGCGTGGCCTTCCCTGGATAGCTGTGCTGCCACCTGCCAGGTAGTGAACCAATGTGTGCAGCGACCCGAACCCCATGTTCCTTGGAAAAGAGGAACTTGGCCCTTCAGCAAAAATAAATTGTTGCGAAGACTCGGATACGGACGAATACAAATCTTATGACCCCTGCAAACGATTAAATGACTTGCGAGTCCGCACCTGGAATGTGAGGTCCCTTAACAGACCGAACTCCAGAAGTGTGATGGGACGGACCAGGCAAAAGACGGATGAATTGCTACAAGCAGAACGAACAACACTTATTCGGATGCAGATTCGTTATTCGAGGAAGACTTAAAGTCTTAAGCTTTCGAGATATAAGCGAACGCCTCATAGCAATCCGCATCAAAGCTAATTTCGGCAACATTAGCTTGAAATGCGGCCATGACCCAACCGAAAAAAAGGATAATCGACTGAAAAACCGCTTCTACGATCTCTTAGACAGAACTTATGCCCAATGTCCCAGCTACGATATGCAAGTAGTGCTAGAATATTTCAATGCGAAACTGGACAAAGACGACATATTTGAATCGATCACGGGGAAATATAGCCACCATACGACACCATGTCCGAAAACGGGCATCGGCTACTTAATTTCCTGGCGGGACGTAATCTCTTTTTAGCTAACAGGCGATTTCCGCATCCCAACATCCACAAAGTAACCTGTCGATAACCTGATCAGTTGACAATCAATCGGACTGATCATATCGCGATCGACGGCAAACACTCCTCGAGCATCCTAGATGTGAGAACCTTCCGAGGAGCCAACATTGACTTGGATCAGTACCTTGTTATAGCTACGAGCTGGACAGCTAAAGTTTGACGTCGGATAGCTACACTCGCAGGAGACCGCTAGGATTTTTGCCGGTGGAGTTTCCATCAACCTCTCGAAAATTCCGATGACACCGGCACAATCCACACAACAACAGTGGGAGCATTGCCAGCGCGCCATCAGACACGCTGCCTCTGATGTGTTGGGTTTCAATCTACCGCCAACTAGAAACCCCTGGTTTGATGGCCACAGCAAACAGCCTACAAAGCCATACCACATAGACGGACGAGAGCTGCTTGTGACATTACGAACAGAGAAGGACAGAGGAGCACACGCTTTTAAGGAAGATGGAGAGGCTCGCAAGTTTTCCAAAAATATAAAACGAACGCCAGAGTGAAATCCTGTAGGGATGAAGGCAGACAACTAGTAGAAGAGTCACAGTCGATACTGAGAATATGGAAGCAACACTTCTGTAGACTGTTTAACGGCGATGAAAGATCTAATACCGCTATCAGGCAGAATGAACCATTCGCAATGGACGCAGATGCAAGATAATTCCGTCCACCCGACCCGAAATTAAGCTTGTAATTTCCACGCTTAAGACTAATAAAGCTACGAGTGCAGACGGCCTTTCTGCCGAGCTATTCAAAGAGTCTGGAGATGAACTGGTAGGCCGCATGCACCAGCTGTTCTGTAAAATATGGTCGGACGAAAGCATCCCCGCCGGAATCTCAACATAGTTTGTCCAGTCTACAAGGAAGGAGACTCCTATAACTGCAATAATTCTCCTTAACATTGCATATGAGATCTTCTCTGTCGTACTGTTTGAACGCCTTTGGATAATCGATAGATTCGTATCAGTGCATTTTCAGACGGCAGATCTTGGAGAAGACCTATGAATTCTAGGTCAACAAGCACCATCTTTTTGTCGACTTCAAAGCCGCATATCACAGTGTTTTAGAGACGAGTTATACAGAGCCATGTCATGTTTTAACATTCCTGCCAAGCTCGTCAGACGGTGCAGGATGACTATGGCGAATTCCTACTGGTTTTAGACAGGGTAACGCACTGTCATGTGATTTCTTGAAAAGATCGTGCGGGACTCTGCAGCCAATACAAGAGGTACGATTTACTTCAAGTCTACACAATTGCTTGCCTACACAAATGACATTGACGTTATTGGACGGGCAAAGCGAGACGTCGAGAGCACCGTGGCGCAGTGGGTAGTGTGTTGGCCTCTGACGCCGATGACTCGGGATCGAATCCCGACACAGCCATGTCATCGAACGTGTTTTTCACGGTGCTTCTCCTCAGCGGGGTTCTGATAAAACCCCCTGTAGTAAAATAGTCATGAAAAGCTTCTCGAAATTCGGCATTCGGAACCGGCAATAAGCCGTAGGTCCCTTTCACCTATGGGAAAATGAAATCACACACAACATGGGTGATTGAGAGAAGCTCGGCTCAGGTTCTTCATGGACTGTAACGCCAACCTACATACATACATACATACACGAACCTAATCTTATGTCAATATCGTCTATGGCTCTCGAGACAATCGAGTTCAAATTTCCTGTACGCACATGCGCACATATGTACATACACACACATACACAGACATCTCTATAAAAACCTTGGATTTGGATTCTGGTGACCTTGAAACGTGGAGATATGTCAAATGTTGGTATTCGAAAATATTCAATAACTTCCCAATGGGACGTATGAACCAACATCGACTCGGACCACTGCCTTGTTGTAGCCAAGGTACGCATGAGGATATCAAGAATGCTTAGGAGTCGAGTAGAACAATGTAAGTTTGACGTCGGAAAGCTACAATCGTAAGAGACTGCCAGAATCTTTGCCGATCGTGTTTTCTCCAAGCTCTCTCAAAATCCGCCCACAGTAGCACAAACAATAGAGCAGGAATGGGCGCATTGCCAGAGCGCCATCAGAGACGCTGCCTCAGAGGTGCTGGGTTTCCAACCGCCACCACCTCGAAACCCCTGGTTCGTTGAACAATACGAACAAGCACATGCCACAAAACAAGAGGCATATAAAGCCACGCTGCAGCGACGGATGAGAGTTGCTCGCCAAATCTATGAGCAGAAGAGAAGAGAGGAACACACGCTTCTTAGAAGAAATAAGAGAGAACACGAAAGCGTGAGATCGAGGAGATGGAGAACGGTTTCCGTAGGATCGATGCCCGGAAGTTTTACAATAAGGTAAAACGAACATGCCATGGCTACAAAGCCAGAGCGGCGGCCTGCAGGGATGAAAATGGAGAGCTGGGAGTAGAGTCACAGTCGATGCTGAGGACTTGGAAAGACCACTTCTGCAGACTGTATAACGGCGACGACAGTCAAGATATCGTTGTCAGGCAGAACGATCCGTTCGTAATGGACGACGATGTAACAGAATTCCGTCCCCCTGACCTCGACGAAGTTAAGTTTGTCATATCGAAAGTCAAGACGAATAAAGCTGCTGGCCCAGACGGACCATCTGCTGAGCTCTTCAAGGCAGCAGGGGATGACCTGTTAGGAGCATGCACCTGCTCATCTGCAAGGTATAGTCAGCTCATCTGCAAGGCATGCCGAGGAATGGAGTCTCCGCATCGTACGCCCGGTCCATAAGAAAGGAGATCCCTATAATTGCGCCAACTATAGGGGAATAAGTCTCCTTAACATCGCATATAAGATCTTCCCTGCCGTATTGTGTGAACGCCTGAAACCCTTTGTAGATAACCTGATCGGCTCTCTCTCTCAGTGTGGTTTCAGGCCAGGTAAATCCACAATAGACCAAATATTTACGGTACGGCAGATCTTGGAGAAGACCCAGGAAAACCAAATCGACCCTCACCACCTCTTGAGATGGGCTATACAAAGCCATGTCTAGTTTTAACATCTCTGCCAAACTCGTCCGACTGTGCAGGATGACAATGGAGAATTCTCGCTGCTCCACTAAGGTCGGTAATGAGCAAACCGAGACCGTTGATGTTAAAAAAGGATTTAGGCAAGGTGACGCGCTGTCATGCAACTTTTTCAACATCGTGCTTGAAAAGATCGTGGAAGAGTCACTGGCCAACACAAGAGGTACGATTTATTTCAAGTCTACGTAATTGCTTGCGTACGCCGATGACATTGAAGTGATGGACACTGCGAGACGTCAATGAGGCCTTTGTAAGCATTGAGGTAGAATCGGCTAACATGGGTCTCAAGGTTAATGAGTGTAAAACCAAATATCTGCTTTCATCTAAAAAAGACGGTCAACCCCGACGTATTGGTCAGAACGTCAACATGGGCGGATATAACTTTGAAGTGGTCAAGGAATTCGTCTACCTCGGCGCACTGATGACCGGCGACAACAACACGTAGAATCATTCTTGCCAACCGCTGTTTCTTTGGGCTCAAGAGGCAATTGAAAAGTAGAGCCCTCTCTCGGAAAACCAAAGTGACACTATATAAGACCTTGCTCATCCCAGTCCTCCTTTACGGCGCAGAGGCTTGGACCTTAACTAAAGCAGATGAAGATGCCGTTGGTCGTCTGGAGAGGAAAATTCTGCCGCCCACTATCTACGGTCCCGTTTGTTCAAACGGTGTATGGAAGAGGAGATTTAATGAAGAACTGTACGGGTTGCACAGCGACATCGGCCTGGTACGACGTCTACGGATACAGCGTCTAAGGTGACTAGGCCATGTAGAGCGCATGGAAAATACAGCTCCGACCCGAAGAGTCTTCGAATCCACCTCGGAAGGAAGGCGCGGCATCTACGGTGGCTCACGCAGGTGGAAGGGGGCCTTAACCAACTGGGCATGCGGCGCTGGAAACAGCTGGCACGCTTGTTGGTTGAGGCCCAGGTTCACCACGGACTATAGCGCCACCTAAGTAAGTAAGCAAGTAAGCCCTTCTATTATTGCTTTCGGAGTGACGTTGTTGAAAGCGCCCTCTATGTCCAGGAGAGCTGTTAAGGTATATTCTTTAAGATAGATTGATCTCTAGATTTTCCTCCCTAGTGTATGCAAGGCTGTTTCGACAGATCTACCCTTACAATAGGCGTGCTGTGCCTTACAGATTAGGGAAGGATTGAAAATATAGCGATGTAAGTCTAACAGCCTTTCGAAGGTTTTAAGTGCAAAGGATGATAGACAAAAAGGCCTTAGATCCTTGGGGGGAGGTGTGAGAGTTTCTGCCGGGCTTGGGGGTGAAAAGTACCCTTGCGCACTTCCACTTTTCTGTAATGCGGCCCCTAACTAACTAACTTCGACCAATACTAATTCCAGTCATCTTCCGGATCTATATATGTAAAACTATTAAGTAAAAGCCAGAGCAGAAGCCTGCAGGGATGAGCACGGACAACTAGTAGTGGAGTCACAGTCGATGCTGAGATTGTGGAAGGACCACTTCTGCAGACTGTATAACGGCGATGATAGTCAAAACGCCGCCGTCAGGCAGAGCGAACCATTCACAATGGACGAAGACGAAAGAGAATCCCGTCCACCCGACCTAGGCGATGTTAAGATAGCGATATCGAAACTTAAGTCTTATAAAGCTGCTTGGACCAGACGGACTCCCCGCGGAGCTGTTTAAAGCAGCTGACGATGAGCTGGTTAGGAACCTACACCAACTCATCTGCAAGATATGGTCGGAAGAACGCATGCCCGATGAATGGAATCTCAGTATCATTTGCCCGGTCCATAAAAAAGGAGACCCCTATGACTGCGCCAATTACGGAGGGATAAGCCTCCTGAACATCGCGTTCAAGATCCTCTCTGCCGTACTATGTAAGTACCTGAAACCGTTCGTGGACAATCTGATAGGTTCCTACCAGTGTGGTTTCAGGCCAGGAAAATCCACGATAGACCAGATATTTACACTACATTGCCAAACTCGTCAGACTGTGCAGGATGACTATGGTGAACTCTCGCTGCTCCATTAAGGTCGGAGGTGAACTAACCGACCCCTTTGATGTTAAAAAAGGTTTTAGACAGGGTGACGCACTGTCATGTGATTTCTTCAACATTGTTCTTGAAAAGATCGTGCGGGACTCTGCGGCCAATACAAGAGGTACGATCTATTTCAAGTCCACACAATTGCTTGCCTACGCAGATGACATAGACGTTATTGAACGGACAAAGCGAGACGTCAATGAGGCGCTCGTAAGCATTGAAGCAGAAGCGGCGAAAGTGGGTCTAAGGGTAAATGGGGACAAGACCAAATATATGCTGTCATCCAAGAAAGACGCACAACACCGACGTCTTGGTCAGAACGTCACCTTCGGCAGCTATATTTTTGAAGTAGTCAAGGACTTCGTCTACCTTGGCTCGATAGTGACAAGCAGCAACGACACCAGCGCTGAGATAAAACGCAGAATAACTCTTGCCAATCGCTGCTTCTTCGGGCTCAAGAGGCAATCGAGTAGTAGAGCCCTCTCTCGAAAAACGAAGGTTTCCCTCTACAAAACCTTAATCATGCCGGTCCTCCTCTACGGCGCTGAGGCTTGGACGTTATCAAAAGCGGATGAAGAGACTCTTGGACGTTTCGAGAGGAAAATTCTGCATGCAATCTTTGGTCCCGTTTGTCTAAACGGAGAATGGAGGAGGAGATTCAACCAAGAACTGTACGGGCTGTACAACGACATCGGCCTGGTTAGACGTCTTCGGATCCAACGTTTAAGATGGCTAGGCCATGTAGAGCGAATGGACATCAACGCTCCGGCCCGAAGAGTCTTCGATTCCAACCCCGAGGGACGACGCAGCAGAGGACGATCGCATTTAAGGTGGCGCGCACATGTGGAAGGGGACCTCAACCAACTGGGCGTGCGGCACTGGAAGCGGCTGGCAATAGATCGGGCCGGCTGGAGAGGCTTGTTGGTTGAGGCCCTGGTTCACCCCGAATTGTAGCGCCATCAAAGAGGAAGAAGATTAAGTAAGACTATTACGTACATTTTTAAACATAAAATAATAAATGAAAATTGCCATGATTACTGGTCAAGGACACATACGAGGACGTGCTGTTATTAGAATGCATTCAATCAAATACAAAAGCGAAAATAAAATTAGAAAGAGTTTTATTACACATAAGCACATTTAGATACAAAGATACATCTATAGAGAGGAATTAAGTAAACGAAGTCTCATTCTAAAATAGGAGAAAACACTGAGGTGCGCAAGACAATTAGTTTATTTGTTGTTGTTTTTTATTTGTTTATTTATTTAGAGAAAAGGGATATACAGAAAAGAGATGAAGAAAATGTTAATTTTATTCTGTTTTTTCCTATCTATAGTATATTTACACAACAATAATATTTATACTTCAATTCACGTATAAGAATAAAAATATAAATGTTCACAGGACAACATAACAAAAGAAAATAAATAAATTAACAATAAATTAAGGAATTAAGCATTAAGGCTTGAAGTACTTGAAAATATTCTTATAAGTTCGAGCAATACCTTTGGACGACCGTCGATCGTTCTTCATTTGAGCATAGACCTGCAACGAGCATCGGCGAAGGTTTCGCTTATCTCCTTTAGATTGCTAGAGATGATAGGTATGACAAACATTTTTTGTAAAAAAAAAAAAAAAAAAACAATTGACAGTCACTGCTTACCTCCTTGTAATGCTGGGTAATATCTGAAATAGCCCTTAACAGCAGATAGAGTAAGACTAGTACAAATAGATAGATGATCGGCTCGGTTGAGGCGGCCTTCTTTGGCTGTTGCTGTTGTTGGGTTTTATTTAATTCCTTTTTACGATAAGGCTTTTTGGATAGTTTCGGTAAGAATTGATTTGATTTTGATTGCTCTACAGTCTGTTGGTGTTCTTCTGTCTCCTGCTCATCCTCTTGATCGACGTCTGATGGGAGTTCTTTGATGAAAATCTGCAAGTCATAACAGTGGAACTGATGCTCTTTAAATTTAGCTGATATGTAAGCTTGGCGTTGGGTCTCCTTTTCAATCAGTTGCCTGCGATTTTGTTCGCGTTGCTGAAATTCTTGTTCGAGCTTCTGTTGACTGTATTCATAGTTTCTCTTTAGGGCGTTTGTTGTGAAGTAGAGCGTGATCAGGACGAGGATAACAACGACCGATGTGAGTATGATGTTTGGTTGATTATTTGTCATTGCGATATCTTATTTAGTGGTGCATTAAAAACCATTAAACAGAATATGAGTATTTGTAAGCTGTGGAAGGATAGAAATAGGTAGTGTGAGCTAAGAACAACACTGTCAGTCTGAGGACAAAAAGTTCAAATCTTCTGTATACTAGCAACTACGCCGACCTGCAGCTCATACCCGTGTTTTCCTTATCGCCACTTGAAATCCAAACAATTATCGCAGACATGTTAGACACATGTAAGCATGCGATCCATCAATAGAATAGCAATAACAAAAAAACAACAAGCAATGAAGTCAAAATAAAAATAAACCACCACCCTCTCGAGCGGTCGTTTGGAATCACTACCATCGACCGGGACTGATGCGCTCCAGATTCGGGTAAAAATCAATAGTTGTCCAAACAACTAGGTTACTGGGTTGCTCCTCCCGGGCATATCCCTATTACATACTCGTATGTACGCGCGTGTCTATAAAATCACTTTTACTCTTGACGAACACTTTTTGTCGTTGACCAACTCACCAGTTTTTAATTATTCAAAAAAGCCTCTGTGACGTTTCGTAGTCCTTTTTCCCGCATTTAATTGGATTTTCTTTTACATTTATTTCGATGAAGAAATAAGAAAAGTGAAAAATGAAAAATGACTACACAACAAAATAACTGACTAAATTGAAGAATGATTTTGTCCCACGGACACTCGAACTGCTCCGTCCTTCGACTGACACTGTTCTGTGGTTATGCGAGGAATGTCGTTGGAGGTAAAGCTGATTTTTTCCACCGAAGGTACTTTTGTTTATATGCACCTCGAACAACAACAAACATCGCGAATTGTAGGATGCGAAGGAGGTCGTGGATGGGATATGTGGGGGAGATGAAGATGAAAGCAAAACAAGAAAGTCGAATGGGGAAAGGGAAACAAATGCTAAACTTGTTGAGCGAACTTGTTGGCGTACAGTAGGGGGTGAGAGTGTCGTCACTGAATTTTCGAAAAACATTTTTGTTTTTTTTTTTAAATATGAATATGACACCTCACTAACAATGTTAAGCTTTGGTGGGTGCCAGGACATAAAGGTATTAAGGGCAATGAAATTGCCGACCAATTTGCCAGAAAAGGTTCCGGCGACAAATACATAGGTCCGGAACCTTTCTGCGGCATTCCCGGGTCTAAGATAAATCACCTCTTAGACAAGTGGGAAAAGTCGCAACACCTGTCCTTCTGGAACAGTGTTCGGGGACTCCGTCAATCTAAACGACTTATACGACCCCTGAACAAACACCCTGTTGACGTACTTAAGCTCAATAGAGGGGATATCAGAAGACTGGTCAGCTACCTAACGGGACACTGCGGTCTGAGATATCATCTAAATAAAAAAAGTCTCTCGTCTGAAACTGAGTGTCGGCTCTGTCTAGAGGACGACGAGACGGCAGAACACATACTGTGTGAGTGTGCTGCACTCTGCCATCTTAGGAAGCGCATCCTTCTCAGTGAAGTTGTGACTCCTGAGGGGATCACCCTGGCTCCTACGAGAAGCATTCTCAACTTCATTATAGAGGTTGAGAGGCTACTCGGCTAGCAGGCACAATAGATCTGCAAAGGTCGCAGTGCCATATTGCTAAGAGTAGCACTAGCCCCATGTGTAAAAAAAAAAAAAAAATAAATGACACCTCGCTGATTATAGAGTGTGGGCCAAATACAATTTCTTTTCAAAATGCAATAAAAAATAAATAAATAAATTGTTTCCATGTATTATGGCGAGTGAGACGGCAAAGGACTAACAAAGGCCTGCTAAAAAGTGAGAAGAGCCACCGCAATCGAACATCTTAAGGCACTGTTAGTAAGCCCCATCCCCACCTCCTCCTCGTGGTGCCATCTGGAGATTTCCTATAGAAATTCTAGACGGGGAAGGGCGAATGGCGAGCCTCCTGTGTCAAAAAACAGGATTAGTCGGTTGGGCTACGGCCTAGCAAGCCGTAACCGTAAAAAAACCACAAACTCCGAAACAACCACAAGTCTCTGATATAATGGGCCAGATAATGTTGACGACCCTTGCAAAAAACGAAATAAGGACAGTGATCTTCGGCTCTGTACGTGGAATGTTAAGGCCATATTTTCTAACATCAGCCTGATCTGCGTCCACGCCCCCACGGAAGATGAGGATGACTCCACCATATACGAGTTCTACGATCTCCTAGACAAAACGTATGCCCGATGTCCCAGCTATGACATCAAAATTGTACTAGGAGACTTCAATGCTAAGCTGGGAAAGGAAAGCATCTTTGAACGAGTCATCGGCAAACATAGCCTACACGAAACCACATCCGATAACGGACACAGCCTGATTGATCTTGCTACGGGGCAAAATCTCCTTTTAGCCAATACGCGCTTCCCGCATCTCTATATACACAAAGGCACATGGCGGTCTTTTGATCAATCGATCACCAATCAGATTGATCACATCGCTAACATCGACTCGGACCACTATCTCGTAGTAGCCAAGATGCGCCTACGGATACCACGAACGCAGCGGAGTAGAGTAAGAATACAAAGTTATGACGTCGAAAAGCTACTATCGCCAGAAACCGCACGTGCCTTTACCAATCGCGTCTCCCTTAAGCTCTCCAATACACGTCAACTCTCCACGCTATCAATAGAACAGCAGTGAAACATTTGCAAACAAGCCCTGAAAAGCTCTGCATCCGAAGTTTTGGGCTTCAAGGCTCCACCACGAAGAAACACCTGGTTCGATGACGTGTGCAGGAGGATTCCCACAGCGAAGCAGGATACATATAAAGAATCGCAGCATAAAAGAACAAGAGCAGCTCTTGAGCTCTACGAGTTAAAAAGAAGGGAGGAGCATAAGCTTAACGCGCGATTGAGGATTTGGAGAGGTGTTACTGCAGTCGTGACGTTCGAAAGTTTGATCAACAGATAAAGCGAACTTGCCAAGGTTATAAGGCCAGAATAGAAGTCTGCAGGAATGAGAATGGACACCTAGTAGTAGAATCGCTGTCGATGGAAAAACCATTTCTAATCGAAGACCGCAGAGAATTCCGTCCTCCTGACCTCGACGAAGTTAAGATTGCCATATCGAAACTCAAGTCGAATAAAGCTGCTGGCGCAGACGGACTGTCTGCTGAGCTCTTCAAGGCAGCTGGTGATGACCTGTTAGGAGCATGCACCAGCTCATCTGCAAGGTATGGTCAGAGGAAAGCATGCCCGAGGAATGGAGTCTCCGCATCGTAGACCCGGTCCATAAGAAAGGAGACCCCTATAACTGCGCCAATAATAGAGGAATAAGTCTCCTTAACATCGTATATAAGATCTTCCCTGCCGTATTGTGTGAACGCCTGAAACCATTTGTGGATGACCTGATCGGCTCTTATCAGTGTGGTTTCAGGCCAGGAAAATCCACGATAGACCAAATATTTACACTACGGCAGATCTTTGAGAAGACCCAGGAATATCCCTGCCAAACTCGTCCGACTGTGCAGGATGACAATGGAGAGTTCTCGCTGCTCCATTAAGGTCGGTAATGAACAATTTTTTTTTTTTTTTTTAGAAGCTCGCGCAGGTTCAAGAGTTTATATTCTCTTATGATGTGCCTATAGACACACAACCTGAACGGAGTGCAGTGGTTGGGTCGTTGATGTTCGTTCACTACTCTCAGGGGTGGTTGTCCTAGATAGGACGAGAGCCGACCGAATTCCGGGTTGGTTATAGTCCGTACTAATTCGTTCGAGCACTTTTAATATTGCATACGCAGAGGATGAATTTCAGTTGACCGTATACTGTGAGTGTTATGCCTGCAGACAGTACGTCTGGTCACTTTCCATTCACAACTGCGTTGCATACTTTTTGTCCGTATAGGAATTACTTTTTCTTGGCTACGAAGCGAATTTGAACTATAGACCTTCCGCTCGGCGATCGATGATGTTAACCACTCCACCACGGCCACCCCACGGATTTAGACAAGGTGACGCGCAGTCATGCAACTTTTTCAACATCGTACTTGAAAAGATCGTGCAAGAGTCACTGGCCAACACAAAAGGTACGATTTATTTGAAGTCTACGCAATTGTTTGCGTAAGCCGACGACATTAACATGATTGGACGGACACAGCGAGACGTCAATGAGGCCTTTGTAGGCATTGAGGTAAAAGCGGCTAAGATGGGCCCCAAGGTAAACTAAATATCTTCTTTCATCAAAAAGGGACGGTCAACCCCGACTTGAAAAGATCGTGCAAGAGTCACTGGCCAACACAAGAGGTACGATTTATTTCAAGTCTACGCAATTGTTTGCGTACGCCGACGACATTAACATGATTGGACGGACACAGCGAGACGTCAATGAGGCATTGAGGTAAAAGCGGCTAAGATGGGCCCCAAGGTAAACTAAATATCTTCTTTCATCAAAAAGGGACGGTCAAACCCGACGTATTGGCCAAAACGTCACCACGGGCGGATATAACTTTGAAGTCGTCAAGGAATTCGTCTACCTTGGCTCATTGATGACCGGCGACAACAACACCAGGGCTAAGATAAAACGCAGAATCACTCCTGCCAACCGCTGTTGCTTTGGGCTCAAGTGGCAATTGAGAAGTAGAGCCCTCTCTCGGAAAACCAAGGTGACACTATATAAGACCTTGCTCATCCCAGTTATCCTTTACGGCGCAGAGGCTTAGACCTTAACAAAAGCGGATGAAGGTACCCTTGGTCGTTTTGAGAGGAAAATTCTGCGCACTATCTACGGTCCCGTTTGTTCAAATGGTGAGAAGATTAAACGATGAACTGTACGGGTTGTACAACGACATCGGCCTGGAATGACGTCTACGGCGTCTAAAGTGGCTAGGCCATGTAGAGCGAATAGACACCACACCTCCAGCCCGGAGATTCTTTGAATCCAACCCCGAGGGACGAAGAAATAGAGGACGACCACATCTACGGTGACGTACGCAATTTTCCAAGACCTTATTGATGGTTCAGAGAGCGCCGTGGCGCAGTGGGTAGTGTGTTGGCCTCTAACACCGATGACACGGGATCGAATCCCGACAACCTATATCATCGAAAGTGTTATTTCACGTTGCTTCTCCTCAGCGGGATACTGACAAAACCCCCTGTAGTGTAATTGTTAAGAAAAGCTCATTGAATTTCGCCGTTCGGAACCGGCAATAGAACTTTAGGTCCCTTTCACGTAAGGGAAAATAAAATCACACACAACATGGGTTATTGAGAGAAGCTCGGCTTTGGTCCTTCATGGACTGTAACGCCAACAAAGATACCTTGAGTGCTTCAATCGTGTCCGGATTGTTGGCACAACATCGGTCCTTCACGTTTCCCCACGAAAAAAGAAGTGAAAAGGGGTAAAACCAATTGACACCGCCATGATGGATAACAACACGATTTGAGAATTTGGTACACAAAAGATCGATTGTGGCATGGGCTGTGTGGCATGGCGCGCCATCCTGCATGAACCAGACATCGTCCAAATCCATGTCTTCAATTTCAGTAAAAAAAAAAAATCGGTTAACATGGTACAAAATGGTGCAATGATGCTACTACTCCACAAGTCCACAATCCGCACCAAACTCTCACTCTCTGTGGATGCATTGGCTTCTCGACAATAACGTGCGGGTTTTCTGAGCCGCCGAGATGAAAATGCCCCTCTTCAGAACAGATGATTTTTCGCCCAAAGTCGTTGTCCAATTCAAGCTGCTCTAAGGCCCAAACTGCGAAGCGATAACGAAGCGAATGGTCGCGCGCTTTCAAGTGTACCTTGTACTGTCAACCAAATCGACCATGTGCTCATTGACGCCATTCCATAGCCAAGATAAGACAATCCCTGTACGGAAAAAAATTACGTAACACAGCTGATGTGAATGAGAAGTGATCAAATATACTGGTGAAGGCACAACACTCACAGTATACGGTCACTTTAAAACTCATACTCTGTGCATTGAAAAGTTGCTGAGAACTACAACCAACGTGAAAATTCGGTCGGTTCCTCTCGAATCTTATCTAGGACAACCACCCATGGAGAGTAGTGAACGAACATCTACGACCCAAACCATCTGCACTCCGTTCAGGTTGTGTGACTCTTGAACCTGCGCGAACTATTTATAAAAAAAAACGGCATCAACTGTTTCTTTCTTAAAATGTACTTTGATTGATTGCCTTAAGGCCTCACGCGATGTCCCTTAAAATTGCAAACAACAGCAGTCTAACTAAGACGGAAATCAAGTTTATTTTCGTTTCCTGCTAGCCATTATTGGTCATCGACATTCCCCCAGCAACCGGAAAACTGGTTTGATTAAGTGAGCTGCATCCCGACTGAATGAAAATAAGATCACATTTGCGTACTCGTATAATGCATCCGATCATTTGCAATCTTGGTGGCTGTTCAAGGCAGGAACTTGTTGGCTTTATGCCCCTAACTGTAGGCTGGTGGGCTATTTTTGTTTGATTATGAATCGTCTTGATTCTCGTGTGGAATTTACCGATGTATGAGGTGGACGATCCAGTTTTTTGTTTAATGCAAACAGTTTTGAAACAACTAAACTCTGTAGAAAAGTGGGATGCTTAGCTCCACTCTAATCGTGGCCCGAATTTTTTGCTCTATGTGCGTCCACTGAGCATCATTAGTAAACAACAAAAGTCTCCAAGACAACGCTGGGAAGGGAATATGTATTGTTTATATTTCCACGTCTGACATACCACCATGGGAAAGTCTTTTAACATTTCTAAAGAGGTATCAATAAGGGTAGCTCATAAGCTGACATCGACACAGATCATGGAGTCACAAGTGGTCATAGGTGTCTTTGTTGATCGCCCCATCTTCGGTTCATTGCTCAATGTCCCAGCTATGACACCAAAATCGTTCTAGGGGATTTCAACGCGAAGCTGGGTAAGAAACTATCTTTGAACGAGTCAAGGGAAAAGTACACGATTCCCACACGGTCTTTCCATCAATCGACAACCGATCAAATTGATCATATTGCGATCGACGGCAGACACTCCTCCAGCATCCTAGATGTCCGAACCTTTCGAAGAGCCAACATCGACTCGGATCATTAGCTTGTTGAGGCCAAGGTACGGAGGCGAATTTCTCGGAATCAACGGCGTCGAGTAAGAACACCAACATTTAACGTCGGAAAGCTGCAATCGTAGGAGACCGCCAGGACCTTCGCCGATCAAGTCTCCCTCAAGCTCTCTCAAGTTCCGATGCAGTCTATACAAACCATTGAACAGCAATGGAGTCGCTGTCAGAACGCCATCAGAGAGGCCGCCTCAGATGTACGCGGTTTCCAGCCACCACCTTGGAGAAACCTCTGGCTTGATGACGAATGCAGACAGGCCCATGTAGAGAAACAGAATGCGTACACGGCTACATTGCATAGACGGACGAGAGCTACCCGCGAGCTCTATGGACAGAAAAGGAGAGAGGAGCATGCGCTTCTGAGAAGAAAAAAGAAGGAGCACGAGAAGCGCGAGATCGAGGAAATGGAGAAATGTTATTGCAGGAACGACGTTTGAAAATTTTACCAAAAAGTAAAACGAACACGCCAAAGCTATAAAGCCAGAGCAAAAGCCTGCAAGGATGAGCACGGACAACTAGTAGTGGAGTCACAGTCGATGCTGAGATTGTGGAAGGACCACTTCTACAGACTGTATAACGGCGATGATAGTCAAAATGCCGCCGTCAGACAGAACGAACCATTCACAATGGACGAAGGCGAAAGAGAATTCCGTCCACCCGACCTAGATGTTGTTAAGATGGCGATATCGAAACTTAAGTCTTATAAAGCTGCTGGAGCAGACGGACTTCCCGCGGAACTGTTTGAAGCAGCTGGCGATGAGCTGGTTAGGAACATGCACCAACTCATCTGCAAGATATGGTCACGAGAATGCATGCCCGATGAATGGAATCTCAGCATCGTTAGCCCGGTCCATAAGGAAGGAGAACCCTATGACTGTGCCAATTACAGAGGAATAAGTCTCCTGAACATCGCGTGCAAGATCCTCTCTGCCGTATTGTGTAAGCGCCTGAAACCATTCGTGGAGAATCTGGTAGGTTCCTACCTATGTGGTTTCAGGCCAGGGAAATCCACGATAGACCAAATATTTACACTACGGCAGATCTTGGAGAAGACCCATGAATTCCAGGTCAATATGCACCATCTTTTTGTCGACTTTAAAGCCGACAAAAGCTGCCAAACTCGTTAAACTAGCTTGTTAGAAAAGGTTTTAGACAGGGTGACGCACTGTCATGTGACTTCTTTAACATCATACTTGAAAAGGTCGTGCGGGACTCTGCGGCCAATACAAGATGGACGATATATTTCAAGTCCACACAATTGCTTGTCTACGCAGATGATATTGACGTTATTGGACGGACAAAGCGGGACGCCAATGAGGCGTTCGCAAGCATTGAAACAGAAGCGGCTAAAGTGGGTCTAAGGGTAAATGGGGACAAGACTGTCTGTCATCACAGAAAGACGCGCAACACCGATGTCTTGGTCAGGACGTCACCTTCGGCAGCTTTATTTTTGTAGTAGTCAAGGACTTCGTCTACCTTGGCTCGATAGAGGCAAGCAGCAATGACACCAGAGCGTTGAGATAAAAAGCAGAATAAGCCTTGCCAACCTCTGCTTCATTGGGTTCAAGAGGCAACTGAGTAGTAGAGCCCTCTCTCGAAAAACTAGGTATCCCTCTACAATACCTTAATCATTCTGGTCCTCCTCTACGGCGCTGAGGCTTGGACTTTATCAAAAGCGGATGAAGAGGCTCTTTCGAGAGGAAAATTCTGCGTACAATCTTTGGTCCCGTTTGTGTAAACGGAGAATGGAGGAGGAAATTCAAACAAGAACTGTACGTGCTGTACAGCGACATCGGCCTAGTTAGACGTCTTCAAATCCAAAGTCTAAGATGGCTGGACCACGTAGACCCGAAGAGTCTTCGACACCAACCCCGAGGGACGAACCAGCAGAGGACGACCGCATCTAAGCTGGCGCGCACAGGTGGAAAGGGACCTCAACCAGTGGGCGTGCGGCACTGGAAGCGGCTGGCCAAAGATCGTGCCGGCTGGAGAGGCTTGTTGGTTGAGGACCTGGTTCACCCCGAACTGTAGCGCCATCTAAGTAAGTAAGTAAATTATGGAACTGATTTTGTTATGTAGTAACGCCGTTCATAACCTGAATAGTGTCATCACCAACTGTTTTGAAGTCACATGTTCTGTCAACAAGCCTTCCTGCAGGAAATTAGTTCCCTGGTGGAATGCCGAGCTCCAATGTCTGGATACTGCAACTGAAACGATGAAAACAACTCGGCGTAACTGGTATATTACGTCGCGCGGTGGTAACGACTGAAACCATTGAATTCGCTGTGGCATCCTTCGATGGCTTAAAGTCGCCAGGCACCGAAGGAATATATCCTGTTATGCCTTGAAAAGAATGTTCACTGCTAGCCTGGTACTAGTCTACATACCTGTTCCATGCCGCACGGTGAAAGTAGTCTTTATTCCCAAAATAGAAAAAGAGAATTGCTCACTCACCAAGTGTTCAGACCAATCAGTCTAACATCCTTCTTGCCGAGAAGCATGGAGAGAATAGTAGAGCTGCACGTGCGCAAAATTGCCTTTCGAATGCATCCTCTTTTGGAGAAACAACTTGCTTATCAGCGCGGACAATCATGCGAGACTGCGCTTCAAAACCTAGTTTGGAGAATAGAATGCGCACTCGAAAGGACAGAGTACGCACTGGGCATTTTCATCGACATTGAGGAAGCTTTTGATAACGCAACTTTCGACAGCACGTGTAATGCTTCCAGGCGGCATGGCGGTGATGAACCACTGATTTTGTGGATCAAAGCAATGCTCGTGTACAGAACCTTGATCGCTGATGCAGGTCTCGGACAATATGTCAAATGTGGCGTAAAGAGGGGTCTTCGCTGTTATGGTGCATGATGATCAACTCTCTGCCTGATGCTCTCAATGCGTGTGGAATCTATGCCCAAGTTTATGCGGATGATGTCGCCGTTCCTTCTGTCGGCTCATACTTAGCGATTGTTCGTCTCAAAGCAACGGCGGTGCTGGATGTGTTCGATGATTAGTGTGATTGGTGTACAAGAAATGTACTGCCGGTTAATCCTCTTAAGACCGATGTCGTTCTCTTCACGGGAAGGAAAGTAGATACTGACATGACTCAGCTGGTACTAAAAGACAGCCCGATCCTCGTATTCAAGGAATCTAAGTACCTGGGAGTCATGTTGAGTCGAAAACCACTAAAGCGCAGTCAGCTTTCTGGCAATGCAAAGGAGCTTTTGGCAAAATATGGGACTTAACGCCGGCAAGTTTTTTCTGGATCTACACTACAATGATAAGACTGATAATCTCATATGAATCATACCTCGTAGCCTCTTTCACCAAACTCCAAAAACGGTTTGTCTCAGTTGTACGGAGGCTTTCCCCAGCACGCCAGCACTGCGCTAGATGCTATGATGATCCTTCCACCCCTTGATATATTTATCAGACAGTGTACTCTGAAAGCCATGTCTCATCTCAAGAGAAATGGCTTCTGGTACAACTAGCACATGAATAATATTGTGCTTGTGCAAGAAATGTCTTGCGACCCCTGTCTGCTGCACAAGCCTTCTGACGCATTAACACCTGTTATCCTAGTGCGTAGTCACAGTCGTGTTTCCATGGCGTCAGGACTGGCTCAGGCTGGATACTGAATCTGGAAAGGATAGCCCTCGCAATTTCACGGATAGCTCCAGGTCCAGGGTGGCGGTTCAGAGCTGGGGTCTTATTTGAGCGCTAGGTAAATATGCGCTCGTCTTTCAGTCAAGAATATACGCAATCCGAATGGCCATGCGCTATGTTGTTAAGCACAGGTGGAGGGGAAAACGCATATGCGTCTGCAGTGACAGTCAAACTGCACTCAGAACTGTGTCCAACCCTTCAACTAGCTCCAAGTTAGTGCATGAGTTCAAGATCTTCTTGAATAGAGTAGACGAAATTCACTAAAGCTCGTATGGGCTCTAGTTCACTCTGGGATCCCAGGAAATGAGATCTCTGATGAATTCATCAAAATGGGTGCGGAGGAGAGTTTCTCAGGACATGAACCAGCCCTAGGTCTATCTGCGTCCCCGGTAGATTTCTACATTATTGATTGGGTGCTTAATAAATGGATGGCTGTTTACAACAAATTCACAACATTCCTCCTGTCCTTAAAGAGAATTGACTGCCGAAGACTTGTGGGAGTCATTACGGGCCATTACACATTTGCTAAGCATCTCTGTATGCTTGGCATCAGTGAGACGCCTACATACTTGTGCTGCATCTTGCGAGGAGGATGACACAGCAGAACATTTGCTCTGTGACTCGCGCACGGTTGCGTACCCTTGGAGCCGACGTGGTGTGTGTCGAATCTCTTACCTATACATCACTGAAGCTCCTTACCATTTTTCGCCGGAAAACGGGGAAATTACAACAAAGGTAGGAGTCTGCCTGGCAATACAATGGACCAGTATTTGTGTCTAAGTGCTCCTACAGATAACAGAAGCCACCGACAGAAAAAAACTTGTCTCATACGTAGCTAGAACGTAAATAGCATCTCGGTCTGACTCAAAAACCAACGCGCCATACACCATGTGACTTGGAGGCACTGTGAAAAGAGTAGCAGACTAGTTGCCTCTCCCTCTCTCTCTCTCTCTATCTTTCATTAAAAGGCAACAATAACAACTCGAAAGACAAACTGTTTATTCGAAAAATCACTCCTTACACTCGCTCAGTTGCCATTCGAAATCTCGTCCCTTCACCGGTGTCCCCGACTTCAAAAGAACATGTCTCCTGTCGTTATCGTACTTTGCCGGCGACACATACATGTACTCGTTCATCTCCACGCTCTTCATATAGCAATAGTCGCCATTTAACTCAAACTTCCACTGGGACCGCAGCCAGGCATGCACAAAACGATTGCCCGGGTCATAATCCTTAAGCGACGCATACAAGTAGTCATTATTGAAATAGATGTTTCGCAAGTAGAACGTATCCGTGTCAGCCTTCTCCACGTACCAATATCCCTGACTTCCCGGATCACCCTTGGGAATCCAAGTGAACATTGACTTACCAGGTATAGGTCGACCATAGGTACCAATCGCTGCGTACAATGGTTCGTCTTGTCCTCGATTCCATATGCAAATCGATTTCGCGAAATACAATTGTTTCACGCAGCTGGGAAGTTTGTCGATCACTCGATCAACGGCTAGTCTTCTCTCGATGGTGAGGTTTCTATAGGTGGTCATCTCCCTAAGCTGTTTGAGGTAATCGGCGATTTTGAAGACAGCTACGTTGTTCAGGTCACCACTGTATTCCATTTGCCAGAAGAGCTCCACCAGACCCATGGCTACGTGTGGAATGTACTTGAGTTTATAGACATTATCGGCGATGGTAGATGGGGGGACGGTTGAATGTCCATAGGTCTCGTTAATGAGGTGTTTCATAAATCGATCAGAAACCTCCGGATCGAATGCGTCAACAGCTCTGCCCAGAGTTTCGACTTGGACAGCTCGCTCGGAATCCTGATTGCCGCTGTAAATCGATGTCTTGAATATCTCCGAACTAATATGAATGATATCTTGAATGGTGGCATTGGTGAGCGGTTTCATGTGATGTCCTTCGTCCTCGAGAGCTTTTGCTAATGACATTAACTTGTACGGATCGTGGTGTCGATTTGCATGCATTTCATATCGCAATGCGGATAAGAGGGCACCACTGAGATCGGTTTCCTTCAATGCTTTGGCGAAATCTAGCAACGCGTCGATGTTCGTGTAGGAATTGTCGTAAGTCTGGTGTACGACCTCTGGGATCCTTTTCCTGTAGTTTGTCAAATTGAATAGTAGATCGATAGCTTCAGGGAATTGACGGTTCCGGATGCTTTGAACTATGTTGTCCGTTGGTTTAACTAGAAGGACCTGCAAGGCAGTATACTGCATATCTAGGAAATGTAGGTATGTGCCGACGGTTATGTTGACGGTCAGGTTTGCCTGTTGTTCGTCGGTGAATTGTTTTCGGAGATGAAAAAAACTGCTTCCTGCTGCTAAAGCGCGTCCATATACTAGGTCAGAACGCTCGCCAGATACGACGGCTTCTTTGACATCCATAGTCTCGGTAAAGACTTCATGTAGGATATTTTGAATTTCACTAAGGTTTTTGTAGGGAACGGCAACGTTTACAGAAAGTTTTAGAACTGAGAACAACACGATAAGATGACACGGTGTTAAATTCATTGTGAAATTTCACAACAAACTGAGTCCAACTGTAGTGAGTAGTGGGATTTTATGGGGTTTTACAAACCGCAGTTGGGGTTATCTGTGTTGTGACCGAGCCGCTCTTACAGATATGAACATTTTCTGATTAAAAGTTGAGGCGAAAGCTTTCGTAACTCAGGAAAACCCCATATAACGCACCTTCTGGTTTTTCCATATAATTTTAAGCAAACAACATTGTATGCGGCTGAATGCACCCAACGAATTGCAGCCATGAATGCACTCTACTGCGTGTCAGCTGTCAACCATGTCGATGACGTAGCCAAATCGAATTCCTCAATCTATTGTCACCGGGTGTAAATTGCGTCATCGTCTCTCTGCTGGTTACGTAGTGACCAGAATATTCGTCGTTCGGTTTGTTTACAACGCCAAGTAGTGCTCCACTTGCTACTACGTCTTTATCGCATAAACAGATGTTTTATTCTCTCTCTCGTAACATCGTTCTGTTTTCTAGTCATTCGTGCGGAATCAGAGTATAAAGAAGAAAAATTTGAAAAAGCTCACCGGCTAGATTCATTCATACATTGGTGTAGGTACAGAGTACTCGTGAGTAATTAGTTTCGAATCAACATGGACTCTCCGACTGCATATGAGCGTAAGAGCAGACCGCTGTCGCGCAACGATCAGAGTAATAGTATGAACGGCCAAAACGGAGCAGGGAGTCATCAGCAAGATGTTAGTTCATCTCTACTCAAATCATTGTCGCCAATACTCAGCACTGGACTAGGTCGAGCAGATGAAATCGGTGCAGCTATCGCAACAGTAACAACAGGTGAAGGCAAATCGCTCAAGTACTCGGAATACAAGCAAAATTCGGCGAACAACGGCAGTCCCAAGTTCCGAGTGTTGCTAATTGTGCTAGCTATCGCTGTGGTGGCATATAAAGTCTTATCAAGTGAGTGATACACAAATATCGTTCTGGAACACATTTGAATCAATACAAATAGTTTGTGTCGGAAGTTCGGATATATTTGGAACATTTTCGTATCCCGAAATGGTGTTCAAGGCTGTATGACTTCCTCATACCACAAACGGATTAAGTGCAACCGAAAGGGGAAACATTAATAATCGGAAGAGTCCAAAAATAGATGGACAAATCGATGATCTCACACATTGACTTTGGGCTTGTGGCTATTTTCGGTTTACTTCTTACAGCAGCTGATTGTTGTACGTAGTTCTCGTCGGATCTATTGCTGTTCGATGCTCTCATGTCCATAAATTACGTTCGTACTACCTGTGTTTGTTACTTTTGTTTGCTTTGTTTATCTCTTCCGATTTATCAATCGCTAATTAGTTGAACCAAGCGTATAGTACGTGTGTGGGGGAGGGGGTTATTGTGTATTCATGCCAATTTCATATTCGATTCGAATGCGATCGATGATGGATGTGCCGTGCTATATGATGGCATTTCCATGGGTGTGTGTTCGGTTATTTTCGGGGTTAATCGACCGCACGCAGTTTGGGTGACATCGCGTCTAGTTTGAGTGCTAAAAGTGGTGTTAGATTGTTTGCGTACGTTTTAATCGGTATGAAGCGTGAGGTGAGGTCATGTTTACATTCGTTATCAAGTGGCCAAACAACGTACGTAGATTGGAGCGTCTTTTTAGTTTCAAGATTCGTATTTCTCTAGTCACATCGTTATTCCTTATGGCCACAAGTGTAAAATACAGCTCAATCTTGTAAAAGAATAATTCTGCAGCACAATTTCTGTTTTAACCTATTGAAATAACGGTAAGGGAGACAAAAATATCGATTAATTCACTCTAGACCTCAATGGAAGAGTCAAAAAATACATTTCAATCAATTGTTTAGTTCATGTTCTCACTACTGGTCCTTTCTGTTCCCTAAAATTCGTATTTTGAACGTAAAATTTGGTAGAACGAGCATTCATTACTGTTCAAATGTCCTACTTTTGTCGTTTACTTTGAGCTTTTTCTGCTTCTACTTGCAGTTTTCAAGTCGAATGACTGGTTGCTTGGGGTTTTCCCTAGTCTAGTTCGAGACAAACTGTGCACTTTAAGGTCGGATTATAGGGTTTCCTTACCCTAGAAGACCCTTTTCGGGCATATTATCACCGCAAAAGCAGGAGAATACATGCGTAGTGGCCGGAATTAAGTAGAACTTACCAATACGATTACATTTTAACACAGTGATAGTGCAGGAAGTGAAGTTAGAAAATCAACAAAAAAACCTCCTGGTGGCGGTGCGTAGGATTTGATACAACGCCATAATAGGTAATATGTTGAGGTGTAGACCAGTTGGCATAGTCGTAAGGGAAAAAGTTGAAAACCAAATATGGTGGCAAGATTGTAAGCTTTGAGTACCAAGGGGGTGCTGATTTTGGCCTGTAAAGGCTCCAAGAACCTTCCAAAAAGTTCAACCGACTGTCACAGTTGCCCAAACTTTGACAAATGGTAGCGCTTGACTTCTGGCGAAGCAACGTTTTTGGCGTTTGTTCATAAATTGCTCGATAAGGACATTTCTCTGATTAGAAAACACGAAATTTTGCGACTAGCTGCGTTCCTGCAAGCGCAATTGCTTAGTTGCTCTATCTAACCCCATTTTTCTTGAGCTTCAGTATGAGTTTCTCCTTTTTGGAACATACATATGTATAAGGCTTGAGTTCATATTTTAATATCCGCAACGTGGTCGCCTTTGATATATTGAGCTCCTTCGAGCCTTCACATTCCGAAATATTTGCCGTACAAAAAATCCACCACACTTGGAGGTAAATGCTTCCCCGGGCTTGTAAGCAATGAAATCAATAATCTTTGGACGAGACAATGATGCGGTTTTACCCACCGTTTTGGGAGTTATAGCTTTTTCAAGTCAGTTGCAGTTCAATCAGACCACGCCGTAGTAAAGTCTATCGCTTTTCTGTTGGAAACTATTCAAATTACAATTCTATTCATAGCGCTGCATCTGTTTCCAATGCATATGTGTACATAAAAGCATCTGTTCGACTTTATGGACAACATCTCCATAAACGAATGATTCATTACTCGACACACACCGCATTACGTCAATACAATATGCGCATTAGCCGCATTCACGGCTACCATCACGTAACACCACACGAACCACATCTAATTACAAACGAAAAAAAAAAAAAAATCTATTTTTCAGTGTCTCCCACGAACAAGGAGAGTCTCTACAACGTGGGAACAATCGCACAAGATAAGCTCGACGAAGCACTAAAATGGGCTACCCAGCCAGAAGTTCAAAGTAAAATCACTCCCATCCTCTGTGGAATTGCATTTTCCGTCTTCTCATTCATTCTCGTCTACTTGGACAGCAACGTACCGGGTGTGAATCCACCTTCGCCATTCTCGCCGCGTTCCAAAATGATGTAAGTCCAAATGAAAACCATCAACTTGACTATGGGGTATTTTGAATAATGCATTTCTCTAGGTATCGACGACAGAAATCAAGTTCCATTCATCTTGGCTACCTGACAGCAATCGCCGGTGGATTCGTAGTAACCGGCCTGATGCTTTGGGACTTTTAGAGTTCACACTCTCTCAACACATCATGTGCCTTTTAGAAGTAACACACCACGAGTATTAGAGTACAAATAATTTATTTTCCTAATTGATGTTTGGAATAACGAATATTTATCATTGTTGGTTGTACACTGGTTCGCTATGACCGATTCCATTTTATTTATTTTGTTTAAGTTAATTTATGAAGAAAAGTAAATAAAAGTAAAAGAAAATCATCAGTAGGTGGCCTTCAAGTTGTTTTCGGTGCTCGCCTGGAGCAGGGCGAAAGCGTTTACGTTTTGTATTCTGGTTAGAACGGCTTCGGGCGGTTGTGAGGTGAGCGATTGGATTTTATGGATGTGGAAACGATTTTGACGTGTAAATTGTCCCACACACCGGATCCAATTACCTGTGGGAAAAGGGAATTGCTTAATTAATGAAGCTCTCTATGGGGTCTATGGCCCACCTGGATGGAAGTTGGATAGAATTTTGTTGAAATCAAAGTAAAATCCCTGCAGCACTGGGCCGGATTCACTACGCATGATGACGATTCCCTCGAAACGGATCTTTCCCTTATACGTCTTCAATATACATCCTAAAAGAATTACACATGTAGATAAGAAGACTCATTAGTTTTGTCTTACCATAGACCTCATACAAAGCCATAAAGTCTGGGTACATCTTAAACATCTTCAATACGAACTGCACATCACCCGTGATCAGTACCAAGTCACTTCCGGCTCTCCGTTTAGTCTTTACGCTTACTTTCGGCTGTGAAGCTGATACCGTTCGGTTTTTGACGTCCAGAAGAGGCTTTTTGGCCAGGGAAGCCGGTAAGTATTCAATTCCTACGAATGAAGTGTCCTCCGATTGTTTTCGCTTGCCGCGCGGAAAATTGTCTTTATTGAAAATCGGTGCATATTTCTTCGCCGGCTTTGGTTTTAACGACAATTTCACCAAATTCGGATAGAGCGGCCCACGGTCGGGTACCATGTCTTGTGCTTTGCGGAAGTCCCCGATGGATTGGTTCTGACCGATTTCTCGGACGAATTTTTTCATAGAATTACCCTCCGCTGAAACTAAACGAACAACTTTCGAGGCATTTTCTGTATACATAGCAGTTTTGCGTACCATTTTTCCTCAGTTTTCCGTAATTTTCCATTTTTTCGTTACTAGTGTAACAATTTTTAAACGATAACTGTAGCTGTTGACGTATTAACTTCATTCGAGAATCGCTTCAACAGGCATTTCGAGAGTCGAATAGTAAGTACATTTGGGTGAAATGTCAGTTGTCAATTTTGACAGCAACACCTCTTGCTGGGTGAGATTTTCTGAAACATCCACGCGATCGGATCTGCTTGATTCCGCTGTATTTAGTCCGTAGTTTCAATTTACAAAAGTTTAGTAAAAGCAAATAAAGGAATTTGTAAACCATGAGTACGATTTTGGAGAAAATCGCCGCCATTGAAGCCGAGGTGAGTTTTAAATAAACCAATTGCAACCGATCCGGGTTGGATAACCTGTACTTTGTCCGTAGATGGCCCGGACGCAGAAGAATAAAGCAACGTCCGGGCATTTGGGTTTGTTGAAAGCAAAATTAGCCAAATTGCGACGTGAATTGATCTCGCCAAAGGGTGGTGGCGGTGCTACTTGTGATGGTTTCGAAGTTGCAAAGACTGGTGATGCCCGGGTGGGTTTTGTAGGCTTTCCATCGGTGGGTAAGTCAACTTTGCTGTCGAATTTAGCCGGTGTGTATTCAGAAGTGGCAGCGTACGAATTCACAACGTTAACGACCGTGCCCGGCTGTATTAAGTACAAGGGAGCCAAGATACAGGTTAGCACACAGCATTCAGTCTCATTTTGCTCACAGTTAACATGTCCACTTACATATGTATAGCTACTTGATTTGCCTGGAATTATTGAAGGTGCCAAGGATGGTAAGGGTCGTGGTCGACAGGTTATAGCTGTTGCACGCACATGCAATCTCATCTTCATGGTATTGGACGTCCTAAAGCCATTGGGTCATAAGCAAATCCTTGAACATGAATTGGAGGGCTTCGGAATTCGATTGAACAAGAAACCACCCAACATTTACTACAGGAAAAAGGACAAAGGTATGAGTACCACAACTCACCACGCAACATGATCATCATTGAGCGCTACTTACAGGTGGAATCAACTTGAATTCTATGGTGCCCCAATCTGAATTGGACGCTGATTTGGTTAAGACAATCTTGTCCGAATACAAGATCCATAATGCTGATATAACGCTCCGCTACGACGCCACTAGTGACGATTTGATCGATGTCATTGAAGGAAATCGCATTTACATCCCGTGCATCTACCTACTGAACAAAATCGATCAGATTTCTATCGAGGAACTTGATGTCATCTACAAAATTCCCCATTGTGTTCCGATATCAGCTCATCATCGGTGGAACTTCGACGATTTGCTGGAACTTATGTGGGAATACCTGAAACTCGTCCGCATGTAAGTCCAATGCCTAAAACCCACGGTGTAGATAACTCCATTCATTCTGACTTCCAGTTACACTAAACCGAAAGGTCAACTCCCTGATTATACATCGCCTATTGTCCTGCACAACGAGAGGACAACAATTGAAGATTTCTGCAACAAACTACATCGATCCATTGCCAAGGAATTTAAATAGTGAGTACACACGACCCATATCAACGGACTAAAAGGTTTAATCACTCTCTTTTGCAGTGCCTTAGTGTGGGGTTCGTCGGTGAAACATCAGCCGCAAAAGGTCGGCATTGAACATGTTCTAAACGATGAGGATGTCGTGCAGATCGTGAAGAAGGTGTAAAGGATTGCTTGTTTGACGAATTGTTTTGCGATTAATATTGGTTTTCTAAAATATTTTACGATTAAATAGTCTGATTACTGGTATGAGGACATTTGGCGACTTTGTTTCTGATTGTATGTAGAATACCGTGGATATCTGATTTTATGAAATCTGGTAACTAAGCCGATATGATGGGAGAGCAAAACGTTGGAATCTTACAGGTTGGACTCCTAGAAAAATACCTATTTTGTTCGTACCCCCGGCGAAAGCTCTGCGCCATGGTGTCCTTTTTGCCATATAGAGCGAAGATACGCGTTTCACTGAGTTGTTGACAATAAAATAAGCGGGCCGTGTTGTCACTGTAACCACTCCTAGGACATGGAAAATATCAGATTCATTAACGACATGAGTGTATATGCATTTTGTCAGCCTACATTTCAGTCAGTCACTCCGTATGTACTAATAAGTGTTTCTAGGATTCAATTATTGGCAGAAGGCATAAACGAAAATGCAGGCAGACTTAAATCAAGGGCCTTAAGGAACGTTTTTCAGCCCCTATCTACTAAAGATCCAATCTACCAAAGAATCAACCTACCAAAGACCCGATCTACCAAAAACACAATCTACCATAAACCCAATCTACCAAAGACCCAATCTATTTAAGAAACAATCTACCAAAGACCTAATTTATCAAAGACGCAATCTACCAAATACCCAATCTACGAAAAACACAATCTACCAACGACCCAATCTACCAAGGACCAAATCTGCCTAGGACCCATTCTACCAAAGACCCAATGTATCTAAGAAACAATCTACCAAAAACCCAACCTAACAAGGACCCATTCTAACAATGACCCAATCTACCAAAGACCCAGTATGCCAGAGACACAATCTACCTAAAACCCAACCTATCAAAGACCAAACTTACCGTAGACCCGATCTACCCAGGACCCAATCTACCAAACCCCCAATCAACCTCAGACCTAACCTACCAAAAAAACAATTTACCAAAGACACAATCCACCTCAGAGGGAATCTACAAAAGACCCAATCTCCCGAATACCGAAACTACCATAGACCCAATCCACCAAAGGCCCAGTCTACCCCAGACCCAACCTACCAAAGAACCAATCTACCAAAGACCCAATCTACCATAGACCCAATCCACCAAAGACCCAATCTATCATATACCGAATCTACCAAAGACCCAATCTACCAACGGCCGATTCTACCAGAGAACCAATTTACTAAAGACCCAATCCACCTCAGAGCTGATCTACCAATGACCCAATCCACCAAAGACCCACTCTACCAAGGGCACATTCTACCATAGACCCAATCTACCAAAGACACAATCTACCAAAGACAATCTACCCCAGACGCGATCTACCGAAGACAATCTACCATAGACCCAATTCTACCAAACTCCAATCTACCAAATACCCAATATATCAAAGACACAATCCACCAGAGATCCAGTCCACCTCAGAGTAAACTATCAAAGACCCAATCCACCTTAGAGCTAATCTACCAAGGACCCAATCTACCATAGACCCAATCCACCAAAGACCCACTCTACCAATGGCACAATCTACCATAGACCCAATCTACCCCAGATCCAACCTACCAAAGATCCAATCTACAAAATACCCAATATATCAAAGACACAATCCACCAAAGACCCACTCTATCAAAGACCCAAATCACCTCAGAGTAAACTATCAAAGACCCAATCTACCAAAGACCCAATCTACCGTAGACCCAATCCACCAAAGACCCAATCTACCATAGACCGAATCTACCAAAGACCCGACTTACCAACGACCCATTCTACCAGAGAACCAATTTACTAAAGACCCAATCTACCACGGACCCAATCCACCTCAGAGCTAATCTACCAATGGCCCAATCCACCAAAGACCCACTCTACCAAAGGCACGATCTACCATAGACCCAATCTGCCAAAACCCAATCTACCCCAGATCCAACCTACCAAAGACCCAATATATCAAAGACACAATCCACCAAAGACCCACTCTATCAAAGATCCAATCCACCTCAGAGTAAACTATGAAAGACCCAATCCACCTTAGAGCTAATCTACCAATGACCCAATCTACCAAGAAATCAATCCCGATGGTCCTAGAGTTGTAGACATGCAGGACATCATCGGACCATTTGTCGACTGTATCTCCCTAAACTTAGTCACTTATCAGGAGGATCTGAGCCTAAGCTATATCTGCTTTCCATCCTTGACAGTTCCGGGCACGCTGCTTCCAGTTGTCAAGACCATCCGCGGTGACTTGATCTTTATACTGAAGGAGCAGTCTTTCTCTCCTTCTTGAACCAGAAGGCTCGGATTCGAAGACTCTCTTAGACGTAGCTTTCGTGTTTGTATGCTCGATGCGACCATATCTTCTCCTCCAATCGCCTTCCTCACAGGCAGAATTTTTCTTTCGGAAGAACCCAAAATCAGTTCCGCATGCCTGCTTATCGTCCAGCTTTCGACTCCGTACAGCAAGCAACCACCTCGAAATAATAGCTGTCGATTTTTATGTTTTGTCCCAAGTGGTGAGCGACGGACTTCACTCAAGGACGGACCTTATCCTCAACATCAACTCGTTTCGCCTGTTCTTCAAAGCTTTTACACCGGCATGCTGAGACCACGCGAAGATGTCAATATCGTCTGTGTATCCTAGCAGCTGACGGACGTGTTCACACCTGCCTGGCGCACTATCTGCTACAACATCAAATTGAAGAAGAAGTCACGCGTCAGCAAGAGCTAGGTGACGTTCCCTCTACCCTCTATCAGAACACCACCCGCAACCATGAAGATCTCTGACGGCTTTTGTTGTTGTTCTTCAGCTTTTGAATAGCTGTGCCGACTTCCTCGATGACCACTCTCTCTTGGTCATGCTCATTAACCAGCTGCTGGAAATGCTGCTTAAATACATCCACTATTCCCTGCGAAGAGCCTGTGTACCTTCCTTGAATCCTCCTGCCAGGCTTTTTGCTTTCTTATAAAACGCCCGTATTTTATGCTAGACTCCTCGATATACTTGAGCTGCGAGACTCGATACACTTCTTCTGGCTCTGTACTCGTCTCGCGGTGCCCTGGTTTTTCGCTGCAGCGCCTCTTGGTACGCCTCGTCGGTTACTGCCTTTTCTGCTCACACTCGCCATCATACCACGGTGGTCTCGTCTATTTTCTGAATGGCTGAGCGGCAATGAAGCCACATACGAGTATTATTGACATTTGTGCTTGACGTACCGGAGAGCCTTTCGCTCAGTTGCTTCCTGTAGACTTTGGTAACCTCCGCTTAGTGCAGATTTCTGACATTAGACAATCGAGTTCTGAATCTTGTTGCTACGAGGAAATGGTCAGAGTCGACGTTCAAGACTCCCTCAAGCTCTCTTAAGTCCCGATGCAATCTATACAAACCATAGAACAGCAATGGAGTCGTTGTCAGAACGCCTCGGCCGCCTCAAATGTACTCGGTTTCCAGCGACCACCTTCGAGAAACCTCTGGTTTGATGACGAATGCAGACAGGCCCATGTAGAGACAGGCCATCGACGGACGAGAGTTGCCCGCGAGCTCTATGAACAAAAAAGTAGAGAGGAGCATGCGCTTCTGAGAAGAAAAAAAGGAGCACGGGAAGCGCGAGTTCGAGGAAATGGAGAGATATTGTTACAGGAACGACGTTCGAAAATATTACAAAAAAAGTAAAACGAACATGCCAAGGCTATAAAGCCAGAGCAGAAGCCTGCAAGGATGAGCACGGACATCTAGTTGTGGAGTCACAGTCGATGCTGCCGCCGTCAGGCAGAGCGAACCATTCACAATGGACGAGAATCCCGTCCACCCGAGCTAGACGATGTTAACAGAGCTATATCGAAACTTAAGTCTTATAAAGCTGCTGGAGCAGACGGACTTCCCGCAGAACTGTTTAAAGCAGCTGGCGATGAGCTGCCCAGGAACATGCACCAACTCATCTGCAAGATATGGTCGGAAGAATGCATGCCCGACCAATAGAATCTCAACATCGTTTGCCCGGTCCATAAGAAAGGAGACTCCTATGACTGCGCCAATTACAGAGGGATAAGACTCGTGAACATTGCGTACAAGATCCTCTCTGCCGTACTGTGTAAGCGCCTGAAACCGTTCATGGACAATCTTATAGGTTCCTACCAGTGTGGTTTCAGGCCAGGAAAATCCACGATAGACCTAACATTTACACTACGGCAGATCTCGGAGAAGACCCATGAATTCCAGGTCGACACGCAGCATCTTTTCGTCGACTTTGAAGCCGCCTATGACAGTGTTTATAGAGACGAGCTATACAGAGCCACGTCATGTTTTAACATTCTTAATTCACAGTCGTCAGACTGTGCAGGATGACTATGGAGAACTCTCGCTGCTCCATTAAGGGCGGAGGTGAACTAACCAGACCCCTTTGATGTTAAAAAAGGTTTTAGACAGCGTGACGCACTGTCATGTGATTTCTTTAACATTATTCTTGAGAAGATCGTGCGGGACTCTGCGGCCAATACAAGAGGTACGATCTACTCGTATTTCAAGTCTACACAATTGCTTGCCTACGCAGATGACATTGACGTAATTGGACGGTTAAAGCGAGACGTCAATGAGGCGTTCGCAAGCATTGAAGCAGAAGCGGCTAAATTGGGTAAATGGCGACAAGGTCAAATATATGCTGTCATCAAGGAAAGACGCGCAACACCGACGTCTTGATCAGGACTTCACCTTCGGCAGCTATATTTTTGAAGTAGTCAAGGACTAACTCTTGCCAACCGCTGCTTCTTTGGGCTTAAGGGGCAACTGAGTAGTAGAGCCCTCTCTCGAAAAACTAAGGTATTTCTCCACAAAACCTTAATTATCCCGGTCCTCCTCTACGGTTGTATGCCTCCTGCTTTTCTGCGTGAATCGTACACTCGTCATCGAACCAGGTGGTGGAGCTTTAAGCGCTTGTTTGCACAGGCTCCATTATTGCTCTACTGACTGAGTGGAGGATTGAGGTGTATCGGAGAGCTTAAGGGAGACGCGGTTGGCAAAGGCATTGGCGATCTCCGGCGATAGTAGCTTTCCGTCGTCATAGCTTGGTGTTCTAACTCTACTCCGCGGTGTTCGTGTTATCCGTTGACGTATCTTGGCTACTACAAGGTAGTGATTTGAGTCGATGTTCGCTTCTCGGAAAGTACGAACATCAAGAATAGTAGAGGAGTGTCTGACGTCAATCGCGATGTGATCAATCTGGTTGGTGACTGATTGATCTGGCGACCGTCAAGTGCCTTTGTGTATATCGAGGTGGGGAAATCGTATGCTGGCTAGAAGAAGATATCGCCCCTCGCAAGGTTGATCAGCCTGTGTCCGTTATCGGATGTGGTGTCATGTAGGCTGTGTTTGCCGGTAACCATGGGTAAAGATAGCTGGAGTCTAATAAAGCTTCTGGCACAGACGAGCTGCCTGCTGAATTATTCAAGGCGGCTGTAAGTGAGCTTTTTTGAGTACTGTGCCATGTGAGGTGAATGTAAAACTGTGTACAAAGCAATCGTGGGCAAGGTCGGCCTCACGAAAAGGACGAAATCGTGTAACGCCTGCAGTCAAAGTAACAAATCAACGACTTCGTGGTACTTTTTTAAACAAAATTCTTTATTAATCACTCTAGTATTACATAGTTCAACACTTAAAACGTAAAAGGTAAAAGGGGTCTTCTTCGAAAGTATGGAAAACATAAAATGCACTTAACAGCTAACTCATCAGACTTAGATTAAAGTTAAATAAACAACAAAAGACCCTACACAGTAGACCGGCTTGACTAAGGTAGAAAATGACATGAGAGTCCCATTTGAATGCTTTTTTAGAACAAAAATTGTTGTACACAAGTGCAGTAACTAGTTAGTTAGATAGAAAGGAAGGTAGGTAGGTAGGTCGGTAGATAGGTCTAGATAGATAGGTTGATATACACTATGTTGGGTAAATGCTATCATTGAATACATCGTTAGTTCAACTGGAAATACGTACACATATGCACGCGGCAGGTGATATGGTTTACTCAATTGTGAAACAACCTGTAGGGGGAGGGTAGAGTAGATGGAAAAGAGAAACAAATGGGCTAGATTCAATCGTTTAAAGTACTTTTCTGTTCTTTTCTTTCTTTTTTTTTTTTTGGTAATTTTTATTGTCTGCTAACAGATGAACTCAATTCAAGTGGAACAAATTGTTTACTTCAAAGTTGCTCTGTCGAATTGCTGCTCTTCAACTCATCAATTCAACTGTGGAGTAAAGCTGCCTTTATGTCTAGTTTAGAAATAGTGCGCGAATGTACAATAGATAGGGGACAAGTCGCACACTATTAACTCGGGGGTATCGAAACGGCTCTTTGACCGGTACCGTGATCGGGTTTCGAACCAAACCAGCTCATTTTCCAATTCAGTGTGTCGTGTAGAAGCTTCTCCTCTTCTTTGCTTAGCTTGAGTAGGGTGGCTACAGCGCGAATTAGATGTCGAGCCTCAACCTAACGAAGGACAGAATCATAAATTACGAGTTTCGTCTCTATATAGCGGATCGATTTACCTCTCTGCTGGTTAAGAACTTCACAATCACATGCTTCAAGTATTTAAAGTTGACTTCGTCCATTACTATGCTGCCATCCTGCGTCGTCACGAAATTCGGATATAATCCATTACTTGCATGCGAATCAAATGCATTGCTGTTGTCGAAGGACTTGTTGCTACTGCTACTACCGCGCATCTCCCTCTGCACGGTCTTCTTTATGTCCGCCAAACGCTGATTTAGGTTCTTTATCGTCTACAAAACACCTATTGTACACACATAGGTAAGTCGTATATATGGAGGAAGCTTACCTTGTTCTTCTCGCTCAGTTCAGTGGTAATATCATCGATATGCGATAGCTTCTCCTTCTGCCCCAGGATCACGGACTGTAGCTCGGCTAGTTCCTGTTTAAAATTCGAAATTTCCTCGTTTTTCTCCTTCAATTCGATTTGCAGTTCTTCGGTTTTCTCTTGCAACTCATTCGATTCGTCACGCTCGATGCGAAGTTCTTTTTTTAGGATTTCCTCGCTTTGGGAAATTTCCGCATTGCGCAGCAGTGCGGTTAGTTTTTCATCCTTTTCGATTTCGAGGCAATTTGTGAGTTCGGTTAGTTGCTCTTGTACTTGAGAGTTTTGTTGACGTAGTTGCTGTGTGATCTGTTCGGAGTTCTCAACGTATTCGGAGAAACGCTCTTCGGCGGCCTCGAGGCGAAGTTTCAATTCGGTTTTCTCTTGTTCGACGGTGTCCTGGAAAGCGAGAAGGATGATTTAGCAGTTCGTGGACTATTTTTGGGGATGAGGGAATGGCATGGTGTCACACACAAATCCCTTGCCCTTGTGATGCCCCCGAAATGTGTAATTTGCGGACCGCTATGGAACCAATTGGGGAGCTCCGTCGTGGAAAAGAAAACGATTCGCGTCGTTGACAGCGGTCGTCTGAGGAGTGGACGATAAGAACTGAAGTGAAATCTCGACAGACCAATCGAGAGTTTTAATGCCAATCGAGTCCTTGATCAAAGTGCTTAGAGGTCTGTATCGAGCTGACACCGTAGCCCAAAAACAAAAAGGAAAAGGGGGCATTTTGCAGCGCAATTTTGTAACAGGTGAAGGTAGGTCAATAAATACCCGTATTTGAAGGAACGTATTCGATGACAAGCGTTCAATGTGCCGGAAGGGTTGGTAGGCGAGCTAATTCCTGAACAAGTTCACGACAATACACTGTATACTGCTAGCGAACTAAAGTGTAGTAAAGTGTGGGAGATAAAAAAAAAAACGGTAGGTGTGCCCCACGGGACGATAGCTAGCATGCAACATGAGAAATTAGTGATGAATGACAGGTTGCTCCCATTAGACAAGAAACACGGGATCGACTGTCAATTTCAAAACATTGCCTTGACGTGTTTAAAGGAAAATCCGCAGGAGATTTTCCGTCAATTTGTTGCTGTGGACCAAGGAGTGGTAGTTTCTGGATGTGCGAACATTCAGGGAGGCAAACGACGACTCTGACCATTTCCTCGTAGCAGCAAGATACAGAGCTCGACTGTGCAATGTCAGAAAGCTGCACCAGCCCACCATGAGAAGGTTTGACATTGGACACCTGAGCACACCGAAAATCACCAAAGTCTACAGGGAGCAACTGAGCGAAAGGCTTTCCGGTATGCCTACGTCGAGCATAAATGTCAACAATATGTGGCTGCATAGCCGCTCAGACATTCAGGAAGTAAACGAGACCACCTTAGACTACCTTAGACTATGGCGAGTGTGAGCAGAAAAGGGCGTACCAAAGGGCGCTGCAGCGAAAAACCAGGACAGCGCGAGAGGAGTACCGAGCGAGAAGAAGGGAGGAGAAAAAACTGCTGCGACTAAAAAAAGAATCTTCGCGGCCCCTCAGCTCAAGGATATCGAGGAGTCTAGGGACATTATGGGTCTTTTATAAAAAAAAAAGGTAAAAGCCTTGCAGGAGGCATCAAGGAAGGCACTCAGGCTGTTCGAAATTTCGAAGGTAATCTTGTCACCGACCCGCAGCGAATAGTGGATGTATTCAAGCAGCATTTCCAGCAGCTGCTTAACGAGCCAAGACCAAGAGAGAGTGGTAGGGACTGAGGAAATCCCAACACAAGCCGCTCAAGTAATCCTCCCACCCAGCTGAAGTACAACAAGGCCGCAGGCTCAGATGGCTTGCCGTAAGAGCTCTTCAAAGCTGGCGGCGATGTTCTGGTAGGGAGCATGCACCAGATGATCTGTAGAATTTGGGAAGATGGAATCATGCCCGTCGACCCCATTGACAAAAAAGGCGATCATATCTCTTGCAAGAACTATAGAGGTATGTACATATATCCCTGCTCAATGTCGCAAGATCCTGTCTAGCGTACTGTGTGAACGTCTAAAGCCCCTTTCACCGCACTAATCGGCAACTACCAGTGCGGCTTCGGGTCCAGCAAATCGACTATAAACCAAATATTCACACTTCGACAAGTCCAAGACCAGCGAGCTTCAAATCGATAAACACCATCTCTCTATCGATTTTAAAGCCGCATACGACAGCATTCATCGCAAAGAATTGTTTGTCGCGATGGTCGAATTCGGGATCCCAGGCGGAAAATTGATCCGCCTGTGTCGCGTTACGCTAAAAATAAACGCGATGGACAGTGCAGTTCGTCAAGGAGATGCGCTGTAGTGTGACTTCTTTAAATTGGTGTTGGAACAGATAGTGCGACGGGCAAGCGTCAACGGGGAAGAAAAATTATACGCCGGATACTTGGTCCTGTCTGTGAAGAAGATGAATGGAGGAGAAGACAGAACCGCGAACTCTACGAGCTGTACAAAGATGTGAATACGGTCGGGAAGGCAAATATCCGTCGACTACATTGGCTCGAGCGCATGAACACCAACGCTGCAGCTAAGACGGTCTTCGACTCCGAGGCTCCTGGTTCGAGAAGAAGAGAAAGACCGAACCAAGTAATAGCGGATATAAGACAATTTGGTATTGATAAATGGAAGCAGCGTGCAGCTATAGCTTGGGCTCAGATCGTCCATTGACCGCTGGCCTGATAAGATAAGGTATGGACCAAGTAGTAGCCAAAACAGTCAAGGCAAATGCGGTCCCATTGATTGGATAACCCATGATCGCTGCAAAGGGTGACGCAAAAAGGGCGTAGTCCCCATGGTTCTCTTGGAAAAAAAACGCAAGATTAGTGTGCTTTAATGTACATACTACTCGTTTCGATTGACTAAGGGATGAAACAGACACGGCCACAGTAGGCGAAGAAAAAAACTTGTTTCCCTATGACATTGCACCGGGGCAATTCTGCGTGAATCATGTTATGAATTTCTTCCGTACCGGGGTTCTTGCGCTTTCTTTTTGCTCCCAAAGAGGGTAAAGTGGCTCGCAGGAATGAATTTCAAGACCAGCGAAGAGGAAGGGGTCAATATAGAGGCGTCGTTTGGACCCTCCATACTATCATGGGCTTCGTAGGCAGTGTATAGAGCTGAAATAGGCTAAGGTTCAAGGACAAATAGATAAAAAAATTTTCGAATAACACGGGCATCAAACGCGGATACTTACTGGCCAGCCATAGAATGACGGCAATAGCCCACCACACTGCTTACTTGCAATGAATTTGATAGTCAAGAATGGTAGGAAGCAGTATTGCGCCATAAAAGCTTGATCAGGCGTTCAATTGGGGTGTAGACGCCTGAGGATGTTTCGAATTGAAACCAAGAGATACGGATTAGGTAACTCTTTCAACGTCATGGAGCTGAACAGACATTGAAATAACCCGTCTTCATTTCGCTGATATTTCTACCTTTAAAGCGGGCTCTAAGGAAATATTCTGACAACAGAATAGGGCGTAGTACGATGGCAATAAAGCTAGTCATCCACACCGCACCAAAGTGATTTGGATAACAAGTTGTAAGTAACGAGCCAACGAATTCGATGAACTGTCTTGTCACAGATAAGCTGCGCCTATTTGCCCTGTAAAGCACGTAAGTGCAACCGCAATAGAGCACACAATCACCTCCACAAACGTGTAAGCACAAAAAATAGCCAGATACCGCGTCAACTCAACGCCAAACCATACAATATGCACCACAATACCACTTGCTGATAGACCAGCGTCACCGTACGCAAGCTCGTTATCTGTTTCCGAACAGAAACCCCATTGATCAGGAGCACAATCGTCACCCCTCAGCGTACCTGCTGTGGGCTTATCAGCCGCAAACACCGCAACCAATTTATCTACCAGCGCATGAAGAACAAAAATCAAATTAACCCAAACGCAAAATGATAAAAAGCAAACAAAAAAGTAAACAAAAACGAAAGGAAAATCAAAAGAAAAGAAATAAACGATTTATTCAACAAAATAACAAAAGAAAAGATCAACTTAACCAACTAACCGTCCGCCCTGCCGACGATAGCAGTTTTTTTTTTGTTAGATACACATGAATGTGGAAGAAAGACTGCGTGTCAGTGTGGCAATGGTGCCAAGAAGCGAGGTGTTTTTGTTTTAGTAAAATGTGTGTGTGCGATTTGGTTAGGTTAGTCCTTGATACTCACTAGTTTGTTGCGCACACAAAGTATTTCCTGTTCGGCCTCCTCGCGAGCCTCCTTTAGGGCTAAATTCAGTTCGTCGATCTCTTCCTCCAACAGTTTGATCTGAAATAAGTCGTGATGAGCATAGAGATCAATTGCAACTGAATATTACTAGTCACTTTATCGTCCCGCTGTTGTAGGTTGTCCTCTAGATTGTCCAATTCGAACTCGAGTTGCTTAACCTTCTCACCAATGTCATCTCGAGCTTTCAGGGCTTTTCGTTTCTCGGTCGTCTCTTCGGCCACCTGTTTGGATAAACGACTAACTTGCGTTTCTAGTGCGAGATTCTGACCACTCCATGAGCTTTTAATGTCCGACAATTGTAGATGGGCCTCCTCCAGATGCTGCTCGAGTAGTTTACGTTCTTGTACCAAGGCTTGAACTTTTTCATCGGTTCCCAACGAGAGAATCGCATCGATTCGCGCTTGATCGACTATTTGCAGACGCATTTTCAAATGACGATTCTCTTCCTCCACAGCCGCTAGGGTTGTTGTCAAATTATTCTTACCCAATTGCGCCGAATGCCTAAAACGCTCCAGTTCGTCCTGAAATTGACACGAAAATACATAGAGTAACGTTGTGGGAGCTCGATAGCATTATATATACGTACCCAAGGACACAGACTTAAACACAACTAAAGAGGAACTAAGCGATAAGCGACTGTTTTTTGTGACTATACCGACGAAACGGAAACAAGAACGAAAATCAAAAGAAAAAACCAAAAGAAAAGCAAAAAAAAACCAAAATTACATCAAAAGTGTAGAGGTGGCAGTGGGGGGCGGGACAGGGAGTGTGTATGTGTGTGTGCGATACCAGACAACCAGGAGGACGGTAAGCTGTATAAAATGATGACACTTACCTGCAAGTCCTCGACCATCGGTTCAAGGACTTTCAGTCGTTCGATTTCACCCGTCAAATTTTCGATTTGCTGTTGGTTTTGCTTAATCACAGCCAGTCGATCGACGGCTTCCTGTTCCCGGAACGAGAGTAGACCTTTTAGTTTCTCGATTTCGGCTTGCTGAATGTTTTGGATCTTTTCCTGCTCCTCGGCGTACTGTTCCTTCTGGGCTTGTGCCAGCCGATTAGATTCAATCAGTGTTACATTGGTCTTTTCGATACGACTCTTCTCCTCCTGTAGCGATTGCAGTCTTTGTGTGAGATCGGTTAGTTTGGCTGTTAAATCACTACACTGATTACGCAGGACATACAGCTCGGACTAGAGGAATAGACGGGTAATTGGGTATGAAATTCGATTTCATTTCGATGATAACTTACATGATCGCTCCCGTGGGGTGTTTGCTGAGAGGCTGCATCATCCATGGAATTGACACTGATAGTCGATGAGAAGCGACTACGCATACGATTGTTATTCGATACGGTACGAGTGGTACCGGTTACGGCGGGCAAAGCAGCCACATCGGATCCGGTTTCCTCTTTGATTTTATTCTTTAATGATGCAAACATGCTCCCTGTTTATTCGCTTGCAATAAGGCAATTATTTGTTACAAAAAAAAAAAAAAACTGATTAACCGGGTGGGAGAGGCGCGCCCACGCAGAGGAATGTAATGCACTAACGATTGCGAGTTGGGGGAATTGTTGATTGGGCCGAAAAGCAAGAATGACTCAACAGGAGGAGCAATTCGACATGCTTCCGAGTTGCTTTTTCACCCCACACTCTGTACACAATCGCCCGATGGGTTCGACGGAAGGTTTTTGTTGTTGTTTTGTTTTTTTTTTCAATTCAATGTCGTGTGTGGTAATTACAAGAATAATTTGCATTTAAACTACTGATAAGAGGACAACTGTTAGCACCAGCTTATATCCAAGTGGAATGTATTCATGTATTTTCCGATTCAATTCACTAAACTTACGCGATGGGATATGGAACTGATTGCATGTCGGTTTTACATTTTTTTATTTTTTTTTTTTCACTGGTATTTGGTAGATTGGAATTTGTGAATAAATTGATTTTTTTTTTTTTTTGTTTTTGATTATACGGAAGGAAAGGAGAGAAAAATAGCAAACGCGGTGCTCGTATTTTAGCGATGCGAAAATGTTGACAGACGAACTTCATTTGCAAGTGACAGCGGTTTGTTGACGTTATTTCTAATGGGATGACGTGAGATTGATGCGGATTGTACTAGATTCGTTGCAAATTTGAGCGGACAGTGTTGCTGGAAGAAAATGAGCCGCAGAAGTGAACGCATTAGTTCAGAGTTTTTCACGAATCCGCCGTGGGAGTGTAAAATCTACAATCTCACGAAGACTTTTTACCTATAATCGATGGATTGTTAATTGCATATTTGGGTATAAGCAGGGTATTTGTCAACAACCGTAAGAAATCGCTGGGAATAAGTACCAAAAGTAAAATGAGCTCTTAAAATAGTACAAAATAGTATCAAATTTCACATAAAACTAGTTCATCTTATCAGCGTAATCCTTTTTTTTTTTTTTTTTTATAACCATTATCTACATTTTAACAATTCCAATGTAAGCGCACCCCAACACTCAGTACTAGATCAGCAAGCACCTGTCATCCACACCTCATTTGCACCTCGTTGAATTGCAACGGTTATTTGTTTGAAGTTTCCATTCAAACAGGAACAATTCCGCAGGATCAGTAGTGGTTGGAAATTTTGTGTGAAAAAAGCAAAAAATTAATTTTTCGTTCAATTGTCCGCCCAATTCGTATTGTTTTATCCGTCTACGTGTAAAAAAATGAGCGAGGGAATGTCCAGATTACCCGATATCAGGGAAGTTCTAGTTGAAAGTGACGAACACAAAGTGGAACAAGAGGACGCTCCTGTTGCTTGCACGATTGCTGCTATTGCGCCGTAAGTAGATGTTTTCTTAATTCATTTTTGCATTAATTCTATGATATTTATGGCAAAAATCTATTTTGAGAGATGATCAGAGAGATGCAAATAGCAGTCGGCGTATCGGCTTGTTGGTGGGACGAAACCGGTGACGGTGACGTGCTGCGAATCTCATTTTGCGTGATCCGAGTTGGCGAATTTGGCAAACGGATTGCAGTGGTCTATTGATGATGAGGTGGGTCGCGTGTATAAACACTGAACCGGCAGCTCAAACACCTGCACGAGACTGTCAGGCGCGCGCAAAATGCGTTTGCAAGCTGTTTGGCTTGAAATTCTATGATTATCAACCAACAAACTCCTGTCGATACGAAGTCGTGTACTTCGATTACATCTTGCTTAGTTGGTTGAGGTCCCTCTCAAACAATGCGTTTGCTTTCGCTCTAAGTGGCTAAACCACTATCTTAAACGGTCACTTCGTATGCATACCTATAACCATGCTAACGGCAGAAAAAGCTTTACTCCTCAGCACGCCTCCTTAAACACAGAACAGGCAGTTGGTTCGTTACCGACGAAACAAGATTGATCGATTGTCATTGAGGGGTCTCTTCTCTTGTGGATCGAGCAAAGAATACTGAGATTCCGTCATCCGACCGGCATTTCCCCGACCATATTTCACAGATTAGTTAGTGTAGGTTGCCAACAAGGTCATCTCCAAATGGTTCGAATAGTTTAGCAGCCAGAGCGTCTCGCCAACAGACAATTTCAGTGGAGTAGCTTGAGGCAGCAGCAAATGCAATACAAGAGGGGATCGTCTTTTAGACTTCACTCTCTCGTCTGACCTTACCATCAACAATGTTGGTTCTCAACCAACGTTTGTTACGACAGGAAGTGATTGATCTGACCCTATCCAACAAATATGAGAAAGATATCACAAACAGGAGAGTCTTGCCTGATACTACGCTGTCGGACCATAGATATGTATATCGAATTTCGACTACGTTGTGAAATCTCTTCCTTGCAACACAGACGGAATCCGAGGACGGACTGGGTGCGGTTTAGAGAGGAGCTTGAGAAATCCACTCAGAACGAAACAATTGATAGAGAACGCCGTTCATATCCTGAATAGCGTCATCACCAATTGTTTTGAATTCGCATGTCGTGTCAGCAAGCAATTGGTTCCCTGGTGGAGTGCCGAGCTCCAATGTCTTCGAAGGAAGGCCTGAAGAGATCGCTCAAATCGAATTCGGAAAAAGGCTGGAACAAGTATCGGTCGAAGCAGAAAGAAACTGAAAACTACAACTGAAACGATGAAAACAACTCGACTGAAGCCATTGAATTTGCCGTGGCATCCTTCGATAGCTTTAAGTCACCAGGCACCGACGGAATATATGTATGTATCCTGTTAGACTGCTTCCTACTTTGAAAAGAATTTTCACTGCTAGCCTGGTACTTGCCTACATACCTATTCCATGGCGCACGATGAAATTAGTATTTATTCCCAAAATAGGGAAAGAGGATTACTCACTCGCCAAGAGTTTTAGACCAATTAGTCTAACATCCTTCTTGCTGAAAACCATGTTGCCCTTCGAATGCATCCTCTTTTGGAGAAGCAACGTGCTTATCACCGTGCACAATCCTGCGAGACTGCGCTTCAAAACCTAGTTTGGAGAATAGAATGCGCACTTGAAAGGAAAGAGTATGCGCTGGGCATTTTCGTCGACATTGAGGGAACTTTTGATAACGCAACTTTCGACAGCACGTGTAACGCTTCCAGGCGGCATGGCGTAGATGAAACACTGATTTTGTAGATGAAAGCAATGCTCGTGCACAGAACCTTGATCGCTGATGCAGGAATCGGACAATATGTCCAATGTGGAGTAACGAGAGGTCTTCGCTCTCATGGTGCATGGTGGTCGAATCTCTGCTTGATGCTCTCAATGCGTTTGGAATCTTTGCCCAAGTCTACGCAGATTATGTCGCCGTTCCTTCTGTCGGCCCATACTTAGCGACTGTTCGTCTCAAAGCACCGGCGGCGCTAGATGTTATCGATTATTAGTGGGATCGGTGTAAAAGAAATGTGCTGCCGGTTAATTCGCTTAAGAGCGATGTTGTTTTCACGGGAAGGAGGAAAAATACTCACATGACTCAGCTGATACTAAAAGGCACTCCCATCCCGGTATTCAAGGAAGCTAAGTACCTGGGAGTCATCTTAAATAGCAAGCTTCTTTGATCAAAGCATGTTGAGTCAAAAACCACCAAAGTGCTGTCAGCTTTCTAGTAATGCAAAGGAGCTTTTGGCAAAACATGGGGTTTATTTATCGCCGGCAAAGGTTCTCTAAATCTACATTGCAATGATAAGACCTATAATCTCATATGCATCGGTTGTCTAGTGGAACAGGCTAACACGCAAACAAGTTGTAGCCTCTTTCATCAAACTCCAAAAAAACTGTTTGTCTCAGTTGTTCCTCAGCACGCCGGGCGCTGCTCCAGGTGGCCTGGGCGGGGGTCCGGAGCTGGACGTACCCGAGCGGAAACAATCGACTTCACTTCTCGTTAGGAAAATATGCATCTGTCTTTCAATCAGAGATGTACGCAATCCTAATAGCCATGCATTATGTTGTGAAGCACAGGTGGAGGGGAAAAATCATATGCGCCTGCAGAGACAGCCAGGTTGCACTCAAAGATGTGTCTAACCCCCAAACTAACTCCAAATTAGTGCATGAACTCAAGTCCTTCTTGAACAGAGTCGGCAGACTCAATTCATTAAGGCTTGTATGGGTTTCAGGTCACTCTGGGATCCTAGGAAATGAGATCCCTGATGTGAACTCGCCAGAATGGGTTCAGAGGAGAGTTTCTCAGCAGCTGAACCCGCTCTTGGCCTAGATGCTTAACAAACACAACCGTAGATGGAGGGATTATGCAGGATGACTAAGCGCGTATGCCCTGATGTCTGCAACAAATCCGCAACACTCCTCCTGTCCTTAAGGAAAATCGACTGCAGAAGACTTATGGGAGTCATTACAGACCATTACCATTTCGCTAAGAATCTCTGCGTGTCTGGCATCAGCGAGACGCCTACTTGTGCTGCATGTTGCGAGGAGGATGACACAGCAGAGCATTTTCTCTACGACTGTACCGTCTTTGCTCGCGCACGGTGGTGCATTCTTGTGTGTACCGAATCTCTTAGCTCTACTTCACTGAAGCTCCTCATTTTTCTCCGGGAAACGGGGAAAATATATTAATGTAAGAGGTCTGTCTGGAGTACAATGGATAAGTATTTGCGTCTCCAAAAAAAAAAGTCGAGTAAGCAGAATTCTTGCACGTTCACTCTGCTTGACATTGGTATTTCGGTTATTATCGTGGCTATAGGGTCTGCAGAAGTGGTCTTTCCGTACATACATTCCGTACGTACATTCCGGTAGCATACACTCTGACTTTACAGACTTAGACATACCTGATAGCTCGCGACTGTTTCATTCTGATATTTGTTGCAGCCTTGCTTCTACTACAAGTTAATGATTGGAGTCCTTATTGGTTGACCGGTTAGTTCAGACATTTCTAACTTCTCAGTGGACAGTGTTGTGGTTGCATGAAGCGACAGCAAAAAGGCAGCTTGATGCCAACAACACGCGGTGTTCCCCATCCAAGTATCGACTGCGCCCGACGCTGGTTGTTTGCGGTGATCGGACGAGAACCGATACATTACCGATTATTCGTCTAAGAACCCGACCGCAGCTAACAAAAAGATTTGATGACCTTGAAACATCTGAGCAGATCTTCACAAATTATAGCTAAGAACCATCTCGATCACGGTCCATTCGTTAAGGAGCTACTTTGCCACAGACAGACACAACCACCCCTCTTCTTGCGTCGGGGTGTTTTCATTTTTCACACGGGAAGTTAGTCATGTGGACCTTGTGGGTCGCACCTACATAGACCATTTTTTTTTTTTTTTTTTTTTTTTTGGTTGCACAGAAGGTTGTGTAATCTAGCCCGGGCTGCTGATTTGTATGATTCGCAAACCCGAATGCTCGATGCGCTTACGTACTAAACCATACCCTGCACTCACCAACCATTTTCCCCGCGGGACTGTCGTTAGGTATAACTTCGCGGGGCCGGTTAGCAGCTCTTCTTATTCTTTCCAGTCTTCTTAGCTCGTTTTGCACACTTGTTTTAAATTATCTCGGATCTCGAGCCAGTAGTCCCTCGTGTTTATCATACGCTGGATCCGTATCCATGTATGTATGTATGTATATGGTCTGGAAAGAGCCCGGACCGCTTTCACTTTGACAATATGGCTGTTTTCTTCAGAGTGGAGGTAATCTGCGTATGGCTTTAATCAGTACTATGATTGCCTTTAATTCGGCTGTTTGATGGATATTGTCTTAAGACTTGCTTCGGACTAAACAAAACACCAGAGTTTCTAGAGAATAGGGCAGGAACTGTACGAATAGACAACTTTCTGATGTCTGATCTTGATGTCTGGGGTTTACTACTCCAATAGTATTTACCCCTCCAGAAGCATTCCTGTATTTGGTCTGTTCTAGGTTAGATTAGCAGTTCCGTTTACATTCGACGTGGCCCGTAACTCCATGGTGCAGCGACTCCTTTGCGACCCTGACGTCGTGCTCTGTCCAAGCGCCTCAGATTTAGCAGAACAAACCGAACATGCCGAGATGAGATCAGGGAGACGTTGTCCGACAGCACCAACGCTTTTAATGACTGAAACGGACTACATCAGTGGTATGATTTACAGCCTCCTGACGGCAAAATTCGCCGAAAACCGATGCTGAAGTGGATCAAGTTGGTCCATGTGTACTCTGACTACTACAGGATTATGTCCATTAGCCTGAATATCCCACATGTCTATAACTCTTTTAGAAGATAAGGTGTATGAACATTCGAGTCTTAAATTTGTTCTTCGAAGTCAGGCGCTACCGTTTTTGTTTTTTGGTGGCTATGTTTTTAAAACGTGCCACCAAAGTGGAAGCTAATGTTTGCCGCAATAGTATAGGAGGATGAAAATGGAAAATCCTTAACCGACGAAGGTGCTCCGCCTATAACTCTGCCTTTGCTCGCGTTGAAAAGTTTATTGCACAGAAATCTGTTACCAAATATGTATGTACAGTACATACTAAAGGGCATGACACAACTGATTAAAGGACATCAGTGCACGCCCGTTCTAAGTGCAAACTGTCCTGTATCCATTTGTAGACGTGCAAAATACCACAAACCCATTTCTATTCTCATAAATCAATTATCGCATACCATGTACATTCTATCGCATTGACTCAGTCCTCCTGCTGCTTACTCGCCGTTTTTTGTTCTTCTTTACTTCTCCCATTCAGACGCTCATCGTCCACCCTATAGCCAGCGCCTTGCAATCTGATATCGAGCTGTGATTTTTTGAAAAGATGCCAATTTAGCAAAACGAGGCGACAAAGCAGCATCCATAGGGGTATACACATGTAATCTATGTACAAGCAAAACTGTTTATTGTTATCGCCAACACTTGAGGCGTGCCTCTGCCGCATTACGTAAAAAGCGGAAATGCTCACTTTTATTGACGGTGGATACCTACCTACCGGCCGCCGGGAATTTCGTAAAATCGGACCTATTTCGATGCCCCATAATCGTTCGCGACGCGAGAGGAATCGTACACTAGTGCGAAAATGATTCGAAAAGTTTTCTGCCACACATCACGATCTCGAAATTGTTTCGTTCTGTTTCACTAGCGATTAGGTGGTTTGTTCTTTTTAGTTGTCGATGATACTTGGTTGCTTTGGATTCGGTGGTAGAATTCGATATCGAACAACATCTGCAGGTTGATTGTCGTGAGCCCTTATAGGCTGATCGGATATCCGTTGGTAGGGCACGTACACGATTTTGTAGGCACGCAATCGACGTGTCATATTCCAAAATCTGATAACGTGCATACATACACGTTTAACGAAAGAGCGACTCGCATGGGATAGCTGTATGCTTGAAATCGTTTCTTTTCCTTGGCCAATCCACTGGATGATAGTCGTTGATCTGCGAAATTTCTTAGTTCAAGTGGTTTTTGACTTTGTGGTCCGCGATTTCCTGGTTTTTGTGCTTTGTTTTCTGTTTCCACCTTGCTTCTCACTATTCCTTCCTGAAAAAAAAAGACAAACAAGATGCAGAAGAGTATTACTTCAACCGAACGACCACGCGAGTCCAAAGGACACAAACAAAGTCCAATTTTACCACTAATTTGTACGATTATCTATTTATCATTCGACACTTTTACTCATTTCGCTTTCGTACTTCGATCCATTTCAAAGTCCATTCCTAAATAAAACTACAAACAATCTTGTTCAAATACCCAATTAACTGGCCCACGACCAATAGCAGCCAAGCAACATTCGCTTACTTCTACCTCGCCGTCAATTAAAACATAAATCAAAGCGGACACACAAGGCTACACTTATACGCGCCCATTGGCCACCGGCCAATATCGACGAGTAATAATAAAATAAAAGAAATCGAGAGTTGCAAATAAATAGGAAAAAGAAACAAATCGATTTCCCGCCGTTAGTAAGGAGACAAAACTTCAGGATGCGACAGCAAACAGCACGCAGTGAACGGAAATAAATCCTCAATCGCTCGCAAGATGCCATACATACTGCAATTGGTGACCAACTATCAAGAGACCGGTTGTGTCGGTCTTTTTTGATCATCCCGGTGATGAGGACTAGAGAGCAAAGTGTACACACGACTACTGGCAATCAATTCGTGTTCGCATCGTTTACAATGTCTATTTCTATTCGAAGATGGACATGATGTTGAAAACAAACGGCGCGGAACGACTAGATAGATAACAAGATCATCGATAGCACGTAAAGGGGAGATCAGTCGGCTTGGAAAAAACAGTTGGTGCACTTGTTTGTCTGAGAATTGTCGTCGTTCCAAATTTCTTAAATGATTTTCTTCCTGGCGATCTTTCAGCGCCGCATTTCCTGCCATGGCGTGGGTGAGAACGTGAGACTAGAGGTCATGAAACGAAGTCAATTGATGGATTTATCCCGGTCTTCTAGAAGCTAGAGGTCGCTGTGCCAATTTCGATTGGCAAATTGGATAACCACGCCGATTCATACACTAGCGTTCTACTACTATATGTATGTGTGGACATGTGTGTGGCTAACTACGTGTTCTTCTATGGAATTGCTCATAAACAGACACTAGTTCGCCTCCCCTAGTGAAAGGAATTACTTATTATCAACCGGATTCTGGTGGTAACCCCTGTCTATGTCAATGCATTATGAGGGTGGATTGTTGTAAAAAAAAAAAAAAGAAACTCATGACACTCATGCGAACAGCTCGAGTCATGGCCAACCCCTATGGCTCATGCTCGATGGATGTTGCTTGAGAGAGAGAGAGCGCAAGAAACTACTCAAAGGGAGAAAAAATTCCTGAAACAACGAGCGAATTAGAGAGAGAATAGACGTTACGATAAATGCTTGTTTGAAATTCAAATTTAAATCTGGAGCCAAAGCGCACGTTTTCTCGAATTGGCGTTGCTTGGCGGGTGACATTGCCATGTGGCGGACAGATTTATTCAACTCTGTCGCTGGGAAATAGTAGAAATGTTAGTCGCGTAGTAGAAAGGGAGAAGTTTAGGTTTTGGATAAAGGAAATCAAGCTGAGGTACCTACACCTTTTACACGGGATACTATCGGGTTTTCCAATAAGTACTTGACAACTTGTTTTTTAAATAAAACGCTAACCATTTGAGATATGTATTTTAAAAACTTTATTATCGGCTTGAAGTACAATCAAAACATCTATGAATGGAACTCGACTTCGTTTATATGGGCACCGCGGGCACGTTTGGAGCGGTTGTTTCGTCGGACCCAATTTTCGATGACTCGGCCACACATTTAGGCCGAAACAGCCGCTATTTCGCGTTGAATGTTGGCCCTGAGCTCTTCCAACGTCGTCGGCTTGTTGGGATAAACCAATGACTTAACGTAGCCCCAGAGAAAATAGTCTGATGGCGCAGTGGTTAGTGTGTTGGACTCTGACGCACGATGAGCGAGTTCGGATCCCGATATCACCATCGCCATCGAATGTTTATTTCGCGACGTTCCTCCTCGGCGGGGTACTGGCAAAACCCCCCGTAGTATAACTTGCCGAAAGAAAGCTTCTCGACTCACGCCGTTCGGAATCGGCATTAAAACTGTAAGTCCCTCTCACCTATGCGAAAAATAAATCACACATATCATGGGTGATTGAGAGAAGCTTGGTTCTGGTCCTTCATGGGCTGTAATGCCACCAAAAGAAAAAGAGAAAATAGTCTAGAGACATTAAATCGTACGAACGAGGCGGCCAATCGACTGGCCCATTTCTTGAGATAACACGCTCATCAAACTTACTCTTCAATAAATCGATTGTAACGTGTGCTGTGCGTGTGGCTTGTGGCACCATCCTGTTAAAACCTGTCGTCCAAGTCCATATCTTCCAATTCGGGCCAAAAATAATCGGTAAACATGGCGCGATAACGCTGGCCATTCACAGTAACTTGACGATTGATATCATCGACAAACAAATATGGCCCAATAACGCCTTCGGCATGCAAGCCGCACCAAACAGTTATTTTTTGTGGATGAAGTGGTGATTCATGAAGCACATGTGGATTTTCACCCGACTAATAACGCATATCTTGCTTATTGACGGAACCCATCGAGCCAAAAATGAGCTTCGTCACTGAAGATGATTTTGCTGCGATGAAATTCATCATCTTGGCGCATCTTCTCCAGAGCCCAATCGGAGAACGTACGTCGCTTCAAATGGTCCATCGGCTTCAGTTCTTGAGTAAGCTTGATCTTGTATGAGTGTAAACCAAGATCCTTACGCAAAATACATCATAATGTGGTCTGAGCGATGCCCAATTCTTCAGAACACCGTGGAATTGACTGATTTGGATCGTTTTCTACGGACGCCCGAACGGCAGGGATATTTTCGACACTTGGACCAACCCGTTCTCTCACTGACACGGGGCAACATCACACAACCAATATGTAGACTCTAATTTTTGCATCAGACTTGTTATTGCCTGTCTACTAGGGCTTGAACTACGACCAAAAATTGGAGTTAACGCTCTTAAAGTTGCGGTCACCGACTCCGATTTTCGGTAGAAAATATTTATAATTTGCAGACGTTGCTCGGTCGTGTACTTTACCATGATGAAAATGTTGAGTTTACTAAATAAATTGACAATGACAGTTCGATGATTAGTGAAAGGGTGCGTTCACAAATTGAATTCAAAGTTGTCAATTCCCTATTGGAAAACCCTTTACAAGCAATTGAAGTCTGAAAAACACTACATAATTGTAATAAATGTTATCGTGCCGGAACGCTCGAGAAAGTCGACAGACCCATCGAGTTGGTTGACGTCAGTACAGTCCCTTCAGGTTGATTTCAGAGGTGGTATGAGAGTTTGACGGTCTGAAAGCTGCCTGGGAGTGACATGTCTAAGACGAATCAATTTGCAAGGCTAATCTAGCCTATTTTACGACAGAATAAGACTGCTGTCGAACATTCAAGATGTCATAAAGACAGAGCGCTCACCAAAGAGGTCTTGGCCACTTTGATTTGATTCATTTAAATGGCGAGCGATTGAATACTGGAAAATCGTGGTCAGAAAATATACGAAAAGGGGGCGTCTGTGGAAATATCGTTATAGTTCAGCGGCATAAACGAGCCTTTAAAGTTGAATTATTGAGAGGGAAACCTTATAAGATAGTACAGCTCTTAGATTGATTTAAAGTCATAAGTCCCAAACTTAGTTGCCTGATGAATATTTGACTCATTGTTTACATTACTGTCAATGCTTATCACCTACTATTATCTTAAATGTAGCAATACACAATCGCGAGACCTCCGACAGGTCTTAAGTTAACTCAATTGATTCCCCGTATTTACACTCATATCCTATTTGTCACTTAAAACCGTATATCGGGGGTGAACTAATTTAAAGTAAACATTCCTATCAGAAAAACTGTATGACCGAAACGAGGCTCCCGTCGAGACGACATCGTTGCATTTCCGAACAACCACAAGAACATTTGAATGTTATCCAATATGCTGTCATGTTCTGCAGTTGTTTTCCTTCTCGAAGAGAAAACAAAAATATGTTTTCGTGAAAACTACAATTTCGAAAACAACAACTGCTGTACGTACGACTGTCGTCCGTTTAGGTCATAAATGTGTCTATTGTTCATCTAATGACGCCTGCCGCCGAATTCAAGATGATCCCTTTTTAAACAACCATCTCGAAAACCTACCGGCAAGGGTGCACACGCAGCAAAAACTGAGCAGCTGTGCATCAGTTGACTTGACTCCCTTATCAAGCCGCACTGTGCAGAGTTCAGTTCGAATAGCGACTCGTCTACAATCTACAAGGGAAGCAGAAGCACAACACCCATTCCGATTCGCTCGCAGTTCTCAGATATCGTTCAACAACACATGTAAACGCGCGTCGTCCGTATACCATCGCATTTGTGTGAGTTTCATTTCGGAACAGAATGCGCTTGTATGGGGGGTGGTTTTTATATCCATTTCGATTCGTTTAGTTAGAATTCGACAAATATACATCGAGAGCCATCCGTGAGATGTGTAGCTTCCTCTCGGATTCAGTTCTGTTCTCGCTTTTGGTTCAACAACACAATTCGTTTCCGTTGCAAGGGAGTAGTAGCAATACGCGCGGCAGACGTTTTTTTTTCTTAGTTTTTCTTCTTAATTTATTTCTCGTTTCACATTTGTTTCTTGTGCTTCTTGAAACAATCTTAATTCTCGCTGCCACACAGTCATTCTAAATTTAGATGTTTTCTTCGTTTTGTGTTTGCTTCAAATCAAATCCCGGCGACATCAGTTTTTTTCCAACATGCAAGAAGGAGCGCAATGTGTCGCGATTGAAGTTTAGTTTGTTGTAAAAGAAAAATTCTTATCAATTCGAAAGTGACCAACCACCACGTAGTGGTGGAAGAGAAGTGAGTGAGCGAGTGTGTGCCTTAATTGGATTTTATTTTATTCAATTCATCTCGATTTCGCCTGACACGCGGTTGTTGTGTTCGAGTGTTATACGGTGTCCGATTGCGATATTGTATTTGTTTTGTTTTTAGCTGGAAAGTGACTAGAGGAATTTCATGCAATTTTGCTGTGACAGACGAATTGTTATCAATCGTGAGTAGAGTGCTACGGCGCAGGACAAACAAAAATGTAAACAGAATTTTGTACACGAGCAAAGGATGTGGGAAGATGAATGATGAATCATCGTCATCGGCTTGGAGCATGAAGCATCCTTCGTTGGTGTCTAAAAAGTTTAAAGGGAAATAGCGGCCAATGGAATAATATTCAAGAAACGTAGAAGTGGAACGAGTTTTGGCGGGATTTTGGCCAGCGAATATCCTCTTTTGTTGCAGAAATGAATGAATTTGATGGGTGTAAAGGTCATAGGTGAAACATATTCAGGAAACGTATTACATCTTAGTCATCCTTAACGGTTCAGGACAAATATCTGATGTTTTCAGATATTCATTCGATTTGTTTCTTATATAATTTGTACGCTTAAGCAATCAAGTATTAGTCATTGTCCTTAACCTTCTTCTGCACGAGGAACCTTAGAATAAACGTTGATTGGAAGAAAAATATCCAACTACTCGAAGAACTAACGAAGAGAATGGGTCAAAAAATCTAACCAAGGCATCGTGCTGGGCCTCTACCTTCTTTTATCGGTAGAGTGAGGTCCTTTCTACCCTATTTTTAGTGCCATGGGTAATTCAGCTATCGATAAGCAAGCTCACTGGTTTATGTAAATTGTACATCGCGTGGTATAGTCCTGTCGGACGTACTCTAAATGCCATTAGGAAGATGAGACTCAGTACTAAAAGAACTTCTCTGGCAGTTGTGTGGTTGGTTGACTCAGTTTTGTTTATCAGCAAAGAGAAAATACGTTAAAACGCAAGCCAGGCGGCTGAAAATGTGATACTGTACGATCAAATCACACGCAGTTCTGGTTTTATCGGTTCCGCTCCCGTCATTTCGATGTCAAGAATGCAAATAAAAGATTGATTGTCGACAAAATCCCGTGATCGTGAAGCCTGACCATCATATAAGCGCTGCTTCGAGCTAATGTTGCTCAAAAACCATTTGAATAATGCTCGATCCAAAATGACGCTCGATTTATGGGAGCCACAGGATTTCACGCAAAAAAAAAGATCTTCCAGAACCAAATTTCTATCTGCGAATCGTTCTAATCAGCTCAGTTCTAAAGAAAACGATAACTGGGGATGGAAAATAGACCACTTACATACAACTACCTCAAGCGAAAATTGTTGTGGTCAAATCGCGGTTTGACGGCCAAGAAGGTTTTACTGTCCTTGGTTCGCTTCGCATGGGATCATCTACTATAAGTTCTTCTATGGCAAAACTCTTGGACGTGTACTATCAACAATAGGATCATCTGAACAGGCAATCTTCTAGAAGTGGCTAGCTTTAGCCTGTAGGAAAGGAACTGTATTCCATCAGGTCAGGGCCAGGCCACACACATCGATAGTGATATGCCAGTAGCTGTCCTCATACATTAGGCTTTTTTTTACGAGTGCAGGTGAAAATCTTTTAAGGACACTATGTGGATCGTAAGCGCATGTTCATCGTAGTGTGAGATTTCTACTCGCTAAAAACACCACCCTTCGAAACGAATTTAAACTAAGTCATTCCACTTATCTGGGAATACATATTCCGTTCTCGATATAATCGCATTTGACTGGCGACATTCCAACGAACATTCGAATTCGAATCGCGCGAAGTCTAGAGGTTTTGTCCCCTGAAGACGGCGCAATACATATTCTTCGTCGAGTAATTGAAAAGCAGTGCTGTTTACTTGGTTTTCAAGTCGACGTTTATGTTTCCCTGCGAATTTTTTCATTTTCTTCGTTTCCAATATACCATGGTGCATTAACGACAGCTCGTAGCGCCTTATTTTGAAACGTCTGTATGACGTTAGAACTACTTTTCTTGGTGCAAACCCCAGAGTTGTATACCATACGTCCAAACTGGTCTTAGTAGTTGATTGTATAGAAGCAGATTGTTTTCAATACTGAGCTTAGAATACTTACTAGAATACTCCTAGTAACCAGTACATTTCTTTTTATTTACATTCAAGCTCGTTACGTTTTTTCTATGGACAGATTTAGTGTCTGCCGTGGCGCAGAGGGTAGTGTGCTGGCATCTGACGCCGATGACACGGGATCGATTCCCGACAACAGCCATGTCATCGAACGTAATTTTCACAGTGCTTCTCCTCAGCCCCCCGTAGTATAATTGTCAAGAAAAGCTTCTCGAATTTCGCTGTTCGGAATCGGCAATAAACTGTGGGTCCCTTTCACCTAAATTTACACACAACATGGGTGATTAAGAGAAGCTCGGCTTTGGTCCTTCATGGACTCTAACCCAACATATGTACAAGTGCTATTCGCCAAGTTGTTGTCCAGTCATTTACACGGTCAAGCGCTCGTTGCAGTTTTATTGTTGATTCCCTAATCGATTTGCCCGTTGCAAGATTACGTACGTATGGTCGGTGAATGTAGCTAGTATTAAATCTCGCGTTTGCGGTATATCGCGAGTGTGAAGTAAAGGGTGTTTTTTTAGAGGTATAGAACTTTGAAATGGAATAAAACAAAGATCATTCTTTTAAATTGACATGAAATGTTCTTTATTCGAAAGATAATCTTCTGGCATTATAATTTAAATATGATTTCTGGCATATGACCGCCACGGTTGACTCGGACGTAGTCTAATCTGGAAGTCCAGTTTTCGATGACTTTTTCCAACATTTGTGGCCGTATATATGTATATACCACTGGGGGTGGCCGTGGTGCAGTGGTTAACATCATCGACCGCCGAGCGGAAGGTCTATAGTTCAAATTCGATTCATAGCCAAGAAAAAGTAATTCCTATACGGACAAAAAGTATGGAACGCAAGTATTTGAATGGAAAGTGACCAGACGTACTGATGCAGGCATAACACTCACAGCATATGGTCAACTGAAATGTATCCTCTGCATATGCAATATTAAAGTGCTCGAACGAATTAGTACGGACTATAACCAACTCGGAATTTGGTCGGCTCTCGTCCTATCTAGGATAACCACCCCTGGAAGTAGTTAACGTACATCAACGACCCAAACCACTGCACTCCGTTCAGGTTGTGTGTCTATAGGTACATCATAAGAGAATATATAAATAAAAACTCTTGAACTTGTGCGAGTTCCTAAAAAAAAAATAAAATAACGCGGTCCTTGAAGTGGTCAATCGTTTCGGGCTTATCGGCGTAGAATGGCGACTTCACATATCCCTACAGAAAATAGTCAAGCGGCGTTAAATCGCACGATCTTGGAGGGTGCGTAACGTGAAACTACCGGTTACCAAACGTTTCTTTGAATAAATCAATGGTGGCACGAGCTTGTCTTGTTGCAACCACAGCTCCTCCGTGGTTGTTCATTTAATGAACGAAAAAGTCAGTAATCATAGCTCGATAGCGGTCACCATTGACTGTAACGTTCTGGTCAGTATCGTTTTTAATGAAGTACGGACCGATTGTTCCACCAACCCAACATACACTTGAGGATTATCATCGCTCCAAATAGGGCAGTTTTTTTTTTATTGACGTAGGTACCCAATCAGCCAAAAGTGAGCTTCACCACTAAACAAAATTCGCTTATGAAAATTGGGATCAATGGCAATCTTGTTTTGAGCCCATTCACCGAATCTACGCCTTGCTAGGTGATCCTGCGGCTGCACGAGTTGGATTTTGTAAGCACGAAAACCAAGATTTTTCCGCAAAATCTTCCTTAAAGTGGATGGACACATATCCAATTCCTGTGCACGATGGCGGAAAGACTGATTCGGGTCTTCCTCTACGTTACGCCCTACAGCAGCAATGACTTTTTTCTGTACGCACTGTACGACGTCTACGTGGATGCGTATTATCATTTAGAGAAAACGTGGTGCAAAAATGTTCCATAGTTAATCGAATTGATTGTTGTGATGGACGATTATGTTGACCATAAAATGGACGTAGTGCGCGATAGGTATTTTGAACAGAACCATGATTTTCAAAATAAATTTGGAATCGTTGTTCAGGCGTCGGTCTATTCATGTTGAAATGCCAAACCAAACTAAAAATAAATTACTTGACATCTGACAATATGGCCGCCAGTTAAAATAGTGTTGCCAACTTAAAGTTCTATACCTCTAAAAAAAAAAAAAAAAAAAAAAAAACATACACAGGACTGAGGGCGCAGTGGTTAGTGTGTTGGACTCTGGCGCACGATGAGCGGATCCCGATAACACCAACGCCATCAAATGTTTATTTCGCGACGTTCCTCCTCGGCGGGGTACTGGCAAAACCCCCCGTAGTAAACTTGCCATGAAAAAGCTTCTCGACTCACGCCGTTCGGAATCGGCATTAAACTGTAGGTCCCTTTCACCTGTGCGAAAAATAAACACACACAACATGGGTGATTGAGAGAAGCTTGGCTCTGGTCCTTCATGGGTTGTCACGCCACCAAAGAAGAAGATATACAGGACTGGGCTGAGTACACTTCCCTGAGGAACGCCAGCCGAAATTACTGCCGGAGTACGCACTTCCGTATTTAACGCGAAGTAGTATATTCGCAAGATATGTAATTAAAATATTGGATAGCTTCTCTGCTAAGGTTTGTCTTAGTTTAGACATCAAGTCTTCGTGCCACACTTTGTCAAAGGCTTGAGACATTGAGGCACGTAAAGGAGTACTCTCGAGCGTTTGTGTTCGAGTACTTTTTCTATTACATCAGTTATTCGCTTCACCTGGTCAATTGTTAAATGCTTGCTTCTGAAACCAAACTGATGATCTGGTAAGAGACGCTTTTTTCAATTATCGGTTTCGAACAGCAACAGTGAAATCGGACAATACGATTTCTTGTCTTCTTCATTATAACTTCTACGACCTTCCACTGGCTCGGCCCCTATTCTAACAGGAGTTTTAGTAAAGCCTTCCTTGGTAGAGCCTTGAGAACATCTCCTGTAATTAGATCATAGCCAGGAACCTTGTTTGCTTTAAGCGATTCAACAATAGCCTTTAGTTCAGCGAATATCCCTCAAGATATTCAGCCAAAACTTCTTCCTTTTCTTTAGCTCCCTTCGCCCATTCATTTAGAATTTCTCCTATTGGGTTGCTTGAATTTTGGGCTTTTTGAGACCTTTGACAGTTTTCCGTAGAGATTAGTTTGATTCTCCTTTCCTCCCGTTAAATTTTCTAGATACGAGTCTAGAATCTCTGATCGATTTTTCGAGTACATTGCATAATCGATTTGGATGACTTTTATGCTGCGGCGCTCGACTTTGTTGCCAACGTTTATGCGCTTTCCGCTTCTCCTTAACTAGATCTCTAATTTAAGGTGGATAGTTTACTGCGAAATTAGCCGGCACTCTTTTTTGGTAGGGAGTGTTATTCCATTCTGCATACTGTAAAACTTGACCGAAACGGCCGACTTCGACTTTTATCGGTTTTCCAATAAGGACTTGACAACTTTTTTTTTTAAATAAAACGCAAATCATTTGGAGATATTTCAAAAACTTCATTATCGGCTGAAAGTACAATCAAAACATTTAGGAATGGAACTCAACTTCGTTCATATGGCCATCGCGGGCATGTTTGCAGCGGTCGATTCGTTGGACCCAATTTTCGATGACTGGCCACACATTTCGGCCGAAACGGCCGCTATTTCGCGTGCGATGTTGGCTCTGAGCTCTTCCAACGTCGTCGGCTTGTTGGCATAAACCAATGACTTAACGTAGCTCCAAAGAAAAAAGTCTAGCGGCGGTAAATCGCACGAACGAGGCGGCCAATCGACTGGCCCATTTCTTGAGATAACACGCTCATCAAATGTACTCTTCAATAAATCGATTGTAGCGTGTGCTGTGTAGCTTGTGGCACCATCCTGTTGAAACCACATGTCGTCCAAGTCCATATCTTCCGATTCGGGCCAAAAATAATCGGTAATTATGGCGCGATAACGCTGGCCATTCACAGTAACGTGACGATCGTTATCGTCGACGAAAAAATATGGCCCAATAACGCCGCCGGCATGCAAACCGTACCAAACAGTTATTTTTTGTGTATGAAGTGGTGATTCATGAAGCACATGTGGATTTTCTCCCGACCAATAACGCATATTTTGCTTATTGACGGAACCCATCGAGCCAAAAATAAGCTTCGTCACTGAAGATGATTTTGCGATGGCGCATCTTCTCCAGAGCCCAATCGGAGAACGTACGTCGCTTCAAATGGCCCATCGGCTTCAGTTCTTGAGTAAGCTTGATCTTGTATGAGTGTAAACCAAGATCCTTACGCCATAATGTGGTCTGAGCGATGCCCAATTCTTCAAAACACCGTGGAATTGACTAATTTAGATCGTTTGCTACAGACGCAGGGATAATTGGAGTTAACGCTTTTAAAGTTGCGGTCACCGACTCCAAATTTCGGTAGAAAATTTTTATAATTTTCAGAGCAGACGTTGCTCGTTCGTGTACTTTACCATGATGAAAATGTTGAGTTTACTGAATAAATTGACAATGACAGTTGGATGATTAGTGAAAGGGTGCGTTCACAAATTGTATTCAAAGTTGTCAATTCCCTATTGGAAAACCCTTTAGTTCATAAGGTGTTCTTAGTGGTACTCTGAGTTGAGTACCTTCTTCAACCTCATTCTTAAAACCTTCCCAGTGTGTTCTCTTATTAGTAAGCCCAGGTGGGCCAGGCTTTTTTATATGAGTATCACTCGTCGTTAATGTAATAGGTGAGTGGTCTGAGAAAGGGTCAGAGCTTTCTTCGACTTTGATGTGCTATCAGAAATACCCTTAGCAATAAAGAAATCGTTAAGATCAGGTATTTTTGCGAGATCTGTCGGCCGATTCGTCGGCTTTTGCCTCTCTTTATCTTGAACCCCAACACTTCTATATAGCGTTAGAGTCACCACCAATAAGAAGTTTGGTACCAAGGGAGATAAATTACCTCATTGGTCTATTCTCTTCGAATATGCAGCGCGGTGTGCAGTATATTGATGAGATACTGATACAACAATCGTTGTTTTTAACGCGGACTGTACTTATCTGCATTGTCCCGAGCTCTTCCTTTATTTCCGGAGAATGTTCGATACAATCTTGGTAGCAAGTGATTACCACAGGTTCATATCGATGTCGAACGATTTGTTGATAACAAATTCGCCTCAAGAGAGGCCTGTGAAAAACGACAGTCCCAAGAACGAGGGCGTCTCTGATAGAGTCATAATAGAATTATTCTCAAAATGACAATAAGATATCGAACAAAACGACGTACATTTGACCTTAATCGAGCCGTTCTTACTATGCTAAATAAAGGGTTCAATTTCATGCAAAAATAATGGATTACTTTTTACTACACGTGCTACTAGCATTTATTTGCTTTCTGGTCCTAGTCCTACAACACTCCACCTGAAACAACTGCGTAATATGATTTACTCGTTATTCCTGTTTGAAAATTTCTCTTTATTACCATCGCAGCATCGGATTTCACAACATCCCTTCTGAGCATGTCATTGCCCTTCAAGTCCATTGAATAAAAATGTTCAACAAATCCTTTGCCAACAATTTACATTACACTACTCGTCTGAATCGGGGAGGAAAGCTATCCACTCAACAACATTCGCGAAAGCATTGTTCTGCTCTCATGATTCATAGCTATAAAGCACAGCATACCTAAGAAGGCGAAAGAGGAGGAAAGAACTCAAAAGGCATTCCTGTGAGCACAGCATAGGGAGGTGGCTGTGAATGAGTAAAGATCCTGTTTTGTTCGCTTATTGTTTCGTCATCTCTTTCGAGCGTTGACTTGATTTGTGGAATGTATCTGTTACAGGCGATTGTATATGTAGTCTGCTTGTTTAAAAGATTTTCATCCGTCCATTTCGTAAGCTCTTTATTTTTAGGCGATTCTAAACGACCTTCGACCCCCAATCACATTCCAATTTAGACTTATCGTCGTTTTGCCCATTTTAACTTTCAATTATTCCATTTCTTTCATGTTACTCATCTATCGAAGCGCCTCTTATCGCTAATATTCTATTTAATTTTCGAAATCGCCTTACTACACAGGGCTGTTGTATACAATTTCATAATAACATTCTTCCCGATTGCATTCTCCCCTCGAGTGATGACCAGATTATCGCGCATTCTCGAATACAAGCTAACAACAGGCTTCCTCATGCCAACGTGTCAGAGCTAAAGAATTCACTAGGCCTTACGAAGACCCAGTCGACATTAGCAACTATTACGTACGAAATCTCGAATGCTGGTGCACCGACGAAAGTGCATTGAAGCGGCAAGTTCTTGAGAATGAATAGCAATCTATGTACGTATAGGGGGTGTTCTCCGCTCTTTTAAACTCATATATCATATCTAATTGTGCGATTCTCGCTGTCCTGTTTATCTCTTACATAGGCAATAGGCTAATAGACGAAGATAGATAAGTGGATCTCCCATCATGTTCATCCAGAAAAGAATATGCGTATCGTGTGTGCGATATTCGTTAAGCGTCAACATGTGTCCAGTATAAGTAGATCTAACTAACTTACTACCAGTTGATGAAGATGATGGACATCCTGGGCAGCAAGCAGCAATGAAAAGGAGAAAAAAAAGGTTAATTATTGTAGGCAGCAGCGACTATTTAGATGAATACGGATGGGGGGTCCAATGCAGACATAACAATCATCTGCGACTGTTTATCCGTGCTGCGTGCGTGCCTGTTGAGAGAAATTCTTTCATTTCAAACAACATTCGACCGATAGATGAGTATGAATACGATCGTACGTAGGACGATTGATTTGTTTAAATTGACTTCATGGAGCGAGATGATGACTTGACCAATAGTCGCTCGACACAGGCTCCATGTTGGGCTGTTGATTAATACGAGCACATTGGATACCACCAACATGCATATAAAGTAAACAGAACAGTGGGTGCAAAGGCCTGGTATTTAATCTCAAATGACCGAAGCCGCTTGCTATGCTTTAGTTCCGGATATTGTTATCGAAATGAAACGAGGGCATTGCATACGATACATAGCTCGGATTGTTATATCTATTTGTTTTATTAACAATGTTGTAGGCAGAATGGGGCGACAATTGATCCCAAATCTTATCACGTAAGCCTACGCGACGAAGACCTAATTAAAAATTCCACACCGACTATGCAAAACTACAGTGCTGGCACGCTAAAAAAAAAAGAGAATGATTTCAAATTAAATTTAGAAGTAAACTATTCAGAATTACCTAATATTTAGTTGGGTACCCCTTTTGGGTAATTACGGCAGAACATCTTTTGTTCATGGAAGACACGAGTCGTGCGCACTCTTCCTTTGGTATTTTGTACCATTCTTGGTAGATGAGGCCCCACAATTCATCTACATGTCTTGGTTTTATAGCCATGACTTACTTACTTACTTAACGGGCGCTACAGTTCGGGGTGAACCTGGGCCTCAACCAACATGCCTCTCCACCTAGCACAATCTTTCGCTAGTGTTTTCCAATGCCGCACGCCCAGTTGGTTGTGGTCCCCTTCCACCTGTGCGCGCCACCTCAGGTGCGGACGTCCTCTATTTCTTCGTCCCTCGGGGTTGGATTCAAAGACTCTACGGGCTGGAGCTGTGGTGTCCATTCGCTCTACATGGCCTAGCCATCTTAGGCGTTGGATCCGTAGACGCCTGACCAGACTCATGTCGCTGTACAACCCGTACAGTTCGTGATTGAATCTTCTCCTCCAACCCTCCTCTGTGTTTATGGGACCGAAAATCGAACGCAGAATCTTTCTCTCGAAACGACCAAGGATTTCCTCATCCGCTTTAGATAAAGTCCATGACACGCCTCTTAATAATAGCCCACAAATTTTCGATTGGGCTCAGATCTGGGCTCTGAGGAGGCCAATCCATCACCGACATCTGGTGTTGTTCAAACCACTCTTTCACACGCCTGGCCTTATGACAAGGCGCATTGTCCTGCTGGAAAACTGCTTGCCTGTACGCTGAAAGTGGTAAATCGTCTAGATATGGTATGAGGGCTTCCGACAACAAATCCTTGTACGCTAACCCTTTTGTCGAAAATGCGTGCTTTTGGGATCGATGAGTCTCTCTTTCAATGGATTAGAAGCTACCTTTCGAATCGTTCAATTCAAGTTGTTTTGGACGGATTCAAGTCTGATACTCACTTTGTAAATGCCGGTGTTCCCCAGGGCTCCGTTTTGTCTCCGACACTCTTTCTTATTTTTATAAATGATCTCTTGTCTGTTACTTCTAATCCAATTCACTCCTTCGCTGACGACAGTACCCTCAGCTTCTCATATTCGTTCACCAGATTACGACCCTGCACTTCGGTTGTAGATAATGAGCGGCAGCGTATGTTAAGCTCATTAAATTCCGATATCGATAGCATCATCCAATGGGGTAAAAACAATAGAGTGAAATTTAATGCTTCCAAAACACAATGCTGTCTCTTGTCGTTAAAGCGTATAAATAACCCGCAGCCATTATCCATGAATGGCACTTGCATCTCAGAAACTGAAAAAGCTTTCCATCCTGGGTATGGGTGTTGCTCACAATCTTAATTGGAGCGACCATATATTCAGTGTCGCCAAGAATGCTGCGAAATGCCTAGGATTCTTATACAGATGCAAGAAATATTTCTCACCCTTAGATCTGGCTACAATCTATAAGGCGTTCATTCGCCCCAAATTAGAGTTTAACGCTCATGTCTGGTCCGGTGCTTCCAAGACCTCACTGCACCTACTAGACAGAATACAAAAACGAGCCATAAAACTGATAGGTGACTCCAGCATTACCAAAACATTAGACTCGCTGGAACACCGCAGGAATGATACCTGCCTCTGCCTGTTTTATCGTTACTACCACCAAAAATGCTCTGATGAAATAGCCAGTTGCATTCCGCCCCTTCAACATTTCTCCCGCAATACACGTCTCTCTAGGAATGCTCACCAATATACTCTGAAGCCCGCTTTCGGACGTACTGTCAAATATAGAGAATCTTTCATTAACCGAACCACACGAATCTGGAACTCCCTGCCGGATTCGGTTTTCCCCCCTCAATGCAACATGCAAGCATTTAAGATCAATGTCCATCTGCATCTCCTCTATTCCTCTTCCTCTCTATCTTCTGCCCGCACTGTGTCGCCGACATAATAAGGTTATTAGACCTTGAGTGCGCGCAAATTACTAAAAAAAAAAAAAAAAAACGCATCTAATTTGCCTTTTATAAGGACCAGAGGACCAACACCATGAGTGCTAAAACAGCCCCATGCCATTACGCTACCTCCACCAAACTTCGCCGTCTTTTTGGTATACCGGGGGTCAAGTTGTTTGTTTGGTGGCCTTCGTACAAAAGTTCTTCCATCAGAACCAAAGAGATTTAACTTCGATTAATCGCTCCATATGACAGAATTCCAGAAAGATGAGGAAGAATTAAGATGGCCTTTTGCGAATTTAATTCTTTTCTTCCTATTACCATCTGTTAGCTTCGGTTTCTTTAGGCTCTGGCATCCTCGAAGATTATTTTCCAATAGCCGTTGTCGCACTGTCCTGGCCGAGATGTTAACGCCATATTCTTCCTCCATGCGTGCTCGAATTTCGGACGAAGTGGTAAAAGGATCTTTGAGAGCATACCTAATTATAATTGAGTCTTCCCTTTTGCTGGTTTTTCTAGGCCTGCATCGCCTTTTATTCTCAAATGTACCGAAGTGTTGATAGTGTTTTAAAGGGTTTTGCACTTTCTTTCGCGAACAATTTATATTTCGTGCAATTTGGCTGATGCTTTGTTCCTTTTGGAACATTTGCCATATTAGCCTTCTCACTTCTGCCGCAGAACTCTTATCACGTCCGATAGTTACATATAAATGCACTTAATCACTTGAATAAATTACTTTACAACTCGCCACAACAATAAAATGGAAAACAAATAAGAGTTTCAAATAAAACGCAACCGAACGCTTGGGTGTGCTTATTAAAATGTCAGAGCAAAACGGACGTTATTTTGAAAAATGTTACTTATAAAGCAAAGCCTACTAAAATTTCAAGATTTGAAATTTTTACAAAATTATTAAAAATATGTTTTTTTAAAATATATGGTAAATAATAGTTAGTAAATATGTTGTATTTTAAAATAAGGCACAGGTTTAATCTCTCATGGGGGTGTGCTAATTAGCGTGCCAGCACTGTACATGCGAGTACATCCAGAACTGTGGACCAAAAATATCCCATGTTTGCTCACACGTGTAAACAGATTCTATATTTCTGTTTGCAACGGAAATTGAAGTTATAAATTCCCATGGAATTTGCATTAAGCAGATTATTCTAAAGATAGAATTACTTGCAGGTAGTTGTTGATAGGAGTGCGTTCGATAAGATCCGTACGGTTCACTGTCTGATTGCATCAATCATAAATGTACAAGAGAGTCGCCTTAACGACGACTGACTGCGGGACAGAGTCCCATTCATCAGTTGTAATTTATTTCTTCAATTTTGAATGAAGACGTTTTGTCCGCTATCAATGTTCTTGTTTTGATTTATGTTCAGGCGATCCTATAGAATGCATGTCGGCTTATAAACACACCAAAGTGAATAAATTGGAAATAATTAAAATAAATGCTTGGAGAGCACTAGGTTAGGGGAATATTCCTCGGTCAAATGTAGTGACAAATCTTGTGAAGCTTAAATCGATGGGCACGACTGTTTTGTGCAGAAACGAATATCAGAAACATAGAGGCAGCATGGCAGGTGATTTATTAGCGACACGTTTCATGCGCAACCTGTTTATATTTATAGTTACAGAGGCGAAAGGAGAACTCATCGCCATCACCTTCGAACTTGTTTTCACATTTATTCAGCAGTATCCTCCTGCTGTTTTGATGAAACCTAAATTTACCCGAAACCTACTTTATTGAGGCGCCTACAGCTTGCTATATTCACACTTCATCTACCTGTCGTTTGTCGGGCGTTTACACCTGCATTTATAATACTCAATTATGTAGACACCCATCGGCTCTTCTCCTGTTTCAACAAACAAATCTCCAAATTAGTTGCATTAATTACAAGAGTACATTACACCTAGTGAGAACCTACTGATTTCACACCTTAATTGTGAACCTTATATCAGCATGACAGGCGCTATTAACATCGACATGAATAGTTCCATAAGTATTTCAAATACACGCCTTGGATCACATTAACCACGGCGGAGTGTTTATTGTTTTCAGAGACGACCTGGTTTGGTTTCTTATCTCTAATAGGTTGCTATGCGGTTTTGGTTATCTAGTTTTCTGTGTGTTCATCACACCATTCGATATAGACAAATCAGAGTTTAAATAAACTTCGAGCGTTCAAGAGCTCGGATTCTTGACAGGCATTATACCGACTTACAATAAACATGTGTCAAACGCGAGACTTGGAAATTTCTATAACGAAATGTGCCCTCAGGCGCTTGGACGTTCATGCAACAAAAAAAAAAAAAACTTCCTACATATCATACGTACATACATATGTCGGAGTCTACACGAGGGCTTTCTTTTTGCGCCTTTTTCTTTTGAACCTACGTTCCAATTTGAGGACGCGTCCACACGGAGCTTTTCTGCGCGTGCCTGTTTCTTGACATTTCGCTTCACATTTCAATTTCGTTAGCCTGTGGTGATGTTTGAAAAGTATGAATGGTATCCAAACGTACACTTCCAAGTCAGAAACAGGAGTGAAGCGACATCGACAAAGAAAAGGAGATAAGGAAACGGCAAAAAAAACCACGAAGTAGCTACCCGCGCGTGACTGTGCCAATGTATTTCTGTTTCACTTACCCTCTCTTTTACACTTATTTTAGCCCTCGTCAGATAGCCCTCGTGTAGGCTCCGACTATCTATATGTAAGTACATATGTAAATGTGTAGCGCGTTTGTTCCTTGATGTTGAAATCAAATAAGTCTGTGCGTAACGTGCAAATTTCTTTCTTGAAGAAAACATTTATTAAACAAATGAGAAGCATTGTCAGCTGTCAAAAAGCACGACCGAGAAGCCACCGGCTCTACTCTGGCGTTGAGCTCGAGCTTACGATATTTACAATATTTCCCGAAGCAACGTCTGGGGTCGCATTCCGTATTACTCCGTATAAACTCATTGTTCCTACCCAAAGCGGGAGCGTTCAAGCGCCACATTGTGAAAGGGCCATTAAATTCATCACCCTATTGACCCATGTCTAGTACTCAAAAAAGAGGGAAGTCGTCTCTTCTCTCCAACGTTAATGCTTGCTTACTTACTTACATAGCGGGCGCTATAGTTCGGAATGAACTTGAGTCTCAACGAACATGCCTAGCACGATCTTTCGCTAGTCTTTTCCAGTGCCGCACGCCCAGTTGGTTGAGGTCCCTTTTCACCTGTGCGGCCGTCCTCCATTTCTTCGTACCTCGGGGTTGGAATCAAAAACTCTACGGGCTGGAGCTGTGGTGTCCATTCGCTGTACGTGGCCTAGCCATCTTAGGCGTTGGATCCGTAGACGCCTGACTAGACTCGTGTCGCTGTACAACCCGTACAGTTCGTGATTGAATCTTCTCCTCCAACTCCCATCTGTGTTTATAGGACCGAAAATCGCACGCAAAATCTTTCTCTCGAAACCACCAAGGATTTCTTCATCCGCTTTAGAAAAAGTCCATGTTTCTGCGCTGTACAACAGGACCGGGATGATTAAGGTCTTATACATATGTATAAGGTCGACTTGATCGTACGAGAGCGGGCTCTATTGCACAAGTGCCTTCTAAGCTCAAAGTACCAGCGGTTGGCAAGAGTAGTTCTGCGCTTGATTTCGAAACTGGTGCCGTTGTTCCAGGCCACTGCGGAGCCCAGGTATATGAAGTCCTTAACTACCTCAAACGTATATCTGTCAATATGCACGTTCTGGCCAAGACGTCGATGGTAAATGTCCTTTTTAGTCTTGCCCTCATTAACCGCCAAACCAATTTTCGCCGCCTCCATCTCAATACTCGCAAACGCCTCATTGACATCTTGCTGTGGTCTACCAATTATGTCAATGTCGTCGGCGTATGCAAGGAGTTGCGAGGATTTAAAATAGATTGTGACTCTTGTGTTGGCCTGTGATTTTTCGCACAATCATTTCTAATACGATGTTGATGTCCTTTTTTGACATTAAAACTATCGGTCAGGTCGAGCGTTCTCCAGAGTCATCCTGCAAAGTCTGACCGACCTTAGCAGGAATGTCAAAAGTCGACGTGGCGTTATATAGCTCGTCTCTAATTACGCTATCGTATGCGGTGGGTGTCGACTTAAAATTCATTGGTTTTCTCCAGGATCTGCAGTAGTGTAAAGATTTGGTCGATAGTGGACTTCCCTGGCCAGAAGCCACACTAATAAGGACCGAACCGCTTCAGGCGTTCACACAAAACGGCCGCGAAGATCTTGTATGCGACATTAAGACTTATTCTTCGGTAGTTAGCGCAGTGGTTAGTGTGTTGGACTCTGGCGCACGATGAGCGAGTTCAAATCCCGACACCAACGCCATTGAATGTTTATTTCACGGCGTCCCTGCTCGGCGGGGTACTGGAAAAACCCCCCGTAGTATACTTGCCAAGAAAAAGTTTCTCGACTCTAGCCGTTCGGAATCGGCATTAGACTGTAGGTCCTTTTCACCTGTGCCGAAAATAAATCACACACATTATGGGTGATTGAGAGAAGCTTGGCTCTGGCCCTTCATGTGCTGTAACGCCACCAAAGCAAATGAAGCCAGTTGGCGCAGTCAAATGGGTCTCCTTTTTTCAGGATCGGGTAAACAATGCTGAGACTCCATTCCTCGGGCATGCTTTCCTCTGACTATATCTTACAGATGAGCCAGTGCATGCTCCTAACCAGCCCACCCCCAGTTGCTTTGAAGATCTCAGCAGACAAGTCCATCTGCGTCTATTCGACTTGAGTTTCTTCATGGCAACCTCAACTTCGTCGAGGCCAGGGGGACGGAATTCTCTGCGATCTTCGTCATTAAGAAATGCATCATTCTGCCTGACGGCGGAATGTTGGCTGTCATCGCCGTTATACAGTCTGCAGAAGTGGTTTTCCCAAATTCTCACCATCGACTGCGATTCTACTACTAGTTGTCCGTTCTCATCCTTACAGGCCTTCGTTCGGGCCTTGTAGCGTTGAGCCATTCGTTTTATCCATTGATAAAATCTTCGAACGTCATGTCTGCAGTACCTCAACAAGTTTTCAATCGCCCGCTTCTCGTGCTCTTTGTTTTTTCTCTTGAGAAGCTTATGTTCCTCCCTTCTTTTAAGCTCGTAGAGCTCACGAGCTTTTGTGTAGTGAGGCTTTGTATGCCTCCTGCTTTTCTGCATGAATCCTACACGCGTCATCGAGCCAGGTGGTGGAGCTTTAAGGCCAAGCACTTCTGTTGCTGTGTTCTTCAGGGCTTGTTTGCACAGGCTCCATTGTTGCTCTACTGACTAAGCCGAGAATTGAGGTGTTTCGGAGAGCTTAAGGGAGACGCGGTTGGCAAAGGCACTGGCGATTTCCGGCGACAGTAGCTTTCCGACGTCATAACTTGGTGTTCTTACTTTACTCCGCTGCGTTCGTGATATCCGTAGGCGCATCTTGGCTACTACAAGATAGTGGTCCGAGTCGATGTTCGCTTTTCGGAAAGTACGAACAATAGTGGAGGAGTGTCTGACGTCAATCGCGATGTGATCAATCTGGTTGGTGACTGATTCCAGGTGCCTTTGTGGATATCGAGGTGCGGAAAGCGTGTGCTAGCTAAAAGGAGATTTCGCCCCGTGGCGAGGTCGATCAGCCTATCTCCGTTATCGGATGTGGTGTCATGTAGGCTGTGTTTGCCGATGACCCCTTCAGAGATGCTTTCTTTACCTAGCTTAGCGTTAAAATCTCCTAGTATAATTCTGATGTCATTGCTGGGGCATTTGGCATATGTTCTATCTAGGAGATCGAAGAAATCATCTTTGATGGAGTCATCCTTGTCTTCCGTGGGGGCATGTACACATATGAGACTGGGCGGATATTACAGAATTATGCCTCCAACGTTAATGAAAGTGTCTTAAAAGTTGAAAAGCCTTTCCTTCACTCAGTCCTCTTCAAGAGTCAATTAAAGCCTATTCCCAGTTCAAATGTAATGATAATTGATATTCTAATTCACGAGCCGTGCTTGTTTGCATCTCTTTACTGATCAACCGAAAGAAAGAAAAAAAAAAAAAAAGAACAAAACAGCCGATTGCACAATAGCGCACATCGTCGTACTTGACAATAACAATTTATGCGGCGAATTCGTTGGTGACAGGCACAGTAGACGCCATTCGAATAGAAAACCTCATCCCAAAGCATTTAAACTGGTTTTCGTGTTTCCCACTCAAACACGTCGTCGTGTAATCGAATGCAATGATGCAGAAATGTAAACAACATCAAATAAATAATACGAAAAAGCACGATCTTCATTACATATAGTACGTATATGTGTACGCCTAGCCGGCCGGGTGTGTAGCAGAATGGCGTTTTAATTTGTTGATATTAAAAACGTATAGAAGCCGACACTTTACGGAGGTTTTCAAGCGCTAATTGCATGCTATAACTGACTGATTCGTATGGAGATGTAGGGTGTGCTTAGTGATTTGACCTTTGCAAGGCTGTTTGTTGGAGAGATTGATAAAAGACCGACGAGCAGTAATAGAGCGCTTGTTGTTGTCTCAGATAATACTAATTGAACGGAATTAGACTTGAAAAGAGTGAATGAATGAGTTGATTTGTGGCACTCCCAGAAGCAAATTTAGGCAAGAGTGATGTGATGGGTGCCTCAAATGTGCTTTTATTGAGCTACGAACAGCTAAGTGAGTCTAATAAGAAAGATTTGCAGATTATCGGTAGCAGTATCCGCTCTATATGCATGTCGGCCTCTGACATGTTTTACCTCCGTGCAACCAATCACCACAAAGCAAAGTGACAAAGTCATTAAGATTGGGATTTTGTTGCACGTACTCACAGCTCTTCCATTCAAACACGATTCACCAAAAGACTGTCTAGTTGAAAACTGACAAAGAGTTAATTACCTGTCATAAACCGATAGTGCGTTCCAGTTTTATGATGACAACTACGGCGCACAGAAGATTTATTATGGTCGTGACAGTTTATAATCCTCCTAATGGCACCACCAAAGATGAAAAGATAGTGAAGGTGATAATGAAGTTTTGCGGAAGATACTTCCGTTTACATGTGGCAATAAAATGCAACAACAAATAGCAGCAAGTGTCCTTTCCTTGAAAATTCATCTCCAATAATCCTTACACGCGGAAACTAATTTTCTCTCATAAAATACTCCTCTCTGTTGCGCTGACACATTTGCAAAGTTTGTTTAATTCCACAATTAGCGCCAGGCTGACAAGCCAATGTTGCCGAACCATAAACGAAACACATAATTCACGTTGTACGTGTGTTATCCACTTGCAGCCGGCGATCGGCAGTACACAAATGGCAAATATGAACAAAACCCAACGAGAGTGGCATGTAATTGCAAATAAACTTATCAAGAATCTCGACCATAAAAAGTATTTTCTTTTTTCCTCTCTTCTCTATTTGGAAAATGTTTTATTTATAGCCGGGGGGAGCATGAGCTCTGAGCACGATGACGTTGGTTAATGAACTTGTTGAATAACAAACTATACTCCTATGTGTATAGGAGTCCTTGACGTAACGATAGGATAGAAAGGATAAGTTAGGGATAATGGTCACCATAGGAATGGTATTCACAACTCCCCATAAGCAGGCAAAAAAGCTCATACAGTACACTACGTAACCATAGCTATTCACGTTGACACAACAAAAACAAAAAGCCAATATGAATCTCGGTCTGTTAGTATAAAGTACATTCTCTAAAGTGTCAGGAGGATTCTTTGAGTTTCCAAGTGAAAAGTGGAATCCGAAAGGACGAAACAAACTCAGCAACAATCTCTTGTAAGTCATCTATCTATCAAACCTTCTTTGATTCCTAATTAATGAACAAAACCTGTCCAAATAGTGTCTCAATTCGTTTCTTGCATATTGTTTGTGGGAACTGACATTTCCGTTCTACTTTGGTGGTGCAAAATAAATGATGTGCGTGACGTACTTGTTCTTTTTCATTTTGCATACTTGTCCTCATTGGCATGAATTTGTATAAAATAATTTGTCTTTGAAGCAGCGCGTTTCAGCGGTTGGCTAATTTCCTCTTTTCTGTCTAACACTGGGGCGAAGAAATTTTGATTCGTCTCTTGGGAATAGAATAGGGTAATCGGTTGTTCTTGTCAACGAGTTGATGTAGTTAGAGGTAATGGTCTTCTCATGTTTGGGATATTCTGCATTCTCGTCCTTTCTTTCGCACCACACTGTTTTTCGATGATTTGCATTGCGTGCGCGTTGTCGTATGCAGCTAAACCGCCGAGCAGAAAATTTGGCGCCCGCCACATACATAATTCGCATTTATTTTTATCTAATATGTTGTAAGTGCATTTTAATGTTGCCTGAAATGAAAACACCACACGCCCAAAAGCGAGCCCTAAACGACCCAGATTCAAGGCATTTCTACTGTGTACTCATCCAATCTCACCCCACTACTATGTACTATGGTCTGCTATGGCCCGCCAAAATTATTCCATTGGCTGCGTAACGTGAACAACAATTTCGTATTCGAGAATAAACTAAATCTTATTTGCATTGGTTTTCAGATTGAACATTCATTAGATAAAAAGAACAAAAAACAAAAAAACCAAATAGAATAGAATCAACTCGAGTCGAGAAATGACTCATCATCACATCGGTGTGAACAACAACGTAATCGTAAGGAATCGACGGGAATTCGATAAAAAGGAAATCAAATAACCTAAACTGTGAACTGTGTGAACAACATAAAGTACAAAAAGAAAAACATTTATATCGTACAAATGAAAAAGAAAAAAAGGAGATAAGAGGAGATATAGTAGAAAAGGAATGTTTTGCAGGAACACTGTGAGCAGTTGGAAATTCAAAAATTCTGCCACACAAGTTCGTTTGCATTATTTGTTGTTGTTAATCGAGAACAAAACACGGATGTGGTGACATTCAAACATCCATTCTATCTGTTTCTCTTTACCAAAGAAAGAAAAGACTCAGCGAGCAAAAGACTTTAGGGAAAAAAGTGATTTTTATCGTGTTTTTTTGTCCAACTTGTTTTAGTTAAGTTTTGTCTCGGTTTTGTTATTGGACAGACACAGTCTGATTAGATTTATAAAAAAACAAGTAAGAAAGGGGATTCAAAAATGTCTGGGATATTTCGAAGTTACACAAACAACGCGACGCCGATCAAAAGAACGACACTAAGTCCTTTTTGGTAAGCTTTTTATTTGTTTTGCTTTGCATGTTTGGAATGCTTGTTTTTACTTTTAAGACTTGTGTGACCTTTCAGAGGAGCATAGCACAACATCCTGACAAGGTCGTTTATTATTTTTCCTTTAAAGTTCTTTAGTTGAATTAATTGAAATGCTAATTTGTTTGAATCAAGTAACTACATATACTCTGCAATGTATCGGGTCATCTGATCAGATGATCATCCTGATAAGTCTCCACTTTGCATATACTTATGTAAAGGGTGTTTTATTTAGAGGTATAGAACTTTGGAATGGAATAAAAGAAAGACATTGACATGAAATTTATTTTGTTCAAAGATACGCTTCTGGCATTATAATTTAAATATGATTTCTGGCATACAACCCCCACGGCTGGATCGGACGTAGTCTATTCTGGAGGTCCAATTTTCTATGACTTTTTCCAAAATGTGTGGCCGCATATCGGCAATAACGTAGCAAATGTTGTTTTCCAAGTGGTCAATCGTTTCGGGCTTATCGGCGTATAATAGCGACTTCACATGTCCCCACGGAAAATAGTCAAGCGGCGTTAAATCGCACGATCTTTGAGGTCACCATTGACTGCAACGTTGTGGCTAGCATCGTTTTTAAAGAAGTACAGACTGACGTTTTTAAAGGAAAAGACCAACGAGTTTCGAATCGATACACACCATCTTTTTATCGATTTCAAAGCCGCATACGACAGCATTCATCGTGAAGCACTGTTTGGGGCGATGGCCGAATTCGGAATCCCGATAAAACTGATCCAGTTGTGTCGCGCCACGCTAAAAAATACGCGATGCACCGTGCAACTCGGTTCTAGGACCTCGGAACCATTCGAAACATGCACCGGATTTCGGCAAGGAGATGCGCTGTCATGTGACTTCTTCAACCTGGTGCTGGAGCAGATAGTGCGACGGGCAGGCGTCAACAGGGAAGGTACTATCTTCTACAAGTCCGTCCACCAAGATGTGGATGTAGTCCGGAAGGCAAGGATCCGTCGACTACACTGGCTCGGCCACATCGAGCGCATGGACATCAACGCTCCAGCTAAGAGGGTCTTCGACTCCGAGCCTCCTGGTTCGAGAAGAAGAGGAAGACCGAACCTCCGGTATAAAGACCAAGTAATCGCGGATGTAAGACATCTTGGTCTTGACAACTGGAAGTAGCGTGCCCGGGACCGTCAAGGATGGAAGGCAGCTATAGCTCAAGCTCAGATCCTCCATGGATCGCTGGCCTGATAAACCAAACAGACCGATTATTCCCCCAACCCATAAAGTAAAGTACAAACAGTCAGTTTTTGTGGCTGTAACGGTGTCTCAATATATAATTGAGGATTATTATCACTCCAAATACGGCAGTTTTGTTTATTGACGTATCCATTCAGCCAAAAGTGAGCTTAATCGCTAAACAAAATTCGCTTATGAAAACTGGGATCAATGGCAATCTTGTTTTGAGCCCATTCACCGAATCTACGCCTTGCTGAGTGATCCTGTGGCTTCAATTCTTGCACGAGTTGGATTTTATAAGCACGAAAACCAAGATCTTCCCGCAAAATCTTCCATAAAGTGAATGGAAACATTTAGAATTCCTGTGAACGATGGCGGATAGACTGATTCGGGTCTTCCTCTACGCTACGCTCTACAGCAGCAATGACTTCTTCTGTACGACGTCTCTGTGACTGATAGACTGATTCGGGTCTTCCTCTACGCTACGCTCTACAGCAGCAATGACTTCTTCTGTATGACGTCTCTGTGACTGATAGACTGATTCGGGTTTTCCTCTACGCTACGCTCTACAGCAGCAATGACTTCTTCTGTACGACGTCTCTGTCGATGCGTATTATCATTTAGAAAAAACGTGGTGCGAAAACGTTCCAATGTTAAGAACTACAAGGGCGGCTCAATAAGTCTTTAGAAAATAATAGTAAACCAATTTTTTTTCAACACAATCTCCTTTTAGTTCAATGCACTTCGACAGACGTCCCTTCAACTTTTTTAAATCTTCTGAAAAATATGACTATGGTAGTTCCTCAAAATAAGCATTTGTGTGACCGATGACCTCTTCATTCGACGAAAACCATTGTCCACTGAGCCATTTTTTAACTTCCCAGTGGGAAGTTATTGTAATGGGTCCGATTTTGCGAATTCCAAATTTTGACATATGTACATACATATCTTCTCCACGTTTCAAGGTCACCAGAATCCAAATGTGTGCATGAATGTATGTATGTATGTGCGCATGTGCGTATCGGAATTTTCGTCTCCATTATCTCGAGAACAAAAGATGATATTGACTCAAGATTGGGTTCATTACACGCGTAATTACGCGACTTAGGAATGAGTAAGTTTTCAGCAAAATCTGTCCGACACGCGGTGTTCCCAATCGGTTCCCCATCTAAGTACTGACCGCACCCGATGCTGGTTCATTGCGGTGGTCGGACGAGAACCGATACATTTCCCATTATTATCCTACCGCAGCTAACAGAAAGAGTTAATGACCTTAAAACACCTAAACAGATCTTCACAAATTGTAGCTAAGAACAATTTCGATCTTGTTAGCTCAAAGAAAAAAAAGCATCATAATCGGTCAATTCGTTCAGGAGTTAGGATGCCACGGACAGAAACACAGACACCTCGAACTTATAACATTTAATTTTTCACACGGGGAAGCTAGTCGTGTGAGCCTTGCGGGTCGTACCTAGACCACATTTTATAATATTGTAGCTATTCTGGTTGTCTTCTTCTTTTTCTTCTTCAGCGCAACAGTTCATGGCGAATTTGGGGTTCGTTTAAAAAAAAACTCTCCGACTGGCATTATTATTCACTATTAGGTTTTCTTTCCACTCCCCTTGGGTCTGGCTGAGGTTCAGTGGTAAACATCACCGACTGTCGAGTGGAAGGCTTGTAGTTCAAAGTCTGAAATACAATTCTTATGTATATGGAAAAATCGTGCAACACAGATTTTGATGGGGCAGTGATCAAAATACTGATGAAGGCACAACACTCACAGTATGTGGTCACTTCAAATCCATACTTTGTGTGTGTAGTTCTAATATAACACCATAATGGCATGGAACATCTGCTGAGAACTGCAACCAACGTGAAAATTCAGTTTAGTTCCTCTCGAATCCTATTCAGGACAACCATGCCTGGAGAGTAGTGAACGAACATCTACGGCCCAAACCACCTGCGCTCCGCCCAGGTTGTGTTACAAACATAATAAGAGTACGACTCTTGAACCTGTGCGACAAAAAAAAAAAAAAAAAAAAGACGCCATGGCGATGGGCACAGTCTATTCTTCTTCGATTTGCCTATTTTCTTTCACTCTGTTCCCTGAATAGGACTCTTCAATTGACCATGCTTTTCTGTAAACGTGGAAGCTTCACTTGAATGCTGTGTTCATCAAAAGTAGCAGTCAATGTTTCAAGCATGTACCATTATTCATAGATGTTCAATTTACAATACTGTCAATATACTTACTTACTACTTACTTACTTATCAGGCCTGCGATCCATGGAGGATCTGTGCCTGAGCTATAGCTGCCTTCCATCCTTGACAGTCCCGGGCACGCTGCTTCCAGTTGTCAAGACCAAGATGTCTTACATCCGCGATTACTTGGTCTTTATACCGGAGGTTCGTCTTCCTCTTCTTCTCGAACCAGGAGGCTCGGAGTCGAAGACCCTCTTAGCTGGAGCGTTGATGTCCATGCGCTCGATGTGGCCGAGCCAGTGTAGTCGACGGATCCTTGCCTTCCGGACTACATCCACATCTTGGTACAGCTCGTAGAGTTCGTGGCTGTGTCTTCTTCTCCATTCACCTTCCTCATAGACAGGACCAAATATCCGGCGCAGAATTTTTCTTTCGAAAGAACCCAAAATCAGATCCGCTGTCCTGCTTTCGGCTCCGTACAGCAAAAACGGCAGAGTGAGCGTTTTGTAAAGCATGACTTTGGTCTTTCGAGTGAGGAGTTTTGACCCCAGTTGTTTGGACAAGCCGAAGTAGCAGCGGTTGCCAAGGGCGATTCTATGCTGGATCTCCACTGTGGTGTCATTTGTGGAACTTACGTTTGCCCCGAGGTAGACAAACTCCTTAACTACCTCGAAATTGTAGCTGTCAATTGTTATATTTTGTCCTAGGTGGTGAGCGACGGATTGGTTTTTTGCTTGACAGCATATATTTCGTTTTATCCTCATTGATCTTAAGGCCAACTCGTGTCGCCTGTTCTTCAATCGCCGTGAATGCTTCCACAATGCCACGGCGAGAACACGCGATGATGTCGATATTATCCGCGTATCCTAGCAGCTGGATGGACTTGTAAAAGATAGTGCCTTCCCTGTTGACGCCTGCCCGTCGCACTATCTACTCCAGCACCAGGTTGAAGAAGTCACATGACAGCGCATCTCCTTGCCGAAATCCGGTGCATGTTTCGAATGGTTCCGAGGTCCTAGAACCGAGTTGCACGGTGCATCGCGTGTTCTTTAGCGTGGCGTGACACAACTGGATCAGTTTTACCGGGATCCCGAATTCGGCCATCGCCCCAAACAGTTCTTCACAATGAATGCTGTCGTATGCGGCTTTGAAATCGATGAAAAGATGGTGTGTACCGATTCGAAACTCGTTGGTCTTTTCCAGGATTTGTCGAAGTGTGAAAATTTGGTCTATAGTTGATTTGCCGGGCCGGAAGCCGCACTGGTAGCTGCCGATTAGTGCGGTGCAAAATGGTTTTAGACGTTCACACAATACGCTGGACAGGATCTTGTATGCGACATTGAGCAGGGATATACCTCTATAGTTCTTGCAAGAGGTAGGATCGCCTTTTTTGTGGATGGGGGATATAGAGCTGGTATTCCAGTCGTCGGGCATGCTTTCATCTTCCCAAATTCTGCAGATGATCTGGTGCATGCTCCCTACCAGAACATCGCCGCCAGCCTTGAAGAGGTCTGATGGCAAGCCATCTGAGCCTGCGGCCTTGTTGTTCTTCAGCTTCTGAATAGCTGTGCCGACTTCTTCGATGCTGGGTGGGAGGACTACTTCAGCAGCTGGAGTTGGGATTTCCTCGGTCCCTACCACTCTCTCTTGGTCATGCTCGTTAAGCAGCTGCTGCAAGTGCTGCTTAAATACATACATGGTTTCGGCTACTTCCTGAATAGCTGAGCGGCAATGCAGCCACATATTATTTGCATTTGTGTTCGACGTAGGCAATATAGGGAGTTCAAATTGGATCACAATTCACCTAACTTTGAATGACTGAATGCTCCTTATGATGTCTTTGGTACTTGGCAAAAATCTCAGCCTCTTCAGAAGCAATGAAGGACGTTATTGAGAATTTCTATGAAGTGATCACGTCAACATACGAGTACTCCGGATTGCATGCCAAATTTCGATGTAGGAATCCCACTATGGCTCCCTAGTTCTTCCCTCCCCGTTCATCTCATTCAAGATTACCAAAATATTTTTAATTCTCCGCTATAATGCATTGAATAATTCAATTAATATTCGTTTGCCATTAAATGATATCCAATTGCACGCAGACGGAACATTTTTTTTCTTGTTGTCTTCTTTAACTCTAGCTTCTTGCTACGTGACTTGTTGGTCAAAAGAAAAACAAATTGGATAACGGCTCACGCCCAGAAGAAACCACCAACTACCACCATTCAGTAACACCCGACAGCAAAAGAAAGTTTTCTTTTTTTTTTTCTTATTTGCCAATCGGTCGTCACCGCAGTGAATTCGCGTTCAGCCAGTCAACACTCCCAAGTATTAATTACAAAAAAAAATCCCAAAAGCCAATTTGAAAAGTTCATCCAACTCACATGTAATCGCCTAATACACAACGTTTTTCCGTCAACCATTACTGATAAATATTTAATTTTCGGGAACTCAATCGACTTCTTATCAAACGAGCCAACAAACTTCCAAAAACGGATCGAAACTAGGGAGCTATAGGACAACGGTCGCGTATAATGTGAACAACAAGTCGAACAAGCTCTTTTCATGACATTGTCAAATTGTGGAGTCTACACAACGCGGTATAGCAGCCGACATAGAGTGCTCTGATTGAAATGTTTACTTTAGTGCGATGGGCGTAAGGCATATATTGCTATTGCGAGTCCGGGGAAATAGTAAACTGATAGCTATCCCTTTACTCTTCTCTCTTTACATGGATTTTATTTGAAAGTTTAGTGTAAACTGTAAATAAACTCATCGTGCTCTTGGGTTAGTGTTGATATTTCATGTGTGCGTTTAGGTTTTTGGGGATAAGATTAGGTGGAGTTACGTGAGGAATCGGGCGTCGAGTGTCTTCTGAGGATTGACAATGAGAACGTTGTTTAGTGAGTTCAATTCTAGTCAAAGAGGAAGTTTGTGTGGCAAAAGGGTCATTTGTAGAAGGGTGTAGTCAGTCCAAGTCGCGATACATGTACTATTTGCCTTTCAGGTTGGTATTACCTTTTTTTTATTAACTTACTCTAATCGGTAAACCACTTCATTTCTCATCGGCTGAAAACGATTATCCGCTTAATAAATTTCACACCAAACGAAGACGTACAAGTTAATAGTTTCCTTAGAACTTTTCCGTAAACCCATATCTTTCCCGCAACAGGAAACCAATTAAACAAAGTAACCAATAGTCCTCATCAAAGCAATACCACCGATCCCTTTTGTTTATTTATTTTCCCAAAAAAGTCTCCAATGGCCAAAACACCCATTATAGGTGGTGTTGCATCTCCGTAAACACAACTCACCACGCAGCCTGTATTGACCGCGTATTGCGTTTTCCAGATGCAAATCAGATCTCTATCCGATCGACTCTAATTAATTCAACGAATTATTACCATAGGCGGAATGGGTGTTTTTCGAAACCCCTTCTCTCATTAGTCTGCCGCCCATTCGGGCATCGAATGCATACGTAAACGACCAGATGTTCGTCTTTGTAAGTTTTGCCGTGATAAATAGGTTTGAACGACAGACTTTTTTCCAATTGAAAGTACACACTTGGCTGCTGACCATTTTCTTAATTTTTTTGTTTTCAAATTTTTCATCTTTTTTGAAACAACAATGGACGTTTCTCTGAATTGATTTCGCTTGTTTCTTTGTTGTTTTCGGCTTTTCCTGGTCGGCCTTGTCGACAGATATACATTTTCGAAGCAGACGAGAAATGACGTTCCTAAGAAAAAATGTACAACGCGCCGAAAACGTTTTTGTTTTCTGTTCTTGTTCTATTTTTGAACAAATAAACGATTTGAAATGCTTATTCGTTGTGCTTTTAGCTGTATTTATGAGATAGAGAGAATATAGTCCTAACGAGACTCGATTTTGGGTTCAATACTTGATCGTTTTACAACCCTATTGGATGACTAACTAGTTGTTATTCGCCAAAAGCTTTTGCAACAGCCAACCAGACAACGCAGACAGTTCGACTCATGTGTTCTTGGAACAATAAACAAAACAATTTGTTGCCGACTCGAAGGACAGTTTTGTTTTCAACAACGAATGCCAGCAAAATACTCGTTTCGTACTTTGTTTTTGGTTTACAAGATTGAGAAAAAAGGAGATCATGATCACTGATGATCATAAAGCGTTTAATGGTTACCGAAAATTACTATATCATCGTCCAAGGGGAGGCGAGTGCATTCAAATGTTGAAATATGTATTTATAGAAAGCTGACGGGAGAGGGAGCGAGCAAACAGAGCAAAGAAGTTGATCGCGTTTAACATGGCAAACGCCAGCTTCGATCACTGTCCTTGCTCAATCCAAGTTGACACACAGCCTCGGCGGGTTTTGTTATTCGACGCAGACTCAGGAAAAAAGTCTTAAGCTTGAGGCGTACGCCTCATAACTATCCGCTTCAAGGCCAATCTCGGCAATATAAGCTTAATATGTGTCCACGCTGAGGGCGCAGTGGTTAGTGTGTTGGACTCTGGCGCACGATGAGCGAGTTCGGATCCCGATAACACCAACGCAATCGAATGTTTATTTCGCGGCGTCCCTCCTCGGCGGGGTACTGGCAAAACCCCCCGTAGTATACTTGCCGTGAAAAAGCTTCTCAACTCACGCCATTCGAAATCGGCATTAAACTGTAGGTCCCTTTCTCCTGTGTGAAAAATAAATCACACACAACATGGGTGATTGAGAGAAACTTGGCTCTGGTCCTTCATGGGCTGTAACGCTAACAAAAGAAAAAAAAAAAAAAAAAAGAATGTGTCCACGCTCCCACAGAAGAGAAAGATGACCGACATAAAGACGACATCTATGATCTCCTAGGCAGAACATATGCCCAATGTCCCAGCTATGACACCAAAATCGTACTAGTAGATTTCAATTCGAAGCTGAATAAGGAAGCTATCTTTGAACGAGTCGTAGGAAAGCATAGCCTACACAACACCACATCAGAAAACGGACTAAGGCTAGTGGACTTTATGGCGGGACATAATCTCGTAGTAGTAAGTACACGATTCTCACACGTCAACATCCATAAGGGAACCTGGCGGTCTGTCGACAATCAATCAAATTGATCACATTGCGATCGACGGCAGAAACTCCTCCAGCATCCTAGATGTCCGGACCTTTCGACGAGCCAACATCGACTCGGATCATTACCTTGTTGCAGCCAAGGCAAATTTCTCGGAATCAACGGAAACGAGTAAGAACACCAACATTTAACGTCGGAAAGCTGCAATCGCAGGAGACCGCCAGGATCTTCGCCGATCAAGCTCTCTCAAGTCCCGATGCAATCAGCACAAACCATAGAACAGCAATGGAGTCGTTGTCAGAACGCCATCGGAGAGGTCGCCTCAGATGTACTCGGTTTCAAACCACCACCTTCGAAAAGCCCCTGGTTTGATGACGAATGCAGACAGGCCCATGTAGAGAAACAGAATGAATACATAGCTACACTGCATCGACGGACGAGAGCTGCCCGCGAGCTCTATGAACAGAAAAGGAGAGAAGAGCATGCGCTTTTGAGAAGAAAAAAGAAAAAGCACGAGTAGCGCGAGATCGAGGAAATGGAGAGATGTTTTTGCAGGAACGACGTTCGAAAGTTTTACCAAAAAGTAAAACGAAATTGCCAAGGCTATAAAGCGAGAGCAGAAGCCTGCAGGGATGAGCACGGACAACTAATAGTGGAGTCACAGTCGATGCTGATATTGTTGAAGGACCACTTTTGCTGACTGTATAACGGCGATGATAGTCAAAATGCCGCCGTCAGGCAGAGCGAACCATTCACAATGGACGACGACGAAAGAGAATCCCGTCCACCCGACCTAGACGATCTTAAGACAGCGATATCGAAACTTAAGTCTTATAAAGCTGCTGGAGCAGACGGACTCGCCGCGGAACTGTTTGAAGCAGCTGGCGATGAGCTGGTTAGGAACATGCACCAACTCATCTGCAAGATATGGTCACGAGAATGCATGCCCGATGAATGGAATCTCAGCATCGTTTGCCCGGTCCATAAGGAAGGAGAACCCTATGACTGTGCCAATTACAGAGGAATAAGTCTCCTGAACATCGCGTACAAGATCCTCTCTGCCGTATTGTGTAAGCGCCTGAAGCCATTCGTGGAGAATCTGGTAGGTTCCTACGGCAGATCTTCGAGAAGACCCATGAATTCCAGGTCGACACGCACCATCCTTTTGTCGACTTTAAAGCCGCATATGACAGTGTTTATAGAGACGAGTTATATAGAGCCATGTCATGTTTTAACATTCCTGCCAAACTCGTCAGACTGTGCAGGATGACTATGGAGAATTTCTGCTGGTCCATTAAGGTCGGAGGTGAACTAACCGAGGCCTTCGATGTTAAAAAAGGTTTTAGGTAAAGGGTTTCTTTAACATCATACTTGAAAAATCGTGCGAGACTTTGCGGCCAATACAAGAGGTACGATCTACTTCAAGTCTACACAATTGCTTGCCTACGCAGATGACATTGACGTTATTGGACGGACAAAGCGAGACGTCAATGAGGCTTTCGCAAGCATTGAAACAGAAGCGGCTAAAGTGGGTTTAAGGGTAAATGGGGACAAAACCAAATATATGCTGTCATCAAAGAAAGACACACAACACCGATGTCTTGGTCAGTATGTCACTCTCGGCAGCTATATTTTTGAAGTATTCAAGGACTTGGTCTACTTTGGCTCGATAGTCACATGCAGCAACGACACCAGCTCTGAGATACAACACAGAATAACTCTTGCCAACAGCTGCTTCATTGGGCTCAATAGGCAACTGAATAGTAGAGCCCTCTCTCGAAAAACTAGGTATCTCTCTACAATACCTTAATCATTCTGGTCCTCCTCTACGGCGCTGAGGCTTGGACTTTATCAAAAGCGGATAAAGAGGCTCTTGGGCGTTTCGAGAGGAAAATGTTGCCGTGCAATCTTTGGTCCCGTTTGTGTAAACGGAGAGTGGAGGAGGAGATTCAACCAAGAACTGTACGGGCTGTACAGCGACATCGGCCTAGCTAGACGTCTTCGGATCGAACGTCAGATGGCCGGGCCATGTAAAGCGAATGGACATCACAGCTCCGGCTCCGGACGACGCAGCAGAGGACGACCGCATCTAAGGTGGCGCGCACAGGTGGAAAGCTACCTCAACCAACTGCGCATGCAGCACTGGAAGCGGCTGGCCAAAGATCGTACCGGCTTGAGACGCTTGTTGGTTGAGGACTTGGTTCACCCCGAACTGTAGCGCCATCTAAGTAAATAAGTAAGTAAGAAGGCTGACGTAGGGCGTATCAAGGGCAAGCCACCTGGGCTTATTTTGGAAGGAGTGTTTAGACCTATCGACTCAATAGTAGGCCAGTGCTGCCCGCCTAAAACACTCCTAACTTGTAATCAGCCTCTAATGACTAAATCTATTTCTGTCGCTTTTTCATAATTTCTCTGCCACAAGCCTCCGGCCAATTGTCCAAATAGACTCGATAAAAATGCCAGATTTATGAATTCATAGTGATCTCATGGTCAATCATCTTTTGCTCATTCACTTTCCTGACTTCATTGAATAACAACGGCCAAGTAAACTACACATCATACCATATGCCACTCATCCAAAGTGTGAAATCATCTCTGATGTGGACCGTAAAAAGATGTTGATAACACCAGTGTCTTTCGCAAAAGCTAAATCAACAACAGCCCCTAAGCAAGCTCATGGAATGTCTCTGACTTCGTTTTAATTAATATTAAATCAAGTGGATAACTAATTAATGATTCCACTCACTCTATCCTGTGACGGGGATAACAGATAAGTATAAGGTGAACGTGGGTATAAGCGAACCCGTCACGCTGTCTAGGGAGTCAGAGAGTATCAAATTTTCCTCTAAAGGAAGCGTATGGAACGAAGAAGTAAACGATGCCATAACTAAAGGCTAATTAAAAACAATTGCAAACTACACCGATCCAGGAAGAGGCGACTACATCTCCATGCCTCCTGAGTTATTAATAAAATCCCAACAAGTTTCCAGGCTACACTGCCTTTTCATCTCATGCAGTCACCTCTATCTGTCCACGTCCACATGCATCAAGCGCAAAGCATTTATGATACAAATATAGTTTGGTTTTTGAAAGATCCATGCGATAGCTTTGAAGATGATGTTAGAAACACACATACGCATACTATGTACACTCGAGAGTTCATTGAATTGGAGTTTTATTTTGGAACCATATCACATCCGTGTGGCATTTAATTGGACGATGTTCACGCTGACAGATGCTCTCAAAAGGGAGTATATTTTGATACCTTGCATCAAATTTAATGGAGTGTGCGCTACGACAAATCAAAACAAATGTCCGGAAACAAGTTGCATGCAGATGAGACATGAAACAGCACCTCATGATGACCCATGTCAGATCACAAGGTTGTAAAGAACACTTAAGAGTGTTTGCAATTACTCAATCCCTAATGACCACAAGGAACTAAAATCAATAAACATCTCCCATTCGATGACGGGACTAACGTAATCATCATCCACTGCCAACGTCATGGCCCAAGAGTATACCAAGTACTCGTTCTCATTCTTCTGTGTATTTTGGTCTAAAATTATGGTAAAGTCAACAAATAGCCAATGGTGTGGTGTCCTTTTGAAATGGATCCACCACAGAAACAGACAGGAGGTCGAGTGCACGATCATCCTCCTTTGCTCTTACGAAATAGCCTCACGTGCGCGCAAACATTCAAAAGGAAACGCATGGCCAAAGTTATCATCCCACTAAACCACGACCGGGGTTGTGTTTACAAAATTAGACTTTTACTACATTACACACACTGTGTGCTGGGACTATGCTGCTACCACACATCTACATATCTGCGCGAGGTGAGTCCAAGTGACGCAATTGACTCATTTCATTCGTTCCTTCGTTGAGTGATGACTACCACCGACGATGACGGCGACGTCGAGCAAGAACGTCTGCATCCAAGCCCCCACAGTCTGTTTTCGGATCGTCAAAAAAATAAATTAAGATTTACGAATGGATAAATGCGGATAACAAAAATAGAACAAACGGAAGATGTAAGAAAGATGGAGAAGGAGGAGCCCCAAAGACCAATTCTAATGACTTCACACCGCGGCTAGTGTGAATAGAATAAGAGTTTGTGTTGCGTAAAACTCAATTTCGATACGAATGGATTGCGGAGTAAAACGCAAGGAATTCACTTCGTGGGAAATATGGAATATGAAGCAAAAGTGTCAAGAGACACAGAGTCTGGTCTCTTTTGGTTCTTTTCTTCCCAATTTTAATGGACAAATTAATAGTAACCTTCAACGTCTGCGGAGTAATATGTGTGCATAAGTATATGCCTAAAAATAAACCATCGCATTTGAATGGCGCAATTAGTAGGGAGCAATTTCAATTATCTGTGGCTTGTGCAGCCATTTCGCCTTTGGCAATGGCTGTGTAGCCGAGGCAATGACTTACTGAGTGTCCATCTGGACCGAACACACTGCAGATGTAATAAATATATGTACGTAAGCGATGGCGGGGTGGAGAGAGGGTGGAAATTGTGATTTTGTATTCATTATTTCTCAACAACATTTTGCAAAAGATCGTTCGATCTTTGTATCACGATGGAGCAAAGACAGACTATTCAGCATACAAACGCACAGCGCGTAAGCAAAACATAGAAGCGCTTTAAGACAGTGTTCTATTGCCCTTTAACGCTTTGATTTCGACTCATTCTACATATGTGTATACATAGTTTAGCCACAGTGAGCCCCCTTTGTAGACAATATTTCCACAGTGTCGATACCGTACACCATATGTTTATCAACATAAATGGAAGCTTCAGTGATGTAGAGCAAAGAGATCCGGCACACAGCTGTTCTGCTGTGTCATTCTCCTCGCAACTTACTTATCAGGCCAGCGATCCATGGAGGATCTGAGCCTGAGCTATAGCTGCCTTCCATCCTTGACGGTTCCGGGCACGTTGCTTCCACTTATCAAGACCAAGATGTCTCACATCCGCGATAACTTGGTCTGTATGCCGGAGGTTCGGTCTTCCTCTTCTTCCCCAACCAGGAGGCTCGGAGTCGAAGACCCTCTTAGCTGGAGCGTTGGTGTCCATGCGTTCGATGTGGCCGAACCAGTGCAGTCGACGGATCTTTACCTTCCGGACTACATCCACATCTTTGTACAGCTCGTAGAGTTCGCGGTTGTGTCTTCTTCTCCATTCACCTTCCTCACAGACAGGACCAAATATCCGGCGCAGAATTTTTCTCTCGAAAGAACCCAAAATCAGCTCCGCTGTCCTGCTTGTCGTCCAGCTTTCGGCTCCGTATAGCAAGACTCGCCGTATAAGCGTTTTGTAAAGCATGACTTTGGTCTTTCGAGTGAGGAGTTTTGACCTCAGTTGTTTGGACAAGCCGATGTAGCAGCGGTTGCCAAGGGCGATTCTATGCCGGATCTCCACTGTGGTGTCATTTGTGGAATTTACGTTTGCCCCGAGGTAGACAAACTCCTTAACTACCTCGAAATTGTAGCTGTCACTTGTTATATTTTGTCCCAGGTGGTGAGCGATGGATTGGTTTTTGCTTGACAGCATGTACTTCGTTTTGTCCTCATTGACCTTAAGACCTACTCGTTTCGCCTGTTCTTCAATCGCGGTGAATGCTTCCACAATGCCACGGCGAGAACACGCGATGATGTCGATATCATCCGCGTATCCTAGCAGCTGGACGGACTTGTAGAAGATAGTACCTTCCCTGTTGACGCCTGTCCGTCGCACTATCTGCTCCAGCACCAGGTTAAAGAAGTCACATGACAGCGCATCTCCTTGCCGAAATCCGGTGCATGTTTCAAACGGTTCCGAAGTCCTAGAACCGAGTTGCACGGTGCATCGTGTATTTTTTAGCGGTGCGCGACACAACTGGATTGGTTTTACCGGGATCCCGAATTCGGCCATCGCATCAAACAGTCCTTCACGATAAATGCTGTCGTATGTGGCTTTGAAATCGATGAAAAGATGGTGTGTATCTATTCGAAACTCGTTGGTCTTTTCCAGTGTGGTTTCAGGCCAGAAAAATCCACGATAGACCAAATATTTACAAGCAGATCTTGAACAAGATCCGTGAATTCCAGGTCGACACGCACCATCCTTTCGTCGACTTTAAAGCCGCGTATGACAGTGTTTATAGAGACGAGTTATACAGAGCCATGTCATGTTTTAACATTCCTGCCAAACTCGTCAGACTGTGCAGGATGACTATGGAGAATTCCCGCTGCTCCATTAAGGTCGGAGGTGAACTAACTGAGCCTTCGATGTTAAAAAAGGTTTTAAACAGGGTGACGCACTGTCATATGATTTCTGGAAAAGATCGTGCGGGACTATGCGGTACGATCAACTTCAAGTCTGCACAATTGCTTGCCTACGCAGATGACATTGATGTTATTGGGTGGACAAAGTGAGACTTCAATGAGGCGTTCGCAAGCATTGAAGCAGAAGCGGCTAAAGTGGGTCTCAGGGTAAATGGGGACAAGATCAAATATGTACATATATGCTGTCATCAAAGAAAGACGCGCAACACCGACGTCTTGGTCAGAGCGTCACCCTAAGCAGCTATATTTTTGAAGTAGTCAAGGACTTCGTCTACCTTGTCTCTATAATGACAAGCAACAACGCTGGGATAAAACGCAGAATAACTCTTGCCAACCGCTGCTTCTTTGGGCTCAACAGGCAACTGAGTAGTAGAGCCCTCTCTCGAGAAACTAAGGTATCCCTGTACAAAAGCTTAAACAGCCCGGTCCTCCTCTATGGCACTGAGGTTTGGACGTTATTAAAAGCGGATGAAGAGGCTCCTGGGCGTCTCGAGAGGAAAATTCTGCGTGCAATCTTTGGTCCCGTTTGTGTAAACGGAGAGTGGAGCAGGAGATTCGACCATAGACTGTACAAGCTGTACAGCGAAATCGGCCTATTTAGACGTCTACGGATCCAACGTTTAAGATGGCTGGGCAATGTAAAACTAATGGACATCACCGCTACGACCCGAAGAGTCTTTGACTCCAATCCCGAGGGCGACGCAGCAGAGGACGACAGCATAAAAGGTGGCGCGCACAGGTGGAAGGGACCTCAACCAACTGGCTGGAAGGCTTGTTGGTTGAGGCCTTGGTTCACCCCGAAGGCGAAGACAAATGGCAAGCTGAGAGTTGCAAGTTAGGATTTGCTAGCTGAAAGCTGCAAGTTGGGAGTTGCAAGCTGAGAGTTGCAAGCTGGAAGTTGCAAGCTGAGAGCTGCATGCTGAGAGTTGCAAGCTGATAGCTGCAAGTTGGGAGTTGCAAGCTAAGAGCTGCATGCTGAGAGTTGCAAGCTGAGAGCTGCAAGTTGGGGGTGCAAGTTCGGAGCTGCAAGCTGAGAATTGCCAGTTAAAGAGCTGAGAGCTGCAAGCTGGCTACGAAGTGGGCAGCAAGAAGTATAGCTTTATCCAAACGAGTGACATCGGGAATGTCGTTGAGAACAAAAAGTTATTAATATAGACACCGAAGACGAGGCTTTAATGTTGTTAAGAAATTACCAGAAACGCCCCAGTTTTTAGTCGGATTGGAATTTGCCCCTTCGAATGTGGGTGTCGCTACTGATCTTGATGGGGCAGCAAAAACTCACTAAATTCTTTAAATTGACTAAATAGGTGAGGATCGGCCTAAAATTCACGATTCTCTTTTCTAATGATCGGGAAGGGACCTGGCGAAATCTTGCTACTGCAGCTTTCCATCGCCATACATACTTCGGTTATCCTTTTCGACATCATAGTATACCCGATCTTCGCATCAGCTTTAGATGCAAAAAGTAACATTTCACTGGGAAATGTGTGGGGAAACACCCAGCATTCATAGTCACATAAGCAATTTAGTTGACTGACACCAGTTGGATTGATTCCTCACGATCTCTATTAACAACGTTTACAATTTACACAACGACCTACATATTCTACACATCTGTATTTTTCCCCGAATGACGCCCGCTCGTATGAGGAAGTGTTTGCTGCTCGGTCATGCACTCTGTTTTGCTGCATGTTTCCCACAACAAAGATCTTCTCTCTGCCTGTTCATTCGCATCGTTAATTCCAGGCAATTAAATGCATGTCTACGTCTGATCTGCTAATAAATCGACGACTCTTCAAACTCATCCATCCTACAAGTGTACTTGGACTTTGCCTGGCATACAAGTACACACTCCTACATTCAATATGAAACCACTTTCTCGGCATGAGCACGCCCTCCACGATCATATGTATTGCATTCAACCATCAACGATCGTTGTATAAATTAAAATGTTTTTCTAATCGAATTTAATTTGATTCTCTTCTCTTTACAGCACTAGTCCTGGACAACTTCAAGATGTTACAATGGATAATTCCTGTAAGTACTAAAAATGTCCCAAAATTTCCCATCAAACTGTCGTGTCTTTCCAATTATCAGTTTCTTTCAAATATCGAATTTTGTTGTCCCAATTTCGCCCTCATTTCCTTCCCATAAAACTCACGCACTGCACAGGAATTCTTATAGTTATTTGCGAATGGGAAGACTTCTTCCCATAAACCTAAAACAAAACAAAAAAAACATGAATATTCCTCCACCACCAGCAGCAACTGCTGCATCATGGTTCTGGCGAGGAGTTGATATTTATCGAATGGCGTCTAGCTGCAATCTGCTGACAAATTTATGAAAATGAGTAAATGTTTAGGACACGCGGGTCGTAAACGCTAGCCGAGTTAGTTGATGTCTCTGACGATGACATAGTCATTCACGGTGGAAATGGACGCATGGGCGGGGTGAGGGGGGCCTACAGGAAATGTAACTTAAAAAAAGAAAATATTTCTAAGTTGGGATGCTTGTCGATTGATTCGTATTGGCTTGACGCCAGGAAGCGGTGTGGAATGTAGGAGCTTTTCCTTTCTTCAATTTGGTTTCGAAAAAACGTGCGTTATACCATCCAGGTGGTGATTGGAATACTTTGGGTGAATGAAAATGTTACTCAGTAAGTTTAGAACTGTCGTTGAGAAGAGACCTTTTCGATTGTGGTGATTGTTTCATACGTGTGTTCATACAACAATCGCTCAAGCTTGCTACACACAACCGGTTTTAATATCGACAAGTTCAGGGTCATAAACGTGCTTTAACCATTCATGGTTCATCTTGCTGACAACCGCATCATGTGGTTAATGCGATAAATTTTTTATTTTTTTTTTTTAATTTTTCGCGATCAATGCAAGCACCCATGGTCCTCACAAGGTTCTTGTGCATCGCAATCAGCATATGGGAATAACTAGAACTAGAAAAACAGTGATATCAGCTAATGGACACAGTTGTAAGGATGTGGAAACAGCCGTGGAATGGACGACGGCGAAATGTAGTGGCATTTGCCCAAGCCAGCCCACATGATATATTCTACGTGACGCTGAACTGTTGACGAGGAATTAATTCTTTTGATAGACGAGGCTTTCTTGGGCACCCAAGGGGGCATTCAAGTATTACGTAACGTAATTTGGGGGGAGGGGGTCTTGTAAAACGTTACGATGCGTTACAAGGACGGGAGGGGGGGGTTCGAACAACGCGTTATGTGACATTTTTTTTATTTAAATAAAAAACTAGGGAATTTGTCTCCGAAGTTGGCAACTCTTTTCGTTTTTGTTTTACGGCTAATCCCTCGACTTTTTTGCACATCATTTTTATGTTGTTTTTGTTGTCAGTATTCGTTAGTGTTTTAAACACGAAATACGCACAAGCACATTGCCGTAATCGTTGTTGTTAAGGTGAGTTCATACTGTAATGTCCTCAAAAGAGGGAGATTTGCATTATCAGCCGTTCTTAGCCTATAAAGGCTCTCATACTGACTTGCCAGCGCAATTGTGCCAAAAAAAAAAAAAAATAAAAAAAATGCCAACCTTCCCTTCGGCAGCTCAAGAAGCACTAATTGGACTTACTCCACTGCACCTTTTTATTAAAAAGGTTGCATTACGCAGTGCAATCAGAATTCTTCGCTCGGGAACAGACCTATGGGTCACATGTCAATCCTGCAGCAGCTTCCTGAGCTGGATATGAATACCACGGTCTCAAACGCATTACCACACACCTTTCCTTTTGACAAGAGATTTAAGATATTGATCCCAAACCGCACAGCTTGGAAAACCAGTGATCTCTTGCTCAACGTCAAAGGCCTTAGGTGGTATACTGATGGCTCCAAAATTATTTCTGGCGTTGTCGCCGGCATCTTTGGACCAAATTGGAGGATTAGCAAGACCCTACGAATGAGAAGATACTGCTTCTAATCTGAATTATAACCATCCTAACATCCGCCAATCTAAACTTAGAGACTGGCATAAGAGGAATAACCATCAGTATACTCTATGATAGCCAAGCAGAGCTGACTTCGTATAGCATGAGCTCCAAATCCGTTAGGGAATGCCATGATGCCCTAAAAGACCTAGCCAAAAAAACAAAATCAAACTCTGGTGGGTGCCAGGGCACAAAGGTACTAAAAGCAATAAGATCGCTGATCATCTCGAAAGGAAAAGTTCCAGCGAAAGGTACATAAGTCCTGAATCTTTCTGCGACAGTGAGAAAAATCGCTACACCTGCCCTTTTCACTTTGCCAATCGAAAAGATTTATACGACCCCTGAACAAACACTCTATTAATATTCTTAAGCTTAATAGAGTCGATATCAGAAGACTGGCCAGCTACCTTACGGTCATCTGAAACTGAGTTACGACTCTGCCTTGAGGACGAAGAAACTGCAGGGCACATCATATGAGTGCGCTGCCTCCTAAGGGGATCATCTCAGCTCCTACGAGAGACATTCTCAACTTCATTAAAAAAATGGAGAAGCTCCTGGCTAGTAGGCACAATAGATCTATAAAGGTCGCAGTGCCCCTTGCTATTTGTTAGCACTAGTCTCCATGGTTAAAAAATTGCGAGTTATAAATCTCCAATCCCCCCAATTTCCACTGAATTATAAAAAATTACTGGCCAAACAACACAACCTAAGCTACCGTCACCATCATCATCATCACCTGAACTCACTTCCGGCCGTAATTTTCACTGAATCAAAACGTTTCTTTTTATTTCAAGATTTTGTTGTCAACGAAATAAAATAAAAAACGGTTCAAAAATAAAAAAACAAAAAACAGAACAAAAACAAATCCTGTAGCCTGTTCCACAACTTCCTTTTGTCCACACACATTCGCATAAATTATTGTTAAATCCTTAACATTCCTATGGAGGGTGACAATGAATTGAACTTTCTGCGTGCATTCCGTTCAAAAATAATTATCTCTGAACATAATGTTGATGGTCGTTAAGTTTACCCCTCATATCAAAATCCAAATTGAAATTTAATTCTATGATTTTGGTTTTATATAGATGCCATTGGATATCGATCACCATGCGCCAGTTTACAGCAATACACAGGTAGTACATCGCCAGCACAAGGTCGTTCGGTACGCGAATTCGAAGAGCAAATGGCTACGCTTCAAAAGGAGAATTTTAATCTCAAGCTACGCCTGTATTTTATCGAAGAGAGTATTCCCGGTTATAATCAATCGAATAATGCCGATGGTCAGGAGACTCTAATGAAACAATTGATTGATACAAAGGTAGGGTTTTTCTGCTCCATTTATTTAATTTGGTTGCTGTTTCTTACATATGGACATACATTACGTATATAGGTGGAAATGGAAATTCTACGAAAGGAGATCCAAGAGAAACAAGAACTTCTCAAAGAGGCCGCTCAGGCTTTTAATCAAATGGAAAAAATCCAAAAAGATACAGAGCAAAAGAGTCAGGCAATCATCGATGACCTGAATCATAAAATTCAATACCTCGAGGTGAGTCTTTAACGTAAGGGAGGGGGGAGGGGGATCCTACAATCTAATGCTGAATAGAAAAGGAAGCAATTACGTTCCGCTTGATGAATTGAGTGAAAAATCAAAAACAAATCATGCACGACGCCACACAGTTTTGTGGCGCTGCGTCTTCTTGGATATATGAGTTTTATAATTGATTTAGATTTCTGTATTAAACTGGGCTCGGTATTTATTTAATGAGCCAGAAAGAAAGGCCACTCTCAAGGTCTACCAAGACAATAATACGAAATTGCTTTCCTTTTTCTTAGAGAAGAAAATACAGCATATGCTTCTAACCACCAACCTCTCTATCTATGCATTTAGATTGAGAATAAAGAAATGGAAAAGTCCAATACCGGTCAGCTGATGAATGAACTACTTGGACGCTCTGATGTTTCCTGTAATATAAATGCAGTCCAGAAAGTGTGTATTTTCTTACTAAATCTAATGTTTCGAATCACTTGTACAATAAATCCTTCAATGAATTTCTAAATATGCTTTTCTTCTCCTTTTCTTTCTTTCTTTCTTCTTCTCTTTCCATTGACGTCATTTACACACTCACCCTTTGGGTATTATCTATGTAGATCCGTGAGCTAGAAGGTGCAGTCAAACAATCCGAGGAGAAAGTCATCGATTTCCAAAATCAAATTCATAAACTTGACGAAATACTAACGCAACGTGATCAGACAATCCGTGAATGCGAGGACAAAGTCAAAGAGCTCGTATTTCAAAATTCCGAATTGCTAGAACAGCTTGAGAAGAAGGACAAAGATATTGCCACCGCTGAGGTAAGTACACATTGAGCATTTTAGTCATTGAATCCAAACAAACAAGAGTATTTACACCCACACCAACTGAAAACCAATCGATAGTCGTAAGTTCCTTGAACTCATTCCGCTCATTCTATCACTTAGAGAAAGCGACGGAAATTGTGGATTCCTTCTTAAATTAGAATCCAAAGACACAGTTGACATAAACATACATCTCCTTCTAACGCTTTGATTCTCTTCTTTTTATTTCGCTCCCCCACAACTCGCTTCTTCATCAAACCAAAGAGATGTTTGCAAGGCCTACGCCTGTGCAATAAAGATCTCCGTGAGGAGAACAAAAACCTCTCAGAAACTCTTGAGGTATTCAAGGCGAATCATATGCGCGATATGGCAACATTAAAAATGTACGAAAACTCTATCAAATGCCAACAGGACACTATTGCTGGCATGCAAGTAAGTTCATTTACCCATAATACCCATCACAACCATCCATCGATCGTCATCTTTTCTCTCTCTCTCTCTCTCTCTCATTCTGGTTTTGGGCTCATTTATTTTACAAAATAAAGTCAGCATTGTCGACGAAAACCAAGAATCTGGGCAAATTGCTTGAACGCATTCAAGATTATGAGAAAAAGGTTAACAAATTGAATACCGAAAGAAATATGACTCAACGTGAGAATAGGTTTTTCAAGGCAATCATAGCCAAACTGGAGAAGTCACAGGCGGCCCCCCCCATTGTCGAAGAAAATAGAAACCTATCGTTGACGGCCAAATTCTTTCCAAATCTACTCTCGAATCGAATGCAAAAGAAACGTTTCGCACCGAATGTTGTCGACTATCGTGCCGTTTATGAATTAAAAGAGAAATTATGTTTCAACATAACATCGGCCAGTACACAACGTCCAGTACGTCATTCGAATAGCGATTCAAGTTTAATATGCTTTTCCGAGAGTAACATATCGATGCAGCCAAATGTATCGGATGACGATATTGATGAGTACAACAATTATAGGCGAGGAAATAGCCAGATTTTGAACGATAAATTGGGGAAGGTAAATGGTTAATGAGATTGGCGTGATGCTTTCGTTTTGTTCACTAACGCTTCTTTCAAAGGACGTGGCGTACACATCCAAAGGTATGCGGTATATGTGTGGAAATGTGAGATAAACAAGTTACGAAGAGACGAAGTGCAATATTCTGTTAATTGGTTCAGTATTGACATTTTTTTTTTTACCTACAATGATGCATATATATTTCATATAATGGTTTTTCAATAAATTGTTTATGTTTTGTCGTTTGGTCTGTTTCATTGGTACTGATGGCTAGTACACAAGTAGCTCTTGTTGGTGGAGTTCACAAAAGGCGACATTATCCTTCAATGAATATGGTAAACAGATTCTCGATGAAGTTGTACTCTACTTTCCTTGGAATATCAATTAACAACGAGTCTTTCCTAGACGTAGACTCTAACGTAGACAGTGCGCTTAAATGTCCGCTAGAGAAAGCACTACAATAGTAGATAGGGCACCCAGTGCACTTAGAATCGACCTTGCCTATTGGAGAATTTCATGGAAAAACTACATTCGCATATCGCATTTGTCTTGCTTAACTCTTTTTTTTTTTTTTCTAACACCATGGTGAACGGGTCTCTACTGTCAGTTTTCAAACACTTCCCCCCCGAAACTATTCACCTCCCATACCAGCTCTAATCGAACCTCCTTCATTCCAGTCGCAACGACTTCGCGAAGAACTTCAAAATCAGAAACGGCAATTGGCCGACAAGACCTGCATATTGGAGGAGACCGAGGAGAAACTCAAAGATCGCATCGCACAACACGAACAGGCGTGTAAAGCCATCCAGAAGCTTATGCTGAACATCAAAACGCTCCAGGATGAGATCGGTCAACTGAGAAAGAACAGCACTGCAGGCATAACTTCTCAAATCAAAGAGGTAACTACTGCATCTTACCTTTTTTCTTTCCCGCCCTTATATCAATCTTTCCTCTTAGGCATCGGGTGGTAACGAGATCTCCTTGGGTCTCTGTCGTTCGGTTAGCGATACAGAGGGTATTATGGAAGCCAACAGCACGCGTCATAATTTGGAGAGAATCATCGAACAGAAGGACTTGGAGATTCGCAAACTTAAATCGGAAATTAAGAAGAAAACTGCTAATCTACAGGTGAGTTCCATCTCATACCTCAACCTTAAACCCAATCAATTCGATTTTATTTCACAGAATCTCGTGAACAAAGAGCTATGGGAGAAGAACCGCGAAATCGAGCGTCTAATGAAGTTAGTCAACAAGCCAAATTCGTTGCCAACCAGTCCCAACAAGGAGACCGAACAACTTAAGCAATCCTTTACCGATAGCGAGTATAACCAAGCGTTGGAGCGCAACAAAGCCTTACAGCGTAAGGTGGATGGTCTTATTCAACGTCTCGCCAATCCAAGTGATCGCAATGCAGATTCCATTATTAAACAACTTAAAGCAGAAGTTAAAGAAGCCAAAGAAGAGGCTGAACGTGCCGACAAGTGGCGCAAAGAATGTGCAGACGTCTGCAGTATCCTTACAGCTCGTTTAGAAGAGCTAGCCGGTTTTCTCGATTCTCTTCTAAAGCACAAAGATGTCCTGGGCATTTTAGCAGCTGACAGACGTCGTGCCATGCGTAAAGCTGTCGATCGTAGCCTCGATCTTTCCAAGAGTCTAAACAACATGTCACTCTCTATTACCGGAATGTCAATGATGGACCAAAGTCTCGCCCAAATTAGTAATCTATCCGAAATTCTCGACTTTAGCGTAGCCAACAAAGAAAACAGAACATATAACAACTCTCATGAGGAAATCCCGCCCGAGACAATCGAAGCACTTCAAGCCGAACTGAAAGCTCTCAAGATTGAATTGCACAAGACCAAGAGTTCAGAGTTATCCAAGAAAGATCGTCGTAGTCTACCAATCAATTTCGAAAATCAATCCGAGTCTGAGGCATGGTCCGAACCCGATAGAAAGGTCTCTCTTGCACGCATTGGCCTTGAAGAACCACGTGTCACGGGCAAGGTGTTCAAAGAAGAACGAAGCACCGATAGCGAAAGTGAACTGAATCAGAGTAGGTCCAAGTCTAAGACACAAGAGAAAATATCTCAACTTGAGAGTATGATTTGCCAAAAAGACGAAAAGATCCTCGAGATCCAATGTGAACTTGTCGATGCCGATAATCGCCTGAAGAAGGAGAACCTTCGTGTGATCGATTTGACACGAGAACTCCAGCAGCTTAGGGACCATAACGAAAGTTTACAACACGAGCTCATGGTATACAGGCAGAATCAAGAGTCTGGATCGGATACCACTTCTCTATCGCGTCAGTTAGAGGAGAAGAGTCGCTCTTTGGGCAAGATCCAGGAAGAGCGTGATCGTTTATCAGTAGATGCCCAAATTGCCGAGTTGCAAATCAACGGTCTCAAGTCCGAAATGGAAGAAATGAAACAGCAACACGAAGCAGCTTTGGCACGAGTCAACGAGCATGAGAAACAAAAACTCGTCGAGCTCCAGCATCATTTAGACGGTCTCATGGAAAAGCGACTCAAAGAGCAAGAGGAAAAGCACCAGGATACTCTCGCACGCGATTGGATTGCCAAGTGTATATACGACGAACACGTCAAACAATTCGAACAGCTTCAAATAAAACTCGCCGAAGCGGAGAGCACTATCGACTACCTGACCGAAAACGAAGCTGAAATGAAGCAGTCGCTAGTGGATAACGAACTATCTATGCGGGCATTGAAGAAAAATCTCGACGAGACTACATTGCAAGCGTCGAAGGCAGTATTGGAGCGAACTAAGGCTCTGAACGATAAACTCCAATTGGAAACACGCACTCAAGAGCTAGTCAAACAGATGCAAGCTCTCGAAGCAGAAAAATCTGAACTTATACTCAAAATCTCCACTCTGGAGCAAAGGAAGCTAGTAATGAGAAAGTCATCGCCATCAAACCGTGGAAGTGATGTTTCTCAGTCCGGCTACACGTCGGAGGAAGTTCCAGTTGGTACGGGGCACGTACAAGTGGGCGGTCAGCGTGCGAATAACTCATCGCCAGACTTGGGAATTGAGTCGGATGCAGGCAGGATTTCCAGTGTTGAATTGTCGAATGCTCACCTTGCAAAGCTAAAATCTGTCGAACTTAACTCCAGCAAAATGGTCCATGAAGGTAAGTGCAATTGAAACTGTACGATTACTATTCCTGTTATTGAATGTATCTTTATAGACATATGCGATGCAACAGTCCCAGATGCAGTGCAACAACAACAGAAACTAGTAATCCAACACGATTGTGCCAAGGTAGAGCAAGAAAACGCAGAATTACGTTCGAAACTAACGCGCACCAAGCGTGCCTTACAAGACACCTATAACAAACTACGTACCGCTAACCAAAAAAAAGAACAAGTCGAGAAGGAGATCAAAAATCAAATTCTCAAGACACACAATGTGCTAAAAAACGTTCGCTCCAACATGGAGAACGAGCTGTAGTCCGGTGGCTAGCTGGCATCCGTCGTCTCCATCCCATCAATCACACTACCATCCACTACCTAACAGTCACTTCAGTTTTTTTTTGTTTTTTATTCTTTATTTGTTAAGATCCGGTTGCTTATTTATTATTTTCTTTTAAAATTTTCTGTTTTACGTTTTGATTTTGTTCTTTTTTTTTTTTAACTTACTAACTCTTGTACATTACTTCAGAGATTTGTTTGTTAACCCGTGAATAAACCTTGTACATGACTTCCAAGCAAGCAACGTAGCATCATATCAGGTATTACGCCGTCCCGTTTGGGACGGCATTGGCATGGAGCAAGCGTGTGAATAGCGTTGCTCTATATCTTTTTCTAATCCTTATCGTTCATATTGAATGAATTCTAGACTTAAGTGTGTGAATATGTCTTACTACCTTTTCCGTGGAGTACGTCTTTTTAGTCCGAAGTTTTAGCTTAGGGTTTATGAATTTTTATTCCGTCGTAAGTTACGTTTTCTGTTTTTCTTTTATTTTTTTTTTTCTCTTGCCGACTTCCTATACATGATGCATGGATTCTTATTTTGCACGTGGCAGCATCGATCTCGAAATTGCAGAATCTTTGTATGCCGTATGCCAACCGATTCGAGGAGCTCATAAACTAACCACTAACCACACAAGTTTAAATACAACGCACCCTCTAACCCAACTAACCCACCATAACCCATCCACTTGTTACTCTCAGCACGCTCAGCTAACAGCTAACAGAGTTCTCTTATTCCTCCGAAAACAACCGCTTTAATCGTCTTATTTGTGATTTTCTAGATCGATGAAGAGGTTGCTATCTAACCGATTATAACAGCCCAATCTTCAAAAGAAACATTTTTCATTTTAGCATGTCACCCCCGAGATTGCGTCGGCATTGTGCTTTTTTATTTTACTTTTACTTCCATTGTCGCTTTTATAATTATCAAAAAATACGTTTAAATAGAAGAGTTGAATGTTTGTAAATAAGATTGAAGAAGAACTACATTTACCATGTCTAGAAGCTAAGAAAGAGCAAACAGAAAATCGATGTTTATGTTTCTTTTTGTAATTTTAATAAATTCAATAAAAATGTTTTCGAAAATAAAATAAATGAGTTTTTGATGCAGTTCCAAGCAGTGAGCGGCCTACAATTCTTCTTCCCTTATGTGGGATATTTACAAAATCAGGCACTAGCCAGCCCGATCGCACTAGCCAGCCCGATCGCACTAGCCAGCCCGATCGCACTAGCCAGCCCGATCGCACTAGCCAGCCCGATCGCACTAGCCAGCCCGATCGCACTAGCCAGCCCGATCGCACTAGCCAGCCCGATCGCACTAGCCAGCCCGATCGCACTAGCCAGCCCGATCGCACTAGCCAGCCCGATCGCACTAGCCAGCCCGATCGCACTAGCCAGCCCGATCGCACTAGCCAGCCCGATCGCACTAGCCAGCCCGATCGCACTAGCCAGCCCGATCGCACTAGCCAGCCCGATCGCACTAGCCAGCCCGATCGCACTAGCCAGCCCGATCGCACTAGCCAGCCCGATCGCACTAGCCAGCCCGATCGCACTAGCCAGCCCGATCGCACTAGCCAGCCCGATCGCACTAGCCAGCCCGATCGCACTAGCCAGCCCGATCGCACTAGCCAGCCCGATCGCACTAGCCAGCCCGATCGCACTAGCCAGCCCGATCGCACTAGCCAGCCCGATCGCACTAGCCAGCCCGATCGCACTAGCCAGCCCGATCGCACTAGCCAGCCCGATCGCACTAGCCAGCCCGATCGCACTAGCCAGCCCGATCGCACTAGCCAGCCCGATCGCACTAGCCAGCCCGATCGCACTAGCCAGCCCGATCGCACTAGCCAGCCCGATCGCACTAGCCAGCCCGATCGCACTAGCCAGCCCGATCGCACTAGCCAGCCCGATCGCACTAGCCAGCCCGATCGCACTAGCCAGCCCGATCGCACTAGCCAGCCCGATCGCACTAGCCAGCCCGATCGCACTAGCCAGCCCGATCGCACTAGCCAGCCCGATCGCACTAGCCAGCCCGATCGCACTAGCCAGCCCGATCGCACTAGCCAGCCCGATCGCACTAGCCAGCCCGATCGCACTAGCCAGCCCGATCGCACTAGCCAGCCCGATCGCACTAGCCAGCCCAATTTTATATGCGTTGCTCAAGCGTTTCCTCAGGCGAGTAATCCATATCTTAGTTTGGATTCTACTAGGGCACTTGGTTCAAGACATTCTTTGTAGTATGGTATTGCAAATGGGTCAGTGCATACAACGTTTTTTTTTTTTAAGTTCATACGTAAGGCTGAACCCACACCAAGGCCGACAAAACGTTTTTCCTTGTCGTGTACGACAAGAATACATTGCATCTTATGTGTCAACCTGGTATCAACACACACCAAATGGGACGCAACACGACAGAACATTTTGTTCGGCCGCGCTCGTTGCTCCGTTGTCCATTTTAAATAGCATTGCATACACCCAACCCAAATCGAACGCAACAAGCGCGTTGCGAACACGTGTCGTTGCCGAAGAGTACACACTACCTTAGCGGTCAACCCATACCGGACGAAATAAACAGAGCACGACACGATAAAGCAAAAAAACATGTCGAAATCTGTTCGCCGGTATTTTGTCTTTCTGCGACAAAATCGATGCATTGCGAATTTGTGAAGCGAAGATAGAAGTTGACGCGGAGAAGCTACTAGTTTTGATTGAGCTAAGGAGCGCCATGTATACTACGGGGCAAAACCCCCCGTAGTATACTTGCCATGAAAAAGCTTCTGGACTCAAGCCGTTCGGAATTTTTCGGAATCAGCATTAAACTGTAGGCCCCCTTCACCTGTGTAAAAAATAAATCACACACAGCGTGGTGAGTTCGGCGAGGAGTTTGAAGGCGACCATAGATCTGCGAAAAAGGTGTGGCAAACCATTCGCCGATTCAGAGGAAGGAAATTCAACATAGTCGTAGGAGTTAAATCCAAAGATGGTGTGTTGCTTTCCAATGAGATGGACAGCATAGGCAGATGGAGCGAGCACTTTTCAGAGCTGCTCAATCCCGAACAGGGCGCTGAATAAGACAGACCTATAGTCTTGAGTGGGGCAGAGAATAGTCCAACGGTGGAGGAAGTCATTTCAGCGATGGAATCGCTAAAACTTGGCAATTCCGCCGGTTTGGATGAAGTTCAGCCAGAAATGCTTAAGGCAATGGGTAAAGAGGGAGTATTATGGCTCTGTCATGTCATTAAGGTGGCCTGGGAATGCGGTGAGACACCTAGCGATTGTCAGATTGGGGTGATTGTACCTCTTTTTAAAAATGGGGATAAAAAAGAGTGCTCCAACCATAGGGGCATATCTCTTTTAAGTGTCCCCGGTAAAGTCTACGCTAAGGTACTGAAGGTGCGTTCTAAAACTATGGTCGAATCCAGGATGGGGGATGAATAGTGCGGGTTTCGTCACGGCAGAAGTACAACCGACCAGCTTTTCACTCTAAGAATGGTACTCGAAAAGGCTTGGGAGTACGCCAAACCGATCTACAGCTGCTTTGTAGATTTGGAAAAGGCGTATGACCGAGTTTCTCGAGGTAAATTCTGGAGTGTTCTGCAGGAGTATGAGATTGATGGTCCTCTGTTGAGGGCAATTCAGTCTCTATACACAAACTGTAGCAGCTGCGTTCGGGTTAACGGTAGTAAATCAACACCTTTCACCGTGGGCGTTGGACTGCACCAAGGGTGCGTCTTGTCACCTCTCCTTTTCATTATATATATGGACTGGATGTTGCGGCGCAGTCGAGGCGAGGAGTGTTTCACATTGGGAGAGTTGAGGATAAGCCATTTTCTTTTTGCAGGTGACTTAGTTGTCCTCACATCCTCCCAGACGGAACTTCAGCGCGCGCTAGATGGGAATGAGGGTTAACGTGGACAAATCCGAGGTTATTTCTAGAACACCTGTCTAATGCACTCTACATGTTAGTGAAGTCCCATTGAAGCAGGTGGACAAGTTTAAGTATATCGGGGTCTTCCTCACTAGTGATGGGAGGAGTAATACTGAGCTTTCCTGCAGGATTGGCCAAGCTGGGTCAATTTTGAAACAGCTTGGAAGATCTGTAATCAGGAAGACCGAACTTGGTGTCATAGCCAAGTTAGCGGTTTTTAACTCAGTATTTGCTCCAACGCAATGACGCAGTGGTTAGTGTGTTGGACTATGACGCACGATGAGCGAGTTCGGATCCCGATAACACCGACGCCATCGAATGTTTATTTCGCGGCGTTCCTCCTCGGTGGCGGGGTACTGGCAAAACCCTCCTTTTTTACGGGGGGTAAAAAAAGGGGGGTTTTGCCAACGGCTTCTCGACTCACGCCGTTCGGAATCGGCATTAAACTGTAGGTCCTTTTCACCTATGTATGTGAAAAATAAATCACACACAACATGGGTGATTGAGAGAAGCTTGGCTCTGGTCCTGGGATAGGGTGAGAAATACGGCAGTGCGCGGGGAGCTCAATGTTGAGCAGCTGCTTTTCCGAACGGAAAGGGCTATGATTCGATGGTTTAGTCACGGGAGACGAATGTCGCCATTATCACGATTTCCGAAGCGTGTCTTGGATGCAAAACCATCAGACAGGCGACCGCTTGGCGGACCCAGGACGAGATGGTTGGACCAAGTCCAAAAACTCGTCTGGGTCCGCTTAGGCATAGCTCCTGATGAGTTAGAGTCGATGGCGGAGGATCGAGTGGCCTGGAGATCCCGCGTGCGCGCATTACCTCGCGACTCTTTTAGTGGAACATGTGGGCCACTGTAAATGTATGGATGTTTGTATGTACAGCGTTGCTTGTCGGTAAGTGTTGGGGTTGGTGCGGGTTAGAATGAAAAACGTTTTCTTATCGTGCGACAAAAAAACGTTTTGTCGTCTTCGGTGTGGGTTCAGCCTAACCCATCAGTATGCACATTCCATATAAAGTTACTGTCGATGATGACTCCTAGATACCTGTAGCTTTCTACTATATCTATGGGACAGCTAGCGGGGGTGCTGCAGGATTCATTCTTGAAGTATGTACTGTTGAGTTACTTTAAACTGCGGGTTTCTGATATGTATCATTTTGGTTTTGGATGCATTAATCGTTCATGATACCATTTTGCTGCTTTATCGAATTCCTCCTGAATTATAGTTGTTGCCGTCTCCAAAGATCTGTGGCACACCACTATTGCTGTATAATCAGCATACGCAAAAGGTTTGTCTCTCTTGAAGATACGAAGAAGCTCATTCGCGTACAATATGAAAAGAATTGGGCCCAGTTTCGATCCTTGTGGGACTCCGTATAGCGCGTGTTGGTAAATTGTCGATTTTGTTCCAGTTTTCGGGTCAACTCTTGTGAACTTCGTTACTACATTCATCAGACCTAGTGACGCCAGCATCTCTAAATACTCTTTTACGCCCATTACTATAATCTTGTCTCAATAACCAGTCACACCACCCAACCAAACCGCCCAGCCAAGCCACCCAACCAGACCGCTCAGCCAGACCCGACCAGCCAAACTCGTCCAACCTACCCGCCAGACCTGTCCAACCCACCAGCCAGACCCGTCCAACCTACCAGCCAGATCTGTCCGACCAAACAGAACTCTCTAGACAGACCAAGCCAGGCAAGTATGCTGGGCAGCCAGCCAGGCAGGTGGCGGCTGACTAATGCGATCACGGTTGTGCCTGACCAGACCGACCGAGTAAGTGGCCGTTTATTGTGAACGAGGAACATGGTTCTACCTACCCATCTGTAATCAGTTCGGAAGAAAACGTTTGCCGAGACGGGCATAAAGGATTGAGGGCACAGAAAAGGAAGTGCTTGTAGGTAGGAGAGCTTATGGTTTAATGACTTATATGGAACTGCGGTAATATTGTTCCGCAGACTGTCTGGTCTGTTTTATGTAGATTCCTCCAGAGTTGCAGACGTTAATTGCGTTAAAGCGATTCGAGATACAATTTTATTTCACACACAAAATATACAAACAATGGATTGCCAAATCAAACAATGTGACCGTAGAACTGTTTTAGGCCCAGAGAATGTTTCTCTTCGCGGTACTTCTGCAGAACCTGAGTGACAATCTTGGACGTTTCCGAATCGCTGCTGTAGACCCGCGTAGGATTTTCCCTCTCCAATAGTTCTAGAAGCGCTGAAACAGAGGACAATAGTTGATTTTCAGAACAGATATCCTTGCGATATCTTACCGGTAAACAAATCCGGATCGCCCAGATGCAGCTGAACAACAGGGAGATCAAGAATAGCCTGCAGTATAGGCGAGTCTTTGGACAAACCATCGCGCAACTCGGTCAAGCTAGGGGTTCGATTACCAATAAGATACTCGACAGCCGCTGCTTTGTGATTGTATGTCTTCATCAGGGCCTTGTATACTTCTTTCCGTTCGAAACCCATTTCGACGAGATTGTTGATGGTCTCCTGAGTCGGCGGTGTTGAGCGATGACCGTAAGCCTGCACTATGTCCAGTAGACCTTGGATGTTCTCTGGAATGTTCTGTGAAACAAAAATGAGTTGTGGTGCGAGGTGTCATTGTGGGTTACTTATGTACGTCTTTGAATTCTGTGGTCTTGCAGAGGGGCGACGGATCTATGCTTTCGTCGTCGCTAGGTATCTCGTCCGTTGGGTGCGAAAGTAACCATTCGAGAGTTTTCGAATAAATCCCGCTGTTGAAGAAGTGAACGAACATTACGTCTATTGTGTTATACTAGACCTCAGCTTACTTGTGCAGTTTAAGGGCGAATTTCGCCTTATTTCGTGTGAATCCCATTTCGGTGAGGCACCTTATACTGTCTTCTAGGTCACGCTTCTTGTTGGCGAGTTTCTTCGTGAATGCCGTCGCCAGTCTGGCCGCATATGGCCCTGCACCTATGATATAGGCCGCATTCTGTGCCAGGGATATAAGAACTTTCCTCACGTCGAACTGAAGCTATAACGACATAACCACGTACTTACACGTACAGGCCGGTGAAGATGTAAGCAAAATGTAATACTGGCATACGTACCTCGGTTTGTTGGAAAATCTCATTGAGATCAATGGGAACGAATTTCTTCTTACGCGATGGTGGTATGTGCTTGGTAGCATTCCAAATCTCTTCCGCTGTCGGTGGATCTATGTCCGTCGGATTTAAAATCTTATGCACGATAAAACGCCGCTTCATCAGCACCATCATTTCTTCGTCCTCAATACCAATTTCCTCGAAGGTCTGCCGTTCGTCGAACGGCGCCCCGTCTCCATCTGCCCTAATCAAACGATATTTCTCAGCGAATACGGCAATTTCGGCGATTTCAAATGAAAACTCGCCCTTTTCCTCATAGAGCTCCAGCATTATGTCCTGTTTGAAGTCAATCAAACGCTTGTCGGGATCAACATTGAAGGCCAAAATGCGACCGTTCATGTTGATCACATGGATACGGATTTTCTCTTTGACTTTTGAACATCCTGGCGTCGAGGTACTTGAACTCCTGCAACGAAAGGAATGCGTAGAAGCATTCAGTTGGATTGTGCAGTGAGGGTGGACAACTTTTTGTTAAAAATCTCTCGAATTTTCTTCATAATTTCCTGGGGAACTTTTTGCCCTGTGCCTCCGATCTGTGCCTACTTACGATTTCGACTGATCTAAAATCGGCTCACTTGGATCCGGGTAGAGTAGATGTCGCGTAAGTGGCTATCTTGATTTGGGAGTAAAGTGTTTTTGCATGATAATGTGTGATGTGGACACCTGGTTCGTCCCTTGGTGGGTTTGTGGTGCATCAGGGCATGAACCATGTCGCTGGTTGAGTTCTTGTACTTTGCACACGGATCGTTGGACAATCCTGTTCATTGGGTCATGAGTGGAGTTTGAGATTCGGAAATTGTCATCTGTTTGATGCAATCTTCCTTCTTCCTACGCAATCCTTGGCAATCGATCGCAATCGAGCAGAATCCCTGTCACAATCGATGCAATGTGCATTTTAGCACAGTTGTTGACAAACCACGGATGACAGGTGTTAGTGTAGGGGAAAATGCTGATTTGCCATTGGTTCCCATGTAGGTATGAAGTGGAAATGGAACTTAGGCCGCCCCTACATCGGGCTTCAGTGTGCATTTTTCTGTTTTTCTCTGCGTTAAATTAAATGAAAGGAAACTTGCTTAAAGGTCACTTCTTAACAAGTACAGGTATTACAAGAGCTACATTAAGTCGATGCTTCGAAATAATGCATGATATTGGCTGGACTATAACGGTGAACATGTCTGTGGGCTAGTAGCGTCCTATGAATTTCTGAACAGAAATTTGAGTTGAAAAGCGGTTTCGCAAAGGGGTGACTTAATCATAAGGGGTGACTCCTTTTTTTCTGTCTTAAGCTTCTGCTATCTGTTGGAGCACTCAGATGCAAATACTGGTCCATTGTACTCCAGACAGACACCTTACATTGATGTATTTTCCCCGTTTCCCGGAGAAAAATTAGAAGAAACTTCAGTGATGTACTGCTAAGACACCTGGCACACACCAGGTCGGCCCCAAGGGTGTGCCACCGTGCGCGATCAAAGGCGAAACATTCGCAGTGAAAATGTTCTGCTGTGTCAACGCCTCCTCCTCGCAACATGCTGCAGAAGTAGGCGCCTCACTGATGCCAGGCACGCAGAGATGCTTAGCAAAAGTGTAATGGCCCGTAATGACTCCCATAAGTCTTCTGCAGGCAATTCTCCTTATGGACAGGAAGAATTCTGCGGATTTCTTGCAGACATCAGGACATACGCGCCTAGCCATTCTGCATCCTGGATAATCCCTACTTATATCATCGTTTATATAGGAATTTACCGTGGACGCAAGTAGACCTAGAGAGGGTCTGAGACACTCTCCTCTGAACCCATCAGAGATCTCATTTCCTGGGATCCCAAAGTGACCTTGAACCCATCCAAGCCTTAGTAAATCTAGTCTAGCGACTCTGTGCAACAAGGTTTTAACTTCATGCACTAATTTGGAGCTAGTTGGAGGGTTGGACCCAGCTTTTAGTGCAGCTTGGCTATCACTACAGACGCATATGCATTTTCCCCTCCACCTGTGCTTCACATCTTGCATGGCCATTAGGAGTGCGTATATCTCTGATTTAAGGACTGACGTATATTTTCCTAACGAGAAATGCAGTTGGATGTTTTCGCGTTTAAAGAAGACCTCAGCTCCGGACCACCGCCCAGACCTGAAGCCATCTGTCAAAATGCAAAGACTATCCTTTCCAGGTTTAATATCCAGCCAGAGTCATACCTGACGCCATGGAAACTCGATACCGCAGTAGTATAACGGGTGTCAATACGTCAGAAGGCATGCCCATGAGACAGGGGTCGCAGGACATTTCTTGCGCAAGCACACTATTATTCCCGTGCGAATTGTACTAAAAGGCATTTCTCATGAGACGTGACGTGGCTTTCAAGGCTATCAAGGGGTGGAAGGTTCATCATAGCGTCCAGATCAGCGCCCGACGTGCTGGGGAAAGTCTCTGTACAGCTGAGACAAACCGTTCTTTGGAGGTTGTTGAAATAGGCTACAACGTGTGTGCGTGTTAGCCTGTTCCACTAGACAACCGATGCATATGAGATTATAAGTCCTATCACTGCCGTGTACATCCACGGCATGGCATCCATATTTTGCCAAAACACCTTTGCACTACCAGAAAGCTGACAGCGTTTTGGTGGTTTTTGGCTCAACATGCTTTGACCAAATAACTTGCTATCCAAGATGACTCCCAGGTACTCAGCTTCCTTGGAGTTAGCATGGAAATGCCTTTAGGCTGAGTCATGCCAGTATTTTTCCTCCTTCTCGTGAAGAGAATGACATCGGTCTTAGGCCCTACTGACGAAACGTCAAGGCTCACCTAGACTACGTAAAGTCCATTGTGTCCAATTAATTCTTAACCCGTTGACACCTAGACATTTACCGTTGAGCTGAACCATCCAGACGAGGATAAGGATCCTAGTATTCTTTTCAGCCCAATGTTACTTACTTCCTCTAGTCCCGAAAGGAAGTGTCTTCCTAGGAATACGTTCCTTTTTTGGGCTAGCGTCGGGCATTCGCACAGCAGGTAACGAATGGATTCAATTTCCTCTTCGTCCCCGCAGCTTCTGCAGAAGTCATTGTAGGGCAAGCCTAGTCGAGTTGCATGGTAAGTTAGCATCCAGTGCCCGGTGAGGACACCGACTGCCAGTCGAATATTCCCACGATTGACCTTCAGCAGATTTTCCATCCTTTTCTTATTATAGATGGGCCGTGTCGACCTCGCCGTTGCGCATATATCTAAGTGACACCATTGCTTATTGGCTTTCATTAATAGTTCCGTCTCTATCTCTCTATAGAGCGCACTGAGTGGCGTTTTGGCTTCGATTGCGATCTGCGCGAAGTTTGCACCTGATCCCAGCCTAGCTAGCTCGTCCGCCCTCTCGTTTCCAGAGATATTGACATGACCAGGTACCCAGTAGAGGGTCACCTCGTTTACATTCGATATCTCTTCTAACTTCTCCTTGCAGAGTTTGACGAGTTTGGATCTTATCCATGCTGCCTGCAGAGCGTTAATGGCTGCCCGGCTGTCAACATAGATGTTGATCCTTTCTCCTGAGAGATTCTCTCTGCTAATCAGGTCTACCGCCTGCTTGATTGCGAAGACCTCAGCTTGGAAAACATTGCATCCATCATCGAGTCTATAGGAGCGATGTATATCCCGAGACTCAAAACAGACTCCGGTACCTGTGCCGACATCCATTTTGGATCCGCCGATGTAGATTGCCATCGGCCTTAAGAGCATTAACCGACATCCCATTTCTTGTACACCAATCATCGACAGAAAGAACGGCTACATCATCCACACAGGCTTGGGCATAGATTCCAGAGGCATTGAGAGCATCAAGCAGAGAGTCGACCACCATGCACCATAACAGCGGAAACAGTATGCCACCTTGCCGGCATCCCTTGTTTACACCGGATTTGACACATTGGTCGAGGCCTACATCAGCGGTCACGTCATGTGCACAAGCATTGCTTTGATCCACAAAGCCATTGTTTCATCTACGCCATGCCGTCTGGAAGGGTCACACATGCTAAGGTTAGATTTAATCAACTAATTAAAATACTATGAAACTACTAAGGATAGAAGCTTCTATAAGAAAAAGAACTAGCCTGAACTCTGGCGTGTCAAAATAGACGATATTTCTAGACAGCGTCGATGCTAATCTAGGGTTACCAGCTTTGTTAACAACTTTAGAGCGCAACTGAATTTGACCAGATACTAACAACAATTCAATTAAGATTTTTGTCGAACCCCAAAGGCAGTAACATGACGGAAAGATCCTTCGCCTCCTAGAGAATAAGTTTGTCAGCTTGGCGAGAGCTGTAGTCTTGTCATTGATGAGATAGGTTCAAGATCTGGAAAATTCTTCGACAAATCTTAATTTTAAAATTTCAATTTAATCTTGCTTAAAATGTAGCCCTCAAAAGTTTGACAGTCTTATTGCCTAGACCTGTTCAAAAATCTAGAAAATCGCTGAAAGATCTTAAACTCAATGGAAACTCAGAGAACGGCGTCAATTTCCAAGCAAACCTAGAGAGGATAAGCATTACGTACACTGCAGCAGCAGTAGGGGTACATTACCCTAGATATGCATTCTAGAATGATCCTCCTTGCTTAGACAAAAGAGCTGCGTTGGTGAATTTGAATCCAGTGACTCTTTTTATAGTTCTCAGTGACCGACTCCGACACATCCGGATCGCCTACAATTGAAAGCATTGCTATGAGGGATCTGTACTAGGCCGATGTCGCTGTAGAGCCCGTACAGTTCGTGGTTGAATCTTCTCCTCCACTCTCCGTCAACATATACAAGACCGAAGATTGTACGCAAAATTTATCCCTCGAAACGATCAAGGGTCTCTTCATCAATTTTTGATAAGGTTTAATCCCCTGCGAAGTAGAGAAGGACCGGGTTGAGGATCACCTTAGTTTTCCGAGGGAGAGCTCTACTAATCAATTGCCTCTTGAGGCCGCGGAAACAGCGGTTGGCAAGAGTTATTCTGCGTCTAATCTTAGCGCTGTTGTCGTTGTCACTTGTTACCAGTGAGTCAAGGTGGACAAAATCCTTGACTACGTCAAGGTTATAGCTGCTAATAGTGACGTTGTGGCTAAGACGTCAGTGTTGTGCGTCTTTCTTTGTCGACAGCATATATTTGGTTTTGCCCTCGTTTACCTTCAGACCCACTTTAGCCGCTTCTGCTTTAATGCTCTCAAGTGCTTCATTGACGTCTCGCTACGTTCTCCCAATCACGTCAATGTCGTATGCGTACGCGAGCAACTGTGCATGGTATTGGCCAGGGAATACCGCACGATCTTTTCAAGGATGATGTTCTAAAAATAACATGACAATTCGTCGCCCTGTATGAATCCTTTTTGACATCGAAGGTCTCGGTTAACTCCTTACGGACCCTAATGCAGCAGCGAGAATTCTCTGTTGTCATCCTGCATAACCTGACGAGTTTGTCAGGGATGTCCAAACATAACATGTCTCTATATATGTAGCTCGTCCCTATAGATACTTACCCCGTTTATATGCAGAGTCGAACAAGGGTTGAAACGGGTTTAAAATGTATGTAAACGAGGATCGAGTTGAAATAGAGTCAGGTCGACTGGACTCAGCTAACAGAGCTCAGCTTCTCAACTCCTCGACTCAGTGTGTAGAAATACCTGGATCGAAATCTCGACTCGATCTCAACTCGACTCCTCGACTCTGCATATGCGGCCTTAAAATCGACGAAAAGGTGGTAGTGTGTGTTGACCTGAAATTCACGGGTCTTCTTCAAGATATGCCGCAGTGTGAATATTTGGTCTATCGTGGATTTCCCTGGCCTGAAGCCACATTGATAGGAACCTTTTAAATTGTCCACGGATAGTTTCAGGCGTTCACACATAACGGCAGAAAAGATCTTATACGCAATGTTATGGAGACCTATTCGTCTATAGTTGGCGCCGTTATAGGGGTCTCTTGTAGTTTATGGTTGTAACCTAATAAACGACATTTTTCGAAAGTATGAAGCCATCTTTCTAGTCATATAGACATAGGACAGGTTTCCAATTCCAAATTATCGCCTGATAACAGGCGGCAACGACACCAGCGCTAAGACTAGACCCAGAATAACTCTTGCCAACCTATGTTTCTTCGTACAGAGCTCTCTCTCTCTCGGAAAACTAAGGTGAGCCTCTATAAAACCTTAATCAACCTGGTACTCCTCTACGGTGCCGGGGCTTAGACCTTATCAAAAATGGATGAAGAAGCCCTTGATCGTTTTAAGAGAAAAATTCTACGTACAATCTACGGCCCGAAAACTATTTCAGGTCCAGAATGTAAGCGTAAGCGTGTCAAATACGCAGACTTGGGCTTTATGAAACAATGCCTTTAGCGAACAAAATCCCTCAAAAACTTAGGAAAACAGCAAGTCTAGAATGTCGACTCAATATGTCGTTTATTAAGTTCCACACATAAATCGTAAGCGTGTTAAGTACGCAGTCTTCGGTTTTATGAAACCAAAGCTTTGGCGTATAAAATCTCTCAAAATTTAGAATACTGTTTTATGTCTTGAATTTCAACTCCTTATGTCGTTTATTAAGTTCCATCCGTAAGTCATAAGCGTGTCAATTACGAAGAATTATGATTCTATGTCCTTGATAAACAAAATCCCTGTTTACAAGGTCGAAGTGTCTTAAATTAAGATTGAGTCATGCAATAAAATAGTACAAACCTACCGCGCGACAAGTAAAAACAAACTTCTTCTTCTTCTTTGACGCTACAGTTCATGGCGAACCTGGGCCTCCTTCAAAAAACCTCTCCAACTGGCACGGTCTTTCGCCAGCAGTCTCCAGTGCCACACGCCTAGTTTGTTAAGGTCCTCTTCCAATTGGTTGCGCCCCTCGGGGTTGGATTCATAGACCTTCCGGGCCGGAGCTGTGTTTTCCATACGCTCAACATGACCTAGCCATCTTAGGAGTTGGGTCCGAAGACTCCGTGCTATGTTCATGTTGCTGTACACCCCTTACAGTTTACTGTTAAGTCTTCTCCTCCACTCCACCCTGGCCAAGACGTCGCTGGTTCGTGTCCTTTTTCGACGACAGCATATATTTCGACTTGCTCTCATTCACAGCCAGTCTCATTTTAGTGGCTTCCGTCTCAATGCTCGTAAAGGCCTCAATGACATCTCGCTGACTTCGTCCAATTATGTCAATGTCATCGGCATATGCGAGCAGTTGTATGGACTTGAAAAAGATGGTGCCCCTCGTATTGACCAGTGAGTTTTGCACTATCCTTTCAAGGAGGATGTTGAAAAAGTCACACGATAGCGTGTCGCCCCGTCTAAAACCTTTTTTTGACATAAAAGGTATCGGTTAGGTCGCCTCCGACCCTGATGGAGTAGCGAGAGTTCTCCAAAGTCATCCTGCACAATCTGACGAGTTTGGCATGGATGTCAGAACTAGACATGGCGTTGTATAGCTCGTCTCTATGGTTACTATCGTATGCAGCCTTAAAGTCGTTTTTCCCAGGATCTGCCGCAGTGTGAATAATTGATCTATAGTGGACTTCCCGGGCCTGAAACCACACTGATATGGACCAATCAGTTTATTATCGAACGGTTTCAAGCGTTCACACAGAACAGCAGAGAAGATTTTTTTAAAAGAAACACCGTCGTAAAAAACGATTACAAATCAATATAAGCATGTTTTGTTAAAACTAATTTAATGACCGCCTTCATAAGATTAGTAATTCCAACAGCTGCCTTAATTACTACCTACTCTATCATCCCACCCAACCTCACGCTTAAAACAAAACACCAAATCCCATCAGCCCGTCGCGCTCGCCTGGCAATGCCGTCACCTACAAATGACGGAACCCACGGAAGCGAAACGACAGTTTCTATCGAACAGCCATCTTGCTCAAGCGGTTAACGTCAAGCGCTCTCGTGTGTGTTTTATTTTTTCTCTCTCGCAGTTTATCCGTTTTTTATTTTTAATTATTCACGTAAAAAATTTATTATTCGTAAATTCAACCAAAAATAATACGCACGCAAATTATTAACTAAAAAACAACGTGCTTTCAATGAATTCAAAGTGCGGCACGACGTTCGGTATGAATTAGTTTGTTTCCAATACAGAAAAAAGGGGGAAGAAAAAGTGCTACGAAAGACAGAAAAATAAATTACGAAGTGTGTAAATGCAAGTCCCGAGGCTGATTATACGTTTTCCGAAACCATAAATCGCTATATTCGAAGTGAGAAAAACAATTTTTGAAGTCAAGTGTTTTGGTAGCGCGACATAACAACCAAAAAAAAAAAAACGCAACCTGCGGAGCTCCGAGAAAAAATCTGCAAAGGAAAGGAAAAAACAGAAAAAAAAAACAAAAAACCAAAAAGCTAAAGTACAAAGCAAAACAGGAAGTTTAGTGGCAGGAAAATAGGAAAATTTTGGAGAAAAATAAGCCAGAAGACTTGGGGAAAAAGGGGATAATTCGAAGCGAAGAATTTTGAAGGTTTGTACATAGATTCGTGTTTGCAATGACGGTAATGTCGAGTGTGTGTGTACGTGTGTGTGCTTTTCCGTGAAATTTCCAATTTCACTTTTGCCTTTTCTCATTCTCGAGGTACACACAACACGCATTGCTTTTTCGAGTGATTTTTGTTCGTTTCTTTTGTTGTTTGTCGATTTATGAGAGACTGTGCCCTCGAACTCGAACGTGCGTGGCCGATGGAGTGTGCTCCGTAGACGGGATAAAACGAAAGCCATTTGCTGTTTGTGTTCCTGATTTATGTACATCTTCTTTGTCACGCTCTTCGGTGGAATGTAAACTAAAACCTTTCGATTTGTCATTGTTTCCATACATATATTCCCTCCGTTTTGTGGGAATATGAAATAGAATCCGCGAGATTGCTTGTTATCTATCGCCTACCAGCAGTTGTATACGCGATAACATCAACATATGTTTGTTTACGATAAGCAACAAATAATACGCAAAAGACCATACCGATACCCATACCCGTACCCTAGTCCTCCATATAGTGCTAAGCGTTAAGCGCAGCTCTAATCAGAACACACAACATCGTCTCAGCCTCGACCTCGTGTACATATGTACGTACTTTAACAAAGAAACTTTTTCTCTTTCAGATCCATCACAAGAACAAGAAGAAAGAAAGAACGAAAGACAACAATCAGCTAAAAAATCATGTGGAGTGCAGATGCAAAACAATTAACTCAGCAAAATGGAATTAAATCACTTGGCGGTTCCATATCGAATACAGGAGCCGCAGGTATTAAACAGCCGCCAAAAACCCTCGGCATGACATCGGCCATCAGTTTGGCTGAGCCACGAGCCGAAGATCTACAACGTACGAATGAACTACGTAAGGCACTCGAACCGTATAAAGTGTTCGAGACGCAAGATGAATTAAATCATCGCATGGAGATCCTAGCCAAATTGAATACACTCGTCAAACAATGGGTTAAAGATGTATCCATAGCTAAGAATATGCCAGAGGCTGCAGCCGAAAAATTGGGAGGAAAAATCTACACATTCGGTTCGTATCGCTTAGGCGTACATCATAAGGGTGCCGATATCGATGCATTATGTGTTGCGCCACGTAATATTGAACGTTCCGATTATTTTGCGTCGTTCTTTGATCTACTTAAAAAGCAACCCGAAGTGACCGAGTGCCGAGCTGTGGAGGAGGCATTTGTGCCAGTTATCAAAATGAATTTCGATGGAATTGAAATTGATTTGTTATTTGCACGATTGTCACTCAAAGAGATACCAGATGATTTCGATCTACGCGATGATAATCTGTTGAAGAATCTTGATCCGAGATCGGTACGTAGTTTGAATGGATGCCGGGTGACTGATGAGATACTGAGTTTGGTGCCGAACATTGAGAATTTCCGTTTGGCTCTTCGGTCCATCAAACTATGGGCGAAAAGTGAGTTTAAACGAAAGTCTTTTGCTCCAACATGGTACTTAGTTATTTCGTTTGTTGTTTTTTTTTTTTAAGAACACGGAATCTATTCAAACTCGCTTGGCTACTTTGGAGGTGTTACATGGGCAATGCTAGTAGCCCGTACATGTCAACTATATCCGAATGCTGCTGCCGCAACTTTAGTCCATAAGTTCTTTTTAGTATTCTCGAGATGGAAGTGGCCGAATCCGGTTCTCCTTAAACATCCGGAAAATATTAATTTACGTTTTCCCGTATGGGATCCGCGTGTCAATGCATCGGATCGGTATCATTTGATGCCAATTATAACGCCTGCATATCCGCAGCAAAATTCCACATTCAATGTGTCCGAGTCGACGAAAAAAGTAATTTTAAATGAATTCAACCGCGGCATGATCATCACCGACGAAATAATGCTCGGTCATGCTAAGTGGGAGCGTCTTTTCGAAGCCCCAAGTTTCTTTTACACGTACGCTTAAAACTACTATGTATCCCACTTACTATTTCTAATGAGTGTCTTTTCATGCATGTAGGTATCGTCATTTTATAGTGCTTCTTGTCAATTCAAAAACGGCCGAAGATCACTTGGAGTGGTGCGGTCTTGTTGAGTCGAAGATTCGTCTACTAATTGGAAACCTAGAGCGTAACCAACATATATCTCTAGCACATGTTAATCCAAAATGTTTTGAATATAGGAAAGGTGACAACAAATGCCAGCACAGTGGTGGAAATAGTAATTCAACAACATCGCTGGGGGCTAACGATAAACAACAACCAGTCTCTGATTCCTCATACTGTTCGATGTGGTTCATTGGCTTGGAGTTTGAACGTACCGAAAATTTAAATGTTGATTTAACCGAAAGCATTCAAACATTCACCAAGCACGTTATATCTCACGGGGCAAGTATGAAGTTGTTGAAAACTAGTACTCAACTAACATATACCTATCTACTTAGGTGAATATAAAAGTGCTGAAGGAAGGCATGACTATTGAAGCCCGTCATGTGAAACGCAAACAGCTTAGCCTCTATTTAGACGCTGAGTATCTGAAGCGCGAGCGACGTTCTATGGAAAGTCTTAATAATTTTAATAATTCGATTTTAGCAAACAAAAAACGTCTCTCGACGGAATTAGAAAAACAATCATCACAAACTAGTATTGGCAGTAGTGGTAATAATGCGAAACGCTATCGCATGAGCGATTCAGTAAGTCGGGCTTAACACCCACTCAATCAAATTCCCATCACATTTCCAACTATTCAACCTACAATTTCTAATCTCCCAGCAAAATGAAGACAACTCAAATGCATCGTCCGTAAACAGTGACATGGCAACAACACCAACATCAACAACACATACGGCACCACAATTTCCAATCACATCAATGCAAATGATGACCACGACGATGACGACGACGTCGGCAGCGGTGGCGGCGATGGTATCTAAACAAAAGAATTTATCATCATCATCGATATCACCATTTAAGAATGGCAGTAATAAAAGTCCACCACAATCGTTAGACGAATCATCGTCATCTGCGACTGATGTCAGTAGTACAACCAGTGTTACTGAATCGAATAAAACAAATAGTTCGACAGGAACGGCTAATACTGCTACTGCTACAGCAACTGCTACTACTGCTGCAGCTGCAACAGCCGAGGTTGCATGTTCGTGACAACATTCAGTCGTGAACAAATCAACCGCGCTGTCAACAACGATTCATACTTCTGCCACCGCTGCCAATGCTGTCGCCACTGTTGCTAATGTTGCTGCAACCGCTATTACTGCCAACAATCGTCCGAGTAACGATGGACCTCCGCTGACAACTATTACTTGTAAGTCATAATCTCATTCATGCTTTACATTACTCCTCTCTCTCCCATATTAGATGTAGAAAAAGTAGATTTTTTACTACAAACTACGTCCTCAGCGTGTATATACATTTTATTCTAGTTTATTTCTGACCGATAAATAAATAAAAAAAAAAAAAACAAAAAACAAAAAAAAAAATGCAAATAAACAGAAAAACCAAAAAAAAACACTTTTTTTGCAAAGAAAAATAAACAAACACTTTCGTAAGAGAGGCAGGCCGTGGATACGGACGGCTAACAAAGGTCTTGGTGGTTAGATTTAAGTTTTTTTTATTCTTTCTTTCGGGGTTTATTGTTTGGGCGCTATTTAGGGGTCGACTGGACCTTGCTTCCCTTTTTTCCTTTCCTCTTTTGGGTTTAAAGTTCAACTTTTGTGTGGACATTTTTGTTGGTACATTGGTGCTACAGTTCGGGGTGAACCAGGGCCTCAACCAACAAGCCTCACCAGCCGGCACGATCTTTGGCCAATCGCTTCCATTACCGCACGTCCAGTTGGTTAAGGTCCCTTTCCACCTGCGCGCGCCACCTTCGACGCGGTCGTCCCTCGGGGTTGGTTTCGAATACTCTTCGGGCCGGAGCGGTGATGTCCATTCGCTCTACATGGCCCAGCCATCTTTAGACGTTGGATCCGAAGACGTCTAACTAGGCCGATGTCGCTGTACAGCCCGTACAGTTCTTGGTTAAATTTCCTCCTCCACTCTCCGTTTACACACACGGGACCAAAGATTGCACGCAGATTTTTCCTAACGAACCTCCCAAGAGCCTCTTCGCCCGCTTTTGATAACATCCAAGCATCAGCGCCGTAATGGAGGACCGGGATGATTAAGGTTTTGTAGAGAGATACCTTAGTTTTTCAAAGAAGCAGTGGTTGGCAAGAGTTATTCTGCGTTTTATCTCAGCGCTGGTGTTGTTGCTGCTTGTCCCTATCGAGCCAAGGTAGACGAAGCCCTTGACTACTTCAGAAATATCGCTGGCCGAGGAGGACGTTCTAACCAAGACGTCGTTGTTGCGCGTCTTTCTTTGATTACAGCATGTATTTGGTCTTGTTCCCATTTACCCTTAGACCCACTTTAGCCGCTTATGCTTGCGAACGCCTTATTGATGTCTCGCTTTGTCCGTCCAATAACGTCAATGTCATCTGCGTAGGCAAGCAATTGTGTAGACTTGAAGTAGATCGTACCTCTTGTATTGGCCGCAGAATCCCGCACGATATTTTCAAGAATAATGTTAAAGAAATGACATGACAGTGCGTCACCCTGTCTAAAACCTTTTTTTAACATCGAAGGTCTCGGTTAGTTCACTTCCGACCTTAATGGGGCAGCGGGAATTCTCCATAGTCATCCTGCACACTCTGGCGAGTTTGGCAGGAATGTTAAAACATGACATGGCTTTGTATAGCTCGTCTCTATAAACACTGTCATATGCGGCTTTAAAGTCGACAAAAAGATGGTGCATGTCGACCCGGAATTCATTGGTCTTCTCCAAGATCTGCCGTAGTGTAAATATTTGGTCCATCGTGGATTTTCCTGGCCTGAAACCACACAGGTAGGAACCTATCATTATCCACGAACGGTTTCAGGCGCTTACACAATACGGCAGAGATGATCTTGTACGCAATGTTCAGGAGACTTATCCCCCTGTAATTGGCGCAGTCATAGGGGTCTTCTTTCTTACGGACCGGGCAAACGATGCTGAGATTCCATTAATCGGGCATGCATTCTTCCGACCATATTTTGCAGATGAGTTGGTGCATGTTCCCAACCAGCTCATCGCCAGCTGCTTTAAACAGTTCCGTGGGAAGTCCGTCTCCTCCAGGAGCTTTATAAGACTTAAGTTTCGATATCGCTATCTTAAGATCGTCTAGGTCGGATGGACGGGATTCTCTTTCGTCTTCGTCCATTGTGAATGTTTCGTTCTGGCTGACGGCGGTATTTTGACTATCATCACAGGCCTGCAAAAGTGGTCCTTCCACGATCTCAGCATCAACTGTGACTCCACTATTAGTTGTCCGTGCTCATCCTTGCTGGGTTCTGCTCTGGCTTTATAGCCTTGCCTTTTAGTAGAACTTTTGGACGTCGTTCCTGCAATAGCATCTCTCCATCTCCTGGATCTCGCGCTTCTCGTGCTTCATTTCCTTCTCAGAAGCGCATGCTCCTCCCTCCTTTTCTGTTCATAGAGCTCGCGGGCAGCTCTCGTCCGTCGATGCAGTGTAGCCATGTACATATGCATTCTGTTTCCCTGCATGGGCCTGTCTGCACTCGTCATCAAACCAGGGGTTTCTCGAAGGTGGTGGCTTGAAGTGGTGGTTCTGACAACGACTCCATTGCTGTTCTATGGTTTGTGCAGATTGCCATCGGGACTTGAGAGAGCTTGAGGCAGACTAGATCGGCGAAGGTCCTGGCGGTCTCCTGCGATTGCAGCTTTCCGACGTTAAATTTTGGTGTTCTTACTCGACTCCGTTGATTCATAGAAATTCGTATCCGTATTTTGGCTGCAAGAAGGTAATGATCCGAGTCGATGTTGGCTCCTCGAAAGGTTCGGACATCTAGGATGCTGGAGGAGTGTCAGCCGTCGATCGCAATGTGATCAATTTGATTGATTGTCGATTGATCGAAAGACTGCCAGGTCCCCTTATGGGTTGGGAATCGTGTACTTGCTATCACGAGATTAAGTCCCGCCATAAAGTCCACTTTCTGACTTGGTGTCGTGTAGGCTGAGCTTTTCTAGAGTCGTTCCATGACTTTTCGCAAGCATTCCGGTGAATAACTGTTCCTTAAGGGCCGTGAAGCCCTGTCTGAAGCTTGCTGGCATAAACCCGCGACTTCAAGAAGCTCCAAAGGAAGAAGTACGGGATGGTTCCATGCCAAATCGCCAAAATGGGGGATCACGCGACCAACAAACGCTTCCTTCACAATATCCATTGTGGCTCGTGCTGTGTACGGTTGCACCGTCTTGTTCACCAAGCTCCACCCATTCAATTCCGGCAGTAAGAAGTCGTTTATCATGTCCCTGTAGCGTTCGCCAGTGTTGTGGACTGTGTCCTCAATCACTACTCCCGTGTGAACGCCGCACCACACAGTGCGGCTTATTGACGTCATGAGCGCCTTGCCGCTCATGATGATTTTCGACACAGAATCGCCTTCTTCGCTGTTGAGATTAAGGATGGCTTTACAATAATTCACACGCGACTAACGGTCAGCAGGCACTGTCAGATGCACTGTTTGCACTTTGTACGGGAACATGTGTAAGTCTTTCACTAAAATTCGCTGTAGGGTCCACCTGGTGATGCCCAATTGCGTGGCCCCTCGTCTGGTTGATGTTTCTTTGTTCTCAGCGACATCGGCAGTCACAGCCGCGATATTCTCGGCCGAACGGCCAGTCTGGTGGTGGTCATGTCCTGCATGGTCTCCTGTGGTTCCAGGCTGTTCAAATCCAGTAACTAAGCGCTGGAATGTTTGTCCAGTTGGCGTGACACCATTAGGAAATCGACGTCGAAAATCACGCTGCGCTGACACCACCGACCGATTATTGATCAACAAAATCGAAGGACACACTAAACCCTTCAATTCCATTTGGTCCGGTCGAAACACTCCCCATCCAATGCTTGTAGAACGATTTTCTTTTCGTCGTGTGATTACGTCTGATTAAGAGGCTTAATCGTGACTCAATTGCCTCCTGATATAAGCAACCATCTCACGTACAATGCATAATGACGTATCATAAATGCACAAGCCTTAAGGCCGTTCTACTCTAGAGCATTTACTGCCTTGTGCACATGGGTAAGTTTCCATCAAACTTTATGGGGCTTCATGGCACAGTGGGTAGTGTGGGCCTCTTACCGAGGCCTGTGAAGGCAGGATAACGCCTATGTGTTTTCCAAACGATGTTATGTATTTTTGTCTCGGTGATTCCCTATGTTTTTGTAGTGGGAGTGGATCGTGGATGATTACTGCTATTTCTTATATTCCTCTGGGACCGGTTGTTAGCTTCTGCTAAGCCCCGTGCTTTCATTTCGACGTTATTGTCGACCTTTTCGCGACTTTAAACAGAGAGGAGATTCCTTCAGACCAAACCTGTTCATATGCGCTTGAAAGCAGCCATGTGCGGATAGAATCTGACATACATAAGTAGAAATCCATTTCTTCGTAATTGCATTCCATCCATTTATGAATAGATAGACTGTTTCCATCTTTATGGTCATGCTCTCATGCTTTGTTGCTTTTTTTCATAGGTCCTCGCTGTCCAGTATATCTGTTGGTACCATTCCCGCAATGACACATATATGTAGCTTCGTCCGACACTGTCCGATATGCACAGTAAACCCTCAGTGCATATAGTGGGTTGACGGAGTTGATCTTTTATGCGTATGACTTCATTGTCACAGCTTTAGCCCATATTGGTGACGTATACATTATAATTGACTGCACCACCCTTGACAGAACTAGTCTCCGTGGTTGTCTCGGTGCTCCAATGTTCGTCATTATTCTGGATAAGGCAGTGTTCACCTTTGTAGCTTTGTCGCACGTTCTTTCAATGTGTTCTTTGTACGCCTATCATCGATCCTCATCACCTAGGTATCTGATCGTGATGCCCTGTCCTAATTATGATTGTTTCTTTCCTTGCGCCTGCTGCTGTTTTCTATTCTGCAAGCTCTAGCTCAACTGCTGCCATCTTCCAGGCAAAGCCTATCATTTTTGTCTCATCCAGGATTCCGAAGCGTTAGAACCCTATCGTACATAACGTTCCATAAGAGAGGTCCTAATACTGATCATTGTGGAACTCCGCCAGTTATGTAGTACTGCCTTACTCCATCATCGCTAGTCTTTTCCAGTGCCGCACACCCAGTTGGTTGAGGTCCCTTTCCACCTGTGTGCTCCACCTTATGTGCGGCCGTCCTCTGCTTCTTCGCCCCTCGGGGTTGGATTCAAAGGCTCTACGGGCTGGAGCTGTGGTGTCCAATCGCTCAACATGGCCTAGCCATCTTAGGCGTTGGATCCGTAGACGCCTGGCTAGACTTATGTCGCTGTACAACCCGTACAGTTCGTGATTGAACCTTCTCCTCCAACCCCCCTCTGTGTTTATAGGACCGAAAATCACACGCAGAATCTTTCTGTCGAAACGACCAAGGATTTCCTCATCCGCTCTAGATAAAGTCCATGTTTCCGCGCCGTATAACAGGACCGGGATAATTAAGGTCTTATATAAGGTCAACTTGGTCGTACGAGAGAAGGCTCTACTTCTCAATTGCCTCTTGAGTCCAAAGAAGCAGCGGTTGGCAAGAGTATTATTATTATTCGACGCTGAAGAGAAGCCAGATTAAGGCAAGACTAATTCTGCGCTTGATTTCGAAACTGGTATCGTTGTTCCAGGTCACTTCGGAGCCGAGGTAAATGAAGTCCTTAACTACCTCAAACTTATATCTGCCAATCTGCACGTTCTTTCCAAGACGTCGGTGGTAAAAGTCCTTTTTCGATGACAGCAGATATTTAGTCGTGCCCTCGTTTGCTGCCAAACCAATTTTTGCCGCCTCCATCTCAATACTCGCAAACGCCCCTGCATAGTCTGACGAGTTTAGCAGGTATGTCAAAGGTAGACATAGCGTTGTATAGCTCGTCTCTAATTACGCTGTCGTATGCGGCCTTGAAGTCGACGAATAGATGGCGGGTGTCGACTTGAAATTCATTGGTTTTCTCCAGGATCTGCCGTAGTGTGAAGATTTGATCGATGCTGGACTTCCCTGGCGTGAGGCCACACTGATAAGGACCTATCAGCTTATTTACAATAGGCTTCAGGCGTTCACATAAAACGGCAGAGAAGTTTTGTAGGCGATGTTAAGGAGACTTATTCCTCTATAGTTGGCGCAATCAGAGGGGTCTCCTTTCTTGTGGATCGGGCATACGATGCTGAGACTCCATTCCTCGGGCATGCTTTCCTCTGACCATATCTTACAGATGAGCTGGTACATGCTCCCAACCAGGTCATCCCCAGCTGCCTTGAAGAGCTCAGCAGACAGTTCGTCCGCGCCAGCAGCTTTATTCGACTTGAGTGTCGATATGGCAACCTTAACTTCGTCGAGGACAGGGGGACAGAATTCTCTGCGGTCTCCGTCGATTAGAAATGGATCATTCTGCCTGACAGCGGTATATTGACTAACATCGCCGTTATACAGTCTGCAGAAGTGGTTTTTCCATATTCTCAGCATCGACTGCGGCTCTACTACTAGGTGTCCGTTCTCATCCCTGCAGGCTTCCGTTCTGGCTTTATAACCTTGGCATGTTCGCATGTTCAACAGATGTTGATAAAACGTTCGAACGTCACGCCTGCAGTAACACCTCTCCAAATCCTTAATCGCGCGCTTCTCGTGTTCTTTCTTCTTTCTTCTAAGAAGCTTATGCTGGCAGGAACAGTTCGCTCTAATAGGAAGCACAATCCAGCAGATGCCCTCAATGCAAAGCTGAAGAAAGGCGAAAAAATAGCTCAGCAAAATAACACTGGTACCACAATGTGCAAGTGGAGAGACCAAAGAGATGTGCCTGTGTTGAGCACATGCCATACCGACAATATGGTCAAAGTTGCGTAGAGAGGGGGAGAGGTGGAAAAACCGGAAATTGTTGCGGCTTACAATCAATGTAAGACTTACATTGACTTGTCTGACCAAATGACGTCTTACTCGCCCTTTCTGTGTCGTACAATCAAGTGGTACAGACGTGTTGCGTTAGAAATGTTGCTGGGGTCATGCACTGTAAATGCATTAGTTTTGTACAACAGATTGAATCCAAATCGGACGTTCCACGACTATCCACTCCCTATAAGAAATCCATTGAATTGACACTCATAATAGAGTTTCATGTACGTAAATGGAAGTAGGTCGCGTCGCCCATATACATATGAGTGTCATGTACCAGTTTTACACTAGGGTGACACTCAGATGTGGGTTTCATCTACCTCACTCACGGCGTTAGGTTAGGTTAGGTTGATGTGGTCGGCATAAGCCACACGTAGGCCGAAGTCGGCCCATTGTGATACCACATGGATCGTGTTATCCAGATCCGCTACCAGAGGACCAATCGGTGCTTCTGATGAAGCGATGGAGTTAGCTATTTTTCGGTCTGCTAGCTCACTTAGATTATCATAGAAGGGCGCGCCGAGGTAGATCCTCCTGCGATTCGCAAAAGAGTGGCATGAGCAGAGGAGATGATGTATTGATTCCTCTTCCTCCTCGTCCATGCAGCCGCGACAGAAGTCGTTGGAGGGTAGTCCTAGTCGGGCGGCGTGTTGCCCAATGATACAGTGACCTGTAATGACACCCACCAGAGTACTTAAGGTTGCCCTTTTGGTTGCCACTAGGTCCCTGGTTCGTCCTCGGTTTAATTTAGGCCAGAGTTGTTTGGTGATAAGGCCGATATTACTCTCATTTCATTGGAGGTTGGTCGCCTCAATGGTTTGGAGTTTTATTATGTGCTTTACCGTACTTATTGGTGTTTCTAGGTACCCGAGGGTAGGTAGGCTGAGTGTGCTAGACCCTAACTTTGCGAGTTCGTCGGCCGCGCAGTTTCCTGGAATATCCCTATGCCCGGGAACCCACAATACTTTAATGTTGATCTGCTCAGCCATTTCATCTAGAGATAGGCGATAGCTAAGAGATGTCTTTGATTTGTGGGTTACCGCTGCCAGGGATCTTATCGCAGATTGGCTGTCCGTGCAAATGATAATATCCTTAGCGGATAATACATTGATCCTGAGCCATGCAAGGACCTCCCTTATCGCTGTTATTTCTGCTTGATACGTACAGCAGTGATTTGGGAGTCTGAATGTGAATGATAGGCTGAGGTTAAGTTCCTTGGAGAAGACTCCACTACCTACACCCGTCTCCATCGAGTCCTTCGGTATGACTTTTCCTTCAGCCATTTCCTCCCGGTTGGAAAGACAACTTCGAAGTTCCCAGTGAACACGTTCTGCGGGATGATATAGTCTGTGTCCACGGGCACTTTGAAGTGTTTAAGAATGGTTGTGTGGCCTTTTTGTGATGTGGGCCATTTTATTATGCTCCTCATCCTCAGGGCCGCGTAGGCAGCAATTTGTTTGCTGAAAAGATTCAGTGGTGGAAGGTGTAACAGAATGTTTAGCGCCTCCGTGGGGGTTGATCTGATCTCTCTGCTTATGTATAAGCTGGCCGATCTTTCCCAGAAGGTCTCGATTGACTGCCTTGTCCAGAGCAGTCCACCAGACTACGACGCCATATATGTAGGAGGATGGGCCTAATGACCGCCGTGTAGAGCCAGTGCATAATGTTTGGTTGGAGACCCCACTTCTTTCCCACCACTTTTTTGCAGCTGTAGAGGGCAATAGTTGCTTTCTTGACACGGTCAAGAATGTTGGGTTTCCAATTCAGCCTCTTGTCAAGGACTATGCCTAGATATTTAGCCTGCTCTTTGATTATTAGTTGGGTTCCACCCAGCCTCGGTGGATTGAGGGGCGGAATTTTATATTTGTTAGTAAACCGTACTAAATCGGTCTTCTTAGGGTTCACCCAAAGTCCACAGTACTGCGTCCAGGTTTCTACTGTATGTAATGCACTCTGCATAAGGTCGCATAGAGTGCTGGGAAATTTTCGTGTGGCGGCAATAGCAATATCATCTGCATAGGTGGTCACAGCGTACCCTTCCTGTTCTAGCAACAGTAGTAGCTCATTGACCACCACGTTCCAGAGGAGAGGGGAAAGTATTCCACCCTGTGGTGTACCTCTGCTGACCATTCTAGTTGAGGCGGCGCCGGCGAAGTTGGCTTTGACGACTCCACCGGAGTGGATTCCAAGACTCGTCAGGTCGGAGCTGTATTTTCCATGCGCTCTACATGGCCTAGCCACCTGAGACACTGTATCCGTAGACGTCGTACCAGGCCGATGTCGCTGTATAACCCGTACAGTTCTTCGTTATATCTTCTCCTCCATACACCGTTTGAACAAACGGGACCGTAGATAGTGCGCAGAATTTTCCTCTCGAAACGACCAAAGGCATCTTTATCCGCTTTTTTTAAGGTCCAAGCCTCTGCGCCGTAAAGGAGGACTGGGATGATTAAAGTCGTATATAGTGTCACCTTGGTTTTCCGAGAGAGGGCTCTACTTCTCAATTGCCTCTTGAGCCCGAAGAAACAGCGGTTGGCAAGAGTGATTCTGCGTTTTATCTCAGCGCTGGTGTTGTTGTCGCTGGTCATCAGTGAGCCAAGGTAGACGAACTCCTTGACCACTTCAAAGTTATATCCGCCCATGGTGACGTTCTGGCCAATACGTCGGTGTTGTCCGTCTCTTTTAGATGAAAGCAGATATTTGGTTTTACCCTCATTAACCTTGAGACCCATCTTAGCCACTTCTACCTCAATGCTTACAAAGGCCTCATTGACGTCTCGCTGTGTCCGTCCAATCACGTCAATGTCGTCGGCGTACGCAAGCAGTTGAGTAGACTTGAAATAAATCGTACCTCTTGTGTTGGCCAGTGACTCTTGCACGATCTTTTCAAGTACGATGTTGAAAAAGTTGCATGACAGCGCGTCACCTTGCCTAAATCCTTTTTTAACATTAAAGGTCTCGGTTTGCTCATTACCGACCTTAATGGAGCAGCGAGAATTCTCCATTGTCATCCTGCACAGTCGGACGAGTTTGGCAGGGATGTTAAAACTGGACATAGCTTTGTATAGCTCATCTCTATACACGCTGTCATATGCAGTCTTGTAATCGACGAAGAGGTGGTGAGTGTCGATTTGGTATTCCTGGGTCTTCTCCAAGATCTGCCGTAGCGTAAATATTTGGTCTATTGTGGATTTAGGTTAGGTTAGGTTGACGTGGTAGGCGTAAGCCACACTTAGGCCGAAACCGCCCCATTGTGATACCACCTGGATCAGGTTACCCTGATCCGCTACCTGGGAACCAACCGGTGCTTCTAATAAAGGGGTGGAGTTGAGCTATTTTTTGGTTTGCTAGCTCACTCAGATTGTCGAAGAAGGGCGCGCCGAGGTAAATCCTCCTGCGATTCGCAAAAGAGGGGCATGAGCAGAGGAGGTGGTGTATTGATTCCTCCTCCTCCTCGTCCATGCAGCCGCGACAGAAGTCATAGCCCCAGTCTGGCGGCGTGTTTTCCAATGGTGCAGTGACCTGTAATGACACCCACTAGAGTGCTTAAGGTTGCCCTTTTGGTTGCCACCAGGTCCCTGGCTCGTCCTAAGTTTAACTTAGGCCATAATTGTTTGGTGATAAAGCCGATATTGCTCTCACTCCATTGGAGATTGGTCTCCTCTATGGTTTGAAGCTTTATCATGTGCTTTACCGCACTTATTGGTGTTTCTAGGTACCCGAGGGTAGGTAGGCTGAGTGTGCTTGACCCTAACTTTGCGAGTTCGTCGGCCGCGTAGTTTCCTGGAATATCCCTATGCCCGGGAACCCACAGTATTTTAATGTTGAACTGTTCAGCCATCTCATCTAGAGATAGGCGACAGTTAAGGGGTGTTTTTGATTTATGGGTTACCGCTGCCAGGGATTTTATCGCAGATTGGCTATCCGTACAAATGATAATATGCTTTGTGGATATTACATTGATCCTGAGCCATGCCAGGGCCTCCGTTATCGCAGTTATTTCTGCCTGACACACACTACAGTAATTTGGGAGTCTAAATGATAGGTTGAGGTTAAGTTCCTTGGAGAAGACCCACTGCCTACACCCGACTCCATCTTAGAGCCATCGGTATAGATGGAGATCGAGTCCTTTGGTATAACTTTCCCTTCAGCTCATTCTTCCCTGGATGGAAAGACAACTTCGAAGTTCCTGGTGAACACATTCTGCGGGTTGATGTAGTCAGTGTCCATGGGTACTTTGAAGTGTTTTAGAATACAGGTGTGGCCTTTTTGAGATGTGGGCCATTTTCTTATGCTCCTCATCTTTAGGGCCGCGCATGCAGCAACTTGCTTGCTGAAAAGGTTTAATAGTGGAAGATGTAGTAGATCATTTAAGGTCTCCGTGGGGGTTGATCTGATCGCCCCGCTTATATATAAGCTGGCCGATCTTTGTACCTTCCCCAGAAGGTTTCGATTGACTGCTTTGTCCAGAGCAGTCCACCAGACTACGACGCCATACAGGAGGATAGGCCTTATGACTGCTGTGTAAAGCCAGTACATAATGCTTCGTTGGAGACCCCACCTCCTGCCCACTACTTTCTTACAGCTGTAGAGGGCAACAGTTGCTTTCTTGACCCGATCAAGAATGTTGGGTTTCCAATTAAGCCTCCTGTCAAGGACTAGGCCTAGATATTATGCCTGTTCTTTGATTGTTAGTTGACCGATGTCGCCTCGCTATTTTGACTTCGTCTAGGTCGGGTGGACTGAATTCTGTTTCATTGTCGTCCATTACGAATGGTCGTTCTGCCTGACAGCGGTATCTTGTCTATCAGCGCCGTTATACAGTCTGCAGAAGTGGTCTTTCCAAATCCTCAGCATCGACTGCGACTCTACTACCAGTTCTCCATTCTTAGTTACAAGCTTAATTTCAATTCATTCTCGTAGATGATTAGTGATATCTTGAAAATGTCCTTTTATCCTATTTGCTTACCTTCGAACGTACACTATTATCCTTGCACTGGTTACTAATAAAGTACATATACACAAAAACCGTTGTGTGAATGAGTTTTCAGGTTTTTTATTCCAGTCTTCAATCGCTTGGCGGGGGGAAAGAGAATGTAAAAAAACAAAAAAAAAAATGAATGAAAATGGACCAAAGGTAATGGTAAAGGTAAACGATTTTCTTTCTTGTAGGCACACAACAGCTCTCTCTCTTTTTCTTCCTCTCTCTCTCTCTTTATGTCTTCTTTTTTGTTTCTATTGCCTTAGCCGTTCTTTTTAAGTCAACGCATAGATCGATATTCTCTTTTTGTTTGTTTTTTTCTCATTCGCAGTGTTGTAACAAGAAGACGACTTTATCAAGATCAACAATTTCAAAATTGTCAGGAGTCGCACTAACAACACGGCCACAACAGCAGCAACAACACCATCTCCCAATCCCACCACCACGCCCATAAATCCTTTCATCCCTACCATATCCTATAATCCAATTAGTGATGATGATGATCCTACTCCTCAATCTGGGAATATCTTGTAAATACCGATCCGGATCTGACCGTGGCATCGTGGCAGCCGTTCTGACATCGTTCTGTGGGGACACTTAAGAAAAAAACCTATTTTTTCTCTCTCTCTCTCTCTCTCTCAATTGGGTATACAAAACAAAAAACAAAAAAAGAAAAGAATTAAATACAGATAACAAAAATAACAAATTATTTACGAAAATACTTTTAATTTTAATCTTTTCCTTAAAAAAAAAACTTTGAAAACGGACTCCATACGGACCGAATTGAAAGAACAAATATTGAGAATTTCCCTTTTTGGGATCAAAGAAAAAACAAATTTTATTTAAAACTAAAAGAAAAAAGAAAGAAAACCGAATTGAAGTGAATAAGCCGCAAGGCAGAACTTGTAAATAGTAACCAAGTAGGAGTAGTGAGCGAATATGTTATTCATTTCTGATCTAAGGTATTAAGTTACGTTTACGTTAAGGGTATTTTACTATTTCCTAGTTAGTCGGCTTTTGTATTCTGTGTCTGTACAGGTTTCATTTTCTCTCTGTTTTTTGTAATCCACGATTTATTCTATTTTGTTTAGTACTAATCTATGTTAAGGCGGATAAATACAATGCTTAAGCCATGTCGCCCCCCCACTGGAGTCTATTCGCTATTCACTCTCTAAAGTTTAGACCGTTCCCATTGGAAACACGCCACAAACTTATGAATATATCAAAACATAAACAATGGAGCACATGTTTACTATTCGGAATCAATTAATTTTGAATTATTTCCCAAAGTGAGCGAATAGACTGCCTATTCGAGAATAGAGAGCTCTCAAGAAGTAGTAGGAGAATAGGCACCTTATAGAGACTAAAGCGTTTCCATTATAGCTCTCTTTTCGAATAGTGAGCGAATAGACTCTAGTGGGGACATGGCTTTAGGCTAATGTGGAATAAACATTGTGTTTAAGGAGAGTAAGGATATTCCACTTGAATCCCACCAGATACGAGGGAGAGGAGGACAGCAGGTTCCTTCGCGCATTGTTTGTACATACGTAGATTTATTTCTTGTTTTGTGTCTTATTTTTGGTCGCGGGGATGCGGTGTTTTTTTTTTGTTTTTTTTTTTTTAGAACAGTAGGACGGATTAGGCTTGTTTTCTATCACTTTCATCCTTCGTCTTGTTAGCTGCGATCGTTTGCATATTTTAGTCGACAGTAGACGAGTGTCGATCGGTGATTGGATATTTGCGTTGTCAAGCGTTGTTATAAAATTCGATTTTGGTTTTCTTTGGACAATGGTACCTCTGGTAGTAAGTAGACTCAGACTCAGTTTCGTCTTAATCTAGATCGTGGATCTCTATCAATCCTTTCCCTATAGTCGTATTTCTATTATAAAACACACGCTACTCGTATGTACATTCAATTTATTTACGTCTAGGCACTTAATCTTGTTTATCATAAATCACACTTTGTGTGCATTATTCATACAACTGGAGCATCATATCCCCCCGAGCTATAGTATTCGTTTCGACATGGGGGATCTCCGTTCGCTCTGTTCTCTTCGAGCAGAGGCCTAACATCAAAACGACATTTGTACATAGAGAGAAACAGAAAATTGAAATGATCGATGTCACACATTAATTATTTTAAATGTGTCCTTATATATACACACACATATACTCATACACGCATACATTTATTCACAAACAACAAAAAAAAAAAAAAAACAAACATTTCCTTAAGGTTTATCTGTCGATAGTACTACTACACGCACCTCTGTCGACATCCACTCTAGGGCGAGTTTCTTTATTTCAAAAACAAATTAACGGCGAATTGAGTTCAATAATGAGACGGAAAAACGTTTTCTTTCTTTCTTGCCTTCAAAAACGAATTAGTTTAATTGAAAAAGAAAAATTGTTTTTTCTTCTTGGCGACGGTGAACGCGGTGGCGCGCTTTACTATCGCCCAAGAGTACTTCAATGAATTTGTTTTTCATTTAATTTTAATTTTTTTCCTTTAAATTTATATATTTCTTTCAGGTCGTTGCCTTCCAGTTTAGATAATTGTTTTTTTTTTGTCTCTCATTTTTTTTTGAAACCTTTACATAAATGAATTTATTTATTTTTTTATTTTCTTGTCATGAATTTATTTCAAATGTGACTATGTAAATTGATTTTTTTCAATAAAGGGTAAAACAAAATAAAGAACGAACTCGTCGAACAATGAATGTCTTTTATTGACTTCCCAGTGGGGAGTTGTTTTAGTCAACAAAATCCAAGGTTTTTTAAGCTGAGCGAGCGAAGCTCTTATACCCGGGATTGCAACTTCTTTGTTATTGTACTTCTCTGGAACCGCTACTGCGATCTTGACCAAACTTGCCGCGGTAATACCAACGAGGAATATTCGCCAAAAAAAACTTATTCCCTATTGTACTCGATAGGAAAAATTATAATACGCGCTTTAAGAGGGGTCCTCCAGGTTGGGGGCTTGGAGTTATGTGTCCACGCCCCCCATAGAGGAGAAAGATGACCGACATAAAGACGACTTCTATTATCTCCTAGGCAGAATATCTGCCCAATGTCCCAGCTATGACACCAAAATCGGTCTAGGACAGTGGTTCCCAATCTTTTTCAGCCCTTCTTCTTCTCTTAGTGGGCACTACAGTTCGGGGTGAACCTGAGCCTCAACCAACATGCCCCTCCATCTAGCACGATCTTTCGCTAGCCTTTTCCATTGCCGCACACCCAGTTGGCTGAGGTCCCCTTCCACCTGTGTGCGCCATCTTAAGGGCGGCCGCCCTCTGCTTCTTCGTCCCTCGGGGTTGGATTCAAAGACTCTCCGGGCTGGAGCTGTGGTGTCCATTCGCTCTACATGGCCCAGCCATCTTAGGCGTTGAATCCGTAGACGCCTGACTAGGCTAATGTCGCTGTACAGCCCGTAAAGTTCGTGGTTGAATCTTCTCCTCCATCCCCCGTTTTGGGGGCGTTTATAGGCCCAAAAATCACGCGCAAAATCTTTCTCTCGAACCGACCAAGGGCCTCCTCATCCGCTTTTGATAGTGTCCATGCTTCTGCGCCGTACAACAGGACCGGGATGATAAGGGTCTTATATAGAGTCAACTTTGTCGTTCGGGAGAGGGCTCTATTACTCAGTTGCCTCCTGAGCCCAAAGAAACAGCGATTGGCAAGAGTTATTCTGCGTTTGATTTCGGAACTGATGTCGTTGTTCCAGGTCACTGCGGAGCCAAGGTAGACGAAGTCCTTAACTACCTCGAACTTATGTCTGCCTATAGAAACGTTCTGGCCGAGACGTCGGTGTTGAGCGTCCTTTTTTGATGACAGCATATATTTAGTTTTGCCCTCGTTTACCGCCAAACCAATTTTCGCCGCCTCCATCTCAATATTTGCAAACGCCTCATTGACATCTCGCTGTGATCTACCTATTCTGTCAATATCGTCGGCGTATGCAAGGAGTTGCGAGGATTTGAAATAGATTGTGCCTCTTGTATTGGCCAGTGATTTTTGCACAATAATTTCCAATATGATGTTGAAGAAATCACACGACGGCGACATCAAAACTATCGGTAAGGTGTTTACCGATTCGGATGGAGCAGCGAGCATTCTCCAAAGTCATCCTGCATAGTCTGACGAGTTTAGCAGGTATGTCAAAGGTAGACATAGCGTTGTATAGCTCGTCCCTAATTACGCTGTCGTATGCGGCTTTGAAGTCGAGAAATAGGTGGTGAGTGTCGACTTGAAATTCATTGGTTTTTTCCAGTATCTGCCGTAGTGTGAAGTAGTGTGGCCTGAATCCGCACTAATAAGGACCTATCAACTTATTTACAAAAGGCTTCAGGCGTTCACACAAAACGGCAGAGAAGATTTTGTAGGCGATGTTAAGGAGACTTATTCCTCTATAGTTGGCGGAATCAGAGGGGTCTCCTTTCTTTTGGATCGGGCATACGATGCTGAGACTCCATTCCTCGGGCATGCTTTCCTCTAACCATATCTTAAGGATGAGCTGGTGCATGCTCCCAACCAGGTCATCCCCAGCTGCCTTGAAGAGCTCAGCAGACAGTCCGTCCGCGCCAGCAGCTTTATTCGACTTGCGCTTCGATATGGCAATCTTAACTTCGTCGAGGTCAGAGGGACAGAATTCTCTGCGGTCTCCGTCGATAAGAAATGGATCATTCTGCCTGACAGCGGTATATTGACTAACATCGCCGTTATACAGTCTGCAGAAGTGGTTTTTCCATATTCTCAGCATCGACTGCGGTTCTACTACTAGGTGTCCGTTCTCATCCCTGCAGGCTTCCGTTCTGGCTTTATAACCTTGGCATGTTCGCTTTATCTGTTGATAAAACTTTCGAACGTCACGCCTGCAGTAACACCTCTCCAAATCCTCAATCGCGCGCTTCTCGTGCTCTTTCTTCTTTCTTCTGAGAAGCTTATGCTCTTTCCTTTTTTTTAACTCGTAGAGCTCACGAGCTGCTCTTGTTATTTTATGCAGCGAGGCCTTATATACATCCTGCTTCGCTGTATGAATTCTCCTGCACTCGTCATCGAACCAGGTATTTCTTCGTGGTGGAGCCTTGAAACCCAATGATATTAACCATATGGCTTTAATATAATTATCTTTTAATCTACCTAACTCACGGCGCGGCGCCCTTCTCTGCTTTCTACGGCGCACACTTTGGGAACCCCTGGTCTAGGAGATTTCAATGAGAAGCTGGGTAAGGAAGCTATCTTTGAACGAGTCATTGGAAAGCACAGCCTACACTCCGATTGATCGGGGGGACCAACCAGACTGATCACATTGCGATCGACGCCGGACACTTCTCCAGCAGCATCCTAGATGGCCGAACCTTTCGAGGAGCCAACATCGACTCGAATCATTACCTTTTTTTTTTTTTTTTTTTTGTTTTTTTAGAGTCACGCGCACTCAAGGCACTCAAGGCTAAGGCCTTATAACGTATTGAACGTTGTGCGAACGAAGATAACAGGGAGAAGGAAAGTTTCGCCCAGTTTGATGTTTTGACACACAACCTGAACGGAGTGCAGTGGCTTGGGATGTTCGTTGACTACTCTCAGGGGTGGTTTGTCCTACATAGGACATAGGTCGACGAGAGCCGACCAAATTTCGCGTTGGTTATAATTCTCAGTAATTCGTTCATGCACTTTTGGTGTTAGTATTGCATACGCAGAGGATGAATTTCAATTGACCATATACTGTGAGTGTTATGCCTGCAGCAGTACGTTTGGTCACTTACCATTCACAACTGTGTTGCATACTTTTTTCCGTATAGGAATTGCTTTTTCTTGGCTATGAAACGAATTTGAACTGTAAACCTTCCGCTCGACGGCCGATGATGTTAACCACCGCACCACGCCCACCCCCTGCAGCAAAGGTACGGATGCGATTTTCTCGGAAACAACGGAGTCCGAAATTGAGTCAAAATTGAACGTCAGAAAGCAGCAGCAGACCGCCAGGACCTTCGTCGATCAAGTCTCCCTCAAGCTCTTTCAAGTCCCGATGCAATCTGCACAAACCATAGAACAGCAATGGAGTCGGTGTCAGAATGCCATCAGAGAGGCCGCCTCAGATGTACTCGGTTTCAGTCTACCACCTTCGAGAAACCCCTGGTTTGATGACGTTTGCAGACAGGCCCATGTAGAGAAACAGAATGCATACATGGCTACACTGCATCGACGGACGAGAGCTACCCGCGGGCTCTATGAACAAAAACGAAGAGAGGAGCACGCGCTTCTGAGAAGAAAAAAGAAGAAAAGCGCGAGATGGAGGAGATGGAGAGATGTTATTGCAGGAACGACGTTCGAAAATTTTACCAAAAGGTAAAACGAACATGCCAAGGCTATAAGCAGCCGGAAGCCTGCAGGGATGAGCACGAACAACTTATAGTGGAGTCACAGTCGATGTTGAAATTGTGGAAGGGCCACTTCTGCAGACTTTATAACGGCGATGATGGTCAAAACGCCGCCGTCAGGCAGAACGAACCATTCACAATGGACAAAGACGAAAGAGAATCCCGTCCACCCGACCTAGACACTGTTAAGATAGCCATATCGAAACTTAAGTCTTATAAAGCTGCTGGCGATGAGCTGGTTAGGAACATGCACCAACTCATCTGCAAGATATGGTCGGAAGAATGCATGCCTGATGAATGGAATCTCAGCATCGTTTGCCCGGTCCATAAGAAAGGAGACCCCTATGACTGCGCCAATTACAGATTGCGTACAAGATCCTCTCTGCCGTAATGTGTAAGCGCGTGAAACCGTTCGTGGACAATCTGATAGGTTCCTACCCGTGTGGATTCAGGCCAGGAAAATCGACGATAGACCAAATATTTACACTACGGCAGTTCTTGGAGAAGACCCATGAATTCCCGGTCGACACGCACCATCTTTTTGTCGACTTTAAAGCCGCATATGACAGCCTTTATAAAGATGAGATATACAGAGCCATGTCTTGTTTTAACATTCCTGCCAAACTCGTCAGACTGTGCAGGATGACTATGAAGAATTCCAGCTGCTCCATTAAGGTCGGAGGTGAACTAATCCAGATCTTCTATGTTAAAAAAGGTTTTAAGGTTTTAGACAGGGGGAATCACTGTCATGTGATTTCTTTAACATTATTCTTGAAAAGATCGATCTACTTCATGTCTACACAATTGCTTGCCTACGCAGATGACATTGACGTTATTGGACCACCAAAGCGAGACGTCAATAAGGCGTTGGCAAGCATTGAAGCAAGCAGAAGCGGCTGAAGTGGGTATAAGGGTAAATGGGGACAAGACCAAATATATGCTGTCATCAAAGAAAGACACGCAACACCGACGTCTTGGGCAGAACGTCACCTTCGGCAGCTATATTTTTTTTGAAGTAGTCAAGGACTTCGTCTACCTTGGCTCGATAGTGACAAGCAGCAACGACACCAGCGCTGAGATTAAACGCAGAATAACTCTTGTCAACCGCTGCTTCATTGGGCTCAAGAGGCAACTGAGTAGTAGAGCCCTCTCTCGAAAAAATAGGTATGCCTCCACAATACCTTAATCATTCTGGTCCTCCTCTACGGCGCTGGGGCTTGTACTTTATCAATGAGGCTTTTGGGCATTTGTGGTCCCGTTTGTGTAAACGGAGAATGGAGGAGATTCAACCAAGAACTGTACAGCCACATCGGCTGCTGTACAGCGACGTCTTCGGATCCAACTTCTAAGATGGCTGGGCCATGTAGAGCGAATAGACATCACCGCTCCGGCCCGAAGAGTCTTCGACACCAATCCCGAGGGACGACGCAGCAGAGGACGACCGCATCTAAGGTGGCGCGCACAGGTGGAAGAGGACCTCAACCAACTGGCCGTGCGGCACTCTAAGCCGCAGGCCAAAGATCGTCGGAAGACAGTCGGACGAGTTTGGCAGGGATGTTGAAACTAGACGTGGCCTTGTACAGCTCGTCTCTATACACGCTGTCATATGCAGCCTTGAAATCGACGAAGAGGTGGTGAGTGCCATTTGGTATTCCTGTGTCTTCTCCAAGATCTGTCGTAGCGTAAATATTTGGTATCGTGGATTTATCTGGCCTGAAACCACACTGATAAGAGCCGATGAGGTTATCCACAAACGGTTTCAGGCGTTCACACAATACGGCAGAGAAGGTCTTATATGTGATGTTAAGGAGACTATTCCCCTATAGTTGGCGCAGTTATAGGGGTCCCCTTTCTTATGGACCGGGCAAACGATGCTGAGATTCCACTCGTCGGGAATGCTTTCCTCCGACCAAGCCTTGCAAATAATGAGATGGTGCATGCACCTTACCAGCTCATCCCCAGCCGCCCTAAAAAGCTCAGCAGACAAGCCGTCTGTGCCCGCGGCTTTATTAGACTTAAGTCTTGATATCGCTATTTTGACTTCGTCTAGGTCGGGTGGACGGAATTCTCTTACATCGTCGCCCATTACGAACGGATCGTTCTGCCTGACAGTGGTATCTTGTCTGTCATCGCCGTTATAGAGTCTGCAGAAGTGGTCCTTCCAAATTCTCAGCATCGACTGTGGCTCTACTACCAGTTCTCCATTTTTATTCCTGCAGGCCGCCGCTCTGGCTTTTATAGCCCTGGCATGTTTTTCTTACCTTATTGTAAAACTTTCGAGCGTTATTCCTGCGGACGCATCCCTCCATCTCCTCGATCTCACGCTTTGCGTGTTCTCTCTTCTTTCTTCTAAGAAGCGTGTGTTCCTCCCTTCTCTTCTGCTCATGGATTTCGCGAGCAGCTCTCGTCCGTCGTTGCAGCATGGCTTTATATGCCTCTTGTTTTGCTGCATGGGCTTGTTCGCATTGTTCATCGAACCAGGGGTTTCTAGGTGGTGGCGGTTTGAAACCCAGCACCTCTGAAGCAGCCTGTCTGACGGCGTTCTGGCAATGCGCCCATTCCTGCTCTACTGTTTGTGCTGCTGTGGGCGGATTTTGAGAGAGCTTGGAGGAGATACGATGTACAAAAATTCTGGCAGTCTCTTGCGATTGTAGCTTTCGGACGTCAAATTTACGTTGTGCTACTCGACTCCTAAGCATTCTTGATACTCTCATTCGTACCTTGGCTACAACAAGGTAGTGGTCCGAGTAGATGTTGGCCCCTCGGAAGGTTTGTACGTCGAGAATACTGGAGGAGTGTCCGGCGTCGATCGCAATGTGATCAATCTGGTCGATTGATCAAAAGACCACCAGGTATCCTTGTGGATGTTGAGATGGGGCAGTCGTGTGCTTGCTACAAGGAGACTACGCCCCGTTAGGAAATCGATTAGCCTAAGTCCGTTGTCGGAAGTGGTGTTATGGAGGCTGTGCTTTAATATGATCGACTCAAATATGACCTCTTTGCCTCCTCCTCCATGAACTATTTTTGTGTCGTAGCTGGGACATTGGGCATAGGTTCTCTCTAGGAGATCGTAGAATTCTTCTTTGAGTCGATCGTCCATTTCTTCTGTTGGTGCGTGAGCGCATATTAAGCTAATGTTTCCAAACTTAGCTTTGATGCGGATTGTTATAAGGCGTTCGGTTACATCCCGGAAGATTAAGACTTTTTGTCGAAGTCTTCCTCGAATAACGAATCCGCACCCTTGTAGCAGTTCCCGTAGTAGATGTCACAGTTTTCCATGTCTTTTGCCTGGCCCATCCCATCGCACTTCTTGAAGCGCGGTTATATCTGCCTTATATCATTTAAGGGTTTGCTCCAAATGATCGCCTGCACCCGGTCTGTTAAGGGACTTCACATTCCAGGTGCAGACTCTCAATTCCGTTAGTCGGTTGCAGGGTGCCAAAGTAGCTATCCAGGGGAGGCCACGCGGAAGCTGTGTGTCAACTTGGTTTGAGCAGGGACAGAGATCAAAGCTGGCGTTTGCCATGTTAAACGCGATCAACTTCTTTGCTCTGTTTTCTCGCTCCCTCCCCCCTCCTGCAAGGCTTTTAGCTTTCTTATAAAAGGCCTGTATTTCATGTTTGTCCCCACACTCCTCGATATCCTTGAGCTGGGGAAGATTCTTCTCTTTAGTCGCAGCAGTTTTTTTTTCACCTTTCTTCTGGCTTCTGGGACCATAGATTGGACGCAGAATTTTCTTTACGAAAAGTCCAGGCCTCCGCGCTATAGAGGGGAACCGGGATGATTAAGGTTTTGTATAGCGCAACATTGGTCTTTTGAGATTGGGCTCTACCGTCTCAATTGCCTCTTGAGCCCACAGAAACAGCGGTTGGCAAGAGTAATTCTGCATTTGATCTCAGCGCTAGTGTTGTTGTTGACCACTTCGAATTTGTAGTTGACGTTGGCCGAGACGTCGGTGTTGTGCGTCTTTTTTGGTTGATAGCACAAGACCAATGCTTTCGAAGGCTTCATTGACGTCCCGCTGAGTTCGGGGTACGCTAAGTCTTAAGAGTAAATGTACTTAAAAATTGAATGTTCTTGAACGAATTGAATTCATTGCGAACACATTTCAATTTAGCAGAGTTTCGACCCTCTTTCCGTATTTCTTCAAGCAACCACAAGTATGCAATACTTTCTCTTTCCTATTTTGAAATTAGCTAAGGACACAACCCACTTAATCCACTATTCCTCGAAAAAAAGATGGCGGTTTAAGAGGAAGCCAAGCGAGAACTGCCTTCTACTACATTCAGACCGTTTCAGGTTTCCAATGAAACGATGTGGATGGATTCACATTTTCATTGTTTTATTTCGCTGGATGAGCTGTGCGTGATCTACACTCGAATTGAGGTAAGAATTTTGAATGCTCGTTTCTAAGATTTCTTTAAAAATCATAATCCTTTTCGGTTACTTGCTATTCGTGATCGAGGGACAACTATTGGTCGCGATACATAGTCGCGTCGAAATTGCTTCGCGGTAGAGCTCCTTGACGTTTTTTATGATTCCCTGATCCAACGGTTGAAGACGGGAAGCGGTATTGAGTGGCAAAAACTTCACATTACCAAGTTCTGGAATATTGTAATGAGGTTTACAGGTATCAATCAGCAATAAGATTTTCCGTAACTTTCATCATGTCGTTATTCAGATCCAAGAGCCACTCTTTAAACAATTCTGCTCTCATCCATGCACTTTTATTTGCTCGACACATCATCGGGAACGACCGAATGTTTTTAAAGCAGCGCGGCTTAACAGACTTTCCAGTGATGAAAGGTTTAGGTTTCTCGGCTCTGTCCATGCTTTCACACAAAAGTCATTGGTGCAACCAACACGGTATTGAGTATAAGCTCAAGCTACTGGCAACAGATGGTCCGTCCCAGGGAGTGGCTCCTATGTTGATCTCATGCTGCACGACTCACGACTGAGCCTGACAGATACAAACGAACTTTCTACAAACTGTCTACAGAACTTGGCATACGACAGTGACCATTGCGGCCTTGGAGCCGTAATCAAGGTTAGGTTAGTTGGGTGCCTATTGACATGAAGTCAAGGCTCACATAGACTACGAGGAGTCCATTGTGCCCATTTTGAAAAACTAACCCGAGGGGAACCTGTTAGTTGCCCGCTGAGCTGAACCACCCAGATTCAATTAAGAATCTTAGCAGTTTGTTCAGCTTAATGTCTCTTACCTCCTCTAAACCCGAGAAGAAGTAGTTCCCGAGGAACGTAAATCTTTTTCAGGTGGTGACGAATGGATTCTATTTTTTCTTCGTCCCTACAGCTTCTAAAGAAATCGTTGTAGGGCTGGTCTAGTCTAGCTGCATGATATGATATCATGCAGTGCCCAGTGAGGACGCTGACTACCAGTCGTATATTCCCTCCACCAAGATTTAGCAGACTTTCCGTCCTTTTTTTGTTATAGACAGGCCATGTTAGCCTTGCCGTAACGCATGTGTCCAATTGACACCATCGCTTGTTGGCCTTTCCTAGTGGTTCCATCCCTATTTCTCTGAATAGTGTGCTGAGTGGCGTTCTAGCCTCAGTTGTGATCTGCGACGTATCTGCACCTGATCCCAGTCTGGTTCGTCCGCCTTCTCATTTCCGGAAATATTCACATGCCCTGGTACCCAGCAGATGGTTACCTCATTGACATCCGATATTTCTTTTAGTTTCTCTTTACAGAGTTTTACGAGTTTGGTTCTCATCCATGTTGCTTGCAGAGCCTTAATGGCTGCCTGACTATTAACATAGATTTTGATTCTCTCATCTGAGAAATTCTCCCTAAAAATCAGATCCGCACCTTTTTTAATTGCAAAGATCCTAGCCAGGAAGACGCTACAGCCATCATCAAGTCTGTAGGAGTGACATGCTTCCTGAGGTTCGAAGTAGACTCCGGCTCCTGTATCCATTTTGGATCCATCGGTATAGATTGCCAGTTCCTCTTCCGTGTTTACCATACCACTGGCCCATTCCTCCCTGAAAGGAATCCTAATAGAGAATCTCCTCTCACAGCAAGAAAGTGGGGTGGTATAGTCCGTTTCGGTTTCGGATATCAGGGTAGCCCATCGATCCAGTATTGATGCGTGGCCATGAGGACATCTTTTCCAAAGAATGGATTCCTGCATCCTTAGCGCAGCGCTGGCTGCAATGCTTTCACAGTATGGAAATCCGCTGATCCAGATGGTTTTTCCCCAATAATTCCGAAGAGGTATTCTTCTACGTTGGCAAAACCACTGCGTAAGCTTTTCACCTTTCCTACTCTTCTGGGCTCTATCTGAGTAGGTGGAAAACAGCATTTATCCAGCCTATTCCCAACAAAGGCGAATCTTCTTCTCTCTCCAATTACCGACTTATTGCACTAACATCCCTTTTTTCCAAGGTCATGGGAACGCTGATAAATTGTTAGCTAATGAGTCTCGAGTCGCAGAAACTCTTCATTGACCGGCAGTACGGTTTCTGCAGCAATGGATCCATTGGTGATTTGATGGTATATCTCACCGAGAAGTGGAATCGTTCGCTCCACCATGCGGGTGAGAGCAAAGTAGTTGCACTTGACATTTCGAAAGCATTTGACAGAGTTTGGCATGAATCTCTTTTGTCGAAAATGCGTGCATTCGGTGTAGACGACTCTCTTCTTCTATGGATTAGAAGCTACCTTTCGAATTGTTTAATACAAGTTGGTTTTGACGGGTTCAAGTCTGACATCCATTTCTTAAGTGCTGGTGTTCCCCAGGGCTCCGTTTTTTCTCCTACACTCTTTCTCATAACATAACACTGACTCAATGCCATTATCCATGAATGGCACTTGTATCTCCGAATCCGAAAAGCTTTCTATCCTGGGTCTGTGCAGCAGTGACGACCTTTGTTGGAATGATCACATACATATTTAGTGTCGCCAAGAATGCCGCGAAATGCCTAGGTTTCCTACACGGATGCAAACAATTCTTCCTACCCATCTGGTTACAATTTATAAGGCGTTCATTCGTCCTAATTTGGAGTTCAATGCTCATGTCTGGTCCGGCGCATCTAAGACCTCATTGCGCCTACTAGACGGAATACAAAAACGCGCTATAAAACTGATAGGCGACCCCAGCATTACCAAAACATTAGACTCGCTGGAACATCGTAGGAATGTATCCTGTCTTTCATTGTTTTATTGTTATTTCCATCATAAATGCTCTGACGAAATAGCCAGTTGAATTCCGCCCCGTCAAAACTTCTCCCGCGATACAAGTCTCTCCCGGAATGCTCATGAATTCAGTTTGAAGCCCGTTTTCGGTCGTACTGTCAAATATAGAAATTCTTTCTTCAACCGAACCACACTAATGTGGAACGCGCTACCTCATTTGGTCTTCTCCCCTCAATACAATATGCAGATATTTAAGACCAATGTCAATAGGCAGCTCCTCTCCCTCCCCCTGCTACCCCTTCTGGACGCACAACGTCTGTCGTTATAAGGCCTTAGCCTTGGGTGCACGTGTGTGTGACTCTAAGAAAAAAAAAGGAAAGTTTATTACGAACTCGGTTGGAGTCGTCCCCATATTTGGGACAACCTCTATTTACAAATTAATATAGGCAGGAAGCTTCTACATTTTCTCGGCTACCTATCTACGATCATATCCACTTTTCCATCCCAACGATATCGGGTGGTAGTTTATAACCTATTACCCAGGTTCCAAGAAAATCCTTTTAATTCGAAACAGTGCCTTAAAAATACCATAAACCATTTGTCGCAGGTCTCGGATCATCCCAAAATTGTCAAGGCAAATCTTCTTGGCTAGAGTTGATGTTTTGAGAAAGACAAGTAAAAATGTGATCAATGCACTTTTGCATGCCTTCGAACTAATTTTCGAAACACTTTTCCACACAATTCAAATACCCCAAAAACACGTGTTTTGAACGCATCAAGCTTCGAAAACGTTTTTTGATTTTTTTTTTGGGCTAGTGCTATCAATTAGCATTTGGCACGGCGACCTTTGCAGGTCGATTGTGCCTGCTAGCCGATTAGCCGAGTAGCTTCTCTTCTCGTTAGGAAAATATGCGTCGGTCTTCCAATCAGAAATATACGCAGTCCTAATGGCCATGCACTATGTGAAGCACAGGTGGAGGGGGAAAAGTATAAGCGTCTGCAGTGACAGCCAAGTTGCACTCAAAGCTATGTGCAACCCCTTAACTAGCTCCAAATTAGTGGTTGAACTCAAGTCATTCTCGAACAGAGTGGATAGACTAAATTCAACAAGAATTTGATCTTAGACTTGAAAGTGTCGTAGAAAGGTTCAGGATCTATGTACCTTTCGCTGGAACCTTTCCTAGCGAGTTGATCGGCGATTTCATTGCCCTTAACACCTTTGTGCCCCGGCACTTACCAGAGTTTGACATTGTTTCTTTTGGCGAGGTCTTGCAGGGCATCATGGCATTCTTTGACGGTTTTTGAATTCGTACTGTACTAACTCAGCGCATTGAGCGCTGTTTGGCTATCAAAGAGTATGTTGATTATTACTCCTCTTATGCCAGTCTCCAGATTTAGATTGACGCATGCTAGAATGGCATGCATTTCCGCTTGAAAGATGCTAGGACTCATTCCCAGGGCCTTCGAAATCTTGCAATTTTGTCCAAAGATGCCGGCGCCAACCATCCGTATACCACCTAAGGCCTTTGACATTGAGCAAGGGATCACTGGTTTTCCATGCTGAGTGATTTTGGATCGATATCTCAAGTCTCTCGTCGAAAGTGAAGGTGTGTGGCAATGCGTCCGAGCCCGTTCTAATCATATCCAGCTCGGGAAGGTGTTTGTAATATGGACATGTGACCCTCAGGTCTACATGGCATATTTGTTCCCGAGCAAAAAAATCTGATTTCACTGCGTAATGCCACCTTTTTGATAAAAAGGTGCAGTGGAGTGAGTCCAATGAGTGCTTCTTGGGCTGCCGTGGGGCGGGTTGGAATAACGCTTGTAATGCCGAGACACGCTAGTCTCTGAAGGCTCAACGCCTTAACAACAATTGTAGTTTTTTGCTCAACTTTTGTCTACCATACGGTGGACGCGTAGGGTCTTATTATCGCGGTGTATAACCAGTGGACTACCTTAGGTTTAAGTCCCCAGGTTTTACCGTAAGTGCGTCGACAAGCCCACATGGCCTTAGTCGAAAAATGTTGATCTCGTATTTTATTTTTGATCTGCGGATACATACATATATGAAGAAATCATTGGGTACCTAATCAGGACTGCATGCCGGAGGACACATCAATGCCATGTTTTGAATGCTCGAAAATTCACTTGTTTGAGCTGATGTTTCAGAACTTGTATTGTCAGGGTGGAAGACGATTCATCTCCTTCCATTTGTTTTCCTTACTATTCCGAACACGTATGGTAAACAAATGGCCGTGACACGGTGGCGACATGTCCAATGATACCGAGCAAACAATATCGCAAATATTATCCCGATCGGCATGGCAAATTTCATTCCTAACAAGTCTAAAGGCACCAGGCCAAAGAATAATACGTGGTTCGACTTGAGCTGCAAAGAGGCTATTAGGCTCAGAGAGCTAAGCTTTAGGGGCCTACAAGGCACACAGTTCGGGGCAAAACCGAAAAAAGTACATACGAGCCAGAAATGACTGCAACGCTCACATTCGACGGGTTAAATTCTAACCAGACCAAAAATGAAGCCGTAAAATCCTTCAATGTCCCAAAGGTAGCAGACGTTTCTGGACGTTTGTAAAAAATGTAAAAAAACTCAACTACGCCGTCTGTACCGACCAATGACATTCCAGCTGTAACCCCCTTAGACAAAGCTAACCTACTTGCTGTCCACTTCTCAGCCAGTTCTCAGCTACCAGCTGTACTAGAGAGCGTCGATTCCACTATGGGAATAATCCATTTCCGCACTCGTACATCCGCTGGTCCACATGGTATTGTCCCAATAGTCCTGAAGAGGTGTTCTTCTACGCTGACACTGCGTAAGCTTATTCACCTTTCCTACTGCTCTGGGCTCTATCCGTGTAGATGGAAAACAGCATTTGTCTAGCATATACGCCAAAAGGGCGAGTTGATGAAAATACCAAGCGCAGTCTCGCAGGATCTTCCGCGCTGGTAAGCATGTTGCATCTCCGAAAGAGGGTGCATTCGAAGGGAACTTTGCGCACGTGCCGCTCTACCAGCTCTACCAGTCTAATTAGACTAATTGGTCTGAAGCTCTTGGCAAGTGAGTGGTCCTCCTTTCCTATTTTGGGAATGAAGACCACTTTTACTGTGCACCAAGGAATGGGTATGTGAGCAAGTGCTAGACTAGCAGTGAAAAATCTTTTCAAAGTAGGAAGCAGCTGCCTTATACCTTTTTGCAGCATAACAGGATATATCCCGTCGGTGCTCGGTGATTTGAAGCCATCGAAGGATGCCACAGCAAATTCAATGGCTTCAGTCGTAACCACGCGCGACGCAATATACCAGCTACGGCGAGTAGTTTTCATCTGATTTCCCGGGAAATGAGTCTCTAGCAGTAAACTGAGAGTTTCCGCTTTAGACTCAGTAAAGGTGCCATCAGATTTTCTGAGTGCATCCAGCTTTGTCGGTTTTCCCCGTTTGAGGACTTTAACCAACTTGCTAGTCGCACTCAGAGGCTTGTTCGCAGAAGGTCCTATAAGAATCACTTTTCGATAGACGAATACTGTACTGTACTGTATGTTGGCGTTAGAGTCCATGAAGGACCAAAGCCGAGCTTCCCTCAATCACCCATGTAGTGTGTGAATTAATTTTCCCATAGGTGAAACGGACCTATAGTCTATTGCCGGTTCCGAACAGTGAATTTCGAGAAGCTTTTCATGACAATTATACTACAGGGTTTTGTCAGAACCCCCTTGGGGAGAAACACCGTGAAAACACGTTCGATGACATGGCTGTGTCGGGATTCGATCCCGATTGACGAATAAGTTTCTTATATTCTTTCTGCTTCGACCGGTACTTGTTTTAGTCATCTTCCGAATTGGATTTGAGCTATCTATTCGGAAGACTTCTGGCTTCCATGCGAAGACTTTGGAGCTCGGCATTTCACCAAGGAACCAACTTCCTGCAGAGAGGATTGCTGACAGGACATGCGAGTCCAAAACAACTGGTGATGGCGCTATTCAGGTTATGAACGGCGTATTCTACCAATTGTTGTTCTTAGTTCAGGTAGGGCCTGAGTGGATTTCTCAAGCTCCTCTCTAAACCGTACCCAGTCCGTGCTTCTCGGATTCCGTCTAGCTTACAAGGAAGAGATCCCACAACTTAATCGGAATTCGACTCGCCAGTTAGTTATGTCCCTCACATATCTGTTGGATAGGGTCAGGTCAATCACCTCCTGTCGTCTTGTCGTAACAAACTTTGGTTGAGAGCCAATACTGTTGATGGTAAGGTCAGACGAGAGAGTGAAGTCTAAAAGACGGTCCCCTCTTGTATTTCATTTGCTGCTGTCCCAAGCAGTGTTTTGGGCATTAGCATCGCAACACAAGATGAGCACAATCTTTCTGGCTTCACCGTACTCTACGAGTTCAGATACTACCCTCGGTGGTGGAGGTAGTATCGAGTCGTAGGGAGAGTAGGCAGACGCAACGACGAAGTGTTCTATTGCTCCATGCGTTGTGTAACTTACTCTAGCAGCCACCAGATCTTGTCCACAAAAGTGTTCAAGTTTGGTTGCCGATAATGAGTCTTGCATCGAGTTTTGCCTCAAATATAATATAATGTTCGAACTGGGTGTCAACATTTGTATGGAAAGATGATGAATTGGAAATTGCCAATTTCCGCTCATTTTAAATTGTTGCCGGTTGGCCAAAAAGGTGTCTTAAAGGCTGCTCGACTTGACGTGGGCTCAATTGATTGGATAATTAGGTGAAAAACGAACTTGATGAGTAAAGGGCAAAGGCTTAGTGATCCCCAAGATCCATACTTAAGGCCGACTGACTCCACGTGCACCAATATTTTTAGAAAATAGGAGAAAAATTCTTCGAGAAATTGTTCCTCAGTCAGTTGGTATTAAACACAAACCGACTAGACATGAGCAATAGCCTGGCAGCCGACGAATTCTTTCCTAATCACCATTTACTGCGAATTCCAATCCATATTCGTCCCCTGTCGCTAATACTAATTTCAAAAAAAAACCATAAAATGTGACAAAAACCCCGCCGAAAACCTCGGTCCCGAGGGTCTTAGGTCCTGGGTGAAATACAATGCGCATGACTAACATATTTGTCAAATCCTTCCGCGAATCACCACGACAAAATGCAAGGATATTCAGGAGTTATGACGGGTCCTGTCATAAAACTCGAGGATTTTTCGAAAATTTTCCAACATTCTGCGCGCATACCTTTGTAATATGGTGCGCTGACTAATCCACGTGTGCCGAAAATCACTATCGCGACCGGTATAGCGTGGAGGGGATGGAATAGGGAAATATGTGGGTATTCCAGGTAAGTGCATTGCAAATGCATTGAAAAGTGATTAGTGAACTATCGGTTTCAAGGTACTCGCGCTGTATATAAAAGATCGGGAGCGATCTTCGCAGTTCGTCAGTTTCTAGTCATTCGCATAAGGAAGAAGATAGTAGCAGTCGTTTGCCTTGGGACCACTATGCCTGTTGCCATTTACGACTCCACTGGGCCCTGATGGCTCCGTTATAATAATAATAAAAAAAAGTAATCGTTCGCTTTGGGACCACTATGGCTCAGCTGTTGTTGCCATTTACGACAACACTGGGCCATGATGGCTTCGTAGAGAGCGATCGGCTCGACTAGTTCTCCTGTGAACAGTGAATTTAAGTGTTCGTGTTGTATATAAAAGATCGATAGTTATCAGTCCTTGGTAATTCGCTTAAGAAACAAATAATCGATCGCTTTGGGACTACTACGACTCAGTTATTGTTGCCATTTACGACAACACTGGGCCATAGTGTCTCTGAAGAGAACGATAGGAATATCACCCCGATCAGTTGTTGTGTGTGAACAGTGAATTTAAAAACGTGAATACTCGCGGAGAAGAAGGCTTGTGTCGTCCGATTAACTCAGTTTGGTGAATGTTTTTCTCATCACTGGGTAAAATAGGACTTCATAACTTTTCTAAGAAAACGGCGAAATAGTGAAAAATTTTGTGAAAACTGTGATTTTATGAAAAAGAAAATGAAATGAATTATCGTTGGGTGTTCTGGGCTCAGTTGATGGAATGTACATCGCGTCACTGGGCGCATAGCACTCTAATGATCTCATTATTATTCCCCAAAGAAAAAAGAACAGTGATTTTTTGTAATATCATTTAACATAGATTTTAAAATTAAACAGCGACTGTTGGGTTAGTCCCTTTTACTTTGTTTCCATTCGAAGTGACTAGACCGAACACTCGTGCTATAATTTTAAAATACTCATCAATGTGATTTATCGATTAGCATTTTGTTACAAATATTGCTCACAGGGTGGTGTAAAGGTAATAGCAATTAACTACTTTGGTGGCTTAGCCTTAAGTGATAAATATCTCATAAAGCTAAACAACCAATGCAGTTCGTTGTGGAACTCAACCTAAGTTTGAATTTCTTAATTTTCTTTTACCAAACATTATCAGACTGTGATCTCCATTGAGATCAAAGGAACGATCGTTGTGATATGATGTGTTCGAGAACATATCACAGTGATTTTCCTTTGTATCTCGATAGAGCGAAGCTCCTCAATCAAAGTGCGAAAGTGGGAAAACGTCGTTTAAGATTAGAGAACGGTTGTTGTGATGTGTGGTTTTGAGACCATATCACAGTGGCTGTTCTTTTCATTTTACTCGATACTGTCGACAAATTTTAGGGTCGGATGTGACGATAGTGATGTTTCCTGTCTTTTTAAGAATGCCTTTTAAAAGTGAAAGGAACTGCTGTTGTGATATTGTTGCCATTTTTGGTTTTTTTTTTTTCAAATTTCATATCACAGTGGCTGTTCTTTTTAGTTTCCTTGGGCCTCTGCAAAATGTTCTTTCAAAGCAAGTTCGTCCGAAAAAGTGCTGATTCAATTACCGAAAAGAGCATACAATGTTAAGTAAGTCTTGAGCGCTAAATAATGCCGGGAAATGCGGGAGCTTCAATGTCGCTGTAATGCAGGTTTGTAGATCTTACCGCCACTAAGAAGGTAAGGTTTTAGCAGTAAACTTTGTATATTGTTTCGTATCGAGACCTCAGGCCCGAATTGATTGAATACGCATGTAGGCAACCTCTAGCTTAATCTTTTTCGCCTTTGAATCTTTGAAGTGGTGGCTTGAGTCCCACTTGTTCCTCATATTCCTCGAACAAATTAAATATTCCTGGCTTGACTTGGCCATTTTCTGTCTGACTGTGGTGATTGGCAAGTCCTAAGGTATGGAATGGTACTGATCTCTCACCACTCGAGCTTACTTGAAACGTTATAGGCCGACGCTTCTTCTTTTTCTTATCGGGCGCCATCGTTCATGGTGAACCTGGACCTCAGACAAACATGCTCCTCCTAGCACGATCTATGGCTAGCTTGGCTGAGGTCCCATTCCACCTGTGTTCGTCGTCAAAGGTGCGGCCGTCCTCTGTTTCTTTCTCATACGGGGTTGGATTCAAAGACTCTCGGGGCTGGAGCTGTGGTGTCCATTCGCTCTACATGGCCTAGCCATCTTAGGTGTTGAATCCGTAGACGCCTGACTAGACTCATGTCGCTGTACAGCCCGTAAAGCTCCATCCTCCGTCTACCTTTATAGGACCGAAAATCACACCCAAACTCTTTCTTTTGAAACGGCCAAGGACTTCCTCATCCGCTTTTGATAGTGTCCATGCTTCTGCGCTGTAAAGCAGGACCGGGGTTACTCAATTGCTTCCTGAGCCCAAAGAAACAACGATTGGCAAGAGTGATTCTGCGCTTAAGTTCGGAACTGATGTCGTTGTTTCAGGTCACTATGGAGCCGAGGTACCACAAATTCATATCTGCCAATACAAACGTTCTGATCAGGACGTCGGTGGTGAGCGTCCTTTTTTGATGACGCCTCATTGACATCTTGCTGCGTTTAATGCATCCTTGTATGTAAAGAGTTGTTAGGATTTGAAATAAATTGTGCCTCCTGTGTTGGCCAGGGATTTTTGTACGCATTGCCCTGCCTAAATCCTTTTCTGACATCAAAATGATCGGTCAGGTGTTCACCGATTCGAATGGAGCAGCGACGAGCTTAGTAGGTATGTCAAAGGTGGACATGGCGTTGTATATGTAGCTCGTCTCTAATTACGCTGTCGTATGCGGCTTTGAAGTCGACAAATAGGTGGTGAGTGTCGACGTGAAATTCATTGGTTTTTTCCAGGATCTGCCGTAGTGTGAAGGTTAGGTCGATGGTGGATTTCCCGGACCTGAATCCACACTGATAAACACCTATCAGCTTATTTACAAAACGCTCCAGGCGTTCACACAAAACGGCAGAGAAGATTTTGTAGACGATGCTAAGGAGACTTATTCCTTTGTAGTTGGCGCAATCAGAAGGGTTCCCTTTCTTCTGGGTCGGGCATACGATGTTGAGACTCCATTCCTCTCGCATGCTTTCCTCTGACCATATCTTATAGATGAGCTGGTGCATGCTCCAAACCAGGTCATCTCCAGCTGCCTTGAAGAGCTCAGCAGACAGTCCGTCTGCGTCAGCAGCTTTCTTCGGTTTGAGTTTCGATATGGTGATCTTAACTTCGTCGCAGTTAGGGGGACGGAATTCTCTGCGGTCTTTGTCGTTGACTAACATCGCTGTTATACAGTCTGCAGAAGTGGTTTTTCCATATTCTCAGCATTGACTGCGAATCTAGTACTAGGTGTCCGTCTTCATCCCTACAGGCTTCCGTTCTGGCTTTATGATCCTGGCATGTTCGCTATATCTGCTGACAAGACTTTCGAACGTCATGACTGCAGTATCACCTCTCCAAGTCCTCAATCGCGCGCTTCTCGTACTTTTTTTTCTTTTTCTTGGTAGCTTATGCTCCTCCCATATCCGTGTCCATAGATAGATAGATAGGATAAGGGGGTGGGACAGAGTCGCCTAACCACTGCGGCCACGAGTGGGCCTATTGTGATGTCCCCCACTTACAGTCCACTCAGAAAACCTGAGTTCTTGATAAAACTTAGTATCCTTTTGAGCGAGGTAGCAGCGATTTCTTCTGCTTCAAGATAATACTTGCCTAGGTGACGATGACGTGTACTGACCAGGCAGTTACAGTGGCATAGTATGTGCTCTGCTGTTTCTTCATCTTCATTACACATTTGGCAAGTGTCATATTGTATGATGCCCATTGTTTTGAGGTGTTTATTAACTGGGCAGCGTCCAGTAAGGAAACCTGTGATTAGACGAATCTGACTCCTAGAAAGCATGAGAAGTTGTTTCATGCTTTTGAGGGATGTAGTTGGGAGGAACAACCTGGCTTGTCTGCTACTGTTCGTTTGTAACCAGTAGTGATCCGTGGTGTTCCTCAGCCAATTGTTTATGCAGCGTTTGGTGGTCCTGATGGGTATGCCGCAGAAAGGCCGTGGCATCGTAAATGGTGATGCAGAGAGACAGAGATACCTTTAGGATTTCATGCCTGTTTATTTCGGTAAGGATATCAGGGTGAAAGAGCCTACGGTTAGAGTCATCCTCCACGATCAGTCTATGGGCGAAGACTATTGCTTCTTTCTTCAGTTGGAGATAAAGAGGTGGCAGGTCTGTGATGACTTCTGGTGCTGCTGTTGGGGTTGATCTCATGGCCCCAGTGAGCCATGAGCTTGGCTTGCACTGATTCTTGTTTTGTTTTGTGCAACCAGACGGGCGCAGCATATGTAAGAACTAGTCTGGTGACTGCTGTATATAGCCAGCGGGACATTTTGGGGTTTGTGCCCCCGTTTTTGCCAGTGAGACTTTTGCTGGTCCATAAAGAGATCCTGGCTTTCTCAATGGTCCTTGTAATGTGAGAGTTCCAAGTGAGCTTTTCGTCTAGAATCATCCCTAGATATTTTACTTCTTTTGAGAACTCTATCACTTCACCAAAGAGGGTAGGTTTGGTAAGTTTGTGCCCATTCCTTCTTGAAGGAAGGCGACAATGGTGCTTTTCCTAGGATTGACATTTATTGCAACCTTTATGCGCCAGTTTGCAACAAGGTCTAGTGCCCGTTGGAGGAGTTCCGAGGCTGTGTCTTCGAATTTGCCTCTAATCAGGATCACTATGTCGTCAGCGTAGCCTTGGACATAGAAGCTATTGTTGCTAAGTATGCTGATCAGTTCATTAACCACGATGGACCACAGGAGCGGTGAGAGAACCCCGCCTTGAGGGCATCCTTTCGTGGCGTTTACGCTGATTTTATCATTGCCTAGTGAGGTGTTTATTTTCCTGTTGCTAAGAATGTGTTGGATCCAATTGCATGTGGTATTGTCCACACCTGTGCTGAGGATGCAACGTTTTATTTGGGTGTATTCGGTGTTATCGAATATCGCAATTTCTTTGTCGCTCAGGGATTTGTTGATCCGGGCCGTAAGTTCCTGAAGAGCATGCTTGGTCGAATTCCCAGGCTGGTAGGCATATTAGTTTTTGTGAAGTGGTGATCTTTTCAGTGCACCGTCCCTGATATGCCTATCCAGGATTATTTTCATTGTTTGTAGGAAGAAAGAGGTAAGGCTTTTCGGTCTGTAGGGCTTAGGCAGGTCTGTGGGTCTACGGCCTACTTTGGGAATGAATTTTACCTTTACCTCTGTCCAGTTTGTTGGTATGTGTCCCCATGCATAGCTGGTTCTAAAGATGTTAATGAGCATCGGGCTGATTTGCGCACTCCCCTTCAGAAGAAGGGCTGGGAAGATGCCATCCTCCCCCGGGGATTTGTAGGGGTCAAATGATTTGATGGCCCATTTTATGCTTCCCTCCATATCCATAATCCCTTGATTGTAGTTGATGAGTGAGACGCAGTACTGTGTCCAGTCACCAGCCCGTTTAGCTTTATTTCCCATACACAGAAGGTTGGTGTCCAATTTTTTTGTTGGTTTTCCACGTGTTCAAAGGAGATTTTCATTCGACTTTGATTACTACTCCTACTACTACTACTAGTAAAATGCGACGACTTAAGGCACAGAGCTTTAATTAATTATTTTTAGTGAGCGGGTTGTAGCTTGCCTTGCGAGGCTTGGCTGGGCTAGGCCAACTAAAAAACAAAAACTAAGGAAAGCTTAGTCTGCAATGATCCTTCTTAAAAGAAGTCCACAACAACTTACCTGCACTTCCTCCAGAACGATACACACCTTTCCCAACTTAATTCACTCGTCTTCCTTTCGTCTTTCAGTTTCATCTCATTAAGGACCAAAAAACCAAGAAAAAGAATACAAAAAAGGACTCTGCAAACGGAAAGCAAAGTACAATTAAGTGTACTTTAATTAAAAGCAAAAGAAAAAAAGAGGAACTTTATGCTGCAAAGTAGATAAGTATCTCCTGACCACTTGGGCAGTACAGCCATGTTCCGCTGGTGCGACATGACGGAGTTCCCACCAAGATTAGCGGAGTTTCTTCGCTTCTTCATTATGACAATGAAACAATGTCCGACGGGATAGTACGAGTATCTACAAATCGAGCAATAAATCTCGAAACGAAAGGAAGGATCAGGAAAAGATTTATGTTTTGCACCATCTCCATGACCCATATCACGCCCCTTCCCCAGGAGTGAAGCCAGGAATCACTTCCTGTTAGCTTTTCGAATGTAAATACTTGCATGAATGTTTGCTCACCTTGCCAAAGATAGGGTCAGGACTCTACGAAGTCGGATATGGTGCTTCTATGGCGAACTACGATTGCATTCATTCCAATGAGTCAGTAGTTCAGGTGGGAAGCGACTCATTCTTTTTCACGACCTATGTGACACTCTGAGTATTAATAAAACAACAAGCGAATCATACTATCAGAGGTACAATCTCGTGGTTGACCTTTTTCGGTCTTTTTTCCTTCGTTGGTTATTCTACCTTGTCTTCCGGAGATTCCGGATGTTTTATGGTTATGAATCAGAGGTTGAAAGTAATGGTAATTGAAGTCATTAGACAAATGGGGGATAGTGGCCACGAGATTACAGGTATCCGTATTCGTTAGTGAAAAATTGATTGGATTTACCAAAATGGTTCGTTCGTTGATATGGGTTTTTGGCTATTCGTATTGCTTCCGGAATAGAGAGATTGCTTTTAGGAGCGGCGATAATGAGTCTACATTTGTGATTTTGGCGCTGATGATGTTCCATATATCACCGACGTAAAGCGAACCCATGGACTTGGGGTTCTATCCGATAAAATAACTTCAGGTAGCAAAGGTTGGGGGGTGCCATTGATGCTGGCGTGAATTCTCAATGAAACATGGAACCGAGATCTCCAAACGATACAAGTACTTGATCAGGAAAGCGTATACATATATACTGTTGTACCCTTCATCAATCGCCACATTCTCGAGCTCTTCCTATCCATCAATCACAAAACATTTATGTGGATAGCCTACTGGGTTATGGTATTCTGGCGAAAATCACATTTGGTCACTGGTCATCGTTGGGAAATCCTTTTTGGAAATCTGCAAGTTCCCTGTTTCATCCAACATTGAATTGAAGGAATCCGGTTGTGTCCAATGAAGACACTATTTGACAAGATCTCTAGATGGGATTTCTTGAATGTCTTTCCCCTTTTACTGTTGCCTTGTTTGTCATTCTGAACCTTTCCCGGGCGAGGCTTGGGCAGACAGTTAATATACGCCCCATGGTTTCTTTAGCATCGCCTACAAAAACCTGTACTGCTGAGACCCAATTTGTAAAGGTGGTAGTTGCATGCCCCGTGTCGGCTTTGTTAAGTTCTAGAGCTTCTTTGGCTCGTTTGTTCTATGAATTTCCAACCTGGCTGTTCCAGAACTGATTCCTTTGTTCTATAGGTCTAGGTGTAGGCTTGTGTCGAAGTTGTTGAAACCATAAAGGGGGGAAGGTACCTGAGCACCTTTGTTAGCTTATATGTCAGCCTTTTCATTGCCTTCATGGTTTTCGTAGCCTGGCACCCAAATAAGCTTTACTTACTTACTTAGGTGATGCTACAGTCCGGTGTGAATCTGGGCCTCAACCAACAAGCGTCTTCAGCTGCCACGGTCTTTTGCCAGCTGTTTCCAGCGACGCACTCTCAGTTGATTAGGGTCTCCTTCCACTTGTGTGCGCCACCTTAGATTCGGTCGTCCTCTGCTGCGACGTCCCTCGGGGTTGGACTCGAAGACCCTTCGGGCCGGAGCTGTGTTATCCATTCGCTCTACATAGCTAAGCCATCCTAGACGTTGGATCCGCAGACGTCGTACCAGGCCGAAGTCGCTGTACAGCGCCTGTAGTTCGTCGTTGTATCTTCTCTTCCACTCCCCGTTTATACTAACGGGACCATAGATTGAACGCAGAATTTTCCTCTCGAAACGACCAAGGGCCTCTTTATCCGCTTTTGTTAAAGTCCCGGTCTCTGCGCCATAGAGGAGGTTCGGGATGATTAAGGTTTTGTATAGTGCAACTTTGGTCTTTCGAGACAGGGCTCTCGTATACTTGCCATGAAAAAGTTTCTCGACTCAAGCCGTTCGTAATTGGCGTCAAACTGTATGTCCCTTTCACCTCTGTAAAAAATAAATCTCACACACCATGGGTCATTGAGAGAAACTTGCCTCTAGCCGTTCAAGGGCTGTAACGCCACCAACGCAAGCAAGGAATTGTGATGTTCTGGCCGAAACGTCGGTGTTGTGTGTCCTTTTTGGTTGACAGCATATATTTCGTTTTACTCTCATTAACCGAAAGACCCATTTTAGCCGTTTCAGCTTCAATGCTTCGAAGGTAAAGTCTCACTCAAGCTCTCTCAAGTCCCGATGCAATCTGCACAAACCATAGAATAGCAATGGAGACATTGTCAGAACGCCATCAGAGAGGCCATCAGATGTACTCGGTTTGAAGCCACCACCTTCGATAAACCCCCGGTTTGATGACGAGTGCAGACTTTAAGGCCGCATATGACAGTGTTCATAGAGACGAGCTATAAAGAGCCATGTCATGTTTTAAGATTCCTGCCAAACTCGTCAGACTGTGCAGGATGACTATGGATAATTCCTGCTGCTCCAAGATCGGAGGTGAACTAACCGAGACCTTTGATGTTAAAAAAGGTTTTAGACAGGGTGACGCACTGTCATGTGATTTCTTTAGATCGTGAGGGACTCTGCAGCCAATACAAGAGGTACGATCTACTTCAAGTCTACACAATTGTTTGCTTACGCAGACGACACTGACGTTATTGGACCACCAAAAGCGAGACGTCAATAAGGCGTTCGCAAGCATCGAAGCAAGCAGAAGTGGCTGAAATGGGTCTAAGGGTAAATGGGGACAAGACCAAATATATGCTGTCATCAAAGAAAGGCGCGCAAGACCGACGTCTTGGCTAGAGCGTCACCTTCGGCAGCGATATTTTTAAAGTAGTCAAGGACTTCGTCTACCTTGGCTCGATAGGGACAAGCAGCAACGATACCAGCGCTGAGATAAAACGTAGAATAACTCTTGCCAACCGCTACTTCCTTGGGCTCAAGAGGCAACTGAGTAGTAAAACCCTCTCTCGAGAAACTAAGGTATCCCTAGGGTATACCTCTACAAAAGCTTAAGCATCCCGGTCCTCCTCTATGGCGCTGAGGCTTGAACGTTGTCAAAAGCGGATGAAGAGGCTATTGGGCATTTCGAGAGGAAAATTCTGCGTGCAATCTTTGGCCTCGTTTGTGTAAACGGAGAGTGAAGGAGGAGATTCAACCAAGAATTGTACGGGCTTTACAGCGACATCGGTCTAGTTAGACGTGCTCGGATCCAACGTCTAAAGATGGCTGGGCCATGTAGAGCGAATAGACATCACCGCTCCGGCCCGAAGAGTCTTCGACTCCAACCTTGAGGGACGACGCAGCAGAGGATGATCGCATCTAAGGTGGCGCAAAAAGGTGGAAATGCACCTCAAGCAACTGGGCGTGCTGCACTGGAAATAGCTGGCCAAAGATCGTGCCGGCTGGAGAGGCTTGTTGGTTGAGACGGTGGTTCATCCTGAACTGTAGCGCCATCTAAGTAAGTAAATAAGCTTCAATGCTTTCGAATGCCTCATTGACGTCCCGTTGTGTTTGTTCAATTACGTCAATGTCATCCGCGTACGCCAGCAGCTGCCAGACTTGAAACAGATCGTACCTCTTGTGTTGGCCAGTGAGTCTCGTATGATCTTTTCAAGCACGATGTTGTAAAAATTACATGACAGTGCGTCACCTTGTCTAAGTCCTTTTGTAACATCAGAGGTCTCGGTTAATTCGCTACTGACCTTAATGGAGCAGCGGGAATTCTCCATTGTCATCCTACACAGTCTGACGAGTTTGGCAGGGAGGTAAAAACTAGAGATAGCTCCGTATAGCTCGTCTCTCTATTCACTGTCATACGCGGCTTTGGAATCGGAGAAAACGTGATGGGTGCCGATTTGGTATTCTTGGGTCTTCTCCAGGATGGATTTACCTGCCCTGAAACGACACTGATAAGAACTTATCAGATTATCCACAAAGGGTTTCAAGCATTTACACAGTATGGCAGAGAAGATCTTGTATGAGATCTTAAGGAGACTTAATTCCTTGTAGTTGGCGCAGATGGGTCTTCTTTCTTATGGTTTGCGCAAACGATGCTGAGATTCCATTTGTCGGGCACGCTTTCCTCCGACTCTATGTTACAGATAAGCTGGTGCATGCACTCTACTAGCTCATCTCCGGCCGCTTTAAATAACTCGGCAGACAGGCCGTTTGCGCCCGCGGCTTTATTAGCCTAAAGGTTCGAAATGATCAGCTTAATTTTACCTATGTCGCAGTCCTGGCTGCGATGCTTTCGCAGTATATGTCCAAGGGTGAGAGAACCAGCACTGTTTCAGGAGCCGCCGTTGGTGTGCATTTCACAGACTAGAATAGGTCTTACCACCACAGTGTACAATCAATATACCACTTTCTGAGACCCCATGTTTTCCAAAAGCTGCTCTGCACCATTCTAGTGCCACGTAGGCTTTTTTGGTCCTTTCATCAATGTTGCCCTTCAGCTAAGCTTGGAGTCGGAATTATGCCAAGATATTTGGCAGTTTTTCCAGGGATCAGATCGATACCATTCATACGGGGGTAAGTGTATCTTGAAATAAATCCTCTCCTTATCTCAGTTTTCGCCGGGTTTCCTCCGAAGCCCCGCCCTTGACCCAGTTATTAACTAATAGCAGTGCATAACTTAGTCTTTCGCTGAGGACCTGCGGAAACTTCTCAGATATCAGAATGGCAATATCGTCAGCATAGGCTATGACGTTAAAGCCATCCACCACTACAATTTGTACCATTCCGTCGGCCACAAGGAGCCAAAGAAGGGGTGATAGAACACCACCTTGTGATGTACCTCAATTTACCTTCACCCTTCCGTTTACTCCTCCTATCGCTGAATTTATTACACGAGTACTCAGCATTTGCTCAATCCAACTGCATATTCCCGAGTTTACTTGCGCCTTATGAAGGCTGGCCACTATTGCCTTAGTACTGACGTTTTAAAAGGCATCCTTAATGCCTACAAAGGCACCTAGAGTAAATTCTTTGACACTGAGTGCCTTTTCTATCACATAGACTACCCTGTGAAGAGCAGTATCTACCGATTTACCCTTTATGTACGCGTTGTGTGTCAGATAGCTGTCACCAATCTCATCCCTTAAGTACATGTCTATTAATCCTAGGTAACTCTAGGATGTCCTTAGTGTTATGTGTCAGATTTCCATTTTGGTCTTTAAGTAGACCAAGTAAGTCGTTGAGAGCACCGTGGCGCAGTGGGTAGTGTGTTGGTCTCTAACGCCGATGACACGGGATCGAATCCCGACACAGCCATGTCATCGAACGTGTTTTCACGGTGTTTCTCCCCAGCGGGGTTCTGACAAAACCCCCTGTAGTAAAATTGTCATGAAAAGCTTCTCGAAATTCGCCGTTCGGAACCGGCAATAAAACTGTAGGTCCCTTTTACCTATGTGAAAATGAAATCACACACAACATGGGTGATTGAGAGAAGCTCGGCTCAGGTCCTTCATGGACTGTAACGCCAACATACATACATACATACATACAAGTGAGTCGTGGGTACCTTTGGAGAGCGCCTCGTGAGCTCTTGTGGTTCTCACAGTAGTTTCATCCATCAACAGAAAAAGTTTAAACTCCAAAAGATGGACAAAGTACTTTGGAAATCATCCGAGACTATCAGGTACTATCCAAACACATTTAATTCTTAGTCCTTATCACCGACTACCAATTAAAACGTCCCACCTAATGCATATATTTAAGAAAAAGTTGAGGAAGGATCATGCAATGTTAATTCCAACTCAATTAAAATCTCAAACTAAACAAATTGCAAACACATCCTGTCTGAATTCCCCAGGACCCGCTCACTCTATCTATGCTTCCTGGCCGATTGCATATAGCACAGTGATGCGTTCCCTCTGCCAGGCATGGCCCAGTTAACTTTTCCTTGTTGACAGGAAAACTTTCGCTCAAGAATTAAAAGTGGTTTGCAACTGTTTTGTCGATTCCCATCCGCCCAAAATATCGGCGAACTTTTCCAGGAGCACCCGTATCTCCAGCAACATCCATCTTTGATATAGTGGTCCACATCGTTACTCCTCCTCATCCAACTTTCCACACGGCAGTAAAGTTTTATCAAGATTCAGATTTTGGAACTGGCGAGGATGTTGCTTCATTTGACATTTCATGGTTCAGGGTCCTTGTTTCTCGTGCGGCTTTGAGGGGTTGTTTAATGGCGACACTGTAGTCGTTAGGTACTTGCGTCAATTAGAAATAAAATGATGATATCCAATCTCGGTGGGAATGATTGATGCTAGTGCGGATGGATGAACCATTGGTGATATATTAGTATGCAGTCCGTAGAATGGTTGCGATGAAAGGGAGGAGATGAGTGGGATATTCATCACTCGGATTGATTCAGCCGTGGACAATGGCCATTAGTCGGCACATACGTACATGTATAGTTCGGAGTTAGAAAGTGGTCAATTGAAGGCAGTATGCTGAGAGTCAGGGAGGCGGAGAGTGCTGGCCATTCAATATTTGTATTTTACGCCTGAACAGAATGGAATCGATGTTGTTTCAGCAGCTGGCGAAGAGTATAATATTTCTTCCCGTGGTGGCCGAGCGACGGGGCAATAAATATAGTCTACAGACAGCGGAGTAAAGACATGACAACAGCAGGACATAGGACGTTGGAAAGGTTGATTTTTGTTACCAAATTGGGCTGTATGTGGGACCTGGGCTTGGATCTGGATGTTGAGATGTTAAAGGTTGGCCGAATAAGGCTTAGGAGAGTACAGAGTCTTTCATTGAGCATTTTCTATCTTTAAATTTAAATAAAGCAAAGTATGTGTGAGACATCACCGACAGTTTTCATTCGTTGGAAAGGACTATCGATGCCACTATAACACCATTCAAATGTCTATCTCGACTTCTCTGGGTGGCGCGGATCCGAAATGTCCACTTTTCCATGACTCTTGCGCATAAATCAGGCTGAAGCTGACCTATGGCATGGGTTGTGTTGGCTTTGAGAGCTGCTGTGGTTTGTGGCTTATTCGCATGGACCTGCAACTTCAGAAAACCCCACAAGAAATATTGTAACGGGGGCAATAGCATGATCTCAGTGACCAGTTTACATCACCTCCACTTGAGATGACCATGAGAGCATGGTGCCGAATTTCCAATGTGGGCGTAAGCTGTGCGGCACGTAGCGCCGTCCTGTTGAAACCTCATGTCGTTGGTGTGCATATCATCCAATTCAGGTCAAACGAAGTTGGTAGTCATTGACCTATAGCACTGGCCGTTGAGTGTTATGGCCTGGTCAACGTCGTTCTCAATAAAATATGGACCGATGACGCCGCCAGCCCAACATCCACACCAATAGTGGTATCGTCCCAAGTTCGACAATTTTGTTTGTTGACGTACCCATTTATCCAGAAATTTGCCTCATCGCTGAAAATGATTTTCCGATGAAAATTAGGATCAGTTTCCAACTGCTCCAGAGCCCATTTAGCGAACCCACGTCATTGTCTATGGTCGTTTATCTTCAGCTCCTGGCCAAATTCGCCCATCTGTGGTCTACGAAAGGCCGAGTTCTTGTGAGCGACGCGAAATCGACTGCCTCGAATTCTCCTGCACACTCCCACGGACAGCGGCGATGTTTTCGGCAGATCTTGCGTTTCGTCGACACGTATGTGGCCTAGCATTGTCATGACGGAACACAACCCCTTTCGTGTTACAGTCCGGGGTGTACCTGGTCTTCAACCAACAAGTCTTTCCAGTTGGCACGATCTTTTGCTAGCCGTTGCCAGCGTCGCACGCCCAGTTGATTGAGGTCTCTTACCATCTGAGTGCACCACAACGTGGTATCCATTTGCTCTATCTGGCAACGTGGTGTCCATTTGCTCTATCTGGCCCAGCCATTGTAGACGTCGTACTAGGCCGAAGTCGCTGTACAACACGTACAGTTCGTGGATTGTACGCTGAATTTCCCTCTCGAAACAACAAACTAAGTGCCTCTTCATCCATTTTTGATAAAATCGAAGCCTCTGCGTCGTAGAGGAGGACCGGGCTGATTAAGGTTTTACTCGGGATTACCTTAGTTTTCCAAGAGAGGGCCCTTTTTCGTAATTGCCTCTTGAGCCCGAGGAAATAGCGGTGTCGTCGCTTGTAACCAGTGAGCCAAGGTAGACGAAATCCTTGACTCGGTGTTGTCGGTTTCCCTTTGACGGCAGCATATATCTGGTTTTGTCTTCGTTTATCTTCAGACCCACTTTAGCCGCTTCTGCGTCAATACTCACACAAGCTTCACTGGCGTCTCGCTGCGTTCTCCCAATCACGTTAATGTCGTCCAGCTTATGCGACCAATTGTGCAGACTTGTCTGTTGTATTGGCTAGGGAGTCAGGTTAAGATCAAGGTCAAGGTCAAGGTCAGGTCAGGCTAATGTATTTGGCGTGATCTGCGAATCTAAAGTAAGCCCCGTTGAGTTTTGGAGGCGGGACTTGACCGTTTTGGCGGAGTTTATTCCAAGCCTGCAGTTCTCTGCCCATTTGGCAAGTTTGCCTAGGCCTGTTTCCATCAAATCTCGGATTGTTGAAAGGTGTTTTCCGCTAATTACTGGTGCAATATCGTCTGCACAAGCAATGACCTTGGGGGCGCACTGGTTAGTGGGTTGGGCTTTGACGCACGATAAGCTAGTTCGGATCTCGATAACACCAACGCCATCGAATGTTTATTTAGCGGCGTTCCCCCTCGGCGGGGTACTTGCAAAATCCCCGTAGTATACTTGCCATAAAAAAGCTTCTCGACACACGCCGTTCGGAATCGGCATTAAACTGTAGGACCCCTTCACCTGTGTAAAAAATGACTCACACACAGCATGGGTGATTCAGAGAAGCTTGGCTCTGGCCCTTCACGGCCTGTAACGCCACCAACGCAAGCAAGCAAGCAAGGAGGGATTTCTTTATGGATGGTACAGATCAATGACAGTCAAGGGATACTTTAGAATGGTTAGCTAAACGTAATATTCTACATATTGGTTTGTTGTAGCCATAGTTAGTGCGATGATAGGGGGAGTCTGAAAAGTGGAGTAGATCTTAGGCGACGAGGGTTGGTATTGAGTGAAATCATTTGAAGGAGAGCAGGAGAGTCGATAATTGCAGCTATAAGCTGGTAAATGAAGAGAATGTCAGCTGCCTCACGGCGTGCTTTCAGGGTTTGTAAGCCGTCAATCGTAGTCGGTCTTCGTAGGGTGGTAATACAGTCCTGTCAGACCATGGGAGACCTCTTAAGGCAAAACGCAGTAATCTACGTTGCACAGCTTCAATTCGTGCAGAGTGGTTAACGTAGTAAGGAGACGAGGCTTGACTGGCATATTCCAGGATAGGTCTGACGTATGTAATGTAGATTTAGTGACGAAGGGATTCGAGGATTCCTTAGACCTTTGTGTCTGATATGATTGATGTGGGAGAGAAAGTTTAGCTCCTTGTCGCATATGATACCTAGGTCGCGTATGAAGGAAACATGGGGTACAGGCTCGTTAAGTATATGGTATGTTCTAGAAGCAGAGGGAAAGCGTTTCCGAGAAAACGTAACGAACTGGCATTTACCGATGTTGAGTTCCAGCTAGTTGTTATCACACCAATTACCGAAGGATACAAGGTCGCTTTGGAGTGCAAGCGAGTCTGCAGGAGTTGATATTGTCTTGCTGATTTTCATGTCGTCTGCGTATATCGACAAATAGGAATCTTTTAAGATAAGGTCGACATCGTTAACAGCGAGGACAGATATTAAAGGGCCGATATGGCTACCTTGCGGAATACCGGAAGAGGCAATGAAGGGGTCAGGGATAGAGTTTCTAAAAAATACTCTATATTGGCGATTCTCAATATACAATTTAAGCCATGCGATGATTTGGTTCGGGAAGCCTAAAGCCTCTTATTTAAAATAAATTAATGTGTGGCTTTACTATGCTTTACTAAAGTCTGTAGTGATAACATCTACCTCGTTGCCTTGCTCCAGAGTTAGAAGTATTTTGGAGACAAATTCGGTAAGGTTAGTTGTTGTGGACTTGCCTTTTAAGAAACCATGCTGCCGGAAGGAGAAGATGGATTTGCAGTGGAAGAACATTGAATCATACACGGCGGACTCAAAGAGCTTAGGGATAGCGGACAATTCAGCAATCGGTCTGTAGCTAGAAATATCCATCTTGGGGTCCTTTTTGTGAGTGGGGAAGATGTAAGAATTTTTCCAAATGGTTGGAAAGGAAGCTTGATGAAGTGAAAGGCGAAAGAGAATAGAAAGAGGTTTGCAGAGGGAAGCGATACATTTCTTGAGGAGAATGGCTGGGATCATCTTTAAGTTGGTTTAGCTTGTGGTGAACCAAGTCCCCATTAATATCAATTGCGGAGAGCGATGTCAGAGAGCACTTATTCATATACCTGAAAAATACAGGGTCGGGTTTATGACTACAGTCGTTAAATGATAGGCTAAAGAATGAGGCAAAAAGGTTCGCGCCGATTTTGGGGTTGTCGGAGGTAGTGTTGTTCCATTTGAGAGTGGAGGGGACCCCATCCGATTTTTTTTTTTTGAGGTTGATGAATTGGTAGAAGCGCCTAGTGTCAGTAATAAGGGACGTCTTCATTCTTTGAAGATATGAGTTGAAGTTGAGCTAATATTGAAATCTCCAACGACGATAAAGTCATCCCTTGGATCGACGTCTGCGAAAATAGAGTCTATTGTGTAGACTTGGGCAGGTTGGGATGGGCAGATGTAACAGCAAAGTATGTAGATAAAGCTTTGGTAACTGGTATCTTGGCGTAGACAAGAGTTCGAAATTGCAACAGCCGATGGATGGTCTAAGGGGAAGTGCATTATTGCGCTCACCGTCAGTGCGAAAGACGTCGAAATCGAAAGGGAACTAGGGTTGAGGTTGGTTTGAGTTAAGGCGAAGATATCGTAAGGAAGTGTTAGAGAGTTAAGGTAGACAGTTGAGGTTTTGGAACGAAGGTTTCTTACATGTTGGTAGTATAGGGAGAGAAAAACTTCAGGAGGGGTTGTGACGAGAGAGTTAGGGACGATTACAGTTTCTGGCATCCTTGCGAGGCTTTTTGGAGAGAGGAAAGGTGCTTAGAGCTAGTATGAGTGGCGAAACTTGAGAGGTCGCTTTTTACCGTATTAGCCGAGATGTTAATGAACTCATGGAAACGGTCGTACATTTTTCTCAGTGCTGTCGGGTCGGTAGGCAGGCCTTCTTGTTGGATTGAAACCATAACATTGGTATTGGTTTTACCGTCAATACAGACAAACTAACACTCATAACTGCGGCGATAGTATTCCTCCTGTGTATGCCACGTTCGGATCCCGTGTTATCGGGATCGAATGTTTATTTCGCGGCATTCCTTCTCGGCGGGGTACTGGTAAAACCTCCCGTAACTTGCCGGGAAAATGCTTCTCGACTCACACCGATCGGAATCGGCATTAAACTGTGGGTCCCTTTCACCTGTGTGAAAAATAAATCCCACACAACCTGGGTAGTTGAGAGAGAGAGATGCTTGGCTCTGGTCCTTTATGGGCTGTAACGCCATCAAAGGAGAAGAAGGTGTTCTACGTTTTACTGCCCTTTTTGTTCGATAACAGCCGATTTCGAGTCAATCAACCTGCTTGAGAGCAGGCCAAGGAAGACAATTAAGTCAATCTTGTTTTGTCACTCTTGCAACGAATTAAAGAGTAAAGTCCGTTCTTAAAAAAAGGGAAAGGAAAATTCCCTCTATATTCCACTCTCTGCCTGCTGTCGTTCATCGACTAATAAAGCTCTTCTCCTCCGGACAACCACGAGAAACACTCATTCCTCGCACAGCCGACAATGGAAAAAAAATGAATTCAAAATCACCCGAAAGGACAACATTATTCTGTGGCTTCTCGGTTCAGTCGTCCGGCACACAACAACCAGCATCCAGTGCGTCCAAGATAGTGGCCAACAAATCCCTAACTTTGCTTGGTTTCCCCATTCTCTTCTCGTTTATCCAGCCCGGAGTTGTGGTTTTCGCGAAACAATTCTCATTGAAAAAGCAAGAAAAACTCCGAACAGCACAGTGCAGTACGACGAAAGGACAACATTCGAAACGCAGTGAATGAGGCAATTCGTCCTGTTGTTGTTGATGATTCTTTTGGTTTTACTTTCCTTCCAATAGTTTGGTTTTTTGGCATAGACATCCTCGGAGATCTTAATCAACATGGTGCATATGGCTGGAATGTCTTGCATGTGGTTTCCTCGCATCACTACTTGCCAGTCTCGTATTGTTTTAGCACGCGGAAGGCAGTTTATGTGCGTTGTTTCTCTGGCTTCTAACGGTCACATTGTGGCCACATGCACTTTTTCATTTCAAGCACAAAAAATAGGAAAATGGGAACGTTTTTAAACAAAACACCAAAAATGTGCGATTCACCGCAGGCAAACTTCATTCAACTCTCTTCGAGATTAGGTTGGATTGGTCTTAAAAGCGAAAGCACAATCCTCTTCTGGATTCAAATAGCCAAAAGTTTCCGCAGTAGCGAATCTAACCAAATATCTAACCAAAGAAGAGGACATCAACTTACTCAGTGATTCGTCCACCCTTCTTAGTTCCATTTTAAACCGCCTTCTATACATGGTTGGAGATAATCTCTTTAGAGTTGTACAGGGTATGCAAACCTCAGTTCAACGTTACTGCTCGTCAAATCTTACCATCCCAGAGGCAAATTACGGCAACTCCTAGTTATTACGAATGTAAAAAACCAGCTCGGACTTATATGTTATAGATGCCGTAGACCGAAAGGACCTTTCTGTGCTGTCCCTTACTCTAATTGTATTTTGGTTACTTTAAAATGCCATAGCAGTACGTCCTTCACTATGCTGGCATCGCTCAAATGAGTAACACGGCTTCATTGTGCATCAAACAGGTCCAATTTTTGATGCCTTTCTGAGCTTGAGTTATCGCTTACAGGCTACCTTGACTTTGAGGGCACCAGCTATTGGCGGCTTATTCTCAATTTATATGGTAACCAGTCTGCCTGAGATATCCTTAAATCGCTCGTTTAAACTGTAGAATGTCTATCGTGGTGTCTGGTGTATGGCATGTAGCGCCATACATGTTGGACGCACGTTTCCGTGATGTAGGTAGCGCTCTTCGTTGATGGCATGAAGCACGAAGATAAGGTGAGTAGCTTTCGGCGTGACATAGACATTGCGTTCAAATCAGCAAACGCAATGTCTATGGGTATGACAACTTTCAACCTGGTCTCTCAAGTAGTTTGCTTATATGAGTTTTGGATGGACTAATCCCTAAAGAACGGCCTCGGATAAACAAATGGAATGGACCTATGCTGACGACCCTTTAATAAAACAAAAAACAAACAAGGACCTTCGGTTCTGTACGTGGAATGTTAGGTCCCTAAACAGACCACGTGCGGTGGAACAACTTGCGGACGCCCTAGGCCAATATAAAGCGATCATAACCGCATGGACCGGGTAAAAAGCGGATGAAAAACTGCGGCATCTACTCTACGGTGACTGCTATAGTAAGAGAGGACAGAGACTATTTGGATGCGGATTTGTTGTTAGAGGTGGACTAAGGCATAAAGTCATAAGCTTTCAGTATGTGAGTGAACGCCTCATAACGATCCGCATCAAGGCAACATTTTGTAACATCAGCCTCATATGTGTCCATGCCTCCACGGAAGACAAAGATGTCTCCATTAAAGATGATTTCTATGATCTCCTAGACAGAACATATGCCAAATGCCCCAGCTATGACACCAAAATCGTACTAGGAGACCTTAACGCTAAGCTTGGTAAAGACAGCATCTTTGAACGGGTCATCCGCAAACAGAGCCTACATGACACCACATCCGATAACGGACACAGGCTGATCGACCTTGCTACGGGGCGAAATCTTCTTTTAGCTAGCGCGCACTTTCCGCACCTCGCCAGATCAATCAGTCACCAACGAGATTGATCACATCGCGATTGACGTCAGACACTCCTCCGCTATTCTTGATGTTCGTACTTTCCGAGGAGCGAACATCGACTCAGACCACTATCTTGTAGTAGCCAAGATACGTCAACGGATAACACGAACACCGCGGAGTTGAGTTAGATCACCAAGCTATGACGTCGAAATGCTACTATCGCCGGAGATCGCCAGTGTCTTTGCCAACCGCGTCTCCCTTAAGCTCTCCGTAACACCTCAATCTTCCACTCAATCAGTAGAGCAACAATGAAGTCTGTGCAAACAAGCCCTGAAGAGTACAGCAACGGAAGTTGGGCCTTAAAGCTCCACCACGACGAGACCCCTGGTTCGATGACGAGCGTAGAAGAATTCATGCAGAAAAGCAGGAGGCCTACAAAGCCTCACTACACAAAAAAAACAAGAGCGACTCGTGAGCTGTACGAGCTTAAAAGAAGGCGGGGAACATACGCTTCTCAAAAGAAAAAAGTAAGAACACCAGAAGCGGGCGATTGAAAACTTGGAGATGTGCTACTGCAGGCACGACGTTCGACGATTTTATCAACAGATGAAACGATAGTCTCAAGGCTATAAAGCCCGAACGGGGGCCTATGAGAATGGACACCTAGTAGTAGAATCGCAGTCGGTGCTGAGAATTTGAAAAACTGTATAACGGCGATGACAGCCAAAATACCGCCGTCAGGCAGAACGACCAATTTTTTAATGACGAAGATCGCAAAGAATTCCGTCCCCCTGACCTCGACGAAGTTGAGATTGCCACGTCGAAACTCAAATCGAATAAAGCTGCTGGCGCAGATGGATTTTCTGCTGAGCTTTTCAAAGCAGCTGGGGGGAACTGGTTAGAAGCATGCACCGGCTCATCTGTAAGATATGCTCAGAGGAAAGCATGCCCGAGGAATGGAGTCTCAGCATCGAATGCCTGATCCACAAGAAGGAAGACCGCTCTGACTGCGCCACCTACAGGGGAATATGTGTTTTTAACATCGCCTACAAAATCTCCTCTGCCGTTTTGTGTGAACGCCTGAAGCGTTTTGTAAATAAACTGATAGGCCCTTATCAGTCCAGGGATGTCCATCATTGACCAAATCTTCACACTACGGGAGATCCTGGAAAAAAACCAATGAATTTCAAGTCGACACTAACCATCTATTTGTCGACTTCAAAGCCGCATACGGCAGCGTACTTAGAGACGAGCTATACAACGCTATGTCTACCTTTGACATACCTGCTAAACTCGTCAGACTATGCAGGATGGCTTTGGAGAATGCTCGCTGCTCCATCCGAATCGGTGAACACCTCTCCAATAGTTTTGATGTCAAAGAAGGATTTAGGCAGGGCGATGCTCTGTCGTGTGATCGCTAGCCAATACAAGAGGCACAATTTATTGCAAATCCTCGCAACTACTTGCATACGTCGACGACGTTGACGTAATAGGTAGATCACAGCGAGATGTTAATGAGGCGTTCGCGAGTGTTGAGTTGAAGGCGGTAAAAATTGGTTTGGCAGTAAACGAGGGTAAAACTAAATATATGCTCACCACCGACGTCTTGGCCAGACCGTTTGTATTGGCAGATATAAGTTTGAGGTATTTAAGGACTTCATCTACCTTGGCTCCGCAGTGACCTGGAACAACGACATCAGTTCCGAAATCAAACGCAGAATCACTCTTGCCAATCACTGTTTCTTTGGGCTCAGGAGGCAATTGAGTAATAGAGCCCTCTCCCGAACGACAAAGTAGACTCTATATAAGACCCCTATCATCCCGTTCCTGCTGTACGGCGCTGAAGCATGAGGAGGCCCTTGGTCGGTTCGAGAGAAAGATTCTGCGCGTGATTTTCGGGCCTATGAGCACAGACGGGAGACGGAGGAAAAGATTAAACCACGAACTTTATGGGCTGTACAGTGACATAAGTCTAGTCAGGCGTCTATGGATTCAACGCCTAGGATGGCTAGGTCATGTAGAGCGAATGGATACCGCAGTTCAAGCCCGGAGGATCTTTCCATCTAACCCCGAGGGGCGAAGAGACAGAGGACGGCCGCACTTAAGATGGCGCACTGGGTGTGCGGCAATGGAAAGGGCTAGCAAAAGATCGTGCTAGTTGGAAGGGCATGTTGGTTGAGGCCCAGGTTCACCCCGAACTATAGCGCCCGTTAAGAAGAAGAAGAAGGTCCCTTTTATCTATGGGAACCTAAAAATCATATGTGGCACATGGGTGATTGAGAGAAGCTAGGCTTAGGTTCTTCTGAGTTGTTATGCCGTATATTACATACATACGTAACAGCGAGTGAATAGGATGACAGAGCAGTCTACTTGTTATGAAAAATCACTGCTCCAAAAGACTAGCAATTAAGTATTGAAAACTTGTATCATACGCTCCTCAGCACTTGAGTTGAATTGTGAAGTTAATATGAAGCTTGTTTCGGGCGTGATCTTGTAAGACATTTCACCGACACTGCAAGTGCGTTTTGTGGTCTACGTCTTACACAGAAATAGTGAGCTTTTGGTTTACTGCAAATTGTTGAAGTAGTCGATCTGTACATTTCGTTTCCAGGGCAGCATATCCCATAACCCACTTATCTCACTTATTCCGATAAATCCCACTTCAAGTAATTTCGAAACTTTTGTCGATAAAAACCCATAAAAGGTCAGCAAGGCAACAGAAGTACATCAACCTCTACAAAGTTCTCTCTAAAAGTCAGGCATATTCGATTCTATTGTTTACCCATTCTCAGTGTCTGGCCTAAAACTGGGTTCGTAGCTGAAGGCACCCGCACACGGCATATGGATAGGGATCTTCTGCTCAACGGTATCAAATATCGGTTAAGTCGGCCAAGAAAATAAAGAGAAACGAGAGTGAGATATGTACACATCTTACCCACATGAACTGCACAAAAAACTTTTCAAATAAAATACTTAGAATGCATCTATTCACTCGTCGAGTAGATGGGTGATGTTCTTGTCCAGCAGGACATTTAGGATTTTTCTTCGAAACAAACTGAAAACGTGGTATTCTTGGTCAAGTGCAAGTGTAGGCAGAGTTTTGCTCAGTTCTCAAGTGCTTCCTTGAAGGATGTTTTTTCTTTTCTTTTCTCGTTTCAGGATGTGTATTTGTATCCTATCGTCAACTTGATACAGGGAGGGAAGTTTCTCCTTCAAACACCTGTCCTTTAGAAAAAGAGCTAAAAACGAAATAGAAAACTTTCCCGACAATCCCCCAGAGTGATTAGAATCTATCCAAGTCCTGTCAGAAGTCAGAAGTGGACGATACTTGAAAAAGGATATATGCAGGTTCGGGTTATCGGTTTCGGGCTATCGAAGTGATTTACTTTAATTCGAATTTCCGCACACTCCTGGCATAGACAAGTGAGGCAGTGGTTTATTTATAAATGGTCGAAGAGATAGGTATTTATCGGTATAGGGGTCCATACAAGGAGCTCGATGTCGGTTTATTGAAAGTATCGTAATCCCTGTACGACATCTGCAATATTGGATTAAGGATATTTGTCCGAAGCTTTAGTGTCCACGTTAGTCGTTTCCGTTCGATTCGACGGAAACCGGATGGAGGAAGTGCGGAAAAAAGTGTCGGTGATTACTGGATGATGTACGACGATATACGAGCGGATATTCATCCGGTTATCGCAAGTGTTGTATCCCTTTGAAGGTTTGATAAGTGCATATACTTGTATCCCATGTGGCATTTGTGGCAGAGGGATGATGGGTTTTCCTTATTTCTCGTCCATCCACTAGTGGATTATTTCAATGACTGGAATGTGAAATGTTTTGCGGGGTTTGTTGCGGACAGGGATATTGGATGGAAGATGCTGGTCACGTGGTCAAGCAATAGTGCATCTGTGGAACGTTGTAGGAGAAGATGGAATGGAATGGGCGTGCTGTATAACTCTTAAGTGCTTGCAGTTCTACCCAAGTCAATTGGCTTTTGAGTGAAAATTAGTGTTTATTACTCAAGGCAAAGCATCTACGCCTAACTCTTTCTCGTAGCTTCAAATGTTCAGTCTGTGTTCCCAGCCACACCATCCGCACCTGACAGATCCGAAATGGAAAACTTTCCAGGAGTTATTGTTGCATAAATACTCAACTACGTTCTAACGAAGCGAGACGATACAACTTCATCTAATATTTCCTGCAATGTTTTCCAACTTCCGTGTGTTGAATGATTTTCAGAATGGACGAATATCAACTTCCGCTTGACAAAGTAGTGGAATGCTTACGTACGTCGTCACGAAATTAACACGGACCTTGAGGATAATTAAAGTTGGTATGCAGGTCATAGTGTTGTCGTATCTGCAACAACATTGTTTTGAATCATTTGCTTCGGTCAGAGTTTGATTTCGGATTCAGTGAATATGAGTTTTGGAAATCGTAAAAACGGGAAGGACGTCAGGCACTCCCATACGCTTTCACCACACTAGAATGTGAGGATTTCATGGACATTGCTTGAATATGTTTCGTCAAATTGCATCGAGGATTGGATATGGCTGTTCGCCTGACGATCCACTTACTTACTTACTTTGTAAGTAATCACCCATGTTGTGTGTGATTCTATTTTTCAACAGGTGAAAGGGACCTACAATTTAATACCGATTCCAAACGGCGTGAGTCGAGAAGCTTTTTCTAGGCAAGTTATACGGAGGGTCTTGCCAGTACCCCGCCGAGGAGCGACGACGCGAAATAAACATTCGATGGCGTTGGTGTTATCGGGATCCGAACTCGCGCATCGTGTGTCAGAGTCCAACACACTAACTACTGCGCCACGGCGCCCTCGACGATCCACTTGGTGACAGAAAACTCGATGGAGATGGACGTCCTGATCGGATATTGCTATTTCTATATTCCCAAAGAGACCTTGGACTGAAGGGAGACACGCGAAGTTCAGTTTCATACTTTCCGTTTAGAGAGGTTTTCAGTGAGATGTTGATAGGATTAGGTGCGGCCTTAACTTCCTTTGAAGGTTTAACTGGTCGTTGTGAGGACTTTACTTCTCAATTGCTGCATGTTACTGCGGAGGCTAGGTAGATAGAGTCCTTGACTATTTCGAAATCATACCTGCCAATATGTGCGCCCTGGCCAAGACGCCGGTGGTTCGTGTCCTTTTTCGACAGCAGCATATATATCGTCGTCTTGCCCTGATTTACTGCCAGTCCCATTTTAGATGCTTCCGCCTTAATTCTTGTAAAAGCCTTAATGACTTCGTCCAATTATGTCAATGTCATCTGCATATGCGAGCAGTTGTACGGACTTGGAAAAGATGGTGCCCCTCATATTGACGATGTTGAAAAAGTCACACGATAGCGTGTCGCCCTGTCTTAACCCTTTTTGACATAAAAGGTATCGGTCAAGTCGCTTCCGACCCTGATGGAGCAGCGAGAATTCTCCAATGTCATCCTGCACAATCTGACGAGTTTGGGAGGGATGTGAAAGTTAGACATGGCGTTGTACAGCTCGTCTCTATGTATGCAATCGTATGCGACAAACAAATGGTAAGTGTCGATCAGGAACTCGTTGGCTCTTTCCAGGATCTGCCGCAGTGTGAATACACTTCTTCTTTCTTCTGGATTGGGCAAACGATACTGAGATTCCATTCATCGCGCATGCATTCCTCTGACCATATCTTACAGATGAGCTGTGGCATACTCCCAACCAGGTCATCTCCAGCTGCCTTAAAGAGCTCGGTAGGTAGTCCGTCTGTTCCAGCAGCTCTTTTGGAATTAAGCTTAGAAGAAGCAATCCTAACTTCATCTAGGTCAGGGAGACAGAATTTTCTGATATCATAGTCCGTTGTGAATGGGTCATTTTGCCTGACAGCGGAATCTGTACCGACTGTGAATTCACTACTAGGTTTCCATTTTCTGGCCCTATATCCTCGGCATGTTTGTTTTATTCGCTGATAAAACCTCATTCTTCTCTTTCTCCATCTCTCCGATCGCGAGCTTCTCATGCTCTCTTTTTTGTTTTGTTTTGAGAAACTTATGCTCAGCCCTCCTCTCCTGCTCATACTGCTCACGAGCAGCTCTCGGCCTTCTGTGCAGCGCCTCTTGACAGGCTTGCTGTTTGGCTGCGCGCGCCTTCCTACACTCATCGTCAAGCCATGGGATTCTTATCGATGGCGCTTTGAGACCAAGTACATCAGAAGCAGTACTAAGGCTTGTTGACAACGGGTCCATAGTTGTTGTACGATCTGAGCAGGTGTTGGAGGGTTTTCCGGGAGCTTGAGGGAGATGCGATTGGCATAGGCTCTGGCGGTCTCTTGCGATTATGGCATTGCGACGTTGTACGCCGCTGGCCTTACTCGAATTTTTTTTGGCCAGGTATATTCGTAGTCGTGCCACAATATAGTGGTGCGAGTCGATGTTAGCCCCTCGGAGAGTTCGTACATCCGGAATATTGGATGCGTGCCTGCCATCAATCGCAATGTGGTCAATCTGGTTGACACGGTTGATTGATCCGGAGATCACCAAGTCCCCTTGTGGATGTTGAGATGTGGGAAACGTGTGCTAGCAACTAGAAGATTTCGCCCCATTGCGAAGTCTGTATCAGACTAAATCCATTTTAGGATGTGGTGTGCTTGCCCTTTCAAAAGAGACTTTCTTGCTCAGTTTCGCGTAAAAGTCTCCCAGAACGATTTTAATATCGTAATGGAGACACTGGACATATGTTCTCTCTAGGAGATCGTAGAAGTCGTCTTTTGTGACGTTATCCTTGTCCTCGGTAGGGGCGAGAGCGCAAATTAGGCTGATGTTGGCGAATTTAGCCTTGATGCGTTCGCTTACAATGCGGGAAGCTCAAGGCCCAAGTCTACCTTTAATAACAAATCCGCATCCGAATAAGTGTTGCCTTCTCTCCTTGTGGCAGTTGCCGTAATAGATGTCACAGTTGCTCATCCGCTTTTTGCCCGGTCCAACCCATCGCACTTCCTGGATTGCGGTAATAGCTGCCTTATAGCAGTGTAGGGCTTCCGTAAGTTGTTCGGTTGCGCGTAATCTATTGGGGGACCTTCCACGTATATAATTTTTCCTTTTCCCTTAATTTTTGTTTTCTGGGTCGTCATCGGTTAACCTATCCGGCTTTTTCAACACGAGGCTTTTTTTCGTGTGCGTGTAAGACTATAAAGAAAAGAACTTAGCTTTAAAGAAAAATGCTTGATTGCCATGCCCCCCGAAGACACTAAACTTGCTTGATACCGGGATATTAGTTCCCTTCGTTTGTCACGGCCTTGAAGCATAGGACCAGTAAAGCTCATTACTTATGCACCAATTCTTCTTCTTCTTCTTAAAGTGCGCTACAGTTCGGGGTGAACCTGGGCCTCAACCAACATGCCCCTCCATCTAGCATGATCTTTTGCTAGTCCTTTCCATTGCCACACAACCAGTTGGCTGAGGTCCTCTTCCACCTGTGTGCGCCATCTTAAGTGCGGCCGTCCTCTGCTTCTTCGTCCCTCGGGGTTGGATTCAACGACTCTCCGGGCTGGAGCTGTGGTGTCCATTCGCTCTACATGGCCCAGCCATCTTAGGCGTTGAATCCGTAGACGCCTGACTAGGCTTATGTCGCTGTACAGCCCGTAAAGTTCGTGGTTGAATCTTTTCCTCCATCCCCCGTCTGCGTTTAATGGTCCGAAAATTACGCGCAAAATCTTTCCCTCTAACCGACCAAGGGCCTCCTCATCCGCTTTTGATAGTGTCCATGCTTCTGCGCCGTACAACAAGACCGGAATGATAAGGGTCTTATATAGGGTCAACTTTGTCGTTAGGGAGAGGGCTCTATTACTAAATTGCCTCCTGAGCCCAAAGAAACAGCGATTGGCAATAGTGATTCTGCGTTTGATTTCGGAACTGATGTCATTATTCCAGGTCACTGCCAAGGTAGACGAAGTCCTTAACTACCTCGAACTTATATCTGCCAATACAAACGTTCTGGCCAAGACGTCGGTGGTGAGCGTCCTTTTTTGATGACAGCATATATTTAGTTTTGCCCTCGTTTACCGCCAGACCAACTTTCGCCGCCTCGAACTCAATACTCGCAAACGCCTCATTGACATATCTCTGTGATCTACCTATTCTGTCAATATCGTCGGCGTATGCAAGGAGTTGCGAGGATTTGAAATAGATTGTGCCTCTTGTATTGGCCAGTGATTTTTGCACAATCGTCTCCAATCCAACATCATGTTGGAGAAATAACACGACAGCGCATAGCCCTGCCTTAATCCTTTTTTGATATCAAAACTGTCGGTAAGGTGTTCACCGATTCGGATGGAGCAGCGAGCATTCTCCAAAGTCATACCGCATAGTCTGACGAGTTTAGCAGGTATGTCAAAGGTAGACATAGCGTTGTATAGCTCGTTTCTAATTATGCTGTCGTATGCGGCTTTGAAGACGACAAATAGGTGGTGAGTGTCGACTGGAAATTCATTGGTTTTTTCCAGGATCTGCCGTAGTGTGAAGACTTGATCGATGGTGGACTTCCCTGGTCTGAATCCGCACTGATAAGGACCTATCAGCTTATTTACAAAAGGCTTCAGGTGTTCACACAAAACGGCAGAGAAGATTTTGTAGGCGATGTTAAGGAGACTTGTTCCTCTGTAGCTGGCGCAATCAGAGGGGTCTCCTCTCTTGTGGATAGGGCATACGATGCTGAGACTCAATTCCTCGGGCATGCTTTCCTCTGACCATATCTTACAGATGAGCTGGTACATGGTCCTAACCAGGTCGTCCCCAGCTGCCTTGAAGAGCTGAGCAGACAGTCCGTCTGCGCCAGCAGATTTATTCGACTTGAGTTTCGATCTGGCAATCTTAACTTCGTCGAGGTCAGGGGGACGCAGTTCTCTGTGGTCTTCGTCGATTAGAAATGGATCATTCTGCCTGACAGCGGTATATTTACTAACATCGCCGTTATACAGTCTGCAGAAGTGGTTTTTCCATATTCTCAGCATCGACTGCGGTTCTACTACTAGGTGTCCGTTCTCATCCCTGCAGGCTTCCGTTCTGGCTTTATAACCTTGGCATGTTCGCTTTATCTGTTGATAAAACTTTCGAACGTCACGCCTGCAGTAACACCTCTCCAAATCCTCAGAAATTCTTCTTTCTCCTGAGAAGCTTATGCTCTTCCCTTTTTTTTCAACTCGTAGAGCTCACGAGCTGCTCTTGTTCTTTTATGCAGCGAAGCCTTATATGCATCCTGCTTCGCTGTGTAAATCCTCCTGCACTCGTCATCGAACCAGGTGTTTCTTTGTGGTGGAGCCTTGAAACCCAAAACTTCGGATGCAGAGCTTTTCAGGGCTTGTTTGCAAAGGCTCCACTGCTGTTCTATTGATAGCGTGGAGGATTGTGGTGTATTGGAGAGCTTAAGGGAGACGCGATCGGTAAAAGCAAGAGCGGTTTCTGGCGATAGTAGTTTTCCGACGTCATAACTTTGTATTCTTACTCTACTCCGCTGCGTTCGTGATATCCATAAGCGCATCTTGGCTACTACAAGATAGTGGTCGAGTCAATGTTAGCCCCTCGGAAAGTTCTCGAACATCGAGAATAGTGGGGGAGTGTCTGACGTCGATCGCGATGTGATCAACCTGGTGCACCAATTACCGATCGCATTTTAGCCCTCCAAACTCGTAAAGCATGCAGGGGATGCTGACTAGCAGTATGGCGACAAATGACACAATTTATAAATACATATGACCAACCGCTTACGGCCTTCCAAGACTTCATTTTTCTAGACGACTTCCGATAAGACGCTGACATACTTCTGCAAGTAAGAAAACAATTTTAAATATTTTATTATGTAAGACTTTTATTAAATAATTTTTCTTCAGTTTTTTTTTTCGTTTTCCGTTTTATTTTTTCATTATAGAGTTTTTCGTCGTAATTTTAGTTTTTTCTCTTTCACTTACAATTGTTCCTTGTTTGTTTTTTCAATAATAGTTTCATTGTTGTTTACTCAATAAATTTGCTTTTGTTTTGTATAATATATTATCGCTGGTTTAATTTGCATGTTTTTTGTTTCACATATTCATGGAATCATCTGATTTTTTTTTTTACAAGTAATTGGATTTATCCGGCATCCGTAGTACGTGCTGTGATTAAAATGTTTTCTGTTTTCATTATTTTTCAATTACTAGTACATTTGCTTTTCTCTCTCTTTGGTTTGTCAATAATGCAACTAACAATTAATATGAATTTATATTCTATGTGTTATAATATAATATCGATTCGTTTTATTTTATTTTAATAGTTTGTTTTCGTTTCCTCTTTATTTCTCTACTTGAATTCCATTTAAAGCGAGGGAATTAAAAACGATTTTCTTAGGTTTTAAAATTGTTAAAAATTAAATTATGTTACATGTAATTATTTTTATATTTAAATTTTATTTGTACACATAGTGGAGTAAGTTAAATAACCCTTTAACCTGCTGTACACAGATTAAAAATGATTTAATCCAATTTGATTGGATTTTATTATAATAATTCAATTAAATTCTACAAGAAATAAATATTAAGAAGTATTGTTTAGTAAAAAAATTTAAATGAACGTAATTTGCGCGGACATTGATTTTATTTAATATGCGATCTTTTTTTGCATTAATAAAATATATTTTCTTAGAATTTAATATTTTAAATTTAAATCTACCGCTTCGGGTAGAAGAAATATTTTCTTTTCTCATTATTGGTGGTGGTGGTGGTGGTGGATCATGCACAGTTCAGCAGGAGATAGTTGTATATAATATAGTATATCTATGTATATATATTTGTTTTCTGGTTGAATAGGTTATGTATACAGGTTTTGTTTTATACATTATATAATATACATATATGTGTATAAGTGTTCCAAAAAGTTGTTGTTTGTTCAGCTTATTTTGTTTTTGATTGGAATATATGTCGTTAATTATTTTTTATGTGTTAAAAGTGGCCTGCGCTTATTGTATATTTGTTTGGTTTAGCAATAACGTGTAGAAGGTAACCAAAAATTGAAATTCGAGCCAAGACTGTATATTGTTCTTCATCGGGTCTTCTGACATTGAAGTAAATCTTTTCCTTATTAAGCCCCAGTTTAAAAGAAGATAAATCAATTGATTTCATTTCTCATTGTACCTATATAGCATGTGGTTTTCTTATCTTACTTACTTAATTCTATTTCAAATTTCTCTAAATTGGCAAGGATTTCATATTTTTCTCGTTTAAGTTTTATTTAAATTTAAATTTATTTAAACAGAAAACAACAAATCAAAAAAAAAAAATGGTTAACAACAGAAAAAAACTTTCATAAATACCTTAACTGCTACTATAATTGAAAACAATAAAATTGACTACGTTGCTTTACTTATTTATACATTTTATTTATATATGCATTTGTATAATATAATTTCTTAATTTTTTATTTAGCAAATCACATATCTTTTCACATCATTACTTATGAAAATTATTTAATGCATTTTTTTTTGCTTGCAAAAATGCTAAATAAAATATTTACTTATGCTCTCAATTAGCTAAAAAAAAAAGCCTTGATGGATATATTGATTCTAAAATATAATGCTTTTGTTTTATATACTGGAATATATGTTATACTCAGTTTTTCTTACTTCTTAATTTAACTACATTTATCGCAATTTTTTTTACTTGCATGGAATTGACGTTAGGATTTTTTTCTCTCATTTTTTCATAATGATGAAATTTATATAGAAAATTGCAAAATTTTCATTTTTCATTTTGTTTGCCTTAATGTCTAAACAAAATAAATAATAAGTATTTATGTACTATATTTAAGTGTATGTTTATGTGTATTATCAACAAAAATGAAGTGTACCTTTCCATGGTGAAGGGGTTCTGGATTTATGCTAACAACATTTAAAAATGTTTTATTAAGTCGGGAAAATAAAACGTAAATATGCCTTAATAGTTAAATCAAGTAAAGGTAATTAGAAACAATTATTCGGAGTGCTTTAAAAAGCACTGCTTTTTACTTTAAAAAAAGTTCGATGTTAGTTCAAGTGAATTAAGTAAGATTTAAATTTTAACTAAGAAATTCCAAGGATTGTGACAAAAGTTTTCTCATTCCCATTTTTCAATCTTGAATAAAAAAATAAAATAAAACAAATTGCAAGATTGACCTGGGGAATATTGGCTAACGCATGGATTAACGAGTAAAAGAAAGGATGAGTATCTTCCCCTATGACCAATGATATTCCGATTAACCCGTATATTTATAACTATTCCCTAAAAAGTTGCCCAATTGTATTCTAAAATACTATTTATATATATTTTCCATTTTTTTAATATTTTTGTGTGATTTTAAATGCATTCTAGTACTATGTAGGACTTCGTTTTTTGTTTTCGTTTATTTTACAATTCAATTTCCCATTTACATCAATTAACAAAAACCAAATATCAATTAAATAAGTATTTGTTTGTTGTTAAATATCTGTTTTTAATGCATACATCTACTATTTGGCCGTTGATATATATATATTTTTTATTTATATGTTACGATTTATTTTTGTACAATATTTCCTTTTGCTATATATTAAAAATTATTATATTCTTTTAATTATGTACATAATTCCTTTTCTTTAAAATAATTATTATTATATAAGAAGCAAAAGTTCTGCATGCAAAAAATGCAATTTAAGAAATAAAATTCATTGCATAATGTTCGTTTTCTTAGTTTGTTATTTTAGTCTATGCAAACTTTTAGTAAAAAAATTGATGAAAGTTTGAATTTGTTAATTATTCTTTTTTAAAATTGAAATAATTTCTGAAAATTATAATTTATAAATAAAACAAAATATTTTATTTAATATCGAAAGGTTTTCGAGCAGGTTTTTGTACTTAAGAAGAACATAAAGGGCTACTTACGGTTACGACGATTGACTCATCATCCTTAGCATCGAAAAAAAGAAAACCGAAGAAGTAAATAAATAATGGAATGAAAATCGTCGTTTCGCATGAGATATATAAATAGATAAATAGGATCCATTTAATTTCCGGCCAAGCACCATCAATCACGTGATATAATTTAAGAATCAAACAACCAACGAAGATGATTTAATTTAAAATGCATGCAATACCCATTGTCCTTTTATCGGATTTGGATTCGAAAAATCAATCAACTCGTTCTCATTCATCTTTGATTAAATCATTTGCTAATGATAGTGAACACATTTCCATTAAAAAGGTATCCCATTTGACCGGGTTTGTTTGTATTATTTTTGATCAGACATTTAAAAAACACTCAAATCGCATCAAGTGTCAGTAAATCCAATCACAAGCACTCAATAGCTAAATGCACACTCCTAAATGGGATTTGTTGCAATGAATTTAGCAGTAATTAGCGAGCCGCAAATCTAATGTCATACGAATCGGTTAAATGGTCTAAAAACTGTCAGCACCATCGTAAATTAGTATTTATCATACAGAAAAAAAAAAGATAAAAAAAGAATCACAGCCACGTTAATAGTTCGGCGGTTTCGATTGGACACAATGACAAATGCAAATTGTTAATAAAGGTTTCGAATGGATTTTTTTGTACGGCTGACCGCGTGAAATTATAAACGAACAACAATTGGATAATAAATTAAAAATGAAGTTGAAAGTACTTTGGCATACTAACATGAGTAATTATTGCCACATGTACATTTAAAACTTATATTGGGTGTGAAAGGCTTAACGGTTTTTATGGGTAATCTGTAGTAAAAAAATATATTTTGGTTGTCTATAAAGTCGGTTTACGGACGATTATTTTACGTGATAAGGTCATTAGAAAACATTGATGAAAAATGAACAACACTCGGTATTTCGAAGCGGTCCGCCATCTAAGTACTAACCGCACCCGACGCTGGTTGATTACGGTGTTCGGACGACAGCCGATACATATGAGATTGCTCGGACAGTGTTGTGTTTTTGGTAAGGAAACGCAAGCACTCATGAGCTGCTCGTGAGTGTGCGCTACCCAATGAGCAATTATTAAACGCACGCGTTCATGTGTAATTGGCCGTGAGCATTTTTTTCGATTTGGAAATGGGCGCATACATATGTATGTACATATGTATATATAAATGCATATCCAACGTACAAACTCCGGACTTTTTCACACGAATTCTTCAGAATCGTATTTGTCGTCTAAAAACAGAATTAGGGTGTATGCATGTATGTACATATGTATCACCTCGATTACTGATTACTTCTAAAAGTCCGCCTACGTCTTCGCAAATTTTTTTCATGCCCCCAAGTATGCAAACAAAATTCTATCTGTCGCTTATTTCGCGCTCTCACTTGCACGCTCAGCTCAGGCGGAACGTGACAATGAGTCTTACTTTTTCGTACGTGCAGCCGCTGTTCATTGATTTATAAGATGTTATCACGTCAAAAAAAGCGGAAATGTTATCCGCTACACCAACCGTATTTGTTGCGGGCATCTACTATAAAAGTAGGAGTACAAAGGGCTTGAAAGTTCATGTGAAGGGTTAAGCGGGTGATCAAAAAACCAGACTTACGCTTATGACCTCTTTCAATTTCCCCTGAAAGCCAAAATATATGTACAAAGTCTCTTGTCAATATTTCTCGCAATTTAAATACAGTGCCGCTCACTTGTTAGTGCTGTTGTCGCTGCTGACAAGCGAGCAATTCCGCGATGCCTTAGTTTTTGTCATTCTAGCCCGACACGGCCAAATGCCTTGCAGGAGGCTTCAAAAAGGGCATCCAGGCCCTTCGAAACTGCGAGGGTAATCTTGTCACCGACCTGCAGGGATTAGTGGATGTATTTAAGCAGTATGCTTAACGAGCATGACCAAGAGAGAGGGGTAGGGACCGCGGAAATCCCAACTCCAGTCGCTGAAGTAGTCCTCCCACCCAGCATCGAAGAAGTCGGCACAACTATTCAGAAGCTGAAAAACAACAAGGCCGCAGGCTCAGATGGCTTCCTATCAGAGCTCTTTAAGGCTGATGGCGATGTTCTGGTAGGGAGCATGCACCAGATCATCAGCAGAATTTGGAAAGATGAAAGCATGCCCAACGACTGGAATACCAGCTCTATATGCCCCATCCACAAAAAAGGCGATCCTACCTCTTGCAAGAACTATAGAGGTATATCCCTGCTCAATGTCGCATACAAGATCCTGTCCAGCGTATTGTGTGAACGTCTAAAACCATTTTGCATCGCACTAATCGCCAGCTACCAGTGCGGCTTCCGGCCCGGCAAATCAACTATAGACCAAATTTTCACACTTCGACAAATCCTGGAAAAGACCAACGAGTTTCGAATCGAAACACACCATCTTTTCATCGATTTCAAAGCCGCATACGACAGCATTCATCGTGGAGAACTGCTTGGAGCGATGGTCGAATTCGGTATCCCGGGAAAACTGATCTAGTTGTGTCGCGCCACGCTAAAAAACACGCGATGCACCGTGCAACTCGGTTCTTGGACCTCGGAACCATTCGAAACCTGCACCGGATTTCGGCAAGGAGGTGCGCTGTCATGTGACTTCTTCAACCTGGTGCTGGAGCAGATAGTACGACGGGCAGGCGTCAACAGGGAAGGCACTATCTTCCACAAGTCCATCCAGCTGTTAGGATACTCGGATGATATCGACATCATCGCGTATTCTCGCCGTGGCATTGTGGAAGCATTCACGGCGATTGAAGAACAGGCGAAACGAGTTGGTCTTAAGATCAATGAGGACAAAACGAAATACATGCTGTCAAGCAAAAACCAATCCGTCGCTCACCACCTGGGACAAAATATAACAATTGACAGCTACAATTTCAAGGTAGTTAAGGAGTTTGTCTACCGTAAATTCCACGAATGACACCACAGTGGAGATCCGGCATAGAATCGCCCTTGGCAACCGCTGCTACTTCGGCTTGTCCAAGCAACTGTGGACAAAACTCCTCACTCGAAAGACCAAAGTCATGCTTTACAAAACGCTCATACTGCCAGTCTTGCTGTACGGAGCCGAAAGCTGGATGATAAGCAGGACAGCGGAGCTGATTTGGGGTTCTTTCGAAAGAAAAATTCTGCGCCGGATATTTGGTCCTGTCTGAGAGGAAGTGGAGAAGAAGACACAACTGCGAACTCTACGAGCTGTACCAAGATGTGGATGTAGTCCGGAAGGCAAGGATCCGTCGACTATACTGGCTCGGCCACATCGAGCGCATGGACATCAATGCTCCAGCTAAGAGGGTCTTCGACTCGGAGCCTCCTGGTTTGAGAAGAAGAGGAAGACCGAATCTCCGGTATAAAGACCAAGTAATCGCGGATGTAAGACATCCTGATCTTGACAACTGGAACCAGCGTGCCCGGGACCGTCAAGGTTGGAAGGCAGCTTTAGCTAGGCTCAGATCCTCAATGGATCGCTGGCCTGATAAGTAACATGACTTGGAGTAAGGAATGGTACCATGTTTTTTTCACCAATGAAAAAAAAAGTTATTTAGAGGGTCCTGACTCAGATCTGCGGAAGGAGCATAACTTAGACCGTTTGCACAGCCATAACGTACTATGGCACTTTAGAGTTGCAGTTCCTGACTCCTTGGATGAATGCACACTCATATATTGACATACTTGAGAAGGTGTAACCTTCGATAACTTAATTGTGTGCTGGCTTGCTGTTGCCAGAGTGGTGAAACTGTTCCTTAAGCGTCAAAATGTCTCAGTCTTGAATTGGCCACCATACCCGCCAAACCTAAACATTATCGAAAGTGCTTGGCAAGCAATACTCCAATAAAGATGAATTTATAGATGCAATTAAATGTAGCTGCTTCATTATATCATGAAATCACGTCGATAAATCGACAACCAATCAAATTGATCATATTGCGATCGACGGCAGACACTCTTCCAGCATCCTAGATGTCCGAACCTTTCTAGGAGCCAAGATCATTACCTTGTTGCAGCCAAGGTATGGATGCGAATCTATCGGAATCATCGGAGTCGAGTAAGTACACTAAAGCTGCAATCGCAGGAGACCGCCAGGACCTTCGCAATCTGCAGAAACCATAGAACAGCAATGGAGTCGCTATCAGAAAGCCATCAGAGAGGCCGCCTCAGATGAACTCGGTTTCGAGCCACCACCGTCGAGAAAACCCTGGTTTGATGATGAGTGCAGACAGGCCCATGCAGAGAAACAGAATGCATACATGGCTACACTGCATCGGCGGACGAGAGCTGCCCGTGAGCTCTATGAACAGAAAAGGAGGGAGGACCATGAGCTTCTGGAAAGAAAAAGCACGAGAAGCTATTGCAGGAACGACGTCCAAAAGTTCTACCAAAAAGCAGAACGAACATGCCAAGGTTATAAAGCCAGAGCAGAAGCCTGCAGGGATGAGCACGGACAACTAATAGTGGAGTCACAGTTGAGATTGTGGAAGGGCCACTTCTGCAGACTGTATAACGGCGATGATAGTCAAAATGCCGCCATCAGGCAGAACGAACCATTCACAATGGACGATTACAAAAGAGAATCCTGTCCACCAGACCAAGACGATGTTAAGATAGCGATGTCGAAACTTAAGTCTTATAAAGCTGCTGGAGCAGACGGACTATCCGCGGAACTGCTTAAAGCAGCTGGCGATGAGCTGGTCAGGAACATGCAAGATATGGTCGGAAGAATGCATGTCCGATGAATGAAATCTCAGCATCGTTTGCCCGGTCCATAAGAAAGGAGACACCTATGACTGCGCCAATTACAGAGGGATAAGTCTCCTGAACATTCCGTACAAGATCCTCTCTGTCGTACTGTGTAAGCGCCTGAAACCATTCGTGGACAATCTGAAAGGTTCCTACCAGTGTGGTTTGAGGCCAGGAAAATCCACGATAGACCAAATATTTACACTACGGCAGATCTCGGAAAAAACCCATGAATTCCAGGTTGACACGCACCATCTTTTTGTCGACTTTAAAGCCGCATATGACAGCGTTTGTAGAGACAAGATATACAGAGCCATGTCTTGTTTTAACATTCCTGCCAAACTCGTCAGACTGTGCAGGCTATGGAGAACTCTCGCTGCTCCATTAAGGTTAAAAAAGGTTTTAGACAGGGTTACGCACTGTCATGTGATTTCTTTAACATGATTCTTGAAAATATCGTGCCGGACTCTGCGGCCAATACAAGAGGTACGATCTACTTCAAGTCCACACAATCAATTGCTTGCCTACGCAGATGAGATTGACATTATTGGACGGACAAAGCGAGACGTCAATGAGGCGTTCGCAAGCATTGAAGCAGAAGCGGCTAAAGTAGATCTAAGGGTAAATGGGGACAAGACCAAATATATGCTGTCATCAAAGAAAGACACACAACACCGACGTCTTGGTCAGTACGTCACCTTCGGCAGCTATGTTCTTGAAGTAGTCGAGGACTTTGTCTACCCTGGCTCGATAGTGACAAGCAGGAACGACCCTAGCGCTGAGATAAAACGCAGAATAACTCTTGCCAACTGCTGCTTCTTTGGGCAGTAGAGCCCTCTCTCGAAAAACTAAGGTATCTCTCTACAAAACCTTAATCATTCCGGTCCTCCTCTACGGCGCTGATACATGGACGTTATGAAAAGCGGACGAAGAGGCTCTTGGGCATTTCTTTGGTCCCGTTTGTGTAAACGGAGAGTGGAGGAGATTCGACCAAGAACTGTACGGGCTGTACAGCGACATCAGCCTAGTTAGACGTTTTCGGATCCAACGTCTAAGATGGCTAGGCCATGTACAGCGAATGGACATCGCCGCTCCGGCCGGAAGAGTTATTGACTCCAACCCTGAGGGACGACGCAGCAGAGGACGCGCTCAGGTGGAAAGGGACCTCAACCAACTGGGCGTGTGGTACTGGAAGCGGCTGGAGAGGCTTGTTGGTTGAGGTCCTGGTAAGTAAGTAAATATCATGAAATTGTGTGACTCCCTACCGAGCGGGATGAGGTTATTTATAACGAAGGGGGTAGGAGCCGATTTCGCGAATTACAAATTTTGATATATCTCCACGTTTTAATGTCACCAAAATCAAAATCCGAGGTTTCTATAGAGATGTCTGTGTGTGTATGTACGTATGTGCGTTTGGAATTTTGGTCTTGATTATGCCGAAAACCAAAAATAGTTTTGACATGGGACACGATTGCATTCGACGCGTAATTATATAACTTAGAACTGATGAAGTTTTCAGCAAAATCGGTAAAGCCGTTTTTTGTTAGAAATTAAATAACTAAAAAAAAAGGCAAAAAGAATTAACAAGACGGGGTGTTTCCAAGTGGTCCCCCATGTAAGTATTGACCGCGCCCGACTCTGTTTGATTGCGGTGATTGAACGACAACCGACACATTACCCATTATTCGTCTAAGAACACCTGAAATACCTGAACAAATCTTCACAAATTCTAGCTAAGAACCATCGCGATCACGTTAGCTTTCAAAAAGAAAGGAAATCCATCATAATCGGTTCATTTGTTCAGGAGTTACGATGCCACAGACAGATACACGGACACCTCAAACTTATAGCACCCTCTTTTTGCGTCGGGGGTTAAAAATGAAAAAAATATGAAATTAGATGGATGTTTCATTTTCCCCACTGCGAAGTCAGGGCCCATTTAGACGATCATTTCAGTTTCAGTTTCAGTTGAGCAATCAATTAAGCTTTCAGCTAAACTGATGTCTAAATGCAAAATCTGAAGCGTTTAACTAAAACTGAAATTGGTGGAATTCCCATAAGTTGCCAGTTCAGTTATCAGCCTCTTCATGATGCGTGTCCATATTTGTGGAAGGGAAAGTGACCCTTTTTATCACAATTCAGTGAAAAGAGAAGCAGCGTACAATATGTTGCTGCAAGAACTAAAAGCTATAGGCCTTCATCGTCCATTACGCAATGTATTTCTTCTGACTCTCGACTGCTCACAAGTAAAATGAAAACTCAACTGAACACCAGACTGACGACGAAATATGCGTCTTTTTTTAACTGAACTGAAAACTGAACTGAAAACTGAACTGAGAACTGATCGTCTAAGAGGGGCTTTAGTCGTGAGGGCCTTGCGGGGTCGCAAGCTTCATAAAAATAATCATAGTTGTGTTCCTTATACTTTACTTAAGCAAAACTTGAATGCAAATATTTTGAGTCACTGCCGTTCATATTGATACCATTCCTTCTCTTCTGAAGGAAGAGTCAGTTTAATCAACTGACATTTATAAAAAACCGGCCAAGTGCGAGTCGGACTCGCGCACAAGGGGTTCCGTACCACCTGTATATTTAAATATGAAAGAGGCGTTGTATGTTACCTGGTGAGGTAACATATTACTTTGATAATCAAAAATCTCCGTGATGAGATAGTTGATCATCAAAGTGTCCATTGAATTCAAATCAATTATCTCACTTGACTTTCTTGCTGTGAGAGGAGATTCTCTATTAGGATTCCTTCCAGGGAGAAATGGGCCACGGAAGAGGAACTGGCAATCTATACCGACGGATCCAAAACGGATACCGGTACAGGAGCCGGAGTCTACTTCGCACCTCAGGAAGCATGTCACTCCTACAGTTTTGATGATGGCTGTAGCGTCTTCCAGGCTGAGATCTTTGCAATCAAAAAAGGTGCGGATCTGATTCTTAGGGAGAATTTCTCAGGTAAGAGAATCAAAATCTATGTTGACAGTCAGGCAGCCATTAAGGCTCTGCAAGCAACATGGATAAGATCCAAGCTCGTAAAACTCTGTAAAGAGAAACTAGAAGAAATATCGGATGTCAATGAGGTAACCATCTGCTGGGTACCAGGGCATGTGAATATTTCCGGAAATGAGAAGGCGGACGAACTAGCCAGACTGGGATCAGGTGCAGATACGTCGCAGATCACAACTGAGGCTAGAACGCCACTTAGCACACTATTCAGAGAAATAGGGATGGAACTACTAGGAAAGGCCAACAAGCGATGGTGTTAATTGGACACATGCGCTACGGCAAGGCTAACATGGCCAGTCCATAACAAAAAAAGGACGGAAAGTCTCCTAAGTCTTGGTAGAGGGAATATACGACTGGTAGTCAGCGTCCTCACTGGGCACTGCATGATATCATATCATGCAGCTAGACTAGGCCAGCCCTACAACGATTTCTGCAGAAGCTGTAGGGATGAAGGGAAAACAGAATCCATTCGTCACCTACTGTGTGAATGCCCTGCATTGACCCGAAAAAGATTTACGTTCCTCGGGAACTACTTCTTCTCTGGTTTAGAGGAGGTAAGAGACATTAAGCTGATCAAACTGCTAAGATTCTTAATTGAATCTGGGTGGTTCAGCTCAGCGGGCAACTAACAGGTTCCCCTCGGGTTAGTTTTTCAAAATGGGCACAATGGATTCCTCATAGTCTAAGTGAGCCTTGACTTCATGTTAATAGGGCACCCAACTAACCTAACCTAACCTACTTGACAGCAAGGATGTGAAAAGTACAATAACAATAATGGGAATTATGGGGAAAAGGTTTGCAGCTAGGAGTAATATATCAAGGACACAATAGGGACCAATTCTTGGAAGTGTTTTATTGGTTGTGGGATACGATCGAAAGTTAATATCACAACAATTGAATTTGTTGCAACATTTGATATCTTAACCTATCAGGATGGAAGAGGAGGGGGAATAGCAATTGTACGAAAGGGTTTGCAGCAAGGATTAACTTAGCAGTGACGCAATAGGGATCATCAAAGCTTTAAGGTTATTTATTTATGGTTGTTCGTATTTACAGAAAAAAGGGTTGCAGCTAGGATTAATATATCAAAGACACCAAAGGGATCAAAGCTGGAAAGTTTGCTTCTGGTTGTGGGATATTGTCGATTAACCTTAGGTCTGTATGTGACCAAGGGGATTTTTTGGACAAAAATCATGTCTGTTGTATGGGAGCCCCCCTTAAATATTTAATTAAATGTTAAATATTTTATTCTGCTTTTAGTATTTATCGTTATGGCGGCAATAGAAATACATCATCTGTGAAAACTGTCTAACTATCACGGTTCATGAGATACAGCCTGATGACAGACGGACGGACAGCGAAGTCTTAGTAATAGGGTTCCATTTTACCTTTGGGTACGGAACCCTAAAAATGAGGGAAGAAGCTATTGAAGTGAGCGGCACTGTCAGTTAAATGGGTTTCTATGAATTATAATTGAACACCAAAAATGCCTGCAATATTTCTTTAGTATTCTAAGACTCCTACCGTAAATGTCTTTGGAATTGTTGGAGGGGGGGGGGCACTATTAAGGTGAGCCGCACTTTCAGTTATAGGGATTTCCGCGAATTGTAATTGAACACCAAAAATGCCTGCAATTTTTTTATTCGTATCCAAAGACTCAAACCCTTAAGGTCTTTGGAATTGTTTGTGGGAGCGGTGGGGGGTTGGGGATTGCTGCTATTTAAGTGAGCTGCACTGCCAGTTAAAGAGATTTCTGCGAATTACAATTGAACACCAAAAATGCCTGCAATATTTTTTTTTCATATCCTAAGACTCAAACCATAATGGTCTTTGAAATTGTGTTGAATCTTGTGCCTAAATTTATGCTTTCTATACCGTTTGCTAGCCCAATTAGCTGACAATTCATTCGATATCAAGTTCTGTAAGCCGTCTACTGAACCTTCGAGATACATAAGGTGTTAGCAATAAGATTTTACATGCATCGTCTAGGTTCGAGGAGACTCTCAAGGAGAACTATTTTTTTCCAGATCTAACTTGAATCCAAATTTAAAAGTCTCCTTGCATCGGTAGCGCGAAATACGTATATGAAAATAATGTAAAGAATGAAATTTGAAAGTGTAATATTTGGTTTTTTTTTTAAATTGGTCGTTCGAAAAGTGATTTTCGTCGAAAAATAGATTTGTCCAGCAAAAAACCGTTATTTCAGAAAATTGTAAATAAGCCTAGAAAGTGTAATAGCGGTGGTATGTTGTTTGTATCATAAGTTGGATTTAGAATTCTTATTTCTTAAGTTGATAAAGCAAAGCCAAATGGTCTAATAAGTTCACTCGAAATTTTGAGTACAGGGGAAGCACTAGCACTGGGGGTACATGTGTATATTATTAGCGTAGATTTGTAGCGTATGTTTCTTCGTTTTGTTGTTTTATACCAGTTTACCTTGTGATGAAGTTTTCCTTTGTCTAAATGAAAATAATAAAAAAAAAAAAAAAACAAAAACAATAGAAATTAAATCAAAAAGGGGCAAGTCCAAGTTTCTCGAGTATTCATCAGAGTGAAGGGTTTACAATTAACAGAAAATCAAAAATCAAAATAAAAACATAATTGAGAGGAACATATATATTTTTTTTGAATTGTTGTTGCTGTTGTTCTGGTCTTGTTGCGGGAGAAATAAAAATACAAAGTCTTTTTATGTTGTATAGATATATATATTTGTATTAATTGAATATTATTTTTCCATTTTTTTTTTCATATTTCAAGTGTGTATGCATGTATGCTTATCAATGTATATAGATAGGTTTTTTTGGTTTTTGACTTGCCACATGTATAAGTTAATTTTGGTTTTCGAAATATTTAGTTTAAATTGTTGTTTCACATTGATATCTTGTCTTGGAAAGTTCTCGTTTGTTTTTTGTTTTATTTACTTTCATTTTTTGTTATTAATATTTTGGATTTTATTTATATTATAGTTGAATGCTTAAAATATAATGTATGTTGAATATTGAGTAGTTTTTAATGTTTAATGTTTTTTATAGTATTTTTTGTTGTAGGTTGTAGTTGTAGTGTTTTTTTTTTAATATTTCCAATAAAATTTTGGTTTTTTTGTTTTTGCTTAAACATCTATACTAATAACTCTAAAAGATTTTTTTATGCTTTTCTCTCACAATTGCACAGTAATATGTATGTTTCGCCTGTTTTTAAGTTTTGTTTTTCTTCTACTTATCGTAACAGATTTTTTTTCTTGATTTTTTGTTATAATTTTAAAACAAAAAAAAAAGAAAACCAAATAAAATAAAATAAAAATGTTCTACTCGTAATTCGTTTCATTAATGTTCGATAGTTTTGTTTTCCTTCGAATTTAAATAAAAAAAAAACACTTTAGGTTGTGTTTTTTCGGAAATGATCACCAGTTGAAATTACGACTACACATTTAATACATTTATAGGTGTTTAGTTGGTTTTTTGTGTGGTAACATTGTGTACGAGTGTTTAGTTTCTAAATTGACACCTATTTAAGCCTAACATGTGTTGCTTGTTTTCATGCCTTTCTTATCGAAACATATACGCTAGTATCTAAGTGTACGTTTTTTTTTTTTTGTTTTTCTTTAAAGAGTAATCGGTGTACAATGTAGTTAAAGAGTCAAGAAAAATTGTGACATTTAGATACATCAACATTTAATACTTATTTCTATATGCATGTACATATATGTAAATATATTTATTAAGTTTTATTTCTGTTTTTGTTTTTCAAAGGGGTTTGTGGGAGGAAGGAGTGAAAGCATTTGGACTTTTGTGTATTTTTTGTTTTTCATACGTAGTTCGTTGTTTTTAAGATTAAAAAATTAAAATCATTTAATAACCGATTTCGGTTGAAAAGTAGGCTTGAAACGATTCCGAAAAAAACGAGGTATTGGCAGTGAAACAAATGCAAGTTATAAGATGCCAAAATAAAATATAATATGGCTTTCCTCGTCAAGTCAATAATTTAACTGACCCCTATTGTGAAAATCAATTATTGCACCGACAACGTACTTACCCGCTTAATTGTAGCCTAAGCGCTTGATAATTTTCAATGTAAAATATTCTAAGCCAAAATCGAATTAAACGATTAAATGGAATAAATTAAATATTCAAGCCCTTTAGAAAAAAAAAAAAAAAAAATAAACATTGCATGCATCCCAACTGAACTCAATTCTACTACTTACAATGTAATCAAGCGCAATGAATGGCAACCAATAGAAACCCTTATTTCCTTCTCTTCAAACAAAAACCCGACCTTTCATCGTTTATATTTGAAAACAAAAAAATGAACAAAATCGATAAACAGAATTATTTAAAAGCTATTTTTAACAATAAACTATAAATCATATAAAATAAATGTTGATACTACACTAAAATTAATTATTATCGTTTCTTAGCTTTGTTTTCGGTTTTATATGTAAAGTAAACATGTCTCCTCTTTAATCTATTTATTAATTGTATGTGCATTATACGGACTCTTGTTAATTGAACTAAGCATTGATTTTTTCCTTAATTATTTTGTTTTTTTTTTACTAAAACAAAAAAATATATAAGAAAAATATCAGACGACATAAGAAGAAATTTCGATATGTTGGTTTTAGTTTTCATTCAGGATTTTTGTATTAAAATTTTCTTTATAAGAAATCTCAATTTTGTAAGTTATCTATTATTTATTATTTTAATTTTTTTTTATTTATAATAAATACAGGGAGAAAATAAAACCAAACACAACACAAAAAAAAAAACCAAAATTATATGGAAAACAATTCCCTTCGTGCGTGTTTAAGTATCAATTCCACTAATTTAGGAAGTCTTGTACAAATATCTATACCAAAAAATAGAATAAAATAAAACACGCAATTAATGAAAACGAAAATCGATCATTTATTCAGATGAAAACTATTTAAAATGTTTTACAAAATAATAACTAAGAAAAAAAAAAGAAAAAAACTTAAACAGAAACAAAAACATAAAAGCTATTAAAAATTAAAATAAATAAGAAAAACATATTTTAACTCATAGCTACCGTTCGATATCGACATCGAGGTTTTGTTTAATTATTTTTTTTTTAATTTTAAATTAAGTACGAATAGGTATCTTAGCATCTAATATTTTACAAGAACGCAGTAAACGACAAATAATCATTAAAGTATAGACTAAAAATAATTAAAATAATTAACTAACAACCAAAGTATAATCAATTGCGTTTTTTTAATGTCACTAAATACTTAAAAGGTTCATTTTGTTTTTAAATTATAAATACCAATTTTTTTTTTGTAAAAAAAGGGAATAAACATTTACAAAACAGTCGAAAAAAAATGAAGAGTAATAACAATTTACAGAATGCACAATTTTAATTACTAACTAAAGGATATAACCACATTATGAGATACTCGAATTGATATTTTGTTTCCTTATGATTTGCTTTCTTTTCTTATTAATTGCACAAAAATAAAATGCTTACAAGTTAATTATTACATCTATATTCGTTGACAATATATTTTTGTTTTTTTTTTTGTGTTTTTTTTAATAAGCAGATTGCGTTTTGTTTTTTTCTTGTCATAAAAGTGGAGACCGTAGGTTATTCTGAGATATAAGAAGAAGAAGGAGGTGATTGGCTGCTAGCTTTCGTATTTTTTAAGCACCATTTAAAAATATTCCATTCTGTGGGATATGACGAAAATGATCTGATTGGTCTAAAAAAGAACCTATTTTCTATATTTTCAACTAGATTTTGGATCTAAAATCAGGCTGATTAGCACAAAAAACAATTCACAACAAAAACCCCAACGACAGTACATTATCTTCCCATTCTTAGTTCAACCTCCAAGCTCCAAGAAAATAACATAATATACAAAATACACTAAAAAATTATAATTTAAATTTTTCTCCCTGTCCGAAAAAACAAAAATATATCCAGTTCAAAAACGTTAATTCTAAATTAAACTTTAAAAATGATCCTCGCTTTAGGTTTTGTTTTTGTTATTAAGATTTACTTACTCACATTGATATGGTTGTTTCTGATATTGCTGAATTTCTTTTTTGAATATATTTTCTTTTTTGTTTTCCCATTTGAACATAAATAGCGTTTTTTTTTTCATTTTGTTTTTTCGTATTTAAATATGTATACAAATCTCTCACTTAAAAATATATTTTTATTATTTATTTATACACAAAAAACAATTAATTAATTTTTTTTTAAATTAAAATTAAAACAAAGATGAGAAAAATTAAAAGAAGTCGATGAAAATATAATATGTCTTTTGTTGTTTGTATAGTTACTTAATATATAAAAAGTTATTTTTTTCCCTTTGTTTTAAGATTTTTTATTCCATTTTTCTATTTTTTAATAGAAAAAAAAATCAGAAAAAAATATAATACTATTCTATCCAATGCGCGATTTATTTAAGTTTTGTTTTCTTATTTAATTGATTTAAGTAACTTATTCCACTGATTAATAAATTCCATTTAAGTAGTTTAGTTTTTTCTTTGTTTTTTTTTTTTTTTTACTTCTCTCTTTCAATATATTGTCAAATAAAATATTTTGTCATCTATTCATAATCATTTTCTTTTTGTTTCTGTGTTTTCTTGCTTTTTCGTTTTTCCAAATAAATTTTATTTAGTTTTTAAAAATTTTATGCTACAAATCGAAGAACAAAAAAATTATTTTTTTCTTCTTTTAGTTTTTTTTAATAATATAATAAATTTAGTGTTTATTACTGTTTTTTGTTTTTGTTGCTTTGGGCCACGAATCTAATTAATATATATATAAATATATATATATATATTTTCATTTAGTTAATAATACAAAGTCAATTTGTTTGGTCTATAAAAAAAGAAAAACAAAAATTGATTTATTTCTTTTATTACAAAATAATTAAATATAAACAAAATTCGAATAACAACATATTTTCTTTTTTCAAAAAAATACTAGAATCACCCTCTTTCTGTGAGGGAAGAGAGAATATTAAAAAACAAAACAAAGATTGATTAAAGAAAATATTAAAATGAACAAAAAAAAAAAAAAGCAAATGTGAACAAGAAAATCTTATAACTCCTGGTACAAGATTTTTTTAAAAACTATTTTCATGTTTTTTTCTTTTATACTTCATGCGGGGGGATGGTGGTATTCTTTGATAGTTAATTCCATTTTTTTTTTTCATATGTGTAATTATTTATAATTTATTTGAGTGTTTGTGTGTGTTTGTTAAGTTTTTTAATTTTTTTTACGGGTGGCGTATGGGGAGAGGGTGTTTATAAAATTTTAATTAAATCTCAATTGTAAACGTCCGGCTTTATATCACTGTCGTTCTCCTTTTCGATGATACCCTCGTTGGTCGCATTATTCCATGCGCCATTCATGCTTTTTGACGATGAGAAACAAAGTTTCATGATGAAGGGGAATTTCGTGCCTGAAATAAATGAAAAGAGAAAAAAAGGACAACAAAAAACAAAATTATCGGCCATTCAATATTGTGAGCTGTAGATACAAGGAAAAATAAGAAGAAATGGATAATGGGAGTTGAGGGGATATTTTTCCTTTTTGTTGCCAATTAAGTCGCGAAGTAAAGATATATAAAGCGATGAAGCAGTTACCAGAAAGGAACAGTGTAACTTGTGTTTACCACCGTGCTTATTAAAAAATATTGTCCTTATGGCGGGACAAAATAATACAGTCCCTTTGGAGAAAGTTTTTAAGGAGTGGTTTAAGCAACCAGAAGGTGACACCAGCCATCAAATACGGACATCGTTTGTTATTTTAGCATACCGCTTATAGCTCAATGTACACTCTGTTCAGATCTTAAGGGGTTCGTTTCCTTTTAAGAATTTTAATAAAGCCAACGAAAGCCACAGGTATAAGGAGAGAAGGCAACACTTATTAGGATGCGGATTTGTTATTAGAGGTAGACTTGAGCTTCCGACTTGTAAGCGAACGCCTCATAACAACCCGCATCAAGACTAAATTCGCCAAACATCAGCCTAATTTGCGCTCACGTCCCCACCGAGGACAAGGGTGCCGCTACAAAAGATCACTTCTACGATCCTATATAGAACATATGCCCAATGTCTCAATTACGATGTTTAAATCGTACTGGCATACTTTAATGCGAAACTGGGCAAGGAAGTCGCTTTTGATAGGGTCAGCAACACATATGGTCACAGCCTACACAACACCACATCCCAATATGGATTTAGGCTGATAGACTTCGCAACGGGGCGAATTTCCTAGTTGCTAGCACGCGTTTCCCACATTTCAACATCCACAAGGGGACTTGGCGGTCTCCGGATCAATCAACCGTCAACCAGATTGAGAAACAATGCGATATACGGACTGAGGAGCCAACATCGACTCGGACCACTATCTTGTGGCTACTAATATGCCTGGCCAAGAAAATTCGAGTATGCCAGCGGCATACAACGTCCCAATGCTACAATCGCAAGGGACCACCAGAGCTTATGTCAATCGTGTCTCCCTCAAGCCCTCAGAAAATCAATGGACCCGTTGCCAACAAGGCATAGAGAATGCTGATTTTGAAGTACTGGGTTTCAAAACGTGACAACAAAGCTGCTGGAGCAGACAGACTACCTGCCGAGCTCTTTAAGGCAGCTGGAGATGACCTTACCAGGTCATCTGTAAGATATGGCCAGGGGAAAGCATACCCAAGGAATGGAGCCTCAAGCATCGTTTATCGATCCAGAAGAAAGACCCATTTGACTGCGCCAAATACAGAGGTGTATGTATGTATGTATGTATGTTGGCACTACAGTCCATGAAGGACCAAAGCCCAGCTTCTCTCAATCACCCATTTTCCCATAGGTGAAAAGGACCTACAGTTTATTGCCGGTTCCGGACGGCGAATTTCGAGAAGCTTTTAATGACAATTTCACTACAGGGGGTGGTTTTGTCAGAACCCCGCTGAGGAGAAACACCGTGAAAACACGTTCGATGACATGGCTGTGTCGGGATTTGATCCCGCGTCAGAGGCCAACACACTACCCACACTAAGTCTCCTGAAAATCGGCTATCAAATTTTCTCTGCTGTACTGTGTGAACGCCTGAAACCGTTCTACAATAAACTGATTGGTCCATATCAGTGTGATTTCAAGCCTTGGAAGTCCAATATCGGTCAAGTATTGACAGCGGCAGATTCTGGAAAAAAACCAACGAGTTCCAGATCGACACCCAGCATCTGTCGTCTTTAAGACCGCATACGATAGCATACATAGAGACGGGCTATACAACGCCATGTCTAGTTATGACATCCCTACCAGGCTCGTCAGATTGTGCAGGATGACACTGGAGAACTCTTGCTGCTCCATCAGGGTCGATGGCGACTTGATCGATGCCTTTTATGTCAAAACAGTTTTGACACAGGGCGACACGCTATCGTGTAACTTTGTCACCATCTTGAAAGGATCGTGCAAAACTCACTGGGTCAATACGAGACATCAGTGCCGAAATCAAACGTAGAGTAACTCTTGCCAACCGCTATTTCTTTCGACTCGGGAAGTAATTGAGAAGCAGAGCCCTCTCGTGGAAAACCAAGGCGACCAGATAAAATACCCTCATCATCCCAACAGACATGGACCTTATCGAAAGGGGATGAGGAGGCCCTTGGTTGTCTATAGAGAAAAATTCTGCGTACGATATTCGGCCCGACCTGCATAAATGGGGGGTGGAGGAGAAGACAACAGTGAATTGTACGGGCTGTACAGCAACACAAAAGTAGCACGGTATGGCTAGGTCATGTAGAGTGCATGAAAATTACAGCTCCGGCCCGGAAGGTATTTGAATCCAACCCTGAGGGACGACGCGATCGAGGACGGAAGTGGAAGAGGACCTCAACCAACTAGGCGTGCGGCACTGGAGATTCCTGGCGAAAGACCGTACCAGTTGGAGAGGTTTTTCAAAGGAGGCCCAGGCTCGCCAAGAAGAAGAAGAGAACGAAAGCCACAAAGATATCTGTTGGCCGCAATTACGTTAAAAAGATTCTAGAACACTTTATAGCCAGTAGTTTAAGAAGTATAACACAAAGGGCTTGAAATCTACAAACTCAATAGCCGACACAGCACGCTCTTTCGCTCAACCCTTGGCTGAATGAACCTCTCTGGCTCCATCAAAATCAAAGGAAAGGAGATCACCCCAAATGTCAAAGTTACATATGTACATATTTCAAATTACCCGAAAAGGATAGTATGGTAAACCAAAACTGCATTAAGCCCCTCACCTAAATACCATCACTATAGTCACCTCTTATCCGGGGCCATGGGCCATGCCAAACCACTCACTCACCCATTGACCATAGTTCAAAACGAAATCAAATTAATCTCTTTACGTTAAATATTTATCGAAAGCGTCAGTCTCCATTAGGGTTCCTTCTCCGCTTTCCCGAAGCTTACCATGTATGCTTCAAGAGTGATGCCCATAACGTCAAATTGCATATTTCACGGAGCATGCCGCAGCACGACACCATCTCGGCACTATGTGTGTCTGGGAAACTTTTCAACTTGGTGATAATCAAATTTTCGTCCTTTCCATCTAGATTATGTGATAATGAAGCATTTTACAGGACTCCTACTAGCTATCATGTACACGCGTATGTGTTAGACAAGGCAAAACGTTGGCTGTCTATCAGGCGATGCTCTACCAAATGTCGAGGTGATGTAACCTGAGTTCAGGTGCAAAACTTGAAACGAAAAATCCTTTTGAATAATTAAAGAACGGAGAGAGAGAGAGAGAAAAAAATCACGTTCGTCCTTCCAATCCCTTCTCTATTTCGCTCACAGCCACCATTCGAGGAATATACCCAAACCACAACCAACAACCCGAACCTAGGCATCCACTACTCCACAACCCACGACCCGGCTGTGCTTGACAATCATTAGAAATTTATTCAAATGGAACAACGTGTTCTGGTGTTCCGTTGGCCAATATTTGAGTGGGCGGTCATGAGCAGCACTATACATAGGCCATGTAGCGCGGTTCCTGCGGGCGGATCCCATGGCGGATGTTTCCTAATTCATAAATCGTTTGCATTAATGTGGCGGAAGTTTTAATTTGATTTTTCGCTGGTGCTTTGTTTTTGTTTTCATCCCATGCTGGCTAATCAACCGAATGCGATAGAAGGTATTATCGAAAAGAACACAGACGCATTGGGGATGTAATGGAGCGCAGCAAGTGTCAAAGTTACCGTTAATTTGATTAAATGTTTTTTGTCTGGCTTTGTTGACACAATTTCACGCCTGAAAGCTTGCATGTTTCCTTATTCCCCTTTTGACAGCTGGAGCCCACCCGCCCGCCATGTTTGTTTGTGTTTTCATCTGTCACGGTTGTCATTTTAATTGCCGCCATAACCTTCAAATAATTATTTACTTGTGATGGTGGCCAGAGTAAAGGTATTCATTTAATGGAAAACCGCACGTAAGGGTCGTGAGGCTAGATAAGAGCATTAAGTATCAAGGGTAATTGGCAGAATGACCATGCGATGATGGAGGAATGGCAATGGTTCAGCGGACTACCGGCGGCATGATGGACGAATAATAAATTGTAGGATATCGAAGGATCGATTTTTGTTTGTTTGTTTAATTTGGATGAGTATTAGGGGTTGTTGCGATCTTTTCCTGTTTTTCTTTCTAAATAACGTCAATGAAGCAGGGAGATGTATTGAAATCGATGATGCTTTGTATATCCGGTTTCCGATGAGTTCGTTGACTTTGTAATCGTAGTACAGTTTGATACTCTTTAGCGAGCAATTTCATCACCTCATACTCTTTATTCTAAAATGGGCGCTACATTTCGGGGTGAACCTGGGTCTCAACCAACATGCCCCTCCATCTAGCACGATCTTTCGCTAGCCTTTTCCATTGCCGCACACCCAGTTAGCTGAGGTCCCCTTCCACCTGTGTGCGCCATCTTAAGTGCGGCCGTCCTCTGCTTCTTCGTCCCTCGGGATTGGATTTAAAGACTCTCCGGGCTGGAGCTGTGGTGTCCACTCGCTCTACATGACCCAGCCCAGGCGTTGAATGCGTAGACGCCTGACTAGGCTCATGTTGCTGTACAGCCCGCAAAGTTCGTGGTTGAATGTTTTCCTCCATCCCCCGTCTGCGTTTATAGGCCCGAAAATCACGCGGAAAATCTTTCTCTCGAACCGACCAAGGGCCTCCTCATCCGCTTTTGATAGCGTCCATGCTTCTCCGCCGTACAATAAGACCGGGATAATAAGGGTCTTATAAAGGGTCAACTTGGTCGTTCGGGAGAGGGCTCTATTACTCAATTACCTCCTGAGCCCAAAGAAACAGCGATTGGCAAGAGTGATTCTGCGTTTGATTTCGGAACTGATGTCGTTGTTCCAGGTCACTGCGGAGCCAAGGTAGACGCAGTCCTCAACTACCTCGAATTTACATCTGCCAATACAAACGTTCTGGCCAAGACGTCGTTGGTGAGCGTCCTTTTTTGATGACAGCATATATTTAGTTTTGCCCTCGTTTACCGCCAGACCAACTTTCGCCGCCTCGAACTCAACACTCGCAAACGCCTCATTGACATCTCGCTGTGATGCATCTATTATGTCAATATCGTCGGCGTATGCAAGGAGTTGCGAGGATTTGAAATAGATTGTGCCTCTTGTATTGGCCAGTGATTTTTGCACAATAATTTTCAATGTGATGTTGAAGAAATCACACGACAGCGCATCGTCCTGCCTAAATCCTTTTTTGACATCAAAACTATCGGTAAGGTGTTCACCGATTCGAATGGAGCAGCGAGCATTTTCCAAAGTCATCCTGCATAGTCTGACGGGTTTAGCAGGTATGTCACAGGTACACATAGCGTTGTATAGGCTCGTCTCTAATTACGCTGTCGTATGCGGTATTGAAGTCGACAAATAGGGGGTGAGTGTCGACTTGAAATTCATTGTTTTTTTCCAGGATCCGCCGTAGGGTGAAGATTTGATCGATGGTGGACTTCCCTGGCCTGAATCCGCACTGATAAGGACTTACCAGCTTATTTACAAAAGGCTTCAGGCGTTCACACAAAACGGCAGAGAAGATTTTGTAGGCGATGTTAAGGAGACTTAGATATTTAGCCTGTTCTTTGATTGTTAGTCGTGGTCCACCCAGCCTCGGTGGGTTGAGGGGTGGAATTTTATATTTGTTAGTGAACAGTACTAGATCGGTATTCTTTGGGTTCACCCCAAGTCCACAGTACCGTGTCCAGGTTTCTACTGTATGTAGTGCACTCTGCATACGGTCGCATAGAGTGCTGGGAAATTTTCCTGTGACGGCAATAGCAATGTCATCCGCATAGGCGATCACAGCGTACCCTTCCTGCTCAAGCAACAGCAGTAGTTCGTTGACCACCACGTTCCAGAGGAGAGGGGAGAGTACTCCACCCTGTGGTGTACCTTTGCTGACCATTCTGGTAGAGACGGCACCAGCGAAGTTGGCTTTGACAACTCTTTGTATTAGCAGCTGTCGTACCAGTTCTATCACTGATCCCGTAATACTCAGACAAGACAGCGCCTTGATGACGACCCATGGTTCAATATTGTTACAGGCGCCCTCAAAGTCGAGAAAGGCGACTAGAGTGTATTGTTTACTTTCCAGTGACTTTTCTATTTTACTGACCAATGAGTGGAGTGCTGTTTCCACCGATTTGCCTTTGTTGTAGGCACATGCCTGGCACATGGTTATCCGACAGCCTTCCTGAGATGCAGCTATACCGGATGTGTACGTCTAAAATCTTCTCTAGAGTTTTCAATAGAAAAGAAGTGAGACTAATAGGCCTTAGGTCATTTACATACGTGTGGGAGCTTTTGCCTGTCTTGGGTATGAAAATGACTTTGGCTACCTTCCACATGCTGGGGATGTAGGAAAGGGAGAGGCAACTATTGTATATAACCACAAGCCCGGGGAGGATGATATCTGCTACCTGCTGGAGCTCAGCTGGTATGATCCCATCCGGTCCCGGAGACTTGTAGGGTTCAAAGTTCTTTATGGCCCAAAGGACATTGTTGTAGTTGACCAGGTCAGGAGCACGCTCGAGGGAGGGTGTCGTTGGCTGATTGACCCGAGGAGGTGTCATATCCGAGTCACTATCTGTTTAATCCACCAGGGGGGTTTGGGTTTGCCTCTGGGGGTGCTAATTGCACAAGATTGAGAACGTGCTCCATTGAGACAAATAATCAGTAAATAATTTTATGGAATGGCTAAATGTGGGTCTTCCGACAGAGTGTTCAACTTTGTTTAAGAATCAGTTTCTTTTTTAAAATAAAATAAAACCGGGGTAAGAATGGAATTTGGGTATATTAATTTCATGATACCTATGTACAGAGGGCTAAGTTGTTATTTTCCTTACGCGTGAATGAAGGGTATTACCATTTGTCAAATTCTCCTACAGAGAAAAATCTCATTTAGCAGTTTGTCAGTTTACAAGCCTGCCTGACAAGGACTCAATATAAACAAAGTGCGTCCCAAAGGTCCAACATTCGGGTTGCGTTTAAAATTCAATTCACGCTTCCACTGTATGTCTAAAACCGGAGCTATCGCAGAAAACAGATTTCAGAGCACATTATCATGTCAATCACGGCACGTTTCCGAGAAAAGGTACGCAAAATATCACCTGAAATCGGCATGCCCACGCGAAAAAGTATTTAAGTCAATGTTTACGACTACCAACGCCTCCATAACGACCTTTTCTTCACTTTACACAATTCAATCAACATATTTCCTCATTCGACCGGAATTAAATAAAACATCCCCATCAGAGCGAGGTACCGACGACTGTGACAAGCCCATCATCAAACTCCCAAGTACTCGTTAACATTCACAAGTTCGTTTGGACTCCCAAGTCGTCTGCTAGTCAGTAGCAACGTATTCAGCCCATGCCTTCAAACCGGCCCTATTTACATTGTAAAGCCACGACCCACTCCGTCATATGCGCCCTCTTCTAATTTATGAAACTCTCGACGCTCACCAATCAGCACTCGATTCCCGACAATATCACCTCCCACCCATCAGGAGTCAATATAAACTGTTGTTAACGGTCGCATAACAGCAAATTACTACTTAACCTTTATTACGAGCATCGAAAGCATTTGCGATACAACATACAACACTCAGGATCGTAACCCGGCTCGAGCGCTCCTATCATTGTATGCCTTTCGGTGCCCAATGTAATGGTTACTCATTAAAATTCACATTGGACACTGATGGTAGTAGCGGCAGTAGCAGACGGAGCTGCTGCTCCCCCATACTGTGGCTGAAATGAAATCAGAAAAGGATTTCATAATGACACTGTGAAGTTTTGAGGTTACATGCGCCATGGTATCGTTAAAAGAGGACTTATCGGTCCTCGAGAACATCGAACGGCTGTTGCAACAACTTGTTTCCGTCGAATAAGGACGATGGGGAATGTAATTAGTTGTGGCGATAATAAGGGTGAAAACCTCAAACAACAAAGTATGGAAAACCGGAAATGGAAATGTCCTTATAGTTAGTTTTTACATGAAAAACTTATCGATGATACACGACGCGAGGCTAATTAATCAGTGAAAAACAAAAAACGTTGAAAGATGAATAAATCATTCTAATTGCTGTTCCAAGTGTTCGTCCAAGTGGCGGATGGTTCGAGTTCCTTTCCCTTTTCCACTGACACTTCTCGCTAATATTTAAGGAGTTTCCGGTCGTGAGAAATTGGTTTTCTTTTCCGGTTGAAGATGCACTGTTAAATGGACGATTTACTGTGGAAGTTTTGGTGGAGGAAATGGGATGAGATTCGTTGTAGAGCTGAATCCCATTAATTATTGAGCGGCTCAAGTGGTGGAACTTTTCCTCATTCCAGACCGATTACAGAAGTTTTGCTTCCACCTTTTGGTCCTTTTACGTATCTTCCAAGTTGCCTCAATATAACGCAAGAATTGATTCGGAGAGACCTTTTAGCTGCTTCTTATGGCTATAAGTATATGGATCGGATACTCTGTAGAGGGCTAAGTTGAATTGTTTTCTCGATGAATATTGTAATTGGATGTGGGCAGTTTCATGGAAGATGATCCAATGCCGGGCGCCAGGCTGAAGTGGCTTCGTTTGACAATGGAAGCGGTTTTTTTACCATGTAACAGGCATTAGTCATAATGTTGATTTGTCAAACATGTGGGCAAATTCAAACCTAGCTGATGTTGGCTGATATCCTGTGATGTCCTGCCACCTGGGCAAGGTAGATTTTATATTGCCTAGCCTTCTTGCTTGAAGGCAGGTGGTTATTGAGGACTGTTTTCGACAGGTCATTTCAAAACCAAGTTCAGACCAACTTCAAAACCAAACTGATTGATCCTTTTCAAATGCCAACAATGTCAGCAAGACGTCTGATTGTTAACCGATGGTTTGCAAACGCCAAATCTTCCATTTTTTAGACTTGAACTTCATCGGTTGAAGCTTTTTTGTTTTAAAACTGCGAGGCACTGCGAGCTTTGTAAATCTATTGTGCCTACTAGCCAATTACACGAGGAGAGGAGCTTCTCAACCTCCTTGAAGTGGCCGAGCGCGCCTTTTTGATGCGCGTCAAGACATCGAGTTCTCATCACCGGTCTTTGCAGAGTATGCTGCCGAGGTAGCAGCACTTATTAACATCTTCGGTAGGTACCCCGTTGAGAGAGAGGTTCGTATTAGCGATATTAATTCTGAGTCCAGCTTTGGAAGCGTTGATGTTGATGCCAGTGAATGAGTTAGACATGAGACGGATGTCGTCCGTGTAGTCTAAGTCATGGAGATTCTCGGTAAGAGACCACTGGATTCCATTGGGAGATTCCGAGTTTGTGTGCATGAGGACAAGGTCGAGGACAGCGATGAAAGGCAAGGGACATATAACGTAACTTTGTCTCTCTCCTCTGGCGTTGACGAGCGGGGAGGCTTCTACACTTCCCTAATGAAGATGAGAATGCCTCTCGTGGGAGCTGAGGTGATCCCATCAGTAGTCATAATTTCACTGAGAAGGATACGCTTCCTGAGATGGCAGAGAGCAGCACACTCACACAGTATGTTCCCTGCAATCTTTTGGCCCTCAAGAGAGAGTCGAAACTCAGTTTCAGATGAGAGGTTAATTTTATTGAAATTATATCTCAGATCACAGTGCCCCGTAAGGTAGTTGACCAGTCTTCTGACTTCTACTCTATTGAGTTTCAGAACATTAATAGAGACTTTGTTCAGGGCCATATAAATCTTTTTGATAGAGGAAGTCCTTGAACGCTGTTCCAACAGGATAAGGGGTTTTCCCACTTGTCTAAGAAGAAGTTAATCTTAGACTTGGGAATGCCGCAGAAACGTTCGGCACCTATGTGCTTTACGCTGTAAGCTTTTCTAGCGAGTTGGTCGGCGATTTCATTGACTTTAATGCATTTGTGTCCTGGCACCCACCAGAGTTTGACCTTGTTTCTTTTGGCAAGGTCTAGTACGGCATCATGGCATTCCTTACCGGATTTTGAGTTAGTGTAATACGAACACAGCGCTTTAAGCGCTGCTTGGCTACCAGAGAGTATATTGATGGTTACTCCTCTTATGTCAGTCTCTAAGTTGAGGTTGATGCACGTTAGGATGGCATATATGTAATTCAGCTTGGAAGATAATAGGACTTATTCCTAGGGCCTTTGAAATCCTCGGACTTGGTCCAAGGAGCCATCTGTGTGCCACATAAGGAGCTTGACGTTGAGCAAGGGATCACTGATTTCCCAAACTGTGCGGTTTGGAATCAATATCTCAAATCTTTTGTCAGAAGTGAGGGAGCGTGGAAATGCGTCCCGGACCATTGTCATCATATCCAGCTCAGGAAGATGTTGCAGGATAAACATTAGTCTACATGATTGCACTGTGTAATGAAACCTTTTTAATAAAAAGGTGCAGTGGAGGAGGTCCAATCAGTGCCTCTTGAGCTGCCGAAGGGTAAGTTGGCATAGTGCCTGTAATGCCGAAACACGCTAGTCTCTGAAGGAGTTGAAGTTTAACTGCGGATGCGTATGTTATGATAGGTCTTACTATCGCGGTATATTATAACCAATGGATTCCTTAGTTTCTAATCCCCACGTTCGACCATAGGTGTGTCGACAGACCCCAGTGCCTTAGTCGCCTTTGTAGGTTTGTTTTTGATATTGGAATTCCAGTTAAGTTTGTAGTCAAGGTCAACACCTTCTGAAAACCCTATATTTGCATCATTTGAAGGGACGGAGCAAGGGTGTATCCTTCTCCGCTTTGTAAACGGGGCTTGCTCTACTTTGGTGGCGTTACAGCCCGCGAAGCTTCTCTCAATCACCAATTCTGTGTGGGATTTATGTTTTAACACAGGTGAAAGGGACATACAGTTTAATGCCGATTTCGAACGGCTTGAGTCGAGAAACTTTTTCATGGCAAGTTAACTACGGGGGCTTTGCTAGTACGCCGACGAGGAGGGACGCCGTGAAATAAACATTCGATGACGTTGGTGTTATCGGGAGTCAACACTCTAACCACTGCGCCCTCTTTTAAACGGGGCTAAGGTTGGCTTATTTGGGTTAATCGATAAATCCTCTCTGCCACACCAGTCGGAGATGGACCAAAGCGCACCGGCCCATACCAATAACTACTAGGTCATCGGTGTATCCGATGTCACCTTACTTTTTGGACACAGTAGAGCGCTGCGACAGCTGGAAGGCGTCATCGTCAGGTGAGGTAATGAAAAGCTGAGGGTACTGCTTTTTTTTTTAATAATTCGCGCAGGTTCAAGAGTCATATTCTTATTATGTTCGTTACACAACCTGGGCGGAGTGCGTATTGTTTGGGTCGTAGATTGTCGTTCATTACTCTCCATGGGTGGTTGTCCTAGATAGGTTTCGAGAGGAACTCGACTGAATTTTCACGTTGGTTGTACTTCTCAGCAAATGCTCCATGAATTTTCAGTGACCATTCACCATGGGGGTTATGCCTTCTCTTTCCATTCACAACAGCTGTGTTACAAAATAGGAATTGTATTTTTCGAACTACAGACCTTCCGCTCGACGTTCGGTGATGTTTACCATGCACCACGACCACTAGAAGAGGAGAGGATTGAGTTAGAAGTGAACGGCACAACATCATTTATAAAAGCCAGAAATTGTGTCGGAGACAGAACGGAGCCCTGCGGAACACCAGCATGTAAAAAGTGGATGTTAGCTTTGAATCCGTCCAAGACAACTTGAGTTGAACGATTCGAAAGGTACATATGTAGTTTCTAATCCATTTAAGAAAATCATCGTACTAAATACTGCCAAAAGATTTCGATAACTTCACCAATGGACCTGTTGCTACACACACCATACTGTCGGTTATTGAGGAGTTTCCGTATGAAGATTTAAAATACTTCAATAACTGACGGTCAATCAGCGTTTCCATGACCTTGGGAGAAGGGACATTAGTGCAATGGGTCGGTAGTTGGAGGGAGAAGATTCGCCTTTCTTGGGGATGGGCTGGAAAAATGCTGCCTCCTACCTACTTGGAAAGAGCTAAGAAGAGTAGGAAAGATGAAAAAGTTCACGCAGTAGTTTTGCCAGCGTAGAAAAATACCGGAGATTATATCTGGACTAGCGAATTTGCTTGTGTCGAGAACCTTAGGAACACCCTTGTCCAATGGTGGAATTGATGCGTTCTAGTACATGCGAAGACAAAGTGCCAGCTGGGAGCTGCGAGCTGACTAAAAAAGTTTGTTTGTTCATGGATGAGGTGTGTTTACTGTGCAATAAAACAATCGAGTTTTGTTGTCTCAACGCTTCGTTATGGATTCGGATCAATTGCGGCCGTCAAAGATCAGCGCTCGGGAAGTTTCGGGCCTTCGTAATCAGGACTGAACATTGATTTTGAGACACGAGGGAGTTTTATTGATCGCTGTAAGGCGCATGAAAAAATCTAGTAGCCTGATAAACACCCAATTTACGAAAAAGGCGAAGCAGACATTTCAGTTTTGGATGCTCTGAGAGCTGACAGCGACTTGTACTCGCTCGGTCTTGCTCGACATTTTGGCTTTGATTTTGAATCAAAGCTATCTGCTAAGTCCACCATGGAGTCTAGCCCTAACATCAGCTACAACCAAGATCATCTCTTTCACTCTTCCTTCAAAATTTACCAAACTGTCGCTGTACAGAAATCATAAATTACTGCGAAGCGTAACTCAATTTAAAAACCCCTTGCAAAAGTCCATTCCAAATTGGGCCACCATCAATTTTTGCAAGCACCATCACCAAATCACCATAAAACTAATTGAGATTCTCCCGAATCGTACACAAGTCGCTCGTAACGTCGTTTGCATAAATAAAACAGCTTATCTCGCACAGAAAAAAAAATCCACTCCTTAATCCCAATTTACGATCCAAGCCGTCCATCTATCACCTCCACTGGTGCTTGACAAAACTTTGCAATAAAATTGAAAATTTAATACCAAACAGCATCGCAAAAATGTCAATAATTCAAAGTCCACGAAGGACAATATAACCAGGACGATGGGAAGCACTTGCATACCATTACATTGAGTGGAGTGAAAAAAAAGAAATGAGACGAATCCGTGAGATTATATTGACATACCACATGTTACTTGGAACTCGGCAAGTAACAAATGTCCTTAATATGTACTTCTGTCATCATATGCGCATGGAGGCTAATGCTTGGTAACCGGAAATTCCGAATTGTTTTCCACTTACGCTTAATTTCGATCAAATACTGATGCGGAGATGAAGGAACACTATGCCGGATGCAAGCTGCCGCACCTTGCACCCGCCACATAGTTGGGGGCGTGGGGCGCAGGAGTGCATAATAACAAACAACAACACAATATTTCCCATTACCTATGCCTGAGTATGCTCTGCAACCTAAAAAAAAACAAGCCGCGTCCGTCAACAGAAGGATATGAGTGCTACACATGGTGATGGAGACTGCTGACGGCTGCTACAGTTTCTACTGGAGGCTGGTGAGGAGTGAAATACAAATGTAAACGCAGTGTAACTGGAGCGGAAAAGCAATGATTTTAATTATTTCCTTGCGGTAAACTGAAGGACTAACACTATACAGGATGGTGGCGATGGTGACTAGGGATAGGAGGCATGCGCCTCCATAAAGGGATGCTACACTGTTATGTGATGATGAACTTCATCAGGTGAATTAATCAGTTTAATTCCTTTTGGCAATAGTTTCGAACTCTTTCCAAAAAAAAAAAAAAAAAAAAAACAGAAACAAACAAAAAGGACATACGAGTAATATGAGCAAAAAATATAAAGCGAATGTGAAAAGCCCTTGGCCACTAACGAAGCCCCATAGTGAACGACCCTCTTAGGTCCTCTTGACATTGGCCCCGAAGGATGTGTTCGCAGTAAAAATATTTTTCTGGAGATTTTTGCGAGTGATGTGGTTTAATTATAATCTGTTGACTGTTAGCTAAATGGGTGAAGGTAAAATCGGCAGCTTTTCGTCGTTTTTGTCGAGAGTGCTTTATAAAAAGTTAGTAATAGATACCACACCTCTCTGAAAAGAGATAAACAAAGAAAAGGGTTCGTGGCTAAGTGGTCTGGAAATGCGCTTTAGAGTTGCAAATAAGTCTAGGTTGAGCCTCTGCTGTAGGAATTTAGTCTCACACACAAGTTCGGACGATTGCCCATTTGAAAGTCATCTGGTGGTGGTTTGTGTCTAAGGAGGGAAAAGTGAATTAGAGGCGTTTTTGGTAACGAGTCATAATTCGCAGATGTTCATGTCGTTTGACGTTTTTCATCGGAATTTTCGATTAACAACTCTTATACTATCGCAACCACCAGCGAGTGCCTAGTTCTTACAAACCTAATGCCTGCTGCATCCTACTACTGTGTCCAAAATGTAAGGTGACGTTTGAATTTAAACTGCGCGCGCAAATGGATTTGGGGAAACGCTTTTATTTTTTTTAAGTTGGCAGTACTGTCCTTGCATTCATGCTAAATTTCGTATCAAAGTATCCATTAATGTTTGAGATAGGCTTCATTCTGTATGTATGCGAATATGTATGTTGGTCCATGATGGACCAAAGCCGAGTTTCTCTCAATCACCCTGTTCCGAACGGCGAAATCTTCTTGACAATTATGCTACAGGGGGTCTTGTCAGTACCACCGCTGAGGAGAAGCACCGTTAAAAACACTTTCGATGACATGTCTGTTGACGGGATTCGATCCAGTGTCATCGGCGTCAGAAGCCAACACACTACCCACTGCGCCACGGCGCTCCCGGGCTTCATTCTATGAGCTGCTAAAAGCGAATTTTTCGATTTTTATGCTTAAATTTGTTGAGCAAAGGACTTCAAACTCAACTTCGTTTGTGGAGTGAATTTTCTGCTACTGATTCATTGGGGGGATGGTAAAGGACTACCAAAGGTTTCGTAGGGGTAGCCGAACATCTTGCAGCTCTACTAGTCAGGTACTACTTCCACCTCCTCGTGGTACCATCTGGAAATTTCCTTACAAGGGAAGCAAACCATAACCGTAAAACCATATATTGCTCAGAAACAAAAAAACAGCCTCGGATGATCAAATGGAACGGATCCATGTTGACGACCCTTCAAGAAAACAAAAAACAAGGACCTTCGGTTCTGTATGTGGAATGTTAGGTCCCTAAACAGACCACGTGTGGCCGAACAATTTGCGAACGCTCTGGACCGCTATAAGGCGGACATAACACCCATCCAGGAAATGTGATGGAATGGACCAGGTAAAAAGCGTATGAAAAACTGCGACATTTACTACGGTGACTGCTATAGGGAGAGAGGACGGAGACCATTTGGATGCGGATTTGTTGTTAGAGTAGTCCACCTTACCACCGCATAAAATCCTAAGCTTCCAGTATGTGAGTGAACCCCTCATAACGATCCGCATCAAGGCAAAACCTTGTAACACCAGCCTCGTGTGTCCATGCCCCCACGGAAGACAAGGATGACTCCATCAAAGATGATTTCTATGATCTAGGCAGAACATACATATGACAAATGCCCCAGCTATGATAACAAGATCACACCAGGAGATTTTAACGCTAAGCTGGCTAAAGAAAGCATCTTTTGAACAGGTCATCGGCAAACACAGCCTACATGATACCACATCCGATAACGCACACAGGCTGATCGACCTTGCCACGAGGAGAAATCTTCTTTTAGCTAGCACACGCTTTCCGCGTCTCGATATACACAAAGGCACCTGGCGGTCGCCAGATCAATCAGTCACCAACCAGAATGATCACATCGCGATTAACGTCAGACACTCCTCCACTATTCTGATGTTCGTACTTTCCGAGAAGCGAACATCGACTCAGACCACTTTCTTGTAGTAGCCAAGATACATCAACGGATAACACGAACATCGCGGAGTAGAGTTAGAACACCAAGCTATGACGTCGGAAAGCTACTGTCGCCGGAGATTGACAGTGCCTTTGGCAACCGCGTCTCCTTTAAGCTCCACTCAGTCAGTAGAGCAACAATGGAGCCTGTGCAAGCAAATCCTGAAGAGCACAGCTACGGAAGTGCTGGGCCCTAAAGCTCCACCACGACGAAACACCTGGTTCGATGACGAAAGTAGAAGGATTTATACAGAAAAGCAGGAGGCATACAAAGCCTCACTACACAAAAAAACAAGAGCGTCTCGTGAGCTCTACTAGCTTAAAAGAAGGCGGGGAACATCAGCTTCTCAAGAGAAAAAAGAAAGAGCACAAGAAGCGGGCAATTGGAATCTTGGAGGTGCTATTGCGTTCGATGATTTCATCAACAGATAAAACGGTTGTCTCAAGGCAAGTAGCTGGGGGTGAGCTGGTTAGGAGCATGCACCGGCTCATCTGTAAGATATGGTCAGAGGAAAGCATGCCCGAGGAATGGAGTCTCAGCTTTGTTTGCCCGATCCACAAAAAAGGAGACCCCTTTGACTGCGCCAACTACAGAGGAATAAATCTCCTTAATGTCGCATGCAAAATCTTTGTTGCCGTTTTGTGTGAGCTCCTTATTAATGCAGATTCAGGCCAGGGAAATCCACCATCGACCAAATCTTCACACTACGGCAGATCCTGGAAAAAACCAATGAATTTCAAGTCGACACTCACCACCTATTTGTCGACTTCAAAGTCGCATACGACAGCGTAATTAGAGACGAGCTACATATACAACGCCGTGCCCACCTTTGACACACCTGCTAAGTTCGTCGCATCGGTGAGCACCTGACCGATAGTTTTGATGTCAAAAAAGGATTCAGGCAGGGCGATACGCTGTCGTGTGACTTCCTGAATATCATATTAGAAACGTCCTTTGACGACGATCAATGAGGCGTCATCAAAAAAGGACGCTCACCACCGACGTTTTGGCCAGAAAGTTTGTATTGGCAGATATAAGTTCCAGATAGTTGAGGGCTTCGTCTACCTTGGCTCCGTAGTGACCTGGAACAACGACATCAGTTCCGAAATAAAACGCCAAATCACTCTTGCCAATCGCTGTTTCTTTGGGCTCAGGAGGCAATTGAGTAATAGAGCTCTCTCCCGAACGACGAAGAAGCAGAGGACGGCCGCTCTTAAGATGGCGCACACAGGTAGATGGGGACCTCAGCCAACTCGGCGTACGGCAGTGGAAAAGACTAGCGAAAGATCGTGCTAGGTGGAGAAGCTTGTTGATTGAGGCCCAGGTCCATCTCGGAATGTAGCGCCACGTAAGAAAAATAGGGTTATCTAAAGATTCACAAACTCAATTTCAGTGAACTAAATAAAAAATGTAAAGTCCGGAAGCATGCACTCATTAATCTAACTTTAAGAGAACCTTCGTAAGCCCGAGAATATCGTAGACGGAAATAGCGTTTAATCACTGAATACGTATTCCGCAATGCCTTCTTAAGTCAACTGTATGACCATATATAGGGTATCGCATAAACGATTGCGCACGAAAGTCGCTTAATACTGGAAAATCCGTTGGCGTAAGTGCACTGCATCAGGGAGGGAAACAGTAGTGCGTATTAGAGGAGTGGCAATAAAGTAGGAGAGTATCCTCCTTATACTCTTAATGGAAGTTGTGCTATTCTTGCAACGATCAATGGGCCTGTCGATGCAAAAAGTAACCGAAAAAAGTAAGGACATAACTCAGACTTGGAGGACCTAATGGTTAGTTATTTGTAGGTAGATGTTAACGTTGATGTCAGCCCACATGATGATGATTTTCAACTTTTTATAGTCGCTACGGTCTGGCGCCCGACAGGGGACAAGGTTTTCTGGCTGTAGTTAGTGTTTTTCTTAAAACCGAATTATTCAAACCGTCATTTTCCTGAAATACTTGTTCACAAGCCAACCTATTGGAAAATGATACTCTCGAATGGTTACCATTTACGAAAGTTCTATATTATCCTCGACCAAGTTGAGGGTTTGGTAAATAGGATTCGACTTATGTAGCATCAACAGCCAACGTCAAGATATGACTCGACGAAGGAAACAATTAAAATCATTTAGTTTCTCTCTCACAATGCTTGCCAAAACCCTATCCACAACCGAAACCCTCGTTAATTCGTTTCCATAGATGAGTTTTATGGACCGAGGGCGTTAGTGTTCGAACACAAAGCAGATCCTGGCCCATAGCCAGAACCGAAAAAACAAAATCCAACTAAAGGCAACACCATAAAGCCACTGATGTGCCAATTGTCTAATGAACTTGGCTAAGGCATCCACAGTCAAATGCATTTCGGGCCATTGAACTCAATCTGCTGGATTTTTTGTTTTCTTCCTCCAAGTTTTTCTTCTCTTCCCACTAGGGGGAGGCAGTAACAACCAGAAACAGAAAGCGCGTGGATATAAGATGATAGAAGCGTCAGAGAGAGAGAGAGAGAGGGAGAGAGAGGATAAAGCTCTGCCGTGTCGTGGGAACAATGGCCGTAGAAAAAACAATTCACCGGATATAAACCCATTCGTGTGTAATGTTCCAATGATTAATCGATAACTGGGAATACAATTCTCGGGATAGAAGTGTTGTTTGTCATGAAAAATTCAACCAAACATCCAGCCAACAACGTGATGTTGGCGGCATGTGGTTGGGGAATGGGATTGTGTCCTCGATTTCGGGTTTACTGCGCATCAGAGGACAATATCAGTGGGAAGTGGATTATACCTTCTATCCATTGAGACATTACTACCACGGTTGCTGTTGCTGCTTGTTTCCGGGGTATTGAATTCAATAAATCGGGTGTACACAAATGGGGAAGCGATAGGAGAGAGTAAGGGTAAGTGTCTGTGAAGGTGGAAGGGCTGCTAGGACGACTGTGAAGAGATAGCTTTGATGGAAATCGTGCAGAAGTGAGTGGGGATTTGTTGGGCTTTAATTTAGCACAAAAATGGAGTTTAAAATCAGAAGCTGTGTCTGCAGTTTTGATTTGACCACCGAATTGATTTTTTTTTTTTTTTTTACACTCTATCACTGAGAATGTACCAAGGTAAGCGTGCATGCAAAGACCAGGAACCCTACAAGTTTCCCAATCAGCCTCAACCAAAGCCACAAAAAAGGGCAACACCCAGATTCGTTCCCTTTTTGATTGTTTTAATTTTCTGTATGAATTTGCCTTCGTCCATTCCCGACCACAACCCGAAATACCTTAGAAAAACGGACGAACAAAGTTAGAGAACCCACTCGACTCACTTACTGTCCAACCAACTGAAACGGGTTACACATAAAGGATGACGAATGGACAGAAGGAAGGAATCCTGACCGACAAACTTAATTTTCCCTGAAAAGCCTTGCAATATCCTCTTACATCATTTCATTATGACATCAAACGCAAAAAAGGACGAGAAAAAAATAAAAGAGCATTTTTGCTTTCCTCTATTTTTGGTTATGTCGTCCTTGTTGTCCTGAAGTCTAGTATCCAGAAAAGTGAAAAGGGCATAATGGCAAATGCTGTTTTATGGATTTCCTAATGATGAACAATAATTAAAAGGAACGAAAAAAATAAACAACGTTGACAGCAAACGGAAATAGCTCAACAAAACTCAGGACAACGTTTAATCCTTACACAATCCTGAGGGGTTCATGTAATTGCTTTGTTTTTTCTATCCATTACGGGGACGGCAAATGGATGTGGGTGTGACGACAGGAGGAGGTAAGTATTGTAAGCAAAGTCAGAACTAATAGTATAGTCCTGTGTACAAAGGATTACATCTACAGATTTGTCTTTTACTCTCGTCCTGCATGTCATCATCGTTGTTGTCATTGTCTTCATTTATCATCATCATCATCACCATAACATTATGATCGTCCGTCAGCGTTATCGTTAACATTCTTGTTAGTGGTCTTGTCGCAGTGTATCCGCTCTATGTCGGCCGGAGTAATTTATTAAGCTTTTCGGGAGCAGTTTCTAAAGGTCAGTATGGTCCTTCGTCCACTGTTATTGTGGCCTTTTCTCTGCTCAGCTTGTGATTCGGTCAGGAAGTGTGGCTATTTGGCTTTTAAGATGGATTTCATCGTACTGTAGCTTTAAGAGAAATGGCGAATCTGGGTAGAGCAATATTTTCATTGTGGTTCATGTCTCTGCTAATACTTGATGAATGGAATTTAGAAGCAACGGGTGTTTTTTTAAGGGTATGCAAATTCAATATGAAATAAGACCCATAAAGCTAATGTTTATGTCTATGGTATAAGCTTTACTTAGTAACTAATTTCAGGCCGTTAATGGTTGAATATACTCGTAATATCGGACTTATGTCCGCCATACCTAGCTCGAATGAAGCCCAGTCGTGAAGTCTAATTTTCGACAACTTAATCGAGCAACTGGGGCCCGTATATCAGCAATAACACGATGACTATTGAGTTCCAAATCGATTAACCTCACTGGTTTATCCGCATAGACTAGTGACCTCACATACCCGCAAAGAATGTTATCTAAAAGTGTGGGATCACAGGATTTTGGAGGCCAGTTCACAGGTCTATTACGCGAAATTATGCGTTCAGCAAATGTTTCCCGCAATGAATTGATGCTGTCGCGCGCCGAATGCCATGATGTGTCATCCTGTCGGTTTTTTTTTTTTTATAATTCGCGCAGGTTCAAATCATACTCTTATTATGCTTGTTCCACAACCTGGGCGGAGTGCAGATGGTTTGAGTTGTAGGTGTTCGTTCACTACTGTCTGGGGTGGTTGTCCTAGATAGGATTCGAGAGGAACTCGACTGAATTTTCACATTGGTTGTAGTTCTCAGCAAATGTTCCATGACATTGTGGTGTTATATTAGAACTGCACACACAGAGTATGAATTTGAAGTTATCGTACACTGCAAGGGTTATGCCTTCATCAATATTTTGATCACTTCCCATTCACAACAGCTGTGTTGCACTATATGTCCGTGTAGGAATTGTATTTCTTGGCTATGGACAGGCTTTGAACTGTAGACCTTTCGCTCCATATCTTGTTGAAACCAAACCCCTGCCACGTTAGTGCTATTCAACTGAGGAACGAAAAAGTCAGAAATCCTGTTTCTAAAGCGCTGTCCATTGACGGTAACACTCTGGCCGGCATCGTCCTTAAAGAAATATGGTCCGATGACTCCACCAGCTCATGAAGCACACTAAACAGTGAGTTTTAACGGTTGTAAGGGTGTCTCGACAAAGGATTTTGGGTTTTCTTCACTCCAAAATCCGCAAATTTGGTGGGTTAGTACATTCAACCAAAGATAGGAATAAGCGGAGATCAAAATGTTGCGTTGAAAATGAGGATCAAGCTGAATCATGTTTTCGGCATATTTACCGAACCTACGACGCGTATAACGGTCACGCATCTTCAACTCTTGCATAAGCTGCATAAGTGGATGGGCATAGCTCCCATTGCTGTGCACGATAGCAAATGGGCTGATTCGGATTCTTCTTAACACAGCGCTCCACAACGGCAATAACTACTTATGTTCGCACTCTTCATCTTCTGTGGGGAAGATGAAGAGTGATTTTTTTACCAAAAAGCACAAAATCCCGGAAAACTGCCCTATCACTCTGCTCGATACCAGGTTAGCCTACTCCCCCAGTACCAAACTCCTTGGCATTATACTCGATAGGAAATTAACTTGGAAGAGTAACACAACTGAAAGAGCAAAAAAAGCAACAATAGCTCTCTACACATGTAAGAAAGCCCTAGGAAAAAAATGGGGTTTCAACCCCAAGATTACCCTATGGCTCCACATCACGGTCGTTAGACCCATACTAATGTATGGAGTGATAGTCTGGTGGACTGCACTAGACAAGACAACATACCACAAACAACTCGAGAAGGTACAAAGGATCTGTGCATACCGGGGCCCTCAGGTCCACACCAACGGCTGCGCTTAACACGATACTAGACCTTACACCACTCGATATTTCCGGCAAGCAAATTGCCACACACACGGCCATAAGACTAAAAGCCAACTCGAAATGGGTGAGCTATGTCACTGGCCACTCCTCCATCCTGAAAACAGGATAACTATAACAGAAAACCTAGACCACAGAGAACCCACCATAGTCTTGGACAAAAACTTTACGATGATTTATCTGGACAGGAAGAACTGGACCCGCCAAACTCAACCGCGCAGAAACTGTGTGGATTTCTACACTGACGGGTCTAAAACCAAAGACGGGGTGGGCAGTAGAGTTTTCTGCAAACAACTCAAGCTACATAAAGCTCTAAAATTACCAGATCACTGCAGCGTGTTCCAGGCGGAACTGTTGGCAATAAAAGAGGCTTTGTCATGGCTGAAGTGGAACGTAATATCCACCACGGATATTTGCATTCTCACAGACAGTCAAGCAGCCTTAAAGTCGCTGGAGTCCTATGTGTACACATCAAAATCTAGTCTCGACTGTCGCAGATCTCTTAACGAGATGGCAGAACAGTTCAACATACAACTTATCTGGGTACCAGGACACAACGACATTACAGGTAATGAAAAAGCCGACACACTCGCTAAACTAGGAACGACGCTACAATCAATCGTGGCTTGTGAGGGAGTACCCCTTACAACCATTAAACATAATCTGACCAATATCGCCAGGGCCGAGACGAACCTGAGATGGACACAGGGACATACCTGCGTCATCACCAGGCAAATCTGGCCCTGGCTCAACAGTCAACGGACTAGGAGTATAATCTCCCTAAGAAGAACTGACATCTACAAAGTCATCGGTGTCATCACGAAGACTGCCTCATTGGCAGTCACGCACAAAAACTAGGAATAGTTCTAAATGATTTCTGCAGAAGCTGTCAGGAAGAGGAGGAGGTTGAATACATTCACCACCTTCTCTGCGCCTGTCCAGCTCTCTGCAATTTCAGGAAACGTTACCTAGGCTCTTACTTCCCTAACGATCTGACAGATGTTCAGAAAGTAGGGAAACTTGATCTTCTTAACTTCTTAAGAAGCACAAATTGGTTCCACGAATAGGGGGGTAAGACCCCCTCGTAGCTGCACAACGGGCCTCCATGGCCTATGTGCATTCTTCTCAACTCTGGGAAGGCTACGACCCTACCTACCTACCTACCTACTTTCTGTGGGGATGCGTATTATCTACTAGAGTCACCGTGGCGCGAAAACGATTTATCGTGTTCCTAATAACTTGCCCAGATGGAAGATTACTCGCATGTCGACTATAAAATGGACGTAGGGCACGATAAGTTTGGCAACCCGAAACATGGTTTTTAAAATAAATGTTCACAGCACGTGTTGTCCTGGCGTTAATACATATATTCACCGTGAAATGGTAAAGCGTACTAACCACAAATCCACTTTCAGCTGTTAAATCGATGATCAGTAGAAATAGTGTAGCCAGCTTAAGAACCAAACCTCTAAAAAAACACCTCTTATTAAGCTGTGCAAGCGTACTTTTTGGAAAAGCATTGATAACGACCACATCTCTGAGCTTGTCGCAAAAAAGAACAAATTTACTGCATTCTTCAAGGAGAGCGGTTACCAAAATTGTCAGTTATGAAGCTTGTAAAGTGGACTCCACACTCCCACAGCCAATTCTCTGACAAGGAAAGACCATGGGGATTTTTTACATTATTTCGTCTATATTGGGGTGGCCGTGTTGCAGTGGTTAACATCATCGACCGCCAAGCGGAAGATCTATAGTTCAAATTCGCTTCGGAGCCAAGAAAAAGTAATTCCTATACGGACAAAAAGTATGCAACGCAGTTGTGAATGGAAAGTGACCAGACGTACTGCTGCAGGCATAACAATCACAGTATATGGTCGACTGAATTTCATCCTCTGCGTATGCAATATTAAAGTGCTCGAACGAATTAGTACGGACTATAACCAACTCGGAATTTGGTCGGCTTTTGTCCTATCTAGGATAACCACCCCTGGGAGTAGTGAACGAACATCAACGAGCCAAACCACTGCACTCCGTTCAGGTTGTGTGTCTATAGGCACGTCATAAGAGAATATGTAAATAAAAACTCTTGAACCTGCGCGAGTTTCTAAGAAAAAAAAAATATTAAAAAGGTATTGCCTACTTTCAGGCGACATGTTTATCTATTCTTAGGACTTCGACTTGGGAATTGTACTGCTCTCCTAACCTGAAGTCAATATGTTGATTGCATCTACATATCTGGTAAATTGCTTCATCGATTTCCTCTAAATTAAGTCAAGTGTGGAAAATAATTGCATAAGCAAAGGCTGAGTTGCAAATGGTGACATTATCTCAGCATTTATGGCAAAAATGATTTCAAAAATGAATTGATATTGTCGCGAGGGCCATCATAGATCTAATAATTTAGTATCAATGAGGAAGAGGCACGAGAAAATGTGATTTTTCACTGTTTTTCTAGCTATTGCATAGCTTCAGGGGATTCGCTTCCATATTTAGCTTTTGTTCTATCAGAAACTTTAGTTTTTAGGATTGTAATACGAATATGGGACTCAAAATAAAGGTATTTTTGGCAATATACTATAGAAAGGCAGTGGCATACGTTGAGGTTTTAGGAAAGGACTATTACATAAAGTAGAATAAAAAGAGAATATATGAAAAAGTAATGTTTAACGTCATTGATAAAATTTTGAATGTTTTTCTTCCGTCCCCATTTTGGAATAGATTTTGTTTTCTATGTTCGCTTTTTCGTAATTTTTTTTTGGCTGCTCTCAGGAGTGTGTGACTGTTAAGCAAAATGTGCACAACAAACACAAAAACCCTTAAAGCATTTTATTGTTTCAAAAAAGTTTGACCGAACGAACCAGTGAAACAAACAAAAATCCATCAAGAACTCACCTTTACCCTCAATTGGCAGATGATTACACTTCATGATCGCCAGTACTGCTTGAGCTATATTTGGAAATTCAATCAGTCCCGACGACGATCGTTCCGTTTTTAATGGGAACAATCGCACCGATGTGGCTGGAACTTCTTTAATATTAAATATGCCTATCAGTTGATCCTCGGTGAGACCAGGTGGTGTGTTGAAGAAATGAAGAATCTAAAGAACAAAATATTTAGAACAAGTCAATCGAAAAACTGACGAGCAATGTCTTGGTATACACCTTACCTTACTCGGTGGTTGAATGCGATTTTTACTGGCCTGAGCCGGTGATAAAAATCGATTATTTTTTGAGCCAGTGTACTCCTTAAAACTGGGCGTATGATCTGGAAGTAAGAACGGATTTATGACCTCCGATAGGAAATTCTGTTTGGAGAACGCTATTTGAATTTTGCCCGAACTGCCAATGGGAATGTTGTTTAGATGTTGTACACAACGTTCGACTGCAACTGAATCACCCATTTGTACCATTGCTGTACCTTCTTTGGTTTTTAAAAATTTTATCTAAAACGAAACGAAAGGGTTTCTTAAATTAAATGTATTGCTCGGTGAAGGATGACGAGAAGGTGTGCGATAAAAATGGACGGACGTAAGCTACCTATTGGTGTCACGTTCGAAGATCCTGGAAAAATACATCAACCTCACATCTCACGTTCCTATTAAATACACCTTCCTACATATATACTTATTCTAAAGGAAAGATGCGGAGAGTACGGTCCTAAATCAAATTTCAATTGAAATTCCTAACGCGCAACGGTGACACAAACTCATCAATTAAATTATGTATTTTCACTTCGTTTCGAAAGGTGTTCCTCTTAAACTGACAGCAGCAGTTCCCATCTCGATAGTAAATTCAATATTCACTTTGGTCAGCTGCCACGTCCTTCATAGGTACATCATCATCATCAAGCGGCATGCAGCAAGGAAGCAGTTTGACTGAGCTTGACACACAGATGTGTCACTCTCTCGATCTCTCCCCTACAACCTCAGGGAGGATGCTATTGCTTTATGGTTTTTGATTTTTGATTTTTATTTCTTTCCGTTCGAGTTTATTAAATTGAAAATAGATTCAATAGTCCTCCTCACCACTCAAGGGAGGTGGTAGCACAAGGCAAACGTCACGACTTCGTGGCGTCATATGGCATCGTAGTAGTGACAAGTAGATTTTTGATTGGGTTCCTTTCACCTGCAGGTGGTATTCGTAATGCACCACCAATACATTTTCACCGAAATAACATTTACTTCCAGCAAAACGTTGCGATAAATGCAACATAGACGGCAGGATATCGCGCCCCCCAACCGTTTACATACAATGGAGTAGTAGTTCTTGCCTTCGGGGTACCAAAAACAGCTACTGTATCACCGGCATCATAACAACACAACCACCGAGCTAATCTCCTTCCCAAGTAGCTATTCCACTTTTATCTACAGGAAATTTACCGCACCAACAATGATGGCTTTGATTTGGCAACCCCAACGTATCCTAGTGCTGGTCTCAATCCTAACAACAGAGTAGTACACAGAAAAACAGAAAAATGGAGCAACACACATCCGACCAGCAGGTGATGTCGAACGGATGTTGGAGGTGGAAAAAAAGTTTCCTTTCAAGTTTTGCTCCTCTGTTTTGTAGATTTCAAATTCCGATGACAAGCTGTCAAAGGACGAAGGAGTGCAGGCAGAAAATTTGATTTGTACTTGGCCTGGGTGGGTGAGGTGATACCAGATGTCTGGGTTCTCAATGGATGTTGTGTAAGGCTCCGGGTGAGATTAATTGAAAATACGATTTTCACAATTTGACAGGTGTAAGGCACAGTTCAGGACATGGATGGGTAACCATGCAATCTTACTCGGTTTCGTGACTGATTTTCCAATCACAGAAGTTGGGATACGTGTAACGAGAAGTGAGAGTTTTTGTTGACTTTCGAAACTCGGAAGGAAAAGATGATTTCTGGTGGAACTTAGTGGAGGCATGAGTATAGTATGGTTTAGACGTTAGAAGAGGTTTTAGCATGTGAACACAATATTTTGAATTTTGATGGCATTTTCACTGGCGCGGTTCACCGAACTCACAATGCATTTAGTTGGAAAGTTGTTCTGCAGTGATAGTATCTGCAATATCGTGTTCTGTCATATCACACGAGGGGTTATCCTTTAATGCAAACGAAGAGTACGGTATCATCAGTACCAGCAGCAGCTTGTACGTCATTAAGAATCGCGTAGTCATTAAGAAGCGAGTAGAAGCCACTGCAAACGAACATCTAGCAGCTCTATTATTAGGTCCTATTTTCAACTCCTCTTGGTGCCACATGGCTACCTGGAGATTTCTATATGAAATCACGAACGGAAAAGGCGAAAAGGGAAGTTTCCTGCGCCACAAAAGGGGATAAATGTGGGTTAGGCTATGGTCCAGCCCAGCAAGCCATATCTGGAAAAAAACCAATATGTCAAAACCGAAAAAGCCTCCGATAGAAACGGACGGATCAACCGAAGACGACCCAGGATATTCGGCTTTCTACGTTGAATGGAGCTAGACTGCTATAAGACAGATATTACCGCAATCGAAGAAGTGCGATAAAATGGACCGGGCAAAGAGCGATGAGAAACTGTGACATCTCTTACGGCAAAAGGTCTTGAGCTTCCGGCATGTAAGCGAACGCCTAATAACAATCCGCATTAAGGGTAAATTCGCCAACATCAGCCTAATTTGCGCTCACGCCCACACCGAGGACAAGGGTGACGCTACAAAAGACGACTTCTACGATCACCTAGACAGAACATATGCCCAGTGTCCCCATTATGATGTTAAAATCGTACTGGGAGATTTGAACACGAAACTGGGCAAGGAAGTCGCTCTTGATAGGGTCATAGGCAAGCACAGCCTACACAATACCATATCCAAAAATGGATTTAGGTTGATAGACTTCGCAACGGGGCAACGTTGCTAGCAAACCGTTTCCTACATCGCATCATCCACAAGCGGACTTGGCGATCTCCGGGTCAATCGGTTAACCGTCAACCAGACGGTAGGCACACATCCGACATTCTGGATGTTATAACTTTCCGAGGAGCCAACATCCACTCGGACCACTATCTTGTGGCAGCCAGGTTACGACTACGAATATACCTAGCCCAGAAAAATCGAGTAAGGCCAGCTGCGTATAACTTTACAATGCTACAATCGCAAAAGACCGCCCCAGAGCCCATGCCAATCGCGTCTCCCTCAAACTCCTGGAAAACCCTCCAACACCTGCTCAGACCGTACAATGCCAATGGACCCGTTGTCATCAGCAAGACATAGAGAATGCTGCTTTTGAAGTACTGGGTTTCAAAACGCGACCGACCAGGAACCCATGGTTTAACGACGAGTGTAGGAGGTCGCACGCAGCCCATCAAGAGGCGCCGCACAGAAGGCCGAGAGCTGCTCGTGAGCATTATGAGCAGAAGAGGGGACGAGGAGAGCGTTAGAAGCTCGCGATCGAAGAAATGGAGAGATGCTATCGCTCGGAGGTTTTATCAACAAATAAAACAATCATGCCAGGTATTTATGGCCAAAACGGAAGCCTGCAGGGACGAAAATAGAAACCTAGTATGTAGTGGATTCACTTCTGCAGATTGTATAATGGCGATGACGAAACAAAATCCGCAGTTAGGCAGAATGACCCATTCACAACGGACGATGATAGCAGAGAATTCGGCCTCCCCTGATCTGGACGAAGTTAGGAATGCTTTTTCTAAGCTCAAGTCCAACAATACTGCTGGAGCAGACGGACTATCTGCCGAACTCCTAGCTCTTTAAGGCAGATAGTGATGACCTGGTTGGGAGTCAGAGGAAAGCATGTCCGATGAATGGAATCTTCGTATCGTTTGCCCAATCCACAGGAAAAGACATCCCTTTGTCTGCACCAGTTTACCGAGGTATAAGTCTCCTTAACACCCCTGGAACCGTTCATTAATAAATTGATTGGTCCATGTTAGCGAGGTTTCAGGCGCGGGGAGTCCACTATCGATCAAGTATTCACATTGCGGCAGATCCTGAAAAAAACCAACGAGTGCCAGATCGGCACCCACCATCTGTTAGTCGACTTTAAGGCCGTATACGATGGCATACATAGAGACGAGCTATACAACTCCATACCTAGTTTGACATCCCTGCCAAGCTCGTCAGATTGTGCAGGATGACATTGGAGAACTCTTGATGCCCCATCAGGGTCGCAAGCCACCTGACCGATACCTTTTACATCAAAAAAGATTCTAGACAGGGCGATACTGTGTGTGACTTTCTCAACATCGTCCTTAAAAGGACGGAACTTTTTCAAGTCCGTAGAACTGCTCGCATGTGCCGATGACATTGACATAATTGGACGAACTCAGTGATATGTCATTGACGCCTTTACAAGCATTGAAGCGGAAGCGGCTAGAATGGGATTGGCGGTAAATGAGGGCAAGATGAAATGTATGTTTTCGTCAAAAAGGATACTAACCACCGTCGTCTTAGCCAGGGCGCACATATTGGCAGGTATAATTTCGAGGTGGTCAAGGACTTCATCTACCTATGCTTCGGAGTGACATGTAGCAATGACATCAGTGCCAAAATTAAACGCAAAATAACTGTTGCTAACCGCTGTTTCTTTGGGCTCGGGAGGCAATTGAGAAGCAGAGACCTCTCTGGGAAAATCAAGGTGACCATATACAAGACCCTTATTATCCCTGTCCTGCTTAATGGCGCAGAGCCATGGACCTGACCGGAGGAGGATGAGGAGGCCCTTGGTCGTTTTGAGAGAAACATGCTGCGTACGATTTTCAGCCCGACTTGCCTAAATGGGGAGTCGAGGAGAAGACTTAATAGTGAATTGTACAGGCTGTACAGAGAGACAAACGTAGCACGGCGTCTGGGGTCCAACGAATAAGATGGCTAGGTCATGTAGAGTGCATGGAAATTATAGCTACGGCCCGGAAGGTATTTGGATCCAATCCTGAGGGGCGACGCGGTCGAAGACAGCCAAATTTAAGGTGCCGCACGCAAGTGGAAGATGACCTCAACCAACTAGGCGTGCGGCACTGGAGACTGCTGGCGAAAGACCGTGCCAGTGGCCCAGGTTCACCAGGAACTGTAGCGTCGAAGAAGAAGATATGGCAAAAATACCTAATCGAGTTCTACAGGGTTGGGACCCACATTAGCTGAGATTCGTAGATTTTTAGCAGGATTCCTTCAATTAGTTGCAAGAAGAGTTGACAAGAGATAAGAATCACGTCCCAACTGTGAATCGAACCAGCTCAAGAACAATTCTTATAATCTCTGAAGAGGCCTGCCCTAGCAAGAGGCAGTTCAAGAGTTAGACTTTTGTCAGGAACTTCTTATCTCATATCTCGAGACCCATAAGATGTGACAATAGCTCATCCATTTATTCATTTTAAGCTAAGATATCAACTCACGCTGATGAGTAGTCCTTGTGTCACCAACAAAGACAAGCGCCCATTTTACAAGCGAAGGATCTATCGCCCCCACAACGTTAAGAAGACCGAAGAGCGAATAAAATGATTATGAGCACAATCACTGTATGCCATTTCGTTAAGACAAAGCAGCATGAAACGAAAATGTCAGAACCGCTTTATTGCATACTTTCCCGAATGTTGCAATTCAGAAGCAACAGCATAACCACAAGACTCGGGTGCTTCAGCTCAAGAGTTAATTGTTCGTCATGAACTCTCTCCTATTCTTATCCTCCGTCTTTCCTTTCCCCGATATTCTTTAACACTCGTGTAATTAATGCCATCCTTTCAACAGCTCAGCTACCATCTGTTGGTAGTTATCATTACCAAACGTTATTACATCTCGAGTAGAAGAAGCAAGGACTCCACCTGAAAAAGTTCATGGACAAACTCCGAGTGGTAGGATCCGGTGTGGGAGAATCATGTGGAAGTCGTCATTAGAGTCAAGCAGGTCCGGATCGACTCCGTTTTGACTGAGGCTAATAGAAAGGTAATGGATGGGTAATTACACTAGATTGTATGTCCTTCTTATACAGAGCAAGACAATGAGAGAGAGAGAGAGTACTGCTCCCGGTTGAATATCATTTCTCTTCGTCTCGGCAAATAACGAACAAGATTCTCATTAGAGCGACCCGTGGAGTTCATTAAGTCCTTTATTCCTCTTTCAATTACTATTCCGCAAGCGTAGGGAAGTAAGTTTCTTTGCGACGCAAAACAAGAAGCTTCCCAGAAAATTAGCTTCCTTTCTGCCAGGACCTTTTCCTCTACGATATCGTATGACTACCCATTGCACCGAATATATGTACACGTACCTGCACTTTGCAGACAGAGTGGCAGAATATAACAAAAACAAAAAGGATCATGCCTGGCAGCGTTGTTAATTGCATACGCATAGCCGTGCTTGTCGCGGCGATTTGCAGTACGTGCCACATGTCACATGACACGAGCACCAACTGCCAACAGGAACCAGGACAATTTGTTATTCCGCTCCGGTGTCATTCCACGAAAAATCCCTAAGTAAACTGGGAACAAACTGGCACGCTATGACGTTGTATTAATGTCCTTTTTCGCTCTGTTTTACTTCGTTCGTTATGGCCATGATTCACACGAAGCGCGACCAAGTCATGGATGTGGAACTATGTACGTGCAGAAAGGTCATTACAGACGGGATAGTAACCATTTGTCGCTAAACGTTTACACTAAGAATTCAAACCCAAAAGGCACAGAATAATAGCCGGTGAAGAAGACTAGAGAGCTATAGAGAGACAGTTGACTATTGTTGCTTAATTGCTGTGTACATTTGACTTAACGGTGAGCAGCAGCAATAGGAAGTAAAAAAGGATCCCAGACTTACTTTGGTCGCAAGTGTAGGCAGTAAATTTGCACCGACAGCAACATTTAAATTATTACATTTCGCGATTTCACTATCAACTCCTTGCCTCTGTGTAAAATTACAAAATACCTCCCGACAACCCTAGGGGATGTGCGTTTTCTAGAAAAGTTCTTCTTTGAAATTGCTGTCATAATAAGAGTCGTTAACCCTCGGCACAATCCCGTTGAAGGCCCGTAAATTTAACGACTGCGTTAGGTAATGGTTGTTTTAATTAATTTTGTCAACTCTTCTCACCGTGTATAATGAGTTCTCAATGGTTCGAGATTTATGATTGTCGGTTTTTAAGAGCAATAAAATATTTACAAAGAGCTTATTGAGCTTATTTGGGGACGGGGTTGGAAGTCTTAAAATCGGTGAGGCCGTAGTCTTCTTAGACAAAAAAAAAAGGCATTTCTGATCCTAGAAGTATACCGTAAAATTTTGAGATAAATGTACATTTAGAAGGGTTCCAATTTATTCTTTGGCTTTAGGGTTATGAGGGTACAATATACGGGTAATACGCGAACAAATTTGACGATAAATGTCCATTTAGGAAAAAAGGTTGCCCCCGAAACTATGCATCTTATTTTTGCTAGTCAGGTAAAGAAAGAAATTAAGCATTTCATCATTTTTATAGGTCTTTGGTTTGCAATCCGGGGGTTTCACTTGTCGTGAATAGTTTTTCCAATCATTTTAGTGGACGTTTTCATAAAAAGCAGTAATAACGTTCGATAGTACCCAAACGCAACGCAAATTGCCGCTTTAAATATGTTTAATCGCCTGGAAATATGCAACGGAAGTGTATATTAACTCCGAATTTCGTATGTATAGGACGGCGGGCATGGGCTCGGTAATATATGGTAAAGTTGTTAATTGCTCTCAACCTGGCGAGATGCCAGCAGTGATCCCTGTTTCAATGCCCGGGTCAAGTTGAAATACAGCCTCCACGCGGCGCCCTGCGGATAGTCTCTACAACAACCATTGAGAGGTGAATAAATGTATGCAGCTATCGCCATAGGCAAGAGGGCACTACTGTACCCCGACCAGATTGGCGGTTGTGCGGCGGGCCACCAACCCGCTCATGTAAAACAAAACAAGAAAATGCCTCGGATAAACGGACGGATTTCCGAAGACGACATGGCGCGAAAAAGGCACACGATTTGCGATCAGCTGTCACAAAATATTGCACATGTTGGGGTGCGGATTTGTCGTGAGAAAGCGGTTAAGGTCGAAGCCTATAAGGGTCGCCTGGCTGTGATCCGCATCAAAGGCAGATTTAAAACCTCCGCCTCATATACTTGTGCACACGCTCCTACTGACGCGGCCGAAGACCCCATTAAAGAGAAGTTCTATGATCTCTTGGACAACGCCTATGAAGCTTGTCGGGAGTATGATGTTAAAATCGTACTCTGGGACTTCAGTGCCAAAATCGGTAAGGAGAACACAGCCTCCACGATACAACAACGGATAACGGCTTCCGACTCACGGACTTTGCGACAGCTCGTAATGCGGTGATAAGTAGCACAAGATTCCCTCGCAAGCGAATCCACACAGCAACCTGACGATCTCCGGACGGTCGAACCGCCAACCAAATCGACCATGTGCTCATTGACGCAAGGCACTCATCAAACATCCGGGATGTGCGAACATTCAGAACATTCAACTGTCCAATTTCAGAAAGCTGCACCAGCAGCAGGAGGAGGTTCGACATTGGGCGCCTGAGCACACCGGAGGTTGCCAGAGTCTACAGGGAGCAGCTGAGCGAAAGACTCTACGGTATGCCTACGTCGAACACAAATGCCAATAATATGTGACTGCATTGCAGCTCAGCCATTCATAAAGTAGCCGAAACCTCCTTAGGGTACCTACCAGCCCCGACAAGAAAGCCGTGTTATGATGGCGAGTGTGCGCAGAAAGAGGCATCAACCGATGAGGCGTACCAAAAGGCGCTGCAGCGAAAAACCAAGGCAACGCGAGAGGTGTACAGAGCCAGAGGAAGGGAGGATAAAAAACTGCTGCTAATGAAAAAGAAAAGCTTAAGGATATCTAGGAGTCTAGGGAGACAAACATAAAATACGGGCGTTTTATTACAAAGCAAGAAGCCTTGCAGAAAGCTTCAAGAAAGCACCCGGGCTCTTCGAAAATTCGATGGTAATCTTGTCACCAACCCGCGGGGAATAGCGGATGTATTTGAACACCATTTCCAGCAGCTGCTTAACGAGCATGACAAAGAGAGAGTGGAAGGGGCCAAGGAAATCCCAACTCCAGCCGCTGAAGTAGTCCTCCTACCTAGCATCGAAGAGGTCGGCACAGCTATCCGAAGGCTGAAGAACAACAAGGCCGCGCGGCTTGCCATCAGAGCTCTATTATGCTGGCGGCATTGCTCTTATAGGGAGCATGCACCGATCATATGTAGAGTTTTGAAAGATGAAAGCATTCCCGACGCCTGGAATATCAGCTCTATTGCCCCATCCGCAAAAAGGCGATCCTACCTCTTGGAAGAGCTATAGGGGTATATCCTGTCCAGCTTAATGTGTGAACGTCTAAAGCTTCGGGTCCAGCAAATCGAATATAGACCATCTCTTTATCGATTTTAAAGCCGCATATGACAGCATTCATCGCAAAGAATTGTTTGATGCGATGGCCGAATTCGGTCGGCTGTGTCACGCCACGCTAAAAAATACGCCATGCACCGTGCAGTTTAGGACCTCTGAACGGTTTGAAACATGCACCGGATTTCGGCAAGGAGATACGTTGTTGTGTGACTTCTTCAATTTTGTGCTGGAGCAGATAGTGCGACGGGAAGGCGTCCACAAGGAAGGCACTATTTTCTACAACCCTATCCAGCTGCTAGGATTTTCCTCCTTCTTGGGCGGCGTTACAGCCCATGAAGGACCAGAGCCAAGCTTCTCTCAATCACCCACGTTGTGTATGTTTTTACTATCCACACAGGTGAAAGGGACCTACAGTTCGAGAGGCTTTTTTTATGGCAAGTATACTACAGGTAGTTTTTTTCAGTACCCCGCTGAGGAGGGACGCCATGAAATAAACATTCGATGGCGTTGGTGTTATCGGAATCCGAACTCGCTCATTGTGCGTCAGAGTCCAACACACTAACCGCTGCGTCACGGCGCCATCGCGCGATCTCAGCGTGACGTTGTAGAAGCTTACACGGCAATTGAAGAACAGCAGTTCGGTTCAGAGTTGGTCTTAAGGTCAACGAGGATAAGACAAAGTACATGCTGTCAATCAATAACCGATCCGTCGCTCACCACCTGGGACAAAATATAACGATTGACAGCTATGATTTCGCGGTAGTTAAGGAGTTTGTCTACCTCGGGGGAAAAGTGGAGATTCGACATAGAATCGCCTTTGGCAACCGCTGCTACTTCGATTTGTCCAAACAACTTGGGTCGAAACTTCTCACTCGAGGAACCAAAGTCACGCTTTACAAAATGCTTATACTGCCAGTCTTGCTGTACGGAGCCAAAGGCTGGACGATAAGCATGGTGGCGGAGATGATCTTGGAAGGAAAAATTCTGCGCCGGATATCTTGTCCTGTCTGTGAGGAAGGTGAATAGAGGAGAGGGGTGGCCGTGGTGCAGTGGTTAACATCATCGACCACCGAGCGGAAGGTCTATAGTTAAAATAGCTAAAATAGCCAAGAAAAAGTAGTTCCTATACGGACAAAAAGTATGCAACGCAGTTGTGAATGGAAAGTGACTAGACGTACTGCTGCAGGCATAACACTCACAGTATATGGTCAACTGAAATTCATCCTCAGCGTATGCAATATTAAAGTCCTCGAACGAATTATTACGGACTATAACCGAAGCGGAATTTGGTCGCCTCTCGTCCTATCTAGGACAACCACCCCTGAGAGTAGTGAACGAACATCAATCACCCAAACCACTGCCCTCCGTTCAGGTTGTGTATGTAAAAGCACATCATAAGAGAATTTAAAACCTCTTGAACCTGCGCTGGTCTATGAAAAAAAAAAAACACATAACCGCGAACTCTGCGAGCTGTGCAAAGATTTGGATATAGTCCGGAGGGTAAAGATACGGCTTGGCCACATCGAGCGCATGAACACCAACGCTCTAACTATAAGAGGGTCTTCGACTCCGAGCCTCCTGGTTCGAGAAGAAGAGGAAGACCGAACCTCCGGTATAAAGACCAAGTAATCGCGGATGTAGGACATCTTGGTCTTGACAACTGGAAGCAGCGTGCCCGGGACCGTCAAGGATGGAAGGCAGCTATAGCTCAGGCTCAGATCCTCCATGGATCGCAGGCCTGATAAGTAAGTAAGTAATCGCGGATGTAGGAAAACTTGGTCTTGACAATTGGAAGCAGGGTGCCTGAGACCATCAAGGATGAAAGGTAGCTATAGCTCAGGCTCAAGTCCTCAATGGAATGCTGGCCTGATAAGTAAGAAAGGAAGTATATGTATAGGACGACTTCAAAGCTATTAGGAGGCGAAGCGTACACCACTAAATATCACGCTTGAGCATTGGAATGGATTTCTCCTTATATAGCAAAAGCTAATAAAGAGAAATTCTACGTCTGTTCGCAGCAAGGACATTATGATGCCTAATAAAGTGTTAAGCGCAACCCAAGCCCAACCCGTCAGCACAATTCAATTGTGTCTATTCACAACTGACTTGAACGACTCGAGCGGAATCAAATCAGAAACTAAGCATCCTTCCGCTCCATTTACGCGCGTACACCCTCCTCGCGAATGACATCAGCTCTTACATGGGGATATCATAATTACTATCAGGATTTCTTCCTCTTCGCTGTGAATCTGCTTTTGTTTACGTGTATCTCCTTTGTTTCCCGAACTAAATGAGAGCGAATCCGACCGATTAGTCCCCACTGGGCATTCATATTAAAATGTCATCTAAAATCATTTTAGTCTCGGCGATATCTTCCGTTTTCTGGACGAATGATTATTGCCACAGGCCACCACACCAACGTCAGATCGGCGTTAGTATCAGCATCATCACCACCATGAGCGCAGGAGAAGCAAACTAGTCATTAAAACCATCTGGTTTTATGAGATTTTTCTCTTTCCCTCTACATACATTCTAACTTTGTATAGATACTCATTTCGCGCGTGGGGGGATAGTGAAGTAGCAGCAAAAGTAACCAGAGTAATGCCGAACAAATCGCAAACGATGCCATCAAGTTGGTAATAAATTCTGATCCGCATTAATATTTTACTTGATAAGGCTACCAGAAGAGCCCATTAAATGCCAGCAGTACGTAGACGGAAGGTGCTTACGTATAAATAGATACATACAATATAAATGGGCGGAAGCGAAAGATACATTCAAGTAAATTGATGCATCTGGGGATGTGCTAGAAAAGAAATGGATATCTATGTCCAAGATAAACGATGTGAAACCGACCCGAGGGCAACATTCAATTGTGTTATCCCAAATTTGTACCGAAATGCGAATCTCTAATCAGATAGATAGAAAGAATATTTCTAACATGCACTATTATGATAGTATCTATGTATTTATAGGCAAGACGCACATTGTCGATCGTTCCTTACTGCTGCGCAGAAATTTCCTTCAAAGCAACCGCCGATTAAGGTAGGATATACCGCAACAAAACGACTATGAAGCCCAGCAACATACCAAACTAGATTGCACCATAAACTCCACGTAGGTACCATGGTAGCTGCATAGGCAATCCAATATCGAATGTACTTACTCGTACATTCTCCTCGTCACCATTTCAAATGCATCTCGAACCACAAGCACTTGCTGTTATGGTTAGTACTCAGTCAAAGCAATGGATATTAGTGTTCATTGACGCTCCACACAAAACGGTGGCCAGGGAAGCCGCTTGAACATCTAAAATTGCTCATAAATCTTCCAAGAGAGGGAAATCTATCAGGTGGCAACGATTCCGAGCATGTAACAGTGCAGGTTGTCATTTTAAGTTAACACACATATGGATTGCCACAGTGAGTGACTATAATTGATGATGGAAGTTGCAAAATCGGTTTTTCTCTTATTTATGGGCTAACGTGTTTTCGAAGCTGGTTGGCCGGCCGCTAAGGAAGGACTTGATTAGGATTTCGTGATGTAATGTCGCAGTGGGAAATCTGCAATAAGAGTCATGTAATCTCGCTTACCATATAGTGAATAGGGAGCAGATTGGCATTCATTGATGTGGAAAATGATGCATTATGTAAGCTAGATTGCTTGCGCCTAATTATATGCTGTGGAATATGAATTCTTTTGTGAAGGGAACTATGGTGAATGGTTTTCCACAAGGCGGGGCGAAAGTAGTGTCATAATGTGAATTCTTTATAATTTTTATAAATGGTATCAAATGTCACTGTGCATTGACATTTATTTTGTAGGCAGATAGAGAATTCTTCTTCTCTTAGTGGGCGCTACAGTTCGGGGTGAACCTGGGCCTCAACCAACATGCCCCTCCATCTAGCAGGATCTTTCGCTAGCCTTCTCCATTGCCGCGCACCCAGTTGGCTGAGGTCCCCTTCCACCTGTGTGCGTCATCTTAAGTACGGCCGTCCTCTGCTTCTTCGTCCCTCGGGGTTGGATTCTCTCTCCGGGCTGGAGCTTTGGTGTCCATTCGCTCTACATGGCCCAGCCATCTTAGGTGTTGACTCCGTAGACGCCTGACTAGGCTCATGTCGCTGTACAGCCCGTAAAGTTCGTGGTTGAATCTTCTCCTCCGTGCTCCGTCTGCGTTTATAGGTCCAAAATCACGGGCAAAATCTTTCTCTCGAACCGACCAATGGCCTCCTCATCCGCTTTTGATAGTGTCCATACTTCTGCGCCGTACAACAGGACCGGGATGATAAGGGTCTTATATAGAGTCAACTTTGTCGTTCGGGAGAGGGCTCTATTACTCAATTGTATCCTGAGCCCAAAGAAACAGCGATTGGCAAGAGTGATTCTGCGTTTGATTTCGGAACTGATGCCGTTGTTCCAGGTCACTGCGGAGCCAAGGTAGACGAAGTCCTTAACTACCTCGAACTTATATCCGCCTATACAAACGTTCTGGCCGAGACGTCGGTCTTGAGCGTCCTTTTTTTGATGACAGCATATATTTAGTTTTGCCCTCGTTTACCGCCAAACCAATTTTCGCCGCCTCCATCTCAATACTCGCAAACGCCTCATTGACATCTCGCTGTGATCTACCTATTATGTCAATATCGTCGGCGTATGCAAGGAGTTGCGAGGATTTGAAATAGATTGTGCCTGTTGTATTGGCCAGTGATTTTTGCATAATCATTTCCAATATGATGTTGAAGAAATCACACGACAACGCATCGCCCTGCCTAAAACCTTTTTTGACATCAAAACTATCGGTAAGGTGTTCGGATGGAGCAGCGAGCATTTGCCAAAGTCATCCTGCATAGTCTGACGAGTTTAGCAGGTATGTCACAGGTACACATAGCGTTGTATAGGCTCGTCTCTAATTACGCTGTCGTATGCGGCTTTGAAGTCGACAAATAGGTGGTGAGTGTCGACTTAAAATTCATTGGTTTTTTCCAGGATCTGCCGTAGTGTGAAGATTTGGTCGATGGTGGACTTCCCTGGCCTGAATTCGCACTGATAAGGACTTACCAGCTTATTTACAAAAGGCTTCAGGCGTTCACACAAAACGGCAGAGAAGATTTTGTAGGCGATGTTAAGGAGACTTATTCCTCTATAGTTGGCGCAATTAGAGGGGTCTCCTTTCTTGTGAATCGGGCCTACGATGCTGGGACTCCATTCCTCGGCCATGCTTTCCTCTGACCATATCTTACAGTTGAGCTGGTGCATACTCCTAACCAGGCCATTCCCAGCTGCCTTGAAGAGCTCAGCAGACAGTCCGTCCGCGCCAGCAACTTTATTCGACTTGTGCTTCGATATGGCAATCTTAACTTCGTCGAGGTTAGGGGGACAGAATTCTCTGAGGTCTCCGTCAATTAGAAATGGATCATTCAGATAGAGAATTAGTTGGCAATAAATAATGGAGCGATACACAAGACCAAGAAATTGGTATTTCTGCTTATTTGGCCAATTTCCGGTTTGTTGTTTTAATTAACGATGTTGTTTCACTTGTCGTCCTACACAATGTGCGCCTTTAGCTGGAGCGTTTCATATTGCTCGTTCAGTCCGAGGCATCATTGTTTTGGCCAAGGTCGTCCGTTGCACACAATTGGGCTTCTGTAAACGCTCAGTTCATCCAATTTCGGTGGAAAACCCTAGGATATTAGTTAACCAATTGCTACCTGTGGACCATCAAGGGAGGTTGTATATAAAATCATGATGAGCGACAGAGCCCGTCCCAACCTGTGCGATCATGGGAATAAACAAGATTTTACTTTTCGGGGGCATAGAGATTCCTCACGCAATGCATGGAGGTCCCCTACATCCCCTCAGTGTGTTCGGCGCGGCATTTTTTTTTTTTTTTTTCGTGGGGGCAAACACCCCAATTTATTGAGCTTAATTCAAGCCAACTTCTCACTTAATCTAGTTTAGAGCATGGAGTGCTGAGATTGAAATCGAAGTAAGCATTCGAATTAACACTTCCCAGCATACGAGAAATTGGTTCATTGGAACCATAGGCGGTACGGGGGGTGGGTAGATATAAGAGACGGGGATTTCGTACATTGCGAGGATTAGTGTTGATAGAGAAAGAGTCATAGAGCGTCGCGCAATCAATGGTACCTGAAAACAGTCGATGGATGAAGAGAATGTCAGATACAGTTCTTCTTTCCTCCAACGTGTTCATGTTGATTAGTTTAAGACAGTCGTGATAGGGTGGTAGGAGCAAAGGATTGTTCCAGGGAAGGCCTCGAAGTGCAAAACGTAAGAATCGGCGTTGGATGCTTTCGATTCTAGAAATGTGGGTTTGTTGGTAGGGAGACCACACAAGAGAGGCGTATTCAAGAAGGCGCCGGACAAAGATTGTGTAAAGAGATTGGTTACGTAGGGGTTGGAAAATTCTTTAAACCATCGCTTCAAGAAACCGAGAGCTGAATTAGCTTCGTGGATATATTTGAGAAAATTTAACTCCTGGTCACATGATATGCCAAGATCGCGGATAGCCTGAGCGGTTGCAATGGGCCGATTATTTAGGAAGTAGAGACAGAAGGGGTTTAATTCGTTTACGTGAAAAACTAATGGATTGGCATTTGGGAATGTTGAGCTTCAAGCGGTTTTTGGAACACCAGGTGGAAAAACTATTGAGATCTTATTGGATAAGGGAAGAGTCATGACTGGAGGAAACAGTCTTTTAAGAACTTGGTATCGTCGGTATATAGTGAGAGGTGGGAATGTTTGATCATCACTTCAATATCGTTAATGGTGAGAACGAAAAGAAGTGGACCTAAGTGGCTACCTTGGGCGACACCGAAGGAAGCTAAAAAAGGTTTAGAAAAGGCAGACCTGAAACGAACATTACCTATATAATAGCGATGTAAGAGAATTCCGTCCACCCGACCTAGACGGAGTCAAAATAGCGATATCGGATTTAGACAAAGTGACGCGCTGTAATGCAACTTTTTCAACATCGTGCTTGAAAAGATCGTGCAAGAGTCACTGGCCAACACAAGAGGTACGATTTATGTCAAGTCTACGCAATTGCTTGCGTACGCCGATGACATTGATGTGATTGTACGGACACAGCTAGACGTAAATGAGGCCTTCGCAAGCATTGAGGTAGAAGCGGCTAAGATTGGTCTCAAGGTTAAAGAGCGTAAAACCAAATATCTGCTTTCATCTAAAAGAGACAGTCAACACCGACGTATTTGCCACAACGTCACCATGGGCGGATATAGCTTTGAAGTGGTCAAGGAATTCGTCTACCTTGGTTCAGTCATGACCGGCGACAACAACACCAGCGCTGAGATAATACGCAGAATCACTCTTGCCTACTCATTTTCAAGTATAGCTCAGGCAATGGCAGTGTGAACTCCCATTTTGAAGATTTGAATTGGTTGACGTATTATCTCGCCAGATTTGACGGCAACAGGCTTCTTCCTATGGGATTTTTTGAAATCTTCTCAACAGACATAAACTTCCGAAATCGTGAAAGTCAACATGGAAACAGAAACTACCAATCTTGAGTCAGATGCTTTGTACGAAAGAATTAAAACTGCCGTAAATCGACTAAAAAAGTGTATTTCCCTAAGGGGTGGTTATCAGATTCATACCATTTTTTCTAACTTAACGTAGTCAATTCTACAAATCTACGCAAGCCTTTTTTGAAAAAAAGGCGTTATTGTTATAATTTTTAATAAAATGGGGGCCAATTAAAATCAGGATATTATTTTTGCGCAACCGTCGAAGACATTTCCAATGCCGCCTGAAGACATGAAATATATTTCTCCGTTCTCATCCCTGCAGGCTTCCTCGTTCTGGCTTTATGACCTTGGCATGTTCGCTTTATCTGTTGATAAAACTTTCGAACGTCACGCCTGCAGTAACACCTCTCCAAAACCTCAATCGCGCGCTTCTCGTGCTCTTTCTTCTGAGAAGTTTATGCTCCTCCCTTCTTTTTAACTCGTAGAGCTCACGAGCTGCTACCTAACCGGAGTTATTTCTGCGATGTCCAAGCTAAAACTGTAGTCAAATATGCCAACTAGTAAGGTCGGCATTTCATGAGTACACCAATGCTAGGTAGGCCTCAACCATACTGCCATTAGCTTTTCAAAGACAGGAAGACGAGTATTTCGGTTGATAGTGATGAATCTTCCCTTAAGACATTTATGTTAAATTCACATTTCCATCACATGGGAACCGTCATAATTGTACTCTGTCATCCTTCAAGTTAAGATAACAACATTCATGTCGATTTCTCTTCAATCCCCTACAGAAATAAAATTAAATTTTCCAAACTTCATCGCATCCTTTTCCTCCTTTACATAACCTCCAATTGTCGATCCAAAATAGAACAAAACAACAACCCTTCTGGGAGCGGTTTAAGCCATTTACGTATGTGGAGCCAATGCGATGCAGAAAGACAAAAGTTTTCCCATCAAAATGATACGGAGGCGTATACGTACCAAAAAGTCATCTCTTATAATGGTAATGGATTAAATGCTCCACGGAAAGGCAAGCGGACAGGCAGACAGTAGACGGAAGTTTTGAATACAATGTTTGTTTTAGGGCAAGTTCTGTAAAAAGTCATTCATGTTTCGGACCTCTCGAGGCATCCACTTGAACGGAAAAGAAGACGAAGAGAAGTGTCATGTATTCCACTTGTTAGTTTAGAATTCAGTTCACTGAATCCTTGTCTAAAAGTGGACTTTCTTCGTTTGTCTGTATGTTTTCGGTTCTTTCATCCTGCGGCAATGTGGCGAATGTGTACTGAGAAGGTGTCGACAGGCACTTGAAATGTATTTCTTTACTGGCACACCACTGGCAAATCGCATTAAAATCTTCCATTGTTCTATGGTTTCATTTCTCCAGGGGCAGAATGTGTTCATAGTCCATTTTGTCGAGTTCTCTTACGATTTCTGGGTAGCCGATATACAAGAAGTGGTAACATGTAGCTTAGGCAGACAAGTACAAGTACGTGTAATCGTTACATCATCAATGGATCCAATCAATCACACATTTGACGGGTCGATAATAAATAAAACTATATTTGCACACTTCGGTAGCTAAACTACTTAACAGATACATTTTATACTCGAGCACTAATGTTGAATTGGCTCACTAGCCATAAATATGTAACAAGCATCGAAATAGAAATAAAATAAGCACGTCTCCATCCATCTATATGCGTATCTGTATCTTTTAGATTAATTGAAAATCCATTTTCAGAGCACAATCTATGGAAACGTGTTCGGGAGTTCGGTGTTCGAGTACGATGGCCACTATGAAAATGTACGTAGCGTAGCGTGCTGGTCATTTTATTCCATTTCTAAATTGCATCGAATTGAACTCAATTTAGTTACAGCATCGGTGTATGATAGAATGGATTGCAAACACATGGTTCAATCGAGTATCTATAAATTCAAAATTAGAATCCAGAGACACAGTACGGTACGGCACACGAACGGATACTATGTATGTGCTCAGTCTGCATTTGGTCAACGATGCAGTACCAGGGTAATTGGCTTACACCGATACATATCTACATGTGATGAGTATGGGATTGTTTGAATTTTATTGGCCTTAGATACGAATTTTACGAAAATGGAACGAGAATTGAGTGCAAATAGGCGGTTTATGGGTAAATCTTTTGAATTATTCGTCATGTGGGCAATGTGACGTGATGGAAGCGATGTTGATTTGATGAATAGCTATGGTTTTATGATAAACATAATCTAGAACTGACTTACATATGAAAAAGCAGTTTAAGGAACTGTGCTCGAATTGGCAGGGCTTTCTCAAAGCGGCGTCCGAAGGAAGCAGGAGCTCTAATCGAGTTTCCGCATAGGGAAGACTACCGCCAAGGATAGCCTCGCTAGGGAGAGAGTGTGCTATGCCTCCCTCTCTGGTGGGGCGGTGAGAAATCGGAGTCCAATGGCAGATGTGGCGACCCAGAATGTTCAAAGCATAGGCCAGAGGGCGAAGATAGCCAAAAACCGCTGGTCGGAGGCGGGCACATCACGCAACAAAATGCCTTCCTCCGAGAAGGAGATCCAAATCAGTTCCCGTAATGACGGGGCCGGAAGCTTACAGGTTTCTTCTATGGTGGCGGGGCTGACAGGCAGACTCTCAGCGCAGAAGGCGAAGTTGTTACGGGTCCTAGCAGTGCTCGAACTGGCAAGGCTTTCCCAAAGCGGCGTCTCAACTCTCTAACCGAAAAAAGGTGAAAGCTTCCGCAAGCGGAAGACAGCCGCCAAGGATAGACTCGTGCGATGCCTCCCTCTCCGGTGGGGCGGTGGGAAATCGGAGTCCAATGGCAAATGTGGCGACCACGAAGAATCCAAGCTTAGGCCAGAAGGCCAGTAGCCAAAAACCGCTACTAGGAGGCGGGCACATCAGCTTATGATATATCTTGAATCACGGAAATTCCCAAATGACCGACAGTAAGGTTTCCCCAGCAACATCACTGGCTATTTTGATGGCATATCTCGCCGAAAAGGGGAATCGTGCGGGGTGAGAGCAAAATAGTTGCATGAAGCCCTTTTGTCGAAAATGCGTGTATTCAGAATCGATGACTCCCTCCTTCTATGGATTAGAAGCTACATATGTACCTTTCGAATTGTTCGATTGAAGTTGTTTTGTACGGATTCAAGTCCGGCATCCGTTTTTTAAATGCTGGTGTTCCCCAGGGTACCGTCTTGTCTCCTATACTATTTCCCATTTTTATAAATGATCTCTTTGTCTGACACTTCTAATCCAATCCACTGCTTCGCTGACGAAACAGCACACTTAGCTTCCCATATTCGTTCACCTCCTTCGACCCTGCTGTAAACAGTGAGCGGCAGCGTATGTTCTTCTTTGGTGGCGTTACAGCCCATGAAGGACCAAAGCCAAGCTTCTCCCAATCACCCATGTTGCGTGTGATTTATTTTTCAATTTAATGCCGATTTCGAATACGGCGTTAGGTTAGGTTAGGTAAAAGTGGTTGGCATAATCCACACGTAGGTCGAAGTCGGCGCATTGTGATACCACCTTGCTCCGCTTCCTGAGAACCAACCGGTGCTTCTGATGAAGCGATGGAGTTGAGCTCCGTTAGTCCAGAAGCTTTTTCTTGGAAAGTATACCAGCACCAGGCCGCCGAGGAGGGACGCCTCGGACACATTGGATGGCGTTGGTGTTATCAGGTTCCGAACTGGCTCATCGTGCGTCAGAGTCCAACACGCTAATCACTGCGCCACGGCGCCCCCAGTGTATGACGAGCTCATTAAGTTCCGACATCGAAAGCATCGTTGCATGGGGTAAAAAGGATAGAGTAAAATTGAATGCATCCAAAACACAATGCTGTCTCCTGCCGCTAAAGCGTATAACTAACCCGCAGCCATTATCCATCTCAGAAACCGAAAAGCTTTTCATACTGGGTATGTGTGTTGCTCACAATCTTAATTGGAACGACCACATATTCAGTGTCACCAGGAATGCTGGCTAGAATCTTTAGGGCATTCATTCGCCCTAAATTAGAGTTTAACGCTCATGTCTGGCACGGTGCATCCAAGAGCTCATTGCGACTACTAGACAGAATAGAAAATCGCGCGATAAACCTGATAGGTGACTCCAGCATTACCAAAACAGATTCGCTGAAAAGTCGCAGGAATGTTTCATGCTCTCCCTTGTACTGCAGACGACCTTGGACAGCAATGCCAATTAGAATCTAAGGGCTTAGAAGGTATCTTTCTCTATTCATTCTATCAAATAGGACAAACTGCTATTGCACATCCGGATAAGACGATTTAATAAATTCAATTTCCCCATAAATCCAGAGAACCACAGTGGCCATCTGTGACCCGGGACGACCATATCTATTGCCCGTTTCTACTAATTAATTCAACATTACACATTCCTGTAATACCGTTTGCATGAAACCATCTGCGAACTTGTCATTAACCAATTTTCTCCAAAATTACATCTATGGAACACACTGACGCATGTTGCACTTAAATCAACTGACCCGCATTGCTTTACTCATTAAAATCGAACTCAAGCCAATTATCATTGAACAGTTAACAGCCCGTACAAACCGCATTCAACCCGTATCACTTGCACAGGAAACGAGGCAATAAATGACAGTCATGCCTGTTGCCAGACGGATCCCTTAATGAAAACCACCGGCTCATTCAATTAATCCTCGCTCCATGCGCCCACCGTCACCACCTTTATCCACGGATAATTCGGACTTTCGTCTCATCTAACGGATACCAATAGCGTGCTAATGAACGCATGGACAAACGGCCAAATAGACAGTCAGACAGATAGATACGACAGACAGACAGACAACCTTGATCAACAAACCGGCCTTAAAGTAAATTTAACGTAATTACCTGTCAACAGTAGCTGCGCATAGTACATGAACATTTAAGACTTAATTACTCTGTGCTTGCTCTTCGGGCTTTTTGTTTTGCCTCGTTTAATTCAGCCATTCAATTTGGCATTGTGTTTAATTATTAATTTATTCCTTTTGATTGTTCGTCGTCTTTGTTACTGGTGCCCACTAGCCGGCGACAGAATTCAATTAAAACGATCGCTTCTGACGTACGAGCGCTGTTGGCTGTCTGAATGGTGATGGTTGATCGGTAAGCCCCATGAGACGGTTTAAAGTTTTTAATTCAGCTGATGGAATTGGATAAGGAGGGACAAAGGTGAGATATTTAAGGATATGCTTGCTTAAAGGACATTTTCGGACAGTTCCTTTGAGAGGCTTGTGTCATTCAGAGCGTTTGCTGTACTATCCTATGGCACGAGCCCGATTTGACACTTACGAGCGCCTTTTGTTATTAGTATCGTCTTTGACCGAAAATACTGAATTTCTCAAACAGGGCACCTTGAATTGAGGGAAAAATGAAATCGCCTTAATATCGTAAACAAAAAGCAAAAAGTCCTAAGCTTTCGACATGTGAGCGAACGCCTCATAACGATCCGTATCAAGGTAACATTTTCTAACATCAGCCTGATCTGCATCCACGCCCCCACGGAAGACAAGGATGACTCCACCAAACGTGAGTTCTACGACCTCCTAGACAGAACGTATGTGCAATGTCCTAGCTATGACATCAAGAATGTACTAGGAGACTTCAACGCTAAGCTGGGTAAGAAGGCATTTTTGAGCGAGTCATCGGTAAACACAGCCTACACGACAATACATCCAATAACGGACACAGGCTGTTTGATTTTGCTACGGGGCGAACTCTCCTTCTAACCAGTACACGCTTCCCGCATCTCGATGTACCGAACGACACATGGCGTTCGCCAGACCAATCATTGATTACATCGCGATCGACGTCAGACACTCCGTCACTTAACGTTCTACTTTCCGAGGACCTAACATCGACTCGGACCACTATCTTGTAGTAGCCCAGATGTGCTTACGGATATCACGAATGCAGTAGAGAAGAGTAAGAATATAAGGTGATGACGTCGGAAAGCGTTGACGGCGATGACGAAACAGATCCCACTGTCAGGCAGAATAATCCTTTCACAACGGACGATGATAGCAGAGAATTCCGTCCGCCTGACCTGGACGAAGTTAGGAATGGTGTTTCTAAGCTTAAGGCCAACAAAACCGCTGGAGTAGATGGACTACGTGCCGAGCTCTTAAGGCAGCTGGAGATGACCTGGTTGGGAGTATGCACCAGCTCATCCATAAGATATGGTCAGAGGAATGCATGCCCGATGAATGGAATCTTAGTATCGTTTGCCTGATCCACAAGAAAGGAGACCCCTTTGTCTGCGCCAACTGCAGAGGAATAAGTCTTCTGAACATCGCTTATAAAATCTTCTCTGCTTTTCTGTGTGAACGCTTGAAACCGTTCGTTAATAAACTGATTGGTCCATATCAGTGTGGTTTCAGGCCCGGCAAGTCCACTATAGATCAATTATTCACACTGCGGCAAATCCTGGAAAAACAAACGAGTTCCAGATCGACAACCACCAACTGTTTGTCGACTTTAAGGCTGCATACGATAGTATCAATAGAGACGAGCTATACAACGCCATTTCTAGTTTTGACATCTCTGCCAAAAGACACGCTATCGTGTGACTTTTTCAACATCGTCCTTGAAAGGATAGTGCAAAACTCACTGGTCAATACGAGGGGCATCATCTTTTTCAAGTCCATACAACTGCTCGCATATGCCGATGACATTGACATAATTGGACGAAGTCAGCGAGATGTCATTGAGGCCTTTACGAGCATTGAGATGGAAGCGGCTAAAATGGGACTGGCGGTAAATGAGGGCAAAACGAAATATATGCTGTCGTCGAAAAAGGACACGAACCACGGGCGGCGTCTTGGCCAGGGTGCACATATTGGCAGGTATAATTTCGAGGTAGTCAAGGACTTCGTCTACATAGGCTCCGCAGTGACATGCAGAAACGACATCAGTGCCGAAATCAAACGCAGAATAACTCTTGCCAACTGCTGTTTCCTTGGGCTCGGAAGGCAATTGAAAAGCAGAGCCCTCTCTCGAAAAACCAAGGTGAGCATATACAAGACCCTTATCATCCCGGTCCTGCTCTATGGCGCAGAGACATGGACCTTATTGAAAGCGGATGAGGAGGCCCTTGGTCGTTTTGAGAGAAAAATTTAGGGTGCGATTTTCGGCCCGACCTGCATAAATGGGGAGTGGAGGAGAAGACTTAACAGTGATCTGTACGGGCTGTACAGCGACATGAACATAGCACGGAGTCTTCGGATCCAACGCCTTAGATGGCCCGGAAGGTCTATGAATCCAGCCCCGAGGGGCCACGCGGTCGAGGACAGCCAAACTTAAGGTGGCGCAACCAATTGGAAGAGCACCTTAACCAACTAGGCGTGCGGCACTGGAGACTGCTGGCGAAAGACCGTGCCAGTTGGAGAGGTTTTCTGAAGGAGGCCCAGGTTCGCCATGAACTGTAGCGCCAAAGGAAGAAGAAGAAGAAAGACGTCGGAAAGCTACAATCGCCAGAAACTGCTCATATTTTTACCTCAACCCTCCACGCAGTCAATAGAACACCAGTGGAACCTATGCAAACAAGCCCTGAAAAGCACTGCATCTGAAGTTTTGGACTTCACGGCTCCACCACGAAGAAACACCTGGTTCGATGACGAGTGCAGGACGATTCACACAACGAAGCAGGAGGCATATAAATAGCAACCCGTGAGCTCTACGAGTTAAAAAGAAGGGAGGAGAATAAGCTTCTCAGCAGATAGAAGAAAGAGCACGAGAAGTACACGATTGACGACTTGGAGAGATGTGCAACTGCAGTCATGACGTTCGAAAGTTTTACCACTTGCCAAGGTTATAAAGCCGCAACGGAAGCCCGTAGAGATGAGAACGAACACCTAGTAGTAGAATCGCAGTCGATGCTGAGAATATGGAAAAACCACTTCTGCAGGCTGTATAACAGTGATGTTAGTCAATATACCACTGTCAGGCAGAATGATTCATTTCTTAACGACGAAGATCGTAGAGAATTCTGTCTCCCTGACCACGACCAAGTTAAGATCGCCATATCGAAACTCAAGTCGAATAAAGCTGCTGGCGCAAATGAGCTGTCTGCTGAGCTCTTCAAGGCAGCTGGGGATGACCTGGTTAGGAGCATGCACCAGCACATTTTATTTATTTATTTATTTATGCCCGAGGAATGGAGTTTCAGCATCATATGCTCGATCCAAAAGAAAGGACACTGCTCTGACTGCGTCAACTATAGAGGAATAAGTATCCTTAACATCGTCAGCAAATCGCCTTTTGAAAATAAGCTGATAAGTTCTCATCAGTGTGGCTTCAGGCCAGGGAAGCCCACCATCGACCAAATCTTCACACTACGGCAAATCCTGCAAAATAACACTGAATTTCAAGTCGACACTCACCACCTATATGTCGACTTTAAAACCGCATACGACAGCGTAATTAGAGACGAGCTATACAACGCTATGTCTACTCTTGATATCCTTTGCTAAACTCGTCAGACTATGCAGGAAGACTTTACAGAACGCTCGCTGCTCCACCCGAATCGGATTTAGGCAGGGCGATTGACACAGCGGGATGTCAATGAGGCCAGATATAAGTTTGGGCTAGTTAAGGACTTCGTCTACCTTGGCTCCACAGTGACCTGGGACAACGACATCAGTTCCGAAATCAAACGCAGAATCATTCTTGCCAATCGCTGTTTCTTTGGGCTTAGGAGGCAATTGAGTAATAGAGCCCTCTTCCGAACGACAAAGTTAACTCTATACAAGATGAGCGGACGAGGAAATCCGTGGCCGTTTCGAGAGAAAGATTTGGCGTGTGATTTTCGGACCTATAAATGCAGACGAAGGGTTGAGGAAAAGATTTAACCACGAGCTTTACAGGCTGTACAGGCACATGAATCTAGTCAGGCGTCTACGGATTTTACGCCCAAGAATGCTAGGTTACCAGATGGACACCAGAGCTTCAGCCCGTAGTCTTTGAATCCAACTCCGAGGGAAGAAGAAAAGGATACGGCCGCACCTAAGATGGCGCACACAGGTGGAGGGGGTTTCTCAGCCAAATGGGTGTGGGGCGATGGAAAGGGCTAGCAAAATGTCGTGCTAGTTGGAGGGGCATATTGATTGAGGCCCAGGTTCTCCCCGAACTATAGCGTCCGATAAAAAGAAAAATAATCCTAAACGAAACACGAAATTTTTCCAACAGTTTTCATCGATATTTTAGCCAAAACCGGTGATGGATCCAAATGGGGCACTCAACTTTATAGGGAAAAATGTAAAAATTAAAAGTTAGATCAGAAAATGCGCCAATTACTCTGAATTTTGTATAAATATTTTACAAACTAACTAACTAGAGACAGATTTCAGTGATTTTCCCGATATAAAGCATGTTGGTCCAAACTGTGTGTTCAAGTTTGTATGACAACATCTTAAAATCAAATGCTGTCGAATATCATTTATGTAAAGTCTCGTTGCAGTTTGTTTGTTACAATAACGTATTCGTGGACGTTGTGTCCATTAGGTGAGCAAAATTGACGTTAGTCAGCTCACTATGGTTATAGAAAAGCATTTTTCCTCTAGTTAAAAGAGAATAGGACATCAAGGGAAGTCTTTCTGCCTAATTCACAGTCTTCAGTGTCAGTCTTAAGTCAAACTAAATCTTAACGCTTATGAGACAGAAGCATCCCCCGGTTGTCGGAATTGATGGATTGTACCAAGTAGACTTTACAAGAGATTGACTATTCCCTAAGTCGTTCATCCAACAAATTACATCCGTAAAACGTGCAACTGATGCCCATTTATGTGGCAATTACCGCTAAATACCGTCGGCCAGGTTCGGTTAAATCCCCTATCCGGCCCTCAAAGTAATTCAAACAATCAATCATCTCACAACCTCGCATAGCCACTAACTGTCTATCTATTACACCAGCTATCAGGCTTTAATACAAAATAATTCATCGCCAACTTTCGTCTCCATTGTTCCTACTGCTTTTATCCATTTTCTCTTTCGAAACTTTCTCTCCAACAAACTACATTAATTATCCTGCAAAAAGCGATTTCCTACATTTCACAATTGCATTTCCAATCACAGCGATTCGCTCCCTGTCCAAACTAAACTGAACTAATACCTAGTAATACCTTAATAAAGGATGAGTTCTTCTAACTCGAGAAGTATCTTGACGATTGATTGAAAATAATTTAAGCAAACAGTAGCGAAAGGATATCATCCGTCTGCCGTTTATTGAATAACCATCAATTCGACTGTCCATTCATCCGTATCCTACACTCCATCTGTTTGTCATGATAAAATGATCTTTATTCCCTGTGCATCACTGCAACCATTGAATAATGTTGACGAAGATAGTGCATTCTATACGGATACACTGAATGAATGGGGCGCAATGATAATGACTGGAGTGATAATGAAAGGAAAACAAATGAGAAGTGAAGAAAAAAGGGATTCATTGAAAGGATACTATACAAAGTTCCACAATAAGAATGATGGATGGTGGGCGGGGGCTGCTGGTAGTGTAAAGGACATCTCCGAGACTGGCATTAGGGTTAAGAAATGGGCAAGTGATTGTTGGAAATCAAATGCTCTGGCTGAGAGTCAGGAGATGAATATACAGGTCAGTAAGCTTTATGGTTTGTAGGAATGAAAAGAAAATTTTAGCTTGGACTCAAACCACTGACTAATCGCCTTTATGTGAAAGGCCTGTTTAAAGTAGCAAAGATCAAAAAGGGTTTTTTGATTAATGTCAATTTCATGACGAAAAGTAAAGCTTTGAAACTATAATTGAGAAAATGTCTTATGGTTTTTGTAAGGACGATCATTTATTAAAGTAATCATTTCATAGAATAGTGACGACACAAACCCGACAAAGTTGCATTAATGTAACTTTATTAGACTACGTCGAACAAGGTTTAGGCTTACATGCCTAAACATAAAGAACCTAAAGAACATACGTTCTTTCCAAGATTTAAATTATGAAGGCGGGAACCTCGATATTTGCTATCAACACCTTAGAGGAATTCGCAACCTGTCATTCGATCCCTTCGAAAAATCACTTCAAAGGCAATTCAAGTGTCCCCAATACCCCGATAAGAGAAACAATATCTTTATAGCTAATCCATTAAGCAGTCCTTTCATGCGAATCTTGAGAATCCAACAACAACAAACGTGACTCCATGTGACTCTCTATCCTTTCGTCAAGTGTCACCAGACACGAAAAGGCATATCATACATAGTCCTCTTCAAAAAAAGAAATCCATTACAACATCCTTTCACCCATGAATGGAGAACAAATTTAGCTAAATGTAAATTTAATCCTTTCACATTAACCACACAACGTCTTGCATCCCTTTTCATTATCTTATCAAGTGTTCGGAAAGGAGCAGCCGTAGCTGTAACAGACACAATCTATGAGAAGCACACGACCCGACAGGCGGCCCTAAAGAGTGTAAGGTACATGATAAAACTGAACGCTGTCACACCACACATAAATATAACCGCAGGACGAAAACAAGAACCCAGGAAGCCAGAAGTATCTTCTCGTATTTTGCTTCTTATTTATTTTTATGTTCTTGCTCAGCAGCCAACCAACACGGTAACTGCATGTCCTTGATTTCCTATTTTATCGCCAACAAGGTGTAGATGCGAAACAAGAAAACAAGTAGTGCTCGTTCAACGCCACGTTCACGTTGTTACTCTTCAAGGACAAAGGCAAAGAATGCTTGAGGCCAAAAACGCCTTCAGGTGACACAATTACATTTTCAGCTAATTTCGTTTCGAGATCAAAGCTAGAACAAAAGGTACCTACCAGCAGAAAAAAAAATGTCCAAGCAACAGGGGACCGGAAGTGTCAACGCGGAAATGGGGCTGAAATTGAGCAAAGAATACAGCCGGGAGGTATTGCACTACCATGTAGCACCACTAATGGTCGGGTAGTGCTCTTGTGTTTCTCTTTTCATTTCAAGGACCAAAAAATGTCAGACAAAAGGCGTTATTGTTATACTGAAGCAACAATTCTTGATTTTTTTTCGATTTTAATCTTAAATCAGTTAGCAGGCTGAATGGGTTTAGATAATGTCGTTATACTTACCCTGGCAACGTTCCCGTACAGGCAGACCAAGTTGAATAGTTTGTCTGTGTTCGATGTTTCCTGATCGAGGCCATACACCATCATGACGGCCCCCTGAAATGCGATAGAAAAATGTATTAGTACAGATATTGTGGATCTTAGTTTGAGACGGAAAGTATTTTGTTGTTTTCACTTCAGTCTGTTATAACTATCAAGGGGAAATGCAAACTAGAAGCAGACATTTGACATAGTTTGAATGAAAAATGTAAGTTTACCCTCCTAAAGGGAACAGCTCAGTGAGAGCAGCATGGGAACTATAACCAACGTGAAAATCCAGTCGAGTTCCTCTCCTCCTATCTAGGACAACCACCCCCGGAGAGTAGTGAACGAACATCTATGAACCAAGCCATCTGCACTTCGTCCAGGTTGTGTCACTAACATCATAACCTGTGCGAACTATAAACAAAAAAAATGGGGTGGCTGTGGTGCAGTGGTTAATATCATCGACCGCCTAGCGGAAGGTCTATAGTTCAGATTCGTTTCGTAGCCAAGAAAAAGTAATTGCTATACGGGCAAAATGTATGCAACGTAGTTGTGAATGGAAAGTGACCAGACGTACTGCTGCAGGCATAAAACTCACAGTATATGGTCAACTGAAATTCATCCTCTGCGTATGCAATACTAAAGTGCTCGAACGAATTACTACGGACTATAACCAACTCGAAATTTGGTCAGCTCTCGTCCTATCTAGGACCACCACCCCTGAGAGTAACTGTGAATGAACATCAACGACCCAAACCACTGCACTCCGTTCAGGTTGTGTGTCTAAAAACACATCATAAGAGAATATAAAAAACTCTTGAACCTGCGCGAGTCTCTAAAAAACAAAAAACAAAAGGACAGGGGTATCGGTTCTGCACCTGGAATGTTAGGTCCCTTAACAGACCGAGTGCGACTGAACAGTTAGAAAAAGCCCTAAGCCCTAAGTACTCCAAGAAAGGCGATGGGAGAACAATCTACGCCATTTGTACGCGGATTTTCTGTTCGAGGTGGACTTAGGTAAAAAGTCCTAAACTTACGGCATTTAAGCGAATGCCTCATAACAATCCGCATCAAAGCTATCACCTTAATATGGGTTCAATCCCAACAAAAGAAAAAGACGACAGAGCCTGAGATAACTTGTATGACCTCCTAAATAGAACATATGCTCAGTGTCCCAGCTATGACACTAAGATTGTTCTAGGAGATTTCAACGCGAAACTGGGTAAGGAGGATAACCTACATGACACCACGTCCAAAAACGGATTCAAGGTAATAGACTTTGTGACGGGGCGTAATCTCCTAGTAGCTAGCACACGATTTCCATATCTCAATATCTATGTATAAGGGGAACCTGGCGGTCTCCTGATCAATTATCTGTTAATCAAATCGATCATATTGCGATCGACGAGATACATTCCTTAAACGTTTTGGATGTCTGAATTTTCCGAGGAGACAATGTGGACTCGGATCATTACCTTGTTGCGCCCAAGGTACGTATGCGGAGTCAAGTAGGACCATAAAAATTTGACGTTGGGAAGCTGTAATCGCAAGAAACCGTCCGTAACTTCGTCCACCGGGTCCCCCTTCAGCTCTCTCAGTAACCGATGGAAACTGCACAAACCGTAAAGCAACAATGGAGACGTTGTCAAAGCGCCAATAGGGTCCTCGCCTCTGATGTATTAGGTTTCCAGTCACCACCTAGGAGAAACCCTTGCTTTGATGACGAGTGCAGACAGGTACATGCAGAAAAACAGAATGCATACATGGCCAGGTTACATCGGCGTATGAGAGCTGCTCGTGAGCTCTATGAGCGGAAAGGGAGGAGCACGCGCTTTTTCGAAGGAAAAAGATGGAGCACGAGAAGCGCGCGATCGAGGAGATGGAGAGATGCTATCGCAGGACCGACGTTCGAGAGTTTTACCAAAGAGTAAAACGAACATGCCAAGGCTATAAAGAGCAGAAGCCTGTCGGGATGAACACGGAGACTTCCCTCGTTGTTAAATCACAGTCGATGCTGAGAATGCGGACAGACTATTTCTGCAGACTGTATAACGGCAAAGATGGGCCAGATGCCGCTGTCAGGTAGAACGCACCATTCACACTGGATGAACTTAGACTGAGACGAGGTTAAGATAGTGATATCAAAACTGGTCCAATAAAGCTTCTGGCGCAAACGGTCTGCTGAGCTCTCTCTTCAAGGCAGCTGGAAATGACTTGGTTAGGAGCATGCACCAGCTCATCTGTGAGATGTGGTCAGAGGAAAGCATGCCCGAGGAATGGAGTCTCAGCATCGTATGCCCGATCCATAAGAAAGGAGACCCCTCTGATTGCGCGAACTACAGAGGAATAAGTCTCCTTAACATCGCCTACAAGATTTCTCTGCCGTTTTGTGTGAACGCCTGAAGCCTTTTATAAATAAGCTGATAGGTCCTTATCAGTGCGGATTCCAGCCGGGTAAGTCCACTATCGACCAAATCTTCACACTACGGCATACGACAGCGTATTAAGAGACGAGCTATACAACGCCATAGAATCCCTGTCAAACACGTCAGACTATGCAGGAAGACTTTGAAGAATGCTCGGTGCTCCATCCCAATCGGTGAAGATCCTGACCGATCATTTTGATGTCAAAAAAGAATTTAGGCAGGGCGATGTGCTGTCGAGTGATCGTATTAGAAATGGTTGTGCCAACACAAGAGGCACCGTTTATTTCGAATCCTCACAACTCCTCGCATAAGCGGATGACATTGACATAATCGGGAGAACGCAGCGAGATGTCAATGAGGCGTTACCAAAAAAGGACGCTCACCACCGACGTCTTAGCCAGATATACGTTTGGGCTAGTTAAGGACTTCGTCTACCTTGGCTCCGCAGTGACCTGGGACAACGACATCAGTTCCGAAATCACTCAAATCAATCACAGAATCACTCTTGCCAATCGCTGTTTCTTTGGTCTCACGAGGCAATTGAGTTAAAGTAGAAACACAATGTGGCGTGCGCGCGCGCGTGCTTTTGACAGCATGAGTAGGAACAACGATATCTTATGAAGCAACACATAATGTTACCTCAACTTTTGCTCGACCTCATATCGTAAATATCGTAAAGTCGAGCAAAGCGCCGGAGTAGATCTACTCTCTACTCAAGGCGTGCGTTTGACAGATGTATTTCATTGTGTTGTTCGATTGTAGCAGAATAGTGTAACGTGTTCTGTCATGTAGTGTTCCGAGTTGTTCGCTTTCAACATGCATACATTTTCGTAGCTTATTATTGGATTTTTTGGATGCAAACTAATGATGATGGGTATTACAGAACTAAACGCATATTTTTTTATAAGCATATACCTTTGTTTGAGATGAAATTTTCTTATATTTATGTTTCAAATAAATAGAACAGAACACAAATCTACTCTTCTTTCTGCACTAAATTCTTATGAGTACATTTTGAGGAAACAGAACATAGTATTGTCATATTCCTAAGCTCTCTACGCGCAGCTGACTTGAAGCCAGATTGTGTGTTGCGAATTGTGGTTGCGTGCGTCTGACACATTATCCCGTAAATCGGTACAAAGCCGATCAAAAGCACGCGCGCGCGCACGCCACATTGTGTTTCTACCATAATAGAGCTCTCTCCCGAATGAAAAAGTTGACTCTATATAAGACCCTTGTCATCCCGGTCCTGTTGTACGGCGCAGAAGCATGGACACTATCAAAAGCGGATGAGGACGCCCTTGGTCGGTTTTCGAGCCTATAAGCGCAGACGGGGGATGGAGGAAAAGGTTAAACCACGAACTTTACGGGCTCTACAGCAACATGAATCTAGTCAGGTGTCTACGGATTCGACGCTTAAGATGGCTGGGCCATGTAGAGCGAACGGATATCACAGCCCCAGCCCGGAGAGTCTTTGAGTCCAACCCCGAGGGACGAAGAAACAGAAGACGGCCGCACTTGAGATGGTGCAGGATGATGGAAGGGGACCTCAGCCAACTGGGGTAGCGGCAATGGAAAAGGCTGGTAAAATATCGTGCTAGTTGGAGGGGCATGTTGGTTGAGGCCCAGGTTCACCCCAAATTGTAGCGCCCATTGAGAAGAGCACCGGAATCTCAGTGTTTTTTTTGTAGCGACTTTGTGTATTTTACATTTTTGTTAAGTTAGAAGTTTTAAGGCGATCCCCGCTAAAGAGAGGCGCAATTCAGATTGATTAATAGCATCAGCTGAAGAGATGTTCCATTAGCTCAATGAATCAAATGCAAGTTAGTGTACAAGACTATGAGCGAATAACCTCAGGAGATACTTGACCCATGGTCTTTGTCTGACTTCTCGTTGCTCATTTAAGGGATTCAGTCACGAGGAAATGATAAGAAAATATTCAACCCAACGGGTGATTTTTTTGCGATTAATTTCAAATTAGCGTTAATATATCAAAGGTGTTATTCCATAAGCTTATAACTCAACAAAGGTAGACGCTTTGCACTAAATAGCAAAACATGTTGGTATTAAGCGGACCTCTGCTGCATTTTACCTGCCTTTATCCATCTGCTATATGTATATTCGTACATCTAGCACTCTAAGCCATATTAGTCCTAAGTGCCCTTTGATCCTTAAACACATAAGGGCGCTCGTGTCAAATTAAATGCAAACGTTCAAGCCCATCTCACTAATGCGCTTATCCTAAAACTTTCCCTCTCACGCCCCTAACACACATTGTCCTGTGCTCTAAATGTCCTTACAGCATTTCGCCATTTTCGAATGCAGACGCAGGTAAGGGCGAAACAAAGCTTCAATTAAAAACAACACTTACCTGTTGCTGTCCGGTTGCAGCGAAATTAACTGGTCCATTGCGTCCGGCGGCGATTGGTGGTTCTTTCATTAGGCCTGTCGGATGTATTGGTGCACCCTTCCAATTCTCTGGAGTGGTGGGATGAAATTCCGGTGGGCCAAAAGGTGGAAAGCCAGCGCCTGGTCCCAATAGTGGTGGCTCTTTAAATTGACAATAAGTTGTTATGAGGCCAACTGTATTTTTTTTTTATTTTTTATTTGTAGTTGTGTACATGGTGAATTAATTGTGTAGACAGGTGGTATGTATAGATATTATTTTTGTTTTGGTTTTTTTTTTTTGGAAGGATTCGCATGCGTGCACAGGAAGATTCAATTCAGGAAAGTCAAACAAATGGATGTCAAAAAAGAAAAAAAGAAACGAAAAAACACTGAGTGTAAAAGGATTTAAATTGACAATGAATACGTAAAATGGAAAATAAAAATTAAAAAATAAAATTAAATATCTAAAAACAAGAGGGTTAGTTATATTGGTTTTAATAGGATACGGGTGTAGTGGTTAGTCGGTGGGAAGGAACCCCGAAACCAAGGATTACTGATCCCGGAGCAAGTTAGGCTTTATCGACGTTATTCTGCGACAGGTTAAAGGTTGAAAATAGGATTTAGGATTGATCGTTTTACATGGACCACTTCGCAGCATTTTAAGGGATAGAGAGATGGTAAAAGACTAACAAAGGCCTCCCAGGAGTAGCATCTGCAGACGGCCGCTGGTCGCCTAAAAAGAAGCGAGTAAGACCCTCTGCAGCCGAACACCAAACACCTATTAGCTAGGTCCTACTTCTATCAACTGGAAATTCCCTGAACATGGAAATTACTAACGGAAGAGGACGAGTGGCGATTGGCTAGGTTGGACTATGGTCCAGCAAACCGTAGCCGGAAACAACTACAAGCCTCGAATAAAGCGAACCGGATGAATGTTTACGGGCCTTCGACAATGATCTTCGACTCTGTACGAGGACTATTAGGTCCATAAACAGACACGTTCAGCCGAACAACTTGGAGACCCCCTAGACCGCTATAAAGCGGGCATAACCGCCATCCAGGAAATGGAATGACCGGGTATAAAGCGGATGAAAAACTCCGACATCTACTACGGCTACTGCTACAGGGAGAAAGGACAACGATTGTTCGGATGCGGATTTGTTATTCTAGGTGGACTTAGGCAAATAGTCCTAAGCACGGATGCCCCATACCGATCCGTATCAAGGCACATTTTTCTAACATCAGCGTATTCTGCGTCCACGCCCCTACGGAGGAAAAGGATGACTTCATCAAAATTAGTTCTCCGCTCTCCTAGATAGAACGTATGCTCAGTGTCCCAGCTATGACATCAAAATTGTACTAGGAGACTTAAATGCTTAGCTGGGTAAGGAAAGCATCTTTGTCCGAGTCATCGGCAAATACAGCCTATACGATACTACATCCGGGAACGGTACAGGCTGATTGATCTTGCTACGGGGCGAAATCTTCTTCTAGCCAGTATGCGCTTCTCACTCCTCGATATACACAAAAAGGCACCTGGCGTTCGCCAGATCAATTAATCACTAGCCAGATTAATTCAACCGCGATCGACGTCAGACACTCCTCCACTATTCTTAATGTGAGAACTTTCCGAGGAGCTACCATCGACTGGGACCAGTATCTTGTAGTAGCCAAGATGCGCCTACGATATCACGAACCCAATAGAGTAGAGTAAGAATACCAAGTTATGACGTCGCGTCGGTAAGCTACTATCGCCAGAAACCGCGCATGCTTTTACCGGTCGCGTCCCCCGTAAGCTCTCTCATACATCTCAACCATCCACGCTGTCAATAGAACAATAGTTGAACCTTTGCAAACAAGCCCTGAAAGGCACTGCATCGAAACACCTGGTTCGATGATTCACACAGCGAATCAGGAGGCATATAAAGCCTCGGTGCATAAAAGAACAAGAGCAGTTCGTGAGCTCTACGAGTCAAAAAGAAGGGAGGAGAATGAACTTCTCAGCAGATAGAAGAACAAGCACGAGAAGTGCTCGATTGAGAACTTGGAGAGGTGTAACTGCAGTTACGACGTTCGAAAGTTTTACCAACTGATAAAGCGAATATGCCAAGGTTATAAAGCCGCAACGGAAGCCTGTAGAGATGAGAACGAACACCTAGTAGTAGAATCGCAGTAGATGCTGAGAATATGGAAAAACCACTTCTGCAGGCGAAACCACTAACGGCGATGTTAGTCAATATGCCGCTGTCAGGCAGGATGATCCATTTCTTAACGACGAAGATCGTAGAGAATTCCGTCCCCCTGACCTCGACAAAGTTAAGATCGCCATATCGAAACTCAAGTCGAACAAAGCTGCTGGCGCAGACGCTCTGTCTGCTGAGCTCTTTAAGGCAGCTGGGAATGACCTGGTTAGGAGCATGCACCAGCTCATCTGTAAGATATGGTCAGAGGAAAGCATGCCCGAGGAATGGAGTCTTAGCATCGTATGCCCGATCCACAAGAAAGGAGAAGGTTTTTGACTGCGTCAACTATAGAAGAATAAGTCTGCTCAATATCGCCTACAAAAGCTTCTCTGCCGTTTTGCGTGAACGCCTGAAACCTTTTGCAAATAAGCTGATAAGTCCTTATCAGTGTGGCTTCAGGCCAGGGAAGTCCACCCTCGACCAAATCTTCACACTACGGAAGATCTTATTTCTCGACTTCAGGGCCACGGTCGATAGTGTAATTAGAGACGAGCTATACAACGCCATGTCTACCTTCGACATACCTGCTAAACTTGTCAGACTATGCAGGAAGACTTTGGAGAATGCTCGCTGCTCCATACGAATCGGTGAAAACCTGACCGATAGTTTTCATGTCAAAAAAGGATTTAGGCAGGGCGATGCGCGGTCGTGTAATTTCCTGAACATCATATTAGAAACGTCCCTTGACGACGATCATCAAAAAACGACGCTCATCACCGACGTCTTGGCCAGAACGTTTGTATTGGCAGATATATGTAAGTTTGGGGTAGTTACGGACTTCGTCTACCTTCGATCCGCAGAGACCTGGAACAACGACATCAGTTCCGAAATCAAACGCAGACACACTATTGGCAATCGTTGTTTCTTTGAGCTCAGGAGGCAATTGAGTAATAGCGTCCTCTCCCGAACGACAATGATGGGCGCTATCGAAAGCGGATCAGGAGGTCCTCGGTCGTTTCGAGAGATAGATTTTGCGTGTAATTTTTGGTCCTATAAACGCAGATGGTAGATGGAGGAATCATTCAAGCACGAGCTTTACGGGCTGTACAGCGACATGGGTCTAGTCAGGCGTCTACGGATTCTATGGCCTAGCCTAAGAGCGCTAGGCCATGTATAGCGAATGGACACAACAGCTCCAGCCCGAAGAGTCTTTGAATCCTACCGCAAAGACTCCGCACTTAAGATGACACTCACAGATGGAAGGGGACCTCAGCCTACTGGGTATGCGATAATGGAAAAAGGTCGTTCTAGTGCAGGCTCTTTCCGAACTGTAGCCACCGATATGGAGAAGAGAAAAAGGTTTTAGTAGTTGGCCCGTTTACCAAGAATTGTTCAAGCCTTTGATCAAAGTGACAAAACTATAGAAAAATGGAAGATGTAAAACGGAGCGATAGTAAAAAGGCAACTTGATGCCAACAACACGCGGTATTCTCGATCTAAGTACTGACCGCGCCCGACGCTGGTTGATTGCGGTTATCGGACGGGGAATAAATAGAAATGTAAGACCATTTCTTCTGATCCGGGAACATTAAGTGACACTAGACTAATAGACACAGAAGAGCCATACACCGCAGAGCAAGAATAACTGAAGAAAGCTTTTGAAAAAGTGTGCGATTCATTTTTCATCCCTCACATTTCTCTGCACATTTTTCCCCATTAGCTTTGCCTAAGAGCCAGATAAAAGATTACCTTGCACTTCACAAGCCCATTTATCCATACTGCATCGTTCACGGTAAAAAGGACACACCACTCAGCGTGCATTTTAATATCCTGTCATGTCCTTAAAACCTTCCCAAGTCCATTCTTTATCAAAACGAAATATATCACTTTGCTTTTCTCCGTTTCTTCTCCCGCCAAGAAGAAGGGGGAAATGAAATACGCTCCCACTCAACACCGGAAATACCGTCATCCACAGGCAAAGCACAATGGCCGTTCGGGATACACGGATACACGACTGCATTCGTTTTAATATAGATCAGTTAGATTCCATTATTTCTCTTACTCAGTTGTTTACCCTTTGTTTGGAGCTATTTTCTCCTTAACTGCCCTAACCCACAATTGCAGCGGTAGTACGCGGAACATCAAACAATAAACAATCAACAATCCACAAGTCCTTGTTGTTGACTTCGCGTGCAAATTGCCGGCACATTGCACAAACGGATAAAATCCGTCATAAACTCAACGGCAACTGTTTAGTTTCAATTAATTTTAATTTATTCGCGACATTTTGCTTTGGATTTCAGAACTATCCCCCTACGAGCCAAGCCACCGCCACACTACATTTACGTGGAGGCGGAAAACGTTTTGAATAATGCGGCCGGACATGCACACACGGTTACACCACCATGGCTACGCGAGTACAGCCAACGCGTTGTTCTTGATTCGAGCAAGTAATTAGAATTAACATCAAGCATTCTAAAGGAACACGGTGACGGTGGTATGCTTGTGTGCAGTGGTACCAGAGAGTATGGTGTTAACCCTGATGATCCTTCGTGGTACATTCATTTTCAGGGCAGTGGTGGTACGGCGTAGTTAGTGGTCTTTCCGGAAATGTTGTGTTAGCAGTTTTTCTCATTTCCCTTATTCTCCACTCAATCCACCCGCCCATGGGTACATACATATTTGAAGGACACTATCAAACAGGCAACTCTTTAGCTTGAAACAGTAGAAAGAGGAAAAAGAGAATGAACGAGGACATTTCACCCTTGGTTTCCGGATGACAAAGTGGAAACAATTTCGTTAAAATTCACTTTACCCACACCAGGCGCTCGAAGAAGGACTTGGTCGGTTCACGTAATCGTGGAGTCATGCTAAATCGAGCGACTGCCGCACGAACATGCAAATTTAAGCACTACACACACTATACAAGACCATATCGTACCGCAACACAAAAACTCCTTGGCAGATGTGCCGGAACCAGTGTTTCGATACAATCCTGTGCAAACAAGGTGACTGTGAGTATACTCCTTCTTCGGTGGATATTGAAATAATTGAGGACATTTTTCTCCGCACATACGAAGTGGTATTGGGTGTTAACATCATATTTCTTTTTGCTATTTCGAATTTATTCACTGAGCACATCTGATGGATACCATTCTATTTTTCAGCTACGTATCTATTCGTATTTCAATATGGATAAGTAGCAAGAGTGCGAGTTGTGATTTGTGTGGGTTAGAAGGGTCTAGGATCCTTTCAAAACGATGTGAGTGGATGGTGCGTATAGATGATTGTCTTCGTTGAGATCTGGATACAAAATCTCCTTCGTAGGACGAAGGGGGATAGACGAGATTCCATTATAATTAAATGAGAGGATTTTCCTAACCGGAATTCGTGAATGAGTTGAGATAAATAATTGAGAGCACCAGAGATTATCAAAATCCTTTTTGATGAGTACCTGTTTGTCATGATTTTTTTTTTCATCCTTGATCCTGAGATTATGAATACTTTACTGTTGTTCGGTGGACAAACATAAGCAGAGCCAAGAAAAGACGAAACGATTTGTTTCGTTAGAGCAAAGGCCCCACGCTACAGCCTTGTGGTACTACACTTTAAAATTTGAATGTTGCAAAGTTTCACTGGCAATCAACATACATATAGGAGTACGATTTACTTGCAATTTACAATGTTGTGTAGATATTTCAATAAGATATTTAAAGAATATTTTCCCTAATTATTTTTAAAAGAATGGGACTACACACTCACTTGAGTGGCATACCATATATCGCGGGTTTTTAATATGAAATGAGGAAGGACCAAAGAACAATCAAATGCGAGTTAGAAAATCTGACGTAATTACAAACAGAAAAAAAACTAACAAAACGGATTTATCGGGTAGCCCGAGAAGAATCCTTATTGTACCAGAAGAAAATCTTCCCTTTTCTCTATCGTCACTATGTCCGAATTCACAAAATTGAGCCAAAAGAAGGCGAAAGAAAAAAAAAATGATCTAAAGAGTAAAGGCCCTAGTAGGCTTAACTGAGGAATCCCATAGCAGAAAACCACGTCCAAGTGGATGTAAGAGGGTACTATCATTGAAGATGTTTTTTTACATCTTTAACGGTCATAAGCCGCAATCAAATGACATTGTCAACGCCTCTGCCGAACGAGTTTCATTTTGTCGTTAACCGAACCAATGGGAATATTGTTGAGGTTGAAAGCTTTCAATCGATCACTATGGCTCAAATGCAAGCATTGGAGTGGTGAATCTGCCATGTGACGCTTGAAAAATATATACTTGCGATATTTGCTCCAATAATGTGAAATTTTAAAGACCTCACTAATCGCGTCTTGCTAAATGGCATCAATACCAATTGGTCTTATCAGGCCGAACAATTCTCTCGAAAGATCTACTAACTCCGCGTTGTCTTCTAAAAAACGCAGTTTGGAAAACGTCAGAAGAGGAAACACTCAACCTTCTATTCAATAAGCATTTCCCAGGCTGCTCTGAATCGTAAGACTCAGTGCAAACGCGAGGAACTCAAATCTCCTCCGCGGTAGAGGGACAGTACGATCATATAATCTCTAGAGAGAAAATTACGTGGGCGTTAAAAACTTTCAAGCCCTTTAAATCGCCAGGGCTGGATGGAATGTACGCCCATCGAGCTTGCACAAACTATGGAGTGGATAATGCCATGGCTAGAAACTATCTTTAGAGGTTGCTTAGCTTGGCGACACATTCCAAAAAAAGTGGAAGGGCGCACGGGTATTCTTCATTACTAAGCCGGCGGAAACTCTCACCACTCTTCACACACACAGACCACCCTCCAAGGGTCTATCATCCTTTACATTAAAAATCCTGGAAAGGCTGATAGACCTACATATATGCCATAATTTTGATCCCTAATCCCTAAGGCACAGCACGCCTATTGTAGGGGTAGATCTATCGAAACAGCCTTGCATACATTAGTGAGGATAATCGATAGATCAATGCATCTTAAAGAATATACCTTAATAGCCTTTCCAGACATAGAGGGCGCTTTCAACAACGTCACTTCGAAAGCAATAATTGAAGGGCTAGAGAATCTAAAAGTGGAGAAAACTCTCACAGAGTTGATCAGCGAGTTCCTCTCAAAACGCAAAATCCACTCTAAATGGCGAAGCCAAGTAACCACTAGAGCGGTTACCAGCACAAGGGCTGGCATAAACATATGTGCATCACCGAGGCCCTAAGGTCCATGCCAACGGCAGCGCTTAACATGATGCTTCACCTTATACCACTCGATGTACTTGGCAAGCAAATTGCCACATATGTATACGGCAATAAGACTAAAAGCCAACTCCAAATGAACGAGCTATATCACTGGCCACTCCTCCATGCTGAACAACAGGATAACCATGGCAGAAAACTCGGAATACATAGAGCCTACCCCAGTCTTTGAGAAGCAATTCAAAACAACATACAGTTCCGGACAGACGGAACTGGTCCCGCCAAACGCAACCTCGCAGGAGCTGCGTGGACTTCTACACTGACGGGTTCAAAAACCAAAAACAGGGTGGGTAGTGAAGTATTCTGCAAACAATTGAACCTGAGTCAAGTCTAAAACTACCGGATCATTGCAGCGACTTTCAGGCGGAGTTGTTGGCAATAAAAGAGGCTCTGTCTTGGCTTGATTGGAAAATAATATTTACTACGGATATTCGAATTCTCACGGACAGTCAAGCAGCCTTGAAATCGCCGGAGTCCTATGCGTACACCTCAAAAACAGGCCCTGACTGTCGCCTATCTCGTAACGAGATGGCAGAACAGTTTAAGATAAAACTCCTTGGGTACCAGGATACAGTGACATCTCAGGCAACGAAGAGGCCGACACACTCGCCAGACAACGAACGACGCAATAATCAATCATGACATGCGAGAGAATACCTCTTGCAATCATTAACCTTAAACTCATAAATCTCGCCAGGCCTAAGACGAACCTGAGATGGGCCCAGGAGCATACCTGCCTCATCACCAGACAGATATGGCCTCGGTTCGATAGTCAACGGACTAGGAGAATAATCTCCCAAAAAAAGAACTGACATCTACAAAATCATTGGTGTCATCACCGGTCCCTGTCTCATTGGCATTCATGCGCAAAAACTAGGGCAAGTCCCGAATGATTTCTGCAGAAGCTGCCTAGACGAAGAGAAGGTCGAATCCCTTCATCACCTAATCTGCGCCTGCCCGGCTTTCTGCGCAATCAGGAAACGCTACTTAGGACCCTACTTCCTAAGCGACCTCTGCTACGCCTTCCTTCCGGGGTGGATTCGCATTTTCCATGCGCTCTACATGGCCTAGCCATGACCTTAATTTTTTAGAAAGCACTAATAGGGGGATAAACCCCCCTCGTAGCAGCACAAAGGGCCTCTCTGGCCTAAGTGTATTCTTCCCATTCTAGGAAGGCTACGAACCTACCTACCTATCAGGCCGAATGTTCATGGTAATTTTCTGAGGAAAATTATGAACTGAGGCTCTCCGGATACAAGGAATACGATGTTTGGGTTATATGGAAAGCATGAACGAAAATAGTTCGGATTTCGAAGGCTTCATTCACGCCGGATATGCTTCGTAACATGACGCATGTCCATCAGGCTAAGTGAAATTAATTCCATATTCGGAAAATGGATAAAATTCAGAAACATCTGGGACATATATAATATGCAAGATGAATTAGGCATAGGATTAAAGAGTGGAAGAGCAGGTGGGTAAAAATATTTATAGCAACGACGGTTGTCCTTTTTAGTATGAACAAAAGCTTGATTAGATCCATGCTGGTCCCAAAAAAAAAATATTGTGACAGAGTATGAAAAGGGGGCCTAAGTTGCTACGTCACATGACATCGTATGTATCAAATCCGCCATAGAAGAATAGAAAAGGTATGAAAAGTGTCATGAGTAACCACTTTTGTTTGCCCTGTGGTAAGACTACCACAAGCCCAGCAACCAGCGAAAGAAGCTCCTACAAAATCCCTCCATTTCAAGAGTACTCTTCAAATTGAAAACCACATAATCTCGTACAACTCAACTCGCGTCCTATCATTACTCAGCAAAGTACCGACGAAAAGCCTACGCCATCTTAGCATTTGTCGTTGTATCTCAGACGGCGGTGAAAAATACGAACAAACATTCAAGTCATGGTGGAAGAGATACCTAAACCCCAACGTCGTCGTGTGAATTATAAATCTTCAACAAAAAAGGAAAAATTTTTTTCCCCAGATCTTTCTCCATTTTCTGGTATTGAAAGTCAGTCTCAAAGGCAAAGTGGCTTCGCATCCACGAGGGAAATTTCACACCTGTCCTGAAGAATTCAAATGATTAACATTATCCTTCGAGGATACGACGGCGTATACGTACCGTAACCTGTCAAATGATGTTTTGTTAACCATTTCAAATGGCAATATTACAGCACACATATGTGTGAATGTATCCATAAGCCATGACAGTCAATGTGACGGGGGGGACGATAGAGACCTCGTGCCAAGGACACTCTAAACTATTTATCCACCTGTGAACTATTTTTGTTTTATTTTCTTTTGCTCTCATTTTTCGTCCCCTGCTCATCCGTGTGTTTAGTTTAGTTTCGCTTCGAATTACATTCAACGAGCGGCTGACGATACAGTAATGTGTCAGGCAAAAAACCAGCAAAACAGCAACCTAAATGAAGCCATTCACGGATGGGGTAGTAAGCTGGTTGACAGTAGGGCTCTGTGACTGATAGGAAAAGTCGGGGCGCGGAAGGTCACATGGATGGTGGTTTATGTTTGAAAAACCACTTATTACCATACCGCAAATATTTGGCCTGTGGATTAAGAGACCAAGCTCAGGTTGGTTGAATGCGCCGCTCCTAAACCTATATATACGAATATATATGTCCGGGTGAATGAGAATAGTGTTGTGAGCTTTGGTTCTGTTTTCACCCGGTATCGGTAGTGAATTTTTAAGGGTGAGCTGAATTGATTTGCATATGGTAATTGAGTAGGAAAGATTTGGGTATTTTAACACGAAAAATTGAGGTATGAAACGACGATCTTGTACTAAATTGTCTGTTAAATAACCTTATAATCAGGCATTTGGTCGAAAGGTTGTATTCGAGTGAATTTGAAGGTCGATTTCTGGGGAAATCCAGGAGGAACTGATTTTTCTTTGAATAATTTAAAGCATTTACGAAAAAGAAGGAGTACCGCAAGGTTGGCACTTGGGCTCCTTACTTTTTTCTAACAAACCGAGATCAAGGATCTGATATCCTCAAGAAACTAATTAAGTGGCTTCACTACGCCATCCTTTTTCGCTTTCAATTACTGAAGGATTAATTTCTCCCAGAACACCTTAACGTATACGTATTATTTCTTCCTTTTTTCTGTTTCCGGATTAGCTAAACAATATTAGGCTGGGCGAGGGGTCTTACGGAATAAATACTCGTACGGTTAATAACAAGACGCTTATCCTTAGCTAATCCCATTTGACTAAGTAGTCCACAAATCCCAGACCACTTACGGCTTGGTATACATTTTTCTGTTTTTTTTTTCTTTTCAAGGATATTCGAGAACGACGAATTTCTCACACCACCGAAGCCATAATTCATTTCTTTCATTAAGAAAACCAAATTTCATGCTGAAAAATAAACAGAAAATATTTCGCTGATGTGTTTATCCTTTAATACAATATTGGCTCATGCACGAGCGTTAATGGAGAGTGCCATTCCACCTAAGAGCGGCAATCATTTGAAAGGACTTTGCTTATGAATTTTAAGCAGCACCGACTTGGGATTAATGTAAGCATGGTTGCGACTTATATTTATTCATCAGCACTGACTCGTGATTGCAGAGGATGAAATGCGCAAAGCAAGGGACGAGGATCAGGATGTAGCAAAGGTTTTATTGGCATATGGATCAATGCCAGTTATGTCCTCAAAATCCTCGTCAATATTTAAAATCTCTTCGTAACTAGGGAGAATATGCAGTCCTATCTACATACCACGACATTCAGATACACACAATTTTGTTTGGTTATCCTTTTTTCTCCGGCGCTTATTCGTTGCTTTTGCCTACTTTTTCCACGACCGTGATATTGAATATGTAAGTGAGGCATTTTGCTTTGATGCCAAACTAATATCGAGGGGATACATACAAGCACGGATACGCATATACATATTCCCCTCAATTGTAGCTGCGGTCGGCCAGATGTGAGACCTTCTCGGATTACTTTTTTTGTATTTGTATCCGCCCCGAGGTTAAATATGTATCGATGTGCAAAAGCAAATGCTTATTTCGTTTTTTAATCAGCAACTAGCTAGTTTGGCTTTGAGGCATTAGAGCATGTACGTACGTATGATAGTACGAATACATTTTTGTACGGACAATTGTATGCAAATAGTTTGGATTTACTTTTGCACTCTTGGCTTTGGGTATATTTCATTGCTGACGGGGATTAAGTGTGAAATTCAATGATTGAGATGTGATTGTTGGTGCTCGGGTGGTTTATATGAAGTGGATCAACGAGTTCTGGGGATTAAAGGTGGCTGAGAATGGAAAGGCAGTAATTCCATTTTAGGTGATGGCATGATTTTATTTTCTGCAACAGCCTTTAGCTTTGCTGAATGCTAAAAATGTGAATAATTCAATTTTATTAATATACATAAACACATTTCTAGTTAATACTTTGAATTCAGCTCAGCTGAATGTTGACGCCTACATAAAATATTGGGGTGGTTTGGCAGTGACAAACAATTCTACCCAGCTGAATTTCATATTAATTGATTCAGCCAAACTTATTGAAAACAACGCTGAGTTCCGTCTACATAATTTGGAAGAATTTAAGTATATTATTAAGCTGAATTTGAAAAATAACAAACAATGCACTAGTTCGTAACCATTTTTACCTTTTGTAATACCATTGTGCAAATTCAGCAAAGCAGAATTTCATCTAATTTGGAGAAATTCAAGGAATTTAATAACCTGAATTCCAAAAATGACAAACAATGCACTAAGTTTGTAACTGTTTTTACCTTTTGTAACACCATTGTGTAAATTCAGCTCGGCTGAATACAGGTATCAGGCACTTCGCTGAACTGAACGGTATGTAATAATAGACACTATGCCTAATTAACTCCAAATCTTCTTTAAAGAGCAATATTCCACTAATTCAGCCACGTCGGAATATGAAATGAAAGCTAGTTAGTATGATCTGTCTAAAATGTTTAGTTAAAGAGGGTAGTACACAAAAGCAACATCGTGGCCATAACAAAAAATCAGCCTTTATAGTCGAGTGGCATGTGTACCTTAACGATATTCGGCTAAGCGATACAACAAGCCCTCATTAAAGTTGTTGTTCATGTAGCATTTCAGCTACATGCTCGTATTGTATTCCAAGGTCGTTTTTTCGGTATTCAGCTTAGCTGAATTATACCGGGATGATAACTTAATTTCATACTTCATTCATTTATATGAAAAGCGCATTTTCAGCTTAGCTGAATTATACCAAAACATTAAAATCACGCAATGTACATACATATAACCACTCAATAAACATTGTTTGCCCATATAAACCAAATCCACAAAGGCGTCCTGACAAATTGAAGTAATTTGACCAATCAGTAGAGGGCCCCCATCCCTAAGGCACTTACACCGAGTACCATTCACAATTCAACTAGTTGCTTAGTCGTTCTCATTTCTCTCCCGGGATTATTTTCAAACAAACTGCTGACCGCATTTGATATTCTCCGCAATCCATCTCAATCACGATTAATCAAAATCCTTCGCAGATACTTTAAATCCCATTCGAAGAGCGAAACGTAAAAAAAAAAACCGGAAAACGCAAAAAGGACAAGATAAGTCGAAGTGCCCAGCATGAAATTACTTTTCAGCCAGAGTAAACACAATTCGAACTTCTAATTACCGTCTGTTTGCTTTGCTCTCCTCCCCTATACATATTACCATCCCACTTTTGGGCCATCAATATTCATCTTTTTGATTCTGTTATCAAGCCTAAGAGAGCTGGGGGTATTGAATGATCTTAATCGGTCCAAAAGTAATTATGGCAATTCGTCATAATCAAAGAGCAGTGACCGCTTACGCCGGGGTTTCCTCTTCGCTGCGAGATAGACGCAATGACACCCGTCATGGAAAAATATTCGAAAAACCGATAGAAACTAAGGGAAGAAGAAAAACTATAAGGAAAAGGCTTGCAAGGACCTTCGACATGAATTACCCATGGTGCACTACTCAAGTCGTTTTCCGTTTACCCGGATGTTCGTAAGATCCATCATGCAACTCCCTACAGTGTATAGATGACACAGACGGAATGGGCTATAGAGACGGAAAAAAATGAAAAGACAAGTAGGAAAAGAAAGGAAGGATCAATATAAGATAATGAATTATTTCTATTCCAAGGACCTGCAGCCAACGAACGGAAATGAATGTAAACAGCATAGAACGGTAGAGTGGACACATGAGAGAAGGCCAAGTGGGGAAAACTGAAAGAAAGATAAAGTACGAAGAAGCGTGCGTTCGCAAGCCTGAACTGCAGTTAATGCAATGATAGTGGATGTACGGACAGAATACAGGACGAAACAGTGACTCAGTGAGATACGAGTGGTAGCAGTGGTCTTTAAGGGCGACGACGATTGCGAAATTAGAGCTGTCAACGGTTTTTTAATTAACTTGCTTTGTGTTGGAGCTTGTTGTGCTCTTGGTAGTGTTCGTAGTGTCGTTTTGTCCTTGCACAAGTCGGTACAAAGGAGGAGCGGTAATGCGGGTAGTTTTCCGTTTTCTATTTAATGTTATTGCCATCCCGTAATTAAAATGATTTATGTCACAGATTATGACGCAAGTCATGGTAGTGAGTTGATCCTTTGTTTTTATTTTTTTCAATTTTTCCCTCTGTCCTGTGTTCGGACAACAACGGGATGGAATGAATGGACATCCGGTTTGGTGGTGGGTGAGGTCGATCGGTCTTAGGGACGATGATGATAGAATCGTGCGGAGATATGGCAATTTCACATGACCCGAAACGGGTGGCAATGATGTGGTTATATGGGAGGTGATTATGCGACCAGCGTTCGGGTACAAGTAGTAACCTAGTGATGATGAGGCGAGGGCTGCTTGAGTCGTAAAATGTTTTACGTCGCACTCGTTATTGGCAAAAAAAAAGAGTTGGAGTAGATAGGAAGTTAACGAGCGAGTTTTAAAAACGGGACGTTGGATAGCAGTTTACAGAGGATCACGTGAACAATTTATAGCCCACTTCAAATTTGAATCTAGAAGGCGGAAGGTTTCGCACCATCAACCTACTAAACCTTGCTAAGTAAACTTGCTACAAAAAAAACATGTTAAGTAGCATCCCGAAAGTAACTTAACGCTCAGGTACCATACTTATAAAATGCTACACTGTTAGGATCAAGTGAGTGTTGTTAAACGCTCGCATTTGTTGCAGGATGTAATATCTTCCTGAAGCGAATGGGTATCATTTTCAGCTCTGTCACATGTAGTGATTCTAGACGAAGGTGTTCATTTCAAATAGTTTAAGGCGTTGTTAGAGCACCTTTAGATTGGATGGTACCGAGGTGGAACTCAAGAGTCTAGAAATCTTGAGACGTCAATGTACATGACACACTGGGAACTACAACCAACGTGAAATTCAGTCGAGTTCCTCTCGAATCCTAGCTGGGACAACCACCCCTGGAGAGTAGTCAACGAACATCAACGACCCAAACCGTCTGCACTCCGTGCAGGTTGTGTGATAATCATCATAAGAGTATGACTCTTGATACCTACATATGCGAACAATAAAAAAATAAAAAATAAAAAATGATACTCGTGTACTGTACAACCCACTTAAGAGGCAGAGAACCTGCATTCCTAATACGACTCATTATAATGCGACAAAAAACTGTGCGAATTAAAGCGAATCAGTTGATCGCTTTCAACCTGGCGAGATCCCTGTTTGAATGCCCGGGTCAAGTTGACATACGGCCTCCTCGCGGCGCCCTCTGGATGGCCTCTTCAACAACTCTTGGGAGGTGAACAAATGTATGCAGCGAATGTCAGTACCCTCTACACTTCCGGAGCTGCTCATAAACTGGAGAGAATGCTCACGCAGTATAAGGTGGATATTACTGCGGTCCAGGAAATACGCTGGATAGGGACGGTATGATGCGGAAGAAAAATTGCGACATTTGTTACAATTGTCACAAAAGACTGCACTTACTAGGATGCGGATTTGTTGTGGAAAAGCGGATAAGGTCATCGACTTTAAGCCCATAAATGATTGCCTGGCTGTGATCCGCATCAGAGGCAGATTTTATAACATCGGCCTTATATGTATGTGCACACGCCCCTACCGAAGAGGATGAAGACCCTATTATGGAGGACTTCTATGACCTCCTGGACAACGCCGACGGAGCATGTCCGGACTACGATGTTAAAATCGTACTCGGGGACTTCAACGCCAAAATCGGTAAGGAGAACACCCTTGGCGGAGTGATCGAAAAGCACAGCCTCCACGTGTATACAACAACAGATAATGGCTTCCGACTCACGGAGACTTTGCGACAGCTCGTAATGCGGTGATAAGTAGCACAAGATTCCCTCGTAAGCGAATCCACACAGCAACCTGGCGATCTCCGGACGGTCGAACCGCCAACCAAATCGACAATGTGCTCATTGACGGAAGGCACTCGCCAAACATCCTGGATGTGCGAACATTCAGAGGGGCAAATGTCGACTCTGACCACTTGCTCGTAGCAGCAAAATTCAGAATTCGACTGTCGAATGTCAGAAAGCTGCACCGGCCCACCAGGAGGATGTTCGACATTGGGCGCCTGAGTCTACAGGGAGCAGCTGAGCGAAAGACTCTACGGTATGCCTACGTCGAACACAAATGCTAACAATACGTGGCTGCATTGTCGCTCAGTCATTCAGGAAGTAGCCGATGCTACCTTAGGACACCTACCACCCCCGACAAGAAACCCATGGTATGATGGCAAGTGTGAGCAGAAAAAGGCAGCAACTGACGAGGCGTATCAAAAGGCGCTGCAGAGAAAAACCAGAGCAGCGCAAGAAAAGTACCGAGCCAGAAGAAGGGAGGAGAAAAAACTACTGCAACAAAAGAAAAGAATCTTCACAGCCTCCCAGCTCAAGGATATCGAGGAGTCCAGGGATAAGCATAAAACACGAGCATTTTACAAGAAAGCCAACGACCTTGCTTGCAGAAGGCTTCAAAAAGGGCACCCAGGCTCTTCGAAACTGTAGTGGTTGTATTTAAGCTCCATTTCCAGCAGCTGCTTAACGAGCATGACCAAGAGAGAGTGGCAGGGACCGAGGAAATCCCAACTCCAGCCGCTGAAGTAGTCCTCCCATCCAGCATCGAAGAAGTCGCAGGCTCAGATGGCTTGTCACTCCAAAGACCAAAGTCGTGCTTTACAAATCGCTCATACTGCCAGTCTTGCTGTACGGAGCCGAAAGCTGGACGATAAGCAGGACAGCGGAGCTGATTTTGGGTTTTTTCGAAAGAAAACTTCTGCGCGGGATATTTGGTCGTATCTGTGAGGAAGGTGTAAGGAGAAGAAGACACAACCGCGAACTCTACGAGCAGTACAAAGATGTGTATGTAGTTCGGAAGGCAAAGATCCGTCGACTACACTGGCTCGGCCATATCGAGCGCATGGACATCAACGCTCCAGCTAAGAGGTTCTTCGACTTCGAGCCTCCTGGTTCGAGAAGAAGGGGAAGACCGAACGTCCGGTATAAAGACCATGTAATCGCTGATGTAAGACATCTTGGTCTTGATAACTGGAAGCAGCGTGCCTGGGACCGCCAAGGATGAAAGGCAGCTATAGCTCTGTCTCAGATCCTCCATGGATCGCTGGCGTGATAAGTAAGTACATAAGTCAGTAATATTTGAAAGGCAAAATCAGTCTTATCTAAGATTACAACCTACTCTTGAATTTTTTAAGTATCGTAGCGGCTGGTAAGGGCTTTTGGTAACCTGCAAAGATTAGTTCTTTTTGGACTTATAGTGGAATTTTAGCAGCAACTCTATAGAGGCGCCAAAACGCAATAAAACCAAGGAAATGAGCAGAGGAAGGCGGATCAAGTATCGAATAATTACGAGAGATTTACAGGGTTACCTGCTTCAATCGTATATCACCAACCAACTCTTAAATCTCTCTCTGAGTAGCTCTTGTCTACTCAAATTTTCGTAATCGAAGTATTTTGCCACATTCAACACCATTCTCACATTCTGTGTATTTATCTCGTGACCACTCACTTCTACAAATGGACGACGGAAAAGCCCGCATAGCTATCATATTCGCACCACTTCCGGAACAGAGTCATTAACGAATCCAATCTATCAGCTCTGTCACAATAAACAACCGAATGCACTTAACACCCATCACACTCACAAGAAAGCCATCAATGAAAAGACACATTGCCATCGTCACCGCCATCAGAAACCACATCCTCATCAATTAAGACATAAAGAAAACGCCACTAGAACACTGCTCCGTCTCAATTGTCTCCAACAATGGCTTGCAATTAACACAAGTACCCTTGAAAGATCCATTACCACATCAAATCCATATCTAACACCTCCTCCCAGCATAGTGCCGAAAAACCTCACAAACAAAGTACCAGCCCTCCCTAAAAGCCCACTGACACTATTCACTTTTACGCCAACTGCCGTCGTTTAATTAACGCCACATGTAAAATACGCCCGCGTATCTCATGCGTTCCTCATTTCCAAGGCATCACCTGCTTTCATTCGACTATAAGAACCATCTTAGGAGCCGTTTATGCTCTCTAATGACTCAGCACGACTCCCATGAAAACAAAAACAAGTGATACGCGAGCACGGCAAAGTGCTCTCACCTATGGTCCCCCGAGCAATCTAATGGCAACTTGACATTCATGATTTACACACGTGTTCTTCCTAACCGGCGCTACGGTTTGTTTTAAAGCTCCGAACAAAGCCAGGCCGCTGAAGGATTTAAGGAAGGGTGGATCAAGTCAAGTGAACATCAACACTTGTGACGACGGAAAACGTTTTAACAAATAACTCGGTTTGTTTACCTAAACACTTTTGTAGCTCAAAAGCTCGTTTGATTTATCGAGGATTTACACTTCTGTGTATCTCAAAAATGAGGAGAAAAACCTCAATTAGTCTGATGGTAGAATTACTCGGCATTTCAGCGATGAGGCAACCACAACGGTCGAAAATAAACATAAACCGCACCTGGAATTTTTATGTTCAACTTATTCCCGGGCAATGCTTATTACCGTCATGGGCTGTTCTTCTTTACATCACCTTATGGGGCAACGGCTGCTTTGATTTTTATTTCCTACGAGTTCATACCTTCATACCATAAACCATCTCTCGTAGTCCGTACGAGGGCACTTGTGTACTAAATCGATAGTCGCGCACGATGGTGAAATGGAGGACAAAGCCAATATGTGTGGCGGAACGGCGGCAGTGCCAGGAAGGACATAAACATTTGTCTCCAAGGCATACATGTATTATATGTTGGTGTGCTATCAGCCCCCAGACGTCTCCGTGCAATATCAAAGCTTTGCCGGCAAAGCCATTAGGTCTGAAATATGTATGCAATCGTATAAATTACCCTTTGAGAAGCAGGAGACTCTGTTGCTCGCTTCAGCCACATGAACCAACTTACACGACTATGTATGACATACGTTGTATGTTGTAATGAGCGCAATCATTACTATCTGTTACCAGGACGATAACGACAATGACAACAACGTAGTCGGCCGCGCTTACAAATGTCCTAGCATTCATCCTCAGCCTGATTATCGGTGGTGAAAATTATTTTTCATACGATTTGTATGTCCATGTCATCGTTATCCTTATTCCTCTGTGGATTATTCTTATTTGTCGTTCTCATAAGCGTGTTGCGTACGATAGTGCACTTAAAAGGATAATGACGGACTTTTCCAATTGCTTACACAGCATTAGGAGTACAGGAGTACATGAGCAAACAGAGTACCCGACAACTCGGCAAACATTCTCGTTATGATGACTTGAATAAATGTCCGTGTACGTCAGGCAAATAGACAAGTCCCGAGGCGGAACTAAAAGCAACCACCTGTGTGTCAGTTGATTGAATGCGAGAGATCCTTTTCAAATTGAAATGGAAATTAGCAACAGATTCGTGTGCTTTTGCCGAGTCTAACAATACTCAACTCAACTCCTAAATAATGGTTATCCCACTATCAGTCTCCTCCCTCATCGTACTAGTACCTTTTTCTTTTGCTCGACATTGGAATGGAGTCGTCGGCTATCTGGTTCATATCGTTCTGCCGTAGACTAATGACTTTTCTGTCATTTTATACAACAAATCTCCGTTGTAAGTACAATGACACCATACTACCTACTTCGATGTATGGAACCTTTTTCTGACGTAATGACTGACAAAAATATGATTGATGTAGCCCATCATCGCTTACACACACGAGATCAAGGTATCCATGCATTCCTAGAACGGACGAGGTAGAAACAATTTTATTACGAAATCGAACTCGATGGTATCATTCCGGTCCGTATAGAGAAATCGCGTTCTTACTAAGCAAAAATGAAAACTTTTCCATTACGAACGAGGATAGCAACTCATTGCCAAAAGGTATTTTTGGTAAAAGATGAATGAATTCGTAATTTCGTAATTTGCACTCGAAATTGGTTTGTGCCTTTGAATAGTCAAACGGTTCATATTTAATTGGTTTCGATTGCATGTAGTTGGATTTTTTTCATTATTCATGCATGTATCGCGAGTGGAAGAATGCTTGTGCATCAGATGCTAATCACAATAACGAATTTCCGCTCTAGATTGCAGAAAATTTCAATTTCAGCGACCATGGAATTATGTAAGGTTCGTGACTTTGCTAAATGTGGAGAAAATTACTTAGTTACTTGGGTCGTGTGCAGACAAACAACTTACTTTGCCCTAATTGATCACGAATTGTAAACTGTGTTTATACAAATTACAAATTACCACAAAATGGTTTTTACATACATGTGTACATACGTTTGGCGTGTTAAAAGCTGGGATTCTTGAGAATGGCTCGAACAATTTGGATAAATTTTCTTTATTTACAGTTGGACGTGGAAAAGTCGGTTCAATACTCATACATATAATGCTGACCAATAACTTGTAACACTAAGTCAGCCAAATAGATATTATCGCTTTTCAAGGTTACAATGGGACTGCTACCTAACCGTGAATGGATCTTAACAAAACATATAAATTCAGCGAACAGGAACAGACGTTCCATGTGCGTAATTCATTCGGGAAATAGGCTTTTGAAGACTATCGTCACAGGCGGTCAATGAATAGTTAGAAAAATGTACATTATTGTGAATGGGCCCAGTGAATTCAGTTGGAATTGGATAGAAACAAGGGGAACTTAGACACTTGGGATAGGCTTCAAAGAGCTGTATAACCGTGAATGGACCTTAAGACAACATATAAAGCCATCGAACAGCAACAAAAGTTCCATGGGCGTAATAAATCAGAGAAAAAGGCTTTTGAAGGCTATCCTCACCGGCGGTCAATGAATAGTTAGAAATATGTTTATTATTGTGAATAGATACAAAAAAAAAAAAAACAAAAAAACGCCACACGTACAACTCAGTACGAAATGAGTTGCAATTGGTAGGAACAGGGGGAACTCACGATACAAGAAGCTAGAGTAGAAAAATGTTTATTTCCGTGAATCGGTAATGGTCATGGTTAGGAAGCTATGTGTATATTATGTTAGTTATTTGTCCAGGGGAGGAGGGAGCGAGCAACCAGGGCAAAAAAGTTTATCGCGTTTAACATGGCAAACGCCAGCTTCGATCTCTGTCCCTGCTCAATCCAAATTGACACACAGCCTCCGCGTATCTTCCCCTGGATAGCTATACTGGCACCCGCCAGGTAGTGAACTAATGTGCGCAGCGACCCGACCCCCTGCTTCTGGGGAGAGGAGCCTGCCCTCCAGGTTGGGGGTTGCACTTAGGGGTAACAACCCTATCGCGTAAAACATAAATTGGTTCAGAAACAAACAACAGCTTCGGATACGGACGGATTAAGTGTTGACGACTCCCACAAACGTCGAAAAGGAAACGAATTCCGGATCTGCACCTGGAACGTTAGGTCCAGTGCGATGGAATGGGCCAAGCAAAAAGCGGATGAGAAACTGTGATGTGTATACGAAAATAAACAACGCTTATTCGGATGCGGATTTGTTATTCGAGGCAGACTCATGTAAGCGAACGTCTCGTAACTATCCGCATCAAGGTCAATTTCGCCAATATAAGCTTAATACGTGTCCATGCCCCCACAGAGGAGAAAGATGACCAACACAAAGACGACTTCTATGATCTCCTAGGCAGAACATATGCGTAATGTCCCAGCTAAGCACAGCCTACACAACACCACGTCAGAAAACGGATTAAGGCTAGTGGACTTTATGGCGGGACATAATCTCTTAGTAGCAAGTATACGATTCCCACACCTCAACATTCATAAGGGGACCTGGCGGACTTTCGATCAACCGACAATCAATCAAATTGATCCCATTGCGATCAACGGCAGACACTCCTCCAGCATCCCAGATGTCCGAGGAGCCAACATCGACTCGGATCATTACCTTGTTGCAGCCAAGGTCCGGGTGCGAATTTCTCGAAGTCAATGGAGTCGAGTAAGAACACCAACATTTAACGTCGGAAACCTGCAATCGTAGGAGACCGCCAGGACTTTCGCTGATCAAGTCTTCCTCAAGCGTTGCCAGGACGCCATCAGAGAGGCTGCATTAATGACTAATGCAAACAGGCCCATGTAGAGAAACAGAATGCATGCATGGCTACACTGCATCGACGAACGAGAGCTGCCCGTGAGCTCTAAGAACAGAGAAGGAGAGAGGAGCATGCGCTTCTGAGAAGAAAAAAGAAGGAGCACGAGAAGCGTGAAATCGAGGAGATGAAGAGATGTTATTGCAGGAACGACGTTCGAAAGTTTTATCAAAAAGTAAAACGAACATGCCAAGGCTATAAAGCCAGAGCAGAAGCCTGCAGGAATGAGCACGGACAACTAATAGTGGAGTCACAGTCGATGCTGAGATTGTAGAAGGACTAATTCTTCGGACTGTATAATGGCGATGATAGTCAAAATGCCGCCGTCAGGCAGAACGAACCATTCACAATGGACGAAGACGAAAGAGAATCCGGTCCAGCGGACCTAGATGATGTTAAGATAGCGATATCGAAACCTAAGTCTTATAAAGCTGAACTGTTTAAAGCAGCTGGCGATGAGCTGGTTAGGAAGATGCACCAACTCATCTGCAAGATTTGGTCGGAAGAATGCAAGCCCGATTGATGGAATCTCAGCATCGTTTGCCTGGTCCATAAGAAAGGAGACCCCTATGACTGCGCCAATTACAGAGGTATAAGTACTGTGTTAGCGCCTGAAACCGTTCGTGGACAATCTGATAGGTTCCTACCAGTGTGGTTTCAGGCCAGGAAAATCCACGATAGACCAAATATTTACACTACGGCAGATCTTGGAGAAGACCCGTGAATTCCAGGTCGACACGCACCATCTTTTTGTCGACATTAAATCCGCATATGACACTGTTTATAGAGACGAGCTATACAGAGCCATGTCATGTTTTAACATTCCTGCCAAACTTGTCACGTTGTGCAGGATTATTATGAAGAATTCCCGCTGCTCCATTAAGTTCGGAGGTAAACTAACTTCGATGTTAAAAAAGGTTTTAGACAGGGTGACGCACTGTCATGTCATTTCTTTAACTTTATACTTGAAAAGAACGTGCGGAACTCTGCGGCCAATACAAGAGGTACGATGTACGTCAAGTGTGCACAATTGCTTGCCTACGCAGATGACATTGACGTTATCGGACGGACAAAGGATAAATGGGAACAAGACCAAATGTATGCTGTCATCAAAGAAAGACGAGCAAGACCGACTTCTTGGTCAGAACATCACCTTCGGCAGCTATATTTTTGAAGTAGTCAAGGACCTCTGACCATGGCTCGATAGTGACAAGCAGCACCGACACCAGCGCTGAGATAAAACGCAGAATAATTCTTGCCAACCGCTGCTTCTTCGGGCTCAAGAGGCAACTGAGTAGTAGTGCTCTCTCTCGAAAAACTAAGGTATCCCTCTGCAAAACCTTAATCATCTCGGTCCTCGTCTACGGCGCTGGGGCTTGAACGTTATTAAAAGCGGATGAAGAGGCTATTGGACGTTTCGGGAGAAAAATTCTGCGTGCAATCTTTGGTCCCATTTGTGTAAACAGAGAGTGGAGGAGGAGATTTAACCACGAACTGTACGGGCTGTACAGCGACATCGGCCTAGTTAGACGTCTTCGGATCCAACGTCTAAGATGGCTGGGCCATGTAGAGCGAATGGCCCGAAGAGCCTTCGCCACCAACCCTGAGGGACGACACAGCAGAGGATGACCGCATCTAAGGTGGCGCGCACAGGTGAAGAGGAACCTCAACCATCTGGAAGTGTGGCACTGGAAGCGGCTGGCCAAAGATCGTGACAGCTGGAGAGACTTGTTGGTTTAGGCCCTGGTTCACCCCGAACTGTAGCGCCTTTTAAGTAAGTAAGTAAGTAAGTAAGTAAGCCGTCCAGTTAGAATATTTATACCATAGGTATTTAGACCGTAATGATTGGCATGTTTTATAATTGTGAATCGGTCTTACGAACGATCTTTTTACCAGTTCAACGCAGAGCTTTATTCACCCCAAAACGTTGAGAAAAAAAATTAACATTTTTGTTATTTTTAATATTTGTGTTCTTACTGTGAATACACCTGAATATGGTGGTATGAAGTTATTAATTTTATAAACTGTTGCCATATCGAGTTAAGTTAGCTATGTCGATGGGCTGACGTAGCTATAGCGATTTTTTGCAATTGTGAATGGGTCACCTTTTTTGGAAAACCTAAACAAATTGCACTAAAACGCCAATTTGAATCGGTTTGGGATGGGGTTAGGAAGGAATAGGACGCAAGCGCGACGTTAGATATTTATTATTGTGAATGATGAATTAATCGATGCTTAAGGATCACAGGAGTTACAGAAAACAAACCTATTCAATCACCGTGAGGTATCCATAGTAAGCAACATTTTGGCTGACGTTTTCTTAGAGATTTTCTAACATTGATTGTGAATGGCACTCAAAATTAAACGTTACTGTGAATGGGTCAGTAACTACAATATTCCATGGCTATCATATATTGTACTGATGTATATGGAAATGGTTAGCGTATCTCTAAACCCGAGGTTTTGGGGTTCCTTTTTAGAGTTATTGGTCACATTCGGGTGTAGTTCACAATTGTTCCACATAATTTTTTTTTTCGTCGTGTCTTAACATACTTTCGGCTTTAATTGGAACATCATACGATATTCCGTGGACAATGAATATTGGTGGAAGCAGAAAATCCAAGTCTCTAATCCTCGTTGCCTCTTTATTAGTTCCGGATTTAAAAACAAAGAAGGAAAACCTTCCAATCGATAATGACTGACCTAAAACGGCCATCTCCGTCGTAGAGCCATCCAAGCGGGATGCATAGCTTTCACGTTCATCATAATTGCCCGAAATGGCCGTAAGGCAGAAAACTGGATGACAATGAGTACACTCATCTCCATTGGCCGACAATTTTTCCAATTTTCCATTTCAAATCCATCTCCTTACATGACTTATTTCCACTCTCCATCCTTTTTCATCTCAATCGTACCCCCACGCCCGCCTATATCCTTTGGGTGATTATCTGAATACTCATTAAATTTAGCACTCAAAGTCATAGCGCATGGAAAATTACCAAATCATTCTTGAATTTATGGATTCGCTGTGCATAATTGCACCAAACCGAGGCGACAAGTACACACGTAGAAAGAAGACATCAAGATTCATGGGGATGCAGACGAATCATACCGTATGGGATTCGTGCAAGATAAATAATTGTTAAGATACACATAAATCCCGAGGTGGTGTTGTGGTGGGTATTCCAAAAAAACCATAGTATTTTGTATATCATATCTTTCCGTCCAGATTTAGAGAGATGGGGCCGGCGAAAACGTGAAAACAGCGATGGGTAATTAGTGGCGACGCGCAAAGCGAGCATCTGACACAGACATATGAGCACACTAATTGCTGACATGCTTCTGAAACACTAAAATGCAAGCAATTGTACCATTAGATACATGCCTTCGTACCGAGCAACGAACGATGCTAATATTTCCTGTTGCGTCTTGCGATAAGGATCTACTAAAGCCCTTTCATCCCTTTCATCCATCATTGTATAGTTGAAGAATAGTTTGGCTAACAATGAATTCGGTCACAAGGGAATGTATCTTTCTATTCGCCACAAAATGCAGTGCGGCGAGTAATAAATAGAATTTATAATTATCCAACGACTAGCTAGCACCTATATCTGTTGCAATTGTACCGATCTGCATGACTAAAGGAACAACAATTCGATAAATTATTTTTATAACCATGAGAGAGAGAGTGCATTTGTGCAGCAAGACACCCTACCTTAACTGACCGCGCCATTCAGAGATATACAAAAATAGTGGATGGTCCAAGGGGGCAGTGGATGGCAAGGGCTGGTATGAATCTGGCAAATGTCATCAGTGTGAGGTAGTTGTTATATGTCAGTAGCCTGAGGTGTCTCTCCTCTGCTTAATGAGAGGAAATTTCCTCTTTTCCTGTTTGGGTGAGTGACGAGAGGCGATGTCCGATAGAGGAATCAACAAATTCGAGTGGACAGATTGGGAGTGCAACATGCCAATTCGAATAAGACTAAGGATGTTGAGGATCAGCGTGAGGTAGTGTTGATGACTTAGGACTCAGGTGACAATGTATTGTTGCGGACACGAACCGACGGTTGTGTTTGAATTTCGCTGTCAAAGTTTGGAATGCTCTGTGACTGCCAAAACGGTATGATGGTAACTTTCAGTGGAATGTCAATACCAGAGCATTCTCGAGACTTCTGAAGGGGAATGTCTGACGGGGAACATTCGAGAAATAGGACCGAGGACTATATAAGCGGGAACACTCGCTCTCGGGCGCACAGTATTCAGTATTCATTCGGTATTCAGTATCAGTGATTCAGTGATCAGTCGGTAATCCAGTGTGAAAGTAATCAATTGTCCACTAACAATTACCTAACAGATGTAGAGACAAAAGTTGCAATAAAGGTGAAGCGACCAGATAAATTTATCTGAGGTGGATAAACAAGCAAGGAATCGTAGTTTTTTGTATCTTGCCAAGTTCGCACAGATTCAAGAGCTTACACTCATATAAGGTTTATCACATAACCTGAACGGAGTGCAGTCGTTTGGATCGTAGATGTTCGTTCACTGCTCTCCAGGGGTGGTTGTCCTAGATTGGATTCGAGAGGAACCTACCGAATTTTCACGTTGGTTTTAGTTCTCAGCAACTATTCCATGCACTTTGGTGTTATATTAGAATTGCCCACACAGAGTATAAATTTGAAGTGACCACATACTGTGAGTGTTGTGCCTTCATCAGTATTTTTATCACTTCCCCATCACAATTTGTTGCACAAATTTTTCATATAGGAATGGTATTTCTTGATTATGGACAGACTTTGAACTCGGCCACTCCCAAGGGGAGTGGAAAAGAAGACCTAATAGTGAATTGTACGGGCTGTACAACGCCCAACGCCCAGCTCATGTAGAGCGCATGGAAACCACAGCTCCGGTCATCATTGTATCCCACCCGGAAGAGCGAAGCGGTCGAGGAGGGCCATATTTAAGGCAGCGCACACAAGTGCAAGAGGACCCCAACCAACTAGGCGTGCGGCACTGTAGACTGCTGGCAAAATACCGTGCCAGTTGGAGAGGTTCTTCAAAGGAACCCCAGGTTCGCCATGAACTGTAGCGCTTAAGAAGAAAAAGAAGAAGACAACCAGAAGATCCGGAATATTAAAAAATTTGGTCTAGGTGCGACCCGCAAGGCCCGCACGACTAACTTCCCAGTGGGAAAAATGAAAACCCCGGCCGCGAAAAGAGGGGTGTTATAAGTTTGTGGTGTCTGTGTGTCTATTTGTGGCATCCTAACTCCTGAACGAGTGGATCGATTATGATGCCTTTGTTTTTTTTTTTAAAGCCAACGTGATCGAAATGGTTCTTAGCTACAATTTGTGAAGATCAGTTAATGTGATTCAAGGTCATTGGCTCTTTTCGTTAGCTGCGGTAGGATTCTTAGACGAATAATGGGTAATGTATCGGTTCTCATCCGATCATCGCAATCAACCAACATCGGCTGCAGTCAGTACTTAGATGCGGAACAGCTTGGAAACATCTCGTGTTGTTGGCACCAAGCCGCCTATTTGCTGTCGCTCCATGTAACTCAGGATAAGAAAACGCACACTCATGTGCGCACATTAAACAATCTATTTCTCATAAGCTGCTCACATGCGTGTGCAATTTCGATTGCTGAAAGTTTCTAATTTAGACTTCCTAGACTCGGACTAAAATATTATAAAAATGTAAAATAAAAACAAAACGTTAAGGTGAAATGTTTCCATGTTTTATAATTCAGCAAACAACTTCCCAGCAGTAAATCAACTAATTTTAGCTCACGAACGCGAGTGTGTGCATTTATGGGAAATCACCCCATGTTCGTGAGCGAAAATAAAAATTCTCACAGCCAATTACTCATGTGCGCGTGCGTTTAATAATTGCTCGTTTGGTAATGCGCCCTCACTCACATATGTATCAGTTTTTGTCCGATCACCGCAATCAACCAGCGTCGGGCGCAGCTAGTACTTATTCGCTTCAACCTCAATGCTTACAAAGGCCTCATTGACGTCTCGCTGTGTCTGTCTCCAATAATGTCAATGTCGTCGGCGTACTCAAGCAATTGCGTAGACTTGAAATAAATCGTACCTCTTGTGTTGGCCAGCGACTCTTGCACGATCTTTTCTAGCTGAAAAAGTTGCATGACGGCGCGTCACCTTGTCTCGGTTTGTTCATTACCGACCTTGATGGAGCCGACCTTCATTGTCATCCTGCACAGTGGGACGAGTTTGGCAGGGATGTTAAAATTAGACATGGCTTTGTATAGCTCGTCTCTATACACGCTGTCATACGCGGCCTTGAAGTCGACGAAAAGGGGTGAGTGTCGGTTTGGTATTCCTGGGTCTTCTCCAAGCTCTGCCGTAGCGTAAATATTTGGTCTATTGTGGATTTAACTGGCCTGACAACACACTGATAAGAGCCGATTAGGTTATCCACAAACGGTTCACACAATACGGCCGAGAAGATCCTATATGCGATTTTAAGGAGACTTATTCCTCTGTAGTTGGCGCAGTTATAGGGGTCTCCTTTCTTATGGACCGGGCAAACGATGCTGAGATTCCACCATCGTCGGACATGCTTTCCTCCGACCACGAAACAATCCAGTGATCGAACCCTATTCTGGAGAATGAGTTTTCGTAACAGTTTCAACACAACTTTTCGTCATGTGTAACTTACAGCCTCTAGGCACCAAAGCACTTAAGAAAGCGTTGGCATGTTCTTCAAAAACAATAATTTACAATTAAACTCACATTCAAGGCGCCGTCCTTGAACATAGAAGTGAACAAAAACGAAATCAACTAAAAGCTTTTCGCGAAGGTCTTTCCCCCCCCTTCCAACTGGTATCCATACCAGCGTAGCAATTGGTACGTCAATACGCTTTCGGCACCTTCTTTCCCAGTGCGTGGGGTCCACGCATTGCTTCTGACAACTGATTGACAACCGACGTCGTTAGGCGTTCTTCTATCACCAATTCATAATGCGTCTCAAAATCGTGCCCTATTTCCCTGCTCTTACAACATATCCTCTCACGTGTTTCTAATTACACACAAAATTCCAGAGAATTTACGTCAAATCCACTTAATAACTGAACGACGTCAGTTCATATTTCTGTATTTGCCTTGGAACTTCCAAGTCGAAATACAAGTGTCGAATAATGAAATATTCATCTCGACAGCCCACCATACATGATAGAGATGTTCTCTGCCTCAGACTGTAATGCATTTGGCGACTTGGCGACTTTGTTGCGAGTTTCTACACACGATCGAATTCTCGTTTAATTTGTCATCCCGTGAGCTGGTTGCTTGTATCTGCTGTTTTCTCGCCAAATACATGTCAATCAACTGTCAGGGCATAGAGCAAAACAATCTGAAATATGCAGAAGACAAATGTATACATCGATGGACGAGCCAAGATAAACCACAGTAGTGAGGGAAGAACTCTCGACACTTCCGTGACGACGTCGCCTCACGTCCACTTTCACTGGGTGACATTGATGTGTTTGCTAACCACAAAATGCCCAAAGAGCGAAACGGAAAATCTAATGTCTTCCTATCCCGAACATTGGCATCAAGGCAATTAGAAGGAGTCCAAGATGAACATACAACATACCCCCGGACAGACTGGGTCTAGATCGCATCTGGAATCGTTTGCAACTTGTTTCATTTCACATTTCATGTTACCACAAAACTAGTCCAATACGGATTACTATAGAACTCGAAATTAATTATTCATCTTCTCCAGATGGCCAGATAAAAATCATAAAATGCTAAAACCTCGGATCGATTTGGATCATTTAAAAATGCTAATTGATGATTTGGACGATGATTTACTTCTTGAACCCATTAAAAGGGGCGCAAGAGTTCAGTGAATTGCTGGCAATCACCACCATCACTTTCTGGATTACATGCTTGCTTGGATGATGGTTGAATAACTCGGCGATTCATCGTCAATCACTCAGTTCTGAGTCATTTCTTCTGCACAGTATACTACGTCTGTGTATCCCCATATAACGATTGCGAATCGGGCTATTTGAGGGTGTTTTACGTCTTCTTCAGACTTTTATCTTGACCTAGATACTGAGTAGGTTAGTGATGAGATATTGGTATTTGCTTTGTGGCATTCGTTTATCGTGAAGTGGCAGTGGTACTCATCTTTTGTTGATTACGCGCTCTTTTGATCGATAGGAAGATAAAATGAATTGATAACAGCTGAAGAATGTAATGATAGTATGCAAGCGACACACTAAAGTTAATTTATTGCTTACGAATACAGATCTCGAAGCTTGAGGATAATTTTAGTTTAATTTCACGAAAATCGGACAGTCGAATGTAATTTGCATTTATTTTTCATTGCCATATATTCAAGTATCAAAAAGAACGCTTTCCTTGCTCTACAAGACAAGAAGTTCTTCATGTAACCTTTGCATCACAGGACATTGTCGATAAAACGAGGATATGAAAAGTCTTCAAAGAACATTTGTTCTCGGATCATCGATACATTCAATTCAAACTAGCCAGTCACGCCATTGCCCAAGTTCCTTCTAGGAACTATGTACAAGGAAACTGACTGGCATAAATACAGAATCCACGTTGAGCTCGACTTAGGGGCCGAGCATCCTACCTATCCGCGTAGCTCTGCGGAATTAGACACCTTGTGAACTGAGATGAACTTTGGACAGAGCACTCTCCAAATCTTGTGCGATCACCATACCCAGAGGAAAACCCAAACACACTTGGTGGAGTAAAGAGATAGTCTACCTTAAGTTGATCTCAAATTGCTGGTAGAAGTTTTGGACACATTGCAGCCAAACTGTATTGTCCGAAATGTATCAACAAATTAGGCAACGAAGAAACCAAGAAGGCAATCCCTGGTCGGGAGCCAGTTTTGTTTTATTTGTAGGTCTAACCCCGTTTTTATTAACTTCCATTCCATTTGCAGTCGAATTTGCTGATATATTTGGAATTTCTTAATTTGTGTACAGATTTAAGAGCACGAAGTCGTCCACATCCTAATAGTAACAAAAGACAGCAAACACCGCATTTTCTAGTCTTAAATATAAATCTTGCGGAAAATAACAATATAGAGCAACAACCTCGCTGAAATAGAGCAACCTCGCTGAAAGTGAACAACGTTCACTTGTCGCGATACTAAAAGAAAGCTTCCAGGCTCTTCTAACGAATCCATTTTGCTGCATCCTTGAGCTGTTTTCACACTTCGACAAATCCTGGAAAAGACCAACGAGTTTCGAATCGATACACACCATCTTTTCATCGATTTCAAAGCCGCATACGACAGCATTCATCGTGAAGCACTGTTTGGGGCGATGGCTGAATTCGGGATCCCGGTAAAACTGATCCAGTTGTGTCGCGCCACGCTAAGAAATACGCGATGCACCGTGCAACTCGGTTCTAGGACCTCGGAACCATTCGAAACATGCATCGGATTTCGGCAAGGAGATACGCTGTCATGTGACTTCTTCAACCTGGTGCTAGAGCAGATAGTGCGACGCACAGGCGTCAACAGGGAAGGCACTATCTTCTACAAGTCAATTCAGCTGCTAAGATACGCGGATGATATCGACATCATCGCGTGTTCTCGCCGTGGCATTGTGGAAGCATTCACGGCGATTGAAGAACAGGCGAAACGAATTGGTCTTAAGATCAATGAGGACAAAACGAAATACATGCTGTCAAGCATAAACCAATCCATCGCTCACCACCTGGGACAAAATGTAACAATTGACAGCTACAATTTCGAGGTAGTTAAGGAGTTTGTCTACCTCGGGGCAAATGTAAATTCCACAAATGACACCACAGTGGAGATCTGGCAAAGAATCGCCCTTGGCAACCGCTGCTACTTCGGCTTGTCCAAACAACTGGGGTCAAAACTCCTCACTCGAAAGACCAAAGTCATGCTTTACAAAACGCTCATTCTGCCAGTCTTGCTGTACGGAGCCGAAAGCTGGACGATAAGCAGGACAGCGGAGCTGATTTTGGGTTCTTTCGAAAGAAAAATTCTGCGCCGGTTATTTGGTCCTGTCTGTGAGGAAGATGAATGGAGAAGAAGACACAACCGCGAACTCTACGAGTTGTACCAATATGTGGATGTAGTCCGGAAGGCAATGATCCGTCGACTACACTGGCTCGGCCACATCGAGCGCATGGACATCAACGCTCCAGCTAGGAGGGTCTTCGACTCCGAGCCTCCTGGTTCGAGGAGAAGAGGAAGACCGAACCTCCGGTATAAAGACCAAGTTTTCGCGGATGCAAGACAACAAGACCTCCAAGAATGGGAAGCAGCTATAGCTCAGGCTCAGATCCTCCATGGATCGCAGGCCTGATAAGTAAGTAAGTTGAGCTGTCGTCGTTTGAATTCTAACTCGAATCAGACAACTTCTTGTTTATGTTTTTGTTTATCGCCTTGCTTTCATTTTAATTGTGCAGAAACTGCACACTCTTTTGCCATCCTTTCCACTAAAGCATTTTGTGAGTTCATTTCCTTAATTCTATTTTCCCATCACTATCGCGACACCTACCAAATCCCATCATCACACGCGTTTTGATGTGGAACAACATTTGATTGTACGTACACAAGTTTACAAACACGACAGTGACATGTAGGAGAAAAGTGAGAGGCAGTAAAGGTCCTCGACGAATGAGGTTGACGATGACAAACGCTGTAGCAGGAGTAGTTCTATTTTATTAGCGGCAAGGATTCGAAATTAGATTAACTACTCAGAGGTTGATTAAGGCAAAGGATAACATCACGCCCGTTAAATGCCACTAATGACCTGACGTGAGTAAATATTTACACTTCACGACTTATTTGTGCCTTTGATTGCGACAAACTCACTCAAGTGTGTTGGGTACCACGCCACATTTAGGCGGTAAGCTGCTTAACGGTGTAAGGAAATTCCATCCCCCCACGACATGTACACAATAGTCCCACATTCGACTGACAGCAATAAAATTATGAATATTCCCATAAAAGCGATGCACAATTCAACATCCTTCCCGATTCGACGGTGACCATAAATCCATTTTAATTACCATCAACCGATGATTCGTTTTACCGCGATTTACATCGCAACCAAGAAACCACACGAACGTTTTCCAACAACGACCACCACCGCAATGCTATGTGAAAAAAACACTCAAAAATCCATTAAATTTCTTCGTAAACTTTTCGAATCTCTACGATCGAAATACGAACAATTTTTTTGGCGGGAAAAGTCATGGTCGATCGACACGGCCACTGTTGCTGCTGACGTCTCCACCTGCTCTGGCGGAAAAACAAAATTTGGGAAAAGATGAAAAACGTGTTCCTTCCAGCGTATAAAGGCTTGGATACAGAAAAATACTGCGAGTAATTGTGGAAAATGTTTACGGTGAAAACCGTAAAAACGAACAATTTCTGTTTTCTGGTTGTTGGGCGCTCTTTTTCGAATGTTTTCAGTTTTCGTTTCACTGTTGCGTAGATACGGGTAGATGTGTACAAAGATGCGGATTGGTAAAACGTACGTTTATAGTTGCATTAACGAGTGACTGGTGACACTCATTGAATTTCTAATAGCAACCAGTTGAGGGTGTGATATATGTCTGAGCAATTTATCGAAAATGAAGCACGTGGTAGGTACCTAACTCGGTGATTTTTTTGGAGTTTGGTTTTACAGTGTCCAATTTTTAACAGCATGCACCAGATCATCTGCAGAATTTGGGAAGATGAAAGCATGCCCGACGACTGGAATGCCAGCTCTATATGTCCCATCCACAAAAAAGGCGATCCTACCTCTTGCAAGAACTATAGAGGTATATGCCTGCTCAATGTCGCATACAAGATCCTGTCCAGCGTATTGTGTGAACGTCTAATGCCATTCTGCACCGCACTAATCGGCAGCTACCAGTGCGGCTTCCGGCCCGGCAAATCAACTATAGACCAAATTTTCACACTTCGACAAATCCTGGAAAAGACCAACGAGTTTCGAATCGCTACACACCATCTTTTCATCGATTTCAAAGCCGCATACGACAGCATTCATCGTGAAGATCTGTTTGGTGCGATGGCCGAATTCGGGATCCCGGTAAAACTGATCCAGTTGTGTCGCGCCACGCTAAAAAACACGCGATGCACCGTGCAACTCGGTTCTAGGACTTCGGAATCGTTTGAAACCTGCGCCGGATTTCGGCAAGGAGATGCGCTGTCATGTGACTTCTTCAACCTGGTGCTGGAGCAGACAGTGCGGCGGGCAGGCGTCAACAGGGAAGGCACTATCTTCTACAAGTCCGTTCAGCTGCTAGGATACGCCGATGATATCGACATTATCGCGTGTTCTCGCCGTAATATTGCGGAAGCATTCACGGCGATTGAGGAACAGGCGCAACGAGTCGGTCCTAAGGTCAATGAGAACAAAACGAAGTACATGCTGTCAAGCAAAAACCAATCCGTCGCTCACCACCAGGGACAAAATATAACAATTGACAGCTAAAATTTCGATCTAGTTAAGGAGTTTGTCATAGAATTACCCTTGGCAACCGCAGCTACTTCGGCTTGACCAAACAACTGGGTTCAAAACTCCTCACTCGAAAGACCAAAGTCATGCTTTGCAAAACGCTCATACTGTCAGTCTTGCTGTACGAAGCCAAAAGCTGGCTTCTTTCGAAAGAAAAATTCTGCGCCGGATATTTGGTCCTGTCTGTGAGGATGGTGAATGGAGAAGAAGACACAATCGCGAACTCTACGAGCTGTGCCAAGATGTGGATGTAGTCCGGAAGGCAATGATCCGTCGACTACACTGGCTCGGCCACATCGAGCGCTTGGACATCAACGCTCCAGCTAGGAGGGTCTTCGACTCCGAGCCTCCTGATTCGAGAAGAAGAGGAAGACCGAACCTCCGGTTTAAAGGCCAAGTAATCGCGGATGTAAAACATCTTGGTCTTGACAACTGGAAGCAACGTGCCCGGGACCGTCAAGGATGGAAGGCAGCTATAGCTCAGGTTCAGATCCTCCATGGATCGCTGGCCTGATAAGTAAGTAAGTAATTTTTGACAGCCTTCGTGCGATTTGTGATATGTATGTATCAAAGTCGGGTGGACTCAGCTAGCAATCCCATTTTATCTTGAAAAGACTTGTGTCCGAACAATACTTACAAATAATTTTTGTTTTTTTTTTATCAAACCAACACATAGTCGTTATAGTCCACCTACTGAACAAGGAATTAAATTCGAGATTGTACGCCTTGACCCTTTTAGATAATTTTTTCTTGGGACACGTCCAATTGTTCGTCAATGCCGATAAGCCGGCGTCAATAGCAAGCGTTATAAGAAAACGTTAGCGATATATCAGCCAATACACTGGGAAAAGTGACTTCAAACTTGAGTCACTTTCCGTATAGAACATTTAATAAGTTTATGGCAGTCATGGATTAATCAACTCAGATACAAATTGTATAAGTTAAGAACGTAATTATAGTATTGATCACACGACAGCTGACATTTGCTTAGTTTATTGCTTACGAATACAGATCTCGAAGCTTGAAATTAACTTCTTTTCACGAAAATCGGACAGTCGAATGTAATTTGCATTCATTTTTCATTGCCATATATTCAGGAATCTGGAAGAAGTTACGATTCAGGGGCTGCGAATAGATGTCATTAACTTAACCGAGATAGTTGCATATTTCCGAAGAGCATCATTCAAATAGAATGCTTTTCTTGCTCCTCAAGACCAGAAGTTCTAGATAAAATGAGGGAATGAAAAGTATTCAAAGACCACTACTTCTCTGATCATCGATTTGACAAAGTTTGGCATGAAGCCCTTTTGTCGAAAATGCGTGCTTTTGGGATCGATGAGTCTCTCCTTCAATGGATTAGAAGCTACCTTTCGAGTCGTTCAATTCAAGTTGTTTTGAACGGGTTCAAGTCTGATACTCACTTTGTAAATGCTGGTGTACCCCAGGGCTCCGTTTTATCTCCGACACTCTTCCTTATTTTTATAAATGATCTCTTGTCTGTTACTTCTAATCCAATTCACCCCTTCGCTGACGAGAGTACAATATGCGGTTTCCGAATAATCTCGGATGAAGCAGCCTGTGTCATAGCGGGTCCCCATCGACATCCTAGTCAATAAGATGTAGGGTTTACCTTAGGCGAACCACAGACCACAGAAAGTGTTATCTGGAGAATAAAAGCTGATAGCATTATGGCAGGCCAGGTGGGACAGCACGACAAAAGGCCGATGGACCTTCAGGTTGGTTCTTACGATCGAGGTTTGGGGAAAAAGAGCACACGGGGATTACAATTACCACCTTATGCAATTTCTGTCACGGCGGTTATCGAAAATATCTCCACAGATTTGGATACGTTAGCTCGCCCTTCTGCCAGAATGTCCAGAGGATGAAGAAAAGGCGGAGCACGTCTGCAGCTGAGACGCTTTGCAGAGGCAAGAGTAGACCTGCCGATCCCAGAGCTTCTAGTGAGCCATATAATAAACTCAGAGGACTACTAGTTGAAGATCTGCTCATTTATAACGAGCGTGCAAATCGAGTTGAAACGGGAGTCTTGGAGCACATGGCATAAGTTGCTAATCAGCCCCGCGAAGTATTGCCTAACGACAGTCCCGCGGAGAGAGTGGTTGATGAGCGCAGGGTATGGTTTAGTATTCGGGTTTACCAATCGTACATATCCGTAGCCCGGGCTTTAGGCATCGTATGAAGATTACACATCCTTTTGCATAAAAGCTAATATCAGATCTCCTAATAGAGGATATCTGTAGGGAAGCTTTGGCAAGGGCCTTTCTCAGACGAGCCGCATCCGTAGAGGATTTAATAGAGCCACAGAAGCTTTTTTGTACATTTTTTGCTATTTTCTTGTGTTTTCTCGACAGTTAAATGTCAAACGTTTAAAAAATCACACCATAAACCCTATTCAGGTAACAGTTAGGGGTAGAAAAAGTGAACAATTCATCCAAGTAGCAGAAGTTATATTTAAAAAAAACAAAGACGAGAGCATTATTATCACAAAAAAGAATATTACATAACAGATACCATGCCCCAGCAAATGTAGATTTAAGTATTCAAGTTAAAATAAAGACCTCATCCAACGTCCACTTTGCCCTACCTCAACTGTCCCACCAAGCAATCGAGAACAATCACCAATTACAAACGTTTTAAGTGCACCACAAGCAGAATGATTCAAATTAGAGGCAAAGTGACCGAGATGCGATGAGATACAAAAACGCAAATTCCCATTCAAATAGAAATGAATGAACTAAATCAAGAAAAAATGTTCCGATTGCTATTTTAATTGATTTCCAATTGAACGATGGGGTGGCATGAGTAGGTAGTCCCGGCCTGCGGTTTACTATGCACACAGTACTCGACTGGTGCACTCCACTCTTCGGTAGACGGGAGAGTTGTGCGCGGCAAACGTTCTAACTGCAATTAAACGTCATATTAATAAATTTTCCCTCTTCATTCAGACGCCGACATTGGTCGGATGCAATTCAAACTGACAGTTAAAAGTGCTGGAAACTGTGTAATTCATGTGGGGAAGGATGTGCATCGACTCGGTTGTCGATTATAGACAACTACGACGAGTAAAAACAACTAAAAGCAAAATCGATGTAGACTATACACTACATCTACGAGTACGTGTAGGTGCATCTGAATCGAAGATGTCGGGTGCTGATGCAGGGATTTAGATATTTTTAGAAATACTCTCGAACGAGTGAAAAAATATTTGATGGAAAAGTGATGTTTATGCACTTAGAAGTGACAGAATTCTTTTTTGCTAGTTTTGCTTACTTTGCCATTGAATTTCCTTCGTTTTGATTCATTCCATATGGCATCATGGGAGGAAGGGTATGAGAAATGCATTGAGACAGGAGATATTTACGAGTATTTCTGATTTACATTCAAAAGAGGTTACTCCTGCAATGTCCCCGGATTTTGATTGACACTCGGTTAATAGGTTCGCAAATACTTGTTGGGTACAAGGACATTTAATCGATAGACACGTAATCCGGTGACAAGACAACACTTGAGTTGTATAATCAGCGGAATCGTGGCAGAGTACAGCTGATGACAGATTCCAATTAACGCGTGATTCGCAATTACTCTCTCGTTTTTGCCTTTTGTTAGTGTCTTTTGCCTGTGGACTCAATTGCTGAAGGTCGAGTGGAACCAGTTATGACTAGTGTATCTTTAGCAATGATTTCTAAAGTGTTGGATTTTAAAAGATTATTTTTACAGCTCACTGTACGCTAATGTCTTGTTTTCACAGCTCCGTCTAAGTAACATAGTTATGTGCACCATAAATAGTGACATTAACATCTGAAACAGTCTTGCTTCCCTTATTCAACAACTTCATAAAACCCGAATGTTTTAGAAAACTGTACGTCATTTGATAAAAAAGAGGGCAATTTATATGGCCTCTACTGTAAATGGAGAGCATGGGCTCGGGCATACTGGGTAAAGTTGTTGATTGCTCTCAACCTGGCGAGATGCTAGCAATCATCCCTGTTTCAATGCCTGGGTCAAGTTGTCATAGAGCCTTCTCGGGGCGCCCTCTGGATAGCCTCTACAACAGCCGTATGCAGCTATTACCCTAAGCAAGAGGGTGCTACATAAAATACCCTGACCAGATTGGCGGTTGTGCAGTAGGCCAACAAACCTCCCATGTAAACAACAAGACAATTTATGAAAGAGCAAAACGCCTCAGATACACTGGGTGATACTAGAAGACGAAATACCACGAATAAACTGGAAATAATCCATCCGCATCAAAGGCAGATTTTACAACATCAGCTTGATATGTGCACACATCCCTACCGAAGAGGCTAACAACCCCATAAAAAAGGACTTCTATGATCTCATAGACAACGACTATGAAGCTTGTCCAGAGTATGATGTTAAAATTGTACTCATGGACTTCAATGCGAAAATTGTAAAATTGTCCTTTGGAGGAGTGATCGGAAAGCACAGCCTCCACGATATAACAACGGATAATGGCTTCCGAGTCACGGATTTTGCGACAGTTCGTAATGCAGTGATACGTAGCACAAGATTTTCCGCAAGCGAATCCACACATCAACCTGGCGATCTCCGGACGGTCGAACCCCTAACCAAATCGACCATGTGCTTGCCGACGCAAGACACTCGTCAAATATCCCGGATGTATAAAATATTCGTGGGGGACAAACTTCGACTCCGACCATTTCCTCGTAGCAGCAGGATTCAGAGCTCGACCGTCCAAAGTCAGAAAGCTGCACCAATTGTACCAAACTGAACGCTTAAGCACAACAGAGGTTACCAAAGTTTACAGTGCCGGTATGCCTCCGGTATGCCACAAATGTCAACAATATGCGGCTGCATTGCCGCTTAGCCATTCAGGAAGTAGCCGAGCTCACTTAAGGCTAGCTACCAGCCCCGACAAGAAAACCCGTGGTATGAAGGCGAGTGTGAGCAGAAAAAGGCAGCAACCGACGAGGCGTACCAAAAGGCGCTGCAGCACGAGAGGAGTACCGAGCCAGAAGAAGGGAGGTGAAAAAACTGCTGGGACTAAAGAAAAGAATCTTCACGGTCTCCCAGCTCAAGGATACGGAGAAGTCTAGGCAACAAGCATGGAATACGCGTCTTTTATAATAAAGCAAAAAGGAGGCTTTAAGAAGTGCACCCAGGCTCTTCGAAATTCCGAGGGTAATCTTGTCCCCGATCCGCAGGGAATAGTGGATGTATTTAAGCAGCATTTCCAGAAGCTGCTCAATGAACATGACAAAGAGAGATTGCTAGGGACCAAGGAAATCCCAACTCCAGCCGCTGAAGTAGTCCTCCTACCTAGCATCGAAGAAGTCGGCACAGCTATCCGAAGGCTGAAGAACAACAGGGCCGCGTGGCATTGTTCTCATAGGGAGAATGCACCAGATCATCTGTAGAGTTTTGAAAGATGAAAGCATTCCCGACGCCTGGAATATCAGCTCTATTAACCCATCCGCAAAAAGGCGATGCTACCTCTTGCAAGAACTATGGAGGTATATCCTGTCCAGCTTACTGTGCGAATGTATAAAGCCCTTTTGGATCGCATGAATCGGCAGCTACCAGGGCGGCTTCGGGTGCAGCAAATCGACTATAGACCAAATATTCACACTTCAACAAGTCCTGGAAAAGGCCAGCGAGTTCCACATAGATACACACCAACTCGATTATCAATTTTAAAACCGCATACGACTACACTCATCGCAAAGAATTAATTGATGGGATGGCCGAATTCGAGATCTTAGGAAAACTGATCCGGCTGTGTCGAGCCACGCTAACAAGCACTCAATGTACCGAGCAGTTCGGTTCTCTGAACCGTTTGAAATATGCACCGGATTTCGGCAAAGAGATGCGCTATCGTGTGACTTCTTCAATTTGGTGCTGAAGCAGATACTGCGACTGGCAGGCGGGAATAGGGAAGGCACTATCTTCTACAAGGCTGTCCAGCTCCTACGAACATTTACCTACATCGGGGCAAACGTTAACTTCACAAACGACACCGCAGTGGAGATCCGGCATAGAATTGCCATTGGCAACCGCTGCTACTTCAGTTTGTCCAAACAACTTGAGTCGTTTGGAACCAAAGTCATGCTTTACAGCCAGGAGGGCGGAGCTGATTTTGGATTCTTTCGAAGAAGAAATTCTGCACCGGATATTTGGTCGCTGTATGAGGAAGGTGAATGGAGGAGAAGACACAACCGCGAACTCTACGAGCTGTACAAATGTGGATATAGTCCGGACGGCAAAGATCCGTCGACTACATTGGCTCGGTCACATCGAGCCCATGAACACCAACACTCCAGTTGAAAGGGTGTTCGACTCCAAGCCTCCTGGTTCAAGAACAAGAGGAAGACCGAATCTCCGGTGTAAGATAACTTGGTCTTGATAACTGGAAGCAGTGTGCCCGGGACCGTCAAGAATGGAAGACAACTATAGCTCAGGGTTCAGATTGCTGGCCTGATAAGTAAGTAGTAATGTAAATGTAGATATTTTCGATAAGAGCAAGGAAAAGCGTTTACTTTTGATAGCAGCTCCTAAAATGCTCATGAATAGGATGGCAAAAGCCATACATTCGCTTGTATCACTTTACACTAATGCCTTACGAATTGCTCCTGATACTGGTGATTAGCCTGCGAAAATGTACACCGTCGTTTACATTTGATTTGTAGCCTGATACAGAAGACTCCCGAGATGCGGTAGGTGATAAATCGTCAAGTGCCTCGCAAGTACCAACGAAAGTAAGAGGTTAAATTGAAAAGCTTTTCAAAAGGCGTCCCTGAAGGTGGCGTCTACATACAATTTGAAATATTTTTACAACAACACGTTCGTGCTCGTGAGTTGTGGCTTTCGATGGGGGTAAGTCAAAACTCATGCTCTTATTGTAAACGTCCCACGTTCGTTTGTCGTTTGTTATCGATTTTATTTTTAGAGATAAAAAGCTGTATTCTTTCCTAAAAGATAGAAGGTAAGGGGCAAAGAAGGGGTTAGAATACTTGTTTACGAAGGGCGAAATATAGAAAGTTCTAAGAAACCCAAATCTTTAAAATTGAAACGTCTATACAAGCCAATGTCCCGTCTCTAACCAGCATAATTCTCTTGTGTGTCCTTTCCCAAAAAAATCTTTGGTCTTCGTGTGAGTTTGGAATATTTGTGAACAAATCCCTATTCATCACCAGAGTTTTCTTCGCCAAGCCCCGGGACATCCGCCTTCAAGACCAAACTCTTCTACGAAAAAAAAAAAATTCTTGAAAACATCCCTTACTCGAAACATAGAGAGCGAACTGGAGCCCCCTTCGTTCTACATGCAACCGTCAATCGAAAAAAATTCAAAACACAACACATCAGGAGGTAGCAGGTGCGTCGGACAGGTGGGAAAGCAAAACAAGGATTCTATTCTCCAATATTCATTCATGACATCAGAGATCTGATTTATTGAGGAGTCACTGGTTTTTCGATTATTTTGTTTTAATCCAAACACGCACGTGTTGAGTAAAAAATCCAAAAAACAAACTGTATCCAATTAAATAATATGTGATTTATTCGAGGTGGTATCTGGACTTGTTTAGGTATTTATAGAACCGGAAATACAATTATAACTAATTCACATGGAAGATTTGTTGGATGTGTTTACTTATTGACGAGAAAACGAGATTGGAATTGTTAGGTTAGAAAACATCATTGTTGAGTGGCGGTGTCTCGTGGTTTTTGGGTGGAGATGTTTACGGATTAGGTGGTGATTTATTCCAAAACAAGATGCTCGGAATGGATTGTAAAATATTTTCTCTTTAATAATTGAGTGATAGGCATAAATACATTGAGGTTAGATGTAAACACTATGATTGGCGGATTTTTTGCGGTTACTTTCGTGTTGAAATAAAAAAAAAAAAAAAAAAAAACAAATATAAGCGGCCCTACGTTGTAACCTTATGGGACGCCATTCATTTGTCATTTTGCACATTTTGCCGTTGTTTACAAAAATCTACTGAAAACACATGGGGAAAATAACAAATTGTATTGGTTTGGCAGGGTAGCCATGTTAAACCTCACTGTTGGGATACTGTCAGGATCGCCATGTGGTGTTGGGACCTCAAATGTTACTGTGAAATTAGTAGGTAAGTAGGTTGGTAGGACCTTAGCCTTCCCAAAAATGAGAAGAACACACATAGGCCAGGCAGGCCCGTTGTGCAGGTACGAGGGAGTTTAGCCCCCGATATGTGGAACCATTTTGTGCTTCTCAAGAAATTAAGAAGATCAGATATCCCTACTTTCTGAACTTCGGTCAGATCGTTAAGGAAGTAAGATCCCAGGTATCGTTTCCTGATTGTGCAAAATGCCGCGCAGGCGCAGAGAAGGTGATGAATGGATTCGACCTCCTCTTCGTCTAGACAGCTTCTGCAAAAATCATTCGGAATTATACCTAGTTTTTGCGCGTGACGGTCAATAAGGCAGTGTCCACCGATGACTTTGTAGATCTCAGTTTTTTTTAGGGAGATAATACACCTAGTCCCTTGACTATCGAGCCGGGGCCAGATTTGCCTGGTGATGAGGCAGGTTTGCCCCTGAGTCCATCTCCGGTTCGTCTCGGCCCTGGCGAGATTTATAAGATTAAGTTGAATGGTTGCAAAGAGTATTCCCTCACAAGCCACGATTGATTGTAGCATCGTTCCTTGATTTGCGAGTGTGTCGGCTCTTTCATTTCCTGGAGTGTCGCTGTGTCCCGGTACCCAAGTAGCCAAGAACACCATAGGCTACCTACCAATCCCGACAAGAAACCCGTGGTATGATGGCGAGTGTGAACAGAAAAAGGCAGCAACCGATGAGGCGTACCAAGAGGCACTGCAGCGAAAAACCAAGGCAGCGCGAGAAGAGTACAGAGCCAGAGGAAGGGAGGATAAAAAACTGCTGCGACTAAAGAAAAGAATCTTCGCGGCCCTTCAGCTCAAGGATATCAACGAGTCTAGGGACAAACATAAAATGCGGATCTTTTATAAGAAAGCTAAAAGCCTTTCCGGAGGCTTTAAAAAAGGCACCCGGGCTCTTCGAAATTTCGGAAGTAATCTTGTCACCGACCCGCAGGGAATAGTGGATGTATTTAAGCAGCATTTTCAGCAGCTGCAAAGAACAAAAAGGCCGCAGGCTCAGATGGCTGCCCATTAGAGCTATTCAAGGCTGGCGGCGATGTTCTGGTAGGGAGCATGTGTCAACAGGGAAGGCACTAATTTCTACAAGTCTGTCCAGCTGCTGGTATACGCGGATGATATTGACATCATCGCGCGGTCTCAGCGTAACGTTGTAGAAGCTTCCATGGCGACTAAAGAACAGGCGAAACGAGTTGGTCTTAAGGTTACCGAGGATAAGACACAGTACATGCTGCCAGGACAAAACCTATTAGTCGCTCACCACCTGGGACAAAATATAACGGTTGAGAACTATAATTTCGAGGTGGTTAAGGAGTTTGTCGAGGCCTTGTTGTTCTGCGACTATATTGAATCAGCCACGTAGACCGCATGAACACGAACGCTCCAGCTAAGAGGGTCTTCCTGGTTCGAGAAGAGGAGGAAGAGGAAGACCGAACCTCAGGTATAAAAACCAAGTAATTGCGGGTATAAGACAACCTGGTCTCGATAACTGGAAGCAGCATAACCTGGACCGTCAAGGATGGAAGGTAGCTATAGCTCAAGCTCAGACCATCCACGGATTGCCGGTCTGAAAGTAATTAAGTTGATAGTACAAAGTAACCTTATGGGATGCAATTCATTTGTCATTTCGCTCTACGCTTCTGTTTGCAGAAATCTACTGAAAATACGAGAGGAAAATAACAAATATGCCATAGTCATTTGACATTGAAAACCACAAATAAAAGTGCAGGCCCCTACAGGCAACATTGTGGAACGACATCATTTCTTTATACACTATCAAAAGCGAATGATAACAAACAGCTTCCCCACCGGGGAACTTAAGCAAAGGGCTTACAAACAATTTGCAATAAATTTCAATACGTAAGCACCCTATCCAAGAGTTATCACCGCCCGTCACCCACGCCCCAAAACACCACCGAAGCCCCGATTCTAATGGCAACATACTCGTATTTCAATTGCGATTACGGTACGGTAGACAGAAGGTACTAGCTTCCGTCCTCCGATTTCAATTCAACTCAACTTCACGCCACATTTAAATGTTAACCCTCAGCATACTCATTCGAGCACACATTTGCATCTCAAAAAGTACTCGAAGTCAAAAGAACGAAGGACGAAGGACGTTCGACAACAACAAACAACAACACCAGCAACGAGGACAATGGCAATAACAATAATTTCTCCTAAGTGTTTTGATTGTTAGAAAATTCCAAGTGTTCCGGCCTTATCTCGTACGAGTGGGGAATGGGATTATAATTATGATTTCATATCCTTTTTGGACTTTTTTTTTTTTGGGGCTTTTCCATCATTTGCACAACCTTTTCGAAATAATGAGATCAAAGCCGGTGAGCATAGATGTGTAGGAGGGCGAAAAAAACGAAGACTTTAAGGCACATATTAAAATTGATGTGGAAACAATAAGGAACTACTGAACGAAATTAACGGTCGTTCGTTGTCGGGTCAGAGGCTGCAGGGATATAGCAAATAGGTCAAGTATTCTACAAACATGCCATTAGAGCGAGGATGTGTTCTTTATCGTCTTATTCCGTACCTTTGGGGTGGGGTTAAATAAATTATGTATTTCGTTTCTGACTTTATTTTTTTAAGGTGAAATTGGGATGTTTGCTTTGTACTCGACAGGTAGGTATTTCAATGGATTAACTATTCTTAATGCGGAGAAGCATTAAGAGAATTTGTGGCGAAAGAGAGGTTTTAGTTTAGATAATCTCGTACCGGTGGTGCTCCAAGATGAGATGGAGAATTATATGTGTTTTTATGATTAGGTCATAATTCGCAGTAGCTCGTGTATTTTGGTATTCCTAAGGAGCACTTACCGTCATATTAGGCAGGTAGGTGATTAGGTAATTCGTAGTCTCCACGAAGGCGAGATTATACACCTAGGCCAGAAAGACCCTTTGTATTGCTACGAGGAGGACAACGCCCTATTCATGAAACCATTTTGCGCTTTTTGCAAAATTAAGAAGATCAGTTATACTTATCCGCTGAACGTCAGTCAGGTCAATAAGGAAGTAAGATCCTAGGTATCGTTTCCTGCTATGGCAAAGCGTCGGACAGCGCAGAGCAGGTGTTGAATGGATTCAACCTCCTCTTCACCTTCACAGTTCGGAGATTGACCTAGTATTTGTGCATGACTGCCAATAAGATATGTTGGTTCGTTTTGGGGGATAAGTCCTATGGTTCGCTGTCCGTCGTCGTGGCCAGATTTGCGTGGTGGTTAGGCAGGTATGCCCTTAGCTCCACCTCAAGTTCGTCTCGACCATGGCTTGTTGCGCTAGCTTTAGTTTAATCGCTGCTAGTGATATTACATGGTTGTTCGTTGCGCCGTTGCGTGTGTGGCCAGCATATTAGCTGCTTCATTTCCTCAAATATTGCTTTGTCCTGATACCCATGAGTGGTGTATGTTAAACTGTGCAGCCATCTCGTTAAGAAATAGACGGCAGCTTGGCTGTCGGTGAAGATTCAAATATATGTGACAGATATCAATACTCAGGCCATGTGGTCCTGTCGACGTACCTACGGTAAAATCTGGGGAATTAAACCTAAGGTAGTTCACTGGTTATACACCTCGTTAGTAAGACCTATAAAACGATAATTGTTCAGCTTCAACGCCTTCAAATACTAGAGTGTCAGCATTACAGGCGCTATGCCAATCTGCCCTACGGCAGCCCAAGAAGCACTCATTGGGCTCACTCCACTGTACCTTCTTATCAATACGGTGGCATTACGTAGTGCAGTCAGAATTTTTCGGCCATGTAGACCCGAGGGTCACATGTCCATCGTACAACACCTTCCCGAGCTGGATATGATTACCGTGGTCTCGGACGCATTGATACACACCTTCACTTTCGATGAGAGATTTGATACATCGATCCCAGACCACTCAGCATGGAAAACCAGTGATCCCTTGCTAAATGTCAAAGGCCTTAGGCGGTATACGGATGGCTCCAAGATGGCTTCTGGCGTTGGCGCCGGCATTTTTGGACCAAATCGCAAGATCTCGAATGCCCTGAGAATGAGTCCTAGCTTTTTTCAAGCAGAATTGCATGCCATCCTAACATACGTCAATCTAAATCTTGAGAGTGGCATATGATGAGTAACCATCAACATACTCTCTGATAGGCAAGCAGCGCTCAAAGCGATGAGTTCGTACAATATGAACTCAAAAACCGTCAAGGAATGCCATGATGCCATGATGATGATGACTCTGGTGGGTGCAGGGGCACAAAGGTATTAAGAGCAATGAAATTGCCGACCAAGACGCCAGAAAAGGTTCCAGCGATAAATACATAGGTCCAGAACCATTCTGCGGCACTCGAAAGTCGAAGATCAACTTCCTCTTAGACATGTGGGAAAAATCGCAACACCTGTCCTTTTGGAACAGCGTTCGGGGACTTCGCCAATCGAAGCGACTTATACGGCCCCTGAACAAACAATCTATTAACATACTCCAACTTAATAGGGTGGGTGGTATCAGAAGACTAGTCAGCTACCTGACGGGACACTGCGGTCTGGAATATCATATAAACAAAATCAACCTCTCGTCAGAAACTGAGTGCCGACACGGTCTTGAGGACGAAGAGACGGCAGAGCACATACTGTGTGGCTGTGCTGCTCTTTGCCATCTTAGGAAGCGTATCATTCTGAGTGAAGTTACGACTCCTGTGGGGTTCACCTCGGCTCCTACGAGAAGCATTCTCAACTTAATGAGGGAAGTGAAGAAGCTCCTCGGCTAAGCAGGCTAGCAAGCACAATAGATCTGTAAAGGTCGCTTTGCCAAATGCTATTTGAGAGCACTAGCCCCACATTAAAAAATAAAATAAATAAATTCCAGGTGTTCAGCCTGAACAACACTGCATTATTCTAGTAGTTTAGGGACTTGACTTAGTTTTAATTGTTTACAAAAATCTCCGCTACCCATCCCATCCTTAGTTTTTGACCCATCTGTCTAAAATTCCACGCAGTCTCTGCGGGGTCGCGCTTTTCGGGACTATTCTTCTCTTTCCGGGTAGGCTAGTCGAACTTTTTCTCAAAGACTGTTGTGGGCTCACGCTTTTATGGAAGAAAAAAAGAAAACATGAAAAGCGGAGTTCGAGGAGATGGAGAAACGTTATCGCAGGAACGACGTTCGAAAGTTTTACCAGAGTAAAACGAACATGCCAATGTTATTATAAAGCCAGAGCGGAAGCTTGTAGGGAAGAAGACGGACAACTAGTAGTAGAGTCGCCGTCGATGCTGAGAATATGGAGGGAACACTTCCGTAGACTGTTTAACGGCGATGAAAGATTTAATACCACTATCAGGCAGAATGATCCATTCCCAACGGACGCAGGAGCAAAAGATTTTCATCCAACCCGACCTAGATGAAATTAAGCGGGTAAATTCGAAGCTTAAGACTAATAGAGCCGCGGACGCAGACGGCTTGTCTGCCGAGCTATCTAAAGCGGCTAGAGATGAGTGGGTAGGGCGCATGCACCAGCTCATCGGTAAAATATGGTCAGAGGAAAGCATGCCCGACGACTGGAATCTCAGCATCGTTTACCCGGTCCAGAAGAAAGGAGACCCCTATAACTGCGCCATCTACAGAGAAAAGCCTGAAAGACTTTGTGGATAATCTGATAGGTTCTTATCAGTTTGACCAACTATTCACACTGCGGCAGATCGTGGAGAAGACCCAAGTATACCAAATCGACACCTAACACCTTTTCGTCGATTTCAAAGCCACGTATGACAGCGTGCATGGAGACGAGCTGTACGGAGCTATGTCAAGGCTACGTTAGACAAGGCGACGCGCTGTCATATAACTTTTTCCACATCGTACTTGAAAAGATCAGACGAGACTCAATGGCCAACACAAGGGGTGCGATTTATTTCAGATCTGCACAACTGCTTGCGTACGCGGATGACATTGAGGTTATTGGACGAACACAGCGGGACGTCAATGAAACGTTCGAAAGCATTGAAGCAGAATCGGCTAAAATGTGTCTTTCGGTTAACGAGGGTAAAACCAAATATATGCTGTCAAACCGACGTCTCGACCAGAATGTCACAATTGGCAGCTACAAATTCGATGGACTTCGTCTACCCTTGGCTCACTAGTGACCAGCGACATCAACACCAACGCTGAGATCAAACGCAGTATTACTCTTGCCAACTGCTCCTTCTTTGCGCTCAAGGAGCAATTGAGAAGAAGAGCCTTTTCTCGCAAGAGGGTCCTCCTCTATGGCCTGGACTTTAACGAAAGCAGGTGAGGAAGGCCTTGGTCGTTTCGAGAGAAAAATTCTTCATTCAATCTATGGACAGTGGAGGAGAGGAACGAGCTACGACATAGGGATAGTATGACGTCTTCGGATCCAATGGCTAAGATGGCTAGGCTATGTAGAGCGAATGAATACCACAGCTCCGGTCCGAAGAGTCTTCGAGTCCAGCCCCGAGGGACGTCGCAGCAGAGGACGACCAAACCTAAGGTGGCGCACATAGGTGTAAGGGAACCTTAACCAACTGGGAGTGCGTCGCTGAAAATAGCTGGCAAAAGACCATACTACGTGGAGAAGCTTGTTGGTTGAGGCCCAGGTTCACACCGGACTGTGTGCCACCTATCGTGTACTGGGCTCAATGTAGTCGGAGTTCTCTGTCGGAGTTATAGTGTCGTTCAGGATAGGAGCATGGCTATATAGCTCGTGCATTCTGAGCCCACCATTAATCTTGTTGCCATGTATGTGCCTAGTTGCTCATCGTGGATACTGAGTGAGGTTAGGTGTAGTAGTATGTTGATCGCCGCTGTTGTAGTAGACCTTAGGGCCCTGGTGATGCACATGCCAGCAAACCTGTCGATATGTCTGTGAAACGTTGTTTTGCCTAGTGCAGTCCACCATACTAAACACCATACATGATGATGTAACAACCATAAGGTTATTTCGAGGCTGGTGCCATATTTTCTATAGAGAGCTAAGGTTGCCTTCCTCTTACTCGTTCGGTAGTGGGAAGTTATTTTGCGAATTCCAAATTTTGACATATCTCCACGTTTCAAGGTCACCAGAATCCAGGTTTTTGGATATATATATATATGTGTGTGTGTACGTATGTGCGCATGTGCGCACCGCAATTTTGGCTCGATTATCTCGAGAACCAAAGACGATATTGACGATATTCATGAAAACTGAGTGAGTTTTCAGCAGAATAGGTCCAGTCATTTTTCTCTTTGGAAATTAAATATCTAAAAAATAGGCAAAAAAATTAACAACACGCGGTGTACTCAAGCGGTCCCCCATCTAAGCACTAACCGCACCCGACGCTGGTTGATTGCGGCGATCGGACGACAACCGATACATATGAGATTGTTCGGACAGTGTTGTGGTTGGGTAAGAAAACGCACACTCATGCTGCTCGTGAGTGTGCACTATCCAACGAGCTATTATTAAACGCACACCTTCATGAGTGAGTGAGGATTTCTATTTTCGCTCATGAACACGAGTGTGTGTGGATTTAGGGAAACTCACCCCAGTGCGCAGTTCATATGTTCGTTAAAGAGAACGCACACTTATGTGCACTCTGTAGACTGGGTTCTGTTTAACGCACATTTGGAGTGCGCACATGGGGTGAGTTTTTTTTTGCTTTTCATTTTTATAATATTTTAGTCCAAGATGGCTTCATTTTCTATAAAGTCCAAATTAAAAACTTTCGGCAATCGAAATTGCACACGCATGTGAGCAGTTTATGAGAAATAGATTGTTTAATGTGCGCACATGAGTGTGCGGTTTCTTATCCTGAGTTACATGAAGCGACAGCAAATAGGCGGCTTGATGCCAACAACACGAGGTGTTTCCAAGCTGTTCCGCATCAGTACTGGCCGCACCCGATGTTGGGTGGTAATGATCGGACGAGAACCGATACATTACCCATTATACGTCTAAGAATCCTACTGCAGCTAAGAGAAAGAGCTAATGGCCTTGAAACACTTGAACGGATCTTCACTAATTTCGATCACGTTAGCTTTCAAAAAAAAAAACAAGAAAAATAGGCATAATAATCGGTCCATTCGTTCAGGAGTTACGATGGCACAGACAGACACACAGACACCTTAGCCTTATAACGCCCTTCTTTTTGCGTCGGGGGTGTCTCCATTTTTCCCACTAGGAAGTTGGTCGTGTGGGCGTTGCGGATCGCACCTATACCACTTTTTTTTTCTAGGTTAAGCATAGTATCGAGTAGAGTGATTGGACATGTGTCCGGGATCTTGTGCTTTCTAGTGGAGAATACAAGTTCCATTTTCTGGGGGTTTATCCCGAGTCCATTAGGTGGTGCTCACCTGCAGGCAGGTGTAAGCAGGTATTTGCCTGAGGTGGCAATAGAGACATCACCGGCGTAGGCAATAACATCGAGGCCTTCCTTCTTCAGATTAGTTAGTAGTTCGTTGGCGACTACGTTCCAGAGAAGAAGAGAGAGGACCCCCCTTTTGAATGCCTCTGGAGCCTTACGTGTTGAAAATAACTACCGTCATACATATCACGTTCCCTAAAGCCATTCATTGTGTTTTTACAATCTATAGTGCAAAAAATTGAGGAAGAGCAAAAATTTGCCCGTGAATGGCTCAATTACGTGTGAAACATCCACACAGCCTACTCCATTCATCGCAGCAATAACACAACGAATTTATTATCACCAAGAATTTCACAATTTCCAGAAATAAAGTACCTCCTTATCCCAACTCTCGTCGTGTTTCACTCACATACCAAGCATCCGTCTAAATCGATCCAAAAGAAGCTAATGCATCCTACAGTGAACAAGCCCAGCAGCACACCTCTCACACGCAAGGCACACGCTCGTAAATTATGTAAATTTTAAATTAAATAGAAGAACAGCACCAAGAGTCGGAAAAGGAAGGAAAAGGAAGCGAATAGAAGGTACAGGAACACAACAAGTTTTAACCCACCTTCATCCTACGGAAAGAGTGTGGTGTCTGTCTCGTGTCCTTCGTGAAAATTACGCAATATCCTTGAGCTTAATTTAAACGTTGGGATTTTTCCTTCCATTTAAGAAAAGTAATTAATCAAAAAAAACTTTTTTCCACGCTAGCAGCACCGACGAAGTATGAACTTTCAAAACACCTTTGCAGCGTAAGAAGAGATTAAGTTCAGGAAAAGCATGATAATCAAGAAAACGATGACGGTACTGAACGTCCTTAATCCATTAACGTCATGAAAGGGATTCCACAATCGTTGAAGTGATTTAAACCCTAAAAGATATATGGATTCCAACATACTCGACCTGCCGACTGATACATGTCTTCACTTTCCGAACACAAATTTAACAATTAAATCCTTTGTTAAAGTCCTTACGCAAAAGTGTGCATTCCAACAGGAAACAGACGTGTTTACACGACACACAAAGAAAGAATAAAAATGTTCCCCTCTCGCATACGTTTGTATTTAGTATCTAAAAGATAGAGAAAAATGGAAAACGCAATGTACAGTATCTAAGGTCACTGGCTCGGTAGAAGGTCAAGCATACGTGTTCCACAAAGGTACGAGCGTGAGGAGAAGTAGTCGGAAAGTGCGTTGTTTACAATTTTCTAGATTCTTTTTGGTTTTTTTTTAGATATTTAGATATTTATTTATTTCATTTAAAATTTACAAAAAATGTGTTATCGCACAATTTACCTAATAGATTTACAGAGATGTGATTCATATCTTTCTACTGAAATATTATACAAATTATTTAATTACAATGGTGAGAATGATAGAATACACTAAACTGAGGAAAACAAATGAAAACAAAAACCTCAAATGAAAGTTGGCCGCAAAAAAAAAAAAAAAAAAAAAAAAAAAACAAGTGCTGCATTATAACAGGTTCAGCTGGTTGATTTAAGGATTGTTTGAAATATCGCATTTAGTCATGAAACTATCATTAAGTTTGCAAATCCTGAATGAGATCAATTCAACATTAGCTCTAGTGGGTAGATGCAGTGTTGAGTAATGCCAAGGCAAATTTAGCATCATTTTTAATAGTTTGTTTTGCATTTGTTGTAGCTTTTTAATGTGGCACTTAGCACAGTTGCCCCAAACCTGACAGCCGTATAGCAAAATTGGTTGAAATATAGTTTTATGAATTATTATTTTATTTTCTAATGAAAGACATGACTTTCTATTAATAAACGGATATAGTATTCTTATTCCAACGTTCACTTTATTAAGTGTTTCGGTGATGTGGCTCTTAAAAGTCAATCTTGGGTCAAGATATATGCCCAGGTATTTTACCGAAGATTTCCACCTTATTGCGTGACCGTTGATAGTAAGTTGACTAGATGGAAGAAAACAAGGTTTTCTTTTTCTAGTGAAAAAGATAGCTTGAGTTTTTTCGGTATTAAGTTTAATTTTCCACTTCACATAGTATTCATTTAACCGCTCAGCTGCATGCTTTTGATTCGTCTCAATATTGACGTTTTTGTTTGAAGTAAACAAACGAGTAGTGCGGCGATAAAATCGTGGGGTAAAAACTGGTCAAGACCAAGGTGTTGTGTGACGCGAATGCTTTCGTGATGAAATGGAGAATACAGTGTACTTTGTTCACTGCACTAGAGGTTTTGTGGGATTTTTTCTTTTTTCTGGTAACGAATGTAGATTAAATGTGACGTAAATTGAAACGATAGTACTCAGTGAAACTGCTGAGATTGCTAGATAGAAAACTGCTGAGATTACTGTATAGAAATCGACGAAAGCAACTTTAGTCAGCGTATTGTGAACTCGTCAAATGCCTGTGGGAAGTGTTTAACTTAGTAGTAGATAAATGTGCGTCACCATGACCGTTGAAGTATTGCGGTGGACCTACAAATCTGTAAAAAACAAAAAGAATCTCACAGGGTTCAGCGCAAAACTATTAGATCGAAAATTGTATGTATTTTTTGTGTTGGACATATAATTCACAGTAATTTGCATATTTCAGTGTTTTATTATAATAAAAGGAGTCCAATGCAAATATATATTTACATCGTATTGAGAGTAGTGTATCTTCGAGAAAGGGCAAGCGATACGCCCTTAGGTGAACTATAATCCATCGCTCAACTAAGCATAGATTTTTTTTTTGGTTGAGGGCTTTTGCCATCTGTTGGAGCACTCAGACGCAAATTCTGGTCCATTGTACTCCGGACAGACACCTAACATTACTGTTTTTTCCCCGTTTTCCGGAGAAAAATGAGAAGAAGCTTCAGCGATGTAGAGCTAGGACGGCACACACCACGTCGACCCCAAGGATGCGCCACCGTGCGCGAAAGGCGGGACAGTCTAGGAGAAAATGCTTTGCAGTGTCATCCTCCTCGCAACATGCAGCAAAGATAGGTATCTCACTTATGCCAAGTATGCAGAGGTGTTTAGCAAAAGTGTAATGACTCCCACAAGTCTTCTGCAGTCGATTTTTCTTAAAGACAGGAGGAATGCTGTGGATTTTTTGCAGACATCAGGGTATAAGCGCTTTGTCATCCTGCATCCTGAATAATTCCTCCATCTACGGTTGTGTGTATTAAACACCCAGTGTTAATGGGGCGCGGCTTCAGGTACTGAGAAGCCCTCCTCTGAACCCATTCTGGTGAGTTCATCAGAGATCTCATTTTCTGTGATCCCAGAGTGACTTAAAACCCATACAAGCCTTAGTGAATTTAGTCTGTCGACTCTGTTCAAGAGATCTTGATCTGTCATGCACTCATTAGGAGCTAGTTAAAGGGTTAGGCAGACGCATATGCTTTTTCCCTTCCACCTTTGCTTTACAACATGGTACATTGGATTGTGATTGTCTATATCTCTGATTGGAAAACAGATGCATATTGCCCTAACGCGAAGTGCAGTCGGATGTTTTCGCGCCCAAAGAAGACCCTAGCTCCAGACCCCTGCCCAGACCTGGAGCCATCCGTGAAAATGCCAAAACTATCCCTTCCAGGTTCAGTATTCAGCCAGAGCGAGTCCTGATGCCATGGAGACTCGACCAATGCCAATACGTCAGAAGACATGTCCACGAGACATGGGTCACAGGACATTTCTTGCGCAACCACACTGTTATTCCTGTGCGAGGTGTGCCAAAAGCCATTTCTCTTCAGACGAGACTCGACTTTCAGAGCACAACCTCTGATAAAAACAACAAGTGGGAAATGTTCATAATAGCATCTAGAGCAGTCCCCGGCGTGCTAGCGAAAGCCTGCCTGTGTTTACATGTTAGCCCGAACCAAACATCCGATACTTGTGGGATTTTATAGGTCTTATCATTGCCATGTAGATCCACCTTTACCGACGATACGCCCCACGTTTTGCCAAAAGCTCCTTTCCATTGCCAGAAAGCTGACAGCGCTTTGGTGGAATTTAACTCAACATGCTTTGACCAGAGAAGCTTGCTATCTAAGATGAATCCTTGATACTTAGCCTCCTTGGATATCAGGATGGAAGTGCCTTTTAGTACCAGCTGAGTCTTGTCAGTATTTTTCCTCCTTCTCGTAAAAAGAACGACATCGGTCTTAAGAGGATTGATTGACAGCCCATTTCTGGTACACCAATCATCGATCACATTTGGTGCCGCCTGAGCTTTGAGACGGACAGTCGCTAAACATGAGCCGACAGAAAGAATGGCGACATCATCCGCATAGGCCTGAGCATAGGCCTACCTGCGGGCAGCCCCTGTTTACTGGCCGAGGCCTGCATCAGCGGTCAATGCCCTATGCATGAGCATTGCTTTGATCCATAGGACCAGTGCTTCATCCAAGCCACGATGTCTGGCAGCGTTGCACATGCTGTCAAAAGTTGCGTTATCAAAAGTTCCCTCAATGTCGATGAAAATGCTCATCGCGTACTCTTTCCTTTCGAGCGCGCATTCAGTTCTTCCAACTAGGTTCTTAAGCGCAGTCTCGCATGATTTTCCGCGCTGGTAAGCATGTTGCATCTCCGAAAGAGGGTGCATTCGAAGGGCAACTTTGCGCACGTGCAACTCTACCAGTCTCTCCATGCTTTTCAGCAGGAAGGATGATAGATTAATTGGTCTAAAACTCTTAGCAAGTGAGTAGTCCTCTTTTCCTATTTTAGGAATTCGATTTGAGTGATCTATTCAGAAGACTTCTGGCTTCCGCGCGAAGACTTTGGAACTTGGCATTCCACCACTGCATTGAGGTTTGCTGACAGGACATGCGAGTTCAAAACAATGGGTGATGACGCTTTTCAGGTTATGAATGGTATTCTCTACCATTTGTTTCGTTCTAAGTTTAGGTAGAGCCTGAGTGGATTTCTCAAGTTCCTCTCTAAACCGTACCTAGTCCGACTTTCTCGGATTCTATCTGGGTTGCCAGGAAGAGATTCCACAATTTAATCGGAATTCGATATACATATCTATGGTCCGACAGCGTAGCAGCATCGGGCAAGACTCTCCAGTTAGTGATGTCCTTCTCAGATCTGTTGGATAGGGCCAGGTCAATCGCCTCCTATCCCCTCGCCGTAACAAACGTTGGTTGAGAACCAACCTAAGAGACGATCGCCTCTGGTATTGCATTTACTGCTACCCTAAGCAGTGTTTTGAGCATTAGCGTCGCAACACAAGACGAGACCAATCTTTCTAGCTTCACAGTACTCTACGAGTTCCGAAACTGCCTTCGGCGGTGGAGGCAGCATCGAGTCGTAGGGAAAGTCGGCAGACTCAACAATGAAGTGTTCAATTACTCCGTGCGCTTTGTAGCTTACTCTGGCAGACACTAGGTCTTGTTTAGTTGGTTATAAGAAACTACTCTACATACTTTTTGTTTAGAAAAAGTAGTAAATAATATGGGCGGCAAATGGTACACCTGCGGCACCCCACCACAACCCTCACAGATGCCTTATCTGCTTAATTAAAATCGTTTCCTACCTGCTAATTTGTAATCCCCAAGCACACAGTGTCATTTTTAATCTGCATTTAACCTCTTGAAGTTGTATCTGTAACTCGTACAACCGTAAATCAAAGACTACAAATTGCGCAAAAACCCCCATTCGTCCTACCTCCCACCTTCTTTTCTTGTTGGCATTCCGTTTGTCTAACATTTTAGTTTCTCTGTGTGCAACCCCCTAGCAATAATGTAGACTTTGCGTATCTTTAGCATTAGGCCTTTGAAAGAAAATGCGGTAAGAAGGGTCGAGATACAAGACACAAATTGTTTCTCTGAGGCAAATGTAATCATTTTTCGAAATTCTACAAAATGTGGTTTGTGTTGTTACAATATCTTTTTCGTTTTGCTAAAACGGTCGATGCTACTTTTGCCATACCATGTGGTGTAACCCAGAGCAGGACAAGGAAAAAGAAAAAACCTCAACAAGAAGCATTGGGAAACTGTTTGGAATGTCAGGAATTGCATATGCGAGAACAAGACTGTGTGGTTAACACATGTGAGATACGCATACAATTGTTATTTGTTATTTCTTCCCATGTCATCTAACCGAAATGATGTACTTAATTCGACTTAGGGCAATAGATACGACCGGTTTGTTTGTATCACTCAAAGGCAACGCAACAATAACAAAAAAAGATAAATTGAAACCAATAGCGTCGGAAAAACGGTTGCACAGAATTAATTTCGCTTTTTCCCCGAGAAAGTTTGAAAAGTCCATGCGAATTCCTGCACTCTTTCCGCCCCTCGACGTCCAAATGCGTCTAGTAAGATGAGGAAAACAACCAACAGAGGTAACCACAGACTATGTCCAATTCCGGCTATTCGCTGTATTGCACACACATGGTCATTGTGAGTTTTCCTTTTTGGCGTTGCGATTTGAAGTGAAACTTTCGTATCGGCCGTCGTTGTTGCTCTCCTATGGACCACATTAGCCGAAGAACAAGATCAACTTTGGATGCATAGATGGGTTCCTGTTGCGGCTCCAATTCACTTTTACTTTGTTAGTTACTGCTATGGATGGACACTAGTGACTAAAGTCAATGGCCCGCGATATTAAACTGAGTGAATGGCAGTGGTTGAAGTGAAATTAACCGGGAACAAAGGAAATGTATTCCCTTGAGAGCTGGAGCATCGTACGTTGATATCTTAATCTATTTGGTTTTTTCTCTTTTTATTTTTTATTTTTTTTTTATTTATTCTATCGACAACGCGAAGAGGGAGGTGCGGGTGGGTGCATTTGCTGTTCACTCGTGCACCCTTTTGTGCAGAGTCGATTTCAACGATTGTTCACCTTTCGCCATAGCATAGATCCTAGACAGTAGATGTTGAAAAATATATGTGTGCTCCTGGCTATAACAGATCGATGTGAGTCGTTAAGCAAGCAGTAGTTTTCGTTTTCGTATTCGCTTTCCTAGTATTTCGTATCGGTGATGATGCGAATGCGGATGTCAGGACATTTGTTACGATGCTGCTGCACAGACAATCGAATAGTGCTTTTGTCGCGTTGACAAGACATGAAAAATCGCACGGAAGCAGGAAAAGTCGGCAGGACAGGTGACAGCAATTTTTCTTCCTTTTTTTTTTCTCATTTCCGACAGTGTGCTTTGTGAAATGCCTTTGAAATTATTTATATTTCTTGTTTAAGCGAAGTCGCAAACCTTTTAGGGAACGTCTTTTTATAAGTCCTTTGTTGGAGAGATTATAAATGAATTTTCGAACTATTAAAGTGATTTTGTTGTACATATAATGACGTCCATTATAATTTTCAAAGCACTTTGTGCGGCATTAGCTCCTTAGCACAACCACAGATTGTACAAGTTTTCGTTACGGCACCCTAGTTCCCAACCATTTCGTTTTCTTCTCATTTCAGGGTCCCTATCCTGGCATTGATTTACAATTTTGTTACATCGACAAAGTTTTAATAAATACAAGACAAGCACATGACCTTCTGGTTTCTCTGAAGCATGCATTAAGTGAAATATTCCTCCAACAATCCCTCAAAGCAAAAGCCCTCAGCAAAATTACCACCAGCAACATCATAAGCATCACTGTGTTGTTTTCTAAGGCATCACGGTATCCTCGTCATTACTTTGATGAAAGTAAACTTCTAAGCAAATGCAACGCTTGACATATTCTCTAAAAGCGTATCGACACGGGGATAGAGATTTTAAAACTATGAAAAGTCTTTTACTACGGATGTCGATACAGCTTCTGCTACTGATGTTTCTGACGATGCTGATGGTGATGGTATCTCAATTTACATAATACCATACTCTCCAACCCTTAGCCTTTACTTTTCACTTAAACTACGTGCCACCCACGCGATTGATGTATCTTTAAAGTGCATTCGTTCCAAGATGGCATACTACCACTGTACGGGGAATGAGTTTAAACGACCGAAAACCGCAATGGGTGTTTGGCGATGTAGTGGGTGTGGATGGGTTGCTTGGGTTGGGATATTTGGTTTTGTTTGAGTTTAAAAACGAAATTAATTTTTATCGAGGATTAAGTGCCGGTTATTGTTTTCTCTTTTCCATAATTAAAATCATGAACATTTTCTGGGTTTTTTTTTTCAAAGTTTATTCTTCGGTTTGTTGCTACTTGGGATGTCAAAAGATTTCGATTAGCGTAGCGAGTAAGAGCTTATTGACAGTTGTGCCTTCTGTTTGAGTTTTGGGAAGAAATTCTACAACAAAAATTGAAAGAACGAGCGATTTAACAACGGGTATAGTATCTATATATACCTTCCTCTCCGGTGGCCCGGTGGGAAATCGGAGTCCAATGGCAGATGTGGAAAGCAGAAAGAATATAAGAAACTTATTCGTCAATCGAAAAATGATTCTTATAGGACCTTCTGCGAAGAGATCAAGTCTCTGAGTGCGATTAGCAAGTTGGTTAAGCTCCTCAATCTGAGAAAACCGACAAAGCTGGTGCACTCAGAAAATCTGATGGCACCTTTACTGAGCCTAAAGCGGAAACTCCTAGTTTACTGCTTCAGACTCACTTCTCGGTTAATCAGATCGCCATCGGCTCATTGCACACTCCTTCAAGGTAAACTGCAACTGAAACGATGAAAACAACTCGGGGTATCTGGTATATTACGTCGCGCGTGGTCACAACTGAAGCCATTGAATTTGCTGTTGCATTCTTCTATGCCTTCAAATCGCCTGTTATGCTGCAAAATAGTATAAGGCAGCTGCTTACTAATTTGAAAAGAATTTTCATTGCTAGCCTAGCACTTGCTCACATACCCATTCCTTGGCGCACGGTGAAAGTGGTCTTTATTCCCAAAATAGGAAAAGTGGACTACTCACTTGCCGAGAGCTTTAGACCAATTAGTCTAACATCCTTCCTGCTGAAAAGCATGGAGAGACTGGTAGAGTTGCACGTGCGCAATGATGCTTATCAGCACGGAAAATCCTGTGAGACACCACTTCAAAACCTACCCGGGAGAACTGAATGCGCGCTCGAAAGGAAAGAGTATGCGCTGGACATCTTCATCGATATTGAGAGAGCTTTTGATAACGCAACATTCGACAGAATGTGCAGCGCTGACGGGCATCATGGCGTAGATGAAGCACTGGTCTTTAGGATCAATGCAATGCTTGTGCACAGGACACTGACCGCTGATGCAGGCCTCGACCATTGTGTCAAATCCGGCGTAAACAGGGGCTGCCCGCAAGGTGGCCGACTCTCTGCTTGATGCTCTTAATGCCTCTGGAATCTATGTCCAGGCCTATGCGGATGATGTCGCCGTTCTTTCTGTCGGCTCATGCTTAGCGACTGTCCGTCTCAAAGCACAGGCGGCGCTAAATGCGATCGATGATTGGTGTACCAGAAATGGGCTGTGGGTCAATTCTCTTAAAACCGATGTCGTTCTCTTCACGAGAAGGAGGAAAAATATTGACATGTCTCAGCTGGTACTAAAATGCACTTCCATCCCGATATTCAAGGAGGCTAAGTATCTCGGAGTCATCTCAGATAGCAAGCTTCTCTGGTCAAAGCATGTTGAGCCAAGAACCACCAAAGCGCTGTCAGCTTTCCGGCAATGCAAAGGAGCTTTTGGCAAAACATGGGGTTTATCGCCGGTAAAGGTCCTCTGGTTCTACACGGCAATGACAAGACCTATAACCTCATATGCATCGGTTGTCTGGTGAAAACAGACTTATACGCAAACTCGTCGTAGCCTCTTTCACCAAACTCCAAAGAACGGTTTGTCGCAGCTGCACGGGGGCTTTCCCCAGCACGCCAGGCGCTGCTCTAGATGCTATGATCAACCTTTCACCTCTTCATATATTTATCAGAGGGTGTGCTCTGAAAGCCATTTCCGGTCTGAAGAGAAGTGACTTTTGGTACAACTCGCATAGGAATAACAGTGTGCTTAGGCAAGAATTGTCCTGCGACCCCTGTCTCATGTACATGCCTTTTGACGCACTGACGCCCGTTATCCTGCTGCGCCGCAATTTCACAGTCGAGTTTCCGTGGCGTTAGGATTGGCTCTGGCTGCATACTAAACCTGGAAAGGATAGACTTCGCATTTTCACGGATGGGTCTTCTTTGAGCGCGAAAACATTCGACTGCACTTCTCGTTAGGAAAATATGCGTCTGTCTTCCAAACAGAGATATACGCAATCCTAATGGCCATACACTATGTTGTGAAGCACAGGTGGAGGGGGAAAAGTATATGCGTCTGCAGTGACAGCTAAGCTGCACTTAAAGCTGTGCGCAACCCCTTAACTAGCTCCAAATTAGTGCATGAACTCAAGATCTTCTTGAACAGAGTCAGTAGACTAAATTCATTAAGGCCTGTATGTGTTCCTGGCCACTCTGGGACCCCAGGAAATGAGATCTTTGATGAACTCGCCAGAATGGGTTCAGAGGAGAGCTTCTCAGGACCTGAACCCGCTCTAGGTCTACCTGCGTCCACGGTAACGATTGGGTGTTTAATACTCACAACCGAAGATGATACGATTATCCAGGATGCAGGATGACAGGCGCGTATGCCCTGATATCTGCAAGAAATCCGTAGCATTCCTCATGACCTTAAGGAGAATTGACTATAGAGGATGACACTGCAGATCATTTTCTTTGCGACTGTCCCGCCTTTGCTCGCGCACGGTGGCGCACCCTTGGGGCCAAAGTGGCGGGAGGAAATACGTTAATGTAAGGTGCCTGTCTGGAGTACAATGGACCAGTATTTGCGTCTGATTGCTCCGACAGATAGCAGAAGCCTTCGACAAACAAATAAAAAAGATTCTTATAAGATCAGGTCCTAAATACGAACCTAGTGGTATGCCAAAGGAGTCTTTGGAGCCAAAAATATGTAGAGTATCACAATTGAAGAGAATTGTGGACAAAACGAATTAAACGTAGACACGGTTGGCTGACGAGTGTAGAGACAAATGGAAGGATTGTTCGCCACGGCTTCCATTCCAAGACGAAACTTTCCAAAAACAAGGAACAAGGAAGGGCAATGCGGAGGTGAAATTGGGCCCAGATACATATTAGAATGACGGCAAAAATGTGTCACATAATGGCACGAATATGGCACGTAATGGTATTTTTACAATTTTACGTCATGTCAAGTGGACCAGAAAATCACAGTTTATGTTGGCGGAGTACGTTGTAATACAGTCACTCAAAAACTATAAACTAAAATTGTTCAAGATAGTTTTTACTGCGTCATTAAAATGACGAAAAAAAAACCGAAAAAGCATAGAGAAAGCGATTTCGCGGTAAGGACGATAAGGTGTGTCGGTCATAATTTCATATAATTGGCATATAGGTTAGCTTGGTGCAGGCACGATAGTGTGTATATGATTTCGCATTTTAGAATTCCAAAATGACAGAATGACCAGACACTGTCATTAAAATGAATAATGACAAGAAAGATGTCTAATGCGATAGGAAATTGTAGAAAATATTGACGGATAAACATCTAGATCTATGAAACAGTAGTATTGGGCAGGAAATAAAGCGTCATGTATGTAGTAAGGGCCAAGGGCAACTAATCAGACGAATAGATACCCAAAAGCATTATAAGAAAGGAAAAGTGTAAAATGAAAAATCAAAAAGCGATTCATAGTAATCCAATCGATATCAAAGGATTGAATAGAAAATCAACTGTGCATTTTACGAGCCACTTTCAATACGTTCAATCCAGCCATTAGGATTGATTTTATACACCATCTATACCGTCATTTTTCTCCTCCTCGAGGGCACTTAACCAAATCGCCTATTTTATTTTACGGCGGCAACATTTTTCCCAGTGACCTAGACTGAGTTACAAGGTAACTATATTCCAAAGGTATAAACAAGCACAATGGTCGTACGAGTGCTAGGGTTGTTTGTCGTTGTTCTTGGTGGAAAGTTGTTTAACTGCTACTGTTAAAGGGTCATGATTTCGTGAAAAGCCAGCATAGGAACATATATAATAAAAGAGAAATTCAAGAGGCAAATAGGCATGAACGGCCACGGTAGTAGATGGATGTTATCCGAACTTTATTTGGTTACAACTACAAGTGGAACTTACTTGTAGTTTCATCGACAATAAATTTGTAAACTTCTGGGACTGGGATTGCTAATAAAATTCGGGTCAGCACATTTCGTTCGTCACTAGAAAACTTTCGGATGTTTTTTATTGTCTTTGAGTGGGAATAGCAGAAAAGCTGGATAGAAGACAGAATGAAGCGCGTGCGTTTGCATAAATCCCACAAGCATCCAGGATGATTCGAACACAAGGTATCTCCATACCTACTAAATGCCACGGATGGCAATGCATTGGAAATTCGATTAATTCCGCGTGGCAAAATGTTTATTGTTCAACAGTGTGAGATATTGATGTGATGAGGTATTTCACGGATTGCAAGAGAATCCGCAAGAATTTCAAGTGTCTGCCTACGTGGCGCACAAAGGCAACACGCAGAGATAAAAGATAAATCAATGTCATGCGGACGAATTAATTATGTTGCATAATTAGTTGAACCGTCAACTATGCAAAAAGTGCGACAGAAAAGGAAATACGAATGGGGGGGAAGAAATAAAAAATATTTAAAACCATCTGTGCATGTCAAGCGAATTTCATGTTTGCGCTTTTCTGAATGGGAATCGCGCTGTAGATACAAATGGCCAGACATATTCCCAATGTGATCGTACCGAGCGGATATGTGTCTGATGAATTACGCAAAATTGTTGTTTAACTCGCCCGAAGGAATGTATCTAATGAACGTAATTCGTTTTTTTTTTTTGCGATTAATCCAGTTAGCAATTGCACGAGGGATTAACGCGGGAAAAGCGCGTTCGCAAATTTGCACAGACAACAGCCAAGACGAGAGGCAGAAAAAACGAAAACAAAAGCAAAAACGTAATGCGAAAGAAAAGTGGAAAAAATTATGAAAACAAGTGTGAAATATCCGAGAGATACATACGTATTTCATATATTTATTTTTTTTTCTCCTTCTTTTACCGCCTTGGAGGAATTAAGGCATTTAGTATCAACAACTGGTTTGCGATAATACCCACATATAGTAGATATCTACGTTTATGTATCCATCCTGCAGCGGTATTGCATGTTGTCGACTTAATTGTCGGCAGGGGACCAGTTAAGTGAGGGTAATTCAAAGAGAATGTTATGCACGATTGGGTTATAACTATACGCGAATGGAGTGTTGCTGATATCTTGACTGGTTTTGCTTAATGATTAGATACACTTTCTTTTCTAATCGTAATTTTGGATTTTTATGAGAAATGAGTGGCTACTTTAGAGGTAAGAGGTTAGCACCAATCTTTCATAGTGACCATACAACATCTCTCGACAGGCTTTCCACAATCACGTCATTTTCGAGTTTTAATAAAGATTCCTGGTCTATCCATGGCAGACGCTTCTTGATTAAGATGCATACAAATGGGGGCAGAATCTATAAGTAACCTGGCTAGACAGTGTGTTCAACTTTGTATGAGGAAAATTGGATACGATCGCATCAGCGATATATGTAAATGTATACCAATGGTTGACAGACAAGATTCTCGATTGTAGGCATATTCCAAAGGCTACTTAGTTAGACAGTGTGTTCAACTTTGTATGGAAAAAATTTAAAACGATCGCATTAGCAATCGATGAATTTAAATGTATACCATGGTTGACAGACATGCTTTTAGGTCGGTTATAGGTAGATTCCAAACGCAACTTAGTTAGACAGTGTGTTCAACTTTGTATGGAAAAGATTTAAAAATATCGCATCAGCAATCGACGAATATAAATATGTACCATGGTTGACTGACACGATTGTCGATGTTTGGCAGATTCCAAAGGCAACTGAGTTAAACAGTGTGTTCAACATTGCATGGAAAATTTATTGAAAATGCATTTTCTGAACTGATATTTTGCATAAATGCACAATAGTCGAATAATTTAATTATTTACTAATTGACTAATTTTTGTCGTTGGAGATTCACCGGGCAATACAAGAGGCACGATCTACATATGTATGTACATACATATATAATTCAAGTCTGCACAATTGCTAGCATACGCTGATGACATTGACGAGATTGGGAGAACGCAGCGAGACGTCAATGAAGTTTTTGTGAGCATTGAAGCAGAAGCGGCTAAAGTGGGGTCTGAAGGTAAACGAGGGCAAAACCAAATACATATGCATGTAAATGGTTTCGTCAAGGGAACACGCACAACCCCGAAGTCTTTGCCAGCTATAACTTTGATATAGTCGAGGATTTCGTCAAACTTGGCTCACTGTTAACAAGCGGCAACGACACCAGCGCTAAGACTAGACGCAGAATAACTCTTGCCAACCACTGTTTCATCGGAAATCACCAACCAAAGTGACCATCTATAAAACCTTAATCAACCCGATCGTCCTCTAGGATACACAGGTTTGGACCTTATCAAAAATTGTCGAAGAGGCCGTTGGTCGTTCCGAAAACCCTGCGTACAATCTTCGGCACCTTTCGTGTTGACGAAGAGTAAAGGGGAAGATTAAACCACAAACTGTACGGGCTGTACAGCGTCATTGGCCTAGTACGACGTCTAGAGATCTAACGTCTAAGATGGCAAAGCGAATGGATAGCACAATTCCGTCCCGAAGAGTCTTCGACTCCAACCCGGAAGGACGACGTTGAAGAGGACGGGTGACGCACACAGATGGACAGGGACCTTAACCAACTGGGCGTGCGACACTGGAAACAGTTAGCAACACATCGTGCTAGCTGGAAAGGCTTGTTAGTTGAGGCCCAGGTTAACCCCGAACTGTAGCGCCACCTAAGTAAGTTCTTGCCGATTCCATAAATATGACTATTGACAGCGACACAGTATGCTCAACTTTGGTCAAAATCAGATTTTTTAAACATGAAAAATGCAAGTGGGGTGAAAATAGCAAACTAGTTGTTTTGAGGACGCTGTGGCGCAGGGTTTGGTGTGTTGGACTCTCACGCACGATGAGCGAGCTCGGATCCCGATGACACCAACGCCATCGAATGTTTATTTCACGGCGTTCCTCATCGGCGGGGTACTGGTAAAACCCTCCGTTGTACACTTGATATGAAAAAGCTTCTCGACTCAGGACCGACCGTTCGGAATCGGCATTAAACTGCAGGTCCCTTTCACCTGTGCAAAAAAAAAAAAAACACACAACAGGGGTGATAAGGGGAAGCTTGGCTCTGGTCCTACATGGGCTGTAACGCCACCAAAGAAGAAGAAGTTATTTTGCTAAGGCCAGAAGCATAAAAGGTGTCACATGCCTACCAAGAGCATGTGCTTGTTGCACAAAAAGCTTCGCTAGACAACCGCTCCATTTTTTTTTTCTTTCACAAAAGAGCATTAGCGACTGATGCATCTAAAGTTTGGCTGACATGAATGACAGGTTTAAGCTGAATAAAAAAAAAAAAAAACACGCCTCTTGGTTAGATGGTGTGTTCAAATTCGTATGGAAACATTTGGAAACGATCGCATTAGCAATCGATAAATATAAATATATATTATGGTTGACAGAAAGATTGTCTATGTTAGGTAGATTCCAACGGCAATATAGTTACAGCATGTTCAACTTTGTATGGAAAAATTTGAAAACGGACGCATCAGGAATCGATGAAAGTAAATTTATACCATAGTTGACAGATATGCTTTTAGGTCGATTTAAGTTAGATTCCAAAGGCAATTTAGTTAGACAGTGTGTTCAACTTCGTATGGAAAAATTAAAAAACGCATCTACTGAATTGATATTTTGCATATACATATACTTAACAGTTGTGTAGTTGAACACTAGTTTTTGTCGATTGTGCTTTTGACAGCGACACAGGATGCTCAACTTTGCTCAAAATTAGATTTGTTAAAAATTACAAAAGTCAGAGAGTGAAAGCCAGTGTTAGGCCAGAAGCAAAAAAAGTGTCGAAAAATGCATACCCATAGCAAGTGCTTGTTGCACAAAAAGCTTCGCTAGACCACCGCTCCAGTTTTTTTTTTTTTTCATAAATGAACATTAGCGATTGATGTATCTAAAGGTTTATAGTGATTGGCTGACATGATTGACAGTTCTAGGCGAAATAAAAAGCCACTTTGTAAGATGATGTGTTCATCTTCGTATGGAAAAATTTGGAAACGCCCTTACTGAAGTGATGTACATACATATGTATATGCTGCCGTTAAAGTCAATTAAGGACCAAAGTCGAGCTTCTCTCTATCACCTACATATGTATATGAATTTCAATAAGCTTTTCATGATAATTGTACAGCAGGAGGTGATGTCAGAACCCCGCTGAGAAGCACCATGGAAACACGTTGGATGACATTGTTATTGCCAGGATTCGACGCCGTGTCATCGACGTTAGAGGCCAATACACGACCCACTGCGCCACGGCACTCTCGAACTGCTACATTGTATAAACATTCAACACATAAACAACTGATAATACTTCTGGTCTTCAGGCTTTAAAGCTATCCGAAAATGCATGCAATTATGAGATAAAGGATTTACAACGCAAAAATGTTGGCATGACACCTGACGACCCAGGGTTATTGCTCTCTTAAGCAGCACTGAGCTATGTGTGCCATCGTGCATTATTCTAAGTAAAACTGTGTTCCGTATAATTTATGAATCAATAAAAGAAAATGTAGGACTTTCAGTCAAGAACTTGCCTTTCCTATCGATTCAATACTTCTTGCGTTTATTTTGGGACATATTTCATCTTCGATGTTTATCCGCCCAGCTCGTACCCTAAATGAATGGGGTACAGTTGAAATATTTATATCCTAATCCTTCAAGTTGTTCCTCTTTCCTGAGATACCTACGTTAAAATTATTCAACCGTGTATGCCAGGCAGCGTAGTGGTTTGACTAGCCCTCATCTCAAAATTGTGAAATTTTCGTAAAATCATTCTGACTTTAATGCACATAAAAATCTATTAAAATTTAAAATATGAACATTATGAGCACATAAAGAAATTAACAGCAAAATTATTATTTCCTACCAAGGATGTTAATATCGACACATAATTCGTATGTTAACGATCTGACAAGATGTACAACTTTGAATTGAGCGTACTACAGATAAACCGATTAACAAACGGATCATTATCCTTAAAATACATTTACCACATCAAAGACGAATTTCTGAAATACAAGACAAATTGGCAAAAGAACCATAGGACATGAAATCCAGGCGAGCAAAACGTCAAAAACGTTTAAAACTCTTCATCATTTCTTAATCTCTTTGACTAGCTAATGCTTTCCATTGGACACAAGTCATAATGCGCTACCTCATCATTTATCTATACGAGTATGTAGTGCAAAGAAAAAAAAAAAAAGAAAAAACATCAAAGTAAAGTCATGTAATTCAATTCTAATCCTTGCCACCCGTAACAGTTGCTGCCTACCAAAGTCAGTTTATGTTATGTAAAGTAAAACAAGCAAAGCAAAAGCTACAACTGGAACTGGTCCAACAGAGCCGTCAATCTGCCAACTCACCACGCCATAGTAACAACAAAAATCAAATTTGACATCGCACAAATGTCCCAGACACATTCATCTATCTATCCATCTACAATTCCTTGATTTTTACATTAAACCTTACCGCGTCCCCATAGCCATGTACTCTCTCATCATCGTCTATGAATTCTATTTCTAGTCATATGAGTAATTCTGTCCTCCACGGCTGTACGAGTACACGTTCGCACGGCGGCGCATGGACGACCACAAAATCGGCAATAAACACAATTTCCGAGAGCATTCGACAAGCAAAGAAGTGTCTCTCTCGCCAGACATTGTGTCAATATACCGGCATTACGAGCTATGTATGATGATGGTCCTGATGATTCAAGCCCAAGAATCACACTCACTAACATCCATCGCGAATATATTTGGAGGGGCTGTTGTAAGGCGGGTGGTATCGATCGTAGCTGTCCTCACCCCGTTGATAAATGTATTTCATTTCCACCCACCAGCAAAGCTAAAAGTTGAATTTATGACTTTTCCCCCGTATCTATGTATCTACTTCTCAAGTGAAAATATTTATTCAACAATAAAAGCGGACACAGAACAATTTATTCCGATTGTTATTGCGTTTAATTCACTTTTGATTGTTGCAAATTTTAAATTCAGCTAGAGAAGCACTTCTCAATACGAAAGGAAAGATGAAACAAGGAAACCAGGAAGCGACATATACGACCGATTCGAATGAGTGTACTCGTATGCAGCGAAATCAGAGGTTTCGGAATACAATTTTGCAATTAAGGCCTTTTCGGTATTCCGACTGAAATGTATCGCAAGAAAGGCAAAAAAAATTGTAAAAATTCGCACCTTGACGGGCGGCAGTTGCGCGGGCAGTGGGAAAATTGTTGCATTAATCAGTGGTTGATCAGAAATGATGATTCCTGATTTCAATTTTGCTCATTTTCGCTTTTTACTATTTTTTTCTTTTTTTTATCATTTTCATTCGAGAGAGAGAGATCCGATCCTTGTGTGCTACGATGCTGGACAATTTGGGGAATCTGCTTAGTTTGCATTTTTTTTTTTGTTATATTTAAACTCACCCTTAATTTATCCCATTTTAAGAGAATCCTTTTGGGTTGTTTTCCTTTATTTTAGGGTATGATGAACATGATTTTCGATTCGAATAGATGTGGAGCAGCACAAGGAAGAGGTGGAGCGGTCGTTCATAATGAAACAAAAATAGATTGAGGGAACATGAACGATTGGCTGCCAATACTGAATAATGGAAAACGAGACTATTCATTGCAACATGTGTATTCCTGATAGAAAAAACAGTAAATGTCGAAAGTTTACTGATAAAATCAATAATTTAGTGCGGACAAGACCCACTCACTGAAGTAACTTGTTTCAGGAATTGCTGATTTACTTAAGGATTTGCGGGTCTCTTTGGTCCTTTAAGTCTTGAAAAGAAAAATGATTACCAATTCTCTTGATTTTCAACAAAAAACGAGTTCTGATGATATGGTGCGATTCGCTTAAATCTTATTTTATATCGGCTTAGCAAAGACACAAACCACTCAATTATTTGAGTGATTTCAGGTGATTGATTTTTTAAGCGCTTGGTTATTGACAATTAAAAAACAGAATAACTGGATATTTGCAAAAGTATTTAAAGTTCTTGTTTGACTTGACAAATGTTGCCATATCAATTCCAAAGATTATTTTCAAATAAATATTGACCACGGAGACGGCTTAGGAGGCCTAAACAGAGTGTATTAGAAGGTACATGTACAGGGTTTTCCTATAGCGAATTGACAACTTTGAAATCAATTTGTGAACGCACCCTTTCACTAATCATCAAACTGTCATTGTCAATTTATTCAGTTAACTCAACATTTTCATCACGGTGAAGTACACAAACGAGCAATGTCTGCAAATTATACAATTTTTTTACCGAAATTCGGAGTCGGTGACCGCAACTTCAGTGACGAAGCTCATTTTTGGCTCGATGGGTTCGTCAATAAGCAAAATATGCGATATTGGTCGGGTGAAAATCCACATGTGCTTCATGCATCACTACTTCATTCACAAAAAATAACGTGTTTGGTGCGGTTTGCATGCCGGCGGCGCTATTGGGCCATATTTCTTCGTTGACGATAACGATCGTCACGTTACTATGAATGGCCAGCGTTAACGCGCCATGATTACCGATTGTTTTTAACCTGAATTGGAAAATATGGACTTGGACGACATGTGGTTTCAATAGGATGGTGCTATAAGCCACACAGCACACATCACAATCGATTTATTGAAGAGTAAGTTTGATGAGCGTGTTATCTCAAGAAATGGGCCAGTCTGATTGACCGCCTTTTTCGTGCGATTTAACACCTCTAGACTATTTTCTTTGGGGCTACGTTAAGTCATTGGTTTATGCCAACAAGCCGACGACGTTGGAAGAGCTCAGAGCCAACATTGAACGCGAAATAGCGGCGGTTTCGGCCGAAATGTGTGGCCGAGTCATCGAAACTGGGGTCCAACGAATCGACCGCTGCAAACGTGCCCGCGGTGGCCATATGACACAAGTCGAGTCCCAATTCATATGAGTATTTTGATTGTACTTCAAGCCGATAGTAAAGTTTCTGAAATATCTCAAATGGTTTGCGTTTTACTTAAAAAAGAAGTTGTCAAGTCCTTATTGAAAAACCCGATATTACCTTCGTAGGCTGCAAGTTGTACTGGCTTTATCGGCTTACACGAACATAAAAAATATAATTTAAAGGAGGGAAATCCCACGATGTCTTTGCATAAACCTAATATTTATTGCCGATTCCGAATGGCAAATTTCGAGAAGCTTTTTCATGCCAATTATTCTACACAGGGTTTTGTTAATACTCCGCTGAGGAGAAGCACAGTGAAAAGCACGTTTGATAACAAGGCTTGGTGCTGCTGCCTAAAAGGAAAAAACAATCAAAGGAGCCATCGTCATACCGTCCGATTTACCTATTAGATGCAATGGGTAAGATACTGCAGAAAATGGTAGCCAACAGACTCGGGGTGGCAATAAATGAAGCCGGGGGGCTTTCAGACGAACAGTACGGATTCAGGCAAGCCCGTTCTACAATCGATGCTATACGGAGAGTAACCACAGTTCTGGAAGAAGCTATTCAGATGGGCAGGAGGCGCAAAGAAATACGGTGCCGTAATAACACTGGACGTCAAAAATGCGTTCAACTCTGCAAACTAGGGACAAACTGTACACTCACTTAGAGAAAAGATGGTGCCAGGATTCATCAGCAAAATAATTGAAAGCTATTTCGAGAAACGGTATCTTTTCTACGATACTGACGACGGGGTAGTGCAGTACCACATATCTGGCGGAGTACCACAAGGATCGGTGCTAGGTCCTATTCTGTGGAACCTTATGTATGATGGAGCTCTGAGGCTAGAAATTCCCAATGAGGCAAAAATCATAGGCTTCGCTGATGATATTGCCATCGTAGTAGCAGTGAAACACCTGAAAGAAATAGAGGACATAGGGAACGAATGTATCAGAAAAGTGAGACGCTGGATGTCAACAATCGGGTTAGAACTCGCCGATCACAAAACAGAAGTAGTACTAGTAAGCAGCCGGAAGATAAGGGAAACAGTCACCATCAGGGTAAGCGATCAAAACATAACGTCGAAACGGTCTATCAGATACTTAGGTGTGATGATTGACGCTAGGCTCAGCTACAAGGAACACCTTGAAATAAAGTGCGATAAAGCAGCTCAGGTGTGTGCTGCCTTAGCCAGAATAATGACAAACATCGGAGGATCCAGGCAGCAAATAAGACTAGTTTTGTCAAGAGTGGCGCAGTCAATAATTATGTACTAAGTCCCACTCAAGAAGAGTAAATTCCACCAACCGACTATCCGCGCTAAGACTGGCAGCGTTTTTCGGATGGTATCGGATGATGATATATTTGTAATTGCTGGAATGCTACCAGCCGATATCTTGGCCATCGAGTTGCAAAGGTCCTACGACGCCAAAATTCAGGAACCTCCTGCCTCAGTCAGAGATATTAAACTGGAAGAAAGAAGGCGTAGCATTGAAATATGACAGGAAAGATGGAATCAGTCAACAAAGGGAAGATGGACCCATCGACTTATACCGGACATACAAAGTTGGATAAACTGGCATCACGGAGAAGTAGATTTTTATCTCACCCAGTTCATGGCCGGACATAGCTCCTTCCTTCTTTACAGGTTTGGCCTTGATGAATCTCCTATCTGTGCAAATGATGGAGAGGCTAGAACACGTATTTTTTCAATGCTCACATTTCGAGGCAGAAAATTAATATCTCGACTCCCGAGAACATCATAAAGCACATATGCTGACATCGAGCGAAATCGAGCTGTAAAAGAAACCGCAGCGAGAATCATGAAGGAACTCTGGCGTCTGCAGAGAAACAGGGAGAGCAACCAAAACCAAATGGCAGCTCCCTTGGAACAGGAAACTCCAATAAGAGAAACATGGGTATAAAGTGTAAACCAGCCCCGCGAAGTAATAAGTAACGGCAGTCCCACGGGGAGAGTGGTTAAAGGGTGCAGGGTGTGGTTTAGTATGTAGGCGTATTGCTGGCATCGATTATTCAGGCTTGCGAAGCGTACATGCCAGTAGCCCGGGCTACGGGCTACTGGTATCTCCACAAAAAAAAAAGTAACGTTTAGCAAAGACACAATCCTACATTTTTCTTTATAATTCACAGTAAATCACGCAATTCGGAACTGAATAATGTCCGACATAACACTTACACTGACTTACGAAGGCTAAATCAAAGGGTTATATTCATAGAGAACTCCCAGGTTACAAGTGGTTCCTAAATCAATCTTATCTGAATAAAGCTACCAAATGAATGAGGGCAGTCATACTTATTTCAAGGGTGTTAGTGAATAGTTTCGAGCACGAGGGCTGAGTGCTCATTCAGTTCAGATAAACAATGACATAGTAGTGCCCTTTACAACTAGGTTAGATTCGAAAAGATTTCAAAAGAAGCGCACACATCTCGAATCCACTCATAGCTTTTTGAATAGTCACGCGAATTTTCCATCCACACTGTTTCGCCCAAAAATGAATTTCCAATCCCTACCTCTGGGCACTATTTGTAGCCACCCCACCCACCCACTCATTGTCGATTAATTACGAAAATAAAATAAATTTCCTACGAGTTTATTTTCAAGGGGCCACTTCGTCTGCTCACTGCTGATTCACATAAATTAAAATTCATTTAATTGATTTCATTCGATTCAAAGTGTATCTGCGCCATTTCCATCTTCACCGCATGCTTGGCCTATGGCATAGGTATGTGCTCGATGATCATGTGTCCTTTATGCTCAACTTGGATGTCGTAACTAACGTGATGACGCAATTCGTGATGCTGTGAATATTCCCGGCAACGGTTGAAATTTTCTCCACGTACCGAAACAACATTCCAACTACAGCACGAAGTGAATTTATTTATATGCACCTGGTCAGGGGTATCATGACAGGAGGATAGTCAACATTTATTGAACATGGCGCTTTATTAGAAGAGGTAGTTTTCGAAAATTATTCATCCGACGTGGTAGTCGTTAATTATTTTTCTGGTAATTTTAGTATCTTTTTTGTGTTATGTATGATATAAGAATGGGAAAGAGGAAATGGGCACGAAGTAATTTGCTCTGGCAAATTTTGAGAGCAACATACGATAGGTCGGTCATATGACTTGAAGGCTCTAACGAGGTTTATGGGAATTTTTTATTGCCCAATACTCGTATGATGACATTCTCGAATAATTTTATTTACGTCTTTCGAGCAGTAATGAGGGACTTGCAGGTCTGTATTTTTGGCTATGAAAATATGAGAATGTGGGCCTCATATGTACGAACAATTGTATGGCCAAAGACAATGGGCAGTGAAAAAATCCTAGTGCTGTGGCCCAAGTTCGTCTAATCTAGATAATCCATCAAAAAAATTAAATTAAAATACTCAGACAACAGCCATCAACTTAACGAGTTCGGTAACGTCTGACTAAATGCAGGGGGATTTCGCAACATCACTTGACACTAATTTCTTTTGCTAAATACCTAACGGCCGTCGAATCGGGTCGGCACGGTCTAGCTCAGCGCACATTAGCCAGCGACGAACGTAAATTCACATCCCACCGAGACGTCAATGCCGATATAAAACGTTTTACATTTTAACACCATCCTTGAAGGAGGCTATTCATAAGTCCCAACAACCGAACATTTATTACTCGACAACCGAGCTTAACGATACATATGTGTATCTTCTGCTCTGGTTTAAACGAAGAAGGTGCATGTTAGCAGCTACGACCTTCAGTTTCACACCAATGCCAGTGGAAGGCGGAAAAAGATTAAATAAACAAGATGCAAAACCCCGTCGACTACTTTATAATAATTGGCCTCGTCTCCTCCTTGATCCTCTCCTGCGTGAGGAGTGCAAGAAAAGTGTGTGTCCAGCAGCATGTTGCACGGAATATATGTATATTGCGTAACCCGTGCGCGGTTTAGAGTAAATTTAATTAAACCCATGCACTTAGCGTCATCGTTGGCGTTTCAGTCGCTGTTGTTGTCGCTCCCTCCGAAGAAGGAGAATTACTTTCACTAGAATAAACGCCTGTCATCGCATGTCAACCAAACAAGCAGCAAATGAAAGTGCAGGAGCAACAACAAAAAATAAACGTGCCGTCGGGCCGGTTGGTGGGTGCAGCGAAAGAAGAATAGCTATTCCATAGGTATTGAGTAAAAGATACACCGTTCAAGGCGAAACCGGGTTGCAGAGCATTGAAAAGGAAAAGTACCAGCGTCCCGAACCATTGGGAAACGAATAATGATATCTTCTGCTGCACACACGTCCACATACCTGCATTTACGTATCTTTGTATCTGATGATACACCGCCGAACAAACAATTCAGTCGCGTGGAATGAAGTGAAGTAACAACACGGCTGCCATCAACAACGTCTTAGACAACATCGTCACTCCATCTATCTAACTAATCTATTCACTGTATGTATCTATTCCTGGGCTCCTGCACATGTGAGTGGCTTGACTCTGTTTACACATATCCTCCCTGTACCATATCTCTTACCTTCGCGAGTGGAAATCGTGAATTATTTGCAATCACATGTGATTTAATGGATCGCAATTCTATTTGTTTATAGAAAAACGAACGAAATAGGAACGATATCTGTCGTTGAAATCAAACAGATAGACGGCTACTACATCCTACATCTCAACAATACTATACAACAGAGATGACAACAGCCATCCGAATCATCGGCGAGGAAGAGGACGTTATTGAGTGGATTGATGTTGGAGAGCTTCACATTTACAAATAATGGAAAAAACTGCATGAGACAGATACTTAAGGAAACATGGGATTGCGTAAAGGAAATAAAAGGTAAACAAGACGTTATGCAATGACGGAGGACAAACGAGAGAAAAACGGCTTCCCATTTCACTTTCGTAACGAGTAAACAAAAAAACGACCAGAGAGATCTGGTATACTTGTCATGGGCACCTTCAAGTGATTATTCTAAACATTTGTTGCAATAGATATACAGATACTCGTATGGCGGAAGCAAACGATGATGGAAAATCGAGGCGTCTAGAGCGATCTGTCCATTGAAAAGTCTCAACGCGGTGCAAACATGCGCCGCTCTTTGCACTTATACCGTGTAATTCGGGTCATGAGTTTAAGGTGCACATTGAGGCGAATGGTTCATAGAGAGCCACGCACCTAAAACTTTGAGCTCAAGATATTCGGGATACGGAGGATCCTTGAGCTCGAGTCATATTAGCTCTGTAACTTTAACCCTAAGAGACTACTTTGAAGCAAATATTGAGCAGGAAATATTGAGAGGAGAGGGAGCGAGCAAATAGCGCAAAGAAGTTAATCGCGTTTAACATGACAAACGCCAGCTTCAATCTCTGTCCCTGCTCAATCCAAGTTGACACACAGCCTCCGCGTGGCCTCCCCTAGATAGCTGCCCTGGCACCCGCCAGGTAGTGAACCAATGTGTGCAATGACCCGACACTTTGTTCCCGGAGAGAGAGGAACCTGGCCCTCCAGGTTAGGGGTTGGCTGTTAGGGGTGTGTTAATTATTAATAAGTGTGTCACTGCAACACATTAAAGGTGTCATTAGAGTTTTTATTCATGACACGCAATAGAAGGTGTTCTAGTTTTAACACCGATTGGTGTCTTAATTTCAAAGATCAAACATATCAAGTGATACGTTTACTTCGTGTTGCTTTACACACTTGCATTTGCAGTGACCCGCCCCCTAACATTAATAGTATCCTCTCATTTCGCAAGTAAAATTGCCATGACTACACAACACACATTTTCACACCGCCTTTACCAATCACAATTCTTCGCATCACCGAGAAGACACATGTCATCCACATTCACTAAAACAAGACATCTCATGTGTCAACATTTCTCCAAACACCATTTTACTCTGACATCTGTCACCGAAAAAATTCATATTTCCATCCAAATGTCATCAAAAAAACGGAACTTTTAAATAACGTTATATCGTCGAAAGTAAGATGTTCCATTACTTTTTTATGTACATTCCTGCCAACAAGCATTCGGAATTTTAATCCAATAAAGAAATGTCCTTTCACACACATATGACACATCAATTCTGACCTCTCCATCCGGTTGCCGGTTCCTGTGCCCGGTGCCAAAGTGGCAATAATTTCTCATTCACAGGATATCCTCTCGTCGGGACATCGTCACATATTCCATTTTTTTATCTCCTCTTAATACTTATGTATTCGAAGCGTGTGATTTATGAATTTTATTAAATAAATAATCATTACTGCGGAAAGGCTTACAACTAGGACCTCTACGATTGAGATGGGATGGCTAGATGGAGGTATGACGTATACCACGCTTACGGTTATTTATTGATGTCCTCCGGTTGGCATTTAATCTATTAACAGGATGGGTTGTTGTTACAATTTAAATATCTGCAACAACCCAATGCCCCGATGAGTTTTGGTTTTCGGAAGAAAAAAAAATTGAGGTTCGTGTGACAGCTGTCATTATAATTTGACAGTTTGATATAGGATGTAGTAATATATGTATACATAGGCAGTAGTATGTGACGGAGTTTTTTGGTGGTACCCAAATTGGATAACGGTCAAAAGTTATTAGGGCAATGTGTCAAAACGTTGGGGTAGAGACCTGTCAAATTTATGAAACGTCACCTGGGGAGTTAATATAGCGTTGCAAAATGCAATGTGTGTCAAAATATATACGTATGCAGAATAAATAGAATCGGAAACCAATTTGGAGTCAAGATTTCTTTTTTTGTTGACAGCTGTCAGATATGTACGAGAGCTGTCAAAGTAGTTCTATTTTCTTGCTTTAAAACGAAGGAAATTGATGCTAATGATCAATAGGTGGAGACTCGGTGCCATTCAAGAAAATGTTTGTTGTATTGCGCCAGGTTCCACAGAGTGGGATATGGGAATGTCAAAAGGGTCGATTAGCCATGTTTTGTTTAGCTTTGAAGAAACGTTAAAATTACATACATATATTAGACGAAAAAAGGACAATGATCTTCAGCTCTGTACGTGAAATGTTAGGTCCCTAAACAGGCCACGTGTTGCCGAACAACTTGCGGATGCCCTAGACCGCTATAAAGCGGACATAACTGCCATCCAGGAAATGCGATGGAATGGACCGAATGAAAAACTGCGATATTTACTACGGCGACTACTATAGGGAGAGAGGACAACGATTGTTCGGATGCGGATTTGCTGTTCGAGGTGGACTAAGGCAAAAAGTCCTAAGCTTTCGGCATGTGAGCGCACGCCTAATAACGATCCGTATCAAGGCAACATTTTTTAACATCAGCCTGATCTGCGTCACGCCCCCACAGAAGACAAGGATGACCCCGCCAAAGATGAGTTCTACGATCTCCTAGACAGAACGTATGCCCAGTGTCCCAGCTATGACATCAAAATTGTACTAGGAGACTTTAATGCTAAGCTGGGTAAGGAAAGCATCTTCGAAGGAGTCATCGGCAAACATAGCCTACACGACACCACATCCGATAACGAACATAGGCTGATTGATCTGGCTACGGGGCGAAATCTCCTTCTAGCCAGTACGCGCTTCCCGCACCTCGATATACACAAAGGCACAAAAGTCTTTTGGTAAATCGACCACCGACCAAATTGATCACATCGCGATCGACGTCAGACACCCCTCCACTATTCTTGATGTTCGAACTTCCCGAGAGGCTAACATCGACTAGGACCACTATCTTGTCGTAGCCAAGATGCGCCTACGGATATTACTAATGCAGCGGAGTAGAGTAAGGATACATAGTTACGACGTCGGAAAGCTACTATCGCCAGAAACCGCTCGTGCTTTTACCGATCGCGTCTCGCTTAAGCTCTCCAATACACCTCAACCCTCCACGCTATCAATAGAACAGCCGTGGAACCTTTGCAAACAAGCCCTGAAAAGCTCTGCATCCGAAGTTTTAGGCTCCAAGGCTCCACCACGAAAAAACACCTGGTTTGAAGACGAGTGCAGGAGGATTCACATAGCGAAGCAGGATGCATATAAATCCTCGATGCATAAAATAACAAGAGCAGTTCGTAAGCTCTACGAGTTAAAAAGAAGGGAGGAGCATAAGCTGCTCAGAAGAAAGAAGTAAGAGCACGAGAAGCGCGCGATTGAGGATTTGGAGAGGTGTTACTGCAGGCGTGACGTTCGAAAGTTTTGTCAACAGATAATGCGAACATGACAAGGTTATAAAGCCAGAACGGAAGCCTGCAGGGATGAGAACGGACACCTAGTAGTAGAATCGGAGTCGATGTGCTAAGAATATGCAAAAAACACTTCTGCAGAATGCACAACGGCGATGGTAGCCAATATACCGCTGTCAGGCAGAATGATTCATTTCTAATCGACGAAGACCGCAGAGAATTTCGTCCCCCTGACCTGGACGCACTGTCTGCTGAGCTCTTCAAGGCAGCTGGGTACGACCTGGTTAGAAGCATGCACCAGCTCGTCTGTAAGGTCAGAGGAAAGCATACCCGAGGAATGGAGTCTCAGCATCGTATGCCCGATCCTCAAGAAAGGAGGAATAAGTCTCCTTAACATCGCCTACAAAATCATCTCTGCCGTTTTGTGTGAACGCCTAAAGCCTTTTGTAAATAAGTTGATAGCTCCTTACCAGTGCGGATTCAGGCCACGGAAGTCCACCATCGACCAAACCTTCACACTACAGCAGATCCCGGAAAAAACCAATGAATTTCAAGTCGACACTCACCACCTATTTGACGACGTCAAAGCCGCATATGACAGTGTAATCAGAGGCGAGCTGTGTTTACCTTTGAGATGCCTGCTAAACTCGTCAGACTATGCAGGATGGCTTTGGAGAATGTTCGCTACTCCATCCGAATCGGTGAACACCGATAGTTTTGATGTCAGAAAAGAATTTAGGCAGGGCGATGCGCTGTCGTGTGATTTCTTCAACATCATATTAGAAATGATTGTGCAATGATCACTGGCAACTCCTTGCATACGCCGACGACATTGACATAATCGGAAGAACACAGCCAGAAGTCAATGAGGTGTCATCAAAAATAACGCTCACCACCGACATCTTGGCCAGAACGTTTGTATTGGCAGATATACATACGTTTGAGGTAGTTAAGGACTTCGTCTATCTTGGCTCCGCAGTGACCTGGAACAACGACATCAGTTCCGCCAATCGCTGTTTCTTTGGGCTCAGGAGGCAATTGAGTGATAGAGCCCTCTCCCGAACGACAAAGTTGACTCTATATAAGACCCTTATCATTCCGGTCCTGCTGTACGGCGCAGAAGCATGGACACTATCAAAAGCGGATGAGGAGGCCCTTGGTCGGTTCGAGAGAAAGATTTTGCGCGTGATTTTCGGGCTTATAAACGCAGACGGGGAATGGAGGGAAAGATTCAACCACGAACTTTACAGGCTATACAGCGATATGAGTCTAGTCAGGCGTCTACGTATTCAATGCCTAAGATAGCTGGGCCATGTAGAGCAAATGGACACCACAGCTCCAGCCCGGAGAGTCTTTGAATACAACCCCGAGAGACGAAGAAGCAGAAAACGGCCGCGCTTAAGATGGCGCACACAGGTGGAAGGGGACCTCAGCCAACTGGGTGTGCGGCAATGGAAAAAGTTGGCAAAAGATCGTGCTAGTTGGAGGGGCATGTTCGTTGAGGCTCAGGTTCACCCCGAACTGTAGCGTGCGTTAAGAAGAAGAAGATATTCGGATACTGAATAAAGAGAAAAGAAGCATCGTGAGGCAGGCAAACGTATTTTTTGGTAATTCAGATTTCGGACACAAGGCAAGTTTATTAATATTTCAGGTTACCATAATGACCAGTAGTGGATGGGTACGTTGGGGTATTATGGAATATTGAGCCTGATTGAGGCATATTAATTCCAAGCCCCAACATTTCTAAGAAAACAGCTTACCAAGCGGAGGTAACAAATCCCTTGTGTACCAATAACTACTCGTAAACCTCTTTCAATCCAAAACGGATACATAATTCCCTACGATTGTCCATGCATCCATTACTCCAAACAATTCCCAAAAAAACCCACAAAGACATATATCCTTTTCAACAAGTAAGTCGTCAGCGATACAATTGACTACAATGCACCCCCAAAATCCTTTCAAATAATTGCTAAGCACAAAAAACGTGGACCACGACAACAAGCTCATAATCTTCCCATTGTTCGAATAGCACTCAAAAATTTTGTATTGCAATCCGTGATACTACTATCTCTAAACATATTATCTGTTGAGCGGAATTTTTCCTTATCGAACAGTTTTCCATCGGATGTGATTGGATTTTCGAATGAATCTTTTATCGCATTTGTCGCATGCTGAAAGTAATTCGATGCGAACTAACAAAGTGGAAGTGCATTGCATTGGTTGCATCGAATGGAATACGTAAAGAAGAAAAATGGGTGCAAAAAAACACCGAGCAAAAAACTCGTTGGAAATGTAAGGATACGAAGGAGGAGAAGATTCCTTCGTTATTTCACGGCAACATAAGGACACTTGCGGAGATTTCGTTTTCATTGTTCTTTTCGTAAAAATGCAATTTCCTACGAGATGAGATGCGAACTTTCTTTTTATTGTATCTTCTCAACGAGGTGAATGCGTGTGTCTATGGTGTAAGAGAGTTTTGCCCTTTTCTTCGACTCATGGGTTAAGTGTGTTTATTCTTGAAAAAAGAAAGCAATTTGGTCGTCCTTGAGCTAGTGTTGGCTGTTACTCTACTAAAAGCTATGATAAGACTCACACGAAGCAACAGTCGCTCCTTGTTTAAGGATAAGAATGCAAGGATGTGGGGAAAAATGATTTTTTTATTACCAGTAGTTCATCTGTCCACGAACGAATTTCCCTTAATCAAAATAGAATTACCGGTTGTAAAAATTTAATGAGAAAGTAACTTTTCTACCCACATCATATCTGGCTTAAAAGAATAGGACCCACCAGGCAACTATGAGGTACTGCATCGCTGATTTTAATAACTGTTTGGTGATAACATCAGCCCATCTCAACTGGAACTCCAATATGAGAAATAAACTCATGAAAGCGACTAAGGCCATGTGGGCCTGTCGACGCACCTACGGTAAAACCTGGGGACTTAAACCTAAGGTAGTCCGCTAGCTATATACCGCGATAGTTAGACCTATTGTCACCTACGGGTCCACCGTATGGTGGTCAAAAGTTGAGCAAGAAACTACAATTGTTAAGCTTCAACGCCTTCAGAGACTAGCGTGTCTCGGCATCACAGGCGCTATGCCAACCAGCTCCACGGCAGCCCAAGAAGCACTCATTGGACTCACTCCACTGCACCTTTTTATCAAAAAGGTGGCATTACGCAGTGCAACCAGAATCCTCTGCTCGGGAACAAATATGCCATGTAGACCCGCAGGCCACATGTCCATATTACAACACCTTCCCGAACTGGATATGATTACTACAGTCTCGGACGCACTGCCACACACCTTCACCTTTGACAAGAGATTTGAGATATTGATCCCAAACCGCTCAGCATGGGAAAACAATGATCCCCTGCTAAATGTCAAAGGCCTTAGGTGGTACACGGATGGCTCCAAGATGGCTTCCGGCGTTGGCGCCGGCATCTTTGGACCAAAACGCAAAATCTCGAAGGCACTGGGAATAAGTCCCAGCATCTTCCAAGCAGAGCTGCATGCCATCCTAACATGCGTAAATCTAAATCTTGAGACTGGCATCAGAGGAGTAACCATCAACATATTCTCTGATAGCCAAGTAGCGCTTAAAGCGCTGGGTTCGTACAGCACGAACTCAATAACCGTCAAGGAATGCCATGACGTCCTACAAGACCTCGCCAAAAGAAACAATGTTAAACTTTGGTGGGTGCCAGGCCATAAAGGTATCAAGGGCAATGAAATTGCCGACCAGCTTGCCAGGAAGGGCTTCAGTGACAAGTATGTAGGTCCGGAACCATTCTGCGGCATTCCCGCGTCTAAGATAAATTACTTCTTAGACTAGTGGGAAAAATTACAACACCTATCCTTTTGGAACGGCGTTTGGGGACTCCGTCAATCTAAACGACTTATACGACCCCTGAACAAGCACCCTATTGACATACTTAAACTCAATAGGATGGATATCAGAAGACTAGTCAGCTATCTAACGGGCACTGCGGTCTGAGATATCATTTAAACAAAATTAGCCTCTCGTCTGAAACTGAGTGTCGGCTCTGTCTTGAGGACGATGAGACGGCAGAACACATACTGTGTGAGTGTGCTGCTCTCTGCCATCTTAGGAAGCGTATCCTTCTCAGTGAAGTTATGACTCCTGAGGGGATCACCCTGGCTCTTACGAGAAGCATTCTCAACTTCATTGTGGAGGTGGAGAGGCTACTCGGCTAAATCGGCTAGCAGGCACAATAGATCTGCAAAGGTCGCAGTGCCGCATTGATAGCACTAGCCCTATATATATAAAAAAAAAAAAGACATCAGCCCATAGTAAAAAAGGACCCTAAAACTGCAAGGATTCTCACCTCTAAGACACAAACGAATCCCAAAAGTCTCAGAACTAACTACTTCAACGTACTATAAATGCAAGAACTTCAGTTCAGGGCGAACCTCCCCATTTATGCAGGACGGGCCGAAAACCATAAGCAGAATTTTTCTCTCAAAACGACCAAGGGCCTCCTCATCCGCTTTCGATAAGGTCCATGTCTCTACACCATAAAGCAGGACTGGGATGATAAGGATCTTGTGACATTTGTCGTTCGGGAGGGGGCTCTATTACTCAAGTGCCTTCTGAGGCCAAAGAAACAGCGATTGGCAAGAGTGATTCTGCTTTTGGTTTCGGCGCTGATGTCATGTGCGCTCTGACCAAGACGTCGTTGGTTGGTGTCCTTTTTCGACGACAGCATATATTTCGTCTTGCCCTCATCTACAGCCATTTTAGCCGCTTCCGCCTCAATGCTCGTAAAGGCCTCAATCATATCTCGCTGACTTCTTCCAATTATATCAATGTAATCGGCATATGCGAGCAGCTGTACGGACTTGAAAAAGATGGTGCCCCTTAGATTGATCAGGGAGTTTTGCACGATCTCTTCAAAGACGATGTTCAAAAAGTCCCACGATAGCGTATCGCCCTGCCTAAAACCTTTTTTGACATAAAAGGTATCGGTTAAGTCGCTTCCGACCCTGATGGAGCAGCGAGAGTTCTCCAGTGTCATCCTGCGCAATCTGGCGAGTTTGGCAGGGATATCAAAACTAGACATGACGTTGTATAGCTCGTCTCTATGCTATCGTATGCAGCCTTAAAGTCGACAAACAGATGGTGGGTGTCGATCTGGAATTCGTTTGTTTTTCCAGGATCTGCCGCAGTGAGCCTAAAACCACACTGATATGGACCAATCACTCTATTAATGAACGGTTTCAGGCGTTCACACAGTGCAGCATAGAAGATTTTATAAGCGATGTTCAGAAGAGTTATACTTCTATAGTTGGCGCACACAAAGGGGCCTCCTGTCTTGTGGGCAAACGATACTAAGATTCCATTCATGGGGCATGCATTCCTCTGTTCATATCTTATAGATAAGCTGGTGCGTAACTCCCAACCAGGTCACCTCCAGCTGCCTTAAAGAGCTCGGCAGGTAGTCCGCCTACTCCAGCAGCCTTGTTGGTCATTCTGCCTGACAGCAGGATCTGTTTCGTCATCGCCGTTATGCAGTCGACAGTCTTTCCAGATTTTTAGTACCCACAGTGAATCCACTACTAGGTTTCTGTTTTCGTCCCTGCAGGCTTCCGTTCTGGCCTTATATCCCTGGCAGGTTTGTTTTATTCGTTGATAAAACTTGCGAACGTCATTCCTGCGATAGCATCTCTCCATCTCTACGATCACGAGCTTCTCATGCTCTCTTTTCTTTGTTTTGAGAAGTTTATGCTCCTCCCTCTTCTTCATCCTTCTATGCAGCGCATCTTGATATGCTTGCTGCTTGGCTGCGTGTGACTTCCTACACTCGTCGTCAAACCATGGGTTTTTGTTGGTGGCGGTTTGAAACCCAGTACCTCAGAAGCAGCACTCCCTAAGGCTTGTTGACAACAGGACCATTGGTGTTGTACGGTCTGAGCAGGTGTTGGAGGGTTTTCCGAGAGCTTGAAGGAGACGCAACTGGCATCGGCTCCGGTGGTCTCTTGCGATTGTAGCATTGCGACGTTGCATGCCAGTGGCCTCACTCGATTTTTCTGGGAGAGGCATATTCGCAGTCGCAACCTGGTTGCCACAAAATAGTAGTCCGAGTCGATTTTGGCTCCTCTAAAAGTTCGTACATCCAGAATATCGGATGCGTGCCTGGCATCAATCGCAATGTGGTCAATCTGGGTGACGGTTGATTGATCCGGAGATCGGGAGATCGCCAAGTCTACCAGCCTTAATCTATTTTCGGATGTGATGCTGTGTAGGCTGTGTTTGCTAATGACCCTATCAAAAGCGACTTCCTTGCACAGTTTCGTTTTGGTCTTGTCCCCATTTACCCTTAGACCCACTTTGGCCGCTTCTGCTTCAATGCTTGCGAACGCCTCTCGCTTTGTCCGTCCAATAACCCCAGTGTAGACTTGAAGTAGATCGTTCCTCTTGTATTGGCCGGAGAGTCTCGCACGATATTTTCAGGAGGTGATGTATCAATTCCTCTTCCCCCTCATCCATGCAGCCGCGGCAGGAGTCATTGGAGGGCAGCCCTAGTCTGACGGCGTGTTTTCCAATGATGCAGTGACCTGTAATGATACCCACCAGAGTGCTTAAGGTTGCTCTTTTGGTTGCCACTAGGTCCCTGTTACTTTCATTCCACTGGAGGTTGATAGCCTCTATGGTTCGAAGTTTTATCATGTGCTTTACCGCACTTATTGGTGTTTTTAGATACCAGAGGGCAGGAAGGCTGTGTGTGCTTGACCCTAACTTTGCGAGTTCGTCGCCCGCGCAATTTCCTGGCACATCCCTATGCCCGGGAATCGACAGTACTTTAATGTTGAACTGTTCAGCCATCTCGTCTAGAGATAGGCGGCAGAGGGATGTTTCTGATTTGTGGGTCAGGGATTTTATCGCAGATTGGCTATCCGTGCAAATGATAATATCCTTAGCGGATATTACATTGATCCTAAGCCATTCCAGGGCCTCCGTTATCGCTGTTATTTCTGCTTGGTACACACTGCAGTGATTTGGGAGTCTGAATGATGGGTTGAGGTTAAGCTCCTTGGAGAAGACTCCTCTAGCTACACTCGTCTTTATCTTGCAGCCACCAGTATAGAGGGAAATCGAGTCCTTCGGCATGACTTTCCCTGCGGCTCCCATTCCTCCCTGGATGGAATGACAACTTCGAAGTTCTTAGTGAACACACTCTGCGGGATGATGTAGTCTGTTTCCATAGTTACTTCGAAGTGATTAAGAATGCTAGTATCTCCTTTATGTGATGTGGGCCATTTTTCTATTTCCCTAATCCGTAATCTGTAAGGCCGCGCAGGCCGGTGGAAAATATAATAGAACATTTAAGGCCTCGGTGGGGGTGATGTGATCGCTCCGCTTATATATGTATAAGATGACCGATCTTTGCACTTTCCCCAAAAAGTTTTGATAGACTGCCTTGTCTAGAGCAGTCCACCAGACTACGATGCCGTCGTACAAGAGGATGGGCCTTATGACTGCTGTATAGAGCCACTGCACAATGCTTGGTTGGAGCCCCACTTTTTGTCCAAAAACTTTCTTACAACTGTCGAGGGCAGTGGTTGCTTTCTTGACGCAATCAAGAATGATGGGTTTCCAATTTAGCGTCCAGTCAAGGACTAGGGCTAGGTATTTAGTCTGATCTCTGATTATTAATTGGGTTCCTCCCAGCCTCGGTGGGTTGAAGGGCGGAATTTTATATTTATTTGTAAACAGTACTAGGTCAGTCTTTTTCGGATTGACCCCAAGTCCACACTACTCCGTCTAGGTTTCTACTATATGTAATGCACACTGCATTAGATCGCTTAGAGTGCTGGGAAATTTTCCTGTGGCGGCAATAGTAATGTCATCTGCATATGCGGCCACAGCGTACCCTTCCTGTTTTAGCAACAGTAGTAGCTCATTGACCACCACGTTCCAGATATTCCAATATTCCTTCCTCAATATTGAGAAAGGCGACTGCGGTATATTCCTTGTGTTCCAGTGACCTTTCTATTATGCTGACCAGTGAATGGAGTGCTGTTTCCACCGATTTGCCTTTGATGTAGGCATATTGGTATTCCGACAACCTTCCTGAGATAAATGTAGCTGTATCGAATGTATGCGTCTAGAATCTTCTCTAGAGTTTTTAGTGGAAAAGAAGTGAGACTAATAGGCCCCAAGTCATTTGCAAACGTGTGGGAGCTATTTCCTAACTTGGGTATGACTAGGATAAGGAGAGGCGACTCTTATATATGTATTATCACAAGCCAGGGAAGGATGAGATCTGCTACCTGCTGGAGCTCCGCTGGTATGATCCCATCCGGTCCAGAAGACTTGTAAGGTTTGTTGTAAAGCTCTTTAAAGCCAGGCAAAACACAAAAAGTAAAATAAAAAGTTGAACACCAAACAATTGGAAAGGACATTGGTCCTACATTGTACATTCCCCTTATATTTTTTTTTGTCAAAACTTTAACTAGATGTCAATAAGAGATATGTCAACATAATGGAGGAAAAAAAAACAATAAAAGATCAGGTCCTACTGAACAACCCTAAGGCACTCCATCATATAACGCGAAATCCTCATAAAATAATTGATTTAGACGTCTCAGCTCGTTTCTGACAGCACATTATCCCACAAAATCAAGATATAATCATCGAAAAAATAAGAAAATGAAATCCGAACGACATCTGCGTAGCAACAGTTGTGAGAATAACTCGTTAAAAAGTCAAAGTTTTTTACGTTTTGTTTTTTTTGTTCCAGCTCTTGCAAGGATAAACTGGTGTTCACCACCCTCCAGTCTTTTGGCATATCATATAATCAGATCAGACACGATTCCAGTGGGAATAAAATATACATAAAAAAAAACAGACTTTCAACCTTTTAATCGCGCCATAATCACATTTCCAGCGCCTCAAGGTGAAAGCGTGTGTACTTGGGGAACTACTATAACGAGTTAGGGGAGTTTGGTCGAGTTCGAAAAAGTGAAACTCTTTCTTGCCCCCACACTCGTTGGCTTTGGAAGTTTTGAGTTTTTGCTCTATCCTGATTGAATACGAGAAGGAGATCATTTCATTATAAAAAAAGGATGTGGCGAACGAGAAAGGATGAAGCGAAAGACAAACGACTGGGTTGAAGTTGAAGAGAATCGACCGTGTCATAATCTCACTGAGGAGTAGGAAAATAGAATCCTTTATATCCTTTTTTTGCTTATAAGTTTTTAGATTTTATTGTCCGTAATCTACTACAGCGAGAGTCCTTTTGTATTTGGATACGGAAAGAAAATGGGCATTTTTGTATTCGTGAACTTTATTTTTGGCAAGGACTCAATCCTCCGCTGGCTGGTTCTTATCCTTGCCATTGTTGGAGGATGACGAGAGGAGAAAGGAAAAAAAAAAACAAACTAATTCAATAATGTAATTTGAAAGTACCTACGTACATAGGTGCAGGGATTTGAAAACAGGACGATGCCCACTAGAGGATCTGTTCGTTCTAATAATAGACAGCTTTCTTGCTTCTTAGCTACATAAGTTGCAGTTCGCCTGACCGTGAATGAAGATAATGACAGCATTGAGTTGACAAGCAGAGTGAATTGAGCTCAAGGAATCTCGAGAAATTCAGTTGCTGGGGGTGAAATATGTAGATGTGAATGCGTCGCCTGCAGACACGCAAGGATTGCTAGATGTTATGTGGGGAAAAGATTTAGTTGGATGTGCACGTGTTGGCATTTTCCCACATGGATTTTATTGTTTTGCTTACAATATATCGCATTTGAATAAACCCAGACGGAGAGATAATATTGAAGCAATAAATGCCAACAAAGGCAAAGGATAACGCACATGATGCCAAACAACATATCCCTGATACATAACCTATTTATAGCCAAAGCAAAAATGAAAGAAAAGATAGAACCAATGTGACTATGGGAGGAGCTGTCGGATGGGACTGAGCTGGTAGTGGCTTATCAGCAACAAAAGGATGAATGGAATATACTTCTATAGTATATGTAACAAGACTCCCACCGCATAAGCATTGAATTTAGTGGAAGGGAAAAATACATTTGACAGGATTATCTGATTTTAATTGCAACAGATTATTGCCATACACTACTACGTCTGGTGGTGGTGATGTCCTTACTCCTATAAGCCACTCATCGGAAGGGATTAAAACTTGAAAAAAGGAAGACAACAAGAACGAAGAGGCGAAGTTAAATGTTTTCGATGTGTTTTTCTTCCATTTTTTTATTCTATTAAACCACAGGTCAGACCAGTCCCTAAGTAGCAGCAAAGCACAGACCAGTCCTTAAGTAGCAGCAAAACAAACAACACCAAAAGGATAATTACAGACTTGCAAAAGTATCCATACTATTTAGAGCAACTCATGTGCCACTGGGTTAATTAAAACAATCACTCATTTCCCATTAGGGAACTCAAATTAATTATAACTCGGAAACTGCCTTCAACAGAGTCCACGATGCGCCCCCCAAACCGATTCAACGAAATTTCTGTAATTTTCCAGGAAACCACAAGGGAGTAACGTCAAACCTATTGTACAAGAAAACGATGTTCACCAAATACTTAAAACCTCCATTCCTCTGCTACCACTTGGCACTTACGATTCACTGAATATGCAAACGATATAAGCGGATCATGCCATAGGTACACGAATGAAAAGTGGTTGTATTGCTGCGTGTTAGCTGCAATTCGATACTTGGTGTCAAACATGTCATTATGAGGCCTGTGTTTGGGTGATGCCTTGTGTTTCCGGTTGATCGCATGAAGGCAGGTGACGGGAAAGTGCTAAAGGGGACAACGTCCGATTGAGCTAATTGCGCTTGAATGAGTTGGTTTTAATAATCGTTTGATTGTTCAGTGGTTTAGTAGCTTTTTTCGTCTAAAGTGAGTAGTCGTTTTAAGCACGACAGATGGAATGGATGTAATAGTCACACAATTGAGCTCATTTATTTGTGTGGAATAGTGACAATTGTCCATAAACAATTGAATTAAGAAAAAAATCCCAGTTCACGAAACAGCTCTTCCTAATTAAAAAAGGTACTGTTCTTAAAGCCACTCATTTAGTGGAGTATTATCAATTTTTTAGAGATATAACACCAATTGTCCATAAAGAATTGAATTACAAAAAAATCACAGTTCACGAAACTGCTCCTCTTAATTAAAAAAGGTACTGTTCTTAAAGCTGCTCATTTAGTGGTATATTATCAAATTTTAGGAGATATAACACAAATTGTCTATAAAGAGCTAAAATAACAAAAAATCACAGTTCACGAAACTGCTTTTCTTAACAAAAAAAAAAAAAAACCAAATGGAGCCCAGATAGCAAAAGGATTACTCACTTACCAGGAGTTTCATACCAACTGGTCTAACATCCTTCCTGCTGAAAAGCACGTGCGCAAAATTGCCTTCGAATACATCCTCTTTCAGACATGCAACATGCTTATCAGCGCAGAAAATCCTACGAGTGGTGGTCGACTTTCTGCTTGATGCTCTGAATGCCTCTGAAATATATGCCCAGGCTTGTGCGGATGATGTCGTCATTTTTCTGTCATGCTCTCTAATGCTAAGCGACTGTCCGTCTGAAAGCACAGGCGGCGCTAAGTGTGATCGATAATTGGTGTACAAGAAATGGTTAACCAACAGAAACGTCTTAAGACCGACATCGTTCTCTTCACGAAAAGGAGGAAAAATACTGACATGACTCAGGTAGTACTAAAAGGCACTCCCATCCTGGTGTCCAAGGAAGCTAAGTACCTGGGAGTCTTCTTAGATAGCAAGCATCTTGAGTCAAAAACCACCAAAGCGCTGTCAGCCTCTTGGCAAAACATGGGGCTTATCGTCGGCAAAGGTCTTTTGGATCTACACAGCAATGATAAGACCTACAATCTCATATCAATGGGTTGTCTGGTGGAACAGGTTAACATACAAACACGTCGTAGCCTCTTTCACCAAACTCCAAAGAACGGTTTGTCTCAGTTGCACGGGGGCTTTCCCCAGCACGCCGGGCGCTGCTTTAGATGCTATGATGAACCTTCCACCACTTTATATATTTGTCAGAGGGTGTGCTCTGAAAGCCATCTCTCGTCTGAAGAGAAAAGGCTTTTGGAACAACCCGCATAGGAATAACGGTAAGCTTGCACAGGAATTGTCCTGCGACCCCTGTCTTTTGGACATGCCTTATGACGCATTGACACCCGTTATTCTGCTGCATTATAATTTCACAATTTCACAGACGAGTTTCCATGGCATCAGGACTTGCTCTGGCTGAAAACTGAACCTGGAAAGGATATTCTTCGCATTTTCACGGATGGCTCCATGTCTGGGCAGGGGTCCGGAGCTGGAGTCTTCTTTGACCGCGAAAACATCCGACTGCATTCCTCGTTAGGACAATGTGCATCTGGGAAAAAACATATGCGTCTGCAATGACAGCCAAACTGCAGTCAAAGCTGTGTCCATCCCTCTAACTTAGTGCATGATCTCAAGAGCTTCTTGAACAGAGTCGGTAGACTAAAATCACTAAGGCCTGTATGGGGGGTTCCAGGTCACTCTGGAATCCCAGGAAATGAGATTTCTGAAGAACTCGCCAGAATGGGTTCAGAGAAGGGTTTCTAAGGACCTGAACCCGCTCTAGGTCTAACTGTGTTCACGGTAAATCCTTATATTAACGATGGGTTGTTTAATACACACAACTGAAGATGGAGGCATTATCCAGGATGCAGGATGACAAGGCGTGTATGCCCTGATATCTGCAAGACATTCACAGCATTCCTCCTGTCCTTAAGGGGAATTGACTGCAGAAGACTTGTGGGAGTAGTTACGGGCCATTACACTTTTACTAAGCATCTCTGCATGCTTGGCATCAGCGAGACGCCTACTTGTGCTGCATATTGCGAGGAGTTTGTCCCGCCTTTACTCGCGGGGACGCCATCGTGTGTGCCGAATTTCTTAGCTCTAAATCACTGAAGGTACTACTCATTTTTCTTCGGAAAACGGTGAAAATACATTAATATAAGGTGTTTGTCTGGAGTACAATGGACCAGTATTTCCGTCTGTGTGCTTCAGCAGATAGCAGAAGCCTCCCACAAAAAAAAAAAAAAAAAAAGCCGAAAACACATTAAATAGGAGATATTACCCTATTTCAATGTCTACTATAAATGGATGTTCTGAAAACTGCTATTTTTTGTTGAAAAATTCAATCAAACAAATGGTTTTAACTACGATTGCTTCCATGTAGTCGGTATCCCAATTTCTGCATATTTTCGACGAATTAGGACTATTTCCAAAAATATTTCTTTTAAAAAACTGCTCTCAAAATTGTTCTTTTTTAGATTAAAATGAAGACCTAGTCAAGAGCATTTCTTTCAATTCTATATACAGTAGTCCTTGTTTATGCCTGTTGTTAGTTGGAAAAAATGATACCCCTGAACTGCTCTTAAACTTGCTCTTTTAAAAACTACATTTTTCACAATGCTGAAAATTCCAATTCGTTTCAGAGAAGTACCTACAGAGAGTGAAAGAATAAGAAAAATGAAATACAAAATCAAAGATTCTTTCACCGAAAAATAGATCTATCTTATAAATAGCTGTTTCATGGCATGAACAAAAAATGAACGGAAACTGTGCACCACCATGTAGCTTTCTTTTCAATCTAAATCATTGCGGACGTTTCATCAATCTACTTAAATAGCTGCTCTGGATATTTTCACTCTTCCGATCAATCCATCTTCTCATTACGATACCACGAAGAGCGACAAAGATAAATTTGTTCACCATGTCAATGGAGTGATTATATATGAACGCTCTTCCGAGCAGTGATTTCGTACATTTTCAAATTTAAATATTGATTAAAATTAAATGGTTTTATATTATAACCCACTCAATTCAGATGGGATTAGCTATGATTGCACGAATTGATAGATTGGTTGAATGAATTGATTATTACTGGCCACCAGCATTGCCTCAGCTGTGCAGTGGAAAGCACCCCCGAGGATATTTCTGTGTGAGGGAGAAAGTTGGCAAATGTTTATTTTCTCGAGATCCATAAAAGGTATCCATATACTCGTATTGGTGACAAATGAGCTGCTTGAAAAACTATCTTAAAGTACTCAGGGCTTATTCACTCACAAAATCCGTTTGTACACAATTGAACGTCATTGAAAATCCGTCGATTTGCCGGGGGTAAAATGTCAAAGGTTTACTAGTAACAACCCACATAATTAGGAATCGATTTTTTGGTGTCCCCGTTCCATCGAAGAACAGCATGACATCAATCTTAGAAACTCGAAACTGTATGTACAGCAAACAAGTGTAGAAGGTGAATGAATGTGTTTTCCTTCTACTATCTATCACCGGTACTATCACCATCATCCACTACCGGCTGGTATTACTTCCAGTCCGTTACGTGACATTCATTAGGAATTAAGGCATGTGCCATATGCAGTTGTATGAATGAGTAGATACAATATCTATTAACCTGCCTAGAAAAGTGAAAGAAAAAACAACGTCAAATCGACTCAATTTCGGTTTTGCCTTGGTACAATAGATACATGGCTATGTGTATAGATGGGGGACTGCAAGCCAAATCACTTTAACAATACCAAACTATCCAACTTAACCATAGTCTCAACAGTCCGTTTATCTATGCACATTTGCTCGAAAGAACAACACCGAAATGGGGGCAGGCAGCAGGCAACGTGGTAAAAGAACTCCAACTAGTACTCGTACTCGTACACAGGTACCCCCAGGCAACCAATTAGATATTCTATTCAAGATATATGTACATGTGTACACAGAAAAGAAAAGAACCAAATGTATCTACTTCAGGAAAGGAAGAAAAAACAAAACGAAGCACACTATGGAATGCCTAGGTGGATTTTGTTCTACAGTAATCACAGTCGTGAATATGGATTTATGTATCTCATTGGCTAATTCAATCGGCTGGTATGTGTGTCCGCGCCCCTCGCCTTTACATCAATAACTGATTTGCTTTAGTGAGCACATATTGCCACGTTAGATACAAAATGCCTAATGGAAATTCGTCTAATTGTTGTACTTGACTTTGTTTTTCGTAATTAGGTTAGGTACGAGCCAGTTGTGTATAGCGTCGTATGTAGCGATAGCCATGATGACATGCACGTGCAATGACGTGGAGCGAGTTAATCAAGGTACTTGTATGCGAAGAAGGTATGGAAAAAGTGGAACATAGTGCGCCGACAATGGTGCGAGGTGACGATTTGTTTTTTTTCTTTTTTTTTCTGTTTTTTTACAATTATTCTCAATCCATTGTTGTGAGGACAGTTTGCTTAAAAATGCGTTTGAAGTGTTTGGCGGATATAACATCTTCACGTATGGGAAACGGGAAATGCTTAGATGAATGGAATAACTTCTGGATGAATTACGTATGGAAAATTAAAAGAAAAGCGTAGCAGGAAAGAAAGCTGCATGCAGTACTCTGACGCATCTAGAGATGGAAATTGTGCGGATTTTCGTGTTATGGGGTAAAAATAGGATTATTAGATACGAGAGCAAGACAATGGTGATTTTTATTAGAATAATGAAAACAAATGCAAGTAACTGGAGCGTAGATCGTAACGATTTATTGAAGATTTTTTACTGTTGCTGATGGTTTGGGTCCTAGATTATCGCACACTACTCTCCACGGGTGGTTGTCTTAGATAGGACCCGAGAGAAACTCGACCGAATTTTTACGTTGGTTGTAGTTCTCAGCAACTGTTTCACGCACTTATGGTGTCATAAGAATTGCAGAGTATGAATTTAAAGTGACCATATACACTTTTATCAGCGTAGTTTCAGGTCAGGTAAACCCACAATAGCCCAAATATTTACGTTGCGGCAGATCCTGGAGAAGACCCAGGAATACCAAATCGACACTCACCACCTCTTCGTCGATTTCATGACAGCGTGAATAGAGATGAGCTATACAAAGCCATGTCTAATTTTTTACATCCCTGCCAAACTCGTCCGACTGTGCAGGATGACAATGGAGAATTCTCGCTGCTCCATTAAGGTCGGTAATGAGCAAACCGAGACCTTTGATGTTAAAAATGGATTTAGGCAAGGTGACGCGCTGTCATGCAACTTTTTCAACATCGTGGTTGAAAAGATCGTGCAAGAGTCACTGGCCAACACAAGAGGTACGATTTATTTCAAGTCTACTCAATTGCTTGCGTACGCCCACGACATTGACGTGATTGGACGGACACAGCGAGACGTCAATGAGTTCTTTGTAAGCATTGAGGTAGAAGCGGCTGAGATGAATCTCAAGGTTAATGAGGGTAAAACTAAATATCTGCTTTCATCTAATGGAGACTGTCAACACCGACGTATTGGCCAGAATATCACCATAGGCAGAAACAACTTTGAAGTGGCCAAGGAATTCGTCTTCCTTGACTCACTGATGACCGGCGACAACAACACCAGCGCTGAGATAAAAGTAGAGAAGTAGAGCCCTCTCTCGGAAAACCAAGGTGACACTATATAAGACCTTAATCATCCCAGTCCTCCTTTAGGGAGTAGAGGCTTGGACCTTAACAAAAGCGGATGAAGATGTCCTTGGTCGTTTCGAGAAGAAAATTCTGCACACTACCTATGGCCCCGTTTGTTCAAACGGAGTATGGAGGAGAAGATTTAAAAAGAACTGTACGGGTTGTACAGCGACATCGGCCTGGTACGAAGTCTACGGATACAGCGTCTAAGGTGGCTAGGCGATATAGGCGCATGGAAAATACAGCTCCGACCCGAAGAGTCTTTGAATCAACCCCGGAAGGAAGGTGCGGCAGAGGACGCATCTACGGTGGCGGACGTAAGTGGAAGGAGACCTTAACCAACTTGGCGTGCGGCGCTGGAGACAGCTGGCCAAAGACCGTACCAGCTGGAGGCGCTTGTTGGTTGAGGCCCAGGTTCACCACGAACTGTGGGGCCAATTAACGCCTTATAGATTGTAGCCAGATCTAAGGGAGAGAAATATTTCTTGCATCTGTATGAGAGGCCTAGGCATTTCGCAGCTTTCTTGGCGACACTGAATATATGGTTGCTCCAATTAAGATTGTGAGCAACACTCATACCCAGGATGGTAAGCTTTTCAGTTTCTGAGATGCAAGTGCCATTCATGGATAATGGCTGCGGGTCAGTTATACACTTTAACGACAAGAGACGGCATTGTGTTTTGGAAACATTAAATTCCACCCTATTGTTTTTACCCCATTGGATGATGCTGTCTATATCGGAATCCATTGGAAAAGAGACTCGTCGATCCCAAAAGCGCGCATTTTTGACAAAAGGGCTTCATGCCAAACCCTGTCAAATGCTTTCGAAATATCCAGTGCAACAATTTTGCTTTCACCTGCTTGGTGAAGCGAGTGATTCCACTTTTCAGCGAGATATGCCATCAAATCACCTGTGGACCTGTTGCTGCGGAAACCGTATTGACGGTCATTGAGGAGTTTCCGTGATTCAAGATATTTCATAAGCTGACGGTTGATCAGTGTTTCCATGACCTTGGAGAGAAGGGACGTTAGTAGAATGGGTCGGTAGTTGGAGGAAGAAGATTTTATTTATTTTTTTTTTTTTATTTTTCGTTTAAGAGAATACAATGTTGGCTATTGCACAATTTACAATTCGTACAGAGATGTGATATACATATAATATCTTTCAACTGAAATAATTTTAAAATGCAAATTATATACATTTTTTTTTTGTTTTTAGAAGAATATTCAGAGGGAAACAACGAAAAAAAAACCCTCTATATAACAATTTACAGATTGCTTGGTTAAAAGTGTAAAAATTGAAATAACAAAGGAAAAAAAATAACAAAAATAATGATCATAAACAATTCATTAAACTGTTGCTACAATGAACAAAAAGAAAAAGCAAAATTGTATAAGAGCAACATATAAACAAATAACAACAACAAAATAAGTAATTGTATAAATAAAAAAAAAAAAAAATAAATAAATGAATGTATAGATATGAATATAAATATATAATAAATACATAATAAATAAGTAATTAAGGAAATAAATAAACAAACAAATAAATAAATCAATAAATAAATAATTTAAATAAATAAATAAATAAATTAAATAGATAAATAATAAAACAAATAATTAAATAAATAAATATATAAATAAATAAGTTTAAATAAATAAATTGATTTGATTTATCCATAGTTAAATAAACAAGTTAACCAAAGACAAGATAAGACAAGTAATAGAAAAACATATGACAATTTGTATTTAATTTGAATAAAGTTCGATTAACAAGGGATTGTCAGAGTTATCGCATCTACTCATAAAATTAGAACAAAGTTTTTGTATTCTATCGGAGATCAATTCAACGTTAGCGATTTTATGCAGGTCTCTCGTAGAATGGTGCCATGGGAGATTAAGCATCATTTTAAGCAACTTGTTTTGTGATATTTGTAATTTTTTAGTATGACATTTAGCACATTTACCCCAAACTGGACACCCATATAGAAGAATAGCTTGAAAGATAGTTTTGTGAATAATCATTTTATTAGTACTTGACAGTTGAGATTTTCTATTTATCAATGGATAAAGGAGCTTAATTCCTATATTTACTTTTTTTAGAGTTTTAGCAATGTGCTCTCTAAAAGTTAACTTCGAGTCCAGGTAAATGCCAAGATATTTTACACACGTGTCCCAAAGTATTTGTCGGCCATTGATTGTTAAAGCATTAGCTGGAAGGAAACAAGCTTTCCTTTTTCGCGTGAAAAAGATAGCTTGAAGGAAGAAGATGATTCGCCTTTTTTGGGTATAGGCTGGACAAACGCTGTTTTCCACCTACGCGTAAAGAGCCCAGAGGAGTAGGAAAGGGGAAAAAGTTTACGCAGTGGTTTTGCCAGCGTAGAAGAACACCTCTTCAGAACTATTGGGGCAATACCATCTGGAGCAGCGGATTTATGTATGTCGAGGTCTTTAAGAACCCTTGCGACTGTACGAGTGCGGAAGTGGATTAGTCCCATGGTGGAATTGACGCACTCTAGTACAGGCGGAGACAAAGTACAAGCTGGCAGCTGAGAACTGGTTGCGAAATGAGCAGCAAGTAGGCTAGCTTTGTCTGAGGGGGTGACAGCTGGAATGTTATTGTGGATGAGCGTCGGTATAGACGACGTAGTTGAATTTTTCACGTTTTTTACAAACGATAACATCTGGGATAACATCTCTCCATCTCCTCGATCGCGCGAGTTATGTATTCACACACAACCTATGTACACACCCTATATGTACATATTATTATATTATTCAAATAATTTACCTACAACATGTTCCTAACCTTAAATGTAGCTTAGCATATAAATATGTATATAAATATTCACTAGCAACGTAATACTATGTAAGAGAGGTTTGACTTTCTAAAAACAATGATGCGCAAGTCACTTTTGTAAAAGCCTTTGAAGAGTGAACAATAAGATTCAAAATTCAACTAAAGATTAAATAAAGTTCTAAGTGTATATTAGGACATTACTAAAGTTTCTAAGTGAATATTAGAAACATAACTCGCGCTTCTCGTGGGCTTTCTTTTTCCTTCTGAAAAGCGCGTGCCCTCCCTTCTTTTCCGCTCATAGACACCTTACGAGCAGCTCTCGTTCGTCGCTGCAACGTGTATGTATTCCGTTTTACTGCAGACAGGTAGTCTGCATTCGTCATGGTTTCTTGTAAAAATTATACTTAGCACTTGGGGCACCTTATACCAATCCGCATCAACGCTGAATTCGACAACATCCTGACAGAGGACAAGGATGACAACAGCAACGATGACTTCTATGATCTCCTAGAAAGGGCCTACGATAAATGCCCCAACTACGGGAAAGGAAGAGGTCTTTGCCAGATTTATCGGTAAGCACAGCCTGCATGACAACACATCCGGGAACCAACCCAGGCTGATGGATTTCGCCTCGGGGTGGAATCTCTCTGTAGTGAGTACACGGTTCCTACACCTCAATATCCACAGAGGGACCCCTGGCGGTACCCTTATCAGTCAACCATCAACCAGATTGATCACACTACGTCAGGTACTCCTCCAGTACTCTCGATGTCCGAACTTTCTGAGGAGCCTACATCGACTCTGATCATTTCCTTGTTGTAGCCAAGGTAAGAGCACGAATATCAAAAAAACAACGGAGAGAAGAAAGATCACAAAGGGGTAACATCGGCAAGCAACAATCTCGACCGACCACTAGTAACTTTGCTGACTGAGTCTGCCAAAAAACTCTCTGAAAGTTTGACACCGCCTTCACGAACTTTAGAAGAAGAATGAAAGCATTGTCAAAAAGCTATTAAAGAAGCTGCCACTGATGTGCTAGGTTTTACAACACCGCCACCCAGGAAAAACGCGTGCTTTGACGACGAGTGCAAGCAGGCCCACGTAGGTTAGCAAAACGTCTGCAAGGAGCATGAGAAGCGTACAGTCGAGGAGATGTAGAGGTGTTACAGCAGGAATGATGTCCGGAAGTTTTACCAAAAGGAAAAAGAGCTATCCAGTTGATACAAACGAGGTTTTGGACTCTGATGCCAGATGAGCGAGTTCGGATCCCGATAACACCAACGCCATCGAATGTTTATTTCGCGGCATCCTTCCTTGGCTGGGTACTGGGAACCCCCCGTAGTATACATGCCTGAAAAAAGCTTCTCGCCTCACACTTTTCGGAATCGGCATTAAAACTGTAGGTCCGTTTCACCTGTGTGGACAATAAATCACACACACACACGCACACGGGTGAATGAGAGAAGATTGGCTCTGGTCCTTCACGGGCTGTTAAGCCACAAAAGAAGAAGAGTTGATACAAACTCCCAACCGAAGTCTGCCGGGTCGAGATTGGAAAACTTGTAATAGAGTCGCCGTCGATACTGAGAATTCGAAAAAATCATTTCTGCCAACTGTTAAAGTCCCCCGACTTTGACGAGGTCAAGATAGCAATATAAAGGGTAAATTCAAACAAATTTACTGGAGCAGACGGATTATCCTCGGGACTTTTTTGAGCAACTGGGGATGATCTGACAGGGCACATATACCAGTTTATCTGTAAGATATGGTCGGATGAGCGGAACCTCAGTGTCGTTTACCCGATCCGCAAGAAGGACCTCTGACTGCGAGACCTTCTATGTCAAAAAAGGTTTTAGGCAAGAAGACGCGCTATCATGTGACTTTTTCAACATCATATTTGAGAAGATCGTGCGAAACTCACAAGTCAGTACTTGGAGGACGTTCTTCCAAAATTCGATGATATTGACGGTATTAGTCGAACGCAGCGGTGCTTCATTTGAGGCGTTTGCTGGCATTGAAGCGGAAGCGGCTAAAATGGGTCCGACTGTAAATGACGGCAAAACGAAGTATACGGTGTCATCAAGGACGCACAACATCGAAGCCTCGAACAGAGCGTCACAATGGGCAGCAAGAACTTCAAGGTAGTCAAGGGCTTCGTTACCTCGGATCCGCAGTAACTAATACGAATAACATTTGTTTGTTTTTATAGACACACTCGTACTCAAGGCTAAGGGCTTATAACGTTTTGAGCGCAGGTTGTTGTTTTTCCACACAACCTGAACGGAGTGCAGTGATTTTTGGGTCGTAGATGTTCGTTCACTACTCTCATTTAATACCCTGACTATCCCAGTCTTGCTTTATGGTGCAGAGGCATAGACGCTATGGAAAGAGGATGAGGAAGCTTTTGGTCTTTTCGAGAGAAAAGTTCTTCGTGCGATCTTTGGTCCTCTGGGCGTTGATGGCACCTGGAGAAGAAGATTTAACCACGAACTGTACTGCTTAATGCTTAAGACGGCTAGGCCATATAGAGCGTATGGACAACATAGCTCCGGCCCTAAGAATCTTCGAATCCGAGCCATAGGGACAACGCAACAAAAGACGCCTTCGACTCAAATGGCGCCCACAAGTGGAGACCACACCGGTCTAAGGCGCCACGAAGAAGATTTTGGACACCTTCAGAGAACCGTCCATTTCCAGTCCTATTTACCAATCCACTTATATGAAATCATTGCAAGTGTATTTGTACACGTGTACCATTGCTCGTTGTAGTTATGAGAGGAGACTAAAGGGTGCCATCATCGAGCAAGCAACGCATCTGCTTTGAATTGGAAAAGAAAAACTTCATCCACTTCCATTGGAAATGAACAGAACTCAATTAAAAGTTTTCCTTCGACCCAACATGGTGTCGTCTCTAGAAGTAAAATACAGAAAAGATACAAAAAAAAAAAACTGGAAACAACAACAAAACAAACAAATGAAATAAAAGTTGATTTGCTTCTGAGTTAAAACAACACAATGTAGGAAAGTGTCTAATGCACTAAAAGTAAAGTATCTTTAACGTTAATTAAAAAGAATATTTAAGTTCGAAAAGGGAACAAGAACGAGGACTGCACGGGCACTTGGAATTAAATGCAAATAGATACCAAGGAAAAATCTGAGTAACAAGGATACGAAACAAAACAATAGAAGAAATTGGAGAATAATCCTCAATGTTTCTTTGTGCTCTATCTTAGTGGGGAAAGTTAACAAGTACAAAGGGTTATTGTAGGACAGAAATAGCGTCTAAGAGTATGCAATTAATTTCCACGCCTTTGTATATGCAATGATGTTTCTGAAAGCGTTTTGGTGTATTTTGAAGCACTATATAGGGTGGGCCATCTATTGGTTTTTTTTTTTTGTCACATGTTATTTTGACTCTGACAGCTGTTTCCCGCTCGAAATCTTGACAGAAAGTCAGTATCATACCTCCGGAAATATTGGAACTTATTTCCAAAGTGGAGTGTTGAGTAGCCTGAACCGTGCGTATTTTGAAAGAGGTTTTGGCCAAAATGAAGCACCCACCGCGACTGCTGTACGCAAGTTTGTGCAAAAAGTTCGTGCGACTGCTATGTTAGTGGACAACACTCATGGTCCCTGTCGTCGTACGATGCGCACAGATGTTAGTATGGCTGCTGTGGCCGAGAGTGTGAGACGAACATCACGAACATCAACTCGCCATCGAACTCAACAGCTCAACATTCCACGCACTATAGCCTGAAGAGAATTCTGCACGCACAAAGATCTCGGATTATTCGTTTACAAGGTCCAAATGACTCACCCACGACCATCCGCTTCGTTATCGTTTTGCAGTTTGGGCCTTAGAGCAGCTTGAATTGGACAACTATTTTGGCCGAAAAACCGTCTTTTCTGACGAGGCGCATTTTCATCCCAGCGGCTACATTAACAATCGAATTGCCGCATCTAGGGCTCGAAAAACCCGCACGTTATTGTCAACAAGCCAATCCATCCACAGAGAGTGACAGTTTGATGCGGATTGTGGAGTGGTGACATCTTTGGACCATTTTCCTTCGACAATGAGGCTGGGAACAACGTCTTGGTCAACGGTGGCTATTATAGACTAATGTTAGCCGCCTTTTCTTTTTTTTTTTCTGAAATTGAAGACATGGATTTGGACGACACCATGCCACACGGCCCATGCCACAATCGATCTTTTGCGCATCAAATTCCCAAATCGTGTTATCAGGCGTTTTGGCGATGTCAATTGGCCCACCTCGGAGCTGCGATTTGACCCCTTTGGACTTTTTGTTTATGGGGAACCGTGAAGGACCGATGTCCTTCCATCAAGCAATCCGTGAGCTACAGCCCATCAACAAGGTCTTGGAAAATTGGGGTGACAGAATGCGCTACTGTGAAGTCAGCCGAGGCATCCACTTGAACGACGTTGTATCCCATTATTAATGGGAATGTTTGCTCTTATTAATAATGCCATAATACATTGAAAAAAATTAATTTTGTTCATTTTATTGCATTTTTAAAAGGAAACTTGAATTTGGCCCACCCTGTGCATACGTTTTAGAGCAACATTACTAAAGGGTGTTTTTTTTAGAGGTATAGAACTTTGAAATGGAATAAAACAAAGACCATTTTTTTTAAATTGACATGAAGTTGACTTTATTTGAAAGATAGTCTTCTGGCATTATAACTTAAATAAGACTTCTGGCATATAACCGCTATAGCTGGCTTGAACGTAGTCTAATCTGTAAGTTAAATGTTCGATGGCTTTTTCCAACATTTGTGGCCGTATATCGGCAATAACGCGGAAAATGTTGTCCTCCAAGTGGTCAATTGTTTCGGGCTTATCGACGTAGACTAGCGACTTCAGATATCCCCACAGAAAATAGTCAAATGGCGTTAAATCGCACGATCTTGGAGGCCAATTCACGGGTCCGTAACGTGAAACTATGCGGTTACCAAACGTTTTCTTCAAAAAATTAATTGTGGCACGAGCTGTGTGATATGTTGCGCCGTCTTGTTGAAACCACAGCTCCTGCACATCATGGTTGTTCAATTGATGAACGAAAAAGTCAGTAATCATTCCTCTATAGCGGTCACCATTACCTGTAACGTTCTGGCCAGTATCGGTTTTAAAGAAGTGCGGAACGATTATCCCACCAACCCATAAAGCAGTCAGCAAACAGTCAGTTTTTGTGGAAGTAATGGAGACTCAACATATACTTGAGGATTATCATCACTCCAAATACGGCAGTTTTGTTTATTGGCGTATCCATTCAGCCAAAAGTGAACTTCGTCGCTAAACAAAATGAAAATTGGGATCAACGGCAATCTTGTTTTGAGCCCATTCACCGAGTCTACGCCTTGCTAGGTGATCCTGTGGCTTCAATTCTTGCACGAGTTAGCCTTTGAAGCCAAACCAAATTAAAAATAAATCACTTGACAGCTGACAAAATGGCCCACAGTTAAAATAGTGTTGCCAACTTAAAGTTCTATACCTCTAAAAGAAACTATTAGGAAAGGCGGAAAGTCTGCTAAATCTTGGTAGAGGGAATATACGACAGGTAGTCAGCGCCCTCACTGGGCATTGCATGATATCATATCATGCAGCTGGACTAGGCCAGCCCTACAACGATTTCTGCAGAAGCTGTAGGGACGAAGAGAAAATAGAATCCATTCGTCACCACCTGAAAAAGATTTACGTTCCTCGGGAACTACTTCTTCTCGGGTTTAGAGGAGGTAAGGGACATTAAGCTGAACAAACTGCTAAGATTCTTAATTGAATCTGGCAACTAACAGGTTCCCCTCGGGTTAGTTTTCAAAATGGGCACAATGGACTCTTAGCAGTCTAAGTGAGCCGTGACATCATGTCAATAGGGCACCCAACTAACCTAACCTAACCATACCTCTAAAAAAACAACCTTTATAACGCTTGATCCAAAAATCTCACTAACAAGAATCGAAACTCGATTCCTTAAGAACATAACAAGAGCGTGATGGTATGATATCACGCTATCAATTAAGGTCAGCAAGACAATTATTTTCTACTTACTTAAAGTATATCCTTAATTACTTCTTAAAAAGGCAGCAATTTCCTTTCAATGATATCCAGCACTTATCGTAATTAAACAGTCGGGGTATTGATGACAGGGTCAGGCTTACCATTCCATCATCAACAATAACATACATAATGGCCCCCACAAGTCGCTTTCTATTTTCTTAGCATTAGATGCAAGGATATGTAATAAAAAGGCATTAGATTACTCTTGCCTTGTTATCGAAGGAGAGGTCTTGTTCACGCAACGATTCTCATGTGTACAATTATTCTCGTTGGCAAACTTCCTTCTTAAAGAAGAAGCGAACAGAACAGGCTCTTTAAAGGTTCCCATTTTCGCCATCCGCTTTGTGCATTTCCTTCTAAATGAAATATCGTTTAAATTGAAAAGGACCTTTTGGTACATAACACTTAACAGTGAACAAAACAAAAAAGAAAATACCACGACGAGGAGTACAACGCAAAGGATACGAACAACCACCGACAAAAGTCAGTATCTCTCCACTGCTGGCCAACATTGCTGCCCAACAACCCACTCATTTGTACGAGAATGAAGATGAGCTCGTAACAAAAAAAAAAAAAAAAACCGAAAAAGGAAGAACTTTCCGCCTTCCACTGGGAAAACATACAATTGTGTCCATACAGCCATCTACAGTTTAGTATGTCCTCTCTAGTCCTGGGCGACTATTGGTCCCTTTAGGGCTTTTAAGCCCGAGGATATTTTAACCCACCCCCGTCCAACGTACAAAAAAAAAGGCCAAAAAATAAAGTCCACACCGCTGTTAACGAAAAGAACCCAAGTGAACAAGGATATGAAAAAAGGAAAACGAGAAAACACCAGCAAAAGGAAATAATATCACTCCAACACTATCGCCATCAGGATACAAGAGTTTTGCGTTGAAAGGGCGTTTAATAAAACACTGGACTCTTGGCAGAATATTGGTAGTATGGCATTTCATTTCACTGAAACTGGGCAGAAATGGACAAAGAACGGAAGAAGCTCCTAAAGCATTTGATCCTTTTTATTTCGTTCATTTTGCGTTTGTTTGCAATTCCACCCGCCCATCTCTATCTGTGCGCGTCTTGGAAGGATTTGGAAAACAATTGTACAAAGCTAGAATGACCGAAATCAAATAAGAAAAAAAAAACAGGGAATTGGAATTGGAAATGACTGAGAGCTACAGATAGGAGATCGTTAGTCCGTTAATGTATCGTATTATCCTTCTACGCTGTATGCTGTCATACATCATCATCAAAAAGATAAAAACAATCACATGCAAAAGGATATGGAACTAAAAAACAAAATGATTTATGAACAGAAAAAGGATAACACATGCATCCCCTTTAAGCTAACGAGTTTATAGAACATACTTAATCCTATGTTTGAGTGTACTCACTATATGGCTGAGGACGAGTTCCATAAAGTGGCTCCTGCAGCAATGGCGAGCGACCGTTGCCAATTTCCTTAACTGGAAATAGAAATAAAATGGAACACGTTGTAATTGCAATTAAATGAATTGTGACACACAAAAAAAAAAACAATTATTTGAAATATCTTATTTCGTTGTTCCTTTACTCTTTTCGATAGGATATTACAAAAACAAACTCGAAGGTAAGGATGAAACGGAAGCTCGAGGACACGTAGTCGATTGGCGAGCAATGACGGATGAAGAGGAAATGAAATGTGTGGGGCAAGGAAAACACGAGTATGCTATCTGATTTAATAGAAAATTGTTTGCTCGACGAGAAAGGAACGGATATGAAAATGCCATGTTAAGTCTCGGTGTCGGGTTAAAGGTAGCCGGGAGAGGGCCGACTTGACGAAATGGTGATGGTCTGTTCGAAGGAGGAGATGAACAGCTTGAAATGCCTTTGACGGGGGTGTTTTCTAATAGGATTCGGTAACAGGTTGTGTGTCCAGTGATATTAATAGTTATGTAGTTATATGCTACTCATCAAGAGCTGCCGAGAAAAATTCTAGGTAGGTTGCAAGGACTGTATAGGTTTTCTGACGTCAATTTTATAACATAACTCTCGGATTCCCCTGAACTTATGCAAAGTCACGTACTAAGCGTGTATGGCCGTGGTGCAGTTGTAAACAACACCGACCGTCGAGCGGAAGGTCTGTAATTCAAAGTCGTTATATGGCCTAGAAGAAACAATTCCCATATGGAAAAAGTGGATGATAAAGGACTAGCAAAGGCCTCGTAGGGGTAGCATCTGCCGACGGATGTTGGCCCGGCAAAAAGCGAGTAAGAGCCTCTGCAGCCGAACACGTTGCAGCTCTGCTAGTCAGGTCCTACTTCCACCTGCTCGTAGGAAATTTCCTCACAAGCGAAATTACTGACGGAAGAGGTCGAATGGCGAGTATCCTGCGCCACCAAACCGGATTAGTGTTGGTTGGGTTACGGTCTAACAAACCATAACCGTAAGCCACATATTGCTCAGAAACAAAAAACAGCCTCGGATAAACAAATGGAACCGAACTATGTTGACGACCCTGCAAGGACCTTCGCTTCTGTACGTGGAATGTTAGACCCCTAAACAGACTACGTGCGGCCGAACAACTTGCGAACGCCCTAGACCGCTATAAAGCGGACACTACCGCCATCCAGGAAAAGCGAGGGAATGGGCCGGATAAAAAGCGAGTGAAAAACTGCGACATCTACTACGGTGACTGCTATAGGGAGAAAGGACAGAAACTATTTTGATGCGGATTTGTTGTTAGAGGTGGACTAGGAAGCTAGAAAGTCCTTAGCTTCCAGTATGTGAGTGAACGCCTCATAACGATCCGTATGAAGGCAAACTTTTGTAACATCAGCCTCATATGTGTCCATGTCCCCATTGGAAGATAAGGATGACTCCATTAATGATGATTTCTTTGATCTCCTAGACAGAACATACGCCAAATGCCCCAGCTATGACACCAAAATTATACTAGGAGATTTCAACGCTACGCTGGGTAAAGAAAGCATCTTTAAACGGGTCATCGGCAAACACAGCCTACATGACACCACGTCTGATAACGGACACAGGCTGATCGACCCTGCCACGGGGCGAAATCTTCTTTTAGCCAGCACACGCTTTCCCCACCTTGATATACACAAAGGCACTTGGCGGTCGCCCAAACAAGCTATCACCAACCAGACTGATCACATCGCGATTGACGTCAGACACTCCTCCACTATTCTTGATATTGGTACTTTGCGAGGAGCGAACATCGACTGAGACCACTATCTTGTAGTAGTCAAGACACCTCAACGGATAACACGAACATCATGGAGTAGAGTTAGAACACCAAGCTATGACGTCGGAGAGCTACTATCGCCGGAGATCACCAGTGCCATTGCCAACCGCGTCTCCACTCAGTCAGTAGAGCAACAATGGAGCCTGTGCAAATAAGCCCTGAAGAGCACAGGAACGGATGCTCCACCACGACGAATCACCTGGTCCGATGACGAGTGTAGAAGGAAACATGGAGAAAAGCAAGAGGCATACAAAGCCTCACTACACAAAAAAAAAAAAACAAGAGCGGCTCGTGAGCTCTACGAGCTTAAAAGAAGGGAGGAACATAGGCTTCTCAAGAGAAAAAAGAAAGAACATGAGAAGCGGGCGATTGAAAACATGGAGACGTTCGAAGATTTTATCAACAGATAAACCGAATGTCTCAAGGCTAAAGCCTGTAAGGATGAGAACGGACACCTAGTAGTAGAATCCCAGTTGATGCTGACAATATGGAAAAGCCACTTCTGCAGACTGTATAACGGCGATAATAGCCAACATACCGCTGTCAGGCAGAATGACCCATTTCTTAATGACGAAGATCGCAGAGAATTCCGTCTCCCTGACTCCGACGAAGTTGAGATTGCCATGTCGAATAAAGCTGATCTCTGCTGATCTCTTCAAATCAGCTGGGAGTGAGCTGGTTAGGAGCATGCACCGTCTTATCGGTAAGATATGGTCAGAGGAAAGCATGGCCGAGGAATGGAGTCTCAGCACTGTTTGCCCGATCCACAAAAGAGGAGACCCCTATGACTGCGCCAACTACAGAGGAATAAGTCTCCTTAATATCGCCTATACGGTCTTCGCTGCTGCCTGAAGCCGTTCGTAAATAAGCTGATAGGTCCTTGTCAGTGTGGCTTCAGGCCAGCGAAGTCCACCATCGACCAAGTCCTCATACTACGGCAGATCTATTTCAAATCCTCCTTGCATACGCCGACAACATTGATATAATACGTAGATCACAGCGAGATGTCAATGAGGCGTTTGCGAGTATTGAGATGGAGGCGGCAAAAATTAGTTTGGCAGTTAATGAGGGCAAGACTAAATATCCGCTGTCATTGAAAAAGGACATTTACTACCGACGTCTTGGCCAGAACGTGCATATTGGCAGATATAAGTTTGAGGTAGTTAAGGACTTCATATACCTCGGCTCCGCTTCGTAATCAAGCGCAGATTTACTATTGCCAACTGTTGCTTCTTTGGGCTCAAGAGCCAATTGAGAAGTAGAGCCCTCTCTCGTACGACCAAGTTGAGCTTATACGTATAAGACCTTAATTATCCCGGTCCTGTTATACGGCGCAGAAACATGATGAAGAAATCATGGACTTTCGAGAGAAAGATTCTGCGTGCGATTTTCGGTCCTATAAGCACAGAGGGGGGTTGGAGGAGAAGATTCAATCACGAACTGTATGGATTGTACAGCGACATGAGTCTAGTCGGACTCATGATTTACGGATCCAACGCGGGTGGCTGTGGTGCAGTGGTTAACATCGTCGACCGCCGATCGGAAGGACTATAGTTCAAATTCGCTTCGTAGCCAAGAAAAAATTATTCCTATTATCCCTAGACGGACAAAAAGTATGCAACGCAGTTGTGAATGGAAAGTGACCAGACGTACTGCTGCAGGCATACCACTCACAGTATATGGTCAACTAAAATTCATCCTCTGCGTATGCAATACTAAAGTGCTCGAACGAATTAGTACGGACTATAACCAACTCGGAATTTGGTCGGCTCTCGTCCTATCTAGGACAATCCCCCCTGAGAGTAACTGTGAACGACCCAACAAACCACTGCACTCCGTTCAGGTTGTGCGTCTAAAACACATCATAAGAGAATATAAAAAACTCTTGAACCTGCGTGAGTCTCTAAAAAAAAAAGAAAGCGTCTAAGATGGCTGGGCCGTGTAGAGCGAATGGACACCACAGCTCCAGCCCATAGAGTCCTTGAATCCAACCCCAAGTGACGAAGAAATAGAGGACGGCCGCACCTAAGATGTCGTGCACAGATGGGCGTGCGGCACTGGAAAAGAAAGTTCACTGGAAAAGAAAGATCGTGCTATGTGGAGAGGCATGTTGTTCGAGGTTCACCTCGAACTGTAGCGCCCATTAAGTAAGTAAGTATGTATACGGAAAAAAATTATGCAACACAGCTGCTGTGAATGAGAAGTGATCCAACATACTGATGAAGGCATAATACTCACTTTAATTTTATACTCTGTGGGTGCCATTTTAATATAACACCACAACTACACGGAGCAGTTGCTGAGAACTACAACCAACGTGAAAATTCGGTCGAGTTCCTCTGGAATTCTATCCAGGACAACCACCCCTGGAGCTGGGGAGTAGTAAACGAACTGCTGCACTCCGTTCAGGTTGTGTGATAAACATTATAGGAGTATAAACTCAAACTGAAAAAACAAAAACAAAAAAAAAAAAAACACAAGACAAACCAAGCTATCGCTGGTCGTAGCTAGGTAAAGAAAATTTGCAGAGAGGACAATAACTATACATATGTATCTGCGAGCTAGCTCCTTTACAATCTGAATTCATATATGTAACTAAATCCAGAAAAGGTTCTTCTCGAGCCTACGGTCGTTTCCCTTATAATCTCGTCATAGAATTCTGAAGCCAATCATCCTCTGGGAACCACTAGGACCACATGACAATAGACAATTACAAGATCTCATCACTAACACAGTCTTCATTTAACATTGTCACATAAAAGAACCACCCAAAACCATAAATAAAAGCAATAACCTCCACAACAAGCTTCTAGTTATGGGATTTGTCAAGTCAACAATCGATCCACCAGACCATAGATAGCTAGCCGTCACATACAAATCCCCCCTCATCCGATCGAAATCAATTTCAATTCAAACACATTGCTCAATTTTGTTTACTGACGACACGAGACGTCCAACCAATTCATTCTCCCATAAAATCTCATAAAGCCTCTAACCAACTTGCGAGATGAAAAAATGAAAATAATTTCGAATCACACATATGGGACCGGCAACAGACCATGATTAATCGCTCGACCATTACCAGAAAAGTAGCACGAAAATCTAGGTCCATCAAGAGCAACAGCATACCACATTCTCATCCACCAACCACCATATGGTTCGATTCTAATCATTCGATACTGTACCTACTTCATATTGGGATAGAAAGATACAAACAAAATAAAAAACCGGATTGGATACGTGCGAATGTGTAATTCCTTATCAGAGATACGAAACAAATAACCCGTGCAACAATTACTGGTTATTTTATTGAAGGCATCGAAGCACATACAATAGACCGGGTATCTAGAATCTACTTGTCATCGAGAGTTGGTTGTGGTTTAACCTTGACGTGGTCGGTAAGTCTCGCGTTCTATGGCAAGGAAATCGACTTGTATGCAATTATCACTATTTACGTTGTTTCCGTTTGTTCATTTTTTGTTTAGCTACTGCGATAGATAGTATGATATCTATCGGTTGAGCAAGCAACTAGAGTAGATATCACGTGCGACGGGGACAATTTTTGTTTTTCCTACTCCCAATGGAAACAATTGGATGACAATTTGTGGAAAAGGCAAATGTGATATGGATACAAATTCGAGTGGCAATTACTAGTCGAGTGTGTAGAGTCATTGATTATACCGAGCGAATAGACGAGCCAATTATTCGCAACAAGGCAAATGACACGAGTTGTATCTTAAGGAGGCGGTTTGTGCAAACTACATAAATCGTAGCAGATGACAAGTGAGAGGAATAAAAGAGCGAGTGCGAGTGTCATATGACAACAATGAGAGCAAAAGGAATGCAAAGATGACTACTGAGATGTAAGCGTATCTATTACAATGCAAAGCACGTGTCTTCCGGCCCGGAGGATCATGGTTATAACAGAAAGTCTATACGTTATATGACGCACTTTCTTATAGATGACAACTAGAAAATGACGATGAAAAATGCAGATATTTTTTGGTAGTTATGCCTTCCATGTCTTCCGAGACTTCCTCTGTCATAATGTATGGACGCTCATCATTGATCGTAAACAATCTCACAGGTTCTTATTAGGAGAATGCACAATAGACCAAATTCCCAAGATACTTTTTGCACAAATATCAGGATTGGACCAGAGTGACAAAGTCAAATTCTCCATCAAAGTCAGTAACGAGCTAACCGAAATTAGTAATATTAAAAAAGAACTAAAGGAGAACGACGCGTTGTCATTCAACGAGGGCGTAAAAAACATGCGGAATCGGCTAGTAGCTGTGTCGTTGATGTACTCAAGGATCTACCCAGCCCTACTAGCTTCAATAACTCTTGTCAACCGCTGCTTTTTTGGGAACAATCCTCTTTCATCCTTTGCGACGCAGATGACAATATCGCAAGCGGATAAGAAATTCAGGCACGAACTTTATGGACCATAGGGCCTAGCGATGCCTCGTAGAGTAACTGGACCCTATTACTTCGAATCCGAATAGTGACACACAGAGGTGGAAAGTTATCTCGACCCACAGGATGACGTTAAATCTAATAAGTTCAAGAAGACCTGACGGTGCATAGTGGTCGACTCTGTGCTTGGTGCTCTCAATGCCTCTGGAATTTATAACCAAGTCCATGCCGATGATATGTCGCCGTTCTCTCTGTGGACTCATGTTTAGCGACTGTCCGTCTCAAAGCACAGGCGGCGCTAAGTGTGATCGATGATTGGTGTACAAGAAATGGTCTGTCGGTTAATCCTCTTAAGACCGACGTCGTTCTCTTCACGAGAAGGACGAAAAGTACTGACATGACTCACTTGGAGATGCGCTGTCACGCGACTTCTTCACCCTGGTGCTGGAGCCGATAGTGCGACGGCCAGGCGTCAACAGGGAAGGCACTATCTTCTACTAGGCCGTCCAGCTGCTAGGATACGCCGATAATATCGACATCATCGCGTGTTCTCGCCGTGGCATTGTGGAAACATTCACGCCGATTGAAGAACAGGCGAAACGAGTTGGTCTTAAGGTCAATGAGGACAAAACGAAGTACATGTTGTCAAGCAAAAACCAATCCGTCGCTCACCACCTGAGACAAAATATAACAATTGACAGCTACAATTTCGAGGTAGTTAAGGAGTTCGTCTACCTCGGGGCAAATGTAAGTTCCACAAATGACACCACAGTGGAGATCCGGCGTAGAATCGCCCTTGGCAACCGCTGCTATTTCGGCTTGTCCAAACAACTGGGGTCAAAACTCCTCACTCGAAAGACCAAAGTCATGCTTTACAAAACGCTCATTTTGCCAGTCTTACTGTACAGAGCCGAACGACAAGCAGGACGGGGGAGCTGATTTTGTGTTCTTTCGAAAGAAAAATTCTGCGCCGAATATTTGGTCTTGTCTGTGAGGAAGGTGAATGGAGAAGAAGGCACAACCGCGAACTCTTCGAGCTGTATAAAGATGTGGATGTAGTCCGGAAGGTAAAGATCCGTCGACTACACTGGCTCGGCCACATCGAGCGCATGGACACCAACGCTCCAGCTAAGAGGGTCTTCGACTCCGAGCCTCCTGGTTCGAGAAGAAGAGGAGGACCGAACCTCCGGTATAAAGACCAAGTAATCGCGGATGTAAGATATCTTGGTCTTGTTAACTGGAAGCAGCGTGCTCGGGGCCGTCAAAGATGGAAGGCAACTATAGCTCAGGCTCAGATCCTCCATGGATCGCTGGCCTGATAAGTAAGTAAGTAAGACGGAAGTGGCTAAAGTGGGACTGACGGTAAATGAGGTCAAATCGAAATATATGCTGTCGTCGAAAAAGGACACGAACCACCGGCGTCTTGGCTAGGGCGCACATATTGGCAGGTATAAGTTTGAGGTAGTTAAGGACTTCATATACCTCTGCTCCGCTTCGTAATCAAGCGCAGAATTACTATTGCCAACTGTTGCTTCAAGAGGCAATTGAGAAGTAGAGCCCTCTATCGTACGACCAAGTTGAGCTTATATAAGACCTTAATTATCCCGGTCCTGTTATACGGCGTAGAAACATGATGAAGAAATCCTTGAACGTTTCGAGAGAAAGATTCTGCGGTCCTATAAGCACAGAGGGGGGTTGGAGGAGAAGATTCAATCACCAACTGTATGGATTGTATAGCGACATGAGTCTAGCCGGACTCATGATTTACGGATCCAACGTGGGTGGCTGTGGTGCAGTGGTTAACATCTTGGTCTTGGTAACTGGTAACTGGGACCGTCAAGGATGGAAGGCAGCTATAGCTCAGGCTCAGATCCTCCATGGATCGCTGGCCTGATAAGTAAGTAAGTAAACGCAGGCGGGGGATGGAGGGAAAGATTCAACCACGAACTTTACGGGCTATACAGTCAGTCATCCACGTATTCAATGCCTAAAATGGCTGGGCCGTGTTGTGGGAGTGGACACCACAGCTCCAGCCCGGAGTGTCTTTGAATCAATCACCGAGGGAAAAAGAAACAGAGAACGGCCGCACTTAAAATGGCACACACGGGTGAAAGAGGACCTCAGCCAATTGGGTGTGCGGCAGTGGAAAAGGCTAGCAAAAGATCGTGCTAGTTGGAGGGGCATGTTGGTTGAGGCCCAGGTTCACCCCGAAGAAGAAGAAGATGGAATCGCTTTGAACTACAGATCTTCCGCTCGACGGTTGGTGAAGTCTAACACTGCACCACGGCCACCCCCGGATTCGCGAACTTCTTGTTTTGCGTTTTACCAAACACCAAACGCTTAAAAAATCACACGATAATATAATTAAACCAGGTGACGACAAGGTCGTGTCAGACTATCTTTCCCAGGAGGATTTTGCGTGTCAATCATGAATGGGGAAAGAGAAAAAAATATATCTAAACGTCGAATTCGCAGAGAGGAACCTCTAACCGCTGCTACTCAGCCAAACAATTGCGCCGAATATTTTACACCATCCATCACGCGCAGCTGCGTACGCTTCGAATCACTCCTGAGTCCTGATGAGATTAATTGATCTACATCCATCATAATAAAAACCCCGCATCAAAGCCTACCACCTACAGTTCCAAGACAGAATAATCCCATTCTGAAAGGCAATAATCCACTACCGTGGCGTCGGAACAATGACACCCAGTTCCTAATAATAGCACAACTAGATCCGGGAAAATAATTACTAAATGCGAAAAGTAAATGATCGACATCAACATGGTAGATACATATGAATGTATCTAGTATCCAATATTCATTGGATGACAAATATGTTTTTGTTCTTGTGCAATCAAAAGATATGTCCATCTCGCGGACATCTACACATAATTAAAAGTTCAACAAAAGCAATTACTCCCAGGGGGCAGGAGCAAAACGAGCGAGCTGAACAACATTAAATACAATCTAGAGCACGACATACTTCACACCGAGTTCATTGTCATCATAATGGCTACGTATCTGAGTGTACAATAGTAAAGCGATGGAGATACATACGTACGTACGAGTTGTTCGTTGGGCTTTTGATATATTTGTTTTTTATTACTCGCAGTAATTATAATATTTTACTTCCTCTACCTTCACCAACGGAATCGGGAAGCTAAGCATTCAGGTATGCTATGAAACCACGAAGATGCACAATGGAATTGTGGGTACTCATCCACAATCTCCCATATCCCACACATCACGGAAATCTCTATGCATTCCCATAGATACGAAAGAGAATGGATTGAAATTCAAATTGTTTCGAATGCCAAAGTGTACACGGATTGTACTAATTCGAATATCAATTAGTCATACATACAAAAGGTTCATGAGAGTCGAAGTCATGGAGAACTGGAGAGATTAACGACGCATCACTCTTGATCTATGACGTTGATGGGAGCGAGCACACATGGAAATTAAGTGGTTCGGAATGTGTACATTAATAGCTCTCGGACGTATATTTAACAGATGGATTGGTGGAGATACGATAAATGAAGTGTTTGATGTTGTATCCCATATGGTCTAGTGGCTAGGATATCTGGCTTTCACCCAGAAGGCCCGGGTTCGATTCCCGGTATGGGAAGGTTTCTTTTTTTTTTTTTACTTGCTGGTGTTTTGAAATTGAACAACGATTTCAAAGAGACGCCAAATACACGTTTGTTTTTATTAGAACATTCGAATTTGTTGGATGAACTACGTCAATCGGAGAACACCTACATATATGTATCTAAAGGGGATACAGCGTCGAATATTGATTGATATCTGGTGCATGTTCGCATTCTCTTGAAACACAAACAAGTGCGCGTCTGATTTGAATTTCAACCTACCAAAGCGATTTCTTGTTTTGCTCACGGTAACGTGCAGAATTTTGTAGGAATTTAGTCAAAGAAATTTGGGCCGCTTGTCCATGACTAAGAACAGATGCGATAGTCGGAACAAGAAGCGAATAATATAGTCGAGGGACGAGAAAAAAATTATGCAGCACAGCTGTTGTGAATGAGAAGTGATCAAACATACTGATGAATGCATAGCACTCACAGTGTATGTCTTCTTCTTTGATGGCGCTACAGTTAGGGGTGAACCAGGGCCTCAACCAACAGGCCTCTCCAGCCGGCCCGATCTTTGGCCCCTTCCACCTGAGCGCGCCACCTTAAATGCGGTCGTCCTCTGCTGCGTCGTCCCTCGGAGTTGGAGTCGAAGACTCTTCGGGCCGGAGCATTGATGTCCATTCGTTCTACATGGCCTAGCCATCTTAGACGCTGGATCCGAGGACGTCTAACCAAGCCGATGTCGCTGTACAGCCCGTACAGTTCTTGGTTGAATCTCCTCCTCCATTCTCCGTTTACACTAACGGGACCAAAGATTGCACGCAGAATTTTTCTCTCGAAACGTCCAAGAGCCTCTTCATCCGCTTTTGATAACGTCCAAGCCTCAGCGCCGTAGAGGAGGACCGGGATGATTAAGGTTTTGTAGAGGCAAACCTTAGTTTTTCGAGAGAGGGCTCTACTACTCAATTACTTCTTGAGCCCGAAGAAGCAGCGATTGGCAAGAGTTATCCTGCGTTTTATCTCAGCGCTGGTGTCGTTGCTGCTTGTCACTATCGAGCCAAGGTAGACCAAGTCCATGACTATTTCGACAATATAGCTGCCGAAGGTGACGTTCTGACCAAGACGTCGGTGTTGTGCGTCTTTCTTGGATGACAGCATATATTTGGTCTTGACCCCATTTACCCTTAGACCCACTTTCGCCGCTTTTGCTTCATTGCTTACGAACGCCTCATTGACTTCTCGCTTTGTTCGTCCAATAACGTCGATGTCATCTGCGTAGGCAAGCAATTGTGTGGACTTGAAGTAGATCGTACCTCTTGTATTGGCCGCAGAGCCCCGCACGATCTTTTCAAGAATAATGTTGAAGAAATCACATGACAGAGCGTCACCCTGTCTAAAACCTATTTCAACATCGCCAGTGTATATGGTCAATTTAAATTCATACTCTGCGTATGCAATTCTTATGCAATACATGGAACTGTTGCTGGGAACTATAACCAACGTAAAAATTCGGTCGGTTTCTCTCGAATCCTATCTAGTCAGTGGCGGAGCCTAGTGGGGGCCACGTATTTGAACCATTTCATATTTTTATCGCATCTACAAATTCGGACCGATTGAAAAGAGCGCTACTTATTCTGTGATGAATTCGGGGAACCCCCGTAATATTTTATTGTTTTAGCATCAAAAAAGGAAAGAATAAAAGAAAGTGGGGCATCTTCCCGTAATAGGAGAAGAGCTAAGTTAGAAAATATTAGAGCAACTGAAGGGGCTTTACTTAAATATGTGAAAAGTATTCAGGCTTATTACGAATTTCGCCCGAACAACATTCCACTTCAAATCAGCTGTGACGTTTCGAACAACGTTTGATTTTGACAAGTAGTGTGAAATACAAGTTGAAAAAATAACTGTTTTTATAAACTTGAATTTAATTTAAAATGCACAGCATAGCCATTAGGATTTTATCTGTGGCAGAAGAAGTTAACAAAAATGTTTTCATATACAAGAGTTGCCTCTCCCTATCATACATCCATAGCAAGTGAAGGTAACCAAAGTCATTTTCATACCCAAGGCAGGCAAAAGCTCCCACACACATAGACTTGAGGCCTATTAGTCTTACTTCTTTTCTATTAAAAACTCTAGAGAAGATTCTAGACGCACACATTCGTTACAGCTGCTTCTCAGGAAGGCTGTCGGATAATCAACATGCCTACAACAAAGGCAAATCGGTGGAAACAGCACTCCACTCACTGGTCAGCAAAATAGAAAAGTCATTGCTATTGCCGCCACAGGAATATTTCCCAGCACTCTATGCGACCTTATACAGTGCGCATTATATATAGTAGAAACATGGACGCAGTACTGTGGACTTGGGGTAAACACTAAGAAGACCGACCTAGTACTGTTTACTAACAAATATAAAATTCCGCCCCTCAACCCACCGAGGCTGGATGGAACCCAACTAATAATCAAAGAGCAGGCCAAATATCTAGGCCTAGTCCTTGACAAGAGGCTGTTGCTCTCTACAGCTGCAAAAAAAATGGTGGGCAGGAAGTGGGGTCTCCAACCAAGCACTATGCACTGGCTCTACACGGCGGTCATAAGGCCCTTCCTCCTGTATGGCGTCGTAGTCTGGTGGACTGCTCTGGACAAGGCAAAGCACTGGGGAAAGTGCAAAGATCGGCCAGCTTATACATAAGCGGAACGATCAGATCAACCCCCACGGAGGCCCTAAACATTCTGTTACACCTTCCACCATTGAATCATTTCAGCAAACAAATTGCTGCCTGCGCGACCCTGAGGATGAGGAGCATAATAAAATGGCCCACATCACAAAACGGCCACACAACCATTCTAAAACACTTTAAAGTACCCATGGACACAGACTATATCATCCCGCAGAACGTGTTCAGTAGGAACTTCGAAGTTGTCTTTCCATCCAGGGAGGAATGGGCTGAAGGGAAAGTCATACCAAAGGACTCGATCTCCCTCTATACCGATGGCTCTAAGATGGAGTCGGGTGTAGGCAGTGGAGTCTTCTCCAAGGAGCTTAGCCTCAGCCTATCCTTTAGACTCCCAAATGACTGTAGTGTGTATTAGGCAGAAATAACAGCGATAACGGAGGCTTTTGCATGGCTCAGGATCAATGTAATATCCGCCAAGGATATTATCATTTGCACGGACAGTCAATCTGCGATAAAGTCCCTGGCAGCGGTAACCCACAAATCAAAGACATCTCTTAACTGTCGCCTATCTCTAGATGAGATGGCCGAGAAGTTCAACATTAAAGTATTGTGTATTGTACTGCGCGGCCGACGAACTCGCAAATTTAGGGTCCAGCACACTCAGCCTACCTACCCTTGGGTACCTAGAAACACCAATAAATACGGTAAAGCACATGATAAAACTCCAAACCATTGAGGCGACCAACCTCCAATGGAATGAGAGTAATATCAGCTTTATCACCAAACAACTCTGGCCTAAATTAAACTAGGACGAACCAGGGACCTAATGGTAACCAAAAGGGCAACCTTAAGTACTCTGGTGGGTGTCATTACAGGTCACTTACCGAAGTCTTGGAAATTTTTATAAAAAAGCTTTGTCCACAATGGATGGCTTGGCCAACGACAGACGAGCTACGAAAAATTGTTCAAGACTTCTATTCCAGGTATAAGATACCCGGTGTTATAGGCTGTGTTGATGGCACGTATGTCAACATTATACCGCCATATTCGAATAGACATTTCCTATAACAGAAAAGGAAAATGTTTCACTAGTAAGTGAAGTGTATTTTATGAAGCTGTATATCGGTTTGTTTTGAATTTATTGATTTGGACCTGAAATAAAGCAAACAATAAACTAATTAAAAAATGCAACTTTCATTTAAATACATGTATCCTGTTCGCCTCCAAAAAACAAGTGAGCATTTTAGCTGTGTTCGACGTTTAATTTCGCCCGGAATTAGTGTTCGTAATAAGGGAATTTTTTCGAACAGGAAATTTTTTTTTCACGCAAAATTCATAACAGGCGAAGAAAACACGGGAAATATTTCGGGTGGAATGTTGTTCGTGCGAAATTCATAATAAGCCTGATTTTTCCTGAGACGTCAGATTCCATGCCCTCGTGGGCATTCAGTATTCGGGATTCAGTGATTCAGTATTCATTCAGTGAATCAGTATTTAGTGTTAATTGCGAAAGTAATCAAGCCACCTAGTGAGTTGTAGAAACAAAGTATGTAATAAAGGTGTGTGTAAGTAATAAAGTGTAAAGTGTATACAAGCTTGTTATAAAGCCGAAGCGCCCAGATAATTGATCGGAGGTTGTAATAATAAATAGGGGGGTGTGTGTATTGAATAAAAAAGTTAACAAGTGTAGTGTGTCGAAATCCAATGACCGAACTCTATTCTGAGCAAATTCATTTTCGTAACGTTTCAAAATAAAGTATTGCGAGCTGTTGATAACGCGCCGTGGTACATTCGTAACGACAGCACTCATTGTGATTTAAACATTGAAAATGTTCAAAATGAAAATAGATGTCGACTGGAATATCATATCAATAATGCGGCTCTTGAGATAATAGAGGAACGAAACCTGTTGCACCGTCTTCAAAGGACTAAGCCCATTGATACGCCCTTTGCGAATTGCAGGAACTGACACTGGAAAGCGGCCTGCTAAATGTGATTACCTCGAGAACGTAAAACCGCTAGATAAGTCAATTGACTTAGTTGTAGTGCAAAATGATTAACTCGAAGGATGGTGTTTTTAGTGACTCAAGTCTCACACTACTATGAGCACCCGATGTCGGCCCTAATAGTATCTTTAGAAGGTTTTCCCAACCCTCGCTAAAAAAAAACAAAAAAAAAAAAAAAAAACTTAGGACGGGGAGTACGTCCTGTCCTGTTAGGCATATTTATTAAAAACAAAAAAAAAAAAATCTTTTAAAATCATATCGATACGTAAAGAAGAAATATGTATGTGCATGATAGACACTGACGAATAGTGATATTACAAACAGTTATCCTTCAACTCACCACCGCTCTGGAGAACTACAAACTTTTCCGCCTTCTGCTCGTCGACAATTTTCCCACGACGCATACCAGCGAACCCCGTCCAACATCATCTCTCCCACGATGTCCTTCCGTGCGCCTTTGTCTTCCTCCTCCACCTCTCATTTTCCTCTTTATATCCTCCTCTTCCTCCTTGATACACATCAGTGTAGTGAACATGAACAGATCAGATTCGTTTCATATAAATTTTCTATTTTCGTATCCAACATTGGATTTCCCGTAGCACTGTTATCCTTGTGTTCAATTATAAAAAGCTTGTCAAACAGCAGCAAACAAATATTTCGGCAAAGAAGCGCCAGCAATTTACTACACACCCCCCGCCGAACTTTGAAAAAAAAACCTCTCATCCTCCTTCAGACTGCCTTCTTGTGTTCTTGTGTTCATCTCTTCTCTACACTCCTTGTCGTCTACGACAGAGTCTTTTAGTTATACCGCTGAATCCTTATCGAAAACTGCTTTTAGTACGATTTATCAACTTTTGTCATCACACCTAATCGGTCTACACAATCTGATCTGTTCAAGTGAGACTCACTAAGAAGTAAATGTAAAAAAAAAAAAAACACAAAAACGACAAAAAAGCGGAAGAACGTCATAGCAACAGATGCGGATATCCTTTAAAGCGTGCTGCGAACGACGAAGGGAGGGAGGATTTTTTCTTTTCTGATTTTCATTACTTTAATATTTTTTTTGATTTTTTTTGTTTTTGTCAGAGGTACACCACCCGAGGGGGAGGAAGACTTTCTTCAGCCCGTCTCACATGTCACGACCGTAAACCCTGCACACAGACAAACAAGCGATATTGGATTTTTTCAGTAAAGATCTTTTGTTTTTTGGTTTTTTGTAAATTTCTTGTTTTTTTGACAAAAGTTTTTTGGCAATTTTTTTCGAATTTTTTAATTGAATTCTTGTTGTTTTGGTGAAGTGGATATATTTATATATGCTTTTTGCAAAGATTTCTGTTTTGCTTGTAGGTTTTTTTGAGTTGTAGTAGTAGTAAAGTAGTAGTAGTAGTAAAAAGTAGTAGTAATAGTAGTATTAAGTAGTAGTAAGTACTAGTATTAGTTGAGCAAAAAAAAATTATTTTTCTTCTCATTCTACTGTCTGTATTTTCGTGGATGTTTTTTCATGTATATTTATATTTCAATATTCTGAAGGCTGAAGGAGAGGGGTTAGTTTTTCTCTTGTATCTATATATATACGAGTACTACATTTCTGGATGTTTTTTTGGAGTTTGCATATAATTTTAATTTTTCTCTATCTTCTCACAATATCCTTAAAAGAGTTTTGATTTTATTTTTTTGTGTGAAAATAGGATTCAGATTTTTCTCTTGCAAAATACGTATTTTATTTTATTAATTTTTGTTTTTTGTTTTATTGATTTATTTTTATATATATTTTTCCGGAAGAGGTGTGTAGCTTGTGTCCATATATTAGTATATATGTATATTTTTAGAGGAAACTTATATAGAGATTTTTAATTTGTTGTTGTTGTTGTTGTTTTTTCTGTAGTTTGTTGAGATTTGTTGATGTTTTTCTTTTTTTTTTGGCATATTTTAATTAATTTTCTTACTGTCTCTTGAGCGGAAGTAATTGTATAGAATTTTCTGTTTTTTTTAAATCTTAGTTTAACAAAAAAATACCAAATAACTTAAAACTAGGTCTTGAAAGAAATATATATTTATTTGCTGTGTCTTATGCTAAAAATTAAAATAAAATAAATGTGTATTTGGTTAACATAAAAAATAATTAAAGCGATTTTGTGGTACATCCAACCCATTACTAGGCGAGAGAGTTTTAGTGAATTATTATATAGAGAAATGTAAGTACAAGCAATCTACTGGGAGTAATGTTGAAATATAATATAAATATTTCTGCAAAAAAAAAAAAAAAAAAATAAAAAACACGAAAAAAAATTAAAAAAGGTAGAGATTAGTAGTAGTGGGTGAAAAAACAGTGTGACGGACCTCTACTTACTTCTACAGGGTGTATAACGGCGATGTAAGTCAATATACCGCTGTCAGGCAGAATGATCCATTTCTAATCGACGGAGACCGCAGAGAATCCTGCCCCCCTGAACTCGACGAAGTTAAGATTGCCATATCGAAACTCAAGTCGAGTAAAGCTGCTGGCGCAGACGGACTGACTTCTGAGCTTTTCATGGCAGCTAGGGATGACCTGGTTAGGAGCATGCACCAGCTCATCCGTAAGATATGGTCAGAGGAAAGCATGCCCGAAGAATGGTGTCTCAGCATCGTATGCCCGATCCACAAGAAAGGAGACCCATCTGATTTCGCCAACTATAGAGGAATAAGTCTCCTTAACATCGCCTACAAAATCTTCTCTGCCGTTTTGTGTGAACGTCTGAAGCCTTTTGTGAATAAGCTGATAGGTCCTTATCAGTGCGAATTCAGGCTAGGGAAGTCCACCATAGACCAAATCTTCACACTACGGCAGATGCTGGAAAAAACCAATGAATTTCAAGTCAACACTCACCACCTATTTGTCGACTTCAAAGCCGCATACGACAGCGTAATTAGAGACGAGCTATACAACGCTATGTCTACCTTTGACATACCTGCTAAACTCGTCAGACTATGCAGGATGGCTTTGGCGAATGCTCGCTGCTCCATCCGAATCGGTGAACACCTTATCGATAGTTTTGATTTCAAAAAAGGATTAAGGCAGTGCGATGCGCTGTCGTGTGATTTCCTCAACATCATATTGGAATTGATTGTGTAAAGATAACTGGCCAATACAAGAGGTACAATCTATTTCAAATCCTCGCAACTCCTTGCATACGCCGACGATATTGGCATAATAGGTAGAAAACAGCGAGATGTCAATGAGGCGTTTGCGAGTATTGAGTATGCGAGTATGGAGGCGGCGAAAATTGGTTTGGCGGTAAACGAGGGCAAAACTAAATATATGCTGTCATCAAAAAAGGACGCTCACCACCGACGTCTTGGCCAGAACGTTTGTATTGGCAGATATAAGTTCGAGGTAGTTAAGGACTTCGTCTACCTTGGCTTCGCAGTGACCTGGAACAACGACATCAGTTCCGAAATCAAACGCAGAATCACTCTTGCCAATCGCGCTGTCTCTTTGGGCTCAGGAGGCAACTGAATAATAGAGCCCTCTCCCGAACGACAAAGTTGACTCTATATAAGACCCTTATCATCCCGGTCCTGTTGTACGGCGCAGAAGCATGGACACTATCAAAAGCGGATGAGGAGGCCCTGGGTCGGTTCGAGAGAAAGATTTTGCGCGTGATTTTCGGGCCTATAAACGCAGACGGGGGATGGAGGAGAAGATTCAACCACGAATTTTACGGGCTGTCAGGCGTCTACGGATTCAACGCCTAAGATGGCTGGACCATGTAGAGCGAATGGACACCACAGCTCCAGCCCGGAGAGTCTTTGAATCCAACCCCGAGGGACCAAGAAGCAGAGGATGGCCGCACTTAAGATGGCGCACACAGGTGGAAGGGGACCTCAGCCAACTGGGTGTGCGGCAATGGAAAAGGCTAGCGAAAGATCATGCTAGATGGAGGGGCATGTTGGTTGAGGCCCAGGTTCACCCCGAACTGTAGCGCCCATTAAGAAGAAGAAGACCTCTACTTACCAAGAAATCGATCAGGAAAATGTGAAATGTAATTTAAGCAGATTTCTTTTTTAAGGATTTTGCAGTACCAAAAAAATGAGCGAATGTGACCAGGGTTGACAAGGGACAAGAGGATATAAGGCCAGAACGCAAGCCACCAGGGACGAAAATGGAAACCTACTAGTGGATCCACATTCGGTAATAAGAATTTGGAAATACTACTTCTGCAGACTGTATAACAGCGATGAAAAGACAAATCCCGCTGTCAGGCAGAATGACCCATTCACAACGCATGATGATAGCAGAGAATTCCGTCCGCTCGTCCTGAACGAAGTTAGGAATGCCTGTTCCAAGCTTAAGTCCAAGAAAGTTGCCAGGGTGAACGGACTACCTGACGAGCTCTTTAAAGCAGCTGGAGATGACCTGGTTGGGAGCATGCACCAGCTCATCTGTAAGATATGGTCAGAGAAATGCATGGCCAATAAATGAAATCTTAGTATCATCTGCCCGATCTACAAAAAAGGAGACTCCTTTGTCTGCGGCAATTGTATGTTGGCGTTACAGCCCATGAAGGACCTAAGCCGAGCTTCTCTCAATCACCCATATTGAGTGTAATTTAATTTTTCCATAGGTGAAAGGGACCTACAGTTTATTGCCGGTTCCGAACAGCGAATTTCGAGAAGCTTTTCATGACAATTTTACTACAGGGGGTTTTGTCAGAACCCCGCTGAGGAGAAACACCGTGAAAAACACGTTCGATGACATGGCTCTCACGGGATTCGATCCCGTGTCATCGGCGTCAGAGGCCAACACACTACCCACTGCGCCACGGTCTGCGGCAACTAAAGGGGTGCAAGTCTTCTGACCATCGCTTATAAAATCTTCTCTGCTGCACTGTGTGAACGTCTGAGACCGTTCCTAAATGAAATAATTGGTTCATATCAGTGTGCCACTGTCGATCAATTATTCACACTCCGGCAGATCCTACCAACGAACGAGTTCCATATCGAAACCCACCATCTGTTTATCGACTTAAGGCCGCATAGGATAGCATACATAGAGGGGAGATATACAACGCCATGTCTCGTTTTGACATCCCTGCCAAACTCGTCACATTATACAGGATGACATTGGAGAACTCTCGCTGCTCCATCAGGGTCGGAAGCGACTTGACCGATACCTTTTATGTCAAAAAAGGTTCTAGACAGGGCGACACACTACCGTTTGACTTTTTCAGCATTGTCATTGAAATGATCTTGCAAAACTCACTGGTTAATCCGAGGGACACCATCCCTTTCAAGTCCGTACAACGTCTCGCAAATATACCGACGACAATTGGACGAAGTCAGCGAGATGTCATTGAGGCCTTTACGAGCATTAAGGCGGAAGTGGCCAAAATGGGACTGGCTGTAAATGAGGGCAAGACGAAACATATGCTGTCGTCTTGGTCAGGGGGCACATATTGGCAAGTATAATTAGGAGGTAGTCAAGGCTTCCCGTTTTTCTTTACAAATAAGGCCTTATATCTCGGGATGACTCTCGAAGTTAAGAAAAAACGTAACGAGCCTGAATGTAAAAACAAAGAAATGTACTGGTTACTAGGAAAGTATTCTAAGCTCAGTATTGAAAACAAACTGCTTCTATACTTGAGGCCTCAAAATGAGGAATCCAATTATTAATCAAAGATCATGCTACATACCTAGGCCTAGTCAATTACAGCAGGCTGAATTCGAAACCCAACATCCTTGATCGCGTCAAGAAAGCAACCACTGCCCTCTAGAGCTGTAAGAAAGTGGTGGGCAAAAAGTGGGGTTTCCAACGAAGCATTATGCATTGGCTCTATACGGCAGTCATAAGGCCCATCCTCCTGTATGGCATCGTGGTCTGGTGGACTGCTCTGGACGAGGCAGTCTATCGAAACCTTCTGCGAAAAATACAAAGATCGGCCAGTTCATATATAAGCGGAGCGATCAGATCAACCCCGACGGAGTCCTTAAATGTTCTATTACATTTTCCATCGTACCCATGGACACAGACTACATCATCCCGCAGAATGAGTTCACTAGGAACTTCCAGGGAGGAATGGGCTGAAGGGAATGTCATACCAAAGGACTCGATTTCCCTCTATACCGATGGCTCTAAGATGGAGTCGGATGTAGGTAGTGGAGTCTTCTCCAAGGAACTTAAACTCAACCTATCATTCAGACTCCCAAGTAACTGCAGTGTGTATCAAGCAGAAATAAAAGCGATAAGGGAGGCCTTTGCATGGCTTAGGATCAATATAATATCCGCTAAGGGTATTATCATTTGTAGGGACAGCCACCAAATTTCCGGCCAAAATTCCTGGCCGCGGTAACCCACAAATCAAAGACGTCCCTCAACTGCCGTCTATCTCTAGATGAAATGGCTGAACATTTCAACATTAAAGTACTGTAAGTTCCTGGGCATAGGGATATTCCAGAAAACGCGGCCGACGAACTCGCAAGGTTAGGGTCAAGCACACTCACTGTTCCTATCCTCGGGTATCTTAAAACACCAATAAGTACGGTAAAGCACGTGATAGAACTTCGAACCATAGAGGAGATCAACCTCCAATGGAATGAAAGTAATATCGGCTTTATCACTAAACAAATCTGGCCTAAGCTAAACCTAGGACGAACCAGGGACCTAATGGCAACCAAAAGGGCAGCCTTAAGCAGTCTAGTGGGTGTCATTACAGTTCATTGTATTATTGGAAATTCATCCTGAACGAATTACTTCGGACTATAATCAACGCGGAATTTGGTCAGCTCTCGTCCTATCTAAGTCTAGGACAACCACCCCTGAGAGTAGTGAACGAACGCCAACGACCCCAACCACTGCACTCCGTTCAGGTTGTGTGTGTCAACACATCATAAGAGAATATAAAAACTCTTGAACCTGCGCGAGTCTCTAAAAAAAAAAAAACAAAAAATTGGAAAACCCACCGCCAGACTAGGGCTACCTTCCAATGACTTCTGCCGCGGCTGCATGGACGACGAGGAAGAGGAATCGATACATCACCTTCTCTGCTTATGCGCTTCTTTTGGAGGATCTACGTCGGCGCGCCCTTCTATGAAAATCTAAGTGAGCTAGCAGACCTAAAAATAGCTCAACTCCATCGCTTCATCAGAAGCACCAGTTGGTTCTCAGGTAGCGGATCAAGGTAATATGATCCATGTGGTATCACAATGGGCCGATTTCGGCCTACGTGTGGCTTATGCTAACCACTTTTACCTAACCTAACCTAAGACAGAATACAGAGAAATAGCCCTTTTTAGCAAGGATCTGTTCGCCTGCCATCGATAAGTTGTAGCTAAACCCTCCACCGGATAAAAACTTTGTGGACCCTGTCAACTTCTTAAATTGTCTAACGAACTATTTCTAAGACGAGTCCTTCGCTCGAATTTGCTATTAATTTTAAAGCCCCTGTGTTGGTAGCGGAAATAGCCATTCATTACTACGCGTCGTACAGGTTAGAAAAAATCCAATTTCGGACGAAGCAGAAAAACTAGATAAAACCAAATTACCTGCATATGGCCTGTCTACAACAGATACCCATTAGCTTCAACCCAACCAACCGTACGACCGACGACGACCAAACTAAGGTCATACACATTTCATGGCTCATTACAGAAATTACTCTTAATCCAACAACCAACGAATTCATTGCCACTGCCACCACACCTCCAGTTTGATGGCATTACACGACCAAGCACTGACCCAATCCAATGCCCTTTTTTCAACTTGGATCGCAACACAATAAAAACAAAGCCACACAATCCCAACAATCGCATTAAGCCTTTCCACCTCCTTCCTTCCGCACTGTCCACATTCACCTAATGAAACAATTATTTCGCTAGAAACTTACAAGGAACGACACAGAGCATGGAGGAACGACGCATCGATTTAAGAAGCCATTAACTCATGCTTTTCCACATACTCGTATCGTTCAACCGCATGCAGACAGAGGGAGCTGACTTCAATTAAAACAATCGATGAATAATTAATAAATTTATTCGAAAAATTACACCAAGGAGACCGTTGCCTTTGCCTTTTGTCTTAACGTGGTATCTCCGCCTGAATCATGTTCAACTTTTGGTATCCATGTATCTGTTTCGTATGTGAGAAGGACGAAACGAAGGATTTTTGGATTATTAACCTCATTCCTAAGAACATTAGAGGCTTATTTTAAATTCCATTTTCGGTCCTTGCCATGTAATCAGAATTTAGTAAGCATGCTTGCGTGTATGCGACGTATAAGTAAAGGATGAAAGGACATCACCAACAAGAAACGGTTTTATCGATAGTAGACAATGTAAGGAGGAGGAGAAGTAAAGTAGAAGGCAATGCGAGGAAGTCTCATAAAAAAAGATACCGATTAGAGGGGGTTATTCAAATGGAGTGGAAGGATCGCACATGGCCATCTTATCGTCGAGCGAGGATGTGGGAATGGTCATGTGAGATTATTCCCCTTTATAAACTGTGGGAGCTATTTAGATTACGGTCCATTAAAGGGGGTTGCCCCAAATTAGCATACGTTTCGGCACGATTTAATAGGTTTCTGTGGGGTTCCGCAAGGATGAGAATGATGGCCATTGCTTTTGGTGAAAAAAAAAATGTAGGAGGATTACAATGGTTTAAGCAAATATTCGCTGTTGAATGAAATTCCGATTTTTCTGCAAGGATTCAATACATCCTCCTCCACTCACACTCAAGGTATTCGACTTCCATTGGTAATGAATAGAAATTGCGAATTCAGAAAGTTCCACCACCAATCTTTGCTCCGTTTCGACGTCAAACCCCTACGTCGTCTATTGTATTCCACACGTGCTACGAGCCACCTATTTCGGCTCTTAATCAATTCCATATATCACATATGACACGCAGCCGCCAATTACCCAACTAATTTCAATTAACTTGAACTGCGTTGGATTCAAAAGGACTTGCTCTAGACGAGTGTGTCACTTACACATATCCCTGATAAGCACGCATATCCGTGTTGAAATCGAACAAAACTACATATCCACTACTTTTCCGCCTTCATTCATCCCCTACCCTTCTTCTACCATAATCTACCCGTAAGCGTAGGAATTTGTATTTGACTTCGATTGCGTGACACTCCTGCCTAATGCGTTTACACTATGAAATTCCGACCCAGCGACAAGACTAGAGGAAAATCGAACGAATGTCCTTGGATGGCGGTTGTGCGACAAAAAGCACGTATAGCTAATCAAACATCAAGCATCCCAGAGGGACTCGTACTATAGGGAATCTGATGGACGCATTCGGATTCTGCAAGAGCCTATCGGGCATAATGGGGCTTGGCCTCCGGCTTATTTGTCTTCTGTGGCACGCTTCCTAGAGATCCTTTTAATGTTTCAGGTAATTTTCGATATTGAATTAAATTGGGTCGGACGGGATTGGTTGATTCAATATTAATGTGTTTCGTGAGCAATACCATTCTAGGAGAAACGTCTATGAAAAATTGAATTTCCAAAAGCTCCAATATCCAACCACCTGCATGCGTGTTTCAAATGCTTGTCTACGTGGTAAGTATTTGAGAATTTACTGGATTCCACACCCACGTACATACGCGGAAAATGAATTCACATACGGCTCAACGCCAGACAGATTGGACAGACAATGCACTATTCTGTCTGCCTGTCCATTAGCGCATAACTCTCCGACACGATGCACTTCAAGTTTCGCGGCCGTATTCCTCTATCTAAGCGATATACACAATCAGTTTGGTCAATAAACGTTGCCACACCGTCATCACTCTCAGTATGGCATCGCCTACAGCTCGGTCACATATACACACATGCCGAGTAGCACCATGGAGCTCAAACTCTTGGAAAAATAAATGAATAACCGCGGGTGATGAGCGATGTTGACGCTGCAGCCTTCAAGATCCAGACCTTGGCATTGTTTTTGTTGATAAATTTTCGATGGCCGGTTCCATTAGACACCTTCGTGCGCTGCTTTATTACGTCTGTCTGGCGTGTAATGGTTTATTTGCGTTCAACTTGAAATTAATTTTTACACAAGTACATTGGCGGCAAGTTGAAGGAGGAACGTTTTACTGAACAAGTTGAGGTGCCACTTGATGTATGACTGAATGACTGATTGGCGAGCGAGGTGAACAGAATGAATCTACTATTCAACCTCATTGCTGGCATCTGTTTCTGGTTGGCTTTTAAGTGAAGTAATATTAATTCTTCTTCTTCTTCTTTGGCGGCGTTACAGCCCATGAGGGACCAGAGCCAAGCTTCCCTTCAATACCTATATTGTGTGTGATTCTATTTTTCACACAGGTGAAAGGGACCTACAGTTTAATGCCGATTCCGAACGGCGTGAGTCGAGAAGCTTTTTCATGGTGGTATCGGAATCCGAACTCGCTCATCGTGCGTCAGAGTCCAACACACTAACTACTGCGCCACGGCGCCCTTACCCTTACCTCTATAAACCAAAAATGAAAAATTCGACCCAAATTTGCCCATACGAATTCGTATCTTTTGAAAACCTAATTTTATCGACCAAATTTAGTACATCGACAGTACGGAACAGGACAGGATGTCAGGACAGATGGCGCTACAAGCGCGTGAACATTCAAATATTAACAAATTTAGAATACGTTGTAGGATCAAAATACAATATGTTAAAGGCATTTGCAAGGAGTTGCTTCCAGGACCCCAATGAAATGTACTCGATGTACTCGTGAAGCCAACTTAGCTTGCAATGTTTTGGACTTTTTTGATAATTGTACTAGAGAAATATTCAAAAGACGTATTGTAATGTATTTATTAAACTTAAGTAGTTAATATATCCTTACTGTTATTTTATTAAAGCTATGAAATATTGTTATTTAGTCTGTAAGAGAAGAACTCTGATTGATGTAAATAAATAAATAAATAAATAAATAAATTTTTTGAAATGGGACCATAGGTGGCGCCACTTACGATCGAAGCTAAATCTGTATGTATATATAGCGTTTTCCAATAGAGAATTGACAACTTTGAATTAAATTTGTGAACGCACCCTTTCACTAATCATCGAACTGTCATTGTCAATTTATTCAATAAACTCAACATTTTCATTATGGTAAAGTACACAAACGAGCAACTTCTGCAAATTATAAAAATATGCTACCGGAAATCGGAGTCGGTGGCCGCAACTTTAAGAGTGTAAACTCCAATTTTCGGTTGTAATTCTCGTCCTAGTAGACAAGCAATAACAAGTCTAGTGCAAAGATTAGAGTTCACGTATTCGTTGGGTGATGCTGCCGTGTCAGTGAGACAACGGGTTGGTCGAAGCGTCGAAAATATCGCTGCCGTTCGGGCGTCCATAGCAAATGATCCAAATCAGACAATTCCACGACGTTCTCACGAATTAGGCATCGCTCAGACCACATTATGGCGTATTTTGCGTAAGGATCTTGGTTTACACCCATACAAGATCAAGCTTACTCAAGATTTGAAGCCGATGGACCATTTGAGGCGACGTACGTTATCCGATTAGGCTCTGGAGAAGATGCGCCAAGATGACGAATTTCATCGCAAAATCATCTTCAGAGAAGAAGCTCATTTTTGGCTCGATGGGTTCGTCAATAAGCAAAGCATGCATTATTGGTCGGTTGGAAATCCACATGTACTTCATGAATCACCACATCATCCACAAAAAATAACTGTTTGATGTGGTTTGCATGCCGGCGGCGTTATTGGGCCATCTTTTTTCGTCGACGATAACGATCGTCACGTTACTGTGAATGGCCAGCGTTGTATATAGTATATGGGCTGCGGTTGGAGGCCAGCAATGGCTAAACCTATTTGTTTAAACCACAATATGGGCAAACAAAAATCAAACAACCGCCAGATGGCGCCACTTGCGAGTTTAGGAAAACTCTACTTAAAAAAATTCGAAACCTTCCAAAAAGGTGTATACATACATATATTAACCGCAAATCCTATAACCGAATTTCAAATTTCATCCCCATTCGGCCAAGGGATTCAAAATCACGAAACTGGAATTACCCAATCATAAAAACGAATTACCACCGAACATCACTTCACAACTTAATAAAAAAATTTTCCCTAAAACTTTGCTACACCCACGCTATTATTTATAGAACTCAGAGTATTCATCTTCCACCTCCTACCAACCTAAGCTGCTTTAACCCCATTTCAATCATCCTCAAACCTCAACTCCTCACAAAGAAAATGCAGCATTCCGTCTATTTCTATATATCCCTTGCTCACGTCGTTTCATCCATCACTCGTCTCAGATCCTTAAAATCCAATACCGTTCGTTGCTTATCGTCCCTTTTAAATTCTCTGTTATTCATATTAAAGCTCCCCCAATATTATCCTGCGCGTCACGTCCTTTTAAAGAAAAACTAAATTCCTTGTGGTAAAAGCATCCATCGACCTGAAGCCATATACTCGGGCAAACAGATAGAGATTTCCTCAAACCATAGATAGAAATTTAGCTTTTTAATCACTTCTGTTTGCGCTTAATTAAAAACAATATTCATCGATAGAACAAGGATAAGCCATTCAGGTTCATTAGTCCTTTGTGCGAGAGCATCGCCGCCATCAATGCGGACGTGACTCAAGCGCCAAAGATATTCGGAGAAACGACATCGCAGCTATAGATAAATTGAATTAATTAGTCGCGAGATAATTCAATGTTACCTTTTAAATACTTGAATAGTGTAATGAGATACACACAGGCAATATATTATAATCGATTTCTTTTCGTTTTAATTAAAATTTTAGAGTTCGACAACCACGAATGCGTCGAAATTAAATTACCGTCATTATCGGCGCGGTAATATTGGAACGATAGGACGTACAGATTTTTGCGGATCAGGAGTGCGTTGATGAGGATTCTGGGGGTTAATAACATTACGCATAGCCACGTTTCAATTAGCCTAATTGAAATATAATATAAAAAAAAACAAATAGATTTCGGAAACGATATTTTATGTGGAAAGGATTTTCCTTTTAATCCTGTGGCAATTAACGGACGGGAAAAAACCAGAGCTTTACCGTGTACTGCTGCGAGTAGAATTCATGTTTGAATTCACTGAGAGGTGGAGCGGAATAAAATGGCATGCCACAGGAGTGGGTAATAGGGTCCATGCTGTTTCTCTGTACGCTTTTACAACAGTTGTGATGTGCTTAGATGATGTGCTCATCTTACTTTTTCACGAGAATCTTACATAATACATACATTTACAGTGCCCCGCATGTACCACTAAAGGAGTCGTGGGGGCAATGCGCGCACGTGGTATCTTCAGGCCATTCGATCCTCCGCCATCAACTCTAACTCATCAGGAGCTATGCCGAAGGGCACCCAGCGAGTTTTTTGGACTTAGTCCAACTACTCCGTCCTGGATCTGCCAAGCGTTCGCATACCTGATGGCATTTCACGTTTCGGAAGTCGTGACGATGGCGACATTCGTTTCACGTGACCAAACCATCGAAACATAGCCCTTTCCGTTCGGAGAAGCAGTTGCTCAACTTTGAGTTCCCCGCGCACTGCCGTATATCTCACCGACGAGTAACTCCCACAACAGCATGAAGAAATCTCATTTCGGCAGCTTGTATTCGCGATCTTATTCTTTCGGTCAATACCCAAATTTCATGAACATAGGTGAGAGTTAGAACACATACTAACGTTAAAAGCCGCTCACTTGGCTTTGACACCAAGCTCGGTCCTTCCTGATTACAGATCTTCCAAGTTATTTCAAAATTAGCCAATCCTGCAGGAAAGCTCAGTTTTACTCCTCCTATCACTCGTCAAGAAGACCCCGAGATACTTAAACTTCTCCACCTGCTTCAATGGGAGTCCACTAACATGTAGAGTGCATTGGACAGGTGTTCTGGAAATAACCTTAGCCTCGGATTCGTCCGCTTAAAGCATCATCGCAGCATCAGCACATACGCAAACAACAAACCTATCTAGCACGCGCTGGAGTTCCATCTTGGAGGATGTGAGGAAAACTAAGTCATCTGCAAAAAAAAAAAAGATGGCTTACCCTCAACTCTCCCAATGTGAAACATTCCTCGCCTCGACTACGCTGCAACGTCCAGTCCATATATGTGTATAATGAAAAGAAGAGGTGACAAGACGCAGCACCATTGGCGAAGTCCATCGCCCACGGTGAAAGGTGTTGATTTACTACCATTAACTCGAACGCAACTGCTACAGTTTGTGTATAGAAACTGAATAGCTCTCAGCACAGAACCATTAATCCCATACTCCTGCAGAACACTCCAGAGTTTACCTCGCGGAACCCGGTCATACGCCTTTTCCAAATCTACAAAGCAGCAATAGATCGGTTTGACGTACTCCCAGGCCTTCTCGAGTGCCATTCTTAGAGTGAAAAGCTGGTCTGTTGTACTTCTGCCGTGACGAAACCCACACTGTTCATCCCCTATCCTAAATTCGACCATAGCTCTAGAATGCGCCTCTAACACCTTAGCGTAGACTTAACCGGGGACACTTAAAAGAGATCTGACCCTATAGTTGGAACACTCTATTTTATCCCCTTTCTCGAAAAGAGGGCCAATCACCCCAGTCTGTCAATCGCTAGGTGTCTCGCCGCATTCCCAGGTCACCTTAATGACACGAGGGAGCCATAGTACTCCTACTTTATCCGTCACCTTAAGCATTTCTGGCCGAACTTTATCCACACCGGCGGATTTGCCAACTTTTAGCGATTCAATCGCCAAAATGACTTTCTCAACTATTTCGACTATTCTCCGCCGCAGTTAAGACTATAGGTTTGTCCACTTCATCGCCCTGTTCGGGATTGAGCAGCTCCGAAAAGTGCTCGCTCCATCTGCATAAGATGTCCATCTTATTGGAAAGCAACACACCATCTTTGGATCTAACCCCTTCGATTATGTTGAATTTCCTTCCTCTGAGCCGGCAAATGGTTTGCCGGAACACCTTTTTCGCAGATCTATGATCGCCTTCCAATTTCTCGCCGAACTTCTTCCAGGACTGCTCATTAGCTGCTCGCACAGCTGATTTGCAAGTTCTTCGCGCCACAGTGTACCGGTCACAAGAAGCAGAATCTCCCAATAGAATACAGTCCCTGTAGGCCTTTTTCTTCTCTCTGATGGCTTCTTGAACTCCGGGTGTTTTAAACCACACAGTTATTTTCTCACCACCAGCCGCCCTACCAAACTGCTTCTCTCCACAAACATCACGTGCAGAGGCAACGACAGTTGTTGAAAATAGTCGCCATTCTTCCACGACATGCGATGGAACAATTGGATGTTAATCCAACCTTTCGGCTTTGTGCCGTGCCTCACTGCTCTGTATTTTCTCCCACCGTATGCGTGTAACCACTCTTGGTTCCCGCCTTGACAGACGAGGTACTCTATCAGTAAAGAACAGCTTAAACAACACCATGTGATGATCAGTTGAGATTTCAGCTCCTCTCAACACACGAACGTCACAAACCATCCGTTTTACACACGATAATACCATAAAGAAATCTATCAATGATTTCCGTTGAAGGCTCCGACGATACCACGTATATTTATGAATGTTTTTGTGCAGAAAGGTGTTCCTAATGGATATGCCACTTGCACAGCAAAAAACCAACAACCTCCCTTCGTTCGCGTTTTGATGAGGATCACCGTTCCTCCCAATTACGCTCCCGAGTGTCGTTCCATCCACACCCACGTGGGCGTTGAATTTACCGATCAGGATATAGGAATCCATCCCCACCACCCTATCAAGGGCAGCATCAAATTCATCCAGGACTCTGACTCTAGATTTAGCGCATACATCTGCACCAGAGCCAAAGTTGATTTTTCATTGCTCCCGAGAATCTTTTGTAATCAAAAGTGATGTACCACAAGATTGGTTAGTGGGAAAGCCTAGTAACTACCAGAGTGGTTACCAAGGGAACCCCACAAGGAGGGGTCCTCTCACCACTTCTCTGGAATGTAGTTGTAAACGAACTACTAATGACGTTGCCATTTCAATCTCAGGTAAATACCTATACACACTGAATGACCGCATGCAATCGGCATTCTCATTTCTGTGCAAATGGGCGCATAGTAATGGGCTCAGGATTTATCCCCAGAAAACGGAGCTCGTGCTATTTACCAAAAAGCATAAAATCCCGGAAAACTGCCCGGGTATCACTTTGCTCGATACCAGGTTAGCCTATTCCTCTAGTGCCAAATTCCTTGGCATTATACTCGATAGGAAATTAACTTGGAAAAAAATCGGGGTTCAACCCCAAGATCACACTATGGCTCTACATCACGGTCGTTAGACCCATACTAATGTATGGAGTGATAGTCTGATGGACTGCACTGGACAAGACAACATACCACAAACAACTCGAGAAGGTACAAAGGATGGCATGTATGTGCATCACCGGGGCCCTCAGGTCCACATCAACGGCTGCGCTTAACATGATACTAGACCATATACCACTCGATATTATCGGCAAGCAAATTGCCACACACACGGCCATAAGACTAAAAGCCAACTCGAAATGGTCGAGCTATGTCACTGGCCACTCCTCCATCCTGCAAGAAAACTTGGACCACACAGAACCCACCATAGTCTTGGACAAAAACTTTACGACGATATATCCGGACAGACAAAACTGGACTCGCCAAACTCAACCCCGCAGAAAATGCGTGGATTTTTACACTGACGGGTCTAAAACCAAAGACGGGGTGAGCAGTGGAGTATTCTACAAACAACTTAAGCTGTATAAAGCTCAAAAATTACCAGATTACTGCAGCGTTTTCCAGTCGGAACTGTTGGCAATAAAAGATGCCTTGTCTTGGTTAAAGTGGAACGTAATATCCACCACGGATATTCGCATTCTCACAGACAGTCAAGCAGCGTTAAAGTCGCTGGAGTCCTATGTGTACACATCAAAATCTAGTCTCGACTGTCGATCTCTTAACGAGATGGCAGAACAGTTCAACATACAGCTTATCTGGGTACCGGGATACAGCGACATAACATGAAATGAAAAAGCCGACACACTCGCCAAACAAGGAATGACGCTACAATCAATCGTGCCTTGTGAGGGAGTACCCCTTACTTACTTACTTACTTATCAGGCCAGCGATCCATGGAGGATCTGAGCCTGAGCTATAGCTGCCTTCCATCCTTGACGGTCCCGGGCACGCTGCTTCCAGTTGTCAAGACCAAGATGTCTTACATCCGCGATTACTTGGTCTTTATACCGGAGGTTCGGTCTTCCTCTTCTTCTCGAACCAGGAGGTTCGGAGTCGAAGACCCTCTTAGCTGGAGCGTTGATGTCCATGCGCTCGATGTGGCCGAGCCAGTGTAGTCGACGGATCCTTGCCTTCCGGACTACATCCACATCTTGGTACAGCTCGTAGAGTTCGCGGTTGTGTCTTCTTCTCCATTCACCTTCCTCAGAGACAGGACCAAATATCCGGCGCAGAATTTTTCTTTCGAAAGAACCCAAAATCAGCTCCGCTGTCCTGCTTGTCGTCCAGCTTTCGGCTCCGTACAGCAAGACTGGCAGAATGAGCGTTTTGTAAAGCATGACTTTGGTCTTTCGAGTGAGGAGTTTTGACCCCAGTTGTTTGGACAAGCCGAAGTAGCAACGGTTGCCAAGGGCGATTCTATGCCGGATCTCCACTGTGGTGTCATTTGTGGAATTTACGTTTGCCCCGAGGTAGACAAACTCCTTAACTACCTCGAAATTGTAGCTGTCAATTGTTATATTTTGTCCCAGGTGGTGAGCGACGGATTGGTTTTTGCTTGACAGCATGTATTTCGTTTTGTCCTCATTGGTCTTAAGACCAACTCGTTTCGCCTGTTCTTCAATCGCCGTGAATGCTTCCACAATGCCACGGCGAGAACACGCGATGATGTCGATATCATCCGCGTATCCTAGCAGCTGGATGGACTTGTAAAAGATAGTGCCTTCCCTGTTGACGCCTGCCCGTCGCACTATCTGCTCCAGCACCAGGTTGAAGAAGTCACATGACAGCGCATCTCCTTGCCGAAATCCGGTGCATGTTTCGAATGGTTCCGAGGTCCTAGAACCGAGTTGCACGGTGCATCGCGTGTTTTTTAGCGTGGCGCGACACAACTGGATCAGTTTTACCGGGATCCCGAATTCGGCCATCGCCCCAAACAGTTCTTCACGATGAATGCTGTCGTATGCGGCTTTGAAATCGGTGAAAAGATGGTGTGTATCGATTCGAAACTCGTTGGTCTTTTCCAGGATTTGTCGAAGTGTGAAAATTTGGTCTATAGTTGATTTGCCGGGCCGGAAGCCGCACTGGTAGCTGCCGATTAGTGCGGTGCAAAATGGTTTTAGACGTTCACACAATACGCTGGACAGGATCTTGTATGCGACATTGAGCAGGGATATACCTATATAGTTCTTGCAAGAGGTAGGATCGCCTTTTTTGTGGATGGGGCATATAGAGCTGGTATTCCAGTCGTCGGGCATGCTCTCATCTTCCCAAATTCTGCAGATGATCTGGTGCATGCTCCCTACCAGAACATCGCCGCCAGCCTTGAAGAGCTCTGATGGCAAGCCATCTGAGCCTGCGGCCTTGTTGTTCTTCAGCTTCTGAATAGCTGTGCCGACTTCTTCGATGCTGGGTGGGAGGACTACTTCAGCGGCTGGAGTTGGGATTTCCTCGGTCCCTACCACTCTCTCTTGGTCATGCTCGTAAAGCAGCTGCTGGAAGTGCTGCTTAAATACATCCACTATTCCCTGCGGGTCGGTGACAAATACCCCTCACAACCATTAATCATAATCTGACCAATCTCCCCCAGGGCCGAGACGAACCTGAGATGAACCCAGGGACATATCTGCGTCATCACCAGGCAAATCTGACCTCGGCTTGAGAGTCAACGAACAAGGAGTATAATCTCCCTAAAAAGAACTGACATCTACAATGTCATCGGTGTCATCACAGGACACTGCCTCATTGGCAGTCACGCACAAAAACTAGGAATAGTTCCGAATGATTTCTGCAGAAGATGTCAGGACGAGGAGGAGGTCGAATCCATTCATCACCTTCTCGGTGCCTGTCCAGCTTTTTGCAGTATCAGGAAACGTTACCTAGGCTCTTACTTCCTTAACGGTCTGACGGATGTTCAGAAAGTAGGGATACCTGATCTTCTTAACTTCTTAAGAAGCACAAAATGGTTCCACGAATAGGGGGGCAAAACCCCTTTCGTAGCTGCACAACGGGCCTCCCTGGCCTATGTGCATTCTTCTCAATTCTGGAAAGGCTACGATCCTCCCTACCTATCTACCTACCACAAGAGTCAGTGGTAGGGCCTGCATTCCTTATAATATTGAAGGAAAAATAAAAATAATACTACATGACAGGGGCAGGGATGGTTAGGCTTTCATCAAAATAAATTGAAATGCAATATGCAGAAGTTCCCCACATGCTCCAATAAGAACTGTGTCTTTTACAAAACCGGCTATAAGCAATAAAACCTTTAAAAACGACTAAAAACAACATTTTGTTGGCAATTCATATACTAAGTATGTATGCACAACCAAGCACAGTGTATACATCATAAGGGAAGCATCCTTTTGCCTCCTTATGGCAAGAAAATGGAAATAGAGAACGTTTCATTAAAATGCAACAAGTACTTCAGTGAGACGAGCGTAAAAAACAACACAAAACTAAATAAATAAAACATTCTAGATACTCAATTACACAAAAAAGATAAACCCGTAAAAACGTTGAAAAAAAATGTAATAAAAATGAAAAGAGGTGGTCCCGGGAAGCAACAGTATTCTCAACAGCAAAGACCGAATGCCAATCGTCAGGGAGGATAGTTAAGGACAGCCCGGAAGGAATTATGGAAGAGAATCCCGTCCATGTGAAATTCAGACCAACAGTCCTTGTGAAATAACAAACGAAAACGAATTCGAAGAACGTTCTTCTGGTGGGCAGGTAGGAGGGAGCAATAGACTTGTTCAGTCCTTTTCCTTAACTTTTGCGCCATCCCTTTTCTTATCCCTAACGATGACGAGGTGGAGCTTTCAAGGATTCTTCCTTTTTATTATCCATTACTTCTCAAATTTAACATCATTTCCACCACCTACCTGAGAGGTTAAGATGATGTGCCTCACGTGAAGCTGATCGAGCCAAAGGGGAAAACAAAAAAAAAAATTTAAGAAACAAGGAAAAGAGCGACTGGATTTTACGTTTACAACTTATGGTTACGGCCGGACATACGAGTATACGCGTACGCATGAGTGAATTTAAACTGCCACGAGATACTGGATACGAGTGGAATGTAAGGATGGCAAATGTCATTCACCGGATTTCCATCTTTTTCTTTTCTTTTTTTAATGAATTCAGGCAACTCGACTCGGCATTAAATACATGTCCAGTTAAAATTGATCGCAAGTATCTATCCAAAGCACCGATACACGTATCCTCTCATCTAAATACTTTTATGATCTCAGATTTTATTTTCCCGTGATGATTTTACGATTTGTAACTCCGCAAAGAGGTTTTCACCATCCTGCGAATTGACGGTATTGTGTCAGCGTGGAATAATGATAGATATGAAAAGGAGAATAAATATCCTTTTTCCAAATAGAGTGGATTTGCAATTACAGTGATTGCAGGAAGTACAATCGTTAGCGCATCCCTTCAGTCGAGAGCACTCAATATCTGCGATGATGATAGGGAAATGGGGATACAAAACACAACAAGTAGCGCATCAATAGAGCTCGAATGCAGGATACGAGAGCGTGGATACTAGAGTGCATAGAACACTTACATACTTGCATACACAGTGTGCATTGTTTCTTGGTCCTTTTGATATATCCCAGTTACTTTTTTCTTTTTCTGTTTGCATCCTTTCTTGTGCGCTCAACGATGCAATGCAGCCTATCGCAAAAGGCTAGAGTGTTCGATGAACAGAGATTTACTGTTTGCATATTACTGCAGTCATCAAAACAAATTTATAAACAAAAATATAGAAAAGTAAAACGAAAACTAACAAGGATGCGCGCGAAATGGAGGAAACCAGTCGGTTCTAATGGGGAGGTTTATGGTTATCGTGAATCTTTATTTCGCAGTTGTCCCCCCACATTACGATGCTCCCTAGTACGTTTTGCTCGTTTTCAGATAGTTTCGCAGTTTTCGTTTTTTATTTATATTTTTTTCCTTTTTCGGAACTTGCAAAGAACGATATCCGAAGTTAGTTTGATTGTTTGGATGGAATGTGCATAGATGCATTGGAAGGACGCTCGATGTAGGGCAACATTTGATGGAGCTTCATGGCGTTTCTTTTCGTGCACTGCATAGTCGATAGTTATTATAAAATTTATTACTTAATATAGTATTTCACTTTTTTCGTCCATGACTATGAACATGGGGGCTTGAGCAAGCAAAGAGTGTTTTTTTTAGAGTTATACAAATCCAATACGAAATAAAACACTTAAAGGTGGTGTTCATCTTTATTATATTCACTTAGTTTAACAGCAAATGTTAGGCCATTAGTGCTTGAATATGATTTGGGGCATAAGCATACCACAGCTAGTTAGAATGAAGCGCAGTCGTGAAGTCCAATTTTCGAAACTTTATCGAGCAACTGGGGCCGTATATCAGCAATAACACGACGAATGTTGAATTCCAAATCATCCTACGTCTCCGGTTTATCTTTTTCTTATTCTTATCGGGCGCTTCACTTCGTGGTGAACCTAGGCCTCAATCAACAAGCGTCTCCAGCTGGCACGGCCCTTGGCCAGTTGTTTCCAGCGCCGCACGCCCAGTTTGTTAGTGTCCCCTTCCACCTGCGTGCGCCACCGTTAATGCGGCCGTGGTAGATTCGAAGACTCTTCAGGTCGGAGATGCATTTTCCATGCGGTCCACATGGCCTAGCCACCTTAGACGCTGTATCCGTAGACGTACCAGGCCGGTGTCGCTGTACAACCTGTATACTTACTTACTTAGGTGGCGCTACAATCTGTGGTGAACCTGGACCTCAACCAACAAGCGTCTCCAGTCGGCACGGTCTTTGGCCAGCTGTCTCCAGCCCCGTACGCCCAGTTGGTTAAGGTCCCCTTCCACCTGCGTAGCCTAGCCACCTTAGACGCTGTATCCGTAGACGTCGTACCAGGCCGATCTCGCTGTACAACCCGTACAGTTCTTCGTTAAATCTTCTCCTCCATACCCCGTTTGAACAAACGGGACCGTAGATAGTGCACAGAATTTTCCTCTCGAAGCGACCAAGGGCATCTTCATCCGCTTTTGTTAAGGTCCAAGCCTCTGCGCCGTAAAGGAAGACTGGGGTAATCAAGGTCTTATATAGTGTCACCTTGGTTTTCCGAGGGAGGGCTCTACCTCTCAATTGCCTCTGAAGCCCAAAGAAACAGCGGTTGGCAAGAGTGATTCTGCGTTTTATCTCAGCGCTGGTGTTGTTGTCGCCGGTCATCAGTGAGTCAAGGAAGACGAATTCCTTGGCCACTTCAAAGTTGTTTCCGCCTATGGTGATATTCTGGCCAATACGTCGGTGTTGACAGTCTCTTTTAGATGAAAGCAGATATTTGGTTTTACCCTCATTAACCTTGAGACCCATCTTAACCGCTTCTACCTCGATGCTTACAAAGGCCTCACGTCAATGCCGTCGGCGTAATTGGCGGCGCAAGCAATTGAGTAGACTTGAAATAAATCGTACCTCTTGTGTTGGCCAGTGACTCTTGCACGATCTTTTCAACCACGATGTTGAATAAGTTGCATGACAGCGTGTCTAAATTCTTTTTTAACATCAAAGGTCTTGGTTTTTCCATTACCGACCTTAATGGAGCAGCGAACATTTTCCGTTGTCATCCTGCACAGTCGGACGAGTTTGGCAGGGATGCTCAAACTAGACATAGCTTTGTATAGCTCGTCTCTATACACGCTGTCATATGCGGCCTTCTTCAAGATCTGCTGTAGCGCAAATATTTGGTCTATTGTGGATTTACCTGGCCTGAAATCACACTAACAAGAGCAGATCAGATTATCCACAAACGGTTTCAGGCGTTCGAACAAAACGGCAGAGAAGATCTTATATGCTATGTTAGGGAGACTTATTCCCCTTTCTTATGGACCGGGCAAACGACGCTTAGATTCCATTCCTCAGAGATACTTTCCTCCGACCATACCTTGCAAATGAGATGGTGCATGCACCTTACTAGCTCATCTCCAGCCGCCTTAAAAAGCTCAGCGGACAGGACCGTCTGCGCCCGCGGTTTTATTAGACTAAAGTCTTGAACCGCTATTTTGACTTCATCTACGTCGGTTGCACGGAAATTCATTACATCGTCGCCCATTACGGACGAATCTCTTGCCTGTCATCGCCGTTATACAGTCTGCAGAAGTGGTCTTGCCAAATCCTCAGCATCGACAAGTCTTCCATTTTCATTCATGCAGGCCACTGCTCTGGCTTTGTAGCCATGGCATGTTGGTTTTACCTTATTGTAAAACTCCTGGGTGTCTTTCCTGCGGAAGCATCTCTCCATCTTCTCGATCTCACTCTTTTCGTGTTCTCTCCTTCTTTGTTCTGAGAAGCGAGTGTTCCTCTCTTCTCTTCTGCTCATACATTTCACGAGCAGCTCTCGTCCGTCGTTGCAGCATGGCTTTATATGCCTCTTGTTTTGCTGCATGGGCTTGTTCGCATTGTTCATCGAACCAGTGGTTTCTAGGTGGTGGCGGTTTGAAACCCAGCACCTCTGAGGCATCGTCTCTGACGGCGCTCTGGCAAATGCGCCCATTCCTGCTCTATTGTTTGTTCTGCCGTGGGCGGATTTTGAGGGAGCTTCAAGGAGACATGATCGGCAAAGATTCCGGCAGTCTCTTGCAATTTTAGCTTTCCGGCGTCAAACTTGCGTTGTCGTACTCAACTCCTAAGCATCCTTGATATCCTCATTCGTACCTTGGCTACAAGGTAGTGGTCCGAGTCGATGTTAGCTCCTCGGAAAGTTCGAACCTCAGGAACAGTGGAGGAGTGTCTGACGTCGATCGCGATGTGATCAATCTGGTTAGTGACTGGCGACCGCCTAGTACAATTTTGATATCATAACTGGGATACTGGGCGCACATTCTGTCTAGGAGATCGCAGAACTCATCTTGGTGGAGTCACTCTGGTCCTCCGTGGAGGCGTAGATGCAGATCAGGCTGATGCTAGAAAGTGTAGCCTTGATACGGATCGTTATGAGACGTTTGCTCACGAGCCGAAAGCTTAGGACATTTGCCATTGTCCACCTCGATCAACAAATCCGCTCTCCCCATAGCAGTCGCAGTTTTTCATCCAGTCCATTCCATCTCATTTCATGTATGGCGGTTATGTCCGCTTTATAGCGGTCTAGGGCGTCCGCAATTTGTTCGGCTGCACGCGGTCTGTCGAATGACCTAGCATTCTACGTACAGAGCCGAAGAATAGTAACGTCCCATACCCCCAAAGAAAGTAGTGTAAAGGTATTAAGAGCACATTATCGTGGAGGCTAGTCCACAGGTCCATTATGCAAAATGATGCGCTCAGCAAGTGTCTCCCGCAATAAATTGATGGTTTTGCGCACCGTGTGGCATGTTACGCCCTCTTGTTGAAATCAAAGCTCTGTCAAGTCAATGCCATTCAATTAAGAAACCATGATGTCAGAAATCATGTTTCTATAGCGCTCACTGTTGACGCTACCATTCTGGCCGGCATCGCTCTTAAAGAAATATGAGCCGATGATTCCACCAGCCTATAAAGCACACCAAACAGTGAGTTTGAATAGTTGTAAGGGCGTCGCGACAAACTGTTCTGAGTTTTCTCCACTTCGACCAATTTGTTTGTTTACATATCCATTTTACCAAAAATGGGTCTCACCGGAGAACAATTGTTGAAAATTAGGATTAAGATGAATCATGTTTTCGTGCACGATAAGTTCGGCGAACCGAACAATGGCTTTCAAAGTAAGTTTGCACGTATTCTTCTGGCGCCAATATTCATAGTAAAATGGCAAACGAAAAAGGAACACGATCCGCATCAGAGGCAGATTTTATAACATCAGCCTTATATGTGCACACGCCCCTACCGACGAGGCTGAGGACCCTATCAAGGAGGACTTCTATGACCCCCTGGACAACACCTACGGAACTTGTCCGGAGTACGATGTAAAATCGTGCTCGGGGTCCTCAACGCCAAAATCGGTAAGGAGAACACCCTTGGTGGAGTGATCGGAAAGCACAGCCTCCACGATACAACAACAGATAACGGCTTCCGACTCACGGACTTTGCGAAAGCTCGTAATGCGGTGATAAGGGGCACAACATTTCGTCGTAAGCGAATCCACACAGCGACCCGGCGATCTCCGGACGGTCGAACCGTCAACCAAAGCGACCATGTGCTCATTGACGCAAGGCACTCGTCAAACATCCTGGATGTGCGAACATTCAGAGGGGCAAATGTCGACTCTGACCACTTCCTCGTAGCAGCAAGATTCAGAGCTCGACTGTCCAATGTCAGAAAGCTGCACCAGCCCACCAGGAGGAGGTTCGACATTGGGCGCCTGAGCACACCGGAGGTTATCAGAGTCTACAGGGAGCAGCTGAGCGAAAGACCCTACGGTATGCCTACGTTGAACACAAATGCCAATAATATGTGGCTGCATTACCGCACAGCCATTCAGGAAGTAGCCGAAACCACCTTAGGACACCTACCACCCCCGACAAGAAACCCGTGGTATGATGGCGATTGTGAGCAGAAAAAGGCAGCAACCGACGAGGCGTAGCAAAAGGCGCTGCAGAGAACAACCAGGGCAGCGCAAGAAAAGTACCGAGCCAGAAGAAGGGAGGAAAAAAAAAGAATCTTCGCAGCCTCCCAGCTTAGGGATATCGACAAGTCTAGGGATAAGCATAAGACACGAGCCTTTTACAAGACAGCCAAAGGCCTTGGAGGAGGCTTCAAAAAGGGCACCCAGGCTCTTCGAAACTGCGAGGGTAATCTTGTCACTGACCCGCAGGGAATAGTGGATGTATTTAAGCAGCATTTCCAGCAGCGGCTTAACGAGCATGACCAAGAGAGAGTGGTAGGGACCGAGGAAATCCTAACTCCAGCCGCTGAAGTAGTCCTCCCACCCAGCATCGAAGAAATCGCAGTCTCAGATGGCTTGTCACTCGAAAGACCAAAGTCATGCTTTACAAAACGCTCATACTGCCAGTCTTGCTGTACGGAGCCGAAAGCTGGACGATAAGCAGGATGGCGGAGCTGATTTTGGGTTCCTTCGAAAGAAAATTTCTGCGCCGGATATTTGGTCCTGTCTGTGAGGAAGGTGAATGGAGAAGACGACACAACCGCGAACTCTACGAGCTGTACCAAGATGTGGATGTAGTCCGGAAGGTTAAGATCCGTCGACTGCACTGGCTCGGCCACATCGAGCGCATGGACATCAATGCTCCAGCTAAGAGTGTCTTCGACTCCGAGCCTCCTGGTTCGAGAAGAAGAGGAAGACCGAACCTCCGGAATAAAGACCAAGTAATCGCGGATGTAAGACATCTTGGTCTTGATAACTGGAAGCAGCGTACACGAGACTGTCAAGGATGGAAGGCAGCTATAGCTCAGGCTCAGATCCTCCATGGATCGCTGGCCTGATAAGTAAGTAAATGGTAAGTAAAATGGCAAAACGTACTGACCACAAATGAACTTTTAGCTGTCAAATTGACAATCTACAGAAACGGTTTTGCTAGTTTAAAAACCAAACCTCTCAAAAAAAACACCATGTATAAGCGATTAAAGCTAGTAAACTATTGAATGCACTCCTAAAAGCATGCAGCAAAAAAGGAAATGTTGCTGTAAAATTATCCAAAAACTCCGACTTTCAACTGGACTTCAGTGTGCAAACAGTCTCACGTCAGGACGACAGTAGATTTGCTTTGAAAATATGAAACCTTGTTACAATAAGTAAAGCATGTGAACCTAAAGGTATGCATCGAAAAAAATTAAATACGTTTGTTCCTGGAATATCCTCATGGATATGGATCACATCTAGACTAAAAAGTGAAGTACTTCATTAAAACGGATTGCTGGTCTTTTCCCTCATACTAAGGCGGCAAATCCTTTACGAAATGATAGGACACCTGAAGGTATGCAATCCAGAGGAATTGATAAAACGTTGTTTCTTGAAGGACAAAAAAATAAAAGGATACAAAACTAGGGATTGCCTATGTACATATGTCTATTGATGAATTTCGTGAGTCTCGATTGGAGTTTCGTAAAGACCTAAGCATGCAGAGATTAGGTTAGATTAGGTCTCGTTGCAACCCCTGGGAATATGCATCGGAAACAAATAACTCTTTCAATAAATCAATACAGGGCTTCGACATTTCCGTCGGGTTTTGTTTTATATCTCGTTATATAACCAAAATTAGCTTAAGTCCTACGTAATACGTTTAACAGCATGCACAGGTGTTCCCGCAACTACATTAACAAAAATCAAGGATGTGTTGCACAGTGTCATTAAATATGTTTGTCTTCCTGTTAAATATTATTGTTAGTTGAGAAAAAAAAACCAACGAAAAGTAGATAAACATTATTTTTATCTGAAATATCTTTAGATACGTATAAATTTAATTTTGCAAATATTTTTGGTTGTTGTTTGTCTGTGTGCAATCAGGTAAAAAGTTGATGGTAACGGTAATTGCTTATATCATTTTTGATTTTATTGATTTTGATATTTTGTTTTCGTAATTTATTTATATTTAAGAAGATTTCTAAATGCGGTAGTATTTCTTTTCTAATTTATATCTAAAATACTTTTTTATTAACATTGTATGATGTGAGAAAGGAAAGTATAAATAAATAAAGAAATGATTCAAGCGTTAGTGACGATTTTTAATGAATGAAACAAATTCAACTAAAGGGAAAGTGTCACTGTTAGATAGGGAACTCAAGAGTCTACACGTGGAGTACATGGATGTAAGTGAAAATTCGAAACGCAACAGCTAATAAAAGTCAAAAAAAAAAAACGAAAATCAAATTTTAGAAAAAAAAAATTAAGTTTTTAAGGTTAGCAACAGAAAAATCTCCTTTTTGACCTGATTTCAATTTTTGATTTTTGTTTTTCTAATTTTTTTATGGAAAGCAGAATATTTAATTGCAAAATTTGTACAATCTCTGTTTTTTTGTAAATTTTTGGTGAGCGGTATGAGATACGGAAAGATGTGTTCATGATACAAATGTTAGTGATTCGAGCATGAATGATTTTTTTTTATGGAAATAGTTTGCTTTTCTTCATTTTATTTATAAATATTTTCGTTTTGAAGGATGGGGCGAGAGGGTAAGGATTTTTCGCTGGGAATGTTTAAGAGGTTATATAGAATTTGCTTTTTCTGGAGTTTATTTTTGGTTTGTTTTTGATTGAAAAGAGTAAAATGTTTGGATTATTTTTATCGTTTTAAAAAAATGTTTTTTTTTTTTTATTTTCATTTTTACAGATTGCCAAATTGTCTCACCTGCAGTAAGCGTGTAGTCCCAACTAGTGTCTGGCTCGTTTTTGTACACATTCAATTTCTCTGGCTGAAAATAAGAAATGAGAAAAAAAAAATGATGTATGCTACTGGCCCCTATTTCAGTGCAAAGTACTGGCCTTAGATGGCATCCTTATGGAACACCATCAAAAAATATGTTATCTTTGACAACTTACCTTAGCATAGTCAATTTTCAATGTGCAGCATCCGGAATATATATCGGCACCATTTAGATTCTCTCTGGCTCTTGTTGCAGCGTCTAAACTGTCAAACGTGTATACCCAAAGGCCAAAAAAAAAAAGCAAAAACAGTAGCATATCTACTGGTCAAGGAAAGCAACTAAACATGGATTTATAAGAAAGAAAGAAAAAAGCAGTTTTTTTAAAAGGATATTCAACCATGGCTTGTACTCCGTTCTTTTTAAATATGACAATGCGCAAGACTTGTCCATGTGGATGGCATATTTTGTGAAGAACATCCTGAAAAAAAAAAAAAAAAAAAAGAAATACAAAATCAAATTACTTATCCACCTTCAATCGAGAAAAGGGTGTTAAATCAAATCGGATCTATGTGTTAATTGGGAAGATAAAACGCTGAAATGGACGTCAAATACAGGACATGTTCGTAAGAATTAGACATTACATGGACGCGATGCAAGGATGACTTTTTTAACCTCCCAGTGGGAAGTTATTGCAATGCGGGCCGATTTTGGGAATTCCAAATTTTGACATATCTCCAAATTTTGAGATATCTGTGTGTGTATGTAAGTACGTGCGTATGTGCGTGTGGAATTTTTGCCTCGATTACCTCGAGAACCAAAGATAACATGGACATGAGATTGGGTTCATTCGACGCGTAATTACGCAACTCAGAACTGAGTAAGTTTTCGGTCCAGCCGCTTGTTAGAAATTAAGTAATTAAAAAATAGGAAAAAAAAAGATTAACAACAACACGCGGTGTTCCCAAGCGGTCCGCCATCTAAGTACTAACCATGCCCGATGCTGATTGATTGCGGTGATCGGACGAGGACCGATATATTTTACATTTACATTTTAAATTCATTTTATTTTTAAAAACTTGTAACTGTTTTACGCGCTAGACAAAATTACTAAAAACTAGCTTACGTCTAAATTACATTACGTGTCTTGGTGACCTTAAGCGGGCCCACTAAAACAAACAATATTTGTATACTTAATCTATGTCATTCGAGCATGTACTTAATATTAAGAGAAGATAAGACACTTTTGTTATATACTATGCTAAGAAAATAAACAAAAAAAAAACCGTTGCGTAATATCGGGTTATAGGGGGTTATATGTTCCCTAGTCTATCCTATCCTATACAAGTCCACCATTGGAGTCGGCGTGCTTCGCCTTGAAGAGGCTGTGTTAAAAATTCCGCTACGGAGTCCGTTCCAGCCACCAAAATCGTTGATGCTGTCGGACAACGTCTCTTTTATTTCAGCTAGAAACCGCTTTACTGAACCTGAAACGCTCGGGCTAACAGAGCACGACGTCAGGTTCGTAAAAGAGCCGCCGTTTCACAGAATTACAGGACACATGGAAGATTATCGGTACCGCCAATCTATCCTGGATCAGCCCACAATTATGAAAATGATGAAATGCTTCCGGAGGCACAAATCCGTTTAGACGCACTTTTTCGTATTACATAGAGTTGAGGTAGTACGCCCCAGAGATCAAGTTATTGATCAAAGATTGTCTTCGCAACATGACCTCGAATCAATTTAATCAGAAAGTTGTCTATCAGTAAAGTTCCTGCCCTGTCGTATAGGACATTGATGGGATAGAACTTTCTGTACTCAGACTCTAGTGCTCTGTGCTATCCAAGACAAGTTCTCAGGCGTTGTCTCCCAAACACTCGAATCCTGTCCATTATGCTTGCGCTCATATTAAACCAAACGGGACATCCATAGGCAATCATAGGCCTGATTAAGACCATGTAGCATATTACTTTCAGCCTAGATTCAAGTTGGCTGCAATCAAAGGGGTCGGTTAGTTCACCTCCGACCTTAATGGAGCAGCGAGAGTTCTCCATAGTCATTCTGCACAGTCTGACGAGTTTGGCAGGAATGTTAAAATATGACATGGCTCTGTAAAGCTCGTTTCTATAAACACTGTCATACGTGGCTTTAAAGTCGACAAAAGTATGGTGCGTGTCGACCTGGATTTCGTGGATCTTCTCCAAGAGCTTCCGTAGTGTAAATATTTGTCCTATTGTGGATTTTTCTGGCCTAAAACCACACTGGTAGATACTTATCAGAATGTCCATGAACGGTTTCAGGCGCTAACACAGTACGGCAGAGAGAGAGAGTGTGTAATTGGCGCAGTCATAGGGTACACCTTTCTTATGAACTGGGCAAACGATGCTGAGATTCCATTCACCAGACATGCATTCTTCCGACCATATCTTGCAGATGAGTTGGTGCATGTTCCTAACCATCACATCCCCAGCTGCTTTAAACAGTTCCGCGGGAAGTCCGTCTGCTCCAGCAGCTCTATAAGACTTAAGTTTCGATATCGCTATCTTAACATCGTCTAGGTCGGGTGGACGGGATTTTCGTTCGTCTTCGTCCATTGTGGATGGTTCGCTCTGCCTGACGGCAGCATTTTGATATCATCGCCATTATACAGTCCGCAGAATTGGTCCTTCCACAAAATCAGCATCGAATGTGACTCCACTATTAGTTGTTCGTGCTCATCCCTGCAGGCTTCTGCTTTGGCTTTATAGCCTTGGCATGTTCGTTTTTCTTTTTGGTAAAACTTTCGAACGTCGTTCCTGGAATAACATCTCTCCATCTCCTCGATCTCGCGCTTCTCGAACTCCTTCTTTTTTCTTCACAGAAGCCTGTGCTCCTCTCTTCATTTCTGTTCATAGAGCTCGCGGGCAGCTCTCGTCCGTCGATGCAGTGTATGCATACGTCATCAATCCAGGAGTTTCTCGAAAGTGGTGGCTTCAAACCGAGTACATCTGAGGCGGCCTCTCTAATGGCGTTCTGACAACGACTTCATTGCTGTTCTATGGTTTCTGCAGATTGCATCGAGACTTGAGAGAGCTTGAGGGAGACTTGATCGGCGAAGGTCCTGTCGGTCTCCTGCGATTGCAGCTTTCCGACGTGAAATGTTGATATTCTTACTCGACTCCGTTGATTCCGAGAGACTCGCATCCGTACATTGGCTGCAACAAGGTAATGGTCCGAGTCGATGTTGGCTCCCCGAAAGGCTCGTGACATCTAGTCTGCCGTCGATCGCAATATGATCAATTTGATTGGTTGTCGAGTGATCGAAAGACCGCCAGGTTCCCTAACGGATGTTGAGGTGTGGTAATCGTGTACTTGCTACTACGAGATTATGTCCCGCCATAAAATCCACTAGACTTAGTCCGTTTCCTGACGTGGTGTTGTGTAGGCTGACTCGTTCAAAGATAGCTTCCTTACCCATAGAATTCATCTTCATGTCGGTCATCTTTCTCCTCTGTGGGGGCGTGGACACATATAAGCTTATATAGCCGAGATTCGCCTTGATGCGGATAGTTACAAGGTATTCGCTTACACACTGGAAGCTTAAGACTTTTTTTCCTGAGTCTGTCTTGAATAACAAATCCGCATCCGAATAAGCGTTGTTTATTTTCTCTATAGCAGTTTCCGTAGTAGATATCACAGTTTTCCATCCGATCTTTGCCTGGTCCTTCTCATCGCACTTCTTGGAGCGCGGTAATATCTGGCTCATAGATGTCCCAAAGAGTTGACCAGTTGTCCGGCTGCACCTGGTCTGTTAAGGGACCTAAAGTTTCAGGTGCAGATCCGGAATTCGTTTCCTTTTTGACGTTTGCGGGGGTTGTCAGGATGTAATCCGTCCGTATCCGAGGCTGTTAGTTGTCTCTGAACAAGTGTTTGTTTGATGCAATAGGGATGTTAACCCTAAGCGTAACCCCCAACCTGGAGGACCAGGTTCCTCTTTCCTGGAACAAGGGGTCGGGTCTCTGCACACATTGGTTCACTACCTGGCGGGTGCCAGTATGTGTATGTAGCTATCCAGGGGAGGCCACGCGGGGCTGTATGTCAACTTGGATTGAACAGGGGCAGAGTTCGAAGCTAGCGTTTGCCAAGTAAAACGCGATCAACTTCTTTGCGCTGTTTGCTCGCTCCCTTCTCCCAATTTTCAATTTTGTTTTGATCATACTGCCTAAATGCAATGCAAACAGATGAGTCATCGTTGCAGCGTTGTCATCGCACTCATTTGCAAAACTTATTGACGCACCATCTTTGCCGCACTAATTTATTTATCCTGCGTTCCCATAGATTCACCAGACAGAACAAAGTAAAATTAAAATCGTTGGACGACGAACATTACCACGAACATGGTATGCCGATCCTAATTTTGGCCAAACATACATCCTCACGTGCTCGTCCCTACATCACCATCATTAGCGCTCTCCGCATCAACAAAGGCAGTAACGACAACACAATGTCGTGACCATGTAGGGAATATAGTTTGGATTATTGTCATCATTCAACGTGCATCTATCCAGGACTCATGGTGGTGGTCAATTCAAATAAAGGACACATCGATGCTATTACCCTTTTCAAATGCATCGACCATCGCGCTGCCGTCAGTTTTGCATTTTCCTCCTAATCACGCTAATATGGTTTTCGAGGATAATTGATGGGCTTTTTGCAACTAGAACGAACACGAGCACATTTTGCCCCGAAAAATCCAAACACCCCAGCTTCATAGCTTCCGCAGGATAAACGAGATAAAATGTAATAATGCAAATGGTTATGCGTCCTCCCAAGCACGCCCCGACAACAGTGACAACACACAGACATACGATGAGCTGATGCAGACAGACGAGGTAATGGTAGAACATAATTACACTCAGGATACAGTTGAGTGCAGGACTAATGAGCGAACGGATGAGCTGATGCGCAACATGGGTGCTCTACCAATAAATGAACGAACCCGCGACGACGTATTGTTTGGTTTTTGTCCAGCGACCCTCCAATCCCCTACCCAAAAAAAAAAATCGCTCCAATCGTGCAGGGTAGTTATACGAATATATATTAAGCCGATTAGTATTATTTAGGGGATAGGATGGCCCGATAGTTCCCATGTTCCATTTATCGACAGATCCTATCCATACCGGAAACCATAATTCATATCCATGTTTGTAGGCGAACGCATTAGAAAAATCCATCACCGGAAAGCGATAAAAAGCGATGCGAAGCCATCACCGCAAGCATCATTACAACCCTAAGCGCGGTGATGGTAGTGAGCTCGCTATTGGAATTGATGGCAATCATTAGAAAAAAAAATTATTTGTCCAACAAGGAGCAGCAATCTCAGCCGCAGGGCGAGTGGTTTACTGAAGTTGTGGTGGATAAAATCAAGAATTATTAATTTATTTCTACTGGGGCAAAGGATTACGACCTCTTGACAGACGGGCGGTGAAATGATTGGAATTAGTGGGCGATAAATATGTAAAAATGCGTGGTAGGGGTGTCGACAAGATAAGCAGAAATGGTACTTAGGAGCGGGTTATTAAGATTTTGATATGCGACGTGATATTTTCTGATTCTGTGGCTGGCGGCGTACGAAGTGGAGTGCTTAGGTGGTGGCAATTTCCTAATGGGGTCGAAGGTTGCGAGCACGGTGCAATTTCCCTTCAGGCTACTCGTGACCCTGATGGAGGAGAGAAAGGAGAATGTTCTTAATAGCATCTGTTTTGGTAAAATGAACGACGAACTGGCTTATAGAGGGTACGCCAAATAACTTTTTTTTTTTTTTTGAAAATGCTATAAAAATAAAAAACCGTCCAAGTGCGAGTCGGACTCGCGCACGAAGGGTTCCGTACCATCTGTATATATAAATATGAAAGAGGCTATGTATGTTACCTCATCAAATGACAGATCTTGGTTGCAGGCAGGATTTTTTGGATGAAAATCATGTCTGTTGTATGGGAGCCCCCCTTGAATATTCATTTTGTCATGTTTTTAGTATTTGTCGTGGTAGCGGCAACAGAAATACATCATCTGTCTAGATATCACGGTTCATGAGCTACAGCCTGGTGACAGACGGACGGACGGACGGACGGCGAAGTCTTAGTAATAGGGTTCCGTTTTACCTTTGGGTACGGAACCCTTAAAAAAAAATACCGAATATTTTCTCAAATTTCTTATTTTATTTGAAAGTACAATCCTTCCGGTTAATAATGGAAAATAATTTCATTCAAATGGCTGCCTCGGCTGGCCATGCAGTAGCCTACAGGATCGGTACAATTTTTAAGCACATTATAGATTGTGTGCAGCTGTATTTCACCAATGGCTTCACGAATATTGTCCTTTAAAGCGTCAATTGTCTCTGGCTTGTCGGCGTAACACTTATCTTTGACGACACCCCACAAATAATAGTCCAACGGGTTCAAATCGCAGCTCCGAGGTGGCCAAACGACATCAGCTCTGCGGCTGATAATGCGATCTTCAAAAACAGGGCGCAAAACATCGAGTGTAGCTTCGGCTGTGTGGCACGTAGCGCCGTCCTGTTGAAACCAAATGTTGCCAATATCCTCCTCTTCAATTTTTGTTAACAAAAATTCGTTCAACATGGCCCGATAATGATCGCCATTGACTGTAACGGCCACTCCTTGCTCATTTTCGAAGAAAAATGGCCAAATTATGCTTCTGGACCAAAATCCGCACCAAACAGTGGCTCGTTTTGGGTGCACCGGCTTTTCAATGTATGCGTGCGGGTTTTCTGTGCCCCAAATGCGACAATTTTGCTTGTTTACATACCCGCCAAGATCAAAATGAGCTTCATCTGAAAAGATGATTTTTTTGGCAAAATCGGCATCATCTGTAAGTCGATCGGAGGCCCACTTAGCAAAGCGAAAACGCATTGGATGGTCAGTTGGCTTCAACTCCTGAACCAATTGGACTTTGTATGGCGTCATACCAAGGTCTTTATGCAAAATTCGCCTCAATGATGTCTCCGAAATGTTCAATTGTTGAGAACGACGGTGAATTGATGTTGATGGCGCTTAACGCACGGGTGTACGCACTGTTTTTGGCTTTTCACGCTTTGGCTTATCGATGAGGATGCCAGTTCCTTTCACTTTTTTCACAAGATAACGAACATACGGAGCTGACGGTGCTTCTCTTCTTCGAAAACCCGTTCGCAATTTTCGCACATATTCTGCAACATTACCATGATTTTCAAAGTAATGTCGCAATATTTTCCAGCGTTGGTCAAGCGTATACACAACCATATTCGCTCAGCGGAAGGATAAAACTAATTATCTGTCAAATCAGACATGAGCTAGGTGTTACCATTCACGAAATAAGCACTACTTGAAAAAGTAGTGTAATCTGTGTTAAGAAATCGGATGATAATTGCAGCAGAACTCTTTTTTTTTTTTGAAATGCTTTTTTATTGGTATACCACAGGGTTGACATTTGGGACCCAGTCTTGTTAAACATAAAAGTTGTCGCCGTGGACAACTTGTGGACAATTTGTAGAACAATTCACACAATTTTCCGCTCATTGTCAGGTTAAAACGGAATTATTTCCTTTTTTTTTTTAACAGACTTGCTAAATTGTCCATTTTTCAAAAAAATCTATGAATACCCCCTTAGCATATAAAAAAACAAAAAGTTGTTGCGTACAAATACCCACCAAAAACCTTTTTCGCTCCATCCCTCCCTCTCCCGTATTTCAACCCGTCATTTTGGTCCATTGCTCCCCTTTAAGGGTGACCTCGGTGCATACGCGGATCAGGAGGATCTTGCGGTATCGTGGTCCGACTCGCTTGAGGGGGCAACAAAGCAGGTAAGTCCGGACGGACGGTCCGACAGCAGGGACGGACGGTCCCTAACGCCAACAGCAGGGACGGACGGCTCCCAACTCTGACAACAGGGACGGACGGTCCCAAATGCCGACAACAGGGACGGACGGTCCCAAACGCCGACAACAGGGACGGACGGTCCCCATCGAGACCACGACAAGGGCGAAGGCCCCACCCTAACTAAATAATTGTTTGAGCAAAAGAAGAATGTCACCCCAATCAGTAAAGTGTCGTCTAAAAGCAAATGAATGTTGAAACCCCAAAAGAATTGTAAACCCAGTGAGTAAATTGTTGTCTCGCCCCTATATGTTTTAAGAGGAAAAAAATAGAAACATTGTAAATACTTAAATTGTGAGCGGGTAGCTCAACATTCGGCAAGGGCTTCGATAACTACAAGTCCCTCGAAGACAAAGGAGTGCTTGAGTGCACCTAGACCACCGGGTTATTCGAGGGAGACGTTTAGTTTTAACTTTAATAACTTTTAGCACAACCGGGGTGGTGAATGCTTCCGTTACCCAAGACAACAACCTCTTCCAACCGGAGCTGAATGGAGTGAGTGTGGAGGCTATTGGAACTCTGGAGGTGATTCCCTTTGTTCCGATAGCCAAATGGACTGGGGCGAATTCTCACACACCACCTCAGGGCCTCAACCGCTAAAAGGACAGGGCGGCGAGAAAGCCAGTAATTTATTTCAATTGAAGAAAAAAGGGAAGTAGAGAATCCCAAAAATTAGGGATAGGCTTTGGTTAAACCATTCTACAGAATTTTCGTTAACTCTTTTAGTTTTAACGTAGCACACCATTTAAGGTAATTAAATGTAACCCGTGAAAACAAAGGCAATTGGAGAAGAACTGTGAAAGCAGCAAGACGGTTGGTGAGTGGACAGTGGCCACCACCGGAGAAATAAAAGGCAGAGAACAAAAGAAAACAAGGAAAAGGCAGACGCAATACAAGAAAGGAAGGGAAGAAAAAACAGTGGAACATAAAAGGCGTGAAGCGGAGGCAATAGACAGGAAGCGTGGAAAAGGAGGAGTAGCCGAAGTACTCACCTGTCCCGGGGAAGTATTTCCTTCATATATTTAATTTGTTTTTTTTCACCCCCCCCCCTCGAATTACCCGCTAATCCCCAACCCCTAACGAACTGACCCGTTTTGGGAATCGCGTTTCCCATGACGGATGCCGAGCACCCCGCATTCAATAAGAGGAAAGAGATAAAACCCAAAATAAAGTGTCCCCCCTCATTTCTAAACGAATCTGGTCGTTTCCTTTTTAGTTTTCGTAGTTTTCACAAAACTACGTGGCGCCCTATATCTCCCGACCACCGAATCCCCGAACCCATCCCTCAGGAGCTAGCCACGTGCGCACTGAACGCGCGCACCCCAGCTGTTGTGTCAATCTGACGCAACAAAGTGTGGTCCTAAGTAAATTTTATTTTACCGGCTCTCACAATTTCGGAGGGCATGGGCTCGTACATACAGGGCAAAGTTGTTGATTGCTCCCAACCTGACGAGATGTCAGCAATCCCTGTTCCAACTCCAGGGCCAAGTTGACATACACCCTCCTCGTGGCGACCTCTGGATAGCCTCTACAACAACCGTCTAGAGATGAACAAATGTACGCAGCTATCACCCTAGGCAAGAGGGCGCTACAATACCCCGACCAGACTAGCGGTTGTGCGTCGGGACAACAACCCGCCCATATAGAAAAAGAGACAAGTTGAGCAAAATGCCTCGGATATACGGACGGATACTTGAAGAAGTTATAACACGAACAAAGAACACAATTTGCGACACGAACAAAGAACACAATTTGTGTAGCTGCTCATGAACTGGAAAGAAACCTCACGCAGTACTAGGCGGATAATACTGCGATCCAGAAAATACGTTGGATAGGAAACCGTATGATCAGGAAAAAATATTGAGACATCTATTACAGTTGTCATAAAAGATTGAACATGTCGGGGTGCGGATTTGTCGTGGGAAAGTGGTTTAGAACGAAGGTCTTCGACTTTGAGCCTATACGTGATCGCCTGGCTGTGATCCTCATCAAAGGCAGATTTTACAACATCAGCCTCAAATGTGCACACGCCCTTACTGAAGAGGCTGACGACCCTATCAAAGAGGACTTCTATGATCTCTGGGACAAAGCCTCCGGAGCTTGTCGGAAGTAAGATGTTAAAATCGTACCCGGAGTACGGAGAACACCTTTGGTGGAGTTATCCCAAAGCACAGCCTCCACGATACAACAACAGATAACGACTTCCGACTCATGGACTTTGAGACAGCTCGTAATGCGGTGATAGGACACTCGTCAAACAGCCTGGATGTGTGAACATTCAGGGAGACAAACGTCCACTCTGACCATTTGCTCGTAGCAGCAAGATTCAGAGCTCGACTGTCCGATGTCAGAACGCTGCACTAGCCCACCATGAGGAGGTTCGACATTGGACGCCTGATCACACCGGAGGTTAATAGAGTCGCAACTGAGCGAAAGGCTCTCGCTATGCCGGTACGTCGAGCAGAAGTGTCAACAGTATGTGGGTGCATTGCCGCTCAGCCATTTAGGAAGTAAACGAGAACACCGTAGGCTACCTACCACCCCCGACAAGAAACCCGTAGTATGATGGCGAGTGTGAGCAGAAAAAGACAGTAACCGACGGGGCATACCAAAAGGCGCTGCAGCGAAGAGCCAGAAGAAGAGAGGAGTAGAAAACTGCTCCGAATAAGAAAAGAACCTTCGCGGCCTCCCAACTCAAGGATATCGAGGAGTCTATGGACAAGCATAAGATACGGGTCTTGTTATAAGAAAGCTAAAAGCCATGCAGGAGGCTTCCCACCCAGCACCGAAGAAATCGGCGCAGCTATTCAAAAGCTGAAGAAAAGCTAGGCCGCAGGCTCAGATGGCGAGCTCATCAAGAGTAGCGGCGATGTTCTGGTAGGGAGCATTCAATATCTCTCATTCCCGCCTACACCTAACACAGCTTTACGGCATCTTGCAAGGCTATACGCACCAGCTCCACCCACTACTTTACTTCGGAATAAGTCCAACTAACGCACCAGCACACTGCTTTCGTACCACGATTATACAAAGCTCCTTGTGTTGTTTGAAATTCCTCACGAGTCTACAACAGGGCCAATACTTTTTAGAATGGCATATGAAGAGCTAGTATCCGAGTGCTTTAGAACGTAGTCAGTTCGGTAATACAACCTTTCAAATCATCCTCATTAGTTTCATTTTCCGAAGGCCAAGCTTTCAAAAAATCGGAGAAAAAGGCATACAAAACGAGAACGAAAAAACTCTCCATTGTCAGATGTTCGGAGGCAAAAGGATGCACTAGATGCAAATCAATGATTTCCATAGCCATAGTCCTTGAAGCAAGTTGCACTCTCATTCGCATTCCATATCATTCTCTGCTCCTTCACGTATTGACGTCCAAACTTGTGCTCCCATCCACTATCCTCCACCTACACCTTTCAATATCGAATTCCTTTATCCTCGTGACATTCATACCACTCCAAACATGACTCTTTTCAGAATTTCTTTTTCCAATTCTTTTTTATTCCCTCCTTTCTTCGTAACCCACATACATGGAGCAGAGATACAAAGTATCCATCGGCACAGTTCACGTACGTGAACACGTACTACTGTTGACTGCCCTTTCACCTTCACATCAACCCCACTTTTAAGAGCGCTTGCAATGGATGAGAAGAAGAGAGGACTTCAAACTGCGTGCCATATTCAGTATTATGTCGTTCTGCTGATATCGATTTCATTGCGAGAAGGCAAACAAAAAACAGAAAACAGAAAAAACGTAAAGAGTGGGTCAGGTCAACTGTAGCGCCTCAGGCCAGACCTAATGGCCCAGACCGGTCGGGTGATAAGTTGCCGTTTCCCGGCTAATCTACTTGACATTCGGCGTGACTTGAAAATGTGCCAAAAACCTACGCTACACTCCCTCACCTACATCGAAGGAATAGCGAACTTAAATCCGGATATGCATAAGAGGGGGCAAAAATGTATCTGTGACGAGCGAATGCATTAAACGATGCCCTTGAGCCTTGAGACAGATATAAGAGGAAGGTTTCGTCATTAGGAATTCATGTCGAAATTGTTAACACGGTGTTTCTGCACTTTGTACTCTCTAATGAAGACCGTGTCGAAAGCGGGCCAGCTGTGTAGCTATGAAAATGATTTGATTTTAAATGAAACACGCTCCTCTCTTACATAACGTTACATCAAGGTATGTACTTTCAGATTCCAAAACCGGTTTCGCGAATCCAAAAGGGAAACAAAAAGTAAACAATCGCTGTTCCAATTTCAAAAGCGTATCCTATAAATACCAAGCGCACATACCTCGAGTCAGCCCGCGAGGCAATGAACAAAACGGGGGAGAAGAACAACATCCCAAAGTTGATCAAAAGCGAACGCCAAATACTACTTTCACAGATCCAGATACAGAACGAGCCTGTGTTCGCAACAGCGTCTCGCTGTGTTTCTCCTCGTTCTATGTGTACATATCTGTGACAGTGGGGCATTGGAGCTGATTATGATAAGCTAAGGGAATGGCAACCGCGTCGGGAAGTGTTGAAGCGCATGAATTAACCAGTTCATCGCGCCTACAGGCCCAGGTGAGGAGGGGATGGAATATACACAAAAACCTGAACCTAACGCCTCGTAACTCGGGGTTCTTTGTGTGTTGGTAAATGTGTAATTGTATTTTGCACTCATCTCACTACCGTACGGCCGGGAGCAGTGGATCAATGCACCGGGAACGGTTCTCGTTGTATACTCATGGTGCCGTTTCTGACAAAGTGGATTTCTTAGAGGCCAGAAGAGTGAGAGAGTATGGTGAGTGCCTGCAATCCAGGTGAAGTTGTTTTCTTTGTTTTAATGCTCTCTCTCTTCTGGCTCTGTGCGTCCCAATAAGAACCATACGGAGCCCTTTGGCTGGGGTTTCTTGGTTTCTTGTTTTGATGTTGCTTCAACCAGACAGAATTGGGAATTGACGGTTATGCATTCGAAATGAATCTGGGTGAGTATTCCATATAATGGCATTCGGGACTAAAGGAAGAGATGATGATTAATGGACTAGTCAGACTACCAGATTGGAAAAGGGAAGCGTAGGCTACGACACTTTGAATTGCTTTGGGGAGGCGAAAAACGCAATTGTGTCCATTTGTTCAAAAGAATTGATTAAGTGCCGGGCACTGAATTGGCAACTTGAACAAGAGAAGACTATAAAACAGCGACTTTTCTTCTCAGTGTCATCGTCGTATTATAAGTGTTGGTCCAACTCCAGTGAGGCACAACAGCTTTGTTCTTCTCTTTTCGATTTCGCAACTTCCTTGTGGCTATATTGCAAGCTAGTCATTAGGATGTCATCCCAAATCAGACCTTTTTGGCTTGTGTTATCTTATACACAGTTATTCTACCTGAAGTGTCTGTGAAATGACTCACAGCCAAGGGAAGCGTCTCTGAAAGGATCGTGTTTGAGTAAGTTTAGCTCAAATTTCGAGCTTAGGTAAGGAAGCTTACTTACTTACTTATCAAACTGGCTCTATATAGCAGTCATAAGGCCCACCCTCCTGTACGGTCTCGTAGTCTGGTGGACTGCTCTGGACAACGTAGTCTATCGAAACCTTCTGGGGAAAGCACAAAGATCGGCCAGCATATACATAAGCGACGCGATCAGATCGACCCCCACGGAGACCCTAAATATTCTTCTACATTCTCCACCATTGGACCTCTTCAGCAAACAAATTGCTGCCTGCGCGGCCCTACGGATTAGGGGCATATGAAAATGGCCATACTAGCATTCTTAATCACTTTGAAGTACCCATGGACACAGACTACATCATCCCGCAGTATGTGTTAATCAATAATTTCGAAGTTATCTTTCCAACCAGGGAAGAATGGGCTGAAGGGAAAGTCATACGGAGGGACTCGATTTCCCTCTATACCGATGGCTCAAGATGGAGACGGGTGTAGGTAGTGGAGTCTTCTCCAAGGAGCTTAACCTCAACCTATCACTTAGACTGCCAAGTCACTGTAGTGTGTACCTAGCAGAAATAACAGCGATAACGGAGGCCCTTGCATGGCTTGGGATCACTGTAATATCCGCTAAGGATATTATCATTTGCACGGACAGCCAATCTGCAATAAAATCCCTGGCCGCGGTAGCCCACAAATTAAAGACGTCCCTTAACTGCCGCCTATCTCTACATAGACGAGATGGCTGAACAGTTCAACATTAGAATAGTGCTCCCGGGTGTAGGGATATTCCAGGAAACTCTGCGGCCGACGAACTCGCAAAGTTAAGGTCAAGCACACTCAGTATTCCTACCCTCGGGTATATAAAAACACCAATAAATACGGTAAAGCACATGATAAAACTTCGAACCATAGAGGCTACCAACCTCCAATGGAATGAAAGTAACATCGGCTTATCACTAAACAAACCTGGCCTAAGCTAAACTTAGGACGAACCAGGGATCTTGTGGCAACCAAAAGGACAACCTTAAGCACTAAAGTGGGTGTCATTTCAGGTCACTGTATCATTGGAAAACACGCCGCCAGACTAGGGCTACCTTCCAATGACTTCTGTCGTGGCTGTATGGACGAGGAGGGAGAGGAATCGATACATCACCTCCTCTGCTTATGCCCTTCTTTAGCGCTGAATGTGATCGATGAGTAGTGCACGAGAAATGGGCTATCAATTAATTCTCTCAAGACTGATGTAGTTCTCTTCACCAGAAAGAGGAAACACACCGGCATGACTCGGTTGGTGCGAATAGGCATTCTCATCCCGATATCCAAGCAGGCTAAGTGCCAGCTTCTTTGATCAAAGCATGTTGAGTAAAAGCCCCCAAGGGCGCTGTCAGCGTTCTGGTAATGCAAAGATGCTTTTGACAAAAATGGGGTTTATCCCCGCAAAGGTCCTATGGTAGATCCAGATCCAAGTCAATGACAAGACCAATAATCTCTTATGCATCGGTTGTCTGGTAGAGCAGGCTGACACGCAAGCACGTCGTCGTGGCCCCTTTCACAAAATTAAAAAAAAAAAATGCTTGCCTCAGCTCTACGAGGGCTTTCCCCAGCGAACCGGGCACTGCTCTAGGTGCTATGATGAACCTTACACCCCTTGATATACATACATATTTATGCCATGTCTCGTATCAAGAGAAATGGTTGCGAAAGAAATAGTCTACGACCCTTGTGTCATGGATATAACCTCTGACGCAATGACACTTGTCTCCCTGCTGCGTTATAACTTCACTGTCAAATTTCCAAGGAGTTAAGATTGGCTCTGGCCAAATACTGAACCGTTTGCGTTTGCAGTGACAGCTAAGCTGCACTCAAAGCTGTCTAACTCTTTAACTAGCTCCCAATTAAAGCAGGAACTTAATACCTTTTTGAACACAGTCGGTAGACCAAAATCACTAAGGCTATGGGATCCCACGAAATGAGATATTTGACGAACTCGCTAGAATTGCCGCAGAGGAGTTTTTAAGGACCTGAACCTGTCTTCGGTCTATTTACTTTCACGGTCAATACCCAACGATTGGGTCTTCATTGGCGCGATATTGAGGTGACTTATCCCCATATAGTTGGCGCAGCCAGAAGTCTCCTTTTTTGTGGATCTGACAAACAGTCCTGAGATTCCATTCGTCGGGCGTGCTTTATATGAACCATATCTTACAGATAAGCTGATGCATGTCCCCAATCTACTCATCTTCAGCCGCGTTAGATAGCTCAGCTGGCAGGCCGTCTACGTCGGTAACTTTATTAGACTCAAGTTTCGATATCGCTATCTTAACCTCGTCTAAGTCGGGTGGACCGAATTCTCCCTCATCATCGCCGTTAAACAGTCCGCAGAAACAGACTTTCCATAGCACCGACTGCGGTCCAACTACAACATGTCCATGTTCAACCCTGTCAGCTTCCGCTCTAGCACGACTGCCATTAAAAATGTCCAACTTCACGATGACAGCGTCAGATTTGATGATAGATATCCACAGGAACATAATTTAGCGAAGAAGTCATGTACAACCACGACATTTCATCACCGCCAAATGGAACAAATTAAGCTGTGAGTTGCTACAGAGCCTTTCCTATTAGCCTGATTTATCAGCCACCACTTTGAAGTCGAGTGTCACGACTAAAGTTTCAAGCAAATACGCAACTTATACAAAGGGATGTTCTAACTTCCACTTACATACATATGTGGAGTGGTAACAAACTTTTGTACATGGCTGAACGTATGCAAACGTAACACCTAAATAACGCAACGGGCTTATATGCGCATTCGGATTAGATCTTTCAACACTGCGCATTATAAGACGAATGTAAAAAAGTTCCTACAATTCTCTAGCCTATCTTGGGGCATCACCAAAATGTGGGATTTGAAGCTAAGCCTAAAATGAAAACAAATAATGACGAATAAGGCAGCTGGCAGAAGCCCAGCATGCCTTTTCCAATAGACTTGCATTACCATTGACATAGCATTAAAAAATAAAAAATAAAAAATTAATAGGTCCCTAACAACATCCGTGTGGTACTTCAAAATAAACTTGAAATAAAACGATATACTCCGACGCCTTTCACAGCCAAATATTAAAAATAACGAACAGATCGACTTCAAAGGACCCTCCACATCATAGCTCCAAAGCAGACGTCATCTACTGTTCACAAGACATTTAACCGACCATTGAAATTCCGCCAAAACAGAATGAATTACACCAATGAGCACCGTCAACTGTCGGTCGTTTCAAGCACTACTCCTTCGTTTCTTCTCCAAATTCAGATTTTAATCAAAAGAACACGAGACCTAAAGCGCATGGAATCCACATTAACTTTTGTTGTTATTCGAAGGATATTAAAAGGAATTCGTACATATGCCCTAACACTTCTTTCCTTTTTCAAGTGGGTGGTGTGCGTTGCTTATTATTACTTCCGCCTTTGCATGGGTTTTTATCGGGGGACCAGATAACAATTTTCACTTCTTTGAGAAGAAAAACAAAAAATCGACATCTGCTACCGGAAAGGATATTAGGAAGCAAAATGGTTTCGAATTCAATTTGTAACTCGAAGGCAGAAATCAAAATTATAACCATCAGGGAATAGGCAGGGATTTGTGTTGCCATGAGGCTAAGTCCTAACTTTGCTCGAGGGGTTTTAGGGCGTACGATGTGGGCGTCATTGTCTGTGCACCATGTAACTAGGGGTGGACATTTAATGAAATTCTGAAAATGAAGTGCTTTTTTTCGTCAGGAATAAATGTACTGCAAGGATATATCGGCTTCCGAAGACCTAATCTTGTAGCGACTCATTTCTGGGTAGATAAAAACGCCAAGTCCCATAATCGTTTTTGAAGCAAACAAAAAAGTAAAGGAGAATATCCGAATCTTCTCGTATCATCATTGTCATTCTTTTCGCCTTTTCGCCTCCTTTAATTCTGTAAATTATGACTCATTCACTCAAAAACAGATTGATGTTTACGACTGAGTTGTTACTCTCTGGCTCGCGTATTTTTTAAAACCCCACTGACCTCGATTCGTCGAAAAGCCCCACAAACCAAACAAACCGCAAAAAAATTAGAACAGAAAAGGGCGGAAAGAAAAGGAAAAAGGATATCCAAACACGAACTTTCTGAAAGGAAATTCGCATTTCTCCTTTTTCCTTAAATATTTCGAAGGATCAGCGATGGAAAAAAAAGCAACGACCGCCAGTGGCGGTATAGTCTTCTCCTGGCTCATTATTACCTAAATCAGAAAAAGGTCCTTTACCTAGTCAAAGCTCGTTTGTATCTGTGAAACGAAACATATGGCATAACAGACTGCAGTGATATCCTTTATAGCTTAATATTTCGTTGCGCTATCCATTCGAGCGCACTTGAGAGCAGTGTACTTGAAACGAATGCTCGTGCTCGGCTAAGGTGCCTACTAGTACAAGCACCAAGGGTCGAGTGCTTATGCACATACAGGTTTTTGTTCTCAATGGTTCGTGAGTGATTAGACGTACTTCTCATCTCGTCCGGTAAAACATTTATTTACAAAAGTTCTTAGTGGTCTCTTTTCATACCCTTGCGAAAAACAAATACCCTAGTGTCTGCGGTTTCTACTTATTTGTTCGGTATTGTGTAATCGTTATTAGTATCCGCAATAACCCCCAATCAAAATTACCATTGCACTTGACTTTCTTCTTTGTGATTCAAAACTCACTCGATTTAGTCCAATTCCACTGTGCAAAGTATAATTGTCCGCTTCATCATGCCGTTTGAGTCTAATTCAAACTCAAACTCAAGCTCATCTATTAACACCCGTTCCAAGAAGCAAGTGGTCACCAACTCATCTGTGATAACCCCTCGGCAGCTGAGTACACCAACACCCACGCCCAAAAGCACAACAATCACCTCGTTGAACCACTTCACCATTGGAGAACTCGAAGACCGCTTGTCTACACAGACAGAAACCATTCTCTCGCGTTTCTCTGCAGAAATCAATATTCTTCGTAATGATGTTATGCAGCAGATCGCGCTCATCGAAATGAATTGGAATAAGTGCATCGCCGAATTAAAAACTAATATCAGTGATTTAGAGCATCGCATTGGGGAAATAGAGAGTACAAATGTGCATCCACAAATAACGACTTCGGAACTCACAGACCTTAAACTACGTTGTGATGCACTAGAGAGAAATGAGCTAGCTAAGGATGCAATTCTCTTTGGAGTTCCCACACTACCGGATGAAAACTTGAAATCAATTTTTCATCACCTGTGTCATTCTATCGACTGCAAGCCGCCCACTCTAAAATCCATTTTTCGTGCACACAACAGAAACAGCCCAACTGACCCACCAATAATAATGAAATTTGGTTCAACACAAGAGCGGAATTTAATTTTAAGATCATTGGCTCTCCATCGCAAAGCCCACGGTAGGCACTTGTGCTTGAGAGATGTTGGTCTTGACTCAAACAAGCATATCTACCTTAATGAGAGTCTCACTGCCAAAAATCGCGCCTTGTTACAACTGGCAACACATATGAAGCGCCATGGTCAGCTGGTTTCTGTGTTTACCAAGCACGGATCGGTCATCGTTAAGGAACGAAGAACCACTAACAACCTAACAATCAACGATAAAGAAATGCTGAACACAATTACCATGAGATGGTCATCAGAGAAGAACGAAGAGCAAATCAACAAAAAAGTGCAACAACAAACAGCCACAAGCTCTTCCCCCAGATAACATCATCAAGCAAAAAATGATGACAACTTATAAACAACAACAACTCCGTTTATTTATTTACCACTTTCAACTTTCTCTCTTTTCTTTCTCTTCTCCTATACTATTCACTAGTCTATTTATATTAATTTTTTTGTTTTCTCTTACTTTGTACTATTTTTCCTTTTCTTTCAAACGTATGATGTTCTCAATTAAATGTTTTCCATTGGTCTTAATGTATATTATGTTATTCGTACTCGCATTTGTTGAAGGCTTTTGTGCCAATCGCAGCTTGTCATTTTCTTTTTCTCGTTTTAACAAACGGTCAATATAAACTCAACTAGTTGGAGTAGTTCCTCATATGAACCAAAGACGTTGCTAAACATTTTATGTAACCAAAAAAAGGGTCTCAACATCTCTCATCTTAATGCACAGAGCGTAAAAAATAAAATTGATGATTTGCGTCTCCTTTTAGTTGGCAGCAAGGTCGATATCATGTGTCTGTCAGAAACATGGCTAAAACCAGAGATGTGTTCGGACTTATTTCACGTTGACGGCTATAAGCTGGTGCGCGTGGATAGGGAAAATAAAGTGGGTGGAGGTGTTGGAATATACATTAAAAATACGTACAATTTTAACATCGTTAGTAAGTCTGTATGTTCCCACCCCATAGAATATGTGTTTGTTGAGATATTGTTAAGAGAAGGAAAATTGCTAGTAGGCTGCATTTATATGCCACCAAATGTGGCCAATCATTCCTTGCCTCGTGATATTTTAGAGAGATTGGCTCCACTGTACACAGATATCGTTGTCCTTGGTGATTTGAATCTTAATTTACTTAATGTTCATAACATCCCATTCATTGAAATGATGGAGTCTCTCCATCTTAGCTTTGCTAATCTACATCAGCCAACACATTTTATGCCCAATCGCAATCCTTCGCTTCTTGATGTATGTCTTGTCTCACAACGTAACCTTGTTTCACTGTACGATCAGATCTTTGCTCCGGCTTTCTCCTATCATGATCTAGTTTTTATTTCCATTAATAATTTAGCGCCTTTAACCAAAGATAATAAAATATCCATCTATAATTTTTCCAATATGAATGTTGCCTCATTATTCGTGGACTGCCTGAGCTTAAATTGGTCACCAATTTATAATACAAATAATGTTGACATACAAATAAACTGCTTCAATAAAAATATTCACTATCTTTTTAACAAACATGTGCCAATAAAAGATATTAGGAAAAAAACAACAGCTCCATGGCTCACTAGAGAAGTTTTAAGCCTCATAAAGCAACGTGACTCGCTATATTCTAGGTGGAGGAGATTTAGATGTTCAGTCCTTCTTAACGACTACAAAGCTGCACGCAACGCAGTAACTTCACTTGTACGACGGAATAAGCGACGTCACTATTCAGAGTTATTTTCAAATAGCAATTCAAGTTCTAGTTTTTGGAAAAATGTGCGTCGAATGGGCATCTGCCCCAACAAAATTGCAGTGCCTAACGATATAGACCTTGAAGCTCTCAATATGAAATTTGCCCAATCTTCGAACTTCAATTACAACCACAGTAATATTTCAATCTCCCCCTCAGATAGAGTTGAATATTCCTTTTCGCTCTCAGGTGTGAATGAAGTCGAAGTTGGACTAACCCTGTTAAAAATAAAATCAAAGGCGGTAGGCTCAGATGATATTCATCCAACTTTCATTAAAACACTTCTGCCGTGTATACTGCACCAAGTCACGCACGTAATGAATACGATCATTACTACCTCCACCTTCCCAAAAAGCTGGAAAGTTGCCAAGATTATCCCCTTGCCCAAAACATCACCTGATGGTAAGGATTTTCGCCCAATAGCCATACTACCATACCTAAGCAAGGCTTTCGAAAGTCTAGTGAGTGGACAACTTAAAAAATATCTCGACAATAATAGTTTGATTACAAAATTTCAATCTGGCTTTCGCGCCAAACATAATTGCACAACGGCGTTATTAAAAGTATGTGAAGACATCCGTGCAGGTATGGACAATGATATGGTTGGGTTAATGGTCTGCCTAGACTTTTCTAAAGCCTTTGACTGCGTAAATCATGAAATTCTCTTAAAAAAACTGAAAGAACAATTTCATTGTGGAGAGTCCATATGTCACCTTTTGTCATCTTATCTATCCCATCGTTCACAATTTATTTTTCATGACAATAAATGTTCTTCGCATCTTTGCGTGAAGTCCGGTGTACCACAAGGTTCCGTGTTAGGCCCGCTTTTATTCATATGTTACATAAATGATATATATAATTGTTTTTCGACGTGTAATTTTCATTTATATGCCGACGATGTACAGGTCTATTCAATGTTCCCCAAATCCTTGTGTACCTCGGCAATGAATTTAATTTCAGACGATCTAAATCGTGTCTGCGCTTGGACAACAAATAATATGCTCAAGCTTAATGCATCAAAAACCAAAGCATTGATACTTCATAGAGATAGAAACGCGCCAATTTTACCTCCTCTGCTTATAAATAACAACCCCATCGATTACGTTGATAAAATAAAAAACCTGGGAATTCATTTTGCACCCAATCTTAGCTGGAATATGCACATAAGCAGTGTAGTGTCTAAGATATATGGCGCACTTAGGGGTTTAAGTCCTACTTCCAAGTATTTGCCATTTAATGTGAAGCATAAACTGGTAAAGTCATTTATTCTTCCTATAATCATCTACGGTTGCGAACTTTTTCCCAAACTTGATTATGAGTCACACAGGAAACTCAACGTGGCATACAATAGTTGTGCTAGATATATTTACGGCGTCGAAAGGCACGACCACGTCTCTGAGTACACTAAAAAGATTACAGGCTGTTCGCTCACAGCTTTAATAAAATATCGCACCTTGCTGTTACTATATAAAATCGTAAACACTAAAGAACCAGAATACCTATTCGAAAGTATCCGTTTCGCTAGGACACAACGCTCCTTAAAACTCATTATACCAAAACATAAATATTTAGTAACGTCAAGACAATTTTTTGTTCATGCGGTTCATATGTGGAACCTGCTACCCATTCACATTAAGCAAGCGAGCTGCACAAACGCTTTCAAATCACAATTATTCAAGTATCTAAGCGAAAATGACTGATGGAGAACCCTTTCTTGTTCCTTGTTTTTTTAATTTTTTTTTCTTTTTCTTTTTTCCTTTATTTATTAAATACTTTTCTCTTTTTCCTAAATCTATTATACCTGTCAAATCTTTGTTAACTTTCTTGCCTGTAACTTGCTTTCTCATTTCATATTTATATGTTATCTTTTTATTCTTTTTACATTTACATCTGTTATTCCCAAACATTTATAAAGCATGTGCGAATTTAAAAGATTCTGTATCTTACTTGTACATGATTTTAATTACTACAAATAAACAATAAAACCCCCCCAGGGACGCACTCACCAAATGAAGTTTTCTCTTTTCGTCTCCTTGTAGTATATATGAGTAGAGATATTACGCTTGATATTGCTTCAATGAATGGATACTGTATCTGTCCTGTCCCGGAGCAGAAAAATTGAGATCTTAAAGGGAGAACAAAAAGGACGACAGACAATTTTCTACTTGAAATTGAGCTCAGAATGCGAGGGATGCAGAGTGCTTCGTTTCAAAATGTAGAAACAATGTTTGGCATATGGAAGACAATGTCCTTAAGTAACTCGTAAGCGAACAAGAGTCGCTATGTCTAGGGTACATAGGCCACCATGTGTAGTTGATCATTTTCTTTCTTGTATACTTCCTTCTTCAGGGGGCTCCTTATCGTCAATGTTTATCTATCGATAGGGGCATAAGCTCCAGAGAAACGATATAAGATTATAATGATGCTGATGGGTGGTTGAAGCATATGTACCACCCTTCAAATAATCCATGTTTCAAGGCATCAAGTGCTTTACCACACGTAGTTACAGCGACCGATTCATTATCCCACGAAGCACAATAGGAGCCGGAGAAAATGAATGAATAATGAAGATCCAAGAGAGGAGGCAAGTCAGTAGACGGTGGTGATGATTGCAATCGGGACCGCAAATAAAATGTTTCCGAAGAAAAATCTGAAAATGGAATTAAATGCGGATGTGGTGGTCGACTGCGCTGGTATTTTTGTTCATGTGGCCGACGTTGAATCATGAAACACTCGGAAGTGGTTGGAACGGCATAGCTGATGGTCGTCGTTGGATAAAAGTCCATTTGTCGCTACGTTAAACCGGTGAAGCATGTTGATGCTTGGTCATAGCTTCTCCCCATTTGGACGAATCGTTTCGTTCCGATCTCTTTATTTATTAAGCTTCCGAGGCAAGGAGGTTTGGTAATTTATACGAATACTACTTTAGCCTAATTGCGCAGCGTCCTCCTGTACGAAAGAAAAAATCCCTTTTCAATAGCTCAACATAAAATCTTATGCTACGACCAACTGAAACTCCAATATTAAAAAAACAAATTTACAAAGGCGGCTATGAGGCCTTGTGGGCCTGTCGACGCATTTACGGTCAAACATAAGGATTAAAGCCTAAGGTAATCCTCTGGATGTATACCGCGATTATAAGACCTAACATCAACTATGCACCTACGGTATGGTGGACAGAAAGAGACTAGCGTGTCTCGGCATTACAGGCGCTATGCCAACCTGCCCTAGCCAGAAGTGGGGACTTACCCCACTGCACCTGTTTTTTTATTCTTCCCTCAGGAACCGGCTTGCCATGTAGACCTATGGATCCCATGTCCGACCTGCAACATCTTCCTGAGTTGGATATAATTACCACGGTCTCGGACGCGTTACCACACACCTTTACCTTCGACAAGAGATTTGAGATACTGATCCCAAACCGCTCAGCTTGGGAAACCAATGACGCCTCGCTTAACGTCAAAGGGCTTAGGTGGTACACTGATGGCTTCATGATGGTTTCTGACGTTGGCGCCGGCATCTTTGGACCAAATGAGAAGATCTCGAAGTCCCTGGGAATGAGTCCTAGCATCTTCCAAGCTGAATTATATGCAATCCTAACATGCGTCACTCTAAACTTAGAGACTAGCATAAGGGGAGTAATCATCAATATACTCTCTGATATCCAAGCAGCGCTTAAAGCGTTGAGCGTTGAGTTCGCATAGCACGAACTCAAAAACCGTTAAGGAATGCCATGATGGCCTACAAGACCTCGCCAAAAGAAACAAAGTCTAACTCAGGTGGATGCTAGGGCACAAAGGTATTAAGGGCAATAAAATCGCCGATCAACTCGGCAGGAAAAGTTTCAGCGTAAGGTACGTACATATGTAGATCCTGAACCTTTTTGCGGCACTCCTAAGTCTAAACTCGACTCCTTCTTGGACAAGTGGGAACAATCGTAACACCTGTCCTTCTGTAGCAGCGTGCAGGAATTTCACCAATCGGAAGTATTTGTACGGCCCCTGAACAAACACTCTATTGACATAGCCAAACTTAAGTGAGTAGATATCAGAAAACTAGTCAGCTACCTACGCTCACGCCCCTACCGATGACGAGGATCACGCTACAAAGGACGACTTCTACGACCTCCTAGATAGGACATATGCCCATTGTCCCAGTAACGATGTTAAAATCGTACTGTGAGACTTTAACGCGAAACCGGGCGAGGAAGTAGCTTTTGATAGGGTCATTGGCAAGCACAGCCTACACAACACCACATCCGAAAATGGATTTAGGCTGACAGACTTCATAACGGGGCGAAATCTTCTAGTTGCTAGCACGCGTTTCCCACATCTCAACATACACAAGGGGACTTGGCGATATGAGGATTAATCAACCGTCAACCAGATTGATCACATTACGATTGATGGCAGGCACGCATCCGATATTCTGGATGGACGAACTTTTAGAGGAGCCAACGTCGACTCGAACCACTATCATGTGGCAGCCAGGTTGCGACTGCGAATATGCCTGGCCCAGAAAAATCGAGTAAGGCCAGCGGCTACAACGTCGCAATGCTACAATCGCAAGAGAGCGCCAGATTTTATGACAATCACGTATTCCTCAACCTCTCGGAAAAAACTTCAAACTCCTGCCCAGACCGTACAACACCAACTGACCCGTTGTCAACAAGCCTTAGAGTGTTACTTCTGAGGCACTGGGTATCTAACTGCCACCAACAAGAAACCCATGGTTTGACGACGAGTGTAGGAGGGCATACGCAGCCAAGTAGCCAGCTCATCAAGAAGCGCTGCATAGAAGGACGAGAGCTGCTAGAGAGCATGAGAAGCTCTCAATCGTAGAGATGGAGAGATTCTATCGCAGGAATGACGTTCGGAGGCTTTATCAACGAATAAAGGCCAGAACGGAAGCCTGCAGGGATGAAAATGGAAACCTAGTAGTGGATTCACAGTCGATACGAAGAATCTGAAAAAAACTACTTCTGCAGACTGTTAACGGCGATGACGAAACAGACTCCACTGTCAGGCAGAATGACCCTTTCACAGCGGACGATGATAGCAAAGAATTCCGTCTTCTCGATCTGGGCGAAGTTAGGAATGCTTTTTCTAAGCATAAGTCCAACAAAGTTGCTGGAGTAGACGGACTACCTCCCGAGCTCTTTAAGGCAGATGAAGATGACCCGGTTGGGAGTATGCACCAGCTCATCTGTAAGACATGGTCTTAGTATCGTTTGCCCGATCCACAAGAAAGGAGACTAGTTTTGACATTTTTGCCAAACTCGTCAGATTGTGCAGGATGACGTTGGAAAACTCTTGCTGCTCCATCAGGGTCGTAAGCGACCTAGTTCCTTTTATGTCAAAAAAGGTTTTAGACAAGGCGACACGCTATCGTTTGACTTTTTCAACATCGTACTTGAAAGGATCGTGCAAAAATCACTCGTCAATACGTGGGGCATGATCTTTTTCAAGTCCGGTACAACTGCTCGTATATGCCGATGACATTATACATGATTTGACGAACTCAGCGAGTTGTCATTGGGGCCTTCACGAGCATTGAGGACACGAAGGACACGAAAAAGGACACGAACCACCAGCGTCTTGTCTAGGGCGCACATATTGGCAGGTATATGTAATTTCGAGGTAGTCAAGGACTTCATCTACCTAGGCTCCGCAGTGACATGCAGCAATAACTTCAGTGCCGAAATCAAACGCAGAATAACCTCTGTTTCTTTGGGCTCGGGAAGCAACTGAGAAGCAGAACCCTCTCTCGAAAAAACTAGAACCTTATCATCCCGGTCCTGCTTTATGGTGCAAGGACATGGACCTTATCGAAAGCGGATGAAGCCCTTGGTTGTTTTGAGAGAAAAATTTTGCGTACGGTTTTCGGCCCGGCCTGCCTAAATGGGGAGTGGAGGAGAAGACTTAACAGTGATCTGTACGGGCTGTACAGCGACATGAGCGTAGCACGCCGTCTTCGGATCCAACGCCTAAGATGCCTAGGTCATGTTGAGCGCATGGAAGGCACAGTTCCGGAAGGTCTTTGAATCCAACCCCGAGGGGCGACGCGGTCGAGGACGGCCAAATTTTAGGTGGCGCAACTAAGTGGAAGAAGACCTTAATGAACTAGGCGTGCGGCACTGGAGACTGCAGGCGAAAGACCGTGCCAGTTGGAGAGGTTTTTTAAGGGAGGCTCAGGCTCGCCATGAACTGTAGCGCCAAAAAAAGAAGAAGAGTCAGCTACCAGACGGGACACTGCGGTGTGAGATATCATCTCACCAAAATGAACCTCTCGTCCGAAACTGAGTGTCAACTCTGCCTTGAGGACGAAGAGACTGCATAGCACATACTGTGCTCGCACTGCCATCTCAGGGAGCGTATCCTTCTTAGTGAAATTATGACTCCTGAGGGAATCATTTCAGCTCCTAGGAGAAGCATTCTCAACTTTATTAAGGAAGTGGAGTAGGCACAATAGATCTTTAGAGGTCGCAGTGCCTCGTGCTATTTGCTAGCACTAACCCCTTGATTATAAAAAAACAAACTTCCTCTAATAGCTGACAAATAAAATCTGAAAATTTGAAAAAAACAAAGTTACAGGGACACACAAACGTGGGCATTTCAGTTTGAGTGTTTTAAGAACAAAAGTCACTCAATGCAACAAGTCACTATATTTACCCCTTTTTTCGAAGAGGTTAAGTTCACCCGACTTAACAACACCGGAAAACTTATATTCCTCCACTTTTCCAAGGCTATCGTCATTACATTACCGTCAACCGACGACTCCTTAACAAAACACATCAACTCCGGTTCAGTGAGTCAAAATTTTATTCAATTATGATTGACTTAAACGCGCAAACACAATGGCTCCGGCGATTGCCCTGACTTTTATGTCAGCTTCGCATACAAAATATTATTGTAACAAAGTTATGAAGCCCGGCGTTCAAGCGTTTCTGCTTCCGTAAGCATTTTGGTCATTAATTCGATAGATCACTATGACGATTGTGCGCTTTCTTTGGCTGCAAAACCCAATGGCATACCGCCTTGTCTGTTTTATTTCTCTTATATCCACTCAATCCTCCCCATTCCGCCTAGCCCACCCAATTTTGCTGGAACTCCCCCTTCGCCTGCTCCAAAAAACTTAATCGCCCACTTATCAAACGCTTCCAAGCCGCACTCGTATACAGTGACGCGCAATGTCTTTTCAAGTTGCCATTTGCTCTCTCCGTACATATGTACCTATGTATATACCTCCCTTTTCGCAGTTGAAGAAGTTTCTTCTTGTCTTCGACTTTTGTCGACGCGATGAAAATCCATAGGCACAAGAGGCTAAGACGCGATAGGTAGTGTCACAAGAGCCAACGAGCGAGCAGAAGGAATACTTTGCGAGTGATTTTCCAGCAATTAACTTCATTAATGGCTGAGCACAATTATTTTAGATGTGGGTTCAGTGTAATTGTATCTGTAAGATAAGGCAACATTTAAAATCCATCCAATTCGCAACGGTGGCTTATGGACGACAGACACCTCGTGTTCATTGTTGGCTCATGGTGGAACGAAGAGATTTAGTTTTCCTTTTTTCCTTATCTCCATCCTCCACTTTAGAGCTCGTTCTTCGTTTCTTATGCATACCATCTTGCTGCTGACGTTGGTAAAAAGTTTGACTACTAACATGTTGCGACAGTATGTGAAATGTGGAGGTTATATCCTTGTGCGGTCGTCCTGGCCGAAGGCCTTACGATTTGAATGGGAAAAAAAAAACAGGAAAGTTCTTACGCTGCGAATGGATTAAGGACATCGGGACTCTTAACTCCTGCAACAAACAGAGCATACCGAGGAGGAAAGTGTGATGGTACGGCTGATAGTTGGAGTTCAACCCAGTTTATCTGAAGTTTCCTTCGACTTTCATTAGAATATGTAGATATTTATGAAGTTTTAAGCTGACGCAACACAATGGGTGACTTGATCATTGGTTGCGACATTTTTGTTTTCATCGACAAGCGTTGGCAGCCTGTATATCCGTTCGGCAAACAACAGGATTTCAGTCCATTGCACCCAATTGGGTGTGCATCACAACAGGATTGTTTGTGTCGTTAATTACCCTAAAGCCACAGTGACGCATGCATCGACGACAGCAGGATGAACAGAATACTGCTTAATTCCAGGCATAGATAGGATAGTACCAATGTGGAATGCGTTCGTTCGAATAAGGATTGCTTAGGAAGTCAGGAAATGGTTGGAAAGAGTAGGAAGATAGCTGCAATTAAGGCGTTAGTATCGATTTTCCAAAGCATTGGATAAAGACGTGCGTTAATTTTGTTGGGATAGGTAAATGTGATTAAATTGTTGATTCCGATAACATAAATGAGAGCTAATTTGAATAAAGACAGGCGTATGCAAGCAGCTTTGTGGCAGCCCATTAAAATACACATTTTTCATACTTTTCTAATTTTATCTGAAGTTGTCCCGTGATATTTGATGAATGTTAGGTTAGGTATATTGGTGCCCTATTGACATAAAGTCAAGGCTCACGTGAACTACGTTGAGTCCATTGTGCCCACTTGTTTTATTTAACCCGTTGATACCTATACATTTTCCGTCGAGCCAGACGAGGATAAAAATCGCAATATTCTGTTCAGCCCAATATTACATACCTCTTCTAGTCCCGAAAGGAAGTATCTTCCCAGGAATATATTCCTTTTTTGGGCTAGCGCCGGACATTCGCACAGCAGGTGACGAACGGACTCAATTTCATCTTCGTCCCTACAGCTTCTGTAGAAGTCATTCTAGGGCTGGCCTAGTCGAGCTGCATGGTAGGATAGCATGCAGTGCCCGGAGAGGGCACCGACTGCCAGTCGAATGTTCCCACGATTGAACTTCAGCAGATTTTCCGTTCTTTTCTTATCATAGACGGGCCAAGTCGATCTCGCCATTGCACATGTATCAAAGCAACACCATCGCTTATTGGCTTTCACCAATAGCTCCGTCTGTATCTCCCTGTAGAGCGCACTAAGTGGTGCTTTGGCCTCAACTGAGATCTGCGCAATGTTAGCACCTGATCCTACCCTAGCCAGCTCGTCCGCCCTCTCGTTTCCGGAGATATTCATATGACCAGGAACCCAGCAAAAGGTCACCTCATTTACATTGGATATCTCTTCTAACTACTCCTTGCAGAGTTTAACGAGTTTGGATCTTATCCATGCTGCCTGCAGAGCCTTAATGGCTGCCTGGCTGTCAACATAGATGCTGATCCTTTTTCCTGTGATATTCTCTTTGCTGATCAGGTCCGCCGCCTGCTTGATAGCGAAGACCTCAGTTTGGAAGACACTGCATCAATCACCGAGCCTGTAGGAGCGATGCATATCCCGAGACTCAAAGTAGACTCCGGCACCTGTGCCAACATCCATTTTGGATCCGTCGATGTAGAGTGCCAGTTCACTTTCCGTGCGTACCAAATCACCGGTCCATTCCTCCCTAGAGGGAATTCTAATAGAGAATCTCCTGTCCCAGGAAGGAAGTCGGGTGACATAGTCCGTTACGGTTCTGAATCTCGAGACGGCCCATCGATCCAGGACTGATGCATGTCCGTAAGGACTTCTTTTCCAGAGACCTGATTCCTGTAATCTTAGCGCAGTTCTGGTCGCGGCGCTCTCGCAGTACATGTCCAGGGGTGGGAGGTTCAGCATGACTTCAAGAGCCGCCGTTGGTGTGAACTTCATAGATCCCGTCACCGCCAGACAGCCTGCTCTTTGAACCTTTGACACACTTTGAAGATGACACTTCAGACTAGGATAGGATAGATCTTACCACGGCAGTGTACAACCAATGTACTAACCTCGGTTTGAGGCCCCATGTCTTTCCAAAGGCTACCTTGCACGAATATAGTGCCACGTAGGCCTTTTTGATTCTTTCCTCAATATTTTCTCCCCAACTAAGTTTGGAGTCCAGGATTATGCCAAGATATTTGGCAGATTTTCCAGGGATCAGATCTATACCATTCATACGGGGGTAGGTGTATCCTGGTACAGATCTTTTCCTTGTAATTTAATTTAATTTTAATTTAATTTTAATTTAACCTGCGGAAATTTTCCAGAGACTAAAATGGCAATGTCGTCGGCGTAGGCCGTGACATTAAAACCCTCCGTCTCCAGAATCTTGGCCATTCCGTCGACCACAAGGAGCCATAGGAGGGGTGACAGAACGCCACCTTGTGGTGTACCTTTATTTACTCTCACCCTTCCGCATGCTCTCCCTATCGTCGAATTTACTATACGAGTACCCAGCATTTGCCCACTCCAACTGCATACACCCGGGTTTATTTGGGGATATTTGATGAATATCGGATTATTGCAGTCAATTGCAGTGAAGACCTTCCACGATATTTTTTTACATTCACCCATGGGATGAGCATAACCACTTACAAGTCTACGTAATAAAAATAGACAATCTCTCTCTCACCCGTCTACTGAACCGCAGAAAATATTCCTATCTGTTGAGCAAAAAAGTACCGGTCCGATTCGGTATCCCACCGGGATCGCACTGTTTTCCCTTTTTTTCTCTGTCTCACAATCCATTGGAGCTATTAAATCCTCAATCAAGGTGCCAGCTGAAACCAAAACGACTGCCACTGAGGTACTAATATGCAATATTCCACCGGAAGTTACTGTTCATACGAATTATGATACGCCAGTGACAATGATATATTAAAATAGCGCCACACGCCATCGGCCCCTCCGCAAAAGCCCTTAAGCCGCTCTGGGCAAAAACCACTCAATTTATGAGTGATGTGCGTGACATATCTATCCAGCGTCACCGCAGCAATCAATCTGAGATGGAATTATCACCCAATCCTATCGCCCGAGTTAAGGGAAACTATGTACTGTACAACCCAGCTGACAGCTGGACCAAATCAATAAAAACAAAAAACAAATATTTATGAGAACGAGTACGGCGGTCGTAAATTCAATTCAATTTGTTTTTCCAACTCAAATATAGAGATACTGATCGAATTTATTATGTTATTTGAATAAATCCATTCACCGTAGAACGACTGCAGCACTACACCAACGTTGCAATTTCGGAAACCTAAAATAGGAAATACTCGTACGAGATTGTGGCGTTCTTGATTTTAGAGATGAGAGATATAACTTGCTTGAATGGAATTTGTAGGTATTTGTCGGTATTTGAGTGGAATGAGAGTAGGGAATCTTGGGCACTAATGAATGGGAATTAGAGTGAGAATGGGATTAGGAGCAGCAATTAAATGTATATGATGCCTAAGTGGCTGGTGCAGGAATTAAGCGTTCGTTAGTCGGTCAAGATGGGATATGTATATCTCATAATTCACAGATGAATTGGTTTGTATGGGGGGCTGTTTACTCTTGTTCAATGAGATGAAATTTCGAAGAAGATTCGGGAGATTAGAGATAATCAAGAATTGCAATTAAGGCAGATATTCCCCCAGGTGTTGCCATGACTATTGGCTAAGCAATTTGATTTAAGTCAATCAAAAAGGATACGCCTCGATAGGTTTATGAGGAAATGTCAAAAGAGCACATGTGAGCTATAGAAGAAGCCAATATATTGAGTTAAAGAGTTAAGAACGACGAATGCATTAAATATGGAAACGGAGTACCACAGGGTTCTATGTAAGGCCCACAACTGTTAATTAAACTAAAAATATGCAGAATTTTAGGAAAAGAAAGAAATGTATGACGACTTAAAGGATTGCATATTGTGTGCTTCTCTTTTATTCACACTTGAACATCAACATAAGAGAAGAAAAGTGTTTTGAGTATCAGTGAGCTATTGGAACAAGTGACGTGGTACATTGACGTGAGCCAAATTGACAATCAGTCCCCAACAGCGATGACCCAGTTTAATATTGGGACTTGAATAATGTTAAACAAGGGCAGGTTAACTTTCCTACAAAAAAAAAGTAGTCGGATAACGAAAACAGTAGACGATATCCTCAGTCCTTCTTTTGGAGACCACCGAAAGCACTGTTTTTCTAAAGACCCTCCTTTAAATGAAAACACAAAAATTCATGCAAAAACACACTACGAAAAAGGGCGAAACAGGTTAAGACTGCCACACAAGGTATTTTAATCGAAGCATCTTTGGAACGTCTTATTGAAATGCCAACCGAACCTCAGCGTTTATTTGCCCTTAAATTCTCCGTCAAATGCAAGTATCCTCTTGTAGTATGAGCAACTACAACCACGGCGATTCAGTGATTGCCACAAAAAAATTGGCTTCGGCGACAGTTTGCGAGTTGTGGCATCTACAATATTTTTTTTTTATAGTTCAAGAGTTTATACTCTTATAATGTTTATCGTAGAAGGCGTCGTGGCGCAATGGTTAGTGTGTTGGACTCTGGCGCACGATGAGCGAGTTCGGATCCCGATAACACCAACACCATCGAATGTTTATTTCGCGACGTTCCTTCTAGGCGGGGTACTGGCAAAACCCCCCGTAGTAAACTTGCCATGAAAAAGCTTCTCGACTCATGCCGTTCGGAATCGGCATTAAACTGTAGGTCCCTTACACCTGTGTGAAAAATAAATCACACACAACATGGGTGATTGAGAGAAGCTTGGCTCTGGTCCTTCATGGGCTGTAACGTCACCAAAGAAGAAAGAAGAATGTTTATCGTATCACATAACCTGAACAGAGTTCAGTGGTTTGGGTAGTAGATGTTCGTTCATTACCCTCACAGGGGTGGTTGTCCTAGATGGGGTTCGAGAGAACTTTCACTGAATCCCACGTTGGTTGAAGGTTAGCATAGGCATAAGTGGTTGGCATAAGCCACACGTAGGCCGAAGTCGGTCCATTCTGACACCACATAGATCATTTTATCTTGATCCGCTACTTGACAAGCAGCCGGTGCTTCTAATTAAGCAATGGAGTTGAGCTATTTTTAGGTCTGCTAGTTCACTCAGATTTTCATAGAAGGGCGCGCCGAGGTAGATCCTTCTGCGATTCGCAAAAGAAGAGCAAGAGCAGAGAAGGTGATGTATCGATTTCCCCTCCTCCTCGTCCATGCAGCCACGGCAGAAGTCATTGGAGGGTAGCCCTAGTCTGGCGGCGTGTTTTCCAATGATGCAATGGAAAAGAGTAGGTCTCTGGTTCGGCCTAGGTTTAACCTAGGCCAGATTTGTCTAGTGATAAAGCTGTTGTCACTTTCAATTCATTGGAGGTTAGTCGCCTCTATGGTTCGAAGATTTATCATGTGCTTTTCCGTACTTAATGGTATTTCTAGGTACCCGAGGGTAGGAAGACTGAGTGTGCTTGACCCTAACTTTGCGAGTTCGTCGGCCGCGCAGTTTCCTGGAATATCCCTATGCCCGGGAACCCACAGTACTTTAATGTTGAACTGTCATCTCGTCTAGAGATAGGCGGCAGCTAGTGGATGTTTTTGATTTCTGAGTTACCGCGGCGAGGGATTTGATCTCAGATTGTCTGTCTGTGCGAATAATAATATCCCTAGCGGATATTACATTGATCCTGAGCCATGCAAGGGCCTCCGTTAACGATGTTAATTCTGCTTGATGCACACTACAGTGATTTGGGAGTCTTAAAAACTAGTTGAGGTCAAGTTACTTGGAGAAGACTCCACTACCTACACCCGTCTCCATCTTGGAGCCATCGGTATAGAGTGAGTCCTTCGGTATTAATTTCGCTTCAGCCCATTCCTCTCTGGATGGAAGGGCAACTTCGAAGTTCCGAGTGAACACTTTCTGCGGGATGATGTAGTCGGTGTCCATGGATATTTCGAAGTGATTGAGAATGCTAGTATGGCCCTTATGTGGTGTGGGCCATTTCCCTATATCCCTAAGCCGTAGGGCCGCGCAGACAGCAACTTGCTTGCTGAAGAGGTCCAACAGTGGAAGATGTAATATGATATGTAAGGCTTCCGTGGGGGTTGTTTTGATCTCTCCGCTTATATACTATAACCTGGCCTATCTTTGTACTTTCCCCAGAAGGGTTCGATAGACTGCCTTGTCCAGAGCATTCCACCAGACTACGAAGCCATCAGAAAGATGGACCTTATGACTGCTGTTTAGAGCCAGTGCATAACGCTTGGTTGGAAACCCCACTTCTTGTCCACCACTCTATTGCAACTGTTGGGTTTCCAATTCAGCCTCCTGTAAAGGATTAGCCTGATTTTTGATTAATTATTGGGTTCCACCCAGCCTCGGTGGGTTGAAGGGCGGAATTATATATTTATTAGTAAACTGTACTAGGTCGGTCTTCTTAGGATTTACCCCAAGTCCACAGCACTGCGTCCAGGTTTCTACTGTATGTAATGCACCCTGCGTTAGGTCGCTTGGTGCTGGGAAATTTTCCTGTGGCGGCAATAGCAATGTCATCTGCATAGGCGGCCACAGTGTACCCTTCCTGTTCTAGCAACAGTAGTAGTTCGTTGATCACCACGTTCCAGAGGAGAGGGGAGAGTTCTCCACCCTGTGATGTACCTCTGCTGACCACTCTAGTTGAGACGTCACCAGCGAAGTTAGCTTTGACGACTCTTTGCGTGAGCAGTTGTCGTACCAGTTCTTTCACTGATCCCGTAACACCCAGATCAGACAGCGGTTTGGTGACGGCCCGTGGTTCAACATTGTTAAAGGCGCCCTCAATATCGAGAAAGGCTGACCAGTGAGTGGAGTGTTGTTTCCACTGATGTTGTTGTAGGCATGTTGTTTATCCGACAGCCTTCCTGAGATACAGCTGTACCTAGAGCTCTAGAGTTTTCAATAGAAAAGAACTAAGACTAATAGGCCTCAGGTCATTTGCATACGTGTGGGAACTTTTGCCGCAGGGATGGCTGTAAGGGCCCATTCGTTTTGGTTAGCAAAAATAACCTTAGAACTGCACACACAGTGTATGAATTTAAAGTGACCATATACTGTGAGTGTTAAGACCTCATCAGTATGATCACTTCTCATTCACAACAGCTGTGTTGCACAATTTTTTTTCCCTATAGGAAAAAACTACAGACTTTGAGCTACAGACCTTCTGCTCAACGGTCGGCGATGTTTACCACTGGACCACGGCCACCCACATGTCTTCGTCTATCCAGGTATAAAACGATTTCGAGATACCGGCACAGTGAACAAAAAATACGGTGGTGGACATCGACCAACTGCAACATAAGCTGAGAACGTAAAGAAAGACAGAAATCCACATCGCAGGGGAAACGCAATGACAAACGAGTTAAGTGATGGTCTTACAGTCGCTCAGAAGACAACGTGGCCCAAACGTTTAAAGGGATTTAGGCAATGACTTGAATGCCTTGATGAGGAGGTGTTCACTGTCGAGCAGGAAACAAAAGAATTTGGTTATCTGTGTGCTAAGCTATGCTCTGCATTTAGTCGTCAAAAGCCAGTGTCTGTCAAGGCCTGCGTCGGAGTAGCCGAGACTGGACCCACTCCACTAGTTTTGGTAGACTTCAGTTGAAATCCTCGATAGACAGGAGTAGCCTGACATAGGAACTAAATAGGTCTCGTATTCTAGGAGAAGGTAGGTACCGCGGCATGCTCAGAAGACAAATTTTCCAAGACGCAAACCGCCTCCCCGAAGGTGTCGACCTGAGATGAGACCGAAATTTGTTGGTGTCCTTTTCGGATTCAACTTATGATTCACAGCAACTTATGTTTTTTCGCTTAAGGACTGAATATACTTCCGTTCCCGGTTCATAAAATGCTGTACGAATATTAACGGAGACACAAAAAATCTGCCAAATTCAGCTACATGATAATTAGCTACACAACTGCCTACCTACACACAAGACAAATATGGTAATTCAGTCAGCATCTCAACCGCGATTTTCAGTAGTCATCGCTTCCCAGTTTGATTTCCGACCAAGCACATCAGGGATTTAGGTTAAAATCCCTTTAAGGACCCAATTACCATCGACCCTAATCTACCCTTTTGACTTCCTCCATCCAACCACTTGGTTGTCAAGTAAACATTACATGCATATTTTGCATTTAACCGGAAGAGGACTCACCAGAAATTTCTACACATCCTAATTCGCTTAATTACACCGTCAACCACAACATATCCGACGTACCATACCATATCTCAACTGGTTCCCCCCGTGTTTGACTTCAGCGCGGTTTAATCGATTAACCTGCTGCCTGCCATTGTCAAAATCAATCATCCGATTCATCGAATTCACCACCCATCGTACACAATTGTTATGCGACTACGCCTCAAGCCTACTACAACTTATATCCCTTCGCACGAAGGTAAGGTAAGGTAAATCCTTCTTGCCTCCCGTCAATAATTTGATTAATACGAACATGTCATGCTGCCGGAAAGGTGTTTCACACAAAATCCGTCAAACTTTTCCACGTTTTCAATTTAAACTTTAGCCAAGGGTAAGGGAGGGCTTTTGTTACAAAACCATGGATATACCACCTTATAAGGACGAGCTAAAAGATTTTTGTTGAGCTCTTGTGACGGACGAGGTGGTACGCTCCGAGGCATGGTTTCAAAATTTCATCAATCGAACTTCATAGCATATGGATGAGCGTCAACGCCCCTGGACGTAGGGGGGAGTGGAGAAAAAGGATATTTGCATTCCATACCATCTCGTTGTGATGTGATGTGCGGCTGCAAGGTGTTGCATATCACTACTCTCGAGACATCAAGTGTTGTGTGAATATTTTAGCTTTTACAGTGCTTTGCTCTCTGCCATTCGTACGTCATCTTTGTTTTCTTGTTTCTCAAGAACCGGGAAGCGAACGAATCTCATCTTAGGAGATGAGATGTTAACCATTTTTTTTTTCGCCTCCAACTTTTGGTTTTTTGCTGTTTATTTTTGTATTTCCAGTTGAGTTTTCTTTAGGTTTTCCTCTCTTTCTTTGGTTTTCCTGTTGTTTAAGGCTTTTATGTGCATTTCATGTGCTCAACGAGAGTGTGTGTAGGCTCTTATGCAAAAATCCATTCTGCCATATGGCGTACAGTGAACTTTAGTCGCTTGAAGCTGTTGCTGCTCACCGGCTTGGGGGCTCGGGGTCCATGGTTCATGTAAAATTCATGAAAAAAAACTTTCCGAGTGCAAGGGGTTTTTACTTATGCTAAAAGTATTCGCAGAAGATCCTTTCAATAAGGATGTGACACTGTCAAAATTTAATGGAAAATACTACGTGTATGCAGATGCAAAAATATCAACAGCATTAATGGCCCATTCACTCAATTCGAGTCAGCGCTCACTCAAAACGAAGCGCAACTAAACAAAGGGGAAAACCCAAGGACTATGCAGAACCCATAAAATCTACATCTCCGATCCAATTTTCATCTTTCTGATCACCGCACGTTATCCCAGATAGTTTTCTCTTCGAACCTTGACGAATTTAAGACCGCCCGGTTTCTCGAGCATCCACCGACAGTGCACACAATCCTTGTAGTGTCCTCGACGAGTTTCCCCGCTTGTGAAAACATTGAAAACTTTCTCAAACGCAAATGTTAATAATTCAACAACTTTACGTTTGATGTTCCCAGTTCCACAGCTGCTTGTTCATAAAGTTGTTGTGCCACCGATGCACAACATTTCGGCCAAATAAAATTCTTCTTCTCCTCAATTCACTCCTACTCCGGACGTTGAGTTTACCTTTTGGCAAGGCAATAATAAAAAAAAATCCCAAACTTATAAGCGCACAGATGTAGAGTCTAAAATCTTACGGATATCATTCGGAATGCAATCTCCCCGCAAGCCATGCATATGACCAAAGTAGTTGGTGGCGGAGAAGTTTAAGCAATACCGCACCTGTCGTCCTGTCTCCTGTCTCGTCTTGGTGCACATTTTAATTCCATTCCATCCGTCTGTCTAATAGCTGACTTTCTGATATCCTCATACTAGTGCGGATACAAAAAAAAAAAAAAAAGAGAAATAAATACCAACTGTACAGGACGACTACACAGACTACAGAAAACCAAAAGCCATCCTCGAGGCATTTTAATTTAAAGCCACCCTACCCTCTCTTAGCAACAATCGGCTGTGACCGAACGGATATGAATTTAGTGGGTTTCCTATAGTCGAGGACATATCCTTCGCCCCCTCTCTCTCTCCTCCCTTCTTTTACGCAGGATTTAAATTCAAGCACATCTCACACACAATCTCTCAGAAGCACACTTCACTTCTACAAAACTTAACTGGTAGATGAGATACTTACCACTGTAATGGGATAGAATGGATTTATTATGGTAAACAGCAGTATATGATTGGGCCGTGTGGTTTCGGGCCTCTTTCTTCGTAGATCATCGTTGGATTTGTTCAAAACATTCTGTTGCTGTTGGCTCTGTTGCTGCTGTTGTGCCTGTGAATAATTAAAAGAAAAAAAGAATAAAACGAACATGAGTTAAACGGATGAAAAGTTTCGTCGAGTAATGAAAATTTTAATTATAATAAGTGGGTAATCAGAATTAACGTTCATTTTGTTGGTTGCCCTGTTAAATGTGATTTTTTTATTTTTCTGGTTTAAATAGGACATTCTGTTTGACAGGAAGTGATAAAAGCAAAAAGGACCTTATGCTAAATAAATGGATTTAGTTTCTCATTTGGTATCAGAAAATTAAGAAATCTTCAAAGTTGTGGCCCTAAATGACAACCTTGAGGGATGCCACATTAGAAGAAAATGCACTAGACGTGGAGGAATGATAAAAGTAAGGCATTTCGAAGCCTTAGAAATGCAAATTTGAGGAAAAAAGACGAGCCCACCTCATGTTCTGTAACATAAGGTGAGACTAACAAGGCGAGTGATTCTGGTGCCCAACAGCTCTAAAAGATTTTCGAAAAATTAATGCGTCAAGATAGCCAGTGACGTCTATGGTAGTAAGCTTTTAAACTGTTAGGACTACTACATAGAGTACATTAATTTATGTACCTTCGGAAAGTCATGTTGAAATACCAATACCAATGCAAGTATGTATATCCTCTTGAAAAATAAGCATCACCAACTGGCCATAAGCTTGCAAATCAAACGTGATTCAGTGATCGCAATTTATGTAAAAAAACCGAGTTCGGCGATAGTTTGCGAGTTTCAGCATCCAAACATGAACCGTATCTTCGTTTATCGAGGTATAAAACGATGGTGAACGTCGACCCAATGCATCATAACCTGAAAAAGTCGAGAGGCAAATTGGATCAGCCGCAAGCTGATGGTCTTACAGTCGCTCAGAAACCAACGTGGCCCAAAAGTTCAGAGGGGTTGACGCAACGACTTGAATGCGTTGATTAGGGGTTGTTCACGGTTGAGCAGTTACATGTGTGCTAAGTTGTCTGTCAAGGCTTGCATCGGAGTAGCCTAGACTGGACACACTCCACACATTTTGGTAGACTTCAATTGAAATACTCGATAGACAGGAGTAGCCTGGCATAGAAACTAAAGAGGTATCGTATTCCAGGAGAAAACGAACTTCTAAGGTACCCCCGCATTCTCAGAAGACAAATTTCCAAGACAAAAACCGTCTCCCCGAAGGTGTCGACCTGAGATGTGACCGATACTTGCTGGCGTCATTTTTGGATTCAACTTATGATTCGCAGCAAGTTATGTTTTTTCGCTTAATAGACTGAATATACTTCCGTTCACGGTTCATAAAATGCTGTACGAGTATTAACGGAGATCTAAGTTTTGATAGATATGGCAGGTCGAACGCTCAGCCGGTGGCGTCTATGTTAAGTCTTCAACCTGCAGAAAACTCAATTAAAAATATTAAGATCCTTAAAACTAGGATACGGACAATAGGATATGGAACCGTTAACAACGGGTTCCTCAATAACGTAAATTCTTCAATTTTTAATTTGATGGTGAGCTAAGCTAGAGAATCAGCCTGCAGTAGAAGTGGACTGCGAAGTCCAGGTTGCGGGCAGAAGTAATTCGTTGCTTGATGTGCACAGACAAGCAGGCTACAAATTGGTGGCAGCCTTTTTGACGATCAGAAGAGTGCCTGTGGCTTACGTCCCTTCTAAAAAGGAAGAACAACATTGGGACACATTCCAAGAAGTTACGGCAGACATCCTTGTCGAGGACAGCCTCCGCGGTCTAATGGCGACCGCGGACTTCGTTTAAAAGACGACATTTCAGACTTGCGTAGAAAAAAGATATATTTAGCTGAAAATGGGAAAAATATCTGACGAAAAACGCTATGTGATGCTTTTTTACTTAAAAAAAAAAAACAGTGGTAAAAACGCTACCAAAAAAAAAGCCGAACATTTTGTGGAGTGTACAGAAACGAATAACAGCTTTATCGTGGACACCTGCCTTTACGGCTTAATTCCACGGTGGGCCTACCCACAATCGGGACCAAGACAAGCATTGGTCATTGCCCCAAAAGTAGTAACCTACTGATGGTTCAATTAGTGAACATGTTGTGACATGAACACCGTCCTTGATGGAGACCGAGGCCTACCAACACCTCTTGTATCTGACGCATCTGATAAGTCGAACGTCAGACACCGACACCACTTGCATCTGGCGCAAAACAAAACCCTCGCCAGATACCAGTTGTTCCCGCATTTGGGATAACCACAGCCCCCACGAATCCTACCTCATCCGACAGGGCCGGAACATCCGGCGAATGACTTACTACTAAAAAGTAACCGTATGTTCCGGGGGCACCCCTGTCCCCGTGATACCAATTTATTCAAAGCCATTGGTATTTACTTCGCAACCGAGGTCACTTACAGATAAGCTTCCACAAAAGCTCGAGCCTGTCCACTCACCTCCTTTCAATTTTGAGTATGCTTGGATTTCAGCACACTCCGACCGGAATCTTATCCACTTTTTATAACTTATCGGCGTGTGGAGTGTACAGTAAGAAATACTGTGAGGGAACGCCGGACCCAAAAATGTTTTGTTTGATTATCTTCCGGAAATTTCGATGTTAAAGGCACACCTCGCTCTGGTCGGCCAATAGCTGTAAAATTTGATGGAATTTTGCAACAGGTAGAGCGGGAGCAACTTGTAAGGAGACAGCGGAGGCCTTACATGGGCCACATGACTGTTTGGAATCATCTAAAAAGAGCAGGCTACTCAAAGAAGCCCAATGTTTGAATTGAGTGAAGTACTACGAGCGATGAAAGACGGCTGATGACCCTTCACAAATGACTTCAATGTCTAGATTGACGGCAAACAAAGTGTATGGTGAGATTGGTGGGTAACTGTCCAAATGGCAAAATGTTCAATTCGGTAATCTACTGGCACGACAATTGAACAAAGAAAGAAAGAGCGAGCAACAGAAAAGGAGCTGTGTTCCATCACGAAAATATCAGGCCACACACATCTTTGTTATATCGAAACCAACTAATGGAACTTGGTTGGGAAGTTTCGGTCTCTGCAAAACTCTCTTGACAGTAAAAAATTGGCGGGCCGAACAGACGCCGAAAATTAATTGGTCATGGGTTTCCAGGACAGTGGCTTTGGTGTATAGTATAATCAAATGCGCATTAGGTCAGCATTTTTTGTCAATTAAATCCTGCCCACGTAAGACATTTCTACAAGCTCTACTCAGCGTAAGAAATTATCCGTTGTTCTAAAGTTTTCCAAATTCAAATCCTGAATTGGCCAAACAGGGTGTTAAGCATTGTATGAAAACAGTAAATAATATTAACGAAATTAAAAAAGAACCTTTGTAAACACAATTTAATAATTAACTAAATAAGAGTTTCATCGATTTAACTCAATCAGAGCATAACCAGGTAAAATCGGGTGCTCAACTTGGTATGAAAAAATTTGTTTTAATTTTTCTTAAGCTCATTATTACCACAAAATGAAAACGAACTGTTGTCGAGAATGAAACTTATACGTATATTAGCCGCTGCGAGTGAATGTGTGGAGAAAACACTCAAGTTAAGCCGGAAGAAAAGTATTCGTTCAAACTACAAAAAAGCGCTCAGCATGCCCGTTTAGATCGGGTATTCTTTTTTAATAAGATCCCACGAGGAAAGAAGCCAATTATTACGACAAACAGGCATCATTCGGTTTTAAACTGCAGAAAACACTCAATAGACGCTGTTACACTCCAAATCACTTTCCATCGCACACTGTTTGTTGTGAGTGAGTCTAATTTGCTGGAGCATAAAAAACGCCCACAGATGGCAATTATAAAAATAAATCACTCCCCTCCTCCTCATTTTAATGCGCAACAAAAATCAGTGTGAAAAAATAAAAAATAAAAACACTCAAATGCCCAATCTGCCACGAGCGGCTATTCACGCCGCTCCAGCTGCTCTCACTCACTTTACAGCCAGAAGCAATGGGGTTGTTAAGGTTCAAAACTTTTAGCGTCATTTTTGGCACCGACTTGACTTAATGGGCGTGATGAGACTGTTTCTTTTCCTAAAGTAGCGTGTAGTAGTACAAGCGACCAACTGTAGTACTGTCGCTGTTATTGTAAATTCGCTGACTTGCGGTTAGGATAGAGTCGTTTTGAAATTTGTCTTAAAAACTAGTTTTCTCTGAAACCATAGTAGAACAAATAAAAACAAATAAATCCGAAGAAAAATACAAATACCAGTTGGAGTGTAGTCAACGTCGGAAGCACGACTCGAGTGGCATTGAGTGTGAAAATGAGCTCCAAACTGCCCGACGGTAATTAACAATTATGTCACATTAAGAAAGATAATTTCGAGAGCTGCCGGTGGCAAACTACTGCGTACTTAGTGATAGTAAACAGAGGAGACAATGTCGTGGGAAAGAAGTCACATACATGTAGCTGTGCTGGAAACGACCTTGAGCGGCTGCAGCTCGTGACATAGTTAGCCACCACAAACGACGTACGGCAATTGTCCACTCATTCACCTTCACACCTCCCAATGGCAGTTTTATAATTATGTTCTCAGCCTAATTATCGGCCCATCACGTCCATCAACACTGTCACAAGACCGATGCGAAAACAACTGACCAAACCGTGCTGAGCGTGTTCTTTGCTCACATTGCACAATAGCCCGCCATCCATCATTTGGCGGCCAAAGTACCACAAACAGCTCGCGTACCGCACACATCACTTTGACAATTTCAGAACAAAAGTAATTTTAATTGCAATTCATGTTGAACACAATTCGGATGCAAAACAACGGTTTTAATTATCATCTGTCGTTGTCCCCTCGCGAGGAATTGCAATCTTAAACCGTTTCGCTTGCACACCTCTGCGGTATTTAGATCTCATTTGACTCAGACTATAGGTATCTATCTATTTTTTTCATTCGATGTATCTGTGAAATTGCGCCCAGCGCAATCGTATACAGTTCATTAGTTGAGTTTAATTTATTAATTATCGGCGCAAATTTTCTTCAGCTCCATTCAGAGAATAATTACCGCCGACAGTGATGGGGGGATAGGAGGTTGCATGACACTGTGTGCCGCATCGTTTGTCATTCGAAATCCCTCTATGCCCCCGGGGAGATTATATTGCTCCGGTCCATCGGTTTCGTCTGCTGATAGTAGGCGCTTGCTTGTGGGATAGGCAGACACACGCGAGCCAAAACAACGGCCAAAAAAAAATTAACTTGTCACCGGGGTCCAATTATTTCAAGAACCGGATGTGGAACGAGAGGAACTGCAACAACATCACGGACTGTTTGAGGAATTTTGATTGAATGCATGGGGGCAAGGCTGTTGTAATGATGTGATTTGTACAGTTGACAGTACGTATGCCTCGAAGGATTAGGGGTGAACCAATTGAGATTCTTGTACGACGTAATACGAGTTTGGCACAGATTTGTCTATTGTCTAGCACCGTGTTAATTAGCGTGCAACAGGCTTCTATGCTAGGTTATAAAGTTATAATGAATGAAACCCAAAAACGCAATCGTAGATACAGAAGGGAATGAAAATAGCAAACGCCACAAGGTGCCAGCATACAAGCTGTTGTGAAACCTTATCTGCTCTTGATTGTTTTGTACACAGATAGACGGTCTTTATACCGATCGTTGTCTCTGAAGTTGACGCGAGAGATGAGTAACAAGGTACTGGAATCCGATGACACTCAATTGTGTCGTGTGGGATGTCATTACTCTGGTGAGTAAACCTTGACAATGTGTTACGGGCTTGATATGTGTACAAATTGCTGTGCGAGAGGAGTTATTTGATTTTTGTTTTTTTTTCTTGATAAGTGGGTCAACAGCGTACAAGCTTCGACGAACTGTGGGAGATAAGGAAGTGTGTTCATAATGTAAACATTAACTCGTGCTTTATTTGGGTTGTTTGTCGTTTGTTTTTCTTTATTTATGGCATTTGTCGGTAAAAATTTTGATTCACACACTTTTGTAATTTTTTCGTTTAAAGTTGAACACCCTGTTGTGCACATAATGAACTGTATTCGGAAAATTGTTGAATGTTGTTCAACCATTGATCAAGTTGAACGCTTTGACATAGTCTTCACTCCAATAGTCGGATTTTTAAATTTCTTTCCATACAATGTTCAACACCCCATATGACGGAATTATGATTTTAAAACCAAAAGCTATAAAAGCAAAAATGTATGAAAATGTATGATTTCTTTTGCGCTACAGTTTATGGTGAACCTGGGCCTCTCTAACTGGCACGGTCTTACGCCAGCAATCTTTAATGCCGCACGCCTAGTTGGTGGAGGGTCGTCTCTCAGGGTTGGATTCAAAGACCATCCGAGCCGGAGCTGTGATTTCCATGCGATCTACATGACCTAGCCTACTAAGGCGTTGAATCCGCAGACGCCGTGCTACGTTCATGTCGCTGTACAGTCCGAACAATTCACTATTAAGTGTTCTCCTCAACTCCCCATTTATACAGATCAGACCGAAAATAAACCACCTAGGGCTTCCTCGTCCCCTTTCGATAAGGTCTACATATGTCTCTCTGCTAAACGCAGCAAAATCGGCAACCACAGGTCGATAAAAAGAGCTACAGTAGTGTAGCTGGGAGGATCCGACTCGGCATCGTCCCTAAGGACTTAGGAACGAATCCCCTTACAACAGCGCAGATGGCAGCCGTTAAGGAGGCTGTAGTCGACACCTCCATCGAGCTGCTGGGTAAGGCACGCAAACCTCGCTTCAGGGGATCGACCTACAAGTCGGGGTGGTTATACTTTATGAGTGACAACCCAGCTACGGCTGATTGGATGAAAACCAATTTTAGGGCAAAAACTCACTTGATATTATGCTTGTGGAAGAGGAAGCTTTCCCGAAGCCACATATCGTACGGGGCTTCTTCCCACAAAGCACCGGCTTACCCATCACGATGGTATTAGCCATACTGGACTCTCAAAATGACGGCTCACACGCACAGAACTGGAGAGCCATGCAGAGCACGTCAAATAAGGAGAAAAACTTCCTGCACTTAGTTCTGGCAGTCAGCGACAAGTCTCTGGTTCGACTATAGATTTGAATTCATAAAGACGATTATCAAAGGTAGGTGAAAACATCCTTGGATGTAGTACCAATCGCTGTAGGAACACCTACAACCAGCAGTATGGTGGGTGCACCTACTGGCGTAATAGGAAAACCTACAACCAGTAGTATGGTGGTTGCACATATTGCTGTAGTAGACACGCCCAGATGTGACGAGTCAAAACCCGCTGCCACATCTGGGCCGGCGACCACTAAGGGTCGCCCAAATAAAAGAAACAAACGTCCCCTAACCAAACAAGGGGAATCCTCGAAGGGAAGTAGATCAGAGGATCACTCCCATCGGGCCGGAAACTTCAGGCGTGGAAACAACAAGCCATACAGAACGAAGGATCCGGCCTACCGTCGCAAATAATGGGTGCGTGTACTTCAGGGCAACCTGCACCATGCCAAAGGTGCCTCGGACACCTTTAGCCTGCGACTGTACGACAGGATTAGCATTGGGCTAAACCAAGAACCATGGGTCCATAAAGGTAAGATTATGGGCCTGCAAAACAGGTCGCGTAAAATAATTCACTCTTTAGGAGGTTTCTCTCCTAGGGCCGCCTGTGTGATCGGCACTAATTTAAATGTTCTCCCCATTCTAGAATTCATCACAAGGGACACTGTGGTCTGAGATATCATCTAAACAAAATTAGCCTCTCGTCCGAAACTGAGTGTCGGCTCTGTCTCGAGGACGAAGAGACGGCGGAATACATACTATGTGAGTGTGCTGCTCTCTGCCATCTTAGGAAGCGTATCCTTCTCAGTGAAGTTATGACTCCTGAGGGGATCACCTTGGCTCCTCGGCTAATCGGCTAGCGGGCGTAACAAATCTGCAAAGGCCACAGTGCCGTATTGCTAATGGTAGCACTAGCCCCACATATAAAAAAGGTGAAGTATCATGATGAGCGCTGCCATTAGGGTGGACCTAAGGGCCCCGGTGATGCATATACGTGCTAGCCATGTTGTCTTATCCAGCGCAGTCCACCAGACTATAACTCCATACATTAGCATGAGTCTAACGACCGTAATGTAGATATTACCCCTAAGGGCTTTCTTGCATGTGTAGAGAGCTATAGTTGCTTTTTTTGCTCTCTCGATTGTGTTCTTCTTCCAGGTTAATTTCCTGTCTAGTACAATGCCAAGGTATTTGGCACTGGAGGAATAGGTGCCAAGCAAAGTGAATAGCACAAGCTCCTTCTTTTGGGGATTTACCCTGAGTCCATTTGCAAAGTATGGAGATTGCCGTTTGCATACGTTCATTCAGTATTTGCCAGAGATCCAAATGGCAACAACATCAGCGTAGGCAATAACGTCCAGGCCTTCTTTCTCCTTATAGAAGACGGGGACCTCCGCAAGTTGTTCGGCTTAACGTGGTCTGTTGAGGGACCTAACACACAAAGCCGAATATCATTCTTCTTATTGTTGTATGTATGATGACTGGACGAACAAATTAGTTTTCGAATATCTTGTCGAATATCCTGCTTCTCTCTCGATTTCCCACGTGGCACTCAAATTGATGAGGAAACCTCCAACTAATTAAACAATCCTTCTATCAACACTGGCATAAATCAACCGCGCTAAGGATGAAAACTCTATTTGCCTTCGCAAGTGCCCGCGGAAAAAGCAATTCCCTAACTCCCAGTTCATCCCCAGCAGTCATCTGCCTCTGACTTGCCTCCAAAACCTTAGCTTCACTCCAATCAGGAAAAAAAAATCAAAAGTAAACGAAAACCTGTTGCAAAATTTAAATAAATGTAAATACGACCAATTCCAATTCAAGATACACACACTCCAATGCCCCCCATCATCCTGTTCTTAATAGAAATACGAGAACGTAAGTAAACAAACTTTGTTATTGCACTACCCCCATGGAAAGCACATACGTATCATCGCCTTCAATTCTTCCCTTAACAATGGACGAATGTGTTTTCAAATTGATTTTTGTTTTTTTTAGAAAAACAATGCCAGAACGGATGTATGGATATGATGAGTACCAGTGGAAAACAAAAGAACGACTTCAAAAGAGCGAAAGTGATTTTTCATTACGAAACTCGTTGCCCAAAATCATAAATCACGGTAAGGTGGTGGAGCGTCTTACCCAAAGATTATGAATGAAAACGCGAGGAAAATATTGAAAACGTTCGACATAGTGAAGAGATGAGATGGATGAGTCCGCTGACCGGGACATAAGTGGGTTTTAATGGATGATTAGTTGAGAGATAGTGGATTTAGAAAGGTAGATACTATTAATTATACTTAGTACAAGTCGTACCTACATATGTCCATAGATATGTTAAGTGCTTGAGAGTCAGTAGCTGACGCACAAGGTCGACGCTTTGAGAACGAATTGCTAATTAATTGCTTTTGCTACGTGTACAAATATACAATGAGTATCTGGCGATATGTACAAGCGGCATAACGATGTCTCGACCGTGATGGAGACCGATAGTAGCGGCGCTATTTGAATACAATGACAAGTGAATGTAGGTACGGCGGAAAGGTGAAATGTTACGGCGGCCGGCGTTCCGACCGAGATGTGACAGTGAAATAGAAAAATGTTCGTGCCGACGCTCGTGAATAATAGAAAAGGTCAGAAAATGACAATGATTTATAGAGGACGGCAGTGCACACACAGACATCTAGATACTTAGGGGCTTTGGGATTTCGAAGAAAACTATCTGATCGAATTTTAGTTGACGACTCAACAGACCTAAAATAAGTAATTGAAAAAGCTTGAAAAGGGCAGGAGGTAATAAAAAAATCGTCGCATTAGCAGCAGTTATCGGTTCCTACCAGGCATTACGGGCATTTTCAACAACAATTTAATTGAAATTTCTTGCCACGTGGAACATTGTTTTATATAAGCAAAAGTACCAACCCTACTCCCACAAAAAAAGAGATCTGAAGGCTTTTCCTTGCTAACAAAAACGAATGGGCCCTTACAGCCATCCCTGCGGAAAAAGCTCCCACACGTATGCAAATGACTTGAGGCCTATTAGTCTTACTTCTTTTCTATTAAAAGCTTTAGAGAAGATTTAAGACGCACACATTCGCTACAGCTGTACCTCATGAAGGCTGTCGGATAACCAGCATGCCTACAAAAAAGGCAAATCGTTAAAAACAGCACTCCACTCACTGGTCAGCAAAATAGAAAGGCATCTGGAACGTAAGGAATTGAGGGCGCCTTTAACAATGTTGAACCATGGGCCGTCAGCCAAGCGCTGCTGATCTGGGTGTTATGGGATCAGTGATAGAACTGGTACGTCAAGGCCAACTTCGCTGGTTCCGCCTCAACTAGAATGGTCAGCGGAGGTACACCACAGGGTGCAGTGCTATCCCCTATCCTCTGGAACATGGTGGTCAATGAACTACTACCGTTGCTAGAACAGAAAGGGTACGCTCTGATCGCCTATGCTGAGACATTGCTATTGCCGCCAGAGGAAAATTTCACAGCACCTTAAGCAACCTAATGTAGGATGCATTACATACAGTAGAAACCTGGACGCAGTACTGTGGACTTAGGATTATCCTAAGAAGACCGACCTAGTACTGTTTACAAATAAATATAAGATTCCGCCCTTTAACCCACCGAGGCTGGGTGGAACCCAACTAATAAATCAAAAATCAGGCTAAATACCTCAACCTAGTCCTTGACAGGAGGCTGAATTGGAAACCCAACATTCTTGATCGCGTCAAGAAAGCAACCACTGCCCTCTAGAGTTGCAATAAAGTAGTGGGCAAGAAGTAGGGTTTCCAAACAAGCATTATGCACTGGCTCTATACAGGAGTCATAAGGCCCATCCTCCTGTTTGGCATCGTAGTTTGGTGGACTGCTCTGGACAAGGCAGTCTATCGAAACCTTCTTGGGAAAATACAAAGATCGGCCAGTTTATATAAAAGTGGAGCGATCAAATCAACCCCCACGGAGGCCCTAGATATCCTATGACATCTTCCACCGTTGGGCCTCTTCAATAAGCCAGTTGCTACCTGCGCGGCCCTACGGATTAGGGGCATGACCCACATCACATAAAGGGCAGACTAGCATTCTTAATCACTTCGAAGTACCCATGGACACAGACTAAATCACCCCGCAGATCTAGGGAGGAATGACCTGAAGGGAAAGTCATACCAAAGACTCAATTTCCATCTATACTAATGGCTCTAAGATGGAGGCGAGTCGGGTGTAGGTAGTGGAGTCTTCTGCAAGGAGCTTAACCTCAACCTATCATTCACACTCCCAAGTCACTGCAGAGTGTATCAAACAGATATAGCAGCGATAACGAAGGCCCTTGCATGGCTCAGGATCAATATAATATCCGCTATTATCATTTGCACGGACAGTCAATCTGCGATCAAATTCCTGGGCGCGGTAACCCACAAAACAAAGACATCTCTTAACTGCCGCCTATCTATAGACGATATGGCTGAACAGTTCAACATTAAAGTGTGCTCCTCTCTTCTCTTCCGCTCATAGATTTCGGGAGCAGCTCTCATCCGTCGTTGCAGCTTGGCTTTATAGGCCTCTTGTTTTGCTGCATGGACTTGTTCGCATTGTTCATCGAACCAGGGGTTTCTAGGTGGTGGCGGTTTGGAACCCAGCACCTCTGAGGCAGCATCTCTGACGGCGCTCTGGCAATGCGCTCATTCCTGCTCTTTTGTTTGCGCTGCTGTGGGCGGATTTTGAGAGAGCTTGAAGAAGTCACGATCGGCATAGATTCTGGCGGTCTCTTTCGATTGTAGGTTTCCGACGTCAAACTTACGTTGTCCTACTCGACTCATTAGCATTCTTGATATCCTCATTCGTACCTTGGCTACAACAAGGTAGTGGTCCGAGTCGATGTTGGCTACTCGGAAGGTTCGTACGTCGAGAATACTTGAGGGGTGTCTAGCGTCGATCGCAATGTGATCAATCTGGTTGGTGGTCGATTGATCAGGAGACCGCCAGGTACCCTTGTGGATGTCGAAATGGGGGAATCGTGTGCTTGCTACAGGTGGTTGCGCCCCGTTAGATTTGCCTAAAACCGTCGATTTGCCTAAAACCGTTGTCAGATGTGGTGTTATGGAGGCCATGCTTTCCTACATATGATCGATCTAAATATGTCTTCTCTGCCTAGCTTTGCTCTGTTTGCTCGATCCCTCAAAGCAATAAGTAGTAGCGGATGTATGGTTCTGTCTACGGGAAAACCGACATATTGGCATACTGAGTAAAAGAATTTAATTTAATAAACTTTTCTGATCATTCGGCTGTTCTTCTTACGTTAAGTGATAAAATTGTCCATAAACAAGGCAGACCTACATTGAGAAAGTTTTAAAAATACTCTAAATGACAGAATTGTCCTAGCCGCGGCTCTATGCATTACCAAACAACTGGAAAAAAGTTGAACAATTTGTTGTGGATATTTAGCAACCAGCGATTCCAAAACCCGGAAAACCAACAAGTGAGGCTTCAAATTATAGGCCAATTTCCCTACTACTCGCTAAATTACTAAATGATATTATTTATCGAAGAAACCTTTCTCCGAACCACCAATTTGGATTCAGGAGGCTTAATTTAACTATAGACCAAGTTCACAGTATAACTGATATTTTCGAAAAGACATTAGAGGAGAAAAAAGTTTGCTCTGCGGTATTTCTTGACAAAGTTTGACATGAAGGACTGAACTACAAGTTAAGACTTCTTCTACCAAAACAATTTGCTACTTTTCCGGAATCATACATAGAGGTAAGGTTATTTTGAATAAAACAAGAAGACTCGTACTCAGAGCTTATGTAAGTCAATGCCGGTGTTCCACAAGGCAGCGTCCTAGGTCCTAATCTCAGTCTATAGTTAAGAGTGATCTCCCAAAACTCCATCCCGCGAGAGTAGTGAATGAAGATCTACGACCCAAACCATCTGCACTCCGCCCAGGTTGTGTGACCCTCGAACCAATGCGAACAATAAAAAAAAAAAAATGGTGTAATGGAATCCACTCGACAACGGTCCTGAGTGGATTAAATTGCACTGATGTCCCTTGTGCCTCTTAGATATACTTACAAGCATTACTTTCTATCTTTGGACGCCGATAGGCAGAACTTTTATAAAAGAGAACAAAGTAGGTTAGGTTAGAACAAAATTGCTAATTGGTCCAGGAAACTACTCTGTAACACCAGCCGCGATGTGTCTTTCGTGATTTTCGCCTTCCATAAAAAAAAGAATATATTGGCTTTGGTTGGAGGTATAGCAACATCGCCAAAGTAAAAATCCTTGAGTTTCGATGCCTTTGAAAAATTTCAAGTCTCTGAAGCTTTTGAAATCCCCGAAGTCCTTACAGTCGTTAAAAACCACGAAGCCATTGAATTCATCTGTCCATATGCATGAATGGAATTAGTTACGTAAGCAGTGAGTTGAAGAGTACAATACCTGCTAGCGACTTCAGGGTCTACTGAGTATTGAGTTTGAAACAAATCTACACTAATTCTTCCTTTTAATCAGGGTCATATGGCTTCACTGATCGCTTTCGCAATTGATACAAAACCCCTTGCCAACGTTTTTTCTTCTTCGATTTACGTTAGTGTCTTACTATAAGTGGTTTTGACAGTCCTATCTGCCGCTACTACAAAAGATTACATATACTGAAGTCAAATTTCCTTTAACCCATAACGTTGCCCTATTTCATCTATTCATTGCAAATAATGCACCAAATCTGACATAAAAATAACAATAATCAGCAAATTCTGCAATCTACAACATAGTCCTTGACCTTATCATGCAGTTTTGTTGATAAGCCGATCAACGTTGTTGTCTGTAAACAAGACCTACGTAAAGTTACTAATTGATAAGAATAATCACTCTTCAGTTTCCCAAGAACAACGAACCTACTAATGTTTGAGATCACAAGACTCCCTATAAATACCCAGACATGCACTCCCACGGCATCAGTTTAGGTAAGTTATTCGATTAGTCAAAACTATTGAGTAAAATCACTTGCAAGTAAACCATGGCCATCTCATCAATCTCTTTCCTGACACTCTCCTGTCTAGTCTTTTTGGCTTTATACTCCACCGTCAACTGCGAGGAGTCAGGATCATTCCATAAGCCAACCAAAAACAGCGAAGAGCGTATTGTTGAACTCCAACACAAGCTGCTTAACGTTCAATCTCAGATTCTAGCACTGGAAGTGAAAATGAAAACCGAAGGCAATTCTGACGTTATCAAAGGACATCTATTGGCACTTGAAGAATCATTCCAACAACTTAAGGGGCAAATCGAAGCAGAACATCGTGAAAGTGCTGCTCATGATGCAAAATATGAGCATGCCTTAAACACCCTAATGGCACTCTACAATAAACTGGATGCAGAGTTGAAAGACATGAAGAATAAGGCAAACCCAAGCAAAGATCCTACCGAATGGGAACGCGTGGGTAATGTAGTCAAGTGCATCGCAACTGCTTCACCAATTCCATTCAGCATCTTCGGCAGCATTCCTTGCATATTTTCCGAGCTTTAGAAAGTGATCCTTTTTCCAATAAATATTGTTTCACTTCGAACAGCATAACATCAGTGTTTTCCTATTTTTGTATCGGTAATGGTCGTCAATGGACGCCGTGGTGCAGTGGTTAGTGTGTTGGACTCTGACGCGCGATGAGCGAGTTCGGATCCCGATAACACCAACGCCATCGAATGTTTATTTCGCGGCGTTTCTCCTCGGCGGGGTACTGGCAAAACCCCCCGTAGTATTTTTGCCGTGAAAAAGCTTCTCGACTCATGCCGTTCGGAATCGGCATTAAATTGTAGGTCCCTTTCACCTATGTGAAAAATAAATCACACACAACATGGGTGATTGAGAGAAGCTTGGCTCTGGTCCTTCATGGGCTGTAACGCCATCAAAGAAGAAGAAGAATGGTCGTCAAAGACGAAGCGATTCGGTGACATTCAGGTTCAGGTCTTTGTCGAAGAAGTCGGCACAGCCATTCAAAAGCCACAAACTTAGATGGCTAGCCATCAGGACTCTTCAAGGCTGGCGGCGATGTTCTAGTAGGGACCATGCACCAAATTATTTGTAGAATTTGAAAATATGATAGCATGTCCGAAGACTGGAATATCAGATCTATTTGCTCCAACTGCAAAAAAGGCTATCCTACCTCTTGCAAGAACTATAGATGTATATCCCTGCTCAATGTCGCATACAAGATCCTGCCCAGCGTATCGTGTGAACGTCTAAAGCTCTTTTGCACGTCCACAGCATGATGGACAAACGTTGGGCAATAAAACGGTAATCGTTAAACTTCAATACCTCAAAAAAACTAGCATGTCTCGGCATTACAGGCGCTTTGCCAACCTGCCGCAGCTCAAAAAGCACTGATTGGGCATACTCCACTGCAACTTTTTATTAAAAAGGTTGCATTACGCAGTGCTATCTTGGAAACAGCCCTACCACTTAGACCAATTGGGTCACATGTTCATCGTGCAATATCTTCCTGAGTTGGATATGATTACAGCTGTCGCGGACGCATTACCACATACCTTTACTTTTGACAGGAGAATTAAGATATTGATCCCGAACCGCACAGCTTAAGGAACCAACGAACCCATGTTCAACATCAAAAGCCTTAAGTAGTACACTGATAGCCCCAAGATGGTTTCTGGCATTGGTGCCGGCATTTTTGGACGAAATCGGAAAATCTCGAAGGCTCTAGGAATGTGTCCTAGTATCTTCCAAGCCGAATTATACGCCATCCTGACGTGCGTCAACCTAAAATTTGAGACTGGTATAAGAGGTGTACTCTCTGATAGTCAAGCGGCGCTCAAAGCGTTGGAAGATCCCGAAATAGTAGTCATCAAGAACTAGGTTATCGACCAACGTCGCAGCAAATATCCAGTGAAAGCCCAATCGTAAAAGCTTACTGGGTTCAGGGGCAAGGTTTGAAGCTGAAGAACGGTTGCCTCTACCGCAATTGGGAAAGTGAGAAAAGGGACCTCGAGAACACCACAAGGGACCAAGCGGAGGTCATCTTGGGTGGGTCACAAATTTTATTCGTAGGCGTGGACAATGAGCGAGTGCAAAGCAGTACAATTTTGGAGCACCATTCGGACGTATCGCCGTTGTCCTAGCAAGCCAATGGAAACAAATACGCGCTGGTGGTGATCGACTACTTCAGCAAATGGTCTGGTGTTTTGCATACCGAACCAAGAAGCCAAAACGATTTTGGATGCATACGTGAATTACTGGGTTGCGCGTTATGGAGTACCGCTGGAACTGCACTCAGACCAAAGAAGGAACTTCGAGTCGTCATTGGTCAAGGAACTCTGCGGCTAGGTATCAGAAAAAGCCGGACAACACCATAACATCCACAAAATGAGTGCATGGTCGAAAGGTTCAACCGGACGATGGAGGAATACTTGAGAAAAGTCGTCGTCGGAGATCAGAAGGACTGGGATTATCATCTTCCCCCTTCTCATTTTGTTAATGGCGTATCGATCGGCGCAGCACATTTCAATGGCGATAACACCAGTTGAAGTCAGTTTTGGAACTGATTTCCGACTACCATCGGATCTGAAGTTCGGTATGGTACTACTGATAACTAGCAGCAGAGTGAACTTCGTAAGTCCAGCAGGAGCAGCTGAACTCTATCCATCAGTCCATCCGGGAGCGACTGAACTTGATCAGCGATAAATTGAAGGCGAGACTTAAGAGCGAACACTTTTGGATTCGAGCCAGGCCAATTGGTATTGTGTACAACCCACAACGAAAAAGAGGCTTGTGCCCCAAACTGCAATCAGCCTGGGACGGGCCGTATGAGCCCATCAAAAAACTCAATGACGTGGTACACCGAATACAGCAGACGGAAAACAGACGGGCCAACTGTAAGATTGTCCAGTTGGAGAGGTTAGCGCCATACTGCGAAGAAGGATCAAATCACTTGTTCGAGGACGAACAAGTTTAGGAGGAGGGCAGTGTTGCGGACACGAACCGACGATTGTGTTCGAATTTCGCTGTCAAAGTTTGGAATGCTCTGAGGCAAATTATGGTAACTTTCAGCGGAATACTGCTGAATGTCAATGCCAGAGCACGGAGCAATCTAGGGACATCTGACATAAAGAAGGGGTCAGCGAACGATCGAGAGATTGGACCGAGGGCTATATAAGCGGAACATTTACCCTCGGGAACATTCAGTATTCATTCATCAGTGACTCGGTATCCATTCCATCCATATTCATTCATTCAGTATTCATTCATCAGTGACTCGGTATCCAGTGATCAGTCGGTGTTCAGTGTGAACGAGTTGTAGAGACACAGTGGGTAATAGAGGTGTGTGTAAGCAATAAAGTGTTAAGTGTGTAAAAGCTTGAAATAAGGGTGAAGCGCCCAGATAATTGATGTTAAGTAGAATAATAAAGTGTGTAATGAATAAACAAGTAAACAGTTGTAGTTTATCGCAATCCAGTGATCGGACCCTATTCTAGACTATGCATTTTCGTAACAATTAATTTGAGAAGAGGTTCAATATTTCAATATTACCTGTATGAGACCGGGTGTTCAATTGTACATATAAGGGAAACTAAGTTTGAAGTTAATAATCTAGGATTCAGTGTAAACATTCGATCAAACTAACAAGTAAAACACGAATTTCTCAGTTTTTTTGAATTTCGACACCATTTTAGCCCAAAGGGATGCTCAACTTTACTTACTTACTTATCGGGCGATCCATGGAGGATCTGCGCCTGAGCTATAGCTGCCTTCCATCCTTGACGGTCCCGGGCACGCTGCTTCCAGTAATCAAGACCAAGATGTCTTACATCCGCGATTAATTGGTCTTTGTACCGGAGGTTCGGTCTTCCTCTTCTTCTCAAACAAGGAGGCTCGGGGTCGAAGACCCTCTTAGTTGGAGCGTTGATGTCCATGCGCTCGATGTGGCTGAGACAGTGTAGTCGACGGATCTTTGCCTTCCGGACTACATCCGCATCTTTGTACAGCTCTTATAGTTCGCGGCTGTCTTCTTCTCCATTCACCTTCTTCACAGACAGGACCAAATATCCGACGCAGAATTCTTCTTTAGAAAGAACCCAAGATCAGCTCCGCTGTCCTGCTTATCGTCCAGTTTTCGGCTGCGTACAGCAAGACTGGCAGTATAAGCGTTTTGTAAAGAATGACTTTGGTCTTTTGAGTAAGGAGTTTGACCCAAGTTGTTTGGACAAGCTGAAGTAACAGCGGCTGCCAAGGGGGATTCTATGCCTCCACTATGATCTCCACTGTGGTGTCATTTGTGGACTTTACGTTTGCCCCGAGGTAGACTAACTCCCTAACTACCTCGAAATTGTAGCTGTCAATTGTTATATTTTGTCCCAGGTGGTGAGCGACGGATTGGTTTTTGCTTGACAGCATGTACTTCGTTTTGTTCTCATTGACCTAAAGACCGACTCGTTTCGCCTGTTCTTTAATCGCCGTGAATGCTTTCACAATGTTACGGCGAGAACACGCGATAATGTCGATATCATCCGCGTGTCTTCCCTGTTGACGCCTGCCCGCCGCACTATCTGCTCCAGCACCAGGTTGAAGAAGTCACATGACAGTGCATCTCCTTGCCGAAATCCGGCGCAGGTTTCAAACGGTTCCGAAGTCCTAGAACCGAGTTGCACGGTGCATCGCATATTTTTTAGCGTGGCGCGACACCACTGGATCAGTTTTCCCGGGATCCCGAATTCGGCCATCGCACCAAACAGTCCTTCACGATGAATGCTGTCGTATGCGGCTTTGAAATCGATGAAAAGATGGTGTGTATCGATTCAAAACTCGTTGGTCTTCTCCAGGATTTGTCGAAGTGTGAAAATTTGGTCTATAGTCGATTGTAGCTGCCGATTAGTGCGGTGCGAAATGGCTTTAGACGTTAACACAATACGCTGGAAAGGATCTTGTATGCGATATTGAGTAGGGATATACCTCTATAGTTCTTGCAAGAGATAGGATCGCCTTTTTTGTGGATGGGGCAAATAATGCTGGTATTCTTGCAAGAGGTATTCTGCAGGCTGCGAAGATTCTTTTCTTTTGTCGCAGTAGTTTTTTTCTCCTCCCTTCCTCTGGCTCGGTACTCTTCTTGTGCTGCCCTGGTTTTCCTCTGCAGCGCCTTTTGATATGCTTCGTCGGTTGCTGCCTTTTTCTGCTGACACTCGCCATGATACCACGGGTTTCTTGTCGGGGGTGGTAGGTATCCTAAGGTGGTTTCAGCTACTTCCTGAATGGCTGAACGGCAATGCAGCCGCATATTTATTGGCATTTGTGTGCAACGTAGGCTTATCGTAGAGTCTTTCAGCCTCTTGGGTAGGGGTGTGTGCACATAAAAGGCCGATGTTATGAAATTTGCCTCTGATGCGGATCACAGCCAGGTGATCACAAATGGGTTTAAAGTCAATGACCTTCGACCTTAACCGCTTTCCCACGACAAATCCGCATCCCAGTAAGTGCAATGCTCAACTTTGTATGAAAAAAAAAAATACAACTGATCAGTGGTCTGTAATTTGACAGAATTTCACTACATAGCCCAAGTGTACCTTTAAGGAGCAAGAACATCTCCAAAATCTCTTCAGCAAGCCTAAACATGGCCATCCGAAATCCCAGCATTCCGCTTTCCTTTGAAGTCACAGTCACTCTATGGCTCAAGATCTAATAAATTGTAAAAATCTCCTCAGATGCACAATACATCCCATAAAGACCGTTATGTCAATCCACATTCATAATCCGCCGACGGGCAATTTCCTCAATTTCCACACATCAAACTTTAAATCCCATATCCATTAGTCTCTCTCTCTTTAATGTTAATTCGTTTATCCAAATACCAATCCACCCTCCGTCGGTCTTGTTCCTCTTGGTCTTACGACCAAAGTCAAGTAATTCGCTCATTAAAACAAAAAATCGCGTACACTCTGCAGAAAGGGGGGGCGGCGGTCGCAATAGGGATAAATGGTATGAAGGAACCAAAAATCGCTAATTATTTGCGGCGTTCCAACGAAATGGCAAAATAAACAAACAAATGGCATCTAACAAACAAATAAATCTCATATGCGTACGTGTATAGATACTCTCATCCGTCGAGGTTGTCGTTCGCGTTGTCGTTGGCGTGGTCGCGGTAGATACGTTGTTGTATGTATATTCGGCATGTGGTTCGGTGGTTCGGTGGCATATGTTTAAGGCGTTCTCGTCTCGTCGGTCGTCTTCACGTACTAAATCGTTGCATTAATCCGTTTCCATATTAAATTGGTCGTTGTTTGATTTTTGTTTTCTGCTGTTATTCACTGCTGTTGGTCCCTTCTATTATCTATTAACCGCGCCATGAGTGTGTCTCAGTATCGCTCTGTAGTGATAGATACACTACGAGCGAATGTTATGCCAAATAGTATGAATTTAATTGTGGAACATTCAATTGCCAAAAATACAACCAACATAGGACGATGATATGGCAGTGGATAAACGTATGTATGTATTTGGGAGTTTATCGAAGGGAAAAGCATGAGTTCAACGACAGATTGGATGGCAAGACGAAGAGATTCGACGATACCATAGGGACAAATACGAAAAAGAACACCAAGACGAAGAGAACACCATGCAACAAAAGTACGGATAACATACCGAAGATCCTCACATGGACACATCTGCAAAGGGGGAGAGGAGGGCGAAGGAGAAAGTGAAGTACTATCTATGCTCAGTGCGCCATCGACAATAACAATAGAATGTAAATTGTTTTTTTGGCAAAAGTACGCGGGGGTTACTTATTTTTTATACCATCATCCATTCTGGCCCTCTTCATCTCGCGTATCTCTACCATGTCACGGAATATATATGTACATAAATGAGGTTTAAAGATGGAGATACAAGCGTGAAAGATAATGATTTTCTTTTATTTTTTTGTGTGTGATTCTGTGACGGAATTAGATCGTGAACGCGAGAAGAGAAAACAATCCGCAACTGCTACCGGTCGCTTGTTGGCCTATTGTATTGCCAGCTCTACTATAGGACTGGCTGGGCCAGATTGTCTATCTGTTTATTGGACTGTTGGTTGTGCGAAGACTTACGTAATTTTTTCTTTCTGTTTTCTTGGTTTATCTTAGTGCATTAGCGAAGTTTAATTGAGAAATTAGACTTGCGATGATGAAACCAGAGTGCCGGTAGATGTGTTTTTGGAGATAAAGCAACGCGATAATGGTGTGGATTGTTTAATTAGGTTGTTGAGCGAAAGAGATCGGTTGTGTGTAAATCAGATCTACATATGGCAACAATGAGTCAATTATTGTGGAGTGCCGCAAGTTTGCTTACAAGTGACTGTACTTTTTTTTTTAATACATACAAGAAATGCCAAGGTATTGTCGCATACATTTTAGCGTTAATGAAGTTTTGGCAACTTACAATTCATAACTACCGCTCCAAGCCAATCGACTGATAATATACACCCCTTGAAACAGGATATAAATGCACTGACGCCATGTCAAAAAGCATGCCCACACGCCATACCATACCTCCTTTTCATGTGCGTGCAGAATTAAATCTCATGAAAACCTTTTTTCACTCTTCAAGTGCTCACTTACGTACCTTTATTCCCCAATCACACACAGGCCGTGTCCCTTGAGACGCCCAGTTTCTTCCACACTCTAGTGTTCGTCTCTTGTCTCTTTGCATGTGTTTTTAAAATCCGGTAACCTACATTTCCACAATTGACAGAAAAATTAATTTTCTTACTTGGCCACCATGTCAAATGTTCATTTTTCTGTTCTTTCCTCGTTTTCTTATTTTTTTGGTTTCTTCTTTGGTTTCACACTCATGTAGGTACCTTCTCCATATATTCCTATCATAAATACTTTCTTCTCTTACTTTTTATTTCTTTTTTAATTACTCTCGATTTTGTTCTGTATCTACTCTGCTCTCCTGTTTTTATTTATTTCTTTCGCGTGTGAAGAATGAATGACATAAAACGATTCGTGGAATACTTCCTTCTACATAAAAAGAAAAGAAGAAGAAAAAACAAAAAACAAACTTTCGAGCATAAAGATGTTGAGCATGAGAATAGGTACAGGCTTGGATGTACATACACGCATGTATCACTTAGCACCTTAGACATTAAAAATAGCTCACAACGATGGAGTAGGAACAGGAACGGGAAGAGAGTACGAAATCTAGGCAATGGAGAGTTGCTTTGTATCTAATTACTTTCTAAGTAGTTTTCGCATATCAATGCTTCATGTGTTCTTTTCTATCTCAATTGAAGTCTAGAATTGGATGTCACCCAAAGTGCACTTGTTTTCTTTTGAGATAGCAAAATGCTGTTCTTGTTGATGATAAATACTGTGTTGTGACGTCTGCCCAAAGGAAGATAAGGCAGCATGCGATTTATATCTATTATTAGCAAGCTTTTTTCTTTAAATTTCCTTATTGAACTTCCATATAAGAAATAGTAGCATTTTCTGATGGAATGAGCGTGATGACCAGAAGCATATTTGTGCCTTCTAGGACTCGCTTTGTCAAAAGGGATTTCTTAATATTGGTTTGATGCTTCAAGACTTGAGGGAGATCCCTCTGTTTAGCTTAACGGTGATATTGAGCCATACATGGTCTAAAATTTCCTTGATCGTGCTCAATAAGGAAAATTAGGAGGAAGGTTAAGGATTTTTCTTGTAATGACCAGCAGTATTGTGGAATATACATTAATCTGTGACACCGAACAGTAGTAAGTGGAATCGGTGATATCTGGGCAAGGCTGCCTTCACCTCAATATGGAGTCACACCACTAAACTCACTTAGTCGACGACAAACAAGAGAAATATGTGCTTCATAACCAAATACATATTTGCACCTTTTAGTACTGGTCTTGTCAAATAGGTTTTCTTAATATTGGTTTGATGCTTCAAGACTTGAGACAGATCCCTCTGTTTAGCTTAACGGCGATATTGAGCCGTACGTGGTCTAAAATTTCCTTAATCGTGCTCAGTAAGGAAAATTAGGAGGAAGGTTAAGGATTTTTCTTGTAATGACCAGCAGTATTGTGGAATATACATTAATCTGTGACACCGAACAGTAGTAAGTGGAATCGGTGATATCTGCGCAAGGCTGCCTCCACCTCAACATCGAGTCACACCACTTAACTCATTTAGTCGGAGACTAACAAGATGAAGTATGTGCTTCATAACCAAAAACATATTTGCACCTTTTAGTACTGGCCTTGTCAAATAGGTTTTCTTAGTGTTGGTTTGATGCTTAAAGACTTGAGGCAGATGCCTCTGTTTAGCCTAACGGCGATATTGAGCCGTACATGGTCTAAAATTTCCATGGTCGTGCTCAATAAAGAAAATAATGGGAATGGTCAAGGATTTTTTCTTGTAATGAGGAGTAGTATCGTGGAATATGAGAGCACCGTGGCGCAGTGGGTAGTGTGTTGGCCTCTGACGCCGATGACACGGGATCGAATCCCGACACAGCCATGTCATCGAACGTGTTTTTACGGTGTTTCTCCTCAGCGGGGTTCTGACCAAACCCCCTGTAGTAAAATTGTCATGAAAAGCTACTCGAAATTCGCCGTTCGGAACCGGCAATAAAACTGTAGGTCCCTTTCACCTGTGGGAAAATTAAATCACACGCAACATGGGTGATTGAGAGAAGCTCGGCTCTGGTCCTTCATGGGCTGTAACGCCATACATACATCGTGGAATATACTTAAATCTACAACACAGAACAGTAATTAGTAGAATCGGTGATATCTGGGCAAGGCTGCCCTCATCTTTACATCGAGTCACACCACTTCTAGTACTGGCCTTATCAAATAGGGTTTCATAATGTTGGTTTGATGCTTAAAGACTTAAGACAGATCCCTCTGTTTAGCCTAATGGCGAAATTGAGCCGAACATGGTCTAAAATTTCCTTGATCGTGCTCAATAAAGAAAATCATGAGGATGGTCAAGGAATTTTTCTCGTAATGAACAGTATTACCGTCGAAAATACTTTAATCTGCCACACAGAACAATAATTAGTGGAATCGTTTAGGTGAAGGCAGCCTTGCATCTAAACATCGCCTCACACCCTTGAACTCACTTATATTCGACGAAAAACAGGTTGAAGTATGTCTCCAAGGTTAGTATTAATAGACTCAACTTGAACACAATTATGCACAGCTGACAAACGAGTCAAGTATCGTCGTCAGGTTACACTGTGCAGAACCACATTCCCCGACCAAGACCATTCAGCAAAGAAAAAAAGCAAAGTGGGAACAGATCTAATTACGTGTGTGTATCGCACCTGCACACGAGTCGGAAACATAAAACCGTCTTTGATACATTTTAGATGTGCCGGTGGCTATGTGATACTAGTTTCATGGGCGGTTGAAGACACACGTGAGTTGTGACTACTGACAGCGGATCGGATCGGTGTGTGGCGATCAGTGGTCGTAAAGGTGATTTTGGCGTGGGAATATTGAAGACGAAATACGAGAGTTGCATGTCTGAGTCAGTAGGTTGTACGGAATTCAGTAGTGAGGACTGGGAATTGAATATTACTCGTATTTGTACATAGTTTCAAATGCGCTAATCTCTAAGATAAAAAATGGTGAAAAAGTAAAAACTACGTTTCGCGCACTTCATCGAAGTTTTGGTCACTGTAACCGCCCAAATGAAACAACCATCGTGCGTTTGGTGCGTGAATTCGACGTCACGAATTCTGTGGAGATGCACGAAAGGCTCTCACTGGCAGGGCAAAATCTATTCGTTCACCGGATAAGACCGCTATTGTGAAGCAAGTTGTTGAAGTGGCTTGAAGATCAAGCGATTTAACACCACATTACTTCTTACCATGTGGAGTTTCTAAAAGTAAATTATACGTTGGTTGGCAAGTCACCATTTAAGATATAAAAGACAACATCACTGCCGACATCGAGGCGACAAAAACGTCTCCAGTGGAAGGTGCCATCAAAAATGTTGACCACCGGATCGACATCTATAAAACCATCCGCAGTGTACCTTTAATATGCATATGTCATCATAAGCCTTGATTCAAAAAAAAATAAAAAATATTCTAGTTTGTTGGTATACTACTGTGTCCAAAAAGTAAGGTGACAGAATTTATTTTAAAAAATCTTTATTCGAATTCATCGCCCTCAAAGTAATCCCCCTGTTAGAACGCATTTTTGTCAAATTTTCGAAACAGTTGTTAGTTTTCGGGATGGCCTTCAGCTCTCTCTTCAATGTGGCTTTTATCTCCTCTATCGACTCAAAGCGGTCTTTCGAATTTGTTGAATAGCCAGAAGTCGTAGAGTGCCAAATCAGGTGAATATGGTGCTTGTGGAACGATATGGGTCGTTTTCAGCGAATTGGTCACGAAGAATCAATACAGGGCACGAATGTGCATTATCATGGTCAAAAACTAAGAGATGTTTAGCCACAATTCCAGCTTTCTAGGCTAATAGGTTCACGCACACGATGCATAACGCTCAAATAGTATTCTTAGTTGACAGCTTAGCTCGACGGAAGGAACTCTAAGTGCACAACACCACGATTTACGGAGAAAACAGTTAACACGACCCTGATTTTTGAACGACTTTGGTGTAGTTTTATTGAAGCTGTCTCACCTTTAGCACAATATTCACATAATCGATCGGTAGTTTCCAGACCCCCGCCCAGGCTCCTTTCCTGGTTCAGTATGTGGCCAGAGCCAATCCTAACGCCATGGAAATTCGACTATGAAGTTATAACGCAATAGGATGGTAGGTGTCGTTGCGTCAAACGGCATATGCATGAGACAGGATGGAATATTTCCCTCGCATGCGCACTGTCATTCTAATATGAGCTGTACCAAAAACCATTTTTCTTAAGACGAGACATGGCTTTCAGTACATACCCTCTGACAAATTTATCGAGGGGTGGTTCATCATAGCATCTAGAGCAGCGCCTTGCGTGCTACGTGTTATCCTGTTCCACCAGACAACCGATGCATATGAGATTATCGGTCTTATCATTGCCGTGTAGGTCCAGAGGACCTTTGCCGGCGATAAGCCCCATGTTTTGTTAGAGACACCATTGCATTTCCAGAACGCTAACAGCGCCTTTGGTGGTTTTTGACTCAACCTGCTTTGATCAAAGAAGTTTGCTGTCTAAGATAACTCCGAGGTGGCCTATTAGCACCAGCTGAGGCATGCCTTTATTTTTCCTCCTTCACACGACAGAGCATCAGTCCATGCTTTTCAGCAAGAAGGATGTTAGACAGATCTTGGCGAGTGAGTAATTCTCTTTCCCTATTTTGGTAAGACTACTATGTATCAGCGTGCGCTATGGAACAGGTACATATGTGCGCAAGTGCCAGACTAGCAGTGAAAATTAATTTCAAAGTAGGAAGCCGCTGCTTTATACCTTTTTGCGGCATAACAGGCTATATCTCGCCGGTGCCTGGCGATTTAAGCCGTCAAAGGATGCCACAACAAATTCAATGAAAACAATGTACTAGCTACGATGAGTTGTTTTCATCGTTTCAGTTGCAGTTTCTCTTGTAGGAGTGTGCAACGAGGCGATAGCGATCTGGTTTCCCGGGAAATGAGTCTGAATCAGTGGGCTAAGAGTTTCCGGCTTAGACTCAAAAAAGTTACCATCAGATTTTCTGAGTGCATCCAGTTTTGTCGATTCTCCCCGCTTGAGGACTTTAACCACCGTGCTAGTCGCACTCAGAGATTTGATCTCTTCGCAGAAGGTCTTATAAGAATCGTTCTTCGATTAACGAATAAGGTTCTTATATTCCTTTTGCCGATACTGATTCCGGTCATCTCCAAATTCGATTTGAGTGATATATTCAGGAGACTTCTGGCTTCCTTCCAAATACTTGGTAGCTCGGCATTCCTCCAGGGAACTAATTTCCTGCAAGGAGGCTTACTGAGCGAGTTCAGATCAATTGGTGATGACGCTACTCAGGTTGTGAACAGCATCCGCTACGAATTGTTTCGTTCTGAGTTTAGGTTGGGTTTGAGTGGATTTCTCAACCTCCTCCCTAAACCGTACTCAGTCCGTCTTCTTAGGATTCCGCTTGGGTTGCGAAGGGGAGATCCGACAACTGACAGCGTAATATCTGAGAAGAATCCCCAGATAGTTATGGCCTTCACATATCAGTTAGATAGGGTTTGGTCAATCACCCCCTTTCGTCTCGCCGTGATAAACGTTGATTGAGAGCCAACATTGTTGATGATAAGGTCAGGCGAAAGAGTGAATTCTAAAAGACGGTCCGCTCCTAGAATGCATTTAATGTTGCCCCAGGCAGTGTTTTGAGCTTAAGCATCGCAAGATAAGATAAGACTAATCTTTCTGACTTCACAGTAGGTACTCTATGAGTTCAGAAACTGCTTTCGATGGTGGAGGTAGTACCGCGTTGTAGGGCAAGTAAGGAGATGCAGCGACGAAGTGTTCTATTTCTCCGTGTCTTGTCCACAAAATTGTCCAAGTTTGGTTGCTAATAGAGAGTTAGATATAACGAGGCAGACTCTTTAACTCTTGGAACTCTTTATACCAATTGTATATATTTTTGTTCGACAAACCCTCATCATTAAAGGCTTTGTGCACCATCCCCAAAGGGTCAGGAGCAGAAAGATTTACTTTAGCAGTTCACAAAACGAGGTATCTTCTAACACTAAATTCAGAGAGCTTCAAACGTTAAATGTTAGCCCGAAACCACACATTTGCGAGGAGGGTCGGTAGTTAGCACAACTTAAGGACCTTTATCAATTTATCATGGCTTCCCTTTTCGAATGAGACTTTGCATGTACACTTCAATTAAAAAAAAAGAAACTAAAACCCAGAGATGGGTTAAGCCAACATAAGATTGATGTGAGTTTTTAAAGTACTTCCGAATATCTTCAAGTCTTATTAGAACGAACAGTCACATACGGAGTAAAGTTGTTTGCCTACGACATAACATTCGCCAAGATATGTTCGAAAGTGTTGACTTATGAAAAGGTCATCTAAAATCACCCCGGACGAATAGAGAACTACGGAAGTTCCAGATGCTACCCTGAGACCAGATAATTAATGAATCATATCACACATCACACCGTGGCGCAGTGGGTAGTGTGTTGGCCTCTGACGCCGATGACACGGGATCGAATCCCGACACAGCCATGTCATCGAACGTGTTTTTCACGGTGTTTCTCCTCAGCGGCGCTCTGACAAAACCCCCTGTAGTAAAATTGTCATGAAAAGCTTCTCGAAATTCGCCGTTCGGAACCGGCAATAAACTGTAGGTCCCTTTCACCTATGGGAAAATGAAATCACACACAACATGGGTGATTCAGAGAAGCTCGGCTCAGGTTCTTCAAGGACTGTAACGCCAACAACATACATACATCACACATTCCATCAATAAAACTTAGGAAACACAAATTGGATCCGCCTCATTCCAAACAAATCTCTTAAATTTGATGTGTAAGCCCAGGAGGTCTAGAAAGTCAAACAAATGACTAATCCCCGTAGTCATCGAATCTCACTGTCGTACAACGTCATCCACCAAAACAAAGTCGAGCAAAAAACACAATCTTACGTCGAGCTATCTATAGCACGATTCACAAACCACAGCGAGCAATTGAGGACTCATTAAACGTCACTCCACATCGTCCAAATTCGATTATTTGCTTTGACAAATTTATAATCATTAACAACGCAACCAAAAACAGCAACAAACGAAAACAAAATTGCTATGCATAGCCCTACAGATACATGTGAAAGGCTTAGAACGTCCTATTAATTGCCTCAACTCGGCCCCAAAGTTGCGTAAAAAAACAGAAAAAGACCCAAAGGCATAGAGCATGTAGCTGGCAAGGAGCCGCATCCATCAGACGAAGACATGTATCTATAAACAACAAGAAACGCATTCATCTGAACGACGATGCATTAATTGATATATTTAACTGTTCTTTTAAATTTAGTTTCGATTTGTACTATATACATTCACGCACAACAAACGCGCTGCCTCCCTTTCTCTTTCGGCCAGTTCCCATATAAGCCGATCGTCAAAATCTGGTTACGACGTGGTCTATAAATAAGCCCTCGACACCGAGCTGACCAGACCATCAGTACACGTACAGATCGAAAGATAGATTCTAATTTAAATGCACGACAACAGTATGTTCGGGACGAGAAGTGATTGATGGTTTCGCCAGAGATGTCAGTCATAATGTGTAACGTACAAGGAACCGTCCCGATGATGACTTATGACAAGTGAACGAAAGTACACTTTTCATTTCACTATCTCATCAAGAACTGGATGAGATGAGAAATAAGGACGGCAAAATGGGGTAAAACGTATCTCTTCAAATCGACCGTAAGTGATGAGATAGTGCCATTCAATGTGGGGTTTTTCGTTTTTCATTAGCGCGCGAATCTACGATGCAACTGCTTACATGTCGTTGATACTGATGACGATAGGCGTTTATTGAGTAATGTACAATCCACAGAGGGCATGTTGCACAGAAGCTCAGTAAACAGATAAACTGTTGGCCCCCACGTAGATTACTACTACTGGAAGGGAGGCTTCACCTCGTATAAATACCAGGCCTTGGTCAGTCAATGTGTCAGTTATTCTCCTTCAGTGCATACCGTTCAGTCATGTCAAATCAATATTACATCATTGCATACCTCCTCGTAGCACTGTGCCTGTATCCACGTAATACATCTGCCGCAACATTCCGATCTCCATCGCGAAACACTGATGATCGTATAGCTGATCTACAAACCCGCCTCCACAACGTTCAATCACAAATTCAAGAGATCAACCGAACTATTCAAACTGAAGGAATGACCGAAGCACTTCGGAGTCGGCTATCAACATTAGAGGACTCTTTCCAGTATTTAAAGGAAAAACTAGACGACGAACGACGAGATATAGACAAACAAATGACGGCGTCTGATCGTAAAATCGCCGAACTGACTGCGTATGTAAATCGGATGGACAATGAATTGAGAAATCTCAAGACAGCTACGGAAAGGCCAGCACCAACAAATGATCCTACGCTGGATATTTTAAAAGCAGTTTCCTGCGGATTTGCACTTAGCCCTGCATGCTTGTTTCTTAGATGAATAGATTGTATATTTATTTTAAATAAATCCATTAGTTAAGTTACTGGACAGTCAATGAAAACTTTTTGTAATTATTTTGCTCGATCTTCAGAGGAATAATTCGATCAACAGAAGGCCATCCCGGAGCCAGTTTGTCGATTGTTCTCTTACCTCGAATAAAACTCGAATTTTCTTTCATATTCTAAGGCACTGTATGATGCAAACTCCCCTTTGTGTGACGGCTTATGGTCAAAGGAGGTGGTCAACTTTGTATGGAAAACAAAAGTTGATCTACTAACGAGAAATTGTATGCTCACATTCTACTTAAAAGAACTGAATTCCTTATTTAGCCATTTTTTTTAAAGCCATCCTGAAAAGAGCGTTTTAACAGGGTGCTTGACTTTATTCAAGACTTGAATTTTTTTTCTAAAAAGCCCCAGCGAAGTTGAAATAGTCTTTACATGTGTGCGAGACACAAAATGTTTAAGCTCCAGTCCGAAAAAGTAACCTAAGCCCTAACAGGGTGCTAAACATTGTATGAGTAAATAAAATAATGTAATTCCCGACTTGAACGAGTAGGGTGCTGACTGTAGTAACAGGTGTAGTTAAACGAATACGTCCTTGCCCGAGGCTTGTGGTTTTCTCTAAACCATTCTTTTTTTTCGTGGTGAGGGATTAAGCCCCACGGCTGGGAGACCAGTCCCAATTTTATACACTCGGGCGGAGGTGTCCGAGGTTGTGAACACCGCCGATGGCTCTACTATGTAAGGCTTATTCGTCGCCGTTTCTTTTCCAGGGTCCCGACCCGACCTTCGAGATCTCCTCTCGGATCTGGACATCGAAATATGTTCGAGCAGTTCTAAAAGGGCAGTTGTCCAGGTGGCTCCCACTAACCGGAGCTGTGAAAGCCGCGGTTAACCGATCGATTGATTACCTTGTCCGACGTCGTCCAGAAGAAGAACTAAGCCCTGGAACTGATTTACTCTAACACTTCCCCCTCTCTCGTTAGCAGCCCCCATCGACTTGCCACGGAGGTCGACCCCATCTTCGGTCGCAGGTACCAGGCTCCCAAGTTTCCCCATATGGAGGTGAGAGTAGGAGTTCGTTGATAGAATCTAGGTGCAAACGCTTGTGTCCGCATGAGTCACTCGTCGACGCTTAAATAGCGTGCATAGAGACGAGCTATACATTTGTGGCTTTGGCATCCCTACCAAACTTGTGAGGTTGCGTAGGATGACGATGGAAGATTCTCGCTGCTCCATCAAGTTCGGAAACGAAATTGCCGGGACCTTCAATGTCAAATAAGGTTTTAGGTAAGGCAACGGGATTGTACGAAACTCACAAGTCAGCACTAGGAGACACGATGTTCCAAAAGTCCGTTCAACTGCTAGCTGACGCCGATGATATTGGCGTGATTGGTCGAACGCAGCGGGCTGTTGATGAGACGTTTGCTGGCATTGAAGTGGAGGCGGCTAAAATGGGTCTGGTAAATGAGGGAAAAACGAAGTATACGCTGACATCAAGAAAGGACGCACAACATCGACGCTTCACAATGGTCAGCAAGAACTTCGAGTTAGTTAAGGACTTCCACCACCTCGGTTCTACTTTATGGCGCAGAGGCATGGACGCTAGTGAAAGCGGGTGGGGAAGCTCTTAGTATTTTCGAGAGGAAAGTTCTGTGTGCGATCTTCGGTCCTTTTTGCTTTGATGGAACTTGGGGAGAAGATTCAACTACGAACTGTACGGCGGCATGTGTCTGTTAAGTTGTCAACAGATACAGCGCTTTAGATGGCCAGGCCATGTATCAATGGAATGCCACATGCAAATTGCTGCTGAATCGCAACAAAATTGACCCATTTTGAGCTGATGAGAAGTAGATTATCTACGACATACTCAACTGAAAACGGTCGTGGTCGAGTTGCAATGAATCAGGATTTACGGCCACACAGGTTTTGCTATGTGTTTAGTGGAGTTGGAAAGGAAACAACTACTATGAGCTCCTCTCACTATCAACAAATATGCAATCTGAAGGAGGCGATCGTCCACAGATGGACAGCTTCGGTCAGTAGGAAAAGGAGTGTGATCCATTAGTATGATGCCAGCCTCACACAATGATAATGAAGTCGCCGAAAGCTCAGGAGCATACGCGGGGCATAGCGCCAAGTGATCACCACCTGTTCCTGTCCCAGTTTTGCTCATTGGGAGAAGGGCTTCTATGAGAGGGGCATTATTGAATTACCTTGAAAATGGCAACAGCGAATATTTGGCCTAAATCGAATCCTTCCCAGTATAAGGCCTTCAATCTCTTACAAAAAGTATGTATTTCTATTTATGATACCTATTACGTCAACCTATCCCCGTCTTTATCCCTGCCTGACAAGTTGGTACTAGTAAAAACACAGCTCTAGCTCTTAAAGTGATCTTCAGACAACCTCGAATCAATTGGCGTCTGTCCTACCGATTGTGGAAATAATCAATCCCGACCTGGTATAACAAAACCCTGAGGAAAACCCCACTAAAGCAACACTCGCAAGTGCAAATAATCAGTTCTATCACCTAGAGCATATCATCTTATCAACATCCACGTGAGTTGTCATGTCGACTTAGCGTCAGTTGATTCCCATAAATACCAGAACGCAGTCAATCAAGGCATTAGTAGTTCGCTTTCAATCGTCTAGTATATAACGTTCAGTCATGTTCAGTCACTATTACATTTCCGCATACTTCCTTTCCTAATAGCATTGTGCTTGTATCCACAGAATACATCCGCCGCGACTTACCGGTCACCATCACGGAACAGTGACGAACGTATAGCAGATCTACAAACCCGCCTCAGGAACGTTCAATCACAGATTGAAGAGATCAACCGAACTATTCAGACTGAAGGAATGAACGAGGCACTTCGAAGCCGGTTATCAACATTAGAGGACTCTTTCCAGTATTTAAAGGAAAAACTAGACGATGAACGACGAGATATAGACAAACAAATGACGGCGTCTGATCGTAAAATCGCCGAACTGACTGCATATGTAAATCGAATGGACAATGAACTGAGAAGTCTGAAGACGGCTACGGAAAGACCAGAACCCAAAGTGGACCCTGCCATGGCTATTCTCAAAGGCATTGGCTGTGGACTTATACGTAGTTTTGCGTGTTTGTTTCTTAGGTGAAATATTTTTTAAAGACAAATAAATCCATAACTTAAATTATTGCTGGACAGACACTTTTTGTTATTATCCTTAACAGGGTGTTAAACATTCTATAGGAAAAAAAGTCAAAAAGCCCGGTTTAGGCGAAACAGAGTGCTCAATTTTGTAGGAAAATTCGAAAACCAAATTTCTTAAGCGAAAGTCTCCCTTTACGGCCACAAGAGTTAACCAATTGTAGGTAAAACCATCTGATGCAACAATCGCAACTACAATCCATGCAATTACACTAAATCAGTTCTGTCCAGACCACCACAAATCTGTATCATCTCATTAGTAGTTATTCACGTGAGCTATCAATAGTGCATCGCATTACTCGGGTTTTCCCGACAGCGCACGACGACTGATAATCTTCGTCAGCATCCGAGCTCATATATTTTCCTTCCCTACCGTCACACTGCCTTATCGAGGAACTTAAAACACGCCACAAGGCAGAAACTAAACTATGTGGTTCCAGTATTGTTACAATGTTGCCGCCCAGACCTTCATACCAAACCGCATGCGGCAATTTGCCACACATCATCAGACACACGACAGCCTTTCTTCCATCTCCTCCATTCCCCATTTGAATATTTCCACCTTCAATACAAACATTCCCGAAATGTTGCCCTGAAACAATACGTAAAGTGTAAACAGGCGTGATGAGATACATCTGTTTCAGTCACAGTTAAGTACAGATCTCATTGCATATCGGTCGAGCTATTGTCACGTGAATCACCTTCGTCAACATGTACGCAGATATACGGCCACATCCAAATACGTTGTCATAAATATATACACTTTTTCCAATAGGTAATTGTATCTAAACGATATTCGCTGAATATGACAAAGATCAAGAGAGAAAGAGTGAAATAATGAAGCGAATTGTAGAAAATTTTCATAAAGCATCGATGCGATTAGTTAGCAAATTTGATTCGCTTTCAAACAGAAATATGCCGACATGCAGTTTTCTGTTATTTATTTTTATTTTTTGTAATTGTATCAAATAACAGATGTGAAGCAGTGTTTTGTAGGCAGTGTTAGTGGATACAGTGTGGCTGACAAGTTGCGAAATAATAGAAACGAAAAAATCAAGTGGGATCCCATGGGGCTGCTGGCCCATATTCGTTAATAGGAAAAAAAGTACTGAGACTCGATGGGATGGGACTTATAGAGAACGCTATTGTTGAGAAAAAATCGATGTTAACTGCAAGGAATAGCTAGGCAATATGACTTAACTCATAAGGAGCGTTATGGTTCATTTGTGACCTCAGGGAGGAAGCACCGTTGAACGATGAAGTACACCAGACTTGGGTCATTTAGTCTGAACTCTTTCTTATATAAAAAATAAAACGATTCAGAGGGCTGGATGTCTGGTGTAGACCAGATCCATGAAATCCACAGCAACGGCAGCCCTTGAAGCGATGCTGAACCATCCACCACTAGACACATATTGCGCAAATATTCCAGCCAGGGCTGCAGTTTCAGTTTTTCAGTTTTTGGCAACGAATCCTCATGGCCACGCATGAATTCTGGATTGATTGGCTATCTTGAGGTCCGCAATTGAAACGGCCTATGCCACCCCATTTTCTTGTTGCGAGAGGAGATTCTCTATCAGGATTCCCTCCACGGATGAATGAGCCATTGGTATGGTAAATACGGAAAAAAATTAACTGATAATCCATACCGGCGGATCCAAAATGGATACCGATAGAAGAGCCGGAGTTTACTTCGAACCTCGGGAAGCATATCACTTCTTCAGACTTGATAATGGCTGTTGTGTCTTCCAGGCTGACACTAAACAAGCTGCGCTTCTGATTCCTAGGTAGAATCTCACAAGTAAGAGAATCAAAATGTTGGCAGTTAGGCAGCAAAGGACTAACAAAGGCCTCGTAGGGGTAGCATCTATCCGACGGATGCTGGCCTCTTAAAAAGTGAGAAGAGCCACCGCAGTCGAACATCTTGCGGCACTGTTAGTAAGTCCCATCCCCACGTCCGGTCCTCGTGGTGCCATCTGGAGATTTCATAAATGGAAATTGCAAACGAAGAAAGGCGAATGGCGGGCCTCCTGCGCCAAAAAACAGGATTAGTCGGTTGGGCTACGCCCTAGTAACCTGTAACCGAAAAAAAAACCACAAACTCCACAACTACAAGCCTAGGATATAAGGGACCCGGATTAATGTTGACGACCCTTGCAAAAAACGAAAAAAAGAGAATGATCTTTGGCTCTGTACGTGGACTGTTAGGCTCCCACGTGCAGCCGAACAACTTGCGGACGTCCTAGACCGCTATAAAGCGTACATAACCGCCATCCAGGAAATGCAATGGAATAGACCGGGTATAAAGCGGATGAAAAACTGCAATATTTACTACGGCGACTACTACAGGGAGAGAGGACAACGATTGTTCGGATGCGGATTTGCTGTTCGAGGTGGACTAAGGCAAAAAGTCCTAAGCTTGCGGCATGTGAGCGCACGCCTCATAACGATGCGTATCAAGGCAACATTTCTCAACATCAGCCTGATCTGCATCACGCCCCCACGGAAGACAAGGATGACCCCGCCAAAGATGAGTTCTAGGATCTCCTAGACGGAACGTATGCCCAGTGTCCCAGCTATGACACCAAAATTGTACTAGGAGACTTTAATGCTAAGCTGGGTAAGGAAAGCATATTGAAGGAGTCATCGGCAAACATAGCCTACACGACACCACATCCGATAACGAACATAGGCTGATTGATCTTGCTACGGGGCGAAATCTCCTTCTAGCCAGTACGCGCTTCCCGCACCTGGATATACACAAAGGCGGTATTTTGATTAATCAACTACCAACCAGATTGATTATAGCGCGATCGACGTCGGACTCCACTATTCTTGATGTCCGAACTTTCCGAGAGGCTAACATCGACTCGGACCACTATCTTGTAGTAGCCAAGATGCGCCTACGGATATCACGAATGCAGCGGAGTAGAGTAAGAATACAAAGTTATGACGTCGGAAAGCTACTATCGCCAGAAACTGCTCGTGCTTTTACCGATCGCGTCTCCCTTAAGCTCTCCAATACACCTCAATCCTCCACGCTATCAATATAACAGCAGTGGAACCTTTGCAAGCAAGGCATGAAAAGCTCTGCATCCGAAGTTTTGGGACACAAGGCTCCACCACGAAGAAACACCTGGTTCGACGACGAGTGCAGAATCCTCCTGCACACGTCATCGAACCAGCGAAGCAGGACGCATATAAAGCCTCGCTGCATAAAAGAGCAAGAGCAGTTCGTGAGCTCTACGTGTTAAAACGAAGGGAGGAGCATAGGCTCCTCAGAAGAAAGAAGAAAAAGCACGGGAAGCCCGCGATTGAGGATATGGTGAGGTATTACTGCAGGCGCGATGTTCGAAAGTTTTATCAACAGATACAGCGAACATGCCAAGGTTATAAAGCCAGAACGGAAGCCTGCAGGGATGAGAACGGACACCTATTAGTAGAATCGCAGTCGAAGCTGAGAATATGGAGAAACCACTTCTGCAGACGGTATAGCGGCGATATTAGTCAATATACCGCTGTCAGGCTGAATGACCCATTTCTAATCGACGAAGACCGCAGAGACTTCCGTCCCCCTGATCTCGACGATGTTAAGATTGCCATATCGAAACTCAAGTCGAATATCGGACTGTCTGCTGAGCTCTTCAAGGCAGCTGGGGATGACCTGGTTAGGAGCATACACCAGCTCATCTGTAAGATATGGTCAGAGGAAAGCATGCCCGAGGAATGGAGTCTCTGCATCGTATGCCCTATCCACAAGAAAGGAGATCCCTTTGACTGCGGCAACAACATAGGAATAAGTCTCCTTTACATCGCCTAAAAAATCTTCTCTCCCGTTTTGTGTGAACGCCCGAGGCCTCTTGTAAATAAGCTGATAGGTCCTTATCAGTGCGGATTCAGGCCAGGAAAGTTCACCATCGACCAAATCTTCGCACACACAAGACCAATGAATTTCAAGTCGACACTCACCACCCATTTGTCGACTTTAAGGCCGCATACGACAGCGTAATTGGGGACGAACTATACAACACTATGTCTACCTTTGATATACCAGCTAAACTCGTCCAACTATGCAGGATGACTTTGAAGAATGCTGGCTGCTCCATCGGGATCGGTGAACACCTCCTCGCAACTCCTTGCATACGCCGGCGGCAGTGATATAATAGGTAGATCACAGCGAGATGTCAATGAGGCGTTTGCGAGTATTGAGTTCGAGGCGGCGAAAGTTGGTCTGGCCGTAAACCAGGGCAAAACTAAATATATGCTGTCATCAAAAAACGGACGCTCACCACCGACGTTTTGGCCAAAACGTTTGTATTGGCAGATATAAGTTCGAGGTAGTTAAGGACTTCGTCTACCTGGGCTCCGCAGTGACCTGGAACAACGACATCAGTACCGAAATCAAACGCAGAATCACTCTTGCCAATCGCTGTTTCTTTGGGCTCAGGAGGCAACTGAGTGATAGAGCCCTCTCCCGAACGACAAAGTTGGCTCTTTATAAGACCCTTCTCATCCCGGTCCTGCTGTATGGCGCAGAAGCATGGACACTATCAAAACCGGATGAGGAGGCCATTGGTCGCTTCGAGAGAAAGATTTTGCGCGTGATTTTCGGGGCTATAAATGAGGCCACGAGGAAAAGATTCAACCACGAACTTTACAGCGACATGAGTCTAGTCAAGCGTCTACGGATTCAACGCCTAAGATGGCTGGGCCACATCTGTTCTTATATCTTGGAGGCTGTGCTTTCCGATCACTCCGCCAAGGGTGTTTTCCTTACCGATTTTGGCGTTAAAGTCCCCGAGCACGATTTTTATATCGTACTCCAGACAAGCTCCGTAGGCGTTGTCCAGAAGGACATAGAAGTCCTCCTTGATAGGGTCTTCAGCCTCGTCGGTGGGGGCGTGTGCACATATAAGGCTGATGTTATAAAATCTGCCTCTGATGCGGATCACAGGCAGGCGATCACTTATAGGTTTAAATTCGATGACCATCGACCTTAACCGCTTTCCCACGACAAATCCGCACAACGGTAATATCAAATCTAGTAGGCTACGAGTAGGCCATCAAGTAGGTCAAGGCTTTCGTCCACGATGTGCGCAAAAATGTACCTTTCCAATGAGTTAATGTAGTTTAAAGACTGACCTGAACTAGATGTGATTCACAGTCCCGAACCAGCAGCTTAGCGCTATTGATACGGTTTTATTTTTTTTTTTGTATTTAAAATGTAAAGGTCAAACGTCCTAATTAGCATCCCTTTGAGGCAAAAGGACTTTTTTCCTATTCACGTGTACAAACATCGTAGCCAGAGAATTTTGTGAACAAACGAGATTCAGTAGAAGCTCACATAGAACTCAATAGCTTCATGCTGCAGCGGCAATCCAAAGGCACTCCCATCGATGCTCTCTACTTCCATTTAACCTCCATAGAACAAATCTTGTTGCCCATACCCCGCAAGACCAAAAGGCAATCAATACGCACCTGAGAAAATCGGGCTGTAACACTGACACCAAACGTTTCACAGTCATTGCAGGCAACTACGAAGCACTTTCGTACGCAGCAATAGCTTGTATTGCCGCATTAAATTGTATCTAGATCATTTGTTGCATGCAATACATAGCAAGTGGTAGTAGAGAAAAGCTAAAACCACATAGCGATACTTCATTCGAATCCAGGTCTTTTCTCGTTACGATACGGGCGGCTAGGCTAAACGAATCCAGAAGAATAGAATCAACTGGAAACAGCCTCTAATGTGCACTTGCCTGGAACACATGCAATATCTTCGTTCCACTGTTGCCGGATTGTTGCTCAACGTTTAAGCGCAACGCTTATGAAATTCGATTGCAAATCATTTGTTCATATATAACGTGTATCTGTGTATATGGGGAGATATGTACATACATATATCGTGTATCTGTGGCCATAATGCAACCATCCTTGTACTGTTTATTTTGGTGAAAGGTCGACCGGAGATACAAATAATTGATGGAGACCAAACAACGGCAGCAACCAGCACAACAGCCATGCGAAATCGGTATTATACTACACATCACCAGCTACTAGCGGACCAAGCCAGGCCAGAATACAGGAATGGAGCGCTAAAACGAGGAAGAGATAAGGTAAAGGAATAAGAAAAAAAAATTCTGTTAGTAGGTCAGTGAAATTCACTGCCAATGTTTGATGCAACGAGGAACGTTGCTGCAGAAGCACACACAGCCAGACAGACAGACAGAGTATGATTCTTGCTATTGAACAGTTCTTTTGCTCGACTGGAGATCAAGTTTTTTTCTATTTTCTTCTTTGCTTTCGTGACGTTTTGTTTCGCCACCATCATGCAAAGAAAGATGCTGGTAATCACCTACAAAGCGATTGAATGACAAAAACAACAACAGACCTAATAAGGATTCTGGAGGAAAAGAGTTTTCATGAGTTCGAAGGATGCCTTGCAGGGTAAGTAATTATAGTTAATGAATGCCGGAATTCGTTTCAACCGGAAGTGAATACATAAAGCGACTGTGGTGGTGCTGGTCGTCGCCATTTATGAATTTATGTCAGAAAAGGATTTTAATTCAGAGAAGGACATTCATTGGGCTCCCCAAAGGACATGTGTCTTCTGTCGAAGTTTATTTTTCAGTTGGTTCAGTCGGGCTCCTCGATCCTCCTCCACTTCAAGCTTAAACATCTAAACGATCGGGCAGCTCGTGATAAAATACAATTTCTGACTATCACTGAAGATCACTCAGATTCGATCGCTGAATGTATACAAGAGTCTTAGAAGTCAAGAATATGTCCAAATAAGATCTGTTAAAATCAGTAAATCGGCATTACCTTTAAAGATCACTGAAAATCATTAGAAGATCATAGAGAAGCCAGACTATATCAGTGAAATTCTTAATTCACGTGAATACTAATGTGGTGGTGGTCTGGACAAAACTGATTTAGTGTAATTGCATGGATTGTAGTTGCAATTGTTGCATCAGATGGTTTTCTCTATAATTTTCCTACAAAATCGAGCACCCCGTTTCACCAAAACCGGGCTGGAATCGAGGATTTCACAAAAAACATTTACTTAACGACTATCCCAAAAAGTATTTAGCCAAAGTTACAAGGTCAAAAGTTATTTGATTTTTTTCCTATAGAATGTTTAACACCCTGTTAAGGATAATAACAAAAAGTGTCTGTCCAGCAATAATTTAAGTTATGGATTTATTTGTCTTTAAAAATATTTCACCTAAGAAACAAACACGCAAAACTACGTGTGAGTCCACAGCCAATGCCTTTGAGAATAGCCATGGCAGGGTCCACTTTGGGTTCTGGTCTTTCCGTAGCCGTCTTCAGACTTCTCAGTTCATTGTCCATTCGATTTACATATGCAGTCAGTTCGGCGATTTTACGATCAGACGCCGTCATTTGTTTGTCTATATCTCGTCGTTCATCGTCTAGTTTTTCCTTTAAATACTGGAAAGAGTCCTCTAATGTTGATAACCGGCTTCGAAGTGCCTCGTTCATTCCTTCAGTTTGAATAGTTCGGCTGATCTCTTCAATCTGTGATTGAACGTTCCTGAGGCGGGTTTGTAGATCTGCTATACGTTCGTCACTGTTCCGTGATGGTGACCGGTAGGTCGCGGCGGATGTATTCTGTGGATACAAGCACAATGCTATGAGGAAGTATGCGGAAATGTAATAGTGACTGAACATGACTGAACGTTATACACTAGACGATTGAAAGCGATCTACTGATGTCTTGATTGACTACGTTCTGGTATTTATGGGAATCAACTGATGCTAAGTAGTCATAATAACTCACGTGAATGTTGATAAGATGATATGGTTTAGATGATAGAACTGATTATTTGCACTTGCGAGTGTTGCATTAGTGGGGTTTTCCTCCGGGTTTGGTTATACCAGGTCGGGATTGATTATTTCCACAATCGGTAGGACAGACGCCGATTGATTCGAGGTTGTCTGAAGATCACTTTAAGAGCTAGAGCTGTGTTTTTTACTAGTACCAACTTGTCAGGCAGGGATAAAGACGGGGATAGGTTGACGTAATAGGTATCATAAATAGAAATACATACTATTTGTAAGAGACTGAAGGCCTTATACTGGGAAGGATTCGATTTAGGCCAAATATTCGCTGTAGCCATTTTCAAGGTAATTCAATAATGCCCCTCTCATAGAAGCCCTTCTCCCAATGAGCAAAACTGGGACAGGAACAGGTGGTGATCACTTGGCGCTATGCCCCGCGTATGCTCCTGAGCTTTCGGCGACTTCATTATCATTGTGTGAGGCTGGCATCATACTAATGGATCACACTCCTTTTCCTACTGACCGAAGCTGTCCATCTGTGGACGATCGCCTCCTTCAGATTGCATATTTGTTGATAGTGAGAGGAGCTCATAGTAGTTGTTTCCTTTCCAACTCCACTAAACACATAGCAAAACCTGTGTGGCCGTAAATCCTGATTCATTGCAACTCGACCACGACCGTTTTCAGTTGAGTATGTCGTAGATAATCTACTTCTCATCAGCTCAAAATGGGTCAATTTTGTTGCGATTCAGCAGCAATTTGCATATGGCATTCCATTGATACATGGCCTGGCCATCTAAAGCGTTGTATCTGTTGACAACTTAACAGACACATGCCGCCGTACAGTTCGTAGTTGAATCTTCTCCCCAAGTTCCATCAAAGCAAAAAGGACCGAAGATCGCACACAGAACTTTCCTCTCGAAAATACTAAGAGCTTCCCCACCCGCTTTCACTAGCGTCCATGCCTCTGCGCCATAAAGTAGAACCGAGGTGGTGGAAGTCCTTAACTAACTCGAAGTTCTTGCTGACCATTGTGAAGCGTCGATGTTGTGCGTCCTTTCTTGATGTCAGCGTATACTTCGTTTTTCCCTCATTTACCAGACCCATTTTAGCCGCCTCCACTTCAATGCCAGCAAACGTCTCATCAACAGCCCGCTGCGTTCGACCAATCACGCCAATATCATCGGCGTCAGCTAGCAGTTGAACGGACTTTTGGAACATCGTGTCTCCTAGTGCTGACTTGTGAGTTTCGTACAATCCCGTTGCCTTACCTAAAACCTTATTTGACATTGAAGGTCCCGGCAATTTCGTTTCCGAACTTGATGGAGCAGCGAGAATCTTCCATCGTCATCCTACGCAACCTCACAAGTTTGGTAGGGATGCCAAAGCCACAAATGTATAGCTCGTCTCTATGCACGCTATTTAAGCGTCGACGAGTGACTCATGCGGACACAAGCGTTTGCACCTAGATTCTATCAACGAACTCCTACTCTCACCTCCATATGGGGAAACTTGGGAGCCTGGTACCTGCGACCGAAGATGGGGTCGACCTCCGTGGCAAGTCGATGGGGGCTGCTAACGAGAGAGGGGGAAGTGTTAGAGTAAATCAGTTCCAGGGCTTAGTTCTTCTTCTGGACGACGTCGGACAAGGTAATCAATCGATCGGTTAACCGCGGCTTTCACAGCTCCGGTTAGTGGGAGCCACCTGGACAACTGCCCTTTTAGAACTGCTCGAACATATTTCGATGTCCAGATCCGAGAGGAGATCTCGAAGGTCGGGTCGGGACCCTGGAAAAGAAACGGCGACGAATAAGCCTTACATAGTAGAGCCATCGGCGGTGTTCACAACCTCGGACACCTCCGCCCGAGTGTATAAAATTGGGACTGGTCTCCCAGCCGTGGGGCTTAATCCCTCACCACGAAAAAAAAGAATGGTTTAGAGAAAACCACAAGCCTCGGGCAAGGACGTATTCGTTTAACTACACCTGTTACTACAGTCAGCACCCTACTCGTTCAAGTCGGGAATTACATTATTTTATTTACTCATACAATGTTTAGCACCCTGTTAGGGCTTAGGTTACTTTTTCGGACTGGAGCTTAAACATTTTGTGTCTCGCACACATGTAAAGACTATTTCAACTTCGCTGGGGCTTTTTAGAAAAAAAATTCAAGTCTTGAATAAAGTCAAGCACCCTGTTAAAACGCTCTTTTCAGGATGGCTTTAAAAAAAATGGCTAAATAAGGAATTCAGTTCTTTTAAGTAGAATGTGAGCATACAATTTCTCGTTAGTAGATCAACTTTTGTTTTCCATACAAAGTTGACCACCTCCTTTGACCATAAGCCGTCACACAAAGGGGAGTTTGCATCATACAGTGCCTTAGAATATGAAAGAAAATTCGAGTTTTATTCGAGGTAAGAGAACAATCGACAAACTGGCTCCGGGATGGCCTTCTGTTGATCGAATTATTCCTCTGAAGATCGAGCAAAATAATTACAAAAAGTTTTCATTGACTGTCCAGTAACTTAACTAATGGATTTATTTAAAATAAATATACAATCTATTCATCTAAGAAACAAGCATGCAGGGCTAAGTGCAAATCCGCAGGAAACTGCTTTTAAAATATCCAGCGTAGGATCATTTGTTGGTGCTGGCCTTTCCGTAGCTGTCTTGAGATTTCTCAATTCATTGTCCATCCGATTTACATACGCAGTCAGTTCGGCGATTTTACGATCAGACGCCGTCATTTGTTTGTCTATATCTCGTCGTTCGTCGTCTAGTTTTTCCTTTAAATACTGGAAAGAGTCCTCTAATGTTGATAGCCGACTCCGAAGTGCTTCGGTCATTCCTTCAGTTTGAATAGTTCGGTTGATCTCTTGAATTTGTGATTGAACGTTGTGGAGGCGGGTTTGTAGATCAGCTATACGATCGTCAGTGTTTCGCGATGGGGATCGGTACGTTGCGGCGAATGTATTCTGTGGATACAAGCTCAAGGCTATGAGGAAGTGCGCGAAAATGTAATAGTGACTGAACATGACTGAACGTTGTACACTAGACTATTGAAAGCGATCTACTGATGTCTTGATTGACTACGTTTTGGTATTTATGGGAATCAACTGATGCTAAGTAGACATGATAACGCACGTGGATGTTGATAAGATGATATGGTTTAGGTGATAGAACTGATTATTTGCACTTGCGAGTAATGCATTAGTGGGGTTTTCCCCGGGTTTGGTTATACCAGGTCGGATTGATTGATTGAGACAGGGATAGGTTGACGTAATAGGTATCATAAAAGGAAATACATACTTTTTGTATGGCCTTGTACTGGGAAGGATTCTGTCGCTGTTGCCGTGTTCAAGGTAATTCAAGTATGCCCCTCGCATAAAAGCCCTCCCAATCAGCAAAATATTGGGACAGTCGTTTTTAACAAGGCTCTTTTGCGGCAAAGCGCGGTCAAGCGCGGGAACAAGTGATCACTTGGTGCTATGCCCGTGGATGCAACAGAGCTTTCGGCGAGTCCATTACCAATGTGTATGACCCGGCGTCATCCTACTGGAACACACCCCTTTACCTACTGACCAAAGCTGTCCGTCTCTGGACGATCGCTTCCTTCTGATTGTCTATTTGTTGACAATACATGTCCGAATGAAGAACTTGACCATGGGAGAGCAGGTCATAGTAGAGGTTTCCTTGCCAATCCCACCAAACACATAGCAAAACCTGTGTGGTCGTAAGTCCTGAATCATTGCAACTCGTCCCGCTCCGTTTTCAACCGAGAAAGTCGGAAGTAATCCACTTCTTATCACCAGTCGAAATGGGTCGATTTTGTTGCGATTCAGCAGCGATTTGCAGAAGGAAATTTAGTCGACGAGGTTTTTTACATTAGCATTAGGAGAAGATTACTACCAACTTCTGGGAGTATGGGACACTTTCTCTTATATGTGTAAATTACGTGTAATTCTTCTTCTTCATTGATGGCGTTACAGCCCATGAAGGACCAGAGCCAAGCTTCTCTCTATAACCCATGTTGTGTGATTTATTTTCGACACAGGTGAAGGGGACTTACAGTTTAATGCGATGATCACTGAGGATCAATCGAATTTTTGACAACACTGACTCAGGGGCATTTCCAGATTAATTTCTTAAGATCACTGACGATCAGATAAACTTTCTTGAATACTCGTGTTAAGAACGATCGAAAAATGTAACTGACGATCGATGTAATATGGTAAATGTAGTGTAGATCGCTTCAGGTCAAAGACTGGTAAGTAAGATCACTGGGTGCACGATCACCAATGATCACTTGACAAGATATCAATCCAATTAAGTTTTACTGCAGATCATCAGAGTAAGATCACTTATTCTCAACAATAATTGAATGTTCCGTCAGAACTGAACTGGGATTCGGCAGTGCTCAATGATCGCTCAATAGATCAATATATTAGAACGAAACACAATTTTTTAAGAAGTAATTGCTTCCGAAATAAATAAAGTGAGTAGGCAGAAAACAAGCTAAGAGGCAACAGTATCTCATTGTCACTTCAGTCCCTCCTTCGAGATTTTACTTCATAAAACCCATGTTCGACAATTTTCCACCAAGCAAATCACTCCCACACTACCGGCTTACCACATTACAAGACAGTTTTGCTCATGTACAAGATCCCATTTCGAAACAAGCCTCGTCAAGGCCTGATTGAAGCCATCGATGACGTGTAACCAATCCATAAGCCAACCGAGCCAGCGTAAAAAATCAATTACCAGTTACTCAATACTCCTCTCTCTCTCTCTCTTTCTACGTGCAACAAAAGGAAACAAGAGCCAGAAAAGAAGGCAAAAAAAAAAAACATAAAATGCAAAATGTCGCAAGTGCGTTACATTAGGCCCGAATCACGGTTGCTTGCCTCATGGATTCTGCTGCACTTCGATCGGTTCACGGTTAAAGTGAATTATTTCCAAATTACCACCAAGCGGCAGATAAACAATTTGAATTGAACGATTGAGGGGGCAAGACGGAAACGAAGAACAATACAACCCAAAAAACCGTTGTAATTAAGGCAGCAGTAAATAAACACAAGCGCCTTACCGCTACACACCGCACACTCCCCTCGCGGCCCGATATCAAAGTTGTTGTTTGGCTGCTTTTGTTGCTCTTTTATTGTTGTTTTGTTACCACTTCTCCGTCTCTTTTCGCCCTTGTCTTCGATTCGAGGGTAACCTGTTTGCATGCCGAACGCGCGGCAGCACTACCGAAGCGGAGCACCGATGCAAGTACCAACCACAACAAATGCTCCGCGGTTAAATTCACATTCAATGAGCGTACGCCAAGTGCGGGACGACTATGACTATAACGACTCGTACCACTACGTACAACAACGTGGAGTTTGAGGTTCACCTAGACTTTTTTACTAGAGGAAACCCCACCTACTTAGGCCATGTAGCACGAGAGTGCGGCATGCTAACTATGCTTGAGTCGCAATAAATGTTCCGACTCACCCAACAGGTTACCGACAATCTTACTTTTCAGTACAACATTATCGGATGTAGAAGGCAACAGTATGGGCGTTAGATGCAAAATGTGCATCTAATGGATACTTTTCTTAATTGTAAATCATTTTGCCTCCTTTTCCCATTTGCTTTCCATCCTCGGCCGAATTACATCAAATACAAAAATGTATCTTTGTATATAGTTATGTGCAACTGAAAAGAGCGAAAAATGGAGAACACCATTTCGCAGACTTGTAAATCGGCACCATGTAAGGCGAACTCGTTGCACAGATGCACAGTTGGCCGGGAGATAGCCATATAAGGGCTGGTGGCAAACTGTTGCGATGAGATTGCCTTTGTTGCAGTGGAATCGATTTACCCTGAACTAATAATAAATCGGAGAACAGATGGTTAATAAATTGCTAATAGAATAGATGCTCAGTCCAAAAATGAACAGAACGTTCAAATTGCTCTTGGAATTTCTGTCGCTATAATTGCTAGATTTATATACTGGAAAAGAACAATTCACCGAATGCAATATCTTCTTGACTCAATGGTTTAGGTACTTTAGGAACAGTCTGCAAAAAGAACAGTGAAAAATACTATGCGAATATACCTTTCCTTTATGCTAAAAAATAGCAATTGAAGTCGAAAAATGCTACTATCGAAAGAGCATAAAAAATTAAAAACAAAAATCAATCTTACTTACTTTACGTTACTTATCAGGCGAGCAATCCATGGAGGATCTAAGCCTGAATTATAGCTGCCTATAGCTGCCTTGACGGTCCCGGGCACGCTGTTTCCAGTTATCAAGGCCAAGTTGTCTTACATCCGCGATTACTTGGTCTTTATACCGGAGGTTCGGTCTTCCTCTTCTTCTCGAACCAGGAGGCTCGAAGTCGAAGATCCTTTTAGCTGGAGCGTTGGTGTTCATGCTTGGGAAGGAACCCAAAATCAGCTCCGCCGTCCTCATTATCGTCCAGCTTTCGTCTCCGTACAGCAAGACTGGCAGTATAAGCGTCTTGTCATGCATGACTTTGGTTCTTTAAGTGGGGAGTTTTGACATAAGTTGTTTCGACAAACCGAAGTAGCAGTGGTCCAATGGCGATTCTATGCCGGATTTCCACTGTGGTGTCGTTTGTGGAGTTTATGCTTGCCCCGATGTAGACAAACTCCTTAACCACCTCGAAATTGTAGCTGTCAATAGTTATATTTGTCCCAGGTAGTGAGCGAAGGATCGGTTTTGCTTGATAGCAACCTTAAGACAAACACGTTTGATGACATGGCTGTTGTCGGTATTCGATCCCATGTCATCGGCGCCAGAAGCCAACCTACCACCCACTACGCCACGGCGCAGCTGGACAGACTAGTGCCTTCCCTGTCGACGCCTGCCCGTCGCACTACCTGCTCCAGCATCAAACATTTAAGAAATCACAAAACCGCGCATCTGCTTGCCAAAATCCGATGTATGTTTCAAATGGCTCAGAGGTTCTAGAACCGAACCGCGCGGTGCATCGCGTATTTTTTAGCGTGGCGCGACACAGCCGGATCAGTTTTCATGGGATCTCGAATTCGGCCATCGTATCAAACAATTCTTTACGACGAGACACCATCTCGATGGTCTTTTCTAGGATTTGCTGAAGTGTGAAGTGTGGTCTAAAGTCGATTTACCGGGCCGGAAGCCGCACTAGTACCTACCGATTAGTGCGATGCAAAAGAGCTTTACACCTTCACACAGTATGCTGGAGAGGATCTTGTATGCGACATTGAGCTGGAATTTTCCTCATAGGTCTTGCAGGAGGTAGGATCGCCTTTTTTATGGATGGGGCAAATAGAGCTGATGTTCCAGTCGTTCCATTCTACAGATGATCGGATGCATGTTCCCTGCCAGAACATCGCCGCCAGCCTTGAAGAGTTCTGATGGAAAGCCATCTGCTTGCCTGCGGCCTTGTTGTTCTTCAGCTTTTAAGTAGCTGTGCCGACTGGGGGACTACTTTAGCGGCTGGAGTTGAGATTTCCTCAGTCCCTACCACTTCTCCATTCTCGTTAAGCAGCTGCTGGAAATGTTGCTTAAATACATCCACTACTCCCTGCGGGTCGGTGCGATGATTACCCTCGAAATCTCGAGGAGCCTGGGTGCCTTTCTTGAAGCCTCCTGCAAGGCCTTTGGCCTTGTTATAAAAGGCCCGTATTTTATACTTGTCCCTAGACTCCTCGATATCCTTGACCTGTAAAGCCGCGATCCTTTTCTTTAGTCGCAGCAGTTTTTTCTCCTCCCTTCATCTGGCTCGGTACTCCTCTCGTGCTGTCCTGGTTTTCCTCTGCAGCACCTTTTGATACGCCTCGTCGGTTGCTGCCTTTTTCTGCTCACACTCGCCACCATACTATGGGTTTCTTGTCGGGGGTGGTAAGTAGCATAGAATGGCTGAGCGGAAATAGGCATACCGGACAGCCTTTCGCTCAGTTGCTCCCGTAGCCACTGGTAGCCACCGGGGTCCTCAGGCGCCCAACGTCGAGCCTCCTCATGGTGGGCTACTGCAGCTTTCTGACATTGGACAGTCGAGCTCTGAATCTGGCTGCTACGAGGACCGGTCAGAATCGACGTTTGCCACTCTGAATGTCCGCACTTCCAGGATGTTTTGCATTCTGTTCTGTTCTACGAGTCTTGCGTTAATGAGCACATGGTCGATTTGGTTGGCAGTTCAACCATCCGGAGATCGCCAGGTTGCTGTGCGAATTCGCTTGCGCGGAAACCTTGTGCTACTTATCTCCTCCTCATTACAAGCTGTCGCCAAGTCCGCGAGTCGGAAGCCGTTATTCGTTGTTGTATCGTGGAGGCTGTGTTTTCCGATCACTTCGCTAAAGGCGTTCCCTTACCGATTTTGACGTTGAACGTTGATTCACGTATGCCTGAATTATGGTACTGGTACAGTATTAAGGTACTGAAGGCAGTGTGCAGAGCATAGACCACTAAGCAACATAATAGAACAGAACTTTACGCCTGATGTGACGCACTAATCGGCCAGTAATTAACACTAGCGTTGCTCTGATCCGTAATACCAGTGTTTCACTGGTGCCATGCTGTCTACTTGGCACTGCGACCTTCTCAGATCTATCGTGCCTGCCAGCCGATTAGCCGAGGAGCTTCTCCACTTCCATAATGAAGTTGAGAATGCTTCTCGTATGAGCCAAGGTGATCCCATCGGGAGTTATAACTTCGCTGAGAAGGATACGCTTCCTAAGATGGCCAAGAGCAACACAGTCACACAGTATTCGCTTTGCTGTCTTTTCGTCCTCAAGACCGAGTCGGCACTCAGTTTCTGACGAGAAATTGATTTTGTTAAGATGATATTTCAGACCGCAGTGGCCCGTCAGGTAGCTGACTAGTCTTCTGATACCCATCCTATTAAGTCTGAGTATGTCAATAGTGTTTGTTCAGTGGTCGTATAAGTCGTTTCGATTGACGAAGTCCCCGAACGCTGTTCCAAAAGGACAGGTGTTGCGATATTTCCCACTTTTCTAAGATCTTAGACCCGGGAGTGCCACAGAATAGTTCTGGACCTATATATTTATCGCTGGAACCTTTTCTGGCGAGTTGGTCGTCAATTTCATTGCCCTTAATACCTTTGTGCTCTGGCACCCACAGAGTTTGACTTTGTTTCTTTTGGCGAGGTCTTGGCATCATCGCATTCCTTGGCGGCTTTTGAGTTCGTACTGTACGAACTTGGCCTGCTTGGCTATCAGAGAGTATGTTGATGGTTACTTCTCTTATGCCAGTCTCAAGATTTAGATTGACGCATGTTAGGATGGCATGCAACTGTGCCTGAAAGATACTGAGACTCGTTCCCAGGGCCATCGAGATCCTGCGATTTGCTCCAAAGATGCCGGCGCCAACGACAAAAGCCATCTTTGAGCCATCCGTATACAACCTAAGGCCTTTGACATTTAGCAAGGGATCACTGTTTTCCCATGCTGAGCGCTTAATATCTCAGCGATCAATATCAATGCGTGCGTCCGAGACCGTAGTTATCATATCCAGCTCGGGAAGGTGTTGTAATATGGACATGTGACCCTCGGGTCTACATGGCATATTTGTTCCCGAACAAAGAATTCTGATTGCACTGCGTAATGCCACCTTTTTCATAAAAAGGTGAAGTGGAGTGAGTCCAATGAGTGCTTCTTGGGCTGCCGTGGGGCAGGTAGGCATAGCGCATGTAATGCCGAGACACGCTAGTCTCTGAAGGCGTTAAAGCTTAACAAATGTAGTTTTATATTGGAGTTCCAGTTGAGTCTGCGGTCTATGTCAATATCTAGATACTTTGCTTCCTCTGAAAATCCTATGCGTGTGCCATTTAGAAAGACTAAGCAGGGCTGTACCTTTCTCCTTTTTGTAAACGGGACTAAGATTGTTTTATTTGGGTTCATCCATTAACCCACTCTAACACATCAGTCAGAGACAAATTGGAGCGCAAGCTGCATGCACTCACAGGCAGCGGTTTCGCACTTGCCCGTAACAATGACAACTAGGTCATAAGCATATCCGATTACCTCTAAGCCCCGTAGTAGGTCATCGATGACTATCGACCGGAGCAGTGGTGAAAGGACTCCTCCTTGTGGACATCGTCTAGCCGTCGATACTGTTACCGAGACCTATCCGCATGTGATTGATATAATACGCCTATTTACCATTGCCCTAATCCAGTGATTAGTGGATTGGTCCACACCCCTGCAGGATAGTGATGGAATCATAGCGAATATTATCGAAGGCCCCCTCTATATCGAGGAAGGCGCAAATTGCGATCTCCTTGTCTGTGAAACTGTTTTCAACACGCGTCACCAGGTGGTGTAACGCATTCTCACCTGTCTCCTTAGGGATTTAAGCTGAGTATTCCACCAGGGCACACTTCGCTTTTGTGTACTTGACCTGGGTGTACAGATGTCACTAAGGGATAAGATAAGATAAGTGAGGTGGTAAGCCGCTTCATCAATAGCATCTGTGGATTCAATCGACTTGGGAAGAATACATATCTTCGTCAGCGGCGAGTTGAGCTTGGAACAGAGCTCAATTTTTTCGTTTGGGCTGGTATCCAGGCCAATCTCACCGGAGTCGTTAAATCTGATATGCTGGTTATCAGACAATGGGGCTTCATTGGAGACGTGCCAGTCACCAATTGTATTTAAAATAAATGGGCTAGAGATAGTGAGGTCAAGCACCTCTTCTCTACCCGCATTTATAAATGTAAGTGTGTTGCACCTATTGGCAGTGTTGTGCATATAATCAGAAGTTGGAAAGTAATTATGGGCACATGCTTTTCTATACTCTTTAGTAGAGAGGTGCTCTGGTCGATTGGTCTAAAGCCATTGGCGAGAGTGTAGACTTTCGTTGTCTAACTTAGATATGAAAGTTATTTTCATGATTTACAAACATAGTGTCATAAAGACTACTTACAGTGTTGAGAGCAGCTACTTTTCACCCTATCCGAGGGTAAATTCCAGCATTGAAGGTAGCTTAAAAGCGTCGATCGATTTAACACGCAAAAGAACCAGTAAACATTGTCTTCTCAAAAGTTTTAAAAAGCGAATATCGGAAAAGAGCAACTTTCGCCAACAAAGACCCAAAAGAGCATGTTAACAGCGAGAATTTAAGAAATTTAATGAGTAAGTACTGCCACCACTAAGGTGCGCCCCACAGACAGACAATTCTGACTAATGGCAAACAGACGATAGAAGTGGGTTTATGAAAAAAGTTATGTGTTATTCGCGTGATAGAATTTCAAGAGCACTGTGCTGACCCATCAGCTGATTGCCACGAAGATACTGAAAATCGTAAAAATACTCTCGCACATCAATCGATTTTTCCATCAAACAAAAAAGGGTTACTGAATTGTCCTTCCTGCCTCTCTCTCGCTTTCTTGTTCCAAAAGTGAATGGAATTTTTCGCCGGCGTTACTCACTTATCCCCGCTTAGGTCCATTCTAAGAAAACAATTTCGCTTTTATTACCAAGAGCAGTCAACGACGAAAACAGCCATAACTAGGTTTTCAGAAATATGACATCAACACCAAACCATGGTAAACTGGTTTCATTTTCTCTTCGACAATAGAGTCTCAAGTACGACTAAAGTAGTGTTTATGGAAAACCGTATTTAAGCACGGATTGAATCCTTCAATTTCAATTGAAGTTTTCCCATGAATCACAACCTCCTCCCTCCATGGCAGGCACATCATTCCGCCATCCAGCTCGAAGAACTCCACGATAGGAGGGTGGATAATCCCCGTCAGCCCCATCGGGATGTACAATGGACATTGGTCGCGTGGAAAATGTAGACGAACGAGAAAATCGATCATTTCATTTTCATACTCAATCTGTCGTTACACCGAAACCTCCTGCACACTATTGTCGATTCATTCTATGGTATTTCTGTTCCTGCCGCTGTCTTTCCATTTCCCCGGCCACTGTCGCATGCATGCAAAGATAAGTGTAAGTAGTTAGTCACACGTTTTGTTTCGAGTTATGCAATTCAATGGCACAGCAACAGTCAGGCTGTCCGACTCAATGGTGTATACCAACCAGCCACCCCCCTTAGAGGAATTGTAACTTGAGTAATTGTGCATAGACTATCTGTAGGTGTATCTGTACATCTGTATCGCATGGTGGCGATAAGCTATTGCATTGCTTTGCATCGGTGGAATAAGGTTAAAACTAAAAATAACCAATTCACCTATCGGTGAGAGTGTTTTTTGGTCTTTGGCCTGAAAATTAATCACGAGGGTGCTTCACGGCAGTCGTTCAATGGTCTTGAGCCAGGTAACAAATGCTTTATTCTTTTGGTTGAAAAATCGATCGAATCTATTTCGGATGACAAGTTGAAATGACAACGACGTCATTAGAGGAGCGTGGGCGAATCTACGAGTACAATGATTGGTTTTTTGTTTGAATTTAAATTGCGATACGATACGTGGACGAAAAACGGGGCGTGTGTAGAACAACCTCAATGTCACTGTTGTTAAGAGACGATTTTCGATTGAGTTTGGACGACGAGCAATCAAAGCAGAACGTCAAAGGAATGTGCTCGATGGGAAGACATTAGAAAAAATGCATGCCCTGACCTGACCCTAGGCAAGATTTTGAGATTTTTTTTTTAGATAGCATGACGTGGTTAAGCTTGATCATCTCAAAGATCAAAGTGGAGCGTCCACTAGTGCTCTTTTCGGAACAGCTACTGTTAGTCCCCTCGCACAACAATTACTGGTATTTTAACACACGTAGATCGCGGTATGAGTGAAATCAAATTTGCTCTTAGGGTAGGTACCACTCAGCCATCCAACTGGGAAGAGTAGCGATTAAAAATCTTCGTGTAGGCCTTTCCCCACAGACTAATAGGTGAATTTGTGTCATCCAAAAAACCGTGATATAACCGCGTTAAAGGATGTCTAAAAACCGTGCGTTTTCATAGCTAACATACAGAGATAAAGGATTGTCCAAGGGAGGTTCAGGAGAGTAAACGTCAGTTTGACAAAAACAGTATGTCAAAAACGTCCCTTTTAGAAGCTGTCATCAAAAATATTGACCATCGGATCGATGTCTGTAAAACCAAACGTAGGAAACATTTGAGTGCTGATACGTCTCCACGGCTTTTTTGGTATTAGATGGTATTGGTGCTCCGTATATTGGGTAGCAGTATTCTAATTCTGTCGGACGAACACCCGTTTGAAATACGACAAATATGCAGAAAAAGTTGTTGAAATATCTGGAGAATTACACTAAACATGTTGCGGAAATATGCCGAAAATTTTGTGGAGTGTACAATGGAAATACTGAGAGTGAGCGCCGGACCCAGGAGTGTTTTGCTCTGTTATGGAAAGAGCCGTGGACAGATAATTTAAGAAATAAGGAAAACTGGATAGATAGGTAGGTAGGGAGGTTAGGTTTTTTGGCCGTCCTTCAACGAAACGGCCAACACAAAACACCGAATCAGCTCATAGAAGAGCACTACAAAGAGACCAGAAATATGCCGTGCTACATGTCGGTTAAAATTTTGGAGATGTCGAGTAGCTACTGAAGCAAGTAGTAGCCTGTAGACCTGTCAGATTTTGCCTTCAAAAAATTCACGCTCTTTTGTGCAGATTTTGGGCTGGAGTCATCATTGGACTACAGCCAATAGCAGCTCATGGTGTTCAGTATCACGTCCTGTTTATCAACATTTTTGTGCCTAGAAGGCAAGGTGTAGATGTCGACAAAATGTGGTTAGAACAGACCGGTACCACTTACCATGCAGCTCAAGCAATAATTCAGTCACTGCTTGAGTCATTTCCGGGTAATTTTTCGTTATGGTGGTCAAAATCAGGCCGATTCACGTGGTATATGCCGACAAGCGCCCAACCTCCGACGATTAAAAAGAGGAAGTTGAGCGGAGTATCAACCGATTGCCACCGCAAAGCCGTAGGGGCCATTTACTCGATATGTTTCTCCATGTAGCGACTGATTTTTTTGTTGTTTGCTTTTTTAGTGGTCTGTCGAACTAGACTATTATGATCAGATTTCTCACTATTCCACGTTAATGGAGATCAAGTGACCTACGCAAGGATATTGGTCTAAAGCCTAAATACAGCTCATGCAGGGAGGGCCGAACAACATGCCAAGTTTTCGGTACGTGGGACATAGAGAAGCTGGAGGAAGATCAACTTTTTTATCGAAAAAGTGTTGTCCAGTGTCGAAACTCAACAACGAACTTACTTACTTAGGTGGCACTACAGTTCCAAGTGAACCTCGGCCTCGATCAACAAGCCTTTCCAGCTAGCACGAACTTTTACCAATTGATTCCAGTCTCGCATGTCTAGTTGGTTGAGGTCCCTTTTCACCTGTGTGCGCCACCTTAGATGCGGCCGTCCCCTGCAAAGTCGTCCCTCGCGGTTGGAGTCAAAGACTCTTCGGATCGGGGCCTTACTGTCCATCTTAGACTTTGGATCCGGAGACCTCGTACTAGGCCGACGTCGCTGGACAGCCCGTACAGTTCTTGGTTGAATCTCCTCCTCCACTCTCCGTTTACACAAACAGGACCAAAGATTGCACGCAGAATTTTCCTCTCGAAACGGCCAAGGGTCTCTTCATCCGCTTTTGATAACGTCCAAACCTAAGCGCCGTAGAGGAGGACCGAGATGATTGCGGTTTTTCGAGAGAGGGCTCTACTACTCAGTTGCTTCTTGAGCCCAAAGAAGCAACGAGTGCCAATATTTATTCTGCGTTTTATCTCAGCGCTGGTGTCGTTGCTGCTTGTCACTATCGAGCCAAGCGAATCCTGTACTACTTCAAAAATATAGCTGCCGTAGGTGACGTTCTGACATAGACGTCGGTGTTGCGCGTCTTTCTTTGATGACAGCATATATTTGGTCTTGTCCCCATTTACCCATAGACCCACTTTAGCTGCTTCTGCTTCAATGCTTGCGAACGTCAATGTCACCTGCGTAAGCAAGCAATTGTGTAGACTTGAAGTAGATCATACTTCTTGTATTGGCCGCAGAGTCCCGCACCATCTTTTCAAGAATGATGTTAAAGAAATCACATGACCATGCGTCACCCTGTCTGAAAACTTTTTTAACATCGAAGGGGTCGGTTAGTTCACCTCCGACTTTAATGGAGCAGCGAGAGTTCTATATAGTCATCCTGCACAGTTTGGCGAGTTTGGCAGGAATGTTAAAACATGACATGGCTCTTTATGGCTCGTCTCTATAAAAGCTGTCATATGCGACTTTAAAGTCGACAAAAAGTTGGAAGCTTAAGACTTTTTTCCTGAGTCTGTCTCGAATAACAAATCCGCATCCGATTAAGCGTTGTTTATTTTCTCTGTAGCAGTTTCCGCAGTAGATATCACAGTTTTCCATCCGCTTTTTGCCTGGCCCATTCCATCGAACTTTTTGGAGCGCGGTAATGTCTGCCTTATAGCAGTTCAAAGAGTTGTCCGGCTGCACTTGGTCTGTTGAGGGACCTTACGTTCCAGGTGCAGATCCGGAATTTGTTTACTTTTTGACGTTTGCGGGGGTCGTCAACATGTAGTCCGTCCGTATCCGAGGCTATTGGCTGTTTTTGAACAAATTTTCGTTTTAGGCGATGAGATGTTATCCCTAAGCGCAACCCCCAACCTGGAGGGCCAGGTTCCTCTTTCCCCGGGAACAAAGGGTCGGGTCGCTGCACACGTTGGTTCACTACCTGGCGGGTGCCAATATAGCTATCCAGGGGAGGCCACGCGGAGGCTGTGTTTCATCTTGGATTGAGCAGGGACAGAGATAGAAGCTGGCGTTTGCCATGTTAAACGCGATCATCGCTCCGGCGCGAAGAGTCTGCGACATCAACCCCGAGGGACGACGCAGCAGAGGACGACTGCATCTAAGGTGGCACGCACAGGTGGAGAGGGACCGCAACCAACTGGGCGTGCGGCACTAGAAGCCGATGGCCAAAGATCGAGCCGGCTGGAGAGGATTGTTGGTTGAGGCGCTGGTTTACGCCGAACTCTAACGCCATCTAAGTAAGTAAAGTTTAGACCAGTGCATTCGCGAACCAGTTCGAGCAGTTTGTCGCTGTTAACCATTTTTTTACGGAATTACGAAAAATCCGAAAGATAATATTACTTATTAGCGAGACACCAGCTAATATGCTCCAAAATGTGACTCAAAAGTGATCTCTCCGTATGAGCCACTTAGAACATACTCGTCAGCACTTACCCAATATAGTAGAATAAATGGCAAGTAATGATTTATCACTTGAAATAAAAATGTTGTACACTTTCGTATTTTTCTGCGCTCTTTTCTGAGATTTAAAAACCAAACGCTTAAATAATCGCACTTGAAACAAATTTTAGAAACAAGATCGAGGCCTTTCAAGACTCCGTAGAAATACACATTTTTAGGTCTTTTGACTGTGAGGGGCTATTCAAAAAATTGTGCATAAAACAGTGGTTTTGTGAGGTGATTATTTCAAAGGCATTTCTATGGAAGACTTGTTTGAACTTCCTGATGAATGTATTGCAATGCCATTCCCATAGCACTCTAACGCCCTAGATACTTAGGCCTTCATCGATTTAGTAGACGTCCATCAGGTGAACACCTGCATCACACATGTTGACCATCACACGCAGTCGAATTCCTCCGGGCACCTGAAATCGACCATAGAAAATCGTTTCATCTCTAAAAGCAACCCAGATAACACCATCCATCCATCCATCCGTCCATCCATTTAACCGCCCATCATCTGTGGTCGATGTTTATCTCCCACCAAATCGAATGTACAAGTCGAAATCAACAAACCAAAACCAATACAAATACGAGATATTTAAAAAAGACCACCAAAGGAATCTAGGTCGAATTTGTTGGAGCTAAAAAACCATCGCGTCCCTCATGTGTCAACGGAACCGGGCCCAATGGTGAGCTGAACACAAGATGGAATACAAGTGAAGGAAATTTTAAGACACACCTCACGTGCATCTCCTTCGATTCAACTTTATCTTGAGTCCACTGCATTGGCAGCTAAGGACAGACCAAATGGTTGGAACACAACAAACCAAAAGAGCGCAGAATGGAGCAAATAAAAATCAATACGATTCCTTCAGCTCCCAATCGTCTATATCCAACGGATTCTTCGTGCAAGCCCGAATGTAATTCCCCACCAAAACCAAATGAAGTTGTTTCCCCAAGATGAGAGTGAATGGCTTTCGGGTTGCACGGGAGAGCCTGTATTTCGATTTTTTTTTTCTTGATAATGATGTTGGCGTTTGCATAATATATGTACGTTGAGTGGAACTGAAAAAACGTGTTCCCTCGATGCATGAGAGCAATCCGATCCTGTAACCAAATTTCGTAGGCTTTTGGTGGTATGCCGGTGTGTTTATGTATTCCCATCGCCTTCATATCGTAAATAATGTGAACGTGACCCACGGCTGTTATGCGCACTGACTTACCGTCGCTGTATTTATGTGTTGTATCTAACGGTGTCGTTTATGTTTTTTTTTTCCTGATTTCTCCTTTAGTTTGGATTTTGGGGATTTTCTGATTATCTTTTTTTCCCCGTTTCGCGATACAATCGACTACGTTAGGGGTGGTAGGAGCGTGTAGCTTAATCGTATTGCCAAGCTCATTGATTACTGAGTGGTTTTTCGACGGCCGACAATTTTGTGTCGAAAACAAATTGAATTCGATGGGGATTAGATAGCAGCTTAATGGAAGTTTTATTACCCCCAATGCAAAGTGGGTATTTAGAATGGCATTAAGGGTGGATGAGAAACCAGCGAGACTGCCTACTTGAGTGAAACTTGAAAATTCATCAAGTCGCTTATGGCGAAATTGTTGGATACGTAATGACCTACATTTAGAATGGATTACTTAATCCTATTGGTTGTTGTTAAAAAGAACAACGAACATTTTGAGTGAGGAAATTGAGCCACATTCGGAACATTTGAGTGTTTTTCCTCTTTGTTTGTTGTTTCACTCACTCAGGTCATGGTATGTTTTTTCGGACTTGCCCATTTTCCGAATCCCAAAAACAAAAAACCTGGTCTACCTGTCTTTGCCCATAAGTTTACAAAGTTTTTTGAGTGAAATTAGAATTGAGTGATTTGTTCGACTTGCCATAGAAATGTACAGTTATTCTGATAAACATGCCTAAACGAGGCAAACGACCAAATGATACATTTTCACATTTTCATAAATTTTACTTTGAGTCTAGAATCAAATTTTATGGTAAATCACACAAATCACTCAATTTTTTCTAAAGCCTTACCAACTAATCGACAACATGTTGGGCGGCTACGATGGTACTAGCTTATTCATTAATTTATTTCGGGACCAAGCAACGTCTTATCATTACGTCAATGCCCGTGAAAATTCTGACGCGATTTTTTTGTACAAACTTGTCACTTTCTTCGTCAATTTGTTAATTGAAAAGAAAACCTTGTCAATCCTACATAACACTAAAAGGAAATTCCATCGTGTACATTAAACAAAAGAGAAACAAAACACAATGACTATAAACAACAAAAAAAGAAATGGAGTTAGATAATAAAAATCAGGAAGAAACGCCAAGATTCGGGCACAGGCAACATCCAATGGCAAACCGATGAACACCACTCATCCGTCAAGCGATACGCGCCCACCAAAATAAATCATACTCATCACGAGTTGTTACGTCACACCGTCAATCATAAAAAAAAATTCCATCTCAGCCAGAAATGCGTGAGTCCACCAGATGCCCAAAAGTAATACTACACTCATACTTGTACTCAAATTTGTACTCACACTCAAAATTGGTGCATGAACGTAAAGACAATATTTTAAATGGAATTCGGTATTTTTAGAACGGAAACAATTAAACTTTCTAGTTTCAAATAATGGTTAGTAACGTTATTCTAACGTCACGGTTTAGTCATCGTTTTCTATCTATTGGATAACGAATGAACAAAAATGTATCTTTTGGTCAAAAGTAATTATTCCGATCCGACAACAAGAAAGTGAGTTTCGGTTTGACATGTGTGTGAAATGTGGGTATTTGAATATGTCCTCGTGTCACGAATGTCATATGAGATACCGGGAGATACGATACGATGACGATGGTATTGAAAGGTCGCGGTAAAAACAAATTGTTCCGATTCGCTGGTGGTGAAAATAGATATTGGGGCGATTGTATGTACTATGTATATGGGCACGAGCATGCATGTATATGTATAGTACGAATATGATTTGTGAATTACTCAAGTGGGTGTTCGGGATAAAATCCACTTGATGTTGAAGTGGTCAGGACAACACCGTGTTGGTAGAGAAGAGAAAACTCAATACTGTTGGGTTGATTGGGTCGGGAAATTATTTGCATCATGCCCATGGGAGCGTTTTTACTTTCTGTTGTTTGCCTTTAATTGATTTCGGGCAATGTTCGATGTAATGAGAAAATATTGAAATTCTTACTCATTCAACAATTGGAGCTTGCAACTGAAGCCACTTGGGATTCAAGAGCATCGAGTTTTAAGGCCTTTGAGTGGGGGCATGTTGGTGTTAACCTGAAATGGTCATAGGGGATTATGCCCGCCAACAATCTCTTACCACCATGTAGTTGGGCGAAAACTTTTGTTTTTTTTTTTTTTTTTCACTCATTAAGCCGTTTTATGGTCAATATTTGTGATCCACACATAAACAGCTCAATATTTTTCTACAACAAGGGGCTGGCGTTCCAAAGACTAAGTTATAGCCGAATGACGCAGGTAAAAAAAAAAACTCGATTTGAGTCATATTGATTTACTTGAGTTTTTGAGGCCGGTGCGATTGAGTTCTGGATAAAAAAATGTTCGTCCAGAACCCCTCAAACCTAGACAAAAGAGTCTGTTAGACGATGACAAAAGCTACAAATTTTTAAGACGGAATCAAGCACAATTTATAGTATTGAGACAAGGGCTAACCCACTCAAAACAAAAAAAAAACTCAATAGTAACTCACTTTGCGACTCAACTTTTTTCATAATGAGTTGATTAAATATTTGAGCCATCGTTCTTAAGTTAATTTCTGATCGAGCGATATTCATAAACGCTTTTTTTTAATTAAATGGCTAATGCTGACAAATGGCACAAGGCACTGCGACCTTTATACATCTATTGTACCTACTAGCCGAGTAGACGAGGAGCTTCTCCACCTTCTTAATGAAGTTGAGAACGCCTCTCGTAGGAGCTGAAATGATCCACTCAGGAAACATTATTTCGCTAAGAAGGATACGCTTCCTGTGATGGCAAAGAGCAGCACACTCACACAGTATGTGCTCTGCAGTCTCGTCGTCCTCAAGACAGAGTCGACACTAGGCTTTAGACGAGAGGTTCATTTTATTGAGATGATATCTAAGACCACAGTGTCCCGTAAGGTAACTGACTAGTTTTCGGATATCTACTCTATTAGGTTTGGGTATATTGACAGAGTGTTAGTTCAGGGGCCGTATACATCTTTTCGATTGGCGAAGTCCTTGAACGCTGTTCCATAAGGAGAGGTTTTGCGATATTTTCCACTTATCTAAGAAGAAGTAGATCTTAGACTTGGGAGTGGCGCAGAAAGGTCCAGGACCTATGTACCTTTCGCTGAAACCTTTCCTGCGGAGTTGATCGACAATTGGATCGGTACCCACCAGAGTTTGACTTTTTTTCTTTTGGCAAGGTCTTGTAGGGCATCATGGTAGCCCTTAACGGATTTTGAGTTCGTGCTATACAAACTCGGCACTTTAAGCGCTGTTGGCTATCAGATAGCATATTGATGGTTACTCCTTTTATGCCAATCTCTAAGTTTAGATTGACGATGTTAGTATGGCATATAATTCAGCCTTGGGGACTTTGAAATCTTCAGATTTGGTCCAGCGATGCCGGTGTCAACGCCAGAAACCTTTGACGTTGAGCAAGGGATCACAGGACATGTGACCCTCGGGTCTACATGGCATATTTGTTCCCGAACAAAGAATTCTGATTGCACTGCGTAATGCCACTTTTTTCATAAAAAGGTGCAGTGGAGTGAGTCCAATGAGTGCTTCTTGGGCTGCCGTGGGGCAGGTTGGCATACCTCCTGTAATGGCGAGACACGCTAGTCTCTGAATGCGTTGAGGCTTAACGATTACCGTTTTTTGCTTACCTTTTGTCCACCATACCGTCAACACATACATAGGTGATGATAGGTCCCTACTTCATCATCTTTGGTGGCGTTACAGCCCATGAAGGGCCAGAGCCAAGATTCTCTCAATCACCCATGCTGTGTGCGATTTATTTTTTACACAGGTGAAAGGGCCCTACAGTTTAATGCCGATTTCGAATGGCTTTTTCATGGTAGGGTTACTACAAAATAGGCATTACAATAAACTCTGCGAAATAAACATTCGATGGCGTTGGTGTTTTCGGGATCCGAAATCGCTCATCGTGCGTCAGGGTCCAATACACTAACTACTGCGCCACGGTGCCCTCGTGGCAGTTCATACTATCGCGGTATAAAGCCTGTGGATTACCTTAGTGCCTACAGGCCTTAGCCGCCTTTGTGAGTTTATTTTTGATGTTGGAGTTCCGGTTAAGTCTTCGATCAAGGTCAGAACATATTAACGTAACTTCTTTTGAAAATCTTATTTTGAAATTTATATGGAAAAAAATTAAAAGTGTTATGTCACTCTGGAATTGGGTGTAAATGATATACTCGGCCAATGATGAAGGGTCATTTTGTTCGATTCCCTGTATTTACAAATCTGCTTTGATAAATGGGGTGTTCAACTTTGTATGGAAGACAATATGGGTAAAAATAGGAGGAACCTTTCTGTGCAATTCACATGGAAAATATAAGAGCAATTCTAACTATTAGGGGGTCGTTTTCCTAGACTGTTTGTTGTTTTTCCAAATTTGATGACATGCATTTTCTGGTAACGTATGTACCATGCGATCTGCAGTGATTTATGGCCAGAACGTCCGAAACACGTTGAACGATTCCAGTCAGGTAATGAGCCACAATTAAATGACCAAACAGCATACCATATTTCAAAAACCATCCGCTTTTACGCCTTCCCAAATCGCATTCGATAACTCTTCTACGCTCAATCAAGCACATGATGCCATATTGTTGCTACGCACTTTCCACTTTGCACATGAAATAGTCGTTCATCGGAACGTATCGACAGAACTGAAAGTTCTTGATGATTACTTCCTACACTTAATGACTCGATAAAATGATTTATATTCAACTTGCCAACAATATCCCCCTCGAAGAGTTGCTCTTCGGGGAGAATGAATGAATCTCAGTTCGATTTCCATTTCCGTTTCCGGTCCCTGCCCTATTGGCAGAAACTCAGAAACTAGTTTGTTAAACTTTTTTTCGGTTGTTTTGTTTGATTTATGACAGACGACTAGAAAAGTGCGCACCTCATCAAATCGTCTCTGACAACAGGACATGCCTAAAGGATGAGAAAATCAATCAAAATGCAAATGAACAAAAGGCAAGCATGGATAAGCCGTCAAGATACATTCTGACAATCATCCCTCGTTTGGTACACAAATCACTCTCTAAAGAGCAGGTTTATGTAGGTGCCTTTAAAGGACTCAATATCGCCGCAACCAATCAAGTTCTAATTTCGTTAATTTGATCTTTCACTCGTCATCGACAGTAGATGGCCATCTACTCAAGCATGCAACCAGGCAGCGGCCGTAAAAAAAAGGACCCATGTGCTGTATAGTATCCTGACACTCAGCACACAGGTGAGTCGTACAATACCACTTGACTCAGTGGCAAACAAAAGAAGCGAAAAACCTTAAAAACAGGAGGAAAAAGTATGTGAAGTGGAATTGGAATGTTCCTCATTTATGCCCCGGCGCACGTACCATTGGTCTAGCACACACTTGTCGTCTGTTGTTCATGTTGCAAGCGTAAAACGCGGAAGAGAGAGGAAGAGCCGCATAGTACACACACATATGACACATGAGGGGCGAACGAAACAAGAGAAAAGCATTTAAAATTAGAAACAAGAGTTGACGGCGGCGGTTGGTGGGTGGCTGGGCTGGTAGAACTGATGTGGCTTTGAAGGTTCTGATGGCAACTTGCTCCAAGTTGGTAAGTTGCATTTTATCCACTCAACACAGTTAAACGATTGCTCTTCAAGATGTTGTCCGTGTCGTTGTTTTGCCCTCGAGTAGACGAGAGAATGTGTACCATGAACGATGATGGTAGTAGGCATTTAAGGTAGACTAGAACGATGGTAAACAACAGGAAAGGACCATCTATGAAGAGTTCATAAAAAAGAGACATTCTGCAGAAAAGAGAGGAACAGGAGCAGTGTATGTGTGTGTGTGTCAGGATGAGTGAAAATTTAATGCAACAAATAAGTCCTTTAGTTGGCTTTGATATAGACGCGAAATAACGAAATTTTAATGATGTGGAATGCTTTCGTTGAAGAGAGTACAAGAGAGCTAGAATGTCATAGAGGAAGAGGTTGGCGACTGGATAACTGAGCACTCTGTTTGGGGATGAAAGTGTTACTGTTGACTGAATGAAGTACTCTTCCATACCAAATGATGCCAATTAGCAGTAACTGACTAAGGGTAGTGGCAGGGGCTGTACCTAGGCATAGACCTACAATAGGCAGTAGGGCTTCTTTGAAAAATCACTCATTCACTAGCAAAAAAGTAAATGGTGTATAGCCAAATTAGCAGCTCGTGAAGAAAATCACTAATTTCCTAAAGGCCCTTTTCGGTCCTAGTCCATTGGCTTCCCACTTAATTTGATTGCAAACAACAAATGCTCTGTAGCTGCTCAATACACACACCTCTGATTGGTCAATTTCCAAATACCCTTTCGATTTGCGCACCTATGGCCATATCATACACCGCACCACATTCAACACTACCAAACAAGGTATAATTAAGAATTTAGTTCAAGGTGAATCGAATCTCTCGCCTTACAAGGTAATGATAATGCTTTCAGCATGCGATAGATTTCAACATCATTCATCGATTGAGAGCGTAGAACGCGGAAGGTCTTTCCGGATGCATTAGTTGGGGGGAAAGTTTGGTTCTCCAAAGAACTACTTTTCCTTTCTTTTTTTTTTAAATAGATTAGTAGGTATGACTGTTGAAATGATTAATTAGAGCTAACAAACGTAATTTTGAAGACAAGCCACGTTATACAACAACATCTTATCCAAATAGTAGCAGCGCATAATTGGCGCCAGCTACTAGACAGAGTTGGCAGAATCCAAACCGAATATGTTCTTAAGCGTCCTAAGTTCTGAGTGAATTTTCTTTTGTGTCCTGAATCGACTCAAGATGGGTCCCACCAAAGTAGATAGTTTACGATTAGGAAATGGGAAAAAATCACAAGAAGTCATGGTTCTGGCTTTGGAAGCATTTTTGGACAGAAAGCTGCTCACCAGTAATATTTTGAGAAATGATGCATCACAAAGGTGCTCCATCAGTTCAGAACGTTTAAATAATATCTCTTACGAGTGAACTATGCCACCAACATCGAAAAGAACAGTGAATAAAACCGTGACTTTTGAGTGACCTTAACGTGTTCTTTGGTATCAGTGGGCTACCCTCTCGATGCCTGATAGCTTATTTGCATGATATACTCATGAACCTAAATTTCGTCGCGTGAAGTGGTTCAATTCACGAATGAACAGTTCAATTCGAATCAAATTCAGCATTTTACGTACGAACTGTACTGCACCTAAATAATATGTCTTACGAGTAAACTATGCCATAAACATCAAAAAGAACCGTGAACAAAACCGTGACTTTTGAACGAATTTCACTTTATTTTTTGTAACAGTTGAGGTAGCCTTTCGATGCCTGTTAGCTTATGTCTATGACATGCTCGTCAACCTAAGTTTCGTCACGTGGAGTAGTTCATTTCACGAATAAGCAGTTCAATTTGAATAAAAGCGGGTACTTTACGTACAAACTGTACTACGACATGCCTCATGTACAAATTATGAAACTGGCACGTGAGAGACTAATAGTTCTCGTCAAAGCTCCTGTTCTTTAACAGTGATTTGTAATCCATTTTACACGAGGCAAGTTTTCAAGAGCTTCACAGCCATCAAAAGCGCTCTATTGCCAACACTTTGGACTAAGTAATGCATTTGCTTGCTTTGCTGGCGTTACAGCCCATGGAAGGCCATGGCCTTTCTCAATCACCCATGTTTTGTGTGATTTTTATTTTTTACAAAGGTGAAAGGGACCTACAGTTAAATGTCGATTCCGAACGGCGTGAGCCCAGAAGCTTTTTCATGGCAAGTATACTACGGGGGTTTTTGTCAGTACCCCGCCGAGGAGGGATGCCGCGAAATAGACGTTCGATGTGTATCAGGCAGAAAAGAGAGGCTGAAGACACTCTAAAAAGATCATAGGCAGCGCAATAAGCTACGTTGTGGAGTCGTATGCTGGACTGCTGATGTGTAACAGACAGATTTTCTTGATTGTCCGAACAGTGTTTGGCGTAAAGTTGCAAACAAATTAATTTATAAGAACGCGGAAAAAGAGCAGTATCGTACGGCGATTCGCTTTTTATTTTTGGACAGAAAAGCGTGTCTTCCAATCAATTATTCGTTTAGACTTGTTCAACCGTATTGGTAAGTATGTAGCTACCAAGAAACTGAGGGAATTCTTGCCAAGTTGTTGAAGCCTCTCTAACCAACATTTTTTGAACAAAATATTTTAGAAAAATTGCTTTGAGCTTGCTCTATGGAGCAATATACGAATATTGTCTCGCGAGCTAATTGGCCTTTCTACTCTCACTTAATTTACCTTTTAACTTTAGGCTTAGAAAGACCCACTTTTATTATAGAGGGTCAGCTAAATTATACGCAGAAAAACAAGAGCGAGTCAAGACCTAAAAGCATTTATTTTTAAACTGAATTTTGAACTCACTGAAAGCGGCACTGCGGCTGAGGATGATCTGGTGTCCAAAATTTTGATGACATCTTCTAATAAGGACAGAAGTTAAGACCTTAGCTATATTGACAAACCGAAGTAGCAGCGGTTGCCCCAAAGAACCAAGGTTATGCTCTACAAGACTCTTACCCTGCCAGTCCTGCTATATGGAGCCGAAAGCCAGACGATAGGCAGGAGAGAAGAGCTGATCCTTGGCTCCTTGGAAAGAAGAATTCTGCAACGGATATTTGGCCCTGTGTGCGACTAATGCGAATGGAGAAGAAAATCGCAAACTCTATGAGCTGTACAAAGATGTGGTTATAGTCCCGAAGACAAAAATTCGCCGACTACAATGGCTCGGCCACATCGACCTCACGGACACTAACGCTCCAGCTGAGAGGGTTTTATATTAACTCAGGCTCTAACGGAAGTTATCTCCGTGGTTTTAAAGGTTTTTGAACGGTAGCTGGTTTTAAAAATTCTCATGATAAGAAGTCATGTGGTCTAAGATCTCATGATCTTGCAGGCTATCGCAAAAGATGATTTTTGATGAAAATTGATCATCAATTGCACGGTACTGTATGAAGCAATCGATGGACACACGCTAATGATAGTCAGTAAATCTGGGTAAAGCCGTTCTGTTAATTGAGTCTCGTAAGCCAATAAATTCAAGTCCTTGTACATACTCGTAATTCGCAACAAGGTGGTCCTTGATATGCCCAATTCAAGTGAACGACGCTTTGTTTCTTCGGACCATCATTTGTGACCTCGAATTAGTGTTCAAAACGACTTAGGGTTGTTTCATTTGAACGGCTGTGGTCATGTGCGCGAAACGTGGTCTTGAATAGCTTTAACGTGGTCTTCAATCGAATAGGACTCCATAACAATAAATGGCATATATACAGATGACAGAAAGGAATCATAGCGTCCGTGTCAATTTGACGTTTACTTTTCTGCGCCGTACTTGGAAGACCCTTAATAAAGACGGTCACGCACATCTGGGACACAAACCATACGGTGAGAGTTGGACAATATTTCTCGCAATTGGTGGAAAACTACGATTAGATAGAGAATGGCAGCCGTGTTTTTGCATTGAATTATAATTCGCTGAAGTATCAATCTGCCGTCCGGAGTGTATTTTCACTTCTTTCTTCTTTGGTGGCGTTACAGCCAATGAAGGACCAGTGACAGGCCTCTCCCAATCACACATGTTGTGTATAATTTATTTTCCCACAGGTAACAGCGTGAGTCGAGAAGTACCCCGCTGAGGAGGCACGCCGCGAAATAAACATTCGGTTGCGTTAGTGTTATCGGTGTCTGAAATCGCTCATCGTGCACCAGATTCCAACACACTAAGCACTGCGCCACGGGGCCCACATATCTTCAATTTTGGGAAACTGTTAAGAACTCTGTTATCTTTCTGTTATAGAAAGTTTTGGGGCAACACAAAAATTACTGCTTTGCCCAGGAATTGCAAGGGATGGACACGCACAATTCAGGACTAATGAAAATGAAAGGTCCGGATTGAATGAAGACTACAATCCGCAAGGCATCTATTCATGATCGAATTGTTTCACTAATAAGGAGCATTGTCGAAAGTATGAGCTGATCTCCTTGGGGGAGCATTCAGAGAGCTGCATTTTGCTTCTTTGAGCTGAGGATGCTATTGTCTCCTGACATTAGCCATACATAAGGTTAGGTTAGGTGAATGGGTGCCCTATTGACGAAAGGTCAAGGCTCATTTAGACTATGAGGAGTCCATTAACGTTTAACCCGTAGAAACCTAAAAGTTTCCCGTTGAGCTGAACCACTTAGATGCAGATAGAGATCCCAGTAGTCTGTTAAGCCCTATGTTGCTTACCTCGTCCAGACCCGAAAGGAAGTGACTTCCAAGGAATATGTTCCTTTTTTGGGCTAGTGTAGGGCATTCTCACAGTAGCTGACGAATGGATTCAATTTCTACTTCGTCCGTGCAGCTTATGCAAAAGAATAGTTGTGGGGCTGGCCTAGACTGGTCGCATGGTAGGATATCATGCACGGCTAAGCTTTAGCAAACTTTCTGTCCTTTCCTTGTCATAAACGGGCCAAGTTGATCTTGCCGTTTCGCGTTTACCCAATTGATACCACCACTTATTGGCTATTTGCTTGAAAAGTGTACTGAGTGACGTTTTAGCCTCAGTTGTGATCTGCCCGGAGTTTGCGCCTGATCCTAACCGCCTTCTCATTTCCGGAAATATTTATATGACCTGGTAACCAGCAGAGGGTCACATTATTGACATTTGATATCTCCTCTTACCTCTCTTTGCAGAGTTTCAAGAGCTTGGATCTTATCCATGTTGCCTTCAGATCCCTGATGACTCCCAGATCAACATATGTAGATGTTGATCCCTCTACCTGAAAGGTTTTCTCTAACCTTGGAAAATGCTACAGCCATCACGAAGTCTAAAGGAAGGCTAAGGCCTTTAAACGTCGTGTCAGCAGAAGGTAACAGGGAGGGGGAGAGGAGGTGCCTATTGACATTGGTCTTAAATTTCTGCATATTGTATTGAGGAGGGAAGACCGAACGAGTCAGCGCGTTCCACATTCGTGTGGTTCGATTGAAGAAAGAATCTCTATATTTGACAGTACGACCGAAAACGGGCTCAGAGTGAAGTCATGAGCATTCCGAGAGAGACGTATATCGCGGGAGAAGTTTTGAAGCGGCGGAATGCAACCGGCTATTTCATCAGAGTATTTATGGTGAAAACACCGATAAAACAATGAAAGACAGGAGACATTCCTACGATGACTCAGCGAGTGTAATGAGTTTGTGATGCTGGAATCTCCTGAGTTTTATCGCACGATTTTGTATTCTGTCAAGTGAGGTCTTAAATGCGCCAGACCAGACAAGAGCGTTGAACTCAAATTTAGGACGAATGAACGCCTTATAAATTATAGCCAGATTGGTGGGTGTGAAGAACTCCTTGCATCTGTATAGGAAACCTAGATATTTCGCGGCATTCTCAGCGACACTAAATATGTGGTCGTTCCAACAAAGGTTGTCACTGAAGCACATACCCAGGTTAGAAAGCTTGTCGGTTTCAGAGATACAAGTGCCATTCATGGATAATAGTACTGAGTCAGTGTCATGCTTTAGCGACAGAAGACAGCATTGTATATTGGAAGCATTCAATTCCACCCTATTGTTTTTACCCCATTGGATGATGCTGTCGATATCGGAATTTAATGAGCTTAACATGCGCTGCCGCTCACTATTTACAGCCGAAGTGCAGGGTCGTAAAGAAGTGAACGAATATGAAAAGCTGAGGGTATTGTCGTCAGCGAAGGATTGGATTAGAAGTAACAGACAAGAGATCATTTACAAAAATGAGAAAGAGTGTTGGGGACAAAACGGAGCCCTGGGGAACACCAGCAATTACAAAGTGAGTGTCAGACTTGAATCCGTCCAAGATAACTTGAATTGAACGGTTCGAAAGGTAGCTTCTAATCCATGGAAGAAGAGAGTCGTCGATCCCAAATGCACGCATTTTCGACAAAAGAGCTTCATGCCAAACTCTGTCAAATGCTTTCGATAAACATATCAAGTGCAACTACTTTGCTCTCACCCGCCTGGTGGAGCGAGTGATTCCACTTCTCGGTGAGATACATGTATGTACCATCAAATCCCCAGTGGATCTGTTGCTGCGAAAACCATACTGCCAGTCATTGAGGAGTTTCTGCTACTCGAGATATTTCTTTAGCTGACGATTTATCAGGGTTTCCATGACCTTGGAAAGAAGGGACGTTAGTGCAATGGGTCGGTAATTGGAGAGAGAAGATGATTCGCCTGGGAATGGGTTGGATAAATGCTGTTTTTCACCTACTCGGGTAGAGCCCAGAAGAGTAGAAAAGGTGAAAAAGCTTACGCAGTGGTTTTGCCAGCGTAGAACACCTCTTCAGGATTATTGGGGAAATACCATTAGGACCAGCGGATTTGTGTATGTCAAGTTCTTTAAGAACCCTTGCAACTGTACGAGTACGGAAGTAAATTTGTCCCTTGGTGGAATCAACGTACTCCCGAACAGGCAGTGACAAAGATGATTTGGGGAGCTGCGAGTTTGCTGCGAAATGGGCAGCAAGCAGATTGGCTTTGTCTAAGGGTTTGACAGCTGGAATGTCAGTGGATGAGCGTGGGTATAGACTACGAGACGGAATTCTTGATGTCTTTGACGAAAGACCAAAAACTTCTGCTACCTTTGGGACATTGTAGGATCTTACGCCTCAGTTTTTGGTAGAGTAAAAATTTGGCTCGTGGAATGTGCAGTCATTCCTGGCTTGTATATATCTTTTTCGGTTTTCCTCAGTGGTGTTTGCCTTATAGTTCCGAAAGCATATTTCACTCAACCTAATAACCTCTTTACAGCTCAAGGCAAACCACGCATTATCCTCCGGCTTAATACTTTTTATATTGTTGGGGATAAAAGTGGTTATGCTAGTTAGGATTATGTTTGTGGTCATATCAGCTGCGGCGTCCACGTCGTTGTCGAGGAAGCACAACGACCAGTTAAAGTTCCGAAAGAAGTTGTTAAGGCCACGCCAATTAGCTTTCTTTAACTGTGTGGAATGAATATGAAATAGTTGATATGACAAAGTGATCGGTCGAGCCTAGAGGAGATAATACATTCAACGTGTATTTGTCAGGCTTAGAGGTAAGAAGAAACAGGTCCAGGGTGTTGGCGGTATGACTGGCAACATCGGGGATACGCGATGTCTCATTCACAAGCTGCGCTATTTGATTTAACTCAACGAAGATTTCGACATACCTTCCTTCGGGTGTTGTCTGTCCAGAATGTCGAAGCCACTGAGAATTGTGAACATTGAAATCGCCCGCTTTAATGATTTCAGTGCGAAGAGACAGGAAACAATTCTTTGGATGGAGTCGAACGTGACGTCTCTGTCCAGGTTTGGGCTTCTGTAAAGAAAACAATAGTGAATTGTGTGCTTACGAAGAGTGAATTTGAGCCATAAGAAGTTAAATTCCGAGGTGGATGTTTGGCTATACTGCGGAAGCAACTGGTTAACGATATAGATGGCCTCGGGGGGAAACGAATAATGGCACTAAGCTATATCCAGGAAGACTAAAATCCTAGGGATCGGACTTTTCATCAACCTGTGTTTGACAAAATGCCAAAAGAGCCGGTTTGTGGATAGAGAGACGGGCATACGTGGCAAAGAAATTCTTTCTTTACCCACGAATGTTGCCGAATTGTAAGTCGACAACATGCAACATCCAACATGCAAAACATAAACGGACGCAACACCAACTAAGCATTGCCATACCTTCGTATATGGTAGGGGCTTGAACCTGGGTGAAAAAAATACGCCCAGTACGGGAAAGAAGAAAGACCGTCTAGGACCAAATGACTTACCAACAACTAACTAACGATAACACGCGCGTCGCTTTCGGCGTGTCTATAATAAAAGCCGATGCAAGTGAACTGTCGTCAGCTGGAAAAATCCTAAAATCCAAGGAGCAAAGACGACATGGTTTCCATGGAATTATAGATAAAACGTATAACCATTCGAACGATACCATAAACCGTAACACCAACGCAACACTGGTTCCTCCCATTATCATCGTCAAACAGAAATTGGAGACAACAACGAGAACAAGAGTGGCGATAGCATATAACCACCTCTCAAGGGCCCACATTCACCATTAATTTTACTCTTAAAGCCAACATCTACCACAATCACCCAGTAGCAACCCTTAGCTTTTCCAACTAAATTGCGGGGTAAAAATCGATTTTCCCCAAAGAAAATAATACAAGAGGTAGGGGGGTGAACAACTCCACCTGATAAGGGATGATTTGACAGGAACAAAACAGAAAAGTAAAGAACGTAGAAAAGACGTATGTAGTATAAGAAAAAACGAGGTTAAGGCGAAGAAAACAAAATGAAAGAAATGAATAGTTTTGGAACTGTGTCCACTCACCCGATTAAGCTGATGTGAATCGATTTGATCGCCAGGTTGTTGGCCACCAGTGCGAATTTTCTTATTTTGCGGTCCGTCACTGACACCGCCACCGCCGGCGCTGGTGACACCCACACCGACGCCAACACTGCTACCATTGGTAGCACCGTTGTATGCCATTATGGTCGCCGTTTTGAAGCTTTTTTTTTTTTTAAATGTTTAGTTCTTTGGAACACTGTTAGGGTATTTTGCTTTAAATCACAGGATACGCGCGACAGGATACGAATGACGTTGATCACAAGAAGGAGGCGGGTGGAATAGTAGTAGTAGGATATGCACAATGTCTCTTCTGTCGCTCTACAACGAAAGGGAGGAACGGAATCAAATTAATTTTCTTTCACTTCACTTTACTCTGGGTTTTACCCAAAATACACTAACTGAAAGGAAACTAAGGAAAAGGATACGCGCGATTGTCAATTCGATGGTATAAAGTTCACGCGCGAGAAAAGCAAAAAAAAAAACAAAAACTTATTGGGAGGGTTGGGGGTGGTTTTAAAGCAAGAAAATAACAAAAAACAAAAAAAAGAGCAGAAAAACCCGGAAAGGATAATCAGCTGATATGTGAGGATTTTCTTCGTTTCCGATATGCTTGTATCGACGGCATACATAATCACCAGGACATGCCTACCGAGTTAGACACACCAGACCTACGGGCTACGAGCTACAAGCTTCAAGTTGTATATAGATAGGTAGATACGTATGCGTATGTATATATTCGTTGGAAAAACCGTGATTTTCATGTGAAATTTCACAACATCGCAAATGAAAACATTTTTTTTTTCTGAAATTTGATTTTTTACACGTGAAAAACCAAAAGATATTAGATTCAAATGAATACTGTTATCACTGCACGGATATACATATACACGGTTAGTTGCTCCGAATTATTATTTTTTCCTTTTCTTTCGAGGACAATAGACAACGGTAATGGATAAAGATAAATGAAATGTAGAAAGACCAAAGCAAAAGGAAATAAATTAGAAAATACGACGGCGATTTTTCCTCTCAATCAAGCGATTTTCCTCGCGTTTTGCGATTGCGATTTTCCTCTTTTGTGCTGGTATGTGCATGTGGGTGTATGTATATGTGTGTGTGTGTGTGTGTGTGTATTATGGGGATATGATTTTCACGAAATATTAAACAACAAAAACGGAAAAACGAACGGATTAAGAGGCAAAGGAGGAGGAAATGGAATGGAAAAGCGAAACACGAAACACGAAAAGCGAAACACGATTAAAACGGATGAACGGGAAGCAGGATAATGTCCAATAACCAATTTTCAAAAAACAATAAAAAGTTTTCTTGCAAATTTCTTGAGGGAATTTTCCTTTCCTATCACTCCCGGGGGGAGGTTGGGTGGGGGATACGATGGTTTTTCGATTTATTTATTTCTACCACTCTCTCTCGCTCTCGGTTCACACGGCACAAACGACAACCAACGACGATGACGACGGATTGAAAATGGATGAATGAATGAGGAGAAATGTAACGATGAGATACCGAGTTTTCCTCGCGGATATTCTACGAGATATTACCAAGCGCCTGTGTGTTGTAACGTTTGTATGGCCACAAGTACTATATAATCGCCGCTCGATGAGAACGCAATTGTTCTCAATCAATTGTTGTTTTTTTTTTTTGTGTTTTTTTCACTCCTTCCCAGCTTACTGCGATACTTTTGAAAAAAAGTGTGAAAAACTAGAGTTTTGAACACGAATTTTCTTGGTTTTTTCCCTTCACCTATGTACATATGTACATCAGCCACAGCGCGTTTTGCAATATTAAAAGTTCGGCACAGGGATGATGTATGGGAATTTTGAGTTTCCTACCGTTAAATCGAGTGTTTGACCGTTTCACCGTCTCGTCGCCCACTGTGTTTGTTTTCCTTCGCGAAAGGTGGAAAAACAAAAAAAAAAAAACAAAAACTTTTCTTTGCCTGTGATTATGTGTGTTTTTGTGTGTGTGTGTATTTCTGTTGTTGTTTATTGTTTTTCGTTTTTTTTTTTGGTTTCAGTCACGTTATTAAAAGATATTTACTGACCGAGTACCTCCGAACCGTTTCAAAGTACAATTTGTACTGAACGTACTGAGCGATGTATGTACTTCAAGCGACTACTGATTCAAAGAGAGAAAACGTTTTATCCGTCGCACTGTTGGTATTGTTGTTGTTGTTGTTATTGTTGGTCTTTTTCTTTTATTTTGTCTGTATTCCCCGTAGTTCATTCGTTTTGTTTCATTTCTTGGATTGCGCTCCACTCTTCGATGTGGAGTGTGTGTTTAATTTGTATCTTTTTGTTCGAGTTACCACACACCACACAGATACTGAGTTATACACCCCCTTTTGCGGGCAAACAAATAGTACCTGTCATGCTCAAAACCACCAACCGGAGAGAGTTCGGAGAGAACGAGAAAGAGTGATTTTGAATATGTTGGCCTAAAAGACCAGCCAGGCAGTCTCTTATTGCCGGGAGAGCTTTTTCGTTTTCTGCATTTTTATCTGTAGTGGTGGTGGTGGTGGTGGTCAAGCTGGGAAACTATGGGTATGGAAAGGAATCAAAACGGTAAACATGGCAATTTACCGTTCTTTCGCACACATAATTACCCCGCTGCCTATTCGCTATTGGTATAGATAGTGCGCGATGCGTATTGAGTGGTAGTCGGAGAGTGCCTATAGTTCTCATGAGAGAACCCATTGGAGATCCACGCAAGTGCAAAGAGCACATGTAAACAGGTTGCGATTGTATTCAGTCAGGTTGGCACATATGTACATATGTATGTAGGTGCGTTAACAGCATAGTGTCACAGGGTTTGCTGGTGTGAGATGTTTGGCGGGACGTCTGGCTGGCTACTTGGGATTTGTGTTTTTTCTCTTCTTAGCCCGTTTGTTGTTGTTTTGATTTTGCATTGGAGTTTGGCGTGTTTCTCTTTCGATATGCCGAGATGCAACATGCAATTTTCGAAATAGCAATTGTGGGGCCTGAGTTGGGATTTCGTAGTGTTGGTGTTGTTTGGGTTTTTCTTGTCGATGATTTTGTATTGCGAATGGATACGAGTATGAGATTCATGGGGGGAATTGATGAATGTGGTAGCTATGGAAGACGATCGAAGAAAAAAAAAGAAAAGAGAGTGGCATTCGAATGGTAAGTCTACGGATGGCGATTACAATTCTTATGGCTTCAGTCTTTGACCTTCTAGGTTTTATGATTCACGCAGTGGCTGTTCATGGTTTTTAGGCAGATTTTCAGCAGCTGTTCGGCCGGCTAATTTTTACCTATCAAGGGAGTTTTGCAGATGCATCAAAACTTCCCAAACCAAGCGTCAAGACATCAACAATGGTCATAATGGAGCACAGCTCATTTCCTGTTGGCTAATTCTAGTTGCTCATTTTTCATTACTTCGCGTAAACGGCTGTAATATGCACCATAAAGGACCAAATCGACACTTTACATACATACGTATGTACATATGTATACATATGTACGCAAGCCAAAACAAAATTAAATAAGATCACTAAAGACTTGAAACATAAATTAAAAGAGAATCAGGAATCTAACGTTGCAAGGTATTTAAAAAAAAACTGACCCCAACATCCGAGACGAATTACTCCTTATGGAAAGCTACAAAGCAAACAACGAATACTACTTGGCACCATCCGCCCCTCAAGAAATCAGATAACACATGGGCCAGAGACAATCTAGACAAAGCAGTAACATTAGCAGAATACTTTGAAACGACTTTACGAACATCGAAGGCGACAGTGATTCAAGTATCCTTCCCCACAACAGTCGCTTAGACAACAAACACATTAGACTGATGACGGCAAAAGAAATAGAGTCTTGCATCAAGACGGAAACCCAAAAATGGCACCTGGCTATGACCTTATAAATGGGAAAATCCTAAAAGAACTACCGCCACTTGCGTTTATCTTTCTGCGAAACTGATTTAATAGTGTGTTAAGACTCAAACGTTTCCCAAAATTGTGGAAAGTTGTTGCAGTAATAGCTCCACCGAACCCTGGCATGGACGCTACCAAAACAACATCATATAGACCCATCAGTTTGCTTCCAGTTATGTCAAAAACATTCGAAAAACTGCTGCATAAACGACTTCAGCCAATATGGGCTCAAACCAACGCCATACCCAATCATCAATTCGACTTCAGAAAGCAACACTCAACCATTGAACAAATGCACAGGGTAACAACCAAAATATCCACTTCTTTGGACGAAAAAAATGTCTGCGTAGCAGTATACTTAGACATCGCGAAGGCATTCGACTCGGTCTGGCACAAAGGACTCGTACACAAGCTTGCCAACATCGTACCAAAGGACTATCTTCAACTCCTAATAAGCTACTTAACAGACCGATGCTTCTATGTCAGATACAAAGACAAATGCTCAAAAATCCATCCCATCAATGCTGGATTACCTAAAGGAAGTATCCTTTGACCCCTTCTATATATACTATTCACAGCTGACATCCCGAATCCAGCTAGAGAAACGACTATGATAGCAACATGTGTCGACGACACAGTATTGCTTAACCCAGGAAACCATCTACACATTACAAGAAAACCCATCCGGACGTACGGAATTCAAATCTGGGGGACATCCGAAAAAAACGAAAATAATTCAAAGGCAACAAACAGTAATTCTAAGGACAATTACCAACGCGGAGTGGTATATTTGCAATCAAGATATACATCGTGACCTACAAATCAATACAGTTGACGAAGAAATAAAGAAAATGCTCGAAACACATCGAAAAAATTTGATCACATTCCAACTACGACATCTAAACTCTTTTCGATCAAGATAAAAATGAGGAACATCAGGGGTGTACTGGCAAAACCTTCCACACCACCCCCGACCTAAGGCCTGTCTGATGAATGGTTTTATTAAAAACCCTAGAAAGGCTAATCGACTTACATATACGCCAAAACTTTGATCCATCCCTAATCTCCAAGGCACTGCACGCCTACTGCAAGGGTAGATTTATCGAAGCAGCCTAACATACACTGGTGAGGAAAATTAAGAGATCAATCCATCTTAACGAATACACCTTAGCAGCCTTCCTTAATATTGAGGGTGCTTTCAACACGTTCACCTCAAAAGCAAAAATGGAAGGGCTAGAACATTTAAAAGTGGAGAGGACTCTGATGGGGTTGATTGGCGAGTTACTCTCAACACGCAAAATCTACATTGAAATCAGTTACCTCTAGTGTCCCTCAAGGGGATGGGGAGGGGGGGGGGGGGGGGACCCCTTCTTCTCTAGATTGTAGTTCCAAATTAACTACCGACCAAACTGGAGAAAGAAGGTCTCAATGTTATTGCCTAGGCAGACGACGTTGCTATTGCCATCTTGGGCAATTATCTATCTACACTGAATGACCGTATGTTTATGGCATTCTCCATACCGTGCGAATAGGTATAACACAATGGGCTCGGGGTAAGCTCCTAGAAGACGGAGCTTGTGCTATTTACCAGAAAGAATAAGATTACCGAAACATGCCCAATTACTATACTTGGCACCAGGTTAACCTACCCTTCTAGTAGCAAATACCTTGGATAGGAAACTAACTTGGCTGGGGAAGACCCCTGCACAGCCGAGACAAACTGTTATTTGGAGTTTGATGAAAAAAGCTACGACGTACTTGGGTGATAGCCTGTTCCACCACACCAGCGATGCATATGAGATTATAGGTCTTGTCAGCTTCAAAGCTCCTTTGCATTGGCAGAAAGCTTACGGCGCTTTGTACACCATTTCTTGTACTCCAATCATCGATAACATTTAGTGCCGCCTCTGCTTTGAACGGCAATATCATCAGCAGAGATTCGACCACTATGCACCTTAACAGCAGAGATGGGACGCCGTCTTGCGGGCAACCCTTGTTTACGTCGGATTTGATACATTTGTCGAGGTCTGCATCAGCGCACCATCATTGCAATGAGTGGCATTTTAGCTTCAGTTGTGATCTGCGCGGAGTTTTCGTCTGATCCTATTCTAGCTAGCTCGTCCGCCTTCTCATTTCCGAAGATATTAATATGACCTGGTACCCAGCAGAGAATCACATTATTGACATATGATATCTCCATCTAATGAGAAAAACCCGCAGTGACTTAACCACAGACCCAATAGTATAATCCAAAAGAAAATGAATCGCATGAGGCCATGTCTGTAATCTGACGATTGCAAGTAAGTAAATGAGTGCGTTGTCATAGTGAAAAGGACTTTTTACTTCGATTTTTTATCAATTCAACGATTAATTTGTTCAATAAATCATCGTAGTTCTGTCCCTTGACTGTTCTACATATAGTCAGTGAATATGAGATCTCACGCTGACCTTGAGTTTTCCGGGCGACCGACGGGATGATTTTCAACTTGCTTAGACTTTATTGGTGATGAATCTACTTTTCGTCAACCGCCATCAAATGTTGTAAAATCTCAGACATATCCAAGCAGTAGTGCGATTTCGTTTTCACTCCACTGTAAGCAAACGCAGCACCCATCTTGCCAATAGGTTTCTTTGGCCCGATTTATCCTAAAGGATATTTTCTGAGCACTCAGTGGCAACGTCCACGATATAAGCAATCTATCTGATTTTCAGCCGACAAGCCGCCAACACGATATCAAGGCCTTTGTTAGGAACGGATGTTCGCCCAGTCTTCAATTCCTTAAACCAACATCCGATGGTACATAGTTATCGGTTGCCGAGGGTGATGCTGCGCTTATGCTTGCCCCGAGTTATGTGAACTCCTTCATCACCTCGGAATTATAGTTGCCAATTGTTATGTTTTGTCCTAGGTGATGGGTGACTTTTTTCTTATTGATGTAAAGACTAGATCCTTTCGCCTGAGTGAACGCTAGCATAATGGTTCGCTGGGAACTTTAGACAATATCAATATCGCCTGCGTAGCCCGGCAACTGAACCGATTTGTGAAAGATAGTGTCTTCCGTGTTGACGTTGGCCCGCCGCACTATTTGTTCCAACACACGATTAAAGAACTCGCATGACAGCGTCTGTCCTTGCCCAAATCGGGTGCAAGTTTCGCCATCGCGTTAAATAAGACTTTGCGATGAATGCTTTCTTATGCGGCTTTAAAATCCATAAAGAGGTGGTGGGTATCAATCTGAAACTCGCTGGTCTCCTCCAGATTTGTCGGAGCGTGTTTATTTGGTCTATAGTCGATCTGCCTGGACGCAAGCCGCACTGGTATGTGCAGATTAGTGCGGTGCAAGACGGCTTTAGACCTTCACACACTACTCTGGATAGGATCTTATAAGCGACATTGAGGAAGGATATACCTCCGTAGGTAGGATCGTCTTTCGTATTCCCCGTCGTCGGGCATACATTCATCCTCTTATATTCTACAGATGATTTGATACATGCTCCCTAGCAGAACATCGCCTCCAGCTTTGAAGCGCTCTCATGGTAATCTATCCGAGCCTGCTCTGTTGTTCTTCAGCTTTTCAATAGCTGTATTCAATGCTGGAGGGGGGACAACTTCGTCGACTAAAGGCGGGATCTCTGCATCCACTACCACTTTCTCTTCTCTATGCCCGATAAGCTGACACTGGAAATGTTACTTGAAAACATCTACTATTCCCTGCGGGTCGATATCTGGATAGTTGCAAGGTTATGCTCTACAAGAATTTTGTCCTCTCAGTCCTGCTATATGGAGTCGAAAGCTGGATGATAAGTAGGACAGCAGAGTTATTCGTTGTCTCCTTTGAAAGAAGAATTCTGGGACGGATATTCGATTCTGTCTGCGAGAAAGGCGAATGGAGGAGAAGACATAACCGCGAACCCTATGAGCTGTACAAAATTTAGATATAGTTCGGAAGGCAAAAATCGTCCAATGCAATGGCTTGGCCATATCGACTTTATGGATACCAACTCCAGCTAAGGAGTCTTCGAATCCAAGGAATTCGAGGAGAAGGGGAAGACCGAACCTCCGATATAAGGTCCAAGTGATCGAGGATGTAAGACAAGGACCACCAAGGATGAAAGGCTGTACTAACTCAGGCTTAGAGCCTTCATGGGTTGCTGGCCTGAAAAGCAAGTATGTAAGAAAGTATATAGTTATCGTTGATGCATGGCCATTATAAATGGAATGAAAATTGGAAACACAAACAATCAACACAAACTTAAAGCTTTCGGTAGCTACCAAAACCAACGTCTCCTATTTTATTTGGCACTTTCAATAGTCTTCATTCTAGACAAATCAACGTTATGCTCAGTTCCTATTTGAGCCTAGATTAGTGGAAAATCTCACAGATTGAATCACTGGAGCCTTTATCCTTGCCTCTTCTATGATTACAAAGGAATGTTATACTTTCAAACTTTAAACTTTAAAATTACCATTTAAGTTATAGTCTTCACTTCAAGCTCTTCTGCTACACAAACACTTCACTCCAAGTCTCCCCTGTCGGCAGTAAGTCAGGGCAATCGCTGGACGGGACTCCGTGGCTTCTGCAAATTATTCACTCGTACTGTTTTAAGACAGAACATTTTTTCCAACGTCTTTCACACGCTAGATGACCCTTTAACGCTAATAGACAGGAAAAGCCAGTTTCTCTTGGAACTTTGGGCAAGGTATCTAGAGAAACTGTTCTCCTATAAGGCGCCGTCATTTACGAACCTTGACTTATCGTTTTTCTAAATTGTATCTCTTTCGTTACCAAGGTGTCTAAGTTCTATCATTGCCATTCGCGTGAATATTTTAAAAGACTAGAATCGTAGACCCTACGTTTAGTATGAAGCTATGAATAAATCTCGAACTTGTAAAACTGGTAACTAAACCTATTTCTTACATTAAGATCCATTCTCCGTTCAACAGTCGACATCCTCTTAAAAGTGCTCCGACGACCACCATTAATCCATATCATGGCCTTAACCATTCCGTTCATTCCCTAAGAGAAGCCATCAAATCACCGACTCTCTTCTTAGCTTCCTATTCATGGCATTTAGTCATGCGCTTTCTGATAATACCGCACACTCAGTCCGCACCTGGGGTATCCACGCATACACCAGCGTCATGTGTACACCATCCAGTTTGTTGTCGTCCAATTCCATCACGTCCCATCGACCAACTGTTCGTCAAGTTGCTTCATTCCGTTTGCAAAAAGCCCATAGTCAGACAGAGCCAGATAGACAATCTATCCAGCGAGATACTTGTTCAGCAAATTGTTGCAAGGTTTCGTGAAGTTTCATTTGCCGGTCGGTTGCGTGTTCCATGGATAGAACTGAAGCTTTCAAAGCTCTCACTGACTTGCTGTGAATGCGGGGGAGGGCGAACATGCGTGGGATACGCCATGGCAACGCGATTACCATGGAGGAGGATGCGAATGTGCAGACCTTCGACTGGAGTCAGTCTGTCTGCCGAGATATTGTTTATGTTGCGCGGCAGAATTGTTGCGACGTAGCGACAATGTGATGGCGATGGAGAACCACAAAGTCGCATGGGTGGAATGCATTGATAGGTTTCGACGTTGTTTCTTGTTAAGTCTCTTGGTCATGGTGGCCAGTATTTAATGCGCCCCTTAGGTAGAGTCGCTATAATGGAAATTCTTCACCAGGTCCTTGGCTCCTTAAAGACGAACGTAAAGACACCACCAGCGGGAGTAAATGTACGACAGGAAGAGTAACGAGGACATTACTCGTACACAAAAGGCAAGATTTACACAACGAGGAACAAGGAAACCTACGAAGAATTCTGGTATATAACACAAGGACTACCCACTAAATCGTTGTGACATGGTGCATTGTGCGGGAATTTCAGGACCTTGTTACTGTCAATGGGATTTTCCGGCATTTTCCTCGACTGCAGCTAGTCAACCATTTTATTCCATTAATTAAGCAATCATTTCATATACAGGGGATATCGGAATATAGTCCTGCTTCATTCCCTGCTTCCTAGTTTTTGTTCTTCGTCATCTCTAGTTTCCCATAAAAGTGGGTCATACGAAGAACTAGAGAGAGATAGAGAGTGAGAGAAAGAGGGAGGCGGAGGCGGAGGCGGTCACAAGGATGCGGATAGTGTCAAGTTGTGGTGCGACAAGTTGATTCTTTATTTACATGGATGTCGTTTCGGGCAAATCCCCTTACTTTCGACGAGTTACTTTCAGGTTCAAACTATTATCCGTTGACGTTTAGTTTATGTTGGCTTCGGATAAAGGACGAGAGAGTATGTAGCTGTAATCTAAACATGGCTCAGGGAATCATCCATCATTCTAGATGTTGTTACTGGAGTTTATTATGATAGAGTCTATATCTACAAATTAGGGTGTGTCCAGAAAGTTAGTAAAGATGTCATCAGTTTGCTTCTACATGGAGTTGCATGCCACCATATGTGGAGGGTGTTTGAAATATGTTGTCCCACTTCAAGCGAGACCCTGATGATGTATTAGTATACAAAAATTCATTAATTTGCTTTGGCTTCGTCACTGTTTATAAGTGGCGCCCGACAGTGGATCGAAGACTAATTGATTGAGGTTATAAAATTCCATTTATTTTGATGATAAAACTAAAAAGAAAGATCAAAAGCACAGGAAACTTGGTAGCCCACCAAGAAGATGTACGTATCGACATCCATATCCTCCAGCTCTGTACAGTCATCCCTTCGTGCTTAGCCTTTTCTTACAACAACAACATGTCGCTCATTTCATGACATCCTCGAATGGCACATCACTCACAAAACACAATAATGGGAATGACTAGAGATAACCCAAATGCATTTATTCTATTCTATTCCCAATCGGACGGACCGAAGAACCATCTCTACATATGTATATACTGATATGCATTGAAATGCAACAGCACGAATGGCATCTTTCATCTTCAACCTCATCCACCAAAAGTACAGTCGTATTGAGTTCTCTATGCGAACGGGTCGTGTCAGTGTATTGTTTGTCAACAGGACGTTTTCGTTGCGTATTTACCAAATGGAGAAACTCAATATTCGTCATCGACATGCGGAGAGAAGATGTCGTGACAGGGTTGGGTGGATTTTGGATGCAGAAAAAGAAGCAGCCAGGACATGAGAGACTCAGATGCATGTGTCTATTTGCATATTCTTTGCATGTTTCGGAGGCATCGTTGGGCTGGTATAAATATTCGGCTTATGGGGGGACATTTAACTGTTCTGGATTAAAGTCTCAGATTAAAGTTAAATGTTGTCTAAGTGTATTTCCTTCATGGACTACGCTAAGATAGTCCGCATCAGAGAAATCAATGAAACCATTTTTTTTTAATAACTTCCAAAGTGATCCAAGCCCGGGCGCCATTCCCAAGAAGGGCATCACTCTAGGTCTGCTGTAGATGTCAATGTCGAAATTGAGCATCGTGATTAGTTAACTAAATGTAACGCTCAGCAAATGGATTCAAGGTGGCCGTAGTTGGTGCGATGAAGAGCGAGTTGAAAAAAGCGGCATAAACCTATGGCGAAGAGGATTGGCCTTGTGTAAAATCTTTTCGAAAAGAGCAGAGGAGTTGATGATTCCACCTAACAGTTGGAGCACAATGAGGATGTTGGCTACTTCACATCGTATTTTCAGAGTTTGCAAGCCGATCAACTGCAATCGATCTTCGCAGCGTGGTTATTCAGCTCTATCAGACCCGTTAAGACAAAACCTACGTTGCACAGTTGCACCAGAGACCAGACTTAGCTTGCATATTTGAGGAGATCTGCCAATTCATTCTCCATCTTGCAGAAAGTGGAGACGACATAGTCCTAATCCAGGTGCCATGGATTAGCAATAATCGCATGGCCGGTTGAAGGACGAATAATTATAAACGGAGGGCGCCGTGGCGCAGTGGGTAGTGTGTTGGCCTCTGACGCCGGTGACACGGAATTGAATCCCGACAACAGCCATATCATCGAACGTGTTTTTCACGGTGCTTCTCCTGAGCGGGGTACTAACAAAACCCCCTGTAGTAAAATTGTCAAGAAAAGCTTCTAGAATCTCGCCGTTTGGAACCGGCAATAAACCGTAGGTCCCTTTCACCTATTGAAGAATAAAATCACACACAACATGAACGATTGAGAGAAGCTCAGCTTTGGTCCTTTATGGGCTGTAACGCCAACATACATAGAATCATAAGCGACACGCTAACTGTGAAAGTACATTTAGAACATTTAGAACCTGCATTTCAGCAGCAGACCAGCAAAAGGATCCAAACTTCTTCAGACCACCATCTGGGGTCTAAAGATCTAGGCACCCTCAGTACGAAAAGCAGACAGAACTGTTACAAGACCAGCCTCAGACTATATAGAAAAAGGGATAAGGAAGGCGCAAAGGATATCCGAGCTCAGAAATAGAGGGAAACAGTGAGGCCAGGTCTTTTCTTTTTTTTTAGAAACTCTCACAGGTTCAAGAGTTTTTTTATTCTCTTATGATGTGTTTTATATACACACAACCTGAACGGAGTGCAGTGGTTTGGGTCGTTGATGTTCGTTAACTCTCAGGGGTGGTTGTCCTAGATAGGACGAGAGCCGACCAAGTTCCGCGTTGGTTATAATCCGTAGTAACTCTTTCAAGCACTTGCGTATGCAATGCAGAGGATGAATGTCAGTTGACCATATACTGGGAGTCTTATGCCTGCAGCAGTAAGTCTGGTCACTTTCCATTCACAACTGCGTTGCATACTTTTTATCGGCGAATTTGAACTACAGACCTTTCGCTCGGCGGTGGACAATGTTAACCACTGCACCACACTCTAACTAACAAACCAGAGGCACCGTTATTGTGATCAGTAAGGAATGGCGAGACCTTTTGTTGAACACACACTTTCCCGAACCGTGGCTTTTGGTACTGTTCTCTTCCAGCGAAGACCGTGTCTACATACCACAATCCTTTCATGCGGAGGCCCTGGCTGAGTACAATACAATTACAATACGGAAAAATTGTGCAACGCAGCTGTTGTGAATAGAAAGTGATCAAAATATTGATGAAGGCATAACACTCACAGTACACGGTCACTTCAAATTCATACTCTGTGTGTGCAGTTCTAATATAACACCATAATGGCATGGAATATTTGCTGAGAACTACAACCAACGTAAAAATTCAGTCAAGTTCCTCTCGAATCCTATCTAGGACAACCACCCCTGGAGAGTAGTGAACGATCATCTACAACCCAAACTATCTGCACTCCTTCCTGGCTTTGACAAACGTAATAATAGTAGCTCTTGACTCTTGAGTAAAAAAAAGATGTTATATGTACCTAAAGCGGGAAAGACCTCCGACAAAACTGCCAAAGACTAGACCTATCAGACTCTTTTCCTTTCTTCTGAAGACGATGGAGAGATTGGTGGACCTGTACATTCGCGGAACTCACAATAAAGTATGCCTATCGTAAGAGAAAGTCAGTAGATACAGTTCTACACACCATAGTTGGAATCATTGAGAAATAATTTGCCAACAAAGAATTCACAATGATTGCCTTCCTTGACATTGAAGAGACTCTCGAAAACATTAAACCACTAGCTATCACCAATGCATTAAGCAAGCTGGAGGCAAATACATGTAATATGTAGGTACTCTGGATCTGACAAATACTCTCAAGCAGATTGATTCAGTCGAAATTCGGCTGCTGCCACACGATAAGGTAAATAAGACGTGGCAAACCACAGGGAGGAGTACTATCGCCGCAATTATAGGTGTTAGTTATAAACGAGAAACTCTTAAGGCTGGAGGCCAGCGGGTGCAAAGTCATTGCGTATGCAGACGATATTGCACTAGCAATTAGAGGGAAACACCTCTCAACAGTTCGAGATTTGATGGAAACAGGCCTGAGAAAACTTGCCAAATGGGCAAAGTACTCCGGGCTTGGAATAAATCCCTCCAAACCAGAGGTTGCCGGAGTCTACAGGGAGCAGCTGAGCGAAAGAGCAGAAAAAGGCAGCAACTGACGAGGCGTATCAAAAGGCGCTGCAGAGGAAAATCAGGGCAGCGCAAGAAGAGTACCGAGCCAGAAGAAGGGAGGAGAAAAAACTACTACGACAAAAGAAAAGAATCTTCGCAGCCTCCCAGCTCAGGGAGGAGTCTAGGGATTACCATAAACACGAGGTTTTTACAAGAAAGCCAAAGACCTTGCAGGAGGCTACAAAAAGGGCACCCAGACTCTTCGAAACTGCAAGGGTAATCTTGTCACCGACCCGCAGGGAATAGTGGATGTATTTAAGCAGCATTTCCAGTAGCTGCTTGACGAGCATGACCAAGAGAGAGTGGTAGGGACCGAGGAAATCCCGTCTCCAGCCGCTGAAGTAGTCCTTCTACCCAGCATCGAAGAAGTCGGCACAACTATTCAGATGCTGAAGAACAACAATGCCGCAGGCTCAGATGGCTTGCTATCAGAGCTCTTGAGAGCATGCACCAGATCATTTGCAGAATTTGGGAAGATGAAAGCATGCCCGACGACTGGAATACCAGCTCTTTTTGCCCCATCCACAGAAATGGCGATCCTACCTCTTGCAAGAGCTATAGGGGTATATCCCTGCTCAATGTCGCATACAGGATCCTATCCGGCGTATTGTGTGAACGTCCAAATCCATTTTGCACCACTACCAGTGCGGCTTCTGGCCCGGCAAATCAACTACAGACCAAATGTTCACACTTCGACAAATTCTGGAAAAGACCAACGAGTTTCGAATCGATGCACACCATCTTTTCATCGATTTCAAAGCCGCATACGACAGCATTCATCGTCAAGAACTGTATTCGGGATCCCGGGAAAACTGATCCAGTTGTGTCGCCGCACGCTAAAAAATACGCGGTGCACCGTGCACTTCGGTTCTAGGACTTCGGAACCGTTTGAAACATGCACCGGATTTCGGCAAGGAGATGCGCTGTCATGTGACTTCTTCAACCCGGTGCTGGAGCATATAGTGCGACGGGCAGGCGTCAACAGGGAAGGCACTATCTTCTACAAGTCATCCAGCTCTTAGGATACACGGATGATATCGACATCATCGCATGGTGACATTGTGGAACACACACGGGCGAAATGAGTTGTTCTTAAGGTCAATGAGGACAAAACGAAGTACATGCTGTCAAGCAAAAACCAATCCGTCGCTCATCACCTGGGACAGAATATAACAATTGACAATGTCTAAGGGCTTGTCTCTCATTGCACAGGACACCTGAATCCGAGTACACAAAATACTATCCCAACGAGGTCCTATACAATAGAACCAAAATTATTAGGATTATCAACTTTTTGATCAAACTGATTCGAAGTCACGTTGCAAGACCAAATACTTAGGCGTGATACTCGACAGGAAGCTCAACTGGAGACTGAATGCGGAAGAACCTATCAAAAAGCAACAACTGTTCCATATACCTGCAAGAAAGCCTTGGGCACCGGATGGGGCAGTAAACCCCATATCACGCGCTGGCTGTATAGCCTATACTAACGTACGGATGCTTAGTCTAGTGGTCGGCACTGTGCAGATCTAACTTCTAAGTAGAGAACAAAGGATGGCATACATCGCTATAACCGGGGCATTGCGAACAATCCCACTGCAGTCCTCGAAACCATGCTTCACCTACTCCCCTTGGGTCTTTTGGCAAGAAAAAGGCAGAGAAATCGGCCTTGACACTTAAGCAATCAGCTCATTGGAAGTTCTCCGAAAAAGGGGGCATGCTGGTATTCTCAGCAAAACAGCGTTCTAAGCGACGTCACGGGCTACCTAACCCCGATCCTGCACTTCATGATTCTATGCAACAACAACGATTCCAAACCCACGAAAACAGGATAGGAATTAACACCCAACCAAAGGCACTGCACTGGAAATATACGGGACGGGACGGGTCCAGTACAGGCAATGGTGTGGGCGCCAGTGTCTATGCCCTGAAAACCGGCGAATCATTTAGACTTCCGAACCATTGTAGGGTATTCCAAGCTGAACTAACAGCAATTCGTGAAGCCGCCGACTGGCTCTCTTTGAGATGGATGGACTACAGTGACATTGTCATGGCAATAAAAGCACTTGAAACGCCAATAATAAAATCGAAATTGGTCAGGCACTGCCACAAATTTCTAAACGATTTATCGAGCAGCTGGGCTGTTACATTTTGCTGGATACATGGGCATACTGATAAGCCAAGTAACTGTGAAGCAGACGAACTAGCCAAAAAAGGCACCACACTGGAGGTCTGGACTGTTAAAGGGGATACCCATCAAACAACAAACAAACCTGCTCCAGGTGTTCTCAATGTAGAGCCACTAGCCTGCTACAAATACGCAGACAATGCATAAGCAGCCTAATTGAAGTCCTATGTAACAGGGCACTGCGCTTTAGGGGAACATGATGCTAGATCAGGGGACTGTCATATAATGACTATTGTAGTAAGTGTCATGATGAGGAAGAGGAAGAGGAAGAATCTCCATCCCATCTCCTATGCAATTGACCTACTCCGCTCCTCAAGAAGACGATTTCTGGAAGAATACTTCTTTGATGAACTGGCGGATCTATCCGAAAAGGAGGTCAGCAAACTATCGAATTTTATTGAAAACACAAAATGGTTCCGGAATTGATGGATGACCAAGCCAACTCAAATGGTAGCACAATGGACCCATCGTGGTCCAAGTGATCCCCATCGTATTGCGGAGGGAAGCCACTTAATCAACCAACCATATTTGAGGAGAGGGCTGATTTAAGTGATGTAGAGCGATTTAGTAACGTAGGGGATCTTTAGGTCATCGTTTTATAAAGCCCATGGAAGAATTTGCTATGATATGGTTGATGTGGGAAGGAAAATCGAGCCCTCTGTCACATGTGATCCCTAGGTACCCTATGAAAGAGACAAGGGATACGGGAAGGAAGTACAGGAAGTTATTGTCGCACCAAGTACCAAAGGTCGTTTTGGAGTTCGACGGGTTCAGCTGGAGTTGAAGCTTTCCTGCTGATTTCCATATCGTCTGCGCACATGGACAAATTGGAGTCGTTTATAATAAGTTTGACATCACTAGTGGTTGGAATAAACATTAGAGGACCAAGATAACTGCCGTGCGTAACACTGGGTAAGTCTATAATGGAGTCCGAGATTGAGTTTCTGGAAAAAATTACTTGTAATAACGATTCTCGAGATACGATCTAAGCCATTTAGTGATTCGGGACAGGAAGCATAAACCCGCGAGTTTAACATAGATGAATGGATGCCTGATTTTGTCAAATGCTGTACTTAAATCGGTAGTACCCACATCTACTTCATTACCTTATTCCAATGTTTAAAGCGTTGTGGAGACAAATTCTATAAGGTGAGTTCTAGTGGATCAGCCCATAAGGTTGGCCAAACCAGACCCCTCGGGTCCCTTATTGTAAAGGATTATCGATGCCACTCCCGCATGAAGTAATTATGTTACTCAAATATCCACTACGACTGTTTTCAGAGATGTCTGATCCAATGGCCAATATTTTTTGACGACATCTTGCAATAGGGACATTTCTATGGCACTTACCTGTACAGTGACGTGTCCTTCAGATCAGCCAAAGTCATAAACAGATTTGTAGTAATTTGCACCTGCGTACAATGGAAGACCTCTAAACACTACCTTCACTCGTTTCCTTTCATATCGATCTCGTTTGAGTTCTGAAAGAAAGTGAATGATTTTTGGGTAAATTTGAACATCGTCTTGGTCCGAACTTACTTACTTACTTACTTAGATGGCGCTACAGTTCGGGGTGAACCAGGGCCTCAACCAACAAGCCTCTCCAGCCGGCACGATCTTTTGTCAGCCGCTTCCAGTGCCGCACGCCCAGTTGGTTGCGGCCCTTTCCACCAGTGCGCGCCACCTTAGATGCGGTCGTCCTCTGCTGCGTCGTCCCTCGGGGTTGGAGTCGAAAACTCTTCGGGCCGGAGCGGTGATGTCCATGACCCCATGATGTTCTACATGACCCAGCCATCTTAGACGTTGGATCCGAAGACGTCTAACTAGGCCGATGTCGCAGTACAGCCCCTACAGTTCTTCATTGAGTCTCTTCCTCCATTCTCCGTTTATAAAATTCGGACCAAGGCCCAATAGCCTCTTCATCCGCTATTGATAACGTCCAAGACTTAGAGGGATACCCTAGTTTTTCGAGAGAGGGCTCTACTACTCAGTTGCTTCTTAAGCCCAAAGAAGCAGCGGTTGCGAAGAGTTATTCGGCGTTTTATCTAAGCGCTGGTGTCATTGCCACTATCGAGCCAAGGTAGACGAAGTCCTTGACTACTTCAAAAATATAGCTGCCGAAGACGTCGGTGTTGCGCGTCTTTCTTTGATGACAGCATATATTTGGTCTTGTCCCCATTTACCCTTAAACCCACTTTAGCCGCTTCTGCTTCAATACTTGCGAAAGCCTCATTGACGTCAATGTCATCTGCGTAGGCAAGCAATTGTGTAGACTTGAAGTAGATCCTTTGGCGTGGTGCTTCTAATCCTGTTAGGAATTAAATGCTAAGGCCATGCCGATTTGGATAATATTTCCAATATCAGTTGCGGTGTCCACGTCGTTGTCGAGAAAGCACAACGACCAGTTAAAGATCCGAAAGAAGTTGTTAAGGCCGCACCAGTTAGCTATCTCGCCATAATGTTCTCTTAGGAGCCTTTTCTTTAACTGGGTGATGGAAGTTCGAGAATTTAGCTGATATCACGCAGGGGTCGGATGAGCCTTGAAGCGACAATACATCGATCGTGTATTTGTTAGGCTGGGAGTTAAGAAACAAGTCTAGCAACATCGGGAATACGCGACGGCTCATTCACAAGTTGAGTTAATTGATTTAACTTAGCAAAAATTTCAACATACCTTCCTTCGGGTGTTGGTGGGCTGATGTAGCTTGCCGGTTGGCAATGGTCAGAGCAGACGCTTACTCCGATGAACGTTCTAACATCGAGGATCAGGTTGTTTGACTTGTGCCTGTGAGTACATGGTCAATTTGATTGGCAGTTCGACCATCTGGAGACCGCCAGGTAGCTGTGTGGATCTTCGTATGACCGTATTGCGAGTTGCCGCAAAATCCGTAAGTCGGAAGCCGTTGTCTGTTGTCGTATCCTGGAGGCTGTGCTTTCCGACTATATTCTCCTTGATGATTTTGGCGTTGAAGTCCTCGAGTACGATATTGATCGCGTACTTCGGAAAAGCTCCGTAGGCGTTTCCAAGAGGTCGTAAAAATCCATTTGGATGGATTCTTCAGCCTCGTCGGTAGGGGTATCTGCACAAATGATGCTGATTTTGTAATATCTGTCTTAGATGATCACAGCTAGGCGATCGCTTGTTGACTTTTTCCCACAACGAATCCGCATCCCAAAAGTTGCAGGCTTTTGTGGCATCTGTGATAAATGTTGCTCTTCTACTCCCTTTTTTAGTTGATGGGTAGTTCCAGGATGTAGAGAGTTCTCACATTCCAGGAGCATACTCGCAAGTCGTGGTTCTTTTTCATAGGCAGGTTGTTAGCCATCCTGGTCGAGTTGGGCCCTCTTGATTAGGGCGATAGCTGCATACATCAGTTCACCTCTCAACTGGTATTAAGGAGGCTATCCAGAGGGTGTCGCGAGGAAGCTACATGTCAACTGGCTCTGAGCATTAGCAGGGATCGTTGCTGGCGTCTCGCCATGTTGAGTACGATCACCAACTTTGCCTTACAAGCCCAGGCCCTATCCTCCATTTAAGCTTGCTGACTGTAGCAATACGGTCAAAGTCTATTACATTAAATTACAAATACACCGTCAGATTAGCAATTAATCTAAGGACATCACTCTATTAGTACTAAGGTTATACCCTACTCACGCTGGGACGCCTGTACTTCTACGTTCGAGACAGCCCAAATCCAGTGAGGAACTACACCAATTTATTTAATTGGAAAACGTGCTCCAGATAGGCACCCATATCCTCAACTTTCGAAAAAGTATCCAAAACTTGCTCATCATATACGCTCATCTGCTCCATTATGTCATATCCGTTCCTACCACTCCATTGGCTATAAATTCTGACAAACTCTCCACCAGGTCAGTGTTAAATTTGCAGTTCAGCAAAACTTCCTCCTCGGGCCATGTCTCTTGAATCTGAGTGAAAAAAACAGACGAGAAAAAAAAAAAAGATTAAATCACACGTGCGGCGCACAGTGAATCCCGAATCCTGCATCTGAATGATGTACTATTCAATTACAGAATCACAAGCGTACGTGTACCCACTTCATCCGTCCTATGCACCCTAAAGCCATAAAGTTCAAATTGAAATTTAAAAATGTTCCTTTACTACCGAAGGAGCGCGATAAAACTGAATTGGATTATGGATTCTCCGACGGCCTGGGGATACTCAAATGCAAATTGTCTCAGTTAATTCCTCAAAAATTCATAAGACGATGCGCGAAATGGAATGATGGCAAGACGTCGAGACAGCTTTGGGAAGGAGTTGAGGTAGTAACGAACGGTATGATAGCGAATCCTTTATTCAAGTTGTGAGTTCCCTTGGCAATTAATAAAGAATTGCAGACGGAGGATCGGTAATCAAGATTTGGGGATGGAAAGGATAATTCTATAACATAGTCCGGAGGTTCTTCTTCTTCTTCTTAGTGGGCGCTACAGTTCGGGGTGAACCTGGGCCTCAACCAACATGCCCCTCCATCTAGCGCGATCTTTTGCTAGCCTTTTCCGTTGCCGCACACCCAGTTGGCTGAGGTCCCCTTCCACCTGTGTGCGCCATCTTAAGTGCGGCCGTCCCTCGGGGTTGGATTCAAAGACTCTCCGGGCTGGAGCTGAGGTGCCCATTCGCTCTACATGGCCCAGCCATCTTAGGCGTTGAATCCGTAGAAGCCTGACTAGGCTCATGTCGCTGTACAGCCCGTAAAGTTCGTGGTTGAATCTTTTTCTCCATCCCCCGACTGCGTTTGTAGGCTCGAAACTCGCGCGCAAAATCTTTCTCTCGAACCGACCAAGGGCCTCCTCATCCGCTTTTGATAGTGTCCATGCTTCTGCGCCGTACAACAGGACCGGGATGATAAGGGTATTATATTGAGCCAACTTTGTCGTTCGGGAGAGGGCTCTATTACTCAGTTGCCTCCTGAGCCCAAAGAAACAGCAATTGGCAAGAGTGATTCTGCGTTTGACTTCGGAACTGATGTCGTTGTTGTTCCAGGTCACTGCGGAGCCAAGGTAGACGAAGTCCTTAACTACCTCGAACTTATATCTGCCTATACAAACGTTCTGGCCAAGATGTCGGTGGTGAGCGTCCTTTTTGATGACAGCACATATTTAGTTTTGCCCTCGTTTACCGCCAGACCAACTTTCGCCGCCCCGAACTCAATACACGCAAACGCCTCATTGACATCCCATTGTGATCTACCTATTATGTCAATATCGTCGGCGTATGCAAGAAGTTGCGAGGATTTGAAATAGATTATGCCTCTTGTATTGGCCAGTGATTTTTGCACAATCAGAAATCACACGACAGCGCCTCGCCCTGCCTAAATCCTTTTTTGACATCAAAACTATCGGTAACGTATTCACCGATTCGGATGGAGCAGCGAGCATTCTCCAAAATCATCCTGCATAGTCTGACAAGTTTAGCAGGTACGTCAAAGGTAGCGTTGTATAGCTCGTCGCTAATTACGTAGTGTGAAGCTTTGGTCGATGGTGGACTTCCCTGGCCTGAATCCGCACTGATAAGGACCTATCAACTTATTTACAAAAGGCTTCAGGCGTTCACACGAAACGGCGGAGAAGATTTTGTAGGCGATGTTAAGGAGACTTATTCCTCTATAGTTGGCGCAATCAGAGGCGTCTCCTTTCTTGTGGATCGGGCATACGATGCTGAGACTCCATTCCTCGGGCATGCTTTCCTCTAACCATGTCTTACGGATGAGCTGGTGCATGCTCCCAACCAGGTCATCCCCAGCTGCCTTGAAGAGCTCAGCAGACAGTCCGTCTGCGCCAGCAGCTTTATTCGACTTAAGCTTCGATATGGCAATCTTAACTTCGTCGAGGTCAGGGGGACAGAATTCTCTGCGGTCTCCGTCGTTTAGAAATGGATCATTCAGCCTGACAGCGGTACATTGACTAACGTCGCCGTTGTACCGTCTGCAGAATTGGTTTGTCCATATTCTCAGCATCGACTGCGATTCTACTACTAGGTGTCCGTTCTCATTCCTGCAGGCTTCCGTTCTGGCTTTATAGCCTTGGCATGTTCGTCAAGGTTATAAAGCCAGAACGACGTTCGAACGTCACGCCTGCAGTAACACCTCTCCAAATCCTCAATCGCGCGCTTCTCGTGTTCTTTCTTCTTTCTTCTTAGAAGCTTATGCTCCTCCCTTCTTTTCAACTCGTAGAGCTCACGAGCTGCTCTTGTTCTTTTATGCAGCGAGGTCTTATATGCATCCTGCTTGGCTGAATGAATCCTCCTGCACTCGTCATCGAACCAGGTGTTTCTTCGTGGTGGAGCCTTGAAACCCAAAACTTCGGATGCAGAGCTTTTCAGGGCTTGTTTGCAAAGGCTCCACTGCTGTTCTATTGATAGCGTGGAGGATTCAGGTGTATTGGAAAGCTTAAGGGAGACGCGATCGGTAAAAGCACGAGCGGTTTCTGGCGATAGTAGCTTTCCGACGTCATAACTTTGTATTCTTACTCTACTCCGTTGCGTTCTTGATATCCGTAAGCGCATCTTGGCTACTACAAGATAGTGGTCCGAGTCGATGTTAGCCCCTCGGAAAATTAGAACATCAAGAACAGTGGAGGAGTGTCTGACGTCGATCGCGATGTGATCAATCTGGTTGGTAGTCGTTTGATCAAAAGACCGCCAGATGCCTTTGTGTATATCGAGGTGCGGGAAGCGCGTACTGGCTAGAAGGAGATTTCGCCCCGTAGCAAGATCAATCAGCCTGTGTCCGTTATCGGAGGTGGTATCGTGTAGGCTATGTTTGCCGATGACTCGTTCAAAGATGCTTTCCTTACCCAGCTTAGCATTGAAGTCTCCTAGTACAATTTTGATGTCATAGCTGGGACATTGCTGGGCATAAGTTCTGTCTAGGAGATCGAAGAACTCATCTTTGGCGGAGTCATCCTTGGCTTCCGTGGGGGCGTGGACGCAGATCAGGCTGATGTTAAAAAATTTAGTCTTGGTACGGATCGTTATGAGACTTTCGCTCACATGCCGAAAGCTTAGGACTTTTTGCCTTAATACACCTCGAACAGCAATTCCGTATCCGAACAATCGTTTTCCTTTCTCCCCATAGCAGTCGCCGTAGTATATATCGCAGTTTTTCATCCGCTTTATACCCGGTCCATTCCATCGCATTTCCTGGATGGCGGTTATGTCCGCTTTATAGCGGTCTAGGGCGTCCACAAGTTGTTCGGCTGCACGTGGTCTGTTTAGGGACCTAACATTCCACGTACAGAGCCAAAGTTCATTCTCGTTTTTTCGTTTTTTGCAAGGGTCGTCAACATAGATCCGGTCCGTTATATCCGAGGCTTGTGGTTGTTTCGGAGTTTGTGGTTTTTTTACGGTTACGGCTTACTAGGCCGTAGCCCAACCGACTAATCCTGTTTTTTTTTTTGGCGCAGGAGGCTCGCCATTCGCCCTTCCCCGTCTGCAATTTTCATATAAAATCTCCAGATGGCACCACGAGGAGGTGGGGATAGGACTTACTAACAGTGCCGCAAGATGTTCGACTGCGGTGGCTCTTCTCGCTTTTTAGCAGACCAGCATCGGTCGGATATATGGAGGTTAGTTTATAAATAAAGAGAAGCATGTTCCTTGGCTAACCAGTATTCCACCGTTGACAGGAACACGTTCGGCAGAGGCAAGTTCATTTCAACCGCATACAAGAATAGAAGGGAAGCAAGTCGCTTGGAATGTGAAAGGATTACATACAAGCGTAAAGTAAATTTCAAGGACTCTCTTGTTTTTGTTTCGTTTTTCCCGCTTCTGCCTCAATTCCTTTGGATAACAACGAATAGACGAAAACAAGTAAAAGATAAAGCGAGAAGAAAATATTTGAACACATCTACATACTATCTCTAGATACCACGCACACATGCACACACACATATCCTTCGACATGGATAGAGGCAAAGTCAAGGATACAAACTTGTTAACATGACATCCTGGTGAATGGTCCACATTCAATTGAATTGAAAATCCTTATCATTGTCTCGCATGCATTTTGCTTAAAGCTACCATGTACTCTTCCCTGCCTCACCAGCCATCGTTGGCCCTAACGATGGGTAGCAAAGGAACTCTTGTCACGATAACGAATTATTCGAAAGTCCCTCGAAAACGATTGCGAACGAACGAACGTGGCATGAGCTCAATGGAGCTTAGTGGTAGAGAGAAATCGCTTTTTTCACCATAAGATGATTGGTAATAACACGATAAGGACGAACAACAACCTTGATGGTTTGTTGCACTTTGGGAAAAAAGGACGCCAAAGAAGGATTCCGATTATGAGAGCTCTGTTTGACACCATTATTTTTCGGAGTAGTACACGCGGAAACGATGGCTTCCAGATGCGATGGGAACACACATAACAATGTATCGCGAAGCATGGATTATGGTTGCTTTAAGTGGTCGAGATAGTATAGAATGTTTCATGGTTTTTCAATGTTCCTTTTGCGTTTGTTGGTCGGCAGGGAAAATTGTGAAGGGGTGGGAAGGAAAAGACAATTGCTCGTGTGCATTAGTGGCAACAGTCCCACCTGTTAGACATTCACTTTAATACAGAATTATGTTGTTTGCTGGGTGCACTAAACGATACACATGTGAATGTGGCTTGGAGGAAGGTGGCAAGAAAAACGTTTAGTGGGAAAGGACCCTGAGGTGGGATAGACTGCTTGTAGTAGAGCGAAGTAGCTCCTTAGAGGCTATATATTATAGAATCGTTTGGTAAAAGAAAAATGGTTTTTATGTAGGATTTGCAGAATGAGATCGATGAAGTTGGTGATGTTAGCCAATATATTGTAAAAGAATCAAATGGGGTGCTCAACTTTGTATGGAAAAAGACTCAAACTTACATATTTCCATAAAACTCTGCGCAAATATTCTTATTTGAAAACAAGAAGACACGTATTTTACTTATTTCGTAAAGTGGAATCCTAGTTTGTTATGGGGTATGTTAATCTTTGTATGGAAACAAAATTGCAACTTAATCCATTGAGCTGAAACTTTATGCGAATACTATACATAAAGTAGGTGCAAGAACGACTTTAAAAATTTGAACCTTTGCGAATACTTGAAATAGATCGTATCTCTTGTGTTGGCCAATGAGTCTTGTATGATATTTTTAAGCACGATGTCGAAAAAAGTACATGGCAACGCGTCACCTTGTCTAAATCCTTTTTAAACATCAAACGTCACGGTTAATTCTCTTCCGACCTTAATGGAGCGGAATTCAACATTGTCATCCTGCATAATCTGACGAGTTTGGTAGGAATGTTAAAGCTAGGCATGGCTCGGTATAGCTCGTCTCTATGCACGTATGACGCCAAGGTGATGAGTGTCGATTTGATTTTCTTGGGTTTTCTCCAAGATCTACCGCAGTGAGGTCTATTATGGATATACCTGGCCTGAAACCACACTGATAACAACCTATCAGATCGGCAAATGTCCCAGCGGTGTCCTGCGATTGTAGCTTTCCGACGTCAAACTTTCGTTGTCCAGCTCGACTCCGTGGCATCCTTGATATCTTCATTCGTATCTTGGCTACAACAAGGTAGTGATGCGAGTCGATGTTGGCTCCTCGGAAGGTTCGTACATCTGGGATGCTGGAGGAGTGTCTGGCGTCGATCGCAACGTGATTAATCTGATTGGTGGATTGGACTGATCAGGTGATCGCCAGGTCCCTTTGTGTATATTGAGATGCGGGAATCGTGTGCTAGCCAGAAGGAGATTGTGCCGCGCCAGGAAATTGAGTAGCCGATGTCCGTTTTCGGACGTAGTGTCGTGTAGGCTGTACTTCCCCGTGATCGAATCAAATATGTCCCTTTTGCCCAGTTTCGCATTAAAACCTCCTAGAACTATTTTTGTGTCGTAGCTGGAGCACTGGGAACAGGTTCTGTATAGGGGGTCGTATAATTGTTCTTTGAGCCGATCGTCCTTTTCTTCCGTTGGGGCATGAGCGCATTTCAAGCTAATGTTTCCAAAATTAGCCTTGATGCGGATTGTTATGAAGCGTTCGCTTACATCTCGAAAGCTTGAAACTTTTTGTTAGAGTCTTCCTCGAATAACGAATCCGCATCCGAATAAGTGCTGCTTGTTCTCCTTGTAGCAGTTCCTGTAGTAGATGTCGCAGTTTTTCATCCGTTTTTTGCCTGGTCCATCCCATCGCACTTCTTGGAGCGCGTTATATCTGCTTTATTGCAGCTGAGGGTTCGCTCCAATTGATCGCCTTTAGCCGGTCTGTTAAGGGACCTCTTATTCCAGGTGCAGACTCTCAAGTCCTTTAGCTGTTTGCAGAGTTTATCCGTATCAGAGGCTTGTGGTTGAATAGAGAATAGAGTGGAATTGAATGCATCCAAAACACAATGCTTTCCCCTATAGTTAAATCGTATAATATCCGGCGCAGAATTTTTCTCTTGAAAGAACCCAAAATCAGCTCCGCTGTCCTGCTTATCGTCCAGCTTTCGGCTCCATACAGCAAGACTGGCAATATGAGCGTTTTGTAAAGCACGACTTTGGTCTTTCGAGTGAGGAGTTTTGACCCCAGTTGTTTGGACAAGCGGAAGTAGCAGCGGTTGCCAAGGACGATTCTATGCCGGATGCATTTGCTGTCAATTGTTATGTTTTGTCCCAGGTGGTGAGCGACGGATTGGTTTTTGCTTGACAGCATGTTCTTCGTTTTGTCCTCATTGGCCTTAAGACCAACTCGTTTCGCCTGTTCTTCAATGCCACGACGAGATCACGCGATAATGTCGATATCATCCGCGTATCCTAGTAGCTGGACAGATTTGTAGAAGATGGTGCCTTTCCTGTTGACGCCTTCCCGTCGCACTATCATCTCCAGCACCAGGTTGAGGAAGTCACATGACAGCGCATCTCTTTGCCGAAATCCGGTACATGTTTCAATGTTTCCGAACTCCTAGACCGAGTTGCACGGTGCATCGCGTATTTTTTAGAGTGGCGCGTCACGACTGGATCAGTTTTCACGGGATCCCGGGATCTTTTTCAGGATTTGTCGAAGTGTGAAAATTTGGTCTATAGTCGATTTGCCGGGCTGGAAGCCGCACTGGTAGTTGCCGATTAGTCTGGTGCAAAGGGGCAAAAAGAGCTGGTATTCCAGTCGTCGGGCATGCTTTCATCTTCCCAAATTCTGCATGTGATCTGGTGCATGCTCCCTACCAGAACATCGCCATCAGCCTTGAAGAGCTCTGATGGCAAGCCATCTGAACCTGCGGCCTTGTTGTTCTTCAGCTTCTGAATAGCTATGCCGACTTCTTCAATGCTGGGTGAAAGGACTACTTCAGAGGCTGGTGTTGGAATTTCCTCGGTCCCTACCACTCTCCCTTGGTCATGCTCGTTAAGCAGCTGCTGGAAATGCTGCTTAAATACATCCACTTTTCCCTGCGGGTCAGTGACAAGATTATCCTCACAGTTTCGAAGAGCATGGGTGCCCTTTTTGAAGCCTCCTCCAAGGCCTTTGGCTGTCTTGTAAAAGGCTCGTGTTTTATGCTTATCCCTAGACTCCTCGATATCCTTGAGCTGGGAGGCTGCGAAGATTCTTTTCCTTTGTCACAGTCTCCCTTCTTCTGGCTCGGTACTCTTCTTGCGCTGTCCTGGTTTTTCTCTGCAGCGTCTTTTGATACACCTCGACGATAGCTACCTTTTTCTGCTCACACTCGCCATCATACCACTGGTTTCTTGTCGGGGGTGGTAGGTATCCTAAGGAGGTTTCGGCTACTTCCTGAATGGCTGAGCAGCATTGCAGCCACATATTATTGGCATTTGTGTTCGACGTAGGCATACCGTAGAGTCTTTCGCTCAGCTGCTCCCTGTATACTCTGGTAACCTCCGGTGTGCTCTGGCGCTCAATGTCGGACCTCCTCCTGGTGGGGTGGTGCAACTTTCTGAAATAGGACAGTCGAGCTCTGAATCCTGCTGCTACGAGAACGTGGTCAGAATCGTCATTTGCTCCTCTGAATGTTCGCACATCCAGGATGTTTGACGAGTGCCTTGCGTCAATGAGCACATGGTCGATTTGGTTGGCGGTTCGGCCGTCCGGAGATCGCCAGGTTGCTGTGTGGATTCGCTTACGAGGGAATCTTGTGCTACTTATCACCGCATTACGAGCTGTCGCAAAGTCCGTGAGTCGGAAGCCGTTATCTGTTGTTGTATCGTGGAGGCTGTGCTTTCCGATCACTCCGCCAAGGGTGTTCTCCTTACCGATTTTGGCGTTGAAGTATCCGAGAACGTATTTAACATCGTACTCCGGACAAGCTCCGTAGGCGTTGTCCAGGAGGTCATAGAAGTCCTCCTTGATAGGATCTTCAGCCTCTTCGGCAGGGGCGTGTGCACATATAAGGCTGATGTTATAAAATCTGCCTCTAATGTCGGGTAACTTCGACCTTAACCGCTTTCCCACGGCAGATCCGCATCCCAGTAAGTGCAACCTTTTTGTGACAGCTGTAATAAATGTCGTAATTTCTCCTCCTCATCATACCATCTCCTATCTAGCGTATTTCCTGGACCGCAGCAATATCCGCCTTGTGCCGCGTGAGGATTTTTTCCAGTTTATGAGTAGCCTCGGGACTGTACAAAGTTCTGACATTCTAGGAGCATACTCGCAAATCGTATTCCTTTTTCGCGCGTTGCCGTCATCGAATATCCGTCCGTGTATCCGAGGCATCTTGCTCATTCATAACTTTTAGGTTTTTTACGTGGGCGCCGCACAACCGCCATTCTGGTCGGGGTTTTGTCGCTGCATACGTTTGTTCATCTCCCAACGGTTGTTGAAGAGGCTATCCAGCGGGCGCCGCGAGGAGGCAGTATGTCAACTTGACCCGGGTACCTAAACAGGGATCGTTGCTGGCATCTCGCCAGGTTGAGAGCGATCAACAACTTTACCCTGAATGTCCGAGCCCATGCCCTCGTTTAATATACTTTTAGATTACTTTACTTGGACTTCCTTTCGTGCAGAGTTCACTTGACAGAAGGAAGTGGACGTAAGGTAGAAAATGACAAGTATGAAGTTGACAGATGTATTTAAGGTACAAATGCATTACATATTGTTAAGGTCTCAACAAATGTCAATCGGCATCTCCTTTATACCTTCTGCCCGCACTGTGCCCGCGACATAATAGGTTTATTATGGGACAACTAAATGAACAGTACAAGATCAGCCTATAAACCAAAGATTCACAGCAGAATTGTGGAACATTTTCCGATTCCCCCATCAAGCTCTTGACTTTAATGAGTTTTTCAACTTTTCTCGTTTCTTGCAAATGAAAACCCAAGTACCGGCAGGTCCTAGAATATCGTGCACGTAAATTTGTCACCTTCACTTTATCGCAAAAGGTGATGCCGTCAGACACATATTTCTTAAATGAATATTAATGCTCGACAGTCAGATAAATCACCTCGTTCCTCAGAATTACAAAAATAACTCCCGCGAACAACCACATGTCTTTTTCCCACGACTACCATTCGCCTTTGCATTTGGAACGAGTCATCAACTGGAAAGTGGAGTAAAACGAAACCAAGTGCTCAAGGAGAAAGGTAAAAGAAAAATGTCCTTAAATATTTGAAACACTTCCAAATGCCTTCTAATCACTCTTGTCGGCATGTACATAGTGATGTTAAAGCGTATAACGCGCCTAAGAAATATGATTGCCTACTGTAAGGCGTACGCCTACTATCGTCCTCGTTGCTCATTTCCCTCAGGGTATAATGTCTAACTCCATAAGATAGACATAAAGCAGATAAACGTATTTATTACTTTCATCATCATTGCTTGGTGCGCAATGCGACCAGACTACAAATCGCTTTCGCACGGTACCAGGAAGCCTTATCTGCTTGCCAAAAAGGACGAAGAAAACATTTCCTTGTGCTACTGACACCGATACCGATGTAACTCTCATCAAGGGCGGCATGCTGGTTTATTATTCCGTTTGGAAGAGGCTTTATCATACCTCAAATTTGAGCCGCGACTCAGTAGCAAATGTATTTCTGATGGGATTTCACAGGATACGATTTTTATTTCTTCCATCATCAACGAGACACCTTATATCGACACGTCCACTCATTAGTATGTCGTTACGGGTGAGATTCATCTATTCCCCCGACCACATGCCCATGGTTCTGTTCTTGGCCTCCAGATGTTGTCCACCCCTCTCATGGGGGGGGGAGGTTGGCAATAAGTTGTTAAAATTGAAACGTTTTTTTCCTAAACGAACGTTAAAAAAAAAATCCCCCGGTGGAGATCATAAATTTATTGAGCAAAGCGACCGCTGTATGCGGACGCATCGCCCAAACCTGCCATCTGCTATCGGGTGGGTGTTTATTTGAAAATTTCAGATACTTCTCCATTCTCTGCTTTCTTGTTCGTATCTTTGTCAACAAACAATTTTTATTGGATGCTCTGATGAATGAGAGAAACGTGAGCGGGTGATAACGACTTGATATGTGCGTACTAATTAGTTGAGATACTTTCTCACGCATTTGATAGGCGACCGATGGGATCATCTTGTGGCGATGAAACGATAAGACCGTGATTTCGTTGATGCCTCTAATTGATTTATAGTTGCTTGTTGGGATTGTTCTTTTTTCACTTTGGTTTTGATGGTTTATTGCTTTTTAATTGGACGTTTTGCTGCGTGCAGCTGACAGTTGACTTGCTTTTATGAATTATGGACGTTTGGCTTTTTAGATAATTTACGGTAATTGCTTCTAAGATCGAACTTGAGTAGAGGTGTGTCATGATAAAGTAATTTTTAAGGCCACAAGGTACGCTTTATCCCCGTGGGAGTAGCATCCACCGACGGGTGCTGGTCCGCGAAAAAAAGCGAGTAAGAGCCTCTGCAGCCAAAGACCATGCAGCTATGTTAGCCAGGTCCTACCTCTAGCTCGTTGTGATACCATCTGAAGTTTTCCTGAACATGAAAATTGCTAACGGAAGAGGACAAATGGCGAGCATCCTGCGCCACAAAACAGGATTAATGACGGTTGCGCTATGGTCTAGCAATCCGTAACCGGAAAATCCCTCAATTGTTCAGAAGCAACCACAAGCATCGGACAAATGTTGACGATCCTTGCACGAACCGAGAAAAGGACAATGATCTTCGGCTCTGTATGTTAGGTCCCTAAAAAGACCACGTGCAGCCGAACAATTTGCAGACGCCCTAGACAGCTATTAAGCGGACTTAACCGCCATCCAGGAAATGCGATCGAATGGACCGGGCATAAAGCAGATGAAAAACTGCGACATCTACTACGGCATGTGAGCGAACGCCTCATAACGAACCGTATCAAGGCTAAGTTTTCTAAAAACAGCCTGATCTGCGTCCACGTCCCCATGGAGGACAAGGATGACTCCACCAAGGATGATTTCTACGGTCTCCTAGACAGCACGTATGCCCAATATATGTACCAGTTATGACATCGAAATTCTACTAAGAGACTTCAATGCTAAGCTGGGTAAGGAAAGCGTATTTGAACGAGTCGTCGGCAAACACAGCCTACACGACACCATATCAGATAATGGACACAGGCTGATTGATCCTGCTACGGGGCGAAATCTTCTTTTAGCCAGTACGCGCTTCCCGCACCTCGATATACCCAAAGGCATAAGGCGGTCGTCAGATCAATCAATTACTTACCAGATTGACCACATATCGCGATCGACGTCAGACACTCCTCCACTATTCTTGATGTTCGAACTTTCCGAGGAATTAACATCGACTCGGACCACTATCTAGTAGAAGCCAAGATGAGCCTAAGAATATCACGAACGCAGCGGAGTAGCGTAAGAATACAAATTTATGACGTAGGAAAGCTACTATCGCCAGAAACCGCTCGTGCTTTACCGATCGCGTTTCCGTTAAGCTCTCTCATATACCTCGACCACCACGAAGAAACATCTGGTTTGATGAGGAGTGCAGGAGGCATATTAAGTCTCTCTACATAGAAGAACAAGAGCAGCTCTTGAGCTCTACGAGTTAAAAAGAAGGGAGGAGCATAAGCTTCTCAGGAGAAAGAAGAAAGAGCACGAGAAGCGCGCGATTGAGGATTTGCAATGGTGTTACTGTAGAGTTTATACTCCCATAGTGTTTATCACACAACCTAAACGAAGTGCAGTGGTTTGGATCGTAGATGTTCGTTCACTACTCTCCAGGGGTGGTTGTCCTAGATAGGATTCGAGAGGAACTCGACTGAATTTTCACGTTGATTGTAGTTCTCAGCAACTGTTCCATGTACTTATGGTGTCATATTAGAATTGCACATACAGAGTATGCCTTCATCAGTATGCTTGATCACTCCTTAAAAAAGAGGGAAACGTGCCAAAGTTATAAAGCCAGAACGGAAGCCTGTAGGGATGAGAACGGACACCTAATAGTAGAATCGCTGTCGATGCCGAGAATATGGAAAAATCACTTCTGCAAACTAAATGTTAGCCAATATACCGCTGTCAGGCGGAATGATCCATTTCGACAAAGATCGCGGAGGATTCCGTCCCCCTGACCTTGACGAAGTAAAGACCGCCATATCGAACACCAAGTCGAAATAAGCTGCTGGCGCAGATGGGTTGTCAGCTGAGCTCATCAAAACAGCTGGAGATGACTTGGTTAGGAACAGCATGGAGGATTTGAGTCAGACGATTTCGCGTCGCTCACAAGAACTCGGCCTTTCACGGACCATACCTTGGCGAATTTCGCGTCGTCACTTGGGCTTGCAACCGTACAAAATTCAACTGACCCAGGAGCTGAAGGTAAAAGACTATATGTGAACAACGACGTGTGTTTGCTGGATGGGCTCTGGAACCCATTTTTCATTGAAAAATCATCTTCAGGGATGAGGCCCATTTCTAGATGAATGGGTACGTAAACAAACAAAATTGTTAAATTTACAGTGATACCAATCTACTTGACATCCTAGAGTGTCCAATGCACCGAAAAAGTCACTGTTTGCTGTGGATTTTGGGCTGGCGTCGTCATCGGTCCATATTTCCTTGAGAATGACGTTTCCTTGAATGAATGACGTCATCAACGGCGAGCGCTACCAACTTCATATGGCCTGAATCGGACGATATGGACACAGCTCACGTGAATTTGGAAATTCTACACGAGCGATAGAGGTGAAGTAAACCGACTTGACCCCATTAGACTTATTCTTGTGGAGTTCTCTCAAGTCATTGTGCTATGCGAATAAGCTACAAGCCACATCGGCCCCCAAGGCCTAGCTAACTCATGCCATCTGTAAAATTTAGCCTGTTTTGTGTGCCAGAGCCATACAAAGTTAGATATCACCCAGAGAGGCTGCGATGAACATTTGAAGATGTTATAGCATTAGCTGATAAACAATTTCGCGTAGCAGTGGACGTGGCGAAAGTCTTTGATGTTGTTTGATACACTGCTTCCTATTTTTAAAAAGCTAAATGCCCCAATATTCACACAATTAAAGCTGGAGTACCCCAATGAAGTATCTTTGGACCCCTTCTTTACCTGATTTTTACAGCAGTCATGGAGTGAAGAACCTTCGCGGAAGACATGCTTTGTTGGCATTTTGACCCGGCGGAAGGAACTGAAAATGCACAACACACGAAAACAGAAGAACACAGTCAAATAGACCTTGATTTTTGAGAGGATTGACGCTTTTTATTGGTCTTGCCTCACCTTTATCTGTATAGCCCGTACAACTCACTGTTAAGTCTTTCCCTCCCTGTACGCGGACCTGGCCAAAAATCGTACGCCGGATGCGGCCTCATCACCCGCATTCAACGAGCTGCATGTCTTTGCGCCATAAAGCAGGACCGGGATGATGAGGGTCTAGTATATGGTCATCTTGGGTTTCCGAGAGAGTTCTCTGCTTCTCAATGGCCCCCGAGCCCAAAGAAATAGCGGTTGGCAAGAGTTATTTCGCGTCTATTTTCGCACTGGTGTCGTTGCTGCATGTCATTGCGGAGGCAAGGTAAATAAGGTCCTAAAGTAAATAAAGACTACCTCGAAATTATGCCTGCGAATACGTGCGCTCTGGTCAAGATGCCGGTGGTTCATATCCCATTTTAGTCGCTTCCACCTCAATGCTCATAAAGGCCTCATTGACATTTCGCTGAGTTCGTCCAATTATGTCAATGTGTTCGGCATATTCGAGCAGTTGTACGGACTTGAAAAAGATCATGGCCCTCGTATTGATCAACGAATTTTGCACGATCCTTTCAAGGACGTTGTTGCAAAAATCACACCATAGCGTGTCGCCCTGTCTAAAAGCTTTACTGACACTGAAGGTTTAAGTTGAGTCGTTTCCGATCTTAACGGAGCAGCAAGAATTCTCCAATGTCATTCTGCACAATCTGGCGAGTGTGGCAGGGATATCAACACTAGACATTACGCTGTATAGTACGCTATCGTAAGCGGTCTTAAGGTCGACAGATAAATGGTGAGTGTCGATCTGGAACTCGTTGGCTTTTTCCAGAATCTGCAGTAGTTTGTATGTTTGACCGATAAAGGAGTTACGGGGCCTGAAACTGCACTGATACGGTCCAATCAGTTTATTAACGAACGGTTTCAGGTGTTCACACAGTACAGCAGAGAAGGTCACATCTTCAAGTATTTAAACAAGGTAACAACAATGGCGGGGTACTGGCAAAACCCCCCGTAGTATACTTGCCTTAAAAAAGCTTCTCGACTCACGCCGTTCGGAATCGGCATTAAACTATATGTCCCTTTCACCTGTGTGAAAAAATAAATCACACACAGCATGGGTGATTGAGGTAAGCTTGGCTCTGGCCCTTCATGGCCTATAACGCCACAAAAACAAAAAAACAACAACAATGGGCGACCAAGGATGCTTGGAGTAAAGAAATCCACCATGACTGCGATGACGAAACTCAGGGGCACGAAATATCCTCTATTTCACATTGGAGAGCCAACCTTCTACTAGAAGGTTTTGCTATTCACCCAGGTTGGGCACCACTCATATAAGGGTGGGACTTCAAGTTTTGAGTCACAGCCGATTGGAAGAGGTCTCTGCTTGAGGCTTCTGCAATCGGCTTAGGACAAACAGAAAAAGTCCCTCAACGAGACACCCTATTCTACTCTTTTTTACTTGTTATAAAACTAACAACGCTGCGTGATCCAAGGCACTTCCCAGAGAATAAATCACAGTGCATCAGTGTAGTCACAACACTGTCATACAAGGTCCTTCGAATAATTATTGCATTTCGCTTCTGTTCTAGTTTCTTTTCCAAGCAAAGTATCAAAACAACCAACTGAAGCAGTTGCACCGAGAACAATTGATAAGACTTAACATTATTCCGATAACCTTACTAAAAGCAGACTTCATCGATCAATTCTACTCGTATGTGATCAGGCTGTCATCGATTTGCCTTCTAGAGTACCAACCGATCAGTCACGATGAGTTACTCTTTTCTTATTTTGTGCGTTTCAAAATAAACTCCTCAGTGTCCAGTCCCAAATCGGCTCATTGTCAGTAGCAGTCAGCAATGATGGCGACCTACAATCGGCTAAGAGTCGTCTAGCTATGCTCGAGGAAACATTCCAAAGTTTGAAGGAGCAGTTGACTGAACAAAATCGTGCCATGCTTGCTGAGAGTGATAAGTGCAGACGTGCCATTGACATACTAACTGGCCAATACAATCGACTGGAAACGGAAATGCAAAGCTTAAAAGACCTAATCAAAGCGAAATTTGATGAGAAGTACAGCATAACTGTGTCTCCGCGAATTCCCTTAAGCATTTTCAATTACGTCTTCCTCGGAATAATAAAATTTGTTAGAACACAATAGAATACTCAAGTGAGGTGCAGGAAAGTAAATACAGAATTAACATTGATCCTTTGGTTGTTTTCTTTCATCTATACATCACCATGTTAGCTGAATGCTTGCCATTTATTACTTGAACGAGAGCAACTTGGGCATATGTCGCACAGGATACACAGGATAATATCGCTGTCGTGAAGCAAATTTGTGAGAGATGATCCGAAACAACTTACAAAGCTTCGATCACCTGAATTGAGCCATTCAAGGACCAGATGTGGCGAGTTGTACACAAGGACTTGAATTCGGGATTCCATAAACACAAGAGTACAAGCCGATCGGCCATCATCGCTTCGCGTGTTCACCGATTGGCTCCAATAGCACCGTAGAGTCTGAAGACATAGGGTCCACCGTAAGACGATATCAGGGAATCTGCTTCGGAGCCCTTTTGTGGATTATTTAGCATTCATCGTGTTCTTTATGGCTTTGTTTAGTTCAAAGTTACTTAAAAAATTGTGTTTGGACATACATTTAATTTTAAATATGTTTTTGTCTACTTTTTCGAATAAATTCGATTGAGTGATTTGATTAGACAAAGTCACTCAATTTGAGTGGATAATGGCGCACGCAGGTGGAAGGGGACCTTAGCCAACTGGGCGGGCGGCGCTGGAAACAGCTGGCCAAAGACCGTGCCAGCTGGAGACGCTTGTTGGTTGAGGCCCAGGTTCACCATGGACTGTAGCGCCACCTAAGTAAGTAAGTAAGCACATTCGCACATACGCGCATACGTACATACACATGCACTTACATCTCTTGGATTTGGATTTTGGTGACCTTGAAACGTGGAGATATGTCAAAATTTGGAAATTCGCAGAATCGGTCCCATTTTTTTAGCTTCCCACTGGGAAGTGAAAAAAACTAAAACCTAGAGATGGGTTAAACCAGCAAAGGATTGATGCGGGTTTGTAAAATACTACCGAATATCTACACGTCTTATTAGAACGAACAGTCGCATGCGGAGCAAAGTTGTTTGCGCTCCTAAGGGTTGAATCTATTTCAGTAAGCCTGAAATAACATTCGCCATGATATGTTCGAAAGTAACCAGTTCTGACTTTCGAAAAGGTCATCTAAAATTACCCAGGATGAATAGAGAACTACGGAAGTTCAAGATGCTATCCTAAGACCTCATAATTAATGAATCATATCACACACTCGACTAGCAGAAAGACAAATATTATATTGTGACTTCGTGTATACATAGTATCTGCATCAATAAAAGTTAGGAAACACAAATTGGATCCGCCTCATTCCAATCAATTCTCTTGAATTTGATATGTAAGCCCAAGAAGTCCAGAAAGTCAAACAAATGACTACAACATCACCCATCTAGCAAGGTGCATATAGCTGGCAAGAAGATGCATCCATCAGACGCAGACATGTACCTATAAACAACAAGAAACGCATTCATTGGAACGACGATGCGTTTATTGAGTGGTGTGCAATCAACAGGGGGCATGTTGCACAGAAGCTGTATTAATGTGACTCAGTTAACTGATAAACAATTTGCCCCCAAGTAGACTACTACTACTGGAACGGAGGCTTCATTTCGCATAAATACCAGGCCTTACTCAGTCAAGGTATCAGTTATTCTCCTTCAATTGTGCAGTGCATACCATTCAGTCATGTCAAATCAATATTACATCATTGCATACCTCCTCGTAGCACTCTGCCTCTATCCACGGTATACATCTGCCGCAACACTCCGATCACCATCGCGAAGCACTGAGGATCGTATAGCTGATCTGCAAACCCGCTTCAACAACGTTCAATCACAAATTGAAGAGATCAACCGAACTATTCAAACTGAAGGAATGACCGAAGCACTTCGGAGTCGGCTATCAACATTAGAGGACTCTTTCCAGTATTTAAAGGAAAAACTAGACGACGAACGACGAGATATAGACAAACAAATGACGGCGTCTGATCGTAAAATCGCCGAACTGACTGCATATGTAAATCGGATGGACAATGAATTGAGAAATCTGAAGACAGCTGCGGAAAGACCGGCACCAAAAAAGGACCTTATTCTGGAGGTTATAAAAGCAATCTCCTGCGGCCCTAGCCCGCATCCTCTATGCTGGTTTCTTGGCTGAATGGATTGTCTATTTATATTATGCCATGGTAAAATGGAGCCAGTTTTTCGGTCGTTCCCTTACCTCGAATAAAAATCAGAATTTTCTTATACGTTCTGGCGCACTGCATGGTATAAACTGCCATTTGTTGTACGGCTTATGGCCAAAGGGGGTGTTCAGCTTTGTATGGAAAATAAAATTGATCTACTGACGTGAAATTGTACGTACACATTCTACTTAAAAGAACTAACTGAATTCCTTATTTAACCATTTTTTTAAGAGCCCTCTAAAAAGAGCGTTTAACAGGGTGCTTGACTTTATGCAAAATTTACATTTCTTTGTTCTAAAACTAAGCCCCAACGAGGTTAAAATAGTCTTAACATGTTTAAGCTATACATAGTTCCAAAAAGGAACGTGAACCCTAATAGGGTGCTAAACATTGTATGAGAAAAGAAAATAATGTAATTCCTTCACTGTGGGACTTCGTAAAGCGGCCTGTATTGAAGCACGTGTCCATTTTCCGAACTTGGTCCGACTCGAACGAGTAGGGTGCTGACTGTTGTAACAGGTGTAGTTAAAAGAATACGTCCTTGCCCGAGGCTTGTGGTTTTCTCTAACCCATTATTTTTTTACGTGGTGAGGGAGTTAGCCCCACGCACGACCCGCATCCAGGTGGTTCGAGGTTGTGAACACCGCCGTTGGCTCTACTATGTAAGGCCGCCGTCTCTTTTCCAGGGTCCCGACCTGACCTTGGAGATCTCCTCTTGGACCTGGATATCGAAGTATGTTCGTGCAGTTCCAAAAGGGCAGTTGTCCAGGTGGCTCCCACTAACCGGAGCTGTGAAAACCGCCGTTGCCTTGTCCAACGCTGTCCTGAAGAAGAATAAAGCCCTGGAACCGACTTACTCTTACAGTTCCCCCTCTCTCGTTAGCAACCCCCAACGACTTGTCACGGAGGTCGGTGGAGGTGAGAGTAGGAGTTCGTTGATGGATTCTAGGTGCAAACGCTTGTGTCCGCATGACCCACTCGTCGACACTTAGACAGCGTGCATAGAGACGAGCTATACAGGGCCATTTGTAGCTTTGGCATCCCTACCAAACTTGTGAGATTGTGTAGGATGACGATGGAAAATTCTCGTTGCTCCATCAAGGTCGGTAACGAACTTGCCGACACCTTCAATGTCAAAAAAGGTTTTAGGTAAGGCAACGGGATTGTGCGAAAGTCACAAGTCAGCACTAGAAGACATGATCTTCCAAAAGTCCGCTCAACTGCTAGCTGACGCCGGTGATATGACGTGGTTGGTCGAACGCAGTGGGCCGTCTATGGGGCGATTGCTTGCATTGAAGCGGAGGCGGCTTAAATTGGTCTGGCGGTAAATGAGGGCAAAACGATGTATAAGCTGTTATCAAGAAGGGACGCTCAACATCGACGCTTAGCACAGAGCTTCACAATGGGCAACAAGAACTTCGGGGTAGTCAAGGACTTCGACCACCTCGGTCCTGCTTTATAGTCCAGAGGCATGTACGCTCTTGGTATTTGCGAGAAAAATGCTCTGTATCCGATCCTTGGTCCTGTTTGCGTTGATGGTACTTGGAGAAGATTCAACTACGAACTGTATGCGCTGTACGGCCGAGTGTGTCTGGCTGTGTCTACGTATACAGCCCTTAAGATGGCCAGGTCATGTATCAACTGAATTTTTCAAATCGCTGCTGAGTCGAAACAAAATTTATCCATTTTGAGGTGATGAGAAGTAGATTACTTACGACATTCTCAACTGAGAACGGTCGTGGTCGAGTTGAAATGAATCAGGAATTACAGCCATACAGGTTTTGCTATGGTGCTTAGTGGAATTGACAAGGAAAAAACTACTATGAGTTGCTCTCCCATAGTCAAGTTCTTAACTCGGAGGTGATCGTCCAGAAATGGACAGCTTCGGTCAATAGGAAATGGAATGTGTTCCATTAGGATGACACCAGTCACCAAGTTTGGAATCGCCATAAGCTCAGGAGTATCGACGGGGCATAGTACTAAGTGATCGCCATATGTTCCTGTCCATGACGAACGATTTTGCCGATAAAAAACTAGCCGGAAAAGAGGCTTGTAAAATACGACTGTCCCAAAATTTTGCCCATTGGGACAAGGGCTTCTATGAGAGGGGCATACTTGAAATACCTTGAAAATGGTAACAGCGAATATTTGACCTAAGTCGAATCCTTTCCAGTTTAAGGCCTTCAATCTCTTACATAAAGTATGTATTACTTTTATGATACCTGTTATGTCATCCTATCACTGTCTCTATCCCTGACTGACAAATACCAGTGAAAACACAGCCCTAGCTCTTAAGATGATCTTCAGACAACCTCGAATCAATCGGCGTCTGTCCTACCGATTGTGGAAATAATCAATCCCGACCTGGTATAACCAAACCCGGGGGAAAACCCCACTGATGCAACACTCGCAACTGCAATCAGTTCTATCACCTAAACCATATCATCTTATCAACATCCACGTGAGTTATCATGTCTACTTAGCGTCAGTTGATTCCCATAATTACCAGAACGCAGTCAATCAAGGCATTAGTAGTTCGCTTTCAATCGTCTAGTGTATAACGCTCAGTCATGTTCAGTCACTATTACATTTCCGCATACTTCCTCATAGCATTGTGCTTGTATCCACAGAATACATCCGCCGCGACTTACCGGTCACCATCACGGAACAGTGACGAACGTATAGCAGATCTACAAACCCGTCTCAGGAACGTTCAATCACAGATTGAAGAGATCAACCGAACTATTCAAACTGAAGGAATGAACGAGGCACTTCGAAGCCGGTTATCAACATTAGAGGACTCTTTCGAGTATTTAAAAGAAAAACTAGACGATGAACGACGAGATATAGACAAACAAATGACAGCGTCTGATCGTAAAATCGCCGAACTGACTGCATATGTAAATCGAATGGACAATGAACTGAGAAGTCTGAAGACGGCTACGGAAAGACCAGAACCCAAAGTGGACCCTGCCATGGCTATTCTCAAAGGCATTGGCTGTGGACTTACACCTAGTTTTGCGTGTTTGTTTCTTAGGTGAAATATTTATATAGACAAATAAATCCATAACTTACATTTTTACTGGACCGACACTTTTTGTTATTATCCTTAACAGGGTGTTAAACTTCCTATAGGAAAAAAATCAAATAACGTTGAACCTTGTAACTTTTGCTAAATACTTTTTGGGAAAGTCGTTAAGTAAATGTTTTTTGTGAATTCCTCGATTCCAGCCCGGTTTTGGTGAAACGGGGTGCTCGATTTTGTAGGAAAATTCGAAAACGAAATTACTTAAGCGAAACTCTCCCCTTTACGGCCACAAGAGCTAACCTATTGTAGGGAAAACCATCTGATGCAACAACTGCAACTACAATCCATGCAATTACACTAAATCAGTTCTGTCCAAACCACAACAAAACTGTATCATCTCATTAGTAGTTATTCACGTGAGTTATCAATAGTGCATCGCATTACTCGGGCTTTCCCGACAGCGCACGACGACTGTCGTGCACACTGTCTTATCGAGGAACTTGAAACACGTCACAAGGCAGAAACTAAACTATGTAGTCCAAGTATTGTTACAATGTCGCCACCCAAACCTTCCACTTCTGGAGAATGTATAACGGCGATGTTAGTCAATATACCGCTGTCAGGCAGAGAATGATTCATTTTTTAACTACAAAGATCGCAAAGAATTCTGTCCCTCTAACCTCGATGAAGTTAAGATCGCCATATCGAAACTCAAGTCGAAAAAAGCTGCTGGCGCAGACGGACTGTCTGCTGAGCTCTTCAAAGCATGCACCAGGTCATCTGTAAGATCGTGTTAGAAATGATTGTGCGAAAATCCCTGGCCAATACAAGAGGCACATCATATTTCAAATCCTTACAACTCCTAGCATACGCGGGTGACATTGGTATAAACGGAAGAACACAGCGGGATGTCAATGAGCCGTTTACAAGTATGGAGGCGGAGGCGGAGGGCAAAATAATATATCCATGTACTTACTTACTTAGACGGCGCTACAGTCCGTGGTGAACCTGGACCTCAACCAACAACCGTCTCCAGCTGGCACGGTCTTTGGCCAGCTGTTTCCAGCGCCGCACGCCCAGTTGGTTAAGGTCCCCTTCCACCTGCGTGCGCCACCGATGATGCGGCCGTCCTCTGCCGCGCCTACCTTCCCGAGTGGATTCGAAGACTCTTCGGGTCGGAGCTTTATTTTCCATGCGCTCTACATGGCCTAGCCACCTTAGACGCTGTATCCGTAGACGTCGTACCAGGCCGATGTCGCTGTACAACCCGTACAGTTCTTCGTTATATCATCTCCTCCATACACCGTTTGAACAATCGGGACCGTAGATAGTGCGCAGAATTTTCCTCTCGAAACGACCAAGGGCATCTTCATCCGCTTTTGTTAAGGTCCAGGACCCTGCGTCGTATAGAAGGATTGGGATGATCAAGGTCTTATATAGTGTCACCTTGGTTTTCCGAGAGAGGGCTCTACTTCTCAATTGCCTCATGAGCCCAAAGAAACAGCGGTGGGCAAGAGTGATTCTGCGTTTTATCTCAGCGCTGGTGTTGTTGTCGCTGGTCATCAGTGAGCCAAGGTAGACGAATTTCTTGACCACTTCAAAGTTATATCCGCCCATGCTGACGTTCTGCCCAATACGCTGGTGTTGTCCGTCTCTTTTAGATGAAAGCAGATATTTGGTTTTACCCTCATTAACCTTGAGACCCATCCTAGCCGCTTCTACCTCAATGCTTACAAAGGCCTCATTGACGTCTCGCTGTGTCCGTCCAATCACGTCAATGTCGTCGACATACGCAGGCAATTGCGTGGACTTGAAATAAATCGTACCTCTTGTGTTGGCCAGTGACTCTTGCACGATCTTTTCAAGCACGATGTTGAAAAAGTTGCATGACAGCGCGTCACCTTGCCTAAATCCTTTTTTAACATCAAAGGTCTCGGTTCGCTCATTCCCGACCTTAATGGAGCAGCGAGAATTCTCCATTGTCATCCTGCACAGTCGGACGAGTTTGGCAGGGATGTTAAAACTAGACATAGCTTTGTATGGCTCATTTCTATACACGCTGTCATATGCAGCCTTGAAATCGACTTCTCCAAGATCTGCCGTAGCGTAAATATTTGGTCTATTGTGGATTTACCTGGCTTGAAACCACACCGATAAGAGCCGATCAGGTTATCCACAAACGGTTTCAGGCATTCAGACAATACGGCGGAGAAGATCTTATATGCGATGTTAAGGAGACTTATTCCCCTATAGTTGGCGCAGTTATAGGAATCTTCTTTCTTATGGACCGGGCAAACCATGCCTGGGATTCCATTCGTCGGGCATGATTTCCTCCGACCATACCTTGCAAATGAGATGGTGCATGCACCTTACCAGCTCATCTCCAGCCGCCTTAAGAAGCTCAGCAGACAGGCCGTCTGCGCCCGCGGCTTTATTAGACTTAAGTCTTGATATCGCCGTTTTGATGTCGTCTAGGTCGGGTGGATGGAATTCTCCTACATCGTCGTCCATTATTAATGGCTCATTCTGCCTGACAGCGATATCTTGTCTATCATCGCCGTTATACAGTCTGCAAAAGTGGCCTTTCCAACTCCTCAGCATCGACTGCGACTCTACTACCAGTTCTCCATTTCCATCCCTGCAGGCCGCCGCTCTGGTTGTAGCCATGGCATGTTCGTTTTACCTTATTGTAAAACTTACGGGCGGAAGCATCTCTCCGTCTCCTCGATCTCACGCTTTCCGTGCTCTCTCTGCTTTCTTCTGAAAAACGTGTGTTCCTCTCTTCTCTTCTGGTCATAGATTTCGCGAGCAGCTCTCGTCCGTCGTTGCAGCATGGCTTTATATGCCTCTTGTTTTGCTGCATGAGCTTGTTCGCATTGTTGATCGAACCAGGGGTTTCTAGGTGGTGGCGGTTTGAAACCCAGCACCTCTGAGGCAGAGTCTCTGACGGCGCTCTGGCAATGCGCCCATTCCTGCTCTATTGGTTGTGCTGCTGTGTGCGGATTTTGAGAGAGCTTGGAGGAGACACAATCGGCAAAGATTCTGGCAGTCTCTTGCGATTGTAGCTTTCCGACGTCAAACTTGCGTAGTCCTACTCGACTCCTAAGTACTCTTGATATCCTCATTCGTACCTTGGCTAGAACGAGATAGTGGTCCGAGTCGATGTTTGCCCCTCGGAAGGTTCGTAAGTCGAGAATACAGGGGGAGTGTCTGGCGTTGATCGCAATGTGATCAATCTGGTTTGTGGTCGATTGATCAATAGACCGCCAGGTACCCTTGTGGATGTTGAGATGGGGGAATCGCGTGCTTGCTACAAGGAGGTTACGCGCCGCTAGGAAATCGATCAGCCTTAGTCCGTTGTCGGATGTGGTGTTATGGAGGCTATGCTTTCCTACGATCGACTCAAATATGTCCTCTTTCCCCAGTTTTGCATTCAATTCTCCTAGAACTATTTTTGTGTCGTAGCGGGGGCATTGGGTATAGGTTCTGTCTAGGAGATCGTAGAATTCTTCTTTGAGTCGATCGTCCGCATCCGAATAAGCGCTTTTTGTTCTCCTTGTAGCATGACCCGTTGATCGCCCACATCCGGTCTGTTAAGGGACCTTACATTCCAGGTGCAGTCTCTCAAGTCCCTTAGTCGTGTGCAGGGGTCGTCAGCTTTGTACCCGTCCCTATCCGAGGCTTGTAGTTGCTTCTGAACATGTGGGTTTTTACATGATAGTGATGTTACCCCTAAGCACAACTCCAATCCTGGAGGACCAGGTTCCTCTTTCCCCATTGGTTCACTACCTGACGGGTGCCAGGGTAGCTATCCAGGTGTGTGGGGGGGGGGGGGGGTGTGTGTCAACTCGTCTACCTTGGCTCTGCAGTGACCCTAGAACAACGACATCAGTTCCGAAACCAAACGCTGAATCACTCTTGCCAATCGCTGTTTCTTTGGGCCCAGAAAGCAATTGTGTAATAGAGCCCTCTTCCGAACGACAAAGTTGACTCTATATAAGACCCTTATCATCCCGGTCCTGCTGTACGGTGCAGAAGCATAGACATTATCAAATGCGTATGAGGGGGCCTAGGTGCGAGAGAAAGATTTTGCGCGTGATTTTCGGGCCTATAAACGCAAACGAGAGATGGAGGAAAAGATTCAACTGCGAAGTTTACGTGCTGTACAGCGACATGAGTCTAGTCAGGCGTCTACGGACTAACCGCCGAAGATGGCTAGGCCATGTAGGGCCTGGAGTCTTTCGATCCAACCCCGAGGGACGAAGAAATAGAGGACGGCCGCACTTAAGATGGCGCACACAGGTGGAAGGGGACCTCAGCCAACTGGGTGTATGCGGCAATTGAAAAGGCTAGCAAGAAATCGTGCTAGTTGAAGGGGCATGTTGGCTGAAGTCCAGGTTCACCGCGAACTGTAGGGCCCGATAACAAGATGAAGAAGATAGTATGCTTTATCGGATCAGGCATCTATGCATTCGAGTAATTGGTCAACAACCAGGGGCCGTAATAGCAAACATCGATTCCGTAAGTAGCACGTGCAAAATGCAGAAATCTTAATTACTGCCGTCTGCTAATGGCCAACACGCTCCTCAGAGCACATTTATAAATGAAACATTAACTCGGCGACTAGCGCTTAGTCCTCCAACATGTCACACTTGTCATGAGACCGTTTTTTGCCGTCCTTCCTCCTCGCGACCAAGAACTATCCATCTTCCTCATAGCCATGGCTCTAATACCGACGAATTCACTTTCTGCACCAACTCCCAAGACAATACGAAACGCATCGCAGAGCATAATTAATTTATCGCTACGAATTCTTGTTTATTGTTTTTGTTAAACTTAATTCTTCCTTTTTACATGACACTCGTTTGGTACGTTTCCATGCATATTTATCTTTCAATAGTCGCTGGCGCAGTATAGGCAATCCGACGCATTCGCTTCGATGCCCTCGAAACTGCCTTTCGCATTGTCACTGACAGATATGTACCTATAGATACGAGTACCAGTAGATAGAGAGATGGCATTTCCCGTCCTCTGTCTTTCCTTAAACTATAGTTTATGCCCGGAGATTAGACGTAAACTCTAAATTAAATAAAAAAATTAATTTCTATTTTCTATCTGCGACTATGGCTTGCATCCGAAACGTTTGCCTATAAACACGCGGCCAGCAAGCAACCATAGTATCGGGTACTCTGTTGACGGATTGCGAAAACAGTGCTGAGACAAGTATTTCAGTAATTATTGTTGTACGCGCCACTATTTTTGGCAACAAGATACGATGGCTTTGTTCTATTCGAAAGACGAAAGAATTCCTTAGACCGGGACTTGGTCTTTATCTTCGCGTAGCGGCTAGAATCAAAAGGGAGGAGGACAACTAATTGCAAAATGTATTTTAAGCTCCACAATGAAAATAAATAAAATTGAAAAAAAAACACGAAAATATTTCATTCGCTTCGTTTCGATGTACTCTTGTTGGTTGCGTTGTACTTCTCACTTGCATCTTGTTCTTGGACAAAAGTTCGTTATTTGATCCTTAGCTCTTGCTGCTGTCGAGACCGATTGAACGGTAGGGAGGAAGCCTGTCTGTTCTTTAGCAAGAAGAATGTTTAATTGCGTTTGAATTAGGAATAGGAATTTCGAGGATGGAAAGGGATGCTGTAAGGTATCCATTAGGTATTCGTTAAGCTTAAGTGGAAATATCAGAGCTGTTAGTGCCATTTCAACTTCGAACACAGATCGACATTAAACGACGTGGTAAACGACTAACAAATGCCTCGTAGGGGTAGCGTATACGACATGCACTGGCACGTGGAATGTAAGGTCCCTCAACGTGCAGCCGAACAACTTGCGGAGGCCCTAGATATTACCGCAATCCAGGAAGTGGGTTGGGATGGACCGGGCAAAAAGAGGATGAGAAACTGTGGTGTCTACTACGGCGACTGCTGCAAGGAGAGGAGACAACGCTTATTCGGATGCGGATTTGTTATTCGAGGTAGACTTAGGCAAAAATTCTTGAGCTTCAGGCATGTAAGCGAACGCCTCTTGACAATCCGCATCAAGGCTAAATTCGCAAACATCAGCCTAATTTGCGCTCACGCCCCTACCGAGGACAAGGATGACGCTACAATGGACGACCTCTACGACCTCCTAGATAGGACATATGCCCAATGTCCCAGTTACGCTGTTAAAATCGTACTGGGACACTTTAACGTGAAACTGGGCAAGAAAGTCGCTTTTGATAGGGTCATTGGCAAGAACAGCCTACACAACACCACTTTTTGACCGGTTTGACCCGGCTTTTTGGTCTTGCTTTACCTTTGGCTGTTATGTCTTTCAGGGAGGGATCGGATCAGACCAAAAATCGTACGCAGGATTTTTCTCTCAAAAACGATCAAGGGCCTCATCAACCGCATTCGACAAGGTCCATGTCTCTGTGCCATAAAGCAGGACCGGGATGATAAGGCTCTTGTACATGGTCATATGCTTCTTATTTGCCTCCCGAGCCCAAAGAGACAGCGGTTGGCAAGAGCTATTTCACGTTTATTTTGGCACTGGTGTCGTTGCTGCATGTCACTGCAGAGGCAAGGTAAAGAAAGTCCTTGACTACCTCGAAATTATGCCTGCCGATATGTGCGCTCAGGCCATGACGCAGGTGGTTCATATTCTTTTTCAATGACAGCATACATTTTGCTCGCGTTTGTTGCCACTCCCACTTTTGTCGCTTCCGCCTCAATGCTCATAAAGGCTTCATTGTCATTTCACTGAGTCGGACTTCGAGCAGTCGGACTTGAAAAAGATCACGGCCCTCGTGATCGCGAATTTTGCACGAACCTTTCAAGGACGTTGTTGGAAAAATCACACGATAGCGTGTCGCCGTGTCTAAAAGCTTTTCTGAAAGTACAGGTCTAAGTTGAGTCGGTTCCGACCTTAATGGAGCAATGAGAATTCCCCAATGTCATCCTGCACAATCTGACGAGTGTGGCAGGGATGTAAACACTAGACATGACGCTGTATAGTACGCCATGGTGAATGTCGGTCTGGAACTCGTTAGTTTTTCCAGGATCTGCTGTAGTGTGTATATTTGATCGATGGTAGAGTTACGGTCTACCGACGAAACTCAGGGGCACGAATTATTCACCATTTCGCATTGGAGAGCCAACCTTCTACTAGAGGGTTTTGCTATTTATCCAGGTTGGGCACCACTCATATAATGGTGGGACTTCCGGTTTTGAGTCACAGCCGATTGGAGGACCTCTTCATTATTGTCTCTGCTTGAGGCTTCTGCAATCGGCTTAAGACAAACAGAAAAAGTCCCTCAACGATACACCCTATTCTACTTTATTTTCTTTGTTATAAAACTAACAACGCTGCGTGATACAAGGCACTGACCAGAGAATTAATCACAGTGCATCAGTGTAGTCACAACACTGTCATACAAGGTCCTTCGAATAATTACTGCATTTCGCTTCTATTCTAGTTTCTTTTTCAAGCAAAGTATCAAAACAACCAACTGAAGCAGTTGCACCGAGAACAATTGATAAGACTTAACATTATCCCGATAACCTTACCAAAAGCAGACTTCATCGATCAATTCTACTCGTACGTGATCAGGCTGACATCGATTTGCCTTCTAGTGTACCAACCGATCAGTCACGATGAGTTACTCTTTTCTTATTTTGTGCGTCTACTCCTGCAGCGCTCTGATTTCCGCTGCCAGTATCGACAAGCGTATAGCTGCAATTCAAAATAAACTCCTCAGTGTCCAGTCCCAAATCGGGTCATTATCAGTAGCAGTCAGCAATGATAGCGACTTACAGTCGGCTAAGAATCGTCTAGCAATGCTTGAGGAAACATTCCAAAGTTTAAAGGAGCAGTTGACTGAACAAAATCGTGCCATGCTTGCTGAGAGTGATAAGTGCAGACGTGCCATTGACATACTAACTGGCCAATACAATCGACTGGAAACGGAAATGCAAAGGTTAAAAGACCTAATCAAAGCGAAATTTGGTGAGAAGTACAGCATAACTGTGTCTCCGCGATTTCCCTTGAGCATTTTCAATTACGTCTTCCTCGGAATAATAAAATTTGTTAGAACACAATAGAATACTCAAGTGAGGTGCAGGAGAGTAAATACAGATTTAACATTGATCCTTTGGTTGTTTTCTTTCATCTATACATCACTTTGTTAGCTGAATGCTTGCCATTTATTACTTGAACGAGAGCCACTTGGGCATATGTCGCTCAGGATACACAGGATAATATCGCTGTCGTGAAGCAAATTTGTGAGAGATGATCCGAAACAACTTACAAAGCTTCGATCACCTGAATTGAGCCATTCAAGGACCGGATGTGGCGAGTTGTACTCATGGACTTGAATACGGGATTCCATAAACACAAGAGTACAAGCCGATCGGCCATCATCGCTTCGTGTCTTCACCGATTGGCTCCAACAGCACTGTAGGTTCTGAAGACATAGGGTCCACCGTAAGACGATATTAGGGAATCTGTTTCGGAGCCCTTTTGTGGATTATTTAGCATTCATCGTGTTCTTTATGGCTTTGTTTAGTTCAAAGTGATTTAAAAAATTGTGTTTGGACATACTTTTAATTTTAAATATGTTTTTGTCTACTTTTTCGAATAAATTCGATTGAGTGATTTTTTTAGACAAAGCCACTCAATATGAGTGGATAATGCTAAAAAACGATCTTATCAGGGATTCTGCGCCCAGCTGATAGACAACCATGACACCAACTTTTGTAAGCTAAGGATTAGCCCCTTATTCATGAGTTATTTTTAATTTTTTTTTAATTCTGTGGCTAGGTATGATGCGGGCGCTACGAAACTCAATTGCCAAATTGTGTGGGTGGTTGAAAGTTGAGGTGTATATAGACTAGTGATGGATCCTACTGCCGCCGTGAATAGCCGTTGAACTACTTCTTTTTGACTTAATAAATTTGCTAACCGCTTTCTGTATTCTTTCTGTTTACTTCCGAGGTGGCTGCTGTATTCCTGTTTTATGATTTGGAGTTGATTGGTTGAAGTATCGATGCCTTTAGACTTACAACTGCAAGTAGTTTGGCTCAAATGATATATGAGTTGCTTCTGGTGCCCTGAACTCGATGACTGGCCATTGATTGTAGAAGCATTAGTTGCGATCAACAAGGAACAATTTTCCCTATCATTGATGTTTGATGAAAGACAGCACGTCACCACTATATCTATATTGCAATCTCAAAAAGGAAATCGATAAGAGACCAAAATGAATAACAAAGAAAAACACAATACTGAGGGCTAGACCGTCAAACATTTTTGAGGAGCGATCCCCTAAACAATAGCATATCATCCATGTTAATGTGCTAATCGCACTGATAATGCTCGAACTGTTTGTTTCCACTAAATCGATAGCCTCGCATCTCGATAGGTAGTTGGAAAACGGACCGATGTTTTCGTATAAATTGCCATGCGATATTGCAACTGGCATCAGTTCAAAAAGCATTTTTCGACAAATCAATCAATCGGTCATGGCACTCATCTACTGCCTCTTGTCGTGCGTTCTTTTGTGGAGTTCAGTTTCGGGTGCGGCACCTCAATCGGGAGACTTTGTTAGACCATCAACAAATGCTGACGAACGTATCGTTGAAATCCAGGACAAACTACTCAACGTTTAATCGCAGATTCTTGCCATAAAACTCGGCTTAAAGACTGATGGCAATGTGGAATTAACCAAAGGTCGTCTGTCATCGCTCGAGCAAGCATTTCAAAACCTCAAGGAAGAATTAGAAAACGAACATCGTGAGAGTGCAGCTGAAAATGCAAAGTATGAACATGCCATTGCCACACTAACCAGGTACTAAGAAAAATTGGACAACGAAATGCAAGAGTTGAAGGCGACAGCCAAGAAAGAGGAACCTTCTACGTTGGATACAATAAAGACTGTTTCATGCACCGCATCTATCATCCCGGGTCCGTTTAGTATATTCACATCGATACCGTGCTTGATCCTCACGGCATAAATGTTCCTGGAGATGACGCTGCATGTGCGTTTCATAGTACAAAATAAATGCTAATCAAAAAGGTTTTTCTCTTTTTATTGTTTTCGCTATTACCCCCTGACACCTTATATGAATTCCTATTAGAAGCTATTTGAGAGCATTATTACTCAATTGAGTGGTAAGCCAAAACCTGCGCGCTTTATCCCCCATATATCCGCTCCCATAATTGAATTCTTCGTTGTCGATTTTCGTTTTTCTTGGAGTTGAGAGGCAGTCAACTGAATTTATGGATGATGCCATTCAAATCCAAAGGATCAACTAAAGTAAGACCCAAACCCAGTCCCACATAACCTCATTTGCACTTACATACATACATACATATTAGCTCCTCCTCATAGATTCCTGAAACACTTCGAGTGAGTTTGGCAGGAATTCCTGAACTTGCATATATCTGTGAATCGTGTCCCGAATTTTTATGAACAAGGTCACAAATACACAATGTCCTTACTATAGCATAACCGTCCAAAAACCATCAGTCGTTGCTATAGAAAATGCGCCCGCTGGTCAACAAGCGCTCGCATGCCGCATAAAAATCAACAGCGATCACCTAATTTGATGACTTAAATTGTGAAAACCAAGAGGCAGTTGTCGCATGCTGTATACAAGAACTCAAGAGTTAAACTCGATGGTCCATCATTCGCGGCGTGTGCGCACCGATTTCATCGAAATCATCGAGCATGACGAGCATTTCACAATCCATGTGAAGAGCACGTCAAGTGCAGCTGATGCATTCCCAAAAACAGACTCTTTGATTTTAACCATCGGATCGACGCCTGTAGAACGAGTCATGATATTTGAGTGACATCACAACCCTTCAAAATACGGTATACGAGTACGGTGGTTCACTCTCACCGGTACTAAAACACCGGAACATCGGAATTTACCAAGAAATTGTTTTAAAAGATTGCGTCAAGCCGTGGGCTGTAGTCAAATTTGATAAAGCCTATTTCACTCATACCATTAAGATGAATTTAATGACGCCTCATATCATAAAATACTTCCCGCCATTTTCTAGGATAGGACGCGTGCCAAAGAAAGAACCCTCACTCGACCGACACGTCAAATTAGTACTCCGTACCCGATACGATTAAGGGTCTGAGAAAGGTTTAATATGGTGTCCTATAGCCAGTGTCAAGCGGCCAATGCTCGAAGGTGCAAAATGGGAGTTACGGGTATAAACCTGCTTTCACTCTTGATTAATGTAACCTTAAAACTCTTAGGTGGATTTTGATAAGATGCAGATGAAGGCAATTATGGACAATAGCCGGGCAATATTGCTGCATTGAAGCAATAACCGGATGAGCCATGTAGACAGCTTGATGGACGGTGTGATCTTGTCTACAAATTTGTACTCTAGATTGTACGTGCTCCACAACATCCGTTGCTAATTATCGTGCGTGAAAAGATGTCTCTCCAATAAAGCTCTAAAAATAAAATCACTCAAGTCGAACTCACAGTTGAGTCACCTTGAGATGGGGAATAACCAATCGGAAGAGTGACGACCAAAACAATTGATAAGACAAGTAACCTCATTACTTGCTATATCTTTATCGTTCTTTTAAAAGACTGTGCAGTCAGTGACGTGCCTTCGTTGTAGGCTACTCTAATCGATCGGTCATCATGAGCTACTTCTGTCTACTATCAATTCTCTTCCTATGGAGCCAGTTGATTTGCGGTGCCATTATCGACGACCGTATAGCTGGAATTCAAAATAAACTCTTTAACGTCCAGTCAGAAATAAGAACGTTGAATGTCACAGTAACAAACGATAACGATTTAAAGCCGATTATGAATCGTGTAACATCGCTCGAGGAGTCATTTCATGGTTTGAAGGAGGAGATGAATGAGCAGCGACGTGCCGCGTCTAACGATAGTGTCAAACGAGAGCATGCAATTAACAATTTGTTTACTAACTATCATCTCTTAGATGCAGAAATACAAGAAATAAAGGCGAAAATCCGAGTAATCTGAAAGCACAGGAGCCACAAGGTGACGATCTTATGGAGGCTGCTTCTAAGCCCTTTTTTGGATTACTTAGTTTATTCGTTGTGTTCTTTATGTGTTTGCTTAGTTGAAAATTATTAAAAAAATTGTGTTTGAATATGAGTTTAGTTTTAAGTATGTATTCGTTTACGTCTTCGAATAGATCTCGATAGAGTGATTTTTTAGACAAAATCACTCAATTTGAGTGGATAATGCTAAAAAACGATCTTATCAGCGATTTTGCGCCCAACTGATGATCAACTATGACACCAACTTTTGCAAGCTAAGGATCGGCCCCTAATTCATAACTCGTTCTTAAATTTGTTGGATTCGGCGACTAGATACGACGTGGGCGCTACGAAACTCAATTGTCAAACTGTGGGTGGTCTTATAGTTGAGATGTAAATAGACTTGCGATGGATCCTACTGCCGCCGTGTATAACCGCTGAACTACTGCTTTTTGACTTAATAAAATGTGTGAGTGGCTTTGAGTGTGAGGTGGCTGTGGCTGTTTTATCATTTGGAATTTGAATTGATTGATTGATGTATCGATGCCTTTAGACTTGTAACTGGAAGTAGTTTGGCTCAAATGATATATGAGTTGTATCTGGTGTCCTGAACTCGATGATTGGCCATTGTTTGTAGAGGCATTGGTCGTGATCATTTCCCTAACATGGTAAGGTTGTACTGGTTGGCATACGCCACACGAAAGCCAAAATCAGCGCAGTGTGATACCACATGGATCATATTACCTAGATCTGCCACCTGAAAATCAATCAGTGCTTCTGTTAAAGCGATGGATCTGGGCTATTTTTATATCTGCAAGCTCACTTAAGTTATCGTAGAAGGGCACGCCTACGTCGTAATTGACGGACAAGAGCAGAGGAGGTGGTGGATTGATTCCTCTTCCCCCTCATCTATACAGTGGCGGCAGAAGTCACTGGCAGATAGCCCTAGTTTGACCGCATGTTTTCCAATGGTGCAGTGGCCTGTAATGACACCCATTAAATTGGTTAAGGTTCCTCCTTTGGTTGCCACAAGGTCCCTGGTCCATCCTAAGTTTTATCATGTGCTTTACCGAGCTTATTGGTGTTTTTAAGTCCCTGAGAGTTGGTAGGCTGAGTATGCTTGACCCTAACCTTGCGAGTTCATCGGCCGCGCAGTTTGAGCCATCCCCTCTAGAGCTAGTCGAAAGTTGAGATCTGTCCTTGATTTGTAGGTTACCGCTGCCCGGAATTTTATCGCAGATTGGCTATCCGTGCAAATGATAATACCCTTTACGGATATTACATTGATACTAAGCCATACAAGGGCCTCCGTTATAGCTGTTATCTCTGCTTGGTACACACTGCCATGGTTTGGGAGTCCAAGTAATACGTTGAGGTTAAGCTCCTTGGAGTAGGCCCCAATACTTACACCCGTCTCCATCTTAGAGCCGTCGTTAAAGAGAGATATCGAGTCCTTCGGCTGACTTTTCCACAGCCCTTTCCTCCCGGGATGGAAAGATAATTTCCAAGTTCTTAGTGAACACTTTTTGCGGGATGGTTGAGTCCGTGTCCATGGGTACCTCGAACTGGTTGGAAATGATTGCTGGTATAGCTTTTTGTAGTGTGGGCCATTTTCCTATGCTCCTGATCCGTAGGGCCGCGCAGTCAGCAACTTCTTTGTTGAAGAGGTCTAATGGTGGGAGATGTACCACTCATGCAAATGTTGGCCGATTTTTGCACTTTCTTCAGAAGGTTTCGATAGACTGCCTTGTCCAGAGCAGGCCACCAAGCTACGATGTCGAAACGACGGATCGGTCTTACGACTGCTGTATAGAGCCAGTACCTAATGCTGGGTTGGAGACCCCACTTTTTGCCCACCACTTTCTATCAACTGTAGAGGGCAATGGTTGCTTTCTTGACTCGATCAAGTATGTTGGGTTTCCAATTTAATTTCCTGTCAAGGGTTAAGCCGAGGCCCTCAATATTGAGAATGGCTACTAAGGTATATTCCCTGTATTCCAGTGACTTTTCTATGATACTAACTAGTGAGTGGGGTGCTGTTTCCAGTGATCTGCTTTTATTGTAGGCATGTTGGTTCTCCAATAGCCTTTCTAAGCTATAACTTTGTCAAATATGTGCATCTATTATCTTCTCCTGAGTTCTAGAAGCAAAGAAGTAACGCTAATAGGTCTCAGATCCTTTGCATACGTGTGGGAGCTTTTGCCTGTTTTGGGTATGAAAATGTCATTGGTTTTCTTCCACTTGCTTGGGATGCAGAATAAGGAGGGGCTGTTTTTAAAAATGACTAGATACAAGCCAGAGAAGGATAATATCTGCCGCCTGTTGGAGTATAGTTCAAAGCTTTCTAGAGCCCAAGGGGCCATGTTATTTGTGCACTGATTTCGAGCTCGCTAGTAAGAGGACGAACATGCCAAGGCTATATAGCCAGAGCAGAAGTCTGCAGGAATGAGCACGGACAACTAGTAGTGGAGTCACAGCCGATGCTGAGATTGTGGAAGGACCACTTCTGCAGACTGTAAAACGGCGATGATAGTCAAAATGCCGCCGTCTGGCAGTACGAACTATTCATAATGGACGAAGACGAAGAGAATACCCTCCAACCGACCTAGACGATGTTAAGATAGCGATATCGAAACTTAAGTCTTAAAATGCTGCTGGAGCAGATGAACTCCCCGCGGAACTGTCTAAAGCAGCTGGCGATGAGCTGGTCAGGAACATGCATCATCTCATCTGCAAGATATGATCGGAAGAATCCATGCCCGATAAATGGAATCTCAGCATCTTTTGGCCGGTCCATAAGAAAGGAGACCGCTATGGCTACGCCAATTACAGAGGAATACGTCTCCTAAACATTGCGTACAAGATCCTCCCTGCCGTACTGTGTAAGCGCCTTAAACCGCTCGTGGACAAGTGTGGATTCAGGCCAGGAAAATCCAGGTTAGACCAAATATATACACTACGGAAGACTCATGAATTCCAGGTCGACACGCACCATCTTTTTGTCGACTTTAAAGCCGCATATGACAGCGTTTATAGGGACGAGCTATACAGAGCCATGTCGTGTTTTAACATTCCTGCCAAACTCGTCAGACTATGCAGGATGACTATGGAAAACTCTCGATGAGAGTATGATTTCTTTAACATCATACTTGAAATTATCGTGCGGGACTCTCCGGCCGATACAAGAGGTACAATCTACTTCAAGTATACACAATTGCTTGCCTACGCAGACGACATTGACGTTATTGGACGGACAAGGCTAGACGTCAATGAGGCTTTCGCAAGCATTGAAGCAGAAAGACGCGCAACACCTACGTCTTTGTAAGGACGTCACCTTCGGCAGCTATATTCTTGAAGTAGTCAAGAACTTCGTCTACCTTGGCTCGATAGTGACAAGCAGCAATGACACCAGCTCTGAGATAAAACGCAGAATAACTCTTGCCAACCGCTGCTTCTTTGGGCTCAAGAGGCAACTGAGTAGTTGGGGCCTCTCTCGAAAAACTAAGGTATCCCTCTACAAAACCTTAATCATCCCGGTCTCCCTCTACGGCGCTGAGGCTTGGACTTTATCAAAAGCGGATGAAGAGGCTCTTGGACGTTTCGAGAGGAAAATTCTGCGTGCAATCTTTGGTCCCGTTTGTGTAAACGGAGAGTGGAGCAGGCGATTCAACCAAGAACTGTACGGGCTGTACAGCGACTTCGGCCTAGTTAGACGTCTTTTGATCCAACAAAATCCAACGGACATCACCGCTCCGGCCTGAATAGTCTTCGACAACAAACCCGAGGGACGACGCAGCAGAGCACAACCGCATTTAAGGTGGCGCGCACAGGTGGAAAGGGTCCTCAACCAACTGGGCGTGCGGCACTGGAAGCGACTGGGCAAAGATCGTGCCGGCTGGAGAGGCTTGTTGGTTGAAGCCCTGGTTCACCCGGAACTGTAGCGCCATCCAAGTAAGTAAGCAAGTAAGTCTTAAGAGGACACTCTCGGTTGGATATCTTGAGGAAGTGTCTTAGCCGAGGCACTACTGCCCGGAACGTGTCTGTTCATGAGGAGTTGCAGGGCCTACGTACAGGAGGTCGTATAGGAACCCTAACATAAAATCGAGGGTTTTCCTTATCATTGGTGTTTGGACTTTTTGTTTACACTAAATAGATAGCCTCGCATCTCGATAGGTAGTTAGAAAACAATCCGATGTTTTCGTATAAATTGCCATGCGATATTGCAGTTGCCGTCAGTTCAACATGCATTTTTCGAAAAATCAATCAATCGGTCATGTCGCTCGTCTACCTTCTGTCATGCGTTCTTTTGTGGAGTTCTTTTTCGAGTGCAGCACCTCAATCGGGAGATTTTGTATTGTTGAAATCCAGCAGAAACTGCTTAACGTTCAGTCGCAGATTCTTGCCATCAAGGTCGGCCTACAGGCTAATAGCAATGTGGAATTAACCAAGGGTCGTCTGTCATCGCTCGAGCAAGCTTTTGAAAACCTTAGGGAAGAACTTGAAAACGAACACCGTCAGAGTGCAGCTCAAAATGCAAAGTATGAATATGCCATTTCCGCTCTGACCGGTTACTATAAAAATTTGGAAAAGGAAATACACGACATGAAGGCGGCAGTCAAGAAAAAGGAATCATCTGAGTTAGATAAGGTAAAGGATGTTGTATGCACCGCATCTATCTTCGAGGGTCCGTATAGTATATTCTCGTCGATACCGTGCTTGTTCCTGTCGGCATAAATGTCACCGGAGGTGACGCTGGATGTGCGTTGCATAATACAAGATAAATTCTAATCAAAAAGGTTTTTTGCGTTTTATTTTTATCGCTATTACCCCCTGACACCATATCTGAAATCCTATTAGCAGCTATTTGAGAGCATTATTACTCAATCGAGCGATAAATCAAAAGCTGCGCGCTTTATCCCCTTATATCCGGCTGCCATAATTGACTTCTTCGTTTTCCATTTTCTCGGGGTTGAGAGGCTGTCATCTGAATTTATGGGTGATGCCATTCAAATCCAAAGGATCAACTAAAGTAAGACTCAAACACACAACCTCATATGCACATACGTACTCGTACTAGCTCCTCCTCATGGATTCCTGAAACACTTCGAGTAATGTATCTAGTTTGGCAGGATATCTGGGAATATCACACGCGACTTTGTCTGCAACTTTAATCTGTGAATCGTGTCCCGAATTGTTTAGGACAAGGTCAAACGTTCACAATGTCCTTATTATAGCACTCGCATTCGAAAACGAAACAAGAAGACATCCTACCGCCATCGCTCGCTCGTCTGCTGCTCCTCTATTTGCTCCACGACTAAAAGTAGCTCGGAACATGGTAGTAATAGTTTTGAATTCGAAATGAAATCAGTGTTGGTTGGGAACGGCAAAGTGTCGGGGATCAACTCGTGAACGGAATTGGGTCAATGTAAATAATTCGTTGAGTCAGAAGGACAGTGCATGGGGACGGAGGTGGAATTATGGTGCTGGTGGTGGGTTCAGTTACTAGAGCAATGAATTCTTAAAAGGTTTTGTTGATTTCGTTTCTTTTTATTTATTTTTTATTTTTAGACAGTACATTGCATTTGTTACTACGCCTTGGAGAATCGATGGCAATCACAAACACAGTTTGTACCATAAAACGAATCCAGATGGTAGCCGTATGGCATGGGATGTGATTTCTGTTACTTAATGCACTATGGAAATTGATCCCATGGCACCAGGTTATCATAAAATCCGGATTCCCTGTGGAGACTGTATGACCAGTTACCTCTGACCAGCAACCAAGCCATTTGGGTAGAGTGCAAGTGTAGCAGTAAGCGTATCTGGCGGTCTTTTAGTGGCTTGTCTTGGCTGTCAGCCTCGCATAGATAAAAGCTGACTACCACCGAACACGCACGTCAAATAATAATAGCGTTGCTGCTTAAAATGTTAGTGTAATCAGCTCTCCAAGTTCAGACAAAGCTAGGAACACCAAGCTAGTGGTGGCAGAATATGCCAGGTATGGTGAGTCCTGTTTTAGATAGGGCCTCGGGGCTGTACAGTTCCAACAGACTGATAGGATGGAAATAGGGTTTTTATCAACAACAAATCTCTTTTAGGGGACGACACATGGAGATTTATGGCTAAAAAAGGCTCTATGCTGCAATATGGTAAAGAGTTCCCTAATCAGCTCTATAGGGGCAAATGTCAAAACACCGAAAAGTACAGCCTTCCCATCACTGAGTTCTACGTGAGACGCGGTCCGAAACATACCAAAAATAATGGACTTAAGCCTTTTTTTATTCAAGGTTGTGGACATATTCTCTGATTTTTTAAGCGGTTGGGTTACCAAGCAACTGCCAAAGTACAAAGGACAATCCAAAATTATTCACTGTTTCAACGGCTTCTTAAATAAATCCTTGCCATTTGATCCTTAATTATTAATTTTAAAAAATATTGTCTTACATACCTACTTTTCAGGCCAGCAACCCACGGACGGTCTGGGCCTTGCAACATTGGTGGTCCCGCACACGCTGCTTCGAGTCGGAAGACCAAGCAGTCTTACGTCCGCGAACACTTGGTCTTTATACCGGAGGTTCGGTCTCCCCCATCTTCTTAAGCCAGGAGGCTCGGATTCGAAGACCCTCTTATCGCTCGATGTGGCCGAGCCATTGTAGTCGACGGATTTTTACCTTCCGGACTATATCCACATCTTTGTTCAGCTCATAGAGTTCGCGGTTATGTCTTCTCCTCCATTCGCCTTCCTCACAGATAGGACCGAATATCTGTCACAGAATTCATCTTTCGAAGAAGGCTTTCTTTTGGCCCCATATAGCAGAACTGGCAGGATAAGAGTCTTGCAGAGCATAACCTTGGTTCTTCAGGACAGGATTAAGGCCCTTAGCTGTTTTAAGAAGCCGAAGTAGCAGCGATTGCCGAGGGTGATTCTGCGTCAGATCGCCACTATAATGTCATTCGTGGAGTTTATGTTTGTCCCAGGGTACGTGAACTCCTTCACCGCCTCGAAATTGTAGCTGCCGGTCGTGATTCAAGGCTTTTGCAAGAGGTAGGGCCGCCTTTTTTGTGGATGGAGCATATAGAGGTGGTATTAAAGTCGACGGGCATACATCCTTCCTCCCAAATTCTACAGATGATCTGATACATGCTACCTACCAGAACATCAACTCTAGCTTTGAAGAGCCTGTAGAGCCTGCGGCCTTGTTGTTGTTCAGCTTTTTAATAGCTGTGCCCTCAAAGCTTTGTCGACACTCTCTCTTCTCCTTGCCCGTTAAGCAGCTGCTGGGAACTTTGCCTGAAAACAACATTCGATATTCCCTGCGGGTCGGTAACGAGATTGTTCTCACAATTTCGAAGAGCCTTGGTGCCGTTTTTAAAGCCGGCTTGCCTCTTTTATAAAAGGTTCCATATTGAGCTGGAAGGCTGCGAAAATTCTCTTCTTTCACCGCATCGTCTTTTTTCCTCCCTCCTTCTGGCTCGGTATTCCTTGCGCGCTGCTCGTATTCTCCATTGCAGCATACTACGGGTTTCTTGTCGGTGGTGGCGCGTAGCCTATTGTGATTTCGACTGCTTCCGTGATTGCTGAGCGGCAATGGAGCTACATATTGATGGCGTTTGTGTCCGACATAGGCATACCCGTCCGCTTAGTTGCTCTCTGTGATCTCTGGCGATCTCTGAGGTGCTCAGGCTTCCAATGTTAAGCCTCCTCTTGGTGGGCTGATGTAACTTTCTAACATTGAATAGTCGACCTCTGGGTCTTGCTGCCACTAGAAAATTTTTTTTTAGAGACTCGCGCTGGTGTTCAGGATTTATTTTTTTTTTTTTTATTCTTATGATGTGTTTTACACACACAACCTGAACGGAGTGCAGTGGTTTGGGTCGTTGATGTTCGTTCACTATTCTCAGGGTGGTTGTCCTAGATAGAACGAGAGCCGACCAAATCCCGAGTTGGTTACACTCCATAGTAATTCGTTCGAGCACTTTAGGAAACGGTCAGAGCCGACTTTTGCCCCTCTGAACGTTCTACCATCCAGTATGTTTGACGCATGTCTTAATTCTATGAGCACATAGTTAATTTGGTTGGCAGTTCGACCATCTGGAAACCGTCAGGTTGCTGTGTGGATCTTCTTGTGAGGAAATCTTGTGCTACTTACTACCATATTACGAGTTGCCGCAAAGTCCGAAAGTCGGAAACCGTTGTCTGTTTTCGTATAGTGGAGGCTGTGCTTTCCGACTACTCCGCCAAAGATGTTCCCCTTACCGATTTTGGCGTTGAAATCCCAAAGTACGATTTTGATGTCGTACTCCCGACAAGCTCCGTGGGCGTCATCCAAAAGATCGTAGAAATCCTCTTTGAAGGGTTCTTCAGCCTCGTCGGTAGGGGCGTGTGCACATATGAGGCTGATGTAAAATCTGCCTTGGATGTGGATCACAGCTACCATTCCTTGTTCCATCCAACTTCCTGGATTGCAGTAATATTGCTTGAGGATATTTTCTAGTTGATGGGAGTATACTCGCAAACCGTGGTGCTTTCTGGTTGGTGGATGGGTATCCGTCCTTGTATCCTATTCTCATTCATACCAATTTTTCTTTTTGCATGGGCAGGTTGTTAACCCTCCGCATGACAGCCGTGCTTGTCAGGTTGGGCCCTGTTGCCTATTGTGGTAGCTGCATACATCAATTCCCCACTCAATACGTATTGAGGAGGCTATCCAGAGTTGCCGCGAGGAGGCTGTGTGTCAACACAACACAAGCCGTCTGGTTTGTTTACAAGCTTAACAATCTTGCGAGAGATCGTACAGTCATACCTTTTTATGTTAGTTGAGTTGGCACATACCCGGGGACATAACTCGTGGGATCTGATGAGTGAGGCCAAGAACTGCGAGACAACTGAGTTCTTATATTTGTAAAACGGTGTTGGAACTTATAAATACGAGCCCCTCGTGGCGACCTAAGGTAAAGCCAGGAAGGGAAGTATAAGTAGGCTTTACTTACCTTCTTACCTATATGGCGCTACAGTTCGGGGTGAACCTGGGCCTCAACAAACAAGCCTCTCCAGCCAGCTGCTTCCAGTACCGCACGACCAGTTGGTTGAGGTCCCTTTCCACTTGTGCGCGCCACCTTAGATGCGGTCGTCCTCTGCTGCGTCGTCCTTCGGGGTTGGTGTCGAAGACTCTCCGGGCCGGAGCGGTGATGTCCATTCGCTCTACATGGCCCAGCCATCCTAGACGTTGGATCCGAAGACGTCTAACTAGGCCGATGTCGCTGTACAGCCCGTAGAGTTCTTTATTAAATCTCTTTCTCCACTCTCCGTTTACGCAAACGGGGCCAAAGATTGCATGCAGAATTTTCCAGTCGAAACGTTCAAGAGCCTCTTCATCGGCTTTTGATAACGTCCAAGCCTCAGCGCCATAGAGGAGGACCGGGATGATTAACGTTTTGTATAGAGATAAATTCGCTTTTCGGAAGAGGGCTCTACTACTCAATTGCCTCTTGAGCCCAAAGAACCAGCTGTTAGCAAGAGTTATTCTGCGCTTTATCTCAGCACTGGTGTCGTTGCTGCTTGTCACTATCGAGCCAACGTAGACGAAGTCCTTGACTACTTCAAAAATATAGCTGCCGAAGGTGACGTTCTGACCACGACGTCGATGGTGCGCGTCTTTCTTTGATGACAGCATATACATATTTGGTCTTGTCCCCATTTACCCTTAGACCCACTTTAGCCGCTTCTGCTTCAATGCTTGCGAAGGGCTCATTGACGTCTCGCTTTGTCCGTCCGATAACATTAATGTCATCTGCGCAGGCAAGCAATTGTGTAGACTTGAGGTAGATCGTACCTCCTGTATTGGCCACACAGGGTCCTGCACGATCTTTTCAAGTATGATGTTAAGGAAATCACATGACATTGCGTCACACTGTCAAAAACCTTTTTTAACATCGAGGATCTCGGTCAGTTCACCTCCGATCTTAATGGAGCAGCCAGCGGGAGTTCTCCGTAGTCATCCTGCACATTCTGACGAGTTTGAGAGGAATGTTAAAACATGACATGGCTCGGTACAGCTCGTCTCTATAAACACTGTCATATGCGGCCCTAAGGTCGACAAAAAGATGGTGCGTGTCGACCTGGGATTCATGGGTTTTCTCCGAGATCTGCCGCAGTGTAAATATTTGGTCTATCGTGGAATTTTTGGCCTGAAACCACACTGGCAGGAACCTATCAGATTGTCCACGAACGGTTTCAGGCGCTTACACAGTACAGTACAGGAGACTTATCCCTCTGTAATTGGCGCAGTCGTAGGGGTCTCCTTTCTTATGGACCGAGCAAATAATGCTGAGATTTCATTCGTCGGGCTTGCATTCCTTCGACCATATCTTGCAGCTGATTTGGTGCATGTCCCTGACCAGCTTATCGCCAGCTGCTTTGAATAGTTCAGCGGGAGGTTCGCCTGCTCCAGCAGGTTTGTAAGGCCTAAGTTTCGATATCGCTATCATAACATCGTCTAGGTCGGGTGGACGGGATTCTCTTTCGCCGTCGTCCATTGCGAATGGTTCGTTCTGCCTGACGGCAGCACTTTGTCTATCATCGCCGTTATACAGTGTGCAGAAGTGGTCTTTTCACATTCTCAGCATCGACTGTGACTCCACTATTAGTTGCCCGTGCTCATCCCTGCATGCTTTTGGTATAATTTTCGAACACCGTTCCTGCAATAGCATCTCTCCATCTCCTCGATGTCGCGCTTCTCGTGCTCCTTCTTTTTCCTTCTCAGAAGCGCATGCTCCTCTCTTCTTTTCTGTTCATAGAGTTCGCGGGCAGCTCTCGTCCGTCGATGCAGTGTAGCCATGTATGCATTCTGTTTCTCTACATGGGCCTGTCTGCATACTTCATCAAACCAAGGGTTTCTCGAAGGTGGTGGCTTGAAACCGAGTACGTTTGAAGGGGCCTCTCTGATGACGTTCTGACAACGATTCCATTACTGTTCTATGGTTTGTGCAGATCGCATCGCAGCTTGAGCGGCTTGAGGGAGACTTGATCGCCGAAGGTCCTTGTGGTTTCCTGCGATTGCAGCTTTCCGACGTATTTTGGTGTTCTAACTCGACTCCGGTGATTCCGAGTAATGATCCGAGTCGACGGTGGCTCCTCGAATGGTTCGGACATCTAAAATGCTGGAGGGGTGTCGCAATGTGATCAGTTTGATTGGTTGTCGATTTATCGAAAGACCGCCAGGTTCCCTTATGGATGTTGAGGTATAGGAATTCCCACATATCTATAGATATGTTCAATACACATTTCAGAGGCATCAGATGCAAGCTCTGTAAACCACAGGGCAAAAATCATTACTCTCTTTTAATCCATTATTCAAGATTCCCGACTTTATCCTCTTCTTTCGAAGGGTGAACCCATATTCATATCAGCAGCGTCCAAGTACACAGGAAATCGAAAGAAAGGACCAAAAAGCATGAGGAAACGGATAAACATTCCCCGTACGTTAAAAAATTTATAAAAATTACTTCGTTTCGCATCTGAAATTGAAATAAAAAATGACGTACCATGGGTACAGGTCCTCGCTCCCCTTCAAGTTGAAATCGAATGAATTATTTACCACATAAGCTCCTCTGTTATCCTTTCTCCTTTCATTTCGCTGTGCGCTATGTACCTGCCGTTCGCATTCATAATGCAAAAGTGAAAAAGTAAATTTCAAATTATCACCCAACGACAGGTGAAATGGATAAGAACGAAGTAATTTTCCATCACCAGGTAACCCTATTTCCAACATATGTAGCTGCATGCATCTGTGCAGAATTCTGCATGCAGAATCTTAGAATTCAATTCAATTAGCATAGCTTAAGTCCACATTACTCGATACGAATAGGATACGGATAGGTAGCACTCGTAAATTTATGATTACCCTTTGCCCCGCACACGCACAGGTGTGAATCGAAATACAAACACAGATACAATCGATGACGGTTGAAAGGTAGCCTCACGAAATGCCGACTCTGTTGGGATTGGTACATTCATTAAACCATGACAGTTGGTGAATTATTTACGAATAAATCGATTACCTTCGACTCCATCTGGAAGACACAGCGAAATACCAAAATGGAATTATGTACTCGTGCCCTGGAATACCCGCCCACACCCGCATACCACATAGGGTGCGAGGACGAACCATGCATGCCGAATGAAACTAACCTAATAAAGATTGCTGTGGCAACAGTAACGCTACATACCTCATGCACATCTGTAGATATACGAGGAATAGGACTTTGGGTGCGGGTGAAAGTTGCAATTAGGAATGCCACTCGTATGACTAACATTCGCCGCATAGTCACACTCGACAAGACGCTTTGGTATGGCATAAAGGACTAACATTTTCATAAGTACACTAATTCCTGCACTTCTTCGGGGGTAAATATTTGGATACACCCCCCACCCCCCACGGTGTCTACTTTCTACTGGGTTTCCATTAATGAGTAGTGTATTTTGAAATTTCATTAAAAGGACTCATCTGCAAGTTGGTTTGTATGTTCCCCGCATATCGCCTGCAGCTGCACTCGGCTGTGGGTGGCATCGGATTGTGGGAGAAAAGTTTACGATTTGCGCGTGCAGGAGGGGATGAATCTGAATTTATTGCATCGTGCCTTTATCTTGAGCGTTGTAGTTGGTAAAATATTAAAAATCTACAAAAAGGATATGTGCAGAAGGATAAACCCGTGTAAATGGAAGCTAGATCAAATATTTGAATTGTGACTGCTTTTGTCGGATTGCAAAGAGTTTTAATAACTAGCTGGTTTCGATCAAGGAGTCATGACTGTTGGGAAAGTGGAGTAAGTTAACAACAGTCAGTTAATGGACACAGTGTCGCAGAAGATCTGCTTTAGCAACAATTGGAGACAAGTGACATTTTAATAATGTCCAACTCACCAGCAAGCCTACCTTAGGTAGGTAGGTAGGTAGGTTTGTAGCCTTCCCAGAATTGAGAAGAATGCACGTAGGCCAGGGAGGCCCGTTGTGCAGCTACGAGGGGGTTTTACCCCCCTATTCGTGGAACCATTTTGTGCTTCTTAAGAAGTTAAGAAGTCAGACCGTTAAGGAAGTAAGAGCCTAGGTAACGTTTCTGATGTTGCAAAAAGCTGGACCGGCACAGAGAAGGTGGTGAATGGATTCGACCTCCTCCTCGTCCTGACAGCTTCTGCAAAAATCATTCGGAACTATTCCCAGTTTTTGTGCGTGACTGCCAATGAGGCAGTGTCCTGTGATGATACCAATGACCTTGTAGATGTCAGTTCTTTTTAGGGAGATTATACTCCTTGTGCGTTGGCTGTCAAGCCGAGGCCAGATTTGCCTGGTGATGACGCAGGTATGTCCCTGGGTCAATCCAAGGTTTGTCTCGGCCCTGGCGGGATTGGCTAGATTATGTTTAATGGTTGTAAGGGGTACTCCCTCACAAGCCACGATTGATTGTAGCGTCGTTCCTTGTTTGGCGAGTGTGTCGGCTCTTTCATTACCTGTAATGTCGCTGTGTCCCGGTACCCAGATAAGCTGTATGTTGAACTGTTCTGCCATCTCGTTCAGAGATCGCCGACAGTCGAGACTAGATTTTGATGTATACACATAGGACTCCAACGACTTTAAGGCTGCTTGACTGTCTGTGAGAACTCGAATATCCGTGGTGGATATTACGTTCTAATTCAGCCAAGACAAAGCCTCTTTTATTGCCAACAGTCCCGCCTGGAAAACGCTGCAGTGATCTGGTAATTTAAGAGCTTTATGTAGCTTGAGTTGTTTGCAGAAAACTCCACTGCCCACCCCGTCTTTGGTTTTAGACCCGTCAGTGTAGACATCCACGCATTTTCTGGGGGATTTGAGTTTGACGAGTCCAGTTCTGTCTGTCCGGATATATGGTCGTGAAGTTTTTGTCCAAGACTATAGTGGGTTCTATGTGGTCCAAGTTTTCTGTCATAGTTATCCTGTTTTGAAGCATGGAGGAGTGGCCAGTGACATAGCTCGCTCAATTCGAGCTGGCTTCGAGCCATAGGGTGATCTTGGGGTTGAATCCCCATTTTTTTCCTAGGGCTTTCTTACATGTGTAGAGAGCTATTGTTGCTTTTTTTTTTTGCTCTTTCAATTGTATTGCTCTTCCAAGTTAATTTCCTATCGAGTATAATGCCAAGGAATTTGGCACTAGGCGGAATAGGTTAGCCTGGTATCGAGCAGAGTGATGGGGCAGTTTTCCGGGATTTTATGCTTATTGGTAAATAGCACGAGCTCCGTTTTCTGTTGATTAACCCTGAGGCTGTTACTATTCGCCCATTTGCACAGAAATGAGAATGCCGATTGCATGCGGTCATTCAGTGTAGATAGGTATTTGCCTGAGATTGAGATGGCAATGTCATCGGCGTAGGCAACAACGTCCAGGCCTTCTTTCTCCAGTTTGATTAGTAGTTCGTTCACAACTACAATCCAGAGACAAGGAGAAAGGACCCCACCTTGCGGGGTTCCCTTGGTAACCACTCTGGTAGTTACTAGGCTTCCCCACTTAGAATGGGGAAGTAAAGTGCGCACTCATGCAGATTGTTGCTGAGGCCACCTCTGTCATATCAAAACAGAACTATGGTGAATATTGCCTCTATATGGCCCGACCTTCTTAGACGTTAAACGTTTAGAACTTTTACCAAGTCGGTGTCTCCATATAACCTCGACAGAATATGAGGCTTCTTAGATAGGTACTAAAATACGACCGAAATTTCCACACAGAATTTTCCTGCTCAAGATACCAGATCAAGATCGAGTTGGATCGAGTTCTGCAGAGTTTTTTCGTGGATGATGCAAAACGAAATCAAATGAAAATGCTACGATTAAATCCTTTGCAGCAGGTTCTTGGTGGAATAAAGTCTGGCCAATTTGACAGGGGAGATAAAACCCGGCAAGGTTCGTCTTTCTGTACGTCATAATTTGCGGCTTTAAGTTGTTAAAAAGTTGATGTCTACACTGCAAATGCTTGTGTGTTAAACAACACACACTAACTGTGTCATTCGACACACTTTAAGATTAAGTGTGCCACTTAACACGTTTGATCATTGAAATTGAGACACTTATTTGTGTTTAAACTATAACCCGTTCTACTGCGGTTCATCAATAAAAACTCGAATGCCACCTTAAGTGTGTTGCAGCGACATACATATTAATAATTAACACACTTTGAATCAATCAATCAAACAAAAGGGACAACTACATATACATATGCAACCGTATCAGAAAGCAATTTGCCAGTCGGATCCATGGTGTAATGGTTAACACACTGGACTCTCATTTCAGTGATCCGAGTGCGAATCTCAATGTTCGCAGCCGCCAAAAACCAAAGACACACAACCTCTCCTTTCCCATTCTACATTTGTCTTTCAAGTCGGATGATATGGTCATCAGGCAGGTCCTACAAAGGTTTCCCAGGTGATTCAAGGTGATTCTGCTTTTGGTTTCGGAACTGATGTCGTTGTTCCAGGTCACTGCGGAGCCAAAGTAGACGAAGTCCTTAACTAGCTCGAACTTATATCTGCCACGTCAGTGGTGCGCGTCCTTTTTTAATGATAGCATATATTTAGTTTTGCCCTCGTTTACTGCCAAACCAATTTTCGCCGCCTCCATCCAATACTCGCAAACGCCTCATTGATATCCCGCTGTGATCTACCTACTATGTCAATGTCGTCGGCTTATGCAAGGAGTTGCGAAGATTTGAAATAGATTGTGCCTCTTGTATTGGCCAGTGATTTTTGCACAATCAGAAATCACACGACAGCGCATCGCCCTGCCTAAATCCTTTTTTGACATCAAAACGATCGGTAACGTGTTCACCGATTCGGATGGAGCAGCAAGCGTTCTCCAGAGTCATTCTGCATAGTCTGACGAGTTTAGCAAGTATGTCAAAGGTAGACATAGCGTTGTATAGCTCGTCTCTAATTACGCTGTCGTATGTGGCTCTGAAGTCGACAAATAGATGGTGAGTGTCGACTTTAAATTCAATGGTTTTTTTTGGAGGATCTGCCGTAGTGTGAAGATTTGGTCGATGGTGAACTTACCTGGCCTGAATCCGCACTACTAAGGACCTATCAGCTTATTTCCAAAAGGCTTCAGGTGTTCACAGAAAGCGGCAGGGAAGATTTTGTAGGCGATGTTAAGGAGACTTATCCCTCTGTAGTTGGCGCAGTCAGAGGGGTCTCCTTTCTTGTGGATCGGGCATACGATGCTGAGGCTCCATTCCTCGGGCAAGCTTTCCTCTGACCATATCTTACAGATGAACTGGTGCATGCTCCTAACCAGGTCATCCCCTGTTGCCTTGAAGAGCTTAGCAGACAGTTCGTCCGCGCCAGCAGCTTTATTCGACTTAGGTTTCGATAGGACAATCTTAACTTCGTCGAGGTCAGGGGGACCGAATTTTCTGGGGTCTTCGTCTATTAGAAATGGATCATTCTGCCTGACAGCGGTATATTGACTAACATCGCCGTTATACAGTCTGTAGAAGTGTTTTTTCCATATTCTCGGCATCGACTTCGGTCCTACTACTAGGTGTCCGTTCTGATCCCTGGAGGCTTCCGTTCTGGCTTTATAATCTTGGCATGTTCGTTTTATCTGTTGATAAAATGCTTGCAGTAACACCTCTCTAAATCCGCGCGCTTCTCGTGCTCCTTCTTCATTCTTCCGAGAAGATTATGCTCCTCCCTTCTTTTTAACTCGTAGAGCTCACGAGCTGCTCTTGTTCTTTTATGCAGCGAGGCTTTGTATGCATCCTGTTTCGCTGTGTGGATCCTCCTGCACTCGTCATCGAACTAGGTGTTTCTTCGAGGTGGAGCCTTGAAGCCCGAAACTTTGGATGCCTTTCAGGGCTTCTTTGCAAAGGTTCCACTACTGTTCTATTGATAGCACAGAGAGAGTTGAGGACTATTGGAGAGCTTAAGGGAAACGCGATCGGTAAAAGCAAGAGCGGTTTCTGGCGATAGTAGCCTTCCGACGTCATAACCTTGTATTCTTACTTTACTCCGCCCCGTTTGTGATATCCGTAGGCGTATCTTGGCTACTACAAGATAGTTGTCCGAGTCGATGTTAGCCCCTCGGAAAGTTCGAACATCAAGAATAGTGGAAGAGTGTCTGACGTCGATCGCGATGTGATCAATCTGATTGGTGGTCGATTGACCAAAAGACCGCCAGGTGCCTTTGTGTGTATCGAGGTGCGGGAAGTGCGTACTAGCTAGAAGGAGGTTTCGCCCCGTAGAAAGATCAATCAGCCTGTGTCCGTTATCGGATGGGGTGTCGTGTGGGCTATGTTTGCCGATGACTCGTTCGAAGATGCTTTCCTTACACAGCTTAGCTTTGAAGTCTCCTAGTACAATTTTTTTGTCATAGCTGGGACGTTGGGCATACGTTCTGTCTAGGAGTTCGTAGAACTCATCTTTGGCGGAGTCACCCTTGCCTTCCGTGGGAGCGTGAGCGCAGATCAGGTTGATATTAAACAATTTAGCCTTGATACGGATCGTTATGAGGCAGTCGCTTAGGACTTTTTTCCTTAGTCCCCCACGAACAGCAAATCCGCATCCGAACAATCGTTGTCCTCATCCCCTATAGCAGCCCCGTAGTAAATATCGCATTTTTTCATCTGCTTTATACCCAGTCCATTCCATCTCATTTCCTGGATGGCGGTTATGTCCGCTTTTTAGCGGTCTAGGGCGTCCGCAAGTTGTTCGGTTGCACGTGGATCTATTTAGTGACCTAACGTTCCACGTACAGAGCCGAAGATCATTGTAGTAAGGATTACTGACCTTCTTAATTTTTTAACAAGCTCTAAATGGTTCCATGAATAGGGGGGTTGACCCACCACGTAGCAACAAAACGGGTCTCTCTGGCCTATGTGTATTCTTACCATTCTGGGGAGGCTACGAACCTTCCTACCTACCTACCTACTTTATATATAGCTGATTATTCACCGAACTAGCCGACTCGATTTTGGCCAATACTGATTTTGATAACAAAACTTAATCATTTGCCCCACGCTGTGACCTGCTGTGAAATGAAAGAAAAAGAAAACTAAAGGCGATCCCCGAGAATGCCTATATAAGAGATGTATGGATAACTAGATTGTTCGTTGTCAAAGTAGACCACCTTAAATTGACCCTAAAAAGTAAACGTTTGACAAAATGACCTGTCATCAACTTAAAAAGGTTAAAAGCGCATTCGCTCTGGAAAACAGGATTGGGGAATATAGCTGTAGATACATGCTCATTTGACGCATCAGCATATCCTGACCTATACCAAAAGAAACCCATAGAACGAAACCCATAAAATATAAAGCCAACCATCACACAAGATGAGATGCATTCCGTCTATTCCTTAAAAGCTTTTTCCTTATATAATCCCAGTCAAACCCATCGCTCTTGACTTTGTGAGTAGTTCTAGTAATCTACTCCCAACAGCCAGCCATTAGTTCTCATCAAATCATAAATTTCTTCACTCCTGAAACGAAGCACATTCTCGACCAAGTCTTGCATCCCCTTATGGATCACATTAACGTTTACCACCCCTTATGGGCCAAGACTTGTATCATAAGAGCAATATGGCAATAAATCCCATTATTATGCAAAAAAGGATTACACATCGACGAAGGACTACCCCAGCAATGCACTTAAGAAGTCCTTGCTTCTATTCGCTCGTTTTTTTCTAGCTTACGATACAAGCCCGCACATCCCACATGGCGGGTGTTCTATAAATATGCAAAAGCATAAACCCCCCAAACGCTCAGCATGCACGAAATACTCGGTCAGCTTACCACGCCTCCTCGGGCGTGTAGTCTAGCGCATAAATCTTTTTATTGCTCATTTTTGCTTGTTGGCCGTCAAATGATTTACAGCCAACGTTGGCAATTGGATAAGTTGACGTGTTATTGGTCCGATTCGTTAAGCACCTGCAGCTAGATGGGAGTGCGCGACAGAGATTTGGTGGGCGACGGAATTCGGTGATGCGTACGAATCGAGCAGCGCCTGCAGGAGGTTTTTTTTTTGTTTTGTATTGCATTTGTGAAGCACGACTGATGGACATGACGATATTGGACTGATGTTCCAATTTTTTGTTTTGTGATTTTGGCACCATCATGCATCCCGATTGCTGTGCTACGGGATGCATTGGTTGAGTGGTCGATAGGAGTTTGCTGGGTAGTTTTGCGACGAATGTGTTGGAAATTGGCGGTTGTTTTGACTTGGCATTTGACAGATTATTTTCCTGCTTGCTGAGTTTGGATATTAGTCGTCGAGATGGATGAGATGAAACCAATCAATCGGGGAAAGGAGGACCGAGTGCTGGAGGAAATAGGACACTGGTGGTAGGTTAGGTTAGGTAAGTCAAGGCTCGTCTAGACTACGTGGAGTACATTGTGCCCAATTAATTTTTTTAACCCGTTGAGACCTAGACATTTACCGTTGAGCTGAACCATCCAGACGAGGATAAGGATCCTAGTATTCTGTTCAGCTCAATGTTACTTCCCTCCTCTAGTCCCGAAAGGAAGTGTCTTCCTAAGAATACGTTCCTTTTTTGGGCTAGCGCAGGGCATTCGCACAGCAGGTGACGAATGGATTCAATTTCCTCTTCATCTCTGCAGCTTCTCCAGAAGTCATTGTAGGGCTGGCCTAGTCCATTTCTTATTATAGACGGGCCAAGTCGATCTCGCCGTTGCGCATGTAATTAAGAGACACCATCGCTTATTGGCTTTCATTAATAGCTCCGTCTCTATCTCTCTATAGAGCGCACTGAGTGGCATTTTGGTTTGGTTGCGATCTGCGCAAAGCTTGCACCTGATCCCAGCCTAGCTAGCTCGTCCGCCCTCTCGTTTCCAGAGATATTCACATGACCAGGTACCCAAGAGAGGGTCACCTCGTTAACATTCGATATCTCTTCTAACCTCTCTTTGCAGAGTTTGACGAGTTTGGATCTTATCCATGCTGCCTGTAGAGCCTTAATGACTGCCTGGCTGTCAACATAGATGTTGATCCTTTCTCCTGAGAGATTCTCTCTGCTAATCAGGTCCGCCGCCTGCTTGATTGCGAAGACTTCAGCTTGGAAAATACTAAATCCATCATCGACTCTATAGGAGCGATGTATAAATTAAAGAAAACTATTCCACGTTTAATAACTTTATTTATTTTTTCAATTTAAACTTTAAAAACGGTTTCCCTTCATGGGGAAGTTAAATCGTCTGCACGGTGAGAACTCCAAGTCTAAACTGCCCTTTCTCGGAGGTTTGCCGCTTGGTGGTGAGATTATTAGATCCCACACCCGTGTACCGTTCACTCTAAGAGGAGTACTCAGATGAGGTAAACACATCTGCAAGCACCACTGATGGGGAGTGATAGTGTAACTGTAGTTACTGATTTAGAAACTATGCGTGCCGAGGTGTAAGATGTGGCTTGTTGTTTGTTTGCCAATTTGGTACAGTCATCACCCACGCAACTAACCAAAACAATTTATAATTGGCTTCTCGTTTGTGATGATCCATAACGTTGCACATTTGGCTGTTGGTACAGTCATCAACCAAGCAACCAAGACATTGACTTTGCTTGTGATGATCCGTAACTACTCCCCCTTCCAAGTGAAGACGTCCACGGCTTTCTTTTGATTCAATTTCAATATCTTAATAATATTCGTTATAATACATATTTTTAACAAAAAAAATAGTTTTATGTACAGTATCTTAAATAATGTTTTGATTTGTTTACAATTACATATATATATTTAGATTACAATATCAATTTAGTAGATTTAATAATTTCTTCACAATATTTTAGTTTTTCCTCATATTATTTTCGTACTTTTAAATTATATTAACTAATAATTTCAATAGAATAATTCGATAACTTTTTTGTTTTCACATTTGACGAGAGATCAAAAAAGAAACATAAACAAATAAATAAAAAAGGTACTAAAAGGTAATGAATTTAAGAAATAGAGAAAAACGTTTTTGTTTAATTCAAGGGTAAATAACGTTAAAAGGTTCAGCGCAGTAGTTTATCTTATCTTAAACCAGTTCCCAAAAGTGTCAGTCCCTAAAGTGCGTAATATTACCGTAAGTTGTTTTTGTGTACTTTCCTATTGCCAATAAGAACAGTTGTTCCTAGATCCCTTTGAACAGTCTTTTCAACAAAGAGTTTGCTAAATTTATTTCCAATTCTTTTATTTGTTCTTACAAAGACTTTTTCACCAGGTTCAAATACTCGAGTTTGTCTGTTTTTATTATGGTATTTTAGATAGATTTTTTGATTGTAGGCAATCTTTTTTTTTATTTCATCTCCTAATGCAGTCGAAATAGAATGGATAATGTCAATTGGTCTGTGATTAGTGACTGAATGAATCGTCCTGTTGTACTTGCATGTGGCAAGTAAAAGGAGTTCAGCAGTATCACTGATGTTCTTTTCTAATCTTATGCACCTCGATATTTCGGAGAGGGTACTATGAAACCTTTCCACCTGACCATTTGTTACACTATGGTAGGCAGGTGTAGTGAAAATAGTTATTCCAAAATGGTCCCTTAGCAATGATCTTATACTTTCTGAGGTGAAAGACTTTTCGTTGTCACAGACCACAGTTTTGATATTTTTGAAAAGATTTAGTATTTCTAAAAGCGGTTCTTTTATGTCAACAATTGCACGCGATTTAATTGGTTTCACAATCGCAAATTTGGAAAACTTATCCACACATGTTAAGAAACAAGAACCCGCTGTCGAATAAATGTCCATATGAAGTATCTCGCCAGAATAACATGGTATAGGTGTCTCTCCTATCTCAGGTTTAGGTGGATGTCTTTGGTATTTCGCTTCATAACAGACTTTACAATTCGATACTATTTCCTTTAATCTTTTCCTTATTTTAGGAAAATAATAATCGCTTAGGACCTGTTGTGCATTTTCTCGAACAGATCGATGAGCTCGGTTATGCTCGGTAACCAGAATCTCTTGTTGATCGCTTGGGTTAAAAATATCTGTTACAAATTTTTCTGTATGATAAAACTTTACCGAAGGAAACAAAGTAATTATTTTGTTTTGAATTTGAGCCAAAATAGATAAGTCGCAATAAATTGCATTAATAACATTGGGATTGATAACATCCTTAAAAATTGGGAAAAGGTTATTAACGTTATCAAATGTTACCGTATGCCTCGTTTGCGACATGAAAATGACTTTTGTTTTCTTAAGAGACACTGATCCTTGATTAAGAATAATTTGATTTCTAAAACAATTCAGTGGGTTTTGCACAGTGCGTATAGTTCTAGTTAAGGAAGCCTCACTATGGACTGTCACGGAGTTCAAACTTTCAGACTGTTCAAGGGCATTTATATGTTGCCGGGACAAAGCGTCAGCAACAAAATTTTCCTTGCCAGGTTTGTAAAAAAAGGTGGGTGAAAACTCCTCTACGAAAGCTCGCCATCTTTTCATTTTTGTGTTTGGGTTTTTGTCCGAAATCGCGAAGGTTAAAGGTTGATGGTCTGTATAGATGTTCAATCGCGTTACTCCATATAGGTAGTTTCTGAGTTTTTGTAGCGCCCACACAATTGCCAATAATTCTCGCTCATTTGTAGCGTAATTTTCCTCCGTAGAAGACAATGTACGCGAGATCATTGTTATTGGTCTGCCTCCCTGAGAGAGAACAGCGCCAAGCGCATGGCATGAGGCATCAGTTGTAAGGTCGAATGGTTTTCCATAGTCTGGATAGAGTAATAAGACGTCTTCGGATGCTAGGATTTTTTTAATTCTACTAAAGGCATCAACTGCCTCTTTGTCTAACTCTATTTTGATATTTTTAGACGACCTCGTCCCTACTTTACCATTCTCACCTCTCAAATACTTCGTAAGCGGTTTTGCTATTTGGGCGTAATCCCTAATGAAACGCCTATAGTATCCAGACAACCCGAGGAAAGATCGCAAACTGCGTAGGGTGCATGGAACCTCGTAGTCTACAATATCTTTAATCTTTTCTGGACAGGTCCTTATTCCCTTACTGGATACAACAAAACCCAAGAACTCTAGTTCTTCTCTGAAGAATTTAGATTTCGTTGGTTCCACCCGCATATTGGCTTCAAATAACAGCTGCAATATTCTATCTACGTCTTCTAGGTGTTTTTCCTTCGTCTGCGAAAAGATAATGACGTCGTCAATATAAACATAGCAGCATTTCCCTATCTCTGTTCTAATAACGTCATCTATTGCACGTTGAAATATGCTTGGCGCATTTTTCAATCCAAAAGGTAGCCTGCAAAATTCATACTTTCCATTATTTATTGCAAATGCTGTCTTTTCTCTGTCCCTTTCTGCTAAATTAATCTGATGAAAACCAGATTTGAGATCTAATGTTGTGAACACAGAAGATTTTCCAAGATTTGCAAGAATAGTAGAAGTATCAGGAATAGGGTATTTGTCGCTTATGGTTTTACAATTCAGTTTCCGGAAATCTATAACTAGGCGCATTTTTCGTTTTCCCGCCTCATCAACCCCTTTTTTGTCAACAATCCATATGGGATTGTTATAGGGAGATCGCGATGGCCTTATTATTCCGTTTTGAAGTAAACTCTCTATTTCATTACTAACAAAATCGCCTGCAGACATGGGGTACGGATAGGCTTTGGAATAAACAGGGTCATTGTCAGTTGTTCTTATGGTTGCGACAACATTTGTATTGAAAGGCAGAGCTTCGTTTGGATCAGCAAACACTTTTCTGTGCCGAGTTATTAATGAGGACATTTTTTTATTAACATCTAAAGAGACTGATTTGTTTACTAAAGAAATCCTGTTAACATCTTTACAGTAAAAATAGAGCAACTTTTCCTCACCCCCATTGTACGTTATTATTCCTTTCTCTAAATTTAACTTTGCCCCTAGTTCTTTTAAAAAATCAAAACCAATGATGCCGTCAAATGTTTTAAGGTTTGGCAGTAAGAAAAAGGTAGTATTACTATTGAATAGGTTAATAACGCATTTCGATCTGACAGCACTTATGCCGTGTATTGACTTAACATGAAATGGTTTTGCAATCGACTTGACGGCCTTAAGGAAGCTTAGGTTTCGGATATAATTCTTTGCAGCTCCGGTGTCCACTAAGAGCTTTATTTCCCTTCCTGCCAAGGTTCGACTGATGTATGGCAGGAGGGACTTTCCCCTAAAAAATTAATTTCATCAAATGTCTCGGATAAGTCGTTCTCTTCATTATCGTAATGTTCCTCTCTATCAGCTGAGCTTGTGTTATTACATCCATAAGGACAAAGCTGATCGTTTAAGGCTGTGTTGTTTGATAATAGGGACTGGTTTAAATGGTTGATTCTTTGCAGTTTAGGAAGTGTTTGCCTGTCAGATTCGCGATGTCGCTTGTATTGGTTTGGGTTATTGGAATGCATTTGGAAATTATTTAATTTCTGCGTGGATCTTTGATATTGGCTAGGATACTGTGCCGACTGTTTAGAGTTATTAGGGATTGGTGCCAATGACCTGCGAATGTGATTAGGGTTCTGTACAGGCTTTCCAAAACTAGTTGGATTTCTATATTGAGAAAGAGATGGATCTATTTCCATGGCAGTTGGGCTATCATGTATTTCATTAGCTGAAATATTCCTGTAGTGAGGTGAATTATATGGATTGAACTGATTGTGGTAGTTACTCTGTCTAATTGAAATAGGGCTCTGGGTTTTACAGAGAAAAGAATTGGCAAAATTATACCTGGCCTGGTTAGCTTCAAGTTCTTGTGCAAGAGCAAGGGCGCCTGGCATGTCAGCTGGTCTAGACGAAAACAGTATGTCGCACATAGGTTTCCGTAAACCAGAAATAAATACTCTTAACGCGTCTTGTCGATATTTTTGAGAAAGAGACCCAATTAGACTTTTATTGCCTTCATGCAGCATTATTGTCTTATTAATTAGTAAGGTCAGTTTCTTCTCAACTTCATCATAGAACTCGACAATAGACAGTCTGCCTTGGCGTAAAGTCGACATGTCTTGTTCTATGAGATAAATGGGTGTCTTATCAGAATAAGTAAAGTCCAATCTCGCTACGATTGCTTTAAAGTTAAGAACTGTATTAAATGACGACAAAATCTGATCGGCAGAACCTACAATTTTATTTCTAATTATGGCCACTGCCTGGTAATGCTTTGAGCTTCCTTCGTGGTTTTCGAACAATTTGTAGGCTGCCTGGGCAGCTTGACGCCAGGAAATATATCGAATCTGTTCGCCGTTAAACTCAGGCAATGACTTTACTAAATCTAAGGACTCATTACAGATTTTATCAGGTTCTATACTGACTGGTTTGTATTCCTCGACAACAATAGGAGTCTCTAATAACTTTAGCCGGGCGGTGAGTTCGTCAATCCTTTCCTCAAACTCATGTCTAGTCCGCTCAGTTGCAGTTTGGACTGCAGCTGTAACTATCGCACTTATCTGGGCTGCGTCCATTATCTAATCAAAAACTAAGACTCAACTTAATTGAATTCACTTGAATCAAACAATAACGCTTAATAATAATAATAATGATAATGATAAACGGAAGATTAGGCAAGGTAAATAATATGATATTGTTGCAGTATTATATACGAATATATAGGAAAATATCAATTAAATAACTCCTAGGGGTCTTTTTGTACCTTGTACTCCTTTTTTTAAAGAAATTATAAAAGTAATAGTAAGACTGCCAACTTATTAATAGTCAGTTAACCATAAGTTAAGCTTATCGAATAGATTACAAACAAATTGACGTATATTTCGATATAATGAATTCAAAAAAACAGGATTTAATACTTATCTAGGAATAATTGTTCTCACGATATTTTATTATATTTTTATATCTCCAACAAATTATGATCATTTCACAAGGACGGGTTAAGATAGTAACTGTTCTTCACACTTATTTTTTTAACTTTAGATATTCCAATGAGGATTTGCTATTCTTTTAAGAATTAAACAAATAGTTTCTATTTAGTTCTCGTGGAATTGAATTGTTTCCTTTTTTTTCACTTCAGTTATTTGAAACTTAAAATATGTATTTCTAGTTTAGGACTTTGTATCATTGGACACACTATTTCCATTTATTTTAATGTAGAATTCAATTCTTTTCTTTTCTTCACTTTTTTCTCACTTTAGTTATTAAACAATTTTCTATTTCGAGATATTTTTAATGGTACAAGCAAAGTGCTAACAGTCTCGTGAGTCCGCTGTACCCAGCAACGCGAATTGGTACTATTTTGTTTAATTATAGTTTAAACTTTTTTCACGTTGCCCCACGTTGTTGGGCGCCAATTAAAGAAAACTATTCCACGTTTAATAACTTTATTTATTTTTTCAATTTAAACTTTAAAAACGGTTTCCCTTCATGGGGAAGTTAAATCGTCTGCACGGTGAGAACTCCAAGTCTAAACTGCCCTTTCTCGGAGGTTTGCCGCTTGGTGGTGAGATTATTAGATCCCACACCCGTGTACCGTTCACTCTAAGAGGAGTACTCAGATGAGGTAAACACATCTGCAAGCACCACTGATGGGGAGTGATAGTGTAACTGTAGTTACTGATTTAGAAACTATGCGTGCCGAGGTGTAAGATGTGGCTTGTTGTTTGTTTGCCAATTTGGTACAGTCATCACCCACGCAACTAACCAAAACAATTTATAATTGGCTTCTCGTTTGTGATGATCCATAACGTTGCACATTTGGCTGTTGGTACAGTCATCAACCAAGCAACCAAGACATTGACTTTGCTTGTGATGATCCGTAACTTATATCCCGAGACTCAAAATAGACCCCGGCACCTGTGCCGACATCCTTTTTGGATCCATCCGGTGTAGATTGCCAGTTTATTTTCCGGGGAATCTCCTCTCTCAGGAAGGATGTCGGGTGAAATAGTCCGTTTCGTTTCAGAATCTTGAGATGGCCCATCGATCAAAGACTGATGCGTGGCCTCAAAGACTCCTTGTCCAGAGACCGGATTCTTGTCGTCTTAGAGCAGCCCTGGCTGCGACGTTCTCGCAGTACATGTCCAAGGGTGAGAAGTTCAACATAACTTCAAGAGCCGCCGTTGGTGTGGACTTCATAGATCCCGAGACCGCCAGACAGCCTGCCCTTTGAACCTTTGACACACAATGAAGATAATATTTCTTCTCAAGTGCCTTCCACAAAACAACCGAACCATAGACTAGAATAGGTCTTACCACTGCAGTGTACCAACTTCGGTCTGAGGCCCCCATGTCTTTCCAAAGGCTACCCTGCACGAATATAGTACCACGTAGGCCTTTTTGATTCTTTCGTCAATATTTTCTCTCCAGCTAAGCTTGGAGTCCAGGATTATGCCAAGATATTTGGCAGATTTTCTAGGGATTAGATCGATACCATTCACACGGGGGTAGGTGTATCTTGATACAGGTCTTTTCCTTGTGAAGGGTGTTATTTCTGTTTTCGCCGGGCTTACACCCAGGCCTCGTCACTTGACCCAGTTATCAACAAACAACAGTTCATAACTTAGGCTATCGCCGAGGACTTGTGGAAACTTTCCAGAAATTAAGATGGCAATGTACTCGGCGTAGGCCGTGACGCTAAAACCATCCGCTTCTAGAATCTTGAGCATTCCATCGACCACAAGGAGCCACAGGAGGGGTGATAGAACGCCACCCTGTGGTGTCCCTTTATTTGCCCTCACCCTTACAATTGGTCTCAGTATATTCCCGGCTGGACACTATTGCTACTAACGTTGCTCAGTACTAACGTTATTTAAAGCACCCCCAATGTCTAGAAAGGCACCTAGAGTGAATTCCTTGATATTGAGCGATTTTTCTATCGCATAGACTACCCTATGCAGAGCAGTAGCTACCGATTTTCCCTTTATCTAAGCGTTGTGCTATTGAGACAGGTAACTGTCACCAATCTCATCCCTTACGTACATGTCTACTAAGCGTTTTCATAAGGGAGGACGATCGACTAATAGATCTAAAGTCCTTTGCAGTAGCATTGTCGACTTTACCCGACTTGGGTATGAATACCACCAATACTTTCCTCCACGCTTAAGGAACATAACCCATCCTGAGGCACCAGGAGTACATGCGCTTCTGCCATGGAAGAATGTCTCCAGATGGTTCCTGCAACATAATCGGAAAATTCTCATCCATCCCCGGCACCTTGTAGGGGTCAAAAGAATTGATTGCCCACAGGATCTTTTTCTCAGTAACAATCTTATCGATTATCTCACGTTCGATACATTCCCTTGGCAGCGTGTCTGCCGAATTGAAGGTTCCTGCATGAGTGTTTAATAGGGAAACAAGCACGCTCGTTTGAGACTGTCCAGCTTCCATCAGATCTCCTTATAGAGGACATCTGTGTGGAAACTTTGGCAAGGACCTTCCTCAGACGAGACGCATCCGTTTATGATTCAATAGAGCCACAGAAGCTTCTCCAAGAGTCCTTCTTGGCGAATCCAATTTCTTTTTTAAGCCGCTTAACACTTTCTCTATAGGTTGACCATCCGATGGCCCCCTCTTTTGCAAGATCCCAGCTAAGTCTAGAGATACGAAGCCGCTCCGCGATTTTAGCATTCCACCATGGTGAGTGGTTTCTTTTACTGAGTTGTCTGGTAGGACATGCCTTCTCGAAGGACTGGTTTAGCTTGCTAGTGAGGTTTGGTACCATCTCATTGATGTCTTCCGTGGAGTTGGGGTTTCCTTCCGGATGTCGGTTAAGGGTCCCACCCAGCTCCGTGTTAAGCCTCTGCCAGTTCACTTTGCGCTGGTTTCGAAAGACCTTCCTGTCCGGCCTATAGAAATTCAAGTCGAAGAGGATCCAACAACAGTGATCAGAAAGTGATGCTTTGTCAGATACTCTCCAATTTGAGATTTCTGCAGTACCGTTACGATTTATAAGTGTTATGTCTAGAACTTCCCTTCTGTTACTAGTAACAAAAGTTGGTGAATTACCCCGATTACATATAACTAGGTTAGTACTAAGGACGTAACTGAACAAAGCCTCACCCGTACTATTAGTATTAGAGCTAGCGCAAGTAGTGTGATGGACGTTAGCATCACAGCCTACGAATAAGTTCCTCTTACCTTGCTCGGCAATTGCGACTATTATCCTTGTTTCCTTAGAGGGGACGTCCATGCCTTCGTCGTGCGGTAGGTAAACCGACGCCATTGTGAGTGCGCCCTCCTTTCCCGTAATTTGCACCACCGTCCAGTCACCTGAGCTGAAATTTGTTAGCATTAGTACGCGGAGTTCTTTGTTAGTAACGATACAAGATCTAACCTTGCCTTCGCTACCGTTATAAAACAGGCTGTATTTCGATGACCCTAATCCCTTAACCCGATTATGAAGGATCTATGGTTCTTGGATCAGGGCCACATCCTCCTTGTTAAGAAGCAGCATGAAGTTGGCTGATGCGGCCCCACTGTGATGGAGGTTTATGTGCACTACCTTCATTTGTAGTAGTACACTCCTTCACCACAGCTGTCGAACCGCCAGGCTGCGCTTTCTTTGTGAGTCTCAAAGGAAACTCACCAGCCCCGAAAAATAAGCGCATATGACTCTCTTTTTTCATGATTTCCGGCGGATCCTCGATATCGGAGATTGTACCTTTAGTACCGTCTTCGTTACTTTCAAGCGCCACTATTTCCCAGTCATCCATAGGGACCGCTGGGTTTTGTGCCCTGAGAAAGCCCAGGATCTCGCTTTTTTCTATATCCATATCTGGTACGCTCATCTTGGCTTTAGGCCTCTCCGGTACCTCGTCTAAGGGGACTGCCTTTAGTCTTTAGTGCAGCGCCATTCCACAGCTTAAAGGCGGGAACGTGCGATAGTTGGTCCTTGCAGTCCAGCCCGCTCATACCTCGCCTCCAGTTTGTGAGACCAAACGTTGGCGCAGTTTTTCCAGTATTCCCTCGAATGTGGTGAAAGGTCGCTCTAGCTAAAGCATTATCGATCATCTTCACCCGTTCAAAGGTATACTGGCTGCTCGACTAGCAAGAACCTATCAGAGCTAGCTGTAGAGCATTCCAAGCATTCCTCTCTTTTCTTGGGAGCTGGCACGTTTTCTGGCTGCCTTTACCGGTCTTATCAACCTCGGTAGGGGCTACGTTATTAGGACTTGCCTTAGCGGCTGCCATCCACACTTGTGGTAACTTCAACTTCCCATACTTCACTCCAAGCTCCTTGGATGACTCATTCAATTCAAGCAACATAGCCACAACAGCACTTAGCCTAACAATCTACACCCGAGAAACTCACTAAATGTTGCAACACCTTCCGACCTCATATAGTAAATGGCGTCCTTGCCATATCCCCCGTCACATTTATTATTGAATTTCATTTCACTTCCCCGAAAGAAGCCTGCACAGAGGCCAATATTCGTATCCACCTGGCATTCTCCTGCATTCTTATCCCAATTAATCATCATAATGCACCATGTGGCCTTAATTATTCAACGAAAAAAGGCTTGAAACGACAGCAAAACAGCCACCCCCCACAACTGCGAGTGTGTCTTGATTTATTCATAGTCTCATACCCCGAGGGCTAGAGGTAAACACAACTAAACAAAACTTTAAGCATCGGCCAATAAGCGAATTGCCATAAAAACTGCAACATCAACACTATGGGGCTCCAATGTGCCGACGAATGAATCCCAGGTGGAGCTGCATAGGAGCGGCAAAGCAAACATCTGACGATAGTATCCTTCGAGTGGTATTCCAATGCAAAGCTATGCCGCCACCAGCACCCACCAGCCACTGTCGTAGTATAGTGTTGCCGTTTAAGTGGAAGAAAGCCCTGAGTGGCGAACAAGTCCTTTGCTGCAAGGATCTTAATTAATATTCAGATAGAGTTCCCGAAATATCCTCCTTCCTGTTCCAAATGCGTGTTGGTGAATTGTAAGCACAATTGTAAGCCAGGCGATAGAAGGAGAGATTGTAAATTATGTGCTTGGCTTTAATTGAACACCTCAGAACGCCCGGATGGATACAAACGAGAACAGTCTACGTAGAAGGTTTTGGGTCACATTCCATACCATAGCCACACAGGAGAGAATGATACTGTACTCCCCATTGCCACTGTAGTCCATTTCTAGAGCAACCAGATGCTAGCCGAAGACTGATACTGGTCGGTTTACTACAGGATACAGCATTCGATCTCTGGGGATTCGTGATGCAACAGAGTGTGTGACTTACTTCATTGGTTACATAGCTGTCTGTTGCCTGACCGAAATTGAGCCATCGGGTCACTGGTGAATGCTAGTGGACACTGGACATATACTAAACAGCACCCGCAAGGCGACTTTAAGCGAAAACAGACGTCCACCCCACCGCTGGTAGACTGCTATTAATTGTCCTGATGGATATCGTAAATAACTATCAGTGGCAGGAGCAGCACTGAGCTGTTGCTGTCGTGGAGAAGTTGAGTTGTTTATCATTTTTTGCTCGATTAATTTGCATCCCCTGAATCGATATAGGAACGAAGGATAGCTTTTTATCTCCTCTTAGGCACACGTCCACGTTCGCGTGCCACTCTCTGCTTACGATGCACACTTAACGATACGCCGCGGAATCTATTGCGCTTTCATTCCACTTGCACTGATCCGAGCCGGATGGACGAAGGAGCTTGTGAAAATAGAGGAAGAAATCCATTTTCATGGGAATTCTTCAACTGGAAAATGGGAATGCCATTCACGAGTGGGCCCAATGCATGGCGGCGTGGCATAGGGGCAAAACAAATAGGACAAAACACGAAAAAAATAAAACAGGACTAGAAACAATGTGCAACAAAAAGTTAGAAGCGACACAGACAAGGGAGTGTAGTGGAGCTGCAGGTTAGCAGTGATTTGAAGTGATATGCAAATTCAGTTTCCATTACTGCCGACATGGATACGGACAGACATAAGAGGTAATTAGTCGGTTGACTGGGTTTCGAATCGCCCTCGAGAAGGCAGTCCTTCGATCAGGTTCATTTCTACGAACGAAGACAGTTCATCTTGGCTAACTAGAGTGATGTTAAGAAAGATTTGAGTTCTTGAATCGATTAATCGTGTACTTTACTACTGATATATGATAAACAGCAGGGGCCCTATTGAACAACCGTGTGGAACCACATAGATATTGTCTCTTTCTAGGCGTACTGATACAATTTTCTCAGACAATAGACTACTCGTAAATTATGGTTGCATTAATCAAAAGAATGCGAGGGAGAGGGACCGAGCAATTAGAGCAAAGAGTTGATCGCGTTTAACGTGGCAAACGCCAGATTTTACCTCTGTCCTTGCCTCCGCGTGGCCTCCCGTGGATAGCTGCCCTGGCATCCGCTAGGTAGTGAACCAATGTGTACAGCGACTCAACCTCCTTGTTTCTGGGGAACAAGGAACAAATAAATGATTGCCAAACAACCACAAGCCTGGGATAAGGACGGATACAAAGCTGCTGAGTCTGCACCTGGATTGTGAGGTCCCTTAACAGACCGTATACAAGCAATCGATTGGAGCAAACCCTCAACTGCTATAAAGCAGATATAACCGCACTCCAAGAAGTGCGATGGGATGGCCCAGGCAAAAGGTGGATGAAAAACTGCGACATCTACTACGGGAACTGCTACAAGGAGAACAAACGGCGCTTATTCGGATGCGGGTTATTCGAGAAAGACTTCGACAAAAGGTCTTAAGCTTTCGGGATGTAAGCGAACGTCTCATAACAATCCGCATCGAATCTAATTTTAGAAGCATTAGCTTGATATGCGCTCAGACCCCAACCGAAGACGATCGACTCAAAGAAGAATTCTACAACCTCCTAGACAGGACCTATGCCCAATGACCCAGCTTACTTACTTACTTAACGGGCGCTACAGTTCGGGGTGAACCTGGGCCTCAACCAACATGCCTCTCCACCTAGCACGATCTTTCGCTAGTCTTTTCCAATGCCGCACGCCCAGTTGGTTGAGGTCCCCTTCGACCTGTGCGCGCCACCTTAGGTGCGGCCGTCCTCTATTTCTTCGTCCCTCGGGGTTGGATTCAAAGACTCTACGGGCTGGAGCTGTGGTGTCCATTCGCTCTACATGGCCTAGCCATCTTAGGCGTTGGATCCGTAGACGCCTGACCAGACTCATGTCGCTGTACAACCCGTACAGTTCGTGATTGAATCTTCTCCTCCAACCCTCCTCTGTGTTTATGGGACCGAAAATCGAACGCAGAATCTTTCTCTCGAAACGACCAAGGATTTCCTCATCCGCTTTAGATAAAGTCCATGTTTCTGCGCCGTATAACAGGACCGGGATAATTAAGGTCTTATATAAGGTCAACTTGGTCGTACGAGAGAGGGCTCTACTTCTCAGTTGCCTCTTGAGCCCAAAGAAGCAGCGGTTGGCAAGAGTAATTCTGCGCTTGATTTCGAAACTTCTGTCGTTGTTCCAAGTCACCGCGGAGCCGAGGTATATGAAGTCCTTAACTACCTCGAACTTATATCTGCCAATATGCACGTTCTGTCCAAGACGTCGGTGGTAAATGTCCTTTTTCGATGACAGCATATATTTAGTCTTGCCCTCATTAACTGCCAAACCAATTTTTGCCGCCTCCATCTCAATACTCGCAAACGCCTCACTGACATCTCGCTGCGATCTACCTATTATGTCAATGTCGTCGGCGTATGCAAGGAGTTGCCAGCTACCACACTAAAATATTTGATTCGATCACGGGGAAGTATGGCCTACACGACAGGACGTCCGAAAACGGACATCGGCTGCTCGACTTCCTGGCGGGACGCAATAGCCTTCTAGCTAGCATTCGATTCCCGCATATCAACATCCACAAAGGAACCTGGCGATCACCTGATCAGTCGATCATCTAGCAGATTGATCACGTTGCGATCGACAACAGACATTCTTCCAGCATCCTAGACATACGGACCCACAGAGGAGCCAACATCGACTCGGATCACTACTCGGAACTTTGTTGATCAAGTTTCCCTCAACCTCTCGCGAATTCCGATGACACCGGCCAAATCCACAGAACAATAGTTCTTTGGAGATGCTGCTTCTGATCTGTTGAGTTTCAAACCACCGCTAGCTAAAAACCGCTGGTTCGATGAGCAATGTGAACAAGCCCATGTAGCAAGGCAAAACATCTACAAAGCCATGCTACATAGACGGACGTGAGCCGCTCGGGACACTACGAGCAGAAAAAAAGATAGAAACACACGCTTTTATTTGCTTACTTAGATGGCGCTACAGTTCGGGGTGAACCAGGGCCTCAACCAACAAGCGTCTCCAGCCGGCACGATCTTTGGCCAGCCGCTTCCAGTGCCGCACCCCCAGTTGGTTGAGGTCCCCTTCCACCTGTGCGCGCCACCTTAGATGTGGTTGGTGTCAAAGACTCTTCGAGCCGGAGCGGTGATGTCCATTCGCTCTACCTAGGGCAACCGTCGGATCCGAGGACGTCTAACTAGGCCAATTTCGCTATACAGTCCGTACATTTCATGGTTGAATCTCCACCTCCATTCTCCGTTTACACAAACGGGACCAAAGATTTCACGCAGAATTTTCCTCTCGAATCGCCCAAGAGCCTTTTCATCCACTTTTGATAAGGTCTAAGCCTCAGCGCCGTAGAGGAAGACCGGGATGATTAAGGTTTTGTAGAGGGATACCTTACTTTTTCGAGAGAGGGCTCTACTACTCAGTTGCCTCTTGAGCACAAAGTAGCAGCGGTCGGCAAGAGTTATTCTGCGTTTAATCTCAGCACTGGTGTCATTGCTGCTTGCCACTATCAAGCCAAGGTAAACGAAGTCCTTGACTACTTAAAAAATATAGCTACCGAAGGTGACGTTCTGACCAAAACAAACGCCTTTAAGGAAGGAAAAAAGGGACCATGAAAAGCGATGCTTAGAAAAAGTAAAACGAACATGCCAGGCTATAAAGCCAGAGCGGAAGCGTGTAGGGATCAAGACGGACAGCTAGTAGTAGAGTCACAGTCGATGCTGAGAATATGGAAGGAACACTTCTGTAGACTGTTTAAAGGCGATGGGAGATCTAATGCCGCTGTCAGGCAGAACGATCCATTCACAACGGACGTAGACGGCCTGTCTGGTGAGCTATTTTAAGCGGTTGGAGATGAGTCTGTAGGACGCATGCACCAGGTCTTCTGTAAAATCATTTGACCAGTCCACAAGAAAGAAGACCCCTATAATCGCGCCAACTACAGGGGAATAAGTGTCGTTAACATTGCATTTAAGATCTTATCTGCCGTACTGTGCTTGATACCCTTTGTGGATAATCTGATAGGTTCTTATCAGTGTGATTTCACACTGCGGTAGATCTTGGAGAAGACCCAAGAGTACCAAATCGACACATATCACCTTTTTGTATGCAGAGCCAGATTGTGCAGGATGGCAATGGTGAATTCTCGCTGCTCCATTAAGGTCGGTAGCGAATTAACCGAAACCTTTGACTTTTGATGTTAAAAAAAAGATTTAGACAAGGCGACCGAGTCCAAGTGGAAAGAGACCTTAACCAATTGGGAATACGTCGCTGGAAACAACTGGCAGAAGACCGTGTCAACTGGAGAAGCTTATTGGTTGAGGCCCAGGTTCACCGGACTGTAGCGTCACCTACGAAGAAAAAGAACCGAAAGAATGCAAGGCGTATGAAGCAGTTCCAAATGCAATCGAGTTTAAGTCGCCGTTTCTCAATCTGTTTATAGTTGCAGGAAGAACAATTGATTGTTAATGTACCACGAACTAAGCAACCTGAACCTACACGTAAAATCAGACTTAAGAGTCCAGGTTATTAAAAGCTTTTCAGCTTCCATTCTGTCCCGCAAAAACATGATCTCGATTGGTGTGTTCTGATAAATACCCCACGAAGCAATTGCAAAATTTAATCACTTTTGCATTTGAGTTACTTAATTTCATGTACATGCGAAGTGAAGTAATTACGAGGTGTGATTGAAGCCGACATTTAGATCTCATATTTGTCCTTCATTTTCCCGACGTCGAACTTAGCGTATTTGTTACATTTGATTGGACTTCTATTTCTTAAGTCACTGGCACTTATTACAGTTGCTTAATCAATTTGAAATCAAAGAAGTTTTCGTAGTCACTGAAGACTTTGAAGTCAATGAAGTCGAATGATTTTTTTTTTCAAGCTGTTGAGTCCCTAGTTCCTTGAAATCGCTATTGCCAGCGTTATTAGACTATCCTGAATTCTATGAAAATAATGCATTTTACACTTCGTTGAAGTTCCTGAAGCCATTGAAGACTTTGAAGTCAGCAGATTTTTTTAAGTCGTTGAAGTGATTCAATTTCTAAATTAATGTTGTTGCCTTTGTCGTTGATATTGCCGAATTCACTTGAACTTTCGGCATTTAGTTCTTCGAAGCCGTTTAAGTTCCTGAAGAGTCTGAAGCCAATGAAATCGAATAAATTTTTTGAAGTTTTTGAAGTCACTTGAATTTTTAACTCTCAGTAGTCACTGCTATAAATTATTCTCTGAAGACATAAAAGTCTTTGAAGCCTTTAATGCTCCTGAAGCCATAACAGTCATGAAGCGATTTAAGCCTTAATTTCTTTGTAGTCTGTTAACAACAGTGTTATTCGAATCACATGATCACAAGGCCCTTAAAGTTCCGGAAGCGATTGAAGTCATTGAAATCGAACATTTTTTTTTTAAGGTTTTGAAATTATTTAGGTTATTAATATTGCAGGGCACCGTGGCGCAGTAGTTAGTGTGTTGGGCTCTGACGCACGATGAGCGAGTTCGGATCCCGAATCACCAACGCCATCGAATGTTTATTCCGTAGTATAACTTGCCTAGAAAAAGCTTCTCGACTCACACCGTTCGGATTCGGCATTTAACTGTAGGTCCCTTTCAGCTGTATGCAAAACAGAATCACACACAACATGGGGGATTGAAGGGAACTTGGCTCTGGTCCTCCATGGGCTGTAACGCCACTAAAGAAGAATATTTGGTAGTTGATGCTGTCAACTAAGTTAATGAATTCACCCGACTTCACGTCGAAGTTGTTTAAATTACTGAAGCCATTGAAGTCATTGGAATTGAATAATTTTTTGAAGTCATTTGAAGACATTTAAAAAGTTAATACTTTGGAGTAGCTATTGTTAGTGGTGTTATTGAATTCACCTGAATTTTTTGAAGACATTGGAGTTATTCAAGCCCTTCCAAATTTGAAGCCATTCAAATGGTTGAATTCGAATGAATTCTTTCAATTGTTTTAACAAATTTAAGTCACTAGAATTGTATGAAGCCACTAAAGGCATTGCAGTGGTTGACATAATTGAAGCCAGTAAGGCTACTGAAGCCATTAATGCGATTGAAGCAGTAGCTCAACAGATCTTACTTACTTATGAGGCCAGCGATCCATGGAGGATCTGAGCCTGAACAATAGCTGCCTTCCATCCTTGACGGTCAAGACCAAGATGTCTTACATCCGCGATTACTTGGTCTTTATACCGCAGGTTCGGTCTTCCTCTTCTTCTCGAACCAGGAGGCTCGGAGTCGAAGACCCTCTTAGCTGGAGCATTGATGTCCAGTCGGCGGATACTTGCCTTCCGGACTACATCCACATTTTGGAACAGCTCGTAGAGTTCGCGGTTGTGTCTTCTTCTCCATTCACCATCCCCACAGACAGGACCAAATATCCGGCGCAGAATTTTTCTTTCGAAAGAACCCAAAATCAGCTCCGCTGTCCTGCTTATCGTCCAGCTTTCGGCTCCGTACAGCAAGACTGGCAGTATGAGCGTTTTGTAAAGCATGACTTTGGTCTTTCGAGTGAGGAGTTTTGACCCCAGTTGTTTGGACAAGCCGAAGTGCAAGGTGATTCTATGCCGGATCTCCACTGAGGTGTCATTTTTGGAATTTACGTTTGCCCCGAGGTAGACAAACTCCTTAACTACCTCGAAATTGTAGCTGTCAATTGCTATATTTTGTCCCAGGTGGTGAGCGACGGATTGGCTTTTGCTTGACAGCATGTATTTCGTTTTGTCCTCATCTTAAGACCAACTCGTTTCGCTTGTTCTTCAGTCGCCGTGAATGCTTCCACAATGCCACGGCGAGAACACGCGATGATGTAGAAGATAGTGCCTTCCCTGTTGACGCCTGCCCGTCGCGCTATCTGCTCCAGCACCAGGTTGAAGAAGTCACATGACAGCGCATCTCCTTGACGAAATCCGGTGCATGTTTCGAATGGTTCCGAAGTCCTAGAACCGAATTGCACTGTGCATCGCGTGTTTTTTTAGCGCGGCGCGACACAACTGGATCAGTTTTCCCGGGATCCCGAATTCGGCCATCGCTCCAAACAGTTCTTCACGATGAATGCTGTCGTATGCGGCTTTAAAGTCGATGAAAAGAAGGTGTAAATGGCTTTAGACGTTCACACAATACGCTGGAAAGGATCTTGTATGCGACATTGAATAGGGATATACCTCTATAGTTCTTGCAAAAGGTAGGATCGCCTTTTTTGTGGATGGGGCAAATAGAGCTGGTATTCTTGCAAGAGGTGTTCTGCAGGCTGCAAAGATTCTTTTCTTTTGTCGCAGTAGTTTTTTTCTCCTCCCTTCTTCTGGCTCGGTACTCTTCTTGTGCTGCCCTGGTTTTCCTCTGCAGCGCCTTTTGATACGCCTCGTCGGTTGCTGCCTTTTTCTGCTCACACTCGCCATGATACCACGGGTTTTTTGTCGGGGGTGGTACTTATCCTAAGGTAGTTTCGGCTACTTCCTGAATGACTGAGCCGCAACGCAGTCACATATTATTGGCATTTGTGTTCGACGTAGGCATACCGTAGAGTCTTTCGCTCAGCTGCTCCCTGTAGACTCTGGCCACCTCCGGTGTGCTCAGGCGCCCAATGTCGAACCTCCTCCTGATGGGCTGGTGCAGCTTTCTGACATTGGACAGTCGAGCTCTGAATCTTGCTGCTACGAGGAAGTGGTCAGGGTCGACATTTGCCCCTCTGAATGTTCGCACATCCAGGATGTTTGACGCGTGCCTTGCGTCAATGAGCACATGGTCGATTTGGTTGGCGGTTCGACCGTCCGGAGATCGCCAGGTTGCTGTGTGGATTCGCTTGCGAGGGAATCTTGTGCTACTTATCACCGCATTACGAGCTGTCGCAAAGTCAGCGAGTCGGAAGCCGTTATCTGTTGTTGTATCGTGGAGGCTGTGCTTTCCGATCACTCCGCCAAGGGTGTTTTCCTTTCCGATTTTGGCGTTGAAGTCCCCGAGCACGATTTTTACATCGTACTCCGGACAAGCTCCGTAGGCGTTGTCCAGGAGGTCATAGAAGTCCTCCTTGATAGGGTCTTCAGCCTCGTCGGTAGGGGCGTGTGCACATATAAGGCTGATGTTATGAAATCTGCCTCTGATGCGGATCACAGCCAGGCGATCACTTATGGGTAGATGACCTTCGACCTTAACCGCTTTCCCACGACAAATCCGCATCCCAGCAATTTTTCCTCCTAATCCTACCGTTTCCTATCCAGCGTATTTCCTGGACCGCAGTAATATCCGCTTTGTACTGCGTGAGGATTCCTTCTAGTTTATGAGCAGCTCCGGGAGTGTACAGGGTTCTGACATTCCAGGAGCATACTCGCAAATCGTGTCCCTTTTTCGTGCGTTGTCGTCGTCGAGTATCCGTCCGTGTATCCGAGGCATCTTGCTCATTCATAACTTGTGTTTTTTTTTAGGCGGGCGGATTGTAAGCCTGTCGCACAACCGCCATTCTGGTCGGGGTTTTGTCGCTGCATACGTTTGTTAACCTCCCAACTGTTGTTGAAGGGAGTATCCAGAGGGCGCCGCGAGGAGGCCGTATGTCAACTAGACCCGGGCATTTAAACAGGGATCGTTGCTGGCATCTCGCCAGGTTGAGAGCGATCAACAACTTTACCCTGTATGTCCAAGCCCATGCCCTCTAGCTCAACAGATCACCACAAAAATTATTGACGAACTCCAATGAACTTACTGGTTTTAAGGAATTTAATGACCATGGAAACCTGGCTTATTCGTCAGTGAAAGTAAGAATGAGATATAAGAGCAATAAATAGGAATCGAATATCAGTAATATGAGTTAGTCCTTACTTATGTACTTTGATGGCGTTACAGCCCATCAAGGACGAACCAAGCTTATCTCAATCACCCCTGTTGTACAACATTTCCTGGGAACTACAACTGGAGAGTAGTGAGCGAACATATACGACCCAAACCATCTGGACTCCGTTCAGGTTGTGTGATAAACATCATAAGGATATGACTCTTGAACCTGTGAGAACTAAAAAAAGAAAAAAAACCGAATCACCGTCAACGTACAAACAACATGTCCACATGTGCCACACAGCTCACGTCACATTGGAAATTCTGCACGAGCGATTCGAGCGCATGGTCATATCTCGTGAAGGTGACATGAACTGGCCACCGAGATTGTGCGATTTTACCCTGTCAGACTTTTTCTTGTAGGGGTTTCTGAAGTCACAGGTCAATGCGAATAAGCCACAAACCACAGCGGAACTCGGAGCCAACATAACTCATGCCATCAGTCAAATTCAGCCTGATTTATGCGCCAGAGTCATGGAAATTTCGGATGCGCGCCATCCACACAATCCGCGGCGGAAATTTGGACGTCATTATATGTCGTACGTAATGGCATCGATAGACCTTTCAAACGAATAACAGAAAGGTCATGATATCTCGCACACACTTTGCTCGGTTTAAATTTAAAGATAGGAAGCGTCTAATGAAAGACCCTGTACAACTGCCAAGATCGAGGAGAGATAGCTTCACTATCCTTAAATCGCTGGAATTCGCTTCATCCAAAGCAATACTAGAAAGGATGCAATCAATAAATAAAGACTCACTGATATTAGGTTGCTTAATGAGATACAATATTTATTGAAGAAAAATATCTAAACCATATCAGACAACATGCACGGGATACTTCCAAAGATACTGAATGGAACCGGTATAATGGTTGCAATGCACCTGACTACTTTTTCCACGCGATCCCAGTCACTAGGTTCACTGGTTGCGCTTGCTTTGTTTTTCAAATCTTTTATCTCTGTGTCCAGATTTTTGTAGTATGCCATCAAGGTGGCTAGTGCATTTTCATATTTTTCATCCTGAGCGGAGCTTTCGCGTTGTTCGGCATCAATTTCTTCCTTGAGCTGTTGGAATGATTGTTCGAGGGCGGATATACGTCCTTTGAACACATCAGAATTGCCTTCGGTTTCCATGTTCACCTTCAGTGCCAGGATTTGTGATTGGACGTTGAGGAGCTTCTGCTGGAGTTCAACAATACGTTCGTCGGTGTTCTTGGATGGTGCACAGTTGGCAGGGGAGTATAGGGTCAGGAAGACCACGCAGGAAATTGTCAGGAATCGGATGGCCATGGTTAACTATGATTTATTGCACTCAATTGTTCTGTATAATCGTTTAACTTAAACTGATGTCGATGTGACGAGTGCTTTCGAATTTATAGGAAGCCCTGTAAGCCTAGAAAGCATCGTTAGACGGTCATTGATCCTTGAACCCGATAATTTGTTATTAACTATTTCTTATCAGCCTGTAACGACACGTGTATGAATCCGCTTAGGTTAGTAATATTAACTGATGCATCAATAGAAATCCGAGACGTCGAACTGAAGGCACGCAATAGGGTAAACGACTTCAAACACGAGTTTGAAATCAGTGCCTCTATCTGACGCCTTTAAATGTTCTACATAGTTGAAGTCACCTTGATTCTTAGATGTCATTGGAGCTCTTGCAGTCATTGATATCACTGAAGCTCGAAAAAATCATTGATGTCATTAGAGGCATCCGAATTCATGGTATGTAATCATAGAAGTTTTTCACATAGTCGGATCTCGCTTAAGAGAAAGGCAAATGATAGAATTCCACAAAAACATCTTAGAAGCGTTCCTTAAGTGTCAAGGAGCCAACCTGACCACTCGATTTGCATTAAAGCCTTCAGTAATTTATGTGGTTCCCTTTATCGCTATTGAAACCAATCATCTGACATTCAATCATTCAGATCTCCACGCAAATAGGGAAGTCAGCGATTTCTACGAACGTGTTTAAAGTCTTTGACCCTTATGAGCACCCGTAGTTCAATGTCTCCCATTTCAATGAACGACTGATTAACGGATTATTTTTGCTGCATCTACATAACTAGACTTGCATGAGGCTCTCATTATCAGCTGATAAGAAGCACATGAACACGACTCATCAGTTTCCAAGATCAACGACTGTCTAACGATGATCTTCTATGTGCTGAAGCTTCTCTATAAAAACCCAAGCATACACTTCCTCGACCCCAGTTTGAATTCTAGGAATATTTAAAACAGTTCAGTGAAGTAATTCTAAGTAAATCATGGTCGTCTCGTCAATCCGTTTATTGTCAATCATCTGCTTGGTTTTCTTGACCTTATACTCCACTGCCAACTGCGAGGAATCAGGATCATTCAATAAGCCAACCAGAAACACCGATGAACGAATTGTGGATCTTCAGCAGAAGCTCCTTAACGTCCAATCCCAAATCCTGGCACTAAAAGTGAGCATGGAAAACGACGGCAATTCCGATGTGCTCAAAGGACGTCTAACCGCACTCGAACAAACATTCCAACAACTCAAGGAGCAAATGGACGCAGAACATCGCGCAAGTGCCGCTCACGATGCTAAATACGACCATGCACTCACCACTCTTATGGGATACCTTAACAAACTGGACGCCGAGTTAAAGGAGCTGAAAAATAAGGCGAATCCAACCAATGACCCCAGTGACTGGGAGCGAGTGGGTAAAGTAGTCAAGTGCATAGCAACTGTTTTGCCAATTCCATTCAGTATCTTCGGAAGCATTCCATGCATATTGAACGAAGTTGTCTAGAATGGTTTCTTCAATAAATACTGTTTCGTCTCTAAGCAACAGGCGTTTGTGTGTTTTAATTTCTTGTGGACAACGAAATCCATCCATTTGATGTGAGTGCGTCCCAGCCATTTGATGACATTCTACAAGTCACTCAGACCGGAACCCCATCGTACAGTGGATAGTGATGAATTCATGCCGAATTCTCATTCCCAACCGACCGTATTTCATTGTAAATTTACTTTGGATATTCGCTTCCCGATCCTGTGTCTGTGACAGTCGGATAGAGGCGCACTCTATCCCCGACGTTCGATTTCTATTTTCTGCTCCTTTGGCATTTTGCTCGTCTTTCCGCCTACTGTTGTCTGCTTTTTGCCCTCTTGTCTATCATTTGTTTGGCGGATAGTAAACGGTCGATTTTCTTCAGAATTTCCCTTAAACGTAGCGTAAATCTTCATCTGAAGGCGCACATAAATGCGTCTATCATCAGTCGGCCGACATCATTCATCATTCTTCTCATCCTTCAAGCGATAGTGTGGTTAAAAGTTGCGATTCTTCATCCTTTTTTGTTGTTTTTTTTTTTTGTGTTATCCTCATCACCTCTCCCTCATTCGCAGTACATATTTCTGCAGCTGTCAGAATATGTAAAGTAGTTAACCACCCTCCCAGGACCCATTAAGCCGACCGTCATTATCATCGCCTCATCACTTCTTTGCTCATTGTCATGCCATCATCATTTTCCGAAGAGATTGAGACGCATCTTCTCGACACGGTCCATGTGTCGACTCCAGAGTGGTTAATCAATCAAAACCGAATGAATTAAAATTAATGTTCATCCCGCAACAGTGTGGGCGGGTTGGGATATTAGCCCGCATTTAGATATGGGAACATCTCCATCGTTTACGGTGTGGGGATATGCATCATATCTTAGGCATGTGTACTCACTCTTGTGCTTCGATGTGTGGCCTTAGGATGTTTTGCGAGCAATTCGATGTACTGAGTAACCTTAGAATGACGGAGGGAATAGAACAGAAGCGAATACTCGGTTTATGGGTTTATGAGTTTTCCATCGAATTAAAGTACATACATACTCCTGGAATGTTGGAACTCTCTACATTCGTGGAGATACCCATGTACTAGAAATGACCCTCAAGCAGTATAAGGCAGATATTATTGCGACCCAGGAAGTACGCTGAATAGAACAAGAAATGGTAAGGAAGAAGGAACGCGACATTTATTACAGTTGCCACAAAAAGCTGCACTTATTGGGATGCGGTGTGAAGTTATCGATTTTAAGCCAATAAGCCATCGCCTAGCTGTAATCCGGAGCTTGTCCGGAGTACGATATCAAAATCGTACTCGGGGGCTTCAACGCCAAAATCGGCAAGAAGATTTTTGGCGGACTTTGCGGCAACTCGTAATACGATAATAAGTAGCACAAGATTGTAGCTCTTGTCGGTCTCCAGATGGTCAAACTGCCAATCAAATTGACCACGTGCTCATTGACGCAAGACATGCGTCGAATATCCTGGATATTAGCACGTAGCACCAAGTGGAAGTTCGACATTGGAAGTCTGAGCACCTCAGAGAATGCCAGAGGCTACAGAGAGCAACTGAGCGGACGACTTGCAAGTCGGACACAAACGCCAACAATATGCGACTCCATTGCCGCTCAGCTATTCAGGAGACCACCTTAGGCTATCTTCCACCCGCAGAAAGAAATCGGAGGTATGATGTCGACTGGGAGCATAAAAAGCGCGCGACCGACGAGACGTGCCAAAAGATATTGCAAAAGAGAACACAGAAGGAGGGAGGAAAATACGACGCTGCGGTGAAAGAAGAGAATCTTGGCAGTCTTCAAACTCAAGAACATCGAAGAGCCCAGGGACAAAAACACGATAAAAACCTTTTACCAGAAAGTCAAAAGACTCGTAGCGGGCTTTAAAAACGGCACCCAGGCTCTTCGGGCATGGAGAAGAGAGGGTGTCAGCATTGAAGAAATTATCATCAGAGTTAATCAAAGCTGGAGTCGATGTTCTGATAGGGAGCATGCATCAGAATTAGGGAGGACAAATGCATGCCCGATAACTGAAATACCAGCTCTATATGACCCAACCACCAAAAAAGCCGGTCCTACCTCTTGCAAGAACTACAGAGGTATATCCTTGATCTATGTCGATCCTGTCCAGTGTATTGTGTCAACGTCTAAAGCCGTTTTGCACCGTACCAGTGCGGCGGCCAAATATTAACGCTGCCACAAATCTGGAGAAGACCATCAATACCAACCACCTCTTTATCGATTTTAAAGCCGCATATGGTAACATTCATCGCGAAGTCTTATTTAACGCGACGGCCGATTCGGAATCCCGGGAAAACTGATCCGAATTTGTCGAGCCACGCTAACAAACACTCGATGCACCGTGCAGTTCGGCTCCGGTTTTCGGCAAGTAGATGCGCTGTCATGCGACTTCTTTAATCTCGTGTTGGAACAAATACTGCGGCGGGCCAACGTTAACACGAAAAGTACTATCTTCGACAAATCGGCCCAGTTGCTGGGCTACGCAGTCGATATTGATATTGTCGCAAGTTCCTAGGGCACCTTTGTGGGAGCTTCCACGCCGATTAAAGATCAGGTGGAACGAGCTGGTCTTCACATCAATGAAGAGAAGACAAAATATACATATGTTGTCAACAAAAAAGTGGTCCGTCACCCATCACCTAGGACAAATTATAACAATCGGCAGCTACAATTTCGATGTGATGAAGGAGTTCACATACCTCGGGGCAAACATAAACTCCGAGGGCGCAGTGGTTAGAGTGTTAGACCCTGACGCATGATGAGCGAGTTCGGATCCTGATAACATCAACGCCACAGAATTTTTATTTCGCGGCGTTCCTCCTCGGCGGGGTACTGGCAAAACCTTGAAAAAAGCTTCTCGACCCCCGCCGTTCAGAATCGGCATTAAACTGTAGGTCCCTTTCACCTGTGTGAAAAATAATTCACACACAACATGGGTGATTGAGAGAAGCTTGGCTCTGGTCCTTCATGGGCTGTAACGCCACCAAAAGAAGAAGAAACATAAACTCCACGAATAACATCATAGTGGAGATCCGGAGCAGAATCTGCTTCGGCAACCGCTGCCGCTGTGAGGAAGACGAATTGCGTCGACTACAATGGCTCAGCCACATCGAGCGTATAGACACCAACGCTCCAGCTAAGAGGGTCTACGAATCCGAGCCTCGTAGTTTGAGAAGAGGGGGGAGACCGAACTGCCGGTATAAAGACCATACATAAGACAACTTGGTTTTTTGACTGGAAGCAGCGCGCCCGGGACCACCAAAGATGGAAGAATGTAGACTGTTGCTGTACTTAATTGACATACGTTCTCTTGACACGTCTTACATTGTTGAGGGTTTATACACATATGTTCCAAAAAATTGGATCACGACGAGTTTGGGAAGCGACCGGTATTTCGGACAAATGGTGTTAGAAAGAGTATACAAATGTGACCATTTTTTAAGATACCATTATCCATCGTGTGCAAAAACAATTGCGTACACGATGTCGAATTTTCAAAAAACAAAAAATGTCGGGTTTTTGAAATTTAGTAAAAGGGCTTGGTGGATCCTGCAGATAGTAAGTTTTATTATGAACTCAACAGGGGAACAAGCCCCAGCATCTTCCAAGCAGAGCTGCATGCCATCCTAACATGCGTCAATCCAAATCTCGAGACTGGCATCAGAGGAGTAACTATCAACATACTCTCTGATAGCCAAGCAGCGCTTAAAGCACTGGGTTCGTACAGCACGAACTCAAAAACCGTCAGGGAATGCCATGACGCCCTACAAGACCTCGCCAAAAGAAACACTGTTAAACTTTGGTGGGTGCCAGGACATAAAGGTATTACGTTCAATGAAATTGTCGACCAGCTTGCCAGAAAAGGTTCCAGCGACAAATACGTAGGTCCGGAACCTTTCTGCGGCATTCCCGGGTCAAAGATAAATTACTTCTTAGACAAGTGGGAAAAATCGCAACACCTGTCCTTCTGGAACAGTGTTCGGGGACTCCGTCAATCTAAAAGACTTATACGACCCCTGAACAAACACCCTATTGACATACTCAAACTCAATAGAGGGGATATCAGAAGACTAGTCAGCTATCTAACGGGACACTGCGGTCTGAGATATCATTTAAACAAAATTGGTCTCTCGTCTGAAACTGAGTGTCGGCTCTGTCTAGAGGACGATGAGACGGCAGAACACATACTATGCGAGTGTGCTGCTCTCTGCCATCTTAGTTAGAGTTAGAGAGGGTACGGGGGGTGGGACAAAGTCGCCTGATCACTGCGGCCACGAGTGGGCCTATTGTGATGTCCCCCACTTACAGTTCACTCAAGAATCCTGAGCTTGTGATAAAACTTAGTATGCTTTTGAGTGAGCTAGCAGCGATTTCTTCTACTTCAAGATAATACTTGCCTAAGTGACGATGACGTGTACTGACAAGGCAGTTACAGTGGCATAGTATGTGCTCTGCTGTTTCTTCGTCTTCATTACACATTCTGCAAGTGTCACCTGTGATTAAGCGAATCTGACTCCTCGAGAGCATGAGGAGTTGTTTCGTTCTGTTGAGAGATGTAGTTGGGAGGAACAACTTGGCTTGTCTGCTACCTTTCGTTTGTAACCAGTAGTGATCCGTCGTGTTCCTTAACCAATTGTTTATGCAGCATTTGGTGGTGCTGATGGGTATGCCGCAGAAAGGCCGTGGCATCATGAATGGTGATGCGGAGCCTTTCCCAGCTAGTAGGTTCGCCTTTTCGTTGCCTGAATGGCCGCTGTGTCCAGGCATCCAAATGAGATGAACTCTGTTTGTGCTGGCCAGCTGGTGAAGTAAATGTAGGCAGTCCCATACCAGTTTGGAGGTGACTTCATAGATCTTTAGGGCTAGAAGTGCAGCCTTGCTGTCAGAGAGAATGTAAATGTTTTTGTTAAGTATATTTCTGTTTAAATTTTCTCTGAGGCAGAGTTCTATAGCAAATATCTCTGCTTGAAAAACGGAGTTATATCTGTCCATGCTGACGTAGATGGATATGCCAGTATTTGCTCCGTAAGCTCCAGCCCCAACGCCTTCGTTCGTTCTGGAGCCATCTGTGTACCACACGTAGGATCCACGATTGAAGGCGGGTCTATCCTGTTCCCAGTTTTGTCGGTTGGGGAATGTGACCTTGCAGTTTTGGTTGAAGTTGTATCTGGGGAGACAGTTGTCTGAGAGAGATATCACTAGGATTTCATGCCTGTTTATCTCCGTAAGGATATCAGGGTGAAAGAGCCTACGGTTAGAGTCATCCTCCACGATCAATCTATGGGCGAAGACCATTGCTTCCTTCTTCAGTTGGAGGTGAAGAGGTGGCAGGTCTGTGATGACTTCTAGTGCTGCTGTGGGGGTTGTTCTCATGGCCCCGGTGATACAGATGCAAGCTAGTCTTTGCAATTTGTTGAGCTTGGCTTGCACTGTTGCTTGTTTTGTTTTGTGCCACCAGACGGGCGCAGCATATGTGAGAATTGGTCTGGTGACTGCTGTGTATAGTCAGCGGGTCATTTTGGGGTTTGTGCCCCAGTTTTTGCCAGTGAGACTTTTGCTGGTCCATAAAGAGATCCTGGCTTTCTCAATGGTTTTAGTAATGTGAGAGTTCCATCTCTGCCATCTTAGGAAGCGTATCCTTCTCAGTGAAGTTATGACTCCTGAGGGGATCACCCAGTGGCCGCAGTGATCAGGCGACCTTGTCCCACCCCCCAATCCACTCTAAACATCAAACTAAACTGTCTGGGCTTTCGAATAGCTTAACTCGCTATTTTCATATTTAAATGAATGTTCCTCTAATTTTGCTGCTATTCGAGAGGTGTTGTTGGTTAAAACTCCACGTCGACTACAAAGGCGTGTCGCAAAAAGGATTTTTCTCGAAAACGGCTTTATCGGTGCATGCCGCTTGCACGAAACTCAACAAAATCAGTCAATCCTTAGCTGAACTTTTTTTTAGGCTGAACGCGAAAGGTTTTTGAAAATCTTGAAACGCTAAAGGGCGTTTGGTTTTGACGTTTTTTTCTAGCCATCTTTCGTATGACGACAGCGTTTTGAAAATGTCACTTACTCATATTTCTTTTCTTAACAATTTTTTCAGATTAAAAAAAAAAATGCGTGGGCATATACTAATGTCGCTGAGTATGTTCTTCACCTCTCATTAATACGAAGACAACAATTGAAAATTAGGAAAAAAATCAGAACATTCAGGATCTCAAGCTTCTGCGAACGTCCAACAACGAACGTTTATTACGAGGGTGCTGTTCTGGACGACGATTTCTTTGTGATCGAGGATCCTCAAAAGAGAGAAGCAACAGTGGGAGCTGTCTTCCAGGAAGTTTACAAGTCGCTCGAACCACGCCTTGGATAACAGAGCCCTATTAAACCACTTCTACCTACGAAACGATATTGAACATTGGCGATCCGAGAGCCTCGGCTTCACCAGATTCAGTGACGATTTCACGGCAAACAAGGCCGTCACCGATGAAGGGATTAACCCACTATTCGTTTCGACGGAGAATCTTTAGTTGATCTTCATGTCATTCAGAAAGAAAAAGTACGCGGGTATTGATGGTGTATCCAATGTTGTGCTCAGGCACTTCCCACCAGTGGCTATAGAGAGCTATACCATCCTGTTTAACAATGCACTGAATAATGCATATTATCCGGTGCATTGGAAAACAGAGGTGGTCCAACCAATCCCTAAGAGGGGCAAAGACCCCTCTAACCCGCCGAATCTCCGATCGATAAGTCTCCTTCCGAGTATCAGCAAGGTATTCGAGAAGGTAATCCATGGGGCCCTGTCGAGGTTGCCTGCCTGATTGACTTAGAAAAAGCCTTCGACACCGTATGGTTAGTATGACTCTACTACAAAGCTCAAACAGTTGGGCATAAGTAATTCATTGCTATATACATATATGATCTATGACATGATGAAGGGTAGAAAGTTCGTTGTGAAAATTGGCAACGTGACTTCTACTCAAACATTCGAAATTAAAAATGGACTGCCACAGGACACAGTGAACTCGCTGATCCTTTTCAGCATTTACATCAGCGATCTGATAGTTTCCCTTCGCCAATCGATAGCGTATTTTATTTTATAGCAGCGTGACTTCAGCAATTCTGTGATGACTGGAAGTTGAAAATCAACTTCCAAAAATCAGAGACGATTTTATTCAGAACGGCTTTGTCTAGAGCCTCTAGGGACACTAGAAAACATTGGCGAAAGTGCGCAATCAATAGACCGGACGGGCGTCCACTGGCGAGTAAAAGTGTAGTCAGGTACCTAGGGATATGGCTGGATCAGTACCTATATTTTATTAAAAATGTAGATGCTGCTCTGGCAAGGGCCCGGGGCGCATTGGCTCTGGCTGTTCCATAGCAGCCAGCTTGATCCCAGAGTAAAGGTAATCTGCTAAATGGCCTTAATCAGGCCCATGACTGCCTATGGATGTCCGGTTTGGTTCAATGTGAGTGCCAGCTTGATGGAAAGGATTCGATTGTTTGAGAGACAATGTCTAAGGACTTGTCTCTCATTGCACAGAACACCTATATGATCCTATACGATCCGGCATGGATTGTGCGGATAAACAATTATCTGATAAAGCTGATTCGAGGTCACGCTGCGAGGGCAATGACTGCGGTCAATAACTTGATCTCTGGGTCTTACTATCCCAATGGTATGTACCATGAGCGTGTGCGACTTAGCGGCTTTGTCTCTCCAGAAGCATTCCTCTATTTTGACCATTGTAGGCTGATCCAGGACAGATTGGCGATACCGCTAATTTTCCATGTGGCCCGTAACAACGTGGAGTAGCGATTCCCCTACGAGCCTGACGCCATGCTCTGCCCGAGCTCGAGCCCGAGCGCCTCAGGTTCAGCAGATCGGTCTCAAATCGCGATCGAAGAGACGCATATGCTTTTATATACGTGTCTACGCATTTATGTATATAAGTTAACACGATCTGCTGTTTCGACGACCTCTTCGTGATGATAGTTCGTAGTTCGTAAGTTAGATTTAAATTTAGTTCTTAAGGAGCTGTCGAGAACTAAAGTCACTTTTCTTAAATTATTTGATTTCTTTACCTTAAATTCTTAAATAATTTACTGGCGCCCAACGTGGGGCATTGCAATACGCAGCCAGATCATCAGGGCCCTGTACTTGAGATCGACAATGGCATTGTTATAAGAAATAACATCCATGCCACGGTGAGTGAGAGCGGCGATTTGGAAGCGGATGTCAACGGTTTGAAATTCGTAAATCATCCAACATCCAAAGGAAACAGCCAAGCATCGCGACATCAACACTACTTAATATCACTGGTCATAAGGAGGTGCTAAGCCTATCATTTCTGCATAAAATGATTGTGGAGAACTTGCACTATATTTGTGAGATGAGGACGCAGTTGACGACTCATCCCGCTGCCTGACGTTGGCCATCACTGCTGTTTCCTATTCGATCATCAGGCTGGAGCAGTGTCGAGAGGGGCAGCGTAAGAGAGTTGACTTGCGAAATATGCTTGAGGCATTGAGGAAGCCCGAGGACGGCCTTCATTTGAGTCAGGAAAGAGTTAACCCGATCTGCTGATTCGGCACGACAATCATTATCATCGGCGTGGTCGTCGTCGTCGCCGTTTGCTGACGCCATCAATATCGTCTTTCGTCGTCGTGACAGTTCGTAGCTCGTAGGTTAGATCTAAGTTTAGTTCTTAAGGATTAGAAAGACAAAATTAAAAATGTTCAGTCTTGTCTTGGGATTTGGCTGCCGGCAAGACCACTCGTCGCTTCGAAGATCACACCAAGGACGTTCTTTCAGTAGCCTTCTCTGCTGATAACCGTCAAATCGTGTCTGGATCTCGCGACAAGACCATCAAGCTGTGGAACACATTGGCCGAGTGCAAGTACACTATGCAGGAAGATGGACACACCGATTGGGTATCATGCGTACGTTTCTCGCCAAACTACACCAATCCAATCATCGTCTCATGCGGCTGGGATCGCACTGTCAAAGTCTGGAATTTGGCCAACTGCAAGTTGAAGAACAACACACCACGGACACAGTGGTTACTTAAATACCGTCACTGTCGCGCCAGATGGTTCTCTATGCACGTCGGGAGGCAAGGACGCCAAGGCTCTCTTGTGGGACCTTAATGACGGCAAGAACTTGTAAACATTGGATCACAGCGACATCATCAACGCTTTGTGTTTCTCACCCAATCGCTATTGGATGTGCGTTGCCTACGGACCGTCGATTAAAATCTGGGATTTGGCATACAAGAAGACCGTTGAGGAACTCCGCCCTGAGGTTGTCACTCAGGCACCAAAGGCCGATCAGCCACCGTGCTTGTCGCTCGCCTGGTTTACCGATGGGCAAACCTTGTTGGCTGGTTATGCTGACAATACTATTCACGTCTAACAGGTGTCTGTCTCCAGTCATTAAGTGCTAAAGTGACTTGCGGACTGATGACTGCTCCTAAATGCAGTAAAGCTTAGAGTGCCCGTTTAGCTTCAGTATGCTACGTTTAATAGAAAAGGTAATTAAGATAGGTTTAAGCGTTTTTACCTAGAATAAGTTGTTTCGACAAAAAAATTAATAAATGCTTTTAAAATGAAAAAAAAGGTACAAAAAAGGATTCTCCTAAGAGGAGCGTGTAGTAGAGAGTACTGAAAACAATTAACAGAGAATGGCAAAACCTTATTGTCCTTGTCTATGAAACAAAGATGACTAAAACGGCATTAGGACGACATCAGAAAATAAATCACTTAAGTCGCAAGTCATCAAACCATCAAGCATTCAGCGACACACTAACGCCGTCGCGGCGTTAACTTGTCTCTGCTGTCACCATAAGCCACATGCATTCATCTTTCGCCGATTGGTCACACCCATTCATCTGACGCGTCGTTTTATTTTTAATCAACGCAAGAGTCTTAATTAATCCAAATATAATTCATCCACTCACATGCTCCGCCCCGGGATGCCAAGAATAATATTAAGAGACAAAGCAAAAACAATTAGAAGGAAATACCAATTTCTTGGCAAACACTTTGTTTCTAATTTTATGAATCACAGCGACAAGGATTACTAATGAGCACTGTTGTCGAACAAGGTGACGGATTAGCATGCATGTCCGTTTCAGGGTGTCATCTCCTCACATTTGCCCCTTGCCCTCTGACCATTCAAGGAAATCCTGTTGAATCATTATTCGGATAAAACGGATAGGCCTATATGACCAAGTACATGGGGTAAGCAGCAAGCAGTCACAATGGATCATTGGACCGGTGTACATCGGGCATTTGTCATTAAAGCGTATTATAAAAATAGTGATTCGGTTGTGATGGCACAGAAGCTGTTCAAGCGACATTTCGGAGCGCATAACATTCCATCGGCGAGTACGATTAAGACTTGGGTGAAGCATTTCGAAGCGACTGGATCGGTGACCAGACTGATGGAGCGACGGTCGTCGAGCCAAGGTATTGTGCCCGGTGAACTGGTCTCGGTTAAGAGCTAGTGGATTGCTCCTTTTCTTTTTATACTTATTTGTACACGGTTATAGAATATACAATTGTTCATTGTTATTGTAAATAAAAGTTTAAGTGCAGTGCCACTAGGTTCCATATTAGGTCTTGTAGTTTTTAATTAATTTTTTGGTGTTTCCGATTTTGATAGCACTTTAAGGACAACACAATTTCGCAACGTCCACATCTTCGTAATATTTTTCTACCGCCACTTTCAAAATCCAATTAAACCCTCAAATGTCAACTGCTCCATCTCAGGAAATTGAAATCCTTCGCCACATACCCCCACACTCAGGCACTTCCTATATTCCGTATGTGTGTATGAATTTAATTACATCTCCTAATAGCTTCATCAGATGTCTGCACATTAGGGAGTATTCAGTCCTCAATCCTCCACTCGAATTGCATTCAATCTCTTTCACTTTCTCTTTATGTTTGTGTATCCATATGTATATCCTTCTGCCAATGGAACGCATGTGGTACCAAGTTTGTTTTGCTTTCTCTTCGACGAAAGATGCAAAGACACTTGCGAGAAAATGGAAAGATTATACAAATGCTCAAAGCTATTCTGTTGCCATTCATCTCGAAAACGTTGCATCGCCTTATAAGTTGTCCTACAATTGGTTTTAAGGGCATTCGTCCTTACACGGAAATTTGTTATGTAAACTGAGTTAGATTTTTAATACACCTGAATGGCAGCAAAAATGACAGGAAGCTTTGTCCATTACTAGAAGCTGGTGGACAGAGGGCATGTGCTCGGACGTACAGGGTAAATTTGTCGATTGCTCTCAACCTGCCGAGATGCCAGCAACGATCCCTGTTCCAATGTCCAAGTCAAGTTGACATACAGCCTCCTCCCGGCGGCCTCTGGCTAGCCTCTACAATAACCGTTTGAGAGGTATGCAGCTATCGCCCTAGGCAAGAGGGCGCTACAATACCCCGGTCGAATTGGCGGTTATGCGGCGGGCCAACAACCCGCCCATGGAAAAACGGCAAGTTATGAAAGAGCAAAATGGCTCGGATACACGGACGGATACTAGACGGAACATAGCATGAAAAAGGAACACGATTTGCGAGTATGCTTCTGGAACTTCAGAACTCTGCACACTCCTCGACCTGCTTATAAACTGGAAAGCATCCTCATTCAGTACAAGGCGGATATTACTTCGATTCAGGATAGGCAACGGTATGATAAGGAAAAAGAATTGCGACATCTATTACAGCTGTCACAAAAGATTGCACATGTTGGAGTGCGGATTTGTCATGGGAAAGCGGTTATGGTCGAAGGTCATCGACTTTAACCCTATGAGTGATCGTTTTGCTGTGATCCGCATCAAGGCAGATTTTACAACGTCAGCCTCATATGTGCATACACCCCTACCGAAGAGGCTGAAGACCTCATCAAAGAGGACTTCTATGATCTCTTGGACAACGCCTACGGAGCTTCTCCGGAGTACGATGTTAAAATCGTACTCGGGGACTTTAATACCAAAACCGGAAAGGAGAACACCTTTGGTGGAGTGATCGGAAAGGACAGCCTCCACGACACAACAACGGATAAAACAAGCGAATCCACCCAGCAACCTGGCGTTCTCCGGATGGTTGAACCGCCAACAAAATCGACCATGTACGCATTGACGGAAGACACTCGCCAAACATCTTGGATATATAAACACTCAGGGGAGCAAACAAACAGCAAAATTCAGAGCTCGACTGTCCAATGTCAGAAAGCTGCAACAGCCCACCATTAGGAGGTTCGACATTGGACGCCTGAGCACACCGAAAGTTACCAGAATCCGCAAGGAACAAGGGAGCAAAAGGCTTTCCGGTATGACTACGTCGAGCACAAACGTCAATAATATGTGGCTGCCTTGCCGCTCAGCCATTCACGAAGTAGCCGAGAACAATTTAGGCCACCTACCACCCCCGACAATAAACCCGTGGCATGATGGCGAGTCTGGAGTACAATGGACCAGTGATTGCGTCTGAGTGCTCCAGCGGATAGCAGAAGCCTTTAAGAAAAAAAAAAAAAAAAAAGAAAGAAATTATGGCGAGTGTGAGCAGAAAAAGGCAGCAACCGACGAGGTGTATCAAAAGACGCTTTAGAGGAAAACCAGGGCAGCGCAAGAAGAGTACCGAGCCAGAAGAAGGGAGGAGAAAAAACTACTGCGACAAAAGGAAAGAATCTTCGCAGCCTCCCAGCTCAAGGATATCGAGGAGTCTAGGGACAAGCATAAAATACGGGCCTTTTATAAGAAGGCTAGAAGCCTTGCAGAAGGCTTCAAAAAAGGCACCCAGGCTCTTCGAAATTTCAAGGGTAATCTTGCCAGCGACCCGCAGGGAATAGTTTATGTACGAGTGCTTCAGCAGCATTTCCAGGAGCTACTGAGGAAATTCCAACTCCACCTGCTGAAATAGTCCTCCCATCCAGCATCGAAGAATTCGGCACAGCTACTCAAAAGCTGAGGAACCACAAGGCCGCAAGCTCTGAACATTCCGGGAGGAAAAGCGCTGTCGTGTGACTTCTTCAGTTTGGTGCTGGAGCAGATGGTGCGACGGTAAGGCGTCAACTTCCAGTCAATATACAAGTATTTCCAGCTGCTAGGATACGCGGATGATGTTGACATCATCGCGCGGTTTCAGCGTGACGTTGTAGAAGCTTTCACGGCGATTGAATAACAAGCAAAAACCGATCTGTCGCTCACCACCTGGGACATAATATAACAATTGATAGCTGTAATTTCGAGGTGGTTAAGGAGTTTGTTTACGTCGGGGCAAAAGTAGACTCCACAAATGACACCACAGTGGAGAACCGGTTTACCCAAACAACTTGGGTCAACACCCCTCACTCGAAGAACCAAAGTCCTGCTTTCCAAAACGATTATACTGCCAGTCTTACTGTACGAAGCCGAATGCTGGACGATAAGCAGGGCGGCGGAGCTGATTTTGGGTTCTTTCGAAAGAAAAATTCTCCGTCAGGTATTTGGTCCTGTCTGTGAGGAAGGGGAATGGAGGAGAAGATATAACCGCGAACTCTACGAGTTGTTCAAAAATGTGGACATAGTCCGGAAGGAAAAGATCCGTCGACTACGTTGAATCTGCCACATCGAGCGCATGAACACCAACGCCCCAGCTAAGAGGGTCTTCAACTCCGGGCATCCTGGTTCGGGAAGAAGAGGAAGACCGGACCTCCGGTATAGAGACCAAGTCGCGGGTCTTGTATAGAGTCAATTTTGTCGATCAGGAAGAGGCACTATTACCCAATTGCTTCCTGAACCCTATTGGATATTCTTCTTCTTTGGTGGCGGTACAGCCCATGAAGGACCAGGGCCAAGCTTCTCCCAATCACCCATGTTGTGTGTGATTTATTTTTCACACAGGTGAATGGGATCTTCAGTTTAATGCCGATTCCGAACAGCGTGAGTTGAGAAGCTTTTTCATGGCAAGTATACTACGGGGGGCTTCGCCAGTACCCCGCCGAGAAGGGACACCGCGAAATAAACATTCGATGGCTTTGGTGTTATCGGGATCCAAATTCGCTCATCGTGCGTCAGAGTCCAAAACACTAACCACTGCGCCACGGCGATATTGCATATGGATATATAGTTTTGCCCTCTTTTACTTCCAAAACATTTTTCGCCGCCTCCGCCTTAATAGCCTTAATACTCGTAAACGCCTCACTGATATCACGCTGTGTTCTTCCGATTATGTCAATGTCGCCCGTGTATGCGAGGAGTTGTGAGGATTTGAAATATGTTGTGCCTCTTGTGTTGGCCAGGGACTTTTGCGCAATAATTTCTAATACAGCGCATCGCCGTGCTTAAATCCTTCAAAACTATCGGTCAGGTCTTCACTGATTCCGACGGAGCAGCGAGCATTTTCCAAGGTCACCCTGCATAGTTTGACGAGCTTAGTAGGAATGTCAAAGGTACGCTGGTGAGTGTCGACTTGAAATTCATGGGTTTTTTCCGGGATCTGCCGTAGTGTGAAGATTTGGCCGATAGTTGACTTCCCTGGCCTGAAGCCACAGTAGTAAGAACCTATCAGCTTATTTACAAAAGGCTTCAGGCGTCTACACAAAACAGCAGAGAAGATTTTGTAGGCGATGTTAAGGGGACTTATTCCTCTATAGTCGGCGCAGTCAGAGGCTCGGGCAAACGATACCGAGACTCCATTCCTCGGGCATGCTTTCCTCTGGCCATATCTTACAGATGACTAGTGCATGCTCCTAATTAGGTGTTCTCCAGCTGCTTTGAAGAGCTCAGCAGACAGTCCGTCTGGCTCAGCAGTTTGTTCGACTTAAGTTTCGATATGACGATCTTAACTCCGTCGATTTTCTGCGATGGTCGTCCTTAAAAAATGGATCGTTCTGCCTGACAGCGGTATATTGACTAACATTGCCGTTATACAGTCTGCAGAAGTGGTTTTTCCATATTCTCAGCATCGACTGCGATTCTACATACTACTAGGTGTCCGTTCTCGTCCCACAGTTTTCCGTTCCGCTTTATAACCTAGGTATGTTCGCTCTATCTGTTGAGAAAAGTTTTGAACGTCATGCATGCAGTAACAGCTCTCCAAGTCCTCAATCGCGGGCTTCTCGTGCTCTTTGTTCCTTTTCTTGAGAAGCTTATGCTCCTCCCTTCTTTTAACTCATAGATCTCACGAGCTCTTGTTCTTCTATGCAGCGAGGTTCTTCCTTCGCTGCATAGAATCCGCCTGCACTCGTCATCGAACCAGGTGTCTCTTCATGGTTGAGCCTTGATGCCCAAAACTTCAGAAGCAGTGCTTTTCAGAGCTTGTTTGCAAAGGTTCCACTGTTATTCTATTGGCTGTGTAAAGGGTTGAGGTGTATGAGAAATCTTAAGGGAGATGCGATCGGCAAAAGCACGACTGATCTCTGATAACAGTAGCTTTCCGACGATATAATTTTGTATTCTTACTCCAATCCCTGCGTTCTTGGCATCTTGGCTACTACAAAATAGAGGTCCAGGTCGATGTTAGCTCCTTGGAAAGTTGGAACATCAATAATAGTGGAGGAGTGTCTGACGTCGATCGCGATGTGATCAATCTGGTTAGTATTTGATTGATCTAGCGACCGCCATATACCTATGGGTAGCGCGTATTGGCTAGAAGGAGACTTCGCCCTGTAGCAAGATCAATCAGCCTGTGTCAGCTATCGGATGTGGTGTTGTGTAGGCAGCTTAGCATTGAAGTCTCCTAGTACAATTTTGATGTCATAGCTGGGACATTGGGCATACGTTCTGTCTAGGAGATCGTAGAACTCATCTTTGGGGGCGTGGACACAGATCAGGCTGGTGTTAGAAAATGTAGCCTTGATACGGATGGTTATGAGGCGTAGGTTCACTTGCCGAAGGTTTAGGGCTTTTTGCCCTAGTCCACCTCGAACACCAAATCCGAACAATCGTTGTCCTCGCTCCCTATAGCAGTCGCCGTAGTAGATATCGCGGTTTTTCATCCGCTTTTTACCCGTTCCATTCCATCGCATTTCCTGGACGGCAGTTAAATCCGCTTTATAGCGGTCAAAAGAATAGGTTTTCCATTGCTCTGATTTGGATCCAATTGGGTGTTCAACATTATTAGGAAAAAAGAAAAGGAAATTAAAAAAAATTGTTCCATTGGCCGTAAGTATTGTGCTCATGTTCCTAATAAATAGCCAAAATATATGCGTTTTCGAATTTTCAATATTGAACGCTAATTTGAGCGAATAGGATGTTCAACTTTGTATGAAAAAGTGTCCATCATTGTTTGACATGTTCAGATCGAGAACAAAATTAGGAGATAGGTGGGAGTTGCACTATGGTCAACAATTGGCATTGAGATATCTTGACATTCATTCCAAAACCACAACAGCCCAAGAAGCGTCGCCGTCTCTATATCGGTTTAATAACATCAAGAAGCCAGTTGTTAGGCATGCCATTCAACTGTTCAATGCCAATATCTGTCCGAATGGATTTTTCATTCTCCTCCCGACCTTGGACTAAAAATAATTTGAAAGTCGAAACGAAATCTCTTTTCGAGACAGTTTGATTCAATCTCTATTCCATCACGCTAGAATCTTCTTAATATAGTCGTCCTTCCATTTTCTGTTGACACAAATTGATCTAAAACCCGAATCATTGTCCATTCGATATAGGATAGGAGATGTGGAACCATGTTTGATATGCCTTGTACATGTATAGGAATATGCTTGCATGAGGGATCCGGAGGCAACAGGATGTTTATATCGCTACACCCGGTAGGTACCGGAAATGTACAATTGCAAAGGATTTTTGCAACTTCTAATTTGTCTTCTTCCAGTGACCGAACTAAGGATGTGGCAGGAATCTCTAGGTGCACCACCATCGCCTGCAGATACAGCAATTACAAGTGCATGGATTCATGGATACGGTACATGGACACATGAATGCATAGATGTGCTGTGTAACGTTTAATCCGAACCGCACATTGGTAGATACACATTGAACAACGTGCAATGAATTTTCAAAATTCTTCCTTTCGGCATTTCGTTGCACGAAGAAGTCGAAGGAGTGAACGGAGTAATGCCAGGATAGGAATGGAGAATGGTCGTGTGCATACGTGATGATTGTGGCATAAAACCATTGTAGTTGTGCAACAAGGATAATAGTCCGGTTCAAACCGGACGTTCTTAGAACCAACAAAATGGTCCCCACCGAAAGGACATGCAAAAAGTATCTAGAAAGAAATATCTAGGGTATTGCATACCACAGTAAACGGATTATTCGAACGTGGCCTGTCGTTTTTTTTTTTTTTTGTTTTTTGGTTTTCATTTCAGGTAAAATGCAAATGAAACATCGAAACACATCCCAGTCCACATCCGAAGTCAGAAGCCGGCTGTAAGCTAAACTGACTGCCCGGCTAGTGGCCTGAGAGTGGCATGCGGGCTGCTAAATAGAAGTAAGGGACGAGCTATGGAGGTGACCATTGTCTGTATTCGAACCTGGTAGGGCCGGCATCGTTGAGCATCCGGTTTATGAGCAGCACGGCAGGATGGAGTTCATTTTATCTTTTTCTGTTTTGTTTTTTTGAATTTTTACATTGTCTTTTCGGTATAAGAGAATGTTGTTTGGGAGCTTTAGTCCGACGAAGGCTTTGCGGAATTTGGTTTGCCGCTTGGTTATGAAGTTGACGAATGAGCAATGAACGGCAGCCAGGCCAACAGATTTATTTATTTACAAGCTACTATGCTTAAACAATCTAAACTTAAATATTAGTTACTTAATCTACGAGAGAATAGGGTGAAGTGGCGTGTGGGTATTGGTTCGTTGTAGCCATAGTTAGTGCGATGAGGGAGGAGTCTGAAAAGTGGAGTAAATCTTAGGCGACGAGGGTTAGGTTAACGTGGTTGGCATAAGCCACACGTAGGCCGAAGTCGGCCCATTGTGATACCACATGGATCATATTACCCTAATCCGCTATCTGAGGACCTGGTCTGGTAGCTCACTTAGATTGTCAAAAAAGGGCGTGCCGAGGTAGATCCTCCTGCGATTCGCAAAAGAGGGGCATGAGCAGAGGAGGTGATGTATTGAGTTCTCTTTCTCCTCGTCCATGCAGCCGCGACAGAAATCATTGGAGAGTAGCCCTGGCTTGGCGGCGTGTTTTCCAATGATGCAGTGACCTGTAATGACACCCACTAGAGTACTTAAGGTTGCCCTTTTGGTTGCCACTAGGTCCCTGGTTCGTCCTAGGTTTAACTTAGGCCAGATTTGTTCAGTGATAAAGCCGACATGGTCGCCTTGGAGGTTGGTCGCCTCTATGGTGCGAAGTTTTATCATGTGCTTTACCGTCCTTTCTGGTGTTTCTTGGTACCCGAAGGTAGGAAGACTTAGTGTGCTTGACCCTAACCTTGCGAGTTCGTCGGCCGCGCAGTTTCCTGGAATATCCCTATGCCCGGGAACCCACAATACCTTAATGTCGAACTGTTCAGCCATCTAGTCTAGGGATAGGCGACAGTTTAGGGTCTTTGATTTGTGGGTTACCGCGGCCAGGGATTTTATCGCAGATTGGCTGCCCGTGCAAATGATAATATCCTTAGCGGATATAACATTGATCCTGAGCCATGCAAGGGCCTCCGTTATTGCTGTTATTTCTGCCTGATACACACTGCAGTAATTTGGGAGTCTGAAAGATATGTTGAGATTAAGTGGAGAAGACTCCACTACCTACACCCGACTCCATCTTAGAGCCATCGGTATAGAGGGAAAGGGAGTCCTTTGATATGACTTTCCCTTTAGCCCATTCCTCCCTGGATGGAAAGACAACCGTCCATGGGTACTTTGAAGTATTTTAGAATGGTGGTATAGCCTTTTTGTGATGTGGGCCATTTTCTTATGCTCCTCATCCTTAGGGCCGCGCAGGCAGCAACTTGCTTGCTGAAAAGGTCAAATGGTGGAAGATGTAATACAATACTCAGGGCCTCCGTGGGGGTTGTTCTGATCGCTCCGCTTATGTATAAGCTGGCCGATCTTTGTACTTTCCTCAGAAGGTTTCGATTGGCTACCTTGTCCACAGCAGTCAGTGGACACAGCAGCCAGTGCTTAATGCTTGGTTGGAGACCCCACTTCTTGCCCACCACTTTCTTGCAGCTGTAGAGGGGAGGGTAATAGTTGCTTTCTTGACGCGATCAAGAATGTTGGGTTTCCAATTCATCCTCCTGTCAAGGACTAGGCCTAGATATTTAGCCTGATCTTTGATTCCACCCAGCCTCGGTGGGTTGAGGGGCGGAATTTTATATTTTTGGCAGTAAACAGTACTAGGTCGGTCTTCTTAGGGTCTACCCCATTTCCACAGTACTGCGTCCAGGTTTCTACTGTATGTAATGCACTCTGCATAAGGTCGCATAGAGTGCTGGGCTATTTTCCTGTGGCGGCAATAGCAATGTCATCTGAATAGGTGGTAACAGCGTACCCTTTCTGTTCAAGCAACAGCAGTAGTTCGTTGACCACCACGTTCCAGAGGGGAGCGCAGAGTACCCTACCCTGTGGTGTAACTCTGCTGACCATTCTAGTTGAGACGGCACCAGTGAAGTTGGCTTTGACGACTCTTTGCGTTAGCAGTTGTCGTACCAGTCTTATCATTGATCCCGTAGCACCCAGATCAGGCAACGCTTTGGTGACGGCCCGTGGTTCAACATTGTTAAAGTATATTCCTTACATTCCAGTGACCTTTCTATTTTGCTGACCAGTGAGTGGAGTGCTGTTTCCACCGATTTGCCTTTGTTGTAAACATGTTGGTTATTCGACAGCCTTCCTGAGATACAGCTGTGGCGTATCTGTGCGTCTAAAATCTTCTTTAGAGTTTTTAAAAGAAAGGAAGTAAGACTGATAGGCCCCAAGTCATTTGCATACGTGTGTGAGCTTTTGCCTGCCTTGGGTATGAAAATGACTTTGGTTACCTTCCACTTGCTGGGGATATAGGACACGGAGAGGCAACTCTTGAATATTACCACAAGCCAGGGAAGGATGAGATCTGCTACAATGTTGTTGTTGACCAGGTTGGGAGCACTTACCGAGTCACTACTGCCCGGAAAGTGTGCGTTCAGAGAAGGTTCCAGATCTTCCGTTCCGGAGGTCGTCCAGGAACCATCATTCCGCATTAGGTGGCTTGGGTTGTACGGGGCCGAAGCCAGAATCTTTCTCATTCTTGAAACTTCGGAGACCGCCTTGATATTTTCGCAGTAGTACCTCCAAGATTTCCTTTTGGCGTTCCTTTTGGCTTTAAGTGCCTCCTTGTAGAGGTCCCAATCCTCTTGCAAGGGGATAGCTTTTTGCTTTGTTAAAGAGCTGTCTGCTCTCTTTTCTAAGGGAGACTATTTCTTTATTCCTTATTTGGGTTTGCCTCTGGGGGTGCTAACCGCACAAGATTTAGACAGTGCTCTGTTAAGGGTTTCTGTCAGCTCATTTACTAAGCTGTCTAAATCCGCAGAGTTGTGCGGATAGGTAGAGTGTCTTGTCCCAAGGTAGGGTTCAACATAGGTTCTTTATTTTTGCCAGTCAGTTTTCCTGTAGTTCCTGAAGGGAGCTGGCGCACTGATGTGGCTGACTATGCTGAATTGAATATAGCGATGACCAGAGAGGGAGTGCTCTTTTAGAACTTTCCATTCCCTGACTTTGTCGACAATGTCCTCCGATGCAAAGATTACATCCAGAACTTCCTGTCTGTTTTTGGTGATGAAAGTTAGTTCACAGCCGTTATTACTAACGGTGGGGTTGGTATGTAATAAATAATTAAACAAAGACTCACCTCGCTCGTTGATGTATCATACCCTATAATAAGTCCAGCATTTGCTTGCTCAGCGTCCTTGACCATATTCACCAAGTTGGCCGGAGGGGGAGGACTTGGGTGGTCGTGGGCTAAATAGGCCGAGGCAATCCAGAGTTTGAAGGAGTTGCCCTCGACACTAACAGCCCTGATATTCCGGTCACTGTAGGATGAGAGTAGAAGGATTTTTATGTGTGTTTTAGTTAGAATAAAAGCTCTTGGCTTACCTGCATCGCGCACGTAGGTGCGATGTTCCGAGTCCACGTACCATGTTGTTCACTATTCATGGTTCCTGGATCAGAACTACGCCTGTCCGCTTTTGGTGATGCGGAGCATTAGGGCGGCCGAGGTCGTAATAGAGTGGTGGAGATTAATCTGCAGAATCCGCAGCATGTTGGCCCAAGTCTTTTATCTCCACCGCTGTGACTTTGGCAGACTCTTCATCAGATTCCAGATCGAAGTCTGACATAGTTTCTCCAAGGTCTACCTCGGGAAGGTCCAGGTCGGACAGTAGATTACTGTCTTCCCCGGTAATCTTATTCACTACTTTGGGGTGGGTCTCAACCTAGAGAGTCTCCTCAGTGATCATCGGCTCCAGGGTAAGGGGTTGTTCTGGGTTCGTCGAAACCATGGAGTCGGCTGATGCAGCTCCGAAGGCTCTCTTAGCTGAGTCCTCCCCGTCTTTTTTCTATATTCTGAGCCTGGCTGAGTCAAAGCCCAGAGAGATCATGTTGTTAGCCCCTGCCAGAGGTGCCAGGGAATCCTGATTGATTATGATAGTAATCAATCTTGAGGGTCCCTTAACATCCTCTAGCTTGGCTATTTTCCAGTCATTTCAAGGAGGGCAGGAGAGTCGATAATTCCAGCTATAAGCTAGTAAATGAAGAGAATGTCAGCTCCCTCACGGCGTGCTTTCAGGATTTGTAAGCCGATCAATTGTCCTGTCAGACCATGGGAGACCTCTTAAAGCAAAACACAGAAATCTGCGTTGCACAGCTTCAATTTGTGCAGAATGGCTAACGTAGTAAGGAGACGAGGCTGTCGCATATGATACCTAGGTCGCGTATGAAGGAGACATTGGGTACAGGCTCCTTAAGTAGATAGTATGTTCTAGGAGCAGAGGGGAAGCTTTTCCGAGAGAACTTAACGAACTGGCATTTACCGATGTTGAGTTCCAGGAAGCTGTTATCACACCAATTAACGAAGGCTACAAGGTCGCTTTGGAGTGCAAGCGAGTCTGCAGGAGTTGATATTCTTTTGCTGATTTTCATGTCGTCTGCGTATATTGACAAATAGGAATCTTTTACGATAAGGTCGACATCGTTAACAGCGAATACAGATATTAAAGGGCCGAGATGACTATCTTGCGGAACACCGGAAGAGGCAATGATAGGGTAACAGATAGACGATTCTCAAGGTACGATTTAAGCCATGCGATGATTTGGGGCGGGAAGGCTAAAGCCTTTAATTTCAGATAAATAAATGTATGGCTTAACTTGTCGAATGCTGTACTAAAGTCTGTAGTGATAACATCTACCTCGTTGCCTTGCTCCAGAGTTAGAAGTATTTTGAAGGCAGATTCGATAAGCTTGGTTGTGGTGGACCTACTTTTTAGGAAACCATGCTGCCAGGAGGAGAAGATGGATTTGCAGTGGAAGAACATTGAGTCATACACGACGGACTCGAAGAGCTTAGGATAGCGGACAATTTAGCAATCGGTAGTTGTAAATATCCATCTTGGGGCTCTTTTTGTGAGTGGGGAAGATGTAAGAAAGAGGTTTGAAGAGGGAAGCGATACTACCCGGAGGGAAGTCATCTCTAAGTTGGTTTTGCTCGTGGTGAACAAAGTCCTCATTAATACTAATTACGGAGAGCGATGTCTGAGAGCAGTTATTCGTGTAGCTGAAAAATACATCGTCGCGTTTATGACCGCAGTCGCTAAATGATAGGCTTTAGAAGGAGCAAAAAGGTACGCGACGATTTTGGGGTCGTCGGAGGTAGTGCTGTTCCATTTGAGAGTGGAAGGGACCCCATCCGATTTTTTCTCTTTTGAGGTTGATGAATTGGTAGAAGCGTCTAGGATCAGTAATAAGAGACGTTTGCATTCTTTGAAGATATGAGTTGTAGAGAGTGTCACAGAGCATAGAGAAGCGTTGGGAGGCTTGTTGGTACTTCGCATAAACAGAGGGAGAATTTGACGTTAAAAACTTCTTCCAAAGTTTGTTTCTCGTATTACGGAGAGTACGCAGTTCCTTGTTATATCAGGGAGGTGTTGAGAAACAAATTTTTCGAGGGACGTAAGGAACCAATTGGATTATGCAGTTAAAGAGAGCCGGGTAGAAAAATTTCAATGTGATGGCAATAGGCGTGTTTTCGCTCAAGAAGAGGCTAAAGTCTATATCGTTAAATGAATTGATAAGTGAGGCGAAGTCGGCCTTTCGGAAGTTTGGCTTAGCTTATAGAAGAACTTAAGGGATAAGGGATGATGATGATGATGATGACGATTGAGTAACAACAGAGTTGTAGGCATCAGAAGGTCTAGTCTTCCAAGATTGTTGGTGACACTGCTGATTTGAAATAGGTTAGACTCTACAAGACGGTCAGTAAAAAGAGTTTCTTCGTCAGAGGAAGCATTAATGGGGACAAGAAAACACTCGTCATCTGAAGGGGCCCATTGCAAGAATGGAAGATTGAAATCTCCAACGACGACGAAGTCATCACTTGGATCGACGTCTGAGAAAATAGAGTCTATTGTGTCAACAGCTAGCTGGTAGAATTGGGTAGGTTGGGATGGGCGGATGTAGTTAAATCTTTTAGTGGCTGGTATCTTGGCGCAGACAAGTTCAAAATGTGCAGAGTTCGAATTTGCAACAGCCGAGGCATTGAGGCGGCCGTGGATGGATTGGGGTCATTTCGGTGTTCAATGTTCCTCACCTCACACTGAAGCCCGGTCAGTAATTAAATTTAATTTACTCAGTCTCCCTGTGAGAGTACATCAGTCACAATCGCTGTAAGTAAATTTCATTCAGCGCGTCACACTTGACATTTATTTCATTCAGTTTTTCACGTTCAATTTTATTTTATTTTTTTTTTAATAAATAAATCCTGTGTATCCCTATGTCACTTTTCAATTACGATCACTGTCAAATGGAAACGAATGACGCTCACTTGAGTTGACCACCGATGCAGTGAAATTAATTTACCAAAACGAGAACGAAGTGGTTAACCGCAGGATGCACGCGGTTTTTTTTTTTTTAGATACCTATTTGGGGCTTATTAGAATCGGAACATTTGTCCAATCTATCATTCGATTTTCAAAATAATACGGGTGGATGCATGGGAGTGATGACACCGCACGCGTCTCGGTTTGTTTGATATCCCTTAGAACGAGTAGTTGTAGCGTGTTTATTTGATGATCGCGATTGAGTGGCCGAGGTAATGGATAAAAAATAAATTGAATTTCATCGATGAGATACGATTATTGTTGATGTGAGTTTAATGGGACATGTGTGGAGAAGTTGACATTTGGTGGCGCGCCATTCTGTTGTTGGTTGTGCGAAATCTCGAATTGGTTCGTGATGGTATTGTGGTGCTTGATTGAGTGGAAATTCTATAGTATTGTGGCGCGTCGAGTGGTAATTCACTTGAAAAATAATGAAACAGAAATGTTTACTGAACGATGGCACGATTTGTGACAGCACAAGTCATTTGTTTCTTTATAGTTCAGGGCAGGGCGGGATCCTATATGGAAATGCAAGGGACCTCTAGTAGGAACGTTTTACAAAGCTACAAAAAATCGTTGCTCTAGTTAGTCAGCACTTCTTCTTCTTTGGTGGCGTTACAGCCCATGAAGGACCAGAGCCAAGCTTCCCTTCAATCACCCATGTGTGCGATTCTATTTTACACACAGGTGAAAGGGACCTACAGTTTAATGCCGATTCCGAACGGCGTGAGTCGAGAAGCTTTTTCTGGGCAAGTTATACTACGGGGGTTTTGCCAGTACCCCGCCGAGGAGGGACGCCGCGAAATAAACATTCGCTCATCGTGCGTCAGAGTCCAACACACTAACTACTGCGCCACAGCGCCACTATGAAACCACTTTTCTTAATAGGTAGGTAGGACCGTAGCCTTCCCAAAAAGAAAATAAGGAGAACACACATAGGCCAGGGCGGCCTGTTGTGCAGCTACGAGGGGGTTTAGCCCCCTATTCGTGGAACCATTTTGTGCTTCTTAAGAAATTAAGAATATCAGATATCCCTACTTGCTGAACTTCGGCCAGATCGTTAAGGAAGTAAGATCCTAGGTATCCTTTCCTGATTGTGCAGAATGCCGGGCAGGCGTAGAGAAGGTGATGAATGGATTCGACCTCCTCCTCGTCCAGACAGCTGCAAAAATCATTCAGAGTTATACCTAGTTTTTGCGCGTGACTGCCAATAAGGCAGTGTCCAGTGATGACACCGATGACTTTGTGGATGTCAGTTATTTTTAGGGAGATAATACTCCTAGTCCGTTGACTGTTGAGCCAGGGCCAGATTTGTCTGGTGATGAGGCAGGTATGTCCCTGAGTCCATCTCCGGTTCGTCTCGGCCCTGGCGAGATTTATAAGATTTAATGGTTGCAAATGGTATACCCTCACAAGCCACGATTGATTGTAGCGTCGTTCCTTGTTTGGCGAGTGTGTCGGCTCTTTCGTTTCCTGGAATGTCGCTTTGTCCCGGTATCCAGATAAGTTGTATGTTGAACTGTTCGGCCATCTCGTTAAGAGATAGGCGACAGTCGAGACTAGTTTTTGATGTGTACACATAGGACTTCAACGACTTTAAGGCTGATTGGCTATCCGTGAGAATGCGGATATCCGTGGTGGATATCACGTTCCACTTCAGCCAAGACAAAGCCTCTTTGTCTGGTCAACGCTGCAGTGATTTGATAGTTTTAGAGCTTCGTTCAGCTTAAGTTTTGCAGAATACTCTACTACCCACCCCGTCTTTGGTTTTGGACCCGTCAGTATAGAAGTCTACGCAGTTTCTGCGAGGCTGAGTCTGGCGAGTCCAGTTTTGTTTCCAAGACTGTGGTGGGTTCTGTGAGGTCCAGGTTTTCTGCCATAGTTGACCTGTAATTCAGGATGGAGGAGTGGCCAGTGACATAGCTCGACCAGTTCTAGTTGGCTTTAAGTCTAATGGCCGTTTGTGTAGCAATTTGCTTACCGAAAATATCGGGTGGTGTAAGGTCGAGTATCATGTTAAGCGCACCCGTCGGGGTGGTCCTGAGGGCCCCGGTAATGCACCTACTCCCCAACCTTTGTACCTTCTCGAATTGCTTGAGGTATGTTGTCTTGTCCAGTGCTGTCCACCAGACTGTTACTCCATACATTAGTATGGGTATGACGACCGTGATGTAGAGCCATAGGGTGATCTTGGGGTTGAATCCCCATTTTTTCCCTATGGCTTTCTTGCATGTGCAGAGAGCTATAGCTGCTTTTTTAGCTCTTTCGATTGTGTTGCTCTTCCAGGTTAATTTCCTATCGAGTATAATTCCAAGGTATTTGGCATTGGAGGAATAGTTTAATCTGGTACCAAGCAAAGTTATAGGGCAGTCTTCCGGGTTTTGGTGCTTTTTGGTGAATAGCACGAGCTCCGTTTTCTGGGGATTCACCCTGAGCCTGGGCGCATAGCGACTTGCAAAGAATTGAGAATGCCGTTTGCATACGGTCATTCAGGGTGGATAGGTATTTACCTGAGATTGAAACGGCAACGTCATCAGCGTAGGCAATAACGTCCAGGCCTTCTTTCTAATAAGTTTCTATAATCTTTGATACAACTTCTTTACTCAACATCTTACCAGCTAATGAATTACGACTATGGAGAGCTTCAATTCGCGGGGGATAATTCCTGCGTTCCCGCCAGAATTGACTTCTAATGACATTACATTGTTTGACAGATATCACTCAATTTTAAGCTATAAATACAGGGTTTGCTATAAAATATAGGATGTATCACTTAATCTATAAGAGAAACAAGAGTTGTTTCGATAGACATCGCCCTTAAACGATGAACATTGGCTTTTGGCGCCTGGAAAAAGACTCTCTGTATTTGACAACCCACCTGAAGACAGGCCTTAAGGTGAACAGTTGTGCATTCCAAGCTTGGTCGGTACTGCGGGTGTAGACTTGAAGGTGTGGCTAACTTGTTGGAGTACTCATTGTGCAAAATATGACAAAAGCCTAGACCATCGACATTCCCACGGTCCTCAAGTGATTCTATTGGTTTTGAAATGCTGAATCCTGACCAGAGTGGGAGATTTTCGGGTGCATCTGATCAGATACGGGAGTTGTACTTCAGCTTGGGTCGATTTGGGTGATTTTTTTGCTGCTTGGTTTTTCAGTGTTCCATCCTTGGCAGCTCATGCACGATCCGTGACATGTGTCAAAGTCAAAATACTCACTTATTATTGCCATTTCATCATGGAGAGATCTATACTTACTTATTTATCAGACTAGCGATCCATGGAGGATCTGAGCCTGAGCTATAACTGCTTCCCATCCTTGACGGTCCCGGGCACGCTGCTTCAAGTTATCAAGACCAAGTTGTCTTGCATCCGCGAAAACTTAGTCTTTATACCGGAGGGTCGGTCTTCCTCTTCTTTTCGAACCAGGAGGCTTGGAGTCGAAGACCCTCTTAGCTGGAGCGTTGATGTCGATGCGGTCGATGTGGCCGACGGATCTTTGCCTTCCGGACTACATCCACACCTTTTTACAGCTCGTAGAGTGCGCGGTTATGTCTTCTTCTCCATTCACCTTCCTCACAGACAGGACCAAATATCCGGCGCAAAATTTTTCTTTCGAAAGAACCCAAAATCAGCTCCGCTGTCCTGCTTATCGCCCAGCTTTCGGCTCCGTACAGCAAGACTGGCAGTATGGCGTTTTGTAAAGTATGACTTTGGTCTTTCGAGTGAGGAGTTTTGACCCAAGTTGTGTGTTGCATATTTCAAACGGTTCCAAAGTCCTAGAACCGAGTTGCACGGTGCATTGCGTATTTTTTAGCGTGGCGCGACAAAACTGGATCAGTTTTCCCGGGATCCCGGATTCGGCCATCGCACTAAACAGTTTTTCACGATGAATGCTGTCGTATGCAGCTTTAAAATCAATAAAGAAATGGTGTGTATCGATTCGAAACTCGTTGGTATCTTCCAGGATTTGTCGAAGTGTGAAAATTTGGTAGCTGTCGATTCTTCTTTGGTGGCGTTACAGCCCATGAAGGACCAGAGCCAAGCTTCCCTTCAATCACCCATGTTGTGTGTGATTCTATTGTTCCCACAGGTGGAAGGGACCTACAGTTTAATGCCGATTCCGAACGACGTGAGTCGAGAAGCTTTTTCTAGGCAAGTTATACTACGGAGGGTTTTGCCAGTACCCCGCCGAGGAGGGACGTCGCGAAATAAACATTCGATGGCGTTGGTGTTATATCGGAATCCGAACTCGCTCATCGTGCGTCAGAGTCCAACACACTAACTACTGCGCCACGGCGCCTGTCGATTAGTGCGGTGCAAAATGGGTATAGACGTTTATACAATACGCTCGACAGGATCTTGTATGCGACATTGAGCAACGTTATACCCCTATAGTACTTACAAGAGGTAGGATCGCCTTTTTTATGGATGGGGAAAATAGAGCTGGTATTCCAGTCGTCGGGCATGCTTTCATCTTCCCAAATTCTGCAGATGATCTGATGCAGATTTACCAGAACAAGCCGCCTGCCTGGAAGAGCTCTGATGGCAAGCCATCTGAGCCTGCGGCCCTGTTGTTCTTCAGCTTCTGAATAGCTGCGCCGATTTTTTCGATGCTGGGTGGGAGGACTACTTCAGCAGCTGGAAATGGGATTTACACGGTCCCTACCACTCTCTCATGGTCATACTCGTTAAGCAGCTGCTGGAAATGCTGCTTTACCCTCGCAGTTTCGAGTTTCGTGTGCCTCCTACAAGGTCGTTGGCTGGGAGGCTGCGAAGATTCTTTTCTTTTGTTGCAGTCGTTTTTTCTCCTTCCTTCTTCTGGCTCGGTACTCTTCTTGCGCTGCTCTGGTTTTTCTCTGCACCGCCTTTTGATACACCTCGTGGGTTGCTGCCTTTTTCTGCTCACACTCGCCATCATACCACGGGTTTTTGTGGGGGGTGGTAGGTATCCTAGGGTGGTTTCGGCTACTTCCCGAATGGCTGAGCCGCAATGCAGCCACATATTATTAGCATTTGGGTTCGACGTAGGCATACCGTAGAGTCTTTCGCTCAGCTGCTTCCTGTATACTCTGGTAACCTCCGGTGTGCTCTGGCGCCCAATGTCGAACCTCATCCTGGTGGTCTGGTGCAGCTTTCTGAATTTGGACAGTCGAGCTTTGAATCATGCTGCTACGAGAACGTGGTCAGAGTCGACATTTGCTCCTCTGAATGATCGCACATCCAAAATGTGTGACGAGTGCCTTGCGTCAATGAGCATATGGTCGATTTGGTTGGCGGTTCGACCGTCCGGAGATCGCCAGGTTGCTGTGTGGATTCGCTTGCGAGGGAATCTTGTGCTACTTATCACCGCATTACGAGCTGTCGCAAAGTCAGCGAGTCGGAAGCCGTTATCTGTTGTTGTATCGTGGAGGCTGTGCTTTCCGATCACTCCGCCAAGGGTGTTTTCCTTTCCGATTTTGGCATTGAAGTCCCCGAGCACGATTTTTACATCGTACTCCGGACAAGCTCCGTAGGCGTTGTCCAGGAGGTCATAGAAGTCCTCCTTGATAGGGTCTTCAGCCTCGTCGGTAGGGGCGTGTGCACAGACCACCCAGACTGACCGCCCAGTCCGGCTACCCAGCCAGACCGCCCAGCCAGACCGCCCAGCCAGACCGCCCAGTCAGACCACCCAACCAGACCGCGCAGCCAGACCGCCCAGCTAGGCTAGCCAGTCCGTCCACCCAGCCAGACCACCCAGCCAGACTACCCAGTCAGACCGCCCAGTCAGTCAGCCAGCCTGGACCGCCCAGCCAGTCGAGTCAGCCTGGACCGCCCAGCCAGCCAGCCCGCCAGCCAACCAGCCAGTCTGGCCCAGTCAACTAGGCGCCGCCAACCGGGCCCAGCCAGCCAGCCAGCTAGCCAGCCAGCCAGCCAAGCAGCCAGCCAGCCAGCCAGCCAGCCAGCCAACCAGCCAGCTAGCCAGCCAGCCAACCAGCCAGCCAGTCAGCCAGCCAGCCAAGCAGCCAGCCAGCCAGCCAGCCAGCTAGCCAGCCAGCCAGCCAGCCAGCCAACCAGCCAGCCAGCCAGCCAGCCAGCCAGCCAACCAGCCAGCCAGCCAGCCAGCTAACCAGCCAGCCAGCCAACCAGCCAGCCAGCCAGCCAACCAGCCAGCTAGCCAGCCAGCCAGCCAAGCAGCCAGCCAGCCAGCCAGCCAGCCTTCTAGCCACCCAGCCAGCCAACCAACCAGCCAGCCAGCCAGCCAGCTAGCCAGCCAGCAAGCCAGCCAAACAGCCAGCCAGCCAGCCAGCCAACCAGCCAGCCAGCTAGCCAGCCAGCTAGCCAGCCAGCCAGCCAGCCAGCCAGCCAGCCAGCCGACCAGCCAGCCAGCCAGCCAACCACCCAACCAGCCAGTCAGCCAGCCAGCCAGCCAGCCAACCAGCCAGCCAGTCAGCCAGCCAGCCAACCAGCCAGCTAGCCAGCCAGCCAGCCATCTGGCCAGGCCCAGCCAAATCACGTCCGGCTGGTTAGGCGGTCCGCGATCGACTGCACTAAAATTGTTTGACGGTCGAGCTTTTATTTTTTTTTTTTACTATTTTTTGATTAATTTTTTTTCTTGTTATTTTTATTTCTTTGTTTTTTTTTTTTTTTTTTTGTATTAGATGATTCTGCTATCTGACTGGGTGGTCTGGCTGGGCGGTATAACTGGCTGGGCGATCTGGCTGTGCGGTCTGGCTGTGTGGTCTGCCTAGGTGGTCTGGCTGGATGGACGGACTGGATGGCTTGGCGGTCTGGTTGGGCGGTCTGGCTGAGCGGTCTAACTGGATGGGCTTTCTGGCTGGGTGGATGGACTGGGCGGACGGACTAGTTGGCCTGGCTGGGCGGTCGGACTGGGTGGTCTGGCTGGGTGGTCTCCCTGGGCGGTCTGACAGGGCGGTCTGGCTGGGTGGTCTGGCTGGGTGGACGGACTGGTTGGCCTGGCTGGGCGGTTTGGCTGAGCGGTTTGGCTGGGCGGTCTGGCTGCGCGGTCTGGTTGGGTGGTCTGACTGGGCGGTCTGGCTGGGCGGTCTGGCTGGGTAGCCGGACTGGGCGGTCAGTCTGGGTGGTCTGGCTGGTTGGTCTGGCTGGGTGGTCTGGCCGGGCGATCTGGTTGGGTGGTCTGGATGGGTGGTCGGACTGGGTGGTCTCCCTGGGCGGTCTAACTGGCTGGGCGATCTGGCTGGGTGGTGTGGCAGGTGGTCTGACTGGGTGGTCTGGCTAGGTGGTCTGACTGGGCGGTCTGGTTGGGTGGTCGAACTGGGCGGTCAGTCTGGGTGGTCTGGTTGGGCGGTTTGGCTGGGCGGTCTGGATGGGCGGTCTGGCTGGGTGGTGTGGCAGGTGGTCTGACTGGGTAGTCGGACTGGGTGGTCTGGCTGGGTGGTCTGGCTAGGTGGTCTGACTGGGCGGTCTGGCTGAGCGGTCTAACTGGATCAGCTTTCTGGCTGGGTGGATGGACTGGGCGGACGGACTAGTTGGCCTGGCTGGGCGGTCGGACTGGGTGGTCTGGCTGGGTGGTCTCCCTGGGCGGTCTCACAGGGCGGTCTAGCTGGGTGGTCTGGCTGGGTGGACGGACTGGTTGGCCTGGCTGGGCGGTTTGGCTGAGCGGTCTGGCTGGGCGGTCTGGCTGGGCGGTCTGGTTGGGTGGTCGGACTGGGCGGTCAGTCTGGGTGGTCTGGTTGGGCGGTTTGGCTGGGCGGTCTGGCTGGGCGGTCTGGCTGGGTGGCCGGACTGGGCGGTCAGTCTGGGTGGTCTGGCTGGTTGGTCTGGCTGGGTGGTCTGGCCGGGCGATCTGGTTGGGTGGTCTGGCTGGGTGGTCGGACTGGGTGGTCTCCCTGGGCGGTCTAACTGGCTGGGCGATCTGGCTAGGTGGTGTGGCAGGTGGTCTGACTGGGTGGTCTGGCTAGGTGGTCTGACTGGGCGGTCTGGCTGGCCGGCCTGCGTTTCATTTAATGCTCTTAGATGCTAGTAATTCATTTATTTAAAGTTGTTAACTAGTAATATAATATACTATGCTACGAAAGGGACTTCGTTCCACCAGAGCGTTCCACGACACTCACGCATTTCTCACGTTTCTGCTATTTGCTGCAGTACTCAGAATTCCTTCCAGGGAAGAATGGACGGAGAAAGAACTGGCAATATATACCCAGGAATCCAAAATGGATGCCGGTACAGGAGCCGTGGTCTATTTCGAATCTGGTGTAGCAAATCACTCCTATAGACTGATGAAGGCTGAACCGTTTTCCAAGCTAAGGTCTTCGCAATTAAACGGGCTACGGACCTGATTTTTGGAGAAAACTTCTCAGGTAAAAGCGCCAACATCTATGTTGACGGGGAGGCTCTGCAGGCAACATGGATAAGATCCAAGCCCGTAATCCACAGAAGAAGGGAGTCATCGGGTGATTGAGAGAAGCTCGGCTCAGGTCCTTCATGGACTGTAACGCCAACATACATACGTACAAATAAATTTCACACAAAAATAGTGTCAATGTTTCTTAATACGATGGCGATTTTCATCAATATTATTTGACAAAAAAAGCATAAATATTACTTGTCAAGTAACAAGTAGGGCGCTTTAGGCCAGATTTGTTTAGTGTTAAGACCGATGTTACTTTCGTTTCATTGAAGGTTGGTAGTTTCTATGGTTCGAAGTTTTATCATGTGCTTTACCGAGCTTATTGATATTGTCTTCCTGAGGGTTGGAAGACTGAATGTGCCTGACCCTAACCTAGTTTGGTATCGAACTGTTCAGACATCTCGTCTAGGGAAAGGCGGTAGTTGAGCGATGTCTTTGATTCGTGGGTTACCGGTGCAAGGGATTTTATCGCAGATTGACTATCCGTGCAAATGATAATATCCTCTACGGATATTACATTGATACTAAGTCATGCAAGCGTCTCCATTGTCGCTCTAATTGGGCTGTTATTGATGAAAATGGGTTGTTCAATCCATTTTTAATAAACTTAGCTATCAGCTATCTTGCTGTTATTTTCCTTTCGTTGGCAACACTTTCTGGCGCGAAATTCAAATACTGCCTTTATATTGGGACAAGCTTTCGCTGCTTCCGTCGCTGGAAATGAGATTAAGAAGTTGCAAATGATTTCAAGCTTGTCAGTTTTTCGTCATATTTTTTAAAGCGAATACCACGCTGTATGCTTGTTAAGAAAGTATTCCTACGAATCCAGGAATCGGTATAGCCCACAGAAACCACTAAATTATAATATCCATCAGCCCTCCGACCAGGACCAGCATCGCCATCAAGATACCAAACCCAATTTACCTTGAAACGGAAACAAAGCAAACTTTCGAAAGTTGCCAGATATCCGATTATCTACTAATCGTATGTCGTCCCTATTATCGGCTGAATAGAGCCGAATGCCACCACCAACTTCTCCATCGTACGATGATAAACAACGGAAGTCCGCAGAGCGACATAAAGTCGTTTAAGCGGGCATGAAACTACGCGAAGCTGGAAATTGCCCAGATCTTATCGCTTCCAAGGCAAGTCTTAGCGAAAAAATACTTAAATTGGTGGTGGTGACGCTATCAATCTTATGTTCCCTGTGACACCCTGTGTGTCTGTAATTATTCATTTGAAAGTTCAGACGTTTCGCCCAATGGTAATGCATTCATTTCTGGTCATGGAAAACGACCAACAAGTATATGTATGTACATGTACGTGGATACATGGACATGGTTCTGTGTTATCCTTGAATTAATTTATTTAAGCGGAACGGAAGAAAGTTTTCCCTTTGCTTTTGTGTATGTGTTGAAGAGATCAGCATTGGTATCGAGGAGAACAGCAAAAAGGACACAACAGATGGAAATGGCAAGATATAGATGCGGACAAGCAGCGAAGCGAGAAGGTCTCGTAGGTTTGTCACAAAGAATATTGCTGATGTTGGAACTAATTGAATTGGAAAACGTTAAGACGAACCGAACGCCGAATAGGAGCTGATACGGAAGAAGATAAAGTTAAATGCCTGGACTGGGTGAAGTTGGTTTTGGGTAAAGTTCTTCGTTTGCACACACATTTTAGTTTGGGTAACTCGATTGGTTAGTTGAGTTGGAAATTTTAAGGACCTCCATTTGGATCTGAAAATTGGCATTAGGAGAGTGCTAATGGGTGTGTTTGTGGGGGTTTTCTTGAGAATGACATTTCGAATTAGGGGCAGATGCTGTTGGGAATGAAGTGAGCACGGCTTGTTGCCTTGCTTTACTGGTGTGTCTCAGGGGACAGGATATCCGTGGATAAGGACGTTATATTGACTTCATATTGACTTGCTGCGAGGTTTTGGGTCGCAGTGTGGGTATGAGGACGAGTGAGTTTAGGCCACTTAGATAAGCAACAAAGATGAAATGAAAGGAAATGTGTAACTGCCAGAGAAGTAAATTTTTTCATACGAAGTTGAACGCTCTACTAGAGAATGTTGAGGTACGCACTCGCAAAATTGTATTCTCTCAACATTGTGTTATTTAAGCGTTTGGTTTTTGATTGTCATAGAAAGTATAGGACAGTTGCAAAAGCTTATAAAATTGTTATCTGAGTTGATAAAACAAAATATGCCATTTGGTGTTAAAACGTTATTTTGTATAATTGTTGACTCGGTTAACTCGGTTCTAAATAACCTACCCAGAAGGGAAAAAATGGTCCCGACAAGCGCCACCCCGCAGGGACCTTGGGACTTTTACACAGACGGGTCAAAAACACACGATTCCCGCACCTCAATATTGACTAAGGAACCTGGCGATCACCTGATCAGTCTACCACCAATCAGATTGACCACGTTGCGATCGACGCTAGACACTCCTTCAGCATACTAGATGTACGAACCTTCCGAGGTGCCAACATCGACTCGGATCACTACCTTGTTGTAGCCAAGGTACGAATGAAGATATCAGGGATGCAACGAAGTCGAGCGGGACAACGAAAATTTAACGCCGGAAAGCTACATAGCAGCAGACCGCTAGGCCCTTTGCCGATCGAGTTTCCCTCAACCTCTCGCAAACTCCAATGACACGGGAGCAACCGGGTTTCAAGCCACCCTCAGCTAGAAATCCCTAGTTTGATGAACAATGCGGGCAAGCCCATGTAGCAATGCAAAACGCCTACAAGGCCATGCTACATAGAAGGACGAGAGCCGCTCGTGAACATTACGAGCAGAAACGGAGAGAGGAACACGCGCTTTGAAGGAAGAAAAAAAGAGAACATGAAAAGCGTGAGATCGAGGAGATGGAGAGATGCTATCACAGGAATGGGCTATACGGCCATAGCGAAAGCCTGTAGGGATGAAGACGGGCAGCTAGTAGTAGAGTCACAGTAAATGCTGAGAATATGGAAGGAACACTTCTGTAGACTGTTTAACGGCGATGAAAGATCTAAAAAGAATGATCCATTCGCAACGGACGAAGAGTTAAGAGAATTCCGTCCACCCGGCCTAGATGGAATTAAGTTGGTAATTTCAAAGCACAAGACTAATAAAGCCGCGGGCGCAGACGACCTGTCTGCCGAGCTAGTTAAAGCGACTGGAGATGATCTGGTAGGGCGCATGCACCAGCTCATCTGTAAAATATAGTCGTAGGAAAGCATGTCCGACGAATGGAATCTCAGCATCGTTTGCCCAGTCCACAAGAAAGGAGATCCCTACAATTGCGCCAACTACAGGGGAATAAGTCTCCTTAACATCGCATACAAGATCTTCTCTGTCGTACTGTGCGAACGCCTGAAACCCTTTGTGGATAATCTGATAAGTTATTATCAGTGTGGTTTCAGGCCAGGTAAGTCCACTAAAGACCAGAAATTCACACTGCGGCAGATCTTGGAGAAGACCCAGGAATACTTAATCGACACCCATCACCTTTTCGTCGATTTCAAAGCCGCGTATGATAGTGTGCATAGAGACAAGCTGTACGGAGCCATGTCTAGTTTAAACATCCTGCCACACTCGTCAGTTTGTGCAGGATGGCAATGGAGAATTCCCGCTGATCCATTAAGACCGGTAGCGAATTTACAGAGACCTTGATGTTAAAAAAGGATTTAGACGAGGTGGTGCAGTGTCATATAATTTCTTTAACATCGTGCTTGAAAATATCATACGAGACTCATTGGCCAACACAGAAGGTACGATCTATTTCAAGTCTGCGCAACTGCCTGCGTACGCGGATGATTGACGTAATCGGACGGACACAGCGGGATGTCAATGCACCGATCGAAAGCATTGACGCAGAAGCGGCTTAAATTGGTCTTTCGGTTAACGAGGGTAAAACGAAATATATGCTGTCAACCAAAAAAGACGCGCAACACCCACATCTCGGACATAACGTCACAATTGGTAGCTACAGATTCGAAGTAGTCAAGGACTTCGCATACCTTGGCTCACTACTGATCAGCGACAACAACGATCAGGACAACGAACAACGAGAGGAAATTGAAAAGTAGAGCCCCCTCTCGAAAGACCAAAGTTGCGCTGTACAAAACCTTAATCCTCCCGGTCCTCCACTATGGCGCAGAGGCCTGGACTTTAACGAAAGCGGATTAGGAGGCTCTTGGTCGTTTCGAGAGGAAAATTCTGCGTTCAATCTATGGTCGCATTTGTATAAACAGGGACTGAAGGAGAAGATACAACGACGAACTTTACGGGCTGAACAGCGACATCAGCCTAGCACCACGTCTACGGAAATTGATAGTAGAACAAAAGGATAACACAGCTCCGGCCCGAGGAGTCTTCGAGTCCAATCCCGATCGACTATGCAGCAGAAGTCGACTGAATCTAAGGTGTCGCACACAGGTGGAATGGGATCTTAAACAACTTAGAGTGTGTCGCTGGCAAAACTGAGAGAAACAGCTGGCAAAAGACCGTGCCAACTAGAGAAGTTTGTTGCTTGAGGCCCAGGTTCACATCGAACTGTAATGCCACCTATGTAAGTAAGTAGGTCAAGTCATACGATCTAAATAGCTAACCGATTCACTATGCCTTGAATTGGCTTTACAGTAGGTCGATTATGACGACCGTAAAATGGTCGAAGTGCATGCAAAACATTTATCACAGAGCACGAGTTTTGATAATAAATTTAAATGATTTGTAAGCACTATTCAGATGTGGGTTTTTTTCACAATAGAATGGCAGAACTCAGTCAATACGACTAACTTTAGCACCTGTCGCATATTATACGCAAATTGTTAAAAATCGGTCACTGAAAAACCAAGCAGCTAAAAAATCACCCATTACAAAACTTTTTAGAAATGTGAAAAACCAGGTTCCAGAGTCCACCAATGACTCAAAGATTTTTGATATTTTTATTCGTACATCTGTTTCGCTGTGATGGCAAAGAACGATGACGAATGAGAGAAAGGTGCCACTTGGTCCTTAGCACAAGGAACGGCTCAGAATTAAGCCTGTTTAAAGAAGGCCGCCCATGTGAAGGTAAAAACATGATATCATCAGTAAACGTGATATTTTCAATAAGAAAAGGTGTCAAGGATCAAATCGAGTATGAAAAACTCTGACATCTTTTATGGCATTTTTCAGGACCGCTGCGAAGAATTGTATGGTTTCCACCTTTAATCCAGCTAAAGGCCAACCCTTACCGCTAATCACTCCATTCCTGATTATGTTGATCCTTCCTCGCGTAAAGACAGAACAAAAAAGGAAGCTCATTTGACATGCAAAGGACAACAGGGCAAAAATGAATTATGAAATCCTTGACGTTTGCAGTTTTTTCTCGTCACCTCAACGCTGAGCTGAGTCTTGTTTCATTTTTCAACGAACTAAGTCTGCTCGTTGCCCGCCACTGACAGTGAATTGCACTGTATCTAAAAAATAAAAAATTGACTGTCCGCTTCATAGTCTATGTGTCGCACTACGCAACAGGAATACAATTAATTTTTGCAAGGACTGCTTCCACGGTGCAACTTTGAATTTAGCGGTTGGCTGCAACTCTTATAAGATTATGGTAACGTTGCTGCTGTGGTACAACTATTACTTTGCATCAGCACAATATCCACTGGGAAGCAGCGAGCTGAAAACAAACGAAAAGAGAAAAGTCCGGAAGTTCCTAAGGACGAAAGCACGAGGACCAAAAAAAAAAACAACAGACAACGAGATAAAAACCTCATGTTTGTGCCGCCAACTTCCTCTGCTGATGTTAATTTTTCATTTTATTTGCTTACTAAGTGTGCACCTTATTCACGAGCAACACTGCCACTGGACGCGGGCACACTCGTGCATCATAAGGTTTTTCCGGACAGCAGAAAAGGGAAGGATCCCGGCTATCGCTTCGATTCTATTTTTGTTTTTTTGGGTCCGAGTCCTTAGCATTTTCAATTCACATGAAGACAATTGTGCACAATTTGCAGGATGCGGATGCAGGACACGATTGTGATGGTTGTTGTTGTGCTGCAACTGTCACTACCGCTGCAGTTGCTGCCGTTGTGTATGAAGTGGATTGCGCGAGGACTCCCCATGTCTCCATTATCCTAAAGCGCCAACATTTATTCCATTTTTTTATTGCTGACTCTCATCGTCCCGGGATGTGGAGGAAGAATGGTGTTCAGTTGTTTGTTTGGTGATTTTTTCTGTATTTTTGGTTTTTTTGTTCAGCTACAGGTGTGAAGGAGCAGTCACAGGACGGGAAGTCCTTCCACTTTGTTGTCTGCCATTTTCTCGCATTGGAATTTACACGCGCCCACTATTGGTTTAATGTGGGCCAAACTGCGTAGTTGGCTCTGAGCCTCAAGCTAGTTGGTTTGGTTTAAAAAAAAAGATTTAAATTTGAGATATTCACGGATACACACAGAATACAATCCAAGGACAATGGTCAAAATCAATTATTCCGTCCCAAATTGAATTCTCTCTTTTGTGGGCGTAAATCGAACTATCGATAATGTCGGCCTGGGGCTGCGGGTCAGGGATGAGGATCTGTTGCTGGACGAGTGGGTCTTAGAGTGGATGATCCGGTTGTGTGATATTTGTTGATTGTTCGCTTTGCTCTACATTTTGTGCTCTTGCGAGCTTTAAGGACGAAAATCGATAACGGTGCATTGGGTGACATGTTGGAAAAGCATTTAGTCAGGGTAAGGTGGTTTTCATGAACTACAAGCACCGAGCCAGTGATACCAATTCATCTAATTTCATAACATCCGAAATAAGGGGAATATCTATGCAAAATGGCGAATTTGCTAAAGGAACTACTAAGGCATGACCAGAGTGTTAGGGGTGATTTTCTTGCTGTTTGGTTTTTCTGTGTTCTTCATTTATTAGTCCGTACATGATTCGCGGCATGGATCAAAGTTAGGCGTACTCAGTCGATATTGCCATTTTATAATCAATAGAGACCTATACTCAAACAACGCTTTCAGGTTTTTTAATTTTACTATCAAAGTTCAAGCCCTGTAAGAAGGATTTCCACACACCTCCACTAGGTTACAGTCGTCATAATTGATCCACTGAACTAGCAATTCAAGCTGTAGTAACCAATTTCGTGCTGTTGGACATCAAGCCACCTATCTGTATCTGTCTGGCTAGTTGGGAAATGTTACATAAGGATCCTGGTCCGATGAGCAAACTCAGACAATACAAAGCTGCTAATGCACTCGGAAAAATCCACCGTGTGGTGCAGTTTATAGTCCGGCGAAGACATTGGTCCACATTTATTCAATAACGATGTCCGGAAGAACAATGCTCCCGTACGTGGTATCCTCTGTCGTTCAATGATTTCAAACATCATTTTCCCTAAAAGCACGAGCTGAACCTAGCCGACATGTGGTGCCAGCAAGAAGGCGCAGCACGAGAGTGGATGGACCAATTGAAAAACGAGTTCGGTGAGCAAGGTATCCCTGATTTTAAACCGGTGAATTGGCCGACTAGCTTGTGCTTTTTGACGCCTATTTATTAAGCAGATACATCAAATCACTTGTCTATTACAATAAGTATCAATTGAAGCCTTAAAAACATCGTTACATGTGCCATTGCCGAGATACTAGATAGGTAGATAGGTAATACGTAGCCTCCCCGGAGAGGGGAGTACACACCTGGGCAATATAGGCCGTTTGTTCTGCTACGAGGGAGATCGATCCCCTATTCATGCAACCATTTTGTACTTCTTACGAGATTAAGTTTCTTACTATGACACAGGGTTGGACTGGCGCAGAGCAGGAGTTGAATGTACTTAGCCTCCTCTTCGCCTTCACAGCTCCGGCAGAAGTCATTCGAAACTTTTCCAAGTCTTTGTGACTGACTGCCAAGAAGACAGTGGCCAGTGATGACATCAACGAATATACTGATGTTGGTTCGTTTTAGGGAGATTAGCCCCGTGGTTCGCTGTGGGTCAAGTCGTGGCCAGATTTGCCCCTGCTGGTTAGGCAGGTATGCCCTTGGGTCTATCTCAGCCATGGCTTGATTCATTAGCTCTAATTAAATTGCTGCTTCTGGTATACCAACGTATACCATGTTAGTTCGTTGCGTCGTTCCTTGTTTGGCGATCATGTCAGCTCTCTCATTTCCTGAAATGTTGCTATGTCCTGGTAGCCATAAGATGTGAATGCTAAACTGTTCAGCCAGCTCATTAGAGATCGGCGGCAGTCAAGGCTTGCCTTGGATGTGTTGGCATAAGACTCCAGCGACTTCAGAGCATCTTGGCTGTCAGTGAAAATTCGAATATCTTTGACGGATATCACGTTCCACCCTAGCCATGACTTAGTTACTTACTTAGGTGGCGCTACAGTCCGGTGTGAACTTGGGCCTCAACCAACAAACTTGTCCAGCTGGCACGGGGTTTTTGCCAGCTGTTTCCAGCGACGCACTCCCAGTTGGTCAAGGTCCCTTTCCACCTGTGAGCGCCAACGGGACCATAGATTGTACGCAGAATTTTCCTCTCGAAACGACCAAGACCAAGAGCCTCCTTAGCCATAGAGGAGGACAGCGCAACTTTGGTCTTTCGAGAGGGTTCTACTTCTCAATTGCCTCTTGAGCCCAAAGAAGCAGCGGTTGGCAGGAGTAATTCTGCGTTTGATCTCAGCGCTGGTGTTTTTGTCGCTGGTTACTAGTGAGCCAAGGTAGACGAAGCCCTTGACCACCTCGAATCTGTAGCTGCCATCGAGACGTCGATGTTGCGCGTCTTTTCGGTTGACAGCATATATTTGGTTAAGCGAAAGACCCATTTTAGCCGCTTTTGCTTCAATGCTTTTGAACGCATCACACATCCCGCTGTGTTCGTCCAATTACGTCAATATCATCCACGTACACAAGCAGTTGCGCCGACTTGAAATAGATCGTACCTCTTGTGTTGGCCAGTGAGTTTCGTATGGTCTATTCAAGCACGATGTTGAAGAAACTACATGAGAATGCGTCACCTGTCTAAATCCTTTTTTAACATCAAAGGTCTCGGTTAATTCGCTACCGACCTAAATGGAGAAGCGAGTGTTCTCCATTGTCACTCTGCACAATCTGACGAGTTTGGCAGGGATGTCAAAAGTAGACATTGCGCTGTATAACTCGTCTCTATACACACTGTCATACGCGGCCTTGAAATCGTCGAAAAGGTGATGGGTGCCGATTTGGTATTCCTGCGTCTTCTCCAAGATCTGCCGCAGTGTGAATATCTGGTCTATTGTGGACTTACCTGGAGACTTATTCCTCTGTAGTTGGCGTAGTTGTAGGTGTCTCCTTTGTTGTGGACTGAGCAAACGGTGCTGAGATTCCATTCGTCCGGCATGCTTTCCTCCGACCATATTTAACAGATGAGCTGGTGCATGCGCCCTACCAGATCATCTCCATCCGCTTTAAATAGCTCGGCAGACAGGTCGTCTGCGCCCGCGGCTTTATTAGTCTTGTGCTTTGAAATTACCAACTTAATGCCATCTAGGCCGGGTGGACGGAATTCTCTTAACTCTTCGTCCATTGCGAATGGATCATTCTTCTTGACAGAGGTATTACATCTTTCATCGCCGTTAGACAGTCTACAGAAGTGTTCCTTCCATATTCTCAGCATCGACTGTGACTCTACTACTAGCTGTCCGTCTTCATCCCTACAGGCTTTCGCTATGGCCGTATGGCCCATTCCTGTGATAGTATCTCTCCATCTCCTCGATCTCACGCCTTTCATGTTCTCTTTGTTTCTTCCTTAAAAGCGTGTGTTGCTCTCTCCGTTTCTGCTCGTTATGTTCACGAGCGGCTCTCGTCCTTCTATGTAGCATGGCTTTGTAGGCGCTTTGCTTGGCTACATAGGCTTGCCCGCATTGTTCATCAAACCAGGGGTTTATAGCTGACGGTGTCTTGAAACCCGGTTGCTCCGGTGTCATTGGAGTTTGCGAGAAACTCGATCGGCAAAGGTCCTTCGATTGTAGCTTTCCGACGTCAACTTTTCGTTGTCCAGCTCGTTTTCGTGGCACCCCCGATATCTTCATTCGTACCTTGACTACAACAAGTCGATGTTGGCTCCTCGGAGGCTTCGTACATCTAGGATGCTTAAGGAGTGTCTGCCGTCGATCGCAACGATCTGGTGATCAGGTGATCGCCAGGTTCCTTTGTGAATATTGAGGTGCGAGAATCGTGTGCTAGCCAGAAGGAGATTGCGTCCCGTCAGGAAGTCGAGTAACCGATGTCCGTTTTTGGACGTGGTGTATGTGGGCTATATGTTCTCTTCGCCCAATTTCGCATATTTTTGTTTCGTAGCTGAGACATTGGGCATAGGTTCTGTCTAGGAGATCGTAGACGTCACCTTTGAGTTGATTGTCCTTTTCTTCGGTTGGGGCGTGAACGCACATCAAACTAATGCTCCCGCAGTTAGCTTTGATGCGGGTTGTTAGAGGCGTTCGCTTACATCTCGAAAGCTTAAGACTTTTTGTCGGAGTCTTCCTAGAATAACGAATCCGCACCCGGAATCCTAGTAACAGTTCCCGAATCCTAGTAACAGCTCCCGTAGTAGATGTCGCAGTTTTTCATCCGTCTTTCGCCTGGTCCATCTCATCGTACTTCCTGGAGTACGGTTATATCTGCTCTATAACAGCTGAGGATTTGCTCCAATTGATTGCCTGCAACCGGTGTGTTAAAGGTCATTTAATCGTTTGCAGGGATCGTCAGCTTTATATCCGTCCGTATCCGAGGCTTGTGGATGTTTCACAACCATTAATGTTTTCCGTTGTAGGGAGGTTTCCCTCAGGAATAAGGGGGTCGGGTCGCTACACACATTGATTCACTACCTGGCAGATGCCAGGGCAGCTATCCAGAAGAGGCCGCGCGGAGGCTGTGCGTCATCTTGGATTGAGCAGGGACAGAGATCGAAACTATCATTTGCCACGTTAAATGCGATAAACTTCTTTGCTCTGTTTGCTAGCTCCATCTCCCCTCGTACGACTTGGCGTCTTTAGGATATTTGTATAATATGTCACACTACATGTCTATGCATCCTTGCATAGATATCTCTCAATACAACTCATACAATCCGGAGTGACTTCCAAAAAATGTTATGACTGAGTCTCTGCCTTTTCAAAACTTCCCTATTGACGATAAATGCGAAGACTATAATCGCATGACATTGCCATGTAAGTAAGTGCTGACGAAAACCAAGTTCAAGGTCGCCAAAGGCTGGAAAACCTTCCACACAAGGCAGTATACAATAAGTCAATACGAATACGAAGTAATCTGAAATGGGTTCGAAAATGAAAGAAAAAATGTACGTGTACATGTCCCCAGAATGACGACTTACATATTCAGAAGTAGATCCACTATCCCCCACTCAAATCACCTGCACAATACCTTGTGGAATGCATTTCCGAAATTAGTCTGTGCATCACAAATTTACCAAACTCAAGGTCTGACGTATCCTTGCAATATGTATAACTCATAACTGCATCTACTGTGCTGTTCAACATCATCTAGCAACTCTTGCCTCAGCATCAACAGTTTCCAGTTTCGGCGTGAAAAAGAGTTCACCAGCAATTTTCCAGATGACATCAGGGAAAACGAAGCATCACCAGCAACCAGGACAACCACGACTATGTACATATGTATGTCATATACTTGTAGGCTCAACGGCTGGGAAGCATTTATCTATAAATTTTTAGTGTGACAGGATTTACGGGCACGGATAGTACAAGGATGGGATTTCAGAAGGAAAGAGAGAAAAGAAACCAAAACTACACAGAGGGCAAACGGGATAGAAAGGATAATCAGCTGGAACGACAAACGTGCCAACATCATCATCTTTGAAGCAACACAGCCAGCATTTTCGCTTTTATTTTTCTGCTCTCGAAATGCTGCTGCATGGGTGTTGTGATTTCCCAGATGTTGCATTGGGAAGGTGCACATCTCTTGGATGACAGCCAAGAAATAAGTTGTTTGCTCCTTTTCTATCATCACAACTGGTGTCTCTATCAAACTAGTTCTTTACGGAGCAACTAGTGGGCTATGCCTGATAGTTTTCTAATTGATAATCACCGACACGATTCGAGGGGTACATCAAGGCTCCAGACAAAGCGAAATCGATCAACCTCGAAACCAATGTGCTGCGTATTACCAGACCCCGAATGGTGGACAAGACCATTTATGTCGTTCGAATCACGACCGTCTAATAGGTAATCACCTGATATCCATCGAGCAAATACCAAAAACCAAAAACCGGAACTCAAACTGAGAGTAGAACTCAAATAACCAATACCTTTGCTCTCAATCGCCAGGACACCGGTGGGCGGTGTGAGTCCGGGACTAAGGTGCGTCTGCAATTTCCGATTGATTGTCATCCTGCGTCGAATACCAGATTTTTCTTCATCATCATCGTCATCGTCATCTGCTGAACAAAAACCATTATTAGAACTTGTGCGTCGTTTTAATTGAATTTGAATTGAAACCGATCGGTGTGCGTGTGCGTTGGACCATTCGTGCTCGGGAAGCTAATGTTACACATATAACCAAATGCTCGCTTGTGGTCGGATATTAGCTTATCGTATCCTTTCGATGAATGTATCTATCGACTATGCATTGAGTTACAAATCAAGGTCAAAGCTGCTCGGTGCCAGGCGGGACAAGCTGGCTATTAGGGCTCAACTTATTTATGGTTTATTGTCGAATACAACGGTTTTGTCGAGTTGGTCATGCTCATCGAATTTCAAATGTTGCTACATGTGTGGCAAATATGAAACTGATGAATTGGATTTAAGATTTTATTGTGTGCTTGGAATAATAAGGCAATTGTACAGCTTGGATTAGGATAGATGTTGTTTGAGCGGAAAATCGTTTTAAAATGGGTCATGACCGGCCACCCGTTCCACGCGTATATGTGGGTGTTTTTTGTGCACCGTAATTATCCTTTCCTTCACGTCGAAAGGTCCTCATATTGGTATCCTTCAATTCTTTTTGGAATGGTTCTGAATCAGAATTTACTATGCGACGTAGACGGTTATTGTGTTCAATGTGGTTGCTCTGAGGAGTTCAGAACAGGATTTTGCGTTCAGTGAGATCATTTTCTGTCCGATAGTTCCGCTGTTCCGAACAGTTTGGAGCAGTATTTTCTGCACCTCGACCCCTCTCAGAAACACCAAGCGCAATAACCAGAAAAGATTCGACAAAATCCTTTTACGCCATATAAACACGACTTATGTGTGTACTCGATTCCAGAGTAGAAACATTAGAGAAAGTCTATTGGATACAGTAGGAAAAACACTGAATGAGGATTTATCAATAATCAGAGCAATGGCCAGGGTCATCTTCAATAACTGCTAAAGGCATAAGCTGTGGAGGCCATGCAAGCGTTGCCTTTAAAAGGGCCATCAGAGAAGCCAAAAGCCAATCATGGACTGAATACTGTCAGTCCATTGACAATCCTAAAAATACTGCCATACTGAGTAAGACTGTGTCCAAAAAACGCCCTGCCTCCACTAACCTAATCAACTACACCCTAACAAACTCTATCCTAACCTAATCTACAATAACCTACTCGACCCTAACTTACTCTACCCTGACCTACCCTACCCTAATCTACTCTACTCAAACCTACTTTACCCTAACCTATTCAACCCTAATCTACTATACCCGAACTTACTCTAATCTAACATATTCTACCCTAACCTACTCCAGCCTAACCTACTCTACCCTAATGTACACTACCCTAACCTACTCTAACCTTACCCACTCTACTCAAACCTATACTTACTTACTTACTTAGGTGGTGCTACAGTCCGTGGAGAACCTGGGCCTCAACCAACAAGCGTCTCCAGCTGGCACGGTCTTTGGCCAGCTGTTTCCAGCGCCGCACGCCCAGTTGGTTAAAGTCCCCTTCCACCTGCGTGCGCCACCGCTGATGCGGCCGTCCTCCGCCGCGCCTTCCTTCCGGAGTGGATTTGAAGACTCAAACCTATACTACCCGAACCTATTCTACCCTTACATACTGTATCCTAACCTACTCTACCCTAGCCTACTCTACCCTTACCTACTCTGCCCTAACCTACTTTATTCTAACCAACTTTACCCTAACCTACTCTAGTCTGACCTACTCTACCCTTACCTAGTCTACCCTTACCTACTCTACCCTAACTAATTTGCTTATAAGCATGGTACCCGCTAATAAGCAAGGTCACTGCTAATAAGAAAGGTCAGTGCTAATAAGCACGGTCGCTGCTAATAAATAGGGGCAGTGAACTTGCTTATTAGCACTGCCCCTACATATTAGCAGTGACCTTATTTATTAGCAGTGACCTTGCTTATTAGCAGTGACCTTACTTATTAGCACTGACCTTTCTTATTAGCAGTGACCTTGCTTATTAACAGTGACCTCACTTATTAGCAGTGACCTTGCCTATTAGCGGGTACCTTGCTTATTAGCAAATAGGTAGGTTAGGGTAGAGTAGGTGAGGGAAGAGTAAATTAGGGTAGAGTAGATTACGGAAGGGTAGGTTAGGATAGAGTAGGTTAGGGTAGAGTAGGCTAGGGTAGAGTAAGTTAGGGTAGAGTACGCTGGGGTAGAGTATGTCAGGGTGGAGTAGTTTAGGGTAGAGTGGGTAACTATAGAGAAGTTAAGACGAGAGTAGGTTAGGGTAGAGTTGGTGAGAGTAGAGTAGGTTAGGGTAGAGTAGGTTAGGGCATAGTAGGTTAGGTTAGAGTAGGTTAGGGTGGAGTGGATTAGGTTAGATTAGCTTAGGGTAGAGGCTGTCAGAGTAGAGTAGGTTAGGGTAGAGTGGGTTTCGGTGGTGTGGATTAGGTTAGAGCAGGTTAGGGTAGAAGCTGTCAGGGTAGAGTAGGTTAGGGTAGAGTGGGTAAGGGTAGAGTAGGTGAGGGTTTTGTATGTCAGGATACAGTAGGTTAGGGCAGAGTGGGTAAGGGTAAGTTAGGGTAGGTTAGAGTAGAATGGGCATGGGTAGAGCAGGTTAGGGTAGAGAAGTTTTTTCTTTGAGTTTTTGTTGCGCCAAACGGATGTGTAATCTTCAAAAGATACCAGTAGTAGGTTAGTGTAGGGTAGGTTCGGATTAAGATAGAGTAGGTTAAGGTGGAATGAGGGCGCCGTGGCGCAGTGTTGGACTCTGGCGCACGATGAGCAAGTTCGGATCCTGATATCACCAATGCCATCGAATGTTTATTTCGCGGCGTCCCTCCTCGGCGGGGTACTGGCTAAACGCGCCGTAGTATACCTGCCATGAAAAAGCTTCTCGACTCACGCCGTTAGGAATCGGCATTAAATTGTAGGTCCCTTTCAGCTGTGTGAAAAATAAATCACGCACAACATGGGTGATTGAGAGAAGCTTGGCTCTGGTCCTTCATGGGCTGTAACGGCACCAAAAAAGAAGAAGAGGTTATGGTGGAATAGGTTAGGGTAGAATATGTCCGAGTGGGGTAGATTAGGGGTAGAGTAGGTTAGAGTAGGGCAATTTTTGATAGGGTGTGCTTGGGTAGAATATGTCGGGGAAGACTTGGTTGGGGTAAAGTAGGTAAGGGTAGTATAGGTAAGGTAGGAGTGGGTTAGGAAGAGTTGGTTGGGGTAGAATAGGTGAGCGTAGAGCAGGTAAAGGTAGAGTGGGTTAGGGTAGAGTGGGTTTGCCTGGAGTAGGCTTAGGTCGACGAGGGTGGGGTAATGTAGGCTAGGGTTGAATAGGTTAAGGTAGAGTAGATTAGGAAGCAAGTCAGGGTAGAGTAGGTTAGGGCATAGACCTTCAGTGGTTTGCTCACATCATTTCTGCGGAAAATATTTATGCCCTCAAAATCGACGGTCCATCTACCTGTCTGAATCTGCATTCTCTTCACATCATTAGGGTTGACCAGATAACTTCGCACCTCCCAACTTGCACCCTGTCTCTGCCTGTATTAGAGTGCTTTATTTCTGTCACGGGAAAAATCTATTTTCATAACTCCTATAGTTGCAAGTGTTCTAAACGATTACGACGTATACAAATTTGATGATCCAGATGACATTTCCCCAATTTATGGTGATTGCTTGCATGTTTTTTTACCTTTCCTACTCTTCTAGGTTTCTTCCAGGTAGGTGGAAAGCTGAATTTGTCCATCCCATTTCCAAAAGGGAGAAATTCTTCCTCTGCCTCCAGCTACCGACACGTTGCACCAACTGCATATCTCGAAAACATTTGACAGGATCTGGTGCGAAGCTCTAGTCAACAATGCGTGCTTTGGGATCGACGAGACTCTTATTCAATGGTTGGGAAACGGATTTTTGAATGAAACATCAGGGTCTGAAATTCTTTAGTCCTTACAGGTGTGGCATTAGGCATTAAGATCTTCTTGCCGCTGCAAAGACCCGCTGGTCATGACAGCGTTAGGGCATAGACGTTCTTCCAACAGCGCAGAGGGACAACAAGAAATCCTCGCTGTTTCTTAGGTGTCTTGATTGATCTACACAAAAGCTCCCATATCAGTTGGGGACTTAAGCAAAAAAAAAAAAAAAAAACGCCTGGAATTGAACAGAGGCTGTACTAAGTGCACTCGTTCACCTTGGCCTATCTGTATGTCCACAAATATAAAGTTATGAACAAGGTGGCACAAGGTTGAACATTTGGCCCATTATTATTAAGTATCGAAAATCGTTATATGCGTAGATTGAGTTGAGAATTTATAAAAAGGGTGTTAAGGACTCCGAGCATTGGAAATAAGTGTTGAGCCTGGATGAGTGCATATTAGTTGTTTTCTAGGTTTTAGCCAAATATTCACTGACACTCGGACATCTTCTTGTTTCTGGCAATAGTGCTGGTTGGTGGTCCCTGCAATTACTTGCAAACGACGGACAACTATAAACACCATCGGCAGCACAAGCATTTTTATTCTCATCTGATATTTGTTTCCCAGATACATAGGTCATCTCCATATACAAAGCACCCCCCAACCACAAAAGAGGTAGTTATAGCAACTATGTCACCACTTACACGCGCACCACTTTCCACTATCATACACTTCCGTACCTAATCACGAAGATCCAGCTACCAACCCGTCGAGTGGTAACTGGGCCAAACCGAACTTTATCCCTTTGGAACTTTCTCAACTAATCAGTAACGCCGCACCACTTCTCCCACTTTCATAACCAGCTCCTCGTGAATTCCACCAGGCACTCAGCCTCATTGTCCAATAATTAAACCCTTGCAACGGGAAACTGAGGAAAAACCGCCAAAAGGACAATTTTTTTTCATTCTCAGATAAGTTACGTCCTCATTCGGCTACTCGTCGCACATTTCATATAAATTCTTCTCGTCTCCGTCACAGGATGATGCAATAGAAAAAAAAAAGATAAAGTGTTCCTTCCGATTTAATTAAAAGTATCCTTACAGTTGGCGATGCAAGAAGTTTAAAAAAAAAAGAAAAAAAATCTAGCAACTTCCACACTTGAAATTAATTTGAATCCATAGACACTCTGTCCTCCGTCTACGACCAAAACCTCCACCCACAACCGAAACGCTCGCTTTTGGCCACCATTAGCTCACAATGGAGAATTTGAAATGAAAGTGCGCAACGCGCGTACATAGAGACAGTACTGCATATGAGCCGGAATTGTGTCTTGAGTTTGAGGAGATAAAATGAAAATCCGTAAATCCCTGCATTTCCGCCATAAATTCATTTGGACAGAAGAAATAGGGCTCACATCGCGCAGCTGACATTTGGTTAAACCGACAGATTGTGAAAAGAAAAAATCGGAGTAGAAGGAGGGAAACGAGTAATTAACGAGGTAAGAGCAGTCAGGCAGCTGGTAATAGTGTACATGAAGATCTAAGCTTGTCGATTCCTCACCGTGTTCAAGGATTTTGTCTTGGTATACGATCAAATTGACACAAGAACTGAAGACTCATCTAGAGTAGTTGGAAACTGGTACATATCAGTGCAGAAGCATATTTATGAGAGTATTTCACCATAGTATCAGGGAAACTCAATTGTGGAATATAGTCAGGCGGTATTATTGAGCCCTACATCTTTCGAACCGAAAATGTCCAGAGGATGAATGTCAATTGCAAAGAGGATCGGTTCAAGATAACTGACTTTTGGTGGCCTCAATTGGACGACATAGACCTGAAGTATATGTGGTTCCAACCAGATAGCGCAACTGCCATACATAAGGACTTAAAGCTATTCCAAGAAAGGTACCCAAAACGCCTTGTGGGATTTGGGAGGACCGCTAAGGTCGTACGATTGAATGTCCTTAGGCAGTCCTTTCAGACGGTTTGAAGAGGTGCCCACTATTCTGGGAGTGACCTGCGACAAATGACTTAGTAACAATATGAAACATGTTGTTGCCATCAGCCGGGTTTCGCGGAACACTAAGGTTGGTAGGTAAGCTGCAGTGGCTACCCATCGTCAAGGTACAAATAGTGCATAGGCGCCGTTTTGATGTCACAAAACTTGTGGAGTTAAGAAAAACGGTTATGTTGGCCTCTGAGAGGTCGTCGTGGAAGTATTTGCCAATGGCGCAGAATCTGCAACTAGCCAATGCAGGGCCTTCGCAGAGGAAATGGTGCAGGGTTTCCTAAGCGTAGGCTTGGCGATGACCGCAACAGTGGGTGTTGGACTGGTTGCCTATTCTGGCGACATGAGATGCATACGTTTGGCTGTATTGAAGAAGTGTTGCAGGATGTTGTCTTTAAAAGGGTTCCGCGACGGGCCCACAGTTACAGTAGGAGAATTTGAGGTGGCCCCGAGCTACCATCTGAGTGAACAGTAACCCACTTCCTTAAGTCTGTATTTGGTGTGAATGTCCAAGCAGTGGACATGCAGTAGGGTGTCAAGTGCTGCGGCGCAGCTTCCTGCTGGTTTTTGGTTCTTGTTATGTTTGAAGCTCCATTTAGGGCTGGCCACCAAATTACACTACAAATGCTAGTGTGTTAAACAACACCCAAGAAGTTTGTCGTTCAACACACTTTATGATTAAGTATGTCACTTAACACGTTTCAATTTTGAAATTGGGACACTTAACTAATAATACTATAACACGCTATATTGCCTGTCATGAATAAAAACTCGGATGACACCTTAAGTGTGTTGCAGCAGTTACTAATAATTAACACACTTTGGATAAATCAATCAAACAAAAGGGACATTTCCCAATTTCCCATTATGCAACCTTGTCACAAAGTAATCTGCGAGTTGGATCCATGGCGTAATGGTTACCACATTGGACTCTCAACCCAGTGAGCTGAGCTTAAATCTTAATGTCCGCAGCCACCAAAAAAACAAAAACACTCAACCTCTTCTTTCCCATTTTACATGGCATGATGGCATGATCTTCATGATGTTGCTTCACAACAAACAGAAATAATCAATTCAATCAAACAAAAAGCAAGGAACATTGTTTCGGGCTTGATGAGCCTCGAAGCGACAAATGCTCGGAGATGGAGGACTACCAAAAGTGTTTACAGGAACCTTAACACGGAACATGGTATCACTGGTTGGTTGGTGAGTTAACCATTACACCATGTCTCCGTGTCGCAAATTGCTTTTTGGTATGTTGTTGAGAAATTTCCCTTTTTGTGTGCTTTCATAATAATACACTTTCAATTGCACCAAAAATGACTACATTGAAAACACACTTTAATGTGTTACGGTAACACACTTACCATTTGCAGTGTATGGGGCTTCTAGGTGACGATAGAATAGACAACGGCCGTGTACATTCACAGGGTCAGCCTGAGTCTGAGTCACTACGTTTTACCGAAAATTTTGCTGCAGGCGTAGCTTTCCTTACCCGGTTATCTATATTGGACCTCTAGTTAGCCTTTGGATCTAGGATAACGCGCTGGAGGAAAGAGAGGGTCGAGTTGTTTAGCCGTGGATATTTAAACTGAGCTGAGTTTTCTTTGGAGATATGCTTAGGTCACAGGCTATAGCCCAAGCCTAAACTCTGAGCAAAGCCTGCTCTGTGATTTCACTATTTTCCACAAGACGGTAACTGCTGGCTTACACTGTAGTAAAAAGAAATTCATTATTTTTGCAAGATAACACGACAGGAGGTGATTGACCCAACCCTATCCAACAGATATGTGATGGACATCACTAACTGGCGAGTCTTGCCTGATGCTACACTGTCAGACCATAAATATATCGAATTCCGATTAAGTTGTGGGATCTCTTCCTTGCAACCTAGACGCAATACGAGAAAGACGGACTGGGTACAAGGAGCTTGAGAAATCCAGTCAGGCCCTACCTAAACTTAGAACAAAACCATTGGTAGAGAACGCCGTTCATAACCTGAATATCGCTATCACCAGTTGTTTTGAACTCGCATGTACTGTCAGCAAACCTCCCTACAGGAAATTAGTTCCCTGATGGAATGTCGAGCTTCATAGTCTTCGCAAGGAAATCAGAAGTCTTCTGAATAGATCGTTCAAATCGAATTCGGAAGATGACTGGAACAAGTACCAGTCAAAGCAGAAAGAATATAAGAAACTTATTCGTCAATCGAAAAACGATTCTTATAAGACCTTCTGCGAAGAGATCAAGTCTCAGAGTGCGACTAGCAAGTCGGTTAAACTCCTCAAACTGAGAAAATCGACAAAGTTGGTGCACTCAGGAAATCTGATGGTACCTTTACTGAGCCTAAAGCGGAAACTCTTAGTTAACTGCTTCAGACTCACTTCTCGGTTAATCAGATCGCCATCGGCTCATTGCACACTCCTTCAAGGTAAACTGCAACTGAAACGATGGAAACAACTCGGGGTATCTGGTATATTACGTCGCGCGTGGTCACAACTGAAGCCATTGAATTTGCTGTTGCATTCTTCTATGCCTTCAAATCGCCTGTTATGCTGCAAAATAGTATAAGGCAGCTGCTTACTAATTTGGAAAGAATTTCCATTGCTAGCCTAACACTTGCTCACATACGCATTCCTTGGCGCACGGTGAAAGTATTCTTTATTCCCAAAATAGGAAAAGAGTTGCCAAGAGTTTTAGACCAATTAGTCTAACATCCTTCCTGCTGAAAAGCATGGGGAGACTGGTAGAGTTGCACGTGCGCAAAGTTGCTTATCAGCGCGGAAAATCGTGCAAGACTGCGCTTCAAAGCCTAGTTGGAAAAATTGAATGCGCGCTCGAAAGGAAAGAGTACGCGCTGGGCATTTTCATCGACATTGAGGGAGCTTCTGATAACGCAACTTTTGACAGCATGTGCATTGTTGCCAGACACCATGGCATAGAAGAAGCACTGGCCTTGTGGATCCAAGCAATGCTGGTGCACAGGACATTAATCACTGATGCAGGCCTTGAGCAATGTGTCAAATCCGGCGTAAACAGGGGCCCGTAAGGTGGCGTCCTGTCTCCGCTGTTATGGTGCATGGTGGTCGATTCGGATGATGTCGCCGTTATTTCTGTCGGCTCAAGCTTAGCGACTGTCCGTCTCAAAGCACAGTCGGTGCTAAATGTGATCGATGATTGGTGTACCAGAAATGGGCTCTCGGTCAATCCTCTTAAGACCGATGTCGTTATCTTCACGAGAAGGAGGAAAAATACTGACATGACTCAGCTGGTACTAAAAGGCATTTCATCCCGATATCCAAGGAAGCTAAGTATCTAGGAGTCATCTTAGATAGCAAGCTTCTCTGGTCAAAGCATGTTGAGTCAAAAACCACCAAAGCGCTGTCAGCTTTCTGGCAATGCAAGGGAGCTTTTGGTAAAACATGGGGCTTATCGCTGGCAAAGGTCGTCTGGATCTACACGGTAATGATAAGACCTATAATCTCATATGCATCAGTTGTCTGGTGGAGCAGACTAAAACGCAAACACTTCGTAGCCTCTTTCACCAAACTCCAAAGAACGGTTTGTCTCAGCTGCACGGGGGCTTTCCCCAGCACGCTGGGCGCTCCTCTAGATGCCATTATGAACCTTCCACCTGTTGATATATTTATCGGAGGGTGTGCACTGAAAGCCATGTCTCGTCTGAAGAGGCATGGTACAACTTTTAGTACAACTCGCATAGGAATAACAGTGTGCTTGCGCAAGAATTGTCCTGCGACCCCTGCCTCATGGAAATGCCTTCTTACGCACTGACGCCCGCTATCCTACTTCGCCGTAATTTCACAGTCAGTCGAGTTTCCATGGAGTCAGTATTGGCTTTGGCTGGATACTGACCCTGGAAAGGACAGTCTTCCCATTTACATGGATGGCTTCAGGTCAGGGCGGGGGTCCGGTACTGGGGTCTTCTTTGAGCGCGAAAACATCCGACTGAACTTATCGTTAAGGAAATATGCGTCTGTCTTCCAATCAGAGATATGGAATCCGAATGGCCATGCACTATGTCGTGAAGCACAGGTGGAGGGGGTAAAGCATATGCCTCTGCAGGATGCAGGATGACTAAGCGCGTATGCCTTGATGTCTGCAAGAAATTCGCAGCATTCCTCCTGTCTTAAAGAAGAATCGACTGCAGAAGACTTGTGGGAGTCATTACGGGCCATTTCCCTTTTGCTTAGCATCTTTGCGTGCTTAGCATAAGTGAGACGCCCATCTCTGCTGCATGTTGCGAGGAGGATGACACTGCAAGGCATTTTCTCTGCGCACGGTGGCGCACCCTTGGGGCCGCCGTGATGTGTGCCGAATCTCTTAGCTCTTCATCACTGAAGCTTCTTGTCATTTTTCTCCGGAAGACGAGGAAAGTACAGTAATGTAAGGTGTCTGTCTGGAGTACAATGGACCACTGTTTGAATCTGAGTGCTCCAACAGATAGCAGAAGCCTTCAACACAAAAAAAAATGCCTCTCTGTAAGAAGCCCTTCTCTAAGCTCCTGTTCCTATTGACAAAAAAAAAACTGGGAGAGTCATCTTTCAAAAGCCTCAAATGAGGTAATTTTTTCACAAGCAAATCGTTCGCGTTGGACAGGAAATGGTGGTCCCATTCGATGTCAGGTTCGAACTATAAGCTGAATGCATATGAATCTCTCAAGCTCCCGGTGTCACTATCGATATGCGTGGTCTGACCGAAGACAACTTCCCTTCTATTGGTCCAATTGTTGATAGTTTAGATGCAACTTAAGGTTTTTGTCGTAGTGTAGTACCTAATAACACACAGTCGTCAATCCTGCCTTAGCCACCGTAGCCAAACAAACTTGAGTCAACCAATCACAAATTTGTCAGGGAAGTGTCTCAGGTACGAAGTCTCATCTCTCTAAGGTCATTTACTGTAAGTCCAATAGGACGTATACAGCACTATCCGTGGGGCAAAGTAATAGATTTATTTCTATTACGCCTGAGGCATTCTGCCTCTCATCAGAAGGCCGTTAATTCAACATTCAATGTTCCTGCCGCGCCCTTTCACCCAGTAATTAAACGATCCTATGAGGGATTCCGCTTTCAAGAGCAGCACCGTCCCTTTGCTACTTAAATATTTACTATCCCCACTAACAGCACCTGTTGTGGCGAAAGTAAATATGAACGACAAAATTATTTCGTCAACAATCCCAACTACCATGTGTATCTTTTGAATATTGAAGTATCCCGAATCGGTAAATAATCGTTCCGATTTTACGTGGACACTACTACCTTGAGCCATTCGTATATTCATCATCGCCAGTTCAGTGCTCATCATGCATTTGCACGTACAAGTCATCATTGCACTAACGAGTATCCTTCAACATCACGCGTCGCAATCATATAATTTCGAATTTATCGTGAATGTAACGCGATCCTTGTGTCAAATAAACGACATTCACACCTTCATTGTCTTTCGCAATGAGTCGTACTGGAACTATGAAGGTCCACACCTTATTAGGAGGTTGCAAAAGGAATTTCCTGTTCCTTTGATGTGTGCCTCAGAAAACGCCCCGCCTGAAATACGTTATCGACGTACAATGTTTATGCTTGGAAACCTTGGATTCGTTATGATGACCAGTTTGACAGATAAACTTCTCGACAAAGTTGATATCGCCATGACCAGGCTTCACAACATGAGGATTATCTTCATCCTAACCGACCCAGAAACTGCACCTGGAGCTGCTGAATTGGAAGTATTCTTCACATGGTGTTGGCGTGTTAATTTTTTGAACGTTATTTTGACTTATCATTCAAATGATGGCAATCGGAATGAGGTACTCACCTATACTCCGTTTCCCGACCAAGTTCGAACCATAAACCTGACCGACAAACAAGTGAAGGAGTATTTCTGGAACAAAGTGGCCAATGTGCAAGGATACAAATTCCTAACGCCTGTATTTATCGATGAACCAATGGTTTTAAAGGTACCCATTCATGGAGCTGGTGAATGTCAATTGATTTCTATCTTTCAGGTACACGATATCAATTCAAATCGTACGGAAGTGACCGGAATTGCTGGACGACTATATACCGAATTCCTGCATCGTATCAATGGCACCCTTCACATTATGAACACTTCGAATTCAACACTTCATCTGCACCAGAAGTACGTCGTTCAACTAATAACCGAACGAGAGATCGATATATCCATTCATCCAAACACGTACCTACTACCTTACATCACCGACGGAAGTTACCCGATAGCTCAGACAAAAACCTGCCTCATTATGCCGGTGGTGCCGGAAATCGATCGCTGCTACTATATCATCCACGCATTCAACGGGCGAATGTGGCTGATTATACTTGCCCTCTTCGTAGCCTTCTTGGTGACCGAACTGATTGCGAATTACACGTGTGACCGACAATTGCTGGTGGGCGCGTCAGTCCTAGCCACTGTGGCCGGCATGATTAACAAACAGCTAGATGTTTCGATATGGAAACGGGGCAGCAATATCACTTGTCCCAGAGCAAAGGCTCTCCTATCTGGTTTGGTGGTTTTTGCCGGATTTTTTATCGCGAATCTGTATGTTGCCGCATTGACTAGCCTCTTGAGTACAACGGTATACGGTAGACAGCCAGAGACAGTCGACGAGATACTCGCAACGGGACGAGAGATATTGCTTCTGGACTATCAGTTGGCAGCATATTTTGACACCAAGCGACTTCCGCAAGACTTTCGGAAAATGATTCGTCTCACTGATCCGAACACGTTGGCGTATCATAGGAACATGTTGAATACATCGTTTGCCTACATTATCATGGAAGACGTATGGAAGATGCTGGACTATCAACAGGCGAGACTGTGGAAGCCGGTGTTCAAGATCGCAGAGAAGTTTTGCGTCCCGAATTTGTTTCTCTCATACCCGATTCAGGTGGATTCGCCATTCTACGAGATCTTAAAAACGTTCACACTAAATTCAATGAATGCCGGAATGTCTATAAAGTGGAGAGAGATGAGTTTCGATGAGGCTCGGAAGGCGGGCTTCATAACAATAATGCGGGAGACTGGACAGCGTAATGTGGTTCTGACCATGGAGCATTTTCAAATGGCTTTTGCGATGCTTGGTATGTGTTATGTATTGTGCCTGGGTTGTTGGTTAGGCGAACATTACGTAAAGTGGGTAAGGATGAATGGCACATAGTGAGAGCAATAAAACTGTATCAAAGTGAATATGTTTACGTTTTCTTGGGTGTGACGTGGCTCGATGCCTATTCTGTTGCGTTCGGGTTCGGAATGCATGAAAGCATGCATGGAAGCATCTGAAGTGTGGTGAGGACATACGTCATACTGAACTGATGTTCCACAAGATCAAAAATCTCGTAGATCATCATATTCAATATCTTCCGTATTCGGTACATCATTCAAAAACGAATATCTAAATCACAACACAATCACCACAACAAATAGGCAAAATGCCATATCGGGCGCCACGCATGAATTACAAAGTCATTACCGCTATTGGCAAGTCACAACAAAACCACTGACAGGAAAACAATTATCTAGAATATCTCTAAATCACATGTTCCCCATATCACAAAAGGTCACCGTAAATAAAAAACATTCGTTTGTTCCAATGCCAACATCTTTTACACGCGCAGGTGCTTAAGTGGATAGCCAAGGTCTGACTGTCACAATTAGGCTAATTCAAACAAACAACAATTGCTGACGCTTGAAACAATCATCTGCGTCAGGTCTAAGGAATTCCATCGGCATTAGGAATGTGTGACATAAAAATGACAGATGGAGCGAATGGATTGAAAATTGATTTGAACTTGACAAATTTGTTTTGTACATATGGTTTGCGCCCAGGGTGAGGTATATATTTCTTTCTATGGGGTTTTCTCCGTTAAAAGGAATACAAAATCCTGAAATTGTGGTATTTTCCAATGACTAACTGATGTACAGTGGCTCTTGTACTCATATGTCAGTCTTGTACACAATATCAAAGGTGTACATTTTGGCCTTAGACAGGAGGTTGTTGCCTGAGATTTTTTTTTATTGTTTCATACCTATAAAGGCATTTACTTCAAATATTATTGCATATAAACATTGACCATGACTATGTCCTTATATCCTTCTATCCTTAGCGACTAAATATATCAAAAGGTAGATATCTTTTCAATATTTGTGGATAAGAGCGAGGGCAAACATCTAGTTACTGTTGTAGACAGTGCCTGCATCTTCAAGTTTGTTTATTTTCACCACATTTTGGTCAAATCCTCTCTCATGATTGTTAAAGTCGCAATTTTCTGTGGCTTCCTATTTACTCTACTTACTTACTTACTTATCAGGCCAGCGATCCATGGAGGATCTTAGCCTGAGCTATAGCTGCCTTCCATCCTTGACGGTCCCGGGCACGCTGCTTCCAGTTGTCAATACCAAGATGTCTTACATCCGCGATTACTTGGTTTTTATACAAGAGGTTCGGTCTTCCTCTTCTTCTCGAACCAGGAGGCTCGGAGTCGAAGACCCTCTTAGCTGGAGCATTGATGTCCATGCGCTCGATGTGGCCGAGCCAGTGTAGCCGACGGATCTTTACCTTCCGGACTACATTTACATCTTGGTACAGCTCGTAGAGTTCGCGGTTGTGTCTTCTTCTCCATTCACCTTCCTCACAGACAGGACCAAATATTCGGCGCAGAATTTTTCTTTCGAAAGAATCCAAAATCAGCTCCGCTGTCCTGCTTATCGTCCAGCTTTCGGCTCCGTACAGCAAGACTGGCAGAATGAGCGTTTTGTAAAGCATGACTTTGGTCTTTCGAGTGAGGAGTTTTGACCCCAGTTGTTTGGACAAGCCGAAGTAGCAACGGTTGCCAAGGGCGATTCTATGCCGGATCTCCACTGTGGTGTCATTTGTGAAATTTACGTTTGCCCCTAGGTAGACAAACTCCTTAACTACCTCGAAATTGTAGCTGTCAATTGTTATACTTTGTCCCAGGTGGTGAGCGACGGATTGGTTTTTGCTTGACAGCATGTATTTCGTTTTGTCCTCATTGATCTTAAGACCAACTCGTTTCGCCTATTCTTCAATCGCCGCGAATGCTTCCACAATGCCACGGCGAGAACACGCGATGATGTCGATATCATCCGCGTATCCTAGCGGCTGGATGGACTTGTAAAAGATAGTGCCTTCCCTGTTGACGCCTGCCCGTCGCACTATCTACTCCAGCACCAGGTTGAAGAAGTCACATGACAGCGCATCTCCTTGCCGAAATCCGGTGCATGTTTCGAATGGTTCCGAGGTCCTAGAACCGAGTTGCACGGTGCATCGCGTGTTTTTTAGCGTGGCGCGACACAACTGGATCAGTTTTACCGGGATCCCGAATTCGGCCATCGCCCCAAACAGTTCTTCACGATGAATGCTGTCGTATGCGGCTTTGAAATCGATGAAAAGATGGTGTGTATCGATTCGAAACTCGTTGGTCTTTTCCAGGATTTGTCGAAGTGTGAAAATTTGGTCTATAGTTGATTTGCCGGGCCGGATGCCGCACTGGTAGCTGCCGATTAGTGCGGTGCAAAATGGTTTTAGACGCTCACACAATACGCTGGACAGGATCTTGTATGCGACATTGAGCAGGGATATACCTCTATAGTTCTTGCAAGAGGTAGGATCGCCTTCTTTGTGGATGGGGTATATAGAGCTGGTATTCCAGTCGTCGGGCATGCTTTCATCTTCCCAAATTCTGCAGATGATCTGGTGCATGCTCCCTACCAGAACATCGCCGCCAGCCTTGAAGAGCTCTGATGGCAAGCCATCTGAGCCTGCGGCCTTGTTGTTCTTCAGCTTCTGAATAGCTGTGCCGACTTCTTCGATGCTGGGTGGGAGGACTACTTCAGCGGCTTAAGTTGGGATTTCCTCGGTCCCTACCACTCTCTCTTGGTCATGCTCGTTAAGCAGCTGCTGGAAGTGCTGCTTAAACACATCCACTATTCCCTGCGGGTCGGTGACAAGATTACCCTCGCAGTTTCGAAGAGCCAGGGTGCCCTTTTTGAAGCCTCCTGCAAGGCCTTTGGCTTTCTTGTAAAAGGCTCGTATTTTATGTTTATCCCTAGACTCCTCGATATCCTTGAGCTGGGAGGCTGCGAAGATTTTTTTCTTTTGTCGCAGTACTCTTCTTGCGCTGCCCTGGTTTTCCTCTGCAGCGCCTTTTGGTACGCCTCGTCGGTTGCTGCCTTTTTTTGCTCACACTCGCCATCATACCACGGGTTTCTTGTCGGAGGTGGTAGGTATCCTAAGGTGGTTTCGGCTACTTCCTGAATGGCTGAGCTGCAATTCAGCCACATATTATTGGCATTTGTGTTCAACGTAGGCATACCGTAGAGCCTTTCGCTCAGCTGCTCCCTGTAGATTCTGGCAACCTCCGGTGTGATCAGGCGCCCAATGTCGAACCTCCACCTGATAGGCTGGTGCAGCTTTCTGACATTGGACAGTCGAGCTCTGAATCTTGCTGCTACGAGGAAGTGGTCAGAGTCGACATTTGCCCCTCTGAATGTTCGCACATCCAGGATGTTTGACGAGTGCCTTGCGTCAATGAGCACGCATTTACTATTTACTCTATTTACTCTACAGAGCATAATCCCCAGGATTTTGCTCTCCTTTTCTGTATATGCTTTTTATATTGAGTCAAAGTGACCGGTGGCCAATATCAGGCGCTAATTGGCAGCCTATAGGCAAACGGAAATACATCCTATAATACCATACGCTCCAAAAGAGAACAGCTTACCGAATAGTCTTGTCTAAATCGTCTGAATTAAATAATTAACCTAAGAGACGTTGCCAATCAGGATAGGAGCATGTAGGAATAACAGACAGCTCAGAGCCACTGTGGGGAATGGCCAAACGAGACAGGATTTGGACGGCAAGTGGTACATAAAAGGACACGAGCGTCAACACATGAATCTTCTACTTGCTTCTACTCTTACCTTTGCTTGGTGCACCTAGCTCACTTTTTAATTTTTTTGTCGCAGGCTTCTGCTTGCGACTGAGGGCTCAGTCCATTGTACTCCAGACAGACACCTTATATTATTGTATATTCCCCGTTTTCCAGAGAATAGTGAAAAGGATCATCAGTGATGTAGAGCTAAGAGAGTACATTAAAATGGAATAAGATCCTACCAAGGGCGAAGTAGGTAGCGGGAATCGTACCAGAATAGAACCCTCTTTTTTCAGAGAGCCCTGGCTCTCCTTGTAGGAATAGATAATCCAAGCCCTCGTGCTAAGTCCTGGATTCTGCGACCGTAAACGTGTCAGCACATTCAATTTATTTCCAGGTTTCCCCGGAATCCGGCAGACGGCGCGCATTACTTTCGGGAGACTAACTACCTGGTAGGTCGCAGTTCCCAGAGGAGCGATTTTCGACAACATGTTCCTGATGCAGGCCGAAGTGTGCTGTGAGGAACAGCTGACCACAAAAGTGCCATTCATCAGAGCAGACTTTTCTGCCTGAATACAGAAACCCGTTGCCGAACCTAACTCCAGTAGACGATCCTCGCAGTGTTTGCAATCTGCGGCGGTCATTCTACTGCCAGATTTCCCTTTCCTGAACTTTTCAGAGGAGATGGCTGCCTCTCTAGGATCTCCTTCCCGGAGGAAGAGGTTTTACTGTGTGATGTACCTGCCTCCGAGGAGCGGTGTTTGGCTTTCGTCGCCTTCTGGTCGCCACATCAGTCTTTGGGCTCCGATTTTCCACCGCTCCTCCAGAAAAGGAGGCATTACATACTCTCTCCCTAGCAAGGCTTTCCTATACGCGGTCTTCCGTTTGCGGACGCTCTTTCCCTTTTTGGTTTGAGCACCTGCTTCCTTTGGACACTGTCTGGGACAGCCCTAATAGTCGCTCAAACTGTAACAACTTTACCTTCTGCGGTTGAACCTTCCCAGTAAGAGGAAGAGAGTTAGAAGCGTATGCCAAAAGCTTCTCGACTCAAGCCGTTCGGAATCGGCATTAAACTGTAGGTTCTTCTCACCTGTGTGAAAAACAAATAACACACAACATGGGTGATTGAGAGAAGCTTGGCTCTGTCCCTTCATGGGCTGTAACGCCACCAAAAGAAAGAAGTCAATAGGCACCTCCTCTCCCTCGCCCTGATACCTTCTGCACGCACAATGTCTGGCTGACGTTATAAGACCTTAGCCTTGAGTGCGCGTATAACTCTAAAAAAAAGGAAAATAAATAAAATAGTTCGACGCACTATGCACAACCAAATTCCATTCTCTACTCCATTACTGTCACCTCGACAGACTAACACTCTTCGATAGGCAACCCATATATCCCCATGCCTTTGCAGAGATTGTATTGGGCAGTCATATTGTCTATAGCATGTTTACACCTATCGCTCTCAGCAGAGTGAGAAGCAGCCCATCATGGCTGATCGGCTAACACTAAAGAGCAAATGAGTGGCCAATGAGATGTCAGGCTAGTGTTAAGTCTTACCAATTGTTTTCGCTCCAGAATCACTCAATTGTGGAATTGTATTGAGTAATTTTGCTTTATCTCTTCTCTTGGAAAGAAATTGATTGTCGAAAGCTGTGCTATGTGAAGGCGTTGAGACATTTTTTTTAAATAATTTGCGCGCTCAAGGTCTAACAACCTTATTATGTCGGCGACACAGTGCGGGCAGAAGTTATAAAGGATGAAGGATAGAGAAGAGGCCGATGGGCATTGATCTTAAATGCTTGCATGTTGCATTGAGGGGGGAAGACCGAATCCGGCAGGTAGTTCCAGATTCGTATGGTTTGGTTAATGAAAAATTTCCTATATTTGACGGTGCGTCCGCAAGCGGTCTTCAGGGTATATTGGTGAACATTCCTAGAGAGACGTGTGTTGCGGGAGAAGTGTTTAAATGGGGCGGAATGCAACTGGCTATATCATCAGAACATTTTTGGTGAAAGTAACGATAAAAGAGGGAGAGGCAGGAAACGCGATGTTCCAGCGAGTCTAATGTTTTGGTAATGCTGGAGTCACCTATCAGTTTTATCGCGCGTTTTTGTATTCTGTCTAGTATGTGCAATGAGGTCTTGGAAGCACCCGACCAGACATGAACGACATGACTCTTATTTAGGGCGAATGAACGCCTTATAGATTGTAGCCAGATCCAAAGGTGAGAAATATTTCTTGCATCTGTATAAAAAGCCTAGGCATTTCGCAACATTCTTGGCGACACTGAGTATGTGGTGAAAGCTTTTCGGTTGAGATGCAAGTGCCATTCATGGATAATGGCTGCGGGTTAATTATACGCTTTAACGACGAGAGACAGCATTGTGTTTTAGATGCATTCAATTCCAGTCTATTGTCTTCACCCCATTGGATGATGCTGTCGATATCGGAATTTAATGAGCTTAACATATGCTGCCGCTCACTATCTACAATCGAAGTGCAGAGTCGTAAACTAGTGAACGAATATGAGAAGCTGAGGGTACTGTCGTCAACGAAGGAGTGAATTGGATTAGAAGTGACAGACAAGAGATCACTTATAAAAATGAGAAAGAGTGTCGGAGATAAAACGGAGCCCTGGGGAACACCATTTACAAAGTGAGTATCAGACTTGAATCCACCTAAGACAACGAATCGAAAGGTGACTTCTAATCCATAGACGAAGAGGGAAATCGATCACGAAAGCACGCATTTTCGACAAAAGGGATTCATGCCAAACCCTGTCAAATGCTTTCGAAATATCCAGTGCCACAATTTTGCTTTCACCTGCTTGGTGAAGCGAGCGATTCCACTTTTCGGCGAGATGTGCCATCAAATCACCAGTGGATCTGTTGCTGCGGAAACCATACTGACGGTCATTGAGGAGTTTCCGTGATTCAAGATATTTCATAAGCTGCCGGTTAATCAGCGTTTCCATGACCTTGGAAAGACGGCACGTTAGTGCAATGGGTCGATAGTTGGAGGGAGAAGATGATTCGCCTTTTTTGGGGATAGGCTGGACAAATGCTGTTTTCCACCTACTCGGAAAGAGCCCAGAGGAGTAGGAAAGGTGAAGAGCTTACGCAGGGGTTTTGCCAGCGTAAAAGAACACCTCTTCAGTACTATTGGGGCATTACCATCTGGACCAGCGGATTTGCATATGTCGAGGTCTTTAAGAACCCTTGCGTATGTACGAGTGCGGAAGTGGATTAGTCCCATGGTGGAATTGATGCACCTTAGTACAGGCGGAGACTAAGTACAAGCTGGCAGCTGAGAACTGGTTGCGAAGTGGGCAGCAAGTAGGTTAGCTTTGTCTAAGGAGGTGACAGCTGGAATGTCCTTGTGGATGAGCGTCGGTATAGACGACTCAACGACGTAGTTGTGATTTTTACGTTTTTTACAAACGACCAGAAACTTTTGCTACCTTTGGGACATTGAAGGATTTTACGCCTTAACTTTTGGTCAGATTGGAATTTAACCCGTCGAATGTGGGTGTTGCAGTCATTTCTGGCTCACATGTACTTTTTTCGGTTTTCCTCAGAACTGTTTGCCTTGTAGGCCCGAAAACTTAGCTCCCTGAGCCTAATAGCCTCTTTGCAGCTCAAGTCAAACCACGAATTATCCTTAGGCCTGGTGCTTTTTATTTTGCTGGGAATAAAATTTGCCATGCCGATTCGGATAATGTTTGCGATAATATCAGTTGCGGCGTCCACGTCGTTGTCGAGGAAGCACAACGACCAGTTAAAGATCCGAAAGAAGTTGCTAAGGCCGCACCAGTTGGCTTTCTCGTATAGCCATAGTGTTCTCTTAGGAGCTTTTTCTTTAACCTGATGGTGGGAGTTCGAGAATAAATGCTGATATCACGCAGTGGGCAGACGAGCCTAGGGGCGACAATACATCGATCGTGCATTTGTTAGGCTGAGACTTAAGAAACAAGTCCAGTGTGTTGGTGGTATGACCAGCAACATCGGGGATACGTGATGGCTCATTCACAAGTTGAGTTAATTGACTTAACTCAGCAAAAATTTCAACATACCTTCCTTCGAGTGTTGCCTGTCCAGAATGTCGAGGCCACTGAGAATTGTGTACATTGAAATCGCCCGCTAAAACGATTTCAGTGCAAGGGAGCAGGGAAACAACTCTTTGGATGGAATCAGTCTGTGCGTCGAATGCATCATATGTTGCATTCATGTCTAGATTGGGGCTTCTATAAGGAAAACAGTAGTGAACGGAGTGCGTACATAATCAGTTGACATCGTTGTTGATGAGTGACCCTTGAAAAGGTGCAGTCCTATCTATCTTTTCACCTTGCGTATTTAGTAAGTTAGTAAATCCGAAGAGTTAACAATTAGTATGGTATACTTAAGGACATGTATCCACTCCATTCATCGCTTGGCTAAGCTCGGAAATCCCACAAATGTACGATGCTTTCAACTCATTTGTATTCCAAGCTCTTAACATTTTCACAGTAATTACTCATCCCTAATCCTCAGCAAACCAACGAACCTTCTGTTTGTATTAACATCGACTAAACACCTCCACTCGCCCAGAAATTTGTTATTCTCCGCTCTTGGCGTTTGCATAATTGACATTGTTCTTATCGCTAAGGTAAGCTATATACCATGCACTTGTACTATCTAGAGATTCTTGTTTAACTTTTTTCGCATTGCATCCTTCCTTTCGTCGCGGTGTATAATTACATTTCGTACACCTTCAGCTGCGTGTTTTGAATTTCTAATTAACAGTGGCGCTCACAGCTCTTTTGTAGTTTTCTAAACGCTCGAGGTAAAAGCTAAAAACGCATTACTTTACCGGGCCGCATTTGGTCTTAAAAGTATCACTTTTGACGTTTACACAAAAAAGATGGTTTTGGCAGCACTGAGTGTAAACAATTTTGAATAAAATCAGGTTGAAATAGCGGTGTTGACAGTATGCACCTTGCAGATAACACTGTCATTTACCCTATGCTCCAAATACCTAGAGAGGAGAACGATATTTATCTACAGGTAGGACATGAAGAATGCAATAATGTCACCGTTCCTTCTTTCTTTCCTCCTTAATGGTGGTAAGCGATTGAAGCGTGGGGAGACACGTGAAAGTTTGAAACAGATGTACGGCGATGCAATCTGACTTAAGAAAATGATGTAAGATGTATGAGATTGCAAGAGATTTATGATTTCTCTCCACTTTAAGTAAGTGGAAAGCCGAAAGGATATAAGAAACTTATTCGTCAATCGAAAAACGATTCTTATAGAACCTTCTGCGAAGAGATCAAGTCTCTGAGTGCGACTCTTATGGTATCTTTACTGAGCCTAAAGCGGAAACTCTTAGTTTACTGCTTCAGACTCACTTCTCGGTTAATCAGATCGCCATCGGCTCACTGCACACTGCTTCAAGGTAAACTGCAACTGAAACGATGAAAACAACTCGGGGTATCTGGTATATTACGTCGCGCGTGGTCACAACTGAAGCCATTGAATTTGCTGTTGCATTCTTCTATGCCGAGAGCACCGTGGCGCAGTGGGTAGTGTGTTGGCCTCTGACGCCGATGGCTCGGTATCGAATCCCGACACAGCCATGTCATCGAACGTGTTTTTCACGGTGTTTCTCCTCAGCGGGGTTCTGACAAAGCCCCCTGTAGTAAAATTGTCATGAAAAGCTTCTCGAAATTCGCCGTTCGGAACCGGCAATAAACTGTAGGTCCCTTTCACCTATGTGAAAATGAAATCACACACAACATGGGTGATTGAGAGAAGCTCGGCTCAGGTTCTTCATGGACTGTAACGCCAACATACATACATACATTCTTCTATGCCTTCAAATCGCCTGTTATGCTGCAAAATAGTATAAGGCAGCTGCTTACTAATTTGAAAAGAATTTTCATTGCTAGCATAGCACTTGCTCACATACGCATTCCTTGGCACACGGTGAAAGTAGTCTTTATTCCCAAAATAGGAAAAGAGCTGCCAAGAGTTTTAGACCAATTAGTCTAACATCCTTCCTGCTGAAAGCATGGGGAGACTGGTAAAGTTGCACGTGCGCAAAGCTGCTTATCAGCGCGGAAAATCCTGCGAGACTGCGCTTCAGAGCCTAGTTGAAAGAATTGAATGCGCACTCGAAAGGAAAGAGTACGCGCTGGGCAATATCATCGACATTGAGGGAGCTTCTGATAACGCAACTTTTGACAGCATGTGCAATACTGCCAGACACCATGGCATAGATGAAGCACTGGCCTTGTGAATCCAAGCAATGCTTGTGCACAGAACGTTGATCACTGATGCAGGCCTCGAGCAATGTGTCAAATCCGGCGTAAACAGGGTCCCGCGAGGTGGCGTCCTGACTCCGCTGTTATGGTGCGTGGTGGTCGAATCTCTGCTTGATGCTCTCAATGCTTCTGGAATCTATGCCCAGGCATATGCGGATGTAAGTAGGCTAAGTATCTAAGAGTCAACTTAGATAGCAAGCTTCTCTGGTCAAAGCATCTTAAGTCAAAAACCACCAAAGCGCTGACAGCTTTCTGGCAATGCAAAGGAGCTTTTGGCACAACATGGGGCTTATCGCCGGCAAGGGTCCTCTGGATCTACACGGTGATGATAAGACCTATAATATCATATGCACCGGTTGTCTGGTGGAGCAGACTAAAACGCAAACACGTCGTAGCCTCTTTCACCAAACTTCAAGGAACGGTTTGTCTCAACTACACGGGGGCTTTCCCCAGCATGCTGGGCGCTGCTCTAGATGCTATGATGAACCTTCCACTTCTTGATATATTTATCAGAGGATGTGCTCTACAAGCCATGTCTCGTCTGTAGAGACATGGCTTTTGGTACAACTCGTATAGGAATAACGGTGTGCTTGCGCAAGAATTGTCCTGCGACCCCTGCCTCATGGACATGCCTTCTGACGTACTGACGCCCGTTATCCTACTGCGCCGTAATTTCACAGTCGAGTTTCCATGGCGTCAGTATTGGCTATGGCTGGATACTGAACCTGAAAAGGACAGTCTTCGCTTTCTCAGGGATGGCTCCAGGTCTGGGCGGGGGTCCGGTGCTGGAGTCTTCTTTGAGCGCGAAAACATCCGACTGCACTTCTTGTCAGGAATATATGCGTCTGTCTTCCAATCAGAGATATACGCAATCCTAATGGCGATGCACTATGTTGTGAAGCACAGGTGGAAGGGGGAAAGCATATGTAGTAACAGCCAGGCTGCACTAAAAGCTGTGTTGAACCCCTTAACTAGCTCCACATTAATGCTTGAACTCAAGTCCTTCTTGAACAGAGTCGGCAGACTAAATTCATTAAATCTTGTATGGGTTCCAGGCCACTCTGGGATCCTAGGAAATGAGATTTCTGATGAATTCGCCAGAATGGGTTCAGAGGAGAGCTTCTCAAGACCCGAACCCGCTCTAGGTTTACCTGCGTCTACGGTAAATTCCTACATTAACGATAGTGTTTTTAAAACACACAAGCGTAGATGGACTGATTGTCCTGGTTGCAGGATGACTAAGCGCGTATGCCCTGATGTCTGCAAAAAATCTGCAGCATTCCTCCTCTCTTTAAGGAGAATCGACTGCAGAAGGCTTTGTGGTAGTTATCACGGGCCATTACACTTTCGTCAAGCATCTCTACGTGCTTGGCATCAGTGAGATGCCTACCAGTGCTGCATGTTGCGGGGAGGATGACACTGCATATTATTTCCTCTGTGATTGTCCCGCTTTTGCTCGCGCACGGTGGCGCACCCTTGGAGCCGACGTGGTGGTGAATCTCTTAGCTCTACATCACTGAAGCCCCTTCAAATTTTTCTCCGGAAAACGGGGAAAATACAGTAACGTAAGGTTTCTGTCTGGAGAACAATGGACCAGTGTTTGCGTCTGAGTGCTCCAGCGGATAGTAGAAGCCTTCAACAAAAAACAACCAAAAAAGTAAGTTGCCGTGTAAAAGAGAGACAATGATAACAGAGGGCATACTTCGGTTAGCATGTTATGGTAGAAGAGATGGGTTTAGAAGGTCAGTGAGTCCGTAAGATCGCCCAAATACCCTGCCCCAACTCTTTACTTAAACGTCCAAAATAAAGCACGTCCGTAGTCTTTCGAACTCATTGAAGTGTAAATTCCTCAATATCCGTCCAATAATGTTATGTTTGGATTATCTTCTCTTTTTCGTCCATACAAAGGATACAAAGGGATTTTGCTCCAATCCTACACATCCTATTCTTCAAGGATCTTGCTAGCATTAAGCGTTATTACCATATCTGTTTTATAGTGTCCTTTTCTTTTTTTTTGCTTTCTTTCCAAGCGTGTGCTTTTCAATGTCTACAAATTGGTTTCGTACAATTAGAATCCTTTTGAACATGCATGTCCTTGATAAAACTCATCTATGTGGTTTTGCCGTCCTCGAGAACATGCGAGTACATATACATATACTCAATGTCCTTGATGATATCATATAACAATACCACCACTGATGATAACAATAATAATGATGATCATAATGAAATTCTTACACAAGTGACAACTAAAGTATCCTTTTTCACTCAGCAATCTTTCGTCTCGGATTGCTTTGTATTTGAATTGAAAATTTCCATTTCACACTTGAGAAACCTATCATTCCGGATGCGTTCAGGTAATTTGTTGTCTTGAATGTACCTTTTTCGCTTTGGAGTAGTTTAGCATCGCAACAGCTTGAGACCAGGACACGACAACTAAAGTGCATTTAGGTGGAAGGCGTAAAAGAAAAAAGGAAAAATTTGTGAAAACAGATGGAGTCATGCAGAAGTAGATTGGTTAAATTGTGTTGTATTAAGTGGAAGATCTTAATTTTCGACAAGATTTCAAGCGGATTTGAGGGGATCATGTCCTTGAGTTCCAGGATCAGTAGGTTGGACTAAGGCCCAGTAAAGAACCACTTGCTGTGGAACGACCACATATCTCAGGTGCAACGACATATGGTTGTTTGGACGGTTAAGCTATAATAAGGACATTGTGAACTTTGACCTTGCTGATAACAATTCAAGACACTATTCACAGATTAAAGTCCAAGATATCCTGCCAAACTCACTCGTAGTGTTTCAGGAATCCATGAGGATGCAAAAATGTGTATGTGCATATGAAGACTGGGTTTGGGTCTTACTTTAGTTGGTCCTTTGGACTTGAATGGCATCACCCATACATTTAGTTAACTGCCTCTCAACTCCGAGAAAAATGGAAATTGGAAACGAAGAAGTCAATTATGACAGCCGATATAAGAGGGATAAACCGCGCGCAGCTTTTAACTTACTGCTCAATTGAGTAATTTTTATTTTTTTTTTTTTTTTAGAGACTCGCGCAGGTTCAAGAGTTTTCATATTCTCTTATGATGTGTTTACACACACAACCTGAACGGAGTGCAGTGGTTGGGGTCGTTGATGTTCGTTCACTACTCCGAGGGGTGGTTGTCCTAGACCTGGATAGGGCGAGAGCCGACCAAATTCCGAGTTGGTTATAGTCCGCAGTAATTCGTTCGAGCACTTTAGTATTGCATACGCTGAGGATGAATTTGGGTTGACCATATACTGTGAGTGTTATGCCTGCAGCAGTACGTCTGGTCACTTTCCATTCACAACTGCGTTGCATACTTTTTGTCCGTATATGAATAACTTTTTCTTGGCCACGAAGCGAATTTGAACCATAGACCTTTCGCTCGGCGGTCGATGATGTTAACCACAGCACCACGGCCACCCGTGGTGGCGTGCTCTCAAATAGCTGCTAATAGGACTTCATATATGGTGTCAGGGGGTAACAGCGAAAAAAATAAAAAGAATAAAACCTTTTTGATTAGAATTTATTTTGTACTATGGAACGCACGTGCAACGTCATCTCAGACGACATTTATGTCGACAGGGACAAGCACGGTATCGACGTGAATATACTAAACGGCCCCGGGATGATAGATACCGCGCATGTAACAGCCTTTACTGTATCCAACGTAGAAGGTTTCTCTTTCTTGGCTGCCGCCTTCAACTCTTGCATTTCGTTATCCAATTTTTCATAGTAACTCGTTAGTGTAGCAATGGCATGTTCATATTTTGCATCTTGCGCTGCACTCTGACGATGTTCGTTTTCTAATTCGCCCTTCAGATTTTGAAAAGCTTGCTCGAGCGATGAAAGACGACCTTTGGTTAATTCCACATTGCCATCAGTCTTCAGGCCGAGTTTTATGGCAAGAATCTGTGATTGAACGTTGAGTAGTTTGTGCTGGATTTCAACGATACGTTCGTCAGCGCTTGTTGATGGTATAACATAATCTCCCGATTGAGGGGCCGCGCTCGAAAATGAACTCCACAAAAGAACGCACGACAAGAGGCAGTAGATTAGCGACATGACCGATTGATTGATTTGTCGAAAAATACTTTCTGAACTGATGGCAGTTGCAATGTCGCATGGCAATTTATACGAAAAGATCGGATCGTTTTCTAATTATCTATCCAGATGCGAGGCTATAGATTTAGTGTAAACAAAGTGTTCGAGCATTATCAGTGCGATTAACACATTCACATGAATGTTATGTTCTCTTGGATCGTTTAAGCGATTGCTCCTCAAACATGTTTGACATTCTGGCATTCAGAATTGTTCTTTTGTAACTTTTGTCTCTTATCCATTTCCTTTTTAAGGTTGCAATATGTCTATCGTGGAGACGTGCTGTCATTCATCAAACACCAATGATAAAGAAAACGATTTAATCTATGTTAGGGAAATGATATCGACCAATGTTACTGTAAACAATGGTCAGTCATCTTGTTCAGGACACCAGAAACAACTCATATATCTAAAGGCATCGATACTTCAATCAATCACTTCCAAATCATAAAACAGCGATTCAACAGCCACCTCGTAAGTAAACACGCTACTACATAGTTTCATGAAGAATACAGAAGCTACTCACAAATTTATTACGCCAAAAAGGAGTAGTTCTGCGGCTATACGAGGCGGCAGTAGAATCCATCATAAGTCTGTTTAGACCTCAACTTTCAACCTTGCACACAGTTTGTCCACTTCATATCTAATCACCGAATCCAACAAATTTAAAAATGAGTCATGAATTATGGGCTAATCCGTAGCTTACAAAAGTTGATGTCATAGTTGTCCATCAGTTGGGCGCAAAATCCCTGATAAGATCGTTTTTTAGCATTTTCCACTCAAATTGAGTGACTTTGTCTAAAAAATCACTCAATCGGAATTTATTCGAAAACGTAGACAAATACATACTTATAATGAAATTTATATTGAAACACGATTTTTTAAGTCACTTTGAACTAAACAAACACATAGAGAACAAGGTCAATATGCTTAATAATCCACAAAAGCACTCGGAAGCAGATTCCTTAATATCGTCTTACGGTGGACCCTATGTCTTCAGACTCTACGGTGCTGTTAGAGGCAATCGGTGAACACACGAAACGAAGATGGGCGATCGGCTTGTGCTCTTATACATATTAAATTCCGTATTCAACTCCTTGTGTACGACTCGCTAAATCTAGTCCTTGAATGGCTCAATTTAGGTGATCGAAGCTTTGTTGATTGTTTCGGATCAACGACAGCGACTATATCCTGTGCGCGAGCGACTGTTGACTGTGCATTTCCAACAGGAACGACATATGCCCAAGCGGCCCTCGTTCAAGTAATAAATGGCAAGCATTCAGCTAAGTGATGTACAGATGAAAGAAAACAACCAAAGGAAAACGTAATTGAAAATGCTCCAAGGAGTTCGCGGAGACTTCTGTACTTTTCTTCAATTTTCGCTTTGATTAGGCCTTGTGACGTTTGCATTTCCGCTTCCAGTCGATTGTATTGGCCAGTTAGTATGTCAACACTTATCACTCTCAGCAAGCATTGGCACGATTTTGTTCAGTCAATTGCTCCTTCAAACTGTGTAATGTTTCCTCGAGCATTGCGAGACGATTCTTAGCCGACTGCAGGTCACTATCATTGCTGACTGCTACTGACACTAAGGAGTTTCTTTTGAATTGCAGCTACACGTTTGTCAATACTGGCAGCGGAAATCAGAGAGCTCCAGGAGTAAACGCACAATATAAGATAAGAGTAGCTCATCGGGACTGATCGGTTAGTACTAGAAGGCAAATAGATGACATTTGTATGACATGGTTCTGGCTACACTGATGCACGGTGATTCGATCGCATCGTCATTAGTTATAATAATGAAGAAAATGCGGTAGAGCAGGGTGTCTCGTTGACATTTTTGGAAGACTATATCTGCTTACCTTAAGCCGATAGCTGAAGTCACAAGCAGAGACAATAATGAAGAGTTCCTACAATTGGCTGTGGCTCAAAACTTTATGTACCACCCTTATATGGACGGTGTTCAATTTGGGTGAATAGAGTAACCTTCACGGGTTGTTCTCCAGGATGGGATGATGTAGAATGCATTTAGTGATGAGGCTTTGTCGAATAAAAATTGTTTACAAACGACAGAAAGGGTTCCAAGAAGGCCGAAAACGTGTCGAGGGATTCCGGATGACGTTCACGACCACTCCAGGAACCCCGTTTTGAGTCGATAGCGAAGATACAAGGCACATCGAAGAGAGGGTTAAAGACTACCTCGGAAATAGATCTTATCAACCATTTCGAAGTTTGGGAAATACGTTGGCATAGGTAGATAAGTAGGTAGGAGTGGCCGCCTAGTATCAGAGAGACCAAAGCCCAATTAGCACGTGTGCGCTGTTTTAATGCCACCACTCAAGTGACCTAGTGGGTCGATTTGTGTTTCAAACCTGTGGAGTTGAGACATTGAATGATGCTGCAGAATCCTATGTTACTGACTTCTAATAAGTCGTCAAAGAAGGCTTTGCCGGGTGTGCGCTGTCTGGCTCTAGGTAGAGCCGGGCATTCGCAAAGGAAATGGTTGAAGGTTTCCTTTTCCAGCGTGCTCTTGCAACTTCGACAGTGTGTGTAAAATGGGATGCCTAACTTGGAAGCGAGAGTGCCGACAGGCCCATGACCAGTATTGATAGCTACAATTCTGGCATTCTCCTCTCAGTTCTGTAAGTTAGGTCGTGAGTTCTTTTTGTGTTGTAGGAAGGTAATATCTTTCTTGATATGACACAGTACTCAGGGTGCTTCATCTGGAGTTCATCTGGAGTGCTTTGCCAGCACATTAGCTTTTTCGTTTCATTCTATGTTGTAATGCGTCTTTTTTGGATGTTATGGTGTATGAATCGAGAGTTGTGATGACTGACTGGCTGTCAATACAATCCAATTGCATAAGTGCGTAGTATCAAGTGAGGATAACTTCATACTTACTTTCTTACTTACATATCAGGCCTGCAATCCATGGAGGATCCGAGCCTGAGCTATAGTTTCCTTCCATCCTTCCACACGCTGCTTCCAATTATCAAGACCAAGTTGTCTTACATCCGCGATTACTTGGTCTTTATACCGGAGGTTCGGTCTTTCTCTTCTTCTCGAACCAGGAGGCTCGGAGTCGAAGACCTCCTTAGCTGGAGCGTTGGTGGCAGAGCCAATGTAGTCAATTGATCTTTTCCTTCCGAACTATATTCACATATTAGTACAACTTATAGAGTTCGCGGTTATGGCTTCTCCTCCATTCACCTTCCTCACAGACAGGACCAAATACCTGGCGCAGAATTTTTCTTTCGAAAGAACCCAAAATCAGCTCCGCCGCCCTGCTTATCGTCCAGTTTTCGGCTTCGTACAGTAAGACTGGCAGTACAATCGTTTTGTAAAACACGACTTTGGTTCTTCGAGTGAGGAGTTTTGAACCAAGTTGCTTGGACAAAGTAAAGTAGTAGCGGTTGCCAAGGGCGATTCTATGCCGGATCTCGACCGTGGTGTCATTTGTGGAGTTTACGTCTGCCCCGAGGTAGACAAACTCCTCAATCACCTCGAAATTATAGCTGTCAATCGTTATATTTTGTCCAAGGTGGTGAGCGACGAATCGGTTTTAGCTTGACAGGATGTACTTTGTGTTATCCTCGTTTACTTTAAGGCCAACTCGTTTCGCCTGTTCTTCAATCGTTGTGAAAGCTTCTACAACATCCCGCTGAGACCACGCTATGATGTCAATATCATGCCCGTATACTAGCAGCTGGACAGGCTTGTAGAAGATAATGGCGTCCAATGTCGCACCTCCTTATGGTGGGTTGGTGTAACTTTCTGACATTGGACAATCGAGCTCTGAATCTTGCTGCTACGAGAAAATGGTCAGAGTCGACGTTTGTCATCCTGAATGTCCGCACATCCAGGATGTTTGGCGAGTGTCTTGCGTCAATGAGTACATGGTCGATTTGGTGGGCGGTTCGGCCATTCGGAGATCGCCAGGTTGCTATGTGGATTCGCTTGCGGGAAAATCTTGAGCTTCTTATCGCCACATTACGAGTTGTCGCAAAGTCCGTGAGTCGGAAGTCGTTATCCGTTGTTGTATAATGGAGGCTGTGCTTTCCGATCACTCCGCCAGAGGTGTTCTCCTTACCGATTTTGGCATTGAATTCCCCGAGTACAATTTAACATCGAACTCCGGACAAGCTCCGTAGGGGTTATCCAAGCGATCATAGAAGTCCTCTTTGATGGGGTCTTCAGCCATTTCGGTAGGGACGTGTGCTTATTGTGCAAATCTGCCTTTGATGCGGATCACAAGTCGATGACCTTCGACCTTAACCGCTTTCCAACATGTGCAACCTTTTGTGACCGCTGTAACAGATATCGCAATATTTTTTCTTCATCATTTCCTGGATCGAAGTAATATTCGCCTTGTACTGCGTGAGGATTCTTTCCGGTTTATGAGCAGCTCCAGAAGCGTATAGAGTTCTGACATTCCAGGAGCATACTCGCAATTCGTATTCCTTTTACATGCTATGTCGTATTCGAGTATCTGTTTGTTAGCCGGGTTTTTACATGGGTGGGTTGTTGGCCCGACGCACAATCGCTAGTCTGGTCGGAGTATTGTAGCGCCCTCTTGCCTAGGGCGATAGGTGTATACATATATTCACCTGTCAACGGTTGTTATAGAGGTTATCCGGAGTACGCTGCGAAGAGGCTGTATGTCAACTTGACCAGGGAATTGAACCAGGGATCGTTGCTGGCTTCTCGCCAGGTTAAGAGATTACAATAACCTTACCCTGTATGTCCGTGCCCATGCCCTCTAAGGATTAATTTACGGGCAATGGAATTGATTTCGAAATGCTATGTCGCCTTACTTTTGGACACAGTAGTATCACATTCCACTCATTCTTTGCTCCTTCAATGTCCAAGCATCTTATTTGTTCTTAGACACACTCTCCAATCACCCGAATCCTATACAAGCAGGCACGAGAGAACGAGATACTTCATCTTGCATTGAGCGTTAAGGTTTCCTACAGCTTCCAAGGTATAGAATATGAGTCGATCCATTTCTGATTGAGTCTATACGAGACATATGAGCCGCATAAAAGTTATGGCAAGTTCCTATATTGCAAAGAAGTCAAACACCCAACCCGATGTCCACCATATGCCAGTTGTCTATTAATCATCAAGCTGTTCCAATAAAACTTGGTCATTCCTCCATTGTACGTACAGCTCTCATTCCAAATTTCCAAACACTCCTCCAGGTGAATTGTATCTCTCACAGGCATGACTTTCTTATTGCAAAACTTCCATTTTCCCTTTTATCAAAAATACCATAAATTTCAAGTGACAAATCGTTCACCAAGCGATAGCTGGCTCCTGGCATATGAACCACCAACTCACACTACTGATACATTCTACCATGCATGCTCGTCTGTATGTGGGGTACGGGTACCTTTAGAGCATTACGCCTGGAAAATAATATTTATGGTGGTTCCAATGATTACACACTCAACGTATCCTTTCAGATCATTCTCTGTTGCTCCATTGCCTACACCCACATCTGGATGGTGTATCTTTTCACAACTAGCCGCTGGATCGATAACTGGTGCAGCAGTGGGCCAGAGACAATTCTTATATCCAATGTGAGGTGAGTCGATAAAAATAATCAAAAGGAACGACCGACCAAAGCTTTGTCGAGAATTATCGTTTCTCTTCAACAGACAACGGAGGCTTGGTAGGATGACGGAATTGCCCGGGTATTTTCAGGGAATAGGAAACCTGGAATGGCGGAAAAGTGAAAAGTGGACATGAGCATGGTATGGATTCGAATTTGAGATATGAGGAGAATTTTTGTTTGTGAACAAATCGATTGGAACGGAAAGTCTTATTGAAAGTTCTACGGAGCAACTTATGTCCCGGATGTTTACTCTTGAAGATGAGGGACGATTGTCCAACGATTTTGTCCAGCGTGCGGAAAGTAGCATTAGGACATTAGGTCAAACAATGGTGAAGGAACAAATTGGCTCATCTGTAATGACAGTCGTATCGGGGGGCTATGTTGCTCCTTCGTCCATCAATAGTTACATGGTTCAAGTGAAGTGTCACCTTGTGTAGCGTCTTCCATTATTATCGCCTTACTGTCCTAGCTCTAGCACCAAAGCCTTTTTTCCCTTCCCACTCTAAATATCATGGATTACTGCAGACTGTAAACCAAGTACCTCAACCATGTCTTGGGATATCTACCATGTACTAGTACCATTGGAATATATTTGACACCTCAGGGACATACTTACATACTTAGGTGGTTCAACAGTTTGGTATACACCTGCTTCCACAGGTGAGCGCCCAGTTATCTAAGACCCAATCCACCTGTGTACGGCAATTCTCTACTCGGAGCTGGAGTTAAGGATTCTACGAACCGCTGCTATTATGTCCATTGACTCTATATGATTGGATCCATAGACATCTGATCAAGCCGGTGTTGTTATACAGCCTGTACAGATCGTGGCTGAATCTTTTCACTTTCCCCCCTCCACTCATAAGCCACAACGAACAGTGCCTTGGCAAGCAGAAACACTCACCACCCCCACTGCGATAGAGCGAGTGCTAACATATAGCATGAAGCACTGCGACCTTTGTAGATCTATTGTGCTTGCTAGCCGATAAGACGAGGAGTTTCCCCACTTCTTTAATAAAGTAGGGAATGTATCTCGTAGGAGCTGAGATGGTCTCCTCAGGAGTTATCATTTCACTGAGAAAGACACGCTTCCTAAGATTGCAAAGGAAGCACATAGCATGTGCCCTACAGTTTCTTCGTCCTCAAGACAGAGCCGATACTCAGTTTCAGATGAGAGGATACTAATGGGGTGTTTGTTCAGGAGCCATATAAACTCCTATCGATTGACGCTATTCCAAAAGGACATGTGTTGCGATTTTTCCCTTGTCTAGGAAAAAGTTAATCTTAGACTTGGGAATGTCGCACAAAGGTTCAGCACCTTTGTACAGCGAGTTGATCTGCGATGTAATTGCCCTTAATACACTTGTACCCTGGCATCGACTGGATTTTGACCTTATTTCTTTGGCTAGGTTCAGTACGGCATTATGGCATTCTTCAACGGACTCTGAGTTCGTGCTATAGGAGGCCAACACTTTGAGCTGCTTGACTATCAGAGAGTATACTGATGGTTACACCTCGCATAATTCAGCTTAGAAGATTCTACGTCTTATTCCCAAAGCCATCGAGACTTTCCAAAGACTTGGTCCAAAGATGCCAACGCCCATGCCGGAACCGATCTTGGAGTCATATGTGTACCATCCAAGGCCTTTGACATTGAGCAAGGGATCGCCACTTTCCCAAGCTGTGCGGTTTGGGATCAGTATTTCAAATCTCTTGTCAGAAGTGAGCGTGTGTGGTAATGCGTCCGAGACAGTGGCAATCATATCCAGCTCAGAAAGATGTTGTAAAATGGACATGTGACCCAATGCGTATTGTAATCTTTTTAATAAAAAGGTGCAATGGAGTAAGTCCAGTCAGTGCTTCTTGGGCTACCGTGGGGCAGGTTCGCATAGCGCCTGTAATGCCGAGACAGGCTAGTCTCTGAAGGCGTTGAAGCTTAGCAATTGTAGTTTTTTGCTCAACTTTTGTCCACCATACGGTGGACCCGTAGGTGACGATAGGCCTTACTATCGCGTGTACAACCAGTGGACTACCTTAGCTTTAAGTCCCCAGGTTTTACCGTAGGTGCGTCGACAGGCCCACATGGCCTTAGTCGCTCTCATGAGTTTAGTTTTAATATTGGAGTTCCACTTGAGTCTGCGGTCTAGGTCAATACCTAGATACTTTACTTCCTCGGAAAATCCTATATTTGTGCCTTTTAGAAAGACTGGGCAGGGCTGTACCTTTCTCCTCTTTCTAATCGGGACTACGATTGTTTTATCTGGGTTAATCGATAAACCCTCTCTGCCACACCAGTCAGAGATAAACTGAAGCGCGAGCTGCATGCGCTCACAGGCAGCAGTTTCACACTTGCCCGTAACAATGACTACTAGGTCATCAGCATATCCGATGACCTCGTAGCCGCGAGTGGTTAGCTTGCTTATTAGGCCATCGATAACTATCGACTAGAGCAGTGTCCTCCCTGTGGACATCCTCTAGCCGCCGATACTGTCACTGAGACCTCTCCGCATGTGGCTGATATTATACGGCTATTTAGCATCGCCCTAATCCAATGATTAGTGGAATTGTCCACACCCCTGCAGGATAGTGTAGTGGTGATCGAATCATAGCCAGTATTATCGAAGGCCCCCTCAATATCGAGGAAGGTGTAAATTGGGATCTCCCTGTGTGTGAAACTGTTTTCAACACGCATCACCAGGTGGTGTAGCGCATTCTCAGTAATTCTCAAGGATACCTTTAATATGGAGCTCTATCAGTTTTTCCATTGTTTTTAGAAGAAACGAAGTCAAGCTGATAGGGCGATAGGATTTAGGTTACTCACTTGGGGTTCCAATCTTGGGGATGAAGACAAAATTGACCTCTCTCCAGGTTTGGATATGAATCCCAGGTTGAAGCAGGACCTAAAAAGAACTATCGGTGGTGATAAAATGGTCTTTCTGGCCTTTCAGTAAGATGGCAGGAAAGACACCGTCTTTGCCCATTTAACCCTATCAGGGCTAAAGAGCCTGCTAGGGAGGCTATTTGTTCCACTGTCGATGCTCATTATGGCATTCATTTGACCGTCAAAGGACATCGAGTGTGGAGTAGAATCAGGGAAGTGCACCTCGAGCAAGGTGTCCAGGGTTTCCATGCTATTGACGGTAAAGGTGCCGTCTGATTGGAAGAGGCTACGATAGGTTTGCGTGTTAGCCTGTTACACCAAACCACCGATGCATATGAGATGATAGGTCTTATCATTGCCATGTAGATCCAGAATGACTTTTGCCGGCGATGAACCCCATGTTTTGCCAAAGGCAGCATTGCATTGCCAAAACGCTAACAGCGCTTTGGTGGTTTTTGAATCAATATGCTTTGACCAAAGAAGCTTGCTATCTAAGATAACTCCCAGGTACTAAGCTTCCTTGGATATCATACAAGTACTTTTCCTCCTTTTCGTGAAGAGAACGACATCAGTCTTGAGAGGATTAACTGACAGCCCATTTCTCGTGCACCACTCATCGATCGCATTTAGCGCGGCCTAGGCTTTGAGACAGACAATCGCTAAATATGAGTCGATATAGAGAAGCTTAGTTAACGTATGTAAAAACGTTTTCATCGTTTCAGTCGCAGCTACATTAGAAGACGTATGCAACTAGCCGATGACAGTCTGACAGTCATTTACAATATTTAAGCCCGGGGCGTTGACAGAATGATCACGAATCTGTAAGTAGCCGAACCTGTGAGGACCTATTCCGTACCCAACCAACAGCGAACCAATAATGCTTATCCAGACTGCGGCCCTAAACTCTCTGTTCGACTTTCCACCTTTAGAAGGTTGGGTATGCGTATCAAAACCACAGCACGGGTATTTCGTCACAATTTCTACTCCTTCTCTTATGCACATCTGGCTTAGGAACTCGTTCCACAAGACCGAAAAGGGCCTCCACGCGTAGGTACTCCTCCGTTTAAGTCTATCCAAGGTCGTTTAATTCAGTGTCCAAGGTCCCAAGGTCGAATGCCAAAAACCATCGAGACGAAAAGGTTACAGCATAGTTGTGGTCCTACGTACCATCTGCAAGAGTAAATCCTTTGAAGACTAGAACGTCCAAGCTTCGTTTCACAAATCAATTAATAAGTAACTACCTTGCCAGCAATGACCTACCTTCAAGGACCTCTGCCTTCACTCATTACCGTATTTATCTAGTTTTGCTTTTTGTTTTTTGCTCACTCCTATAACAAACAGTTTAGCGTATTTCGCAAATCACCCACTTCGTTGTTTACACTGGAGTTGAATGCGATCTGGGACAGGCGATAGGATAATTGCTAACTGAATTCCAAAGCAGGATAGGAGCGAAGGCCTTTAAATACGAGTGTGTCTGTTTACTTGTCAGTATTAATTGCTTAACGCTTGACTCCTGATCAGGCAGCTAGAAGTGTTCGCTAGAAGCTAAAAGTTGTCCCGGAGATGGAGTAAGGTCCGTGGTTCCAAAGGAACGACTCCACCGAGTAAGTTTTACTGCCTACTGTAGGCGCATCCCACGTTACTGATTACTCCACTTTGCCCTTAGATTAACTATCATCCACCAAACATGCATTGTCTACCATCAACCATCGTGTCTGTCATACTCACAACAACACTCTACACCGCAACAGTGGCCATCAACTGCACTTTTGTGGTGGAAGTCATCCAGAATCTGGACAGTGTCTATCGGTTTAGCAATTTACCGATTTTCTCAGCGCTTTCCACAAGCTCCGAACAGGACCACGTGAACAAATTGTCCCGCATCCTGTCCGAGAGCATTTCCATCCCACAACTGGTGCTTGCGACCTTCTCAACCGAAGAACTCAGGTTCCTCATCAACAAGAACAGCCTTTCGTTGATCCTAGCCGATTCGGAACTGACCTCAATAGACAATGAGTTGACCAATGCAGCAGCTAGACTCCGTGGAATGCACGGATCCAAAGTCATCATCGTCTTTTGTTCACCGATGTCTCTCAAACGTCTGTCTCTACTTCAAAGTTGGCTGTGGACCGCTCAGTTCACGAATGTGCTCATCCTCTTCGAGGACCAGAAAACGCAACAGAATCAAATATTCACCATCGATCCCTATCCGAGCGTGAAATGGCTTAACCTAACAAGCACGACCGACCCGAGAGCAATATTCGATGGAGACCATCACGACCTAAAGGGATATCGGATAGAGATCCCCTATACTTCGGATATCCCACGGACGTTTCAATTCAACAATCAGCTGGTGGGAAGGCACGCCATGATCATAGTCCTGTTCGCTAAGCGGATGAACATAACCCTCGTGTGTAACTACGAGCAACACCTGGACACCGATCAAATCCTTCGCGATTTTCACACGAAATCCATGGAACTCAGTGTCCACTCATACTCCATGTTCGATTTGGAAGAAATTGGTTCAAGCTATCCACTGGAAACTGTCCGCTGGTGCATCATGGTACCACTACGCAGCGAGGTGGCCAAGAGTGAGTACGTCATCATCGCATTCGACCGTACCACTTGGCTATGCATCTGTTTCGGTGTTATTTACATCGCAATTCTCATGCGATTCATCGATCCACCCACGAAGAACACACAAAAGCGATTCTTCCTGCGCAGCCTGACCATCCTCATGTACAGTCCAAACATGGCCGAACGGATGACTGGTCCCACCGTGCGACAATTTGCTTTTTTCGCGCAAGTTTTCCTCCTCGGATTCATCCTATCCTGTTTCTATTCAACATACGTAACGAGTTTCTGCACAAACATGGTGTTTCAGGAGCCAATCGACACGGTGGCCGACCTCGTAAAGGAGAACCTTCGCATCATGGTGGTGGACTATGAACTGGAAGCGATTCGTAAGCGTGCCACGTACGGTGAGATATTCCTGAGACTTCTCTATCCCGTCTCCTATTTTGAGGCAGTCAATCATAGTGACAATTTAGACGGTCGCTTCGCGTACAATGTGCGCCAGGATCGTTGGCAATTTCTCGACAAACAACAGCGTGGACTGGAAAAACCATTCTTTCGCCTATCGAAGATCTGTTTTGGCCGTCACTTTACCATGTTTCCGCTACAAGTCGATTCACACTTGCAATCACAGTTGGATCTATTCACGTTGCGGGTCGCACAAGCCGGATTGGATTTATTTTGGGACGAGGAAGCGTTCCGCATGACGGTGGCCATGAACTATTCGAGAATGCTGGTCGAGATGACGGTTGTGGTGCAGCCGTTGAAACTGGACTACTTCAAGCATGTGTACACTGTGTGGGGTGTGGGAATTGGTGTGAGTACGCTTTGTTTTCTCGTTGAGGTGACTATAAAGAAGATTAAGGACATCAAAGTGGCGCTGAAAAGGCTCCAGGAGATCGACCAACGGATGTAGAATGTTTTGTTTTGAATGAAATAAAGTTTGGTTTGTGCATGCGCTGGGGTTGGTGGTTATACTAAGCACATAGCTTGGACGGGAACCCGTTGCGCAGGAAATTTCCCGAAATGTAGTAGATTGTCGGTGAAATGGCTGGTAGCATAGACTAAAACCAACGATTGGGACTTTTCAAAGGTGCAATCCCTCTTTCGAGCAGTCGGAGAATGTGCGCCGCTGGAATCCTAATGGCTCACTTGTGCAACATGGGCACATGTAAATGGACAATAGAGATGGCGCAGGTTGTCGGTATCACTGGTTAGGTCAGAAACATTTTTCGTAGTTTTTTTTTTAACAGGAAAAACCTGCCTAATGGATATAAACAAACGAAGGAGACGGAACAACCTAATACCTAGCTCGCCGCTTCACGTCGAAGACATGAAGAGTTGCCATCAACATCAAATGAAGTTCAGCAACAACAAGAATCCTCAAACGTTCCCTCTTACGTGGGCAGTAAAGGTTGCTAGAAGGGCGACAGCAACCGTTTCGCTGTCTTCACATTCTCCGTGACAGAGAAGTTCTTCGAACTCAAGACGATTCGGCGAAAGGGCTGTAGAAAGCCAGTAGCAGTCAAATCGAAAAGCGCCAAGGAACCCTAACCAAAACAGCCACTAAAGCAGCAGAAGGAACAGCAGTAGCAAAAACAATCACGCCCTTCCAGAGAAAATGAGTCGCCCAATGTGTAAGGTGTGTGAAGAACCACAAAACCAAAAAATGTGTTGGCCGTGACCACTGCGGACTTGGTGTCATAGTCCGAAACCCGGGCGAGTTTGCAGGAATATCGTATGAATGTAGCAGTTGGCCAGGATTTGCCAACTATCTGGCGAGAGCGCAAACTTCGAACGCCTTTTTCATATCGACCAACAAGAACGACGAGATTGGCAGGAGCCGTCTAGAAATTATTTAAATAAATGATGGACAGAACGATACAACAACATAGACGCTCTTCACAGGCAGAAAAGTAGGCCTTAATGACATTCAGGATCTGAAGCTTTCGAGAAGGTCAGCATTGATCCAAAGAGTGCTGTCCTAGACAATGACTTCATTGTGATCGAGGATTCTCAGAAAAAAGTGGCGACACTGGGAGCTGTCTTCCAGGAAGTGGGCAGGGTGAATGATAACATTCGTGCCAGCCACGAACTGAAGAACAGAACTAGGCTCCTCCATCCTACCCAACCACGACCTGAAGAACAGAACCCCGCTCCGCCACTTCTCCCTTCGAGAGCCTTTGTTTATTAGATTCAATGACGACTCTACGGCAAACACCCTGTTCATTTTGACGAAGGATATCCATTTGATCTTCACTCAAAAATAAGATATTCGCGGGTATGGATGGAATATACGGAATACAGTGCTTAGACACCTTCCACGCCATCCTGTTTAACAACGGCGATGGTGTAATCAACAATCTAACCCTGCAAACCTCTCGTCGATAAGTCTCCGTACGAGTATCAGCAAAGCCTTCGAGAAGGTGGTCCACAGAGCCCTGTATAAATTGGGTGAGGACAAGATTCGGTTTTAGGGCGGGGCATGATACGAGGTGTGGCTATTAAGTTCTGGGAATTTAATCATAACTGGCAACACTGCGTCGCTCATCAACATCTGCCTAGAAAGGGGGAAATCGACAGCACGTTTTGGCGTCGTAAAGTTGAGAGGAAATCTTACGAAAATTGCAGGTAGTGTATGGAGACGAGTATGTGGCGAAAACACGTGAGTTTGAATAGCAGTTGAAGAAAGGCTGTGAATCAATAGAAGACTATCCACGTGATGGAGCTCCCGTCGCCTTTCATACCACGGCATCGTTCGTCCTGACGAGGCCGCGAGTACGTGTTTTCCGTGTGCGACCCGAACTCGCCAAGAAGGGCTGGTTGTTGCCCTACGACAATGCGCCGGCCCGTTCCTCGTTGGTTGTGCAAGAGTTTTCAGGGGAAAAAAGCACTCCAACGTTGCTGTATCCATCCTATGACCCCGATATTGCTTCCTGTGACTTTTTTTATTTTCCAAGTCACACGTTAAGGGAACTCATAATGGCGGTGCAGATAAGGTCAAAGGGGCTGTAACCTTGGTTCTGAACGAGGGTACTTCGATTCAGAAGAGCAATATTGGAATTGTTGCGTAGAGTCAGAGAGGGATAGATATTCAAGGTCGACAGTAAGATTTTTTGATAAACCTAATTTGCTTGCTTTTTGTTTACAAAATCCCGGAACTTAACTGTCACTTGTAAAATAGGACAAGGATTTTACGCAGATAGACAGTTTTCTGATAAAGCTGATCGGAAAACACGTTGCGGCCAATGACTTTATCTCGGTGGCTTTCTATCCCAACAATACGTATGAGGTTTTGCGACTTGTCCTCCATATGGCCCATAATTTTGTGGCGCGGCGATTGCTCTCCGAGCTTGACGTCGAGCTTTGTGAGCCCGAGTGCCTCAGGTTCAACAGAACGGTTTCATACCGAACTCGGGGAGATGTCATCTGACACCATTATCGCTTTTGATTGATGGAACGGACTTCATCAGTGGTATAATTCCATTTTATAGCCTTGGTTGAGGGGGGAAGGGAGCGAGCAAACAGAGCAAAGAAATTGATCGCGTTTAACATGGCAAACGCCAGCTTCGATCTCTGTCCCTGCTCAATCCATTGGCTCACCCGCCAGGTAGTGAGCCAATGGGTGCAGCGACCCAACCCCTTGTTCCTGGGGAAAGAGGAACCTGGCCCTCCAGGTTGGAGGTTGTGCTTAGGGGTAACATCCCTATCACGTAAAAACCTACTTGTTCCGATACAAGGCTAACGGTCCCTGCAAACGACTAACGGACTTGAGAGTCTGCACTTGGAATGTTAGGTCCCTTAACAGACCTGGTGCAGGCGATCAATTGGAGCAAACCCTCAACTGCTATACAGCAGATATAACCGCACTCCAAGAAGTGCGATGGGATGGACCAGGCAAAAAACGGATGAAAAACTGCGACATCTACTACGGGAATTGCTATAAGGAGGACAAACAGCGCTTATTCGGGTGCGGATTCGTTATTCGAGGAAGACTACGACAAAAAGTTTTAAGCTTCCGGGATGTAAGCGAACGCCTCATAACAATCCACATCAAAACTAAATTTGGAAACATAAGCTTGATATGCGCTCACGCCCCAACGGAAGAAAAGGACGATCGACTCAAAGAAGAATTCTACGATCTCCTAGACAGAACACATGCCCAGTGCCCCAGCTACGACACAAAAGTAGTCCTAGGAGATTTTAATGCACAACTGGGCAAAGAGGACATATTTGAGTCGATCATAGGAAAGCATAACACCACATCCGACAACGGACTAAGGCTAATCGATTTCCTAGCGGGGCATAACCTCCTTGTAGCAAGCACGCGATTCCCCCATCTCAACATCCACAAGGGTACCTGGCGGTCTTTTGATCAATCGACCACCAACCAGATTGATCACGTTGCGATCGACGCCAGATACTCCTCCTGTATTCTCGACGTACGAACCTTCCGAGGGGCCAACATCGACTCGGACCACTACCTTGTTGTAGCCAAGGTACGAATGAGGATATCAAGAATGCTTAGGAGTCGAGTAGGACAACGTAAGTTTGACGTCGGAAAGCTACAATCGCAAGAGACTGCCAGAATCTTTGCCGATCGTGTCTCCTCCAAGCTCTCTCAAAATCCGTCCACAGCAGCACAAACAATAGAACAGGAATGGGCGCATTGCCAGCGCGCCGTCAGAGACGCTGCCTCAGAGGTGCTGGGTTTCAAACCGCCACCACCTAGAAGCCCCTGGTTCGATGAACAATGCGAACAAGCCCATGCAGCAAAACAAGAGGCATATAAAGCCATGCTGCAACGACGGACGAGAGCTGCTCGCGAAATCTATGAGCAGAAGAAGAGAGAGCACGGGAAGCGTGAGATCGAGGAGATGGAGAGATGCTTCCGCAGGAATGACGCCCGTAAGTTTTACAATAAGGTAAAACGAACATGCCATGGCTACAAAGCCAGAGCGGCGGCCTGCAGGGACGAAAATGGAGAACTGGTAGTAGAGTCGCAGTCGATGCTGAGGATTTGGAAAGACCACTTCTGCAGACTGTATTACGGCGATGATAGACAAGATACCGCTGTCAGGCAGGACGAGCCATTCGTAATGGACGACAATGTAACAGAAGTCTGTCCACCCGACCTAGACGAAGTCAAAATAGCGATATCAAGACTTAAGTCTAATAAAGCCGCGGGCGCAGACGGCCTGTCTGCTGAACTTCTTAAGGCGGCTGGAGATGAGCTGGTAAGGTGCATGCACCATCTCATTTGCAAGGTATGGTCGGAGGAAAGCATGCCCGACGAATGGAATCTCAGGATCGTTTGCCCGGTCTATAAGAAAGGAGACCCCTATAACTGCGCCAAATATAGGGGAATAAGTCTCCTTAACATCGCATATAAGACCTTCTCTGCCGTATTGTGTGAACGCCTGAAACCGTTTGTGGATAACCTGATCGGCTCTTTTCAGTGTGGTTTCAGGCCAGGTAAGTCCACAATAGACCAAATACTTACGCTACGGCAGATCTTGGAGAAGACAATTCGACATTCACCACCTCTTCGTCGATTTCAAGGCTGCATATGACAGCGTGCATAGAGATGAGCTATACAAAGCCATGTCTAGTTTTAACATCCCTGCCCAACTCGTCCGACTGTGCAGGGTGACAATGGAGAATTCTCGCTGCTCCATTAAGGTCGGTAATGAGCAAACCGAGACCTTTGATGTTAAAAAAGGATTTAGGCAAGGTGACGCGCTGTCATGCAACTTTTTCAACATCGTACTTGAAAAGATCGTGCAAGAGTCACTGGCCAACACAAGAGGTACGATTTATCTCAAGTCTACGCAATTGCTTGCGACATTGATGTGACGTCAATGAGGCCCTTGTAAGCATTGAGGTAGAAGCGGCTAAGATGGGTCTCAAGGTTAATGAGGGTAAAACCAAATATCTGCTTTCATCTAAAAGAGACGGACAACACCGACGTATTGGCCACAATGTCACCTTGGGCGTATATAACTTTGAAGTGGTCAAGGAATTCGTTTACCTTGGCTCACTGATGACCAGCGACAACAACACCAACGCTGAGATAAAACGCAGAATCACTCTTGCCAACCGCTGTTCCTTTGGGCTCAAGAGGCAATTGAGAAGTAGAGCCCTCTCTCGGAAAACCAAGCTGACACCATATAAGACCTTAATCATCCCAGTCCTCCTTTACGGCGCAGAGGCTTGGACCTTAATAAAAACGGATGAAGATGCCCTTGATCGTTTCGAGAGGAAAATTCCGCGCACTATCTACGGTCCCGTTTGTTCAAACGGTGTATGGAGGAGAAGATATAACGAAGAACTGTACGGGTTGTACAGCGACATCGGCCTGGTACGACGTCTACGGATACAGCGTCTATGGTGGCTAGGCCATGTAGAGCACATGGAAGATACAGCTCCGACCCGAAGAGTCTTCGAATCCACTCCGGAAGGAAGGCGCGGCAGAGGACGGCCGCATCATCGGTGGCGCACGCAGGTGGAAGGGGACCTTAACCAACTGGGCGTGCGGCGCTGGAAACAGCTGGCCAAAGACCGTGCCAGCTGGAGACGCTTGTTGGTTGAGGCCCAGGTTCACCACGGATTGGATAGCACTCATCCGATTCTATTAAATAAACGCGCGTTTGAAAGTCGACATTAGGCGATAAATAAAGGTAAAAACGCTGCAGAAACATGCCGAAAATTTTGTGGAGTGTACAATGAGAACTAAATGAGTTGACGCCGGACCTAGGAGTGGTTTGCTCGTCTGGGTTCGGGAAATTTTAGTATGTTTAGATGCTCCTCGTTCTGGTCGGCCAACCACTGAAAAAGTCGATGAAATTTTACAACTGGTGGAGCAGGAGCGACGTCATGAAACGCAACGAAATCGAACCATTTTTGAAGCGAGTACTTACGGGCGATGAAAACTGGATTATAAAAAATCCAATGTCACAACTTCAAAACCTGAATTGACATCAAGCCTGAAACTGCTTTATCTATTCACATAGGGCCATCGTCCCTTTTTAAAGAAACCCGAGTACATACCACTTACCACCTGGGTAAGTGCCACAAAATATTTTTTATTTATTTCAAATCCAACGACAAAACGACCACATTATCACCCGCTCACTTGACTCACCTTGTATCGCACAATCTCCATCAACAACACGACAAATGCCAAACTCAATCCAATGGCCAGTGTCATCCAGCCCACCAGCAAATGCATCATAGTCCACGGCTTAAAACCCTCATCGTCCTCCGAACGAAATATCTTCAAGTACTTTGTACTCACTGCCAGATCGAAAGCATTTCTCTCCCACTTTCCCAGCAAGCCGGTATGAAAGAGCTCAATCACCAGTGCGTCGTAGTTCCTCTGAAACGGCGTATCGATTTGCATCGCAGCCGCAAGGAACCGCGATCCCAGCGAACACTGGGACACATGCATTCGCTTTCGTTTCAGATACTTTTGTTGTTGAAGGAAGAAATTCCCGCGATCCTCGGAAAAGATGAATGCATACGTTCCGTTGAAATCCCTCTTGTATTCGTTGACTGCATCCTGTTGCATGAAATGAAACATGTCCTCGTACTGCGGCAGGAAAAGATTAGATGTCCGGATTTGAATAGCTTCGAACTCGGTGGTTAGGATTTTGATACCACTGTGATATAGCTCATCCAGGGTGTCGAATTGCTTACCTTGCACGGTAGTGGTCAGGAAGGCAGACAACAGTGCCAGATAGAGATTGGTGAAGATGAATCCGTAACAGATGACTTGAACGTCGAGGATGATTGCCCGCAAACTACAGGGGATATCTACTGATGGCATGTAGAGGAACGTTGTAAAGGTTCGAGAGAAAACCGAACCATAGTCCTTCTCGGCGCGAATCGTACGCAAGGCGATGAAACCTGCTATGGATATGTAGACAAAAGTGATTGCGATATAGAACCAAACGTCCCGGTCGAAGGGCAGAATGAGGTAGACGTAGAAATCAATTTCACCGACAAACGGCACAACTTGAAACCATTGAATCGATGCCACCGGGTAGCTCCATGTAAATGTCGACGTTTTGAACAGCGAATAGGAATGGACGAGAATGTCGACCTTGCCTTCGTTGAAAGCCTTCACGGCGATGGCAAAATCAAATGCTGTCTCGTTGCTCATGATTAGACGTTCAAAGGTCGCGTTGTGCCGGCGAATAAAGGCTCTAAAGACTCCCGCATTAACGCCGTCGAATCGAAAGTTTCCATTCGAGTCGTTGTAGGTAAATACGCGCGAGGCATCTTGTCCGACTGGTGAGTAGAAAGTGTATCCCTCGAGGTTGTAGAGGCGGTCGGGAAAAAACGAACTGACAGGCTCGTGGGTAAGGTTGTCCAATCTGACCTTCGGAAAGGGATGATAGCTCAAGGCCTGGCCTTGTGACAAGACCATTAGGTTGACCATTCCAAGACGAAAGCACTTCTGAAAGAAGGTCATTAGGATATTGGTGTCTTCCGGGAGATCAGGAACGTTGACGACGATATTCGAGGAGTGAATGTACCGCAGTGTTGTGTTCATCACGTCAAGGATTGTAGAATTCGCGATATTGTCTATAAACACAAACGACATGGACCAATGTCCCACGAGATAACGTAACGACTCGGTTGATGTAGATTCATCATTGACCAATATGACGGATCCAATCGATTGCTGCGAATGGATGAACATGTCGAAGGCAGCCAGATGACGCACGAATGTTTTTTGCGAGAAAATCACCAAAAAGCGAATGTCCTGCCGTTGACGAATGTCCTCTGATAGCTCCATGAGTCGGGTGAAGTCAATTCCATTTGTTTGTCCTACTAAAGCTGCAATGAGCAGCAGTCCCTTCCAAATGCTCTTCATTCTGTTGAGGAAACTTACATATATTCTTTAACGTGACCGAGTAGATGGCCTTTATATAGAATGGACTTACCCTTGAGTAAGGGATCGAATTTTTCAGATAATAGGGGCAAATAGCACGCAAAACCGTCTTCGATACATTCTGTTATTTGTACTTCAATTGCCTCTTGGGAACTGACCACCTGGTGAGGTAGTCGTTATAAGTAGTGGAGCAAATAGCTCTCTACTGTTAACCTCTAGAGATATACCAGAAAAAAACAATCAATGGGAGGATAAGTTCAAACTTATTGCATAAACCTCAAAGATACAAAGAAAACATGAAGTCACTACACATCTTTCCGCTCTAGTTTAAGAGCCAAAGTTGCTGGTTCGCCATGGATACGTTCGATGGATTTTCGAATTTCTTGGTCATGTTCCTCTGCTCGAAACGCCTGCCATATGGCATCAAATCAACTCCGCCTCCGTTCGCCTTGGTCGCAAGTTCCATCTTAACAAACATGTCATCAATCGGTGTGTACCAGTCGGTGGTCTCAAGCTCTGCCTTGAGGTCCTTGATCACATCGCGCGACACATGAACATCGAGAGTATAGTATCAGCGACATCTGTCGCATGCCTCACCATCGTCTCGGGTACATCATCAAACTGACCTTTCCCTAACAAACTCATCACCTCCTGCTGCAAAGAGAAGGAGTCCAACTCCAAATCACTATCGGGGATTCCCCTACTTTGAGCTAGCTCCTCGATTGTGTCCTCGAAAAGTTGTACAACATTACAGAGTAGCACAGCGATGTCAGATGGATACGACGCCGGATCCGACTGCACTTGGTACAATCTACGGCCTTGACACTTTGCCAGCACCAGATCGGTTAGGAGCAGTGACGTCCACATGAGACAGTAATTCGCTCACATTCATTCGTGGCAGCGACAGGTCTTCGGTATGGGACCTGGAAGAATTGTCGCGAAGAAGAGACTTCATCCAGTTAATTGGGCGCGTGTACCAACTCGGTCGGTGACTTAGGATCTGCTCAACGTGCATCGATCTCTTGTCTCTCTTCTGTGCTTTTTTCTCATACACCTCGTCCAACCTCCGTTACAGACTGACAATTGGATTGAAAAAGGGCCTCTTCAGACGTTCTTGCTCAACAACTCTATGATAGACCTCTGCAAGGTCTAGCAGCCAGCCGTCGTCGTTGGTAAGAACATTTTCAACTAACCGGGTGCTCTGCATGCAGTGATCGCAACGCTGGTATCTACTGATTTGCTCCGGCATGCCTCTGGTTCTATGGGTCATTGGAAATCCTTTTCATCGAAGACTCTGCACTCGCTGGAATCCTTCTCGCTATACGTGAATGTAACGTTATTTCCCTGGCAATCTTGGGATTCCGTGAGATAGACGGCTTTGGTGTAGGACCGTCCTGATTTAGTCTTCCCCGTAACCGAGTCGTAAGAGAACTGCAGAAGCATTTCACCACGGGCGTCTTCGAACTTAACCAGGTACCACATACGTAATTGCTCCGACGTAATTGTCGTCATCGAATCCGACGCCGTGCCAATCTTTCCATACAACCTGTTTGTATACGGCACCGCTACATGGGGAATGCATTTGTCCGTAGAACTGGCATGCTCCATTGCCGAGCTCGATAATCCACTGGTCGGTATTAGCGTAGAACTTTGCTCGGAACTTCTCATCCTTCTTGCCTGAAAGCAGGGTGTAGGTGCGGACAGTTGACGACGACTCGCTGGGTATGTACTTGAGTGCTTGCGAGTAGTCCTGGAAAACGATGATGGCGACAATATCGTCGTCAAAAACGCTCTGATTATCATCGATGGCGATGAGATTCAGGGGCATCGACCAGCCAGTGCCCAAGATACTACTGCTACTGTCTGCTGCATCGTAGTTGATTACAAGTTTCGGCGCCGGATCGGGGAGATTGACCAACGGAAGGGAGAACTTTGGTTTGCCAGTCTTTTCGCTCACACAGTTTATTGTAGACGACCAGATGTCGATGTCGCGTAGAAGTGGTTTCGACTCGATAGATTGCGTAAAAGGTTTCTTTGATGGGATCAATGCATTCTTGTCAATGGTCTTTGTCGTTAAGGGAGTTTCATCCAGCTGGGGAGGTTGTTTGGAAAGAGAGCTGCCTTCGGCTTTGGCCCAGCGGATCTTCTGGTCGAGGTGAGTGATAATGTGGTAGCCGTCGTCCGAGTTGCCAACTACTTGCATTACTTGTGCGTGTCGCATTTTCGGGGGCAGATCTACTATCCTGATGATAGAGCCCATCTGGTTCTCGTACTTGTCGTACTTCATCGCTGCGATTCCTTTGGGGCCGGTGAAGAACATGTCTTCGTCGCCGTCGTCATCGATATCCGGAAATCGAATGGTCCTTATATGATTCGTGGTCCATCCCTTATCTTGAGCGAACATAAGATTGTATTAGATGAACTTTCAGAGAGTTTTTGGAAGACTCGGTCGGCAAATTTCTAACCGGTCGGATGCGATTGTAGCTTTCCGACGTCAAACCTTGGTGTTCTTTATCCCATTATGGATATTGAGATATGGGAACCGCGTACTTACTACAGAGAGGTTCCGCCCCGAGGCGAAATTCCCTAGCCTGAGTCCGTTCCCGGATGTACATTGAAGTCACCTAGACTCCTCCTCCTCCACGAGTTCATCGGCTGCACGTAGTCTATTAAGAGACCTCACATTCCACATGCAGAGGCGAAATCCATTGTCCTTTTTTCGTTTTTTGGGGTCGTCAACAGTAAACCGTCCTTGTCCGAGGCTTGTGGTTGCTTCTGAACCGTATTTTTGTTTACGTGGTGAGGAATTCAGCCCCACGCACAACCCCCAACTTGGAGGCCAGGCCCGTTTTTTACCCTCGGCCGGAGGGTCCGGGTGTATCCGGTGCCGGTAACCTCATTGGGATTTTGAGCGCCGCCTTTGGCTCTACTATGAAGAGCTCATCCGCTGCCGTCTCTTTTCCAGGGTCTCGGCCTGATCTTAGAGATCTCCTTTTTGACCTGGGCATCGCAATATGTTCGAGCAGCTCAAAAAGGGGTGTTGTCCAGGTGGCTCCCCGGGAGACACCAGCATTCGTTTTATTCGAAACAGCATTAAAACCATTCAAAACAACTTGGGTTGAACGATTCGAAAGGACGTGTCTGATCCATTTAAGAAGAGACCCGTCGATCTAAAAAGCTTGCAAGTGCCAAAACCTTTCGAAATGTCCGGTCCAACTATTTTGCTTTTGGAATAAAATACGAAAACCCCTTATCAGCGTGATATAAAATCATACAACACCGACTAAGCCAAGCCGTGACGTGAAGCTCCAACACCGGTTTCACATGAATGATGGGTGCCTCTGAGCTGTACCGGCCGATGGACGTGTTCCGACTGTGGAACAATGCTGTCATACTACATGCGGACATTTACTCGCATAACGAAAAGGACTACAAATAAGAAAAAGGACAGCAGATCCTCTACAAAATTTTAGTTTTATTTATTTAGATTTCCATTTAATCAATTTTATAGCGTCAACTTGATAAAAAATTTAATTACTTCCCGCTCTAGTTTAGGAGTCCGAATCGCTGATTGGACATAGACACGCCGAATGTATTTTCGAATTCCTTGGTCATGTTCCTCTGCTCGAAACGCCCGCCATATGGCATCAAATCAACTGCGTCTCCGTTCGCCTTTGTTGCCTGCTCCATCTTCACAAACATGTCGTCAATCAGTGTGTGCCAGTCAATTGTTTTAAGTTCTGCCTTGAAGTCCTCGATCATCTCACGTGGCACATGAATATCAAGAGAGTCAGCGACATCTGTCGCGTGCCTCATCATCGTCTCGGCTACATCATCAAATCGACGTTTCCGTATCAAACTAATCACCTCCTGCTGCATAGAGAAGGAGTCCAACTCCAAATCACTACTGGGGATTCCCCTACTTTGAGCTAGCTCCTCGATAGTGTCCTCGAAAAGTTGTACAACATTGCAGAGTAACACAGCGGTGTCAGGTGGATACGACGCCGGATCCGACTGCACTCGGTACAATTTACGACCTTGACACTTTGCCAGCACCAGATCGGTTAGGAGCAGTGTTCCATTGACGTCCACATGAGACAGTAATTCGCTCGCATTCATTCGCGGCAGCGACCGGTCTTCGGTGTGGGACCTGGAAGAATTGTCGCGAAGAAGAGACTTGACCCAGTTGATTGGGCGCGTGTACCAACTCGGTCGGTGACTTAGGACCTGCTCAACGTGCATCGATCTCTTTTTTCTCTTCTTTGCTTCTCTCTCATACTCTTCGTCCATGCTATGTTGCAGACTGACAATTGGATTGAAAAAGGGCCTCTTCAGGCGTTCTTCCTCAACAGCTCTATGATAGACCTGTTCAAGGTCGAGCAGCCAGCCGTCGTCGGTAAGAACATTCTTCACCAACTTGGTGCTCTGCATACAATGATCGCAACGCTGGTATGGACTGATATCCTCCGGCATGCCTTTGGTCCTATAGGTTGCCATATATTCGATATCCAACTGCGGATCAGAGTACTTAAGGTCCACAAACTTGTTTTGGAATATTTTTTCGCGGCGCTCAAGCGCCTGGATGGCATGTGCCTCGGCACAGTTGGTAATCTGCCATTCGGTTAGTCGTTCACCTAAATGCTGTACCGTTTCATGGAGCGCTTTTGCATATTTAGTCTGCTCCGTGGCTACGGTTACCCTGTATTCGGTTGACAGTTGTTTCTTTACAGCCAGAGCATCGTTTTTTTCTTTCTGGAATTTCTTGCGGTCTTCTGGTGATAGTCGTTGTTTGAGCTTTTTATCAGCGGCGGTAAACTTCACCTCCGCTTCATCTAATAGGCCTTTTGCTGTTCGTATTGCTTCATTCTTGAACTCGAGTTCCTTAACCTGCCTGAGAATTGCATCTTCTCTAATGTAACCGTTGGTTGTAATGGTTTCATCAATTACTTGAACGATTCTGTCACGCACGTCCTGATCTACGCTCGTGTCCGCATGAGCTACCTCCTCCACTTTAGCTCTGGTGTTTTCGTGAGCATATTGGGACTTATTTTGCTCCCTGAGACTACGCTGAAAGTCGTTGACAGCTGTTTGTATCTGTTCGGATAACGTGGCGCTCTCCCTAATGGAGATCTTGCGGCCACCAATCATCTCGTTGCTCTCAGTGATATGGAGGGCTCTGTACGAAGGATTCTTTAAATTGTGATGATCATATACGACAAATATTCCCGGCGCTTTGTTGGACGAGAAGGCAGCTAAAGCGATGTTGTCCTTGATGATTACGGCCACAGCAGTATTGGGGATCTTATTACCACGTAAGTCGTCGCCCGTTTGCGGGTTGTAGGACTCATGATTTGGGTTGAATATCTTCTCGTCAATGATCTTCTGATAGAGATCTGTTGTCATCTTGGCGATCTCAGAGGTGAGCGCTTCCGCCTTTTGGGCTCTACGAAGCTTTAACTTTTTCCTCGCCGCGTTACGAACATGCTTGCCGAATTGCCAGCTCGATGCACCTACTTGGACAGCGGTTAGGATATTTTGATACGTACTAACGTCGGTAATGTTCCAATTGGTGAAACCGTCGTTCATAGCAGCGGCCAAAAGCGTTGATGATCCTACTATGATTGCACCCTTAAATAGGGTCTTCACGGTGGAACGTACCGTTGGGCGCATTCGACGAATGTTCCTCAGTCGTTTCAGTGCAGATACAGGCTGGGAGAGGAACATGGTCAGTTCGGGTCCAGCCATTACGCTCGCCAGTGTAGCAAACCAAAACTGGGGCTTACCAACCTCCCATTCGGTAGCAATGCCGCCCATGACAAACAGGCCCGTCGAGGTGGCAAATGCGGTTCCAACGAAAGCTACCTTCCCCACAGAACTGAGTTGCTTATAGAACATACGGACATTACGGACGCCACCTAACGCTGAAGATCCCATTGCAAATCCCTCGATAAAGGCCAAATACGTTTGTGGAGAAGTGAAGTCCCAATCGGCTGGACTCCAGCTATGATTCGCTGCGGCTGCACTCAGGTAACTAATTGCCAGACCGGCTGACACGGTGATGGATGCAGCTACAGCAGTACTTAACCCTAAAGCAGTTAGAAATCCGATAGACGCCGTGATTCCACCCGGAAGAAAGTAACCAGTGAGCCCACCGAAGAAAATTCCCACGTAGGTCTTCGGATGTGCATAGTCCCACTTCCAAAATCTCCATTCATCGTTCGCGGCAGCGCCCCCGATATATGCGCCGATTGCCATAGTAATGAAAGGCAATAGTACCAGGAAGGCCAACTCGCCATTGGGATCAATCAAGGACACGGGAGAATTCCCCGCGTATTTATAGGGACTGAAGTACTGCTCCTTCGGATCGATCTGATAGAAGCGTCCAATGCTCGGGTCATAGAATCGCACGTGGTAATTGTATAATCCTATCTCCTCGTCCCACTCTTGCCCGGTATACCGGTACGAGATGTGCGCTTCTTGATCAGCGCCATACGTTCGCATCAGATTTCCATACGGCAAGTAATCGTACGCTGCTACGATCTCACCGTCGCGCACAATCAGCCTCACTGATCCTTGGTGATCGGTCAGCACGCTGTAGAACTGATCGCGCCGGATAAATCCCACCAAACCGCTCGGACCATAGATGTACATGGTCACCAGGACCGCCGGTGGTTGATCGGCTGATATGAAAGTTAGCTCCCGTTCGACCAGAGACCGCCCGGTATCATCCCGGACATAGTGTACTTCCTTACGGACTTCGCCGTCAGCGTTGCTCACACGCTTCAGAATCCTCTCTCCCTTGCTGTCGTAATAGAATTCCACCGTTCCGCCGTCGACCATTTTGACCTTCTGCAACATGTTCGAGACGGGATGGTACTCCATCTTCTCGATGCCCTTGTGGAGTGCCTGAACGACGTTACCACGCGAGTCGTGTTGCATCCTGAACTGCTTCTCTGGCTTGGGCTGGTCGAACGCGAGGTAGTTGACGACTCGTACTCGATTGGAATAATCTTCGTACTGCAAGCGATAGTGGGAGTATCCTGTATTGAAAATCCGATGGTTGCCATTCGGATCGATTTCGTACGATTCGACATCAAACTCAGCGCGGCCCAATTGTCTTCCGAAATGCGTGAATAGCACCCGCACGATGTCCGGGAAGAGGTGTTCAAAGTCCTTCAGGATGTCCTGGAATTCAAAGTCGACGGGGTTGGCAAAATATCTTTTCTTGCGCAGCATTTCGAAGATGTCAGCTCCGGTGCGTTGAACGATTGACGCCTTTGAGTTCCGCAACCACTTACTGATGTAGTCCTGCATTTGGGGTAAGGTGATCTTCGCGCACTGCCGCTTCATGAAGCACGACGTGAGGAGCTTCCTGATCGGTGCGACATAGGCGGCGTATTCGGCGTTGATCGCACGCAGATCGGCAAAGAGATTCGTGCCGATAAAGTCCTTCGAACTTTCCTTGCCATGCGACTTTGGTGGATTGATTGGATCCGGGTCTTCGATAAGGAAGTGTCCCGACTTGAGCGCGTTCCAGATACGCTCTGAGGTTTGTGCATCGACCCCGGGAATTTCTCTATCAAAAACGTCTGGCTGTAAAGGACTCGGCTCGTCGTTTCCGATGAAGTACTTAGCTCGGATGAGGTCGTGATAAGCGCCATAGTCGAATCGATAGCCATGCTCTTGTGGGTACCCATAGCGACCGAGCACATTGGATATATGGCGGCCGCCGGTACCGGACGTGCAAACCATGGGTAAGGAGACTTCCAATTTGGGATAGAACACTTTCGCTTGTCGATTCATTTCGTTCAAATATCCCGCTTTCTTGAGAGCGTCGAAGCATACCTGTGAGTCCTTGGGCGTGACGACGTCATTGACGAATGACTCGGGAGTCAACTGAACTGCATCATTGTTTCCAAAGGAGGTAGCAGTGTCATGCCATTTAGCTGAGAACTTGACTCTTGTGATTGATCCATCGCCGGGGCTTAGGCCGCCGTAGCTGGATTTGGTATACGAGATTTCCTCTGACTGGAACGGATTCTCGAGTCGGGTGAGGAATCCTGGCTCATTGTATCCTCGTGCTTGTTTGAATGGATTTACCGAAGTGGGTTCGTACAATTCCTCAACCACCTGGCCCTCAGCGTTATACGACAACCTGAGGAACCTATTCGGATCGTCTGGAGTGCCTATGGACTTAACGTGTCCCAACCGGTCGTACGTGTAGACCACTTGCAAGTGTGTTCCCAGATGCTTCACCGGATAGATAATATCCCGCAGTCGTCCAGAGAAGTAGGTTTTACCAACAGAGATCTCTAAGGGTTTCTTAGACGGCATGGGAACAACGATACGTTTCTCAAGTGTGTCACCGTCCTTGTTGGCGTACGTAACCTCGGCGAACGGTTCAGCTCCGTTCATTGTGACTGTTCGCAACAGGCGTCCTCGTAGGTTAGGGTCTTTCTCGAAATTGGCATAGTCAAAGGACTGGTACTCACGCGAATTTTCGTTGGTTAGTTTGAGGTCGAGCAGCTTGTCCTTAGGGACAGTGGTGTCCAGAATCTGTCCCGTGGATAAGATACGATCGATGGGATCGTATGTGAAGTAAGTGATCGTCTCGACGACTGTTGGGTTTGTGTACGAATAGCGGAGGATGAAACGAAGGCGTTTCTTCGAATCGTAGATATTTTCCTGTGGACCAGAGTCTGCGGTTGTTTTCCTGATCATATTGCTATCCTTGTCGTAGTCCATGTTGGTGCCAATTTTTTTCTGCAATTCCAGATCCTCCTTGGGGACGTTGAGGAGCTCGGCACTGGTCTTGTGGAACGTTCCAACTTTCTCAAAATAGAGTGGCGGAAGCATTTGTAGAACGTTGCCATTGTCGTTTAGCTTGTACGTACTGAAGAGGTCCTTGCCATCGTGAACGCTGGTGTACTGAGCGATTTTTCGGTTTTGACTATTGAGTACGGTGATGTCCTTGACGCCATTTGGCTTAAGCTCAACTTGGAAGGTTACATTTTGATGTGGAGGGAAGTAGGTGGTGAGGAATAAGTTGCCTGTCTTGGATGAGTATCGCCTGGCGAATGGCCCAGAGATAGAGAATGCCTTTCCTGGAAGGGCTACCACTGATTTTTGATTGAGAGGATTGTCCTCGTATTGTGTCTCGCTGAACCCATATGGATGACCGATGAGATTCGCTGCCAGTCCGACAAGGAGTCCGGATTTCCAGATAGAACCTTGAGATTGTTTTGGATCGGTTGAGTCATTTGTCGCGAAGTCCGAGATGTAGGAGAGCAGAGGCTGCGAATCAGAGCGAGGCACTTTGACGTTTTGAACAGTGATTCGTTGACGGCCCAGGTTATCGTAGAGCTTCTCGTTGACAATGGCGGAATCAGCAGATTCCATGTAGACCTCCTGCGTTGGCTCTTTCAGAGCATTCTGGTAGGTTATTTTCAAAGACGCTTTGCTGAAGAGCACGAGATCCTGAATGGTAGTTGATCCACTCATAGTGAGTGTAAGTGGCTTATCGTGTAGGGCTTTGAAAGTTTGGTCGACGAAAATGATGCCGTCGATCCAGACTACCAGGCGGTGGTTTTCTTTAAGGAAGAGCATTTCGCCTCTGGAAGGTACCTCGTACTGGACGCTGCTGTCATTTGCTTTCAGTATACACTTGCTATCCGTTTTTGACAGTTTTATAGTATCGCTGGTCTTCAGTGAAGCAAGGGCGCCCTTTAGGTGGTAGAGAGCCCGAAATCCATATGACTCCTTGGAGACGTCTTTCGCATTTAAAGATAGCGTGTTCTCATCCTTCCCTTCGTGCTTCAGTTGGTATGGCGATATGCTCCATGGCCGACCATCAGTAATGTTCCATCGATCGGCGAACGAAAACGGGGCGAACTGCTCGTACAGACCCATCTCCGGTATAACCTTCACGGTACTGTACGGCGACGTAGTCTTCATCCTCTCCGGAACCGTCTTACTGTACACGGTCAGTTCTTCAATTTGATTTTCATCATTGATCACGACCACTTCGTTACTGTAAGCGTCATAGAGTTTCCTGGAAATCGATCCGCTCGAATCGATCACGGCCACGTTCAGGTTCGTCTTGGGATCGTAAACGTTAACACTGAGGTCGGCGATGAGTGGACCAAATCGGACGTGATCAATGTCAACGGGAATGGTTAGCGTCGGTCCGACACGAACTGCGATTTGAAGATCTTCATTTTGCTGCTCAACGGTTGTGTTCATAGTCTGTCGAGCTAGTGGCATGTTCACCGTCAGCTCCAGGTACACCCAATCGTCCATGGTGTACTTGACCTCACTGAGAAGTGAGGTAATTTCGTCGTTTGTAGAATTGAACACAATTGCCTGGAGGAATGGTGTTACTTCGCCTACTCTTGGGACTTCTGTGACGTTGTGTAGTCGCACCCAGGACGATGCGATGTATTCGGTGTTCTGGTGGTGTGGCTTGAAGACGCCTTCGATTGGTTCGGACTTCTGGTGCAGGTAGTTCCTCCCGGTTAGCGCGAAGCCGTTGCGAACAATGTTGGACGGGTCGAAGGTCCATTGCTTCGAAGAGCCGATTGAATTCTTTTCATAGTCCTCGAAGCCGTAGTATCCAACTGATTCGTCTATCATACGATAAGGTGCACACGAGGCAATCTCCAGCCTGCCGCCCCTGTCGTAAATCGTTGTTTCTGAAAGAGCAGGTTAGGTATTGTATAGTACTACTGTAAGACCCCCTTACCTTTTTTATAGGACTTGGCTTCATCGGAATCCTCCTCATCTGCGCTTGATTGACGATCTTTCTTCGCAGGGAAGTATGGCACCCTCTCGCCCTTGCTGTCAAAGACTGCCGTGTTGTCGTCTCTTATGGTACGGTCAATCCATCCATACGAATTCGGCTCGTTGGCCGGTATGATTGCATATTTGGCGTACATGACTGTGTTTCCGTTCAGGGCACTGTCCTCCGTGTAGAATTTATAGCCTGTCACGCGCTTCTTCCTATCGCTGTCGAAGACGACTTCTACTTGTTGAACGGCATAATTGGGAGCCACACTCTTGGCTCCATGCTGCTGCCGGACAATGATTGTTTTGCTTTTGTCGCCCTGTTCGGTCACCAGGAGTTGCGAGTTCGAGTACGAACTAAGGGTCTCGGAATTGTAGGTTTTCTCGATCGGAGGATCGGTGAACTTGACTATTCGAACACTTCCCGTGTTGTCCATTTGGGCGGCGATGTAGATCGGATAGAATACACGCAGATCCGAACCGTTAAGGCACAATTCCGAGATGATCTTGTGCGACTTTGCGTCAAGCAATTTCACCTTTGAGTCCTTGTTGGCCTTTTCGAGCAGATATTTATCGCCCAGGGGAACGGTGAACTTTTCACGCTGCTCATTCAACTCATCTTCCGTTCGAGTCGACTGTTTCCATCGACTTCCGCCAAAGGTCAGCTTCTGATCGTGCAGTGATACCACTTTGTCCGAGATGGACACGATGTAGTTATGCAATTTTAGGTCCTCGGGTTTAATGCTGGTCACGTCGTCTTGGTCAATTTGCATTTCCTGGTAGTTGACAACCTTCTTGAAACGATCAATGACGAAGACGGCCAAGAAGGATCGAGCTTTATTGCCGCTGACTTTAAGGCAATGCAAGGCCACCAGATTATGACTCAGTTTCAAGGCGTTTTGCCGAAATACGTTAGTGAATATCTTAAAATCCTTGTCCTCGAAACCCATGCGTTTGAAGACGTTGTCGGAATCGGTTAGGCAATTGTCGAGTGGCTTATGGCTCAGAGGCTTGTGCTGCCAGATACCATCTCGACTCTTGATGCCAAGCGAGACAACGTTATTGTTGTAGGTCACGAACTTGTTTTGATGCACCGCGATGGCAATGTTCTGTGCCCCGGAGATAATCGTTTGGCGCTTCCAAGTGCCATTGTTCGATTCCCACTCCATCAGTTCGACTTTCGCGCCGGGATCTGCAACCAGCAGAAAGTTTGACCCGGCTTCGACCATAGCTCTTTCGTCAAGCTGAATGCAATTGGACTCCATAATCCAGTCGGTTGAATTCTGTTTTCGTCCGAATAGACACAGGCGCTTCCACTTGGTATAGAACAGCAGGACGCTGAAAAAATCTTCGCCGGGAATGATGCTATGACTCACGACAGAACCGCGATCTCCTAGTACTGGCCAACGTCCTTTGGTTACGGTCTTTGTCTGGAAATCCGACGAGTATAGCTCTTTGGTCATGTCAGAGTTGAACATTCGAAGGACTACTTGGCCGGGTCTCGATTCTGCCTTGTTGACGAAGCTGATCAAGACAAAATCACCGCCAGTCGTCACTTTGTAGTCTGAAAAGACATTAAGTCGTTGTAGCTCTGCCGAGGGATTGCTCTCTCCTACCGGGGTATAGGAGAAGTTGACTTGAATGTCGTGTGGAAGGAAGATTCGTTTCATGCCAAACTTGTCCTTCGGAAAAGAGGAATATTCGAATTTAGCTACATGACTGTCGATGACATCATCGGTTTGATGGATCTCCTCCAAGAATCGACGCCCGTTTCTGAGATTGTATTTGAAATGGATCTCCTGCCGCATAGTGGGTGTTGTCAACATGTAACCGGTCAAATACCGAGATTGGAGAGGTTCCCAGATGTAGTTTCCTTGGCAATCCTTTTCGTCGAAGACTCTGTACTCGCTGGAATCCTTCTCGCTGTACGTGAACTTAATGTTATTTCCCTGGCAATCTTGGGATTCCGTGAGATAGACGGCTTTGGTGTAGGACCGTCCTGATTTAGTCTTCCCCGTAACCGAGTCGTAAGAGAACTGCAGAAGCATTTCACCACGCGCGTCTTCGACCTTAGCCAGGTACCACATACGTGATTGCTCCAACTGATTGTCGTCATCGAATCCGACGCCGTGCCAGTCTTTCCATACAACCTGTTTGTATACGGCACCGCTGCGTGGGGAATCTATTTGTCCGTAGAAATGGCGTGCTCCATTGCCGAGCTCGATAATCCACTGGTCAGTATTAGCGTAGAACTTTGCTCGGAACTTTTGATCCTTCTTCCCTGAGAGCAAGGTATAGGTGCGGACAGTTGACGAGGACTCGCTGGGTATGTACTCGAGTGCTTGCGAGTGGTCCTGGAAGACGATAATGGCGACGATATCGTCGTCAAAAACGCTCTGATTGTCATCGATGGCGATGAGATTCAGGGGCATCGACCAGCCAGTGCCCAAGATACTACTGCTACTGTCTGCTGCATCGTAGTTGATTACAAGTTTCGGCGCCGGATCGGGGAGATTGACCAACGGAAGGGAGAACTTTGGTTTGCCAGTCTTTTCGTTCACACAGTTTATCGTAGACGACCAGATGTCCATGTCGCGTAAAAGTGGTTTCGACTCGATAGATTGCGTAAAAGGTTTGTAAGATGGGATCAATGCATTCTTGTCAATGGTCTTTGCCGTTAAGGGAGTTTCAACCACCTGGGGAGGATGTTTGGGAAGAGGGTTGCTTTCGACTTTGGCCCAGCGGATCTTCTGGTCGAGATGAGTGATAATGTGGTAGCCGTCGTCCGAGTTGCCAACTACTTGCATCACTTGTGCGTGTCGCATTTTCGGGGGTAGATCTACAGTCCTGATGATAGAGCCCATCTGGTTCTCGTACTTGTCGTACTTCATCGCTGCGATTCCTTTGGGGCCGGTGAAGACCATGTCTTCGTTGCCGTCGTCATCGATATCCGCAAATCGAATGGTCCTTGTATGATTCATGGTCCATCCCTTCTCCTGAGCGAACATAAGATTGTAGTAGATGAATTTATATTTGTTATCCTTGCTTTGGTAGCCATAGACAAACATTCCACTGGAATTGAAGTGGACGATATCGTTATACTTCTGATGCGTAAAGTCCACGAAATAGAGTGTGTCGTCGGTATAGGAGTCAAGACCAGCGACTGGCACATTCCGCACATATTCAATGCCGTTTGACTTGTTGAACTGAAAGAAGCTTAGCCCGTCAGGATTCCTTGACATTACGTGGCTCTTGGGAGAGAATCGTATCAAGTCGGCAAACGCACGCACGACACTATTCGGACTCTTCTCATCCAGTATATTTAAGTTCGTCGTTAAAGGAAACACAGGAAATTCGCCCGTCAGTAATTGGTTTTTGAAAATAGCGCTGAATTTGGTCTTGTACTCCGAGTGAGACGACATCATGCCAAGGATGCTCGGATCGTCGTAAAAGTGACCGAAGAAAATTTGGTTTTCTGGCTTATTCCAATCATAGACGTCGTGAAATTGATCATCTTCTGAGGCTAGATAGACCGTTCCGTTTGTGTTATGCACATAGAGACGAATACCTTCCGCGACCTTAACGATAAGCAAAGTTTGTTCCTCGTCCAGTGCTTCAGCATAGAGCATTTTGCTGCATCCGACAGGATATTCCTTGACGTTGCTCTTCTTAATCGTCGGTTGAGGCTTAGTGGTGAAATCGATCTCGTAAAAGTCATTGTTGCTAATTGCAAACGTTTTATTGGTCTCGGGAACCTCAAGAACGCGAGCGTTTTCACAGTACGGAATAATGGTGGAGGCGAACTTCAGTTTATACTCGGCCATCGTTACTCGCGCACTGAATAGAAAAACTAATTTTCGCACAAAAAACACTTGAAAGGAAGGAACGTTTTAAGACATTCGCGACTCAAAACCAAGTGTGCCGTCTGCTGGACGGGAGCTACATTTATACTCTCAGTAGCTCTGTCTGTCTACATTAGTGAAATGTGCCCTTATTGCTGGTCTATTGATAAGGACGCCATGATAAGACACTGTTAGTTGATGTAGTCAGCGAATTCATTCAGTCTCGTGCATCACAGTGTGTCAGTCTGGTCAGCTGTATGCTTCCTACTCATTCTCGTTCCAGTGCATCTGTTTTGATAAACTTTGCCTTTCTCACTACCAAGGCCAATTTGATAGAGGGGAGAGCATCATCACATTTGTTTTCCTTGAAAGTCGGTGGAAATGCATAGTATAATGCACAAACTTTTACGGGCGTAGACGTAGTCATCCATTTCTGGGAACACCACGTCTGCCAGATATGATACGATTAGAATATTGCCAAGGGTAGCTGACCTGATAACATAATTTTCTTTTCGCGAGGATCAGGCTGTCCTATCAGGAAAGACATTGTTGAGCAAATGTTATCAATTTGTGAATTATTTAATTTAAATTGCCATAATTGCATTCAATGACGGAAATATCAACAGACGACATGGCTGGTGGTCAGAGATAAGGCTGATAGCTGTTGCTATAAATCGCAATCAAGTTAAGGCATAGATCAACACTGGAAAAGTGTGTGGAGCACTCGGGGAGTTACGGTTCGATGTGTTTTGAGTTTTTTTGCTAAAATGGGAAAAGAGCAGTGTTTGTTTGTGTTTTGATGACGCTACAGTTCGGGGTGAACCAGGGCCTCAACCAACAAGCCTCTCCAGCCGGCCCGATCTTTGGCCAGCCGCTTCCAGTGCCGTACGCCCAGTTGGTTGAGTTCCCCTTCCACTTGTGCGCGCCACCTTAAATGCGGTCGTCCTCTGCTGCGTCGTCCCTCGGGGTTGGAGTCGAAGACTCTTCGGGCCGGAGCGTTGATGTCCATTCGCTCTACATGGCCTAGCCATCTTAGACGTTGGATCCGAAGACGTCTAACCAGGCCGATGTCGCTGTACAGCCAGTAGAGTTCTTGGTTGAATCTCCTCTACCATTCTCCGTTTACACAAACGGGACCAAAGATTGCACGCAGAATTTTCCTCTCGAAACGTCCAAGAGCCTCTTCATCCGCTTTTGACAACGTCCAAGCCTCAGCGCCGTAGAGGAGGACCGGGATGATTAAGGTTTTGTAGAGGGAAACCTTAGTTTTTCGAGAGAGGGCTCTATTACTCAATTGCCTCTTGAGCCCGAAGAAGCAGCGATTGGCAAGAGTTATTCTGCGTTTTATCTCAGCGCTGGTGTCGTTGCTGTTTGTCACTACCGAGCCACGGTAGACGAAGTCCTTGACTACTTCAAAAATATAGCTGCCGAAGGTGACGTTCTGACCAAGACGTCGGTGTTGCGCGTCTTTCTTGGATGACAGCATATATTTGGTCTTGTCCCCATTTACCCTTAGACCCACTTTCGCCGCTTCTGCTTCAATGCTTGTGAACGCCTCATTGACGTCTCGCTTTGTTCGTCCAATTACGTCAATGTCATCTGCGTAGGCAAGCAATTGTGTGGACTTGAAGTAGATCGTACCTCTTGTATTGGCCGCAGAGTCCCGCACGATCTTTTCAAGAACAATGTTGAAGAAATCACATGACAGTGCGTCACCCTGTCTAAAACCTTTTTTAACATCAAAGGGGTCGGTTAATTCTCCTCCGACCTTAATGGAGCAGCGAGAGTTCTCCATAGTCATCCTGCATAGTCTGACGAGTTTGGCAGGAATGTTAAAACATGACATGGCTCTGTATAGCTCGTCTCTATTTAACACTGTCATACGCGGCTTTAAAGTCGACGAAAAGATGTTGCGTGTCGACCTGGAATTCATGGGTCTTCTCCAAGATCGGCCGTAGTGTAAATATTTGGTCTATCGTGGATTTTCCTGGCCTGAAACAACACTGGTAAGAACCTATCAGATTGTCCACGAGCGGTTTCATGTACTTACACAGTACGGTAGAGAGGATCTTGTATGCGATGTTCAGGAGGCTTATCCCTCTGTGATTGGCGCAGTCATAGGGGTTTCCTTTCTTATGGGCCGGGCAAACGATACTGAGATTCCATTCATCGGGCATACGTTCTTCCGACCATATCTTGCAGATGAGTTGGTGCATGTTCCTAACCAGCTCATCGCCAGCTGCTTTAAACAGCTCCGCGGGAAGTCCGTCTGCTCCAGCAGCTTTATAAGACTTAAGTTTCGATGTCGCTATCTTAACATCGTCTAGGTCGGGTGGACGGGATTCTCCTTCGTCTTCTTCCATTGTGAATGGTTCGCTCTGCCTGACGGCGGCATTTTGACTATCATCGCCGTTATACAGTCTTCAGAAGTGGTCCTTCCACAATCTCAGCATCGACTGTGACTCCACTACTAGTTGTCCGTGCTCATCCCTGCAGGCTTCTGCTCTGGCTTTATAGCCTTGGAATGTTCGTTTTACTTTCTGGTAAAATTTTCGAATGTCGTTCCTGCAGTAACATCTCTCCATCTCCTCGATCTCGCGCTTCTCGTGCTCCTTCTTTTTCCTTCTCAGAAGCGCATGCTCCTCCCTCCTTTTCTGTTCATAGAGCTCGCGGGCAGCTCTCGTCCGTCGATGCAATGTGGCCATGTATGCATTATGTTTCTCTACATGGGCCTGTCTGCACTCATCATCAAACCAGGGGTTTCTCGACGGTGGTGGCTCGAAACCGAGTATATCTGAGGCGGCCTCTCTAATGGCTTTCTGACAACGACTCCATTGCTGTTTTATGGTTTCTGCAGATTGCATCGGGACCTGGGAGAGCTTGAGGGAGACTTGATCGGCGAAGTTTCTGGCGGTCTCCTGCGATTGCAGCTTTCCGACGTTAAGTTTTGGTGATCTTACTCGACTCCGTTGGTTCCGAGAAATTCGCATCCGTACCTTGGCTGCAACAAGGTAATGATCCGCGTCGATGTTGGCTCCTCGAAAGGTTCGGACATCTAGGATGCTGGAGGAGTGTCTGCCGTCGATCGCAATATGATCAATTTGGTTGTTTGTCGATTGATCGAAAGACCGCCAGGTCCCCTTATGGATGTTGAGGTGTGGGAATCGTGTACTTGCTACTACCAGGTTATGTCCCGCCATAAAGTCCACTAGCCTTAGTCCGTTTTCTGACGTGGTGTTGTGTAGGCTGTGCTTTCCAATGACCCGTCCAAAGATAGCTTCCTTACCCAGCTTCGCATTGAAGTCACCTCGAACGATTTTGGTGTCATAGCTGGGACATTGCGCATACGTTCTGCCTAGGAGATCATAGAAGTCGTCATTATGTCGGTCATCTTTCTCCTCTGTGGGGGCGTGGACATATAGTAAGCTTATATTGCCGATATTGGCCTTGATGCGGATAGTTATGAGGCGTTCGCTTACATACTTGAAGCTTAAGACTTTTCCTGAGTGTGCCTCGAACAACAAATCCGCAACCGAATAAGCGTTGTCTATTTTCTCTGTAGCAGATTCCGTAGTATATATCACAGTTTTTCATCCGCTTTTTGCCTGGGCCATCCCATCGCACTTCTTGGAGCGCGGTAATGCCTGCCTTATAGCAGTCCAAAGAGTTGACCAGTTGTTCGGCTGCACCTGGTCTGTTGAGGGACCTAACGTTCCAGGTGCAGAACCGAAATTTGTTTCCTTTTTGACGTTTGCGGGGGTCGTCAACATGTAATCCGTCCGTACCCGAGGCTATTGGTTGTCTCTTTGTTTTAAGCGTTGGGGATGTTAGCCCTAAGCGCAACCCCCAACCTGGAGGGCCAGGTTCCTCTTTCCCCAGGAACAAGGGGTCGGGTCGCTGCACACATTGGTTCACTACCTGGCGGGTGCCAGTATAGCTATCCAGGGTAGGCCCCGCGGAGGCTGTGTGTCAACTTGGATTGAGCGGGGACAGAGATCGAAGCTGGCGTTTGCCAAGTTAAACGCGATCAACTTCTTTCCTCTGTTTGTTCGCTGTCTTCTCCCCCGGGAAAAGAGCAGTATTGGTCGGTAATTCGCTTTTTATTTTTTGATTCGGAAACCGTTCGACCAATCGAGTAACTACATGTGACTTGATGAGGACCTCTTGGGATCGATGATCACATTCGGAAACTGCTTTTAGGGCAGATAGCATTCAAGTCGCAATATTATATGTAAAAGAGCCGTTCAAATTATTGCATGAAACAGATATTAATCAGGTGGAGTAGAGGGAAGACGAGGGGCTTTCTGTGATATGAACTACTACCCTGGGACGATCTTTTGAGCAGGTTGAATAACCAGAAGACTCATAGTGCCAAATCGGGTGAATACAGTATTCGTGAAACGATATGGGTCGAGTTTTTGAAGAACCAATGCAATGTGGGAAGGTGCCCTATCGTGGTGTAAGAACTAAGAGTTGTCTCCATACAATTCTGACCTCCCTAGGTGAATAGCTTCACGAAAATGACACGGCCGAATGAGCTCAAAACGCACAACAACACCATAATCGAAGAAAGCCATCAACATGGCCCTGATTTTTGAGCGACTTTTGCACAGTTTGTTTCATTGCCTCACCTTTAATACGATATTCACTTGCTTGATTGGCTATTTTCGGGTTGTAATCATAAGTCCAAGTCTCGCCTCTTCCTTCATGGTGCGCTTCATCTTGTCCTCGTGCTCAGGAAGCATTGTTTCACACACTTCAACACGACGATGTTTCTTCCAAAAAAAAATCTGTGTTTTCTCAGGCCCAAGATATCCTTTAAAATGGTATTGACTGATCCTTGTGAAACGCCAACATCATCAGCAAGGTTTCTTATTGTTAAACCACGAATTGCAAACACCAAATCTTGAATGCAAATTCTTTACAAAACCCCCCCTAGTATACTTGCCATGAAAAAGCTTCTCGACTCACGCCGTTCGGAATCGGCATTAAACTGTAGGTCCCTTTCACATACATATGTGAACAATAAACCACAAACGACATAGGTGATTGAGAAAAGCTTAACTGTGATCCTTCATGGGCTGCAACGCCACCAAAGTAATTGGCGGACACGCCAAGAGCTGTCATATTAATTGACTTACTTACTTACTTAGATGGCGCTATAGTCTGGTGTGATCCTTGGCCTCATCCAAAAAGCTTCTCCAGGTGTTTCCAGCGACGCACTCCGAGTTAGTTAAGGTCCCCTTCTTCGATTAGGAAGTGTCCCGACTTGAGAGCGTTCCAGATACGCTCTGAGGTTTGTGCATCGACCCCGGGAATTTCTCTATCAAAAATGTCCGGCTGTAAAGACTCGGCTCGTCGTTTCCGATGAAGTACTTAGCTCGGATGAGGTCGTGATAAGCGTCATAGTCCAATCGATAGCCATGCTCTTGTGGGTATCCATAGCGACCGAGCACATTGGATATATGCCGGCCGCCGGTACCGGACGTGCAAACCATGGGACTTCCAATTTGGGATAGAACACTTTCGCTTGTCGATTCATTTCGTTCAAATATCCGGCTTTCTTGGTAGCGTCGAAGCATACCTGTGAGTCCTTGGGCGTGACGACGTCATTGACGAATGACTCAGAAGTCAACTGAACTGCGTCATTGTTTTCAAAGGAGGCAGCAGTGCCATGCCATTTAGCTGAGAACTTGACTCTTGTGATTGATCCATCGCCGGGACTTAGGCCGCCGTAGCTGGATTTGGTAAACGAGATTTGCTCTGACTGGAACGGATTCTCGAGTCGGGTGAGGAATCCTGGCTCATCGTATCCTCGTGCTTGTTTGAATGGATTTACCGAAGAGGGTTCGTACAATTCCTCAACCACCTGGCCCTCAGCGTTATACGACAGTCTGAGGAACCTGTTCGGATCGTCTGGAGTGCCTATGGACTTAACGTGCCCCAACCGGTCGTACGTGTAGACCACTTGCAAGTGTGTAACCAGATGCTTCACCGGATAGATAATATCCCGCAGTCGTCCAGAGAAGTAGTTTTTACCAACAGAGATCTCTAAGGGTTTCTTGAAAGGTATGGGAACAACGATGCGTTTCTCAAGTGAGTCACCGTCCTTGTTGGCATACGTAACCTCGTCGAACGGTTCAGCTCCGTTCATTGTGACTGTTCGCAACAGGCGTCCTCGTAGGTTAGGATCTTTTTCGAAATGGGCATAGTCAAAGGACTGGTACTCACGGGAATTTTTGCTGTTCAATTTGAGGTCGAGGAGCTTGTTCCTGGGGACAGTAGTGTCCAAGATCTGACCGGTGGATAAGACACGATCGATGGGATCGTACGTGAAGTAAGTGATCGTCTCGACGACTGTTAGGCTTGTGTACGAATATGAGGATGAAACGAAGGCGTTTCTTCGAATCGCAGATATTTTCCTGTGGACCAGAGTCTGACGAATGGATTCAATTTCCTCTTCGTCCCTGCAGCTTCTGCAGAAGTCATTGTAGGGCTGGCTTGGCGAGCTGCATGGAAGGATAGCATGCAGTGCCCGGTGAGGGCACCGACTGCCAGTCGAATATTCCCACGATTGAACTTCAGCAGATTTTCCGTTCTTTTCTTATCATAGACGGGCCAAGTCGATCTCGCCGTTGCTCATGTATCTAAGCGACACCATCGCTTATTGGCTTTCACTAATAGCTCCGTCTCTATCTCCCTGTAGAGCGCACTGAGTGGTGCTTTGGCCTCAACTGAGGTCTGCGCAATGTTAGCACTTGATCCCACCCTAGCCACCTCGTCCGCCCTCTCGTTTCCGGAGATATTCACATGACCAGGTAGCCAGCAAAGGGTCACCTCAGTTACATTGGATATCTCTTCTAACTTCTCACTGCAGAGTTTGACGAGTTTGGATCTTATCCATGCTGCCTGCAGAGCCTTAATGGCTGCCTGGCTGTCAACATAGATGTTGATCGTTTTTCCTGTGGGACTCTCTCTGCTAATCAGGCCTGCCACCTGCTTGATAACGAAGACCTCAGCTTGGAAGACACTGCATCCATCATCGAGCCTGTAGGAGCGATGCGACTCCGGCACTTGTGCCAACATCCATTTTGGATCCGTCGGTGTAGAATGACAGTTCACTTTCCGTGCGTACCAAATCACCGGTCCATTCCTCCCTGGAGGGAATTCTAATAGAGGATCTCCTCTCCCAGGAAGGAGGTCGAGTGACATAGTCCGTTACGGTTCTGAATCTCAAAACGGCCCATCGATCCAAGACTAATGCATGTCCGTGAGGACTCCTTTTCCAGAGACCGGATTCCTGTAGTCTTAGTACAGTTCTGGTTGCGGCGCTCTCGCAGTAAATGTCCAGGGGTCGGAGGTTCAGCATGACTTCAAGAGCCGCCGTTGGTGTGGACTTCATAGATCCCTTCACCGCCAGACAGCCTGCCTTTTGAACCTTTGACACACTCTGAAGATGGCACTTTTTCTCAAGCGCCTTCCACCAGACAACCGAGCTATAGACTAGGATAGGTCTTACCACGGCAGTGTAGAACCAATGTACTAACCTCGGTTTGAGGCCCCAAGTTTTTCCAAAGGCTACCTTGCACGAATATAGTGCCACGTAGGCCTTTTTGATTCTTTCCTCAATATTTTCTCTCCAACTAAGTTTGGAGTCCAGGATTATGCCAAGATATTTGGCAGATTTTCCAGGGATCAGAGCTATACCATTCATACGGGGGTAGGTGTATCTTGGTACAGATCTTTTCCTTGTAAAGAGAACTACGTCTGTTTTCGCCGGATTTACTCCCAGGCCTCGCCCCTTGACCCAGTTATCCACTAACATCAGTGCATAGCTTAGTCTATCGCTGAGGACCTGCGGACATTTTCCAGAGACTAAAATGGCAATGTCATCGGCGTAGGTCGTGACATTAAAACCCTCCGTCTCCAGAATCTTGGTCATTCCGTCGACCACAAGGAGCCATAGGAGGGGTGACAGGACGCCACCTTGTGGTGTACCTTTATTTACTCTCACCCTTCCGCATGCTCTCCCTATCGCCGAATTTACTATACGAGTACCCAGCATTTGCCCAAGCTGCTCCACGGATCCCACGGATCTAAGTCTGCTTCCTTTCAGGGTTGATTAATGCATCTTCCTTTACCAATCTGAAGGTGTTTAATCGTTCTGGGAACTCTGGTCTACCGATTTGCGTCGGGCCTGGAGGGGCAAAAGCGATCTCAAAGCTCAGAACTGTCATTGCTACTATTTTTCGGAGCACAAAGGCCTAGTCTTTACCGTTTGTGCAGCTACAATGGGATTGAGTTGAAAAAATGTCTGCAACGGATATGAAAAGCTAAACGCACATCAAAGGCATATAAGCTCAGAAAACGGGCAACGTTTCGCCGATACTTACAAAGTCTGAGATTCGATAGAGCAGAGGAGCCGTTGCAATTGTACGAACGTGCCCATTTGACGAATGTCGCCAACGGCGAACGTATTTCAAAAACAGTTTTATTGCATAAGCCATGAAGTTACACAAAAATAAAAAACTGAAGATACAAGTGCACATCTCCCCGTTCTAATTTAGGAGTCCAAATTGCTGGTTGAACATAGACACGCCGAATGGATTTTCGAACTCCTTGGTCATGTTCCTCTGCTCGAAGCGTCCGCCATATGGCGTCAAATCAACTCCGTCCCCGTTCGCCTTGGTTGCTTGTTCCATCTTCACAAACATGTCATCAATCAGTGTGTACCAGTCGATGGTCTCGAGTTCAGCCTTGAAGTCCTCGATCACATCGCGCGGCACATGAAGTTCGAGAGTGTCTGCGACATCTGTCGCATGCCTCATCATCGTCTCGGGAACAGCATCAAACTGACGTTTCCGTATCAAACTCATCACCTCCTGCTGCATTGAAAAGGAGTCCAACTCCAAATCACTACTGGGGATGCCCCTACTTTGAGCTAGCTCTTCTATGGTGTCCTCGAACAGTTGCACAATATTGCAGAGTAGCACAGCGGTGCCAGGTGGAGCCGACGCCGGATCCGACTGCACTTGGTACAGCTTACGGCCTTGACATTTTGCCAGCACCAGATCGGTTAGGAGAAGTGTTCCATTGACATCCACATGAGACAGTAATTCGCTCGCATTCATTCGTGGCAGCGACCGGTTTTCGGTATGGTGCCTGGAAGAATTGTCGCGAAGTAGAGACTTGACCCAGTTGATTGGGCGCGTGTACCAACTCGGTCGGTGATTCAGGACCTGCTCCCCGTGTATCCACCTCTTGTTCCTCTTTTTTGTTTTTCTCTCATACTCCTCATCCAACGTCCGCTGGAGATTGATAATTGGATTGAAAGTGGACGTCTTCCTTACCGCTTCCTTCCAAGCATTGTTGTAAGCCTGTTCAAGGCCATGCAGCCAGCCGTCGTCGGTAAGAACATTCTTCACCAACCTGGTACTCTGCAGACAGTGATCGCAACGCTGGTATGGACTGATATCCTCCGGCATGCCTTTGGTCCTATAGGTTGCCATATATTCGATATCTAACTGGGGATCAGAGTACTTAAGATCCACAAAGTCGTTTTGGAAAATATTTTTGCGACGCTCGAGCGCTTGAATAACATGTGCCTCGGCACAATTGGTGACCTGCCATTCGGTAAGTCGTTCACTCAAATGCTGCACCTTCTTATAGAGCGCATTTGCATATCTAGCTTGCTCCTCGGCCACAGCTAACCTGTACTCGGTTGTGAGCTGTTTCTTTATAGCCAGAGCAGCGGCTTTTTCTTTCTGGAATTGTTTGCGGTCTTCTGGTGATAGTCGTTGTTTGAGTTTTCTATCAGCGGCTGTAAAGTTCTCGTCCGCTTCCCTTGATCGCCTTTTTGCTGCTAGTATCGTATCATTTTCGAACTCGAGCGCCTTAAGCTGCCTGAGAATTGCATCCTCCCTGATGAATCCGTTGGCCCTAATGGTATTGTCGATTGCCTCAACAACCCTGTTACGAATGTCCTCATTTACACTCACGTCTGCATGGGCCACCTCCTCCACTTTGGCTCTGATGTTATCATGAGCATATTGGGATTTGTTCTGCTCCCTAAGGCTACGCTGAAAGTCGTTGACAGCTGTTTGTATCTGTTCGGATAACGTGGCGCTCTCCCTAATGGAGATCTTGCGGCCACCAATCATCTCGTTGCTCTCAGTGATGTGAAGGGCTCTGTATGAGGGATTCTTTAAATTCTGATGATCATATACGACAAATATTCCCGGCGCTTTGTTGGACGAGAAGGCAGCTAAAGCGATGTTGTCCTTGATGATTACGGCCACAGCAGTATTGGGGATCTTATTACCACGTAAGTCGTCGCCCGTTTGCGGGTTGTAGGACTCATGATTTGGGTTGAATATCTTCTCGTCAATGATCTTCTGATAGAGATCTGTCGTCATCTTGGCGATCTCAGAAGTGAGCGCTTCCGCCTTTTGGGCTCTACGAAGCTTTAACTTATTCCTCGCCGCGGTACGAACATGCTTGCCGAATTGCCAGCTCGATGCACCTACTTGGACAGCGGTTAGGATATTTTGATACGTACTAACGTCGGTCATGTTCCAATTGGTGAAACCGTCGTTCATAGCAGCGGCCAAAAGCGTTGATGATCCTACTATGATTGCACCCTTAAATAGGGTCTTCACGGTGGAACGTACCGTTGGGCGCATTCGACGAATGTTCCTCAGTCGTTTCAGTGCAGATACAGGCTGGGAGAGGAACATGGTCAGTTCGGGTCCAGCCATTACGCTCGCCAGTGTAGCAAACCAAAACTGGGGCTTACCAACCTCCCATTCGGTAGCAATGCCGCCCATGACAAACAGGCCCGTCGAGGTGGCAAACGCGGTTCCAACGAAAGCTACCTTCCCCACAGAACTGAGTTGCTTATAGAACATACGGACATTACGGACGCCACCTAACGCTGAAGATCCCATTGCAAATCCCTCGATAAAGGCCAAATACGTTTGTGGAGAAGTGAAGTCCCAATCGGCTGGACTCCAGCTATGATTCGCTGCGGCTGCACTCAGGTAACTAATTGCCAGACCGGCTGACACGGTGATGGATGCAGCTACAGCAGTACTTAACCCTAAAGCAGTTAGAAATCCGATAGACGCCGTGATTCCACCCGGAAGAAAGTAACCAGTGAGCCCACCGAAGAAAATTCCCACGTAGGTCTTCGGATGTGCATAGTCCCACTTCCAAAATCTCCATTCATCGTTCGCGGCAGCGCCCCCGATATATGCGCCGATTGCCATAGTAATGAAAGGCAATAGTACCAGGAAGGCCAACTCGCCATTGGGATCAATCAAGGACACGGGAGAATTCCCCGCGTATTTATAGGGACTGAAGTACTGCTCCTTCGGATCGATCTGATAGAAGCGTCCAATGCTCGGGTCATAGAATCGCACGTGGTAATTGTATAATCCTATCTCCTCGTCCCACTCTTGCCCGGTATACCGGTACGAGATGTGCGCTTCTTGATCAGCGCCATACGTTCGCATCAGATTTCCATACGGCAAGTAATCGTACGCTGCTACGATCTCACCGTCGCGCACAATCAGCCTCACTGATCCTTGGTGATCGGTCAGCACGCTGTAGAACTGATCGCGCCGGATAAATCCCACCAAACCGCTCGGACCATAGATGAACATGGTCACCAGGACCGCCGGTGGTTGATCGGCTGATATGAAAGTTAGCTCCCGTTCGACCAGAGACCGCCCGGTATCATCCCGGACATAGTGTACTTCCTTACGGACTTCGCCGTCAGCGTTGCTCACACGCTTCAGAATCCTCTCTCCCTTGCTGTCGTAATAGAATTCCACCGTTCCGCCGTCGACCATTTTGACCTTCTGCAACATGTTCGAGACGGGATGGTACTCCATCTTCTCGATGCCCTTGTGGAGTGCCTGAACGACGTTACCACGCGAGTCGTGTTGCATCCTGAACTGCTTCTCTGGCTTGGGCTGGTCGAACGCGAGGTAGTTGACGCCTCGTACTCGATTGGAATTATCTTCGTACTGCAAGCTATAGTGGGAGTATCCTGTATTGAAAATCCGGTGGTTGCCATTCGAATCGATTTCGTACGATTCGACATCAAACTCAGCGCGGCCCAATTGTCGTCCGAAATGCGTGAACAGCACCCGCACAATGTCCGGGAAGAGGTGTTCAAAGTCCTTCAGGATGTCCCGGAATTCAAAGTCAACGGGATTGGCAAAATATCTTTTCTTGCGCAGCATTTCGAAGATGTCAGCTCCGGTGCGTTGAACGAATGACGCCTTTGAGTTCCGCAACCACTTACTGATATAGTCCTGCATTTGGGGTAAGGTGATCTTCGCGCACTGCCGCTTCATGAAGCACGACGTGAGGAGCTTCCTGATCGGTGCGACATAGGCGGCGTATTCGGCGTTGATCGCACGCAGATCGGCAAAGAGATTCGTGCCGATAAAGTCCTTCGAACTTTCCTTGCCATGCGACTTTGGTGGATTGATTGGATCCGGGTCTTCGATAAGGAAGTGTCCCGACTTGAGCGCGTTCCAGATACGCTCTGAGGTTTGTGCATCGACCCCGGGAATTTCTCTATCAAAAATGTCCGGCTGTAAAGGAGTCGGTTCGTCGTTTCCGATGAAGTACTTAGCTCGAATGAGATCGTGATAAGCGCCATAGTCGAATCGATAGCCATGCTCTTGTGGGTACCCATAGCGACCGAGCACATTGGATATATGACGGCCGCCTGTACCGGACGTGCAAACTATGGGTAAGGAGACTTCCAATTTGGGATAGAACACTTTCGCTTGTCGATTCATTTCGTTCAAATATCCCGCTTTCTTGAGAGCGTCGAAGCATACCTGTGAGTCCTTAGGCGTGACGACGTCATTGACGAATGACTCGGGAGTCAACTGAACTGCATCATTGTTTCCAAGGGAGGTAGCAGTGTCATGCCATTTAGCTGAGAACTTGACTCTTGTGATTGATCCATCGCCGGGACTTAGGCCGCCGTAGCTGGATTTGGTATACGAGATTTCCTCTGACTGGAACGGATTCTCGAGTCGGGTGAGGAATCCTGGCTCATTGTATCCTCGTGCTTGTTTGAATGGATTTTCCGAAGTGGGTTCGTACAATTCCTCTACCACCTGGCCCTCAGCGTTATACGACAGCCTGAGGAACCTATTCGGATCGTCTGGAGTGCCTATGGACTTGACGTGTCCCAAGCGGTCGTACGTGTAGACCACTTGCAAATGTGTACCCAGATGCTTCACCGGATAGATAATATCCCGCAGTCGTCCAGAGAAGTAGCTTTTACCAACAGAGATCTCTAAGGGTTTCTTGGACGGCATGGGAACAACGATACGTTTCTCAAGTGTGTCACCGTCCTTGTTGGCGTACGTAACCTCGGCGAACGGTTCAGCTCCGTTCATTGTGACTGTTCGCAACAGGCGTCCTCGTAGGTTAGGGTCTTTCTCGAAATTGGCATAGTCAAAGGACTGGTACTCACGTGAATTTTCGTTGGTTAGTTTGAGGTCGAGCAGCTTGTCCTTAGGGACAGTGGTGTCCAGAATCTGTCCGGTGGATAAGATACGATCGATGGGATCGTATGTGAAGTAAGTGATCGTCTCGACGACTGTTGGGTTTGTGTACGAATAGCGGAGGAGGAAACGAAGGCGTTTCTTCGAATCGTAGATATTTTCCTGTGGACCAGAGTCTGCGGTTGTTTTCCTGATCATATTGCTATCCTTGTCGTAGTCCATGTTGGTGCCAATTTTCTTCTGCAATTCCAGATCCTCCTTGGGGACGTTGAGGAGCTCGGCACTGGTCTTATGGAACGTTCCAACTTTCTCAAAATAGTGTGGCGGAAGCATTTGTAGAACGTTGCCATTGTCATTTAGCTTGTAGGTACTGAAGAGGTCCTTGCCATCGTGAACGCTGGTGTACTGAGCGATTTTTCGGTTTTGACTATTGAGCACGGTGATGTCCTTGACGCCATTTGGCTTAAGCTCAACTTGGAAGGTTACATTTTGATGTGGAGGGAAGTAGGTGGTGAGGAATAAGTTGCCTGTCTTGGATGAGTATCGCCTGGCGAATGGCCCAGAGACAGAGAATGCCTTGCCTGGAAGGGCTACCACTGATTTTTGATTGAGAGGATTGTCCTCGTATTGTGTCTCGCTGAACCCATATGGATGACCTATGAGATTCGCTGCCAGTCCGACAAGGAGTCCGGTTTTCCAGATAGAACCTTGAGATTGTTTTGGATCGGTTGAGTCATTTGTCACGAAGTCCGAGATGTAGGAGAGCAGAGGCTGCGAATCGGAGCGAGGCACTTTGACGTTTTGAACAGTGATTCGTTGACGGCCCAGGTTATCGTAGAGCTTCTCGTTAACAATGGCGGAATCAGCAGATTCCATGTAGACCTCCTGCGTTGGCTCTTTCAGAGCGTTCTGATAGGTTATTTTCAAAGACGCTTTGCTGAAGAGCACGAGATCCTGAATGGTAGTTGATCCACTCATAGTGAGTGTAAGTGGCTTATCGTGTAGGGCTTTGAAAGTTTGGTCGATGAAAATGATGCCGTCGATCCAGACTACCAGGCGGTGGTTTTCTTTAAGGAAGAGCATTTCGCCTCTGGAAGGTACCTCGTACTGGACGCTGCTGTCATTTGCTTTCAGTATACACTTGCTATCCGTTTTTGACAGTTTTATAGTATCGCTGGTCTTCAGTGAAGCAAGGGCGCCCTTTAGGTGGTAAAGAGCCCGAAATCCATATGACTCCTTGGAGACGTCTTTCGCATTTAAAGATAGCGTGTTCTCATCCTTCCCTTCGTGCTTCAGTTGGTATGGCGATATGCTCCATGGCCGACGATCAGTAATGTTCCATCGATCGGCGAACGAAAACGGGGCGAACTGCTCGTACAGACCCATCTCCGGTATAACCTTCACGGTACTGTACGGCGACGTAGTCTTCATCCTCTCCGGAACCGTCTTACTGTACACGGTCAGTTCTTCAATTTGGTTTTCATCATTGATCACGACCACTTCGTTACTGTAAGCGTCATAGAGTTTCCTGGAAATCGATCCGCTCGAATCGATCACGGCCACGTTCAGGTTCGTCTTGGGATCGTACACGTTAACACTGAAGTCGGCGATGAGTGGACCAAATCGGACGTGATCAATGTCAACGGGAATGGTTAGTGTCGGTCCGACACGAACTGCGATTTGAAGATCTAAATTTTGCTGCTCAACGGTTGGGCGCATGGTCTGTCGAGCTAGTGGCATATTCACCGTTAGCTCCAGGTACACCCAATCGTCCATGGTGTACTTGACCTCACTGAGGAGTGAGGTGATTTCGTCGTTTGTAGAATTGAACACAATTGCCTGGAGGAATGGTGTTACTTCGCCTACTCTTGGGACTTCTGTGACGTTGTGTAGTCGCACCCAGGACGATGCGATGTATTCGATGTTCTGGTGGTGTGGCTTGAAGACGCCTTCGATTGGTTCGGACTTCTGGTGCAGGTAGTTCCTCCCGGTTAGCGCGAAGCCGTTGCGAACAATGTTGGACGGGTCGAAGGTCCATTGCTTCGAAGAGCCGATTGAATTCTTTTCATAGTCCTCGAAGCCGTAGTATCCAACTGATTCGTCTATCATACGATAAGGTGCACACGAGGCAATCTCCAGCCTGCCGCCCCTGTCGTAAATCGTTGTTTCTGAAAGAGCAGGTTAGGTATTGTATAGTACTACTGTAAGACCCCCTTACCTTTTTTATAGGACTTGGCTTCATCGGAATCCTCCTCATCTGCGCTTGATTGACGATCTTTCTTCGCAGGGAAGTATGGCACCCTCTCGCCCTTGCTGTCAAAGACTGCCGTGTTGTCGTCTCTTATGGTACGGTCAATCCATCCATACGAATTCGGCTCGTTGGCCGGTATGATTGCATATTTGGCGTACATGACTGTGTTTCCGTTCAGGGCACTGTCCTCCGTGTAGAATTTATAGCCTGTCACGCGCTTCTTCCTATCGCTGTCGAAGACGACTTCTACTTGTTGAACGGCATAATTGGGAGCCACACTCTTGGCTCCATGCTGCTGCCGGACAATGATTGTTTTGCTTTTGTCGCCCTGTTCGGTCACCAGGAGTTGCGAGTTCGAGTACGAACTAAGGGTCTCGGAATTGTAGGTTTTCTGGATCGGAGGATCGGTGAACTTGACTATTCGGACACTTCCCGAGTTGTCAATTTGGGCGGCGATGTAGATCGGATAGAATACACGCAGATCCGAACCGTTAAGGCACAATTCCGAGATGATCTTGTGCGACTTTGCGTCAAGCAATTTCACCTTTGAGTCCTTGTTGGCCTTTTCGAGCAGATATTTGTCGCCGAGGGGAACGGTGAACTTTTCACGCTGCTCATTCAACTCATCTTCCGTTCGAGTCGACTGTTTCCATCGACTTCCGCCAAAGGTCAGCTTCTGATCGTGCAGTGATACCACTTTGTCCGAGATGGACACGATGTAGTTATGCAATTTTAGGTCCTCGGGTTTAATGCTGGTCACGTCGTCTTGGTCAATTTGCATTTCCTGGTAGTTGACAACCTTCTTGAAACGATCAATGACGAAGACGGCCAAGAAGGATCGAGCTTTATTGCCACTGACTTTAAGGCAATGCAAGGCCACCAGATTATGACTCAGTTTCAAGGCGTTTTGCCGAAATACGTTAGTGAATATCTTAAAATCCTTGTCCTCGAAACCCATGCGTTTGAAGACGTTGTCGGAATCGGTTAGGCAATTGTCGAGTGGCTTATGGCTCAGAGGCTTGTGCTGCCAGATACCATCTCGACTCTTGATGCCAAGCGAGACAACGTTATTGTTGTAGGTCACGAACTTGTTTTGATGCACCGCGATGGCAATGTTCTGTGCCCCGGAGATAATCGTTTGGCGCTTCCAAGTGCCATTGTTCGATTCCCACTCCATCAGTTCGACTTTCGCGCCGGGATCTGCAACCAGCAGAAGGTTTGACCCGGCTTCGACCATAGCTCTTTCGTCAAGCTGAATGCAATTGGACTCCATAATCCAATCGGTTGAATTCTGTTTTCGTCCGAATAGACACAGGCGCTTCCACTTGGTATAGAACAGCAGGACGCCGAAAAAATCCTCGCCGGGAATGATGCTATGACTCACGACAGAACCGCGATCTCCTAGTACTGGCCAACGTCCTTTGGTTACGGTCTTTGTCTGGAAATCCGACGAGTATAGCTCTTTGGTCATGTCAGAGTTGAACATTCGAAGGACTACTTGGCCGGGTCTCGATTCTGCCTTGTTGACGAAGCTGATCAAGACAAAATCACCGCCAGTCGTCACTTTGTAGTCTGAAAAGACATTAAGTCGTTGTAGCTCTGCCGAGGGATTGCTCTCTCCTACCGGGCTATAGGAGAAGTTGACTTGAATGTCGTGTGGAAGGAAGATTCGTTTCATGCCAAACTTGTCCTTCGGAAAAGAGGAATATTCGAATTTAGCTACATGACTGTCGATGACATCATCGGTTTGATGGATCTCCTCCAAGAATCGACGTCCGTTTCTGAGATTGTATTTGAAATGGATCTCCTGCCGCATAGTGGGTGTTGTCAACATGTAACCGGTCAAATACCGAGATTGGAGAGGTTCCCAGATGTAGTTTCCTTGGCAATCCTTTTCGTCGAAGACTCTGTACTCGCTGGAATCCTTCTCGCTGTACGTGAACTTAATGGTATTTCCCTGGCAATCTTGGGATTCCGTGAGATAGACGGCTTTGGTGTAGGACCGTCCTGATTTAGTCTTCCCCGTAACCGAGTCGTAAGAGAACTGCAGAAGCATTTCACCACGCGCGTCTTCGACCTTAGCCAGGTACCACATACGTGATTGCTCCAACTGATTGTCGTCATCGAATCCGACGCCGTGCCAGTCTTTCCATACAACCTGTTTGTATACGGCACCGCTGCGTGGGGAATCTATTTGTCCGTAGAAATGGCGTGCTCCATTGCCGAGCTCGATAATCCACTGGTCAGTATTAGCGTAGAACTTTGCTCGGAACTTTTGATCCTTCTTCCCTGAGAGCAAGGTATAGGTGCGGACAGTTGACGAGGACTCGCTGGGTATGTACTCGAGTGCTTGCGAGTAGTCCTGGAAGACGATAATGGCGACGATATCGTCGTCAAAAACGCTCTGATTGTCATCGATGGCGATGAGATTCAGGGACATCGACCAGCCAGTGCCCAAGATACTACTGCTACTGTCTGCTGCATCGTAGTTGATTACAAGTTTCGGCGCCGGATCGGGGAGATTGACCAACGGAAGGGAGAACTTTGGTTTGCCAGTCTTTTCGTTCACACAGTTTATCGTAGACGACCAGATGTCCATGTCGCGTAAAAGTGGTTTCGACTCGATAGATTGCGTAAAAGGTTTGTAAGATGGGATCAATGCATTCTTGTCAATGGTCTTTGCCGTTAAGGGAGTTTCAACCACCTGGGGAGGATGTTTGGGAAGAGGGTTGCTTTCGACTTTGGCCCAGCGAATCTTCTGGTCGAGGTGAGTGATAATGTGGTAGCCGTCGTCCGAGTTGCCAACTACTTGCATCACTTGTGCGTGTCGCATTTTCGGGGGCAGATCTACAGTCCTGATGATAGAGCCCATCTGGTTCTCGTACTTGTCGTACTTCATCGCTGCGATTCCTTTGGGGCCAGTGAAGACCATGTCTTCGTTGCCGTCGTCATCGATATCCGCAAATCGAATGGTCCTTGTATGATTCGTGGTCCATCCCTTCTCCTGAGCGAACATAAGATTGTAGTAGATGAATTTATATTTGTTATCCTTGCTTTGGTAGCCATAGAAAAACATTCCACTGGAATTGAAGTGGACGATATCGTTATACTTCTGATGCGTAAAGTCCACAAAATAGAGTGTGTCGTCGGTATAGGAGTCAAGACCAGCGATTGGCACATTCCGAACGTATTCGATGTCATTCGACTCGTTGAACTGAAAAAAGCTTAACCCATCAGGATTCCTTGACATCACGTGGCTCTTGGGAGAGAATCGTATCAAGTCGGCAATCGCACGCACAACGCTCTTCGGACTCTGCTCATCCAGAATGTCCACGTTCGTCTCCAAAGGGAACACTGGAAACTGACCCGTCAGCAATTCGTTTTTGAAAATACCACTGAATTTGGTCTTGTACTCCGAGTGGGACGACATCATGGCAAGAATGCTCGGATCGTCGTAAAAGTGACCGAAGAAAATTTGGTTTTCTGGCTTATTCCAATCATAGACGTCGTGAAATTGATCATCTTCTGAGGCTAGATAGACCGTTCCGTTGGTATTATGCACATAGAGACGAATACCTTCCGCGACCTTAACGATGAGCAAAGTTTGTTCCTCGTTCAGTGCTTCGGCATAGAGCATTTTGCTGCATCCAACAGGATATTCCTTGTCGTTGCTCTTCTTAACCGTCGGTTGAGGCTTAGTAGTGAAATCGATTTCGTAAAAGGCATTGTTGCTGATTGCAAACGTTTTATTGGTCTCGGGAACCTCAAGAACGCGAGCGTTTTCACAGTACGGAATAGTGGTGGAGGCGAATTTCAGTTTATACTCGGCCATCGTCACTCGCGCACTGAATAAGAAAATTTATTTTCGCACAAAAAAAGGCTTGAAGAGAAGAAGACGCTCGCGACCCGACACCTATTGAATCGTCTGCTGGACGGGAGCTTAATATATAGCCTTCCTATTGTAGATATGTATGTTGGTTGTCTATTGATAAGGGGTATATGATGAGATGCTGCTAATTGACCACTTATCAGATGTAATCAGCGAATGCATTGCGTCTCGTGTATCACAGTGGCCAGCAAGCGGTGATGTACTACTTTGTGCTCGTTGGTATGATTTCTACTCGAGCATACGCGCTTTGAGCGCCGCTGTCTAAATGAATACTTCACGTTGCCGTGCATCTGTTTTGATAAACTTTGGCCTTCCCATTTTTGTAGTCAGCTTGGAAAAAGAGAAGAGTAGGGACACGTTGGTTTTCCCTGAAAGTCGGTCGGAATGTAACATCCATCTCTGGAAATACCACGTCTGATGACCTGTTAACATCGATATGTTTTCGTTTCTCGAGGATCACACGTTCTTAGCAAACTGTTCAAATTGCCATCATTGCATTAATTGACGGAAAAATTAACAGACGACTTGGCTGGTGGTCAGTGATAAGACCAATAACCGTTGTTGTTGTTGAAGCATAGATCAACACTGGTGAGGCTCCTGTGTTCCAGTGGATGAAGTTAAATACGTTGTTACAGAGCTGCTGAATGCATGCCAGTCTTTGAAGTCGCTGGAGCGGATGCAATACAATAGGGCACCGTCGTCGTTTAGACTTCACTCTTACGTCTGACCTTACCATCAACAATGTTGGCTCTCAACCAACGTTTGTTACGCCGAGACGACCGGAGGTGATATACCTGACCCTATCCAACAGATATGTGAAGGACATCACTACGCTGCCTGATGAGTACGCGCTCGAAAGGAAAGAGTACGCGCTGAGCATTTTCATCGACACTGAGGAAGCTTTTGATAACGCAACTTTCTACAGCATGTGCAACGCTGCCAGACGTCATGGCGTAGATGAAGCCCTGATCTTGTGGATCAAAGCAATGCTTGTGAACAGGCATTAACCGCTGATGCAGGCCTCGACCAGTGTGTCAAATCCGGCGTAAACAGGGGCTGCCCTCAAGGTGGCGTCCTGTCTCCCCTGTTATGGTGTATGGTGGTCGACTCTCTGCTTAATGCTCTCAAATGCTTCTGGAATCTACGCCCAGGCCTATGTGGATGATGTCACCGTTCTTTCTGTCGGCTCATGCTTAGCGACTGTCTGTCTCAAAGCAAAGGCAGCGGTAGATGTGATGGATGATTGCTGTACAAGAAATGGGCTATCGGATGAAAAATACTGACATGACTCAGCTTGTATTAAAAGGCACTCCCATCCCGGGATGCAAGGAAGCTAAGTACATGGGAGACATCTTAAATAGCAAGCTTCTTAGGTCAAAACATGTTGAGTCAAAACTCACCAAAGCGCTGTCAGCTTGCTGGCAATGCAAATGTTCTGGCCAAGAAGTCGGTGGTGAGCGTCCTTTTTTGATGATAGCTTATATCTAGTTTTGCCCTTTACTGCCAAACCAATTTTCGCCGCCTCCATCTCAATAGTCGTAAACGCCTCATTAACATTTCGCTGTGTATGCGAGGAGTTGCGATTCTATTACTAGGTGTCCGTTCTCATCCCTATAGGCTTCCGTTATGGCTTTATAATCTTGGCATGATCGCTTTATCTGTTAACACCTCTCCAAATCCCCAATCGCGCGCTTCTCGTGCCCTTTCTTCTTTCTTCTGAGAAGCTTATGCACCTTCCTTCTTTTTAACTCGTAGAGCTTACGAGCTGCTCGTGTTCCTCTATGCAGCGAGGCTTTATATGCCTCCTGCTTCGCTGTGTGAATCTTCCTGCACTCGTCATCGAACAAGGTGTTTCTTCGTGGTGGAGCTTTAAAGCCCAAAACTTCAGGGCTTGTTTGCAAAGGTTCCACTGCTGTTCTATTGACAGCGTGGTGGGTTGAGGTCTATTGGAGAGCTTAAGGGAGACGCGATCCGTAAAAGCACGAGGGGTTTCTGGCGAAAGTAGCTTTCCAACGTCATAGCTTTGTATTGTTACTCTATTCCGCTGCGTTCGTGATATCCGTAGGCACATCTGGGCTGATACAACATTGTGGTCCGAGTCGATGTTAGCTCCTCGGAAAGTTCGAACATCAAGAATAGTAGAAGAGTGTCTGACGTCGATCACGATGTGATCAAACTGGTTAGTGATTGATTGATCTGGCGACCGCCAGGTGCCTTTGTGTATATCAAGGTGCGGGAAGCGCGTACTGGCTAGAAGGAGATTTCGCCCCGTAGCAAGATCAATCAGCCTGTGTCCGTTATCGGATGTGGTGTCGTGTAGGCTATGTTTGCCGATGACTCGTTCAAATATGCTTTCCTTACCCAGCTTAGCATTGAAGTCTCTTAGTACAATTTTGATGTCATAGATCGTAGAACTCATCTTTGGTGAAGCCATCCTTGTCTTCCGTGGGGTCTTCCCCATAGCAGTCGCCTAAGTAGACGTCGCAGTTTTTCATCCGCTTTAAGTCCGGGCCATTCCATCGCATTTCCCAAATACGGCTTACAAAGCGGTAGCCCAACCGACTTATCTTGTTTTTTGGCGCAAGAAGCTCGCCATTCGCCCTTCCCCGTCTCTGGTGAAGCTGATATGGAACTAATGGTAAGTTTCAGCGGCATACTGCTGAATACCAGAGCATTCTAGAGATTTCCGAAGGGGAACATCTGACGGCGAACTTTCGAGAAAGTGGGCCGAGGGCTATATAAGCGCGAACACTCGCCCTCGGATTCAATCAGTCCCTGGGATTCAGTAACGCTGTTCGGTCGGTAAACAAGCCATCTAGCGAGATGTAAAGCGCACAGAAAATTGATCTGTGGTGGAATAGTAAAGTGTGGTTAATAAAGTGTAACGTGGGTGTAGAAAGTTATAACAATAAATGAAAGTGGTGAAGTGCTCAGATGATTGATCTGAGGCGAAATAATAAAAGTGCGTGTGAATTGAATTCGAATAAAAAGTGTAGTTTATCGCAATCCAGTGATTCGAACTCTATTCAGACTCGATTCAAATTTTTCGTAACATTTGGTGTCAGAAGTGGGATTGCGAGTAACGCCTGATTCACAATGCTACTACACGGCGACGCGACAACGCAACTACAAACGCTGCCGTTTGCTGTGGTTGTAAAGTCGTTCAGTCGTTCAATACAAAATGGAGCTACTTTCACTGGCGTTTTTTTTTTTTGACAGCGCGGTTACTTCTGTGAGTGAAGTTGGAGGTGAATTTTATAGAGTGAAGTTGGCATCAGTAAAAAATTCGAAGATGTCGAATTCGAAATGGCACAACGCCGTGTAGTTGCGACAGTTTTTCAGTTTTTCGAATTTACAGCGCTGCGACACTACTACATACGTGCCTATGTGACTTACTCCGTATAAGTCCATTGAATGAATATGGATTTGACAGCTACGGCGTTTGTAGTTGCGCTGTCGCGTCGCCGTGTAGTAGCATTGTGAAACAGGCATAAACGAGTGAAAAGTTTATTCGATTTGTGAAGTGAATTACTGGAAGAGTGCAAGAAAATGGTGAAATTAGTGAACAGTTGAAAAGAAAGCTGGATGCTCGGGAATTATCCACAGTGGGAAGTAAAACCAACCTGATGGACAGACTGCGATCAGTGTTGGAGGAAGAATCACGAGTTTGGGGTGGAGAAGCTGTCGACATCCAAGAAGGCCAGCATACGATATGCAGCAAATTCTCGCTGCTATGAATGCTATGAGTGATTCTATAAGCCAGAAACTAGAGGCGACCATACATCAAAAGTTGGAGGAAAATTCCGCTTCCATAGGCCAGAAACTAGAGAAGCTGGAGACGTAGAGGGGATGCTAGAGAACAATTGAGCTTAAGTGACATCCAGCAGACCGTCAATGATCGATTCCAGGACGTCCAAGGGAGAATCGAGACACTAGCATCGAGGTTCGACAAGAAGGTCCTGGAACTCGAGAAAACTATCCAGAATGTTCATCAAAGAAGTGTCGTACCGGCTACAGCAACGAAATTCACAGCTCCCAACTTCGACGACACGAGTGCGTATAACATCTTTAAGCTGCAATTCGAAACAACAGCGGAACGGAATCAATGGGGGGAAGAAGACCGTATGGCCGCCCTAGTAGTTTCCCTTAAAGGTGAAGCAACTGATGTACTACAGACATGAGCATGAGCACATGCACGGGATGCACAAGCTGGATCTTAAAATACGCAAGCAGCGTGGAAACGAGACCATCCAGCAGTACGGTGCCAACATCGAGAGGTTGTGTCATCTTGCCTACGCGGATGTTCCAATTGATGTGGTGGAAAAACTTAAAAAGGAATCTTTCATCCAAGGGCTAAGGGACCACGATGCGCTACGAAGCCTGATTCTCCTGCCGCAGACATCTTTTAAGGAGACAGTTGCCAGCGCTCTCGCATGTGAAACATCGCTCTTGATATGCCGACACTCCATCAAATTGCGGCGTAGATGCTACATCTGTGACCAGCAGGAGCACATTGCGAGAAACTGCCGTCTGCGAGGAAAGCATCCCTCCATCAAATTGCGGCGTATTTCTGAAGACCAGGACAATTCCAGAACAGCAATGGCAAGTAGAGAAATTGCCGTCTGCGAAGAAAGCGTTCGAGGTCTAATTCGCCGAAAGGAGACTAAGTGAGAGCACGCGAACAGCGGATGGGAAGCAGTCATGGAAACGCAGCTGCCTTGTCGAAGCGACCTTGCGTTATGGAGTACGGCTGAAACTACACTCAGACCAAGGAGGAAACTTCGAGTTGTCGGTACTCCAATAACTCTTCGACATGTTAGGTATCAGAAAAATGGACAACACCATTACACCCACAATCCGATGGCATGGTAGAAAGGTATAACCGGACGATGGAGGAGTAGTTGAGAAAAGTCGTCGCCGGAGATCAGAAGGACTGGGATGTACATCTTCCCCTTTTCTTCATGGCGTATCGATCGGCACAGCACAATTCAAAGGCGACAACACCAGCTGAAACCATTTTTGGAACTGATCTCCGACTTTCATCGGATTTGAAGTTCGGCGTGGTACTACCCACAACGAACGGCAGGGTGGACTTCGTAACCCAAAAGAAGGAGCAATTGAGCTCTATCCATCGGTTCATCCGGGAGCGACTGAACTTGGTCAGTGATAAAATGAAGGCGTGATATGACTTAAGGGCGAACACTTCTGGATTCGAAATAGGACAATTGGGATTGCTGTATAACTCACAACGAAAAATGGCAATCAGCCTGGGACGGGCCATATGAAATCATCAAGAAACTTAACGTCGTGGTATATCGAATACAGCAGACGGGAAATAGACGGGCGAAATGTAAGATTGTACACGTAGTACACAAACAAGTTAAGCTAGGAACACATACAGGTTTGCGCGCGCGCCGACTTTGACAGCATGAGTAGAGGACCAACGATATCCTATGAAGTAACACATAATGTTTCATCAACTTTTGCTTGACCTCATATCGTAAATATCGTAAAGTCGAGCAAAGCGCCGGAGTAGAGCTGCTCTCTACTCGGACGTGCGTTTGACAGATGTATTTCATTGTGGTGTGAGAAATTTGTGAAACTAAGCTCTCTACGTGCAGCTGACTTAAAGCCAGATTGTGTATTGCGAATTGTGGTTGCGTGGGTCTGAGACATTATATAGTAAGTCGGTACAAAGCCTGTCAAAAGTCAGCGCGCGCGAAGCCTGTATATGTTTCTAACTTTAAAGAGGAGGGCAGTGTTACAGACACGAACGGACGGTTATGTTCGAATTTTGCTGTCGAAGTTCGAATGCTCTGGTGAAGCTGAAATGGAAATGATGGTAACTTCCAGCGGCATACTTCTGAATGCCATACTTACTTACTTAGGTGGCGCTACAGTCCGTGGTGAACCTGGGCCTCAACCAACAAGCGTCTCCAGCCGGCACGGTCTTTGGCCAGCTGTTTCCAGTGCCGCACGCCCAGTTGGTTGAGGTCCCCTTCCACCTGTGTGCGCCACCGCTGAGGCGGCCGCCCTCTGCCGCGCCTTCCTTCCGGAGTGGATTCGAAGACTTTTCGGGTCGGAGCTGTATCTTCCATGCGCTCTACATGGCCTAGCCACCTTAGACGCTGTATCCGTAGACGTCGTACCAGGCCGATGTCGCTGTACAACCCGTACAGTTCTTCGTTATATCTTCTCCTCCATACACCTCCATTTTCCTCTCGAAACGACCAAGGGCATCTTCATACGCTTTTGTTAAGGTCCAAGCCTCTGCGCCGTGAAGGAGGACTGGGATGATCAAGGTTTTATATAGTGTCACCTTGGTTTTCCGAGAGAGGGCTCTACTTCTCAATTGCCTCTTGAGCCCAAAGAAACAGCGGTTGGCAAGAGTGATTCTGCATTTTATCTCAGCGCTGGGGTTGTTGTCGCTGGTAATCAGTGAGCCAAGGTAGACGAATTCCTTGACCACTTCAAAGTTATATCCGCCCATGGTGACGTTCTGGCCAATACGTCGGTGTTGTCCGTCTCTTTTAGATGAGAGCAGATATTTGGTTTTACCCTCATTAACCTTGAGACCCATCTTAGCCGCTTCTACCTCAATGCTCACGAAAGCCTCATTGACCTCTTTGCTGTTTTCGTCCAATTACGTCAATATCGTCGTCGTACGCAAGCAATTGCGTAGACTTGAAATAAATCGTACCTCTTGTGTTGGCCAGTGACTTGCACGATCTTTTCAAGCACGATGTTGAAAAAGTTGCACGACAGCGCGTCGCCCTGCCTAAATCCTTTTTTAACATCAAAGGTCTCGGTTTGCTCATTACCGACCTTAATGGAGCAACGAGAATTCTCCATTGTCATCCTGCACAGTCGGACGAGTGTGACAGGGATGTTAAAACTAGACATGGCTTTGTACAGCTCGTCTCTATATACGCTGTCATACGCGGCCTTGAAATCGACGAAGAGGTGGTGAGTGTCGATTTGGTATTCCTGGGTCTTCTCCAAGATCGCTACGGCAGATATTTGGTCTATCAGGTTATCCACAAAACGGTTTCAGGCGTTCACACAATACGGCAGAGAAGATCTTATATGCGATGTTAAGGAGACTTATTCCCCTATAGTTGGCGCAGTTATAGAGGTTTCCTTTCTTATGGACCGGGCAAACGATGCTGAGATTCCATTCGTCGGGCATGCTTTCCTCCGACCATACCTTGCAGATGAGATGGTGCATGCACCTTACCAGCTCATCTCCAGCCGCCTTAAGAAGCTCAGCAGACAGGCCGTCTGCGCCAGCGGCTTTATTAGACTTAAGTCTTGATATCGCTATTTTGACTTCGTCTAGGTCGGGTGGACTGAATTCTGTTACTTCGTGGTCCATTGCGAATGGCTCGTTCTGCCTGACAGCGGTATCTTGTCTATCATCGCCGTTATACAGTCTGCAGAAGTGGTCTTTCCAAATCCTCAGCATCGACTGCGACTCTACTACCAGTTCTCCATTTTCATCCCTGCAGGCCGCCACTCTGGCTTTGTAGCCATGGCATGTTCGTTTTACCTTGCTGTAAAACTTACGGGCGTCATTCCTGCGGAAGCATCTCTCCATCTCCTCGATCTCACGCTTTCCGTGCTCTCTCTTCTTTCTTCTGAAAAGCGTGTGTTCCTCTCTTCTCTTCTGCTCAGAGATTTCGCGAGCAGCTCTCGCTCGTCGTTGCAGCAAGGCTTTATATGCCTCTTGTTTTGCTGCATGGGCTTGTTCGCATTGTTCATCGAACCAGGGGTTTCTAGGTGGTGGCTGTTTGAAACCCAGCACCTCTGAGGCAGCATCTCTGACGGCGCTCTGGCAATGAGCCCATTCCTGCTCTATTGTTTGTGCTTGTGCTGCTGTGGGCGAATGCCACCGCATTCTAGATACTTCCGAAGGGGAACGCCACATTTGAGAAAGTGGACTACATGAGCGCGAACGCTCGCCCTCGGGAGCATTCAGTTCCCGGGATTCGGTAACGAGTGATCGGTCGGTAATCAAGCCATCTAGCGAGATGTGAAGCATCTGTGGCGGAATAGTAAAGTGTGGTTAATAAAGTGTAACGTGGGTGTAAAAGGTTGTTTTAAGAAATAAAGGTGAAGTGCCCAGATAATTGATCTGAGGTGAAATAACAAGTGTGTATTGAATTCGAATAAAAAGTTGAGTTTATCGCAATCCGGTGATACGAACCCTATTCGGACTCGATTCGAATTTCGTAACATTTGGTGTCAGAAGTGGGATTCATTTCGTAACAATGCATTAATGCAAGGTGTCTCTCTGGATTACGATGGACCAGTATTTGCGTCTGAGTGCTCCAACAGATATCAGAAGCTTTCGACAAAAAATAAAAAATTGTTTTGTATAGGCTTATGCTCCTGTCCGTGTCGTTTCCGGTAAGTACTCTTCGTTTTGTTAACGAGAAAAGAAACACATTTCCTTACTTCTGTACTGACAAGTCTTTATTTTTCTGTCCATTCGTCTTTGTTAGTTTTAATTTAAAGGTTTTTTTCACGATCTTACTTTCATCCTTAACAAACTAAGTTTCGTCCATAAATTAGAAAATTACACCTAGACGGTTGCTATCTTCGCATGTGCAGTCAACAAAACAAAAAATTAAATATTCCATAATTAGTTTAGCTCTAAATTAACATTATAAAATCGTAGAATCAATTTTACGAACATTTCCTAACTTACTACTAGGAGTCACAAAAGTGTCGTTTTGAGAAAAAAAGTGTCGTAAAGTAAAGTTTTTCTGTTTCGTCTCTTTAATTTTTATTTCTTGTGTAATATTTAAGGAGAGCAATGTGATTTGAATTAAATTTAAATCGTGTTCGATAGGAAATTATTTACAACGAAGTATTGACAGGAGTTTTTGTTTGGAGTAGTTTAACGGTAAGGTTATGTAGTAATTAGTTTGTACATTAAGTTATCTTTGATTAAGTCATCGATTTGTTTTTATTCCTTTTTTCTAGTATTTTAATATCGCAGTCTATGATTAAATACAAAATATTCCCCGATCGTTTGACGGACACTCTATATTTGAAAAGGGCTGAAAGGAGGTCAAGGCAGACAAGTGACAGAGCAATAAGCGCTGCCAAGACGACTGACCCATCCTTCCTATCTCTCTCTCTCTCTCTCTCTCTGTTATATTTCGTTTTGTTTTTTAAAAAACAACAATCATTAACACCTCAGTCTTTATTTAATAGTACTCGTAATATGTACTGCCTGAGCACAATGAGGTCGAAGTCGCTGTCTCTGTCGCGGTCGGCATTGCTGTCGCTGGGATTGGCAAAATCTCGCCCACAATGAGGTCGTTTCGGTATGTCAAATTTTGACAGCTGTTTTCACCTTTGTCCATATACAAGGTGTCTCAAAAGAAAATTTACATTTGTTTAGCTTATTGCGCGATCGCAATGAATCTGTGGGGCGCGCGAGGTATGTCAATCAGTAGCCTGGCACTTGGGAATTCACTCGCTATGGAGCGTTTCTCGGGTGGAGACTGCGCGTTGTGTGTGCGAGAGTTTTACAAAAACGGTGATTCGGCGACTGTGGCACGTGAAAAATTCTGCAATATTCGAATTTTACGCCATTTAAAGGATGCGCCAAGCATTCCTCTCATTCGAAAATAGCTAAAAAAGTTTGAAGAGACTGGTTCAACACTAGAAAAACCAAAATCTGGACGGCCAAGGTAATCGATAACGTGAGAAAACGTATGTATGTGTATGTTGGCGTTACAGTCCATGAAGGAGCTGAGCCGAGCTTCTCTCTCAATCACCCATGTTGTGTGTGGTTTAATTTTCCCATAGGTGATAGAGAACTACAGTTTATTGCCGGTTCCGAACGGCGAATTTCGAGAATGCTTTTCATGACAATTTTACTACAGGGGCTTTTGTCAGAGCCCCGCTGAGGAGAAACACCGTGAAAAACACGTTCGATGACATGGCTGTGTCGGGATTCGATCCCGTGTCATCGGCGTCAGAGGCCAACACACTACCCACTGCGCCACGGTGCTCGTGAGAAAACGTAAAGAATGTTAATCAGTCTATTCGCAGTGATCCCGACCTTTCGATTCGGAAGCGCGCAAAGCTGTAATGAGAAATTTTGCTGTTCGATTAATGGTTGTCGCGAACGCGAGGACTTGCATTTATATGACATTATTTTTAAGAAATAAATTCCCAAGTTGTGAACTTTATTGATAAATAAAATTGTTTTCGATAGAACGTTTACTTCGTTTTTAATCGATCCACTAAATATAAGCTTTCTTTTGAGACACCTTGTAAAGGGTCCGCCATATAAGAAGTGCTTATTTCGTGAATGGTAACACTTAGCTCATGTCTGATTCAGGGATAAAGAATGAGATACCAATCTTTTGGCTTTGACAGGCATTTTGACAGCTAGCCCCTACAAACGCGTTGTGTTTGACGGCGTCTTGACTATGTCATTCTGCCTTGTTCCGACGTCTTGACTCTTAAGTCAAAAGCGTCGTTTTTAAAGCGGTCTCTAGACGCTCAATATTATTGTGCAAAATATTGCACAATTTTAGTGGCTTGCTGCCCCAGACGGTTCAATATTTTTCCCAATAATTTAGTTGACCCCTCATATTTGTATTAAAAGTCAAAGGCGTTTTGATTTTCCGCAATAAATCGCACAATCTTGCAATATTATCTACAGACGAACAATAATATTGTGCAATATCAAATATTGCACAATATTACTAGGCGTCTAGGGGCCGCTTTAATTACAAAAGCAACAACAAACCCCTGCGGGGATCAACGGGCAGACGTACGAAAGTTTGGTATCTCATTCTTTATCCCTGGTCTGATTTGACAGATAATTAGTTTTATCTTTCCGCTGAACGAATATGGTTGTGTATACGCTTGAACAACGCTGGGAAATATTGCGACATTACTTTGAAAATAATGGTAATGTTGCAGAATGTGTGCGAAAATTGCGTACGGATTTTGGAAGAAGAGAAGCACCGTCAGCTCCGTATGTTCGTTATCTTGTGAAAAAAGTGAAAGAAACTGGCATCCTCATCGATAAACCAAAGCGTTAAAAGCCAAAAACAGTGCGTACACCCGAGAATATTGCTGCTGCGGCAGAAAGTGTACGTGAAGCGCCATCAACATCAATTCAACATCGTTCTCAACAATTGAACATTTCGTAGACATCATTGAGACGAATTTTGCATAAAGACCTTGGTATGACGCCATACAAAGTCGAATTGGTTCAGGAGTTGAAGCCAACTGACCATCCAATGCGTTTTCGCTTCGTTAAGTGGGCCTGCGATCGACTTACAGAAGATGCCGATTTTGCCCAAAAAATCATCTTTTCAGATGAAGCTAATTTTGATCTTGGCGGGTATGTAAACAAGCAAAATTGTCGCATTTGGGGCACAGAAAACCCGCACGCATACATTGAAAAGCCGGTGCACTCAAAACGAGCCATTGTTTGGTGCGGATTTTGGTCCAGAGGCATAATTGGGCCATTTTTCTTCGAAAAGGAGCAAGGAGTGGCCGTTACAGTCAATGGCGATCGTTGTCGGGCCATGTTGAACGAATTTTTCTTCACAAAAATTGAAGAGGAGGATATTGGCAACATTTAGTTTCGTGCCACACAGCCGAAGCTACACTCGATGTTTTACGCCCTGTTTCTGAAGATCGCATTATCAGCCGCAGAGCTGATGTCATTTGGCCACCTCGGATCTGCGATTTGACACCGTTGGACTATTATTTGTGGGGTGCCGTCAAAGATAAGGATTACGCCGACAAGCCAGAGACAATTGACGCTTTAAAGGACAATATTCGCGAAGCCATTGGTGAATTCCAGCTGCACACAATCGATAATGTGCTTAAAAATTGGACCGATCGTGTACACAGCTGTCACGATGTCGTACGACCGAGTTAAAAGTTAGCCACGTACGTACGACGACCGAAACAGCGACCGCGACATCATTGTGTTTACATTATGGGATTACCGTACATTTAACTTTTGACAGGCGACCGAGACAACGACCGCGACCTCATTGTGTTCAGGCAGATAGTTGTTTTAAATGATTTTTTTAATTTGTTGTTTACGGAGAATTAGTCTCTACAGTCTGTTGTTTTTGCATGATATTGTTGTTTTTAGGAGGAACACTCGAATAAACTGCTTCGTGATACAAATATGATATAAATAAATAACTTTCTACATGTATAAGGGTAATATTAACTAGAGTAATAAGTACATATACATAAAATGCAATAATTCGCTGTTGTTTTAAAAAAGAAAAGAAGGAAACACACTCTTACTTGTATCGTATATACACTATCTCGAATACTATGCATTTAACAAATAAATAAATACTTAAAACATCTAAGACGTAGACTTAACGCTAGCTAGTGAAGTTATAACTTCTCGACGCTCGTCCGGGTGTAACCAGTTCGACTTTAATATTCGCCGTAGCCGTCACTTTGGTCGTATTCGTGTCGGAATGATGTGTTTCGACAGTCACTTCCGGTTGCACGACAATACTCTGCAATTCGGGATAGCTGTTGCCGCCATTGTAATTGATGTTCTTCGAATGTTGCTGATGTTGTTGATGCTGGTGATGTTGTTGTTGTTGTTGCGATTGAGCTGACTGATAGTGATTACCACTTCCACTGCCACTGCCACTACCACCATTATTCTGATTCCAATCATTGTTCATTGTTATCGATGAGGACGATGATTTCCATGATGGTGGCTCTTCAGTAATAGTCGTCAACGATGGATCATTGATATTCACATGCTTATGATGATAATGTGGTTTATTGCAACGCGAACGTGATCCATTGACAATCACAGTCTTGTTAGCACTACGTTTATTACGTGACAAATTCGGTGACGGTGTTGAAATTCGATCTGGATGCTCGAGGGGTATAAGCTCGGCATCCGGACCGACCATACTAAGGATGATTGGAAAGAATATCAATCCATTGATAGCGCTGACTGTCAATACGACCAGTAGTAACCAGAAGAAATGCCGGATGATGAATTCAAAGGGTGATGTTGATAGCATGAATACAGCCAGAGCGGAAGTCAGTATACCGTGCACAAGTGGTCCCATCGACATTTGCATGGAAAGCAATATCCGTCGTTCACGATTCCCCACCGATGTCATAAAGCCCTGAAAACAACGCTTAGTATATCGATCAACAGAATGCATTTTGCTATCACTTACCAACGATACGTGTACGGTGAAGCATACTATCAGTCCCACACTCAGTATAAGGATAACTGCCGGAATAGCCGATAGTTTGATGCCAAGTAACGTCATTGCGCCGAAAATCTGTACTAACGACGCCACCACATTGATTACAACCAGCAGGGCTGCCCAAACAGACAGTAGCAATATGGACACAAGGATAAATGCAGCAACCAATGAACAGCACAAAATAAATGCCAATGACGATCTTAGCGTCATGTATTGCTCCCAAAATATAAACGGAATACCTGTCACAAAAGAAAGACAAAAATCATCAAATGTTTCCTGTGAGTGCCTTTCAAGCTGCCTCCTTACCCGATGGATAGTTGGGCAGACCGCGCGTCTCGAATTTAACACTCAAATCACGTATGTGCCCGATGAGACTTTTTATCTCCGACGTGTCCGTAAGACCATGCAGATAGAACGGCAATTGTGTGTAGACCAACGGTAGGCTCTTTGGAATTTTCAAGTCAAACTCATTCGGCGAGTGGTAATACTGTCTTGGTTCTGGACGGAGTTTTCCCTAAAACAGAAACAAAATTCACTCTCAATCACACCCCGAATATGGTGGCATGAAATCAAAGTATTTACCTGTGAAGCGCCATAGGCAAAGACATCATTAGTCGCCCAAGCCGATAAGTAGTTGTAAAACGCCTTCGGATTGATAATACCATCCCGATCGACCAAGCGATTCTCATTCACCAAACTCTTATCGATCGGATTATCAACATATCCCGTCTGTACCAGTAGCTTATAGGCCAGTATCGCATCACTACTCGCATTCTGATACCAACGTTCCTGTGTGATACGACCCTCACGCTTCTCACGATCGAATGTATCCTGTAAATTGATCAGCCAATTCCGGAATAGGGTTAACCAAAAATCCGGCAAACCACCATTGTCGTTCTTAATCACATGCGGAACACGTACAAATGCCTCATGGTATTCGTGTAGCAACACCTGATTCGTTGGATATTCAAAGTTACCCTGCGTGACGGCGTACATGCTATAAAAACCGAACATTGACGTCTGCGCGTTAAGGAATTTATATTCGTTGGTGTCTTTCGGTACGAGATCGATTAGATCCAAGCCATCTTGTAGTTTCATTGATGAATAGAATCCAAAGATTAGTGTGCCAGTGAACACCATCACGGCGAGGAACTTGACCGAGCTCTTCATCAGGAACGGCATATAGTATTTGTAGGCGAATTTGGCCAATGAGAATCGGAGCATTCGTTTTTCAGCGCAAGAGAGAAGCGCTTCTTCCTGGTTGACTTGATTCGGTGGTGTTCCAATGCCAGCGCTTCGGTTGTTACAGTTCTTAATGGGATATTCATGGTTTCGAGGATTTTCGTAGCGATTGTTGTTCAGATGTGACGATGAAGGTGATATTCCGCCGACTGGTTTCTCCTTCCATATGGGGAAGCAACAGCAGAATATGTCTGCGCGACCGGCCATGCGTCGGCGTAGATCCAATGATATCATCGCAGGGAACACCAGAAGCGCAGCGGCCAGGTTGAAGCACATAACAATCGCCGCTTGAAGGCAAAATACCTTCAACGCTGGCACTGGGATGAAGACAGCAGCAAAGAAACTACCAGCTGTCGTGACGGCACTAAACAATATACTCGGACCGACCTTCTTCAGGATGTATTTAGTCTCCTCCTTGCGATTACTCTCCGCGTAGGCGGCTGTCAGCATGAATATATGATCCACACCCAATCCGAGGGCTAGAAACGGCACCACCTGCGTTGTTGCTGCATTGAATACAATACCAAGTAGAGCGCATAGACCCAATCCCGCTGCCGTGGACATTCCGATAAGTAGAACACCGGCAACGCCAACACTACTCTGCCCTTTGACCGGTTCCTTCCATCGAAGCAGCGTACAGAATGCATAAAGCACAGTGGCTACCACTCCAATGACTATGCTCAACGGACTGGGATGCGAGAATTTTTCCAGTATATCATCCAACGATGCCGACGAAAACACGTAGATATCGTAGGAGTTCGAGATCCGTGAGTTCTTAAGCAACGTATCGACTTCGTTCGAGAATTTCTTCTGCCAGGCATTCAGGACTTCAGCTGCTTTCTCGGGTGTCCAACTGATATGATGCACTTTGTACTGATCAATCCACGAGTCGTACATTTCCTTTTCGGTCATCAGTTGTACTACGGTTTGCAGGCCCTTGGCTTTGCGCAGATGACCAGTTCGATTGCGGGTCACTCCGCCGACCATGAGCTCTTCGGGCCAGTGCATGTACTTGGTCGCGTAACCATAGCATCCACCGGTTAGTATGGATCCAACATCAGGCGGTTGTGTACTATTTTTATTCGGCGCCGTGTCCGGACACTGAGGATTCTGAGGATTCAAGCATGGCTTCTCGGTGTAACCGGAGGAGATGCCAGCTCGTTTCATGTACTGTTCGACCACGTCAATGGGGAATGGATCCTTCATATCGGTCTTGATTGACTGCAGGAAATTCAATGGATTTAGCCATGTCCACTTGATTCGCTTCTCCATGCCACTAAACCAAAGAAAAACAAGAAAAAAAGCTTAGTTGAGTGGTACAGGAGCAAGTGAATATGGAATACTTACGGAATCTGAACAGGAAACTCGGGTCCGAGGAGTTGGCTACCCTCCCAGAAGCAATCCAATGGCGTTATAATCGAGCACGGTATCACGTGCGAGAAGATCTGTTCGATAATGTAATGATCCTCGAAACTGGGTATAGTCGGTGTGTTACACATGTCGCGTAAGCTCCATGTCGTCTCGAACATATGCACCGTGACCGAGGCAGCTTTTTTGAGCACTTCCAAATGAGTCAACAATGCTTGCGGATGAAGCACTGATGCATTTGGATCGTGCGCCGTCTGAATGATTAGCTGATGCGTCGACGATTCCACTTCACCGATCGCTTTCTGCGTATAGGCGAGTTCCTTCTCCAATCGACCACCTTCTACAAAGTGAACAGGAGCAGGATCAATCACAGTTCATTGGTTAAAGTCGTCCGACATAAACTTACCTTGTATCCAGAGCTGATTGACTTTGGAATGGATTTGCGCGCTCTTCAGGCCAACACAAAACGTGCTCAGGACCAAAACGGCGACAAATAGTACTTTGCCCGCGTGTTTTTGCACTGAATATCCTAGTGATTGCAGGTGTGATTGAAATACTGATCGGAGGTAGATAGCCGTTCGATTACCTCGCGCCTTACCCTAGAAAAGAAAACAACGGCGACGATTAGATCGGGATTTGCTCAATCGTACGTTGGTTTTATGACCATTTCTCAGAATACAGGCCATCATCAACTGGGAATTTGTGGAATTCCACTACAAGCTACGTTTAGTTATTTACGACCCGACAAAAGCCAACCAGCACCACGACGACTCCACACCGTCAGTGCGATCGGTGCACATCCCACAAGACCAAGATTGAACCCATCATAAAGACCCTCAAAGACCTCACATGGGTATCGTGCTTGTGGCATAGACAGCCACCCAACCGCAAACGAGAGGAAAACAGACAGCAAGAAGCAGAAGGTTACAACTCAATCTTACCTACACGCTCGGTTCCTGCCTGCCGCACACAAAAGGTGCCCATTTACTACTCTCTTATCGACATCGTTCGTTATGTTACCTCGATGCTGTTGTTTGTCATCCGTTTTTAGGTACCTTGTTGGTCCATGAAGTCTAAACGAAGGGATAGTCAGAAATAAATAGATAGATAGACAGTGGGCCGAGGGGATTGGGAGATTTTAGCATTTCCGTGTGTGTCTACAGATAATTAAGACATCAACCAGCATACTTTTCACAGCAGGAGGGCCCGACTGCACACAGCACAGCAGAGCGGCTATACCGGCGACGACACACAGCCATCCTGAAATGGCCTTTTCACTTCGATGGTATATTGTTGTTGCAATTGTTAGCAATTTATTTCATCGGAGTATTGAGTACTGAGAAACGCCCGCAGCTCTTGGCTCTACTTTAGAGGGAGGATTGGGAAAATGGGTTTGTCGTGTCGTGTCGGAAGACAGCACCCGAAATAGCATATGTACATCTCCGCATCCTCGTCTCTTCATGATGGTCCGTCTTTTGTTCCGACAATTTTCTTGTTGTTGTTGTTATTCTTCTTCTTCTAGTGTTCTTTTGAACCTTCTCTCCTGGCTCTCTGTCGCTTTTGTGATCGGTTACATCTTACTCGTATTTCTTAGAATTTATTTTAATCTCTCTTTCCGTCCATCTTACGTGCGTGTATTTATTTCCACAAATCCGAAATTATAGGCTCGGCATGGAAGTACAAAGACCGAGGAATAGAACGAAAGAGAGAGAGAGAGAGAGAGGAGAGAGTATGAAAAACAACACATAACCTAAAAGGAAGCAAACGAATCGAGTGTGGCAAAGTGAATAGGGAAAGATCGGATGGAATCACCAACAGGTAGGTCGTTGTCGTCATTTCATCCTCGTCGTAGTGATCATCATCGGTCTTCTGTCACTTTATTTTCTTTTTTGGATTTCTTTGAAAATACCATATTTTGCTGGAAAAGGAATCTGCCGGGTGGGTCTTTGTTATTAGGACATCAGACGGAGATTTTTCGGTTGTTAACACTTCACGGGGACGAATGATGTATTGTGGACGATTTTCTTCTTCTCTTTTTTTGGTTAAACAACAGGTAGGCAGGTAGGTGGGCAGTTGGAAATGGAATTGGCATGTCAAATGGCCGTGAATAATTCGGCCGAAGGAGACATTCTTCGTGGGAAGCATCGGCCAAGATCATACATTTCCATAAAACCTATAGGAATTGATTATTTCCTGGGATTCCCATTGAGCGATTCATTCGAATTCGTGCTTCAAGGACGTGTCTGATGGTTGGTAAATTAATTGTTCGTTCCTTTACCATGTATGTAGATAGAAAACAAGGTTTTAGAGATCAATGAATAGGTACCTACATACCTCGGAAACTGTTTTATTAGAGGTCCCCCTCAGACTGAGTTTTCTAGATACTTAAGAGCAGTTTAATGGAAATCAGAATCTGTTTTTTCCTGAAACATAACCTCAACTATGTATGTATTTTCCAAATTTAGCTAAAACGAAGTGTTTTGCCGTTTCCTTTACTTGCTGCGCTTAATATTGACCACAATTATTGTTAAACTTTCTTTGGATCCACGATTCCTTATTCAGAAGACGCTGAGAATGAAATTTTTTTAAATTACAGTGAACTCTCGATAAAGTGAACAAATAAAAAAACGATAAAAATCCCAATGGCATTAGGTTTTATCACGAAATCTGACCTGACTTTACATCCTACGTTTTAATCTATGCTGCTATGGTGCTTTCTGTTCAGGTCGTCGATTTTTTTTTTTTTTTTTTGCGCCTCAAAGTCGGAATGGTTAATGCGAACCATTTGAGAAATAACATATAATTTTAGACGAACAATCACCTAAAATGTTTCAAAAAAACGATTTCCAGACTTCGATTAGGCTTTCAAAAGCTAGGAACTTACACTTTTTCAATTACAGTAGATTCCAGAAAAAGTGAACAATTGGAAAATGTTGAAAATACGGCGCAATGATTGAACGTTAAAAAGTTAGCAATCACAATCTCTATCGGCTCTTCATTTTTCATTTCAGTTCTCAAATTCGCGCGGACATCCCTTGGCCTACATATGTATGTATATATGTATGTAGCTGATTATCTCCTTATTTATTTACAGCAGAGTAATGGTCAAGAACACCGTGGCGCAGTGGGTAGTGAGTTGGCCTTTGACGCCGATGACACGGGATCGAATCCCGACACAGCCATGTCATCGAACGTGTTTTTCACGGTGTTACTCCTCAGCGGGGTTCTGACAAAACCCCCTGTAGTAAAATTGTCATGAAAAGCTTCTCGAAATTCGCCGTTCGGAATGGGCAATAAACTGTAGGTCCCTTTCACCTATGGGAAAATGAAATCACACACAACATGGGCTCAGGTTCTTCATGGACTGTAACGCCAACATACATATGTACATACGTACAATGGTCAAGCACACTCAGTCTTCCAACCCTCGGGAATATAAAACCACCAATGAGCTCGATAAAGCACATGATAAAACTTCGAACCATAGAGGCTACCAACCTTCAAGGGAACGAAAGTAACATCGGCTTTATCACTAAACAAATTTGGCTTAAGCTAAACTTATACAGACGATGGACCTTGTGGCAAGAGAACCTTAAGTACTTTAGTGGGTGTCATTACAGCTCACTGTACCATTGGAAAACATGGACGGATGAGGAGGAAGAAGAATGTCCCTCTTTTCCCTCTTTTGCGAATCACAGGAGGATCTATGTACGTATATATGTACATACATATGTATGTGCCTCGGCGCGTCATTCTACGATAACTTAAGTGAGCTAGCAGATATAGTAAAAATAGCTCAACTTCATCGCTACTTCAGAAGCACTGATTGGTTTTTATGTGGCGGATCTAGGTAAAATGATACTTCGGCCTACGTGTGGCGTATGCCCACCACTACAACCTAACCTAACCTACAGTAGAGTCGCAATATACACACTTACTTACTTACTTTGATGGCGCTACAGTTCGGGGTGAACCAGGGCCTCAACCAGCAAGCCTCTCCAGCCGGCCCGATCTTCGGCCAGCCGCTTCCAGTGCCGCACGCCCAGTTGGTTGAGGTCCCCTTCCACCTGTGCGCGCCACCTTAAATGCGATCGTCCTCTGCTGCGTTGTCCCTCGGGGTTGGAGTCGAAGACTCCGGCCGGAGCGTTGATGTCCATTCGCTCTACATGGCCTAGCCATCTTAGACGTTGGATCCGAAGACGTCTAAACAGGCCGATGTCGCTGTACAGCCCGTACAGTTCTTGGTTGAATCTCCTCCTCCATTCTCCGTTTACACAAACGGGACCAAAGATTGCACGCAGACGCAATATACACACATGTGTACTTATTTGACACGCCAAAGCGAGCCAGCTAAGACGTAGTATAAAAGGTTGAATGCCTTCAAGCAAATATTGTACTTTCTGAATGTCGAAACAGTTTACCAAAAGTCGAGAATCCTTCTTCTTTGGTGGCGTTACAGCCCATGAAGGACCAGAGCCAAGCTTCTCTCAATCACCCATATTGTGTGTGATTTATTTTTCCCACAGGTGAAAGGGACCTACAGTTTAATGCCGATCCCGAACGGCGTGAGTCGAGAAGCTTTTTCAAGGCAAGTATACTACGGGGGGTTTCGCCAGTACCCCGCCGAGGAGGGACGCCGCGAAATAAACATTCGATGGCGTTGGTGTTATCGGGATCCAAACTCGCTCATCGTGCGTCAGAGTCCAACACACTAACCACTGCGCCACGGCGCCCACAAGAATGAGAAAGGTATTATTATTTACAGTAGAGTCGCGAAAATACCGACAAAAACAATTAACTAAAAATGAAAGGTCAGGCCGTGCCTTATTATTATTTTTTTTTTTAATTAAGCTCGATCGTTGTTTATGCTTTTAAGACTGAAAAGCTATAACTTTTCATTCTCTTCGTAAAGCATTGGGATTCGTTTCCATAAAAAATTAAACAAAATTGACAGTACCGACCGATCCTTTGATCCTTTCGTGCAATTTTCCATTTTTTTTTTGTGTCTAAAATCTGTATTACTTCGATTTGATCCTTTCCCTCCTATGATCGTAATCTGAAGTGATCTTCATTCCTTACTTGCGATCATCTCTTCGTAGCTCCGAATCAGCGACGCGTGCTTTTGATTGTTAAACTGATACAGTGGAGCTGTGATCTATAGATTCCTCTCACGTTTCACTCACGTCATGGTGCAAAGTAAGTTATGTGCTGTATTCAAATAATCACGATCGTTTGATGCCGAGGTTCAGATATTCTACGCAGATTCTTAGGTAACAACGACATGGGAAATATTCTAATATTCCAGGATCATTTCTTATATTCCGTCTGAAAATAAGCCTCAAGCAAGATACATATGTAATTGCCTACGAGCACGTTAATTCATATATCAAAAAAACCACAAAACCCTCCACTAGGCAGCACTATCCCATGTCAAATTTCAACCGCAAACTGCCTCGCATGATTCATCTTACAGTCCGGCCAAAAGATCACTTGAAGACATTTTAATTAGCTCAATTCCCCCCCCCAAAATCAATCTCACATTAGCTTCGCCGAAATCAATTAAAATACCTACAGAAATCCATTATGACATTTATGTTCATTCGTCCCCTTCCCACTAATGATTCTCGCTCACATACACAATTCTCCGAATCTCATTCAAGAAAAAATCCAACCGAAAACGAATTAAAGACGAACAAAAAGCAAAAAAAAAAAACGTTACGATGACGAAACGACGGTTTCCATTGGTAATCAACATCTTGGGTGGCGCATGCGATTTTGATTGAACCCATAAACAACAGCGCGGCAACATGCTATTACCATCAGCCCACCCAAAGTGACACACAACCGTCCGTGTGATCGCCTCGTCTATTTTTATTTTTATCTTCATTTCTATAATTTTCGTATTCGAAAACGATCAATAAAAGAGGGGAATTCGGAACACATGGTGTGGTCTCGACTAGCCTCCCCCTGAGTATAGTTTACATACGCACATATGTATACCCGCGTGCGTTGTAGAGAGCGTAGAACTGTCAAAATATTTAGCAAAACGCAATGTGCCAAAGGCAATTGCCTTCGGACTACGTCTGGCATACATATGGGCCACAACCGCCTCGCTGCTGCCGGTCGGAAACGAAGAAACATCCACAAAACACCAAACTGTGCCGAATGATAGGTACAGACCACCCAGGCGGTTGACTTCGTTTCATTTTTTTTTTTTTTTTTCCTTCTCTCTGTTTCTTTAGTTTTAATTTATCTGCTCGTGTTTTTTTTTTTTTTTGTTTCTAAAAACATCTATTGCCGACGAGACCCTCCACAGCGAATACGCGTCGCCATAAATGAAAAAGAAGCATAACAACAACGAGGAGAAGAAAAAACCTTTACGATTCACATACTAATTAGAATATAATGGGATTCACGAAAAGAGCAAGAGGGCGACTAAAAAGATACGTCAAATCCGTGAAGCGTCTAAATGATAAATTATGGCGAATGCATTGTTGACATTAACGACGCGACCTTACATAATTACATTACGAGTGTTATAAGCAAGCGACGTTCTGTCAAATGCGTCTGCGCGACAGACATTATCTAGTTTAGCCGGGGCCAAGACGAGTATATGAAAATATGAGGGGAAATACAATAAAAGTATGTAGTCAGAGGGAAGGCAAAAAAAAAAAAAATTATCAAAATGAATGACGACGACCACCAACATCGCTGGGAGTAACAACAGCAGCTGCTATTGCTCTGCTGTTGTTGTTTTTCTTTTTTCTTCCTTTCCACACCATGAGGGTAGAGTATGCTGTAACAGCATATGGGATAATGATGATAATGGTCCCCGAGGAGGATGAGAACGAAGGAGAGATGGTATAAAGAGGGTAACAGAGTCATCAATATGCACGATGGGTATTATGGAGACAGCAAGACAAGAGGGGGCAAAGCAAATCGATTTGAGTAGCCTGGTAGCTTTTTGGGCCATCAACAATGTCATTGTCGTTAACATTGGGTCCATCTGTTCTTGTTAGGGGATTAAAGGGGATCTCGGTCTCCTCTTTAGTTCGATTCGAAACATCTGCGTCGGGGCGAATCTTCCCAAGATCAGTTGTCGGCCTTGATTTAGTGAGAGTTTTTTTTTTTTCTTGTTTTTTGCTACCAACAGTCAGTCTCTCTCCATCAGCTTAAACGATCTTCGATGACAATATGTAGGCTTGAACTAAATTACCCCGAGACCTTGGCATCATTGTCCTTTTCGTGATCACGATCATTTTTTTCTGACTGATCCTCTATGAACGATCATATGATAACCACTCATTAAAACTCATCTGCCAAAAATGTACTGCTATTCTGATTTTTTAAGCATCCACGATCACTTGAATTTCCCTCCCTTATAGATCAACAAAATCTCTCTATCAACATCCACCGAACTGATTATATTAATGATCACGATCACCGGTACCTTAGGCAACCATTTCCTACTTTCGACTAATAGGTTACCACGATCACTAGCCGCCGATGAAGACCGACCTTAATCTAAACAACCCAATCGCCATCAATGTCACGGTGATCTTTCAGAGGCCGCCATAGAATGTCAAACTATCTCCAAACCAAACCGGAAGCCACAGCATGATAATAAAAACCGTACGTCCAGGAAGAAAAAATACTTCAGACAGCGTCTGCTTTAGGCAATCTGACATTGACCTTAATTTATGCTCCAATCAAATTGGTAGCAAAACGAATTTGTAAACAGAACTCTGACCGCAAAACAACACTATACACCGCATGCATACTCGTATGTAGAGTGCACCAAAACAACAACACGAAAAAGAAATACAAAAGAGAGAGAGAGAGAGAGAGAGGGCAAGAGAAAAAAATCCCAAATCAAGTCGTCGTTATCGCTGTCAACGCTATTGTCGTCGAACTTGTCTCCCACATTGATAAACATCAAAAGCACAGACGCGCCGGCATCTCACTACCCCCATACTGACTGGCTACTCACTGCTACGTGCGCGGAATAACATTCGCTCAACAATTAGAAGTAGAATAGCAAAACAGAAAATGGGGATAAAAACACGCAACCCTTGCACATATCCGGTTTCCTGTTTCTTACATCATTTACCGTCAATGTAGAAGAACCGTGTCATGTATCCGACTGCGCGTTCGTTCCATTACATTGCGTTGCATTTATCGGTATCCCGCCCCGCAAATTGATCAAATAATGACCATCATCTTCCGTCTTCCTTGACGTCGTCGTCGGAACACGTGAATACGTCCTCATTCCCTCAACGGCGACTTTAATTCTTTTTTTTTCCTTTTTCCTGTGTATTAAGCCGAACCCATCCGATACGACAGAAGAAGAATAGAAAAGAAGCAACGAAACGGTTTGATCGCCGAGAGATGAAGTTATTATTGTTATTATCATTCCTTCTCTTCTTCATTGTCCACCGCCCAGTGTCGATTCTCTATCTCTTGACATAAATAAAGTTATCAAGAGAAAACCCGAATACCGGAAAGCCGACCCCGTAAGTCCGTAATAAAGAAATCAAATTCGTAAAAAAGGGGACTAACAAAAGAAGGAATGTAAGAATATACCCGATCGATAGGTAGGAGAGGCATTTTGAAAGGGATCGCAACCAGAAATTGATCGTTAAGGAGAATTAAACCACAATTTCAGGTCGGTCTAGGTGAGCCGACGGCCACATGGTGGTCTGACGTAAGGATCTTATTGATCGTATTGATCTTATTGTTCCTCGTGTTCATGTCACTTCTTATCGGGAAATCGATGAAAATGCCTTAATGGATTCGAATCAGTTTTCACGATCATCTTAGTGATCGTTTACACAACAAGCTAAGAAATGAGATATATTCCTTTGCTCTACATGCCCGGGATCGATCGCATGATCCTCGTTCCAGAGATTTGATATTTCTCCTTTTTCTTTCAGCGTGCGATCGCTGATCCCGCTGATTGCACCTGCGATCATTTGACTCTCTAACTCAAGATCACTTGTTTTCCTTCCCTAGTTGAAGAATAAGCGATCCTGACGATCATGATGATCTCATACAGAACTGCAATGACCTGACGGACCAATCTACAATGCTCTACACGATCGTCAGTTGCTCAGAACTGTCGTCTTTCCCTTATAATCTGAATTGGCGTTTGCGTTACTGAATCGTATAAAGGACAATTGCTCCTGACCTAAATTAGAGTTCAGTTGATCTCTTGAAAATCCATCATAAGGTATCACACCAATCTTCGCAGAATGTATGACCATCAATGACGTCAGATCAACAGAGAACATCAGAGATTGATCACCGATCAATAATCTTTAGTTTAAAAAGGTGATCTTTAAACCATTTGCATCCTTACATGAAAACGTTTACAATCGCTTAAATACTAGCTGAAGATCAATTTAGCGATCAATTCCTTATGCTGATCATAGTCTTTCTAAATCATTTCCATCCGACTAATTAGAGATGTAAGCTCTTCCAAAAGGTATTTGGATCGGCATCCGAGTAATCCCTTCAAAGCTGAGATCAATATGATCCTTGTGATCTTCAATTAGTGGTCCTCAGCGTCATTTTTTCTGATCCTCATAAGCAATGCCTGGCAAAAAAAAATCTTCCAAGAGTAAACGTAGGTAAACTTAATCACGATCGCGTCACCGATCTTTACTTAGATCTTTATCGATTGCTTGAATCATTTATGCCATAATCTAAAAAGATCAATCGTTCTTCCGCACGGCATGGCGTCATCCAGAACCAACAACGGTCACAACGAAGCACGCGACCCATAATAAGCATCAATTAGCGTTGATTCAAGATCAGAAAAAAGAAATCTGCGACCTCAAGTTACGAGTGTAAACAAACACGACGAACCACTCGATCTATCGCGTTGAGCATCAATCGAATTCCATACGTACCGCCCGAATTGCTTCTTCCTGATAAGAGACCTCATATTATGTTTACCCTTTGGACGTCGTCTTATCACAAACCACTCAAGAGCCGTTGTCACTACGAATGTCAAACAAACTCATAGCGACAGTGTTGACACTTTCAAAAAAAGAAAATACCGTCAAGTCACGTATGTATGTACATACGAGTATGATGTACGCGTTATCTGTCAAATCATAAAAGTCAATTGCCGTCAAAATGGATCTTGTGTTTTGATGCGTGCGTGATCGCTCATCTGACGCAAGTCTTAAAAATTCCATGCAACTATTGATCGGTGCTCGACGATGAGCGTGTTAAATCCTTTACGTTACAACGTTTTTACGATCATTTACGGTATTGTAGACCCTCTTAGCACCTCTGAGCTAAAACTTAAACTAATACAAGACGTATGGTCTCCATTTCATATGTACACACGTATCTCTTAATCTATCCCGTATCTTGGCTGTGTTCGACATGTCCATTGAGTCGCTTCACCGTTAATTCCCACTGACAGTTTAATGAATGAATTCCTTAAGTCAGTCGCACACCTACCGTCACGCGAGAGAACAAACGAATCTTTCTGAATGTTTTCCAATAAATCTTGCCACCACCCACATACGGGCATTATGTTGAAAAGGTAAAACGATCTATTTACGTTGAGGGCACGCATTCGAATTGTGATGTGATGTGTACGAGTATACGCGTCAGAAATCATGGAATCGCGCACGCCATGGCATACAGTAAACGCGACACAAAACAATAGATGGATACGAAGAGAAAATAACAAAAAAGCGTTGTGGCCCCCAAACACGCTGTCTCATTCCTTCTTGTTTCGAATGACAATTTGCTCCATGGGTGGTCGGCATCATCTCGTCGTCATTGTCGTGGTCGTCGTCATCGTTGTAGTCGCGTTCGCGGTCCGCCGCCACAGCGTCGAGTTGCCTTTTGTCTTGTTGTCGCACGCTGTGTGGTGTATACGATGTACGATGTGCTGTGTGCCAAAAGTGATCGTTCAGATGTGTATCATTCCGGTTTTTTCGTTTTGTTCAGTTGCTGCTGTTGTTGTTGTTATCAGTTGTTTTGGGGTCTGGGGAATTTTTCATTCCATTCACCACACTTTTCTCTTCACCCACCATCATCAGATAGTCATAGCACGACCGAATGCGGCCCACCGGTTGATGCGGTACGGTGCTGAGCTGCTGCCGTTGTGTTGTATGAAGTTGTTTTGGGTAGTTTGTTGCTTTTTCTTGTTGCCTTTTCGGTTGAAATGGTGAACTGTCTGTATTATATGGGCATCTTATCGTCGACTTAAATGACTCAATTTAAAATATAAAGACATTCAATACACAGAAACATTATAATTTGGTTGCGGTGCGGGATGTCTTTTATTGTTGTTGTTCGTGGTGGCAGTGTTGTTGTTGCTGCTGCTGCGGTCGTACGGCAATCATGATGAAGATGACGATGGTGCTTATTGCACGCGTGCACTTTATATTGGTGTAAAGTCAATAATGCTTTCCAGTCATACAGGAAAAGTAATAAAATGTTTGTTGAGTGCTTTTTGTGAGTAATTTGGCAGCACTTGGAGGCTAATGGTTTTCACTTTTGACGCTTCCTGTAGGATGTCAGTTTGATTGACAACAGGATGTGTTCAATTAGTCAATCGTTAACAGATTTGAAAAAACTAAAAACAAAAAGCGATCGTGACATGTAGAAAATTTGTGTTATTTAAGGGATCCGTCAGTATTTATGAAAATGTGCCAACATGGTTAAGTGCTTTAAGATAAGCTACACAAAGAGACTATCTTGAATGGGATCTTAAGTGCTTTTTGTTGCTTATCTGATTTCACGTGAATAAGTACTCTGAGAAGTCAGCTAGAATACGACTTTTAACCAATTTCTTTCAAGAAGCAACAATTTGTTGTTGTTGCTTATTTAAATTTAAACGTATTTGCTGTTGTTGCTTATCTGAATTGTATAGTTTGTTGTTATTGGCATTGTGAGAATTGATAATTCAAACTCAACTGGTGACACTACTGAAGTGGCGGTGCGATCAGTCGTTAATATTTTATCTTCCGCACGTCAGGGTTTCAAAATATGCTACCTTAATGCTCGAAGTTTAAACCTGGCTAAATTAGACTATTTAAAATATATTTTTATTGACTCCGGAGTTGATATTATTTGTATAACTGAGACTTGGCTGGCCGCAGATCAAGACTCCGATTTATTTGACATTCCGGGTTATAAACTTATTCGTAATGATAGGGTGACTGACACCAAAGGCGGAGGGATTGCGGTGTACTGTAGCTCTTTTCTTAAGTATAAAATGTTGGTGAAATCAAAATACAGTGTTATAGAATATCTTTTGCTTGAAGTGGGTGAAAGGAACTCGAAATGTCTAATAGGTGTCGCGTATAACCCAAACCGACGTCACTCTCCTGAGCTTATGTTCTCGGCAATTCTTGAATTCACTGCTCTTTATGACGATATTATTATCTGTGGCGATCTTAACACCGATCTTCTTAAAAATGACAGCGGAGCACGTCGACTCTTAGATTTTGTAGGTGCGGCTGGGTTATCGGTGGTTAATTCCTATGCTACCCGATTCGCTCCAAATGCTCCTCCAAGTCTGCTTGACGTCGTCTTGGTATCAAATCGGTCAAATGTTTTACTCCAGGATCAGCTATCCTTAGTTGGCTTATCTGACCACGATTTATTATTTTGTACATACGATATTGACTTGTCCCGTTCTCCTAAGCCATCATCTTTCCAATTTGGAGATTTTTCCTCTGTAGACAATGAAATTGAGAGCACCGTGGCGCAGTGGGTAGTGTGTTGGCCTCTGACGCCGATGACACGGGATCGAATCCCGACACAGCCATGTCATCGAACGTGTTTTCACGGTGTTTCTCCTCAGTGGGGTTCTGACAAAACCCCCTGTAGTAAAATTGTCATGAAAAGCTTCTCGAAATTCGCCGTTCGGAACCGGCAATAAACTGTAGGTCCCTTTCACCTATGGGAAAATGTAATCACACACAACATGGGTGATTGAGAGAAGCTCGGCTCAGGTTCTTCATGGACTGTAACGCCAACATACATACATACATACATACAGACAATGAAATCTTGCAATTTGATGCTAGCCTTCTTTCATGGCGTGATTGCTACTACACCTCAAATATCAATGAAAAAGTAGACCATATGCAAACCCTGTTGGTTGACCTCTTTAATAGGCACGTTCCATTAAAAACTGTTGCAATAAGAAACACGAATTGCCCGTGGTTTACAGCTGAGGTTCATAGCGCCATGAAAGCTCGTAACAAATTGTATGCCAGATAGAAGCTTAGACCGTCAACTCTGAATTGGGAGATCTTCTGTCGAGCTCGTAACTACTCAACATTCGTTACGCGAAGAGCAAAAAAAAGATATTTTCTGTCGAAGCTGAGCACTGACCAAACCTCTAAGGAGCTATGGAGCAATCTACGCACGATTGGTGTTGGGAAAAAAACCGCTACTATAATTAATACAAATGTAGATGATCTGAACGAAGCATTTCTTTCAAATCCTGGCAATAATCCGAGCTTTACTCCAGATAGTCAGCTATCTTTTAATAGAGTTGCCTTCGACTTTGAAATCGTCTCAGAAATTGATGTAGTAAACACTATTCGCTCCATAAATTCCAATGCTATAGGTGAGGATGGTATATCTATTCGCTTTGTGAAGATGATATTACCACACATCTTAAGTTCTCTAACGCATATCATCAATTTCGGCATTATGAGCTCTTCCTTCCCTGATAGTTGGAAGTTGGCTAAAGTCATCCCGGTCCCGAAAAAACCTCAACCATCTACGGCAACCGACTTTCGCCCAGTAAGTATTTTACCATGTTTGTCAAAGGTTTTCGAGAAAATTCTTGCGCTCCAAATATCCGCCCACTTAAATCAGCACTGTTTGCTATCCCCTGTTCAGTCCGGTTTTCGAGCACATCATAGCTGTCCGACAGCTATGATTAAAATTCTTGACGATATAAGGGCTACATATGAACAAGACCATATAACGGTGCTTTGCTTACTTGATTTCTCTAACGCCTTTGACAGCGTGGATCACAAGGTCCTAAGTCATAAACTTAGACTGTACTTTGGATTTAGCGAAAGATCGGTGGGATTGATAAGTAGCTATTTAGAAGATCGCTTTCAAAGGGTGGTTAGTAATGGAAAATCATCGCAATTTAGAAGCCTGGTTTCAGGAGTGCCGCAGGGATCAATACTGGGGCCAATACTATTTTGCATCTTTATCAACGACCTACCTAGAGTATGTTCCCACGTGAACATACATCTCTACGCTGACGACGCTCAGGTATACTTGTCCCGACCAATTGGACTCATTGAGGATCTATTTGTGAGAATAAATGAAGACCTGTCGGCAATATAGAACTGGTCACTGTGCAATGGACTCAGATTGAATGCTAGCAAATCCCAAACTGTTCTTTTATCTAAGATACTTTATGATACCAATAAATTGCCGACTGTACTCTTAAATGATAAGCAACTTCAATTTGTTGATGTTGTTACCAATCTCGGTTTTAAGTTAAACACCTCCAGAAGTTTTAATAAAGCAGAAAACCTGTATAAGGTCCTACTTACTTATGTAGATGCCGCTACAGTCCGGTGGGCCTCTGCCAACAAGCTTCTCCAGCTGGCGCGGTCTTTTGTCAGCTGTTTTCAGCGACGCACTCCCAGTTGGTTAAGGTCAACTTCCACCTGTGTGCGCCTCTGCTGTGTCGTCCTTCGGGGTTGGATTCGAAGACTCTTTGAGCCGGAGCTGTGTTATTCATTCGCTCTACATGGCCTAGTCACCTTAGACGTTGGATCCGTAAACGCCGAACTAGGCGGATGTCACTCTACAGCTCGTACAGTTCGTCGTTGTGTATTCTCTTTTCCTCTTTGGTGGCGTTACAGCCCATGAAGGTCCGGAGCCAATATTCTCTCAATCACCCATGTTGTGTGTATTTTTCACACAGATGAAAGGGACCTACAGTTTAATGCCGATTCCGAACGGCTCAAGTCGAGAAGAATTTTCATGGCAAGTATACTATGGGAAGTTTTGGCAGTACCCCGCCGAGGAGGGACGCCGCGGAAACGTTTGATCGCGTTGATGTTATCGGGATCCGAACTCACTCATCATGCGTCAGAGCTCAACACACTAACCACTGCGCCATATTCTCCTCCATACTCCATTTATATGTACAAACGGGACAATAGACTGAACGCAGAATTTTCCTCTCGAAACGACCAAGGGCCTCCTTATCCAGGTTTTTTGACCATAGAAGAGGACAGGCATGATTAAGGTTAGTCTATCAGGAGCGAGCTCTACTTCTCAATGGCCTCTTGAGCCCAAAGAAACAGCGGTTGGCAAGAGTAATTCTGCGTTTGATCTTAGCGCTGCTTTTGTTGTCGTTGGTCACTAGCGAGCCAAGGTAGACAAAGTCTTTGACCACTTCAAATTTCTAGCTGCCAACTGTGACGTTCTGGCCGAGCATATGGTTGACAGCATATATTGCGTTTTACTCTCGTTGCTGAAGCGTTCGAACTTCTTTGACGTCCCGGTGTGTTCGTCCATCTACATCAATGTCATCCGCGCACGCAAGATAAGTTTTTGTCCATCTTAATTTGAGTATAGTTAGATCTTCTTGCATTTAAAGCTTCGATTTTGCCGTCTATTTAAGCTTACTCGTAAGATGAATAATCAGTGTTTAAAACCACATCCCTACTGTTAACTGTCTGCATTATAAGGAATTTACCGTGATTTTGTTTCGCGAATCGCACATACATTTACTCAGCCAATTAGTAAATTTAGTTAGTCTTTTGTGGATACAGAAAAACGTGCATTTATAGACAGAATAACGACTTTGTGATGTTAGGTAGCTTTTATTTTAACTGTTCACTTAATTCGGAGACTACTGTCGTAATTTTTTTTTACGACGGTATATTGAACAAAGGGGCGGACTACATTGATTTTAGTGTGAAAGACATTTTTTCATAAAATTTCACTTAAATTTTGCATATGAACCCTGTCTTCTGTGCTTTTTTCAATTGTCTACACTATCGGGAGTTGACTGTATTTTACTTATCGTACGTCGCTTTGCATTCCTGACATATCTAAACCAACAATCATCACAAAGAAATGTTTGTGCTGAGAAACAAACTTCAAAAAATCATGTAAATCATGGAGATAATTACTATACTTCCCGGTTTTCTAACAGGCATGGCCAGAAAAGTTGAACAAATTAAATGAGTTTGAAAACAAACGTCTAACATCTTGATGTATGAGAAAAACGGTAACCTTAGGCGTATTCAGGTCATATTTCTTAAAAATCTGTCTCATGTAAGGAAACTGTATAAGTTTGAATGACTTCGGCCAAGGCGCTTCGGAACCCTAGGCTTTGTTACTACAGTTGATTGATTATGCTGAACCTATCGAAGTGACTATCAAAATGTATATAAGTTAGGGACCTAAATCATGTCGAATTGGACATATGTATGTGCCTATTTCATAAGGCATAAGAGGTATTATAGAAATCTTTTCGCAGAATAGAGAGGTTTGCTAAAAAGGTGCGGCTTAAAAGGTCTTTATTGGTGGCCTTAAGACAGTATGTATGTATTTATGTTGGCGTTACAGTCCATGAAGAACCTGAGCCGAGGAGCTTCTCTCAATCACCCATGTTGTGTGTGATTTCATTTTCACATAGGTGAAAGGGACCTACAGTTTTTATTGCCGGTTCCGAACGGCGAATTTCGAGAAGCTTTTCATGACAATTTTACTACAAGGGGTTTTGTCAGAACCCCGCTGAGGAGAAACACCGTGAAAAACACGTTCGATGACCTGGCTGTGTCGGGATTCGATCCCAGGTCATCGGCGTCAGAGGCCAACACACTACCCACTGCGCCACGGTGCTCTTAAGACAGTATATTGGAATAATAATATGGGACCAAGGAGTGATATATACGTCGTGGATTAAAATGATTTTTAAATGTTTTTCAGCAACCCTATAGACCGGGAGAGTAAAACGTAACCCAAGAGTACAAGAATTGTGTTACTCATTCGTTTTTCAACCAACTAACCTACCGATCGTTCCAAACGATCACCGATCGTTGTGCCCACTATCCCAGGAGGCACTTAAAAAACCAAAACCAAAACAATCGAAACCATAAATGGAAGTCCCTCTTACCTTATCTATCTGATCGAGTGCAACATGTGCATCCACCCAACTCGTCCTTATGTACAGGTCCGAGAATAGTTTCTCGTCGACGAAATCCCCATGTGTGTCGGGGACTCTGGGCAGGGTATCCATTGTTGGCACAACCATTTTCCACTCTTATTCTTCTACCAATTCTCTCCCTCTCTCTCTTTCTCTCTCGCGTTTTCTTTCACTAAATTTTCGTACGCAATGTGTCGATTTTTTTTCTTTTCCTTTCTTATCCTTTTATCTTTTATCCTTTTCCTCTTACGTATTTATATTCGATGAAAACAATTTCTCTTGTTTCGCTTTAAAAAAGAGAAAAACAAAACCAAAAACACTTAAGAACTTCTCGCCGAATTTTCACAGTTTTTTCGTTTTCATTTCGATTTTTATCTTTGAATTTTCAATTTCAATTTCCATTCGAATCCGCACTATTGACTTGGAATTTTTGGATTTCCTTTACTTGGGGAATTAAGAGAAAACAAAAAACCTATGCTTCTCTGCATTGAATTTCATTTTTAGCATTTTTTTCTACAGCACTCTTCACTCACTTGTATCTTTTATTTTATGGATTGAATTTCATTCGAAAATTGGATTCGTTGTTTCGCGCTTAGACACTGCGGTGGTAGCGAACGTCATAGTTGATGCTCGAAACGATTGATACTATTTGAAGGGTGATAAACGAAAAGAATTTAGAAAACCGAATGAACTTAGATACATTTAGAAGAAGATACATAAATTCACTTCTCTCACGGGAGCAACGACAACGAGCGTGCTTCACGGACAAGAATCAACGACAATCTGGTGTGACCTGACTGTCGTCGGTGCAGCATTTGTGATCTGGAGAGCGCGAGTTAAGATACGATTTGAATTCAAAATCTAAACACACAGATACGTGGAGTTGTGGGATGAGTGCAAGCGTGTGAGTGGGTCTTATGGGAGAATGCACGCGTTTAGATTAAACGGCCATTTTGATTTTTGTGTGTAGTTGTACGCGATGAGAGTGTGTGAGTTAACATTTCAATTATGTGTATGGAGTGAGTAGTTGATGGTTTTGTGGAGAGGCTCGGCGGCTTGTTTCCTCGGTGGCGGAAGGTTGAGTAAATTGAAATGTTTGTGGAAATGTTTGTGTTTCGTTTTTTGTTTTTGTGTTTTCGATTCGATGTTGGGTGAGGAGAGAATCGTGTGTAGTTGTGTTGTGATCGAGAATGTGTGATATGCGAAGAGACGAAGGTGGGAGAGAATGATTTTAATGAAGAGCGCCAAACCGATCGGACAGTGGTGGCCCTTTTAAGGTGACAGCTACAGTGTAAGTGATGCTGGTCATGCAAGTAATTCGAAACCAAAATGATGTAGTACACGTGCAACGGGATAGAAATAAGATTCCCCCCAGTTGAAGCCAGTGCTCATGATAATACAGTGAAGCCTCAGCAAATCGACCACCTTCAGCTTCTCTTCGATGCACCGACTCAAAACGGTGTCCTCGGAACGATTTTTTGAAGTCACACGGTGCCAAACCAGGTGAATTCGATAATTATGGCAAAACTTACTACTGTAAGGGCATAAGACCTTCTTCTTCTTAGGTGGCGCTACATTCCGTGGTGAACCTGGGCCTCAACCAACAAGCGTCTCCAGCTGGCACGGTCTTTGGCCAGCTGTTTCCAGCGCCTCACGCCCAGTTGGTTAAGGTCCCCTTCCTACCGCGCCTTCCTTCCGGGGTGGATTCACAGACTCTTCGGGTCGGAGCTGTATTTTCCATGCGCTCTACATGGCCTAGCCACCTTAGACGCTGTATCCGTAGACGTTGCACCAGGCCGATGTCACTGTACAACTCGTATAGTTCTTCGTTAAATCTGCTCCTCCATATTCCATTTGAACAAACGGGACCGTAGACAGTGCGTAGAATTTTCCTCTCGAAACGACCAAGGGCATCTACATCCGCTTTTGTTAGGGTCCGAGCTTCTGCGCCGTAAAAGAGGACTGGGATGATCAAGGGCTTATTTAGTGTGACCTTGGTTTTCCCAGAGAGGAATCTACTTCTCAATTGCCTATTGAGCCCAAAGAAACAGCGGTTGGCAAGAGTGATTCTGAGCTAAGGTAGACGAATTCCTTGACCACTTTAATCCTTATATCCGCCCATGGTGACGTTCTGGCCAATACGTCGGTGTTGACCGTCTGTTTTTGATGAAAGCAGATATTTGGTTTTACTGTCATTAACCTTGAGACCCATCTTAACCGCTTCTACCTCAATGCTTACAAAGGCTTCATTGACGTCTCGCTGTGTCCGTCCAATCGCATCAATGTCGTCGGCGTACGCAGGCAATTGCGTAGACTCGAAATAAATCGTACCTCTTCTGTTGGCCAGTGACTCTTGCACGATCTTTTTAAGCACGATGTTGAAAAAGTTGCATCAACATCAAAGGTCTCGGTTTGCTAATTACCGACCTTAATGGAGCAGCAAGAATTCTCCATTGTCATCCTACATAGTCGGACGAGTTTGGCAGCGATGTTAAAACCAGACATGGCTTTGTACAGCTCGTCTCTATATACGCTGTCATATGCATCGTATGAAATCGACGAAAAGGTGATGAGTGTCGATTTGGTATTCCTGGGTCTTTTTAAATATCTACCGTAGCGTAAATATTTGGTCTATTGTGGATTTACCTGGCCTGAAACCACACTGATAGGAGCCAATCAGGTTATCCACAAGCGGTTTCAGGCGTTCACACAATACGGCAGAGAAGATCTTATATGCGGAGTTAAGGAGACTTATTCCCCTATAGATGGCGCAGTTATAGGGGTCTCCTTTCTTATGGACCGGGCAAACGATGCTGAGATTCCATTCGTTGGGCATGCTTTCCTTCGACCATACCTTGCAAATGAGATGCTGCATGAACCTTACCAACTCATCTCCAGCCGCCTTAAGGAGCTCAACAGACAGGCCGTCTGCGCCCGCGGCGCTATTAGACTTAAGTCTTGCTATCGTTATTTTGACTTGGTCTAGGTCGGGTAGACGGAATTCTCTTACATCGTCGTCCATTACGAACGGATCGTTTTGCCTGACAGCGGTATTTTATCTGTCATCGCCGTTATACAATGTGCAGAAGTGATCTTTCCAAGTCCTCAGCATCGACTGTGACTCTACTACCAGTTCTCCATTTTCATCCCTGCAGGTCGCCGCTATGGCTTTGAAGCCATGGCATGTTCGTTTTACCTTAATGTAAAACTTCCGGGCGTCATTTGTGTGGAAGCATCTCTCAATCTCCTCGATCTCACGCTTTCCATGCTCTCTCTTCTTTCTTCTGAGAAGCGTGTGCTCCTCTATTCTCTTCCGCTCAGAGATTTCGCGAGCAGCTCTCGCCCGTCGTTGCAGCGTGGCTTTATATGCTTCTTGTTTTGCGCATGGGCTTGTTCGCATTGTTCATCGAACCAGGGGTTTCTAGGTGGTGGTGGTTTGAAACCCAGCACCTCTAAGGCAGCGTCTTTATGGCGCCCTGGCAATGCGCCCATTCCTGCTTTATTGTTTGTGCTGGTGTGGGCGGATTTTGAGAGAGCTTGAAAGAGATACGATGAGCAAAGATTCTGGCAGTCTTGTAGCTCTCCGACGTCAAAGTTGCGTTCTCCTACTCGACTCCTAAGCATTCTTGATATCCTCATTCGTACCTTGGCTACAACAAGGTAGTGGTCCAAGTCGATGTTGCCCCCCGGAAGGTTCGTACGTCGAGAATACTGGAGGAGTGTCTGACATCGATTACTATGTAACCAATCTGGTTGGTGGTCGATTGATCAGAAGACCGCCTGGTACCCTTGTGGGTGTTGAGATGGGGGAATCGTGAGGTTGCTACAAGAAGGTTACGCCCCATTAGAAAATCGTTTAGCCTGAGTCCGTTGTCGGATGTTGTATTATGGAGGCTATGCTTTCCTATCATCGACTCAAATATGTCGTCCTTGCCCAGTTTCGCATTAAAATCTCCTAAAACTATTTTTGTGTCGTAGCTGGAACATTGTGCATAGGTTCTGTCTAGGACATCGTAGAATTCTTCTTTGAGTCGATCGTCCTTTTGTTCCATTGGGGCATGAGCGCATACCAAGCTAGTGTTTTCAAATTAACTTTGATGCGGATTCTTATGGGGCGTTCGCTTACATCCCGGATGCTTAAGACTTTTTGTCGGAGTCTTTCTCGAATAACGAATCCGTACCTGAATAAGCGCTGTTTGTTCTCCTTGTAGCAGTTCCCGTAGTAGATGTCGCAGTTTTTCATCTGTCTTTTGCCTGGTCCATCCCATCGCACTTCTTGGAGTGCGGTTATATCTGATTTATAGCAGTTGATGGTTTGCTCCAATTGATCGCCTGCACCCGGTCTGGTAAGGGACCTCACATTCCAGGTGCAGACTCTTAAGTCCTTTAGTCGTGTGCAGGGGTCGTCAGCTTTGCATCCGTCCGTATCCGTGGTATTGTGGTTTTTTCGGAACAAGTGGTTTTTCCGTTCCTCTTTCCCCAGGAACAAGGGGTTGGGTTGCTGCACACTTTGGTTCACTACTTGGCGGGTGCCAGGGCAGCTATCTAGGGGAGGCCACGTGGAGGCTGTGTGTCAGCTTGGATTGAGCAGGGACAGAGATCGAAGCTGGCGTTTGCCATGTTTAACGCGATCAACTACTTTGCTCTATATGCTCGCTTTAAGGAAGTTTATCAAGCGCCCGATCTTAGGTTTTCCTCACTATGGTGAAGGACACAAATGATAAAAATAAGATCCAGAGTCGTAGTAAAATCCCGAGCCGGCAAAAATGAGTAAAGACAGTCTATCAGTAGCGGGATCATCAGAAAAGCCCTCATAATAACAAGCCATTACCTCCAGCTGAGTAGAACGAGCAATGTCTCTTCTAACCCGCTTTACAAGGGCTCCTGGGCTACTTAAAAACGATTTCAGATTTTTTTTTCCTTCAAGTGCTCATTAAGATCAATCAGTCACTAACCAGATTGACCACATCGCGATTGACGTCAGACACTCCTCCACTATTCTTGATGTTCGCACTTTCCGAGGAGCGAACATCGATTCAGACCACTATCTTGTAGTAGCCAAGATACGTCAGCGCATAACACGAACACCGCGGAGTAGAGTTAGAACACCAAGCTATGACGTCGGAAAGCTACTATCGCCGGAGATCGCCAGTGCTTTTGCCAACCGCGTCTCCCTTAAGCTCTCCGATACACCTCAATCCTCCACTCAGTCAGTAGAGCAACAATGGAGCCTGTGCAAACAAGCCCTGAAGAGCACAGCAACGGAAGTGCTGGGCCTTAAAGCTCCACCACGACGAAGCACCTGGTTCGATGACGAGTGTAGAAGGATTCATGCGGAAAAGCAGGAGGCATACAAAGCCTCACTACACAAAAAAACAAGAGCGGCTCGTGAGCTCTACGAGCTTAAGAGAAGGGAGGAACATAAGCTTCTCAAGAGAAAAAAGAAAGAGCACGAGAAGCGGGCGATTGAAAACTTGGAGAGGTGCTATTGCAGGCACGACGTTCGAAGATTTTATCAGCGGATAAAACGAATGTCTCGAGGCTATAAAGCCCGAACGGAGGCCTGCAAGGATGAGAACGGACACCTAGTAGTAGAATCGCAGTCGATGCTGAGAATTTGGAAAAACAACTTCTGCAGACTGTATAACGGCGATGACAACCAGAATACCGCCGTCAGGCAGAATTATCCATTTTTTAACAACGAAGATCACAGAAAATTCCGTCTCCCTGACCTCGACGAAGTTGAGATTGCCATGTCGAAACTCAAGTCGAATAAAGCTGCTGGCGCAGATGGACTGTCTGCTGAGCTCTTCAAAGCGGCTGGGGGTGAGCTGGTTAGGAGCATGCACCGGCTCATCTGTAAGATATGGTCAGAGGAAAGCATGCCCGAGGAATGGAGTCTCAGCATTGTTTGCCCGATCCACAAAAAGGAGATCCCTTTGACTGCGCCAACTATAGAGGAATAAGTCTCCTTAATGTCGCATACAAGATCTTCGCTGCCGTTTTGTGTGAACGCCTGAAGCCATTCGTAAACAAGCTGATAGGTCCTTATCAGTGTGGCTTCAGGCCAGGGAAGTCCACCATCGATCAAATCTTCACACTACGGCACATCCTGGAGAAAACCAATGAGTTTCAAGTCGATACGCACCATCTATTCGTCGACTTCAAGGCCGCATACGACAGCGTTATTAGAGACGAGCTATATAACGCCATGTTTACTTTTGACATCCCTGCGAAGCTCGTCAGACTATGCAGGATGACCTTGGAAAATGCTCGCTGCTCCATCCGAATCGGTGAGCACCTTACCGATAGTTTTGATGTCAAAAAAGGATTTAGGCAGGGCGATGCGCTGTCGTGTGATTTCTTCAACATCGTATTGGAAATGATTGTGCAAAAATCACAGGCCAATACAAGAGGCACAATCTACTTCAAATCCTCGCAACTCCTTGCATACGCCGACGACATTGACATAATAGGTAGATCGCGGCGAGATGTCAATGAGGCGTTTGCGAGTATTGAGATGGAGGCGGCAAAAATTGGGTTGGCAGTTAATGAGGGCAAGACTAAATATCTGCTGTCATCGAAAAAGGACATTTACCACCGACGTCTTGGACAGAACGTGCATATTGGCAGATATAAGTTCGAGGTAGTTAAGGACTTCATATACCTCGGCTCCGCGGTGACTTGGAACAACGACACCAGTTTCGAAATCAAGCGCAGAATTACTCTTGCCAACCGCTGCTTCTTTGGGCTCAAGAGGCAACTGAGAAGTAGAGCCCTGTCTCGTACGACCAAGTTTTTTTTTTTTTTTTTTTTTTTTTTTTAGAATCACACGCGCACTCAAGGCTAAGGCCTTATAACGTATTGAACGTTGTGCGAGCGAAGATAATAGGGAGAAGGAAAGTTTCGCCCAGGTTGATGTTTTGACACACAACCTGAACGGAGTGCAGTGGTTCTTGGGTCATAGATGTTCGTTGACTACTCTCAGGGGTGGTTTGTCCTACATAGGACGAGAGCCGACCAAATTTCGCGTTGGTTATAATTCTCAGTAATTCGTTCATGCACTTTTGGTGTTAGTATTGCATACGCAGAGGATGAATTTCAATTGACCATAAACTGTGAGTGTTATGCCTGCAGCAGTACGTTTGGTCGCTTTCCATTCACAACTGTGTTGCATACTTTTATGCGTATAGGAATTGCTTTTGTCTTGGCTGTGAAACGAATTTGAACTATAGACCTTTCGCTAGACGGCCGATGATGTTAACCACTGCACCACGGCCACCCCCTTATATAAGTTGACCTTATATAAGACCTTAATTATCCCGGTCCTGTTATACGGCGCAGAAACATGGACTTTATCTAAAGCGGATGAGGAAATCGTTGGTCGTTTCGAGAGAAAGATTCTGCGTTCGATTTTCGGTCCCATAAACACAGAGGAGGGTTGGAGGAGAAGATTCAATCACGAACTGTACGGGTTGTACAGCGACATGAGTCTGGTCAGGCGTCTACGGATCCAACGCCTAAGATGGCTAGGCCATGTAGAGCGAATGGACACCACAGCTCCAGCCCGTAGAGTCTTTGAATCCAACCCCGAGGGACGAAGAAATAGAGGACGGCCGCACCTAAGGTGGCGCGCACAGGTGGAAGGGGACCTCAACCAACTGGGCGTGCGGCATTGGAAAAGACTAGCGAAAGATCGTGCTAGGTGGAGAGGCATGTTGGTTGAGGCCCAGGTTCACCCCGAACTGTAGCGCCCGTTAAGTAAGTAAGTAAGCTCATTTAAGGATTTCTCACGATCACTGCCCTGATGAGAGAGCACCTTGATCGCGCCTCTACTGTACTGTTATTGTTTTCATTATAATTTCTTCATCAGTCTATAACGCCATCCTCTTCGATCAGTGTCTCCCTCTCCCTTACACTACTCCGTAGTTAGCACTAACAAAATACAAAGCAAACAATCGATCGTGTACAATTGCACAACCGATCGTGGCCAACAATTGCACATCAATAAAACCTCTCTGCTCTCTCGAATAAACATCAAAGAGAAAGAGAGCCGAGTAAAACGATCGTGTTTTCCGCTGTGTTGGTGTGGACTGTGGAGTAAAGAATGAATGACGAGGACGACCACGAAAACATAAAAACAAAAAAACAATAAATTGAAAAACGAAATAAAATCGAGCGTAAGAAAAAGAGAGAAAAGCCTCGAATCGGACACGGGAGATCTGTGTGTGGGGACCACACACGTGGCTTCCGCTACGCTATCCAACATTGTTTATTGTTGTTGTTTTGTTGTGTTGGTTTTTTTTTGTGTTTTTTCTTGGAGGAGCTCCACGAAGAGTCGATGTCGATGATTCTCTGCTTTAGCATCGTCAATGACAGCGCCGGGCACCGTGTGTGTCGTATCGTCGTCGATGTTGTTATTGGTCACCACTGGAGATGGAATGTGAAGGATGTGCATGTCGCATGCAGTATGCAGTTGTTGAACGACGGTCAGCAACTGTCGTAAAATGGTTAAATGTAGCGATTGATCGTGTACACACATTTATTTGGTGCAATAAAATCCCTCAACACCAGTATGCGATCAGTCCTCCCTCACCCCCAACCCGTGCGATCGTCATATGGAAGGGGATCTAAAGGCCGACCTGTGTCGCCATCCTTTCCTTACACCACAAACAGTCGTGTGGAGTAAACGCCGAAAATAACGCGAATTGTTTTATGGGCACGCGGGATTGGGGATCAGATCGGATTGGATTGGATTGAATCGATCGCCTGGTCGCGTCAGCATGCTACGAAGTGAATTCTTAATCGCGGCCACTTGGGTGGTGATGCTGGTGTTGTGCCGTTGACGGTATGTAGGTAGTCGGATAGGACCACGATACGGTACGGTTGTTGTTTGAGTAAAGTTTATTGCCGCGCCAAAGACTTTTCACTCACTGGGATAGTCGGAGGAGTAGGAAATTGCATTCAAGTGATCGAGGGCTAGGTACATACATACATACTAGGTAGTTTTAGATTGTGTGTGTGTGTGTGGGAGTGGTACTAGGTTGAGGAAACATACCAAGTGACCAAGTCGATCTATGATGGGGGACACGCCATCACCGTGCCAGGCTCTTAATGTCTTAATTTATGTTGGCCGTACTCGAGCTGGGCTCGCTGTGCATGCATTAGGTATTTGTCTCTCTCTCTCTCTCTCTCTCTCTCGACCCTCGCTCGGTCGATGTTGATTGTTGATCGTTGGACGTTGAGCTGTTGTCTACCTGCAATTTGATAATGTTGTTGTTGTTGTTGTTCATTTTCCTCCTTTTTGCAATTTCGTTTGTTGTATTGTTGTTCAAAATTAGGCGTAGACATGGCGCAGAAGGAGAATGAATGGTGGATACCTCGACGGGGAGTAGTCGGGCAGGAGGATAGAGAGGGGGAAATAAATTTCAGCGGTAACACAGATCGAGGGTAATTGGGGGGACAGCGAGCGCTCGAGTAGTAGTTCACTTTACCTACCGCACAAAGCCGCATGGCCACGGGCCGGGGACCACCTAAGACGACTTTGATATACGCTAGCTGCTCTTTATTTTTTTATTCTTTCTCTCTTGCTGTTATTGTGGAGTTTTCTTCCTTGACTGGCGCGAGAGGCGGCAAGGCAGCCTTTTCACTTCTCTGCTTTCATGTAGTAAACGATGACGGTGACGTGTGTGTCGATTGTGGAGCTAGGGAGCGACGTGGGCTCGTTGTTAGGTTATCAGATGGATGGATTTGTGCAAGACTTTCGTCCTTTTTTCTTGAATTTGTTGTTTGCTTGTTCGATTGTTTATTCTGACGATGCTGGTCGTCCATTGTTGTTTTTTGTTGTTTTCGTCTCTCGTTTCGGATGAGTAGATTGTTTGTGAAGTAGAGCCTGACTCTTGGGTAGAGGGGTGTTACATATTTGATTAGGTGAAGTGTGTGTTTGTCCAAGGAATTATGAATAAATGGTGCAAGGTTACTGGCGAACGGATGAAGGAACGAATGTAATGTATAGTTGTTTACCTATGGGATTAGTGTATGCTAGACGTAAATCCATCGAAAGACGATAAATATTTGAAGAGGATTGCTAAATTCACAAATGGAAATGACAGGCATGTGAGCTGGGTAAATATGTATGTACATACATACATACATGCAATTGGTTTTACTATGCCTACTAGGTTGTGGCCTTGAACGGTGAGATAGGATCGACTGATGCCGGATCAAGGTGAGCAGTGTCGGTTATTAGGACGCAAATGAACAGCCAATGTCGCTTTTTAAGTTAAATTTGCGCTGCCTGATGGTAAACAGAATCTGACCTTACGTGCTGTCATCCTAGGCAAAAGCAACTCCAAGCCGCATTAGGCGCTAAATACATATCTAGATGAGGGGAGGGGATCGGTATGATTTTCTAAGATACCATCAAGGTTTTGGAATCACCTAGATATGCCTTACTACCCTCTTAGATTCTGTTGGTTTTTTTTTTTTTTTTTTTTGTTTATAGCTCCCACAGGTTCAAGAGTCATACTCTTATGGTGTTTGTCACACAACCTGTACGGAGTGCAGATGGTTTGGGTCGTAGATGTTCGTTCTCTTCTCTCCAGAGGTGGTTGTCCGAGATAGGATTCGAGAGGAACTCGACTGAATTTTCATGTTGCTTTCTAGTTCCCAGCAATTTTCCATGCCATTATGGCGTTATATTAAAACTGTACATACAGAGCATGTCAATGGTCAATTTGAAGTGACCATATACTGTGAGTGTTATGCCTTCATCAGTATTTTTGATCACTTCCATTCACAACAGCTGTCTTGCACAATTTATCTGTATAGGAGTTGCATTTCTTGGTTATGGACATACTTTGAACTAAAGACCTTCCGCTCGACAGTTGATGATGTTTATCACTGCACCACGGCCACCTCGATGCAAAATGCTGAACGAAACTTCAGAGTCACAATCAGTTTGTCGGTACTCAGCGGTCTTATTGAGTCCGGGGTCTATGCTCGGTCAAACTTCCTGCTTCTTGCCTGCCAATTATCTGCCTTAATGCTCGGGTACATTGTTGCTGTTTAGTCTTATCTGGAACGCTTGCTCTCAATTGATTTTCTTAAATCTGATATTGTCTTCTTCTGAGACGGATAGCAGTGTGGGTACGGTAAGCTCCATTGAATGAGGTTTTAAGAACTGTATTACTTAATTATCAGGCTAGCAATCCATGGAGAGCCTGAGCTACATAAGTATGTATGTATAACTGCCTTCCATTCTCGACGCAGCTTTCAGTTATCAAGACCAAGTTAGTTTACATCCTCTTTATACCGGAGGTTCGATCTTCCTCTTCTTCTCGAACCAGGAGGCTCGGAGACGAAGACCCTCTTAGCTGGTGTTCGTGCGCTCGATGTGGCCAAGCCAATGTAGTCGACGGATCTTTGCCTTCCGGACCATATCCAGATCTTTGTACAGCTAGTAGAGTCGCGGTTGTGTCTTCTCCTCCATTTACCTGCCTCACAGATAGGATCAAATATCCGGCGCAGAATTTTTTTTTTTTTCGAAAGAACCCAAACTCAGCTCCGCCGTCCTGCTTATCGCCCAGCTTTCGGCTCCGTAAAGTAAGACTAGCAGTATAAGCGTTGTGTAAAGCATGATTTTGGTGTGTCGAGTGGGGAGTTTTGACCCAAGTTGTTTGGACAAATCGAAGTAGTAGTGGTTGTCAAAGGCGATTCTATGCCCGATCTCCACTATGGTGTCGCATGTGGAGTTTACGTTTGCCCCGAAGTAGACAAACTCCTCAACTATCTCGAAATTATAGCTGTAAGTCGTTATATTTTGTCCAAGGTGGTAAGCGATGGATCGGTTTTTACTTGACAGCATGTACTTTGTCTTATCCCCGTTGACCTTAAGAACAACTCGTTTCGCCTGTTCTTCAATCGCCGTGAAAGCTTCTACAACGTCACTCTGAGACCGCGCGATGATGTCAATATAATCCGCGTATATAGCAGCTAGGCAGACTTGTAGAAGATAGTGCCTTTCCTGTTGACGCCTGCCGTTGCACTACCTGCTCTAGCACCAAATTGAAGAAGTCACACCACAGCGCATCTCTGCTGGAATCCGGTGCATCTTCCAAACGGTTCAGAGGTCCTAGAACCGAACTGCACGGTGCATCGCGTATTTTTTTAGCGTGGCGCGACACAGTCGGATCAGTTTTCCTGGAATCCCGAATTCAGCCATCGCATCAAACGATTCTTTGCGATGAATGCAGTCGTATGCGGCTTTAAAATCGATAAAGAGGCGGTGTGTATCCATTTGAAACTCGCTGGTCTTTTCCAGGATTTGTCAAAGTCTGACTATTTGGTCTATAGTCAATTTATCGGGCTGGAAGCCGCACTGGTAGCTGTCGATTAGTGCGGTGCAAAAGGGCTTTAGACGTTGACACAGTACGCTGGATAGGATCGCGTATGCGACATTGAGCAGTGATATACCTCTATAGTTCTTGCAAGAGTATGATCGCCTTTTGTAAGGATGGGGCAAATAGAGCTGGTATTCCAGTCGTCGGGCATCTTCCCAAATTCTACAAATGATCTGGTGCATGCTCCCTTCGAGACAATCGCCACCAGCTTTGAAGAACTCTGATGGCCATCTGAGCCTGCGGCTTTGTTGTTCTTCAGCTTTTGAATAGTTGTGGTGACTTCTTAGATGCTGGGTGGGAGGACTACTTCAGCGGCTGGAGTTTTCTGGAGATTTCTTCAGTCCCTACCACTCTCTCTTGGTTGTGCTCGTTAAGGAGCTGCTGGAAATGCTGCTTAAATACATCCACTATTCCCTGCGGGTCGGTGACAAAATTACCCGAAAAATTTCGAAGAGCCTGGGTGCCTTTCTTGAAGCCTTTTTCAACGCTTTTAGCTTTCTTATAAAAGGCCTGTCTTTTATGTCTGTTCCTAGACTCCTCGATATCCTTGAGCTAGGAGGCCGCGAACATTATCTTCGTTAGTCGCTGCAGTTTTTTCTCCTCCCTTCTTCTGGCTCGGTACTCCTCTAGCCCAGCCCTGGTTTTTGGCTGCAGCGCCTTTTGGTACGCTTCATCGGTTACTGCCTTTTTCTGCTCACACTCGCCATTATACCACGGGTTTTTGTCGGGGGTGGTAGGTAGCCCAAGGTGTTCTCGGCTACTTCCAGAATGGCTGAGCGGCAATGCAGCCACATATTGTTGACATTTGTGCTCGACAAAGGCCACCGGGGAGCTTTCGCTCAGCTGCTCCCTGTAGACTCTGGTAACCTCCGGTGTGTCGCACAACCGCCAATCTGATCGTGGTATCGTAGCGCTATCTTGCCTAGGGCGATAGCTGCATACTTTTGTTCACCTGGGCATTAAAACAGGGATCGTTGCTGGCATCTCGCCAGGTTGAGAGCAATCATCAATTTAACCCTGTATGTCCGAGCCCAGGCCATCTTTCAAAAACTGTTTTGCCTCAGATTACTTTGCTTGCCAGCGAAAGTTCTGGCGGGTATTTTCCTCGGCTTTAACATGCTTTAAGTCCACCAACATCTATGGTCAAACCTTCGCTATAAGGCTGCATTCTTATGCCGCATGATCATAGCTGGAATGACTATAGACTATAAGCATGCTTACCAGCCCCCGATGTCGTAAAAAAAAATCGTGATCATAAAGGAGAATTATTTGCTAACCACCTCAGTCTGCTAGGCACTTTTAAGACAAGAACTTGTACTCCATGGTGACCTACCTCTGCTCACTTCCACCGGCGTGTCAAGACGACGTATGTATTTACATATGTACTCTGTTAGCCAAGCTCTTAATCACTAAATGCTTTTCTCCTTTTTTCCTTTTTGGAAGAACGGAGGTACTATCGTAATGAGAGTAAACTTATGTACATACATAAGTGACTGACGGAAGCTTGCCCTCTCATCAATTGTTCATCAACATAAGTTTCGCTCCTACACACATTACATCATGTCACACAATCAACTATATACCAACGTCCGTCCATATCCAGGGATCGACGAGCAGACCCTCCATCAGATTTCCAGACTCGACCCAATCCATCAATCAACTTTGTCTCGCGTGTGGTCCATTCAAATAGACCCGAAATCACATCCGTTTCCTTTCAAGTTATTAACGATCGATAAAAAAATAAAAAAGAACATGCGTGCGCGCCACCCAGAAGTACATTTTGTATCTATCTATCTAATTTCCCAACACAGAGATATCGCACGCGATAGGTCATCAAAGGCATTCAGGCAATATACTGCCCACATAAATGGAAACAAGTGAATCCGCCTTTACACATCACAATTGTCATTAGGCACGGTTTTACCCTTCCCTTTTACAAAAACAAATTCGAAAAATCAGTTGTCACTAGGCTAACATAGCGCACAACGACCCACCATCATAGTGGGTGGCCGACATAAAAGCTTCGACACCTACACCCGCAAGCCTAATTGCTATCGATGACTAAATCCAAATCAATTGGACGACGTGTTAGCGTGGCAATCAAAACGGAAAGGAATTGTATGTACGTGATCACGAGTTGATTATCATTTATGCCAAATTGTGACAGGCGAGAGGCTACGTGTAAATTCGCATGACAGCTTCCTAGGCTGACACAGTTGACATTAACCAAAACGAAAAGTGAAAACAAATCGCAGTTGACTCATTGGTGCGATGGTAGCCGAGTATGAGTGTTAATTAATTTTGAATACCTCACCGCCAACGGACGGGAATCTCCGAAATGCGAATAAATATGTACGAGGAAAGGATAAACGAGAAACGCGAAGCGAAGAGGAAAAAGCGATGAGCTGAGTAATAATTTCAAGTAACCGCAACCGGTAGGTAAGGTAAAGCGTAGCGCAGTGGCAGCCTTCGGCAATCAGCCCGGCACACATTGTCTGCATATAAAATGCAGAATTCATTACCGATCGCCAGCGAGAAGCGACTGCGATCGGCAAAAAAGTGTGTGCGCGATCGCGTACAAGAAGGCGCATAGTGCCACCGTGCACGCTCCACACAAGATAGTGTGTTTGTATGTATGAGCTCGTACGTTACGTAGCGCGGCGGCCGGCGGCGGCAAGTATCAAAGCCGTCAAGGGAATTATTACAAACTGATGTAGGTAGCATGACTAAGTACAATTTTCACTCGGCACCGATGATGACCATCGCTACTCTGGAGGACGGGAAAGAAACCTCCAAAACGGGCAATTCAGGACTCACGGGCTACGCACAAGCAGAAAACAATAATCATAATATCACTAATCATTGCACTAATTATGAGCATGAGCATGAGCATTTTAATGTGCCACCGTGTGTCGCTGGAGCGCGTTGTGTGGCAACGCAATGCACACGCTGACGGACAGAAGTGTCAGAGTCAGTGACAGTAGCAGTGCTAGTGTAACGCATACATGACATCTTACTCTATGAAGAAAAATGAACCATTAAACTCCCATGACGTATCTATTCTCGATATCTGTGACTGACTTTCTCTCTATATTCACTCTATTCGATTCGCTCAGCAAGAGGGGACCGACCGAACCGAGCAAGACCTACCGCAGTCAGAGAGTTTGAAATAATCCAATCTCCTCACTGACAGTTACCACTCTTTCATGGCCTGACTGGCAGGTAGGTACATACACAGTATAGCCGCGGACTTGACTCTACCTACAGCAGTGACCACCATCGAGAAACCCATCCGGGGGACAGAGAGTAAAATAGTGAGAATGAGTACGAGTACGAGTGTGATTACTGTCCAGGGGCCGGCCGGACTGATTTCGACAATCTTTTCATTTTCCATTTTCCTTTCTGTCTGTTCAGTGATTTTCCTTTTTCAATTGCAACGCGCATCCTACACACTGCGGAAGATTAGGTGTGCAAGTGAGTTGTACAACGGATGACTGCTTAATCCGCTCGTCTAAGAAGCCGAGGTCATTTTCCCTTCTCGCACCTTGATGGAGAGGACCTAATCCGAATGAGACATGGATGGATTTCTATTCTTTTAAGAATTCTCTTGGTCTTTCTCGGTCTCTCGTGATTCCGTTAAAAATCCATGACAAACAATAGAAATGGAAAGGTATCGCCTATATCGAATGCACATTGAGATGTTAAACGTACCGAGTGACACCTTAATTGGTCTTTCGCTGGAAGTGCATCATGGATCTTCTTCACTGCTGTTGTTGCGCCTACCGTTGTCTATTTGATTACAGATACATGGCATGACAGAAGATAGATGGCAGCATAATAGACAATTTTTCCTTTCTGTTTCCTTTCACGTTGAGCATGATAAATGGATTGTAATTGAATTTGACAGATAGATGATGATGATGGTGTTGTGTGTTGAAGGAATTCTCTCGGCCATAGACCGACCTTAGATACCCTTTTGTTCGATCGAATAGCAAGAGCTATGCTGGCTTTTTGCAAAATTCAAAAGGTCGAGGCGAAAAAAATAGGGAAAAAATCTGATGCAATGTGCGGTAAGTGATAGATCTTCGCATCTTTGATGTTCTGCCTGGCGGTAAAGTTGAAAGATGTGGAGATTACCGCCACACCACCAGCACCGCAAGGTCGTAAGTAATAATTAGGTACCGGAATGTGTCAGCCCTAGCGGTGGGATAATGTTTTAATTTTGAATTTATGTTTTGCACCTGGTACGTTGTGGTCGTGGGAATTCCATGACCACTAAGTAGCGGTCGTAAAGAAGACTTAGCGGTGATTGTTCCACCAGGAAGTTGTCTTGCCTTTTAAACGTTTAGTCGGTGTTTTCGATAATTTCGTGAAAGAGCCAAGACATCTCCATCGACAAGTGCTGCTTTGTTCAGTTGACGTTGACTTGGTTTCGTACTATTGAGTCTAGAGAACGAATCTCGAGCTGTCTGTGACATAAATCAATATTAGCTAGCTAGCCACTCCAGTTGCTTCTACACAAAATTGTTGATCCGAAACAAATGCGCAAAAACTTCTCCTATTCACATCACAATGCCATCTGCCACAATCATAAAATGTCGGCCCAAGAGTCATATACCAGATCCGGGGGTACGCCACCGTGCCCGAGAAGGCGGGACAGTCGCAGAAATGACTATTCAATGACATGGCATTGCAGCCTTGCAATGCTGTAATATAATCTGGGTAAAATTCATGGATTCATACTGCAGGGCACGTCACATCCTTCGACTATTTGGCATTAAAATGGAATAAGAACCTACCAAGCCCGAAGTAGGGGCATGAATCGTACACAGATTTCAGAGTCTTGACAGAGGCGTCAGAGAGCACCATGCCGCAGTGGTTAGTGTGTTGGCCTCTGACGCCGATGACACAGACCGAATCTCGACAACAGGCATGTCATCGAACGTGTTTTTACGATGCTTCTCCTCAGCGGGGTTCTGACAAAACCCCCTGTAGTATAATTGTCATAAAAAGCTTCTCGAAATTCGCCGTTCGGTATCGGCACTAACTGTAGGTCCCTTTCTCCTATGGGAAAATAAAATCACATGCAACGTTGAGAAAAGCTCGGCTTTTATCTTTCATGGACTGTGACGCCAACATACATACATACAGATAGAGGCGTCAACTATCCCTACAACCAGAGTAGGGTCCTCTATTTTCAGATAGTCCTTACACTCCTTGTAGGAATAGATAATCCAAGCCCTCCTGCCAAGCCCTGGATTCTGCGAGCGTAAGTGCGTCAGCACATCCAACTTATTTTCAGGTTTCCCCCGAATCCGGTAGATGGTGCGCTTTACTATCGAGAGACTAACTACCTGGTCGCAGTTCCCAGATTTCTCTGTCTCTCACAGCCTCGGTCTTCCAAAGACTCTACTTTCCACAGCCTCTGTCTTCACAACCTCTGTCTTCCACAACCTCTCTCTTGCACAGCCTCTGTCTTCCCCAGCCACTGTCTTGCACAGACTCTGTTTTCCACAGCCTCTGCCTTCCACAGCCTTTGTCTTCTAAGGACTTCCAAAGACTGTTTTCCATAGCCTCTATCTTCCAAAGACGCTGTTTTCCACAGCCTCTGTATTCCACAGACTCTGTATTCCACAGCCTCTATCTTCCAAAGACTCTATCTTCCATAGCCTCTGTCTTCCACAGCCTCTGTTTTCCATAGCCTTTATCTTCCAAAGACTCTGTTTTCCACAGCCTCTGTATTCCACAGCCTCTGTCTTCCAAAGACTCTGTCTTCCATAGCCTCTGTATTCCACAGCCACTATCTTCCAAAGACTCTCTTTTCCACAGCCTCTGTATTCCACAGCCTCTGTCTTCCAAAGACTTCCAAAGGCTGTTTTCCATAGCTCTATCTTCCAAAGACGCTGTTTTCCACAGCCTCTGTATTCCACAGCCTCTGTGTTCCAAAGACTTCCAAAGACTGTTTTCCACAGCCTCTGTCTTCCACAGCATCTGTCTTCCACAGGCTCTGTATTCCACAGCCTCTATCTTCCAAAGACTCTATCTTCCATAGCCTCTGTCTTCCACAGCCTCTGTTTTCCATAGCCTTTATCTTCCATAGCCTCTGTATTCCACAGCCTCTGTATTCCCCAGCCACTATCTTCCAAAGACTCTGTTTTCCATAGCCTCTGTATTCCACAGCCTCTGTATTCCACAGCCACTATCTTCCAAAGACTCTGTTTTCCACAGCCTCTGTATTCCACAGCCTCTGTCTTCCAAAGACTCTGTCTTCCATAGCCTCTGTATTTCACAGCCTCTGTATTCCACAGCCTCTGTGTTCCACAGATTTCCAAAGACTGTTTTCGACGGCCTCTGTCTTCCACAGCCTCTGTCTTCCTCATCGTGCTCATCGTGCGTTAGAGTCCAGCACACTAACCACAGCGCCACGGCTGTAAATGTGTTAGTAAATGTGTTTTTTTTTATAGGTTTGGTTTTTAAACTGGCAACACTGTTTGTCCAGGTTGTCAATTTAGGTGAAAGTTGATTTGTAACTACAAAGTACGTTTTGCCATTTTACGATGAATATATCATCGCCAGAACAACGCGTGCAAATTGTGAAAACTAATTTTGAAAGCCATGTTACGGTTCGCCAAACTTATCGTACGCTACGTCCATTTAACGGTCGACATAATCGTCCATCTGAGCAGCTAATTCGAAACATGGTGAATCGTCCCCAAAGACGACAAACAGTGCGAACAGAGGAAGTTATTGCCGTTGTGGAGCGCAGTGTTGAGGAAAATTGGAGCTATGCCCATCCAGTTTGTTAAAGATCTTAGCTTAAAAGTTTATAAGATCCGGCTTGTACAAGAGATAAAACGCGTGACCATTATACCCGTCGTAGGTTCGGTGAATGGGCCGAAAACATGATTCAGCTTGGTCCTCATTTTTAACGCAAAATTTTGTTCTCCCATGAGTCCTCTTTTTGGTTGAAATTGTCGAAATTACTTACTTACCTACTTAGATAGCGCTATAGTTTGGGATGAACCAGGGCCTCAACCAACAAACCTCTCCAGCCGGCACGATCTTTGGCCAGTCGCTTTCAGTGCCGCACGCCCAGTTGGTTAAGCTCCCTTTCCACCTGTACGCGCCACCTTAGATGCGGTCGTCCTCTGCTGCGTCGTCCCTCGGGGTTGGTGTCGAAGACTCTTCGGGCCGGAGCGGTGATGTCCATTTGCTCTACATGACCCAGCCATCTTAGACGTTGGATCCGAAGGCGTCTAACTAGGTCGATGTCGCTGTACAGCCCGTACAGTTCTTGGTTGAATCTCCTCCTCCACTCTCCATTTACACAAACGGGACCAAAGATTGCACGCAGAAATTTCCTCTCGAAACGCCCAAGATCCACTTCATCCGCTTTTGATAAAGTCCAAGCCTCAGCGACGTAAAGGAGGACCGGGGTGATTAAAGTTTTGTAGAGGGATACCTTAGTTTTTCGAGAGAGGGCTCTACTACTCTGTTGCCTCTGAGTCCAAAGAAGCAGCGGTTGGCAAGAGTTATTTTGCGTTTTATCTCAGCGCTGGTGTCATTGCTGCTTGTCACTATCGAGCCAAGGTAGACGAAGTCCTTGACTACTTCAAAAATATAGCTGCCGAAGGTAAAGTTCTGACGAAGACGTCGGTGTTTCGCGTCTTTCTTTGATGACAGCATATATTCGGTCTTGTCCCCGTTTACCCTTAGACCCACTATAGCCGCTTCTATTTCAATGCTTGCGAAAGCCTAATTGACGTCTCGTTTTGTCCGTCCAATAACGTCAATGTCATTTGCCTTGCCGAATTCAGACTAGAGAAAACCCAGAAGCCCTTGTCGAGAAGCCCTTACAATCGTTAAAGCTCACTTTTTGGTGTGCTTGATACCGATGATTCCACCAACCCATCATTTTTTAAGGACGATGCCGGCCAGAATGTGTGTAAATGGAGAGCACTATAGAAACATGATTTCTGACTTCTTCGTTCGTCAGTTGAATGGCATTGACGTGATAGAGCTTTGATGGTACGAGACCATCAATTTATTGCGTAAGGGACCTGTGACTGGCATCCACGATCCTGTTTTCTTACACCTTTAGGTTTCTACCTTGTGAAGATTATCCTTAGGTACTTCACTAACAGGAAGCTTAGATATCAGCCGACGATGGCCTTAAGTACTACAATGTTTCTGCGGGAGTCCCTCAGGGCACAGTATTTGGACCTCTTCTGTGAAACATAATGCATGACGAAATTTTGCGACTAACGCTGCCACAGCGTCGTAGTTACCGTAGCGAAACACGTTCATCAGGTAGAGTCTGCCACAAATGAAGCGTACGTCAGGATCAAAAATTGGCTAGAGTCTGCTGACCTTTAACTAACCGACCACAAGACGGAGGCTGTCTTAATAATCGGCCGAAAGACGGTAGAATACGCAAACTTCCGGGTTAGCAGCCAGCCAATCACTTCTAAAATGGCCTTAAAATTCTTGGCGGTAATACTCGACATGTTGGACGCGATCAACTTGTTCGCGTCTAATAAAGCCACGGGCGCAGACGGCCTGTCTGCTGAGCTTTTTAAGGCGGCCTGAGATGAGCTGGTAAGGTGCATGCACCTTTCTCATTTGCAAGGTATGGTCGGAGGAAAGCACGCCCGACAAATGGAATCTCAGCATCGTTTGCCCGGTCCATAAGAAAGGAGACCCCTATAACTACGCTAACTATAGGTGAATAAGTCTTCTTAACATCGCATATAAGATCTTCTCTGCCGTATTGTGTGAACGCCTGAAACCATTTGTGGATAACCTGATCGGCTCTTATCAGTGTGGCTTAAGGCCAGGTAAATCCACAATAGACCAAATATTTACGCTACGACAGATCTTGGAGAAGGCCCAGGAATACCAAATCAACACTCACCACATCTTCCTCGATTTTAAGGCTGCATATGACAGCGTGTATAGAGATGAACTATACAAAGCCATGTCTAGCGTCAACATCCCTGTCAAACTCGTCCGACTATGTAGGATGAGAATGGAGAATTCTTGCTGCTCCATTAAGGTCGGTAATGAGCAAAACGAGACCTTTGATGTTTATGCAACTTTTTCAACATCGTGCTTAAAAAGATCGCGCAAGAGTCACTGGCCAACACAAGAAGTACGATCTTTTTCGAGTCTACGCAATTGCCTGCGTCCGCCGACGACATTGATGTGATTGGACGGACACAGCGAGACGTCAATGAAGCCTTTGTAAGCATTGAGGTAGAAGAGGTTAAGATGGGTCTCAAGGTTAATGACAGTAAAACCAAATATCTGCTTTCATCAAAAAGAGACGGTCAACACCGACGTATTGGCCAGAACGTCACCATGGGCGGATATAAGGATTAAAGTGGTCAAGGAATTCGTCTTCCTTAGCTCAGAATCACTCTTGCCAATCGCTGTTCTTTTGGACTTAAGAGGCAATTGAGAAGTAGATTCCTCTCTGGGAAAACCAAGGTGACACTATATAAGCCCTTGATCATCCCAGTCCTCCTTTACGGTGCAGAAGCTTGGACCTTAACAAAAGCGGATGTAGATGCCCTTGGTCGTTTCGAGAGGAAAATTCTAAGCACTGTCTACGGTCCCGTTTGTTCAAATGGAATATGGAGGAGCAGATTTAACGAAGAACTATACGAGTTGTACAGAGACATTGGCCTGGTGCAACGTCTACGGATACAGCGTCTAAGGTGGCTAGGCCATGTAGAGCGCAAGGAAAATACAGCTCCGACCCGAAGAGTTTTTGAATCCACCCCGGAAGGAAGGCGCGGCAGGAAGGGGACCTTAACCAACTGGGCGTGAGGCGCTGGAAACAGCTGGCCAAAGACCGTGCCAGCTGGAGACAGTTGTTGGTTGAGGCCCAGGTTCACCACGGACTGTAGCGTCACCTAAGTAAGTAAGTATTACTCGACAAACGACTTAATTCTAAAGCTCATGCCGAATACTGCAGTTAAAAGTCGTCACAAATGCAGGCATCGCTTTCTGACAAGAAGACACGAAGTTCTCGTCTGCATACAGGCTCTGCGCAATAAGGACAATATGCGGTTTCCGGACAATCTCGGATGAATCAGTCTATATCATAGTGGGTATGTTCCTCATCGACATCCTGGCCAACGAGATGTACAGGGTGTTCCTTAGGCGAACCACAGACCGTCAAGAGACCAGTGTTATCCGAAAGAGGTAGGTAGGTTCGTAGCCTCCTCAGAATGGGAAGAATACACTTAGGCCAAAGAGACCCATTGTGTTTATCCCCCTATTCATGGAACCACTTAGTGCGTCTTAAAAATTTAAGAAGGTAATTTATCCTTACTGTCAGGTCGTTAAGGAAGTAGGATCCCAGGTAGCGTGATCCTGATTGTGCAGAAAGCCGGACAGGCGCAGAGTAGGTGATTGATGGATTCGACCTCCTCTTCGTCTAGGCAGCTTCTGCAAAAATCATTCGGAACTTGCCCTAGTTTTTGTGCATGACTGCCAATGAGACAGTGACCAGATGTCAGTTCTCTTTAGGGAGATTATTCTCCTAGTCCGTTGACTATCGAGTCGGACCAGATTTGCCTGGCGATGAATCATGTATGTCCCGGGGTCCATCTCAGGTTCGTCTCAGCCCTGGCGAGATTTATGAGTTTATGTTTAATGGTTGTAAGAGGTATTCCCTCGCATGCCGTGATTGATTGTTGCGTCGTTCCTTGTCTGGCAAGTGTGTCGGCCCTATGTTACCTGATATGTCGCTGTGTCCTGATACCCATAGAAGTTGTACATATGTTAAACTGTTCGGCCATTTCATTAAGAGATTGGCGACAGTCAAGGCTTGTTTATGAGGCGTACACATAGGACTCTAGCGATTTTAAGGCTGCTTGACTGTCCGTGAGAATTCAAATATCCGTAATAGATATTACGTTCCATTTAAGCCAAGAGAGAGCCTTCTTTATTGCCAATAACTCCGCCTGAAAGACGCTGCAATAGTCTGGTAGTTTTAGAGCTTGGCTCAGGTTCAATTGTTTGCAGAATACTCCACTACCCATCCCGTCTTTGGTTTTTGACCTGTCACTGTAGAAGTACACGGGGTTGCGTTTGGCGGAACCAGTTACGTCTGTCCGGGCAAGTTGTCTTCAATTTCTTCTCAAAGACTGTGGTGGGCTCTATGTGGTCCGAGTTTTCTGCCATTGTTATCTTGTTGTTCAGGATGGAGGAGTCCATTTGGAGTTGGCTTTTAGTCTTATTGCCGTTTATGTGGCTATTTGCTTGCTAAGTATATCGAGTGGTGTAAGGTGAAGTATCATGTTCAGCGCTGCCGTTGGGGTGGACCTTAGGGCCCCGGTGATACACCTGCATGCCAGCCTTTGTACCTTCTCGAATTGTTTATGGTATGTTGCTTTGTCCAGCGCAGTCAACCAGACTATCACTCGATACATACACTGGAGGAATAGGTTAACTTGGTGCCAAGTAAACTGATTGGGCAGGATTCCGGAATTTTATGCTTTCTGGTGAATAGCACAAGCTCCGTCTTCTAGGGGTTTATTGTGCATAGAATGCCGTTCGCATACGGTCATTCAGTGAGATGGTAATGACAACGTCATGAGCACAGGCAATAATGTCTAGGACTTTTTTCTCCGATTTGGCCAGTAGTTCATTTACAACTACAATCCCTCCTTGTGGGGTACGCCTGGTAACCGCCCTAGTGGCTGCTAGGCTTCCCCACCTAGAGTGAATTTTGCATGCTGAAAGTAACTCGCTCTCCAGTTTTAGATTTTCTAGCCCTTCTATTATTGCTTTCGAAGTGACTTTGTTGAAAGCGCCCTCTATGTCTAGGATGGCTGTTAAGGCATATTCTCTCGATTTTCCTCACTGCCGTATGCAAGTCTGTTTCGACAGATCCACCCTTACAGTAGGCGTGCTGTGCCTTAGAGATTAGGGAAGGATCGAAATGATGGCGTATGTGTAAGTTTATCAGCCCTTCCAGGGTTGTTAATGCAAAGGACGATAGACAAATAGGTCTTAGATCCTTGGGGGAGGTGTGAGAGTTAATTCGAAGGATAAAGGCCGAAGAAATGGGCAACATCCGTAGAATTATGGTAAGCCAGGTGGGACAATACGACAAAAGGCCGATGGACCTTCAAGCAGATCCCAACGATCGAGGTTTGGGGAAAAAGAGCACACGGAGATTGCAATTACCACATTACGCAATTCCTCCCAGGTCACGACGGCTATCGAAAACATCTCCGCAGATTTGGACAAGTTAGCTCGCCATTCTAGCCAAAATGACCAGAGGAAGAAGAAGACGCGGAGCACGCCATATTCCACTGCAGACGCTTTGCAGAGGCAAGAATGGGCTTGCTGACCCCAGACCTTCTATTAAGCCGTATGATAAATTCAGAGAACTACTGGCTGGAGATCTGCTCATTTACAACGAGTGTGCGAAACGAGCTAAGAAGAGCTGAAACGGCCAATTTGGAGCACATAGCGTAGGTTGCTAGCTAACTAGCCCCGCGAAGAAATACTTAACGGCAGTCCCGGCAGAGGTTGATGAGTGTAGGGTGTGGTTTAGCACGTAGGCGCATCGAGCACTCGTGCTTGCGAATCCTACATGTCAGTAGCCCGAAAGCCTATTTAGGCACTAATGGCAAACAATTATCTATTCAATAACGCTTTAACATAGGCATTCGCATTAGCTTCAAGTGTTTTATTTCATATTGAATTTGTATACCTCTAAAAAAAACACCCAAAGTCCATTTTATTGTAGATATTAATGTGAAAAAGACTCACAAACTGCCTACCAGTCCATCTTTGGGCGCCACCCACGTAGACAAGTCGAAACCAAATAGTCCTCCCCCTATTAGTCACATTGGTCTGTCACCTCGAAATGAACATTCCCATCCCATATTGGAAGGAAATCACCGGCAACACAAACATGGAGCAGAAAACAAAAAACCCCTACGCCGAGACCACCCTGTGAAATTGAAAACTATCGTCTGATTGCATCAGAAACAAATTGCCACCAACCAAGTGCGTCATTAAGGCCCATTTCAATTGCCGGCAATCCGCCCGGAAAGCAATAAACATTCGTAGTAATATGTACTATCACCCCGCGTACCTGATCGGAAAAAGTCATACAGCAGTTTCGCACCACCGCCCTCCAGTCGTAAACAGACGGCCAACTTGTGGTAACGAATTAAATTGCAAATAACTTGGCGGTGAACTAAGCATACGTACGTTACGTACGTACGAGTATCTGGCTGCCTCCGCGCTCGTAATTTCATTCATCGATAATGCTTCCATTCACGACTCGTCTCTGGCTCTGGATGGCATGACGCCATCCCGCCAGAGGAGTACGTACTCGTCTATCGGTTTAATTGCCATTGTCTTCTTGTTATATAAGAGTCGTCATAAAGGAAAACGTGCAAAAAGCATTTGTACTTAAAGGCAAATCAAAGGAAAAGGAGCGAACAACCGCGAAGAGCTCAAGACACGAATAGCAAATCACCATGCACTATTAAATGGAAATGGAAAGAAACGAAACGAATCGACCGCCAACAGATACAAAACATTGAACATTCGTGGTATTAATCGTTTAACGTTATCTCTAGACAGAACTTTGCATTTGCATAATTGAGCCACATTACGCCGACGACGACGTCGTGTGTGGCCTGACCGGAGAGCCCCACGGTCCCACTGTCCCACTATGCCACCATTCGACCGATCGTATGCCGTCCAGGTCCTGAGAATTAAACAGATACTCGACACACAAACGATCGTCGGAGTCGACGTCATTCAGTCATTCAGTCAATCCATTGCAATGTATGGACAAATGGCATACAAGTCCAGAATCTGTGTCGTCGTTCAATCTTCCACGCCATTCGGTCGGAGTACCAATGAGTACGTTGAGTCTCCACTACGACGATGGATTCCAAGTGCTATAGGTTGAGAGGGCACTGAAGCATGTACATCTGTATGTATCTCACACATAGAGGCTATCACAGAACGTTTAACACTATGCGACCAATTAGAGTTGGATAATTTGTGTGGCCAGTGGCCACCATGAAGCGGTTGCAGTGTTAAAGACTGAAGATCAACGGAATTGCTCGCACACATCATAATGAATGGTGATTATCATCAGTGGACTGGATTAACTCAATGTCTCCCGAAAAGGGAAAAAACTGGGCCAACAGTTTTCACTGCATGACATGATGAGTACAGGGCACGGGGATGTGTTTGCTTAGTTACATCCTTGTGCTCTGTTTGTTGGTTTGTTTGCCTGCTTGATTGAAGATGAAAGTCAACACGAGGGTAGAGAGCTTGTCAGCAATTAGTCAAGTCGGCACAACTTCCTCAATTGAGTATGCGTTTGTGTACATATCGTAGTCAGGTGTCCTTTCATATAGCGAGTTTTGTTGAAGTAGTTTCGATTACATATGTATGTATGTATGTAGCGCGCCTGACCAGCTTGTAGTCGAACAGGGCTTACAGAACTTTGGAATTAGGCTTTTGGACCATAAAGAACTTTTTTTTAATAAATTACTTACTTACTTTCCAGGAGCTAATACAGCCTTCCATCTTTGGCGGTCTTACGCCAAAGTTTGGTTGTCTTACGCCCGCGATCATTTGGTCTTTATACCGGAGGTTCATTCTCCACCTTCTTCTCGAACCAGGCGTCTCGAATTCGAGGACCCTCTTAGTTGGAGCGATGGTATCCATGCGCTCGATGTGGCCGACACATTGTAGTTGACGGATTTTTGCTTTCCGGACTATATTTACATCTTAAAAGGCCCCACAGACCTCACACTTGTGTGCACACATGTGTATCGACATCGGTGTGTGGTTCCGCCACACACGTCGCACCGATAGAGACACCGACACCAAAAATCAAAGACTTTTGATTTTTACTCACTCCGTGTCTGACACCGAAAATGGTGTGTGCACCAGCCCACAGACAGCACACATGGCCGCACACCGACATATGTGTGCACACAAGTGTGAGGTCTGTGGGCCCTTTTATACAGCTCATAGAGTTCGCGGTTATGTCTTCTCCTCCATTCGCGTTCCTCGCAGATAGGACCGAATATACGTCGCAAAATGCTTCTTCCGAAGGAGCTACGGACCAGCTCTGCTGTCCTGCTTACGGCAGGATAAGAGTCTTCTAGGGTATAACCTTGGTATTTCGGGACAGGAGCTTGGACCATAGCTGTCTTAACAAGCCGAAGTAGCAGTGGTTGCCGAAGATGATATCGCACCGGATCTCCACTATGATGTTATTCGTGGAGTTTATGTTTACTTACTTACTTATGAGGCCAGCAATCCATGGAGGATCTGAGTCTGAGCTATAGCTGCCTCCCATCCTTCACGTATCAAGACCAAGTTGTCTTACATCCGCGATTACTTACTTATCAGGCCAGCTATCCATGGAGGATCTGAGGCTGGGCTATAGCTGCCTTCCATCCTTGACGGAACCCGGTGCTTCCAGTTATCAGGACCAAGATGTCTTACATCGGTTCGGTCTTCCTCTTCTTCTCGAATCAGGAAGCTCGGAGTCGCAGACCCTCTTAGCTGGAGCATTGACGTCCATGCGCTCGATGTGGCCGAGCCAGTGTTGTCGACGGATCTTTGCCTTCCGGACTACATCCACATCTTTGTACAGCTCGAGAAGTTCGCGGTTATGTCTTCTTCTCCATTCACCTTCCTCACAGACAGGACCATATATCCGGCGCAGAATTTTTCTTTCGAAAGAACCTAAAATCAGCTCGGCCATCCTGCTTATGGTCCAGCTTTCGGCTCCCTAAAGCAAGACTGGCAGGACAAGAGTCTTGTAAAGCATAACCTTGGTTCTCCGGGACAGAAGCTTGGACCCTAGCTGTTTTGATAAGCCGAAGTAGCAGCGGTTGCCGAAGGTGATATTGCGCCGGATTTCCACTATGATGACACTCGTAGAGTTTATGTTTGCCGAGGCCATATTCTCCTTCATAACAAGTTATCTTTTTACATAGGCGGGTTGGGCCCTCTTGCCTAGGGTGGTAGCATACATCAGTTCACCTCTCAATGGGGGTTGAGGAGGCTATCCAGAGGGTGTTGCGAGGAGGCTGTATGTCAACTTGACCTGAGCATTAGCAGGAATCGTTGCTCGCGTCTCGACATGTTAAGTGCAATCAGCATGTTGAGTGCAATCACTTATTATACTCGTAAATTATGCTAGAAAAAGCTAATCAAGATGGAAGGTAAAGCAGATTTTACATCGTAGATCAAATTTGTGGATTTAGTTTATTGGTATACGAGTTGAAGTCCGTAATTCACGAAAAAGGGTTTTGAGCTACCGTGAGTCATCAGTGCAACCTTCAGGCGATAGAACATTCATTGGCTTCTTGATCAGGTTATATAGAGCTAAGGTTTCATCAAACTGATTTGAAGCAGTCAAGCAATCATTAAAGAGGCTTTTCTCGAAGAGTCAAGGCTTCTCATTATCTAATGTTAATAGAGTTTTGCAGAGACCGAAACAACTGGTGGTGATGCATCAAAACTTCCTAGCCATGTTCCGTCAATTTGTTTCGAGACACTAAAGCTGTGTGTAGCCTGGCATTCTCATGATGGAATACTACGACAATTCTGGTCATTCTTTCTTGGTTACTTAGTCCAACGGGTCGAGTTGTGCGCAATAGAGGACCGAATTAAGCATTTCGTCGAGTTGTAGCACCTCGTAATGAACTACTTCCCTCCAATCCCACCAAACACTCAGCATCACCTTTTTTGCCCTCTCCAATCTAGGCTTTGAAGTCGTTCAAAGTCGCTTCAAATATTTCAGCACCTACTGTTGGCTCCTATCCGCTTGTGTGTTGTGCCTGCTCCACGAGCTGGAAAATTCGACGACTTTTTCAGTGGCCGACCAGCTGTAAAATACATATTTGACACCGACATTTTTAGCGTTCACTCAGAGCATTTTCACCGTACACGTCACACAATTTTCAGTGGTTTTTGCAGTGTTTCTCTGCATGAAAACGAAGAAAAAACCCATCCACGGATGTTGGGCAAGATCACGACAGCGCCCGAGGAGGGTCGCCGCGAAATAAACATTCGATGGCGTTGGTGTTATCGGGATCCGAACTCGCTCATCGTGCGCCAGAGTCTAACACACTAACCACTGCGCCACGATGCCCCCGAAAAAAAGTCGTTCGCATTAAAAGCGTATGCGGCAATGTAAGTGTTATGCAGATGACCTTTGACGGCGATAAACCCCATGTTTTCTCAAAGGACAACAAAGCGCTGACAGCGCTTTGGTGGTTTTTGACTCAACAGGCTTGCTGTCTCAGATAACTCCCAGGTACTTAGCTTCCTTGAATATCGAGATGGGAATACCTTTTGGCACCAGCTGTGTCATGCCAGTATTTTTTTCCTTCCCGTAAAGAGGACTATATAGGACTTGAGTCTGATAGCCCATTTCTCGTACACCATTAATTGATTACATTTAGCCCCGCCTGTACTTTGAGACAGACGGTCGCTCAACTCGAGTCAATAGAGAGAAAGGCGACATCATCCGCATAGGCCTGGGCATAGATTCCAGAGGCATTGAGAGCTTCGAGCAGAGAGTCGACTACCATGCACCATAACAGCGGAGACAGAACACCACCTTGCAGGCAGCTCCTGCTTACGCCAGATTTGTCACAATGCCCGAGACCTGCATCAACGAACGATGTCCTGTGCACGAGCATTGCTTTGATCCACAAGACCAGTGCTTCATCTACGCCATGTCGTCTAGCAGCGTTACACATGATCTCAGACGGTGGGCTATCACAAGCTCCCTCAATGTCGAGAAAAATGCCGAGCGCATACTTTTTTTTCCTTTGAGTGCGTATTCTATCCTCCCAACTAGGTTTTAAAGCCCAGTTTCGCAAAATTTTCCGCGCTCCGAAGGAAGATGCGTACGAAGGGCAACTTTGCACGTGCGCTCTACTATTGTCTCCATGCTTTTCAGCAAGAAGAATGTTAGACTGGTTGGTCTAAAACTCTTGACGAGTGAGTAGTTGCATTTCCCTATTTTAGGAATAAAGACCACTTCCACCATGCGCCATGGAATAGGTATGTATGTATGTAGGCAAGTGCCAGGCCAGCAGGAGGTAGGAAGCAGCTGCCTTAAACCTTTTTGCAGCACAACAAAGTATATCCCGTCGGTGCCTGGCGAGTTAAAGCCAAAGACTAAGACAAAGAGACGCTCGGGCTAATTCGAATTTGGAGGAAAGGTGGTGACATTTCTCAAGAGCTGTCAACAGCTGATTCTGAATAAAATGTCTGCGGATTGCAGTGATTTGATGTAATAGTGCATAATGCAAGTTTGAGTGCATAATGCGCTCAGATACAAGTAATTCCACTTGGAATGGATTCGTAATTATTTGGAGGACTCTTGACTATCCTGTGAGAGTGTGGCGAAAATCGTTTAAAGCTCGAAGAACTGAGCATACAACTTACATACATAACGTACGTACATATGTCGTCACTTCCATCACGGCCACAAGCAGGAAGATGTGGTCTAATCTCTAACTCTGTCTTAACTTGATCTGCAACAACATTGAGTTATTTTCATCCCATATTCACCCATCCATCTCGTGCATCGAGTGGGAGCTAGAAACTCCCATACATCACGTAGCGCAGAGAAAATGTGAATGGGAAATGAGAACACCCAATAACCAAATTAAGTGGCATGCGTCGCATCAAGCATTAGCTATACTCCATCACGCTCCCGAACCCATCCGTGCCATCCAACGAGATTAAACTAGAAACGACATTACGATAAGCATCTCCGGCATACATCATTCCCGGAGGAAACATCAACAGCGACGACGGTCGGCGTTATGGTACTCTGATCTGATGGTGTCCACCAGTCCCAACACATGTGTGGCATACGGACAATCTCATTTCCATCGTTTGGTTGCTTCGTTTGTTTCGACTTTTCCTCTCTGTGTCATGTTTTACCGAGTTATGTTTTTATCTTGCGGAAGAGTCAGATATGGCATGTGACGAGGCCACCCCAGAGCAGCGCCGGCCGGCATTGGATCAACCAACTCGTTACATTTCAAGATAGATAGAGAAGCTTTCATACGTATGTATGTACTATAGAATGTCGCCTACGAAAGAGCCGCCACCGCTGTTGATCCTTACTGGAGGAGGAGAAGAAGAGGAAGAAGAAAATCAACAACAACAATAACAACATGCTTGATGATGACGATCTTGACGACGATCATGTTGTTTTGTGTGTTGATTCCTCATGCTGATGATGACGCCGGCCGGCTGCTATTAAGGAATCTGTCGCTTTTGCATAAGCCCACATACCTACACTATAGCCCGCCTTCCGCCTCGTCCTCCAGTGAGGGCGAAAAAAGGCAAAAAGATCGCAGAAAAAAAAATAATAAAAAATCAAATTAGTATCTGTACTCGTTGAAGTAGCAACGCGCGGTGGATACGGATACATATGGAGAGGCACGCAGTCGGCTTGCTGTATCGCTGCGCGATATATTTCAGTCATCGTATGTCGTTTTTGGTTTTTTTTCGTAATAAAAAATCCGTGTGTGGTCCTATATTCATTGACTGGGTGGTCGGAGCTCAAATTCTGTGTGGTCCCGTCTTCATTACTCCCCGGATTTAGTGTCCCTCTCAATCTCTCTCGCTCTCTATGTGTGTGTGTGTATCTTTCTGTTGCTGGCCGCTCTCGATTGTGTGCCGCACTGCGGCCGGATTGAGTTTGGGATTGTTGTGCGCGTCGCGCTGTTTGCTGCCGTTTTCTACTCCTGATGCTTTTGGCTACCGCCAGCTGATGCCACACACTCGTTACCTTTTGCCATCATCGTACCACACATCACACATGTCGATGTCGACATTCTTGTCTCGGTCGACATTGTCCTCGTTACATAGCTGAAAGGGGTGGACAGAGACTAGGATGTAGAGTATATGTCGCCGATTTGATTGCTTCGCATGTCAGAGTCAGTCTACCATAAAATTGTGATTTTTGTTAAAAAAAATTTTCCTCGGGTGTCGGCTGTAGCCACTGCCGTGCCGGAGGTAAGGCTTCCGACCTCGATTTGGTAGAATGATTCTGTTTTTTTTTTTTGACATTTGTTTCGACGTTTAGACGTTAATGAGTAGTAGTCACGGTTGTAAGTGTTCGTATTGAAAGGCTAAAGAACAAATTGAAGCTTATTAGTCGGTTGAATTGGACTGACGGTTGCTGTTTGTTGCAATTTTTGTCGCAATTACATAAAAAGAATTGCTCGACGGCAGCAGATGGATTTATAGGTTTTGTGCAGCTACTATGCAAAAGCCGAATAGGTGTGAACGTTGTTCTCCTCGCCTGGATGATGCATTCTCGCATTTTTATGGAAGCAATTTTCGAATAACTTCATCATCCTATCGGTGTGGAACTTCTGTGGTTTGTCAGCGGCTGTTCGGCCAGCTAAACAAAAGGTAGTGGATGCATCAAAACTTCCCCCCAATTTTCGTAAAAGGGAGCGTAGAAGGGAGCGAACAAATAGAGCAAAGAAGTTGATCGCGTTTAACTTGGCAAACGCCAGCTTCGATCTCTGTCCCTGCTCGATCCAAGTTGACACAAAGCCTCCGAGTGGCCTCCCCTGGATAGCTATACCGGCACCCGCCAGGTAGTGAACCAATGTGTGCAGCGACCCGACCCCTTGTTCCTGGGGAAAGAGGAACCTATCCCTCCAGGTTGGGGGTTGCGCTTAGGGCTAACATCCCTATCGCTTTTTTTTTTTTTTTTTTGTTTTTTTAGAGACTCGCGCAGGTTCAAGAGTTTTTATATTCTCTTATGATGTGTTGACACACACAACCTGAACGGAGTGCAGTGATTGGGGTCGTTGATGTTCGTTCACTACTCTCAGGGGTGGTTGTCCTAGGCCTAGATAGGACGAGAGCCGACCAAATTCCGCGTTGGTTATAGTCCGTAGTAATTCGTTCAAGCACTTTAGTATTGCATACGCAGAGGATGAATTTCGGTTGACCATATACTGTGAGTGTTATGCCTGCAGGCAGTACGTCTGGTCACTTTCCATTCACAACTGCGTTGCATACTTTTTATCATCCGTTTAGGAATTACTTTTACTTGGCTATGAAGCGAATTTGAACTATAGACCTTCCGATCGGCGGTCGATGATGTTAACCACTGCACCACGGCCACCCTTTAAACAAAAATTTCGTTCAGAGACAACCAATAGCCTCGGATACGGACGGTTTATATGTTGACGACCCCCACAAACGTCAAAAAGGAAACGAATTTCGGTTCTGCACCTGGAACGTTAGGTCCCTCAAGAGACCAGGTGCAGCCGAACAACTGGTCAACTCTTTGGACTGCTACAAGGCAGACATTACCGCGCTCCAAGAAGTGCGATGGGATGGGCCAGGCAAAAAGCGGATGAAAAACTGTGATATATACTACGGAAACTGCTACAGAGAAAATAAACAACGCTTATTCGGATGCGGATTTGTTGTTCGAGGCAGACTCAGGAAAAAAGTCTTAAGCTTCCAGTATGTAAGCGAACGCCTCATAACTATCCGCATCAAGGCCAATCTCGACAATATAAACTTACTATGTGTCCACGCCCCCATAGAGGAGAAAGATGGCCGACATAAAGACGACTTCTATGATCTCCTAGGCAGAACGTATGCGCAATGTCCCAGCTATGACACCAAAATCGTTCTAGGAGATTTCAATGCGAAGCTGGGTAAGGAAGCTATCTTTGAACGGGTCATTGGAAAACACAGCCTACACATCACCACGTCAGAAAACGGACTAAGGCTAGTGGACTTTGTGGCGGGACATAACCTGGTAGTAGCAAGTACCTACACGATTCCCACACCTCAACATCCATAAGGGGACCTGGCGGTCTTTCGATCAATCGACAACCAACCAAATTGATCATATTGCGATCGACGGCAGACAATCCTCCAGCATCCTAGATGTCCGAACCTTTCGAGGAGCCAACATCGACTCGGATCATTACCTTGTTGCAGCCAAGGTACGGATGCGAATTTCTCGGAACCAACGGAGTCGAGTAAGAACACCAAAATTTAACGTTGGAAAGCTGCAATCGCAGGAGACCGCCAGAACCTTCGCCGATCAAGTCTCCCTCAAGCTCTCTTAGGCCCCGATGCAACCTGCAGAAACCATAAAACAGCAATGGAGTCGTTGTCAGAAAGCCATTAGAGAGGCCGCCTCAGATATACTCGGTTTCGAGCCACCACCGTCGAGAAACCCCTGGTTTGATGATGAGTGCAGACAGGCCCATGTAGAGAAACAGAATGCATACATGGCCACATTGCATCGACGAGAGCTGCCCGCGAGCTCTATGAACAGAAAAGGAGGGAGGAGCATGCGCTTCTGAGAAGGAAAAAGAAGGAGCACGAGAAGCGCGAGATCGAGGAGATGGAGAGATGTTACGGCAGGAACGACGTTCGAAAAGTAAAACGAACATGCCAAGGCTATAAAGCCAGAGCAGAAGCCTGCAGGGATGAGCACAGGCACCTAGTAGTGGAGTAACAGTCGATGCTGAGATTGTGGAAGGACCACTTCTGCAGACTGTATAACGGCGATGATAGTCAAAATGCCACCGTCAGGCAGAGCGAACCTTTCACAATGGACGAAGACGAAGGAGAATCCCGTCCACCCGACCTAGACGACTCCCCGCGGAGCTGTTTAGGAACATGCACCAACTCATCTGCAAGATATGGTCGGAAGAACGCATGCCCAATGAATGGAATCTCAGTATCGTTTGCCCGGTCCATAAGAAAGGAGACCCGTATGACTGCGCCAATTACGGGATAAGCCTCCTGAACATCGCGTACAAGATCCTCTCTGCCGTACTGATAGGTTCCTACCAGTGTGGTTTCTGGCCAGGAAAATCCACGATAGACCAAATATTTACACTATGGCAGATCTTGGAGAAGACCCATGAATTCCAGGTCGACACGCACCATCTTTTCGTCGACTTTAAAGCCGCGTATGACAGTGTTTATAGAGACGAGCTATACAAAGCCATGTCATGTTTTAACATTCCTGCCAAACTCGTCAGACTATGCTGGATGACTATGGAGAACTCTCGCTGCTCCATTAAGATCGGAGGTGAACTAACCGACCCCTTTGATGTTATAAAGGTTTTAGACAGGGTGAAGCACTGTCATGTGATTTCTTCAACATTATTCTTGAAAAGATCGTGCGGGACTCTGCGGCCAATACAAGAGGTACGATCTACTTCAAGTCCACACAATTGCTTGCCTACGCAGATGACATTGACGTTATTGGACGAACAAAGCGAGACGTCAATGAGGCGTTCACAAGCATTGAAGCAGAAGCGGCGAAAGTGGGTCTAAGGGTAAATGGGGACAAGACCAAATATATGCTGTCATCCAAGAAAGACGCACAACACCGACGTCTTGGTCAGAACGTCACCTTCGGCAGCTATATTTTTGAAGTAGTCAAGGACTTCGTCTACCTTGGCTCGATAGTGACAAGCAGCAACGACACCAGCGCTGAGACAAAACGCAGAATAACTCTTGCCAATCGCTGCTTCTTCGGGCTCAAGAGGCAATTGAGTAGTAGAGCCCTCTCTCGAAAAACTAAGGTTTCCCGCTACAAAACCTTAATCATCCCGGTCCTCCTCTACGGCGCTGAGGCTTGGACGTTATCAAAAGCGGATGAAGAGGCTCTTGGACGTTTCGAGAGGAAAATTCTGCGTGCAATCTTTGGTCCCGTTTGTGTAAACGGACAATGGAGGAGAAGATTCAACCAAGAACTGTACGGGCTGTACAGCGACATCGGCCTGGTTAGACGTCTTCGGATCCAACGTCTAAATGGCTAGGCCATGTTGAGCGAATGGACATCAACGCTCCGGCCCGAAGAGTCTTCGACTCCAACCCCGAGGGACGACGCAGCAGAGGACGACCGCATTTAAAGTGGCGCGCACAGGTGGAAGGGGACCTCAACCAACTGGGCGTGCGGCAATGGAAGCGGCTGGCCGAAGATCGGGCCGGCTGGAGAGGCTTGTTGGTTGAGGCCCTGGTTCACCCCGAACTGTAGCGCCATCAATGTAAAGTAAGTAAGTAAGCAAACAAGAGCTCGATGGGCTGGAAATAGCTTCCTTCCATACAAATCTGCAGGCCCGGATGGAATCTACCCGGTAGAGACACAACGTATTTATGACATCTTGAACCGTGACTTTTGGTACTATTCTCTTCCAGCTTAGACTGGGGTTACATGCCACTATCCTGGAGAGAGGTAAAGACAACATTCATATCAAAAGTAACTGCCACACAACTGCTTAAGACTACAAACCCACCAGTCTGTCTTCCTTTCTTCTTAAGACACTGGAAGAGCCCTCACATTTTCCAACAAAGAATTCACAATCGACGAGAATGGGATGGGAATAAATTCCCAAGCAAAAGCACTGGACAGGCAATGGTATAGTGCCGGTGTCTATGCACTAACCCTAAAAATCTGCCATTTAGATTTCCTTTAGATTACTGAATCACTGAAGTGTATTCCAAGCTGAATGACGGCATTTCGTGAGTCCGCCGACTGGCTGTCTTTGAGATCGATGGACTACAGTGCCAAGCGGCAAAAAAAATCACCAGAATCACTAAAAATGGTCAGCCACTGCCGCAAATCTCTAAATGATGTAACGTGCAGCTGTGCTGTTACTTTGACCTGGGTACCTGGGCATAGTGATATACGAGGTAACTCTGAAGCAGGCGAACTAGTCAAAATGGTCACCACACTGGAGATCAGCAAACTTCTTCTTCTTTTGGTGGAGTTACAGCCCACGATGGACCAGAGCCAAGCTTCCCTTCAATCACCTATGTTGTGTGTGATTCATTTTTCACACAGGTGAAAGGGACTTACAGTTTAATGCCGGTTCCGAACGGCGTGAGTCGAGAAGCTTTTTCAAGACAAGTTATACTACGGGAGGTTTTGCCAGTACCCCGCCGAGGAGGAACGCCGCGAAGTAAATAATCGATGGCGTTGGTGTTATCGGGATCCGAACTCGCTCATCGTGCGTCAGAGTCCAACACACTAATTTCTGCGCCACGGCGCCCTCGTATTTCCTGGACCGCAGTAATATCCGCCTAGTACTGCGTGAGGATTCTTTCTAGTTTATGAGCAGCTCCGGAAGTGTACAGGGTTCTGACATTCCAGGAGCATACTCGCAAATCATGTTTTTCGTGCGTTGTCGTCGTCGAATATCCGTCCGTATATCCGAGGCATCTTGCTCATTCATAACTTTTAGGTTTTTTACGTGGGCGGATTGTTAGCCCGCCGCACAACCGCCATTCTGGTCGGGGTTTTATCGCTGCATACGTTTGTTCACCTCCCAACGGTTGTTGAAGAGACTATCCAGAGAGCGCCGCGAGGACCCCGTATGTCAACTTGACCCGGCCATTTAAACAGGAATCGTTGCTGGCATCTCGCTAGGTTGAGAGCGATCAATAACTTTACCCTGTATGTCCGAGCCCATGCCCTCTACGAAATAAATCTGGCCTAAGCTAAACATAGGACGAACTAGGGACCTAGTGGCAACCAAAAGGGCGACGTTAAGCACTCTAGTGGGTGTCATTACAGGTCACTGCATCATTGGAAAACACGCCGCCAGACTAGGGCTACCCTCCAATGACTTCTGCCGCGGCTGCATGGATGAGGAGGAAGAGGAATCGATACATCACCTCCTCTGCTCATGCCCTTCTTTTGCTAATCGCAGGAGGATCTACCTCGGCGCGTCCTTCTATGAAAACTTAAGTGAGCTAGTAGACCAACAAATAGCTCAACTCCATCGCTTCATTAGAATCACCGGTTGGCTCTCAGGTTGCGGACCAGGGTAATATGATCTATGTGGTATCGCTATGGGCCCCTCGACCTACGAGTGGTACATGCCAACCACTTTTACCTAACCTAACCTTGTGCAGTATTCTCCTCAGGCTCGGGCGTGAACTGTTGAGCTGCTGAGATCGATGGCGGGTTGATGTTCGTGAATTGAGTCTCACACCCTCGGGCGCAGCAGCCACATTCTCATCTGTGCGCACCGTACAACGACAGGGACCATGAGTTTTATTTACTATCATTACCAGTCTCACGAACTTTTTGCACAAACTTCGGCCAAAACTTCTTTTCAAAAAACGTACTGTTTGGACTACACAGCACTCACTTTGGAAATAAGTTTTCAATATTTCCCAACGTTGTTCAAGCGTAAAGCGACTCATTTCGTTCCGTGGAGGTATGATACTGACTTTCTGTCAAGATTTCGACCGGGAAACAGCTGCCAGTTTCAAATTAACCTATCAATTCAAGAAAAACCACTAGATGGCACGGGGTAGGCAACAATACCGTTATATACACGATCAGTATGTTTATTAATTATTTTTAAAGAATTTTTAACAAATTTCTTTCCCACACTTTCAGTGCATACTGTAACACTTTCCCGTCATTCCAACGAAATGTCTACCATTCCAGCTCGCGCCGGTTCCTCCTCGCACACCAACAACACCACTGACAGTTGACATATCCTTTCAACTGTCATTTGAAAATCGTGTGGATGTGGATTTTTCCGTCTAGCTACGCTGCCCCACATTTAAAATTCAACAATTATCGCAATCAAATTGAATAGATTCATCAATATCATTTGTGTGAGAAAATGCCGCCCAAAAAATCATCAGCTGCCCCGAGTAAAAAAACCGAACAAAAGAAAAAGGAAAAAGTTATCGAAGTAAGTCGTCTATGTGGTTCACGGTCGAAGTAAATATTTCGCTTTGCATACATTCCCGCATTAACCAGGATCGAATTGCATTCTTGTTGTTTTCAAGGACAAAACATTCGGATTGAAGAACAAGAAAGGTGGCAAACAGCAAAAGTTCATACAACAAGTGCAGAAGCAAGTGCACGCGGGCGGTCATCATCCGCGAACTGATGCCGAAAAGAAGAAGGAGGAAAAAGAGAAGAAACTGCAGGAGCAGAAGGAGTTAGCGGCATTGTTCAAGCCGGTACAAGCGCAGAAAATCGAAAAGGGAACCGATCCGAAATCGGTCGTCTGTGCGTTCTTCAAGCAAGGCAACTGCGGCAAGGGTGATAAGTGTAAATTCTCGCATGACTTGTCCATTGAAAATAAGGTAAGACCGCGTGAATTGATGGCACGAGGGATTGAATGAATGAATTGCAATTGTTTGCAGGCGGAGAAACGTTCGATTTATGTTGATATGCGGGACGACGAGGAGGATAATATGCAAAATTGGGACGAGGATAAGCTCAAACAGGTCGTCGATCAGAAGCATTCGAATGAGAAACGTCGCCCTACCACTGACATTGTAAGTTTTACTTATAAAATGCCAAGAAGAACTTGTAATATGAATCCATTGTTTCAATAGATTTGCAAGTACTTCCTGGAGGCGTTGGAAAAGTCCAAATACGGTTGGTTCTGGGAGTGTCCGAACGGTGAAAAGTGCATTTATCGTCATGCCCTCCCACAGGGTTACGTGCTGAAGAAGGACAAGAAAAAGGAGGAGAAACCCACTGAGATATCCCTAGTCGATTTGATTGAGCGCGAACGAGCCGCCCTCGGATCGAATCTGGTACGTATACAGCTCTACTCAAGGGCCGATCCAATTGTGACGAACTTCCCTTCTAGACCAGTGTCACTTTGGAAACGTTTCTCGCTTGGAAAAAGCGGAAAATCCAAGAGAAAAAAGACAAACGCTCGGCCGAGGAGGAGAAGAAAAAGAACGACTACAGCAAAGGCAAACAATTCGGCATTTCGGGCAGAGAAATGTTCAGCTTCAATCCGGATCTGGTCGACGATGGTCCCATGGAAGACGGCGATGCTGCATTCGATAATTACGCACGTTCCGACGACGAAGACAATGCCATCGAATACAAAGAACTCGATTTGGCGTCCCTATCTCTGGCCGCTCAAGAGGTTGATGGAACGGGCACTGTTGCTTCGACGACACGATTAAAAGAGCAAAAACTAGCCGCTGATGCCGAAACCGCAGCCGAAGAGAATGATACGGCTGCACCTGCTGATGATGCGGCACCGATCAACGAAAATCTATTCCTCGACAATGACTGCCTTGGCGGCTTAGAGGACGAACTGAATGACCTGGACATGGATGACGAGGAAGGTGACGAGGACGATGACTAACTAGAGCAACTCACTCAATGCACACTGGTCGACAGAAACTGAAAAAAACGCAATTCGTTCTGATTGTCATCGGTAGCCGTAGCTACGATTGTTTTTATTTCGTAAAATTACAGGAAAAAAATGGAAAAACAGAAATCAAATAGATTAACACGCTTTTTGCTATCCTCTTCTCCTTGGTTGCCTACCAGAAGTTGGGCGGCAGCATGCCCACGGGTCGTGGCATTTGTCCTTCTTTGAGAATCTTTCCGAGCAGGATCTCGAGACGAGCTTTGGGGCCGCCCTCATCGACGGCCGACAGTTTGGGGAAGTACTGCTGCTGGATGACGAACAGTAACTTGGAGAACTGTTTGCCGTATTTTGCGAGTAGATCGGCGCCGGCGTTCTGTATGAATTCCCACATGAGAGTCGCACAGATGTCTGGCAGTGGGTGGAGTGAAATGAAGTTACTGAACCATATCCAGGCGTTCTCGATGCCGTACGGATGCTGTGGTCCATCGGCACGACGACCCGCGGTCACCATGACAGCGGAGTACAGTCTGGCTACGCCGGATTGCCGTTTCAGGTACATGTCTTGATTTTCTAGGACACCATCGTTGATGCGGTACCCCAATATCTTTGAGTAGTCCTCGACCGATTGATTGCGTTTTTGTGGGATAAAGTACGGCACTAAGAACGGCGATTCCTTGAACGTATAGGCGAGGAACATCTGTCCAAACTCTGGTATCAGCTTCCACAGGGAGACAATGACACTGGCGACGGGAAACGCTGCTTGTGGGTTACTGGAAATCGCCGTGTCTCCTTGGCTAACAAACTTTTTCGCCATCAACAGGATGCAATAGTCCCGTCCGAGGGGATGATCATTTACTGTAATCTGTCCATCGCTGGTCTTTATCGGGCTCCCCGAAATGAACGTGTAAAGTTTCTCGAATTTGTCCTGTAGGTGCTGTGCACTGACGGCTGAAATGGCATTCACCGGGATATTGATGGCCTTCTGGCAGGCGAAGCGATATTTTTTCATATTCTCATCCGACTGGAGTGGCTTGACGCGCTCCAATTTCTCGGCGTAGAACTTGTTGATTTGCGTATAGAATTCGAAGCGTTCTTTGCTGACAAACTGAATTGGAAGATCAAAGGTTTGGCTTGTCGGCTTGGTGGTAGCAGACACGTCGAGGACGTCTTTGCCCGTAGCCTGTTGCTCTTGAGATTGATGTTGCGCCAGGGACGCTAGTGCAGCAGCTGCAGCTTCTTCCTTATGTTGCTGTTCCTGCTGTTGCTGTTGAAGCGCTTGAGCCAGTTGCTTTTTTTTCTCTTGCTCTTGCTGCTCTTGTTTTAGCTGCAATTGTCCCCGTGCTTCTTGTGCAATGGTCTCTTCTAACTCCCCTATGGATTTGCATAGATTCTCGGCGATTTTCAACTCCGCCGTCCCTGCCTCTTGGCTGCGGATCTTGCCGATCAATTGATCGAAGGTCTGGACGAATGATCTCAGCTTCTGATTGTACACTTCGGCTGTCGTTAGGGTCTGCTTATCGATGGACATTAGAAGTTTGGCAACTTTCTCATATCGCGAGCGGAATTTTTTTTGATACTGTACTATCGCTTGCACTGTTATCACTTGCAGGGTGTGTTGGCTTTGCTGGCGCAATGCGTTGATTTCACGTTCTTCTTCGAGCATCTGCTGTTGTGTTTGACGCTTGGCTTCATCGATAATCTGTTTTTCGCGTTGCACTCGTTCTTGGCGGCGTTTATCGTTTTCGGCTTGGAACTTTTCACGCGCTTGAGTGAGTTGGTGTTCGTTCGATTGCGCTTGGTTGTAGAGATCTTCGATTTCCTTGCGAATGGATCGACGACGGCTTTTCTCGGCTTCGCGGAGGATGATTGTCGCGTTGATTGTTTCGAAGTCCAAGTTCTGTGATCAAATAGTACATGGTGAGCAAGTCATTTATGAGATTTAGTCAAAGATCTTACCTCAAAGCTTGCATCGGCACGAGGTGATGGGCCATTTGGGGTTTTGGGACTCCTGCTATGTACCGGACTCCTTTCCGCCGATTGTTTCAAATCCTGCGAACAATGGTCCCTATCCTCAGGAGTCACTAAACAGTAAGACTCCCTGTCGGGACCGATCGTCCTCTCCGTAACGTACGGCGATATCTCGGCGGCGTGTTGCAAAACTTTAAGGCGCATTGTTGAAACTTCGTTTACTACCCCTTCCACTTTCGAGCGCTGTTTTAAAACGAATTAATTATTTTCCGCGATGTATTTATAAACGATTTACTCACAGTCACAGTTGTGTTCATTGCAAATACCTAAAACAGAGCGAATCGCAGGTAAAAGCGAAATTTGACGCGAGAAACGAACGATTTGTTTTGGTAACGGATGACAGCCAATGACAGCCCACTACCGGTAGTGAAGGTGTCAGTGGTGGTTTGTGCCGATTGTGAATACGTTTCGCGGTCTAAAGGTGCAACCACATTTCTGTCGGAGAAAATAAATAAATTTTAAAGGAAAAGATATTAAGAGGAAAAGTCATATCGTCGCTCTAAGCCTAATAATCGCAAATTAAGGCGTAAAGCTATAAACATTTTCTTTCATTTTGTGGAAGCATTTTTTTTTGTGTAACGAAAAAACTGTCACCAAGCAGTCTCTTGAGTACCGTCGACGAATGACAGGCAGGTGCTTATGTCTCACCAGAGTATGCACTAACACCCGGCGAAGGCGTAAGTTGAGAGCACTTATCGAGATTAAATCTTGCTTAATCTCGTCTTTTTGATGATCGTACTAAATACGTTATAGTAAAGCCGAAAACCTAGAAAACGGCGGAACAAAATGTTGGAGTTAACCAGGCAGGAGCTCGGGCGCCTGCCTGGTTGACCTGGGAAAGCCCTTCGATGCGGTATTATTAGAGGGCCTTTACTACAAACTTCTATCTATGACATGTCAATTGTTAACGTGACTTACTCAAACGTTCTTGGAACAGGTCCAACCTTTGTTGTCATTATAACTCTTACAGAATTTAGATCAGTTATCCTTTTCCGCTAAACGTCAGCCAGGTCGTTAAGGAAGAAGTATCGTTTCCTACTATGACAGAGGGCCGGACAGGCGCAGAGCAGGTGTTGAATGGACTCAACATCCTCTTCATCTTCACAGCTCCTGCAGAAGTCATACGAAACTTGCCCAAGTCTTGGTGCATGACTGCCAATAAGATAGTGACCAGTGATAACACCAACGTTTAAGGGGAAATTAGTTCCGTGGTTCGCTGTCGGTCAATTTGTGGCCACGTTTACTTGGTGGTTAGGCAGGTATGCCCTTGGGTCCATCTCAGCCATGACTTGATTCATTAGTTCTAGTTTAATGGCTGCTAGTGGTGTACCAGTGTATGCCATGTTAGTTCCTTGCGTCGTTCCTTATTTGACGAGCATATCAGCTCTCTCATTGAAATGTTGCTGGGTCCTGGTACCCATGAGAGGCGAAAGTTAAACTGGTTAACCATCTCGTTAAGAGATAGGCGGCAGTCGAAGCTTGCCTTGGACGTGTAAGCGTAAGACTTCAGCGATTTCAGGGCGGCTTGGCTGTCATTGAGAATCTGAATATCTGACAGATATCAAGTTCCACCTTAGCTAAGACAGGACTTCCTTTACTGCTAGCAACTCAGTCTGGAAGACCTTGCAATGGTCTGCTAGTTTAAAGACCTGATTTAGTTATAGTTGCTTGCAAAAGACTTCGCTACCCTCCCCGTCCTTGGTTTTTGACCCATCTATGTAAAAGTCCATGTAGCCCCTGCGGGATCGCGCTTGTCGGGACCATTTTCGTCTTTCTCCTGTGGCCCTAAGACCTGCTAGACAGAATTTAAGGCCTCTCGATAAGACTGATAGGAGGCCCCAGCTTAAATGAACATCGCAGGGATTTCTCTCTCTTGTTTTATCGATACCTTCGTAGAAAATGCTCTCAAGAAATAGCTAGTTGCATTCCGCACTTTTAACAATTTGCCGGCCTTTCTAGGAATGCTCACCAATATACTCTGAGGCCCACTTTCAGACGTATCATCAAATATAAGGAATATGGAGCTCCTTGTCGAAGTCGGTCTTCCCTTTTTAGTACAAGAAACTAGTATTTAAGATCAATGTCCATCGTTATCTCTTCTCTTCTTCTTACTCCTTACCCTCGGCATGCACCCGTGTCGTCCACATAATAAAGTGGTAAGCCTCGACTTCGCACATGGCCTTAATCGGGTTCATGATCGCCAATGGATGTCCCGTCTGGTTCAATGTGAGAGCAAGCTTAGTGAACAGAAACCAAAATTCTGGCACAACACCAGAATCCAAAGACCCAAAATTCTATCCCAAAGAGTTCCTTTCCGATCCCACTGATTAGAGGCCACGTTGTGGTCAATCGTGTGGATTGGTATCATCGCGAATCCTTACAACATATTCGTTCATCAAAAAATGGGGCATGCCACTGAAGATGAACTTATTCTGCTAAAATCGGAGTTCTCCTCCAACTGCGCCGGAACTCAATAGGAAATCACACGGTACTGGCTATGACCGTTTTCTTTGAGCACCTGAGTCAATCGGATCTTTTACAGTACGTACGTAGATCCAAATTTGAATACAAAAATTCGCTATGTTGATGTCTACAAAAGGCCGAGTTCTTGTCCGGGGCGTGGAGTTGACATTCTCGAACAGCGCCAATGCTTGCGTGTTGTTCACTGAACTGAAAAACTCTGTGACACCCATTCGTTAGCCAGAAGACTAGGCAGGACGATATGTAAGTTCTAAGATGAGCGTGACGCGTGCGTCGTTGATACCATAGATAAATTAACGAGATGGAAAACTTTCGTACGTCTGCCCTGTGATCCCCGCAAGGGTTGGTTGTTGTATTTGTAATTAAAGCGGCCTCTAGACGCCTAATAATATTGTGCATTATTTGATATTGCACAATATTATTGTTCGTCTGTAGATAATATTGCAAGATTGTGCCATATATTGCGGAAAATCAAAACGCTTTTGACTTTTATTACAAATATGAGCGGTCAACTAAATTATTGGGAAAAATATTGAACCGTCTGGGGCAGCAAGCCAATAAAATTGTGCAATATTTTGCACAATAATATTGAGCGTCTAGAGGCCGCTTTAAAAACGACGCTTTTGACTTAGAGTCAAGACGTCGGAACAAGGCAGAATGACATAGTCAAGACGCCGTCAAATCGAAACGAGTTTGTAGGGGCTAGTTGTCAAAATGCCTGTCAAAGCCATCGAGATTGCCATCTCGTTAATTTATCTATGGTTGATACTTCAAGGCAGTCGGTTCGATAAGAAAATTGTATCTTTTGCACGATGAACGACGCTGCAACTTACCATGGTGATTTTCTGAATTTGTCTCTAGTGTCTGAAGAACAAAAAATAGGAAACACGGTCTCCATAAATGTCAGAAATAGACCCATTCCTATTAGAGGCGCCCGAATTTAGAACCTTCCATCAAGTCAATTCTTATTGACTCTACTACATTCTAATTTCTGTGACATCACTGTCTACTACATTTTGCAAATTCTACCAATTCCCAAATCTGTCACCTTCCTATCTGTCACTTGCCAAAAAAAAAAAAAAAAAAACAATTCGACTGCCAGTGAGGATCGCAAATAATTCCGGAAAATGCCCGATCAAAGCGCCGCCGAAAAGGAACTTTTGCAGAGAAAGCACCAGCGGGCTGTAAAGCTGCGCGAGGAGTTCATCAAACAACTCACAAACCCACATCGTCAGGCAACTGGCGAGGGCGGCACTGTGGTAAGTGTAGCACGGATTGCCTGTTATGTCATCGCAATACCAAACTTCTCATTCGTCACTTTTCTTATTCCATTGGACAGTTCGATGCAGGAATGCAGCGTTTCCAGGCCATGCGTGTGAACTATTATGACAACTTCCGACCGACCGGCCGAACGCTCGGCATCGGCTTAGCGACCGTTGTCATCCCGATTGTGGCTTATGCATTTGCCCTGAAAGCTGAACGAGATTCGAGGGAACACAAGTACCGCACTGGACAGGTTGCCTACAAGGACCGTAGATTTAAATTCATTTAAATGCGACGCAACTCGGCCTTTATTTCTGTTCGGGAATATGATTATGAATAAAGCTAGAACGTAAACAGTCAGCGTTGTGGTTTGTTTATTTGTCTTCGAGTTGCTTATCGCGGGCTATGACGTGATCCTCGAACTTTACCATATACGTGGTGCCCTTGTGCCAGTGGGCGGTTACTTTGCATGGCTGAAAAGACGATTTGTTCGATTATTCTCGTTTGCATATGCATAGTAGATAGCTTACGAATCCAGAGTGCGTGAGGACGGTCTCGACGATGCCTGCCGTAAAGTTGGCACAGTTCAGTGATCCCTTGTCTTTCGGCACGCTGATAAACGTATTCACTAACGACTCCTTTTCGATGATGTAGTACGTCCGTTCGTCGTCGTTTGCATGCTCCAGCTTCTCGGCCTCCTTTCCAAATAGGTTCTATGTACAAGGAAGGACGTTAGCTATATGGTTAGTCTAAGGAATGTTTCGAATCACCTTCCAAAGGGTGGTTTTAACGAAGAGAAGCATCTGCGTTAGACGTGTTTCTCGCTTACAGCCCCTGTCTCGATAGAAGTAGATATCGATCACTCTAGCTCCCACATCCTGACCCAGTTCGTGGAGCCTGAAAAACAGTTCATTCCATAAAATTATACATTTTCCATTTATTGGACAACTCCTTACCTTGTTTGCAATTCGGGGACTGTGTAAACACGACTCTGGCTGTATTGCACTATTTCACTGAACAGCAATGCGAATATGCTCTGTGAGACTTCAGTTTTACCTTTGGACAACGGGCGATCGAGGATATTGGTTCTGGGACGCATTGACGACATTTTTAACGCTTCGAGCTTTTCCATTGCAAACCGGAGTTACATACACTACTTGGGAGAGAGAAAAAAAAACCAGGAAATCACGAAAAGTGCTGGTAAACAACGAAGCAATTGCAAGTGTCTACTGTCACTCGTTTGACATTTCTATTTTAATCAGTTTAGGGGGCAGTTTGGGAGCCTTGAGTTGCTGAAGTACAGAAAACACTCAACAATCATCAGATGTCAACGTGGCCCATTAGCTCAGTTGGTTAGAGCGTCGTGCTAATAACGCGAAGGTCGTGGGTTCGATCCCCCCATGGGCCAATATTAACTTTTTTTTTTTTTTCTTTACCTTTTGTATTGTGTGTTTCCAAGAAGGATGTACATATATGGTATCGGCCTATGCACCTGAAGCCTCGGCCCAATATCGTCATGGCAGAGCTGGAAATGCCCTTTCGATCTCTGCGCTTGAATTCGGCAGAAAACTTTTATGTTTTGGACGGGGATTTGAATGCCAAATATTCATTCCTAGAAGCCGCTCCTATCTGGATCTTATGCTGCTTGACTCACGACTGCAACTGGCTGATACAAAGGAACGGTTTACGTACCATTGAATACGAGAGTGCCCATTACGGACTTGGCGCCATACAGAGTATGGCAGAGTTTTTCCAAACGCACCCCTACGATTATAGTGGGGCACGTTGGGCACGCTTTGCCAATTGCCTGACGAGAGCACTCACTTCGAGCACCTCCGTCCCACCAAAAATAACCTTTCAAACGACGGAATTGACAGGAATCTTAAACTGGGTGGACACACGGGGCTGGGTATCCGCTCCTATGCCAAAAACTTGGTTAGCGCGATGCCTTGGCTTCGATGCACTGTGACGGCATATGCGAGCAACAACGGGATTTGCTTGCGTGTGCACGACAGACCATTGTGCATGAACGACGCAACTTGCAGTACGATGGGAACGCAGCCATTCGCGCAGGTTGGCCCTGTATATGTCGGGAACTTTACCAGAACGCACTATGGCAGACGGGAGTAGTAGATGTCGTCGTCGCTAGGTTCGTAAATTATGTCCACTACTTCTGCCGTACCGTTACACAAGCCTTTGTCGGTCCACAAATTCAATCGAAGCACCACGACGGATCCTTTAACGAGCCGTAGTTCAGCAGAAAACGATGCTGCGTCGTCGCCTGCTGTGCATCCCACGGCGCTGTTGTGTTTAGCTCGGATCAATGCCACTGGCTGGTGCAAAGCCGCCAGACGCACGTAATTAAACGATCTGACCTCCGCTTTGTTGGCCATTAGGCGAACGGCAGATTCAATGCCCGGAATATTGAAGGCTTGGGTCACACGTTGCTGGAATAAGCTGACGTCTTCATTTGTAGATTCGGCGCGAGAGAGTCGCTCTAGGGCATTGCGAAAACCTTATTGCTCGTCTCCGGTCTGACGCATGATTTCGCGGAGTGTGAAGCAAGTGTCTATCTGGGTGTAGACGAACTTGGCGGCAAAAGCTTCTGAGTTGTCGGGATGCGCGTTGGCGTAGAGTGCTGTGTCCATCACGGGGTCGAGCTGAGAAAAGTCACCGCAGAAGTATACAATGAGGCCACCGAACGCTTCCTCTGTGTTGGACTTCGCTTGACGCAGACGTTGGTCGATCGCGTGCATAATGCTAAGTCCTACCACTGATATTTCATCAATGATAACGAAACGCACGTTTTGACACTTCGTTTGCATTTTGCGTTCCGCTTCATTTGCAAGTTGTAACGCAGAGTGAATCGTCGAACCATGGATATTGTTGGCAGCGCAACCGGTTGGTGCAATGAGCAATACAGAGTCGTTTCTGTGTGCAAGTCGAATTCTTTTGACCATTTCCGCGATAAGGTAAGACTTGCCTGTTCCAGCCTTGCCCAACACAAATGTGAGTTTCGAGCCAGTTCGCCCATCCAATTGGCGGAGCAAAAACTCATCGCTTGTTGCTGCTCGGAGTTTAGCGGCAATTGTGGTGAGCTGTCTGTGCTTTGGACTGAAACACTGTTTTTCTTTGCGTCGTCGATAAATTTGGCGTCACGGTAACGCCAAGTCCGTGTCACGCATGCCCAAAGGCGTACCTGCCGGCAGCGCGCCAGGAACGACAGCGGCAACTTGCATCCAGTCACGTAGATCAACTGCTGGGGGCTGATGCACTTTTTCAGACTCCGCGTCTTCCATGTTGAGTCGCCACACATTTTCAAGTGCTCCGGCTTCTACACGAGCCAGAAATGCATCGAGCCAAGTCTGATCTACCGATTTCAGTTCGTCGTACGTATGCCATGGGACACGTAGAAGCAGCTGCTGCTTCGCGAACAGCTCGTCGTTGGCACCACCCAGTGCGATGTTTGGGTACATCTTCAAGATTTTTTCTCGAAGGCAGTTTGCAGCGCCGCCGTTAGCTCGTTTGCTGTGCTTACGCAAATATTCGTGCATCACCACAACCGACTCGTGAATTTGATCTCGTGTAGTGTAGAAGTCTATCAGGTTCGAGCCACCTGCCTCCTCGCCTGATCACTAGCGTAACAAAACTTCTAGATGCTGAGAAGAGGCCCAAACCAAGAGCCAGGTGCATGGTTCGGATATTAGTTTGTTCATCATCTTCGTGTATGCAGTCGACGCGTTTGCATTATTGAGAGCGTTGTACGGGCTGTACAGCGACATCGGCCTAGTTAGACGTCTTCGGATCCAACGACTAAGATGGCTGGGCCATGTAGAGCGAATGGACATCAACGCTCCGGCCCGAAGAGTCTTCGACTCCAACCCCGAGGGACGACGCAACAGAGGACGACCGTATTTAAGGTGGCGCGCACAGGTGGAAAGGGACCTCAACCGGCTGGAGAGGAGGTTAGAGTGTTGGACTCTGACGCACGATGAGCGAGTTGGGATCCTGATATCACCAACGCCATTGAATGTTTATTTCGCGGCGTTCCTCCTCGGCGGGGTGCTGGCAAAACACCCCGTAGTATTCTTGCCTTGAAAATGCTTCTCGACTCCCACCGTTCGGAATCGGCATTAAACTGCAGGTCCCTTCCACCTATGTGAAAAATAAATCACACAACATGGGTGATTGAGAGAAGCTTGGCTCTGCGGGTGACAGGATTGCCTTTGCAATTTCGAAGAGCCCGGGTTGCTTTCTTAAAGCCCCCTACAAGGCTTTCAGCTTTCTTATAAAAGCCCTAATTTTATGTTTGTCCCTAGACCCCTTGATATCCTGGAGCTGGGAGGCTGCGAATACTCTTTTCTTTAGTCGGAGCAGTTTTTTCTCCTCCCTTCTTCTGGCTCGGTACTCCTCTCGCGCTGCCCTGGTTTTTCGCTGCAGCGTCTTTTAGTACGCCTCGTCGGTTGCTGCCTTTTTCTGCTCGCATTCGCCATCATACCACGGGTTTCTTGTCGGGGGTGGTAGGTAACCTAAGGTGCTCTCGGCTACTTCCTGAATGGCTGAGCGGCAATGCAACCACATACTGTTGACATTTGTGCTCGACGAAGGCATAATTGCTCCCTGTAGACTTTGGTAACCTCCGTTGTGCTCACGCGTCCGATGTCGAACCTCCTCATGGTGGGCTGGCGCAGCTTTCTGACATTGGAAAGTCGAGCACTGAATCTTGCTACTAAGAGTAAATGGTCAGAGTCGACGTTTGCATGTCTTCCACTTACTCGGAAAGAGCCCAGAGGAGTAGGAAAGGTGAAAAAGCTTACGCAGTGGTCTTGCCAGCGTAGAAGAACACCTCTTCAGAACTATTGGAGCAATACCATCGGATTTGTATATGTCGAGGTCCTTAAGAACCCTTACGACTGTACGAGTGCGGAATTGGATAAGTCCCATGGTGAAATTGAGGCACTCTAGTACAGGCGGACACAAAGTACAAGCTTGGAGCTGAGAACTGGCTGCGAAATGGGCAGCAAGTAGGTTAGCTGGAATGTCATTGTGGATGAGCGTCGGTATAGACGACGTAGTTGAGTTTTTTACGTTTTTTTACAAACGACCAGAAACTTTTGCTACCTTTGGGACATTGAAGGATTTTACGCCTTAATTTTTGGTCGGATTGGAATTTAACTCGTCGAATTTGAGTGTCATTTCTGGCCCGTATGTACTTTTTTCGGTTTTCCTCAGAACTGTTTGCCTCGTAGGGCCGAAAACTTAGCTCCCTGAGCCTAATAGCCTCTTTGCAGCTATTATCCTTCGGCCTGGTATTTTTATTCTTGTTTGCTGCTTGTCACTACCGAGCCAAGGTAGACGAAGTCCTTGACTACTTCAAAAATATAGCTGCCGAAGGTGACGTTCTGACCAAGACGTCGGTGTTGTGCGTCTTTCTTGGATGACAGCATATATTTGGTCTTGTCCCCATTTACGCTTAGACCCACTTTCGCCGCTTCTGCTTCAATGCTTGTGAACGCCTCATTGACGTCTCGCTTTGTTCGTCCAATAACGTCAATGTCATCTGCGTAGGCAATCAATTGTGTGGACTTGAAGTAGATCGTACCTCTTGTATTGGCAGCAGAGTTCCGCACGATCTTTTCAAGAATAATGTTGAAGAAATCGCATGACAGTGCGTCACCCTGTCTAAAACCTTTTTTAACATCAAAGGGGTCGGTTAGTTCACCTCCGACCTTAATGGAGCAGCGAGAGTTCTCCATAGTCATCCTGCATAGTCTGAAGAGTTTGGCAGGAATGTTAAAACATGACATGGCTCTGTATAGCTCGTCTCTATAAACACTGTCATACGCGACTTTAAAGTCGACGAAAAGATGGTGCGTGTCGACCTGGAATTCATGGGTCTTCTCCAAGATCTGCCGTAGTGTAAATATTTGGTCTATCGTGGATTTTCCTGGCCTGAAACCACACTGGTAGGAACCTATCAGATTGTCCACGAATGGTTTCAGGTACTTACACAGTACGGCAGAGAGGATCTTGTACGCGATGTTCAGGAGGCCTATCCCTCTGTAATTGGCGCAGTCATAGGGGTCTCCTTTCTTATGGACCGGGCAAACGATACTGAGATTCATCGGGCATGCGTTCTTCCGACCATATCTTGCAGATGAGTTGGTGCATGTTCCTAAACAGCTCCGCGGGGAGTCCGTCTGCTCCAGCAGCTTTATAAGACTTAAGTTTCGATATCGCTATCTTAACATCGTCTAGGTCGGGTGGACGGGATTCTCCTTCGTCTTCGTCCATTGTGAATGGTTCGCTCTGCCTGACGGCGGCATTTTGACTATCATCGCCGTTATACAGTCTGCAGAAGTGGTCCTTTCACAATCTCAGCATCGACTGTGACTCCACTACTAGTTGTCCTTGCTCATCCCTGTAGGCTTCTACTCCGGCTTTATAGCCTTGGCATGTTCGTTTTACTTTCTGGTAAAATTTTCGAACGTCGTTCCTGCAGTAACATCTCTCCATCTCCACAATCTCGCGCTCCTTCTTTTTCCTTCTCAGAAGCGCATGCTCCTCCCTCCTTTTCTGTTCATAGAGCTCGCGGGCAGCTCTCGTCCGTCGATGCAATGTGGCCATGTATGCATTCTGTTTCTCTACATGGGCCTGTCTGCACTCATCATCAAATCAGGGGTTTCTCGACGTTGGTGGCTCGAAACCGAGTATATCTGAGGCGGCCTCTCTAATGGCTTGGTTTGAACGCTACGCATTATTTGGTTGTCAAGCAAATTGCAACGACAATTCGTTTAATGTGAACGGCGCTTAACGTGAAAGCATCATGTGAATGTATAACTGATGCAAGGCGTAGTCACAATGCGCATTTTGTTTGAATTAAGGAAAGCACCCATAGGGTGTTGCAACGGTGTAAAGAAAAACAACAATTCAATATGTTTTCTTCGTAATATTTTGTTTGTAATATTTATTCTCTGTATTTCTCTTCTTTTTGTTAATATTATAAACATTTAAGGTTTTTCGTTTTTTTTTTTTTGCGCGAATACATATCCACGTATGCATGTGTGCGCGACACAAGCAATTGCCCTTCATAACCAATATGTCCTCCGTATGAAGGCTTGCTCGCGGGCACACATATACATGGATGTGTACTAGAGGATTTTCACTTTATGATACACATATTTATTAAATACATACATAGTTAAATTATGATGTTTTATATATATATTTGTTTTCTTATTTTTTTTTATATATATATTCTTTTAAATAAATTAGTTTTTTAATTTTCTTAATTTATTAGTTGTCGATTTTAGTTTTGTTTTAAATTATAGAGGAAAACAATCAAATAAATAAGTATGAACAATTTACCATAGTTATGGATGAAAGGTGAATCGTTCCAATTCTTCGCTAAGGAGCTTTCCATATCGCTTTCCTTTCCCTGAAGTTATTTGAGTTAAATTTTGCTATCGATCGTTTATTTGTTTTTTTTTTAGGTTATTCTGCTCTTGTTCTTTTATCTCTTAATACTGAGTAATTATTTTTAATTACATCGATTAACCTATAATCTTTTTTGTTTTTTTTTTTCTTTTGGTTTTGGCAAGGTTTTTAGTTTGTTTTTTTTTTTTTTTTGTAATTTTGCCATTTTAGTTTGGATGAAAATATAAGTTTACATTTATCTATCGTATTCAAATGTTTCTTTTGTACTGATGACTGGTTTTACATTTATTTGTTTTTCTATCGCATCCAAGAAAATTAAGAAAAATGCATTCGTCTGAGTGACTTTCGTTTTTTGTTGGTTTTGAAAATTCTCTTTGCTCTCAAGCGGCTTTTGCTACAGCCAAAAAATAAATAGAATTTTCAAAATACATTTTCCATTAATGAAATAAATATTTTGTGATTTATTACACAACCCTTTTTTATATAGTATATATTTGTTATTATTTTTAATTTGTGTTTTTTTGGTTTTTAGGTACACGCTCAACCGTGCTTATATGCTTACAATGCTTGTAGGTATGATTTTTCACATTAAATATTTACCTAAGAATAAAGATTAAATATTTTTTTATATTTTTATATATATATATGTATATATGATGCACATTTATTGATAATTTTATTTTAGGTTAAATATATTTTTTTTATTTTGTTTTTCTTTTTCGGGTTTGTTTTTCGTAAATTTGATTTTTTGAAAAAAAAAAAAAAAATAACGAACTGTGCCAAATCAAATTGGACGAGAAACGATTGCCGATTTAATAAATTCATTTTATTTAGATGCTATTTTAGATTCAATTTTCTTAAATCTCTTTTTATATATATATTTGTTTATTTTAATTATTATTCAATTGATGATTATTCATTTTCAGCCGGATTGGATTTCCTGAGCCCCTAGGAAAAACAAATCCGGCTTTTAATTATTTTCTAAAGTAAATATAAAAAATAAAGAAAAGAAAATCGATCGAAAGAAATTATGTAGAAAATTGAATCGTATTAGCAAGCATCTAGAAATGATGAATATTATTTTATATAATTTATTTTGCAACAATATTAATATTATAACATTTCAAAAATGTTGGATGAAAATATTAATTTTATTTAAAAAAAAAAATAAATAAAATGCCTCGATTGGAAATGGCAACCATAGCATAAATGTTTTTGATTTTTCCCACATTAAATATCATTAGCTAAGCACATTGCCGTTCAAATTACACCTATGACAGTCGGACGCGAATATTCTCCGATTTCTACCATTCAAAGCCTTACACCAATCAACAACGAGAACAGAAAAACTTTGTTCAAAACATTTATCCTCCGCTAGACTAGTCAACATTTCCAGACAAAGCATATGTCATGTGCGTAGTATGTAGAACTGCTGGCGAAGTCTTCTTATTTTTTGTTTTTATTTTTTCTTTTTAAATTTAAATTTGTACGTGTAAAATAGAAGTAAAATAATAAAAAAATATTTTCTACCCTAATACTGTAAAGCGAATTGTTTTTATTAATTAATAAAAAAAAAAAAATTAAAATAAAAAACCTTAAACTTGAGTTGTTTTCCGTTGTCACTTATTTATTACATCCTCTTACACTCAATTGTTATATAAAAAATTATATATAAAATGTATACAAATAAAAAGGAGCAAAAACCTTAAAATTAAATTATTGTTAATAATTGAAATAATACCGAACGAAAATTAGGGATCTAAGGAATATCTTTGTTCAATTTTACTCTCAAAATAATTTACACAATAAATTAACATTTTACAACTACCTACGCTGGTTTTTTTCTCATCACGAAAAAATTGATTTGTAAAAAAAGAAAATATTAAGAAGTACTCATACTGCATGTTCCGCATTTGTTTTTGTGTGTCTTAATTATGCGTATAAAATGTATATTTGTATATTTAAAAAAACATAAATAAGAATAAATCGAATAAACAAAATAAAAGAGAAAATCATATTTAGTGTTGTACTTCTTTCTCATTTGGTATTGATTCGTTCAGCGGGAGTAGTGAATATTAGATTGTTATTTGTGAACCGATTTTGGTTGGATTGGTATATAGATTAAAATACTAATCGTCCATAGTCGTTGAGTTGTGATCGATTTGAAGGCTGATATTGTTGTTGATGTTGTTCGTCGAGTTTAATGGTATTATTGTGTGATTGTGGATAGTTTGGATGGCAAAGATGATAGGTTTCATAGTGCTGCAATTTAGCCTCCAAATGTCAGACCTGCGGTTTGTGTTTCCCACCACATACGCCGCAGGTAACGCCAATCCAATGGCAAGCTCGTAGTGGTGGATAGCACCACAGGCATGGTACAACCAACGAAAGTAGTGTTAGGCCAATCCATCTGTAAAATTAAATGAAAACAATCATTGGACTGAGGTTGAAAAATACATACTACATGACGAACGATCCAAGTGGAATTTCGGAGCTTTCATTTAACAAAAAAATACAGGAAATGTAAGAATAACTTATGAATTTCTATATGAAGGCCACATGTCAGTCATCTGGCCGTATTTGAATTCTCTAGAGTGACGTGAGGGCGCCGTGGCGCAGTGGTTAATGTGTTGAACTCTGACGCACGATGAGCGAGTTCGGATCCCGATAACACCAACCGTCAAATGTTTATTTCGCAGCGTTCCTCCTCGGCGGGCAAAACTGGCAAAACCCCCCGTAGTATACTTGCCATAAGAGAGCTTCTCGACTCACACCGTTTGGTATCGGCATTAAACTGTAGGTCCCTTTCACCTCTGTGAAAAATAAATCACACACCACATGGGTGATTGAGAGAAACTTGGCTCTGGTCCTTCATGGGCTGTAACGCAACCAAAGAAGAAGAAGAAGAGTGACGTAGGCTTTCAAGACAGTTTTCAATAACCTTTCAATATGCTTCCTCAGTTTTCTCAACTATAATTTGGCAGAGGATGGGTTTTTTCTCCCCCTACTTGTAAATACTCTAATTTCATTTATTCTCACACGATCAAACCAACGAAATCCATCACAACTCCCAGTGAACCTTCCTCAACTAACTCCACTACCCTTCCATTTTTGTTAAAAAGACCTCGTCTTTTATCACTTCTACTCAAAATGCCCAATTTTGGATCCACTTCTGCTCAGCTTTGGATCCAATTTTACTTAATTTTAGATCCACTTTAGCTCGATTTCGCTAAATTCTGGATCCACGTCTATTTAATTTTGGATCCACTTCTTCTCAGTTTTGGATCCAATTTTACTCAATTGGATCAACTTTTGTTAAAATTTGGACCCATTTGTGCTTAATTTCGTACCCTATTTTGCCCACTTTTATCCTTTTATCCCACTTCTGCTCATTTTGGGATCCACTTTTGCTCGATTTCGGATCCAATTTCGCTAAATTTTGAATCCACTTCCATTTAATTTTGAATCCAGTTCATCTCAGTTTTGGATGCATTTTTGCTCAATTATCGATCCACTTCTGCTCAATTTCACGATCCACTTCTACTCTCAATATTGGATTCACTTCCTCCCAGCTTTCGACCCATTTTCGTTCAGTTTTGGATCCACTTATGCACTATTTTGGTCTATTTCTACTTCTGCTCGATTTTAGAACCTCTTTTGCTCAAATTTGGATCCATTTCTGTTTAATTGCGGATCCTCTTCTCCTCAATTTCAGGATCCAATTTCACTGAATTTTGGATCCACTTCTGTTCAGTTTTGCGTCCTATTTTGCTCAAATTTGGATCATTTTTGTTCAGTTTTTGCTCCACTTCTACTCAATTTTTGACCCACTTCTGCTCATTTTGGGATACACCTTTGCTCAATTTTGGATTCACTTCTACACAATTTTGGATCCACCTTTGGATCCAATTTTACTCAATTTTGGACCAACTTTTGCTCAAATTTGGATCCATTTTTGCTCAATTTCGGATCCACTTTTTTCTACTACTTCTATCTACTTCTGCTCAATTTTCGATCTACTTCTGCTCAATTTTGGAACTATTTTTGCTCAAATTTGGATACACTTCTGTTTAATCGCGGATCCATTTCTGGTCAATTTCAGAATCTACTTCTACTCTCAATATTGGATCCACTTCTGCTCAGATTTACCCTATTTTGCCCACATTTGGATACATGTGGTTCAGTTTTGGATCCACATAGTGGATCCATTTATGCTCAATTTTAGACCCACATCTGCTCATTTTGGAATACACTTTTGCTCAATTTTGGATCCACTTTCTGCTCAATTTTGAATTCACCTGCTCAATTTTGGAACCATTTTTGCTCAATTTCGGATCCAATTCCATTCAATTTTGGACACGACTCTGCCCAATTTTGGATCTGGCTTTGGTGGTGTTACAGCCTATGAAGGGCCAGGTCCAAGCGTCTCTCGATCGCCCATGTTGTATGTAATGCCGATTCCGAATTTTAGTTCAACTTTTGTCCAAATTTGGATCCATTTTTGTTCAGTTTTTGATCAACCACTGTTGAATTTTGGACTCACATTTGTTCCCTTCGTTTAACTCAATACCAAACTAGAAGAGATGAGCCCGACGCTAAATGATCTCGCTGGTCGTTATGTGAAGTCTAGACTGCGCGAACCTCGTCTCTATGAAAACACTCGTTTGTATTTCGCTTACCTTTATAACCCAGATTTCATCTACATATATTGATGGCAAAAGACGTCCAATGTTATGGCTTCCATACAACAAGAAGGTCTACCTGCTGACCTAATAGCTCTGAGCAAATTCTACAACCGCTTTTGTGGGAGTTTTAAAATTTCTCTGCCAATAAAGGCAGACTTTTAGTCTTGCCCCTTTTTAAAAAGCTTACAGGGCTTCGAGCCCTGAACCATGGCTTACATCGTACCTCGGGAATCTTTATTGTCATTCGATTTTTCAGAAACTGTAACCTCGTTGTAGCCTATCCAGGTGTTCCACAAGGCAGTCACCTTGGCCCTCTAATTTTTGTCCTAACCGTTAGTGATGCCGACTAAAATGTTTTCTACCACATCAAGCAAATTCGCCGTTTGGCTTTATAAAACGATGCTCTAAAGAGTTCTCGTTACGTTACCAAATCCCTCTACATCACTTACTTTAGACCTCTCCTCGAATATGGTAGTCAAGTCTGTCCTCCACACAACGTAAGTCTTCTGTAAGAAGTTAAGCTGTGCAAAGTAGGCTCTTGCTTTTATTGCCTATTTGTTGCTTTTGTATGTATGTATGTTGGCGTTACAGCCCATGAAGGACCAGAGCCGAGCTTCTCTCAATCACCCATGTTGTGTGTGATTTAATTTTCCCATAGGTGAAAGGGACCTACAGTTTTATTGCCGGTTCCGACGGGCGAATTTCGAGAAGCTTTTCATGACAATTTTACTACAGGGGGTTTTGTCAGAACCCCGCTGAGGAGAAACACCGTGAAAACACGTTCGATGACATGGCTGTGTCGGGATTCGATCCCGTGTCGTCGGCGTCAGAGGCCAACACACTACCCACTGCGCCACGGTGCTCTTATTTGTTGCTTTTAGGGGTACTAAAATAAGGATTTGATGGCATAGTTTTTGGCGGCCCCTGATTATTCGTTCTACGTCTTGTCTTATAAGAGAAAATATTAAACAATAAATCCAATTGTACCAACCTTTTTGCGCAGCCCGCCTCGTTGACACATTCACATGGATGCGCTGGTGTCTCGCCTTCCGCGTCGCTCATGCAATGATACAACATACAACGTGCGCAACCCATACCCGAAATGCACTCGAATCCATTCTTAAAATGATCGGGAGCAAACTCACACGCTCCCTTCCTATTACACTCGTCCAAGTACAACTCGTGACAGTAGCGACATCGTACTTGATTATTCTTTCCCATAACCGATAATTTGAATTCGTCATCGGCACCTGGTACCGCATCCGATTCGAGTGCTGTACGTTTCTTCAAGCTGCTCATCGAGTCTCGGCGTGCATTGACCATTTGTGCTGCAGCTGGCTGATCTACAACTGGATAGTTGTAGTCATGTACCTGAGAAAATGAAATTAGCAAGAATTAGGCATGATGGTAGGATGTAGGACTTGTTGGCTTGTGAGTTACTGCGGTTAAAGTGACGTAGGAATAGTTTTCGCTTGGTGCCATCGATGGTTGTTCAACAGTCGGACTCGGTAGTGTAGGTGGTGGCGGTGGTGGTGGTTTGTCACTGGATATGTACTTTATGCTGTTCCGCTCTTTCTCACTATCCTTATCGCGTTCACTGCTCCCTGTGGGAGAAACTAACATCACTATTAGCTCACTCATGCCTAATATTTCATTCATTGAATTCGATTACTGTGACTTTTTTCGCTACCTTCCGGACTGGTCTGTGTCTCGGTGTCGATCGGCAAATCCAACGTCTACAACAAATCAAAAATTCAATCATCACACGTACATTTCCGATGGCAATCCACTTACCATAAATACCTCATCCTCACCTACAGAATCATATTTGGTTAGTGGTGGCCATACAATTGACGGATTTGATTCAGCCAATCCTGAAATGGCATTACAAACAACAACAATTACATCTCCCCAAACAACGTCACTACGTGGTCGTAGAATACGGGTTAAGACTAATTCGTGCAATAAATCCAAAATTTCTTAACAAAAATTTCACTTCAATCGATGCCTTTTCGCTTTTTCATTATTATTTTTTGTTTAATTTCTAAACGCATGGCAACTCATACGAAATAACGGTCACAAATTAAAAGGAGAAAAAATCTTTCGTTTTATTGTCTTTTTTCTAACACTCAAATGGAACTTACCAATAAGTTTATTGTTTATATCGAAAAAAAGTTGTCCAATTATGAGGCAAAACAAAGAAGAGCACATGATGTTAGATTTCGGAAATAAAAAAACAAAAACAAAACCAAAAATCGTACAAAAAACGAAACAGAACACAACGACCAAAAGTATTTAATTATTAGAGAAAGAAATAAGAACTTAGGCGTAACAGGTACATCAACGAGGTAAGACGAGGACCAAGGTACCGATTGTGTAGGTGTGAAAAGCTTGTTTCGACCCCTTACTGACCCCTAGGAGAGACTGGTAGAAATGCACGTGCGCAAAGTTGCTCTTCGGATGCATCCTCTTTCGGAGATGCAACATGCTTGTCAGCGCGGAAAATCCTGCGAGACTGCGCTTCGCAACCTAGTTGGAAGAATTGAAAGCGCGCTCGAAACGAATTGATAACGACAACAAGTTACACTTGGCTGAAGTGGAACGTAATATCCACCACGGATATTCGCATTCTCACAGACAGTCAAGCAGCCTTAAAGTCGCTCGAGTCCTATGTGTACACATCAAAATCTAGTCTCGACTGTCGCAGATCTCTTAACGAGATGGCAGAACAGTTCAACATACAGCTTATCTGGGTATCAGGACACAGCGACATTACAGGTAATGAAAAAGCCGACACACTCGCTAAACTAGGAACGACGCTACAATCAATCGTGGCTTGTGAGGGAGTACCCCTTACAACCATTAAACATAATCTGACCAATCTCGCCAGGGCCGAGACGAACCTGAGATGGACACAGGGACATACCTGCGTCATCGCCAGGCAAATCTGGCCTCGGCTGGACAGTCAACGCACAAGGAGTATAATCTCCCTAAAAAGAACTGATATCTACAAAGTCAGCGGTGTCATCACAGGACACTGCCTCATTGGCAGTCACGCACAAAAACTAGGAATAGTTCCAAATGATTTCTGCAGAAGCTGTCAGGACGAGGAGGAGGTTGAATCCATTCACTCTGCGCCTGTCCAGCTCTCTGCAATTTCAGGAAACGTTACCTAGGCTCGTACTTCCTTAACGATCTGACAGATGTTCAGAAAGTAGGGATACTTGATCTTCTTAACTTCTTAAGACGCACAAAATGGTTCCACGAATAGGGGGGTAAAACCCCCTCGTAGCTGCACAACGGGCCTCCCTGGCCTATGTGCATTCTTCTCAACTCTGGGAAGGCTACGACCCTACCTACCTACCTATCCCTACACTTTTGACAGCAAGTGTAACGCTGCCAGACGGCATGGCGTAGATGAAGCCATTGGTCTTGTGGATCAATACAATGCTTGTGCACAGAACATTGACCGCTGATGCAGGCCTCGACCGGTGTGTCAAATCCGTAAACAGGGGCTGCTCGCAAGGTAGCGTCCTGTCTCCACTGTTATGGTGGCTAACCTACTTGCTGCCCACTTCGCAACCAGTTCTCAGTTCCCAGCTTGTATTTTGTTATCCGCCTGTACTACATAGAGTGCGTCAATTCCAAAATGGGACTAATCCACTTCGACATTCGTACAGTCGCAAGGATTCTTAAGGACCTCGACATACACAAATCCGCTGGTCCAGATGGTATTGCCCCGATATCATCATCTCCCTCCAACTACCGACCCACTGCACTAACGTCCCTTCTTTCCAAGGTCATGGATACGCTGATTAACCGTCAGCTTATGAAATATCTTGAATCACGGGAACTCCTCAATGACCGTAAGTACGGTTTCCGCAACAACAGATCCACTGGTTACTTGATGGCATATCTCGTGAGAGCACCGTGGCGCAGTGGGTAGTGTGTTGGCCTCTGACGTCGATGACACGGGGTCGAATCCCGACACAGCCATGTCATCGAACGTGTTTTTCACGGTGTTTCTCCTCAGCAGGGTTCTGACAAAACCCCCTGTAGTAAAATTGTCATGAAAAGCATCTCGAAATTCACCGTTCGGAACCGGCAATAAACTGTAGGTCCCGAGATGCCTAGGCTTCTTATACAGATGCAAGAAATATTTCTCACCCTGGCTACAATCTATAAGGCCTTCATTCGCCCGAAATTAGAGTTTAACGCTTATGTCTGGTCCGGTGCTTCCAAAGCCTCATTGCACCTACTAGGCAGAATACAAAAACGCGCGATAAAACTGATAGGTGACTCCAGCATTACCAAAACATTAGACTCGCTGGAACATCGCAGGAGTGTTACCTGCCTCTCCCTGTTTTATAGTTATTTCCACCAAAAATGCTCTGATGAAATAGCCATTTGCATTCCGCCACTTCAACATTTCTCCCGCAACACACGTCTCTCTAGGAATGTTCACCAATATACCCTGAAGCTCGCTTTCGGATGTACCGCCAACCGAACCACACGAATCTGGAACTTCCTGCCGGATTCGGTCTTCCCCCTCAATGCAACATGCAAGCATTTAAGATCAATGTCCATCGACATCTCCTCTATCCCTCTTCCTTCTACCTTGGTGGTCGACTTTTAATGCCAAAGCATCAAGCATCATGTCGATCGATGATTCCTCTTCTTCTTAGTGGGCGCTACAGTTCGCCGTACAACAGGACCGGGATGATAAGGGTCTTATATAGTCAACTTTGTCGTTCGGGAGAGGGCTCTATTACTCAGTTGCCTCCTGAGCCCAAAGAAACAGCGGTTGGCAAGAGTGATTCTGCGTTTGATTTCGGAACTCGCGTTGTTCCAGGTCACTGCGGAGCCAAGGTAGACGAAGTCCTTTACTACCTCGAACTTATATCTGCCTATACAAACGTTCTGGCCGAGACGTCGGTGTTGAGCGTCCTTTTTTGATGACAGCATATATTTAGTTTTGCCCTCGTTTACCGCCAAACCAATTTTCGCCACCTCCATCTCAATACTCGCAAACGCCTCATTGACATCTCGCTGTGATCTACCTATTATGTCAATATCGTCGGCGTATGCAATAAGTTGCGAGGATTTGAAATAGATTATGCCTCTTGTATTGGCCAGTGATTTTTGCACAATCATTTCCAATATGATGTTGAAGAAATCACACGACAGCGCATCGCCCTGCCTAAATCCTTTTTTGACATCAAAACTATCGGTAAGGTGTTCATCGATTCGGATGGAGCAGCGAGCATTCTTCAAAGTCATTCTGCATAGTCTGACGAGTTTAGCAGGTATGTCAAAGGTAGACATAGCGTTGTATAGCTCGTCTCTAATTACGCTGTCGTATGCGGCTTTGAAGTCGACAAATAGGTGGTGAGTGTCGACTTGAAATTCATTGGTTTTTTCCAGTATCTGCCGTAGTGTGAAGATTTGGTCGATGGTGGACTTCCCTGGCCTGAATCCGCACTGATAAGGACCTATCAGCTTATTTACAAAATGCTTCAAGCGTTCACACAAAACGGCAGAGAAGATTTTGTAGGCGACGTTAAGGAGACTTATTCCTCTGTAGTTGGCGCAATCAGAGGGGTGTCCTTTCTTGAGGACCGCGCATACGATGCTGAGACTCCATTCCTCGGGCATGTTTTCCTCTGACCATATCTTACAGATGAGCTGGTACATGCTCCATCATCCCCAGCTGCCTTGAAGAGCTCAGCAGACAGTCCGTCTGCGCCAGCAGCTTTATTCGACTTGAGTTTCGATATCGCAATCTTAACTTCGTCGAGGTCAGGGGGTCAGGGGACGTAGTTCTCTGCGGTCTTCGTCGATAAGAAATGGATCGTTCTGCCTGACAGCGGTATATTGACTAACATCGCCGTTATACAGTCTGCAGAAGTGGTTTTTTCATATTCTCAGCATCGACTGCGATTCTACTACTAGGTGTCCGTTCTCACCCCTGCAGCCTTCCGTTCTGGCTTTATAACCTTGGCATGTTCGCTTTATTTGTTGATAAAACTTTCGAACGTCACGCCTGCAGTAACACCTCTCCAAATCCTCAATAGCGCGCTTCTCGTGCTCTTTCTTCTTTCTTCTGAGAAGCTTATGCTCCTCCCTTCTTTTTAACTCGTAGAGCTCACGAGCTGCTCTTGTTCTTTTATGCAGCGAGGCCTTATATGCATCCTGCTTCGCTGTATGAATCCTCCTGCACTCGTCATCGAACCAGGTATTTCGTCGTGGTGGAGCCTTGAAACCCAAAACTTCGGATGTAGAGCTTTTCAGGGCTTATTTGCAAAGGCTCAACTGCTGTTCTATTGATAGCGTGGAGGCTTGAGGTGTGTTGGAGAGCTTAAGGGAGACGCGATCGGTAAAAGCCCGAGCGGTTTCTGCCCACTGGGCAGTTAAAAATTACGAACAATCTTAAAAGCGGCTTTCGGCCTTTAGTTGGTGCCCTAGTCCCTGTTTTAAATTAATTTTTTCAGTGTGGTTTAAGGGTTTTCAACCTACGCGCCAATCGGTCTATGTATATGTATGAGCTCCCTCGTTAGCAGAAGTTTGTTTTAGACTAACACTTGCCTCTAGTGAAAATGTCTCCAATGTCGCCCATGAGGTAGGGCGAAACAGACAGGATAACCACGCTCGCTTCAAGTACTCTAGATGCCTAAAAATCAAAGCGATCATGCAACAACCAAATTCAAACTGAGAAACAAATTCAAAAACACAATTAACCCAAAAAACCACAAACCAAACCAAACGACAAACTGAAGCCAAACCGGGAAACAAAGAAAGAAAAACAAAAAAAGGAAAATTCAAAAAATCAACATTTTGTTAAAAAACAAAATCCAATTGGAAACTAAATCTTAGAACGCAAAAATCGGTATCGTTCAATAGAATGGACAACTTACCGTCGATAAGTTCATTGTAGGCTCGAACGATTCCCTTGTCGAAAGCTCGAGCATCAGCTGCCGTTTGAAATGTTAAGCCATTGCGTTGTTTGCCTGCGCGCCAGTGATGGAACGTTGGCATTACTTTGAAATACTTTAGATCGCGATTTATCGCACAGCTTAGGATAACCTGTAAGAGAGATAAATAGGGCTAAGGTGATGAGTTTCTAAGATACATTAGTGGTAACTTACATTTTGATCGGATATTCTTTGGCCGTAGATTATGTACTCGTGTCCACCGGTGCCGGGGGATAGTCGGCAACGTTTGCGAATGGAAACGTTAGCTAAACCACCCCCAGCGAGTGGTAACCAACCTTCAGTGCTCTCGTCCCTAGTCATAACCTGTGCTCGAACTTTAACTAAGAAGTCGCTGGAAATAATAAAAGAAAAAAACAAGCAACAAGATATCATTAGATAGTACTCACGTCTAGTCTAGGCATTAGCAACAGTTCATCATGTCAATTGTATTAAACATCGTTTCGACTAATTGTGTATCACTTGAGGACAAGATTGCAGACGAGTGAATGCATACTAATCAGCCGGAGATGGAGGGTAATGCTATTATTGTTCTCGTACTTGGGTAAATGGCTAATGTGTCTGTTGTCTATGACGTGCAACAGGTAGGTACTTGGCTCAATGGCAGAGCAGAGTGTCAAAGGCCTATAAAAAGGGTATGCATCCTCGATTAACTCGTACAATAATGATCAAGTGAGCATTGATTTTAGACAGTCTTCTACACCAGATGAGGAAATGGGTCTTCAACAAGTTGCTGCTGCCCCAGGCAACAGGGCTGTTCAGGAATTTAGCATCAGGTATCGACAGACTTTGTTCTAACGAAGGTGTCAAGAAGCTTAGCTTCTGTGTCTAAAAACTCTAGAGAGACCCTTACTGACTAGCTCACTTAGATGCAGAGCAAAAACGGTGACTCTAAATACGAACCACTTCTGGACTGCAAACTATGTGGCTTTGTTCCGGGTACAAGGCCTTTATGAGATGTTTGGCTACCCCCGGTAAGTAAGTAAGTAAGAACACCTTGTCACCAGTGAACAGACAATTTTTTTACGTCGGCATGACTGAGACGTTGCCTCAACGTCTTCAAGCATTGGAACTACATTGCTCTTCAAGCAACTGTAAGGTCTTGAACTATCAGCTTATTCCGTATTGGGTCTTTTGCTTACCAATTCTGGATTACTTCAGCAAATAAGCTTTTATCTGATCTTGCTTATAGATAAGACACACTACAAACTCGTCCTCGAGGTCTATGCTAACAATTATCCTCAACGACATTCCAGCTGTCAGGACTTCGGACAAAGCTAACCATCTTACTGCCCACCTCGCTGCCAGCTTGCACATCATCTCCACAAATCTACTGTATATATATGTATGTTGGCGTTACAGTCCATGAAGGACCTGAGCCGAGCTTCTCTTTCCCATAGGTGAAAGGGACCTACAGTTTATTGCCGGTTCCGAACGGCGAATTTCGAGAAGCTTTTCATGACAATTTTACTACAGGGGGTTTTGTCAGAGCCCCGCTGAGGAGAAACACCGTGAAAAACACGTTCGATGACATGGCCATGTCGGGATTCGATCCCGTGTCATCGGCGTCAGAGGCCAACACACTACCCACTGCGCCACGGTGCTCTCAAATCTACTATCGAACTCATATAGTTGTAAGGATTCTCAAAGATCTTCACATACACATATCGGTTAGATGTCATTTCACCAATAGCTCTGAAGAGGTATTTTTCTTTGCTGGCAAAACCACTGCGTAGGCTCCCTCACCTTTCCTCTTCCCGATTAGGTGGAAAACTACATTTGTCCAGCCCATCTCCAAAAAAGACAAATGTTCTTCTTCCTCCAACGACCGACCAATTGCACTAACGCCAACAGTTAGTTATTGAAATACTAAGAATCGCGGAAACTCCTCCATGACCGACGGTACGGTTTCCGTAGCAATAGATCCACGCAAATTAGTTGCACTGGATATTTTGACAGCATTTGGCAGGACTTGCTAAAGGCCCTTTGGCGAAAATGCGTGCTTTGAGGATCGATGAGTCTCTTCCTCAATGGATTAGAAATAGCCTTTTGCATCGTTCAAGTCGTTTTGTATGGATTCAAGTCCGAAAATGATTTTTTGAATGCTGGTGTTCCTCATGGTTCCGTTTTGTCTCCCAGACTTTTTCTGTTTTTATAATTGACCTCTCGTCTGCCACTTGGATACAATCTAAGGCATTCATTCGCGCTATTTTACAGTTTAACGCGTATGGTTCAAAAACACTCGAAGAAACTGATGGGACACCCAAGCGTCACCAAATCCATTGAATTCGCTGGTACATCGCATCGAACATCTTGCCTTTCCCTGTTCCATTGATTTGTACATACATCCACAGAAAATGTTCTGGACAAACAGCCAGTTGCATTTCGCCCCTTCAACAATTTTCCCTCACCGATATACCCTAAAGTCCATTTTCGTTCGCACCCTCAATTATAGAGAAACTTTCTTTAACAGCACCTTTCTGGAATTCCTCGCTGGATTCGGTCTTCCTCCATGGAAGCATTTAAGGCCAATGTTCATGATCATCACTATCTTCTCTAGTTTTCTTTTTTTTTTACCTTCGATCCGCACTATGACGTCGACATGATAAGGTGACAAACCTTGGGTGTGCGCTTATATCTAAGTGTTCTAAACGTCTTTAAGTTTCAAAACCTACCTCGGCTAAATTGACGGATTTAAGATGGGTTTAGGAGTGAAGCTTGACATTTTTTCCAAAGAGCTGATTGCAGTCTTTTTCAAGCCGACAGTAAAGCGGTTAGTTCTGACGGATTCAACATACCCTTCAGTATAGTCCAAGGTTGATGGAGGGCTCCGCCTGTCTAATGTACATACATATGTGGCGTCACAGCTCATGGAGAATCTAAGCCTAGCTTCTCTCAATCACCCATGTTGTGAGTGATTTCATTTTCCCATAGGTGAAAGGGACCTACAGTTTATTGCAGGGGAGGAGAAGTACCGTGAAAAATAGACTCGATAACATGGCTGTTGTCGGGATTCGATCCCGTGTCATCGTCGTCAGATGCCAACACATTACCCACTGCGTTACGGTGCTCCTCGCCAGTCTAATACTACTCAATATTTGGCCGAGGCTTAAAGCAAACATGATGCCCTAGCTAGGTCTTCACTTTAAGGACTTCTTTATGAACTACATGGACGAGGACAAGACAAAGTTGAACGCATTTAGTAGTCAATTCCGACAGCTTCGACGAGTGAGTGGGTGACCTGTACTTGTATACTGGTGAGGCAACTTCATGTAGCAGAGGAACAACTATGGTCGACTCGAGCCGAATTTTGACTCTTAGTTCGGACCAAAAGTAGCATATCGGAGGGATAGCCGAAAGCATATGACCCTTTGGCCAAGTCTGCTCCGCCTAACAAGGGATCCCTATAGATATCTTAGTTATCAGAGTTTTTCATAAGCTTTTTACCCGGGTTATTCGCATTCAACCACATTTCTTAAAGTACAAATGCAGAACGGAACCGATTTCCTCCAACAACATTTCTATTTCTCGAGATTATAGCCACATATCTGTGATTTCCCTGGAGTGGAGATGGGCCCCGATTACGTCAGGCTCACCAGAAGAAAGTCCAAATGATTTTTTCAAATAAAATCGATTAAACAAGAGTACAGGGAAGAGAATGACTGGAGCACAAACCTCAATCAACCTCTTCCGATATGAAAGGCCTTTCTCATGAATACTCTAATGCACTTCTAACCTTGTCAACGAGAAAGTTGCGCACCATCACCTCTCCTGTAGCCAATGAATCAAATTATAATGAATGACGACAACAGCAAACGGGGGGCGAAAAAAAAAAAAAAAAAAAAAAAAAAAACAAACAGACTGGCGCCCAACGTCAGACCGCTTGCAACATCTCACATCCATTATATTCGATTGAAAACTTCCAATTCATAACTAAACTGCAAACATTTTCATTCAGTAAAACCTGTGCTCTTCTGCGCTTCTGTCCCGTTCTTTCCCATCCCCGTATTGCTATACTCTCAAGGCTTCTAGTCCGCAGTAACGCACACCTTAAACATACCGTCGACCTAGTAAATAAGATATTGTATTCTACCCAGTGTCGCTCTATGTCGTCATCGCAAGATGCAACACACACCAAGAGGAGTGGAAGGACATAGGGTGCAGAAAACAAAAAATTATACACGAAACAGGACATCTCATGAATGAACTATAAAACCATTAATGAAAGGAAAACAAATAAAAAAGGATATGTATATGGAAAGGCCAATGGAAAATGGTTATTTGCCATAGAAAGCCATAAAGTCGGCGCAGAGTAAGGAGCAACGAATCACCAACGACACGGTTAGTCGCAGCGACGAAAACCTGAATTAAAAATTGACCCAAATATTCAACAACTTTTTCTACTCCCCATGTACGTATATACGGAGGTTACGGACATACAGTACACATGACACGATATGTACATAAATGGACGAAAAGGATAACGAAGGACGAAGGATGTACACGATAGAAAGTAATGTGGTGAAAATGAAATGGAGTTGGTGTATAATACGTACGAATGGCAGGGTGTTGCATATGTGCGCATTCTCATCGCCCTTGGCAAGCTACTCCGGTGGGGTAACAAGTTCAACTTTAGTACGAGTGGGGTGGGTTCAGAATACAATTCGCTTTCAGGATAATGGTAAACAGAAGAATTCTGAATTGTGTAATGCGCTTATTCTCTTTCTGGCTCTCGCTCTCTTTCTCTTTCCCACTTTTTTCGGTTTCATGGCTCTTGTGCTCTTGTGGCCTCCTCGTCGCAAAGGATGGAGGTAATGCGAAAGCTTTCCATTCAGTGATTTCCGATCAAGGGAATGTACAAGGATGTCTGGTGGGGTTTTGTGGGTTTTATTTCATTTTATACTTTAGAGGCTTGATGTAGTTCTTATGTGCAAGCTTGCCAACAGGGTCTAGCTTTTCGTGCTGGTCGAATGATAAGACAAGACAAGACACTCTGGATAAACGCTCGACCCAAACTTAACCGTCCAGGGGGGTTGGAAATGCAGAGTTTTTGTATAGAGGATGCGAGAAAACATTTACTATCAAAGTGGCAAAAAGGATACCAAATACATGGAACGAAACAGTTATCCTAGTTATTAAAAGCAATGAAAGAAATGAGAGGGGGAGAAGCCCCCACAGAGGTGGTGTGCTTTTTCCCAATAGTGCTCGAGGAGCATTTTACCGACAAGCTCACTGGCCGATCTAGAAAAGGCAATGAGAAATCTATTCGATGGTCTTATTGTCACCGGGATTTGATCCTGTGCCATCAGTACTTTTCGACCCCTTTTAGAGGTAAAGAGGTATAAAAGGTGTAGACCTGTCTAAAACCTGTGAAGCGCTTTTTAAACGTACCGGGGTATTAAATGATTATAATCGAGGGCAATGATGTCAGGAAGGCAGTTTGCTGTCACACCATCAAACTTGGAACGATTGTGCAAAACTTATTAGTCAATGCAAAAGAGACAATCTATTTAAGGTTCATACAGCTTTGAAGAAAGGTTTAAAGGTCGATGGTAACCAAGATAAGTCGGAGTTATGTATGTCTTCACGAGACACATTTGTGTTGCAAGCAACAGTCATACCAGCGATTGGCATTGAAAGACCAAGGACCTTAGCACGACGACCTTCCTCTGTACAGGGTGCGTATAGAGTACATTAGTGAATGTTGACGAAAACCCTTTGAGAAACTTTTTAAAGTGTCGGAGGACCTGATCCGTCAAGTTGTTGAAAACATTTGATATAACTCTTACTCTATGTGAAGAGGACAGTTTGTGTCAAACTACAGTGTGAACTATCCGTGGAAAGTCTCTTTTAAACAAGCTTAAGCACCCTGGAAGGTCTTTCTCGGACGAAAACAAAATTTGACCAAGGCCATAAAACCAACAGCAAAATGTATGTTTAGATCCTACAGAGGTTCTCCATGCCATGCACATGAAATGTCCATGGTTTGAGGAGTTGGGAGCAACGAGGGACATGTTTTGCCACCTCATTTCTTTTCTCAAAGGTTTATGCTATCGTCTACATAGAGGTTTTAGAAAACTTTTAGGGTGTACAGTTACAGTCCAATCATATTCTGGACTCTGCTTCGGCGACACAGGACTGGATGCCGACACAGGATTAGATGGCGACACAGGACTGGATGACGACACAGGATCGGATTCCGACACAGAATTGGATGGCGACTAAAGATTAGATGGCGACACTGGATCGAATGGCGACAAAGGATTGAATGGCGACACAGGATTGGATGACGACACAGAACTGAATGGCCACACAGGATTGGATGGCGACACAGGACTGGATGGCGACACAGGATTGGATTACGACATAGGATTCGATGGGGACACAGGATTGAATGGCGGCACAGGATTGGATGGCGACACAGGATTGAATGGCGAAACAGGATTGGATGACGACACAGGATTAGATGGCGACACAGCGCTGGATGATGACAGAGGATCGGATTGCGACACAGAATTGGATGGCGATACAGAATTTGATGGTGACACAGCATTGGATGGCGGAACAGGATTGGATGGCGACACAGGATTGAATGGCGACATAGCATTGGATGACAACACAGGATTGTATGGCGACACAGGTTCAGATGGCGGCACAGTATTGGATGGCGGCACAGGATTGGATAGCGGCACAGGATTGGATAGCGGCACAGGATTGGATGGCGAAACAGGATTGGTTAGCGACACAGGATTGGATGGCGACACAGGATTGAATGGCGGCACAGGATTGGATGGCGACACAGGATTGAATGGCGACACAGGATTGGATGACGGCACAGGACTGAATGGCGACACAGGACTGGATAACGACACAGGATCGGATTGCGACACAGAATTGGATGTTGACACAGGATTGGATGGCGACACAGGATTTGATGGTGACACAGCATTGGATGGTGGCACAGGATTGGATGGCGACACAGGATTGAATGGCGGCACAGCATTGGATGGCAAGACAGGATTGTATGACGACACAGGTTTAGATGGCGACACAGGATTGGACGGCGAAACAGCATTGGTTAGCGACACAGGATGGAATGGCGACACAGGATTGTATGGCGACACAGAATTGGATGGCGACACAGGATTAGATAGCGGCACAGGTGTGGATGGCGACACAAGATTGGATAGCGACACAGGATCCGATGACGACACAGAATTGGATGGCCAAACATTTTCCCGACCACATCACTCTGAGCATACGACCTCCTAGCTCGTAGGGCATAGCTGAGCGTGAGACAGCTAACACCCTCAGAAAACCAATTCTTCATTGAGGAATGATACAACTGCCAGTGCGGCATTTGCCAAGAGCATTTGATTCGGCTATGCAATCGTTTCCGGTCCGGTCGTCAAATACCATACTCACTTAGCAAAAGTAGCTGAAGAAGTCCTATTTTGACACAGAATCGATCTTGGCGAGCGTAAAGCAACTTTTATCTTAATTTGAAGAGTTTTCGACTTTAACACTAAAGAATAATATAATATAGTAGACGATGGCTATAGTTACCTAAGATGCAGTAGGCCTTAGGGGTTTCAAAAAGTATGCCTTTTCGCTAAGAACCAGGATGATTTCGGTATCACAATTGTAAGACACAATAAAAACTGGGAAAGATCACCAATAGTATGAAGCGCTTTAGGCAGCCCTTAACACCTTTGGATTTAAAGAGGCGGAGTTAATCAAAAGCTCTTGCTCCTTTAATGCACTATGACACTTAATGGTTAGGAATGGCATGAGCTAAAGCAAAAGAGGTTCCCATGGAAAAAATAACGTACGAGTACTATGACACTGAGGGTTATTAAACCGAAATTCTTCTACGCCACTACGTGTATACTTGTCCTTAGAAGTATGTCACGCGTCGCTGTATTCAATGAATTGTTGCAAATACTGGAATACTGATTTCAAGCTAGACCGAGCATCCATTCTTCATAAAGGGCGCTCAGACCGTTCCGTTTGGACAGATTGCTGGCTGTCGTTTCAAAACTAGATTCGGGCAACTTCGGAGCACTGTTTGGACATTTTTAAATGTAATTCCAAAGGGTTTCTATGGCGTTTTGCGACTGCTGACAAACAGAAGTAAAATAACCGTCAAAACCGTGGACTTAGCCAGTGATAATTCTCCAAAGGAGGCGAAAGGAGGCGAAAGCGGTTTCATCGGTCGAAAAAGCCATGACCACCGTTTTTAGAGATCGTGAGGTATGATTTTCGCCGACAAGGCAGTTTTGTACTGATATATTGCACCATTTGATGACGCACTAGCGAAGAAAAAGATGTTCTTTCACAAACCTCACAGCAAGACTGGACGAATTACATTACGAATTGTTGCCTCACTCACTCTATTCTCTAGATTGGGCCCCACCGGACATATTTTTGTTTCCAGACATGAAAAAATGGTTTGACGGAATGCAATACGCGTCCAACGAGAAAGCCATCGCCGCAGCCAAGGCCTATTTTGCAGAATTCGACCAAATTGTATGAATGCCTCAAAAAAGACAGATTATCGCTGGACTAATTGTTTTAAGTTTTGGGCTTCAAGGCTCCACCACGAAGAAACACCTGATTCGATGACGAGTGCAGGAGGACTTACACAGCGGAACAGGAGGCCTATAAGGCCTCGCTGGATAGAAGAACAAAAGCGGCTCGTGAGCTCTACGAATTAAAAAGAAGGGAGGACTATAAGCTTCTCAGAAGAAAGAAGAGAGGGCGTGAGAAGCGCGCGATTGAGGACTTGGAGAGGTTTTACTGCAGGCATGACGTCCGAAAATGTTATCAAACGGATGAAGCAGACATGCCAAGGTTATAAAGCCAAAACGGAAGCCTGTAGGGATAAGAACGGACACCTAGTATTAGAATCGCAGTCGATACTGAGAATATGGAAAAACCATTTCTACAAACTGTATAACGGTGTTATAACGGTGTTAACGATGTTAGTCATAAGCCGCTGTCAGACAGGATGATCCATTTCTTAACGACGAAGACCACAAAGAATTCCGTCCCCCTGACCTCGATCAAATTAAGATCGCCATATCGAAAGTCAAGTCGAATAAAGCTGCTGGCGCAGACAGCCGGTGCATGAGCTGGTTAGGAACATGCACCGGCTCATCTGTAAGACATGGTCAGAGGAAAGCATGCCCGAAAGGATACCCCTCTAACTGCGCTAACTACAGAGGAAGAAGTCTTCTTAACATCTTCTCATCACATCGTGTAACTTCAGGTCAGGGAAGTCTTCTATCGACCAAATCTTCATTACGGCAGATCATGTAAAAACCAATGAATTGCAAGACGGCACTCACCATCTTTTTGTCGACTTCAAAGCCGCATACGACAGTGTAATTAGAGACGAGCTATACAAAGCTATGTCTACCTTTGACATCTTTGCTAAACTTGTTAGGCTATGCAGGTTGACTTTGGAGAATGCTCGCTGCTCCATCTGAATCGGTGAAGACCTGACCGATAATTTTGAGGTCAAATAAATAAATAAATTATTGTGCAAAATCGCTGACCAACATGCACAGTATATTTCAAATCCTCACAACTCCTCGCATACGCGGATGACACTGACATAATCGGAAGAACACAGCGAGATGTTGATGAGGCGTCATCAAAAAAGGACGTTTGTAATGGCAGATATAAGTTTGAGGTAGTTAAGGACTTCGTCTACGTTGGCTCCGCAGTGACCCAGAACAACGACATCAGTTCCGAAATCAAACGCAGAGTCACTCTTGCCAGTCGAGGTTTCTTTGGGCTCAGGAGGCAATTGAACGAAAGGCAATTCTTCCGAACGAAAAAGTTGACTCTATACAAGACCCTTATCATCCAGGTCCTGCTGTACTGCGCAGAAGCAGGGGCATTATCAAAAGCGGATGAGAACGTCATTGGTCGTTTCGGGAGAAAGGTTTTGCGTGTGATTTTCGGTCCTATAAACAGAGACGTGGGATGGAGGAAAAGATTTAACCACGAGCTTTACGGGCTGTACAGCGACATGAGTCTGGTCAGGCGTCTACGGATTCAACGCTTAGGCTAACTAGGCCATGTAAAGCGAATGATGGACACCATGGCTCCAGCCCGGAGAGTCTTTGAATCCAATACCGAAGGACGAAAAAACAGAGGACGACCGTAACAAGGATGCCGCACACAGGTGGTAGGGGACCTCAGCCAACTGGGTGTGCGGCAATGGAAAAGGCTAGCGAAAGATCGTGCTAGATGGAGGGGCATATTGGTTGAGGCCCAAGTTTACCCCGAACTGTAGCGCCTGATCAGAGAAAGAAGAAATGTATTAAGCTGAGAAGAGACTATATTGAGAGAGATAGAACTAGAACCTTTGCATAACAAAGCTACGTCTTCGATGGGTAGCCTCTTTCTAAGGCCACACGTATCATCACATTCATTCTAAGTAAATACCGTCCAACAATTATGGATGAATTAGACACAATCTCGAAACTCTATCCAGTGAAACTTCTTGGAGAGTCGTACTAGTCTCTCTGAATGGTTTAAACTTGCGGAGATTCAAGCCTTATGTTGGATTGGTCTACAAAGCGGTGGGTGTGTCTGTAAGGTTTGAAAAAAAAAAAAATATTTTGAAAATGGTATGACTATTTCCAGCTGAAAATTTGTGTTCAATAGACGTTAGGACTTAACAGCTTACGAGCTCCAAATTTGCTCTTTTTGCAGGTACTCCTTGGCGTGTACAGTCTTAAACGTCATCCAAAAAACTTCTTTTTTCTACAATTGGGCCAAAAACCGAGCCAAAAAATTGTGTCATGTGTGTGTTTCTGCTTACACTCTCCGAGATCGATGTGCGCAAACAATCACAAATCACCCAATGTACCCCGCATCGTCAGAAGCTTTTAAAATATTTTTTTTTTCAAACAAGCTTTTCTCGAACGATAAGCGATATGGAATAAAAGGAGGAAAAAACGTCATGCCATGAATGGATGCCAGAAATATCAACAGCTCTCTTTCGCGCGCTTCACCGCTACATCCCCCAATCACCCGTCCCCATCGCAATCATTGAATGATGACGATTCCATCCGCCAGCACGAGGAGCACACAAAATGTATGTTGTGCTGTGCTTAAGGAAACTAACCTCTCTCATTCAGTATCGCACGTTACTGAGTTTCATTGTTATTTCCGTACGAATGAAAATGTCTCTATCTACAGCTCGACAGTATCTAGTACGTACGGCACCCGTCCAAGGTTCACATAATATGCTACCACGTCATCAGCATTATCATGAACACCATCGACGGGGGGCTTCACCGTACATATGTACGCTCTAGTGCTCCCCTTGGATTCTTCTCAAGCAAGTCGCTTCTGGGCCAAGCAGAAGCAAGGGGCCCCGAGCTCTCTCTCTCTCTCTCTCTCTCCATCTACGCGAATTGTTTGTTTATTTTATGTTTCTCTCGTTTCTATGTCAGGCCGTGTCTCTTAGAGGTCATGTCTATGTAGGAAGCTGAATGAGGCAAACATTTTCATTGATGAAATACGTTGCTCGATATGATGATGGTTCCCAGGCTAAATTGTTTGTCCATTGTTCGGTTACACAGTTCAGTTGCTCAGTTGTTGTCTTACTATTTGTTTGGTTTGTTTGCCTTTTTGGCCCTTTGACACGAGGGTGGTGGATAGTCCGTGTTCGAATTGGAGATACATAAGATTTTTATTCATCATTACGAGACTTTTTTTGATGTATCTAGATATGTATATATGTACTCGTATGCATAAGCATTTCTCTCGATTTCAGTGAGGCAGCTTTGGCTTTGGGGAGGGTTGTCAAAGCTTTTTGGTCGGGTAAGTATCGCCTCCTTTTCTGAATGAATTTGACTCGAGAAAGTTTCGTTGCTGCATGAGCATGAACGAAATACAAATTTTGTGGACTTACTTCATGTTCATTCAAATTACTTGAGTTGATGTCGTTTACGTTGCTTGTTTCGTTTTATGGAGTTTCGTTCATTCAATAGATGTTTGCGGAGTGGAGTCGAGTACCTACGATTAGTGGGTGGTTTTAGACGAGTTTTTTGCTTGGTCTACTGAGAGAAAAGCGTAGTGTTGTTAGATAGAGTGGAGTAAAGCAAATGGTTTCAGATATACCATGGGGACAAGAGACTAACGTCATATTCTAGTGTATTCTTTTGTAAGCTCAACTTCTCTAATTGAGTTTACAAAAGAATACACCAGAATACGACGTTAGTCGTACTTGAGGTACTTGACCCCATAATCTCTTCCATGAGGCCTCACTATCTGATCCCCAACATATCAGCTTTAACATATCTTGTGAGGTTAAGGACTCTGAGCCTGAATATCAGCCCAGACAAACAAATTAGGCTCTTTTCTAAGTTCAGATTGCCACTAAATGAGATATGTTTCTTAAGTCGATGGAATCGACAGATGATATCGAACAAGCGGCTTATTAACTCAACGAACCACGATTTGCGCCTTCCTCGATATTGAGGGGGCTTTGGCTTTGGCAATCAGAACAGGTCTGCCATGTAGACGTATGGGTCATATGTCCATCCTGCAACATCTTCCTGAGCTGGATATGATTACCACGGTCTCGGACACACTACCACACACCCTCACTTTTGACAAGATTTGAGATATTTATCACAAACCACTCAGCTTGGGAAACCAGTGATCCCCTTGCTTAAAGTCAAAGGCCCTAGATGGTATACTGATGACTCCAAGATGGTTTCTGTCGGACGATTTTTCAGGCCCTAGAACCCGGACCAGACTGGCGGTTGTACGGCGGGCCAACAACCCGTCCATGTAAAAAACACAAGTTTTGAAAGAGCAAGATGGCTCGGTTAAACGGACGAATTCTCAAGGACGACATGGCGCAAAAAAGGAACACGATTTGCGAGTATGCTCCTGGAAGATCAGAACCCTGTACACTCCTGGAGCTGCTCATAAACTGGAAAGAACCCTCACGCAGTATAAGGCGCATATTACTGCGATCCAGGAAATACGTTGGAGGTTACTTTAAGCGTATAAGTGATCGCCTGGCTGTGATCCGCACCAAAGGCAGATTTTACAACATCAGCCTCATATGTACATATGTGCACATGCCCCTACCGAAGAGGCTGAAGACCTCGTCAAAGAGTACTTCTATGATCTCTTGGACAACGCCTACGGAGCTTGTCCGGAGTACGATGGCTCGGAGAACACCTCTGGCGGAGTGGTCGAAAAGCACAGCCTCCACGATATAACAACAGATAACGGCTTCCGAATCACGGACTTTCCGACAGCTCGTAATGCGGTGATAAGTAGCACAAGATTTCCCCGCAAGCGAATCCACACAGCAACCTGGAGATCTCCGGATAGTCGAACCGCCAACCAAATCAATCATGTGCTCATTGACACAAGACACTCGTCAAACATCCTGGATGTGCGAACATTCAGGGGGGCAAACGTCGACTATGACCATTTCCTCGTAGCAAGGTTCAGAGCTCGACTGTCTAATATCAGAAAGCTGCACCAGCCCAACATGAGGAGGTTTGACATCGGACGCCTGAGCACACCGTAGGTTACCAGAGTCTACAGGGAGCAACTAAGCGAAACACTCTCCGGTATGCGTACGTCGAGCACTAATGTCAACTGTATGTGGCTGCATTGCCGCTCAGCTATTCAGGAAGTAGCCGAGAACACCTTATGTTACCTACCACCCCCGACAAGAAACCCGTGGAATGATGGCGAATGTGAGCAGAAAAAGGCAGCAACCGACAGGGCGTAGCAAAAGGCGCTGCAGCGAAAAACCAGGACAGCGCGAAAGGAGTACCGAGCCAGAAGAAGGGAGGAGAAAAAACTGCTCCGACTAAAGAAAAGAATATTCGCAGCCTCCCAGCTCAAGGATATCGAGGAGTCTAGGGACAAACATAAAATTAGACCTTTTATAAGAAAGCAGCTGCTTAACGAGCATGACCAAGAGAGACTGGTAGGGACTGAAGAAATCCCAACCTGCCCCACGGCAGCCCAAGAAGCACTGATTGGACTTACTCCACTGGACTTACTTATTTATTAAAAAGGTTGCATTATATAGTGCAATCAGAATTTTTCGCTTGGGAACAAGTCTGCCATGTAGACCAATCGGTCACATGTCCATCCTGCAACATCTTCCTGAGCTGGACATGATTACCACGATCTCGGACGCATTACCACACACCTTCACTTGAGACATGAGATTTGAGATATTGATCCCCAACTCAGCTTGGGAAGCCAGAGATCCTTTGCTTAATGTCAAAGGCCTTAGGTGGTACACTGATGGCTCCAAGATGAGTTTCTTGCGTTGGCGCCGGCATCTTTGGACCAAACCGGAAGATTGCGAAGGCCCTGGCAATGAGTCCTAGTATCTTTCAAGCAGAATTATATGCCATCCTAACATGCGTCAATCTAAACTTAGAGTCTGGCATAAGAGGAGTAACCATCAATATATGTTCTCTCTGATAGCCAAACAGTACTTAAAGCTCTCAGTTAGTATAGCACGAACTCAAAATCCGTCAAGAAATGCCATGATGCCCTACAAAACCTTCCAAAAGAAATCAAGGGGTCAAACTCTGGTGGGTGCTAGGCCACAAAGGTATTAAGGACAATGAAATCGCCGATCACCTCGCTAGGAAAGGTCCCGAAGAAAGGTACGTACATAGGTAATGAACCTTTCGGCAGCACTCTCAAGTCTAAGATTAACTTGTTCTTAGACAAGTGGGAAAAAATCGATTTATACGGCCCTTGAACTGACACTCTATTAATATACATTCTAGAGGCGGAGCTAGCAGGTATTCGCCACTTTTTCTTATCCGTAGGGAGAGCTGACGCAGTACACTAAGGGGCACCATCATTGTCAGCTTTAGTTCAGTGAGGCGCTTACCTGCGCTGTATATGATGAGGAAAACGACACCGTCGAACATGCCATCTGTGATCGTCCGAGCTTCTAAGCTCTGTGTCACTAAAGCGTCTTCTCATTCTTCTTTTTTATTTCAGTGGAAAAATAGTCTAGTAGTTGCAGCCGACAGATCCTGGAAAAAACCAATGAATTTCAAGTCGACACTCACCACCTATTTGTCGACTTCAAAGCGACATACGACAGCGTAATTAGAGACGAGCTATACAACACTATATCTACCTTTGACATCCCTGTTAAACTTGTCAGACTATGCAGGATGACTTTGGAGAATGCTCGCTGCTCCATCTGAATCGGTGAAGACCTGGCCGATAGTTTTGATGTCAGAAAAGTATTTAGGCAGGGCGATGCGCTATCGTGTGATTTCTTGAACACTGTATTAGAAATTATTGTGCAGAAATCCCTGGCCAACACAAGAGGCACATCATATTTCAAATCCTCACAACTCCTCGCGTGCGCGGGTGACATTGACATAATCGGAAGAACACAGTGAGATGTCGATGAGGCATCATCAAAAAAGAACGATCACCCCCGACGTCCTGGACAGAACGTGTGTGTTGGCAGATATAAGTTTGACGTAGTTGGGGACTTCGTCTACATTGGCTTCGTATCACTCTTGCCAGTCGCTGTTTCTTTGGGCTCAGGAGGCAATTGAGTAATAGAGCCCTCTCCTGAACGACAAAGTTGATTCTATACAAGACCCTTATCATCCCGATCCTCCTGTACGACGCAGAAGTATGGAGACTATCAAAAGCGGATGAGGAGGTCCTTGCTCGTTTTGAGAGAAAAATTTTGCGTGTGATTTTCGGTTCTATAGACGTAGACGGGGGAGTGAGGAAAAGACTCAACCACGAGCCTTACGGGCTGTATAGCGACATGAGTCTAGTCAGGCGGCAACGCCCTAAGATCGCTAGGCTATGTAGAGCGAATAGACACTGCAGCCCAAGCCCGAAGAGTCTTTGAATCCAACCCCGACGAAGAAACAGATAACGGCTGCACACAGGTGGAAGGGGACCTCAGCCAATTGGGTGTGCGGCAATGGAAAAGGCTAGCAAATGATCGTGCTAGTTGGAGGGGCATGTTGGTTGAGGCCCAGGTTCACCCCGAACTGTAGCGACCGATAAGAAGAAGTTGCACTCGAGTATTTGGGCGATCATCTGGGAAACTTATGAAAAAACATTTCTGACTCAGCAACCGAGGAGGTGTGCATCTCGTTAATATCGCCTACTTGCCATTTTAACGGCAAACGCGATAGAAGCAGATATTGCCATAGATCTTTTGAAGTCATGCGTACTGAGCTCGTTTTCTGGACCACAGTCGAGTGGCGCATTCAAGGCAATGCAAACTCAGAATACAGCCTCAAACGCCAGCTGTACAGTCAACCAATGACACAATTCAAGCCAAAGCACCCCGAGTATCATACGACATTTCACAGTTGACTAGCGAATAAACAACAAAATCCCCTCGTGTCCAATGACCACCTCAAACGCTAGTCCCTCAGGTGATTAGCATATCATCAATGGCAGACCTCATATCGCTCCCACCCTCCCCAAGCAATCAAATTACCCACAAGTCGTAATTTTAAAACGAAAACCAAAACCAAAAAACACAGAAAAGACGCCATTTCCCATAAGCCATAAGCAAGAAGGCATACATCAAAGCTCCAAACACCACTTCGAGCTGCGCTCCTGACCAAATCGAACGGGGCAAACAGCGATTCAACATACGTCCAGCCACTGATGGAATTAAAATGAAATTAACAGCAAAAGCAGAAAAATAAAACGAAAAATCCAACAACGAGAATTGCATTGAAATTTAATACTTGTGTCCCGGGATTGTGCGAAAGTAATTCCGAAAGACGCGTGCTCGGAATCAGTAATTATGTTTTGATTTTTCTTTCAATTATTTTGTAATTGATTTAGCGTTGAATACGAGGTGTTAACAGATTTCTTAGAAGAACACACAATGACCGTTGGGGGGAAGGAATGATTGGATTGATTGACTGGATGTGATACATGCTGGGAAGCCTAGTTGCGAAGAGAAGGAATAAGGCTTCTGGTACGAAACGGATGATCAGCAGTAGATCTCGACCTAGTGAGAGGGACTGACTATGCCGATAGATGTCTTGCCAATATGCCGGACACATGTCGTTTACTCCTCAGTACTTTGTTGCATAGTCATTCACAAGAGCGAACAGCAAAGGAGGGAATATGTAATTCAAGCCCGAAGTAGGTGAGGAAAGTAAGGCAGGAAACTGGAATTTTTATTTTAGACAGACCACAGAGTAAACAGGATATGCAAATTGAAGGCAATAAAGGCGGGCAGTAATGCGTTCAGTTCCGCTGCAAGTCAAATGTGGTCGGGTGGACACCTGTCAAGCAAGGCGAATTGAGAGCTCTGGTTTCGGAGATCACTTAATGGCTGGTGATTATCTTGATCAATAAAGGGAACCTGATACCTGCAATGTGAAAGCGAAGAGTAAGTTGTTTACGAGACAAGCACATAATGTTGATTATCCAACTTTAAAGCTGTTTTTTTGGGCCTGACTTACTTACTTACTTACTTATCAGGCCTGCGATCCATGGAGGATCTGAGCCTGAGCTATAGCTGCCTTCCATCCTTGACGGTCCCGGGCACGCTGTTTCCAGTTGTCAAGACCAAGATGTCCTACATCCGCGATTACTTGGTCTTTATACCGGAGGTTCGGTCTTCCTCTTCTTCTCGAACCAGGAGGCTCGGAGTCGAAGACCCTCTTAGCTGGAGCGTTGATGTCCATGCGCCCGATGTGGCCGAGCCAGTGCAGTCGACGGATCCTTGCCTTCCGGACTACATCCACATCTTGGTACAGCTCGTAGAGTTCGCGGTTGTGTCTTCTTCTCCATTCACCTTCCTCACAGACAGGACCAAATATCCGGCGCAGAATTTTTCTTTCGAAAGAACCCAAAATCAGATCCGCTGTCCTGCTTATCGTCCAGCTTTCGGCTCCGTACAGCAAGACTGGCAGAATGAGCGTTTTGTAAAGCATGACTTTGGTCTTTCGAGTGAGGAGTTTTGACCCCAGTTGTTTGGACAAGCCGAAGTAGCAACGGTTGCCAAGGGCGATTCTACGCCGGATCTCCACTGTGGTGTCATTTGTGGAATTTACGTTTGCCCCGAGGTAGACAAACTCCTTAACTACCTCGAAATTGTAGCTGTCAACTGTTATGTTTTGTCCCAGGTGGTGAGCGACGGATTGGTTTTTGCTTGACAGCATGTATTTCGTTTTGTCCTCATTGATCTTAAGACCAATTCGTTTCGCCTGTTCTTCAATCGCCATGAATGCTTCCACAATGCCACGGCGAGAACACGCGATGATGTCGATATCATCCGCGTATCCTAGCAGCTGGATGGACTTGTAAAAGATAGTGCCTTCCCTGTTGACGCCTGCCCGTCGCACTATCTGCACCAGCACCAGGTTGAAGAAGTCACATGACAGCGCATCTCCTTGCCGAAATCCAGTGCATGTTTCGAATGGTTCCGAGGTCCTAGAACCGAGTTGCACGGTGCATCGCGTGTTTGTTAGCGTGGCGCGACACAACTGGATCAGTTTTACCGGGATCCCGAATTCGGCCATCGCCCCAAACAGTGCTTCACAATGAATGCTGTCGTATGCGGCTTTGAAATCGATGAAAAGATGGTGTGTATCGATTCGGAACTCGTTGGTCTTTTCCAGGATTTGTCGAAGTGTGAAAATTTGGTCTATAGTTGATTTGCCGGGCCGGAAGCCGCACTGGTAGCTGCCGATTAGTGCAGTGAAAAATGGTTTTAGACGTTCTCACAATACGCTGGACAGGATCTTGTATGCGACATTGAGCAGGGATATACCTCTATAGTTCTTGCAAGAGGTAGGATCGCCTTTTTTGTGGATGGGGCATATAGAGCTGGTATTCCAGTCGTCGGGCATGCTCTCATCTTCCCAAATTCTGCAGATGATCTGGTGCATGCTCCCTACCAGAACATCGCCGCCAGCCTTGAAGAGCTCTGATGGCAAGCCATCTGAGCCTGCGGCCTTGTTGTTCTTCAGCTTCTGAATAGCTGTGCCGACTTCTTCTATGCTGGGTGGGAGGACTACTTCAGCGGCTGGAGTTGGGATTTCCTCGGTCCCTACCACTCTCTCTTGGTCATGCTCGTTAAGCAGCTGCTGGAAGTGCTGCTTTAATACATCCACTATTCCCTGCGGGTCGGTGACAAGATTACCCTCGCAGTTTCGAAGAGCCAGGGTGCCCTTTTTGAAGCCTCCTGCAAGGCCTTTGGCTTTCTTGTAAAAGGCTCGTATTTTATGTTTATCCCTAGACTCCTCGATATCCTTGAGCTGGGAGGCTGCGAAAATTCTTTTCTTTTGTCGCAGTAGTTTCTTCTCCTCTCTTCTTCTGGCTCGGTACTCTTCTCGCGCTGCCCTGGTTTTCCTCTGCAGCGCCTTTTGGTACGCCTCGTCGGTTGCTGCTTTTTTCTGCTCACACTCGCCATCATACCACGGGTTTCTTGTCGGGGGTGGTAGGTATCCTAATGTGGTTTCGGCTACTTCCTGAATGGCTGAGCGGCAATGCAGCCACATATTATTGGCATTTGTGTTCGACGTAGGCATGGGCCTGACTGAAGCAAACTTTTAACTTAGGTTATATGGTTCTGATCAAATTGAGTATGTAAGTACAGAGACTAGCATGTACATATGTATTTCAATCACCAAGCCTCTAAGGTCTACTCCACCAAACTCCACTCGATATCCACGGGAAGCAGCTAGCTACCTACAAGGCAGCCAGACTAAAGGCCGGCTCAAACTAGACGAGCTATATTAATGGCCACTCCTTTATCTTGAACGACAAGATGACTTTGGCAGAAAACTACGACCGTGGTGCAGTGGTAAACATCACCGACTGTCGAATAGAAGGTCTGTAGTTCAAAGTATGCCATAGCCAAGAAATCCAATTCCTATACGGAAAAATTGTGAACACAGCTGTAATGATGAAGGTACAAAACTCACAGTATATGGTCACTTCAAATTCATACTCTGTGTTCTAATATAACACCATAATGGCAAGGAACATTTGCTGGGAACTGCAACCAACGTGAAAATTCAGTAGAGTTCCTCTCGAATCCTATCTAGGACAATCACCCCTGGAGAGTAGTGAACGAACATCTACGACTAAAACCACAACACCTACCACAATATTTAAGAAAAAAAAATTAGACTAACATATTCAGAAAGGCAAAACTAGCCCGAACAAAGTCGACCCCACAGAGGCTGCGTGGACTTTTACACAGATGGGTCAACAACTATGGATGAGATGGGTACCGGAGTCTTCTGTGGGTCGGCCCTAAAACTACCAGACTTTTGCAGCATCTTCCACGCGGAGCTGTTAGCAATAATGGAAATAGTTACTGTCTTGCCTAAAGTGGAATGTAATATCTGCAAAAGGTATTCGGATCTTCATCGATAGCCAGCTGCCCTGAAATCACCTATCTCTTAACGAGATGGCCAAACAGTTTAACATACACCTCTCATGGGTACCAGGACACAGCAACATTTCAGGATATCAGAGAGCTGCCATGCTCGTCAGTACCTTTGCAAAACGGCGTCTCCCTCAAGCTCTCCGATACATCTCAATCCTCCACTCAGTCAGTAGAGCAGCAATGGAGCCAGTGCAAACAAGCCCTGAAGAGCACAGCGACGGAAGTGTGGGGCCTTAAAGCTCCACCACGACGAAAAACCTGGTTCGATGACGAGTGAAGAAGGATACACGCAGAAAAGCAGCAGGCATACAAAGCCTCACTACACAAAAAACAAGAGCGGCTCGTGAGCTCTACGAGCTTAAAAGAAGGAAGCTTCTACGAAGCTTCTCAAGAAAAAAAAAAAAACAAGAAGCACGAGAAGCGTGCGATTGAAAACTTGCAGAGATGCTACTGCAGGCACGACGTTCGAAGATCTTATCAACCGATAAAACGAATGTCTCAAGGCTATAAAGCCCGAACGGAGGCCTGTAAGGATGAGAACGGACACCTAGTAGTAGAATCGCAGTCGATGCTGAGAATTTGGAAAAACAACTTCTGCAGACTGTAAAACGGCGATGACAACCAGAATACCGCCGTCAGGCAGAATGATCCATTTTTTAACGACGAAGATCACAGAGAATTCCGTCTCCCTGACCTCGACGAAGTTGAGATTGCCATGTTGAAACTCAAGTCGAATAAAGCTGCTGGCGCAGATGTATTGCCTGCTGAGCTCTTCAAAGCAGCTGGGGGTGAGCTGGTTAGGAGTATGCACCGGCTCATCTGTAAGATATGGTCAGAGGAAAGCATGCCCAAGGAATGGAGTCTCAGCATTGTTTGCCCGATCCACAAAAAAGGAGACCTCTTTGACTGCGCCAACTAGAGAGTAATAATTCTCCTTAATGTCGCATACAAGATCTTCGCTGCCGTTTTGTGTGAACGCCTGAAGCCGTTCGTAAATAAGCTGGTAGGTCCTTATCAGCGTGGCTTCAGGCCAGGAAAGTCCACCATCGACCAAATCTTCACACTACGGCAGATCCTGGAGAAAACCAATGAATTTCAGGTCGACACCCACCATCTATTCGTCGACTTCAAGGCCGCATACGACAGCGTAATACGAGATATATAACGCAATGTTTACTTTTGACATTCCTGCTAAGCTCGTCAGTCTTTGCAGGATGACTCTGGAGAACGCTCGCTGCTCCACCCGAATCGGTGCAGAACTGACTGATAGTTTCGAAGTTTGAGGTAGTTCAGGACTTCATATACTTACCTCGGCTCAGCAGTGACCTGGAACGACATCAGTTTCGAAATCAAGCGCAGAATTACTCTTGCCAAGCCAACCGCTGCTTCTTTGGGCTCAAGAGGTAATTGAGAAGTAGAGCCCTCTCTCGTACGACCAAGTTGACCTTATATAAGACCTTAATTATCCCGGTCCTGTTATACGGCGCAGAAACATGGACATTATCTTAAGCGGATGAGGAAATCCTTGGTCGTTTCGAGAGAAAGACTCTGCGTGCGATTTTCGGTCCTATAAACACAGAGGGGGGTTGGAGGAGAAGATTCAATCACGAACTGTACGGGTTGTACAGCGACATGAGTCTAGTCAGGCGTCTACGGATCCAACGCCTAAGATGGCTTGGCCATGTAGGGCGAATGGACACCACAGCTCCAGCTCGTAGTCTTTGAATCCAACCCCGAGAGACGAAGAAATAGAGGACGGCCGCATGGCATGGAAAGAACCTCAACCAACTGGGCGTGCGGCACTGGAAAAGACTAGCGAAAGATCGTGCTAGGTGGAGAGGCATGTTGGTTGAGGCCCAGGTTAACCCCGAACTGTAGCGTCCGCTAAGTAAGTAAGTAAGTAACGAATCAAACTATGGCTGAGACGAACCTAAAATGGAACCAAGTGCTTACCTGCCAGGGCAAATCTGGCTACGACTTGGCCGCCAACGAACCGACATCAACAAGATTCTTGGTGTCATCACCGGTCACTGTCTTATTGGCAGTTATGCACAAAGCCTAGGACAAGTTTCGAACGACTTTTGCAGGAGCTGTGAAGACGAAGAGGAGGACGAATCCATTAAGCAACTGCTCTGCGTCTGTCCGACCTTCGGGCAAAGCAGGGAACGATACCTAGAATTCTACATTCTTAATGATCTGACTGACGTCCAGAAGATAAGGATAACCGATCTTCTCAACTACGTAAGAAGCACAAAGTGGTGCCATGAGTAGGAGGCCGACATCCCTCGTAGCAACATAAAAGGCCTCTCTGAAGGCTACGGACTACCTACCTACTTACCTACCTATGTACGGGACGGGCCATCTACTGTTTTTTTTAAATCATAGGTTATTTTGACACTGACAGTTGTTTCCAGCTCGAAATCTTGACAGGAAGCCGGTATCCTACCTCCGCGGAACGAAATGAGTCGCTTTACGTTTGAACAACGTTGGGAAATATTGAAAAATGATTTCCGAAGTGAGTGCCGTGTAGCCCAAACAGTGCGTTTTTTTGAAAAGAAGTTTTGGCCAAAATGAAGCACCCATCGCGACTGCTGCACGCAAGTTTGTGCAAAAAGTTCGTGAGACTGGAATGCTAGTGGATAGTAGTGTGCACAGATGAGAATGTGGCTGCTGTGGCTCAGAGTGTGAGACTTTGAACAAAGATATCGGATTATTCGCTTACAAGGTCCGATTGACCAGGCAATCGAAGGCGCGCGACCATCCGCTTAGTTATCGCTTTGCAGTTTGGGCCATAGAGCAACTTGAATTGGACAACGATTTTGGGCGAAAAATCATCTTTTCTGACGAGACGCATTTTCATCTCGACGGCTACGGCGGGCGACGGCATTTACAGAGAGCGACAGTTTGGTGCGGATTGTGGAGTGGTGGCACCATTTTTCTTCGAAAATGAGGCTGAAAGGTCTCGGCCAACAGTGGGCGTAACAGAGCCATGTTAACCGACTTTTAACTGAATTTGAAGACATGGAATTGGACGACCTCTGGTTCATGCGCGCCATACCACACAGCCCAAGCCACAGGCTTTTGCGCACCAGATTCCCAAATCGCGTGTTATCAGCCGTCTTGGTGATGTCAATTGGCCGCCTTGGAGCTGCGATCAATATCATCCAAGCAGCCCGTGAGCTACAGCCCGAAACCATCAACAAGGTCTTGGAACATTGGGGTGACAGAATGCGCAACTATGAAGCCTCTTGGAATTAATGTGAATGATTGCTTAAAACCGAAACTCTATGCCATAGACGATGATTGCCTGGGAAAAACTGTATGAATCAACATTCTAGTTAAGCAGAGTACCGAGTGTTTGGCTACTCTAGGTTTCAGTAGCACTTTAAAGCCTGATAAGAGCAGACCTTGAATGCAATCATGCCCCGATTAGATAGCAACGTGGGAAGCAGGTGCGCAAGTAGTAACGTAAGATTGAAATGTTGCGCCATTTCTGTGGCAAGGTGTTGCCAACGGATAGAGAAAGATAGTGACCATTGAGCTATACGAAAGAAGGTCGCGAGTGTTGTGATCTGTCCTCGTCACTGTGATTCATTTTCATCTTAAACACATGTACAGATGATGAAAGACAAATAGATCCATCACGCGTCATTGCTTGGAGTGGATTTTGAATCAGGGCTATCGTGGGACCATTATCCTTCGAAAAGCTGACTGGAGGGCAAGAGAAGCCGAGCGCACTCGCGATCACGATATAATGCCTAAAAAGTTACAAGGCATGAATGTAGTATTTGGTTTTAAAAAGACGTTATGCGTTGTAATACGTGTGTCATTACCAGAATTGGTTCTAGATCAGATAAGATCAGGCGATTTAAGGCCGTCGAACATTTTCTTTCGGGGTTTTTTGAGCCCTAGGTTTTATGTCAACAAATTCATCGCCGTGGAATCGTAATAGTTAATCAAGAGCACTACAAAGATAGTGATAGCATTATCGGACCTTGTTCCTTCGAACATTACCGTCAGTTCTACGCGAAACCATGTAATGGCACCAGATTGATGGAATCGACTTAAATTATGTTTATTTTTTAAGAGAGGATGCAACTTGCCGCACTACATTTGATTGTATTGACAAATGACAAGGGTTCTTCATTCCATGCGATTTAACATCACTTGGTAGGATAACCACCATTCAAAACCTAAAAAATATGACAGGGTCTATAGGGACGAGGTATACAGCGCCATGTTTAGTTTTGACATCCGTGACATCTTGCTGTTCGATTAAGGTTGGTAAGGAGTTAACCGAGACCTTCGATGTCAAAAAAAGAATTCACACAGGGCGACGCACTGTCATGTGATTTTTCAACATCATGCTTGCAAAGATCGTGTGGAATTCACTCGCCAATACAAGAAGCACGATTTAATTGAAGTCTGCACAATTGCTCGCATACGCTGATTACGTTGACGTGATTGGGAGAACGCAGCGAGACGTCGATGGAGCTTTTGTGAGTATTGAAGTAGAAGCGACTAAAGTGAGCCTGAAAGTAAACGAGGGCAAAACTAAATATATCGTCGTCGTCAAAGAGTGACGCACCGCTCTTTCCTGATATCCCCGGTAAGCAGTTAGCGATATATACGGGTGTGAGATTAAAGGCCAGCTCCAAATGAACGAGCTATGTATATCACCGGCCACGCTTCTAACATGAACGACAGGACAACTTTAGCAGAGAACTCCGACTAGATTGAGCCCACCACGGCCTTTGACAAAAAGTTCTAAATAACATATCCAAAAAGAAAAAAATGGTCCCGACAAGTGCGATCCCGTAGGGTCGAAAAGGAGCAAATGAGGACGGGGTGGGTAGCGGAGTCAATTAAACTGAATCAGGCCTTGCAAGCGAAGCTGCTAGCAATAAAGGAAGTACTGTCCTGACTAAGGTGGAAGGTGATATCTGTTATAGTTATTCGAATTTTCACTGACAGCTAAGCTGCCCTGAAATCATTGGAGTCTTATGCCTTCACATCCAAAGCAAGCCTTGACTACGGCCTATCTCTTAACGAGATAACTGAACAGATTAATATTCATGGCCCTCATGGCTACCAGAACACAGCAATATTTCATGAAATAAGAGAGCTAACATGCTCGCCAAACAAGGAACGACGCAACGAACTAACATGGCATACGCTGGTACACCACTAGCAGCCTTTAAATCAAAGACCAATGAGTCAAGTCATGGCTGAGACGAACCTGAGATGGGCCCAAGGGCATACTTACTGTACTGTTAGTAAGTCCCATTCCCACCTCCTCGTGGTGCCATCTGGGGATTTCCTATGGAAATTGCAGACGGGGAAGGCGAATGGCGAGCCTCCTGCGCCAAAAAACAGGATTAGTCGGTTGGGCTACGGCCTAGTAAGCCGTAACCGTAAAAAACCCACAAAACAACACAAGCCTCGGATATAACGGACCGGATTTATGTCGACGACCCTTGCAAAAAACGAAAAAAGGACAATGATCTTCGGCTTTGTTAGTGGAATGTTAGGTCCCTAAACAGGCCACGTGCAGCCGAACAACTTGCGGACGCCCCAGACCGCTATAAAGCGGACATAACCGCCATCCAGGAAATGCGATGGAATGGACCGAGTATAAAGTGGATGAAACACTGCGATATTTACTACGGCGACTGCTATAGGGAGAGAGGGCAACGATTGTTTGGATGCGGATTTGTTGTTCGAGGTGGACTAAGGCAAAAAGTCCTAAACTATCGGCATGTGAGCGAACGCCTCATAACAATCCGTATCAAGGCTAAATTTTTTAACATCAGCCTGATCTGCGTCCACGCCCCCACGGAAGACAAGGATGAGTCCGCCAAAGAGGAGTTCTACGATCTCCTAGAAAGAACGTATGCCCAATGTCCCAGCTATGACATCAAAATTGTACTAGGAGACTTCAATGCTAAGCTGGGTAAGGAAAGCATCTTTGAACGAGTCATCGGCAAACATAGCCTACACGACACCACCTCCGATAACGGACACAGGCTGATTGATTTTGCTACGGGGCGAAATCTCCTTGTAGCTAGTACGCTAGAATTGAACTAAATTAAATACGCGCTTCCCGCACCTCGATATACACAAAGGCACCTGGCGGTCTTTTGATCAATCGACTACCAACCAGATTGATCACATCGCGATCGACGTCAGACACTCCTCCACTATTCTTGATGTTCGAACTTTCCGAGGGGCTAACATCGACCCGGACCACTATCTTGTAGTAGCCAAGATGCACCTACGGATATCACGAACGTAGCGGAGTAGAGTAAGAATACAAAGTTATGACGTCGGAAAGCTACTATCGGCAGAAACCGCTCGTGCCTTTACCGATGGCGTCTCACTTAAGCTCTCCAATACACCTCAACCCTCCACGCTATCAATAGAACACCAGTGGAAACTTTGCAAACAAGTCCTGAACAGTTCTGCATCCGAAGTTTTTCGTTTCAAGGCTCCACCACGAAGAAACACCTAGTTCGATGACGAGTGCAGGAGGATTCACACAGCGAAGCAGGATGCATATAAGGCCTCGCTGCATAAAAGAACAAGAGCAGCTCGTGAGCTGTACGAGTTAAAAAGAAGGGAAGAGCATAAGCTTCTTAGAAGAAAGAAGAAACGCGCGATTGAGGATTTGGAGAGGTGTTACTGCAGGTGTGACGTTCGAAAGTTTTGTCAACAGATAAAGCGAACATGCCAAGGTTATAAAGCCAGAACGGAAGCCTGCAGGGATGAGAACGGACACCTAGTAGTAGAATCGCAGTCGATACTGGGAATATGGAAAAACCATTTCTACAAACTGTATAACGGCGATGTTAGTCAATGTGCCGCTGTCAGGCAGAATGATCCATTTCTAATCGACGAAGACCGCAGAGAACTACGTCCCCCTGACCTCGACGAAGTTAAGATGGCGATATCGAAACTCAAGTCGAATAAAGCTTCTGGCGCAGACGGACTGTCTGCTGAGCTCTTCAAGGCAGCTGGGGATGCTGGAGCATATACCAGCTCATCTGTAAGATATAGTCAGAGGAAAGCATGCCCGAGGAATGGAGTCTCAGCATCGTATGCCCGATCCTCAAGAAAGGAGACCCCTCTGATTGCGCCAACTACAGAGGAATAAGTCTCCTTAACATCTTCTCTGCCGTTTTGTGTGAACACCTAAAGCCTTTTGTAAATAAGCTGATAGGTCCTTATCAGTGCGGATTCAGGCCAGGAAAGTCCACCCTCGACCAAATCTTCACACTACGGCAGATCCTGGAAAAAACCAAAAGTCGACACTCACCACCTATTTGTCGACTTCAAAGCCGCATACGACAGCGTAATTAGAGACGAACTATACAACGCTATGTCTGCCCTTGCCATACCTGCTAAACTCATCAGACTATGCAGGATGAGAGCACCGTGGCGCAGTGGGTAGTGTGTTGGCCTCTGACGCCGATGACACGGGATCGAATCCCGACACAGCCATGTCATCGAACGTGTTTTTCACGGTGTTTCTCCTCAGCGGGGCTCCGACAAAACCTCCTATAGTAAAATTGTCATGAAAAGCCTCTCACAATTCGCCGTTCGGAACCGGCAATAAACTGAAGGTCCCTTTCACCTATGGGAAAATTGAAATCACACACAACATGGGTGATTGAGAGAAGCCCGGCTCAGGTTCTTCGTGGACTGTAACGCCAACATACATGCAGTATGACTTTGGAGAATGCTCGCTGCTTACCGATAGTTTTGATGTAAAAAAAAGGATTTAGGTAGGGCGATGCGTTGTCGTGTGATTTCTTCAACATCATATTGGAAATTATTGTGCAAAAATCACCGGCCAACACAAGAGGCACAATCTATTTCAAATCCTCGCAACTCCTTGCATACGCCAACGATATTGACATAATAGGTAGATCACAGCGAGATGTCAATGAGGCGTTTGCGAGTATTGAGATGGAGGCGGCGAAAATTGGTTTGGCGGTAAACGAGGGCAAAACTAAATATATGCTGTCATCAAAAAAGGACGCTCAACACCGACGTCTCGGCCAGAACGTTTGTATAGGCAGATATAAGTTCGAGGTAGTTAAGGACTTCGTCTACCTTGGCTCCACAGTGACCTGGAACAACGACATCAGTTTCGAAATTAAACGCAGAATTACTCTTGCCAACCGCTGTTTCTTTGGGCTCAGGAGGCGACTGAGTAATAGAGCCCTCTCCCGAACGACAAAGTTGACCCTATATAAGACCCTTATCATCCCGGTCCTGTTGTACGGCGCAGAACTATCAAAAGCGGATGAGGAGGCCCTTGGCCGGTTCGAGAGAAAGATTTTGCGCGTGATTTTCGGGCCTATAAACGCAGACGGGGGATGGAGGAAAAGATTCAACCACGAACTTTACGGGCTGTACAGTGACATGAGTCTAGTCAGGCGTCTACGGATTCAACGCCTAAGATGGCTGGGCCATGTAGAGCGAATGGACACCATAGCTCCAGCCCGGAGAGTCTTTGAATCCAACCCCGAGGGACGAAGAAGCAGAGGACGACCGCACTTAAGATGGCGCACACAGGTGGAAGGGGACCTCAGCCAACTGGGTGTGCGGCAATGGAAAAGGCTAGCAAAAGATCGTGCTAGTTGGAGGGGCATGTTGGTTGAGGCCCAGGTTCACCCCGAACTGTAGCGCCCGTTAAGAAGAAGAAGAAGAGGAAGAAGAAGAATGAATGTTAGATTTCTGACAGGACCTATGCGTCTCGTTCCTTTTATTTTTTTGTCTTCTACAGTAGTAGTCATTGTTTGAAAGAATTGGAAGACACATGTAGTCGCTCAAAGGTGGGAATTTTATAAAATTTTTGGAAAAAAATTAGTAAAATCGGGCTTTAGACCCATTTTGAAAAGCTTCCAAACACTATACACGAGGATATCCGATCACCACAATCTTGAAAATAGGTAAATGGTTCCATGGACCAGTTAGCTGACTGGATATATGTACATATGTATATACACTACGCCAACCGTATGGGTTCAAGGAATTTTCATTTCATTTACTCAAACTGCCCAGTCGGACTAAACGCTCCTTCGCCACTAACTAGTCTCTTATGGATTGCATCATATTCCAAACAACATTAACAACTTTTAACATCACTCTTCCGACCAAACAACCATGTCATGGATCTCTAACGGAATATATTCCCACTTGTTTCTTTGTCTCCACATGTGTGGAACACATAGGACAATACTGAATAAATTGAAACCTTACAACGAGAGCGCGAGAGCGAATAGGCGCGAGTGAGAGGCCGAATACAAGAACGAAAGAAAAAGAAAGAAGAAAGAAAAAAGCTTGAATGAAACAAAATTGAGTATCTATCAAGTGGGTGCACCTGTCACCTTAAGCACACGTCTATAAATATGATCCAGTCATAGAGTTAAATAAGAAAACATCGCTCTGTACCTGGTTGTGGTAGCTGGTAACTGGCCCCGACTGAATGACAATCAATTCACTTACCTTTCATGTCCTTCTGTCATGATTTGTAATCACAAATATCCTAATATTGAAGCGTAGCACGACCAGTTTCACCATGTTTATAGCATACAGACATCAGCCAGCGGATTTCTTGAAGGGATTCTCTCACTCCCACCTGACTGGACGAAGGATTTCTTTTGAATCCCTTATTCTCTCTATTCTCGCGTAACACACAATTTTTTTTTTTTGGAATTAGTAAAAGGGAAAAACTAAACTTTCAACTGTAGATCACCACTATACACTCCCTTTTTCACTGAGAACATACATATGTATGTATATGTAGTACAACAACACCAACTAAATGAAAAACGTCCGCGAAACAGGAAAACGAAAAAACAACACACAGAATCGCTCGAGCGACGAGACGACACGCAGATTTTCCTCTCTCTCCCGATCCGATTGTATCGAATTTTCTTTTCGTTTTTTTTTTTGTTGTTGTTCTATAGCTCAAGGTGCTGGTAATCAATTAATTTTTGTTTTATCCCGAAGAACCTGTGAATTGCTCTATGCCATCCGCACCTATATATGTATGTATGTATATGTCCTCCCGCTCCACTGCCTTGTGCCAGGAAGAATTGTGTCGTGTATTAATTCAGCGGAGAGCAATGAGAAAAAACTCCTAGAACATCAGTAGCTGCAACAACAACACCAACGACTTCCTTTTCTTTCGTCGAATTTTCTTTTTCGGAATTTTCTTCTTCATGCACGTCGATGATCCCGACACCAAGTTGCCAATTAACTTTCAGTTTTTCTTCACTTTTTCACTACTTTCCTTGCCCCTCCGTCAGGATTTAGTATGTTCAATTGGATGTGAATGGGTGGAGGAAACGTATCGATAATTTTCGCTACCCGAATCACTTTTGCTTTTCAAACGACGGTGGCATTAGGCAGCAGCAGCAAGGCGAGCGATTTTCCTTGCATATTCACGCACACACACACGTACACACTGTCCGTCGTCCCACTTTGTAGTAGAGATTTACACACATATGTATGGGAATGTGTGTTGCGACCAATTGGATTTTTGTATTTTCCAATGTACACCCTCTCTATCCCTGATTGTCACTTTCTTTTAATGTTTTTCTTGGTCTCTGCCTATGATTTGCAAAATTCTAGGTTCTTCGGGCTAACACTACACGACCAAGTTACGGCGACGAAATAATTCCTGCGGAGAGGAGTCTTCTTCCAACAACTTCTGTTCTGAGGCTTTTCGGTAGGTTCGTCGTCTCTCTCTCTCTCTCTTGTTTGCTAATTCTTTTTTGTAATTTTTCTCTACGCATCGAAATTTATCGCGAGAGAAAGCGGTTGGATGATAGTGTTGTCTTTGTTGTACGCACTGGTGCTACCGCTATGGGCGTGTATGCTTGGCCTTGTTCGATATTGGCATTTTCAAAGTTTTTTTTTGTTTTTGAATGAAGAACCGACAGCGAGAAGCGATGGATGGTGGATGTGCGCATGCTCGGCGAATTTTATTTTTCAATGAAATTTTCGTTTTTCATTTTTTGCCAGTATCCTTGGGGGGAGTGGGGTATGGGGTTTCCGTTGATTTTTCATCTCTTGATAGTAGTTTTGCCGTTGTTGTTGTTGGTGGTGGTACGATGATCTAGTACATTTGCGGTGTTATCGGGGATTGTTTGAAGTTTGTTATGGTGGTTTGGCATCCGTTGAGAAATACCGGTTACGAGGTCACGTAACTATAGATCTGTTTGATTTGACCTTTGATTGGAATTACATTGATGCAATATTTGAATTGAAATATGGAAGAGCAAGAAATTAGTTTACCGTGACCGGTGGTCTATATTCCTTACTTACATACCTTTTTCTTTTTCATTTGGGGCTTGTGCTACCAATTAGCATTTGGCACTGCGACCTTTGCAGATCTACTGTGCCTGCTAAGCCGATTGGCCGAGGAGCTTCTCCATTTCCATAATGAAGTTGAGAATGCTTCTCGTAGGAGCTGAGGTGATCCCCTCAGGAGTCATAACTTCGCTTAGAAGGATACGCTTCCTAAGATGGCCGAGAGCAGTACACTCACACAGTATGTGTTCCGCTGTGTGTTCGTCTCGAAACAGGTTAGGTTAGGTACATGGGTGCCCTATTGACGAAAATTCAAGGCTCCCGTAGACTACGTAGAGTTCATTGTGCCCAGTTTATTTATTTAACCCGTTGATACCAAGACATTTACCATTGAACTGAACCATCCAGACGAGGATAAGAATCCCAGTATTCTGTTCAGCGCAATATTACCTACCTCTTCTAGTCCCGAAAGGAAGTATCTTCTTAGGAGTATATTCCTTTTTTGGGCAGCGGTGGACATTCGCACAGCAGGTGACGAATGGATTCAAGTTCCTCTTCGTCCCTGCAGCTTCTGCAGAAGTCATTGTAGGGCTGGCCCGGTAGGGTAACATGCAGTGCCCGGTGAGGGCACCGACAGTCGAACATTCCCACTATTGAACTTAGCAGATTTTCCGTCCTTTTCTTATCATAGACGGGCCAAGTCAATCTCGCCGTTGCGCATATATCTAAGCGACACCATCGCTTATGGGCTTTCACTAATAGCTCCGTCTCTATCTCCCGGTAGAGCGCACTGAGTGGTGCTTTGGCCTCAGTTGAGATCTGCGCAAAGTTTGCACTTGATGCCAGCCTAGCCAGCTCGTCCGCCCTCTCGTTTCCAGAGATATTCACATGACCAGGTACCCAGCAAATGGTCACCTCTTTTACATTCGATATCTCTTCTAACTTCTCTTTGCAGAGTTTGACTAGTTTGGATCTTATCAATGCTGCCTGCAAAGCCTTAATGGCTGCCTGACTGTCAACATAGATGCTTATCATTTTTCCTGAGAAACTTTCTCTGCTGATCAGGTCCACCGTCTGCTTGACTTCAGCTTGGAAGACACTGCATCCATTATCGAGCCTATAGGAGCGATTCATATCTCGAATCAAAGTAGACTCCGGCACCTGTGCCAACATCCATTTTAGAACCGTCGGTGTAGATCGCCAGTTCACTTTCCGTGCGTACCAAATCACCGGTCCATTCCTCCCTGGAGGGAATTCTATGTCGGGTGACATTCGTTCGTTACGGTTCTGAATCTCGAGACGGCCCATCGATCCAAGACTGATGCATGTCCCTAAGGACTCTTTTTCCAGAGACCGGATTCCTATAGTCTAGCGCAGTTCTGGTTGTGACGCTCTCGCAGTATATGTCCAGGGGTGGGAGGTTCAGCATAACTTCAAGAGCCGCCGTTGGAGTGGACTTCATAGATCCCGTCACCGCCAGACAGCCTGCTCTTTGACACACTTTGAAGATGACATTTCTTCTCAAGCGCTTTCCACCAGACAACCGACCCATAGACTAAAATATGTCTTACCACCGCAGTGTACAACCAATGTACTAAGCTCGGTTTGAGGCCCCATGTCTTTCCAAAGGCTACCTTGCACGAATATAGTGCCACGTAGGCCTTTTTGATTCGTTCCTCAATATTTTCTCTCCAATTAAGCTTGGAGTCCAAGATTATACCAAGATATTTGGCAGATTTTCCAGGAATCAGATCTATACCATTCATAGGGGGGTAGGTGTACCTTGATACAGATCAACTCCTTGTAAAGAGTACTACCTCTGTTTTCGCCGGACCAACTCCCAGGCCTCGCCCCTTGACACAGTTATCCACTAACATCAGTGCATAGCTTAGTTAAGATTAAAATGGCAATGTCATCGGCGTAGGCCGTGACATTAAAACCTTCCGTCTCTAGAATCTTGACGAGCCATAGGAGGGGTGACAGAACGTACGCGTACGCGGAGGGGGTGACGTATGTACACGTTGTGTGATTGTGACAGATAACCGTCACCAATCTCTTCCCTTACGTCCTCGAAACAGAGTCGACACTCAGACGAGAGGCTGATTTTGTTAAGATGATATCTCAGACCGAGGGCGCCGTGGCGCAGTGGTTAGTGTGTTGGACTCTGGCGCATGATGAGCGAGTTCGGATCCCGATAACACCAACGCCATCGAATGTTTATTTCGCGACGTTCCTCCACGGCGGGGTACTGGCAAAACCCCCGTAGTAAACTTGCCATCAAAAAGCTTCTCGACTCACGCCGTTTGGTATCGGCATTAAACTGTAGGTCCCTTTCACCTGTGTGAAAAATAGAATCACACACAACATGGGTGATTGAGAGAAGCTTGGCTCTGGTCCTTCATGAGCTGTAACGCCACTAAAGAAGAAAGAAGAAGGTATCTCAGACCGCAGTGTCCTGTCAGATAGCTGACCAGTCTTCTGATATCCAACCTATTGAGTTTGAGTATGTCAATAGAGTGTTTTCTCAGGGGTCATATGAGTCGTTTCGATTGACGGAGTCCCCGAACGCTATTCCAAAAGGATAGATGTCGCGATTTTGTCCATTTGTCTAAGAAGAAATTGATCATAGACTTGGGATTGTCGCAGAGTGGTTCTGGACCTATGTATTTATCGCTGGAACATTTCCTTGCGAGTTGATCGGCGATTTCATTGCCCTTAATACCTTTGTGCCCTGGCATCCACCAGAGTGTGACCTCGTTTCTTTTGGCGAGGTCTTGTAGGGCATCATGGCTTTAAGCGCTGCTTGGCTATCAGAGAATATGTTGATGGTTACTCCTCTTATGCCAGTCTCAAGATTTAGATTGGTGCATGCTCTGCTTGAAAGATGCTGGGACTCGTTCCCAGGGCCTTCGAGATCTTGCGATTTGGTCCAAAGATGCCATCTTGGAGCCATCCGTATACCTCCTAAGGCCTTTGACATTTAGCAAGGGATCACTGTTTTCCCATGTTGAGCGATTTGGGATCAATATCTCAAATCTCTTGTCAAAAGTGAAGGTGTGTGGCAATGCGTCCGAGACCGTGGTAATCATATCCAGCTCGGGAAGGTGTATTTGTTCCCAAACAAAGAATTCTGATTGCATTGCGTAATGCCACCTTGTTGATAAAAATGTGCAGTGGAGTGAGTCCAATGAGTGCTTCTTGCCGAGACACGCCAGTCTCTGAAGGCGTTGAAGCTTTAAAATTATAGTTTCGCTCAACTTTTGTTCACCACGGTGGACTCGTAGGTGACGATAGTTCCTACTATCGCGGTGTGTAAGCAGTGGACTACCTTAGGTTTAAGTCCCCAGGTTTACCGTAAGTACGTCGACAGGCTCACATGGCCCTAGTCGCTTTCGTAAGTTTAGTTTCCATATTGGAGTTCCAGTAGAGTCTGCCGTCTAGGTCAATAAAAATATACTTTGCTTCCTCTGAAAATCCTATGCGTGTGCCATTTAGAAAGACTGAGCAGGGCTGTACCAGTCAGAGACAAATTGGAGCGCAAGCTGCATGCGCTCACAGGCAGTGGTTTCGCACTTGCCGGTATCAGCATATCCGATGACCTCGTAGCCCCGAGTGGTTAGCTTGCGTAGTAGGTCATCGATGACTATCGACCAGAGCAGAGGTGAAAGAACTCCTTCTTGTGGACATCCCCTAGCCGCCGATACTGTCACTGAGACCTCACCGCATGTGGCTGATATGACACGGCTATTGAGCATCGCCCTAATCCAGTGATTAGTGGGATGGTCCACACCCCTGCAGGATAGTGTAGTGGCGATCGAATCATAGCCAGTATTATCGAAGGCCCCCTCTTTATCGAGGAAGGCGCAAAACGCGATCTCCTTGTGTGTGAAGCTGTTTTCAATACATGTCACCAGATGATATACCGTATTCTCAGTAGATCGGCCTTTGCGATATGCATACTGATTGGGATGCAGATGTCGCAGATTGGCTGTCCGTGCAAATTATAATCTCCTTAGCGGATATTACATTGATCCTAATCCATGCAAGGGCCTCCGTTATGGCTGTTATTTCTGCTTGATGCACACTGCAGTGATTTGGGAGTCTGAATGATAGGCTGAGGTTAAGTTCCTTGGAGAAGACTCCACTACTTACACCCAACTCTATCTTGGAGCCATCGGTATAGAGGGAAATCGAGTCCTTTGATATGTCTTTCCCTTCAGCCCATTGAAAGACAACATCAAAGTTCCTAGTGAACACATTCCGCGGGATGATGTAGTCTGTGTCCATGGGTACCTTGAAGTGATTAAGAATGGTAGTATGGCCTTTATGTGATGTGGGCCATTTTCCTATGGCCTTAGTCCGTAGGACCGCGCAGACAGCAACTTGCTTGCTGAAGAGGTCCAACGGTGGAAGATGTAATAGGATAATTAGAGCCTCCGTGGGGATTGATCTGATCGCTCCGCTTATATATAAGCTGGCCGATCTCTCCCCAGAAGGTTTCGATTGACTGCCTTGTCCAGAGCAGTCCACCAGACTACGATGCCGTACAGGAGGATGGGCCTTATGACTGCTGTATAGGGCCAGTGCTTAATGCTTGGTTGGAGACCCCACTTTTTGCCCATCACTTTCTTACAACTTTAGAGGGCAGTGGTTGCTTTCTTGACGCGATCAAGAATGTTGGGTTTCCAATTCAGTTTCCTGTCAAGGACTTCTTCTTCCTTGGTGGCGTTACAGCCCATGAAGGACCGGAGCCAAGCTTCCCTTCAATCATTCATGTTGTGTGTGATTCTATTTTTCACACAGGTGAAAGGGACCTACAGTTTAATGCCGATTCCAAACGGCGTGAGTCGAGAAGCTTTTTCTAGGCAAGTTTTACTACGGGGGTTTTGTCAGTACCCCGCCGAGGAGGGACGCCGCGAAATAAACATTCGATGGCGTTGGTGTTATCGGGATCCGAACTCGCTCATCGTGCGTCAGAGTTCAATACACTAACTACTGCGCCACGGCGCCCCCTGTCAAGGACTAGGCCTAGGTAATTAGTATGATCTTTGATTATTAATTAGGTTACTCCCAGCCTCGGTGGGCTGAAGGGCGGAATTTTGTATTTCTTTGTAAACAGTACTAAGTCGGTCTTCTTGGAATTGACCCCAAGTCCACAGTACTGCGTCCAGGTTTCTACTGTATGTAATGCACCCTGAATTGGAATGTCATCTGCATAGGCGGTCACAGCGTAACCTTCCTGTTCTAGCAACAGTAGTAGTTCGTTGACCACCACGTTCCAGAAGAGAGGGGAGAGTACTCCCCCCTGTGGTGTATCTCTGCTGACCATTCTAGTTGAGACGGCACCAGCGAAGTTGGCTTCGACGACTCTAGCGTTAGCAGTTTTCGTACCAGTTCTATCACTGATCCCGTAACACCCAGATCAGACAGCGGTTTGGTGACGGCCCATGGTTCAACATTGCTAAAGGCGCCCTCAATATCGAGAAAGGCTACTAGGATATATTCCTGGTGTTCCAGTGACTTTCTATTATGCTGACCAATAAGTGGAGTGCTTGTTGTAGCCATGTTGGTTATCCGACAGCCTTCCTGAGATATAGCTGCGTCGAATGTGTGCGTCTAAAATTGTTTCTAGAGTTTTTAGTAGAAAACAAATAAGACTAGTAGGCCTCAAGCCATTTGTATACGTGTGGGAGCTTTTGCCTGCCTTGGGTATGAAAATGACTTTGGTTACCTTCCACTTGCTAGGGATGTAGGATAGGGAGAGGCAACTCCTGTATATTACCACAAGCCAGGGGAGGATGAGATCTGCTACCTGCTGAAGCTCTGCTGGTATGATCCCATCCGGTCCTGGAGACTTGTAGGGTTCAAAGCTTTTATAGCCCATAGAACATTGTGGGTTGGGAGGAGGAAGATGTTCTCGGCTGGATGTCTTGAGGAGGTGTCATAGCCGAGTCACTACAGCCCGGAAAGTGTGCGCTCAGAAGAAGTTCCAGGGCCTGACTTAATTTTAATTGTTTACAAAAGACTCCGCTTGGTTTTTGACCCTTTTGTGTAAAAGTCCACGCAGCCCCCACGGGATCGCGCTTGTCGGAACCATTTTTGTCTTTCTGGGTTTTTTTCAAAGACTGTGGTGGGCTCAATGTAGTCGGAGTGCTCCGCCAATGTTGTCCTGTCGTTCAGGATAGCAGTGTGGCCGGCGATATTGCTCGTCCATTTTGAGCTGGCCTTTAATCTGGCTGCTGTGTATGTGGCTAGCTGCTTACCGTGGTTATCAAGTGGGACTAAGTGGAGTAGCTTGTTGAGTGCCGCCATTGGAGTAGACCTCAGGGCTTCGGTGACGTACATACAAGCAAGCCTTTGACTAAAACGCCGTACAGTAGAATAGGTCTAACGACTGTGAAGTACAACCATAAGGCTGTGCCCACCTGCACAATGTGGAGAATGCCGTACGCATACGGTCATTCAGTGTAGGCAGGTATTTGCCTGAGACAGCAATAGCAGCAACATCAGCGTAGGCAATAACCTCTCCCCAGTTTAGTTAATAGTTCGGTCACTATTACATTTCAGAGAAGAGGAAAGAGGACCACCCTTGTGGAGAGCCCTTGGTAACCGATCTAGTGGTTATTTGGCTTTCCCATTTAGATAAGACCCTGCGTGTTGAATGTAAAATTTAACAAAAGTGTTTCATATATTTTTGCAGATTTCCGGTGGTTCTTGTGACACTTAAAAACCAAATGTCAGGCAAGGTCTGGCGACACTAATCTCATTTGACAAAGCTATTAGACAACCCTCCAGTTGTCAAAATTTAACTAATCAACGGCTGCGGTAGAACCAAGGTGAAGCTTCTGTCGCGAGCTTTCTCCTGTCTCCGAATTCTTCTAGTCTTCTCACATAAGTCATTTCAATTAACTCAATCGAGTGTCACGCTCCTTATCATGTATTTCTTTTAAAGATTTTTCCGAAAATCAAAAATCTAGTACTTTCTGGATGTCACTCAGAGCGACTGACGTAGCGTGGTGAAAAAGGAAAAACAAACAGAGCTAATGTTGGAAAAAAAACAAAAACTCCCAATTTGACATCTCCCTTCAAAAATCAGTATGACCAACTGGCAAAACTTCCTTTTCGTTCGATGTGCGTACGTTTGATGACGGCCATAACTCGCTAAGTTGAATAATTTCATTGAAAATCCGCTGAAAATGGCCAAAAAGAAAAGTGAAGAATATGCCGGCGAGAACGGCAATGATAGTGAATACGGCGACGAGCCGAATTTCGACGATCCCGAGGGTTTTGTTGACGATATTCCCGATGACGGTGAGTATGCTGCCAGCGCAGCATGGCTGCTTGGCTATGTGCAATTTTCCATTCCATTCTAACCTCAATTCGGTGGCGAATTGTTTGAAAATGAATTTCAGAACTTCTGGCTGATATGCTAGAGCAGAAGCCGTGCGAAACGGATGGCGTTGAAAGTGTCGTGGTTGTGGATAATATCCCAAAGGTCGAGCCGTCTCGTATGGAGAAACTCAAGTCGGTGATTCACAAGTTGTTCGCGTCGTTTGGTGAGATTGTGAACGTCTTCCATCCGTTGGATGAGGAGGGAAACACCAAGGGTTACGCGTTCTTGGAGTACAATAATGCCAGAAGCGCAGCTGAGGCGGTCAAGATGATGAATCATCATCGGTTGGATAAGAACCATACATTTGCTGTTAATTTATTCACCGACTTCCAAAAGTAAGTAACTCGAAAGGCGTTTTTTTGCAAAGATATCAAACTTCGATTCCTTTCTGGTTAGGTATGAGAACATTCCCGAGAAGTGGGAACCACCGACGCCACAGCCATTTAAGATGCAAAACGATTTGTACAACTTTATCATGGAACCCGATGCGTACGATCAATACTGCGTGGCAGCTGAGACCGCTCCCAATGCGGTGCAAGTTCAATTCTGGCAAAATACGTTACCCGAGCCAACGGAGCTGGAGACGCGTGAACGTTTCACCGACACTTTTGTTAAGTGGTCACCCTTGGGCACGTATATTGTTACTTTCCACAAGCCCGGTGTCGCCATCTGGGGTGGTAGTAGCTACAGCAAAATCAATAAATTCCCCCATGCCGGAACGCAATTTGTAGAGTTCTCGCCATGTGAGAATTACCTCGTCACCTATGGTCCCACTGCCACCGGTCAGAAGATTATCATTTGGGACATTCGTACGGGAACCGAAAAACGTAGCTTTGTCTCCGACGGAATGTCGAATATTTCCATGTTCCGCTGGTCGCATGACGACAAGTACGTGGCTCGTATGGGTGAAAATGCCATTCATGTCTACGAGACGCCCAGTTTCTTCTTATTGGACATGAAATCGATCAAAGTGCCCGGCATTCGTGGATTTAGCTGGTCGCCAACGGACAACATTATCGCCTACTGGGTAGGTGAACAGAATCAAATCCCGGCAAGGGTGGTTCTTCTCGAAATACCCAAGAAACGTGAGATTCGGAATAAGAATCTCTTCCACGTGGCGGACTGTAAGATCCATTGGCAAAAATCTGGCGATTATTTGTGCGTGAAGGTCGATCGTTTCTCCAAGCAAAAGAAGGACAAGAAGGACTTTGATGTGAAATTCCTCGGCATGTTCTACAACTTTGAGATCTTTCACATGCGCGAGAAGGATATCCCCGTCGATTCGGTAGAGATTAAGGATTTAATCCTCGCCTTTTCTTGGGAACCAGTCGGTAATAAGTTCTCGATCATTCACGGCGAATTGAATAACTCGAACGTTAGCTTCTACGAGGTTAAGAAGGGACAGAAGCCCTCTTTGGTTAAGAAGCTAGAGAAGAAGTCATGCAGCCATTTGTTCTGGTCGCCACGTGGTCAGTTTATTGTCCTTGCCAACCTGACGATGGGTACCTTTGAATTCATCGATTCGCACAACGATTTCATTGTAATGGCAACGCCCGATCATTTCCGTGCATCCGAAGTCGAATGGGATCCGACCGGACGATATGTCGTCACGGGCGTTTCATCGTACAAGATCAAGGAGGACACTGGCTATAATATGTACTCCTTCCAAGGTCGCATTATACGACGCACAATCCTGAAGAGTTTCGTTCAGTTTCTGTGGCGTCCACGTCCGCCCACTCTACTCACCGAAGCGCAGCAAAAGGAAATCAAGAAAACTTTGAAGAAATATTACCCGCAGTTTGAGAGCAAGGATCGTATGCGTATGACCCGGGCATCCAAAGAATTGCTAGAGAAACGTGCTCAGTTGCGTGAGCAATTCGCCGAATATCGCAACAAGAGGATTGAAGAGTGGAAGGAACAGAAGAACCGACGCTTACAGCTCAGAAATCGTAAGTTACACGTCGTTACCAAACATAGTAGGTGTCCTTTAAACGTTCCCCTCTCTCTTACAGACATTGATACCGATAGTTTGGAGACCGACGACGTGGATGAAGAAGTATTTGAGATTTTGATTAAAGAAGAAATACTCCCCGCCGAGTAATTGGCCACGCAACCCACTTACTCTTACAACTTGCAACCCATATTCTACAGCGATCTTTACAATCCACTAAAGGTCGCTTGCAAGTCAGTTCTATAACAACAACATAACGAACAACAACAGCAAATAAGTAAATTTGGCAAAAATTCGCTTTTATTTATATTCTCTAGCGGTGTACCGGTCTCTCACCTAATCTTTACACGCAACAAAATCCATCTTTTAGAAATACACAACTGAATACTAACAAAGGCATACTAACGACTATTTATTCTGGGAACCAAGGGGAGCACGAACGGCCAACACAATCAACATTTAGTTCTCACTCTACTCGACTGTAGTTGTACTCAATTTTTGTATACAATCTAGGAGACTTAAGGCTTTTTTGGTTTTTGATTTTAAGAGATGACTTCGTCGGGGTCTGGTTCGCGTGGGGAGTACTTGCAATCATTGCGATTAGTTTGTGTATTAGAGAAATATTCAATGAAATATATCCGATTGTGTGTATGCCATAGGCGGATGCGTCTTTTATTGAGCGTCATTCATGCTCTTTCTCTGCTCTGTTCTTCAATCAGGTCTAGGTCAATACATACCTGCTGCATCAACCGATTCGATGGTGTCGACGAACCCGGAGCAAGTCCCTGCCCTGGAGCCTGAGGACTGAGGAGACTCGGTTGCAGAGCAAGCAAATGCCGGACTTGTCATAGGGGCAACAGGAACATCAACGATCGAGGTGAGTCATTGTTAAATTACTTATTACATACTAACCCAATCGTCTGCCATAATGGCTGTGAACCAATTTTTATCACCAAGAATAGACAAGAAGCTCTGGATGTTACTTGCATTGCAGGACATTGTCGACAAAGTCAGGAAAGTCCTAAAAAAGGCACTCCATCTCTGACCATCGCTATATTCAATTCAGCATAGTCAGCCACGTCAATGCCCCAGTTCCCTTCAGGAACTACAGGAGAACTGATTGGCAAAAATACAGAACCTATCTTGAATCCAACTTACCTCCTATCTGCACAACTCCGCGGACTTAGACATCTTAGTAAATGAGCTGACAGGAATTCTTAACGGAGCACTATCTAAATCTTGTGCGGTTAACATGGCCAGAGGCAAACCCAAACCCCCCTGGTGGAATAAAGAGATAGTCTCCCTTAGGAAAGGGAGCAGAAAGCTCTTGAACAAAGGAACATTTACACGCTTGCAAGAGGATTGGGACCACTGTAAGGGGGCACTTAAATCATTCAAAGCAGCGACCAGGAAGTCCAAAAGGCAATCATGGAGGAATTACTGCGAAAATATCAAGGCGGTCTCCGAAGCTTCAAGAATAAAGAAGATTCTGGCTTCGGCCCTGGACGACCTCCAGCACGGAAGCCCTGGAACTTTTTCTGAACGCACACTTTCCGGGCAGTAGTGACTCGGCTATGATATCTCCTCATACCCTCTCCCGCCCTGGTAAACAACCACATTGCCCAATGGGCTATAAAAAGATGTGAACCCTACAAGTCTCCAGGACTGGATGGGATCATACCAGCAGATAGCAGATCTCATCATCCCCTGGCTTGTGGTAATATACAGGAGTTGCCTCTCCTTATCCTACATCCCCAGCAAGTGGAAGGTAACCAAAGTCATTTTCATACCCAGGGCAGGCAAAAGCTCCTACACGTATGCAAATGACTTGAGGCCTATTAGTCTTACTTCTTTTCTATTAGAAACTTTAGGGAAGATTTTAGACGCACACATTCGTTACAGCTGTATCTCAGGAAGGCTGCCGGATAACCAACATGCCTACAACAAAGTCAAACAGCACTCCACTCACTGGTCAGCAAAATAGAAGGGTCTAGTCGCCTTTCTCGATATTGAGGGCGCCTTAAACAATGTGGAACCATGGACCGTCACCAAAGAGCTGTCTGATCTGGGTGTTACGGGATCAGTGATAGAACTGGTACGACAACTGCTAACGCAAAGAGTCGTCAAAGCCAACTTCGCTGGTGCTGTCTCAACTAGAATGTTCAGAAGAGGCACACCACAGGGTTGAGTACTCTCCCCTGGAACGTGGTGGTCAATCAACTACTATTGTTGCTAGAACAGGAAGGGTACGCTCTGACCGCCTATGCAGATGACATTGCTATTGCCGCCATAGGAACATTTCCCAGCACTCTAAGCGATCTAATGCAGGGTGCATTACATATAGTAGAAACCTGGACGCAGTACTGGGGTCAATCCCAAGAAGACCGATCTAGTACTGTTTACAAATAAATATAAAATTCCACCCTTCAACCCACCGAAGCTGGGTGGAACCCAGCTAATAATCAAAGATCAGGCTAAATACCTAGGCCTAATCCTTGACATAAGGCTGAATTGGAAACCCAACATTCTTGATCGCGTCAAGAAAGTAACCACTGCCCTTTACAGCTGTAAGAAAGTAGTGGGCAAAGAGTAGTGTCTCCAACCGAGCATTATGCACTGGCTCTATACAGCAGTCACAAGCCCTCCTGTACGGCATCGTAGTCTGGTGAACTGCTCTGGACAAGGCAGTCTATCGAAACCTTCTGGGGAAAGTACAAAGAACGGCCGGTTTATATATAAGCGGAGCGATCAGATCAACCCCCACGGAGGTCCTAAATTTTCTACTACATTTTCCACCACTGGACCTCTTAAGCAAACAAGTTGCTGCCTGTGCGGCCCTACGGATTAGGGGCATAGGAAAATGGCCCACATCACACAAAGCATTCTTAATCACTTCGAAGTACCCATGGACACAGACTACATCATCCCGCAGTATGTGTTCACTAGGAACTTCGAAGTTGTCTTTCTATCCAGGGAGGAATGGGCTGAAGGGAAAGTCATATCGAAGGACCCGATTTCCCTCTATACCGATGGCTCCAAGATGGAGATGGATGTAGGTAGTGAAATCTTCTCCAATGAACTTTACCTCAACCTAACATTCAGACTCCCAAATCACTGCAGTGTGTATCAAGCAGAAATAACAGCGATAACGGAGACCCTTGCAGGGCTTAAGATCAATCTGCGATAAAATCCCTGGCCGCGGTAACCCACAAACCAAAGACATCCCTTAACTGCCGTCTATCTCTAGACGAGAAGGCTGAACAGTTCAACATTACAGTTCTGTGGGTTCCCGGGCATAGAGATATTCCAGAAAACTGCGCGGCCGACGAACTCGCAAAGTTAGGGTCAAGCACACTCAGTCTTCCTATCCTCGGGTACCTAAAGACACCAATAAGTACGGTAAAGCAAATGATAATACTTCGAACCATAAAGGCTACCAGCCTCCAATGGAATGATATAATATCGGCTCTATCACTAAACAAATCTGGCCTAAGCTAAGCTTAGGACAAACCTGGGATCTTGTGGCAACCAAAAGGGCGAACTTAAGCACTCTAGTGGGTGCCATTACAGGTCACTGCATCATTGAAAAACACGCCGCCGGACTAGGGCTACCCTCCAATGACTTCTGCCGCGGTGGCATGGATGAGAAGGAAGGAGAATAGATACATCACCTCCTCTGCTCATGTCCTTCTTTTGCGAATCGCAGGAGGATCTACCTCGGCGCACCCTTCTATAGAAACTTAAGTGAGCTAATAGACCGAAAAATTGTTCAACTCCATCGCTTCATTAGAAACACCAGTTGGTTTTCAGGTAGCGTGTGGCATATGCCAACCACTTTTACCTAGCCCAACCTACTGTCGGCTACTGTCAATGGCCAATTCTATGCCTTACTTAGGCCGCGCTACAGTTCGAGGTGATCCTGGGCCTCAACGAACAAGCCCTTCCAGCGAGCACGATCTTTTGCTAGCAATTGACAGCGTTGCAATACCCAGTTGGTTGACGAGGGGTGGGAGCAAACAGAGCAAAGAAGCTTATCGCGTTTAACATGGCAAACGCCAGCTTCGATCTCTGTCCCTGCTCAATGCAAGTTGACATACAGCCTCTGCGTGGCCTCCCCTGGATCCCGCCAAGTAGTCAACAAATGTGTGCAGCGATCCAACCCCTTGTTCCAGGGAAAAAGGGACCTGGCCCTCCAGGTTGTGGGTTGTGCTTAGGGGTAACATCCCCATCATGTAAAAACACACTTGTTCCGAAACAACCACAAGCCTCGGATGCGGACGGATACAAAGCTGTCGTCCCCTGCAAACGACTAAAGGACTTGAGAGTCTGCACCTGGAATGTGAGGTCCCTTAACAGGCCGGGTGCAGGTGATCAATTGGAGCGAACCCTTAACTGTTAAAAAGCAGATATAACCGCTCTTCAAGAAGTGCGATGGGATGGACCAGGCAAAGGACGGATGAAAAACTGCGACATCTACTACGGGAACTGCTACAAGGAGAACAAACAGCACTTATTCGGGTGCGGATTTGTTATTCGAGAAAGACTCAGACAAAAAGTCTTAGCTTTCGGGATGTACGATCTCCTAGACAGATCCTATGCAAAGAGGACATATTTGAGTTGATCATGGGAAAATATAGCCTGCACGTCACCATGTCCGAAAACGGACATCGGCTACTCGACTTCCTGGCGGGGCGCCATCTCCTTCTGGCTAGCACACGGTTCTCGCATGTCAACATTCACAAAGGAACCTGGCGATCACCTAATCAGTCTACCACCCATCAGATTGATCACGTTGCGATCGACGTCAGACACTCCTCCAGCATCCTAGATGTACAAACCTTCCGAGGAGCCAATATCGACTCGGATCACTACCTTGTTATAGCCAACGTACGAATGAAGATATCAAGGACGCCACGGAGTCGAGCTGGATAACTAAAGTTTGACGTTGGAAAGCTACAATCGCAGGAGATCGCTAAGACCTTTGTCGATCGAGTTTCCCTCAACGTCTCGACACTGGAGCGACCCACAGAACAACAGTGGGAGCATTGCCAGCGTGCCATCAGAGACGCTGCCTATGATGTGTTGGATTTCAAGTCACCGTCAGCAAGAAACCCCTGGTTTGATGAACAATGCTGGCAAGCCCATGTAGCAAAGCACAAGCCATGCTACATAGACGGACGAGAGCCACTCGTGAACACTACGAGCGGAAACGGAGAGAGGAACACACGCTTTTAAGGAAGAAAAAAAAAGAAAAGAGCACGAAAAGCGTGAGATAGAGGAGATGGAGAGATGCTACCACAGGAATGACGCTCGCAAGTTTTACGAAAAAGTAAAACGAACATGCCAGGGCTATAAAGCCAGAGCAGAAGCCTGTAGGGATGAAGACTAGAAGCTAGTAGTAGAGTCACAGTCGATGCTGAGAACATGGAAAGAACACTTCTGCAGACTGTTTAACGGCGATGACAGGTAAGGCTGTCAGGCAGAATGATCCATTCGCAACGGACGAAGATGCAAGAGAATTTCGTCCAGCCGACCTAGATGAAATTAAACTGTAATTTCAAAGCTTAAGAACAATAAAGCCGCAGGCGCAGACGGGCTGTCTACCAAGCTATTTAAAGCGGCTGGAGATGATCTGGTAGGGCGTATACACCAGCTTATCTGTAAAATATATTCGGAGGAAAGCATGCCCGACAAATGGAATCTCAGCATCGTTTGCCCAGTCCACAAGAAAGGAGACCCCTGTAACTGCGCCAACTACAGGCGAATAAGTCTCCTTAACATCACATACAAGATCTTCTCTGTCGTACTGTGTGAACGCCTGAAACCCTTTGCAGATAATCTGGGAGATTCTTAGCAGTGTGGTTTCAGGCCAGGTAAGTCCATAATAGACCAGATATTCACACTGCGGCAGATCTTGGAGGAGACCCAAGAGTACCAAATAGACACCCATCACTTTCGTCGATTTTGAGGCCGCGTATGACGGTGTGCATAGAGACGAGCTATACAACGCCATATCTAGTTCTGACATCCCTACCAAAAACGTCAGATTGTGCAGAAGGACAAAGGAGAACTCTCGCTGCTCTATTAAGGTCGGTAGGGAATTGACCGATACCTTTGATGTTAAAAAAGGACTTAGACAAGGTGACGCAACATCAACATCGTGCTTGAAAAGATCATACGACACTCACTGGCCAACACAAGAGGTATACGATCTATTTCAAGTCTGCACAACTGCTTGCGTACGCGGATGACATTGGCGTAATTGGACGAACACAGCTGGACGTCAATGATGCGTTCGAAAGCATTGAAGCAGAGGTGGCTAAAATGGGTCTTTCGGTTAACGAGGGTAAAACGAAATATATGCTGTCAACCAAAAAAGACGCGCAACACCGACGTCTCGGCCAGAACGTCACAATTGGCAGCTACAGATTCGAAGTGGTCAAGGACTTCGTCTACCTTGGCTCACTAGTGACCAGCGACAATTACACCAGCGCTGAGATCAAACGCATAATTACTCTTGACAACCGCTGCTTCTTTGGGCTCAAGAACCAATTGAGAAGTAGACCCCTCTCTCGAAAGACCAAAGTTGCGCTGTACAAAACCTTAATAATCCCGTCCCTCCTCTATGGCGCAGAGGCCTGGACTTTAACGAAAGCGGATGAAGAGGCCCTTGGTCGTTTCGAGAGGAAAATCCTGCGTTCAATCTATGGTCCCGTTTGTATAAACGGGGAGTGGAGGAGAAGATACAACGACGAACTATACGGGCTGTACAGCGACATGGGCCTGGTACGACGTCTGCGGATCTCACGTCTAACATGGCTGGGCCATGTAGAGCGAATGGAAAAGAAAGCTTCGGCCCGAAAAGTCTTCGAGTCCAAGCCCCGAGGGACGACGCAGCAGAAAATGACCGAATCTAAGGTGGCGCACAAAAGTGGAAGGGGACCTTAACCAACTGGGAGTGTGTCGCTGGAAACATCTGGCAAAAGACCGTGCCAGCTGGAGAAGTTTGTTGGTTGGTCCAGGTTCACACCGGACTGTAAAGTCATCTAAGTAAGTAAGTAAGGGGACTTAACGCAAAACACAAATCCTGGGGTTCAAGATGTATTTCACAGAGGGACAAAATACTCCACAGAGCTGGTATGGTTTGCGGTTGCAACATTTACTCAACTCGCAAACCAACGTACTGGCCTACAGATGCTGCGAAAACACCTGACTCTGTAGCAAAGGTTTCTGGTCTTTTATCGAAAATACTATAAACTCATCCTCGACGTCTATAGCCGCACTTATCCACGATGACATTCCAGCTGTCAGTCCCTTAGACAAAGCTAACTTTCTTGCCTCCCACTTGACGCCATATCTTACAGAAAAGTGGAATCACTTTGAAAGTATTTGGCCGGGCTTGGCACGAAGTCCTTCTGTCGAAAATGCAAGCTGTTCAGGTCGATGAGTCCCTTCTTCAATGGATTAGAGACTTCTTTTCGGACCGTTCAACCCAAGTTGTTTTGGACGGATTCAAGAGCGGAGGCCACTTTTTAAATGTTGGTGTTCCCCAGGGTTCCGCTTTGTCTTCGACACTCTTTGAGTACCTTCGTTGCATTGAGTACATTCGCTACATTGAGTACCTTAGTTGCATTGAGTACCTTCCTTGCATTGAGTGCCTGCGTTGCATTGAGTACCTTCCTTCCATTGAGTACCTTCGTTGAATTGAGTACCTTGGTTGCATTGAGTGCCTTCGTTGCATTGAGTACCTTCCTTCCATTGAGTACCTTGGTTGCATTGAGTGCCTTCGTTGAATTGAGTACCTACGTTCCATTGAGTACCTTCGTTGCATTGAGTACCTTCCTTGCATTGAGTGCCTTTCTTGCATTGAGTGCCTTCATTGCGTTGAGTACCTTCCTTGCATTGAGTACCTTCGCTACATTGAGTACCTCCGTTGAATTGAGTACCTTCGTTGCATGAGTACCTTCCTTGCATTGAATGCCTTCGTTGCATTGAGTACCTTCGTTGTATTGAGTAACTTCGTAGCATTGAGCACCTTCGTTGCATTGAGTATCTTCGTCGCATTGAGTACCTTCGTTGAATTGAGTACCTTCGTTGCATTGAGTGCTTTTGTTGCGTTGAGTACCTTTGTTCAATTTTGTTTTTTCTTTAGAGACTCGCGCAGGTTCAAGAGTTTTTTTTTATATTCTCTTATGATGTGTTTACACACACAACCTGAACGGAGTGCAGTGGTTGGGGTCGTTGATGTTCGTTCACTACTCTCAGGGGTGGTTGTCCTAGACCTAGATAGGACGAGAGCCGACCAAATTCCGCGTTGGTTATAGTCCGTAGTAATTCGTTCGAGCACTTTGGTATTGCATACGCAGGGGATGAATTTCAGTTGACCATATACTGGGTGTTATGCCTGCAGCAGTACGTCTGGTCACTTTCCATTCACAATTGCGTTGCGTACTTTTTGTCCGTATAGAAATTACTTTTTCTTGGCTATGAAGCGAATTCGAACCATAGACCTTCCGCCCGGAGGTCGATGATGTTAACCACTGCACCACGGCCACCCCCTTTGAGCACCTTCCTTGCATTGAGCACCTCTTCGATGTATTTGGTCTACGTGCTGGATTTGAGTCATTCTCAGAATAGAAACCAGCGCTTTCGAAATAATATTTTATTTTGAATAAAATCAAATCGTACATGTTGACAAATCGCAGAGTAAATACAATAGAATCAATTGCTATGTGTTGTAGGAACACCGGACACTACTATAGCATACAAGGAATAACAGACATGGACACACATTGGAGTGGCAAAACAAGAGAGGAAAAAAAAAAAACAAAATCGCCCGTCTTCTCTACAGGATATGCCTTCAAAACAAGACTATCCAAAAAGGAGCTAAACTAGTCCCTAGGCACCTCGTTAGACAATTTCGAATTTACCCGAACAGCACATCAGATGATCTGCCGTGTTTACTGGCGGTATCTCTTTCGTGTTCTCCTTGATTTCGGTGATGATGTTTTGAATTTTCGCCAAAATCTCTTTTGACTCGTTCGAATTGAGTCGTTTATTCATGGCCGCCTCATCGAGAATGGCTTGGTGCGAAGCGGCAGCCTGCTGCTCGCTATCAGCGCCTGTTGCATGACCGACACTTGGCTCAATGCAAATGTTTTCCATTTGACTGTTGATGGTTTCGCTTAGGCGAAGGTTATTTGGTAATTCCACGCCCAAGTTGGAGACGAGCTTGTTGAGCGTTGTGATCTTCTCGCGCATCTCCTCACGTTCTGCGACGAGGATTTGCAGTTGAGCAGCTTTTTCGTATTCTCGTTGTTTGAGAATCCGTCGCTGGGTTTGGTAGAGTGTAATGTACTCGCCAATTGTTTCAGTCTCGCCTTGAAGCTGGAGAACCAAGTGCTCGAGACGTTGTTTTTCATCGGTCAAGTCGGCAACCTGCGACATGAGCTTGGTAAAACGATTTTGAAGCTTGTGCAGTGCTTCTATGGTTGGGATTGTTGGTGGTTCGTCATACCGGTAACCGGTAGGGTTGGTGTGGCTATGCCGGTGATGGTGTTGATGCTCCGGCGAAACTGGTTCGGGCGAGTGTTCCTTTAATAGATGGTCGGAGCTAGTGGGGGAATGCGAATGATTGTGCCCAGCATGCCCAGATGAACTTTCAGAGTGCTGAGAATTGTTGTGGTCATCGTCGTTATCAGCGTGGTTATGTCCACTATGGTCGTGCTCGTCATGACTGTGATCGTGATGATTGTGATCATCGTGTGAATGATAGCCAGTTTCATGGTCATTTTCCGGAGGATTTTCGGTTTCCAGGTCGAGCTTATTGGCATATTCGCGTGCTTCGTAATGTTGAAACCTGTCAAGCTGTTGTTGGAGCACCAAGTTTTGCTTTTCGAGTTCGTTATTCTCGTGCGATAGACGGATCATTTCTTCATCTTTGAAGTGCAATTTTTCGTCTAGTTTATTGAGCTGGTCTTCCATAGTGGAAAAGTTGTTACGGATCTCCCGATTTGCGTATTCCTCGGCATCCAACTTGTTGACCAGGTCGGCTTTGTCGTTTGTCAACTGAACAAAACGCAGCTCCATCTCTTCGAGCTGCTTTTTCAGTCCTTCGTTTTGGATGAGAGCTCGAGAAGCGGCGATTTTATCACTTTCCATTGTAGCTAACAATTTACCACTGTCCGGTCGTTCGGAGAGAAGGTTTTGGAGGTGCTCCTCTAGTTCGGTAATCTTAGTGTCTTTCTCTGTAAGGCTTTTGTTCAGATTGTCCAAGTGATCCTCTTGGGATTTGATTTTCAACTGAAACTCGTAGCGTTCTGCTTCGAATTTGGAGATTTTCTCTTTGAGATCTTCGATTTCTTTGACATAGTTTCCGTTGACCTCGATTTCGTGCTGCTCTTTGAATTGATCTTGACGTGAGATGGATTTTTGGATTTCCTTCTCCAGCCCGCTGATGTGGTCAACGAACTGTCCTTCGCGTTCTTGCAGTTTGGTGCATTCCTCCGTTAATTCGTTATTTTTTTCGGTTAGATTCGTCACCTCGGCATTCAAGTGCTGGACATAGGTTTGATACTGTTGATTGGCCTGCTCCTTGTCTCGAGTCAGTTGCTGTACCATCGCCTGTGGGAATTGTGATCGTTATAGTTTAGGTAGTGCAATGCGGGATTCTGGGACTTACCTGCAAATCGCGGATCTGTTGCTCGTACATGAACTGCGTTTGAGTGAGTGACTCGACACGGTTGTCCTTGGTAATACTGGCTTCGTCCGATAACTGATTGATGCGGATTTTGGCAAGCTCCAGCTCATTGGCTGTATCCTTTAACTCGTTTCGCAGCGATTGGTTACGTTCCTTCTCCATCGACAAGAGTTTCTTCGTTTCATCGAGGTGTTCAGTTTGATCGTCGTTCTTGGATCTTAGGCTCTCCATTTGGACCTGCAGTGTTAAATTGTTCGATTTTATTTCTTCCATCTGCTTTTGTTGCGCCAGGAATTCCTTCTGAAGGTCATCAAGACGCTTCGACGTAAGCTGGAACTGCGTTGAAAGTTCCTCATTTTCAAGCTCCTTTTCTCGACAAATGCTGCGGAATTGATTCAACTCCGACGTGAGAGCGAATTTCTCCGTGATGAGGATTTGGATGGTCTCCAAGTTGTTGCTGCTATTAGCTCTGGGGGACGCATGGGACACTAAAGGTGCTTCGTCGTGCTCTGGCTTCGGGGTGCTTTCGATCGAATTCTCATCCGAAACCGTGTTGTCCGCCGGCATAGGCAGGGAATCAGTCGAATGACTCTCGGAAACAACTAATGATGCAGCGCTACTGCCCGATTCGTGATGGCTACCCAAGTCAGGTGGGGCCACATCGCTGTCTCGTTTCTCTTTCGCCTGGTATTCCTTCAGCTACGGGGTAGAGTAAAGGGTAAACATTTGTGTTTTTGAGTGATTTGTGTGACGTGTCAGATGAATTTTTAATTTTCATCAACCGAATTGCCGCATGTTTTCGTGTACCTTTTTGCGAGCAGCTGCTATTTTCTTGGCTTTTGATTCCTTTGAATCGTCCGGCATCGTTGCAAATTGGTCTGTTTACTATACGGGCGCAGAAGAAGTCTATTTATCGGTCTGATCGGCGAAAGAAAACATTTTCCAATTGATACAACTCGCAGCGGTGACGTTGGATTTTTGACAGCTAGTCTGAGGCGAACGAATGTGAATTGGAATTCGGTTCTTAGAACAGGGTGAACTAAAAAGAGATGGATAAAAGATATTGAAAAATTGTATTTACCAAATTTAGAAGAATAAAACGATAACGTCTTACGACTATTGGAGCGCACTGATTTTGGATCAGTTTTTCGAAATTTTTTACTAGATGAAATCAAATTTGGTTATTAACCTTAAGGCAGATGGTAGAAAAGTTGGACAGGTGAAAGTCTGCCACCTAGTAAAGTGTTATCGGTTGTCAGTCATAACTTTTTTGACTTTTTGTTGAAAAAAATTTCTTTTAGTGCAAGAAGTAATTGAGTACAGTTTTCAATTTGTTCTTTCTGACGAGTCTTGCCTAGCACTGGCGGCGCTAAATGTGCTCGACGATTGGTGCACGAGAAATGGGCTGTCCGTTCATGCTCCTAAGTCCGATGTTAGCATTACTTAGTTGGTGCTAGAAAGCATTCCCATCCCGATATCCGAGAAAGTTAAGCACCTGGGAGTTATCTCAGACAGCAAGCTTCTTTGTTCAAAACATAGTAAGTCAAAAAGCACTAAAGCGCTGTTAGCTTTCTGGCAATGCAAAGGTGGTTTTGGCAAAACCAGTGACTTACCGCCGGCAGCCGATAGTTTTCGGGCCTACTAGGCAAACGGTTCCGAGGAAAACGGAAAAAAGTACATAAGGGCCAGAAATTACTGCAACACTCACATTTAACGGGTTCAATTCCAATCCGACCAAAGATTAAGGCGTAAAAACCTTCAATGTCCCAAAGGTAGCAAAAGTTTTTGGTCGTTTGTAAAAAACGTAAAAAAACTCAACTACGTCGTCCATACCGACGCACATCAACAATGACATTCCAGCTGTCAACCCCTGAGACAAAGCTAGCCTACTTGCTGCCCATTTCGCAACCAGGTTTCCCAGCTTGTACTTTGTCTCCGCCTGTACAAGAGTGCGTCAATTCCACCATGGGACTAATCCACTTCCGCACTCGTACAGTCGCAAGCGTTCTTAAGGACCTCGACATACACAAATCCGCTGCTCCACATGGTATTTCCCCAATAGTTCTGAAGAGGTGTTCTTCTACGCTGGCTAAGCCACTGCGTAATCTTTTTCACCTTTCCTATTCCTCTGGGCTCTTTCCGAGTAGGTGGAAGACAGTATTTGTCCAGCCTATACCCAAAAAAGGCGAATCATCTTCTCCCTCCAATTACCGACCCACTGCACTAACGTCCCTTCTTTCCAAGGTCATGGAAACGCTGATTAACTGTCAGCTTATGAAATATCTTGAATCACGGAAACTCCTCAATGACCGTCAGTACGGTTTCCGCAGCAACAGATCCACTGGTGATTCGATGGCATATCTCGCCGAAAAGTGGAAACACATTCGCTTCATCAAGCAGGTGAAAGCAAAATTGTTTGCATTGTATATTTCGAAAGCATTTGACAGGGTTTGGCATGAAGCCCTTTTGTCAAGTTGTTTTGGACGGATTCAAGTCTGATACTCACTTTGTAAGTGCTGGTGTTCCCCAGGGCTCCGTTTTGTCTCCGACACTCTTTCTTGCTTTTATAAATGATCTCTTGTCTGTTACTTCTAATCCAATTCACTCCTTCGCTGACGACAGTACCCCCAGCTTCTCATATTCGTTCACTAGTTTACGACCCTGCACTTCGGTTGTAGATAGTGAGCGGCAGCGTATGTTGAGATCATTAAATTCCGATATCGACAGCATCATCCAATGGGGTAAAAACAATAGAGTGGAATTGAATGCATTCAAAACACAATGCTGTCTCTTGTAGTTAAAGCGTATAACTAACCCGCAGTCATTATCCATGAATGGCACTTGCATCTCAGAAATCAAAAAGCTTTCCATCCTGGGTATATGTGTTGCTCACAATCTTAATTGGAGCGACCACATATTCAGTGTCGCCAAGGATGCTGCGAAATGCTTAGGCCTTTTATACAGAAGCAAGAAATATTTCTCACCCTTAGATCTGGCTACAATCTATAAGGCCTTCATTCGCCCCAAATTAGAGTTTAACGCTCATGTCTGGTTCGGTGCTTCCAAGACCTCATTGCACCTACTAGACAGAATACAAGAACGCGCGATGAAACTGATAGGTGACTCCAGCATTACCAAAACATTAGACTCGTTGAAACATCGCAGGAATGTTACCTGCCTCTCCCTGTTTTATCGTTAGTTCCACCAAAACACCAAAAATGCTCTGGTGAAATAGCCAGTTGCATTCCGCCCCTTCAACATTTCTCCCGCAACACACGTCTGTCTAGGAATGCTCACCAATATACCCTGAAGCAAGCTTTCGGACCTACCGTCAAATATAGAGAATCTTTCATTAACCGAACCACACGAATCTGGAACTCCCTGCCGGATTCGGTTTTTCCCCCTCAATGCAATATGCAAGCATTTAAGATCAATGTCCGTCGGCATCTCCTCTATCCCTCTTCCTTTCTACCTTCTGCCCGCACTGTGACGCCGACATAATAAGGTTATTAGACCTTGAGCGCGCGCAATTTATTAAAAAAAAAAAAAAAATGCAGCACAGATAGGCGTCTCCCTTATGCCAAGCACGCAGAGATGCTTAGCAAAAGTGTAATGGCCCGTAATGACTCCCACAAGTCTTCTGCAGTCGATTTTCCTCAAAGACAGGAGGAGTGCTGCGGATTTCTTACGGACATCAGGGCATACGCGCTTTGTCATCGTGCGTCCTGGATAATTCCTCTATCTACGGTTGTGTGTGTTAAACACCCATTCGTTAATGTGGACCTAAGGCGGGTTCAGGTCCTGAGAAACTCTCCGATGATCCCATTCTGGCGAGTTCATCAGAGATTTCATTACCTGGGATCCCAGAACCCATACAAGCCTTAATGAATTTAGTCTACCGACTATGGTCAAGAATGACTTGAGTTCATGCACATGGGTTCCACACAGCTTTGAGAGCAGCTTGGCTGTCACTGCAGACGCATACGCCTTTCCCTCTCCACCTGTGCTTCACAACATAGTGCACGGCCATTAGGATTGCGTGTATCTCTGATTGGAAAATAGACGCATATTTTCCTAACGAGAGGGGCAGTCGCATGTTTTCGTGCTCAAAGAAGAGCCCAGCATTGGACCCCCGTTCAGACCTGGAGCCATCCGTGAAAATGCGAAGACTATCCTTTCCAGGTTCAGTATCTAGCCAGAGTCAATCCTGACGCCATGGAAACTCGTTTGTAAAATGATAGCCCAGTAGGACAGCGGGTGTCAATGCGTCAGAAGGCATGTCCACGATTCAGGGTTCGCAGAACAATTCCTGCCCAAGCACGCCGTTATTCCCATGCGAGTTGTACCAAAAGCCATTTCTCTTCAGACGAGACATGGCTTTCACAGCACACCCCCTGATAAATATATCAAGAGGTGGGAGGTTCATCATAGCATCTAGAGCAGTGCCCGGCGTGCTGGGGAAAACCCCCGTGCAGCTGAGACAAACCGTTCTTTGGAGTTTGGTGAATGAGGGTACGACGTGTTTGCGTGTTAGTCTGTTCCACCAGACAACCGACGGATATGAAACTATAGGTCTTATCATTGCCGTGTAAATTCAAAGGACCTTTGATAGACCCCATTTTTTACCAAAAGCTCCCTTGCATTACCAGAAAGCTTACAGCGCCTTGGTGGTTTTTGACTCAACATGCCTTGACGAGAGAAACTTGCTATCTAAGATGACTCCTATATACTAAGGTTCCTTGAATACCAGGATGGAAGTGCCTTTTAGTACCAGCTGAGTCATGTCAGTATTTTTCCTCCTTCTTGTCAAGAGAACGACATCGGTCTTAAGAGGATTGACCGACAGCCCATTTCTGGTACACCAATCATCGATCATATTTAGCGCTGCCTGTGCTTTGAGACGGACAGTCGCTAAGCATGAGCCGACAGAAAAAACGGCGACATTATCCGCGTAGGCCTGGGCATAGATTCCAGATGCAATAAGAGTATCAGTAGAGAGTCGACCACCATGCACCATAACAGCGGAGACAGGACGCCACCTTGCGGGCAGCCCCTGCTTACGCCAAATTCGACACACTGATCGAGGCCTGGACTAAGGGTCATTGTCCTTTGCACAATCATTGCTTTGACCCACAAGACTAGTGCCTCAGCGCCATGACGTCTGGCAGCGTTGCACATGCACGTACTCTTTCCTTTCTAGCGCGCATTCAATTTTCCCAACTAGGTTTTGAAGCGCAGTCTCGTAGGATTTTCCGCGCTGATAAGCATGTTGCATCTCCGAAAGAGAATGCATTCGAAGGGAAACTTTGCACACCTGCATCTCTACCAGTCTCTTCATGCTTTTCAGCGGAAGGATGTCAGACAAATTGGTCTAAAACTCTTAGCAAAGTGAGTAGTCCTCTTTTTCTATTTTAGGAATAAAGACCACTTTCACCGTGCGCCAAGGAATGGGTACATACTGAACCTGGAAAGGAGTGTCTTCGCATTTCCACAGATGGCAAATCACGACGCAAATTTCGACAAGTTGTGGTCTACGAAAGGTTGAGTTCTTGTAAGCGACGCGAAATTGGTTGCCTTGAATTTTCCTGCACACTCTCACAGAGAGCGGCGATGTTTTCGGCAGATCTTGCGTTTCGTCGACGTATAGGCGTTGGTTATTGCTTACTGAACCAGTGCCGATTTCGAACGGCGTGAGTCGAGAAGCTTTTCATGCCGAGTATACCACGGGGGGTTTCGCGAGTATCCCGCCGAGGAGAGGCGCCGCGAATTAAGCATTCGATGGCGCTGGTGTTATCTGGATCCGAACTCGCCATCGTGCGTCAGAGTCCAACACATTAACTACTGCGCCACGGCGGCCTCAATGTAGGGTAGGCAGGACGCGTATGCTGACCGAAAAATGGGCGAAGCACGTGGAACGTTGCTTGAACAGAACACCCGTTTTGATAAATATTATTTGCATGTGTTGTTAAACACTATGTCCATCCATAGCTCTATCAATATTGCCGCTATCAACTGTCAACGTTCAGAAGTCCCTATTAGAAGACCCATCATTTTCCTTGATTGTAAAAATGACGGAAGAAGACCTATGCTCGCTTTTCGCTGATACTGTCGCTAAGGTCTTTCTAAATTTGAACGGGCTTCTGAGCATTGCCCCAAACCATTTTTCAGTAGAATGATCGACAGTCCTACAAGACAGGATGCCTGTGATAAGATCGCAGCCAGCGCTGAGAGAAGACAAATAGCATTCTTCGGTTCTTGGAGATGATATTAGGATTTTGCAGACTACCTGATTAGCGTTACTGAGATCTCGATTCGGGGCGAAATTATAAAAGTTTTGAAGAACATTGAGTCTTCAACTTGACCTCTCCATATCGTATATCAAGCGTATGAACATTTGATCACGGAACTCCATATGGTGCAGCCATCCAGTGAAAGTGGTCCTTACACTTTAACAAATTTGTAATGTATGATGAGAGACTAATAGCTTAGTGCCTAGACTGTGTGCTCCACCAGAGTCAACCCCTCTGAGCTACGATATAAATTAGCAAAGATAACATAAGCTACATCTGTAGATTGGTTTGCTTCTTATTGGAAAGCCAGTGCAAGGTTTAAAATTTTCTGAACGCGATTTTGGTAGCAGTTTATGTAACTATCCTCCTAGATCTGTATTTTAGGCTCCTGTGTAATCTAGACAGGTCTAAATGCTTACTTATCTACTTACTTCTCAGACCAGCGACCCATGTAGGCGAGTGCTATCAAATGGCATGAGGCACTGCGACCTTTACAGATCTATTGCTAGCCGATTAGACGCGGAGTTTCTCCACTTCCTTAATAAAGTTGAAAATGCTCCTCGTAGGAGCCAAGGTGATCCACTCAGGAGTCATAACTTCACTGAGAAGGATACGCTTCCTGAGATGGCAGAGAGCAGCACACTCACACAGTATGTGCTCTGCCGTCTCTTCGTCCTCAAAACAGAGCCAGCACCCAGTGATATCTCAGAGCGCAGTGTCCCGTCAGGTAGCTGACCAGTTTCTGATGCCCACCCTATTGAGTTTGAGTATGTCAATAGAGTGTTTGTTCAAGGGCCGCCGTATAAGTAATTTCGATTGACGGTGTCCCCGAACGCTGTTCCAAAAGGACGAGTGTTGCGATTGTTCCCACTTGTCTAAGAAAAAGTTGATCTTAGACTTAGGAGTGCCGCAAAAAGGTTCAGGACCTGTGGATTTTTCGCTGAAACCTCCCTTGGCGAGTTGATCGGCGATTTCATTGCCCTTAATACCTTTGTGCCCTGGCACCCACCAGAGTTTGACCTTGTTTCATTTGGCGAGGTCTTGTAGGGCATCATGGCATTCCTTGATGGTTTTTGTGTTCGTGCTGTACGAACTCAGCGCTTTAAGCGCTGCTTGGCTCTCAGAGACTTTTGACATTAAGCAAGGGATCACTGGTTTCCCAAGCTGAGCAGTTTGGGATCAATATCTCAAATCTCTTGTCAAAAGTGAAGGTGTGTGGTAATGCGTCCGAGACCGTGGTAATCATATCCATATCATATCCAAAATGGATGTCGGCACAGGTACCGGGGTCTATTTTGAATCTCGGGATATACATCGCTCCTATTGACTCGATGATGACTGCAGTATTTTCCAAGCTGAGATCATCGCAATCAAGCAGGCGGCAGAACTGATTAGCAGAGAGAATCTCTCAAGAAATAGGATCAACATTAAGGCTCTGCAAACAGCATGGCTAAGATCCAAACTCGTCAAACTCTGCAAAGAGAGGCTAGAAGAGATATCGGATGTAAACGAGGTGACCCTCTGCTGGGTACCGGGTCATTTGAATATCCCTGGAAATGAGAGGGCGGACAAGCTAGAAGGGTAGGATCAGGTGCAAACTTCACGCAGATCGCAATCGAAGTCAAAACGCCACTCGGTGTGCTCTACAGAGAGATAGAGACTATAGAGACTTAGATACATGCGCAACGGCGAGATCGACTTGGCACATCTATAATACGAAAAGGACAGAAAATCTGCTGAAGTTCAATCGTATTCGACTGTCAGTAGCAAGCAGTGCCCAGTGAGGGCACCGGGCGCTGCTTGCTATTTTACCATGCAGCCAGGCTAGGCCAGCCCAACAAGGACTTCTGCAGAAGCTGTAGGGACGAAGAGGAAATTTAATCCATTCGCCATCTGCTGTGCGAATGACAGGTGCTAGCCAAAAAAAGGAACGAATTCCTAGGAAGACACTTCTTTCGGGACTAGAGGAGGTAAGTAGCATGGGACTGAACAGAATACTAGAATTTTTATCCTCGTCTGGATGGTTCAGAGGAAAATGTCTAGGTTTCCACTGGTTAAAAATTAATTGGGCACAATGGACTCCAAGTAGTCTAGGTGAGCCTTGACTTTTCGTCAGTAGGGCACCCACTTACCTAACTTAACCATGTTCAGCGTTTTTTGCTTAACTTTTGTCCACCATACCGTGGAGGGTATGAGTCTGAGCGAACGTCTCCTTCCATCCTTAACGGTCACGGCACGCTGCTTCGAGTTATTAAGACCAAGTTATCTTACATCCGCGATTATTTGGTCTTTATACTGGGGGTTCGGTCTTTCTCTTCTACTCGAACCAGGAGGCTCGGATTCGAAGACCCTCTTAGCTGGAGTGTTTGTATGTCGGCGGATCTTTACATCCATGTACGTCCTTGTACTGCTCAAAGAGTTCGCGGTTGTGTCTTCTCCTCCATTCTGTTTTCTCACAGTTGGGACCGATTTCCCGACACAGAATTTTTCTTTCGAAGCAGCCCAGAATCATCTCTGCCGACCTGCTTATCGAACAACTTTCGGCACCATAAAGTAAGCCTGGCAAGATAAGGGTTTTGCGAGCATAATTTTGGTCCTTCGAGTTAGGAGTTTCGACCCGAGCTGTTTTCACCGGCCTAAAGGACAACGTCGGACCTTCCGAGCCGGAGCTGTGTTTTCCATGCGCTCAACCTGACCTAGCCATCTTAGGCGTTGGATCCGAAGACGCCATGCTACGTTCATGTCGCTGTACAGCCCGTACAGTTCACTACTAAGTCTTCTCCTCCACTCCCCATTTATACAGGTCGGGCTGAAAATCTTACGCAGAAACGACTCCTCATCCGCTTTCGATAAGGTCCATGTCTCTATGCCATAAAGCAGGACCGGGATGATAAGGGTGTTGTATATGGTCCCCTTGGTTTTTCGAGAGAGGGCTCTGCTTCTTAATTGCCCCACGAGCCCAAAGAAACAGCGATTGGCAAGAGTTATTCTGCGTTTGATTGCGGCACTGATGTCATTTCTGCATGTCACTGCGGAGCATAGATAGACGAAGTCCTTAACTACCTCGATAGGCTAATATGTGCGCCCTGGCCAAGACGCCGGTGGTTCCTGTCCTTTTTCGACGACAGCATATATTTCGTTTTGCCCTCATTTACCGCCAGTCCCATTTTAGCCGCATCCGTCTCAACGCTCGTAAAGGCCTCAATGACATCTCGCTGACTTCGTCCAATTATGTCCATGTCATCGGCATATGCGAGCAGTTGTACGGACTTGAAAACGATGGTACCCCCCGATGATGAAAAAGTCTGACCCTAGGTTTGGCAGGGATTTAAGAACTAGACATGGTGTTGTATAGCTCGTGTCTATTTATACTATCGTATGCAGCCTTAAAGTCGACAAACAGGTGGTGGGTGTCGATCTGGAACTAGTTTGTTTTTTCCAGGATCTGCCAGGATTGATCTATAGTGGACCTCCCGAGCCTGAAACCACACTGATATGGACCAATCAGTTTATCAACGAACGAGTTCAGGCTTTCACACATTACAGCAGAGAAGATTTTATAAGCGATGTTCAGAAGACTTATACCTCTGTAGTTGGCGCAGACAAAAGGGTCTCCTTTCTTGTGGATCGGGTAAACGATACTAAGATTCCATTCATAGGGCATGCATTCCTCTGACCATATCTTACAGATGAGCTGATGCATACTCCCGACCAGGTCATCTCAAGCTGCCTTAAAGAGCTCGGCAGGTAGTCCGTCTACTCTAGCAGCTTTGTTGGACTTAAGCTTAGAAAAATCATTCCTAACTTCGTCCAGGTCAGGAGGACGGAATTTTCATGGACGGAGGTCCATGACCTCCGGCAGGTCTAAATGTGTTCTCCAAATTTGCTACACTAACCGTGTATGATTAGAATTCAGACATAGTTCGTGCCAGGCGTGGATTCGACACATCCGCGTCTAAAAATAAAACTCGTCCGTCCATATGAATGAGTTGAATTCCGCTTACAGTTTTCGAGGTCAGCCTTCTGAAAAACCATGACTGTTTGCCCACACCCTACCGCCACAAAATGATAAAGTGATTCTAAACCAAGAATCGAATTTATCATCGTAATTACGACGCTTAGTGCGGGCGGCTCAGCGGTCAATCAGAGTTTCAAGATCAAACCGTCAATCGTATTACTCACTATTACCCGAGGTTGATAACCTAACGCCAACGATGATGACGGCGACGATTACCACGGCGAGGAACAGAATTCATCCAATTTCGGACGCACATTCGGCGTGAGTGTTGACGCTGAGAGTTTGATGGCTATTGCGTCACCAGCATGCGACCTTGCGATGTGCGGATTTTTTTTTAAATCTTTTCTTGCTTTCGATGGAACAACCACGACATGATTAATTGCTCTCCCGACGTCCTCACCCTCGAGTGCCGGGTAAGCAATCCAATTGCAAAAAAACTTAGTTATGTGAGTGACCTAAAAAGTGTAAAAAACCACCCGTCGAGCTGGATACTGAATAACGTGATGGTAATAGAGAAAGCGTCGCCCTATGACAAGCAAATAGCAAGATTTAAAACCTGCTACGTGCACGTACAGACAACTGTATGGTTTCTGCGTCAGAAGTCGTCATAAAGATAATTACACGAAAGCAGCGAAAGTTCTGACCCATTTCCATGGAAGACAACTCTATTCCAAGTGAGTTTCGCAACAGTGGGTACGTGAATATGTGAGTACGCGCCCTAGAACAAGTGTGCACGCGAGTATTTGTCTTTGCAGTGCATGCATCTTTGAGAACCATAGTGGAGAAGAAGGATACGGCACGTCATCTCTTGACTGGGGTCCACCTACCTACATATTTGGTAGGTGGAGAGGTTGATTTTTCCGGTTCATTGTCCCGAAAAAGAGCGCACACAACGTGCTCACGACGACGCCAACTTGGCTTGGAGGTAGAGGGTGAATAGACCAATGGAATGGACACAATGCGAATAGGCATAAAGGTAGAATGATAAAGAGCCGCAGTTGGTTGAGGTTATTGAGTCAACTCGCCCAACACTAATTAAGCTAGTTTGTCTAGGAATTAAGTGGATTCTTCTTTTGGCCAGCATTTGGGTTATGATTACTACGAGTTTTAATGAGCAGGGCACGGTGGTCATGATGAAGAGGCAGAATTCGGTGGTCACACGCGTGTGATGAATGCGAGTGTTCTGCTGAGGCATGCGGCTGTGTCAACTGGGGCCGCGATAACAGTGTTTACTCTGAGCCTGGGAGGTGAAGCTATGGGTGTGATAAAAGCGATAAAGTTCTGTAGATTATTAGCACTCGACCATATTGAGCTTGATTGTTATAAGACTTTGCTTGCATTCGGAGTTGGAATTTACTGATTAGATCATAACCACTCGGTGGCTCTTCCTCCATTACTTGGTTGGCGTTGTATGCTCACTAGCTACATGCAATTCGTAGAACATTAGGCGCAAAATGAAATTCTTTATGGTTCAATGGCAGGACTGTCACTGGTGTTCTAGTAACGTGGCTGTTGCCAATATGAGGTATAAGGCCGGGGTGTACCCCAAGACCCTATGCTCAGAAGCCAAGGGGTTGCACAGTCTATTGTCAAAACAACTGCGGAGAAGTCTGAAAGCATTCTAATGTTAGTTGCTGTTTAAATCCTAGATGTACATTGATGGTCCATTTAAGTACATCACTTTCGTTACTGCTATCCTTTATTTTTTTTTGTCATATACATATCTGTTGGATAGGGTCAGGTCTATCACCTCCTGTCGTCTTGTCGTAACAAACGTTGGTTGAGAGCCAACATTGCTGATGGTAAGGTCAGACGAGAGAGTCAATTCTAAAAGACGGTCCCCTCTTGTATTGCATTTGCTACTGCCCCAAGCAGTGTTTTGGGCATTAGCATCGCAACACAAGATGAGACCGATCTTTCTGGTACTCTACGAGTTCAGAAACTTCCTTCGGTGGTGGAGGTAGTATCGAGTCGTAGGGAAAGTAGGCAGACGCAACGATGAAGTGTTCTATTGCTCCGCTTACTCTAGCAGCCACCAGATCTTGTCCACAAAAGTGTCCAAGTTTGGTTGCCGATAATGAGTTCGATATGATGAGGCAGACCCTAGGCCTTTCGGATTGCTCATCGTAAAGAATCGAAGCTCCACGTATACCCCAAAGGTTACATAGGCGTTTATTCCACACCCACGGTTCTTGAATGGATACAAAGTGATGAGTTTTGCTACTGCAAGCAATTCTACTACTTAAGAGAGCGGTAGCAGCCTTGCAGTGCTGTAGATTGATCTGGATGAAAATTATCCTGACTTTTTCAGAGGAGATGGCCGCCTCTCTATAAGAGGGCTGCTTCTCTTGGCTCCTTACGGTCAATTGGATCTCCTTCTCGAAGGAAGAGGTTTTGCTGCATGATGTGCCCGCTTCCGGGGAGTGGTTTGTGGCTATCTTCACCTTCTGGCCTATGCTATGATCCGTCTGGGTCACCTGCCATTGGGCTCCGAATTTCCACCGCTTCACCATTGGAAGCGGCCATGCTCCCTAGCAAGGCCGTGCTTGGCGGCGGTCTTCCGTTTGCGGAAGCTTTCACCTTTCTCAGTTAGAGCTCCTGCTCCCTTCGGACGCCGCTCTTGGACAGCCTTGCCCGTTCGAGGACTGCTAGGACCCGAAACGACTTCGCCTTCTGTGTTCAGAGTCTGCCTGTCAATCCCGCGACCTTTTTCGGCGATAGCGTCGGCCCTGGCAGAAACCTGAAAGCTTCCGGGAACTGATTTGAATCTCCTTCTCGGAAGAAGAGGTTTTGATGTGCCCCAGTTTTTGGCTATCTTCGCTTTCTGGCCTATGCTTTGATCCCTCTGGGTCGCCGCTTCTGCCATTGGACTCCGATTTCCCACCGCCCCACCGGAGGGAAGCATCACATATGTACTCTCTCCCTAGCTATCCTTGGCGGCGGTCTTCCGTTTTCGGGAGCTTTTACCTTTTCCGGCTAGAGCTCCTACTCCCTTCGGACGCCGCTCTTGGACAGCCTTGAACTTTGAGGACTGCTGGGACCCGTACCGACTTCGCCTTCTGCGTTCAGGGTCTGTGTGTCAACCCCGCCACCTTTTTCGGCGGCAGCACCGGCCACGGCAGAAATTTGAAAGCTTCCAGCCCCGTGCTAGCATGCTTATGCCTTTTTCAGAAGCCTTTCCCAACCACCGATGCTTTCCACGCTGCGTACCTTCGAGAGAGGAGGAGACTTCAGGAAAGAGGGTCGGATCGATTTCGGTAGGAGATACTTTCGGGAATCCTCTTAACTGGTTCGAGATTTAGCCTCGACCATTGTGCCTTCGACTTTGTCAGCTTCTTTGCGCAGTTTTCGGGCATGCCTTTTTCTCCTTCGTTTTTGGCACTTAGCAGTGCATTCAGCGGTACGTCCCGATTCCGGGGCGCGTTTCACCTTTGCGGTTTCCCGTGCCACGCCATCGTTGGAACGCCTCCGCTGGATGCACCGCTCATGCTCAGTCCGATCAATTGGTCAGACACTGAACCGCAGGAGTCTGTGTCGTTCCGGGCTGCCGTCGAGTTAAAAATGAACTTCGGGGCCTCCAGAATCCTTGCCCCATCCGCGATCAAAGAGATCGCGGGTGGATTTCCGCTGTTGCGGGTACCACCTGGAGTACTCAAATCCTTTAGGTTGTCCATTCATTTTTGGGTCTTCGAGTCTTAGTTCACGATCTACACCTCCTAAGCCGCCCGACACGACAAGGCGCCCGAAGAAGGGAGGCCCTACTGCTATCCTTACTCTAAGTTTATTTGCTCTTCAGCCAGCTCAAGGATCCTTAGGTTTAGTCGCCTGCTGCTCCTGGTTGAATTCTCTTTCGAGTTCCCACTATCTCTGACGCATTCATTCGCCACATACGCCGATTATTGAATACCAATGACGCCATTGCCATTACCACTATAAACAGCGCCACAATGGACTTCAAGGACCACAAGTGTAAAGGTCCGGAATAAGAGGAAGCTCTGAGACGTTCTTGTTTCTCACGATTTAGAAAGGTGACCAGATGTAGCGCTAACACGAGAGTTAAGTGTTACTATTGTGTTATTGTACAATTGGCACTGACCTGTTGGGGAAGCAGGCAGGACCGGCAAAACTGGCCTAAAAATTAACGAAGAAGAGACTAAACATGCGCTCGCGATCTAAATGGAAGAAGGTCTCTTGGACTGAATAAGACTAACTTAGTGTGGTTGACGCCTAGTTGAAGCCTCGTATTGGCTTTTATTACTTTCCTATTCGTAGACGTCTTACTTTCTTATTTACTTAGGTAGCACTACTATTCGGAGTGAACCTGGTCCCCAACTAACATAGCTCTCCAGCCGGCATGATATTTTACCAACTGGTCCCTTTTCAACAGTGTGCGCCAGCTTAAATGCGGCCGTGTGTTACGTCGTCCTTCAGGGTTTGTTGTCGACGACACTTTGAGCCGAAGATGTTGTGTCCATTCACTCTACATTGCACGGCGTTCTTAGACGTTGGATTTATAAACGCTTAACCAATCCAATGTCACTGCATGGCCCGTAAAGTGTGTGCTTGAATTTTCTCTTTCATTCTTCGACCGCAGATTGTTCGCAAAATTTCCTCTCGAAACGTCCAAGTGCTTCTTAATTCATTTTTGATAGGGCCCAGGTCTCTGTACTCTAGAGGAGGATCGAGATGAATAACGTTTTGTAGAACGTAACCTTAGCTTTCCTCTTCAATTGTCTTTTGAGCCCAAAGAAACAGTAGTCGTCGTTGGTGCCATTGCCGCATGTCACTAGTGAGTCAAGGTAGGTACGTCGGTGTTGTGCTTCTTTTGGACCCACTTTAGCCACTTCTGCTTCAATGCTCACAGAAGCTTCACTAATATCTTGTTGCGCCCTTCCAATCACGTCAATGTCATTAGCGTATGCAAGGAATTGTGCAGTTCGAGACTTAGATAGGAAGTCTTAAGCTTTCGGCATTACGACAGACTCAAAGGTGACTTCTGCGACGTCCTAGATGGAACTGACACTCAATGTTCCAGCTATGACAGTAAAAGTGATTTCTCAATGATTCCAATTGTAGTGATTGCAGCTGTATCTATGTATCTATGATTGATTTTTTGTAAGGTTTCGCCAATGTACAGGTCCACCAGTCTCCCTAGCGTCTTAAGAAGAAAGGAAGAGAGTCTGATGGGTCTGTAGTCTTTGGCATTTGTATGGGAGGTTTTTGCCGCTTTTAGTTACCTCTACTTCTCTCCAGGATAGTGGCATGTAACCCCAGTCTAGGATGGAAGAGAACAGTATCAAAAGCCAGGGTTCGAGAATGCCATAAATAGGTGACAACAACAGCCAATAGATTCCCAATCCACTTGAGTTCTCCTTGGATTGCATTTCTCTCATGTTCCACGTCCTTGCAGATCAGAGAAATTTGGAGAGAAGGAAACCCATTGGAAGGCAAGACATCTTTAAACGTGACGCCTCCTCAGGTGAACCCTTTCCAAAATCTTGCTATTTGGCTGCTCAAACATGCATTTGAGCTCCAATGTGTACATTTATTTTCCTTGACGATTCCTTGCCTTTACTTAACTCTTTCTCATTATAAGGCGTCACGATGCGACGTTGTTCTCCAAAAAGGATCACTTACAGGGACGCCATTTGACTGTTGTCGACTTTCCAAAGAAAGGTACAAAGCTACATCAGCCCACCAAGAGGAGGTTCAACATTAAAAACCTGAGCACCTCAGAGATCGCCAGAGAGCAACTGAGCGGACGACTCCCAAGTATGCCTATATCGGACACAAATGCCAACAACATGAAGCTCCATTGGCGCTCGGCCATTCAGGAAGCAACTGAAGTAACTATAGACTAAGCGCCACCACCGACAAGGCGTACCAAAAAACGCTGCAAGACCCAGCCAGAAGGAGTAAGGAAAAAATGACGTTGCAACGAAAGAAGAGAATCTTGGCAGCCTACCAGTTCAAGGATATCGAAGAGTCCAGGGACAAGAATGCGACAAGCCCAGTTCACCACGGACTGTAGCGCCACCTAAGTAAGTAAGATCGCGGACGTAAGACAACTTGGTGTTTCCGACTAGAAGTAACATGCCCGAGACCGTCAAAGATGGAAGGCAGACCCTCCATGGACTGAAAAGTAAATAACTAAGTTGTCCGTGAAAGCATTAAGCGTCTGTTAACCAAACGTACTAATATCTCTTCTAGAGATGTACATACGTAAGAGCATTGGTCCTCATTTATGTCTGAGCTCTTAGCTTACGATTAGGTAAGACAAGGAACATGAGTAATTTCGTCGAAACCACCGACAGACTGGCTTGCTCGGTCATAAGCTCAGCCATTCAGGATGAGAGCAGGCACTAAACTACATCATTCGTACCAGGTAGCACCAGGAAGTGACTGGTTCTTCAGTCCTAGTCTAAGGAAAATCCAGGTATTCGCATGGCTATGGCGCCAGACTCAAACTGATCGCTAAGTGCATATGTAAGTGTTACGCTCAAAAATTCATCCACAATCTTAGTGAAACGATAAGTTCTTTGTTGCAAAATTGACTCACAGCCAGATCCCATCAGACCAGACACCAAGAGCTTTAAAGTGCCCAGCCGAATAGTATGATGTCGAATACGATAGCTGTGAGAAGAAAGAGAATGTTACCTCCTTGGCATCGTGGCATCTTGACGCACTTGACGACGATCAATTACCTCACCCTTTGTCCCACGTTATAGGTAATTAACTCGGGTAGAAACGAACAACAAAGAAAGTGATTGAACTGCGTGGTAACAGCTAATAGTCACTGAAGTACCTTTTAACAACCTCACATGGAGCCGAGCGCGTTATTTCCTTTCCTATGCCCTTCAATGTACCATTTTTTGTTTGCACTTCAAGTTCAAGTGCTCTCTGGACGAAGAGAGAGGTAGGTAAACACTGACGAAAAGGTAATAAATCTTCGGGTCTAGAACAAAGTATCCTATACTCGAAGTGATACTTCCCAGAATCGGTTGCCAAGTTGTACGACTATGCGAAATGAGTCGATGACAGCAATACACAAGATGTAGAACTACATATTGTACTATTGTCCCAGTAACGAGCCTAGGTGTCATATTTTCATTTTTATTAAGGCGCTAAGTGGTGCACATGTCCATAGAGAGAGAGTTCAACATCCAACGGCCATAATCGTCTCGATCAAGATCATCGCGTTGCTGTTCGTTCGTGTTTCCTCTTGCGTCGTCTAGCAGCTGCAATTCTCGTAATTACTCAAACGATCAAGTGGGCATTTGGCTAGGAAACAGATACGAAGATTATAACCCTTCCGGCCGTCTGGGATCGTGGGCTTTAATTACGGTCATCATTGTGTGGATCGGAGTTTGCTTTTAAATACTGACTTCCTTGTTGCATCTTCGACAAAACTCTGATTCCAATTAAAATTTGTTTAATTATTCAACTCTAACCGCCGCGTTGCCGGCCAGAAACTGAAACAGATCTAGATCCAGATACATATGTATGTACTTATCTAGTTAATTCGGAACGAATGCGATTCTTAGTGGATTGTCCAACATTTTTTGAAAGTCAAACTGAAAAACAAATAAACTGAATCGAAATGGCATAGATCGCAGAAGACGACTTGATGGATTCGTGTACCCGATAAGTTGTCTGTATACAAATACTCGCTGTAGATAGTCAGCGTTCATGTCGATTTCCGGATTTATAAGAAATCTACATACGAGTACATCTGAAAAGAGCAAATGAAGAAAGAAAACCAAGAAACAAGAGGAATAATAATCAGGTCGGAAGAAGTTTCGCACAATCACGCGATCTTTCTCTATAGTATCTGCTCGATACACTCAAGTGCGTTTTACACTCTTTTTGCTCTGTCGAATGAAGGAAAACAGATTCCAGCAACTCAATTAGATGATTTTTCGAATACGTCTATGTACATATACTATAATCTGCTGGTCCATTGGATATAGTCTACATGGTGGTCAGTAATTAAGTAATTTCCCTTGGAATCCGACAATTCGAAAATTCGAGAAGCATTCAGCCATTCAAGAAGATTTATTGACACTGTCGCTATATAGACGAATTAAATTCTATTTAAAGATACAAATTATTGTTTTTTTCATTTTTTCTAATAGTTTTCAAGTTCAGGGGGTTAGCAATGGGCATTGAAAGTTTTTTTTTTTTTTCATTGGACGGATAAAAAACAGTCCCATGGAAGGCCGAAGATTGGGTGATTCAGAGCAACAGCAAATGTTGGAAAACAAGTTGAGAACGAATTCCTCGAGAAAGTAGCTTGTGTTTACCTTATTTCATTCACTTTGCTAAATTTAGATAACGATTGTGGTCGTATAGTACAACTTGGACTTTTCCTGGCAAGGCTGATTGGTTTTGATCTTTTCGAAATGTTTTCCTACAACTGACCATAGTGATACGCCTTTTTAATGTTCCGTTGGAAGTCATAATGAGTGCAATAAAATGGAATTTTATTTTTCCAATAGATGCTTTTTGTAGTCCGTATCTCGTTTGTATACATTCTATCGGAGTATACACTAGTTACTGTTAGAAGGATGAGACTTGGTTGACTCACTTTTGTTTGAACTTGCGTTAAATGTGGACGCCAGCAAAGAGAAATTGTCCTCTGGGCTTTAAAAAGCTTTGATCATACATAATAGATCTCATCCTTCCCTGGCTTGTGGTAATATATAAGAGTTGCCTTTCCTTATCATACATCCTCAGCAATTCGAAGGTAACCGAAGTTATTTTCATACCCAAGGCAGGCAAAAGCTCCCACACGTACGCAAATGACTTGAGGCCTATTAGTCTTACTTCTTTTCTTTTAAAACCTGAGAAGATTTTAGATGCACACATTCGATACAGCTATATCTCAGGAAGGCTGTCGGATAACCAACATGCCTACAACAAAGGCAAAGCGGTGGAAAAAGCACTCCACTCACTGGTCAGCACAATACAAAGGTCACTGGAACACAAGGAATATACCCTAGTAGCCTTTCTTGATATTGAGGGCGCCTTTAACAATGTTGAACCATGGGCCGTCACCAAAGCGCTGTCTGATCTGGGTGTTACGGGATCAGTGATAGAACTGGTACGACAACTGCTAACGCAAAGAGTCGTCAAAGCCAACTTCGCTGGTGCCGCCTCAACTAGAATGGTCAGCAGAGATACACCACAGGGAGGAGTACTCTCCCCTCTCCTCTGGAACGTGGTAGTCGATGAACTACTACTGTTGCTAGAACAGGAAGGACACGCTGTGACTGCCTATGCAGATGACATTGCTATTGCCATCATAGGAAAATTTCCCAGCAGTCTAACCGATCTAATGCTGGGTGCATTACATATAGTCAGAAGATGGACGCAGTACTGTGGACTTGGGGTCAATCCCAAGAAGACTGACCTAGTACTGTCTACAAATTCATATAAAATTCCACCCTTCCATCCACCGAGGCTGGGTGGAACCCAAATAATAATCAAAGATCAGGTTAAATCCTAGTCCTTAACAGGAGGTTGAATTGGAAGCCCAACATTCTTGATCGCGTCAAGAAAGACACCACTGCCCTATACAGCTGTAAGAAAGTGGTGGGCAAAAAGTGGGATCTCTAACCAAGCATTATGCACTGGCTCTATACAGCAGTCATAAGGCCCATCCTCCTGTACGGCATCGTAGTCTGGTCTGGACAAGGCAGTCTATGGAAACCTTCCGGAGAAAGTACAAAGATTGGCCAGCTTATATATGAGCGGAGCGATAAGATCAACCCCCACGGAGGCCTTAAATATTCTCCTACATTTTTCAGCATTGGACCTCTTCAGCAAGCAAGTTGCTGCGCGGCATAGGAAAATGGCCCACATCACATAAAGGCCATACTACCATTCTTAATCACTTCAAGGTACCCATGGACACAGACTACTTCATCCCGCAGAATGTGTTCACTAGGAACTTCGAAGTTGTCTTTCAATGGGCTGAAGGGAAAGTCATATCAAAGGACTCGATTTCCCTCTATACCGATGGTTCCAAGATGGAGACGGGTGTAAGTAGTGGAGTCTTCTCCAAGGAACTTAACCTCAACCTATCATTCAGACTCCCAAATCACTGCAGTGTGCATCAAGCAGAAATATCAGCGATAACGGAGGCCCTTTCATGGCTTAGGATTAATGTAATATCCGCTAAGGATATTATCATTTGCACGGACAGCCAATCTGCGATAAGATCCCTGGCTGCGGTAACCCACAAATCAAAAACATCCCTTAACTGCCGCCTCTCTCTAGATGAGGTGGCTGAACAGTTCAACATAAAAACTGTGTGGGTTCCCGGGCATAGGGATATTCCAGGAAACTGCGCGGCCGACAAACTCGCAGTGTTAGGATCAAGCACACTCAGTTTTCCTACCCTTGGGTACCTAGAAACATCAGTAAGTACGGTAAAGCAGATGATAAAACTTCGTACCATAGAGGCTACCAACCTCCAATGGAGTGAAAGTAATATCGGCTTTACCACTAAACAAATCCTAAGCCTAAGCTAGGCTTAGAACGAACCAGGGACCTTGTGGCAACCAAAAGGGCAACCTTAAGCACTCTAGTGGGTGTCATTACAGGTCATTGCATCATTGGAAAACACGCCGCCAGACTAGGACTACCTTCCAATGACTTCTGCCGCGGCTGCATGGACGAGGAGGAAAAGGAATCGATACATCAGCTTCTCTGCTCATGCCCTTCTTTTGCGAATCGCAGGAGGATCTACCTCGGCGCGCCCTTCTTTGACAATCTAAGTGAGCTAGCAAACCAAAAGATAGCTCAACTTCATCGCATCAGGGTAACTTGATCCAGGTGGTATCACAATGGGCCGACTTCGGCCTATGTGTGGCTTATGCCTACCACATTAACCTAACCTAACGTTTTTCGTGACGACGGTCTTGGGAAAGAGGACGCTTCATCGGGTCGAGGTGTTCTGCTGACAGTACTTACTTACTTATCAGGCCAGCGATCCATGGAGGATCTGAGCCTGAGCACCCTGGGCACCCTGCTTCCAGTTATCAAGACCAAGATGTCTTACATCCGCGATTACTTGGTCTTTATACCGGAGGTTCGGTTTTCCTCCTCTTCTCGAACCAGGAGGCTCGGAGTCGAAGACCCTCTTAGCTGGAGGGTTGATGTTCATGCGCTCGACGTGGCCGGGCCAGTGTAGTCAACGGATCTTTGCCTTCCGGACTACATCCACATCTTTGTACAGCTCGTAGAGTTCGCGGTTGTGTGTTCTTCTCCATTCACCTTCCTCACAGATAGAACCAAATATCCGGCGCAGAATTTTTCTTTCGAAAGAACCCAAAATCAGCTCCGCTGTCCTGCTTATCGTCCAGCTTTCGGCTCCGTAAAACAAGACTGGCAGTATGAGCGTTTTGTAAGGCATGACTTTGGTCTTTCGAGTGAGGAGTTTTGACCCCAGTTGTTTGGACAAGCCGAAGTAGCAACGATTGCTAAGGGCGATTCTATGCCGGATCTCCACTGTGGTGTCATTTTTGGAATTCACATTTGCCCCGAGGTAGACAAACTCCTTAACTACCTCGAAATTGTAGCTGGCAATTGTTATATTTTGTCCCAGGTGGTGAGCGACGGATTGGTTTTTGCTTGACAGCATGTACTTCGTTTTGCCCTCATTTACCTTAAGACCAACTCGTTACGCCTGTTCTTCAATCGCCGTGAATGCTTCCACACTGCCATGGCGAGAACACGCGATGATGTCGATATCATCCGCGTATCCTAGCAGCTGGACGGACTTGTAGAAGATAGTGCCTTCCCTGTTGACGCCTGCCCGTCGTCGCACTATCTGCTCCAGCACCAGGTTGAAGAAGTCACATGACAGCGCATCTCCTTGCCGAAATCCGGTGCATATTTCAAACGGTTTCGAAGTCCTAGAACCGAGTTGCACGGTGCATCGCGTATTTTTTAGTGTGGCGCGACACAACTGGATCAGTTTTCCCGGGATCCCGAATTCGACCATCATCGCACCAAACAGTCCTTCACGATGAATGCTGTCGTATGCGGCTTTGAAATCGATGAAAAGATGGTGTGTATCGATTGGAAACTCGTTGGTCTTTTCCAGGATTTGTCCAAGTGTGAAAATTTGGTCTACGTATAGTCGATTTGCCGGGCGGGAAGCCGCACTGGTAGCTGTCGATTAGTGCGGTGCAAAATGGCTTTAGACGTTCACACAATACTCTGGACAGGATCTTGTGCGACATTGCGACATTGAGCAGGGATATATGTACCTCTATAGTTCTTGCAGGAAGTAGGATCGTAGGATTTTTGTGGATGGAGATGGTGGCAGTACACAATCGCCTTGATTCAACACTAGTCAAAACGTCGCACACATCCTATTTCGAGTACATTTGTGTCAAAATTGCTATTCCTAGACGCAACATCTTTATCCTCTGCAGCTATATTCGACCTGCCAAACCCGTGCAGAGCTAGCCATAGACGCATTTGACTGTTTATTTGATATTGTCGATCATCGCGATATCGTATTAATTCTGGGTGATTTTAATCTCCCCGACCTACAATGGGCTCCAACTGATGGCCAGTCCTATTATATTGCAACTAATCCCTCTTCAGACAAGGCGCTCTTTTTCATTGAGTGCCTTTCACACTTGTGTCTATATCAGTTATGTGATGTTACTAACAACCTGGGCAGACAACTTGATCTAGTTTTCGCACCAGATACTGATAACTGCCTCGTTTCAGCAAGCAACCATCTTTTATCCAAATTGGACCATTACCACCCACGATAATTATACCATACAATCCGAGCAGTCTTATTGCTTACATTTTCGTAAGGCAGACTTAATGAAACTTAACAACCTCTTAAGTGCAGTAAGCTTCAACAGCATTCTCAACTCTGTTCCCCATACTCAATAACGACGTACGGGGAAGGTCTAAATTATAGCAACGAGGCTAATAGGCCCACACTTGCAGGCGCCGTGTCCGGTATTGTCCAAAAAATAGTTGACAACCTATTTCCTCGTCAAGAAACGAGGGAGGAATCTACTCGGAATGTTCACAATAGTGTATCCTTACCCAGGGTATCACGAGAAGACTTAGTCGAGGCGTGTAGGAAGGTTAGCAATAGAAAGGCACCGGGCCTGGATGGAATTCCAAATAAAGCCCTAAAAGTCGCTATTAAAACTCGACTCCAACTATTTGCCGATATATTCAACACCTGTCTGCAGGAAGGAGTTTTCCCTAAATCTTGGAAGCGCCAACAACTAGTCTTACTCCCGAAAGGAAAAGCGAGCCCAAACGATCCGTCGTCTTATCGTCCTCTTTGTTTACTCGACACTGTCGGAAAAGTCCTGGAGCAAACATTTTACAATAGGCTTTTGTCTGCTATTGAAACAATACGGTTTTCGCTATTATAACCCTCGAGCTGGGAACGCATTATGAGAAGTCCCTATTGGATTGAAATACCGGATTATCCCTACAGAATAATAAGGAGCTAGTACTTTGAAGACAGAGTCCGCTTCTATGACTCTGACGAAGGAACTAAGACCTACGTAGTAACTGGTGGAGTCCCACAAGGTTCGGTCTTAGGTCCCTTGCTGTGGAACGCTATGTACGATGGAATTCTACGCCTATCGATTTCCAGCGAAGCATCCATCATTGGCTTTGTGGATGAAATTGCTGTGGTGGTCGTAGCAAAAACTACAGAAGAAGTTGTACCCCACTGTAATGAGACAATAGAAATGGTACGTCGTTGGTTAACTGACGCTGGTCTGCGACTTGCTGATCACAAAACTGACGCATTGCTTGTTACAAGGAGGAAAGTCCGTGAAACGATATCCATTAGGCGGCACGAAGTAGTCTCACAAACCTTCATTAAGTACATAGGGGTGACTATCGACGCGCGGCTAAGTTTCAAACACCACCTTGAATATGCATGCAAAAAATCGTCGAAAGCTGTTAATGCACTTTCAAGGCTATTGAGTAATAAAGGGGCCCCAAAAGAGAATAAAGGACTACTGATTGCAAGAGCTGCCAATTCAATAAATATGCACCCAGCAGAAATAGGGGCAAATGCCGCGAAAGTTAAGTCCTGCGCGCGTGGAGTTAAATCCGTCCTACCTATCGACTTACTAGCTGAAGAGATGAAAAGACTTCGAAGTGAACGAGTTCAAAACGGCCGGGTAAACGACGATAAAAGAAAGGGTGAATGGGATCGCAATCTGGCAATAACAATGGAACGAATCCGTAAGGGGAAGATGGACACATCGTACCAGAAATCGAGGTATGGGTAAAACGTGACTACAGTGAAACAAACTATTATCTCGGTTTCTGACGGGATACGGATATTTCAGGGAATACGAAGTTGCACCTTACTGTCCATATTGCGAACACGTTCTAGAAAACGTGGACCATGTGTTTGTTCATTGTCCACGATATATGTACATACAAGTGAGAGGATCGTTCTTCGAGAATAGTTTGGGGAGTGGCCCACTCCTGAGAATATTGTAAGTTACATGCTTCAGAATAATGAAAACTGGAACATGGCAAGTAATGTGGCGGTACGCATAATGAGCGATCTTAGGCGCCTAGAGCGCCAACGTAACGCGAATAGCCCAAACACCAGAGCTTCAAACGAGAGTATTGCCTAAAAGGCTAACCAGCCCCGCGAAGTAGTACCTAACGGCAGTTCCGCGGGGAGTGGCTGGAAGTGTGCAGGGTGTGGTTTAGTACATAGGCGCATTCCTGACATCCTTAGTCAGGCCCGCGAATCGTGCATGCCTGTAGCCCGGGCTATGAAGATTCCACATACTTTGGCACAAAAAAAAAACTGAATTCTATCACAATTTAGAGAATTACTTACTAATCCTCCAGCTATTTTAGAGCGTCGCTGATATGTAGACATGTGGCATCGACATCTTAGTGATGAATTATGACAGAATGACTTCTGCCCCTCCTAAGTACTTTCATAGAAGCGCCCACTGCCTACACTTGGAAACGACTTTCCATCGACTTTCAAAAAATTGTGAAATCCCAAAAGACACTTTTCTATGTCAATCAATCAGCAAAGCCGACACAGCCCAGCGCGTCTTCGAAGACCTATAAAGACCAATTCGTCACAAACTGCGTAAGTGGACAGTCGTGCATTCCCATCAATTTCCACATAACAGGCCAAGATGCATCAACACGAACGACTACATCCAAGTCTAAGTCCAGACAATCCACTCGACAACTGCGTAACACTGATGAAATCATAAACTCGTACCACGAGTATCTAATTATCCGAATCCACTGCACAATATTCACTCCACAATGAATCGTGCAATGAAAGGAAGAAGACAGAAAGAAGGAAAAATCGCCTCCAATCAGTCGGTGCGTCAATTAACACCTTTCGGCTCTCGATTTAAAGCCTCACCAACACCGCCTCCGAACCGTCGTCGTCGTTCACCGTACAGGTAAACAACAGGTATTCCGTTCGCTGTTTACAACGGTCTTGTTTATAAACTTTATTTTGTACAAACACCATGAGGCTCAAGGTAAGACCTGCACCCTAGCCTCTGATGCTGGCGGGCCATGTTCTCCTGGTGCCGATACTGGTTCTAGATTGTTGATAAATTGCTCCCATATATAGATACATATCATTGGTTCATATTTAAAAATATATCTCCATGTGTGGATTGGGGAATAGATTGCGGATTGCGTCGTCGTCGATGTAGCCGTTGCCGGCTGCTTGTGCCTTGTATTTTGTAGATACTTTCAGACAAACGGATTTATTGTCGTCTCGTTCGAATCGCATTTTTTTTTTTTATGGTTTTTCCTTTGATTTATTTCTGTTTGGTAGAGTCGAAACGGAAGTAATCGTTTCTGGAATCACAACATAGAGGAGGAGTCCATGTTATGGGTACCTTTGGGCAATTCCGGGGATTCGGGCATGGTGTCGTAAATGGCACACAGTCATCATCCGATCTTTGTCTGCAGTTAATAGCGCGTCTTTTGGGGATCTTTTGTTTAAGCGAATGACTTTGAATCAATCTACAGTTAATGATGATGATCTGCATGAGTGTTGGATAAATCAGGTTCTTTAGAGGGGAAGTAGCTCAGTGGTAGGTCTCGCGCGACGGGTGTTGGCATTTTTACTTTTTCGCTTTATTCTATAATTTTTGTTTAATGAACTTAACATTTTCGTCTTCGTTTTCAGTACGAGTATTGTTCGAATCAATGAGGGGCTGACTGTTATTGTTGGGGAATGATCTTGTAAATATTTTGAATTAAGAGATTCTTCGAATCGTTGGCTCGGGCGGAGGCGTCTCAGTTGGGGTGTGTATGATTTGTTTATGTTTTTGTTTCTTTTCCTTTATTGGAATTCTGATCTAGCATTGGGGTGGCAACCTGAAATCCTATAAGGCGTCTGAACTAGCTTAACCTATACATAATGGTGTAGAGCATGGCGCTACGACAAGTGTACTTTTAGTGGAGCGAAACCTATTGAACTTGAGAGGATTTGGTTTTGATTATTTCTGATTCTGAACTCTGAATTGATTTTTGAACGATGACTCCTCGAAATTAAAGACGCACAGATGGACGAATACTTACTTACATAGGTGGCGCTACAGTCCGTGGTGAACCTGGGCCTCAACCAACAAGCGTCTCCAGCTGTTTCCAGCGCCGCACGCCCAGTTGGTTAAGTCTCCTTCCACTTGCGTGCGCTACAGTAGATGCGGCCGTTCTCTGCCGCGCTTTTCTTCCGGGGTGGATTCGAAGACTCTTTGGGTCGGAGCTGTATTTTCCATGCGTTCTACATGGCCTAGCCACCTTAGGCGCTGTATCAATATACGTCGTACCAGGCCGATGTCGCTGTACAACCCGTACAGTTCGTCGTTAAATCTTCTCCTCCATACACCGTTTGAACAAACTGGACCTCTCGAAACGACCAAGCGCATCTTGTTCCAGTTTTTTTAGCGTCCAAGACTCTGCGCGGTAAAGGAAGAATGGGGTGATCAAGGTCTTATATAGTGTCACCTTGGTTTTCCGAGAGAGGGCTCTACTTCTCAATTGCCTCTTGAGCCCAAAGAAACAGCGGTTGGCAAGAGTGATTCTGCGTTTTATCTCAGCGCTGGTGTTGTTGTCGCCGGTCATCAGTGAGCCAAGGTAGAAGAATTCCTTGACCACTTCAAAGTTATATCCGCCCATGTTGACGTTCTGGCCAATACGTCGGTGTTGACCGTCTCTTCTAGATGAAAGCAGATATTTGGATTTACCCTCATTAACCTTGAGACCCATCTTAACCGCTTCTACCTCAATGCTTACAAAAGCCTCATTGACGTCTCGCTGTGTCCGTCCACTCACGTCAATGTCGTCGGCGTACGCAAGCAATTGCGTAGACTTGAAATAAATCGTACCGCTTGTGTTGGCCAGTGACTCGTGCACGATCTTTCTAAGCACGATGTTGAAAAAGTTGCATGACAGCACGTCACCTTGTCTAAATCATTAACATCTAAGGTCCCCGTTTGCTCATTACCGACCTTAATGGAGCAGCGAGAATTGTCCATTGTCATCCTGCACAGACGGACGAGTTTGGTAGGGATGTTAAAACTAGACGTGGCTTTGTATAGCTCGCTTCTACATACTTTGTCAGATGCAGCCTTGAAATCGACGAAAAGGTCCTGAGTGCCGATTTGGTATTCCTGGGACTTCTCCAAGATCTGCCGTAGCGTAAATATTTGGTCTATTGTGGATTTACCTGGCCTGAAACCATCAGCAATGCAACTAAGGTACTCTCTACCTGTTCCCGATCCTGCATTTATCAAAGTAAACTACAGCGCCTCCAAAGACTGGCATGTTTAGGAACCACGGATGCTATACAAACGTGTTCTACGGCGGCCCTTGACAAGGCGCCATAGAACTGACTGACACAGCGTAACGTACACCTTTCATAGATAATTTGAAATAAACATTCTCAGTCGTCCAGCTTCTCTTCCTAGGTCCCTTGCTAAACATGGAAGGTTTTAAATGGCTCACTGACGATTCTCAAATGGATTCTGGCAAGGTTCACGCACTTAAAATAAGTCTTAGTGTAGCTATATGCCATCAATGGAGGATGTAATGTAATTCTCGAATCAGGCAGGTTTAACAATTATCAACCTTTCAGACAATCAAGCAGCTCTCAAAGAAGTGAACGCTCAGAGAGTGCCTTGGCTCCTTCCGGGAAAAAGAAAATGGTTATCTGGTGAGTATCGGTATATATTGGCGCCTTGAGCAGTGAGATAGCTGACCAATTAGAGTGGAAAAGGTCTTTAGAAAGGTACATAGATCTCGAGTCATGATGCTACACTTCACACAGACTTCTAAACACCTTTTTGCCTAACTTGGCGATAAGGCCAAATAGCCCTCAGTGATGGTAAAGGACTAGCAAAGGCCTCGTAGGGGTAGCATCTGCCGACGCATGCTGACCCGACAAAAAGCGAGTAAGAGCCTCTGCAGTCGAACACCTTGTAGCTCTGCTAGTCAGGTCCTACTTCCACCTCCTCGTTACTGACGGAAGAGGCCGAATGGCGAGTATCCTGCGCCACCAAACAGGATTAGTGTCGGTTGGGCTATGGTCTAGTAAACCATAACCGTAAAAGCGCAAATTGCTCAGAAACAAAAAACAGCCTCGAATAAACAAACGGAATGGACCTATGTTGACGACCCTTTAATAAAACAAAAAACAAGCAAGGACCTTCGGTTCTGTACGTGGTATGTTAGGACCCTAAGCAGATCACGTGCGGCCGAAGAACTTGCGGACGGCCTGGACCGCTTTAAAGCGGACATAACCGCCATTCAAGAAATGCGATGGAATGGACCGGGTAAAAAGCGGATGAAAAACTGCGACATCTACTACGGTGACTGCTATAGGGAGAGAGGACAGAGACTATTTGGATGCGGATTTGTTGTTAGAGGTGGACTAAGGCAAAAGGAGCTAAGCTTTCGGCATGTGAGCGAACGCCTCATAACGATCCGTATCAAGGCTACGTTTTTTAACATCAGCCTGATCTGCGTCCACGCCCCTACGGAAGACAGGGATGACTCCACCAAAGATGAGTTCTGCGATCTCCTAGACAGAACATTTGCCAAATGCCCCAGATACCAAAATTGTACTAGTTAGGAAGCAGCTTTGAACGAGTCATCGGCAAACATAGCCTACACGACACCACATCCGATAACGCCCACAGACTGGTTGATCTTGCTACTGGGCAAAATCTCCTTCTAGCCAGTACGCGCTTCCCGCACCTCGATATACTCAAAGGCACCTGGCGGTTGCCAGATCAATCAATCACTAACCAGAATGATCCCATCGCGATCGATGTCAGACACTCCTTCAGTGATCTTGATGTTCGAACTTTCCGAGGAGGTAACATCGACTCAGACCACTATCTTGTAGTAGCCAAGATGCGCCTACGCTATCACGAACGTAGCGGAGTAGAGTAAGAATACAAAGTTATGACGTCGGAAAGCAACTATCACCAGAAACTGCTCGTGCTTTTACCGATCGCGTCTCATTTAAGATCTCCAATACACCTCAACCCTCCACGCTATCAATAGAACACCAGTGGAAACTTTGCAAATAAGCCCTGAACAGCTCTACATCCGAAGTTTTGGGCTTCAAGGCTCCACCACGAAGAAACACCTAGTTCGATGACGAGAGCAGGAGGATCCACACAGCGAAGTAGGATGCATATAAAGCCTCGCTGCATAAAAGAACAAGCGCAGCTCGTGACCTCTACGAGTTAAAAAGAAGGGAGGAGCGTAAGCTTCTCAGAAGACAGAAGAAAGAGCACGAGAAGCGCGCGATTGAGGATTTGGAGAGATGTTACTGCAGGCGTGACGTTCGAAAGCGTCATCAACAGATAAAGCGAACATACCAAGGTTATAAACCCAGAACGGAAGCCTGCAGGGATGAGAACGGACACCTGTAGTAGAATCGTAGTCGATGCTGAGAATATGGAAAAACCACTTCTGCAGACTGTATAACGGCGATGACAGCTAACATACCGCCGGCAGGCAGAATGATCCATTTCTTAATGACGAAGAACGCAGAGAATTCCATCCCCCTGACCTCGACGAAGTTGTGATTTCCATGTCGAAACTCAAGTCGAATAAAGCAGCGGGCGCAGATGAATTGTCTGCCGAGCTCTTCAAAGCAGCTGGAGGTTAGCTGGTTAGGAGCACGCACCAGCTCATCTGTAAGATATGGTCAGAGGAAAGCATGCCCGAGGAATGGAGTCTCAGCATCGTATGCCCGATCCACAAGAAAGCAGACCCCTCTTACTGCGCCAACTGCCGTTTTGTGTGAACGCCTGAAACCTTTGTAAGCCTTTTGTAAATATGGTGATAGGTCCTTATCAGTGTGGCTTCAGGCCAGGGAAATCCACCATCGACCAAATCTTCGCACTACGGCAGATCCTGGAAAAAAACAATGAATTTTAGGTCGACCGCCACCATCTATTCGTCGACTTCAAGGCCGCTTACAATAGCGTCCATCCGAATCGGTGCGGAACTGACCGAAAGTTTCGAAGTCAAAAAGTCTTGCCTATACAAGGGGCACAATCTATTTCAGATCCTCGCAACTCCTTGCATACGCCGACGACATTGACATAATAGGAAGATCACAGCGAGATGTCGATAAGGCGTTTGCGAGTATTGAGATGGGGGCGGCAAAATTTGGGCTGGCAGTTAATGAGGAGAAGTCTAAATATCTGCTGTCATCGAAAAAGTACATTTACCATCGACGTCTTGGCCAGAACGTGCATAGTGGCAGATATAAGTTTCAGGTAGTTCAGGACTTCGTATACTTACCTCGGCTCCGCAGTGATCTGGAACAACGACACCAGTTTCGAAATCAAGCGCAGAATTACTCTTGCCAACCGCTGCTTCTTTGGGCTCAAGAGGCAATTGAGAAGTAGAGCCCTATCTCGTACAACCAAGTTGACCTTATCCCCTAATTATCCCGGTCCTGTTATACGGAGCGGAGACATGGACTTTATCTAAAGCGGATGAAGAAATCCTTGAGAAAGATTCTGCGTGCGATGTTCGGTCCTATTAGATGGCTGTTGGAGGAGAAGATTCAATCACGAACTGTACGGGTTGTACAGAGACATGAGTCCAGTCAGGGGTCTACGGATCCAACGCCTAAGATGGCTAGGCCGTGTAGAGCGAATGGACACCACAGCTCCAACCCGGAGAGTCTTTGAATCCCACCCCGAGGGACGAAGAAATAAAGGACGGCCGCACCTAAGGTGATGGAAAGGGACCTCAACCAACTGGGCGTGCGGCACTGGAAAAGACTAGCGAAAGATCGTGCTAGACGGGGAGGCTAGTTGGTTGAGGCACAGGTTCACCCCGAACTATAGAGCTGGCTAAGTAAATTAAGTAAGTCCTCATTGATCTTTTCAATGCTGTAAGCCAATCTTCTTATAGTATAGAGAAATCACCCGATTCCGTAGGTGGACCACGTACTCGGTGAGCAGCACTTTGTTTCTTACGGAGGCGTCACTGGTTGTACATGTATACCGCCATCGACTTTCCTGCTTCCGTCTTCTTAAGTGCACATCTTTATATATGTACATAGTCAAATGTTTAGATAGAACTCTAAAGATACGACTTAAAACGCAAACTTCCATTCAGCACACCGATAATATCGTCGTTTTATCCGCTCTGGTTACTCTTCGTTCCTTTCGAATCGGTTAAGCATAACAAACAGACGCGCAGCCTGTCACAGTAGTCTCCCAGAAAAGGTAAACAAGGGAAAAGTCAAACAGAAAATATTTACCAAGTCCTTAAATGGAAAGATTCACTAAAGCTCGCCAGATAAAACCTAGATATGGTGATTTCTAAGTTTACGGGTCGTCGAACGATTTGAGATCTTGTGCAAGCACGCATGATAGATGACTACCTGTTGTACTGCGATACAATTTTACTCTTCATCGTTTGGGGCATTTCTTGACTTATTTACCCTGTTCAAGGCATGCCCCTTCAATCAGTGAAAGTTGCGTCGACCTATCGAATTCAGTAGCGCATTAGTGCAAGAGTTCGAGTGGTAGGCAGTGGCCATCATCATCAATCATCAGCCGACGGAACCTGTCTAAATCGAAATTACCTTTCCACTGGATGTTACTATTTCGTGTTATGTCTTCAATTATCCATCGGCACAGATTCGAGAATCGGACGTTGGATTTCAACACGACACGGTTACCGATAAAACGTTCTTATCTCGAGCTCGAGCTCGACGAGCATTAAGAAAGCAAAACGAGTTTCTCATTCCCATTCGTACTCCAATATACTCGTACGTGTACGTGATTATGTATACGAGCACACGTCTGTACATAGTTCTAGAATTACCCCCTCCGGATCAGGTTCTAGTCGAGATCTTTTCACTTGTATCTCTAGTGTTTCGTTTCGAATCCGGGCCATGAGGCTTGCTTCGGTACACAATTTACAGGCGAAAGAATTATCACATTTTAAGTCGCATGTAAACAAAGGCTTACGTACTCGCGATGACAAGTCAATAAACTATGAATATGAATCACAAAAGTATCTATCGACGGGTATGGGATTGAGAATATTGGATACAGATATCGTTGTACGGCGTATACCAACAATGGCCGTTGGTATATGGTGCGGAGTGCTTTAAAAGGTGTCCTCTTATGTCATGCCGTGATGGCGTATTGAGGACACAGACATGAGCACACGCTGATGGGTTTAGCCCATGACTGATGGGCTGAGAGTCTTTAGCAATATGTACTTAAGACGGTTTTTTCCTTACCTTTTGTATTCTTTCCTTGGGGTTGTGCAATCTCTTCCACGACCCGGTCCCAGCCGAGTGTAGTGGGTGAAATTGCCTTGTAATCCTGTTCGTGAGATGGTCTATGGACTATTATGTTATGCAACGCTTCGATGGGATTTACTTAGGAAGTGATTGACACGAAGAGAAGTGAGCGAAATCGTGAAGTTTTGCGTAAATGGATTTAACGGTCACTTTGGTGCTTGGCGGAGTTGGAAAGTACAGATTTGCTTCTGGTTTTAATTGATTGCGATGTGTCGAAGCTGAACCGATTTACCTTTCACCGAAAAAGGTGCGAGATGTATCATTATACGGATGTGAGTGAGGAGCAACATCCTGAAAATTGTTTATGTCATAGTGACTGATGAGCCTACGAGTTGGTAAGTTGGTTGAATTGGCACTCCATACCTTTGTTAAGGTTAGTGAAATACGATATCATTGGAACACAAGGAACACACTTCTTAGCTTTTGACAAGACGCAGACGGTCATCCGTGTGCGTAAAAATCTGTATGAGACAGAGCCGTACCAGTCTTGCTTGACCTACCTTCCACAAGATCTGAGAAAGAGTCACAGCAGACAAACACCTTTACAGGATTGTGCTCCTCGTGCTACCAACTGGAGATTTCCTCAAGAAATTATAAACAGGGAAGGGCAAATGACGAGCCTCCTGTTCTATAAAACCGGGTCAGTTGGTCTAGTCTCGTAGGTAATGAAAGGATCCTATATTGACGACCCTATGTAAAGCAAATAAAAAAATAAAATGAATATTAGGTTCTTAAGCAGTCCACGCGTGACCGAATAAATAGCGGAGGCATTAGGTTGCCATGAGGGCGTCATGGCGTAGTGGTTAGTGTGTTGGACTCTAACGCACGATGAGCGAGTTCGGATCTCGATAACACCAACGCCATCGAATGTTTATTTCGCGTCGTCCCTCCTCGGCGGATTACTTGCACAAGCCCCTTAGTATACTTGCCATGAAAAAGCTTCTCGACTAACGCCGTTCGGAATCGGCATTAAACTTAGGTCACTTTCACCTGTGTGAAAAATAAATCACACACAACATGGGTGATTGAAGAGAAGCTTGGCTCTGTTCCTTCATGGGCTGTAACGCCACCAAAGAAGAAAAGATACACCAATAATGAGACGATAATCTCATTCGCATCGGTTGTCTGGTGGAGCAGGCTAAAAGGCGACCACGTCGTAGCCTCTTTCGGGGACTATCCCCTGCCTACGCGGATGATGTCGCCGTACTTTCTGTCAGCTCATGCTTAACGACTGTTCGTCTCAAAGCACAGCCGGCGCTAAACGTGATCGATGATTGGTGTACCAGAAATGGGCTGTCGGTCAATCCTCTTAAGACCGATGCCGTTCTCTTCACGTGAAGGAGGAAAAATACTAACATGACTCAGCTGGTACTAAAAGGCACTTTCATCCGGGTATCCCAGGAAGCTAAGTATCTAGGAGTCATCTTTGATAGCAAGCTTCTCTGGGTTAAACATGGTGAGTCAAAAACCACCAAAGCGCTGACAGCTTTCTGGCAATGCAAGGGAGCTTTTGGCAAAACATGGGGTCCATCGCCGGCAAAGCTCCTTTGGATCTACAGGGCAATGATGAGACCTATAATCTCATATGCATCGGTTGTCTGGTGGAACAGACTAACACGCAAACACGTCGTAGCCTCCTTTACCAAATTCCAAAGAACGGTTTGTCTCAGCTGCACGGGGGCCTTTCCCAGCACGCCGGGCGCTGCTCTAAATGATATGATGAATCTCCCACCTGTTTATCAGAGGGTGTGCTATGAAAGCCATACCTCGTCTGAAGAAAACTCGCATAGGAATAACGGTATGCTTGCGCAAGAATTGTCCTGTGACGCCTGTCTCATGGACATGTCTCCTGACACATTGACACCCGTTATCCTACTGCGCTGTAATTTCATAGTCGAGTTTCCATGGCGTCAGGATTGGGTCTGGCTGGATACTGAATTTGGAAAGGTCTGGGCGGGGGTCCGGTGTTGGTGTCTTCTTTGAGCGCGAAAACATCCGACTACACTTCTTGTTAGGAAAACGTGCGTCTGTCTTCCAATCAAAGATATGTATACGCAATCCTAATGGCCATGCACTATGTTGTGAAGCACAGGTGGAGGGGGTAAAGCATATGCGTCTGCAGTGACAGCCAAGCTGCACTCAAAGCTGTGTGCAACCCCTTAACTAGCTCCAAATTAGTACATGAACTCAAGTCTTTCTTGAACAGAGTCAGTAGACTAAATTCATTAAGGCTTGTGTGGGTTTCAGATCATTCTGTGATCCCAGGAAATGAGATGTCCGAGGAACGCGCCAGAATGAGATCAGAGGAGAGCTTCTCAGGACCTGTACCCGCTCTAGGTCTACCTGCGTCCACGGTTAGTTCCCACATTAACGACTGGGTGTTTAATACACACAACCGTAGGTGGAGGAATCTTCCAGGATGCAGGATGACAAAGCGCGTATGCATTCCTCTAGAAGGCAACACTTATTTGGCTGTGGTTTTGGTATTCGAGGAGCGCTCAGACATACAGTTCTTTCCATTAAACAATTGAGCATGTGCCTCATAAAAACCTAGGTCAGCTTATGTTAGGTAGTCCGTAGCCTCCCCAGGGTTGAGAGTATACATTTAGGCTACGAGGGAGTTTGAAGGTCAGTTGTCCTTACCCGCTGAACATTGGTCAAGTCGTTTAGGAAGTAGGATCCTAGGGAGCGTTTCCTGATTGAGCCGGGCAGGCGCAGAGTAGGTGACGATTGAATTCAACCTCCTCTTCATCTAAGCAGCTTCTGCAGAAGTCGTTCGAAAGTTGCCCTAGTTTTTGTGCGTGACTGCCAATGAGACAGTGACCGATGATGACACCAATCATTTTGTAGATATCAGTTCGTTTTAGGCAGATTAGTCCCTTGTCCCGTTGACTGTCAAGCCGAGGTCAGATTTGCCTGGGGCCATCTCAGGTTCATTTCAGTCATGGCGCTGTTTATAAGTTTAAGTTTAATAGCTGCTAAAGGTATACCTGCGCATGCCATGTTTGAGTGTTGCGTCGTTCCTTGTCTGCCGAGTGTGTCGGCTCCTTCATTTCCTGAGATACCGTTGTGTCCTGGTGTCCATAGGAGTTGTATTTTAAACTTGTCGGCCATTTCGTTAGGAGAAAGGCGGCAGTCAAGGCTTACTTTTGAAGTGTACATATAGATGTGTAGATTATACGTTTCATCTCAGCCAAGCAAGGCCTCCTTTATTGCCAACAGCTCCACATGAAAAACGCTGCAATGATCCGGTAATTTTAGAGCTTGGCTCAATTTCGATTGATTGCAGAATACTCCACTGGCCACCTCGTATTTGGTATTTGACCCGTTGCGTCTGGTGGGACCCGTTCCATCTATCCGAGTATGATATTTCCAACTTCTTCTCAAAGACTGTGATGGGCTCAATGTGATCAGAGTTTTCCCCGGTGATGCACATGCATGCCTTCGTGCCTTCTCGAATGGCTTATGGTATGTTGCTTTGTCCAGTATAGTCAAATAGACTACCACTCCATATACTAGAATAGGTCTTGAATCCCCATTTTTTCCATAAGGCTTTCTTACAGGTGTAGAGAGCTATGGTTGCTTTTTTGGCACTCTCGATTGTGTTGTCCTTCCAAGTTAGTTTCCTATCTAGTATTATGCCATGGTATTTGGCACTAGAAGAGTAGGTTAACCTGGTGCCAAGTAGAGTAATCGGGAATGTTTCCGTGATCTTATGCTTTCTCCTGAAAAGTACTTAAACTCTGGAAGATTTGAATGCCTAACTGGGCAATAAAGCCACTTTTGAGCATGTCTTTGGAAGTCATAGCCTGTACGGCACTACATCAGAAAATGGCTTCAGGTTATCCGACTTTACTACGGGGAAGAATCTTACGGAATCTCGTTTAAATGTCCATAAGGGGATCTCACGGTCACCGGATCGATTCAGCGTCAACCAAACTGACCATATTGCGCTCGACGTCAGACCCTTTTCTAGTACTCTGAATGCCCGAAGGCAACAATTACTCGGACCAGTATCCCACCAGAATGCGACTAAGGTTATCTCGCACACTGTGGAGTCAAAAAGTTGTCATCGCAAGAGATCGCTGGAACCTTCGCCGATTGTGTTTCCCCCACAAACTCTCCGAAGGCCTTAGACCAAAATCCATAGAACATCAGTGGAATCTCTACTAACAAGGTATCAGTAATGTCCCCTCAGAGTTGGTGCTGGGTTTTAAATTTTGACCTCAAGGACATCCCTGATGAAGGATAAATGCAGCGAATCGAGAACCGCTCGTGAAAATCACGACCAGCAAAGAAGGGATGAGCGAAAGCTTCTCCAAAAGAATGAAAACCTGTAAGGATACAAATCGACAGCCGCTAATACAGACTCGTCGTTACGCAAAATATTTTCTACAGATGGACGATAATAGGAGACATTCGTCCCCCTGATCTGGACGAAATCAAGGCACACATGTCGAAACTTAAAGCCAAAAAGCCGCTGGCACAGACGGTTTGTTTGCTGAGCTCCAGACAGGTGGAGAGCCTGCACCAGCTCATCTGTATGATGTAGACGGAGGAAAGCATGTGCGATGAATGAAAGAAAGATGATCCTTTTGAGGGGGACTAGTCTCCTGTGTGAGTGCCTGAAATCGTTTATAATTAAAGTGATCGGTCCAAATCAGTGTAATTTCACGCCCGGGAAGTTTAAAATCGATCGAAAAAACCAACGATTTCCACTCACCATCACCGTCTAATAGGGCAACGCATTTAGAGACGAGCTTTTTGACGCCCACGCCCAGCTCGTCAGGCTATGCAAAATAACCTTGGAGAACTCTCAATGTACCATAAGAGTCGGGAGTGACCTGGAACTTCGGGGAAGTCAGGGACCTCGTCTACCTTGGTATCGCGGCAATATGCGCTAACGACACCAGTGCAGAAATGTTTGCTTCTTTTGGGCTCAGTAGGCCATTGAGTAGTAGAGCCCTTCCTTCGATAACCAAGGTAACTTTGTACAAGACCTTTATCATCTCAATTCTGCTCTATGAAGCAGACACACGAACCATGATGACGAAGTCCTTGATCGTCCCAGGAGGCCAACGAAAACTAGCTATATAACCCCGTCTAGAGGTCCAACACCTGAGATGGTTAGGCATCGTTGAGCATGTGGACAGCAATGCACCAGTTTAAAGGACCTTCGAATCAAACCCTAAAGGACGACGTACGAAAGGACTGTAAAATTTAAAGTGGAGAGGAACCTTAGTAGACGGTTAGCTAAATGGCTTAGATGGAGGCATGTTGGCCTTGATTCATCCCGAACTGGAGTTAGAGAATGGTGTTACACTTCATATCCCTTTAGAGAGAGTGCGCTTAAATCAATCCCATCAAGGACAGTGAGCCTATTGAGCTTGCGAATATTTGTTTGCCTAAACCAGCGGTTGGCGCCCACTTTGCATAATACAGAGATCGCACTTCGACGAACCTAGTTTACTTGGATCTCTACCTCACTCTTGCTAGACATCGAATCCAGTGTATAAGCGAGCTACATTCAGTTACGTAACTATTTGCGAAAAAAATGCCAGTTCAAGGCCATAAGCTCTCTAGCTTGTCCGAAGCTTGACCCGACACAATCGTTTGATTCACACGTAACGCTTACGTATCACTCAAACAATCGTTTCAAGCCTAAAGCAAACACGACATATCTAGGTCATGAGCCGATAGTGTCGCTTCCGACAGTCCCACGACCTCTTCCACAGCAAAGGTGCTCAACAACAACTAACTACGCTTGAAGCAATAAAGAAACTAACAAAAGCCGGACAAGATAGCAAATTAAAATACCTGGATACGCCCAATTAGACATCATGATATGACACCTACAGGATGAACTTTAAACTTTTTATCCGCGACAGACAAGCGGTCGTCGCGCACGAGGGCACGGTCTAATTTATAGTGTTAATTAGAGCTCTAAGTGGACATAAACCAAAAACCAATTTCATTCACATTTACTTCCTCATACGGGGACTAACGCCACCAATCTCTCCGCCACATTGGCCATAAAATGCCTTTTACAACGGCAGATGTTCACCTAACCACGTAGCCGCGTATATTTAGCTTTAGTGGCTTTTATTCTCGAACCACACGTGATACAGATGGAGTGTGTTGATAATAAAAGATGGAATCTTTGTATCTAAAGCGTCGATATGAATTCTTCTATGGAGCCTGGGCGCCGATATTTAATATTCGCCATTGAGGAAGACTGTGTCGGAGGAACTTCATTTTTTCTTGTGCTTGTGCCTGTGTAATGGTCATGTGGGACCGAAAAAGTTCGACGTCGCAGAACTATATTCGAGCCAATGTCATCGATGAATGAGTGTTCTTCTTGATTGGCACTCTATGCTGGCTATGTGCAGCTACGTTAAGGAAGCTCTTATTAACTTGGTAAACTATAGACCACTAGCGCTTTCTCGGGTGCTATTTCTTGAAACTCAGGAAATCTCTCGAATGACTAGGGAACCACAATATAAGTTCATTACCATGTCAGTTTTGCTCTATGCCGCAGAAGCATGGACTTTGTCTAAAGGTGCTGAGAGGTTCTTTGGTCGTGATGAGGTGAAGACTTTTTGAGTTATTTATGGTCCGGTCTGGACTCATAGGGAATGATGATGATGACCACGCAAATGTCTGCGGATAGAAAAATCACACCAAGTTAAGCGCAAGAGCAACAATGTTCAGACCCCGAATGCCCTCAAATCGATCACAGAGCGAATTCAAACGGAAAGAGATCTCAAAGAGCTTAGTTCGAATTGGTGTGCTGGGTGGTCAAAAGGCGTCATCGGACCTTATTTTTGCGATAAGGAGATAGAGATAGAGATAGAGAGGGTAAGGGGGTGGGACAAAGTCACCTGATCAGTGCGGCCACGAGTGGGCCTATTGTGATGTCCCCCACTTACAGTTCACTCAAGAATCCTGAGTTAGTGATAAGACTTAGTGTGCTTCTGAGTGAGCTATCAGCGATTTCTTCTGCTTCAAGATAATACTTGCCTAAGTGACGATGACGTGTACTGACAAGGCAGTTGCAGTGGCATAGTATGTGCTCTGCTGTTTCCTCGTCTTCATTACACATTCTGCAAGTGTCATCTTGTATAATACCCATCGTTTTGAGGTGTTTGTTGACTGGGCAGTGTCCAGTAAGGAAACCTGTGATTAAGCGAATCTGACTCCTCGAAAGCATGAGGAGTTGTTTCGTTCTACTGAGAGATGTAGTTGGGAGGAACAACTTGGCTTGTCTGCTACCTTTCGTTTGTAACCAGTAGTGATCCGTCGTGTTCCTTAACCAATTGTTTATGCAGCATTTGGTGGTGCTGATGGGTATGCCGCAGAAAGGCCGTGGCATCATAAATGGTGATGCAGAGCCTTTCCTTGCTAGTAGGTCCGCCTTTTCGTTGCCGGTATGGCCGCTGTCTCCAGGTATCCAGATGAGATGAACTCTGTTTGTGCTGGCCAGCTGGTGAAGTAGCTGTAGACAGTCCCATACCAGTTTGGAGGTGATTTCATAGCTCTTTAGGGCTAGAAGTGCAGCCTTGCTGTCAGAGAGAATGTATATGTTTTTGTTAAGTATATTTCTGTTTATATTTTCTCTGAGGCAGAGTTCTATAGATCCACGATTGAAGGAGGGTCTATCCTGTTCCCAGTTTTGTCGGTTGGGGAATGTGATCTTGTAGTTTTGGCTGAAGTTGTATCCGGGGAGACAGTTGTCTGTGAGAGATATCTTTAGGATTTCATGCCTGTTTATTTCGGTAAGGATATCAGGGTGAAAGAGCCTACGGTTAGAGTCATCCTCCACGATCAGTCTATGGGCGAAGACCATTGCTTCTTTCTTCAGTTGGAGAAGAAGAGGTAGCAGGTCTGTGATGACTTCTAGTGCTGCTGTGGGGGTTGTTCTCATGGCCCCGGTGATACAGATGCAAGCTAGTCTTTGCAATTTGTTGAGCTTGGCTTGCACTGACACTTGTTTTGTTTTGTGCCACCAGACGGGCGCAGCATATGTGAGAATTGGTCTGGTGATTGTTGTATATAGCCAGCGGGACATTTTGGGGTTTATGTCCCAGTTTTTGCCAGTGAGACTTTTGCTGGTCCATAAAGAGATCCTTGCTTACTCAATGGTCTTTGTAATGTGAGAATTCCAAGTGAGCTTTTCGTCTAGAGTTGTCCCTAGATATTTGACTTCTTTTGAGAACTCTATCGCTTCACCAAAGAGGATAGGCTTGGTAAGTTTGTGCCTATTCCTCCTTTTGGTGAAGGCGACTATAGTACTTTTTCTAAAGTTGATCTTTAGTGCAACCTTTATGCACCAGTTTGCAACAAGGTTTAGTGCCCGTTGGAGGAGTTCCGAGACTGTGTTTTCGAATTTGCCTCTAACCAGGATCACTATGTCGTCAGCATAGCCTTGGACGTAGAAACCATTGTTGCTGAGTATGTTAATCAGTTCATTTACCACGATGGACCACAGGAGAGGTGAGAGAACCCCGCCTTGAGGGCATCCTTTCGCAGCATTTACACTGATTTCGTCATTGTCTAGTGATGTGTTTATTTTCCTATTGCTAAGCATGTGTTGGATCCAATTGCATGTGGTGTTATCCACCCCTGTACTGAGGATGCAACGTTTGATTAGGGTGTAGTCGAAAGCACCCTCAATATCGAGAAAGCAACCTATCGCCATTTCTTTGTCGCTCAGGGATTTGTTGATCTGGGCTGTTAGCTCCCGAAGAGCATGCGTGGTCGATTTCCCAGGCTGGTAGGCGTATTGGTTTTTGTGAAGTGGGGATCTGTTCATGCGATAAGGATGTTAATGGTGTTACCGTTAATTATACGCACTACCAAACAATCATAACGAACTATTTCTTGTCCAAGTTTGATGGAATCGTCTTGGATGATGTTTAACTCCAACGAGATGATGCAACTTACCACACTTACTTACTTTGATGGCGCTACAGTTCGGGGTGAACCAAGGCCTCAACCGTGTCTAAAACCTTATTTAACATCAAAGGGGTCGGTTAGTTCACCTCCGACCTTAATGGAGCAGCGAGAGTTCTCCATAGTCATCCTGCATAGTCTGACGAGTTTGGCAGGAATGTTAAAACATGACATGGCTCTGTATAGCTCGTCTCTATAAACACTGTCATACGCGGCTTTAAAGTCGACGAAAAGATGGTGCGTGTCGACCTGGAATTCACGGGTCTTCTCCAAGATCTGCCGTAGTGTAAATTATTGGTCTATCGTGGATTTTCCTGGCCTGAAACCACACTGGTAGGAAGCTATCAGATTGTCCACGAAGCGTTTCAGGTACTTACACAGTACGGCAGAGATGCGATGTTCAGGAGACTTATCCCTCTGTAATTGGCGCAGTCATAGGGGTCTCCTTTCTTATGGACCAGGCAAACGATACTGAGATTCCATTCATCGGGCATGCGTTCTTCCGACCATATCTTGCAGATGAGTTGGTGCATGTTCCTAACCAGCTCATCGCCAGCTGCTTTAAACAGCTCCGCGGGGAGTCCGTCTGCTCCAGCAGCTTTATAAGACTTAAGTTTCGATATCGCTATCTTAACATCGTCTAGGTCGGGTGGACGGGATTCTCCTTCGTCCATTGTGAATGGTTCGCTCTGCCTGACGGCGGCATTTTGACTATCATCGCCGTTATACAGTTTGCAGAAGTGGTCCTTCCACAATCTCAGCATCGACTGTGACTCCACTACTAGTTGTCCGTGCTCATCCCTGCAGGCTTCTGCTCTGGCTTTATAGCCTTGGCATGTTCGTTTTACTTTCTGGTAAAATTTTCGAACGTCGTTCCTGCAGTAACATCTCTCCATCTCCTCGATCTCGCGCTCCTCCTTTTTCCTTCTCAGAAGCGCATGCTCCTCCCTCCTTTTCTGTTCATAGAGCTCGCGGGCAGCTCTCGTCCGTCGATGCAATGTGGCCACGTATGCATTCTGTTTCTCTACATGGGCATGTCTGCACTCATCATCAAACCAGGGGTTTCTCGACGGTGGTGGCTCGAAACCGAGTATATCTGAGGCGGCCTCTCTAATGGCTTTCTGACCACGACTCCATTGCTGTTCTATGGTTTCTGCAGATTGCATCGGGACCTGAGAGAGCTTGAGGGAAACTTGATCGGCGAAGGTCCTGGCGGTCTCCTGCGATTGCAGCTTTCCGACGTTAAATGTTGGTGTTCTTACTCCGTTGGTTCCGAGGTAGGTAATGATCCGAGTCGATGTTGGCTCCTCGAAAGGTTCGGTCATCTAGGATACTGGAGGAGTGTCTGCCGTCGATCGCAATATGATCAATTTGGTTGGTTGTCGATTGATCAAAAGACCGCCAGGTCCCCTTATAGATGTTGAGGTGTGGGAATTGTGTACTTGCTACTACCAGGTTATGTCCCGCCATAAAGTCCACTAGCCTTAGTCCGTTTTCAGACGTGGTGTTGTGTAGGCTGTTCTTTCCAATGACCCGTTCAAAGATAGCTTCCTTACCCAGCTTCGCATTGAAATCTCCTAGAACGATTTTGTTGTCATAGCTGGGACATTGCGCATACGTTCTGCCTAGGAGATCATCACACTACGTGCGAAAATATCGACACATTTCAAGGCTTTTTCGAAAACCATTAAATGTCACCTTGCGAAAATGAGAGCTGACCTTTAAGTTAACGTGATTTAACACTTGACTTCTCTTCTTCTTGTGGGGATTTTCGAAAAACAAAGTGGATGATCAGCAGAGATAAGTAAAGCGATGGAAAACCTTCGTACGTCTGCCCAGCGATCCAGGCAAGGGTGGGTTGTTGCTTTTGTAATACACTGATACTATAAGTGTAGTGTTCGTTTAAAACTGACGCTTTTGACTTATCATTGGTGTAGTCTCAAGACGTCGATGTGTAGAGTCAAGACGTCGGAACAATGGCTGAATGACATACATATACCCCCTTTATATGCAGCGTCGAAACAGGATTGAAGTGAGTTTGAAATGCATGTAAACGAGGATCGAGTTGAAATAGGGTTGAGTTGACTCGACTCAGCTAATAGATACCCCGTTTACATGCGTAGTCGAAAGATCGAGTCGAAAGTGAGTTGAAATTTCGACCCAGGTTTTTCCGCTACGTAGTCGAAAGATCGAAGAGTTCAAACGTTGTAAACGAGTTGTAAACCTGTGTCGAGGATTCGAATTGACATTTGTGTCTCTGTGTGATCTATTTTTCTTTGCTTTTTTGTCTCTTTGTTTGACGTGGAAAACCACTTTTGTTTTGCTTGCGCTTGTGTTCAGACGCTGATAAAGTGGTGTGGTAATAACTAATTGAAAAAATGTGGTCTAGGTGCGACCCGCAAGGCCCACACGACAAACTTCCATTTAATGTCATATTTTTTCATTCTTAACTCCCGACGGAAAAAGAGGGGTGTTATAAGGTTGAGGTGTCTGTGCGTCTGTCTGTGGCATCGTAACTCCTGAACGCATCGACCGATTATGACGTTTGTTTTTTTGAAAGCTAACGTGATCGACAGGGTTCTTAGCTACAATTTGTGAAGATCTGTTCAGGTGTTTCAAGGTCATTGCCTCATTTGTTAGCTGCGGTAGGAATAATGGGTAATGTATCGGTTCTCGTGCGATCACCGCAATCAACCAGCATCGGGCGCGGTTAGTACTTAGATGGGGAGGTAAGGTTAGGTACAAGTGGTTGGCATAAGCCACACGTAGGCCGAAGTCGACCCATTGTGATACCACCTGGATAAAGTTACCCTGATCCGCTACCTGAGAACCAACCGGTGCTTCTGATAAAGCGATGGAGTTGAGCTATTTTTAGGTCTGCTAGCTCACTTAGATTTTCATAGAAGGGCGCGCCGAGGTAAATCCTCCTACGGTTCGCAAATAAAGGGCTTGAGCAGAGGTGATGTATCGATTTCTCCTCCTCCTCGTCCATGCAGCCGCGGCAGAAGTCATTGATCAGAAGTACCAGCGGATTTTCAGGAGGAAAAGTGGTGATCAGAAGGAACAAAAGATGGTCAGAAGGAACAGTGGATGAGCGGAAGAAACAGTTGATGATCAGAAGGAACAGCGGATGGCCAGAAGGAACAGTGGACGATCAGAAGTAACAGAAGATGATCAGAAGATACAGTGGCTGATCGGAAGGAATAGAGGAAGAACAGGAGGAGGTACAGTGGCTGATCGGAACGAATAGAGGAAGAACAGAAGGCGGAACAGTGGATGATCAGAAGAAATAATGGCTGATCGGAATGAACAGTCGATGATCAGAGGGATCAGTGGATGATTACAAGGAACTGCGGATAATCAGAAGGAACAGCGAATGATCAAAAGGAACAGTGGATGACCAGAAGGAACAGTGATTGATCGGAAGGAAGACAATGCTCGGAAGGAGCAACAGAGGATGATCAGAAGGAACAGTGGATGATCAGAAGGAACAGTGAATGATCAGAAGGAAGAGAATGCTCAGAAGGAGCAACAGAGGATGATCAGAAGGAATAGTGGATGATCAGGAGGAACAGTGAATGATCAGAAGGAAGAGAATGCTCAGAAGGAGAAACAGAGGAAGATCAGAAGGAATAGTGGATGATCAGGAGGAGCAACAGAGGATGATCAGAAGGAATAGTGGATGATCAGGAGGAACAGAGGATGATCAGAAGGAATAGTGGATGACCAGAAGGAACAGTGAATGGTCAGAAGGAAGAGAATGCTCAGAGGGAGCAACCGAGGATGATCAGAAGGAACAGTGGGTGATCCGAAGAAACAGTGTGTGATCAGAAGGAACAGTGGATGATAAAAGGGATCAGTGGACGATCACAAGGAACAGTGGCTGATCAGAAGGAACAGTGACTAATCGGAAGAAACAATGGATGATCAGAAGAAACAGCGGATAGTCAGAGGGAACAGAGGATGATCAGAAGGAATAGTGGATGACCAGAAGGAACAGTGAATGGTCAGAAGGAAGAGAATGCTCAGAAGGAGCAACCGAGGATGATCAGAAGGAACAGTGGGTGATCAGAAAAAACAGTGTGCGATCAGAAGGAACAGTGGATGATAAAAGGGATCAGTGGACGATCACAAGGAATAGTGGCTGATCAGAAGGAACAGTGAGTGACCAGAAGGAACAGTGACTGATCGGGAGAAACAATGGATGATCGGAAGAAACAGCGGATAGTCAGAGGGAACAGCGGATGGTCAGAAGGAGTAGTGGATGACCAGAAAGAACAATGAATGATCAGAAGGAACAGTGGAAGATCACAAGGAACAGTAGATGATCAGAAGAAACAGTGGCTGATCGGAAGGAATAGAGGAAGAACAGAAGGAGGAACAGTGGATGATCAGAGGGATTAGTGGACGATTACAAGGAACTGTGTATGATAAGAAGGATCAATGGATGATCAGAAGGAGGAACAGTGGATGATCAGGAGCAACAGAGGATGATCAGGAGGAGGAACAGTGGATGATCAGAGGGAGGAACTGTGGATTTTGAGAAGAAACAGTGGGTGATCAGAAGGAACAGTGGACGATTAGAAGGAACAGTAGATGATCAGAAAAAACAGTGGCTGATCGGAAGGAATAGAGGAAGAACAGAAGGAGGAACTGTGGATGATCAGAGGGATTAGTGGACGATTACAAGGAACTGTGTATGATAAGAAGGATCAATGGATGATCAGAAGGAGGAACAGTGGATGATCAGGAGCAACAGAGGATGATCAGGAGGAGGAACAATGGATGATCAGCGGGAGGAACAGTAGATAATCAGAAAGGATTGAGTGATCAGAAGGAACTCAAAAAAAGTAGAAGGCGGTAAGGTGGCAACACTTAACAAATCCGTCATTCCAAAGGTCATCGATTGTTTCAACCGCCGAATTACTCACTCCCCTGAGTGTAAGTGATAATCTATTCAACCGAACCTCACCGGTCAATTGCACTCTCGACAATCTTATCTCCACACCAATGTCATTCACCGCTCTCCTCCGAATCAATAAAACAAAATCAAACACTTTCACAATTCACATAATAGTCAAGTTTTATTCGCGACATAAATTATTATAAACAAAATACAAGAAAATAATTTAATCAAGGGTTGTCGGTTCGTCAGAAAAAACTTACAAAAAAACACTTAAAATGTAATAATGACTTTCAAAACGATACAGTCACTTTATTTCCATCCTTTAGCTACACTTTAATCTTTTTTACATCTTACTTAACGAATATAATGATAAATCATAGAGAACGAAAACACGTTAGTTCGTAAGGGACTTGTCGTTTTAGAAAACGGTTTCCTAACTATACAAGCTGCGAAAAAAGTGGTTAATACTATTTAGTAGATTTTAGAAAAAACGTTCTTGTGCTATATTCGAGTATCTAGATTCGTATAGAATATATTTATCAAATAACAATGTAAAAAAACATTCCAAATTGGAGCTTAAGAGTACAGTCTTACATGGTTGCTTGTTCGTTTTTATTAATTTTCATTTACAAAAAACAATAATAATTTGTTCGCATACATATATAGTATATACATAGATACATGTACAAAGTATTCGTTGTATTTGGACTTGGGCTTCTTAAAAGTTATAAATAAAAAGAAAAACAAAAAATAAATAAATGAACAATGGGACATGGCGGATGATGTTGTGATTAATTGCGGTTCGTGTTTGAATTGTTTAAATTGTTTTGCAGAAATAAATATGTTAAGCCAACGTTCATGGTGAGTGCGTGTCGATGAATACATCTGTGTGTGCTTACGTTATTCGTTGTTTAGTTAAATTCAAAGAAACAAACAAACAGAACATACTTCTCATGAGATGTAGAATAAATTATAAATATAACTGCCATTCTAGATAAAAATAAACGTCCTAATCGAACGAACGACGAGCGCAGAGAGGAGGATGGAACTCGAAAGAGCGATGGAGCGATGGAGGGAAGAAAAGTGTTAATTACTCCCACACAATGGGCAACAGCAGCGACAGTGATGGTGACATAGAGTGTGAGCGTTCCAGCAGCGGCGGCATAAATAACCAAATAGTTTCTATCGTCGTCAACAGAGACACACGTTCCACGTTGGGGTATAGTATTTGATTATCAACCGATGAGGTGTTGTTTCAATTTGTTTGACGGTTGATTATGTATGAGGAAAGTTAATAAAAAAACAAAAATGCCATAAAGCATTGACAACAGAATTTACGATCGCGCGCGAGACTGGTCCTGCAAGGTCACTGTGTGTTTGCGCGCGCCAAACGACGCACCACAGCACCGAGCCACATTGAAAACGTGTTCGAAATGTCTTGGATTTATGTGATCGCCTTGGAATCTCGCTTGTGAAACCAGAGATGCTGCAATAACGTTCTAAGCTTAAGTGCTTTGTCATCACACTCGACTGGAGAGATAATATTCGAGAGAATTTGTTTGTTATGCTTTTTACTATTCATAAAATGCATACGAATGGGATTAGTGATTATGAAATGTGATTTTATGCATTGCGTCTCCTTTTCGAATGATATCACTTTCGATTTCGGAACAGTCGACCAAACAAATTGGTGTCGTCAGAATACAATTATCCCTCACAGGGGGACCATTCGCAAATGCGACGACCCAATTGATATACAATGACCGCGCACGGCCACACGATCATACAAAAGAGCAATTTGTATCTGCTCAACAGGCTCATTCAGATATGTAGAAAAAAAGCAACAAGAATACAATGAATGGGAATTAAAGGCGCTAACTTACGATGCGTGGCGAACAAAACACTTAATTTGTACTCAACTCCCAACTGTAGTATGCCACTGAGTGGCCGTAGCTATAGCCGCAGCCTGGAAGCCGTTGCGACATCGATGCTGGTGGCGAATTCTCTACACTCCGAGGTCCCGCGAGTCAAAAGGAATAACTATCTTCAATTCTAATCGAATTCAGTCAATCATACGGGCTCGTTATCATGCCTCCTCTCCAACCCCCGGATCATTCGATATACTTATTCCTAATACATACTCTGTATACTAAGTCTTATATGAATTTCATTTCATAATTTCAATACTTGGCAGCTAAATAGTCGAAATACTTGCGTACACGCCTCATCTAACATACAGTTTCCATTGGCACTTTCGTAGCATTGTCCGACGCCACGGTATTGTGCGTGATTGTGTCCCCGATGGATGGAAGACCATTCGATGAGCTTGAATGTTGAACGGCATTCGTTGTATTGGTGGCTTCTTGACGCGTTTTTGATGTCCAAATTCGTTTGATAGCCGCCCATACCTGTGGCTGACAACCGACCACAATAAAGATGAATACACCCTGAAGGGCATTGATCAAATCGGTAAAATACCAAAGATACTGTGGTCCACCGACAAACCAGGAAATGATATCAGCCATCCATGTCACGCCCATGACGACAACCAACTTAAGGCAGACTTTTCCCAGTGCAGTTCGTTCCGAGGACGATTTGACATCATCCCGTTTCCAGAGTCCACACGTCAATTGCCTGGCTGTCGAGGCAAACAACATGAAATTGATGCAAAGCAATATACCAATTGGACCGAAGAAAAAGGCAAACATCTCAAGATCACCCTTGAACCAGCAATTCATGGCAAAACCAGGTTTCAGGAAATCACTCTTCGAGGTATGCTCCAGAATCGCTGCTGTGCCAGCAATTACCGATGACAATCCCCATGCGTAGAAACTGAATAGCCGTAATCGGAATAATTCTTGATTTTTCTCCAGCGACGACGGGCGAAAGTCGCGGAACGTCCACCAAATGTTAAAGCACATCGTGTTCAGCCAGAAGAACGCCGCCAGGAAGAAGAAATGAGTAAACACGGCCAATGCCGTGCAGGCACTTTCGTTAAGAGAATCACGTGAGATTTGTACGATAGCCAGCAATAGATCGCCGACAAGAAGGCAACATATATAGTAGATCTGACACTGCCAATGCAGGACATAATGGACGGATGGCATCAGGAATCCAGCACCAAGAGCTGCCGCCAGAAACAGAACCGATATAATCAAACCCGCCGACAGCACGGTAAAGTGTATATCATCGTTTGTGTCATTCCACAACGACGCTTGCTGTGACGAAATGTGATGCGAACACGTGAATATATCAACCGACGACGAGCTCTTCTCATCCACACCGATCGTATACTCCAAACAGAATTCGTCCGATGATATCTCCTTGCCCGATTCGATGGCTAACTTGCCCGTTTCCATGTTATATAGTTCGGCGTTAAAGCTGCTCACTATTGCGAAATTCGTGCTATTACAGTCGGGGAAACCGAACACCACATCGACGTCTGTGGAATTGAAGATGTCTCCCTGATTCAGCGCTGCTATTGCCGTTGTCAGTGCCTCGGTATTCTGCTGATACAAGCACGTCTTCTGCTTGCTATCATATACCGCACTCGGTCCGCAGCATTTTCGCACTTTGTTTAGCTTCTTTGGTGCAGTCAGTGAATCAACGGCTTGAATATGACGGAAGCAGACCAGGGCTGCCTCGCGATCCACGCAATAATCATCGATACCGACAAACATCGATTTCTCGCGTAAGAACAACGATCCATTCGAGAATATGATTATATTACCACTACCCAGGAACATATTAAGCTGATGACCTTGGCATTCCTTTGGACGGGTGCTCTCCGCGAACGAAATGAATTTCGGGCTCTCACCTTTCGGGCTATAATAGTCGCGACGATTGATCAGAAACACAAGCGGAACCCAATTGATCGGGCTACCAGCAACGCACTCTTGAAAACGATCCAAGTAATCGCCGATGCGACAGCATTTGTTTATTTTCACTTTAAGTGGTGGACGGCCAGCTTCCGTGAGCAAGGAACTGAATAGAATCAACCCACCGAATAATAGGTGTATCGTGGTTAGGAATTTCAAGTCCATTTTCTATCTTTTTTCGTTTTCTTCACCGTTTATTGTGTCTATTGTTTGGTTTGATTCGGTTTAAGGCACTCGACTGTGGGTATATTATGCACGGCAACGTACGACGGACGAGGGGCTACGCAACACCAATCCGGATTTGGGTTTTTACTTTTAATATTTGCGCAACGTACCAACATGGAGAGGAATTTTTTGCTTTTATTTTCTTGCTTCAGCGTTTCTTTTCTTTTTTTTTTTGTTGTTCGCGTTTCTCTTTTTGGCTTCTTTCTTGTTATTCTTGTTACTATTGTACATGCACTACTCGCGTACGAAGGCACAAGCAAAGAAAATTTGTACACACCGCGGGGCACCGAGACACAGATGCTCCGAGTAATTTAATTCAACTTGCAGCGAAATGAAAACCGAACAGACTGGCGTTTGGTGTTGCATGAGAAGAAAAAGTCAAAATGAACTCGAAAATCATGGCAGCAAGTGATGCCAAGTCGATGAAATGGAACATTTGTCATTTGGTGAGATTGTTCATTGCTACAGGGTGGCGATAATGATGGAAAGTTTTTTTCTTTTTTTTAATAAAAGGATTAAGGAGTATTTTCGTTACACAAACCTCGGATATAAAAAACGGACGGCTTACCGATGACGACCCAGGAAACAACAAAAGAATAAAGGAATGATATTCGGCTTTGTACGTGGTATGTAAGGTCCCTCAACAGACCACGTGCAGCCGAACAACTTGCGGAGGGCCTAGACTGTTATAAGGCAGATATCGCCGCAATCCAGGAAGTGCGATGCGACGGTGATTGCTACAAGGAGAGAAGACAACGCTTATTCGGATGCGGATTCGTTATTAGAGGTAGACTTAGGCAACAACTCTTGAGCGAACGCTTCATGACAATCCGCATCAAGACTAAATTCGCAAACATGAGCCTAATTTGCGCTCATGCCCCTACCGAGGACAAGGATGACGCTACAAAAGACGACTTCTACGACGTCCTAGATAGGATATATGCCCAATGACCCAGTTACGATGTTAAAACCGTACTGGGAGACTTAAACGCGAAACTGGGCAAGGCAGTCGCTTTTGATAGGGTCATTGGCAAGCACGGCCTACACAACACCTCATCCGCAAATGGATTTAGGCTGATAGACTTCGTAATAGGGCGAGTCTTCTAGGTGCTAACACGCGTTTCCCACATCTCAACATCCAGAAAGGGACTTTGCGATCTCCGGATCAATCAACCGTCAACCAGATTGATCACATTGCGATTGATGGCCGGCACGCATCCGATATCCTGGATATACGAACTTTTAGAGGAGCCAACATCGACGCGGACCACAATCTTTTGGCAGCCAGGTTGCGACCGCGAATATGCCTGGCCCAGAAAAATCAAGTAAGGCCAGCGGCATACAACGTCACAATGCTACAATCACACGCGACCGCCAGAGCCTATGCCAATGGCGTCTCCCCCAAGCTATCGGAAAACCCTCCAACAGCTGCTCAAACCGTACAACACCAATGAACCCGCTGTCAACAAGCCCTAGAGAGTGCTGCTTCTAAGGTACTGGGTTTCAAACCGCCACCAACAAGAAACCCATGGTTTGACGACGAGGGTAGGAGGGCACACGCAGCCAAGCAGCAAGCTTATCAAGAGGCGCTGCATAGAAGGGCGAGAGCTGCACGTGAGCATTATGAGCAGAAGAGGAGGGAGGAGCATAAGCTTCTCAAAACAAAGAAAAGGGAGCTTGAGAAGCTCGCGATCGTAGAGTTGAAGAGATGATTGCAGGAATGATGTTCGGAGGTTTTATTCGCGAATAAAACAAACATGCCAGGGATATAAGGCCAGAACGGAAGCCTGCAGGGACGAAAACGGCAACCTAGGCCTATTTGTTTATCACCCTTTGCATTCAAAACCCTGGAAAGGCTGATGGACTTACAGATACTCCATAATTTCGATCCTTCCCTAATCTCTAAGCACAGCAAGCCTATTGTAAGGGAAGATCTGTCGAAACAGCCTTGCATACACTATTGAAGAAAATCGAGAAATCAATCCATCATAAAGATTTTACCTTAACAGCCTTCCTAGACATAGAGAGCGCTTTAAACAACGTCACTTCGAAAGCCATAATATAAGAGCTAGAAAATCGAAAAGTGGAGAGGACTCTCACAGAGTTTATCGGCGAGTTGCTCTCAACACGCAAAATGCACTCTAAATGGGATCTTAGAGTCGTGATAGAGGCGTCATCCATGCCTACAATCAGGTAGTATGTATGTATGTTGGCGTTACAGTCCATGAAGGACCTGAGCCGAGCTTCTCTCAATCACCCATGTTGTGTGTGATTTCATTTCCCCATAGGTGAAAGGGACCTACAGTTTATTGCCGGTTCCGAACGGCGAATTTCGAGAAGCTTTTCATGACAATTTTACTACAGGGGGTTTTGTCAGAGCCCCACTGAGGAGAAACACCGTGAAAAACAAGTTCGATGACATGGCTGTATCGGGATTCGATCCCGTGTCATCGGCGTCAGAGGCCAACACACTACCCACTGCGCCACGGTGCTCTCAACCAGGGTAGAACCCTCTTTTTTTCGGAGAGCCCTTAATCTTCTTGTAAGAATAGATAATCCAAGCCCGCGTCAGCACATCCAACTTTTTCCAGGTTTCCCCGGAATTCGGCAGATGGCGCGCGTTACTTTCGGGAGACTAACTAGGAGACTAGTAGGTCGCAGTTCCCAGAGGAGGATTTTCGGTACCACGTTCCTGATCCAGGCTGATGTCTGCTGTGAGGAACATTTCCCCACGAAGGTGCCATTCATCAGAGCAGACTTATCTGCCTGAATACAGAAACCCGTTACTGAAGCTAGCTCCAGTAGACGAACACCGCAGTGTTTGCCAGCTCTTCCTATCCTGACCTTTAAGAGGAAATTACCGCCTCTCTATTTGAGGGCTGCTGTTGTCGTCAAAGAATGACGCACAGTACCGATGTCTTGGCCAGAACTTCACTATTGGCAGCTATAACATTGTTATACCTATAGTCAAGGAATTCGTCTACCGTGGCTCACTGGTAGCAACGGCAACGACACCAGCTCTGAGATTAGACGCAGAATAACTCTGGTCAACCGCTGTTTCTTTGGGCCCAAGAGGCAATTGAGTAGTAGACCCTCTATAAAACCTTAATCATCCCGATCCTCCTCTACGGCGCAGACGCTTGGACCTTATCAAAAATGGATGAAGAGGCCCTTGGTCGTTTCGAGAGGAAAATTCTGCGTACAATCTTCGATCCTGTTTCTGTTGACGGAGAGTGTAGGAGTAGATTCAATCAAGAACTGTACCGGCTTTACAGTGACATCGGCCTAGTACGACCGGATCCAACGTCTTAGATGCCTAGGCCATGTGAAGCGGATTGACATCACAGCTCCGGCCCGAAGAGTCCTCGATTCCAACCCCGAGCGACGACGTTGCAGAGAACAGCCGCATCTAACGAGGCGATGACCGGTAAAAAAGGACCTTATCCAACGTGCGGCCCTGGAAACAGTTAGCAAAAGATCGTGCTAGCCACGGCTGAATTCGGGATCCTGGAAAAACTGATCCGGATATGTCGAGCCACGATAGTAAACACTATATGCACCGTGCAGTGCATCCGAGCCTTGTGAAACCTGCACTGGGTTTCGGCAAGGAGATCCGCTGTCTTGCGACTTCTTCAACCTCGTGTGACATAACCGCGAACGCTATGAGCTGTACAAAGATGTGGATATAGTCCGGAAGGCAAAAATCCGCCGACAATGGCTCGGCCACATCGACACCAAAGCTCCAGCTACGAAGGTCTTCGAATCCGAGCTTTCTGGTTCGAAAAGGAAGGGGAGACCGAACCACCGGTATAAAGGCCAAGTGATAACGGACGTAAGACAACTTAGTCTTTCCGACTGGAACTCAGGCCCAGACCCGCCAGGGGTTGAAACACATGTAAGTTAGTTCAATATACTCCAATTCTGTCGTAATTAAAATGGCAATTCTAGGTATTTGTGCTTGACTTTGACTCATGTCATAAATCAGGCATGAGCTGTCACAAACAGAGCAAAGAAAAATCACCCATTAGTAAATAAATTGAAGGCGTCATAGAACATCATGCGTGGCGGAACCTAAACTAGTTAGATGACCCGAATGGCTATGAAGCTTGATTGATCACTTGTAAAAAACAGACGACAACTTAGCTGTCAAAAAGAGGCCCCATGATTCTACACCTCCTTGGTCAAGTTTGACGTATTTGAGTCTGAAGCCTAGTCGACCACTCTTAGGTGATCGAGCACGACTGTCATAGCAAATTAGGTAATGATCTCATTCCTCTGGATCCAGTTGTCGTAAGTAATTATACCTTTTAAAAATCATAAACTCACCTTTTAAAAACAAAATTAACAAACGAACAGAACTAGGGGAACATTTCGCCATCAGACACAATCTGTCAAAATTTAGCAAATCTCAGCAAATCTCGTCTGTCAGCTCGGTAAACAACGTCCGCCGTATCCCTTTTCTACATGTTAATCGCATTAAATTGTTGTGTAATTATTCACGAAAGCCTAATTACCATCTATGACAGCAAATTCGTCATCACCCGTCACTCGTAGTCGTTTGCCGATCAAAATCTTGCCCGTCAACCCAGTGCCTTCGAATGTTTGATGTCACGTCCGACTAGCCGCAGTGCTTACACCCACAATTAAACGTAGATAGTCACGACGGGAATTGAGCCGAAACGCAGTAATCTCAATCACCTGTGTAGCTAGCTAGCAGTCGCGACAAGTCGTTAAATGAGATAACAATCGCGTTGAAGAAGTAAACAACTGACAAGGGGAATGTCTTGCTATTTTAAGCACAACCAAGACACGGAGATCTACATTCCGAAGTATAATGAGTCACAAGTGGTTTACTATGAGATTCAGGTGAAGATACATGATGTCGAATGGACGCTGGAACGTCGGTACAGGGACTTTGACCAGTTGCACGAGAAATTGGTCGAGGAGAATGCAGTGGCCAAGAAGCTATTGCCTCCGAAGAAGGTTTTATTTCAAATTGGTGATCTTTTACAATCACGATAGGAGTTGTTTTGTGCCCTTTCAGCTTGTTGGGAATAGGAATCCGGCTTTTTTGGAGCAACGACGCCAGCAACTGGAGAAGTACCTCCAGGAGTTATTGGTGTTGTTTCGCGTAACCATGCCACGACCGTTGGCCGAGTTCCTCGACTTTAACAAGTACGACATCATCTATCTGCTGCAGGATTTGGCCAAATATTTCCACGAGAACGGCGACGGTCTGTTGTGCACGAAAAAGGAGTACTGTTTTTCGTCTCTGGAGCTGTTTGCGATCAGTGAACGTATGTGTCTGCCGTGCCCGGAGAATGACGAGCGACAACAGTATGACTTTTCGCATGTTCTGGACTTTTGTAGCCAGTTAGAGACCCTTAAGGGAACTCCCGTCAAGGTAAACAATCTGTAAAGAGGGGAAGAATGTGTAACATATTTTGCGGTCTTAGGACACCGGCGTGGTTGGCTGTGATTACAATTCCATCGATGTACCCATCGCTCGGAGCAATGTCATTCCCAAGAACCTCTTCTTCAACCTAAATGCCTTCCGCAACCTCAAGCGAATCCATTTCTATGGCCTTTCGGCGGAGAATATCGTCGATATCGGTAGGAAGTTCCTCTTACAATTCGGGTGAAACTTATTCATTGTAGTTTTCACTGTAGCTCTTCTCAAGCCCAGTATCGAAGAGATCGCCGTGCATAATACGACCATCACCCGAATCAATCAAGTCCTCCTTTGTGACAATCTCCACAAGGTCGACATCAACGACAGTGGATCATCGGCTGCCAACAAGTGGACTAGCATCATCGATCTGGACTTGACCGGAAACTTGCTCACAACCATCGATACCAGTATTAAGACCGTGCCAAACCTCTGCAACTTGACGCTCGACCAGAATCGTATCAGTTGCATTCAGAATCTCAGCGAATTACCGCGATTACAGTCACTCAGTCTTGCTGTCAATCTGATTGCCGAATGCATCGATTGGCATCTGGAACTGGGTAACCTGATTACGCTCAATCTGGCACAGAATAAATTGAAGAAACTTACGGGCCTGCGAAAGCTCTACTCGCTGGTGAATCTGGACTTGAGTTGCAATTTTATCGATGACCTGGACGAGGTGGACAATATTGCTTGTCTGCCAATGCTCGAGGCATTGCGATTAACTGGAAATCCTCTAGCTGGCAGTGTCGGTAAGTAGTCAATCGTACACTGGTTCCTTGAAAATAGCACTGTGAGCACTGCTTTTGTAGATTATCGACCTCGTGTGCTCGCCCGATTCCACTCGAGGGCGTCGGAAATTTGTCTCGACAGCGAGAAAGGCTCGCATAAAGAACTCGACACCGCTTTGGTCCTGTCGGCACTGTTACAGTCGAAGGCCGGGAGGAAACTGCCGCAATAAAACCCGTTGGTATTACTTGTGTATTCGATAAAATCAGTTACTTTCCATAACTGTCCGTTATATCTTTATTTATTCGTGTATAATACAGTCCAGTGTACATAACAACAATCATTCATTCGTTATTCTCATGTTCCACAGATTCACCATCGTGTGGCGGTTGTTCGCCTTCGCGACGTACCAAACCGAGCATGTCGAGCATATTTCGTTTGACGGTGTTGTCCAGAGCCGTTTCGACACTCAAATAGGCGGATTTATGCCCACAAATGGCTAGATGGCGAGCCATTTTATTGCCAATCGCAGTGGAGAAACCACAAACGCAATGCATCTCTTCTGCTGTGGGTAATTCCATGGCACCGGGTAGGTTGTTGCTGCTTGAATTTTGACAAACGGTCGAGTGAAGGAACATTGCGCGCTCGCAGCAGGTTTTATAAGCGCATTTCGAGCATTTTAACTGGCCGCTAAAGGGAAGAAAGGAAGTCGATAGAAAGGCAGAAACGGTAACATCAAGAGATTATCTTACATGTAGTGATCCTCGGTGAGGACTTCGGTGTCACATTCCGCGCAAATACTGCCAGCCTTTAGGTAGATGTAGAGCTCTTTGAATTTCGACAGAGCGACGTAGGGAAGCGGTTCCTTGGTGTGAGCGCGGGCCTGTAATAGAGAGGAGAAACACAACAAACCCATCGGTTCAAGGAGTGGTTTAAGTTTTTGTTTGGATTACCTTGGGGATCTCTACCAGGATCGAGTTACTTAGCAACGGGCGAATGCTTTGTGCGTTTTTCGAGAAACTCTGGTGCTGATAGGTCTGGTGCATCTTCAACAAACCTGTAAACGGCACGAAAGTCAATGGTAAAGCATAGTCTAGTGAGCAACTTGCTACTTACCCTTTTCATGGAAGCTTAATGCGCATTTGGAGCATTTTTTCGATTCATTCTTCGGCAAATGAGCGCGCAAATGCATGTAGTACGCCTCGACATTCTTCGGCTTCATCTCACCCGCAACCGACACTCTGAAAATCTACAAACAAAGAACCCAGCAATTGGTATCCATCTCTTTTGAGCCTCTCTACTCAAATCTACTTACAGCCAAACACAGTGGGCATTGCAAGAAGTTCTGCTGCTTATGGTCGTCGTAGAAGTGTCTCACCAGATCACGATGCGACGATGATCGATACTCGCATGCCTCGCACGCGTATGGCAACTCCAACAGATTGTGATTCTTCTGCAAGTGCATCGTCAGGAGGTGCAAGCTATTATGCCTCTGCTGGCAGATCAAACAATAATACGAAGCCGACGAGGCGGTCTTCGTCTCCATTGGATGCATAATTAGATTATGTTTCGACAACACACTCTCGCTGGGATACTTTTCCAAGCAGAACAAACACTGAAACTGATGTGCCTTACCATCGATCGATATGTGAACGACCAGATGCGTTTGTAGTTTCACGTTCGAGTCAAATGTATCACCGCACAGCGGACAATCCAATTTCCGACCGGCCGGGAACGGTTCGTAATGCTTCTCGGTGCCTGCTTTCACGCCATAGTACATTTCCTCCAATCCCTTCAGGTCATCGTCATGCTGTGCGGGCTGTTGTTTCACCTTCACTTCGGCCGCTTTCTTAGCTGGCGGCGGCGGTGCTGCTGCAGCTGGACTCGGAGTTGGCTTCAGCACCGGCAACTTCTTCTCGACCTTAACGACTTCTTCCACTTTTCTCTTTGGTGTTTCCTTCTTCTCGGCTTTGATCCTCATCGAGGCGGGCGCTACCGGTGCCGCGTAATCTGCTTCGTTGATAGCTGCAATCAGGAGAGCTTAATGTGTGTCTTTTCTTCGATCGATTTATCGCATTCAATGTTCCAACAAAAGCAAAAGCACGAACAGGAAAACAAAGTGAGATCAAGAACAGATCGGAACACAAAGAATTAGAGGAGAGAGAGAGAGAGAGAGGGGGAGAAATAACAACGGCTTTTGTTTTTGTTGTAACAATAAATCGATTTTATTCTTTGCAAGAAAAATTTGTTTAAAATTGTATGAACTAATCAGAAGGAACGTAAAGTGCTCTGTCTCACCGGCTCACTGGCGGACCAACTGTGTTAGGGTAGCAGTGAACGGGTGAGAGGCGCTCGCGTGTGTGTTTTGTGTAACAAAAAATGGATATGAAAGGGAAGTTACTAACGTTTTTTCAAGCGTTTCGGTGTCGTAGACGTTGACGCGGTACTCTCGTTTGTAGACTGATAGACGCTCCAGTCCTTGAAGGGATTCGTAGCGACCTGCAAGTGAGAAAGGGCATTTGTGATTAGTGTGATGAGTAGAGATGTACATATGCGTTTAGAAGTCAACCTGATAGAGTCTCTGCGTTAGGGTTTCACCGGTGTTCATGCGAGTCTGTTCGGCCAAGTGGGCGGTTATGTTGTTGAATGCCTGCAGGGCATACGTACCGAATTGTTCGCGCCACACCAATTCGTCGAGGAATTGTTGAATCATTTGTCGCGACAGAAGACTCAGAGTATTCTGGAACATACGCGGAACAATGCGACGCAGATAGTCCATCACTGAGGAATTTGTATGCTTTGCAGTGGCATCGTTGGCGGCCGCTTGTACGATATTCCTGAAGCCCATCTGGTAGAGTGTCATCTTGTCGACGGTGAGATCGATTGCGATTATACTGTCTTTGTTAACCCATCGAGCGAGGGGTTCGAGGATCGTTTGGAAGCGCTTTTTGTAGTTGCGATCGGCATCGGAGACAGGCTCGACTGCACGCAGGCGGATAGTCTTATCGGCATAGTCGAGCACGCCAAGAACTTCGACTTTCACTTGACGCTGTTGACCATCCTGGCTGGTTGTACCAAGCGAGATTACACCCACCTAGGACGAGACGGTCGAATGAGGACATTACTTTTGTGACAGAAAGGATCCTTACCTCGACAAATTTCTCCGGTCCGCCGAGGAGTTTGCATTTCTGATGAATCGCCAGTGTACATGCCGCTCGAAGCCACGTGTACACGCCTTTGATGTACACATTGTCCACCTTCACCCACTGGACGACGTTCTGGATATTTGTCTGGCAAGACCAGTGGTAGATCAGCTTTAGAATACACGACGGAGGGTTTGGCGAACCCTCAAAGATTGAACCATGAAACACAGACACAAATCGAGTGGGACAACACTCGCTGATCCACACATATCCGCCGGAATATGGAAACTTCGTCACATCCGAGTAGACACCTAGCGAGACAGAGAGTAATGAGAACATTTTCCCAATCAATTACAAAAGGTCTTAGCGCGACTTACCCAATTTCAGTTCGTTGCTCTTGTGATTCGTGCACTTTTGCTCGGACTTGAGCAGTCCCTCTTGGATCAACCACTCGGTGAATTTGTTGGGCGTCAGCATCAGTACCAGCTTAACCTTTGAATCCAATTTACTTCTCGTCGAAGACATGTCTTTCACCTTTAACCACGGCTTTGCCAACACAACCAGCGACGGGAACGTCTTTCCTTGCAGTTTACCATCTTTATCCGACGAATTTGCCTTCGAGTCCTTGATTTCCGAGTCGATAACCAATCCGCCAACAGAAGTAATCTCCGACGGCCGGAAGTTTTGTGGCGAAACCTTTTCCTTTTCCAAACCTCGCCCAGTTGGATTGCTTCTGGAAGCGGCCACGGCACCTTTCACCTGTGCTTTAGCTGCTTTCGGTGCAACCGGTGATGGTTGCCTTGGTGGTGGCGATGATTTCGTACCCGGTGGCGGTGATTTCGGCAGCGGTGACACACTGGTTGTATGTTTACCCGCCGATGGTTGTTGCAATTGTCTGGTCGATTGACGTCCACGTTTCGGAGTCGGTGTCGGCAACCTCTTAGCCAAGGGCACATCATCATCATCGTCCGACGATTCCATGTACAATAAGCTCGACGGACGTTTTCTTCGTTCGCTACGATCCGTTGGCCTCGGTGGTGGCGGCGTCGGTGGTTTCTTTGGCACTGTCGCCTCCTTGACATCCTGTAACACTTTACCCTTAAACGAATATGCCGAGAATACTTCGCCGTTGAAGAGTTCCTTGCCCTCATTAGTGTCCATTAGTGACATGAGCGAATTTGTGATTTCATTATGCTCGTTCGCGACCTTCTCAAACATGGCCAATTGGGCCGGCGACAGTTCTTCGACCCAACAATCGAGTTCTAAACTTATATCCGGTTTCGTGCCTTTCATTTTTGATCGGATTTCACTATTATTTGGCCGCGAAAACTTAGTTTTTACGTCGAATTCAGCGTGATTTGTAATGATTGTAATCTTTCAGATGCACTCTTCGAAAAAAATGGCGGCATGCGTTGTTTTTGTGTCCGGAATTGCCAATAGGATGTGGCATATGAATATGACAGTTCAGTGCTGCCAACATTATTTATCGTTTATTGACATTTCTTTATTTTTTAAGAAGTTTTTTGCGAAGAGGTAACGAGCGAGGAAGTGGAAGTTTGCTTAACATGGCAAACTCCAACTTCGATCTCTGTGACACACAGCTCCTGGGGAAAGAGAAGCCTGGCCATCCAGGTTGGGGGCAAACATCCCTATCACGGAAAAATAAATTGTTCCGAAAAAACCAAAAGCCTCCGATACGGACGAATAAAAGTTGTCGACCCCAGCCAACGATCAAATGAATTGCGAGTGAAGTCTGGCATGTGAAGTCCCTTATAACAGACCGGATGTAGGCAATCAATTGGAGCAAACGAGAACTGCTCAAACAAGAATTAACATTTAACCGGTCAGCTGTCGAGCTGCCGTGCACGTATGGTGGCCGGGTAAGCTGTCGAGTTTTCGGACACCTTCAGTAGCCTGGTAAGCTGTCTAGTATGGCTTGCCAGGCAGCTATAGTCGTCCAGGTTAGTATGGCTAGTGAGGCAGCTATACCTCGCAGGCAGCTATAACCAGCGGGGCAAGTATGGCTGGATAGAGTTGGTAAGGAGTGTAGGATGTTAATAACTAGAGCGCTATGGACTATGAATAATGGCACAAAGTGTCACTATAGCCAACGTAGAGAAAGTACATAATTGTTTTGAAAATAAGTAAACGGGTGGTGTAAGGCTCTAAAACAGAATTGTGAAATAAGCAAAGTAGAGTAGGCGCTTAAAGGGTTATCACAATTTTATATCCACTGAAGGTTTTATTCCAAACCAGTGTGTTTAAAACCATGCGTTTTCTCACCCTTAGCTATTTGAAATATACTAATTTGCGTCATCGGTAGCCGCAAAATGTTTGAACTGTCCCACCACGATTCTAAGCATCTTTACGCCGTTCTAAAAGGTTTCTTTCTGAAATCTGTCCTCCGCCATCTAGGCTTGAATCAAAATGGAAAGCTAATTGGCGACCTCTTGGGTCGTTTAAAGACTCGACTTTTCTATCTATCCATCATGGCATAAAACAAACAGATCTCACAGCTTTCACTCAACATCTGACAGATGTCAACTGAAAAGAATATTTGGTTCTTCGCACAATACTCCCGTGCCACCGAAAAGAATGGACAGAATCAGCAAATTCCTCGCTCTGCCTCTTCGCCCGAGCCAACGATCAATCTCCACATCAGCTCCACTCGCTGGAAAAAGGAATTTCCGCAAATTCCCCGTATACAATAAGCGCGGAACCCTCTCCGTAAAGCAAGCGCAAACTGAATCGCGTAACCCCCCGGTTCCGATCCAAAAACGTGGTGTACGCGATACCGGTCGCTTCGTAGACGGCAAATTTGTCCCAATCCCACAAATGATCCCGCAACTAATCGTGCCCGACTTGACGGACTGTAAGTTCAAGCCATACGTCTCGTACCGTGTCCCGGATGTTGTGCAATCAGAATTTACCAGCCTAGACCTGTACAATGCAATCTATGCGCAAAAGGTAATCGATGACTTTAAAGCAGGAAAACTTGCGGAAGATGGCAGCCCTCTGGAGCCGTCAGAAAACGAACAACTCACTCCCGACGAAGCCCTAATCAGGGCGAGGAAAACCGGCTCGGATCTATTCTAAACGCACTTTATTACAATAACTTTGAAATGAGTTACTTTTGAAACATCTTCTGCCTGTAATTGAATAGTTTCTTGGTCCATTGTTCTAACTTTTGTTGGTAGTCTCCAAGGAACTGCAAATAAAACTTGTTGAAACGAAGGTTTGTGTGCTTTACTCTGGATTTACTTACGTCGGGATGGATTAGTTCGGCTTCTTCGGGTTCCGGGTCTTCGACTTTTCCTCCCTCGACCGATATCGTGTCGCTGTCCAAATTGATGATGACTTTCTCAGGTAATTTCTTTGTCTCCGTGGAACTAAAGAACGTCTTTGGTGTGAAGGAATCTTTGTCGATCTCGTCGAGAACACTCTTTTCTGGAATTGCATCCGGCAGATTTAATGGTTTTGCCGTTTGTACTACTACTGGCTTAGTTTTCTCCGCACTCGATCGTTGTCGATTGGATTTACTTGTGGCGGGTCGATGATGGGCTCTATGCGAACGGACTGATTCACGACTACGACTACTGCTGCAACTACTGCTTCGACTACTCGTACTTGGGCTGCGACGATAGTATTTCTTTTTGGATTTTTTCTTTTTCGATTTGGATTTCCTTTTCGAATGCGATCTGGAGCGTTTTCGTCGTGAATAGTAATCCCGATCGCGGTGGCGATCTCGTTCGCGTGATTTTGACCGCGATGAATAGCGTGAACGATGGGAGGAGGTGCGGTATTCAACTTCTCGCATTGCTTTTTCTTATTTCTATTCTGTTTGGTGTGCAATAGTAAGTACAAATGACAGGATAACTCGCGTAAATCGAGGCACAAACATTGGGAATTGAATACAAATTGTTGAAAGGATTTGCCACTGGTTTGACAGTTTCTGAAGGAACTGTTCGTTTTGTAATCCCAATTGAGACGTTTTTTGTCAGTCTTCTATGCAGGGTGTCGATACCTGGTTGATACATTCTTGTCCTATTCCAATGAAATGGACTTTTCAAAGAAACTCCTTTATAGACAATAACGCACAAATAGTTCAAATAGTTTTTAGCCCCCCTGAATGCACTTGTGGAACGTTCAGTCCACCATCTTATTTAGCAAGTGAATTAATGGTAGCATCGGCTGAATCGCCTTAGGGCCAATGACGATGGTAGGGTGCCTTACTAAACAAAACTGACATTTTTGACGAACAACTTTAGACAATAGAAGAGCTGGCAACAGACCCGGAAAATGTACTATTTGCTGGGGCTTATGGTTAGGGGGAATTGCTAGCCGTATTTTTTCAAAAATGACGGCAAAAGCAATGTTACTATCAATGGCTTCCACTGATTTCGAAATTTGTTTTTGTCTAAACACATAAACTTCAACGTAGTTAAGACCAACTAGGGTGAGACCTTTATCTTTCCATGCTCTTAGCTTCGACGTCTGCACAACGGCATGCTTCCATAGAACTAATGCCAACAGTGGTCGAATCAATACAGGAAACATGTCACCAAACTTGACCCTTTGCAAATTTTTCGTCTTCCAAAACTGAAGAGACCAATGAAAGGACAGAGATTGATTGGATGGTTGGTTGGTTAGGTGGCTTCCCTCCGTAAAGCTGTGGGGATCACTTAGACCACTTAGGCCCATTGTGCTACTGCTTGAGTTGGCTTGGTCGTCGTTGTTCTTGGAACCATTTTATGCTTTGAAATAAGAATTGATAGTTTGCTGATTTCCATTTCGGATAGGTTCGATAGTTCTTCAAAGAAGTATTTTGCCAGAAATTGTCTCCTTAAGGAGGGTAGGGCAGGACAATTGCATAGGACGTGGAATGGAGATTCTCCCTCTTTCTCATCATGACAACTACTGTAATAGTCCTTATATGGCAGTCCTAATCTAGAGGCATGTTTTCCCTAAAGCACAGTGTCCCGCTAGGGCTCCAATCAGTATGCTTATACATTGCGCATTGCAGAGCGCCATCAGAGACACTGCCTCTGAGGTGCTGGGTTTCGAAACGCCCCCATCAAGAAACCCCCGATGAACAATGCGAATAAGCCCATGCAGCAAAAAAAAAGGCATATAAAGCCAAAATTATCGAGCAGAACAAAAGAGAGGAACACACGCTTCTCAGAAGAAAGAAAAGAGAATACGGAAAGTGTGAGATCGAGGAGATGGATGCTTCTGCACATGCCATGGTTACAAAGCCAGAGCGCAGGCCTGCAGGAATGAAAATGGGGACCTGGTAGTGGAATCACAGTCGTTGCTGAGGATTTGGCAAGACCACTTCTGCAGACTGTATAACGGCGATGACAGACAAGATACCGCTGCCAGGCAGAACGATCCATTCGTAATGGACGACGATGTGAGAGACTTCCGTCCACCCGATCCAGACGAAGTCAAAATATCGAGACCTAAGTCTAATAAAACCGCGGGCGCAGACGGCCTGTCTGCTGAGCTCCTTAAGGCGGCTGGAGATGAGCTGGTAAGGTGCATGCACCATCTCATTTATAAGGTATGGTTGGAGGAAAGCATGCCCGACGAATGGAATCTCAGCATCGTTTGCCTGGTCCATATAGGGGAATAAGTCTCCTTAACATCGTACGTATGAAAGACCTTATCCGCCGTATTGTGTGAACGCCTGAAACCATTTGTGATCGGCTCTTATCAGTGTGGTTTCAGGTCAGGTAAATCCACAATAGACCAAATATTTACGCTATGGTAGATCTTAGAGATGACCCACCCACTAACCACCTCTTCGTCGATTTCAAGCTGCATATGACAGCGTGTATAGAGATGAGCTATACAAAGCCATGTCTAGTTTTAACATCCCTGCCAAACTCGTCCGACTGTGCAGGATAACAATGGAGAATTCATGCTGCTCCATTAAGGTCGATAATGAGCAAACCGAGACCTTTGATGTTAAAAAAGGATTTAGGCAAGGTGACGCGCTGTTATGCGACTTTTTCAACATCGTGCTTGAAAAGATTGTACAAGAGTCACTGGCCAACACAAAAGGTACGCAATTGCTTGCGTACGCCGACAACATTGACGTGATTGGACGGACACAGCGAGACGTCAAGGAGGCCCTTGTAAGCATTGAGGTAGAAGCGGCTAAGATGGGTCTCAAGATTAATGAAGGTAAAACCAAATATCTGATTTCATCTAAAAGAGACGGTCAACACCGACGTTTTGGCCAAGACGTCACCATGGGCGGATATAACTTTGAAGTGATCAAGGCTTGGCTCACTGATGACCGGCGACAGCAACACCAGCGCTGAGATGAAGCGCAGAATCACTCTTGCCAACCGCTGTTACTTTGGGCTCAAGAGGCAATTAAGAAGTAGAGCCCTCTCTCGGAAAAGCAAGGTGACACTATCTAAGATCTTGATGGTTCCAGTCCTCTTTTAAGGCGCAGAGGCTTGGACCCTAACCCTGCGCTCTATCTACGGTCCTGTTTGTTCAAGAAGAATGAATGATTTAATGAAGAACTATACGGGCTGTACAGCGACATCGGCCTGGGGTCTAAGGTGGCCAGCACATGTAGAGCGCATGGAAAATACAGCTCCAACACGAAGAGTCTTCGAATTCACGCCGGAAGGAAGGCGCGGCAGAGGACGGTCGCATTTACGGTGGCAGGTGGAAAGCGGCCTTAACCAACTGGGCGTGCGGCGCTGGAAACAGCTAGCCAAAGACCGTGCCAGCTGGAGACGCTTGTTGGTTGAGGCTCATGTTCACCACAAACTTTAGTGCCACCTAAGTAAGCAAGTACACATCGCCTGCGTATTTTTGCAGGCTTGTGGTTCTACGTTGGGCATCTGTCTCGCGTAGTTACAAGTATCAAGGCCACGCCATCTCTCATTGGCCTGTATCAGTGCCTGTTCCGTTGGTGGATGGATATCCCCTTTAACAGTCGAGATATCCAGTATGGTGCTCATTCTGGTTGGCTCGTCTGCCTAACAGTTACCTGGTATATCACTATGCCCAGGTACCAAGCACTCGATAAATTATTTAGAGATTTGCGACAGTGCCTGACCAATCTTGATTTTATTATTGGCGACTCGAGTGCTTTTATTGCTGCTTGGTTGCCTGTGTATATGAGAATGTCACTGTAGTCCATCGATCTCAAGGACAGCCAGTCGGCGGCCTCACTTATAGCCGTTAATTCAGCTTGGAATACACTGCAGTGGATCGGTAGTCCAAGGGATTAGTCGATTTTCAGGGTCGGTGCATAGAGCCACCCCCACACCATTGCTTGTCCTGAACGAGTCCGGGCATATTTCCAGTGCAGTTCCCTTGCTTGGGAATTCAGTTCCTTCCCATTGCCGTCGGCTGGGAATTGTTATTTTACATAGAATCTTGAAGTCCAGGATCGGGATTAAGTAGTCCGTGACTTCACCTAGTTCACTGTTTTGGCGTAGACTACCAGCGAACTGATTCCTTAAGTCGCAACGCCGATTTCATTGCCTTTTTCTTGCCAAAAAAGATCCAAGGGGAATAGTTGAAGCTTCGTTTCGAGGGCTGCAGTTAGGATTGCTCGCAGTGTCCCGGTACTCTACTTAGAAGTTAGATGTTAGATCAGCATAGTGCCGTCCAACAGACTAAGCAGCATTACGCTAGTATAGATCTAACAACCACGGTATACAGCCAGTGTGTGATATGGGGTTTGATACCCCATCTAGTGCCCAATGCTTTCTTACAGGTGTAAAGCGCAGTTGTTGCTTTTTTGATGCGTTCTTTCCCATTCGGTCTCCAGTTGAGCTTCCTGTCGAGTATCACGCCAAGGTATTTGGCATGATCTGCGAATGTAAGGTAAGCTGCGTTGAGTTTTGGAGGAGCGACTTGAGGTATCTGATATTTTCTTCTGAATAAAACTGGCTCCGTTTTATAGGGAGTTATTCCAAGCCTGCGGTTCTCTACCCATTTGGCGAATTTGCCAAGGCCTGTTTCCATCAAATCTCGGATTGTTGGGAGGTGCTTCTCCCTAACTGCTAGTGCAATGTCGTCTGCATAAGCAATAACCCGTTAGCCTTCAGGGATAGGAGTACTTCGTTTACAACTAACATCCATGATCGCAGGTATAGTACTCCTCCTTGTGGTGGGCCACGTTTTACTGCCCTTTTTGTATAGTAGCAGCCGAATTTCGAATGAATCAACGCGCTTGAGAGCATTTGTTTGATCCAAAGTGTTATATTACCATTAACCTCTAGATTGCTTAATGCATTGGTGATAGCTAGTGGTTTAAAGTTGTTGAAAGCCCAGGTACAGGTCCACCAGTCTCTCCTGCGTTTTAAGAAGAAAGAAGGGAGACTGATGGGTCTGTAGTAATTGGTAGTTGTGTGGGAGGTTTTTCCCGCTTTAAGTATAAAGGTAACCTTTACTTTTCTCCAGGATAGTGGTATGTAACCCCAGTCTAGGCTGGAAGAGAACAGTAACAAAGGCCACGGTTCGAGAATGCCAAAAGCACGTTACACCTCTACCGGAAAGATTCCATCCGAACCTGCAAATTCATATGGAAGGAAGCTATTTACCGCCCATTTGAGCTTCTGTTTGCTTTACTTCCTTAGATATGAATGGAGTACTCAGTGTGAGTCCTTCGAAATTATAGTCGCCAGCCTCTGCATTATCAGAAAAGTGTGTATATAGCAAGAGGTCTAGCGAATCCTTACTAGTTACTGTTGCGGTGCAATCTGTTGTTGATTAGGGCTGGTATAGTGGGAGCCATTGACAGTATATTCCTCACTTCTCACTATTTCCAGTTAAAGGGAAATGCTCTAGGCCATAAAAAGAAGCCCCTCCCATGTGCTTCGAAGATTGGAAAAGTTGACTTCTACTATAGGGCTTGGTGTGTTCGCCGATTCTTTTCAGCGATCTGATAGTTCCTTTTCGCCAATCGATGTCGTATGCAGACGACTTAATCGCGTGCAGTTAAGGTCCAATGACTGGTGGCATTGTTACTCTGCTGCAGCATGACTTTGACAAGATTTAGCAGTTGGTTTTGCGAAGACTGAGAAGTTGATAATCATATCTTAGAGATCAGAATGCCAAGCGACAGCTTGATAGATAGGAATCGAGTGCTTGAAGGACAATGTCTAAAAGCTTGTCTCGGACTACACAGATTACCAGAGTCCGAGTACACGAATTTTTATTCCAATGAGGTCATGTACAATGAGGCTAGGACTTTATGGATTTTAGAAGTCACATTGCGAGATTTCTGGGTCTTACTAATCCAACAATCATGAGAGAGTGCGAATTTCCTCCATGTTGCTCAAAGTGGGCTGATGCCTGTTTCACAATGCTACTACACGGCTACTACACATAGGAACTACGTGACTTACTCCATATGATTCCAATGAATGAATATGGATTTGACAGCTACGGCGTTTGTAGTTGCGCTGTCGCCGCGCCGTGTAGTAGCATTTTGAAACAGGCATGATTCGGGACAGATCAGCGGTGCCCCTCGGGTTCAGGAGGGCAGCTTCAGGCCGTGACGGTACAGACGTTGTCCGCCAGCATCAACACGCTTTTGGTTGCTGTAATTGCAATCGAATCTTGGCAGCAAAGGTGTTTTTCGCGGAGCATTTTCTCATCGGAGTACTGGCCAAAACCCTGTAGTATAATTGTCATTCGAAATTTGCCTTTTTGGGTCGGTAATAAGCTATGAATCACCTTTACCTAAGCGAAAAATAATTCAAACACGACATATATGAATGAAAGGAGCAAGTATGACATATAATCGAACAGCACGAAAGCGTACAAAACGAACATACCTCTAAGGCCCACAAATCCCACCAACATCTGTCATCGGACATGTCATCGAATTGTTTATAGTTCGTTGGCGATTTCTCGATCTCCTTCCAAGAAACTCGCAGAAAATGTTCATCCCAATTAACGAAAACAAAAGATAAACACAAAATGGGTTTTCTCGAAGACTGTCTTATCGTTTTCGCCTCTCAAGTAAGTCCAATTCGAATCATCAACCAATTGAATGCGTGCATAATTCTCTTTTCAGTTAATATTCTTTGCCGGTGGTTGGTTGTTTTTCGTCAAACAACTATTCAAAAACTATGAAATTCGTCATATATCCGTGCAATTGATATTCTCGCTCACGTTTGCCCTCTCCATAACAATGTTCGAGTTGATAATCTTTGAAATATTGGGTGTGCTGGAATCTCCGTCGCGATATTTTCATTGGAGATTGGGTTTGACCCTTCTACTGCTCATGGTTATCACTGTGATCCCATTGTACATTATCTATTCGGTGGTTCATAGCATTTCGTTTGGTAAATTCTTTCAAAATACTGTCGTGTGGCATGTGGCTTAAGTGAATTTGTTATAGTTTCGGAAAAATGGATACGAATCATCACAGCATTTTGCTACTGCGTGTTCTTTTATGGACTGTGGAAGATTGGAGATCCCTTCCCGCTGCTTAGTGTGTCACATGGGATATTTACTATCGAGCAGGTTAGTATTGTCCCTAGAGAGCTCCATTTCTCTGACTTATTGTACATGTTTCAGGGAGTGTCTCGCATCGGTGTTATTGGCGTAACAGTGATGGCGATTTTATCTGGATTTGGTGCTGTGAATTATCCATATCAGAGTATGACATACTTCATTAGGCCGGTGTCACAGAGTGATATCATCAATCTTGAACGACGACTTGCTCTGACGGTGGACATGATCACGGGCAAGAAGAAACGCATCGCGCTCGAAATGAAACGCAACAAACAGAACAACACAAAGCCAGGGATATGGAATATCATTACTTCCGTAGCTAATCGTGGCGATATGGGCGGGGAGAGTAAGTATTATTGCTTCACTATATGCCTCAGTGTAACGAGTTACTTGCAGACATAGGACAGTTGCGCCTGGAGATATTGGGATGTGAGGAGATCCTCAGACATCTGTTCCTCGAGATTAACTCGTTAAAGAATATGCAAGAGCGGCAGAAATGGTCCAAGACACTACAGGGAAAGTACTTCAACGTGATTGGACACTTTTTCAGCGCTTACTGCTTGTGGAAAATCTTCATCGTACGTCTTGATCTCTCTTATCATCTCGCACTTCTTCTAAATTTGACTTCTAATCTGTCTAGTGCACAGTTAACATAATATTCGATCGGGTGGGCCGTAAGGATCCCGTCACGCGAGGGCTTGAAATCGCCGTCCATTGGTGTGGCTTCGACATTGACTTGGCGTTTTGGAATCAGCACATTTCCTTCCTTCTAGTTGGCTGCATTGTAGTCACTTCAATCCGTGGCCTTCTACTAACCCTAACAAAGGTATAATCCACTAACCACTCTCCCCTAAAATTGCTCTCGTTCATGTGCTTCTCTTTTCTTTCAGTTCTTCTATCGAATTTCGTCGAGCAAATCGTCAAACATAATCGTCTTGATACTAGCAGAAATCATGGGAATGTACTTCTGTTCATCCGTACTCCTAATGCGAATGAATATGCCCGCAGAATACAGAGTTATCATCACTGAAGTGCTGGGTAATTTGCATTTCAACTTCTATCATCGATGGTTCGATGTTATATTTTTAGTTAGTGCCCTAACAACCATCGTTGTGTTGTATATATCGCAGAAGCCTTGGAACTATGAACCTAATATAGATTAAGCCAAGTTACCAGAGATCGTTTAGTTTTAGAAACGTTTATATCCAAAGTGTTTATTTTTAATTAAATACATTTATTCTTATTTAAATGTTAAGCGCGTGTGGCCTTGCTACATAGTGTCTGACTCGTTGATCTGTCTGAACGGGGAGAAGGAAGAACTTGGCAAACGCCAGTTTCGATCTCTGTCCCTGTTCAATCCAAGTTGACACACAGCCTCCGCGTGGCATCCTCTGGATAGCTATAGTGAACCAATGTGTGCAGCGACCCGACTCCCTGTTCCAGGGGAAAGGTACGGGTAACATCTCTATCACCTAAAAACCCACTTGTTCAGAAGCAACCACAAGCCTCGGATATGGACGGATACCAAGCTGACGACCCCTGCAAACAACTAATGGACTTGAGAGTCTGCACCTGGAATGTGAGGTCCCTTAACATACCGGGTGCAGGCGATCAACTGGAGCAAACGCTTAACTGCTATAAAGCAGATATAACCGCGCCTCAAGAAGTGCGATGGGATGGACCAGGCAGAAGACGGATGAAAAACTGTGACATCTACTACGGGAACCGCTACAAGGAGAGCAAACAGCGCCTATACGGGTGCGGATTCGTTACTCGAGGAAGTCTCCGACAAAAAGTGTTAAGCTTCCGGGATGTAAGCGAACGCCTCATAACAATCTGCATCAAAGCTAAGTTTGGAAACATTAGCTTGATATGCTATGATTCTCCTAGATAGAACCTATGCCCAATGCCCCAGCTCTTCTTCTTCTTCTTTGATGGCGTTACAGCCCATGAAGGACCAGAACCAAGCTTCTCTCAATCACCCATGTTGTGTGTGATTTATTTTTCACACAGGTGAAAGGGACCTACAGTTTAATGCCGATTCCGAACGGCATGAGTCGAGAAGCTTTTTCACGGCAAGTATACTACGGGGGTGTTGCCAGTACCCCGCCGAGGAGGAACGCCGCGAAATGAACATTCGATGGCGCCGGTGTTATCGGGATCCGAACTCGCTCATCGTGCGTCAGAGTCAACACACTAACCACTGCGCCACGGCGTCCTCCCAATGCCCCAGCTACGAGACAAAAATTGTTCTAGGAGATTTTAATGCAAAACTGGGCAAAGAGGACATATTTGAGGCGATCATAGGAAAGCATAGCCAAAACGCCACCTCCGACAACGGACTTAGGCTAAGCGATTTCCTAACGGGGCGTAGCGTCCTTGTAGCAAGCACACGATTAGCCCATCTCAACATCCACATGGGTACCTGGCGGTCTTTTGATTAATCAACCACCAACCAGATTGATCACATTGCGATCGACGCCAGACACTCCTCCAGTATTCTCGACGTACGAACCTTCCGAGGGGCCAACATCGACTCGGACCACTACCTTGTTGTAGCCAAGCTACGAATGAGGATATCAAGAATGCTTAGGAGTCGAGTAGGACAACGTAAGTTTGACGTCGGAAAGCTACAATCGCAAGAGACTTCCAGAATCTTTGCCGATCGTGTCTCCTCTAAGCTCTCTCAAAATCTGTCCACATCAGCACAAACAATAGAGCAGGAATGGGCGCATTGTCAGAGACGCTGCCTCAGAGGTGCTGGGTTTCAAGCCGCCACCACCTAGAAACCCCTGGTTCGATGAACAATGCGAACAAGCCCATGAAGCAAAACAAGAGGCATATAAGGACATACTTAAGAGATTTAAGTCTTATAAAGCCGCGGGCGCAGACGGCCTGTCTGCTGAGCTTATTAAGGCGGCTGGAAATGAGCATGCCCGACGAATGGAATCTCAGCATCGTTTGCCAGGTTCATAAGAAAGGAGACCTCTATAACTGCGCCAACTATAGGCGAATAAGTCTCCTTAACATCGCATATAAAACTCTGCCGTATTGTGGGAACGCCTGAAACCGTTTGTGGATAACCTGATTGGCTCTTATCAGTGCGGTTTCAGGTCAGGTAAATCCACAATAGACCAAATATTTACGGTACGGCATATCTTGGAGAAGACCCAGGAATGTCAGGGCCCGACAGAGATTTAACTGTTTACAGAAGACTATGCTACCTACCCCATCCTTACTTACTTACTTACTCAGGTGGCGCTACAATCCGTGGTGAACCTGGGCCTTAACCAACAAGCGTCTCCAGATGGCACGGTATTTGGCCAGCTGCTTCCAGCGCCGCACGCCCAGTTGGTTAAGGTCCCCTTCCACCACCGTGGATGCGCCCGTCCTCTGCCGCGTCTTCTTTTCGGGGTGGATTCAAATACTCTTCGGGTCGGAGCTGTATTTTCCATGCGCTCTACATGGCCTAGCCAGCGTAGAGGCTGTACCCGTAGACGTCGTACAAGGCCGATGTCGCTGTCCAACCCGTACAGTTCTTCGTTAAATCTTCTCCATACACCGTTTGAACAAACGGGACCGTAGATAATGCGCAGAGTTTTCCTCTCGAAGCGACCAAGGGCATCTTCATTCGCTTTTGTTAAGGTCCAAGCCTCTGCGCTGTAAAGGAGGACTGGGATGATCAAGGTCTTATATAGTGTCACCTTGGTTTTCCGAGAGAGGGCTCTACTTCTCAATTGCCTCTTGAGCCCAAAGCAACAGCGGTTGGCAAGAGTGATTCTGCGTTTTATCTCAGCGCTGGTGTTGCTGTCGCCGGTCATCAGTGGCCAAGGTAGACGAATTCCTTGACCACTTCAAAATTACATTCGCCCATGGTGCCGTTTTGGCCAATACGTCGGTGTTGCCCGTCTCTTTTAGAAGCAAGCAGATATTTGGTTTTACCCTCATTAACCTTGAGACCCATCTTAGACGCTTCCACCTCAATGCTTACAAAGGCCTCATTGACGTCTCGCTGTGTCCGTCCAATCACGTCAATGTCGTCGGCGTACGCAAGCAATTGCGTACCTTTTGTGTTGGCCAGTGACTCTTGCACGATCTTTTCAAGCACGATGTTGGAAAAGTTGCATGACAGCGCGTCACCTTGCCTAAGCCCCTTTTGAACATCACAGGTCTCGGTTTGCTCATTACCGACCTTAATGGAGCAACATGAATTCGCCATTGTCATCCTGCACAGTCGGACGAGTTTGGCAAGGATGTTAAAACTAGACATGGCTTTGTATAGCTCATCTCTATACACGCTGTCATATGCAGGCTTGAAATCGGCGAAGAGGTGGTTAGTGTCGATTCGGTATTCCTGGGTCTTCTCCCAAGATCTGCCGTAGCGTAAATATTTGGTCTAGTGTGGACTTACCTGGCCTGGAACCACACTGATAAGAGCCAATCAGGTTATCCACAAACGGTTTCAGATTTTCACACAATACGGCAGAGAAGTTCTTATATGCGATGTTAAGGAGACTTATTCCCCTATAGTTGGCGCAGTTATAGGGGTCTCCTTTCTTATGAACCGGGTAAACGATGCTGAGATTCCATTCGTCGGGCATGTTCACCTCCAGCTCATCTTCAGTCGCCTTAATAAGCTCAGCACACAGGCCGTCTGCGCCCGCGGCTTTATTAGATTTAAGTCTCGATATCGTTATTTTGACTTCGTCTAGGTCGGGTGGACGGAATTCTCTTACATCGTCGTTCATTACGAACGGATCATTCTGCCTAATAGTGGTATCTTGTCTGTCATCGCCGTTATACAGTCTGCAGAAGTGGCCTTTCTAAATCCTCAGCATCGACTGTGATTCTACTACCAGTTCTCCATTTTCATCCCTGCAGACCGCCGCTCTGGCTTTGGAGCCATGGCATGTTCGTTATACCTTATGGACCAGTGATTGCGTCTGAGTGCTCCAGCGGATAGCAGAAGCCTCGCTCCCTCCCCCCTCCAGCCCCATCTATAGTTGGGTCTAATCTGTGTCGTGTTTCTAGGGTCCAGTTTTGCCTTTCTAAACAAAACACCTATGTATGTACATATGTATGTACATCCATGGCCTCAGCTACTTTGAATGTAATATATAGTTTTACTGAGGTAGACATTGCTGAAAACTTGCAAGGTTTGGATGAATGGTATTGGGGTAGCTCAATACGCTTCCTCACAACGGAGCCGAGGTGCCTTTAGTGGGCATTGTATAGTTCTAAATCTGAAAGGCTCCCTCCCACGAATGGCATGGACCTCTACATGTTCAAATGAAATATAACAACTTACAGATTGAAGCTGATTCGTGCACATACATATTTCCTGACTGTCCCAATGCAACCCTTGCAAAAAGTGGTATCACTAAAAGGAAGCCTCTCAAATCGGTAAAAGCCATATTTCAGAAAGTTCAAACTCTCAAAAGTTCTACATACATATTTCCTTTTTCAGATCTTACCTACTATCCTTTGGTGTCACCGCCTTATTCCATTCTCCTAATGCATTCGAAGGTTGCATTAGAACCTACTGAAAAAGTTTCAAATATTTTTGGCACATGTCGTTATTCAAAATTTCAATTGGCACCACTCCAAACAAAATTGAAAATCTTTTCACCGAAACAACATCCAAGTCATCCAATAAAACGAAAATCCAAAACAACAATGAATCGTCCACGAATATGAGTCCCTGAGTCTCTGGCAGGAAGAAAAAAAGGTCAAACGGATTATCATAACGTTGAAGATCCTTCAGACCATAGCAATCCATCATCGGTCGACTTTCAAGTCAAGATCTCAACTCGCACAAAGGATTTTGAACCTTCATCCACCTCCCAATCGACCACCGACGTATCTAGTGAAATATTAATGAGAGTATAACGACCGAGATCGTTTCCAGGAGTCGGGAGTCGACTCGACTACCTGATTGTTTCCTTCGATTTAATTAAAACAAAAAGGTATGAAGCTAGATACATTCGATTGATATACAGGTGTTTCGAGGCACATCACACTGTGGCATGGTGGACAAGGCAAGGATATACAGTGTAGCGCCTGTGTCTGTATGTAAGTTCGTCTGTAAGTCAGATCTAACGTGTTTCCCCTTCAGCGTTGGCATTCAGTTCGGTACGAAATACAAAAGCAAAAATGGAAAAATATGAAATGAAAAACCAAAAAAAAAACAAAAAACAGAAATGGAATGGAATACAGAAAGGAAAAGGACAAAAAAAAAAATAAGGCGTTGTCTACCGCCCAGTGGTCGGAGGGAGAGATGACGCGCTACTCGTTCCCAGGCGTCGACGAGATGTGGAGATGATTTCATGAAAAACCACTCTGAATAATTTCAGATACACGCACACAACTACATTCGAATGGCAAGTGGGAGCCAGTAGGACGGTTGGGGACGTGGGAAAAAAGGAAGGAAGGAAGGAAGGAAAGAAAGCAAACAAGCAGCCCGTGTCACTCCCTAAAAATTCGTACGCTCACATACCGACAACCGCACACACAATCGAATCGTCGTCGTCATCCTTATCGTCCTCGTCGACATCGTCATATTGTGTCGGGGCCCGAACTGTGTAACGCAAACAGGACCAACAATAAGCTTAAGTAAAAGCTAAACGAGCACATTATGGAAAACATCTCTCTACATAGACTATGTGTACACAGATACATGCGAAGATAGATAGATGGCATGCTAGTCAACCTCCTGCGGCGGCTGGTTGGGGGGGACTGGGAGTGCGCAACCCCAAAATGAAAAAAAAAAAAAAAACAAGAAAAACGCAAACAGACAGAAAAGACTACAATAAAAACGGGCGCCACTACGAGCCCAAAGTCCCAAAAGAACCGAAAGAGGAGTGTGCTCGGCGGGCGAGAATGAGTGGGATGCGGGTCGATATCATCCCGAATTTACAATCATAGATTAAATTATAAAAAGGGGAAATGCTGCCTTTCTATACCTATATGGATACAGATAGCACGAACAAGTGGATATAAGCAAGTCAGTCGAACTAAACGCCAAGGGTGTGTGCCATCCGACACAACGTATACGGGGAGTGACGCGAAGAGGTACACCGACTCCGAAAGGACGATGATACTACTCGATGTACTTATGTACGTATGCATCTATAGTATGTCTACTCGATAGGAGGACATGGTATACACAGACGGCATTCTACACGTTGGTATCCAACTCGACAGGACACGGCACGACGATATTCAGTGTGGCGCGCGCGAGAGATTCCTCTTAATCCCGGCATTCGGTGGTTGTGTATAGTTCGTGAACTAGTATAACTCAGACGTTAGATTTATGTTGACACAGGAGTAGCTATCGCTTATTCGTCGGACGTTACTACGTATTAGAACGCGACTAATTGTTTGATCTCCCGTTTCGAATATTAGTTTTTCAAATACTACGTTTTCGAGTTATTCCATGTATTCCAATCGTCCTTTTCGATTTTGCGTATTTTTTTAATAGCTACTGTCGCTCCCTAATGTACGAGAAAACCGTTAAATTAGGGGAATACAGAAAATAACCTCAAAATTAGTGCCACATACCTGTGTGATCTTGGAATTTTATGAAATTAATTAAAACCTAGTGCGGGAACGTCGTCGACCAGATACGCGGAGAAATTTGTAAAAAAAAAACCACAAGAAGCATCAAGACTCATCCGCGAGAGCCAGGCGCACGTGCTACATAGCTCAATTGATTAAACTTTTCCCTCACGTTACCCTGGTTTTGGCACGGCTATTTATAATACCGTCAATGTGATTCATTCTCAAGTGCAAAACAAGTGTTTCATGCGATTTTAAAGTAAACAATTGAAAACACGAAAAGCAAGAATTTGAAATAAGAACACCACCGGACCATAGTGTCTATCGTTCAAAGTTCCTTTCTATTACCGTTGTTGTGGCTAAGAAACTAGTAAAATGGGTTGTAACACAAGTCAAGAACTGAAGACGAAAAAACCCGAAGACGACGCAGCAGGAGCAGTAGCAACAGACAACGTCAACGTCGAGGAAAACAACGACAATGATGGGACAACAACAATAACAGAGCAGACAACGCCTGCTGTCAATGGTGATGCTTCAACGCTGGCAGCAGAATCAGCAGCAGCTAATGGTAGCAGTCATTTACAATCTGTTGAGGACAGTTCTGCAAACAAATCAATTGTGCCTTCAACAACAACAACAACTCCATTAACATTACCGTCAGGAACAGTGGAGTGTGAATCGAACGTAAAGAACAATGCCAACAAGCAAAGGTCTACTACCACAGCTGGGGCATATGATGTCGCCAATGAAAACCATTATAATGGCCTAGTCAATGGTGATATCAAAGATGACAGTCGCAGCATTGTTAGGCGTTGTGAGAAGGCCGAGATTACTGAACTGAACGATGTGGGCATCGATGAGGATGACGAGGATGAGGAGGCTGAGGAGGATGAAGGTATGCTTAACTTGATTTGAATATTGAACTTTTCGGATAATGACTTCATTGTTCGTGATATCGGAATGTCTTTTGTGTACTTTGTTTGGGTCTTGGATTCCAAATGATTCGTGAAAAAGTTTTTCTCTTTTTTGTTTTTGAATGACTATTGCTGTGTGGTTTAATCTGTTTCCAATTAATCTCAATTTAAGGGGGAGGGGAAGGCAATTTCACGGTCAATTAATTATTCGTGCTATCAAAGGCTTTCTTTATATCAAGTTTTAATCTGTCAAGGATTAGCTGGGATACCTTTTTCCTTTGGCTCCGATGCAATTTTTTGTTGTTTTTGACAGTCTTCCTGAAGACGCTTGGACCTCAGACAGCTTCTAGAAGCTCTCAACAGATACACCAGTATCTTGGCTTAAGGTTGATATTGTTCTCTTTTTTAATTTTTATGACTAGTGCTAGTAGTCTTCTTCTGAAAGGAGTAGAAGACCGTACCGAATACAGGTACGGTCCTTTTAAGGCCCACCCTCGGGCTGAGGTTTTCCACAAACATTTTTAGTTTTTCGTTTTACAAAATTTCTCATTCGCTGCTACTTTTGTAAATTTACGGTGAAAGTATCCTCGTTGAGGGTAGCTTGGAGACGCGTTCCAGAAAAGTGGAAGTGCGTAAGGGTACTCTTCATCCCCAAGGCCGACAGATGCTCCCACACCTCCCCCAGGGACCTAAGGCCTATCTGTCTATCATCCTCTGTATTAAAAACCTTAGAAGGGATGATAGACTTACATATACGCCACATCTTCGATCCATCTCTAATCTGCAAGATACAGCACACCTATTGTAAGTGTAGATCTGTCGAAAAAGCCTTGCATACACTGGTGAGGAAAATTGAGAGAGCAGCCTTCCTAGATATAGAGGGCGTTTTCAGTAACGCCCTTCGAAAGCAATGATAGAAGTGCTAGAGAAATCTTCTCTAAATGGGGCTGTCAAGTAAAATTGAAATCAGTTACCAGAGGTACCCTTCAAGGGGGGTCCTCTCTACTCTTCTCTGGAATGTATAGGTGCAAATGAACTACTGACCAAACTGGAGAAAGAAGGCCTCGATGTTATTGCCTACGTAGACGACGTTTCTATTGTCATCTCGGGCAAGAACCTATCCGCACTGAATGATCTTATGTGTACGGCATTCTCCATACAATGGACTCGGGGTAAACCCCTAGAAAACGGAGCTTGTGCTGTTCACCCGAAAGCATAAGATCCCGGAAAAATGCCCGAGTACTGTACTTGTGTCAAATACCGTGGCATCGTACTAGATAGAAAACTAACTTGACATGACAACACAATCGATCGTGCAAAAAAAAAGCAACCATAGCTCTCTACACCTGTAAGAAAGCCTTAGGAAAAAAATAGGGATTAGCCCTAAGCTTACCCTAGGGCTATGTATTACAGTCGTCAGACCTATTTTTATATATGAAATGGTAGTCTGGTCGACTGCGTTTGACAAAAAAAAAACATACCATAAGCATCACCGGGGCCTTAAGGTCCACCCCAACGGCAGCTTTCAACATGATACTTCACGTAACCCAACTCGATATACTTGGCCAGCCAATAGACACATACACGGCAACCAGATTAAGAGCCAGCTATAAATGGACGAGCTACATCAGTGGCCACTTCTCCATCCTGAACAACAGGATAATCTTGGTGGAAAACTCTAGCCACATTGAGCCCAGCACAGTCGTTGATAAGAACTGGTTTGACAGAACTGGTCCCGCCAGACGCACGGCGCAACCTCGCAAGAGCGAATGTGGACTTCTACACGGACGAGTAAAAAACCAAAGACGGGGTGGGCAGTGGAGTATTCTGCAAATAATTAAACCTGAGCCAAGCTCTAAAATTACCGGGTCATTGCAGCGTTTTTCAAGCGGAGTTGTTGGCAATAAAGGAGGTCTCGTCTTGGCTGAAGTGGAACGTAATATCTACTACGGATATTTGTATCCTCACAGACAGTCAAGCAGACTTGAAATCGCTGGAGTCCTATGTGGACACTTCAAAAGTAAGCCTTTACTGCCGCTTATCACTTAACGAGATGGCCGAATAGCTTAACATACATCTCCTATGGGACACCAGGACATAGCGATATCTCAGGAAATGAAAAAGCCGACACACTCGCTAGACAAGCAACAACGCAACAATCAAACATGGCATGCGCAGGTATACCTCTAGCAGTCATTCAACTTAAACTTACACACCTCGCCATGGCTGAGATGAGCCGGAGCTGGCCCCAGGGGCAAACCAGCCTCATCGCCAGGCAAATCTGGCCTCGGCTTGACAGTCAACGCATCAAGTGACTAATCTCCCTAAAGCGAACTAACATCTACAAAATGATTGGTGTCATCACCGGTCTCGCACAAGAACTAGGGCAAGTTTCGAACGACTTCTGCGGAAGCTGCTTAGACGAAGAGGAGATCGAATCTATTCATCACCTGCTCTCCGGTTCTCTGTTTAATCAGGAAACGCTGCTTGGGATCATACTTCCTTAACGACTTGACCGATGTTCCTCCTTGAGGTGAAGTTCCTTCCATACAATTTTTTTTATTTTTATTTGGAAACAAAAATAAATCGCAGAGAGCCACGCTAGCCGTTGCAATAATCTAACAACTCGACCTTCTAATAGTGGAAAAGAACTCTTTTCCTCGCCAAATGTTCTTTTTCAAGAAGTCCATATTGACTACGCGCATTGAATACCGCATTTTAAGTCGCCATAGAGAGCATTCAACATTTTGCTTTATCTGCTCGCACGTGTTCCTTTTCAAAAATAAACAAGCGAATCACCATGCGATGCTGCTCTTATTTCCGTCGCAATAGTTTCTTTCGTCCATATCACATGTTGGAGATAGTATCCCTCAGTGAAGTTAGTGTGTTGGACTCTGACGCACGATGAGAGAGTTCCCGATAACACAACGACATGCAATGGTTATTTCGCGGCGTCCCTCCTAAGCGGGGTACTGGCAAACCTTCCCGTAGTATACGTGCCATGAAAAAGCTTTTCGGCTCACGCCATTCGGAATCGGCATTAGGTCCATTGTGAAAAATAAATCACACACAACATGGGTGATAGAGAGAAGCTTGGCTCTGGCCCTCTATGGGCTGTAACGCCGCCAAAGTAAAGCAAATCATTCAACATCAGCCTTATATGCATTCACGCTCCCACAGAAGAAAAAGACGACAAAGTTAAAGATGACTTTGTGATCTCCAAGATAGAGCATATGCTCAATGACTCAGCTATGACAGGAAAGCACAGCCTACACGATACCACGCCCGAAGACGTATTCAGGCTAATAGACTTTGTGATTGGGCGTAATCTCCTAGCAGCTATCACACGATTCCTATATCTCAATATCCATAAGGGGACCTGGCGGTCTCCTGGCCAATTATCTGTCAATCAAATTGATAATATTGATACTGATCCAGCACCTTGGATGTTCGAACTTTCCGAGGGGCCAATATTGACTGGGATCATTACCTTGTTGCAGCCAAGGTACGTATGCGGAAATCGCGAGCACTGCGAAGTCGAGTAGGACCAGCAAACTTTGACGTCGGGACCCTGCAATCGCAAGAGACCGCCAGGACCACCGCCGATCGTGTTTCCCTCAAGCTCCCTCAAGAGCCGATTTAATCTGCAGAAACCATAGAACAGCAATGGGGTTCGTTGTCAAAGCGCCATCAGGGATGCTGCCTCTTGTATATTAGGTTTCCAGCCACCGGCTAGGAGAAACCTTTGGTTTGATGTGTAGACAGGAGCATGCATGCAAGCTCTACGAGCGGAAAAGAAGGGAGGAGCATGCGCGCGAGAAGATGGTCAACATACGCACTATACACACTGGCCGAGGATGAGAAAGACTACCGTCCACCCGACTTAGGCGTGGTAAATATAGCGACGTCGAGATCGAAGTCTATTAAAACTGCTGGCGTAGACGGAGATGAGTTGGTTGGGAGCATGCACCAGCTCATCTGGAATGCCTGACGAATGGAATCTCAGCATCGTTTGCCCGGTCCATAAAAAAGGACACCCTTATAACTGCGCCAACTATAAGTCTCCTTAACATCGCGTATAAGATCCTCTCTGCCGTGCTGTGTGAACACCTGAAACCATTCGTGAAATTTTTGATAGGTTCCCATCAATGCGGCTTCAGGCCAGGAAAACCCACGATAGACCAAATATTCAATCTTGGAGAAGACTCATGAACTTCAGGTCGGCTCACATCAACTTTTCGTTGATTTTAAGGTCGTATATAATAGAGTCTATAGGAACGAGCTATATAAAGCCATGTCAGGTTGTGCAGGATGACAATGAAGAGTTCTCGCTGCTCCATTAAGGTTGGTAAGGAGTTAACCGAGACCTTTGAATGTCAAAAAAGGACTCAGGCAGGGCGACCCACTGTCATGTGATTTTTATAACATTATGCTTGAAAAGACCGTGCGGGATTCACTGGCCATTACAAGAGGCACAATCTACTTCAAGCCTGCACATTTGGTTGCATACGCTGATGACATTGACGTAATTGGAAGAACGCCGCGAGACGTCAATGAAGCTTTTGTGAGCATTGAGGCAGAAGCGACTAAAGTGGGTCTGAAGGCAAACGAGGGTAAAGTTAAACATATGTATGCTGTCGTCAAGGAAATATGCACAACACCGCACAACACCGATGTCTTGGCCAGAAAGTCACTATTGGAGCCATCACTTTATAACTTTGATGTAGTCGAGGATTTCGCCCACCTTGGCTCACTGGTAGGTTAGGTTAGGTAAGTGGGTGCCCTGCTTACGAAAGGTCAAGGCTCGCTTAAACTACGAGGAGTCCATTGTGCCCAGTTAGCTTTTAACACGTAGAAAAGTAAACGTTTTCCGTTGAGCTGAACCAGCTAGACGAGGATAAGAATTTTGGTATTCTCTTTAGTCCAATGTTATTTACTTCCTCTAGTCCCGAAAGGAAGTGACTTCCAAGGAATACGTTCCTTTTTTGAGCTAGTGCTGGGCATTCACACAGCCGCTGACGAATGGACTCAATCACCTCTTCGTCCCTGCAGCTTCTTCAGAAGTCATTGTGGGGTTGGTCTAGTCTAGCTGAATGGTAGAATAATATGCAGTGCCCAAGGAGGGCACCGACTGCCAGTCGAATATTTCCACGACTGAACTCTAGCAGACTTTACTTATCATAGACGGGCCAAGTTGATCTTGCCGTTGCGCATATTTACATATATTTCATACCATCGCTTATCGGCCTTCACTGATAGCTCCGTCTCTATCCCTTTGTAGAGCGTAATGAGTGACGTTTTAGCTTCAGTTGCGATCTGCGCGAAACTTGCGCCCAATCTAAGCCTAGCTAGCTCGTCCGCCCTCTCATTTCAAGAGATATTCACATGACCTGGCACCCAGCAAAGGGTCACCTTATTTACATTCGATATCTCTTCTAGCCTCCTTTTGCAGAGTTTGACGAATTTGGATCTTATCCATGCTGACTGCAGAGCCTTAATGGCTATCTGCCTGTCCACAAAGATGTTGATACTTTTTCTTGAGAGATTCTCTCTAATAATCAGGTCTGCCGCCTGCTTGATTGTAGACTGCCAGTTCATTTTCCGTGCGTACCATATCACCAGTTCACTCCTCCCTGGAGGGAATTCTAATAGAGGATCTCCTCACGCAGGAAGGAAGTCGGGTGATATAGTCCGTTTCGATTCTGAATCTCGAGACGGCCCATCGATCCAAGACTGATGCGTGGCCATAAAGACTCTTCGTCCAGAAACCAGATTCCTGTAGTCTTCGCGTACATCTGGCTGCGATGCTTTCACAGTATATGTCCAAGAGTGGAAGGTTCAGCATAGCTTCAAGAACCGCCGTTGGTATGGACTTCACAGATACCATCACCACCAGGCTGCCTGCACTCTGAACATTTGACACACTGTGAAAATGGCGTTTCTTCTCAAGTGCCCTCCACCAGACAACCGAACCATAGACTAGAATAGGTCTTACCACTACCGCAGTGTAACTGGAAACAAGCAGCAACGACACCAGCAGACGCAGACTAACTCTTGCTAACCGCTGTTTCTTGAGTAGTGTAGTAGTAGGCAATTAGTGGAGCTCTCTCTCGGAAAATTAAGGTGACGCCCTATAAAACCTTAATCATCCCGCTCCTTCTCTATGGCGCCGAGACTTGGACCTTATCAAAAAATGGATGAACGGGCCCTTGGTCGTTTCGAGAGGAAAGTTCTGCATACAATCTTCTGTCCCGTTTGTGTTGACGGAAAGTGGAGGAGAAGATTCAACCAAGAACTGTACGGGCTATACAGCGATATCGGCCTAGTATGACGTCTACGGATCCAATGTATAAGGTGGCTAGGCAATGTAGAGCGAATGGTGAGCACAGCTCCGGCCCGAAGGTAACGCACACAGGCGGAAAGGACCTTAACCAACTGGGCGTGCGAGACTGGAAACAGCTAGCAAAAGATCGTGCTAGCTGAAACGGCTTGTTGGTTGAGGCCCAGGTTCACCCCGAACTGTAGCGCCACCTAATCAAGTAGCATGTTACCATAAAGCCCCCTTCGGTTTATTCTACGCAATCGTCAAACTACTCGTTGTTGCAAAGAATGAAAAGGAATATGCTCACTTAACGTTTATTGACATTCGAGCTTGTGTAAATGGCCATAGAAAAGGATCTGGCTCGTATTGATAATTGCCTGTCCAGTGTGCTGCATACTGTACCATTTTAGAAAACTGTTAGAAACCCACTGGACAATGCATTCCAAGGAAGTTTTATAGTCCAACTGAACTGAAGGATGGGTGCAGGTTTCCACTCCCATTGATGTTCTTTCATGAAAAAACTACCACAAGGCTCACATTAGTCATACCCTAAAACCGCTGTCATCCACACATTCACATACGCCACCATAATTAGTAGAGTCAACTCCTTGCCAGGCCTATCCCCCGGGTATACATTTCCACGTATACGTCAAAGTCCCCCAAAACGAATTTGGTTCCACCAATTAAGTAGAGTTTGTCCTCGAAACGCGACCAGATTTCAGCGTGCAACTACGACAGTTCTATGTTTTCCCAAATGAAACTCAATTTCCCGCACTAATTAATGCTTCGCGACCCTGACTCCTTCCGCTTCATACAGTACATACCCCTTACATAAGCGGATCATCCATCTAGCGACTCTAACGATAAAATAAACAGTATCTACTCGTTAGTTATGAAAATACCAACTTCAAAGGGCAAGAAAACTCTTCATTCCTCATCGAAATTGGCAAAGTGACAGTGCGAGACATCCTCCCGCTCACACATACATATATTTACGGATATGAGACTATTTGTCCATCGGTTTCCTGTTTGCCACTACCGGGAGGGGGAGACATCCTACTTCCTCTGCTCTACACCATTGAGTCATTGGGCTGTCAGTATTAGCTACTTACGATGATTAACCAACCGTATCCGTAAAGAGCCTACTTACATGTTGTTAGGAACCGACGACATGGCATAAGGGCGACCGGGGCAAATTAGAAAATTAGCATAATTCCAATTAACTGCTTTATACCCTTGTCAGTACACCAGTTCACCAGCCGCCAACTTAACCAACCGTCACTGCCGCCCGAGCGCTCCCCCCTTAGTAGTAGCTCTATAGTTCTATTTCCTTTCCCTCTTCCGCCCACTAGGATGAGTAATTTGATGAACGAGCAAAATTGAAAAGGATAAAAAGCGGTAAAGAGATGCAGAGCGTCATATCGCCACCGTATAGCTTTCCCATTAGCGCTCTATGATAATTTGTTTTGTTTTCCTGTCCCGTTGATGGCCTAATAAAGAAGGCCAAGCCAGGAGGGTGCTGGCCGCTGTCCAGTAGATGCGTGTTTAAATATCGTTTACGGACGCGATCCCGCGGATGGGGAGTGTAATTAAAGTGGCGCTTTTGGCATAATCGCGCGAGTGCGGCTATCAACAGTTGAGTGTTGCGAAAGTAATCAACGATGCGTGTGTATGCGCCATGGATACCGCAAATTGTCCATAACTCGGGCGGAAATGGCTTTCCGCGGGCTAGGGTCCGTATCTGTTCGAGGGCGTATACGTAATATTTTTTCTTCTTCACCACTCAGCCCGATATCGCACGAGCCTATAAAGATACATTTTTACTTAATTTTTTTTGGATTTGCAATATTGATGGGTAGTGCGGGGCTTTATGTTTATGAATCATCTGGGCTTCCATGGATTGGTATTTTTAATCATTTCGTTGAAATTCTGTAGAGAGCAGAAGCGAAACAACGAAAAAAGGGACGAACACGTTTTTTCGCATTGATTGGAAGAGAATATGTGTTTAATGAGCGGTCTTGTAATCGAATTCGGGAATCCCAGTGAATCAGCTTTATTCTTTCAGAGGTGAGTTTGAGTAAATTGTCATTTAATTGCGTTGCTTGTCATTTGGATTTAATCACTTCTGTCGGATATGATTGGGATTTCGTTAATTGAAAACACGATTCACCTTAGCATTTTGGTTATGGTCAAGTTCACATCGTGGTACTCCATCCGCGGGAGTGTGTGACCGGGTTGCGCCAAATAATGTGTAATCTTCGGAAGAAGCCTGTAGCCCGGCCTACTGACATGTACGATTAGCAAACCCGAATACTAGATGCACCTACGTACTAAACCACACCCTGCACCCTTCAACCACTCTCCCCGAGGGACTGCCGTTAGGTATTACTTCGCTGGGCTGGTTTGCACTTTATGTTCTTCTTTCTCTCATTGGTGTTTCCTATTCCAAGGGAGCTGCCGTTTGATTTTGGTTGCTCTCCCTGTTTCCCTCCAGACGCCGGAGTTCCTTTATGATTCTCGCTGCTGTGATGATGTTCTCTGGAGTCAGTGTTTCTCCAATTTTATCCTCGAGATATTTGTTTACTGCCTCGAAATGTGGGCACTGAAAAAATACATGTTCTGCATCTTCTCTAGCCTCTCCACAGTTTGCACTGATGGGAGATTCATCGAGGTCAAACTTGTAAAGATAGGCACGGAAGTAGCCATGTCTGTTATGAACTGGGTAAGATAAAAATCCACTTCTCCGTGTTGCCGGTTCATCCAACTTTGTATGTTCGGTATAAGTCGATGGGTTCATCTTCATCTTTGTTGACTGATTCCAACTCTCCTGCCATATTCCAATGCTACGCTGTCTTTCTTCCAGTTTAATATCTCTGATTGAGGCAAGGGGTTCCTGAATTTTGCTGTCGTAGAAACTTTGCAACTCGATGGCCAAGATATCGGCTGGTAGCATTCCAGCCATAGCACATATGCAAAGCATCATCCGATACCGTCGGAAAAGCGTTTAACACTCTTAGTGCGGATAGTCGGTTGGTGGAATTTACTCTACTTGAGTGGGACTTAGTTTTCATTGCCTTTGTCTATATTGGTGCCGCGTACATAATTATTAACTGTGCCACTCTTGACAAAACTAGTCTCCTTTGCTGTCTGGGTCCTCCTATATTTGCCATTATTCTGGCTAAGGGAGCACAAACTGCTGCTTTATCGCACTTTATTTCAAGGTATTCCTTGTAGCTAAGCCCAGCTTCAATTATCACACCTAAGTATCTGATAGACCTATCCTGATGGTGATTGTTTCCCTTCTCTTGCGGCTGCTTACTAGCACTGCTTCTGTCTGTTTTGTAATCCGGCTGTTGACATCCAGCGTTTCACTGATAAATTCGTTCCCTGTGATCTCTATTTCGATTGCGATATCATCAGCGACTCCATCAAACATAAGGTTCAACAGAATAGGGCCTAGCACCGATCCCTGTGGTACTCCGCCAGATATGTGGTGCTGCATTACCCCGTCGTCGGTATCGTAGGAAAGATATCGTTTCTCGAAATAGCTTTCAGTTATTTTGATGAGGAATACTGGCACCATATTTTCTCTAAGTGAGTGTAGAATTTGTCCCCAGTTTGCAGAGTTGGACGCAATTTTGACGTCCAGTGTTATTACGGCACCGTATTTTTTTGCGCCTCCTGCCCATCTCTTGCCTTGAATAGCTTCTTTCAGAACTGGTTACCCTCCGTATAGCACCGATTGTAAAACGGGCTTGTCCGGGCTGAATCCGTACTGTTCGTCTGAAAGTCTCCTGGCTTCATTTATTACCACCTCGAGTCTGTTGCCTATCATTTTCTCCAGTATCTTACCCATTGTATCTAATAGGCGAATGGGACGGTATGACGACGGCTCTTCTTGTGGTTTCTTCCCTTTAGACAGCAGCACCAGGCGTTGATTCTTCCATTGGTCTGGAAAACCCCTTCGATTAGGCAGTTATTGTACATTTCTATGAATAGTCCCATGTTTGTTTTAATGGCTAGATTAAGGGCCTTATTTGTAGTGCCATGTTTGCAATGTTTGCACACCTTTAGGAGTTCAGTTTCCGTGATAGTTGTGACATCCTGTTCATCCTGGGGGTGCTTCAATACGCTCTGTCGTTCTTTGCGGTGGAAATAGTCCGGAGACTATTTTTTTTTTCATTAGATAAGGGCATGAGGGCAAGGGTTCCCTGGTGGTGCCTTTGAGTTTGGCCATGACAGTTCTATAAGCGGTGTGAAGGTTAAAGAGTCTTTATCCAATGATTCTATTTTCCCCCCTTTTGCTGTGCCTTCTTTAGCCACGCTACGGCTATTCCTGGCCAGCATATCTGTCTGCCAGAGCTAGCCGCCTGGGCAGCATATTGGCCTGCTTAGCGGTTGCCGCCTCGCCAACAAATTTGCCTGTCCAGCGGCAGCCGTCTGCTCCGCATATTTGCCTGCCTAGTGGCAGCCGCCTGGCCAGCATATTTGCCTACCTGGCCAACCTTGTTGCCTACTTACCTATCCAGGCAAGTATGCCACAAGTCAGATATTTATGCGTGCCAGGTTATCACAAGCTAGCCAACCTAAAAACCAACCACTCAATCTGGCTACCAGCCAGTCAACTTGGTTAGTAGCCAGTCAACCTATCCACCACATAGCTAGACAATTTGGCCACCAGCCACCCAACCCGGCCAACAGCAAGCCAACCTTTGCCACCAGCCAATCGATCCAGCCCGCAGCAAGTCAACCTTGCCACTAGCAAGCCAACCTTGCCTGGCTTGCCTGTGGCCAGGATGGATGGGTAGCTGGTGGGCAGGTTGGCTGGCTGGTCGCCAAGTTGGCTAACTGGTGGCCAGGTTGGCTGGCTGGCGGCCAGGTTGGATGGCTGGTAGCCAGGTTGGCTGGCTGGTTGCAAAATTGGCTGACTGGTGGTCAGGTTGGATGGCTTGCCTGTGGCCAGGATGGATGGGTAGCTGGTGGGCAGGTTGGATGGCTGGTCACCAAGTTGGCTAGCTGGTGGCCAGGTTGGCTGGCTGGTGGCCAGGTTGGCTGGCTGGTGGCAAGGTTGGCTTGCTGGTGGCCTGGTTGGCTGGCTAGGTTGGCTGGTCAGTTTTCAAAAACTCAAAACGCATAGCTCTGGCTGAATTTGAACGATGGTACGGCTATGTAGACTTTGAGGGCACCAATAGTTTGCAGCTTATTGACATCAATTCTAACGAAGTTGGTGGCAAATTCATATTACTTCTGTGTAAGACAATCATGCTCTCAAATCGCTCATTCAAAATATCAACTTTTTAGAAACTGCAACTCGTTCAGCAAAAAACGGACCTTGTCGCTGAACGTAGTTTTTTTTTGGTAAAATCAATATCCGCCTCCAACTGCCCCAGAATCCAGTCAGTAAATTCACGTCGTTGTCTGTGATCATTTTTCTTCCGCTCCTAGGTTAGTTCGACTTTGAACATAAGCCCAACTCCCGGTGCAAAGTTCGGCTGGTGCTAAAGACCGAGTTCTTATGAGTGGCGTGACATTGACAGCCACTGGTTCTCCTGCGTTATTGTTTGATCTTGTTTGTTCTTAGCGTATGGGCATTGGCTATATGTTGAATTGAGTTAGTCCACTAAACGTTGACGCGTCACGCGCCTGAGGTATTTTTTTTACTGAAGTTCTGTCAAAACTGTTTAGTAAGTGACAGTGTGTCTGTAGAATCGGTGCAAAATTTAGTACCGAACAAAGAGTGGTCTTTAAGCCCTGTTTCAAACTGCGTACAACTTTTATCGAAACGCTTTAGTTGATGAAATCTGTGTATGATGACGAGTTATTGTCCCATAACAGCCTCTACGAGTCGTATACGTGCTTTAAAAATGGTTGGAAGACTTGAGTGATAACCAACAAATTGGCCGTTCGAAATTTGTGTTATCCGAAACGCCATCAAAATTTTGCGTTAATTCATCAAATATCGCCCCCAAAATCTTATAGAAGTAAATTGAATGTCTCCAAAACAATAATTTACCGCATTTTGATAGAACTCTCAGGGCTTCGAAAAGTTTGTAAAAAATTTACCGATGACCAAAAATTGTGCAGAATTCAACCTTGATTTTTTGACCAACAATCGCATTCTCACCTGATCTCGCCAGATCAAGAGTGATTTCTACCTATTCGGAATTATGCGTTTGGCAATGTATAGAGGGCATTATGATTACTTGGAGACCATTGAATAAAAGGTTTGTATCGTTGGGCAAATTTTGTCCAAAAATTCATGCTGCCACACGTGCGCACTCTTGTCAAACTTTCCTTTTATCGTTTTCCATAAATGCGGCCGAATTTCGTCAACAAAAGGCTAACTTTACTCCTTCTTAGTATAGGTCACATAAGCGAACGCCTCATAACAATCCGCATCAAAGCTAAATTTGAAAACATTAGCTTAATATGCGCTCACGCCCCAACGGAAGAAAAGGACGATCGAGTCAAAGAAGAATTCTAAGATCTTCTAGACAGAACATATGCCCAATGCCCCAGCTACGACACAAAAATAGTCCTAGAAGATTTGAATGCAAAACTGGGCAAAGAGGACATATTTGAGTCGATCATAGGAAAGCATAGCCTCCATAACACCACGTCCGACAACGGACTAAGGCTAATCGATTTCATAGCGGGGCATAGCCTCCTTGCAGCATGCACGCGATTCCCCCATCTCAACATCCAAAAGGGTACATGGGCAATGATCACATTGCGGTCGACGCCAGACACTCCTCCTGTATTCTCGACGTACGAACCTTCCGAGGGGCCAACATCGACTCGGACCACTACCTTGTTGTAGCCAAGCTACGAATGAGGATATCAAGACTGCTTAGGAGTCGAGTAGGATAACGTAAGTTTGACGTCGGAAAGCTACAAGAGACTGCCAGAATCTTTGCCGATCGTGTCTCCTCTAAGCTCTCTCAAAATCCGCCCACACCAGCACAAACAATAGAACAGGAATGGGCGCATTACCAGAGCGCCATCAGAGACGCTGCCTCAGAGGTGCTGGGTTTCAAACCGCCACCACCTAGCAGCAAAACAAGAGGCATATAAAGCCATGCTGCGACGACGGACGAGAGCTGCTAGCGAAATCTATGAGCAGAAGAGAAGAACACACGCTTTTCAGAAGAAAGAAGAGAGAGCACGGAAAGCGTGAGATCGAGGAGATGGAAAGATGCTTCCGCAGGAATGACGCCCGTAAGTTTCACAATAAGGTAAAACGAACATGCCATGGCTACAAAGCCAGAGCGGCGGCCTGCAGGGATGAAAATGGAGAACTGGTAGTAGAGTCGCAGTCGATGCTCAGGATTTGAAAAGACCACTCCTGCAGACTGTATAACGGCGATGATAGACAAGATACCGCTGTCAGGCAGAACGAGCCATTCGTAATGGACGACAATGAAACAGAATTCAGTCCACCCGACTTAAGTCTAATAAAGCCGCGGGCGCAGACTGCCTGTCTGCTAAGCTTCTTAAGGCGGCTGGAGAGCTGGGTAGGTGCATGCACCATCTCATTTGCACGGTATGGTCGGAGGAAAGCATGCCCGACGAATGGAATCACAGCATCGTTTGCCCGGTCCACAAGAAAGGAGACCCCTATAACTGCGCCAACTATAGGGGAATAAGTCTCCTTAACATCGCATATAAGATCTTCTCTGCCGTATTGTGTGAACGCCTGAAACCGTTTGTGGATAACCTGATCGGCTCTTATCAGTGTGGTTTCAGGCCAGGTAAATCCACAATAGACCAAATATTTACCCTACGGCAGATCTTGGTGAAGACCCAGGAATACCAAATCGGCACTCACCACCTCTTCGTCGATTTCAAGGCCGCGTATGACAGCGTATATAGAGACGAGCTGTACAAAGCCATGTCTAGTTTTAGCATCCCTGTCAAACTCGTCCGACTGTGCAGGATGACAGTGGAGAATTCTCGCTGTTCCATTAAGGTCGGTAATGAGCAAACCGAGACCTTTGATGTTAAAAAAGGATTTAGGCAGGGCGACGCGCTGTCGTGCAACTTTTTCAACATCGTGCTTGAAAACATCGTGCAAGAGTCACTGGCCAACACAAGAGGTACGATTTATTTCAAGTCTACGCAATTGCTTGCGTACGCCGACGATATTGACGTAATTGGACGAAAACAGCAAGACGTCAATGAGGCTTTCGTGAGCATTGAGGTAGAAGCGGCTAAGATGGGTCTCAAGGTTAATGAGGGTGAAACCAAATATCTGCTTTCATCTAAAAGAGACGGACAACACCGATGTATTGGCCAGAATGTCACCATGGGCGGATATAAGTTTGAAGTGGTCAGGGAATTCGTCTACCTTGGCTCACTGATGTCCAGCGACAACAACACCAGCGCTGAGATAAAACGCAGAATCACTCTTTGGGCTCAAGAGACAATTGATAAGTAGAGCCCTCTTTCGGAAAACCAAGGTGACACTATATAAGACCTTGATCATTCCAGTCCTCCTTTACAGCGCAGAGGCTTGGACCTTAACAAAAGCGAATGAAGATGCCCTTGGTCGCTTCGAGAGGAAAATTCTGCGCACTATCTACCGTTCCGTTTGTTCAAACGGTGTATGGAGGAGAAGATTTAACGAAGAACTGTACGGGTTGGACAGCGACATCGGCCTGGTACGACGTCTACGGATACAGCGCCTAAGGTGGCTAGGCCATGTAGAGGGTATGGAAAATACAGCTCCGCTCCGACCCGAAGAGTCTTCGAATTCACTACGGAAGGAAGGCGCGGCAGAGGACGGCCGCATCATTGGTGGCGCACGCAGGTGGAAGGGGACCTTAACCAACTGGGCGTGCGGCGCTGGAAACGGCTGGAAAAAGACCGTGCCAACTGGAGACGCTTGTTGGTTGAGGCTCAGGTTCACCACGGACTGTAGCGCCACCTTAGTAAGTAAAGTAAGTATAGGTGACTTGAAAACTTACTGATGTTTTTGGTCTTAGCCGAATTTAGGAGAGAGGCAATTCTCTGACATCACCTTTATAGATATATTATCTTCATCTAAATTATAGTCGATAGCTGTCTTCTGGGATTTCCAATAATGCGTGACATTATCCACTTGTGTTTACCCAAGAAATACTCAAGCGACAACCATTGCACTTGTGAAAGTCTAGATTAATACCCTCCATTAGACATGAATAGCTCTCACATGCGGTTGCCTTGACTCAATAAACCCTTTTTTATAAAATCTATCACATAAGCACCTTCCATGATTCAATCTAGTTGCCTTGTAGATTGCGTGCACGCCTTGATCTAATTATAGGAATTCGAATCCTTTTTTGGGTCCTTCCCAACAACGATGGGTCCCTTTCCTTCTGTATTCTATCTTTTATGCGTGTCATCATCAACCCAACTGTTTGTATTCGTGAGCGCGGCTGTGATTGATTCCTTGTCAATTATTTTGGAAAACTGTTGACAGACGGTCGGCGTGAATACTGACACATTTTCAGGTGAAAATGAGCCGCCGTGGGCTTGTGCACTTGTCACGTGCACGCAAGTAGATGTAGTGAAATAAAAGTCGACCATCAACATATTTGACGAGAGGGTCCTTTGATAACAGGTGGGCAAGAGGTAAATTAAATAATTTCTGTTTGCACTCTCATTTAGAAAAGGCTTTCCGCATCGGTAGAGCACCGTGGCGTAGTGGGTAGTGTGTTGGCCTCTGACGCCGATGACACGGGATCGAATCCCGCACAGCCAAGTCATCGAACGTGTTTTTCACGGTGTTCTCCTCAGCGGGGTTCTGACAAAACCCCCTGTAGTAAAATTGTCATGAAAAAGCTTCTGGAAATTCGCCGTTCGGAACCGGCAATAAACTATAGGTCCCTTTCACCTATGGGAAAATTAAACCACACACAACATGGGTGATTGAGAGAAGCTCGGCTCAGGTCCTTCATGGACTGTAACGCCAACATACATACATTCCGCATCGGTAAAAGTGTTGGCCCTTGATATACGCACATGAAATAATTGCCGAAATTCGGACTCTAATTGGATGCAAATGGGTGTCCAATTTTGTATGGTTTTCTTCCAAGTAGTCCATGGAGCTCAAACTAATCATAATTAGTTCATATGTAGAAATAATGCATCACTGAACACGCTTTTTCCATAATTGCTTGAACTCAAACCTTGATCACACCAAACAGGCTGTTCAACTTTTTGAGGGATACAAACATTGAAACTTTTATGTAAAATATTTAATCAAAAACACATGGAGCAAACATGTAATTGAGAGCATGATTTTTACATGCTCAAGCACTGCCTTTGAAAAAGCCAAGAGGGTGTTCAACTTTGCATGAAAATTTAACTTTTGCAAGACAAAGTTTCTGATAAAGAAAATTATTTAAGAATTTACTTACTTACTTACTACAGTTCGGGGTGAACCAGGGCCTCAACTAACAATCCTCTCCAGCCGGTTCGGTCTTTGGCCAGCCGCTTCCAGTGTCGCACGCACAGTTGGGTGAGGTCCCTTTTCACCTGCGCGCGCCACCTTAGTTGCGGTCGTCCTCTGCTACGTCGTCCCTCGGGGTTGGTGTCGAAGACCCTTCGGCCAGAGCGGTGATGTCCATTCGTTCTAGATGCCCCATCCATCTTAGACGTTTGATCCGAAGACGTCTAACTAGGCCGATGTCACTGTATTGCCCGTACAGTTCTTGGTTGAATCTCCTCTTTCACTCTCCGTTCATACAAACGGGACCAAGGATTGCACGCAAAATTTTCCTCTCGAAACGCCCAAGAGCCTCTTCATACGCTTTTGATAACGTCCAAGCCTCAGCGCCGTAGAGGACACCCGGAATGATTAAGGTTTTGTAGAAGGATACCTTACTTTTTCGAGAGAGGGCTCTACTACTCAGTTCTCTCTTGAGCCCAAAGAAGCAGCGGTTGGCAAGAGTAATTCTGCGTTTTACCTCAGCGCTGGTGTCGTTGCTGCTTGTTACTATCGAGCCAAGGCAGACGAAGTCCTTGACTACTCCAAAAATGCCGAAGGTGACGTTCTGACCAAGACGTCGGTGTTGAACGTCTTTCTTTGATGACAGCATATATTTCGTCTTGTCCCCATTTACCCTTAGACCCACCTTAGCCGCTTCTGCTTCAATGATTGTGAACGCCTCATTGACGTACCGCTTTGTCCGTCCGATAACGTCAGTGTCATCTGCGTAGGCCAGCAATTGTGTAGACTTGAACTAGATCGTACCTCTTGTATTGGCCGCAGAGTTCCGCACGATCTTTTCAAGTACGATGTTAAAGAAATCACATGACAGTGCGTCACACTGTCTTAAACCCTTTTTAACATCGAAGGTCTTGGTTAGTTCACCTCCGACCTTAATGGAGCAGCGGGAATTCTCCATAGTCATCCTGCACAGTCCGACGAGTTTGGCAGGAATGTTGAAACATGACATGGCCCTGTATAGCTCGACTCTATAAACACTGTCATACGCGGCTTTTAAGTCGATAAAAGGATGGTGCGTGTCGACCTGAAATTCATGGGTCATCTCCAAGATCTGCCGTAGTGTAAATACTAAGTCTTTCGTCGATTTTCCTGGCTTGAATCCACTCTGGGAGGAACCTATCAGATTGTTCAGGCGCTTACACAATACGGCAGGGAGGATCTTGTACTCAATGTTCAGGAGACTTATCCCACTGTAATTGACGCAGTCATAGGGGTCTCCTTTCTTATGAACCGGGCAAACTATGTTGAGATTCCATTCATCGGGCATGCATTCTTCGGACCATATCTTGCAGATAAGTTCCTGATCAGCTTATCGCCAGCTGCTTTAAACAATTCCGCGGGAAGTCCGTCTACTCCAGCAGCTTTATAAGACTTAAGTTTCGATATCGCTATCTTAACATCGTCTAGGTCGAGTGGAAGGGATTCTTTTTCGTCTTCGTCCATTGTGAATGGACCGTACTGACAGGCGGCGGCATTTGGACTATCATCGCCGTTATACAGTCTACAGAAGTGGTCCTTTCACAATTTCATCATCGACTTCGACTCTACTATTAGTTGTCCGCGCTCATCCCTGCAGGCTTCTGCTCTGGCTTTATAGCCTTGGCATGCTCGTTTTACTTTTTGGTAAAACTTTCGAACGTCGTTCCTGTAATAGCATCTTTCCATCTCCTCGATCTCGCGCTTCTCGTGCTCCTTCTTTTTTCTTCTCAGAATAGCATGCTCCTCTCTCTTTTTCGCGGCCAGCTCTCGTCCATCGATGTAGTGTAGCCATGTATGCATTCAGTTTCTCTACATGGGTTCAGTTTCAGTTTCAGTTTCTCTACCAGGGATTTCTCGAAAGTGGTGGCTTGAAACCGAGTACATCTGAGGCGGCCTCTCTGATGGCGTTCTGACAACGGCTCCATTGCTGTTCTATGATTTGTGCTGAATGCATCCGGACTTTAGAGAGCTAGAGGGAGACTTGATCGACGAAGGTCCTAGCGGTCATGCGATTGCAGCTTTCCGACGTTAAATTTTGGTGTTCTTACTCGATTCCCTTGATTCCGAGAAATTCGCATCCGTACCTTGGCTGCAACAAGGTAATGATCCTAATCGATGTTGGCTCCTCGAAAGGTTCGGACATCTAGGATACTGGAGGGGTGTCTGCCGTCGATCTCAATGTGATCAATTTGATTGATTGTCCATTGATCGAAAGACCGCCAGGTCCCCTTATGGATGTTGAGGTGTGGGGATCGTGTACTACGGGATTATGTCCCGCCATAAAGTCCACTAGCCTTAGTCCATTTTCTGACGTGGTGTTGTAAAGGCTGTGCTTTCCTCGTCCAAAGATAGCTTCCTTACCCAGCTTCGCATTGAAATCTTCTAGAACGATTTTGGTGTCATGGCTGGGACATTGGGCATATGTTCTGCCTAGCAGATCATAGAAGTCGTCTTTATGTCCTTTCTTAAAACTTTTTCCCTGAGTAGACTTAGGCAAAAAGTCTTGAGCTCCCAGCATGTAAGCGAACGCCTCATGATAATCCGCATCAAGGCTAAATTCGCTAACATCAGCGTAATTTGCCTCACGCCCCTACCGAGGACAAGAATGACGCTACAAAATACCACTTCTACGACCTCCTAGATAGGACATATGCGCAATGTCCCAGTTACGATGTTAAAATCGTACTGGGAGTCTTTAACGCGAAGGAAGTCGTTTTTGATAGGGTCATTGGCAAGCAAAGCTCACACAACACCACATCCAAAAATGGACTTAGGCTGATAGACTTCGAAACGGGGCGAAGTCTTCTAGTTGCTATCAAGCGTTAACCACTTCTCAACATCCACAAAAGACCTGGCGATCTCCGGAACAATCAACCGTCAACCAGATTGATCACATTGCGATTGGCGGCAGGCACGCATCCATATTCTTGATTTACGAACTTTCAGAGGAACCAACAGTAACTCGGACCACTATCTTGTGGCAGCCAGGTCACGATTGCGAATATGCCTGGCGTAGAAAAATCGTGTAAGGCCAGCTGCATACAACGTCAATGCTACAATCGCAGGAGAACGCCAGAGCCTATGCCAATCACGTCTCCCTCGAGCTCTCGGAAAACCCTCCAACAGCTGCTCAGACTGTACAACACCAATGAACCCGCTGTCAACAAGCTGTTAAATGCTCAATAGGAGGGGCACCATCTTTTTCAAGTCCGTACAACTGCTCGCATATGCCGAAGACATTGATATAATTGGACGAAATCACCGAGATGTCATTGAGGCCTTTACGAGCATTGAGACGGAAGCGGCTAAAATAGGACTGGCGGTAAATGAGGACACAAACCACCGGCGTCTTGACCAGGGCCCACATATTTTCAGGTATAATTTCGAGGTAGTCAAGGACTTCGTCTACCTAGGCTCCGCAGTGACCTGCAGAAACGACATCAGTGCCGAAATCAAACGCAGAATAACTCTTGCCAACCGCTGTTTCTTTGGGCTCGGGAGGCAATTGAAAAGCAGAGCCCTCTCTCGAAAAGCCAAGGTGAGCATATACAAGAACCTTATCATCCCGGTTCTGCTTTATGGGCCAGAGACATGGATCTTATCGAAAGCGGATGAGGAAAGGGCCGATTTTCGGCCCGACCTGCATAAATTTGGGGCAGTGGAGGAGAAGACTTAATAGTGCACTGTACGGGCTGTACAGCGACGTGAACGTAGCACGGCGACTTCGGATCCAATGCATACGATGGCTAGGTCATGTTGAGCGTATGGACAACACAGCTCAGGCCCGGAAGGTCTTTGAATCCAACCCCGAGGGGCGACGCGGTTGAGGACGGCCAATTTTAAGGTGGCGCAAGGAAGTGGAAGAGGACCTTAACCAACTAGGATTGCGGCACTGGAGACTGCTGGCGAAAGACCGTGCCAGTTGGAGAGGTTTTTTAAAGGAAGCCCAGGTTCGCCATGAACTGTGGTGCCAAAAAAGAAGATGAAGGAGAAGAACATAACCTTACATTTTGAAATTTGGCTCGAAAACCTTCGAGACGAATAACCAAATTTTGAAACGAAAAGTTTTAATAAAATTCCCGATAACACTGTTATCCAGACACTTGTCAATGCTCTAATGAACACCTTAATTCTTGATTAATCTATCGCCCGCTTAATGCGTTTAGCAGTCTCCTCATAGCTGCTCCCTTCACCGCTATGGCTTACCATACCGAATGGATACTCACTCAATTCGCGTGACTCTCAGATAGCGTCTAAGAGCTGCACCCAATTTCGATTAATTTGAACATTCTCAAACGATTTGCCAAGGTCCCCTTATCAACACACACGATGAAGCAGTCGTGGCTTAAATGTCAAAAGATTATCCGCTTACATACCCTACATTAGTATCACCTAAACTTGACGCTCTGGAGTAGCCCCATCATACCACACCTAACCTAGCTATTCAGTCACTTCTCTTATTTAGTCCACTTAAGGCCCTCGATGCTCTTTCGTTTCACCACAAAGAAGAAAAAACCCCACACGAATCGTGTCTAATCAGATTTGTCTTTTTCCACACAAATTTCCTTTGTGTAATCAAAGAATACAAACAATCTATAAGCTCCAGCCCATTTGGTCGACTGGTATACGTACATATATCCGGCAGGGGGAATCCCCTAAAGTCCAATCAAAAAAAGCTCTACCATGCGCTGTATCATCCATCCCGTTGGAGCAAGTGAATCGGATATAGATGCCGTTTATACCAATCTGTCGGATTTTTGCTCTTGGAGAGCAAGGGAGACAATTGCATCCGATTGCAACCCCCGGATATAAGGCACCTCCATGGGACTGAGAGTGAGTGAGTACATACTCATAAGCTTCAGCTCAAGCGAATGAGTACAAAAATATCTACAACAAGACCTAGCTGAGGGGCAGGATAGAAGACCTTCTTCGTGTCGAATCTTTCTCTTGCATTCAAATCGAAAATTGAATTCGGTTCGAAAGGATCTTCTGTTCAGTGGGTATCGCAGTATCGTAGTGTGTCGCTGAGTTTTGTCTCTTTGTGATCCTTGACTGTAGTCAGGAGCAAGTGTTAGCTGTGTGGTAGCGTTTTGCTTAACGGTAGTTTGTGTTGAACGTTTATTTCTTGTGTTTTCCTTTTGTTCCTCAGAAGTGTGAGACTTTTTCGGGGTGAAAAGAAACTATTTAAATTTAACGGTAAGTTTGTCAAAGGATATCTTTTCCTATCTACATATGTACATACGTCCTAGGGATTTTGCTCCTTTTCGCTCGCTCTCTAGCGGATGTCGCCTCCTGTTAATAGGTCCCGGAGTGAATATTGTCACGGCCAATAAAGGAAAACATGTCCCCATTCCTTATTTTGTGTTATATAATGGCAAGAGGGAAGGCAATTCTGGTGGAAAATGGGATGTAGGGCACGAAGTCATCAATAATTCGTTCCTAACCCACTGACTGGCATTGCGTTCGCATATTTTTAATTGCTGGCATTCCTCTCATTTGTTTTTGGTCCTTCAAGGGGTGTACATTTTTTTCCTCCTTTCAAAGGACTATGTTTAATCCATGGCGCCAACTTCCTGGTTTCCATTGAACACATTCATACCAGGTACTAGTAGGTAGCATACGACTACCCAAATGAGATTGTAACTGAAAAAGGATATTTCAACGACGCCCATATCCTGTTCGAGTGCATGCACATGTGGAACACATATGCACCTGTGTGGAAATCGATTATTTATTTAATTCCAACTCTTTGAATTTTCACTACTCATCATCGAAGAAATATCCTTGAAAGGATTGGCTCCTTGACCAAAACAAGGTGAATACAAGTTCATTGGTATCGTCGACAGTCTCCAGAGTAAATACCATTCTGACGCACATGATATCCTTTACGAAAATGTAATTCCTTCAGATTGAATATTTTATAGGTAATCCCCTTACATTGAAAATGATTCCCATGAAGCGAACAAGGACAAAATAGAAATGAAATAGGAAAACAGGAACACAGATGAGGCGAAATACCTAGCGCCCTAGGCATGCACGATAGAACCTCATCGGGGTGAATGGTGCAAAAGTGTTGATTCGCAGCAGATAAGAAGAGATTATGTCCCTGAGGACGTGAATCCAGGACTAAATGGAGGTATATAGGAAATTTGATAAGAATTATGGATTGGTTTGTGGAAATGAGCGGGTGGAAAACAGCAATTTTTCACACGACCAACTGAGGAGGAAGTTTTCGCAAAATTTCTTGTAAATCCTTTGCGTCTATTTCGCACGTGATTGAAAAATGTTTTTGAACTGGGGGGATTTGAAACAGTAAATAGAAGTTTTAGGGCTTGAAGAAGTGGTCGCATTTTAGCATTTGAAGGTCATACTCGTATTAGTCGTCTTTTGGTCATATTTAGCGAACTTGTTGGTAATATTTTCTGTTTTTGCTCAAAATTCTTAAGTTTTCGGCTCAATTTTGTCTGCCGAATTCGAAATTTTTACATTCGCTTTAAGGACTATGCAATAATAATTATGACTTGCACTATTCACAACTATCCTAAGGTATCGATCCATTCCATATACAGATATGACACCCCTAGAACTCAGGTATATTTATAGGTCAATGGGCTCATTTTAATTTTTTTTCTATCAAAAGTTGAACACCCTGTCTGACGCAGTTAAGCTCATACTTATGAAGAATAGTGGGAAATTGTAGGGTGAGCCAACTTATGATGTTGATGTTGGCTGTTGTTTACAGTCATTTACTAAGTTCAATATGGCTGATCTTTTTGACAGATGTCAAGCACGTTTCTTGGCATTTTTTGTTACAGAATTGACTGCCACGTAAGCATGTGTTTTTGTTGTTCAAAACAATTACAAAAAGCGCCACCTTTGAAAGTAATACTTACTTACTTAGGTGGCCCTACAGTCCCATGTGAACCTGGACCTCAACCAACAAACTTTTCCAGCTGGCACGGTATTTTTCCAGCTGTTGCCAGCGACGCACTCCCAGTTGGTTAAGGTCCCCTTCCACCAGTGTGCGTCATCTAAGATCCGATCGTCCTCGGGGTTGGACTCGAAGCCTCTTCGGGCCGGAGCTGTGTTTTCCATTCGCTCTACATGGCGTACCAAACCGATGTCGCTGTACAGACCGTATAGTTCATCGTTGTATCTTCTCCTCCGCTCCCCGTTTATATAAACGGAACCATAGATTGAACGCAGAATTTTCCTCTCGAAACGACCAAGGGTCTCTTCATCCGCTTCCGTTAAAGTCCAGGCCTCTGCGCCATAGATGAGGACCGGGATGATTAAGGTTTTGTATAGCGCAACTTTGGTCTTTCGAGAGAGGGATCTACTTCCCAATTGCCTCGTGAGCCCAAAGAAGCAGCGGTTAGCAAGAGTAATTCTACGTTTGATCTCAGCGCTGGTGTTATTGTCGCTGGTCACTAGTGAGCCTACGTAGACGAAGTCCTTAACCACTTCGAATCTGTAGCTGTCAATTGTGACATTCTGGCCGAAGCGTCGGTGTTGCGCGTCTTTTCTGGTTGACAGCATATATTTCGTTTTACCCTCGTTAACCGAAAGACCCATTTTAGCCGCTTCTGCTTCAGCACTTTCGAACGCTTCATTGAGGTCCCGCTGTGTTCGTCCAATTGCGTCAATGTCATCCGCGTACGCAAGCAGTTGCGCAAACTTGAAATAGATCGTACCTCTTATGTTGGCCAATGACCTTGTCTAAATCTATTTTTATCATCAAAGGTCTCGGTTAATTCGCTACCGACCGTAATGAAACAGCGAGAGTTCTCCATTGTCATTCTGCACAATCTGGCTACTTTAGCAGGGACGTCAAAACTAGACATGGCGCTGTATAGCTCGTCTCTATGCACACTGTCATACGCGGCCTTGAAATCGACGAAAAGGTGATGGATGTTGACTTGGTATTCTTGGGTCTTCTCCAAGATCTGCCGCAGTATGAATGTTTAGTCTAATGTGGACTTAACTGGCCTGAAATCACACTGATGAGAACCAGATTATCCACAAAGGGTTTCAGGCGTTTACACAATACGGCAGAGAAATCTTGTATGCGATGCTAAGGAGACTTGTTCCCCTGTAGTTGGCGCAGTTATAGGGGTCTCCTTTCTTGTGGACTGGGCAAACGATGCTGAGATTCCATTCGTTGGGCATGCTTTCCTCCGACCATATTTTGGAGATAAGCTGGTGTATGCGCCCTACCAGATCATCTTCAGCCGCTTTAAATAGCTCGGCCGACAGCCCGTCTGCGCCCGAGGCTTTAATGTTCTTGAACTTTGAAATTACTAGCTTAATTTCCTCTAAGTCGGGTGGACGAAATTCTCTGGCATCTTCATCCGTTGCGAATGGATCATTCTGCCTGACGGCGGTATTACATCTTTCATCGCCGTTTAACAGTCTACAGCAGTATTCTTTCCATATTCTCAGCATCGACTGTGACTCTACTACTAGCTGTCCGTCTTCATCCCTACAAGCTTCTGCTCTGGCTTTATAGCCCTGGCATTTTCGTTTTACTTTTTCGTAAAACTTGCGAGCATTATTCCTGTGATAGCATCTCTCCATCTCCTCGATCAAATGCTTTTCATGCTGCCTTTTTTTTTTTTTTTTTCTTCCTTAAAAGCGTTGTTTCCTCTCCCCGTCTCTGCTCGTAATGTACACAAGTGGCTCTCGTCCGTCTATGTAGCATTGCTTTGTACTGTTCATCAAACCAGGGGCTTCTACCTTTAAAGGTAATATTCCGGTGTCATCTCACAGCACTTTGTTTTATTTAAATATAAAGACAGGAAGGGCTTAGAGCGTATCGAGAAAGTTTAGGGAGATGCTGCTCTAAGTGAAACAACGTGCCGTAATTGGTTCCGTCGCCTTAAAGACGGTGATTTCGATGTTGATGACCATCCGTGTGAAGGAAGGTCAACATCCTTCGAAGACACTGAATTGGGGAATTGCTTCAGCATTAGTAGTTACCCGCCATTTCCACTTAGACTACGTGGAGTCCACTGTGCCCAATTAATTGTTAACCCGTAGAAACCTATACATTATACGTTGAGCTGAACCATGCAGACAAGGATAAGAATCCTAGTATTCTGTTCAGCCCAATGTTATTTACGTCCTCTAGTCCCGAAAGGAAGTGTCTTCCTAGGCATACGTCCCTTTTTTGGGCTAGCACCGAGCATTCGCAGAGCAGGTGACGATTGGATTCAATTTCCTCTTCGTCTAGCTTCTGCAGAAGTCATTGTGGGGCTGTGGGGCTGGCCTAGTCTGGCTGCATGGTAAGATAGCATGCAGTGTCCAGTGACGGCACCACGTAGACCTCGGCACCTGTGCCGACATCCATTTTGGATCCGTCGGTGTAGATTGCCGGTCCACTCCTTCCTGGAGAGAATTCTAATAGGGAATCTCCTCTCACAGAAAGGAAGTCGGGTGACATGGCCAAGACTGATGCGTGGCCGTAGAAACTCCTTGTCCAGAGACCGGATTCTTGCAGTCTTAGCGCAGTTCTGGCTGCGATGGATATGTGCAAGGGTGGGAGGTTTAGCATAGCTCCAAGAGCCGCCGTTGGTGTGGACCGCCAGAGAGTCTGCCCTTTAAACCTCTGACTCACTTTGAAGATGGCATTTCTTCTCAAGTGCGTTCCACCAGAGCTTAGAATAAAAACCATTAAATATTGCTTATTTCCTTTTTACTGATGTCCAACTCTGACGCGCGTTCACAAAACAAAAAACTGAATCAACCAATCACAAAACGATTAAAGAAGTTTCTTAGTATCAAGTCTCATCTACCTAACGGTGTTTAGTTTACGTTCGATAAGACGTATAAAACGCGGATATCTGCATAGATTACTAAAGCCATCTGTTGGAAAAATATTGGATTTCTTGACAAGCACGGGGACCGATCCCTACCTGGAGCATCGTTACCGATACGTAGTTAATTTTAAAGTTGTCATACCGGCCCTAAGAGACATAACGTCCTGGTAGATTATTTGCTTGTCTTATACATATCTCCATTCAAAAGAAGAGTGTCATCACATGGCTTCTTTTATCATATCACACGTCGTCACATTCCATTTTTCGACTTCCATATGACTCATAACACTCTGGGTATTGTCAGCGGAGCCAAAGGAACCAATTTATAAATATTCCATTACTGTGCTGAAAACTTAATACGGAATTTAGGTATTCCATCTACTCCTGATGCGCTCTCTTAAACGTGCTCCTGAATTTGTGGTCTTTTTGCTACTAGAAGTACAGATGTCCAACGATTAATTCAAAATATGTCGCCTTCGAGGACGAGGATATTTGCAATTTTTTCAAACTCCATTTACCGGAAACGCTTATGACTTCCATCTCATTGAGCAGAAAGTCCTTGTCCACATCCCCATATGGACACTGCATCATGCAAATATGTCTGCAAAAACATACGCATAGATAAGCCGATTCATTTCGATTGAGTTATTACAACATCCGGTACAGCATGGACCAATAAAAAAACAATTTATTGTTGCTTTTCGAAAATAACGGTAAACACGATGGCCATTTGGGTGCGGTGATAAAAATTGCAACAAAACTTTTATGGCCGATGGCGACGATATCAAGTGATGGATTATGCATAAATCAAACATGACACGGGCTAGCCTTAAATTTGTGGGCAGAAAGTGAGGTTAGGTGTCGTTTGCTTTCTATATTTTCCCTAAACTGTTGCGGATGTTTGATTGATGGCGTCAGAAAACGCATAAAGTGCGTTACACAGTTTAGGGAGTTTACAGAGTTCACAAAGTTTTTATTCGGTGGAGGGTTTAGCTGAAACTGATCGATGGCAGGTGAACAGACCCTTGCTTAAAAGGGATGAGGGCAGGTGAAAACCTTCTTAAGATACTATCAGGATCGTAAGCGCGTGCTCATAGTAGTGTGAGATTTATACTCACTAAAAAATACCTCCATTTGGCAGGCGGTATTCCAACGAAGGTTCCTTCAATTTCCGCCATTATCGTGCTGTTAATGTCGTTCGCGCTAAGTCGAGAGGTTTTGTCCTTTGAAGATGGCGCAATACATTTTGTTCGTCGAGTAATTGAAAAAGGGTGCTATTTACGTGGTCCTTAAGACGTCGTTTATGTTTCCCTGCGAATTGTTTGGTTTAATTTGCCTCAGTTACGATACTCAGATCTCGGTGGATATCCCCGACAGCTCGTAGTACTCCTGTATGACCTTGGGATTACTTTTCTTGGTGCCACACCAGAGTTGTATATTATAAGTCCCAACTGATTTCAGCACTTGCTTGTCTAGAAGCAGCATGTTATTAATAGTGAGCTTAAAATTCCTCCCTAGTAACCAGTACATGGGCCGTCACCAAAGCGCTGTCTGATCTGGGTGTTATGGGATCAGTGATAGAACTGGTACGACAACTGCTAACGCAAAGAGTCGTCAAAGCCAACCAACAGCAGAGGCATACCACAGGGTGAAGTACTCTCCCCTCTTCTCTGGAACGTGGTGGTCAATGAACTACTACTGTTGCTAGAATAGGAAGGGTACGCTGTGACCGCCTATGCAGAGACATTGCTATTGCCGCCACAGGAAAATTTCCCAGCACTCTAAGCGATCTAATGCAGGGTGCATTACATATAGTAAAAACCTGGATGCAGGTTTGGACTTGGGGTCAATCCCAAGAAGACCGAGCTAGTACTGTTTACAAGTTAATATAAAATTCCGCCCATCAACCCACCGAGGCTGGGAGGAACCCAATTAAAAACCAAAGATCAGGCTAAATACGTAGGCCATCTTTGGGCGAGTCATCCTTGTCTTCTGTGGGGGCGTGGTCGCAGATCAGGATGATGTTAGAAAATTTAGCCTTGATACGGGTCGTTATGAGGTGTTGGCTCACATACCGAAAGCTTAGGACCTTTTGCCTTAGTCCACCTCGAACAACAAAGCCGCATCCGAACAATTGTTGTCCTCTTTTGCTATAGCAGTTGCCGTCGTAGATGTCCCGGTTTTTCATCCGCTTTTCACCCGGTCCATTCCAGTTCGCTTTTTAGCATTCTAGGGCGTTCACAAGTTGTTCGCTGCACGTGGTCTGTTTAGGGACCTAACATTCCACGTACAGAGCCGAAGGTCATTGTCCCTTTTCGTTTCTTGCAAGGGTCGTCAACATTAATCTGGTCCATTTCATCCGAGGCTTGTCATCTCTGTTGTTTCTGAGCATTGGGGGGTTTTCCAGTTATGGTCTAGCCCAACCGACCATTCGTCCTCTTCCATTAGTAATTTCCATGTGCAGGACATGGTACCACGAGGAGCTGGAAGTAGGAACTGGCTAACAGATATGCAAGGTGTTCGGCGGCAGAGGCTCTTACTCGCTTTTTTAGGGGACCAGCACCCGTCGGCAGATGCTACTCGAATCACAATGTCGCGTTCGTGCGGTCGCGCTTTTGACAGCATAATACGGAATAACACGGAATACGACCTCATGCGTTGCTTCAGCTAATATCGTCAATATCGTAAAATCGAGCTCAACGCCAGAGTAGAGCCAGTGGCTACTTGGTCATGCGTTTTGACAGCTGACAATTCTTGTCATTTGTTTAATAATAATTTCTTCAAGAAATTTGCGCGTTAGGAACAAACTTATTCGATTTCAACGTCAAGGAACAAACACGCAATACATTTACATACCTATGTACATATTTGTATGTATGACATGTTCGATTTTTTTTTTGTTGCATGAACGTCCAAGCGCCTGAAGCCACATTTCGTTATAGAAATTCCTAGGTCGCGCGTTTGACTTATGTTTATCGTAAGTCGGTACAACGCCTGTCAAAAGCCCAATCGTTCGAACGCGACATTGTGACTCGGCTATAAATGTTATTTGAGCAGACGTCAGTTAAGTTTTAGACTAAAAACGAAGTGAGTTCTCACCTTAAGACCTACTGTCAATCCTTAAACCCACCCCGGTATTTTTGCCTCTATTAAGCCCTAACTATATCGCTATCGAAAAAAAAACCAGCCAGGTGCGAGTCGGACTCGCGCACGAAGGGTCTATCTATCTTTGTTGTAAGGGAGCCCCACTTTCGTTTTTTTTTTATTCTATTTTTAGTATTTGTTGTTATAGCGGCAACAAAAGTACATCATCTGTGAAAATTTCAACTGTCTAACTAACACGGTTCATGAGATACAGGTGACAGACGGTCAGATGGACGGACGGAAAGCGGACTCTTAGTAACAGAGTCTCGTTTTTCCCTTTAGGTACGGAACCCTAAAAACGACTTTCTAATCTACACTCATCTAATCTGACAACTAATCGATGTCAACCATCTGCCAGAAGAAAAAAATGAGATGCCATGTCAAAATCTCAGCAATATTGCGCTGTCAAAAGCCTAAAAAAAAGGTCCCATTCAAAATGACCTGCCTTAAAAGCCAAATTTAGATAACAACAGACGTCGATTCGCCCCTATCTCCTAATCTAATCTCCCATAAAGCCGAAATGGCCAAACTTACGTCAAGAAAGCAAGAAAGAGCAGCAAAAAAAGGCCAAAAGTAACCCAAACTGAATTATCCCTAAAATCTGTCTGCAGTCTTATCCACCCATTTCCCGTAAATTATTCACTCTTATCACCATCACTAACCCGAAACGAGCTATACGACCCGAATAAATTAAGATTGTTTGTTAGCCGGTCAAACTGTCCATCACACACCCACTGCCATCGTACGGAAAACTTTATAAATATCACCAACGAAGGCATTAACTAAAAAGGGGAAAAAGAAAATTCAGGACCACAGGACATCGTTTCGTGGATTAGTGGTAAATGAATTTTTTGACAACACTAGTGGTTAACTGAATTAAGCCATCACGTGCGGAAGGCAACCACATGAGTATTTTGGCTCACGGCCAGTGGTTGTGTATCAATGGGTCCTTAATTACTTCCTGTTTACACTACGATGACAAGTGAGTGATTCTCGAGTGTGGTGAATTGCATTGTTCGTTCAACTGACAGATGCCATTCCTGTCAGCCATAAACGCACACTTCGTAAAGTACCAGTTGACATGTTTTCATCCGCCAGAACCAAAAACCGGAAATGCCAACAAAAACAGGACTACCGACGGGAACTTGCCAAACGTAGGCTTCCACTTTGTAAAACGTCCCCCTTGGCTGCATATGCCATGTGTACCGTGCATAATGCATGCAGAAAATCTGTTTTTTCATTTAATTTTTGTCAGTATGTTACTCACTTAAGTATGTATGTACATATGTCGAAATAAAAAATTTTACATAAAACTAAAGTTGGGTAACTACCCGACATTTTAATTGGCTCTTAGCTTTTTTCAAGTGGCCACTTGGCTATTGTTTTCCATTTTAATTGTATTGCGGGCAACCCTAACGCAGTGTAAGCTAACCTCAGGCGTTTCACTTTGATATTTGCAAAAGTAATTCTTGTTGTGATTTCTTTTATTTTCTCTTCGTGACTTTGTTCTTATTGTGGGCTTTATTGGAATGCTGTGGTGTCAATGGGGGAGAAACTACATGGTAGTTCTCAAGTAGCTTTAAAGTGTCAAATTGGGGGACAATTCTGCCCTGTGGTATTCGTTGGTTCATCCATCGATTGAACGACAACTCAACTGAGTTGAGTGGCAGTTCTGCACCACCAGAGGTGGACTTGTATGCCAGAGGCTCAGTGTCAGCTAGATGTGGACATTTATAGACCGTAAATTAATAGACAAATTGATTGCTTCATTTTAAAAGCATTTTTTCTATATCAATTTATTTAATTGATATTTTGTAGTAGAAAACTGTCACCCTGACACTGCCATATTCAATTTAACCCAAACTGAATCCAGAAAAGTGGTAAGTCAACTCCATGGGATAAGTTTTAATTAAACTGAAGCATTAATTAGTTTTTCAAATGAGTAAGTAAATTAGTTTCGTACTAATTGAATTTTAACACAAAAAAATTGAGCAACCAGACAAGGACTGTATTTATCTTTTTTGCCTTTTTTTTATGATAAGTACACACTCAAGGCTTAAAGCCTTATTACGGGGACACAATGCGGAAGAAGAATGGAAGTGATACCGATGGACGTTAATATTAAATGCTTCCATGGTGGAAGACGGAATCCGGCAAGGAATACCACAGTCATGTTGTTGCCCGACGACTGGAATACCAGCTCTATTTGCCCCATCCACAAAAAAGGCGATCCTACCTCTTGCAAGAACTATAGAGGTATATCCCTGCTCAATGTCGAATACAAGATCCTGTCCAGCGTATTCTGTGAACGTCTAAAGCCATTTTGCACCACACTAATCGGCAGCAACGAGTGCGGCTTCCCGCCCGCAAATCGACTATGCATAGACCAAATTTTCACACTTCGACAAATCCTGGAAAAGACCAACGAGTTTCGAATCGATACACACCATCTTTTCATCGATTTCAAAGCCGCATACGACAGCCTTCATCGTGATGGACTGTTTGGTGCGATGGCCGAATTCGGGATCCCGGGAAAACTGATCCAGTTGTGTCGCGCCACGCTAAAAAAATACGCGATGCACCGTGCAACTCGGTTCCAGGACTTCGGAACCGTTTGAAACATGCACCGGATTTCGGCTGTCATGTGACTTCTTCAACCGGGTGCTGGAGCAGATAGTGCGACGGGCAGGCATTAACAGGGAAGGCACTATCTTCTACAAGTCCGTCCAGCTGCTAGAATACGCGGATGATATCGACATCATCGCGTGTTCTCGCCGTGACATTGTGGAAGCATTCACGGCGATTGAAGAACAGGCGAAACGAGTTGGTCTTAAAGTCAATGAAGACAAAACGATGTACACGCTGTCAAGCAAAAACCAATCCGTCGCTCACCACTTGGGACAGATTATAACAATTGACAGCTACAATTTCGAGGCAGTTAAGGAGTTTGTCTACCTCGGGGCAAACGTAAATTCCACAAATGACACCACAGTGGGAATCCGGCATAGAATCGCCCTTAGAAACCGCTGCTACTTCGGTCAAAACTCCTCACTCGACAGACCAAAGTCATGCTTTACAAAACGCTCATACTGCCAGTCTTGCTGTAGGAAGCCGAAAGCTGGACGATAAGCAGGAAAGCGGAGCTGATTTTGGGTTCCTTCGAGAGAAAAGAATATTAGTCCTGTCTGTGAGAAAGGTGAATGGAGAAGAAGACACAACCGCGAACTCTACGAGCTGTACAAAGATGTGGATGTAGCCCGGAATTCAAAGATCCGTCGACTACACTGGCTCGGCCACATCGAACGCATGGACATCAATGCTCCAGCTAAGAGGGTCTTCGACTCCGAGCCTCCTGGTTCGAGAAGAAGAGGACGACCGAACCTCCGGTATAAAGACCAAGTAATCGCGGATGTAAGACATCTTGGTCTTGATAACTGGAAGCAGGGTGCCCGGGGTGCTCAGGCTCAGATCCTCCATGGATCGCTGGCTTGATAAGTAAGTAAGTAAGTTGTTCGCTTAATGAAAGATCCTCTATATTTGACAGTATGTCCTTAAGTAGGTTTCAGGGCATGTTGGTGAGCATTCCGACGGAGGTGTGTTCCGGGAAAAATACTGAAAGGATGGAATGCAACTGGGTATTTCTTCAGAGCAGTTTTAGTGAAAGTAGTGATAAAACAGAAAAAGGCAAGAGACATTCCTGCGATGTTCCAGCGAATCAACCTCTCATTTTGATTGGACAATTTTGAGCGTTCAACTCTAATTTAGAGTGAATGAGCGCCTTATAGATTGTAGCCATCCAAGGATGACAGGCTCCACCTGTATAAGAAGCCCAGGCCTTCGGCAGCATTCTTTGTAGCTCGAATATGTGGTCGTTCCAACTAGATTGGACACACATACCTAGGATGAAGAGCTATTCCGTTTCTAAGCCGCAGGTGCCATTCATGTATAAAGCCTTCGAGTCGGGGATGCGCTTGGGCGACAGCATTTAATTCCACTCTGTTCTTATTCCCCATACAATGGTCAAGATCCTAGAGACGGAGGGTCTTAATGTTACGGCCTACGCCGATGACATTGCCATTTTAGTGTCTGGAAAATTTCCGCAGGTCCTTAGCCATAAACTAAGCTATGCACTGATGTTAGTGGATAACTGGGTCAAGGGGCGAGGCCTGGGAGTAAATCCGGCGAAAACAGAGGTAGTACTCTTTACAAGGAAAAGATATGTATCAAGATACACCTACCCCCGTGTGAATGGTATAGATCTGATCCATGGTAAAGCGACCAAATATTTTGGCATAATCTTGGACTCCAAGCTTAGTTGAAGAGAAAATATTGAGGAAAGAATCAAAAAGGCCTACGTGGCACTATACTCGTGGGGGCCCACATGGGGCCTCAAACCGAGGTTAGTACATTGGTTGTACACTGCGGTGGCAAGATCTATTCTAGTCTATGGCTCGGTTTGAGTCTCCTGATCAGCAGAGAGAATATCTCAGGAAAAAGGATTAGCATCTTTGTTGACAGCCAGGCAGCCATTAAGGCTTTGCAGGCAGCATGGATAAGATCCAAACTTGTCAAACTCTGCAAAGAGAAGTTAGAAGAGATATTGAATGTAAATGAGGTGACCCTTTGCTGGGTACCTAGTCATATGAATATCTCTGGAAACGAGAGGACGGACGAGCTGGCTAGGTTGGGATCAAATGCAAACTTTGCGCAAATCTCAGCTGAAGCCAAAGCACCACTAAGTGCGCTCTACACGGAGATAGAGACGGAGCTATTAGTGAAAGCCAATAAGCGATGGTGTCGCTTAGATACATGCGCAACGGCGAGATCGACTTGGCCCGTCTATGACAAGAAAAGGACGGAAAACCTGCTGAAGTTCAATCGTGGGAATATTCGAATGGCAGTCGGTGTCCTCACTGGGCAATGCATGCTATCCTACCATGCAGCTCGACTAGGCCAGCCCTACAATGACTTCTGCAGAAGCTGCAGGGACTAAGAGGAAATTGAATCCATTCGTCACCTGCTGTGCGAATGTCCGGCGCTAGCCCAAAAAAGGAATATATTCCTCGGAAGATACTACCTTTCGGGACTAGAAGAGGTAGGTAATATTGGGTTGAACAGAATAATGGGATTCTCAGCGAAAAAAGGGCTTGGGTTAGAAAATGAAAAAAAAAAAAAAATGTGGGAGATAAAGCGGAGCCCTGTGGCACATCTGTATTTGATAAGTGATCCATTGGCCAGCCATACTTACCTGGCTGACTATAGCCGTCTGACTAGCCATACTTGTTTGGCCGGCTACCGCTATCTGGCCAGCCATACTTGCCTGGACGGCTATAGCCGTATGGCCAGCAATATTTGCCTGGACGGCTATAATCGTCTGGCCAGCCATACTTGCCTGGCCGGCTGTAGCCGTCTGGCCCGCCATATTTGTCTGGCCAGCCATACTTGCCTGGCCGGCTGAAGCCGTCTGGCCCGCCATATTTGTCTGGTCAGTCACATTTGCCTGGTCAGCCACATTTGCCTGGCCGGCTATAGCCGTCTGATCAGCCATACTTGGCTATAGTAGCCTGGCCGTCCATACTTGCCCGGCCGTCCATAGCCGCCAGGTTAGAAAAGCGGAGTAATTAAGGCACTTAAGGACTTCTGACACAGCCATGTCATCGAACGTGTTTTCACGGTGTTTCTCCTCAGCGGGGTTCTGACAAAACCCCCTGTGGTAAAATTTGTCATGAAAAGCTTCTCGAAATTCGCCGTTCGGACCCGGCATTAAAACTGTAGGTCCCTTTCATCTATGGGAAAATGAAATCAAACACAAAAGGGATAATTGAGAGAAGCTCGGCTCAGGTCCTTCATGAACTGTAACGCCAACATACTTACATACAAGGACTTTAAACATAGCTCAATTGGCATTAAAACGGACAAGGCGAGATTTGTTCTCATCACTCTGGATATCAGGTATAACGCTGTTTGACAGTAGACAAGTACGCTCTAAACGAGTCGTTACGAACAGAAATCTGTATGAGACAGGTGAACGGACAAAATACAACACAGTTTCCGCAGAAGAACAACAATGATCGGTACTAGGACTGATTTTGTTCAATATTGTATAAAAAGGAGTGCTATGTCTACCGCGAGAAATTGGCAGATATTGCGCTGTCGTCGGTCGAGCCAAGAAGCGCTAAGTATCCACATCGACGCTCTGTACCTATTTAAGGGCTACGAAGAAAATATTGCCCCGATGGCTAGGACATTATCCACCGTATCGTCCACGCGGACGGATCGAACTAGAGTGGTGAGACTCAATCAGCTGTTCGACCCTACAAATGTAGACCTTCAAGCTCCACGTATTCGCAATAATTCATTGTATCCCTGAAATCATCCTACAAAATTACTACAGCCCTTATGACTCCACAAATTCCCCTTCATCTCTAGAAGGATCTTAACTGTTTACACTAAATCCCTCTGACGCAAATGATGACTTGTACAAGTTAAAAGAGAACGAGTGAGAGAGAAGAGAAGCATACAAGTAAAGCCATTTAACTCCAATGACTCTTCACATCGCTGTCCCAAAAGGAGGCGAAACGATGACACGACAAGGACACGCACAACTCCTCGCCGTCTAGTACACCTTGCGTTATTTCAATTTTAACTTTTGTTCCAAAAATTGCTTTCAATTTCACTTTTCTCGCTCCGCAAATATTCCAGGATAATAAAGTTGAAGGATAATAAATATGTACATAAGTGTGATCACATGCTGACAGTGTGTGACAGCATGAAGTCGCTATTGTTGCTCGTATGTACATATGTAGTCGTACATCGAAACGACAAACACGAGCGGTCCCGAAGGCAGGAAATACCTCGGTGACAGATTAATATTAGTGAGGACTTGTCACGTGGATCTCTGTTGCGAACAACGAAATTGTTTTTAATTAATTATCACGCTTTTCTCTCCAGGACTCGTACGCTGTCGAAAGCGGGCAAATGAAACTTGCACGCATGCAGGATGAAGCCATTAATCAAATTCATTGTGAGGAATTAAGGAATTTCCTTCATCCTTGTGGAGAAGCTCAGATGCTAAATATGAGATACCCAAGTGAATCTCGCACTCGGTCCCGTCGAATCAGATTGGGCCATTTGTCCCAGGATAACGCTGCGTAGGAAAGTCAAGTGGAATGTCAAGCAAAAAAATAAAATATATTTTTGTGAGATACGAGATCCTTGATTGCTGTTTTGTCCTCTCTATTTGTGGTTACGTTGTAGCAGGACATCTCATGTACGTTGCGTCGAAGCGACAAATTTACGACACAGTCGAACGTATGTTGCTGAATATTTAATATTGTACACATATCCTGTTTCCTCGTCCTTGCCGTAAATAAAAGTGAAACATTGCTGGGATTTTTGCTTTATTTTGGATTGTACTAGTGTGGCTGGAATGTCATGAATTATTTGCAAGGCAGGAAGTCTATCGTCAGGATATTGGGTTGCCATTTATGGCTTTGTAATAAAAATCTACTTCAATGCCTACCAAGTTGTTTTGAATAGCTCGGTACCTTCGTTCTTGTTATGTTAAGTGAGATAGCTGATGGAGGCTTGCTTGGCGCATTCCTGCTGATGGTCTTGTGAATTTGATGATAAAATTCGGATGAAGAGGTTTCGATCAGCTTACCAAAGGACATGATCCCACTCCTTATTGGATATGATGTATGGTCTTCTATCTCGTAGATCAAGACATGTCTTCAGAAATAAGTACAGTCCGCGTTAAAAACAAAAATTGCTGTCTCAGTATCTCATCAATATACTGCACACCGCGCTACACATTATTTCCCTTAGTACCCAACCTGATCTTATCGATTTCTTTATTGCTAAGGTATATCTGATAGGTAAAAGACTAACGAAGGCCTCGTAAGGGTAGCTTCTGCCGACGGGTGCTGGTCCGCTAAAAAAGCGATCAAGAGCCTCTGCAGCCGAACACCTGAATCTCTGTTAGCTAGGTCCTACTTCCATCTTTTCGTGGTACCATCTGGAAATATCCTGCCCATGGAATTTACTAACGGAAGAGGACGAATGGCGAGTTATCTGCGCCACAAAACAGGTTTACTAGGGTCTAGCAAACCGTAATCATAATGGTCAGAGACAACGACAAGTCTCGGATAAAACGGGCAGGATTGATTCTAACGACCCCTGCAAGAAACGAAAAAACGATAATGACCTTCAGCTCTGTACGTGGAATGTTAGGTCCCTAAACAGGCGACGTGCAGCCGAACAAATTGCGAACGCCCAAGACCCCTATAAAGCGGACTTTACCACCATGCAGGAAATGCGATGAAATAGACCGTGTACAATTTACTTACTTTACTTAGATGGCGCTACAGTTCGGGGTGAACTCAACCAACAAGCTCCTCCAGCCGGCACGATCTATGGCCAGCCGCTTTCAGTGCCGTACGCCCAGTTGGTTGAGGTCTCTTTCCACCTATGCGCGCCACCTTAGATGCGGTCGTCCTCTGCTGCGTCGTCCCTTGGGGTTGGAGTCGAAGACTCTTCGGGCCGGAGCCGTGATGTCCATTTGCTCTACATGGCCTAGCCATTTTAGACGTTTGATCCAAAGACAGTTCTTGGTTGAATCTCCTCCTCCACTCTCCGTTTACACAAGCGGGACCAAAGATTGCACGCAGAATTTTCCTGTCGAAACGCCCAAGAGCCTTGATAACGTCCAAGCATCAGCGCCGTAGAGGAGGACCGGGATGATTAATTGATTGATCTTGTAGAGGGATACCTTAGTTTTTCGAGAGAGGACTCTACTACTCAGTTGCCTCTTGAGCCCAAAGAAGCAGCGGTTTGCTAGAGTTATTCTGCGTTTTACCTCAGCGCTAGTGACGCTTGTCACTATTGAGCCAAGGTAGACGAAGTCTTTGAAGGTGACGTTTTGACCAAGACATCGGTGTTGCGCGTCTTCCTTTGATGACAGCATATATATGGTCTTATTCCCATTTACCCTTAGACCCACTTTAGTCGCTTCTGCTTCTTTGACGTCTCGCTTTGTCCGTCCGATAACGTCAATGTCACCTGCGTAGGCAAGCAGTTGTGTAGACTTGTAGTAGATCGTACCTCTTGTATTGGCCGCAGAGTCCCGCACGATCTTTTCAAGTACGATGTTAAAGAAATCACATGACAGTGCGTCACCCTCTCTAAAACCTTTTTTAACATCGAAGGTCTCGGTTAGTTCACCTCCGACCTTAATGGAGTCATCCTGCACAGTCTGTCGAGTTTGGCCGGAATGTTAAGACATGGCTCTGTATAACTCGTCTCTATAAACACTGTCATATGCGGCTTTAAAGTCGATAAAAAGATGGTGCGTGTCGACCTGGAATTCATGGGTCTTGTCCAAGATCTGCCGTAGTGTAAATATTTGGTCTATCGTGGATTTCCATGGCCTGAAACCGCACTGGCAGGAACCTACCAGATTGTCCACGAAAGTTTTCAGGCGCTTACATAGTACGGCAGAGAGGATCTTGTACGCAATGTTCAGGAGACTTATCCCTCTGTAATTGGGCAGTCATATGGGTCTCCTTTCTTATGGACCGGGCTAACGATGCTGAAATTCCATTCGTCGGGCATGCATTCTTCCGACCATATCTTGCAGATGAGTTGGTGCATGTTGGTGCTCATCGCCGGCTGCTTTAAAGAGTTCAGCGGGAAGGCCATCTGCTCTAGCAGCTTTATAAGGCTTAAGCTAGGATATCGCTATCTTAACATCGTCTAGGTCGGGTGGACGGGATTCGCTTTCGTCTTCGTCGATTGTGAATGGGCCGTTCTGTTTGGCGGCGGCATTTTGACTATCATAGCCGTTATACAGACTGCAGAAGTGGTCTTTCCACAATCTCAGCATCGACTGTGACTCCACTATTAGTTGTCCGTGCTCACCCCTGCAGGGTGATTGATCTTGATTTTTGGTGGCGTTACAGCCCATGAAGGACCAGAGCCAAGATATTCTCTCAATCACCCATGTTGTGTGTGATTTATTTTTCACACTATACACAGTATACTACGGGGGGTTTTGCCAGTACCCCGCCGAGGAGGAACGCCGGGAAAAAAACATTCGATGGCCTTGGTGTTATCGGGATCCGAACTCGCTCTTTATGCGTCAGCGTCCAACACAAAGGAAGCGAAAAAAGTTGTTCCAAGGGTACAACTTGCCCATCATCCCGCTTCCGTAATAGTTTGGTGGACCTTCCCTCTCCTTGGTGTCACATCCCTCTATTTCTCTGAAAAGCCCGTAAGAACTAGTGCAAAGGTTTACCAAGAAGATGTGCTAAAGTGTGTTGTGAAGGGTTTGACTAATACCCTTTTCAATGGACACAGATGGATCTTCCAATAGGATTCTGCTCCAGCGCACAAAGCCAAAACCACGCAGGAGTGGTTCAGAGTCATTATTTCTAGCTTTATATCAGCAGAAAATTGGCCGTCGGGGAGTCCAGATCTGAATCCACAGGATTATGGTTTGTAGTCAGAATTGGAGGACATGGCCTCCAGGACTCCCCGCGGAAATTCGGAAAGCCGCGGAACAGCATTAACCAGAGAAGCGTCTACAATATCCATGGAAACCGTTTGAAAGTGAATCCAATTTTTTTTAATAATCAATATAGTGTTCCAAGCTAGTTTCGCCAGAAATCGTTCGTGCTCCCTTAAGCTCTTCAATACACCTGAACCCTCCACGCTGTCAATAGAACAACAGTGGAACCTTTGCAAACAAGTCCTGAAAAGCACTGCATATTAAGTTTTGGGCTTCAAGGCTCCACCACGAACAAACAGCTGGTTTGATCACGAGTGCAGGAGGCATATAAAGCCTCGCTGCATATAAGAACAACAGCAGCTCGTGAGGTCTACGAGTTAAAAAGGTGGGTGGAGCATAAGCTTCTCAGGAGAATGAAGAAAGGGCACGAGAAGTGCGCGATTGAGGACTTGGAGAGGTGTTACTGCAGGCATGACTTGCGAAGGTTTTATCAAAAGATAAAGCGAACATGCCAAGGTTAGAAAGCCAGAACGGAGGCCTGCAGGGATGAGAGCGGACACCTAGGAGTAGAATCACAGTCGATGTTGAGAATATGGAAAAAGTACTTTTGAAGACTGTATAATGATGATGTTAGTCAATATACCGCTGTCAGGCAGAATGATCCATTTCTTTATAACGAAGATCGCAGAGAATTCCAATCCCTATGACCTCGGCGAAATTAAGATCGCCATATCGAAACTCAAGTCAAATAAAGCTGCTGGCGCAGACGGACTGTGTGCTAAGCTCTTCAAAGCAGCTGGAAATGACCTGGTTAGGAGCATGCACCAGCTCATCTGTAAGATATCATCAGAGGAAGGCATGCCCGAGGAATGGGGTCTCAGCATCGTTTGCCCGATCCACAAGAAAGGCGACCCCTTTGACTGCGCCAACTACGGAGGAATAGGTCTCCTTAACGTCGCCTACAAAATCTTTTCTGGGCTCAGAAAAGGTTAACTCTATGCAAGACTCTTATCATCCCAATCCTACTGTACGGCGCAGAAGCATGGACACTGTGAAAAGCGCATGAGGAAATCCATGTCCATGGAGAGAAAGGTTGTGATTTTCGGTCCTATAAACACAGATGGGAGATAGAGGAAAAGTTTCAACCACGAGCTTTACGGGCTGTACAGCGACATGAGCCTAGTCTAGTGTCTACGGATTCAACACCTAAGATAGCTAGGCCAGGAAGAGCGGATGGACACCGCAGCTCAAGCCCGGAGAGTCTAAGAATGCGCACATAGGAGTAAGAGGTCCTCAGCCAACTGGGTGTGAGGCAATGGAGAAGGCTAGCAAAACGTCGTCCTAGCTGGAGGGGCATGTTGGTTGAGGCCCAGGTTCACCCCGAACTGTAGTGCCTGATAAGAAGACGATCCAAGATCGATCCTGTCTTGCATTTAAAGAGGCGCCAAGCTTTCCAGTTACAAAATGGATTTTTTTCGAAAACTGTACAGGTGAAGGCTTTTTATATCAGAAATGCCATTGTTACGATATATATGTATGTAGTAGGCCACTGCCTTCTAAATCATGTTTTTGGGACGCTGTTTTTAATTTACCTAAACAGGGTGTTAAAACTTGTATGAAAAAACAATGAAAATAAGTCAATATGCCTGGATTTCTTATAACAGCTTCTGCATATTTTGCCAACTTTTCAAATCAGATAGCAGGGCCAACAGGATGTACAACTTTAGCATACAACTTAACATAGACGTCGCATGGAAATCTGGCTTCGTACAGGTTTTTATATAAGTTTTTATGTCCCCTGTAGTTCAGTTGAGCCTTACCTAAAAGGGCCACATGGGCATCATTAATGACCTGTTTGCCATGCTACTTGCATCCGTAACCAATACCACGAAGCTCAAAGCACCTGAAGATAAATATACAAAACGACACTCTCGGAAATCCACCGGCTCAATTGGGTCTCGAAACCATCCAAGCCACATTCCACAATTTTCTATTCCCTATAGCACTTTACCAGTCCCTTAATGAGTCCTTTCATTACTGTCCACATACGAGCGCATACATACATATACTGTCGACCAACCGTCCAATCCGGCAACCTCTCCGTCCCAGTTCTGTGCCTCATCAATAGATAATGGAAAAATTCAATTTTCTCTCAATTTCATGATCCTGTAAATAACCAATCGCCTATGCATGTCCTCCTGTGCGCTGCGTATCCGAAAACGTAATTAGCATTGAACCATATTTGAGTGCTTCCCGGCCTGGCCTTCTCGCCATCCACTGTACTGCGCCGTATCGCCACCAATAAATTAGAATGATAATCAGTCGAATGGAAAATGAAAATGAAAAATGCAAGGATCCATGAGATCTAGGAAAAAATCTACATACGAGTTGTATGTAAGTGCACTTCGCCATCGTACGATGGTGCAGTTTTTCCCAAGAGGGTTTTCCCTCTACTTGCGTCCTTATGGTCTATCTCGTGCCAGGATTCGGTTACTAGTAGTTTGTGGCTTGTTGAGAGGCTCTTTGTTCGGTTGTGCTCACGTTTTTATTTCGTGCCTGCGTATGTACGTGTATTGCTAGACAAATTGGAGCCTTAATGATGCGCAATTTGTCGTCCTTTTTTCATCATTCGACTGGTTTTTTGTCCTCGCATCATCGATTGGAGTATGGATTGCCTACTTATGCATAGAGAGCGAGAAAGGAGGCGAAAGCTGGAGTGTGTTTACGAATTGAACCATTAACGTTGTGTGTAAGGATCTCTATTCGAGAATACACAGGGAAGAGGCTTCCATTTCCAAGTGTTGTGAAATGTTCAATAACGAGAGTTGAGTTATTCTCTCCTTTGAGCCTTTCTAATTGAAACGATAAGAGTCGTTTCGGCTGAAGAGAGTGTTTTCCAATCGCATCGAGGAGAATCGATTAAGGATGTCCTAAAAGCACCGGTAATCTTGGTCATTACTTGGAATTGCGTATCCTTTTCCAACTGAAATTAATTTTCCGACAAAATGTCTACTTTGCACTCTTGCTGGTAATTTCTTCACGGACATATTTCCCAACCCGTGATACTCCTTTACCACTCGTCACTGAGGAGATTAATGTCTTTCAGACTTTTGACACTCGGGCTAGGGTCATGAGCCATTTCTTTTCAAACAACACTACTGCGACCAGAAGGTGGTTTGGGACTACCCTCCTCGAGTGCTTTGAGTGTTTTATTTCGGCAATTATTCTTGTACGAATGTCGTTAGAGAGTTTTTAAGCTTTCAGTTTGTAGAAATGGCTTGAGGTTAGCTGAAAGTGTCATTCTTTGTTTCAAGACGATTTGGGTGGAATTATATTGACTTTTTCGTCAATCCGTAGTTTCTATATTGAGGGGGTTTATTGGATTAAGGCATTCAAGGGCATTTGAAATTCAATTGTTTTTGCCAGACGGGTCATGGTCATGGTCAAGGTCGACTTGAGGAGCGAACTCTACATGGTTATCGGTGAAAAACTTGTCCAAGTGATTTTTAAATGCTGTCCGTACGGTCCCGGTTCATTTGCAGTCAATCACCCCATAGAATGGAGTTGAGCAAACTACTCCTATGTTCCACGTTCAATTATTTCTTTCTCATTGTATACTTCACAAATCTTTCCGCATGTCCTTCCAGTATTTTTACCTTTTGCAAACGGGTGAAAGTGGCACAAAAAGTGCATCATAAATGGCTGGTTAAGTTAATCTTTGATTTTTCACGGCTCCTGTGGGATCTCCTTCACGCACTGCATAAGGAATCCGTGATTTCCAATGCTCTTGAAAAATGCAAGGCTTTCATATCGAGGGTGACTTGTTACGACTAATTTTTTGACTTTGGTCCGCACACGGTGGCGTATACTTAACATTTTTTACTTGGTTCGACATCGATGCGTTTTCAATGTTCTGCCCTGTCTTCCGGATGATCATTATCCGTTCTCTTGGCCAGAAATAATGCATTTGTGATTCAGGGTCACATACGTCCACGCGAGCGTACGTACTTTTTTGCGAGCGGGTGAAAGTGGCACAAAAAGTGAATTTCGCCTTTCAAATGCATGTTCGTTTGATAGAATCAGATTAGTGTTACCCTACATATGGGTATCAAGACCACCTGGTGACAAAAAACCGCATGATCCAATATTATGCTCCTTAGCTCAACATGACCCCTGCTTCAAGGGCGTTAGTCTGTTGAACGCATAACAAGAGCTTTCTCAAAACTCGTGGCTGATAATGGGGCTGAGAAAGACACAGTATAGGGCGTCTTTATTCAATGGCGATATGGTGGAAGCCTCTGTGTCATATAATAGATTTTCTATTGCCTCAGAAGGGTCTAGTTTTGGCACAGCAGCTCATTGACATAGACCCGCTGCTTAAGGTTAAATCGCACGATATCCAAAGCCAATTCACGTCCTTCAGTGAGAGAGAAAATATGCCCCAAATCGCTAGTAGAGAATTGCAGAACGTTCACATCCATATCATCCGATTTGGGCAAAATCAAAAATGGTTATCATCAATCGATAGCGCTCTCCGTGGATGGTGATGGCAGTAACACTTTGTAGACATCATGTGGATAGGCATCGTCCCGAATTCGGCAATTTTGCTTTTTAATGAAACCATTTATCCAAACCAATTACCTAGTCGCTGAGGAAGATTTTTTTGCTAAAACTCAGCGACTGTTTCAGTATGCAGTCAGTGAACACCCATCGCTCTCTATAGTCCTTTTTCTCCTTAGCTGTTGAGTAAGGTGGGACCAGATTCCGACCGAAAGTTCGCCCAGTTGATGTCTAACTGATCGCCTTGGATTTTCCCATAAGAAAATATTGCATTTGCTTGACATCTCTGAATTGGTTGATTTAAATTTGGTCTCCAGTAGTAGTCAATATAACAACAGAATGCTCATTTTGATAGTTAAGTTTTGTCAATTGTACGTATTGCGCGACGCAGTGGCTTGTCTTTAGTAAAAATTTAAAAATACGACCGCTATGAACCATCAAGATCAACTCGCAGAGAGTGTGTTCTGCTGCGTCATCCTCCTCGCAACATGCAGGTAGGTTCATTATAGCATCTAGAGCAACGCCCGGCCTGCTGGAGTCAGCTCCCGTACAGCTGAGACAAAACGTTCTTTGGAGTTTTGGTTACGACTTGTTTGCGTGCTAATCTGTGTTATCAGACAACCGATGCATATGAGATGATCGGTCTTATCGTTGCCGTGTAGATCCAGAGGACCTTGTCGGCGATAGACCCCATGTTTTGCCAAAGGCACCTTTGTATTGCTAGAACGCTTAAAGCGCTTTGGTGGTTTTTGACTCAATATGTCTTGACCAAAGGAGTTTGTTGTCCTAGATAATTCCCAGGTACTTAGCTTTCTTGTATATCGGGATGGGAATGCCTTTTAGCACCAGCTAAGTCATGCCAGTATTTTTCCTCCTTTTCGTGAATAGGGTGACATAAGTCTTGAGAGGATTAACTGACAGCCCATTTCTTGTACACCAGTCATCGATAACATTAAGCGCCGCCTGTGATTTGAGAAGGACAGTCGCTAAGCATGAGCCGACAGAAAGAAGAGCGAGATCATCCGCATAGGCCTGGGTATAGAATTCAGAGGCATTGAGAGCATCAGGCAGAGAGTCGACCACCATGCACCATAACAGTGGAGACAGTACGCCACCTTGCGAATAGCTCCTGTTTACACCAGCGATCAATGTCCTGCGCACGAGCATTGCTTTGATCCACAAGATGTGCTTCATCTACGCCACGCCGTCTGAGTGCGTTACGCATGCTGTCAAAAGTTGCGTTATCAAAAGCTCCCCCAATCTCGAAAAAAATACCTAGTGCGTTCGAGTGCGCATTCTATCCTCCAAAATAGGTTTTAAGCGCAGTCTCACAGGATTTTCCGCTGATAAGCATGCTGCGCAACTTTGCGCACGTGCATCTCTACCAGTCTCTCCATGCTTTTCAGCAGGAAGGATGTTAGACTAATTGGTCTAAAACTCTTGGCGGGTGAGCAATCCTCTTTTCCTATTTTTGGGAATAAAGACTACTTTCACCGTGTGCCATGGGATAGGTATGAAGGCAAGTGCCAGGTTAGCAGGGAAAATAATTTTCAAAGTAGGAAGCAGCTGCCTTATACCTTTTCCAGCATTATAGGCTATTTCCCCTCGGTGCCTGGATAAAAGGATGTCACAGCAAATTCAATGGCATCAATCGTTGCCACGCGCGTTGCAATATACCACCTATGTCGAATTGTTTTCGTTGTTTCAGTTGCAGTTACCGTTGAAGGCGTATGTAACGAACGATGACAGTCTGATTTTGGAGCTCGGCACTCTACCAGGGAACCAATTTCCTGCAGAGAGGTTTGCTGACAGGATAAGCGAATTCAAAACAGTTGGTTATGACGCTACTCAGGTTGGGAACAGGATCATCTACCAATTGTTTCGTTCTGAGTTTAGGTAGGGTTTGAGTGGATTTCTCAAGCTCCTCTCTAAACCATACCCAGTCCGTCTTCCTCGGATGCCTCTTGGGTTGCGCGTGGGAGTACCCACAACTCAATTGGAATTCGATAATCTGTGACTTGACAGCGTTACATCTGGAAGGGCTGTCCAGTTAGTACTAGTCTGTTAGATAGGGTAAAGTCAATCACCTTCTATGGCCTCGTCGTGGTAAACGTTGGTTGACAGCATTGATGATAAGCTCAGGCGAAAGAGTGAAGTCTAAAAGACGGTCCTCTCTTTGATTGCAATTTAAATGTGCACCTCCACTGCACTCTTTTGTATATTTTCAATCAGATCATACCTTAATCCCTTAAGAGAACTAAGCGCATGATATGTCCACGTGTTTAAAGCTTTTCACGAGTCGAAGCGTTTTGTAAAAGGTGGCCTCAAAGTAGATTCTTATGTTACCAAAGCAATTTTTTCAAAAATTTCAGGCATTGTTGCATGCGTTATCAAATTGTAGCTTTGTCCAGGTTTTTTGTTTCTTTTAGGTTATGTTAGGTAAATGGGTGCCCTATTGACGAAGGGTCAAGGCCCACTTAGACTACGAGGATCTATTGTGCCCAGTTAACGTTTAACCCGTAGAAACCTAAACATTTTCCGTTGAACTGAACTACTTAGACAAAGATAGGAATCTTACTTATGTACCTCCTCTAGTCTCGAAAGGAAGTGACTTTCAAGGAATAAGTTCCTTTCCTTTGCTAGTGCTGGACACTCACACAGCAAGGGATGAATGGACTCAATTTCCTCAATTAGCTACAGTTGCGATCTGCGCCAAGTTTGCGCCTGATCCTAATCTAGCTAGCTCGTCCGCCTTTTCATTTCGGGAGATATTCACATGACCTGGTACCCACCAGAGGGTCACCTACTTTACATTTGATATCTCCTCTAGCCTCTCTTTACAGAGTTTGACGAGTTGGGATCTTATCCATGCTGCCTGGCTGTTTTTATGTTTTGTTACACAACCTGGGCGGAGTGAAGATGGTTTGGGTCGTAGATGTTCGTTCATTACTTTTCAGGGGTGGTTGTCCTAGATAGAATTCGAGTGGAACTCGACTGAATTTTTGAATTGGTTGTAGTTCTCAGCAAATATTCCATGTCATTGTGGTGTTATATTAGAACGGACACACAGAATATGATTTTGAAGTGACCGTATACTGTGAGTGTCATCCCAGTGATCTATTCGAAAGTGACGAAGGGAGTAGAAACTACTCGATAGTAGTCGCCGTGACCACCTTTACTTCAGTTGGTGAAACACTGTATTGACTTGATATCCTGATAGAAAGACAATTAATTGAGCTACAAGGAAAACCACTGCCCGTTAATTCTTTTTGGGCACCTGTATGTGTACGTTTATTTGCTAAAGCTGCTCATTCTATGAGAAGTAATTTCTGTCTTAGAGGACCGTAGCCTCTAGCCTATTACATTAGTATCAACGTATACAATCACCTCACGTTAACACATAAGTTGTTACATTATTTCATCGTCGAGAGAAAGAAGCACCGACAACAAAGTCGTCTAGCTTCATCCCTCGAACAACATTTTCATGTGTCTTCCCAGTCCCAAGGGCGTTCTTCAACGACCTTCCACATCAATTACTAAAAGTGAAGGCAAACCCGCCATTTCACCTTGCAACATTCTGTCTAATCCCTTTATACACCGGCTTTAAGACGCCTGCACGACTACATAGTGCAACACGCGCGTTTTGAAAACTCATTCGACCGAAATAAATTTCGCTAAGCTTTACGCATCGAGCACATGCTAACGGTGTTAAACTCACAGCTTACGAGGTGAAAGAAAATGCATGATTGCTCGCCATCATCCACCACCCCCGAGGACGTACCCGGCATCCATCTTCATTGCTGCTATAAGTATCCTTGCAACAACCTGTCATCAATGTCAAGTGAAAGCAACGTGTACTCGTGTGCATACCAAAATGTCATGGTAGAACTATTTGCTTCATTTATTCTATTGGAGTGAAGCGCTTCAAAGCCTTGAAAAAAAAGAAAACCCATCAAACGTGCACATAGGTGCTAAGCATTGGGGAGGTGGTCGTTTAAAGATTTGCACATACGCTCGAGCGCTCAAAAAAAGTGTGATGATCGATAGTGTTCTGTGAAAGGTGAATGAGAGTGCCACTTAGATTGATGGACGTTTCGAATAAACGAATTCGAGTTGAAAGCTTCGGATGGAGTGCTGGAGGTAATAAAAATGAAGATACTAAACTGGTCGATAAGTATCTGCTAAACTTCAGTCTATGGGTATCCTTAATCCTTCAAAGAAAGTTGCACGTTTACGCATAGTACGAGACACCTATGACATTGACGTAATTGGGCGAACACAGCGGGACGTCAATGATGCGTTCGAAAGCAATGAACCAGAAGCGGCTAAAACGGATCTTTCGGTTAGCGAGGGTAAAACGAAATAGTATATTGCGTCAATCAAAAAAGAAACGCAACAACAACGTCTCGGTCCCAATTGGCAGCTACAGATTCGAAGTGGTCAAGGACTTCGTCTACCTAGGCTCACTAGGGACCAGCGACAATAACACCAGCCCTGAGATCAAACGCAGAATTACTCTTGCCAATCGCTGCTTCTTTGGGCTCAAGAGTCGTTCCGCAATGGTTTGGTGGGGGGACTCTCACCATGGTGTCAAATCCCTATATTTCTCTGAAAAGCGCGTAAAAACTGGTGCAAAGGCTTACCAAGAAGATGTGCTAAAGGGTGTTGTGAAGGGTTTGACTAATACCCTTTTCAATGGACACAGATGGATCTTCTAACAAGACTCTGCTTCAGCGCACAAAGCCAAGACCACACAGGTGTGGCTCAGAGACAATATACCTGGCTTTATAGCAGCAGAAGATTGGCCGTCGGGGGAAACAGCGTCCACGATATCCATGTAAACCGTTCGAAAGTGAATCCAGTTTTCTTTAGTAATCAATATAGCTACGCTACCGTCGCCAGAACCCGCTCGTGCTTTTGACGATCGCGTCTCCCTTAAGCTCTCCAATACACCTGAATCCTCCACACTGTCAATAGAACAACAGTGGAACCTTTGCAAACAAGCTCTGGAAAGCACTGCGTCTGAAATTTTGGGCTTCAAGGTGGAGACGAAGAAAACACCTGGTTCGATCACGAGTGCAGGAGGATTCACAAAGCGAAGCAGGAGGCATATACATACATACATAAAGCTTCCCTACATAGAAGATCAACAGCAGCTCGTGAGCTCTACGAGTTAAAAAGAAGGGAGGAGCATAAGCTTCTTAGGAGAAAGAAGAAAGAAAGCGTGCGATTGAGGATTTGGAAAAGTGTTACTGCAGGCGTGCGTTGTCGTCGTCGAGTATCCGTCCGTATATCCGAGGCATCTTGCTCATTCATAACTTTTAGGGTTTTTACGTGGGAGGATTGTTAGCCCGCCGTACAACCGCCATTCTGGTCGGGGTTTTGTCGCTGCATACGTTTGTTCACCTCCCAACGGTTGTTGAAGAGGGCGTCACGAGGAGGCCGCATGTCAACTTGACCCGGGCACTTAAACAGAGATCGCTGCTGGCACCCCGCCAGGTTGAGAGCGATCAACAACTTTATCCTGTATGTCCGAGCCCATGCCCTCGGCTTATCAGCAGCGATCTTACTTACTAGTGTCCTTACTGGCTGGTTGGTTGGTAGCCTGGTTGCCTGGCTGGTGATCACGTTGCTTGACTGGTGGGTAGGTTGGTTGACTGGTGGCCAGGTTGGCTGGCTGGGGACCAGGTTGGCTTGTTGGTGGCTAGGTTGACTGGCTGGTGGCAAGGTTGGCTTGCTGGTGCCCAGGTTAGGTGGCTGGTTTCTAGGTTAGGTGTTCGGTGGCAAGACTGGACTGCTGGTGGATGTGTGCCTGGTGGCCAGATTGGCTGGCTAGTGGCCAGGTTGCTTGGCTGGTGATCACGTTGCTTGACTGGTGGGCAGGTTGGTTGGCTGGCGGTCAGGTAGGCTGACTGGTGGCTAGGTTGCTGGCCAGGTTGTTTGGCTGGTATCCAGGTTGACTGACTGGTGGCCAAGTTGTCTTGTTGGTGCCAGGTTGACTGGCTGGTGGGAAGGTTGGCTTGCTGGTGGCCAAGTTGGGTGGCTGGTTTCTAGGTTGACTCGTCGGTGGCAAGACTGGATTGCTGGTGGACAGTTTGGATGTATGGCTGGTGGCTGGATTGGCTGGCTGGTGGCCAGGTTGCCTGGCTGGTGATCACGGTGCTTGACTGGTGGCCAGATTGGCTCACTGGTGATCACGTTGCTTGACTGGTGGCCTGGTTGGGTGGCTAGTAAGGTTAGCCCCCTGGTGGCCAGGTTGGGTTGGGGTTGGCCGAATTCGGGATCCCGGGAAAACTGATCCAGTTGTGTCGAGTCACGCTTAAAAATACGCGATGCACCGTGCAACTAGGTTCTAGGACTTCAGAACATGCACCGGATCTCGGCAAGGAGATGCACTGCCATGTGACTCCTTCAATATGATGTTGGATTAAATAGTGCGACGGGCAGGCGTCAACAGGGAAGGAACTATCTTCCACAAGTCCGTCCAGCTGCTAGGATACGCGGATGATATCGATATCATCGCGTGTTCTCGCCGTGGCATTGTGGAAGCATTCACGGCGATTGAAGAACAGGCGAAAAGAGTTGGTCTTAAGGTCAATGATGACAAAACGAAATACATGCTGTCAAGCAAAAACCAATCCATCGCTTACCACCTGGGACAAAATATAACAATTGACAGCTACAATTTCGAGGTAGTTAAAGAGTTTGTCTACCTCGGGGCAAACGTAAATTCCACAAATGACACCACAGTGGAGATCCGGAAGGCAAAGATCCGTCAACTACACTGGCTTGGCCACATCGAGCGCAGGGATATCAACGCTCCAGCTAAGAGGGTCTTCGACTTCGAGCATCCTGGTTGGAGAAGAAGAAGAAGACCGAACCTCCGGTATGAAGACCAAGTAATCGCGGATGTAAAACATCTTGGCCTTGATAACTGGAAGCACCGTGCCCGGGACCGTCAAGGATGGAAGGCAGCTATAGCTCAGGCTCAGATCCTCCATGGATCGCTGGCCTGATAAATAAGTAAGCAAGTTACTACAGGCGTGACATTCGAAAGTGCCAAGGTTATAAAGTCAGAACGGAAGCCTGCCGGGATCAGAGCGGACACCTCGTAGTAGAATCGCAGTCGATGTTGGGAATATGGAAAAACTATTTCTGAAGACTGTATAATGATGATGTTAGTCAATGGACCGCTGTAAGGCAGAATGATCCATTTCTTAATAACGAAGTTCGCAGAGATTTCCGTCCTTCTGACCTCGACGAAGTTAAGATCGCCATATCGAAACTCAAGTCGAATGAAGCTGCTGGCGCAGACGGACTCTCCGTTAAGCTCTTTAAGGCAGCTGGAGATGATCTGGTTAGGAGCACGCACCAGATCATCTGTAAGATATGATCAGAGGAAAGCATGTCCGAAGAATGGAGTCTCGGCATCGTTTGCCCGATCAAAAAGAAGGAGTACCCTTTGACTGCGCCAACTACAGAGGAATAAGTCTCCTTAACGTCGCCTACAAAATCTTGTTTGGGCTCAGGAGGGAATTGAGTAATAGGATAACTCTTTCTCAAACGACAAAGTTGACTCCATACAAGACAATTATCATCCCGGTCCTGCTGTACGGCGCAGAAGCATGTACACTATCAAAGGCGGATGAGGAGGCCCTTGGTCGGTTCGAGGGAAAAATTTTGCGTGTGATTTTCGGCCCTATAAACACAGACGGGAGATGGAAGAAAAGTTTCAACAACGAGTTTTGGGAGCTGTACAGCGAAATGAGTCCAGTCAGGCGTCTACAGATTCAACGCCAAAGATGGTTAGGCCATGCAGAGCGAATGGATACCACAGGTCCAGCCCGGAGAGTCTTAGAATCTATCCTCAAGGTCCGAAGAAACAGAGGGCGACCACACTTAAGATAGCGCACACAGGTGGAAGGGCACCTCAGCCAACTAGGTGAGCGGCAATGGAAAATGCTAGCAAAATATCGTGCTGGTTGAGGACCAGGTTCACCCCGAACTGTACCGCTGGATGAGAAGAAGATAGTGTTCCAATAAATGAAATAATTTTGAATACAACGTGTTTATTGTTTTTTTTCTTACAGCGTCTTATATTTGTAACAGAGTTTATGGCAGGACTAAGTAGACGCGAGATGCACTCTCTCCAGCATGGTGAATTTCTAAACCTTCCATCAAACCTGGTGGTCGCCCCTTACAGCTCTTTTCATTAACATAGCTTGAGCTATAACCCTCTGCTCAATAGCCAATAAAGTTTTGTATACCATTAAGAAAATTCAGTTCAGAATTAACGGTCGAGCATTTCAGTTGGTTTGTGCACGGAAACGAGGACATGTGCCTATTCAAGTAGCCCTACTTCTGTTTCATTATTTCTCCTAATACCTCCATCCAATGGGAAACAAACTGGGTCAAAGTACTTGGGTCACCAATAATCACTCGGATAACACATGGACAATACTAACAAGGAAATAAATCCTTTATTAGTCACTCCCTAGTGATCTATAAGAGCAAACTAATCCCAGATCAAAGTTGTTAAATAAGTAAGTAAGTATGGTTAATACTACTTCAGTTCATCAGATAGTAAACTTGACTAGTTTCAAGAAAGTTATCCTTCACCGACCCTCGATCTAGTTTCAATCCAAGGAATATACGTCCCCATTTTCGAAATTACTCCGCTGCATACGCCACAAAAGGGATCCATGATAGTTACTTAAATACGAGACCAATCCTACCAGGATGTACTATCTAAATTGAGTTCGTCCCATATATGTATGTATGTACATACGCACATCCGCTGTTTTCATATAAGCATCGTCGTATCCATTGTACTTTATTCTCTCACCTTCGTCCACTCGCCGATTGGGGAGGAACAGGCCATTTTTCAGCCTGTGGTGTTCCATTAATTATCACTTAATGACACTCCTCCGCCCACTCAATTAATTTTTATCAGCATGCTCCCAATGACGCAACTTGTCCTTTTTCTGTTTTATTTTTCGTTTTGTTTCTGTATCTTTGCGCTCCATTGAATGACTTCATTTGGTGGCAGTCTATTCTGAGTGCTGTGTGTGTACCGACTCCCGACTATCCTTTCTATCCGTGTTGTCTGGGAACATTATGCAAATTGAATTGTATCAAGATAATTTCCGGGTACAGTGACAGAGAGTCGTTCAAATGATATCGAGGAGCAGGAGTTAACATCGCATACAGACACCACAGAAGCTATCTACCATCCTTATCGTGCCATATACGAGTATACATATCTCTATCTACATTTGTGTATCGCTGTTCGAATAGCTCTATTTTTGCGTCAAACGATTTTGACTACTAAAGCTTTAGGTAGACAAAGTCTACCACAGATAGATATAAAATGCAGATAGATACTCCTTATCACGACATTCATATTTATCTATATTCATAGAGCAATCTAAACAGTATTTGGGTCATTTCTGGAGGGGATTCGATTTAAAATTGGAAATCCGGATGAACTGCTTTCGACAAGAAGAAAATAGAACATAACAAGAACGGGAAAGGACAAGGGTGTAGTTGTTGTTGTGTTTGGATTTAATTGAATCCTGTTTCGGATAAAGATACGTTTAACGCTAATCGAACCAAATCCCTTTGAATGGTTCTGCTTTTACCTAATTGACTCGAGGACACGGCGATATTCTTTAGAAGAAATTTACTGTAAAATTCATTTTTGAATAATCGATTTCGGGAACTCTTCGGGAACTAATTATCCAAGACAATGACTGAGATTTTCATGAATTGTTTGACTTTCTGTTAAGATTGGAAACCAGGGGAAGAGTGCGACAAAGTTTTTTTTTTGAGTCAGTGGATACAATCCACCGACCAAAGCCTGCCGGGACGAGACAACTTGTAGTGGAGTCGCAGTCGATGCTGAGAATCTGAAAAAATCTCTCCCGTAGACGGTCGGGGAGATGGGAGTCAGCAAACAGAGCAAAAAAGTTGATCGCGTTTAACATGGCAAACGCCAGCTTCGATGTCCGTCCCTGCTGAATCCAAGTTGACACACAGCCTCCGCGTGGCCTCCCCTGGATAGCTATACTGGCACCCGCCAGGTAGTGAACCAATGTGTGCAGCGACCCGACCCCCTGTTCCTGGGGCAAGAGGAACCTGGCCCTCCAGGTTGGGGGTTAAATCCCTATCGCGTAAAACAAAAATTTGTTCAGAAACAACCAATAGCCTCGGATACGGACGGATTACATGTTAACGCCGCCCGCAAACGTCAAAAAGGAAACGAATTTCGGACCTATATCTGGAATGTTAGGTCCCTCAACAGACCAGGTGCAGCCGGACAACTGGTCAACTGTTTGGACTCCTATAACGCAGACACTACCGCGCTCCAAGAAGTGCGATGGAATGGGACAAGCAAAGAGCAGATGAAAAAACTGTGTAATCGGCTACGGAAACAATGCTTATTCGGAAGCGGATTTGTTATTCGAGGCAGACTCAGCTTCCAACATGTAAGCGAACGCCTCATAACTATCCGCATTAAGACCAATCTCGGCAATATAAGCTTAATATGTGTCCATGCCCCCACAGATGAGAAATATGACCGACATAAAAACGACTCCTATGATCTCAAGGCTATAAAGCCGGAGCAGAAGCCTGCAGGGATGAGCACAGACAAACTAGTAGTGGAGTAACAGTCGATGCCGAGATTGTGGAAAGACCACTTCTGCAGACTGTATTATGGCGATGATAGTCAAAATGCCGTCATCCGGCAGAACAAACCACCATTCACAATGGACGAAGACTAAAGAGAATCCCGTCCACCCGACCTAGACGATGTTAAGATGGCGATATCGTCTTATAAAGCTACTGGAGCAGACGGACTTCCCGCTGAACTATTTAAAGCAGCTGGCGATGAGCTGGCCAGGAACATGACCAACTCCTCTGCAAGATATGGTCGGAAAAATGCATGCCCGACGAATAGAATCTCAGAATCGTTTGCCCGGTCCTTAAGAAAGGACGCCCCTATGACTGCGCCAATTACAGAGGGATAAGTCTCCTGAACATTGCGTACAAGACCGTCTCTGCCGTACTGTGTAAGCGTCTGAAACCGTTCATGGACAGTCTGATAGCTTCCTACCAGTGTGGTTTCAGACCGGAAAAATCCACGATAGACCAGATATTTGCACTACGGCATATCTTGGAGAAGATTCATGAACTCCAGGTCAACACGCACTTTTGTCGACTTTAATTCCGCATATGACAGTGTTTATAGAGACGAGCTATACAAAGCCATGTCATGTTTAACATTCCTGCCAAACTCGTCAGACTGTGCAGAATGACAATCATTGAAGCAGAAGCGGCTAAAGTGGGTCTAAGGGTAGATGGGGACCAGACCAAATATAGGCTGCCATCAAGGAAAGACTCGCAACATCGACGTCTTGGTCGGAACGTCGCCTTCGGCAGCTATATTTTTGATATAGTCAAGGTCTACCCTGGCTCGATAGTGACAAGCAGCAACGACACCAGCGTTGAGATTAAACGCAGAATAACTCTTGCCAACCTCTACTTTTTTGGGCTCAAGAGGTATCCCTCTACAAAGCCTTAATCATCCCGATCTTCCTCTATGGCGCTGAGGCTTGGACATTATCAAAAGCGGTTGAAGAGACTCTTGGATGTTTTGAGACGAAAACTCTGCGTGCAATTCCTGGTGGTGCTTTGACAACGTCTCCATTGCTGCTCATGCTGTTTGCATCGGCTCTTGAGAGAGCTTGGTGGAACACACGATCGACCAAAGTTCTGGTGGTCTCCTGCGATTGCAGCTTCCCGACCTCAAATTTTGCAGGTCCTTCTCGACTTCGCAGTGCTCGCGATTTCCGCATACGTACTTTGGTCGCAACAAGGTATTGATCCGAGTCAATATTGGCTCCTCGGTAGGTTCGGACATCTAAGACGCTGGAGGAGTGTCTGGTGTGGGTTGCATTATGATCGATTTCTTTAACAGATAATTGATCAGGAAACCACCAGGTCTCCTTATGGATATTGAGCTGTTGGAATTGTGTGAAGAAATTATTTGCAGAAAAACCTACGATATCGTACTTGTAGATTCCAACCATAAGACTTCGATTTTAGTCGCGGCTCGGTTGTCCAGCGTTCAATAATCTTAAAACTGGGAATCAGACATGGTCTTGTCTCCTGATTTCGTCGTTTATCCACCAGCAAGTAACACAAACAAATATTTCGATTTCCGCCAGGGATATGTCTCTTCTAGTTTCCCGACTTCGAGTACTTGATTATTCTTTATGTCCTCGAAAGAAAAAATAAAAAGAAAAACTTCTCCCATCCGACGATACAAAACAACAGCAATGCTAGCAACAAATCGAGGACAATTGAATCCTCAGCATGCGAGCAAGGACATAAAACAGTACCACACTTTTGGCACACCATGACATTGCGTGTATCAGTCCAGATTTACTGTCTAATTCGCAAGCTTTTACGACAACGTTGTCGTTGTCATCCTTGTTTTTCGTGAGCTTGATTCCTGCCGCCACTTCCACATTGTATCCTGTGGAGTGTTGATGTTGCTGTTTTACTTCCTTGCATGAGCACAAGACAACATCGTCGAGAGCCATTAAATCCAGTATTCATGGCACAGCGTGCGATCCTTAAATTACAATATTCCGCCGTTCGAATGAAGCGCGACTAGGTGGAATGGTAGCTGGCACGGTGCGTTGTATCAATAGACCTTAAATTACTTTCGAAGATTGCGGCCATAATTTATGACCATCAAGGTAATGACTGGTATCAACTGACTCACAATGACTTTGTCCAGTCCTTACGATGTCCATGTGATTGTCCAACTGCCCAATGGGCATGGATATGGACTGCATGCTTTCTTCCTATGTCTATTGTAGCGCAATAATGAACTTAGTGAACTTAGAGAATATTAAGTGCTACGAGCAATTTGCTTGTGTGCGTTTGTGACAAGGATTAAATGCGAGAGTCAAGGAGATGGGCGCGTGTAAGTATCTCTATTCTGGGTGGATATGTTGATAAATGTAAGCTGCTTATGGAGGGATATTGATTAGAGGATTGAATGAGGGATTTCGGTGTTAATACCATTATTAATGGGCATTTCTTCTAAGCCTATCAAAGCCAAGTAATGCTGTTTCTATTGTCCATGAGTGTACGTTCCGTGTCACTCAATCAATTAGAGCCCAATTTGATGATGTATGTACAGGGTGGGCCAAATACAATTTTCTAAGGTCTTGCTGACTGTTTCGGGCGGTAGCTCACGGATAGCTTGTATGATATTGGCCTTAAGTACTTGAATCATTTCCGGATTGTTAGCATAACATCGGTCCTTCACGGTTCTCCACAAACAAAAGTCAAAAGCGGTCAAATCGCAGTTCCGAGGCGGCCAATTGACATCGCCAAGACGGCTGATGACACGATTTGGGAATTTGGTGTGCAAAAAATCGATTGTGGCATGTGCTGTCTGGCACGGCGCACGATCCTGCATAAACCAGAGGTCGTCCAAATCCATGTCTTCAATTTCAGTAAAAAAAAAGTCGGTTAACATGGCTCCCACCGTTGACCGAAACGTTGTTCCCAGCCTCATTTTTGAAGAAAAATGGTCCAATGATGCCACCACTCCACAATCCGCACCAAACTGTCATTCTTTGTGGATGCATTGGTTTCTCGACAATAACGTGCGGGTTTTCCGAGCTCCAGTTGCGGCATAACGATCCATATCAAGGCAAAATTTTTAACATCAGCATGATCTGCGTCCATGCCCCCACGGAGGACAACGATGAGCCCACCAAAGATGAGTTTTACGATCTCCTAGATAGAACGTATGCCCAATGTCCCAGCTATGACATAAAAATTGTACTAGGAGACTTCAATGCTAAGCTGGGTAAGGAATGCATCTTTGAACGAGTTATCGGCAAACGCAGCCTACCCAACACCAGTACGCGCTTCTTGCACCTCGATATATATAAAAACCAGATTGATCACGTCGCGATCGACGTCAGACACTCTTTCACTATTCTTGATGTCCGAACATTCCGAGGAGCTAACATCGACTCAGACCACTATCTTGTAGTAACCAAGGTGCGCATACGGAGTTGAGTAAGAATACAAAGTTATGACGTCGGAAAGTTACTATCGCCACTATCGTGCTTTTACCGATCGCGTCTACCCTAAACTCTCCAATACAACTCAACCCTCCACGCAGTCAATAGAATGAAAGTGGAACTTTTGCAAACCAGCTCTGAAAAGCACTGTATCTGAAGTGTTGGGCTCCAAGGCTCCATCACGAATAAACACCTGGATCGATGACGAGTGCAGGAGGATTCACACAGCGAAAAAGGATGCAAGCCTGGCTGCATAGAAGAAGAAGAGCAGCTCGTGAGCTAGACGAGTTAAAAAGAGGAGCATAAGCTTCTCAGGAGAAAGAAGAAAGAGCACGAGAAGCTCGTGATTGAGGATTTGGAGAGGTGTTACTGCAGACGTGACGTTCGAAAGTTTTATCAACAGATAAAGCGAACATGCCAAGGTTATGAAGTCAGAACGAAAGCCTGCAGGGATGAGAATGGACACCTAGTAGTAGAATCGTAGTCGATGCTGAGAATATGGAAAAAACACTTCTGCAGACTGTATAACGGCGATGTTAGTCAATATATCGCTGTCAGGCAAAATGATCCATTTCTTAACGGCGAAAACCGCAGAGAATTCCGTCCCCCTGACCTCGACGAAGTTAAGATTGCCATATCGAAACTCAAGTCGAATAAAGCTGCTGGCGCGGGCGGACTGTCTACTGAGCACTTCAGGGATGATGGGGATGACCTAGTTAGGAGGGAAGCCTGCTCGAGGAATGGAGTCTCAGCATCGTATGCCCGATCCTCAAGAAAGGAGACCCCTCTGACTGCGCGAACTACAGAGGAATAAGTCTTCTTAACATCGCCTACAAAACAAAATCTTCTCTGCCGTTCTGTGGGAACGCCTGAAGCCTATTGTAAATAACCTTATAGTGCAGATTCAGGCCAGGGAAGTCCACCATCAAATTTCAAGTCAACACTCACCACCTATTTGTCGACTTCAAAGCCGCATACGACAGCGTAATTAGAGACGAGCTATACAACGCTATATCTACTTTTGGCATCCTTGCTAAACTCGTCGGAGTATGCAGGATGACTTTAGAGAATGCTCACTGCTCCATCCGAATCGGTGAAGATGTTTTGATGTCAAAAAAGGATTTAGGCAGGGCGATGGGTTGTCGTGTGATTTCTTCAACATCGCATTAGAAATGATTATGAGAAAATCACTGGCCAACGCAAGAGGCACGCTTTATTCCAAATCCTCACATACCTCGCATACGTGGATGACATTGATATAATCGGACGAACACAACGAGCTGTTAGTTAGGCGTTTACGAGTATTGAGGCGGAGGCGGCGAAAATGGAGGACGCTCACCACCGACGTCTTGGCCAGAACGTTTCTATTGATAGATATAAGTTTCGAGGTAGTTAAGGACTTCATCTACCTTGGCTCCTGGACCTGGAACCACTACATCGGTTCCGAAATCAAACGCAGAATCACTCTGTTTCTTTGGGCTCAGGGAGCAATTAAATAATAGAGCCCTCATCCGATTGACAAAGTTGACTCTATACAAGACCCTTATAATCCCGGTCCTGTCGTAAAGCGCAGAGGCATGAACACTATCAAAAGCAGATGAGGAGGCCCTGGGTCGGTTCGAGAGAAAGATTTTGCGCGTGATTTTCGGGTCTCTAAACGCTGGCGGGGGATGGTGGAAAAGATTCAACCACGAGCTTTACGGGCTGTACAGCGACATGAGTCTAGTCAGGCGCCTACGGATTCAACGTCTGAGATGACTAGGCCATGTAGCGCGAAAGGACGGCACAGCTCCAGAGCCGGGGAGTCTTTGAACCTAACCCCGAGGGACGAAGAACCAGGAGACGGTCGCACTTAAAATGGCACACAGGTGGGGAAGGGACCTCAGCCAACTGGGTGCGTGGCAATGGAAAAGGCTAGCAAAATATCGTGCTAGTTGGAGGGGCATGTTGGTTGAGGCCAAGGTTCACCCCGAACTGTAGCACTCGTTAAGAAGAAGAAGAAGATGCGGCAATTTTGTTTCTGAACGTAGTCGCCGAGATAAAAATGCGCCTCGTCAGAAAAGATGATTTTTTGCCCAAAATCGTTGTCCAATTCAAGCTGCTCTAAGGCCCAAACTGCGAAGCAATAATGAAGCGGATGGTCGCGCGCCTTCAATTGCTGAGTCAATTGGATCTTGTAACCGAATAATCCGAGATTTTTGTGGAGAATTCTCCTCAGGCTAGTGCGGGAAATGTTGACCTGCTGAGATCGATGGCGAGTTGATGTTCGTGAATTGAGTCTCACACTCTCGGCCACAACGGCCACATTCTCATCTGTGCGCATCGTACGATGACGAGGACCATGAGTGTTGTCCACTAGCATACCAGTCGCACGAACTTTTCGCACAAACTTGTGTACAGCAGTCGCGGTGGGTGTTTCTTTTCAGCCAGAACTCCTTTTCAAAAAACGCACTATTTGGGCTACAACATCGCTCACTTTGGAAATCAGTTTTCAATATTTCCCAACGGTGTTCAAGCGTAAAGCGACTCATTTCGTTCCGCGGAGGTATGATACTGACTTTCTGTCAAGATTTCGAGCGGGAAACAGCTGTTAGTGTCAAAATAACCTATGTTTTGAAAAAAACCAATAGATGGCCCACCCTATACTTCTTGTTGACTAAATGAAGTGACTTTTTTGCATTGTTTTTTTCAGAGTCAGGACATAGTGATTCGTCCAGCAGAAAACAGGTTTTCGTAGACGATTATGTTCACAAAAACTAAATCGTCCGTGCCAAGTAAGGATCACACCCCAGAAGTTGTCGTAATTGAATCCGTGGATTGATGTTGCACTGTAGTCTCCGTTGTTATCATGTATATTCTGCTCTGTATTGTTGCATGATTAAAGATTGATTGGAAGGCCGCCGTAAATCCAACTATGTTGTGTACCTCTACCGAAATCCACCCAGTTGCCAGACGGCTTACGAACAAATCAAGAATTTATTAGACACCCTAAAGCCCACCTTATATTTCCGTCTCCATAAATAACTAATAAACACTTTGCAAATCCCAAATTGTATATTCCCAATGCACCTTCGGCCCTAAATCAAAGCTGACCTTTAACCAATGGAAAACAGGAAACATCACACATTTCATTCCGCCAAAGTCAAATTCCACAACCACACCCGTCGGTTATGCAGAGTAGCACAGAGTAGCACGCCCAATATTCGTGTTCCACGTATTCCACGTTACAAACTCGTTGTTTCAGCAATTTGTAAGTCCTTGCAACTTGCCCACAACGACCTCCGGGCTATGATTTATCATCTGTCTACAGCGAGGTACCCAATAACACATTTTTTCATCCTTTTGACTATATCCTTTTCGGTTCGGTCCAGTTGTCTGTTCTCTCTCCTTTTTTTTTTTAATAGATTAACCTTTTACGGTCGGGAATTATCTCCATTATGTTCAACATATAAGCACACATTGAAGGTGTCGTCAAGCACACAAAAGGATATTCGATAGGAAAAAAAAATCGATTTGCATTTAGCACATCCTACTATCGACACAACCACTGCCGGCCCGTATTCAAGACGATATTTATAGCCACAGAAAAGCAAAAAACAAAAAAAAGGACGAAGAAGAAAATTTTGAAGGACCAAAAGCGAGCGGGAACTTTCGAAGGACATGGAAAGTCAATTTGAGCGGAATATTGTTAGTCAATTGGTTTTTGTTCTATCTTCGAACACGTTTCGTTGATTAAAGGACAATGGACCAGGCGTTCGTTATCTAGAATATTTCAGTATTCGGCGTAACTTTAAACTATTTTCCTTAATGGAGTAAGGAATTTGAAAGGAATTCGAAAACGAACGATGCTGTCATTAATCACTTGCTTTTGTTTGCTACACACGGCGTAATGCTAAAAAGTTTTTGCTTGTGAATTTGATTTATTCAGCGATAAAAAGGAATACAGCCGTCCTTATGGGATTAACCCAGATCATATGTTCTTTTTATGCTTGGGCTTAGCAAAACATTTTTTTTCGGAAAATGTCCTTTCTGGATATTGCTAATGTTTTTTGTTCGGTTTTTTTAGGACAGACCTCTTTAACTTTCTCTTTTCTTAAGAAAGAAATTAAATGTAACAACGATTCTACAGGAAATTGCGAATAATGACAATTTGTCATTCTTAATGACAAGAATTTTTCCATTTTCTGTAACTTATGTACCGTAGTCCATCAATCTTGCCATTTAGATTGGATTTACATGTCGTTGTGTCGTCAATTGATAAATGAATGATCCAATAACGATCTACACAGTTAGTAAAGGCTATTTTCCATAATTTTTTGCTTCAACTTACTTACTTACTTAGGTGACGCTACAGTTCGGGACGAACTTGTGCCTCAACCAACAAGCCTTTCCAGCTAGCAAGATCTCTTGCCAGCTGTTTCCAGTGTCGCACGCCCAGTTGGAAAAGGTGCCAACGTCGTACCCGGAAGGGCGAGTTAAAGACTCTTCAGGCCGGAGCTCTAAATGGCCTAGCCATCTAAGACGTTGGATCCGTAAACGTCGTACTAGTCCGATGTCGCTGTACAGCCCGTACAGTTCATGGTTGAATCCTCTCCTCCACTTTCCGTCAACACAAACGGGACCGAAGATTGTATGCAGAATTTTCCTCTCGAAACGACCAAGGAAATGTTCATCCGTCTGCGCCATAGAGGAGGAGACAGGATGAATAAGGTCTTATAGGTCGTCACCTTAATTTTCCTAGAGAGGGCTCTACTACTCAATTGCCCGAAGAAACAGCGTTTAGCAAGAGTTTTTCTGCGTCTAATCTCAGCACTGGTGTCGTTGCTGCTTGTTACCAGTTACACTGCTGTGGTTAGACCTATTCTAATCTATGGTTCGGTCGTCTAGTGGAGGACACTTGAGAGAAAATCTCATCTTCAAAATGTGTCAAAGGCTTAGAGGGCAGGCTGTCTGGCGGCTACAGGATCTCTGAAGTCCACACCAACGGGGGCTCTTGAAGCTTAGCTGAACCTTCCACACTTGGACATATACTGCGAGAACATCGCAGTCAGAAGTGCGTTAAGACTACAGAAATCCGGTTTCTGGACAGGAAATCTTTATGGCCACGCATCAATCTTGGTTCGATGGGCCGTCTTGAGATTCAGAACCGGCACGGACTATATCACCCGACTTCCTTCCTGCGAGAGGAAATTTTGTATTATAATTCCCCCCAAGGGCAGTAAACTGGTGATATAGTACGAACGGAAAATAAAGCGCAATCTACACTGATGAATCCAAAATGGATGTCGGCAATGGGGCCGGGATCTATTTTGAATCTCGGGACATAAATCGCTCCTATAGACTTGATGATAGCTGCAGCGATTTCCAAGCTGAAGGCTTTGCAATTAAGCAGGCGGCAGACCTGATTATTAGAGAGAATCTCTAAAGAAAAAAAGAGCGCCGTGGGGCAGTGGGTAGTGTGTTGGCCTCTGACGCCGATGACACGGGATCGAATCCCGACACAGCCATGTCATCGAACGTGTTTTTCACGGTGCTTCGCCTCAGCGGGGTACTGACAAAACCCCCTGTAGTATAATTGTCAAGAAAAGCTTCTCGAATTTCGCCATTCGGAACCGGCAATAAAATGTAGGTCCCTTTCACCTACGGGAAAATAAAATCACACACAACATGTGGGATTGAGAGAAGCTCGGCTTTGGTCCTTCATGGACTGCAACGCGAACATACATACATCTCTCAAGAAAAGGACCAACATCTATGTTGACAGGCAGGTAGCCATTAAGGCTCTGCAGGCAGCATGGATAAGATCCAAACTCGTCAAACTCTGCCAAGAAAGAGGCTAGAAGAGATATCGGATGTAAATAAGGTGACCCTCTGCTGGGTGCCACTGAACTGAAGCTAAAACGCCACTCAATACGCTGTACAGAGAGATAGAGACGGATTTATTACTGAAGGCTAATAAGCGATGGTATCAATTATTTACATACGTATACGCGCAACGGCAAGATCAACTTGGCCCGTCTATGATAAGAAAAGTCTGCTAAAGTTCAGTCGTGGAAATATTCGACTGGCAGTCGGTGCCCTCACCGGGCACTGCATGTTATCCTACGATGCAGCCAGACTAGGCCAGCCCCACGATGACTTCTGCAGAAGCTGTAAAGACGAAGAGGAAATTGGTCAACGGCTGTGTGAATGCCCAGCACTAGCGCAAAAAAGGAACATATTCCTTGGAAATCACTTCCTTTCGGGACTAGAGGAGGTAAGTACGATTGGACTGAACGGAATACTAGTTTTCTTATCCTCGTCTAGGGAGTTCAGTTCAATGGAAAGTGTTTAAGTTTTTACGGGCTAAAAGCTAACTGGGCACAATGGATTCCTCGCAATCTAAGCGAACCTTGACCCTTTCGTCAGCAGTGAGCCAAGGCAGGCGAAATCCTTGACTACATCAAAGTTATAAAGTGTTGACTCCAATAGTGATTTTCTTGCCAAGACGTCGGTGTTGCGCGTCTTTCTTTAACGACAGCATATATTTCGTCTTGTCCCCATTAACCCTTGGACCCACTTTAGCCGCTTCTGCTTCAATGATTGTGAACGCCTCATTGACGTACCGTTTTGTCCGTCTGATAACGTCAGTGTCATCTGCGTAGGCCACCAATTGTGTAGACTTGAAGTAGATTGTACCTTTTGTATTGGCCGCAAAGTCCCGTACAATATTTTCAAGTATGATGTTCAAAAAAAAATCACATGACAGTGCGTCACCCTGTCAAAACCTTTTTTAACATCGAATATCTCGATTAGTTCACCTCCGACCTTAATGGAGCAGCGGGAATTCTCCATAGTCATTCTGCACAGTCTGACGAGTTTGGCAGGAATGTTAAAACATGACATGGCTCTGTATAGCTCGTCTCTATAAACACTGTCATATACGGAATTAAAGTCGACAAAAAGATGGTGCGTGTTGACCTGGAGTTCATGGGTCTTTTCCAAGATATGCCATAGTGTAAATATCTGGTCTATCGTGGATTTTCCCGGTCTGAAACCACACTGGTAGGAAGCTATCAGATTGTCCACGAACGGTTTCAGGCGCTTACACAGTACGGGAGAGAGGGTCTCGTACGCAATGTTCAGGAGACCTATCCCTTTGTAATTGACACAGTGATAGGGGTGTCCTTTCTTAAGGACCGGGCAAACGATTCTGAGATTCCATTCGTCGGGCATGCATTCTTCCGACCATATCTTGCAGAGGAGTTGGTCATGTTCCTGATCAACTTACCGCCAGCTACTTTAAATAGATGAGCGGAAAGTCAGCTTTATAAGACGATATTGCTATCTTAACATCGTCTAGGTCGGGTGGACGGGATTCTCTTTCGTCTTCGTCCATTGTGAATGGTTTGTTCTATCTGAGGGCGGCATTTTGACTATCATCGCCGTTATACAGTCTGAAGAAGTGGTCCTTCCGCAATTATTAGTTGTCCGTGCTCATCCCTGCAGGCTTCTGCTCTGACTTTATAGCCTTGGCATGTTCGTTTTACTTTTTGGTAAAACTTTCGAACGTCGTTCCTGCAATAACATCACTCCATTTCCTCGATCTCGCGCTTCTCGTGCTCCTTCTTTTTTCTTTTCAGAAGCGCATACTCCTCTCTCCTTTTCTGTTCATATAGCTCGCAGGCAGCTCTCGTCCGTCGATGCAGTGTAGCCATGCATGCATTCTGTTTCTCTACATGGGCCTGTCTGTATTCGTCATCAAACCAGGGGTTTTTCGAAGGTGGTAGCTTGAAACCGAGTTCATCTGAGGCGGCCTCTCTGATTGCCTTTTGACAACGACTCCATTGCTGTTCTATGGTTTGTGCAGAATGCATCGAGACTTGAAAGAGCTTGAAGGAGACTTGATCGGCGAAGGTACTGGCAATCTCCTGCGATTGCAGCTTTCCGACGTTGAATTTTGGTGTTCTTACTCGACTCCGTTGATTCCGAGAATCAATCGTAGACAAATTGTGAAAATAGGAGCTAATCTATCTTGGGATCTTTTTAAATTTCTCGGGGGTGCCTCAAGGTAGTCACCTTGGCCCTCTTCTGTTCCTTCTATTCATTAATGATCTGCCTTCTAACGTCTCTCACTCTAACTGCCTTTTATATGTTGACGATCTTTAAATGTATAAATCAATACGCCCATTGGCTGATGCAAAGCAGTTAAGAGTGATATCGCATCAGTACAATATTGGTGTGATTTGAATGGATTACAATTCAACATTAGTAAGTGCTCGGTTATGACATTCTCTAGAATTATGTCTCCTATAATGTATGAGTATAGGATTGGTGATTTAGTCCTAACAAGAGTCTCTTCACGTAAAGATCTAGGCGTTATATTCAATATTCAGCTAACCTATATATATATTATATCAAAGGCCAACTCCATGAGGTTTCTTGTTTCGAGACTCGAATGATTTTCAAGATCCTTACACTTTAAAAGCCTTATACATTGCTTTAATTCGCTCTATACTAGAATACTGCTTTATTGTATGGAGTCCGTTTTATAAAAATAGCGCGATTCGTATGGAGAGAATACAAAAGAAGAAAAGACTCCACAGTATCGAGTAGGCTGCAACAAGGTAATGATCCGAGTCCAAAACTTCGGACATCTAAGATGCTGGAGGAGTGTCTGGCATCGATCGCAGTATGATATGCTTCAACTGAAGAACTCTTTGTTTTGCTCACCGGGTTTATGGTCTATACGGCTCTACCGGTATATACATATGATGATCCAATTCGTAGAAGACTAATAGCAAAACTAATCATCAATTCTAATCAACAGTTCCCTCCAGACCCCGGACAATCCAATAAGTATAACCATAAAGCACTCCTTATGACCGAATAGTTCTTGAAATTAACTGAAAGATGCAATACCATAAATCCGACGACTGTTCTTCTCATATTCTCAATGGCCATTCCAATTTTCACCATCTTCTTTGCTTCACCCATTCTCAACCGCTCCACATGCACTCTCCTATTTGCCACAAAGCCCAGGGGATTAAGTTTTAAACTACTTTTTTCCACTTCAAACACCATATGCTCCAGTCCACAACCATACTCGGTCCATGCTCCATAAACTCGTATTTATGTTAACCCATTTGGTTGCTGGGAAATTGCACTTTACGTTTAGTGCAAGAGTCCTTGCCGCTTAGCGTCATATATTTTTATGAAATATCCTTTATGGTCACAACCAGGATTGCAACGTTTGACGACCGAATAAACATAGCTCTCGCACAATATAAATTAAAATTCCTCATTTGCTAATTAGAAAAAAAAGAACGATCAAGAGGGGGAACCAGAAGGACCAAGAAAATAGAAAAAGGACATAGAAATGAAAAGAGAAAAATTAAATCATAAATCTTGACAAAAGTGTCGCCGGCACTCTCCTGGTATTTTACATGCCAATGGAACTTAATTAACTTGTCTGCAACACCAACCGACAACGTCCTCGTCCTGACAAGGAGGACATACCGAAAATAGTTGTGAAGTGTGTCAACGGAACCGGGTATATACACTCCTGAAAATCTGCGTTTTACTCGTTTTGCCAATTTATGAGACTTTGGAATTCAAATAGTCGTACACGGGAGTGGAGATTTGCACGGTGACATGTGTGCAGTCAGTTAAATGGGATCATAGTAATTGGCACCATCTATCCTTTCAAGTGGAATCAAATGTGGGCTGCTTCTATTGTGAAAGGAGCTACATACCTTGGGGATATAGATGTCACACATTACTATCCGTTTTTCGTCTTATATTGGATTGTAACTTGCAGATCTGAAGGACTGTAGAAAGGACAGAGTACTCAGAGGACATGAGTAGGAACCGGCGCGAAGAAAGTTGCAATATTCAAAAGTAGAAAAAGTGCATTGGAAAGGAAGTGACTCAAAGTTCGTGCATGACGTTTACCATCAACAATGTGAAGGAGCAGTCTATGAATGGTTGACAAACAGCAGCTGTCTCTCCTGAATCTCCCAGTACCAATGCGTTTCACTGCACTCGAAAGAGTAATAAAAATTCAAAATGACTTTTCAGGAGTCCTCATGACAACAAGGTTGAAAAGTTCAGTTTAACTTTGACATCAGCTGGCACGGAAAAAAAGTTAGTTCAATTCCGATGCAAGGTATGATCACTTTTCAATTCTTCAATGAATCAGGCGGAAGAGAAATGAATGATTTTACGATAAGGTCCTCTCCAGACTTGTTATTTATTTACAAAATCATTGAGGACATTGAGTATCGATTACGATACCTCTGTATCACATCCGTAAAACGTCATCGAACCGACCTATCAAAACCATAACCCATACTCACCAAAGGTGTCCAACAGAAAGGCAGTAAAGAAAAATCATCAGTACAAGCGTCATTCAAAAATTGCACCTGATGTCAGAAAGTCCTTATCGGTTTCCTGAAACGGCAAGTTTATAAGACCTTTCAACGAAACTGCGCCCTGATGGCACTGATGGCAAAGCTACATATCCCGGTAGAAAATCCGACTCGCTTTGAAGCAAAATAGAATAAACTCATGACAGCACTACTCAATGCGACACCAGGGAATCAGTCTTCAATTAGCCGTCCGTTAGACGTCCAACGTTTTTTCATCTTGAACCCTTTCATGAATTGCGATTACTTCTCCTTGGCTCGGTACAGGTTAGCTTTCCCGGCATCCGCTAGATAGTGAACCAATATGTGCAGCGACCCGACCTCCTCGTTCCTGGGGAAAGAGGAACCTGGCCCTCCAGATTGGGGATTGTGCTTAATAGTAACATCCCTATCATGAGAAACATAAACTGTTGCGAAGCAACCACAATCCTCGGATACGGACGGATACAAAGCTGACGACCCCTGCAAACGACTAAATGACTTGCGAGTCTGCACTTGGAATGTGAAGTCCCTTAACAGACTGAGTGCAGGTAACCAATTGGAGCATACCTTTACCTGCTATAAAGCAGATATAACCGCACTCTAGATTAGGTTAGGTTAGTTGTGTGCCCTATTGACATGAAGTCAAGGCTCATTTAGACTACGAGGATACCATTGTGCCCATTTTAAAAAACCAACCCGAGGGGAACCTGTTAGTTGCCCGCTGAGCTGAACCACACAGATTCAATTAAGAATCTTAGCAGTTTGTTCAGCTTAATGTCTCTTACCTCCTCTAAACCCGAGAAGAAGTAGTTTCCGAGGAACGTAAATCTTTTTCGGGCCAGTTCAGGGCATTCACACAGTAGGTGACGAATGGATTCTATTTCCTCTTCGTCCCTACAGCTTCTGCAGAAATCGTTGTAGGGCTGACCAGTCTAGCTGCATGATATGACATCATGCAGTGCCCAGTGAGGGCGCTGACTACCAGTCGTATATTCCCTCTACCAAGATTTAGCAGACTTTCCGTCCTTTTTTTTGTTATAGAGAGGCCATATTAGCCTTGCCGTAGCGCATGTGTCTAATTGACACCATCGCTTGTTGGCCTTTCCTAGTAGTTCCACCCCTATTTCTCTGAATAGTGTGCTGAGTGGCGTTCTCAGTTGTGATCTGCGACATATCTGCACCTGATCCCAGTCTGGCTAGTTCGTTCGCCTTCTCATTTCCGAAAATATTCACATGCCCTGGTGCCCAGCATCTGCTGGGTTACCTCATTGACATCCGATATTTCTTCTAGTTTCTCTTTACAGAGTTTTACGAGTTTGGATCTTATCCATGTTGCAGACTGTCAACATAGATTTTGATTCTCTTACCTGAGAAATTCTCCCTAAGAATCAGATCGGCACCTTTTTTGATTGCAAAGATCTCAGCCTGGAAGACGCTATAGCGATCATCAAGTCTGTAGAAGTGACATGCTTCTTGAGGTTCGAAGTAGACCCCGGCTCCTGTACCGGTATCCGTTTTGGATCCTTCGGTATAGATTGCCAGTTCCTCTTCCGTGTTTACCATACCACTGGCCCATTTCTCCCTGCAAGGAACCGCACTCTAAGAATCGCGATGGAATGGGTCAGACAGAAAATGGATGAAAAACAGCGATATCGACTACGGGAATTGCTACAAAAAGAATGAACTGATACGGATTCGTTATTCGAGGCAGACGCTCCGGATGAAAGCGAACGCTTCAAAACAATCCGCATCAAAGCTAATTTCGGAAACATTGGCTTGATATTCGCTCACGCCCCAACAGAAGAAAAGACGATCGACTCAAAGACGAATTCCACGATCTCTTAGACAGAACCTATGCCCAATGTCTCAGCTTTGATACAAAAATAAGAGATTTTAATGCGAAACTGAACATATTTGAGTCGATCGCGGGGAATACACAACACCATGTCCGAAAACGGACATAGGTTACTTGACTTCCTGGCGGGGCGTAATCTCTATCTAGCTAGCACACGATTCCCGCGTCTCAACAAAGGATCACCTAATCAGTCGACCATCATTCAAATTGATCACGTTGCGATCGACGCCAGACACTTCTCCAGTATCCCAGGTGTGAGAACCTTCCGAGGAGCCAACATCGACTGGGATCACTACCTTGCTGTAGCTAAGGTACGAGTGAAGTTATCAATGATGCCAACGAAAGTTTGATGTCGGAAAGTTACAATCGCAGGATCTTTGCCAATCGATTTTCCCTCAACCTCTCGCAAATTCCAATGACACCGGCACATCGCGCCATCAGAGACGCTTCCTCTGATGTGTTTGGGTTTAAACCACCGCCAACTAGAAACCCAGTTTAATGAGCAATGCGGACAAGCCCATGTAGCAATGCAAGTCGCCTACAAAGCTATGCTACATAGACGGATAAAAGCCGTTCGTGAACATTACGAGCAGAAAAGGAGAGAGTAACACACGAGATGGAGAGATGCTACCACAGGAATGACGCTCGCAAGTTTTACGAAAAAGTACAACGAACATGCCAGGGCTTTAAAGCCAGAGCGGAAGCCAGTAGGGATGAAGACGAACAATTTTTTTTGTTTTCTTTTTAAGTTCGCGCAGGTTCAAGAGCTTATACTTTTATAATGTTTATCACACAACCTGAACGGAGTGCAGGTGGTTTGTGTTATAGATGTTCGTTCACTACTCTCCAAGGGTGGTTGTCCTAGATAAGAGGAGAGGAACCGACCGAATTTTCACGTTGGTTGTAGTTCTCAGCAACTTTTCCATGCACTTATGGTGTTATATTAGAATTGCAGAGTATGAATTTGATGTGAGCATATACTATGAGTGTTATGCCTTCATCAGTATTTTGATAACATCTCATTGACAACAGCCGTATTGCACAACTTTGGCTATGGACTGACTTTGAACTACAGACCTTCCGTTCGACGGTCGGCAATGTTTACCACTACACCACGACCACCACTAATAGTAGAGTCACAGTCCAGTCACATGTAAGGAACGCTTCTGTAGACTGTTTGACGACAGAATGATCCATTCGCAATAGATGAAGATGCAAGAGAATTCCGTCCACCCGACTTAGACGAAATATAGCTAGTAATTTCGAAGCTTGAAACTAATTAAGCGGCGGGTGCGGACGGTCTGTCTGCCGACCTATTCAAAAGTGACCCCTATTACTGCGCCAACTACCGGGGAATAAGTCTCCTTAACATCACATATAAGATCTTCTCTGCCGTATTGTGTGAACGCCTGAAACCCTGATCTGGTTCTTATAAATGTGGCTTTCACCTTTTCGTCGAGTTCAAAGCCGCGTATGACAGTGTACATAGACACGAGTTATACAGTGCAATGTCTAGTTTTTTACATCCCTGTCAAACTCGTCACATTGTGCAGGATGAAAATGACGAGCTCTGACTGGAATTAACCGAAACATTTGGTGTTAAAAAAGGATTTAGACAAGGTGACGCGCTCTTTTGTAACTTTTTCAAAATCGTGCTCTAAAAGATCATACGAAACTCACTGGCCAATACAAGAGGTACGATCTATTTCAAGTCTGCGCAATTGCTAGCATACGCGGATGACATAGTCGTCATTGGAAGAACGTAGCGAGTCAACTATGAAACGTTTGAAAGCATTGAAGCAAAAGCGGCTAGAATGGGTATTTCGGTTAACGAGGATACAACACCGACGTCTCGGGCAGAACGTCACAATTGGCAGCTACAAATTCGAAGTGGTCAAGGACTTCGTCAACCTTGGCTCACTAGTGACCAGCGACAACACCACCGCTGAGATCAAATGCAGAATTACTCTTACCAACTGCTGCTTCTTTGAGCTCAAGAGGCAATTGAGAAGGGACCTTAACCAACTGGTAGTGCATCGCTGGAAACAGCTGGCAAAAGGCTGAAAAAGTTTGTTGGTTGAGGCCCAGGTTCCCGCCGAACTGTAGCGCCCCTTAAGTAAGTTTCTCTCTTTGATCCGTCTGGGTTGGGCAGAACTACTGCTTGAAACCCTCACATTAATAAATCAATCTATAAAGCTTGACATAGTTGACGTAACCAATTAAAGGTTAGCGAAGTCATGGTCGAAACTTAGGCCGAAAAAGATAGCGCAAACATAGCGTATAGTAGCTCCATATGACTTGTTCGTTAAAAAGCATTTCAAAATTTGGTGGACAGTCAGAAATGCTCGGAATGCCTACAACTTTGACAGGAGCTGCATCGATGAAGAAAACGTTTTAGAGGCTTTTTCGAGAGTAGAAAAAGGGAAATGTAAAAGACCTTTCTGGTCCATAATCTGCCTGGAATGCTTACAATTTTTTTTTTTTCGATCTACTGTAGTTAGCAACAAACAATTCTCGACATACGTGTGCTATAAGGTGCAGTCTTTTGGCAATCGAACACAACCCAATCAAACAGGGTGTTGAATATTGTATGAAAACAGAATTTAAAAATCAAAGTTTGAACAGAAACGTTTATGAAAGTACTCCATGAAGCAAATGAAGCGCACGTTTTCAAATTTCTTGCCTTCGAGCTGTAATAGGGTGTTCAACTTCGTATGAAAAAGTTGACAACTTTTGGTTTTTACACCACGATAATGCTCGTCTCACACTGCATTGATTCTTCGTAACTATTTCGGCAAAAACTCGATCCATATCGTTCCACAACCACCGTATTGACCGGATTTGGCACCGTTCTCAAGGCACAGTTTCTGACTTGTCCTATTGCACACACAAACCTAAATTCCAAACAACACCCAAAGGACAGAAAACCTCCTTGGTTGTACGTTGTTTTTTTTTTTAAATTCAATTCCGTCACCCCCAATTGCCAGATAAACGACCCTTTTCTAACGCTCACCATTAGGACAATAAATCCTCCACTAATCAACCACTAAAATCGCAAAGTTGCTGATTAAAAACTGTCCGACTAAACAAAAATGTATTCATGGCGCTAGGGGTATTCTGTTTTCAAAAAAAAAATAAAAAAAATCAATTGAAAAACGAAGAGGAAAATCAACAACACCACCTACCACCCCCCACCCCAATTGTGTTCATAACGTCAGAGATGTATCTGACATGAGAAGAAAGAAACAAAAAAACAACCTCAGACGAGAACACTTGGTTTCCTCCGTATTCTTTCCTTTAATGTTTCATTCTAAGCATTTTCTGTAATGGGGTCAGTCTCTGATGGTTGTACGAATCGATAGTTTGCGAAGCACATCATTATTTTAATGAACAACAGGGGACTTGCCGAACCCACCCCGACCATCATTTGTACGACAATAGTATCTATGATATCTAACCCTTATCTAACCGTACGTTTTTCGTTTTTGTTTTCACTTTTCGTTGACAGCTAAGGCCGCAACGAAAATCCAAGCCGCATTCCGAGGTCACAAGGTACGAGCCAACATGAAGAAATCGACCGATACACCAGCACCAAATGCCAATAAGAATCAGGCAACCATGCCTACGGATGACAAGTCCAAGGCAGCACCAGCCGAAGCGGCGGGGGATACCGATCCGACCAAAGAGGAGCTCGAGGCGGAGTTCAATCCCAACGACAAAGGTATGTATGTATGTCCCAGTCCCATTCGAAGTCATTGGTGTGGAATTAAAGTTAGGTTAACTTGCTCCCACATCACCCATTCCTTTGTATGTCATCTGCTCTATTTTTGGATTTTCCCAACGAGTATGCGACCCAATGTCAACACGCTCCATTTGGTGGTTCTCTATGTTGACACACAAGCTACTGACATGCAGACTATGCTCGTCCTCGTGTATCGTTAAGCATAAAACATCATGGCACAGCAAACGGGACACAGTGACACAATATGTAGCGCAGGAACCTAGTCAAAGACTTTCCTATTTGCGAAACTGTCAAGCGTGCTCTTTGTCCTACTCCACACGGGTTAGCTCACCTCCATACGCACTATTTCCATTCAGTGAATTATTTATCTATGTACATCTTCGTCATGTGCCAGAATGTCAGTACACACCGGTGAACAAGATGGTCACCTCAAGACACCCAGCCACGCGCACTGAACGGAGACAGAAACTGATTCCAAAACGCTAACTGTCACACCCAAGAGTGTCACATCAAGTAGGTAGGAAGCTCTGCCAGCAGATGTGCCAGTAATCCACTGGCGAATACTTGAATACTTGAGTAAATATTTTATTTACATTTTTGCAATAAAGCTACGAAGCAAGGAAGAGCGTGCCACAGAACCAGAGAGGAATGCTCTGTGGAGTAAATAAATGCCACGTCCTAGACGGTATGTTTCTTCGAGTGTTTGGAATTTGCATGTCGATTAAAAGGTGAGTGGTTAACAACGGTGTTGACAAGGCCATAAAAAGAAACGAGGCCAAAAGGGCCATTAGGAATGTCGTAAATAGGCGCGATGTTTGCTGGTGAATGATGTCTTGTAACGGGGACGGAAGTGAAAACTGACTTGAACTTTCCTGAATAGTTTCTTTAAGCATACGTTTCCTAAAAACTCGTACGTAATTATCCTGTTGGATGCGAAAAATCGGCTACGACACTGTTATCCTTGGTAGAAGAAAGTAAAAGTGTCATTTGACAGTTTCAGCGAATTTTAGTGAACGTAGCCCACGTCTTACTACTGATTATGGGCCGTGAAGTTTTTTTAACGAAACTTGATGTACCACAAGAAGGTATGCTGAGACCCTTAATTGTTGCTTTAAGAAAAAAGAAGAAATGTGCTTCTCGGAACGACCGAGAGCTCATTCTCTCTTTGACACAGTCCGTGCTTCTACACCATAGAGAAGTACCGGGCGGACAAGGATCTAGGACAAATGCTTCCTGAGGCCAAGAAAACAACGATTGGCAAGAGTAATTCTGCGTTTGATTTATGCACTGGTATCGTTGGTATACATTACTGCAGAGTCAGATATATAAAATCCTTGGCCACGTCGATGTTACATGTGTCTGTCTTTAGCTCCGATCGAACTGCTAATGGTGTAGGTCCTTTTTTGATGCCAGCACAATATACTTCGTTTCGCCCTCATTTGTCGTGTTATTTTGACGGCTTCGCGCAGGTTCAAGAGTCATTATTACCCTTATTATGTTTTTGTCGCACTACCTGAGTGGTTTGGGTCGCAAATGTTCGTTCACTACTCCCCTGGGGTGGTTGTCCAGGATAAGATTGGAGAGGAACTCGACCGAATTTTCACGTTGGTTGTAGTTCTCAACAACTTTTCCATGCACTTATGGTGTTATATTAGAACTGCGCACACAGAGTATGAATTCGAAGTGAGCATATACTATTAGTGTTATGCCTCAGTATTTTGATCCCTTCCCATTCACAACAGCTGTGTTGCACAATTTTTCCGTATAGGAATTGTATTTCTTAGCTATGGACAGACTTTCAACTACAGTCCTTCCACTCGACTGTCGATGATTTTTACCAGGGATAAAGAATGAGATACCAATCTTCTGGCTTTGACAGGCATTTTGACAACTAGCCCCTACAAACGCGTTGCGGTTTGACGGCGTCTTGACTATGTCATTCTGCCTTGTTCCGACGTCTTGACTCTTAAGTCAAAAGCGTCGTTTTTAAAGCGGCCTCTAGACGCTCAATATTATTGTGCAAAATATTGCACAATTTTATTGGCTTACTGCCCCAGACGGTTCAATATTTTTCCCAATAATTTAGTTGACCGCTCATATTTGTATTAAAAGTCAAAAGCGTTTTGATTTTCCGCAATATATCGCACAATCTTGCAATATTATCTTCAGACGAACGATAATATTGTGCAATATCAAATATTGCACAATATTATTAGGCGTCTAGGGGCCGCTTTAATTACAAAAGCAACAACCAACCCCTGCGGGGATCAACGGGCAGACGTACGAAAGTTTGGTATCTCATTCTTTATCCCTGATTTTTACTACTGCACTACGCCAGTCCGGTCAATGCTCGTAAATGCTTCTTTGCCGTCCCGCTGTGATTGGTCAAAAACGTCAATGTCATCCGCATAGACGAGCAATTTAGTTAACACGAAATGTATCGTGCCTCTTGTATTGACCAACGATTTCTGTACGATAGTGTCAAGCGCGATATTAAATAAATCACACGACAACGCGTTGCATCAGACTTTTTTTGACATGGAAGACATCTGTCAAATCACTTCGAACTCCTATGGAAAGTAGAGAGTTTTGTAACGTCATTCTGTAGAGCCTGACGAACTTGGCAGGGATGTTAAAACTTGAAATGATCATCAGCATCTCCCGTAGTGTGGTGTGGAATTCCCGGGCCTGAAACCGTACTATAATGGGCCGATACATTTATTTACGGGCGGTTTCAGACGCTCAGACAAACCGTCGGGTAAAATGTTATATGTGACATTCAGGAGACTATTCCTTATATAGTGGAGCGGACAAAGAATGCTGAGCTTCCGTTCATCATGCATGCCTTTCTCTAACTATGTTCTATAGATTAGCGGCTGCACGCTCCGTAGCAGGTAATTTTCGGTAGCCAGGAAAAGCTCAGTAAACATGGTCCATCATCAATGGATGATTTTACATGACAGCAGAATTTTGTCCATCGTCACCATTATACACACTGCTGCAATAAATTGATCGTATTCTCTGTAAGGACTGTGACTCTACTAGCAGTTCTTCTTACTATGAAACTGCCGGAATCCTTTCTGCGGAAATATCTAATTTCTCGATCGCGCGTTTCTCGCGTTCGTTCATTTTCTTCCTACACTCATCGCCTCACTAGGGGCTGCTTTGCGGTGACACTTTGGAACCTAGCACATCAGCGCTATGGATGTTTTATTGTGGCGCAGTCGATCGGCATGATCGGGAAACACTCTGCCGATCTCTTACGTTTACAGCGTTTTCATGTCAACCGTGTCCCACATATCCGTACTCCCATCTTGGCAGCAGCAAGACTCTGGACCGAGTCAACGTTTGCTCCTCAGAAATTTCGGACATCCAGAATAATGTGATCAATCTGGTTGATGGTTGATTGATTCGGTGACCGCCAGGTTAGTTTATGAATTGACATGCGGGAATCACGTTCTACAGTAAGATTACGTTCCATCGTGAAGCCAAGTACTCTGAATACATTTTCTGTTGTAGTATCGTGCAGACTATGATATCCAATGGCACACTTCCATGTCCAGCTTCGTAATAAAGTCTCCCAGTACAACTTTGGTGTCGTAGAACTACCCCTTTGCGGTGACACCCATGTCCCCCTAAGAAAGAGACTTGCAACTCCTTAAAAACCGACATCATAAGCACAAAACACTAGAAAATTGTCTTACGATGACCTAAGGGCGATTTACGGGTAATAACTCAGAAGATTAAAATCTAATACCACATTTTGCTGAATCATTTCCACATCATTAAAACAACCCCCCTTAACCTCCAGCGAAGATGTGGGTCTCTTCATGAGGTTGCAATAAACATGCCATCGCACCGCAATGACCATTGTCACTTGCCCTATTTTAGTGACAGTCTGTCTGAACATTCAATCTTGCTTCGAATAGCCTTCATTTACGCCAGTTCCGGTCGGTAAAGTACTAGCCACATCGTTTCAATTCTTACGGTTATCGATTACCGAATCAAGGCGAGTCAAATGTTCAATTTTATTTCGAGACAACCCTGTGTCGGGTTACGAATACCATGGGTGTGTTCGCAAACTACGTCAATTGACTAATTCCCACTAAACCAATGTTGCCAACCTCAAAATCGATATTTTAAACGTTTCCTGTCGAGCGCCAGCGTAGATATATAAAATGCAAAGATACAGCAATCAGCAATTAATTTAATTAACTACAAATTTCGATACGAATAGAAACTTTATCGATTAAACTAGAAAATAACATTGTGAAAAGGGGTAAAGTCTACATTCAGAATAGACTACGTACCTAACCTATGTGCCCTCGGGTAGTTTTGTGCATCGATGGAATCTAATTTTCGGTTGGCATGAGAATCGAAAATGAATGAGCAACGAGGAACGGTGGGAAGCAAAAGCCAACAAGAACAACCGAGCTGGGTGTTGTAGCAGAACACGCAAGTCAATAATCGGATTAGATTTTCGCAAGGTCTTTTTGGGCTGGACTAGAAAATTGCATTCGATAAAGGGACAAATGGAAATTGCAGGAGGACGGAGGAATGTTCTCTGATTTGTTGCCATTTAAGACGCTTAGCTTCGGGTGTCTAATGCAAAAACTAACATTCACGGCGATAATGGACGTCGTTTTATGATATTGGGAATGGGGCTTTAGTAGGGGATACTTTTTCAAAAGAAGGCTAAAAGCTTAAGGCCTTAATGTCAAAGGCACCTCATAGCTAAACTTCAATTTTAACAAAGCCTTATGTCGAGGATAGGAGCACAAGCCGGCTAGATATGATTGCTGTTGGTAAGACCTATGTAGGTTTTGATTTTAGGATCTACAACAAATCATGATAAGCTTCTGATAAAGCGACATTGATATGGAGTCGTCACAAAGTTTTTTGATCGCTGCTTGTAGGTCTGGAGTGATGCGGTAACCTAATGGGGATTTTGAGGTTAAGTTACATACAAAACGGTTCTGGAGAACATTCTGGAGTCATCTTTCCAGCTTTCTTCTCAGCATGTAGGATTCTGAGTCTTTTTTATTCTACTACAACAGAGCCTTCAAGATTTAAGTTGAGCTTGTTTTGCCTTCTACCCTCTTTGTTCTGAGCTTCGCCTACTAGGAGTTCCAATCCTGGGCTTCGTCCGTATGCATTTACTCCACTTACCCCTAAGCAGGTTTTGTACTTCAACAGCAAAAAACGTGGGCCCGATTAAGGGTTGCCACAAGTTTATCAGACAGGAATCAAAGTCAGATGTAAAGGGTTTTCAAATAAGGACTGAGTGATACGACTTCGCTGTGTGGCGCACATTCAATCAGGTTAGATTCGGGCGTTAGAGCCTAGGCTATGTTGGCTTTCAGAGCACCGGTCGCTTATGGCTTATTCGTATACCCCTGCATCTTAGGAAAACCACGCAAGAAAGAGTTGAATCGGGTCAAATTGATATCAGTGCCCAGTTCAAGCCACGTCTGCGGGTGTCCATTTAAGACATCAGCTGTACATGTTACAATTATGTGATACCATTCAATTTGGCCCAAAAATAACTCTTAACCATCGATCGGTGGCGCTCTTAAATGATGGTGACGATAATGCCAAGGTCGTTTTCAAAGGCACATATACCGGTGATGACGCCAGCCCATAACCCAGATCAAACAGTGACTTTATACAGATGAATTGCTACTTGATGGACCTTAATGGATCAGTCAGTAAACACACACCATTGTCTATGGCAATTTTTCTTCAGATCCCGTCGTAGTTGGACTTTGTAATAAACGTCTCTTGTCTACTTCATGTGGCACTCAAATATGTCATCGACCATTTCAGTGGTCAATTACTGAACCAGAGCGAGTTAGTACGTGACGCCATCCATACAGCCATATCGTCCATTTTGAGCTAAAACAAAAGTGGTCATCATCAATCGGTAGAGCTCTCCGTTGACAGCGATGACATTGACACTTAGTAGATCTCGTGCAGACTGATATGGTCCTAAACCCGAGAGTGTTGCTTCTTGACGTGCCCGTTTATCCAAAAATTGGCCTCACGCTGAAGGTGATTCTTTGTCTAAAATCGAGATTCGTCTTTGACACCTCTAGAATGCAATAAGAGAACACACATTGTTGTCTGGTCGGTTTTCATCAGCTTCTGGGTCAATTGGATTATGTACGTGTGTACTCCCTTGGGGTTTCCTGCTCACTCTCACGAACAGCGGCGAAAACTTCGCTAGATTTTGCCTTTCGTTAACATACGAATGTTGGCTGATTATTCACGGAACTTACTTACTTACTTGGATGACGCTACAGTTCGAGGTGAACCAGGGCCTCAACCAACAAGGCTCTCCAGCCGGCACAATCTTTGACCAACCGCTTCCAGTGCCACACGCCCAGTTGGTTGAGGTCCCTTTCCACCTGTGCGCGCCACCTTAGATACGGTCGTCCTCTGCTGCGTCGTCCCTCGGGGTTGAAGCCAAAGGCTCTTCGGGCCGGAGCGGTAATGTCCATTCGCTCTACATGGCCCAGCCATCTTAGACGTTGGATCCGAAGACTTCTAACTAGGCCGATATCGCTGTACAGCCCGTACAGTTCTTGGTTGAATCTCCTCCTCCATTCTCCGTTTACACAAACGGGACCAAAGATTTTCCTCTCGAAACGCCCAAGAGCCTCTTCATCCGCTTTTGATAAAGTCCAGGCCTCAGCGCCATAGAGGAGGACCAGGAGGATTAAGGTTTTGTAGAGTTGCCCCTTTAGCTCAAAGAAGCAGCGGTTGGCAAGAGATATTCTGCGTTTTATCTCAGCGCTGTTGTCATTGCTGCTTGTCAGCCAAGGTAGACGAAGTCCTTGACTACTTCAGAAATATAGCTGCCGAAGGTGACGTTCTGGCCAAGACGTCGGTGTTGCGCGTCTTTCTTTGATGACAGCATATATTTGGTTTGTCCCCATTTACCCTTAGGCTCACTTTAGCCGCTTCTGCTTCAATGCTTGCGAACGCCTCATTAACGTTTCGCTTTGTCCGTCTGCTTTGTCAGTGTCATCTGCGTAGGCAAGCAATTGTGTAGACTGGAAGTAGATCGTACCTCTTGTATTGGCCGCATGATGTATGATGTTAAAGAAATCACATGACAGAGCATCACACTGTCTAAAACCTTTTTTAACATCGAAAGTCCCGGTTAGTTCACCTCCGACCTTAATGGAGCAGCGAGAATTCTCCATAGTCATCCTGCACAGTCTGACGAGTTTGGCAGGAATGTTAAAATATGACATGGCTCTGTATAGCTCGTCTCTATAAACACTGTCATACGCGGCTTTAAAGTCGACGAAAAGATGGTGCGTGTCGACCTGGAATTCATGGGTCTTCTCCAAGATCTGCCGTAGTGTAAATCTTTGGTCTATCGTGGATTTTCCTGGCTTGAAATCACACTGGTAGGAACCTATCAGATTGTCCACGTACGGTTTGAGGCGTTTACACAGTACGGCGGAGGGGATCTTGTACGCAATGTTCAGGAAACGTATCCCTCTGTATTTGGCGCAGTCATAGGGGTGTCCTTTTTTAAGGACCGGGCAAACGATTCTGAGATTCCATTCATCGGACATGCATTTTTCCGACCATATCTTGCCGATCAGTGGGTGCATGTTCCTGACATCGGCGGCTGCTTTAAAGAGTTCAGCAGGAAGTCCGTCTGCTCCAGCAGCTTTGTAAGACTTAAGTTTCGATATCGCTATCCTAACATCGTCTAGTTCGGGTGGACGGGATTCTCATTCGTTTTCGTCCATTGTGAATGGTTTGTTCTACCTGATGGCGGCATTTTAATTATCATCGAAGTTATACAGTCTACAGAAGTGGTCTTTCCACAATCTCAGCATCGACCGTGACTCCACTATTAGTTGTCGGTGCTCATCCGTGCAGGCCTCTGCTCTGGCTTTATAGCCTTGGCATGTTCATTTCACTCGCGCTTCCCGTGCTCCTTCTTTTTTCTTCTCAGAAGCACATGCTCCTCTCTCCTTTTCTGTTCATAGAGCTCGCGGGCAGCTCTCGTTCGTCGATGCAGTGTAGCCATGTATGCATTCTGTTTCTCTACATGGGCCTATCTGCACTCATCATCAAGCCAGGGGTTTCTCGATGGTGGTGGCTCGAAACCGAGTACATCTGAGGCGGCCTCTCCGATGGCGTTTTGACAACGTCTCCATTGCTGTTCTATGGTTTGTGCAGATTGCATCGGGACTTGAGAGAGCTTGAGGGAGACTTGATCGGCGAAGGTCTTGGCGGTCTCCTGCGTTTGCAGCTTTCCGACGTTAAATTTTGGTGCTCGACCCCGTTGATTCCGAGAAATTCGCACGCGTAATGATCCGAGTCGATGTTGGTTCCTCGAAAGGCTCGGACATCTAGGATGCTGGAGGAGTGTCTGCCGTCGATGGCAATGAGATCAATTAGATTCATTGTCGATTGATCAAAAGACCGCCAAGTCCCCTTAAGGATGTAGAAGTCGATTATGTCTCGCCATAAAGTCCACTAGCCTTAGTCCGTTTTCTGACGTGGTGTTGTTTAGGCTGTGCTTTTCTATGACTCGTTCAAAGATGGCTTCCCTACCTAGCTTCGCATTGAAATCTCTTAGAACGATTTTGGTTTCAAAGCTGGAACATTGGGCATATGTTCTGCCTAGGAGATCATAGAAGTCGTCTTTATGTCGGTCATCTCTCTCCTCTGTGGGGCGTGGACACATATTAAGCTTATATTGCCGAGATTGGTCTTGATGCGAATAGTTATGAGACGTTTGTTTATATGGTGGAAGCTTAAGACTTTTTTCTGAGTCTGCCTCGAATAACAAATCCGCATCCGAATAAGCGTTGTTTATTTTCTCTCTAGCAGTTTCCGTAGTATATATCACAGTTTTTCATCTGTTTTTTGCCTGGCCCATCCCATCGCACTTCTTGGAGCGCGGTAATGTCTGTCTTATAGCAGTCCAAAGAGTTGACCAGTTATCCGGCAGTTCCAGGTGCAGATCCGGAATTCGTTTCCTTTGTGACGTTTGCGCTGGTCGTCAACATGTAATCCGTCCGTGTCCGAGGCTATTGGTTGTTTCTGAACAATTATTTATTTTACGCGATAGGGATGTAACCCCTAAGGTGCAACCCCTAACCTGGAGGGCCAGGTTCCTATTGCCCCAGGAACTGGGGGTCGGGTCGTTGAACACATTGGTTCACTACCTGGCGGTAGCCAGTATAGCTATCCAGGGGAGGCCACGCGGATGTTGTATGTCAACTTGGATTGAGCATGTTTGCCATGTTAAACGTGATCAACTTCTTTGCTCTGTTTGCATCACTGAATTAGTCGATTCAAATTTAGTCACTAAACGTTAAATACCATACTAGGAAACCATGTAATAGCCAGAATGTAGGCATCATTGTTACAGCAGAATACACAAGTTTTGTCATTTGCATGTATGTCCTACAAACTTGCCAAGGCGATTTGTCTTTAGTATCTCAACGAATAGGAAAAACACGGTCGTCTTCTACTGTCAATCTGTACCCATCTTCTCTCGAAAGCCCTTCACTTTTAAGAACAGTAGGCTGGCAGACGTTTTGTTCGATTGTTGCTCTAGGACCTTTTGAGAACGTTGCAACAAGGGCACACAGATTTGCCAGTATTATTGGGAAGAATGAGGAACAGTCACTTAAGAACCAAACTGTGTTATAAATCTACTGGTTCCATGTCACAATACTTATGGTCCAAATTTTAATCAAAAGACTTATCCTAGTAGCCAGTTTCCAGCCAATACTTCAAGCATCCATTATACCTCTCATGTTGAACCTTTCTCAGTCATCTCCTAATAGCAATTTTCGCTTCGTAGCAAAAATGCTTCTCCACTAGATAAGCTCACATAGCTTTACCAGCACAAAATGACTGTCTACTCGAAGAGAAGCACATTCATCCCCATGTATGTACATATAAACCACTTTCAGAATTCATTGCATCTTTCCACTCAAAGCATCCAGTTTACCTGCAATCCAATCCTTCACAATGAACTTGTGAAGCTGGTCCTCGAAGAGACGCATATTCAAATTAAGTCACAAGGACCTTAGCTGCTCGCATCAAGGTCGCTGTACAGCAAGCTATCCCTTTTGTGTATTGATACTCTCACAGAAATGGGTTAAGCATTTCGATGACTGCCACGATAAATCGATGGAAACGCAAGTAGCGAAATGAAAATACCAAAAAGGAATTGCGAATGAAAAACGCACTTAACCAGACAATGGAGTACTTCTCACGGGCCTTCCACTTTCATACCCTACTATTGTCTCGATGCACCGACCGTCTCATATCCTTCACATCTCCGATGGGGATCTTCAAATGTACACATTCGACGGAAATTACTTGACTACTGCACCCTCGCGCTTAGGTTGAGGTTTCTCCTTTCATCCCGTCACGTATCGCTGAACCAATTCCTCTCATCTCTAGGCGACGTTAGCTAGTTTCTTTCGTTTTTGCTATTGCTTTTCCAAAGCTCTCTGATGGCATGGTGTTGTTGATGACCGTGGGAATGGGGTTCCGACGTTACCGAGTGGTGACAGCTTGATGATGAGGTTGAGTCTTGTTCTTGACCCATATTCGCCATCAAGTACAACGTGACAAGCTAGGAGATTCACATGCTCATAAGGACTGTCGTCGTCGACTTTCGTGTGTTCTATCATTCTCTAGCGCCTAAAGGAAGTGGTGGGTAGCTGGAAAATGACACAAAAGATAGCGAACAATGACTATTTTGTTATTTTTTTACACTTCAAATGGGCGCACGTCTTTATTGTCTTGGAAGGGAATGAAATATCTTCTACAACGGTATTCAGTTGTATTCAGCTCTCGCTATTCAGCTTTAATTGTTCCACGGTCGTGCTATTTTTTATTATCCTTTTTTCGCTTTATTCTTTCCTTGCTTTTGTTTGTTTTACACCTTGCAGCAACGGTTTGATGAATTTCCTTTTTGCGGAAGTCAAATGGCTGTCGCCGGATAACGTAAACTGATAACGGTTGCTGGCAATTATGTTTAAATCAATTTCCTACGGGGTACGTTCAATGGGTAGTTGCGGTATTTTTGACAGTTCAGAAGTGTCTACCACTTCTGCACGAATGATAATGTTGATGTTTGTGGGAAAGGAATTGGGTTGGAAAATGACAATTTTTCAATTACCCCTGTCATGTTGGCTATGAGGTTTCGATAGGCACGACTTTCGTGTTTGACGTTTCTATTTGTGAGCTACAAGGCAACTGACACAATCTGAATCATAGAGTTGTTCATGTTCACTCGGTCGTGTCGAGAGGTACATATTTCGAAAGATGGATGGATATGTTTCGAGGATTTTGTATGTCGCGCTGACAGATTTCTTTGTGGTACCTGTCAACCACCTAAATGTCATTCGTCAAAGATTCTGTAGGTTCTTGTGCAGTTATCATAGACATAAGCAAGCGTGCAACGTATAATGATGACATTTGAAGGAACCGAAAACGCCACGATTTTAATCAACATCGCGTGCAATAAACCTCTTACCAAACACTTGAAGCAAATATCATGTCTTTAAGAAACGGGCAGTTGCACGCCACTTTATTACCACCATGGAGTAGATGATTCTCTCATTCTGTCACAATCACGAACTTAATTCCACTGTTCGTGACAGATATTCATCAAAAGTATATATAGACACATCAGTTGTGTCCATTCATGTGATTGATAGTAGAGTACACACGCTTCCATTAACCAATCAATCATATCGCAGTTGAAAAACTCGCAACTTCCCTGGAATGAATTCTACTTAATCCTATTCGTACGTCGGCTGCGGCTCAGTCATGCATCGCTCGCACACGAATCCGCTAATAGAGTTAGGCGAGAATCGCATTGAATTCGATTGTCATTCTCCACCTTCGCACTATGCCCGGATAGTAGCTCATTTCATCTCATCTTTCACGTCGATCCCTCATCCGTGCAACGGCACCAAATACCGTGAGATGAATTCAAAGTGCCATGACCTACGTGCCAACTGACATTTCCAGCAATCTGAATCATACACTTCCTCTTCGCCACGTGCTCTGCAGTTTTTTTCATCTTCGCGTCTTGCTTTTTCGGTTATGTCCAATTAATCCATTTGTCCTCGATCCTGCGTTCATAGGAGCAAATACTATATACATCCACGATAGTGTAATTCAGTCACGGAATTTCGGAATTTTTATCGAAAAATTCCATCGCAGTCACGAGACGCGACGATAATATTACGACTATTCGTCCTCGTCGTTTTCCTACCGTTAAGCAAGCGATAAACCAACGACAACGAATTCAAAATTAAGGTACGACGTTTAAATTTGTGAGGAAAGTGAAAGAAAATTGCAATCGGATTCCCCCTAAGGAAGAAAAAGAACCAGACGTGTGCCTCCCTGCAAGTGCATGTGGGGTTTTTGGAGGTCTTGAAAAGTTCTGTCGAGTCCTCTTGTGAACATGTAAATTTACTTTGTTAGGGTGTTGTTCTCGGGCTTTTGATATTGGTAGCAGTGTTTTTCGGGCAAGGCAGTTGTCACTTGTTGAATTTATAACTCAAGTACGACAGGCCGTAGCGCTTGAGGAGACATGGTAGGGGTGAATTGCTGCACTTTGTAGTTGTCAAGCCGTAATTGATTTTGGGGGAATGCCAGTTGTGGTGCCGGATTGATTGAGGGTTTTCAGTATGTAAAGGGCTTTGGCTGTCGATTTTAGGCAGAATGCAATCAAGTCGATAACAAGTGAGATTTTCTTAAGCGATGAATGGGTGTGAGGGCATGAAGGACATGATTTGTTAAAAATGGGTTGCGGCCAATATTGATGAACGTGATAGAGAGGCACGTGGACTTTGGTGTTTGGTCTTTTTGCATATTGCAAGGCCCCCTTTAGTGCCCTGGTCTCTTAAGCATTATCATGGTGCTAAATGCAAGAATTATTCTACCACAATGCTTCAGAAATTATGACTCATATTGAAACAAATCCTGAAGAAGACCACGAACGCCGAATAAACTGTGAGCAAAACTTTAACTTTAGATCGACTTTGACAGATTTTTCACGATTTTTATTCCTCTGGGTGGAACCATATGAATGCTAGTTGGATTGGTTAAAGTCATACTCATGGGGTGGCCGTGGTGCAGTTCACCAAAGTTCTAAGTCGTTCCATAGCCAAGAAAAACCAATTCCTTTACGGAAAAAAAAATTATGCAACGCAGCTGTTGTGAATGAGAAGTGATCAAACATACTGATGAAGGCATAACACTCACAGTATATCTTTTTTTAGTTGGCGCTACAGTTCGGGGTGAACCTGGGCCTCAACCAACATGCCCCTCCATCTAGCACGATCTTTCGCTAGCCTTTTCCATTGCCGCACACTCAGTTGGCTGAGGACCCATTCCACCGTCCGTGCGGCCGTCCTCTGCTTCTTCGTCCCTCGGGGTTGGATTCAAAGACTCTCCGGGCTGGAGCTGCGGTGTCCATTCGCTCTACATGGCCCAGCCATCTTAGGTGTTGAATCCGTAGACGCCTGACTAGGCTCATGTCGCTGTACAGCCCGTAAAGTTCGTGGTTGAATCTTCTCCTGCGTTTATAGGCCCAAAAATCACGCGCAAAATCTTTCTCTCGAACCGACCAAGGGCCTCCTCATCCGCTTTTGATAGTGTCCATGCTTCTGCGCCGTACAACAGGACCGGGATGATAAGGGTCTTTCATAGAGTCAACTTTGTCGTTCGGGAGAGGGCTTCATTACTCAGTTGCCTCCTGAGCCCAAAGAAACAGCGATTGGCAAGAGTGATTCTGCGTTTGATTTCGGAACTGATGTCGTTGTTCCAGGTCACTGCGGAGCCAAGGTAGACGAAGTCCTTAACTACCTCGAACTTATATCTGCCTATACAAACGTTCTGGCCAAGACGTCGGTGGTGAGCGTCCTTTTTTGATGACAGCATATATTTAGTTTTGCCCTCGTTTACCGTCAAACCAATTTTCGCCGCCTCCATCTCAATACTCGCAAACGCCTCATTGACATCTCGGTGCGATCTACCTATTATGTCAATATCGTCGGCGTATGCAAGGAGTTGCGAGGATTTGAAATAGATTGTGCCTCTTGTATTGGCCAGTGATTTTTGCACAATCATTTCCAATATGATGTTGAAGAAATCACACGACAGCGCATCGCCCTGCCTAAATCCTTTTTTGACATCAAAACTATCGGTAAGGTGTTCACCGATTCGGATGGAACAGCGAGCATTCTCCAAAGTCATCCTGCATAGTCTGACGAGTTTAGCAGGTATGTCAAAGGTAGACATAGCGTTGTATAGCTCGTCTCTAATTACGCTGTCGTATGCGGCTTTGAAGTCTACAGGATCTGCCGTAGTGTGAAGATTTGGTCGATGACGGACTTCCCTGGCCTGAATCCGCAGCTTATTTACAAAAGGCTTCAGAGAAGATTTTGTAGGCGATGTTAGGGAGACTTATTCCTCTATAGTTGGCGCAATCAGAGGGGTCTCCTTTCTTGTGGATCGGGCATACGATGCTGAGACTCCATTCCTCGGGCATGCTTTCCTCTAACCATATCTTACGGTGCATGCTCCCAACCAGGTCATCCCCAGCTGCCTTAAAGAGCTCAGAAGACAGTCCGTTTGCGCCAGCAGCTTTATTCGACTTGAGCTTCGATATGGCATTCTTAACTTCGTCGAGGTCAGGGAGACAGAAATGGATCATTCTGCCTGACAGCGGTATATTGACGGGGGGCGTGGACGCAGATCAAGCTGATGTTAAAAAATTTGGCCTTGATACGGATTGTTATGAGGCGTTCGCTCACATGCCGAAAGCTTAGGACTTTTTGCCTTAGTCCACCTCGAACAACAAATCCGCATCCGAACAATCGTTGCCCTCTCTCCCTATAGCAGTCGCCGTAGTAAATATCGCAGTTTTTCATCCGCTTTATACCCGGTCCATTCCATCGCATTTCCTGGATGGCGGTGATGTCAGCTTTATAGCGGTCTAGGGCGTCCGCAAGTTGTTCGGCTGCACGTGGCCTGTTTAGGGACCTAACATTCCACGTACAAAGCCGAAGATCATTGTCCTTTTTTCGTTTTTTGCAAGGGTCGTCAACATAAATCCGGTCCGTTATATCCGAGGCTTGTGGTTGTTTCGGAGTTTGTTTTTTTTACGGTTAAGGCTTACTAGGCCGTAGTTCAACTGACTAATCCTGTTTCTTGGGGCAGGGGGCTCGCCATTCGCCCTTCCCCGTCTGCAATTTCCATAGGAAATCTCCAGATGGCACCACGAGGAGGTGGGGATAGAACTTACTGACAGTGCCGCAAAATGTTAGACTGCGGTGGCTCTTCTCGCTTTTTAGCAGGCCAGCATCCGTCGGATAGATGCTACCCCTACGAGGCCTTTGTTAGTCCTTTGCCATCCTCTTTCTCCAAATTTGGTCAGTAGTTAATTTGCAACTACGTTCCAGAGAAGAGGGGAGAGACCACTCCCTTGATGGGCACGTCTGGAAACTGATTTGAATGTTACTTGGCTGCCCCATTAAGAGTAGATTTTGCGTGTTGAGAGTAACTCGCAAATCAACTCTATCTGAGTCCTCTCCCCTTTTATTTGTCTAGCCCTTCCATTCTTGCTTTCGAAGTGACGTTGTTGAAATCGCCCTCTATATCTAGGAAGGCAGTAAAGTGCTTTCCTTAAGATGGATTAATCCCTCAATTTTCCTCACCAGTGTATGCAAGGCTGTTTCGACGGATCTACCCTTGCAGAAGGCGTGTTGTGCTTTAGAAATTAGGGATCGATCGAAGTTGGGCGTACATATATGTAAATCTATCAGCCTCTCTAAGGTCCTGTCGCAAATTCATTTAGTTAATAGTACACATTCAAGAAAGAATTTGTGTTATTACACTGTTCGTGAAGAAATTTCAGTAATATCGTCCAGTAACTTCATATAAATGCTCTGCCTGCATTACATTCCCTCCTATCGAGCATACCTACATATGTGTTATAGTTCGTAGAGCGGTCCTACTGACCTTCTATTTTGCTAACCTTTCGAAAATTGCTTGAACAAATTGCTGTGCCCCAACAAGCCATATCCATATCCATAATTTGCTGGCTGGCAGTAGAACGAACATTCACTGGTCCTATCCACTGGTCCACAAACAATCGTAGTGTCGAAATCCTCGTAGCCCACACTTTGGAATAAAGTTTGATGTTCTCCCATAGTACGAGTAGAAAACAAACTTTCACCAACAATTAGAATACCAAATTGATTGTTTTCACATACGGAAATAACATATCCCGAACAACTAAATAACAATATTGAAAGGTTGCCAATACGAGTATCATATAGAGAAACTCAGGAAACTTGTGTGGGTTAGACACAACCAAAAAAAAAAAAAACATTTTCCATACGAGATACCATTACATGGCTTCTTCTCAACTAAACTTTTCCATTTAAATTTAATATCAAAAAGTAATTTCATTAAACTTACTCAGAGTTTCTCAAAAACAAGTAAAAAAAAGAGAAGGACAAAGCCATCCGCCTTCCGTATAGCCGTATTGTCTGCCCGGTTCACTCACCCTCAAGTCAAAACGAATAGAGATAATTATGACACCACAATCCAGCTGTCTAATTATAGGAAAGTTTTAATCAAGGCCGCTTTACGCGCTTAACCAACTATCCTGTGGTGTGCGGAAGGCGGCCAAATGGGCGTCAAACTATTGTGTTCAATTTTTCCGCTCTGCTTAGTTCGCTGTTTTAACTTTTCTTGTTTTATGTTGTTTTGTTCTTTGGTCTTTTGTGAATTTTTTCCTTGTTTTCCTCAAGGTTTTATCTGATGTTGTGGCGGGTCTTGCTTGTTTCTGCCGAGCGAAAGGATACAAGACCTATTGGCGACGATACAAAAGTCGAGATGTCGCTTCATAGATTTACTGTATCGACTGTATTGGAAAAGTTTGTCCGGAAATTTAGTTTCGTTTTATGACCGAACTTTAATGGGAACTTTTTTAATCTTCCTTGGAAGTAGAGTTTCCTTGAGTGAGATTAAATTTAAAAATTACTTGAAGTCCAATGATGATGACGAATAATAGGGGAACTAATGAAAAAGGTTGATCGATGACTATAGATGGATTTCCAAGATTGAATGCAGTTGTAGGGACAGCCGAGCTACTATCAAGTCCTTATATCATCAAGCACAAGACGATTGATTGTAGAATTTTCTTAGACGGCAACATGAGCCACTGCATTTCTGATATACTATTGTGTCCAAGAAGTAAGGTGGCATACCATTCATTTTGAATTTATTCTTCCAAATCCATTTCATCACCTTCAACGTATTCTCCGCCTGATACAATGCACTTATACCAACAGATTTCTCAATCTTCGGTGTCCCTGGAGCTGTCTTTTGAGTTCGCTGAATAGCCAGAAGTCGCACGGTGCCTATCACGGTGGTCGTGGACCTATATGGGTCGAGTTTTGCCGAAATGGTCAACAAGTATCAATATAGTATGAGACGGTGCTTTATCGTGGTGCCAAAAGTTCTTTCTCCACAATTCCGGCTTCTTTAGGGGAATAGCTTCACGCATAACGATTTGCTGACAGTATGAACGGACGGAAGGAACACAAAATGCACAACACCACCATAATGGAAGAAAACAGTCAACATAACCTTAATTTTTGAGAGACTTTAGCCTTTTGGCCGATATTCACTTGATTGGTCGGTTGATTACAGATCGTAAGCATAAGCCCAAGTCCCATTTCTCTTAACAATGCGTTTCACCTCGTCCTGATACTCAGAAAACACACTAAAACGCGACAATGTCAATCCAAAAAGTCAGTGTTTTCAGTACCAATCGAGATTTGACTCGACTGAGGCCAAAAGGATGGTATTGACCTGCCTTCTGAAAAGCCAACATCTTCAGCAAGATCTCTAATCGTTAATTGACGGTTGGCAAGCACCAACTCTTTGATTTTTTGGGCGTGAGCTTCGTCAGTCGAGGTTGGTGGTTATCCGAGACACTCTTCGTCTTCGACAATTTTTCACTTTTTTTTCGTCAAAGCCTCATCACCAAAGGTCTTCTGCACCATCCTCAACGAACTAGCAGCAGAAAATTCTTCTTACTTACAAAATTGAATACAAGTTCTTTGCTCAGCAAAGTTTCTTTGGTGGCGTTATAGCCCATGAAGGACTAGAGCCAAGCGTCTCTCAATGATCCACGTTGTATGTGAATTATTTTTCCATAGACGGAAAAGACCTACAGTTTATTGCCAGGTCGAGGCATTAAGTAAATATTCGCTAAGTAAATATTCGATAGCGTTGGTGTTATAGGGATTCGACCTCACTCATATTACGTCAGAGTCTGACACACTACCCATTGCGCCACGAACATCCTCTGAAAAACTATATACGGACAAGAAATGCCCTCATTCGACAAGCCAAGTTCCAATCCGACCAAAGACCGAGGCGTAGAATCCTCGAATGTCACAAAGGTAGCAAAAGTGTCTGGTCATAAGCATCAAAAGCATCAAAAACTCGTTCTCGTTGTCTATACCGGCACTTATCCACAAAGACATTCCAGCAGTCACGCCCTTAAGCAAAGGTAACCCTCTTGCTGCCCAATTCGCAGACAACTCGCAGCTCCCAGCTTGCAATTTGTCTCCGCGCGTACTCGAGCGCATCAATTCCACTATGGCACAAATCTGCTTTCGTACTCGTACAGTTGCAAGGGTCCTCAAAGACCCCGACGTATACAATTCCGATGGGCCAGATAACATCTCTCCAATAGTTCCGAAAAGGTATTCTTCTACGCTGGCAAAACCACGGCGTACGCTTTTTAACCTTTCCTATTCTTCAGGACTTTTTTCTGTATAGGTGGAAGACAGCATTTGCTAAGCCCGACTACCGACCCATTGCACTAACATCACTTCTCTCCAAGGTCATGGAAACGCTGATCAACCATCAGTTATTGAAATATCTTGAATCGGGGAAACTGCCTGCTCTGGATATTTCGAAGGCATTTGACAGGATTTGGCACGAAGCCCTGTTGTCGAAAATGTGTGCTTTTTTGATCGATGAGTCTCTTCTTCAATGGATTTGAAACTTCTTTTCAAATCGTTCAATCCGTCAAGTTGTTTTGGACGGATCCAAGGATCCGACATCCGCTGTTTATATGCTGGTGTTCCCCGGGGCTCCGCTTTGTCCCCGACACTCTTTATCATTTTTATAAATTATCTCTTGTTTGTCACTCCTGCTCTTCGACTGTAAGTAGTAAGCGGCAACGTATGTTAAGCTAATCAAATTCCGACACCGACACCATCATTTTATGGGCAATAAAATGGAATAGAATGGAATTGAATGCTTCCAAAACAGAGTGCTGTCTTCTGTCGTCCTAGCGTACCACCAACTCGACCCGTGTCACTGACAATCTTAGTCGAAACGACCACATATTCGGTGTCGCAAAATGCTTAGGCTTCTTATACAGGTGCAAGCAATGTTTCTTATCCTTAGATCTGGCCACAATCTATGAGGCATTCATTCGCCGTAAACTAGAGTTTATTGCTCAAGTCAAGTCTGGAGCATCTAAGACCTCATGGCACCTTACATACTTATCAGGCCAGCGATCCATGGAATATCTGAGCCTGAGCTATAGCTACCTTCCATCCTTGACGGACCCGGGCACGCTGCTTCCAGTTATCAAGACCAAGATGTCTTACATCCGCGATTACTTGGTCTTTATGCCGGAGGTTCGGTCTTCCTCTTCTTCTAGAACCAGGAGGCTCGAAGTCGAAGACCCTCTTAGCTGGAGCGTTGATTTCCATGCGCTCGATGTGGCCGAGCCAGTGTAGTCGACGGGTCTTTGCCTTCCGGACTACAACCACATCTTTGTACAGCTCGTAGCGTTCGCGGTTATATCTTGTTCTCCATTCACCTTTTTCACAGACAGGACCAAATATCGGGAGCAGAATTTTTCCTTCGAAAGAACCCAAAATCAGCTCCGCTGTCCTGCTTATCGTCCATCTTTCGGCTCCGTGCAGCAAGCCTGGCAGTGTGAGCGTTTTTTAAAGCATGACTTTGGTCTTTCGAGTGAGGAGTTTTGACCCAAGTTGTTTGGACAAACCGAAGTAGCAGCGGTTGCCAAGGGCGATTCTATGCCGGATCTCCACTGTGATGTCATTTGTGGAATTTACGTTTGCCCTGAGGTAGACAAACTCTTTAACTACCTCGAAATTGTAGCTGTCAATTGTTTTATTTTGTCCCAGGTGGTGAGCGACGGATTGGTTTTTGCTTGACAGCATGTACTTCGTTTTTTCTTCATTGACCTTAAGACCAACTCGTTTCACCTGTTCTTCAATCGCCGTGAATGCTTCCACAATGTCACGGCAAGAACACACGATGATGTCGATATCATCCACGTATCCTAGCAGCTGGAGGGACTTGTAGAAGATAGTGCCTTCCCCGATGACGCCTGCCCATCGCACTATATGCTCCAGCACCAGGTTGAAGAAGTCACATGACAGCGTATCTCCTTGCCGAAATCCGGTGCATGTTTCAAACGGTTCCGAAGTCCTAGAACCGAGTTACACGGTGCATCGCGTATTTTTTAGCGTGGCGCGACACAACTGGATCCCCGGGATCCCGAATTCGTCCATCGCACGAAACAGTTCTCAACGATGAATGCTGTCGTATGCGGCTTTGAAATCGATAAAGAGGTGGTGTGTATCGATTTGAAACTCATTGGTCTTTTCCAGGATTAGTCGAAGTGTGAAAATTTGGTCTATAGTCGATTTACCGGGCAGGAAGCCGCACGGGTAGCTGCCGATTGGTGCGGTGCAAAATGGCTTTAGACGTTCACAGAATACGCTGGACAGGATCTTGTATGCGACATTGAGCAGGGATATACCTCTATAGTTCTTGCAAGAGGTAGAATCGCCTGGATGGGGCAAATAGAGCTAGTATTCCAGTCGTCAGGCATGCTTTCATCTTTCCAAATTCTGCAGATGATCTGGTGCATGCTCCCTACCAGAATATCGCCGCCAGCCTTGAAGAGCTCTGATGGTAAGCCATCTGAGCCTGCGGCCTTGTCGTTCTTCAGCTTCTGAAAAGCCGACTTCTTCGATGCTGGATGGGAGCACTACTTCATCGGCTGGAGTTCGGATTTCCTCGGTCCCTACCACTCTCTCTTGGTCATGCTCGTTAAGCAGCTGATAGAAATGCTGCTTAAATACATCCACTATTCCCTTCGGGTCGGTGACAAGATTACCCTCGCAGTTGCGAAGAGCCTGGGTGCCCTCTTTGAAGCCTCCTGCATGGTCTCTGACTTTCTTGTAAAAGGCTCGTGTTTTATGCTTATCCCTAGACTCCTCGATATCCTTGAGCTGGGAGGCTATGAAGATTATTTTCTCTTGTTGCAGTAGTTTTTCTCCTCCCTTCTTCAGGCTCGGTACTCTTGCGCTCCCCTGGTTTTTCTCTGCAGCGCCTTTTGATACGCCTTGTCGGTTGCTGCCTTTTTCTGCTCACACTCGCCATCATACCACGGGTTTCTTGTCGGGGGTGGTAGGTATCCTAGGGTGATTTCGGCTACTTCTTGAATGGCTGAGCGACAATGCAGCCACATATTATTGGCATTTGTGTTCGACGTAGGCATACCATATAGTCTTTCGCTCAGCTGCTCCCTGTAGACTCTGGTAACCTCCGGTATGCTCAGGCGCCCAATGTCGAACCTCCTACTGGTGGGCTGGTGCAACTTTCTGGCATTGGACAGTCGAATTCTAAATCTTGCTGCTACGAGGAAGTGGTCAGAGTCGACATTTGCCCCTCTGAATGTTCGCACATCCAGGATGTTTGACGAGTGCCTTGCGTCAATGAGCACATTGTCGATTTGGTTGGCGGTTCGACCAGGTTGCTGTGTGTATTCGCTTACGAGGAAATCTTGTGCTACTTATCACCGCATTACAAGCTGTCACAAAGTCCGTGAGTGGGAAGCCATTATTTGTTGTTGTGTCGTTGAGGCTGTGCTTTCCGATCACTCCGCCAAGGGTGTTCTCCTTACCGATTTTGGCGTTGAAGTCCCCGATTACGATTTTAACATCGTACTCCGGACAAGCTCCGTAGGCGTTGTCCAGGAGGTCATAGAAGTCCTCCTTGATAGGGTCTTGAGTCTCATAGGTAGGGGCGTGTACACATATAAGGCTGATGTTATAAAATCTGCCTCTGATGCGGATGACAGCCAGGCGATTACTTATGGGTTTAAAGTCGATGACCTTCGACCTTAGCCGCTTTCCCACGACAAATCCGCATCCCAGTAAGTGCAGTCTTTTGTGACAGCTGTAATAAATGTCGCAATTTTTCTTCCTAATCATACCGTTTCCTATCCAACGTATTTCCTGGACCTTAGTACTGCGTAAGGATTCTTTCCAGTTTATGAGCAACTCCGGGAGTGTACAGGGTTCTGACATTCCAGGAGCATACTCGCAAATCGTGTTCCCTTTTTCGTGCGTTGTCGTCGTCTAGATCCATCCGTGTAACCGAGGCATCTTGCTCATTCATAATTTTTAGGTTTTTTACGTGGACGGATTGTTAGCCTACCGCACAACCGCCATTCTGGTCGGGGTTTTGTCGCTGCATACCCAACGGTTGTTTAAGAGGCTATCCAGAGGGCGCCGCGAGGAGGCTGTATGTCAACTTGTTCCGGGCTTTAAACAGGGATCGTTTCTGGCATCTCGCCAGGTTGAGAGCGATCAACAACTTTACCCTGTATGTCCGAGCCCATGCTCCTTCTCCTCATGCCACCTACAAGACAGGATTCAAAATTTCGCAATAAAACTGAGAGGAGGCCTCAGCATCACCAAATCATCAGATTCTCAGGAATGTCTGTTGTCCTTGTCTCTCCCTGTTTTATCGATACTTTCACAGAAAGTGCTCAAAACAGATAGACAGTTGCATTCCGCCCGTTTAACACACATCTCTCTAAGAATGCTCACCAATATACTCTGAAGACCACTTTCGGACGTACCGTCAAATACAAGGAATCTTTCTTTAACCGAACCATACGAATTTGGAATTCCTAGCCGGATTCGGTCTTTCCCCTTCAGTACCACATACAGACATTTAAGAGCAACGTCCATTGTTATCTCCTCTATTCTTCTCCCTCTATACCTTCGCCGCGCACTTTGTCGTCATCGTAATAAGGTGGTAAACCTTGAGTGCATGCTTACATTAAACAAAAAATCATTTGCGCGCGCAGTTCAAATTCAAATGTCTCCTTACTTTTGGGACACAGTGCTATGTACAGTTCAACGACCTTGTCATTTGTATGACGTCCTGGCCCTTGAACCCGTTCATCCTTTTTTGAATTTTATCCCTCAATGCCAACTAAATGGATAATTTTATTTTTATATTTATTTTCAGAACTTTGTGACGCTGCTTCCAAAATCCAAGCAGCATTCCGTGGCCACCTGTCACGCAAGATCGGTGGCAATAAAGATGCCGATGACGTCGACATCCAAGAGATCACCAAAAAAGTCGCCGAAGAACTGGATATCGATCTCACTGATCCAGAGCTAAATAAAGCGGCTACTAAAATCCAGGCCTCATTCCGAGGTCATAAAAGTCGCAAGGACTTGCCAGCTGCTAAATAAAATTAACAAAACTCCATAAAACAAGAAGCTAATACTGACACTTAGAATTTTAGAGAAAGAACGTAAAAGTATTTCCTTAAATTAAACAAAATAAGTCCATTCTCTGCCTAAAAACAAAAAACAAAAAAAAATAATATTTTAAACATTATAGATGAAAAGAACTTAAATAGGTGAATCGTATATGAACTTCTTCCTTGCGGTCTAAGTCATATACATTTTAAATTGTAAGCAACAATTCAAATCACATTTTTTGGCTTTATTCAAGTAGAGCAAAGCAAGGAATATTCTTTACAAAATCAATCAAGTCAAAATGTAAAACAAAAAAATACAATCTAACCTCTGAGCAAAGCAACTGAGCTTAAATCCTCTTTTCCTAATTTAATCCTCATTTTTGACAGATCTTTAAGAGTAAACTGAAAGATATACAAATTTTGATTTCGCATCTACACTATCTATATATTACCAAAGGGAAAAAAAAACACTTCCGTGCCTGTATTTGAGGAAAGGCCATAACAACAATAAAAGGAAACACCAATTTTGAGTCCTAAATGCGCGTGTATTAGGTTGGAACCGATGCCCAAATGTAAATTGTCAACTTTTAATTCTATCGAACGGGCGCGCCATTTATTAACCTAACAGTAATCACTGTCAGATGAACTTATGAATGCAACTCTACCTGTCATTTCACCTCTTACCGTAAACACTCATTCCGATGGAAAGATGACATTCAAATTTTATTGTGACATTTTACTAGTACATTTTACAGTTTTTTGCACTTGCGCTATATGACAACATTTTAAGTGAAACGTCAATCTATACAAAAAAAAATACAAAAAGAAAAACCAAAACGTCAAAAAAAATATATATTTAAAAAAACATCTAGAAGATAAACGTTTATACCAAACATTTTTGCCAAATAATATTGTTGTTTTCCGTTATAGCATTTTTTTTTTATTAATTTTATTCTATTGTAACTGTTTTGAGTATCGATCACCGATTAATAAATGCAACGGAAAATAGTTTAAAAACAAAAACGAGAGCTTTGAAACCAAACAACAAATATTTCTATAATCTACATACACATACACACTCAATTACCTATCATTGTTAAAGAACAGAGATAAAGATACAATATCTAACTGTTAAAACACAATTGAAGAAATAGCTGAAAGGAATTATAAAACTTTACGATCAAAGCCACATGCAAGATGTCATGCCGAAAAAGATTAAAAATAAAAAACCGAAAAACAGAACACAGTAGCAATGTGAACTTTAGATGATTTTGTTATGTAAGTGACAAACTCTGTGTCGGGAAAAGATACTTATGTTAAAGATAGTAAAAAATAAAAAGATTTAAAAAATAAAATTGATTTTTGTATTGCATAGTACAGGGCGCACGGTTTGATTTTGCTCGACGTTCTATGGAAGTTATTTGACAATTTTAAAGAAATTGGTTGGCGTCTGTCGTACGTTTTAGGGTGATTGTAGGGAAGACCATCGATTTACGAATACTCCCAATTACAAAAAGAATTTCTAAGCATTTTCGGAATAAACTAGCCAAATAGAGATCTCATTTTTATTTTGAACAAGGGAGCCTGTTCGCTCGTTCACATATCCTCGCCCGACCAGCTATAGATGCCTGGCCACAACATCGACCGATCAGCTATAGCTGCCTGGCCATATCCAGTCGGCCCGGTCGCCTAACGTCGCACGACCAGCTATAGCTGCCTGGCCACATACTGTCTGCCCGGTTACATATGATCAGCTGACAAGCTATAGCTGCTTGCCCACATACTGCCTGCCCGGTCACCTACCGTCGCACGACCAGCTATAGCTGCTGGCCACAACATCGACCGATCAGCTATAGCTGCCTGGCCACATACAGTCGGCCCGGTCACCTAACGTCGCACGACCAGTTATAGCTGCCTGGCCACATACTGTCTGCCAGGTCAGCAGCTATGGCTGCTTGGCCACATAACGGCCTGCTTGGCCTGCCCGGTCACATAACGTCACACGACCAGCTATAGCTGCCTGGCTAGATACTGTCTGCCCAGTCACATAACGTCGCACGACCAGCTATAGTTGCCTGGCCACATACTGCCTGCCCAGTCACATAACGTCGCACGACCAGCTATAGCTGCCTGGTAACATACTGTCCGCCCGGTCACATATCATCACCCGACTAGCTATAGCTGCCTGGCAACATTCTGTCCGCCCGGTCACATATCAACACCTGACAAGCTATAGCTGCTTGACCACATACTGCCTGCCCGGTCACCTAACGTCGCACGACCAGCTATAGCTGCCTGGCCACAACATCGACCAACCAGCTATAGCTGCCTGGCCACATACAGTCGGCCCGGTCACCTAACGTCACACGACCAGCTATAGCTGCCTGGCCACATACTCTCTGCCCGGTTACATATGATCAGCTGACAAGCTATAGCTGCTTGGCCACATACTGCCTGCCCGGTCACCTACCGTCGCACGACCAGCTATAGCTGCCTGGCCACAACATCGACCGATCAGCTATAGCTGCCTAGCCAAATACAGTCGGCCCGGTTACATATGATTAGCTGACAAGCTATAGCTGCTTGGCCACATACTGCCTGCCCGGTCACCTACCGTCGCACGACCAGCTATAGCTGCCTGGCCACAACATCGACCGATCAGCTATAGCTGCCTGGCCAAATACAGTCGGCCCGGTCACCTAACGTCACACGACCAGCTATAGCTGCCTGGCCACATACTCTCTGCCCGGTTACATATGATCAGCTGACAAGCTATAGCTGCTTGGCCACATACTGCCTGCCCGGTCACCTACCGTCGCACGACCAGCTATAGCTGCCTGGCCACAACATCGACCGATCAGCTATAGCTGCCTGGCCAAATACAGTCGGCCCGGTCACCTAACGTCACACGACCAGCTATAGCTGCCTGGCCACATACTCTCTGCCCGGTTACATATGATCAGCTGACAAGCTATAGCTGCTTGGCCACATATTGCCTGCCCGGCCACCTAACGTCGCACGACCAGTTATAGCTGTCTGGCCACAACATCAACCGATCAGCTATAGCTGCCTGGCCAAATACAGTCGGCCCGGTCACATAGCGTCGCCCGACCAGCTGTAGCTGCCTGACCAAATACTATCTGCCCGGTTACATATGATCACTTGACAAGCTATAGCTGCCTGGCCACATACTGTCTGCCCGGTCGCATATCACCACCCGACCAGCAATAGCTGCCAGCCGACATACTGTCTGCCCGGTCGCATATAAACACCCGACCAGCTATAGCTGCCTGGCCAGATACTGTTTGCCTGGTCACCTAACGTCGCCCGACCGGCTATAGCTGCCTGGCCACATACTGTCTGCCCGGTCACATAACGTCGCACAACCAACTATGGCTGCTTGGCCCATACTGCCTGCCCGGTCACATATGTATCATCACCCGACTAGCTATAGCTGCCTGGCCAGATACTGTCTGCCCGGTCGCATATTACCACCCGACCAGCTATAGCTGCCCGGCCAGATACTGTCTGTCCGGACACATATCGTCGCTTGACCAGTTTCTTTTTTGTTTGGTGACGTCGAAGGACCAGAGCCAAGCTTCTCTCGATCACCCATGTTGTGATTTAATTTCCCATAGGTGAAAGGAACCTACAGTTTAACGCCGATTCCGAATGACATGAATCAAGAAGCTTTTCCATGGCAAGTATACTACGGGGGGTTTAGCCAGTACCCCGGCCAAAAGGGACGCCGCGAAATAAACATTCAATTGCGTTGGTGTTATCGGGATCCAAACTCGCTCATCGTGCGACAGAGTTCAACAGCCTAACCACTGCGCCATAGCGCCCTCCAGCTATACCTGGTATATATATATATGTATACTGGCCGCTTGACTGGCTGGCTCCCTTAACAGTTCACTCTAGGTTGTAACTATTCTTAAGACCCCCAAGCTTACCAGATGAATAAAGCATTTCTCTCTGAGCATTTAAAAGATCCAAATAATAGATAGGGCATTAAGGTCACTTCAAATGGAGCGCGAATAACCGCCGCGTATATACGAAACGATAGATTGCACGTAAAGAAATAATAGAATTGCTTCATGTCCTACAGAGCGTTATCGCAATTGCGTTTAAGCGCATATCAATCATTGTGTTCAATGATGTTGTTCTGAGTAGTTCAGAACAGAACGGTACAGGTTTTTGTGATAAACCAGTGAGGCTTTGTGGTCAGTGAGGCTACTCCGAACAGAATGAAACAGGATTTTCTGCATCTAGTCCAGAGGTAGGAAAGATTTGTGAAAATTGTCAAAGGTAGCTGCACGGGTTGTACTTTTCTGTTCTAACTTGATCTGACATTTCTCATAAATTTTGACACCGGTTGGCAGAACGGATTGTGACAACCCTCATGCAAGGCTTTAGACTGTGCTATGTTACAGTACACGCCACGAAAACGCGCTGTTATTGTATAGCTTTACGTTCAAAACAATTTCTCAATTATGAAAACACAACGTGCGTACCGTTCAAAATTTGGAGTGAGAGACGCGCCTTCTCACATGACCATTAGGCATTTGCACCAACAATTTTTTAACACCGGTAATCTTGGCAATGCCAATTATCAAGGGAGAGAGCGTACGAGACGGTTCGATGAGAATATTGAGACTGTACGGGCCTCAGTTGAGACCTCACCACGAACATCGAGTCGCCGCCGTTCGGCTCAGTTGGACATCCCTTGCAGCTCACTGCAAAGCATGATTCGGTATGATTTGAAATGATTTCCGTACAAAATTCAAATTAACCATCGTATTGCCAACTGATAAGTCACGTCGCTTGGATTTTGCGAAACGGTAATTTTAATTGGCCACCGAGATCGCCCGCTTGTGGGGGTTTTTAAAGTGCAAAGTCTATGTCAACAAGACACGGACTGCTCAAGACCAATATTCGACGCGAAATAGCCGTTATGGACCCCGCAACACTTCGCAAAGTGGTGGAAAATGCTCAAAAACGAGCTCATTGCGCCACCCGCTGTAAAGGCGATCATTTACCTGATGCCACCTTCAAAAAGTGATCAAAACGAATTGCTCAAGATCCAAAATAAAAGACCAATCACTTAACACCAAACAAATGTTTTTTTTTCCACTTTAATGGGGTCACACTGTGCAATCAATTAACGAACTCATTGCCTGACGTAAGAATTGTAAAAAACTCGTGAATGTCACCTTAGAAGATTATCAACACAATGACTCCTGACAGCAAGCGAAGAATAGACGCTTAGTGGATGCGGCTATTGCTGTCAGTGTAATCTAACTGTATCTTCAACTGTCAACGCTCTTAAGTCTTTGTCCCTTATTCCACGGCGCGTCTTTTTGAGGTGCAGGTCGAGCAGCAAGAGTTATTCCATGAAGCTTTTTTTCATTTCGCAGCAGTGTGCGTTTTTTTTTGACATTTCGTTTTACATTTCATTATCGTTAGCCTGTGGTGAAATTTGAAAAGTAAGAATGGTATCCAAACGTACACTTTCAAATCTGAAACAGGAGTGAAGCGACATCGCCAAACAAAGAAAAGGAGATAAGGAAATGTCAAAAAGCCGCACGAAGTAGCTTACCCACGCGTTACTGTGCCAGTGTATTTCTGTTTCACTGACCATCTCTTTCGCCCTTATTTCAATCTGTACTAAAAACGCGCCGTGGAATAAGGGACTTTGCAATTTTCATCGTTTCGTATGGAAACGCGTTAACACTCAAAATGAAAGCCACAATTATTCGCCATTGCATATTAGGTAATAGTCATTGGTTCCATGCGCATTGACATATCGTCCATTGACAGCGTTGAAGTTGTGAATGCTTATAGTGTAGTCGTAGCTTAAGTGCGAGCTGCTCAGCAGTAAGCTATGTATATACAGGGTGGGTCAAATGCAAGTTTCTTTTTAAAAATGCGATAAGATTAACAAAATTAAATGTTTTCCATATACATACATATTTTGGCTTTATTAGTAAGAACGTACATTCCCATTAATTATGAAATACAACATCGCTCAAGTGGCTGCTTCGGCTGCCTTCGTAGTAGCGCATTCCATCACCCCGATTTTCCAAGACCTTGTCGATGGGTTTGGGCTTAGCTCACGAATTGCTTGTATGATATTGGCCTTAAGTGCTTGAATCGTTTCCGGATTGTGGGCATTTTTTTGAGCGCTGCTTGGCTATCAGAGAGTATGTTGATGGCTATTCCTCTAATGCCAGTCTCAAGATTTAGATTGGCGCATGTTAGGATGGCATGCAATTCTGCTTGAAAGATGCTAGACTCATTCCCAGGGCCTTCGAGATCTTGCGATTTGGTCCAAAGATGCCGGTGCCAACTCCAGAAGCCAGCTTGGAGCCATACGTATACCACCTGAGGCCCTTAACATTTAGCAAGGGATCACTGTTCTCCCATGCTGGGCGATTTGGGATCAATATCTCAAATCTCTTGTCAAAAGTGAAGGTGTGTGGCAGTGCGTCCGAGACCGTGGTAATCATATCAAGCTCGGGAGGGTGTTGTAATATGGACAGGTGACCCTCGGGTCTACATGGCATATTTGTTCCCGAACAAGGAATTCTGATTGCCCTGCGTAATGCCACCTTTTTTGGAAAAAGGTGCAGTGGAGTGAGTCCAATGAGTGCTTGTTAGGCTGCCGTGGGGCAGGTTGGCATAGCGCCTGTGATGCTGAAACACGCTAGTCTCCGAAGGCGTTGAAGCTTAATAATTGTAGTTTTTTGCTCGACTTTTGTCCACCATACGATGGACCCGTAGGTGACGATAGGTCTAACTATCGCGGTATATAGCCAGTGGACTACCTTAGGTTTAAGTCCCCAGGTTTTACCGTAAGAACGTCGACAGGCCCACATGGCCTTAGTCGCTTTCATAAGTTTAGTTTTCATATTGGAGTTCTAGTTGAGTCTGCGGTCTAGTTCAATACCTGGATACTTTACTTCCTCTGTAGATCCTATGCGTGTGCCGTTTAGAAAGATTGAGCAAGGTTGTACCTTTCTCCTCTTTGTAAATGGGACTAAGATTGTCTTATTTGGGTTAATCGATAAACCCTCTCCGCCACACCAGTCAGAGAAAAATTGGAGCGCAAGCTGCATGCGCTCACAGGCAGTGGTTTCGCACTTGCCCGTAACAATGACTGCTAGGTCATCAGCATATCCGATGACCTCGTATCCCCGAGTGGTTAGCCTGCGTGGTACGTCATCGATGGCTATCGTGCGCATCCTCTAGCCGCCGATACTGTCACTGAGATCTCTCCCCATGTGGCTGATATGATTCGGCTATTTAGCATCGCCCTAATCCAGTGATTAGTTGTATGGTCCACACCCCTGCAGGATAGTGCAGTTGTGATTGAATCATAGCCAGTATTATCGAAAGCCCCCTCTATATCGAGGAAGGCGCAAATTGCAATCTCCTTTTGTGGGAAACTGTCACCAAATGGTGTAGGGCATTCTCAGTAGATCGCTCTTTGCGATATGCAAAGGGCGATAGGATTTAGGTTGCTCACTTGGTTTCCCAATCTTGGGGATGAAGACAAGATTGACCTCTCTCCAAATTTGGGGTATGTATGTATCCCAGGTTGAAGCAGGACCTAAAAAGAACTATCAGTGGTGATAAAATTGTGTTCAAGCCTTTCTGTAAGATCACAGGGAAGGCTCTGCCTGGAGCCTTATAGGGTTTAAATGAACGAATTGCCCAATTAATCCTATCCGGGCTGAAAAGTCTACCAGAAACGCTATTTGTTCTACTGTCGATGCTATTTATGACGTTCGTTTGATCGTCACAGGACATCGAGTGAGGAGTAGAACCAGGGAAGTTCTCCTCGAGCAAAGTCTCCAGGGTTTCCCTGCGATGGAGTCGGGCCGCAGTTGGAAGCGAGTCTATGTTTTACACATCACTCACTTTGGAAATCAGCTTTTAATATTTCCCAACGTTGTACGATAGTTGGTCCATCTCTTCTTTACGTTTCTGGATTTTTGTGTTGTTGTTAACCTACTTGAGGATTCGATCGGCAGTAAATGGACGGATTAGCAGGCCGTCCAAGGCCTTGACTCTTGAATAAGCGACGTACGTTACCCAGCCGAATATTCCGTGCGACCAATGTAATCGACGGCCTTGGTTAGCGTGATGCCTTGGCTTCGATGCACTGTGATGGCATATACGAGCAACAACGGGATTTGCTTGTGTGTGCACGACAGACCATTGTGCATGAACGACGCAACTTGCGGTACGATGGGAACGCAGCCATTCGCGCAGGTTGGCCTTGTATATGTCGCGAACTTTACCAGAACGCACAATGGCAGACGGGAGTAGTAGGTGTCGTCGTCGCTAGGTTCGTAAACTATGTCCACTACTTCCCCCACCGTACCATTACACATGCCTTTGTCGGTCCACAAATGCGATCGAAGCACGACGACTGAGCCTTTAACGAGTCGTAGTTCAGCAGGAAACGATGCTGCGTCGTCGGCTGCTGTGCATCACACGACGTTGTTGTGTTTGTCTCGGATCAATGCCACTGGTTGTTGCAAAGCCGCCAGACGCTCGTAATTAAACGATCTGACCTTCGGTTGTTGGCCATTGGCAGATTCAAAGCCCGGAATATTGAAGGCTTGGGTCACACGTTGCTGGAATAAGCTGACGTCTTCATTTGTAGATTCGCCGCGAGAGAGCCGCTCTAGGGCATTGCGAAACCATTGTTGCTCGTCTCCGGTCTGACGCATGATTTCGCGGAGTGTGAGGCAAGTGTCTCTCTGGGTGTAGACAAACTTAGCGGCAAGAGCTTCTGAGTTGTCGGGATGCGCGTTGGCGTAGAGTGCTGTGTCCATCACGGGGTCGAGCTGAGAGAAGTCACCGCAGAAGTATACAATGAGGCCACCGAACGCTTCCTCTGTGTTGGACTTCGCTCGACGCAGACGTTGGTCAATCGCGTGCATAATGCGTAGTCCTACCATTAATGTGTCACCAATGATAACGAAACGCACGTTTTGACACTTTGTTTGCACTTTGCGTTCCGCTTCATTCGAAAGTTGTCGATACGCTTGTCGTCAAGCAGGCAGAAGTAACGCAGAGTGAACCGCCGAGCCATGGATATTGTTGGCAGCGCAACCAGGATTGCTGTTGTGGCTTGTTGAGATATGACGAAATAGCGGTAGTGCTTGTGGTTGGTCTTCAGCCATAGCATGACGTTGTAGACCTTCGCTTGTCGAACGCGGAAGTCTTTGTTGCCTTACGGTGTCTCGACGTACAACCACTACTGGTAGCTCTGGCGGCGTCAGTGGTAACATAGTTGCCACGGACTGCACATCTTGCGCGAAGTTGATGACGTTGCCACCACCGTACGCAAGCTGTCCAGGACCACAACTACCAAGAAGGTAATACACGCGGACTTGGGGGTGAACGCGGGCGATAAGCATCTGCTCGATTATCGAGAGATCTTTAAACTCTTCGGGAACATCGCCAGGTGCCATGTCGTTGCCAAAGGTGAACATGTCTCTTGCAGTCCGGCCAGAACATTTGCCACAGTGGTGCTGAGCTCCGGTTGCTCGAGCAATGACCGGCTCAAGCGTTCGTTCGCAATTGTCGCAAGGCACGTAGCTGAGGTTCGTCATCTCGGCTTCGAACTTGGACATTACGCGGTCGCGTTGTTGCTGCTTACGTTAATGGGCCTTGAACAAACGGGACTGTTCAGGTCTTGCCGCAGTTTGTGCTGATGTTTCTTGTTGTCTTCTGTTTGCCATTCGAGTAGCAACGATATTTCTCAGCCGAGACATGCTTGAAATTTCCTTTCTGGTGTAGTTGCATAGCTTTCCAAGAATGATGGCTAAAAGGACAACGGACGAGGAAAAAAGTGCGAGCACGTCTGTTGAATGGCGAAACTGAACACGCCATAGATGCATGTGCATTTAAAGTTTCGAGACGATCGGCCATCAGTGTCGGGAGTTATGCGTGAACATCCGCTTTTTCATTTGAGCCAAGGATAGAGAGCCCCGCTGGGGAGAAACACCCTGAAAACACGTTTGATGACATGACCGTGTCGGGATTCGATCCCGTGTCATCGGTGTCAGGGGCCAACACACTACCCACTACGCCACGGTGCTCTCAGGATAAGTGAATTGATCTGGATAAATCCAGAGAATTTGAATGGCTGATCAAGGGGGAACAAGGAGAAAATAACAAGACTCGGCAGGCAAGTGTTGTAGGCTAGGCCAAGGCCCTGCTACAAAAAGAACCAAAGCGCGTCGGAATCATTTTTTTTTTATTTCAAAAAATTCGTCAAAACAGTCGCATTGGCAGATATATGGTCATAAAAACGAACGATTAGTCCAAACCACGCAATGGTTATTTCCTCCCCTGGAATACAGTATTACTTATTTTCAGGCCAAGAAACTGCCATTCCCATCAACGTCTTCAACTCCCAACTACTTTAGATAGATCAGCCTTACCGTCAAGCGTCCAGGCAATACCCCACCTCGTGGTATTCCCTTGACAAAACTCTGTTGTCGTAAAATTGTTTATTTCCTTACTCCGCAGGAAATCAGCGATCTGTACTGCGCTGCTCTTGTGGCCCATCATTGTCGTGAACACCTTCACTCTCGATGGATACCTCTCGCTTTCCAGCACGATTCCCTCGACAAAGGCAACCTCTCCACCCTCGCAAAACAGCTCGTCCACGTTTCCCGTCTGGCAGTTTTTCGGCTCCTTACGTTTGTCCGGATTTCGATCGGTCTTCCGTCGACCTTCCGTGGAATCATAGAAAGGCGGGTTACACAAACAGAAGGCGTAATCCTGGTCAAGATCTTCTTCCAGAAAGTCGCTCAGAGTGACGGTTTTATCTGCTTGAGGGAATACTCGGATGTATTCGTCTAAATTGTTTGTTTTGATGTTCTCAGTCGCGTATTGTATGTTCTGGGCGTTGGCTTCTAGGGCGCTCATCTTCCACTTGTTCTTTTTCGCCGCGAGAAGAGCGTACACGCATGACGAACCACAACCTGAAAGTCACGTCTCAAGTAAGAAATGGTCGCGTGTATGATTCTAACTCACCGATGTCGATCCCATGCACTTCGTTCAAGTCCAACGCGTTTACAATGTCCTCGATCCAGAGGATATAGTTCACCCGCAAAGGCAACGTTGGAATTAAGCTATTTGGAGCGAAATCGACCTTCAAATCGAAATAGTGCAACAGAAGTGTGGCAGTCAGGGCGCGAAGAGTCTCCTCTTTCTTCAGATTTATGATTACTTTGCCATTAAGCGCCTGAAATTGATTTGTTAATTTGTTTACAAGCAAATACACTTTAGTCCTGTGCGGATTACCAGTTTGCAGACTTTCCGAAAACGAGGATACTTGATTGCCAAGTCTGTGTAATCTGGTGGCGTGATGAAGACGTTTCTCGGATGCATTCGGTTGTTTAGCGACATGATGTATGGAGTTTTCTTCCCTTGATTCTTGCTTATTGTCGGTGAATTGTGGATTTGTTTTTGAATTTAAAGATCTACAGCTGACTGACAGCTGACTGAAATGTCACTGTCAAAAGTCAGTCGCGTCAGTTACAACTACACTACCAGCCGAAATAAGAGCCTTGTAGTCATGTTTTCTTGTTCGACTCTCAATTTTGGACAGAGTGAAAAACACCATCAAAGGGACCAAGAAAATGGACAAAAACTTATTTTACGGAACAAGCACCACTTGCCATTGAAATGAGGTTTATGTACAGTTTAAAAAAAAACTGTCACTGTTAGAAGTCGCAATTAATACACAGTAACCATAAGGAATTCTCTCCTACTGTCCATTTTAACTTGAGAAGCACATTCATACATAAACGTATATCGCCAATAGCTGCTTAGGTTATACTAAACTCACGTGTAGTTCGTATTGTAAGTTCTATATTATTCGTAGTAACGTCCCTAGTACTTATATTTAAAAGGGAAAGACAAGGCGTGTATCAAGGGCTAAAAGTGTCAAGTATACCGTAGTCGGATAGATGCCTCAAGCCTGTTTCACAATGCTACTACACGGCGATGCGACAGCGCGACTTCAAACGCCGTAGCTGTCAAATCCATATTCATACAATGGAATTATATGGGTTAAGTCACATTGGCACGTGTACGTCGTGTCGCAGCGCTGTAATTTCGAAAATTCGAAAAACTGTCGGAACTACACGGCGTTGTGCCATTTCGAATTCGACATTGGAGGAATACGTTTAATAACTTGGTCTAACTCACCAACATCGTTGTGTAGTAGCATTGTGACTCAGGCAAGAAACTGTTTCGGACTACCGACTTACTTTTATTTGGCAATTCGTCCGGCTTTCGACACATTCTACTCGGCAAGTTTGGCATCTGCAGATGAGTGTGTTCGATTCGTAAAATTCGAAATTCGATTTGGGGGACTTCGAAGTCGTACCTACACCGCGGTTACATTTTAATTTGTGTACATATTTATTTAATTAAACCTACTATTGCTCCTTTGTCGGTTATTACACGGCGCGTGCTTAGTAAAAACGGTGGCTAGTCCGTGGGTCTTTTTGACATTCCTTATCTCCTTTTCTTTGTCTTGCGATGTTGCTTCACTGGTGTTTCTGATTTGAAAGTGTACGTTTGGATTCGAATTCTTACTTTTTAAACTTCACCACAGGCTAACGGCAAAGAAATGTCAAAAAAAAAAACGCTCCATATAATAACCCTGGCAACTCGGAATGTCAGTCCAAATGGAAATCACCGAGACTTAGACATCAAAAAGACGCGCCGTGTAATAATCGTCCTTCACACACCAACCAAGAGAAAATCGTGAGAAAACTATGTATTGTGAGAACCTAAAAGACTCACCTCAATCAGCAAGAGATTTTAAGGCGCTCTGCAAGGGCAACCACGAATCACCCTGTCGACTTAAAGGCCTAATCTTACAAACACCTACTCCTAAAGACTCACTTTCCTGGGTGTATCGTAAAATCGAACACTACAGACTACTTTGAAGCAAACGTTACCTTCAGCACAGGTAGAAGCCGCAACGTATACACAACGTATGAAAGAGTCGGGTGGGCTATCAATAGCTTCAAACCATTCAAAAACCCCTGGGCCTGATGTAATTTTTCCTGCACTTTTAATACATTCTGCAGGGATGAGCAGGGACGGTGAGCACGCTGAGATTGTGGAAGGACCACTTCTGCAGACTGTATAATGGCGATGACAGTCAAAATGCCGCCGTCATGCAGAACGAGCCATTCATAATGGACGAACATGAAAGAGAATCCCGTCCACGCGACCTAGACGATGCTCAGACAGCGATATCGTAACTTAACCCTTATAAGGCTGCTGGAGCAGACGGAATTGCCGCTGAACTATTAAGAGCAGCTCGCGATGAGCTGGTCAGGAACATGCACCAACTCCTCTGCAAGATGTGGTCGGAAGAATACATGCCCGACGATTGGAATCTCAGAATCGTTTACCCGTTCCTTAAGAAAGGACACCCCAATGACTGCGCCAATTACAGAGGGATAAGTCTCCTGAATATTGCGTACAAGATCATCTCTGCAGTACTGTGTAAGGTTCCTACCAGTGTAGTTTCAGGCCAGAAAAAAACGCGATAGACCAAATATTTACACTACGGCAGATCTAGGAGAAGATCCATGAATTTCAGGTCGACACGCACCATCTTTTTGTCGACTTTAAAGCCACATATGACAGTGTTCATAGAGACGAGCTATACAGCTATACAATACAAGAGGTACGATCTACTTCAAGTCTACACCATTGTTTGCCCTCGCAGATGACATTCACGTTATCAGACGGAAAAAGCGAGACGTCAATGAGGCGTTCGCAAGCATTGAAGCAGAAGCGGCTAAAGTGGGTCTAAGGGTAAATGGGTACAAGACCAAATATATGCTGTTATCAAAGAAAGACACGCAACACCGACGTCTTGGTCAGAACGTAACCTTCGGCAACTATATTTTTGAAGTAGTCAAGGCCTTGGTCTACCCTCGATAGTGACAAGCAGCAACGACACCAGCGTGAGATAAAACGCAGAATAAATCTTGCCAACCACTGCTTCTTTGGGCTCAAGAGGCAACTGAGTAGTACAGCACTCTCTCGAAAAACTACGATGTCCCTCTACAAAACCTTAATCATCCCGATCCTCCTCTACGGCGCTGAGGCTTTAACGTTATCAAAAGCGCATGAAGAGGCTCTTGCCCGTTTCGAGAAGAAAATTCTGCGTGCAATATTTGGTCCCGTTTGTGTAAACGGAGATTGGAGAAGGAGATTCAACCAAGAACTGTACGATCTGTATAGCGATATCGGCCTAGTTAGACGTCTTCAGATCCAACGTCTAGGATGGCTGGGCCATGTAGAGCGAATGGACATCACCGCTCCGGCCCAAGAGTCTTCGACACTAACCCCGAGGGACGACGCAGCAGAAGACGATTGCATCTAAGGTGGCGCGCAGAGGTGGAACGGGACCTGAACCAACTGGGCGTGCGACACTGGAAGCGGCTGGCCAAAGATCGGGCCGGCTGGAGAGGATTGTTGGTTGAGGCCCTGGTTCACCCCGAACTGTAGCGTCATCTATGAAAGTAAAGTCTAATACATTCTCCCAACACGTTTAAGGCGATTTTAGTTAAAATCATTTGCACAATCTACAGTAACCTCTTCTTCTTCTCCTTAACGGGCGCTACAGTTCGGGGTGAACCTTGGCCTCAACCTACATGCCCCTCCAACTAGCATGATCTTTTGATAGCCTTTTGCCGCACACCCAGTTGGCTAAGGCCCTCTCCCAAATTTGTGATTCATCTTAGGTGCGGCCGTCCTCTGTTTCTTCGTCCCCCGTAGTTGGATTTAAAGTCTCTCCGGGCCGGAGCTGTGGTGTCCATTCGCTCTACATGGCCTAGCCCTCTTAGGCGTTGAATCCGTAGACGCCTGGCTAGACTCATGTCGCTGTACAGCCCGTAAAGCTCGTGGATGAATCTTTTCCTCCATCCCCCGTCTGCGTTTATGGAATCTTAAGTCACACGCAAATCCTTTCTCTCGAAACAGTCAAGGACTTCCTTATCCGATTTTAATAGTGTCCACGCGTAGCGCCGTACAGCAGGACCGGGATGATAAGGGTCTTGTATAGAGTCAACTTTGTCGTTCGGGAAAGGGCTCTATTACTGGCAACAGTGATTCTGTGTTTGATTTCGGAACTGATGTCGTTGATCCAAATCACTGCGGAGCCAAGATAGACGAAGTCTTTAACTACCTAAAACTTATATCTGCCAACCTGAGGATTCGAAACAAATTATACCGCTTGTGTTGGCCAGTGATTTTTGCACAATCATTTCTGATGCGAAAAATCACTCGACAGCACATCGTCCTGCTTAAGGCCTTTTTTGACATCAAAACTGTCGGTCACGTCTGCCCGAATCGGATGGAGCCGCGAGCAATCTCCAAAGTCATCCTGCATAATCTGACGAATCAAGCAGGGATGTCAAAGGTAGACACGGCGGCGTTGTCGTAATAAAAAAAAAGATTTGGTCGATGGTGGACTTCCCTGGCTTGAATCCGCACTGATAAGGACCTACCAGCTTATTTAAAAAAGACTTCAGGCGTTCGCACAAAACGGCAGAGAAGGTTTTGTAAGCGATGTTAAGAAGACTTATTCCTCTATAGTTGGTGCAATCAGAGGGGTCTCCTTTCTTGTGGATCGGGCATACGATGCTGAGACTCCATTCATCAGGCATGCTTTCCTCTGACCATATCTTACAGATCAGCTGGTGCGTGCTCCTAACCAGGTCATCCCTAGCTGCCTTGAAAAGCTTAGCAGGCAGTCCGTCTGCGTCAGCAGCTTTATTCGACTTTAGTTTTGATATGGCGATCTTAACTTCTCTGCGATCTTCGTCGTTATGAAGTGGATCATTTTGCCCGACAGCGGCACATTGACTAACATCGCCGTTATATAGTCTGCAGAAGTAGATTTTTCCATATTCTCAGCATCGACTACGATTCTACTAGTAGGTGTCCGTTCTCATCCCTGCAGGCTTCCGTTCTGGCTTTATAATCTTGGCATATTCGCTTTATCTGTTGATAGAACTTTCGAACGTCACGCTTACAGCAAAACTTCTCCAAATCCTTAATCTTTCTTCTTTCTCAAGAGGCCTTTGTTAGTCCTTTGCCACCCATTTAAAGGATAGCGGATGATGATATTGGTCTAGAATATACAGCGGATGGTTGCATGCGGTAACAACAGAGTTGTAGGCATGAGAAGAAAAAATAAGGTCTAGTTGTCGTCCAAGGTTGTGGGTAACACTGCTGATTTAAAATAGGTTAGTTTCCTTGTCAGAGGAAGCATTACTAATTACTAGTGGCTAGGAAACACTCATAGAAAAAGCATCACGGCATGACGCCGTCCGTCACGACATACGAGTCAATTTTACAGCCAAGGCGCACCAACAGATTTCCGTATTCATATTTTTGTTATAATGTTTTTATTTTTTCCTTGCGTTCGCACCTTTAGTTGGGTGTAACTTCTCCACAAATCGAACAGATCGGATGTGATGTTTCGCCCGACATCTGTCAAAATAATCAGCTCCTGTAGCGTGCGTTTCTCAACCATTCTCAACTACTTCGATTTTAATTTCATTTTCCTCGTGTTTACAGTGATTATTTAAATAAAATTAACGAAAAATGTCTGACACAACATCCAAAGATACTGTTCTCAAGTCAGCAATGACTTATATATGCGGAGGTGAGTTGAAAACAACAGAAAACCTATCGCCTACTAAACACGATTTTCGATTGATTCTAGAATGTCACCATGAGAATGAAATGCGTCCGCGAGACCCTATTCGTTGCCGCGAATGTGGCTACCGTATCATGTACAAAAAGCGGACCAAGAGATGTGAGTATAACACAATATGCATGAGTCGCCAGAACTAAATTCAAACCTTCTTTCCAGTGGTGGTTTTCGACGCACGCTAGAGTGGTCCTTCGGTCGATTATCATAGTTTTAAGCTTGTAGTGTACCATATGTTCCGTGAATAAAGAATGTTGAGAATTCATACCAATCACCGGTTGTTTTTATAATCCCCGAATTCTACTCGTACCACACGAGCACCTGCTCTCTGCTCTCGCTCTAATCCTCACTAGGCACCTGTATATGTATCTGTCATCGATTCGTTCAGGTTATTTTCAGATTTCAATTGAAGTGGGATGATACGCATTTTCGAGGATGATACCGTCCCCAAGTACCAGACCGGTCTCTGGAATTGGAATAACGCTAATGACCAATTGACTTTTGCCTCATGGAAAAGCGATGTTCTCGAACGCGAATTGTACGTCGAGACTTCAGGTGGTATTAAGTTCAAAGCGTCCATGAATCAAATCGAAGAAGTTACCTTTCGACAGGAATTCGCACGATCCGATAGCGGAACGGACGCCTCTGAAATCATAATCGCCGACATCAAGAATCTGGTCCTATTCCTAGCGCCCGATTCCATGATGAACAACAATTTTCTTCACTTCATCCATACCAAAACGGTCGATTGTTTTCTAAACGCCATCGTCATATATTTTGAACATTTTTTACATCTCGTCGAATTCATTCTTGTGCGACGGGACGAAGTTTCGGGCAAAGCGGCCCAAGTGGAGAGCCCTGAAAGCAGTAAGATCAAGCGCATTTATTCCGAGAACCTCGCGCAGCACCGAATCCTCTTGGCACGGGAATACAGTGAGATTCTAAGGGGCAAACACGAAATGTCTTCGTTCTATCACATGAACGTGATGTCGAAAATGTCGAGCACAGGAAAGGATCGAAAATTGTTCGAGGAATTTTTCGCCTTCACCACACAGTTCGTCTGGATCGCGCACCATCGCCGAGCATATGATGTCATTGAGTCGGAGATCAATCGTCTCTTTCGCTCGCATCACTTCAAACTGAATCGCAAGGATGCAATCGAATTCACCAAGTTCGAGCAGGATCTACTGTTCGGCAAGAACAACAAAACGGTCAACTGCAGGCGACAAGTCTCGCCCGCCATTCAGGAAATTGCGCGTATCGATCGGAAGAACCTACCGATTCTGTGGATCGGTAAGAAGAAGTATCGTGGAGATGATCTTCGCGTACAGGAGCTGGAGATGGAGTATATCGTACCGCCGAACAGCTTAAGTTTGATCAATGTCAAGCATGGTATATTCGGTAATCCGCGGATCGTATTCAACACAATGCTGTACATTGATTGGGAGAGTGTTCGGAAGTTCTATACTTCGGAGTATGATCCCCACCAACTGCTGACTCAGCCGTCGCTCGAGATTCCCAAATACGATGAGCTCCGCGATACGGACAAGGAATACTTGGAGCCATACTTTGAGATTAAGGACATGCGATTCACGTACGATCAAAAGTCGATTAAGAAATGGTTGGAACGGCAGAAAGTCATGGACTACATAAGTGGCGGAGGTGTTGTTATAAATGTAATTGAAAAGTGCCGCAGAGAACTTCAGCACTGGATCCAGCCAAAATCGTTTGCGGCAGTAGCCGAGGTCGTTATGGCACGACGAAAGTTGTTGCGAATTCGAAAGCGATAGAAATGGCCCGTGCCTGCCAGACAAAGCGAAAGTTTCTTCATCAATTGGTTGTAGAAATGGAGACCCTATAGAGGTAAAGACTATTGCAATTGAGCGATACTTTGTTGTATTTGCTTTACATTATATTAAACTCGATTTGTTCGACGTTTAACTGCTTGGGGTTTGTTTTTGTCTTGTCTGGAAATGTATCTGTTTAGTCTGATTCGCATGTGGCTCGTGCAATATGCACGCTTTGGCTTGCAATTTAAATGGTCTGAACTCTCGATTACTCGCGAATTCACCGTGGTTGTAGCCATCCGCATTCCACTGGACGTCAAAACCGAAGGGACTTGCTCGGGTTGCTCAAATGACGTGATCATTTCGGTTATGGGTTGACCACCACACAAGTCATCAGATCAAGGCAGACAAACTACTGCATCTGATCCTTACTGGGCTACTATGAGTCTTGTCGAGTTTAGGGTCATCCAACAACATGGCATAAAGCACATGTTTCTGTATCAGTCGATACTGAGGATTTGGAAAGCCCACTTCTGCAGACTGATACCGCTGTCAGGCAGAACGATCCGTTCGTAATGGACGACGATGTAAGAGAATTCCGTCCACACGACCTTGACGAAGTCAAAATAGCGATATCTAGACCTAAGTCTAATAACGCCGCGGGCGCAGACTGCTGAGCTTCTTAAGCTGGCTGGAGATGAGCTGGTAAAGTGCATGCACCATTTCATTTGCAAGGTCGGAGGAAAGCATGCCCGATGAATGGAATCTCGGCATCGTTTGCCCGGTCCATAAGAAAGGATAACTGCGCCTACTATAGAGGAAGAAGTCTCCTTAACGCCTGAAACGGTTTGTGGATAACCTGATCGGCACTTTTCGGTGTGGTTTCAGGTTAGGTAAGTCCACAATACACCAAATATTTACGCTACAGCAGGTCTTGGAGAAGACCAAGACACTCACCACCATTTCGTCGATTTCAAGGCTGCATATGACACCGTGTATAGAGATGAGCTATACAAAGCCATGTCTAGTTTCAACATGCAGGCTGCTTACTTACTTAACGGGCGCTACAGTTCGGGGTGAACCTGGGCCTCAACCAACATGCCTCTCCATCTAGCACGATCTTTCGCTAGTCTTTTCCAATGTTATTTGAGGTCCCTTTCCCCTTGTGCGCGCCACCTTAGGTGCGGCCGTCCTCTATTTCTTCGTCCCTCGGGGTTGGATTCAAAAACTCTACGGGCTGGAGCTGTGGTGTCCATTCGCTCTACATGGCCTAGCCATCTTAGGCGGTGGATCCGTAGACGCCTGACCAGACCCATGTCGCTGTACAACCCGTACAATTCGTGATTAAATCTTCTCCTCCAAGCCCCCTCTGCGTTTATAGGACCGAAAATCGCACGCAGAATCTTTCTCTAGAAACGACCAAGGATTTCCTCATCCACTTTAGATAAAGTCCATGTTTCTGCGCCGTATAACAGGACCGGGATAATTAAGGTCTTATATAAGGTCAACTTGGTCGCACGAGAGAGGGCTCTACTTCTTAGTTGCCTCTTCGCTTGATTTCGAAACTGGTGTCGTTGTTCCAAGTCACTGCGGAGCCGAGGTATATGAAGTCCTTAACTACCTCAAACTTATATCTGTCAATATGCACGTTCTGTCCAAGACGTCGGTGGTAAATGTCCTTTTTCGATGACAGCAGATATCTCCTCATTAACTGCCAAACCAATTTTTGCCGCCTCCATCTCAATACTCGCAAACGCCTCATTGACATCTCGCTGCGATCTACCTATTATGTCAATGTCGTCGGCGTATGCAAGGAGTTGCGAGGATTCGCAATAGATTGTGCCTCTTGTATTGGCCAGTGATTTTTGCACAATCATTTCCAATATGATGTTGAAGAAATCCCACGACAGTGCATCGCCCTGCCTAAATCCTTTTTTGACATCAAAACCATCGGTAAGGTGTTCACCGATTCGGATGGAGCAGCGAGCATTCTCCAAAGTCATCCTGCATAGTCTGATGAGTTTAGCAGGTATGGCAAAGACATAGCGTTGTATAGCTCGTCTCTAAATACGCTGTCGTATGCGGCCTTGAAGTCGACGAATAAATGGTGAGTGTCGACTTGAAATTCATTGGTTTTCTCCAGCATCTGCCGTAGTGTGAAGATTTGATCGTTGGTGGACTTCCCTGGCCTGAAGCCAACTTATAAGGACCTATCAGCTTAGTTACGAATGGCTTCAGGCGTTCACACAGGAAACTTATTCCTCTGTAGTTGGCGCAGTCCAAGGGGTTTCCTTTTTTGTGGATCGGCAAACAATGCTGAGACTCCATTCCTCGGGCATGCTTTCCTCTGACCATATCTTACAGATGAGCCGGTGCATGCTCCTAGCCAGCTCACCCCCAGCCGCTTTGAAGAGCTCAGCAGACAGTCCATCTGCGCCAGCAGCTTTATTCGACTTGAGTTTCGACATGGCAATCTCAACTTCGTCGAGGTCAGAGAGACAGAATTCTCTGCGATCTTCGTCGTTAAGAAAAGGATCATTCTGCCTGACGGCGGTATGTTGGCTGTCATCGCCGTTATACAGTCTGCACAAGTGTTTTTTCCAAATTCTCAACATCGACTGCCACGGATACTAAGTGTCCGTTCTCATCCTTACGGGCCTCCGTTCGGGCTTTATAGCCTTGAGACATTCGTTTTATCCGCTGATAAAATCTTCGAACGTCGTGCCTGCAATAGCACCTCTCCAAGTTTTCAATCGCCCGCTTCTCGTGCTCTTTCTTTTTTTTTTTTCTCGAGAAGCTTATGTTCCTCCCGTCTTTTAAGCTCGTAGAGCTCGCGAGCCGCTCTTGTTTTTTTGTGTAGTGAGGCTTTGTATGCCTCCTGCTTTTCCGCATGAATGCTTCTACACTCGTCATCGAACCAGGTGTTTCGTCGTGGTGGAGCTTTAAGGCCCAGCACTTCCGTTGCTGTGCTCTTCAGGGCTTGTTTGCACAGGCTCCAATGAAGAATTCTCGCTGCTCTGCTAAGGTCGGTAATGAGCAAACCGAGACCTTTGATTTTAAAAAAGGATTTAGGTAAGGTGCCGCGCTGTCATGCAACTCAAGCACTTCGTGCTTGAAGAGATCGTGCAAGAGTCACTGGCCAACACAAGAGGTACGATTTATTTCAATTCTACGCAATTGCTTGCGTACGCCGACGACATTGACGGGATTGGACGGACACAGCGAGTCGTCGATGAGGCCTTTGTAAGCATTATGGTAGAAGCGGCTTATAGTGGAGACACACTGCTAGTATTGATACCATGGTATAGCAATACTACGTTCTATACCACATGTCTGTCACCCCAATACCACGTTTAAAGCTAGTATACCACGAACCATAGCTGGTATTGAGATTCGTACATTTTTGCTAGTATACCATCAACTTAGTGATTGCAGCGCCACTTTCTCTCTATTGCCGAATCCTTGAAGCTTCTTTGACAATTCAAACCAAGTAAACAGACCAAACACTGCGATCAGGGTACATGGTATTCACTATATCATGGTATTCATACCATGGTATCAGTACTAGCAGTGTGTCTCCACTAAAGATGGGTCTCAAGGTTAATTAGGGTAAAACCAAATATCTGCTTTCATCTAAAAGAGATGGTTAACACCGACGTATTGGCCAGAACGTCACCATGGGCGGATATAACTTTGAAGTGGAATTCGTCTATCTTGGCTCACTAGAACCGGCGACAACAACACCGGCGCTGAGATAGAACGCAGAATCACTCTTGCCAACCGCTGTTGCTTTAGGCTCAAGGAGCAATGGAGAAGTAGAGCCCTCTCTCGGAAAACCAAGGTGACACAATATAAGACCTTGATCATCCCAGTCCTCCTTTACGGCGTAGAGGCTTGGACGTTATCAAAAGCGGATGAAGATGCCTTTGGTCGTTTCGAGAGGAAAATTCTGCGCACTATCTACGGTCGCGTTTGTTCAAACGGTGTATGGAGAAGATTTAACGAAGATCTGTACGGGATGTATAGCGACATCGGCCTGGTACGACGTCTACGGATACAGCGTCTAAGGCGGTTAGGCCATGTAGAGCGAAGTCTTCGAATCCACCCCGGAAGGAGGGCGCGGCAGAGGACGGCCGCATCCACGGTGGCGCACGCAGGTGGAAGGGGCGTGCGGCGCTGGAAACACCTGGCCAAAGACCGTGCCAGCTGGAGACGCTTATTGGTTGAGGCCCAGGGGTGGAATCAGCTAAGGTGATTTGTGACAAGTGACAGTCACATTCTCGGTTTCGGTATCGTGTAAGGTGATAGTCACTGTGATTCTCACATTTTTGTGACAGTTTTCTGGTGACAGCTATTTAGCTATCACTTTCCTATGTTTTGTGCGTTTGATATGGCTTTGTTTGTGCTTTTGTGTGTTTTATAAAAAATGTATGTTTCCGTGCTTGGAACCATTTTTAAGCGAAGATGAAGAGCTCAATGAGACATTGATGGAAGTTAGAGTTCTGAGGAAGAACTTGAGAAATCAGTCTAAATCGGTTTCCTTTCCCTGTAAGCCGACAAAATGTATAATTGACCGATAAATGAATTGAATGCAATAATAACATTTCTAATATGTACATTATTTACTTTTCCCAGTACTTGTGCAAAACAATCGGTGACAACGGCCCTGATTTTAATTTCAAATTTTCTTTTTAACTATCTAACAGCTGTCTTAAGGCAGCCCTACACGGCGAACATGTTCGCCGATTTTGTTCGTGAATTTGCTGTGAATAGCAGCGTTCACACCATACCATTTGTCTATACGACTTTTTTGACAATCAAAAGTACGTAGCGTTCACACTATACTGCAAGTTTGATAGATTTCATTTGTGAGAGAGAATTTGTGTAGTGAATATCGTTACTCCCGTTTTTTTTTAAATATACATCCGAGTTGTTACAAAATGGGGAGAATGAAAGGCATGCCTGTCGTAAGAGGCGAGGCGCTGGAGTACTGCCTTGCTCCAAAGTTGGGAGTTTTTCTAGGGTGAGGTGCTAGACCTCGAGCTTTGCAGGACTCATCTGGAAGTGACCTTGCGATCGCGAAACTCCACCGGTAGCTATAATCTGGTACCACGAGAAACAGGAGCTCCCGCAACTGGTGGTCGGTATCTCGGTGCCTGGCGTCGGCCCCGGCGGCTCCCAAGTGGAAGTATCGTGGTGGCGTGGAGTAGAAAATATTTTTGGAATTATAACCAGAAGATTTAGAGTTTTGCTGACCACTATCAATTTAAGCCAGCTACATACATATATCCGAAGCTCGGAAGTAGACACCAATCCCGCCAACAATAGTCTATTATTACATCTACAAGCTTGGAAATGCCATAACTTGTCACTAAATTCGTCGTCATATCACCTTTGTCCGCTGATGTTCACCCTTCGAAATCACAAAAAAAAGTGAAAAACGTATGGAAGTAAAATTTCTGACTTTTACACATACACGGGCACCCACACAAGCAAGGCAAAAAGTCGAAAATTCTGAACTTCATACTACAGGTAGGTAGGTAGGTAGGTAAGACCGTAGCCTTCCCAGAGATGGGAAGAATACACATAGGCCAGGGAGGCCCATTGTTTAGCTACGAGGGGGTTTAGCCCCCTATTCGTGGAACCGTTTTGTGCTTCTTAAGAAATGAAGATGATCAGATATCCCTACTTGCTGAACTTCGGTCAGATCGTTAAGGAGGTATGATCCTAGGTATCGTTTCCTGATTGTGCAGAATGCCGGGCAGGCGCAGAGGAGGTGATGGATGGTTTCGACCTCTTCCTCGTCTAGACAGCTCCTACAAAAATCATTCGGAGTGATACCTAGTTTTTGCGCGTGATTGCCAATAAGGCAGTGTCCTGTGATGACACCTATGACTTTATAGATGTCAGTTCTATTTAGGGAAATAATACTCCTAGTCCGTTGCCTATCGAGCCGGGGCCAGATTTGCCTGGTGATGAGGCAGGTGTGTCCCTGAGTCCATCTCCGGTTCGTCTCGGCCCTGGCGAGGGTAGTGAGATTGTGTTTAATGGTTGCGAAGGGTATACCCTCACAAACCACAGTTGATTGTAGCGTCGTTCCTTTTTTGGCGAGTGTGTCGGCTCTTTCATTTCCAGTGATGTGGCTGTGTCCCGGTACCCATAAAAGTTGTATGTTGAACTGTTCAGCCATCTCATTAAGAGATAGGCGACAGTCGAGGCTAGTTTTTGATGTGTACACATAGGACTCCAGCGACTTTAAGGCTGCTTGGCTATCCGTGAGAATGCGGATATCCGTGGTGGATATCACGTTCCACTACAGCCAGGACAGAGCCTCTTTTATTGCCAACAGTTCCGCCTGGAAAACGCTGCAGTGATTAGATAATTTTAGAGCTTTGTTCAGCTTAAGTTGTTTGCAGAATACTCCACTACCCACCCCGTCTTTGGTTTTAGACCCGTCAGTATAAAAGTCTACGCAGTTTCTGCGAGGTTGAGTCTGGCGAGTCCAGTTTTGTCTGTCCGGGTAGAACGTTGTAAAGTTTTTTTCCAAGACTGTGGTGGGTTCTGTGAGGTCTAGGTTTTCTGCCATGGTTGACCTGTTAATCAGGATCGAGGAGTGGCCAATGACGTAGCTCTTCCAGTTCGAGTTGGCTTTAAGTCTAATGGGCGTTTGTGTGGCAATTTGCTTGCCGAAAATATCGAGTGGTGTAAGGTCGAGTATCATGTTAAGTGCTGCCGTTGGGGTGGACCTGAGGGCCCCGATAATGCATAAACACGCCAGCCTTTGTACCTTCTCGAATTGTTTGAGGTATGTTGTCTTATCCAGTGCTGTCCACCAGACAGTCGCTCCATGCATTAATATGGGTCTAACGACCGTGGTGTAGAGCCATAGGGTAATCTTGGGATTGAACCCCCATTTTTTCCCTATGGCTTTCTTGCATGTATAGAGAGCTATTGTTGCTTTTTTAGCTCTTTCGATTGTGTTGCTTTTCCAGGTTAATTTCCTGTCCAGTATGATGCCAAGGAATTTGGCACTGGAGGAGTAGTTTAAGCTGGTACCAAGCAAAGTGATAGGGCAGTATTCCGGGATCTTATGCTTTTTGGTGAATAGCACGAGCTCCGTTTTCTGGGGATTAACCCTGAGCCCTTTGCTATGCGCCCATTTGCAAAGAATTGAGAATGCCATTTGCATACGGTCATTCAGTGTCGATAGGTATTTACCTGAGATTCAAATGGCAACGGCATCAGCGTAGGCAATAGCGTCTAGGCCTTCTTCCTCCAGTTTGATTAGTAGTTCATTTATAACTACATTCCAGAGAAGAGGTGAGAGAATCTCTCCTTGCGGGGTTCCCCGGGTAACCACTCTGGTGATTGTCTGGCTTCCCCATACCGAGTGAATCTTGCGTGTTGATAGTAGCTCGCTGATCCACTCTATGAGAGTCTTCTCCACCTTTAGCTTTTCTAACCCTTCTGTTATTGCTTCCGGAGTGACGTTGTTAAAGGCGCCCTCTATGTCTAGGAAGGCTGTTAAAGTGTATTCTTTAAGATGGATTGATCTTTCGATTTTCCTCACTAGGGTGTGCAAGGCTGTTAAGGCTACCCTTAACGTAGGCATGCTGTGCCTTAGAAATTAGGAGCGGATCCAAGTTATGGCGTATATGTAGGTCTACCATCCTTTCCAAGGTTTTTAGTACAAAGGATGATAGACATATAGGCCTTAGGTCCTTGGGGGAGGTGTGAGAGTTTCTGCCGGCCCTAGGAATGAAAAGCACCCTTGCGCACTTCCACTTGTCTGAAATGTGACTCCAAGCTAGGCATCCTTTGAAGATTATCTCTAGCCATGGTATAGTCCATTCCATGGTTTCTGTAAGTTCGATAGGGTAGATTCCATCCGGACCTGGCGATTTATAGGGCTTGAAACTTTTTACCGCCCATATTATACTTCATACTATAAATCGTATCGACTTGCAGTATAGAGCGTTCACATTGACGATTGGCAGTACAGACACGAGTCATCAAGCAAATCGTATAGACAAATCGTATGGTGTGAACGGCGCTAATGCCGCCGAGTAAACATAAATAAATAACCATAACCGCAACCACTTGTGTTTATTCCTCGTACATGTTTACCCTCTGAAGAATCAGCACGAAATGAATGTTCTCCAAATGTGTTCGCCGTGTAGAGAGTAACGCAAACGAACGGATTCGGCGAACATGTTCGCCGTTTAGGGCTACCTTTATCTATCAGTAACTACGAAAAAGCAAGTGTTGCTCCTTTTCTAAACTTTTTTTGTGATAATCTTACCCGATACCAAAAGATGATGATAGTCACATATGACTGTCACCAAAGTGACTATTACCTATCACCTTAGCCGATTCCACCTAAGTAAGTAAGTATTTACGGAGTCCTAGAGAGAAGAAAAATAAATAAAAACTCCGCCATAATTCCAATTTTGTTAACCAAATTTCATTTTATTTGGAAATTTAAACTAAACCTTAGAAAGATCATCTTTCTAAACGATTTTTTCTCTTTTTTGCTTTTTCACATATTTTGGTTTTTCCTTGTTACAGTTTTTGTTTCCACATTACGCTAAATTTATATGTATAGTGTTAATAATGTTATTTTTTCAGTCGATTACTTTTGTTTTTGCCACCATTCATGCTCGAGTACATAGCTTTTCTGTTGCATTATCATAATTTTTGTTCTTCGAAATATAGCGGTAATTAAGAAATATATATTCATAATGTAAACTTCACAATAATAATAATAATAATAATAACTTATCCTACAAACTATACATATTGTTTTAAATACATATTTAATGATCTAAAGCAATTAATGGCAATTTAACTCTAAATCACTTAATAATCGAACAATTGAAAATATTCACAATATTTCTGTTTTTTGTAAAACAAAAATAGAAAAAAATAACGGTAACGTTAAAACATGGCATCGTGCTTAAGTTTTTAAATTTTCATTCAGTTTTCCTCGTGGAAGTTAGGATTTTCTTTCCGAAATAAAGCTTTTCAATCAGATTTTTTTAAACTTTTATTTTATTTTTTATTAAATGCTCTCGTCCTTTCTATTTAATTTTTTTGAAAGTAACAAAACAAAAATTAATTAAAATCATATTTCAGGTACTCCATAACTAAAATAAAATTATACAAATACAAAAAAAAAAACAAACAACTCAAATAGGTTGACATTTTAAATAAAGGCAGAATTAAATAAAATATTTAAAAGAATATATGTTAAAAAAAAAATGACGCATTTGAAATGGCAAGTTGTCAAAATAAAAATAAGAAATAAAGTCTAACACTCATTGGAACCATAAATCATCTCCATTTCGAATGCTTTTTCACATGGGCACAATTTGACGAGATCATTTCCGGTGCCTAAGCCGGATGTGGACTTTCAAACTGTAGATCTGGAGAAAATATTCGCCGCATTGATGGCACCTTTGCGATCGTTTCGCATGCTTCCACATGCGATGTAGGAGAAGTGATGCGGGCGTGTGATAGGGGAATACAAGCATTGATTTGCGAGCGTTATTGGTACAGGTGGAACAGCTCTGTTTCCGGTCGACCATTTTTTTCAAATATTTATCGCGTAAATGTGCCATAACGACTTCGGGCGGTGTTTTGATTTTCTTTGGCTGCGCCTGTTTGCGGTGGTTGCGTCGTGAATCGTTTGTTGTTTGCGATGAATTTGATGACATATCAAGCGGTGCTGGACTTGAAATTGGTGACGTTTGGATTGGTTGCATTGTTAGATGTGAATGAGTGTTGTCATTGACTAGGAGATGATGATTATGATGTGATTTGTGATTGTTGGTATGACTGATGACTGGTATCACCTGAACTTTGGGTTCTTCCTCGACGAGACGGGGTGAGGTGCGTGATTGCCTAACAATGACAGCTGGACGTGTTTGGTTGTAGTTGTTGTTGTTGCTAATAACATTGTTATTGTTATTATTGTTGTTATTGATCTTTGGTGTAATTGTGAGTGTAATGTCTTCTTTGTTTTTCAAGTACTCGATATATTCTTCGGTTTCGCTTAGTTTTTGTCGCTTTAACGATGGTGACGTTTGTCTTTGTTGTTGTTGTTGGGAGTGTTGATGTTGTTGTTGTTGTTGTTGAGCTTGTGATTGATGTTGTAAATTATGGTGCACATTTTGTGGTGATACTATAGGAAATAGTAATGGCGTTTCGGCATAATATTTATTTATAATGTCCTTGACATAATTCTGGAACTGTGTACCGAATTTGGAAAGATTTTGATATTCCATCGTTGAGAATATGGAATTTGAATTTTCTTTGTCGCGTATCAGATCAAGGCGATGTCCTTTATAAGTCGAAATATGATTGTTGTTATTCACTGATGTTGTTTTCGGTAATTTTCTACCGTTGTTATTCGATTTAATATTTGTCTTCAATTGATTGTTGTTGTTGTTATTAGTATTATTGTTGTTATTAGTTAAATTGATTGGTTGCGCGGGAGGCGATTTCATTGGCTGCTGCTTAATATTATCTGCAATTGATTTAATTGATATTGGTGATAATGACAGATGATTGTTATCGTTCTCGTTTTGTGTTTCTTTCATTTTGATGTTATTTGTATCAGTTTTATTTGTTTGTACAATTTCCTGTAGACCAAAATTTCGACTTAAGAATGCGGACATCGCCTTTCTCTGATCGCTAAATGAATTGAAATTCTCAATATTTTCCATATCCTCATCGATTTCATCGGAGGATATTCCACTATTACTGGTGAAACTTTTATTTTTCGAACGTAAATTAAGATTATGGCCTTTGTACGGTGATTTTTGATGTTGTCTATTTGATTGCTGTTGTTGATGTTGTTGTTTTTGATTATGATGATGTTGATTTTGTAATAGAGCAGCTTGTTTCGAGATTATGGTGTTGTTGAAAAATTGATGTTGATTTTTCAAGTCAACGCCTCCCGCCTTATGAAAATCCTGAGCGACCGATGCTGTATTTCGACTAATTGCATCCATTTTAAGTAGACTGTAAAAAAAATTAATGAATGGAGATAGTGAGTTAATGTGATTTGAAATGGAATTTGCATCTAATAAAAAATAGAACATTAAAAACAACGAATAACAACAAATAAAGCGAATAACAACAGAAGAAAAATTAAAACTTAAATCAATATTAAATAGGATTAGAAGAAAGGATGTAATAGGTATGTAAATCTGCGTGCATATACGTAAAAACAACAACCAACACTATATGTTGTGATTGAAGAAAATATGTTGTTATTAGCTGAATTTGGGGGTAGAATTGTTTCTTATATTAAAAAAAATGTATTTAGTAAGAAGAATGTCCAAAATCAGAAAACAAGGAATTTGGGGCAACGAATACGAATAAAAACCGCAAAGGAAAAAAAAGAAAAACAACAACGAAACACAACAAAATCATAAGCAATCAAACGAAAAGTTGCACAATTTGTTTTTGTAACTTTTTATACCGCGCATAGTCTTCCGGATCGCTGCCATCCGCCTCCAGATACTGGAATAATCTTTCGGCTCCACGTTTCTGATTTGCATTAACCGCCAATCCTCCAGTTATTAAATCATGTGGCGGTATTAACGAACCATTTGCACTTAAGCGCCATCCGACCATTGATGTTGGATTAACCATGATCTCCTGTAGTGGCCCAGTGCTACCGTTATTCATTACATTATTCGTACCATTCAAATCGTTTGTTGTATATGCATTCACTCCGCTATTGTTGCTGCTGCTTGCTGTCGATTGGGCGCTATTATATTTGAGGAGGACGGGTAAATGTTGTTGTTTTTTTCGATTTTGTTTTTGTTTTGTTTTTTTTTTTTTTTTTTTTTTTTTTGTTCAATAATATGGAAAAGATTAAAGTTGTGTTGTTTTTGGGGGAAAGAAATATTTAGTATTTTTTTTTTGAATAGAGAATGATAAAGTGTTCTCTCTTTCTCACACATACAATCTCTCTCTTTTATCGCGTTTAGTTGGTCAAGAATTGATTTACTTTTTTGAAGGACTAAAGGTGAATTCTGGGCTTTTGTGGATGACGTGCGGGTAGTTTTTTTTTTTTTTTTTGTAAGCTGGCTGAAAGCTGATTACATACTGTTGTCCTTTATTCGATAATATTTATGTCCTCCTTGGGGGTACATTCGAGTAGGAGCAGATAGGAACGAAGGCAAAATGAAAAGAATAGAATAGAAAGTTTAAATAAAGAAAGCAAAAAGCAAAAAACACTGCTATATTTCATAGAAGGGAGGATTAACGGAAGCCATGATTGATGTCTTGAAATTCATTCAATGCAAATTGCTACTAAAATATTTTTTTCGTCTGTTTAGAAAATAAAAACTCGAACCACATATGCGCCAGAATACACCTTTCATTAAATATATATGTATTTATTAAGAAGTGCCAATTTAAAAAATTTAAAAACAAAAACCTTATAACATGCAACATGGCAACTCTGTTGACCCGCCGCATTTTTTATGGAAAAAATTAAAATTGTATTTTCCACCTATTCTATCCTTCTTAAAGGTCTTAGGACAAGAAACGAGAAATAAAAGAAATATTAAATATTTACCCAAACGAAGTGCTAGGATTCTGGAAGTTACTCAATTGATTATTTGATACTAAAGTGTTGCCAATTGTTCGTAAGACATTTAAATTGTTATTATTAGTATTAGTATTATTGTTAGTACTATTGTTAGCGGTATTATTTCTTGGTGGCCTATTATCATGAGGGCTGCATGCGAAAAAGAGAGAGGAAAGATTTGTTGTTTTTGTTTTAGAATTACTCGAAAATGTTTTTAGTTTTACTACTTAAAGCTAGTGTTGACGACAAGTGAGCGATCTCAGTGCTGAAATAGCCCACTACATACATAGATTCATGCTTAAAGTGAGCAACATGTTAAGCCCATAGATAGGTGAAGAGATACATAAATAGTTGGTTTAAGAGAATATAGATGAATGGTACTTACTGGACATCGTTCATATGCGCCTGATATTCATCTTGGTTGTCAGCTAGGAATGAGCATTTGTTGCATGCCTTCTTGTTGTGAACTTTGAGCACATGCGTGGCTAGACGTTCCGAACGAGCAGCTTTATAATCGCACAACATACATACGAAGGGTTTTGTATGCGTATTCAAATGACGCTTCAGTCCCCATTTATCGGCTCCGGACCATGGGCAATAGCAGCAGGTGAAGCGTTTCTCACGTTTCACTTTAGCGCCACCGGTCGCGCTAACATCATCAATGGTATTTTTCTCTTGCTTCATGGTTGGCATGGCGTCAGTGTGTGATGCTGTTGCAACAGATTCAATTGTTTGGGCTATACTAAGACTAGAGGAAGTCTCCTGCCGTTGATTCGACATAAAATTCTCACCATGTACGCCGGTGACTGGTGCTCCGCCTTGTTGTTGCTGTTGTAGAAATATATTTGGTTTCTGGTCGATCTGGTGGGCTTGTTGTTGCTGTTGTTGTTGGTGTTGTTGTTGTTGTGCCGATGTTGTACTGGGCACATTGCGACGAGTTTTGTTAATATCATATACCATCTCACGGTGCATGCGTAGGAAGTGCTTTTTAACGTGATCGGCACGATTGAATTGCTTGAGACAAGCATAGCATTGGAATGGTTTTTCATCCTTGTGAATGTTCTCGTGACGAGTGTAGAGGTCTCGCCGATCGGTGGAATACGGACAATGAGTGCAAGCGTAACGTTTTGGTATTTGCAATTGAGTGGTTTGTTGATTAGCTGCAGCAGCGGCAGCGGCTGACGCTGTCGAATTCTTCTTACGACTGCTCGACGACGATGTGGTTGGTGTGTTGTTATGCTGTTGCTGTTGTTGTTGTTGAGAATGCTGAACAACACTGGCTGCATTTGTGTTGTTGTTCGTTCCACTATTATTACCGCCACTTGTCGGGCTCGTATAGATCTCACTAGGCGGTTGTTGATCACGTACTTTTGACGACCTAAGTGACATACGCAAAAAATAATGAAAATACAAATTTAAATCAAATTTAAGTATTCATTGAGATAAGAGGAGAATCCGCGAAATGATTCGTATTCATCAAGATGCGGTGGTACCGAAATACCGCATCGGCCGATGGTTTTGGGAAGACACGAAAGATCAATTGGTATTCTCGTCGTGGAAAAGCGAGGTCTTGGAACGCGAACTCTATGTCGTAACAGCGGGCGGTTACAAATTCAAAGCGATCATAAATCAAATCGAAGAAGTAATCTATCGACAGGAATTCACACGTGACGAGATTTTAGATGACGATATCATTCAACTAGCCGACATCAAGAATCTGGTACTATTTCTCGCTCCATCGCAAATCCTTACAAGCAAGTTTTTGAAATTCATCCATACGAAGACGGTTGATTGCTTCCTGAACGCACTAATCATATATTTCGAGAATTTCCTTCGTCTTGTCGAATTCATACTCATTCGACGGGACGAAGTGTCCGGTAAACGTGCTCAAATCGAAAGTCGTGATAGTACGAAAATCAAACGAATCTATGCGGAGTATTTATCGCAACATCGTATAATACTTGCACGAGAGTATAGTGAGATACTGAGGGGTAACGGAGAGATGGCACCATTCTATCACATGAATGTTTTGGTAAAAATCTCAAAAACCCGAAAGGATCGAACGCATCATGAGGATTTTCTTGCCTTTGTCACTCAAGTCGTATGGATTGCACATCATCGACGCGCATACGATGTGATTGAGAGCGAAATGGGACGACTCTTTCGGTCACATCACTTCAAATTACAACGCGATGATGCAATTGAATTCAGCAATGCCGAACAGGATCTACTGTATGGAAAGAACTTCAAAAAGGTCAATTGTCGCCGTCAAAATTCACCACTGATCCAGGAGATTGCAAGTATGCAACGTAAGAGTTTGGCACTTTTATGGATTGGGAAGAAGAAATACCGCGGCAATGATCTACGCATGCAACAGCTCGAACTGGAATACATAGTGCCGGATAGTGCATTGAGTTTGATCTCTGTAAAGCATGGAATCTTAGGCAATCCCAAAGAGGTTTACGACACAATGTTGAACATAGACTGGGAACAGGTCAGACAACGATATACGGACCAATATGATACGTATCAGCTTCTGCATCAACCTTATTTGGACGTGCCGGACTACGAGGCGATCCTGAAAATGAAACCCGAACACATGGAATCGTATTTCGAGTTTAAGGACAATCGATACGAGTATGATCCAAAGTTCATTAAAAAATGGACACGTCGCGACAAAGTCATTGACTATATCAAGGGGGGCGGCTTGGTGATTAATGTAGTAGAGAAATGCAAGAGAGAATTGGAACAGGCTAAAGCTGCACCAGTAATATCGGTTGCTGGTATCGCTAAGGCAATCATGCTCAGACAGAAATTCATAAAGAAAGCTTAATGCAAAATAAAGACGAGTAACGATCACTTACTTTGTTGTCTTGTGTGTTCCATTGTAGCTTCCCAGTTTTCCGCTAGTGGGCCATTGTACGATTTCCTCGCCACCACTTGGCACAGTTACTGGTATCCCAGCGGTCCAACGTGTTTCCGCATTGGGATTTGTACCAACATTCGTATTCGATGTCGATGGATTGACATCCTTTTGGATTTGTTGTGCACCCAAGATAGCTCCGCTTGATGTAAAACCATTTTGCATTAATGCAGCCAGTCCGAAGGCAGTGCTCAATTGATCTTCCGGCTTAAAACTACCGGCACTGGCTTGTGCGGCAGCAGATGTATCCGGTTGGCCAGTACCACCGCCATTGCCACTACCGGTCGTACCAGCGCCACCATTGTGTTCGTATTCAATTGTCGGCGCAACGGAACGATCAATCTAAAGAGGGCAAACAATCAGAACAAAAAAAACAAAAAAAAATCGGATAATGACAATCAGATGTTGAGGCAGGAGAAACTGTGGGTTTAATGCTTACAGGCAATCTTACCAGGTTCGTAAAAGAACGCTCGCCTTCTGGTGCTGTCGGTCCACTAGTGGCCACCTGCGCAACCGGTGTGCCCAGCGTATGCAACCCATTTCCGGTTTCTTCCCCATATAGCTTGCGTGTGATTTCCTTAAACATGTCTTCATAAGCAGCCTCCACATTTGCGGCTGGTATTAATGTTGCCATGTCTCGTGTACCTTAGTCCCACTGCTGGCCGCTAAATTCTGCATAAAAATTCATACAAACAGACGTTACACACATGTACCTACATACATACATACACATACATATACGATCTTGAAAAATGAGTAAAGGGCCTTAAGTAGGGGGAGTTGGACAACCGCTGAGAGGTTCCTGGAATTCGAGTTGTTAAATGTGCGCGTCATTCTCACCCACCAAACGACAGACAGACGCTGCAGCAGCGTCTCTCAGTAACCCTCACCCACACTCGATAGTCACGCATACTACTATGCACTACTATTGTATTACTCTCATTCAACCGCCCTCATTTGTGCTGTAGTTCCCATTCAACAGGTCCGTTTGGAGTAGTGTCAAATCGCATACCCTACCCAGGCAAGCGGTAGACATTGAAGTAGGAGCAGCAACCACAGCACAACATCATTGAAGAGCACATCCGTTGCTGTCGCCACCGCTGCTGGCTGCCTTAACGTCATGGGAGTGTGATGGGATTTTCCACTCTCCTCCGCAGCCACCTCATCGCATGGCCAGCGAAGACAAGAGTGAGAGAGAGATGAGCAAAACAACAAAACACAGCAAACAGTGTAAACGTGCGATGCTGCTGCTGCTGCTTATGATGATGATGACGATGGTGAAACTCTCCGAAGGCCAAAGCCATGAGATCATAAAGTGTCTTTTTGGGTTGAAGGTAACCCAATCAACCAAACACTCAGAGCGTACATTTTGGCTATATACGTACATCAACCTACTACCTGCTGTTCGTGCTGCTCCTATTGTGACCACCTGCCGAACCCACTGCACCACTACATATTTCCAGCTATTTATAACGAGCTCTCGAAAAAAACAACAACAACAACATTCAGTCATTCTTTCGAAAAAGAGGACACGCCAGCCAGCGGACAAGGATGCGACGAGAAATGTAAAGAAAACAAGGAGAGAAACTAAATCCCTACCCTTGGGCTACGTAAGAACGTGTGTTAACGGCAGCGGACTGGCCGAATGGCGATGGGTGATCGTATGGTGCCTGGCACCCAAAAAATTTCCTTCAAATCGTCCTCCTTCTCCTTCCCCGGACCGGCTTTCACCTATCCAGCTACACACGTCTTTTCTCTTTGGGTTTTTTCTGATTTTTTTCCTCTCGATGTGGTGCGGCACTTGGGATTCTGCAACCACCCTTTTCACCAGCATCGGCATCATTGTTGGAGGGGAAAAATGAATTTTTTAGTTTTGTGACCGTTGTGTACGAGTATTTTGGAATTCTTTTCTTCGCTGTCGTGTTCTTCTCATTTTCATAATCCACCCACTTTTTGTGTAGCGACGACTGGTCGGTGATGCTAGTATGGCCCTGGAATGAAGATGATGATGGTGCCAGCCTGCCTGAGTGATGGGTTTTTACGATTTCTTTTTGGCTTGAGTGCGGTTGTCGTTTTGTAGTATTTTGTCGGTTTTTTTTTGGTTTTCTTGTTTTTCCGTTGTCCATCGACGACGATGGCGTTTCGTAAAACAGCAACAGCTGTGAAGAAATGTCCACTACAATGCCCGGTTGACGGGTGGTAGGTTGTAGGGTTGCCAACTGACATGGCATAGGGTAAAAGAATCAATCAGTAAAAAGCTTTAATCTGCATATCTGATCAAAAAAAATATGTAAAAAGTATACCGGTGTATCGTCAACCTTGTGGCAGGCACGGTATGGTGGACAAAAATTGAGCAAAAAACGATAATCGCTAAGCTTCAACACGTCCATATGCTAGCATGTCTCGGCATTACAGGTACTATGCCTACTTGCCCTACGGCAGCCCAAGAAATACTGACTGACTGACTACTCCACTGCACCCTTTTAAAAAGGTTGCATTACGCCATGCAATTAGAATTCTACACTCGGGAACAGGCCAACCATGTAGACCATTGCATCACATGTCCATTTTGCAACATCTTCCCAAGCTGGATATGATTACCATGATCTCGGATGCATTACCACATACATACTCACTTTTGACAAGAGATTTAAGATACTTATCCCAAACCGCGAGGGTGCGGTGGCACTGTAGTTAGTGTGTTGTACTCTGACGAACGACGAGCGAGTTCGGTTCCCAATAACACCAACGCCATCGAAGGTTTATTTCGCGGCGTTCCTCCTCGGCGGGGTACTAGCAAAACCCCTCGTAGCATAACTTTCTTTTTGAGGCTTTTTCTCGACTCACGCCGTTCGGAATTGGCATTAACCATCCCTTTTATCTGTGTGAAAAATAAATCGTACACAACACAGGCGATTGAAGTGAAGCTTGGTATTGGTCCTTCACGTTCTGTAACGCCACCAAAGAAGAAGAAGATCCCAAACCCCACAGCTTGGGAAAGCGGCGATCCTTTGCTCAATGTCAAAGGCCTGGGGTGGTACACAGATGACTCCAAGATGGGTTCCGGCATTGGCGCTGGCATCTTTGGACCAAATCGGAAAATCCCGAAGGGTCTGGGAATGAGTCCTAGTATCTTCCAAGCCGAATAATACGCCACCCTGACTGTGCGTCAGCCTAAACTTAGAGACTGGCATAAGAGGTGTAACCATCAATATACTGTCTGACAGTCAAGCAGCGCTTAAGGCGTTGAGCATGTATAGCCCGATCTCAAAGTCTGTCAAGGAATGCCACGATGAAACCGCCGATAGACTCGCCAGGAAAGGTTCCAGCGAAAGGTACACAAGTCCTGAACCGTTCTGCGGCACTCCTAAAGGCTGCAAGATTGCAACACCTGTCCTTTTGGAACAGCGTTCAAGGATTTCGCCAATCGAAACAATTTGTACGGCCCCTGAACAAACACTCTGTTAACATACCCAAACTTAATAGAGAAGATATCAGAAGACTAGTCAGCTACCTTACGAGACACTGTGGTCTGACATAAAATGTCAAACTGTGTCTTGAGGACGAAGAAACTGCAGAGCACATACTGTGTAAGTGTGCTGCTCCTTGCCATCTTAGGAAGCGTATCCTTCTTAGTGAAATTATGACTCCTGAGGGGATCACCTCAGTTCCTCCGAAAGACATTCTCAACTTCATTAAGGAAGTCGAGAAGCTCCTCGTCTAATCGGCGCTAGTAAGCACAATAGATTTATAAAGGTTGTAGTGCCTCATGCTATTTGTTAGCACTGTTTTGTTAGTTTGTTAGCATCTGTTTTGACAAAAACGACCGAAGAGACGCTTTTGATTCACTGTCAATTTCTGACGAAGGCATTTTCCTAGGGTTGCTCTGACGATCGGAATTTAACACTGAAGTAGAAGGCAATACTATCGTTCTGCCGATGAATAATCTTCGCTGGAGTTGAGTATTTTTGAAGTTTGCTACACCACCAATCTGAACAACGATAGCTTATTGATCTGATGGCAGTGTTGTCATTTTTGGAGACTTGATCACTAATTTACCATAAAGCGACAAGTGTTAAAGTTTACTTTGAACAAGCTCGTTCTGGTCGCTAAATGAAAGTTGTATGACTGAAAGATCGTCCATCTAGGCGAGCGATTTAACGAATTATATACGTCCAAATTTGGAGAAAGCAGCTGCTGATCGAGCAGTCCCTATATAATGCCAAATCAAGGGGTTAACCCAAAATATTGCTGCTATTGACTCAAGACAAGACTTCTCTTTTCATCATTATGCGCAAGGACTTGTGACTGCAACTTTGCAGAGTTTGCAAATAAGCTTGAACACGCAATTGTGTAAGGTCCAATTGAGCCAATAAGCACCAGTTCTCGTTTATCCTTCGCTAACTAGGCCAAATTTGGATCCAAATTGGGAAACATCAGGGACCAAGCAGATTTTTATTGAACGGCTTCGTGAACAAGCAAAATTGCTGCCTTTGGTGAGAGTTTAATCCGCAGTAATGTTAATAATCCTCGGGAAAACTTACTGTTTGGTACCGATTCTAGTCGGTGATTGTCACTGACGGATTACCTTGAGCCAGAATGTTGTCTTCTCTTCTTTGGTGGCCATGAAGGACCAAAGCTAAGCTTCTTTCAATCACCCGTGTTGCGTGTGATTTATTTTTTACACAAAAGAAAAGGACATTCAGTTTATTGCCGAATCCGAACGGCGTGAGTTGAGAAGCTATTTCATGGCAAGTAGATATACTACGGAGGTTTCGTCAGTAGCCCGCCAAGGAGGGACGCCGTGAAATTAACATACGATGACGTTGGTGTTATCAGGATCCGAACTCGCTCATCATGCGTCCGAATCCAACACACTAACTACTGCAGCACGACGCCTTCAATATTGCCTTCGACCTTTACATTAAATTTGATTTTATTGCTGTATTTCTTGAGCTTTCAGAGTGGAGATCACGTGTACTTACTTCCTTCTACCATGTTTCCTTGAGCGAACGACTACGTCATGAGCCATTATTCGTGTCATCTAGCAGGTTGAGGTTTGGTAGTACCTATCCGCCGCACAGTAACAGCAAATCGCTCATTGACATTTCTGTGTAGCACACATTGAAGTGTAACCCTGTTTTCTTGGCTAGCAGCAGTCTATTCGCCCGCTGTCAAGTCTATAAAGTGTGCTCGACAACACACTTTAGTGACTTTGCAGCCGCTGCCCACCTAGTTATCGCGTACAAGTTGCCTAAAATCCTACATATTTCTTTCTTTGCAAAAAGAGCGACAATTCATTTGAAAATTGGAAGGAACAAGGCCTGCATGACCCTTGTTGGGCGCCAGTTATTTGAGAAAATAATTCAAATGGATTTGGTGCCAGTTAATTTATTAATTTTTCAATAGACACGAGTATATACATAGCTCATAAAGAGCCATATTGTAAGTCGTCCATTGCTTGCATCTTTTTTTGTTTTTTTCTTGGAATATTGGTATACTCAGAGGAAGCCCTAACCAACTTGACTTAGGTACTTCAAATTCTATTGCGACAATGTGCGGTTAATAACTTTAATCCACTGTCATTCAACGTACTACAACGTACACATCGTTATTTCCCATAGATTTCCTCACCAGGAAGAGATGCGTTTACCAGAAATTTGATCTCAAAAAACAAATCCTCGTTAAATGATCCCTGGATCCAAACAAAACACTTGATCTTGTTTTAAGACTCAATAAGCAATTTGCTCGCTAAACACATTCTGCATTTATTTATTTACACGTTGAAAAGCGACAAAATCCAGGAACCAAAGCTACTCGCTAATGTTTACACAAACCAACTCCGTCCAGTGGTGCGCGTTGTTCAAATATTTTCTTCAACATGTCAACGAATATCGACAATAGCCTCGCACCATTAATCCACTGCCGATAGCTCACCATAGCTCACATGCTCTTATTGATTTCTTATGTTTATTTATTTTAAAGTGATTAAATGAGTAAAAAAGAAAAGAAAAAACAAAAACCGAAAAGAAAATAAGGTGATGGCAACCCTTAACCACCTCCCCCACCTCATTGGCGGCTGACATTGATCGCACAGCATGATGTGTGGTGGCAATCAACTTGCGACGTTCGTCGACTTGGCCGCGCAAATCTGTTTTCACTTCTCCTCTATCTTCCGCTCGCCCTCGCTGTGGTGTTGTAGACTTGGATTTTTGTTTTGCTTTCTGTCGATCCATGTGCTGCTGTTACTGTCACTACTGTAAGCTGGACGTGTAGTGATGCTGAGTTGGGTGTTAATCTGGGAGCGAGACATTATGTTCTGGTCAACACGGTTGATTGGTTTTTTGTTTTCTTGTCGGTATTCGGTGTTTAAAAAACTCTAGTCCGACGAAGCGCAACAAATTAAGGGAAAACCCGCAAACGAAAAAGCAAATGAGTGAACCCCCAACATCGTTCGACACGTACCTACATACACACGCGCCCAGCTATTGATGCTAATTATACAGAGTGGGTTGCAAATGGGCTCCCCAGTCGCCATGGTATCACGGAACGACCCGTCGATCGAGCGGGCCGCAAAAATAAATTAAAAAATATAAAAGAAGAAACGGCAGTAACAACAACTACTACCACAACGTTAACGGCGAAAAATGGAATTAAAAAAAAAAACAATAACCAGTATGACCGTCAGGCAGGCGGATGGTCAACCTCTCACAGCATTTCATATCCGCCACCCTCCTCCCACTTGAAACGCTGGTCCCTAGGAGTGACAACGACACATGACGACCGACAACAACGACGACCGTGGCGACAACATTTTTTTTTTTTTTTTTTTTGTTTTTGTTGGGATGATTGTTTTGTGTTTCGTATTATGGTTGTTGTTGTTGTTTTCCTCATTCGCTGATTAACGCAAATCTCTTCTTCATCTTTACTTCATCAACTCAACGCGCCCTGTTGGTGACACATACAGGGTGATTAGGAAATACACGCGCGCACGCTCACGATCGAGTGAAAGGTTCCTCTTCATCGTCGTCGTCGTCGTCTGGTGATCGACCATTGCTGATTGTTTTTTGTTTTATTGCTTTTTTGTGGTCGTAGTTGCGGCATGTTGACCAGTTCTCTTCTATGATGGGTGGGTGGCGGTAGGCGCACACAAATCACATACAAGCATCACAAGCGGTATGTGGGACGAGCGGAGATCAGTTGATTGGCAAGACGACGACAATGAATGCCAAAACTTGCGACGCAGAGGCAGAGTTCAGGTTTTCCGAAATTTCGCGCAATAGTTGTTGTTGTAATTTTTTTTTTTTTTTTTCATCTTTTTTTGTTGTTATTGTTGTTGGTTCTCTCTCGCAACGTTTTCGATCATACACCACTAGTAGATGGTAGAGTATCGCCCGCACAGCTGCCAATACTTTTCTCGCCGCGGCTACACTATTGCTGCCTGTCATTGGTAGGTAATCGGCTATTGTGCTGAAGCTGGATGATGGTATGGTGTGAATTTTTCAAGATTTATGGGCCGAAGCTGGGTTGGGTGAACTTGCTTGTCAGTTTCTTTGTGCTTTTTGGGTATTGCTTTTTTCTCTCTGTTCGATTATTCAGATTTCTGTAAGATGCGTGGCAATATGAATACGTGGTCGAGTGTCGAAAGAGATGATGCTTTTTTTTACATACATACATACATATGTATGTATGTAAAGAAATCAATAACGCCTTCGGATACCATGGAAATGAGGTGGATAACCACGAACATGGCCTTGGTATCGCCATGGAGGTGGTGGAATGACCAGTAGATTCATTTTTTTTTATTTTTTCTTGCGGTCGCAAAACTTTGTGCATTCCTATCGACACTCATTCAACACTCACTCGTAGGTAAAAAAAGTCAATTTATTACTCTGTCCCTTCTGCGAAATATCCCAGACAGACTATCACTATTACAGTCGCACCCCAATAAAACATCACCTGATCTAATCCCCCTAAATCCCAAAGAAGGAGGGAAATCGAAACAATAGTCCTGACATCTGTACACACGATATACACTTTTGAGGGACACGAGAAGACCGCATACCAACCCAATGTAATCGAGTTTCTGTCGCGGGGCAAAATAACGTCGCGAGAACAATCCAAGCAGCATTTACCTGCGATAAGCAGGTAGACAATGGATTATACCTGTGCGCAGAAATTCAGGGCACCGATTCAACCCTGTTTTCGTTGTATCTTCTTCTGTTTTTCCATTCCCTACGACAGATGAGAACCAAGCAGCAACAGTCAGTTGGTCAGTCAATCGTCCCGTTCCATTCGAGGAGTGAAATAGATATGTACATATAGTGAAAGACACAACAGCGGGAATAGGGAGTGTATGGTCTGTGGAGGGAAAACGTGTTTCTCTCAGAAATTGCCATTAATTTCGGCCTGACTAAGATTCGGTCGCCGACAGAAGGTGATTTCCAAGAAAAGGGACGAGAAGCAGGAATTGTGATACCTCCTCGATCGTTTTTTTTTTCCTCTTATTCCTTTTCTTATTCTTTCTCCTCACGAGAGGAGGAAAGTGGGCGCAGAGGAACTGCCATGCACTTGAAACGGAAAAAGAATATTAAATTCAATCCTCACCCCTATGCACATACGTACATACATACATACACACATATGCATTTACATGCAATGAGAGTTTAGGATTGAGCCTAAAAATACCAAAAACCAAGAACCCGGATGATCGTACAACGTATAGTCTTCTACCACTACAGGAACATCTGCACCGATAAATAACACCCACCCAGAAAGGGATGATGGTAGTGAGCGTTGTTCTACGTGCTTAGTATAGTTTCCACCCCATTGAGAGAAGAAAAAAAAAAAAGGGCCAGTGGCACAAGCATGCAACATGTGTGTGCAGAATGAAAGGCAAACAAGGAATCATCGACCAACGGAGGAGATACCAGACACCAACGTTGTTGGAGGAAAGAAACAATTCACAAAAAAAGGAAAACCTAAGAAACTACAATGTGGGGTGAGAAATGAACTGCAAACGAAAAGAAAAGAACCAACAGAAAGTCATCCGCTTGTCGTAGGTACTATGTGTACTGCATATTCAGGCGTATAGGGTGGTTAGAAACCGGATTATCAAGTGGCAACACAGGTTCCTGCTCCAAAATCACCCTTTTCTTTCAGGTTGCACGCGATTATTCTTCGATTTCTTTGTAATTTTGTGGGAATTTCCTAAACATCCATCCAAATAATTATGAAAAATGCAATAAAGAGGAAAATTTAGCAGAAAAATCATGAATTGCCCCCTGAACTATGTGAATTTTATTCACCAAAATTGTTTCTAACCACGTTTAGGGTTGCCACTTGTTTGAAATAAGTGAAATACTAAGGAGAGTTTAATATTTAACAAAATCACCTGCCCGGTGAACCACCTCGCACCCCAACACATAATCCATGTCACCCTGTTGCCCACGCAAAAAAACAACACACATGCCCGTCACGCGAAGCCGAAAAGGAAAAAAAAAAACGACTGACGGGAAAAAACCATCGAAAAGCAAAAGAAAATAGGGCAAAGGAAACCGAACAAAACAATCTCTTCAGGGGCCGCCTGCTATGCATCCATCCATTACTTTACATGAGAAGGATGACGGTGACTGTGCTTCTTTCTTTGCAAGTGCACAATAACCGCGGCAAGGGCAAAACAACAAAACCAACCGTATGCGCAAGTGGTAAGCATACTCATCGTAATCACAATTGCCGATATCAACAATTAATCCAGTGGGCGAGGAGGAGATTGGCGAGTCATCATCTCAAAGTAGGACACAATCGATTAAGTACAAAAACAAAATACATACATAATCACCACAATCCGCCCCCCAAATGGGTCAGGCACGATTATACCCACCTTCAGAGCAAACGAATGTTCTAACGATGCATCCAAGTCCTTGAATTAATACCAGGACACTGCTGTCAATCACTCTATCTCACACACTATCACTAGATATTGTTTAGATACCCTTTCACCGTAATGGACTATCAACTAGCGTGTTCGTTAAATACACTAAATCAAACGTTTCTTCTTCTCACACATTCACTATCAGTGCGGTGTTACGTCTCGACCACCTCCGTACACGATGAAAAATTCCTTCAGACTGCCCGAGCAAATTTCGGCGTCAGGCAATCAACCCAACTCTCAATTCCACCACAACCCAAAAACAGATGAAAAGCAAAAACAACAACTACCCACCCGCTGCTGATCGTGTCACACCATTGTCGCTGCGCCTCATCGTCAATATTGCCTGCCTGCTGTTGTTGCTGGTACTACTGCCACTGTCTCTTGTGTTGTTGTTGCTCTTACGGAGACGCCAAAGAGCAACCCACAACAGAGTGCAAAGTAGTCGGGCTGACAGGCAAACGAGCCAACCAAACAGGCGGTGGAATCGGTGGTCGTAGCTGCTCGACGGCCCCGGCTAACCAGGCAAGCAGGTCATAATGGAAAGAGGGCCGGCACAACAACAAAATTGTACGCACAGAGAGCAACTGACACGCAGTGCTCGCTCAGTAACAGAGAAAAAACAAAAAAAAAAAATGTTGAGGGAGAAAAGCAAGAACATAAGAACGAACAGGAGGTGGTAATGATGGTGGTGTTGGTAGTGGTGGCGGCTGCCTTATTCCTTCGCAGCCTACACACAATCACGAGCATTGGCATTGTACGTCAGCGCGGGCAAGAAGTGGCTGAAGAACGCATGGAGGGCGAAAATATCACGCACCACCACCAGCGATCTCTCCACCAACCACCACGACACCACCACCATCACACTATACCACCGCCTTCTTCCGTTTCCATTGTGTTGTATGTACATATGTACAGCTCATATCTTCAACTTCACCGTCACACTATCGCCATCACCATCAGCATCGTCATCGTCGTCGTTGTTACCGCATCACCGTCGCCCGTCTACTTAACCGATCAACCGTCCTACGTACTATGACACACACTCGTGTGCACGCGCTTTTTTGCTCGATTCACCTCCCAACATCGTCGCCGCTGTTGTCGGCGTAGTCGTCGCAGTCGGTGGCTTAATGGCTCGGTGGGTTCCATGGCCATTAATGACTTTCGTTTTTTGTTTTACGCTTCAAATCCCAAACTCTCTCGGTTTCAATCTCAGTCTCCCTATCCCACCCATCCGATCAAGTGGCTCTCCTTCGCATTCTCTCTCTTACCTCCACCGTTGTACCGTTTCGCGCACTCCCAGCTCCCAGCCACCTCCGCCGAACGCGATCGGCATCAGCTTGACCTCGAATTTCGGACAGACCGCCGCTAACCGAAAATGTATGCAAAACGAAAAAAAAAACCGAAAAGACCACGTCGATCGTTATCCGACGACGCTAGTGCGTCTACCATAGGGGGTGGTGTTGGTGTAAATGCTTGACAACGCGGCCGTCGTGGAGCTGATCGCGCCAAATTTTCGTTTTTTTTTCTCTTTTTTTTTTTGTTGTTGTTGCTCCTCCGTCTTCGCAGAACTTGGCAGCTGTCACCAAGAACACATACGAGTAGATGGAAAAGCGGTTTTGCCGCTAATGGGTGGGTTAATACCGCACACACATGTGCACATGTTTACTCGCATTTACACATAGGGACTTCCGCTTATTCAGTGGGGGAGGCTTATCTGACCCGGAGCTAGAAATTTGTTAATTAGCGCTAAACGTGCGCGTCGCTGACGATGAGATTGAATGACCAGAATGGCAGCGACAACGAAAATTCTTTCCACCCACACGCGGGCGGACTGATACGGGAGAACATTCAATGAGGAACGGATGCTTTTCCAATGCCATTTGTACAGAAGCGATAGATAAGAGCGCTGTGATGAGCGTCGTCGCGTTAATGAAGGGTGTATGTGACGGTATTGCCAGGTGATTTTTTTATTTTATTTTGGAACATTAAAGTATGGCATAAGGCATACTACGACCTCTGATAGGGTGCTTCACTTTATATGAAGGTAAGAATAGTAGTAATGAGCAAATTGCGGAGTTGTTTCTCCAAGTAAATTATTGAGCAATTGGTCAATCCGAGTCGCTATGATCAAACGGGGTGTTTAACTTTGTATGGAAAGAACTGAAAATGATGAACAAAGCATTTAGAAACTCGAAAGTGTCGAAAATCTCTTTTCAAAAATTCAAGTCCGTTAAACATTAAGTTGAAGAAAAATGGAGGTTTAAAAAAAAGTCGAAAGAAAGGGACGAAAAGTAAACGCTAGTAGCCCGCATATGATGGCAGTATGGAAGACAGACAAAGTTACGATGCGGAGCACGGACAAAGATCTGGTCCTACTACTGGGCTACTGCGGCTTGGTCTAGAGCCTGGAATCACTAGAGGAAACTCCTTCAAAGTGACTAGGTTAGGTTAGGTTAATGTGGTTGGCATACGCCACACATAGGCCGAAGTCGGCCCATTGTGATACCACATGGATTATATTACCTTGATCCGCTACCTGAAAATCAATCGGTGCTTCTGATGAAGCGATGGAGTTGAGCTATTTTTAGATCTGCTATATCACTTAAGTTTTCATAGAAGGGCGCGCCGAGATAGATCCTCCTGCCATTCGCAGAAGAAGGAATATTCCTATGCCCGGGAACCCACAGAATTTTAATGTTCAAAGTGACTAATAACGCATTCATTTCCATAGAGTGCCATAGAGAAGTCTTGGAATGATTGGGGATTTACCTCTTGCATAAACAGCGATTGTAAGAGTGATTTTTCGTTCCATCTCCTCGTTAATGCTATTGGATTTAATCACCTTTTAGCCAAGTTAGAAAAAGTATTAGGTTACTCGTCGTTCATTTTTGAAATTACTTTTGTTACTTTGTTTTCGTTTTTGTGAACAACTTCTTGACTGTAATGAATGAATGACCACTTCCTCTTATTGGTTTACATTTTCAATAAACACCGAAGTCTTCAGCGAGATTGCTAATGACTATAATGCTGTGTCGTCCTCTTTGCAACATGCAGTACAGAATGGCGTCCGACTGATGCGCAGATGCTTGGCAAAAGTGTAATGGCCCGCAAGTCTTCGGCAATCAATTCTCCCTAAGGATAAGAAGATTGCTGCGGATTTCTTGTATTCATCAGGGCGTATGCGCTTAGTCATCCTGCATCCTGGATACTCCCTCCATCTACAATTGTGTGCATTAAAGTCTACCGACTTTGTACATCGTTGACCGTGGAAGCAGGTAGACTACAGGCAGGTTTAGGTCCTGAGAAACTCTCCTCTGAGCCTATTCTGCCGAGTTCCCCAGAGATCTCATCTCCTGGGAACATGGGACCCAAGCAAGCCTTAGTGAGTTTAGTCTACCGACTTTGTTCAGGAAGGCCTTAAGTTCATGCATTAACTTTGGAGCTGATTAAAAGGTTGGACACAGCTTTGAGTGCGGCTTGGCTGTCACTGCAAACGCTTATGTTTTTACTCTTCCACCTGTGCTTCACAACATAGTGCATGGCCATCAGGTTTGCGTATATCTCTGCATGAAAAACAGACGCATATTTTCCTAACGAAAAATGTGAAGTTTTCGCATTCAAAGAAAACCCCCAGCGCTGGACCCCAGCCCAGACTTGGAGCCAACTGCGAAAATGCGAAGACAATCATTTTTAAGTTCAGTATATGGCCAGATTGAAGCCTGAGGCCATGGAAGTTTGACAGTGAAGTTATAGCGCAGTGAGACACGGGTCGTAGGATATTTCCCTCGTAAGCGCACTGTCATTCCAATGCGAGTTGTACCAAAAACCATTTCTCTTGAGATGAGACATGGCTTTCAGTGCACACTCTAACAAATACGTCAAGGAGTGGAAGGTTGATCATAGCATTCAGAGCAGCGCCCGAATGCTGGGGGAGGGGGGGGGGGCTGGAAAAAGCCCCCGTATAGCTAAGACAAACCGTTCCTTGGAGTTTGGTGAAAGAAGCTACGACGTGTTTGCCTGTTAGCCCAGATGCATATGAGTTTTTCTGTCTTATCATTGACGTGTAGATCCAGAGGACCTTTGCCGGCAATAAGCTCCATGTTTTGCCAAAAGCACCTTTGCATTGCCCGAAAGCTGACAGCACTATGGTGGTTCTTGACTCAACATGTTTTGACCAAAGAAGCTTGCTGTCTAAGATAACTCCCAGATACTCAGCTCCCTTGGATGTCGTGAAGAGAACGACATCAGTCTTGAGAGGATTAACTGACAGGTCACTTCTCGTGCACTACTCATCCATCACATTTAACATGAGACGACTTCCGCATAAGCCTGGACATAGCTTCCAGAGACACTGAGAACATCGATCAGGAGTGGAGTACCACGCGCCACAAAAGCGAAGACATTACGTCACCAACACAGACTACATGACTCCACATCCGATAACAGGCTAACTGATCTTGCTACGAGGCGAAATTTCATTCTAGCCAGTACGTGCTTCTCACACCTCGTTATACACAAAGGCACCTGGTGGTCGCCAGATCAATCAATCACTAACCCGACTGATCACATCGACTTCAGACATTGCTCCACTCTCTTTAATGTTCGAACTTTCCGAGGAGCTAATCTCGACGCGGTCCACTATTTTATAGATGCACCTACCGATATCACGAACACAGCGGAGTAGAGTAAGCATACAAAGTTATGACATCAGAAAGCTACTATCGCCAGAAACCGCTCGTGGTTTTACCGATCGCGCCACCCTTAAGCTCTCTCATACACCTCAACCCTCCACGCAGTCAATAGAACAAAAGTGGAACCTTTGCAAGCAAGCCCTGAAAAGCACGCATCTGAAGTTTATGGCTTCAATGCTCCACCACGAAAAAACACCTGGTTCGATGACGAGTGTAGAAGGATTCATGTAGCGAAGAAGGAAGCACATAAAGCCTCGCTGCATAGAAGAACAAAATCAGCTCATGGGCTCTATGATTTAAAAAGAAGAGAGGAGCATAAGCTTCTCAAGAGAAAGAAGATAGAGCACGAGAAGTGCGCGATTGAGGACTGGGAGAGGTGCTACTCCAGGCATGACGTTTGAAAGTTTTTTCAACAGACAAAGCGAACATGCCAAGGTTATAAAGCCCGAGCGGAAGCCTGTAGGGAAGAGAACGGACGCCTAGTAGCAGAATCGCAGTCGATGCTGGCAATATGGAGAAACCACTTCTGCAGACTGTATAACGTTACAGTTGTTGATCAATATACTGTTGTCAGCCAGAATGATTCATTCCTTGACGACGAAGATCGCAGAGTATTCCGTCCCCCTCACTTCGACGAAGTTAAGATTGCCATATCAAAGCTCAAGTCGAACAAAGCTGCTGTTAGAGACCGACTGTCTGCCGAGCTCTTCAAGGCAGCTGGAGATGACCTGGTTAGGAGCATACAGCAGCTCATCTGTAAGAAATGGTCAGAGGAATGTATGCCCGAGGAATGGAGTCTCAGCATTGTTTGCCCGATCCACAAGAAAGAAAAACCCCTTTGACTGCGTCAACTACAGAGGAATAAGTCTCCTTAATATTGCCAACAGACCGCCTGAAGCCTTTTGTAAAAAAGCTGATAGGTCCTTATCAGTGCGGATTCAGGCCAGGGAAGTCCACCATTTATCAAATCTTCACACTACGGCAGATCCTGGAAAAAATATGGGATTTCAAGTCGACGCTCACCACCTATTCAAAGCCGCATACGACAGCGCAGTGAAAGACGAGCTATACAAAGCCATGTCTACCCTTGACAACCCTGCTAAACTCGTCCGACTATGCAGGATGACTTTGAAGAATGCTTGCTGTTACATCCGAATCGATGAAGACCTGTCCGGTGGTTTTAATGTCAAAAATGGCCTTAGGGTGGGCGAGGTGCTGTCGTGTGATTTCTTCAACATCGCATTAGAAATGATTGTGCAAAAATCACTGGCCAACAAAAGAGGTACAATTTATTTCAAATACTCACAAAACCTCGCATTTGCGGATGACATTGACATAACCGGAAGAACACAGCGAGACGTCAATGAAGCGTTTAGGAGTATTGAGGCGGCGAAAATTGGTTTGGCAGCAAATGAGGGCAAAACTAAATACATGCCGTCATCAAAAAGGACGCTCACGACGGACGTCTTGGCCAGAACTTTTGTAGTGGCAGATATTAGTTTGAGGTAGTTAAGGACTTCGTCTACCTTGATTCAGCAGTGACAACGACATCAGTTCCGAGATCAAACGCAAAATGTCTCTTGCCAATCGCTGTTTCTTTGGGCTCGGGAGTCAATTGAGTAGCCACAAAACCTCGCATTTGCGGATGACATTGAGATTACCTGAAGAACACAGCGAGATGTCAATGGGGCGTTTACGAGTATTGAGGCGGCGAAAATTGGTTTGGCAGCAAATGAGGGCAAAACTAAATACATGCCGTCATCAAAAAGGACGCTCACCACGGACGTCTTGGCCAGAACTTTTGTAGTGGCAGATATGAGTTTGAGGTAGTTAAGGACTTCGTCTACCTTGATTCAGCAGTGACAACGACATCAGTTCCGAAATCAAACGCAAAATGTCTCTTGCCAATCGCTGTTTCTTTGGGCTCGGGAGGCAATTGAGTAATAGAGTCCTTTCCCGAGCGACAAAGTTGAGTCTATAAATGACTCGCTCGATAAGAAGACGAAGGCTTTAGCGAAGTGCCAGCCAATATGTTCGAAAAAGTGATTCCAAATTGGACTAGTCGTAGTCATTTGCATGAAATTATTTCAAAAGCAAATAGCAACCGAACGCTTAAGAGTCGCTTAATAAAATCTTACAATTCTTATTCCCTCCAAGCTTTGAAACGTCATTCTTGCTTTTTTTACTAAAACTAAAATTCCACCCGCAAAAGCACATCTGGCAATGCCCTCCATCACTCAGAGCCAATTACCCTCATCCGTTGTCACTCCGTGGTGTGTCGAAACAGAGCTCAAGCCGAATACCCTCGTCGAATCGTGCGATCTCCGGAGAAATAAACAACAAAGAAGAAACCAAAAGGAAAATGAAAAACAAAAAAAACGCCGATCACTTGCGTGCTCCTAACCCACGATGCGACCAGAGGGTACATCGATTCGGTTGTGTTGGTGTGACGAAAGTAAACCAAAACGAATGAGGCAAGTAAGACCACAAGGAGGAAATCGTGTACACATACCTCTCCTGGGAGTTTAGGAGAAATGGGGGAGTTTTTTTCTTCATTTTCTTCGTTTTTTGTTTTTGTTTTCTGGTTTTTTGCTTGTCAACCTCGTCGCCTCCAGTTACCCTCTTCGCGAGTAATTGTCGGGCATGGTTGCTGTACACCGTCGTTGTTGGTGGCGTTGGGTTGAAGGAATGGGAATCGTATAGCTGAGCTGGAGACATGCCAAGTGGATAGAGCGAGTAGTTGTTGTTGTTTGCACTTATCTTCATTGCGGATGTACGGTGGTGGGTAGGTAATGCGTAGGTAGCAAACGATTTTAGGGTGTGTTGAGTGTCTCCTTGCACATCCTTTCGGCTGGTGTTTGCTCTGTTTTGCTTCTTATGCTTTCGGTACACTTTATCCCTTGAAGTGGGTTCTCTTCTTCTTACTTTGTGCATACAAGTGTGTGTGTGATTACAATGGAGAGAAAAAAAAAAAACAAAAAAAACTTGTTTTTCTGCGATCACGTACATGCCTGGCGTTGTACACCCCTTTCTTTGTCCATGCAAGATGTAATCGCTTGTGAGCCTTCTGCTATCGGAGGGATAATGTAAAAGGACGCCACTCAACAGGGGGACGACAAATTGCGTCGTTTGGAATCCTACAGGTTTCTCTTTTCTTTTCTGCTCCGTGGCCTTCTTTTTTGCTTTTTGAATCGATTCGTTTGGGCAATGGAATGTTTATCCTTTTGAAGCTCTTGCTGATGGATTTTATGGGGTGTAGTGGCTAAAGTGGTTCATATTCACTTTATCGTTGTTTGTAATATCTGGGCATCTCTTGAAGACTTCGAACAACCTACATATGTATATGTATGTACATATCTTGGAAGGATTTAAAGGACCAGATTGTAGAAATGATTGCAGGGATTGATCAGAGGCAATAAGGAGTGAGCCAGGTCGCCCCTTTTCGCTAAAACATAAAATAATAAGGACAAACCTGTTGCGTGGTAAAGGACTTCATGCATACAATTGCCAAGGGCAGGTAATCGACCTCTGTGGAAAAAAAAATTTAATTGAATTCATTAACTGACCCTAGTTGACAGCCAACATCCAAACCCTCTGTCGGCACACCCTAGAGATATGTATGTATGTACATAGATCCATTACTGGACGTCCTTTTTAGACTATTTTCGTGGCAAACATGCGAGGGGCTATCCCCTATATTTGTAGCCTAGTAAGCAAAAGTACAAACTCCATGTAAACTTTTGGGGGATTCCCCTTGCAAAAAAAAAAAAAAAAACTTATTTAGTCCGAATGAATAACTCCAACTTAAGTCCAATACGTTCGACATCTTCAGGCGCAGGTGATGAGGATCTGCCGTAGTGTGAAAATTTGATAAATGGTTGACTTCCCTGGCCTGAATCCGCACTGATAAGTACCTATCAGCTTATTTACAAAGGGCTTCAGGCGTTCGCACAAAACGGCAGAGAAGATTTCGTCTCCTTTCTTGTGGATCGGGCATAGAATGCTGAGACTCCATTCCTCGGGCATGCTTTACTCTGACCATATTTTACAGATGAGCTGTGCATGCTCCTAACCAGGTCATCTCCAGCTGCCTTGAAGAGCTCAGTAGACAGTCCATCTGTGCCAGCAGCTTTGTTCGACTTGAGCTTCGATATGGCAATCTTAACTTTGTCGAAGTCAGGGGGACGGAATTCTCTGCGGTTTTCGTCGTTAAGAAATGGATCATTCAGGCTGACAGCTGTATATTGACTCACATCGCCGTTATACAGCGAAATGGCAGAAATGGGTTTTCCGTATTCTCAGCGTCGAATGCGATTCTACTAATAGGTGTCCGTTCTCATTCCTGCAGGCTTCCGTTCTGGCTTTATAACCTTGGCGTGTTCGATTAATCTGTTGAAAAAACTTTCGAATTTCACGGCTGCAGTAACACCTCTCCAAATGCTCAATCGCGCGCTTCTCGTGCTCTTTCTTCTTTCTCCTTTCTCCTGAGAAGCTTATGCTCCGCCCTTCTTTTTAATTCGTAGAGCTCACGAGCTGCTCTTGTTTTTCTATGCAGCGAGGCTTTGTATGCATCCTGCTTCGCTCTGTGTGAATCCTCCTGCACTCGTCATCGATCCAGGTGTTTCTTCGGGGTAGAGCCTTGAAGCCCAAAGCTTCGGATGCAGTGCTTTTAAGGGATTGTTTGCAAAGGTTCAACTGCTGTTCTATTGATAGCGTGGAGGGTTGACGTGTATTGGAGATCTTAAAAGGGACGCGTTCGGTAAAAGCACGAGCGGTTTCTGGCGATAGTAGCTTTCCCACGTCATAACTTTGTATGCTTACTCTACTCCGCTGTGTTCGTGATATCCGTAGGCGCATCTTGGCGCACTACTACAAGATAGTGGCCCGAGTCGATGTTAGCTCTTCGGAAAATTCGAACAGCAAGAATATTGGAGGGGTGTTCGACGTCGATCGCGATGTGATCATCTGGTTGGTGATTGATTGGTCTGGCGACCGCCTTTGTCTATGTCGAGGTGCGAGAAGCACATACTGGCTGGAAGTAGATTTCGTCCCGTAGCAAGATTAATCAGCCTGTGTCCGTTATCGGATGTGGTATCGGGTAGGCTGTGTTTACCGATGACTCTCTCAACAATTCTTTCCTCACCCAGCTTAGCATTGAAGTCTCCTAGTACAATTGTGATGTCATAGCTGGGACATTGGCCATACGTTCTGCCTAGGACCTCGTAAAACTCATCTTCGGTGGACCCATCCTGCTCTTCCGTGGGGCGTGGACGCTAATGCTGATGCATGCTGATGTTAGAAAATGAAGCCTTGATACGGATCCTTATGGGGCGTTCGCTCACATGCCGAAAGCTTAAGACTTTTTGCCTTAGTCCACCTCGAACAACAAATCCGCATCTGAACAATCGTTGCCCTCTCTCGCTATTGCAGTTGCCGTCGTAGGTGACCATTCCATCGCTTTTCTTGGATGGCGGTTAAGTCCGCTTTATAGCGGTCTAGGGCGTCCGCAAGTTGTTCGGCTGCACGTGGTCTGTTTAGGGACCTAGCATTCCACGTATAGAGCCGAAGATCATTGTTCCTTTTTTCGTGTTTCGCAAGGGCCGTCAACATTCATCCGGAACGCTTTATCCGAGGCTTGTGGTTGCTTCGAAGTTTGTCGTTTTTTATGGTTACGACTTACTAGGCGCAGGAGGCTCGCCATTCCCCGGCCTCGTCTGTAATTTCCATAGCAAATATCCAGATGGCACCCCGAGGAGGTGGGGATGGGACTTACTAACAGTGCCGCAAGATGTTCGTCTCCGGTGGCTCTTCTCGCTTTTTAGCAAGCCAGCATCCGTCGGATAGATGCTTCCCCTACGAGGCCTTCGATAGTCCTTTGCCATCTCATATGTACATACAGGGTGGGCCCACCACAAGTTTCTTTTTAAAAATGCAATAAAATGAACAAAATTAAAAAATATTTCCAGGGGTCCTCCAAATCCAGGTCTTCAATTTCAGAGTCGGTTAGCATGACTCTGTAACGCCCACCGTTGACCGAAACGTTGTCCCCAGTCTCATTTTCGAAGAAAAATGGTCTAACGTTGCACCACTCCGTAATCCGAACCAAACTGTCAATCTCTGTGGATGCATTGGCTTCTCGACAATAACGCGCGGGTTTTCCGACGAGATGAAAATGCGCCTCGTCAGGAAAGATGATTTTTCGCCCAAACTAACGTCTCTTCTTTTCAAGGTCATGGAGACGCTGATTAACTGTCTGCTTATGAAATATCTTGAATCACGGAATACCTAACCCACTGGTTAGTGGGATGGCCTACACCTCTGCCGGATAGTGCAACACGCCTTATTAAGTGATGTAGCGCATGCTCCGTAGATCGTTCCTTGCAATATGCAAAAGGCTCAGTCATTACCATTTTAATGAATGTTTTGGTCTCAGATGCGTCAAATCTTGATTGGTACTGAAAACACTGAATTATTTGAATAAAGATCGTCGCTTCGAAGTGCTTACGATACGGAAACAACCGATCAATGAAAGGAATATCGTGCTAAAGGTGAGACAAGACCAAAAAGACCGCGTCAAAGTCGCTCAAAAATCAAGGGCTGGTTGACTGTTCTCTTCGATTATAGTTGTGTTGTGGATTGTGAGTTGCCTTACTATAAATGATAAGTGTGCTGCTGTAACACACCAAAGTGTGTGTTTTCATTGAAGTCATTTTTAATGCAATTTTAAGTGTGTTATTATGAAAACACGCCTCAACTTGCTGCTCAACAACAAGTCGGTTTGCAACAAAGCAATTAAATCGATCAAACGAAGGGGAAGTTTTCCAAGTATACATATGCAACCTTGCTAATGGTTAACACACTGGGCTCTCAATCCAGTGATCTGTGTTCAAATTTCAACGTTCCTGTTTTTCGCAGTGCAAAAGACTCACAGTCCTCGTTCTCCGAGCATTTGTCGCTTCGACGCTCATCAAGCCCGAAACATTGTTTTTTGTTTGATTTAACTAAATATTTATTTTTGTTGATCTCTGTTAGCACTCTGATAACATTCTGATAAGACTCGGTTAACAGTTCAACTTCTTGTTCCTAAAAAGCCCCTTAATTGATTCCTCTTTCTCCTCACCCCAGGCAGCAGTGACAGAAGTCATTGACAGGTAGCCCTAAGTTGACTACCAGCTTTCCAATGGTACAGTGACCTGTAATGAGAACCATTAAAGTGCTTAAGGTTGCCCTTTTGGTTGGCTCGTCCTAAGTTTAGCTTAAGCCAGATTTGTTTACCAACTGGAGGTTGGTAGCCTCTATGGTTCGAGGTTTTATCATGTGCTTTACCGTGGGGTTGGAAGACTGAGTGTGCTTGACCCTAACTTTGCGAGTTCGTCGGCCATGCGGTTTCCTGAAATATCCCTATGCCCGGGAAGCCACAGTAGTTGTATGTTGAACTGTTCAGCCATCTAGTCTAGAGATAGGTGGCAGTTAAGGTATGTCTTTGATTTCTGGGTTACCGTAGCCAGGGATTGGCTATCCGTGCAAATGATAATATCCTTTACGGATATTGCATTTATATGAGCCATGCGAGGGCGTCCGTTATCGCTATTATTTCTGCTTGGTACACACTGCAGTGATTTTAGGAGTCTAAATGATAGGTTGAGGTAAGGTTCCTTGGAGAAGACTCCACTACCTACAGTCGTCTCCATCTTGGAACCATCGGTATAGAGGGATATCGAGACCTTCGGTATGACTTTTCCTTCAGCCCATTCCTCCCGGGATGGAAAGATAAATTCGAAGTTCTTGGTGAACACGTTTTGCGGGATGGTGTAGTCCGTGTCCATGGGTACTTCGAAGTGGTTGAAAATGTTGGTATGGCCTTTGTGTAGTGGGGGCAAATTTTCTATGCTTCTGATCCGTAGTTTCTGCGCAAGCAGCCAACTGTTTGCTGAAGAGGTCCAATGGTGGGAGATGTAGTATAATGTTTAGGGCCTCCGTGGGGGTCTATTTAATCGCTGACGCAAATGCTGGCCGATTTTTGCTCTATCCTCGAGGGGTTCCTTAGACTGCCTTGTCCAGAGCAGTCCACCAAACTACGATGACGTAAAGAAGGATAGGTCTTATGACTGCTGTATAGAACCAGTGCATACTGCTCGGTTGGAGACCCCACTTTTTGTCCAGCACTTTCTTGCAACTGTAGAGGCTGCTTTCTTGACTCGATCAAAAATGTTGGGTTTCCAAACTAGTTCCCTGTCAAGGATTAGGCGGAGGTATTTGGCCTAATGTTTGATTGCTAATTTGGTTCCCCCCAGCCTCGGTGGGATGAAGGGCGGAATTGTATGTATATTAGTAAAAAGTACTAGACTAGTCTACTGTGGGTTCACCACAGGTCCATAGTACTACGTCCAGTTTACTACTGTACTAGTGGAAATTTTCCTGAGACGGCTACAGAAATATCATCCGCATAGGCGGTCACAGCGTACCCTTCCTGTTCTAGCAAAAGTAGTAGTTCATTGACTACCACGTTCCAGAGGAGAGGGGAAAGAACTCCACCCCGTGGTGTACCTCTGCTGAGCTTTCTAGTTGAAGCGGCACCAGCAAAGTTGGCTTTGATGACTCTTTGGGTAGTTGAGTGTATTTGTTTCTTAATGGATGCGGACCATGAGAAAAGTGTGTTAATTATTAATAAGTGTGTCGCTGCAACACACTTAACGTGTCATTAGAGTTTTTACTTATATTGCGTGTCATACGTAGTTCACGAATAAGTTTTTCAATTTCAAAGATCAAACGTGTTAAGTGACACACTTAATCTCAAAGTGTGTTAAATGACACACTTAAATGCGTCATTTAACACACTTCTCCGTGCTGTTTAAGACAGTAGCATTTACAGAGTTCCGAGGGTGAAATTGTCAACAAAGCGTTATGCGTTTTTAGCGTGAAGCTGGCGCCTAAAGATGCCGGAATTGTGGTGAGACAACTGTTGGTTCTTACAAGGATAAATTTTGAAAGACTATCTCGGCCAAAACACCGTGCGACTTCTGCCTATTGAACGAACTCAAAAGACCACTCCGAGGATGGCATTTTGAGTCGATAGAGGAGGTACAAGCCGGATCGAAGAAAGAGCTTAACAACTGGTTCGAAAATTAATTGGAAGATGGCTTAAGTGCGTTATATCAAGGGAGGATTACTTCGAAGACGATGAAATTGATTTGAACCTTACTTTTTGAACACAATAGTACATACGTAATTAAATGACATGAACAGGTCTTATAATTCAATTAACTTGCCCTCACTCCGGCTAGTCAAACCTGGAAAAAGGAGCTACAGGCCGAGACCAATTCAGAAATAGGAGAACATAGAAGGAACAAGCCCCCTATATCGAGGTAATTAACTAAATTTTCTACTAGCACTCCCCTAATCGTACTTAAAATGGCGCCACCCCCCCAACATTCAAGCGCCATATTTGCATTTTCCAACGCACACTTAAACAATACACTCCCATACACCGTAGCACCGAGTAAACGAAATTGATTATAACAAAAACAACAAAAATGTTCGAATAGAAAGTAAGAAGTGTAGAATCGGAAATGGAGAGATTCTCCCCACCCACTCGTACATATATTGACTTTTTACACTCAAATTAAACCCGGAAATGAGTCGCTCGTAGAGCCCCTACTCTCAAATAGTACATACGCTTCCTCTCTCTCTCTCTCATGCAGTGCGATTAAAATCCATTCAATTGATTTCCAATAAAGTGGGAGGGAAATTGTCAAACCCTATACCTCCCCTACCCCCTTGCACCATTAGGATAGGATATCAGCAATCAACTGCCGACATAATGTGAATACCACCTGCTGCCAGTGGTGGTATAGGACAACGAGGAGTTATCCCGGCAGGACTGTCATACCGTAAGTTTCGTTAAACAGTTTAATTCCTAGATGGATTTCATATTGTGAACTGAAAATTACTCTCTCTCGCTCTCACTCTCTTTGGTTAGGGTAAATACCTTTTTTTTGGCGCCTTCACTAGGGTGGAGCGAGGAGGGAACCAATAGGGCGCATGTCGGCGATGTTAGTTGGCGTTCATGATGAACTTACAACCAAAAATAAATAAAAGAAAATCGGACAAATGGAGTGGACGCTACCAAGGTATTTCGCTACCTTGCAACCTACTGGATGCACAATAGTCGTCTAAATCGAAAAATCGAAAAAAATCGAAAATTCCCTCGGCCAATTCCCGGTGTGGCAATCCTGTTGGACATCGCCAGGCAGCAAGTGCATTTGAGGGTAGTTAATCCCAAGTGCATATACCTAGTATCCCATTCCACTACACACACTGTCCCGCCATTCTGTCACTCTTTCTCTATCTCTCTCTTTGTGCATCAGTGTGCCTATCAGCCCCTACTCCCGGATACATACAAATGCACACGCCAGCCAGGTGGATTGGTGGTAGAAATGAGAGCACAAACAGAAAAAAAAGGGATTCAGTTACGAAAAACAACACCCGCTCAATTGCAATATGAAAAATCAATAATCCGTGGAAAGTCCCCGAATCCGCGGAGGAAAATCTAAGAAATGCATCCAAACTCCACTCACTCACTCACTCTACATACGTATGTCTTAATAATATTACCGCTATATGTTTCTATGTAGCTACATGTGTACGTACCATCATCAGCAAATACATTTTTCCCAGATTTGATTTGAACGCCAAACGTCGGTTCCGAAATAACGATAACAATAAAGCGAGGGTGCCAAACGGCGGCGTACGATGATCAAAATGCGAAGAAATAAAACACGAAACCGACCAACGAAGACGAAGACAATATCCTCCTTTGACCGCTTCTCAAAAACAACAAAAAACAAAAAAAAATCCTTTCCACCACTAGGTTCCTTGCAATCAGTAGTTTGTAGGACCGTAAGAGCCGAGACCCGAGAAATATGCAGAAACGCAGTAACGCACTATGTGGAACGAAAACTTCGATTTTAAACAATTTCGATTCGAGGCAACGTGGTTTGGTGTGGTGTTTAGGTTATTTCCCTTTTAGTCGTTTTCTCTTGAATTTCCTTTGGAAAATTGAAAATGATTCGCTCTCAGTGGCGACGACGAGGAGATGGTATCGAAAGAACAAAAAAAAAAAAACAAATTTCGCGTCAATGAACGAGAACACGAACGACAACGACCCGCACTTGACGTTTTTCCCGACTGGTGTGGTGTGCGTTGGGGAAAATGTTGTTTCAAGCAGGGAAAATCGATCAATAAAGTTATCGGACTTGGGAGTTAGTTTTCCTCGTTTGGTGTGTTTTCCCGACTTTTGTTGTTGTTTATTTTTTTTTTTTTTTTTTGTTTTAGTTCTTTGCTTTGGTGGCGGTCGCTGTTGTTGTTGTTTTAGCTTTTTCTATGCGCTTAATTGGGGAAAAGTGTGACGGAGATGGACAGTTGGAATGGAGATTGGTTGGATGGCCCCAAAGGTGGATGACAACGTCGTCGACGACGACGATGATGATGCCGACGAGAGAGACTGAGTGAGATGGCTTGCGCGTTGGGGAATGATGGCGATGATGATGACGACGAAGACCGTGGCGGTGGTCGTGGTAATGTTGGGAGTGAAAAGCGCGCAAAAATTGCTAAACGCTGGAGTATTGTTTATGCGTGCTGTCTGGAAAATCTACGAAACTCTCAGCGACATCTGGTGGGAATTTTCTCCCCAACTATGTTGGACTAGAACCAAGATGTACAGTTTGGAATGCGATGGATGTGGATGAATTTTCAATACATCTGGAGGTTGTGAGAACGACTAGATATATTTCGGACTCGAATCATCATAGGGACGAACCGTGAGGTGAATATCTAGTTCAGTTTAGTGTTACCATTGGTATTGTTACGAATTTATTCGATCCCCACACCAAATAGGGTTCGCACCACTGGATTGCGATAAACTACAATTGTCCTTTTTATTTAAATTGAAACACACACACTTTTAATTCTTTCACCACAGATCAATTATCTGTGTAGCTTCACCACTTTTCTTTATTATCCAATACTATCCACTTTAAACTTTATTATCCAATACTATCCACTTTAAACTTTATTACACAATACACAAACCTTTATTGAAAGCTTTTCTTTTCACCTTAGTTGATCACACCGACTTGTCACACGCTGTTTTATACCACAAACTGAATATCTGTCAAGGTCGAGTGTTCGCGCTTATATAGCTCTCGGTCCACCGTCTCGAACGTTCGCCGTTGGAAGTTCCCCTTCGGAAATCTCTAGAAAGCTCTGACAATTCCATTGGAAGTTGACATCATTCCAATTCCCCGCTTCCAGAGAGTTTTCGAACTTAACGGTCCGCTTGCATCTCCGCAACAGTATTTATTTAGTTGGTACATGGGCACGTTTATTAGTTATGTTTCTGATGCACAAACCGGGTGAGTGACTTTCGTCAAGTAGCCGCCATCTGGTGTAATGTAGTTCGAACGTGTCTCTATTGGCGATGGCTCGTTTGCTTCAATTACTTTTCTGCGAGCGTCTATTTCAGCTTATTTAAACCACCTGGTTCGATGACGACTGCAGGCGGATTCAGAGGGTATATACAGCCTCTCTGCATAGAAGAACTCGAGCTCTACGAGTTAAAAAGAAGGGAGGAGCACACGCTTCTCAGGAGAACGAAGACAGAGCACGAAAAGCGCGCGATTGAGGACTTGGAGAGACGTGACGTTCGAAAGTTTTACCAACAGATAAAGTGAACATCCCAAGGTTATAAAGCCAGAACGGAAGTCTATAGGGATGAGAACGGACACTTAGTAGTAGAATCGCAGTCGATGCTGAGAATATGGAAAACCATTTCTGCAGACTGTATAACGGCGATGTGAGTGAATATACCGCTGTCAGGCAGAATGATCCATTTCTTAACGACGAAGATCACCGCCGTTTGGAATCGGCATTAAACTGTAGGTCCCTTTCACCTGTGGGAATCACACACAACATGGGTGATTGAGAGAAGCTTGGCTCTGGTCCTTCATAGGCTATACCGCCACCAAGGAAGAAGAAGAAGATGATGTTCATATATTGGACAGCACTAATCCCATTCTGCTCGTTTGAAAGGTGACACTTCAGAGCATATTATCGTGTTTGCAGTTTTGTAATTCGTTATTTGAGTAAAAAATTAGAATGACCTGAAAATGAGTGAAATATCTTCTTTCATTGTAAAGTGTACCCTGAAAATGCTGCGAGGGAACACCGGATCCAGGAGTGGTTCGTCCGATTCCGTTCCCGAAATTTTGGTGTTAAGAACGCACCTCACTCTGATCGGTCAATTGCTGAATTTAGTAAAAGAGATCTACCAGGATTGTGTAGAAGCCACGTTTCGCTTTCATGACCACTGCCGAACTGCAGGAGTTCACGCAGTAAACTAAAGATCGTATGCGACTCCGTCTGCTTTCCTGGAGACGGCCAACAGATCCCTCCTACCGAGGTACAGGAGCTGGTGAGGTATTGTGATCAACGGAAACACCACCGTTGGCATGTGATGCCCTTATCTCATCATTTAGAAACAGCTGTACACCCAGGACAAGTATACACAAGCGGTGTGTACCCTGGTGGAATGTACAGCTTGAATCTCTAAGGAAACAGGTAAGATTTCTATTCAACAGAGCCAAACGGTATAATAGTTGGACTTATTAAAGATCTGCTCTAACAAAATACAACCTCGAACTGAGGAAATCCAACTGCGGCCCGACTCCATAAAGCGCTGTCCCAACAGCACACAAATGGACTCGGGCTGCATCGCAAATCACACGGTACCTTTACCGTCAATCGCTGGGAAATCGTCGAGACTTTGCTCGAGGTGCACTTCCCTGGTTCTACTCCCCAGTCGATGCCCCTTTGACGATCAGACGAACGTCACAATTAACATCGACAGTAGAAAGGATGGCCTCTCTGGCAGACATTTTAGCACTGATAGGGTTAAATGGGCAATTGGTCCATGTCAGCCCTATAAGAACCCAGGCAAAGACGGTGTCTTTCCTGCTATCTTACAGAGAGGCTACTGCACTATCTTGCAGGGGTGTAAACCATAGCACTAATCACTGGATTAGGGCTATGCTGAATAGCCGTATTATATCAGCCACATGCGGAGAGGTCTCAGTGACAGTATCGGCGGCTAGAGGATGTCCACAAGGAGGAGTCCTTTCACCCCTTCTCTGGTCGATAGTCATCGATGACCTACTACGCAAGCTAACCACTCGGGGCTACGAGGTCATCGGGTATGCTGATGACTTGGTACTCATTGTTACGGGCAAGTGTGAAACTGCTGACTGTGACTCCATGCAGCTTGCGCCTTATCTCTGACTGGTGTGTCAGAGAGGGCTTATCGATTAACCCAAATAAGGCAATCTTAGTCCCGTTTACAAAGAGGAGAAGGGTACAGCCCTGCCCAGTCTTTATAAATGGCACAAACATAAGATTTTCAGAAGAAGTAAGTAATCTAGGTATTGACCTAGATCTCAGACTAACTGGAACTCCAATATTAGAACTATACTCACAAAAGTGGGCCTGTCGACGCACTTACGGCAAAACCTGGGGACTTAAACCTGAGGTAGTCCACTGGTTATACATCGCGATAGTAAGACCTTTCGTCACCTATGCGTCCACCGTATGGTTTTTTGAGCAAAAAAGAATAATTATTAAGCTTCAACGCCTTCAGAGACTAGCGTGTCTCGACATTACAGGCGCTATGCCAACCTGCTCCCACGGCAGCCCAAGAAGCACTCATTGGACTCACTCTACTGCACCTTTTTATCAAAAAGGTGGCATTGCGTAGTGCAATCAGAATTCGTCGGTCGGGAACAAACCTGCCATGTAGACCCGAGGGTCACATGTCCACCTTACAACACATTGCCACACACCTTCATTTTTGACAAGAGATTTGAGATATTGATCCCAAATCGTTCAGCATGGGAAACCAGTGATCCCTTGGTTGATGTCAAAGGCCTTAGGTGGTAGGTACATTAATGGCTTCTGGCGTTGGCGCCGGCATCTTTGGACCAAATGGTAAGATCTCGAAGGCCCTGGGAATGAGTCTTAGCATCTTTCAAGCTGAATGCAAGCCATCCTAACATGCGTCAATCTAAATCTGGTGACTGGCATAAGAGGAGTAACCATCGACATACTATCTGATAGCCAAGTAGCGCTCAAAGCGCTGAGTTCGTACAGCACGAACTCAAAAACAGTCAAAGGAAAGCCATGATGCCAAGACAGGGCATAAAGGTATTAAGGGCAATGGAATTGCCGATCAACTCACCAGGAAAGGTTCCAGCGAACTCCCAAGTCTAAGATCAATTTCTTCTTAGACAAGTGGGAAAAAGCCGACACACACGCCAAAAAGGAACGACGCTACAATCAATCATGGCTTGTGAGGGAGTACCCCTTACAACCATTAAACATAATCTGACCAATCTCGCCAGGGCCGAGACGAACCTGAGATGCACCTAGGGACATACCTGCGCCATCACCAGGCAAATCTGGCCTCGGCTTGACAGTCAACGAACAAGGAGTATACTCTCCCTAAAAAGAACTGACATCTACAAAGTCATCGGTTTCATCACAGGGCACTGCCTCATTGGTAGTCACGCACAAAACTAGGAATAGTCCCAAATGATTTCTGTAGAAGCTGTCAGGACGAGGAGGAGGTCGAATCCATTCACCACCTTCTCTGCGCCTGATCAGCATTCTGCAATATCAGGAAACGATACCTAAGCTCTTACTTCCTAAACGGTCTGACAGATGTTCAGAAAGTAGGGGTACCTGATTTTCTTAACTTCTTAAGGAGTACAAAATGGTTCCACGAATAGGGGGGCGAAACCCCCTCGTAGCTTCAAAACGGGCCTCCCTGGCCTATGTGTATTCTTCTCAATTCTGGGAAGGCTACGACCCTACCTACCTACCTACCTAGACAAGTGGGAAAAATCGCAACACCTGCCCTTTTGGAACAGCTTTCGGGGACTCCGTCAATCGAAACGACTTATACGGCCCGTGAACAAACACTCTATTAACATACACAAACTTAATAGTTTCTGGTCGTTTGTAAAAAACGTAAAAAATTCAACTAAGTCGTCTATACCGACGCTCATCCACAATGACATTCCAGCTGTCACCCCCTTAGACAAAGCTAACCTACCTGCTGCCCATTTCGCAACCAGTTCTCAGCTGCCAGCTTGTACTTTGTCTCCGCCTGTACTAGAGTGCGTCAATTCCACTATGGGACTAATCCACTTCGGCACTCGTACAGTCGCAAGGGTTCTTAAAGACCTCGACATACACAAATCCGCTGGTCCAGATGGTATTGCCCCAATAGTTCTGAAGAGGTGTTCTTCTACGCTGGCAAAACCACTGCGTAAGCTTTTTCACCTTTCCTACACCTCTGGGCTCTTTCCGAGTAGGTGGAAAACAGCATTTGTCCAGCCTATACCCAAAAAAGGCGAATCATCTTCTCCCTCCAACTATCGACCCATTGCACTAACGTCCCTTCTTTCCAAGTTCATGGAAACGCTGATTAACCGTCAGCTTATGAAATATCTTGAATCACGGAAACTCCTCAATGACCGCCAATACGGTTTCCGCAGCAACAGATCCACTGGTGATATGATGGCATATCTCGCTGAAAAGTCGAATCACTCGCTTCGCCAAGCAGGTGAAAGCAAAATTGTTGCACTGGATATTTCGAAAGCATTTGACAGGGTTTGGCATGAAGCCCTTTTGTCGAAAATGCGTGCTTTTGGGATCGATGAGTCTCTCTTTCAATGGATTAGAAGCTACCTTTCGAATCGTTCAATTCAAGTTGTTTTGGACGGATTCAAGTCTGATACTCACTTTGTAAATGCCAGTGTTCCCCAGGGCTCCGTGTTGTGTCCGACACTCTTTCTTATTTTTATAAATGATCTCTTGTCTGTTACTTCTAATCCAATTCACTCCTTCGCTGACGACAGTACCCTCAGCTTCTCATATTCGTTCACCAGTTTACGACCCTGCACTTCGGTTGTAGATAATGAGCGGCAGCGTATGTTAAGCTCATTAAATTCCGATATCGATAGCATCATCCAATGGGGTAAAAACAATAGAGTGGAATTTAATGCTTCCAAAACACAATGCTGTCTCTTGTCGTTAAAGCGTATAAATAACCCGCAGCCATTATCCATGAATGGCACTTGCATTTCAGAAACTGAAAAGCTTTCCATCCTGGGTATGAGTGTTGCTCACAATCTTAATTGGAGCGACCATATATTCAGTGTCGCCAAGAATGCTGCGAAATGCCTAGGATTCTTATACAGATGCAAGAAATATTTCTCACCCTTAGATCTGGCTACAATCTATAAGGCGTTCATTCGCCCCAAATTAGAGTTTAACGCTCATGTCTGGTCCGGTGCTTCCAAGACCTCACTGCACCTACTAGACAGAATACAAAAACGAGCCATAAAACTGATAGGTGACCCCAGCATTACCAAAACATTAGACTCGCTTGAACACCGCAGGAATGTTACCTGCCTCTCCCTGTTTTATCGTTACTACCACCAAAAATGCTCTGATGAAATAGCCAGTTGCATTCCGCCCCTTCAACATTTCTCCCGCAATACACGTCTCTCTAGGAATGCTCACCAATATACTCTGAAGACCGCTTTCGGACGTACTGTCAAATATAGAGAATCTTTCATTAACCGAACCACACGAATCTGGAACTCCCTGCCGGATTCGGTTTTCCCCCCTCAATGCAACATGCAAGCATTTAAGATCAATGTCCATCAGCATCTCCTCTATTCCTCTTCCTCTCTACCTTCTGCCCGCACTGTGTCGCCGACATAATAAGGTTATTAGACCTTGAGTGCGCGCAAATTAAAAAAAAAAAAAATCAGAATACTAGTCAGCTACCTGTCGGAACACTGCGGTCTGAGATATCATCTTAACAAAATCAGCCTCTCGTCAGAAACTGAGTGGTGACTCTGTCAACACTGTGTGAGTGTGCTGGTCCCTGCCATCTTAGGAAGCGTATCCTTCTCACTGAAGTTATGATTCCTGAGGGGATCACCTTGGCTCCTACGAGAAGCACTCTCACCTTCATTATGGAAGTGGAGAAGCTCCTCGGCTAATTGGCTAGCAGGCACAATAGATCTGTAAAGGTTGCAGTGCCAAATGCTATTTGATAGCACTAGCCCCACATTAAAAAAATGAATGAATTGTTTGTTTTTAGGCTAAATTTCGAAATTACTTAAAATGGAAGTCTTAGTCATGTGCACTTGATTAGTTACGTCCGCTTCCTATCGGAGCGATCGTAGCAATACCATGACGTCACCACTTAGTCATTTCTTCACCGAGCATAATTCACCTGTCCCACCGAACAAAGAGCCTCAGATACCCAAGAACGAAAAAACTCCCTGGAATGTCAAGACCTCGAAACGCGATTTGTCAACCCTTCCGACTATGTTCCGTATATTTACTCAACCAACCGCCTAAGCATGCGCTCTACAAACACCATAGCCCACAGCCACAGACAGAGTTTGTATTTTTGCGTAAGATAACCAGAAACCTACACTATCTACCTGTTATCTTATCTTATCAGCGCAGATAAAGGGTTTTCTAGACCAACATTTCGTACGCGGCCGGCAGGTGGATTACTAGCCATCAGCCAACACCTAGTTAGGTGCGGTTCGTGTCTATTTAGTACGACTACGACAACAGGTGGAATAAGGTGCTTCCAATCTAGATACCTACGTTTATAGATATTTTTTTTAATTAGTTTGTACAAGATCTCGGCCTGAGATTTGATTGGATTACAAATCGCACAATACGAGAAAGTGAGTGAAAACTGAATTGTCCTTAGACCCACTGAGCAAGTGTTTTAGAATTCATTTTCAAAGTAAAAGATACTTATGAGTCATGGGACGGGTACATGTATCTTATCGCAGAAATACATATTGAAGTGGCATTATAAATTGCTTTTTGTTGAAAGGATTCGTGTTGCTGACAGATACATATATCGGTGCAGGAGTGTTGGTGATTCGCTTCCACGAAATGTGGCGAATGTGCTTGTGTCGTTTCGTATCTGGTGTAATAGATTTAGTAGAAAAGAATTAATTGATTATTGAACAGTGATTAGATTGGTGTTGAATCATTCACCTTTTTTGTTTGATAAAGTCGGTGTGATACCAGCAAGGTGCAATTTATTATTTGATATACTCGATACAAAGTCAGCCTGTCAGTATCTATATAGTTTGTTTGCGATACTATTTTGAGCAGTAGTTGTCGGCGTCAACCAGTTTTTGTTTCTGTCTACTATTCCCTGCATTGTTGGATCTCAAAGTGACACGCCCAAGCTTATCTTAAAAAAGGAAATTTATTTTACAAACGGTGACTAAGTGTGTTATGGTTTAAGGCGGGCGTAGCTTACTGATAATCACCACCACCAATTCCTGTACTTATTTCAAAAGAAGTGCAATGTATTCTGTCTGCTACTCAATCGCATTAACAAATTGAAAATGTTAATATCTTGGAATTGAACTGAAATTATCGGTACCAAGAACCTATAGTCAGGCTGAGGTGGTCACTTACTTACTTACTTACTTAGGTGGCGTTACAGTTCGCAGCGAATGTGGGCCTCAACCAACAAACTTTTCAGCTAGCACTATCTTTTTCCAGCTGTTTCCAGTGTCGCACGCCCAGTTGGTTGAGGTCCTCTTCAATCTGTGTGCACCACCTTAGGTGCGGCCGTCCTGTGCAACGTCGTCCCTTGGGGTGGGAGTCAAAGACTTTTCGTCCATTCGCTTTACATGGCCTAGCCATCTTAGACATTGGATCCGTAGACGTCGTACATGGCTGATGTCGCTGTAAAGCTCGTTCAGCCCTTGCTAAAATCCTCTCTCCCACTCTCCGTCAATACAAACGGGACGGAAGATTGTCCGCAGCATTTTCCTCTCGAAATGACCAAGGGCCTCTTTATCCATTTCTGGTAAGGTCAAAGCCTCTGCGCCTTAGAGGAGGACCGGGATGATTAAGATTTTATAGAGGGTCACGTAGTTGCTAGAACAGAAAGGGTACGCTGTGACCGCCTATGCAGATGACATTGCTATTGCCGTCACAGGAAAATTTCCCAGCACTCTAAGCGATCGAATGCAGGGTGCATTACATACATTAGAAACCTGGACGCAGTACTGTGGACTTCGGGTCAACCCCAAGAAAACCGACCTAGCACTGTTTACAAACCTTCAACCCGCTGAGGCTGGGTGGAACCCAATTAATAATCAGATATCAGGCTAAATATCTAGGCCTTGTCCTTGACAGGAGGCTGTCAACCACTGCCCTCTACATCTTTAAGAAAGTGGTTGGCAACAAGTGGGGTCTCCATCCAAGCATTATGCACTGGCTCTATATAGCAGTCATAAGGCCCATTCTCCTGTACGGCATCGTAGTCTGGTGGACTGCTCTGGACAAGGCAGTCTATCGATACCTTCTGGGGAAAGTACAAAGATCGGCCAGCTTATACATATATAAGCGGTGCGATCAGATCGACCCCAACGGAGAACCTAATTATTCTACTACATTTTCCACCATTGGACCTCTTCAGCAAACAAATTGCTGCCTGCGCGGCCCTACGGATTAGGAGCATAGAAAAATGGCCCACATCACATAAAGGCCACACTAGCATTCTTAATCACTTCGAAGTACCCATGGACACAGAGTACATCATCCCGCAGAATGTGTTCACTAAGAGCTTCGAAGTTGTCTTTCCATCCAGGGAAGGAATGGCCTGAAGGAAAAGTCATATCCAAGGACTTTCCCTCTATACCGATGGTTTCAAAATGGAGACGGGTATAGGTAGTGGAGGCTTCTCCAAGGAACTCAACCTTAACCTATCATTTAGACTCCCAAGTCACTGCAATGTGTATCAAGCGGAAATAACAGCAATAACGGAGGCCCTTGCATGGCTTAGGATCAATGTAATATCCGCTAAGGATATTATCATTTGCACGGACAACCAATCTGCGATAAAGTCCCTGGCCGCGGCGGTAACCCACAAATAAAAAAGCATCCCTTAGGTAACTGCCGCCTATCTCTAAACGAGATGGCTGAACAGTCCAACATTAAAATACTGTGGGTCCCCGGGCATAGGGATATTCCAGGAAACTGCGCAGCAGGCGAACTCGCAAGGTTAGAGTCATCTAAAACACCAATAAGCATTGTAAAGCACATGATAAAACTTCGAACCATAGAGGGTACCAACTTCCAATGGTGCCTAAGCTAAACCTAGGACGAACCAGGGATCTTGTGGCAACCAGAAGGTCAACCTTAAGCACTTTAGTGGGTGTCATCAAAGGTCACTACATCATTGGTAAACACGCCGACAGACTAGGGCTACCCTCCAATGACTTCTGCCGCGGCTGCATGGAAGAGGAATCGATACATCACCTGTTCAGCTCATGGCCTTCTTTTGCGAATCGCAGGAGGATCTACCTCGGCGCGCCCTTCTACGATAACTTAAGTGAGCTAGCAGATATAAATATAGCTCAACTCCATCGCTTCATCAGAAGCACTGATTGGTTCTCGGCGGATCAAGGTAATATGATCCATGTGGTATCACAATGGGCCGACTTTGGCCTACGTGTGGCAAATGCCAACCACTTTCTCCGAGAGAGTGCTCTACTACTCAATTGCCTCTTGAGCCCAAAGACACAGCGGTTGGCAAGAATGACTCTGCGTCCAATCTTTGCACTGGTGTTGTTGCCGCTTGTTACCAGCTGCCAATAGTGACGTTCTGGCCAAGACGTCGGTGTTGTGCGTCTTTCTTTGACGACAGTTAATATTTGGTTTTGCCCTCGTTTACCTTCAGACCCATTTTTGCCGCTTCTGTTTCAATACTCACAAAAGCTTCATTGACGTCCCGCTGCGTTCTCCCAATCACGTCAATGTCATCAGTGTATGCGAGCAATTGTGCAGACTTGAAGTAGATCGTGCCCCTTGTATTAGCCAAGGAATCCTCCGCGATTTTTTCAAGTATGATGCTAAAAAAATCACATGGGAGTGCGTCGCCCTAATATTTCTGCCTTAAAGCCACATTAATAGGAACCTATCAAGTTGTCCACGAATGGTTTCAGGCGTTCACATGGCGCGACTTATTCTCCTATAAACGGCGGAGTTATAAGGGCTCCTTTTTTATGGACCGGGCAAACGGTGCTGAGATTTCATTCATCGGGCATGCTTTCTGCCGACTATATTCTACAGCTGGTGCATGTTTCCATTCAATTCATCTCCAGCTGCTTTAAATAGTTCAGCAGACAGGCGGTCTGCGCCAGTATAAATAAAATAAAAATTCGACTCAGTTTCGACATCGCTATCTTAACCTCGTCTAAGTCGTGTGTACTTGACCAGCTTCGCCGTTATACAGTCCGCAGAAATAGTCTTTCCATATTTCCAGCATCGACTGTGATTCAACTACTAGGTGGCCGTGTTCATTTCTGAAAGTTTCCGCTATGGCCTTATAACCTTGGCATGTTCGCTTTACTCTTTGGTAAAACTTTCGAACGTCGTTCCTGCGATAACATCTCTCCATCTCGTTGATCGCGCGCTTCTCGTGCTCCTTCTTTTTCCTCATAGAGCTCCTTTTTTGATAGAGCTCACGAGCAGCTCTCGTTCATCGATGCAACAACGTGGCCATGTATGCATTCTTTTTTTCTGCATGTACTTACTTACTTACTTATCAGGCCTGCGATCCATGGAGGATCTGAGCCTGAGCTATAGCTGCCTTCCATCCTTGACGGTCCCGGGCACGCTGCTTCCAGTTTCCAAGACCAAGATGTCTTACATCCGCGATTACTTGGTCTTTATACCGGAGGTTCGGTCTTCCTCTTCTTCTCGAAACAGGAGGCTCGGAGTCGAAGACCCTCTTAGCTGGAGCGTTGATGTCCATGCGCTCGATGTGGCCGAGCCAGTGTAGTCGACGGCTCCTTGCCTTCCGGACTACATCCACATCTTGGTACAGCTCGTAGAGTTCGCGGTTGTGTCTTCTTCTCCATTCACCTTCCTCACAGACAGGACCAAATATCCGGCGCAGAATTTTTCTTTCGAAAGAACCCAAAATCAGCTCCGCTGTCCTGCTTATCGTCCAGCTTTCGGCTCCGTACAGCAGGACTGGCAGAATGAGCGTTTTGTAAAGCATGACTTTGGTCTTTCGAGTGAGGAGTTTTGACCCCAGTTGTTTGGACAAGCCGAAGTAGCAGCGGTTGCCAAGGGCGATTCTACGCCGGATCTCCACTGTGGTGTCATTTGTGGAATTTACGTTTGCCCCGAGGTAGACAAACTCCTTAACTACCTCGAAATTGTAGCTGTCAATTGTTATGTTTTGTCCCAGGTGGTGAGCGACGGATTGGTTTTTGCTTGTACCTGTCTGTAATTGTCACCACACCAAGGGTTTCTCCTAGTTGGTGGCTGGAAACCAAATACATCAGAGGCAGCATGGCGCTTTGATAACGTCTTCATTGGTGTAGTATGGCTTGTGCAGTTTTTATTGACTCTTAAGAGAACTTGGTGAGGCACGATCGACGAAGGTCCTGGCAGAGTGCAGATAGTTTGGGTCGTTGATGTTCGTTCAGTATCTCCAAAGGTGGTTTTCCTAGGTAGGAGGAGAGGAATTCGACCGAATTTTCACGTTGGCTGTAGTTCCTAGCAAATGTTCCATGCCATCATGGTGTTCTTTTAGAACTGGCTACAGAGAGTATGAATTTGAAGTGACCATATACTGTGAGTGTTATGCCGTCTTCCCCCATCACTGACGCCTTTATAGGAGCGCTTAATAGATGTAGAAATTCTATGAATCGGACTCGTCTTCCACCGACGATATTTGCTACAAGAAGCTCAGTAGACAGTTGGCTAGCAGGATAATTCGACTTTAGCTTAGATATTGCTGTCTTAAACCCATCTAAGTGGGGTTGACGGAATTCTCTCTCGTCTTGTCCAATGTGAATGCTCCGTTTTGACTGACAACACTATTTTGAATGCTATCGCCTCTATACTTATGTATAGTCTGCGCAAGTAGTTTTTGTTTGTTCACAGCATCGACTGCGGCTCTATTCTGTTATAGCCTTAGCAGTATTGGTTTAGTTTTTTAGTAACATTATAATGTCACTTTTGCGATAGCTTATCTCGATCTCCCCAGTTTGGTACCTCTTAAGGATTGTTTGGTGTTCGGTTATTCTGCAGACTGAGGAATACCAGATTCAGAGTGAGCCAATAGGTAGTGTGAATCCTGGAGAGGCAGTTAGAGTGAATAGGTAGGCTTTATGTTACATGTGGATTACATACGCTACCGCTTCAGCTTACTTACTTACTTACTTAGGTGGCGCTACAGTCCGTGGTGAACCTGGGCCTCAACCAACAAGCGTTTCCAGCTGGCATGGTCTTTGGTCAGCTGTCTCCAGCGCCGCACGCCCAGTTGGTTAAGGCCCCCGTCCACCTGCGTGCGCCACCGTAGATGCGGCCGTCCTCTGCCGCGCCCTTCTTCCGGGGTGTATTCGAAGACTTTTCGGGTCGGAGCTGTATTTTCCATGCGCTCTATATGGCCTAGCCACCATAGACCCTGTATCCGTAGACATCGTACCAGGTCGATGTCGCTCCACAACCCGTACAGTTCTTCGTTAAATTTTCTCTCCCATACTCCGTTTGAACAAACGGGACCGTAGATAGTGCGCAGAATTTTCCTCTCGAAACGACCAAGGGCATTTTCATCCGCTTTTGTTAAGGTCCAAGCCTCTGCATCGTAAAGGAGGACTGGGATGGTTGAGGTCTTATGTAGTGTCTCCTTGGAGAGAGGGCTCTACTTCTCAATTGCCTCTTGAGCCCAAAGAAACAGCGGTTGGCAAGAGTGATTCTGCGTTTTATCTCAGCGCTGGTGTTGTTGTCGCCGCCGTGAGCCAAGCTAGACGAATTCCTTGACCTCTTCAAAGTTATATCCGCCCATGGTGACGTTCTTGCCAATACGTCGGTGTTGTCCGTCTCTTTTAGATGAAAGCAGATATTTGGTTTTACCCTCATTAACCTTGAGACCCATCTTAGCCGCTTCTACCTCAATGCTTACAAAGGCCTCCTTGACGTCTCGCTGTGTCCGTCCAATCACGTCAATGTCGTCGGCGTACGCAAGCAATTGCGTAGACTTGAAATAAATCGTATCTCTTGTGTTGGCCAGTGCCTCTTGCACGATATTTTCAAGCACGATGTTGAAAAAGTTGCATGACAGCGCGTCACTTTGCCCAAATCCTTTTATAACATCAAAGGTCTCGGTTTGCTCATTCTCGACCTTTATGGAGCAGCCAGAATTCTCCATTGTCATTCTGCACAGTCGGTCGAGTTTGACAGGGATGTTAAAACTAGACATGGCTTTGTATAGCTCGTCTCTATACACGCTGTCATACGCGGTCTTGAAGTCGACGAAAAGGTGGCGAATGTCGATTTGGTATTCCTGGGCCCTTTGGTATTTGGTCTATTGTGGATTTACGTGGCCTGATACCACACTGATATGAGCCGATCAGGTTATCCACAGACGGTTTCAGGCGTTCACACAATATGGCAGAGAAGATCTTATATGCGATGTTAAGGAGACTTCTTCCTCTATAGTTAGCGTAGTTATAGGGGTCTCCTTTCTTATGGACCGGGCAAACGATGCTGAGGTTCCATTCGTCGAGCATGCTGTCTTCCGACCATATCTTGCAAATGAGATGGTGCATGCACCTTACCAGCTCTTCTCCAGCCACCTTAAAAAGCTCAGCAGACGGGCCATCTGCGCCCGCGGCTTTATTAGACTTAAGTCTTGATATCGCTATTTTGACTCCGTCTAGGGCGGGTGGACGGAATTCTTTTACATCGTCGTCCATTTCGAAGGTATCGTTCTGCCTGAGAGCGGTATCTTATCTGTCATCGCCGTTATGCAGTCTGCAGAAGTGGTCTTTCCAAATCCTCAGCATCGACTGTGACTCTACTACTAGTTCTCCATTTTCATCCTGGCATGTTCGTTCTACCTTATTGTAAAACTTCTGGGCGTGGCTTATACGCTTCTTGTTTTGCTGCATGGACTTGTTCGCATTATTCATCGAAACAGGGGTTTCTGGGTGGTGGCGGTTCGAGACCCAGCACCTCTGAAGCAGCGTCTCTGACGGCGCTCTGACAATGCGCTCATTCCTGCTCTATTGCTTGGGCTGCTGTGGGCGGATTTCGAGAGAGCTTGGGGGAGACACGATCGGCAAAGATTCTGGCAGTCTCTTGCGATTGTAGCTTTCCGACGTCAAAGTCACGTTGTCCTATTCGACTCCTAAGCATTCTTGATATCCTCATTCGTACCTTGGCTACAACAAGGTAGTGGTCCGAGTCGATGGTAATAGTGAAAATAAATCTGGACCTCATACGAAGCATGTATTTAAATAAATAGTTGGCTCACTCTTCACAGTGTTGAGATCTGGAGTTATGTGTTGGCTGGCTACCAAGAGATTTTGTCTCATCACTATGCTCACTAGCCTAGCCTGAATCTGTTCTTAGGCTTGGTATTGTGGAAACTATACTTCCCTGCAACCTCAAATATCGTTTTACTCGGCCTTCTAAATAGTATGATGTTGATGATGTTGATCGGCCTCGTAAGTACGAGAGCTTCTTCATCTGAGTAGGCTATGGCCCTAGTACTTATGGTCACATCTCAGACTTGCCATAAGGTTGATGTGAATACCAAAACAACCTTTTGAGGATATGGCTTGCTCAGGCTTTTTTTTTTTTGTTTTTTATATTTCCACCCGCACTCAAGGCTAATGCCTTATAACGTTTTGAACGAGCGAAGGTAACAGGGAGAGGGAGAGTTTCGCGCAGGTTGATGTTTTTTTTTTTGACACACAACCTGAACGGAGTGCAGTGGTTTTTTGGGTCGTAGATGTTCGTTCATTACTCTCAGGGGTGGCTTGTCCTTGATAGGACGAGAGCCGACCAAATTTCGCGTTGGTTATGATTCACAGTAATTCGTTCATGCACTTTTGGTGTTAACATTGCATACGCAGAGGATGAATTTCAATTGACCATATACTGTGAGTGTTATGCCTGCAGCAGTACGTTTGGTCGCTTTCGCTTGTTTGGTTTTATCTTTCAATTTTAATTGAATCATTGCCCATAATAGCTCGCACTGGACAACTATGTTTGCTGTAATCTCTGTGTCAAAAAAGATACAAGTAACGTAGGAACTCCGCACCAACAACACAGGTGCTTCCCATATCGCGTATTCAAACAAAATATCTTTCGCAACCGTTCTATCACCCACAGGGTCTCAACAGTACACAACTCAGCGGTGAATTTAGTAACGTTTTGTTTGCTTTATGATAAAATGACTAGTAATCATCGATAGTTGATAACACACAGAGAACGGTGCGCATAGATACCACTCTTATCTAATCAGAGCTTTCTTGAAGACTCAGACTAGAGTTCGCAATATATGTCTAAGTATTGGTGGACTTGGACAGCGTGCTTTGTGTTTTTTTAGGCCACGGACCTTGGAACAAATGCCAATTTTGTAATTTATCCCTACACCTCCCGATGATAGATAGAAATTCCCTGACAGGCAACAGTCTGTAATCTGGCGATAATGTACTCATCTCAACCACCTCTACATCATACACTTACTCCTAACTCAATTCTGTCGTCGTCTTCTTATCTTTCTTGCCTTCTTTCAGGCAATCCATAGAATGCAGCATCCGCGATTAATTACTTCCGCGGTGCTCCTGCTCTTGCTCATTGTCGTCACACCGTCGACATGGGCACAGGAAAATGCTCAACTACAAATCCCACCGTCTCTGGTGGAGTGCTACAACACCAGTTACTACATGAACCGTGACAATCGACTACCATCGACCATTAATACGCTTATCGACCTCATCCGTAAGGTGGAGAATAGCCCCGATTTCAATATGGACATTCGCACGTTAGCCGTCAGTTTGTTGCATCGTTTCCGACAGGATGGTATCCAACGAGCACCGGGCATCGCAGCCATACCCGGTGTCCTTCCGTACAGTCCGACTGGATTTCAGTTTCCCAAATTCCGTATTATGTTGACCAGATTGATTCAGGGTAACGCAAACAATTTCCCGAATTCGACACTCACTCAGGAGGAACGTTGCTCGATGCATTTCATGCTGTCGAGTTCGTTTAACCTTCGCGTTCGTGGCGATGAGGGAACAGTGTGCAATCGACTATCTCAATATCGGGCATATCGTGTGCCGCGCAGCGTTGGTGACAATCCGTATAAGACGAACTTCTTGGGTGACGTGGAAATTCTCGAGACTCGTAAGAAGACCAAATCCACCGATCAGCTCAAGGTGAATCCGTACATGGACTTTGACTACTGGAGTGATAGTGATGTCCCATATGGCGGAACTGACCAATCGATCAGTCAGTGTCCCGTTGAGAATGGAGTGATTTGGACCCCGTGGGGTTCGGTAGCTGCCGGAAATCTGATTGCGGGAATTGCTGCAGGTCTGCAGCCGCAGACTATTCAGCTGAAAACGCTACTAAAGTTGGCTCGACGACCAGGCCAAATTGGATCTCGACAAAGCACAGTTGCGATTGATAATCGATGGGCAGTGACTTTAGCTGGAGATCTATCAGAAGTGGCGTTGGTTCAAGTGCCAATGGCTATGAATAATCAAGCATCGGTCGGGTCAAGTGGTGCATGGAATGACACGGTTATGGCAAAATGGTATTTCCTCACGCAGAGAAATAATCTCGAGATGACAGACGCAGAGATTCGTGGCGATTTGGACGGTTTAATTCTTGCCATGAACATTGCCAACTGGAGGAGTCAGGCTTCGAATATGAAACTAAGTCAATTGCTCTCGATGTACTATTCGTTGGGAGGTGTCTTGAACTCTGGCATAATGGCTTGCAATAGACAGAGTCAATTCAACACAGTTGCTCAATTGAACGATATGATTAGCCAGACTGCCGCTTTCTCGCAGGTTCTCGATGCCGAAATGCAACTTCGAGTCACTCTACAGCAGGATGCAATTCAACAGTTCTCACAGAACGCTGCCAACCAGTTGAACAGCTATGTTCGTAAGTATTCCTAAAATCATAAATACGGTGGACCACTTCTAAGTACGTACATTTGGTCTGTAGCGTCGTATTTGAATGACCTGTCATGCCAGGCCTCTAACCCCCAGACTGGAACTACGGTTGTGAACATTACACCAATGACTGATGTCTATGTGTTCCTCGATGTATCCTGGCAATACTACACGATCGTCGATGTTTTGGCGTAAGTATAACATCAGCTTGAAGGAGTTTCTCCTTGAAATATGGAATTTTGCTTTTAGATACGTTCTGGAGCGAATTAACGTGGGTCCTTATGCTAGTACTGTGACACTCTTGGGCGCCGGGGATTGTCAAATTATTGCCAACACCACTCATCATATGAGCGATGTTTACCAGCAGTGGAATGTCACCACTCAATCGAGATGTAAGTTCCAATGGTCTTCCGAAAATGGGGTAACACTTCATCTTCGTTTCATTTACAGATAGTCCTGGTTTCAATCTACCTCTGATCCTAAAGACTGTTCAGAATATTTCGCAAAACTACATGAACGAACAACAGAGAAACTCCTCTGTCGGTGGACGCTCTATGCTTGCACTGATGGTACCCAATACAGCAACTATTAACGATGCCGATTCGAACTATGCCCAAATCCAGTTGCAATACATCTACGAACAAATCCCTGATCTCAGGTTCATCTACTACAGCGGAGGTTCGACTATTCGATTCAACTCGTTCGTCCGTGATCCCAGTAAGGATCTGTTCAGTATATCGGTGGGTCAAAATAACATTGGCGCTCAAGGAAAACCAGTTGCTCAACGTATCGAACAATGTGAGTTGTCCTGGTGGTCCTTATTCCAAATTTGTGTTCACGATTTTTTTTTTTTAGTACCACGTCGCATTATCAATCCTCGCTGTGGAGCAAACTGGGCAGCCACATCCTGGGGACAGAATCAAATGTATCAATATATCCGACCCAATTTCACTGCCTTCTATCGTGTGGTGCCGAACTACTTCTATGGCGCCGGATCGAGTCGCACAATCAGTATCAACGGCGTTACTGGAACCACCCTGACCGTGTGTACATCACGTTACACCGAACGTCCCTTACAAAATGCCACCACTTCGTCCGGACAAACTGATGTCACTTGCAATCAACTAAGCAACTCCGGTTCTAATATGCAGTATGATCTATCCAACGCTTGCAATGGATACTATACGATTCATGACTGTCCGCCATTGTACATATCGGTACAAGCTTCATCCAGCTACAGTGGCGGTTATGCCTCCTGTTCCGATGCTGCCTGTCAGTATCCCGATCAATTCCGATACACAGTTTCGGTCAATAATCTGGGCTGCTACAGCGGCGTGGGTAAACTCCTCGCCAGCTTGGGAGTCATCATATTTGCCACCATCTTGAGGCAGATCGTTGTGTAGTTCCACCGGTACACATAAGCATCACGAACAGAGGCAGGCAGATCCTGTCCAGAAGCCATTTTTAATTTTAATTTTTATTTTTCGTATCTTATTGTCGTCATAGCATCCGATTATCTTTTAAGTCCTTACATGTACATATAGATGTTTCCTTTTTTTCTAACTGGAATAAAGACGAGTTCCAGGGAGACTGGAGCCTGGAGCCTAAACCACAACCACAATACAAAGTTTAAACGCGCCAAAGCAAATCTGTCTGAGGATGCGAAGACATTAAGGAGATGACGCGACGATGCTGTTCGAGAAAGTTATGTCAAAAGGATATCTTTGGCTTTGATGCGTTCGTCTATTGTTGGCATGGTAGTGAGGCGCATCTGCATGTACCCAACAGGATAAAGTCCTCTTGAAACTTGCTCGTACGGCACGGTATACGCTGAAAGGGAAAGTGATTTCGAGGCGCGTGTTTCCAAATATGATAGTCGTTGAAGGATAGGAACGATGCGAAATGAAAATGAAATATTATCCTTGGATTAATCTAAATTTGAATTGGAATTTATGTGATGGATGGTGGATGTGGATAGGGTATGGGGACGCGCGGTTCTTCAATTGTTGATGGATTACGTTGTAGGAAATGAAATGTGCTTGGATGTCATTGCTCCCTCCGCTGTATGCTGTTTGCGTATTGAGGCAATAGTTGTGATTGTTTGGTTGCGCCTGGTCCATTATGGGTCGTCCGAATGGGGGACATAAGTTTAAAGTTGTTTCGTGGCTTAAATTTGAGTGATTGGCTGGTTTGTAGTCAAGGACTTTTCAGGAGTAAACAGATTCGGACTAGGGCACTTTGTTGTCGGAAGTCAGGCGACATTTTGCCAATGACATATGGGAATATTGGACACCAAACTGTCTTTAGGGATAGGAAGCATATATTGTCATCGTTTTGTCCAAATTCTTGCTGCTGGCGACAATAGCCTTGAGGTAGTCAAGTGTTTTATCTACTATGACAACGACACCAGGGTTATGATCACAAAGAAAAATGCTGTTTCATTGGGCATGCAATGCTGAAGGGAGTAGTGGGACATAGCATAAGGCCCTGCGACCTTTAAAGATCTATTGTGACTACTAGCCGATGAGTTTCTCCACTTCCTTAATGAAGTTGAGAATGCTTCTAGTAGGAGCTGAGATGATCCCATCAGAGGTCATAATTTCACTGAGAAGGATACGCTTCCTGAGATGGCAGAGAGCAGCACCCTCACAGAGTATGTGCTCTGCAATCTCTCGTCCTCAAGCCAGAGTCGACATTCAGTTTCAGACGAGAGGTTCATTTTATTGAGATGATATCTCATACTGCAATGCATACCGCCAGGTAGTTGACTAGTCTTCTGATATCTACTCTATTAAGTTTATGTACGTTAATACAGTGTTTGTTCAGGGGTCGTATTAATCGCTTCGATTGGCGAACTTCCTGGACGCTGGGACAGGTGTTGCGGTTTTTCCCACTTGTCTATGAAGAAGTTGATCTTAGACTCCAGGTTCGGGACCTACATATGTACCTTTCTCTGGAACCTTTCTCTGGAACCTTTCCTGGCGAGTTGATCAGCGATTTCATTGCCCTTAAAAGATTTATGCTCCGGCATCCACCAGAGTTTGACTTTCTTTCTTTTGACGAGGTATATTGATGGTTACTCCTCTTATGCAAGTCTGTAAGTTTAATTTGACGCATGTTAGGATGGCATATGATTCTGCTTGGAAGATACTAGGATCCATTCCCAGGGCCTTCGAGATCTTCCGATTTGGTCCAAAGATGCCGGCGCCAACGCCAGAAGCCATTAATGTACCTACCACCTAAGCCTTTGACGTTAAGGAAGGGATCACTGGTTTCCCAAGTTGAGCGGTTTGGGATCAATATCTCAAATCTCTTGTCAAAACTAAAGGTTTGTGATAAAGCGTCCGAGACCGCGGTAATCATATCCAACTCAGGGAGATGTCGCAGGATGGACATGTAACCCACAGGTCTATGGCAAGCCTGTTCCCGAGCGAAGAATTCTGATTGCACTACGTAATGCAGGTTTCATTGGAGTAAGTTCAATCAGTGCTTCTTGGGCTCTCTTGGGGCTGGTTGGCACAGCGCCTGTAATGCCGAGACACGCTAGTCTCTGAAGGCGGTGAAGCTTAACGACTATCGTCTTAGTAGTGGTTTCTCCTTAACGGTCAGGTCATTAACTCAGTCCTCCATTACTTAGTACAAGCTTCTGGCCGAAATTCGAGTTAGGAAAGGACATGATATGGTTTGGTCACCTCTTGCGATATGATTGACTTTGCTTCTGTACAATGTATAATGACCACCTGATAAGATGATATGAGCTTATAAGTAGCCTTTAACATAAAACGTAAGACGTGATGGCATTGGAATTAGGTCAATAAGGTGGAGGCGGTAATATTTTCTTGTTCCGTCATCATTTCCTATATATAGATCAGCAGCCAGCCACATACACGGCAGCGAGATTAAAGGCCGGCTCGAAATGGACGAGCCTTGTATATCCCCCGCCACGCTTCTATCCTAAATCACAGGATAACTTTGGCAGATAACTCCAACTACATACATTGACCCCACTACAGTCCTTGAGAGAATTTTCAGAATAGCATACCCCGAAAGAGAGCACCGTGGCGCAGTGGGTAGTGTGTTGGCCTCTGACGCCGATGACTCGGGATCGAATCCCGACACAGCCATGTCATCGAACGTGTTTTTCACGGTGTTTCTCCTCAGCGGGGTTCTGACAAAACCCCCTGTAGTAAAATTGTCATGAAAAGCTTCTCGAAATTCGCCGTTCGGAACCGGCAATAAAACTGTAGGTCCCTTTCACCTATGTGAAAATGAAATCACACACAACATGGGTGATTGAGAGAAGCTCAGCTCAGGTTCTTCATGGACTGTAACGCCAACATACATACATACATACCCCGAAAGGCAAAAAAGATCCCAACAAGCGTGACTAAGGACGGGGTGGTTAGCGGAGTCTTTGGTAAACACCGAAAACATTTCAGGCCCTAATACTACCAGACTACTGCAGTGTTTTTCAGGCTAAGGTGGGACGTTATATCTGTCGATGGAGCCTAATGCCTACAAGTCCAAGGCAAGCCTCGACTGCCGCCTATCTCTTAACGAAATGGCTGAACAGTTTAATATACACCTTACTTGGGTACCAGGACACAGCGATATTTCAGGAAATGAAAGAGCTGACATGCTCACCAACCATGGACGACACAACGAAGAAACATGGCATACGTTGGTAGACAACTAGCAGCCATTAAACTAAAGCTAACGAATCAAGCCACGACTGAAACGAACCTGGGATCGTCCCACGGGCATACATGACTAACTTACATACTTACTTACTTATCAGGCCAGCGATACCTGGAGGATCTGAGCCTGGGCTATAGCTGCCTTCCATCCTTGACGGTCCCGGGCACGCTGCTTCCAGTTATCAAGACCAAGATGTCTTACATCCGCGATTACTTGGTCTTTATACCGGAGATTCGGTCTTCCTCTTCTTCTCGAACCAGGAGGCTCGGAGGCCATGACCCTCTTAGCTGGAGCGTTGATGTCCATGCGCTTGATGTGGCCGAGCCAGTGTAGTCGACGGATCTTTGCCTTCCGGACTACCTCCACATCTTTGTACAGCTCGTAGAGTTCGCGGTTGTGTCTTCTTCTCCATTCAGCTTCCTCACAGACAGGACCAAATATCCGGCGCAGAATTTTTCTTTCGAAAGAACCCAAAATCAGCTTCGCTGTCCTGCTTATCGTCCAGCTTTCGGCTCCGTACAGCAAGACTGGCAGAATGAGCGTTTTGTAAAGCATGACTTTGGTCTTTCGAGTGAGGAGTTTTGACCCCAGTTGTTTGGACAAGCCGAAGTAGCAGCGGTTGCCAAGGGCGATTCTACGCCGGATCTCCACTGTGGTGTCATTTGTGGAATTTACGTTTGCCCCGAGGTAGACAAACTCCTTAACTACCTCGAAATTGTAGCTGTCAATTGTTATGTTTTGTCCCAGGTGGTGAGCGACGGATTGGTTTTTGCTTGACAGCATGTATTTCGTTTTGTCCTCATTGATCTTAAGACCAACTCGTTTCGCCTGTTCTTCAATCGCCGTGAATGCTTCCACAATGCCACGGCGAGAACACGCGATGATATCGATATCATCCGCGTATCCTAGCAGCTGAATGGACTTTTAGAAGATAGTGCCTTCCCTGTTGACGCCTGCCCGTCGCACTATCTGCTCCAGCACCAGGTTGAAGAAGTCACATGACAGCGCATCTCCTTGCCGAAATCCGGTGCATTTTTCAAACGGTTGCGAAGTCCTAGAACCGAGTTGCACGGTGCATCGCGTATTTTTTAGCGTGGCGCGACACAACTGGATCAGTTTTCCCGGGATCCCGAATTCGGCCATCGCACCAAAAAGTCCTTCACGATGAATGCTGTCGTATGCGGCCTTGAAATCGATGAAAAGATGGTGTATATCGATTCGAAACTCGTTGGTCTTTTCCAGGACTTGTCGAAGTGTAAATATTTGGTCTATAGATGATTTGCCGGGCCGGAAGCCGCACTGGTAGCTGCCGATTAGTGCGGTGCAAAATGGTTTTAGACGTTCACACAATACGCTGGACAGGATCTTGTATGCGACATTGAGTAGGGATATATGTACCTCTATAGTTCTTGCAAGAGGTAGGATCGCCATTTTTGTGGATGGGGCATATAGAGCTGGTATTCCAGTCTTCGGGCATGCTTTCATCTTCCCAAATTCCGCAGATGATCTGGTGCATGCGGCTGGAGTTGGGATTTCCTCGGTCTCTACCACTCTCTCTTGGTTATACTCGTTAAGCAGCTGCTGGAAATGCTGCTTAAATACATCCACTATTCCCTGCGGGTCGGTGACAAGAATACCCTCGCAGTTTCGAAGAGCCAGGGTGCCCTTTTTGAAGCCTCCTGCAAGGCCTTTGGCTTTCTTGTAAAAGGTTCGTGTTTTATGTTTATCCCTAGACTCCTCGATATTCTTGAGCTGGGAGGCTGCGAAGATCTTTTTCTTTTGTCGCAGTAGTTTTTTCTCTTCCCTTCTTCTGGCTCGGTACTCTTCTTGCGCTGCTCTGGTTTTTCTCTGGAGCGCCTCGTCGGTTGCTGCCTTTTTCTGCTCACACTCGCCATCATACCCAGCATCGAAGAAGTCGGCACAGTTATTCAGAGGCTGAAGAACAACAAGGCCGCAGGCTCAGATGGCGTGCATGCAGCAGATCATCTGCAGAATTTGGGAAGATGAAAGCATTTCCGACGACTGGAATACTAGCTCTATTTGCCCCATCCAGGCGATCCTACCTCTTGCAACAACTATAGAGGTATATCCCTGCTCAATGTCGCATACAAGATCCTTTCCAGCGTACTACGTGAACGTCTAAAGCCATTTTGCACCGCACTAATCGGCAGCTACCAGTGCGGCTTCCGGCCCGGCAAATCGACTATAGACCAAATTTTCACACTTCGACAAATCCTGGAAAAGACCAACGAGTTTCAAATCGATACACACCATCTTTTCATCGATTTCAAAGCCGCATACGACAGCATTCATCGTGAAGCACTGTTTGGGGCGATGGCCGAATTCGGGATCCCGGTAAAACTGATCCAGTTGTGTCGCGCCACGCTAAAAAACACGCGATGCACCGTGCAATTCGGCTCTAGGACCTCGAAACCATCCGAAACATGCACCGGATTTCGGCAAGGAGATGCGCTGTTATGTGACTTCTTCAACCTGTTGCTGGAGCAGATAGTGCGACGGGCAGGCGTCAACAGGGAAGGCACTATCTTTTACAAGTCCATCCAGCTGCTAGGATACGCGGATGATATCGACATCATCGCGTGTTCTCGCCGTGGCATTGTGGAAGCATTCACGGCGATTGAAGAACAGGCGAAACGAGGTGGTCTTAAGATCAATGAGGACAAAACGAAATACATGCTGCCAAGCAAAAATCAATCCGTCGCTCACCACCTGGGACAAAATATAACAATTGACAGCTACAATTTCGAGGTAGTTAAGGAGTTTGTCTACCTCAGGGCAAACGTAAATTCCACAAATGACACCACAGTGGAGATCCGGCATAGAATCGTCCTTGGCAACCGCTGCTACTTCGGCTTGTCCAAACAACTGGGGTCAAAACTCCTCACTCGAAAGACTAAAGTCATGCTTTACAAAACGCTCATACTGCCAGTCTTGCTGTACGGAGCCGAAAGCTGGACGATAAGCAGGACAGCGGAGCTGATTTTGGGTTCTTTCGAAAGAAAAATTCTGCGCCGTCTGTGAGGAAGAAGACATAACCGCGAACTCTACGAGTTGTACAAAGGTGTGGATGTAGTCCGGAAGGCAAAGATCCGGCGACTACACTGGCTCGGCCACATCGAGCAAATGGACATCAACGCTCCAGCTAAGAGGGTCTTCGACTCCGAGCCTCCTGGTTCGAGAAGAAGAGGAAGACCGAACCTCCGGTATAAAGACCAAGTAATCGCGGATGTAAGACATCTTGGTCTTGATAACTGGAAGCAGCGTGCCCGGGACCGTCAAGGATGGAAGGCAGCTATAGCTCAGGCTCAGATCCTCCATGGATCGCTGGCCTGATAAGTAAGTAAGTAAGCGGGGATCGTTGTTGGCATCTCACCATGCTATGTACAATCGGCAACTTTGCCCTATATGCCCAGGCCCCCATACCCCCAGCTCCTGTTCTATCAATTAATTTCCATTTTCGGCCATAGCCTTCAACATTCCCACACTCTTCCGCCACACAGTGGCACTCAATCAAATGTCCTAACTAATTTTATGACACTCGACACTAAAACAACAATTCTCGATCACGGAACGCAACATTTCATATTGTTGTTCGTAACGCATCGCCAAGCAAATAACTAACGCGTACCGCCAACGAAAATTCAAATTAATTAATTTCAGGACTTTTTTGTATACTAATTGCCCATCAAGCGGCGGTATTCGCTCACGTTACTCATTTTCAATTGTCACATCAGCGACAGGACATCGCAATAAAACCCGGATGAGCAACCCAAAAAAATAAAACCGAAAAACACGAATATGTACTATGTCGTCGGTGGTCAGCTCACGAAGCACGAGCCACGAACAGTAGTGATCGAGAAGGGAAAGGGGTTAATTAAACAATTGCCCAGCGGTGGCGGTACGGTGACAGTGCACGAGTGTAGCCCCCGCGCAAGGGTGGTAGCGCTATCGCAATCGATTATAATTTGTTGTTTGTATCGTAAACGCTATCAATTAGTCCAACTCCTTCGCACGAAACGCTCTCGAATGTCCTAGTACGTGGCCACAGCCACGAGGGCGGACAACAGGGCAGAGAGCGAGAGTTGAAGGAAGTGTGTGCAAACAACACTTACAATAAAAAATGACGTGGGTAAATATGACCTCTGTTGGGTGTCACTTACAAATGAAAAGGAAAACAAAACGACAGGACAACCCTTTTGGGTCACATGTATTGCATGACCGGACTCCGGGGAAGCAAGGATAACGCGTCTGTTCTTTATGACCCCAGCGAAGGAGTACGGGGGGTGGTAAGAGTTAATGTTTGCATGTCTAATTATATCCGAAGACCAATTGTTTCTTTTATTCTTTTCATCGCTCCTTAATTTACATATGACACGCATATCTTCCCCAAAGGACATCCACTTCTACATCGCAATCTTGCGACACGAAAGAGGTGTCGTCTGTCGAGGCGAATTTATGACATTGTATCACGTCCTTGCAAAACCACTTCCTTTCATTCTCCAAACACAATCTCATATCTAGTCCTTCTTCAAATCCCCATGTCACATCGTCGCAATCGCTTACGGCCCAGACAGACGACGATACTGTTTCCTTCATTCATTCTGACCACAACCGCGTCGGAATGATGCCAGGAAAAGGCATCTTGTGCCAGTAATGCATACGTACAAACATATGTTGGTCTATTGCTGACTTGGCAAGATTAGTTTCCTAAGGACCGTCGAATAAACACAGAACAGAATCTGTTTCTTAAGACTTTCGCTTGAGTGGCAGTGAATCCTGTGTCTTGTCGCACACCCCCGAGGGTAATACGGTTTATTCAAATCGCATAAAACCTTCTCATGTCATGCGTGTGTCTACGACATGACATGACCAACATGGAGCCGTGTGCATGTGTACACAGTTGAGTGGGGGGACAAAAGTGTTTTGTCCTTGCCTGATGGAAATCCGATATGAAGACGACCACAACGACTAATTGCTTAATTAGCATACGGTTTCCACATCTAAGCAGGCGAAAAAGGACGATGATCATAATGATGATGAGGATGAATCGTTTGTTTTGTTTATTATCCTTGTGAGTTCCTCGGAAGAAGAGGCGCCCATTGACAGACATGTCACACCATTGACAGGAACTGCTGGGGTTGGTTGTGTATCCAAACAATAAGGCACGCGTTCCATGATACCTGTAGACGATCGAAGGATTCTCCACCTTTTGGGTGTTGTTTTAATGACATGTAAGAAAAGTTTTAATTAAAAAAACAGAAATCGTGGGCATGGGCAGGAAAGGAAACGAAATCGATTTCCTTACCTTGCTTGCGGCTGATGACTGGTAAATGGAAGAAGTTCTGGAATCGGGTTCTCGCGTGGGGTATTTGAATTCTGGTTAAAGTTAAATTTTGCCTCAGAGCTCTGCCCTTAAGCCATGACCTACATACATGTTCCTAAAGATTTAAGGTCAAGATATGGCACGATGCGACCTATGTATGTCCTTAACGTCAATAATTAGACTGACCTGATGCCTTTAGGTGCTTGTCCGCTAAAAAAAGCGAGTAAGGGCCTGTGCAGCCGAACAGCCTGCAGCTCTGTTAGCCAGGTCTTACTTCCACCTCCTCGTGGTATCATCTGGAAATTTCCTGACCATGGAAATTACTAACGGAAGAGAACCATTAGCGAGCATCATGCAGCACAAAACAGGATTAATGTCAGTTGGGCTACGGTCTAGCAAACCGTAACCGCAAAACCCCACAATTTCTCAAAAACAACCCCAAGGCTCGGATAAAACTGACCGGATTGACGCTGATGACCCTTGCAGAAAATGAAAAAAGGGCAATGATCTTCGCCTCTGCAGCTGGAATGTTAGGTTCCTAAACAGACCACGTGCAGCCGAATAACTTGCGGATGCCCCAGACTGCTATAAAGTGGCCTTAACCGCCATCCAGAAAATGTGATGGAATAGACTGGGTATAAAGCGGATGAAAAACTGCGATATCTACTACGGCGACAGCTATAGGGAGAGAGGACAACGATTGTTCGGATGCGGATTTGTTGTCCGAGGTGGAAAACGAGAGCCTCGAGAGCCTCGGAACGATCTATATCAAGGCTACATTTTCTAACATCAGCCTGATTTGCCAGAAACCGCTCGTACCATTACCGGTCGCGTCTCCTTTAAGCTCTCCCATACCACTCAACCCTCCGCGGAGTCATTAGAATAAAAGTGGAACCTTTGGAAACAAGCCCTGGAAAGCACTGCTTCTGAAGTTCTGGGCTTCCAAAGCTCCACCACGAAGAAACACCTGGTTCGATGACAAGTGCAGGAGGATTCATACAGCGAAGCAGGAGGCATATAAAGCCTCGCTGCATAGAAGAACACGAGCAGCTTGTGAGCTCTAGCAGTTAAAAAGAAGGGAGGAGCATAAGCTTCTCGGGAGAAAGAAGAAAGAGCACGAGAAGCGCGCGAGGATTTGGAGAGGTGTAACTGCAGGCATGACGCGGCCTGATAAAGCGAACATGCCAAGGCTATAAAGCCAGAACGGAAGCCTGTAGGGATGAGAACGGGCGCCTAGTAGTAGAATCGCAGTCGATGCTGAGAATATGGAAAAATCACTTCTGCAGACTGTAAAAGGGCGATGTTAGTCAATCTACCGCTGTCAGGCAGAATGCTCCATTTCTTAACGACGAAGATCGCAGAGAACCCCGTCCCCCTGACTTCGACGAAGTTAAGATCGCCATATTGAAACTCAAGTAGAATAAAGCTGCTAGCGCAGACGGACTTTCTGCTGAGCTCTTCAAAGCAGCTGGAGATGATCTGGTTCGGAGCATGCACCAGCTCATCTGTAAGACGTAATCAGAGGAAACCATGCCCGAGGAATGGAGTCTCAGCATCGCTTGCCTGATCCACAAGAAAGGAGACCTCTCTGACTGCGCCAACTACAGAGGAATAAGTCTCCCTAACATCGCCTACAAATTCTTTTCTGCTATTTTGTGTGAACGCCTGACGCCTGACGCATTTTGTAAATAAGCTGATAGGTCCTTATCAGTGTGGCTTCAGGCCAGCAAAGTCGACCATCGAACAAATCTATACAACGTAATTAGAGACGTTGTATAGCTAACTTCATGTCTACCTTTGACATCCCTGCTAAACACGTCCGACTATGCAGGATGACTTTGGAGAAAGCTTCCTGCTCCACCCGAATCGGTGAACACCTGACTGATAGTTTTGAGGTCAAAAATGTCAAAGGCAGGGCGATGCGCTATTTTTTGTGCAGAAATCACTGGCCAATTTATATCAAAGCCTCACAACTCCCGCATACGTGGATGACATTGACATAATCGGAAGAACACAGCGAGATGTCAGTGAGGCGTTTACGTGTATTCATGCGAAGACCACCGGCGTCTTGGCCAGAACGTTTCTATTGACAGATATAGGTAGGTAAGTAGGTAGGTTCGTAGCATTCCCAGAATGGAGACAAATACACATAGACCAGAGAGACTCGTTGTGCAGCTACGAGGGGGACTTATCCCCCTATTCATGGAACCACTTAGTGCTTCTTAAAAAGTTAAGAACGTCAGACATCCCTATTTGCTGAATATCTGTCGTTTCCTGTTTGTGCAGAAAGCCGGATAGGCGCAGACAAGGTGCGCCTAGGCAGTTTCTGCAAAAATCATTCGGAACTTGTCCTAGTTTTTGCGCGTGCCTGCCAATGAGGCAGTGACCAGTGATGACACCAATGACCTTATAGATGTCAATTCTCTTAATGGATGTTATTCTCCTAGTCTGTTGACTATCGAGCCGGGGCCAGATTTGCCTGGTGATGAGGTAGGTGTGTCCCTGGTTCCACTTCAGGTTCGTCTCAGCCCTGGCGAAATTTATGAGATTATGTTTAATGGTTGCAAGGGGTATTCCCTCACATGCCATGGTTGATTGCTGCGTCGTTCCTTGTCAGCTCTTTCGATACCTGGGATGTCGCTGTGTCCTGGTACCCATAGAAGCTGTATGTTAAACTGTCTGGCCATGTCGTTAAGAGATAGACGACAGTCGAGGCATGTTTTTGAGGTGGACACATATGACTCCAGCGACTTTAAGACTGCTTGAATGTCTGCGAGAATTCGGATATCCGTAGTGGATATCACGTTCCACTTAAGCCAAGACAGAGCCTCCTTTATTGCCAACAGCTCCGCCTGAAAGATGCTGCAGTGATCTGGTAATTTTAGAACTTTGTTCAGCTTTAGTTATTGACATATATAAGTTTAAGGTAGTTAAGGACTTCGCCTACCTTGGCTCCGCAGTGACCTGGAACAACGACATAAGTTCCGAAATCAAACGCAGAATCATTCTTGCCAGCCGCTGTTTCTTTGGGCTCAGGAGGCAATTGAGTAATAGAGCCCTCTCCCGAACGATAAAGTTGATTATATACAAGGCCAGTATCATCCCGGTCCTGCTGTACGGCGCAGAAGCATGGACACTATAAAAAGCGGATGAGGAGGACCTTGGTTGGTTCGAGAGAAAGATTTTGCGCGTGATTTTCGGGTTTATAAACGCAGACGGGGGATGGAGGAAAGGATTCAATTACGAGCTCTGCGGGCTGCTTAGTGACATGAGTCAGTCTAGTCAGGTGAATGGACACCACAGCTCCAGACCGGAGAGCCTTTGAATCCATCCCCGAGGGACGAAGAAACAGAAGACGGTCGCACCTAAGATGGCGCGCACAGGTGGAAGGGGACCTCAGCCAATTGGGAGTGTGGCAATGGGAAAGGCTAACAAAAGACCGTGCCAGTTGGAGGAGCATTTGGTTGAGGCCCAGGTTCACACCGAATTGTAACGCCCGATAAGAAGAAGAAGAAGAAGAAGAAGAATGCCACTAGGTGCTTAGTTAAGTCCAAGTTCCAAGGCAGATTATCCTCTTTAAGGATGAAATCAGTACAGTCATACAATAATTCAATATCCTTTAAAGTGTGTGCACTCCAAATAAAGCCATCTATCTGTCATATCGCATCTCCAATAAAACGTTCTACTAAACGTCGACCAAATCGAAAGCTTTAAGCCATTTACAAAAACGATTTCCCCAAATTGCATCGCACTAACATCAACTTCCGTATGTCCTTCCATCCGACATCACTCCAACACTCCAACACTCCACTCCAAACAGTTTATTTACATTCCTCCTTGCAACTTCATTTCAAATCTCACACCACACGACATCTTCTATCCAACCACTAAACCAACTGTCCTCCTGACTTCTCAACTCGCGCAAGGACACAACCTTTTTTCGTGACATTGCTCCGAAAGTAAAACAGAAGTTCCGCTTCATTGAAATTCGCGTTCTCTGCATGTGTACTACACGCTTTCCTTGCGAATCCTTACTGCATACCATGCAGTAGCAGTGAAAAAAGGAGAATAAGCAAAGCAAAATCCACGGGACATTGAACATAACATTCGAATGTTTACAAGGATCACGAAGCGCCGAGGGTTACTGAAGCCCTGATGGTTAAGTTGTTTTTTATGTAAATTGTTTGACAGTAAAAATGATAACATTCGATACGGAGGATGAGCCAGGAGGTAAGGGAAAGGATCTGTGTGTTTAATGAAAATTTATGCGGCCATGTGTGCTTAAGCATTTTTTGTTTTGCATGTATGTGTGTGTCTTGCATAATCGAAGGTGATTCAACAGTCGAGAAGGTGGATCACCAGAATTCACCTACGTCCCTGCGGTAGGTACTATTAATTCATGATTATCAACGTTACACCCAAAAACAGGACTTTCGACTATCTACTGCACTAGGAGCAAAGGCCGGCCGGCAGAAGTGAGAAGAGTTATCATTGTCATCCGATAACAATGCTTCCATTATTCTTAATTTAGACATGTCAACCAAATGTATACCATGGAATCCATAATCCTCGACGACAATTGTTCGCAAGGATATGTATGCATGTTTGTTGAACTTAAACTTTTTGTTTCATTTTTTCAAATCTCCTTGTATGCATATCCTTAACCTTAGTACTGGAGAACAGAGAAGAGTATGTGCATGTAGCATTCACTTTTGATCCTTTGCGACATTCTTCATTCATCGTCCATGCACATCCGTTGGTTTTCCTCGACTTGTTTGCAATCCAGCGTATCCTTTGAGAATTGGGCTTTCTTTCTACCTATATAGGGCGGCTGTTGTGCTCTTTGTTTTTCACTCATTTCCCTCACTGCCATGTCCTGCCTCATTGTTTTTTGTCTAAATGATATCTTTCCCTTCGTCCTGCTCCTTTTATCACGGATAAATCTTTTGTCATCATCGTCGAGGATATGAAACAAATTTTCGACTGTCTCCATAATTTTGGCAGATCCTTTTCGTGTGTTGTTTTTTTTGGTGCCAAAAAATTAAGGGAACGTCCTTTAAAGACACCAACCATTCTCCCATTTTTGGGCTTTCATTTGTGTGTTTATGAATTTTTTCTCGCATTTCCTGTTGGAGGAGGAAATCAATTTGTTCAAAGTGCAGACGTATCATTATTATCCTTGTCGTCGTTTATTGTTTATATTTTGCTCATGCTATATCCTGTCTGACCAAAAGTAACTCGTTTTTTTCACTTTTTACATATTTACATGCATTAGTGGACGATGAATCCTTTAAGAAACCCGCCTAGACGGCTCGTTAATCACAAGGACATTTCTGTATTGTATTGTTGTTTGTTTACTCAGTAACCCCCCTGTCTCATTCCAGTTGATTTTGCTTTTTTAATCAAAAATCCTGAAAACCAGCAATGAAAACATTTTAAATACACGCCTGAAGGTAGGATCAAATAGTCCTTTTCGTTGTCTTCGTATTTCATCTCCATCTGGCTGGTTAGATATTCGTTATCCTTCTCAACCGCAGTCTATTTCGCATTTACTGTCTGGCCGTGGCATACATACATACCAACAAAAAATCCTTTAATTGTTGCATCATCATTATCGTTATCGTTATCCTTATCGACCCCTCGACAAGAAGTGCAACAATCGTCGTCCATGTGCCTGCAAGGCACAAGGGGACCAGTACTTGAACTTGAATTTGTAGCCAATTACCATCTTCGGCGATCTTTTAAATTAATTCTCCTCCGGCTGACCTCTGTCCATTCTCACTCTCGTTCGACTCACTACTCTCCAAGGGAGGGTCTGTGGCCGTGCATATCAAGGACGCACAATATCGTCGTCCTAGGGAGAGACGGAATGAACCGGTTTTCGAGATTGTATGCAATGACAAATTGGCCGGGATCTAGGATCGAATTTGTTTGCAGGGCTAATGGGATGACCTGAGGTCAAATTCGGGACCGTGGTCCTTTGTAATGTTTGTTGTTTGCTTTTTATTGTGTTGTTTACGCACGAGCATGTTGTGATTTGGTTTGAATGACTTTTCGGCTCGCATGCCGCCTCCTGGTGTGACCATTGTCCAGTGCGGTTAAGTATGTTGTTTGTGTTCGGTTGACAGACTAATTGATAGTCTTGAGTCGAGTGTCCAGTTCACACATGGGGTGCATATTCAAGTGGGTAATTTGGGTTTTATTGCGTGAACATGGGATTGGAAGACGTCGGGTTTGTAATTGAGATGTAGGGCAATGGGAGTCATACGGCGACTGACCGGTTTAGATTGAGAGGGAATTAGGGGATTTGGGCGACAAGCGCTCCTTAGAGGATATGTGCGGTTTTATGGGTTTGAAAATTAAGTTTTTGGGTCAACATAATAAACGATGGTTTGGTGTTTGTTTGTTTTTTGTAAGGGGGACTTTAGTGGTCTAGGTCTAATGTGTACAACATACGTTCAGCAAGGGTGCGCTACTGATACGGGCATATGCAGATCCATCACAGAGGAAGTGTTGCGCTGTGTAGTCCACTGCAACGCAAGCAATGCAGATGGACATCTCACTAATGTTGTCTATGTTTTCTCACTTTGAAGTGCCTGGCCAAAGTGTTGTGACCCCGTGGGTCTTCTGCAATCAGCTCTCAACTACGCAACTGGCGCGTAGCGGGTCGCGTGTATTGTTCTTTGTTGGTGGAGCAAATCTCATTGTCGTAAGGGCATAACAGCTACGGTAGTTTGTCTTTGTAAATCCGGTGATAGAGCTTCACTTACACGGCTCTCCTTAGACGGTATTGTATCTACATATATATGTTATGTAGGTTATATTGATGAGGCATTATTGTGGATTACGGAAGAATTTCTTGGCCACGTATGTCCATCTCTCTATCCGCAAACCGGCTGTTTTGGCACTTTGTGAAACACAGGTCGATGAAAGGTCTGATCCTTCGGTTGGAGTCTTCCGGGATATAGCTTAGCGCTATTATTCGTTTCTCACCGCGGTCTCGCCACCTACATATGTCCATAGTAACATTGCTTACCAGCTACTTCCACAGTATAGCCAAACATCCACCTCGGAATTTAATTTCATATGGCCTAAGCTCATATTCTGTAAGCACTCCGTTCACTACTGTCTTATTTATAGAACCCCCAATGCAACAATGCAACAGCCAAAGAATTAATTCCTTGTCTTTCGCACTGAAATCGTTTTAGCGGGAGATTTTAATGTACTAGGATATGTGGATGATATTGACATAATTGCGCGGTCAAGGCGTGACGTTGTAGAAGCTTTCACGGCGATTGAAGAACAGGCGAAACGAGTTGGTCTTAAGGTCAATGAAGACAAAACGAAGTACATGTTGTTAAGCAAAAACTAATCCGTCGCTCACCACCTGGAAAAAAATATAACAATTGACAGCTACAATTTGTGGGGCAAACGTAAATCCCACAAATGACACCACAGAGGAGATCTGGCATAGAATCGTCCTGGGCAACCGCTGCTTCTTCGGCTTGTCCAAACAACTTGAGTCAAAATTCCTCTCTCGAAAGACCAAAGTCATGCTTTACAAAACGCTCATACTGCCAGTCTTGCTGTACGGAGCCGAAAACTGATCTTGGGATCTTTCGAAAGAAAAATTCTGCGCCGGATATTTGGTCCTGTCTGTGAGGAAGAAGACATAATCGCGAACTCTACGAGCTGTACAAAGGTGTGGATGTAGTCCGGAAGGCAAAGATCCGTCGACTACACTGGCTCGGCCACATCGAGCGCATGGACATCAACGTCCTAGCTAAGAGGGTCTTCGACTCCAGGCCTCCTGGTTCGAGAAGAAGAGGAAGACCGACCCTCCGCTATAAAGACCAAATAATCGCGGATTTAAGACATCTTGGTCTTGATAACTGGAAGCAGCCTACCCGGGACCGTCAAGGATGGAAGGCTTGGCTTGATAAGTAAGTAAGTAAGTTGGAGTATCATGTGGACCGCTGCCGTTGGGGTGGACCGTAGGGCACCGGTGATGCACATACATGCCTGCCCTTGTACCTTCTCGAATTGTTTATGGTATGTTGTTTTGTCCAGTACAGTCCACCAGTCTTTCACTCCATACATTAGTATGGGTCTAACGACTGTAATGTAGAGTCATAGTGTGAGCATGGGGTTGAATCCCCATTTGATCTCTCGGTGTGTTGTTTTTCCAGGTTAGTTTCCTGTCTAGTACAATGTCAAGGTGTTTGGCGCTGGAGGGGTAGGTTAAACTGGTGCCAAGTAAAGTGACTGGGCGGTTTTCCGGAATTTTGTGCTTTCTGGTGAATAGCAGGAGCTCCGTCTTCTGGGGATCTATCCTGAGCCCATTGCTTTGTGCCCATTTGCATAGTATGTAGAATGCCGTTTGCGTACGGTCATTCAGTGTTGGTAGATGTTTGCCTGAGATAGAAATGGCAACGTCATCCGCGTAGGCAATAACGTCTAGGTCTTCTTTCAAGACGATTACGGGTTTGAAAAAAAAAACCTAAAATAAATGGCAGGCAGATACATCTGCCCAATAACCCATACTCACCATACCATGTTCTTCCCACTACCCCGGATTTAATATCCTTAAATCCCATTTAATCGCGACAACACCAACCACATTCCGGCCTCGAGTCTCCACTCGCCCGACAGCGCGTTTTGTCATCTTCATGGCGTTGTTGAAAACCCACTAATCAGGCTTCGCTAGACACGACATTAAGAGCATTTGACTGACGTTCCCTCTAAGACGTCCTACTAAGCATATTTTATATTTGTTCAAAAAAAAAATTGTCAAGAACATGGAAAAAAAATCAACATCTCGGACAAGGGATACATTATTCAACCAACCATCCAACCATCCAACCGTCCATTCGTCCATCCAAGAGCGTCCTTCAAACTCATAATTTGCCTCTGTAGATTCTATTTCTATTTATGTTTTATTCTTGCTTTTTGATTCAACATTTTTCTGTTAATTCCTTTCTCTTTACCTGTGTAATATGCAAAAATCAAGCCTGACGAGGTGGACTAGCTGGGTATGGAGCGGAAATCTAGGTTCGCCCAACTGGGGACGGAGAGCGCCCTTATTCCTTTATATCTTGTTTATTTGTATGGTATTTGTTGTTGTTTTTATTTTATTTTACTTTACTAACGTCCTTGTTGCTTGGGGCAACTTTTTAATACTCTTTTTTAATTTTTGAATAATATACAAAATATAAAACACACTCGTCCGTCGTATATAATAAATATATCCTTCGGCAAGCAGGTGAGTTTCTTTTGTGGATCCCTACATACAACCGGCCGGCGCTCCTTCGCTCGCTCACTCTCTCTTGACTCGTGTTTAGTGCATGAGGATCTGCAGCCAAATGGAACAACAAAATCATTAAAAAATTACTAATTTTTTCTTCCTTCTATTTGAAAGTTGCAAAAATGCAACGTGAAAGCTGAAAGCCGGACAGGACGAAAAAATGAGTAAAACAGAAGAGGGAAATCGTAAACAGAAGAAACCAGAGGATATTTTCCGAGCTCATTCGGTCCTTTGGCTTATTAAGTGCTACTACTCGTCCTGCTGCTGTTGCTGATGCAAAAGTTTTCTTATTTTTTTGCTGCTCCTGTTTTGTTTTCCTTCTATTGCTGCTGTTGTTGTTTTTATTCCCTTTCATCGGGGAGATGGGTGGCAGTGGCTTAAGCACACTCTCATCATTCTCTTTCTATTTAGCTATTTTCATATTTTGTTTTCGATTTTTCCACCTCGAAAGGAAGAGAAACAAATGGTAACAACACACTTTGAAGCAAGTCAATGGGATAAGTCAACACATACAGGATACGGTGGAATATCCTTTCGTTTGGTTTTTTTTTTTTTGTCTTCTATATCTATGCCTCAGCACTTCAAGGATCATCATTATCCTTACGCTGTGCGGGAGTGTATGCGCGCACAAGTATATGGCTTGCATGCAACAGAACTGAACCACCAACCAACCAAGGATTTCATCTTTTTAGCCAACACTACAAAACCGCATTTACCCATCTCCATCATCCTTTGCTCCACAATTCGGCATCCCTCTTGGAAGACTTTCGCGAAACACTCGGTAAAAAGTTCAAGTGGAAAACTGGGCTGCCGGGCTTCTACTACTACTACTGCTGCTGCTGCTGTTGCTGGATTTGAGTTATCTTTAGCTAAAGTCAACAACTTGTCCTCCTCCATCATCATCAGTGGCGTCAACCACCAACCCAGCGATTCTTCTTCATCAACGAAAAATCAGCAAAAACTTCTGTTTTCCTTTATTAAAAAGTGAAAAACGAATTCAAGGAAACCCCCGCAAAAAAAAAAAAAAAAAAAAGTGAGTCTGAAGGGTGGCTTACGGTCCACCCTTACCCCTGGCATGCTACATGCATAATATATTAACTCGAGTCAATTGAAGAATGCCAGTGCTACGGCACCACTCAATATGCATGTTCATCCATTATTGCGAGAAAGTAGCTTCGCCATGTGTATCCTTTTTGGCCTTACAAATGTTTGCTTTAGGATTTCCACCACTTCCAATGAACTCGCTGGTGGATACACTCACACTCATGCATGTATTATGTATGTAAGAAGTGTGCAAATCCTGTGTCGGCACTTCAATAAGGATACAAGTTAATCCCAAGACCAAAAGCAGAACATACAATAAAGGCAGCTCCCAGGGAGTATGGGGAAGGCATTTGCGCTCGATTACCGTACAACCCTCTGCCGATAAAACGCTTGTTATCACACATTGTTTCCATACGGCAATGGGAACGTCAGCTTCAGACATAGGATTCAGATATAAGGCCTTGGAATGTGTACTCGATGTGCTCGTAACGCGTTACAATTTTTTATCGCTCTTACTCCCAGCCATCGTCCTGTCTGTGTACTGAAAGTGGAGCATGGACTGTGATGTTATTATATGTACATGTGCGTAAGTTACGCTGCCTCTGGGAGGGTGTGATGAGGGGGGATTGGAGTGAATAAAACGATAAAGGAGTCCTTTTCGGTGTTAGAACAGATTGTTTAGATGGCTATATCACTTAATCGCTGCTGTAGCTAGTATAGTCGAGTGAGTTATCTGGATGTGTCATTTAGATATTTATGTCGTTTGGCGAATGGAAATTAATACAGTCTCTCGTGGGAGTAAGTGATAGCGAGGTAAGTCGAATGTATCTGGAAACAATTAAGTTTTGTTCTAACTGCTTGTCGCAGAGGAATAATTGTAAGAAGAAACATAAAGTTCATTGTTTTACATTCAATAAAACTAGAACCGATACCCACTTATTCAATATGCTCCTTTTAGCTCATTTTACATGAAGATAATGACCTCCATGCTCTGATAGTATGGCGTTGAATCTGATACTTTAATGTCGGCAACGTCATTATTATCATGGACAGTCGTCTTTATTTCAGTAGGAGCTATGTGATAACTCATATTCGAGATGCAAATTTGTAAAACACTTCAGAGCTTACCTGAATACCTCGAAGTACTTAATAAAGACTGGTTAATTGTCAGTACGCATTATGAACTTTAGTAACCTAAACGACACTGCGTTCTTCTTATCAGAAATGTAACAAAGGTCTTACCATTAAATGTCCATATTCTAATGTATGTATGTATGTATGTATGTTGGCGTTACAGTCCATGAAGAACCTGAGCCGAGCTTCTCTCAATCACCCATGTTGTGTGTGATTTCATTTTCACATAGGTGAAAGGGACCTACAGTTTATTGCCGGTTCCGAACGGCGAATTTCGAGAAGCTTTTCATGACAATTTTACTACAGCGGGTTTTGTCAGAACCCCGCTGAGGAGAAACACCGTGAAAAACACGTTCGATGACATGGCTGTGTCGGGATTCGATCCCGTGTCATCGGCGTCAGAGGCCAACACACTACCCACTGCGCCACGGTGCTCTCCATATTCTAATACGTCATTGAATCCATCAGCACAAATGGATTCCCTGAATTATCCTCCACTCACGTGGCTTTGATTCAATTCCACAACTTCAACACCATATGAATTTGGAATTCAGTTGTCGTTTGCTGCGTTCAGTTCCATCGAATTCGAAGTGAATGTCTCGGCATTTTCTTCCATGAAGTACTTTTGACATTGCTGAAGCATTTGAAGTCATTGAAGTCAATCGAGATCATTTGAGGTCAACACTAATCTTGAAGAAAGCACCTGAAGTTATTGAAGCCTTTGAAATCAGTAAAGTCTAAAGAAAAGTTCTTAAAATATTTTAAGTCTTACTTACTTACTTAGGTGGCGCTACAGTCCGGTGTGAAACTGGGCCTCAACAAACAAACTCCTCCAGGTGGCACGGTCTTGACAATTATACTACAGGGGGTTTTGTCAGTACACCTCTGAGGAGAAGCACCATGAAAAACATGTTCGATGACATTGCTGTTGTCGGGATTCGATCTCCTGTCATCGTCGTCAGAGGCCAACACACTTTCCACTGCGGTACGGCGCTCTCTGTCAATCGCAGGGAAACCCTGCGGCGCTCTCTGTCAATCGCAGTGAAACCCTGGAGACTTTTCTCGAGGTGCACTTCCCTGGTTCTACACCTCAGTCGATGCTCTCTGACGATCAGACGAACGTCACAATTAACATCGACAGTAAAATGAATAGCCTCTCTATCAGACTTTTTAGCCCTGATAGGGTTAAATGGGCAATTGGTTTATTTAAGCCCTATAAGGCCCCAGGCAAGGCCGGTATCTTGCAGAAAGGCCTGAATACTATTTTATCACCACTGATAGTTCTTTTTAGGTCTTGTTTCAACCTGGGATACATACCTTGGATATATACCCCAAATCTGGAGGGAGGTCAATCTTGTCTTCATCCCCGAGATTGGAAAGCCAAGTGAACAACCTAAATCCTATCGCCCTGTCAGTTTGCAGGGTTGTAGACCATCCCACTAATCACTGGATTAGGGCGATGTTAAATAACCGTATTATATCAGCCACATGCGGAGAGTCTCATTGACAGTATCGGCGGCGAGAGGATGTCCACAAGGAGGAGTTCTATCACCCACCACTCTGGGCTACGAGGTCATCGGATATGCTGATGACATAGTGGTCATTGTTATGGGCAAGTGTGAAACTGCAGCCTGTGAGCGCTTGCAGGTTATCTCTGACTGGTGTGGCAGAGATGGTTTATCGATTAACCCAAATAAGACAACGTTAGTCCCGTTTACAAAGAGGAGAAAGGTACAACCCTGCTCAGTCTTTCCAAATGCCACAAACATATGGTTTTCAGAAGAAGCATCTAGGTATTGACCTATATTGCAGACTCAACTGGAATTCCAATATTAAAACTAAACTCCTGTCGACGCACTTAGGGTAAAACCTGGGGACTTATACCTAAGGCATTCCACTGGTTATACACCGCAATAGTAAGACCTATCGTCACCTATGCTTCCACCGTATGGTGGACAAAAGTTGAGCAAAGAACTACCATTATTAAGCTTCAACACCTTCAGAGAATAGTCTCTTATAACACCTTCCCGAGCTGGATATGATTACTACGGTCTCGGACGCATCGCCACACACCTTTACTTTTGACAGGAGATTTGAGATATTGATCCCAAATCGCTCAGCATGGGAAACCAGTGATCCCTTGCTTAGTGTCAAAGGTGGTGTACTGATGGCTCCAAGATGGCTGAGGTCGTTGGCGTAGGTATGTTCGGACCAAATCGTAAGATCTCGAAGGTCCTGGGTATGAGTTCTAGCATCTTTCCGGCATCAATCTAAATCTGGAGACTGGTATAAGAGAAGTAACCATCAACATACACTCTGATAGCCAAGCAGCGCTCAAAGCGCTGAGTTCGTACAGCACGAACTCAAAAACAGTCAAGGAATGCCATGATCCCTACAAGACCTCGCCAAGAGAAGCAATGTCAAACTCTGGTGGGCGCCAGGGCACAAAGGAAAGGAAAGGAAAGATTCCAGCGATAAATATATTGGTCCAGAACCATTCTGCGGCACTCCCAAATCTAAGATCAGTTTCTTCTAAGACAAGTGGGAAAAACCACAACACCTGTCCTTTTGGAACAGCATTCGGGGACTCCGTCAATCGAAACGACTTATACGGCCCCTGAACAAACACTCTATTAACATAATCAAACTTAATAGGGTGGGTATCAGAAGACTAGTCAGCTACCTGCCGGGACACTGCGATCGAAGATATCATCTTAAAAAAATTAGCACACTGAGTGTCGACTCTGTCTTGAGGATGAAGAGACGGCATATCACATATATACTGTGTAAGTGTACTGCTCTTTGCCAGCTTAGGAAGCCTATCCTTTTCTGTGAAGTTATGACTCCTGAGGGGATCACCTCGGCCCCTACGAGAAGCATTCTCAACTTCATTACGGAAGTGGAGAAGCTCCCCGGCTAGTCGGCTAGCAGGCACAATAGACCTGTAAAGGTCGAATTGCCGATTGCTATTTGATAGCACTAGCCCCACATTAAAAAAAAAAAAACCGTTAGATTAGATCTTCTTAATCAGACTTACCAATTTCTCTGATGAATTTTACATTTGAGGCTATTTGTCCTTCCTCGTATGCAAATATCCTTCACTGTCGGCTAACCATGGCACTTAGTTGCAGGCAGCCTTGAACCAAGCCCATTAAGTAGCTATGATTTATGCCCATCAACTCAGAAACGAAAAGCAGAAGGCAACGTTCTCAAAACATTATTAAATCACCCACCCCCGATCCACGTACCAATATCCACTCCCTTCTTCAACTTTTCCCAAATCCCCATCCAACCTCAGTGCCGGCACCAGTCGTGAACAATGAAAATTTATTTCATCGAATGCGTGCTTCTGATACATTACAAAATTACCGTAAATTTCCACACTCAACAAGTTCAATGAATTCCCTCAGGAGTCATTCCAAATCATTTTCCTCCTCTCTCCTCTCATTTTCTATTTTTGCAAACTCATCCGACGGAAATTACCCAACTCCTCCCACCATGCGCCACATAATTTGATTGTGCAAAAATTCATATCAACCACTTAACCGCATCTACAAGCTCATTACTACCCCAAACCGCCGCCGTCTATCCAGACTCGATCGTACCGCAACGTCATGTCACTAAGCGTTCGCATTCCGTGCAACTTTTATTCACACAATTAGGAAATTGGCACGCACTTCACTCACCCACGCACCCACCAACCATCCCCTAGCATGTGAACATGCATGTACGTACGTCACATGCGAAGAGTACATTAGTAAGTACGAGTAAGTCGTCAAACCAATCTGCATGCCGTCAACCCTCCCGCTCCTTACAACAGGAAAGCGGAAAAAAATCGACGGGAACAAGGAAATTTAAAACTTTCACAAGGGGATCCGGTCGGTTTCCGGTAAATTTGCAAAATGCCACCCTCACCCCATCCCCCACCGGTGGGAAATGTTTACCCAAAGTCATAATGCATGTGGACTTAACTGATATGCCGTGTTGCGACGCGACAACAAGCGACAGCCGGCAATATGTAGCAACAGTAACGAGGAAGTTTTGCAAAAAAAAAAAAAACCAAAAACACCCCATCACCCCATCAACCCTCTCAACGTAATTTTCAAACCCAAAAAGGTTCCTCTGGAAAAGAAAACGCCGCGATGACAGTTGGAAAGTTTGTACCCGCTCATCGCATGTTGCATATGATACAGCCGCAGGATACGTTACAATACGAGGCAGAGTCGGCAAACTTAACCGATTGATGGCGGGGGAGGGGGGGTGGAGAAAAAAGGATAATCACACAGTCTCATATTATTATGACAGAAAAGTTTATCCGCGAAGATATAGCCGCCTTCGTCCTCGGGAAAGCGTTTAAGAATTAACTTTACTTAAGCTTGGAGGGGGTAGACGGCTTTTTATTTTGAAAGTTTACGACTCACTTGAGACAGTGGTGGAGATGTCGTTGGTGTTATTGGAATAGACACATGTCCTTTGAGACGCCTTTCAAATTCAATCTCCCAAGAATATAAATTGTGTGTGATTTTACTTTTTAATACCGAGGTCGTGGGGGAAAGTTTCCGGAAACTTGGTCTGGATACGCGTCAGGAACACGTTTCAATTTTTTTTTTAAAGAAAACTGATTTTTTAACAGTTCCCCGTAAGCGTGTAAGCGTTTAGCTATGATTGAGTCTTTAAAGAAATGAGGACAACGATTGCCACATTCAAAATCAGACGGCTTTATAGCATACTGCATACCTTCCATTGCACTGCACTAACTCTGTTCACTGGTCACTTATGAGATTAAGTACTCGTAACCACTATCATTGGTAAACGACTAACAAAGGTCTCGTAGGGTAGCGTATCCGACATGCGCTTGCCCGTAAAATAGCGAGCAGAAGCCACTGCAGCCGAACATCTAGCAGCTCTGTTAATAAGTCCTATTTCCACCTCCTCGTGGTGCCCCCTGGGGATTTCAATTTGAAATCGCGAACGGAAAAGGGCGAATGGCGAGTTGTCTACGCCACAAAACAGGATAAGTGTCGGTTAGGCAATTGCCCGGCAAGCCATACCTGAAAAAAAAAACCAAAAAGCCGAAAAACCCGAAAAAAGCCTCGGATATAAAAAAAAAACGGAGGGATTAACCGATGACGATCCAGGAAACAACAGAAGGGAAAAAAAGAATGATATTCGGCCTTGTACATGGAATGTAAGGTCCCTCAACACGTGGTGCAGCCGAACAACTTGCGGAGGCCCTAGACTGTTATAAGGCAGATACTACCGCAATCCAGGAAGTGCGATGGGATCGACCGGGCAAAAAGAGTATGAAAAACTGTGATATCTACTACGGCGACTGCTACAAGGAGAGAAGACGACGCTTATTCGGATGCGGATTTGTTGTTAGAGGTAGACCTAGGCAAAAAGTCTTAAGCTCCCGGCATGTAAGCGAACGCCTCATGACAATCCTCATCAAGGCTACATGCGCAAACATCAGCCTAATTTGCGCTCATGCCCCTACCGAGGACAAGGATGACGCTACAAAAGACGACTTCTACGACCTCCTAGAGAAAACATGTGTATACCCAATGTCCAAATTACGATGTTAAAATCGTACTGTGAGCTTTAACGCGAAACTGGGCAAGGAAGTCGCTTTTGATAGGGTCATTGGCAAGCACAGCCTACACAACACCACATCCGAAAATGGATTTAGACTGATAGACTTCGCAACGAGGAGAAATCTTCTAGTTGCTAGCACGCGTTTCCCACATCTCAACATCCACAAAAGGACTTTGCGATCTTCGGATCAATCAACCGTCAACCAGATTGACCACGTTGTGATTGATGGCAGGCACGCATCCGACATTCTGGATTTACGAATTTTTATAGGAGCCAACAACGACTCGGACAAACATCTTGTAGCAGCCAGGTTGCGACTGCGAATATGCCTGACCCAGAAAAATTGAGTAAGGTCAGTGGCATACAACGTCGCAATGCTACAATCGTAAGAGATCGCCAGAGCCTATGCAAATCCCGTCTCCCTCAAGCTCTCGGGAAGCCCTCCAACACCTGCACAGACTGTATAACACCAATGGACCCGTTGTTAGCAAGCCTTTGAGAGTGCTGCTTCTGAGGTACTGGGTTTCAAACCGCCATCAACAAGAAACCCATGGTTTGACGACGGGTGTAGGATGGCACACGCAGCCAAGCAGCAAGCCTATCAAGAGGCGCTGCATAGAAGGACCTAGAATGCATGCCCGATGAATGGGATCATAGCATCGTTTGCCTGATCCACAAGAAAGGAGACCCCTTTATCTGCGCCAACTACAGAGGTATAAGTCTTCTGAACGTCGCCTGTAAAATCTTATCTGCTTTGCTGTGTGGACGCCTGAAACCGTTCATTAATAAATTGATTGGTCCATATCAGTGTGGTTTCAGGCCCGGGAAGTCCACTTACTTACTTACTTAACGGGCGCTACAGTTCGGGGTGAACCTGGGCCTCAACCAACATGCCTCTCCACCTAGCACGATCTTTCGCTAGTCTTTTCCAATGCCGCACGCCCAGTTGGTTGAGGTCCCCTTCCACCTGTGCGCGCCACCTTAGGTGCGGCCGTCCTCTATTTCTTCGTCCCTCGGGGTTGGATTCAAAGACTCTACGGGCTGGAGCTGTGGTGTCCATTCGCTCTACATGGCCTAGCCATCTTAGGCGTTGGATCCGTAGACGCCTGACCAGACTCATGTCGCTGTACAACCCGTACAGTTCGTGATTGAATCTTCTCCTCCAACCCTCCTCTGTGTTAATGGGACCGAAAATCGAACGCAGAATCTTTCTCTCGAAACGACCAAGGATTTCCTCATCCGCTTTAGATAAAGTCCATGTTTCTGCGCCGTATAACAGGACCGGGATAATTAAGGTCTTATATAAGGTCAACTTGGTCATACGAGAGAGGGCTCTACTTCTCAGTTGCCTCTTGAGCCCAAAGAAGCAGCGGTTGGCAAGAGTAATTCTGCGTTTGATTTCGAAACTGGTGTCGTTGTTCCAAGTCACCGCGGAGCCGAGGTATATGAAGTCCTTAACTACCTCGAACTTATATCTGCCAATATGCACGTTCTGTCCAAGACGTCGGTGGTAAATGTCCTTTTTCGATGACAGCAGATATTTAGTCTTGCCCTCATTAACTGCCAAACCAATTTTTGCCGCCTCCATCTCAATACTCGCAAACGCCTCACTGACATCTCGCTGCGATCTACCTATTATGTCAATGTCGTCGGCGTATGCAAGGAGTTGCGAGGATTTGAAGTAGATTGAGCCTCTTGTATTGGCCTGTGATTTTTGCACAATCATTTCCAATACGATGTTGAAGAAATCACACGACAGCGCATCGCCCTGCCTAAATCCTTTTTTGACATCAAAACTATCGGTGAGGTGCTCACCGATTCGAATGGAGCAGCGAGCATTTTCCAAGGTCATCCTGCATAGTCTGACGAGCTTCGCAGGGATGTCAAAAGTAAACATGGCGTTATATAGCTCGTCTCTAATTACGCTGTCGTATGCGGCCTTGAAGTCGACGAATAGATGGTGCGTATCGACTTGAAACTCATTGGTTTTCTCCAGGATCTGCCGTAGTGTGAAGATTTGATCGATGGTGGACTTCCCTGGCCTGAAGCCACACTGATAAGGACCTATCAGCTTGTTTACGAATGGCTTCAGGCGTTCACACAAAACGGCAGCGAGGATCTTGTATGCGACATTAAGGAGACTTATTCCTCTATAGTTGGCGCAGTCAAAGGGATCTCCTTTTTTGTGGATCGGGCAAACAATGCTGAGACTCCATTCCTCGGGCATGCTTTCCTCTGACCATATCTTACAGATGAGCCGGTGCATGCTCCTAACCAGCTCACCCCCAGCCGCTTTGAAGAGCTCAGCAGACAGTCCATCTGCGCCAGCAGCTTTATTCGACTTGAGTTTCGACATGGCAATCTCAACTTCGTCGAGGTCAGGGAGACGGAATTCTCTGCGATCTTCGTCGTTAAATAATGGATCATTCTGCCTGACGGCGGTATGTTGGTTGTCATCGCCGTTATACAGTCTGCAGAAGTGGTTTTTCCAAATTCTCAGCATCGACTGCGATTCTACTACTAGGTGTCCGTTCTCATCCTTACAGGCCTCCGTTCGGGCTTTATAGCCTTGAGACATTCGTTTTATCCGCTGATAAAATCTTCGAACGTCGTGCCTGCAATAGCACCTCTCCAAGTTTTCAATCGCCCGCTTCTCGGGAAGTCCACTATGGATCAATTATTCACACTGCGGCAGATCCTGGGAAAAACAAACGAGTTCCAGATCGACGACCACCACCTGTCCTGCCAAACTCGTCAGGATGACATTGAAGAACTCTCTGCTCCAACAGTGTCGAAACCGACCTAACCGATACCTTTTATGTCAAAAAGGGTTTTAGACAGGGCGAAAGGATAGTGCAAAACTCTCTGGTCAAAATGAAGGGCAGCGAGATGTCATTGAGGCCTTTATGAGCATTGAGAGGTGGTAAATGAGGGCAAACCGAAATAGATGCTGTCGTCGGCGCCTTGGCCAGGGCGCACACGTTGGCAGGTATAATTTCGAGGTAGTCAAAGAATTCGTCTACCTAGGTTCCGCAGTGAGATGCAACAATTACGTCAGTGCCGAAATCAAACGCAGAATGACTCTTGCCATCCGCTGTGTCTTTGGGCTCGGGAGGCAATTGAGAAGCAGAGCCCTCTCTCGAAAAACCAAAGTGACCATATACAAGACTCTTATCATCTCGGTCCTGCTTTATGGCGCAGAGACATGGACCTTATCGAAAGCGGATGAGGAGGCCCTTGGTCGTTTCGAGCGAAAAATTCTGCGCACTATCTACGGTCCCGTTTATTCAAACGGAGTATGGAGGAGAAAACTGAATGAAGAAATGTACGGGTTGTCTAGCTACATAGGGCTGGTACGACGTCTAAGGCTACAGCGTCTAAGGTGGCTAGGCCATGTAGAGCGCATGGAAAATACAACTCCGACCCGAAGAGTCTTTGAATCCACCCCGGAAGGAAGGCGCGGCAGAGGACGGCCGCATCTACGGTGGGGACCTTAACCAACTGGGCGTGCGGCGCTGGAAACAACTGGTCAAAGACCGAACCAGCTGGAAACGCTTGTTGAGTGAGGCCCAGATTCACCACGGACTATAGCGCCACCTAAGTAACTACGTAAGTTATTTCACTAAGAACGTCAGGATGAAAGAGCCTACAGTTAGTGTCATCCTCCGCGACTAGTCCATGGGCGAAGACCATGGCTTCTTTCTTCAGTTGGAGGTGAAGAGGTGCTAGGTCCGTGATGACTTCTAGTGCTGTTGTGGGGGTTGTTTGTAATTTGTTGAGCTTGGCTTGTACTGATTTGTGCCCCAGTTTTTGCCAGGGAGACTTTTCTGGTCCATAAAGAAATTCTGGCTTTCTCAATGGTAATGTGAGGGTTCCAAGTGAGCTTTTCGTCTAGATATACCCCAAGGTATTTGACTTCTTTTGAGAACTCTATCGCTTCACCAAAGAGGTTGGGTTTGGTGAGTTTATGCCTGTTCCCCCTTTTGGTGAAGGCGACTGTAGTGCTTTTTCTGTGGTTAACAATTAGTGCAACCTTTATGCACCAGTTCGCAACAAGGTTTAGTGCCCATTGGAGGAGTTCCCAGGTTGTGTCTTCGAATTGGCCTCTGATTAGGATCACTATGTCATCGGCGTTGCTGAGTATGTGAATCGGTTCATTGACTACGATGGACCATAGGAGGGGTGAGAGAAACCCGCGTTGAGGCCAGCCTTTCGCAACTTTTACACTGATTTTATCTTTGCCTATTGAAGTGTTTATTTTCTTATTCCTAAGCATATGTTACAGGTGGTGTTGTCTACCCCTGTGCTGAGAATGCATCGTTTTATTTGGATGTAGTCGGTGTTCTCGAAAGCACCCTCGATATCAACAAAGCAACCTATCGCAATCTAAGCAGGTAGGTGAATGAAAGCTGTGTATCACTATCATTCTCGACAAAGGTTAGCCTAATCTAGTCTTTGATCGTTTCGAAAGATTAAGAAAGGGCATCTTTATTAGACTGAACCGTGCCCACAGATATTGGTAAGCTACTGAGTAGCATTGAATTGACTTAAGAACAAGTTTTATCGCCTGACGTGCGATGTAACCGAATTGAGCTTCAATCGACTTGTAGCTCATCAAGCCTTACCTCAGTTCCCTTTGTAGTAAAAGTTTGGTTCAAAATTCCATTGAATTTTACTGTCGAACAATATTTTTGCCGGAGAAATTGGAATTTATTTGGAGTGGACATTTGAATAGACGGAGAAATTGAAAAATAAAAATAAAAGGCTCAGGCAGCCTATAAGCTGTTCTTCTGATAGACTAAGGCAAGCTGTTTTTAAGAAAATGATTGTCCAGCCCCCACTGACTTCGTTCGCCATTGGTCTCATTCCGTTTAGTTCAAAGTTCTCCAATAATCCTATCACAAATCTTTGCCCAGTTTTCACGCCATTCAACACCATCCAGCCGTTCATACACAACCTGTCACTCGTACAAATTGCCATATGTGACGTGACAAGAAATCCTCATTTGCGTATGGCAAATAATTTACAAATAGTATCCCTCAAGGAATTTTCACAGTCGTCGTCATCCCTCTCTCCGTATTGGTATCGAACACCAAGTGTCGTACCCATATCACCATGACCAGGATATTTTCTTAACTTTAAACCAAACCAAATCGAAACCCTCCCATCCCTCTGTTCGTTGAAAACTTTGAAAATTCTAGTCACTGACCGAGGTTGGATTGTTTTTCGGTTGCATAAAACTGATAACGTCTCCATACGGGACAGTTTTGTCATTAGAAAGGGTCCGATACGGTAACCGATCCTAGTGTCCTTAATGTCCTGTGAAAACCTGACTTTCGTTTTAGTTTTAGTTTCATTTCATTCAACACTTGACTTTAGATCCATGCCCATACACGGTACCCCATGTTCCATGTTGTCCTTCTCATCGTTACGATGTTGGTGGTGGTAATAAGGATGATGATGGTGATTGGTCTGAGGGGGTCAGCAGTTCAGTTAAATTATTCAAGGAAATGACAAATGGCCAGAATGCCTATGACCGTAGTTCATATTGATTTTATTTAATTTTGTTTTCAACCGGCCCCGGTTGTCCCAAATAAGAACGGACAGCAATGGATGGGATGGAGCGAGGTAGTGTGATTTTCAAGGACCACATCTACGGCTGATGTTGTGTTAATTTATGTCCCTTTTTAGGAATTCTGGCTTTTATGGTCATAAGTGCAAATGGAACTGAGTGGGGGGCTCTGGGTGTGTATGCTTTGATTAATCTTTTCGATCTCAATTGCTTAAAAGGTGGAGACGATGATGATGTGTATGTGTGTGGAGTTAAGTGCTGTTGGTAAATTTATAATTTGGTTTTTGAGTGTTTATCCTGCTCCATAACTACGACATACATACATACCTAACTGCGACTGAAGGTATGATTGATTAAAAATCTGCTCAACTGAAGCAGTTCACTTTAATACTACGGAACAAAAACACACTGACAGAATCCCTCATACTGGATATTAAACGCCTTGCTTCCTGGTTTAATTCCGTCTTCAACAGCTCCCTTGGGGTTTGTAATCAACCTTAAAAGGGTCCACATATGTGCAGGCTACAGTGACAAAAGTAAAATTCAAATAAAACCACATACGCCAAAACCCATACCGTCGCCACTTCGAAGGACATTAAAAGGAATCATAACTGCTCACTCCTTGCTGTACGTATGCCTCTTAGCCGAATTAAACGCCACCGACTCCTTTCAAGCAGGAACAAAAAGGAAAAAAAAAATTGAAAAGAAAATACTGTTTGGCAACTTCATCTCTAGGGCAGGATTCGCATTCCTTGTGCCTTTATCTCGCACGAAAATAAATAAATCCGAAAAATCCTACAACTCGTACGTCAAATCTGGAGAAATCCCGAAAAAAATCACTCGAGGCTTTTCATTACGTGTGTACTCACCTCACGATGTCGTCGGCGGCGGCGGCGACGGCAGACTACCCGCAAATACCCGTCACATACGAGTACGAGAATTCGAATTATGCCTGTAAGGACGATATGGCAATAGAAATAGGAAGAACAAACGACGTTAGAACAAAAGGAGTCTTTCAAAAATCAGGTGTGAGGACGTCAGGCATTAAAAAAAAGTGAAATCATATGAAATCCTTAAGGGGAGAAGGACATGCATGCATGACTCATATGTCTAGGCGCAAGTAATCATCATCTTTGGCCCACCTATGACGGTATGACGACGTGAATTGACAGATTGATGGTTGATGGGGGACTACGAGTAATTCACGCTCAGACAGATTTCCTTCTTCCAGCCAAGTCCTAATTTGATTCAGATCCTTTTTGCGTGAATCGCACGAAGATGCGGTATATGTATGTACATATATAGCATATCCTGCATACGAGTATTTTTGTCTTAAAAAAAATGACGAGCCACAGGATATAGAGTTGAAGTAATAAAAAAAAAAACAAAAAAATAAAGAATTTAATTACGATTCTTAACGATAAGGATACCAGGATGCGAACGCGTGGATGGATGCTACTAAGTACGAGGGTGCACTCATGGAACTGAGAATTATTTTATTTATGATGTGTGTTGCCTCTCATTAAATTACTCACAGATTGTTGAATAATTTATTTCAAGGATTCTTTCCAAAATTTTGTGTTTTTTTTTTTCACCGTTTTTTTGGTTTTTATCTTTTCCTGACGTTCTCGACATACGGGACACGTATCCTGGGTGGGAGGACGGTGATTTTTCTTCTCCTACTTGGGCGCTTCGAGATTCAAGCATTGTTTGGGTTGTTCGAGTGTGTTTCTTGGGTGAGGTAATGTTTACTTAATTTGCAAACATACCGCAGAAGGAGTCTGTTTGAAGTTGGCATCGTGTGTGCTGACGGTAATATTCTTCCATTTCTTTTCGGTTTTGATTTTGCTCGTTAGGGATTTGTACAGGTTTTTTTTTTTTTTTTTTTTTTGTTTTTGGTTTTGGGGAACACATATTTGTAGCACACGAGTCTGGGGTTCTTTTGTTCTTGAGTTTTGTTTTACCAGCAGTTATCCTGCGAGAGGATAATGATTGTTAAAACGTTGGATAAGGCATACAGGTGAGGGTGGGTGAGCATATGTCGTCATCATAGCCCGTGTCTTTAAGGTTACATTTTCTTTAATGAATTAACAGGTCTTGGAGTATTTATGGGTCTGGTTGGTGGGTACGTGAAATTATGTATCGGTATCAAGACAGTTCCTAAATGAAGCCTTGACCTACAAGCCTACCCTACTTAGTTGCCCTCCCCTAGTGGTTTTATGCAAACTAATCTGCATTTAGCTCTGCGATTTTGGGTCCTATATCGTGCGACTTTTGCGCGTTTGGCGTTTAATGGATGCGGTCGTCAACAGCATATCGGTCTTTATATGAGGCTTGTTGTTGCTTCGTAAATCAGGAGTTCTTCTGAATGTGGTGACGGGGTTAGCCTCACGCACAACCCTCAACTTGGAGGCTAGGCCCATTTGTTTAACCCTCATCATACAACGGTTGTTGTGATGGCTACTTACAAGGATCGTTGTTGGCATAGCGTCAGGTTGGGAGCAATCAACAACATTGCCTGCTTGCATAAGACTATACCTCCAAGCCCTCTACTTATAGTAGAGTCGCAGTCGATAGTGAGAATCTGAAAAAATCATTTCTGCCGGCTTTTAAATGGCGATGATGACCTAAATACCGCTGTCAAGCAGAAAAGTACGCTCACATTGGAAAACGAAGGACAAGAATTCCATCCCTCTGTCTTAGATGGGGTCAAGATAGTAATATCCAGTTAGCATTCGAGCTACCGGCCGCCTATAGAGGCCCGGTTAGCTGTCGAGCTGCCGGCCATCTATAGTGGCTCGATTAGATGTCGAGCTGACGGCCACCTATAGTGGCCGGGTTAGCTGTCGAGCTGCTGGCCACCTATAGTGGCCCGGTTAGCTGTCGAGCTACCGGCCACCTATAGTGGCCCGGTTAGCTGTCGAGCTGCCGGCCACCTATAGTGGCCCGGTTAGCTGTCGAGCTGCCGGCCACCTAGAGTGGCCCGGTTAGCTGTCGAGCTGCCGGCCGCCTATGGTGGCCCGTTTAGCTGCCGAGCATCTTTAGTGACCCGATTAGCTGTCGAGCTGCCGGCTACCTATAGTGGCTCGTTAGCTGTCGAGCTGCTGGCCAACTATGGTGGCCCGGTTAGCAGTCGAGCTGCCGGCCAACTATGGTGGCCCGGCTAGCTGTCGAGCTGTCGGCCAACTAGTGTGGCCCGGTTAGCTGTCGAGCTGCCGGCCGACCATGGTGGCCCGTATAGCTGCCGACCATCTTAAGTGACCCGATTAGCTGTCGAGTTGCCGGCCACCTATAGTGGCTCGTTATCTGTCGAGCTGCCGGCCAACTATAGTGGCCCGGCTAGCTGTCGAGCTGCTGGCCAACTATGGTGGCCCGGTTAGCAGTCGAGCTGCCGGCCAACTATGGTGGCCCGGCTAGCTGTCGAGCTGTCGGCCAACTAGTGTGGCCCGGTTAGCTGTCGAGCTGCCGGCCGACTATGGTGGCCCGTTTAGCTGCCGACCATCTTTAGTGACCCGATTAGCTGTCGAGCTGCCGGCCAACTATAGTGGCCCGGTTAGCTGCCGAGCTGCCGGCCACCTAAAGTGGCCCGACTAGCTGTCGAGCTGCTGGCCAACTATGGTGGCCCGGTTAGCAGTCGAGCTGCCGGCCAACTATGGTCGCCCGGCTAGCTGTCGAGCTGTCGGCCAACTAGTGTGGCCCGGTTAGCAGTCGAGCTGCCGGCCAACTATGGTGGCCCGTTTAGCTGCCGACCATCTTTAGTGACCCGATTAGCTGTCGAGCTGCCGGCCAACTATAGTGGCCCGGCTAGCTGTCGAGCTTCTGGCCAACTATGGTGGCCCGGTTAGCAGTCGAGCTGCCGGCCAACTATGGCGGCCCGGCTAGCTGTCGAGCTGTCGGCCAACTAGTGTGGCCCGGTTAGCTGTCGAGCTGCCGGCCGACTATGGTCGCCCGTTTAGCTGCCGACCATCTATAGTGACCCGATTAGATGGCGAACTGCGGGCCACCTATAGTGGCCTGGTTAGTTGTCGAGCTGCCGGCCAACTATAGTGGCCCGGTTAGCTGCCGAGCTGCCGGCCACCTAAAGTGGCCCGGCTAGCTGTCGAGCTGCTGGCCAACTATGGTGGCCCGGTTAGCAGTCGAGCTGCTGGCCAACTATGGTGGCCCGGTTAACGGTTAGACCCTCTGTATGAATTACTTCAACTGTGGTCCTGGTGACCATTTACTTAAATTAGTCAATAAAGGGTAAATGGCAAGCACTGGTTCAACCAACTTTGAAGTCGCCTATATCTTTGTAGTCGCTCCGTGCTTAAACTTTTGATATTTAAAAACCAAACACTTAAAAAATTAGACGTTATAATCACTGTACTATAATTGCCATTGCTACTTTCCATTCCTTTCCAAGACTGCCTTATACATATGTACATTACATACATATGTCCATATAGATTACTAAGTACAACTTGAATCAGCAAATAAAATAAAAACGTACCAACAAGGTACAGGCAAGCCCTTTGTCAAAACTGTCGACTTGATTTTCTAACGGCTTCGCACTAATCCTTATCACTAACATCTCTCTGCCTCAAGGCACAAATGGAGCACTGCCTATATCCTTATCTTCTCCAGCACAAAATCCCACGAATCAATTGCACCGAAGTTGCATTAGCAAAAATGATTTACATCAAGGTCTACACACACCCACTTACCATTTTCTTTTCATTTCCTAATTTCCACTGCCCCCCTACTCCAACCACTTCCTCGGCCCGGTCATCCCACTGACACCTTGTCACTATCCTGTCGAGTGGCGGGACAATTGTTTGTCCAGTTCTCCTCTTACCACTGGTCACACGCATAAAATCCAATTTCAAATTTTTAATGACCATCCGTCTGCTGAAGAAATCCCAACTCCTCACTAGCTATTCGAGCAAGTTCCACGTTCGGATAGTTTCCTTTGCCTCTTTCACATCTCCACTTTAAATTCGATAAATTACACGCCGGCTGTTGTTGTCCCGGATTTGGCACGAATTCCTTCAACACACACACATCCTATTCCATTTGGGTACTGATTAATGAAGTGTTGACCGAACGAAGAAACCCTTTTCATACCCATGTAACGTGAGTGTGGGGCAAGTGGTCAATAACAAGGACATCGTATCCTGGCAAATGCTAACTTGGGTTTTTGGTTATAATTTATGAGCGTCATAAGTAGTGTGTGCTGTTTACCCGTCAAGGACCTTTATCACATCTTTGATGTTATTTGGGTTTTTTTTTTTCTGTTTTGTAACTGACTATAAGGACGAGTGCAAGCAATCTTATTTCAGCTGTCGTCGGTTGGGTGCAGGATGCAGTGTGTGGCGCTTATTCAATTTTTTGCTTTCTTTTGGCTAAAAATCCATGAAAAATTCATGTTGACTGGTGGAGCACAAGTCCTGGTATATCCTTTGTCTTGTAGCATACATCCGTGCCAGTCATGCACACATTCGAGGGAGCTCGTTTGCTATCTTCATCTCCTGACTCGGGGTGCCGTTTGAAGGACGATCCAAGTGCATGGATAAGTTATGCGTTTGCATTTACATTATGCAGTTGTGTGGTATATACATATGCATGTACGTGACGTACATGACTGGATGACTGGCGTTGACTGCAGTTTACTTTAATCGGGGAGTTGGTTATGTGGTAAAGAGCGAACCAAGCTGCAGCACTAAGTGGGTATTGCAATTTTGCATAAATAAAAGATCCTGCGAGAGTTCCCACGACACTTAGCTGCTCGCTGCTCACTGTTGGCGCTTGGGTGTTATACTCGATGGTGGTTTTTGTATACATGTGCGCGTGTGCGTGTGTGTGTGTGGAAAGGAGTTTTTCATGTAATACCGATTGCGTGGGAGTTGAAGGGTCTTTGAAGGGTGCAACTTTGAAATAAGCGCTCGTTGGTTGTTGGCATTTGAGATCTGTAGGATGGGTGATTGACTTTTGACCGTGATCGATAATCGGTCAAAAGGACAATTGAAATGGAAACTGTTAGGGGATGATTGTTATGGGAATATTACATTTTAGTCAGTGGTTGGTGCGCTGCATTAGGGGAGCGCGAGTCTTTTGTTGTGGTGCTACTTAAGTTGAAGTGAAGGTAGCGAGGTAAGTTGTGGTTTTTAATTTTCTTTACCGTTACTCTAAAAATGAAAGTATGATAGGGAGCTAGCCCCCGGCAGTCGCAAGCGGTAGAAGGACCTATTAGCTGTGAGTCTATTGAATGAGACAAAATCTTGCTCTAACCTGTACAATCTCCTTGTGAAACAAACCTCTTCACTCCACTAGACGTTTACCATGCCACTTGTCATGCCTTCGTATCATAAAACACACTTTCAGTACCTCACCTATTCAGTGCTAAATCTCACTCCTTTGCGTGCCATCAACTAACTCCAGTAGCAACTAATGATACGTATTAACACCATTTACCATACTGCCGCCATCAGACTCAACTCATCGTCCGGCATCCACCCGAATAACAAACCATTTCACACACACCCGGGGCGTGTGTATGTCTATCTGTTCCGCCTGTTAACGAAACTGAAAGCGAGCCATTAATCTCCTGTTAACACAACAAGCCACCTACCAGGCAATCCTTTTATCATCGCTGGATATGAGCCAGACAACCAAACAAACGAACGCGATCGCATATGATGGCCCAACAAGCAACAGCAGCAACTAACAACCAAGCAACTGAAACAGCAGCAGGAGCAGCAATATGAAACATCACAAAAGGAGCGATTATGATCGAGGTGCGCAATGAGCAAAGAATGGGCGAACCGACAAGAGCGCGACTGTGCGACGCGAACGATCATCGCCGATGATAAATGATAAGAACGTCACTAGGATCATGCTCGATCATCAATTCATACAATATATCTTTCGCTCTTTCGCTTGTTCGCATTCACACATGTGTGTCCTTTTTCGCACCGAATACAGTGCATGCTGACCTCTTGAGCATGGTCGGGCTTTATGCCAACGTGCCATGTTGTTGTTCGCCTATCGACCGGTGTTGAATAGCTACAAAAGGTATCGCGGCAGCATGAAAGCGATGATGGATTGCCACAACGTGTTCGGGTATTTAACAATGTGTGCGATAGTAACCGCAGCTCATTAATATCCATGCGAGTTTGGTTTGCATTCGTGAGATAAATTGCCTTTCACTCAATTCACTTCATTTGCATACTTTTGAGCGTGTTTGCGGGCGGAGCAGAATGGAATCAAGTGGCACGGGACCATATGGAACGTCGTCGTCACCATCATCATCAATGTCACTTGAGTCGGGGATAAGCATTTAACACGTTTTTATCTCTCTCTCTGTCCCTCCGTGGTAGAGATAGATGAATCGTCCTAACTTAACACATCACGCGGTGTGTGGCAATTTAAAGGATTCCGTTTGTTGTGTCACAAGGATCAACATTGGATTTCGAATATGTCACGTAATAAAATATCGAAACTTTTACACTCGTATTTGCTTTCATTTTCATCTTCTCCTATGCGCTTTGGCGAAGGACTACAAGGATCATGGTGGGGGGGTTGGTTGTTTGCATGTTTGTTTTGAGTCTATGAACGAATGGTGGGGCAGGGGTGTGAAGACAAAACACACAGTGATGGTGATGAATTGAAAAACTCTTAAAATCCCAATTTGAAAAGTTTGGAAATTAAGGATGTGAGCATTGTCAAGTAGAGGGGCGTCGATGACGGAGTGGATTTTTTTTCCTTATTTTGTCGGGGGACTATTTGGTATTCAGTCGTTGAACCTGGGACGTAATCAGGTGATTAATGTGAGGAACAGGCGTGATTTGTTAGAGTCGGACGGGGTTAAGTTGATTTTCTTGATGATTCTGGGTTTAGGATGACAATTTGACAATGTTCCGTACCTGCCATTGGGCTAAGATTTAATGTTCAAAGTAATCTGTTATAGCATGTATGTATGTGCCCTGGAACCGGATTAGATTTTATGTCTAAGCTGCTTCTACAGAAGCCGTTCGAAACTAGAGCTAGTTTTTGTGCGTGACTGCCAATGAGACAGTGACCGGTGATGACACCAACAATTTTGTAGATGTCGGTTCGTTTTACTGAGATTAATCCCTTGGTCCGAGGTGGAGGGAGCGAGCAAACAGAGCAAAGAAGTTGATCGCTTTTAACATGGCAAATGCCAACTTCGATCTCTGTCCCTGCTCAATCCAAGGTAACACACAGCCTCCGCGTGGCCTCCCATGGATAGGCACCTTCGGGTAGTGAACCAATGTGTGCAGCGACCCGACCCTTGTTCCTGAGGAAAGAGTAACATGGCCCTCCAGGTTGGCGGTGTGCTTAGGGGTAACATCCCTATCACGAAAAAAACCACAAGCCTCAGATATGGACGGATGAAAAGCCAGCGACCCCTGCAAACGACTAAAGGACTTGAGAGTCTGCACCTCAGGTGCTATACAGCAGATATGTATAACTTCACTCCAAGAAGTGCGATGGGATGGACAAGGCAAAAGACGGATGAAAAACTGCGACGTCTACTATGGTAACTGCTACAAGGAGAACAAACAGCGCTTATTCGGGTGTGGATTCGTTATTCGAGGAAGACTCCGACAAAAAGTCTTAAGCTTTCGGGATGTAAGCGAACGCCTCATAACAATCCGCATCAAAGCTAATATTGGAAACACAAGCTTCTTATGCGCTCACGCTCCAACCGAAGAAAAGGACGATCGACCCAAAGACGAATTCTACGACCTCCTAGACAGAACCTATGCCCAATGTCCCAGCTACGACACGAAAATAGTTCTAGGGGATTTTAATGCGAAGTTGGGTCAAGAGGATATATTTGACTCGATCACGGGGAAATATAGCCTACACGACACCACGTCCGCAAACGGACACCGGCTACTCAACTTCCTGACAGGGCGCAATCTCCTTCTGGCTAGCACACGATTCCCGTATCTCAATATTCACAAAGGAACCTGGCGATCACCTAATCAGTCTACCACCGATCAGATTGATCGCACTCCTCCAGCGTGCTAGATGTACGAACCTACCTTGTTGTAGCCAAGTTACGAATGAAGATATCAATGATGCCACGGAGTCGAGCTGGACAACGAAAGTTTTACGTCGAAAAGCTACAATCGCAGGAGACCGCTAGGACTTTTGCCGATCGAGTTCCCTCAACCTCTGCCCAACTCGAATGACACCGGAACAACCCACAGAGACGTTGCCTCCGATTTGTTGGGTTTCAAGCCACCGTCGTGTCAGTAAAAAGCCATGCTAACATAGACGGACGAAAGCCACTCGTGAGCGTTACGACCAGAAACAGAGAGAGGAACACACGCTTTTAAGTAAGAAAAAAAAGACAGCAAGAGAAGCATGAGATCGAGGAGATGGAGAGATGCTACCTCGGGAATAATGCCCGCAAGTTTTACGAAAGGGTAAAACGAACATGCCAGGGCTAAAAAGCCAGAGCAGAAGCCTGTAGAGATGAAGACGGACAACTAGTAGCAGAGTCACAGTCGATGCTAAGAATATGGAAGGAACACTTCTGTAGACTGTTAACGGCGATGAATGATCTAAGACCGCTGTCAGGCAGAGTGATCCACTCGCAACGGACGAAGATGCAAGAGAGTTTCGTCCACCCGACCTAGATGACATTAAGCTAGTAATTTCAGAGCTTAAGAATAACAAAGCCGCAGTCGCAGACGGGCTGTGTGCCCGCTGGCTGTACGCCCGCTGGGCGTATACACCAGCTCATCGGTAAAATATGGTCGGAAAGCATGCCCGACGAATGGAATCTCAGCATCATCTGCCCAGTCCACAAGAAAGGAGACGACTATAACTGCGCCGACTACAGGGGAATAAGTCTCCTTAACATCGCATACAAAATCTTCTCCGCCGTACTGTGTGAACGCCTGAAACCCTTTGTGGATAATCTGATATTCACACTACGGCAGATCTAGGAAAAGACCCAAAATACCAAATAGACACCCACCACCTTTCCGTCGATTTCAAGTTCCGTCGATTTCAAGGCCGCGTATGACAGTTTGCATAGAGATGAGCTATACAGCGCCATGTCTAGTTTTGACATCCCTGCCAAGCTCGTCAGATTGTGCAAAATGACAATGGAGAACTCTCGCTGCTGCATTAAGGCTGGTAGCGAATTAACCGAGACGATGTTAAAAAAGGATTTAGACAAGGTGCGTTACCTTGCACTATCATGTAACTTCTTCAGTATCGTGCTTGAAAATATTATACAAGACTCACTGGCCAACACAACTGCATACGTACGCGGATGACATTGACGTAATTGGACGAACACAGCGGGACGTCAATGATGTGGTCGAAAGCATTGAAGCAGGTGACCAACGACAACAAAACCAGCGCTGAGATCAAACACTGAATTACTCTTGCCAACCGCTGCTTCTGAGGGCTCAAGAGGACCTGAGTCCGTGGTATACGAGTTCAACGCTTTGAGCGATTCTTGACTGTCTGAGAGTCTATTGATGGCTACACCCCTTATGCCGGTTTCTAAGTTTAGCGTATAATTCGGCTTGGAAGGTACTAGGACTTATTTCCAGAGCTTTCGAGATTTTCCGATTTAGTCCAAAGAAGCCAGCGCGAATGCCGAAACCCATCTTGGAGCATCTGTGTACCACCTAAGGCCTTTGACATTAAGCAAGGGATCGCCGCTTTCCCAAGCTGTGCGGTTTGAGATTAGTATTTCGAATCTATTGTCAAAAGTGAGTGTGTGTGGTAATGCGTCCGAGGCCGTGGTAATCAGACCCACCGTAGGCAGATGTTGCAAAATGGACACGTGACCCAATGGTCTACATGGCGGGCGTGTTTTCGAGCGAAGAATTCTGATTGCACTACGTATTGCAACCTTTTTAATAAAAAGGCGCAGTGGAGTAAGTTTAATCAGAGCATTGGGCCTGTAATGCCGAGACACGCTAGTCTCTGAAGGCGTTGAAGTTTAACAATTATTCTTTCCTGTTTGGCTCCTGTCCACCATTTTTTTCTTTTTTTTTTTTTTGTTTTGTTGAAGGCTTCTGCTATCTGTTGGAGCACTCAGACGCAAATACTTGTTCATTGTACTCTAGTTTGTCCACCATACTGCAGACGCATAAGTGATGATAAGTCTTTCTACCACAGTACATAATCAGTGGATCACCTTAAGTTTTAATCTTCAGGTTCTACCGTAAGTGCGTCGACAGGCCCACAGTGCCATAGTCTCTTTTGTGAGCTTGTTTTTGATATTGGGGTCTTAGTTAAGTTGGTAATCAAGATCAATACCCACATAGATACGTAACTTCTTCTGAAAGTCTTATGTTTGCATCATTTAGAGAGACGAAGCAAGGCTGTATCCTTTTCCTCTTTGTAAACAGGACTAAGGTTGTCTTATTTGGGCTTATCGATATACCCTGTCTATCACACCAGTCAGAGATAGACTAAAGCGCAAGTTGCATGCGTTCACAGGCAGACATTCCGCATCTGCATGTAATAGTAACTACTCTACATCATCGGCGTATCCGATGACTTCGTAGCGGAAATTGGTTAGGTCGACGACCTACGATGGCTATAGACCAGAGAAGGGATGAAAGGACTCCTCCTTGTGGACAATGCCAAAAAATTTCTCCACGGTTGCCTCTCGCATTGAGGAAGGGTCGCCTTACAGGATTCCATTACGGTTGCGCAGCCGCATGCTTATTAGGTCTAAGATAATGTCTAGCTCAGACATATTTTGACAAGGAGTCTAGGATATGCCTAATGAGTCATGACAGTTTTGACACGTATCTGAGCCAGTCAGTCTTTAGTGGGTCGCTGGGTTCCTTTCCGACCAAATTGGAGATAAGAAATAATCTTCCGTCACCCAACGCCCGAATTCTTAATCACGCCGGCATTATTGTCTGCTCCTTAGAAGTAATCGGCAAAGAATTCCTGACCGACTACTATTGCCAATACGAAACAAGCCGAGAGCAACTATGTAGGTGTCCGGTTGAACTAGGACTACTTGACCAAATACCCATATTGGTTAAAGCCGTTGCTGCTCTCATACACTTTAAAGGCTGTTTACTCTGACACACTAACAAACCTTCCGCGACAGACGCATCAAACTGTGTTTCCTGAAATCAATGTGAAGAAATCAATTGAAAACTCAATGCCTCCGTCAGTTCACCTACCACACCTGACTTATTCCGCCCGTTGTCTGCCGTGAGGCGCTGTTAATTAAACAATTTTTCCCTATCACCAAGCAAACTGAAAACGAAAATAAGAAAACACAAGTCTCAGGAGCAGGGAATTCTTCACAAGCTCATCTCCTGGGCGTGTTGAATGCCACGCAAATGAGATTGACTGAGAAATTAATAGACAAAAATCCCATTCCACATCCTCCCGACGCGACGTCACTCACTCGACATATCTGCATCCTGCCTAGGATCTATCTGTGTATGCTAGCAACCGAAGACGAAACCATATTCCCATCGGATGGTAGACAATCCCGAGGATTTTCTCGTCGCTGAATTACTTTCATCAGGTAACCAAATTCGAGTTATTAAGAAGCTCGAAAAAAAGACCGAACGACGAAGTATAATTCCCGATTAGTCGGAGTCCCCCTTCGTCGTTCGGAGTTGTTGTCGTCATCGTCATCCTCAGCAGGATGTGCATGTGACTTGTCGATTCGAAATTAATTGTATCTTGGAGTTTTATTTCGTCTAACTCATTCCCTGCTTCGATTTAATTCACAAAATTTAACGAATGACTAGTCGAAGTCCTGGCAACCACCTTGGCAGGACGAAAATAAAAAAAGGAAAAAGGAGAGACGCAAAAAAAAACAGTTGTGGTATGGAGAAAAGACAGTCGAACTTAATTGCTTTTCCACATGAAGTCAGTTGCAAGTCACTGTTTCTCGCTCGCTATCTATGTATATCCGTCTGGATGGATTGCGTTTGCCCCGAGTTCAGTTGATACGCATCTAATGCCATTACATATTCCTATCCTCTCGGGAGGGTAAATGGTCGGAGGGATGACTGGTGGGCGAATCGGATTGTTGACTATATGGCACAGGTTAGTAGCGCGGGTCGTTAAACTTTAAAATTACGTTTTGGTGGGCATGGAATTTGGCATGCTTAATCCTCTGCAGGTTCTCCTATCCCTGGTGAGTTGGCAGTAATTATATGTACTTCCTGGAATTTGGCCAAGTTTTTTCCCTCCTCCCATTGCAGTTAATACGAGGGCGTCAGGTAGGTATTAGGGGAAATTGGGTTGCACACTTGAATGGAAGCTTTTAAGGCTACTATCGTACTTCCATCCCTAATCTCCAAGACACAGCACGCCTACTGCGAGGGTAGATCTGTCGAAACAGCCTTACATAGACTGGTAAGAAAAATTGAGAGATCAATCCATCTTAGAGAATTCATTTTAGCGACTTTCCTAGATATAGAGGGCGCCTTCAACAACGTCATTTCGAAAGCAATAATGGAAGGGCTAGAGTATTTAAAAGTGGAGAGGACTCTGATAGAGTTGATTAGAGCTACTCTCTACTCTAAATGGGGCATTTATTTATTATTAGCTTAATACAAGCAACTAGGTTCAACAATAATATAGATTTCAAAAAAAAAAGGAAAAAAATTTACGTACATTTACAATATTACTTAAAGCTAAATGGTTATAATAAGGAGGAAGGGGAATAAAGGGCGTTCTTAAGAGTGCTTTTGCTATACTGAAAGTCAAAGAGATGGCAGTCATTCGCCGCGCGTAACATACGAGACATAGGCTCATTACGTCCATAGTTCGTGCGATGAAACTTTAAGTGGAAGAGAGGCACTGACCTCAAAGTGCGCGGGTTAGTGTTTAGTGATATTAGTTCAAGCAGCTCTGGACAGTCAATTTTACCTGTTAAGAGCTGATGCACAAAGATTATGTCGGCGACATTCCTCCGTTTTTCAAGTGAGTGCATATTCAGCAAGTTCAAGCGCTGCTCATAGGGGGGCAGGTTATATCTGTCAGCCCATGGAAGTCCCCGTAGAGCAAAACGGATGAACCTCCGCTGGACCCTCTCAATACGTTTCGAATGTGTATCTTGATAGGGAGACCAGACCTGGCCGGCATATTCTAATATGGGTCTTACAAATGTTTGGTAAAGGGATTTAGTGACGTGAGGGTTTGAAAATTCCTTTGACCAACGTTTCACAAAACCTAGCGCAGAGTTTGCTCTGCTGATAACGCTATCAATATGGTTGCGGAAATTGAGTTCGGTGTCACATAAAACACCCAAGTCACACAGAAAGGTCGCAGCGGGAATGATCTCAGAGCAGATTTCATAAGTTCTATGGGCTGATGGGGGACGCTTGCGAGAATAAGTTATAGTTTGGCATTTGTTGATATTCAACTCAAGGAAATTTTTATTGCACCAAGTAGAAAAACTGTCCAGATCACTTTGAAGTGCAAGGGAGTCATCGAGTGTGGAGATGTGATTAAAGATTTTCATATCGTCCGCATAGATTGACAGACGGGAATTTATGATAATAGCATCAACGTCGTTAATTGATAAAACGAAAATCAAGGGGCCGAGATGACTACCTTGGGGGACTCCAGAGGGGGCCTTAAAAGGATCGGATATAACCGATCTAAATAGGACTTTGTATTGACGATCTTGAAGGTAGGATTTGATCCATGCAATAAACCCATGTGGAAAGCCTAAGGCTTTGAGTTTTACAAATATGATTTCGTGTGAAATTTTATCGAAGGCTTTGCTGAAGTCGGTAGCAACTACGTCGACTTCCTTGCCATCCTCCAATGCACACATGGTGCTGGCCATGAATGCAGTCAGATTTGTGGTTGTTGACCTACCCTTTATGAACCCATGTTGGTACGGGGAAAATATAGATGTACAATGAAAAAGCATTGCATCATAAACAATGCTTTCAAAAAGTTTTGGAATGCAAGAGAGTTTAGCTATCGGGCGATAATTGGAAATCTCATTTTTCGGACCTTTTTTGTGAAGGGGGATGATAAAGGAGCTTTTCCAACACGTGGGGAAGACACCTTGTGAGAGAGAGAGTTGGAACAGAGCCGTCAGTGGTAGGGCCAAAGAATTGATACATCTTTTTAGGACTATGGAGGGTACTCCGTCTGGGCCAGCAGAGTATTCGCATTTAAGTGCTTCGATCTTCTTCGACACCAGTGCCGCTGTTATACCTACACTCGTTAATGAGGTTTTGGCACAGTTATTCAGGTAGGCGAAATAAGAAAGGTCGGGCTCAGATGTCACATTGGTGAACGATTGGCTGAAGAATTGAGCGAATAAGTTTGCTATAATTCGAGGATCACTCGACGATGTATCGTGGAATGTTAGAATTGATGGGTAGGTGTCAGATTTTTTTTTAGTATTAATAAAATGAAAGAAACGTTTGGGGTCGGAGATGATATCCGATTGCATACGGTTGATATATCTACGGTAAAGAAACTCACAGCATTCGGAAAATTGGTTATAAGCGAGGAGGTAATTGGAAAGGTTGAAGTCAGAGCGAGATCCAAGGTAAATACGCCAGAGCTTATTTCTTTTATTGCGAAGTGAGCGTAACTCTTTGGTATACCAAGGAGGAGAAGAAGATAAATTCTTCTGGATCGTGAGCGGGACGGATTGCGTAAAACATCTGAAAATTTCAGAGTAGAACAAACCCAGAGCATTATCAACAGACATGTACGAAGAGTTGAGAATGCTGTTGAAATTTACTGCACTTAAGAGGTTGTTAAGTTTCGTGTAGTCTGCCTTACGAAAATTGAAGCAATAAGACTGCTCGGATTGTATGGAATAATTATCGTGGTTACAAGATATTGTAAGAGAGAGAGGAGGGTGGTAATGGTCCAATTTGGATAAAAGATGGTTGCTTGCTGTAACGACGCAGTTATCGGCATCTGATGCAAAAACTAAATCAAGTTGTCTACCTAAGTTGTTAGTAACACAACTTAACTGATATAGACACAAGTCTGAAAGGCAGTCAATGAAAAAGAGCTCTTTGTCTGATGAGGGATTAGTTGCAACATAGTGGGACTGATCATCAGAAGGAGCCCATTGTAGGTCGGGGAGGTTAAAATCACCCAGAATTAATACGGTATCTCGAGGATCGACAATATCAAATAACGAGTCAAATGCGTCTATGGCTAGCTGGTAGCTCTGCATGGGCTGGGCCGGACGAATATAGCAGCAGAGGATAAAAATGTTGCGCTTAGAAATGGAAATTTTGACACAAATGTACTCAAAATAGGATGTGTGCGACGTTTTGACTAGTGTTGAATCAAGGCGATTGTGTACTGCGAGCAGAACACCTCGACCCGATGAAGCATACTCTTTCTCAAGACCGTCGTCACGAAAAACGTTGAAATCTGGAGAAAATAATTCATGGTTATGATATTCATGACTAAGATTAGTTTCGTTTAGAGCGAAAATGTCATAAGGGAGCTTAAGAGAGTTAAGATATATGGCGGATGTCTTGGTTCGGAGGCCTCTGACGTTTTGGTAGTATATACTAAGACACTCTGGGGGAGTTACAGATAAATAAGGACTATCGAGTTGAATACCTAATCGTTTTTTGGATGTGACATTACAGGTGGGTGCAATGCAGTCTTTATAGATGTAGCGTTCCTAGCACGAGGAACATACTCGTGGACTAAAGTCCCATCAGGCCAAAATTCTCTTGAGAGTAGCAGTTCATGATGAGACTCAGGTGCTAATAGTTTAAAAGATGCGACGTCTCGAGGAACTTTAAAGTTGTATTTGATGCATGTGACTGGTGATTGCAATGTTGTTTTGCTGCAAATGTAGTTCATTACGTCGTTTTCTGTGGTGGTTGGAGAAAGCCTTGAAATGAAGATAGTTTTCCGGGGAGCTCTCTTTACAACCACAAGATTGACGGATGAGGATGATTGAAGCGAAGATTCCTGACGCGAAGAAGTATGTGGTAGTGAAACTTCGTTGCGGATAGGTGGGGGAGTTGATGAGGCATCGTTCGAAGCTTTATCACTTGATACCTCAATAGTGGGAGGATCCCCAATAGAGTTCGAGCTAGACCGCAATACTCTCTTTTGCTGCAGGGATTCCAAGGTAAGGTCTCTTTTATCTGTTTCCATGCATGGCCCTTGGTTTGATAAAGCCATGGAATGGGATGGTTGTTGGAGAGGTGGAGGTAACTCTTTACTTTGTAGCTTCTGTTGCTTAAGCTTGGACTGGTGCCGACTTTTAGATGCCATTTTCTGTTCTTTTTGAGGATGTTCAGATTTTTGAGCAACGAGCATCAGGTTATTCATAAGTGCTTGGGGCAGCCAAGTGGGTTAGGTAGGTTAGATAGCACATGCCGGACTTGCTATAGGATCCGACGCAAATGCACACCATACGATATGGGACAGCAGCAACACCAACGATCGGGATGAGTCACTGGATAATTACTTGTTACATACTAACCTCATCGTTTGCAATACTGGCTGTGAACCAACTTTTATCACTAAGAACAGACAAGAAGTTCTACATGTAACCTTTGCATCGCAGGACATTATACATAAAGTCAGGGAATGGAAAGTCCTAAAAGAGCACTCCTTTTCCGACCATCGCTATATTCAATTCAGCGTAGCCAGCCACGCCAGTCCCCTAGCTCCTTTCAGAACTGACTGGCAAAAACATAAAACCTCTGTTGAGTTATACTTAGGGACGAAAAACCTTACCTTTCCGCGTAACTCTGTGGAACTAGACAGCTTAGTAAATAAGCTGCAAGGAACTCTCAACAGGGCACTATCCAAATTTGGGTGATAAGCATCCCTAGGGATAAACCTAAACTCCCCCTGGTGGAGTAAAGAGATAATCTCCCTTAGGAAAGAGAGCAGAAAGCTCTTCAACAAATCAAAATTTACTCGCTTGCAATAAGATTGGGACTCCTATAAAGAAGCACTTAAATCATTCAAAGCAGCGACCAGGGAGGCCAAAAGCCAATAGTGGAGTAACTACTGTAAGAACATCAAGAAGCTTCAAGAAAAAGGAAGATTCTGGCTTCGGCCCCTTATAACCCAAGTCACCTAATGCGGAATGACGGTTTCTGGATGACCTCCTGCGAGGAAGCCCTGGAACTTCTTCTGAATGCACACTTTTCGGACAGTAGTGATTCGGCTATGACCCCTCCCCAATTCATCCTGCTGAGAACATCCTCCTTCGAGCATACTCGCAACTTAGTAAATAACAATATTGTTCTCTGGTCCCTAAAAAGCTTTGAACCATACAAGTCTCCAGGGCTGAATAGGATCATACCAGCGGAGCTGCAGCAGAAAGCAGATCTCATCCTTCCTTCGCTTGTAGTATTCAACAGAAGCTATCTCTCCTTATCCTATATACCTAGCAAGTGGAAGGTAACCAAAGTCATTTTCATACCTAAGGCAGGCGAAAGCTCCCCAACGTATGCAAATGGCTTGAGGCCTATTAGTCTTACTTCTGTCCTACTAAAAACTCTAGAGAAGAATTTAAACGTACATATTCGACATGGCTATAGCTCAGGAAGGCTGTCGGAGAATCAACATGCCTACAAACAAAGGCAAATCGTGGAAACAGCACTCCACTCACTAATTAGTACCATAGAAGGTCCACTGGATATCGATACTGAGGGCACCCTTAACAATGTTGAACCATAGGCCAGCGCAGACTGATCTGGGTGTAATGGGGATCAGTGATAGAACTGGTTCGACAACTACTAACACAAAGAGTCGTCAAAGCCAACTTCGCTGGTGCCGTTTCAACTAGAATGGTCAACAGAGGTACACTACAAGGTGGAGTACTCTCCCCTCTCCCCCGGAACGTGGTAGTCAATGAATTACTACTGTCGCTTTAGCAGGAAGGGTACGCTGTGACCGTCTATGCGGATGATATTGCCCTAGCCGTCTAATTCAGGGAGCATTACAAACAGTAGTAACCTGGACGCAGTACTGTGGACTTGGGGTCAAGCTCAAGAAGACTGAGCTAGTATTGTTTACAAACAAATATAAAATTCCACGCTTCAACCCGCCGAGGCTAGTTGGAACCCAATTAATAATCAAAGACCAGGCTAAATATACTTGGCCTAGTCCTTGACAGGAGACTACTCTTCCACCTGGTTAACCTACTCTTCTAGTGCCAAATACCTTGGTTTTATACTAGATAGGAAGCTAACTTGGAAGGACACCACAATCGAGCGTGCCAAAAAGCAACTATAGCCCTCTACACCTGTAAGAAAGCATTAGGGAAAAAATTAGGATTCAACTAAAGTTGTTAGACCTATTCTATTATATGGAGTGGTGGTCTGGTGGACTGCACTAGACAAAACAATATTCCATAAGCAATACGAGAAGTTACAAAGGATGGCATGCATGTGCATCACCAGGGCCCTAAGGTCCATCCAAACAAATAGCCACATACACGGCAACCAGATTAAAAGCCAGATCAAAATGGACGAGCTACATCACTAGCCACTCAGAAAACTCTGACAACATTGAGCCCAACTCAGTCTTTGAGACGAAATCAAAAATAACGTATCCGGACAGACGAAACTGACGCCAGACGCAACTTCGCATGTGCTGCGTGGACTTCTATAACGACGGGTCAAAAATCAAAGACGGGGTGGACAGTGGAGTATTCTGCAAACAAATAAACCTGAGCCAAGCTCTAAAATGACCGGATCATAGCGGCGCTTTTCAGCATATTCGAATCATCACAGACAGTCAAGCAGACAGAGAGTACACTTCAAAAGTAAGCCTTGACTGCCGTCTATCTCTTAACGAGATGGCCGAACAGTTTAACATGCATCTCCTATGGGTACCAGGACACAGCGATACCTCAGGAAAAGAAAGAGCCGACACACTCGCCAGACAAGCAACGATGCAACAATCAAACATGGCATGCGCAGGTATACCTCTAGCAGTCATTAAACTTAAACCTACAAACCTCGCCATGGCTGAGATGAACCTGAGATGGAACCAGGGGCACACCTGCCTCATCAGCAGGCAAATCTGGCCTCGGCTTGACAGTCAACGCACCAAGGGACTTACTTACTTATTTAGGGCCTCAATCAACAACCTTTTGCCAGCTGTTTCCAGCGACGCACTCCCAGTTAGTTAAGGTCCCCTTCCACCTGTGTGCGCCACCTTAGATTCGGTCGTCCTCTGCTGCGTTGTCCCTCGGGGTTGGACTCGAAGGCTCTTTGGGCCAGAGCTGTGATATCCATTCGCTCTAGATGTCGTACTAGGCCGATGTCGCTGTACAGTCCGTATAGTTGGTCGTTGTATTTTCTCCTCCACTCTCCGTTTATACAAATGGGACCGTAGATTGATCCCCGAATTTTCGTCTCGAAACGACCAAGGGCCTCTTCATCCGCATTCGTTAAAGTCCAGGCCTCTGCGCCATAGTGGAGGACCGGGATGATTAAGACTTTGTACAGCGCAACTTTGGTCTTTCGAGAGAGGGCTCTACTTCTCAATTGCCTCTACTGTGTGACCGCCTGAAACCCTTTATGGATAATCTGATAGGTTCGCATCAGTGGGACTCCAGGTCAGGTAAATCCACAATAGACCAAATATTCACATTGCGGCAGATCTTAGAGAAGACCCAAGAATACCAAATCCAATCCACACCCATCACCTATTCGTCGATTTCAAGGCCGCGTATGACTGTGTGCATAGAGACGTGCTATATAGTGCCATGTCTAGTTTCGAAATCCGTGTCAAACTCGTCAGATTGCGCAGGAGAACTCTCGCTGCTCCATCAGGGTCGGAAGCGATAACTTTTATGTCAAATTAAGGGTTTAGACTGGGCGACACGTTACCGTGTGACTTTTTCAACATCATCCTTGAAAGGATCGTGCAAAACTCACTCGTCAATACGAGGGGCACCATCTTTTTCAAGTCCGTACAACTGCTCGCATATGCCGATGACATTGACATAATTGGACGAAGTCAGCGAGATGTCATTGAGGCCTTTACGAGCATTGAGACGGAAGCTGCTGAAATGGAACTTGCGCCACTGCGCCACGACGCCCTCAATCTTGGCCAGGGCACACATATTGGCAGGAAAAATTTCGAGGCAGTCAAGGACTTCATCTACCTAGAGTAGTCCGCCGTGACATGCAGCGATGAGAAGAGTGCCGAAGTCGAATGCAAAATAATTCTTGCCAACCGCTGTTTCTTTGGGTTCGGGAGGCAATTGAAAGCCAAAGGTGATCATATTGAAGACCTTATCATCCCGGTCCTGCTTTATGGCGTAGAGACATGGATCTTATCGAAGGCGGATGAGGAGGCCCTTGGTCGTTTTGAGAGAAAAATTCTGCGTACGATTTTCGGTCCGACCTGCATACATGGGGAGTGGAGGAGAAGACTTAATAGTGAATTTTACGGGCTTTACAGTGACATGAACGTTGCACGGCGTTTCCGGATCCAACGCCTAAGATGGCTAGGTCATGTAGAGCGCGGTCTTTGACGCGGTGGAGTAGGGCCAAATTTAAGGCGGCGCACGCAAGTGGAAGAGGACCTCAGCCAACTAGATTGGCGGCACTGGAGACTGCTGGCTGGGAAAATACCGTGCCAGTTGGAGAGGAGGCACAGGTTCGCCATCAACTGTAGCGCCGTAGAAGAAGAAGAAGAACTAGATGTTTTCTTGGGTGTATAACAGAAAAGTTAACACTTCGCTTATACCACCAATAACCTAAGCTTTTAATGCCTTACCCTCTATGCACCTTTTTAAGGGTCTCAACAAAGCAAAATAGTTGATGTCCCCTTGTGGCAAACAATCAGTCAACTGCTGTTTAATATGCAAATGTTAAATTGTTAATCAAACCATGACTTTCATATGAAACAACATTTACGCGATTTGATGGGTGATTCATTGATATTCACAACCAACCCCCATGGTCGCGTATTTCTTTCGTTTTTTCGGCCTCAACCTCCCCATCGGCACTATTTTTCTTTTCGTCGTCCATGTAATTAAAGGACATAAATATGCATGTATTTCGCTTCGTTAGTTATTTTCTACTGTTTTTTTCTATTTACAAAAACCGAAAGTGAAGAAAGAAAAAAACAATTTTCGTGTTCATTCGCAACTCATTGATTCATTATACCGTCGGCCGTGATATAACCAGTACCCCATCTACCATTGCCATCACCCCCATGTGAATATCTAATTACTGGATTTTTTCCTTCCACTTTTCTTCGATTTTTCTATGGTCTCCTATCTGCCGGTTTTTTTGTTTTTATTTTTGTCGTTACTTTTACCGATTTCCATCGAAACAACTTATCAATCAGGCTAACTAAATGAATAACGTCGTTACGTTGCTTGTAATGAATTGATTTTAATTTTAGATTAGGAAACCGCACGAATAAAAAAAAAATATATATGTACCTCATCGAACTGAAGGGATACGAAGTAAAAAAAAATGTATCTAGGAACGTGAAAATAGGATACATTGAAATTCGAATAAATTATGAGAATCCTGGATGGTGGGATGGGGAGCGCTTCAAAGCCCATATACTCGTGTCTGTTGCATGTCACATGCACATGATAATTCTATTTGTTTCCAGTTTAAATACATGTTTCTTCTTCCTTGTTATTTTTCTCTTCTTTTGGGTGGGTGGACTGAGTTATTTTGTTAGAGTTTGGCGGTATTCTACGCCCGTAAGACGTTTGAACGCTTTGAGTAGAAATATAAAGCGAATACCAGAGGAATTTGAAGGGTTCTGGGTTTTTTTGTGGTCCCAGTATCGCATAGTTCCTTTTAAAATATTGTTTTGTATTTTTATTTGACATTTTAGTGCATTTTTTTCGATTTCACTCAAATTTTCACTCAACACATATCAGTTTCACTCAAAAATAAATTAGTTTCACTCAATTTTTTTTCCATTAAATCGTTAAAAAACGTAATTTTGAAGATTTTCGACTCTCAACTAATATTTTTTGGAAAAATCTGCTCTAAGTTAATTCCACTCAAACCCTCCTCAGTGAGATATACACGAAAGAAGGCATTTATTGCCCTAAGAATAGAAGAAGCGTTCAAAATCTCACTTAAATCGTTGTACTGTAGTTTGTTAAACAATTTTCTCTACAATTTGGTGCCACTAAGGTCATCACTAGCTCACGGCCAATTACACCAAACCACACAACTATCCATTTGTTATCACCCTCACTAAACAACAAGTTTATTACAGCAATCCAAGTCCTGTTGACTACCTGGCGGGAAGACAAATGAAAATCACTTTCACCAGGTTATTGCTCCGGTCACGAACATCAAACTTAAACTCATCGCACCGCAGTGCTCGTCAACTGTTTGTAACTATTTCTCAAACTCACCTTTCCCTCAGACCCTGGCGGGCATCCTTGCCGCTAAGGAATAAGAAAAAAATACTTTTTTTTTTTTCGTTGTATTCAAATTCAAATCATTAATCCTTGCCGTGTATGGATCCATGCTTGCATGCAGCTGTCTCTCGACAAATGTGTAAACAAATACGAGGCACGACAGATCACATGCTGGCCCGACAAGAGCACCTATGAATTGAATAGTATCCCAACCCCTAGATTGAGGTGGATAGGAATAGAAATGTTGTGGAAGCAAAAAAAGGAAAATTAAAATATTCACTAATCAAGCTACTTTGCATATTGTGCGTTCATGACATGACACACATATGCCCGGTGGAGAGGAAGAAAGGATGCTGCAGGACAATAACATCTCGCATAAAGGGTTGCGTGCGAGTATATAGTACACTTTGGGGATGGATCGTATTCATCGTGCAATCGGTAGAGCAATGACAACAATAAGAGAGGGGAATGCGATGATGATCTCAATAGAATATTAATTAAGAGGCGTCATTGAACGTGATTTGAAAAGGAAAGGATCACAGCATCAGTTTGATCGTCATATCCTATACACACGGCAATACACACGGCAATGACATTTGAAAGGATATCAGCGAAAGGTGCGCTTTGCATTCGAATGAGAATGAGAAATAAATTTGAATACTCATCCTTGAATGCACCTTTTCCATTTATCCTTTTTACCATACACACAATTGTAGATGTTGTTCTCCTGTATTGTTTCATGGAAAACAAACAGAGAATCGAAACGAATAAGGAAAACAAAAAAAATCCGTTTGCAAGTCCTTGAGTGACAGTCTGACTGGAGGTGAATTGTATAAATCCTGAATGGATTGCAATATAGTATGATAAGGCGGGGCAGCAAACAGCAGGAGCAGGAGTAAGACAAGAGAGAATTTTCGTTTGATTGAAATTCGATAGTGGCGTAGCTGCATTACGAACAGATCAATTTCAGTGCCACCGGCATCCGTATCGCCATTGATGTGTGAAATCGAATTTTTGTGTTTTGTTTTTATTTTTTTCTTGTCCTTGTTGGATATGCACCGTATGAAGTATCTGTAGCAGTTCTGTAGGTATTTGAATACGACGGAAGGTCATTCTTTGTGCCGTGAAGTGTTACTGGCGAAAAGTCAATAGTTGTCTTTGATCCTTGAGTGAATGGTTTTCGCGAGGTGACTTGCGCTACGTTTTTGGTTGTTTATCTTTCGTTGAAGTGAATTGAATAAACGATTTTTTGTCGAGCACTTTTCTGTGCTCGAACATTTTTGACAAACAACCGGGATGTGATGAGTCCCCACATCACTTTGTTATGGTAGTAGTTCTTGGGATCGACAAATGGATTGTTTTTAAAAAAACTTTTCAGGAAAGAGTACTCCAAAATTATATTTAATATTCTCCCAGCTAAAGTTACCGCTGGAACGACTTGCGAAAGTTTTACCAAAAAGTAAAACGAATATACCAAGGGTATAAAGCCAGAGAAGAAGCTTGTCGGGATGAAAACGGGCATCTAGTAGTTGACTTACAGTCCAGGTTTCAGGGCAGAAACATCCACGGTAGACCAGATATTCACACCGCGGCCGATCCTGGAGAGAACCCACGAATTCCAGATCGATACCTACTACTTCTTCGTCGACTTTAAGGCCACATATGATAGTGTTTATAGGGACGAGCTTCACAAAGTCATATCGCGTTTTGGTATCTCTGCTAAATTCGTCAGGTTGTGCATGATGACAATGAAGAATTCTCGCTGCTCCATCAGGGTCGGTACTGAATCAACCGAGACCTTTGATATTACAAAAGAACTCAGGCAGAGCGATGCATTGTCATGTGACTTCCTCAACATCATTCTGAAAAAGATTGTGCGGACCTCACTGGCCAATACAAGAGGCACGAGCTTTTTCAAGTCTGCAAAAATTGTTTGCATACGCTGATGATATTGACTCCAGAGAGAGCACAACGAGACATCAGTGAATCTATTCTGAGCATTGAAGCTTGTACTTTCGCCTGTTCTTCAGTCGATGAGACCGCGCGATTATGTTAATACCATCCGTGTATCCCAACAGCTGGACAGACTCCTAGAACCTTGTGCTTTCCCTGTTGACGCCTGCCCGTCACACTATCTGCTTCAGTACCAAATTAAAAATGTCACACGACAGCGCATCTCCTTGCCGAAATCCGGTAGATGTTTCAAACGGTTCCGAGGTCCTAGAACTGAACTGCGCGGTGCATCGCGTATTTTTTTTAGCGCGGAGCGACACAGCCGCATCAAACAATTCATTGGGATGAATGCTGTCGTATGGAGCTTTAAAATCGATAAAGAGATGGTGTCTATCGATTTGAAACTCGCTGGCTTTTCCGCTTTCATCTTCCCAAAATCTGGTGCATGCTCCCTACCAGTACATCGTTGCCAGCCTTAAAGAGCTGACCTTGTGGCCTTATTGTTCTTCAGCTTATGAATAGCTGTGTCGACTTTTTCGATGCTAGGTGGCAGGACTACCTCAGCGGCTGGAGTTGGGACTTCCTCAGTCCCCACCACTATCTCTTGGTCATACCCGTTAAGCATCTGCTGGAAATGCTGCTTAAATAATCCACTATCCCCTGCGGGTCGGTAATAAGATTCGTCTTCTTCTTTCTTTGGTGGCGTTACAGCCCATGAAGGACCAGAGGCAATCACCCATGTTGTGTGTGATTTATTTTTCACACAGGTGAAAGGGACATACAGTTTAATGCCGATTCCGAACGGCGTGAGTCGAGAAGCTATTTCATGGCAAGTATACTACGGGGGGTTTTGCCAGTACCCCGCCGAGGAGGGACGCCGCGGCGCCTTCGGTGATAAGATTACCCTTGGAATTTCGAAGAGCCAGGGTGCCTTACTCGAAGTCTCCTGCAAAGCTTTTAACTTTCTTCTAAAAGGCCAGTATTTTATGTCTGTCCCTAGACGCCTCGATAGCCTTGAGCTGGGAGGCCGCGAAGATTCTTTCCTTTAGTTGCAGCAGTTTTTTCTCCTCCCTTCTTCTGGCTGGATACTCCTCTGGCGCTGCCCTGGTTTTTTGCTACAGCGCCTTTTGTTCCACCTCGTCGGCTACTGCCTATTTCTGCTCACACTCGCCATCTATCACGGGTTTCTTTTCAGGTTTCACGGGTGGTAGGTAGCCTAAGGTGGTCTCGGCTACTTCCTACATGGCTGAGCGGCAATGCAGCCACATATTGTTGACATTTGTGCTCGACTTAGGCATACCGCCGCGCCTTTCGCTCAGTTGCTCCCTGTAGATTCTGGTATCCTTCGGTGGGCGATGTCGCAAAGTCCGTAAGTCGGAAGCCGTTATCCGTTGTTGTATCGCGGAGGCTGTGCTGTCTGATGATTCCGTCAAAGGTGTTCTCCTTGCCGATTTTGGCATTGAAGTCTCTGAGTACGGTTTTACCATCGTACTCCGGAAAAGCTCCGTAGACGTTGTCATAGGAGTCATCTTTGATGGGGTCTTCAACATCTTCGGTAGAAGCGTGTGCACATATGAGACTGATGTTGGAAAATCTGCCTTTGATGCACACCACAGCCAGGCGATCACTTATAGGCCTAAAGTCGATGACCTTCGACCTTTTATGACAGCTACAATAGACGTCGAAATCTTTTTTCGACATATGTTCATTTGTATGTATATCCGCCTTGTGCTGCGTGAGGATTTTTTCCAGTTTATGAGTAGTTGCAGGAGTGTACAAAGTTCTGACGTTTCGGGAGCATACTCGTAAATCGTGTTCCTTTTTCGTGCTATGTCGTCTGCGGGTATCTCTCCGTGTATCCGGGCCATTTTGGTCTTTACAACTAGTGAACCAAAAATTCTCTCAGTAATTCGCACTGACCTCCTACCATCAGTCAGCTAACGCGGCAAAGGGAAACAATGTTCCTGCTGCAATGATAACAATTGCCAATTAGGGCGGTGAGGTTACCACCAATTAGGATAATGAGACTAGAAAAAAAAAGCAATTTCTCTTCAAGCTCATATCTATAGAGAATTCTTAATTTCTGTCCAAGATACAGCAACTAATTTTCTTAATGTCTTTTCATAAAACTAATATCCGTGTATCTAACAAAAATGACAAACTTCCATTCTGTGCATAATGAACTTCATTAGCAAGAAATGCTCGACTAATAAAAATTCATGAGCCTTCTAATGTCCTTCACAAAACTGATAACAACATCAGCACACCGCCACCGATAACGTATCTTCCACCCTCAATAAAAAAAATATAAAAAAAGCTATACTTCATTCCAAATTTGACTGAATTTATACCCTACAGCCTCTCGGTTTAATGTACTCTTCCTGGCCAGGAAGATGCCAGTCCGGCATCATCCTTATCTCCAGAAAATCACTCAAATGCTACTTGGTAATAACCACTCAACCGCCACATCAAATGATAAAAAGAAACAAGAAATGTATTCCATCCTCACCGACATACACAGCGAAGAATGTTTCTTATCAATAAGAATTGATTTTCAATTTCCAGGATTCGACAAAAAAAAAAAAAAAAAAAGAAAAAAACAGCGTCAAGGGCTCAACGACGTACATAGAAATGTAAGCACAACCCTTATGACCAGAGCCGCCCAGCTGAGACGGTGCTCACCATTCTCGCTCCAAATGTCATTTACTTCATTTCCTGTTTTCGTCCCACTCGGGTAAGCATCAGTACATTTTCCGAAAAGTGCCCGTTTTCCACCATCCACATGATTTGCTTATAGTACATACGCAACACACATATAGCACGAGGAGCTCTAATAAATTTCTGCTCCTAATTAGCATATTTCTCAACTTTCACGTACCGCATTGGCAATGTGTTTGCTTCTTCTTCGTCGTTGTTAAATGGCCCCCTGTGCACCGGGCACCCCCTTCGGATGTGTTATGCGTCTTCTGAAATCACTTCAATAATTCCATCGCACTCTAACAGCCAAACACTTAAGGATATTCGGTAAGGTTACTACTTGGCTCGGCTTGTCCACCATCACACCATCATCAGCCGCACCGGAAACTGCAAGTAGAAAATAAGAAACGGAAAAAAACTCAGAAGGATCCTTTTTCTTCATCTTACTTAGTGGAAGAGAACTAAGGAAGCACTTGTACGTGCGTTAAATACTCACCCGAGCTTTTGTGTGAGTGCGAGTGTGTGTCCGTAACATAGACGTCTATTTGTGTTACTCCTGATTCTCTACGTCTTCAAGAATCCTTCTTGCAGGATGTTCGTCGTCGTCTTCCGCGTTGAATAAGAAGGACGGTACTCAATGTAATGGGCATACGTATGTCTACTTATTATGAATCTATGTACGTTTATCAACGACCAGCACAGGACTCTCGCACTACACATAGTACACTCGGTCGCCTTCGTCCTCGTCCTGCTCGTCTATCCCATCCTGGTGTGTACCAAAAAAGAAACGAACCCAAACTCTCGCGGAAGGAGGCATGTTTCATAAAATTTCCAGACGATGGAGTTTTCATTAAGGACGAAGAGCCTGAAACGAATAATCAAAAAAATTCACTTCTTCCTCAAAGAGGGGCGGTGGCGTGGTGATGGGTGATGGTCGATGCCGTGGGGAATATTGTTTTTTTTTTTTTTTTTTTCTATGCCCGGCATTCGATGTTTTTTGTTTTCATCTTTTCCTGTAAATTTTTCAAGAAAATACGGATGAATCGGGAAAACAAAAAAAAAAAAAAGAAAACTGAAAACCGTACTAGTCGAACCGGAAGGAGGCAAATCCTTGCACACACATTCGAGAGAGAAATAGAGAAATCCTTGTTAGAGTGGGGCACACCGGTATGGGCTGGGTGTGTGGAGCCGCGCGTCTTCAACGGAAAACGAAGGAATTAAGGATGTGTTATGGGTTTTCTTTTATTTCGGTATCCCGTGTATGCATATTATTCATTTATGTATGTAGGCAGAGCGGGCAATGCGGGCGGACGAAATAGTCATTATGGTAAGAAGCTAGATTTGGATCTACTGGGACTGGAGTACGACAGGTGGGCGGGTGGTGGTGTTCTCTCTAAGGATCTGGAAGTATGGGATTTCGAGGAACCAATATTTGTGCGTCTTCGTGTCGTAAATTACAAGCTGGATGATGCAGAGCTTTTTCTTGCGATTTCTTTTTTTTCTCTTGTCAGAGATTATTAACGATCAAGGATATGTTGGGGGGCGTATGTATGGCATTCAGGGATTTTAGTTGATTGGCTCGGAGAGTACTTTATGGTCTAGACTAAATACACTTTTCATTCAATCGTTATTTTGCTCAGCATTAAAAATGGGAGGACCTAATTAACTTTTGTTAAAAAACACGTGGCTATTCCATTCTAAGCTTGTACCAGTTGTGTTGAGAGTTGAGCGTGTATATGGGATAAGCCAATCATACGCTAGGTATTTAACCTTCTAACTCTAGACGACCCTACTTTCAATGAAACCAGTCAACTGTATACCACACAGATGGTTACTTTATTGGAACGCATCGGCTTGCTTCGCTTTGGTGGCGTTACAGCCCGTGAAGGGCCAGAGCCAAGCTTCTCTCAATCACCCATGCTGGGTGTGATTTATTTTTTTTTTTATTATTTACAAAGGGACCTACAGTCTACTGACGGTTCCGAACGGCATGAGTCGAGAAGCTTTTCATAGCAAGAATATTACGGGTGGTTTACCCAGTACCCCGCCGAGTAGGGATGCCGAGAAATAAACATGTGATGGCACTGTTTTATCGAGATCCGATCTCGCTCATCGCGCGTCAGAATCAAACATACTAATCACTGCGGCACAAATGCATCGGCTGCTCTTGACATTTGCGTGGATTCTCCTTAGCTCAAATGAGGCAGCTTTACTTGTTCATTGTTCCATTCAACGTGTCTTATAGCTAAATATGATTTTTGACGAAAATCGGTCATCAATTGTGTAGTGACCGGTGCACTCAAATAAAACACTTCAATATTTACATATACAAACTTAACTATTCTTCAATACTTCAATATTATATATTAAACAAATCAGTCAGAACTCTGATTCATAAAACACAATAATCTTATGTCACGTTGGTATCGCCTGCGCTGTTCGCGATCGACTAACTACAAAGCCAAATACACCCGCTGCTAAGCATGTGTTTGCATGCTCGTTTGGTTGGAATCGGCAAGTCTCTACAAGAGCACGTGTTTGCATGCTCATTTGCTGGAATCGGCAGGTCTCTACAGAGAGCATGTGTTTGCATGCTCATTTGCTGGAATCGGCAGGTCACCACAAATTGCATGTTGTTCTAACACACGAGGACATGGGCTCGGACATACAGGGTAAAGTTGTTGATTGCCCTCAACCTGGAGAAATGCCAACAACGATCCCTAGACAGCCACTACACCATCTGTTGAGAGTTGAACAAATGTAGGCAGCTATCGCCCTAGGCAAGAGAACGCTACAATACCACGACCAGACTGGCGGTTGTGTAGCAGGCCAACAACCGGCGCATGTAAAAAAAAGACGAGATATGAAAGAGCAAAGTGCCTTGGATACACGGACGGATACTCGAAGACGACATACATACACACACATGTAGCACAAAAAACGAACAAGATTTGCGAGTATGCTCCTGGAATGTCAGAACCCTGTATACTCCTGGAGCTGCTCTTAAACTGGAATGAATCCTCACGCAGTACAAGGCGGATATTACTGCGATCCAGGAAATACTTGGATAGGAAACGACATGATGAGGAAAAAAGATTTCGACATCTATTGTCTGTTATTAAAGATTCCACATGTTGGTGCACGGATTTGTCATGAGAAAGCAGTTAAGGTCGAAGGTCATCGACTTTAGGCCTATAAGGCTGTGATGTGCATCAAAGGTAGATTTTGCAACATCAGCCTCATTTACATATGCACACGCCTCTACCGAAAAGGCTGAAGACACCATCAAAGATGACTTCTATGATCTCTTGGACAACGTCTACGGAGCTTTTCCGGAGTACGATGATTAAACCGTACCCGGGGACTTCAATGCCAAAATTGGCAAGGAGATCACCTTTGACGGATTGATCAGACAGCACAGCCTCCGCGATACAACAACGGATAACGGCTTCCGACCCACGGACCTTGCGACATCTTGCAATGCGGTGATAAGTAGCACAAGATTTCCCCACAAACGAATCCACACAGCAACCTGGCGATCTCCGCATGGTCGAACCGCCAACCAAATCGACCATGTGCTCATTGACGCAAGACACTCGTCAAACATTCTGGATGTGCAAACATTCAGGGGGGCAAACGTTGACTCTGACCATTTCCTTGTAGCAGCAAGATTCAGAGCTTCGACAGTCCAATTTGAGAAAGCTGCACCAGCCCACCATGAGGAGGTTCGAAATTGGACGCCTGAGCACACCTGCGGTTACCAGAGTCTACAGGGAGCAACTGAGTGAAAGGCTCTCTGGTATGCCTAAGTCGAGCACAGATGTCAACAATATGTGGCTGCATTTCCGCTCAGCCACTCAGTAAGTAGCCGAGACCATCTTAGGCTACCTACCACCAAAAGACGTTGCAGCGAAAAACCGGGGCAGCGTGAGAGGAGTACCGAGACAAAACAAGGGAGGAGAAAAAATGGCTGCAACTAAAGTAAAGAATCTTCGCGGCCTCCCAGCTCAAGGATATCGAGGAGTCTAGGGACAAACATAAAATACGGGCCTCTTATAAGAATGCTTCAGGAAAGGCACAAAGGCTCTTCAATATTTCGAAGGTAATCTTGTCATCTACCTACAGGGAATAGTGGATGCATTTAAGCAGCATTTCCAGCCGCTGCTCAACGAGCATGACTATGAGAGAGTGGTGGGGACTGAGGAAGTCCCAACTCCAGCCACTGAGGTAGTCCTGCCACCCAGCGTCGAAGAAGTCGGCACAGCTATGAAGAACAACAAGGTTGTAGGCTCAGCCCTTCAAGGATGGCGGCGATGTTCTGGACGGGAGCATGTACCAGATCATCTGTGCATGGGAAGATGAAAGCATGTCCGACTACTGGGATATCAGCTTTATGTGCCCCTCAACAAAAAAGGACATCCTACCTCGGTAGGATAGAGGTATATCCCTGCTCAATGTCGCGTACAAGAACATGTCCAGCGTACTGTGTAAATACCTAAAGTCCTTTTGCACCGCACTAGTTGGCAGCTACCAAATATTCAGACTTCCACAAATACTGGAAAAGGCCAACGAGTTTCAAATCGATACATACCATCTCGGTATCGATCTTAAGGCGACCTACGACCGCATTCATCGCAAAGAATTGTTTAATGGGATGGTCGAATCTGGGATCCCAAGGGGGTGGCCCTGGTGCAGTGGTTAACATCATCGACCGTCGAGCGGAAGGTCTATATTTCAGAGTCGTTTCGCAGCCAAGAAAAAGCAATTCCTATACGGAAAAAACTATGCAACACAGTTGTGAATGGGAGGTGATCAAACGTACTACTGCAGGCATAACACTCACAGTAAATGGTCCATTTAAATTCGTCCATAATTGCATTAAACAATTGCTGGGAATTATACTTACTTACTTTGATGGCGCTACAGTTCGGGGTGAACCAGGGCCTCAACCAACAAGCCTCTCCAGCCGGCCCGATCTTCGGCCAGCCGCTTCCAGCGCCGCACGCCCAGTTGGTTGAGGTCCCCTTCCACCTGTGCGCGCCACCTTAAATGCAGCTGTCCTCTGCTGCGTCGTCCCTCGGGGTTGGAGTCGAAGACTCTTCGGGCCGGAGCGTTGATGTCCATTCGCTCTACATGGCCTAGCCATCTTAGACGTTGGATACGAAGACGTCTAACCAGGCCGATGTCGCTGTACAACCCGTACAGTTCTTGGTTGAATCTCCTCCTCCATTCTCCGTTTACACAAACGGGACCAAAGATTGCACGCAGAATTTTCCTCTCGAAACGTCCGAGAACCTCTTCATCCGCTTTTGACAACGTTCAAGCCTCAGCGCCGTAGAGGAGGACCGGGATGATTAAGGTTTTGTAAAGGGAAACCTTAGCTTTTCAAGAGAGGGCTCTACTACTCAATTGCCTCTTGAGCCCGAAGAAGCAGCGATTGGCAAGAGTTATTCTGCGTTTTATCTCAGCGCTGGTGTCGTTGTTGCTTGTCATTACCGAGCCAAGGTAGACGAAGTCCTTGACTACTTCAAAAATATAGCTGCCGAAGGTGACGTTCTGACCAAGACGTCGGTATTGTGCCTCTTTCTTGGATGACAGCATATATTTGGTCTTGTCCCCATTTACCCTTAGACCCACTTTCGCCGCTTCTGCTTCAATGCTTGCGAACGCCTCATTGACGTCTCGCTTTGTTCGTCCAATAACGTCAATGTCATCTGCGTAGGCAAGCAATTGTGTGGACTTGAAGTAGATCGTACCTCTTGTATTGGCCGCAGAGTCCCGCACGATCTTTTCAAGAATAATGTTGAAGAAATCACATGACAGTGCGTCACCCTGTCTAAAACCTTTTTTAACATCAAAGGGGTCGGTTAGTTCACCTCCGACCTTAATGGAGCAGCGAGAGTTCTCCATAGTCATCCTGCATAGTCTGACTAGTTTGGCAGGAATGTTACAACATGACATGGCTCTGTATAGCTCGTCTCTATAAACACTGTCATACGCGGCTTTAAAGTCGACGAAAAGATCTGCCGTAGTGTAAATATTTGGTCTATCGTGGATTTTCCTGGCCTGAAACCACACTGGTAGGAGCCTATCAGATTGTCCACGAACGGTTTCAGGTACTTACACAATACGGCAGAGAGGATCTTGTACGCGATGTTCAGGAGGCTTATCCCTCTGTAATTGGCGCAGTCATAGGGGTCTCCTTTCTTACGGACCGGGCAAACGATACTGAGATTCCATTCATCGGGCATGCGTTCTTCCGACCATATCTTGCAGATGAGTTGGTGCATGTTCCTAACCAGCTCATCGCCAGCTGCTTTAAACAGCACCGCGGGGAGTCCGTCTGCTCCAGCAGCTTTATAAGACTTAAGTTTCGATATCGCTATCTTAACATCGTCTAGGTCTCCTTCGTCGTCGTCCATTGTGAATGGTTCGCTCTGCCTGACGGCGGCATTTTGACTATCATCGTCGTTATACAGTCTGCAGAAGTGGTCCTTCCACAATCTCAGCATCGACTGTGACTCCACTACTAGTTGTCCGTGCTCATCCCTGCAAGCTTCTGCTCTGGCTTTATAGCCTTGGCATGTTCGTTTTACTTTCTGGTAAAATTTTCGAACGTCGTTCCTGCAGTAACATCTCTCCATCTCCTCGATCTCGCGCTTCTCGTGCTCCTTCTTTTTCCTTCTGAGAAGCGCATGCTCCTCCCTCCTTTTCTGTTCATAGAGCTCGCAGGCAGCTCCGTCCGTCGATGCAATGTGGCCATGTATGCATTCTGTTTCTCTACATGGGCCTGTCTGCACTCATCATCAAATCAGGGGTTTATCGACGGTGGTGGCTTGGAACCGAGTACATCTAAGGCGGCCTCTCGGATGGCGTTCTGACAACGACTCCATTGCTGTTATATGGTTTCTATAGATTGCATCGGGATTAGAGAGAGCTTGAGGGAGACTTGATCGGAGAAGGTCCTGGCGGTCTCCTGCGATTGCATCTTTCCGACGTAGACTTTTGGTGTTCTTACCCGACTCCGTCGATTCCGAGTAATTCGCATCCGTACCTTGGCTGCAACAAGGTAATGATCCGAATCAAGGTTCGGACAACTAGGATGCTGGAGGAGTGTCTCCGGCGATCTCAATGTGATAAATTTGATTGATTGGACCGCTAGGCCAATCTGACGTGTTGTTGTGTAGGCTGTGCTTTCCTGTTCAAAGGTAGCTTCCTTACACAGGTAGCTTCCTTACCCAGCTTCGCATTGAAATCTCCTAGAACGATTTTGGTGTCACAGCTGGGACGTTGGGGGTATGTTCTCTCTAGAAGATAATAGTAGTCGTCTTTATATCGGTCGTCTTTCTGCTCTGTGGGGGCGTGGACACATATTAAACTCATATTGCCGAGATTGGCCTTGATGCGGATAGTTATGAGGCGTTCGCTTACATGTTGGAAGCTTAAGACGTTTTTCCTGAGTCTGCCTCGAATAACAAATCCGCATCCGAATAAGCGTTGTTTATTTTCCCTGTAGCAGTTTCCGTAGTAGATATTACAGTTTTTCATCCGCTTTTTGCCTGGCCCATCGCATCGCACTTCTTGGAGCGCGGTAATGTCTGCCTTATAGCAGTTTAATGAGTTGACCAGTTGTCCGGCCGCACCTGGTCTGTTGAGGGACCTAACATTCCAGGTGCTGATCCCTTTCCTTTTAGACGTTTGCGGGGGTCTTCAATATGTAATCCGTTCGCATCCGAGGCTGTTGGTTGTCTTTGGACAAGCATTTGTTTTATGCGATAGGGATGTTAACCCTAAGCGCAACCTCCAACCTGAAGGATCAGGTTCTTATTTACCCAAAGAACAAAGGGCCAGATGTGCCGTTCCCTATCGGTGTGAGCTTCAAGTAAGTTGCAGTAGCCCGAAATAAGGTGTTCGTCAGGTAGTTCTTCTCGCTCGAATGGTGGGCGGCGCTGTTGACTCTATCTTGGGAATTCTCAATTCTCTTTCGTTTGCTGCCCCCAACAACCTTACAAGGGGGTCTACCCGATCTACAGTTGAGGTAATAAGCACCCACTAGCCACCTCGTGGAGGTGAGAGTAGGAGTTGGCAGACAGAAGCTGGAGTGTCGGCGCTTGTGCCTTCATATGTTCGCATGGTCTAGAAGTAGTAGCTAAACCGTATCTAAGGGTAAGTCTCATCGAAAGAAAAAATTGCCACTGCTTCTGGCGAGCGGGTGAACATGGAGATTCTGCATTTAACAAATTCGTTCTGAGAAATATTCACACTTTCAGCAGAAGGTTCATTTTTCTCGAGTTCTAAGACCTATGATACTGAATAGCTAATTAATTGAATAAACAATGCCAGTTGGCCTCTTGTATCCGCAATAGCTAATCAAAAATCGCACACACATTCGGCTTAACAATATACTACTTGAAGCAGATCGTCTCTTTCCCGCCGTTTCAGATTTGCAACGCAATATTCATCCAGTTGCACAATAAATACAATTACTTCCAAAAAAAAGGGTGCTCCGCTGCGCATTCAAAAAGGTCCTCGCCGATAATTGTCTATTCACACACGGTGCAGCGCGCCGAACACAAACGCATTCATCCTTATGCAAATGAGAATTAAATTCAACAAAATACCAAATTCGATATCGCATGCATGAAGGATCTGAATCGGAAACCATGCCAAGGTGTAAAATATTTTATGCAAATCAGCCAACGATAATCCATTGAATAAATCACGAACACATCACATACGCGCCTCAATGGATTTATGCGATGCGTCGTGCTCATTTGCATACGAGTATGTGATCCTTTTTTGCGTCCTCTGTTTCTGTTAATTTCATCTTGCCACAGGATCACGACGATGCAGCCGAACATCGATTCAAGATGGTAGCAATCAATTGGTTTGAAGGCAACTTGAAACTGCCACCCCTTTGTGGCCCAGCATCCCCGTGAAAAATCGTAAAGCCTTCAGTTCGACAGGAAAGAAATGAGATTTCCTCAAATTATGTTACATCAGGTTCAAAATGGCGTCAACTTGAACTAATCCAATATAGATACGGCGGAGTGTGTTGATAAATAAATCAAATCACCCTAGCGCGATACCCCGTCGAGCGGACGTGTGTGTGTGCGTGCTTTTTCCACCCTCGCCGATTGAACAAGAGTCAGCCCACCCTGCCATATCATCATACATGCATCATATATGTCCTTATTTACTTTCCATTACATAAAAGGATGTGTGATGTTAGTGTAGATCACCGCGAACCGTTTAGCACGGCGCATATGAAATCGTCCTGCCACCCTCTCGGGGATAAGCATGGCCTTGTACTCGTAAGTGGGAGATAAAAGGGATGATTTCATCTTTTCCTTACTCGAATCCTTAATTTTTATTTGATGTATTGTTTTTCATTTCTTTTCTGCATCGACAAGGATTCTCCATTACAAACAGCGGGGACGGGGTCGATACGAATAAAATATGGAGATGAAACCTCATCGATACGGACTCTCATCGCTGAGAGGAGTGGTGGTCTCGTGTCCGTGTCCTGTTATTGAATCCATCCTTGGAGTTGTTAATATTTTTGGTGCATCGGCGAATCGGTGTCCTTAAAACGTCATTCCGCAGCTATTTATTGGCAATTTCAAGTGCTCGGGAATTGTTTTGCGATTTTGATATTTATTGCTATGGGTAGTGTCAAGGATGCAGTTTGCAGTTTGCCGTTACACAAGGTATTGGTATTGATTTTATGGAGATCATCGGATTCCTCTTTTTTATTTTGTTATCCTTTACAATGCAGTGTTATGAAAGTTTGAATAGTAATTGTGGGCCAGGAAGTCGAGTTGACGATGGGTATATGGGCGGGGGATTTAGTGGTTTGGCAGAAGTTTAAGAGGTCGTTAGTGATTGTCTGTGGTTGTAAAATGGTCGTATTCGGTGAATTTACTATCGACGTTCTGGGTTAACCTTCCTTTTGATTATTAAGTTTGGAATGATTGTAAATCTTCTGCCCTCTGGGATGGGTTCTTGATATTCTATGATTTTTAATAGAATTTAGAATAGAGTCATACTAGTTGTGTGGCTGTGGCTTTTGGAGTAAATATTGTTTGGTCGGGTGTATTGGTGGAGCATATGCTTGCTTCGGTTGTATCAAATGTTATCTAACAAGATGGGGTCACTTTACCTCGAATACTGAAACGTTGTCACGTAGATAATAAACGAGAACATGTGTGTCAATGGACTTTGAGGTAGGATCCCAACATCTTCATACAATGTTATTCAATAAATGCATTCAAGATCTGAGTACTGAGAAATGAGGAAGCAGCGAGCAATGAGGAAGGTTGTGTCATTGTAAGTCCACGTAAAGACGGGAACCAACAATCGGTGACCACCATTACCAGATCTCATCTTACTTACTTACTTGCTTATCAGGTCAGCAATCCCTGGACAATCTGAGTCTGAACTACATATAGTTGTCTTCCATACTTGACGACCAAGGCCAAGAACAAATTGTCTTACATCCGCGATTCTTTCTTTCTTTTGGTGGCGTTACAGCCCATGAAGAACCAGAGCCAAGCTTCTCTTCCGCGATTACTTGGCCTTTATACCTGGTCTTCTCGAACCAAGGGGCTCGGACTCGAGGACACTTTTAGCTGGAGCGTTGGTGTTCATGCACTCGATGTGGCCGAGCCAGTGTAGTCGACGGATCTTTGCCTTCCGGACTATATCCACACCTTTGTACAGCTCGTACAGTTCGCGGTTCTGTCTTCTCCTTCATTCACCTTCCTCACAGACTGGACCAAATATCCGGCGCAGAACTTTTCTTTCGAAAGAACCCAAAATCAGCTCCGCGCTTCTGCTTATCGTCCAACTTTCATATACTGCCAGTCCGTATAGCAAGACTGGCAGTATATGTAAGCGTTTTGTAAAGCATGACTTTGGTTCTTTGAGTGAGGAGTTTTGACCCAAATTTTTCGGACAAACCGAAGTAGCAGTGGGTGCCAAGGGTATGCCGGATCTTCACTGTGGTGTCATTAGCGGAGATTACGTTTGTCCCGAGGTAGTCAAATTCCTTAACCACCTCAAATTATAGCTTTCAATCGTTATATTTTGTCTAAGGTGGTGAGCGAGGGGTCGGTTTTTGATTGACAGCATGTAGTTTGTCTTATCCTCGTTGACTTTAAGACCAGCTCGTCTCGCCTGTTCTTTGATCCCCGTGAAAGCTTCTATAATGTCACGCCGAGACTGCGCGATGATGTCAATATCATCCGCATATCCTAGCAGCTGGACAGACTTGTAGGAGATAGTACTTCCCTGTTGATGCCTGCCCGTCGCACCATATTTTCCAGAACTAAATTAAAGAAGTCGCATGACAGCGCATCTCCTTTTTAGCGTAGCACAACCACTTCGGATCAGTTTTCCTCGGATCCCGAATTCGGCCAGCGCATCAAACAATTCTTTGCGATGAATGCTGTAGTATGGGCCGTTAAAATCGATAAAGAGATAGTGTCTATCGATTTGAAACTCGCTGGCCTTTTCCAGGACTTGTCGAAGTGTGAATATTTGATATATAGTCGATTTGATGGCCCAGAAGCCGCACTGACAGCTGCCCATTAGTGTGGTGCAAAAGGGTTTTAGACGTTGACACAGTACGCTAGACAGGATCTTGTATGCGACATTGAGCAGGTATATACCTCTATAGCTCTTGTAGGAGGTAGGATCGCCTTTTTTGTGGATGGGGCCAATAGAGCTGATATTCCAGTCATCAGGCATGCTTTCATCTTCCCAAATTCCACAGATGATCTGGTGTATGTTCCTTACTAGAACATCGCCGCCAGACTTGAGCAGCTCTGAGCATGTGGCCTTGTTGTTCTTCAGCTCTTGAATAGCTATGCCGACTTCTTCGATGCTGGGTGGTAGTGTTACTTAAGCGGTTGGAGTTAGGATTTCCTCAGTCGCTACCAGTCTCTCTTGGTCACTTAATACATCCACTATTCCCTGCGGTTCGGTGACAAGACTACCCTCGAAATTTCGAAGAGCCTGGGTGCCTTACTTGAAGCCTGCTGCAAAGCTTTTAACTTTCTTATATAATGCCCGTATTTTATGTTTGTCCCCTAGACACCTCGATATCCTTGAGCTGGGAGGCCGCGAAGATTATTTTCTTTAGTCGCAGCAGATTTTTCTCATCCCTTCTTCTGCCTCGGTACTCCCCTGGCGCTGCCCTGGCTTTTCGCTGCAGGGGTTTTTGGTCCGCCTCGTCGGTTGCTGCTTTTTTCTGCTCACACTCGCCATCATACATCATTTGGGTCACTCATCGAGGGTGGCAGGTAGCCTTAGGTGGTCTCAGCTACTTCCTACGTATTGTTGACATTTGTGCTCGACGTAGGCATATCGGAGAACCATTCGCTCAGTTGCTCCCTGTTGACTCTGGTAAATCCCGGTGAGCCCAGGCGTCCAACCTCCTCATGGTGGGCTGGTGCAACTTTCTGACATTGGACAGTCGGGCTCTGAACCTTACTTACTTACTTAGGTGGCGCTACAGTCCGTAGTGAACCTGGGCCTTAACCAACAAGCGTCTCCAGCTGGCACGGTCTTTGGCCAGCTGTTTCCAGCGCCGCACGCCCAATTGGTTAAGGTCCCCTTCCACCTGCGTGCGCCACCGTATATGCGGCCGGCCTCTGCCGCGCCTTTATTCCGGGGTGGACTCCATACACCGTTTGAACAAACGGTACCGTAGATAGAGCGCAGAATTTTCCTCTCTAGGGTCCAAGCCTCTGCGCCGTAAAAGAGGACTGGAATGATCAAGGCTTTATATAGTGTCACCTTAGTTTTCCGATAGAGGGCTCTACTTCTCAATTGCCTCTTGAGCCCAAAGCAACAGCGGTTGGCAAGAGTGATTCTGCGCTTTATCTTAGCGCTGGTGTTGTTGTCGCCGGTCATCAGTGAGTCAAGGTAGACGAATTCCTTGACCACTTCAAAGCTATATCCGCCCATGGTGACATTCTGGCAAATACGTCGGTGTTGACCGTCTTTCTTTGATGAAAGCAGATTTTTGGAGTTATCCTCATTAACCTCGAGACCCATCTTAGCCGCTTTTCCCTCAATGCTTACAAAGGCCTCATTGACGTCTCGCTGTGTCCTAAAAAAAAAAATAAAAGCTCGACCGTAAAACAATTTCAGTGCAGTCGATCGCGGACCGCCTAACCAGTCGGACGTGATTTGGCTGGGCCTGCCTGGCTGGCTGGGAGGCTAGCGGGCTGGCTGGCTGGCTGCCGAGCTGGCTGGGCCATGCTGGTTGGCTGGCTGGCGGGCCATGCTGGCTGGCTGGCAGGCTAGCGGGCTGGCTGGCTGGGCCATTCTGGCTCGCTGGCTGGCTGCCGAGCTGGCTGGCTGGCTGGGCGATGGTGGCTGGCTGGCTGGGCCATGATGGCTGGCTGGCTGGCGGGCTGGCTGGCTGGGCCATGCTGGCTCGCTGCCTGGGCCATGCTGGTTGGCTGGCTGGCGGGCCATGCTGGCTGGCTGGCAGGCTAGCGGGCTGGCTGGCTGGGCCATGCTGGCTCGCTGGCTGGCTGGCTGGGCGATGGTGGCTGGCTGGCTGGGCCATGATGGCTGGCTGGCTGGGCCATGCTGGCTCGCTGCCTGGGCCACGCTGGTTGGCTGGCTGGCGGGCCATGCTGGCTGGCTGGCAGGCTAGCGGGCTGGCTGGCTGGGCCATGCTGGCTCGCTGGCTGGCTGGCTGGGCCATGCTGGCGGGCTGGCTGGCGGGCCATGCTGGCTAGCGGGCTGGCTGGCTGGGCCATGCTGGCTCGCTGGTTGGCTGGCTGGGCCATGCTGGCGGGCTGGCTGGCTGGCCCATGCTGGTTGGCTGGCTGGCGGGCCATGCTAGCTGTCTGGCAGGCTAGCGGGCTGACTGGCTGGGCCATGCTGGCGGGCTGGCTTCCTGGCCAGGCAGCCAGCCAGTATGGCCCAGCCAGCCAGTATGGCCCAACCAGCCAGAATGGCTCAGCCAGCCAGCCAGCATGGCCCAGCCAGCCAGCCAACCAGCATGGCCCAGGCAGCGAGCCCGCCAGCATGGCCCAGCCAGCCAGCCAGCTCGGGAGCCAACCAGCCCAGCCAGCCAGCCAGGAAGCCAGCCCGCCCGCCAGCCTGCCAGCCCGCCAGGCAGCCAGCATGGCCCAGCCAGCCAGCATGGCCCAGCCAGCCAGCATGGCCCAGCCTGCCCGCCAGCCAGCATGGCCCAGCCAGCCAGTATGGCCCAGCCAGCCAACCAGCCAGCCAGCCAACCAGCCAGCCAGGCAGGCCCAGCCAAATCACGTCCGACTGGTTAGGCGGTCCGCGATCGACTGCACTGAAATTGTTTTACGGTCGAGCTTTTATTTTTTTTTTTATTATTTTTTGATTTATTTATTTTTCTTGTTATTTTTATTTCTTTGTATTTTTTTTTTGTATTAGACGATTCTGCTATCTGACTGGGTGGCCGGGCTGGGCGGTATAACTGGCTGGGCGGTCTGGCTGGGTGGTCTGGCTGGATGGACGGACTGGGTGGCCTGGCTGGGCGGTCTAACTGGCTGGGCGGTCTGGTTGGCCGTCTAACTGGATGGTCGTTCTGGCTGGGTTGACGGAGTGGGTGGCCTGGCTGGGCGTTCTAACTGGCTGGGCAGTCTGGTTAGCCGGTCTGGCTGGGGCGGTCTGGCTGGGTGGACGGACTGGGTGGCATGGCTGGGCGGTCTAGCTTGGCGGTCTGGCTTGGCGGTATGGCTGGGCGGTCAGGCTGAGCGGTGTGGTTGGCTGTCTAACTGGATGGGCTGTCTGGCTGGGTGGATGGACTGGGCGAACGGACTGGTTGGCCTGGCTGGGCGGTCAGGCTAGGCGGTCGGACTGGGTGGTCTGGCTGGTTGGTCGGACTGGTGGTCTCCCTGGGCGGTCTGACTGGGCGGTCAGTCTGGGTGGTCTGGCTGGGTGGTCGGACTGTGTGGTCTCCCTGGGCGTTCTAACTGGCTGGGCGGTATGGCTGGGTGGTCTGGTTGGGCGGTCTGGTTGGGCGGTCTGGCTGGGGCGGTCTGGCTGGGTGGACGGACTGGGTGGTCTGACTGGGTGGTCGGACTGGTGGTCTCCCTGGGCGGTCTGACTGGGCGTTCAGTCTGGGTGGTCTGGCTGGGTGGTCGGACTGGGTGGTCTCCCTGGGCGGTCAGTCTGGGTGGTCTGGCTGGGTGGTCGGACTGTGTGGTCTCCCTGGGCGTTCTAACTGGCTGGGCGGTCTGGTTGGGCGGTCTGGCTTGGCGGTCTGGCTGGGCGGTCGGGCTGAGCGGTGTGGTTGGCTGTCTAACTGGATGGGCTGTCTGGCTGGGTGGATGGACTGGGCGGACGGACTGGTTGGCCTGGCTGGGCGGTCTGACTGGGCGGTCGGACTGGGTGGTCTGGCTGGGTGGTCGGACTGGTGGTCTCCCTTGCTGCAGCACTCAGAATTCCTTTCAGGGAGGAATAGACGGAAAATGAACTGGCAGTCTATACCGATAAATCCAAAATGGATACTGGTACAGGAGCCGGGGTCTATTTCGAATCTCGGGTAGCAAATCACTCCTATAGACTTATGAAGGCTGAACCGGTTTCCAAGCTGAGGTCTTTGCAATTAAACGGGCTGCGGACCTGATTTTTAAAGAAAACTTCTCAGATAAAAGCGTCAACACCTATGTTGACGGGCAGGCTCTGCAGGCAGCATGGATAAGATCCAAGACCGTAATCCATAGAAGAAGGGAGTCATCGATGCCAAATGCACTCATCTTCGACAAAAGAGCTTCATGCCAAACTCTGTCAAATGATTTCGAAATATCAAGTGCAACTATTTTGCTCTCACACGCCTGGTGGAGCGAACGATTCCACTTCTCGGTGAGATATGCCATCGAATCACCAGTGGATCTGTTGCTGCGCAAACCATACTGCCGGTCATTGGGAAGTTCCTGCGACTAGGGATATTTCATCAGCTGACGTTTTATCAGCATGCTCATGACCTTGGAAAGAAGGGACGTTAATGCAATGAGTGGGTGATTGGAGAGAGAAAAGATTCGCTATTTTTCGGAATGGGCTGGACATATGCTGTTTTCCACCTAATCGGATAGAGCCCAGAAGAGTAGGAAATGTGAAAAAGGTTATGCAGTGGTTTTCCCAGAACAGGCGGTGACAAGATGATTTTCTGAGCTGCGAGTTTGCTGCGAAGTGGGCAGCAAGCAGATTTGCTTTGTCTGAGGGTTTGACAGCTGGAATATCAGCGTGGGTATAGACAACGAGACGAAGTTTTTGATGTTTTTGACGAAAGACCAGAAACTTCTGCTACCTTTGGGACATTGTAGAATTTTACGCTCCAGTTTTTGGTCGTGTAAAATTTGGCTTTTTCGGTTTCCCTCAGTGGCGTTTGCCTTATAATTCCGAAAGCTTATCTCTCTCAACCTAACAACCTCTTTGCAGCTCAAAATTGGTTATGCCCGTGTGGACAACTTTAGTGATCGTCGGCTGGGCCATACTGGCTGGCTGGCTGGCTGAGCCATTCTGGCTGGTTGGGCCATACTGGCTGGCTGGCTGGCTGGCTGGGCCATGCTGGCTGGCTGGCGGGCTGGCTTCCTGGCTGGCTGGCGAGCTGGCTGGCTGGCTGGCTGGCTGGCTGGGCCCTGCTGGCTGGCTGGCTGGCTGGGCCCTGCTGGCTGGCTGGGCCATACTGGCTGGCTGTCTGGCGGGCTGGCGGGCTGGCGGGCTGGCTTCATGGCTGGCTGGCTGCCTGGACCATACTGGCTGGCTGGCTGCCTGGGCCATACTGGCTGGCTGGCTGCCTGGGCCATACTGGCTGGCGGGCTGGCTTCATGGCTGGCTGGCTGCCTGGGCCATACTGGCTGGCTGGCTGCCTGGGCCATACTGGCTGGCTGGCTGCCTGGGCCATACTGGCTGGCTGGCTGGGCCATGATGGCTGGCTGGGTCATGCTAGCTGGCTGGGACATGCTAGCTGGCTGGGACATCTGGCTGGCTGGGCCATGCTGGCTGGCTGGCGGGCTGGCTTCCTGGCTGGCTGGCGAGCTGGCTGGCTGGCTGGCTGGCTGGCTGGGCCCTGCTGGCTGGCTGGCTGGCTGGGCCCTGCTGGCTGGCTGGGCCATACTGGCTGGCTGTCTGGCGGGCTGGCGGGCTGGCTTCATGGCTGGCTGGCTGCCTGGACCATACTGGCTGGCTGGCTGCCTGGGCCATACTGGCTGGCTGGCTGCCTGGGCCATACTGGCTGGCGGGCTGGCTTCATGGCTGGCTGGCTGCCTGGGCCATACTGGCTGGCTGGCTGCCTGGGCCATACTGGCTGGCTGGCTGCCTGGGCCATACTGGCTGGCTGGCTGGGCCATGATGGCTGGCTGGGTCATGCTAGCTGGCTGGGACATGCTAGCTGGCTGGGACATCTGGCTGGCTGGGCCATGCTGGCGGCTGGGCCATGCTGGCTGGCTGGGCCAGGCTGTTCTCATCCGTACCTTGGCTACAACAAGGTAGTGGTCCAAGTCGATGTTGGTCCCACGGAAGGTTCGTACGTTGAGAATACTGGAGGAGTGTCTGGCGTCGATCGCAATGTGATCAATCTGGTTGATGGTCGATTGATCAGGAGACCACCAGGTACCCTTGTGGATGTTGAGATGGAGGAATCGTTTGCTTGCTACGAGGAGATTACGCCCCACATTCTGACATTGTGTATGTATGTATGTTGGCGTTACAGTCCATGAAGGACCTGAGCCGAGCTTTTCTCATTCACTCATGTTGTGTGTGATTCCATTTTCCCATACGTGAAAGGGACCTACAGTTTATTGCCGTTTCCGAACGGCGAATTTCGAGGAGCTTTTCATGACAATTTTACTACAGGGGGTTTTGTCAGAACCCCGCTCAGGAGAAACACCGTGAAAACACGTTCGATGACATGGCTGTGTCGGGATTCGATCCCGTGTCATCGGCGTCAGAGGCCAACACACTATCCGCTGCGCCACGGTGCTCTCTGACATTGGACAGTTGAAATGGTCAGAGTCGACGTTTGCCCTCCTGCATGTTCGCACATCCAGAATGTTTGACGAGTGCGTCAATGAGCACATGGTCGATTTGGTTGGCGGTTCGACCGTCCGGAGATCGCCAGGTTGCTGTGTAATATTCGCTTACGAGGGAATCTTGTGATACTTATCACCGCATTACAAACTGTCGCAAAGTCCGTGAGTCGGAAGCAGTTATCTGTTTTTGTATCGTGGAGGTTGTGCTTTCCGATCACTCCGCCAAAGATGTTCTCCTTACCGATTTTGGCGTTGAAGTCCCCGAGTACGATTTAAACATCGTACTCCGGACAAGCTCCGTTGGCGTTGTCCAAGAGTTCATAGAAGTCATCTTTGATGAGGTCTTCAGCCTCTTAGGTTGGGGCGTGTGCAAATATGTATGAGGCTGATGTTGTAAAATCTGCCTTTGATACGTATCACAGCCAGGTGATCACTTATAGGCTAAAAGTTGAACTTCGACCTTAACCGCTTTCCCACTACAAATCCCCACCCCAGCATGTGCAATCTTTTATGACAGCTATAGAAGATGCCGCAATCTTTTTTCCTCATCATACCGTTTCCTATCTAGCGGAATTCCTGGATCGGAGTAATATCTGCCTTGTTGCGTGAGGATTCTTTTCAGTTTATGGACAGCTCTAGGAGTTTACAGAGTTCTGACACTCAAGGAGCATATTCGCAAATCGTGATCCGTTTTCGTGCTATGTATTCTTCAATATCCACCTGTATATCCGAGGCATTTTGCATTTTCGTAACTACTTTTCCTTTTACGAGGGCGGGTTTTTGGGCCGCCGCACAACCTCCAGTCTAGTCGAGGTAGTGTGGCACCCTCTTGCCTAGAGCGATAGCTGCATAGATTTGTTCACCTTTCAACGGTTGTTGTAGAGGATACTCAGGAGGCGCCGCCAGACAATGAAACATGGATCGTTGTTGGTATCTCTCCAGGTTGAGAGCAATCAACAACTTTACCCTACATGTCCGAGCCTATGCCCTCCGAAATTCTTTAGGACATTCATGCAATATTCAACAAGGACATACTTTGACAAGTATCGTAAAACGTACATTTTTTATGAATAACGGAAAAGCTCTAGTCCATAGAACAAAAAGTGCCGACGGTAAACATCAGCAAAGTTCTCGAGCCAAGCTAAAGCCGCACTTTTAGCAATTGAAACAAAAATGAATGGATCGGGCATTAATAACTTTTGCATACCTCTCAAAGTAAAATTGAATTGTCAAATAGGTCAGTCCAGGTTCTGATAAAGGTTGAAGTAAATACGAACTCTCCATTCAAACTTTTGCATAGGAGTGTTGTAGGTAAAAATAGGGAAAAATCGTATTCGCCCACAATCGTAGCTTTGATTAACGACTTTGACTTTTTACTTTCGAAAAAAAAAAAAAAAAACACAAACCCTTTTGCCTATAAATCAAACTTCTGTCCCCTGTTCACGGGCAACTTTCGAAAAAGTCAAACTTGGTACAAGTCAGTGGATTGTAGGGTAAAATGAGCTCCAAAAAAGAAGAAGACTGAAACATTGTATAATTAAAGAATCAAATCTCAACATACCCCGGTGGGCGACAAAACAAATGAACCACAAAAGGAACAGAGAACAAGAAAGGATAAGAAAGTCAGGCTGACCTCCCGCATCCACTCTCCTTCTCCTGTGTCTTTCACTCTTCTTGTATATTCATACATTTCATTATCATTCACATAACCCCCAACCCTACCACAAAATTTGCCTTAAAATTTCACTTCCATTATTAAAATGAAGAAAAACGACTCGCGGTGGACAAAAGAAAGAAGACGAACAACATCATGGTGGAGGCGAAGAAAAATTGACAAGAAAAAGAAAGTACGGAACCCTAAAAAGGACGAGAGCAGAGCTGGGACGACTTAGTGCCGGGCAAATAAGTATGTATGTATGAATTGGGAGCAATAAGATAGCGAACACATATACACACACATATGTATGTATCTATATGGAAATGGTAGAAAATAAATAAACAAACAGCTATAACAAAAGGATGGAATTTTCAGAGAACCCAGTCAAGCTATCTTAATGATTTTTCTTCTCCTTTCGCGGTACTCCATCCACACCATCATACTCCAATTTGGTCTCTCATTCCACTCATTGTTGCACTCATTCCATTGACGCATTTTATTTGCTTTTGCTTGAGTGAGTTAAAATAGATGGAAGGATATGTTGCTACTGTGTCCGTCGCCATCTTAGAAATTGTACAACATTTGCGCGAAAGGACGAAAAATTTAAATATAAAAGGATATGCTCATACCCAGTAACAGTTGCTTATAGCTCATCTATTTGCCGCTGTTGTTGTCGTCATCATCATCTTAACTCGTGATCTGGAGCGCGGATAGATGTATGTATGTATGTGTATGTGTGTGTTTTGAAAGGACTTTTCGGCGCGGGAAAAAAGGGTTAAAATGTCCACATAGCCACACATACATACACGTACATAACTGATAAATAAACAAAATGATCTGAATACTGTTAGGCTGGTACACAAAAATGCCAAAAATGCCGCAGGACTCTATGGACTATCGAAAAACGACAACGACAAGAAGGATATTAAGATAAAAGCAAAGACGACGATGATGACGCCAAGAAAAGGGTTGAGGATTGTTCCCCACCACCCCCACCCGAAAATCGACGGTATAACGAAGCCAAGCAAAAAAGGACGACATGATGGAGGTTACAATGGCTACAGAAACCCAAAAGGATGAAGAACAAAATTTCTCAAAATCTTCTTTTGGGCAGGACAACACTCCGCGCTGATCAAGCATCCCAGACCCATTCCACAATGGTTTCCGTTGCGTGTACATAAGCGCTTGTACGCAATTTCCCTCTTATTTACCCACTTTTCGTCGACGGAAAAGGGTTAAAATCCCGCGCGATGGTTGTTAGGCGGTGCGGCTAACGCATATCATCTTACATACAGTCATACGCAGAATTTTGCGCTCCTTGTACAACAACTACAGACGCATACATAACGCCTTTTGGCTGATTCGTGCGTAAGGCTGCGTACTACAGCTCTATCGAAAGGGGGTGGTGGTAATGTACAAAAATCTCTTGTCCTCCTCCCTCGATTCGATGCGAATGGGTTATGTATCGACGGTATGTACATATGTATGTACTGTATGAAGTGGTGTAGTGGTGGTTAAACCCTTTTATGCTTGCTGATGCTGCGACATTGACAGCGGGCGGCGGAATAAGTTAGGGTGGTGTCCGTATAGAACATTACACGTCCGCCATTTTTTTCTTGTTGTTCTGCGTACTTCCCAAACGAATGTAATAGAGTTTCCACATCGACGGGTAATTACACGCGATGGAGGGACGCGTTACAGTTGCCATACATACATACATACCTATATCTCATCTCCCTCTGAGTCGAGCCTGTAGCTTAATGTTTAATAAATGACATTTCCTTTGATTAAAGATATTAATGATGAAAAATGCTGTTTTATACTACATGCTCCCTGCTGCCAGGAGGATGACATGAAAAACGTGTTTTTTCTTTTTGCTGAAAAATTTGATTAAGTTTTAGCGCGAAAAGTTTGTCGCTGGAGCTGTCATGCCGTAGGGCCCAGTTGGTGGTTTTAGTGGATCTTGGGACTTATGGCTCTTCTTTTTGTTGAATTATTTAAATGTCGAGTTGTTGTCTTTTTAATTGGAATTAGGTGGATGTGAATTTCGAGAACTATGCGCAATTGGGATGAGGAAATAGCGAGTTTTGGAGAGGTTCAGTAGAGATTTTGGCGACTATTTACAAACATGGGATTGCAATATTTTCAGTTGAGTTTTGGAATATCCATTTTTCGAAGCCCAAAAATTATATATTCGATCCACTCAAAACCAATAAGGGTTGTGAACTATAGGTAGTAAAAACACCAAACCGATCCTAATGCTAATTGCTTAACGACGAGTGTAGGAGGGCACACGCAGCCAAGCAGCAAGTCTATCAAGAGCCGCTGGACAGAAGGACGAGAGCTGCTCGTGAGTATTATGAGCAGAAGAGGAGGGAGGAGCATAAGCTTCTCAAAACAAAAAAGAAGAAAGCATGAGAAGCTCGCGATCGTAGAGATGGAGAGATGCTATCGTAGGAACGACGTTCGGAGGCTTTATCAACGAATAAAACAAACATGCGAGAGATATAAGACCGGAACGGAAGCCTGTAGGGACGAAAATGGAAACCTAGTAGTGGTTTCACAGTCTGGAAAGACTAATTCTGCAGACTGTATAACAGCGATGACGAAACAGATCCCACTGTCAGGCAGAATGACCCTTTCACAGCGGACCATGATAGCAGAGAATTCCGTCTCTGACCTGGACGAAGTTAGGAATGCTTTACTAAGCTTAAGTCCAACAAAGCTGCTGGAACAGACAGACTACCTGCCGAGATCTTTAAGGCAGCTGGAGTTGTACCTGATTGGGAGTATCCACCATCTCATTTGTAAGATATGGTCAGAGGAGTGCATGCCCGATGAATGGAATCTTAGTATCGTTTGCCCGGTCCACAAGAAACGAGACCCCTTTGTCTGCGCCAATTACAGAGGTACAAGTCTCCTGAACATCGGTTGAAAAATCCTCTCTGCTGCACTGTGTGAACGCCTGAAACCGTTCGTTAATAAACGGATTGGTCCATATTAGTGTGGTTTCAGGCCCGGGAAGTCCACTATCGATTAATTTATTCACACTGCGGCAGATCCTAAAAAAAACCAACGAGTTCCAGATCGACACCCACCATCTGTCTGTCGAATTTAAGGCTGCTACGATAGTATAAAATAGAGACGAGTTATACAACGCCATTTCTAGTTTTGACATACCTGTCAAACTCGCCAGATTGTGCAGGATGACATTGGAGAACTCTCGCTGCTCCATCAGAGTCGGAAGCGACCTGACCGATACCTTTTATGTCAAAAAAGGTTTTAGACAGGGCGACACGCTATCGTGTGACTTTTTCAACATCGTCCTTGAAATTGTCGTGCAAAACTCAATGGCGCATCATCTTTTTCAAGTCCGTATAACTGCTCGCATATGCCGATGACATTGACATAATTGGACGAAATCAGGGAGATGTCATTGAGGCCTTTACGAGCATTGAGCAATGAGGGTAAGACGAAATATGTGCTCTCGTCGAAAAAGGACACGAACCACTGGCGTCTTGGCCTTTGCTTGCTTGCTTTTGTGGCGTTACAGCCCATGGAGAGCCAGAGCCAACCTTCTCTCAAATATCCATGTTGTTTGTGATTTATTTTTTACACCAGTGAAAGGGACCTACATATGTACATTTTAATGCCGATTCCGAACGGCGTGAGTCGAGAAGCCTTTTCATGGCAAGTATACTACGGGGGGTTTAGCTACTACCCCGCCGAGGAGGGACGCCGCGAAATAAACATTCGATGGCGTTGGTGTTTTTGGGATCCGAACTCGCTTATCGCGCGTCAGAGTCCAACACACTAACCACTGCTCCACGACAAACTCTATCTTGGTATTGGTAGGTATAATTTCGAGGTAGTCAAGGACTTCATCTACCTAGGCTCCGCAGTGACATGCAGCAATTACATGAGTGCCGAACGCAAAATAACTGTTGCCAACCGCTCTTTCTTTGGGATCGCGAGTTAATTGAGAGGCAAAGCCCTCTCTCGGAAAATCAAGGTGACCATATACAAGACTCTTCTCATCCCGGTCCTGCTTTATGGCGCAGAGACATGGACACTATTGAAAGCGGATGGCCTCCTCATCAAGCCCGACCTGCATAAATGGGGCCCGACCTGAATAAATGGGGAGTGGAGGGAAAGACTTAATAGTGAACTGTACGAGCTGTACGGCGACACGAACGTAGCACGGCGTCTTCGGATTCAACGCCTACGATGGCCAGGTCATGTTGAGCGTATGGAAAACACAGCTCCGGCCCGGAAGGTCTTTGAATCCAACCGCGAGGGGCGACGCGGTCAAGACCAAATTTAAGGCGGTGCAACCAAGTGGAAGAGGAGCTTAACCAACTAGGCATGCGGCACTGGAAACGTTGGCGGAAGACCGTGCCAGTTGGAGAGGTTTTTTAAAGGTTCGCCATGAACTATAGCGCCGAAAAAGAAAAAGAGGATTATGTCGGAAGTTGGCCGGCCTGACAAAATTAAGGTATATTACTCGAGGCAACTACCATCATGAAGTTGACTTATCGGGGCCAAAGCCTTGCAATATAGGCTCCAAGTTGCTGGACAACTGTCAATGAGTAGCCCTTCGCAAATGTAGACTAGTGCATCAACAGCCTTGTGGTAAGCCATTGTACGACCTAACCATACACAGCTTCTTGCCTCTTTATTCCTTTTACCTTTCTTATTTAGGTGTTGGCGGGGTATAATTCGTCAAAGGCGATTAAGTAGAGACCTTTTATTCACTTTTAATTCCTGCTTAAGACCTTCGGTAGCCATTGAAGATGTGACATAGTTATCTTGACATGGAAAAACAAGACCATGTCCGCCAACTGGTTTCCGCTGGCCTCTACGATGTTCCAACGGCGCGAGCAATTAAATAAATTATCATACAATTTAGGGATGGCGGTTTGGTTACAATTGAACAATATTTATACAACCCGATCAGAGCGGCGGTTATGCGGAGGGCTAACAATCCGTCCATGTAAAAAGGAAACTTGTTATGAATGATAATATGGCCAGGACGGATACCCAACAACGACACAGAAAGAAAAAGACCACGATTTGCGAGTATACGTATTCCTAAAATATGAGAACTCTCTACCCTCCTACAGTATAAGGCGGCAATGCCTGCAATCCGGGAGGTACGCTGGATATATAGGACAAGGAATGGAAAAGAAGAAGGAGTGCAACATTTGGTAGAGTTGCCACAAAAACTGCACTAGAAAAAGGCTAACGACTGAGATACCAGCTCTCCATGCCCCATCCACAAAAAAGGCGATCCCACCTCTTACAAAAACTACAGGGGTATGTACATATATCCTTGCTCAATGTCGCTTACAAGATCGTGTGCAGTGTATGGTGTGACCGTCTAACGCGGTTTTGGCCAGCACTAATCGGCACATACCAGTGCGGCCTCCGGCCTCTGCGGTCGAGATGAATTTGTGTGTTTTTACCACATTGACCTAGGGTTGGTCCAATAACTTTCGTCCGACCAGCATCGGGTATGATTGGCTCTCATCAGGTACGATTTAGAACCTCGCACCGGAAAGTATGTCGGTCTACTGCTACCTCCGCAATCAACCTCCCAACAGTCCAACAAGTTCCGCCTCGGAATCCGTTCAGGCAGCTACAGTCCTTGACGTGATTTATATCCCCGTCTTCTGCAATCGAGAGACAAAAGTTGACACAGTCGTTTCCTAAGTCAATGTCCCTCAAGAGCAGCTAAGTGGGCCATTCCGGTCTCCCTACTGCGGTAGAGTTTCGTAAGCTGCCCTCAGATCGGACATTTGACGATGAACAGTCTGTTCTGTTGTGTCCCATTTGTTGACAGTCGATGCAACTCACTCCGCAACCTCTAGCGCCGTCCGCTCGTTCCGTTCCGAAATCTTAAAATTCATTATATAATGGGGTTTTTGGTGTCACTGAAGTTTTTGAAGCCTCTGAACTCCGGTAATCCTTTAAGACTTTAAGCTACTTGAAGTACCTCAAGATCCTAAGACGAAGTACGAACAAATGGAAGCCAAGGTGGGGAGACAAGCTTATTGAAAATTGGATTTAGGCGGAAACGAAATACTTCTTCTTATCGGGCGCTACAGTTCGGGATGAACCTGTGCCTCAAATGCCGCTCCAACTAGCACGATCTTTTGAAAGCCTTTTCCATTTCCGCACACTTCGTCCCTCGGGGTTGGACTAAAAGACTCTCCGGGCTGGACCTGTGGACCTGGACCTGTGCGTTGAATCCATACACGCCTGACTAGACCCATGTCGTTGTACAGCCCGTAAAGCTCGTGGTTCCATCTTTTCCTCCATCCCCCATCTGCGATTATAGGAAATGACCAAGGACCTCCTCATCCGCTTTTGCGACGTTCAGCAGGATCGGGATAAAAGGGGTATAGATTCAACTTTGTCGTTCAGGAGATGGCCCTATGCTCCAAATTAAGTCATCTCCGTCTGCGCTAGCAGCTTTATTCGACTTGAGTTTCGTAATGGCGATCTTAACTTCTTCTTAACGAGATCAGGGGGACAGAATTCTCTGCGATCATCATTGTTAAGAAATGGATCATTCTGCCTGAAAGCGGTATATTGGCTTTTCCAATACTAGGTGTCCATATTCAGGACACAAGCTTCCGTCCTAGCTTTATAATCTTGGCATGCTCGATAAAACCTTCGAATGTCATGCCTGCAATAACACCTTTCCAAGTACTTAATCGTGCGCTTCTCGTGCTCTTTCTTCCTTCTCCTAAGAAGCTTATGCTCCTCCCTTCTTTTTAACTCGTATGTATAACTCACGGAGGGCGCCGTGGCTCAGTAGTTAGTGTGTTGGATTCTGCATTAAACTGTCGGTCCTTTTCATCTGTGTAAAAAATAAATCACATACAACATGGGTGATTGAACAGAAGCTTGGCTCTGGTCCTTCATGGGCTGTAGCGCCACCAAAAGAAAAGAAAATAACTCACGAGCTGGTCTCGGTAAAAGGACGAGCGGTTTCTGCCGATAGTGGCTTTCCGGCGTCATAACCTTGGATTCTTACTCTACTCCGATGCGTTCGTGATATCTATAGACCCATCCTGGCTACTGCAAGATAGTGGTCCGAGTCGATGTTAGCTCCTCGGAAAGTTCGAACATCAAGAAAAGTGGGCGGTGTCTGGCGTCGATCGCGATGTGATCAATCTGGTTAGTGATTGATTGAGCTGGCGACTGCACGGTGCCTTTGTGTATATCGAGGTGCGGGAAGCGCGTACTGGCTAGAAGAAGATTTCGCCCCGTAGCAAGATCACTCATCCTGTGTCCGTTATCGGATGTTGTGTCGTGTAACCTGTGCTTGCCGATGACTCGTTCAAAGATGCTTTCCTTACCCAGCTTAGCATTGAAGTCTCCTAGTAAAATGTTGATGTCATAGCTGGAACATTTGGCATACGTTCTGTCTAGGAGATCATACAGTTCATCTTTAGTGGAGTCATCCTTGTCCTCCGTGGAGGCGTGGATGCAGATCAGGCTGTTGTTAGAAAATGTAACCTTGGTACGGATCGTTATGAGGCGTTCGCCGAATGCCGAAAGCTTAGGACTTTTTGCCTTAGTTCACCTCGAACCACAAATCCGCAGTCGCAGTTTTTCATCCGCTTTATACCAGGTCCATTCCATCGCATTTCCTGGATGGCGGATAAGTCCGCTTTATAGCGGTCTAGGGCGTCCGCAAGTTGTTCGGTTGCACGTGGTCTGCTTAGGGACCTAACATTCAACATATATAGCCGAAGATCGTTGTCCTTTTTTCGTTGTTTTCAAGGGTCGTCAGCATTAACCCGGTCCGTTCTATCCGAGGCTTGTGGTTGCCTCTAAACAGTTGTGGGGTTTTTCGTATACTGTTTCGTATTCTGTTTTGTGGCTCAGGATACTCGCCATTCGTCCTCTTCCGTTAGTAACTTCCATGGTCAGAAAATATCCAGATGCTACCACGAGGAAGTAGGACCTACCTAACAGAGCTGTAAGGTGTTCGGCTGCAGAGGCTCTTACTCGCTATGTTTTAGCGGGCCAGCACCCGTCGACAGATGCTACTCCTACGAGGCCTTGGTTAGTCTTTTACCATCAGAAATCGCTTGATATTTTATGTTAAAATTTAAATGAATTTTTCTGCTTAAATACGTCTGAAGTTCTCGAAGCTGTCGGGTCATTACTATAATATGAACTCGTTTCATTGACCAGGGGTCTATTCACTCGAGTCTATTTTGGAGTGGATTCATTAACATAATCACACTCAGTGATGCACAAGTCCCTCATGGTCAAAATCGTTTATCCAAGCAGACGCTCCCTATCTCGCCACTTAAATTGAAAGCAATAAGTCAGTTTTCACACTGACCCTAGCTATCCCTGTCACATTTACTCCTCACCTGACTGCGCATTAAGTAAACAAAACAATCAAACATCGTTTAACAACCACAAAAAAAAAGTACAAATCCCTGACCAGCACTAACACCTCGACCAATTGAATGGAATAACACCCATTATCCGCATTATCCTTGCCCTATTACAATAACCATTTAACGATGGTCATCAGCCCTCCATTCAACAGGATCATCACACATATGATCATCACACTGCCCACTTTGATGACATTAAATCGCCTAGTCCATCATTCCCGTCTCATCTGCTCAAAAGTCAATGGAAGGAATAAAAACCCTAAATCCGATGGTCAAAAGGATAATACGCGTAACAACCCCAATAATCATCATTTTCATCTGATTTTTTCCTGCTATTTGTTATTCCGGTTTTCGCCCTTTATTTTCAGTCTCGCCCCTTCGAACGCCGAAGGACCGAGCAAAACTGACCGTAACAACCCAATGTCCGATGGTCAGTTAAAGCAATTATCGACCACTCGAGGGGTGAGAGGCGCTAGGCAGCAAATTTTCAATGAACCCCTAAAATTTAAATTATAATAAATTTTCCGGTGACTTGTTGCATCCCTATCCGCTTGACCATTGTCCATTCTTTCATTTTTCTGCTGCTCTTTTATGTCCCTTTTCCAATTGGCTATCATTATCGTAACAAGCATTTGTAGCGGCTATTAAAGGGAAAAAAAAATCATCGGATTGTCCAAAGGACTCAGGACTTAAGTGTGTCAGTTGAAAGGGGATCTTTAGCAAAGTTGTGACTACAAATCGCTGATGAGTGATTTTTTTTAGACAAGCTAAAGACGATGACAGGACGAAGAAAAAGCTGGTACGTCAGTGAAGATGATATCCTGCTGTGTGATGAGTTCTCCTTTTTTTTTTTTTTGTTCAGGAATTATGACAAGGACGAATGAGCTGTGCAGTGTTTTTTTTTTTTGGGTATATTTTCCTTTTTCTGAGCTTTAATTGCGAGTTGGATTATCCTGTTTTTGTGCTTAAAATAAATTTAGCTTCATTGTGGTTAATTCCGTTTCGTTCTCTTCCGCAGGACTTAATTTATTTCGCGTGTAATTTACATTTTTCCATTTGAAAGGATTCGCTTCCATCCATTTGTCCGGAGGAAATTCTTTCATACCCCTCCTGGCACAGTCATCATTATTTCCGTGACGTCGCGCTTTATAAAAAAGGATATACCACTCCCCACCTTAAACAAGATGTTAAAATAAAAAATCGCTACCGCATCCTTAATTTGCTGTTTTCCTTTTAATTGCAAGATACGTGAGTGTTCTGATTCCGACTTTAATTCCTTAATTTAGTTTTTTTTTTTATTCTTTTCAGTTGTCTCTACCGCAAGGATACGAGTGAAAATCCCATTTCCTTATCATCCTCATCGTCGGTTGGTAAATTAATTTTTGGAAAATATGCTGACTTCAATATTTTGCGGTATAATATCCGTTTACTAGGATAACACATTGCATCCTTGTACTATCGTATACACCATCTTCGTCGTCAGAGCGTCTCACATTGCCAAATGATAAATGCAAAGCCATTTGTTTATTCCTTGACTAAAACCAAAGATTCATTATCCTTTCTCCATGGCATGGAGAAAATGGAGTATATTGAAAATATCTTCCATAGCAATGGTTTGTCTCGAGATTTGGCTTGGCACGAAACCTCAAGAGGGTTAGAGATAGTAAGATGACGACGCCAACAAGAACAGGACACTACAGGACTCTATGAACACAATACGAAATTTATTCATCTTGACCACCTTTTGACGCAAGAAAACACATTAATCCTGACATTTCAATGAAGTAGTGAAATTCAAAAAAGGAAGAGATTGCATTCCAACTGTGTATGGATGTGCGTAGGAAAAAGGATACTCTATTCTTTACTCGAAATGCATTGAATGGAAAAGACAAATACTCAGCAGAAAACACCGAGATAACGAAAGTGGTCAGTTGGAGAATTTTACTGCCGGACGATGTGGTCCTGTGCAAGGATAAATAATAAATTGAAATATTTTCTAGTAAGTGAACGTCGATATGGTCAGGTGTGGGTGCGTCTGATGAGAAGGGTCTTGTCGGTAAAGAAAATAAACCGAACTGAGGAATGTGTCTTTGGAAATCGGAAGATATGTTGCCCTTCTGCCACTTTTAAGACTTATCGATGATAGGTAGGTGGGAGTCAGTGGGATGGCTGTTTGACTAGAAAGAATGAAAGTGATATGGGCCCCAGGGGTACGGATATGTCGTTTCTATTATTCAGTAATCCGATTGGTGCGTTTGTGTGGCTCTGGTTCCGTTGAAAGCTATTCACTGAGATCTAAATTGACATTTTGAATCCTTGCAGTACTAAATGCAGTTTATTCGTGAAATCATTTAGTGCAAGAATGGGCGCATTGCCAGAGCGCCGTCAGAGACGCTGCCTCAGAGCTGCTGCGTTTCAAACCGCCACCCCCTAGAAGCCCCTGGTTCGATGAACAATGCGAATAAGCCCATGCACCAAAACAAGAGGCATATAAAGCCACGCTGCAACGACGGACGAGAGCTGCTCGCGAAGTCTATGAGCAGAAGAGAAGAGAGAAACACACGCTTCTCAGAAGAAGGAAGAGAGAACACGGAAAGCGTGAGATCGAGGAGATGAAGGGACGCTTCCGCAGGAATAACGCCCGGAAGTTTTACAATAAGGTAAAACGAACATGCCATGGCTACAAAGCCAGAGCGGCGGCCTGCAGGGATGGAAATGGAGAACTGGCAGTAGAATCATAGTCGATGCTGAGGATTTGGAAAGACCACTTCTGCAGACTGTATAACGGCGATGACAGACAAGATACCGCTGTCAGGCAGAACGATCCGTTCCTAATGAACGACGATGTAAGAGTATTCCGTCCACCCGACCTGGATGAAGTCAAAATAGCGATATCAAGACTTAAGTCTAATAAAGCCTCGGGCGCAGACGGCCTGTCTATAGGGGAATAAGTCTCCTTAACATCGCACATAAGATCTTCTCTGCCGATTGTGGATAACCAGATCGGCTCTTATCAGTGTGGTTTCAGGCCAGGTAATCCAAAATAGACCAAATATTTACGCTACGGCAGATCTTGGAGAAGACCCAAGAATACCAAATCGACACTTACCACCTCTTCGTCGATTTCAAGGCTGCATATGACAACGTGTATAGAGATGAGCTACACAAAGCCATGTCTAGTTTTAACATCCATGCCGAACTCGTCCGACTGTGCAGGATGATAATGCAGAATTCTCGCTGCTCCATTAAGGTCGGTAATGAGCAAACCGAGACCTGTGATGTTAAAAAAGGATTAAGGCAAGGTGACGCGCTGTCATGCAACTTTTTCAACATCGCGTTTGAAAAGATCGTGCAAGGGTCGCTGGCTGGCAATTGCCGACGACATTGACGTGATTGGACGGACACAGCGAGACTTCAATGAGGCCTTTGTAAGCATTGAGGTAGAAGCCGCTAAGATGGGTCTCAAGGTTAATGAGGGTAAAACCAAATATCTGCTTTCATCTAAAAGAGACGGACAACACCGACGTATTGGCAAGAACGTCACCATGGGCGGATATAACTTTGAAGTGGTCAAGGATTTCGTCTACCTTGGCTCACTGATGACCAGCGATAACAACGCCAGCGTTGAGATAAAACGCAGAATCACTCTTGCCAACCGCTGTTTCTTCGGGCTCAAGAGGCAATTGAGAAGTAGAGCTCTCTCTCGGAAAACCAAGGAGACACTATATAAGGCCTTGATGATTCCAGTCCTCTTGTACGGCACAGAGGCTTGGACCCTAGAGAGGAAAATTCTGCGCTCTATCTACGGTCCCGTTTGTTCAAACCGTGTATGGAGTCCACCCCGGAATAAAGGCGCGGCAGAGGACGGCCGCATCAACGGTGGCGCACGCAGGTGGAAGGGGACCTTAACCTCCTGGGCGTGCGGCGTTGGAAACAGCTGGCCAGAGACCGTGCCAGCTGGTGACGCTTGTTGGTTGAGGCCCAGGTTCAACACAGATTCTAGCGCCACCTAAGAAGAAGAAGAACCCTAGAAAGTAAATGGCAAGCATTGGTTTATCAGCTCAATTAAAAACTTAATAAACTTTTTTAGTTTTTCTGTTCTTATTTTGACAATCAAAAACCAAACGCTTAAAAAACGCGATAATTGTAAAAAAAACTTCTAAGCTCAACCGTTTTTTTTTAAATAGTGAAACAGCGAAATGCATCGTTGCCAAGTTTCTCGGGAAAATAATTATAATTTACTCGCCAGAGGAGAGCAGCTGAAATAATTACCAAAGATACAACACAACCGAAGGCGTCCGTCTGGTCTGTGTTAAGGCAAACGAACCTCACATATTGCCATCCAGGGGATATACGCATCCTCATACACACACAGAGTCCTTTTTTTTCCAATTTCTTTTCGTTTTTGTGTTTTTTATTTTTATTTTCTTTTTGACTCTCAAACTTTTAATCACCCTTGTATGCCACCGTTGTACCTAGCCAGCCAAGACGTTTTCTTAAGACAGCTCCGAATGTAAAAAGAAAAAACTATACACGCACATGCCCGTATATCGTCGACAGTGTGTAACACTAGGAGGGTGAATTCTTAAAATTGCTCAACGAAAAAGATTATGTTAAATACGTACATATCCTCCCGAGAAGTCCTTCGTCTTTTGCCTTACTCTTATTCTTAATTTTCATCCTTGATAATGAGTAAACTCTGCATGGACACGGAGGCAGGGAATAGCGATATGGTATAGAGGAGAGGAAAACTGACAGACGCCCTCGTTGGTAAATAACCGGCCCTAATGGGGGAGCTTTAGTAGATGCGTGTTGGGGGCAGGGATATGACATCCTTTAATATAAGTTTTACTTTTCTCCTTCGTCTTTTCGTTTTTTCGGTTTTTTATGCGTACACGAGTGAGTAGGTATGGATGTTTATCTTGTATGTGCACATTTGTTAGGCGTCACATTGGTCCCCACGCTCTATGTGACGTCCGATAAGTCTCATTATTTTGCGTGGCTGTTTTCTTACATTTTTTTGTGTGCGTTATCCTTCAGTTTCTCCCCATTAGCCATGGTTGAGTTTGAAGAAAGGTCGTTCTTAGGACAATGAGGGTATTTAAAAAGGATATCGTGAGGGTATTCACGTTTTTCTGTTTTTTTTTTCATTCAAACTCGGTTCGTAATATCCTTTTTTCTGTTCGTCGCATTGTTCTCGCAATGAATACACGCAGGATGAGGTGAAACTTTAAGGATGCAAAACACATTTTATAAATTAAAAATTACGCAAGTGTGTTCATGTCATGTGTAGACTGAATGGACGTAGACGAAAGTTGATGAGGACGTAACAGACAGGACCAAATAACTTTTCAAAAGCAATATGTTTTTCTATGCCCATATCCTGAGTAGAAAGAGAGGAATGCTCGGTAAGGACTCGATAAATGGAGTGAATTTTTTATGACTGATTTACACGCACAGTATTAATTGTAAAATAAAAATGCTTGTTTCCTCTCCCACAGGCAGTATATGGACATCATTGTCTACATCTGGATCCTTAGACAACGAATAATTTCTCAAAAATGCATACCCTCTATCGCGTATTCAAATTGAACAGAATACAAATCCTGGGCGCGTCAGAAGATCCGCGACTGTATCCCAATTCTCTGTATCCTGTCACTCGTAAACACCCATTCAGGCATCGCATTTCGACATATCCTCATTTATCAAATGCAGATAAACACAAAATCCGCATTCATTAAACACAATTTTTTTCCTCTCCCGTTTCAGTCCCTCTCTTTTTAGGTTTTTGGTTTTTTTTTTTTTTTTCATTTATTTTCCAGCTGCTTCTGCATGAGTCGAAAAAACCCCCCAGTTTACACGTGTAAATCACGCATAAGCTCGCGTTTTAATATATGTATGATACCATACAACAAAACGCACACACTCATATGTCAATGATAGAGAAACTCAAAAGTATCTAGTACCACGGAAAACAACGCAGAAAAAAAAAACTCCTCCGAGTGGAAACAATACCAACGAGGGATAGGACGAAAAAAATGAAACTCACTAAAAAAAAGTAAAACGAATTAAACTTCTCTGCATGTGAGTGTGAGAGGGTCCTTGGGTCTATGTGTGGTGCAGAGTTTTTTTTTTTTTTTCGGCATTCCGTACGCAAGGATACGCACTTATATTCCCCCTTGTCGGCGTACATCCACATAATTATGCAAATTAGTTTGAATTTTTATCGAGAGGACGTTAGATCGTAAGCGAGTCCTTGCCTAGGTCTTTATCCTTAGTATGTGAGTATTTCTCTTTTTTTCATGTTTTGTTTTTCTCCTTTCTATGCGATGGTGATGGGTTGTGTTGTGCTAAACGTGTGGTATGAATAGGAAGAAGGAACGTTTAAGAGCGGTAGGTTTGCGAGTATGTGGAAAAGTTGCAATTCAGTAGCTCGGGGTGGCGATGGGCAGAAGGTGATAGGCAATAGTACGCGATTGGTTTTGCGTAAAACAAAATGAAGTTGGTCTTTTACGAACCAACATGCACTTTCTTCCTTAATATCTATTTATATGTACGTACAGATTTTGTACTCTACCGGAATGCAAATGTCTGGCAAGATCTCGAAGTTTTACTATTGACCATCACTTTTCTAAAAGACAAAACAATAGTGAAAATCCGTGTTTGGTAAGGACAGAGGAATAGCCATACTATCATTTTTGGAAGTTAGCTTACATGTACATATGTACATGGTAAAAGATGGGTGGTAAAAGGCGGTGCTTGTCCGCCAAGAAAAAGCGAATAAGAGCCTCTGCAGCCGAATACCTTGCAACCCCAAGCCTCGGATAAAACGGGCCGGATTAATGTTGACGACCCTTGCAAAGGAAGAAAAATAGACAATGATCTTCGGCTCTTTACGTAGAATGTTAGGTCTCCAAACAGACCTCGTGCAGTCGGACATCTTGCGGACACCCTGGACCGCTATAAAGCGGACTTAACCGCCATCCAGGAAATACGACGGATGGGACCTGGTATAAAGCGGATGGAAAACTGCGACACCTACTACAGCGACTGCTATAGGGGGAGAGGACAACGATTGTTCGCATGCGGATTCGTTGTTCAAAGTAGACTAAGGTAAAAGGTCCTAAGTCTTCAGCATGTGCGCGAACGCCTTATAACGATCCGTATCAAGACTACATTTTCTAATATCAGCCTGATCTGCGTCGACGGAGGACAAGGATGACTCCACCAAAGATGAATTCTACGATCTCCTAGACAGAACGTATGCACAATGTTCCAGGTATGACATTAACATTTTTTTGGGTAAGGAAAGCATCCTTGAACGAGTCATGGGCAAACACAGCCTACACGACACATCCGATAACGGACACAGTCTGATTGATCTTGCTACGGAAAGAAATCTCCTTCTAGCCGGTACGCGTTTCGCGCACCGCGATGTACACAAAGGCACCTGGCGGTCGCCAGATCAATCAATTATTAAGCCGATTGATCGCATCGCGATCGAAGTCAGACACTCCTCCACTATTCTTGATGTTCGAACTTTCCAACGAGCCAACATCGACTAGGAACATTATCTTGTAGTAGCCAAGATGCGTCTACGGATATCACGAACGTTGCGGAGTAGAGTAAGAATATAAAGTTCTGACGTCGGAAAGCTACTATCGCCAGAAACCGCTAGTGCTTCTACCGATCGCGTCTCCCTTAAGCTCTCCAATACACCTCAATAGAACAGCAGTGGAACCTTTGCAAACAAGCCCTGAAAAGCACTTCATCTGAAGTTTTGGGTCTGAAGGCTCTACCACGAAGAAACAGCTGGTTCGATGACGAGTGCAGGAGGATTCACACAGGGAAGCAGGATGCATATAAAGCCTCGTTGCATAGAAGAACCAGAGCAGCTCGTGAGCTCTACGAGTTAATAGGAAGGGAGGAGCATAAGTTTCTAGGAGAAAGAAGAGAGAGCATGAAGAGCGCGCGATTAAGGACTTGGAGAGTCGTTACTGCTGACATGACGTTCAAAAGTTTTATTTATCCACAGATAAAGCCAACATGCCAAGGTTAAAAAGCCAGAACGGAAGCCTGTAGGGATGAGAACGGACACCTAGTAGTAGAATCACTGTTGAGGCTTAGAATATGGAAAAACCACTTCTGCAGACTGTATAACGGCGATGTTAGTCAATGTACCGCTGTAAGACAGACTGACCCATTTTTTAACAACGAAGATCGCAGAGAATTCCGTCCCCCTGACCTCGACGAAGTTAGGATCGCCATATCGAAACTCAAGTCGAATAATGCTGCTGGTACAGATGGACTGTTTGTTGAGCTCTTCAAAGCAGCTAGAGATGACCTGCTTATGGTTAGAGGAAAGCATGCCTGAGGATTGGAGCCTCAGCATCGTTTGCCCGATCCGCAAAAAAGGAAACCCCATTGGTTGCGCCAACTATCTTCTCTGCCATTTTGTGTAAACGCCTGATGTCTATGGTAAATAAGCTGATAGGTCCTTAACAGCGTGGCTTCAGGCCAGGGAAGTCCACCATTGACCACACCCACTACGGCAGATCCTGCAAAAAATCATTTCAAGTCGACACTCACCGCCTATTTGTCGACTTTAAAGCCGCATACGACAGCGTAATTACCTGCAAACTCGTCAGACTATGCAGGATAACTTTAGAGAGTGCTCGTTGCTCCATCCGAATCGGTGAACACCTTGATGTCTTCAACATCGTTTTAGAAATTATTGTGCAAAGATCGCTGGCCAACACAAGAGGCACAATGGGTTTCAAGTCCTTACAACTCCTCGCATACGCGGATGACATTGACATACTGGTCAATGAGGTGACCATCTGCTTGGTACCAGGGCATGTCAATATTCAGGGAAATGGGAAGGCGGACGAATTAGCTAGACTGGGATTAGGCGCAGATACTACGCAGATTAAAGCTGAGGGTAGAACTCCACTCAGCACACTATTCCGAGAAATAGGGGTGGGACTACTAAAAAGAGCCAACGAGGATGGTATCAATTAGACACATGCCACGGCAAGCTTAACATGGCCTGTCTATGACAAGAAAAGGACAGAAGTCTGCTAAGTCTTAGTAGAGGGCCAGACTAGGCCAGCCCTACAACGATTTTTGCGGAAGCTGTAGGGACGAAGAGGAGATAGAACCCATTCGTCACCTACTGGGCAAATGCGCGGCACTGGCCCGGAAAAGATATATGTACATTCCGCGGAAGTTACTTCTTTAAGCTGAACAAACTGCTAAGATTCTTAACTACATCTAAGTGGTTCAGCTCAGCGGGCAACTAATAGGTTCCCCTAGGGCTAGACTTTTAAACTGGGCACAATAGACTCCTCGTACATATATAAGTGAGCCTTGACCTCATGTCAATAGGGCACCCAACTAACCTAACCCAACCCTGACATAATCGGAACACAGCGAGATGTCAGTGAGGTGTTTACCAGTATTGTGGCGGAGGCGGCGAAAATTGGTTTGGCAGTAAATGAGGGCAAAACTAAATACAAGCTGCCATCAAAAGAGGACGCTCACCACCGACGTCTTGGTCAGAATGTTTGTATTGGCAGATATAAGCTTAAGATAGTTAAGGAGTTCATCTAATTTGGCTCCGCAACGACCTGGAACAACGACATCAGTTCAGAAATCAAACACAGAATCACTCTTGCCAATCCCTTTTTCTAGAGCTCTCTCCCGAACGACAAAGTCGCCTCTATAAGAGACCCTTATCATCCCAGTCTTGCTATATGGCGTAGAAGCATGGATACTATCAAAAGCAGATGAGGAGGTCCTAAACGCTCAACCATGAGTTTTATGGACTGTACAACGATATGAGTCTAGTCAGGCGTCTACGGATTCAACGCCTAAGATAGCTAGGCCATGTAGAGCGAATGGACGCCACTGCTCCAGCCCGGAGAGTCTTTGTGTCCAACCCCGAGGGGCAAAGAAACAGAGAACGGCCGCACTTAAGATGGCGCACACAGCTGGAAGGGGACCTCATCCAACTGGGTGTGCGACAATGGAAAAGGCTAGCAAAAGATCGTGCTAGTTCGAGGGGCATGTTGGTAGAGGTCCACCCCGAACTGTAGCACCCATTAAGAAGAAAAAGAAGAAGATTAACTCAAGGATGGGGGATGAAGAGTGCGGTTTATGTTACAGTAGAAGTACAATCGATCAGCTTTTCACTCTAAGAATGGTACTCGAGATGGCTTGGGAGTACACCAAATCGATCTACAGTTGTTTTGTAGATTTGTAAAGGACGTATAGCCGAGTTCCTTGAGGTGAACTTTGCAGGAGTAGAAGATTGATGGTCCTCTGGTGGGGCCATTCAGTCTCTATACACAAACTGAAGCAGCTGTGTTCGGGTTGACGGTAGTAAATCAACACCTCTCACCGTGGGAATTGGACTTCGCCAAGGGTGCGTCTTGTCACCTCTCCTTTTTATTATATATGGACCTGATGTTGCCTGGCTGTCGAGAGCGAGGAATATTTCACATTGGGAGAGCTGAGGGTGAGGCATCTTCTTTTGCAGATGACTTAGTTGTCCTCACATCCTCCCAGACGGAACTCTAGCGCGCTAAGTAGCCTTGTGGCCCTATGTGCTGATGCTGGGATGAGGGTTAATGTGGACGAATGCGAGGTTATGGTTATTTTCAGAACTCCTTTCCAATGCACTCTATATACACAGTATATATTAGTGGAGTCCCATTGATGCAGGTGGAGAAGTTTAAGTATCTCGGGGTCTTCTCCAGTATTGATGGGAGTAGTAATACTGAGCTTTCCTGCAGGATTGGCTAAGCTGGGTCAATTTTGAAACAGCTTGGAAGACCTGTAATCAGGAAGACCGAGTTTGGTGTCAAAGTCGAAGTATTTATTCCAACTCTCACATATTGTAATGAGATTTGGATATAGACCGAAAGATCGCGAATTCAAGCTGCCAAAATAAGATTCCTTCGTGCTGTTGTGGGAGTTACTCAATGGGATAGGGTGAGAAACATAGCAGGGCGCGGGGAGCTCAATGTTGAGCAGCTGCTTCTCCGAACGGAAAGGGCTATGCTTCGATGGATAGGTCACGTGAGACGAATGTCGCCATTATCACGACTTCCGAAGCGTGCCGCTTAGCAGACCCAGGAAGAGGTGGTTGGACCAAGTTAAAAAACTCGCTTTGTTGCATTTGGGCATAGCTCCTGATGAGTTAGATTCGATGGCGGGCGGAGGATCGAGTGTATGTACATATGTAACTTATGAAAAAATAGTCCTTTTGTACGGAAGGGAGTATTATTCCACGCTGCTTGCTGAATAGCGTCAATAAATCGGTCGACTACAAATTCTAATTCGTACGGCGTCCTAAGTGGAACCTTTAGGCGAATACCTTCTTGAATTTCAGTCCTAAAATCTTCCCAGCTTGCCCTTCTATTCGTTAGCCTGGCTGGTGCAGGCCTTATACGAAAAATTAAGTTTGCAAGTCCCAGATTTCGATCTCTGGTTTACCTAGGTCTGTGATCCAAGTAGTTGTTTCGGTGGCTTTTTTTTTAAACCACATTTTATATAAAATTTTCCGAGACATCTGTCAATAGCATATACGAAACCACACAGCCAGATGGAGCTCAATTTTTCTAATCTCCTTCCAGAATAGAATACCACACTACGTCATCCCCAATCCACGTTAAGCATCCTTTTCACTGCTCACTTTGCGTGTCGTATGCCCATATCACTAGAAAACTCCAAATAAAAAGAAGAGAATTTCAATCCTTGGATTTTATACTGCCTGTTCGAGTGCACTTCACCAGAAAAAATATCATTAAACTTAAGCAATCCTTCATGTTTCCCCATTACAAGGATATTTTGCAATTGGCAATCGTCCTAGGTTCGCTTTACAACTGCCGGTTAAAAAAAAAACAAGAAAATAGACAACCAAAAATACGATAAGGAATTGCTTAATGCATGAGTGTTTGATTTAGTAGGTATCCTTGAGACCTTTCTGTTTTTTTTTTTTTTTTTTGTTGGAGAAAATTAAAAACATAATCCTTTTTCGCTGGCTTCGAGTGGCGGGCAGGATAAGAAGCAGGAACCGAAAATGCAAGGAATTAAATGGATTACCCTCCACATGTTCGCCATGAAGGACGGTTTGTTTTTCTTTAGCTTTCAATAGGAAAGTTGAAGAATCTCGTCCTTAATGTGGAGTAAATGAATTATAGGATCCTTTCGTGCTCGTTGAATTGTGTGGGCTTGAAGTCATACATTTCCGGTGAAAGGTGAAAATCTGTCGGTTGGAAAAAGGATATTTGGGTACATTGAGTGTGATTTATGTCTTCAGGATGAAAAGGACGAAGGAGACTGGACGGCTTGAGAAAAAGGTTCACAAGAAAAAATCCAATCGGTGGCTGCGATTCTTAATACGTCAACACAATGGACAAGTGGCTCTACCTCGTCCTGCATTTCATTAATGTGCAGTCCGCCAGAGGCTTTGGCAAAGAAACGAATCCTTATTTTCCTATTTTCACAGAAAGCCTTGAGTGTTGTATCCTTTGTTACAGACTCCACTTGTTTTAAACTTGGTAAACAAACAACCAGACCCCCTGCTCAAGGATCTGCTACTACTGCATCTCGAAATGCAGCCACGAAACATCCAGAACGAAGAATTGCAAATAAGGACATAATCCCCCCCTCGCATACACACTGCGAAATCATACAATCGTCGTGTGTTAATTAAGCAACCATCATCTCCATCAGATCGGACGGACGTTCGCCGTCCTGCCCTTTGTTATACTCTAAACCATAAAAGTATCATCGTGCAAAATAAAATAAGGATGCTCTTTTCGGCTGTGATCCTTTTTGTTTTTCTGCTGTTCAACACAGATTTTTTCGTCATTTTTTACTGCAGCTAAATGCCACCCCAATTTTGTTCTTGTATGCTTTACACATTTGCCATAACACTATAGTCGGCTGCGTCCTGTTCAGGTGCATTTCCACCTTAGGACACACGAAAAACACAGGACGAAACTCGAACAAAGCGAATTTGGTTTTCGGTTTCTTTTTCTTTTCCTTTTCTACTCGCTTTGTCAGCGTTCAGAAAAAAAAAAATCAAAAACGATATACACGTTATGTGTAGACTTTACCTCACCCCCCAGACCAGGGGTACCCTTTTGATTTCTTTCCGTTTGAAGAGAAGGATAATTCCAGATCTTTGTAGGAAAATAAAAAACAAAAACACATCAATCTGCATGCTCCAGGTTCGAGGACATAAAGATGAGGATTCCATTGCAATCCAGACTTCACTTTTGCTTTGTGTCCTTTTTACTGCATAGTACGTCCTCATATTACCGGGCCCACTCGCCAGGGAAGGGTTATGAATCCGATTCAGGAACGCATATTGCCGAAATTTGTTTCTGTTCCTTTATTTCGGCAGCTTACCATGAATTCCTTTTGACTCACCTGCGGGCTGGGAGCAGGGGTGACTCGTAGACTGCATGCCTATCTGATGGCTCCTGCTGCCTCTAGGGTCTCTTGACGAATTTTGTTTCTCTTTTGGACGTGCATATGCCTTTGGGGGCAGGGTAGTCGCGTATGCTGACAATTAATTACCCGAAAAACAGACACTTGACAGCGCATTCATTCACGGGGCAATTTAGCTCACGTACATATGTGGCGGACTGGGATTTTGTGGAGTGATGGGGGTAGAAGCTGCATTGCGGACGCGAGTGGATATTGAATGGCTGAAAAGGTGGAAAAATGGATATGACGTATGGGATTCGTTTTCAGCACGAGTGAGTTTCAAGTCGAGTGAAGAAAGGACTTTTGTGTTCTTTCTGCAACTTGGCCATGCGTGTCATGAAAAGAAATCGATAGATCCTATTAAAGACCACAAGGATGATGAAACAACAAAATTGAACGCGGCCGACAAAGCGACGAAGTAGGCAAAGATACCGTCCTTTGACAGAGAGGCTCTGAGGCATGAGACTACATATGTACATATACATATGTACTCACTTACTTACTTGTGAGGCCGGTAATCCATGGAGGATCTGAGCCTGAACTGTAGCTGCCTTCCATCCTTGATGGTCCCGGGCACGCTGCTTCCACTTATCAAGATCAAGTTGTCTTGCATCCGCGAATACTTGGTCTTTATACCGGAGGTTCGGTCTTCCTCTTCTTCTCGAACCAGGAGGCTCGGAGTCCTGCTTCCGTCCTGCTTATCGTCCAGCTTTCGGCTCCGTAAAGCAAGACTGCCAGTATAAGTGTTTTGTAAAGAATGACTTTTGTTCTTCGGGTGAGGAGCTTCAACCCAAGTTGCTTGGACAAATCGAAATAACAGCGGTTGCCAAGGGCGATTCTATGCCGGATCTCCACTGTAGTGTCGTTTGTGGAGTTTACGTTTGCCCCGAGGCAGACAAACTCCTTAACCACCTCGAAATTATAGCTGTAAACCGTTATATTTTGCCCAAGGCGGTGAGCGACGGATAGGTTTTTCGTTGAGAGCATGTACTTTATCTTAACCTCGTTGACTTTAAGACCAGCTCGTTTGGCCTGTTCTTTAATCGCCGTGAAAGCTTCTATAACGTCATGCCGAGACCGCGCCAAGACTTGTAGACGATATTGCCTTCCCTGTTGGCGCCTGCCCGTCGCATTATCTGCTCCAGCACCAAATTGAAAAAGTCACACGACAGCGCATCTCCATGCTGAAATCCGGTGCATGTTTCAAAGGGTTCAGAGATCCTAGTACCGAACTGCACGGTGCATCGCGTATTTTTTAGCGTGCCGCGACACAGCCGGATCAGCTTTCCTGGGATCCCGAAATCGGCCATCGCATCAAAAAATTCCTTGCGATGAATGCTGTCGTATGGGGCTTTGAAATCGCTAAAGAGATGGTGTGTATCGATTTGAAACTCGTTGGTCTTTTCCAGGATATGTCGAAGTGTGAATATTTGGTCTATAGTCGATTTGCCCGGCCGGATGACGCACTGGTAGCTGCCGATTAGTACGGCGCAAAAGGGCTTTAGACGTTCACACAGTACGCTGGACAGAATCTTGTATGCGACAATGAGCAGGGATATATGTACCTCTATAGCTCTTGTAGGAGGTAGGATCGCCTTTTTTGTGGATGGGGCAAATAGAGCTGATATTCCAGTCGTCGGGCATGCTTTCATCTTTCCAAATTCCACAAATGATCTGGTGCATGTTCCCTACCAGAATATCGCAGCCAGCCTTGAATTGCTGAGCCTACAGCCTTGTTCTTGTTCAGCTTTTGAATAGGTGTGCCGACTTCTTTGATGCTGGGTGGGAGGATTACTTTATCGGCTGGAGTTGGGATTCCCTCAGTCCCTATCATTCTCTTGTTCCCAGTGAGTCGGTGACAAGATTGCTTTCGCAATTTCCAAGAGCCTGGGTACCTTTCTTAAAGCCTTCTTCAAAGCTTTTAGCTTTCTTATAAAAGGCCCGTACTTTACGTTAGTCCCTAGACACCTCGATATTCTTGAGCTGGAAGGCTGCGAATATTCTTTTCTTTAGTCGCAGCAGATTTTTCTCCCCCACGCATCCTCGGTTGCTGCCTTTTTCTGCTCACATTCGGCATCATACCACGGTTTTCCTATCGGGGGTGGTAGGTAATCTAAGGTGTTCTCGGCTACTTCCTGAATCGCTGTACGGCAATGCAGCCACATACTGTTGACATTTGTGCTCGACGTAGGTATACCGGAGAGCCTTTCGGTTAGTTGCTCCCTGTATACTCTGGTACCCTCCGGTGCGATCAGGCGTCCGAAGTCGAACCTGCTCATGGTGGGCTGGTGCAGATCTCTGCCATTGGACAGTCGAGCTCTGAGGAAATGGTCAGAGTCGACGTTTGCCCCCTGAATGTGCACGTCCAGGATGTTAGACGAGTGTCTTGCGTCAATGAGCACAGGGTCGGTTTGGTTGGCGGTTCGACCATCCGGAGATCGCCAGGTTGCTGTGTGGATTCGTTTGCGGGGAAATCTTGTGCTACTTATCACCACATTACGAGCTGTAGCAAAGTCCGTGAGTCTGAAGGTGTTATCTGTTGTTGAATCGTGGAGACTGTGCTTTCCGACCACTCCGCCAAAGGTGTTTTTTAACATGTGGATTTTAACATCGTACTCCGGACAAGCTCCATAGGAGTTGTCCAAGAGATCATAGAAGGCCTCTTTGATGGGGTGTATTCAGCCTCTTCGGTAGGGGCGTGTGCACATATGAGGCTGATGTCGTAAAATCTGCCTTTGATGCGGATCACAGCCAGGCGACCACTTATAGGATTAAAGTCGATGACCTTTGACCTTAACCGCTTTCCCATGACAAATCCGCATCCTAGTAAGTGCAATCTTGTGTGATAGCTGTAAGAAATGTGGCAATTTTTCTTCCTCATCATAGCGTTTCCTATCCAGCGTACTTCCTGGATCGCAGCAATATCCGCCTTTTACTGCATGTGGGTTCTTTCCAGTTTATGAGTAGCTCCAGAAGTGTACAGGAGTATTCCAGACATTCCAGGAGTATACTCGTAAATCGGATTCCTTTTTCGAACGGACGGATCCGTTCATCCAAGGTATTTTCTTCTTCCGTAACTTGTTGCTGATCCGGCGCACAATCGCCAGTTTGGTCAGGGTATAGTAACGCCCTCTTGCCTTAGGCGATCGTTGCATACATTTGTTCCCCTCCCAACTGTTGTTGTAGAGGCTATCCAATGATTTTGTGGGAGTCAGTTCTTTTTAGGGAGATTATTCTCCTAGTCCGTTGACTATCGAGCCGAAGCCGGATCTGCCTGGTAATGAGGCAAGTATGCCCCTGGGCGCATCTCACGTTCGTCTCAGCCCTGCCGAGATTTATGAGTTTGAGCGTAATAGTTGCAAGAGGTATTCCCTCGAATGACATGACTGCTTGTTGCGTCGTTCCTTGTCTGGCGAATGTGTCGGCCCTTTCGTTGCCTAAGATATAGGTGTATCCTGGTACCCATAGGAGTTGTATGTTCAACTGTTCAGCCATATCGTTAAGAAAAAGGCGGCAGTCGAGGCTTGTTTTTGGGGTGTATACATAGGACTCCAGCGATTTCAAGGCTGCTTTACTATCTGTGAGAATTCTGACATCCGTTGTAGATACTACATTCCACTTAAGCCAAGACAGAGCCTCCCTTATTTCTAACAACTCGGCCTGAAAGACGCTGCAATAATTTGGTAGTTTAAGAACCTGGCTCAGGTTTAGTTGTTTGCAGAATACTCCACTACCCACCCCGTCTTTGGTTTTGGAACCGTCAGTGTAGAAATCCACGCAGCTCCTGCGAGGTTGCGTTTGGCGGGTCCAGTTCAGCTATGAAGGTGTACACTATTTTGGCCCAAAATTGATCGCTGTCGGAAGGCGTCAAGAAAAGCGGTGGGGCGTATTTTTCATGTGCCTGCCGGTCAGGGCAGTTTACATGGAGGACAGACATTAAGGACAGACTCGTGCATCTTATGCATCAGAAATTTCATGGTAAGACAGGGACAATGGTATAAAAGAAGTTCACCACTTCAGAAACCAAATGGTTTTTCAATCCAACAATCGGCTCCTCATGTGGGAGGGGCTTGGGAAAGATTGGTTAGGTCGGTGAAAAACGTTTTAAAAGAAATAACACGAAGCCAACGGTTGACGGGTGAGTCTTTGCAATCGATGCTGATAGAAGCCGAAGTTATTATCAACTCAAGGCCACTTACAGCGAAGCAATGATACCAAACCATTTCTAGTTAGGATCATGAAACGGAAATAAATCCCCAGGAGAATTCGACAACAAATACCTGATCTTACGTAAGGAACGGAGGAAATGCCAGCATCAGAGAAACATATTCTGGAAGCGATGGGTACGTGAGTACTTGCCAACCCTGACGAGAAGGACGGACTGGTTCCAAAAGGTTAAATACATCGACGTGGCAGATCTCTTCATAATTGTAGATGAGAACTTGCCATGAGGATCCCGGTCGAAAGGTATAGTAATCGCAGTCCACATAGCCCAGGATGGGCATGTCAGAAGAGCTATAGTGAGGACGGCGTCTGTACGATCGAACTGTGTCAAGACTAGTAGTGCTGGATGTCAGCAGTACTAATGCAAGCGGCTGAATCACCGGGAGGGGAAAATGTTGCTGACAGTGCTTAGATGCCTTAGAGCTTTTAAACAAATGCACCCATCGACTCAATCTGTCAGGTGTCAGCTGTCAGAATTGAATCTGACAGATTGAAAGAGGACAGTTGGTGTGTGGAAGCGATTGAAAGTGGTGATTCCTTTTTTGTAATAAACTGTACTATACTTACAATTTTGCGTTTCCTTCCGTGGCCAATACCACCATCCACGCCTGTACAGAAAAAAAGGACGATTTGCCCACCAAGATTTCCATATCTTAAAACCACGAAATCCAATAATAAATCTCCTCAATCCCCATGGAGCAATATCCGGTTTAATATCCATCTCTGCCATAAAACCCCACAAACCTACAAGCCCGCAAGAGAAAAACCAAAACAGACATTTTCAACGAAATTCCGCCAAAAGGCATCAACATCGACATCGTCTAACAGCTCCGCTGTAATTAAACAAATCACAGTTACCTAACTCATAAATTATAAAATTTCCAATTAGTTGCCTACGAAATTAATCATAAATATTCCAGAGCACTGAATCCTGAATACTGAATCAAGGCTCATTCGGTTATCCGTCGAAAAAAAAACCGAAATATATAGAGCAAAACACACACGTACGCACCGTCAAAGAGTCGTCCAATAAAATTCATTAATTTACATTCACCTCCCCCCGCACACCCCCTGACTGCCAATTTCTTATCACATCCTTCGGCGGTCGGTGCGGAGAGTTTCGAAAACTCAGGCGAAAAAACAGATCGATAACGCGCTATTTCTCGTGCTCGTATCACTGCCCGAGAGGATGTGATACTTTATTACGGCTGGGCGCCATTTTTAATTTGCCGCGCTCATCCTTTCGATTTTCATCGTCCTGCCATTTTGTTGAGGGCTTAAATGCTAAATGCTAACAAACAAACAAACTGGGTAAGAATGTGGAATATGCCCATGCCGAGCGCGGTAGACAGAGAACGAACTTAATTCGCTTTGGAATCATTAATTTTTAGAGCTTAACCAGATGACACACACAGAGCATCCTGGCGAGATGGGAATGTAACGAAAAAGTGGGAAAAATGGAACAATAACAAACGCGTATTGTGTGTACGCGAAATGTAAGAAACAAAGGGCAAGGATAATGTCCATGTGCGCGATGGAGGTTGTTTGGTTATGTAAAAAGCGTGCGCCTGTCACCCATAATCGTTCTCATCATTATCCCCATGGCCTGTCGATGTGTGTATGTGTGTGTGTGTTTTTTGGTTCATTCGTTCAACTACTTGTTTTAGAAGAAACAGCGATTTAGTGCTGCACCCGCCACCCCGAGCGGGGATGGCAAAAAGCTCGTGAAGAGATGAAAAATCATTAATATTCATCCCCTGCTTTTACCATGCCGAATCCTTCTCCTCTTCATATGATCTAATCCAATTAAAACAACAAAACGAACGAGAGATGGAATAAAAACTGTTTATCTTCGTGGTGGATGCTGAGTTCTTCTTCTTTGGTGGCGTTACAGCCCATGGAGGGCCAGAGCCAAGCTTCTCTCATGATGCTGAGTTACTATCCCCTTTAACACTGCCACCATTATTGTAAGGCGGGGGTTGATTGTCAATCTTCCTTCACCTCCTGGTGATTCAGGATTTCGGCTACTATCTCTGCCCGCGTGGGAGGGTTCAAGAGCAACGGATGTCACCATCAAATTCCATTAGTGGACGCGAAAAAGCTCAAGAAATGATAACACACCATGCTGCTGCTGCTTGGCACTCGGTAAACTGAAGCGGAAATGAGTTTTGTGGCGGGTTTCCATCGGATTGGACGAGGGACAAGAAGATGGGCGAACTGTCGTTTCGTTTCAAAATATTTGTGTGTTAATGTTTATTTCCGTTGGATGTCACTAAGTACTAGGGTTCAAGATTCCCCGTACCCCGTACCCTTCACCCCGTCTATTGTTTATATTTTCTTTGAATTTCGTTCAAATTGTTCTACTGGATACTCGTCCGCATAGGATATTCCGTATAAATATGTACAAATGTTCATAAAATCACACGACAGAATTCAGAAATCCTTCCTCACTCACTACCTCCGCGACGTCGAAGGTAGGGAGCGTCGTTTTTCTGCTAACTTTAGAAGATTGGACGAGTAAAAAATCCGTGAAACAGTCGCGTTGTAAAATTCATCGAACAGCAGGACATGTCCGGAATGAGGATACCCTAACCTTCAATGTCCCTCCTATTCCTTCTGGTTTCACACAGTTCGACTGGCAAACTGGTGTTTCACAATAGCACTGGTGATATCTTAACTTTCACGCTTCGCGAGATGAACAATGAAATTATTCCTCATTTGTTCCATGGCGCGAAGGATAAATCCTTTAATTCATTATTCCTGAACTCCTACCTAAACAAATATTGAGAAAAATTATATTTTTTTTCTGTCCGTTGTCACCAACGCGAACGCGAGTGGAATATCTTTGAGCGGAACTGCCTCTGGAATCAAATCAGGACGAATTTTCTATGCTCCCCCGAACAGGTGACGAAACCGAGCGAAACTAAAATAAGGAGAAAGAGAGGAAGGGGGAAAACGTGAGCAACTGGACAAGAATTTTAAATAGCCAAACAGTTCAACGTGTAACATGGTACTGGGATACTGGTCTAGTTTCGTTCGAGAGTTGCCGAGCGGTCGCTCATCATACCGGTGGATATAAATCAGATCGGTGGAACAATGATGCAATGATTGGGGCGCCTAGTCTACAGACTAACTGGTAATTATTCCATTCGTCTTACGTAGTTGATGTGGAGAAGAGAGGTCGAGATTGCTGGGCAAGACACAAGATCACGACTCGTGCTCGTTAGTATGATTCTCTGCTATAAGATATTTGATATGCCTGCAATTGGCTTTGGTGTGCTTTTCGATTTGAGGGCTTGAATTGGTATTCTAGTGGAGCGGGGCGATCGGATGGATGAGATCGATGGGTTGATGAGTGGAATTGATTTTACATGATCGTTGAATGCACGACGGTCATCTGACCTAGAGGAAATTTATGACGCAATCTAGATAGAATAGAAATGTTGGGTTCGTGGGGCATGATGCGACACTTTCGCTGGACAAGACTTCTTTTCTTCTTGTTGTAAAGACAATTGTTTAAAGACCATATTGTCTTACCATATTAGCTACTGCTGTATGCTCGGTTTCCGGATGGTAAAAAACTTACAAAGGCCTAGTAGGAATAGTATTTCCCGACGGGTGCTGGTCCGCGAGTAAGAGTCTCTGCAGCCGAACACCTTGCAGCACTGTCAGCCAGGTCCTACTTCCACCTCCTCGTGGTACCATCTGAACATTTCCTGACCATGGAAGTTACCAACGGAAGAGGATGAATGGCGAGCATCCCGCGCTACAAAACAGGATTAATGTCTATTGGACTTTTCGTTTTCTTCCTTTGGTGGAGGTACAGCTCATGAAGGACCAGAGTCAAGCTTCTCACCCATCACCATCCAAGTTTTGTGTGAATTATTTTTCACATAGGTAAAAGAAACCAACAGTTTAATGCCGATTCCGAAAGGCGTGAGTTGAGAAGTTCTTTCCGAGGAGGGACGCCGCGAAATAAACTTTCGATGGCGTTGGTGATATTGGGATCCGAACTCGCTCATCGTGCGTCAGAGTCCAACACATTAATCATTGCGCCCCGTCGGTTGCACTATGTTTTAGCAAACCGTAGACGGGAAACCCCACAATTGTTCAGAAGCAACCACAAGCCTCGGATAAAACGAATCGGCTTAATGCTGACGACCCTTGAAAACAACGAAAAAAGGACAACGATCTTCGGCTCTGTACGTGGAATGTTAGGTCCTTAAACAGACCACCGAACAGCTTACGGACATCCTAGACCGCTATTAAGCGGACTTAACCGCCATCCAGAAAATGCGATGGAATGGACCGGGTATAAAGCGGATGAAAAACTGCGACATCTACTACGGCGACTGCTATAGAGAGAGAGGACAACGATTGTTCGGATGCGGATTTGATGTTCGAGGTGGACTAAGGCAAAATGTCCTAAGCTTTCGGCATGTGAGCGAACGCCTCATAACGATCCGTATCAAGGCTGAATTTTCTAACATCAGCCTGATCTGCGTCCACGACCCCACGGAGCACAAGGATGATTCCACCAAAGATGAGTTCTACGATCTGCTAGACAGAACGTATGCTCAATGTCCCAGCTATGACATCAAAATTGTACTTGGACACTTCGATGCTAAGCTGGGTAAGCAAAGCATCTTTGAACGAGTCATCGGCAAGCACAGGTTACACGACACAACATACGATGACGGACACAGGCTGATTGATCTTGCTACGGGCCGAAATCTCCTTCTAGCCCGTGCGCGCTTCCCGCACCACGATATACACAGAGGCACCTGGCGGTCAATAGATCAATCGATCACTAAACAGATTGATCACATCGCGATCGACGTCAGACACCCTTCCAGAATTCTTGATGTGCGAACTTACCGAGGAGCTAACATCGACTCGGACCACTATCTTGTAGAAGCCAAGATGCGCCTATGTACATATATCCCGAACGCAGCGGAGTAGAGTAAGAATACCAAGTTATGATGTCGGAAAGCTATCGGGCGGAAATCGCTCGTCCTTTTACCGATCGCGTCTCTCTTAAGCTCCCTTAGATACCTCAACCCTCCACGCAGTCAATAGAACAACAGTGGAATCTTTGCAAAAAGGCCCTGAAAGGCACTGTATCTGAAGAGTGTATCTGACGAGTGTAGGAGGATTCACACAGAATAGCCAGAGGCATATAAAGCCTCGCTCCAGAGAAAAACAAGAGCAGCTCGTGAGCTCTACGAGTTAAAAAGAAGGGAGGAGCATAAGCTTCTAATGAAAAAGAAAAAAAAGAGCACGAGAAACGCGCGATTGAGGATTTAGAGAGGTGGTACTTTAGGCTGACGTTCGAAAGTTATATCAACAGATGCAGCGAACATGCCAAGGAAGCAGCGGACAGAGCGGAAGCCTACGGGGATAAACACGGACACCTCCTGGTTTAATTGCAGTCGATGTTGAGGATATGAAAAAAACACTTCTGCAGACTGTATAACGGCGATGTTAGTCAATATACTGCTGTCAGGTAGAGTGAAGTTAAGATCGCCATATCGAAACTCAAGTCGAATAAAGCTGCAGGCGCAGACGGACTGTCTACTGAGCTCGGCAAAGCAGCTGGAGATGACCTGGTTAGGAGCATGCACCAGCCCATCCGTAAGATATGGTCAGAGGAAAGCATGCCTGAGGAATGGAGTCTCAACATCGTTTGTCCGATCCACAAGAGAAGAGACCCCTTTTACTGTACCAACTTCAGAGGAATAAGTCTCCTAAACATCGCCTACAAAATCTTCTCTGTCGTTTTGTGTGAACGCCTGAAGCCTTTTGTAAGCTGATAGGACCTTACCAGTGTGGCCTCAGGCCATGGAAGTCCACCATAAACCAAATCTTCACAGTACGGTAAATGCTGGAAAAACCCAATGAATTTCAGGTCGACACTCACCACCTAGTTGTCGACTTCAAAGCCGCATACGACAGCGTAATTAGAGACGAGCAATACAATGCCATGTCTACCTTTGACATCCCTGTAAGCTCGCCAGACAATGCGGAATGACTATGGAGAATGATCGTTGCTCCATCCGAATCATTACCGATAGTTTTGATGTCAAAAAAGGATTTAGCAGGGCGATGCGCTGTCGTGTGATTTCTTCAACATCGTTTTAGAAATTATTGTGCAAAAATCGCTCACAACTCCTGTCATACGCGGATGACATTGACATAATCGTCAATGAGGTGACCATCTGCTGGGTACCGGGGCATGAAAATGTTAAGGCGGACGAATTAGCTAGACTGGGATCAGGCGCAAATTCTACCCAGATCACAACTGAGGCTAGAACTACTAGATGGATGGAACTACTAGAAAGCCAACAAGCGATGGTGTCAATTAGACACATGCGCCACGGCAAGGTTAACATGGCCTGTCTATCACAAGAAAAGGACAAAAAGTCTGCTAAATCTCAATAGAGGGAATATACGACTGGTAGTCGGTGCCCTCACTGGGCACTGCAAGATTGCATATCATGCCGCCCGACTAGGCCAGCCCTACAACAATTCTTGCAGAAGCTGTAGGGACGAAGAGGAAATAGAAACCATTCGTCACCTACGGTGCAAATGCCCGGCACTGGCCCGGAAAAGATATATGTATGTTCCTCGGGAGTTATGTATGTACTTCTCTTCGGGTTTAGAAGAGGCAAGAGACATTAAGCTGAAGAAACTGCTAAGATTCGTAATTGCATCTAGGTGGTTCAGCTCAGCGGGCAACTAATAGGTTCCCCACGAGTTAGACTTTTAAGCCGGGCACAATGGACTCCTCGTAGTTTAAGTGAGCCTTGACCTCATGTCAATAGGGCACCCAACTAACCTAATCCAATCCTGACGTAATCGGAAGAACACAGCGAGATGTCAATGAGGCGTTTACGAATATAGGGGCGGAGGTGGCGAAAATTGGTTTGTCAGTAGGTAGGTAGGTAGGTAGGTAGATAGGTAGGACCGTAGCCTTCCCAAAAAAATGAGAAGAACACACATAGGCCAGAAGGCCCGTTGTGCAGCTACGAGGGGCTTAGCCCCTATTTGTGGAACCATTTTGTGCTTCTTAAGAAATTAAGAAGATCAGATATCCCTACTTGCTGAACTTCGGTCAGATCGTTAGGGAAGTAAGATCCTAGGTATCGTTTCCTGGTTGTGCAGAATGTCGGGCAGGCGCAGAGAAGGTGATGAATGGATTCGACCTCCTCCTCGTCTAGACAGCTCCTGCAAAAATCATTCAGAATTATACCTAGTTTATGCGCGAGACACCGATGACTTTGTGGATGTCAGTTCTTTTTAGGGAGATAATACTCCTAGTCCGTTGACTGTTGAGCCAGGGCCAGATTTGCCTGGTGATGAGGCAGGTATGTCCCTGAGTCCATCTTCGGTTGGTCTCGGCCCTAGCGAGATTTGTAAGATTGTGTTGCAAAGGGTATACCCTCACAAGCCACGATTGATTGTAGCGTCGTTCCTTGTTTGGCGAGTGTGTCGGCTCCTTCATTTCCTGGAATTTCGCTGTGTCCCGGTACCCAGATGAGTTGTATGTTGAACTGTTCGGCCATCCCGTTAAGAGATAGGCGACAGTCGAGACTAGTTTTTGAAGTGTACACAAAGAACTCCAACGACCTTAAGGCTGCTTGACTATCCGTGAAAATGCGAATATCCCTGGTGGATATCACGTTCCACTTCAGCCAAGACAAAGCCTCTTTTATTGCCAACAGTTCCGCCTGGAAAACGCTGCAGTGATTTGGTAATTTTAGAGCTTTGTTCAATTTAAGTTGTTTGCAGAATACTCCACTACCCATCCCGTCTTTGGTTTTAGATCCGTCAGTGTAGAAGTCTGGCGAGTCCAGTTTTGTCTGTCCGGGTAGATCGTTGTAAAGTTTTTTTCCAGGACTGTGGTGGGTTCTGTGAGGACTAGGTTTCCTGCCATAGTTGACCTGTTATTCAGGATGGAGGAGTGGCCAGTAATATAGCCAGTCCAGTTCGAGTTGGCTTTAAGCCTAATGGCCGTTTGTGTGGCAATTTGCTTGCCGAAGAAATCGAGTGGTGTAAGGTTGAGTATCATGTTAAGATACTCAACACCGTTGGGGTGGACCTGAGGGCCCCGGTAGTGCACGTACACGCCAACCTTTGTACCATCTCGAATTGCTTGAGGTATGTTGTCTTGTCCAGTGCTGTCCCCCAGACTGTCACTCCATACATTAGTATGGGTCTGACGACCGTGATGTAGAGCCATAGGGTGATCTTGGGGTTGAAACCCCATTTTTCCCCTATGGCTTTCTTGCATGTGTAGAGAGCTATAGTTGCTTTTTTTAGCTCCTTCGATTGTGTTGCTCTTCTAGCTTAATTTCCTATCTAGTATAATGCCAAGGTATTTAGCATTGGAGGGAATAGTTCAATATGGTACCAAGTAATAGGGCGGTGTTCCGGAATTTTGTGCTTTTTGGTGAATAGCACGAGCTCCGTTTTCTGGGGACTCACCCTGAGTCCGTTGCTATGCGCCCACTTGCAAACAAATAAGAATGCCGTTTGCATACGGTCATTCAGTGTGGATAGGTATTTACCTGACATTGAAATGGCAACGTCATCAGCGTAGGCAATAACGCTACGACTACATTCCAGAGAAGTGGTGAGAGGACCCCTCCTTGCGGGGTTCCCATGGTAACCACTCTGGTGGTTACTTGGCTTCCCCATTTGGAATGAATCCTGCGCGTTAATAATAACTCGCTGATCAGTTCTGTCAGAGCCCTCTCCACCTTTAGCTTTTTTAGCCCTTCTATTATTGCTTCCGGAGTGACGTTGTTAAAGGCGCCCTCTATGTCTAGGAAGGCTGTTAGAGTATATTCTTTGAGATGGATTGATCTTTCGATTTTCCTCACTAGTGTGAGCAAGGCTGTTTCGACAGATCTACCCTTACAGTAGGCATGCTGTGCCTTAGAAATTAGGGACGGATCCAAATTGTGGCGTATGTGTAAGTCTATCAGTCTTTTCAAAGTAAATGGGGGCAAAACTAAACATACGCTGTCATCAAAAAAGGACGCTCACCACCGACGTCTTTTTCAGAACGTTTGTATTGGCAGATATAAGTTTAAGGTAGTTAAGAACTTCGTCTACCTTATTTTTGCAACGACAACGACATCAGTTCAAAAATCAAACACAGCATCACTCTTGCCAATCGCTGTTTCTGGAGCCCTCTCCCGAAAGACAAAGTTGACTCTATACAAGATCCTTATCATCCCGGTCCTGCTGTATGGCGTAGAAGCATGGTTACTATCAAAAGCGGATGAGGAGGTCCTTAGTCGGTTCGAGAGAAAGATTTGTCGTGTGATTGTCGGGCCTATAAACGCAGACGGGGGATGGAGGAAAAAAATCAACCACGAGTTTTACGGACTGTACAGCGATATGAGGCGTCTACAGATTCAACGCCTAGGATGGCTAGACCATATAGAGCCAATGGACACTACAGCTCCAGCCTGGAGAGTCTTTGAATCCAAACCCGAGGGATAAAGAAACAAAGGACGGCCGCACCTAAGACGGCACACAAAGGTGGAAGGGGACCTCAGCCAACTGGGTGTGCGGCAATGGAAAAGGCTGACAAAAGAGCGTACTAGGTGGAGGGGCATGTTTGTTGAGCTCAGGTTCGCCCCGAACTGTAGCGCCTGATAAGAAGAAGAGGATGAGGATGTGTGGAATTCCTCATAATTTAGTAAAAAAAAATGCACCCTCCCTACCTACCCAACTCATTTAACACGTGATCCATTGGAACTAATCCTTCCTCCGTTCGTTTCCTATATTCACTCATCCCGATTTGAGTAAAATCCCGAGTGAACACAACTTTCCGTCGATTCTCTACCGTCTGCATGCGTAGATGCGGGACGTACAAAACCCCAACATCGTTCGATACCACTTAAAATAACCAAATCATTAATCAATACATGAAAAACTCATAATGTTCCAAGAAAACTCGAAACTGGGAACACAAAAAAATAAAATCACTCAAAAGGAGGAACGGGAATACGAGTATTTTGCATCTGTCGGCTCCTCCCGCGTCACTATTCAGGTCCACCATCCTCATTCACTCATCCTCATTACGAGGACTAAATCCCTTTTCAAATATCTCACCACGTTAGAACCGAACGATTTCGTCCCATCTTCCTGTACCATCCAGCTAGCCAGCCAGCCAGTCGAGCTATAACATCAACAAAACGCCGCACTTAAGGGAATATAAAATAAAATTCTCTATAAGTGGACGGTGTATATGTACGAGTATTTGGAAGCATGAGTATTTCTCCCCGCGCCCATCCTCGTCCCTTTGGCATCTCTTCCAGCTGTTTGCGTGTGGGAGATACCCTTGCAACGACCAAGACGCCTGGCATCCACTGTTTTTTTGGTTTCTTTCTCGTTTTTTACTTTACTTTTAATCTCCGTTATGATTCTATTGCCGCGCGCGCGAAAAAAAAAAACACCCACACAAGCCATGGGGCTGAATATCCAGTATCCTCGCCGACGATCCACATTTCTTCCTTTCACGGTACAAATCAAAAACGGCCGTGGTTCCCTCCATTGAATGTGTAGTGCTCGTAGATTGTAGTTTTGTCCTGACGGACCGGGTGGATGTCCTAAGAGGTGGTATACTCGTAATTTTATCCTTTAGATTCGCGTGAATATGGTATGGTATATGGAAATGTTTTACCATTGTCGAGGTCCTCCCTTTCGTCCTTTTTCTACGCTTATCCATCGTTTCGGTTCTACTCTGACTTTGGCTACCATTTCTCTCTTCCTTTTAACCTGTATACTTCTTCTTCTTCTTCTTCTTGGACTACTTTTTTTCTTGACTATTCCCCTCTTCCCGTTTTGTGGTTTATGGCATGGTCTTAACGTAGGGAATGAAAGATGCGATGAGAAGTCCTAGCCAAGTATGAAATAAAAGGCAACGGATAAACAGAAACTGAAAACCAAAGAAGCATGTTGTCCTGTCGTCATCGTCGTCGTCGTCGTGAGGGGGATCAACCGGTCGTCTGTATACTAACTGTTGGCTTAGAAGAGGAAGAAATAAGTTATATCCTGTGCACTGTACAGCATGAACTAGGAGTGATTTGTACCTAGGCTACTCTATACATTGATGCGCGAATGCGTGTGTACAAAGACGAATTGAAAAGAGATGCAAAATGCTAATTAAGAAAACGAAAGAATACAAATCAAGGACGATGACGATGATTTCTTTGAGATCCTTCGTTTCCCCCTACGACTAATACATGCAGATTTTTCCTACCCCATGTGAGTGTGTAAGTGTTTTTTTTTTGGTTTTTTTACTTTTGAGCTACATACAAGGTGATGAGGGGAGGAAAACAGTTAGTATTTCAAAATAATTACATTTTGTTGAATGCTCCAGGATCTACCTCCCACCTTTCTCTGGGGCTACAAATACATGTAATTAACACGTATACAGACGCAGTCAATCGCATTCATAAACTTGTACACACGTCATTAGGGCGAGTGTTTTTAATCAATAATTGCGAGATTCGCTCCTTTTTCTTCTTCTTCTTCGTCCTTTTCTTCTTCATTTCTATCCTTCCTTGGGTTGCCGTTTTTTTTTTTTAAGTTCATTTTTATTTTGTCGGGAGAAAGACCTGTGCTATGGCCGCGTGGACCTTTCGGCCGGGCAATGAGATGACGACTATTGTGGAGATAATAAAATTAGATGACAGCAAGTGAAGCTGTAAAGTTTTTACCAATTTTTTTCCTGTCAATCTTACCGTCGGGCTTTTATTTTATTTTCTTATTATCGTCCTTTTCTCATCATTCTGAATAAGGGAGGGTGTGACGGGAGATGCTAATGATGAATGTAAGATATCTAAAAGGCAATCGAATATGAATGAAGACGGGCTGTCTAGGGCAATGATCTTGTCATCGCAAAAAGGCTGCTTAGACATGTTTTTATTAATTATTAGCCAATCGCCAGGTGCACATCAGTGGCGCATTGTCTAGACAAGAGAGTCCGCACCCGCACCGCACCTTGACTCACAGCGTTTTAAAACCGAGTCGAGGGCCAGCATACTGGTCTATGTCTCCTAACACTTACGTGTTAGTGTATGTTAGGAGCATGCATGTATACCAATATAAGTTTCCTTTTTCGAACAGACCATGTAACTACATTTCAACTAAATAAGCAACGGCGCTCTATCAGACTAAAATGCTCTTTTCATATGTATTTTCTCTTCTTCCCTCCTTTACCCTCAATATTTAGGGCAAGCAGACCCACAATACTTCGAAGAACAAATAACTAAAAACCTTCCACAGCCTAAAATGTTCCGGTAATGCAGGCCAGACAATCAACCTGGCCACCAGCCAGCCAACCGGCCATAAGTCAGCTAACCTGGTCACCAGCCAGCCAACCTGGCTACCAGCCTACCAACCTGGTCAACACCCAGCCAACCTATCAACAAGCCAGCTAACCTAGCTACCAGCCAGCACTTGGTCTACTAACCTGGTCATCAGCCAGCTAAACTAGCTTCCAGACAGCCAACCAACCTGGCAACCAGCCAGCCATCCTAACTAACAGCCAACTAACCTGGCCACCAGTCAGCCAACCTGGCTTCCAGTCAGCCAAATTGGCACCAGTCCGCCATCCTGGCCACCAGTAAGCCAACCTGGCCACAGTCAGTCAACCTGGCAGTCAGCCAGTCAACCTATCCACAAGTCAGCCAACATAGCCACCAGCCAGCCAACCTGGCCACCAGTCAACCAACATAGCCACCAGTCAGCCAATCTGGCCACAAGTCAACCAGCCAGTCAACCTAGCTACCAGCCCGTTAACCCGGGAGCTACCAAGCCAACCCAGCGACCAGCCAGTCAACCCAGCCATCACTCGCCAAACTGCCCACCAGCCAACCAAACTGGCCTCCAACCAGCACCCGACCAGCAGTCAGACAACCTGGGCACCAAACAACCAACCTAGCAACCAGTTAACCAAATTGGCCTCCAGTCAGCCAACCTGGCTACCAGCCAGCCAACGTAGCCACCAGCCAGTTAGCCTGGCCATTAGTCAACCAACCTGGCCACCAGCCAGCCAACCTAGCCACCAGCCAGTCTACCTGGCCACCACACCTGGACGGCTGCCGGGACGGCTGGCTGGTGGCCAGGTTGGCTGACTGGTGGCCAGGCTCGTGAGCTATATGAACAGGAGACCCATTCGGCTGATCAAACTATTGAGGGATCAGTCTCCTTAACTTCGCCGTTTTGTGCTAACGATAGAAATCGTTCATCAAAAATCTGATAGAACCTTATCAGTGTGGTTTCAGGCCAAGAGAGTCCACGATAGACCAGATCTTCACAGTGCGGCAGATCCTGAAAAAAAACTTAAGAATTGCAAATCGACTCTCGACACCTGTTTGCCCATTGTCATATGCGTCGACAGCGTGCATAGAGACGAGCTATACAGGGCCATGTCTAGTTTTGACATTCTCTCTCGCTGCTCCATCGAGGTCGGAAACGAACTCACCGATACCTTAAAAGGTTTTAGGCAAGGTGACTCGCTGTCATGCGACTTTTTCAATATTTTACTTGAGAAGATCGTGCGAAACTCACAGGTTAAGACTAGAGGCACATTGACGTGGTCGGTCGAATACAGCGAGCCGTCAATGAAGCGTTTGTTGGCATTGAAGCCGAGGCAGACAAAATGGGTCTGGCGGTAAACATGGGCAAAACAATGTGTATGCTGTCATTAAGGAAGGACATTCAACATCGACGTCTCGGATAGAGCACCACAATAGGCAGCAAAAACGTTGAGGTAGTATAGGACTAGGTATACCTCGTCTCCACATAAATAGGGACTGAAATCAAATGCAGAATTACCCTTGCCAATTGCTGTGTCTTGTTCCGAAATGATAACAAGCCTCGGATACGGACGGATACAAAGCTGACGACTCCTGCAAACGACTAACGGACTTGAGAGTCTGCACCTGGAACGTGAGGTCCCTTAACAGACCGGGTGCAGGCGATCAATTGGAGCAAACCCTCAACTGCTATAAAGCAGATATAACCGCACTCCAAGAAGTGCGATGGGATGGACCAGGCAAAAAACGGATGAAAAACAGCGACATCTACTACGGGAACTGCTACAAGGAGAACAAACAGCGCCTATTCGGGTGCGGATTCGTTATTAGAGGAAGACTCCGACAAAAAGTCTTAAGCTTCCGAGATGTAAGCGAACGCCTCATAACAATCCGCATCAAAGCTAAATTTGGAAACATTAGCTTAATATGCGCTCACGCCCCAACGGAAGAAAAGGACGATCGACTCAAAGAAGAATTCTACGATCTCCTAGACAGAACATATGCCCAATGTCCCAGCTACGACACAAAAATAGTCCTCGGAGATTTCAATGCAAAACTGGGCAAAGAGGACATATTTGAGTCGATTATAGGAAAGCATAGCCTCCATAACACCACATCCGACAACGGATAAAGGCTAATCGATTTCCTAGCGGGGCGTAACCTCCTTGTAGCAAGCACGCGATTCCCCCATCTCAACATCCACAAGGGTACCTGGCGGTCTTGTGATCAATCGACCACCAACCAGATTGATCATATTGCGATCGACGCCAGACACTCCTCCTGTATTCTCGACGTGCGAACCTTCCGAGGGGCCAACATCGACTCGGACCACTACCTTGTTGTAGCCAAGGTACGAATGAGGATATCAAGAATGCTTAGGAGTCGAGTAGGACTACGTAAGTTTGACGTTGGAAAGCTACAATCGCAAGAGACTGCCAGAATCTTTGCCGATCGTGTCTCCTCAAAGCTCTCTCAAAATCCGCCCTCAGCAGCACAAACAATAGAGCAGGAATGGGCTCATTGCCAGAGCGCCGTCAGAGATGCTGCCTCAGAGGTGCTGGGTTTCAAACAGCCACCACCTAGAAGCCCCTGGTTCGATGAACAATGCGAACAAGCCCATTCAGCAAAACAAGAGGCATATAAAGCCATGCTGCAACGACGGACGAGAGCTGCTCGCGAAATCTATGAGCAGAAGAGAAGAGAGGAACACACGCTTTTCAGAAGAAAGAAGAGAGAGCACGGAAAGCGTGAGATCAAGGAGAGATGCTTCCGCAGGAATGACGCTCGTAAGTTTTACAACAAGGTAAAACGAACATGCCATGGCTACAAAGCCAGAGTGGCGGCCTGCAGGGATGAAAATGGAGAACTGGTAGTAGAGTCGCAGTCGATGCTGAGGATTTGGAAAGACCACTTCTGCAGACTGTATAACGGCGATGATAGACAAGATACCGCTGTCAGGCAGAACGAGCCATTCGTAATGGACGACGATGTAGGAGAATTCCGTACACCGGACCTAGATAAAATCAAAATAGCGATATCAAGACTTAAGTCTAATAAAGCCGCTGGCGCAGACGGCCTGTCTGCTGAGCTTTTTAAGGCGGCTGGAGATGAGCTGGTAAGATGCATGCACCATCTCATCTGCAAGGTATGGTCGGAGAAAAGCATGCTCGACGAATGGAATCCCAGCATCGTTTGCCCGGTCCATAAGAAAGGAGACCCCTATAACTGCGCCAACTATAGGGGAATAAGTCTCCTTAACATCGCATATAAGATCTTCTCTGCCGTATTGTGTGAACGCCTGAAACCGATTGTGGATAACCTGGTCGGCTCTTATCAGTGTGGTTTCAGGCCAGGTAAATCCACAATAGACCAAATATTTACGCTACGGCAGATCTTGGAGAAGACCCAGGAATACCAAATCGACACTCACCACCTCTTCGTCGATTTCAAGGCCGCGTATGACAGCGTATATAGAGACGAGCTGTACAAAGCCATGTCTAGTTTTAACATCCCTGTCAAACTCGTCCGACTGTGCAGGATGACAATGGAGAATTCTCGCTGCTCCATTAAGGTCGGTAATGAGCAAACCGAGACCTTTGATGTTAAAAAAGGATTTAGGCAGGGCGACGCGCTGTCGTGCAACTTTTTCAACATCGTGCTTGAAAAGATCGTGCAAGAGTCACTGGCCAACACAAGAGGTACGATTTATTTCAAGTCTACGCAATTGCTTGCGTACGCCGACGATATTGACGTAATTGGACGTCAATGAGGCTTTCGTGAGCATTGAGGTAGAAGCGGCCAAGATGGGTCTCAAGGTTAATGAGGGTAAAACCAAATATCTGCTTTCATTTAAAAGAGACGGACAACACCGACGTATTAGCCAGAATGTCACCATGGGCGGATATAACTTTGAAGTGGTCAGGGAATTCGTCTACCTTGGCTCACTGATGACCAGCGACAACAACACCAGCGCTGAGATAAAACGCAGAATCACTCTTGCCAACCGCTGTTTCTTTGGGCTCAAGAGGCAATTGAGAAGTAGAGCCCTCTCTCGGAAAACCAAGATGACACTATATAAGACCTTGATCATCCCAGTCCTCCTTTACGGCGCAGAGGCTTGGACCTTAACAAAAGCGGATGAAGATGCCTTTGGTCGTTTCGAGAGGAAAATTCTGGGCACTATCTACGGTCCCGTTTGTTCAAACGGTGTATGGAGGAGAAGATATAACGAAGAACTGTACGGGTTGTACAGCGACATCGGCCTGGTACGACGTCTACGGATACAGCGTCTAAGGTGGCTAGGCCATGTAGAGCGCATGGAAGATACAGCTCCGACCCGAAAAGTCTTCGAATCCACTCCGGAAGGAGGGCGCGGCAGAGGACGGCCGCCTCGACGGGCGCACGCAGGTGGAAGGGGACCTCAACCAACTGGGCGTGCGGCACTGGAAACAGCTGGCCAAAGACCGTGCCGGCTGGAGACGCTTGTTGGTTGAGGCCCAGGCTCACCACGGACTGTAGCACCACCTAAGTAAGTAAGTAAGTAATTGCTGTGTCTTTGGGCAAGAAGCAATTGAGAAGTAGGGCCCTCTCCCAAGAGACCAAGTTGGACGCTATTGAAGGCGCCTGGTTAGGCGCCTACGGATACACCGCTTAAGAAGGCTAGGCCATGTATAGCTCCGGCCCGAAGAGTCTGTGAATCTGATTCATGGGAATAACGCAACAGAGGACGCCCTCGACTAAGTTGGTGCACACAAGTGGAGAGAGACCTCAACCAACTTGGTGTGAGCAATTGGAGGCAGGTCGTGCTGGCTGGGGAGGTTTCTTGGTCAAGACCCAGGTCCACCCCGGACAATAGCGCCACACAAGATAAAGAAAAACCAAGCGGCTTGAGAATTTCCTCTGTTCTCTCAATGAAAAATCTGTAGACAGTGTAGTAGTATTCTTATAAAGACAAGTCCTATTCAAAGTACAGGGCTTGTACAAAGTTTCTCTCTACACTAATTGGTTATTCAAATCCTCTTTATCTAGTGCCCTAGAAACCGAAAGTTTAAAGCCCAAAAACCGATTATAATAGAAAAAGGATTTGCCCAGAGTGCTTAGAAATCTTCAGCCCAAAAGCCTCTAGCACGCCACTCATACATATGATTAATTAGCTATTGACCCCTTCCGACAAGGGTGGACAAAAGATCTATAGCAACAAACAAGATTTGACCATTCCCTATGGCAGCATACACACGACATTCACACCACGATTTATCATGTCCATTTCAAATTGATTTTATCTCCCATAATCTCATTTCCATTTCACCCTTTTACTAGTTGAAAACAATGCTAGGAATCCAGTTCCTCATAAAGCAGCCATCGGTTAAGTGGAAACATCATATGTGTCCAGGCAACACATGCAAACGTACATAAAGGGACGATTCCAAGGAATGTGGTGATTGTCTTTGAAAACAAACTTTCTCCTGTCACGCAAGCAAGCGATTAATAAGTCCTCAAATGGGACAGAAAGGATGTAATAAGGTAAGGAATTCCACCCATAACGAAATTACTCCTCCTCTGCTTGATCCTTTCTAATGTAGAGAGACGCGAATGCATTTAATTCAATTGCTACTCCACAAGCTACCTTTCATCCGGCAGATGATTAGCTGTACCCAGCCACGTGTGAGTGCAACTCCATCGACCTCTGCTCCCGTTCGCATCCAGGAAATTCAGATCTATACTATACGCCTCATCATCGTCTCGCCACCGTAGATCGAAGAAGGTTGTAATTACGATTTGTCATGTACGTGTTGTCTAAGAATGATTCTGCTAAAAGCCTCTGCTCTCCAGAATCCCAGAATCCGTGCTACACACGCCACGGCACGTATGTGAATTAGATTTCGAACGAAACAAGGCTAAGCCAACCCAAAACAAAAAACGTATCTCTTGTCACTGATTGCAACTGTTTCGTTTCGACATCACCAGCCAACATCTCATCGATTCCGATCAACTACAAGACCGACCGACACGTCGTCGTCGTCGTCGTCGCTCCGTCGTCGTGAGATAGGTCGTCGACAACAGTCGGATTGGCGTAACTATTGCTACCCGCCACGATGATGGGGAAACCTAATTTTGTTATTACCGTTCTATTGGGTATATAATTTGAACCAGAATTGAGGAGCTACTTGCTGTAGCTGAAGCCTGTTCCGCTTGCCGTTTGCCCTGCGCCTCTCGTGATGTCTGTCTAATTCAATGTTTGCATAAGAAAAGCTTGATGCATGTGAATTATGAAAGATGGGTCTGGCCGGGCCCCTGGTCCCTTTTACTTCGAATCGACGGTCGATGTGGTGCTGCTACATGACCAAGTCATGGGAATTGTATCGATTTCGATTGGTATGATGAAGTTGTAGAGCGCATCCACTTAGGGGGTCAGTCAATGGTGCACAAGATGTGGAAGAGAGAAGTACAAAAAAGCAAAAGACCAAATATGAATGTGATGCAACGAGGAGGTGGACACGTTTCTGGCCGCGAACGGGAAGGAGAAGACACGGATGCTGGTGAGGATCATGTAATCTCTGCAGGGTTAGTAATTGATTTATGTCGTGGGGAAATAGTCGAACACACGTTTTCTGATTATCCGTGTTAGAGGTTAGTGCGATGAGAAATTGCTGCACACCGTTATGCATAGCGCGACAAGAGCATCGATTATGACCAGTATCTATCACAAAGTACTGTGCTTGTGTGGTGCTCATTCGTCCATCAAGTTTGACCAGCACCTGTCCGCCCGACTCATTAACTACTACCAGCGGTGAACTTATGTAAACCAAATTAACAACAGACCGGAAACATCGCGATATGTAAATCCACTTGTCCCTAGCGTGCAGGACACATGTCCGTCCTAACTACAATACCGCCGTGTGACAAGCTTATTCGCAGCGACACGCATTTCCGGTGAAAGTCGCTAAAAATTACTTTTTAATATCCAACCAGCTCTCGGGCTCACGACTCACAAGGCACATATCGCTGAATCCCGTCGTTTCTTTGATTTGCTCCACAGGAACCGGATGCGGTACTCACATTCACATGGAGTGCGTACCATTACGCACAAAATGCTAATACCTATGCATCTCTCTCTCTCGCTCTATATATGTAGGTATGTATCCTTATCAGGCACGTTAATCGACCCGGTTTGTGTGCGCGCCCATGTCCGAGGAACTGGCTAACAAATTATCATCACTAGCCACGTACAGGTGAAGGAAGTGCTTCGAGCACACTCTCATACACAATCATGATCCTGATCACTATCAAATGACCTTTCAGCTTAATGGGTGTGCGTAGTTTGTTGAGCCGTTCAACATGGGGACACATGCCTACCGATTACGTAAAGTCCACGATGGAGTTTAACCTAATGACGTGGTCATTTGCTATATGGTGGTGGGTCATAGCCTAAAAATGAATATTAATATATGGAGTCCATTCCGGTGGTGGGTCCTCCTCGTTAGCATGTTAAATGCCACATCAGAGAAATTTGTATTTTATCAGTGACTATGAATTCGGTGATAGCCTTATGCGACTGCAGTGGGGGAATATTCATTTTTTATAGATATTGTGGCCAAAGACTTCATGGTGGTTGGTGGCTACCTTTTGCGTGCAGAGTGCGACTCGTGTGTGAGTCGGGAGTAAGCCAGGCTTTATTTAGGGACAACGGTTTTGTTTCCAGTCCAACTCGGATGAGTAGATAGACACATTGCTAGGTAATGGGTGACGAATCAATCGACCATGTCAAGCTAACCATGTGGTCACCTTGGAATTTTATGGATTGGGTGGGGTTTTAGATTAACCGTGTACGTTATGTACGTTAGGCGCATTCATAGATATTTAAGGAAATAATAAGGAATACCTCAGGGCGGTGTTGTTTCCACTGCTCTAAGGCTTCTAGCAACAGTGGTAGTCAATGAACTACTACTGTTGCTAGAACAGGAAGGGTACTCTGTGACAGCCTATGAAGATGACATTGCTATTGACGTCACAGAAGAATTTCCCAGCACTCTAAGCGATCTAACGCAGAGTGCATTACATACATAGTAGAAACCTGGAGCACCGTGGCGCAGTGGGTAGTGTGTTGGCCTCTGACGCCGATGACACGGGATCGAATCCCGACACAGCCATGTCATCGAACGTGTTTTTCACGGTGATTCTCCTCAGCGGGGTTCTGACAAAACCCCCTGTAGTAAAATTGTCATGAAAAGCTTCTCGAAATTCGCCGTTCGGAACCGGCAATAAACTGTAGGTCCCTTTCACCTATGGGAAAAATGAAATCACACACAACATGGGTGATTGAGAGAAGCTCTGGTCAGGTCCTTCATGGACTGTAACGCCAACATACAGAAACCTGGACGCAGTACTGGGACTTGTAATATCCTATTACATTTTCAACTGTTGGACAACTTCAGCAAGCAAATTGCTGCCTGCAATTTGAAGGGAAAGTCATACCGAAGGGCTCGATTTTCCACTGTACCGATGGCACCAAGATGGAGACGGGTGTGGGTAGTGGAGTCTTCTCCAAGGATCTTAACCCCAACCAATCGGACTTCGATCATTCAGACTCCCATTATTCTGACTTCCAATCCACTGCAGTGTGTATCAAGCAGAAATAACAGCGATAACGGAGGCCCTTGCACGGCTCAGGATCAATGTAATATCCGCCAAGGTTATTATCATTTGCACGGACAGCCAATCTGCGATAAAATCCCTGGCCACGGTAACCCACAAATCAAAGACATCCCTTAACTGCCAGCTATCTCTTGGCGAGATGGCTGAACAGTTCATCATTAAAGTACTGTGGGTTCCCAGGCATAGGGATATTCCAGGAAACTGCGCTGCCGACGAACTTACAGACTTAGGGTCAAGCACACTCTTCCTACAGTCTTCGGTGTAGCACACGATAAATGCTCTAATAGAATGAAAGTAATATCGGCTTTATCACTAAAGAAACCTGGTCAAAGCTAAGCCTAGGACGAACCAGAGACCTAGTGGCAACCAAAAGGGCAACCTTAAGCACTCTAGTGGGTGTCATTACAGGTCACTGCATCATTGAAAAACACGCCACCAGACTAGGGCTACTCTCCAATGACTTCTGCCGCGGCTGTATGGACGAGGAGGAATAGGAATCAATACATCACCTCTGCTCATGCCCTTCTTTTGCGAACCGCAGGATGATCTACCTCGGCGCGACCTTCTATGAAAACTTAAGTGAGCTAGCAGACTTAAAGATAGCTCAACTCCATCGCTTCATCAGAACCACCGGTTGGTTCTCAGGTAGCGGATCAATGTAATATGATCCATGTGGTATCACATGACATACGGCCTACGTGTGGCATATGCCAACCACTTTTACCTCACCGAACCTAACCTATGGCTTCTAAAACCTGGGAGCTAAAGTAATGCCATAAAGTGAATTGACTGCCATTTTGTTAAAGATTGAACTATTTGGATCTGTTTTCCTCTAAAGTTTTCCCGAAGGTTTAGAATGCACATAGTTAGGTTAAAAGGTTGATGTTAGTCAAGTGTCTACCTCTTGAGGAAATGCCCATTGGTACTCGTTGTTTGGCACTTTGATATGTTTGTCTTGTAGTTTGTAGTAGTAAACGCAAAGTTGAAAGAACGAAGGTATCTCGCCAAAACGTACGACTCCACATGGCCAAACATCTTAAACACTTTGTCAAAGAATATGCCGCACCAAAAACTAACTTCCAGAGGATGCAGTGGCTCCTCATGTTTTGCTTGTTGTCCCTTCGATGTTTGTGGAGTTTCTTTGTAGACGTTCGTCAGCCGGGACTTGTCATTCCTTGCGGCATCTTTAGTGGACCCAGTTTGCACGAGAAACTAAGAAAAAAGACGAAGGAAATGAGGAAGAAATGCACAGGTTGGAAATTGGTCAAATAACCTGCAACAATCATTTAGCGACATTCAGCTCTACACAACTCCACTGCAGACTGCTAACCTATGGCCTATTTATCTTTAATATAATCCTGAAAGTACAATGTCATCTGGCTGCACTTACAAGAATGAGGGAACATTCATATTAGTACATTACTTCTGCCCAGCTTTGTATAAGGAACATCTCAGACAGAGAAAGGCCTTTAAACTGTACAAGTTTTCCTGATGTTCACGTCTTGGAGAATCAGTCAGGAATCAGAACACGTATAGCCACGGCTCAGAAAGTAGGGAGTGGGTCGCAGGGAGTTAAGGTTTAGGAAATCAAGATTCAGGAAGTTAGAGATTGGGGCTCAGGAAAACAAGGTTCACGAAATCAAAACCGAGCAAATCAGGGTACAGGGAGCTATGGGAGTCATCAAGGCTTAGGAATTCAAGACTCTGGGAAACAGGGCTTAGGTAGCCATAGCATAGTGGATCAAAGCTCAGGAAGGTAGAACACTCATGGCACTAGGGCTCAGTGAGTCTCTCTTCTTCTTTAGTGGCGTTAGAGCCCATGAAGGATCAGAGCCCAGCTTCTCTCAATCACCCATGTTGTGTGTGTGATTTATTTTTCACACAGGTGAAAGGGACCTACAGTTTAATGACAATGTCGAACGTCATGGGTCGAGAAGCTTTTACATGGGGGCTTTTGCCAGTACCCCGCCGAGGAAGGACGCCGCGAAATAAACATTCGATGGCGTTGGTGCTATCGGGATCCGAACTCGCTCATCGTGCGTCAAACACTGCGCCACGGCGGCCTCCTGCATGGTCATGGTCGGAAAAAACAACGTTAAGGGAAACGCAGCTCAGGTGGTCAGCGATAGGAGAATGAGAACCCGAGAGCTCGAGGCTTGAAGTCATGGCTCTTGTGAGAAGCCCTCAAGGAATCAGGGATCAAAAATCAGACTAAGGGATCGTGGAGACGATCAGGGCTCATCGTGTCAAAGCTTAGCTTACTCAGAGTTCAGTGAATCAAGATTTAAAAAATTAGCCCAAAAGGAGTCAGAAAATCATGGCTCAGGGAGTCGGGAAATCAGGGTGTCGCGTCTCAGGGTTTAGGCAGCCATAGCTCAATGGATCAAAACTCAGTAAGGACGGAAGTTCACAGAAATAGGGTTTAGGGAGTTATGGTCCAAAAAAAAAAAAAAAAAGCAGCGTTAAGAGAATCCCTGCTCAAGGAATTAGAACAAATGACATCAAGGATCAGAAGCCCAAAGATCAAGCAAATAGAGCTTAACGAACCAAGATCAAGGGAATCAGAGCATAAGGAGTCATAACTCGGAATAAAAATTTAGGATATCAAGGCCCAAGAAGTCACGGGTTCGGTAATCTGAGCTAAGGGAATCAGGTTTCGAAAATCAGACAACAGGGATCGTGGCCTCATGGTTCAGTGAGTCGAGACTAAATACGTCAGGGCTCATGGAGTCAGGGTTCAGGGCTGAGAGAGTTAGCGATCACGGAGGCTGAGTTGAGGGAGACAGAGCTCAGGGAGTCAAGGCTTAGTGACTCGGGTTCAGTGAATCAGAGCCCAGAGAATCAGGGCTCAGGGAACCGGAAAATTAAAGTTTAGCAAAATGATGTCTCGTGTATCAGGGCTTAGGGAGTCATAGCTCAATGGAACTCAGGAACGACGAAATCCACAGTTAGGAAGTTATGGTCCAGAAAAAACACCTTAAGAGAATCGCTGCTCAAGGAGTCGGTACAAATGAAATCGGGGTTCAGGAAGTCGGAACACAACGAGTCATAGCTCGGAAACAAGGCTAAGGAAATCAAAGCTTATGGAGTCACGGCTTCGGTTATCTGAGCAAGGGGAATCAGATTCCACTCAGACCACAGGGTTCAGTGAGTCGAGATTTCAGGTTTAGGGAGTCAGGGCTGAGGAAGTCAGCACTTAGGAAGTCAGGGCTCAGGAAGTCAGAGCTCAGGGAGACAGAGCTCAGGGATCCAGTATCAGGGATCGGCGCTAAGGAAGTAAGGTGTCAAGAATTTAAGCTGACAAAATGAAAGCCTCAAGGAGGCAAGGTTCAGAAAATCTGCACTGAATCACGTCTCATAGATCAGATCACAGGGCTCATGGAGTCAGGGTCCAGGGAGTCAGGGCTCAGGGAGTCAGGGCTCAGGGAGTCAGAGCTTAGGGAGATAGAGCTCAGGAGGTCAAGGCACAAGTATCAGGGAACGGCGGTCAAGAACTCAAGCTCAGGAAATTTAAGCTCAAGGAGCCAAGACTCAGGTAATCTGCACTGAGGGAATCAAGATTCAAAAATCATGAAATCATGGTTCAGAGAGTTGAGTATTACGTAGGCTCAGCCCCGTGGTAAATCAGGTTAAGAAATAGAGCTAAGGAAATCAGAGCTCAAAGTATTACATAATTCTTAATCCCTCTGGAAGGACGGCTCGGAGATTCAGAGCTTGCGAATCAGGGCTCAGCTCTCTAGAAATTGGACAATCTAAAATCAAGCATTAGGAAATCAAGGCTCGGATAATCACGACCCAGAAAGCTAAGGTTTAGGGCTATGTGAATCATCAGATAGCCACAGCAAGACCCTAAGATTCCTTTCAAAATTCTTCGTTAAAACCCTCATGAGCTACCCTACTTATCATCGACTGTTCTATTATAAGAAAAGGTGGGACGTCTTCTAACCTAGTAGCCTAGTGTCTTTAAATCAGACCAAGTCCAAGGAACTTCCGCCATATTTCAGAAAGAAATTAAACCAATCCTAGAACAGCCAGTCAAGTCGTCGGTCTAATCTCTGGACTTCCGTTCTAAGTTCTGCTTGCACTCGTATCACTTAGCGCAGTTTTGGTCTCTTGTTCAGCACAAGCTTTATAGTCACCTTCATGCTATAGAGATGGTAACACTAAATTATGTACGTCAAAGGTGACGTCCCGGGTGGTGATTTAATCCGCTGTTGCTCTTAGACAGCTTAAGCGAATTGTGGCTAGCAAGGGTCTTCATAGCCCCTTCGCGCTACAGTTTTTTGTTGTGGATCGGGATGAGGTATTTCAAAAGCATTAGGCTTATTGTCAATATCTACCGTACTATCCGTACTTCCTGCTCTATAATTATCAATCAATCATCCCTGTCTTCATACCTGCCCTTTCTGGTTTTGCGAATTCCCATGCACCGTCGTTGCACATTCCATCAAAGGATAATTACCACCAAGACCAACTTTCACACGCTCAACACACCGCTTATCTATTGAAATCCATCCGAAATGCAACCCCTCACCAAAAAAGGGGAAGACACCCTTGCAAAAGTGCAACGCGCTATTATTCGCATTCGCGTCTAATCACGCAATTGCACCCATTGTCCGCAGAAAATTACGCAACAGCAGCAACAACAACGACAACGACTACATCAAGTGCTGCATGTTGCACAATCACGTCAAATGCGCAACAATGCAAATCGCACAAAGCCAATCACACAAAATCACAAGAGCAACGTGGAAAATGGCAAAACAAATGAACACACAACAAACCGCCTTGCATCACCTCATCCTGCCACATCCTTTTGTGTCCTTTCTGGGTTTCTCTGTTTTTTTTTTTGCTTGCAAATTATGCAACACAACAACGTACAGTGGATGTGGCAAATAATATAAGAGGCAAGTCCCTCGGGGAGGGTTGCAAATTTGCAAATAGACATATCAGCATCCACCCCTCTGGCTGGCAATGCATGCACGTTGCACCTAATAAAATCCCATCCCGGCTCTTCAAATTCAGTTTCCATCGGTCCGGAGCAGGACGGCAAAAGGCTTTTGTAAATTTGCCAGCATTTACAGCGTTTAACACTGCAATTTGGGTTTTTCGCACCCTCATCGTCATCGTGGCCCGAAGGGTTGTGTATGTGTCTGCATCCTTTATGGGATGATATCTATTCGCTGCACTGCAGTATGTCATCAACATCGTCCTTATACCATACACAACATGGAGGTGGAAGAAGAAGCTGATGACTCCTTCACCGAATGAATATGAATGGCAGTTTAAGGCTGCCTGTGAAGGAGTGTGCTGCAACAAATGCAGTGAAGTTAACATATGCTCCCTGGAAGCTGGTGGCTGCATTTGGCTGCACATGAATGGGAAGGATCATTTCAAGTGGCGCTCACTTCACAATCCCGTCCGACCGTCATCGAGAGACCGGTGTACGAGTATATGCATTCGTTTGTTACATACATTGCATGAAGTGGGATCCTTCAGACGTCCTTTGGCACATAGTCTGTCGGTAGTTAGTATGAGTAGCATAGGATGTGGCCGGGTTAAGTGGGCGGCCGATTCATACGGTTTTACTGGATGTTAAGTGAGCCCTATAAGCGCGACGTCCCGTGACGATGGCTATGACGGCAAGGCAAGTGCATTCGAGTGCATTTGCAGGATTCAAAAGGATGCAATTGTTTTTGTTTCTTAAGTTTTTTTAGGGATGAATGGCTGGATGTGATGTAAGCAAGGATAAACGGCAATAAGTGATGGATGCAACAAGTGCATGTCTGACGCCTGATTGAAGGTGATAATTTGTTGGATGTGGATAGACACAGATGTGGAGTGTGAGTAATTGGAGAGTGATTGGAATGGGAAATTGGTCCTTTCCGGAGATTTGTTGCTAAGTAGTGTTGTGAGTCCTTTCATGGCCTCGAGTGGATTGAAGGACTCTCATGTAGGCTTTTTTGGCTGTTACAAAAAAAAGGGTTAATGTTGGATACAGTCAATAAAAATCAATGCAACACAACAGTAAATCGGTATTTTTCCACACCACAAGGCCAGATTCAACACATGAGTTCCCAGCTAACTCGTAATAAAACACTCAGTTTCCACTCAACCGCACGGAAAAATTAAAATCCATTGGAACGTCAACAATGCATTACACACATCTCCAGACTGGGAAATTGAGAAATTCAGGAAATTACCATAAGAGCTCCCGGCATCCCTATCACCGATGCCCTACACCCGTCTTGAGGGCATCTCGAATCAAATGTGAAGCCAAACCGCAACCGTCTCGAGATGCAAGAATAAGTTCAAATCAACGGAGAACGAAAAAAAGAATAAAGTTTTTGAGGTTGAGGTGATGATAAGCGACTAGAGCTGGCTCCTGTTCCATTCAATGCATCCGGGGCACACAGGATATATGAAATTATATAAATAATTGCCGACGAGACAGCGGTTAGGTAAACATTTCTTTCTCTTCTTTCAATCCAGCTATTGTTTTTTGGCGGTTTTTTTGGTTTTCGTTTTTCGTTTTTTCTTCATCTTCTGTTCGGTGGAGCTCCTTACTGCCCTTTCCGTTCCTTGGATCTGGATGTGCATATTCAAGAGCATAGCGGTTGAGTCGTACAAAAAGCTGAGGGAGTAAAGGTGATCCTTTGGATGGGCGGTTGCAGTTTTTTTTTCTTATCCTTTTTTAGGATGAATTCTCAAATTTATGGAGAGAAAGTGTTGGCGGTTCGAGTGGATGGAGAAAGTGGTATATTGTTCATCCTGCAAGGATTTCGTGAAGGAGGATGGGTTCTTTTGTTTTCTGTTAAGCTCCAGGTACGTATACGTATAAATTCATATTTTGTACGGAGCTCCTTGAGTGCTGGATGGGATTTTCACTTGTTCGGTTTTACTTGTGGAAAAATGAATAGCGAAGGATTTTTGACGGAATATCTTACCAGAGAAAGAAGAGTGGTTTTAAAGGATATCTTTTTACGATCACGACGACGGTAAGTCACTTGCTTATCATACTAACTTACTTCCTTATCAGGCCAGCAATGCATGGAGGATGTGAGCCTGAGTTATAGCTGCCTTCCATCCTTCATGGCCAGTTATCAACACCAACTTGTCTTACCCACGCAATTACCTATTTACTTACTTAGATGGCGCTACAGTTCGGGGTGAACCAGGGCCTTAACCAACAAGCCTCTCCAGCCGGCACGATCTTTGGCCAGCCGCTTCCAGTGCCGCACGCCTAGTTGGTTGATGTCCTTTTCCACCTGTGCGCTCCACCTGAGATGCAGTCGTCCTCGGCTGCGTCGTTCCTCGGGGTTGGAGTCGAAGACTCTTCGGGTCGGAGCGGTGATGTCCACTCACTCTACATGGCCCAGCCCTCTTAGATGTTGGATCCGAAGACGTCTAACTAGGCCGATGTCGCTGTACAGCCCTTACAGTTCTTGCTTCAAACTCCTCCTCCACTCTCCGTTTCCACGAACGGGACCCAAGATTCCACGCAGAATTTTCCTCTCGAAAAATCTAAGAATCTCTTCATCCGCTTTTGATAACGTCCAAGCCTCAGCTCTATAGAGGAGGACCGGGATGATTAAGGTTTTGTGGAGGGATACCTTAGTTTTTCGAGAGAGGGTTCTACTATTCAGTTGCCTCTTGAGCCCAAAGAAGCATCGGTTGGCACGGTTGGCACTATCGAGCCAAGGTAGACGAAGTCCTAGACCACTTCAAAAATATAATTCATATTCATATATTCATATGTGTTGTTTCTTTGATGTCATATTTGGTCTTGTCCCCATTTACCCTTAGACCCACTTTAGCCGCTTCTGCTTCAATGCTTGCGAACGCCTCATTAACGTCACGCTTCGTCCGTCCAATAACGTCAATGTCATCTGCGGAGGCAAGCAATTGTGTAGACTTGAAGTAGACCGTGCCTCTTGTAATGGCCGCAGAGTCCCCCACGGCCTTTCCAGTATGAAGTGAAAGAAATCACATGACAGTGCGTCACCCTGTCTAAAACCTCATTTAACATCGAAGGTCTCGGCTAGTTCACCTCCGACCTTAATGTAGCAGCGAGTGTTCTCCATAGTCATCCTGCACAGTCTGACAAGTTGAGCAGGAATGTTAAAACATGACATGGCTCTGTATAGCTCGTCTCTATAAACACTGTCATATGCGGATTTAATGTCAACTAATGGATGGTGCGTGCCGACCTGGAATTCATGGGTCTTCTGCAGGATCTGCCGTAGTGTAAATATTTGGTCTATGGTGGATTTTCCTGGCCTAAAACTACACTGGTAGGAACCTACCAGATTGTCCACGAACGGTTTCAGGCACTTACACAGTACGGCAGAGAGGATCTTGAACGGCGCAGTCATAGGGGTCTCCTTTCTAATGGACCGGACAGACGATGCCATTTCTTGCAGATGAGTTGGTGCATGTTGCTAACCAGCTCACCGCCAGCTGCTTTAAACAATTCCGCGGGAAGTCCCTCTGCTCCAGCAGCTTTATAAGACTTAAGGCCTACGCGATTACTTGGTCTTTATATCAGAGGTTCGGTCTTCCTCTTCTTCTCGAACCAGGAGGCTCGGAGTCAAAGTCCCTCTTAGCTGGAGCGTTGGTGTCCATGCCCTCGACGTGGCCAATGTAGTCGACGGATCTTTGCCTTCCGGGCTATATCCACATCTTTGTATCCCTCGTAGAGTTTACGGTTATGTCTTCTATTTCATTCACCTTCCTAACAGACATGTCCAAATATCCGGCGCGGAATTTTGCTTTCGAAAGAACCCGGTCTGCTTATCGTTCAGCTTTCGGCTCCGTTCAGTAAGACTGGCAGTATAAGCGTTTTGTAAAGCATGACTTTGGTTCTTCGAGTAAGGAATCTTGACCCAAGTTGTTTAGACAAAACGAAGTAGCAACAGTAGCCAAAAGCGGCTATATGCCGGATCTCCACTGTGGTGTCATTTGTCGAGTTTACGTTTGCCCCAAGGTAGACAAATTCCTTAACCGCCTCGAAATTATTGCTGTTAGCCGTTATATTTTTTTGCCATGTGGTGAGCGACGGATCGGATTTTGCTTGAAAGCATGTACTTGGTCTTATCCTCGTCGGTTTTGAGACCAGCTCGTTTCGCCTGTTCCTCCATCGATTCTATAACGTCACGCCGAGACCGCGCGATTATGTCAATATCATCCGCGTAACCTAGCAGCTGGACTGATTTGTAGAAGATAGTGCCTTCCCTGTTGACTCCTGCCCGTCACTCTATCGGCTTCAGCACCAAGTCATACGATGGCGCATCTCTTTGCAGAAATCCGGTGCATATTTCAAAGGTTCAGATGCCCTAGAACCGAACTGGTGCATCGCATTTTTTAGCGTGGCGCAACACAGCTGGCTCAGTTTTCCTGGGATCCTGAATTGGGATATCGCATCAAACAATTCTTTGCGATGAATGCTGTCGTATGCGGCTTCAAAATCGATAAAGAGATGGTATGTATCGACTTGAAACATGCTGGTGTTCTCCAGGTCTATAGTCGATTTGCCGGGCCGGAAGACGCACTGGTAGCTGCGGATTAGTACGGCGCAAGAGGGCTTTAGACGTTCACACAGTACGCTGGACAGGATCTTGTATGCGACATTGAGCAGGGATATATGTACCTCTATAGTTCTTACAAGAGGTAGGATCGCCTTTTTTGTGGATGGGGCAAATAGAGTTGATATTCCGGCCGCCGGGCATGCTTTCATCTTCCTAAATACTAAAGATGATCTGGTGCATGCTCCCTACTAGAACATCGACGGCATCCTGGAATAGCTGAGCCTACAGTCATGTTGTTCTTCAGCTTTTGAATAGCTCTGTCGACATATTCGATGCTAGGTGGGAGAAATACTTCATCGGCTGGAACTGGGATTTCCTCAGTCCCTACCACTCTTTCTTGGTCACGCACTATTACCTGCGGGTCGGTGACAATTTTACCATCACAATTTGGAAGAGTTTGGGTACCTTTCTTGAAGCCTTCTGCAAGGCTTTTGGCTTTCTTATAAAAGGCCCGCATTTTATGTTTGTCCACGAAGATTCTTTCCTTTATCATAAGTCAGGCATAAATTCGTCTCTCTTCTTGCTTGCCCTAATCGATATATTCAAGATGCGTGCTGCAATTTATTCTCTTGATCGGCACGATCATCATGATTAATATGATCAGCACGATCACTACTGCCGGAAAGGAGAAATGTTAAATTTAAATTGTCAATATAACAAGACTTTTAACAAAAAGGAAGTTGATCTAGATCATCTTGCTGACGTGATCACTTCGTCAAGACCATGTCGTAAAGGTTGGTAGAAGGGGCTTATTTAGATATCGCTGCAATTTTGGGAGAATTTCAGAGCCAAGCAACCAGTTGCTTCCAATACGAGTAGTACAAGAACAATTTTTGAAATTCTTTGGGGCGTGCCTAGCGTGATCACCCTGCTTAACTATAGGGTTGATTATTCCGGTATTATCGCAGCCAATCTGTTAAGTACTGGACGAGATTTATTTCGATGAGTGGTGATCTTGAAAAATAAAGGAAAAGCAAATAGTTGAGGTGAGGATCACTTTGTTAACTACTGTCACCAAGAAAAACTGAAAGATCTGAAATCTGCGCTTCAAATAAATTGATTTAAGCACGGTCTGAAAATGTTAGAAATGGATTTCGAGACACACGATTTGGTTTTCAAAGAGCGCTACACACTGGTGTGGTCTTGAGCCTCAAACAACAAGCGATCTCTTGGCAGCCACTTCCAGTCACACAGACCAATTTGTTTGAGGTCCTTCCGCATGTGTGGACGAAGTCCTTTACTACCTCGAAATTCTTGCTGCCCATTGTGACACTCTTTCAGAGGCACTGATGAGTGCGTCCTTTCTTGATGATACGTAATACTTCGTTTAGCCCTCATTTGCCCTCAGACCCATTTTAGCTGCCTCCGCTTCTATGTCACCAAATGCCTCATTGATGGTCCGCTGCGTTCGACCAATCACGTTAACATCATCAGCGTAAGCTAGCAGTTGGACGGACTTTTGGAAGATCGTGCCTGTAGGGTTACCCTGTGAGTCAGTCACGATCTTCTCTTAGTAAAATGTGGAAGAAGTTACCAAATAAAGCGTCGCCTTTTTTGACATTAAAGGCGTTGCTGAGATCGTCACTGACCTTGATGGAGTAGCGAAAGAGAGAATGTCAAAGCTACACATGGCACTGTATAGCTCGTCTCTATGCACGCTGTCATATGCGGCTTTGAAATCGACAAATAGGTGGTGAGTGTCGATCTGCATTTCTTAGGTCTTTTCCAGGATCTGCCGAAATATAAAAATTTGTTTTATTGTGGACTTCCCTGGCCTGGAACCACACTGATAAGGGCCTATCAGGGTGTTGACGAACGGTTTCAGGCATTCACAGAAAACAACAGAGAGAATATTGTATGCGATGTTGAGGAGACTGATCCCTCTGTAATTGGCGTAAAGGGGTCTTTCTTGTAGATCGGACAAACGACATTGGAATTTCACTCGTCTGGCATGCATTCCTCCGACCATATTTACAGATGAGCTGGTGCATGCGTCCTGTTGAATCATCTCCAGTTCCGCGGAGAGTCCGTCCGATTCAACAGCTTTGTTTGATTTCAGTCTTGGTATTGCTATCTAGTAGGCCTCGTCAAAGACATGGGGAACGGAATTCTTGTCTATCGTCGTCCAAGTTGAGTGGATGCCGTTTAACAGCCTGCAAAAATTATTCTTCCGAATTGTCAATATCTACTGCGCCTCTACTACAAACTGTCTATTCTCGTCCCGGCAGACTTCGGTCTGGAGTTTGTATTGACGGGATAGCTGTGTAACATTTTGGTAAAACTTACAGACTTCATTCCTGCTGTAACATCTCTCCATCTCCTCGATCGCGAGCCTCTTTTGTTCCTTCTTTTTCTTTTTGAGAAACCGGTTCTCATCTCTCCTTTTCTGTTCGTAGAGCTCACGATCAGCTCTCGGCTTTAGATGAAGCATTGCCTTGTAAGCGTGTGGCTATGCTGCATGGGCCTGCCGGCACTCGACGTTCAACGACGGGTTTCTCTTGGGCAGTGGTGACTTAAAACCCAGCACATCAGTGGCAGCTTCTTTAATAGGTTTTTGAAAACGCTTCCATTCTTCTTCTACTGTTAGTGCAGGCGGCATCACACTTTCAGTAAGTTCTTGGGAGACTCAGTCGGCAAAGTTTCTAGCGGATGGGATTGTAGCTTTCTGTAGTCAAACTTTGGTGTGATCACGAAGATCACTTTCAATATTTGCACAGCATTTTAAGGACATTCTAAGAGTTGAAAGTTTCCAAAGTTATTTGGAATGTTCTTTATTAAAGAAAACAATTTATCAAAGTATATGTATGTATATTGGCGTTACAGTCCATGAAGGACCTGAGCCGAGCTTCTCTCAGTCACACATGTTGTGTGTGATTTTATTTACCCATAGGTGAAAGGGACCTACAGTTTTAGCCGGTTCCGAATGGCGAATTTCGAGAAGCTTTTCATGACAATTTTACTACAAGGGGTTTCGTTAGAACCCCGCTGGGGAGAAACACCGTGAAAACAGGTTCGATAACATGGTTGTGTCGGGATTCGATCCCGTGTCATCGGCGTCAGAGGTCAACACACTACACACTGCGCCACGGTGCTCTCTATTAAAGCATATATTGGTCATTATTATAAATGATCCTTTGCCACATTTTGGGTAGCTTCATATTTCCTCTGGTGTATAGCTTGGGTGGTGGATCGGCAAAAAACTTGGCTTTTCGGCCAGCCAATTTTTGACCATCATATTGCCATGCGGCGATTGAAACAAATAGTAGTCAGGCGTTGTAAGGTCTGTCTATGCGGTGGACGCTTCAAGACTTCCCATCTAAGTCTATTAATTTGTTCCGAGTCCTCAAAGATGTAGGTGGTCTGGCACTGTCATGATGGAATGTAACTTCCTTTGTGTTGGCCAATTCTGGTTGATCTTCCTTGATTACTTAATTCAAATGGTCGGCAGGCTTTGTAAAAATGCCTCAGAAACTTTTCCCATTTTCTTTGCAAACATATTAGCCGCAACTAACAAAAGCGTGAGGAGTGGATTGGATTATTCGGCGAAAGTAAAGTGAATCTGGTTTGCAAGGGAATCATTAAACTGGACAAGTCCTTGAGGCCCTAAAGATGATTTCTGCGGTTTAGTGCCTGCTATGCCTAGTGTAATTAAATTCACCGCAACAATTCCAATCAATCAATCTTGTTATGGGCCTGATCTGTGCTTCTCTGCCTTGTACCTTTGGATGGTTCCAAGCGTTGCGATTCCCCACAAATTTAATTAAGCTCAGCACCAAAAGCCTAGCAGACTAGCATCTGGTGGCCTTGGTTTCTATCATTGGCAGGACCGAACTCGTAATGACCATGTCCTCGTCCGGGTTAAGTTGAAGCAATGTTTAAGCTCAAAACCAAATCGTCCGTATAGAAGCCCTTCACTAACACCTTCGTTGTACAATACTTGAAACATCAGCAAGATCACTTGAAAACAATGGCTCCAAGTGAGAGTAAGTGGATAGAAGTAGCCGTAAGGATCAGCCAATCAAAAGAAACTCAACGTCTATATCACGAAAGGGGGCCCAACCTCCTCCATTTGAAAGTGAAGATCACCATGAACCTCGCGATCACAAAATATGTTTCCTTTAAAAAAGATGAGATAGTATAAGGATACTAAGACAAATACTGTATTAAGCATGGCTACGACATCGGACTTCAAGAAAAACAATTTTTTAAAATTGAGATCGTGAGTTGACCATGACAAGATCAGTGCTGTAACGTCGTTTGACCAAGTCTATTACTAAGTTATCCAGGTCTTAAGAGACGTTATCAGTTAAATAGATTTAATCCAGATAAGTCAATATTAAAAAGTTATTGGGACATTGATCATCATCAGCCACGATAGCCACGATCAGCCAAGTCATAGATAGATACACATCGATCGGAAGCAACCGAAATGTATTACATCCAATACTAAAACCAAATTTGCCCGAATGAAGTACAGCAATCACTTGAATCCGTACCACGCCACCGGGTCGAGATAAACAAGACTCGTCTCCAGTGGCACACGAAATTTGACACTGGATTAAGGTATCCCACGTAATCGTTGTCATCGTCTGCGAACGATACTCCACCGTACGACAATAATGCATTTTTATCTACACCCAACTGGAGAATCACAAGAAAACCACCGAGCACCAGCTTCAGCTCCTGTTTCGTTCGTAACATCCCTCGGGGTACTGGTGGAAGATGAAAATTTAATGCTAAAAGGTTTCGCGGATTGTCCGTTTTTCGGCACAAACCTAACCCCAAAGTAAGCTAATTACGAGCGCACTCTTGGTTTATGTCTTTATCCTTGCTTCCAACAGAGACCGGAGAGGGGGGCTACGAATACTTCATGAGAATGATGGAGTAAGTAAACGTGGGCACACGGACATCGATTGTGACAAATGACTACACGCGCTCACCACCACCACTATTGCCATTCGACGATGTTTTCCCTTATGATGACGATTTGTAAGTCCGGGTATCCTGCCATGCGAACACGATGCATACGGATAGGTTCCGTTTGGCCTAGGTTAGTGGGACGTATTACTAGTACGTGTGGTGCCTATTGCCTGGCGCATGTCGGCACTTATTAGGCTACAATCCGATTGTGTACTTTGCACGTTTGGCAATTACCTTACCGCTCGATCGGCTATTTGAAATATATCACACACACAAGTGATGATGACCATGGGGCCCCGGCTGGAGACTGTGCGGTCTTCAGTTTAATTGAAATATTTCCAATCCGTCCCGAAAGCTAATATTCAATATATTTGCAAGCGATCACGGTGCTTGGGGCCGATCGTCGGCAATTGCTCGATCGATATGTGTGCGAGGAGTTCGTGATCGACCGACACGCTCAATGGTTTGCTCATCGACGTCTAGTAACGCGATCATGATGAGCATGGTGATCATGATCATAACGCTGATGAGGAAGATGTGGATGTGGCGTCATCGGTGGGTGCCCTAACATGTTTGCAATTAAATCTCTCTTCAATAAATCGTCATTGGCTGCATCATCATGATGCAGAGATGCGCGGGTAAGCGATAGAATCATGTAATCGACCGGCATTCAGTGGGAATTTAAGTTGTGCATCGTCATGTGCGATAAACAAATTCTGAGACACACCGGGTACTTGATGGCGCTCATTGAAATGCAATTTCGAGATATAAAAAAGCAAGTAAGTCGTTGGTGTGGATCTCGAGTGCGGATCGGGGATCGAATGGTGCATGTTACATGTGTCTACATGACAGGAAGGTGCCTACTGCTGTGTTTGAGAGGTAACATAAGGTAGCCACTACTGATGACAATGGTGATAGAAGACAAGATCTGGGGAGATAGGCAACTACAGGAGCTAAAAATTGAAGAGAGATAGACAGGTGTTTGAAATTAGCTGTCATGATATTCCTCAGTCTTTCCGGGGGTTCTTCGGACCTCTCAAAAGAGTAGTAGTAGGTTGCGTTGCTTAGAATTCTTATTTTGGTGGACCTAATCTATGTGGTATTCAATACGAGTTACAAAACCTGAAGACTTAGCCAAAAAAAAATGTCGAACTTTAGCTCAGAGACCTCAGCATTTTTGCGTAAGACACTAGTAGAACAGAGAGCCGTCCTGGGACCTGCTGGAGCTTAATCTAACCGGGTTCAGAGGTTAGTATTTCGTGCCCGTGATTTTCAGCCGCTGTTCGGCCGCTACCATGTAGAGAGTTCTCCAGATTGAAGCAAATGGTAGCAAGGTCTGGGCTTTGCGGTGGTTACATTCAAACTTCCCAACCAAGTTCTGTCAATTTGTTCCAAGATACTAGGTATGTGTATGGACCAGTCACCGACCCACAGGAAATAGTGGATATATTTAATATATTTAAGAGAGAGTGATAGGGACTATGAAAACTCCAACTCCAGCTAATGAAGTAGTCCTCCCACCCAGCATAGAAGAATTTGGCACAGCTGGTCAAAAGCTGAAGAACAGCAAGGCCGTAGGCTCAGACGGCTTGCCATCAGAGAATGCACCAGATAATTTGTGGAATTTGGAAAAATGAAAGCATGCCCGACGACTGGAATATTAGCTCTATTTGAACCATCTACAAAAAAGGCAATCCTACCTCTTGTAAGAACTACATATGTCGACTGCTTAATGTCGCATACAAGATCCTGTCCATCGTACTGCGTGAACGTCTAAAGCCCTTTTGCGCCGCACTAATCGACTTCCGGCCCGGCAAATCGACTATTGACGAAATATTCACAATTTGACGAATCCTGGTAAAGATTAGTTTCAAATCGATACCCACCACCTCTTTATCGATTTTAAAACCGCTTACGACAGCATTAATCGCAAAGAATTGTTTGATCCGACAGCCGAATTCAGGATCCCAGGAAAACGGATCTGGCTGTGTCGCGCCACGCAAAAAATAAGCGATGCACCTTGCAGTTCGGTTCTAGTTCCTCTGAACCTTTTGAAACATTCACCGGATGGCGCTGTCATGTGACTTCTTCAATTTGGTGCTGGAGCAGATAGTACGACGGACAGGCGCCAAAAGGGAAGCCACTATCTTCTACAAGTCTGTCCAGCTGCTAGGATACGCGGATGATATCGCGCGGTCTCAGCTTGACGTTGCAGAAGCTTTTGCGGCGTTTGAAGAATAGGCGAAACGAGCTGGACTTAAAGTCAACGAGGATAAGACCAAGTACATCCTGTCAAGCAAAAACCGATCTGTCGCTCACCGTCTTGGGCAAAATATAACGGTGGACTGCTATAATTTCGAGGTGGTTAAGGTGTTTGTCTGCCTCGAGGCAATCGCAAACTCCACAAACGACACCATAGTGAAGACCCCTGTCCTAACAACTTGGGTCAGAACTCCTCACTCGCAGAATCAAAGTCATGCTTTATAAAACGCTTACACTGCCAGTCTTGCTGTATGGAGCCGAAAGATGGATGATAAGCAGGACGGGTCCTTTCGGAAATTCTGCGCCGGATATTTGGTCCTGTCTGTGAGGAAGGTTCATCGAGGAGAAGACATGACCGCGAACTCTACGAGCTGTACAAATATGTGAATATAGTCTGGAAAAGGTCCGTCATCTACATTGGCTCGGCCACATCTATCGCATAAACACCAACGCACCAGCTTAGAGGGTCTTCGACTCCGAACCTCCTGATTCGAGAAGAAGAGGAAGGCCGAACCTCAAGTATAAAGGCAAAGTAATCGTGGATGTAAGACAACTTGGTCTTGATAACTAGGAGCAGCGTGCACGGGACCATCAAGGATGGAAGTCAGCTATAGCTCAGGCTCAGATTCTCCATGGATTGCTGGCCTGGTAAGTATGAGTATAATCACGTTGGAACGCAACTCCTTTTCAGTTGGCCAATTTTGTTCGCTTTGTTTTCGAGTTGTACTCAGTAGAGGACCGAATTAATTATTTCGATAGGTTGTAGTAGCTCATAATGGACAATTCCACCCAACAGTCAACGCCCGGTGTTCACTTATAGTACTCTCGTCATACACTTCACAAATTTTTCGCCATGTTTTTCTGTACACAACACATGTAACCTAATGTGACTAGCATACAAGCGCGCGTTCGTTTGAAATCCCTTAGTGCTACTCAAAAAACATATAGAAAACTACACCATCTAGTAACGAAAAGAACTGCGGAGACTTTTCAGAAAACCCATTGTAACGATAGCTGAATATTTAAAAGATCATAACCCGACGCGTTTTGAGCAAGCAGTAAGCCCTCTCTTCAGATGAAAGGTCTAATCAACCTATTTCTATACCCCTGCTGGTAAGGCTTACTCAATTAAGTTCTATAATATTTCAATTAATCACCTCTGTGTGGTAGAATAATCTTGTGTAAGCTTTTCTGTCTATTTGGAAGTAGGGAAGTTCAATAATTGGATCAGAACTGAAGGGGCCTAACCTAGAGGGACTACAAAACTACAAAGGTTACAGTGTCTACCGATGGGATATACGAGACCTACTTTTACAGATCTCAGTGTGAGCTTTACAACCACCCTAAATTTAACTTGGCTTGTTTACGACTTTCAATGATTTTCCAAGGCTTTCCGTGACTCTGTTTTCTTAAGTCAGCCATTTTAGTAAGATATCGTTTGGTTTTGGAGTCTTAGGTTGTTGCGCTCTCGGATGCCCCTCATACAAAATTGAATGTTAACAGTTGGGACCAGAGAGCTTTGACGGCAAGTTGAATGCCTGGCATTACTAATTTTTTCCAGTAACCTATTGCGTATATTTTAGGATGAAAGATATTGGCCCATGTCCTCAGGGATTTTTGGTTTCAACAACTTAATTAATAACTGTACATATATACATTTGCAATTTTCCTGAGCTTGTTTGGGTATTAAAAAACCAAACGCTTAAGAAATATAGCATATTCCGGTCCACATGTCTTTTAACTAGTTGCAAATAAGCCTACGCTCAGCCATTAAAGGCTAGATAAAAAACAAACAGGGTGTACCTATACTTTTCATTCTTCACAACAAAATGTGGAAGATTCATCCACGTAACCTCTAGACCACGGTTGTCTTATTTTCTTCTTACTTTTTAGGCCAGCAACGCATGGAGGGTACGGGCCTGAGTTAATACAGCCTTCTATCCTTGGCGGTCTAGGGCACGCTTCTTGTAGTCGGAAAGACCAAGCTGTATAACGTGCGCGTTTGCTTGGTCTTTATACCGGAGGTTCGGCTTCGCCTTCTTCTTGAACCAGGAAGCTCGGATTCGAAGACCCTGTTAGTTGAAGCTTTGGTGTCCACGCGCTCGATGTGGCCGAGTCATTGTAGTCGACAGATAGAGTTTGCGGTTATGTATTTTCCTCCATTCGCCTCTCTCGCAGACAGGACCGAATATCCGTCACAGAATTCTTTTTTCGAAGAAGCCAAGGACCAACTCTGCTTTACTGCTTATCGTCCAGCTTTCGGCTCCATGTGGCAGGACTGGCAGGATAAGAGTCTTATAGAGCATAACCTTAGTTCTTCGGGACAGGAGTTTGGAGCCCAGCTGTTTTGACGGACTGAAGTAGCAGGGGTTGCGAAGAGTGATTCTGCGCCGGATCTACACCATGAGTTTTTGTTTGTCCCGAGGTATGTGAACTCCATTACCACCTTGAAATGTTAGCTGCCGATCGTTATGTTTTGTCCTAAGAGATGGGTGGCGGACCGCTTTATTGTTGCCAGTTTATACTTCAACTTCTCCTTTTTGATGTGAAGACCAGCTGGTTTCATTTGATCTTCAATCGCCGGAAACGCTTCCACAATGGTGCGCTGGAACTTGCGACAATATCAATTTCGTCTGCGTAACTCAGAAACTGGACCGATTTGTGGAAGACAGTTCCCTTCGTATAAAAAATAAATCACACACAACATGGGTGATTGAGAGAAGCCTGATTCTGGCTTTCCATGGTTTTTAAGGCCATCAAAGTGTTCTCAGTGTTGACTTTAACCCGGCGCACTCTTTGTTCCAACATGAGATTGAAGAAGTCGCATGACAACGCATCTCAATGACGAAATTCGGCGCAGGTTTCAATAGGCTCGGATATTCTGGAGCCGAACTGCATGTTGCACCGAGTGTTTGTTAGCGTAGTTCGACATATCTGGATCAGTTTTCAGACTTTGCGATGAATGCTGTCATATGCGGCTTTAAAATTGATGAAAGGGTGGTCTGTATCGATTTGAAACTCGCTGGTCTTCTCCAGGATTTGAAGCAGCCTTAATATTTGGTCCATAGTCGACTTGTTTGACCGGAGGCCGCACTGGTATGTGTCCATGCCGGTGGTGGCGCGAAGCCTATTGTAATTTCAGCTGCTGGCTTGATGGCTGAGAGGCAATGGAGCCACATGTTGTTGGCGTTTGTGTCCAAAGTAGGCATACTCGCGAGTCGTCCGCTCAATTGCTCTCTGTAGTTCTAGCGATCTCTGAGGTGCTCAAGCTTCTAAGGTTGAACCTCCTCTTGGTGGGCTGATGTAGCTTTCTAACATTGGAAAATCGGACTCTGAATCTTGCTGCCACTAGGAAATGACCAGAACCGGCGTTTGCCCCTCTAAATGTTCTAACATCCAGGATGTTTGACGCATGTCTTACGTCTATGTATGAGCACGCGGTCATTTTGGTTGGCAGTTCGACCATCTGGAGACCGCCAGACTGCTGTGTGGATCTTCTTGTGAGGAAACCTTTTTTCTACTTATTACCGTATTACGAGCTGCCGCAAACTCCGTAAGTCAGAAGCCGTGGTCTGGTCTTACCGATTTGGGCGTTGAAGTCACCGAGTATGATTTTGATGTCGTACTCCAGACAATCTCCGTAGGCGTCGTCCATAAGGTCGTAGGAATTCTATTTGATGATTTCTTCAGCCTCATCGGTAAGGGCATGTGCACAGATGAGGTTAATGTTGTAGAATCTGCTTTGAGTACGGATAACAGCTGGGTGATCGCTTTTTTTTATAGTCACACATGCACTCTAGGCTAAGAGCTTAGAACGTATTGAACATCGTTCGAGCGAAGGTAACAGGGAGAGGGAGAGTTTCGCACAAGTTGATGTTTTGACACACAACCTGAACGGAGTTCGTTCACTATTTTCAGGGGAGTCGAGAGCCGACCAAATTTCGCGATGGTTATAATTCACAGTAACTCGTTCATGCACTTTGGTATTAATATTGCATATGCAGAGGATGAATTTCAATTGACCACAAACTGTGAGTGCTATGCCTGCAGCAGTACGTTTGGTCACTGGAATTGCTTTTTCTTGGCTACGAAACGAATTTGAACTATAGAGCGGTAGCTCGACGGTCAATGATGATAACCACTGCACCACGGCCACCACCGCATAAAATAGATGACTTGCGTCTTTAGCCTTTAGTTGATAAGTCCGTAGACTTTTCTAGTTGATGAGTAGTAGGAGTGTAGAGAGTTCGCTCTTTTCAGGAGCATACTCGCAACTCGTGGTCCTTTTTCTGTCTGTGTCATCGTTGGGTATCCGTCCTTGTATCCGAGGCCATATTCTCCTTTTTAACAAGTTTTCTACTTACATGGGCGGGTTGTTAGCCTTCCGCATAGCCTCCATCCTTTGGGCCTCTTGCCTATGGCGGTAGCTGCATACATCAGTTCACCTCTTAACGGATGTTGAAGAGGCTATCCAGAGTATGCCACGAGAAGGCTGTATGTCATCGCTCCACCATGTTAAGTGCAATCAGCAACTTTGCCCTACATGCCCAGGTCGAATCCTCCACGAACCACGGTTGTCACTAAACTGGAAATGCTTATTGAACATTAAGCGAGCAAAGCTCGTCGGGTTGATTGTACTATATGAACACAGAGACATGCAGACTTATCAAGCCGAGTGTTTAGCAAAAAAAAAAAAAAATATCGTGGCATTAGAGCCCCTGAAGGACCAGAGCCCAGCTTCTCTCAATCACCCATTTTGGGTGTGATTTATTTTCCACATATGTAGGTGAAAGGGACCTACAGTTTAATACCGATTCCGAATGGCGTGAGTCGAGAAGCTCTTTCAAGGCACGTATACTACAGGGGGTTTTGCCAGTACCTCGTCGAGGAGAGACGCCGTGAAATAAATATTCGATGGCATTGGTATTATCGGGATCCGAACTCGCTCATCGTGCGTCAGAGTCCGACACACTAACCTCTGTGCCATGGCGCTCGGGTAGGGTTACTTACCATTGCGATTGCAGGCGACCATAAACGACTACAGGATAAAGAGTAAGTCCATCGCCACTAGAGTAAATGAATGTCAAACTTCTAATGTGGTACTACGGAATCCCCAAGTCCACCCACTGGCATCCCGGCTAGTTCCCATAATTAATTGCTCACTCATCACGTAATTGCGCCCAAGTCGATCGGCCGTTGCAAGTCCGAACCGCCTCCAACTCTTCACTGCAATTTCCATAAGTTCACAAGTCACCCAAGTTGATTGATTTTTCCGCCTCTCCCCGTGGCGCACAGCATCCCCCCTCCATCTATCCAAATCCAAACGCATGCATTAGAACACTTGCCATACCAATTCATAGTACTCCAAGCAGCATCACAAACCATATCCCGCGAGCGTCCGAAAAGTCGTGATTGCACTTTAATTGAACATTTCCAGATCGACCGAAGCGCACGCCTATGAGACGCGGTCCCTTTGTCTTATCCATCGATTAGAATCAATATACATATCGGATACGATGCAAAGTCTCTCGTCCGATTGGACACAGTTCGGCGCATAGTACAGCAATCCAGTCTGCAAGGATGTGTGCGGGGGGGGGCATGTATCCGATATTTTTCCAATTTTTATGTGTACGAGTCTCATTTCTCATTCGCAATCGAATTTCTATTTCTCTTTCGTCTCTGTCCTCTGGCAACCGACATTCAGCATTCGGCATCTGATATCCTTTGCATGGTAGATGGTAGATGTGGAGGAGAAAGGCTTGGGCATGTGCGCGTATATGATACACCAAACGAGTGTGGGAGTGTATTGGCGTCGATGGAGAACATCCACAGGAAAAAGGACGAAAAAATAAGGAAAAAAACATAAAAACAAAACAAAAATGGGGGCGCATGCTGATGATAATTTTAATTTTCACCCTCCCCCTCCTGTCGCGCATCGTAAGGGAAAAAATCAATTTCGTTTTTGTTTCTTCTCATTCGGATACACAATGACAGGTTAAGTGTAACGAAGAAAACCTACGACAAACGGATATGCGAGTATAGTATGTAGAGAGAGAGAGTAAAAGGCGTCGTCTTAAGGGATGCCGATGTGTGTGGGAAGAAAGTGCTTCTGGTAGAACAAAATCCACTTAAAAATGCCCGCTAACTTGTCGACCTCTCCTCATGGGCCTTTCGTATCCTTTTCCGCATGTTGCCCTGACATTATACTGACTTGACAAGCCCGAAAAATAAGAAGTGAATAGCAGCAAGGACGAAGCAAACAAAATGAAAAGATGTCAGTTTGCTCGAGAAAACTTCCCATTCCATGATTGAATTTGAATTTGAATTCGAAAACAGCGGCGAACCAACTCACACCCAGCTATTCATTGAGGCCGAACACTGGAGGGTTGTATCTGCACCTTTCGGGGTCCGAAACGCAACTCACGACTTAGTCGAAGACAATCCAACAAAAGCTTTCTCTAAAATAAGTTTAAATCCGGCATAGAGTTTACAGACAATACTGGTTGTGTCTGACGGCTCGGCACATCCAATTTCGTGGCATAGAACCCACGGGAATGGTGGCACGGAAGACGTGGGGGACAAAAAAAACGTGGACACCTCTTTACTTCGCAACCGACTCATCCCGGCAACATCATTAGATGTTATTTCATCCCCAGTGGCATCATTTGGACTATCCGCCTCGCTTCCATCTAGCCGTCCGTCGTGTCCAATAAAAATTAACAGTGAAAAGGGACACCGCGTCTACGAGTGTGGGGATCTTTCACATATTCAAATTCCCCCCGTGGACTTGGCTTTCCTTTTTGGATGAAAAAAAAAAAGTAAAGAAAACGTAAGAAATTACCCTCTCATACAAGGGGATGGTTAAGTGGGTGGCAGTGGCGTTAGAGGATTATATTCGCCCATCCACCGGAGATGACATTAAGAAACTTTTTCAACGACTAAGCCCACGAACACGACGCACACGGCACATCGGACGACATAACGTACACAAACAACAGGCAGCAATCGAAGAAAGCAACCAACCCTCTCCCAGATGTGTAGAGAACTGCCACAACAATAACACACAGGACCACCAGCTGGTATATCAGTGGTACGGACAAGGGAACGTAAAAACGGGGACCCGGACTTAGAGACCTAAGATGGCATAAAGTCCGCGGACTAATTTCGAGAGGAAGCAACTCTCAGCCTGATCCTTCTCCATTTTCAAGAGGAAAATAAGTACATATCTCCTTCTGTCCTCCCCATTCTTAAGGACTTTTCATTCATTTTTTTCCTTCTTGTGACTACTCCTTCGGAATCGAGGACTTGGGTTTGTCCTTTGTTTCGAACGCATTTAGTTGTGGATATGGGAGGGATGGAAACACTCACCCCTACATAGTACGCGTAAGTAGACTAAATCCTTCAAGAGGCGGCAGGACAGAATACAATCCAAGAGTTGGAGGAAAAGGAATTTACATGTTGCCATGGAGTGGGCGCCACGGTGGCAGAATGGAGCTATAGTGCAAGCACTAGATATGGACGGTTGATGCTTTTTGACTCTGATTCAAGGGGGGAGGGTTAGGTGGTCCAACCATATTAATTTTTATTTTCTTCCTTGTTTTGTTCATCTTACTCTTCAGTTGTTTCGAGCAAATCCCTGCGAAGCCAGTTGTCAGTCCTTCCCATAGTACATAGCTATCCTACCTACATATCATGTTGGAATGGGACATCTATGGCCGTGGTATGGAGGGTATGGAATTCACTTTGAGATTGTTTTTAATTTTCGAGAAAGAAATCTTTGTGTGTAACTAATGAGTGGAGACGACATTTTTCTTCTCTGATTCGTTTCTGTCCTGTCTTCTGGCTTTTGTTCTCCTACCATCGGTCTTCAATGATTGTACTTTGTTTTCTGTGTGTGTACGGTAGAGTGAAGGCATTTGCTTTGATATAAGAGAGATTGAAATGTCCACGAGGTGTACGGTTGAGGGAAGTCTCCTTGGGAGATGGATGTCTTGAAGTAATTAATATCCAGAAAGGAGTCGTCAGAGGTAAGGAATCGTTTGGCGCTATTTAGGACATCCATTTGCTGGTAAGATGACTGCCATAGACGTTTTCATTGCTCTAAGATAATTCATCCTGGAAAGGGGGAGGAATCTAGACAGCATTGCTCGCTACCTCTGTACGCCAAGGCGTCATATAGGTCTTGGGTCTTGATGGGCGTATTGGTAAAAATCAGATGTAAAGTTCTCGATAAATGCCCCTTGAATGATGAGAAAACGACTTGCAGTTAGCTCCGACCGGTGAATGGTCTCCACGTTGGCATGTACAGGTATCGAAAAACATTGGGAACTGGTAGCTCGATGGACTTTTTCTTTGGTGGCGTTAGAGCCCATGAAGGGCCGGAGCCAAGTTTCTCTCAATTTATTTGATTTATTTTTTTACACACGGGGAGACAGCCTACAGTTTAATGCTGATTCCGAACGGCGTGAGACTGAGAAGCTTTTTCATGGCACTTATACTACAGGCGGTTTTGCCAGTACCTCGCCGACGAGGGGCGCCACGAAAGAGACATTCGATGGCGTTGGTATTATCGGGATCTGAACTCGCTCATCGTGCGTCAGAGTCCAACACACTTACCACTGCGCTACGGCGCCCTCGACGCAACTCAATAAATTTGAACTTCAAACATACGTTAGCTTCCATTAGCTTCTGAGCCTCTAATCCGAGAAGTAGATACCTTCAATGTGGCTAAAATATCTCTGCACAGCCTTTTAAAGGCCTATGTCTTCAAATCGGGAGAGGTAAGAAAACCTGTAGCTGCAGCTTGCTCCAAAACTGTGGTAGAAGATGCTATAACTAGGAATGATCATAGTGCTACGAACGTCGAAATTTACCATGCAAACCTAAAGTTCTGTGCCATGAGTATAATAGCACCTTATGAGACTGAAAACAATCTTAAGATGATCTATTAAAACCAGTTTCTGTGAAGGACTTTTGACATTAGTCTACACTGCAAAAGCGTACTTTTTACAGTAGGACAAGGAAAGCGGTACAGAAATGTTCGTTTTTGGATTTCGAGCTTCTATATGCTTAGACGTCGACTACTGATTTTCGTAGTAGCTCTAGAAGAGCGACGATGTCTCTACGAAGGATAATGGACTTTTTTTCGCTGTTAACGGGCCACGTGATTAGCGGATGGATTAATCAAGGAATAGCTATTAGTACTTTTCTGATCAGAATTGAGATGAAGGACCCTTTCTCGATCAACCAGCTTGCTTAAGGTTCTCAGTCTTTATCATAAGAGAATTTTTTTAAGGTGCAGGTGCTATATTGGGGGAAGAGGAAGAGAGCAAACAAAGCCAAGAAGCTGATCGCGCTTAACATGGCAAACACTCGCTTTGATCTCTGTCCCTGCTCAATTCAAGTTGACACACAGCCTTTGCGTGGCCTCCCCTGTACCCCACCACTTGTTCCTGAGGAAAGAGGAATCTAGCCCTCCAAGTTGGGGGTTGTGCTTAGGGGTAGGATCCCCATCACGGCGATCCTTGCAAACGCCTAAATGACTTGTTAGTCTGCACCTGGAATTTGAGGTCCCTTAACAGCAAATCCTCAACTACTATAAAGCAGATATAACCGCAATCCAAATATTGCCGTGAGATGGACCAGACAAAAGACGGATGAACAACTGCGATATCTAGGGGAGAAGATACAATGTTTATTTGGGTGCGAAGTCGTTGTTCGAGGAAGACTCTGACAAAAAAGTCTTAATCAATCAACGCTAATTTCGGGAACATTATCTTGATATGCGCTCACGCCCCAACCGAAGAAAAGGACGATCGACTAAAAGATGACTTCTACGATCTCCTAGACAGAACCTACATATGCCCAATGTCCCAGCTACGACACAAAAATAGTTCTAGAGGATATGAATGCGAATTTGTACAAAGAAGATATATTTGAGTTGATCACGGGAAAGTGTAGCCTACACGACGCAAAGTCCGAAAATGAACACAGACCACTTGACTTCCTGGTGGGGCATCTCCGTCTAGCTAGAACACGGTTCCCGCATCTCAACATCCGCAAAGGAACCTGGCTATCACCTGACATCCTACATGTATGAACCCTCCGAGGAGCCAACATCGACCCGGATCAGTACCTTGTTGTAGCCAAGATATGAATGAGGATATCAAAGATGCCACGGAGTCGAACTGGACAACGAAAGTTTGACGTCGGAAAGCTACAATCGCAGGAGGCCGCTTGGACCTTTACCGATCGAGTTTCCCTCAACCCCTCGCAAACTCCGATGACACCGACACAATCCACAGAACAACAGTGGGAGCACTGCCAGCGTGCCATCAGAGACGCTGACTCTGATGTACTGGGTTTCAAACCGCCGCCACCTAGAAACCCCTGTGTGATGAGCAATGCGAAAAGCCCATGTAGCAAAGCAAACCACCTACAAAGCCATGCTACATACATAGGCGAACGTTCTTTTTAGCCTTCTTAGCTCGTTTTGAATGCTCGTTATAAATGAGCAGATCTCCAGCCAGTACTCCTCTGAGTTTATTATACGGCTAATTAGAACCTCTGGGATAGGCAGGTCAATTCTGGTAAAAAGCGTATGCAACGGTTTCCTCAAATGCAGATCTACAACCACAAATCTTGTTGAATTTGTGTCCTTTACCCTCTCGGCCTTAGAAAATGGCAATGAAGTCGACGTTATTTCTACCGATTTCAGTAAAGCTTTCGATAAAATTTCCCACAGCCTAATACTCTTCAAACTGTCTTCCCTTGGTTTCGATCCCATTTCCGTGAAGTGGATATCTTCTTACTTGAACAATCGCTATTATAGTGTTCGCTTCAGGTCTGCCTTTTCTAAACCTTTTCCAGCTTCCTCCGGTGTCCCCCAAGGTAGCCACTTAGGTCCACTTCTTTTCGTTCTTACCATTAACGATATTGAAATGGTGATCAAACATTCCCATGTCTCACTATATGCCGATGATACCAAGTTCTTCAGGAGTATTTCCTCCAGTCAGGACCCTTCCCTAATCCAATTAGATCTCAATAGTTTTTCCACCTGGTGTTCCAAAAACTGCTTGGAACTCAACATTCCCAAATGCCAATCCATTACTTTTTCACGTAAACGAATCAAACCCCCTCCCCGTCTCTACTTTCTAAATAATCAACCCATAGCCACCGTTCAGGCCATCCGGGATCTTGGCATATTATGTGACCAGGAGTTAAATTTTCGGACACATATCGACGAGATAATCCTTAAAGCTAATTCAGCACTCGGCTTCGTAAAGCGATGGTCTAAAGAATTCTCCAACCCCTACGTTACCCGATCTCTCTACACAACCTTTGTCCGGCCCCTTCTTGAATACGCCTCTCAAGTATGGTCACCTTACCAACAAACCCACATTTCTAGAATTGAGAGCATCCAACGCCGATTCCTACGTTTTGCACTTCGAGGTCTCCCCTGGAATAATCCTTTGCTCCTACCACCCTATCAAGATCGTCTTAAATTAATCAACATGAACACGTTGGAGGAAAGAAGAACTGTATCTGACATTCTCTTCATCCATCGACTCCTTTCAGGTACCATTGATTGCGCGACCCTCTATGACTCTGTCTCTATCAACACTAACCCCCGCAATGTACGTAATCCCCGTCTCTTCTACCTAGCCACCCCCCGCACCGCCTATGGCTCCAATGAACCCATTTCTCGTATGCTGGGAAGTGTTAACTCAAATCCTTACTTCGACTTCAACCTCAGCACTCAATGCTTAAAAACTCGTCTTATTAATCATGCCCCCCTCCCCCACCATCATTAGCTTCTAAGTTAGATTAAGTTAGAATAAGTTAGATTAAGTTGGCTTGAATTAAGCCCAATAAATGGGGGTGTTCGCCCCCACGAAAATTCAAATTCAGTGGAATATGGCGTGTTCCGCGTCTTCTTTTTCATCTGGACATTTTGGGCAGAAGGGCGGGATAACGTACTCAAATCTGTAGTGATATTTTCGATAGCCACCGTGAAATTGTGTAAGGTGGTAATTGCAATCCCCGTTTGCTCTTTTTCCCCAAACTTCGATCGTAGGGATCAGCCTATAGGACCATCGGCCTTTTGTCGTGTTATCCCATCTGGCTTGTCATAATGCACTCCGGATAACACTGATCTCTTGTCGACTTGTGGTTAGCCTAAGGTAAACCCTGTGCATCTCATTGACAAGGGAGTCGATGGGGACCATGCCCGCTATAAGACAGGCTGATTCATACGGGATTGTCCGGAAACCGCATATTGTCCTTATTGCGCAGAGCCTGTATCCATACGAGAACTTTTTCTTCTCGCCTTCGTTGTAAGAGCTCTCGCCCAGACCGGCGCAGGGTATAGGAATATTGAGCTTACCACTCTAGAAAGCAGAATCCTCCTCGCATATCCTGATCCACCGATGTTCGGCAGCACTCTGAAAAGTAGTACCTGCATTTGTGACGACCTTTTACCGCAGTATTCGGCATGGGTTTTAAAATTAAGTCGGTTGTCGAGCATTACTCCCCAAGTATTTTAAGGCCTCTTTAGACTTGACTAGCTCAAGACGCGGAAGTTTGCGTATTCTACGGTCTTTCGGCTGGTTATGAGGACAGCTTTCATCTTGTGGTCGGCCAGTTCAAGGTCGGCAAACTCTAGCCAATTTTTGACGCTTAATTTGTGGCAGACTCTACTTCGTGAATGTGTTTTGCTACAATAACGACGTCGTCAGCGAAACTGATAATCTTGACTCCCTGTGGCAGCCTTAATATCAGAATTCCATCATACATTATGTTCCACACCAGAGATCCGACTACTGAGCCCTGAAGAACTCCCGCAGAAACATTGTAGTTATTGTCTGATACCTCAGCTTCCTGTCGGTGAGGTGGTTAAGGATTATCTTCACAAGGTAATGTGTTGCGTCCATTTTGGTCAGAGGCCTCCTACTACAAGACTAGTTTGTGTTGTTAAAGGCATTCTTTACTGCCAGTGTTACTACCGCGCAATATTTCTTTGAGCCTCCTCGCTATCTTTTCCACCGTATTGCTACAGCTGCTGTGTCTACTTATACTCTTTTCTAGCATCGACGCGCGACGCGTAGAGCGCGATTTCCTGAAGCCATATTGGCAGTCGGCAAAGCTCCTCTTTCCTCCGCCATCTCCATTAGTCTGCCATACATGATACGTTCCAGGACCCTTCCTGTTGTATCTAACAGACATATTGGCCGGTACGCCAAAGGTTCTCCAGGTGGCTTGCTTCCCTTGGGTAGCAACACCAGATGTTGGAGTTTTCATGGTTCAGGGAAAATCCCCTCCTCAATACTCCTTTGATTCTTTATAAATGTCTAGTCTCCTTTTCATGGCTGTTTTTATAGTTATGTTTGGGAAGCCACCAGGTCCAGGTGCTTTCTTATCGTCTATTTTCCTGCATGCTTCGTGCAATTCCTCCGTCGTTATTGGGATGATCGGGTCCATTCTAATACTCCTCGTGGCGTTGTCCAAAGTAGATGGTCTATGGGGAAATCTTCTTCTTCTTTGGTGGCGTTACAGCCCATGAAGGACCAGAGCCATGCATCTCTCAATCACCCATGTTGTGTGTGATTTATTTTTCACACAGGTGAAAGGGACCTACAGTTTAATGCCGATTCCGAACGGCGTGAGTCGAGAAGCTTTTTCCAGGCAAGTTATACTACGGGGGGTTTTGCCAGTACCCCGCCGAGGAGGGACGCCGCGATATAAACATTCGATGGCGTTGGTGTTATCGGGATCCGAACTCGCTCATCGTGCGCCAGAGTTCAACACACTAACCACTGCGCCACGGCGCCAGGGGAAACAGATGTTATAATATTCTTCATAGCATTGTTGGGCAGGATATCTATGGAGTTCTGCTACCCCTTAGCTTCTTTGTTACCATACTGTATGCCATCTCCCACGGATCTAGGTCTGGTTCGCTGCAGAGTTGATTCAAACATTGTTTTCAAGGTCATGTCTCGCCAATCTGAAGGTACCAAATCGTTCTTGGAACTCTGGTCTACCTCTAGAACGCTGTGGTCTGCGCCGGGCCTGGAGGCATTTTGCCCTGAGCCTTTTGATCTTGTCTTTCCACCAGTAGCAGGGTTCTCCTGCTCCTCCTGCTCGTTGATCTATTGGGCATCGCAGCATCGTGATTGTTTGAGGGTGAAACCAATTACATATATGCTGTTATCCACACACAACATCGACGTCTCGGCCAGAACCACACAATTGGCAGTGACAATTTACAAGTGGTCAAGGACTTCATCTACCTTAGTTCACTAGTGACCAGCGACAACAATACCAGGGCTGAGATCAAACGCAAAATTACTGTTTCCAACCGCTGCTTCTTTAGGCTCAAGAGGCAATTGACCACGGTTGCGCTTTAGAAAGCCTTAATCATCCCGGTCCACCTTTATGGCGCAGAGGCCTGGATTTTAATGAAAGCGGATGAGGAGGCCTTTGGTCATTTGGAAAGGAAAGTTCTGCTTTCAGCAGAACGTCCAAGATGGCTGGACCATGTAGAGTGAGGGGGCAACACAGCTCCAGGCCAGAGAGTCTTCGATTCCAACCCCGAGGGACGACGCGGCAGAAGACGACCGAATCTAAGGTGGCGCATACAGGTAGAAGAGGACCTTAACCAACTGGACGTGCGGCCCTGAAAGCAGCAGGCAAAAGATCGTGCCAGCTTGAGAAGCTTGTTGGTTGAGATCCAGGTTCACACCGGACTGTAGCGCACCAAAGTATGTAAGCAAATATAGGAGCTCTATTCTTCAGTGTGCAGAACTTCTTCTTCTTCTTTCTGTGCAGAACTGCTCATTATCAAACTTGCACCTTCCGAGTAGCTTTATATTTAATTACACGATACTCCTTACAATCAGAACTAAGAACGAAAAACTAAAGTAAAGCTATCCACCCGAAGCCATTACTCTTATATCGGAAAACAAGAAAAACAAAATGGGAAAACTGAAGAAAGCATTACGAGAAACAAGGACTTTTACGGATTCATTTTAATCACTAGGCGACTGTTCCTTCCGCCTGTCCGTCTTCCGTATTTTCTCCGTCCAATTCCTCTAATTTATTATCGTCTTGAAGAAGTACATCTTTCACAAAATCAAACACAGCCATATAGATACAATGTTCGAGGCAAAAAAATTGGAAGAAAATAGATAAGGACGCAAATGGGTGGATGGCGATTTGTTCTCCACCTCCATTAACCCCAGAGGTATACGAATACAGACATAGAGTCTCGTACACACAACCATTATTTTGTAGTGCATTTATGTATAAGTAACGTGCTGTCAGTTAGCAATCCTTTGCGTCCCCTCGGGGCGTAATTTCGAAAAACTTTTACCAAACCACCATTCGCTCACATTCTCGTCTTAACTCAATACTGACTTTCTAGTCGTATCTCTCTAGCGGTGTCCTAGACGATCGTCATCATCAACATCATGATGGTCGTCGTTGCCGGTTCCTATCCGAACTTCTCTTTTTAGTTCATTTACTCATTAAGGAATATCTTTTTCTCAGTGCCTTCCCATTCCCATCGTCCTCGATAACTCATTTCGTGGCTTGGGTAGTGGGTTCCTGTTCCTACTACCCCAGACTAGTACTAGTTCGTCGTCTTCCTCTACTCATTTATGCATCGAAAAGGAAAAAATAAAATAAAAAATTCGATGAAAGTGTTTGGGTGATTAAAATAAAAAAAAAAAAAAAAAGAAAAAAAAAAAAAACAGAAAAACAGAAAAAAGGACGAAGACGATACAAGGGAGACGGTAGTTGGATGCACTTAGGAGAGAGTACACTTTAGATACAAATATGTAGAGTTGAATGGTAATTTCCATTTTCACCTTTGAGGCTCTGAAGGGTAACGACTAAGTTTTTCGATATACGATTCCCGGCAGAAGTGAGTTCGTCGTCTGGATATTTACAAGTCAATAAGAAAACGTCGTCGCCCCGTGCAAGGATTCTCTTGAAACTTTCCTTCATTCATGGGGTAATGCACTAAATCAGCTGAGTGGGAACGCCGGCCTTTGACGTGCTCAATGATGTAAACGTCTGTGGGTCGTCTTACTTACTTACTTTGATGGCGCTACAGTTCGGGGTTAACCAGGGCCTCAACCAACAAGCCTCTCCAGCCGCCCCGAGTCGAAGACTCTTCAGGCTGGAGTGTTGATGTCCATTCGCTCTACATGGCCTAGCCATCTTAGACGTTGGATTAGAAGACGTCTAACTAGGCCGATACCGCTGTACAGGCCGTACAGTTCTTGGTTGAATCTCCTCCTCCACTCTCCGTTTACACAAACGGGATCAAAGATTGCACGCAGGATTTTCCTCTCGAAACGCCCAAAAGCCTCTTTACCCGCTTTTGATAACGTCCAAGCCTCAGCGCCGCAGAGGAGAACCGGGACTATTAAGGTTTTGTAGAGGGTTGCCTTAGTATTTCGAGAGAGGACTCTACTACTCAGTTGGCTCATGAGCCCGAAGAAGCAGCGGTTGACAAGAGTTATTCTGCGTTTTATCTCACTGGGGTCGTTGCTGCTTGTCACTATCGAGCCAAGGTAGACGAAGTCCTTGACTACTTCAAAAAAATAGCTGCCGAAGGTGACGTTCTGACCAAGACGTCGGTGTTGCGCGTCTTTCTTTGATGACAGCATATATTTGGTCTTGTCCCCATTTACCCTTAGACCCACTTTAGCCGCTTTTGCTTCAATGCTTGCGAACGCCTCATTGTCGTCTCGCTTTGTCCGTCCAATAACGTCAATGTCATCTGCGTAGGCAAGCAATTGTGTGGACTTGAAGCAGATCATTCCTCTTGTATTGGCCGCAGAGTCCCGCACGACAGTGCGTCACCCTGTCTTATACCTTTTTTAACATCAAAGGGATCAGTTAGTTCACCTCTGACATTAATGGAGCACCGGGAGTTCTCAATAGTCATCCTGCACATTCTGACGAGTTTGGCAGGAATGTTAAAACATGACATGGCTCTGTATAGCTCGTCTCTATAAACACTGTCATACGCGGCTTGGTGCGTGTCGACCTGGAATTCATGGGTCTTCTCCAAGATCTGCCGTAGTGTAAATATTTGGTCCATCGTGGATTTTCCTGGCCTGAAACCACACTGGTAGGAACCTATCAGATTGTCCACGAACGGTTTCAGGTACTTACACAGTACGGCAGAGAAGATCTTGTACGCGATGTTCAGGAGGCTTATCCCTCTGTAATCGGCGCAGTCATAGGGGCCTCCTTTCTTATGGAACACGCAAACGATACTGAGATTGCATTCATCGGACATGCGTTCTTCCGACCATATCTTGCAGATGAGTTGGTGCATGTTCCTGACCAGCTCATCGCCAGCTGCTTTAAACAGTTGCGCGGGGAGTTCGTCTGCTCCAGCAGCTTTATAAGACTTAAGTTTCGATATCGCTATCCTAACATCGTCTAGTTCGGGTGGACGGGATTCTGTTTCGTGTTGGTCCATTGTGAATGGTTCGCTCTGCCTGACGGCGGCATATTAACTATCATCGCCGTTATACAGTCTGCGGAAGTGGTCCTTCCACAATCGCAGCATCGACTGTGACTCCACTACTAGTTGTACGTGCTCATCCCTGCAGGCTTCTGCTCTGGCTTTATAGCCTTGGCATGTTCGTTTTACTTTCTGGTAAAACTTTCTAACGTCGTTCCTGGAATAGCATCTCTCCGTCTCCTCTAGCTCGCGCTTTTCGTGCTCCTTCTTACTTGTCAGAAGGGCATGCTACTTCCTCCTTTTCTGTTCATAGAGCTCGCGGGTAGCTCTCGTCCGTTGATGCAATGTAGCCATGTATGCATTTTGTTTCTCTACATGGGCCTCTTTGCACTCATCATCAAACCAGGGGTGGCTCGAAACCGAGTACATCTGAGGCGGCCTCTCTCAGGCGTTCTGAAAATGACTCCAATGCTGTTCTATGGTTTCTGCAGATTGCATCGGGACCTGAGAGAGCTTGAGGGAGACTTGATCGGCGAAGGTCCTGGCGGTCTCCTGCGATTGCAGCTTTCCGACGTTAAATTTTGGTGTTCTTACTCGACTCCGTTGGTTCCGAGAAATTCGCTTCCGTACCTTGGCTGCAACAAGGTAATGATCCGAGTCGATGTTGGCTCCTCGAAAGGTTCGGACATCTAGGATACTGGAGGAGTGTCTGCCGTCGATCGCAATATGATCAATTTGGTTGGTTGTCGATTGATCGAAAGACCGCCTGGTCCCCTTATGGATGTTGAGGTGTGGGAATCGTGTACTTGCTACTAGCAGCTTATGTCCCGCCATAAAGTCCACTAGCCTGGGTCGTTTTGCCCTGTCTTTTTTCCTCAAGTCTTCCAAAAAACTTAGCTACCAAGCCCAGTAATTCATCAGAAACGACCTTATAAGAGAACGGAAGAAGCAAGTTGTTTCAGCCGCTCATTATGTTTGTCGTTTTCAATAAATTGATTTTACGGTAAATCTCCGTTCCAATCAATTACGCCGCCCAATCACTGCAACGCCCTTCCCCTTAACCCTATCCGTCATCAAGACCAAAAGCTAAATATGATAGTCGCCTTATCGGGGGTAATTGGAAAGCAGTCACTCCTGACCACGATGATTGGCACACGTCACACCAGCAGCCAACTAGACAACCTACGGTCGCTAGAAAAGTGTGAACATCGCCGAGAACAGGACGAAGCAGCCAAGTGACCGGATAATGTGGATAACAATTTCAATTTTCACCGTTAGCCATTGTATGCTGTTGTTGGCCTATTAAAGTCAAGAAGTTGCAACAGCCACCAGGCGGAACGGTCCAATGCTACTCATACAACGGTGCGATATACGAGTTGATGGCGATCGACCGCCACTAGTTCCATTAACCCCTGATTTAGTGATAACGATCGATCGATTGAATGAGTGAGATGCATCGACCACCGATCCCAACCAACCGATCCGACACTGGATGATGATAATGATGATGATGACGTGAAAGGAAATTACGGGTGTCGCGAACGGATTGCGTTTCGAAAGTCTAAAGTCTCTCCCGCAACACCTAATTGCCATCCTATTAACCTGACTTGCACTCAATAAAAGTTCAATAACAAGACTTTGCTATACTATGCGCACTACCACTGTATCTATGTTACTATGTGTCTACAAAATGTCTATTAATCAGAGAAGGCCAAGGCGCAAAAAAACCGACTGACTGATCCTCGTTGAATGTACATAACGAGGCCCGCGAGAGTGTAATGTTGCGGATCACGACGTAAACTGCGACTGGCGTTAAACATACAGATTAGGCCACATATATCTGCAGGCCATGGCAGCAGCAGTTTAGTTTAGTTAACCGCACCATCAGAGAGTGCGTGCTACAAAACTGCATTCGATTCGATTCGATTCACCGAACGATGTGTATACATGCAGCACCATAACATCGTGTTGGCCCCCAAAGATCACCAATCGACACACGATCGTTGGACAGAGGAGTCGGTGATGGTGAACTGCTGCTGCTGCTCCAGCAATGTTGATGATGATGATGTCGACGATGCTGGTGAGGCGAGCATCTTTTTGTCGAAACTCCAAGTTCACTGTTAGCCGCTAGTTAGGCCGCGAAGCCACCGATCGCTCTCGAATTCCAAGCTAGTAATTCATTTCACTTCGATCACCATAATTTGTTGTTGTTGTATGATGGCACGGACAGCAAGCCATACATGGTGTACGTAGCCACAGCTCGGTTTCCTTCGTATCCATCATCATTTGCGGCATTCACACTCTTGCACTTCGCTAAATGATGTATATTTGCACAAATACTCCGTTCCGGTATCGCGGATTGGGATTTGGGAGTACGAGTACAGCAAGGATCTGCCCAGTGGAGTACGAGTAGTGTGGTGTTCTGTTCGCTGTCGAACCGAACGGATGGAATTATCACAATCTCGTTTAGTGTGTAATTTAGCGACCGCTTTTGATCTGGCGCATGCATGCGGGCAGCAGCGTGTCTATTGCGCACAGCGCATATCGCGCAACCCGATGAGGATGTGAATTATTCATGCAAGTGGGAGGATTTGGCTAGCTTAGGTTTCCTAGCTATAAACGAGGAACGGGGGCGGGGAGGCAGCATTGTTTTGTGGGCACTGTGACGGTTGCTGCGAATGCGTTCTACGAGTTTTGAGTTTTGAGTGCTTCTGCTGCTGTTGGCTGCTGCTTCAAATATTGATGGTTGGCGGTTAGCCTGTAATGGTGGTTGTTGGCTTGCGGGTGTATAACGTTTAAGCTGTCAATTTCACCGTTTTCCGGTGTCTAAATTGTCTTGCTGGCGGACTCTGTTAAAGAGATTTACTTGAGAACTCTTTTGTGGAGTGGCGGCTAACTAGACTGTCATCGATAGATCTCTGGGATGGCTAATCAATTTGGTTGCATTATACGTTCGGGTGGAATTATTATTTGTATTAAATCCCCAGCTGACTAAGGCAGTGGCAAAAAAGGACCTCAATTAGCTGGAGCCAGATTAGTTATCCTGTTTTTATGCGACCTGTTCATTCACTGGAGAGGGCATGGGCCCGGACATACAGAGAAAAGTTGCTGATTGCTCTCAACCTGGCGAGATGCCAGCAACGATCCCTGTTTAAATGCCCGGGTCAAGTTGACATACAGCCTCCTCGCGGCGCCCTCTGGGTAGCCTCTACAACAACCGTTGAGAGGTGAACGAATCTATCCAGCGATCGCCCTAGGCAAGAGGGCGCTACAATATCCCGACCAGACTGACGGTTGTGCGGCTGGCCAACAACCCGCCCACGTAAAAAAACAAAAAGTTATAGAATAGCAAAATGCCTCGGATAAACGGACGAATTCTCAAAGACGACATGGCGCGAAAAAGTTACACGATTTGCGAGTTTGCTTCTGGAATGTCAGAACCCTGTACACTCCTGGAGCTGCTCATAAACTGGAAAGAATCCTCACGCAGTATAAGACGGATATTACTGCGATCCAGGAAATACGCTGGACAGGAAACGGTATGATAAGGAAAAAAGAAGCCTTACATGCTTACACGCCCCTACCGAAGAGGCTGAAGACCCCATCAAAAAGGACTTCCATGATCTCTTGGACAACGCCTATGGAGCTTGTCTGGAGCGCGATGTCAAAATCGTACTCGGGGACTTCAATGCCAAAATCGGTAAGGAGAGCACCTTTGGCGGAGTGGTTGGAAAGCACAGCCTAAATGGTACAACGAATAACGGTTTCCGACTCACGGATTTTGCGACAGCTCGTAAGGCAATGATAAGTAGCACAAGATTTCCCCGCAGGCGAAACCACACAGCAACCTGGCGTTCTCCGGATGGTCGAACTGCCAACCAAATCGACCATATGCTCATTGACCAAAGACACTCGTCAAACATTTTGGATGTGCGAACTTTCAGGAGGGCAAACGTCGACTCTGACCATTTCCTCATAGCAGCAAGATTCAGAGCTCGACTGTCCAATGTCAGGAAGCTGCATCAGCCCACCATGAATAGGTTCGCCATCGGGCACCTGAGCACACCGGAGATAACTAAAGTATACAGAGACAAACTAAGCGAAAGGCTCTCCGGTATGACTGGATCGCGCACAAATGTCAACAGTATGTGGCTGCATTGCCGCACAGCTATTCAGAAAGAGCCGATAAAACCTTAGGTTGCCTACCACCCCTGTCGAGAAACCTGTGGTATGATGGCAAATGTGAGGAGAAAAAGGCAGCTACCGACAGGCGTACCAAAAGGCGCTGCAGCGAAAAACCAGGGTAGCGCTAGAGGAATACCGAACCAGAAAAAGGCAGGAGAAAAAACCGCTGCGATTAAAGAAAAGAATTTTCGCAGCCTCCCAGCTCAAAGACATCGAAGTTCTGTGCCGAATATTAGGTCCTGTCTGTGAGGAAGGTGAATGGAGGAGATGACAGAACCGCGAACTCTACGACCAGTACAAAGATGTGGATATAGTCCGGAAGGCAAATGCCCGTCGACTACATTGGCTGGACCACATCGAGCGCATGAACACCAAAGCTCCAGCTAAGAGGGTCTTCGACTCCGAGCCTCCTTGTTCGAGAAGAAGAGGAAGGCCGAACCTCCGGTATAAAGACCAAGTAATCGCGTAGTTAAGACCGTCAAGGATGGAAGGCAGCTATAGTTCAGGCTCAGATCTGCTTGGAGTGCCGGCCTGATAAGTAAGTAAGTAAGTTCATTCACTGGTAGCCTATAGAGTAGGAGCAATAAACCCATAACGCGATTTAACACCTACATTACCTGTCCATCAGAGAGGGATTTTCGTTGACCTATTTCTTCCAGTTTTGTTTACGATGTATGGCAATTAAGTTCCACGAATTATCTCATATCTCGGAAACTGGTCAAACGGCATCGTTCGTCAACATCTGTCTAGAAAGGGAACTCTTTCTTTCAGTTTTCATTCAAGGCTAAAGTCGACAGCCCGTTTTGTTTGTGCGTTGGATGAATTTTAATAGAAATAAGTGATTCACATTACAAGAAACCGTCCGAAATACTGTTAAAAATGCAGACGGTGTATGGGGATGAGTGTATGTTGTAATACACGCTTGTTTGAATGGTTCAAGAAGGGCCAACGAAAGCGAGGATGTCAAAGTTGCGACTGACGGCAATGTTGATCGGTTTTTCCCATATCGGCTGCCTGCAATATCAAAGAGTCCTTTTTATATTATACATATAGAAGGTCTATCAGCGACTTTATGTGCAGAATATGACATCGTTGACAGTGGTCGCAGTGCAGCGCTCAGCTGTGGGATCCAATTTTCAGCGATCCTTGCGCATATTGATATTGAGGTCACCGATCATTTGCGGCCTTTTGCCATAGGCATGACACATGGGACACCTCATTCGCATTATGCTGTACCCGTCCAGGATATAAGTCGATGTATCTAGACCTACAAACACATTTTATGAATAAATCTAAAAGGAAAATTGAAAATTGAAAACTTAAGGAAATCTCAACAGAAAAGTCATACAGTCTTAGTGTCGAGCTTAGGTCGCCTCTGCATGAGACAACCATTCCCTCAGTTAGCTCGCATAGAGTGTTCATTGCGACATCAGCTATGGTATGATGGTATGTAGTGCTGTCTCCGTGTGGTTTACACCATCCAATAAAAGTCAAAAGTAATTAGCTATCATCGATCGGTAGTACCCTTGATGATTTTTATTCAAACATAGACTAATCACAGTCTTTATTGACAATAGCGGATACAGCAGCGGATACTCTATGCATACAGATAGGTGACTTGATGTCAAATAGCACGAAATTGGCGGTATATTGTCCACTATGGTTTGAATCGCTCATCGCTCATTTGAGTCACATCGAATCCTTGTTGCAGCTTGCTGTGTGCTTGCTGATGGTTGGCACATGGTTGGCTGGTTGCTTGGTTAGGTGGCTTTCCTCCGCAATCGATCTTTTGCGCATCAAATTCCAAATTCGTGTAGCAGTGCCTGTTTCGAGATTTTGTACTTTAGCGTTTCCATTGGTGGGTGGATATCCCCTTTAACAGACGAGATCTCCAGTGTGGTCCCCTTATTCGTCAGTTTGTCTGCTTTACAGTTGCCTGATATATCACTATACCCAGGTACCTAGCACAAGGTAACAGTGCAGCTTCTCGATAAATCATTTAGAGATTTGCGGTAGTGCCTGACTTACTTTGATTTTATAATTAGCATTCGAGTTGTACGGAGTGTTCAGCGACATCGGCCTAGTACGACGTCTGCGGATCCAACGTCTAAGATGGCTAGGCCATGTAGAGCGATTGGACAGCACAGGTCCGGCTCGAAGAGTAGTCGACTACAACCCGGAAGGACGACGTTGCAGAGTACGGTGCTGCACACAGGTGGAAAGAGACCTTGACCAGCTGGGCGTTCTACACTGACAACAGATGTCTAAAAATGTTCGTGCGCCATGGAGCACGGTGAAAGAAGTCTTTATTCCCAAGATAGGAAAAGAGGATTACTCACTCGCTAAGTGTTTTAGCCCAATCAGTCGAACATCCTTCTTACTGAAAAGCATGGAGAGAGTAGTAAAGCTGCACGTGCGCAAAGCTGCTCTTCGATTGCATGCTTTTTCGGAGTTGCAACATGCTTAGCGGAGCGGCAAATCCTGAGAGACTGCGCTTCAAGACCTAGTTGAAAGAAAGAGTACATACTCTGCATTTTCGTCGACATTGAGGGAACTTTTGATAACGTAATTTGCTGCTAGACGGCATGGCGTAGATGAAGCACTGGTTTTGAAGACCAAAGCAATGCTCGTGCACAGGACATTGATCGCTGATGCAGTTCTCGGAAATTGTGTAAAATCTGGCGTACACCCGCAAGGTGGTGTTCTGTCTCCTCTGTTATGGGGCATAGTGGTCGACGCTCTGCTCGATGCTCTCAATGTCTCTGGAATCTATGTCTAGACTCGGTCGGCTCATACTTAGCGGCTGTCTGTTTCAAAGCACAGGCGGCGCTAAATGTGATCGACGAGTGGTACACGACAAATGGGCTGTCAGTTAATCCTCTTAAGACTGATATCGTTCTCTTCACGAGAAGGAGTAAAAATACTGGTATGATTCAGCTGGTACTAAAAGGAACTTCCATCCCGATATCCAAAGAGGCTAAGTATTTAGGAGTCATCTTAAATATCAAGCTTCTCTGGTCAAAGCATGTTGAGTCAAAAACCAGCAAAGCGCTGTCACTCTTCTGGCAATGCAAAGGAGCTTTTGGCAAAACATGGGGTTTATCGCGGGTAAAGGTCCTATGGATCTACATGGCAATGATAAGCCTATAATCTCATATGCATCGGTTGTCTGGTGGAACAGACTAAAACGCAAACACGTCGTAGCCTCTTTCACCAAACTCCAAAGAACGGTTTGTAACAGCTGCACGGGGGCTTTCTCCAGCACGCCGAGTGCTGCTCTAGATGCTATGATGAACCTTCCACCTCTTGATATATTTATCAGATGGTGCGCTCTGAAAGCCATGCCTCGTCTGTGGAGAAATGGCTTTTGGTACAACTCGCACAGGAAGTACAATGTGCTTGCGCAAGCATTGTCCTGCGACCCCTGTCTCATGAACATGCCTTCTGACGCACTAACGCCCGTTATCCTACTGTGCCGTAATTTCACAGTCGAGTTTCCATGCCCTCAGAGTTGGCCCTGGCTGGATACTGAACCTGGAAAGGATAGTCGGATAGTCGCATTTTCACGGATGGCTCCAGGTCTGGGCGGGGGTGCGGTGCTTGGGTTTTCCGACTGCACTTCTCGTTGAGGAAATATGCCCCTGTCTTCAAATCAGAGATATACGCTATCCTAATGGCCATGCACTATGTTGTGAAGCACTGGTGGAGGGGGAAAAGCATATGCGTCTGCAGTGACAGCCAAGCTGCACTCAAAGCTGTGTGCAACCCCTTAACCAGCTCCAAATTAGTGCTTGAACTCAAGTCCGTCTTTAACGGAGTCGGTAGACTAAATTCATTAAGGCTTGTATTGGTTCCAGGCCAGTCTGGGATCCCAGGAAATTAGATCTCTGATGAACTCGCCAGAATGGGTTCAGAGGAGGGCTTCTCAGGAGCTGAATCCGCTCTAGGTTTACCAGAGTCCACGGTTAATTCCCATATTAACAACTGGGTGTTTAATACACACAACCGTAGATGGAGGAATTGTCCAGGATGCAGGATGACAAAGCAAGTATGGCCTGATGTCTGCAAGAAATCCGCAGCATTCCTCCTGTCTTTACGGAAAATCGACTGCAGAAGACTTGTGGGACTCATTACGGGCCATTACACTTTTGCTAAGCATCTCTGCGTGCTTGGCATAAGTGAGACGCCTATCTGTCCTGCATGTTGCGAGGAGGATGACACTGCAGAGCATTTTCTCTGTGACTATCCCACTTTTGCTCGCGCACGGTGGCGCACCCTTGGGGCCGAATCTCTTAGCTCTACATCACTGAAGCTTCTTCCCATTTTTCTCCGGAAAACGGGCAAAATACAGTAATGTAGGGTGTCTGTCTGGAGTACAATGGACCAGTATTTGCGCCTGAGTGCACAAAAAAAAAAAACACTGTCACAAGATTTTTTTTTTTTTTTTTTTTATGTATATAGGGCTAGTGCTATCAATAGCAATGCGGCACTGCGACCTTTGCAGATCTATTGTGCCTGCTAGCCGATTTAGCCGAGTAGCCTCTCCACCTCCACAACGAAGTTGAGAATGCTTCTCGTAGGAGCCAGGGTGATCCCCCAAGGAGTCAGGGATCACTTCACTGAGAAGGATGCGCTTCCTAAGATGGCAGAGAGCAGCACACTCACACAGTATGTTTTCTGCCGTCTCTTCGTCCTCAAGACAGGGCCGACACTCAGTTTGAGACGAGAGGCTAATTTTGATTAAATGATATCTCAGACCGCAGTGTCCCGTTAGATAGCTGACTAGTCTTCTGATATCCATCCTATTGAGGTTTAGTATGTCAATAGGGTGCTTGTTCTGGGGTCGTATAAGTCGTTTAGATTGACGGAGTCCCCGAACGCTGTTCCAAAAGCACAGGTGTTGTAATTTTTCCCACTTGTCTAAGAAATAATTTATCTTAGACGCGGGAATGCCGCAGAATGGTTCCGGACCTATATACTTGTCACTGGAGCCCTTCTTGGCAAGTTGGTCGGCAATTTCATTGCCCTTGATACCTTTAAGGCCTGGCACCCATCAAAGTTGAACATTGTTTCTTTTGGCGAGGTCTTGTAGAGAGTCATGGCATTCCTTGACGGTTTTTGAGTTCGTGCTGTACGAACCCAGCGCTTTAAGCGCTGCTTGGCTATCAGAGAGTATGTTGAGGGTTACTCCTCTGATGCCAGTCTCAAGATTTAGATTTACGCATGTTAGGATGGCATGCAGCTCTGCTTGGAAGATGCTGGGACTTATTCTCAGTGCCTTCGAGATTTTGTGTTTTGGTCCAAAGATGCCGGCGCCAACGCCGGAAGCCATCTTGGAGCCATCCGTGTACCACCTAAGGCCTTTGACATTTAACAGGGGATCACTGTTTCCCCATGCTGAGCGGTTTGGGATCAGTATCTCAAATCTCTTGTCAAAGGTGAAGGTGTGTGGCAGTGCGTCCGAGACTGTAGTAATCATATCCAGCTCGGGAAGGTGTTGTAATATGGACATGTGACCTGCGGGTCTACATGGCATATTTGTTCCCGAGCAGAGGATTCTGATTGCACTGCGTAATGCCACCTTTTTGATAAAAAGGTGCAGTGGAGTAAGTCCAATGAGTGCTTCTTGGGCTGCCGTGGGGCAGGTTGACATAGCGCCTGTGATGCCGAGACACGCTAGTCTCTGAAGGCGTTGAAGCTTAACAATTGTTGTTTTTTGCTCAACTTTTGACCACCATACGGTGGACCCGTAGGTAACGATAGGTCTAACTATCGCGGTATATAGCCAGTGGACTACCTTAGGTTTAAGTCCCCAGGTCTTACCGTAGGTGCGTCGACAGGCCCACATGGCCTTAGTCGCTTTCATGAGTTTATTTCTCATATTGGAGTTCCAGTTGAGTCTACGGTCTAGGTCAATACCTAGATACTTCACTTCCTCTGAAAATCCTATGCGTGTGCCATTTAGTAAGATTGAGCAGGGTTGTACCTTTCTCCTCTTTGTAAATGGGACTAAGATCGTCTTATTTGGGTTAATTGATAAACCCTCTCTGCCACGCCAGTCAGTGATAAATTGGAGCGCAAGCTGCATGCGCTCACAGGCAGTGATCTCGCACTTGCCCGTAACAATGACTACTAGGACATCAGCATATCCGATGACCACATAGCCCCGAGTGGTTAGCTTGCGTAGTAGATCGTCAATGACTATCGCCCAAAGCAGTGGTGAGAGGACTCCCCCTTGTGGGTATCCTCTAACCGCCGATACTGTCACTGAGACCTCTCCGCATGTGGCTAATATAATACGGCTATTTAGCATCGCCCTGATCCAGTGATTAGTGGGATGGTCTACACCCCTGCAGGATAGTGCAGTGGTGATCGAATCATAGCCAGTATCATCGAAAGCTCCCTCTATATCGAGGAAGGCGCAGGTGGCGATCTCCTTTTGTATGAAACTATTTTCAATGTGCGTCACCAAGTGGTGTAGTGCATTATCGGTAGATCGCTCTTTGCGATATGCATACTGGTTGGGATGCAGAGGTATCTGGTTTTCCAGGATACCTCTAATATGGAGCTCTATCAGTTTCTCCATTGTTTTTAAAAAGAACGAAGTCAAACTGATAGGGCGATAGGATTTAGGTTGCTCACTTGGTTTCCTAATATTGCGGATGAAGACGAGATTGACCTCTCTCCAAATTTGGGGTATGTATCCCAGGTTGAAGCAAGACCTAAAGAGAACTATCAGTGATGGTAGAATTGTATTCAAGCCTTTCTGTAAGATTGCAAACACCGTCTTTACCTGGAGCCTTGTAGGGTTTGAATGAACCAATTGCCCATTTGACCCTGTCAGGGCTAAAGAGTCTACCAGAGAGGCTATTTGTTCTAGTGTCACCAGATAGTGCTTCACACAGCTTTTGTCCTCGTTATGTAACTCAAGCCTTTAGAAGGCTACCGTTTAAATATTCAAGTGAGTGCTAGTTCTAGCCTGACTATTAAGGCTCCTCTTTAAAGTAAATTTCGACAGATAGAGAAGATTGAACCAGTATTGTCTTACAGCGTTCTTCCGTGAGTTGCTGGGTACGCTAATGGAAGTGTACGAAGCCTTGAATGCGTTTATTAATAATCAAATTTGAATCATGTTCCCGCGAGTCCAAATTCACAAATTCCATCTATCTCGTAAGTGTCCGGCAACTCTCTACTCAGCCGTGCATTTTTCCTTTCTAGAATCACGTCGTACCTACACCTCCTTCCCTGGATTACATATGTAGATCCTCACATGCACGCTTTCCGTACAACATGTGCGCTATCCATACCCACCGTCCATCGTCCACCCGTGCAAGCAATCCAGCACCTGAAAATAACCCAAAACGTTTACATTTCATGCAACCACCTCGAATAAAGATCGCATCTCACTTAATCCTCCAGTCATATTCCATTCGAGACAGCAACACAGAACCGCCAATCTACCGGTCACCCAAATAACACTTGAGAATTCTAGAAAAATTAATAAAAAAAAAAAGAGAGAAAAACCTCGATTCGTGTGTGTAAATTTAGATACATGATCCGTGTACTTAGACTGGGAAAAATACTCCCTCAATAAAATAAATGCCTCTCCGAAGCGTGCACCATACCACCAACCGCCGCCGCCGCCGCCGCCACATGCCAGAGCGGGACAGCTCCCCATTTGATTTATTTACTCACGGCGTGTATATTTATCAAACTCTAATTAATCGGTGATAAACCGAAACAGGCCCGACGAACAAGATCCACCAGCCAGGCCAACTATGCCAATCCAAAGAATCCACGACGAATGAAGATTGCGCGGCGATTCGCCGCCGCTTCCACACCATCCTCCGTGCGAGTCTTGTCCACATCCGCCCCACGGTCCAGACAGTGTGCAATCCTAGTTGCAATCAATTTATTACCCATGAATTATGCCCTTTTAAGTGCCATTGAGTCGATAATAACAGCTGGCCGATTTCTTCAATATACTTCGGGGGTAATTGCAAGGAAGAACAACTGGAATCGAGTACCAAGTAGAGGCAGAGAGAGAGACGACATGGAAGGAACATGGATGGGGGCGCATCACCTTTGCGAAATTAGCCGATCAACGATAGCCGTGGGAATGCTGCCGGATTTCAATCTACCACCCTCTCCGGTACTATCCTGTCACTGTGTCACTGCCATTGACTGGTGGTTACTACCGCAATCACTTGACATCGAAGAGCATATGACAAATTCGCTGAAATTACACCCAATCACATGGAAAATTGCGATCTCATTATCAAAACAAACCGCGCCCCGCTATCACGGTTGTTTGCCCTTTAGTTTTCGATTTTCGCACAGAAAAGCCAATATCAGGGGGATGACATTGAGTGAGGGTGAAGCCCTCTCACTCAATCCATCGCCATCGATGACATGTCAGCGATTTGGCAAATTTATTTATTACCCAATTTTCTTGAAAGGATAACAACAACACGACGTAAGGATAAGGAAAACACTGATCAACTAAACTGTCTCCACTCCATCGTCGTGTATGCGGGTACATCCACCCCTCGTCTGAATGACTCTTCTGTGCGGTTGGAGGGTTCGGCGGATTTGCCACTGCCACTGCCATTGTGTCTTGTGCGAAATTTGTGCCAAATGCACCCCTCTTTGCGGGTTGTACTTTCACTTCACCCCCCGTTGGATGGATATCTTTCTTTGTGTCCGGGGTGCTCTCTTGGTATGAAATCGCATTTGCCAATTTGCGGGCTAAACGGAGGAACAATCACTTTCTCTACACCCACCAGATCCAGATCGCTGGGGGGTGGGTGTTATCCTTTTCGGGTGGTGACGGTTGGCAAATATTGTTAAATCCACGTCGATAGTTCATGTTTTTGCACACACCCGCTCTCGATGCAGTACAATAAGGATACTTTTGCGAAACCACCAAAACAGCAATAATGCCATTTGTAAACATACCACCGCACAATAGGGCCGAGGGGGTGGTTTTTGTGTTTTTTTTTTTGTTTTGGTTTCTTGGTACTTGGTTCGTCCTTTCTTATGGCCTGTTTTTCTGCATCGTTTGCAATGCTGTGCGTTGCCAAGTGGCCCGGTATCGAGACGACCCTCGAGGGGTTGGATGTTATATGATGACAGCAATAGGGGAACAAGGAATCCAATGAAAACATTACCATCGGGCGATTTTGCAAGTGGTTGGAGGTAACTGCTGCCGCTTCCGGATTTGATGCGTTCGACATTTTCTTTTCTTCTCATTGTTGCAATGCGAGAGTATGTCCTGGCAAAGGGGATGAAGGTCAGTTGGATGCCGACTCATCCGTCCTTTATATCTAGCGCGATGGCGATGCGTAAGGCAGCAATAGATGCAACAGGCTGTGTGGTTGGAGCTTGTTCCGGATTTGGGTTTCTTCCATTTCTTTCCGCATTGGAAGGAAAGGCAGCCCGGGGATAACAAATTGTGGGAATTAGGACTATGCTCGCATCAAATCCGGAATTTTATTGCTCTCCGTTTTTCGTTTCTTTTTCATTTTATTCTCATTCGTACTTCCGTGCTGGCCTTTGGCTTCTATACATTCCCCCCACTCCCTTTGCTCGGCTGTGATCCTTGGTGTTGTTGAGACAACGATAGAGACTAGGGAGGCTATGCGAAAATGGACTGCCATTCTTCGTCCTTGTTAGAAGTGTTTTTGTTTCGTTTTTTGTCGTGCGTCCTGTTTGTGCCAATTTTCTCGGTGTCTATCTGGTGTATTGCGATTTGGCTTCAACACTCTCTTCCTTTCCGTGTAACTCGCCCTGTCCATCGTCCTTTATATAAATTATTCGCCATTTTCATTCAATTATCCCTTATGGTGATGTCTCGATGCTTAAAGAATGAAGCAACAGGATAAGGTCAGAGTATAAACGGCGTCAGCGGCACGCTTCTTCGTCCTCCCTTCCTTTTCGCAGGGAGGAGGCGAACAAGAATAACTTGAACATTAAAGGTGGACCTTTGGCTGGTGGTGGTGTCGATGTCCTCGCTTTGGGTCATCGGTGGTTTAATATTTTTTTTTCCCCCATCGTTCTACCTCTCCCTTCGTTTTATTTTCCGGTTCACTTTTGGCGGCGGCATCGTCATAATTTTCGCCCTCGTCCTTGCCAAGGAATTCAAGGCGAAGTCAGGCATGAAAAAAAGAATACCCTTGGCTTAAAGAGGGATTCAATATTTTCATTCGTTTCACTCTCGCTCTCTATTCTCTCTCTTCTCACACCCTGCTCCGACTGGCAATGGGCTCGTCGTGCGGGGTGGACATTCAATGACCCTTGTCATGGGTAACGTTGGTCTGTAGCCGTTGTTGCGGTTTGTTGTTCCTTCGCACCGTGGTCTAGGTCATGATCTGCTGTGTTTCGGTTTTATGGACGTCAATTAATGCATTCCACCGGTTGTTTGTGATGTTGTTTTCGTGTTGCTTGTTACTGGAGGGGGTTCGGTTCGCCCTTGTTGTTTTTCGTTGTATTCTTGACTTCATTGCTAATTGGGTTGATGGTCAGTCCGGGGAACTGTTGATTTATGAATGAATGGGATTCTATCTAGGTCTCGAAATCGAAATTACAGAGTTGTGAAGAGCAATTTTTCTATTCTTTCTATGCTACCTGGGAAGTATATACGTTGTCCTACTCGACCCATACAACCCCTACGGAAAGCTACAATCGCAAGAGACTGCCAGAATTTTTGCCGATCGTGTCTCTTTCAAGCTCATTCACAAACCGCCCACAGCAACGCAAACAATAGAGCAGGAATGGGCGCATCGCCAGAGGGCCTTCAGAGACGCTGTCTCAGAGGTGCTGGGTTACAAACCGCCACCACCTAGAAACCCATGGTTCGATGAACAATGCGAACAAGCCCATGCAGCAAAACAAGAGGCATATAAAGCCACGCTGCAACGACGCACGAGAGCTTCTCGCGAAATCTATGACCAGAAGAGAAGAGAGAACACGCTTCTCAGAGGAAAGAAGAGAGAACACGGAAAGCGTGAGATCAAGGAGATGGAGAGATGCTTCCGCAGAAATAACACCCGGAAGTTTGACAATAAGGTAAAACAAACATGCCATGGCTAGAAAAGCCAGAGCGGCATCCCGCTGGGATGAAAATGGAGAACTGGTAGTGGAATCACAGTCGATGCTGAGGATTTGATAAGACCAATTCTGCAGACTGTATAACGGCGATGACGGACAATATACCGCTGTCAGGCAGAACGATCCATTCGTAATGGACGACGATGTAAGAGAATTCCGTCCACCCGACCTAGACGAAGACAAAATAGCAATATCAAGACTTAAGTCTAAAAAAGCCGCGGGTGCAGACTTATTAAGGCTGAGCTTATTAAGGCGGCTGGAGATGAGCTGGTAAGGTGCATGTACCATCTCATTTGCAAGGTATGGTCGAAGGAAAGCATGCCCGACGAATGGAATCTCAGCATCGTTTGAGCGGTCCACAAAACTGAGACTCCTGTAACTGCGCCAACTATAGGGGAATAAGTCTCCTTAAAATATAGGACTTTCTCTGCCGTATTGTGTGAACGCCTGAAACCGTTTTTGGATAGCCGATCGGCTCTTATCATTGTAGTTTCAGACCAGGTAAATGCATAATAGACCAAATATTTACGATACGGCAGATCTTGGGACACCAAATAGACACTCACTACCTTTTCGTCGACTTCAAGGCCGCGTATGACAGCGTCTAGCTTTAAAATCTCTGCCAAACTCATTCGACAGAATGACAATGAAGAATTCTTGCTGCTCCATTAAGGTTGGTAATAAACAAACCGAGAACTTTGATGTTAAAAAAGGATTTAGACAAGGTGACGCGCTCCTTTTGGGCTCAAGAGGCAATTGAGAAGTAGAGTCCTCTCTCGGAAAACCATGGTGACACTATATAAGACCTTGATCATCCCAGTTCTTCTTTACGGCGCAGAGGCGTGGGCCCTAACAAAAGCGTATTAAGATGTCCTTGGTCGTTTCGAGAGGAAAATTCTCCGCTCTGTCTATGGTCCCGTTTATTCGAACGGAGTATGGAGGAGAAGATTTATTGAAGAACAGTACGGGTTGTATAGCGACATCGACCTGGTACGATGTCTACGGATACAGCATCTAAGGTGGATAGGCCATGAAGAGTCTTCGAATCCACCCGGAAGGAAGGCGCGGCAGAAGACGGCCGCATTTGGCGGCGGTGGCGCACTCAGGTGGAAGGGGACCTTAACTAACTAGGCGTGTGGTGCAAGAAACAGCTGGCCAAAGACCTTACCAGCTGGAGACGCTTGTTTCTTGGGGCCCAGGTTCAACACAGACTGTAGCGCCACCTATGTGAGTAAGTACTACTACCGGGCCTTTCGGACTCGACGACACGCACTATTCGATTGATGAATCAATTTCTGTCGGCCTTAGGATCCACTCTTTTGCATCATTATGACATGACGTCTGGGATAGTTCGATGGTAGCTAACGGAAACTGTCTTATTCACCAGATTGGACTCTCGCTCTGTATGAGCTCATCTAATTCTTTACTGGCTTACAAGCAGCCGCAGAAAAATTTATTCGATCGTAGAACTCATTCAGGTGGTCGCTTTATCTTGATGAACATAGAGCTCTTCAAAAGGTGACCAAGTCGTTCTCATGACCATTCCTTCTCACGATAAATGGTAAGCTGCGGCGTCTAAACTTAAACTGTGTCTTTGTCTAGCGGACCGTATAACGATATTGGGATAGAAACAAAAAATACGGCGGTGCGTGACAGTTGACTACAACATCAGAGGAAAACATGAAGATTGCGCAGCGGAAACGCAGAGGCAAGAGAGCTAGGTGTGACTCCAAAATCATGCACTGCATTACAAAATACAAAAGGGCCAAGACCTTACAATTGTTTGAATAGTATCAAGGCTCGAGTTTGTTTGTTCGAACGCCCTGCTATGAGTCAAAAACCTGCTGTAAATAAAAAACCAGCGTCCGTTTCGGCTTTATCAAAGAGCAGTATTGGGAGGTTGAATCAAACCGTGGGCAGTCAAACATTTCACAAGAACTTCACTGGTTTTCCAAACAGGTCTCCGTACCCGGTCACAAAGCCAGTACGGCTCAAACTTGGCTTCAAAAAAATATTTGTAACTTCATTTCAACGGCTGGTGTTGCCTAGGGCTCCGTTTTATCTCCGATACTCTTTCTAATTTTGTCTTGCCTTGTCTGCCACCTTTTCTTCTTCTTATCGGGCGCTACTGTTCGGGGTGAACTTGGCCCTCAACCAACATGCCTCTCCAACTAGCACGATCTTTTCCTAGCTTTTTCCATTGCCGCACACCCAGTTGGTTGAGGTCTCCTCTACCTGTGTGCGCTATCTTTAGTGCGGCCGTCCTCTTTTTCTTCATCCCTCGGGGTTGGATTCAAATACTCTCCGAGCGGGAGCTGTGGTTTCCTAGCCATCTTAGGCGTTGAATCCGTAGGCGCCTGACTAGACTCATGTCATATCAGTTTTACAGTCGAGTTTCCATGGCGTCAGGATTGGCTCTGGATACTAAACCTGGAAAGGATAGTCTTGACATTTTCACGGATGGCTCCAGGTCTGGACGGGGGTCCGGTGCTGAGGTCTTCTTTGAGCGCGAAAACATCAGACTGCACTTCTCGTTAGGAAAATATGCGTCTGTATTCCAATCAGAGATATACGCTGTCCTAATGACCATGCACTATGTTGTGAAGCACAGGTGGCGGGTGAAAAGCATATGCGTCTGCAGTGACACCCGAGCTGCACTCAAAGCTGTGTGCAACCCCTTAACTAGTTCCAAATTAGTGCACGAACTCGAGTCCTTTTTGAACAGAGTCGGTAGACTAAATACACTAAGACTTGTATGGGTCTCAGGCCACTCTGGGATCCCAGGAAATGAGATCTCTGATGAAGTAGCCATAATGGGTTCGACTGCAAAAGGCTTGTGGGCGTTGCCAGCCCACCTGTGATGCTTGTTGCGAGGAGGATGACACTGCAGAGCATTTCCTCTATGACTGTCCCGCCTTTTCTCGCGCTCGCGGTGGCTCACCCTTGGAGCTGACGTGGTGTGTGCCGAATCTCTTAGCTCTACATCTCTGAAGCTCCTTCTCATTTTTCTCCGGAAAACGGGGAAAATACAGTAATGTAAGGTGTCTGCCTCTAGTACAATGCTTGCGTCGGAGTGTTCCAACACAGAAGCAGATACCTTCAAAAAAAAAAAAAAAAAAAAAAAAAAAAAAGAACGAAAAAGACGTGCTTCTGCGCCGTACAGCAGGACCGTGATAATAAAGATCTTGTGTAGAGACAACTTTGTCGTTCAGGAGAGGACTCTATTACTCAATTGCCTCCTGAGCCCAAGGAAACAGCGATTGGCAAGGGTGACTCCGCTTTCGATTTCGGCGACAACTGATGTCGTTGTTCCAGGTCACTGCGGAGTCGAGGTAGATGAAGTCCTTAACTACCTCGAACTTATATCTGCCAATACGAACGTTCTAGCCAAGACGTCGGTGGTGAGCGTCCGATTTTGATGACAGCATGTATTTAATGAGGGCACGATGAGGGAGTTCGGAGACTTACTCCGCTGTAGTTGGCGCAGTCAAAGGAGTCTCCTTTCTTGTTGGATCGGGCAAACGATGCTGAGACTTAATTGCTCGAGCATGCTGACCATGAAATCTGATAGATGAGGTGGTGCATACTCCTAACCAGGTCATCTCCAGCTTCTTTGAAGAGCTCAGCATATAGTCCATCTATGCCAACAGTTCTAATCCTTTTTTTTTGTAACAAGGGGGCACTTAAGGTTCACCCTTATGTATAATGTCGGTGACACAGTGCGATCAAAGTCAAGAGAGGGAAGATTGAAGGAGACACCAACGAGAACATACGACGTGTGGCATTTAGGAATTCAGTCATAACTCAGGAACTGGCAACACTGCTTCGTTCGTCAACGTCTGTCTAGAAAGAGGGGCCCTTTCTTTCAGACTACATCCAAGGTTGAAGTCGATTGCACGTTGAGCGTATTTTTCGAAAAAAATAACTTTTCTACCGGCGGCGAACAAATGAGTGACTGACGTAACAAGTAACGCGTTGTAATTCAATTTTTAGTAAAATTTGATGAAAAACCTTCGGAAATCCTCGAAACACTACAGGTGGTGTATGGAGTAGAGTGTGTGTCAAACTCACTTAGGTTTGAATGGGCCATGAATCCGTAGAAGACGATCCGCCATCACCTTTCGTATCACGACATCGTTCATCGTGAATATGCCGACCAGACATTGACTAAACAGTTCTATGTTGGCGTCCTGAAAAGGCGCCGTGTTTTCCGTGTACGACCCGAACTCGCCAAGAAAGGCTGGATCATGCACCACGACAATGCCCCGTCCCATTGCTTGTTGATTGTGCAAGAGTTTTTGACGCTATGGCTCTCTGCAATTTCTTTTATTAACCAAGATGAAGTCACATCTCAAGTGAACATATCACGTCGTTGTAGGGAAGGTCAAAGAGGCTGTAACCGTGGTTCCGAATGAGTTAACGTGGATTATCAAGAGTGCTTCGGATCGTGGAAGCAACGCTGGAATCGTTGGGTAGAGTTAAAGGGAGACTGGACCGAATATCCGTGACAGAATTCTTCTTTTGAAGAAGCCAAAGATTAGCTCTTCTTTTGACTCCTTATAGCAGGACTGGCAGGATAAGAGTCTTGTAGAGCATAACCTTGGTTCTTCGGGACAGGAGTTTGCCGAGGGTGATTTTGCGCCGGATCTCCACTATGATGTCAATCGTTGAGCTTATGTTTGCCCCGAGGTATGTGAACTCCTTCACCACCTCGAAATTATAGCTGCCGATCGTTATATTTTTTCCTAGGTGATTGGTGACGGACCGCTTTTTTATTGACAGCGTATATTTCATCTTCTCCTCATTGATGTGAAGACCAGCTTGTCTCGCCTGATTCTCAATCGCCGTGAACGCTTCCTCTATGGTACGCTGGAAACTTGCGACAATATCAATATCGTCTGCATAGCCCAGCACTATTGGCCCGCTGCACAATTTGTTCCAACACCAAATTGAATAAGTCGCATGACAGCGCATCTCCTTGCCGAAGGCCGATGCAGGTTTCAAAAGGCTCGGAATTTCTGGAGCCGAATTGCATGGTGCATCCAGTGTGTATTGGCGTGGCTCGATACATCCGAGGCTCGACACAAGAGAGTTTATAATCGATAAAGAGGTGGTGGGTATCGTTTCGAAACTCGCTGGTCTGATCCAGGACTTGAAGCCTCACTGGTGTGTGCCGATTAGAGCGGTGGAAAACGGCTTTTGACGTTCACACAATACACTGGATAGGATCATATAAGTGACATTGAGCGAGGATATACCTCTGTAGTTTTTCTAGAGGTAGGATCTCTAGGATGGAGCATATAGAGCTGGTATTCCAGTTGGCGGGCATGCATTCGCCCTCTCAAATTCTACAGATGATCTGGTGCATACTCCCTACCAGAACATTGGCTCCAGCTTTGAAGAGCTCTGATGGTAATCCATCCGAGCTGTCCAGCTTTTTAATAGCTATGCCTACTTCTTCAACCTTTAAAGGGAGACAACTTCGTCGACTGGCGGCGGGATATCTTCGTCCACTACCACTCTCTCTTCTCCATGGCCATTTAGCAGCTGCTGGAAATGGGGCCTGAAAACATACACAATTCCCTGCGGGTCCGTTGCAAGATGGTTCTCGCAATTTCGAAGAGCCTGGGTGCCGTTTTTAAAGCCCGCGGCGAGGTTTTTGGCTTTTTTGTAAAAAGTTCTTATCGCGTTTTTGTTCCTGGACTCTTGGATATCCTTTAGCTGCTGGGGGGCTGCGAAGATTTTCTTCTTTCGTCGCAGCGTATTTTTCCCTCCCTCCGTCTGGCTTGGTATTCCTCACGCGCTGGTCACACCCGCCGTCATGCTAAGGGTTTCTTGTCGGTGGTGGCGCGCAGCCTATTGAAATTTCAGCTGCTGCCTTGATGGCTGAGCGGCAATGGAACCAAACTTGTTTGCGTTGGTCTCCGACATAGACATATGTACATGCGAGTCGCCCGCTTAGCTGCTCTCTGTAGTCTCTGGCGATCTCTGAGGTGCTCAGGCTTCTAATGTAGAACCTTCTCTTGGTGAGCTCACGTAGCTTTCTAACCTTAGAAAGTAAGGTTTTAAATTTTGCTGCCCCTAGGAAATGGTCAGAGCCGACGATTTCCACTCTAAGCGTTCTAACGTCCAGGATGTTTGCCACATGTCTTGCGTCTATGAGTACATGTCAATTTGGTTGGTGGTTCGCCCATGTGAAGACCACCAGGTTGCTGTGTGCATCTTTCTGCGAGGAAATCCTGTGCTACTTTTTACCGTATGTTCCAAAAACGTTCTCCTTACCGATTTTGGCGTTGAAGTCCCCAAGTACGATTTTGATGTCGTACTGCGGGCAAGCTCCGTAGGCGTCATCCAAGAGGTCATAGAGATCCTCTTTGATAGGTTCTTCAGCCTCGTCGGTAGTAGAGTGTGCACAGATGAGGCTGATGTTGTAGAATCTGCCTTGGATGCGGATCACAGCTAAGCGATCACTTATTGGCCTAAAATCGATGACTTCCGAACTTAGCTTTTTTTTCCAAGCCGAATTCGAATCCGAACTTTAGTAAATGTCGCAGTCCTTCTTCCTTACCGTCCCTTGTCCTATACAGCGTACCTCGAGAAACGCAGAAATATCAGCCTTATACCGCTAGGGGTCTTTTCAAGATGATGAGTAGCTCGGGAGTGCGGAGAGCTCTCAGATTCCAGGAGCATACTCGTAAATCGTGGTCCTGGTCCTTTTTCTTTCCTTGTAGGGAAAAGATAGCTTAACGAAAAGGGGTAAGGACAGCCTTGTATGGTATTTACGAAAAGGAATTCCCCGTAGCCATTAAACTCTGGCTTTCAATAGTATCAAGTTGGCTTCGAGAGAAGACTATGAAGACCTGCGACCAAAAATAAGTTTTCCACTGACTTTATCCAGAACGTGGGGAAACATGGCCCATTGGTTTACAAAATACGCCACGATAATTTCTTGACTCTTAACCTTTCAAATCAGGTGGTTTCTGAAGAACAACGTTTGTCCTGGTTATGATGTTTTCATCATCAGTTCTTGTTACATGTCTAGGTTTTCCAGTTCCCCGATCAATTAATTGAATCCAATTCTTTCCTAATAACAACCGTCTCTTCAATCTGCTCTAAGTATAGGAAAATAACATACAAATGTGTGTATACACCCGGCATGTACCTACATCCTCCAAACGAAGGCACTTGTACATCCAATGAGGGCTGCATTCCAACTACTCGTCCACGTAATAAATGTACGTTTGTTATTCATTTCTCCATTTCTCCATGGCTTTGGCTCCCCTATAGCCACCGACTTTTCTATGTACTCGAAGTCCCTCTGGAAAATTTATGTTCCCACTCACAACTCACTCCCTACAGCCTGGTCGGTCATACACTGCTCCTCTCATGCAATCCCATGGCATATTCATTAGAAGTAGTATCCTTTGGTTTGGCCAGAACATTTCCCTCTTGGTCCGTCTCCACCAGCTTTTTTTACTTTTCAACTATTTTTGTGTTGTTGTTGGAATTTTGTTGTTATTTACATTTGACTGCTGGCTAAGGCCAGCTATATGTGTATGTAGCAACCGGAGGGAGTGAAGTAAGAAAAAAGAAATTTTCCTGATAGTGATGGGTTGGGTGGAAGTGTCAACTTATGTCGAGGCGTTCTCAGTTAGTCAACCCCTTTTCTTGCCCATTTTACACTCGTACGGATTTTAGAAAGGCAAAAAACGACAAACCTCTACCGCAAGAGTACAAGTACAAGTATTGCCGGTACAAGTTGAATGCCAGGAAAGGGATATGAAGCAAGAGGGCTAGATACAGGACGACGACGCTAGAGAGGAAGATGAGAATGACGAAGAAAAAGTCATTATATTTAGGCGGGGTTTGCTTCGTCACTGCGTCTTGCTGATGTCTTGCTTCGTTTTCGATATTTCTCTTCACTCCTCTCAGGTTTCCTTTTTTCTTTTTTTTTTTTTTTTTCTGTTTCTTATAATTATCATGAAAATCATCATCAACAGCAACATGGTCGTCGTAGCTTTCTTCGTCTTCACTGTTGTCGGCGAATGCGATGCTGTCACTAGCGTTAACGTAGATGTCTTCGTGTAAGACTTTGTCCTTTTGAATAGTCACTGCCGTCGTAATGATGGCATAGCTCCTAACAGCTATGGTTAGGAGCAAGGCATCAGCAACATCGACTGTAGTCGCTGACAACTCAAATAACTCTTTCGGGAGTCCCCTTTCTTCTTTGCGCCTTATAAGAGGAATGAAAAACAACAAAAAGCAAGACGAGAAAGACCAACCGAGTTCGTTTGACGAGTGCAATCAGGACGATGGTATTGCTCTCAATCAATCTAGTGGGCAACTAAGATAGCAACTCGCTTTGACCGGTCGACGTTAGATTAAATTCGAGTACAAACTGCGAATAAATGCGGAGCAAGTTTGGGTCAATATTGGGAGTTGCAAGTTTAGTGCCCTGATATGAATCCTCGATCTGAAGATAGCCAGAAATGCTTGTGGATATCAGACTGTCAACAGTATCCTGACTGGGATATAACCAGTTAGCACCGAAGCAATGAGTGATGATTGATTTGGTCTGATTGCAAAACACTGTCTCAACACTTTAGGACTAAGTTAGGGTCTGAAAAACGATATTTCTTCTTCTTCTCCTTATTGGGCACTACATTTCGGGGTGAACTTGGTCCTCAACAAATATGCCCCTCCAACTAGTACGATCTTTTACTAGCCACCCAGTTGGCTGAGGGCCCCTTCCACCAGCATGCGCATTCTCAGATGCGGCCGACCTCTGTTTCTTCGTCCCACGGAGTTGGATTCAAAGACCTTCTGGGCTGGAGCTGCGGTATTCATTCGTTCTACATGGCCTAGCAGGGAAAGGACTTCCTCGTCCGCTTTTAATAATATCCATGCTTCTGCGTCTTACAACAGGACCAGGATGATAAGGGTTTGGTTTAGAGTCAACTTTGTCGTTCGGGAGAGGGCTCTATTACTCAATTGCCTCCTGAGCCCAACGAAACTGAGATTGGCAAAGGTGACTTTGCTTTTGATTTCGGCCATTGTTCCAGGTCACTGCGGAGCCAAGGTAGACGAAGTCTTTAACTAGGTTAGGTGTCGTAAGTGGGTGCCCTACTGACGAAAAGTCGAGGCTCACCTAGACTACGTGGAGTCCATTGTGCCCAATTAATTCTTAACCCGTAGAAACCTAGACATTTTCCGTTGACCTGAACCATCCAGACAAGGATAAGACTCTTGTTAAGTTCTGCTCAGCCCAATAGTACTTACCTCCTCTAGTCCCGAAAGGAAGTTTCTTCCCAGGAAAACGTTCCTATTTTTGGGCTAGTGTCGGGCATTCGCACAGCTGGTGACGAATGGATTCAATTTCCTCTTCTGCACGTCACTGCAGCTTCTGCAGAAGTCATTGTGGGGCTGGCCTAGTCTGGATGCATGGTAAGATGGCACCGACTGCCAGTCGATGGCGCGATTTATATCCCGAGATTCAAAATAGACCCCGGCGACTGTGCCGACATCCATTTTGGATCCGTCAGTGTAGATTGCCAGTTCATTTTCCGTGATGGTACGCACCGGTCCATTCCTCCCTGCAGCGAATTCTAATAGAGAATCTCCTCTCACAGAGAGAAAGTCGGGTAACATAGTCCTTTTCGGTTCTGAATCTCGAGATGGCCCATCGGTCCAGGACTGATGCGTGGCACTAAAGACTCCTTGTCCTGAGATCGGATTCTTGATGTCTTAGCGCAGTTCTGGCTGCGATGGTTTCGCAGTATATGTGGTGGTTGGGTGGGAGGTTTAGCATAACTTCAAGAGCCGCAATTGGTGTGGACTTCAGAGATCCCTTGTTCACATCTGATATCTCTTCTAGCCTCTCTTTGTAGAGTTTGACGAGTTTGGATCTTATCCATGTTGCTTGCAGAGCCTTAATGGCTGTCTGGCTGTCAACACAGATGTTGGTCCTTTTTCCTGAAAGATTCTCCGTAATAATCAAGTCTACCGCCTACTTGATTTCGAAGACCTCAGCTTGGAAGACGCTGCAGCCATCACCAAGTCTATCGGGGCGATATATTTGCCGAGATTCAGTGGACTTCATAGATCCCGTCACCGCCAGACAGCCTGCCCTCTGAATCCTTGACACACTTTGAAGATGGCATTTCTTCTCTAGTGCTCTCCACCAGACAACCGAACCATAGACTAGAACAGGTCTTAACACCGCAGTGTATAACCAATGTACCAACTTCGGTCGGAGCCCCATGTCTTTCCAAAGGCTATTCTGCACGAATATAGGGCCACGTAGACCTTTTTGATTCCTTCATCAATATTTTCTCTCCAGATAGTTGGCAGATTTTCCAGGGATCAGATCGATTCCATTCATACGGGGGTAGTTGAATCTTAATACAGATCTTTTCCTGGTTTACTCCTAGGCCTCGCCCCTTGACCCAGCTCTCAACTAACAACAGTGCATATCTTAGCTTATCGCTGAGGACCTGCGGACACCTCCCATAAATTAAGAGGGCAATGTTGTCGGCGTAAGTCGTGACGCTAAGACTATCCGCCTCTAGAATCTTAACCATTTCATCGATCACAAGGAGCCACAGGAGTGGTGATAGTGTGAAGATGTGGTCGACGGTCAACTTCTCTGGCCTGAAGCCTTTTGTGAATAAGCTGATAGGTCCTTATCATTGTTGCTTCAGAGAAAATTTTGTAGGCGATGTTAAGGACTTATCCCTCTGTAGTTGGCGCAGTCAAAGGAGTCTCCTTTTTTGTGGATCGGGCAAACGATGCTGAGACTCCATTCCTCGAGCATCGTTTCACCTGACCATGACTTATGACCGATGAGCTGGTGCATACTCCTAGCCAGGTCATCTCCACCTGCTTTGAAGGGATCAGCAGACTGTCCATCTGCGCCAGCAGCTTTATTCGACGTGAGGGAAAACGATATTTAGTCAAGGAAAAAGGAGAAGAGGCAACCAATGCTGAGACTCCATTCCTCGAGCATCGTTTCACCTGACCATGACTTATGACCGATGAGCTGGTGCATACTCCTAGCCAGGTCATCTCCACCTGCTTTGAAGGGATCAGCAGACTGTCCATCTGCGCCAGCAGCTTCATTCGACGTGAGGGAAAACGATATTTAGTCAAGGAAAAAGGAGAAGAGGCAACCAATGCTGGCGTTATTATAAAGGAAATATCAATCGAAATTATAGGACCTAAGGACTTGCATACAAGATCCTGTCGAGCGTACTGTGTGAATGTCTAAAGACCTCGTGCACCGCACTATCCGGCAGCTACTAGTGCGGCTTTCGGCCCGGCAAATCGACTATAGACTATAAACGTAAACACCACAAACCACACTACTGTGGTGATCTGGCGTAGAATCGCCCTTAACATTCGTTGCTACTTCGATTTTTCCAAAGAACTTGGGTCACTTTTGCTGTACGGAGCCGAATGCTGGACAATAAGCAGGACGGCGGAGCTGAATTTGGGTTCAATCGAAAGAAAAATTCTGCCCCGGATATTTGGCCCTGTCGGTGAAGAAGATGTAAGGAGGAGAAGACATATTCGCAATCTCTAAGAGATGTACGAAAATGTGGATATAGTCCAGAAAACAAAGATCCGTTGGCTACATCGAGCGCATGAACACCAAAGCTCCAGCTAAGAGGCTCTTCGACTCCGAAGAGGAAGACCGAACCTCGAGTATAAGGACCAAGTAATCGCCTAGGTGTATGGAGGGCATGGGCTCGGACATACAGGGTAAAGTTGTTGATTGCTCTCAACCTGGCGAGATGCCAGCAACGATCCCTGTTTAAATGCCCGGGTCAAGTTGACATACGGCCTCCTCGCGGCGCCCTCTGGATAGCCTCTTCAACAACCGTTGGGAGGTGAACAAACGTATGCAGCGAAAAAAACCCCGACCAGAATGGCGGTTGTGCGGCGGGCTAACAATCCGCCCACGTAAAAAAAACATAAAGTTATGAATGAGCAAGATGCCTCGGATACACGGACGGATACTCGACGACGACAACGCACGAAAAAGGAACACGATTTGCGAGTATGCTCCTGGAATGTCAGAACCCTGTACACTCCCGGAGCTGCTCATAAACTAGAAGGAATCCTCACGCAGTACAAGGCGGATATTACTGCGGTCCAGGAAATACGCTGGATAGGAAACGGTATGATTAGGAAGAAAAATTGCGACATTTATTACAGCTGTCACAAAAGGTTGCACTTACTGGGATGCGGATTTGTCGTGGGAAAGCGGTTTAGGTCGAAGGTCATCGACTTTAAACCTATAAGTGATCGCCTGGCTGTGATCCGCATCAGAGGCAGATTTTATAACATCAGCCTTATATGTGCACACGCCCCTACCGACGAGGCTGAAGACCCTATCAAGGAGGACTTCTATGACCTCCTGGACAACGCCTACGGAGCTTGTCCGGAGTACGATGTAAAAATCGTGCTCGGGGACTTCAACGCCAAAATCGGAAAGGAAAACACCCTTGGCGGAGTGATCGGAAAGCACAGCCTCCACGATACAACAACAGATAACGGCTTCCGACTCGCTGACTTTGCGACAGCTCGTAATGCGGTGATAAGTAGCACAAGATTCCCTCGCAAGCGAATCCACACAGCAACCTGGCGATCTCCGGACGGTCGAACCGCCAACCAAATCGACCATGTGCTCATTGACGCAAGGCACGCGTCAAACATCCTGGATGTGCGAACATTCAGAGGGGCAAATGTCGACTCTGACCACTTCCTCGTAGCAGCAAGATTCAGAGCTCGACTGTCCAATGTCAGAAAGCTGCACCAGCCCATCAGGAGGAGGTTCGACATTGGGCGCCTGAGCACACCGGAGGTTGCCAGAGTCTACAGGGAGCAGCTGAGCGAAAGACTCTACGGTATGCCTACGTCGAACACAAATGCTAATAATATGTGGCTGCATTGCCGCTCAGCCATTCAGGAAGTAGCCGAAACCACCTTAGGATACCTACCACCCCCGACAAGAAACCCGTGGTATGATGGCGAGTGTGAGCAGAAAAAGGCAGCAACCGACGAGGCGTACCAAAAGGCGCTGCAGAGGAAAACCAGGGCAGCGCGAGAAGAGTACCGAGAAAGAAGAAGGGAGGAGAAGAAACTACTGCGACAAAAGAAAAGAATCTTCGCAGCCTCCCAGCTCAAGGATATCCAGGAGTCTAGGGATAAACATAAAATACGAGCCTTTTACAAGAAAGCCAAAGGCCTTGCAGGAGGCTTCAAAAAGGGCACCCTGGCTCTTCGAAACTGCGAGGGTAATCTTGTCACCGACCCGCAGGGAATAGTGGATGTATTTAAGCAGCACTTCCAGCAGCTGCTTAACGAGCATGACCAAGAGAGAGTGGTAGGGACTGAGGAAATCCCAACTCCAGCCGCTGAAGTAGTCCTCCCACCCAGCATAGAAGAAGTCGGCACAGCTATTCAGAAGCTGAAGAACAACAAGGCCGCAGGCTCAGATGGCTTGCCATCAGAGCTCTTCAAGGCTGGCGGCGATGTTCTGGTAGGGAGCATGCACCAGATCATCTGCAGAATTTGGGAAGATGAGAGCATGCCCGACGACTGGAATACCAGCTCTATATGCCCCATCCACAAAAAAGGCGATCCTACCTCTTGCAAGAACTATAGAGGTATATCCCTGCTCAATGTCGCATACAAGATCCTGTCCAGCGTATTGTGTGAACGTCTAAAACCATTTTGCACCGCACTAATCGGCAGCTACCAGTGCGGCTTCCGGCCCGGCAAATCAACTATAGACCAAATTTTCACACTTCGACAGATCCTGGAAAAGACCAACGAGTTTCAAATCGATACACACCATCTTTTCATCGATTTCAAAGCCGCATACGACAGCATTCATCGTGAAGCACTGTTTGGGGCGATGGCCGAATTCGGGATCCCGGTAAAACTGATCCAGTTGTGTCGCGCCACGCTAAAAAACACGCGATGCACCGTGCAACTCGGTTCTAGGACCTCGGAACCATTCGAAACATGCACCGGATTTCGGCAAGGAGATGCGCTGTCATGTGACTTCTTCAACCTGGTGCTGGAGCAGATAGTGCGACGGGCAGGCGTCAACAGGGAAGGCACTATCTTTTACAAGTCCATCCAGCTGCTAGGATACGCGGATGATATCGACATCATCGCGTGTTCTCGCCGTGGCATTGTGGAAGCATTCACGGCGATTGAAGAACAGGCGAAACGAGTTGGTCTTAGGATCAATGAGGACAAAACGAAATACATGCTGTCAAGCAAAAACCAATCCGTCGCTCACCACCTGGGACAAAACATAACAATTGACAGCTACAATTTCGAGGTAGTTAAGGAGTTTGTCTACCTCGGGGCAAACGTAAACTCCACAAATGACACCACAGTGGAGATCCGGCGTAGAATCGCCCTTGGCAACCGCTGCTACTTCGGCTTGTCCAAACAACTGGGGTCAAAACTCCTCACTCGAAAGACCAAAGTCATGCTTTACAAAACGCTCATACTGCCAGTCTTGCTGTACGGAGCCGAAAGCTGGACGATAAGCAGGACAACGGAGCTGATTTTGGGTTCTTTCGAAAGAAAAATTCTGCGCCGGATATTTGGTCCTGTCTGTGAGGAAGGTGAATGGAGAAGAAGACACAACCGCGAACTCTTCGAGCTGTACCAAGATGTGGATGTAGTCCGGAAAGCAAGGACCCGTCGACTACACTGGCTCGGCCACATCGAGCGCATGGACATCAACGCTCCAGCTAAGAGGGTCTTCGACTCCGAGCCTCCTGGTTCGAGAAGAAGAGGAAGACCGAACCTCCGGTATAAAGACCAAGTAATCGCGGATGTAAGACATCTTGGTCTTGACAACTGGAAGCAGCGTGCCCGGGACCGTCAAGGATGGAAGGCAGCTATAGCTCAGGCTCAGATCCTCCATGGATCGCAGGCCTGATAAGTAAGTAAGTAAGTAATCGCCTAGCTAGGACAACTTAGTCCTGATAACTGGAAGCAGCGTGCCCGAGACCGTCAAGGTTGGAAGCTATAGCTAAATCTCAGATGCTCCATGGATTGCTGGCCTGATAAGTAAGTAAGTTCGTAAGGACTTGAAAGTCGCCGAGATGTTCAAAATATCCCTTTTTTTTAGGGGCTAGTGCTAACATAGCATGGGGCTCTGCGGCCTGTGTAGGTCTATTGTATCCACTAGCCATTCAGACGAGGAGTTTCTCCCTTTTCTTAATAAAGTTGAGAATGTCTCTCGTAGGAGTTGAGATGACACCCTCAGGAGTCACAATTTCACTGAAAATAATACGCTTCCTCAGATGGTAAAGGGCAACACACTCACATAGTATGTGCTCTGCAATTTCTTCGTCCTCAAGGCAGAGTCGACACTAAGTTTCAGACGAGACTTTTCTTTTTAAATGATATCTCACACCACTTAAGACCACATAAGGAAGCTGACCAGTCTTCTGATTTCGACTCTATTAACTTTAAGAATATTAGTAGTGTGTTTATTCAGGGGCCGTATAAGTCTTCTCAATTGACGGAGTCAATCCAAAAGGAAGTATGTTGCGATTTTCCCCACTTATCTAGGAAAAAGTTGATTATAGACTTGGAAACGCCGCAGAAGGGTTTAGCACCTATGTAGCGTGCTAATGACATGGCACCCACCAGAGCTTGACCTTATTTCTTTTGGCAGGGTCCTGTAGATTATCATGGCATTCCTTTATGGACCTTGGGTTCATGCTATACGAGCTCAACGCTTTGAGCGCTACTTGATTCAGTCTCTAAATTAGGTTGACGCCTAGAGGAAACAATACTAGGCCTCGTTCCCAGAACCTTCGAGATTTTCCAATTTGGTCCAAAGAAGCCATCTTGGAGCCATCCATGTACCAACTAAGGCCCTAGACATTGAGCAGGGGATCGCCGCTCTCCCAAGCTGTGCGATTTGGGATCAGTACCTCAATCTCTAGTCAAAATTGAGCGTGTGTGGTAATGCGTTCGAAACCGTGGTAATCATATCCATTTCAGGAAGGTGTTACAAAATGGACATGTGATCCCAATAGTCTGTGTGGTAGGCCTCTTTCTGAGCGAAGAAGTCTAATTACACTGCGTATCGCAGCCTTTTTAATAAATACTTAGGTGCAGTGGACTAAGTCAATTCAGTGCTTCTTGGGCTGCCGAGGGGCAGGTTATCATAGCGCCTGTAATGCCGAGACACACAAGTCTCTGAAAGCGTTGAAGCTTAACGGATATTGTTTTTTGTTAAATTTTTGTCCATCATATTCTAAACGTATAAGTGATGATAGGTCTTACTATCGCGGCATATAACCAGTGGATCACTTTAGGTTTCAATCCTCAGGTTTTACCGTAAGTGTGTCAATAGGCCCACTGTGCCTTGCTCGCCCTTATGAGTTTGTTTTTGATGATGGAGTTCCAGTTAAGTTTGTGACTAAGGTCAATACCAATATATTTAACTCTTTCTGAAAATCCCATGCATGTACCATTTAGAGAGACCGAGCAAAGCTGTATCTTTCTCCTCTCTTTGCCGCACCTGTCAGAGATAGACTGAAGCGCTTGAGTTCACGGCATCTACCTGTAACAATAACTACTAGGCCATCCGATGACTTCATAGCCGAGATTGGTTAGCTTGTACAGTAGGTCGTCAATGACTATCGACCAAAGAATGGGTGAAAGAAGTCCACCTTGCGGGCACCCCTAAGTTGCCGATACTGTCACCAAGACCTCTCAGGATATAATACGGCTTTCTAGCATCGCCCTAATCCAGTGGTTGGTGGGATGGTCTTCACCTCTGCGGGATAGTGCTGAAGCCTGTATTATCAAAAGCCTGCTCAATATCGAAGAAAGCGCGAATTGCGATCTCCTTGAGTGTGAATTCAAGTTGTGCAGGACGACAGTGGAGGATTCTCGCTGCTCCATTAAGGTCGGTAAGGAGTTAACCGAGACCTTCGATGTCAAAAAAGGTTTCAGACAGGGCGACGCACTTATGCTCCTCCCTTCTTTTTAACTCTTAGAGCTCACGAGCTGCCCTGGTTATTCTATGCAGCGAGGCCTTATATGCATCCTGCTTCGCTATTTGAATCCTCCTGCACTCGTCATCAAACCAGGTGTTTCTCCGTGGTGGAGCCCTGAAGTCCAAAACTTCAGATGCAGTGCTTTTCAGGATTTGTTTGCACAGGTTCCACTTCTGTTCTATTGACAGCGTGGAGGGTTGAGATGTATTGGAGAGCTAAAGGGAGACGCGATCGGTAAAAGCACGAGCGGTTTCTGACGATAGTAGCTTTCCGGCGTCATAACTTTGTATTCTTACTCTTCTCCGCTGCGTTTATGATATCCGCTGAGGAGAAGCACCGTGAAAAATATTGTTAAGGACACAAACCGATGGTTATGTTCGGCCTACTGCTGAAAATCAGAGCATTTTAGAGACCAGCGATCTAGCGAGGTGTAGAGACAAACGTTGTAATAACGGTGAAGCGTCCAGATAATTGATCTGAGGTGGAATAATGAAGTGAACACAAAGCAGACAGTTGTAGTTTATCGCGATCCAGCTGATCGACCCCTATTCGGGAACGATTTTAATCCTCGTGACAATATGTTCGATAACATGGCTGATGCCAGGATTCGATCCCGTGTCATCGGCGTCAGAGAGCAACACACAACCCACCGCGCCACGGCGCTCTCTATAAAAGCTTAAGTCATCTTGGTCCTCCTCTTCGGTGCAGAGGCTTAGCTCTTAGCAAACATGGATGAACAGGCCCTTGGTCATTTCGATAGGAAAATTCTGGACATAATCGTGGAACTAGCTAAATGTCACGAATCGGTCGTGCTTAAGGTGAGCAAGGTGACTTGTAATGACGAAACGGGCATTAACTAACTCCCTTAAAATTACCATTACCGGCAGTCCCAGAGACTCAAGATGTGTCATAGTCTTCTTTAAAAGTCTCTTATTGGTTTCTACAGTGTCTAGCAGTTTTAAGAACAGCAGGTCTGGTGCTGAAACGAGAGCCTGCGCACTCACAATGTGCGAAATGTCAGGTAAGGTGTTAAAAAGATTTTAACTTATTCATAAAATGCACACTATAACGCCATTTTAAGTTTCAGTATACTCTTATCCTTGAATACATACTTTGCACGAAAACCATTATCCAGCGCTTATGTAAGCTTCATTTGGTCGGCATGCCATTTATCAAACAACTTTCCAAAGCATCCTTTTTCCCTACGCACCCACATTCAGCTCAGTTTCCTTCACACAAAATTCAATTTCCCAAAATCCCTCACCCACACCAGTAATCCTTGCCAACATTTTGCAAGCGTTTGATTCGTTTTGCACATTTAACTCCTCAAAAAGCTATCTACACCGAGTACTTCGCCTCGTAGCATGTTGTACATAATAGCAAACCTCCTGGCATCCATACGTCCTCGTAGCTCGTATGTGCGCCGTAACAGCTCATACGAGCATGTACGACTTTCGAGTACATGAAACAACCATTTCTGATTCGTTACGAAAGCACCCCCGAAAGTCTCCAACTCGGTTGTGGGTAATGTAAACAGAAAAATAAACATAGAAGCTTCCTCCCCAATGTGTATCCATCTACCACACATTGGTCTTGTGTACTTCATCCAAGGGATATGACAACACGACTGTAAGCAGCCACCTACCAAGTGGGAAAAGGCATACAGAAAAAAAGTCCTTCGCATTCGTATGTACATATGAATCCGATGGAATCTCACACACCGGCGGGGGGTGGACTGTGATTCCCAATGCTTCTGTGTATGGGTATGTGTATGGGACACTTGGAGGGATGAGCACGAAAAAAAAAAAAAAAAAAACGCAAACAGGCATGGATATATCTTGTACATTTTTCCAACTGATATCCTTTTTGCAGAGCCACCCTTCTCCCGCCTTACGCGATTGACAGAGATACCACATGACGACGACGAATCAGAAAAGGGTGGAGCAGCAACGGCAACAGCAATAGCAATTTCATTTGTATTGTGTGCACATCTCGAGAAGTAAAATATAAAAAAAGGATATACGAATGAGTATGTGCACATAGTTTGAAAAATTGTGCACAAGGACTCGACTCCGTGCTGCTTCTTCATCGGAATCCGAATCCGAGAACAAAGCAAAAAAACAGAAATACACAGAAGACTACCATAATACAAACGAAGCGAATTGATGGGGGCATAGATGACATTTAGTTGGAGCCAGAGCGCTGGAAATGAAGGGTTGATTGGTTGGAGCTCTTTTTCATACTACTATATCCTATGCACCACCATCAATAAATGCCATCGATTGTCACGATTGTCGCGATTGTCAGCCGGTACATATGGGAGACAGGTTGTCGCTGTCATTGGCTGTTGGCGCTTGGCGCACGACAAAGAATTTCTTTCGATACGAATACGCAAAGGACATTGGTGATGATGACGATGATGACGATGAGGATGGGGGGAATAAACCCTTTTTCTGCATAAATTTTCTTTCATTTTTCCATTCGGTCTTTGAGAAGGACAGATTAAGCGGATAAAAGCGAGTCACCCCTTATCACATCGAATATTCCAATTGAATAATGTCCTTAAATAGAATTATAATCCTTTTTTACCTTTACATAGATACTGTTATAGGTTTTTTTATATTTTTTTGCTTTCGCAGCTCTATTATAATAATATTGCTCGAATCCTTTGACGTGCGTTAAGTTCCTTGCTTTGCACACCTTTTTCCCAATTTTCCTTTTTTTTTCGTCATCGTATCCTTTCTCTTGTGCTTGTACGGTTCTTGCAGTCGATTTTCCTCACCATTGTCAAGTCTCTTTTCGGCTTGAGCCGAAGAGTCGCCTTTGTGCATCCTTATAGACGCGGTATTCTTTCTAATTTATTTATTTTTTTTTTTTTTTTCGTTTTTCTATTTTATTTTTTTGGCTGTGAAATAGGTCAGTCGTTTCTTTTTCTAACTGTTTTGTGTCTGCACACCACCACCGCCTTAGTATAAGGTAAGAGCAAAAAAATGGAAATAAAAATCGTCCTGGTTTTGGAAAAAAAAATGTTTTTTTGTGCCTCCTCTAAGTTTTTTTTTGCTTTTTTCTTGCCCTAGGGACTATTCTTATCCTTTTATGGCGCACTTTGTGACGGCAGGTAGATCATTATAGAGAGAAAGGAAGGACTAAGCAAAAACAAAACGAAACTATAAAGGCAGAGGAAGAGGAGAAAAAAAAAACAATGAAAACAACTAGGACCGGACAGGAACCTTGTGGTCAATGGGGTAGAAGAGGAGCGCCTCTCTAATTGCTGGCTGATGTTTTATATTTGTACTATCATCTGGTGTCTTAATCAAAGGGAATCGGAGCGATTGAAAGGATAACCCGTTGAGAGTGCAGTGCGTTATGGGTGAATAGTGTCAATCTTAATTGCATGCATTGCTTAATGAACTGGGGGGATTGGCATGATTAATGGTTCTTTTCACTAAGAGCATAGGGTAACTGATGTTGGCTGCACAAGGTATAAAGGATGTCAAAGGTAAACATGGCGTTATATAGCTCGTCCCTAATTACGCTGTCGTATGCGGGCTTGAAGTCCACGAATAGATGGTGTCGACTTAAAATTCATTGGGTTTCTCCAGGATCTGCCGTAGTGTGAAGACTTGATCGATGGTGGACTTCCCTGGCCTGAAGCCACACTGATAGTGTCCTATCAGCTTATTTACGAACGAATTCAGGCGTTCACACAAAATGACAGCAAAGATCTTGTATGCGACATTAAGGAGACTTATTCCTCTGTAGTTGGGCAGTCAAAGGGGTCCCCTTTTCTGTGGATCGGACAAACAATGCTGAGACTCCATTCTTCGGGCATGCTTTCCTCTGACCAAATCTTACAGATGAGGCGGTGGATGCTCCTAACCATCTCACCCCCAGCTGCTTTGAAGAGCTCAGCAGACAATCCATCTGCGCCAGCAACTTTATTCGACTTGAGTTTCGACATGGTAATCTCAACTTCGTCGAGGACACGGGGCTGGAAATCTCTGCGATTTTCGTCAATGAGAAATTGATCATTCTGTCTGACGGCGGTATGTTGACTATCATCGCCGTTATACAGTCTGCAGAAGTGGTTTTTCCAAATTCTCAGCATCGACTGCGATTCTACTACTAGGCGTCCATTCCCTTCCTTACAGGCCTCCGTTCCGGCTTTATAGCCTTGAGACATTCGTTTTTTCTGTTGATAAAATCTTCGAACGTCGTGCCTGCAATAGTAGCTCTCCAAGTTTTCAATCGCCCGCTTCTCGTGCTCTTTCTTTTTTTTTTCTCGAGAAGCTTATGTTCCTCCCTTCTTTTAAGCTCGTAGAGCTCAGGAGCCGCTCTTGTTTTTTTTTTTTTGTCTAGGCTTTGTAGGCCTCCTGCTTTTCTGCACGAATCCTTCTATACTCGTCATCGAACCAAATGTTTCGTCATGGTGGAGCTTTCAGGCCCAGCACTTCGTTTGCCGTGCTCTTCAGGGATTGTTTGCACTGGCTCCATTGTTGCTCTACTGACCGAGTGGAGGATTGAGGTGTATCGGAAAGCTTAAGGGAGACGCGGTTGGCAAAGGCACTAGCGATCTCCGGCGATAGTAGCTTTCCGACGTCATTGCTTGGTGATGTAACTCTACTCCGCGGTGTTCGTGTTATCCGTTGACGTATCTTGGCTACTACTACAAGATAGTGGTCTGAGTCGATGTTCGCTCCTCGGAAAGTACAAACATCAAGAATAGTGGAGGAGTGTCTGACGTCAATCGCGAAGTGATAGACCTGATTAATCTGGCGACCGCTAGGTGCCTTTGAGTATATCGCGGTGCGGAAAGCGTGTGCTAGCTAAAAGAAGATTTCGTGCCATGGCAAGGTGGATCAGCCTGTGTCCGTTATCGGATGTGGTGTCATGTAGGCTGTGTTTGCCGATGACTGGTTCAAAGATGCTTTCTTTACCCAGCTTAGCGTTAAAATCTCCTAGTATGATTTTGGTATCATAGCTGCTGTATTTGGTGTATGTTCTGTCTAGGAGGTCAAAGAAATCATCATTGATGGAGTCATCCTTTTCTTCCATGGGGGTATGGACACATATGAGGCCTAGATGCGGATAGTTATGAGGCGTTCACCCACATGCTGGAAACTTTATGCCTTAGTCCACCTCTAACAACAAATCCCCATCCAAATAGTCTCTGTCCTCTATCCCTATAGCAGTCGCCGTAGTAAATGTCGCAGTTTTTCATCCGCTTTCTACCCGGTCCATTATGTCCGCTTTATAGCGGTCTAGGGCGTCCGCAATTTGTTCGGTGGCCGCACGTGGTCTGTTTAGGGACCTAACATTCCACGTACAGAACCGAAGGTCCTTGTTTGTTTCTTGTTTTATGATAGGGTCGTCAACATAGGCCCGTTCCGGTTTTTCTATCCGAGGCTGTTTTTTGCTTCTAATCAATCAGTGGTTTAGCGGTTATGGTTTTCTAGACCATAGCCCAACCGACACTAATCCTGTTTGGTGGCGCAGGATACTCGCCATTCGGCCTCTTCCGTCAGTAATTTCCCTTGTAAGGAAATTTCCAGATAGCACCACGAGGAGGTGGAAGTAGTACCTGACTAGCAGAGCTACAAGATGTTCGGCTGCAGAGGCTCTTACTCGCTTTTGTGGGGCCAGCATCCGTCGGCAGATGCTACTCCTACGAGGCCTTTGCTAGTCCTTTACCATTAAATGTCTCAAGGCTATATAGCCCGAACAGAGGCCTGTAAGGATGAGAACGGACACCTAGTAGGCGAATCGCAGTCGATGCTGAGAATTTGAAAAAACCACTTCTGCAGACTGTATTACGGAGATGACAACCAACATTCCGCGGTCAGGCAGAATGATCCATTTCTTAATGACGAAAATCGCAGAGAATTCCGTCCTTCTGAACTCGACGAATTTGAGATTGCAATGTCGAAACTCAAGTCGAATAAAGCTGCTGGCGCAGATGGATTGTCTGCAGAACTCTTCGAAGCACCTGGGGTTGAGCTGGTTAGGAGCATGCACTGGCTCATCTGTAAGATATAGTCAGAGGAAGGCATGCCCGAGGAATGGAGTTTCAGCATTGTTTGCCCGATCCGTAAAAAAGGAGACCCCTTTGACTGCGCCAACTACAAAGGAGTAAATCTCCTTAATGTCACATACAAGATCTTTGCTGCCGTTTTCTGTGAACGCCTGAATCCGTTCCTAAATAAGCGGATAGGTCTTTATCAGTGTGGCTTCAGGCCAGGGAAGTCCACCATCGACCAAATCTTTACACTACCGCGGGTCCTGGAGAATCCCAATGAATTTCGAATATCTATTCGTCGACTTCAAGGCCGCATACGACAGCGTAATTAGAGACGAGCTATATAACGCCATGTTGGACTTTGCAGTATGACTCTGGAGAACACTCCCTGCTCCATCCGGATCGGTGAACACCTTACCGACAGTTTTGATGTCAAAAAAGGATTTAGGCAGGGCGATACACTTTGCAAGAGTCACTGGCCAACACAAGAGGCACAATTTATTTCAAATCCTCACAACTCCTCGCATACGCGGATGACGGATAGACATAATCGGAAGAACAATCAATCAGGCGTTTACGAGTGTTTAGGCGGAAGCGGCGAAAATTGGTTTGGCAGTAAACGAGGGTAGAACTAAATATATGCTGTCATCAAAAAAGGACTCTCATCACCGACGTCTTGGCCAGAAAGTTTGTGTTGGCAGTTATAAGTTTGAGATAGTTATGGACTGCGTCTTTCTTGGCTCCGCAGTGACCTGGAACAACGACATCAGTTCCGAAATCAAACGCAGAATCACTCTTGCCAATCGCTGTTTCTTTGAGCTCAGGAGGCAATTGAGTAATAGAGCCCTCTCTCGTACGACCAAGTTAACCTTGAAGGCTTCTGCTGGTCCATTGTACTCTATTTGACAATGGATTGTTACTCAAGTTGACCTTATATAAGACCTTAATCATCCCGGTCCTGTTATACTACAAGACGAAAGCTGTCTAAAGAGGCCTTAAAATACTTAGGGGTAATGCTCGACAACCGACTTAATTTGAAGGCCCATGTGGAGCACTGCAGTAAAAAGTCAACGCAAATGCAGAAATCGCTTTCCAGAATGCTGCCGAACATCGGTGGACCAGGATACGCGTGTAGGATTTTGCTTTCCAGAGTGGTAAGCTCAATACTCCTATAAGCCGTGTTGGTCTGGCCGGGAGCCCTTACAGCGAATGAGACGAGAAGAAAGCTCTCGTCTGCAAACAGGCTCTGCGCAATAAGGACAATATGTGGTTTCCGGACATTCTCGGATGAAGGAGCCTATGTCATAGCGGGTATGGTCCCCATCGACATCCTCGCAAGCCGCTAAAGAGATGCACAGAGTTTACCTTAGGCAAGCTGCAGACCGTCAGGAGACCAGTGTTATCCGGAGGATAAGAGCTGAAGAAAGGGCAATATCCGTAGCATTATGGCAAGCCAACATGACAAAAGGCCGATGGACATAACAACTGAACCCAACGATCGGGGTTTGGGGAAAAATAGCACACGGGAATTGCAATTACCAGCTTGCGCAATTCCAATCAGGTTACGACGGCTATTGACGGCCCGCCCTTCTGAATGTCCAAAGGAAGAAGAATACACGGAGCACGCCATATAGGAGAGATTGGACCTGCCGATTCCAAAGCTTTTAGTAAGCCGTATGATAAACTCAGAGGACTACTAGCTGGAGATCTGCTCATTTATAACGAGCGTGCAAAACGATCTAAGAAGACTAGAAGGAATAAGAAGAGCTCAAACGGGCACATTGGAGCACATAGTATAAGTTGCTAAGCAGGCCTGCGAAGTAATACCTAACGGTAGAGTGGTTGTAGAGTGCAGGGTGCGGTTTAGTAAGTAGGCGCATCGAGTATTCGTGCTTGCGAATCGTACAAGGGATCCATCCACAAGGGTTTGGACTTTACAGTAAGCGTATAAGGGGTCTTGGACCGTGAAAACTCTTGCTTCGGCCCAGATTCCTAATCTGATAGACTATGCAGCGTAGGACGACTGCATAAGGCAGACTTTGCCTCTTATGGCACGGATCCCGATTGGGCAGCAACAGCAATGAAATGTACATTCGGGAAAGCTTCTCAAAATTTGCTGAAGTACCTATCACCCACAACAAACCACATAAGGGTCATAACGTTCTTCCACGTATCCCATCTAACTTATTAGAGGCTGTAAGTCAACTGAATTGATTTTTGTGCTTTCTCCCTTCTACAAGAAACCCTTACTGCGGTGAATGTTATCTCAATCAGAACATTAAGGTCAAGTACATCTAGTTTGTCCACCACAATCTCCAACCAATACAGCATTCCCAAGCGCTCTCTTCGCTGACAACTGAAGAAGATACAACAGAAAGAAAGATAAACTAAACATCTAGCGTGTAAATCCATAACGACTCCCTCCATGTGTAATTTCCAATCTGACAAGGTCGCCAACTTATTCACCGTACACCTACCCACTCAGCCCGGACTGCGATTCCATAATACGATTATTTCCAAACAACCTTCCAAAGCCCGAGATTTGTAAAACAAATGCCACATAACCGTGACATAGAGCCTCTGACCGCTGAGAGGCGTCGGCGTCAAGCATCAGAATCCCAAGCTCCAACAAAACTCCAACGCTCGCTCCAAATACCACAGACCGAGTACTATGTACGATCTCCATTGCCATCTGCTGTCTCCCCCGTTCGCGATCGGGCAGGTCAGACTAGCAGTTCGGCTCGCATGATCACCACCGTGTGGCGCATATGCGCGCATGCGCAGTAATCGTCGGAAATTGGATCTCCTCACTACCGCCCCGCCTCAAAGAGGGACGACGGACATACTAATAACACACCAAACGAGAGCACACAGGGATCAGGATCATTTTCATTTCACATATGGATAATTTTTGATCTCGAACGTGACTGTAAACAATGAGCTGCTCTCCTGCACCGTGTACACGATACTGTAGCTTGGTCCGATACCTTGGGCCCGGTGCATCGCAGATGCAATCCGCACACCGGTATCGGGTCACGTAGTAAACAAACATTTTATGACTACTCATTTCATACGAAGCGCGTAATTTGCTTACCTTTGTGATGGAATTGCACTTTGACGGGCGATCTGGGGCGACGACGCCGAGGAAAGGGGATCGCACAGCCATCCGGTGGATTAATGGGCTCGTTTATGGAACACACCGAACACACAGCGGTGAGCTGAGCGACTGAGTGTAGTGTGCAGTGCATAAGCGCCATGGAGACTAATATGAGTACTTTTGGAATAAATTGATAAGGCATTGATGTTGTGTCTTCAGTTGGGTGAGTCTCTGTGGTTTGACCTTTTCCGCGAATGAGCTGTGCTGCTGTCGATTGTGGGCAGGAATGTGGGCGGGCGGGGAGAAGACACTAGAATGAAGTGTAGTGAAGGTACATACCTTCACGGGATGGAGTGAGGCATTGTTGTGTGGTGATGGTTCGTAGAGATGATTCCGTCGCCTTGCCTTGAGCCATGGCGAACTTGGTGTCGATTTTCATGTACGTGAGTTTGTTACAACATGACTATCGTGGCTCATAGTGTGGCCTTAAGTGCTGGTACACTTTCAATGTGGGACATTTCAAAGTTGCTAGGTGATCTGTGCACATCTGACAGCTCTTTGGGTGGAAGTTTCATTTTCCATCCCCGTTTTCTCACCACGACCAGGAGCCAACTTTTTTGTTGTGGACCCACTTTGAACATGTGACACGTGCATTTGATAGCTTCTGTAAGCAATAGAGTATAACGGTGAGTGAATGAGGAGTTTTTCCAATTTCAGTAAGTTTTTCTTGATTGTGTTTAGCCTAGGCGTACTTAAGGGATGGAAGCTTTCAATTTACGATAAGTTAACTCTCGACACGTGCGGTGTCTCGTAATACACTTTTGTTTCCTTTGAAAATGCATTTTTTTCTGAAATTTATTTTGGACCTTGATTACAGCTATCTTAATAGATCCAATTCACTGCGATTCTTAGTCATACGGTTCCACATACCTCATCGCTTTCGGATCACATCAAACAAATATGCTGGATGAGGCAGCAATTCGTTGCTCTATCGATGCTCTTTTTCCACTTGGACACAAACTCAAATTAGTTACTCCACCTAACTCGACCCGATATCCATGGCAAGCATTGAGACCTGGGAGTGAACCCGGCGAAAATGGAGATAGTCCTGTTCACAAGGAAAAGATCTATACCAAGAGACACTTACCCCCGTATGAATGGTATCGATCTGATGCGCGGAAAATCTGCCAAATATCTTGGCATAATCCTAGACTCCAAGCTTAACTGTAGGAAAACATTGATGAAAGAATCAAAAAGGCCTACATACGTGGCACTATATTCGTACAGAGTAGCCTTTGAAAAGACATGGGCCTCGGACCGAAGATGGTATATTGGTTATACACTGCGGTGGTAAGACCTATTCTAGTCTATGGTTTGGTTGTCTGGTGGAAGGCACTTGAGAAGAAATGCTATCTTCAAAGTGTGTCAAAGGTTCCTAGGGCAGGCTGTGTGGCGGTGAGAGGATGTATGTGTGTATGTAAGTCTACACCAGCGGCGGTTCTTGAGGCAATGCTGAACTTCCCACCCTTGGACATATACTACTAGAGCATCCCAGCCAGGACTGCGCTTAGACTACAGGAATCCAATCTCTTGGCAATGAGTCCTTATGGCCACACATCAGTCTTGGATCGATGGGACTTCTCGAGATTCAGAACCGAAACGGACTTATCACCCGGCTTCCTTCCTGCGAGAGCAGATTTTCTTTCAGAATTCCCTCCAGGGAGGAATGGACCAGTGGTATGGTACGCACGGAAAATGAACTGGTAATCTACATTGACGGATCCATAATGGATGCGGAATAGGGGCCGGAATCTATTTTGAATCTCGGCAAATATATCGCTCCGATAGACTTGGTGATGGCTGCAGCGTCTTCCAAGCTGAGGTCTTCGAAATCGAGCAGGCGGCAGACCTGATTATTAGGGAGAGACTTTCAGGAAAAAGGACCAACATCTATGTTGATAGCCAGGCAGCCATTTAAGCTCTGCAGGCATCATGGATAAGATCCAAATTCGTCAAACTCGTACCAGGTCATGTGAAACTCTCTGGAAATAAGAGGGTGGACGAGCTAGCTTAACTAGGATCAGGCGCAAACATCGCGCAGATCGCAACTGAAGTTGAAACGCCACTCAGAACACTCTACAGAGAAATAGAGACGGAGCTAACAGTGAAGGAATTAGATACATGCGCAACGGCAAGATCAACTTGTCCCTTCTATGATAAGAAAAAGGACGGAAAGTCTGCTAAAGTTCAGTCGTGGGAATATTTGATTGGCAGTCGGTGCCCTCACTGGGCACTGCATGTTATCCTACCATGCAGCCAGACTAGGCCAGCACCCTCAATGACTTCTGCAGAAGCTGCAGGAATGAAGAGGAAATTGAGTCCATTCGTCGCCTGCTGTGTGAATGCCCAGCACTAGCCCAAAAAAGAAACACATTCCTTGGAAGTCACTTCCTTTCGTTTCTAGAAGAGGTAAGTAAGATTTTACTAAACAGAATACTAGGATTCTATGTGGGTCAGCTCAACGGAAAATGTTTAGGTTTTTACGGGTTAAACGTTAACTGGGCACAGTGGACTCCTCGTAATCTAAGTGAGCCTTGACCTTTGGTCAATAGGTCACCCACTTTGCTAACCTACCTACAGCCGCACTAAAGGCCAGCCGGATTCACCCGAAACCTCCGCCCGAGGGTAAACAAACAAAAAGCACATGGCCTCCCAGTTGGGGGTTGAGTTAATGCTTGAGAGATGACCACAAGTCAAGGACAGATTTACTCTTGACGACCCCAGCAAACCAAAAAGGGACAATGAATTTCGGCTCTAAACGTGGAATGTGAGGTCCCTTGATAGACCACGTAAAGCCGAGGAACTCGCGAAGGCCCTTGGCTGCTACAAAGCAGACATGACCGCAATCCAGGAAGTGCGATGGGATGGGACGGGAAAAAGAGGATTAAAAACTGCGACATCTACTACGGTCGCTGCTATAGGGAGAGAGGACAGAGAGTATCATGGCATAATTCTGTAACATCAACCTCATATGTGTCCATGCCCCCACGGTAGACAAGGATGACCCCATCAAATATGACTTCTTCGATATCCTAGACAGAACATGTTCCAAATGCCCCGGCTATGGCACCAAAAGTATACTAGTAGACTTTGATGCTAATCTGGGTAAAGAAAGCATATTTGACCGGGCATCGGCAAACACAGCCTACATGACACCACATCCGATAACGGACATAGGCTGATCGTTCTTGCAACGGGGCAAAATCTTCTTTTAGGTAGAACACGCTTTTCGCACCGCAATATACACAAAGGCACCTGGTGGTCGCCAGATCAATCAGTCACCAACCAGATTGATCACATCGCGGTTGATGTCAGACACTCCTCCACTATTCTTGATGTTCGTGCTTTCCGAGGAGCGTACATCGACTCAGACCACTATCTTATAGTAGCCAAGATACGTCAACGGATAATACGAACACCGCGGAGTAGAGTTAGAACACCAAGTTATGACGTCGGAAAGCTATGATCGCCGGTAATCGCCAGTGCCTTTTCCAACAACGTCTCCCTTAAGTTCTCCAAAGTTTTTTTTTTTTTTTTTTGTTGGGGCTAGTGCTACTCTTTGCATATGGCACGGCGACCTTTGCATATCTATTGTGCCTTCAAGCTCTCCGATACACCTCAATTTTCCACTCAGTTAGAAGAGCTACAATGGAGCCTGTGCAACCAAGCCCTAAAGAGCACAGCAACAGAAGTGCTGGACCCTAAAGCTCCACCACGACGAAACACCTGGTTCGATGACGAGTGTAGAAGGATTCATGCAGAAAAGCAGGAGGCATACAAAGCCTCACTACACGAAGAAAACAGGTGGCTCCTGAGCTCTACGAGCTAAAAGAGGGGAGGAATATAAGTTTCTCAAGAGAATCAAGGAAGAGCGCGAGAGGCGGGCGATTAAAAACTTGGAGAGGTGCTACTACAGGCACGACGTTCGAAGATTTTATGAACAGATAAAACGAATGTCTCAAGGCTATAAAGCCTGAACGGAGGCCTGTAAGGGTGAGAACGGACACCTAGTAGTAGAATTGCAGTCGATGCTGAGAATTTGGAAAAAACACTTTTGCAGACTGTATAACGGCGATGACAGTCAACATGCCGCCGTCAGGCAGAATGATCCATTTCTTAATGACCAAGATCCCAGAGAATCCGTACCCCTGGCAGGATTTAGGCAGGGCGATGCGCTGCCGTATGATGTCTTCAACATCGTATTAGAAATGATTGTGCAAAAATCACAGGCCAATACAAGAGGCACAATCTAATTCAAATCTTCGCAACTCCTTGGATACGCCGACGACGTTGACGTAATAGGTAGGTCACAGCGAGACGTCAATGAGGCGTTTGCGAGTATTGAGGTGGACGCGGCAGAAATTGGTTTGGCATGTAATGAGAGCAAGACTAAATACATGCTGTCATCAAAAAAGGACGCTCACCACCGACTTCTTGGCCAGACCGCTTGTATTGGCAGATATAAGTTTGAGGTAGTTAAGGACTTCGTTTACCTTGGCTCCGCAGTAACCTGGAACAATTACACCAGTTTCGAAATCAAGCGCAGAATTACCCTTGCCAACCACTGCTTCTTTGGGCTCAAGAGGTAGTAGAGCCCTCTCTCGTACGACCAAGTTGACCTTGAAGGCTTCTGCTATCTGTTGGAGCACTCAGACACAAATACTGGTCCCTTGTACTCCATTTGACATTGGACTGTTACTCAAGTTGACCTTATACATATAAGTTCTTAATTATCCCGGCCGTGTTATACGGCGCAAAAACATGGACTTTGTCTAAAGCAAATGAAGATATCCTTGATCATTTCGAGAGAAAGATTATGTGTGCGATTTTCGATCCTATAAACACAGATGGGGATTGGAGGAGAAGATTCAATCACGAACTGCATGGGCTGTGCAGCGACATGAGTCTAGTCAGGCGTCTACGAATCCTACGCCTAAGATGGCTAGGCCATGAAGAGCGAATTGACACCACAGCTCCAGTCCGTAGAGTCTTTGAATCCAGCCCCGAGGCACGAAGAAATATAGGACGGCCGCACCTAAGGTGGCGCGCACAGGTTGAAAAGGACCTCAACCATCTGGGCGTGCGGCACTGGGAAAGACTAGCGAAATATCGTGCTAGGTGAAGAAGCTCTCTATTGCACGTGTAATCGTCTACACGTGTAATTGAATTGTCCGTGTAGGAACACGTGTTTTTAGTTCTAGACGTGTATTTGGTTTTACACGTATATTTTGTAAGATAGAGGGCGCCGTGGCGCAATTGTTAGTATGTTGGACTCCGGCGCACGATGAGCGAGTTCGGATCCCGATAACACCAACGACATCGAATGTTAATTTCGCGACGTTCCTCCTCGGCGGGGTACTGGCAAAACCCCCCGTAGTAAACTTGCCATGAAAAAGCTTCTCGACTCACGCCGTTCGGAATCGGCATTAAACTGTAGGTCCCTTTCATCTGTGTGAAAAATAAAAGATCACACACAACATGGGTGATTGAGAGAAGCTTGGCTCTGGTCCTTCATGGGCTGTAACGCCAGCAAAGAAGAAGAAGATTTAGTAAAATACTTGTAGATCCTCCACAGCCACAAATTCAAGAAAACCTTTGCCAGAACAGAATGAACGAGGCTTTTGGTTTAACGCGATCATTTTGGCCAGTGCCTGATGGATTTCTTCCATTCTTTCAGATGTGCGACTCTTTGGTCTCATTTTAATATACTGCAGATCAGTACTGATTGACACGGTATGGCAGAAATTACTATGTCATCATCAACCGCTCAACAAGCCATGTAACTTTCAACAACACAGAGAAAAACAACAGTACATGGGCTCACTTGGGACTAGCGGTAAATGCACATAAGGCAGTCAGTTGAATTATGAAAGAGGAGCATTTCTTTCTCTATTTACACGTGCATTTTTATTTACACGTGTATTAAGAGCGTACACGTGTACACGTTTAAATGTTTTTTTAATACAAGTGTGAACGTGACATGAGTACACATGTAATTAAATACACGCTTGAAATCGAGAGCTCCACTGGAGAGGCATGTTGGTTGAGGCCCAGGTTCACCCCGAACCGTAGCTCCCGCTAAGTAAGTATGTAATTACTCGCCCTCGGAAGCATTCAGTGATCAGTATTCGGGATTCAGTGATTCAGAATCCGGGATACAGTAACCAGTGATCAGCCGGTATTCAGTGTCTAAGTAATCAAGGCTCCTAGTGAGTTGTATATATGTACAAACAAAGTGTGTAAATAAGGTACGTGTAAGCAATAGAGTGTAAAGTGTGTAAAAACTTGTAACAAAGGTGAAGCGCCCAGATAATTGATCTGAGATGGAAGTAATCCAATGAACGAGCCATATTCTAAAAGATTTAATTTTCGTAATACAGTTCTCATGGCAATTTTCAATAAAGTGTATGATGGTCGACTTAGTATTGTGGCCATACAGAGGTGTTCAGATAAACAGCACACCCGTAAGTGCTCATACATTATGTTGTGCCAAAGCAGCGTTTGTGGTTTGCCTAAATTCTTCTAAATTTTTTGAACTGGAGTCTTCAACAAGGGAGTCAACATCATTCCAAAGATTCTTGATAGGATTCAGATCGGGACTTTGGGCCGGCCAATCGAGCACAGAAATTTGTCGCTCCGAAAGCCAGTTCTTCACTATCCGCGAAGTATGCTTTGGATAATTGTCGTATATAAAAATCCATGGTACAGGCATAGTGTCGTCGGTATATAGCTCCATTTGGTTCTCCAGGATTAGCTTACACTGATGTTGATCCATAATGCTATTTATGTTCACAATTGATCCAACGCCATGCCATGGCATCGCCGCCCACACTATTATGCCCCCCCCCGCCATGCTTGACAGTTTTGATGGTGTATCTGGGATGGTACCCTTGGTTCGTTGGCCTTCGCACATACTTTTTTCCATCTGATCCCAATCTGTTGAACTTACTTTCGTAGCTTCAGAAGATATTTTTCCAAAAGTACAAGGGTTTGTTCTTGTGGGAGCGGAGACAAGAGGTTTCTTTCTGGCGATTCTGAAGCTGGAATTCCATTAAGCGGCGACTTACAGTTACGGCTGATATTTGGAGATTGTGTTGGTCAGGTAGTTGTTGCTTTATCTCCCAGAAAGTTATGAAAAGGTTGTTGCCACTGATTTTGTGGATAGTTCTGTCAGTCACTTCTTAGGTTTTTCTTGTTTTGGTTGTTCTTACGGGATTCGCGGTAGATTGGCTGTACCGTATGACCTTCATTGCATTTTGAAAAAGCTTCTTGTATGTATATTGGCGTTACAGTCCATGAAGGACCTGAGCCGAGCTTCTCTCAATCACCCATGTTTTGTGTGATTTCATTTTCCCTTAGGTGAAAGAGACCTACAGTTTATTTGCGGTACCGAACGGCGAACTTCGAGAAGCTTTTCATGACAATTTTACTACAGGGGGTCTTGTCAGAACCCCGCTGAGGAGAAACACCGTGAAAAACACGTTCGATGACATAGCTGCGTCGGGATTCGATCCTGTGTCATCGGCGTCAGAGGCCAACACACTACCCACTGCGCCACGGTGCTCTCAAAGCTAAGAGCTTCCTAGAGCACCTTAATGTCCTTGCCACCTCTAAAGTAGTCCTTCCATCCTGTACCATGGTACCGACTATTTGCCTCCTTTCTTCCGTGCAATGCTTTCCTCTGCCCATTTTAAATACTCCTATTTGTGAAAGAAATGAGTGTAATTATGGCTATCCTTCAAAAGATTCACACTACTCATTTCATTTTCATTTTTCATTTATCAGGCCAGCGATCCATGGAGGATCTGAGCCTGAGCTATAGCTGCCTTCCATCCTTGACGGCCCCGGGCACGTTGCTTCCAGTTGTCAAGACCAAGATGTCTTACATCCGCGATTACTTGGTCTTTATACCGGAGGTTCGGTCTTCCTCTTCTTCTCGAACCAGGAGGCTCGGAGTCGAAGACCCTCTTAGCTGGAGCGTTGATGTCCATGCGCTCGGTGTGGCCGAGCCAGCCTAGTCGACGGATCCTTGCCTTCCGGACTACATCCACATCTTGGTACAGCTCGTAGAGTTCGCGGTTGTGTCTTCTTCTCCATTCACCTTCCTCACAGACAGGACCAAATATCCGGCGCAGAATTTTTCTTTCGAAAGAACCCAAAATCAGCTCCGCTGTCCTGCTTATCGTCCAGCTTTCGGCTCCGTACAGCAAGACTGGCAGAATGAGCGTTTTGTAAGGCATGACTTTGGTCTTTCGAGTGAGGAGTTTTGACCCCAGTTGTTTGGACAAGCCGAAGTAGCAGCGGTTGCCAAGGGCGATTCTACGCCGGATCTCCACTGTGGTGTCATTTGTGGAATTTACGTTTGCCCCGAGTTAGACAAACTCCTTAACTACCTCGAAATTGTAGCTGTCAATTGTTATGTTTTGTCCCAGGTGGTGAGCGACGGATTGGTTTTTGCTTGACAGCATGTATTTCGTTTTGTCCTCATTGATCTTAAAACCAATTCGTTTCGCCTGTTCTTCAATCGCCGTGAATGCTTCCACAATGCCACGGCGAGAACACGCGATGATGTCGATATCATCCGCGTATCCTAGCAGCTGGATGGACTTGTAAAAGATAGTGCCTTCCCTGTTGACGCCTGCCCGTCGCACTGTCTGCTCCAGCACCAGGTTGAAGAAGTCACATGACAGCGCATCTCCTTGTCGAAATCCGGTGCATGTTTCGAATGGTTCTGAGGTCCTAGAACCGAGTTGCACGGTGCATCGCATGTTTTTTAGCGTGACGCGACACAACTGGATCAGTTTTTCCGGGATCCCGAATTAGGCCATCGCACCAAACAGTTCTTCACGATGAATGCTGTCGTATGCGGCTCTGAAATCGATGAATAGATGGTGTGTATCGGTTCGAAACTCGTTGGTCTTTTCCAGGATTTGTCGAAGTGTGAACATTCGGATTATAGTTGATTTGCCGGGCCGGAAGCCGCACTGGTAGCTGCCGATTAGTGCGGTGCAAAATGGTTTTAGACGTTCACACAATACGCTGGACAGGATCTTGTATGCGAAATTGAGCAGGGATATACCTCTATAGTTCTTGCAAGAAGTAGGATCGCCTTTTTTGTGGATGGGGCATATAGAGCTGGTATTCCAGTCGTCGGGCATGCTCTCATCTTCCCAAATTCTGCAGATGATCTGGTGCATGCTCCCTACCAGAACATCGCCGCCAGCCTTGAAGAGCTCTGATGGCAAGCCATCTGAGCCTGCGGCCTTGTTGTTCTTCAGCTTCTGAATAGCTGTGCCGACTTCTTCTATGCTGGGTGGGAGGACTACTTCAGCGGCTGGAGTTGGGATTTCCTCGGTCCCTACCACTCTCTCTTGGTCATGCTCGTTAAGCAGCTGCTGCTGGAAATGCTGCTTAAATACATCCACTATTCCCTGCGGGTCGGTGACAAGATTACCCTCGCAGTTTCGAAGAGCCTGGGTGCCCTTTTTGAAGCCTCCTGCAAGGCCTTTGGCTTTCTTGTAAAAGGCTCGTGTTTTATGTTTATCCCTAGACTCCTCGATATCCTCGAGCTGGGAGGCTGCGAAGATTATTTTCTTTTGTCGCAGTAGTTTTTTTTTTCCTCCCTTCTTCTGGCCCGGTACTCTTCTTGCGCTGCCCTGGTTTTCCTCTGCAACGCCTTTTGGTACGCCTCGTCGGTTGCTGCCTTTTTCTGCTCACACTCACCATCATACTACGGATTTCTTGTCGGGGGTGGTAGGTATCCTAAGGTGGTTTCGGCTACTTCTTGAATGGCTGAGCGGCAATGCAGCCATATATTATTGGCATTTGTGTTCGACGTAGGCATACCGTCGAGTTTTTCGCTCAGCTGCTCCCTGTAGACTCTGGCAACTTCCGGTGTGCTCAGGCGCCCAATGTCGAAGATTCACACTAACCTAACTTAAATCACTGGAAAATATTTTTCTTTTGACACACCTTGATATGTGCTATTTATATGAACACCCAATTTGCAATGATCACCAACTCGTAACGATTGCAAAACCAGGAAAACCTATCTGGATCTTCTTTGTCGTATGGAATATTATGGCTTCACTACTGTGCAGTTTGTAAGTACAGAGTGTACTGCAGGCAAATACATATTTGAATATGGATGTGCTATTTATGAGAACACCACTGTAAGTGTAAGTTTGGAAAAACTCGATTCCCCAAAACCAAAGTTAAAAAGTAAAATAGCGCGCAACTATGTACATAAAAGTCGGACAATTTGGCTAGTTGCAATGTCAAAACTTGTCCAAAGGTTTAAAGATAAAATTGAGGCTCCCACCTGAAAGAATATTGAAAAGAAGTTCACCCCCACCTCCCACCCCCGCCAACTTTAGTAAAATAGAAAAAGCCAACGATTTATATGAAAAATTAATTTTATTTCCACTATCAACCTCAGTATTAAATATTTGGTCGAAATTCTCATGAATATTTAAGCGCATTTATCATCCGACAGTTGTACGAGCTGCGAGACATCCTTCTGCCGGACCGAGCACCTAAAAAATCCTTCGCAACATTTGCATGTGTGGTCTGGAACCAACACATTGAAGGGAAGTTATGATAAATAATATCAAAAAACCGTCGGTAGGGAGGCAACATTAAAAGCAGTATTCCCACATATGAGCTCCTCACACAGAGATGACAACTCATAGGTTCTCCCCCCGCCGAATCATTGGATACACAAACCACACATACACATATGTACATACATTTATACGTCCATCCTCATCAAGCACATACATTCAACCAGTCACCGAATCAAATGAAAATACCAGAATCCGACAACTACGAGTACCGAAGCGAGGAGTAAAATAAATTCAAAAATTCATCAAGAAAATGAAAGGAAAGCAACAAAAACGAACGGAAAATAAAACAACACACACATAAGAAATGGGCAAAAAAAAAAAAAAAAAACTGGCTATGCCCAGTGGAGCTGGGAAGCTTCGAAGGCGGAGCCATAAAACGGGGAGCCTCACCGTCACCATGCACCATAGCATATGTACCATACACTCATCGTTCTACGTGTGTGTTGTTGTTCGAGGGGTATGGGCATGCATAATACTCATATACTACATACACACCTCACAAGGAAATATAAAAAAAAAAAAAAACAGATAAGCCATTAGAGCAGGAAAATGATACGACAACGATACGAGCGTTCGAGATACTTACGTACAACTCAACTCTCCCAGTCATATGGCGAACAATTAGAAGCGAAGTTCGTTGTCGTCGTTATTGTCGTTCGTTCGTTTTCCTCTACCTGATTTTTGTTTCTATTGTTTTGTTTCCTTTATCTTAGGAGTGAGGTAGAGATGGTGGGGCGTTCAAACACTCCCATTGCCATAGCTCCAACCCACCCACATGGGCAAACAATAAAACAATAAAAAACCGAGATACAGATATAGAGATGAAGAAAAACCGTGTGTTCACTGGAACGGAATGAATGTTCACCGAATGAATGCATCACCGATGGAACTAGCTTCGGCTCCATAGCTCCATAGCTCCATAGGAATTGCCACGAGATGAGAGTAGAGCAAGAGAAAAAGAGAACAAGAATACAACACATACATACATACACTAAGCAACGAATCCATTCCAGTGACTAGTAGTGTGCTGGGGTCTCTTCTGTTCACTCCGCTAACGTTGTTTTCTCACATTTTTCAACTTCATCTACGTCTTCTTCTGCTTTCTTCTTGGTCCACTTCTACATCATCTTCGTTCCGAGCATCCCTTGCAGAAGAAGGGCAGCTAGAAATGAAAACAGAAAAAACAAAAAACTTTTCATTTTCCATCATTTTTCTTGGATTGCTTTTTGTGGCAACCGATGTGGTATGAGCGCCCCAAGAAACGACCGCACGTACCGACGAGAAAGGGTTGAGAAAAGTATTTTTCAAGCCCCCCCTTATTAAACCCCCCATAGATACTAGTGATGATGATGTTGTTCAGGTCCAAAAGTTCTCCCATTTGGGACCACTTGTACTGAACATTATTTTTGTTTATGTGGGCGGATGTTGAACACTTCACTGTATCTATACCGTACTATATCTAAGGGATGCTTACTTGCTTTCCGATTTCTCACCATTCTACAATATGTACATATATACATATGTATCTATAGACCAACCCATACTTCGTTGGAGGGGGGCGCGTGTGAAAAATTCCACTCACAGAGATCGGAAGGCGAAAAAGAGTTACGAGCACCAACGTCAACCCCCCCCCATCGAATCCATACTCCATTCGTAGCAAACACAGAATCCTGACATCCGTACGGGCGTGGTAGATTTATTTCTACACGTTCTCCCGCTTAAATTAAGCTATGTACTCTTGCTTTATGCCCCGTGTATGTATATGATACTAACAACCCTTGCCTTGCCCTCCTATGGGGGTATGTGATGCGCAACCCTTTCCCGCCAGACCGTAAATACTACATATATACGAGCATCCACCGACGGATGAGAGTGATGCCTACTTTACATTATTTATGGCTATTTACATTAGAAAGCGAAAAAAGCATCCTAAACACACATACATACATATGTAAGCTTGTTCCCTGGCGCGAGGATAAGAGCTGAGGCGAAGGGAGGCACATTAAAATTCTTGGGGATTAATTAATCTGCGATAATAAGAATGTGGCCATGTGGGCGGGCATGGACGGACCGGTTGATGGTCGATGTGGGCTGTGATTTTCGTCCTGCACATCCTTCTTCGTATCCTATTTTTCGGGCATCCTTCAATGGAATAAAACAAGCACCGCGAAGCCTAGATAAGTAAATTTGATTAATGTAGCGAAACAGTGAAGCGACCGACATCCCCGAGAGGTATCTATACTCGGCTCGACCGAGGCTCTTAACGTCACCTGCCACCTGCCACCAGTGCTGAATAGCGAAAAAGCTGATTAAAGTAACGAATGCAAACAAAAAAAAAAGGAAAAAACGCCAACAAAACAGTAGAAAAGGGTAGAAAGGCAACAGCAACAACAACAACCCGTTTGCGGCATGAATAATTTGATAATATTATTCAAGTCCGTCAAAGAGCAAGTAAGAGTCGTTGTTGTAGCACAGCGCGTACGCGGCAAAGGGGGTAAGAGGTTAGGAGGAGTTCTAAATCAGTCAAAGGCTTTTCGAAGGACTTAGTCGCTTGCACAAATGTAAGTTAGTCGAGAAGATTGATGGGAGTTGATGGCCGGGAATTAAGTTTTTAAAAGTTGATAATTGAACGGTGAGCCCGGCGGATGAGGTGTTGGGCACTTTTTCAATCTGGGAAATAGGCCTTAACGTAAAGGTGAGTTACGTATGTGCTATCGAGACGATGGAGGGCTTGGTGAATCGAGGCAGTCATATTTGAGGTTCGGAGAAAAATATTTTGAAAAACACCTGACGGGGATGAGGGAAGGTTATGATATTGGAATCAAATAAGAGGTCTTTCGAGCTTTTCTAACCTCTCACACTCTTAATGGGCATCAAAGAGTTTCATGATTCAGTGATCCCATTTTATTTCGGAAAAAAATCTACTCCGGCGGTAGTTCACGGATCATACCTGCTTTTACCGGATCCTAGAATGATATGAGGATATCAGTATCCCAAATAAAAAATATTGGTGGTGGGCGTCGACCTACTGCAATATCAGCTGAGAACGTAAAGAAGGCGAGAAGCAAATTGAAGCGAGATTCATATCCTAGCGGAAATGCAATGGTAAAATGGGTAGATGTGACTGTTGCAGTCTTGCATCGCATTTTAGGGAATAAGCCGAAGGTCAAGCCTTTCAAAATATAGAAGGTTCACGGACTTACAGTACTTCAGGAAGCACTGCGGCTCCATAAACCGAAGGCGTTGAAACAGCGGCTCGTTCGGGGGAACGAAAATGATCAAGTTTGGTTGCCTGAACGCTCTGCTATGAATGTGGATCAAATGCAGGTATTTCGTCATTAGAAACCAGCGTTCCTTTTGTTTAGGTCTGGAGCAACCGAGACTGGACGAATTCCGCTAAGTGAAAATAAAGGCCGTGCAGTGGTAACCATCACCGACTGTCGAGCGGAAGATCTGTAGTTCAAAATATGCCCATAACCAAGAAATGCATTTTCTATACGGAAAAATTGTGCATCACAGCTGGAAAGTGATCAAAATACTGACGAAGGCATAACACCCACTGTATATGGTCACTTCAAATTCATACTCTGTGTGTGCAGTTCTAATATATCACCATAATGGCATGGAACATTTGTTGGGAACTACAACCAACGAAAAAATTTAGTCAAGTTCCTCTCCTCCTATCTAGGACAACCACCCCTGGGGAGTAGTGAACGAACATCTACGACCCAAACCATCTGCACTTCGCCCAGGTTGTGTGACAAACTTAATAAGAGTATGACTCTTTCTCGGTATTGAGGGCGCCTTTAACAACGTTGAACCATGGGTGTTACGGGATCAGTGATAGAACTGGTACGACAACCCCTAACGCAGAAAGTCGTCAAAGTCAACTTCGCTAGTGCCGTCTCAACTAGAATGGTCAGCAGAGGTACACCACAGGGTGGCGTACTCTCCCCTCTCCTCTGGAACGTGATGGTCAACGAACTACTGCTGTTGCTTCAACGGAAGGGTACGCTGTGAGCGGCTATGCAGATGACATTGCTATTGCCGCCACAGGAAAATTTCCCAGCACTCTATGCGACCTCTTGCAGGGTGCATAACATACAGTAGAATCCTGGACGCAGTACTGTGGACTTCGGGTAAATCCTAAGAAAACCGATCTAGTACTGTTTACTGTATATATGTTGGCGTTACAGTCCATGAAGGACCAAAGCCGAGCTTCTCTCAATTCCCCATGTTGTGTGTGATTTTATTTTCCCATACGTGAAAGGGACCTACAGTTTATTGCCGGTTCCGAACGGCAAATTTCGAGAAGCTTTCCATGGCCATTTTACTACAGAGGGTTTTGTCAGAACCCCGCTGAGGAGAAACACCGTGAAAAACACGTTCAATGACATGGCTGTGTCGGGATTCGATCCCGTGTCATCGGCGTCAGAGGCCAACACACTACCCTCTGCGCCACGCCATTTGTTAGTACTGTTTACTAACAAATATAAAATTCCGCCCTTCAACCCACCGATGCTGGGTGGAACCCAACTAATAATCAGAGACCAGGCTAAATACTTAGGCCTAGTCCTTGGTAGGAGGCTGAATTGGAAACCTAACATTCTTGATCGCGTCAAGAAAGCAACCACTTCCCTCTACAGCGGTGGGCAAAAAGTGGTGTCTCCAACCAAGCATTATGCACTGACTCTATACATCAGTCATAAGGTCCATCCTCCTATACGGCATCGTAGTCTGGTGGACTGCTCTGGACAAGGCAGTCTATCAAAACCTTCTGGTGAAAGTACAAAGATCGGCCAGCTTATTTTTATTTATTTATTTTTTTTATTTATTTCTAGGAAACTGCGCGGCAGACGAACTCGCAAAATTGGGTACAAGCACACACAGTCATCTTACCCTCGAGTACCTAAAAACACCAATAAGGACGGTAAAGCACATGATAAAACTTCGAACCTTAGAGGCTATCAACCTCCAATGGAATGAAAGTAATATCGGCCTTATCAGTAAATAAATCTGGTCTAAGCTAAACTTCGGACGAACCATGGACCTAGTGGCAACCAAAAGGGCAACCTTAAGCACTCTAGTGGGTCTCATTACAGGTCCCTGAATCATTGGAAAGCACGCCGCCAGACTAGGGCTACCCTCCAATGACTTCTGCCGCGGCTGAATGAACGGCAGGAGGATCTACTTCGCTGCGCCCTTCTATGAAAGCTTAAGTGAGCTAGCAGACCTAAAAATAGCTCAATTCCATCGCTTCATCAGAAGCACCGGTTGGTTCTCAGGAAGCGGATCGAGGTAATATGATCCATGTGGTATCACAATGGACTGACTTCGGCCTACGTGTGGCATATGCCAACCACTTTTACCAAACCTACCCTACGTTGGAAGGTTGTGTCAAGCCGTGGGCAGTCAAGTTGATTTTCCAGCAGGGCTTTGCACCCGGCCGCAACGCCCGGACAATTTAGACAATCCCAATAGGAGTGTCTACAGTAGGAGCGTTCAATATGGTCCCGAATTGAAAAGAAGCAATCAAGCTTACAACGATTTCTCTATTATATTTACATTTAAATTCAAGTTTATTTCATGTATCTTATATCTATCTTATGCTAGGCAAAATTGCAATATACATAAGTCCATCATCGGTGTCCAGCGGGTTTTGCCTTAGAGAGGTTGCCTGACTAGGGACCCCTGACGGAGCCCGTTCCAGTCACCACAGGCGTTCATGCTGTCGGGGTGAAGTCATTCTGCTGAACTTGAGGCGGTTGAGCTTATAGAGCATGACGTCAGGATGGAATAAATTTAAATAAATCCTGGACTAGCCTACAATGATCCGTTCATTCGCACTCTCTTATGTTATGGTAGTAAGTCTCAGAGATCAAGTTATTGACACTGTCCTTACAACGTGTCTTCTGGTCAGCTTTTTCAGATAATCGTCTCTCAGTAAAATGCTTTTTTATTAGAATTGAACTTCATGTAATCTAGGCCAAGTGCTAAGATATTGCCTCTCACACACCCCAACCTTTTCCATTAATCTTGCGCTCTCATTTAACCAACCAATCCATCTATGGGCAATCATGGGCCTGATTAAGGCAATGTAGCGGAATACCCTCAAAGTTTGCTACAATCAAACAGCCATCTTTTCAAAGCGAAAGCGCCCTGCCCTCTTTGAAGAGCAACATCTATATTTCCATCAAAATATAGATACTCATCCAGCTAGATCCCAAAGTATCTGACTACACTATGGACGACCGTTCGCCAATGTTTTCTAGTGTCCCCAGAAGCCTAATGAAAAGGCGTTCTGAATAATAGTCATCACAGTACTGCTGATTTTTATTGATGTCACGTTGCAATACAGTAACAATGAGGTCAACCGTTGGACCCATTCTGTACGCAGTTAAGTCGGCCGCGTACGCTTTCGGATGGTAACGCGAAACTATCAGACCGCTAATATAAATGTCGAAAAGGAACGGCCAGTTAAGCGTGCTTTATTGCAGTCCATTCTTAATGTCAAACGTTTGAGTAGAACGAGGTTCCTACCCGTCAACATGTCTTAAACCATATGCATATAGTAATGGGTTACTTATGCCTCTCTAATTCAATAAGGGAAACACCCGTATAAGTTATGGCATCATAACGCCATCAATGCACGGCCTGTTCATCGTCCTGCACGCGCATCGCCTCGTCAGCATTTTCTTACGCCAGCTTCCGTCGCCTGGCTGGCATTTGAGTCGGATCAACTTACTATCAACTTGCTTCCCACGCGCAGCAGTATCTCTCCTCACCTAGGCCTAGGTTTTGAACTTATTGTTAGGTACAGTTTAGTTCTAAGCAAGACTTGAAATAAACCAGCCAGAAAACTAGGGATTTTTTTTGATAAACAAAATAACTTATATTCGAAACGAGTTTCGACGCGGCATGTGTAGTGTCATGACCTGCACTGAAATTGGAATGATATTGTTGTCATCAGCCCATTACGACAGGCAGCTCGCCAACTCACCGGGACCCTATAGGTGGCCAGCAGCTCGCCAACTCACCGGGCCACTATAGGTGACCGGGAGCTCGCCAACTCACCGGGCCACTATAGGTGGCCGGAAGCTCGCCAGTTCACCAGGCCCCTATAGATGGCCAGCAGCTCGCCAACTCACCGGGCCCTTATAGGTGGCCAGCAGTTCGCCAGCTCACCAGGCCACTATAGGTGGCCAGCAGTTCGCCAGCTCATCAGGCCACTATAGGTGGCCAGCAGTTCGCCAGCTCACCAGGCCACTATAGGTGGCCAGCAGTTCGCCAGCTCACCAGGCCACTATAGGTGGCCAGCAGTTCGCCAGCTGACCAGGCCACTATAGGTGGCCAGCAGTTCGCCAGCTGACCAGGCCACTATAGGTGGCCAGCAGTTCGCCAGCTCACCAGGCCACTATAGGTGGCCAGCAGTTCGCCAGCTCACCAGGCCACTATAGGTGGCCAGCAGTTCGCCAGCTCACCAGGCCACTATAGGTGGCCAGCAGTTCGCCAGCTCACCAGGCCACTATAGGTGGCCAGCAGTTCGCCAGCTCACCAGGCCACTATAGGTGGCCAGCAGTTCGCCAGCTCACCAGGCCACTATAGGTGGCCAGCAGTTCGCCAGCTCACCAGGCCACTATAGGTGGCCAGCAGTTCGCCAGCTCACCAGGCCACTATAGGTGGCCAGCAGTTCGCCAGCTCACCAGGCCACTATAGGTGGCCAGCAGTTCGCCAGCTCACCAGGCCACTATAGGTGGCCAGCAGTTCGCCAGCTCACCAGGCCACTATAGGTGGCCAGCAGTTCGCCAGCTCACCAGGCCACTATAGGTGGCCAGCAGTTCGCCAGCTCACCAGGCCACTATAGGTGGCCAGCAGTTCGCCAGCTCACCAGGCCACTATAGGTGGCCAGCAGTTCGCCAGCTCACCAGGCCACTATAGGTGGCCAGCAGTTCGCCAGCTCACCAGGCCAATATAGGTGGCCAGCAGTTCGCCAGCTCACCAGGCCACTATAGGTGGCCAGCAGTTCGCCAGCTCACCAGGCCACTATAGGTGGCCAGCAGTTCGCCAGCTCACCAGGCCACTATAGGTGGCCAGCAGCTCGCCAACTTACAGGACCGGCAGCTTGCCAGATCACCAGGCCACTATAGATGGCCGGCAGTTCGTTAGCACCACCGTCGTCTTCCAGAGCACCGGGTAATATTAGTGCATGGCAGGATGTTGTACCTCTCTGTAGCCGCTAGTGGCTAAGCTGGTGAAAGTGAGGCTCTCGAATTGCTAATGTTCGATATCATCTCGATGGTAGAAGTGATGGAGCAGAGCTCTGTTCTCCAGGTCGTGATTCGAGCGAATTCCGTCATTCACCTTGTACACTTCCTAGAAGACAGCTCCACACTCTTAAGAAACCTCGATCACAAGAAAAGTCGTCGTTTAGGACGGCGCTCTCTGGACCACTGCTTATAGTATGTGTAGTACGTAGTAGACGTTCACTGTCCGCCCTTCTCGGAAGCTTCAGATCCTGAATGTCGTTCTGTCGTTTACAGCGCTATTCCATTTTCCTCAATCATTTGTGGAGATTCTTAATCAGTGTCTTCGGTGTCCTGACTTCCAAATTTTATCCAACCGTACAGGGATTTAGGTCTTGACAGGAGTCTGATTGTCTGTCTGTGAAGTGAGTCTATTATCGCGTTTCGGTATACATTGATGGTATCGCGATGCCGTTGACGTGGCATTGTCCCAACCATCGTTTGGTTTATTATTTCGTCCATTTGATTCATCAATCTCGTAATTTGAAAGGTTCCTGTTGGTCGGTGGGAAGAAGGCGCTCGAAGTGAACAATTCGCAGTTTCGGTCGAGAGTCAAGCAGCATAAGATCCATATAGGAGCCGCTTCTGTGAAACGACAAAGTATCAATTGCCAATGGTTTAGAAAGCTCTCCTAGTGTTGGGTATATTATTGCCCTAGTCCCTATCAATCAACGACTTACATATATGTATGTATCTTCCTCTATCATCCTATGATCGATTGAAATCACACGCTGGCTGGTCTGTCGACACCAGTTCAGCTTTATTGTACAACCACTTAAGACAGACTTCCAGATTTAGGGAGAGCATAGAGTTCCTAATCTTACTAAGCTTGACGAAGAAGAAGGGTCTAGGTACATACCTTACATTTTGACTGGCCTGATCGACTCTTGAATGGGGTTCTGCACTATGGGCTAGTACCACTATGCAGTCCCGAAATAGTGGGTGCAACAAAACGTTCAAAGCGCTACACCCAGAATAGTCAACCAGTCAAATTGGACCATAGCAGTTTACTGGATATCCATGTCCCAAACAGTACAAACTCAGTTTCCATTACTCAAAACTCCAAAACAGTAACTGAGCTCCAATGAACCGATCCTGTCCGTGGGATAATCCATTTCCATTTCCATCTCAGGCAATGCCGTGAACCACCCATAACGAGTGACTATGACAAGAGTCTTTAAGACTCAATTGAAACTCTTTCACGATCATGAAAGCAATATGTAGACCCAGACAAGATCATGTGTAGAACCGTGACAGGCACAACCACCCACCTACACCACATCTGTCTGACAATAGCCTCACGCCTCAGCTGCGGGTAGTCCCGCATGTTCACATGGAATGTGATCCTCACGCCGACAGTCAGACAACATGCTGATGTCATGCATCTCCATATGTCTATATACAACAATTAGAATCAAATTGGAGCAGTCGTCTCGTCCAGAAGTAGGTACCACATAGATAGTAAGTCCGTAGAGCACAAGGGGAAAACGATGAATACGGTATAAATGATTGTAACATTGCTGTTGGGAGCGCAAAAGACACAAAAGGTTTGACCACACGATCACGATTTCCGCGATGATGTGAATCAGCGCGCCACACTCCGCCGATCCCCCAGCCAAACTATTTCCGAACATATAAGATACACGATCCCATGTTGCGCTTCTTTTACTCCCGATACTGTGACTACGGCTTGAAGTTATGTACGTAGAGTACTCGTAAGTACGAAGAAGATCCCGCACTAACTGAGCCAGAGATGATCTTCATTCGCCGCTCTTAAGCTTGAGATAAAGATTGATTAACCTTCTTTCTCCCCCCATTTGTTTGCCATACTCCACTCGCCGCACTTGTGTTTGTGTGGGCCTGAGTGTGTGTTATGAGTATGCTCGTATGTTCTGTTCCATTCAAGCGAGGATCACATCCCGCGCGATCGGTAACTAGCGACTGGTGGTGACTGGCTGTTGTATTGGAGCAAACAATAGATTGGTGCACACAACAATAACATGGACAAATTGTGTTTGCCGCGACGAACAACAACAAGGACGGCACAATGGCATGATACACTACAGCGCCATAACGCTCCGCTCGATCACTATTGTGAGATCATCGAGACAGCAGCAGCAGTGGCAATCGTGTACGTGGGGAATACGTGTTTCTTTCTGTTTTCCTCTTGTAATCTGCTTTTGTCTCGAACTGCAGCGTGTTGTTTTGTTTTCCTTTTCTGCCCCCAAAAGCGATCGTGCATCATGAGAATCGATCCCCGCGCTCGCACAATTCGCGCTTGGACCTCTGTCACTACTCCCGAAACCTTCTGCCTTCCCGCTCGCTTGTTTGTGTTTCGGAATGCCCTTTATTCAGATTGACCCTATCGCACAGCGGCCAAGCCCGGTCATAGTACTCGAACATACTTATACACAAGAACGATCCGACGCGGTAGAGTAAAGCGAAACATTATCACGTCAAGCGCGCGATCGTACGCCAAATTAATCGCTTGGCGCAGCGTTTACGTACATATCCCCCGAACCGCGAACGATTGATCGCTTATAGCCCCGAAAAGGGTGCAAGTGGGGCGGTGCGCGCCAGCTACACTCTAGCACTCTCCGGCGGTTATTTATTGCGTTGGCGATATTTGGCTTGAGCAAAAGTTGCACTCGTGAGCTCATTAGGCAATATGACTCGGCCGACCAGGGCCTCTTAGGGGTGATAAATAATTTGGTAATCAGTGATTTATATGACACCTTACGGAGGGCAAACATGAGGGAGATTTTGCCCGAGCGGAACTGGCGCGATCGCTGGGAATTGGCCTGGTAATCAAATGCAAATGTCATTGAGATAGACATAATAGACTCATTAGGCGAACGGATCAATCAGTCAGTTATTTTGAGTGGTAATCGACATTGATTGATGTGGGAATAATGGTGGTGGAGATTCAAGCGTTTGATTGGTCGTCGAGAGCATGCTTCACGGTATATTTGTGATGGTCGAGGGCTTCGAGATCGCATGAGTTGATCTGGTTTCGTGGTTACGTTGTATATTTTTCCTTAAAAGGCCAAGTTTTTCACAGCGGGCTACGTGACGTGAATTTGTTTTTGTTTTTTTCTTTTTTCATGAGGGGAAAACGCAAGAGATCACTTTGTATCCTATGATCTCCATGAGATAATGAAGACATCAAAAGGGGAAACTATTTCGATGACCCACATAATCGGGATATCGATGGACCGCGATCGCTTAAGAGGGGGAACGTGAGGTATTCGATGTGGCAAGAAAGATGATTCGTTTGAAAATGTTTGGCGTTGGAATTTGGATGAAGACTCACTTCGCTCTCGAGCGGTATGGTTTCAGCCATAAACCGCTGACAATTGCAGGCAGAGCAAAGTCTTCGCCAAAGTCTTTGTCAGAGATTTCGCTAGAGGCTTCGCTAAAATCTTCGTCAGAGGTTTTGCCAGATTGTTCTCCGGAGTCTTAGCTCACTTCCTCGCTAGTCCTCGCCAGAGTCTTCGCCAGAATTTTCACTATAATTTTCGCGGGAGCCTTTGCTAGAGCCTTTATCAGCGTCTTCTTCAATAGTCTTTGCTGAAGTCCTCGCCAAAATCTTGGCCAGAGGGTTCTCCAGAGTCCTCACCAAGGTTTTTTCCACAGTCCTTTCCAGAGTCTCCACTTGAGACTTCGCCAAAATCTTCGCTAGAGCTTTTGCCAGAGTGTAGTGTTCTCCAGAGCCCTCGACAGAATATTCGCCAAAGTCTACACCAGAGTTTTTATTCGTTAAATTGTCGCCAGACTCTCCGCCAATTCTCGCCAGTCTTCGTCAGAGTTTTAACCAGAGCTTTTGCCATAGGTTTCGCCAGGGTTTTTGCCGGAGTGTTCTCCAGAGACTTCACCAAAGTGTTTGCCTCAGTCTTCGGCAGAGTCTTCGCAAGAATTTTTGCTATAATTTTTCGCCAAAGCCTTTGCCAGAATCTTCGATAGAGTCTTCGCCAGAATCGTCGCTATAATTTTCGCCAGAGCGTCTTCTTCAACAAAGTCTTTGCTGGAGTCCCCGCCAGAGACTACGCCAATCCTCGCCAGTTTTGACCAGAGTTTTGCCCAGAGCTTTCGCTAGAGTCTTCCCCAGAGTCTTTCCCAGAGTCTTCTCCACAGATTTCGCCAGAGTGTTCTTCTGAGCCTTCGTCAGTCTTTGCCACAGTCTTCAGAGTCTTATCCAGAACTTTCACCAACATTTTCTCCAAAGTTCTCGCCACTCTTCGCCAGAATCTGTGCCAGTCTTCACCAGGGTCTTCACCAGATTCTACGTCTACGTCAAAATTTGCTGTATAGTCTTCATCAGCCTATTTGTTAGAGCTTTCGTCCGAGTCGTCGTTAAAGTCTTGCTCAAAATATTCACTACAGTCTTCGACCGAGTTTTGGACAGACTCTACGAAAGAGTTCTCGCAGGCGTCTTCGCGAGAATTTTCGCAAGCATTTCCCACAGAGTTTTTGCCACTCTTCGCTAGAATCTTCGTCAGAGCCTTCACCAGTCTTCACTACAGACTCTTTGTCAGAGACTACGTCAAAATTTGCTTTAAAACCCCTGCCGGCCTCTTTGTCAGCGTTTTAGTCAGAGTCGGCGATAGAGTCTTGCTCAAAATATTCGCTACAGTCTTCGACAGAGTTTTGAACAGAGTCTATTAAAGAGTCTTCGTAGGAGTCTTCGCCAGAATTTTCGCCAGCATTTTCCATAGAGTTGTCGCCACTCTTCGCTAGTCTCTTTGCCAGTCTTCGCCAGAGCTTTCGTCAGTCTTTGGTAGAGTCTTAGTAGATTGTTTGGTAGAGTCTACGTTAAAATTTGCTTTGTAGTCCTCGCTATCCTATTTGTCAGCGTGTTGGTCAGAGTCGTCCTATGAGTCTTGCTCAAAATATTCGCTACTGTTTCGCAGAAATCTTCTCTAGAATTTTTAGATGGTGTATACGGGAGATGAATGATGGTGTATATGTCCAATGAAGAAGAGACTCATCGATCCCCAAAGCTTGCATTTTCGCCAAAAAGGGCGGAAGAATGCATGCCCGATGAATGGAATCTCAGTATCGTTTGCCCGGTCCATAAGAAAGGAGACCCCTTTGACTGCGCCAATTACAGAGGGATGAGTCTCCTAAACATTGCGTACAATATGCTCTCTGCCGTACTGTGTAAGCGCCTGAAACCATTCGTGGACAATCTGATAAGTTGCTACTAGTGTGGTTTCAGGCCAGGAAAATCCACGATTGACCAAATGTTTACACTTCGGCAGATCTTGGAGAAGACTCACGAATTCCAGCTCGACACGCATCTTTTTGTCGACTTTAAAGCCGCATATGACAGTATGTATTTATAGAGGCGAGCTATACAGAGTCATGTCATGTTTTAATATTCCTGGCCAACTCGTCAGGCTGTGCAGGATGACTATGGAGAACTCTCACTCTCTCCATTAAGGTCGGAGGTGAACTAACGCGGCGTGACGCACTGTCATGTGATTTCTTTAACATCATACTTGAAAGGATCGTGCGAGACTCTGCGGGACCAGATGACATTGACATTATTGGACGGACAAAGCGAGACGTCAATGAGGCGTTCGTAAGCATTGAAGCAGAAGCAGCTAAAGTGGGTCTAAGGGTAAATAGGGCCAAAGCCAAATACATATATCAAAGAAAGACGCGTAACACCGACGTCTTGGTCAGAACCTTCGGCAGCTACATATATTTAGTCAAGGACTTCGTCTACCTTGGCTCGATAGTGACAAGCAGCAACGACACCAGCGATGAGATAAAACGAAGAATATCTCTTGCCAGTAGAGTAGTAGAATCCTCTCTCGAAAAACTAAGGTATCCTTCTACAAAACCTTAATCATCCCGGTTTCTATGGCGCTAAGGATCGGACGTTATCAAAAGCAGATGGGGAGGTTCTTGGGCGTTTCGAGAGGAGAATTCTGCATGCAATCTTTGGTCCTGTTTGTATAAACTCTACGGGTTGTACAGCGACATCGGCTTAGTTGGACGTCTTCGGATACAAACGTCTAAGATGGCTGGGCCTGGGCTGTAGAGCGAATGGACATCACCACTCCGGCCCGAAGAGTCTTTGATTCCAACCCCGTGGGACGACACAGCAGAGGAAGGCCACCAATAAGGTGGCGTTCACAGGTGGAAAGGGACCTCAACCAACTGGGCGTGCAGCACTGGAAGCGGCTGGCCAAAGATCGTGCCGGCTGAAGAGGCTTGTTGGTTGAGTCCTTGGTTCACCCCGAACTTTACCGCCATCTAAGCAAGAATAGGAGGACAAATCCCCTAGTAACAACACAACGGGTCTCTTTGGCCTAAGTGTGTTCTTCCTATTCTGGGGAGGCTACGAACCGACCTAGCTACCTACATACATATATAAAAGAATTAGTCAAAAACAAAATTGGATGATTCGTTTTGCGCCACCCTGTACTATACAATAACGACTAAACTAAGCCCGAAAATGAATATCTATCACCGGTTTCGTAAGAAATTAGGGAAACACGACGCCTTTTTACAGGTAGATAAGTATAAAAAGAGGTAACCATTGTGGACTGGACATTTTTCTGCACAATTCTAGGTCAGTGGCCAGCTCCCGAGAGATCAACAAGAGGCATCGTCAGATTACATCTTAAGTTCTAATTGATTTAACGGTCACCGTCTGTTCATATAAATGTGTGTCAACAACCCCAATTCACTCGGTTGTTTCGACTCCAAAGGTACAGCCCAAAACCTCCTATACACGGTGTCTGTGCCTGGGAACGCACTGAAATCATCACAAAACGCAAAACACACTTTGACAACCGGCGCTAAGCCCGCCGTCAGGCAATCTGTGTGAAACGCTCGCTAATTGCCATTACCACTGACATTGATCTTAAAGTCTTCATCTGGTACTAAGCGCGTCTGAACTCTGACGTCAATTAAGTTCTCAGCCTCAGTCGGCCGTTAAGCATTTCTGACTCAAACAGAAGCTCTAATCAAGAGAGCTGCCAGCTAATATACCTTAGAATTGCCAATGTGACACCAATGTGCAAGCATGCGCATTCAAAATATTCCATAAACAATAAAAGCAATAAAACAACAATCTAATGGTTAACAGCTCATTTCCATGGCTTACCATCCTCCATGGACACCTCCACACGCACACCTCTTAACCTTTTTTCCCACCATTCACGGTAAAAATAAGAAAAAAAAACAAAAATCCTCCGATGAACCTCATGCCTTATGTAAGCACTTCTTATACACACACCAATCCAGCGGAGTCGGCCTCCCGCGCACTCGCTCATACACGCGCTCCATTCCGACGCCAATGGATGGATCTATTCCCGAAATGAACCAGCGCGCCAGAATTAAAGCACCAAAGTGGTCATGTGTTGTTGGAGTGTTCCTCTCGCGCATTTCCAGTTCGAGTTTGCAAATGACGTTGTGGCGGCGATCATGCAACTTCCAGGTCTCCACACCGAACCGAACGTCAGTCAGTGAATTCCGATGCCACAGGTGAGCTGTGCGCGCACGCGAACTCAAAATCACTATACGTACCGAGTATCTCGACCATCTGAAACGCGACCGACTGGATCACAACCAAGCACATTCCCATTGGGCGTCCCCATTCTATCGTGGTGCGTTGAATACCTTTTTTTTGTTTTGTTGTCGTGTCTCGATTCCGTATGCGGTAGCGCCACTTGAGTATGAGGCGCTAATTGGTGCTCGAAAACAGTTTTGTAGGCGGGTAGTGCGTTCCCCGGGCAGTGCCTCCGGTGACAGTTTACCATGCTGCTGGCATGCTGACATGGTGACAGTGTGACAATATGGCGTTCAATTAGTGAAGCCACACGTCTTCGTCATCGTCGTCGGCGTCCGCCTGCACTGAGAATTTGAATTTGAATTTGAAAATTGTTTTTTGTTTGATTTGGAAAATCTAGTTTTCATGTCAATTGTTAGCATGACGTTGTCCTACGCACTCAGTCACATATTCGTATGTTCGCACATCGCCACCTGCGCGTAGCTTAGCTAGTCCAGTCAGCAAGATACTCCTACAACAACAACACCAACAACAAATTCACAGATTTATTGTTTATGAAAATTACCTCGACGTGCATTGTGTTTTATTCAAAAAAATAATTTTTTTTTCAATCCCATTGCATGGATTTTTGTTCTTTCCGATTTCGCGTTTTTTACTTTTGTTTTTCGAATTCAGTTTCCTTGGCAATGCGCAATTCTCGCTGTGGGATTTCACTCGTTGCTTTTTTGAATTAATTTTTTTTTGTTGTTTTTGAAGCTTGTTTCGTGCTATTGGTACCATAAGTGTTGTGTTAATTTCCTTTAATTGTTCGCATTTACATTCGGTTCGAATTGGGAATTAATTGCAGTTGGCGGCCCGACAATTGCTATTTGAAACAGAGAAATAGAAAAAAAGATTCGTTGCATGACTGCAGCTTGGAGCGTGGAATTTTAAAAAACAAAACAAAAAACTATAAAAAAAAATCAATTTGGAAAACAACATCCATCGGTAGAACAGTGTGCGGGTGATTTTTCGTGGGAAGGAGACGTACACGCGACTGGCAATTTGAATTAAATTTTTTTGATCGAACAACGTTTGACAGGTGAGTAACTCATAGATGCGCTGAATTATTTATCGTTTGTCAGGGATACGAGCAATTTGAAATGTGTGAATGATGTACTACCTTCGAAGCCTGCTTTTGCTTGTTTGCACGCCAAGGGGTGTTTAGAAGTCAATAAGGAGGCGACTGACTCGCCGTATCCCTCTGAAGGAGTCCGCACTTTGATGTCGCGTCATTTTTTTCCATCAAAATACAAAATTGTTCAATCCCTTCCATGGGCCAAGCATGGGCAACATTTAGTTACCAATTTGTCAAACTGAGTTACTTACTTACTTAGATGGCGCTACAGTTCGGAGTGAATCAAGGCCTCAACCAATAAGCTTCTCAGCCGGCACGATCTTTGGCCAACTGGTTCCAGTGTCGCACGCCCAGTTGGTTGAGGTCCCTTTCCACTTTACCATGCGATCGTTCTTAAGGGTTGGACTCGATGACCCTTCGGGCCGCAACTGTGTTGTCCATTCACTCTACATGGCCTAGCCATCTTAGACGTTGGATCCGTAGACGTCTAACTAGGCCGATGTCGCTGTACAGCCGGTACAGTTCATGGTTGAATCTTCTCCTCCACTGTCCGTCAACACAAACGGGACCGAAGCTTGTAAGCAGAATTTTCCTCTCGAAACGTCCAGGAGCCTCTTCATCCGCTTTTGATAACGTCCAAGCCTCAGCGCCATAGAGTAGGACCGGGATGATTAAGGTTTTATATAGGGATACCTTAGTTTTTCGAGAGAGGGCTCTACTACTCTTGAGCCCAAAGAAGCAGTGGTTGGCAGGAGTTATCCTGCATTTTATCTCATCGCTGGCGTCGTTGCTGCTTGTCACTATCGAGCCAAGGTAGACGAAGTCCTTGACTACTTCAAATATATAGCTACCGAAGGTGACGTTCTGACCAAGACGTCGGTGTTGCGCGTCTTTCTTGGATGACAGCATATATTTGGTCTTGTCCCCATTTACCCTTAGACCCACTTTAGCTGCTTCTGCTTCAATGCTTACGAACGCCCCATTGACATCTCGCTTTGTCCGTCCACTAACGTCAATGTCATCTGCGTAGGCAAGCAGTTGTGTAGACTTGACGTAGATTGTACCTCTTGGTCCCGCAGAGTCTCGCACGATCTTTTCAAGTATGATGTTAAAGATATCACATGTAATTGCGTCACCCCGCCTTAAACCTTTTTTAACATCGATGGGGTCGGTTAGTTCTCCTCCGTCCTTAATGGAGCAGCGAGAGTTCTCCATAGTCATCCTGCACAGCGTGAGGAGTTGGCCAGGAATATTAAAACATGACCTGACTCTGTATAGCTCGTCTCTATAAATACATACTGTCATATGCGGCTTTAAAGTCGACGAAAAGATGGTGCGTGTCGACCTGGAATTCGTGGGTCTTCTCCAAAATCTGCCGTAGTGGAAATATTTGGTCTAACGTGGATTTTCCTGGCCTGAAACCAGACGGGTAGGAACCTATCAGATTGTCCACGAGCGGTTTCAGGTACTTACACAGTACGGCAGAGAGGATCTTGTACGTAATGTTCTGGAGACTTATCCCTCTGTATTCGGCGCAGTCAAAGGGGTCTCCTTTCTTATGGGCCGGGCAAACGATGCTGAGATTCCATTCATCGGACATGCATTCTTCCGACCATATCGTGCAGATAAGTTGGTGTATCTTTCTGACCAGCTCATCGCCAGCTGCCTTAAATAATTAAGCGGGAAGTCTATCTGCTCCAGCATTTTTATAAGACGTAAGTTTCGATATCGCTATCTTGACATCGTCTAGGTCGGGTGGACGAGATTCTCTTTCGTCTTCGTCCATTGTGAATGGTCCATTATACCTGACGGTGGCATTTTATCCAGCATCGCCGTTATACAGTCGGTAGAGGTGGCCCTTCCACAATCCCAGCATCGACTGTGACTCCATTATTAGTTGTCCGTGCTCATCCCTTCAGGCTTCTGCCATGGCTTTATAGCCTTGGCATGTTCGTTTTAATTTTTGGTAAAACTTTCGAACGTTCCTGCAGTAGCATCCTTCCATCTCCTCGATCTCGCGCTTCTTGTGCTTTTTCTGTTTTCTTCTGAGAACCGCATGCTCTTCCCTTCTTTTCTGTTCATATAGCTCCCTAGAAGCAGCGTGTCCGTCAAGGACGGAAGGCGGCTATAGCTCAGGCTCACATCCTCCATGGTTCGAGAAGAAGAGGAAGACCGAAAATCCGATATAAAGACCAAGTAATCGCGGATGTAAGACAACCTGACCTTGATAACTAGAAGCAGCGTGTTCACGCTGCTCACTATGACTGGTTTTACAGGCGTTGATCGATGGTCAACCATTTTGATAGCCCCTTCCAATAGAGTCGTTTCTATGGCAATTAGCCCAGCAGTGATATAGTTTCTTGGGTCTAAAGTGGTGGTTGGCTTAGCTATATACGAGTACACTGTGACTGTCAAAAATACCCATAAAAGGACATCGAGTGGTGTTAAATCGCATGATTTTGCAGGCCAACTCGCAATACCGTGAAGCGATTCTTAAACGATTTTCGAAGAACCTTTGACATTTGCTGGTGTTCTCACAGATAATGTTATGTTATCCTTGCGTCGCCGAACACCTGACGCGAATAATTGTCAGTTGACTTGAGTCCTTGTGTTAATTGTATGCATGTCCTTGTACATAATTCGCAACAAAATAGTCCCTGACGCATTGTTGATTGCTTTGGCCAGTATTTCAGACTCTGCTTTACAACAGCCAAACTTGGGTGAATGTCAGTAAACAGACGACAGGCAGCTGTTTCATTTAGGCGATTGTGGCGACCAAAGCGTTTCTAGTGCTCTTGAAAAAACTTAGTTACGGGCTTCAATCAAACACGACTCTTAGGTGTCCTTTTATTTTCTTTGATTTAGTCTATTATTCAACGGAAACCTTCCCTTATGGACCGACTTATGTAAGATTTTGGATAAAGTTAATTTGATCTTACAAGCCACATAGGTGGAGCTGATATGGTTTTTATCTATGCGCTAACGTCTTTGTTATTAGTAAGTGCTTGCAGAAGATGGCCGAAATCATTGCTTCCTGAAGTGATAGCTGGTCATGATAAGAGGCCCTTGACAGGCTTCATGAACTGTAATACGTATGAGGTCAAAAATCCTATACTTATCGGCTGGTCTATCGGCAAATAAAAAGTGAGTTTGGCCGCGATTTACCGACGGTAAAATTGACTAAAGCTTATTTTGTTGTACCTTGATATTAAGCAGCTCGGAGCGCCTACAGACTTCAACTATAATTGCTTGCCTTTACTACTTCGACGGAAGTGACATTGCAGTCCTTGCCATACTCATGGACGATATGGGATGACGATTAAAGAGCGGTTAAGAAAGGCAGTATATTAAAGGGTAGGAATGAAATGGCGACATTACCCACTGCTCTATGTATGTCCAGAAATGCTATTTTATTTGACCTGTTACAGGTCGCTAGTCCAATTGTCATGAGCTTCAACTCCCTGCTAAAATTATGCGACTTAACTCCTTTTTATGAGTTAAAAATTAGTCCTCGGAATCGTTTAATCAGTTGATGTGGTGGAGCGTCCAGTTTGGGTCGCATACATATCTAGCGAATTATTTACAGCTGACAACTAAAATTCTCAACGAAATTTCACTCTGTCCTTAGAGGGTAGGGATCGAACAAGCCTAACCCATACCCAATTCTCTTGTTTCAATCACCGACTTGTTTGAAAGCCCATCTACTGGTGATTATTCATAAGTCATTTGCGGGTAGGCATGGTATTCATCAGCCCTTTGGTCCTGAATACACAGCTCAAGTACCTGAAGTTTATCCAGGGCCACCTTCTGAGCTAGTTAAGTCAATTGCTCAGTCATTTTATGCTAGTTGATTCACTTCCTTTTCAATAACAAGTATAGGGTGTTTTCTTAGAGGTATGGAAATATAATATCAAATATAAAAACTGAAAACTAATTTTAATGTCCATGATGTTAGCTTTGTTTAATAGTTCATTTTATGCCATTAGTGCTTAAATGAAGCGAATGAAGCACAATCGTGAGGTCCAATTTTCGACAATTTTATGGAGCAAATGCAATAACACGGCGAATGTTAACTTACAAATCGTCCAACGTCTCTGGTTTATCGGCATAGATTAGTGAGATCCCAGGATCGTGGAGGCCAGTTCACAGACCCATTACGCGGAATTATGCGCTCAACACATGTTCCCCGCAACGAATTGATGGTGTCGTGCGCCGTGTGTTATGTTGTGCCATTTTGTTGAAACCGAAGCTCTGTCACATCAATGCCGAAGAAGTCAGAAATCATGTTTCTATAGCGCTCTCGTTTGACGGTAACAATCTGGCTGGCGTCGTCCTTAAAGAAATATGGGCCGATGAGTCCACCAGCCCATAAAGCACACCAAACAGTGAGTTTTAGTGGGTGTAAGGTCGCCGCAACAAAGGCTTCTGGGTTTTTCTGTTTACATATCCATTTAACCAAAAATGGACGCCATCGGGGAACAAAATTTTGCTTTGAAAAATGGGATCGAGCTGAATCATGTCTTCGGCCCATTGACTGAACCTACGGCGCGTATAAGTCTTACACAACTCGATCTTATAAGCTTTTAAGCCAAGATTTTTCGGTAAAATCTTCCAAAAATTGGATGGACATAGCTCCAGTTACTGTGCACAATGGCAACTTTAAGTTTAGCGAACCGAACCATGGTTTCCAAAATAAGTTTTCACAAGCTGCATTCATCTATTCATTGTAAAATGGCAAGACATGCTGACCCCAACTCAACTTTCACCTGTCATATCGACAGTCTGTACGAACAGTACTGCTATTTTAAAACTTCTTCTTCTTTGGTGGCGTTATAGCCCATGAGGGACCAGTGCCAAGCTTCTCTCAACTACCCATTTTGTGTGATTTATTTTTCACACAAGTTAAAGGGACTTCTGGTTTAATGCCGATTCCGAACACCGTCAGTCGAGAAGCTTTTCCATGGCAAGTATACTACGGGGATTTTGCCAGTACTCCACTGAGTAGGGACGCCGCGAAATTTTGTTTTATATACATAGTTCGCACAGGTTCAAGTGTTATACTACTATGACTACAGATGGTTTGGGTCGTAGATGTTCGTCCACTACTCTCCAGGGGTGGTTGTTCTAGATAGAAGGAGAGGAACTCGATTGAATTTTTACGTTGGTTGCAGTTCCCAGCAAATGTTCCATGCCATTATGGTGTTTTATTAGAACTGCATACACAGTGTGTGAATTTGAAGTGACCACATACCGTCAGTATTTTGATCACTTCCCATTCGAAACAGCTGTATTGCACAATTTTTCCATATAGGTGTTGCACTTCTTTGCCTATGGACATACTTTCAACTACAGACCTCCCACTCGACACTCGGTGATGTTTACCATTGCACCACGGCCACACCATGGCGTTGGTGTTATCAGGATCCGAACTCGCTCATCGTGCGTCAGAGTCCAAGGCACTATACACTGTACACTAAAAATCCGACCTCCAAAAAAACATCTCTTATAAACAGCATCGTCCAAATGAAGTTTAGTAAAGAAGCTTGAACGTCCTTGTGTTACTATTAGGTCTACTTTGGCCCCTTACTTTACAGCTCAATTGCTATATCAATTTTGAATTCTACAATAGTAACAGCAAGAAATTGTCCTGGGAAATATACATACATATGTACATTCCTTTTGAACTTCCTCTAAAGCCGTTTGTAGGCTGGTAAAAACGCGATGTCTTTGAAGCTACAGGGTCTTTTATAAAGTGCTTCTGGTCTTTGATCATCGACATTTTTTATTTGTTTGAAAGTCCTATCGATGCCATTATGGGAATATAAGATCGTCTAAATGTCGGCCGCGACTTCTCTGGCTGGTGCGCATCTCAAATGTCGAATTCTGGCTCATAAATTAGGCTGAATTTGACCGATGGCATGGGTTATGTTGAATTTGAGGGCCGCTGTGGTTTGTGGCTTATTCGCATGGACCTGCGACTTCAGAAAACCCCACTAGAAAAAAATCAAATGGGGTCAAATCGCACGATTTTGGTGGCCATTCACATCACCTCCACATGAGATAACCATGTCCTCGAATCGCTCGTGCACAATCTTCAAAGTGGTGTGAGCTCTGTGTGGCACGTAGCGCCGTCCCGTTGAAACCACATGTCGTTGGTGTCCATATCACATGTCGTTGGTGTCCATATCACACAATTCAGGCCGAAAGAAGTTGGTAACCATCGGCCTATAGTGCTTGTCGTTGACGGTGAAGACCAGGCAAACGTCGTTCTCAATATGGACCGATGGCGCCGCCAGCCCCAAATCTACACCAAACAGTGACGTTCTCGAGATGCATTGGACGCTCTTCGTCCAAAATCAACAATTTTGTTTACTGAAGTACCCATTCACCTAGAAATGGGCCTCATCGCTGAAGATGAAAAGTAGGGTCCATTGCTAACTGCTCCAGAGTCCATTCAGCAAACACAAGTTGTGGTCTATTGTCGTTAACCTCCAGCTCCTGGGTCAGTTGAATTTGGTACGGGTGCAGGCCCAACTCACAACGCAAAATTCCCGAATTTGTGGCCTGCGACTTCTTGTGAGTAACAGTACATGGACCAGATTTGCTATTGAGTGCTCCAACAGATAGCAGAAGCCTTCTTGTGAGTGACGCGAAATCGATTGCTTCGTGTTCTCGTGCACACTCTTACGGACAGCGGCGACGTTTTTAGCATTTGCACGAACTGTTGAACGCTATATCCATCCGCGGTGATTTGGCAAAACGGACTGAACGGGCAACCAACTTGATAAATGTTGCTTCAACAATACGGGTGTTATCAATTATCAAAGCTCGGAAGTCCCTATTGGAGGACTCATTATTTCAGTTACATTGGGTCTCCTACGTCTTAGGCCATTTGTTGCGATCATTTTCACTATTCGTTCTTTTGAAGTCACTAAGTGTCTTTAGATTCACATTGATTAGAACTGAATTGAATACATTTTAAGAATAAATAATTGAAATAAAAGTTAATTGAAGTCATTGAAGGGCAGAAAATCCCTTGAAGAGACTACAAGACGTGATAGGAAATTAATACATTTTTGAACTGAAGCATAATGGAGAATTGCCAGCTTCATGTTGTTCACATGCATCTCCAAAGGCAAGTACTCCTGATTTTAGATGCTTAACGAAGTCTTAAATTACATAGATCAGACACCCTCAAATGAAACAATTCAATTACTAGAGTGCTTGCAATTAAACTGCAGCTAATCACGCAATAACTTAAAGTCATTTAAGTCAATTAGGCCGCTTAAAGTCATCAAGTTTTTCAAATGCGTGAAGTAATTTGTCCGTTGAGAATTTGCATTAACTTATGTCCTTCAGTTTGATGGAAATTATTAAACGTTTTACAATCACTTACATGTAGTTGTAAGTTTCAAACAATTTTAGAGTTTTTAAGTGAAGCAAACTGTAATCAATCGAAGCCTCTGAGCAATCAAAAGGGTTTGTTTTTGAAATTCAGTTGAAGATTCTGAAGCCTATAGTATCAAATTGCAAATTAAGAAGCAAGTGAAGTTAGCAAGTCACTTTAAATTACTTCCAGTATTGACTTCAGTCTACCTTAAAAGTATTGAAGTGTGTTATTTTGTGCACAATTTTGACTCTTTTGAATCAAATTAATTCGTGGTCTGTTATCGGTTTTTATGATTTTGTGATATAAAAATTGAAGTATTGTTGAAAATGCTGAATTCCTTCTATTGAAGTTTTTGAATTTAATTGAAGCTTTGAAACAATTTAAGGTTTCCCGACTAGCTAATGACCTTTTAGATATTAGCTTGATGTTTGTACTTTTGTGGCATAAAATCCGAAAACTCCTTGACAAATTTTAAATTACTTCCATTGAAGTTTTTAAAATGAATTGAAGCCTTAAAGAATGAGTTAGAAAGTTACAGGCAATTTTTCCTGAATGCCAATATTTGCTTGACTTCGATTTCTTCAGTTTACCTGTCATTAAGTGGCGCCATCAATTGAATGACACTTTGCCAAATGTGGGACCTAGGGACCAAGTAGGCAATTCACATAAATATTCCCGAAAAAGGATGCATCATAAATCATATTCCACAACAGTACTAATCACCTGATTCCCGGTACTGAGTACCTCCGTACACCACAACGTCAGACACTGCAAATCTCGTACTATGTACATCTCAAGCCTGGCGCTAACGCTAATCACCAAACCGTAGAAACAACAAGCTGATGACATATCAAACGCCCTCTAATAACCATTAAGCAGCGGTCGCCTGGCGCCTCATCATTTTTCGCACAGCTCTCATGCACATCGAACGTATTCGTCTGAATATTGTCTGATCCATAGATTGGATCATTATCGTTTCTCGACATGGAACCCAACGTACGCAAAAGTAGGAGATTATCCTTTTCAGTGGCTAGTGTACGATATGGTATAATCGATTGTTGTCGTGGTAGTCTCGTCTCGTTTTGTCTGACCACATAGTCATCATATGTTCTGGTGCTGGTAGTGGTGGTGGTGACGCCTCCGGACAAATGGTGTCGTCGACGTTTCGTAATCGAATCCTTGCCCTAAGTTACCTGAATGAAATACTTTTTTTTGTTACTGGCGCCAGGATTATGGTTTAATCCTACTTAGGATGTATGCAAAAGTATAATTATGACATGGATATTGTGTCCTCTGATGACGAAAGGTCACTTCAATGGTAGCAAAGATGATGACGGTAACGTGTCTTTGTCAAGTCTATTCAAACCCGAAGGATATGAATGTGGTTTCGAGTATCCTAGGTGTGATGTGGTATACTAGCCAGAGGCAGGGAATAAAAAACACAAAATGATACGACAGAGTGGAGTGCTGATTCCGTGTCATGTCACTTGTCACTTGGTTGGATGGGAGCATCATCACCATCGTCGCGTCGTCGTCGTCGTGGTTACCGGGGATATGTTGCCATAATTGAATTCGACTGTGTGTGTCGAGTCCAATGATGAGTAATGATGATGATGTTGGATGCTTCCGACTGAGAAAGAACCGCAAATCAATTTATTATTGTAACAAAGTTTGTTTGGTTTTTGGGCTTGGAATGATGGGACGGTGTTCGGCTAGAAGTGGAAGTTTGTCTGGCCGCGCTCTAACATATTCGCGGATAATGGGCGTATTGTGGCTTTTATCTGCGGCAACACTATTGTGGCCGAAGCTGAAAGACGATGCTAGAGTGTAGAGCGTATGATGTTGTTTGTTTTTTGCAATGGAGTGACCTTAAAGTAGTTGCACACCGGCGATATACGATATTGCCATGATGCTGATGATGATGATGGTGATGACGGAGTTGAAGATGGAGATGGGGACGTTGAGATGTTGTAAGATTCTGCAAGATGATTCGAGATCTCCTCGAGATTAGCTGATGCTGGTGATGGTAGTGGTGGTGGTGATAGTAGACATATGTATGCATAACAACAAAACCCCCCTTAGGGCATCTGAAGAATAAGGTGCGCACGATAAAATGTTTTGCGGTTGATTATATGATTGTGATTTGATGAAAGAAAGTGGCTTAGACTGCAGGCTTATGCAGAACTTGGTTTTTATTTGGTTTACTATGTGTGGAGCGGCTATGTGTGCGCCAGTATGGTGTAGCAGGCCTCAGAGGTAAGCGTTCAACTCGGGTAGTGAGTAATAAAAATGTTGCACCTTTGGCTTTGGCAGAGTGCAAATGCTGTATTTATTTGTAATGCCTTTGCAACTGAATGGTATAATGGGTATGGAGGTGGGCTGTGTACAATTTTTTTTTTTTTATATTTTTACCAATGGGTGGAGGTCGAAAAGCGAACTTTGAAGGCAGCTATGGTGGTTTATTGTTCTGCTGAAGTTTCCGAAGAAAGGAGGAGGGCGATATTCTGGCGAGACCTACTTTGTTGCTCGTAAATCATAACAAGGACAGTTGATTTGCGGTGGAGTGATTGTGTCTTACAACTGATGTAACCCCCTGAGTGAAGTCTACAGTTTTTTGAATTGATTTCTGGATCTCTTCAGGGAATATATGTAGGTCTATGTAGCAACTTGGCTGTAGACTGTAAACAGAAGCTAGTGACATTGTTGCACCAACTCTATAGCAGAAGCTTCAGTAAGACGGACAAATACTATTTTGTAGAGGGTTTTGTTCCCAGGTTTGAGCTGTATGAAAATCAGTACGCACACCCCAAGCCTGTTGTCCGGCCCCTACCGCGAGGTCAGCTGCCTGGGAGGCCTCTTGTCTTTTATGACCGTGAAATTGGTCTTCATCCAATCGGCCATGGTAAAGCCAATCTGACTTATACATATATCGATCTCTTAAAGTGAGGTTTGGGCGCCTTACCCAGTAGTTCGATGGAGGTGTCAATTACAGCCTCCTGAACAGCTACCATCAGCACTATGGGTAAGGGGGTTTGCGCTCAAATCCTTGGAAACGATGTCGAGTCGGATCTTCCTCGCTACACTGTTATAGCTCTCTTTGTCGGCTTGGTAGTTGCCAGTCTTGCTGCAGCCGGATTCGGCGGGGTATTGTCGATGAAATGATCTCGTTTCAGTTCCAGACCCGGACAACTGTTGCCAACCGCTGTTTCTTTGGGCTCAAAAGGCAATTGAGAAGTAGAGCCCTCTCGGAAAACCAAGGTGACACTATATAAGACCTTGATCATCCCAGTCCTCCTTAACGCCGCAGAGGCTTGGACCCTATCAAAAGCGGATGAAGATGCCTTCGGTCGTTTCGAGAGGAAAATTCTGCGCTCTACCTACGGTCCCGTTTGTTCAAACGGAGTATGGAGTAGAAGATTTAATGAAGAACTTTACGGGTTGTACAGCGACATCGGCCTGATACGACGTCTACCGATACAGCGTCTAAGGTGGCTAGGCCATGTAGAGCGCATGGAAAATACAGCTCCGACCCGAAGAGTCTTCGAATCCGCCCCGGAAGGAAGGCGCGGCAGAGGACGGCCGCATCAACGGGAGGGCACCCAGGTGGAAGGGGACCTTAAGCAACTGGGCGTGCGGCGCTGGAAACAGCTGGCAAAAGACCGTGCCAGCTGGAGACGCTTGTTGATTGATGCCCAGGTTTACCACGGACTGTAGAGGAAGCTATCTGGTGCAGCCTTAACAACTCCGGGGCAGGGGCAGATTTTGCATACATATACTAGAGCCTCATCTCTAGTTTTGCCTTGCTTGATTGCAACTTTTAAGCATCGCTGCTCGGACGACTTTAGTTTGAAGAAACCGCCAGATGGTAGAGACTTGCTCTTTACAGGGTTGGTGGTTTCGATTCTTGCCGCACCTGGGGGTTCATCTGAGAGCATGCTCAATGAATCCCCACCGACTGTTGGTGTTGGTCCTGTTGCAATGTTCGCAAAAGATAACGTCACCGCTCCTGTATGCTGAGCCGCTGAGTACTCACAAGCCCTAGCACGCGAAATTTTGTTCCCACGAAAACACGTGAAAGTACCGTCGCCTAAAGCAGAGCTCGAGATACTGCAGGAAGGCTTTAATGAAATCGGAGGTCGCCCGGTATCCGAAATTCACATACTACTGGTTAAGCACCCTCTTAGCCGTGCATCCATCAGCGTATGCTATTCTACCTTGGAGTTAGGATATTGAGGGAGTGAGGGAGTGATGAGTATAAAGGAAGTGAAGAGGTGAGGAAGGGTCAGTAATTGCTTCTTGGCTTCGGGTTGCTCTAGAGACGGTTTCTCAAAAGCCATTACATGCACTAAGCCCACGATGATCCCGATAACACCAACGCCATCGAATGTTTATTTCACAATGTCCCTCCCCGGCGGGGTACTGGCGAAACCCTCCGTAGTATACTTGCCATGAAAAAGCTCCTCGACTCACACCGTTCGGAATCGGCATTACACTGTAGGTCCCATTCACCTGTGTGAAAAATATGTAAGTCACACACAACATGGGTGACTGAGAGAAGCTTGGCTCTGGTCCTTCATGGGCTGTAACGTCACCAAAGAAGAAAAAGCCTCCTCAGCACGGCAAGTTGAGGAGAAGCTCAAGTAGGCACAATAAAGGTAGATCTAGGTAGATAAAGGTCGCAGTGCCTCATGCTATTTGTTAGCACCACCAGCCCCTTAACAGAAATCAACATTTCCTGTTCCTTGATAGCAGTTATCTTCAAGTCAATTAGTTAAAACTCCCATTAGGACTATGGAGCTATGTACACGCATAGTCACATAACCTCCCACGATAATGCTAATGGGACACGGTCTAAATACAAGAAGATTTCAAACCAAAATTTCAAAAAAAGCAATCCTACGCTCTTCCAATTAACATATCGCCGACCAACTATGTCTAAAACAAAAAAACCCGCTGAATTCTGATTACTTTCCCACCCAAATCACATGCCTACATCTGTCCAACTTCTAATGTCCACCATCCGACGCTTGAAAGGAAGACTTTCCACATACGGGGAAAATAACGATACCACTTCCCCCACCCCTACCCCATTTCAAAGTGATAAAAATGATCTATCTCGGCCATTAGCCAAACGGCATACTTGGTCAGATACATCCAAGTCCGTATCCACCTTCATACATATGTAGGTACGCGAATGCGTCTATTCCAAGTTTCTGCCTTACAACATGCAAAATCTCTGTGATCTAGACGTGGAAAAATAGAAGAAGACGCGTCGAGCCATTGTCGTTGTGGCCGCTTTCCCACGCTTAACTCATATTTTGTCTATTTACTGTTTTTCTTCATTTTCTGTTTTTTTTTTTAATGATTTTCCACGCGATTTCTGATAATTTCACACATACATAGCAAACGATATCTCTATCTTTTTATGGCCTGGACTATTTGGAGGAAAATGACCCCTCGCGTATGGCGCGGAGGAGACTGACGAGGACTCCCTCTCCCCCATCGTAGACAATAAAACCAAAATAGAATACAATGGATTCTAATGTATCGCAGGTTCTTCGTATACTGCGGGAAAGAAAGTAGTGAAGAAAGGAGACCGAACAAACGAAAGGAGAACAGCAACAACAAAAAAATCCGAAACGTAGAGTAGGAGAGAAGGAAAAAACTGCGTTTCAAGAGCAACGAGATACAGATACCGACCGAATTTTCGGTCATTGAAGATACCATCGAATGCGTGTGGATAGCTTCTATTTTCCCTTCATTCTTACTTCGGGTACGGGGTAGCCAAGTATTGGCTTTGCCTTCGCGTTGGAAAGGTCATTCTGGTGAGATGGTTATCAATTGGGAAAAGATCTTATACTCCCCCGCGTTGGAGGAACAGTTAAAACTGTTGTATGGGAATAATTACCTTCACTTTGGATATAAACCGCGATTTTAATTGTCGTAATTTTATGATAATTATTTTTACACATCTACTATTTGGGAGCTCGGATGAAGATATTTGGAGAGTTTGCATGACCGGCACGACAGACTGTGAGATACTAAGCAGAAGGCCAGTGAAGATATATCAGAGTTCCTGACGGACCCTGTCTAACTGACTTATAAGAGGCTCTTGGGCAACAGCTCCTAATCTCCGATAGTGTTCTCTATATCTATTTCACCTCACTTGGCTGGGCAGTTAATTAAAGAAAGACATACTCAATGAGCGCTTATATCTGGTCAACACCTCTTACCACTTCAATACGACTCATAAGGAAATATATTCCTCCTGAGCTCAAAATGATCGAGAGTCTATTACATAGATTCCTATTATTGCGGTTGAAAAGTCGTACATAAAACGAAGAAACAGATACAAAAAGCTCCCAAAAGAACAATTTGGGTATACGAGAAAGCTAATTGGCTAATCGATTTCCTAACGGGGCGTAACCTCCCCCATCTCAATATCCACAAGGGTACCTGGCGGTCTCCTGATCAATCGACCAATAACCAGATTGATCACATAGTGATCGATGCCAGGCACTCCTCCAGTATTCTCGACGTACGAACTTTCCGAGGGGCCAACATCGACTCGGACCACTACCTTGTTGTAGCCACGGTACGAATGAGGATATCAAGACGTAAGTTTGACGCCGGAAAGATACAATCGCAAGAGGCTGCCGGAATCTTTGCCGATCGTGTCTCCTTCAAGCTCTCTCAAAATCAGCCCACAGATGGGCGCATTGCCAGAGCGCCGTCAAAAACGCTGCCTCAGAGGTGCTGGGTTTCAAACCGCCACCACCTAGGATAGGTAAGGTTAGGTTAACGTGGTTGGCATACGCCACACGTAGGCCTAAGTCGGCCCATTTTGATACCACATGGATCATATTACCCTGATCCGCCACCTGAGAACTAACCGGTGCTTCTGATGAAGCGATGGAGTTGAGCTATTTCTGGTCTGCTAGCTCACTTAGATTATCATAGAAGACCGCGGCGAGCTAGATCCTCCTGTGAATGGCATGAGCAGAGGAGATGGTGTATCGATTCCTCTTCGTCATTGGAGGGTAGCCCAAGTCTGGCGGGGTGTTTCCTAACGATGCAGTGACCTGTAATGACACCCACAAGAGTGCTTAAGGATGCCCTTTTGGTTTCCGCTAGGTCCCTGGTTCGTCCTAGGTTAACTTAGGCCAAATTTGTTTTGTGATAAAGCCGAAATTACTCTCATTCCATTGGAGGTTTGTCGCCTCTATGGTTTGAAGTTTTATGTGTTTTATCGTACTTATTGGTGTTTCTAGGTACCCACGGATAGGTGGGCTGAATGTGCTTGACCCTAACTTTGCGAGTTCGTCGGCCGCGCAGTTTCCTTGAATATCCCTATGCCCGGGAACCCACAGTACTTTAATGTTGAAATCATGTTCAACCATCTAGAGAAAGGCGGCAGTTAAGTGATGTCTTTGATTTGAGGGTTACCACGGCCAGGGATTTTATCGCAGATTGGCTATTCGTGCAAATGATAATATCCTTAGCAGATATTACATTGATCCGGAGCCATGCAAGAGCCTCCGTTATCGCTGTTAATTCTGCCTGATACACACTACAGGGATTTGAGAGTCTCCTTGGCGAAGACTCCACTACCTACACCCAACTCTATCTTAGAGCCATCGGTATGGAGGGAGATCGAGTACTTTGATATGACTTTCCCTTCAGCCCATTCCTCCCTGGATGGAAAGACAACTTCGAAGTTCCTAGTGAACACATTCTGCGAGATGATGTAGTCTGTGTCCAAGGGTACTTTGAAGTGTTTTAGAATGGAGGTATGGCCTTTTTGTGATGTGGGCCATTTTCTTATGCTCCTAATCCTTAGGGCCGCGCAGGCAGCAACTTGCTTGCTGAAAAGGTCCAATGGTGGAAGATGTAATAGGATATTAAGGGCCTCCGTGGAGGTTGATCTGATCACTCCGCTTATGTATAATCAGGCCGATCTTTGTACTTTCCCCAGAAGGTTTCGATTGACTGCCTTGTCCAGAGCAGTCCACCAGACTGCGACGCCAAACAGGAGGATGGGCCTTATGACTGCCGTGTAGTGTCAGTGCATAATGCTTGGATGGAGACCCCACTTCTTGCCTACCACTTTCTTGCAGCTGTGGAGGGCAATAGTTGCTTTCTGGACGCAATCAAGAATGTTGGGTTTCCAATTCAGCCTCCTGTCAAGGACTAGGCCTAGATACATATTTAGCCTGCTCTTTGATTATTAGTTGGGTTCCACCCAGCCTCGTTGGGTTGAGGGGCGGAATTTTATATTTGTTAGTAAACAGTGCTAGATCGGTCTTCTTAGGGTTTACCCCAAGTCCACAGTACTGCGTCCAGGTTTCTACTGTGCCACCACCTAGAAACCCCTGATTCGATGAACAAGGTGAACAAGCCCATGCAGCAAAACAAGAGGCATAGAAAGCCATGCTGCAAAGACGGACGAGAGCTGCTCGCGAAATTTATGAGCAGGGGGTGGCTACGGTGCAGTGGTTAATATCATCGACGGTTGAGCGGAAGGTCTATGGTTCAAATTCGTTTCATAGCCTAGAAAAAGCAATTCCTATACGGAAAAAAGTATGCAACACAGTTGTGAATGGGAAGCGACCAAACGTACTGCTGCAGGCATAACACACAGTATATGGTCAACTGAAATTAATCCTCTGCGTATGCAATATTAACACCAAAAGTGCATGAACGAATTACTGTGAGTTACAAGCATCGTGAAATTTGGTCGGCTCTCGTCCTATCTAGGACAAACCACTCCTGAGAGTAGTGAACGAACATCTACGACCCAAATAACCACTGCACTCCGTTCAGGTTGTATGTCAAAAACATTAACCTGCGCGAAACTGTCCCTCTCCCTGTTACCTTCGCTCGAACAACGTTCATAACGTTATAAGGCCTTAGCCTTGAGTGCGGATGTAACCATAAAAATAAGAGAAGCGAGGAACACACGCTTCTCAGAAGAAAGAAAAGGGAATACGGAAAGCGTGAGATCGAGGAGATGGAGAGATGCCTCCGCAGGAATGACGCAATAAGGTAAAACGTTTACAATTAGGTAAAACGAACATGCCATAGCTACAAAACCAGAGCGGAGGCCTACAGGGATGAAAATGGAGGAATGGTAGTGGAATCACAGTCGATGCTGAGGATTTGTCAGGACCACTTCTGCAGACTGTATAAAGACGTCGACAGACAAGATACCGCTGTCAAACAAAACGATCCATTCGTAATGGGCGACGATGTCAGAGAATTCTGTCCACCCGACCTAGACGATGTCAAAATAGCGATATCAAGACTTGAGTCTAATAAAGCCGCGGGCGAAGACGGCCTGTCTGCTGAGCTTATTAAGGCGGCTGGAGATGAGCTGGTAAGGTTCATGCATCATCTCATTTGCAAGGTATGGTCGAAGGAAAGCATGCCAGACGAATGGAATCTCATCATCGATTGCCCGGTCCATAAGAAAGGAGACCCCTATAACTGCGGCAGCTATAGGGAAATAAGTCCCCTTAATATCGCATATAAGATCTTCGCTGTCGTATTTTGTGAACGCCTGAAAACCGTTTGTGGATAACCTGATCGGCTCTTATCAGTGTGGTTTCAGGCCAGATAAATCCACCATAGACCAAATATTTACGCTACGGCAGATCTTGGAGAAGATCGTCGACTTCTGGGCCGCGTATGACAGCGTGTATAGAGGGGAGCTATACAAAGCCACGTCTGGCTTTAACATCGCTGCCAAACTCGCCCGACCGTGCAGGATGACAGCTGAGAATTCCCGCTGCTCCATTCAGGTCGGTAATGAACAAACCGAGACCTTTGATGTTAAAAAAGGACTTAGGCAAGGTGACACGCTGTCATGCAAACCTTTCAACATTGTGCTTAAATAGATCCTGCGAGAATCGTTGGCCAACATAAGAGGTACGATTTATTCCAGGTCTATGCAAGGCCGAGGGCGCCGTGGCGCAGTATTTAGTGTGTTGGACTCTGATGCACGATGAGCGAGTTCGGATCCCGATAACACCAACGCCATCGAATGTTTATTTCGCAGCGTCCCTCCTCGGCGGAGTACTGGCAAAACTCCGCGTAGTATAACTGGCCTAGAAAAGGCTTCTCGACTCACGCCGTTCGGAATCGGCATTAAACTGTAGGTCCCTTTCACCTGTGTGAAAAATGGAATCACACACAACATGGGTGATTGAAGGGAAGCTTGGCTCTGGTCCTTCATAGGCTGTAACGCCATAACTTATATAACTTTGAAGTGGTCAAGGAATTCGTCTACCTTGGCTCACTGATGACCAGCGACAACAACACCAGCACTGAGATAAAACGCAGAATTACTCTTGCCAACCGCTTTTTCTTTGGGCTCAAGGGGCAATTGAGAAGTAGAGCCCTCTCTCGGGAAACCAAAGAGACACTATATAAGACCTTAATCGTCCTAGTCCTCCTTTACGGCGCAGAGGCTTGGACCTTAACAAGAGCGGATGAATATGCCCTTGGTCGTTTCGAGAGGAAAATTCTGCGCACTATCTGCGGTCTCGATTGTTCAACCGTTGTATGGAGGAGAAGATATAACGAAGAACTGTATGGGTTGTACAGCGACATCTTCCTGGTACGACGTCTACGGATACAGCGTCTAAGGTGGCTAGGCCATGTAGAGCGCATGGAAAATACAGCTCTGACCCGAAGAGTCTTCGAATGCACCCCGGAAGGAAGGCGCGGCAGAGGACGGCCAGATCAACGGTGGCGCACGCAGGTGGAAGGGGACCGTAACCAACTGGGCGTGCGGCGCTGGAAACAGCTGTTCAAAGACCGTGCCAGCTGGAGACGCTTGTTGGTTGAGGCGCAGGTTCTCCACGGACTGTAGCGCCACCTAAATAAGTAAGTAATAGGCTTTCAAACGGTTAAAAAAGTGCTCACACGCACTTTGCTTTCTTTTAATTTAAAGATAGAAAGCGCTTAATGAAAGACCCTGCATAAAAAGGGATCCTATTTAGTAAAACGCCTTTGCTAAGGGGCAACATGTTTTAAGGTTGACGAAAAGGGAAGTTTTGGCTATTCCTTCTTAAAGAAGTAAAATCAACAACGATCGCAGCTAACTTGGTATGAAATAACGATTTCCTAAGCTCTTCAAATAGACTTCCCGTAAGCCTTAGAGCACGACTGAGATATCTACTGAGTTTCTAAGTTTCCCTGTCCATGTCTATTGAGGAAAATAAATACCCAAGACGCGAGTTTCCCTGTTCTTGAAGTTGTTCCTCAGAATCCCCCATATCAGACTATCTATCTCATTTTCCACTTTAAATTAAGAGAACTAACGACTGCGACTAATTTAGAAATACTTAGCCAAAAAAAGAAAACTTTGAAGGAACAAGTAAAACCAATGCCCAGGCTCATATAGTATGCCTCGATCCCATGGGACGGCATCTGAGAACAATAGATTCCATCTCATTTGTTTTTTTTTTTCAACTCTGCATTCATTGTCGGCGACATTATTATCCCCCGACACATTGTTTCATCTTTGGTAACGTGCCCGCGAAAGCCATCGCGAACACGAACTACGGGAGAATTAATTAAAACATTTTACCCAACGTCCTGCCGCTTACCGAAACCAGAGAGTGAATGGTACGGAGGCTGTCTCATATGTAATAGGTTGTATATGCACGGGGATGTAGTAGGATTCCACCGTCACCCGTGGAGTTAGAAGGAGGCCACAGGGAGTACAGGACGATTTCAAGAATTTATTATGTACTCCATACGAGGAGGCAAAAGCGAACAAATCCCCCAATAAGAAAAAAGGATTCATATGCGCGTTGCGCTCCTCATACATGAGAACCCATACACATAGAGAGGGAAAAAAAGCGAGGCGAAGGAAAAGGTGAAAAATGAGGAAAGGAACACGAAACGAAAAACAGTTAGACATTTTGTGTTACCCAATTGTGTAATGTTTGTTGCGCCACCCCCTTTCGATGCTACCCTATATGTATGTATACATGTGTCCTATCTATCCTTATCTATGTATGTATACATGCTGGTGTAGTTCATGTACTACATACGTGTGTGCATGGAATGTGTGTATCGTTCGAAATGATTCCACACTCTCATATAGGGAGTGGATACATTTTTCCAACCACTCCCGATCGTCGTCATCGTCATCGCATCGTCATCGTCAGCCTTGTGTCCTTGTCGTTTTCATTTCTCACATAACCCCAACAAACAAAAGCATACACTCTGGCACTGTTAGCAGCTAACGTTGCTTGTATGTATGTATGTCACATACCATTTCAGATACATTATATCCGCCGCGTGCTCATACTCCCGCGCATATGCGAAATTTAGCACATAAGGACAGCTCGCTCGCTCTCGTCGCCATCCTGTTTTTTCGCTCGCGAGAAATTGTTATTCTTTCGTGGGGGATGATGATAGATACATACATATGTACATACATGTGTGTATACATACAACACTTTATTTTTTGTTTTGTTGGCATCCGGGGGAGCAGCAGAATTTCTAAGACAACACGAAATAAGGACATCGCATATCACCCCATCACGCAAACACAAACACATTGCCACAACGTCGCCGGAGCAATCGGGAATGGAGAAAAAATTAACACACACACACACGCATACATGGTTATTCGTATCAACACACACACACACACATATGTCTACATACACACACAATCGCGTAAAGATACCCCTTGCCGGGCGCCACGAATTGGGTGAAGGATGAAATGTGAGATAAATGCGCACGCGAGAGAGTAAAAAACTTTCACTTTTCTCCCTCCCGCTCCCCGTACGCGAACTACGTACGAATTTTGTTGGTTTTTCTAATCGAATTTCGAGGAACGTTATCCTTTCGAATTCGTCGGTAATCAATTCATCCCCTCATTTCAAGTTTGGTTCGACGGTGAGCCGTTTAGTTCTAATCGGAATTTAATTAAATTAATTTCTTTCACACACGACAATAGATAGGAATCCCATTTTACAGGACCGAAAAAGAGGTGTCCTGTCATTTGCACTATCCTTTCATACATCCTTTTTTCGTCTGGTTTTTTCTAAACACTCGCGCACAATCCTACAGATACACAACTCTTCACAGAAACTTATCACCGGTCTTGTACATTACACACACGTGCAACGAAACAAAAAAAAAAAAAAAAACCAATCAACAAACGGGAAGGACGAAAAGGATACAGAGAAATAAAAGAATAACAACGAAATAAACTATTCACATATTCACTCATTTGGGGAGTATCCTTTTTCTCATATGAGCCACACACATCGTGTCCGTCGTTCCGCGCAAGGACCATACACAGTCAAAATCACATTTGTTGTTGTTTGGATATTTGTTATCCTGATTTGATTGGAATAAAGGGTTTCTTAACCATCCGAGGCACTTTCGTACGCTACGTCCAGTTCCGTTTTTGGTAGTGTCCTTTAGTTAACTGAAAAGAAATTCCAATTTTGTGTTAAAGAAATTCCACTTGTCCATTGCTAGGATGACGATAATGATGAGGACGATAAGGACGATGGAGAATGTTGCTGATGATGACGATGAAGGCCGGATGGGTTGGTCGATGGACAAACGGCGACTCGGGTGAATTTCGAGGGAGGATAGTATCTATTATAGATGGCTATCCTTGCGGAGGTATGCCTTCGGTCATTCGTCCGAAGGAATAAGAACAATAGATAGTCGCCGTCGCTATTGTTTTCTTAAAGCTCGCGCTGTCGCTGATGGTGTTGGCGGCCGGCGAAACTGTAGTAGTGGTGATGTCCGGTAGTACGTCCCGGTATGTCCCTCTTGTCCATGTGCTGCTATTTCGGTTGTTGTGGCTGAACTGGACTCTTCTTTACCTTCGTTCGTCCCTCCTCGCTCCCACACAAAACTTGGAGAATGAATGCTTCACAAAGAAAAACAACAAAACGGAAGAGCAAAGAAGAAAAACAAAAAAAAAAAAAAAAAACGACAACGAGCACGTGGCACTTGATTGTGTCCTCTTAGTTGACGACAACGGTGTGCTAGTGGTCGTAATCGTTGTAGTTATGCTGACCGAAATTAAGAGCTCTCCGTATCCTTATTTTGTCCTGTAAAATGGGGGTTGGCTCGCCAAGCGACGATGGAAATGCCGACGGACTGGACATCATAAATCTTTTGTTTTGCTTGAAAAACAGTGAAAAAGAAGCGAGAAAAACTCACTGAAAGAAAAGATGCTTCACGCGGCCGGGAAGTCTATATTTCTTTCGTCTTTAAGGTGGGGTCAGCTTAACGTAATTTGAACTACCGCGAGTCCTGGAATTCTGGACGAATTACTTGGTCTTTAAAGGTGGAATTTTGATTTGAGTTTTTTTTTTTTTTGTATATTTCGGACTTTTTCGCGGTCTTTCTGTTCAATCGATTGAAGTGATGGCAATACCAAGGGTAACCGAGGTTTATGGCAAATTGTTGATTTAAGTGGTCGGCTTCAGTTTATTGGAAGCGGTGACCCTTAACCAACAAGCTAATAATTGACATTAGCGCTTCCTAGATAATTTCGTTCGTTATTACATAATGTGAAGGGGATCTAATAGCATTCAGATAAAAAATATGACCCACGAGGCTAAGGAATCAAAGGGTTTTATGCCATCTTGGAAACTGCTCTAAGATCTCATATGAGCAATTTTTGAACTTGACTATAGAAAACGTCCTATAATTCTTTATTTCACTTTATACAGTCACTCATGTCAGATAAACTAATTAAGACAAAAATGTCTACCTTCATTGATCCTGCAGGGCGTACATGACCAACAAGGTCATGTCAATAAATATCCTTATTTAAAGGCTTCCTCTATTACTCTACGATACCTTCACTCACTAGGTGACACAATAGAGAATTTCGTATAAATTCATCGGCTATTTTCAATTTTGCAAGAAAAAGAGCAGTTTTCGTATACTAATTCACTCCTTGCTTTCAAGCTAAATGCATAAATAAAATGGTTAAAAGCTGAAAAGAAAATTGTTTTGCAATAATGTGCTCATAGTCAACATATGAATTGTAAACTATAGGAATTGATTGATCTGCTCTTTTATGCTAAATCGCTTTTTCCGTTCTTTATAGTTTCCCTCATCAGAAATCAAATCCTCGTCTCGTTTCTCTTATTCATCTGTGTACAAATCTCCTTTTCTCTATGCTTCCTTCTACTCTAATTATTGCCTATGATATTGCTGTATTACTCCTCAGATTTAGTCCTTTTGGTACGGCTCTATCCTTAGCTCTTCAGTTCATTTTTCATTTGTTGCAAAGGATAACTGTTTTACAGATAATTGAAAACGAAACCGATTTCTACAACAAAACTAAAAGCTAATTCATTAATCGATATTTAGGTAAATTTGCTCCTTGTCCTCAGTGTCCTTTGCATTTAATCAGTCAATATTGTTCCATGTTATTCTTAGGGAATTCCTTGTATTGTTGTTTGGTTGATTGTACTTTGTTCCTGTGAATAAAAGTTTAAGCACTGCTGAGCGGCACTCAGAGCGACGTGGCGCAGTGGGTAGTGTCTTGGCTCTGACGCTAATGACACGGGATCGAATACCGACAACAACCATGGCATCGAACGTGTTTTCACGGTGCTTCTTCTCAGCGGGGTCCTGACAAAATCCTCTGTAGTATAATTGTCATGAAAAGCTTCTCGGAATTCGCCGTTTGGAAGCAGCAATAAACTGTGGGTCCCTTTCACCTATGGGAAAATGAAATCACACACAACATGGGTGATTGAGAGAAGCTCGGCTTTGGTCCTTAATGGACTGTAACGCCAACATACATACATACATACCAGAGCACTGCACAAGTACAGACAGCATCGTACGATTACGAATACGAATACTCGTCCGACGAGTAAAATGAGTACCCGTGTATACTCAGCATCGGTCAGCTTAGAAGTATTCGCATCGGCGAGTAGTACTGTATTCGGCCTCGTTTGCATCGGGGCATCGGCGAGTATTTACTCGTATCGGCACATGCGAATCATAAATACAATCATAAGTACATAAACACAGTGCATAGAAGCACTCTGATAACAATCTTAAAATTCACGCGATGCCACCATGCAGTTCTAACGATTATTACTCATAATCATCCCCGAAAAGTAATCTGTGGTGCATTCAGAAAAGATACCGAGTACGTAATCGCATCGTTTGATGTTATACTCGGCTATTATTTGTTCGAGTACTTTTTACTTACTCGTGCAGTGCTCTAATATATACAAGCGGCACAAAGCTGCGGAACTGAAGTGGCTCAAAAAAAACAATTGCTCCTCTCTTCATATACAACGTTTTTCCGTGACTGATTTCCCTTTTGTTTTTCTATTGCCCTCTTTCCTACAAGGGTCGAATTGGGTTTTCTGGACACCTAAGCGGGCGCCACGCAATTTTACCCTTACATGGTTTGCTTCATCGATTTAGAGATATGACCACTCGTACTCGGAATTTGTTGTCATACCAATACCAGTGTCTAAAAATACTTGATCAAAAAGTCGAATTGACTCGTGAACATTTTCATAGTCAATTACTTTCGATCTAGATTAAATCGACTAAAGTGTGCCTATCTACTCGCTTGAACTTGTGAAAATATTGGCAACACTGCGTCGCTCGTCACCGTCCATCTATAAAGGTGGGCCCTTTCCTTCAGTTTTCATCCAGGGCTGAAGCCAACAGCACGTTTTGTTTGTGTATTGGACGTAGTATTTGAAAAAAAATAGCCGGAAATCATCCGAAAATTACAGGTACTGTATGGAAACGAGTGTATGTGTATGTCACCTTTCGTACCGCGTCATCATTCATCGTGAATATGTTCCCACTGACAAGACCGTGGTTGATTAGTTCCGTGTTTGCGTCCTGAAGAGGCTGTGAACATTTGTTTTCCGTGTACGACCGGAACTCGCCAAGAAGGTCTAGAAGTTGAACCACGACAATGCGCCGGCATTGGAATCGTTGAGTAGATTTGGGGGGGGACTATATTAAAAGTCGATAGTAAACTACTGGGATAGACCCAATATGCTTGTTTCTTTGTTTAAGAATTTCCGGAACTTAATTGCCGCACCTTAAATTAAGCACCATCTTGAGCCGCTGTGATTCGTTAGTTTACCAAATTGAATTGTTATCGCACTTCGCTTCAGGCCGAATTCAGCGAGGATCGCTTAAGATCGGTGGTTGTGTCGGAAAAAAATCGATCGAGATCGTCATGTGGGATTGCAGCATGCTTGGGCGCTAGTATCTACCACTCGCATACATTTAATATTGCATGAACTCTTCACCAGCAAAAAGATAGGATACCGCAAAGGATCATGTCGATTGGTGTAACGATTTTGAAAAATAAAATCAATTGCGGTGCTTCAAGATGCGCCTATAAGATGGGGATCAGGCAACGAATCTATCGCGACTTGTCCATCTCAAGACTTATGTAACTAACAACATTCGTATTTTACCGCGTGTATTGTGGACGATCGTCACAACATTTTGCGACAATTTCCAAGATTCGCCTATAACGGGTCCTTACTTGCCAGTCGAGCAAACAGCTAAGCACGAAGATGTGCTCTACGAGTAGGTAAGTAGAAAATTCTTATCTAACCACACTGCGAATGGTAAGCGTATTGCCGTAACACACCTAAGTGTGTGTTTTCATTATAGTCATATTTTATACAATTTAAAGTGTGTTATTATGAAAGCACACAAAAGGGAACCTGCGAGAAAGCTAATTCCGACCCAGACCCATGGTGTTAACACACTGGACTCAGTGTTCCCGTGTTCAAGTGTTAAGGTTCCTGTGGACATATTTCGGAAATGATGATCAATCATGCCATCCGGCTCAAAGAATCAACGTAGAATTGGAAAGGAGAGGTTGTGTGTCTTTGCTTTTTGGTGGCTGCTGACATTGAAATTTGAGCTCGGATAACTGGTTTGAGAGTCGAGTGTGTTAATCATCTCGCCATGGATCCAACTCGTAAATTACTTTCTGGAAACGCTACATGTACGTAGTTGGGAAATTTGCCTTTTGTTTGATTGATCCAAAGTGTGTTAATTATTAATAAGTGTGTCGCTACAACACATTTAGGGTTTTTATACATGACACCCAGTAGAACATATTATAGTTTTAACACGAATGAGTGACTCAATTTCTAAAGATCGAACGTGTTAAGTGACACATTTATTCTTAAAATTTTCCAAATGACACACTTATTGCGTGTTGTTTAACAGTTGACTCCCTTTCCCCTTAACCTGGTCGGCTTATTAGACAAATGGAAAATTTATATTAATTTTTCTTGCTACTGAGAGGTAGTCATTGGTATGATTCTATCCACGTAACTGGAACGAACAAATTGTACACTCCATTGGACTTCCCGATAGTAAATGGTCAGAGTCCATGTCACGCTGCCACATCATCTAATGTTTTGCCACTGGTAGCCCATCCTTCCAAGCTATTCAACTTCTCTTTCAATTGTAACTACATCTACTCCAAGGACAATGCCCTTCAATTATGTTATTTATTGTTGAAAGGAATTCTTGATTTTCCGAAGCTGAACTTTGCGTGAATTGTCATCACGGACTCATGGGCCACCTCTTTGAGAGGCTCATCCCCACCTATCAGGTGTGCTTAGATAAAATGAATATCCTTTAAGCCACACTAGGCACCCATATACATATGTATGTATGTATGTACCTTATCAAAAAAATCGTTGAAATACCCTCTGAATTTGGTTTGCTGCTAAGATCGCATCATGCTTTGAGGCTCCAACCAAGTCTTTTGCGAAAATAAGGACTAATTAATCCTCTATCTAGATAGGCCTCCATCATAAATAAACAAATAAAAATAAACTAAGCAACAATCCCTTGGGAAAAAGCATCTCACACACGGCATCAGTTCGAGGTACAACCCTTTTTCACATACGACCACACATTCGTCCTGTTACACACACCTACATACGTTTATCACATTCCTTCTCCTCCATTCAGAATTGGAACGGTTCGTTCTCCGCTTTTATTACCAGATTTCATATCTCACTCTGTCGCTGTAAGGTATTCCTTTCCAATGGAATTGAATTCTGCGCAGAAGAATCCTTCCAGGATCAAAGATCCCTTGTTAATAACTAACCGATTCAAAACGTACGCAGTTAGTTGACCTCGATGGATTTCAATAGAAACAATGGAACAAACAAGAATAAAGGATAAGAACCAGGGAATAGAAAAGGTACAAGGACCTCTCACCCCAGCAGGATGGATGGGACAAAGAATTACCACATGAAGGATCAGAGGATGCGGTATGTAAATTAGGACGAATGTGATGAACCGCCTATGTAGTTAGTGGACATGTCGACAACATACGGCATACAGAGGCTGTTAACCGTTTTGTGAATAGACAGCAGGCAAGGCTTACGTGTGCGCCATTGTGTGCGTGTAAAAGTCACAAAAAAGGATATTTTTCACATAAAATATTCTAATATTGGAATGAGATAGAAACAGTGTACAAATATGACACACAACCCGTGAGAGGGTTGGTCCTCGCCTTATCGTTGCCTATCCTTTCCCTCACGTACGTTCTTTTCCTCTATATTCATGTGACAAATATGCACACACATACGCCACCTACTACTCCCTACGTGCGCCCCTGTATGAGTGAGTGAGAGAAATATCGCATGGACATGGATATGGTATGTGTATGCGTGCGGATGGGTGGAAGGTGCATGGTATGTTTTGTTTTTCTCCTCACGTGAGAGCGACCGAAACCCGTCGTTGCCACCACCCCACACGCAAGGATGAGTCTTCTCTCTTATGTGTACATAGAGAAAGTTTACTACACACACCGCGTCGTATATGAGTGGTGGGAAAAGTTGATATGTTGCTGTTGCGATTGGCGCAAGGATACAAAAAAAATAAAATAAAGGAAAGAAAGCAACGAACAAGGAGCACAACAACAAACTCATACGTACATGATGATGATATGGTAATGTTGATGTGAGGAGAGTACCGGACGGGTGGGTGGGTGGTTAAGGACGACACATGTGCATGGTGCGGCGTTGGCGGCAGGATTGCCAGGATTGCGAGTGGCGCCTGGCGTTAATGGAAATGGAAAATGTGTGTACATGTGCGAAAAGAAGAAGAGTTATACAGGATATTTACCCCTCGTGCCGCTAAGAGGAGTGTGTAGCAGAGAGTGGCAATAGCAAGTGCCAGTAGTGAGTTATCCACCGCTCTATGTGAGGGCTGTTAAAGCTTCGTTTCGTTTCGTTTCGTGTGTTGTGTCATTTGTTTTTCTTTTTTTTTTTTTTCATTTAATTTTTTCCATGCTCTACTCCTTCGCAGATACCACTACGACGTACACACAGGATATGAGGAGGATTGAGTTGTGTCGTCGTTGTACGTTGTCGCTCGTTGCCGTCATCGGGTGTGTTTTATGTTATGTTGTGTTTCTTATGAGCGTATGAGCGTTTCAACTGCTACTGCTACTACTGCTGTTAGTCGGCAAAAGGAGGACGACTCCGGGAGGATGATATACAGACAATAATTCTCCTCATCTATTCAGTCTGTCCGTTTGCTGTTCGATTCACATTTCAGTCGGTTAACAACAGTCAAACGGCGATAACACACATTTCATTTCTTACGTGTGCTCACTTTTTTTTTGCTAGTCGTTTCTCATTCGAAAACGATAAATAAAAAGAAAAACACAAGTGCAGGAGTGGGTGGATAAAAAAGAAATAAAAACAAAACGGTTGTGATATATTTAAATTTTGTTGAACAAATTGCAATTAACAAATCTCCAACTACCGAACGGATTTAAGGATTCTCAGGATAATTTTACCAAATCACTTAAAATACACGCATACCCTCGCGGACCTCCTTCTCCTTCGCCATTTTACAAAACTACCCAAAATAAGATAAAGCAAAATCATAAAACAATAAGAGTATATGTATGTATGATCCTCGCCAGGATACACTACACACTATGGTGATGGTGCACTTGTTTTACGGCAAGAGGTGGTGCATGATTCTCGGATACTTGACCATAAAACCGATCGTAAACGAATCATAAATCGTGTTACAAGGACAACGATCAGTGTTGATCCTTATGTGGGTGTGTAGCAACTCATCATAAAAACATATGTGCATGTGTGCATTCTGATTCATTTGCTTACCTGTGATTTATCTTAATTTTTTGTTTTTCATTTTACATTTGATGCATTCGCGCTACCTGTCGCAGCGAATGCGATACACCTGTGTATGCGAAATATCTATTACTTTCACTGCCTCGGCTCGGTCAATTAGTGCGAATGCAGTCTGACGGTACGGAATGATGTGAGCGGTTAACCGAGGCTTCAAAACAAAAAAAGAAAACAAAAATATTAACGTTGTGAATTATTATGCATAAAAAAAATGTATCTGCGGATGTATATCTAATACGAATTGTGCAATAAATAATTAACAAAGTTACACAAAGTGCTTATGTGTGAGAGAGAAATTGTTTAGTGGGAACTACAGATTTAAATGGGATTAGTGCGAGCAGAAAATGTAATTAACTTAAGGATATGTCGCATCGAATAATTGCTGATACTATTATTCAATTAACTTTGGTATGTAACCGAAATTGATGTGAGCATTTTACAGATTCTTCTAATGATGAGGTTTTTTTCTTCTAAGTATATAACTTAAAACTGTTAAATCGTATCTAAAACTAATCCGCAAAATTTATGTCGGAAAGGGAGAAATGAAATATTTCTTTTTTTTTTTTTTGTTTTTATTTTGTTAATTTTTATTGTTAAAACTAAAATAATGACGTTCAGACAGGACACCTTATCATATCGCGATGCAGAAGCGTATCATCTTTAAAGCAGCGGGAGATAAAAATAGATTCGGTCCAATTTTTAAGGTTAAGGAATGTTGACAAAAATGGTTTTGAACTCATTTAATAATAGCAACATTTAGAAATTAAACAAAATAATAATTCAGATATTTGTGTTTACATTTTAGTGATGGGTAGTTTCGTTTTGATTTTTAAGTATATTGTTGTTGTTAGGAATTGCGTTTTATTTGTTTATTTACTTTTTTATGTTTCCTTTGGTTGCTTTTTAAATTTGTGTCAATTGATAATACAGACAGGATAATTCTCCTAAATATTTTAATATGCTTCTTCCATTGCCATCGCCATACAATTTAATCGATGTACCATTTGGATAATATTGAGGCTCAATTTAATAATTAATTAATATCTATAGCAATATATGGATTTGTCATGGCAAAATATAATTATTATAATCACGGGAATTTTACGAATATTTTAGTCCCCTTCTTATTTAAATCTCCTATGGAGTAACATCTAAAATCGGTGTCAGGGCTTGTGGTAAATGTATTTCTAATATATCAGAGTATATAATCCAGTGATTTCAACCCTATCATATGAGTGCGGTTATCGGTTTGTTTCTCCCCAAATGTTTTTCGGTGTTTCGTAATTTACCATAAAGAGTTATAATTTTTTTTTTTTAAATTGCTACCATGGCCGGTGTCACAGTAGGGCATTTTGCATACGAAATTAAAAATACTTTATAAAATACTGAGCCTATATTACTCAATTTTGTGGTTGCTTTTTTCATATTTCGGTATTTTTTAAAATGTCGATAACATAAAAACATGTTTTTTTCAATGTAATATAGTAGATCCACACCTAGATTTTTACATAGCACTGTAGGGCGTATCTTTTAAGCAAGAAATGTCGAAGTTTTAATATTTTTATTACTTTTTCCGTGAAAATATTCTTTTTTAGGGTTCCGTACCCAAAGGTAAATCGGAACCCTATTACTAAGACTTCGCTGTCCGTCCGTCCGTCCGTCTGTCACCAGGCTGTATCTCATGAACCGTGATAGTTAGACTGTTGAAATTTTCACAGATGATGTATTTCTGTTGCCGCTACCACGACAAATACTAAAAACAGATCAAAATGAATATTTAAGGGGGGCGCCCATACAACAACATGATTTTCATCCAAAAAATCCCCTTGGTCACATACTGAACTAAGGTTAGTCGACAATATGTTTGTGTCTTTGATGAATTAATCCTAGTTGCAAACCTTTTCCCCATATTTATTGTTATTCACCTTTTCACATCGTTGCTGTCAAGTAAGATAATTGATTTGAATTCAATGGACACTGATGATCAACTACATATCTCTCATCAAAGATTATCAAAGTAATATGCCGATAACCTGCCTGCAACCAAGATCTGTTATCATACGAAAAATGTGATGACTGATGAGGTAACATACATAGTCTCTTTCATATTTATATATATAGATGGTACGGAACCCTTCGTGCGCGAGTCCGACTCGCACTTGGCCGTTTTTTTATAAAAATAATCCTTTTAATCGACTAAAAATCATTTAAGTTATTTTTTTACATATACATATATACAGTTGTGTTCATATAAATAGTCCACCCCAACATTTTGACAAAAAATAACTTCCGTGACATTTCATTTACATTTCAACGTAAAGAACGCTCAAGCGTTCGATAAAGTATGACATGAAGGCCTAATCTATAAACTCAAAAATCTTTTTCCTAGAGAATATTCGATAATTCTCGAACCCTATCTCACTGATAGATATCTCCGAGCAAAACAAGAAGACGCCTCTTCTGCGATGAAAGCGATTAAAGCTGGTATTCCCCAAGGAAGCATACTAGGACCTACAATGTATATCCTGTTTATTAAAGACATGCCAACCTTTTCAAATTGCAAAATTTCGATCCGCCAATCTTGATTTTGTCGTTTGGAACAATTAGACATTAATTGATATAAATCGGCGAGGATGACCTTGTGACATCGCTGAGAGTTCCAGTGAATTATCTTTTCATCATGAGAGAGTCGTTTTTCAAAATCCTAGAAGGAAGACAGCCTTCATGATCAGAATAGAAAGATCGAAATTCTCTTATCTAAGAATGACTTATTCCACTTCAAGTATACGGTAAAGAGACTTATCCACACTAACTGTCCAATCGTTGTAAGTTCAAGAGTGATACTCTTATGTTTGCCACACAACCTGGACGGATGGTTTGGGTCATAGATGTTAATTCACTGCACTCCAGCGCTGGTTGTCTTAGATAGAATTCGAGAGAAACTCTACTAAATATTCACGTTGATTTTAGTTCGCAGCAAATTTTCCATGCCATTATGGGGTTACATTAGAACTGCACACACACAGAGTATGAATTCGAAGTGACCATATTCTGTGAGTGTTACGCCTTCATCAGTATTATTGATAACTTCCCATTCACAACAGCTGGGTTGCACAATTTTTCCGTATACGAGTTTCGTGGCTATGGATATACGGGTACTTTGAACTACAGACCTCCCGCTCGACAGTCGGTGATGTTTACCACTGCACCACGGCCATGGGTTGATCATGTTAGGGCAACTCTTACTAGTTGCCAAGGTATTTGTCCCCATGGCAAAACATGATGTGAGGGTATGTCGATGATACGATATCGTTAGGCTAGGAGTGGATAGAATTGAACTATTTTACTGCAATGTTATAGTTTATCTGTGCCCACTCTTTCCAGAATGAAGAATTGTATGCCGGTTATAAGAAAAACCAAGAGAACCACGAACTGTAGATCAAATAATATTGTTTATTTAAAAAGACAGTCAATTATTGGGTTGATTTTTTAATAACCTATTCAATACCAAGTTACTCATGGTGCTCAAAAGTTTCTACATATTTTTCAAATCCTTACAGGATTTCTTACATAACAAAATTGGAAGCAAAACAACCTGGCCTTAAGGACAGAAACAAAGAGAAAAAAATTGTCTAAGTTTCAAGACTCTTAAATTGACCACCAGTAGAGACTAGAGGGCGCCCTGGCGCAGTGTGTTAGACTTTGACGCACGATGAGCGACTTCGGATCCCCACGTAGTAAACTTGCCATGAAAAAGCTTTTCGACTCACGCCAGCCGTTCGGCATTTAACTGTAGGGTTGAAAAAGAAATCACACACAGCTTGGGCGATTGAGAGAAGCTTAGCTCTGGTCCTTCATAGGCTGTAACGCGACCAAAGGAGGAGACCAGTAACTGGGGCTTTCGGTTCCAATAATATAGAGCAATTTGTTGGGTGTTGGACTGAACTCATATTTGTCACGGTGTGTAACGATTTCAGGTGAACCTGATAAGGTTACCTTTCCAGATCAGATATCTTACACTTACTGGACCTTAGTATGTAGAAGTATTCGATGAGATGAATTTAAGGGCGAGTAGTGTCTGTGTTTTTTTATAGGTATACAATCCATGATTTTAATAGACAGTTGCATGCAATTCATGACTTCGGCCATATGTGCGTCACGACTAGCTCGACTGAAGCGCAATTTTGAAGTCCAATTTTCAACAGCTTTATCGAGCAACTGGAGCCGTATATCAGCAATAACACGGCGAATGTTGACTTCCAAATCGTCCAACGTCCCTGATTAATCGGCATAGACTAGTGACTTCACATGCACCCAAAGAAAGTAATCTAAAGGTGTGAGATCACAGAATCGTGGAGGCCAGTTCACAGGTCCATTACGTGAAATTAGTGCTCAGCAAATGTTTTCCGCAATAAATTGATGGTGCCGCGCGCTGTGTAGCATGTTGCGCCATCTAGTTGAAACCATAGCTCTGTCCCGCCAATGCTATTAACTTAGAAACAAAGATGTCAGAAATCATGTTTCTATAACGCTCTCCATTGGCTAACAATCTGGCTGGCCGGCATCGTCCATCGTTAAGGGAATATGGGCCAATGAATCCACCAGCCCATAAAGCACATCAAATGGTGAGTCTTAAAGGTTGTAAGGGCGTCTCAACAAGGGCTTCTGGGTTTTCTCCACTCCACATTCCACAACATTGCTTGTTTAACAACAAAATGTTTTAACTAAAAATGGTCGCACTTCGAGAACAAAATTTTCCGTTGAAAATGACGAACAATTTAAAATAAGGTTTTCGGCCCATTCCCCAAACCTACATCTCGTATAATGGTCACGCGGTTTCAACTCTTGCATATCTTGCACCCTTGCTAGTTCTTATAAGTTTTTAAGCCAAGATCTTTCCGTAAAATCTTCCTAAAAGTGGATGGGCATGGCTCCAATTGCTGTGCACGACCGGGGATTCTCGTCAACACTGCGCTCCACAACGGCAATAACTTTGTCTGTTCGCACTTTTTGTCGCCTTTTTGGATGCGTATAATCCACTAGTAGAGTGCACGTGGTGCGAAAACGATTCAACGTGTTCCGAATAACTTGCTCAGATGGACGATTATGTCGACCGTGAAATGGACATAGCGCACGATAATTTGAGCGCACCGATCCATGGTTTTCAAAATAGGCGAAATAAAGATTCGATGATGGTTTTCCTAAATTGACATGAAATTTACTTCCTCCGAAAGATAATCTTCTGGCATTGTAATTCAACTATGATTTCTGGCATATAACCGCCGCAGCTGGAGACCGGAGAGAATTCTGTCCCCCTGACCTCGACGAAGTTAAGATGGCCATATCGAAGCTCAAGTCGAATAAAGCTGCTGGCGCAGACGGACAGTCTGCTGAGCTCTTCAAGGCAGCTGGTTAAATTGACATAGTTAGAGGAATGCATGCCCGAGGAATGAAGTCTCAGCATCATATGCCCGATCTACAAGAAAGGAGACCCCTCTGATTGCGCCAACTATAGAGGAATAAGTCTCCTTAACATCGCCTACAAAATCTTCTCTGCCGTTTTGTGTGAACGCCTGAAGCATTTTGTAAATAAGCTGATACGTCCTTATCAGTGCGTAGTCCACCCACGACCAAATCTTCACACTACGGCAGATCCTGGAAAAAACCAATGAATTTCAAGTCGACACTCACCACCTATTTGTCGACTTCAAAGCCGCATACGACAGCGTAATTAGAGACGAGCTATACAACGCTATGTCTACCTTTGACATACCTGCTAAACTCGTCAGACTATGCAGGATGACTTTGGAGAATGCTCGCTGCTCCATCCGAATCGGTGAACACCTTACCGATAGTTTTGATGTCAAAAAAGGATTTGGGCAGGGCGATGCGCTGTCGTGTGATTTCGTCAACATCATATTGGAAATGACTGTGCAAAAATCACTGGCCAATACAAAAGGCACAATCCATTTCAAATCCTCGCAACTCCTTGCATACGCCGACGATATTGACATAATAGGCAGATCACAGCGAGATGTCAATGAGGCGTTTGTGAGTATTAAGGTGGAGGCGGCGAAAATTGGTTTGACGGTAAACGAGGGTAAAACTAAATATATGCTGTCATCACAAAAGGACGCTCACCACCGACATCTTGGCCAGAACGTTTGTATAGGCAGACATAAGTTTGAGGTAGTTAAGGACTTCGTCTACCTTGGCTCCGCAGTGACCTGGAACGACGACATCAGTTCCGAAATCAAACGCAGAATCACTCTTGCCAATCTCTGTTTTTTTGGGCTCAGGAGGCAACTGAGTAATAGAGCCCTCTCCCGAACGGCAAAGTTGACTCTATATAAGACCCTTATCATCCCGGTCCTGTTGTACGCCGCAGAAGCATTGACACTATCAAAAGCGGATGAGGAGGCCCTTGGTCGGTTCCAGAGAAAGATTTTGCGCGTGATTTTTGGGCCTATAAACGCAGACGGGGGATGGAGGAGAAGATTCAACCACGAACTTTACGGGCTGTACAGCGACATGAGCCTAGTCAGGCGTCTACGGATTCAACGCCTAAGATGGCTGGGCCATGTAGAGCGAATGGACACCACAGCTTCAGCCCGGAGATTCTTTAAATCCAACTCCGAGAGACGAAGAAGCAGAGGACGGCCGCACTTAAGATGGCGCACACAGGTGGAAGGGGACCTCCGGCAACTGGGTGTGCGGCAATGGAAAAGGCTAGCGAATGATCGTGCTAGGTGGAGGGGCATGTTGGTTGAGGCCCAGGTTCACCCCGAACTGTAGCGCCCACTAAGAAGAAGAGGAACCGCCACAGCTGGCTCGAACATAGTCTAATCTGGAGGTCCAATTTTCGATGACTTTTTCCAACATTTGTGGCCGTATATCGGCAATAACGCAAATGTTGCTTGTCCAAGTGGTCAATGGTTTTGGGCTTATCGGCGTAGACTAGCGACTTCACATATCCCCACAGAAAATAGTCAAGCGGCGTTAAATCGCACAATCTTGAACGTCTGTAACGTGAATCTATGTGGTTACCAAACGTTTCCCTCAATAAATCAATTGTGGTACGAGCTGTGTGACATGTTGCGCCGTCTTGTTGAAACCACAGCTTCTGCACATCATGATTGTTCGTTCATTTGATGAACGAAAAGGTCAGTAATCATGACTCTATAGCGGTCGCATCGTTTTTAAAGAAATAAGACCGATTATTCCACCAACCCAAACAGTCCGTTTTTCGTGGATGTAACGATGCCTCAACATACACCTGAGGATTATCATCACCCCAGATACGGCAGTTTTATTTATTGACGTATCCATTCAGCCAGAAGTGAGCTACATCGCTAAACAAAATTCGCTTATGAAAATTGGGATCAACGGCAATCTTGTTTTGAGCCCATTCACCGAATCTACGCCTTGCTAGGTGATCCTGTGGCTTCAATTCTTGCACGCATGTTGAAATGCCAAACCAAACTAAACATAAATCACTTGACAGCTGATAAAATGGCCGCCAGTTAACGGCATACCTTATTTTATCGAGAGGGGGCTCTACTACTCAGTTGCCTCTTGAGATCAAAGAAGCAGCGGTTGGCAGGAGTTATTCTGCATTTTATCTCAGCACTGGTGTCGTTGCTGCTTGTCACTATGCAGCCAAGGTAGACGAAGTCCTTGACCACTTCAAAAATATAGCTGCCAAAGGTGACGTTCTGACCAAGACGTCGGTGTTGCGCGTCTTTCTTTGGTGACAGCATATATTCGGTCTTGTCACCATTTACACTTAGACCCACTTTAGCCGCTTCTGCTTCAATGCTTGCGAACGCCTCATTGACGTCTCGCTTTGTCCGTCCAATAACGTCAATGTCATCTGCGTTTATTGGCCGCAGAGTCCCGCACGATCTTTTCAAGAATAATGTTAAAGAACTCACATGACAGTACGTCACCCTGTCTAAAACCTTTTTTAACATCAAAGCGGTCGGTTAGTTCACCTCCGACCATAATGGAGCAGCGAGAGTTCTCCATAGTCATCCTGCACGTTCTGACGAGTGTGGCAGGAAAGTCAAAACATGACATGGCTCTGTACCTATAGCTCGTCTCGATAAACACTGTCATACGCGGCTTTAAGGTCGACAAAAAGATGGTGCGTGTCGACCTGGAATTCATGGGTCTTCTCCAAGATCTGCCGAAGTGTAAATATTTGGTCTATCGTGGATTTTCCTGGCCTGAAAATACATTGATAGGAACCTACTAGAACGTCCACCAGCGATTTCATGCGCTTACACAATACGGCAGAGAGGATCTAGTACGCAATGTTCAGGAGACTTTATCCCTCTGTAATTGGCGTAGTCATAGGGGTCTCCTTTCTTATGGACGGGACAAGCGATGCTGAGACTAGATTCATCGGCCATGCATTCTTCCGACCATATATTGCAGATAAGTTGGTGCATGTTTCTGACCAGCTCATCGCAAGCTGCTTTAAATAGTTCCATGGGAAGTCCGTCTGCTCCAGCAGCTTTATAAGACTTAAGTTTCGATATCGCTTTCTTAACATCGTCTAGGTCGGGTGGACGGGATTCTCTTTCATCTTCGTCCATTGTGAATGGTTCGTTTTGGCTGACGGCGGCATTTTGACTTTCATAGCCGTTATACAGTCTGCAGAAGTGTCCTTCCACAATCCCAGCATCGACTGTGACTCCACTATTAGTTGTCCGTGTTCATCCCTGCAGGCTTCTGCTCTGGCTTTATAGCCATGGCATGTTCGTTTTACTTTTTGGTAAAACTTTCTAACGTCGTTCCTGGAATAGCATCTCTCCGTCTCCTCGAGCTCGCGCTTTTCGTGCTCCTTTTTACTTCTCAGAAGCGCATGCTACTCTCTCCTTTTCTGTTCATAGAGCTCGCGGGTAGCTCACGTCCGTTGATGCAATGTAGCCATGTATGCATTCTGTTTCTCTACATGGGCCTTTCTGCATACGTCATCAAACCAAGGGTTCCCCGAAGGTGGTGGCTTGAAACCAGGTACATCTGAGGCGGCCTCTCTGCTGGCGTTCTGACAACGACTCCATTTCTGTTCTATGGTTTGTGCAGATTGCATCGGGACTTGAGAGACCTTGAGAGAGACTTGATCGGCGAAGGTCCTGGCGGTCTCCTGCGATTGCAACTTTCCGACGTTAAATGTTGGTGTTCTTACTCGACTCCGTTGAATCCGAGAAATTCGCATCCATGCCTTGGCTGCAACAAGGTAATGATCCGAGTCGATGTTGGCTCCTCGAAAGGTTCGGACATCTAAGATGCTGGAGGAGTGTCTGTCGTCGATCGCAATGTGATCAATTTGATTGATCGTCGATTGATCCAAAGACCGCCAGGTCCCCTTATGGATTTTGAAGTGTGGGAATCGTGTACTTGCTAATGCGAGATTATGTCCCGCCATAAAGTCCACTAGCCTTAGTCCGTTTTCTGACGTGCAGTTGTGTAGGCTGTGCTTTCATATGACTCGGTCAAAGATGGCTTCCTTTTCCAGCTTCGCATTGAAATCTCCTAGAACGATGTTGGTGTCATAGCTGGGACGTTGGGCATATGTTCTGCCTAGGAGATCATAGAAGTCGTCTTTATGTCGGTCATCTTGCTCCTCTGTGGGGGCGTGGGCACATATTAAGCTTATATTGCCGAGAATGGCCTTGATGCGGATAGTCATGAGGCGTTCTACTTGGAGCGCGGTAATGTCTGCATTATAGCAGTCCAAAGAGCAGACCAGTTGCTCGGTTGCACCTGGTCTGTTGAGGGACCTAACGTTCAAGGTGCAGATCCGGAATTCGTTTCCGTATTCCGTTCGTATCCGAAGGTGTTGGTTGTTTCTGAACAAATTTTTGTTTTACGTGATAGGGATGTTACCCCTAAGCACAAGCCCCAACCTGGAGGGCCGAGAACGAAGAAACGGCGGAACACATACTGTGTGAGTGTGCTGTTCTCTGCAATCTTAGGAAGCGTATCCTTCTCAATGGGTCGGGTCGCTGCACACATTGGTTCACTACCTGGCGCATGCTAGTATAGCTATCCAGGGGAGGCCGCGCGGAGGCTGTGTGTCAACTTGGATTGAGCGTTCTTTGAAATTTGGATTTGAATTTTACTTTTCCACTTTGTTAAAAAATGTCGCAGCGCCTGATTTAGCCCTGATATGTGACTGAAATTCACAACAATGAAAGGAAATACAACCCAGCCGAGTATCACTATTGTGTCTCGGTCCCTTTCGAACTTGTAAATATTTTGTAAAGACATCAATTAAAGCCCTAAAGGTATTCGTCTCTACCTGCATAAAACCGCCGAGCGATGAGTTTGTGAAAAATCCTCGTCGACATTTTTACAATTAAGTCAACAATTGTTCTCAGCTAGACAGCAATCCATCCATAGGTACGCGCGAAATACCTGAAATACTTAAGAAACACTTTAAGTGTTCATCGCGTCTTACAGGAATTTTTCCGCCGATTTAAAGAAACAGAGGTGGATGAGCTAAAGAAAGGAAGAACGATATCCCTTCTTGCCTTTGGTTCGACCTTGAGTTTTATTCGAAGGGATGCATCTCACTCCTGGATGAGCTACACATACGCATAAATGCGACGTTAATTAGATTCACAAAAATGCGAGTTTTAACTTCGCTGAACACGTTCCTTTGATTGTTTAAAGATTCCTCATCGTCATCGGCATTGGCATCGTCATCGTCTTCGTCATCCTCCTTCGAAATACATACTCTTCGTCTTCCCCTTCTTCCACCTTTTTTTTTGTTTTTATCCTACTTCCTTATCCCGTTCATGTACTTGGATAAAAGCCCTTAGGGCGAGAAATAACACATTACACAGCGTAGCATACATTATAATCATTCATCTGTCTATTATCTCATTGCAGATACACTTCTAGGCGGTTCAGCAGTATCACCGCCGTTACCATCAGCACCACCCGTATGGGTGCGAGTATAACGCCACCAACTCCTCGACGTGTATCAAGAAGACGAAAAATCACGGCAATTGTTACGACAAGGACACTCAACTGAGGTGCGAGTGTGAAATTCGGAAGCGCAGCAGAACACAACGAACGAGATAAACGGAATAAAACGATTTCATTTGAATGTTTAACGACACCGGAGGCGTGGGAGTACGTCACAGTATCGTGGAACGACGGCTCAGTCGAAGTAGACGACGAAGCACAACGACGGCGCTTATCACTCCCACAATGGCGTCAAATAACGCTAGCAATCAGGACCACTATAGTCTACGATGGAATAACCATCAAAATCACATCCTAAGAGCCTTTGATGCACTGCTCCAGACCAAGACGCTAGTTGATGTCACTTTGGTATGCGCAGAAACCAGCATAAGAGCTCACAAGATGGTCTTATCGGCGTGTTCGCCATTTTTTCAGCGAGTTTTCGCCGAAACACCCTGCAAGCATCCGGTCATTGTGTTGAAGGATTTTCGCGGATGGGTCGTCCAAGCGATAGTAGATTTTATGTATCGCGGAGAGATCAGCGTACCGCAAGAGCGGCTACAGACCCTCATCCAAGCCGGAGAGTCGCTGCAGGTTCGAGGTCTAGTGGAGAGTTCTGTACCGGAAACAACGCCGACACCAGCTGCATCACCCGACGACTTCGGTATGATCGACACATCCCTAATGTCATCCGAGCTGGAACGGTGTTCAAGCTTCGACGATGAATCACCATCGATGGTGACATCTGGATCGAAAATTATCCTGCCATCCCGCCTGTTCGCGTCGTCGCACAGCGAATCTGCTGCTCTAAACACATCGGCGGGATCACAACCCGATCTCTGTACGTCACCTATTCCGCGTAGGAAGCAAGCAAGACCGCGTCGACGTTCCGGTGAATGTGCCCCACAGGAACTGAGTAAACCGTCGACGCCAGTGCCTGTGGATGAACAATCAGCGACAGTGATAAAAAACGAACATGAACCGATGGAAAACGATGATTTGAAGGACGACGAAGAAACACCACAACCAGCTCAACGACCCGAGTCCAGCCTGAACGGTGATGTTGAATGCGAGGACGAAATGCAAGAGCAAACTCAAGAAGACAAGGATGAGGAGTGCAGCAAGAGAGACGCAGAAAGTCCAATCGAGGGCCCGGAAGACCTGTGCACGAAAAAGGACACGAGTAGTTGCAACGACTCTCAAATCCTTGACGATAGCAACAACATCAACAACAACAATAACAACACGAATAAGCTCAATAACAACCGGATAGTGCTCTCCCTGAAAGACATCCGCCAGTTGAACAAACCCCCATCGATCGGGCGTCCCGGCCCGCCATTTCCTCCGAACTTGCGCGACCTAGATGCTCAGATGCATGCGGCAGCTGCAGATTTTCACATGGAGCAGATGGACCTATCACTGGCGGCAGCAGCAGCGGCGGCTGCAGCACAACACCACCAGAACCGACAGGAACAACAGCACCTGCATCACCATCATCAGCAACAGCAGTCGCAGCAGCAGACACAGCAACAGCATCAAGTGCAACAGCAACATCAGTCCTATGCGAACAATTTACTCGGCCAGATGGGAATGCCAGGCCTACATCCGCCGGGACAATTCGGCCATGAACGGATAGAGGATAGTATAAATCGGATGAACAAGGAGTTTAAGGATTTTACGCCGAGTTCACCGATGAGCCTGCCGTCACATTTTAATCCGCCTGATGGACCGCCGCATCCACCATCGCCGCTGCCCTTTCCCGGTATGTCATCGGCGTTGACGCTAACGCCTCCGCACAGTAAGTAAATTTCAATATTCTTTCGTTCGTTAAAGCTTAGGTCCTTTGCTGCACCGCAAATCGATTGGAAATCAAACTTTTCCCACTGAGTGACACAATGACTGGTCCACGCTCCTAAAACGCCCGTGTATGTGTGTGAAAATCCTCCAAAGTGGTGTCACTAATTACCTATAATTCGATTTCCCTTTATACCATACGCTCTGCAGCCACCAGCGAGTGGAAATCGAATCACAAAAAGGACGAAAGCGAAAAACAAGAAAAAAGTTTAGCGAAAGGATGAAAAAATCATATTTTCATAACGTTGCATGTGTGCCACCCTCGCAGCAATCCCTGGGCTTGATCCTTGACTCTAACAAGTTCTGTGTTTTTGCATTTGCAGTGTGTACGCGAAAGGACTTATTAAATTCGTTTGAGCGAGTCGACTTGACAAACGTATGAGGTCACATGCCAATCGTGAAGATAATTTCCTTCATGTACGCGAGTCCTTGCTTTACTTTTTCCTTCCTGCGCCCCCCCCTTTCCCTCTCTGCCTTTGTGGTCCTTGTAAAGTCATAAATGTGCGCGCTGCTGCATACGATTATTATGATGATGTGACATGACGCCAAGGAAGAGAAACAGGATTCGAGCGAAAAACCCACTGTTGCATCCCCCAGTTACAGAGACGTCGTCGTTGAGTGCAAACAAACCTCAATAGTGACATTTGCTTTTTCTGCTTCCTTAGCTGTGACTGATGTGTGTTTGGCTGTATGTTCCTTATGCAAGGATATGGTACTCTTTTACTGGAGTCTCATTTTTTTTTCTCTCATTTGAAGGATCAGAAGCAAACGAAACAATGGAATTATCGAAGAGCGAAAGAAAAACATTATTGGAGCCTCAAACTCAACCAGGACCTCATACCTCGCCACATACTCCCTCGTCCTTGTCGTCGAGCAAACGACTTCCGTGTGTCTTCCGTTCGCGAATTGGCGCCCATCATCACCCGATCGCAAAACGCTCGACGGCACCGTTCGCCCGTTCATCCTCGACTTTGTCGCATTTTAACGAAGTTTATTCATCCCCCTGGCATTTCGTCCTTGCTCTTCCACACAGGATACACTAGCGAGCGTGTGTGCATACGGCAAATAAAGAAATCACAGGTTATGTTTGCGAATGTGCGGTTCTCCTGCTTCTTCGGATTCCATTTTTCCGTCTTCGGTTCGGTTCGGTATCAGTCGTCTTCACTTGAACATCAGGATGGGAGTGGAAGGACATGGGTTAACGGTTTACGGTTTACGTATTTATTTTAGTTTAGTTTTTTCTCTCGGTAGACTTCCGTGATTTCTTACTTTTCACCGAGTCGTCATAAATTGCAGTTTATTGAAAGAAGGATGCACAGGTGGCATGGGTGGCATGGGTGGGTGCTTCCACCCGCCAACATACGCGATCACGTATAGTAGGTGTACAGTATGCCGCCTGTCACCCATCCGCTAAGGACGGGAAGACGAAATAAAACTTCTTTCGCTAATGACTCCAATGTCGAGTCTCAGGGACTATGGATACCAACAAGTTAAAAATGCACTGTTTTTCGTTTTCCTTCCTTTTCTTATCGCGTATATGGGATCCGAGGAGCTTCGAGCTCGCCTGAAGGAGCATTTTATCCTCGTTGCTTTGTTGGCATATTATTCTGGGAGTTTCTGGGAGATCCTAATGAGAGTTGTTGCCTGTATTTTTGCTCGTATGCTAGTTAGACTCGGAAGAAAAATAGGTTTTCGTTCCTCGTTTTTTGTTTTTGTTTTATTTGACAGATTTATTTCGAAGGACTTATGGAGGTGGTGTGGTGTAGATATTTTAGAGATTTCGTCAGCAATCGTCGTGGGCGGTGGACATTTATCATCACACAACACCTGCTTGGTGTTATTAATTGTTTTTTCTTGCTACAGTCGTTCGAGATTAATGATAGGCGCAGTGGTAGAGGAAAAATGTGATTGTTTAGGACAGAGTTTCAAGGAAACTGACTTTCACTTATTTTGCTTAGGGGCAAGCGATACGTAGGATACCACCACCCTACAGTGTAGCCTCTGGTTAGGACTTTGTGGTCATTCTTATTCAAATATCTTATGCGGTTCCGTGGTTCCGTGCATAAGTCTTATAATCAATAAATTATCTTTGTAGCGACGGTTGGTTTAGAGTCTATGGACACATCTTTATTGCTATGCCCGAAAAGTCCTGACTGTAGTTTTGTTTTACAGAAGTCGATCCGATGGCCGACATTTTTGATTACAGCTTTTAGGAACGTTTCTATGAACGGTGCTGTAAGTGTCAATTGATGAATGATACTTACTAAGGTGGCGCTATAGGGGAACCTGGGCCTCAACCAACAAGCCTTTCCACCTAGCATGGGATACCGTCATTGGTTTAATTTTCTCCTCCACTCTCGGTCAACACAAACGGGACCGAAGATTGTACGCAGAATTTCCCTCTCGAAAAGACCAAGGGCATGTTCATCCACTTTTGACAAGGTCCAAGCCTCTACGCCATAGAGCAAGACCGGGTTGATTAAGGTTTTATAGAGGGTCACCTTAGTTTTCCGAGAGAGGACTCTACTATGTACTCAATTGCCTCAGTCCATCCTAAACTGGCATCGACAGATCTGTTTTGGCATCAAAGTAAGAGAAAGAATTACTAAAACATACAGACAACCGAGAGCGATAGACTGGGACACCTATAGCCTAGATCTCGGACAGTCGATCGGAAACTGTCCTAATATCATCATACATAGACAGCCTTGAACTTGGCTGTGACAGCCTTAATGCTACTATCCTACCTGCCTTTCATAACGCTTGCCCAGAGAAAGTCAAGTCAGGCAATCGCACCACTCCGTGGTGGAACAGTAAACTGGCCAAGCTAAGAGCACTGACCAGGAAAGTGTTCAACAAAGCTAAACGGACTGGTAACTGGACACAGTTACCAACAACGCCTTACTCACCAACAACAACCAAGAGTTTGGAAGAGCCAAAAGAGACCAATGGTGAAAGTTCTGTAACAAACTATCAGACATACAGAGCAGCGCTCGTATCCACAGAGTCCTCGCCAAAGAGCACACTAACCAAATTGGACTGTTGAACGGAGCAGATGGCACCTACGCGAGAAACAGTCCAGAAGCATTAAAAATGTTAACCAACGTGAAAATTCAGTCGAGTTGCTCTATAATCCTATCTTGGACAACCATCCCTGGAGAGTAGTGAACGAACATCTATGACCCCAACCATCTGCACTCCGTCCAGGTTGTGTCTCTTGAATCTGTTCAAAAATTCGGGGCGGCTTTCAGCTCTCTCTTCAATGCGGATTGTATGTGCTCTATCGACTCAGAAGTCGCATCGTGGCAAATTAGGTGAATATGGGGGTTGTGGAAGGATACATATATGTATGTATGTAGGTCGGGTTGTTAGTGAAATAGTCTCGAAGAATCAATGCAGTGTGAGTTGGTGCCTTATCGTGATGCAAAAAACCACAATATTGACCTCCGACCTTTTTACACTCCAATAATACTCCTTGTTGCCACTTTGACCCGGCGGAAGGAACACAAACTGCACAACACCACGATAACCAAAGAAAAGAGTCAACATGGTCCTGATTTTTGAACGACTTTGACACAGTATTTCTTGGTCTTCCCTTGCCTTAGCACCATATCCACTTGAGCATAAATCCAAATCCCTTACTCACATTACTTCGATGGCGCTACAGTTCGGGTGAACCGAGTCCTCAACCAACAAGCCTCTCCAGCCGACACGATCTTTGGCCAGGTGCTTCCAATGCCGCACGCCCAGTTGGTTGAGGTTCCTTTCCAATTGTGCGCGCCACCTTAGATGCGGTCCTCCTCTGCTGCGTCGTCCCTCGGGGTTGGAGTCAAAGACTCATCGGGCCGGAGCGGTGATGTCCATTCGCTCTACATGGCCCAGCCATCTTAGACGTTCTATCCGTAGACGTCTAACTAGGCCGATGTCGTTGCACAGTCCGTAGAGTTCTTGATTGAATCTTCTCCTCCACTCTCCGTTTGCACAAACGGGACCAAAGATTGCACGCAGAATTTGCCTCTCGAAATGACCAAGAGCCTCTTCATCAGCTTTTGATAACGTCCAAGCCTCAGCACCGTAGAGGAGCACCGGGATGATTAAGATTTTGTAGAGGGATACCTTAGTTTTTCGAGAGAGGGCGCCATTAACTCTTGAGCCCAATGAAGCAGCGGTTGGCAACACTCTTGCGCGTCTCTCCTGTTTCAATGCTCGCGAACGCCTCATTGACGTCTCGCTCTGCCCGTCCAATAAAGTCAATGTCATCTGCTTAGGCAAGTAATTGTGCAGACTTGAAGTAGATTATGCCTCTTGTATTGGCCGCAGAGTCCCGCACGATATTTTCAAGAATGATGTTAAAGAAATCAGATGACAGTGCGCCACCCTGTCTAAAACCTCTTTTAACATCGAAGGGGTCGGTTAGTTCACCTCCGACCTTAATGTATCAGCGAGAATTCTCCGTAGTCATCCTGACAGTCTGACGAGTTTGGCAGGAATGTTAAAACATGACATGGCTCTGTATAGCTCGTCTCTATAAACACTGTCTTATGCGGATTTGAAGTCGACGAAAATATGGTGCCTGTCGACCAGGAATTCATGGGTCTTTTCCAAGATCTGCCGTAGTGTAAATATTTGGTCTATCGTGGATTTTCCTGGCCTGAAACCACACTGATAGGAACCTATCAGATTGCCTACGAACGGTTTCAGGCCCTTACACAATACGGCAGAGAGGATCTTGTACGCGATGTTCAGGATGCTTATCCCTCTGTAATTAGCGCAGTGATAGGTATCTCCTTTCTTACGGACCGAGCGAACGATGCTGAGATTAGATTCATCGGGCATGCATTCTTCCGACCATATTCTGTGGATGAGTTGGTGCATGTTCCTGACCAGCTTTAAACAGTTCAGCCGAAAGTCCGTCTGCTCCAGCAGCTTTATAAGACTTAAGTTTCGATGTCCTTACATCGTTTAGGTCGGGTGGACGGGATTCTCTTTCGTTTTCGTCCATTGTGAATGGTTCGTTCTGCCTGACGGCGCCATTTGGACTCATCGCTGTCATACAGTCTGCAGAAGTGGTCCTTCCACAATCTCAGCATCGACTGTGACTCCACTACTAGTTGTCCGTACCCATCCCTGCAGTCTTCTGCCCTGGCTTCATAAGCCTTGACATTTTGGTTTTACTTTTTGGTAAAATTTTCGAACGTCGTTCCGGCAGTAACATCTCTCAATCTCCTCGATCTCGCGCTTCGCGTGCTCCTTTTTTTTCTTCTCAGAAGCGCATGCTCCTCCCTGCTTTTCTGTTCATAGAGCTCGCGGGCAGCTCTCGTCCGTTTATGCAGTGTAGCCATATATGCATGTTTCTCTACATGGGCCTGTCTGCACTCGTCATCTCGAAGGTGGTGGCTTGAAACCGATTACGTCTGAGGCGGCCTCTATTATGGCGTTCTGACAACGACTCCATTGCTGTTCTATGGTTTGTGCAGATTGCATCGGGACTTGAGAGAGCCTGAGGGAGACTTGATCGGCGAAGGTCCTGGCGGTCTCTTGCGATTGCAGCTTTCTTACTCGACTCCGTTGATTTCGAGAAATTCGCATCCGTACCTTGGCTGCAACAAAGTAATAATCCGAGTCGATGTTGGCTCCTTCAAAGGTTCGGACATCTGTGATGCTGGAGGAGTATCTGCCGTCAGTCGCAATTGACCGGTGGTCCGGTGTTGAGGTGTGGGAATCGTGTACTTGCTACTACGAGATTATGTCCCGCCATATAATCTATTAGTCTTAGTCCGTTTTCTGACGTGGTGTTGTGTAGGCTATGCTTTCCTATGACTCGTTCAAAGATAGTTTCCTTACCCAGTTTCGCATCGAAACCTCCTAGAACGAGTCTCACCTTCCGTAGTAATGCATTTCATCTTGTCCTGATATCCAGAAAACATTGGTTCACACACTTCACTATGACGAAAAACACGCCTTTAGCAGCTTATAAAACGAAGCGTATCTCAAACCTTAATGAATATTTTGATATGGAACTTGGCACGGATGTCAAAGACAGTTCGACCAACTTGAAAATAAAACCATTTCCCCAAATCCAATTGCGCGCGCAGTTTAAATTCAAATTCAAACGTTTCGGCCACAGCAGTATTCGACCCTTATATTTGAAATTTCAAAAATAATTCGATCGTTTTTGTCAACATTTTAATTTCAGTTTCTTTCTTTTCAGTGTTTGGGTTGGACTCCCCACTCGGGCTCTTCCCGCCCGGCATCGATCCCGGTAAACTCTATAACCCGCTCATGGAAATGTCCGATCCGCGTGGACTAGGCGGTGATCCGCCGCCCTTTCTCAAAAAGAAAAGTAAGTACAACCAAACATCTGTGGTGTAAAACCTTTACCACCACCTCATAGTAGTCATAAGCAAACAACATCTAAGAACATCAAGCATTCTTCGGAGTAAGCCAATTGAACGAATTCGATTTGAGTCTTACTTCACTCAACTGTCTAATTAACCCTTCGATCTCTGATCGCCGTCATAGTCACGCTGCCATATGGCACGTAGCAGTTGTAAGTAGATCCGTCTACTAAGCATTTTTAATGTATCCGTACGATTGCCACTGCCACTGGATTTTTTTTGTCTAGTTTTTGTTATTTGCCTTTAGTGGCTCCTTTTCGAAAAAGCATTTTCACACCTGAAAGCACTGTATAGAGTCAGTCTGATACGACGATCGTCTTACGTTCCACCTGTGCAACGAACGATCAGTAGTACCTAGTGGTGGTAGTAGTGAGTCGGAGTAAAGAGGCTTAAGACAAAGTGAAGTGAGTGCACTTAATCGATTTGGAATTTCCCTTCCCAAGCATGTTGACCACGCTTGATTGAATGGGATCAGAACAACGATCGCGCGGTTGATCGTTCAACGAATGATGCCTGTAATAAGAGGAGAGGGAAGGAGGTGAAACAGAAACATTTCGTGGTTTTCCTGTGATCATGAACATGTTCACCTATGCATATCGCACCTGGTTACGATTGGGCTTTGTTTTAAACGAGAAACGAAGGCTCTTCGACGATCGGGGGGACTTGATTGCATCGGTTGAGACCGAAAGGCAATGCGAGAATGGGACATGAACATGGAGGGTAATGAGATGAAAAATTGATTTATGTTTTTTGTTACCTATGTACGTATGGGACGTCCGGAGTACTTTTAGGAGTAAAGTGCTAAACCGCAGTTGATTGACAAGATCATCTTGGATCTTAATTAGATCGGCATTTAGGAATCCGACGTGAAATGAACGATCGAATGTTTACTGACACGATCAGAAAGGATTAAAAGCAAACACCATCTCACGGTGAAAGACAAATGATCTCACTTAACACGATCACTTATAGCAAGCAACCGGCGATGACTAATGTCCATTCATATCCGTTACAAATCCCAAGTCGACTGTCTGTTCGCCGCAATCTTTCTGCAATCAATTGAGTTAGTAACTCCATCAGGTAGCCTCTGACCTCATCCCGCCAGCAGTTAGTTTGCTTGCTTGCTCCTAAACATCACAAAGAACATTTAAAGAATCAGTTCGTGCATACGAGCATTCTCTATGATCACACGAGAGAGAGAGAGAGAGAGAGAGTAAATAGACAAAACAAATCACCGGGCATATACCCCCCAACGAAGATGAAGAACAATTCCAAGTCGTGATCACATGACATACATTCGTTGTTGTTGTTTTGTTTCGCTTCATCATCTCCTAAAAACTGGGGGGCTCCAGGAAGGAATCGCCAGAAGCAGCAGGAGCGCATTTTCACTCGGAAAACAGGCAAAAAACCGCCACAAGAGCGGGAGGAAGGAAAACCAAGTCACACACAGTATAGGAGTAGTGAGTCGAAAAGTAACATAAATACCAGCGTATCGAAAGGCGTCCAACGACTACGGATAAAATCAATAAATCGTGGGTGTGATCGCTTCTCACTCACTCGTGCCATGTTTAGGACCAGGTGGCTGGCTTACTCACTTACTCCCCCACTTGCTGGATACTGTATCTACCATATCGCGAAATTCATTTTCAATTTGTCCATTCGGTGCGCATCACTGATCATATTACACATTAGTAGTGAAACGGTCATAAAACAAATGCACTCTGTATCGGTATCGGTATCTTGTAGGAGGATTCGTCGTATGAGTAAACATTCCATAACGAGTACCATCTCCAACCTGCTGCGATACTATGTAGATACATAGATACGAGAACAATAATGCTGCACCTCTGCATGAAGGGGGGGAATTGAAGAGTTGATGAAATTTTGGAATCAAAATCGGTGGAATCGTCGTCGTATCAGTATCACTGGAATCATCGGGATCACGGTGAACGCTTTTCGCTTTCCGTTGTTCGTCGCTCACATGCAAATTGAATGGTGGCCAGGAATCGATGAACTACAACGACAGGATCCGATCTTTCTCTCCTCTCATGTAACTTCACATACTACTTACCTACCTCTCAGATAAAATAATAGAAAACAAAACAATATACCATGAGGAGGGTGTGTGTGGCTTCGAGCACGTCGCGTCGTCTACGTCTCGATTCCGATGACGACTAGTGGTGGGCTTGTATGGTGCCATTGCGCGGTCCCGAAACGTGAACAATTCGACAAGATTGAACCATTATCTGATTGTGACTGATAACCTTTTTTTCTAGGTGGAGTACGAAGAACGACTATGACTCGGGTACAGAGTGCACTTTTATATTCGGTGGTTACATGGTACTCTATATGGATTGGAGTTTGGCAAGTCATGATTTAGATTACCCCCTTCGAGCAGTTCCGAGGGGTTAAGATGTGTAGATACAATGCATAAAACTGGCGACAATCTATAGTGATGTATGTATGTACATAGTATGGAGGAAGAAAGCACGATAGAGAAATTAGGGAGATGTGTGTTGAATTGAGTAATGGATTGCGATCAAACTTGGGCGCATGTGGGAAGGTTTTAAATTATCCACTCACTTGTGCACCGCAATCGCTCCTTCGGGGGTCTTTGTGACGGAGATAGTCATGTGGATAGTGTGCAAGTTGAATTTGCATAGATCCTTATCGGTGGAATTGCTCCATTTCATTTGGTATTTGCGGGAATACTCTACTCGAGGGCTTGTTATTAGGCTATAGTGCGTTTGAAAAAAGTTTGCAAGGACACTTGTAAAGGGGGGTAGAGGGGGGGATATTGGTTGTGTGCTACTTACTTACTTAGGTGGCGCTACAGTCAGGTGTTAACCTGAGCATAAACCAACAAACTTCTCTAGCTGGCACGGTCTTTTGCCAACTGTTTCCAGCGGCGCATTCCCAATTGGTTAAGGTCCCCTTCCACCTGTGTGCGCCACCTTAGTTTCGGTCGTCCTCTGCTGCGTCGTCCCTCGGGGTTGGATCCGAAGACTCTTCGGGCCGGAGCTGTATTTTATATTCGCTCTACATGGCCTAGCCATCTTAGACATTGGATCCGCAGACGTCGTACCAGGCCGATGTCGCTGTACAGCCCGTATAGTTCGTCGTTGTATATCCTCCGCCACTCCCCGTTTATTCAAACGGGACCACAGATTGAACGCAGAATTTTCCTCTCGAAACGACCAATGGCCTCTTCATCCACTTTCGTGTTAAAGCCAGGCCTCTGCGCTATAGAGGAAGACCGGGATGATTAAGGTCTTGTACAGCCTAACTTTGGTCTATCGAGAGAGGGCTCTACTTCTCAATTGCCTCTTGAGCCCAAAGAAACAGCGGTTGGCAAGAGTGATTCTGCGTTTTATCTCAGCGCTGGTGTTGTTTTCGCCGCTCATTAGTGAGCCAAAGTAGACGAATTTCTTGACCCCTTCAATGTTATATCCGCCCATGGTGACATTCTGGCCAATACGTTGGTGTTGCCCGCCTCTTTTAGATGAAAGAAGATATTTGGTTTTACCCTCATTAACCTTGAGACCCACCTTAGCCGCTTCTACCTCAATGCTTACAAAGGCCTCGTTGACGTCTCGCTGTGTCCGTCCAATCACGTCAATATCGTCGGCGTACGCAAGCAATTGCGTAGACTTGAAATAAATCGTACCTCTTGTGTTGGCCAGTGACAGTTGCATGACCACGCGTCACCCTGCCTAAATCCTTTTTTAACACCAAAGGTCTCAGTTTGCTCATTACCGACTTTAATGGAGCAGCGAGAGTTCTCCATTGTCATTCTGCACAATCTGACGAGTTTCGCAGGGATGTCAAAACCAGACATGGCGCTGTATGGCTCGTCTCTATACACACTGTCATACGCGGCCTTGAAGTCGACGAAAAGGTGGTGAGTGTCGATTTGGTATTCTTGGGTCTTCTCCAAGATCTACCGCAGTGTGAATATCTGGTCTATTGTGGATAGGTTCTGTGGTAAGAACCTATCAGATTAACCACCAAGGGTTTCAGGCGTCCACACAGTATGGCAGAGAAGATCTTGTATGTGATGTTAAGGAGACTTTTTCTCCTGTATTTGGCGCATTTATGGGGGTCTCCTTTCTTGTGGACTGGCAAACGAAGCTGAGATTCCATTCGTCGGGCATGCTTTCTTCCGACCATAGATTACAGACGAGCTGGTGCGTGCACTCTACCAGATCATCTCCAGACGCTTTAAGTAGCTCAGCAGACAGCCCGTATGCGCCTGCGGCTTTATTGTCCTTGAGGTTTGAAATTACTAGCTTTATTTCATCTAGGTCGGGTAGACGAAATTCTCTTCCATCTTCGTCCATTGCGAATGGATCATTCTGCCTGACAGCGGTATTAGATCTTCCATCGCCGTTAAGCAGTTTACAGAAGTGTTCCTTTCATATTCTCAGCATCGACTGTGACTGTACTACTAGCTGTCCGTCTTCATCCCTACAGGCTTCTGCTCTGGCTTTATAGGCCTGGCATGTTCGTTTTCCTTTTTCGTAAAACTTGCAAGCATCTCCTCGAACTCACGCTTTTCATGCTTTCTGTTTTTCTTCCTTAAAAGCGTGTGTTCCTCACTCCGTTTCTGCTCGTAATGTTCACGAGTGGCTCTCGTCCCTCTATGTAGTAGGGCTTTGTATGCGTTTTACTTTGCTACATGGGCCTGCCAGCATTGTTCATAAAACCAGGGGTTTCTAGCTGACGGTGGCTTGAAACCCAATACATCAGGGGCAGCGTCTCTGATAGCACGCTGGCAATGCTCCCACTGTTGTTCTGTGGGTTGTTCCGGTGTCATTGGAGTTTGCGAGAGGTTGAGGGAAACTCGATCGGCAAAGGTCCTAACGGTCTCCTGCGATTGTAGCTTACCGTCGTCAAACTTTCGTTGTCCAAGTCGACTCCGTGGCATCCTTTATCTTCATTCGTACCTTCGCTACAACAAGGTAGTGATTCGAGTCGATGTTGGCTCCTCGAAAGTTTCGTACATCTAGGATGCTGGAGGAGTGTCTGGCGTCGATCGTAACGTGATCAATCTGATTGGTGGTAGACTGATCAGGTGATCGCCAGGTTCCTTTGTGAGATGCGGGAATCGCGTGCTAGCCAGAAGGAGATTGCGCGCCGACAGTAGGTCGAGCAGCCGAGGTCCGTTTTCGGACGTGGTGTCGTGTAGGCTATATTTTCCCGTGATCAACTCAAATATGTCCTCTTTGCCCAGTTTTGCATTAAGATCTCCTAGAACTATTTTTGTGTCATAGCTGGCACATTGGGCATAGGTTCTGTCTAGGAGATCGTAGAATTCTTCTTTGAGTCGATCGTCCTTTTCTTCGGTTGGGGCGTGAGCGCATATCAAGCTAATGTTTCCAAATTTAGCTTTGATCGAATAACGAATCGAATATGCGCTGTTTGTTCTCCTTGTGGCAGTTCCCGTAGTAGTTGTCGCAGTTTTTCATCTGTCTTTTGACTGGTCCATCCCATCGCACTTCTTGGAGTGCGGTTATGTCTGCTTTATAGTATCTGCGGGTTAGCTCCAATTGATCGCCTGCACCCGGTCTGTTAAGGGATCTCACTATCCAGGTGCAGACTCTGGGGTCTGCTGCAAGGGTCGTCAGTTTTGTATCCGTCAGTATCCGAGGATTGTGGTTGTTTCGGAATAAGTGGGTTTTTACGTGATAGAGATGTTACCCCTAAGCACAACCCCCAACCTGGAGGGCCAGGTTCCTCTTTCCCAGGAACAGGGGGTTGGGTTGCTGCACACATTGGTTCACTACCTGACAGGTGGCAGAGCAGATATCCAGGGGAGGCCGCGCCGAGGCTGTATGTCAACTTGGCTTAAACAGGGACAGAGATCGAAGCTGGCGTTTGCCACGTTAAACGCGATCAATTTCTTTGCTCTGTTTGCTCGCTCCCTCCCCCCATTGGTTGGTTGTCTATAGCCACCTACAATTCTGATGGATTTGTCATAATTACATGAAAACCACTACTTTGTGGTAAATCAAATAACAAAAGTACCACAAGGCTGAGTATTAGGTCCCATTTTCTTTTGATTATTCTATTCTATTGAGTATGGCGACTTTTATTGACTTTGTTCCGTTTTTTTTTTTCTTTTAGTGTCCCGCCCGAAAGGTCAGCACTCAGCACCACGAGGCGGTCCACCTCGATCTTGGACAAACGCTGAGCTTACCGAGGCCCTTCAGCATGTGTGGAACAAAAAGATGACTACCAGCCAAGCATCACGAATATTCGGCATACCCTACAACTCACTACTAATGTACGTCCGCGGAAAATATGGCAAAAGCCTCAAACTCGAGCAACTACGAAAAGACTGCATAAGCGGTCCGCCAGTCGAACTCATAACCATGGGCCTGAGCCAACAAAACAACTCGGGCGGACTAGGAAACAACGGAAATAGTGGCTCCAATAGCGGCAACAATAATAATAAAAACCTCGATTCAAACCGAAGCAAAGACTCACGCGACATGGATTGTGGCGGAGGCAATGGTCCGCCTGGTGGCCCTCTGGGTCCGCGTAGTTCTAGCTCCGAACCCGATCTTCTATCGGGTCCCAACTCAATATTCAATCCATTCCAGCCAGGCTTCTATCCCGACTTTCCGGGTGGTTTTCCCGGTCTACCACTTGGCATGCTTAATCTACTCCCGCCCGAACGACATCAACAATCTGCGGCAGCTGCAGCCGCGGCCGCGGCCATGCATCTGGCAATCGATGAAGACTGCAAATCCGATCGATCTAAGCAATCGATGGACGAGGATTTCCCCCAACCATTGGCCCTCAATCGTGATGAACGTCGCGAATTAACCCAACAAAATGGGCAGGATTGAAATTTCTGGCAAGATTGGGCCGCGAACCCGATCTTCTTCCCTCCTGCCGAATCGCCAGCGACAAATACTTTTCGACAATTCAATCAAAACCTGATCAACGAGCGACGGAGATTGAAACGTTTCCGTCGGAAGCGGCAAATCGAAGCGGCCACTGCACCAGTTCCGCCTGCCGTTATGGGAACGTAAACGATTAATACAATACTTATAGATGTATCTTTTATCTGTGAACGAATATTTGCAATATTTTTTTTTGTTTTTTTCATCTACTATTATTCAGTTCTTAATATTATTATTATTTTTTGTATTCAGATTTTTTTATATATGTACAAGGACATGTGTTATATGATTTGGTGCTTTTAGTTCCTATAAAAGGTTATGTGTTTTGTTTTATGGTAACTTTTTAATTTTATTTTAATCTTCCACGTACACGGCTTGTACACTTATTTCCATCTGTACTTAGTACTAAAAACAAAACAAACACTTTGTATACCTTATTCCATTGTAAATAAAAATGAAAACATTTGCACTTGCTATAAAAATGAGAGAAAATATAAAAACAGAAAGGTATTGAATGTCCTGTAAATAGAGTAAAAGAAAAAAAATAATAAAAAGAAAAATAAAAGTGAAATTTGTAATTAATGCGTAGACGTTTCGTGTAAATTAAAAATTTATATATACATAGCTGTAGATTAAATAGAAATTAATTAAAATTAGTGTAATTATAGTACATGTACCTAAAGTGTTATTTTAATTACTCACTCACTTTTGTCTTCGTTTTTGGGTTCATCTCTCTTCTTTGGATACATTGGGTGTAGATTTTTGTTTTTAATTTTATTCTGTTACATAAAATCTGGGCAATTTGCAAGAAATTATTTTAAAGGACCTTTGGGAGGGAAACGTTAGAAGCTTAGCACTAAGTTACTATTTCTTCTAGTTACTTACTGAAAAAATCGTTGATCCTATCTCGCCATTTTGCTTATTTAGACTAGCAATTTATAAAAAGCCTCCTAATTGGTACTTTAATAAAAAAATAAAATTTTGCTTGGGTATATAGATACAGAGAAAACCAACTGAGCCAGCTGCGAAAGTGTGCACCATTTGGTTTGGAATGTTATCAAAAAAAAAAAAAGATTCCACACTAGACCAGTCTAACAAAAAGATTTTTGTTTTGCGACAGTGTCAGGTTAACTTACATATTTTGTCACTCATAATTCCTAGAAAAAATGTGGCTATAAATGGGGAAAACCGCCCGATTTTTAAAATCCATTTTGAATTTTTGATCATAGCAAAAGCTGATCTAAAAAGTCAAATTCCAGTCTTTCCTGTTTTATTTAAAGTGATCGACACCCCTGAGCATAGTTTCTTGAACGTTTGAACCAAGTGTCGAATTAGAGTATCTGGTAATAACACACATGTAGATAAACGTGGTTTAAATGCGTGGTAATAACAATTTGTGAAGTTTAGAAATCATACTTCCGTACAAATTCCGGTAACTTCAGGTGTCCCTCAAGGTAGCCACATCGGTCCCCTCTTATTTATTCTATTTTTTAACGATGTTGTGAAATTTTGGCCGACGACTTTAATATTTACTAGGCATATAATGATCCCATCAGCTTTTATCGCTTAAATGCTCACCTTCAAAAATTTGCTTTGTGGTGTTATAAAAATTGCCTGTCCCTTAAATGCTCGATCATTAGTTTTTCTCGCAGTTCCTCTCCGCATTTTTATTCTTACTCCCTTAATGGTAGTACAATTCTGCGTACTTCCTTTGTTAACGACTTGGGCATTATGTTGGAGAGTAAACTATCCTTTAATTCTCATATTGAGTTCATCACTAATAAGGCGAACAGGTCATTGGGAATGTTAAAACGTTACGCTACAAGTTCTACCGATCCATACGTTTTAAAAACGTATTCTGCTAGAATATGCATCCGTCGTTGGTGCCCCTACTACCACATTCATATTGCGAGAATTGAATCGATACAAAAACGCATTTTAAGGTTTATACCTGATCCACAATACTGCGTTGGTGCGAGGCACTTTACGTGTTACGAGAAATGCTTCGACGCATGCTTACTTCAATTTTATCAGCTGTTCCATGTCAAAACACTGACGTAAACGTACACAACACAAACCATAAAATACACAGATGCAGCATACACATCAATACACAGCAACAGTCGTTCAAACGCACAGAAATTTCCGACGTGTTTGACTTTTGTCTCCTTTGGTTACGTGAGCTTACGTTTTCTCTCCCTCTCATTTTCTCTTATTTCCTCTCATTTTTTAATGAACGTAAGCTCGCCAACGCAAACGCAGTATTTATGACTACCCCATTGAATTGCTTATGTTGGATGTCTCAGCTAGCACTAACGCAGTATTGTGGATCAGGCATTACTCTCAGGCGACTTCCCTGGTCTGATTTTAATGACTTGCGTCCCTTTCAAGATCGATTGAGTTTGATTAGACTTGATTTACTCAATACGAGGAGAAAGGTGACAAAATCATTTTTTACACAGAATCCTTATTGGTGAGATTGACTGTCCAAAGGAGTTACTTCTCTTGAATATTAACGTTCCATCCATCAACTTACGTATTTCTCGATTTTTCATTATAAAGCGTTTTAGAACTAACTAGGGCCGATCCTCTTCTTTAAATGGTTTACTGTTATTATACAATGAATGTGCGTCGTTAATAGACTTTAATATGTCAATACCCTCCATTAAAGCTTTTCTAATGAACTTCTTTCAATCATATCTAATTATTTAGCTCAAGGTCCCAATATTACATAATTTTTGGTTCATTGTTGTTAGGTCCCCTTAGCTCCTTTTTTTTTTTTTTTTTGTCGTTAATATATTTTTTTTTTAATATGTTAATATCGAAAGGTCGGAGAAGGTCTATGCAATTTAATGACAAAAAAAAAAAAAAAAAAAGCCGCGCAGAGTCTCGTCCCGACTCTGACGACCATATCCTAAATTAGGATTGAGAGCACGTTTCAAAAATTTTGAAGTTCCGTAGATCCGTTGGTCGATCACGAGAGTCTGCTAGCGTTTATATAAAATTTTCTCTTCGATTCGAACTCGTATGTCGTGTTGGTCGATCACGAGAGTCCACTAGCGTTTATACAAAATAAAATGTCTCTCTTCGATCCGAGCTCGTATGTCGTGTTGGTCGATTACGAGAGTCCACTTGATATATTTTTCTAACCAAAATTTTATTTTTGTATGCTGCATGTCGTGTCGCGAAAACATGTCGATCGCAAAATTTTTGAAACGTGCTCTCAATCCTAATTTAGGATAAAAAAAATAAATAAACTTTCCAATGCGCGCTGACTCAAAAACATTATGCAGGTTTAAGCGTCTATACATTTGCTTCGTCCATTCTTACCTCCCAAGGGCAATAGGCTGAAAAACAATTTTTTCAACTACAATTTCGCTTCTTCCTTTTCAAAACCAAATAAAAAACGACTATCGTGTTAATTTTTAATGTTTCGTAATTTTCTATGTGCAACAGATAAAAAGAAACAAAAATAGGAATCAGCACTCGCATTAACACGCAATGGATAATGTTTTTCTGCTTTTTTGGTTTGTTTTTAAAAATTAAATACATGCATGTGGTGTTGTATAGAAAACATCCGCATTTATAATACTTAAGAAAAAATTAAGATTTATTTACACTTTCCTTAAAAACTTGCAATACTTTTACCATGTGATAGAGATCTTTTGTTATTTTTATTATATTTAATTTGATTTTTTTAATGTTAAAAAAAAATAAATCGAAGCAACGAATTTTTTCACGGGATTCAAAAAAAAAGTTACACACAGAAATTGAATTTTAGCAATAGTAAAAACCAGGACCCCCTACAGACAAAGTTTTCCTATTAAAAATAAAACTAACGACAGAGCGAAATTATTAAAAATATATTTGAATAGTTCCTTTATTCAATTTATTTTTCACCACGGGTTTTTTCCAATTTCTTTAATTCCTTAAATAAATGTACAAAATATGAAATAAAACAAAAAAGAATGAATATCGTCGCTATTCCTGATGAATTAGTAAATTTAAGAAAACCACTGTTCGTTTCTTCTATTTCTATTTTTTTATTTTCCTGTTTTTAGAAAAATATAGATTTAAGCAAATTACGATGTAAATAATATAGATCAAATAAAGCTACATTTAAAATTAAAATATTAGAACACTAAACATAAGCAAAGAATTATTAGAAAATAATTAAACACAAAAGCAAATATAAATTCACTTAAAAAAGAAAATAAGCAAATGTGTTTAGAACGTGTATACTAACAACCGTCACACTTGATTTGTTTTTTATTTATTTTCGATCACTCAGTTCTTAATGTTTTTTTTTCATTTTATTCGAGATTAAATTAAAACAAAACAAACAATTATTGTATACGCTCAAAAAACCCAAATGTACAAATTAAACAAAATATTAAATCAGCATCAAGGCAGACAACAATTTCGTTAAAAACACCTTAATCTGCAAGCAACCATTTCTACAAAAACCAATACAAAATATATACATATATGTATCTATGAGAATTCATAGCAGAAACAACAAAAATAAAATATTTTATAAGCTAAATACTCAAAACAGGTTCAATGGACATTTTAAAAACGAATAAATGCAAAAAAATAAAATTATTCAAAAATACAAATAATTCAGAACAGGGTACTACAGAATAAAAATTTTATACATAAAAAAAGTATATATATATATTGAATTTAATTATATATATATATGTATCTATTAATAGCCAAAAAGTAATATTTAAGAGGAAAACTAGAAAACAAAATGCGGTGATTTAATTTGAGTAAGTTTTTTACTTTTATTTCTTTCCTGTTCATTTCTCGCAATTAGTTTTTTATTTTATGTTAGCATTTTTATGGTAAGGAAAAACATAAAAGAAAATAGATTTTGTCGAATCGAAATTTAGTAAAAATGATTTTTGTTTTTTTGGTGGAAAATTCACGTCAAAAATAAAATAAATCGAACAGATGATACGAAGGAAAACTGAATTAAACTGAATTATTGTTATTAGATGAATAATTAATTTATTATAATATTGTACTATAAGTAAAATAAATCAAATATGGAATATATATATAAAACAGACAGCCGTTTTTCAGTATGAGAGATTTCTTTGCCTGTTTTAAGCCTTTCAACCTCTAATCTGAGGGGAGAATGGAGCGAGCAAACAGAGCGAAGAAGTTGATCGCGTCTAACTTGGCAAACGCCAACTTCGATCTCTGTCTCTGTTCAATCCAAGTTGACACACAGCCTCCGCGTGGCCTCCCCTGGATGGCTATACTGGCACCCGCCAGGTAGTGAATCAATGTGTGCAGCGACCCGACCCCTTGTTCCTGGGGAAAGAGGAACCTGGCTCTCCAGGCGTACAACAAAAACTTGTTCAGAAACAACCCATAGCCTCGGATACGGACGTATTACATGTTGACGAACCCCGCAAACGTCAAAAAGGAAACGAATTTCGGATCTGCACCTAGAACGTTAGGTTCCTCAACAGACCAGGTGCAGCGGGACAACTGGTCAACACTTTGGATTGCTATAAGGCAGACATTACCGCGCTCCAAGAAGTGCGATGGAATGGGCCAGGCAAAAAGCGAATGAAAAACTTTGATATCTACTAGGGAAACTGCTACACAGAAAATAAACAACGCTTATTCGGATGCGGATTTGTTGTTCGAGGCAGACTCAGGAAAAAGTATTAAGCTTCCAGTATGTAAGCGAACGCCTCGTAACTATAAGCATCAAGATCAATCTCGGCAATATAAGTTTATTATGTGTCCACGCACCCACAGAGGAGAAAGATGACCGACATAAAGACGACTTCTATGATCTCCTAGGCAGAACGTTTGCGCAATGTCCCAGCTATGACACCAAAATTGTTCTAGGAGATTTCAATGCGAAGCTGGGTAAGGAAACTATATTTGAACGGGTCATTGGAAAGCACAGCCTACACACCACCACGTCAGAAAACGGGCTAAGGCTAGTGGACTTTGTGGGGGACATAATCTGGTAGTAGCAAGTACACGATTCCCACACCTCAACATCCATAAGGGACCTGGCGATCTTTCGATCAATCGACGATCAATCAAATTGATCACATTGCAATCGACGGCAGATCCTCGTCCAGCATCCTCAATCTCCGAACCTTTCGAGGAGCCAACATCGACTCGGATCATTACCTTGTTGCAGCCAAGGTACGGATGCGAATATCTCGAAATCAACGGAGTCGAGTAAGAACACCAAAATTTAACGTCGGAAACCTGCAATCGCAGGAGACCGCCAGGATCTTCGCCGATCGAATCTCCCCCAAGCTTTCTCAAATCCCGATTCAATCTGCACAAAGCATAGAACAGCAATGGAGTCGTTGTCAGAACGCCATCAAAGAGGCCGCCTCAGATTGATTCGGTTTCAAGCCACTACCTTTGAGAAACCCCTGGTTTGATGACGAGTGCAGACAGGCCCATGTAAAGAAACAGAATATATACATGGCTACATTACATCGACAGACGAGAGCTGCCCGCGAACTCTATGAACAGAAAAGGAGGGAGGAGCATGCGCTCCTGAGAAGGAAAAAGAAGGAGCACAAGAAGCGCGAGATCGAGGAGATGGAGAGATGTTACTGCAGGAACGGCGTTCGAAAATTTTACCAGAAAGTAAAACGAAAATGCCAAGGCTATAAAGACAGAGCACAAGCCTGCAGTGATGAGCACGGACAGCTACAGTAGTGGAGTCACAGTCGATGCTGAGATTGTGGAAGGACCACTTCTGCAGACTGTATAACGGCGATGATAGTCAAAATGCCGTCGTCAGGCAGAGCGAACCATTCACAATGGACGAAGACGAAGGAGAATCCCGTCCACCCGACCTAGGCGATATTAAGATAGCGATATCGAAACTTAAGTCTTATAAAGGTGCTGGAGCAGACTGATTCCCCGCTGAACTATTTAAAGCAACTGTTGTTGAGCTGGTCAGGAACATGCACCAACTCATCTGCAAGATATGGTCGGAAGAACGCTTGCCCGATGAATGGAATCTCAGTATCGTTTGCCCGGTCCATAAGAAAGGAGATCCCTATCACTGCGCCAATTACAGAGGGATAAGCCTCCTGAACATCGCGTACAAGATCCTCTCTGCCGTACTGAGTAAGTGCCTGAAACCGTTCGTGGATAATCTGATAGGTTCCTACCAGTGTGGTTTCAGGCCAGGAAAATCCTCGATAGACCAAATATTTACACTACGGCAGACCTTGGAGAAGACTTATGAATTCCAGGTCGACACGTACCATCTTTTTGTCAACTTTAAAGCCGCATATGACAGTATGTATTTATACAGACAAGCTATACAGAGTCTTGTCATGTTTTAATATTCCTAGCCAACTCGTCAGACTGTGCAGGATGACTATGGAGAACTCTCGCTGCTCCATTAAGGTCGGAGGTGAACTAAGGAGTCGCCTTCGATGTTAAGAAAAGTTTTAGACAGGGTGACGCACTGTCATGTGATTTCTTCACCATTATTCTTAAAAAGATCGTGCGGGACTCTGCGGCCAATACAAGAGGCATGATCTACTTCAAGTCTGCACAATTGCCTGCCTAAGCAGATGACATTGACTTTATTGGACGGACAAAGCGAGACGTCAATGAGGCGTTCGCGAGCACTGAAGCAGAAGCGGCTAAAGTGGGTCTAAGGGTAAATGGGGACAAGACCAAATATATGCTGTCATCCAAGAAAGACGCCTTGGTCAGAACGTCATCTTCGGCTATATTTTTGACGTAGTCAAGGACTTCGTCTACCTTGGCTCGATAGTGACAAGCAGCAACGACACCAGCGATGAGATAAAATGCAGAATAACTCCTGCCAACCGCTGCTTCTTCGGGCTCAAGAGGCAATTGAGTAGTAGAGCCCTCTCTCGAAAAATGAAGGTATTCCTCTACAAAACTTAAATATCCCGGTCCTCCTCTACGGCGCTGAGGCTTGGACGTTATCAAAAGCGGATGAAGAGGCTCTTGGGCGTTTTGAGAAGAAAATTCTGCGTGCAATCTTTGGTCGCGTTTGTGTAAACGGAGAGTGAAGGAGGAGATTCAACCAAGAACTGTACGGGTTGTACAGCGACATCGGCCTAGTTAGACGTCTTCCGGTCCAACGTCTAAGATGGCTAGGCCATGTAGAGCGAATGGACATCAACGCTCCGGCCCGCAGAATTTTCGACGCCAACCCCGAGGGACGACGCAGCAGAGGACGACCGCATTTAAGGTGGCGCTCACAGGTGGAAAGGGACCTCAACCAACTGGGCGTGCGGCTCCGGACGCTGCTGGCCAAAAATCGGGCCGGCTGGAGAGGCTTGTTGGCTTAGGGCTTGGTTCATCCCGAACAGTAGCGCCATCAAAGTAAGTAAGTAACCTCTTCAGACGAGAGATTAGTTTTATTGAGATGATTTCTCAGGCCACAATGTCCCACTAGATAGCTGACTAGTCTTCTGATATATACTCTGTTCCAAAAGGACAGGTGTGCGATTTTTTCCACTTGTCTAAGAATATATTGATCTTAGACTTGGGAGTGCCGCAGAAAGGTACGGAACCTATGTACCTTTCGTTTGAACCTTTTCTAGCGAGTTGATCGCCGATTTCGTTGCCCTTAATATATGTGTGCCCTGGCACCCACCAGAGTTCGACTTTGTTTATTTTGGCAAGGTCTTGTAGAGCATCATGGCATTCCCATGGCATTTTGAGTTCGTGCTATACGAACTCAGCGCTTTTAGCGCTCTCCGAGAGTATATTGATGGTTACTCCTCTTATGCCCATGCATGTTTCTTGCTCTGGTGGCGTAACAGCCCATGAAGGGTCAGAGCCAAGCTTCTCTCAATCACCCATGTTGTGTGTGATTTATTTCTTACACAGGTGAAAGCGACCTACAGTTTAATGCCAATTCTGAACGGCGGCGTGAGTCGGGAACCTTTTTTATGGCAAGTATACTAAGGGGGATTTTGCCAGAACCCCGCCGAGGAGGGACGTCGTGATATAAATATTCGATGGCGTTGGTGTTATCGGAATTCGAGCTCGCTCATCGTGCGTCTGAGTCCAATGCACTAACCACTGCGCCACGGCGCCCTTAGAATGGCATATAATTCTGCTTGGAAGATACTAGATACTCATTCCTAGAGCCTTCGATATCTTCCGATTTGGTCCAAAGATGCCGGCGCCAACGCCAAAAACCATCTTGAAGCAATCAGTGTACCACCTAGGGCCTTTGGCGTTAAGCAAGTGATCATTGGTTTCCTAAGCTGTGCGGTTTTGGATGAATATCTCCAGTCTCTTGTCAAAAGTGTGAAGGTGTGTGGTAATGCGTCCGAGACTGTAGTAATCATGTCCAGCTCAGAAAGATTTTGCAGGATGGACATGTGACCCATAGAAGACCTGTTCCCGAGCGAAAAAATCTAATTGCACTACGTAATGCAACCTTTTTAATAAAAAAGTGCAGTGAAGTAAGTCCATTCAGTGCTTCTTGAGCTGCCCTAGGGCAGGTTGGCATAGCGCCTGTAATGCTGAGACACGCTAGTCTATAAAGGCGTTGAAGTTTGACGATTATCGTTTTTTGCTCAACTTTTGTCTACCATACCGTGGATGCATAGGTCATGATAGGTCTTACTATCGTGGTATATAACCAGTGGATTACCTTATGGTTCATTCCCCAGGTTTTACCGTAAGTGCGTCGACAGGCCCACAAGGCCTCAGTCGCCTTTGTAAGTTTGTTTTTAATGTCGAAGTTTCAGTTAAGTCTGCGATCAAGGTCAATACCTAGATACCTACCTTCTGAAAATCCCATGTTTGTACCTTTTAGAAAGACGGAGCAGGGCTGCAATCTTCTCCTCTTTGTAAACGGGACTAAGATTGTCTTAGTCCAGTCCGAGATGAACCAAAGCGCGTAATACGGCTATTTGGCATCGTCCTAATCCAATGATTAGTGGCATGGTCTACATCTCTGCAAGATGGTGCAGTGGTGGTCGAGTCATAGCTAGTATTGCCAAAAGCCCCCTCAATATGGGTCGGCACACTATCGTAGTGTAAGATGCAGCCCTTCTTGACGAGTTTTGTTTTTTGTTTTTTGTTGTAGGCTTCTGCTTTCTTTTTCGCGGAGAACAATGAGAAGGAGCTTCAGTGATGTAGAGCTAAAGAGCTAAGACATTAGCACACACCACGTCAGCAGCCCCGAGGGTGCGCCACCGTCACCGTGCAGGAGCAAAGGCAGGACAGTCACAGAGAATCTCTTTTGTCATGTAATGCCCCGTAATGACGCTCGTAAGTCCTCTGCAGTCATTTCACCTTAAGAATAAGAAGAATGCTGCGCAGTTCTTGCAGACACCAGGGCGTACGCGCTTAGTCCCTCTGCATGCTGGATATTCCCTCTATATACGATTGTGTGCCTTAAAGATTCAATAGTTGACGTGGGTATTGACTGTTGAAGCAGGTAGACCCAAGGTGGGTTCAGATCCTTAAAAACTCTTCTCTGAGCCCATTCAGGCGCGCTCATCAGAGGTCTTATTTCCTGGGATCCCAGAATGACCAGGGACCCAAACAAACCTTAGTGAGTTTAGTCTACCGACTTTATTCAGGAAGGCTTTAAGTTCATACATTAACTTGGAGCTGGCTAAAGGGTTGGATACAGCTTTGATCGTAGCTTGGCTATCACTGCACCTATCACCCTTCCACCTATGCTTCACAACATAGTGCATGGCCATCAGGATTGCGTATATCTCTGACTGAAAGAGAGACGCATATCTTCCAAACGAGAAGTGCAGTAGGATGTTTTCGCACTCAAAGAAGACCCCAACTCCGGGCCCCCGGTCAGACCTGGAGCCATCCGTGAAAATGCGAAGACTAATCTTTCCAGATTCAGTATCCAGCCAGTCCAGCCGCCATGGAAACTTGACTGTGATAGGTGATAACGGGTGTCAATGCGTCAGAAGGTATGTCCATGAGAAGGACTCACAAGACACTTCTTGCGCAAGCGCACTGTTATTCCTGTATGAGTAGTACCAAAAGCCATTTCTTTTCAGACGAGACATAGCTTTCAGAGCACACTATCTGATAAATATGTCAAGAGGTGGAAGTCCATCAAAGCATATAGACCAGCGCCCGGCGTGCTGGGGAAAGCCCCTGTCCAATCGAGATAAATCGTTCTTTGGAGTTTGGTGAAAGAGGGTAGGACGTGTTTGCGTGTTAGCCTGTTCCATCAGACAGACCGATAAGAATATCGGTCTTATCATTGCCGTGTGGATCCAGATAGTTGACAGCACTTTGGTAAGTTTTGACCCAACATGCTTTGTCCAAAGAAGCATGCTATTTAAGATGACTCACATGGTACTTACCTTCCTTGAACACCGGAATGGGTGTGCCCGTTAGTCCTAGCTGAGTCATGTCAGTATTTTTCCTCCTTCTCGTGAAGAGAACGACATCGGCATTAAGAGGATTGACCGACAGCCATTTTCTTGTACACCAATCATCGATCACATTAAACGCCGCCTGTGCTTTGGGACGGATACTCGCTAAGCATGAGTTGACAGAGGTAAGGCCGACATCATCCGCATAGACCTGGGCATAGATTCCAGAAACATTGAGAGCATCGAATAGAGAGTCAGCGACCATGCACCATAACAGCGGAGACGGAACGCCGTCTTGCGGGCAGCCCTTGTTTCCACCGGACTTGACACATTGGTCGAGGCCTGCATCAGCGGCCAATGTCCTGTGCACAAGCATTGCTTTGATCCACAAGACAACATACTTTCGAAAGTTGCTTTATCAAAAGCTGCTTCAATGTTGGTGAAAATGGCCAGCGTGCATTCCATCCTTCCAACTAATTTTTGAAGCGCAGTCTCGCAGGATTTTCCGCGCTGATAAACATGTTGCATTTCCGAAGGCATGTTGCATTCAAAGGGCAATTTTGCACACGTGCAGCTCTAGTATTCTCTCCATGCCTCTCGGCAAGAAGGATGTCAGACTGATTGGTCTAAAACTCTGGGCTACTCAGTCGTGTTTCCCTCTTTTGGGGATAAAGACTACTTTCACTATGCGCCGTAGAATAGGTGTGTAGACAAGTGCCGGGCTAGTAGAGTGGCGACACTACCTGCAGTAAAAATTAAATCGCAGCACGTTATGTTAGGTTGACGTGGTAGGCGTAAGCCACACTTAGGCCGAAACCGGCCCATTGTGATACCACCTGGATCAGGTTACCCTGATCCGCTACCCGGGAACCAACCGGTGCTTCTAATAAAGCGGTGGAGTTGAGCTATTTTTTGGTTTGCTAGCCCACTCAGATTGTCGAAGAAGGGCGCGCCGAGGTAAATCCTCCTGCGATTCGCAAAAGAGGGACATGAGCAGAGGAGATGGTGTATTGATTCCTCCTCCTCCTCGTCCATGCAGCCCCGACAGAAGTCATTGTAGGGTAGCGCCAGTCTGGCGGCGTGTTTTCCAATGGTGCAGTGACCTGTAATGACACCCACTAGGGTGCTTAAGGTTGCCCTTTTGGTTGCCACCAGGTCCCTGGTTCGTCCTAAGTTTAACTTAGGCCACAATTGTTTGGTGATAAAGCCGATATTGCTCTCATTCCATTGGAGATTGGTCTCCTCTATGGTTTGAACCTTTATCATGTGCTTTACCGTACTTATTGGTGTTTCTAGGTACCCGAGGGTAGGTAGGCTGAGTGTGCTTGACCCTAACCTTGCGAGTTCGTCGGCCGCGCAGTTTCCTGGAATATCCCTATGCCCGGGAACCCACAGTATTTTAATGTTGAACTGTTCAACCATCTCATCTAGAGATAGGCGACGGTTAATGAATGTTTTTGATTTGTGGGTTACCGCTGCCAGGGATTTTATCGCAGATTGGCTATCCTGAGCCATGCCAGGGCCTCCGTTATCGCAGTTATTTCTGCCTGAAACACACTACAGTAATTTGGCAGTCTAAATGATAGGTTGAGGTTAAGTTCCTTGGATCAGACCCCACTGCCTACACCCGACTCCATCTTAGAGCCATCGGTATAGAGGGAGATCGATTCCTTTGGTATGACTTTCCCTTCAGCCCATTCCTCCCTGGATGGAAAGACAACTTCGAAGTTCCTGGTGAACACATTCTGCGGGTTGATGTAGTCAGTGTCCATGGGTACTTTGAAGTGTTTTAGAATAGAGGTGTGGCCTTTTTGAGATGTGGGCCATTTTCTTATGCTCCTCATCCTTAGGGCCGCGCATGCAGCAACTTGCTTGCTGAAAAGGTTTAATGGTGGAAGATGTAGTAGAACATTTAAGGCCTCCGTAGGGGTTGATCTGATCGCTCCGCTTATATATAAGCTGGCCGATCTTTGTACCTTCCCCAGAAGGTTTCGATTGACTGCTTTGTCCAGAGTAGTCCACCAGACTACGACGCCATACAGGAGGATAGGCCTTACGACTGCTGTGTAGTGTCAGTGCATAATGCTTGGTTGGAGACCCCACCTCCTGCCCACTACTTTCTTACAGCTGTAGAGGGCAACAGTTGCTTTCTTGACCCGATCAAGAATGTTGGGTTTCCAATTCAGCCTGCTGTCAAGGACTAGGCCTAGATATTTAGCCTGTTCTTTGATTGTTAGTTGAGTTCCACACAGCCTCGGTGGGTTGAGGGGCGGAATTGTATATTTGTTAGTGAACAGTACTAGATCAGTCTTCTTTGGGTTCACCCCAAGTCCACAGTACCGTGTCCAGGTTTCTACTGTATGTAGTGCACTCTGCATAAGGTCGCATAGAGTGCTGGGAAATTTTCCTGTGACGGCAATAGCAATGTCATCCGCATAGGCGATCACAGCGTACCCTTTCTGCTCCAGCAACAGCAGTAGTTCTTTGACCACCACGTTCCAAAGGAGAGGGGAGAGTACTCCACCCTGTGGTGTACCTTTGCTGACCATTCTGGTTGAGACGGCACCAGAGAAATTGGCTTTGACAACTCTTTGTATTAGCAGCTGTCGTACCAGTTCTATCACTGATCCCGTAACACCCAGATCAGACAGCGCCTTGATGACGGCCCATGGTTTGACATTGTTAAAGGCGCCCTCAATGTCGAGAAAGGCGACTAGAGTGTATTGTTTATTTTCCAGAGACCTTTCTATTGAGTGGAGTGACCAATGAGTGGAGTGCTGTTTCCACCGATTTGCCTTTGTTGTAGGCATGTTGGTTATCCGACAGCTTTGCTGAGATGCAGCTGTACCGGATGTGTACGTCCAAAATCTTCTCTAGAGTTTTTAATTGAAATGAAGTGAGACTAATAGGCCTTAGGTCATTTACAAACGTGTGGGAGCTTTTGCCTGCCTGGGTATGAAAACGACTTTGGCTACCTTCCACTTTCTGGGGATATAGGAAAGGGAGCGGCAACTATTGTATATAACCACAAGCCAGGGGAGGATGATATCTGCTACCTGGCGAAGCTCAGCTGGTATGATCCCATCCGGTACTGGAGACTTGTAGCAATCGCAGCTCGTTGCTTGCAATGTGCACCATTCATTTCTAAAAAAGGAAAAACATGCTGGAGTCGACAGCGTGTAAAACTAAAAAAAGGGCCCCCTTTCTAGACAGATGTTAACGAACGACGCCAGTTGCCAGTTCCCGAGCTATGACTTAATTCCCGGTCCTTAATTGTCACTCCATGTCCTTTAAAATGCTTCGACGACCTGTTTTGAATTCACAGAGGGTAAACTCAGCTTTCAGTTTATTTTTCGAAAAGTAAACTCAAAAAGTACTTTTCTAGTAAAGTGTCATCACCGGTCGGGCACTTTCATCTTGGACGCACACCTCTCGATGCAGATATTCCGACCATTGGTTTCTGCTGGTTTGTATCAAGACTAGATGGATTCGCTGTATTCGAACGGTTTGTGCAGTAACTAAAGGCTTACCGGCCTGCCATCTATCAATCAAGTTCCAAAGCTCTTCCTCCATTTTCACCATACCATACAATTAGATAAGAAAAACAAATCAAGCAGAGCAAACAAAAAACAAAAACAAAATACTCACACACGGCGCACAAAATAGGCCCCATGTGCCCCCGCTCAATCAAATCCACTTAAGCCCTTTCATCATCCGCATTTAAAAGTACAATCCAATTGCGTGCTTTGCCTCACTCCGCAGTCAACTCTCTAAATATAGCCCAGCCAGATCGACACCGTCCAGGAGGGATGAATGCCCAAACCAAAAAAAGCCAATCGCCAGCAAAAAAGCAATAAAAACCTCAACAAAGCAGTGAAGATACAAATACTGCTGGTATCAACGCGTCAGACGCATTCAATTGGATTGAACTACCGAAGCATGTGCATCTCGTCGTCCACATCCTGGTAAGAGATACGTTAAGATACGAGCATTGTTTCAATTAAACAGAAACACTGTAAGCGCGTGCTTCAGCCACGCTAATTTATGAACGCGAATCGCAAATGTGATTCCCGTCGTCAATGGGTTTATGCTTGGAGGTTGGTCGATGCCCTTAATCTGATCGGAGGACAGTACCTACTTAATTCCTCAAGTCGTGGTGTAATGATACATATTTCGTATCGGACGAATCACACTCTTATCGGTGAATGTGTAAAATCAATCTGCACGTTCCGATAACGTCGTCGATAAGGTCACAGAAATCGTTCTGAAAAAACAATCTATTTCACAAGTCTAGCTGTAAGTTCGTCTGACCATATCTTGAACTGCGATATGTCTACCTATGATACGGCGGAAAGGGTGCGACTATATCACTCTACAAATGTACATACGTAGATACTTCTACACGTGCGAAGGTGGTAAGCCGACGAGAACAAGATACCCCCTCGAGTTAATGAACCGACTGAGTCAACAATCGTTCAACTGGACAGATGTGGATGAATTGGAAGAGTCGAGACGTTCCCAATTGACAATTGTTCACCCGCATGCTTAACCACTTTCACTGCGAGCTCTTGTGGTTTTTATTGCACTCAGAGATGGATGGATGGATGGTGGCGAGTTAGATGTGAATGCGTGCATTAGTGGGCACTTGAGTGTCTCATTGTCTCATTCGTGGGACCCCAGTGAGGCCTTTGGGGTTACCCGGTAATTGTTTCAATTGACTTAGAAGGGTGCTACGTTCGTTTAATTAAATTTCAAATTAAGCTGGCGCTCCTTAAAAATAGGTCGAAGCTCAAAGTTTTTTTGTCAACTCGGCCTGGCAGGTTTATGTTAAGGATATAGCTTTGACAAGACAAGGTGCAGGAATATAAGCACGACTTAAGTAGGTAGGTGGGTAATTCGTAGCCTCCAAAAGGCCCTTTGTGTTGCCATTTTGCACTTCTTTCAAAATTTACAAGACCAGTTATCCTTTTCCGCTGAACGTCAGTCAGGTCGTTAAGTAAGTAGGATCCTAGGTATCGTTCCCTACTTAAACAGAGGGGCGGACAGGCGCAGATCAGGTGTTGAATGGACTCAGCCTCCTCTTCGTCTTCACAACTTTTGCAGTCCTGGTCTTTGTGCATGACTGCCAAGAAGACAGTGACCAGTGATGACACCAACGATTATGTTGATGTCGGATCGTTTTAGGGAGATGAGTCGCATGCTTCGCTGTCGGTCAAGTCGTGGCCCGATTTGCCTAGTGGTTTGGCAGGTATGGCCTTAGGTCCATCTTAGATTCGTCTCAGTAATGGCCTGATTCGTTAGCTCTAGTTTAATGGTTGCCAATGGTGTACCAGCGAATGCCTTGTTTGTTTGTCTGGCGAGGACAGGACCAGGACGTACATATCGCTCTGTCTTGGTACCCATCTCGTTTAGAGATAGGCGGCAGTCGAGGCTTGCCTTGGATGTATACGCATATGACTACAGTGATTTCAGGGCAGCTCCGCCTGGAAGATACTGCTGTAGTCTGGTAGCTTAGAGCCTGACATAGTTCTAATTATTTACAAAAGACTCCTCTACCCATCCCGTCCTTGGATTTTGATCCATCTGTCTAAAAATCCGCGTTTGTCTTAGGCTCAATATAGTCAGAGTTCTCTGTCCTTCAGGATAGAAGCGTAGTCGGTATGTGGCTAACTGCTTACCGTGGATATTGAGTCGGGTTAGGTGGAGTAGCATGTTGATCGGCTCCGTAAGAGTAGACCTTAGGGCCTCAGTGATGCACAAGCTAACCTCTGAACTTTCTCGATTGGTTTGTGGTACGTTGTTTTGTCTAGTGCAGTCCACCAGACTAAAGCACCGTCCTGTAAAAAAGGTCTAACAAGTGAGATGTACCTACAACCATAAGGTTATTTTGGGGCTGAAGTCCCATTTTTTCCCTTAGGCTGACCTATCGAAGTACACTTCGATTTCAACGAAGGAGTCAAGTGGTGTAAAGTCGTTTGATCATGCAGGTCAAATCGGAATACCGTGGTGCGAAAGTAAGCCATTTTCGAAGTAACCTTATAGTTCATCCAGTCGCATCATCTTGCTAAATAAAAACCTCGGCCAAGTTGACTACGGATGGTAGGGCCTGGGCATGTAGGGCAAAATTGCTGATCGTACTCAACATGGCGAGACGCCAGCAACGATCCCTGCTAATGCTCAGGTCAAGTTGGCATACAGCCTCCTCGCAGTACACTCTAGATAGCCTCATCTACACCCGTTGAGAGGTGAACTGGCGTATGCAGCAACCGCTCTAGCCATTAGAGGCCAACCCGCCTAGGATGGCGGTAATGCGGAGGGCTAACAACCTGCCCATGTGAAAAGAAAACTTGTTATGAACGAGAATATGGCCTCGGATAAAGGCCAGAAAAAGGACCACGATTTGCGCGTATACTCCTGGAATGAGAGAACTCTCTAAGTTTCTGGACCTTCTCATCAACTAGAAAAGAGTATTAAGCAGAATAAGGCGTCTATTACTGCGATCCAAGAGGTACGCTCGACAGGGCAGAGAATGGTAAAGAAAAAGGAGTGCGACATTTATTACAATTGCCAGAAAAGGCTGCGGACTCGTCGTGGGAAAAAGGCTATGATCGAAAGTCATCGATTTTAAGCAATAAGCGATCGCCTAGTTGTGCTCCATTTCCAAGGCAGATATTTCAACATCAGCCTCGTCAATGCACATGCTTCTACCGATGAGGCTGAAGAAGCCATCAAAGAGGATGTCTACGATCTCTTGGACGACGCCTACGGAGCTTGTCCGGAGTGCAATTTCAAAATCGTACTTGGGGACTTCAGCGCCAAGATCGGTAAGGAGAACATCTTTAGCGGAGTAGTCGGAAAGCACAGCCTCCACGATACGACAACAGACAACGGCTTCTGACATACGGACTTTGCGGCAGCTCGTAATGCGGTAATAAGTAGCACAAGATTTCCTTAAATGAGGATCCACACAGCAACCTGGCGGCCTCCAGATGGTCCAACTGCCAACCGAAATAACGTAAGACATGCGTCAAACATTCTGGATGTTAGAACGTTCAGAGGGGAAGTTAGGGGTTCTAGCAGGAAGACCCAGAGACCGACTTTCCAATGTTAGAAAGCTGCATCAGTCCACCAAGAGGAGTTTCAACATTGGTAGCCTGAGCACCTCAGAGATTGCCAGAGTCTGCAGAGAGCAACTGAGCGGACGACTTGCAGCAGTTCCATTGCCGCACAGCCATCTAGGAATCAGCTGAGATGACTATAGGTTACACGTCACCACCGACAAGAAACCCCTGATATGATAACGAGTTTAAGCATAAAAAGCGAGAGACCAACGAGGAGTACCAAAAGATGGTCCGGCTTCCGGCCAGAGAAATCGACTATAAACCAAGTATTCTACGGGTTTCAAGCCGCATATGACAGCCTTCATCGCAAAGTCTTATTTAACGCGATGGTCGAATTAGGGATTCCGGGAAAACTGATCCGGATGTGTCGAGCCACGCTAACAAACACTCGATGCACCGTGCAGTTCGGCTCCAGAACATACAAGCCTTTTGAAACCTGCACTGGATTTCGGTATAGACATGCTCTGTCATGCGACTTCTTCAATCTTGTATTGGAACAAATAGTGCGGCTGGCCAACTTCAACACGGAGGGCACTATCTTCCACAAATCGGTTCAGTTGCTAGGCTACGCAGACTATATTGATATTGTCGCAAGCTCCCAGAGCACTAATGTGGAAGCGTTCACGGCGATTGAAGATCAGGCAAAACGAGCTGGTCTTCACATCAATGAGAAAAGCAGTCCGTGACCCATCACCTAGGACAAAATATAACGATCAACAGCTAACTTTTCGAGGTGATGAAGGAGTTCACGTACCTCGGAGCAAACATGAACTCCACGAATGACATTACAGTGCAAATCCGGAATCACCCTCGGCAACCCCCGCTATTTCGGCTTGTCAAGGTTATGCCCTACAAGACTCTTATCCTACCAGTCCTGCGATATGGAGCCGAAAGCTGGACGATAAGCAGGACAGCAGAGCTGATCTTTGGCTCCCACGAAAGAAAACATTTTGGAAGGTGAATGGAGGAGAAGACTTAAGCTCTACAAAGAAGTGGATATATTCCGGAAGGCAAAAATCCGTCGACTACAATGGCTCGGCCACATCGAGTGCTTGGACATCAATGCTCCAGATAAGAGGGTCTTCGAATCCGAAAGACCGAACCTCCGCTGTAAAGACCAAGTGATCGCGGATGTAAGACAATTTGGTCTTTCCGACTGGAAGCAGCGTGCCCGCGACCGCCAAGGATGGAAGGCTGTATTAACTCAGGCCCAGACTCTCCATGGGTTGCAGGCCTCTGAAAAGTAAGTAAGTAAGCACATTGGCTCCATCAAGCTGGGGCAAGAAAAAGTCCGTAATCATTGCATGGTATCGCGTAGAATTGATGGTAACGCCGTTTTCGTCGATATTTTTTCGAGCTGCTCCCAGCGCCGCACGCCGACTTGGTGTGTGCCGACGGGCTGTGTTCCAAACCTTCTAGCTCTACATCACCAAAGCTCTTTCACATTTTTCTCCGGAAAATGGGGAAAATACATTAATGTGAGGTGTCTGTCTGGATAACAATGGACCGGTATTTGCGTCTAAATGCTCCAACAGATAGCAGAGCCTTTAGCGAGATACCAGCCAATTTGTTCGACAAAGTGACTCGAATTTTGATCCTGCATATGGACCAGTTAACACTTAGTCGTGGACAACATTTACATAAAGTAATCTCTCGAATTGAGAGCACCGTGGCGCAGTGGGTAGTGTGTTGGCCTCTGACGCCGATGACTCGGGATCGAATCCCGACACAGCCATGTCATCGAACGTGTTTTTCACGGTGTTTCTCCTCAGCGGGGTTCTGACAAAACCCCCTGTAGTAAAATTGTCATGAAAAGCTTCTCGAAATTCGCCGTTCGGAACCGGCAATAAACTGTAGGTCCCTTTCACCTATGTGAAAATGAAATCACACACAACATGGGTGATTGAGAGAAGCTCGGCTCAGGTTCTTCATGGACTGTAACGCCAACATACATACAATCTCTCGAATTCTTGGAGAAGACCCATGAATTCCAGGTCGACACGCACCATCTTTTCGTCGACTTTAAAGCCGCGTATGACCTGCCAAACTCGTCAGACTGTGCGGGATGACTATGGAGAACTCTCGCTGCTCCATTAAGGTCGCAGGTGAACTAACCGACCCCTTTGATGTTAAAAAAGGTTTTAGACAGGGTGACGCACTGTCATGTGATTTCTTCACCATTATTCTTAAAAAGATAGTGCGGGACTCTGCGGCCAATACAAGAGGTACGATCTACTACAAGTCCACACAATTGCTTGCCTACGCAGATGACATTGACGTTATTGGACGAACAAAGCGAGACGTCAAAGAGGCGTTCGCAAGCATTAAAGCAGAAGCGGCTAAAGTGGGTCTAAGGGTAAATGGGGACAAGACCAAATATATGCTGTCATCCAAGAAAGACGCGCAACACCGACGTCTTGGTCAGAACGTCACCTTCGGCAGCTATATTTTTGAAGTAGTCAAGGACTTCGTCTACCTTGGCTCGATAGTGACAAGCAGCAATGACACCAGCGCTGAGATAAAACGCAGAATAACTCTTGCAATTGAGTAGTAGAGCCCTCTCTCGAAAAACTAAGGTATCCCTCTACAAAACCTTAATCATCCCGGTCCTCCTCTACGGCGCTGAGGTTTGGACGTTATCAAAAGCGGACGAAGAGGCTCTTGTGCGTTTCGAGAGGAAGATTCTGCGTGCAATCTTTGGTCGCGTTTGTGTAAACGGAGGGTGGAGGAGAAGATTCAAGATGGCTGGGGGGCCATGTAGAGCGAATGGACATCAACGCTCCGGCCCGAAGAGTCTTCGACTCCAACCCCGAGGGACGACGCAGTAGAGGACGACCGCATTTAAGGTGGCGCGCATAGGTGGAAAGGGACCTCAACCAACTGGGCGTGCGGCACTGGAAGCGGCTGGCCAAAGATCGTGCCGGCTGGAGAGGCTTGTTGGTTGAGGCCCTTGTTCCCCCCGAACTGTAGCACCAAAGTAAGTAAGTAAGTAATCTCGCAAAAGTCAATGGCAAGAATGACTTATTAGCTTGCATAAAAATTGTATACAATTTTGCAATGATTTCCTTGAATCCTTTTGACATTTAAAAGCCAAACGCTTAAGTAATCAGACAAAAGGACTTGTTTTTGTACAACTCATCTACTTGCCTTTCTGGCTGGTATATCTCGTGCTGAACATTAAACTTGTCGACATCCGATTCGGTCACCTCCTGCTCTATTATTAATCGAGCTTGAGTGGAAGATTCTTTGAGTATCATTCCGTCCAGTCATTTTCGTATAGTTGATGTTGGTGTAACCCACGAAAACTGGTTTAAACATCTTCCGAGTCAAAATCCAGATAGCTTACAGACAAGGCATCTCTGCCCATTTGGTCAATCTTATAATTTCCATGGACACCTTCGAGCTGCCATGCTCTGTACTCACACTACTCTATGTCGTCCTACACTATAACAATTCAAGCTCTATCTAATCAGTGAAGAGTTATCAAGACAGAAAAGCATAGAATCCAAATGAATTCTTGGATGAAGCCACTTCCGCTCTACTATCAAACATAGACCGAAAGTGTGCATAATCCATGTTACACGCTCCTCTCCCTGAATCACTCCCGAGTCTGACCAGTAGTTTGACCTGGTTTTCGCTCAAAGAACGATAATTCTATTGTTTTTATTCCTAAGAGTAGATTTATCATTAGAGGTAACCATGACTCACCAAATGTATGGGATAGGTAAGCCTGAAGCATAGTAGTCCATTGTTTCTTATCTGTAGCGGTCTTTCTCCTAGGGGCTGTTCTCTATTCTTTAAATGTGAAAATATCTAGCTCCAATGCGTCATTCAATAAATTTTCACTTCCACTCCTAACATCTGTTTGAATGTTGCTCTTTACCCCACAACGAGGTAAGAGATCCACTCCCCAAACCACTAGATATGTTAACATCCAAAACGCACACTAAAAATATCTAATGTTCTCTAATAAAAACTCCAGTGAACCCCAGGTCGTCGTGGAACACAAGCATACATTGTACGTATTCCCCATCTAGTTGACGTAGCAAAGCGTCTGTCGAGCGGAAAGCCCACTACGCATTGACAACGAATTGAGAGCAGCCCTCTGACTTTTATCAGCGATTGTTTCGGTTTTTTTTTCCTCCTTCCCGCTCTAATTACTCCCCTAGGTGTAGGCGACCAATGTGCTGTCAGACGTCGCACCAAAATGACATGTTAGATATTTATAACATATAGCAACGCTGTCCAATTAAACCGGCAAAAGGGTCACTTGAACCATTCAACCTATCTGAGGCAGATACCGAGTAACCCACATTCGAGTGGTGTTGCCATGTTGATGGATGCAATCATAAAAAGTTCAATTAAGAATGAGTATCTTTTGACGTTTGATGGATACGCGTGTGGCTTCTGAACTTAATACAATCGCCAGGCTATCAGTTGGTCGATAGGTGGTATACTGAAGACTATCTGACTATACTGAAGACTTTTATCAGCTAGATAACTAGACGTATGCGAGTCATTGCGTTGGTCACATGAATCCCACCAATCAGTTGAGATATCTAGCCGCGTGCCACGAGCCATGTGACGAGGCCTTTTACGACTCATAAAATTCTGCGATATTCTTGCAAACCTGCTTTTCTTTTCTCTTTTTTGTTGAAGGCTTCTGCTATCTGTTGGAGCACTCAGACGCAAATACTGGTCCATTGTACTCCAGACAGACACCTTACATTAACGTATTTCCTCCGTTTTCCGGAGAAACGGAAGTGATGAAGAGCTAGGAGATTCTGCACACACCACGTCGGCCCCAAGGGTGCGCCACCGTGCGCGACCAAAGCCGGGACAGTCACAGAGAAAATGCTCTGCAGTGTCATCCTCCTCGCAACATGCAGCACAGATAGGCGTCTCACTTATGCCAAGCACGCAGAGATGCTTAGCAAAAGTGTAATGGCCCATAATGACTCCCACAAGTCTTCTGCAGTCGGTTCTCCTTAAAGACAGGAGAAATGCTGCGGATCTCTTGCAGACATCAGGGCATACGCGCTTAGTCACCCTGCAACCTGGACCATCCCTTCATCTACGGTTTTGTCAAACTTCTGGTTTTGTGTAACAGGGAATTTGTACATAGTGGTACAAACTGGCAGCGGCACCAGCTAGCAAGGACATTCAGCTCTCATCAGACGCGGTTGGAATGAATTGCCCGATATTGTAGCGGGCAGTGTACATGCTCTCATTGGACTTAGTGTAGCCGGAATAGGGCTGGTTACCTATTATAGGAACGATGGTGACAACAGGAAGTACAAGGTTAGTTGGGTGATCTTCCAGTCCGATGATCCTAGTGCAGCGAAGTTGCATAAGGATTGAACTGGGAGTAGAGCGGTATGTTAATAAATTTTCCGAATCTGGACAAAAACAAAAAAAAAAAAAAAAAAGACACACACACAATTGCTAATGTAGGAATTTACCATGGATACAGGTAGAACTACAGAGGGTTCAGGTCCTGAGAAGCTCTCCTCTGAACCCATTCTGGCGAGTTCATAAGAGATCTCATTACCCGGGATCCCGGAATGGCCTGGAACCCATACAAGCCTTAATGAATTTAGTCTGCCGACTCTGCTCAAGAAGGACTTGAGTTCTTTGGAGCTAGTTAAGGGGTTACACACAGCTTTTAGTGCAGCCTGGCTGTCACTGCGAACGCATATGCTTTTCCCCCTCCACCTGTGCTTCACAACATAGTGCATGGCCATTAGGATTGCGTATATCTCTGATTGGAAGACAGACGCATATTTTCCTAACGAGAAGTGCAGTGGGATGTTTTCGCGCTCAAAGAAGACCCCAGCACCGGACCCCCGCCCAGACCTGGAGCCATCCGTGAAAATTCGAAAACTATCCTTTCCAGATTCAGTATTCAGCCAGAGCCAATCCTGACGCCATGGAAACTCGACTGTGAAATTGCGGCGCAGTAGGATAACGGACGTCAGTGCGTCAGAAGGCGTGTCCATGAGACAGGGGTCGCAGGATAATTCTTGCGGCAGCACACTGTTATTCCTATGCGAGTTATACTAAAAGCCATTTCTCTTCAGACAAGACAGGGCTTTCAGAGCACACCCTCTGATAAATATATCAAGAGGTGGAAGGTTCATCATATCATCTAGAGCAGCGCCCGGCGTGCTGGGGAACGCCCCCGTGCAGCTGAGACAACCCGTTCTTTGGAGTTTGGTGAAAGAGGCTACGACGTGTTTGCGTTTTAGTTTGTTCCACCAGACAACCGATGCACATGAGATTATAGGCCTTATCATTGCCGTGTAGAGCCAGATGACCTTTACCGGCGATAAACCCCATGTTTTGCCAAAAGCTCCTTTGCATTGCCGGAAAGCTGACAGCGCTTTGGTGGTTTTTGACTCTACATACTTCGACCAAAGAAGCTTGTTATCTAAGATGACTCCTAGATACTTAGCCTCCTTGGATATCGGGGTGGAAGTGCCTTTTAGTTTCAGCTGAGTCATATCAGTATTTTTCCTCCTTCTCGTGAAGAGAACGACATCGGTCTTAAGAGGATTGACCGACAGCTCATTTCTGGTACACCAATCATCGATCACATTTAGCGCCGCCTGTGCTTTGAAACGGACAGTCGCTAAGCATGAGCCGACAAAAAGAACGGCGACATCATCCGCATAGGCCTGGGTATAGAGGCATTGAGAGAATTGAGAGAATTGAGAGGCATTGAGAGAATCAAGCAGAGAGTCGACCGCCATGCACCATAACAGCGGAGACAGGACGCCATCTTGCGGGCAGCCCCTTGATTTGACACCGGATTTGACACATTGGTCTAGGCCTGCATCAGCGATCAATGTCCTGTGCACAAGCATTGCTTTGATCCACAAGACTAGTGCTTCATCTACGCCATGATGTCTGGCAGCGTTGCACATGCTTCCTCAATGTCAATGAAAATGCCCAGCGCGTACCCTTTCCTTTCGGGCGCGCATTCAATTCTCCCAACTAGATTTGGAAGCGCAGTCTCGCAGGATTTTCCGCTCTAACAAGGATGTTGCATCTCCGAAAGAGGGTGCATTCAAAGGGCAATTTTGCGCACGTGCAACTCCACCAGTCTCTCCATGCTTTTCAGCAGAAAGGATGTTAGACTAATTGGTCTAAAACTCCTGGCAAGTGAGTAGTCCTCTTTTCCTATTTTGGGAATGAAGACCACTTTCACTGTGCGCCAAGGAATGGGTATGTGAGCAAGTGCTAGGCTAGCAGTGAAAATTCTTTTCAAAGTAGGAAGCAGCAGCCTTATACCCTTTTGCAACTTAACAGGATATATTCCGTCGGTGCTTTGTCGGTTTTCTCCGTTTGGGGACTTTAAACAACTTGCTAGTCGCACTCAGAGACTTGATCTTTTGCAAACCTGCTTGCCACAGATAGTCAGACCGTCTCCGCGGTCTTCTGTCACTAGGTGGTGTTGATGCCCATATTTGTGGTAGGACTTATCCGAATCAAATGAGAGCACGTTTGAAAAGTGACACTTCAGACCACATTTTCTTTGTACACACTTTTATGATTTAATGAAGTTAAAAACGCCACAAAAAATGCCGAAAAATGTGTGAAGTGTAGAGTGAGAGTGCTGTTAGTGACCATCGGACCCAGGAGCTCTGGGCCAAGTTTCGTTCCAAAAAGGTCGGTGTTAAAGATGCACCTGTTTCTGGTCGGCCAGCTACTGAAAACATCGATGAAGTTTTACAGCTGATGGAGCAGGAGCGGCACGCATGCTGTCAGGAGATACCGGAGGCACTAAACATCAGCCACATGAAAGCTGGCAATCATCTAGAAAGAGAGGGCTACTTAAGAAGTTTAATGCTTGGGTGCTACATGACTTATCACAAAGAAATTTGATTTACCAAATTACCGTCAGTGAAACGCTGCTGAAACGCAATGAAATCGAACCATTTTTGAAGTGAATGATTAAGGGCGACGAAATGTGGACTAAATATGAAAATATCTGAACGATCATAGTCGTTTCTCGGAGGCGAGAAACAACACCAAGGTTTGACGTCGGAAAACTTCGATCGCATCCGACCGCTAGGAACTTTGCCGACCGAATCTCCCAAAAACTCTCTGAAAGTTCGATGCCGCCTGCACTAGAAGAAGAATGTAAGAGTTGTCGAATAGCTATTAAGAAGCTACCACACTGGTAAGGACCTATCAGCATTTGTCGAACTGTGAATATTTGGTATATAGCCAATTTGTCGGGCCAGTCGCACTGGTAGCTGCCGCTTAGTGCGGTGCAAAAGGGCTTTAGACGTTAACACAGTACGCTAGACAGGATCTTGAATGTGGAAGGACTACTTCAGCGGCTGGAGTTGGGACTTCCCCAGTCTCTTGGTCATGCTCGTTAAGCAGCTGCTGGAAATGCTGCTTAAATACATCCTGGGTGCCTTTCTCGAAGCCTCTTGCAAGGCTTTTTGCTTTCTTATAAAAGGCCAGTATTTTATGCCTGTCCCTAGACTCCTCTTGAGCTGGGAGGCCGCAAAGATTATTTTCTTTAGTCATCACTTCATCTCGCTCGGTACTCCCCTCGCGCTACCCTGGTTTTTCGCTGCAGCGCCTTTTGGTACGCCCCGTCGGTTGCTGCCTTTTTCTGCTCACATCGCCATCATTCCACGGATTTCTTGACGGAAGTGGCAGGTAGCCTTAGGTGGTCTCGGCTGCAGCCACATATTGCCGACAATTGTGCTCGATGTAGGCATACCGGAGAACCTTTCGCTCAGTTGCTTCCTGTAGACTCTGGTAACCACCGGTGTGTTCAGGCGTCCAATGTCGAATCTTCTCATGGTGGGCTGGTGCAGCCTTCTGACATTGGACAGTCGAGCTCTGAATCTTGCTGCTACGATGAAATGGTCAGAGTTGACGTTTGCCCCCCTGAATGTCCGCACATCCAAGATGTTTGACGAGTGTCTTGCAACAATGAGCACATAGACGATTTGGTTGGCGGTTCGACTATCCGAAGATCGCCAGGTTACTGTGTGGATTCGCTCGCAGGGAAATCTTGTGGTATTTATCACCGCATTACGAGCTGTCGCAAAGTTCGTAAGTCGGAAGCCGTTAGCAGTTATTGTATGGTGGAGGCTGCGACTTCCGATCACTCAGCCAACGTTTTTCTCCTTACCGATTTTGGCATTGAAGTCCCGGAGTACGGTTTTCGCATCGCACTTCGGACAAGCTCCGTGGGCGTTGTCGAAGAGATCATAGAAGTCCTCAAGTCCTCTTTGACGGGGTCTTCAGCCTCTTCGGTAGAGGCGTGTGCACATATAAGGCTGATGTTGCCAAATCTGTCTTTATGCGGATCACAGCCAAGCGATCACTTATATGCTTAAAGTTGATGACCTTCGTCCTTAACCGCTTTTTGTGCAACCTTTTGTGACAGCTGTATAGATGTCATAATCTTTTTTCCTTACCAAACCGTTTCCGTACTGCGTGAGGATTCTTTGCAGTTTATGAGCAGTTCCAGGAGTGTACAGATTGCTGACATTCCAGGAGGATACTCGTGAATCGTGTTCCTTTTTCGCGCCGTCACAAGTTGTTTTTTCGTGTTGTTGGCCCGCCGCACAACCGCCAGTCTGGTCGGGGTAGCGCCCTTCTGCCTAAGGCGATAGCTGCATACATCTGTTTACCTCTCAACGGTTGGATTGCAGTTTGGATTGGCAAATGCTGAGTACTAAAACAAATGGAATAGTGAGGGTAAATAAAGGTACACCACAAGGTGGCATACTATCACCACTCCTGTGGTTCCTTGTGATCGATGGAATCGTTAAGGTTCTAGAGGCGGATGATTTTAACGTTACGGCCTATGCCGACGATATAGCCACCTTAATTTCTGGAAAGATTCCGCAGGTCCTCAGCGATAGACTAAGTTATGCACTGATGTTGGTTGATAACTGGGTTAAGGGGCCAGGGGCCTGGGAGTAAGCCCGGCAGAAACAGAGATTGTACTCTTCACAAGGAAAAGATCCGTATCAAAATACACCTACCCCCTTATGAATGGTATCGATCTGATCCCTGGAAAATCTGCCAAATATCTTGGCATAATCCTAGACTCCAAGCTTAGCTGGAGAGAAAAAATTGATGAAAGAATCAAAAAGGCCTACGTGGCACTATATTCGTATAGAGTAGCCTTCGGAAAGACATGGGACCTCAGACCGAAGTTGGTACATTGGTTATACACTGCCGTGGTCAGATCTATTCTAGTCTATGATTCGGTTGTCTGGTGGAAGGCGCTTGAGAAGAAATGCCATCTTCAAAGCGTGTCAAAGGTTCAAAGTGCAGGCTGTCTGGCGGTGACGGGATCTATGAAGTCCACACCAACGGCGGCTCTTGAAGCTATGCTGAACCTCCCACCCTTGTACTTATACGAGAGCTTCGAGAGCGTCGCAGCCAGAAATGTGCTAAGACTTCAAGAAACCGGTCTCCGGACAAGGAGTCTTTACGGCCACGCATCAGTCTTGGATCGACGGGCCATCTCGAAATTCAGAATCGAAACGGACTATGTCACCCGACTTCCTTCCTGTGAAAGGAGATTCCCTATTAGAATTCCCTCCAAGGAGGAATGGACCGGTTATTTGGTACGCACGGAAAGTGAACTGGCATTCTACACCGACGGATCCAAAATGGATGTTAGCACAGGTCCCGGAGTCTACTTTGAGTCTCGGGATATACATCGCTCCTACAGGCTCGATGATGGATGCAGTGTCTTCCAAGCTGAGGTCTTCGCTATCAAGCAGGCGGCGGACCTGATCAGCAAAGAGAATATCTCAGGAAAAAGGATCCGCATCTATGTTGACAGCCAGGCAGCCATTAAGGCTCTGCAGGCAGCATGGATAAGATCCAAACTTATCAAACTCTACAAAGAGAGGCTAGAAGACATATCGAATGGAAACGAGGTGACCCCCTGCTGGGTACCGGGTCAAGTGAATATCTCTGGAAACGAGAGGGCGGACGAGCTACTAGGCTGGATTCAGGTGCAAACTTCGCGCAGATCGCAACCGAAGCCAAAACGCCACTCAGTGGAGACTTCATTGCTAAGCTGGGTAAGGAAAGCATCTTTGAACGAGTCATCGGCAAACATAGCTTACACGACACCACATCCGATAATGGACACAGGCTGATTGATCTTGCTACGGGGCGAAAACTCCTTCTAGCCAGTACGCGCTTCCCGCGCCTCGATATATACATAGGCACCTGGCGGTCTTTTGATCAATCGACTATTAACTAGAATAATCACATCGCGATCGACGTCAGACACTCCTCCACTATTCTTGATGTCCGAACTTTCCGAGGGGCTAACATCGACTCGGACTACTATCTTGTCTGGCCAAGATGCGCCTACGGATATCCCGAACGCAGCGGAGTAGAGTAAGAATACAAAGTTTTGACGTCGGAAAGATACTATCGCCAGAAACCGCTCGTGCTTTTACCGATCGCTTCTCCCTTAAGCTCTCCAGTACACCTCAATCCTCCACGCTATCCATAGAACAGCAGTGGAGGCTTTGCAAACAAGCCCTGAAAAGCTCTACATCCGAAGTCATGGGTTTCAAGGCTCCACCACGAAGAAACACCTAGTTCGATGACGAGTGCAGGAGGATTCACACAGCGAAGCAGGATGCATATAAGGCCTCGCTGCATAAAAGAACAAGAGCAGCTCGTGAGCTCTACGAGTTAAAAAGATGGAAGGAGCATAAGCTTCTCAGAAGAAAGAAGAAAGAGCACGAGAAGCGCGCGATTGAGGATTTGGAGCGGTGTTACTGCAGGCGTGACGATCGAAAGTTTTACCAACAGATAAAGCGAACATGCCAAGGTTATAAAGCCAGATCGGAAGCCTGCAGGGATGAGAACGGACACCTAGTAGTAGAACCGCAGTCGATGCTGAGAATATGGAAAAACCACCACCGGCTGTCAGGCAGAATGATCCATTTCTAATCGACGGAGACCGCAGGAAATTCTGTCCCCATGACCTCGACGAAGTTAAGATTGCCATATCGAAGCTCAAGTCGAATAAAGCTGCTGGCGCAGACGGACTGTCTGCTGAGCTCTTCAAGGCAGCTGGGGATGACCTGGTTGGGAGCATGCACCAGCTCATCCGTAAGATATGGTTAGAGGAAAGCATACCCGAGGAATGGAGTCTCAGCATCGTATGCCCGATCCACAAGAAAGGAGACCCCCCTGATTGCGCCAACTATAGAGGAATAAGTCTCCTTAACATCGCCTACAAAATCTTCTCTGCCGTTTTGTGTGAACGCCTGAAGCCTTTTGTAAGTAAGCTGATAGGTCCTTATCAGTGTGGATTCAGGCCAGGGAAGTCCACCATCGATCAGATCTTCACACTACGGCAGATCCTGGAAAAAACCAATGAATTTCAAGTCGACACTCACCACCTATTTGTTGACTTCAAAGCCGCATACGACAGCGTAATTAGAGACGAGCTATACAACGCTATGTCTACCTTTGACATACCTGCTAATCTCGACAGACTATGCAGGATGACTTTGGAGAATGCTCGCTGCTCCATCCGAATCGGTGAACACCATACCGATAGTTTTGATGTCAAAAAAGGATTTAGGCGATGCGCAGTCGTGTGATTTCTTCGACATCATATTGGAAATTATTGTGCAAAAATCACTGGCCAATACAAGAGGCACAATCTATTTCCAATCCTCGCAACTCCTTGCATACGCCGACGATATTGACATAACAGGTAGATCACAGCGAGATGTCAATGAGGCGTTTGCGAGTATTGAGATGGAGGCGGCGAAAATTGGTTTGACGGTAAACGAGGGTAAAACTAAATACATGCTGTCATCACAAAAGGACGCTCACCACCGACGTCTTGGCCAGAACGTTTGTATTGGCAGATATAAGTTCGAGGTAGTTAAGGACTTCGTCTACCTTGGCTCCGAGTGACCCGGAACAACGACATCAGTTCCGAAATCAAACGCAGAATTACTCTTGCCAATCGCTGTTTCTTTGGGCTCAGGAGGCAATCGAATAACAGAGCCCTTATCCCGGTCCTGCTGTATGGCGCAGAAGCATGGACACTATCAAAAGCGGATGAGGAGGTCCTTGGTCGGTTCGAGAGAAAGATTTTACGCGTGATTTTCGGCCTATAACCGCATACGGGGAATGGAGGAAAAGATTCAACAACGAACTTTACGGGCTGTACAGCGACATGAGTCTAGTCAGGTGTCTACGGATTTAACGCCTAAGATGGCTGGGCCATGTAGAGCGAATGGACACCACAGCTCCAGCCGGCAGAGTCTTTGAATCCAACCCCGAGGCACGAAGAAGCAGAGGACAGCCGCACTTAAGATGGCGCACACAGGTGGAAGGGGACGTCAGCCAACTGGGTGTGCGGCATTGGAAAAGACTAGCGAAAGATCGTGCCAGTTGGAGAGACATGTTGGTTGAGGCCCAGGTTCACCCCGAACTGTAGCGCCCGTTAAGAAGAAGAAGAAGAATTCACTATACCACTGAAACAGATGTATTACAGCAAAGCACCGTGAGCACCGAGACGCAGTGGGTAGTGTGTTGGCCTCGGACGTCGATGACACGGGATCGAATCCCGGCACAGCCATGTCATCGAAAGTGTTTTCACGGTGTTTCTCCTCAGCGGGGTTCTGACAGAACCCCTGTAGTAAAATTGTCATGAAAAGCTGCTCGAAATTCGCCGTTCGGAACCGGCAGTAAAACTGTGGGTCCCTTTCACCTATGGGAAAATTAAATCACACAACATGGGTGATTGAGAGAAACTCGGCTCTGGTCCTTCATGGGCTGTAACGCCAGCATACATACATACATTACAGCGAACTACGAAAAAACCTCCGCGGTTTTCCACGACATCATGGGTCACAACCCATTGGCAATTTCTGGTTGTGATCTGCAATTAAGAAAATTAAATCAAAAACTCGATCGGAAGTGGTCACATCACGGATGCTTTGCCTTTCTCAAGTCACCGACGTAAGATCCTTTTTTAAAAATCTACGCAAAGAAAAAATCAGCATACAAAGCCTGTCCTCGGGAGAGTTCTATTTCCATGTCCGACCTTTGGAGCCCGATGAAATATATAATTATCAAAAAACCTGAGATACAACCCGTCCTAAATTGTGGTTACGAACGTCATTCACCATTCACCCCGTCGATCGCTGATACTTGAAGCACAATCAACCAAAACCGTATTTAGAATGACACAACAAGTTTCGAAGACTCTTCTTCATTCACATGCTGTCTGATCATACTCCCTGCCATTGATCTCTATGCATTGCCTGCTTAACATAATGAGCACACGCTTAATTATCTCCTCCTTCCTTCGGGTTCAGTATTACTTATTCTTCATTCTGCTCACATATCCGTTTCCGGCGCAATTGAGTATCAATCAAAAATCACTGATAACTGTCTAACCGGCAACACTCACGCGGACCGACGGACGCCCATTCAGTCATAAATCACTGAATAGAGTGAGGAAAAAAAAAGGAAAACAACATAACGCAGTCCCCCGGAGTATGAACCCCACAGGACTCGACCGACGCACAACTCCTTTGTTCCTATCAAAGATCCGTCAACGCAATTAGCATAATATGACAACTTACTATGAGTACATCCAACGTCATGTACTCGTATGCATTCAGTCTATTATTAAAACTGCATAGATACGAGCGGTACACCCACTCACCTGCCTTAGACAGGTTCAAGACACCGGAGAGGCGAATATGTACATATGTATCTAACATCAGACAAAACTGAGAGAGTTCGATAGCAACAGCACGCCGGTTTGATGGTGTTCCATAGTCAAACAGCAATCCGTTCAGCCAGTCGTAGTTTGTATCTCAATCTGGTTGTATCGTTAGGCGGGGCACGTTCGCGTTCGCTCAGTTCCTTCTTTCAGTTTATACGTTCGTTTAATTAGATAGTGAAGCTGAAGCACGTACGTACGTACGTACCTACATACGCACCCACATTCAACAGAGAATTTGAAAACAAATAAAACGAAAGAAATCGCCAGAATACCGTCAAATATTGTTTCGGATTGTGTTGTTCTCTTCAGCTGTTTCAGTTTAGATTGTTGTTCGCTTTTCCGCGTTCTGTTTTTTGGTTTCTATTTACTCGTACCCCGGGGTCGGGTTGTGTTTTGATTTGATTTCAAAGACTGCACCTGTTCTATACCTGCCATTCGTCGTTTATGTTCTTGTGTATCGAATTCTGTCTGCATAGATACGGATACATCCTATGCCTATCGGTAGTGATTTTTACGCTGGGCAAATTCAATTAGATAGCAGTGTCCGGTTAGCTTGACCGCACCATCGATAGGTCGGTTTTTTCCCGACTTACATCCATTGGTTTTAACGTAAACAGTATCTATGTATCTACTAATGACTGACAAAGTTCGACACCCCGTAGTATTCGTACAAGTGTGTCACTAGAATTCTGAGATCTTATTCTTGTGTGGATCTGGTTTTTCCCAAATTTTTATTTTTTTTTTTTCGTTTCATTTTTGCCACACGAATAATATTTGTGACAATCGTTCAGAGTGTGCAAACAGATACAACGACATGAAGTGAATCAAACAAAAAAGATACAAAATTGAAGTTTTGAAAAATCAATAGTCAGTTCGCATAGCCAACAAAGCAGCAAGGACCTTCAAGGGAGCATCAAACAAAACAGGAGAAATATCCAAACAAACCGAGTAAGTATCTATGTATCTGCAATAGATTTTTACTGACTTATCCATCTGCATAGATGCATCTCGAATTAATGGCTGTCCCATAGTACTCCCCCTGGCACTTTCGAGTCAAATGCGATTATTGGGTGTTGTTTTCTCGAAATATGCGAACCAAAATAAACAAGAAGTGATGCGACTAATATGTATCTACGGCATGCGCAGTGCACGTATTTGTCTTTTTTTGTTGTTGTTTGCTTATTTGTCTCATCGAAATTTAGTATTTTTCAGTTTGTCCTTCTAATCGTGTTTATCAAAAAGCCGAACATTGAACCGAAAGCTTAACGTATTTACCATGTATGGTGGTATGCCCCTGTCCACTGCCCGTGGAGTATTCTGGTCGAACGAGTTGACCTGACGGGTACTACAGTATCTCTCGTGTGGTTGCCCTGTAGCACAGTGACTTTTATTCGATTAGGGTATAAGGTACAGGCGATTTTCGTAGATACTGTAACTTTCTGGGTTTCACTTGCACTTTCATTGACCCTCTCTCGTTGGCGCGACTTTTTAGCGACGATTCCGAGCGATATGGTGTGGGATCGTTTCTGAAGCAACTGAGCTCGTACAAACGCGTACTAGTGCCGGTAATTGTCATTTAATTGCGTCGTTTTTCCCTTCCTCTTTATTGTATATACAGATACTCTGTCTGGTTGCCTGAAAGTGGGTCAGATGTGGCCTGTAATTTTAAGTTAATTTATTGTCAATTACCGTCCGTTTCCCCTTCTTGCTGTTTCTGTTACCTCACTTCGGTGGTACAGTGGCCTTAAGCCGATTTGGAACTACCAATTTCCCAATAAAGCATCTCTCATCACCTTTCTGTGTCGTTTCGTGCAAAGTAAACCATAAACAAGAAAAAAAACTTTATATTTAGGTGAAGGCTAACCTGGCCTCTCATCCACCATACTTAAGTCATTCGTATATGTACAGTGGAGCTCCTCTTGATTCTGTCACGAATTCTGATTTCAATACTCTTTATGACACCGCGTTCTGAACCATCAATCCGGGGTGATGTGCCCGTGATGTTGTCTCAGAATTGTCACGACAGAACGAATTTCATGAGACAGCTGTCACTTGGCACAAAGGAATTCATACGTACGGGTGTGCATTAACCTTCTCGCGAAAGGATTGGAATTTCCCAAAGCCATTGTAAAAGTAGATTCCTTAACAACACGCTCTCTTCTGTCGAGTCGATTAGTGTCATAAAGTTTAATGATAGACTCGACATTGTTCTGTTGGTTACCCTCATTCGTATGTGCTAAAAGATCTCGATCGCATTCTGCGGATTTTTTGATTTTTTTCTGGATTTTCCTTACCTCAACACAAATGGTCATTAAGACTCAATTCTGAGTTCTTTGTACTGTGTGAAACCTACTTTGGTTTCCTGGAGAAACGGAAGCTAGGTAGACCCGAGTTGGTTTGATGAGTCTGCAAGAACAAGTGATGCACAAACGAGATCGTGTTAGGTTTACTCTGTTAGGTTCTAGCAACATTTCAGGTCTAAATTGGTTCTACCAACATTTCGGGTCTACCATTAAAATTTTAGGATAGAAGCCCTATGGTTCGAGAGCAATTTGTTGCTGGACTGTTATTAGATCACTCTGTTTAGCCGCAGCTGTAAGCCTTTGACGCTTTAGTCAGATATGTTCCCCAAAACCTATAGGCAAACTGATCCTACTTAACCGCCATGGCCCAAGGAATGATGTTTTAGTGTCCCCGATCTTAATGACGCCCAGATCGAATACCGGCAGTACCGGGCTACCCTGTAATAGACTTTATCAAGTTACTCCGTAAATAGTTTGGAGTATGTTAGTGTTTAGGTGTTCCAGTGACCTGCAGATTTTTTGTGGCAGATGCTTTTATAAGAAAGCGCTCAGTTGACCTTACTGCAAACTCAAATTTTGCAGTCAGACATCCAACATACAGTTGGGCCTCAACCAACATGCCCCTCCAATTAGCACGATCTTTTGCTAGCTTATTCTATTGCCGCACACCCAGTGTGGCTGAGGTCCCTTCCCACCTGTGTGCCATCTTAGGTGCGGCCATCCTCTGTTTCTTCGTTCCTCCGGATTGGATTCAAAGCCTTTCCGGGCTAGAGCTGCGGGGTCCATTCGCTCTACATGACCTAGCCATCTTAGGCGTTGAATCCGTGGACGCCTGACTAGACTCATGTCGCTGTACAGCCCGTAAAGCTCGAGGTTGGATATCTTCTTTCATCCCCCGTCTGCGTTTATGGGACCGAAAGTCACACGCAAAATCTTTCTCTCGAAACGGCCAAGGACTTCCTCATCCACTTTTGATAGTGTCCATGCTTCTGCGCCGTACAACAGGACCGGGATGGCGCGGGTCTTGTATCGAGTAAACGTGGTCGTTCGGAAAAGGGCCATAGACAGAGCGACTGTCAAGATGGATTCTGCGTTTGATTTCTGAGCTGATGCCGCTGTTCCAGGTAGCTGCGGAGCCAAGATAGATGAAGTCCTTAACTATCTCATACTAATATCTGCCAATACGAACGTTCTGGCCAAGACGTCGTTGGTTTAGTTTAGTTCTCGCAGTGTTCTTCAGATAATTTTTTATTATAATTCGCACATTTGTGACACAACCTGAGTGGAATGCAGATGGTTTGGGTCTTAGATGTTCGTTGACACTCTCCAGGGGTGATTGTCCTAGATAGGATTCGAGAGGAACTCGGCTGAATTTTCATATTGGTTGTAGTTCCCAGCAAATATTCCAAGCCATTATGGTATTATATTAGAACTGCACACACAGAATTTGAAATGACCATATACTGTGAGTGTTACGCTTTCATAAGTATTTTTGATCACTTCCCATGCACAACAGCTGTGTTGCCCAATTTTTCCGTATAGTAGTTGCATTTCAACAATTTCTAATACCATGTTGAGGAAATTACACGGCAACGCATCGCCCTGCCTCACCGATTCGGATAGAGCAGCAAGCATTCTCCAAAGTCATCCTGCATAGTCTGACGAGCTTATCAGGGGTGTCAAATGTAGCATCGCGTTGTATGGCACGTTTCTAATTACGCCGTCGTACTCGACTTTGAAATCGACAAATAGTTGGTGTGTGTCGACCTGAAATTCATTGTTTTTTTCCGGGATCTGCCGTAGTGTGAAGATTTGGTCGATGGTCAACTTCCTTGGCCTGAAGCCAAACTGATACGGACCTATCAGCTTATTTACAAAAGACTTCAGACGTTCACACAAAACGCCAGAGAAGATTTTGTAGGCGATGTTAAGGAGACTTATTCCTCAGTAGTTGGCGCAGTCAAAGGAGTCTCCTTTCTTATGGTTCGGGCAAACGATGCTGAGAGTCCATTCGTCGGGCATGCTATTCTCTTACCATATCATACAGATGAGCTGGTGTATGCTCCTAACCAGTTCATCTCCAACTGATTTGAAGAGCTCAGCCGATAGTCCATTTGCGCCAGTAGTTTATTAGACTGAAGTTTCAATATGGCGATCTTAAATTCGTCGAGGTCAAGGGGACGGAATTCTCTGAGATCTTCGCCATTAGGAAATGGACCATTCTGCCTGAGTATGCAGTATGTTGACTAATTTCGTCGTTATACAATCTGCAGACGTGGTTTTTGCATATTCTCAGCATCGGCTCATATCGCCTCTACTATGGCTCATGGTTATAGACGAAATGGAGTTTGAGAGAATCTGGTATCTGGTATCGTGGTATCGCGGTAATTAGCGAAAGCACAGAGAGGGCTCTGGCTAAGCTAAACGCTTGGGCTACAAGATGTGGACTTGGCGTAAATCGGAGTATAACGGAACTGATGCTGTTTACCACTAAGTATAAGATACCGACCCTTATCTCCCTCGACTCAACAACCAGACACTCTCTGTCTTCCGAGGCTAGGTTTCTAGGAGTTATCCTAGATCCAAAGCTTAATTGGAATCTAAACATAAAACATCGGCCGCTTTCTACGCCTTTAGCAGAACTTTTGGCAAAAAGTGGGGACTCCGGTTTAAAATGGTGCTGCGGATCTACACAGCAATGGTACGCCCCTCACCTATGGATCACTGTATGGTGGCCTGCCTTAAGCAAAGCATACAACATCACCAAACTTAACCGAGGTCGGCCGGCATTGGTTCTGGTCATCAAAACCCTACGGTCATAGTAAGGTCTTGGACCTGTTGCCTGGAGACCTGGCTGCGACTTCAACCGACTTCGTGATACCCAAACTCAACCTAAACAATGCGGACCAAGTCCATTTCCCATCCAGGGAGGTATGGAAAAACGGGTTGCACTTGACGAACCACCAGGTAGTATTTTTTACCGACGACTCGAAGGTGGAGTGCGGAGTCGACTCGTGCATCTTCTCAGCGATTGTTTCAACATCACTCTCTTCTGGGTTCCTCGCCATAGCAACATAGAGGGTAACAAAAAAGCTGATGTGCTGGCAAGGTATGGCTCTTCTCTTGATAGTTCGCTGGCGGAAGCAGTATCTCCTCCCATAGGACTGGTGCAGGGATCAATTGTTCAACATTACCTCTCAAGGGCGAACTACAGATGGAGAACCCTGACCAACTGTGTTACATGAAGAAAGATGTGGCCTTCTTACAACACAAAAAGATCTCATGACCTAACTAACAGATCTCAACAGGAGATTGCCAGAATTGTAGCTGTCACTCTGCCAAGTTAGGCATCCCATTTAAGACACACTGCCGAAGTTGTAACAGCTCCCTGAAAAAGGGAACCCTTAACCATTACCTTTGCGAATGCCCGGCTTTAGCTAGAACCAGAGAATGCCTGGCTTTAGCTAGAACCAGAGAGTGCACACTCGGTAAAGCCTTCTTCGACGACCTATCAGAATTCGGTAACACAGAATTCTGTAAAATCGTCAAATTTCTCATGGATTGAACTACAAATCGACACTATACTCGTAAGTCTACTTGAGTGATGGCATCAAAACTTAGCCTCTCTGAGACCAGTCGGCCACTGCTACCTAATTACCTATATGATAGCACATGCCCGCCGCGATGACACATGATCTCGGCACTTATTAGATAAGAAATGAAAAGATAAAAAGCCCAAGTATGTGACCAAGCTCATGGCCTTGTTTTGGTAAAAGCTGCTCCAATGAAAGCCTTAAAAATGTTCAAGATATCTTAATTTGGAGACCTTACGTTGACATCTCGAAGAACATGCTTCGTGGGTCTAGAACAACCTAATTGTTTATCCGTAGTGATGTGTGCCATGGCTAGCTAGACAGATGAAAAAAACAAAAAACTTACCGCCAGACGCACATCAACAATAGCTTCGCGCGCCCACGTAGGAAGTCGTGCGAGAGCCCCGAACGTGTTACGAATTCATAGTTCACCCAAATGCCACCGACGCTCCTTAATGGCCCAAAAACTGATAAAACATCGAAGACGCGCACGTACGCCTTCGCGCAGCCATCATTCTACGCCAAAACATCACTCTTTTCCTGCTTGCTCGGTTATGTGTAAATAATGTATAGTTTGCGTGCCGTCTTCAGGAAGAGATACAAGTATCTTTCTTTAATGGTTTTCCGTATTAAGGTACCGCGAGCTACCTACTAGCCACGTTTATGTAGATGCGAATCAAACTACCGGTGTTCTTGGTGGTTGAACAACTCTAGACTATAAATGTGGTCTAATGGATCAAGATGTGGTGCTCCGATAACGCTATGTATGTACATATGTACATATCTGGCGCCACGCACGTCTGATGTTTGATTTTTCGCATATTTGAGGAGTAGTTTCATCCACTCGTCTGTTTACTTTCTCAGTCATGTACATATGGACGAAAATAAAACCCCAAAGCATTCACCAATCAAGCAGATTGTCGCGCACTCATCAGAATTGTCTCATTAAATCTTGTTTATCCGATAGATGAGAGGTGAATTCCTCAGTGCTGAATCATCAGTACGAGTTAAACGAAAAATCTATGCAATCAATTGGCACAGGATTCTCTATTTAATCGCCATGTTCAGTCCTATGGCTGCCCTAAGCGATTTACGCACAACTAATCCCTATCAAGCCGATTTAGGGCCACATGGAATCAGCAACAACATCGACGATGACGACGACGTTGATTTGTGTTAATAGGGAAGTACCCTTACCTGTTCCGGCATACCTTTAGAGATAACAGATCCAAAAAGGAACTATGATGTGTATACTTAGCCCTTGTCCCTGTGCCAAATTCGATAGATCATCACTATTCAACTACGTATCTGTGTCTTAGCTAGCACCAAATACAAACATGTGACCAATCCATTCACACGTTCCATACTGGTTTGTATCTTTATGACACCCAAGGCCGTGTGCAAGAGACTTTTGTTCCTTGTTTGCGCCTCTCGTCAGTCGGTTTTCCAGATAGAGCATATCGATAAAATCGAACACAATAGCTCACCCGATACCAATAACGGAGCGCTGGCTGCTTTGTTTATTCTGACGGATGTTTATTAGTACGCCATATTGACTTTGGATATGTCAGTGTGTCGTCAAGAGTGAGTCTTTCTTGTGGGCCGTAACAGAGTAACAACGTATGTATCTATGTATCTATAATACTATGCAAGGTGATTCGATAGTACTTTATAATACGTTCCTCTATCGGGCCGTGGTTGTAAATTAATTCATATTGACGGCTGAATAGTGAATTTTATAGGAAAAATATAAAAAAAAGTCGTTAACCGCAAGGATAGATTGGTTTCGCTTCTTCTCGGTTGGGTAAGCTCGTCTCTCGAAGGTGAATGGACACGTGTACTGTTTATTCTACAAAGTGTTAGATGGGGAGTGAAAACAGCAGACAAGAAACATATGGTTCACGAAAGCTGATTTGTAGTTGTGATCAAAGGACGGTGAGATACTAGGACTAAAGGTTAACCCGCGGTGTATAATTCATTCTAAAGCGATCTTATCTGACGTTGTAGTAAACAGACGGTTCTTGTTTGTTTCTGTTTTTTATAAAACACTTGCTCTTTCGATTAATTCGTTTAAAAAATCTTCTCACAGAAGCCGGCCGACGTTGAATGTTACCTCTAAACCTGACTATGAATGGCGGTGATCCAGCTGTGAAGTTTTTCTCACTTCTCAGTGGGAAGTTATGTAATTGACCCGATTTTGCGAGTTCCAAATTGTGATAATTCTCCACGTTTCAAGGTCACTAGAATCTAAATCCGAGATTTTTATAAGGTTGTATGAGTGTGTATATGTACGTATGTGCATATGTATGTAAGTGCGTATGTGCGCATGTGCGCACCGGAATTATCTCGAGAACCAAAAACGATATTGACGTGAGATTAGGTTCATTCCACGCGTAATTACGCAACTTGGAACTGAGTAAGCTTTCAGCAAAATCGGTCGAGCCGTTTTTTGTTAGAAATTGAATAACTAAAAAATAGACAAAAAAAAAATTAACAACACTCGGTGTTCCCAAGCGGTTCCCCATCTAAGTACTAACCGCACCCGACGCTGGTTGATTGCGATGATTAGACGGGAACTGATACATTACCCATTATTCGTCTAAAAATCCTACCGCAGCTCACAGAATGAGCTAATGACCTTGAAACACCTGAACAGATCTTCACAAACTGTAGCTAAGAACCATCTCCATCAAAACAAAAGCATCTTAATCGGTCCATTCGTTAAGGAGCTACGATGCCACATATGTTAAAAATGAAAAAATATGAAAATAAATGGGAAGTTAGTCGTGTGGGGCCTTGCGGGCCGCACCTAGACCACATGACCCTATGGTCTATGGTCTATGGTCTAATGACCCTATTATACCTGTGGTGTCTTCAACTGTTTCGAAGTATTTTATTGAACGACTTCTTTATCGATGATTAGGGCGTTTATTCACTCAGTCGCCAGAGGCGATGCAATATCAGTTTTCTGACCATAACTTCTTTGAACAATTCAAGATTTTTGAACGACTGTTCAACAAAGAAAACTTGTCGGTCCTTCAACGTTCGATATTTTATAACCTCGTCCTCATTTTTTAGGCCAATAACTTACTTACTTAGATGGCGCTGCAGTTCGGGATGAACCAGGGCCTCAACCAACAAGCCTCTCCAGCCGGCCCGATCTTTGGCCAGCCGATTCCAGTGCCGCACGCCCAGTTGATTGAGGTCCCTTTCCACCTCTGCGCGCCACCTTAGATGCGGTCGTCCTCTGCTGCGTCGTCCCTCGGGGTTGGTTTCGAAGACTCTTGCACGATTGCAAACAGAAATTTCCTCTCGAAACGCCCTAGAGCCTCTTCATCCACTTCTGATAACATACAAGCCCCAGCGTCGTAGAGGAGGACCGGGATGATTAAGGTTTTGTAGAGGGATACCCTAGTTTTTCGAGAGAGGGCTCTACTACTCAGGTGCTCCTTGAGCCCAAAGAAGCGGCGGTTGGCAAGAGATATTCTGCGTTTTATCTTAGCGCTGGTGTCGTTGCTGCTTGTCACTATCGAGCCAAGGTAGACGAAGCCCTTGACTACTTCAAAAATATAGCTGCCGAAGGTCGCGTTCAGACCAAGACGTCGGCGTTGCGTATCTTTCTTTGATGACAGCATATGTTTGGTCTTGTCCCCATTTACCCTTAAACCCACTTAAGCCGCTTCTGCTTCAATGCTTGTGAACGCCTCATTGACATCCCGCTTCGTCCGTTCAATAACGTTAATGTCATCTGCGTAGGCAAGCATTGTGTAGACTTGAAGTAGATCGTACCTCTTGTATTGGCCGCAGAGTCCCGCACGATATTTTCAAGCATGATGTTTAAGAAACCATATGACAGTGCGTCACTCTATCTAAAACCTTTTTTAACCTCGAAGGGGTCGGTTAGAGCATCTCCGACCTTAATGGAGCAGCAAGAATTCTCCATAGTCATCATGTACAGTCTTCTGAGTTTAGCAGGAATGTTGAAACATGACATGGCTCCGTATAGCTCCTCTCTGTAAACACTGTCATATGCGGCTTTGAAGTCGACAAAAAGATGGTGGGGGTCGACCTGGAATTCATGGGTCTTCTTTAAGATCTGCCGAAGTGTAAATATTTGGTCTATCGTGGATTTTCCTGGCCTGCAACCACACTGGTAGGAACCTATCCGATTGTCCGGTTTCAGGCGCCTACACAGTACGGCAGAGAGGATCTTGTACGCAATGTTCAAGAGACTTATCCCTCTGTAATTGGCGAAGTCATAGGGGTCTAATTTTTTATGCACCGGGCAAACGATACTGAGATTCCATTAATCGGGCATGCATTCTTCCGACCATATCTTGCAGATGAGTTGATGCATGTTCCTGGCCAGCTCATCGCCAGCTGCTTTAAACAGTTCCGCGGGGAGTCCGTCTGCTGTAGCAGCTTTATAAGACTTGAGTTTCGAGATCGCTATCTTAACATCATCTAGGTCGGGTAGACGGGATTCTCTTTCATCTTCGTCCGTTGTGAATGGTTATACAGTCCGCAGAAGTGGTCTTTCCACAATCTCAGCATCGACTGTGACTCCACTACTAGTTGTCCGTGCTCATCCCTGCAGGCGTTTGCTCTGGCTTTATAGCCTTGACATGTTCGTTTTACTTTTTGGTAACATTTTCGAACGCCGTTCCTGCAATAACATCTCTCCAGCTTCTCGGTCTCGCGCTTCTCATGCCCCTTCTTTCTTCTTCTCAGAAACGCATGCTCCTCCCTCCTTTTGTGTTCATAGAGCTCACGGGCAGCTCTCGTCCGTCGATGTAATGCAGCCATGTATGTATTCTGTTTCTCTACATGGGCCTGTCTGCACTCGTCATCAAACCAGGGGTTTCTCAAAGGCGGTGGCTTGAAGCCGAGTCAATCTGAGGCGGCCTCTTTGATGGCGTTCTGACAACGACTCCATTGCTGTTCTATGGATTGTGCAGATTGCATCGGGATTTGAGAAAGCTTGAGGGAGATTCGATCGGCGAAGGTCATGGCGGTCTGCAAACGCAGGAGACCGCCAGGACCGAGGAGGGACACCGCGAAATAAACATTCGATGACATGGGTGCTATCGGGATCCAAATTCGCTCATCGTGCATCAGGGTCCAACACAGAGCGTCGCTCTAGACCGAACAATTTTCGAATCCAACCCAGACGGACATCGTGAAAGAGGATGGTCAAATCTAAATTGGCGCCCACAGGAGTGCGACGCAGGAGACGGCTAGCAAAATATCGGGTTTGAAGAAAAGCCATCTTGGTTGAGGCCTATGTTCACTCCAGACTGTAGCACCAACTAAAAAGAGGAGGAACGGTCCAAACATGGAAGACCGGTCAGAATCCTTTTTGGATGAAATTGATTCCCTACGGTTTTGTCCTCTTCATAAGGCACCATTGCTCCTAGTTCATAAAGAAGATTATTTTCAAAATAGCAGAACTAAGGGTCTATGTAGAGTAGAGAGCCTTAATGTACTCATATGAAGACCAATTTAGAACCCTCATTGCTTCCAGCAGGCATTATTCATTCCTTTCCTCTCAATTTCACAATTACCAGTGCTGCCAGCACTCTAGCAAAATAAATTACAAATTTTCCAAATAATTCAAAAACCCCGTCGAGTAGCCTGTCAGTCGGGCAGTCAATTATCAGTCACCAAATAAAGGTGAATGAGTTGATAACAGAAAAGAAACTCATTTATCTACCGATACTCGATATCTTTCGTCTGACGTGTTTTTTGATTTTGCAATTCTACCTCGAGTGCGGTTAAAGGTAGCTTCACGTCAGCTTGAACTTGTATCTTAATTAAACTGTCTTGCTGCCATGAGCAGTACTTGAAAAGTGAATCAAGATCGATTGCCCTGCTATTACCTATCTGTAATTGAACAATAAGTGTCGAGCAGAGGGTTTTTTGTTTATTACCGTCATTTCATAGCGATAGTTTAAACCGAAACAGATGATGTGTCACACATTATTCCAAATGAATATTGTATCTGCAAAGAGCGAGTAGAAAGTAAGTACAACATACGACTGTTGCTTATCCACTTGTATGCTGGATGGTCATCTGTTTACATTTTTCCTGAGTAGGTTGAAGTAGGTAGGTAGCACAGTTGAACACTTTCCGAATCTGATTAATCGTCGCCCACATACTGGAGAAGGAAATTGATTCCAGATACTCTGGTACTCCGATACCAATAGTACACACTTTCTGTCTTAAACAACTCAACACCCAGCTTTGATAGAAGACAATCATTTATCTCTTTCTCCTCCCCTGCTTATATGACCCGATTTACTTTGCTGACACGAACGAATTCGAAAGTATCTTAAGTCCAAACGATGTCGATACATAACCAAAACGAGTATCGCGAACGTGCTATACGTCTAACGACACCATGACTAATCTTCTCAATCCAAAACGGACGACTGACAGTTGTGATTTGTAATTACGAATCCACTCCGTAACGACATGTGCCCGCACCCAAGTTCGTTGTTATTCCAGTTTCTCTCGAGGCAGGAAAAGCAATCGTCTCTAAAGGAACCAGCCTCTTGTAAACATCGAACCAGAACCACACGCAGATGGAGGAAAAAAGTGTTCCAGTGTGTTAAGTGAGCGCGTAATGCAGAATGTACTCACGTTGCTTGGATGGAAACCAGCTGAGATCCGGATTGCCTTGCAACCGATCGGGTTTTTAATGAATTTCTATTTATCTTTCTTCTTTCCTTTCCTAGTCTTTTTGTATCTGAAGCATATCGAGCGGTCTGAGACACCAGATGGTGGCGGTTTATATCTGAAAATCCCAACATCTCAAGTGTCGTATAAAAAATAATTATTTTGTTGTTCACGGTATACGTATTTAGAAGGTCGGCGGGTCTCTTGAAGATACTTACATATGTACGTGTGCCTTTATTTAGCCGATCGATTTTATGAGGTTGATTTTAGAGAGACAACTACCACAAGTGTTTGCAGAGCCACCGGTCTCTGATACTATTTGTATTTTATATGGGAATAGCAGCGGTTTGGATATTCCAACAATGAGACAAGCTCTCAAGCACCGTCACAGTCCATGGTGAGCAAGGGCCTTAACCAACAAGCGTCTCCAGCTAGCACGGTCTTTGGCCAGCTTTTTCCAGCGCCGCACGCCCGGTTGGTTAAGGTCCCCTTCCACCTGCGTGCGCCACCGTAGATGCGGTCTTTTGCTGCGCCTTCCTTCCGGGGTGGATTCGAAGACTCTTCGGGTCGGAACTTTATTTCCCATGCGCTCTACATGACTTAGCCACCTTAGACGCTGTATCCGTAGACCTCGTGCCAGGCCGATGTCCTCTCCTCCATACTCCGGTTGGACACGGGACCGTAGAATTTTCCTCTCGAAACGAACAAGGGCATCTTCATCCGCTTTTGTTTAAGTCCAAGCCTCTGCGCCGTAAAGGAGGACTGGGATGATCAGTGTCACCTTGGTTTTCCGAGAGAGGGCTCTACTTCTCAATTGCCTCTTGAGCCCAAAGAAACAGCGGTTGGCAAGAGTGATTCTGCGTTTTATCTCAGCGCTGGTGTTATTTTCGCCGCTCATTAGTGAGCCAAGATAGACGAATTCCTTGACCATTTCAAAGTTTTATCTGCCCATGGTGACGTTCTGGCCAATATGTCGGTGTTGACCTTCTCTTTTAGGTGAAAGCAGATATTTGGTTTTACCCTCATTAACCTTGAGACCCATCTTAGCCGCTTCTACCTCAATGCTTACAAAGGCCTCATTAACGTCTCGCTGTATCCGTCCAATCACGTCAATGTCGTCGGCGTACGCAAGGAATTGCGTAGACTTGAAATAAATCGTGCCTCTTGTGTTGGCCAGTGACCCTTGCACGATCTTTTCAAGCACGAGGTTGACAGAATTGCATGACAGCGCGTCACCTGGCCCAAATCCTTTTTTAACATCAAAGTTCTCGGTTTGTTCACCACCGACCTTAATGGATCAGCGAGAATTTTCCATTGTCATCCTGCACAGTCGGACGAGATTGGCAGGGATGATAAAACTAGACATGGCTTTGTATAGCCCATCTCTATACACGCTGTCATATGCAGCCTTGAAATCGACGAAAAGGTGGTAAGTGTCGATTTGGTATTCCTTGGTCTTGTCCAAGATCTACCGAAGCGTAAATATTTGGTCTATTGTGGATTTACCTGGCCTGAAACCACACTGATAAGACCCGATCAGGCTGTCCACAAACGGTTTCAGGCGTTCACACAATACGGCAGAGAAGATCTTATATGCAAGGTATGGTCAGAGGAAAGCATGCAATTTCAACATCGTTTGCCCGGTCCACAAGAAAGGATACCCCTATAACTGGGCCAACTATAGGGAAATAAATCTCCATACCTTGCAAATGAGATGGTGCATGCACCTTACCAGCTCGTCTCCAGCCGCCTTAAGAAGCTCAGCAGACAGGCCGTCTTCGCCCGGGGCTTTATTAGACTTAAGTCTTGATATCGCTATTTTGACTTCGTCTAGGTCAGGTGGAGGGAATTCTTTTACATCGTCGTCCATTACGAATGGATCGTTTTGCCTGACAGCGATATCTTGTCTGTCATCGCCGTTATTCAGTCTGCAGAAGTGGCCTTGCCAAATTCTCAGCATCGACTGTGATTCCACTACCAGTTCTCCATTTTCATCCCTGCAGGCCTCCGCTCTTGCTTTGTAGCCATGGCATGTTCGTTTTACCTTGTTGTAGAACTTCCGGACGTCATTCCTGAGAGAGCATCCCTCCACCTCCTCGATCTCATGCTTTCCGTGTTCTCTTTTCTTTCAGGCTAAATTTGACCGATTGCATGGGTTTGAGGGCCGCTGTGGCTTGTGGCTTGTGCCTTATTCGCACAGACCTGTGACTTCAGAAAAACCCACAAGAAAAAATGTGACGGGGTAAAATCGGTCGATCTTGGTATCCAGTTCAAATCACTTCTACTTGAAATGACCATGTCCTCGAATCGCTCGTACAGAATCTACAATATGGTGTAAGCTGTATTGAAACTACATGTTGTTGGTGTCCATATCCCCCGATTCAGGCCAAAAGAAGTTGGTAATCATCGATCTATAGTGCTCGCCATTGACGGTGATGGCTTGGCCAAAGTCGTTCTCAATGAAATATGGGCCGATGTCGCCGCCAGCCCAAGATCCACACCTAACAGTGACTTATTCGAGATGCATTGGACGCTCTTGGATCTCATGTGGATTGGTGTCGTCCCAAATTCGAAAACTTTGTTCGTTGACGTACGCAGTCATCCAGAAATGGGTCTCATCGTAGAAGATGATTTTTCGATGAAAATTAGGGTCCATTGCCAACTGCTCCAGGGTTCATTCAGCAAACGCAGGTCGTTTTCTACGGTCGTTTACCTCCAGCTCTTGGGTCAGTTGAATTTGGTACGGGTGCAGTCCCAAGTCACGACGCAAAATCCGCCAAGTTGTGGTCTGCGAAAGGTCGAGTTTTTATAAGCGACGTGAAATCGACTGTCTCGGATTCTCCCTGACATACTCGCGGACAACGGTGATGTTTTCGGCAGATCTTCTGTGTCGTCGACGTATGGGCTATCGTTTATCGTTTACTGAACCAGTGGACTTAGATTTATCCATCACACTGGAAATTATCCTTTCGGTAGGACGACTAGTTTTTTCATAATTTGCGCAGGTTCAAGAATCATATTTTTATTGTGTTTGTCACACAACCTGGATGGAGTGCAGATGGTTTGGATCGCAGATTATTGTTCACTACTCTCAAGGGGTGGTTGTCCTAGATAAGAGTCGAGAAGAACTCGACTGAATTTTCACGTTGGTTGTAGTTCCCAGCAAACGATCCATGCCATTATGGTGTTATCTACATAAGAACTGCACACAGGGAGTATGACGACCGTAAAATGGCCAAAACGCGCGGTACGTTACCCGAACAGAACACCGGTTGCGATAAAACAATTTTATCATTTGTACGTATTGTTGAATGCAAAATTTCAGAAGTCCTATTGGGTGGCCCGATATCTTTCAGTAAAACCTTTTTATCAAAACTACTTTTTGAAGTGTAACCAACTTTAGACTTCAGCCAGACGCCAGTGTTTATTTCAACATTCAATTATCTGTCAAATACAAGTAACCTCATTAGATACAAGTAACACTAGCAAACGCTATGGTCAAAAATATTTGCCGATAAAATTGACTTCGGCGACATTCAAAACACGAATCTTATCTTCACCTACCGGACCATAAAAAGATATCGGGAAATCGGTACAGTAAACAAAAAGTTCGATGGTAGACGTCGACCTACTTCAACATCGGCTGAGTACGTGAAGAAGGCGAGAAGCAAAATGGAGCGAAATCTGCGTCGCGAAGGAAACGCAATAGCAAAAGAGTTAGGTGCGTCTGACGCAAGCACGTGTCGCTTCTTACAGAATAAGCTGATGGTCGAGGCTTTCAAAATACGAAAAGCTCAACACCTTATAGTCGATCAGGAAGCAACCGGGCTTGAACAGTCGGAGGCATTAACGTAGAGGTTCCTTAGCAGTGACTTGAAACTTTTTTTTTGTTCACTGATAAGAAGTGAATCGGCGAACACCTTACCGATAGTTTTGATGTCAGAAAGGGGTTTAGGCAGGGCGATGCGCTGTCGTGTGATTTCTTCGACATCAAATTGGAAATGATTGTGCAAAAATCACTGGCCAATACAAGAGGCACAATCTATCGCAACTCCTTGGATACGCCGATGATATTGACATAATAGGTAGTGTTGAAAAACCACATGAACTAAACATATTTACCCCTTTTCTAAACCCGTGATCCAGAACAATGCAATCTGAGAATCGGTCCATAGAAATGATTCACTTATCTGTATTCGAAGATTAGTTTTAAGATGCACTAGTAGACGCGTGGCAATAAGTGCAGCAGTAAGCTCCAACTTTGGAATAGTCAGTTCAGCTTCGTTGTTGGTTTTCAAGGGGGCAACTCTGCCTTTAGCACAAATAATGCGTACAGATATTTCTCCGTTCCCATGCAAAGTCCTTGCGTAAGCGACAACTCCATATGCATACTTGCTCGCATCAGCAAATACGTGCACCTGTGTCGCATTTTGACTCGTTAGAAAGTGACGTGGTATTGCCATCTCGTGAAGCTCTTCAATATCTTTTCGACAAGAGATCCAAGTGTCTTGCAAATCCGGTGGTAGTCTCTCGTCCCAGTCAAGATTTCTACGCCAAATGCCTTGAAATAAAATCTTTAAGCGTACATATTTTTAAAAGGTAGATCACAGCGAGATGTCAATGAGACGTTTGCGAGTATTGAGTTTGAGGCGGTGAAAATTGGTTTGGGGGTAGACGAGGGCAAAACGAAATATGTATATGCTGTCACCAAAATAGGACGCTCACCACCGACGTCTTGGCCAGAACGTTTGTATTGGCAGAAATAAGTTCGAGGTAGTTAAGGACTTCGTCTACCTTGGCTCCGCAGTGACCTGGAATAACGACATCAGTTCCGAAATCAAACGCAGAATCACTTGCCAATCGCTGTTTCTTTGGGCTCAGGAGGCAACTGAGTAATAGAGCCCTCTCCCTAATGACAAAGTCTTGACTCTATATAAGACCCTTATCATCCCAGTCCTGTTGTATGACGCAGAAGCATGGACGCTATCAAAAGCGGATGAGGAGGCCCTTGGTCGGTTCGAAAGAAAGATTTTGCGCTTGATTTTCGGGCCTATAAACGCAGACGGGGGATGGTGGAGAAGATTCAACCACGAACTTTACGGGCTGTACAGCGACATGAGCCTACTCGGGCGTTTACGGATGCAAGATGGCTGGGCCATATAGAGCGAATGGACACCACAGCTCCAGCCAGCAGAGTCTTTGAATCCAACCCCGAGGGACGAAGAAGCAGAGGACGGCCGCACTTAAGATGGCGCACACAGGTGGAAGGGGGCCTCAGCCAACTGGGTGTGCGGCAATGGAAAAGGCTAGCAAAAGATCGTGCTAGTTGGAGGGGCATGTTGGTTGACGCCTAGGTTTACCCCGAACTATAGCGCCCATTAAGAAGAAGAAGATAAGAAGTTGTACTAAGTACTCTGCTATGACCTTGGATTATTTGCTGGCATTTCACCGTGATGGTTTGGGCTGTAGTAATCGAGAATGGACACAACGGGCAGCCACAATAGAGCTGATGCTTTCCATAGTAACGGATGCCTCTAACTCAAAGATGTTCATCCACAAATGCTATCGGCCGCTTATACTATGTTCATTTAAATTCGATCTGCATCAAGATAAATTATTCGAATCCGCCTAAACGGATATGTCCACCTCAAGTTCAACTGAACAAAAAGTAGAAATATTCTTGTCACTCCTACAATGCTAACTACTTCATCAACCCCGTATTGGGGAGATTCTAAAAACAACTGTTTCGTGCTCATATATTCCACATTTACTCTGCCACTTTGCTCCGGTGATTCATGCTCCATCTCCACGTACTTACCTATGTATCTAGTTACTTACTCGGCTGCAAATTTAAAAATAAACAGCAAAAAGCAAACTACCCAACCTCTTTAGTTAACTTATCAAGATCATTGGCACATCTATTTGGAAAATAAAAATATGAAATGAAAACGCATGGTGCTTGGCACGAGCTGGAGGCGATACATTTCCGAGTGGGTGCTCTAATCACATCGTGCGCTACATATTGCTCAACGTACTCGTAAAGCATTATCGGGCAGCTCGCCGAACTTCCTTTCTTCTGTTGCGGTTAGCTACAACCTATTATATGGATGTGAAATAATTATTATCGTGAATGTTGCACGAGCTGCCCAACAAGGGGAGTATAAGAAGCAAAACAAAGTACTCGGGCAGCACAATAAAGTATCTTTTATCGCAGCCAAAGTGCACGAAAACCGAACAATGGCATACGAATTGCTTTTATAAGCATTCGTACGAAATTAGATTCTCACAGCGGAGAGCAATGTCAGATCGTAATTCATGCAACTCAATTGCTCAATGAAGTTACAGATACTTTAATACCGGACGTGGTTGCGCCAAAACTCGGTCGAGATCAGCGTGCCTCGTATTTTAAATAGGAAAACACAATCTCGCATCTCATAGATGCGGGCACTTGCAAACGGGGAACAATTAGCGTCTAATCCGAACAGGTGCCAAACGGTCATCACTTATCTGTTGTTTGCTAATTGAACAAATTAGATCAGAACTTGACCCTCGAGATTGTTTAGAACTAACGTAAGTATGTTGCTTATCGCCTCAAATTGCTTTGGATTAACGAATACGCAGATAAGATAGCCAACGATTGGATTAAGGGAGTTTATACATATGTACATGCGATACGAGTAAATGTGATGATTTACTGACTAAACTGTCGCAATTGCAGCTCGATTGATTTTAATCTTATCCTTATTCCTATTGTAGATTGTTTTGAATTTACGATTGCAATAAATAGTACGCGTAGTTAAGAATCACCTTCACCTAATCGGGCATTAAAGTTCGGAGTGAACTCAACCAACATGCCCCTCCAACTAGCACGATCGTTTGCTAGCTTATTCTATTGCCGCACACTAAGTTTGGCTGTTAGGTGCGGCCATCCTCTGTTTTTTCGTTCCTCCAGGTTGGATTCAAAGACTCTCCGGGCTGGAGCTGCGGGGTCGCTGTACAGCCCGTGAAGCTCGTGGTTGAATATCTTCTTTCATCCCCCGTCTGCGTTTATAAGACCGAAAATCGCACGCAAAATATTTCTCTCGAACCGACCAAGGACATGCTTCTGCGCCGTACACCAAGACCGGGATGGTAGGGGTCTTGTATCGAGTCAACTTGGTCATTCGAGAAAGGGCCCTAGCAAGAGCGATTGGCAAGAGTGATTCTGCGTTCGATTTTTTGAACTGATGCCATTGTTCCAGGTAACTGCGGAGTCAAGATATATGAAGTCCTTAACTGTCTCATACTAATATCTGCCAATATAAACGTTCTGGCCAAGACGTCGTTGGTTTAGTTTAGTTCTCGAAGTGTTCTTCAGATCATTTTTTATTATAATTCGCACATTTGTGACACAACCTGGGTGGAATGCAGATGGTTTGAGTCTTAGATGTTCATTGAAACTCTCCAGGGGTGATTGTCCTAGATAGGATTCGAGAGGAACTCGACTGAATTTTCAAGTTGGTTATAGTTCCCAGCAAATATTCCATGCCATTATGGTGTTATATTAGAACTGCACACACAGAGTATGAACTTGAAGTGACCACATAATATGAGTGCAGCCTTTTGATTACTTCCGACAGTCGGTGATGTGTACCACTGCTCCACGGCCACCCGCTATGTCAATGTCATCCGCGTATGCGAGACGCAGTGAGGATTCGGAATAAATTGTGCCTCTTATGTTGGCCAGTGATTTTTGCACATTAATTTCTAATACGATGTTGAGGAAATTACACGGCAGCTCATCGTCCTGCCTCACCGATTCGGATGGAGCAGCGAGCATTCTCCAAAGTCATCCTGCATAGCCTGACGAGCTTATCAGGGATGTCAAATGTAGCATGGCGTTGTATAGCACGTTTGTAATTACGCCGTCATACTCGACTTTGAAGTCAACTAATAGGTAGTGGGTGTCGACCTGAAATTGATTGGTTTTCCTAGGATCTGCTTGTGTGAAGATTTGGTTCATGCTGGACTTCCCTGGCCTGAAGCCTCATAAGAATCTATCGGATTATTTATAAAAGGCTTTGGGCATTCAAATAAAACGGCAGAGAAGATTTTGTAGGGGACGATAAGAAGACTTATTTCTCTGTAGTTGGCGGGTCTCCTTTCTTGTGGATCGGGCAAACGATGGTGAGACTCCATTCCTCGGGCACGCTTTTTACTGACCGTATCTTACAGACGAGCTAGTGCATACTCCTAACCAGGCCATCTCCAGCTGCTTTGAGTTTCGATATGGCGATCCTAATTTCGTCGAGGTCAGGGGGACGGATTTCTCTGCTATAATCGTCGATGACAAGATACCGCTGTCAGGCAGAACGATCAATTTGTAATAAAGCCGCGGGAGCAGATGGTCTGTCTGTTGAGCTTTTCAAGGCCGCTGGAGATGAGCTGGTAAGGTGCATGCACAATCTCATCCGCAAGATTTGGAACCTAAGCATCGTTTGCCCTTTCCATAAGAAAGGAGATTTATTTCCCAATAGTTGGCCCAGTTATAGGGGTCTCCTTTCTTGTGGACCGGGCAAACGATGCTGACTTTCCAATCGTCGGGCATGCTTTCCTCCGACCATACCTTGCATATAAGATCTTCTCTGCCATATTGTGTGAACGCCTGAAACCGTTTGTGGATAACCTGATCGACACATATCAGTGTAGTTTCAATCCAGGTAAATCCACAATGGACCAAATATTTACGCTACGGCAGATCTTGGAGAAGACCAAGGAATACCAAATCGATACTCACCACCTTTTCGTCGACTTCAAGGCCGCATATGACAGCGTGTATGGAGACGAGCTATACAAAGCCAGGTCTAGGTTTAACATCCCTGGCAAACTCGATCGACTGTCCGAGATGACAATGGAGAACTCTCGCTGCTCCATGAAGATCGGTAATGAGCAAACCAAGGCTTTTGATGTTAAAAAAGGACTTAGACAAGGTGACGCGCTGTCATGCAACTTTTTCAACATTGCGCTGGACAAGATCGTGCAGGAGTCACTGGCCAACACAAGAGGTACGATTTTTTTCAAGTCTACGCAATTGCTTGCGTACGCCGACGACATTGACGTGATTGGACGGACACAGCGAGACGTCAAGGTGGCCTTTGTTGGCGCAGAGGCTTGAACCTTAACAAAAGCGGTTGAAGATGCCCATGGTAGTTTTAGGAGGAAAATTCTGAGCTCTATCTATGGTCCCGTTTGTTCAAACGGAGTATGGAGGAGAAGATTTAATGAAGACCTATACGGGTTGTGACATCGGCCTTGTACGACGTCTACGGATACAGCGTCTAAGGTGGCTAGGCCTTGAAGAGCGTATGGAAAATAAAGCTCCGACCCGAAGAGTCTTTGAATCCATCCCGGAAGGAAGGCGCGGCAGAGGACGGCCGCATCTACGGTGGCGCACGCAGGTGGAAGGGGACCTTAACCAACTTGGCGTGCGGCGCTGGAAACAGCTGGCCAAAGACCGTGCCAGCTGAAGAGGCTTGTTAGTTGAGGCCCAGTTTCACCACGGACTATAGCGTCACCTAAGTAAGTATGTAAGTGATCGTCCGCTATGAATGGATCGTTCTGTCCCACAGGAGTATATTGACTAACTTCGCCGTCATACAGTTTGCAGAAGTGGTTTTTTCCATAATCTCAGCATCGGCTGCGATTCTACTATAGGCTTCATGCTTGCAGTAACAGCTCTCCAAATTCTTAATCGTGAGCTTCTCATACTCTTTCTTCTTTCGTAGAGCTCACGAGCTGCTCTTATTCTCCTACGTATGTGAATCCTCCTGCACTCGTCATCCAGGTGTTTCTTCGTGGTAGAGCCTTGAAGCCCAAAACTTCAGATACAGTGTTTTTCAGGGCTTGTTTGCAAAGGTTCCACTGTTGTTCTACTGACTGCGTGGAGGGTTGAGGTGTATGAGAGAGCTTAAGGGAGACGCGATCGGCAAGAGCATGAGCAATTTCTGTCGATAGTAGCTTTACGATGTCATAACTTTGTATTCCTACTCTATTCTACTGCGTAGGTGATGTCCGTAGACGCATCTTGGCTACTACAAAATAGTGGTCCACAACGATGTTAGCTCTTCGGAAGAGTGTCTGACGTCGATCGCGATGTAATCAATCTGGTTGGTGATTGATTGATCTGGTGCCGCCAGGTGCCTTTGTGTATATCGATGTGCGGGGAGCTAGAACGAGATTCCGCCCCGTAACAGGATAAATCAGTCTGTGCCCGTTATCGTATGTGGTGACGTGTAGGCTGTGCTTGCCGGTGATTCGTTCAAAGATGCTTTCCCTACCCAGCTTAGCATTAAAGTCTCCTAGTACAATTTTGATGTCATAGCTGGGACATTGGGCATACGTTCTGTCTAGGAGATCGTAGAACTCATCTTCGGTGGAGTCGCCCTTGTCTTCCGTGGAGGCGTGGACGCAGATCATTGATTGTTACCTATTGTTATGAGGCGTTAGTCCACCTCGAACAACAATTTCGCATCCGAACAATCGTTGTCATCTCTCCTTATAGCAATCGCCGTTGTAGATATTGCAGCTTGTCATCCGCTTTTTACCCGGTCCATTCCATAACATTTCCTGGGAGGCGATTTAGTCCGCTTTATAGCGGTCTAGGGCGTCCGCAAAGTTGTTCGGCTTCACGTGGTCTAACATTTCACGTGCAGAGCTGAAGATCATTGTCCTTTTTTGTCCTTTTTTCTTTTGCAAGGGTCGTCAACATTAATCCGATCCGTTTTATCCGAGGCTTGTCATTGCCTCTGAGCATTGTGTAGAGTCTTTCGGTTACGGATTGCTGGAGCATATCCGAACCGCCGTTAATCCTACTTTCTGGCGCAGAATACTCGCCATTTGTCGTCTTCCCTTAGTAATTTCCATGGTCTGGAAATTTCCAGATGGTACCACGAGGTGGTGGAAGTAGGACCTGGCTAATAGAGCTGCAGGTTGTTCGGCTACAGAGGCACTTACTCGCTTTTTTTAGCGGACCAGCATCACCTATATGTTCTTATTTGTGCTCTAGAATTCCACTCAAGCAAAAAGAATTTTTCCGATTGACATGAAAAGATTTCGAGATACTAAGATTGACCATAAATATGAATCTCAGGTGATTCACTCGGGTATTTACGTTTCGATTTTTGGCACAGTCAACTACGCATTTCGGGCAAGAGACAGTGAGAGATTTGATTGGAAGATAAAAAAAATTTGGCAAATTTTGGGTGTCTGTCAACTTCATAGTTAATCTTTTTATAAAGAAATTTTTTATCCAGATACTTGTGCACATTTCGTGTTTTTCAAAATTAACCAAAGTTTTCGAATAGGTGACAAGAAGAGCTGGAATGCAATTTGAAAGCCTTTACTTATACTAAGACTTTACTTGATTACAAATGAGAGAAAGTCAGGAGCTGGACTTCAATGAAGATCATTTTCGAAGCGAAATATGTAAGTTGTTTGACACTTCTGGTATAATGAAGATGTAGCCTGGGAGGATTGTGATCCTTACGAAAAATTGAAGTTATTCTCTTGAAAAATATACCCAAAGCCTAAGTTCCGCCTTATTGTGCTAGATTCGAATCAATTAGTTTTAGATTATGAGTAGCAGACGGATGCTTAGGTTGGTGCCTAGTTAACATGGTTAGCTGCCAGGATCTCAAGGTCGAAAATATTCTATTGAGCGCGCGTAACAAGCTCGGCTTGAAATTGGATCCAATTAATTCCAGTGAATCTATAATCCAGTATAGAGGTCAAGAGCGCATCGAATGCCCCGACAAAATACACAACAAAAAGCAAAATATTCTATTGGTTATGGAAAGAAACACAGAAAAATTGCGAAAGTGTACACAACTTTTAATGGTGTAAACACTTGGCATTACCTCTTAAAGGTTATTTCGTACCTAGGCTGGCCACAACTACTTTTTAAGTGGTCCATACGAAGGGTCAAGCTTTGATTTCTTTTTTCAATACACACGTAGATTACCTTCCAAGACTGCAGTTGACGCCACGCTATCTCAAATCTATCCGCGTAATTCACTTCTTCTTCTTATTTGATGGCGCTACAGTTCGGGGTGACCCAGGGCCTCAACCAACAAGCCTCTCCAGCCGGCCCGATCTTTGGGCAGCCGCTTCCAGTGCCGCACGCCCAGTTAGTTGAGATCCCCCTCCACCTGTGCGCGCCACCTTAAATGTGGTCGTCTTCTGCTGCATCGTCCCTCGGGGTTGCAGCCGAAGACTCTTCGGGCCGGAGCGTTGATGTCCATTCGCTCTACATGGCCTAGCCATCTTAGACGTTGGATCCGAAGACGTCTAACCAGGCCGATGTCGCTGTACAGCCCGTACAGTTCTTGGTTGAATCTCCTCCTCCATTCTCCGTTTACACAAACGGGACCAAAGATTGCACGCAGAATTCTCCTCTCGAAACGTCCAAGAGCCTCTTCATCTGCTTTTGATAACGTCCAAGCCTCAGCGCCGTAGAGGAGGACCGGGATGATTAAGGTTTTATAGAGGGAAACATTAGTTTTTCGAGAGAGGGCTCTACTACTCAATTGCCTCTTGAGCCCGAAGAAGCAGCGATTGGCAAGAGTTATTCTGCGTTTTATCTCAGCGCTGGTGTCGATGCTGCTTGTCACTATCGAGCCAAGGTAGACGAAGTCCTTGACTACTTCAAAAATATGAATGCCGAAGGTGACGTTCTGACAAAGACGTCGGTGTTGTGCGTCTTTCTTGGATGACAGCATATATTTGGTCTTGTCCCCATTTACCCTTAGACCCACTTTCGCCGCTTCTGCTTCAATGCTTGCGAACGCCTTATTGACCTCTCGCTTTGTTCGTCCAATAACATCAATGTCATTTGCGTAGGCAAGCAATTGTGTGGACTTGAAGTAGATCGTACCTCTTGTATTGGCCGCAAAGTCCCGCACGATCTTTTCAAGAATAATGTTGAAGAAATCACATGACAGTGCGTCACCCTATCTAAAACCTTTTTTAACATCAAAGGGGTCGGTTAGTTCACCTCCGACCTTAATGGAGCCGCGAGAGTTCTCCATAGTCATCCTGCACAGTCTCGACGAGCTTGGCAGGAATATTAAAACATGACATGGCTCTGTATAGTTCGTCTCGATAAACACTGTCATACGCGGCTTTAAAGTCGACGATAAGATGGTGCGTGTCGACCTGAAATTCATGGGTCTTCTCCAAGATCTGCCGTAGTGTAAATATTTGGTCTATCGTGGAAACCACACTGATGGGAACCTATCAGATTGTCCACGAACGGTTTTAGGTACTTACACAGTACGGCAGAGAGGATCTTGTACGCGATGTTCAGGAGGCTTATCCCTCTGTAATTGGCGCAGTCATAGGGGTCTCCTTTCTTATGGAACGGGCAGACGATACTGAGATTCCATTCATCGGGCATGCGTTCTTCCGATCATATCTTGCAGATGAGTTGGTGCATGTTCCTAGCCAACTCATCGCCAGCTGCTTTAAACAGCTTCGCGGGGAGTCCGTCTGCTCCAGCAGCTTTATAAGACTTAAGTTTCGATATCGCTATCTTAACGTCGTCTGGGTCGGGTGGACGGGATTCTCCTTCGTCTTCGTCCATTCTGAATGGTTCGCTCTGCCTGACGGTGGCATTTCGACTATCATCGCCGTTATACAGTCTGCAGAAGTGGTCCTTCCATAATCTCAGCATCGACTGTGAATCACAGTTTTTCATCCGCTTTTTGCCTGGCCCATCCCATCGCACTTCTTGGAACGCGGTAATATCTGCCTTATAGCAGTCCAATGAGTTGACCAGTTGTTCGGCTGCACCTGGTCTGTTGAGGGACCTAACGTTCCAGGTGCAGAACCGAAATTCGTTTCCTTTTTGACGTTTGCGGGGGTTGTCAACATGTAATCCGTCCCTATCCGAGGCTATTGGTTGTCTCTGAAAAATATTTTTGTTTTAAGCGATAATGATGTTAGTCCTAAGCGCAACCCCCAACCTGGAGGGCCAGGTTCCTCTTTCCCCAGGAAAAAGGGGTCGGGTCGCTGCACACATTGGTTCACTACCTGGCGGGTGCCAGTATAGCTATCCAGGGGAGACCACGCGGAGGCTGTGTGTCAACTTGGATTGAGCAGGGACAGGGATCGAAGCTGGCGTTTGCCAAGTTAAACGCCATCAACTTCTTTGCTCTGTTTGTTCGCTCCCTTCTCCCCTTCTTCGCGTAATTCACTATGACTTGAATTGCTTGGTTTGTAGGTCGATTATGAGAACCGTAAAGTAGTCAAAGTTCGTGGAAATTACTTTCCGCAGAGCACGAAAGTTGATAACGAATTTCAGTATTCTTATTTACTTTCTTACTTTGCAGGTCACCAACCCATGGAGGGTCTGAGCCGGTGTTAATATAGCCTTCGATCCCTTATGGTCCCGGGCACGCTGCTTCCAGTCGATCATTGGTCTTTATACCGAAGGTTCGGTCTCCCCCTTCTTCTCGAACCAGGAAGCTCGAATTCGAAGATCCTCTCAGCTGGAGCGTTGGTGTCCATGCGTTCGATGTGGCTAAGGTATTGTGGTCTACGAATTTTTACCTTCCGGACAATATCCACATCTTTGTACAGCTCAGAGGGCTTGCAGTTATATCTTCTCCCCTATTTGCCTTCCTCGCAGACAGGATCAAATATACGTCGCAGAATTCGTCTTTCGAGGGAGCCAAGGAAAAGCTCTGCTGTCCTGCTTATAGTCCAGCTTACGGCTACATAATAAGAATAAGTGTCTTGTAGAGCATAACCTTGGTTCTTCGGGACAGGAGCTTGGACCTTAGCTGTTTTGAAAAGCTGAAGTAGCAGCTGTTGCCGAGGGTGATGCCCCGGATCTCCACTATGGTGTCATTCGTGGAGTTTATGTTTGCCACGAGGAATGTAAAATCTTCGAACCAGCTCGTTTCGCCTGATCTTCAATCGCCGTGAACGCTTCTACAATGGTAGGCTGGGTACTTGCGATAATACCAATATTATCTGCGTAGCTCAGCAACTGCCCCGCCGCCGCACTATTTATTCCAACATGAGATTGGAGAAGTCGCATGACTTCTGGAGGCTCGACACACATGGATCAATTGTCCCCGGATCCCGATAGAGGCTTTACAATCGATGAAGAGGTGGTGGGTATCGATTTGAAACTCGCCGGTCTTCTCCAGGATTTGTCGCAGAGTGAATATTTGGTTTATAGTCGATTTGCCTAGTATGTGCCGATTATTGCGGTGCAAAACGTCCTTAGACGTTCCCACAATACACTGGATAGGATCTTGTAAGCGAAATTGAGCAAGGATATACTTCTTTAGTTTTTGCAAGAGATGAGATCGCCTTTTTTTGTGGAATGGGCATAAAGAGCTGGTATTCCAATCGTCGCGCGTGCATACGTGCTCCTTACCAGAACATAGCCTCCAGCTTTGAGGAGCTGTGATGGTAATCCATCCGAGCCTGCGGCCTTGTTGTTCTTCATTTTTTTCATAGTTCACACAGGTTCAAGAGTTATACTCTTATGACGTTTGTCACACAACCATAGGTATTCGTTCACTTCTCTACAGGGGTGGTTGTCCTAGATAGGATTCGAGAGAAACCGACTGAATTTTCACGTTAGTTGTAGTTCTCAGTAGCTTGTACTTGTGGAGTTATATTAAAATTGCACCATTTGCCATATACTGTGAGTATTATGCCTTCATCAGTGCGTTTGATCACTTCACTTTTAATAGCTATGCCTACTTCTTCAATACAACTTCGTCGACTGTCGCGATCTCTCCGTCCACTACCACTCTCTCTTCTCTATCCTCGTTAAGGAGCCGCTGAAAATGTTGCTTGAAAACATTCGCTATTCACTGCGGGTCGGTATCATGGTTTTTCACGCACTTTCGAAGAGCCTGTGTGTCGTTTTTGAAGCCCGCTGCAAGCCTTTTGGCTTTTTTTGTAAAAGGTTCTTGTCGCGTTTTTGTCCCTGGATTCCTTGATATCCTTGAGTTGGGAGGTTACGAAGATTCTCTTCTTTCACCGCAGCTTCTTTTTTGCCTCAAGAAGAAGTCTTGGTTGGGTATTCCTAGCGCGCTGCTCATGATCTCCTTTGCAGCATCTTTTAGGACACCTCGTCGGTCGCTCGCTTTTTATGCTCACACACGCCATCATACCACGGATAGGTGGTGGCACGTAGCCTATAGTAATTTCCTATAGTAACATATAGGCATACTTGCGAACGTTCACTCAGTTGCTCTCTGTAGACTCTGGGTAATTTGAGTGCTGATTCCCTTATTATGAAATGGCATTGCTAACTGAGTATGCTTACCTTGGATGCGTATCACGAGCCATAGGCGTGCTGTCAAAGGTAGAACAGTGAAAAAGCAAACAGCAAAAAATCACGCATTACCAGGCAATGGTCATTAATCTCTCGTTGGGACGGCTGTAGCCTAGTGATATTCCTTTCGTCCTCCAAAAAACTTCAAAGAAGCAAGTCTGGAGCGCTCATATCGGTCGATTATGCCGGCCGCTGCAAATCACACAAACAAGATATTACACTACCCGGAAAGGCGTCTTTCAAACTGTCTATCGTCACGCGGCTATAAGCGCACCATGCTGTTAGACCCACATGTCAGCCAGTTCCAGTTCGTCAAAATATCATTAAAAATAAAAACGCGTTTTTCATGGTATGATATCACTTGCAACCATGAAGAATTCCGACCCAAAAACGTATGTACGTCCGCTTCGTCGTTGAAGTTCAAAAGAAGATGAGCGTAGTTTAGACGCGATTGACGGTCTACAGACAGTAGTGGGTGGAGTGTCTGCATTCTTTTGTTCACCAAAATGCGCTATAGAGCCGAACTTGTATTGGCCAATTTCGTGGCAAGTTGTCTTGTCGACTTTAATAGCTCATTTGTGGCGCATTCAGCAACTCGTCGGTAGGAGTACTACCAAGCCATACGGCGCCTCTTCTGTCACGTATTGTTCCAGTCTCTTCGAGGCTAGCGGTTAAACACCTTTGACCAGTTGGCGTAGGTCGGGTGAGAGTTGTTTGCCGAGATTCCATGATCATCATGCTATACTTATATAGCTTCTTTTTTTCGTTTGTTGCGCCCATGGATGTGGAATCTTCAAAAGATACTGGTAACCCGTGTTGCTAGCATGCACCGATTCGCGGGATATTATTCTCCTTTTTCCACGCACCTACGTACTAAGCCACACCTCTGCACACTTCAACCACTCTACCTCACGGAGCTGGTTAGCGGTTTACGCTGTATCTCGGGTAGACGCCTCTATTGGGATCTTCTCTCTGCTTCGGCTTGTCGCAACTTTGTTTGTACTGATGCAATGTACGAGCATGTTTCATTCCAATTTTCCACGGAGTCCATCATATAGGGGACCAGGTTTTCAGGGCTCGGTACATTTAGCCAGGCAAAGGCTAAAGCGTAAAGCATAAAGCGACTGCCGTAAAATACTGTGTGTTCTGCCACCTCCTCGGAGTTTGGGCATTGTGGACACAACGGAGTACTATCATATCCAAATCTATGCAGATACTTTCCATAGCCACCATGCTCAGACAAAAACTGCGAAAGATGGTCCTGAATCCATAGATTACTCTTATTGCGTAAAATCTATAGACTGAATCCATTTTCCGCTTTAGTCCTTTTACTGCAAGGGCTTCCGCCCAAACCGGAGCAGCGTTGAGTGGGACTGAGCTGACTACCCGTGAGAGTAGGACTTTGCGTGCATAACCAGGACCGCCTACATTCGGAAGCATTCGCGAAAGACGTCGTTGTGCGTGTGATGGCTTCTCGCTGGCATATGTACATTATATGTTCCCTGAAGGAAAGCCTGTTGTCACGTATGACCCCTAGATACTTGACTGCTTCCTTAGACCTTATCGTCTGGTCTCCGACTAAGAAGCTCGCATACTCCATCTTTTTACGGCTGGTTATGAGCACAGCCTCTAGTTTTTGGGCTGCTAGTTCCAGACCAGCAATTGAAAGCCAATCTTTTACTTTAGCGATAGCTGCATTCGTAGTAGCCTTTACTACCTCTGTATGCTTAGCCACTGCATACAATATCATCGGCAAAGCCGATGATTCGTGCTCCTTCGGGAAGCGCTACTCGTAGAACGCCATCGTACATGATATTCCACAGGAGAGGTCGAAAGACTGATCCTTGAGGAACACCCGCCGTTACTTTGTAGAATTGTACGCCTTCATCGGCATTGTACATTAGCCTCCTGTTGTTAAAGTAGTCGATGACAGTCCTTAATAAATAGGAGGGAGTACCCATACCAATTAAAGACTTGCATGTGCGTCTAGTTAACCGAGTTGAATGCGTTTTTTATGTCCATCGTAGTTACTGCACAATACGTCCGCAGCCAGGTTTATCACTGTTTCTATGGCGTCGACCGTTGATCGTCCTTTTCTGAAGCCGTATTGGTTGGCCAAAAATGCACCGTTAGCTTCCGCCACCGCCAGTAACCTATCGTAGATCACTCATTCTAGTATCTTGCCTAGTGTATCCAACAGACAAATTGACCGATACGAGGACGGTTCTCCAGGTGGTTTCCTCCCTTTTGGCAGTAGTACCAACTGCTGCAGCTTCCACTATGTGGGAAAGATCCCCTCTTGCAAGCATTTCCCCAAGGTGTGTTGGAAAGCGTCTGGTCTAGCCGTAATGGCCGCTTTGACTGCGTTATTTGGGATTCCATCCGGTCCGGGTGGTTTATTGTTTTCGACCTTCGAGACTGCGTTATGTAGCTCCTCTGGAGTAATAACAGGAAGTTCTTCTATGTTAATCCCCGCCATGCTGCTACTATGTATTAAGTGGCTGTCCTTGTGGGTAAAGATGTTCCCCAATACGGGTGAGCATTTCGGGATTTGATATCGGCGGACTTCTATAGATTTTTATCTTTTTAGTGACCACTTTGTAGCTCCTCTGGCCTCCTCGCAAAATTTTTTGAAGCATCTTGATTTACTTTAATTGGTTGCTTTTTCCAGCTGATGTCTTGCTAGCTTGAATTGAAAAAGCCGTTCTTGGTAGTCTGGCCTATTTCTGGACCGTTGGGGGTTTCTCCGCTCTCTGAAACATATCGCCCTTAGCCTCTGGATATTCTCGTTCCACCTGTAACGCTGGATTTCCTCTTGGGCATCGCTGCGTCACATGCTGCAGTTAGCGCCTGTGTCAGTTGCTTGGAAGTTACCTATGTGGATGCGTCGGTATCCACAGTCAACTCTTTCAGGACTTCTTCAAAGGCATCGGAATATATAGCGTATAGCTAGTCGGCGACAGAAGCATACGTTCTTCTTGGATAACCATTTTGTACGTCAAAGGGGTACACTTTGCCTGCTACCAAGGCAAGGAAGCGACAGCTTTAAGAAATTTCGCTGCATTTTGCAATACCACTAAAGCAAGGGGAACAACACTGCGCAGGCATATGTGCGACCTTTACGGGGAAAAACTTTATCATAATCCTCAGCGCAGAAACGGTTCGTCCGTTTTTATTATGGCAATTTTGATACGTCACGCTCTGATCGTTCAATCACCTCAAAAGCTGATGAAATTTTGAAGAAAGTTGAGTGAGACAAGTCGTCAAAAGCGTCAGAAAATAACGTTGTGCTTATGGTGGGACTGAAAGGTACGTTCAAATGATCAACAAAGGAGATCGCTAAAACATTCAAAGAAAATGGCTTGAACCTCGGGGAACGGCATAGTGGTCTATCATGACAGCGCTCGGCCACACACTGTCTTGATCATCGAATCAAAAATTCGAAATGTTGGTGGATCCACTGTACACACATACAGTTTACCATCTAGTTGGCAACTTTTCCTACAGAGAGCTACAGCCTAGATAGCACGATTGCCCTGTACATTTTCACTATCACGCAACGTTCCCACCTAACTTTTCTTTCACTTTAAACACGGTCCACTCGATTCCATTGAAAACCCCAAAGAGGTGTGGACTTGCTTTTGATTTGTAGCTTCTAGATCAAAATCACAGGAGCACGCAACGTTGCTGCACGCAGCCATAAAACACACTTGAACCGACGAATGTTAGACGTCAGACTACCCCCCAATTGGGTCAATTGCACCAGACATCGTGCATCCAAATGCCATGAGTTTTAAATCAAATTCTGACACCTCTACCCCTTGAACGGCCCTCGAGGTTAGACAATAAAATCGGATAATTAGAACCCCAATCTATCTGCACGTACAATTGACCCACGCCCATGGAAGTATAAAACGAACGAAACCACACTTGGGTGTATAGTAGATGCATTTCGTTGATGAATGACTCGTCCGGCATGCACCTAGCGCTTAGTCATTAACATTCCACATTCTGCATCGAATGGTAGAGATCGCCAAAAATATCCATGCCTCTGGGGATCTATAAGTATCTACTGGTTCTGATTCTGCGCACGTTTTACGGGCCTGACTGTCTATATTAATGGAAAGATACTTTGCCGTCGTTTTTGTTGTTCTGTTGCTTCTTTTCCCATTTTGGCCTCTTCATTTGCTTATGAGTTAATAGTTTCAGATTCGAACGTGATTTTTGTATTTCCATCGAACATGCAAATGCTGAAATGTATCTACGTTATGTGTTCTATTCGTCAATGTCGTTAGTATGCTTATTTTGTTCTCGTATTCAAAACTGCAAACATATCCGCATTGACATGTTTGGAAACTACATTTCTACGACGTAGCAGATACGCTAGAGCATAGTACATACTGTCGATTGGCGATGAACGTACATTGGACTGCAATCCTAGTTATGTTCCGAGAATCCTTTTAGTACGCATACCGATTGCCAATCATGGTGGGCTTATTGTTCATTTGAAATTCGCAATTAACCGATGGTAGCGGACTGGTATGACGATGTGATCGGCATACGAAATGAGCTATTGGCAAAGGCAGCCGATACATCGTTTGTTGCGTATTATCGGGTGATAATATCTTGGAATGTCATACGAATGTCCTTGGCATGTTTGCGTACTTTAAAGCACTGAGAACTGAGGCAAAACTAAATTGAATCGATCCGACATTTCCGACGTATCGTTTTATTTTTAGGCGCCCGTACCGTACTTGCATTCCACAAGGAGCGTGATGAAGATACGAAATGAAATCAAGAACATTGCAACGTCGAAGCGGGTATTCTTTTGTTGGTCATAATTGGATATAAAGCGACTGGGGATGGGGAATGTCAGGAAAATCAAGGTGTACGGTCGCCCATCATCACATGGCTGCACACGCAGCACTTTCTTTCACTTACGCCTCCATAACGTCATTGGATGAAGCGACTAAGTGCCAGCCACAATGGCTTGTACGTAATGTGTAAAAACGTGATTTGCACAAAACCAGAAATTCAAAACCAACAAATGCCGGCACGAGAACGAAACAACATCAGCCACTGTCGCATTGGGTGTATGCAGTTGAGTAACATTCCCCGGTTTCGGGTGCAGGTGTGCAGATACAGAAATCAAGTCCACTACGAGCAGATTATCCAACGGCCTGAAAATGGCTTAAAATTCTTGCCTCAGTAATCCTAATACATACCAGAGTGCATGGCACCATACGCATTCTCAATTCACTGCTAGGTAGGTAGGTAGGGAGAGAGTGTGCGATGCCTCCCTCTCCGGTGGGGCGGTGGAAAATCGGAGTCCAATGGCAGATGTGGCGACCCAGAAGGATCAAAGCATAGGCCAGAAAGCGAAGATAGCCAAAAACCGCTCCTCGGAGGCGGGCACATCACACAACAAAACCCCTTCCTCCGAGAAGGAGATCAAATCGACCGTAAGGAGTCGAGAGAAGCAGCTCTCTTATAAAGAGGCGGCCATCTCCTCTGATAAGGTCAGGATAGTTTTTATCCAGATCAATCTACAGCAAGGCTGCTACTGCTCTTTTAAGTAGTAGAATTGCATGCAGTAGTACAAATCAACGACGAAGACGAAGGAGAATCCCGTCCACCCGACCTAGACGATGTTAAGATAGCGATATCGAAACTTAAGTCTTATAAAGCTGCTGGAGCAGACGGACTGCCCGCGGAGCTGTTTAAAGCAGCTGGCGATGAGCTGGTTAGGAACATGCACCAACTCATCTGCAAGATATGGTTGGAAGAACGCATGCCCGATGAATGGAATCTCAGTATCGTTTGCCCGGTCCATAAAAAAGGAGACCCCTATGACTGCGCCAATTACAGAGCGATAAGCCTCCTGAACATCGCGTACAAGATCCTCTCTGCCGTACTGTGTAAGTACCTGAAACCGCTCGTGGGCAATCTAATAGGTTCCTACCAGTGTGGTTTCAGGCCAGGAAAGTCCACGATAGACCAAATATTTACACTACGGCAGATCTTGGAGAAGACCCATGAATTCCAGGTCGACACGCACCATCTTCTCGTCGACTTTAAAGCCGCGTATGACAGTGTTAATAGAGACGAGCTATACAGAGCCATGTCATGTTTTAACATTCCTGCCAAACTCGTCAGACTATGCAGGATGACTATGGAGAACTCTCGCTGCTCCATTAAGGTCGGAGGTGAACCAACCGACCCCTTTGATGTTAAAAAAGGTTTTAGACAGGGTGACGCACTGTCATGTGATTTCTTTAACATTATTCTTGAAAAGATCGTGCGGGACTCTGCGGCCAATATAAGAGCTACGATCTACTTCAAGTTTACACAATTGCTTGCCTACGCAGATGACATTGACGTTATTAGACGAACAAAGCGAGACGTCAATGAGGCGTTCGCAAGCATTGAAGCAGAAGCGGCGAAAGTGGGTCTAAGGGTAAATGGGGACAAGACCAAATATATGCTGTCATCTAAGAAAGACGCACAACACCGACGTCTTGGTCAGAACGTCACCTTCGTTTCCCTCTATAAAACCTTAATCATCCCGGTCCTCCTCTACGGCGCTGAGGCGCGGACGTTATCAAAAGCGGATGAAGAGGCTCTTGGACGTTTCGAGAGGAAAATTCTGCGTGCAATCTTTGGTCCCGTTTGTGTAAACGGAGAATGGAGGTGGAGATTCAACCAAGAACTGTACGGGCTGTACAGCGACATCGGCCTGGTTAGACGTCTTCGGATCCAACGTCTAAGATTGCTAGGCCATGTAGAGCGAATGGACATCAACGCTCCGGCCCGAAGTGTCTTCGACTCCAACCCCGAGGGACAACGCAGCAGAGGACGACCGCATTTAAGGTGGCGCGCACAGGCGGAAGGGGACCTCAACCAACTGGGCGTGCGGCACTGGAAGCGGCTGGGCGAAGATCGGGCCGGCTGGAGAGGCTTGTTGGTTGAGGCCCTGGTTCACCCCGAACTGTATCGCCATAAAAAAAAAAAAAAAAAAAAGAAAAAGTACAAATCAACACATTGATCCATTCAAGAACCGTGAGTGTGGAATAAACGCCTATGTGGTCTTGGTGGTATACGTGATGCAACGATTCTTTACGATAAGCGATCAAGAATTGCCATTGAAGGCTCTATAGCGCTCCCAATCAATTCTTCTTGGGTTTCAAGATGAGTCAGTTGGGGTTGGGACCGTGAAAGCCAGGTTGAAAACCAGATAGCGATTGTCTGAGAAGGAGTGTTCCTCAGAAACTCTCCACTTTCCAGAAGCTTTTAAATCGACAGCAACAAGCCATGACCACATTTCCTCCAATTCGCAGCGATCAAGTACCTCGATTTTTGCCTTGTAACTTCCTCATCCTCATTGCTAGCCAATTAACTATTTTTATTGCTGAATAACACCTCAATGCGGCACTCGGAAAAGCCGCTTAGAACTTGTCGTCATCGTTATAAGTATCTAATTATAACGGCTCAATACATGCGCTCACTCATGGCAACAAATCACCTGCCCACCGAACGACCTTAAAGCCATTCGATATATTTCTATTATCAAATCTGTCACGTGGAGTAATTCATTACCCCTCTTGCCCCTTGCCCCCAGGGTCCTGCTTACTCAGAAGTGTTATCAACCGCATGTCATAAACGTAGTACCAGATTCATAAATATCAACTCGTTTAACTCATTAGATACAGCTATTTGTTAGTTTATTTTATCTCTCATTTAATTCGGTTTTAACTGTAAACAACCAAGTTTATCGACGCATTCTAAAAGCCATAAAACCGGTCTGACTGGGATTGAGCTTCAATGTCAAGTTGCCAGGTAATGGGCTTACTGATTCGCAGTCGACTCTATCTACTCTCCGGCCTACTGCAACGTGACGTAATGCTTTGTACGCATAATAAGTCATGATGATTCACTAAATTTTTCAACCTTTAGATACCCGCTTGTCGGGTGCGGGTTTTGCTTCCTGTTTGATTGAATCTCTTCGTTCGAATCATTTACATTTCCATTCGTTCACTCGAAATGGTTTTTTTGTGAGTGAAAAAGAAAAAAGTATCTGAACAGAAGGAATAAATGTCAACGAAATTCTTCACACGGACATGAGCCCGCTATGTAAGCGATAGCTTTCCCAATTGATTTGTTTACACACAACCCCCGACAGTATCTACACAATTTGGCTCGTTTCCATCTATTGCTTTAGCTGACAGTTCAACTGTTGTATCTACAAGCAGATTTTCTCTATTCTCCTCCATCAAAACGAATGAAAATTCCTCTCGATTTCATTTGCTGTCATTTTCGAGATACGATTCGATTCTTTCCCCATTTCGTATTGAATTGAATAAACGAGTAAACAACCCCCACGTTGCTGCTGTTGAACTCTCGTTTCTAAGTTCAAATGCGGGAAAATAAACAAAAAATACGATTACTCGTATATGTATGTGTTCACCTCGGTCTTTAAGTGCATCTTGCATTGATACAGATGTACTAAGTGTTAGATACGGGCACGGATGTATGTACACTACCCCATGAATGGGGGAAATAATATTTTCTAACAACCCCGCAGTGTTGTCTTCGACAAACAAGCTGTCCAAACATCCAATAAAAAAAAAGTATCAAGTGTTAAGCTGTGTTTTGGTGTACCAGATACATATGTACATATGGATGTCTATGCTCCCCAGCGACGATATGGAGCTATTAAGATACTTAGCGATAGATAACTTGTCGCTGTTCGATATTACAAGACGAATAAACTTGGGTGATAAATCCACTAGAGACTCTATTAGTCAGCCATGCGGAAGGGGGAAAACAAATTGATTTATATAAATAGTCATAGATACACTTTCATTTTGTATCTAAATATGTATGACTGTGATAAATTGGCTTGTCCGTTGCGCGTTTTCTTATTCTTTTCTCTCCCCCACATTTGGAATGCTGTTGAGGACTTTTAGAGTGGCTGTGTTAAGTAAATGGTGCGAAGAGAATTCATTAGTTTTGAATTTCAGAAATGCGAATGTATTTATCACAAGTAAAAGCAGCCTTTTGTGGATGGAAATGGTTCGGTAAAGCATCTAGGGATATTTCTTGAATAGGGGCAACTAATAACCCTTAGAAAATGACTGTTAGTTGAAAGTATCTTTGTATCTACGGCAATTAAGGACACTTAAAAGTCGTAATGAGCCATAAAAATGATATACGTAGCCTTCTGCCATTAATTTGGGGCAGGTTTTAACAAGATTTCTTCCGGAGATAACGAAAGTTACTTACTTACTCATCAGGCCTGCGATCCATGGAGGATCTGAGCCTGAGCTATGGCTGCCTTCCATCCTTGACGGTCTTTATACCGGAGGTTCGGTCTTCCTCTTCTTCTCGAACCAGGAGGCTCGGAGTCGAAGACCCTCTTAGCTGGAGCGTTGATGTCCATGCGCTCGATGTGGCCGAGCCAGTGAAGTCGACGGATCCTTGCCTTCCGGACTACATCCATATCTTGGTACAGCTCGTCGAATTCGCGGTTGTGTCTTCTTCTCCATTCACCTTCCTCACAGACAGGACCAAATATCCGGCGCAGAATTTTTCTTTCGAAAGAACCCAAAATCAGCTCCGCTGTCCTGCTTATCGTCCAGCTTTGGGCTCCGTAAAGCAATACTGGCAGAATGAGCGTTTTGTAAAGCATGACTTTGGTCATTCGAGTGAGGAGTTTTGACGCCAGTTGTTTGGACAAGCCGAAGTAGCAGCGGTTGCCAAGGGCGATTCTATGCCGGATCTCCACTGTGGTGTCATTTGTGGAATTTACGTTTGCCCCGAGGTAGACAAACTCCTTAACTACCTCGAAATTGTAGCTGTCAATTGTTATGTTTTGTCCCAGGTGGTGAGCGACGGATTGGTTTTTGCTTGACAGCATGTATTTCGTTTTGTCCTCATTGACCTTAAGACCAACTCGTTTCGCCTATTCTTCAATCGCCGTGAATGCTTCCACAATGCCACGGCGAGAACACGCGATGATGTCGATATCATCCGCGTATCCTAGCAGCTGGATGGACTTGTAAAAGATAGTGCCTTCCCTGTTGACGCCTGCCCGTCGCACTATCTGCTCCAGCACCAGGTTGAAGAAGTCACATGACAGCGCATCTCCTTGCCGAAATGCGGTGCATGTTTCGAATGGTTCCGAGGTCCGAGGTGCATCGCGTGTTTTTTAGCGTAGCGCGACACAACTGGATCAGTTTTACCGGGATCCCGAATTCGGCCATCGCCCCAAACAGTTCTTCACGATGAATGCTGTCGTATGCGGCTTTGAAATCGATGAAAAGATGGTGTGTATCGATTTGAAACTCGTTGGTCTTTTCCAGGATTTGTCGAAGTGTGAAAATTTGGTCTATAGTTGATTTGCCGGGCCGGAAGCCGCATTGGTAGCTGCCGATTAGTGCGGTGCAAAATGGTTTTAGACGTTCACACAATACGCTGGACAGGATCTTGTATGCGACATTGAGCAGGGATATACCTCTACAGTTCTTGCAAGAGGTAAGATCGCCTTTTTTGTGGATGGGGCATATAGAGCTGGTATTCCAGTCGTCGGGCATGCTTTCATCTTCCCAAATTCTGCAGATGATCTGGTGCATGCTCCCTACCAGAACATCGCCACCAGCCTTGAAGAGCTCTGATGTCAAGCCATCTGAGCCTGCGGCCTTTTTGTTCTTCCGCTTCTGAATAGCTGTGCCGACTTCTTCGATGCTGGGTGGGAGGACTACTTCAGCGGCTGGAGATGGGATTTCCTCGGTCCCTACCACTTTCTCTTGGTCATGCTCGTTAAGCAGCTGCTGGAAGTGCTGCTTAAATACATCCACTATTCCCTGCGGGTCGGTGACAAGATTACCCTCGCAGACAGGGTGCCCTTTATGAAGCCTCCGAAAGTGTCTATCGAAAAAAGAATGCGTTGTACAGGGATTTTGTCTTTTTTTTTTGTGCTACCACTAGCATATGGCACTGCGACCTTTGCATATCTATTGTGCCTGCTAGCCGATTAGCCGAGGTGCCTCTCCACTTCCATAATGAAGTTGAGAATGCTTCTCGTAGGAGCCAAGGTGATCCCCTCAGGAGTCATAACTTCGCTGAGAAGGATACGCTTCCTAAGATGGCAGAGAGCAGAACACTCGCACAGTATGTGCTCCACCGTCTCTTCGTCCTCGAAACAGAGCCGACACTCAGTTTCAGACGAGAGGCTAATTTTGTTTAGATGATATCTCAGACCGCACTGTCCTGTTATATAGCTCACTAGTCTTCTGATATCCATTTCCTGTTTGTTCAGGGGTCGTATAAGTCGTTTAGATTGACGGAGTCCCCCCGAACGCCGTTCCAAAACTTGTCTAACTGTCTTAGACCCGGGAGTGCCACAGAATAATTCCGGACCTATATATTTATCGCTGGAACCTTTCCTGGCAAGTTGGTCGGCAATTTCATTGCCCTTGATACCTTTGTGCCCTGGCTGTGCCTGGCACCCACCAAAGTCTAACATTGTTTCTTTTGGTGAGGTCTTGTAGGGTGTCATGGCATTCCTTGACGGTTTTTAAGTTCGTGCTGTACGAACTCAGCGCTTTGAGCGCTGCTTGGCTATCAGACAGTATGTTGATGGTTACTCCTCCAATGCCAGTCTCAAGATTTAGATTGGCGCATGTTAGGATGGCATGCAATTCTGCTTGAAAGATGCTGGGACTCATTCCCAGAGCTTTCGAAATCTTACGATTTGGTCCAAAGATCCTGGCACCAACGCCAGAAGCCATCTTGGAGCCATCCGTGTACCACCTGAGGCCTTTGACATTTAGCAAGGGATCACTGTTTCCCCATGCTGAGCCATTTGGGATCAATATCTCAATTCTCTTTTCAAAAGTGAAGGTGTGTGCTAATGCGTCCGAGACTGTGGTAATCATATCCAGCTCGGGAAGGTGTTGTAATATGGACATGTGACCCTCGGGTAGGGTACTAGGTCATCAGCATATCCGATGACTCGTAGCCCCGAGTAGTTAGCCTGCGTAGTAGGTCATCTATGACTATCGACCAAAGCAGTGGTAAAAGGACTGCTCCTTGTGGGCATCCTCTAGCCGCCGATACTGTCACTGAGATCTCCCCTCATGTGTGTGATATAATACGGCCCTAATCCAGTGAAACGGTATGATTAGAAAGAAAAATTGCGACATTTATTACAGCTGTCACAAAAGGTTGCACTTACTGGGATGCGGATTTGTCGTGGGAAAGCGGTTAAGGTCGAAGGTCATCGACTTTAAACCTATAAGTGATCGCCTGGCTGTGATCCGCATCAGAGGCAGATTTTATAACATCAGCCTTATATGTGCACACGCCCCTACCGACGAGGCTGAAGACCCTATCAAGGAGGACTTCTATGACCTCCTGGACAACGCCTACGGAGCTTGTCCGGAGTACGATGTAAAAATCGTGCTCGGGGACTTCAACGCCAAAATCGGAAAGGAAAACACCCTTGGCGGAGTGATCGGAAAGCACAGCCTCCACGATACAACAACAGATAACGGCTTCCGACTCGCTGACTTTGCGACAGCTCGTAATGCGGTGATAAGTAGCACAAGATTCCCTCGCAAGCGAATCCACACAGCAACCTGGCGATCTCCGGACGGTCGAACCGCCAACCAAATCGACCATGTGCTCATTGACGCAAGGCACGCGTCAAACATCCTGGATGTGCGAACATTCAGAGGGGCAAATGTCGACTCTGACCACTTCCTCGTAGCAGCAAGATTCAGAGCTCGACTGTCCAATGTCAGAAAGCTGCACCAGCCCATCAGGAGGAGGTTCGACATTGGGCGCCTGAGCACACCGGAGGTTGCCAGAGTCTACAGGGAGCAGCTGAGCGAAAGACTCTACGGTATGCCTACGTCGAACACAAATGCCAATAATATGTGGCTGCATTGCCGCTCAGCCATTCAGGAAGTAGCCGAAACCACTTTAGGATACCTACCACCCCCGAAAAGAAACCCATGGTATGATGGAGAGTGTGAGCAGAAAAAGGCAGCAACCGACGATGCGTGCCAAAAGGCGCTGCAGAGGAAAACCAGGGCAGCGCGAGAAGAGTACCGAGCCAGAAGAAGGGAGGAAAAGAAACTACTGCGACAAAAGAAAAGAATCTTCGCAGCCTCCCAGCTCAAGGATATCGAGGAGTCTAGGGATAAACATAAAATACGAGCCTTTTACAAGAAAGCCAAAGGCCTTGCAGGAGGCTTCAAAAAGGGCACCCTGGCTCTTCGAAACTGCGAGGGTAATCTTGTCACCGACCCGCAGGGAATAGTGGATGTATTTAAGCAGCACTTCCAGCAGCTGCTTAACGAGCATGACCAAGAGAGAGTGGTAGGGACCGAGGAAATCCCAACTCCAGCCGCTGAAGTAGTCCTCCCACCCAGCATCGAAGAAGTCGGCACAGCTATTCAGAAGCTGAAGAACAACAAGGCCGCAGGCTCAGATGGCTTGCCATCAGAGCTCTTCAAGGCTGGTGGCGATGTTCTGGTAGGGAGCATGCACCAGATCATCTGCAGAATTTGGGAAGATGAGAGCATGCCCGACGACTGGAATACCAGCTCTATATGCCCCATCCACAAAAAAGGCGATCCTACCTCTTGCAAGAACTATAGAGGTATATCCCTGCTCAATGTCGCATACAAGATCCTGTCCAGCGTATTGTGTGAACGTCTAAAACCATTTTGCACCGCACTAATCGGCAGCTACCAGTGCGGCTTCCGGCCCGGCAAATCAACTGTAGACCAAATTCTCACACTTCGACTAATCCTGGAAATGACCAACGAGTTTCGAATCGATACACACCATCTTTTCATCGATTTCAAAGCCGCATACGACAACATTCATCGTGAAGAACTGTTTGGGGCTATGGCCGAATTCGGGATCCCGGTAAAACTGATCCAGTTGTGTCGCGCCACGCTAAAAAACACGCGATGCACCGTGCAACTCGGTTCTAGGACCTCGGAACCATTCGAAACATGCACCGGATTTCGGCAAGGAGATGCGCTGTCATGTGACTTCTTCAACCTGGTGCTGGAGCAGATAGTGCGACGGGCAGGCGTCAACAGGGAAGTCACTATCTTCTACAACTCCGTCCAGCTGCTAGGATACGCGGATGATATCGACATCATCGCGTGTTCTCGCCGTGGCATTGTGGAAGCATTCACCGCGATTGAAGAATAGGCGAAACGAGTTGGTCTTAAGATCAATGAGGACAAAACGAAGTACATGCTGTCAAGCAAAAACCAATCCGTCGCTCACCACCTGGGACAAGATATAACAAATGAGAGCTACAATTTCGAGGTAGTTAAGGAGTTTGTCTACCTCGGGGCAAACGTAAATTCCACAAATGACACCACAGTGGAGATCCGGCATAGAATCGCCCTTGGCAACCGCTGCTACTTCGGCTTGTCCAAACAACTGGGGTCAAAACCCCTCACTCGAAAGACCATAGTCATGCTTTACAAAACGCTCATTCTGCCAGTCTTCCTGTACGGAGCCGAAAGCTGGACGATAAGCAGGACAGCGGAGCTGATTTTGGGTTCTTTCGAAAGAAAAATTCTGCGCCGGATATTTGGTCCTGTCTGTGAGGAAGGTGAATGGAGAAGAAGACACAACCGCGAACTCGACGAGCTGTACCAAGATATGGATGTAGTCCGGAAGGCAAGGATCCGTCGACTTCACTGGCTCGGCCACATCGAGCGCATGGACATCAACGCTCCAGCTAAGAGGGTCTTCGACTCCGAGCCTCCTGGTTCGAGAAGAAGAGGAAGACCGAACCTCCGGTATAAAGACCAAGTAATCGCGGATGTAGGACATCTTGGTCTTGACAACTGGAAGCAGCGTGCCCGGGACCGTCAAGGATGGAAGGCAGCTATAGCTCAGGCTCAGATCCTCCATGGATCGCAGGCCTGATAAGTAAGTAAGTAATCCAGTGATTAGTGGGATGGTCCACACCCCTGCAGGATAGTGCAGTGGTTATCGCATCATAGCCAGTATTATCGAAGGCTCCCTCCATATCGAGGAAGGCGCAAATTGTACTCTCCTTTTGTGGGAAGCTGTTTCAATACACGTCACCAAATGGTGGAGCGCATTCTCAGTAGATTGCTCTTTGCGATATGCATACTGGTTGGAATGCAGAGGTGTCCGATTCTCCAAGATACCTCTAATATGGAGCTCTATCAGTTTCTCCATTGTTTTTAGAAAGAACGAAGTCAAACTGATAGGGCGATGGGATTTAGATTGCTCACTTGGTTTCCCAATCTTGGGGATGAAGACAAGATTGACCTCTCTCCAAATTTGGGGTATGTTTTCCAGGTTGAAGCAGGAGCTACATAAATAGAACTATTAGTGGTGATAAAATTGTGTTCAAGCCTTTCTGTAAGATCACAGTAAAGAGACCGCCTCTGCCTGGAGCCTTATAGGGTTTGAATGAACCAGTTGCCCATTTAATCCTATCCGGGCTGAAAAGTCTACCAGAAAGGCTATTTGTTCTACTGTCGATGCTATTTATGCCAAGTCTCCAGGGTTTCCCTGCGAATGACGGTAAAGGTGCCGTCTGATTTGCGAAGCAGCCCGAGTCCATTTGTGTGCTCTTGAGATAGCGCTTTATGAAGTCGAGCCGCAGTTGGAAGCGAGTGTATGTTCTCGCAGTGTTTCCTCCAAGACATTCTCTTGGACTTCCTCAGTTCGATGTTGTATTTAGTTAGAGCAGATCTATAATCAGTCCAACTATTAATCCGTTTGTATGTATATTGGCGTTACAGTCCATGAAGGACCTGAGCCGAGCTTCTCTCAATCGCCCATGTTGTGTGTGATTTCAGATTTTATTGTCGGTTCCGAACGGCGAATTTCGAGAAGCCTTTCATGACAATTTTACTACAGGGGTTTTGTCAGAACCCCGCTGAGGAGAAACACCGTGGAAAACACGTTCGATGACATGGCTGTGTCGGGATTCGATCCCGTGTCATCGGCGTCAGAGGCCAACACACTACCCGTTTAGCTCTGTTAAACAGCGATCTCACCTGTTTCCTTAGGGATTCAAGCTGAGTATTCCACCAGCGCACACACCGCTTGTGTGTACTTGACCTGGGTTTACAGCTGTCCCTAAAGGATGAGATAAGCGCTGCATTGAGCTGTTAAGCCGCTTCATCGATATCATCTGTCGATTCAATCGACTTGAGAAGCATATCCAGAGTCCAATTCGTTCGTTTGGGTTGATATCCAGGCTCAGCCTCTTTAACCTCACCGGAGATGTTGAATCTGATATGCTGGTGATCAGACAGTGAGGCTACATTGGAGACGCGCCAGTCAATGGAGATAGTGCGGTCAAGCACCTCTTCTCTGACCGCATTTATAAATGTAGGTTTGTTGCCTCTATTGGCAACGGTGAGCTGATTAGTTAATAAATATTCAAAGAGTGACTCACCTCGTTTGTTTGTATTGCTGCTGTCCCATTCCATATGATGCGCGTTAGCATTGCATCCAATGACCAGGTGATGTTTCTTCTGGTTGCAATACCTAACCAGATCCTGTACTTCGGTGGGATGGATTTGTTGGCCGTCTCCAGGAAAGTAAGCGGAGGCGCATACAACCCCCCTAACCCTCCATCGGTGGGGACTTCCACAATGACGACTGCCAGGTCCCATGTGATGAATTCTGGAATGGGAAGGGAATTTATATTAGTGCCGATCACACATGCGGCCCTAGGAGGAGAAACTCCTGCAAACTAGTAAACTAGTTTACGTGACCTGTATTGCAGGCCCATAATCTTACCTTTATGGACCGATTGTTCTTGGATCAGCCCATTGGTGATCCTGTCGCCATAGAATCTTATTCTTCTTTGGTGGCGTTACAGCCCATGAAGGACCAGAGCCATTGAGCTCCTCTCAATCACCCATGTTGTGTGTGATTTATTTTTCGCACAGGTGAAAGGGACCTACAGTTTAATGCCGATTCCGAACGGCGTGAGTCGAGAAGCTTTTTCACGGCAAGTTTACTACGGCGGGTTTTGCCAGTACCCCGCCGAGGAGGAACGTCGCGAAATAAATATTCGATGGCGTTGTTGTTATCGGCATTCGAACTCGCTCATCGTGCGCCATAGTCCAACACACTAACCACTGCGCCACGGCGCCCCCAGAATCTTATTATTTTGTCTTAATATTAAGTAAGAACATGTAAATAGGAAAACTGTCTTAAAAAATATGTCCGATATCTGAATGGTTTCAGTAAAAGATACACAAAAGAAAAAAGTACACAATTCCCAGTGGCTTCGACATTCTGGACAGACAACACCCGAAGGAAGGTATGTTGAAATTTTTGCTGAGTTAAATCACTTAACTCAACTTGTGAATGAGCCATCACGTATCCCCGATGTTGCTGGTCATACCGCCAACACACTGGACTTGTTTCTTACCTCTCAGCCTGACAAATACACGATCGATGTATTGGAACCCCTAGGCTTGTCTGACCACTGCATGATATCAGCGAAATTCTCGAACTCCCACCATCCAGTTAAAGAAAAAGCTCCTAAGAGAACACTATGGCTATACGAGAAAGCCAACTGGTGCGGCCTTAAAAACTTCTTTCGGATCTTTAACTGGTCGTTGTGCTTCCTCGACAACGACGTGGACGCCGCAACTGATACTATCGCAAACATTATCCGAATCGGCATGGCAAATTTTATTCCCAGCAAGATTAAAGGCACCAGGCCTAAGGATAATACGTGGCTTGACTCGAGCTGTAAAGAGGCTATTAGGCTCAGGGAGCTAAGTTTTCGGGCCTACAAGGCAAACAGTTCTGAGGAAAACCGAAAAAAGTACATACGAGCCAGAAATGACTGCAACACCCACATTCGACTGGTTAAATTCCAATCCGTACAAAAATTAAGGCGTAAAATCCTTCAATGTCCCAAAGGTAGCAAAAGTTTCTGGTTTGTAAAAAACGTAGAAAACTCAACGAAGTCGTCTATACCGGCGCTCATCCACAATGACATTCCAGCTGTCACCCCCTTAGACAAAGCTAAACTACTTGCTGCCCATTTCGCAACCAGTTCTCAGCTGCCAGCCTGTACTTTGTCTCCGCCTGTACTAGAGTGCGTCAATTCCACCATGGGACTAATCCACTTCCGCACTCGTACAGTCGCAAGGGTTCATAAAGACCTCGACATACACAAATCCGCTAGTCCAGATGGTATTGCCCCAATAGTTCTGAAGAGGTATTCTTCTACGCTGGCAAAACCACTGCGTAAGCTTTTTCACCTTTCCTACACCTCTGGACTCTTTCCGAGTTGGTGGAAAACAGCATTTGTCCAGCCTATACCCAAAAAAGGCGAATCATCTTCTCCCTCCAACTACCGACCCATTGCACTTATGTCCCTTCTTTCGAAGGTCATGGAAACGCTGATTAACCGTCAGCTTATGAAATATCTTGAATCACGGAAACTCCCCAATGACCGCCAATACGGTTTCCGCAGCAACAGATCCACTGGTGATATGATGGCATATCTCGCTGAAAAGTGGAATCACTCGCTTCACCAAGCAGGTGAAAGCAAAATTGTTGCACTAGATATTTCGAAGGCATTTGACAGGGTTTGGCATGAAGCCCTTTTGTCGAAAATGAGTGCTTTTGGGATCGATGAGTCTCTCTTTCAGTGGATTAGAAGCTACCTTTCGAATCGTTCAATTCAAGTTGTTTTGGACGGATTCAAGTCTGATACTCACTTTGTAAATGCCGGTGTTCCCCAGGGCTCCGTTTTGTCTCCGACACTCTTTCTTATTTTTACAAGTGATCTCTTGTCTGTTACTCCTAATCCAATTCACTCCTTCGCTGACGACAGTACCCTCAGCTTCTCATATTCGTTCACCAGTTTACGACCCTGCACTTCGGTTGTAGATAATGAGCGGCAGCGTATGTTAAGCTCATTAAATTCCGATATCGACAGCATCATCCAATGGGGTAAAAACAATAGAGTGGAATTGAATGCTTCCAAAACACAATGCTGTCTCTTGTCGTTAAAGCGTATAACTATCCCGCAGCCATTATCCATGAATGGCACTTGCATCTCAGAAACTGAAAAGCTTCCCATCCTGGGTATGAGTGTTGCTCACAATCTTAATTGGAGCGACCATGTATTCAGTGTCGCCAAGAATGCTGCGAAATGCCTAGGCTTCTTATAGAGATGCGAGAAATATTTCTCACCCTTAGACCTGGCTACAATCTATAAGGCGTTCATTCGCCCCAAATTAGAGTTTAACGCTCATGTCTGGTCCGGTGCTTCCAAGACCTCATTGCACCTACTAGACAGAATACAAAAACGAGCCATAAAACTGATAGGTGACTCCAGCATTACCAAAACATTAGACTCGCTGGAACACCGCAGGAATGTTACCTGCCTCTCCCTGTCTTATCGTTACTACCACCAAAAATGCTCTGATGAAATAGCCAGTTGCATTCCGCCCCTACATCATTTCTCCCGCAATCACGTCTCTCTAGGAATGCTCACCAATATACCCTGAAGCCCCCTTTCGGGCGTACTGTCAAATATAGAGAATCTTTCATTAACCGAACCACACGAATCTGGAACTCCCTGCCGGATTCGGTGTTCCCCCCTCAATGCAACATGCAAGCATTTAAGATCAATGTCCATCGGCATCTCCTCTATTCCTCTTCCTCTCTACCTTCTGCCGGCACTGTGTCGCCGACATAATAAGGTTATTAGACCTTGAGTGCGCGCAAATTAAAAAAAAAAAATATATAAAAGTATCTGCGAGTAGAAAATGTAACATTTATAAAGGTCGACTTAAGAATTTAGACTTTGCATATAAAAAGGAACACTTCAGCTTATCTAAATTGACAGAAGATACAAAAGTATCTGTACGCACCCACGAGACAAAATTACACAAATAAATCTAATTTTCTAAGTATTTCAAAGAAATTAAAATAAACATGCCAGGTCCAAATGTAGTGTATCTTTGTATCTCTATTTACTTATAGCCCAATTAAATCGAAAATTGTAGTAATCTAGACATTATCGCATTACGCTTTCTTTAAAAAACACCTATTTTCGTCAGGAATATTCCATAAACCGTCAACAGATACGAAAAGTACTATCAAAGTGTACTATCTAAACGAAATGGAACTATAAAATTATAACAAGCATGAACGGCATACTAATTAAACCGCAAGATTGTTGAATCATCTACTTATACAAATTTGGGGAACGATTAAGGCGAAGTGTAGATAATCGTGCTAACTGAAAGTATCTAATGAAAGAAATGTATTTATACGTGTAGATTTGTATATAATTTTTCCTTGTGTTCAATTTATCGAAGAAGTTTACCTTTCGAAAATCTATATAAAGTATCTAAGTATCTAATTCTAAATAATCTAACGTTTTTGACACTAAAAATGAATGGAAATACTCGTACGTGCTTGCCCCTCATGTCTAAATTAAAGAAAAACCAACATTTTTTGAGAAACAAAAAAAGATACAAAAGTATCTATAGCGTGTTGTAAGTTCATTTTGTCTATCGTTGATACCGCCGATGATAAGCAAGTGTTTACATTTACCAAAGAGTGAATCCAAGAAACAAAAAATGTATCTATTGCATTCCAAACTCAAATATCACCAGGGGATGATGGAAATTCCTACGAATTTCTCTCACATTCATGTTGCAGCATTGCATCCGCATTACAAAAATACATATCTACACAAGTAAAAATCAAATTTTACAACAAAAACAAAACACGAAAACCAAACTAACATGCGGAAAGAGCCACTGAACCCCAAAATAGATTCAATTTATACCCGCGGATGCAAACATATTTTTGGATTCGAATTGTTGTACTTCCACCTGAACACACAACACACAACCATGGTCGACTTTTGTTGTTTCTTGTTTTCGCGTTTTGGCAACAATTTTGCACATGTATCCTACCACCGCACGGTTCCATATGCACCTTTTGCGCTCCGAGTCTCTCCGATTCTCTTGGCCTTTCTATTCCTGACCGTCGGTCGGTCGCGTCGTTTTCATTTTAATCGAATTTAAAATCTGTATCGGTGGAATGCACTGGTGAGACGTTGACTTTGCCACAGCATTGGCATTCTGTGTGTTTGAAAGAACAACAGATGAACAGATGCATTGTTTTCTATTTGATTGTGTTTTTCGCATTCGTTCGGTTGGCATTCATCTAAGATTTGTTCCTTTTTCAGTTGAGATTGTTTTGAATGGTGTGGCGGCAATATTAATTTGCTAGAATTGTGAGATTACATTTCGAATGCAATTGTGAGATTGTTATTGTAAGATGTGATTAAAGATATAAATAAGTTGAAAGTGCTGAATGGTGGGAAATATGGGCAAAATGTGACAAATCTGAAAGCGCGAATGAAGTTTCACCGCCAAATGGTAAACCCACGCCGGTCTCTAAGCTCAAATTCCTTTTATTTTGTACATAAAAACCCCAATGGCTCACACTGAGCAAGGTGTAACCTGATCAAGAGAGGCCTGTAGCCCGGGCTACTGACAGCTACGATTCGCACACCCGAATACTGGATACGCCTACGTACCACACTCTGCACTAACCAAACACTCTCCCCGCGGGACTGACGTTAGATATTACTTCGCGGGACTGGTTAACAACTTGTGCTAAATGCTCCAAGTCGACCGTTTCAGCTCTTCTTATTCTTTCCAGTCTTCTTAGCTCGTTTTGCACGCTCGTTATAAATGATCGGATCTCCGGTTAGTAGTCCTCTGAGTTTATCATACGGCTTACTAGAAGCTCTGGGATCGTTAGGTCCATTCTTACCTTTGCAAAGCGCCTGCAGTGGAATATGGCGTGCTTCGCGTCTTCTTCATCCTCTGGACATTCTGGACAGAAGGGCGAGTTAACGTGTGCAATTCTGTGGAGATATTTTCGATAGCCCCCGTGACCTGAAGGGAATTGGATAAGGTGATAATTGCAATCACCGTGTGCTCCTTATCCCCAAACCTCAATCGTAGGGATCTGCTTAGAGGTCCATCGGCCTTTTGTCATGTTGTCCCACTTGGTCCACCATAGTCCTAAGGATGTTACCCTTTCTTCGGCTTATATCCTCCAGATAACACTGATTTCTTGACGATTTGCGGTAAGCTTAAGGTAAACCCCTTATTGGCGAGGATGACAATGGAGACCATACCTGCTATGATACAGGCTGCTTCATCCGATATTGTCCGGAAACCGCATACTGTCCTCATTGCGCAGAGCCTGCACGCAGACGAGAGCTTTCTTCCCATTTCCTTCGTTGTAAGGACTCCCGCCCAGACCGACGCAGAATATAGAAGTATTGAGCTTACCACTCTTGAAGGCAGAATCCTTCTCGCATATCCTGGTATACCGATATTCGGCAGTAATCTGGAAAGCGATGTCTGCATTTGTGACGACTCTTTACTGCTTCTCGAGCATTACCCCAAAGTATGTATTTTAAGGCCTCTTTAGACTTGATTGGATTCCACGGTCGTTAGGCTGGTTATTAAGACGGCCTCCGTCTTGTGGTCTCTAGCCAATTTTTGATCCTGCCGACCGATTCATTTGTGTCAGACTTCACCTTGTGAATGTGTTTTACTACAGTAGCTACGGCGATGTCATCGAAACCGATAATCTTGACCCCCGGGGGCAGCGTTAATCGCAGAATTCCGTCATACATTATGTTCCACAGAAGAGGTCCAAGTACTGAGCCCTGAGGGACTCCCGCAGAAACATTGTAGTACTTAAACCCACCGTCCGTCTGATACCTTAGCTTCCCGTCAGTGAAGTAGCTAAGGATTATTTTTACAAGGTAATGCGTTGCGTCCATTCTGGTCAGAGACCTCCTGATACAAGACCAGCTTACGGAGTTAAATCTCCTTCTTACGTCCAGTGTTACTACCGCACATTATTTCTTTGTACCTCCTCATATGTATTGCTTTAATTGCTGTGTCTTACTTACTTAGGTGGCGCTACAGTTCGGGGTGAACCTGGGCCTCAACCAACAAGCCTTTCCAGCTAGCACGATCTTTTGCTAGCTGTTTCCAATGTCGCACGCCCAGTTGGTTAGGGCCCCTTTCCGACTGTGTGCGCCACCCTAGATGCGGCCGTCCTCTGCAACATCATCCTTCCAGGTTCGAGTCAAAAACTCTTCGGGCCGGAGCTGTGCTGTCCATTCGCTCTAGATGGCCTAGCCATCTAAAGCGTTGGATACGTAGACGTCGTACTAGGCCGATGTCGCTGTAGAGCCCGTACAGTTCGTGGTTGAATCTTCTCCCCCACTCTCCGCCAACACCAACCGGACCGAAGATTGTACGTAGAATTTTGTTCTCGAAGCGACCTAGGGCCTCTTCATCCACTTTTAACAAGACTTAAGCTTCTACGCCGTAGAGGAGGACTGGGATGATTAAGGTTTTATAGGTTTTATAGAGGGTCACCGTAGTTTTTCGAGAGAGAGCTCTACTACTCAATTGCCTCTTGAGCCCGAAGAACCAGCAGTTGGCAAGAGTTATTCTGCATCTAATCTCAGCGCTGGTGTCGTTGCCCTTGTTACCAGTGAGCCAAGGAAGTCAAAATCCTTGACTACATCAAAGCTATAGCTGCCGATAGTGACGTTCTGGGCAAGACGTCGGTGTTGGACGTCTTTCTTTGACGACAGCATATATTTGGTTTTTCCCTCGTTTACTTTCAGGCCCACTTTAGCCGCTTCTGCTTCAATGCTCACAAAAGCTTAATTGAAGCCTCGCTGCGTTCTCCCAATTACGTCAATGTCATCAGCGTATGCGAGCAATTATGCAGACTGGAAGTAGATCGTGCCTCTTGTATTTACCAGGGAATCCCGCACGATCTTTTCAAGAATGATGTTGAATAAATCCCATGACATTGCGTCGCCCTGTCTGATGAGTTTGGCAAGGACGTCAAAACTTAACACGGCTCTGTAAAGCTCGTCCTTAAAGACACTATTATATGCGGCTTTAAAATCGACGAAAAGGTGGTGTGTGTCGACCTGAAATTCCGGGGTCTTCTCCAAGATCTGTCGCAGTGTAAATATTTTGTCTATCGTGGACTTTCCTGGCTTGAAGCCACATTGAAAGGAATCTGTCGAATCCACGGATGGTTTCAGCCATTCATACAGCATGGCAGAGAAGGTCTTATAAGCGATGTTAAGGAGACTGATCCCTCGGTAGTTGGCGCAGCTATAGGGGTCTCCTTTTTTATGGACCGGCAAACGATGCTGAGATTCCATTCATCGGGCATGCCTTCTTCCGACCATGTTGCATGTTCCCAACCAACTCATCTCCAGCTGCTTTATATAGGTCAGTAGCCAGGCCATCTGCGCCAGCAGTCTTATTAGACTTCAGTTTTGATATCGCTATCTTAACCTCGTCTAAGCCGGGTGAACGGAATTCTCTCTCATCTTCGTCCTGTGTTATTGGTCCGTTCTGCCTGACAGCGGTAGCTTGACCATCTTCACCGTTATACAGTACAACTACGAGGTGTCCGTGTGCATCCCTGTAGGCCTCCGCTCGGCTTTATAACCTTGGTATGATCGTTTCACTCTTTGGTAAAATTTTCGAACGTCGTTCTCATTCTCTTTCTTTTTCCTTCCGAAAAGCGCGTGCTCCTCCCTTCTTTTCCGCTCATAGAGCTCACGATCAGCTCTCGTACGCCGATGCAATGTGGCCACGTATGCATTCCGTTTTTCTGCATGTACCTGTCTGAACTCGTCATCATACCAAGGGTTTCTCCTAGGTGATGGCTGGAAACCTAATACATCAGAGGCAGCATCCTTGATGGCGCTTTGACAACGTCTCCATTGCTGTTCTGTGATTTGTGCAGTTTGCATCGGCTCTTTAGAGAGCTCCAGGGAGATACGATCGGTAAAGTTCCTGGCGGTCTCTTGCGATTGCAGTTTCCCCACGGTCACATTTTAAAGGTCCTACTCGACTCCACTCTATGATGATCCGAGTGAACATTGGCACCTCGGAAGATTCGGACATCCAAGATGCTGGAGGAATGTCTGGCGTCGATCGCAATATGGTCGATTTGATTAACAGACAATTGATCAGGAGACCGCCAGGTTCCCTTATGGATATTGAAATGTGGGTATCTTAGGCTAGCTACTAGAATATTACAACCCGTCACAAAGTCTACTAGCATGAATCCGATTTCGGACGTGGTGTCGTGTAGGTGGTGCTTTTCTACGACCTGTTCAAAGTTGTCCTCTTTACCAAGCTTCGCGTTGTAATCTCCTAGAACAATATTGGTGTCATAGCTAGGACATTGAGCGTATGTTCTTTCTAGGAGGTCATAGAAGTCATCTTTTTGTTCTGTAGGGGCGTGAACGCATATCAAGCTGATGTTCCCAAAGATAGCTTCGATGGGGATTGTTATGAGGCGTTCGCTCACATGCCGGAAGCTTAAGGTTTTTTGCCAAAGTCCAACTCGAATAACAAATCCGCATCCAAATAAGCGTTGTCTGTTCTCCTTGTAGCAGTTTCCGTAGTAGATGTCAGAGTTTTTCATCCTCTTTTTACCCGGCCCATCCCATCGTACTTCTTGGAGTGCGGTAATGGCTGCCTTATAGCAATGTAGGGCGTTTTCTAGTTGTTCGGCCGCACCCGGTCTGTTAAGGGACCTAACATTCCAGATGCAGAACCAATACTCTTGCCCTTTTATACGTTTGCGGGGGTACGTCAACGAGAAGTCCGTCCGATACATCCGAGGCTTGTGGTTGTCTCTGGGTTTGTAGTTTTTTTACGGTTACGGCTTACTAGGCTCTAGACTAACCGACTAATCCTGTTTTTTGGCACAGAAAGCTCGCCATTCGCCCTTCCTCGTCTGTAATTTCCAGAGCAAATCTCCAGATGGCACCACGAGGAGGTGGGGATGGGACTTACTATCAGTGTTCGCAAGATGTTCGTCTTCGGTGGATCTTCCCGCTATTTAGCAGGCCAGCATCCGTCGAACAGATGCTACTCCTACGAGGCCTTTGTTCGTTCCTTTGCCATGTCTACTATCGCTATTATGGCATCGACGGTAGAACGCGAAAAGCTCCTCTTTCCTCCGGCACGGCGATTATTCTGTCATATATGATACGTTCCAGGATCTTTCCTGCCGCAGCGAGCAGACGTATTGGCCGGTACACCGAAGGTTCTCCAGGTGGTTTGTTTCCTTTTGTTTAAAAATGTCCGGTCTCCTTTTCACGGCTGCTTTGAACACGACAAGATGTATCCTGTCATATGTCTTCGTTATATCCAAGCACGTTTGTCCATAAGTGCATTCCAAAAATATCTACAGGCCGCCATCAGCAGAGGCTCGCCTGACTTGATTTGTTGACTTGCTATCTACGTAACACCTCTTGCACTACACCAATTACTCACTGCCGTAGTATACCTATAGACATCAGTTCCCAGTCACGACATACTTGTACGCGTTGGATGTGCTCAATGTCATCCGTCGACTAATTGCATTCGTATCTAAACAATTTCGAAGAACGTACGAGTAGATACTTGAGAACCCATTCGGCGGCTGATCATCGACCGCGGTCTCTGCCCGACAAGAGTTATGTTCGCTGATAAGCACAGACGCCGACTACTTCAACCGATCAACTCGCGTTCGAGATTTTTGACCTCAACAAATGCACGTTATACAAGTATCTCAACACTTTTAATTATTCATTTTTCATGTGGAAAGCGCGCTTAAGTACTTAACCTCAGAATAGAGTCGAGTAAACAGACTGTGTTTATGGAAATGGTTTTTCAGATACGTTTGCTGTTGTCATTGTCATCGGCGTCATCGTCGTCGTCGGCACATAAGTTTCGCTCTGGTATCAAGGTCTTGTCAGTCACCATATTGGACAAGCCATACAATCTTATCTATTGTGGTAGCTCTTACGACTATAAAAAAAAATCTTTTTACATGGAACTCACTCACTTCTTTTGCTTTACTTTTCAGAATCTTGTAGGAGAGCAATCTACGCATCAATGCACGGCTCAATGCACTTCGTTTTAGAGTTTCATCGAAGTTAACGAAGGAAAATTGTGAAGAAAGAAGACTATCCTATCCGATACGTAGCTTTTTTGTATATTACAAGAAATAGAGTTCAAGAAGATACAGATATAGGAAAGACAAAAAGGAAAGAAATTATTAAAATCAGATCTGATGGAGTCGAAGGAATTGCTTTATTCATTAGTCTGTCTCATGGTCATTTTGAATGGTTGCCACGCATGGGCCATGTCCACGGTGAACACAGATTTCGAGCGATACCTGCGAGCCATCAATTCGTCTACTACCGTGCCAAATGTCGAGGAACGTGTGATCATAGATAGTTACATTTTGGCCTTCCTCAACTACACATACACGAATAGTGCGGGCGAAGTAGAGCATTTTTCGCAGGAGAAGGGACGCTATGGCGAGGGAAAAATCGAAAACGTCAAAGGACCACTGGTACATGTGAGCACTAGTATTGATGTAAACGATGATACGGCATGCAGAGCGAATATATTGGGCACGAAAGGTAATCCGTTCCCGGATAAACCGTGGATTGCGCTGGTACGACGAGGCGATTGCACGTTCGAGGAGAAGGTGAAGAATGTGGCACAGAAGGGCGCGATCGGTGTGATTATCTACAATGACAGGCCGGTGGAGCACTTGGAGAAGATGCAGATAAAGGATAAGAATCGTAAGTATTTTGTTGAGATTTGTTTTTATTTTTTTTTTATTTGCGACGTGCATTCAGTTTAACATCGCGGCTTCGTCGCTTTTCTAGTTAAACGAAGAAAATGGACTCCGAGATGCATGTATCCAATACGTATTTGTCATTTCAGAAGAATTAGAAAGAAGTTTACGATACCAGGTAGGATGTTGCGTTTGCAGTTTACCTTTGTTATACAAATCGCTTCAAAACAAACAAAAAGTTATGCTAAAACCGGGGTGCTTGCTTCTCGTATCGCCTCCGGAACAACCTCAAGCCTTTCACACCATAATGATAGCATGACTGGTCCTACCGTAATGGAGAATGAAGGTTTTTATGACTTGATTTCACTTCTATTAACGACATGAACGTCGCCCCTGATATTATTGCCAATATAATCCGAATTGGCGGGTCCAATTTCATTCCTAGTAGGATTAACAGCCATAAGCTCTAAAGATGCGATTAGGCTTAAGAGAGGTAAGTTTACGGGCCTGTAAGGCCGAAACGAGTATGTACGAATCAGTAATGGCTGCAATACCCATATCCGACAAGCCCAATTCCAATACGGCCAAAAACTGAGCCGTAAATCCTCCAACGTCCCAAAGGTAGTAAAAGCAACCTTCTTGCTGTCCGTTTCGCAGCCAGCTCACAGCAACCAGCTTGCACTTTGTCTCCGCCTGTACTTCTTCTTCTTTTTCGGCGCTACAGTTCATGGCGAACCTGGGCCTCCTTTAAAACACCTCACCAACTGGCACGGTTTTTTGCCAGCTGTCTCCAATGCCGCACGGCCATGACCTAGCATGACTAGCAATCTTAGGGTTTGGATCGGTAGACGCCGTGCTACGTTCATGTCGCTGTATAATCCGTAAAGTTCACTATTAAGCCTTCTCCTCCACTACCCATTAATGCAGGTCGGGCCGAAAATCGTATGCAGAATTTTTCTCTCAAAACGACCAAGGACCTCTCCATCCGCTTTCGATGTCTCTACGCCATAAAGCAGGACCGGGATGATAAGGGTCTTGTTCATATATGGTTAACTTGGCTTTTCGAGATAGTGCTCTGCTTCTCAATTGCCTCCCGAGCCCATAGAAATAGCGGTTGGCAAGAGTTATTCTGCTTTTGATTTCGGCACTGATGTCATTTCTGCATGTCACTGCGGAGCCTAGGTAGGGGAAGTCCTTGACTACGGTCGAAATCATACCTGCCAATATGTGCGCCCTAACCAAGACGCCGGTGGTTCGTGTCCTTTATCGACGACATCATATATTTCGTTTTGGCCTCATTTACCGCCAGTCCCATTTTGTTCGCTTCCGTCTCAATGCTCGTAATGGCCTCAACGACGTCTCGCTAACTTCGTCCAATTATGTCGATGTCATCGGTATATGCGAGCAATTGTACGGACTTGAAAAAGATGGTGCCCCTCGTATTGACTAGTGAGTTTTGCACGATCTTTTCAAGGACGATGTTGAAAAAGTCACACGATAGCGTGTCGCCCTGTCTAAAACCTTTTTTGACATAAAAGGCATCGGTTAGGCCGCTTCCAACCCTGATGGAGCAGCGAGAGTTCTCCAAAGTCATCCTGCACAATCTGACCAGTTTGGCAGGGATGTCAAAACTAGACATGACGTTGTATAGCTCGTCTCTATTTATACTATCGTATGTAGCCTTAAAGCCGACAGACAGATGGTGGGTGTCGATCTGAAACTCATTCGTTTTTTCCAGGATCTGCCGCAGCGTGAATAATTGATCTATAGTGGACTTCCCGAGCCTGAAACCACACTGATATGGACCAATCATAACGACAGAAAAGATCTTATATGCGATGTTAAGGAGACTTATTCCCCTATAGTTGGCGCAGTTATAGGTGTCTCCTTGTCTTGTCTTCTGTCGTCCAAGCGTACCATTGACTTGCAGCCATTGTTCATGAAATGCACTTGCATCCCAGAAAAAAACTCTCCATCTTGGGTATGTGCGTCGCTAGCAATTTTAGGTGGAACGACCACATATTTGGGGTCGCCTAAAATGCTGCGACTTCTTATACAGATGTATGAAATTGTCCTTACCCCTGCACCTGGCCACAATCTATAAGGCAACCATTCGCCCTAGAATAGAGTTTTACGCTCATGCCTGGTCCGGCGCACCTGAAACCTCATTGCACCTGCTAGATGGAATTCAAAGCCGTGTGATAAAACTGATAGGAGATCCCAGCTCATCAATATACCCTGGCGGCTGTGCGAATCTGAAATTCCTTTGCGGATTCAATGCCTGCGTAAGACACGCAGGCATTTAAGAGCAACGCCCATCGTTATCTCTCCTATTCTTCTTCCTTTCTACCTTTGGCCCACACTATATCTACGACATACATGGAGGATCTGAGTTATCAAGGCCAAGTTGACTTACATCTGCGATTACTTGGTCTTTATACCAAAGGTTCGGTCTTCCTCTTCTTCTCGAAACAGGAGGCTTGGAGTCGAAGACCCTCTTAGCTGGAGCGTTGATGTCCATGCGCTCGATGTGGCCGAGCCATCGTAGTCGACGGATTTTTACCTTCCTGACTACATCCACACCTTTGTATAGCTCGCAGAGTTCGCGGTTCTGTCTTCTCCTCCATTCACCTTCCACCCAGACAGGACCAAATGTCCGGCGCAGAACTTTCCTTTCGAAAGAACCCAAAATCGGCTCCGCCGTGTTGCTTATCGTCCAGCTTTTGGCTCCGTACAGCAAGATTGGCAGTATAAGGCTTTTGTAAGGCATGACTTTGGTTCATGAAGTAAGGAGTTTTGACCCAAGTTGTTTAGACAAACCGATGTAGCAGCGGTTGCCAAGGGCGATTCTACGCCGAATTTCCACTGTGGTGTCACTTGTGGAGTTTACGTTTGCCTCGAGGTAAAAAGACTTTTTAACCAGCTCGAAGTTATAGCTGTCAACCGTTATATTTTATGCCAGGTGGTGAGCGACGGATCAGTTTCAGACCAGCTCGTTTCACCTATACTTCAATCGCCGTGAAAGCTTCATCAACGTCACGCTAAGACCGCGCAATGATGTCAATATCATCTGCGTATCGTAGCAACTGAACGGACTTGTAGAAGACACTGCCTTCCATGTTGACGCCTGCCCGTCGCACTATCTGCTCCAGCGCCAAATTAAAGAAGTAACATGACAGCGCATCTCCTTGCCGAAACCCGGTGCATGTTTCAAACAGTTCAGAGATCCTAGAACCGAATTGCACGGTGCATCGCGTATTTTCTATCGTGGCGCGACACAGCCGGATCAACTTTCCTGCGATGCCGAATTCAGCCTTCGTATGCGGCTTTAAAATCGATAAAGAGTTGGTGTGCATCGATTTGAAACTCGCTGGTCTTTTCCAGGACTTGTTGAAGTCTGAAGATTTGGTCTATAGTCGGTTTCCCGGGCCGGAAGCCGCATTGGTAGCTGCCAATGAGTGCGACGGAAAAGGGCTTTAGACGTTCACACAGTACGCTGGACAGGATCGTGTATGCGACATTGAACGGGGATGTACCTCTGTAGTTCTTACAAGAGGTAGGATCGCCTTTCTTGTGGCAAACAGAGCTGATCTTCCAGTCGTCGGGTATACTTTCATCTTTCCGAATTCTACATATGATCTGGTGCATGCTCCCTAGCAGAACATCGCCGCCAGCCTTGAATAGTTCTGAAGCCATCTGAGCCTGTGGCTCAGATTTGGCTGGCGGCTGGAGTTGAGATTTCCTCAGTCCCTACTACTCGCTCTTGGTCATGCTCGTTAGGCAACTGCTGGAAATGCTGCTCAAATACATCCACTACTCCCTGCGGGTCGGTGACAAGATTACTCTCGAAATTTCGAACAGCCTGGGTGCCTTTCTTGAAGCCTCCTGCAAGGCTTTAGCTGTCTTATGAGAGGCCCGTATTTTATGTTTGTCCGTAGACTCCTCGATATCCTTGGCTGCGAAGATTCTTTTCTTTGATATCCTCTCGCGCTGCCCCGGTTTTTCGCGGCAGCGCCTTTTGGTACGCCTCGTCGGCTGCTGTCTTTTTCTGCTCACACTCGCCATCACACCACGGGTTTGTAGTCGGGGGTTGTAGGTACCCTAAGGTGGTCTCGGCTACTTCCTGAATGGCTGATCGGCACTGCAGCCACAAATTGTTGACATTTGTGCTCGCCGTAGACATACCGGAGAACCTTTCGCTCAGTTGCTCCCTGTAGACTCTGGTAACCTCCGGTATGCTCAGGCGTCCAATGTCGAACCTCCTCATGCTAGGCTGGTGCAGTTTTCTGACCTTGGACAGTCGAGCTCTGAATCTTGCTGCTACGAGAAAATGGTCAGAGTCGACGCTTGCCCCCCTGTATGTTCGCAGATCCAGGATGTTTGACGAGTGCATTGCGTCAATGAGAGCATGGTCGATTTGGTTGGCGGTACGACCATCCGGAGATCGCCAGGTTGCTGTGTGGATTCGCTTGCTGGGAAATCTTATGCTACTTATCACCGCATTACAAGCTGTCGCAAAGTCCGTGAGTCGGAAGATGTTATCTGTTGTTGTATTGTGGAGGCTGTGCTTTCCGACCACTCTACCAAAATCTTACCGATTTTGGCGTTGAAATCCCCGAGTGCGATTTTGATGTCGTACTCCGGACAAGCTCTGTAGGCGTCGTCCAAGAGGTTGTAGTAATCCTCTACGACGAGGTTACAGCCTCTTTGGAAGGGGTGTGTGCACACATCAGGCTGATGTTGTAAAATCTGCCTTTGATGCGGATCACAGCCAGGCAATCACTTATAGGTTTAAAGTCGATGACCTTCGAACTTAACCTCATTTTGTGCAATCTTTTGTGACAGCTGTATAGATGTCGCAACCTTTTTTCTCATTATACCGTTTCCTATCCATCGTGTTTCCTTGATCGCAGTAATATCCGCTTTGTACTGTGTGAGGATTCTTTCCAGTTTATGAGCAGCTCCAGGATTGTAACGATTTCTGACATTCCAGGAGCATACTCGCAAATCGTGTTCCTTTTTCGCGCCATGTCGTCTTCGAGAATCCATCCGTTAGCCGAGGCATTTTGCTCATCCAAAACTTGTTTTTTTTTTTCTTACATAGGCGGGTTGTTGGCCCGCCTCACAACCGCCAATTTGGTCCGGGTAGTGTAGTGTCTTTTGCCTAGGGCGATAGCTGCATACATCTGTTCACCTCTCAATGGTTGTTGTAGAGGCTATCCAGAAGGCACCGCGAGGAGACTGTATGTCAACTTGACCAGGGCATTGAGGCAGGGATTGTTTCTGTCATCTCGCCACATTGAGAGCAATCAACAACTTTACACAGTATGTCCGACCCCATGCCCTCCTGAGTGCACGCTTGCCATTTAAAAAAAAATATTGAATTCCGTGTTGGTCGTTAGGAGAGTTTGTTGAAATCTATTTTGTAAGGCTCACTTGTCAAGGGTTCTGCTAGCCTACACTTCTCTCTTTTAGCAATCAACTTATCAGAAAAGAGGTTTGAATGCTGCGTCTGCGTAAAAAGTTTGTAAGCTTCTGGGTCCCTTCGTGACGGTCTATATATACAAATAATGCGGAATAGTCACTCAATGCCGTGATAATCACCTCTGCCACATCAACTTCCTACAAGAAAATGAAAGGACTTAAGCTTTAGGTGGCTTAGCTTAACTATGTTTCACTTTTTAAAGGTTCGTTACTTCTTGAATTAGCCCCGGGAGCTTGAAAGTCAGTGAGTATATCAGCCACTCACAGCTCTATTTGATGCATATCGTGGCCAACACGTGGTCACGCGTACTCGTCCAATGACCCGTCGAAATTGTTCCTAAGTTACACCCGCACTCAAGGCTAAGGCCTTATCACGTTTGAGCGTTGTGCAAGCGAAGGTAATAGGAAGAGGGAGAGTTTCGCTCAGGTTTGCACACAACCTGAACGGAGTGCGGTGGTTTGGGTCGTAGATATTCGTTCACTACTCTCAGGGGTGGTCTGTCCTAGATAGGACGAGGGCCGACCAGATTTTCGCGTTGGTTATAATTCACAGTAATTCGTTCATGCACTTTTGGTGTTAAAATTGCATACGCAGAGGATGAATTTCTATTGACCATGTACTGTGAGTGTTATGCTTGCAGCAGTACGTCGACTGTGGTGCATACTTTTTTCCGTATAGGAATTGCTCTTTTCTTGGCTATGAAACGAATTTGAACTATAGACCTTTCGCTCGACGGCCGATGATGTTAAGCACTGCACCACGGCTACCCCAAGCCTTCTTAGTCCTCTTTAGCGCTCAATCCAGGTTATTCACAAGATTAAACCACTTGACTGGTTCCTCAAATACCACTACCTGTTCCGACTTCAAATTGAGATACTTCCTTCCAGCAAACTTCACCATCTGCCACCTTAACTTTCAATCAACTAGTAACACCTGCCAATGCTGACGTTAGATACAGTATATCTCACCGCTGCTAATCGGATCCACGACCGCCTTTCCCCCAGCTATCTCCATAAGGAAGTACCTACGTACATTCAATTGCTTTGTACGTCTATCCGTCTTCCTTATAACGAAGCGTTATATTACCCGACCATATATAGGAACGAGAGCAGCCAAAGTGTGCGACTATTGTATGCGTCTTAATTCCCAATCCATTGAACGCAATCCAACGTGAAATCGTATTGTACTCAGTTCGGTTTCACCATAGCTCTACTACTACACTACTACCTACAGCTCAGACAATTGCGATGGCGGAAGCGCATGAAGGCGCCTACGCGCCTACAAAAGTGCTCAAAAGTTCGTCGCACCGAAAGTAGGCTGATTGATTGACATCAATACGAATATATTCGCAATTTTTTATCGCATTTCATACAGACTTTCATCAATTCAATTTATCACATACATGTGCCTTCAGTTAAATTTCTATTTCTCTGTCTCCGTAGGCAACATAACAGCTGTGATGACGTATCAAGAGATCGGTCGCAACATGTCGAGCATCGTCGACCAGGGATACGAGGTGATTGCATCCATCTCACGCGGCCGAAGTGGAATCCGCCCTTTGAGCTCGATAAACAAGTAAGTTCTGACTCTGCTCTACAGGTAATCCCTCGAATTCTAATTTTACTTAATCACGGATTACCAAGTATAAAATCATAATTCGAAATGTGTAAAATCGCCCGGGTCATTGTACGGTGACGAAGAATTGCTCACGAATCAACTCAGTCAACGACTCTATTAGCGGCACGCGATGTTATCGAGCTACTGTTACACCACACGCTACCTATCTATATACTTACCTGTAACAGATAGTAGGTTGCTTCTGAAGGGGCACTTTTGATTTATTTTTAAATTTATTACTTAATACCAGACTGTGAATAGCAAGTAGGTCGTTATTCGGAAACGGAAACATGAAAACACTCAAATTTGAGTGGAATTTATGACAGAATATTCCGCCGTGAGGTATGAGGCAGGGGAGAGCTAATGGAGATTTATGAAAATTGGACATGGGATGCTTTAGATTTCAAATAGATAGGGGATATCTAGATCTAGATTTTATTGGAAAGCATTCTGAGTGCCTTGGTGCCTTGATCTTCATTGAGCGGTTTATGACGTGGGAGAGATGTCTGTCGGACTGAATGTGATTCTGGTCTCAGCTGGTGATCATTAAAGCGGTCGCTGGTATACTGCATTTGGGGACAATTAATACATCGTCACACGTCGTTTTGGGTGATGTCAGGTGGATGGGGGGTATATAGATTAACTGGATTCCCTGTTGAGTTATTTACTCTTTAACAAGGAGTGACATTTGTGGTGTTTGCATTCTTCTCCCATTAGAAATTTACGAGCAGATTCAGGATGATTTCATGATCTATATCGTAATAGAAAGTTTTTATGCATGAGACGTGGCTAACTTACTTACTTACTTATCAGGCCAGCGATCAATGGAGGATATGAGCCTAAGCTATAGCTGCCTTCCATCCTTGACGGTTCCGGGCACGCTGCTTCCAGTTGTCAAGACCAAGATGTCTTACATCCGCGATTACTTGGTCTTTATACCGGAGGTTCGGTCTTCCTCTTCTTCTCGAAACAGGAGGCTTGGAGTCGAAGACCCTCTTAGCTGGAGCGTTGATGTCCCTGCGCTCTATGTGGCCGAGCCAGTGTAGTCGACGGATCCTTGCCTTCCGGACTACATCCACAGCTCGTAGAGTTCGCGGTTGTGTCTTCTTCTCCATTCACCTTCCTCACAGACAGGACCAAATATCCGGCGCAGAATTTTTCTTTCGAAAGAACCCAATATCAGCTCCGCTGTCCTGCTTATCGTCCAGCTTTCGGCTCCGTACAGCAAGACTGGCAGAATGAGCGTTTTTTAAAGCATGACTTTGGTCTTTCGAGTGAGGAGTTTTGACCCCAGTTGCTTGGACAAGCCAGCGGTTGCCAAGGGCGATTCTATACCGGATCTCCACTTAGGTGTCATTTGTGGAATTTACGTTTGCCCCGAGGTAGACATATTGTAGCTGTCAATTGTTATATTTTGTCCCAGGTGGTGAGCGACGGATTGGTTTTTGCTTGACAGCATGTATTTCGTTTTGTCCTCATTGATCTTAAGACCAACTCGGTTCGCCTGTTCTTTAATCGCGGTGAATGCTTCCACAATGCCACGGCGAGAACACGCGATGATGTCGATATCATCCGCGTATCCTAGCAGCTGGACGGAGTTGTAGAAGATAGTGACTTCCCTGTTGACGCCTGCCCGTCGCACTATCTGCTCCAGCACCAGGTGGAAGAAGTCACATGACAGCGCATCTCCTTGCCGAAATCCAGTGCATGTTTCATACGGTTCCGAAGTCCAAGAACCAAGTTGCACGGTGCATCGCGTATTTTATAGCGTGGCGCGACACAACGTGGCTAAACGCTCGTCTACTCCGACTTTTGTCATGAGTGCAAACTGACAAGATATTAAGTTTTCCAGATTACCCGTCCAGCTTTATGAAGGCTCTTAAAAGGAACAGTATTGTGAGGTAGTTGGCTTTTCCTGTAAAGAGTGATATGGATTTTTTGTTGTCCTTTGTCCTACTCATTAAGTTTTAATAACTCAATATTCCCCGGCTTAACTGTCTGATTTTTTAAGCATTTGGTTTTTTATCGTCCAAAAAATAGCAGAACGTTTCAAAAATATAATTGTTTTTGTATTTGAGCTGATAAAACTAAGCCTGCCATTTAATATTTTGACACTATTTCTTAAATAATGCGAGCCACGATAACGTTTCATGTAGTCGATACAATGAGTCAAACTTTGAGTCATTTTTTGGAGCATTTAGGCTGTTATCTCGCGAATAACTCATCTCTTGTAAGCCTGCTAGCTTATCGGCATAGACAAGTGACTTGACATTTCCCCATAAGAAAATAGCGCGGTATAGTCGGCGAAATCCATAAGACTTGCGTTGCTTACTCAATATGCCGACTGTGATGTCCGAAAAATGATCAAAGTGCGCGAAGCAGAGCATGAATTTCGGTGATAAAATTCAATATATTGTGGGGGTTGTTTGGACTCAAAACTTTTACTGATAAAATAGCAATACCCACCGAGTATGTTTGCGTTTAGTAAATGTCACGAATCATACGTGAGCTGTCAAAAATCTTCTTCTTCTTAACCGACGCTACAGTTCGGGGTGAACCTGGGCCTCAACCAACATGCCCCACCATCTAGCACGATCTTTCGCTAGCCTTTTCCATTGCCGCACAGCCAGTTGGCTGAGGTCCCCTTCCACCTAAGTGCGACCGTCCTCTGCTTCTTCGTCCCTCGGGATTGGATTAAAGGCTCTCCGGGCTGGAGCTGTGGTGTCCATTCGCTCTACATGGAACAGCCATCTTAGGCGTTGAATCCGAAGACGCCTGAGTAGGCTCATGTCGCTGTACAGCCCGTAAAGTTCGTGGTTGAATCTTTTCCTCCATCCCCCGTCTGTGATTGTATTGGCCAGTGATTTTTGCACAATCATTTCCAATATGATGTTGAAGAAATCACACGACATCGCATCGCCCTGCCTAAATCCTTTTTAACATCGAAACTATCGGTAAAGTGTTCGCCGATTCGGATGGAGCAGCGAGCATTCTCCAAAGTCATCCTGCATAGTCTGACGAGTTTAGCAGGTATGTCAAAGGAAGATATAGCGTTGTATAGCTCGTCTCTAATTACGCTGTCGACAAATAGGTGGTGAGTGTCGACTTGAAATTCATTGTTTTTTTCCAGGATCTGTCGTAGTATGAAGATCTGATCGATGGTGGACTTCCCTGGCCTTAATCCGCAGTGATAAGGACTTATCAGCTTATTTACAAAATGCTTCAGCCGTTCACATAAAACGGCCGAGAAGACTAAGAAGACTTATTCCTCTGTAGTTTGCGCAGTCAGAGGGGTCTCATTTCTTGTGGATCAGGTATACGATGCTGAGACTCCATTCCTCGGGCATACTTTCCTCTGACCATATCTTACAGATGAGCTGGTGCATGCTCCTAATCAAGTCATCCCCAGCTGCCTTAAAGAGCTCAGCAGACAGTCCGTCTGCACCAGCAGTTTTATTCGATTTGAGTTTCGATATGGCAGTCTTAACTTCGTCGAGGACACGGGGATGGAATTCTCATCCCCGTTCATCCTTACAGGAATGCCTTGAGACAATTGCTTTATCTGTTGATAAAACTTTCGGACGTCATGACTGAAGCAACACCTGTCCAAATCCTCAATCGCGCGCTTCACGTGCTCTTTCTTCCTTCTTCTGAGAAGCTTATGCTCCTTCCTTCTTTTTAACTCGTAGAGCTCACGAACTACTCTTGTTGTTCTTTTATGCAGCGAGGCCTTATATGCATCCTGCTTCGCTGTGTGAATCCGCCTGCACTCGTCATCGAACCAGGTGTTTCTTCGTGGTGGAGCCTTGAAGCCCAAAACTTTGGATGCAGAGCTTTTCAGGGCTTGTTTGCAAAGGTTTCATTGCTGTTTTATTGATGGCATGGAGGGTTGAGGTGTATTGGAGGTCCAAAAAGCACGAGCGGTTTTTGGCGATATTAGCTTTCCGGCGTCATAACTTTGTATTCTTACTCTATTCCGCTGCGTTCGTGATATCCGTAGGCGCATCTTGGCTACTACAAGATAGTTGTCCGATGTTAGCCCCTCGGAAAGTTCTAACATCAAGAATAGTGGAGGAGCGTCGGGCGTCGATCGCGATGTGATCAATCCGGTTGGTGGTCGATTGATCAAAAGACCGCCAGGTGCCTTTGTGTGTATCGAGGTGCGGGAAGCGCGTACGGGCTAGAAGGAGATTTCGCCCCGTAGCAAGACCAATCAGTCTGTGTCCGTTATCGGATGTGGTGTCGTGCAGCCTATGTTTGCCGATGGGTCGTTCAAAGATGCTTTCCTTACCCAGCTTAGCATTGAAGTCTCCTAGTACAATTTTGATATCATAGCTCGACAGTGGGCATACGTTCTGTCTAGGAGATCGTAGAACTCATGTTTGACGGAGTCATCGTTGTCTTCCGTGGGGGCGTGGACGCAGATCAGGCTGATGTTAAAAAATGTAGCCTTGATACGGATCGTTATGAGGCGTTCGCTCACATGCCGAAAGCGTAAGACTTTGAGCGACATAGAGCAAGGATATACCTCAGTATACAGAGCTGTTGTTCCAGTCGTCGGGCATGCTTTTTAATAGCTATGCCTACTTCTTCAGTGCTGGGTGGGAGGACTACTTCAGCGGCTGGAGTTGGGATTTCCTCAGTCCCTGCCACTCCATCTTCTCCATGCTCATTAAGCAGCCGCTGGAAAGTTTGCTTGAAAGCATTCACTGTTCCCTGCGCGTTCTCGTAATTTTGAAGAGCATGGGTGCCGTTCTTAAAGCCCACTGCGAGGCTTTTGGCTCTTTTGTAGAAGGTTCCTATAGCATTTTTGTCCCTGGATGCTGGAAGGCTACGGAGATTCTCTTCTTTCGCTGCTGTTTTTTTTTTTCTCCCTCCCTGGCTGGTGGACGGCGCTTGAGAGGAAATGCCATCTTCAAAGTGTGTAAAAGGTTCAAAGAGCAGACCCTCTGGCGGTGACGGAATCTATGAAGTCCACACCAACGGCGGCTTTTGAAGTTATGCTGAATCTCCCTCCGGCCAGAACTGCGCTAAGGCTACAAGAATCCAGTCGTTGGAAAAGGAGTCTATGAGGGCACGCATCAGTCTTGGATCTTTGGGCCATCTCGAGATTCAGAACTGAAACGGACTATGTCACCCGACTTCCTTCCTATGAGAGGAGATTCTCTATTAGAATAGAGGAATGGACCGGTGATATGGTACGCACGGAAAATTAACTTGCAATCTACACCAATGGATCCAAAATGGATGTCGGCACAGGAGCTGGGGTCTATTTTGAATCTCCGGATATATGTATGCACATCGCTCCTATAGACTTGATGATGGCTGCAATATTTTCCAAGCTGAGGTATTCGCCATGAAGCAGGCGGCAGACCTGATTTTCGGAGAGAGTCTCTCAGGAAAAAGGATCAACATCTATGTTGACTGCCAGGCAGCCATTAAGACTCTGCAGGCAGCATGGATAAGATCCTAACTCGTCAAACTCTAGAACAGGTATCGGATGTAAACTAGCTGACCCTCTGGCTGGGTACCAGGTCATGTGAATATCTCTGGAAACGAGAGGGCGGTCAAGCTAGCTTTGCTAGGATCAGGTGCAAACTTCGCGCAGTGCGCTCTACAGAGAGATAGAGGCGAAGCTATTAATGAAAGCCAATAAGCGATGGCGTCTCGTAGAGACATGCGCAACGGCGAGATCGATTTGGCCCCTCTATAATAAGAAAAGGACAGAAAATCTGCTGAAGTCCAATCGTGGGAATATTCAAGCCGTTCGGAATCGGCATTAAAATGTAGGTCCCTTTCACCTATGTTAAAAAAAAAAGAAATCACACACATCATGGGTGATTGAGAGAAGCTTGGCTCTGGCCCTTCATGGGCTGCAACGCCAGCGAGCAAGTCAGGGACGAAGAGGAAATTGAACCCATTCGTCACCTGCTGTGCGAATGTCCGACGCTAGCCCAAAAAAGGAACGTATTCCTAGGAAGACACTTCCTTTCAGGACTAGAGGAGGTAAGAAACATTGGGCTGAAGAGAATACTAGGATTCTTATCCTCGTCTGGATGGTTCAGCTCAACGGAAAAGGTCTAGGTTTCTACGGGTTAAAAATGAATTGGACACAATGGACACCACGTAGTCTAGGTGAGCCTTGACTTTGCGTCAGTAGGGCACCCACTTAGCTAACCTAACCCTCCTCCCTCCCACTGGCTCGGTTGTCATGGCGCGCTGGTCGTGTTCTCCTTTGCAGCATTTTTTGGTACGCCTTGTCGGACGCTCGCTTTTTCTGCTCATACTCGCCATTATACCACGAGTTTCGTGTCGGTGGTGGCGCGTAGCCTCAAGTAACTTCTGCTGCACATATTGTTGGCGTTTGTGTCCGACGTAGGCATACTTGCGAGTCGTCCGCTCAGTAGTCTCTGTAGTCTCTGACGATCTCTAAGGTGCTCAGGCTTCCATTGTGGAACCTCCTCTTGGTGAGCTAATGTAGCTTTCTAGCATTGAAAAGTAGGGCTCTGAGTCATGCTGCCACTAGGAAATGGTCAGAGCCGACATTTGCCCCTCTGAACGTCCAGGATGTTTGACGCATGTCTTACGTATATGAGTACATGGGCAATTTGGTTGGCAATTCGACCATCTGGAGACCGCCAGGTTGCTGTATGGTTTTTTTTGTGAGGAAATCTCGTGCAACTTATTACCGCATTACGAGTTGCCGCATAATCTGGAAGTCGGAAGCCGTTGTCTCTTGTCGTACGGTGTAGACTGTGCTTTCCGACTACTCCGACAAGGATGTCCTCTCCACCGATTTTGGCCGTACTCCGGGCAAGCTCCGTAAGCGTCGTCCAAGAGATCGTAAAAATCTTCTTTGATGGGTTTTTCAACTTCGTTGGTAAGGGCGTGTGCACAGATGAAGCTGATGTTGTAAAATCTGTCTTGTGGATTACAGCTAGGCGATCGCTCATTGGCATAAAATGGGTGACTTTCGACTATAGCCTTTTTCCCACGACGAATCCGCATCCCCATAAGTGCAGCCTACTGTGGCAACCGTAATAAATAGAAAATCCGCCGTATACTGCTTGAGGGACTTTTCTAGATTATGAGTAGCTCCAGGAGTGATGCTTTTTCCTTCTGAGTCGTCGTCGGATACCCGTCCTTGTATCCGAGGTCATATCCTCATTCATAACAATTTTTCTTTTTACACGAGCGGGTTATTAGTCCTCCGCACAACCGCCATCCTGGTCGGGTTGGACCCTCTTGCCTAGGGCGGTGACTGCATACATCAGTTCACCTGACAACGGGTGTTGAGGAGGCTATCCAGAGGGTGTCGCGAGGAGGTTGTATGTCAACATTATTGCATTGAACTGCTTTCTCAAACCCAAAATTACAACATTATCGACTCCATAAAGCACTCAGCGCCTCGAACGCAAGCAAACCTCCCATTTGTAAGGCAACATGTCCGCTTCAAGCTACGCCAATTGCTCTAGAACTACGCAATCAAACAAAAATAGCAACAAATGCGCGATAAATATAATTGCATAAACGAATTCCTTATCACCGATAACGAGAAAAGATAACGATAGACCGGAAAAATACGGTAAATATTTTAAATTTGCCTTAACTGGGAGATGCAGGTGTAGTCTAACGTTTGGGTTATTTAAACTCATCACAAGTCAGATAGTCCGTGGCAGATTGCTTGGTGAACGATGAAATTTCGCTGAGACAAAGTTGTATTGGATACCAGAGAGCTACGGATGTGGGAATTAGACGACTTAGGCCAGCAGGGGTGTAGGGTGGGAGTTTTAATAAAACATGATAGTCACTCAGCTGACTGATTATGATTAGACTGTAGGCTATAAAGAGATAAAAAGAAATTCGCACAGTCAGAAAAAAATTCCGCCCGCCGTAAGCAGCGAGCATTGGACTTTTACATCGACGTTAAATGGAACAGCCTTGTCACGAAAGGACCACAAATGACTTCAATAAAGTCTCTGGCCACTTCCTCGTCGCAGCAAGATTCAGAGCTCGACTGTCCAATGTCAGAAAGCTGCACCAGCCCATCAGGAGGAGGTTCGACATTGGGCGCCTGAGCACACCGGAGGTTGCCAGAGTCTACAGACAGCTGAGCGAAAGACTCTACGGTATGCCTACGTCGAACACAAATGCCAATAATATGTGGATGCATTGCCGCTCAGCTATTCAGGAAGTAGCCGAAACCACCTTAGGATACCTACCACCCCCGACAAGAAACCCGTGGTATGATGGCGAGTGTGAGCAGAAAAAGGCAGCAACCGACGAGGCGTACCAAAAGGCGCTGCAGAGGAAAACCAGGGCAGCGCAAGAAGAGTACCGAGCCAGAAGAAGGGAGGAGAAAAAACTACTGCGACAAAAGAAAAGAATCTTCGCAGCCTCCCAGCTCACAGATATCGAGGAGTCTAGGGATAAACATAAAATACGAGCCTTTTACAAGAAAGCCAAAGGCCTTGAAGGAGGCTTCAAAAAGGGCACCCTGGCTCTTCGAATCTGCGAGGGTAATCTTGTCACCGACCCGCAGGGAATAGTGGATGTATTTAAGCAGCACCTCCAGCAGCTGCTTAACGAGCATGACCAAGAGAGAGTGGTAGGGACCGAGGAAATCCCAACTCCAGCCGCTGAAGTAGTCCTCCCACCCAGCATCGAAGAAGTCGGCACAGCTATTCAGAAGCTGAAGAACAACAAGGCCGCAGGCTCAGATGGCTTGCCATCAGAGCTCTTCAAGGCTGGCGGCGATGTTCTGGTAGGGAGCATGCACCAGATCATCTGCAGAATTTGGGAAGATGAAAGCATGCCCGACGACTGGAATACCAGCTCTATATGCCCCATCCACAAAACAGGCGATCCTACCTCTTGCAAGAACTATAGAGGTATATCCCTGCTCAATGTCGCATACAAGATCCTGTCCAGCGTATTGTACACCATCTTTTCATCGATTTCAAAGCCGCTAACGACAGCATTCATCGTGAAGGACTGTTTGGTGCGACGGCCGAATTCGGAATCCCGGGAAAACTGATCCAGTTGTGTCGCGCTACGCTAAAAAATACGCGATGCACCGTGCAACTCGGTTCTAGAACTTCGGACCCGTTTGAAACGTGCACCGGATTTCGGCAAGGAGATACGCTGTCATCAACCTGGTTCTGGTGCAGATAGTGCGACGGGCAGACGTCAACAGGGAAGTCACTATCTTCTACAAGTCCGCCCAGCTGCTAGAATACGCGGGTGATATCGACATCATCGCGTGTTCTCGCCGTGGCATTGTGGAAGCATTCACGGCGATTGAAGAACAGGCGAAACGAATTGGTCTTAAGGTCAATGAGGACAAAACGAAGTACATGCTGTCAAGCAAAAACCAATGCGTCGCTCACCACCGGGGACAAAATGTAACGATTGACAGCTACAATTTCGAGGTGGTTAAGGAGTTTGTCTACCTCGGGGCAAACGGAAATTCCACAAATGACACCTAAGTGGAGATCCGGCATAGAATCGCCCTTGGCAACCGCTGCTACTTCGGCTTGTCCAAACAACTGGGGTCAAAACTCCTCACTCGAAAGACCAAAGTCATGCCTTACAAAACGCTCATTCTACCAGTCTTGCTGTACGGAGCCGATAGCTGGACGACAAGCAGGACAGCGGACCTGATTTGGGGTTCTTTCGAAAGAAAAATTCTGCGCCGGATATTTGGTCCTGTCTGTGAGGAAGGTGAATGGAGAAGAAGACACAACCGCGAACTCTACGAGCTGTACCAAGATGTGGATGAAGTCCGGAAGGCAAGGATCCGTCGACTACACTGGCACGGCCACATCGAGCGCATGGACATCACCGCTCCAGCTAAGAGGGTCTTCGACTCCGAGCCTCCTGGTTCGAGAAGAAGAGGAAGACTGAACCTCCGGTATAAAGACCAAGTAATCGCGGATGTAAGACATCTTGGTCTTGACAACTGGAAGCAGCGTGCCCGGACCGTCAAGGATGGAAGGCAGCTATAGCTCAGGCTCAGATCCTCTATGGATCGCAGGCCTGATAAGTAAGTAAGTAAGTAAAGTCTCTGGTACTCAATCCGAGTGTTAAAAAAGGCCCAAAAATCTGGGGGATAACCGCACGACAAATCTCCGTAGCACGTAGGTTAGGTTAGGTTAACGTGGTTGCATAAGCCACACGTAGGCCGAAGTCGGCCCATTGTGATACAATATGGATCATATTACCCTGATCCGCTACCTGAGAACCAACCGATGCTTCTGATGAAGCGATGGAGTTGAGCTATTTTTTGGTCTGTTAGCTCACTTAGATTATCATAGAAGGGCGCGTCTAGGTAGATCCTGCTGCGTTTCGCAAAAGAGGGGCATGAGCAGAGGAGGTGATGTATTGATCCCTCTTCCTCCTCGTCCATGCGCCGCGACAGAAGTCATTGGAGGGTAACCCTAGTCTGGCGGCGTGTTTTCCAATGATGCAGTGACCTGTAATGACACCCACTAGAGTACATAAGGTTGCGCTTTTGGTTGCCACTAGGTCTCTGGTTCGTCCTAGGTATAACTTAGGCCAAATTTGTTTAGTGATAAAGCCAATATTACTCTCATTCCATTGGAGGTTGGTCGCTTCTATGGTTTGAAGTTTTATGATGTGCTTTACCGTACTTATTGGTGTGCCTAGGTACCTGAGGCCACGTAGGCTGAGTGTGCTTGACCCTAACTTTGCGAGTTCGTCGGCCGCGCAGTTACCTGCAATATCCTAATGCCCGGGAACTCACAGTACTTTAATGTTGAACTGTTCAGCCATCTCATCTTGATATAGGCGACAGTTAAGGGATGTCTTTGATTTGTGGGTTACCGCGGCCAGGAATTTTATCGCAGATTGACTGTCCATGCAAATGATAATGATAATGATCCTGAGCCATGCAAGGGCCTCCGTTATCGCTGTTATTTCTACCTGATACACACTGCAGTAATTTGGGAGTCCGAAAGACAGGTTGAGGCTAAGTTCCTTGGAGAAGACTCCACTACCTACACCCGACTCCATCTTAGAGCCATCGGTATAGAGTGAAATCAATTCCTTCTGTATGGCTTTCCCTTCAGCCCATTCCTCCCTGGATGGAAAGACAACTTCGAAGTTCCTAGTGAACACATTCTGCGGGATGATGTAGTCTGTGTCCAAGGGTACCTTGAGGTGTTTTAGAATGGAGGTATGGCCTTTTTGCGATGTGGGCCATTTTCTTATGCTCCTCATCCTTAGGGCCGCGCAGGCAGCAGCTTGCATGCTGAAAAGGTCCAATGGTGGAAGATGTAATAGGATATTTAGGGCCTCCGTGGGGGTTGAATTGTACTTTCCCCAGAAGGTTTCGATTGACTGCCTTGTCCAGAGCAGTCCATCAGACGACGGCGCCAAACAGGAGGATGGCGTCGATGATGTAGAGCCAGTGCATAATGCTGGTGGGAGACCCACTTCTTGGCCACCACTTTCTTGCAGCTGTAGAGGGCAACAGTTGCTTTCTTGACGCGATCGAGAATGTTGGGTTTCCAATCCATCCTCCTGTCAAGGATTAGGCCTAGATATTAAGCCTGTTCTTTGATTATTAGTTGGGTTTCACCCAGCCTCGATGGGTTGAGGGGGGGAATTTTATATTTGTTAGTAAACAGTACTATATCGGTCTTAGGATTTACCCCAAGTCGACAGTACTGCGTCCAGGTTTCTATTGCATGTAATGTACTCTAAAGAAGGTCGCATAGAGTGCTGGGAAATTGTCCTGTGGCGGCAATAGCAATGTCATCTGCATAGGCGGTCACAGCGTGCCCTTCCTGTTCAAGCAACAGCAGTAGTTCGTTGACCACCACGTTCCAGAGGAGAGGGGAGATTACTCACTGTACACCCTGTGATGTACCTTTGCTGACCATTCTAGTTAAGATGGCATCAGCGAAGTTGGCTTCGATGACTCTTTGTGTTAGCAGTTGTCGTACCAATTCTATTACAGATCCCGTAACACCCAGATCAGACAGCGCTTTAGTGACGGCCCATGGTTCAACATTGTTAAGGGCGTCCTCAATGTCGAGAAAGGCGACTAGATCATATTCCCTACGCTCCAGTGACCTTTCTATTTTGCTGACCAGTGAGTGATGTGCTGTTTCCATCGATTTGCCTTTGTTGTAGGCAAATTGGTTATCCGACAGCCTTCCTGAGATACATCTGTAACGAATGTGGGCGTCTAGAAGTTAGACTACTAGGCCTCAAGTCATTTGCATACGTGTGGGAACTTTTGCCTGCCTTGGGTATGAAAATGACTTTGGTTACCTTGCACTTGCTGGGGATGTAGGATAGGGAGAGGTAACTCCTGTATATGACCACAAGCCAGGGGAGGATGAGATCTGCTACCTGCTGAAGCTCAGCTGGTATGATCCCATCCGGTCCTGGGCACTTGTAGGGTTCAAAGCTTTTTATAGCCCATAGGACACTGATATTGTTGACCAGGTTGGGAGCACGCTCGAAGGAGGATATTCTGGACTGGATGACTTGAGGAGGTGTGATAGCCGAGTCACTAGTGCCCGGAAACTGTGCGTTCAGAAGAAGTGCCAGGGCTTCCGTTCTGGAGGTCGTCCAGGAACCATCATTTCGCATTAGGTGGCTTGGGTTGTACGGGGCCGAAGCCAGAATCATCCTTATTCTTGAGGCTTGGGAGACCGCCTTGATATTGTCGCAGTAGTTCCTCCAAGATTGTCTTTTGGCCTTCCTTTTTCTGTTTTTTTTTTTTTTTTTGTTTTGTTAGATACACGCGCAGGTTCAAGAGTTTTTTTTTTTTTTATATTCTCGTATGATGTGTTGTTACACGCACAACCTGAAGGGAGTGCAGTGGTTTGGGTCGTTGATGTTCGTTCACTACTCTCAGGGGTGGTTGTCCTAGATAGGACGAGAGCCGACCAAATTCCGCTTTTGATAATAGTCCGTAATAATTCGTTCGAGCAATTTTTAATATTGCACACGCAGGGGATGAATTTCAGTTGACCATATACTGTGAGTGTTATCCTTGCAGGCAGTACGTCTGGTCACTTTCCATTCACAGCTGCGTTGCATACTTTTTGTCCGTATAGGAATTACTTTTACTTGGCTATGAAGCGAACTTGAACTATAGACCTTCCGATCGGCGGTCGATGATGTTAACCACTGCACCACGGCCACCCTGGTCGCTGCTTTGAAAGATACAAGTGTTTCCGTGTAGAGGTCCCAATCCTCTTTAGCTTTGTCAAAGAGCCTTCTGCTCTCTTTCCTAAGGGAGGCTATCACTTTATTCCACCAGTGGGGTTTGGGTTTGCCTCTGGGAGTGCTAACCGCACAAGATTTAGACAGTGCTCTGTTAAGGGTTTCTGTCTAATTCCGCAGAGTTGTGCGGATAGGTAGGGTATCTTGTCCCTAGGTAGGGTTCAGCATAGGTTCTGTATTTTCCCTAGCACGTTTCTCTAAAGCACTGTTCCTAAAAACTAGTAATTTAATCAATAATATGTTTTTTTGTATCTTTTCCAGAACATCAGTGCTATTCGTCTCCATCTCATTCATAGTGCTAATGATCATCTCGCTCGTTTGGCTCATATTCTATTACATTCAACGTCTCAGGTATCTCCACTCGAAGGATCAACAATCTGTAAGTGAACCATGATCGTGACACTATTAGACACTATATCACTGTTCAACTTCCTATTTAGCGCCACCTTTGCTCGGTGACAAAACGTGCAATCATGAAGATCCCCACAAAGACTGGTAAGAGTAACGAGAAAGACGGCGAAAATGATTGCTGCGCGATCTGCATCGAAGCGTATAAATCAGCCGACTGCATACGAGTTTTGCCATGCAAGTAAGTTAGAAATCTATTCGCTTTTGTGATGTACGTACATATCTTTGTTGTTTATTGTGATGTATAGGCATGAATTCCATAAGAACTGCATCGATCCGTGGCTAATTGAACATCGTACATGTCCGATGTGTAAACTAGACGTACTCAAGTACTATGGTTATGTGGTGGGTGAACAACAGATATCTGCAACAATGCCATCGACAAACGAACGAATCATCAATGATCGCCTGTTCATAAGACCGTCAAACAATCATTATGGCAACAATAGTAGCAATACCAGTAGTAGTAGTAGTAGTAGTAGTGGTAATGCTAGTAATAGTGGTAGTAATCAAATAAATGTTATTGTGATAAATCGTGCAATGCTACCATCTACAGCTACAAGTACATCTACGACTTTAAATACAACAACACCGAACAGTGATAGTAGACTTAATCCAAACGATAGTGGCGCTAATAGTAGTAGTTGTATTAACACTAGCGGCGGACTCACTGTCATAACCACTACGGCTAGTCGTCAAGTGACTGATGTTTAGGGTCACCCTTCTTACTCACCCCTAAACATATAGATTTATAGGCCAAAGTCATGGATAAAAATGAAACTGAGAATGTAGATAATTAAGATCCTGAACGATTTGTATTGTCATCAAATACCTGCCGATAATTATTTCTTTCTTAGTATTAGAAAATATATATCTATGCTATACCTGCTAGTCGTTATCCTTGTACATCACAGTTCAATATCTACCCTTCACTCTTCTTTGGGCTTGCATCTATGGAGCACGAAATAGACCGACTTGCACTACCCGTTTTCTTTCTGTACTTAAAATTCAAAAAATACCAAATAGTACTTAACAACACATAAGATACATAGTTAAAGATAGAAAAATAAAAATAAAAACTATGACGAAACGAGAAAATCAGAAAAGGAAAACAAAAATACTTAAAACCTAATTTAGACTTCACTCTAACTAGACACTTAAGGGCCGCTTTTTAGACTTAAAAAAAAATTAAATAAATTTCTGTGTAAATATTAAAAACTTAAATAAATATTCTGTAAAAAAATAAACTTTAGTTCAAGACTGTAAAAACAGAAAAGAAAATTATTTTCTTTTGTATCCGGATCAGTTGCATCCAGTAGTTTTTGCTAGAGACTCTGATTTTTATTTTTTTATTTTTTATTTTTTTCGTTAAACAATTTGTTTTTTAATTCGTTTTATTACTGATAAGAGAAAAATAAATATTTGTATCTATGGAAGGTGCCAAAAAGTTAGGTTAAAATAAATAATTAATTTTAAGGAATTTACTTAAGCGGTTTTTGTTTATTTTTAATTTTCCATTGTTTTTATATTTAGTTGCGAATCGCTGATAATGACGATTATTGTTAAATAAAAAACAGAAAACTAAAAACAAATAGAAAATAAATAACAGACTGTAATGGAATTGTGTATGCTAATTATTGAATGTTGTGTTTATGTGTAGTCGATTTGTTTTTTAACTGCAAAGAGCTAAGCGAAGCATTAGAGTTTTTTATTTTTTATTTTATTAATGTGAATTATGCAAATGAAACTGAAGTAAAAAAAACAACAGATAATAGCGTAAAATCATTTGTTTCATTCTTATCATTATACATTGAGTAGATATGCTTGAAGGTTTTGTAAAACTACATCCATTCATATGCACGGACATGCGTCCTCATTGCATCCTATTATCGTTGTGCTTCCTCGACAACTCGACAACGGTCGCAGTCGATGCTGAGGATTTGGAAAGACCACTTCTGCAGACTGTATAACGGCAATGATAGACAAGATACCGCTGTCAGGCAGAACGAGCCATTCGCAATGGACCACGAAGTAACAGAATTCGGTCCACCCGACCTAGACGAAGTCAAAATAGCGATATCAAGACTTAAGTCTAATAAAGCCACTGGCGCAGACGGTCTGTCTGCTGAGCTTTTTAAGGCGGCTGGAGATGAGCTGGTAAGGTGCATGCACCATCTCATCTGCAAGGTATGGTCGGAGGAAAGCATGCCCGACGAATGAAATCTCAGCATCGTTTGCCCGGTCCATAAGAAAGGAGACCCCTATAACTGCGCCAGGGAAATAAGTCTCCTTAACATCGCATATAAGATCTTCTCTGCCGTATTGTGTGAACGCCTGAAGCCGTTTGTGGATAACCTGATCGGCTCTTATCAGTGTGGTTTCAGGCCAGGTAAATCCACAATAGACCAAATATTTACGCTACGGCAGATCTTGGAGAAGACCCAGGAATACCAAATCGACACTCACCACCTTTTCGTCGATTTCAAGGCCGCGTATGACAGCGTATATAGAGACGAGCTGTACAAAGCCATGTCTAGTTTTAACATCCCTGTCAAACTCGTCCGACTGTGCAGGATGACAGTGGCGAATTCTCGTTGCTCCATTAAGGTCGGTAATGAGCAAACCGAGACCTTTGATTTTTTTAACATCAGATTTAGGCAGGGCGACGCTTGAAAAGATCGTACAAGAGTCACTGGCCAACACAAGAGGTACGATTTATTTCAAGTCTACGCAATTGCTTGCGTACGCCGACGATATTGACGTAATTGGACGAAAACAGCAAGACGTCAATGAGGCCTTCGTGAGCATTGAGGTAGAAGCGGCTAAGATGGGTCTCAAGGTTAATGAGGGTAAAACCAAATATCTGCTTTCATCTAAAAGAGACGGACAACACCGACGTATTGGCCAGAACGTCACCATGGGCGGATATAACTTTGAAGTGGTCAAGGAATTCGTCTACCTTGGCTCACTGATTACCAGCGACAACAACACAAGCGCTGAGATAAAACGCAGAATCACTCTTGCCAACCGCTGTTTCTTTGGGCTCAAGAGGCAATTGAGAAGTAAAGCCCTCTCTCGGAAAACCAAGGTGACACTATATAAGACCTTGATCATCCCAGTCCTCCTTTACGGCGCAGAGGCTTGGACCTTAACAAAAGCGGATGAAGATGCCCTTGGTCGTTTCGAGAGGAAAATTCTGCGCACTATCTACGGTCCCGTTTGTTCAAACGGTGTATGGAGGAGAAGATATAACGAAGAACTGTACGGGTTGTACAGCGACATCGGCCTGGTACGACGTCTACGGATACGGCGTCTAAGGTGGCTAGGCCATGTAGAGCGCATGGAAGATACAGCTCCGACCCGAAAAGTCTTCGAATCCACTCCAGAAGGAAGGCGCGGCAGAGGACGGTCGCCTCAGCGGTGGCGCACGAAGGTGGAAAGGGACCTCAACCAACTGGGCGTGCGGCACTGGAAACAGCTGGCCAAAGACCGTGCCGGTTGGAGACGCTTGTTGGTTGAGGCTCAGGTTCACCACGGACTGTAGCGCCACCTAAGTAAGTAAGTAAGTTCCTCGACAACGACGTGGACGCCGCAACTGATACTATCGCAAACATTATCCGAATCGGCATCTTCTTCTTCTTAGTGGGCGCTACAGTTCGGGGTGAACCTGGGCCTCAACCAACATGCCCCTCCATCTAGCACGATCTTTCGCTAGCCTTTTCCATTGGCGCACACCCAGTTGGCTGAGGTCCCCTTTCACCTGCGTGCGCCATCTTAAGGGCGGCCGTCCTCTGCTTCTTCGTCCCTCGGGGTTGGATTCAAAGACTCTCCGGGCTGGAGCTGTGGTGTCCATTCGCTCTACATGGCCCAGCCATCTTAGGCGTTGAATCCGTAGACGCCTGACTAGGCTCATGTCGCTGTACAGCCCGTAAAGTTCGTGGTTGAATCTTCTCCTCCATCCCCCGTCTGCGTTTATAGGCCCAAAAATCACGCGCAAAATTTTTCTCTCGAACCGACCAAGGGCCTCCTCATCCGCTTTTGATAGTGTCCATGCTTCTGCGCCGTACAACAGGACCGGGATGATAAGGGTTTTATATAGAGTCAACTTTGTCGTTCGGGAGAGGGCTCTATTACTCAGTTGCCTCCTGAACCCAAAGAAACAGCGATTGGCAAGAGTGATTCTGCGTTTGATTTCGGAACTGATGTCGTTGTTCCAGGTCACTGCGGAGCCAAGGTAGACGAAGTCCTTAACTACCTCGAACTTTTATCTGCCAATACAAACGTTCTGGCCAAGACGTCGGTGGTGAGCGTCCTTTTTTGATGACGGCATATATTTAGTTTTGCCCTCGTTTCCCGTCAGACCAACTTTCGCCGCCTCCACCTCAATACTCGCAAACGCCTCATTGACATCTCGCTGTGATCTACCTATTATGTCAATATCGTCGGCGTATGCAAGGAGTTGCGAGGATTTGAAATAGATTGTGCCTCTCTGAGGCAGAGTTCTATAGCAAATATCTCTGCTTGAAAAACGGAGTTGTATCTGTCCATGCTGACGTAGATGCATGTGCCTGTAGTTGCTCCGTATACTCCAGCCCCAACGCCTTCGTTCGTTCTGGAGCCATCTGTGTACCACACGTAGGATCCACGATTGAAGGAGGGTTGGGGAATGTGACCTTTTAGTTTTGGCTGAAGTTGTATCTGGGGAGACAGTTGTCTGCGAGAGATATCTTTAGGATTTCATGCCTGTTTATTTCGGTAAGGCTATCAGGGTGAAAGAGCCTACGGTTAGAGCCATCCTCCACAATCAGTCTATGGGCGAGGACCATTGCTTCTTTCTTCAGTTGGAGATGAGGAGGTGGCAGGTCTGTGATGACTTCTAGTGCTGCTGTGGGGGTTGTTCTCATGGCCCCGGTGATACAGATGCAAGCTAGCCTTTGCAGTTTGTTGAGCTTGGCTTGCACTGATACTTGTTTTGTTTTGTGCCACCAGACGGGCGCAGCATATGTGAGGATTGGTCTGGTGATTGCTGTATATAGCCAGCGGGGCATTTTGGGGCTTGTGCTCCAATTTTTGCCAGTGAGACTTTTGCTGGTCCATAATGAGATCCTGGCTTTCTCCATGGTCCTTGTAATGTGAGAGTTCCAAGTGGGCTTTTCGTCTTGAATTATCCCTAGATATTTGACTTCTTTTGAGAACTCTATCGCTTCACCAAAGAGGTTAGGTTTGGTAAGTTTGTGTCTATTCCTCCTTTTAGTTCATACCCTAACTTGGAGCTGGTTAAAGGGTTGAGGGCAGCTTGGCTGTCACTGCAGATGCATATGCTTTTTCCCCTCCACCCCTGCTACTGAAAGACAGACGCATATTTTCCAAACGAGATGTGCAGTGGGATGTTTTCGCATTCAAATTTATCCCAGTACCGGACCCCAGCCCAGACTTGAAGCCATCTGTGAAAATGCGAGGACAATCCTTTCCAGTTTCGGTGTATGGCCTGTGACATATAATGCACTGTGAAGTTATAATGCAATAGAATGCAACAGGTGTCGTTGCGTCAGAGGGCATATCCATGAGACACGGCCGTAGGATATTTCCCTCGAAAGCGCACTGTCATTCCGATGCGAATCGTACCAAAAACAATTTTTCTCTTGAGACGAGACATGGCCTTCCATGGACTCCCTCTTATAAATATACGAAGGGGTGGAAGGTTCATCATAACATCTAAAGCAGCGCACGGCATGCTGGGGAAAGCCCCCGTACAGTTGAGATAAACCGTTCTTTCGAGTTTCGTGATAGAGGCTACGACGTGTTTGCGTGTTAGCCTGTTCCATCAAACAACGGACGCATATGAGATTATAGGTCTTATCACTGCCATGTAGATCCAGAGGACCTTTGCCCCATGTTTGCCACAAGCTCCTTTGCATTGCCGGAAAGCTGACAGCGCTTTGGTGGTTTTTGACTCAACGTGCTTTGACCAAAGAAGCTTGCTTTCTAAGATGACTCCTAGATATTTAGCTTCCTTGGATACCGCAATGAAAGTGCCCTTTAGTATCAGCTGAACCATGTCAGTATTTTTCCTTCTTCTCGTGAAGAGAACGACATCGGTCTTAAGAGGATTAACCGACAGCCCATTTCTGGTACATCAATCATCGGTCACATTTAGCGCCGCCTGTGCTTTGAGATGGACACTCGCTAAGTATAAGTCGACAGAGAGAAGACCGACATAATCCGCATAGGCCTGGGCATAGATTCCAAAGGCATTGGGAGCATCAACCAGAGAGAGGACCACCATGCACCATAACAGCGGAGACAGAACGCCGCCTTGCGGGCAGCCATTGTTTACGCCGGATTTGACACATTGGTCGAGGCCTACACAAGCGGTCAATGTCCTGTGCACAAGCATTGCTTTGATCCACAAGACCAGTGCATCATCTACGCCATGCCATCTGGCAGCGTTACTCATGCTGTCGAAAGTTGCGCTATCAAAAGCTCCCTCAATGTCGATGAAAACGCCCAGCGTGTACTCTTACCTTTCGAGCGCATATTCTATCCTTCCAACTATGTTCCGAAGCGCAGTCTCGCAGGATTTTCCGCGCAGATAAGCATGTTGCGTCTCCAAAAGAGGATGCATTTAAGGGGCAACTTTGCACACGTGCAGATCTACTATTTCTTCCATGCTTTTCAGTAAGAAGAATGTTAGACTAACTGGTCTAAAACTCTTAGCAAGTGAGTAGTCCTCTTTTCCTGTTTTGGGAATAGAGACTACTTTCACCGTGCAAGGAATAGGTATAGATCAATTATCTGGCCACTTCACCTTTATCACAACCTTTGTCTCTACTAGAGACATTGTCCACTAACTCACTACATGGCTTGATTACTTTCACATTGGATTACCGACTGATCACTGGATACTGAGTCACTGATACTCAATGAATACTGAATGAATGAATACTGAATCACTGAATGAATACGGAATACTGGATGCCCCCAAGGGCGAGTGTTGCCGGCTATAAAGCCCCCTTCAGAAGTCTCTAGAATGCTCTGGCATTGACATTCAGCAGTATTTGACAGAGCGTTTCAAACTTTGTCAGCGGGATTCGAACACAACCGCCGGTTCGAGTCCGCAACAGCTGTAGGCAAGTGCCAGACTAGCAGTGACAATTCTTTTCAAAGTAGGAAGCAGCCGCCTAGTAGCCTTTTGCAGCATAACAGAATATATCCCGCCGGTACCTGGCGATTTAAAGCCATTGAGGGATGCCACAGCAAATTCAATGGCTTCAGTCGTTCCCACGCGCAACGCAATATACGCTGCAAGCTTATTCCGACGCCCTGCCAATATTCTATTCATTTGGTCGTCTTATGGCTTATAACGACGACCCGAATGTAGCTATACTTAGAGGCCCTCCATACGTGAATACCATCCAAGTTGTCGAGTTTCGCTTCATATCAGCTTCATCAAAGTTCCAGACGCACATCTAAGCTAGAATTCATCCTGTCTGTCCTCACTCACGTAAGTGGCTATCTCATCTACGCACTTCATTTCTTGAAAACTAAAATTTTCCGACAATTTGCAGTTCATTGGAAGCGAAGAAAGCATCATGGAGTTAGAGGGATCCCATTTCGATAACGTGTCCGACGTCGAAGCCTTAACCCAGCCCAACACCGTCCAACTACCACCAGTCGTGGGCAGCGTAACGCTCCAAATCGAACACTGGGAACGACGTCTACGCAATTCCAATCTCACACCACCAGCTGTACTCTGTCGCATTGAACTCCCCGAACGCTCGCAATCATCACTATCGCTCGTCAATAGCAATCAATTAGCCAGCCCGATGACGAACCAATTGGGAGCACAACAAGGACTACATGTGCGAGATGCACGAAAACTCAAACAAGAGGTGAGTCATCCACCACCTCATTTGGTTTACGTAACTCATATTTCCTTTTCCATTTTCTTAAAGGATCACCTGACCATTACAGAGGCGTTGATGAAACGTCGTTCACGTTCAGCCGATAGTCGTATCGGGCAGTGTCGTTCGGCACGTCGTAAAGCCGCTGAAAGAGCGAGAACACGCCAGAATGCCATACCATCTACGTCGAGAGCGTCCGAGCGAGTAGTAGATTCTCAACAGCTGTCTGTGGCGGATATTAAAATCCAAGTCAACGGTGACGGAGTAGAGATCTAAACCAAACGGTGGCCGGCTATTGAAGTTGCTTCCTATTAATTGGTAATTTTGTGAACTACAGTAGACTCGCGATTAAGTGAACTACTAAAAACAGAAATTTTCCAAATAAATTAGAAATCTAACTCCAATCCATACACTTTTTTTGTGTTTCGGTTTGTAAGTGCCTAATCCATTATGGGTCATCTTTCTCTGGATTTCCTTTTCTTGCAAATTGCTTAACACAGCCTTTTCGCGGAGATGTTTAAGTACGCCGATATCTGTTCGACTGTTCGGCTTTATTGCTTCACTGGGATCTATTCTGGCATGTGCTCTCTCGAAAATACTGTCCTCATTTTCACTTTCATCACTGATCAAAACCTCGTTCGTTTCGGTTGCGTTCGGAAGATCTTCAGTCCATCATGGATATCAGCAAATGGGAAACTAACCTACAAACACACGATTTGAATTAAATGAGATACTGGACGGAAAAACAGGTTCAAATCTCGGGATTAATGGCATAAAGAAGTTCTATTGTGCGTTCTTGTTGCGACTCAATTGGTAAACAAATCCGTTCTCTCTCTTCGCAGTCTTCTTCATCCCCTTCTTCTTCTTCTTAACGGGCGCTACAGTTCGGGGTGAACCTGGGGCCCAACCAACATGCCCCTCAAACTAGCACGGTATTTTGCTAGCCTTTCCATTGCCGCACACCCAGTTGTATGAGGTCCCCGTCCACCTGTGTGCGCCATCTTAAGTGCGACCGTCCTCTGCTTCTTCGTCCCTCGGTATTGGATTAAAGGCTCTCCGGGGTGGAGCTGTGGTGTCCAGGGCCGTAGACGCCTCACAAGACTCATGTCGCTGTACAGCCCGTAAAGTTCGTGGTAGAATCTTTTCCTCCATCCCCCGTCTGCGTTTATAGGCCCGAAAATCACGCGCAAAATCTTTCTCTCGAACCGACCAAGGGCCTCCTCATCCACTTTTGATAGTGTCCATGCTTCTGCGCCGTACAGCAGGACCGGGATGATAATTGTCTTATATAGAGTCAACTTTGACGTTCGGAAGAGGGCTCTATTACTCAATTGCCTCCTAAGCCCGATTCGGATGGAGCAGCAAGTTTTCTCCAGAGTCATCCCGCAAAGTCTGACGAGCTTAGCAGGGATGTCAAAAGTGAACATGGCGTTATATAGCTCGTCTCTAATTAGGCTATCATATGCGACCTTGAAGTCAACGAATAAATGGTGGGTATCAATTTGAAATTCATTGGTTTTCTCCAGGATCTGCCGTAGTGTGAAGATTTGATCGATGGTGGACCTACCTGGACATTCGATTTATCTGCTGATAAAATCTTCGAACGTTGTGCCTGCAGTAGCACTTCTCCAAGTTCTCAATCGCACGCTCTCGTGCTCCTTCTTTTTTTTCTTGAGAAGCTAATGTTCCTCTCTTCTTTTAAGCTCGTAGAGCTCACGAGCCGCTCTTGTTTTTCTGTGTAGTGAGGCTTTGTATGCCTCCTGCTTTTCTGCATGAATCCTTCTACACTCGTCATCGAACCAGGTGTTTCGTCGTGGTGGAGCTTTAAGGCTCAGCACTTCCGATGCTGTGCCCTTCAGGGCTTGTTTGTACAGGCTCCATTGTCGCCCTACTGACTGAGTGGAGGATTGAGGTGTATCAGAGAGCTTAAGGGAGACGCGGTTGGCAAAGGCACTGGCGATCTCCGGCGATAGTTGCTTTCCGACGCCATAGCTTCTAACTCTTCTCCGCTGTGTTCGTGTTATCCGTTGACGAATCTTGACTACTACAAGATAGTGGTCTGAGTCGATGTTCGTTCCTCGGAAAGTACGTACATCAAGAGTAGTGGCAGAGTGTCTGACTGGTGGCTGATTGATATGGCGACCACCAGGTGCCTTTGTTTATATCAAGGTGGGGAAAGCGTGTGCTGGCTAATAAAAGATTTCGCCCCGTGGCAAGGTCGATCAGCCTGTGCTGATGTGACATGGTGTCATGTAGGCTGTGTTTGCCGATGACCCGCTTAGCTTAGCGTTAAAATCTCATGGTATGATGTTTGTATCATAGCTGGGGCATTTGGCAAAAGTTCTGTCTTTGATGGAGTCATCCTTGTCTTCCGTGGGGGCATGGACACATATGAGGCTGATGTTACAAAAGTTTGCCTTGCAGCGGATCGTTATGAGGCGTTCACTAACATACTGGAAACATAGGACTCTATGCCTTAGTCCACCTGTAACAACAAATCCGCATCCAAATAGTCTCTGTCCTCTCTCCTTATAGCAGTCACCGTAGTAAACGTCGCAGTTTCTCATCCGCTTTTTACCCGGTCCATTCTATCGCATTTCCTGGATGGCGGTTATGTCCGCTTTAAAGCGGTCTAGGGCGTCCGCAAGTTGTTCGGACGCACGTGGTCTGTTTAGGGACCTGACATTACACGTACAGAACTGAAGGTCCTTGTTTGTTTCTTGTCTTATTATAGGGTCGTCAACATATGTAGGTCCGTTCCGTTTTATTATCCGAGGCTGTTTTTTGCTTCTGAGCAGCCAGTGGTTTTACGGTTATGGTTTGATAGACCATAAGACCATAGCCCAACCGGCCATTCGGCCTCTTCCCTCAGTAATTTCCCTTATAAGGAAATTTCCAGGTGGCACCACGAGGAGGAGCACCGTGGCGCAGTGGGTAGTGTGTTGGCCTCTGACGCCGATGACTCGGGATCGAATCCCGACACAGCCATGTCATCGAACGTGTTTTTCGCGGTGTTTCTCCTCAGCGGGGTTCTGACAAAACCCCCTGTAGTAGAATTGTCATGAAAAGCTTCTCGAAATTCGCCGTTCGGAACCGGCAATAAACTGTAGGTCCCTTTCACCTATGGGAAAATTAAATCACACACAACATGGGTGATTGAGAGAAGCTCGGCTCAGGTTCTTCATGGACTGTAACGCCAACATACATACATACCACGAGGAGGTGGAAGTAGGACTATCCGTCACTCGCATTAAAATCGCTTTGAGTTTCTCTAATTTTTAAATGAAAAAAATTTGCTTTTTCTTTAACCATCAATCCACTGTTTGAGGAAGCCGCGATACAGGGCTTTTTCCGATTTAGGGAGTTCAGAACACATCAGAGTCTTCCGAATTCCGAATTCCAGGTGCAGGTTTTTTTGTTGATAGCGCAAATTGTTGACTTTGTTACATTGTACTGCTTTGCTAAGCTTATTACGCTTGATCCTTTTCATTTTTCAATTACATCCATTTTTAGAGGCCGTGGGGCTAGCCGTGGTGCAGTGGTTAACATAATCCACTATCGAGGGAGTCTATAGTATAAGTTCGTTTCATAGCCAAGAAAAAGCAATTCCTATACGGAAAAAAGTATGAAATGTGACCAAACGTACTGCTGCAGGCATTACACTCACAGTATATGGTCAACTGGAATTCATCCTCTGCGTATGCAATATTAACACTAAAAGTACATGGACGAATTACGCCATGCCATCTGGCAGCGTTACACATGCTGTCGAAAGTTGCGCTATCAAAAGCTCCCTCAATGTCGATGAAAACGCCCAGCGTGTACTCTTACCTTTCGAGCGCACATTCTATCCTTCCAACTATGTTTCGAAGCGCAGTCTCGCAGGATTTTCCGCGCTGACAAGCATGTTGCGTCTCCAAAAGAGGATGCATTTAAGGGGTAACTTGGCACACGTGCAGCTCTACTATTTGCTTCATGCTTTTCAGTAAGAAGAATGTTAGACTAACTGGTCTAAAATTCTTAGCAAGTGAGTAGTCCTCTTTTCCTGTTTTGGGAATAGAGACTACTTTCACCGTGCAAGAAATAGGTATAGATCAATTATCTGGCCACTTCACCTTTATTACAACCTTTGTCCACTAACTCACTACATGGCTTGATTACTTTCACATTGGATTACCGACTGATCACTGGATACTGAGTCACTGATACTGAATGAATACTGAATGAACGAATACTGAATCACTGAATGAATACGGAATACTGGATGCCCCCAAGGGCGAGTGTTGCCGGCTATAAAGACCCCTTCAGAAGTCTCTAGAATTTCACAGAACGTTTCAAACTTTGACAGCGGAATTCGAACACAACCGCCGGTTCGAGTCCGCAACAGTATGTAGGCAAGTGCCAGACTAGCAGTGACAATTCTTTTCAAGGTAGGAAGCAGCCGCCTAGTAGCCTTTTGCAGCATAACAGCATATATCCCGCCGGTACCTGGCGATTTAAAGCCATTGAAGGATGCCACAGCAAATTCAATGGCTTCAGTCGTTCCCACGCGCAGCGCAATATACGCTGCAAGCTTATTCCGACGCCCTGCCAATATTCTATTCATTTAGTCGCCTTATGGCTTATAACGACGAACCGAATGTAGCTATGCTTAGAGGCGCTCCATACGAGAATACCATCCAAGATAAGTTGTCGAGTTTCGCTTCATATCAGCTTCATCAAAGTTCCAGACGCACATCTAAGCTAGAATTCATCCTGTCTGTCCTCACTCACGTAAGTGGCTATCTCATTTACGCACTTCATTTCTTGAAAACTAAAATTTTCCGACCATTTGCAGTTCATTGGTAGCGAAGAAAGCATCATGGAGTTAGAGGGATCCCATTTCGATAACGTGTCCGACGTCGAAGCCTTGACCCAGCCCAACACCGTCCAACTACCACCAGTCATGGGCAGCGTAACGCTCCAAATCGAACACTGGGAACGACGTCTACGCAATTCCAATCTCACACCACCAGCTGTACTCTATCGCATTGAACTCCCCGAACGCTCGCAATCATCACTATCGCTCGTCAATAGCAATCAATTAGCCAGCCCGATGACGAACCAATTGGGAGCACAACAAGGACTACATGTGCGAGATGCACGAAAACTCAAACAAGAGGTGAGTCATCCACCACCTCATTTGGTTTACGTAACTCATATTTCCTTTTCCATTTTCTTAAAGGTTCACCTGACCATTACAGAGGCGTTGATGAAACGTCGTTCACGTTCAGCCGATAGTCGTATCGGGCAGTGTCGCTCGGCACGTCGTAGAGCCGCTGAAAAAGCGAGAACACGCCAGAATGCCACACCATCTACGTCGAGAGCGTCCGAGCGAGTAGCAGATTCTCAACAGCTGCCTGTGGCGGATATTAAAATCCAAGTCAACGGTGACGGAGTAGAGATCTAAACCAAACGGTGGCCGGCTATTGAAGTTGCTTCCTATTAATTGGTAATTTTGTGAACTACAGTAGACTCGCGATTAAGTGAACTACTAAAAACAGAAATTTTCCAAATAAATTAGAAATCTAACTCCAATCCATACACTTTTTTTGTGTTTCGGTTTGTAAGTGCCTAATCCATTATGGGTCATCTTTCTCTGGATTTCCTTTTCTTGCAAATTGCTTAACACAGCCTTTTCGCGGAGATGTTTAAGTACGCCGATATCTGTTCGACTGTTCGGCTTTATTGCTTCACTGGGATCTATTCTGGCATGTGCTCTCTCGAAAATACTGTCCTCATTTTCACTTTCATCACTGATCAAAACCTCGTTCGTTTCGGTTGCGTTCGGAAGATCTTCAGTCCATCATGGATATCAGCAAATGGGAAACTAACCTACAAACACACGATTTGAATTAAATGAGATACTGGACGGAAAAACAGGTTCAAATCTCGGGATTAATGGCATAAAGAAGTTCTATTGTGCGTTCTTGTTGCGACTCAATTGGTAAACAAATCCGTTCTCTCTCTTCGCAGTCTTCTTCATCCCCTTCTTCTTCTTCTTAACGGGCGCTACAGTTCGGGGTGAACCTGGGGCCCAACCAACATGCCCCTCAAACTAGCACGGTATTTTGCTAGCCTTTCCATTGCCGCACACCCAGTTGTATGAGGTCCCCGTCCACCTGTGTGCGCCATCTTAAGTGCGACCGTCCTCTGCTTCTTCGTCCCTCGGTATTGGATTAAAGGCTCTCCGGGGTGGAGCTGTGGTGTCCAGGGCCGTAGACGCCTCACAAGACTCATGTCGCTGTACAGCCCGTAAAGTTCGTGGTAGAATCTTTTCCTCCATCCCCCGTCTGCGTTTATAGGCCCGAAAATCACGCGCAAAATCTTTCTCTCGAACCGACCAAGGGCCTCCTCATCCACTTTTGATAGTGTCCATGCTTCTGCGCCGTACAGCAGGACCGGGATGATAATTGTCTTATATAGAGTCAACTTTGACGTTCGGAAGAGGGCTCTATTACTCAATTGCCTCCTAAGCCCGATTCGGATGGAGCAGCAAGTTTTCTCCAGAGTCATCCCGCAAAGTCTGACGAGCTTAGCAGGGATGTCAAAAGTGAACATGGCGTTATATAGCTCGTCTCTAATTAGGCTATCATATGCGACCTTGAAGTCAACGAATAAATGGTGGGTATCAATTTGAAATTCATTGGTTTTCTCCAGGATCTGCCGTAGTGTGAAGATTTGATCGATGGTGGACCTACCTGGACATTCGATTTATCTGCTGATAAAATCTTCGAACGTTGTGCCTGCAGTAGCACTTCTCCAAGTTCTCAATCGCACGCTCTCGTGCTCCTTCTTTTTTTTCTTGAGAAGCTAATGTTCCTCTCTTCTTTTAAGCTCGTAGAGCTCACGAGCCGCTCTTGTTTTTCTGTGTAGTGAGGCTTTGTATGCCTCCTGCTTTTCTGCATGAATCCTTCTACACTCGTCATCGAACCAGGTGTTTCGTCGTGGTGGAGCTTTAAGGCTCAGCACTTCCGATGCTGTGCCCTTCAGGGCTTGTTTGTACAGGCTCCATTGTCGCCCTACTGACTGAGTGGAGGATTGAGGTGTATCAGAGAGCTTAAGGGAGACGCGGTTGGCAAAGGCACTGGCGATCTCCGGCGATAGTTGCTTTCCGACGCCATAGCTTCTAACTCTTCTCCGCTGTGTTCGTGTTATCCGTTGACGAATCTTGACTACTACAAGATAGTGGTCTGAGTCGATGTTCGTTCCTCGGAAAGTACGTACATCAAGAGTAGTGGCAGAGTGTCTGACTGGTGGCTGATTGATATGGCGACCACCAGGTGCCTTTGTTTATATCAAGGTGGGGAAAGCGTGTGCTGGCTAATAAAAGATTTCGCCCCGTGGCAAGGTCGATCAGCCTGTGCTGATGTGACATGGTGTCATGTAGGCTGTGTTTGCCGATGACCCGCTTAGCTTAGCGTTAAAATCTCATGGTATGATGTTTGTATCATAGCTGGGGCATTTGGCAAAAGTTCTGTCTTTGATGGAGTCATCCTTGTCTTCCGTGGGGGCATGGACACATATGAGGCTGATGTTACAAAAGTTTGCCTTGCAGCGGATCGTTATGAGGCGTTCACTAACATACTGGAAACATAGGACTCTATGCCTTAGTCCACCTGTAACAACAAATCCGCATCCAAATAGTCTCTGTCCTCTCTCCTTATAGCAGTCACCGTAGTAAACGTCGCAGTTTCTCATCCGCTTTTTACCCGGTCCATTCTATCGCATTTCCTGGATGGCGGTTATGTCCGCTTTAAAGCGGTCTAGGGCGTCCGCAAGTTGTTCGGACGCACGTGGTCTGTTTAGGGACCTGACATTACACGTACAGAACTGAAGGTCCTTGTTTGTTTCTTGTCTTATTATAGGGTCGTCAACATATGTAGGTCCGTTCCGTTTTATTATCCGAGGCTGTTTTTTGCTTCTGAGCAGCCAGTGGTTTTACGGTTATGGTTTGATAGACCATAAGACCATAGCCCAACCGGCCATTCGGCCTCTTCCCTCAGTAATTTCCCTTATAAGGAAATTTCCAGGTGGCACCACGAGGAGGAGCACCGTGGCGCAGTGGGTAGTGTGTTGGCCTCTGACGCCGATGACTCGGGATCGAATCCCGACACAGCCATGTCATCGAACGTGTTTTTCGCGGTGTTTCTCCTCAGCGGGGTTCTGACAAAACCCCCTGTAGTAGAATTGTCATGAAAAGCTTCTCGAAATTCGCCGTTCGGAACCGGCAATAAACTGTAGGTCCCTTTCACCTATGGGAAAATTAAATCACACACAACATGGGTGATTGAGAGAAGCTCGGCTCAGGTTCTTCATGGACTGTAACGCCAACATACATACATACCACGAGGAGGTGGAAGTAGGACTATCCGTCACTCGCATTAAAATCGCTTTGAGTTTCTCTAATTTTTAAATGAAAAAAATTTGCTTTTTCTTTAACCATCAATCCACTGTTTGAGGAAGCCACGATACAGGGCTTTTTCCGATTTAGGGAGTTCAGAACACATCAGAGTCTTCCGAATTCCGAATTCCAGGTGCAGGTTTTTTTGTTGATAGCGCAAATTGTTGACTTTGTTACATTGTACTGCTTTGCTAAGCTTATTACGCTTGATCCTTTTCATTTTTCAATTACATCCATTTTTAGAGGCCGTGGGGCTAGCCGTGGTGCAGTGGTTAACATAATCCACTATCGAGGGAGTCTATAGTATAAGTTCGTTTCATAGCCAAGAAAAAGCAATTCCTATACGGAAAAAAGTATGAAATGTGACCAAACGTACTGCTGCAGGCATTACACTCACAGTATATGGTCAACTGGAATTCATCCTCTGCGTATGCAATATTAACACTAAAAGTACATGGACGAATTACTTACTTACTTACTTATCAGGCCTAGGATCCATGGAGAATCTGAGCCTGAGCTATAGCTGCCTTCCATCCTTGACGGTCCCGGGCACGCTGCTTCCAGTTGTCAAGACCAAGATGTCTTACATCCGCGATTACTTGGTCTTTATACCGGAGGTTCGGTCTTCCTCTTCTTCTCGAACCAGGAGGCTCGGAGTCGAAGACCCTCTTAGCTGGAGCGTTGATGTCCATGCGCTCGATGTGGCCGAGCCAGTGTAGTCGACGGATCCTTGCCTTCCGGACTACATCCACATCTTTGTACAGCTCGTAGATTTCGCGGTTATGTCTTCTTATCGATTCACCTTCCTCATAGACAGGACCAAATATCCGGGACAGAATTTTTCTTTCGAAAGAACCCAAAATCAGCTCCGCTGTCCTGCTTATCGTCCAGCTTTCGGCTCCGTACAGCAAGACTGGCAGAATTAGCGTTTTGTAAAGCATGACTTTGGTCTTTCGAGTGAGGAGTTTTGACCCCAGTTGTTTGGACAAGCCGAAGTAGCAGCGGTTGCCAAGGGCGATTCTATGCCGGATCTCCACTGTGGTGTCATTTGTGGAATTTTCGTTTGCCCCGAGGTAGACAAACTCCTTAACTACCTCGAAATTGTAGCTGTCATTTGTTATATTTTGTCCCAGGTGGTGAGCGACGGATTGGTTTTTGCTTGACAGCATGTATTTCGTTTTATCCTCATTGATCTTAAGACCAACTCGTTTCGCCTGTTCTTCAATCGCCGTGAATGCTTCCACAATGCCACGGCGAGAACACGCGATGATGTCGATATCATCTGCGTATCCTAGCAGCTGGACGGAGTTGTAGAAGATAGTGCCTTCCCTGTTGACGCCTGCCCATTGCACTATCTGCTCCAGCATCAGGTTGAAGAAGTCACATGACAGCGCATCTCCTTGCCGAAATCCGGTGCATGTTTCGAATGGTTCCGAGGTCCTAGAACCGAGTTGCACGGTGCATCGCGTGTTTTTTAGCGTGGCGCGACACAACTGGATCAGTTTTACCGGGATCCCGAATTCGACCATAGCCCCAAACAGTTCTTCATGTTGTCGTATGCGGCTTTGAAATCGATGAAAAGATGGTGTGTATCGATTCGAAACTCCTTGGTCATTTCCAGGATTTGTCGAAGTGTGAAAATTTGGTCTACAGTTGATTTGCCGGGCCGGAAGCCGCACTGGTAGCTACCGATTAGTGCGGTGCAAAATGGTTTTAGACGTTCACAAAATACGCTGGACAGGATCTTGTATGCGACATTGAGCAGGGATATACCTCTATAGTTCTTGCAAGAGGTAGGATCGCCTTTTTTGTGGATGGGGCATATAGAGCTGGTATTCCAGTCGTCGGGCATGCTCTCATCTTCCCAAATTCTGCAGATGATCTGTTGCATGCTCCCTACCAGAACATCGCCGCCAGCCTTGAAGAGCTCTGATGGCAAGCCATCTGAGCCTGCGGCCTTGTTGTTCTTCAGCTTCTGAATAGCTGTGCCGACTTCGTCGATGCTGGGTGGGAGGACTACTTCAGCGGCTGGAGTTGGGATTTCCTCGGTCCCTACCACTCTCTCTTGGTCATGCTCGTTAAGCAGCTGCTTAAATACATCCACTATTCCCTGCGGGTCGGTGACAAGATTACCCTCGCAGTTTCGAAGGGCCAGGGTGCCCTTTTTGAAGCCTCCTGCAAGGCCTTTGGCCTTCTTGTAAAAGGCTCGTATTTTATGTTTATCCCTAGACTCCTCGATATCCTTGAGCTGGGAGGCTGCGAAGATTCCTTTCTTTTGTCGCAGTAGTTTCTTCTCCTCCCTTCTTCTGGCTCGGTACACTTCTCGTGCTGCCCTGGTTTTCCTCTGCAGCGCTTTTTGGTACGCCTCGTCGGTTGCTGCCTTTTTCTGCTCACACTCGCCATCATACCACGGGTTTCTTGTCGGGGGTGGTAGGTATCCTAAGGTGGTTTCGGCTACTTCCTGAATGGCTTAGCGGCAATGCAGCCACATATTATTGGCATTTGTGTTCGACGTAGGCATACCGTAGAGTCTTTCGCTCAGCTGCTCCCTGTAGACTCTGGCAACCTCCGGTGTGCTCAGGCGCCCAATGTCGAACCTCCTCCTGATGGGCTGGTGCAGCTTTCTGACATTGGACAGTCGAGCTCTGAAACTTGCTGCTACGAGGAAGTGGTCAGAGTCGACATTTGCCCCTCTGAATGTTCGCACATCCAGGATGTTTAACGCGTGCCTTGCGTCAATGAGTACATGGTCGATTTGGTTGGCGGTTCGACGCCAGGTTGCTGTGTGGATTCGCTTGCGACGGAATCTTGTGCTACTTATCACCGCATTACGAGCTGTCGCAAAGTCAGAGTCAAAGTCATGGACGAATTACTGTGGATTACAACCAACACGAACATTTGATCGGCACTCGTTCTATCTAGGACAAGCCACCCCTGAGAGTAGTGGACGAATAATCTCAACCCGAAACCACTGCAATCCGTTCAGGCTGAGTGTGAACTTACGCGGAACTCTTCCTCTCCCTTCGCTCGCACAACGTCTGCGTTATAAGACCCTAGCCTTGAGTGCGGGTGTAACTATAAAAAAAAAAAAAAAAAAAAAAAATCAAAAAACATGACATCCATCTTTAGAGACAAGAATTTTGGAATTTTTTGGGACATTTTTCACGAAAATTGAAAATTAGATCATATTCCAAGTCAGCGACGTGCATTAAGCTTAATGTCAAATCTCAGCGACAATGCCAGGACCAACGAGCAATCATTGACGGGAATTCCCCGTTTTATGAAAACGAATCAAATAACCGACAAACGCAGCAAAGAAAAAACGTTGAAAACAACGTTTTCCATGAAATACATTTTAAATTTGTTCACGTTATAGGGCTTTCCCACAGTGTCCACGTTACAGAGTAGTCAATGAATAAAATATTTTGTTCACGTAAGGTGGTGGTTCTGTTAACGCGAGTCTACTGTATTGTGTACTAAATAAAACTAAAACGATATGTCGATTTGGCATCACTAAGGTTCGAGGGTATACTAACCGAACTTAAGACACAAACCATGTGGACAGGAATTGTAAAAAGTTTAGCTTTCAAAATTGAAATTCGTATTGAACGGTTGTTGTATTAACTAAGCGAAGACAACATATCCAAAACAAAGACAGTGTTTCCAAATGTCAAAAAGAACAAATAAAATTTTCTAAAATGATTTTACTGAAAATTCAAATTGAGGAAAAGTGTACTTAGAGACGCAGTGACAGGCTGAGTTTCTAAGGAAAAACTACACAAAGATATCAAAGTACGCGTTCGTAGAGTTCAGATTCATATCGTGACCAAAACACCTTACAAAAGCAGGCCCACTCACACTTACAAAAGCAGTCAGCGGAAATGTCACTGACACACGGAATTCCATTCCATTACGACTTGATTGCTTCTTAAATACCAACGGACCAATTTAAAACCGCCACACTTGATCGCCATAATCCCCATTGTCGCGGCAAATGTCTCACATATCACACAATCGAATCACAAAACAACACCGATCACCGACGGACCAAACCGCACCGCATGACTAACAAAAGAACACCTCGCTTCAGTGGCACACTTTGAAAGGAATCAAAGAAGAAATCATACCACCAACAGGCGAACATTTGTATCTTTCTCCCATCCCCGAGGGATGCTAAATTACTTTTCAACTAAATCCGCCTTCATAGCTCGCCCCAAGACACGCTACAGATACGATAAGAAGAAAACGAAAAAAAAAAAAGAAAATCAAAATCACCAAAACTCGATGACTTACAATCCACTAACCCGGGGCCTCATCAAACGCCCAGCAAAGCAACGAACTTTTCAACATCGTCGACAACTCGAATGGCCCCCGTATACGTGATTCCGTTCCGAAGCTCTGGAGCAACACATGGCAACACATGTGGGAGAGAAGGAGTAAAAGAAAAGGCAGAAAATAATTCCATTAGGGATTATAACGAGTCCAGGATGAATGCAAAAGCGCAGCCGTGCTCGAGTAACACTAAGCAGCAGAAGCAATGGTGCTTCCCTGCTACATCACTTCAGTCAGTCCGAAAGGGCAGAGAAACTGATGCGATATTAATTTTCCCTTAATCCAAGTCTACACTGAAAGACTTAGAGGAAGATCATCGATCTGTACCACCTCCTTCGCTTGAAAGAAAGCAAAACGTCCCAAAGGAATCCCGAAACCAAATGACCGACGACAACGGCGACGATCCATCACCAAACGACCATCGAGCCCGAGAAGCAACAGGCGAAGATCGGTAAGGAAAACAATAAAACCAAAAGGTCCATTGCCGGTGTGTATGTGCGCGCGGAACTTGTGTTTATAAACTTAAAGGCTGTAATCACATTAGCATCAGAGCCTTTAGTTATCACCTGTAATGCCGACATTATGCGACTGACGGCGATCTGGTCGCTTGCTGGTCGAGATATTCACACGACTGGTGTGCGCACGCGGGCGCGATCTTCTTCCTTCCCTCCCTCCCTCGTCCCATCGCCGGGAAACGAACGAAAACGAGAACGAGATATACACAATGCGATACGAGTACGAGTACGAGTATACCGCGAGAGGCAATGAAAGATCGTTCGGGAAGCTCCGACCGGCTGGTGATCATCATCATTCGTACCTACGTCGGACGTGTTGATGTCCATTAAGGAGGAATAAATATTCGATCGCGGTTTTCATCGTCTTCGTTTTTTGCCATCGCCACCTTTAGACAAATCATAACTTGATCGAGGAATGTTGAGGGAATATGGTGCATAGCAGATGTGTCCAGCAGCACCCACCCCAACTATCTAGTCGGCCGGTCGTCATCATCATCATCATCGAGCATAGCAATGGCCAACTGTATAATCTCGACGTTCTGCTGCGCTAGATCAATCTGTCTAGTTTACGATCGTAGACGACTTGAAGCGCCCAGATACTAATCGGCCATAATCGTTGTACTGCGAGTGCAATATGCAAATCGATCGCACACGTCCGCACACTTTGATGGCAGCCGACGCGAGTCGATGACGAAGACGAAGATGCCGACAACGATCCTACTACGATCAGGCTGATCGGTCAGTTCTCTACATCACATAAGAAGGTGGCACGGAAGATGTTACTCGCGCTCATCGCGTCAATCATCACTACCTAGATACTACTGCGATCACCAGTTATACTATCTGCATCCTTCGTTTCTAGCTCGCAATCTACCACACCACCATGTGCGCAACCCAACCACTGCTCGTCCACCCTTTTTCGGGATGTTCGACGAGCAACATTGCCATCTACCGTACGTGCAACGGCAGAAAGATACAATTCGAATTTCTTGAGGCCAATTACGTGCGCAAATTTACGTTTGCGTCCACCAAACCGAACGGCTTCATCGGCTACTCCTTGCCGATCGGTGATCGGTGATCATCACAACAACACCGCGCGATCGCCAAAGTCGTAACAAAATGATATTTTTACTCTAAGAGAGCGGAAAAATGGGGAAAATTATTTTATAAAATTGCTTGATCAGGGATCACAAATTGATTGTTGTTTTGAGTCTTTTGATCATGTTCCGGCCCCGCGTTGCATAGATCCTCTACCTTCCCTCTCTGCGGAGTCGCGGCTTCTATTTCTGATTTTGTGTTTCTTTCGCACAAAGATAGTAAAATGGATTGATGCCGTTGATCATAACCATGATGATCACCAACGATCATGATGACGATCATGAGTGATCGATCGATGTTTTTTCTTTTATTCATTTTATTCCGTTGCTTAGGAAGCGTGACCGATTAGAGTGGCCTCGACAAATTAGTGCAATTCTAGAAATCATTGTAATTATGAGCGCGTTGTTTGTTAGATACACACATACACATCTACACACTATCGGCAACGAGCTTGGGAAATCGAATGCATGTGGCTAATCGGTTTAATCCTCCGAATTGGTTTGTTTCTCGCGACGTGAGCGGTGGAAGATAAGATATGGACTTACGACTAGATCGGGATCAAAGTCAAATAATTAACATTTATTCAAATGAGACCTTCGAGGTAAGCATGGAAGTTATGAGCTGTGAGCGGTCTATGGTCATGTACTTAAGTTTGAAAGGTCCTTCGAGACTGTTGATACGTTTGATGGAGCGTGGGAAAAGGTCGTAAGGGTATAAACGTGCAGCGGAAAGCTCTGAGATTTGAATTTAAGATGGGAAAAAAGACGAAACAGAGGTATATATGTAGGTATAGGAAGGTCCAAAGTGTTGTTAGGGGGAACTGTAGAGCAAACGTTTTAACAGGCCATCGTGACAAGAGCAGTCGCTCCGAACAGCTGGTAAGTAAACTTCAGCCAGCTACTGCACTCATTAAGTTTTCTTGATTTTTTTCTTCTTCTTTTTTGGCGCTACATGGCCCTTCTTTAAGAAACCTTTCCAACTGGCACGGTCCTTCGCCAGCAGTCTCCAGTGTCGTACGGCTATTTGGTTAAGGTCCTCTTTCACTTGGTTGTGCCACCTAAAATTTGACCGTCCTACAGCGTCGCCCTTCGGGGTTGCACTCAAAGACCTTCCGGGCTGGAGCTGTAATTTCCATGCGCTCAACATGACCTAGCCATATTAGGCGTTGGATCCGAAGACGCCATGCTACGTTCATGTCAAGACTATTAAGTCTTCTCTTCCACTCTCCATTTATGCAGATCTCGGGCCGAAAATCGTACACAGAATTTTTCTCTCAAAACGACCAAGGGCCTCCTCATCCGCTTTCGATAAGATCCATGTCACTGCGCCATATAGAGGGACCAGGGTGATAAGGGACTTGTACATGGTCACCTTGGTTTTTCGAGAGAGAGCTCTGCTTCTCAATTGCCTCCTGTGGTTCGTGTCCTTTTTCGACGACAGCGTATATTTCGTTTTGCCCTCATTTACCGCCAGTCCCATTTTAGCCACTTCCGTTTCAATGCTTGTAACTGCCTCAACGACATCTCGCTGACTTCGTCCAATTATGTCAATGTCATCGGTATATGCGAACAGTTGTACGGACTTGAAAAAGATGGTGCCCCTCGTATTAACCAGTGAGTTTTGCACGATCGTTTCAAGAACGATGTTGAAAAAGTCCCCCAATAGCTTGTCGCCCTGTCTAAAAACTTTTTTAACATAAAAGGTATCGGTTAGGTCGCTTCCGACCCTGATGGAGTAGCGAGAGTTCTGCAATGTCATCCTGCACAATCTGGCGAGTTTGGCAGGGATGTCAAAACTAGACATGGCGTTGTAGCCTTACCGTCGACAAACAGATGGTAGGTGTCGATCTAAAACTTTTTTACAGGATTTGCCGCAGTGTGAATGCTTGGTCGACAATGGACTTCCCAGGCCTTCACAGGCCTTTCAGGCGTTCACATAGTGCAATGCTCAGGAGACTTATACCTTTGTAATTGGCGCAGACAAAGGGGTCTCCTTTCTTGTGGATCGGGCAAACGATACTAAGATTCCATTCCTTGGGCATGCATTCCTCTGACCATATCTTACAGATGAGCTGGTGCATACTCCCAACCAGATCATCTCCAGCTGCCTTAAAGAGCTCGTCAGGTAGTCCGTCTACTCCAGCAGCTTTGTTGGATTTAAGCTTAGAAAAGGCATTCCTAACTTCGTCCAGGTCAGGGGGACGGAATTCTCTGCTATAATCGCCCACTGTGAAAGGGTCATTCTGCCTGACAGCGGGATCTGTTTCGTCATAGCCATTATTCAGTCTACAGAAGTAGTCTTTCCAGATTCTTAGTACCGAGTGTGAATCCACTACTAGGTTCCATTTTCGACCCTGCAGGCTTCCGTTCTGGCCTTATATCCCTGGCATGTTTGTTTGATTCGCTGATAAAACCTGCGAACGTCATTCCTCTCTATCTCTACGATCGCGAGCTTCTCATGCTCTCTTTTTTTTTTGTTTTGAGAAGCTTATGCTCCTTCCTCCTCTTCTGCTCATAATGCTCACGAGCAGCTCTCGTCCTTTTATGCAGCGCCTCTTGATAGGATTGCTTCTTGGCTGCGTGTGCCTTCCTTTCTAGTTTGCTAGTGGCGGTTTGAAACCCATTACCTCGGAAGCAGCACTCTCTAACGGGTTGACAACGGGTCCGTTGGTGTTGTACGGTATGAGCAGGTGTTGGAGGATTTTCCGAGAGCTTGAGAGAGACGCGATTGGCATAGGCTCTGGCGGTCTCTTGCGATTGTAGCATTGCGACGTTGTATGCCGCTGGCCTTACTCGATTTTTCTGGGCCAGGCATATTCGCAGTCGTAACCTGGTCGCCACAAGATAGTGGTTCGGGTCGATGTTGGCTCCTCTAAAAGTTCGTACATCCAGATTATCGGATGCGTGCCTGCCATCAATCGCAATGTGATCATTCTGGTTGACGGTTGATTGATCCGGAGATGGCTTAGTCCCTTTGTGGATGTTGAGATGTGGAAGACTCATGCTACCAACTAGAAGATTTCGCCCCGTTGCGAAGTCTATCAGCCTAAACCCATTTTCCGATGTGGTGTTATGTAGGTTGTGCTTCGCAATGACCCTATTAAAAGCGACTTCCTTGCCCAGTTTCGCGTTAAAGTCTCCCACTATGATTTTAACATCATAACTGGGTCGTAGAAGTCGTCTTTTGTATCGTCATGGTTGTCCTCGGTAGGGGCATGAGCGCAAATTAGGTTGATGTTTGCGAATTTAGCCTTGATGCGGATTGTCATGAAGGCGTTCGCTTACATGCCGAAAGCTCAAGACTTCTTGCCTAAATCTACCTCTATCAGCAAATCCGCATCCGAATAAGCGTTGTCTTCTCTCCTTGTGGCAGTCGCCGTGATATATATCACAGTTTCCCATCCGTTTTTTGTCCGGTCCATCCCATCGCACTATCTTCGTAATATCTGCCTTATAACAGTCTAGGCCTCCGCAAGTTGTTCGGCTGCACGTGGTCTGTTGAGGGACCTTACATTCCACGTACAAAGCCGAATACCATATTTTCAATTCCTTTTGTTGTTTCCTTGGTCGTCATCGGTTAATCCGTCAGTTTTTCGGTTCTTTGGCTTGTTGGTTTTTTCCAGGTATGGCTTGCCGGGCCATAGCCTAACCGACACTTATCCTGTTTTGTGGCGCAGGAAACTCGCCATTCCCCCTTTTCCGTTCGCGATTTCAAATAGAAATTCCCTTAATATAGGACTTACTAACAGAGCTGCTAGATGCTCGGCTGCAGTGGCTTCTACTCTCTATTTTACGGGCCAGCGCATGTCGGTTACGCTACCCCTACGAGGCCATTGTTAGCCGTTTACCAACCTTTCTCTCTTGATTTTACTAATCAAGATTTTACTAAGTATAAGTTTAGTTTAAGGATACGTAGACGTTTCCTGGCGATCAACCAATATACAACCAGGATCGATCATCATATTACGATCGACGATAGACATTCCCTTAGCATTTTGGAGCCAAAATTGATTTGGATCATTACTCAGTTGACCAAATTTTGATATTCAGATATTGAAATCATAAGAAATGATCGCACCTTTCTCGGTCAAATCTCTGTCAAGTTCTTTCAATCCAAACAATCCACACAGCCAATGAGCAGGCTAAATACGCAAAGGCGCTCTACGAGTGAGTACAGCATTTAAGTGAACGACTTACCGAATGGCAAGTCACCAATGGTTTCGAGACACATGGTATTCAACCGGTCGAGCGTGGCACACAAATCTTCCAAAACAACTTTGTGGATCTTAAGTACTCTGATCCGCATTTAGACATATACAGGATGTTGATGGTGACCTATGGAAACAAAGGTATATCGGAAGTGGTGAATTCATGCAGGGCACCAAGTTGGCAAAGACTGTGCTTAACGATACCGGCTCGCTGCTTGGCCTTGAACAGGCTTACTACACTTTAAATTCTAGCGTATTAAACAACACGCAGAAGTGTGTTAGATGACACATGTACGTGTTTCACTTAACACGTTTAATCTTTGAAATTGAGGCACTTATTCGTGTTAAAACTGCTACACTTTCCATTGCGAATCATGAATAAAAACTCTAATAACACCTTCAGTGTGTTGCAGCGACACACTTATTAATAATTAACACACTTTGGATAAGTCAATCAAACAAAAGGGAAATTACCAACTATATGCAATGCAATCTAGTCAATTAGTACGCGGAATTCGGTCGGCTCTCGTCCCATCTGGGACAACCACCCCTGAGAGTTAACGAACATCAACGACCCAAACCACTGCACTCCGTTCAGGTTGTGTGTATATGACACATCATAAGAGAATATAAAACTCTTGAACCTGCGCGAGAGTTTCTAAAAAAAAAAAAAAAAAAGAAAGTAATTTGCAAGTCGGATCTATGGTGTAATATTTAACATACTAGCCTCTCAACCCAGTGATCCGAGTCCAAATCTCAAGGTCCGCAGCCACAAAAAAACAAGGACTACTTACCTTTCCGTTTCTATTGATCCTTCGAGTCGGAGGACATGATCATCATGATCCCTTTTTGTGTTTTCATAATAACACGCTTAAAATTGCATTAAAAATTACTACAATGAAAACACACATTCCGGTGTGTTACAATAACACACTTACCATTTCCAGTATAGAATTATTTGAAGGAACCGCAGTTTTGAAGAAGACCTTTTACAATCCAATTACCAATCTTCAACAGACGTTGGATAAAAGGTATAAAATAAAAGCGATATACGGTGACCAGGTCCTGAATCAGCGACGAACTGATCAACTGATGAAGTCTTTCTGTCGCGACGATTCTTCCAAGCCTCATACCGAGGACCGATCGCTACCACCGACTGGACACAAGCGAATTACTGTCTTATGTGGACGCCAATGGAACATTTCTGCCAGACGATTTCGTGCTGGCAAAGTGTCAAGGTCGTAAGCCGAACCGGATCCAGAGTTATGTCCGCCTGATTTTCGCTGAGCTACTGTACAATGTTGTGCAATTGGATGAGGACATCATCGAGGAGGTGAATTGGAACTGGGCTCCGTTCAATGCGGCTTGCTATGGACACGTTAAACATCTGTCAATTGTAGCTTGGTGGCTATATCATATTTTGCATAAACTAAGCAGCATTTGCGGGAGGTTAAGGTATTAGGAAGCCAATAAGCGATCGCCTAGCTGTGATTTTACAACATCAGCCTCATCCGTGCACACACCCTTACCGACGAGGTTAAAGAACCCATCAAAGAGGATTTCTACGTCCTCTTGTACGACGCATATAGAGCTTGTCAGGAGTACGGCATCAAAATCGTACTTGGGGACTTCAATGTCAAGATCGGTAATGATAACACCCTTGGCGGAGTAGTCGGAAAGCACAACCTCACGACACAGCACAACGATACGACAACAGACAACGGCTTCCGACTTATGGACTTTGCGGCAACTCGTAATACGGTAATAAGTAGCACAGGAAGATCCATACGGCAACCTGGCGGCCTCCAGATGGTCGAACTGCCAACGAAATTGACCATATACTCATAGACGAAAGACATGCGTCAAACATCCTGGATGTTAGATCGTTCAGAGGAGTAAACGTCGGCTTTGACCGTTTCCTAGTAGCAGCAAGACTCAGAGCCCGACTTTTGAATGTTAGAAAACTACATCAGCCCACCAAGAGGAGGTTCAACATTGGAAGCCTGAGCACCTCAGAGATCGCCAGAGACTACAGAGAGCCACTGAGCGGAAAACTCGCAAGTATGCTACGTCGGACATAACGCCAACAATATGTGGCTCCATTGCCACTCAGCCATCAAGGAAGCAGCTGAAATTACTTTAGGCTACGCGCCACTACCGACAAGAACCCCGTGGTATGATGGTGAGTGTCAGCATAAAAAGCGAGCGACCGAAGAGGTGTACCAAAAGATGCTGCTTCTTCCAGCCAAGCAAATCGATTACGGATCGATTCAAATCCTGGAGCAGACCAACGAGTTTCAACTTGATACACTCCACCTCTTTAACGCTTCTAATGTCGCATACGACAGCATTTATCGCAAAGTCTTAATTACCGCCATGGTCGAATTCGGAATCCCGTGAAAACTGATCCGGATGTGTCGAGCCACGCGAACAAACACTCGATGCGCCGTGCAGTTCGGCTCCAGAACATCCGCGCTTTTGAAACCTGCACCGGTAAGGAGATGCGCTATCATGCGACTTCTTCAATCTCGTATTGGAATAAAAAGTGCGGCGGGCCAACGTCAACACGGAAGGCACTATCTTCCACAAATCGGTCCAGTTCCTGGGCAATGCAGACGATATTGATATTTTCGCAAGTTCCCAGTGCACTATTGTGGAAGCACTGCTGGACAGTCAGGGAATCGGAGAAGAAGTATTGGAAGCGTTATTCGATGGAGATCCCAGTAAAACGCAAGAGGATTTTATAGAATGTGCAGATAAGGTTTAAAGTGGAATTTCCTGTTTGTATTATGACAGTACAGAGACGACCGATAGGAGTTTGCTTATCAGCACAACCACCACATATGCCAAAACGCATTGGCCTCCTAAGGAAATATGGTTTCCCTTTCACCGAATTCTAGCCTAGATATACCACACAAGCGGTAAAACAGGATTTCGAAAAGAATGGTATCTATGGAGCTGCTACGATACTGGCTATGTACATATGAAATCGAGGGCACAAGGAACCAATATATTTACTTAAGTGTCTTGGAAAATATCATATCCATTTGCGGAGTGGAAAATGCCTCCAAAGTGGGTCCCACAGCAGGATAACGATCCAGAATATAGGCCCGTCATAACAGTGTCTCTAGAGATACGCCACATAGAGCCAACATTGTCACGTTAGGCAGGATGGCAATATAGAATGTTTACTGCCCCAATAAGGTCAGTAATCGGAGACCGTGCATGTTCAAATGTCATTTGATTTCTACAACATCATCGTTGAAAAATCATCTACACCTCACCGGCCAATCCTTCCACTCACACAATGTCAAAGATTACAAGGAGAAACAGGATAATCTTCAATGAAGAACCTTGACTCTATAACACTTGCCTTTCTGAATATGACAACGTCCTAAATCCACCATTTCCGGCTTATCCGAGATGGCACAATAGCTTCGATGGAATATTAAATATTTACAATGTAGTGGCACATCGAGGAAGCAAAGCAAGGACGGTCTTATCCTGAACAGTGAAATGCATCCTCGTGCCGATAATTCGAAAGTCACGCGAAAGTTCCTTCACTGTCATCCTTGTCCTCGAATCCTCAACTATTCGAAATGTCAATAAAGTAAATGTGCTCCCTCAGACCGAGAGTGCATTCTTGAGGCAATTTATGTGTTGACGAGAGTGCTTCAACGCCTGGCATCTCGGGCGTGCATTCCACAGTGGTGCTTAAGCACGTTGCTTATCTTAAATGGCTCAGATACATAAGGAACTCATCTTTGACGGTTTCCGTGTTTATTCACTCAGTGGATGTTTGAAATTGTTTTATGTATTTAATGACGAGAGATGGAAGGAACATCCCATGCTTGAATGAACTTTTGAAATATCTGCTTCGTCCAGCAGTTAGAAGGACAAATATACTCGGTAGCGTCAAACCGCAGCGATGCACATATACTCCCAGATATTGGTGAAAGTGAAACTTTTAACTCAGAGCGTTTGAAAAAGAGCAGAGAAAAATGTTTGCGGCTTACTCATATAAACAGCATAAACAGATCCTACTGATCCTACAATACGAGTATGAGTACCCACCTTCGTGAAAATCCCTTAAAGCATCCACTAGAACGAAGCCAATAATTAATTGTCCTGAATTGGGTTCGATCACTGAATTGCGATAAACTACAACTGTTTACTCAATACACAAACTTCATTATTGGACCTCAGATCAATTATCGGGGCGCTTCACCTTTTATAGGCGCTTCACCTTTTATAGGCGCTTCAACCTTTTATAGCACTCAACACTTTATTGCTTACACACACCTTTATTACACCCTTTGTCTTCCTAACTGTTAGATAATTGTCTACTAGATGGCCTGATTACTTTCACACTGGATTACCGAACGATCACTGGGATACTGAGTCACTGATGAACACTGAATACTGAATGCCCCCGAGGGCGAGTGTTCCCGACTATATAGCCCTCGGTCCATTCTTTCGAATGTCCGCCGTTACACGTTCCCCTTCAGAAGTCTCTAGAATGCTTTGGCATTGACATTCAGCAGTATGCCGTTGAAAGTTGCCATCATTTCCTTTTCGACTGCCACAGAGCATTCCAAACTTTGACAAACGATTTTTGAACAGATACGTCGGTTCGTGTCCGCAACAGTATTACATTTTTCAACAGAAAATAGTATCCATATCTCAAATTTTAGAGGGTTCGGGAGCATCCCCTTATTGTTCCTGGCTAACTACTTCGAAAATCTAGTTACGCAATTTTCAAAATGAGAGTGAAGTACGCTATGTGATGCTTTCATTACCAGAAGAAAGGTAGAAACGCTACAAAAAAACGAAAAATTTGTGAAGTGTACGGTGAGAGTGCAGTTAGTGAACTTCAGACTCAGGAGTAGCTTGCTTGATTCCGTTCTGGAAAACACGGTGTGAGTAACGAAAATATGTAGCCATGTAACTATAGCTGGCCGGGCGACAATGTGGGGCCAGGCAGCTGTAAATGGCTGGGCGACAATATGTGGCCAGGCAGCTATAGATGGCTGGGCGACGTTATGAGGCCAAGCAGCTATAGCTGGCCGGACGACAATGCTGATGAAGGCATAACACTCACAGTATATGGTCACTTCAAATTCATACTCTGTGTGTGCAGTTCTAATATGACACCATAATGGCATGGGACAGTTGCTGAAAAATACAACCATCGTGAAAATTCGGTCGGTTCCTCTCCTCCTACCTAGGACAACCACCCCTGAAGAGTAGTGAACGAACATCTACGACCCAAATCGGGTGACATCATGAGGCCAAGCAGCCGGGCGACAATATGTGGCCAGGCAGCTATAGCTGGGCGGGTGACAAAATGTGGCCAGGCAGCTATAGCTGGCCGGGCGACAATATATGGCCAGGCAGCTATAGCTGGCCGGGCGACAATATGTGGTCTGGCAGCTTAGCCGGCCGGGTGGCAAGATGTGGCCAAGCTGCTATAGCTGGCAGGGTGACATTATGTGGCCAGGTAGCTATAGTTGGCCGGGTGACATAGTGTGGCCAGGCAGTCATAGCTGGCCGGGAGACAATATGTGGCGATGCAGCCATAGCTGGCGATGACAATATGGGGCCAGGCAGCTATAGCTGGCCGGGCGACAATATGTGGCCAGGCAGCTATAGCTGGCCCCCGACAGTATGTGGCCAGGCAACTATAGCTGGCCGGGCGACAATATATGGCCAGGCAGCTATAGTTGGCCGGGCGACAATATGTGGTCTGGCAGCTTAGCCGGCCGGGTGGCAAGATGTGGCCAAGCTGCTATAGCTGGCAGGGTGACATTATGTGGCCAGGTAGCTATAGTTGGCCGGGTGACATAGTGTGGCCAGGCAGTCATAGCTGGCCGGGAGACAATATGTGGCGATGCAGCCATAGCTGGCGATGACAATATGGGGCCAGGCAGCTATAGCTGGCCGGGCGACAATATGTGGCCAGGCAGCTATAGCTGGCCCCCGACAGTATGTGGCCAGGCAACTATAGCTGGCCGGGCGACAATATATGGCCAGGCAGCTATAGTTGGCCGGGCGACAATATGTGGTCTGGCAGCTTAGCCGGCCGGGTGGCAAGATGTGGCCAAGCTGCTATAGCTGGCAGGGTGACATTATGTGGCCAGGTAGCTATAGTTGGCCGGGTGACATAGTGTGGCCAGGCAGTCATAGCTGGCCGGGAGACAATATGTGGCGATGCAGCCATAGCTGGCGATGACAATATGTGGCCAGGCAGCTATAGCTGGCCGGGCGACAATATGTGGTCAGGCAGCTTAGCTGGCCGGGTGACAACATGTGGCCAGGCAGCTATAGCTGGCCGGGCGACAATATGTGGCCAGGCAGCTATAGCTGGCCGGGCGACAATATGTGGCCAGGCAGCTATAGCTGGCCGGGCGACAATATGTGGCCAGGCAGCTATAGCTGGCCGGGCGACAATATGTGGCCAGGCAGCTATAGCTGGCCGGGCGACAATATGTGGCCAGGCAGCTATAACTGGCCGGGCGAAAATATGTGGCCAGGCAGCTATAGCTGGCCGGGCGACAATATGTGGCCAGGCAGCTATAGCTGGCCGGGCGACAATATGTGGCCAGGCAGCTATAGCTGGCCGGGCGACAATATGTGGCCAGGCAGCTATAGCTGGCCGGGCGACAATATGTGGTCAGGCAGCTTAGCTGGCCGGGTGACAACATGTGGCCAGGCAGCTATAACTGGCCGGGCGACAATATGTGGACAGGCAGCTTAGCCGGCTAGGTGACAATATTTGGCCAGGCAGCCATAGCTGGCCGGGCGACAACATGAAGCCAGGCGGCTTTAGCTGGCCGGACGACAATATGCGGCCAGGGAGCTATAGCTGGCCGGGCGACAATATGTGGCCAGGCAGCCATAGCTGGCGGCGACAATATGTGCGAAACGCCTTAGTCAGCCAACCACTAAAAAGTCTTTGAAATGTTGCAGTTGGTGTAGCAGGAGTGGCACGCTAGCTGTCAGGAGAAAGTACTATGTGTACATCATTGACATGACTCTCCATCAGTGAAACGCCACTGAAACGCAACGAAATCGAACCATTTTCGCAGCGATGAGAAAGGGTTTAAATACAAAAATACCAAACGGAAGTGATCACGGTCATAAGCCGGCGATTCTCCGAAAGTCACTTTAGAGACTGAATTGACGGCAAACAATGTGATTCTGAAAGTTGTACAGAGTTGTAGGGGGATCGTCTTTTAAGTGCTGCTGCAACTGTCCGAAACGGTCAACTCAATCCTCTACATTACACAACTCGACTGTTTGAACAAAACCGTCAAAGAATACCCACCAATGCGAGAACGCCAAACTTTTGGATGTCTCGGTTAGAAAGTTTTGATGCATCCACCCTAAAGCCCGGAGCGTCCTTTGTGTGACTGTCAATTATGATCCTGTTGGATTCGATCCTACGAGTAATGACACAACCGTCAAGCTTCTAAACTTGGCCCACACATCTTCTAATTTTTAGGATAAGCCGGTGAATGCAATTTCTATTTTTATATGTTTCCTGCAGATTGATTCGTTGTTGGCAGATAAGGACATCTCACCTCACGCATTTCCTGATCTCAAGAAAATCCCTCAAATCTCCGGTCTCGTTCCTGCATAAATCGAAAGCGTGGCAGAACCCACGCACCAGTAACCCGTTTTTCCATTCCACCCAAACGCGATTCCACTTTCGCAGCTAAGCGGCATGAAAACAAAAAACCTGCGTCACCACGACGACCGTTGATAATCCAGCATCGAAAAAATCTATTGCACCGACCCTATGCCAACCTCATAAAAGGCGCAAAGCAAAAGACTATACAACACCACCCGAGGGGTGGTAAACAAAATAGTCAACAGTCGAAGCAGTCAGCCATTACGAATTCGTGGCAAAATCCAACTCCTCCTGCCACGCACTGTCACCAAAGCCACTGCCATCAATGTCATCGTGGATCCCTGCCACCATCGCCATTACTACTACTCGGCATCCCCTGGACGTTTTTTTTTTTTTTAGAAAATGTAAAACTAACAAAAACGAAAAGGGAAGGGAAAGAGTACCAGAATGGAGGGTTGGGCTTCGAATTTCCTATGAGAACCAGGACAATTAAATCTAATCAAAGAGCCATAGGTACAAGCCTGCATCCTGTCCGCAATGCATAATGCGCATTCAATGTAGATGGGAAACTGGAAAGCAAAAGGGGAAGAAACGTTAACAAAATTCAGAAAACTGAATATCTGGAATAGAGCACACAGCCACGGAACCAGGGGCAGAAATGGGAATGGAGTTTTGTAGTAAAGCCATGTCCTGCCTTGACGTCGTCGTTTGTCGTCGGCTATTTGACATTTTTTTTGGGTAAATTAGCGTGAAGCGTGCAAAACTGAGAGTCAGAACAAAAGGATCATGAATGCGAGTGAATATAGGAACGTATGAGCATGTGGATGGATGGATGGATGGTTATGGCAGGATTTGATTTGGGATCGCGGTGGAAAAAAGGGAGAGAAGGAATGGCGCAGCTGGCTCGATATTCGCTTTCTGGTTTTGATGAGTTTGAAAACATTTATTCTAAAGGGATCAATACCACTTTTAAGCTTTTGAAGGACGAACTATATCGTTGCTCTAGAGTCTAGACAGTGGGTCAGTCCCGAACGCAGCATACCTGTGCGCATCATAGTCCTGTTGTCAAACACCACGCATGCTATTGTGTAATATTTTGGAACTTGACACGGCTGAGTAGGCTAAGCAGACTGAGCTGATGACGAAAAACAAATCTCAACCTTTTGCTGATCCCGATTAGCACTTGTTCAATTGTGCTGTGGTGTTGCAGGTCGAACGCTGCAGGCGTCTCACCGCCTTTCTCTCGTCTGCCCTGCTTCCGTTTCAATGTTATATTGTCTCTGTCAAGATATTTCAATCAGAGATTAGATGCATCCCTTTCAGCATGGAAGGCGAAAAAAGGTTATCCAATCTAGATACCATTGTTCGGGATCCGATTTAATTTGGATTATGTTGAGTATCCGGCGGATAAAGTCTAGTAAACGCCCACAAATCTCCGCTGATCACATGTTGTGAGGATTTTTTTGTTTGTTTGTTTGCTCTCAACCTTGTGTGGTATCTCTTTGTACGGAAAGTGACTTTTCGACACGAGACCCAAGTGCAAAACTCTTCCTGTGGTATGACATAAGAGGATCGGATCAGCAAAGTGCTGCAACACTGTGATCCGATGTTGCACACAATATTTTGTAAGATTTATTGGATTTTCAGATTAGACCTTAAGATTCCTGGAATCAAATTCTGGAACTCCTACTGCTTAGGTGTAATGAGATCTCACTGATACGAGACAATTATGTACTCATATCTGCTACAGTGCCAGAACAAAAAAAAAAAAAAAAACATCGTGCAGAGGCGTGTGACACAAATGCAAATGACCATCGATACCGTGGATACATCTTGATTTGCAGCCGCCAGGCAAGCTATAAAAAACCGCATACAAATCACCAACTTCAGCCGCTGCCACCTCTTTTAACCGCAAGGAAGCGCCAGTATTCAACAATATTCATCTCGTATCCCAAGTGAAACGGCAAGATGCATTTCCATAATTCATGTGCAAATTATAATTACAATGGAACGTCATATGCTCGACTGACGAGTTATGACTTCACCAACGGACCTGGACGGTGTGAGTCAGAAAATGTCGTCACACAACCGAAGCGCGAAGAGCAGGTAACAGACATCATCATCAGTACCATCATCACCATCACCATCGTCACTCTATTGGATTTTGACCTTATGAATGATTTCAATTCGAGATACAGATTCAGATTCATCATACAGAATGGCTGAGTCGAAATTTCATTCGTATCTCAAATGGGTCTCTTCGGTACGCATGGAGAATCGTCACATTCGGAACAGCTTGGGATGAAATTTAACGCTCTAAATTCGCGTTACGTAATGCAAGTTAAAGCGGATCTTATCAGATTTTTATTTGTATCATTTCACGTTATCATCGGTCGGTGGATAGTTATTCTGGATACATTACACTGTAGGTAGGTAGGTACATAGCCATACGTACGGATAGTAGTACTCGTATCTGGTGGTGAGACTGGTGTTTTTTTTGATGGACTTTTAACATCCGTTCAAATCACCATTGAAATTTATGAAACGAATTCGATTTGTTGTACGGAAAGATACGGGGAGTGGAACTGGAAAAGGATAAATTAAGGAGCCGAGGAATGAGGCGCCAAGTGAGACGGATTCGTTGTGGAATAAATATCTTAATTGGGGAGAGATGTACACTATATAGACGTATGCGTGTTTACGGTGTGATGGAACAGATTAAAGTTGTTGATAATCTGGTTAGAAATCTAGTTAATAAGGATAGATTGATGGGTTTTTGTTCCTCGCGATAGCATGACGAGGTGAGGTGTGAATATCGCAGGCATGGGTCACATCCCCTTTGGGTCACAAGTAAATTTGGAATGAGCATCGTCCTTGGTTGGTTGTCTATTGTTAATTGTGCGTCCTTCAGTTTGATAATTTGTTGCCATTATTCCATGACGCCTCTCTCATAGAAACCCTCGTCACGGTTGGCAAAAACGATTTTTTTCAATTTCAAAATTGCTTCTGCTATCTGTTGGATCACTCAGACGCAAATCGCAAATTCTGGTCCATTGAACTGCCAGACAGATACGTACACACACAACGTCGGCCCCAAAGGTGCACCACCGTGCAGAGAAAGTGTTCTGCTGTGTCGTAGGCGTCTCACTCATGCCGAGCATACAGATAGGCTTGGCAATAGTGTAATGGCGCCCGTAAGCCTTTTGCAGTTAATTCTTCTTAAGGATAAGAAGAATGCTGTGTATTTCTTGCAGACTGCAGACATCAGGACGTACGCGCTTAGTCATCCTGCACCCTGGATATTCCCTCCATCTGCATAAAAGACCCAATCGTTGATGTGGGTAGGAGCAGGTAGACCCAAGGCGGGTTTAGGTCCTGAGAAACTCCTCTTTAAGCCCATTCAGGCGAGTTCATCAGATGTCTAATTTCCTAGGGTCCCAGAATTACCTGGGGTCCAAACAATCCTTAGTGGGTTAAGTCTACCGACTTTTTTCAGGAATGTCGTGTGGCAGTGGCCGTAGTGACCGTGGTGCAATGGTAAACATCACCGACTGTCGAACGGAAGATCTACACAGAAAAATTGTGCAACACAGCTGTTGCGAATAGGAAGTGATCAAAATACTGGCATATGATGAAGGCATAACACTGAGAACTAGAACCGATGTGAAAATTCAGTCGAATTCCTCTTGAATCTTATCTAGGACAACCACCCCTAGAGAGTAGTAAACGAATATCTAAGACCCTATCCATCTGCACTCCGTCCAGGTTGTGTGACAAAACGTAATAAGAATATGACTCTTGAGCCTTGAACCTGAGCGGATTATATAAGAAAAAGCTTTGAGTTCATACTTGGAGCTGGTTAAAGGGTTGGACACAGCTTTGGGTCCAGCTTGACTGTCACTACAAACGCTGATGTTTTTTAGCCTTCCACTTATGCTTCACAACATAGTGGATGGGCCTCAGAACTGCGTATATCGCTAACTGAAAGACAGACGCATATTTTCCTAACAAAAAGTGCAGTCGGAGGTTTTTGCATTCAACGAAAACCCCAGTGCCGGACCCCAGCCTAAAATAATACGCAAAGAGTAGCACACTTACATAGTATGTGTCCTGCAGTTTCTTCGTCCTCAAGATAGAGTCGACACTCAGTTTTAAACGAGAGGTTAACTTTATTGATATGATATCTCAGACCACAGTGCCCCGTAATGCAGGTGACCAGTCTTCTGATATCTACTCGTACTGACTTACTTAGATGGCGCTACAGTTCGGGGTGAACCAGGGCCTCAACCAACAAGTCTCTCCAGCCGGCGCGATCTTTGGCCAACCCCTTCCAGTGCGGCACGTCCACTTGGTTGAGGTCCCTTTCCACCTGTGCGCGCAACCTTAGTTGCGGTCATCCTCTGCTGCGTGGTCCCTCGGGGTGAGCAGCCCATGGCAGCATGGCCCATCCATCTTAGACGTTGGATTCGAAGACGTCTAACTAGGCCGATGTCGCTGTACAGCCCGTATAGTTCTTGGTTGAATCTCCTTCTCCACTCTCCGCTTACACAAACGGAACCAAAGATTGCACGCAGAGTTTTCCTCTCGAAACGCCCAAGAGTGTCTTCATCCGCTTTTGATAAAATCCAAGCCTCAGCGCCGTAAAGGAGGACCGGGATGATTAAGGTTTTGTAGAGGGTTACCTTAGTTTTGCGAGAGAGGGCTCTACTACTCAGTTGCTTCTTGAGCCCAAAGAAGCAGAGGTTGGCAAGAGTTACTCTGCGTTTTATCTCAGCGCCGGTGTCACTGCTCCTCGTCACTATCGAGCCAAGGAAGACGAAGTCCTTGACTACTTCAAAAATATACCTGCCGAAGGTGACGTTCTGACCAAGACGTCGGTGTTGTGCGTCTTTCTTTGATGACAGCATATATTTGGTCTTGTCTCCGTTTACCCTTAGATCCACTTTAGCCGCGTCTGCTTCAATGCTTGCGAACACCTGATTGACGTCTCGCTTTGTCCGTCCAATAACGTCAACGTCATCTGCGTAGGCAAACAATTGTGTGGACTTGAAGTAGATCGTACCTCTTGTATTGGCCGCAGAGTCCCGCACGATCTTTTCAAGAATAATGTTGAAGAAATCACATGACAGTGCGTCACCCTGTCTAAAATCTTTTTCAAAATCGAAGGGGTCGGTTAGTTCACCATGCATTCTTCCGACCATATCTTGCAGATGAGTTGGTGCATGTTGCTGACCAGCTTATCGCCAGTTCAGCGAGGAATCCATCTGCTCCAGCAGCTTTATCAGACTTAAATTTCGATATCGCTATATTAACATCGTCTCGGTCGGGTGAACAGGATTCTCTTTCGTCTTCGTCCATTATGAATGGTTCGCTCTACCTGACGGCGGCATTTTGACTATCATCGCCGTTATACAGTCTGCAGAAATGGTCCTTCATAAGACTGCGATACCTTCCTCTGGTGAGTTCGATGGTATGATGACTTCATCAACGTAGCTGAATACCTTCCCCTCCAACGGTTCGACGAATTTCGTGATTACTTCGTGGAAAACACAAGCCGCTGTTTGTTATGAATGCGATCATGCCGGACGCATTGGTGTTCCTAAAGCGATAGCTTTGAAAGTTTTCTAAGCAGCTTGCAGCTCATGAAGCAACTTATTGCTGATGGCTAGCCAAGGAAAATTAAGTCCACTATTTGCAAGTTAATTTTTGATGAGGATTTTGTTGCCAGAGTCGATACTAGTTTCTTTTGGCGAGGTCTTGTAGGGCATCATGGCATTCCTTGACGGTTTTTGAGTTCGTGCTGTACGAAGCCAGCGCTTTGAGCGCTGCTTGGCTGTCAGAGAGTTTGTTGATGGTTACTCCTCTAATGCCAGTCTCAAGATTTCGATTGGCGCATGTTAGGATGGCATGCAACTCTGTTTGAAAGATGCTGGGACTCGTTTCCAGGGCCTTCGAGATCTTGCGATTTGGTCCAAAGATGCCGGCGCCAACGCCAGAAGCCATCTTGGAGCCATCCGTATACCACCTAAGGCCTTTGGCATTTAGCAAGAGATCACTGTTTTCCCATGCTGAGCGATCCGGGATTAATATCTCAAATCTCTTGTCAAAAGTGAAGGTGTCTGGTAATGCGTCCGAGACCGTGGTAATCATATCCAGCTCGGGAAGGTGTTGTAATATGGACATGTGACCCACGGGTCTACATGGCATATTTATTCCGGAAATTGCACTGCGTAATGCCACCTTTTTGATAAAAAGGTGCAGTGGAGTGAGTTAAATGAGTGCTTCTTGGGCCGTCGTGGGGCAGGTTAGCATAGCGCCTGTAATGCTGAGACACGCTAGTCTTTGAAGGCGTTGAAGCTTAACAATTGTAGTTTTTTGCTCAACTTTTGTTGGCTTGGCATCAGAGCTCTTCAAGGCTGGCGGCGATGTCCTGGTAGGGAGCATGCACCAGATCGTCTGCAGAATTTGGGAAGATGAAAGCATGCCCGACGACTGGAATACCAGCTCTATTTGCCCCATCCACAAAAAAGGCGATCCTACCTCTTGCAAGAACTATAGAGGTATATCCCTGCTCAATGTCGCATACAAGATCCTGTCCAGCGTATTGTGTGAACGTCTAAAACCATTTTGCACCGCACTAATCGGCAGCTACCAGTGCGGCTTCCGGCCCGGCAAATCAACTATAGACCAAATTTTCACACTTCGACAAATCCTGGAAAAGACCAACGAGCTTCGAATCGATACACACCATCTTTTCATCGATTTCAAACCGCTTACGACAGCATTCATTGTGAAGGACTGTTTGGTGCGACGGCCGAATTCGGAATCCCGGGAAAACTGATCCAGTTGTGTCGCGCTACGCTAAGAAATACGCGATTCACCGTGCAACTCGGTTCTAGAACTTCGGACCCGTTTGAAACGTGCACCGGATTTCGGCAAGGAGATGCGCTGTCATCAACCTGGTTCTGGTGCAGATAGTGCGACGGGCAGGCGTCAACAGAGAAGTCACTATCTTCTACAAGTCCGCCCAGCTGCTAGAATACGCGGGTGATATCGACATCATCGCGTGTTCTCGCCGTGGCATTGTGGAAGCATTCACGGCGATTGAAGAACAGGCGAAACGAATTGGTCTTAAGGTCAATGAGGACAAAACGAAGTACATGCTGTCAAGCAAAAACTAATGCGTCGCTCACCACCTGGGACAAAATGTAACGATTGACAGCTACAATTTCGTGGTAGTTAAGGAGTTTGTCTACCTCGGGGCAAACGGAAATTACACAAATGACACTGAAGTGGAGATCCGGTACGGATTCGCCCTTGGCAACCGCTGCTACTTCGGCTTGTCCAAACAACTGGAGTCAAAACTCCTCACTCGAAAGACCAAAGTCATGCATTACAAAACGCTCATACTGCCAGTCTTGCTGTACGGAGCCGAAAGCTGGACGATAAGCAGGACGGCGGAGCTGATTTTGGGTTCTTTCGACGGAAAAATTCTGCGCCGGATATTTGGTCCTGCCTGTGAGGAAGGTGAATGGAGAAGAGGACACAACCGCGAACTCTACGAGCTGTGGATGTAGTCCGGAAGGTAAAGATCCGTCGACTGCACTGGCTCGGCCACATTGAGCCCATGGACACCAACGCTCCAGCTAAGAGGGTCTTCGACTCCGAGCCTCCTGGTTCGAGAAGAAGAGGAGGACCGAACCTCCGGTATAAAGACCAAGTAATCGCGGATGTAAGATATCTTGGTCTTGATAACTGGAAGCAGCGTGCCCGGGACCGTCAAGGATGGAAGGCAGCTATAGCACAGGCTCAGATCCTCCATGGATCGCTGGCCTGATAAGTAAGTAAGTTTGTCCACTATATGTTGGACCCGTAGGTGACGATAAGTCTAACTATCGCGGTGTATAACCAGTGGACTACATTGGGTTTAAGTCTCCCGTGTTTTACCGTAAGTACGTCGACAGGCCCACATGGCCTTAGTCGCTTCGATTGGTTTAGTTTTCATATTGGAGTTCCAGTTGAGTCTGCGGCCTAGGTCAATACCTAGACACCTTCCTTCCTCCGAAAATCCTATTCATGTGCCATTTAGAAAGATTGAGCAAGGCTGTCCTTTCTCCTCTTTGTAAACAGGACTCCTCTGTCACAAGAGTTAGAGACAAGTTGGTGCGCAAGCTGCACGGGCTCACAGGCTGTGGTTTCACACTTGCCCATAACAATGATTACTAGGTCATCATATCCGATGACCTCGTAGCCGCGAGTGGTTAGCTTGCGTAGTAACCACTACATGTTAGTGGAGTCTCATTGAAGCAGGTGAAGAAGTTTCAGTATCTCGGGGTCTTCTTCACGAGTGATGAAAGGAGTAATACTGAGCTTTCCTGCAGGATTTGCCATGTCCTTAATTACAAGAAAAAAGTATTACCTTGATAGTCGTGTGATATACATATCTGATGGCTAAAAGTCATGAAAGAGTTTTTAGCACGGGTAAGGTCTAAAATCCTTTTTCTGGCAGAGGTATGTAGAAAAAGGATATTCATTTTGGGTACAATATAACTCTCTACTCTAGACCGTCTAGAAAGGATGGTCGGTACGTTTACCAAGCTAAGGTATCGAAGTACTTCCACTTCCATTAGCACATGGTGATAAGCGTCCTTCCGAGTGCTTCCAAGAAAAGGAACAGATCCTCGTCAGGGTGATGCATGTTCAATTTTAAGCAAACGTCAATTGGATGTATCTTTTAGCCAGATGTGATCCCGAGGCCATTATCTAATGACCTGCCTCAAAACAGCGTGCATCCAACCTCCTATTCACTTAAGAGCTACTAATACTTAACACCGTTTACCACAAGGCACGAGTCTCTTCATTTCATTTCGCCATTAACAACCTCTTTTATATATCTTTTTGGTTGTTCGTCTTCTTGCTCGTTTTAACAATTTTAATTGAAGCCATATCCTCCTCCTCCGAAGCCAGCTGCTTGACACCAAATCCAATTTGGCTAGTTGACAAAAATCCCATCAAAGACAGCATAATAGGGAAAAGCTGAAAGTAATCATAGAAACTCTGCTATCCATGGCGAATCGCCATTTTCTCGGTGTCCTTTTGCATCCCTTTTGTACATGTGCGTGTGTAAGACGAAAACGAACAGCCGCCAACGTTATTTGCTCTCGATCGCACACGATCGCTCTATCGTTCCATCGCTCCTTTTCGATCTACTGGTTGGTTGGTTGGCTGTGCGTACATTGAGAAGGATCTACATACTATGTATCCTGGTGTCTGTAGCGTTTATTGTTGGAATTGATGGAACACCTAGGAATTTATACGGCCAATTAGTTCCGATTGGATGTTCGATGTTCAGGGTTGAGTGTTGCTTGGTTGTTTTGTCCTTGCACCGACGATGGATCAATTCCATACATATGTATAGGTACATAGAACCATTCATCTGGTATATACATACATAGTAATCACAGCTGAGGATCGAAGGGAAATTATCCTCGGTGGTGCGGTGATACTGGTATTTGGACTCATAAAACAAACGGCTTCGCCTTCAAATGAAACATCCAAGATAGTCCGACATGCATCCCGATGTGGCTATGGAACGCGCGCCCATTACCATTACCATTACCGATTGTGTCCATTGGCCGAACAAGAAGGCAAAAAGGCACAGAGGGTGAGGTGAAAGATCTCGTCGCAGATGTCTCTCTTTTTGCACTGTTGCCGTTGAGTAATTCCTCCTCGTCCTGTGGGTCATTAAATGTTTTTAATTTGATTTTTGTTTTTTGTTTTTTTCTTTGGCTTTTATCTTATTTGGTTGTTGAGTTTGGCACCTTTTCGGAATCTGTTGAGAATCCCTGAATCCATGAATCCAAGAATCCAAGAATCCAGTGGGCAATCCCAGTGATTAGGTGCCGATGGTTGGTAAAGTTTAATCTTGACTTGCGGGGACCGAAATTGACTGAAGAGCGGATGAATTACTCGCGAGAGGATGACATGTAAATCTGTGTAAATGTGTAACGAATTTTGATTAGCTGCACTTAATGGATGGGATTTTGTAATTAACGCGGTATAGATGACTGAGGGGTTTTAATGAGTTACATGACTTTAGGTGGATTGGGATTGAGAATGGGTTTAGCACTTGTTTTTACAACTGGAACAATGTCTGTGGCGGTATTGGAAGTCTCTTCGATACACTCATCTGGCCCTGAGGTAGTTTGTCATTTATTGATTGCGAGCATGCGAGTAGACATTTTTCGTTTTTTTTTTTTTTGAGATCACACCTAGAGGTCGCTCATAGGGTGTGACTGATATTCGAAACGCACTTTGGTCTGGTTTATGTGAATTTTTTACGTTTTTTTAAAGGTATCTCGCTCGGGGGCTGGTTGGGACACCTCAAGTTCTGGTTGTTGTTAACCCTTGATCACAAGGATTTAGTGGTGTCATGTGTGTGCCAAATGTGTGTGATGTCCCCGCCTGCCGTGACAGATCGATTCAGTTCATCACAGGTATTTAGAATAATCTACGACATTAATGGTTGAATACTATCTCGAGGCATTATCCCTAGAACATTTGAGGGAGGTTTCTTCATTATGTGCCGAATCTTAACAACGCTGCGTGGTATTTGATACGCAGGAGTACAGTAAGTCTCCATATAGACTATTTTCCAACCTGGCAGAGATTAAGTGGTCAACAAGATATGAAGAACTTTGCTTGCGCCAGAGGATAGTTACTTGCTTAGGTGGCGCTTGTCAACCAACAAGCTTCTCCAGCTGGCACGGTCCTTTGTCAACTGTTTCCAGCGACGCACTTCCAGTTAGCCAAACTGCCCTTACACCTGTGTACGCCACCTTAGAATCGGTCGTCTGCGTCGTCCCGTGGAATTGGACTGGAAGACTCCTCGGGCCGAAGCTGTTTATCCATTCGCTCTTCATATCCTAGCCATCATAGACGTTGAATCCATAAACGTCGTCTTAGGCCGATGTCGCTGTACAGCCTGTTTAGTTCGTCGTTATATCTTCTCCTCCCCACTCCGTGTATCCATAGATTGAACGCAAGTTTCCCTCTCGAAACGACCAGGGGCCTCCTCATTCACTTTCGTTAAAGTCCGGGCCTCTGCGACATAGAGGAGGACCGGGATGATTACGGTTTTGTACAGCGCAACTTTGGTCTTTCGAGAGAGGGCTCTACGTCTCAATTGCCTCATGAATCCCCGAGAAAAGCAGCGGTTGGCAAGAGTAATTCTGCGTTTGATCTCAGCACTGGTCTTACTATCGCTGATCACTGGTAAGCCAAGGTAGACGAAGTCCTTGACCACTTCTAATTTGTAGCTGTCAATTGCGAGGTTCTGGCCGAGATGGCGGTGTTGTGCGTCTTTTTTGGTTGAAAGCATATATTTCGTTTTACCCTCGTTAACCGAAAGACCCATTTTAGCCACTTCTGCTTCATTGCCTTCGAACGCATCATTGACGTCCCGCTGTGTTCGTCCAATTACGTCAATGCCATCCGCGTATGCAAGCAATAGGGCAGACTTGAAGTGAGTCTCGCATGATCTTTCCCAGTACGATATTGAAAAACGTACATGACAGTGCGTTACCTTGTCTAACTCCTTCTTAACATCTAAGGTCTCGGTTAACTCCCTAACGACCTTAAAGGAGCAGCGAGAGTTTTCCATTGTCATTCTAGACACGGCACTGTATATAGGATCTCCTTTCTTATGGACCGGGCAAACGATGCTGAGATTCCGACCATACCTTGCAAATGAGATGGTGCATGCACCTCTTCAGCCGCCTTAAAAAGCTCAGAAGACAGGCCGTCTGCGCTCGCGGCTTTATTAGACTTAAGTCTTGATATCGCTATTTTGACTTCGTCTAGGTCGGGTGGACGGAATTCTCTTACATCATCGTCCATTACGAGCGGATCGTTCTGCCTGACAGTGGTGTTTTGTCTGTCATCGCCGTTATACAGTCTGCAAAATTGGTCTTTCAAAATCTTCAGCATTGACTGTGACTCTACTACCAGTTCTCCATTTTCATCCCTGCAGGCCTCCGCTCTGGCTTTGTAGCCATGGCATGTTCCAACTCCTCCATCTCCTCCATAGGAGGAGAAGCGTGTGTTCCTCACTTCTCTTCTGCTTATAGATTTGGAGAGCAGCTCTCGTCCGTCGTTGCAGCGTGACTTTACATGCCTCTTGTTTTGCTGCATGGGCTTGTTCGCATTGTTCATCGAACCAGGGGTTTCTCGGGGGTGGCGGTTTGAAACCCAGCACCTCTGGGGCAGCGTCTCTGACGGCGCCCTGGCAATGCGCCCATTTCTGCTCTATTGTTTGCGCAGCTGTGGGCGGAATTTGAGAGAGCTTGAAGGAGACACGATCGGCTAAGATTCTGGCAGGCTCTTGTGATTGTAGCTTTCCGACGTCAAACTTACGATGTCCTACTCGACTTCCAAGCATTCTTGATATCATCACTAGTACCTTGGCTACGACAAGGTAATGGTCCGAGTCGATGTTGACTCCTCGGAAGGTTCGTACGTCGAGAATACTGGAGGAATGTCTGGCGTCGATTGCAATGTGATCAATCTGGTTGGTGGTCGATTGACCAGGAGACCGCCAAGTACCCATGTGGGTGTTGAAATGGGTTAATCGTGTGTTAGAAAATCGATTAGCCTTAATCCGTTGTCGGATGTGGTATTTTGCTGGCTATGCCTGATCGATCCAAATATGTGATCTTCTCCCACCTTTGTGTTGAAATCTCCTAGTACGATCTTGGTGTCATAGCGGGGGCTTTGGGCGTATGTTCGGTCCAGGAGATCATAAAAGTCTTCCTTGAGTCGATCAATTTTTCTTCCGTGGGGGCAAGCACGCATATCAGGGTGATATTCCCCAGTGTACCCTTGATGCGGATTGTTATGAGGCGTTCGCTTAAATAACGAAAGCTTAAGGCTCTCTGTCTAAGTCTACCTCGAAGCGTTGCTTGTCTGGCCTGTTGAGGGACTTCACATTTCAGGTGCACACTCGTAGATCCTTATTGGGTTTGGTTTGGGGTCGTCAACGTATCGTAACGTGTCCGTATCCGAGGCTTGTTGTTGTTTCGTAAAAAGATGGTTTTTCCGTGATAGGGATGCTAACCCTAAGCACAACCCCCAACCTAGAGGGCCAGGTTCTTTTTACCCCAGGAACAACAGGCTGGTCGCTGCGCACATTAGTCCACTGTCCGGCGGGTTCCTGGGCAGCTATCCAGGAGGATTGAGCAGGGACAGGGATCGAAGCTGGTGTTTGCCGTGCTAAGCACGATCAGTTTCTTTGCTCGGTTTGCCGATCATCGCTGGTTTCGATTTCCCTAACAGTCGCTCCCTATACGCTTCTTGCCTGACCCATCTCATTTCATTCTCTGAAGTGCTTTATTACCGTCCTTATAGCAGCATTGGGCTTTGGCAATGAGGTCTGTAAAAGGAAGGAAAGCCTTCAACCTTACTTACTTAGGTGGCGCTACGGTTCGTGGTGAACCTGGGCTTCAACCGACAAGTCTCTCCAGTTAGCACGATCTTTAGCTAGCTGTTTCCAGTGTCATACGTCCAGTTGTCTAAGGTCCCTTTCCATCTGTGTACGCCACCTTAGATGCGGCCGTCCTCTGCAACGTCAATTTTGCCAAGTATATCAAGTGATGTTAGGTGGAGAATCATGTTGAGCGCTACCGTTGGGGTGGACCTTACGGCCCCGGTGATGTACATGCATGCCAGATTTTGTACCTTCACGAAGTGCTTATGGTATGTTGGTTTGTCTAGTGCAGTCCACCAGACCACCACCCCATACATTAGAACAGGCTTAACAACTTTAATATGTAGCCATAGGGTAAGCTTAGGGTTGAATCCCCTTTTTTCCCTAAGGCTTTCTCAGAGGTGTAGAGGACTATGGTTGCTTTTCTTGCACGCTCGATGGTGTCCTGCTAAGTTAGTTTCCTTTCTAGTACAATGCCAAGGTATTTGGCACTAGAAGAGTAGGTTAACCTGATGCCAAGTAAAGTAATTGGGCATGTTTTCGGGATTTTATGCTTTCTTCTGGGGGTTTACCCCGAGGCCATTATGTCCGTGCACATACGATCATTCAATGTGGATAGGTACTTGCGACAGATGGCAATAGCAATGTCGTCCGCGTAGGTAATAGCATCGAGGCCTTCTTTCTCCCGTTTGGCCAGTAGTTAATTTGCAACTACATTCCAGAGAATAGGGTGAGGACCCCTCCCCCCCTTGACAAGTTTGATGTTACTTGGCTGCCCCATTTAAATTTTCTAGCCCTTCCATTATTGCTTCCACAGTGACGTTGTTAAAAGCGCCATTTATATCTAGAAAGGTTGCTAAGATGGATTGATCTCACAATTTTCCTCACCAGTGTATGTAAGACTGTTACGACAGATCTGTCCTTGCAGCAGGCGTGCTGTGCCTTGGATATTAGGGATGGATCGAAGTTGTGGCATATATGTAAGTCTATCAGCCTATCGAAGGTTTTTAAGGCAGAGGATGATAGACAGATATGCCTTAGGTCCCTAGGGGAGGGGTGTGACCTTCTGCCGGCCTTGGGCATAAGGAGTACCCTTGCGCACTTCCACTTTTCTGGACTGGGTCTTAAAGCATGAAAGCTTTTAAAGATGGTGTCTAGCCACATGGTATTATCCACTCCATAGCTTGTGCAAGTTCGATGGGATAGAATCCATCCGGCCTTGGCGATTTCAAGGGATTCAAACTTCTTAACGCCCACGTTACTTTCTCTCTAGAGATTATATGATCGTACTGCTCCTCTATCGCGGGAGAGATATGAGTTTTCCGCGTTAGCTATGAGTATTGCGTCTCAGAGTAGCCTGGGAAGTGCGTATTGAAGAGAAGATCGAGTGATTCTTCTTCTGACGTTGTCCATATTCCATTGGATAAGAGGCAGCTTGGAGTTACTGGATCTTTCGAGAGAATTTTTCTTAATCTGGAGGTGACTGAGATTCTCTCCACATTGCTGCAGAAGAGTTTTCACGATTTTTTTTGGTCTCTTCTAGGAGCTTGCTTTTAAGCCCTAATATATTCTTTGTACAGGGTCCAGTCCGTACGAGACGAATTCGATCAGCAATTCACCTCTTTCATTTGTGTCGCTACTGCCCCAAATCGTGATGCGCATTTGCATCCGCGCTGATTAGGAGCTCAGCGTGTTGTCCTGATGCGTCCTCGACTAGTCACCTAACGTTGTCTTGTGGGATGACCTTTTTCTGAGCCATGTACAATGAGGCTATCCACAGTTTGGCTTTGGGTGATTGTACAGCGATCACCGTGGTATCGGGACAGCTGTATTTTGGGAGACAGCTTCAAAGAGTCTAGAAGCTTCGCAATGGGGTCTGTTAATAGTACTAATTTATCAGACCGGCAATCCATGGAAGACCTGAGCCTGAGCTATAGCTGCCTTCCATCCTTGACGCTCTCGGGCACGCTGGTTCCAGTTATCAAGACCAAGTTGTTTTGCATCCGCGAATACTTGATCTTTATACCGGTGGTTCGGTCTTCCTATTCTTCTCGAATCAGGAGCTCGGTGTCGAAGACACCGTCTTCTCCTCCATTCACCTTCCTCACAGACAGGACCAAATATCCGGCGCAGAACTTTTCTTTCGAAATAACCCAAAAACAGCTCCGCCGTCCTGCTTATCGTCCAGCTATCGGCTCCGTATAGCAAGACTGGCAGTATAAGCGTTTTGTAAAGCATGACTTTGGTTCTTCGAGTGGGGAGTTGTGACCCAAGTTGTTTGGACAAACCGAGGTAGCAGCGGTTGCCAAGGGCGATTCTATGCCGGATCTCCACTTAGGTGTCGTTCGTGGAGTTTACGTTTGCCCCGAGGTAGACAGTCACCTTAACTACCTCGAAATTATGGCTGTCAATCGTCATATTTTGTCCAAGGTGGTGAGCGACGGTTCTTTTTTTGCTTGATGCACTTTGTCTTATCCTCGTTGACCTTAAGACCAGCTCGTTTCGCCTGTTCCTCAATCGCCGTGAAAGCTTCTACTACGTCACGCCAAGACCGCGCGATGATGTCAATATCATCCGCGTATCCTAGCAGCTAGTCGATTTGCCGGTCCAGCAGCCGCACTGTTAGCTGCCGATTAGTGCGGTGCAATAGGGCTTTAGACGTTCACACAGTACGCTAGACAGAGTATTGTATGCGACATTGAGCAGGGATGTACCTCTATAGTTCTTGCAAGAGGTAGGATCGCCTTTTTTGTGGATGGGGCAGATAGTGCTGGTATTCCAGTCGGCGGGCGTGCTTTCATCTTCCCAAATTCTGCAGATGGGCCGGTGCATGCCGGCCACCATGCCACCAGAACATCGCCGCCAGCCTTGAAGAGCTCTGATGGCAAGCCATCTGAGCCTGCGGCCTTGTTGTTTTTCAGCTTTTCAATAGCTGTGCAGACTTCCTCGATGCTGGGTGGGAGGACTTCTTTAGCCGCTGGAGTTGGGATTTCTCAGTCCCCACCACTCTCTCTTGGTCATGCTCGTTAAGCAGCTGCTGGAAATGCTGCTTTAACACATCCACTATTTCCTGGGGTCCAGTGACAAGATTGCCTTCGCAATTTCGAAGAGCCTTGGTGCAATTCTTAAAGCCTCCTGTAAGGCTTTTGGCTTTCTTATAAAAGGCCAGTATTTTATATTATTCCATAGACTGCTCGATATCCTTGAGCTGGAGGGCTCTTTTCTTTAGTCGAGGCATTTTTTCCTCCTCCCTTCTTCTGACTCGGTACTCCTCTCGCGCTGACCTGGTTTTTCGCTGCAGCGCCTTTTGGTACGCCTTGTCGGTTGCTGCCTTTTTCTGCTCACACTCGCCATTACACCACGGCTTTCTCGTCGGGTCTGGTAGGTATCCTAAGGTGTTCTCAGCTACTTCCTGAATGTCACATACTATTGACATTTGTGCTCGACGTAGGCATACCGGAGAGCCTTTCGCCCAGTTGCTCTCTGTAGACTCTGGTTACCTCCGGTGTGCTCAGGCGTCCGATGTCGAACCACCTCATAGTGGGCTGATGCAGCTTTCTGATATTGGGCAGTCGAGCTCTGAATCTTCCTGCTACGAGGAAATGGTCTGAGTCGACGTTTGCCCCCCTGTATGTTCGCACCTCCAGGATGTTTGACGAGTGTCTTACATCATTGATCACATGGTCGATTTGCTTGGCGGTTCGACCATCCGGAGATCACCAGGTTGCCGTATGGATTCGCTTGCGGGGAAATCTTGTGCTACTTATCACTGCATTACAAGCTGTCGCAAAGTCCGTGAGTCGGAAAGCGTTATCTGTTGTTGTATCGTGAAGGCTGTGCTTTCCGACCACTCCACCAAAGGTGTTATCCTTACCTATATATCCGGACAAGCTCTGAAGGCGTCGTCCAACAGATCGTAGAAATCCTCTTTGATGGGGTCTTCAGCACACGCCCCTAGTGCACATATCAGGCTGATGTTGTAAAATCTGCCTTTGATACGGATCACAGCCAGGCAATCACTTATAGGCTTAAAGTCGATGACCTTCAACCTTAAACCCTTTTTGTGCAATCTTTTGTGTCAACTGTAACAGATGTCGCTATCACTTTTCCTCATCATACCGTTTCCTATCCATCGTGTTTCCTGGATCGCAGTCATATCCGCCTTGTACTGCGTGAGGATTCTTTCCAGTTCCAGCTTCATCCAGCTCCAGGATTGTACAGAGTTCTGACATTCCAGGCGCATTCTCTCGAATCGTGTTCCTTTTTCGCGTCATGTTGTCTAAGAGAATTCGTCCGTTCATAACAGGTTTATTCATAACTTGTTTATTTCTTACATAGGCCGGTCGTTGGCCCGCCGCACAACCGCCAGTTTGGTCGGGGTATTGTAGCGCCCTCTTACCGCGGTTGATAACTGCATACATCTGTTCACCTCTCAACGGTTCTTGTAGAGGCTATCCAGTGGGCGCCGCGAGGAGGTTGTACGTCAACTTGACCGGGGAATTGAAACAGGGATCGTTGCTGGCATTTCGCCAGGTTGAGAGTGATCAACAACCTTACCCTGTATGTCCGAGCCCATGCCCTGCCGGTCTGTTAATAGGCTTTCACTAATAAGTGCTAACCAGGATCCTCCAAAGATCTCTTTTAAATTCAACGTCCGATTGTGCTTGCTATTTCAAATAAGTGAACATCATCTGGCGAGTTTGTGTTGGTTACTTGGAAGAGTCAGAACTACTCAATATCGACGTGATCATCCCGATCGTCTTTATAGTGCTCCCTCCATAGAACTCGAAGTTGATTACAGAAATGTCTCGAGATCACCGATCCGCCTCGTTCCCAAAGCAGGTACATAGTTCATTCGAAGACCACCAAGATTCCAAACATCGATAACCAAATGGACAAAGGACTGCCAACAAATCTACATATCAGTCAACTTCTCACGATCACGTCGCCTTTGTGATCACCTCACATCAAGCCATGCAAAAAAGGGGACCGAAAAAATAAAACCTGAACACGTCAGCTACTGCACTTGGCAAATCCTTCCTGAAGCGACTTTCAAAATTCAAAGATGCGCCCATAAATCACTGCATCAACACATCATCGTCTACTAAACAATAAATTAGTCTCAATCCCTGTCGATCTACTTAGGTGGCCTGGAACCTACGAAAGAAGCTCAACAAAACACGGGGAACCTGTCCAGCTACCGAGAGTTGAGAATGAAGGAAAGAGAGAGAGAAAAAAAAAGGAACAACCGGAACACAATTTGGACAAAACGATCAATTATTGTCATTTTGTCACCCGCATTAAGGACCTGTCTGCACTCGGACGGTGGTAGTGGTGGAGGTTCTAATTGATGATGATTTCATCGCGCTACAAGAGATCGTTGTCCACCGTAGGTGGTACGAATAAGTGCTAACATGCTGTTCTCAATTGTCGACAACCTCTCTGTTGGACATAAAAGGGAATCGGAGAATGGATGGAAGGCAGATCCTTGTCACATCCTTACACTCTTACAATCTTTGTCGGTGTTCGAACTCTTTTTCATCGACGAAGGGGACTTGGCTTTAAGGTCCTTGGAAGGCGGCATCGATATCGTCGGCTCTTGTTGTCTTGTTGTATCATCACAGGAGCCCTAGATCGATGGTGGTCCTGATTTTGAATGATGTCGAAATTATTTTCGAATTATTGTCACAGGATATGCGAGTTGATGTCTTTGCTTATTGTTGATTGTTGTAATTATTGTGTTGGTCACTTTGTTCCAATGACATGGCTGTGGTGGTACTACATATGGCGGTCCATTGTGAATTCATCGTCGCATTGTCATGGGAGGAACACACAGGTTGATATCACCTGAGGCGGACTGACGGTAAGGATCTACTATATTATGGCGGTGATCATTGAGAAGGAAGACGGAGAAAGAAACATACATTTTCTGTGGCTTAAGGGTATTGAGCGGTCGATTGTTGGTTGTCGGCGATAAATTGATGGGACATTCCAACACCTCGATGGAATGCTGTAGCGATTACCGGTGGCTTGGCTGTCCAGTTGCCCAGTTGATGGAGAATAGAATTGGATTTTAACGGCTCGCTATGTGGTTGTTTTTTTATGGCGTGTTTTTTCCTCATTTCATTTAGTGCCTTGATCTCGTTGGTAATGGGATTCCTTTGACTACTGTCGTCGACTTCCATTGAACTTGGAATGTAATGACGATACGTTGACGGGGAAATGCAATGAATAGGTTTTTTCTTTGTTTTTGTTTTTTCTCAAGGAAGTAAGACGGCAGCAGGCAGGAATTTTGAGTAACACCGGTTGATGTTAATGAGTTGCCATTGACAGTGACTTGTTGCATTATGTTTGTGGCACCTGATGTCTGTTGAATTCGACTTGGGAAAGGGTTTTTTGCATTTCTTTGCCCGAAGGGATACATTTGAGTTAGTGTTTTCAAAGTGCCTAGAGTGGGCTTCGGATGGAATGTTAAAGTTTCTCACACAATTATCAGAAGTTACCAGCGAGTCACATAAACAGATCGGATACACTAAGTGGTAGCCAGGGACTACACATTCCTAGTGCTAGGTGATAATATGAGCTAGAGTTTGTCCAAGCTTCTGATACCACCCACTTATGATTTTTCCTAATGGAAGAAAATTCGCTCTTAATGCCGACTCCACGTCTATGGAAGATCCATCATGACAACAGCAACGGTTGAACATTAAATTTCGAGAAGCTTTTCATGACAATTTTACTACAGGGGGTCAGAACCCCGCTGAGGAGAAACACCATGAGAAACGCGTTCGATGACATGGCTGTGTCGGGATTCGATCCCGTGTCATCGGCGTCAGAGGCCAACACACTACCCACTGCGCCTCGGTGCTCTCATACCTGTACCGCCTACAAAAAATATTTGAAAACTGACGACTGTCGAAAAAAATCTCTCAGGCGAAGGGGGTGCCACTTACATTTGACTAAACCAGTGGCGAATCACGAGCATACAGCTGAAAGAACTACCACTGGTAGTGGTATTAAAGCTTAACCAACAAGCGTCTCCAGCACATCAAGCCCAGTTAGTGAAGGTCCCTTTCCACCTGCGTGCGCCACCGTAGATGCGGCCGTCCTCTGCCGCGCCTTCCTTCCGGGGTGGATTCAAAGACTCTTCGGGTCGGAGCTGTATTTTCCATGCACTCTACATGGCCTAGCCACCTGGGACGCTATATCCATCGACGTCGTACCAGGCCAATGTCGCTGCACAACCCGTACATTTCTTCGTTAGATCTTCTCCTCCATACTCCGTTTGAACAAATGGGAACGTAGATAGTGCGACGAATTTTTCTCTCGAAACGACCGAGGGCATCTTCATGCGCTTTTGTAAAGGCACACGCCTTTGCGCCGTAAAGGAAGACTGGGATGATCAAGGTCTTATATAGCGTCACCTTGGTTTTCCGAGAGAGGGCTCTACTTCTCAATTGCCTCTTGAGCCCAAAGAAACAGCGGTTGGCAAGAGTGATTCTGCGTTTTATCTCAGCGCTGGTGTTGTTGTCGCTGGTCATCAGTGAGCCAAGGTAGACGAATTCCTTGACCACTCCAAAGTTATATCCGCCCATGGTGACATTCTGGCCAATACGTCTCTGTTGTCCGTTTCTTTTAGATGAAAGCAGACATTTGGCTTTACCCTCATTAACCTGGAGACCCATCTTAGCCGCTTCCACCTCAATGCTTACAAAGGCCTCATTGACGTCTCGCTGTGTCCGTCCAATCACGCCAATGTCGTCGGCGTTCGCAAGCAATTGCGTAGACTTGAAATAAATCGTACCTCTTGTGTTGGCCAGTGACTCTTACACGCTCCTTTTAAGCACGATGTTGAAAAAGTTGCATGACAGCGTGTCACCTTGCCTAAATCCTTTGTTGACATCAAAGGTCTCGGCTTGCTCATTACCGACCTTAATGGAGCAGCGAGAGTTCTACATTGTCATCCTGCACAGTCGGACGAGTCTGGCGGGGATGTTAAAACTAGACATGGCTTTGTACAGCTCGTCTCTATACACGCTGTCAACCGCGGCCTAGAACTCGACGAAAAGGTGGTGAGTGTCGATTTGTTATTCCTGGGTCCTCGCCAAGGTCTGCTGCAGCGTAAATATTTGGTCTATTGTGGATTTACCTGGCCTGAAACCCCACTGATAAGAACCTATCAGATTATCCACAAAGGATTTCAGGCGTTCACACAGTGAGGTAGAGAAGATCTTGTATGCGATGATAAGGAGACTTACTCCCCTATAGTTGGCGCAGTTATAGGGGTCTCCTTTCTTATGGACCGGGCAAACGATGCTGAGATTCTATTCGTCGGACATGCTTTCCTCCGACCATACCTTGCAAATGAGATGGTGCATGCACCTTACCAGCTCATCTCCAGCCGCCTTAAAAAGCTTAGCAGACAGGCCGTCTGCGCTTTATTAGACTTAAGTCTTGATATCGCTATTCTGACTTCGTCTAAGTCGGGTGGAAGGAATTCTCTTACATTGTCGTCCATTACGAATGGATCGTTCTGCATAACAGCGATATCTTGTCTGTCATCGCCGTTATACAGTCTGAAGAAGAGGTCTTGCCAAATCCTCGGCATCGACTGTGGTTCCACTACCAGTTCTCAATTTTCATCCCTGCAGGCCTCCGCTCTGGCTTTGTAGCCATGTCATGTTCCATCTCCTCCATCTCCTCGACCTCACGCTTTCCGTGCTCTCTCTTCTTTCTTCTGAAAAGCGTGTGTTCCCCTCTTCTCTTCTGCTCATAGATTTCGCGAGCAACTCTCGTCCGTCGTTGCAGCATGGCTTTATATGCCTCTTGTTTTGCTGCATGGGCTTGTTCGCATTGTTCATCGAACCAGGGGTTTCTAGGGGGTGGCGGTTTGAAACCCAGCACCTCTGATGCAGCGTCTCTGACGGCGCCCTGGCAATGCGCCCATACCTGTGCTATTACTTGTGCTGCTGTAGGCGGATTTTGAGAGAGCTTGAAGGAAACACGATCTGGAAGGATTCTGGCAGTCTCTTGCGATCGTAGCTTTCCGACGTTAAACGTACGTTGTCCTACTCGACTCCTAAGCATTCTTGATATCCTCATTCGTACCTTGGCTACAACAAGGTAGTTTTCGGAAAGTTCGTACGTCGCGAATACTGGAGGAGTGTCTGGCGTCGAGCGCAATGTGATCAATGGTCGATTGATCAGGAGACCGCCAGGTACCCATGTGGGTGTTGAGACAGGGGAATCGTGTGCTTGCTACAAGCCCATCCGTTGTCGGATGTAATGTTAAGCAGGCTATACTTTCTTATGATCGATCCAAATACTATGTCTTCTTCGCCCACCTTTGTGTTGAAATCTCCTAGTACGATTTTGGTGTCATAACTGGGGCATTGGGCGTATGTTCGGTCCAGGAGATCATAAAAGTCTCCCTTGGGTCGATCATCTTTTTTCTTCCCTGGGGGCGCATATCAGGGTGATATCCCCAGTGTACCCTTGATGCGGATTGTTATGAGGCATTCGCTTAAATAATGAAAGCTTAAGGCTCTCTGTCTGAGTCTACCTCGAAGCGTTGCTTGTCTGGCCTATTTAGGGACTTCACATTTCAGGTGCACACTCGTAGATCCTTATTGGGCTTGCAGGGATCGTCAACGTATCGTAACGTGTCCTTATCCGAGGCCTGTTTTTGTTTCGTAAAAATATGGTTTTTCCGTGATAGGGATGTTAACCCTAAGCACAACCCCCAACCTGGATGGCCAGGTTCTTTTTACCCCAGGAACAACAGGCTGGTCGCTGCACACATTAGGATTGAGCAGGGGCAGGGATCGAAGCTGGCGTTTGCCGTGCTAAGCACGATCAGTTTCTTTGCTCTGTTGGCTCACTTCCTCCCTCCCCAATGTAGAACCACTAGCCTGCTGAAAAGTCCAAATCTTGCGGCATGGACTCCAGTGAGGATGCTTATACATAGTCTGCATATTTTTACCACTAGCCTGCTAAAAATGTATAGGCAGCCTGATTGGGGTCCATGCCCAGTGCATGCGGGGAGTAAAAGGCAACAGACTTGAGGAAGCTGCCAGGTATCGGTTAGATATCGTAGGTATCTCTTCGACAAAGCAAAGAGGATATAGAACTGGGGATATTTCGGTCAGGTCGAAACTCTTGCTGTCGGGAGTTGCACCTCATATGTCTGCACAGGCGGGAGTGGGGATACTCATAAGTCCCAGGCTGGCAGGCAGGGTATTGGAGTGGACACCATTAGGAGGGAGAGTCGTGCTCTTAAAACTCAAGCTTGAAAGATCAACTTTGGCTCTGATGCAGGTGTATGCAACAGCTTTCATTGCCTCTGCACGTGATGTTTGTGGAGGAAATCGGCTTGGTCTGACGGCTGGTGGTGAGAAAAGATCTGCGAGGTTTGATACACCCGGAGTTCAAGAAGCCATCAGAGAGAAAAAGAATGCCTACAGGGACTGGATTCTCTTGGGGGACTCTGCTTCTCGAGACCGGTACACTGTGACCCGAAGAACTTGCAAATTGGCTGTGCGAGAAGCTAAAGAACAGGCCTGGAAGGAGTTCGGCGAGAAGTTGGAAGGCGACCATAGATCTGCGAAAAAGGTGTTAAGGTAAACCATTCGCCGGCTCTTTTTCTTCTTCTTTGGTGGCGTTACAGCCCTTTAAGGACGAAAGCCAAGCTTCTCTTCAATCGCCTATGTTGCGTGTGATTTATTTTTCACACAAGGTGAAAGGGACCTACAGTTTAATGCCGATTCCGAACGGTATGAGTCGAGAAACTTTTTCAAGGCTAGTCATACTACGGGGGGTTTTGCCAGTAGCCAGCCGAGGAGGGACGCCATCATTGAGGTGGCCTGGGAATGCGGTAAGACACCTAGCGATTGGCAGACTGGGGTGATTGTCCCTCTTTTCAAAATAGGGGGAAAAAATAGTGCTCCAACTATAGAGGCATATCTCTTTTAAGTGTCCCCGGTAAAGTCAATGCTAAAGTGTTGGAGGCGCGTTCTAGAGCTATCGTCGAATCCAGGATAGGGGATGAACAGTGCGGGTTGCATCGCGGCAGAAGTACAACCGACCAACTTTTCACTCTAAGAATGGTACTCGAGAAGGCTTGGGAATACGACAAACCGACCTACAGCTGCTTTGTAGATTTGGAAAAGGCGTATGACCGAGTTCCTCGAGGTAAACTCTGGAGTAGTCTGCAGGAGTATGGGATTGATGGTACTCTCTTGAGGGCCATTCAGTCTCTTTACACAAACTGTAGCAACTGCGTTCGGGTTAACGGTAGTAAATCAACACCTTTCACCGTGGGCGTTGAACTTCGCCAAGGGTGCGTCTTGTCACCTCTCCTTTTCATTATATATATGGACTGGATGATGCAGCGTAGTTGAGGCGAGGAGTGTTTCACATTGGGAAAGTTGAGGATAAGTCATCTTCTTTTTGCAGATGACTTAGTTGTCCTCACATCCTCCCAGACGGAACTCCAGCGCGCGCTAGATAGGTTTGTGGCCGTATGTGCTGATGCTGGAATGAGGGTTAACGTGGAAAAATCCGAGGTTAGGGTTATTTCCAGAACACCTGTCCAATGCACTCTACATGTTAGCGGAGTCCCATTGAAGCAGATGGAGAAGTTTAAGTACCTCGGCGCTTATTTCACGAGTGATGGGAGGAGTAATACTGGGTCAATTTTGAAACGGCTTGGAAGATCTGTGATCAGGAAAACCGAGCTTAGTGTCAAAGCCAAGTTAGCGGTTTTCAAATCAGTATTTGTTCCAATTCTCACCTATGGTCATGAAATTTGGATATTGACCGAAAGAATAAGATCGCGAATACAAGCTGCCGAAATGAGATTTCTTCGTCCTGTTGTGGGAGTTACTCGTCGGGATAGGGTGAGAAACATGGCAGGGCGCAAGGAGATCAATGTTGAGCAGCTTCTTCTGCGAACGGAAAGGGCTATGCCTCGATGGTTTGGTCACGTGAGACGAATGTCGCCATCATCAATACCATCAGGCAGGCGACCTCTTGGCAGACCCAAGACGAGCTGGTAGGACCAAGTCCAAAAACTCGCCTGGGTGCGCTTGGGCATAGCTCCTGATGACTTAGAGTCGATGGCGGAAGGTCGAGTGGCCTGGCGATCCCGCGTGCGCGGATTACCCCCGCGACCCTTTTAGTGGAAAATGCGGGCCACTGAAAGTGTATGTAAAATGTAATGCACTTCCAGTTAAGCTTTTGGACTGAATTTGTAACAAGACCTTACCCTAACTGCGATTAAATGAGACTGGTTTCAAGCATGGAAACTATCCACTTACTGATGAAACCTTCTGAGGAAAAAAGCTCTAAATAGGCCGATATTTACAAATGCGTTTGTCCTAAATCTCGCAAGGGGCTTAAAGTTACAATATGTGTCAGCCACAAAGCATAAAAAACTGATATCATATACAAGGGCTACAGAAGTGTTCTTGAAGACGCTGGTGGGCACAAGCACGGATACAAAGAAGTTATCAAGCTGCGAGCTGAAAAGCTTCTTCGAAAGGTACATATTTAGGTGCTAAGCCTTCTCAAATCTAAAGACATTTTTCTATTACTTATTATTCTCTCCCAAGCTGCACTATACCCCCTCTTCTATCCCGGGAACTGCTTCCATCCATAACATCTCTTCCAATCCCTGTTTTAACAACAGTAAAGCTAACCCTCACAATCGAGTTTCCTTCAACCTCCCCACCCAGTCTAATATTCCCCCGACCACCAAATACCCTAATTTCATTCACTCCCACACCTTCAACCCTCCCAAATCAGCGAATATGACCGCCCCCCTTTTTTGGATCCACTCCTCCCTCCTTCGGTCAAACTCACCTCTAAACTAGTTGAGAAGTGCTCGCCGCCTAATGATCTGGATGACCGTTATATAATATCCAAATTGCGTGATCCTCGTCTTTACGAAAATATTCGCCTGTACCTTGCTTACCTTCACGATAAGCCGGATTCAGTCTATATTGATGGCAAAACCAAGACCAATGTTATGGTCTCAATCCAACTAGAAGGCCTGCCTACCGACCCGACAGCACTGAGAAAAATTCACGACCGTTTCCATGAGTGCATTAACGTCTCGGCTACTACGGTTAAAGGCGACCTCTCTAGTCTCGCCCCTCATACTAGCTCTAAGCGCCTTGCCTACCTCCAAAAAGCACGCAGGGATGCCAAAAACTATGATCGTCCCTAACTCTCTCGTCACAACCCCCCCTGAAGTTTTTCTCCCACTATACTACCAAAATGTAAGAGGCCTTCGTTCCAAAACCTCAACTGTCTACCTTAAGACAGTTTAGGTAAGTTTAAATTGCTTAAGAATAGCTTGTAACAAGCTTAATAATAAATTAAGTCAAGTTCAAGAAGTCCTTCAATCATACGACCCTTGAACAAATGTTCTCAAAAACTTTCTGGACCGTGAAGTATTTCCTTCAGAGCAGGATTTAGACTCTATTCTTAGGAGGACGGAACTAAACTAAACAAAAGACTTTCATGAAGACGCTGTGAAATGTTGTAAACTTCTTCACAGGTTTTTCGTACGATAGCTTACACTTTTGTTTCAGGCTCATTTCAATATTCCTTTCATCGATAATAAGTCTCCGGGAGGGTGGGAGCGAGCAAACAGAGCAAAGAAGTTGATCGCGTTTAACATGGCAAACGCCAGCTTCGATCTCTGTTCCTGTTCAATCCAAGTTAACACACAGCCTCCGCGTGGCCCCCCTGGATAGCTACCCTGGCACCCGCCAGGTAACGAACCAATGTGTGCAGCGACCCAACCCTTGTTCCTGGGGAAAGAGGAACCTGGCCCTCCAGGTTGGGGGTTGTGCTTAGGGGTAACATCCCTATCACGTAAAAACCCACTTGTTCCGAAACGACAACAAGCCTCGGATACGGACGGATACAAAGCTAACGACCCCTGCAAACGACTAACGGACTTGAGAGTCTGCACCTGGAATGCGAGGTCCCTTAACAGACCGGGTGCAGGCGATCAATTGGAGCAAACCCTCAACTGCTATAAAGCAGATATAACCGCACTCCAAGAAGTGCGATGGGATGGACCAGGCAAAAAACGGATGAAAAACTGCGACATCTACTACGGGAACTGCTACAAGGAGAACAAACAGCGCCTATTCGGGTGCGGATTCGTTATTAGAGGAAGACTCCGACAAAAAGTCTTAAGCTTCCGAGATGTAAGCGAACGCCTCATAACAATCCGCATCAAAGCTAAATTTGGAAACATTAGCTTAATATGCGCTCACGCCCCAACGGAAGAAAAGGACGATCGACTCAAAGAAGAATTCTACGATCTCCTAGACAGAACATATGCCCAATGTCCCAGCTACGACACAAAAATAGTCCTAGGAGATTTTAATGCAAAACTGGGCAAGGAGGGCATATTTGAGTAGATCATAGGAAAGCATAGCCTCCATAACACCACATCCGACAACGGATTAAGGCTAATCGATTTCCTAGCGGGGCGTAACCTCCTTGTAGCAAGCACGCGATTCCCCCATCTCAACATCCACAAGGGTACCTGGCGGTCTTGTGATCAATCGACCACCAACCAGATTGATCATATTGCGATCGACACCAGACACTCCTCCTGTATTCTCGACGTACGAACCTTCCGAGGGGCCAACATCGACTCGGACCACTACCTTGTTGTAGGCAAGGTATGAATGAGGATATCAAGAATCAAGAATGCTTAGGAGTCGAGTAGGACAACGTAAGTTTGACGTCGGAAAGCTACAATCGCAAGAGACTGCCAGAATCTTTGCCGATCGAGTCTCCTCAAAGCTCTCTCAAAATCCGCCCAGAGCAGCACAAACAATAGAGCAGGAATGGGCTCATTGCCAGAGCGCCGTCAGAGATGCTGCCTCAGAGGTGCTGGGTTTCAAACAGCCACCACCTAGAAACCCCTGGTTCGATGAACAATGCGAACAAGCCCATGCAGCAAAACAAGAGGCATATAAGGCCGTGCGGCAACGACGGACGAGAGCTGCTCGCGAAATCTATGAGCAGAAGAGAAGAGAGGAACACACGCTATTCAGAAGAAAGAAGAGAGAGCACGGAAAGCGTGAGATCGAGGAGATGGAGAGATGCTTCCGCAGGAATGACGCCCGTAAATTTTACAACAAGGGTAAACGAACATGCCATGGCTACAAAGCCAGAGTGGCGGCCTGCAGGGATGAAAATGGAGAACTGGTAGTAGAGTCGCAGTCGATGCTGAGGATTTGGAAAGACCACTTCTGCAGACTGTATAACGGCGATGATAGACAAGATACCGCTGTCAGGCAGAACGAGCCATTCGCAATGGACCACGAAGTAACAGAATTCGGTCCACCCGACCAAGACGAAGTCAAAATAGCGATATCAAGACTTAAGTCTAATAAAGCGCAGACGGCCTGTCTGCTAAGCTTTTTAAGGCGGCTGGAGATGAGCTGGTAAGGTTCATGCACTATCTCATTAGCAAGGTATGGTCGGAGGAAAGCATGCTCGACGAATTGAATCTCAGCATCGTTTGCCCGGTCCATAAGAACGGACCAACTATAGGGGAATAAGTCTCCTTATCATCGCATACAAGATCTTCTCTGCCTCACTGTGTGAACGCCTGAAACCCTTTGTGGATAACCTGATAGGTTCTTATCAGTGGGGTTTCAGGCCAGGTAAATCCACAATAGACCAAATATTTACGCTACAGCAGAACTTGGCGAAGACCTTTTCGTCGAGTTCTAGGCCGCGGTTGACAGCGTGTATAGAAACGAGCTGTACAAAGCCATGTCTAGTTTTAACATCCCCGCCAAACTTGTCCGACTGTGCAGGATGACAATGGAGAATTCTCGTTGCTCCATTAAGGTTGGTAATGAGCATACCGAGACCTTTGATGTTAAAAAAGGATTTAGGCAGGGCGACGCGCTGTCGTGCAACTTTTTCAACATCGTGCTTGAAAAGATTGTGCAAGAGTCACTGGCCAACACAAGAGGTACGATTTATTTCAAGTCTAGTCAATTGCTTGCGTACGCCGACGATATTGACGTAATTGGACGAAAACAGCAAGACGTCAATGAGGCTTTTGTGAGCATTGAGGTAGAAGCGGCTAAGATGGGTCTCAAGGTTAATGAGGGTAAAACCAAATATCTGCTCTCATCTAAAAGAGACGGACAACACCGACGTATTGGCCAGAACGTCACCATGGGCGGATATAACTTTGAAGTGGTCAAGGAATTTGTCTACCTTGGCTCACTGATTACCAGCGACAAGAACACCAGCGCTGAGATAAAACGCAGAATCACTCTTGCCAACCGCTGTTTCTTTGGGCTCAAGAGGCAATTGAGAAGTAAAGCCCTCTCTCGGAAAACCAAGGTGACACTATATAAGACCTTGATCATCCCAGTCCTCCTTTACGGCGCAGAGGCTTGGACCTTAACAAAAGCGGATGAAGATGCCCTTGGTCGTTTCGAGAGGAAAATTCTGCGCACTATCTACGGTCTCGTTTGTTCAAACGGTGTATGGAGGAGAAGATATAACGAAGAACTGTACGGGTTGTACAGCGACATCGGCCTGGTACGACGTCTACGGATACAGCGTCTAAGGTGGCTAGGCCATGTAGAGCGCATGGAAGATACAGCTCCGACCCGAAAAGTCTTCGAATCCACTCCGGAAGGAAGGCGCGGCAGAGGACGGCCGCCTCAGCGGTGGTGCACGCAGGTGGAAAGGGACCTCAACCAACTGGGCGTGCGGCACTGGAAACAGCTGGCCAAAGACCGTGCCGGCTGGAGACGCTTGTTGGTTGAGGCACAGGTTCACCACGGACTGTAGCGCCACCTAAGTAAGTAAGTAAGATAATAAGGCTCCAGAAACGACACAAAAAACCCTAAATGCAACCATAGATTACTCAAAACATAACCTCAAAAAAATCGAAAATTGGATTTTTGAATTCAGCTTTATTTAATTACATTCTTAAGATACTTAAAACCAATAAAAAAGATATTAAATATTGCTCTAAATACAAAACAGTCTTACTTGAAAGCCTTATTCTAAATTTTAGGCACAGTCCTAAAAATCTACAAAAAAAAAATCTTTCAGAATCGATCTTACATTGAAATCGAAATATTTATTCTAAAACAGTCTCTTCAAACGATAGTTCTGGTAGTGGAAGTCATATTCCTAATGAACACGTCCAATCTCGAAGCCACTCATGTAAGGATAGCCGGTCTTGGTCTCACTGGTCATACCAGCACTGTAGCCGGTCATATGGTGATTACCGGGGAAGAATGACGGGGAAAAATTGTAGTTTTCCCAGTCGGAAGTGGAGATTTTGCTTTGATGCGAACGCCACTGATCGGCTGAGGTGGCATGGAGGCCATAAGCTGAAGCTGCATTATACCCACTGGCGGTTGTGTCCAGTCCCATGCTGTAGGCGTTGAAGGTGGATGGAATAGCCGACGAGCTAGTGGTTGTTGTGGTCTGATGAGTTTGATGATTGGGACTGAGAGAGGCCGAACTGCTACAGGATGGTGATGCTGAGGCGGATCCAGTTGAGTGGGCATAGGTGGTATTCTGGGCGAATGCTTGCTGTGTGGGCCAGGTCTGAGCAGAAGTGGTTGACGTAGGATATGCCGAAGCTGCCATCATATTGGTCATGCCATGAGCAGCTGCTTGAGTGGAGTATTGGGTGGGAGCAAAACCGCTTGATGCGAGTCCGGGAAGGCTGCTGTTGAATGCGGATATTTGCTGAGTATTTAGTTGCTTACGAAGGCGAGCACGTCTATTCGAGAACCAAACTTGAACACGAGCTTCCGTAAGACCAGTTGTTTGGGCCAATTCCTCTCGGGTATATACGTCGGGATATTGGGTTCTGGTGAAAACGCGTTCTAAAGCCTCGATTTGATCGTTTGAGAAAGTCGTGCGTGATCGTCTCTGTTTTCGCTTGAGTTGAATACCAGGCTCGGACTCAATTTCACTGTCTTCACCGGACGAGGTTGGTCCAAGAATTCCATCGATTGAATGTGATCCACTACCATCTTTCCCGCCACCGCGCAACAGACGACTGATCGAACTGATCGACGGTGCAGAGTTTTTATCGCAAATTCCCAACTCGATCAGTTTGCCACGAATCTCCCAGCTGAATATGCCCGGATTCTCTTGTTTCATCTCCTCGATTTTCGCCTCTATTTCGGGTGTTGCTACACGTGGCTTTGATCCACCGATCACCCCAGGACGAATCGATCCAGTCTCCTGGTAGCGATTTAAAATTTTTGATACACAACCATGCGATACACGCAATTGCCGACTAATGACACACGGTCGTACGCCGGCGGCAGCCATCTCGACGATCTTCAAACGAATATGATTCGGTAATGGGCGTCCATTTATGAATACACCACCCAGTTGATTAACACGTCCTTGTCCTAAGGAGAAAATGATACAATATACTCGAAATTAGAACAACTCATAAAATCATCATGCAAAATGAGAAGTGAGTGGGTGGTCCTGAAATACGAATCGAACAGCAAAAGATCAAACAAATACCGCACCAAACTACCGACTAATGTCATATTGTTATGTCATGCAAGACCAAATGGAGTGAAAGGGAATTGAAGGAAGAAAAGGGAAACTAAAAAACCGATCGTCTATTGTCGGCTACAATCATTACTTGCAAATATGTCATTCGAGATGAAAAGACAATTGAAGATCACCTCCGTTCGCAGGCAGATCACCAATCAAAAATCACCGCTCACCGTACCAATGGACAACCGAAATGGACTGACTCTTTTCTGCTCGTGATAAAAATAGACCCACAGATAAGCCAGAGGGATTTCAAAGTAATCGCATTCCATTTTCCAAATGAGCGAACCTTTTTCTTTACTCATCGAACAACACCGATCTTACCGAAGATACGAGTAGAGGTATGCCTATGTGTATATCCATTCTGCGTACGTGGTGTAGAAAACTCAATTAGCCATTTGAACGATTTCGAGTGGTGCAATCCAATTTAAGTTTTGCCCAAAACAACAATTGACTTGATCTCATTTTGTTGATTGTTGTCTATTGTTTGAAGATAAGGATCAGGATGATGAAGATCCTTGAGAAAAATCGACCATGATCACTCAATACAATACAAATTTGCATTATTTCGAAACTGTGAGGTTAAACAAAGTGTATCTAAAAGCAATGCTGGACGGTTGATCAATATTCATTTGAAGTAGAAATGAAATCATGTGGAAGTGATCGTGGCATAGAAAAACGATCGTTTTTACCACCCAGAATACGCAATCTCTTCTTATTCTTCCTCCCTATTAATCACAACACCTGTATCGCATACCATAGATACCGTAGATACTCGGAAATCGTAACATTGCATTATGAGTTGCTCAACATTGTTGAAGATCATTCACCATCTGCGTATAAGCCGATGAAGATCGGGGCCAAAAGGCAGCGCAATGGAATTAAAGAAATAACATTATAACAAAATACGATATATTACAATTTTAAAAGACAGAGATACTCGTAATAATGAAATGTATCTCCATTAACTACATAGATACACACGAGAGTATGTATGTGAGTAGCGATGATGATATTCATAATTCTATCGCAAGAAGATGAAAAATCATCTTGAGAATTATAGGACGTGAGAGATTCGGTGAGTGCGTTTTGTTCGCGCCATAAACACCAGCTACAGACAGGCAATGGAGCACACAACTGTGGAGCGAGAAAGAGGGAAGAGAAACGTACATGTTAAAGGTGGGAAAGAAAAAGAGAAAGGGGGGAGATCAAAGAGCACCGACGCGCCAAACCGTCTGTGGAGATCACTTTCTTGGTGCTTTTTTATTAGTTTCTGTTTTTATTTTATTTTATTTTTTGTATTATATGTATCTCTGACTGACTGACTGGATATGCGATATGAGCGTATGCCGCATCGTGTAGTATGGAAGGTAAAGGTATCGTGGTGATCATGATGATCATCATCAAAATAATGATCATGCCGCAATGGGAGCCGATGAGGAAGAGATCGAAAACACAATGAGATGATGTATATTCAATGAAACAACAACAAAATCACAAGAATGAGAAGCAACTGAGGAACATGCTATTAAATAAAAAAATGAATAACATCATGAGGAACAACGTGTTGGGTGTATCGTTGTTGATCGGTTTGTCTCTGATCGGTGGGCCTGACTTTTTGGCGTTTATATGACCGTTGATATAAGATTAAAATTCTGTTTTTTTTCCTGACTTGTGGATGCTTGAAATACAGGTAATAAATATATAAGAATACTGAATATCTCTTTAATTGGTTGGGTGTAAAGTTTATGAGTGTTGATATAGATTGCGAGCTGAACAAACAAGGTTTGAGTCATAAAATCATCGTTTACGGTGCGAGGAAACGATATTGCTAATCTGATCGTTGATCTTTTCACTTGCGAGATACTCAAAATGAGACCGATTACTCATTGTATCGACTTAGATACACGTGCTTTGAATTTTACTGAAAGTCGCAACAACTTAAGCAGTATCTAATGCATTTTTCACGTTCGATCTGATGTAGAAAGTATTCTAAATCAATAACTTAGATCACTCAAATGTATCTCAACTAAATTAGAACATCTCGCGAGCCATCCGATACGAAAAAGATACTTAGTATCTCGAGCAATAATGTTCGATTGAGCAAAACTCTACGATTATTCGATGCTATGCCTACTAATTTCATCTCAGATAACAACAGATACTTCTACTATCAAGAAAAACCACTGTAGATACATTTTTTAAATTAAATGAGATATTTACCTTGAAAGGGATATCCAGCAAAGTATGGGCTCATGTTTAAAGCTGATACTGCCATCGATCCTCACGCACAACACCAGAAAATATTTCTTTCAAGTCCTTTAACTATGCGTAGATACACGTATCTATCACTAGAACTGTTCAATTTTACTCTAAATCACTTTGAAAATAAATGTTTCTCTTCTATCTAAGTTTTTAGGTGATTTTAAAGTGAACATAAAACCAAAATCGCACTCTAAGTTTTGTATCTCAATATCGATTATCGTATCTAACTGGTGATTTTTCCGTTCCAATGGGATCTGTTTGTTTTTGTTTTTTTTACTCGTCTCAGTAGACACCTTACTCGGTTGCTTGTCAGATGATTACTGATTTCGAAACGGTCACCAAGTGTAGTATCTTAAAGTTGGTTTTCCAGTTCTTTCGATTCGTTTTCTATTCCTGTTCGCTTTGTTTTCATCTTGGCCTGTCCAATCGATCAGTTCGACTGAACGATACAACAATCGATGGCGTAATGTGGACGAAAGGGAAAGACGAGGATGCAACTACCTGTTTCGGTGGTAACTAACACCCACTGGAGAGGGAAGAACGATTAGTGAGTTGCTTTTCATCTTTTTCATCTCAGTTTCTTATGATAAACGAAAGAGAAAGCGAGCGAAAGAGCTAGAATGTCGATTTGATCTGCGGCAATAAGAATGGCTGCGTTTTAGCCACGCCTTCTATATCTTTTTAGGTTGTCGTTGGTATCGTAGATGCATTGCGCAACCAGATTGGTAGGTATTATACTACAAAAAGGATTTAGATACTCCTGATTTGTAACAGATACCCTTTTCTTTATTTATTGTATAAAGAAATACGACATTCCTCACCAAACAATAAGATACCACCAAGGTAGGTATAACGATAGATTATGACAATCTGTCGAAGGATATGTATAATTACAACATGAATTATGAAGGAACCATTGAGTATCTGAACCAATTAACGCTTCCAAGACACAATGGTTAGCTTTATTAACATACCAAATGCATTCGATGCACTACCAAGAATGGGATAGAAATGCTTTCTATGTGCATATGTTTCCCTGGAAGGGGTTCTCCATCCGCCACCCATATTTAGATACTTATTGACGGTAATATTTTTCATTTCGTTGGACCTCTGTTTGATTTAGGAATTATCTGCGGTTGCGGTTGCCGCTTCGGTTACTGCATGTTACTTAATCCAATTTATGAAATTCTCAACAACAACAATTCTCAAACCATTAATGTATCTAAATATAGTGGAAGTGTAGGTAATTACAGTTCTTGAAGAGTAAGTGTAAAATTCCACACCTAAAATGGGATTCGATATCGTCGCATCTTTGGTCGACCAAAACGCGTGCGCATCGTTTATCGCACGTGCTTTTCACCGTATCTATCGTTATTCCTCAATTCTATTCTCTTTTGTTGATTTGTGTCTATCGGATTTCAGTTTTCGGCGGAAAATTCGGCTCTAACTGCAGTTGGGTGGGTGAGGTTTTCACTTACGCTGCAGCAGTAATGCAATTTACCCAGAAATTGGTGAACCTACATATCTATGGAATAGGCTTTAACTTTTGTCAAGACGATTAACACGGTTTTCTGTATTGGCTTGTCACCAGAAAATTGAACAAATTAGCGGATGTAGGTTAAGATCGATGTTGATTGTGCGCTGCAGTTGCACCATTTCGAATGGACAATAGTAAATCGAATGAAAGGTTAACTTAGTAGTTTGCCGACGATAAGCAGATTTGATTTGATTACGCGCGGGTGATGTATTGATGTGAAAAGCTTGTCCGAATGAAGGGCGAAAACAATTTGGAGGGATTTGATTAGACTATGCTACTGGGCTATGTGGATCCTTTCTAACAGTGTTAAGTGGATCCATTGGTGGCGGTCTTAATAATAGCGAGCAAGTTTCGGTCTTTGAAACCTAGAGATCGTGTTTGGGTTTGTCGAATTGGAATGGAACGCCATAAAGCTGTTTAACATCTTCGTATGCACTTTAATCTGTTATGGAAAAAATGTGAATGCCCAGAGGGAATGCGAAAAGTACTTCATGATCTTGGATTTTTTTTTGTTGGAGACTTCTGCTATCTGTTGGAGCACTCCGACGCAAATACTGGTCCGTTGTACTCCATGTAGACACCTTACATTAATGAATGTATTTTCCCCGTTTTCCGCAGAAAAATGAGAAGAAGCTTCAGTGATGAAGAGCATAGAGATTCGGCTCACGCCACGTCGGCTTCAAGGGTGCGCCACCTGCGAGTCGCAGGGCAAATACTCTGCCGTGTCATCCTCCTTGCATAATGTAGCACGCAGAGTTGCTTAGCAAAATTCTAATGGCCCGTAATGACTTCCGCAAGTCTTCTGCAGTCAATTCTCCTTAACGACAAGAGGAATCCTACGGATTTCTTGTAGATATCAGGACATAAGCGCTTTGTCCTCCTGCATCCTGGATAATAATTCCAACTACCGTTGTGTGTATTTAACACCCAATTGTCAATGTAGGAATTTACTGTGGACGCAGGTAGACCTAGAGTGGGTTCGGGTCATGAGAAAGTCTACTCCCAGGATCCCAGAGTGGCCTGGAACCCATACATGCCTTTGTGAATTTAGTATACCGACTCTGTTCAAGAAGGTCCTGAGTTCATGCACTAATTTCGAGCTAGTTAAAGGGTTGGACACAGCTTTGAAAGCAGCTTGCTGTGACTGCAGACGCATATGCTTTTTCCCTTTCATCTATACTTCACAACATAGTACATGGCAATTAGGATTGCGTGTATCTCTGATCGAAAGACGAACGAATATTTTCCTAACGAGAGGTGCAGTCGGATGAAGAAGACCCCAGCTCCGGACCCCCGCTAAGACCTGGAGCCATCCGTGAAAATGCGAAGACTATTCTTTCCACGTTTTGTATCCAGCCAGAGCCAGTGTAATTACAGCGCAATAGGACAACGGGTGTCGGTGCGTCAGAAGGCATGTCCATGAGACAGGGGTCGCAGGACATTTCTTGCACAAACACACTGTTATTCCTCTGAGAGTTGTACCAAAAGCCATTTCTCCTAAAACTACACATAGCTTTCAGGGCACACATTGTAATGGATATATCAAGGAGTGGAAGGTTAATCACAGCATCTAGAGCAGCGCCCGGCGAGCTGGGGAAAGCCCCCGTGCAGCTAAAACAAACCGTTCTTTGGAGTTTGGTGAAAGAGGCTACGACGTGCTTGCGTGTTAGCCTGTTCCATTAGACAACCGATGCATATGAGATTATAGGACTTATCATTGCCATGTACTTACTAGTTCCGGCGGACCATTGCCGGCGATAAGCCCCATGTTTGCCAAACGCTCCTTTGCATTGCCAGAAAATGAAAGCGCTTTGGTGGTTTTTGACTCAACATGCTTTGACCAAAGAAGTCTGTTATCTAAGATGACTCCTAGATACTTAGCTTCCTTGGATACCGGAATGGGAGTGACGACATCGGTCTTAAGAGGATTAACCATTTAGCGTCGCCGGTGCTTTGAGACATACAATTGCTTAGCATGAGCCAACAGAAAGGACGGTGACATTATCCATATAGGTCTGGGCATAGATTTCAGAGGCATTGAGAGCATCAAGCAGAGAGTCGGCCAACATGCACCATAACAGCGGAGACAGAACGCCGCCTTGCGGGTAGCTCTTGTTTCCTCCGGATTCGACACATTGGTCGAGACCTGCATCAGCAGTCAATGTCCTATGCACAACCATTGTCTTGTGGATCAAGACCAGTGCTTCATCTACGCCATGTCGCCTAGCAGCGATACACGTGCTGTCGAAATTTGCGGTACCAAAAGCTACCTCTACGTCCGCGAAATTGTCTAGCGCGTACTCTCTCCTTTCAAGCGCGCATTCAATTCTTCCAACTAGGTTTTGAAGCGAAGTCTCGCTGGATTTTCCGCGCTGATAAGCATGTTGCATCTCCGGAAGAGGATGCATTTGAAGGGCAACTTTGCGCACATGCATCTCTATGAGTCTCTTCATGCTTTTCATCAGGAAAGATGTTAGACTAATTGGTCTAAAACTCTTGGCAAGTGAGTAATCCTCTTTTCCTAGTTTGCGAATAAAAACTACTTTCCCCGTGCGACAAGGAATAGGTAAGTACCACCGGATTGCGAAAAACTACAACTGTTTGCTTGTTTATCCAATTTTCTGGGCGCCTCACCATTACTACAACCTTTGTCTCTACATCTACTAGATAATTGCCCACTAACTCACCAGATGGCTTGATTACCGACTGATCACTGGATACTGAGTCACTGATACTGAATGAATACTGAATCACTGAATGAATACGGAATACTGGATGCCCCCAAGGGTATGTGTTGACGCCTATAAAGCCCCCTTCAGAAGTCTCTAGAATGCTCATTGACATTTGTCAAACCTTGACAGTAAAATTCGAACCCAACAGCTGGTTCGTGTGCGCAACAGTCTGTACGCAAGTGCCAGACTTACTTACTTACTTACTTAGGTGGGGCTACAATCCATGGTGAACCTGGGCCTCAACCAACAAGCGTCTCCAGCTGGCACGGTCTTTGGTCAGCTGTTTCCAGCGTCGCACGCCCAGTTGGTTAAGGTCCCCTTCCACCTGCGTGCGCCACCGATGATGCGGCCGTCCTCTGCCGCGCCTTCTTTACGGGGTGGATTCGAAGACTCTTCGGGTCGGAGCTGTATTTTCCATGCGCTCTACATGGCCTAACCACCTTAGACGCTGTATCCGTAGACGTCGTATCAGGCCGATGTCGCTGTACAGCCCGTACAGTTCTTCGTTAAAACTTCCTACCGTTTGAACAAACGGAACCGTAGATAGTGCGCAGAGTTTCCCTCTCGAAACGATCAAGGGCATCTTCATCCGCTTTTGTTAAGGTCCAACCCGTGTGCCGTAAAGGAGGACTGGGATGATGAAGGTCTTATACAGTGCCAGCTTGGTTTTCCGAGAAAGGGCTCTACTTCTCAGTTGCCTCTTGAGCCCAAAGAAAAAACGGTTGGCAAGGGTGATTCTGCGTTTTATCTCAGCGCTGCTGTTGTTGTCGTCGGTCAAAGGTGAGCTAAGGTAGTCGAATTCCTTGACCACTTCAAAGTTATATCCGCCCATGGTGACGTTTTGACCAATACGTCGGTGTTGACCGTCTCTTTTAGATGAAAGCAGATATTTGGTTTTACCCTCATTAACCTTGAGACCCGTCTTAGCCGCTTCTACCTCAACGCCTACAAAGGCCTCATTGACGTCTCGCTATGTCAGTCCAATCACGTCCTTGTCGTCGTCATTCGCAAGCAATTGCTTAGACCAGAAATAGATCATACCTCTTGTGTTGGCCAGTGACTCTTGCACGATGTTTAAAAAGTTGCATGACAGCGCTTCACCTTGCCTAAATCTTCTTTTAAAATCATAGGTCTCGGTTTGCTCATTACCGACCTTAATGGATCAGCGAGAATTCTCCATTGTCATCCTGCACAGTCGGACGAGCTTAGCAGGGATGTTAAAACAAGACATGGTTTCGTATAGTTCATCTTCATTCCAGACTAGCAGGGAAAATTCCTTTTAATGTAGGAAGCAGCTGCCTTTTACATTTTTGCTGCATGACAGGATACTTATGTATATCCCGTCGGCGCCTAGCGACTTAAAGCCATCGAACGATGCCACAGCAAGTTCAATGGCTTCAGTCGTTACCATACGCGACGCAATATATCAGCTACGCCGAGTGGTTTTCATCGTTTCAGTCGCAGTTTCCCTTGAAGGAGTCTGAGTCTGATGCAGCAAACTAAGAGGTTCCTATTTCAGACTCAGTCAAGGTTTTCTGAGTGCATCCAGCTTTGTCGATTCTCCCAGTTTGAGGACCTTAACCAACTTGCTATTCGCACTCAGATATTTGATCTATCCGCAGAAGGTCTTATAAGACCCATGCTTCGATTTACCAACAAGCTTCATATATTCCTTTTGCTTCGACCGATACTTATTCCAGTCATCTTTCGAATTTAGGAAGCTTCTGTCTTCCCTTCGAAGACTTTGGAGCTCGGCGTTCCACCAGAGAACCAAATTTCCTGCAGGAAGGTTGGCTGCCAGGACATGCGAGCTCAAAACAATTGGTGATGGCGCTAGTCAGATTATGAACGTCGTTCTCTACCAATGGCAAGTTTAGGTAGCGCTTAAGTGGATTTCTCAAGCCTCTCTCTAAGCCGTACTCAGTCCGTCTGGGTTGCAAGCAAAAGATTCCACAACTGATCTTGGATGCTCTCTTAGGGCTCAGCATGAAGTTGAGCATCCTGCTGAGCTCAAAGGCTTAGGAACCTCTTCTCTTACATCGGTAAAACCTAATTCAAGGGTAATTGCAATAATTAATAAAAGAAGATACCGATTGTTACATCACAACTCGGCATTGATGTATGTAATGATCTCAACACTCTTCCTCTTTATATACTTAGTTGCTCCCTCCACATCCCTTCCTATCCCTCGGACAATCCAGCACTACCAAGCTGTGATAAACACCTCAGATGATTGCCACATAAAACCTTATTTAATTACAATACACCTCTGCTACAAATATCATCAACTCAGTCGACATTTAAGATGAAACCTCAATCGTGCTGCACCTTCAAAGTAATATTAATTACCTTCACTTACATCAAAGTCTACAATTGAAGTTTATATGAATCATAAAAGACAAAAGGCTAAAACGTTCCGACTTTAAAGCATCTCATTACGTAAACTAATATGGATACTCGTACTCACATGTGCCTGAATGAGTGGTCATAATTATTTTGTGTGCTATTTCGTTTGAGATGCAATTGCCACTTGAGGCCATTAGCCAATCCGGCTACATCATCGGTGAGGCGATGATCGTACTCGTATCTGTGTTGCTTAGAAGGGACTTAAAAGGGGGCTCATAGGATCTTTCTGATTATTCCGAAGTTCGCTTTGGCAGTGAGTTCATTTTCATTTTTCATATGGATACACGTGCATGTATAGGCGACATTCGCAGCTAACTTTGAATAATGATTTGAGGTATCTGACAAAAAAAGTGAGATTTTATGGCCCGGGATTTGAATTTGTGTTCATTCCATTACGACAGTTGCAGGTTTACATGAACGAGCATCTACAACAGGAACGTGCTAGTCGAATAGTCTTTTCATCTCGATCGATTTTGATTGTGACAAGCTAGAACACCCTGTTTACCCTAAGAAGGGCCAAGATGATACAAGTCCTTACTATGTCCAGGCGTAACAAAGACCTCGACCTATCTGCCGACGGGTGCTGGTCCGCTAAAAATAGCGAGTAAGAGCCTCTACACCGACGGGATATATCCTGTTATGCTGCAAACAAAACTTTGAAAATGTTCACTGCTAGCCTAGCACTAGCATACCTATTCCTTGACGCATGGTGAAAGTAGCCTGTATGCCCAAAATAGCATAAGAGGACTTCTGACTTGCCAAGAGTTTTAGACCAATTAGTCTAACATCCTTCCTGCTGAAAAGCATGGAGAGACTAGTAAAGACGCACGTGCGCAAAATTGCCCTTCGAATGCATCCTCTTTCGGAGATACAACATGCATTTCAGCGCGGAAAATCCAGCGAGACTGCGCTTCAAAACCTAGTTGGAAAACTTGAGTGCGCGCCCGAAAGAAAGAGTACGCACTGGGCATTTTCGTCGACATTGACGGGGCAACTTTCGACAGCATGTGTAACGCTGCCAGACGGCATGACACAGATGAGACATTGGGCTTGTGGATCAAAGCAATGCTTGACCGCTGAAGCAGGCCTCGACCAATATGTCAAATCCGACGAAAACAAGGGCTGCCCGGAAGGCGGCGTCCTGTCCCCGCTTATATGGTGCATGGTGGTCGACTCTCTGCTTGATACTCTCAATGCCTCTGGAATCTATGCCCAGGTCTATGCGGATGATGTCGCCATTCTTTCTGTCGGCTCATGCTTAGCGACTGTCCGTCTCAAAACACAGGCGGCGATAAATGTGATCGATGATTGGTGTACTAGGAATGAGCTGTCAGTCAATCCTCTTAAGACCGATGTCGTTCTCTTCAGGAGAAGAAGGAAAAATACTGAGATGGTTCAGCTGGTACTAAAAGGCACTTCCATCTCGATATCCAAAGAGGCTAAGTATCAAAGAGTCAAAAACCACCAAAGCGTTGCCAGCTTTCCGGCAATGCAAGGGAGCTTTTGGCCAAACATGGGGTTCATCGCCGGTAAAGGTCCTTTAGATGCTATGATGAACCTTCAACCCGTTGATATATTTATCAGGGGGTGTGCTCTGAAAGCCATGTCTCGTCTGAAGAGAAATGGCTTTTGGTACAACTCGCACAGGAATAACGACCCCTGTCTCATGGACATACCTTCTGACGCATTATAATCCGTTATCACCCGGCATAGTCAAGTTTCCATGGCGGCAGGACTGTCTCTGGCTGGATACTGAACCTGGAAAGGATAGTTTTCGCATTTTCAGGGATGGCTTCAGATATGGGCGGGGGTCTGGTGCAGGGGTCCTCTTTGAGCACGAAAACATCCGACTGCACTTCTCGTTATGAAAATATGAGTCTGTCCTCCAATCAGAGACTTACGCATTCCTAATGGCCACGCACTATGTTGTGAAGCACAGGTGGAGGGGGAAAATCATATGCGTCTGCAGTGACAGCCAAGCTGCACTCAAAACCGTACGCAACCCCCTCATTAGCTCCAAATTAGTGCTTGAACTCAAGTCCTTGTTGTACAGAGTCGGTCGACTAAATTCACTAAAGCTTGTATGGGTTCCAGGTCACTCTGGCATCCCAGGAAATGAGATTTCTGATGAACTCGCCAGAATGGGCTCAGAGGAGAGTTTCTCAGGACCTGAACCTGCTCTAGGTCTACCTGCGTCCAGGGTAAATTCCTAGAGTAACGATTGGGTGTTTAATACACACAACTTTAGGTGGAGCGATTGTCCAGGTTGCGGGATGACTAAGCGCGTATGCCCTGATGTCTGCAAGAAATCCGCAGTATACCTCCTGTCTTTAAGGAGAATCGACTACAGAAGGCTTGTGGGAGTCATTACGGGCCACTACACTTTGCTAAGCATCTCTGCGTATTTGGCATCAATGAGACGCCTACCTGTCCTGCATTTTGCGAGGAGGATGAACTGCAGAGCATTTCCTCTGTGACTGTCCCGCCTTTGCTCGCGCACGGTGGCTCACCCTTGGGGCCGGCGTGGTGTGTGCTCTACATCACTGAAGCTCCTTCAAATTTTTCTCCGGAAAACGGGGAAAATACATTAATGTAAGGTGTCTGTCTGGTGTACAATGGACAGGTATTTGCGTCTGAGTACATAGTACATAGTACTAAGAGCCTCTACAGCCGAAAACCTTGCAGCTCTGTTAGGAAGGTCCTACTTCCAGCTCTTCGTGGTACCATCCGGGAATTTCCTGACCGTGGAAATTACTAACGGAGGAGGAGGAATGGCGAGTATCGGTTAGGCTATGGTCTAGGAAACCGTAATCGTAAGACCCCAGAATAGTCAGAGACAACGACAAGCCTTAGAGAAGACGGACAGGCTTAATGTTGAAGACCGTTGCAAGAAACGAAAAAAGGACAATAATCTTCGACTCTGTACGTGGAATGTTAGGTCCTTAAACAGACGACATGCAGCCGAATAACTTATGAAAGTTCTAGACCGCTATAAAGCCGACTTAACCGCCGTCCAGGAAGTGCGATAAAATGAAATAGGTAAAAAGCGGATGAAAAACTGGGACATCTACTAAGGCGACTGCTCTAGGAAGAGAGGACAACGATTATTCAGATGCGGATTTGATGATCGAGGTGGACTAAGCAAAAAGTCCTTAGCTTTCGGCATGTGAGAGAAGGCTATACGATCTCCTAGATAGAACGTATGCCCAAGCTATGACATCAAAATTGTACTAGGAGGCTTCAATGCTAAGCTGGGTAAAAAAAACATCTTTGAATAAGTCACCGGCACGACACCACATCCGATAACGGGCACAGGCTGATTGATCTTGCTACGGGACAAAATCTCCTTCAGTACGCGCTTCCCGTACCTAGATATACACAAAGGCACCTGGCGGTCACCAGACCAATCAATCACTAACCAGATTGATCACATCGCGATCGACGTCAGACACTCCTCCACTATTCTTGATATTCGAACTTTCCGGGGAGCTAACATCGACTCGGACCACTATCTTGTAGCAGCCAAGATGCTCCTACGAATATCGCGGACGCAGCGGAATAGGGTAAGAACAATAAGTTATGGCGTCGGAGAGCTACTATCGCCAGAAACCGCTCGTGTCTTTACCGATCGCGTCTTCCTTAAGCTCTCCCATACGACTCAACCCTCCACGCAGTCAATAAAACAACAGTGGAACCTTTCCAAACAAGCCCTGAAAAGCTCTGCATCCGAAGTTTTGGACTTCAAGGCTCCACCACGAGGAAACACTTGGTTCGATGACGAAAAAGGATGCATATGAAGCCTTAGCTGGTAGATGAAGACATTGTCAACTGCCTCACGGCGTACATCCAGGGTTTGTAAGCCGATCAATAGCAGTCGGTCTTCGTAGAGTGGTAATACAGTCTACAGACCATTGGAGACCTGTTAAGGCAAAACGCAGAAATCTACGTTGCACAGATTCGATTCGTGTAGAATGGCTAACGTAGTAAGGAGACCAGGCTTGACTGAAATATTCCAGGATAGGTCCAACGTATGTAATGTAGAGCGATTTTGAGGGTTCGAGAATTCCTTGGATCAACGTTATATGAAACCAAGCCCAGAATCAGCTTTGTGTATGATATGACTGATGTGGGAGAGAAAGTTTAGCTCTCTGTCGCATATTCTACCTAGGTCGTGTATGAAGGAGACATGGGGTACAGGCCCGTTAAGTAGATAGTATGTTCTAGGAGTGGAGGGGAAGCGTTTCCGAGCGAACGTAACGAATTGGCATTTACCGATGCTGAGCTCCAGGAAATTTTTATCGCACCAGTTACCGAAAAAATTAAGGTCGTTTTGGAGTGCGAGCGAGTCTGTAGGAGGTTTATGAATGGGAATCTCTTAAGATATGGTCGACATCGTTTACAGCGAGAACAAATATTAAAGGGCCGAGATGACTGCCTTACGGAACACCAGAAGAGGCAATGGTGGGGTCAGAGATAGAGCTTCTAAAGCAGACTCTATACTGCCGATTCTCAAGGTACGATTTAAGCCATGCGATGATTCGGGGCGAGAAGCCTAAAGCCTCGAGTTTAAAGTAAATTAATTGATGGCTTAACTTGTCGAATGCTTTTCTGCAGTCGGTAGTGATAACATCTACTTCGTTGCCTTGCTCCAGAGTTAGAAGTATTTTGGTGGCAAATTCGGTAAAGTTGGTTGTGATGGACCTACCTTTTAGGAAACCATGCTGCCGGGTGGAAAAAATGGATTTGCAGTGAAAGAACATTAAGTCAAACACGACGGACTCGAAGGGCTTAAGGATAGCGGACAATTTAGCAATCGGTCTGTAGTTAGACATATCCATCTCCGGGCCCTTTTTATGTGTAGGGAAGGTGTAAGCATTTTTTTAAATGGTTCGATGGAAGCTTGACGGAGTGAAAGGCGAAAGAGAATAGAAAGAGGTTTGCAGAGAGAAGCGATACATTTCCTGAGGAGAATGGCTGGGAGACCATTGGGACCCGGAAGGAAGTCGTCTTTAAGTTGGTTTAGCTTGTGGTGAACCAGATAGATAGGATAAGGGGGTGAGACAGAGTCGCCTAATCACTGCGGCCACGAGTGGGCCTATTGTGATGTCCCCCACTTACAGTTCACTCAGAAAACCTGAGTTCGTGATAAAACTTAGTATGCTTTTGAGTGAGCTAGCAGCGATTTCTTCTGCTTCAAGATAATACTTGCCTAGGTGACGATGACGTGTACTGACCAGGCAGTTACAGTGGCATAGTATGTGCTCTGCTGTTTCTTCGTCTTCATTACACATTCGGCAATTGTCAACTTGTATGATGCCCACTGTTTTGAGATGTTTATTAACTGGGCAGTGTCTAGTAAGGAAACCTCTGATTAAACGAATCTGACTCCTCGAAAGCATGAGAAGTTGTTTCATTCTTTTGAGGGATGTAGTTGGGAGGAACAGCTTGGCTTGTCTGCTACCTTTCGTTTGTGACCAGTAGTGATCCGTCATTTCCTTAACCATTTGTTTATGCAGCATTTGGTGGTGCTGATGGGTATGCCGCAGAAAGGCTATGGCATCATAAATGGTGATGCAGAGCCTTTCCTTGCTAGTAGGTCCGCCTTTTCGTTGCCTGTATGGCCGCCGTGTCCAGGTATCCAAATGAGATGAACTCTACTTATGCTGGCCAGGTAGTCCCATACCAGTTTGGAGGTGATTTCATAGCTCTTTAGGGCCAGAAGTGCAGCCTTGCTGTCAGAGAGAATGTAAATGATTTTGTTAAGTATATTTCTGTCCCTCTGAGGCAGAGTTCTATAGCAAATATCTCTGCTTGAAAAACGGAGTTATATCCGCCCATGCCTGCGTAGATGCATGTGTCTGTATTTGCTCCGTATACTCCAGCCCCAACGCCTTCGTTCGTTTTGGAGCCATCTGTGTACCACACGTAGGATCCACGATTGAAGGAGGGTTGGGGAATGTGACCTTTTAGTTTTGGCTGAAGTTGTATCTGGGGAGACAGTTGTCTGTGAGAGATATCTATAGGATTTCATGCCTGTTTATTTCGGTAAGGATATCAGGGTGAAAGAGCCTATGGTTAGAGTCATCCTCCACGATCAGTCTGTGGGTGAAGACCATTGCTTCTTTCTTCAGTTGGAGATGAAGAGGTGGTAGGTCTGTGATGACTTCTAGTGCTGCTGTGGAGGTTGATCTCATGGCCCCGGTGATACAGATGCAAGCTAGTCTTTGCAGTTTATTGAGCTTGGCTTGGACTGTTACTTGTTTTGTTTTATGCCACCAGACAAGCGCAGCATATGTAAGACTTGGTCTGGTGATTGCTGTATATAGCCAGCGCGACATTTTGGGGTTCGTGCCCCAGTTTTTACCAGTGAGACTTTTGCTGGTCCATAAAGAGATCCTGGCTTTCTCAATGGTCTTTGTAATGTGAGAGTTCCAAGCGAGCTTTTCGTCCAGAGTTATCCCTAGATATTTGACTTCTTTTGAGAACTCTATCGCTTCACCAAAGAGGGTAGGTTTGGTAAGTTTGTGGCATATTCCTTCTTTTGGTGAAGGCGACAAATGTGCTTTTCCTAGGATTGACATTTAGTGCAACCTTTATGCACCAGTTTGCAACAAGGTTTAGTGACCGTTGGAGGAGTTCCGAGACAGTGTCTTCGAATTTGCCTCTAATTAGGATCACTATGTCGTCAGCGTAGCCTTGGACATAGAAGCCATTGTTGCTAAGTATGCTGATCAGTTCATTAACCACGATGGACTACAGGAGCAGTGAGAGAACCCCGCCTTGAGGGCATTCTTTCGCGGCGTTTACGCTGATTTTATCATTGCCTAGTGAGGTGTTTATTTTCCTGTTGCTAAGGATGTTTTGGATCCAATTGCATGTGGTATTGTCCACCCCTGTGCTGAGGATGCAACGTTTTATTTGGGTGAATTCGATGTTATCGAGAAAGCATCCTATCGTAATTTCTTTGTCGCTCAGGGATTTGTTGATCCGGGCCGTTAGTTCCTGAAGAGCATGCGTGGTCGATTTCCCAGGCTGGTAGGCATTTTGGTTTTTGTGAAGTGGTTATCTTGTCAGTGCACCGATATGCCTATCCAGGATTTTTTTCCATTGTTTTTAGGAAGAAAGAGGTAAGACTTATCGGTCTGTAGGACTTAGGCAGGTCTGTGGGTCTACGGCCTACTTTAGGAATGAATTTTACGTTTACCTCTGTCCAGCTTGTTGGTATGTGTCCCCATGCATAGCTGGTTCTAAAGAACCCTTCTGAAGAAGGGCTAGGAAGAGGCCATTCTCCCCCGGGGATTTATAGGGGTTAAATGAATTGATGGCCCATTTTATGCTTCCCTCGTGAAAGATCGTTCGTGCTCTCTTCCAATCCTTCCTGTTGGGTCTAGTTGCCCTGATCTGCGGAGGTATGTTAGAGAGATCGGAGGGAATGATGTTGGAGTCTGGGAAGTGCGTACTGGTCAGAATTTTAAGTACTTCGGTACCGTTTTCCGCGTAAGTGCCATCCGTTCTATTCAACCAAGTCTGAGGGCAGTTATTCATGTAGCTGAAAAATAGAGGGTCGGTATTAGGACTACAGTCGTTTAATAATAGGCTAAAGAATGAGGCAAAAAGGTTCGCGACGATTTTGGGTTCGTCGGAGCCAGTGCTGTTCCAATTGAGAGTGGAAGGGATCCCATCAGATTTTTTTTTTTTTTTGAGGTTGATGAATTGGTAGATACGGGACGTGTGCATTCTTTGAAGAAATTAGTTGTAGAGGGAGTCACAGAGGATAGAGAAGCGTTGGAAGGCTTGTTGGTAATTCGCATAATCAGAGGAAGGATTTGACGTTAAAAACTTTGCCCAAAGTTTATTTCTCGTATTGCGGAGAGTACGCAGTTCCTTGTTGTACCAGGGAGGTGTTGAGAAACACTTGTTTCGAGGAACGTACGCAACAGATTGGATTATGCAGTCAAAGGGAGCAGTGTAGAAAATTTCCAATGCAATGGCTCATGAAGTGGCTAAGGTCTATGTCGTTAACTGAATTGATAAGTGAGGCGAAGTCGGCCTTTCTTAAGTTGAAAAGGAAAGAGTGATCATAATTGGAGGTTTGGTTTAGTTTATAGGAGATTTTAAGGGATAGGGAAGTTGTAGGCATCAAAAGAAAAAATGAAGGTCTAGTCAGTGAAGAGAGTTTCCTTGTCAGAGGAAGCATTTATAGGGACAAGGAAACACCCGTAATCTGAATGGTACCAAGAAGAGTAATTCTTCCATTATACAAACGTTTCAAGATAAAGTATTGCGAGCCGTTGTTAACGCGCCGTGGTACATTAAATTCAATTTATAAATGGAAAATGTCAAAAATTAAGCTAAACTCCTCGAATAAAACTATAGAGATCGACTGGAAGGTCATACCAATAATACCAATAATCGAGGAACGAAACCTGATAAGCCACTTGATTTAGAGCGGCGAGCCTAAATTGCACGCACTCTGCGGATTGCAGGAACTCTCACTGGAATTCTACTTGCTATTCTGTATATTGATCCATTCCGACGTCCTTGTAGTCCACTACAAGGTATAGCTACACAATAAGCCGCAGTAGTATGCTTCGGACCCACGGGCCACTATAAGGCTGTAAGTATAGGTTGACCACTTTAGGATTCCAGTCCCTGTCCCTGTTTTGCCAAGTCAAGGCTATCGAAAGATGAGAGGGACGAATCGCCCTTTACCATATTGTAATATGTAATACCCACATAAACGCATGGAATACCATCAACTTTGTTTGAACAAGATTTTTGCTTGCTTTGGTAATGTTACAGCCCATGAAGGGCCAGATTGCAACGGGCTCAAAAATTTCGAGTTCCAGACACTGCTATGTGCCCCATATACGTATGCATTTTTTTTTTTTTTTTTTTTTAGAGACTCGCGCAGGTTCAAGAGTTTTTTTTATATTCTCTTATGATGTGTTGACACACACAACCTGAACGGAGTGCAGTGGTTGGGGTCGTTGATGTTCGTTCACTACTCTCAGGGGTGGTTGTCCTAGACCTAGATAGGACGAGAGCCGACCGCTATAACCGCGTTGGTTATAGTCCGTAGTAATTCGTTCAAGCACTTTTTAGTAATGCATACGCAGAGGATGAATTTCGGTTGACTATATACTGTGAGTGTTATGCCTGCAGCAGTACGTCTGGTCACTTTCCATTCACAACTGCGTTGCATACTTTTGTCCGAATAGGAATTACTTTTTCTTGGCTATGAAGCGAATTTGAACCAAAGACCTTCCGCTCGGCGGTCGATGATGTTAACCACTGCACCACGGCCACCCACCATATGTATGTATGTGCCAGCAATTGGCAAGTAAAAAAGTAAACAAGATGGTGCTGGCATAGGGTAATGCCCCAAAACCTCTGCTCCATGATGTCCTTTATGACGTCATATGTGTATTTATGTACACAGTTTTTCAGGGCACAAAAGCGTCATCCATTTCTGACACCTAATTGCAACTCAATCATCTGTCGGCCTAGTCGCAGGCCAAATACCTCCATCTTCCATGATTAGAACCAATTACCTAAAAACCACCAACTAAAAGGTCCAAATGATTTACAGCCCATCATTGATCTCGCTTAGCGCTTAGGTGTAGCCACAAATGTTCTACAGAATAAATCACTCAAACACTTGATCGCCCTCCTCATCGTCTGTATCTTATTCCTATTCCTATGCGTTTCGTGCTCTCGTAAAACAATCTGATGTTGAAAAATTAATAATCCCAGAAAACGCCAGTTGGTCTGGCAAAAAGATACAACAAAGTGTGCATTGGTCCAACTAGACTGATGGTCTGAGGTAAGAGGCACGCGTAACACATTCCGTTACAAGGATTACATTAAACGATATCAGGTAGGAAGGTAGTCGGCCACATATTCTTCAGCAATGATGGCACAGAATAAAGGAAGAGAACGGTGAGTAGAAAGAGCTGCCGCCGTCAATATCGGGGTTTTGATGGGAATCCGTGTTGCGATGCATTTGACCATCAAAGGCGGTATCGATGTCGGCTTTGCCACACACACCACACCGCATGTGCAAGAATATTCCAGACAGACGGACGGACAGATTGGATGGAATGACTGCAATGTATGATATGGACGGAATGGACGGGTGGAATGGATATTGTGTTAGCAGCGACGCGCCCGCGCAACAAACATTGATTGACCTGACCCTTAGCGCCCGATCCGGTAGACCCTTTCTTTCTGTTTCTGTTTTTTTTTTTTCTTCGGTTCTCTTTCATTTTGATCTTTTCTTCTTCCCAAAAATGTTCGGTATTGTTTCACTGTCTTGAGGTTATTTTGATAGAATTATGGATAAATTGGTTTTAAGCTGCTGCCGCCGCCACATCACTGAGGTCTGAGGTGCGATTGCCGTTCGGTAGAGATGTCAGAAGGTGTTTTTGTAGGAATTTGATTAGGAAAAAAGGTGATAGAGGGGTTGACCATATGAACGCCTTCGACGAGTGAGGGCGATTTTGAAATTTCCTTTTTGCTTTTGTCCCTTGCATTCGAAGTAATCGTTGATGATGATCGACGAATCGTTAAAGATGTGAACAGAACTGGAACTGGTTTTTGTCGAATCCTGGCACAGCACAACTTGGACTCAGAAAAGAACATCTCTTCATTGAAGGTCCTTATTGCTAAGCAAGATGTCCTTCTTCTTGTTCTTAGCGGGCGCTACAGATCGGGGTGAGCTTGGGCCTCAGCCAACATGCGCCTACAACTAGCACGATCTTTTGCCAGCATTTTCCATTGCCGCACACCCAGTTGGCCGAGGTCCCCTTCGACCCCTTCGACTTAGGTGCGGCCGTCCTCTGTTTCTTCGTCCCTCGGGGTTGGATTCAAAGACTTTCTGAACTGGAGTTGTGGTATCCACAGCTGTGGCTATACAGCCCGTAAAGTTCGTGGTTGAGTTTTTTCCTCCACCGGGGGGTCTGCATTTATAGGACCGAAAATCCCACGCAAAATCTTTCTCTCGATCACACGATAGCGCATCGCCCCTAAATCCTTTCTTGACCGCAAAACTATCGATCAGGTCTGCACGATGGAGCAGCGAGCATTACCCAAAGTCATCCTGCATAGTCTAGCGAGTTTAGCAGGGGATGTCAAGGGTAGGCATAGCGTTGTAAAGCTCGTCTCTAATTACGCTGTCGTATGCAGCTTTGAAGTCGACAACTAGATGGTGAGTGTCGACTTGAAATTCATTGGTTTTATTTATTTATTTTATTTATTTATTTATTTATTTACATCAATCAGAGTTCTTCTCTTATAGACTAAATAACAATATTTCATAGTTTTAATAAAATAACAGTAAGGATATATTAACTACTTAAGTTTAATAAATACATTACAATACGTCTTTTAAATATTTCTCTAGTACAATTATCAAAAAAGTCCAAAACATTGCAAGCTAAGTTAGCTTCACGAATACATCGCGTTAATGGCTCATTATTGCCATAGTTTGTACGATGAAAATCGATTTTAAATAGTAAACGATTTCGAGTGTGGGCTGGTTGGACATATAACTTCATCATACTTAAAAGATAAGAGCAATCAACGTGGGAAGCTAATATATCACGAACGAACATGAGTGAAAAATATCTACGACGCTGATGAAGAGGAATAAGATTAAACAAAAGGCATCTTGTTCTATAGGATGGGGTATCAATGTTCCAATTTAGTTTAAAAAATAAGTATCTGGTAAACTTACGTTGAATTTTTTCAATCCTTTCCACTGCATTATTGTAGAAAGGGTTCCAGGATCTGCCGTAGTGTGAAGATTTGGTCGACGGTGGACTTCCCTGGCCTTGATCCGCACTGATAAGGGCCTACCAGCTTATTTACAAACGGCTTTAGGCGTTCACACAAAACGGCAGAGAAGATTTTGTAGGCGATGTTAAGAAGACTTATTCCTCTGTAGTTGGCGCAGTCAGAGGCGTCTCCTTTCTTGTGGATCGGGCAAACGATGCTGAGGCTCTATTCCCCGGGCATGCTTTCCTCTGACCATATCTTGCAGATGAGCTGGTGCATGCTCCTAACCAGGTTATCTTCAGCTGCTTTGAAGATCCCAGCAGACAGTCCATCTACGCCAGCAGCTTTATTCGGCTTGAGTTTCGATATGGCGGTCTTAACTTCGTCGAGGTCAGGGGGACGGAATGGTCAGCGGTCTTCGTCGTTATGAAGTGGATTTTTCTGTCTGACAGCGGTATTTTGATTAACATCGCCGTTATACAGTCTGCAGAAGTTGTTTTTCCATATTCTCAACATCATCTACGATTATACTACTAGGTGTCGGTTCTCATCCCTGCAAGCTTCCGTTCTGGCTTTATAACCTTGGCATCTTTGCTTTATCTGTTGATAAAACTTTCGAACGTCACGCCTGCAGTAACACGTCTCCAAATCCTGAATCGCGCGCTTCTCGTGCTCTTACTTCTTTCTTCTAAGAAGCTTATGCTCCTCCCTTCTTCTTAACTTGTAGAGCTCACGAGCTGCTCTTGTTATTCTATACAGCGAGGCTTTCATGGTGGAGCCTCGGAGCCCAAAACTTCGGATGCAGTGCCTTTGAGGGCTTGTTTGCAATGGTTCCACTGCTGTTCCATTGACAGGTTGGAGAGCTTAAGGGAGACGCCATCGGTAGAAGCACGAGCGGTTTCTGGAGATAGTAGCTTTCCGACGTCATAACTTTGTATTCTTACTCTACTTCGCCGCAAGACGGAAAGATTGAACATCAAGAATAGTGGAGGAGTGTCTGACGTCGATCGCGATGAAATCAATCTGGTCAGTTACTGATTTATCCGGCGATCGCCAGGTGCCTTTATGTATATCGAGATGCGGGAAGCGCGTACTGGCTAGAAGGAGCAAGATCAATCAGCCTGTGCCCGTTTTCGGATGTGGTGTCGTGTAGGCTATGTTTGCCGATGACTCGTTCGAAGAAGTTGTCCTTACCCAGCTTAGCATTCAAGCCTCCTAGTACAATTTCGAGGTCATAGGTGTCGACATTGGGCATATGTATGTTCTGTCTAGGAGATCGTAGAACTCATCTTTGGTGGAGTCATCCTTGTCTTCCGTGGGGGAGTGGACAAAGATCAGGCTGATGTTAAAAAATTTAGCCTTGATACGGGTCGTTATGAGGTGTTCTCTCACATGCCGAAAGCTAAGGACATTTCGCCGCATCCCAACAATCGTTGTCCTCTCTCCCTATAGCAGTCGCCGTAGTAAATGTCGCAGTTTTTCATCCGCTTTATACCCAGTCCATTACATCGCATTTCCTAGATGGCGGTTAGGTCCGCTTTATAGTGGTCTAGGACGTCCGCAAGTTGTTCGGCTGCACGTGGCCTGTTTAGGGACCTAACATTCCACGTACAGAGCCAAAGATCACTGTCCTTTTTCCGTTTTGTGCAAGGGTCGTCAACATTAATCCGGTCCGTTTTATCCGAGGCAGGTGGTTGTTTCGGAGTTTGTGTTTTTTTAGGGTTACGGCTTACTAGGCCGTAGCCCAACCGACCAATCCTGTTCTTTAGCGTAGGACGCTCGTCATTCGCCTTTTTCCGTCTGCAATTTTCATAGGAAATCTCCATATGGCACCACGAGGAGGTGGGGATGGGACTTACTAACAGTGCCGCAAGATATTCGTCTGCGGCGGCTCTTCTCGCTTTTTAGCAGGCCAGCATCCGTCGGACAGATGCTACCCCTACGAAGCATTTGTTAGTCTTTTGCCATCTATCTATCTAAGATAAAAGACTAACAAACCAAAGGGAGAAAAGGTCACACACCTAAAATGTGGCTTAGGAATAAGTTGCTTCGCTCGCTTTCGTTATGGCAATTCTATGACAAGGATAAGCCTCTTTTGGGTCAGTGGAACAGTTTCGTTCCACTTCGTAATAAGCCTGTGCAAAACACCTGTCTCGTCGATGGCACAATGGCTTGTGAACTTTGAAAAAACAATTGAATTGGAAGCACTACAAAATTTGGCCAAACCCTAATAGCACGAGGAATGCCTCCCTAAGGATAGAGTATTCTGAAGTGTCTACAAACCATAAAACATCAACCTACGTCCATCAAATTCATTATGACTTCCAGAATGAACCATATCGGTAACATGTCAAGGATGTTAACACCGTTCCGACCTTCGTGAACTCACAACTTTCGTTCCCAAAAAAGATAATAAAAATTAGAGCAAAAGCAATTAACAAATTTGTGAATGCGGCAGGACTTGATTTAAATTACCAAACATGATTCCCTTCCAGCCATGACCTGCAACCACATTCCACTGCGGCGAGTAATACTCATGCATGTACTTCCTCGACGTCATGCGCACGCACACTCCACACCTTGGACTACATGCCCGTGTATTGAGCGAGAACATATTCTCAACATGCTACCTAATTAGCTCCTATTAGTACCTCCAAAATGCCATGAATTCCTGCGACCGCAGAACCAGCACTAGACCATGGACGCCGCCTGTCCATAAGCACAAAGAGACAATCATGTGACAACGACGACACAACAAAAACAAAACTGACGGTAATGCTGATGTTGATGCATACGATGACGACGAGCGATGAACATCGTAGTCGCAGCAACCGTAGCCGTGCTCCGTTTGAGTTGATTGTGTTGATTGAATGTTGCACCCGAGAAACACCATTTCCACACATCAACTCAAAGTCATTATTCAATTAACCAGCAGGAGTAGCTGCCTCCAACACGGCCAACACGCACACGCCACGCTTCGCCTCTTCGTACTCTCTCTCCCGCGCACGATCATGCATACATATATTCTAAACGCCCACAGCTATTAGCATAATAGATAGGTGCTGTGTGTGGAGCATACATGCGGTAATTGGCATTCTTACCTCCCCTGCCATCAGAGTAGTATGTTATGGGCGGTTCAAGCGCTTTTTTGTATGAAGCGATGACACGACATGTATGACACGACATGTATGAAGTTTATTTAAGCGGTTAGGAAATGTATGGCGGTTCAAGTGCTTTTTGGTATGAAGCGCTGGTATGAAGGGATTTGGTATGAAGCGGTTGAGGTGCTTTATGGTATGAAGGGGTTCTGGCGCTATTTAATTTGTTTATTTAAGTTGTTTTGCGTGGCGGTTTGGCACATAGCATTCAATTTTAAGGGGACCAGATAAACTATATATGTACATATCTATGTATTAGCAATAGATATGTACATACATATTGTTACGCATTAGGGAATCGCGCTGTCATCTGTAGTGATTTACATATATAGATATGTATATTTTGCGGTAATATATGGGGGTTCTGGCGCTATGTAATTTGTTTATTTAAGTTGTTTTGCGTAACACATAGCAGTCAATTTTAAGGGGACCAGATAAACTATATACATATCTATGTATTAGCAATAGATATGTGATGGTATGAAGGGTTTTGGTATGAAGCGGTTCAGCCGCTTTTTGGTATGATGATGTTCTGGCGCTATTTAATTTGTTTATTTAAGTTGTTTTTGCGGAAATATATGGGGATTCTGGCGCTATCTGTGTTGTGTGTGTGTGAATCAACGTGGAAATACTTTCGCATATTAAAAAGTGGATGTGATTGATTCATTCTTGACAGTATATGTTACATATCTATGTATCTATAAATATTTCTTAGCGTTTCAAATACATATGCATACATACATACACACGCACATATATATAAATATTACTGGAATAGTATAAACAAATGACCCATTACATTAAAATGGTTCTGTAAGCAACAATTAATCAGTGCGAACAGCGCTATTTAATTTGTTTATTTAAGTTGTTTTTGCGGAAATATATGGGGATTCTGGCGCTATCTGTGTAGTGGTTTTGTGTGCGTGCAAGGTCGTTATCATGTAGTATGTTATGACCGGAGCAATAGATATGAGGGTTTTGGTTTGAAGTGATTCAGGCGCTTTTTGGTATGAAGGTGTTCTGGCGCTATGTAATTTGTTTATTTAAGTTGTGAATTTGCGTTGCGGTTAGGAAATGTATGGCGGTTCTCGCGCTATTTTAAGTTGGTTTTTGTCACGTGCTGGTTGTGTGCGTGCAAGGTCGTTATCATGTGACGTATTTAGAATAGGAATAGCAATAGATATGTATATATTGTTACGCAGCAAGGCTACGAAGATCTACTAACACATAGCATTCAATTTTAAGGGGAACAGATAAACTATATACATATCTATGTATTAGCAATAGATATATGATGGTATGAAGGGTTTTGGTATGAAGCGATGGTATGAAGGGATTTGGTATGAAGCGGTTGAGGCGCTTTTTGGTATGAAGCGACGATATGAAGTGATGGTATGAGGGGGTTTGGTATGAAGAGATGGTATGAAGGGATTTGATATGAAGCGGTTGAGGTGCTTTTTGGTATGAAGGTGTTCTGGCGCTATGTAATTTGATTATTCAAGTTGTGAATTTGCGTTGGGGTTAGGAAATATATGGGGATTCTGGCGCTATCTGTGTTGTGTGTGTGTGAATCAACGTGGAAATACTTTCGCATATTAAAAAGTGGATGTGATTGATTCATTCTTGACAATATATGTTACATATCTATGTATCTATAAATATTTCTTAGCGTTTCAAATATTACTGGAATAGTATAAACAAATGACCCATTACATTAAATTGTTCTGTAAGCAACAATTAATCAGTGCGAACAGCGCTATTTAATTTGTTTATTTAAGTTGTTTTGCGTTGCGGTTAGGAAATGTATGGGGATTCAGGCGCTATCTCTGTTGTGTTTTTGTCGCGTGCTGGTTTTGTCGGAGGATTTAGTCGCTATCTATGTTGTGGTTTTGTGTGCGTGCAAGGTCTTTATCATGTGACGTATTTAGAATAGTTGGTATGAAGCGGTTCAAGCGCTTTTTGGTATGAAGCGATGGTATGAAGCGATGATATGAAGCGATGGTATGAAGGGGTTCTGGCGCTATTTAAATTGTTTATTTAAGTTGTGAATTTGCATTTGGGTTAGGCGCTTTCAAAAATCGCATTAAGACATTTCACATTTCTAATAATGATGAGAGCATATTGAATGTAGAAGTCCTATATGAAAAAAAAAAAAAAAACATGTATTTGATTACCGAGCTGTTGGAAAACGAATTGGAAGTTTTGCATGCTTTTAAATTTAATATGGAATTATTTACGGTGTTCGTGAAGCATACAAGGGAAAATGACGATATGATCCAGGTTATTAAAAGTATGCAGACCAAGATGTGTACGATCCTAGAAAGAAGCGATTTATCTGAAAAATGAAACGCTACTATCAATGACATCAAGGTTAAACTAGAGGAATTCCAGGAAAGAGATAGCGGATGGGCTTTGTTGTCATTCCTGAGAATCGAAATAAATATTAATAAATACGATCCGCTTCGGGCTTCTACCTATTTTAATCTACCACCGCAGTTATTGATCAAACATGATTGTATAAATGTGAAAAACACCGATGAATACTGTTTCAAATGGTCTGTTATATCGGCTTTGGATAGCAAAGTTAAATATAATCATGAGAGACCATCATCATATGCAATTCGTGATATAACTAGTGACATAATACAAGTTAATGGTGAAATTCTTTGTTTTAGGAATATGCAATTTCCTCTGGCGATCAAAGATATACATATATTCGAGTTGAATAATCCAACAATCAGTGTAAACGTGTTCGGTTATGAAATCAACGATAAGAATGAATGTAATTTAATTGGACCATACTATCATACGACCGAGGAAAAGACAAAACATATTAACTTGCTTTATTGCGAAAGTTCTGATAGCGATCTAACGCATTATGTGTACATCAAACATATGTCGCGTTTAATGAGAAGTCAAATAACTAAGAAAAAAAATCGAATGCATCTTTGTAATGGGTGCTTACAGCGATTCCCTAATGAATCCCGTCTGCTGCAACACAAAAGTGAATGTCGGAAGCTGATTACGATTATGCCGGATGAAGGAAACAAAATACTCAAGTTTGTTAAACACAATCGAAAGCAACGAGTTCCATTTGCTGTGTATGCCGACTTTGAGTCTATTCTATTACCTGTGAGTCATTGCATGCCGAATCCAGAATCTTCGTCAACAACTAATATACAACAACACATACCCTGTGCGTTTTCGTATTTCATTAAGTGCTCATTTGATGATAATGTAAATAGACACAGAACATTTGTTGGGTGAGAAATTACATTTAGTTACATGCTATCAAGAACGAAAAAAAAAAAAAATAGACAATGTCTGCTTTGTATTTTTATAGGAGAAAATTCATCTGATGAATTTGTAAAGATGCTGGTTGAAGACTTAAAATACCTATATAGGGAGTACATGGAGAAACCAAAAGCGATGAATCAATTGACAGATGTTGAGAACTACAACCATCATAATGCTTCAATATGTTGTATATGTAATCGTAGTTTTAGTCAGACCGATATAAGAGTAAAAGATCATTGCCACTTCACGGGTGCATATAGAGGAACTGCACATAGACAGTGTAATTTAGATTTTCAAAAGCCAAATTTTTTCCCAATACTTTTACATAATTTTTCGGGCTACGACTGTCATCTTTTTGTGAAAAGTTTAAGTAATATTGATGGTGAAATAACAATTATTCCATTAAATAAAGAAAATTATATGTATATCACTTTCCAAGCGAGTGCATTTAGACGCAAATAACACATTTGAAATTAGGTTTTTAGATTCATTTCGATTTCTTCAGTCGAGTATAGATTCGTTAGCAAATAATTTATCTGAAGATGATTTCATTATAGGCAAAAGGTATTACAAAAATGATGACTCATTCAAATTAATGACTAGGAAAGGGGTATTTCCTTACGATTATCTCAATTCATGGAATCGTTTAGATGATTGTTCTCTTCCATCAATTTCCCAATTTTATAATAAACTAACGGGTAAAGATTGTTTAGATACAGATTATGAATATGCACTAAAGGTATGGAAGCATTTTAATTGTAATCCATTAAAAGATTACATGCTTGTGTATCTACAGAGCGATGTGCTCTTGTTGGCTGACATATTCGAGAATTTCCGTAAGGTCTGCTTAAAAATATATGAATTAGATCCATGTCATTATTATACATCTCCTGGTTTGTCATGGGATGCAATGTTGAAGATAACGGAAGTTAATCTAGAGCTTTTCACCGACATTGATATGTTTAATTTCATTAAGAAAGGTATCAGAGGTGGTCTATGTCAACGTAGTCATCGATATGCCATCTCTAATAATAAGTACATGAATAAATTCGACGAAACTAAAACAAACGAATTCCTTATGTACTTTGATGCAAATAAATTGTACGGTTGGGCAATGTCTCAACCACTTCCTAATGGAAATTTTCAATGGAATGATCCCGAAATCTATACCAGAGAATATATTTTGAAATTGGAAAAAGACAATAAATTTGGTTATGTATTCGAAGTAGATTTAGCCTATCCCACAGATCTTCACGATATACATAATGATCTTCCGTTTTGCCTCGAAAATATGCTTACGCCGGGAACTAAAATTCCTAAGCTAATTGCCAATTTAAATGCAAAGACCAATTATATAATTCATTTAAGAAATTTACAACAATGTCTGAACAACGGATTAAATATCACTAAAGTTCACAGAGTGTTGTCTTTTACTCAATCGGAATGGTTACAGAAGTATATACATAAATCTGAATACCGAATGCCGGAAAAAGGCGAACAGTAAGTTTGAAAAAGACTTTTTCAAATTAATGAACAACAGTGCTTACGGTAAAACAATGGAGAATGTAGAAAAGCGTCGAGATGTGAAAATTGTAACTCAATGGGATGGTCAAGGAAAGTCATTGTGTGCTAAGAAACTAATTGCACATCCTAATTTTCACACTAGATCTATATTTACACCAGAGATGTGTGCTATTGAAATGACCAAGGGACGAGTTGTGAACGATATACCTATTTATTTAGGTTTCATTGTATTAGAGCTTTCAAAATGGCTTATGTACGACTTTCATTATGAGTATATGAGGAAAAAATTTGGAAAATCGATTCGATTAAACTATATGGATACGGATTCATTTATTTATTCAGTAATGACAGATGATTCCTATTCTGATATATATCAAGACGTCATTGATCCCGAGAAATCAAGGTTTGATACTTCAGAATACCCCATAGACAATGTGCATAATTTTCCGCAAACAAACGGTAAAGTTCTCGGGAAATTTAAAGATGAGAATAACTATAGGAAAATGTTAGAATTCATTGGATTAAGAGCGAAAATGTACTCCTTTATATTAGAGATCAATGATGTGGTGAAAAAGGCAAAAGGAATTAAAATGTCGGTTACTAATAGCATAGATATTAAAGATTATCGAAATTGTTTAATGAATAAAAAATTGTTGTTTAGATCAATGTTTATATTTAGAAGTAAGTTACATAATGTTTATACGCTAACTTATCTTTAAGTTATAACGACACTAAAAGATATATGTATATGTAATGATGGGATAAGTACTTATGCTTGGGGTCATAATGAAATACCAATGAAAGATAATTGATACAAAAAAAAGGAAAACATGATTTATTATTCTCTCTCCTTCTCTTGCGAAGATCTAACACAACAAGGTCACTGAACTTTTCAACAAGGTCATGGTTCTAACTAACTGGTTCTAACGAATTGGTTTTAAACTTTTCAACAAGGTCACTGAACTTTTCATAGGGGTCACTGAACTTCCACCTGTCACCTGGCACACCTGGCACCTGTCACCCGTCACCTGTCACACCTGTCAAATTTGCATTGTCGCGTATCAGATGCTTTGGAATTCGTGTGTAAGACTGACATAAGTAAAAAGTATCAATGTAGTGGCCGGGCTCGACAGCTTACCAGGCCACCATACGTGGCGTATGCAAATTTGACAGGTGTGACAGGTGACGGGTGACAGGTGCCAGGTGTGCCAGGTGACAGGTGGAAGTTCAGTGACCCCTATGAAAAGTTCAGTGACCTTGTTGAAAAGTTTAAAACCAATTCGTTAGAACCAGTTAGTTAGAACCATGACCTTGTTGAAAAGTTCAGTGACCTTGTTGTGTTAGATCTTCGCAAGAGAAGGAGAGAGAATAATAAATCATGTTTTCCTTTTTTTTGTATCAATTATCTTTCATTGGTATTTCATTATGACCCCAAGCATAAGTACTTATCCCATCATTACATATACATATATCTTTTAGTGTCGTTATAACTTAAAGATAAGTTAGCGTATAAACATTATGTAACTTACTTCTAAATATAAACATTGATCTAAACAACAATTTTTTATTCATTAAACAATTTCGATAATCTTTAATATCTATGCTATTAGTAACCGACATTTTAATTCCTTTTGCCTTTTTCACCACATCATTGATCTCTAATATAAAGGAGTACATTTTCGCTCTTAATCCAATGAATTCTAACATTTTCCTATAGTTATTCTCATCTTTAAATTTCCCGAGAACTTTACCGTTTGTTTGCGGAAAATTATGCACATTGTCTATGGGGTATTCTGAAGTATCAAACCTTGATTTCTCGGGATCAATGACGTCTTGATATATATCAGAATAGGAATCATCTGTCATTACTGAATAAATAAATGAATCCGTATCCATATAGTTTAATCGAATCGATTTTCCAAATTTTTTCCTCATATACTCATAATGAAAGTCGTACATAAGCCATTTTGAAAGCTCTAATACAATGAAACCTAAATAAATAGGTATATCGTTCACAACTCGTCCCTTGGTCATTTCAATAGCACACATCTCTGGTGTAAATATAGATCTAGTGTGAAAATTAGGATGTGCAATTAGTTTCTTAGCACACAATGACTTTCCTTGACCATCCCATTGAGTTACAATTTTCACATCTCGACGCTTTTCTACATTCTCCATTGTTTTACCGTAAGCACTGTTGTTCATTAATTTGAAAAAGTCTTTTTCAAACTTACTGTTCGCCTTTTTCCGGCATTCGGTATTCAGATTTATGTATATACTTCTGTAACCATTCCGATTGAGTAAAAGACAACACTCTGTGAACTTTAGTGATATTTAATCCGTTGTTCAGACATTGTTGTAAATTTCTTAAATGAATTATATAATTGGTCTTTGCATTTAAATTGGCAATTAGCTTAGGAATTTTAGTTCCCGGCGTAAGCATATTTTCGAGGCAAAACGGAAGATCATTATGTATATCGTGAAGATCTGTGGGATAGGCTAAATCTACTTCGAATACATAACCAAATTTATTGTCTTTTTCCAATTTCAAAATATATTCTCTGGTATAGATTTCGGGATCATTCCATTGAAAATTTCCATTAGGAAGTGGTTGAGACATTGCCCAACCGTACAATTTATTTGCATCAAAGTACATAAGGAATTCGTTTGTTTTAGTTTCGTCGAATTTATTCATGTACTTATTATTAGAGATGGCATATCGATGACTACGTTGACATAGACCACCTCTGATACCTTTCTTAATGAAATTAAACATATCAATGTCGGTGAAAAGCTCTAGATTAACTTCCGTTATCTTCAACATTGCATCCCATGACAAACCAGGAGATGTATAATAATGACATGGATCTAATTCATATATTTTTAAGCAGACCTTACGGAAATTCTCGAATATGTCAGCCAACAAGAGCACATCGCTCTGTAGATACACAAGCATGTAATCTTTTAATGGATTACAATTAAAATGCTTCCATACCTTTAGTGCATATTCATAATCTGTATCTAAACAATCTTTACCCGTTAGTTTATTATAAAATTGGGAAATTGATGGAAGAGAACAATCATCTAAACGATTCCATGAATTGAGATAATCGTAAGGAAATACCCCTTTCCTAGTCATTAATTTGAATGAGTCATCATTTTTGTAATACCTTTTGCCTATAATGAAATCATCTTCAGATAAATTATTTGCTAACGAATCTATACTCGACTGAAGAAATCGAAATGAATCTAAAAACCTAATTTCAAATGTGTTATTTGCGTCTAAATGCACTCGCTTGGAAAGTGATATACATATAATTTTCTTTATTTAATGGAATAATTGTTATTTCACCATCAATATTACTTAAACTTTTCACAAAAAGATGACAGTCGTAGCCCGAAAAATTATGTAAAAGTATTGGGAAAAAATTTGGCTTTTGAAAATCTAAATTACACTGTCTATGTGCAGTTCCTCTATATGCACCCGTGAAGTGGCAATGATCTTTTACTCTTATATCGGTCTGACTAAAACTACGATTACATATACAACATATTGAAGCATTATGATGGTTGTAGTTCTCAACATCTGTCAATTGATTCATCGCTTTTGGTTTCTCCATGTACTCCCTATATAGGTATTTTAAGTCTTCAACCAGCATCTTTACAAATTCATCAGATGAATTTTCTCCTATAAAAATACAAAGCAGACATTGTCTATTTTTTTTTTTTTTCGTTCTTGATAGCATGTAACTAAATGTAATTTCTCACCCAACAAATGTTCTGTGTCTATTTACATTATCATCAAATGAGCACTTAATGAAATACGAAAACGCACAGGGTATGTGTTGTTGTATATTAGTTGTTGACGAAGATTCTGGATTCGGCATGCAATGACTCACAGGTAATAGAATAGACTCAAAGTCGGCATACACAGCAAATGGAACTCGTTGCTTTCGATTGTGTTTAACAAACTTGAGTATTTTGTTTCCTTCATCCGGCATAATCGTAATCAGCTTCCGACATTCACTTTTGTGTTGCAGCAGACGGGATTCATTAGGGAATCGCTGTAAGCACCCATTACAAAGATGCATTCGATTTTTTTTCTTAGTTATTTGACTTCTCATTAAACGCGACATATGTTTGATGTACACATAATGCGTTAGATCGCTATCAGAACTTTCGCAATAAAGCAAGTTAATATGTTTTGTCTTTTCCTCGGTCGTATGATAGTATGGTCCAATTAAATTACATTCATTCTTATCGTTGATTTCATAACCGAACACGTTTACACTGATTGTTGGATTATTCAACTCGAATATATGTATATCTTTGATCGCCAGAGGAAATTGCATATTCCTAAAACAAAGAATTTCACCATTAACTTGTATTATGTCACTAGTTATATCACGAATTGCATATGATGATGGTCTCTCATGATTATATTTAACTTTGCTATCCAAAGCCGATATAACAGACCATTTGAAACAGTATTCATCGGTGTTTTTCACATTTATACAATCATGTTTGATCAATAACTGCGGTGGTAGATTAAAATAGGTAGAAGCCCGAAGCGGATCGTATTTATTAATATTTATTTCGATTCTCAGGAATGACAACAAAGCCCATCCGCTATCTCTTTCCTGGAATTCCTCTAGTTTAACCTTGATGTCATTGATAGTAGCGTTTCATTTTTCAGATAAATCGCTTCTTTCTAGGATCGTACACATCTTGGTCTGCATACTTTTAATAACCTGGATCATATCGTCATTTTCCCTTGTATGCTTCACGAACACCGTAAATAATTCCATATTAAATTTAAAAGCATGCAAAACTTCCAATTCGTTTTCCAACAGCTCGGTAATCAAATACATGTTTTTTTTTTTTTTTTTCATATAGGACTTCTACATTCAATATGCTCTCATCATTATTAGAAATGTGAAATGTCTTAATGCGATTTTTGAAAGCGCCTAACCCAAATGCAAATTCACAACTTAAATAAACAATTTAAATAGCGCCAGAACCCCTTCATACCATCGCTTCATATCATCGCTTCATACCATCGCTTCATACCAAAAAGCGCTTGAACCGCTTCATACCAACTATTCTAAATACGTCACATGATAACGACCTTGCACGCACACAAAACCACAACATAGATAGCGACTAAATCCTCCGACAAAACCAGCACGCGACAAAAACACAACAGAGATAGCGCCTGAATCCCCATACATTTCCTAACCGCAACGCAAAACAACTTAAATAAACAAATTAAATAGCGCTGTTCGCACTGATTAATTGTTGCTTACAGAACAATTTAATGTAATGGGTCATTTGTTTATACTATTCCAGTAATATTTGAAACGCTAAGAAATATTTATAGATACATAGATATGTAACATATATTGTCAAGAATGAATCAATCACATCCACTTTTTAATATGCGAAAGTATTTCCACGTTGATTCACACACACACAACACAGATAGCGCCAGAATCCCCATATATTTCCTAACCCCAACGCAAATTCACAACTTGAATAATCAAATTACATAGCGCCAGAACACCTTCATACCAAAAAGCACCTCAACCGCTTCATATCAAATCCCTTCATACCATCTCTTCATACCAAAACCCTTCATACCATCATATATCTATTGCTAATACATAGATATGTATATAGTTTATCTGTTCCCCTTAAAATTGAATGCTATGTGTTAGTAGATCTTCGTAGCCTTGCTGCGTAACAATATATACATATCTATTGCTATTCCTATTCTAAATACGTCACATGATAACGACCTTGCACGCACACAACCAGCACGTGACAAAAACCAACTTAAAATAGCGCGAGAACCGCCATACATTTCCTAACCGCAACGCAAATTCACAACTTAAATAAACAAATTACATAGCGCCAGAACACCTTCATACCAAAAAGCGCCTGAATCACTTCAAACCAAAACCCTCATATCTATTGCTCCGGTCATAACATACTACATGATAACGACCTTGCACGCACACAAAACCACTACACAGATAGCGCCAGAATCCCCATATATTTCCGCAAAAACAACTTAAATAAACAAATTAAATAGCGCTGTTCGCACTGATTAATTGTTGCTTACAGAACCATTTTAATGTAATGGGTCATTTGTTTATACTATTCCAGTAATATTTATATATATGTGCGTGTGTATGTATGTATGCATATGTATTTGAAACGCTAAGAAATATTTATAGATACATAGATATGTAACATATACTGTCAAGAATGAATCAATCACATCCACTTTTTAATATGCGAAAGTATTTCCACGTTGATTCACACACACACAACACAGATAGCGCCAGAATCCCCATATATTTCCGCAAAAACAACTTAAATAAACAAATTAAATAGCGCCAGAACATCATCATACCAAAAAGCGGCTGAACCGCTTCATACCAAAACCCTTCATACCATCACATATCTATTGCTAATACATAGATATGTATATAGTTTATCTGGTCCCCTTAAAATTGACTGCTATGTGTTACGCAAAACAACTTAAATAAACAAATTACATAGCGCCAGAACCCCCATATATTACCGCAAAATATACATATCTATATATGTAAATCACTACAGATGACAGCGCGATTCCCTAATGCGTAACAATATGTATGTACATATCTATTGCTAATACATAGATATGTACATATATAGTTTATCTGGTCCCCTTAAAATTGAATGCTATGTGCCAAACCGCCACGCAAAACAACTTAAATAAACAAATTAAATAGCGCCAGAACCCCTTCATACCATAAAGCACCTCAACCGCTTCATACCAAATCCCTTCATACCAGCGCTTCATACCAAAAAGCACTTGAACCGCCATACATTTCCTAACCGCAACGCAAATTCCCAACTTAAATAAACTTCATACATGTCGTGTCATACATGTCGTGTCATCGCTTCATACAAAAAAGCGCTTGAACCGCCCATAACATACTACTCATCAGCCCAACAATCGCCATCCGTACCGCCTCGCATACCTACTCGTATTCCCCCGAGAGACTGAATAGCGGCTACATTATGCTCATAGCCTGCGGAGAGATACATAGTGCTTGATAGTTCACATGGATGACAGATGAGATGTATGGGCTCGGTAGCCCCGATCTTGCGGTTGACCAGGTCCAACAACAATCAATTGCCCTGTGGGTGTTTAGTTATTTTCCTCCATTTTTTTGCAATGAAACAACGGCAACAGGTAATCATTCAAAAATTTTGACAACTTTCCAGCTACTGTGTATCTATAAGATAGATTTTGGGAAAGAGAATTTTCGACCTCATCATGAGATTTTCATCTCTGGGTGGCATTAACCACTCGATCAGTTATCGTTGTTCCACTCATTTCAATTGTATCTATGTATCTTTGTATCTATGTATCTATGCATCTATGTATCTTTGTATGCATCTATGTATATCTACGAATCGATTTTTTTCTCTTTTGTTTTCAATCATTTTCGGTGAAGTGCCACTGGAGAGTGCAAAGATCTAATAACGCCGACAAGGTGTCACTCCGATATCCAATAACGCATAGATACATATTATCGAATTTAGATAAATTGTATTTTTATGTTATTGAATTGAGGAAATTCTTGAGATTGTTTGTCTTTCGACTGGCATTATGGATGACTCGATTTAGCAAACACTTTCGCGGAACGAGCAATGTATTGTGTCGCCGAACCACACCATTGACGGTCACCTTTGATGTGGAGCGTGAGTATGAGCTTTTCGTTACAGTTGCCCCGATACAATGTAACCAATTAAGAGGCCGTTTTCAAGGCGAATTTTTCGAGTATTTCCATAACCTTTGTGTTCTTTCTTTTTTTTTTTTTGTCATTCGGACATCGTGGTGTGTGGTCCCCGCGTTGGAACTTGTGTTCTTCGACAATGAATACGCGGATTCATTCTATTTACTAAATTGACCTAGTTTCAGTGGCTAAGTTGCCACCAGGTGGGACTGAAGCATTTGTTAGTTGCCGTTTGTTATAAGGCAAGGGAGAGGTGTTACTTTCTTAGCTGTGTGGGATTACTATGAATTTCAATAATCTCAAAGGATTCAATCAATCAAACTGATAAACGTCGTCTACACCATCCACTTGACTATCCTTTCGTTTGCTTGCCACTTTGACAGATTACTCTCTAAAGACCAAGAGTTATCCTTGTCCTTGTATACCTTTACAGGCGATCCGGATGAACAGTAGCCCCAGGGTGCAATGTTGACCTCCACAATGTAACACACTAGCTACTATTTGGCCATTCAGAAGTCATAAACTCACAGTAGCGTCCTTTTCTCATCTTCTCAGAATCCCACTTCCTTCGACGATGATCTTTTACATGTTCTGGAGTTCTGGTGTCGATTTCCATCGAACTCAGTCAGATCGTGTTGCGATTTTTATGACACATGACACATCACATTCGACGGGTTTATGACTGTCGTATGATCACATCAGTATTGTCCTTTTCTTGATTTTTTGTTCTTCATCCATTGAAAGGACACCGGCGGCGGGGGATGAAATTGTAAATCTTCTTCGACGATATTAATGCACACTAATTCCAAACTATTGATGGCAACAAAGATGAATAGATGGTACGAAAGTGTCCTGAAGTGTGAGAGATGATAGAGTTAACAGCTCGTAAACTGGTTCTTTCATTGGCTTGTTGCGCTATAAAGTTGCAACACCAAACAAGTCCCATTAGTTAAGGACATTCTTTGGAGTCTTTTAATGGTTTTGTTGGATCTTCTAATCGCACGAGCGGAGTGTGGTTTATTTGTTGTGTGTGGAGTTGGATGGAAGATTTTAGAATGCCGGCAGCAGGTCAGTTTGAAGACTGAATTATGAGTGCTAATGAAGGGATAGAAGCCTTTTTATATTCAGTAGTTTTATGACAGGGTTGTAAATTATTTAGAGCAATTCGACGTGTCATTTATGGGGGATAGGACATCTTGCTTAGTGGTATGGGCCGGAGCAATGCAGAGAGGTTTTTTCTAAGTCCAAGCTGTGCTGTGTTAGGACTTGGCAAAATTAGTTCTAGTTCTGTTGGATGGCAAAGGACTAACAAAGGCCTCGTAGGGGTAGCATCTATCCACTGCAGACGAACATCTTGCAGCAATGTTAGTAAATCCCATCCCCACCTTCTCGTGGTGCCATATGCAGATTTCCTATGGAAATTGCAGACGGGAAAGGGCGAATGGCGAGCATCCTGTGCCAAAAAAAAACAGAATTAGTCGGTGGGGCTACGGCCTAGTAAGCCGTAACCCTAAAAAAACACAAACTCCGAAACTACCACAACCCTCGGATTAAAGCGGACCGGATTAATGTTGACGAACCTTGCAAAAAACGAAAAAAGGACAATGATGGAACGTTAGGTCCCTAAACAGGTCACGTGCAGCCGAACAACCTGCGGACGCCCTAGACCGGTATGAAGCGAACATAACCGCCAACCAGGAAATGTGATGGAATGGACCGGGTATAGATGAAAAACTGCGACATCTACTACGGCGTCTGCTATAGGGAGAGAGGACAACGATGTTCGGATGCAGATTTGTTGTTCGGGGAGGCCTAAGGCAAAAAGTCCTAACCTTTCGGCATGTGAGCGAACGCCTCATAACGATCCATATCAAGGCTTAATTTCTTAACATCAGCCTGATCTGCGGGCACTCCCCTACGGGAGACAAGGATGACTCAACCAAGGATGAGCTCTACGATCTCCTAGACAAAACGTGTGCCCAATGTCCCAGCTATGAAATAAAAATTGTACTAGGAGACTTCAATGCTAAGCTGGGTAAGAATGAGTCTTTGAATAAGTCATCGGCACGACATCACATTCGATAAGGGCACAGGCTGATTGATCATGCTACCGGATGAAATCTTCTTCAATACGCGCTTCCCGCACCCCAAACTTCACAAAGGCACCTGGCGGTCGCCAGACCAATCAAATACTAACCAGATTGACCACATCGCGATCGACGTCAGACAGTCCTCCACTATTCTTGATATTCAAACTTTCCGGGGAGCTACATCGACTCGGACCACTATCTTGTAGAAGCCAAGATGCTCCTACGAATATCACGGACGCAGCGGAATAGGGTAAGAACAATAAGTTATGGCGTCGGAAAGCTACTCTCGCCAGAAACCGCTCGTGTCTTTACCGATCGCGTCTTCCTTAAGCTCTCCCATACAACTCAACCCTTCAGGCAGTCGATAAAACAACAGTGGAACCTTTCCAAACAAGCCCTGAAAAGCTCGGCATCCGAAGTTTTGGACTTCATGACTCCACCACGAAGAAACACTTGGTTCGATGACGAAGCAGAATGCATATCATGCCTCCCTGCATAAGAGAACAAGAGCAGCTCGTAAGCTCTACGAGTTAAAAAGAAGGAAGGAGCATAAGCTTCTAAGAAGAAGGAGCACGAGGAGAGTGCGATTGAGGATTTGGAGAAGCGTTACTGCAGGCGTGACGTTCGAAAGTTTTATCAACAGATAAAGCGAACATGCCATGGTTATAAAGCCCGAACGGAGGCCTGTAAGGATGAGGATGGACACCAAGTAGTAGAATTGCTGTCGATGCTGAGAATATGAAAAAACCCCTTCTGTAGACTGTATAACGGCGATGTTAGTCAGTATGCCGCTGTCAGGCAGTATGACCCATTTCTTAACGACGAAGACCGCAGAGAATTCCATCCCCCTGACCTCGACGAAGTTAAGATTGCCGTATCGAAACTCAAGTCGAATAAAGCTGCTGGCGCAGACGGACGGTCTGCTTAGCTCTTCAAGGCAGCTGGAGATGACCAGGTTAGGAGCATGCACCAGCTCATATGTAAGATATGGTCAGAGGCAAGCATGGAGACGCAGACTGTTTGTCGACTTCAAAGCCGTATACGACAGCGTAATTAGAGACGAGCTATACAATACCATGTCTACCTTTGACATCTGTGCTGAGCTCGTCAGTCTATGAAGGATGACTTTGGAAAATGCTTGCTGCTCCATCCGAATCGGTCTAGACCTGACCGATAGCTTTGATGCCAAGAAAGAATTTAAGCAGGGAAATGCAAAAATCACTGGCCCATACAAGAGGCACAATCTATTCCAAATCCTCACAACTCCTTGCATACGCCGACGACGTTGATATAATAGGTAGATCACAGCGAGATGGCAATGAGGCGTTTGCGAGTATTGAGGTGGAGGCGGCAAAAATTGGTTTGGCAGTTAATTAGGACAAGACTAAATATCTTCTTCTTCTTTGGTGTCGTTACAGCCCATGAAGGACCAGAGCCAAGCTTCTCTCAATCATCCATGTTGTGTGTGACTTATTTTTCACACAGGTGAAAGGGACCTACAGTTTTATGCCGATTCCGAACGGCGTGAGTCGAGAAGCTTTTTCATGGCAAGTTTACTATGGGGGGTTTTGCCAGTACCCCGCCGAGGAGGAACGTCGCGAAATAACCATTCGATGGCGTTGGTGTTATCAGGATCCGAACTCGCTCATCGTGCGCCAGAGTCCAAAACACTAACCACTGCGCCACGGCGCCCTCAAATATCCGCTGTCATCGAAAAAGAACATTTACCACCGACGTCTTGGACAGAACGTGCATATTTGTCTCCGTAGTGACCGGGGACAACGACACCGGTTTCGAAATCAGGCGCAGAATTATTCTTGCCAACTGCTGCTTCTTTGGGCTCAAGAGGCAATCGAGAAGTAGAGCCCTCTTTCGTATGACCAAGTTGACCTTATATAAGACCTTAATCATCCCGGTCCTTTTATACGGCGCAGAAGCATGGACTTGAAAGCCTACATTACAAAATCTGGCAAAATGGGTTCAAAATGTGCATCTCCTCAATAAGTGGCCAGTTGACCAATATCATTTTTCCAGCTGAGCACCATCAACTTTAAAACTTAGGGCAAGTCTTTCTTACACGCGCACTCAAGGCTCTAGTGCCTTATAGGGCTAAGGCCTTATAACGCCAGCGAGCAGAAGGTAAGAGGTCTTAAATATGTATCTGCATGGGAGGAAGACCGAATGGGGTAGCGCGTTCCACATTCGTGTGGTTCGGTTGAAGAAAGAATCTCCATATTTGACAGTTCGCCCGAAAACGGACTTCAAAGTGAAGTCGTGAGCATACCGGGAGAGACGTGTATCACGGGAGAAGTTTGAAGGGTGTAATGAATTTGTAATGCTGGAATCTCCTATGAGTTTTATCGCGCGATTTGGTATTCTGTCCTGTAAGTGCAGTGAGGTCTTAAATGCGCCAGATCAGACATGAGCGTTGAACTCCAACTTAGCACGAATGAACATAGCCAGATCGATGGTGCGAAACATTCCTTGCATTTGTATAGGAAACCTAGGCATTTCGCGGCACTCTTCGCGACACTAAATAAGTGATCGTTCCAACAAGGATCTTCACTGATGCACATACCCAGGATAGGAAGCTTGTTGGTTTCAGATATACATTCATGGATAAAGGCATTTGGTCACTGTTTCGTCAGCGAAGGAGTGGTCATTATAAAAATGAGAAAGAGTATCGGAGACAAATCGGAGCTCTGGGGAACACCAGCATTTACAAACTGAGTGTCAGACTTGAATCCGGCAAAGACAACTTGAATTGAACGATTCGAAAAGTAGCTTCTAATCCATATAAGAAGGGAGTCATTGATCCTGAATGCTCGCATTTACGACAAAAGAGCTTCATGACAAACTCTGTCAAATGCTTTCGAAATATCAAGTGCAACTATGCTCTCACCCACCTGGTGGAGCGAGCGATTCCACTTCTCGGTGAGTAATACCATCAAATCACCAGTGGATCTGTTGCTGCGGAAACCATACTTCCCGTCATTGAGGAGTTTCAGTGACTCGAGATATTTCAACAGCTGACCACTTATTAGCGTTTCCATGACTTTGGAAAGAATGGATGTTAGTGCAATGGGAATGTGCCTTTTTTTGGGAACAGACTGGACAAATCCTATTTTCCACCTACTCGCATAGAGCCCAGAAGATTGGGAAGGGTGAAAAAGCTTACGCAGTGGTTTTGCCAGCGTAGAAGAACAACTCTTCAGATTCATGTGTGTAACTAGCATTTGATGTCAAAGTTACCTGCCAGCGTCCTAGGGCTTCAACGTGAATGTCCGACAACGAATGTGGGAGGACCCATTCGGCCAAGTAGACGGTATACAAATCTGTGCAGTAAAAGAGACAAAAAAACTGCTCGTGAGCTTCATGACGTAAAAGGAGCAAAAAAGTCTGTGCTTCTTAGAAGGACCAGCAATCCCTTTACGAACCCCAATACGACAACACTCTTGATTTAGTCATACATTTTTATGGAAAGACATTATCTTCTTCCTGATGGTTCACCAAACTATATCCATCCAACGCAGTCGACTTATGGGAACCTTGCACCAATCCTACAAAGGACAATACTGTGACAATTGAAATAGAAAAGTCCCTTAGCACACCATCATACATTACTTACACACAGTCCGTGGCGAACCTGTGCCTCAACCAACCAGCGTCTCCAGCTGGCACGGTCTTTGGCCAGCTGTTTCCAGCGCCGTACGCCCAGTTGTCTAACGTCCCTTTCTACCTGCGTGCGCCACCGTAGGGCCTTCTTTCCCCGGTGGATTCGAAGATTCTTCGGGTCGGAGCTGTATTTTCCATGCGCTCTACATGGCCTAGCCACCTTAGACGCTGTATCCGTAGACCTCGTACCAGGCCGATGTCGCTGTCTAAACAGACGGGACCGTAAATAGAGCCCAGCATTTTCCTCTCAAAACGACCAAGGGCATCTTCATCCGCTTTTCTTAAGGTCCAAGCCTCTGCGCCGAAAAGGAGGACTGGGGTGATCAAGGTCTTATGTAGTTTCACCTTTGTTTTCCGAGAAAGGGCTCTACTTCTCATTTGCCTCTTGAGCCCAAAGGAACAGCGGTTGGCAAGAGTGATTCAGGGTTTTATCTCAGCGCTGGGGATGTTGTCGCCGGTCATCAGTGACCCAAGGTAGACGAATTTCTTGACCACTCGAAAGCTATATCTGCCCACGGTGACGTTCTGGCCAATACGTCGGTGTTGCCTGTCTCTTTTAGATGGAAGCAGATATTTGGTTTTACCTCATTAACTTTGAGAACCGTCTTAGCCGCTTCTACCTCAATGCCTACAAAGGCTTCCTTGACGTCTCGCTGTGTCCGTCCAATCACGTCATTGTCGTCGGTGTACGCAAGCAATTGCGTAGACTTGAAATGAATCGTACCTCTTGTGCTGACCAGTGACTCTTGAACGATCTTTTCAAGCACAAGGTTGAAAAAGTTGCATAACAGCGCGTCACCTTATCTAAATCCTTTTTTAGCATCAAAGGTCTCAGTTTGCTGATTACCGACCTTAATGGAGCAGCGAGAATTCTCCATTTTCATCCTGCACAGTCGGACGAGTTTGGCGGGGATGTTGAAACTAGACAAGGTGACTGTCGATTTGGTATTCCTGCGTCTTCTCCAAGATCTGTTGTAGCCTAAATATTTGATCTTTTGCGGATTTACCTGGCCTGACCCACAAAGGGGTTCAGGCGTTCACACAGTGCGGCAGAGCAGATCTTGTATGCGATGTTAAGGAGACTTATTACCCTATAGTTGGCACAGTTTTAGAGGTCTCCTTTCTTATGGACCGGCCAAACGATGCTGAGATTCCATTCGTCGGGCATGCTTTCCTGTGACCATACCTTGCAAATGAGATGGTGCATGCACCTTACCAGCTCATCTCCAGCCGCCTTAAGAAGCTCAGCAGACAGGCCGTCTGCGCCCGCGGCTTTATTAGACTTAAGTCTTGATATCGCTATTTCGACTTCGCCTAGGTCGGGTGGACGTGATTCTCTTACATCGCCCTCCATTATGAGTGGATCGTTCTGCCTGACCACGTTATCTTGTCTGTCATCGCCTTTATACAGTCTGCAGAAGTGGTCCTGCCAAATCCTCAGCATCGACTGTGATTTCACTACCAGTTCTCTATTTTCATCCTTGCAGGCCTCCGCTCTGGCTTTGTAGCCATGGCATGTCCCTCTTCACTTCAGCTCATACATTTCGCGAGCAGCTCTCGTCCGTCGTTGCAGAGTGGCTTTATATGCCTTCTATTTTGCTGCATGGGCTTGTTCGCATTGTTCAGCGAACCAGGGGTTTCTAGGGGGTGGCAGTTTGAAACCCAGCACTTCTGAGGCAGTGTCTCTGACAGCGCTTCGGCAATCTGCCCATTCTTGCTCCATTGTTTGCGCTGCTGTAGGCGGATTTTGAGAGAGCTTGGATAAGACACGATCGGTAAAGATCCTGGCAGTCTCTTGCGATTGTAGCTTTCCGACGTCAAACTTACGTTGTCCTACTCTACTCCTAAGCATTCTTGATATCCTCATTCATACCTCGCCTATAACAAGGTAGTGGTCTAAGTAGATGTTAGCTCCTCGGAAGATTCGTACGTCGAGAATACTGGAGGAGTGTCTGGCGTCGATCGCAATGTGATCAATCTGGTTAGTGGTCGATTGATCAGGAGACCGCCAGGTACCCTTGTGGATGTTGACATGGGGGAATAGTGTGCTTGCTACAAGGAGGTTGCGCCCCGTTAGGAAGTCGATTAGCCTAAATCCGTTGTCGGATGTGGTGTTATGGAGGCTATGCTTTCCTATGATCGGTCCAAATATGTCTAGTACGATTTGGTGTCATAACTGGGGCATAGGGCGTATGTTCGGTCCAGGAGATCATAAAAGTCATCCTTAAGTCGATCATTTTTTTCTTCCGTGGGGGTGTGCACGCATATTAATGTGATATTCCCCAGTGTTCGCTTCGCTGCTCTTGTGTGAGCCTAGTAGTCATTGAGACGATCATCCCAGCGATCTTAAACCGATCAGAAAGAGCACAGATCTTCAATTTTGGTTTAGAGAACGCGTTTTGCGAATAATTTTGAAGAGCCATTAGTCTGGGTTACTACGCTCATTAGGCCGGCCATAGACTCGAAAAACGTATAGACTTCCTGTGCCGCCCAATAAATCTTTGGCAACTGAAGTGGCTCCTAACCAATTGGAGTTATGGAACTTGGCGAACATAGCGGAAGACCTCTTTTGAAAATACGATAGATAAGAGGATGCTTAGACCCTGTTTGTCCCTAAGCCTTATGTTATAGCCTTGGTTCCCTCAGAGTCATGCAAGGCAACAATTAGACTGTACGTCACCGCATCACCATCATATCAACTCTCGTTTCACATGACATATTGCTGAGAACGCGAAACTCTCAAATTCCTCCAAATGGCAAATCGTAAACTATTTTTAAGCACACGCATCCATCATCGCCACAAGCGATGGCCGACATGACAGCCCGCCAAGCGGTAGGAATCATTTCGCAACAGCCCAACAGATACTCCACCAATATGTCACTGTAAATTACGGGACAACAAAACGACAGAAGAGACGAATGCAAGAAAAAAAAAATAAGAAAAATCCAAAAGAATCTGACGAAAAGTGAACAAGAACAGATACAGATACATCTTCACACTCGCGGCCGCAATCTATATATTTTGACACGGAATATTGTGGCGATCATGCGCGCCTCTGCTCAGGATCATTAATCTAAATCAGTCTGACAGGATTCAATCATCCGAAGAGTACCTACCTGGTATAGGTACATGTGTATGCAGATACCGACGATTGTATCCAATGCAACCAACTAACCATTTCAGGATTTGTGTGATCAACATGAGTGCGAACAAATTGCCAACGACCGACGACGTCAGTTCGTCTGGCCTGGAATCATTTCCCATGCACACGTGGAGCAGGACGGAAGGGTGATAGGGTGGCAATCCTCTTGCCACAGAGACAACAAAAAGCAAAAACAAAAATCTGCGTAGAAGCCAGAGTCTCGTACCGGATCGTTGTTTTTCCGAAGAACTGCGCGTTGTTTATGACCCCGGTGCGAGCTCGGAAGAGTGCAATTAATACCGGAATGAGTGGACTTATGCCACAATGACATGGCGCGCGTACAACACCATTGCACAAAGGAGACCGCGCCGACAAAACCGAGAGACATCGCAACTCGGACGAAACATGATGAACCTGAGAACTCATCACACTGACTGTTTTACGAGGATCCACTTTAATTGCAAATAAATTGAGTTTTTCGGTGGTTGCGCGCTTACATGGCTAGCTAGATACATATGGCATGTAGATATGTATATCTAACCGGGCAACTGCCGGACCGGCTTGACTTAAGCTTGACTAAGGATACACCGATTTAAGCAAAGGAACCCTGCGTTCGTCGCTTTGTTCATTCGGTTCGCAATGGTGATGACGACACAGACGACGACAACGACAACGACTACGACGATGCGGTGGGAACATTGGGTCAGAGTTCTGTCATGGTCCAGCCGAGATACACTCATTGTGTGTGGTGATGTGCCAGTGTGGCGCAATCACTATTAAATGGGGGAGCTGGTGACGGGATGTGGATGCGCCGTGGCACCTGCCGTGCCGTAAAAAAACAAATTGTCCTCGCATAGAACTTCTAATACATATTCATTAGATTGTTCTTTGTCTTGCGTTTGAGCATCTTGATGGGATGAGATTGTATCTGTCTATGACGGGATGACGGTGTATGTTTAATTAGCGGAAGTATATCCCTCCCGATACATACATATACGCGTATATCCGGCGTACTATCATCGATCACACTCGTCGAATTCGATACTTGACCGAAGCGAGTGTAGAGAATCGATCATCCTATCCTCTCAACGTGAAATTCTCAGGTTCAATAAACACCCCACCAGGGTGCCCGATACATAGTACGTTACGTACATAGTATCGTCACAGTTAAGCATCAGCAGTCTAATATGTCCGGAACCGTTTCGATGATGATTAGTCAGTCCTCTAGTAGGCTTGAGACAAAGACCGCTATCTGTGAACCTGTTGTCGATGGGTCATTTGCTTGTTTTCCAAATTTCCATTTCGGATGGGATTTGCGTCACAAGGTAAATCTGTCCATAAACACTAAACACTAAACACTGAACACACCCCGTGATAAATAGGAGGGTTTCCATGCTGTGCCGGACACCGGAACAGGTAACCATTTCGAGGGCTTGTTGAATGTTGAAACAGAGGCGGACAGGTGGCAACAGGGCTGTGTGTATCTTTTTTCTGATTTTTTGGAAGTGGAAATCAATTCGACGTGGACACGTTAATTGGATTGTTTTTGTCTTAGGGTCATGCTACCACAACAACAAGAAACGAAAAACGTAAGAGACCGGGTTACCAGAGAATGAAGAATGGAATTGGCACAAAAGGCAAAAGCTAGAGGGAAGTAGCACCATTGTAGCCATGGAAATTTCAATTCGAAGCGGATTTTTGATGAAGACACAGCGAGGAAGAGAGTGAGAGAGTGTGGTAGGTACTTTCGACTAATTGTCTTGGGTGGTGGCTGTTTATCTTTCGGATAATTTAGTGACATCCGATGGCGATAAATTTCAGATGTTAAACGCCTACGCTACGATATTTAGTGATGCTCTCTGTTACCGTTGAAGGAATTGAGTGGATTCGATAATTTCTCCACGTAATTACGGGAAGTTTAGGTAATTAGTTGGTTTGAATTTGCAATTAGAAGATACGCCTACAGCCATGTCTTTTTGACAGTTGAAATGTTCATCATGATACCCCATCACCCATCACTATCGTCGCACCGCAATGACTGTCGTTGGCCTTGTTTGGCGTTGATTCTTACGTGAGAAAATATCTTTTTGTTGATCGTCTTTCAGCAATAGGTTAAGGTGATGTCAGTACGAGGAGTAGCGAACCTGTCCACATTCTGAGCAAGAAATTCGCATAGATATTATGTCGTGTCATTGAGAATGGACTTCGCAGGGGTGCTAGCCTCCATTCGATCCCATTAGATTGGATTTGGTAAAATGAAACTAAATGAAAGGAAAACAGTTTGATGGCATCTGCAATTGTTTCTGATCAGCCGGTGAATGGTAGTTCGCAAATTCAATTTGTAAAGGTTGTTTTAGATACAAAAGATACATTTACTCGTACGAACTTAAGGGGGAGTGAGAATGGGAACAGTGTGGTAAACAGCATTCATCGGATTTTATGAATAAAATGCTTGTAGTAACCTCTGGAAAACCATTAATCTCGTCGGTTAATCGAGAGTTTTTAGGTCGCTGCTACGGACAGTAGATCATTTTTACTTTCCGATCTCCTGATCGTGACAAGCACAAGATCCATGTACATATGGCACATACAAACTACATCTTTGTGTATCTTTCACTACAAAAAGAAACAAAATTTTGTTTGTATCTCCAATTACTGAATTAGCAACAGAAAGTGCATAATCTTTTTAGTTGTGGCTTTATGGGCCCACAAAATTGACTAAATTAGCGAAAATTAACTTCAAGCGAAGTTCAGCAAATTGAGAAATACACGTATTTATGGAAATTAGCAATTTGCTTGTATGGGAACTTTAGATATATTCTGAGAGATGATAGATACTTTACCAGAAACCTAACAAAATAAAATATTGAAAGTAGGTAAAGGGTGTTTTTTTACACGTATGGTTTTGAGACTGGCAACCCTGTTTCCACGTATTGTCAAATTGACAGTTGATCGCCTGGACAGCTACCCTGGCATCCGCCAGGTAGTGAGTGTGCAGCGACCCAACCCTTTGTTCGTGGGGAAAGAGGAACCTGGCCCTCCAGGTTGGGGATTGTGCTTAGGGGTAACATCCCTATCACGTTAAAACCTACTTGTTCCGAAACAACAACAAGCTTCGGATATGGACGACCCCTGCAAAGGACTAACGGACTTGAGAGTCTGCACCTGGAATGTTAGGTCCCTTAACAGACCGGGCGCAGGCGATCAGTTGGAGCAAACCCTCAACTGCTATAAAGCAGATATAACCGCACTCCAAGGAGTGCGATGGGATGGACCAGGCAAAAAACGGATGAAAAACTCCGACATCTACTACGGCAACTGCTACAGGGAGAACAAACAGCGCCTATTCGGGTGCGGATTCGTTGTTCGAGGAAGACCCCGACAAAAGCGAACGCCTCATAACAATCCGCATCAAAGTTAAATTTGGAAACATTAGCTTAATATGCGCTCACGCCCCAACGGAAGAAAAGGACGATCGACTCAAAGAAGAATTCTACAATCTCTCAGACAGAACATATGCCCAATGCCCCAGCTACGACACAACAATAGTCCTAGGAGATTTTAATGCAAAACTGGGCAAAGAGGACATATTTGAGTCGATCATAGGAAAGCGTAGCCTCCATAACACCACATCCGACAACGGACTAAGGCTAATCGATTTGCTAGCGGGGCGTAACCTCCTTGTAGCTAGCACGCGATTCCTCCATCTCAACATCCACAAGAGTACCTGGCGGTCTTTTGATGATCGACCACTAACCAGATTGATCACATTGCGATCGACGCCAGACACTCCTCCTGTATTCTCGACGTACGAACCTTCCGAGGGGCCAACATCGACTCGGACCACTACCTTGTTGTAGCCAAGGTATGAATGAGGATATCATGAACGCTTAGGAATCGATTAGGACAACGTAAGTTTGACGTCGGAAAGCTACAATCGCAAGAGACTGCCGATCGTGTCTCCTCCAAGCTCTCTCAAAATCCGCCCACAACAGCACAAATAATAGAACAGGAATGGGCGCATTGCCAGAGCGCCGTCAGAGACGCTGCCTCAGAGATGCTGGGTTTCAAACCGCCACCACCTAGAAATCCCTGGTTCGATGAACAATGCGAACAAGCCCATGCACCAAAACAAGAGGCTTATAAAGCCATGCTGCAACGACGGACGAGAGTTGTTCGCGAAATCTATGAGCAGAGGAGAAGAGAGGAACACACGCTTTTCAGAAGAAAGAAGAGAGAGCACTGAAAACGTGAGATCGAGGAGATGGAGAGATGCTTCCGCAGGAATGACGCGCGTAAGTTTTACAATAAGGTAAAACGAACATGCCATGGCTACAAAGCCAGAGCGGCGGCCTGCAGGGATGAAAATGGAGAACTGGTAGTAGAGTCGCAGTCGATGCTGAGGATTTGGAAAGACCACTTCTGCAGACTGCATAACGGCGATGATAGACAAGATACCGCTGTCAGGCGGAACGAGCCATTCGTTATGGACGACAATGAAACAGAATTCAGTCCACCCGACCTAGACGAAGTCAAAAGAGCGATATCAAGACCTAAGTCTAATAAAGCCGCGGGCGCAGACGGCCTGTCTGCTGAGCTTTTTAAGGCGGCTGGAGATGAGCTGGTAAGGTGCATGCACCATCTCATTTGCAAGGCATAGTCGGAGGAAAGCATGCCCGACGAATGGAATCTCAGCATCGTTTGCCCGGTCCATAAGAAAGCAGACCCCTATAACTGCGCCAACTATAGGGAATAAGTCTCCTTAACATCATATATAAGATCTACTCTCTATTGTGTGAACGCCTGAAACCGATTGTGGATAACCTGATCAGCTCTTATCAGTGTGGTTTCAGGCCAGGTAAATCCACAATAGACCAAATATTTACGCTTCGGCAGATCTTGGAGAAGACGCAGGAATACAAGATCGACACTCACGACCTTTTCGCTGATTTCAAGGCTGCATATGACAGCATGTATAGAGATGAGCTATACAAAGCCATGTCTAGTTTTAACATCCTTGCCAAACTCGTCCGACTGTGCAGGATGACAACGGAGAACTCTCGGTGCTCCAGTAATGAATAAACCGAGACCTTTGATGTTAAAAAAGGATTTAGACAAGGTGACGCGCTGTCATGCAACTTTTTCAACATCGTGCTGAAAAGATCGTGCAAGAGTCACTGGCCAACACAAGAGGTACGATTTACTTCAAGTCTACGCAATTGCGTGCGTACGCCGATAATATTGACGTGATTGGACGGACACAGCGAGACGTCGATGAGGCCTTTGTAAGTATTGAGGTAGAAGCGGCTAAGATGGGTCTGAAGGTTAATGAGGGTAAAACCAAATATCTGCTTTGATCAAAACGTCACTATGGGCGGATATAACTTTGCAGTGGTCAAGGAATTCGTCTACCTTGGCTCACTGATGACCGGCGACAACAAACCCAGCGCTGAGATAAAACACGGAATCACTCTTGCCAACCGCTGTTCCTTTGAGCTTAAGAGGCAATTGAGAAGTAGAGCTCTCTCTCGGAAAACCAAGGTGACACTATATAAGACCTTGATCATCCCAGTCCTCCTTTACGGCACAAAGGTTTGGACCCTAACAAAAGCGGATGAAGATGCCCTTGGTCGTTTCGAGAGGAAAATTCTACGCCGGATATTTGGTCCAGTCTGCGAGGAAGGTGAATGGAGAAGAAGACACAGCCGCGAACTCTACGAGCTGTACCAAGATGTGGATGTAGTCCGGAAGGCAAGGATCCGTCGACTACACTGGCTCGGCCACATCGAGCGCATGGACATCAACGCTCCAGCTAAGAGGGTCTTTGACTCCGAGCCTCCTGGTTCGAGAAGAAGAGGGAGACCGAACCTCCGGTATAAAGACAAAGTAATCGCGGATGTAAGACATCTTGGTCTTGACAACTGGAAGCAGCTGCCCGGAAGGCAGCTATAGCTCAGGCTCAGATCCTCCATGGATCGCTGGCCTGATAATTAAGTAAGTAATCTTTGAGAAGCAATTCAAAAGAACATACCCGGACAGACGGAACTGGTCTTGCGTGGACTTTTACAGAGACGGGTCAAAAACCAGTGGAGTATTCAGCAAACAATTAAACCTGAGCCAAGCTCCAAAACAACCTGATCCTTGCAGCGTTTTTCAGGTGGAACGTAATATCTACTATGGATATTCGAATCCTCACAGACAATCAAGCCGCCTTGAAATCGTTAGAGCCTTGACTGCCGTCTGTCTCTTGACGAAATGGCCGAACAGTTTAACATACATCTCCTATGGGTACCAGGACACAGCGATATCTCAGGGAATAAAACAGCCGACTTGCACGCCAGACAAGGAACGACGCAACAATCAAACATGCCATGCGCAGGTATACCTCCAGCAGCTCAAACTTACAAACCTGAGATGGACCGGAGTTGGACCCCGGGGGCACACCTCCCTCAACATGAGGCAAATCTGGCCTCGGCTTGATAGTCAACGGACCAAGGGACTAATCTCCCTAAAACGAACTGACATTTACAAAATTATTGGTGTAATCACCGGTCACTGTCTCATTGGCAGTCACACACAAAAACTAGGGCAAGTTTCGAACGACTTCTGTAGAAACTGCTTAGACGAAGAGGAGGTCAAATCCATTCATCACCTACTCTGCGTCTGTCCGACACTCTCTTTTCAATCAGGAAGCGCTACCTAGGATCCTACTTCCTTAACGACTTGACTGATTTTTTTCTATAGCTCGCGCAGGTTCAAGAGTTATACTCTTATGATGTTTGTCACATAACTTAGACAGAGTGCAGTGTTTTGGGCCGTAGATGTTAGTCCACTTCTCTCCGAAGGTGGTTGTCCTAGATAGAATTCGACGGGAACCGACCGAATTTTCAAGTTGGTTGCAGTTCTTCAACCATGCCATATACTGTGTGTGAGTATGCCCAATGTCGCAGCTATGACACCAAAATCTTTCTAAGAGATTTCAATGCGAAGCTGGGTAAGGAAGCTATTATTGAACGAGTCATTGGAATGCATAGCCTACACAACACCACGTCAGAAAAAAGGACTAATCTGGTAGTAGCAAGTACACGATTCCCACACCCCAACATCCATGAGGGGACCTGGCGGTCTTTCGATCAATCGACAACCGATCAAATTGATCATATTGCGATCGACGGCAGACACTCCTCCAGCATCTTAGAACCCCGAACCTTTCGAGGAACCAACATCGACTCGGATCGTTACCTTGTTGCAGCCAAGGGAGTTTCTCGGAATCAATGAAGTCGAGTAAGAATACTAAACTCTAACGTCGGAAAGTTGCAATCGCGGGAGACCGCCAAGACCTTCGCAGACCAAGTCTCCCTTAAGGTCTCCCAAGTCCCGATGCAATCTATACAAACCATAGAACAGCAATGGAATCGTTGTCAGAACGCCATCAGAGGGGCCGCCTCAGATGTACTCGGTTTCAAGCCACCACCTTCGAGAGACCTCTGGTTTGATGACAAGTGCAGACAGGACCATGTAGAGAAACAGAATGCATACATGGCTACACTGCATCGACAGACGAAAGCTGCCCGCGAGCTCTATGAACCGAAAAGGAGAGAGGAGCATGCGCTTATAAGAAGAAAAAAGAAGGATCACGAGAAGTACGAGATCGAGGGGATGGAGAGATGCTATTGCAGGAACGATGTTCAAAAGTTCTACCAAAAAGTAAAACGAACACGCCAAGGCTATAAAGCCAGAGCAGAAGCCTGAAGGGATGAGCACGGAGAACTAGTAGTGGAGTCACAGTCGATGCGAAGATTGTGGAAGGACCACTTCTGCAGACTTTATAACGGCGATGATAGTCAAAATGCCACCGTCAGGCAGAGCGAACCATTCACAATTGACGAAGACGAAAGAGAATCCTGTCTACCTGACCTAGACGATGTTAAGATAGCGATATGGAAACTTAAGTCTTATAAAGCTGCTGGACCAGACGGACCGTTTAAGGCAGCTGGCGATGAGCTGGTCAGGAACATGCACCAGCTCATCGGAAGAAAGCAAGTCCGATGAATGGAATCTCAGACTGCGCCAATTATAAAGGGATCAGCCTCCTGAACATTGCGTACAAGATCTCTGCCGTACTGCGTAAGCGCCTGAAACCGTTCGTGGACAATCTGATAAATTCCTACCAGTGTGGTTTCAGGCCAGGAAAATCCACGATAGAGCAAATATTTACACTACGGCAGATCTTGGAGGAGACCCATGAATTCCAGGTCGACACGCACCATCTTTTTGTCGACTTTAAAGACGCGTATGACAGTGTTTATAGAGACGAACAATACAGAGCCATGTCATGTTTTAACATTCCTGCCAAACTCGTCAGACTGTGCAGGATGACTATAGAGAACTCTCGCCGTTCCATTAAGGTCGGAGGTGAACTAACCGACCCCTTTGATGTTAGAAAAGGTTTTAGACTGGGTGACGCACTGTCATGTGATTTCTTTAACATTATTCTTGAAAATATCGTGCGGGACTCTGCGGCCAACACAAGAGGTACGTTCTACTTCAAGTCTACACAATTGCTTGGCTACGTAGATGACACTGACGTTATTGGACGCACAAAGCAAGACGTCAATGAGGCGTTCTCAAGCATGGAAGCAGCATGGGGACAAGACCAAATATATGCTGTCATCAAAGAAAGACGCGCAACACCGACGTCTTGTTCAGAACGTCACCTTCGGCAGCTACATATATTTCTGAAGTAGTCAAGGACTTCGTCTACCTTGGCTCGATAGTGACAAGCAGCAATGACACCAGCGCTGAGATAAAAGGCAGAATAACTCTTGCCAACCGCTGCTTCTTTGGGCACAAGAGGCGATTGAGTAGTAGAGCCCTCTCTCGAAAAATGAAGGTATCCCTATACAAACCTTTAATTATACCGGTCCTTCTCTACGGCACTGAGGCCTTGACGTTATCAAAAGCGGATGAAGAGGCTCTTGGAGTGGGGGAGGAGATTCAACCAAGAACTAAACGGGCTGTACAGCGACATCGGCTTAGTTAGACGTCTTCGGATCCAACGTCTAAAATGGCTAGGCCATGTAGAGCGAATGGACATCACCGCTCCGACCCGAAGAGTCTTCGACTCCAACCCCGAGGGACGACGCAGCAGAGGGACCTCAACCAACTGGGCGTACGGCACTGGAAGCGGCTGGCTCAAGCTATTTCCCTCTGCTATTTTAAAAATGTACCGATCATCTAAGACGTAAGCAATAAAGCCGTGGTAAAACGATATTTTTGAAAACTGATCTACCACAACATCAAATTAATTTGTAAAAAAATTCTTAGTCCATATGAATCCTCCAACCACGGGAGTCAACCTAATCATGTGTAGATCATCCTGTTCACAAAGCAGTATATACAAAACTTGACATAGTAAAGTGTGATATCAAACTTACAATATCAGTTGCTCACATATGACTATGATCCACTGATCATGTAAGGATCTGGATCAGATCAATTTTCCTATTCGCTGTTTGGATGAAAATTTCTAAACTCAAAAACGATCGGTTGTACCTTGCCTACAGTGAAGTAGTCAAAAGCACTAGATAAGACATAAGCCACAACGCTTTCTAATACTAAATATCAATTGGTTTGCCTGGTTGTGCTTATCTTAATCAAATGCACCGCGTGAAATAGAACATTTTCTTAAGACCCTAACAGCCTTCTTATTTAAATCTTTTCTAATACTTATAAAATCTCCTTTATTAGGTCCATCCATACCATTACCAATCCAAGAGGAAATTCTCTAGGATTCTGTCAACGTCCGAGTGTCCTCCAACTCTCAGTACCACGGTGACCTCCTAAGTAGCAGTTAATTCCTAAATGGAGCAGAAACATTCAAATGTCCTCACAATTCCCACACCATCCATACTCCCCAAAGAAAACCCTCGCTGCATTCGAATATTCCCAACGCAACTGCTTGACCTCGACCTAGTGAAACCTGATTCCCCCAATTACCATGTCAATACGCTCACTTCCTCACCAATCTCATTTCGTAGTTCTTTTTCTTTTTAATTAAAATTCACTCGCCGTATCCCTCGGAGGAATGGCTAGCCATTAACATCGCCCCGACTGGTGGTCCTTTTACAATAACTTTTTTGTGTGTCTGCCACCGAACGCTGCATCGAATCCAGGAGCAGCATCTAAAATCAAAAAACAAATCCATAATCCAATTAAATTCTTCACGTCTATTTGAGAGCAGGACTCTTGCTCATTTCCTATTCCCGCGCTATAGGAAGTAACATCATCCGCACGATAAGAGCAAAACAAAATGGAAAGAACGATGGATCAACAGCTTCCGTATCCTTGCACGAGACGAGTTGGTCGAAGGAACTTCACGGTTAATTTTAATTTCCAGGTGTGTGCTGAAAATATTTCAGCACATAGTCACTGCTTGTATCTACATACATAGCGATTTAAGGACCTTTTTGCAGTTTTTCTCTTATCCCCTTGACGTGTATAGTGTTTGAAAGAAAATCCCAGATAGTGTAACGAATCATCAATCAGGATGATCTTCACTTCGATATATGAATCATCCTATCGATGACATCCTTTTGCTTTGTCAATAAATACATACGACCAGGATATAACTGAACGACCTACCTCGCTAAACGCATCCTTTTTGTCATCATCCCCGTGATGTCCTTCTGTGGGTGCCATTTTTATTCCATGACAGCCTTCACGCTTTAATCGATCGTCACAATTAAATTTCAGTCGAAATGTTTCCCCCTACTGTGTGTGATGTGTACGAGAAGCAGGAACCAAGGCAGCTGCCACGGCGTTTCCTTGTCTTACTATTTCGAAAATCCCTGATAACCCCATGAAAGTAACTCAACCAATCGGCGTCATCAATCCGCGCGAGTAGTTCCACTACATCATATCGAAATGCGACGGAGAAATCCGAGTAGGAAAAACAACTGGAGGCGTGGCTACTCATCCCGTATGCTTTTTGATAACCATTTTGATATCGAAAAGATACAACGCGGGGCGGCAGAGCGGCAACCGTTGAATAGTCGTGTAGACTACTCGTATCTAGAACATTGATTGTTGCCATATCGCGTAGAGAAGCGGGATGAAAAGAAAACTGGTTTCCACTCTCTCTCGCTCTCTCTCTCTCTCTTTGTCCGGCCTATGCGCGATGTGCGCCGCCCTGAACCGTACGCCACACAGTGCGCGTAGATAGTTTTTGTATCTGGTGAATTGTTGTGGTGCGCGATGACGACCATGTAGTCAGCGATCGCGGCATGCTGCTGTTGCGCGTTTAATTTATTCTCGCGCATTGTCGTCGTCGTTTTCGTGCGGTTTTTCATCACTTTGTTCGATTCTCGTCGGATTGTTGATTGTTTTTTTTGGTTAAAAGATACATCTTTTAAAACATATTTGCATTGGATATTGGATAGCAATTGAAAATCGTGTAATAGATACCATGTATCTACGGCGCGAGTGAGAAATGAGTATCTATTGTTTTTGCGACGGTACACAGTGACTATGTTTACTTGAAGTAGATACAATAATTCGCTAGATAGACCAACAGAATACAACGATTGCCGTAAATATGGATATGTCCAGCGCAAATTCTCTAAATATGCGACCTCTATTCGCTGGATATCCCTTTCAAGGTACAAAACCAAACCATTCTATGCGACTCCTTAAAACCTGACTTCCATCAAAATTTGTATATTTTTGCTTTAGGACAAGGTCGAGTGAATCAACTTGGCGGCGTGTTCATCAACGGACGCCCGCTACCCAATCACATTCGTCTGAAGATTGTGGAAATGGCCGCTTCCGGAATACGGCCGTGTGTGATTAGCCGTCAACTGCGCGTATCGCATGGATGCGTGTCGAAAATTTTGAATCGCTATCAAGAGACCGGGTCAATTCGGCCCGGTGTAATTGGAGGCTCCAAGCCAAAGGTAACTTCACCGGAAATCGAGAATAGAATCGAGGAACTGAGAAAAGCTAATCCGGGAATATTTAGTTGGGAGATACGAGAGAAACTAATTAAGGTTAGTTTTTGCTGTTGTTGTTTGGTTGTTTGGTTGTTTTGTCGTTATACGACTCAATGGGTGGCGGAGCTCTAGATTAAGATCGAGATCTCGGATGATTCCTTTCAACGAATCCGATGGCTTTTCTTTACACTTGGCAATGGGATAGGGAGAAATTAACGTTGTGTGACTGATGGGAGAAGGTTGCATTGACCACAACTGAAGCATGTGGTGGGAGAACATAAATTTAGTTAAGTGAAGCGGAAACGGCTCTTGAGCGGTAGACGCTACGAACAAGGGCTTAATATATTTGCCGCGTTTAGTTACAGCGCGTAATTTATGAAAGTTGAGTTGAGGTTTGAGGAAAAGTAAATCAACACGTTGATGTTGGATAAATTAGCTTTGCGGTGGAAGTGAGAGGTGCGATCACATGAGCTGGCGTGTCTTGATCTTGATTGGGCTTATCTGAGTCGAGTTGGCTTTTAACAAGAAAAGAAAAATCTGCGAAGATCATTAAGCGATTGTTTGTGATCTTGTTGAAGTTGAGCTTTATTCTGACAATTCCGACTCTAAAATCAGGAGCGGGATGTGGGAAAGGAATTTGATCTCCTTAAAGCTCTTACTCCTAAGCGATCGTAGGTGATCGTTGAATATCCCCAGTTGGATATGATTTAAGCAAAATGTTGTCGAAAGATAATTTCATATACCGCCCGTTAAAAAGTCGATATTTCATGAAAGTGATCTCGAAAGGATTTCAATACTTTCATAGGTGATCTTGTCTTAGTCCTGCGCCTTAATTTGTGTTCCAAAATGTATACCATCGTGTTGTATCAGTAACGTTTTTAATTTTAGTAGAGAATCACTAGAAATCACGATTTTCGCAATAAACGATCCTCTTGAAAAACTGATCCTCTGATCTCACATTCTTTTTAGTATTCGTCCTTTTTCGAAGCTCTCGAAATTTTCCAAATCTTCATCGGACATTCCTTTTGTTAGACTGGAAAAAGAATAAAAGAAAATTCACGTCAATTTGATCGTATATACATATTTGATCTTGAGTTGATCAAGTGATCGAGAAGTGAAAAACTGATCGCCCTGAGAACTTGGCCGAGACATATGACTTCCGATGGCTTGTGTAGGAGCTAAACACCTTCTTTATCTAAACATTGTGTAGAATATTCACACTACGCTATATTTGTCCGAGAATTTCGTTTTCAAAAGGGCTGACAATGATCTTGTCAGTCCCCCAAAGACCTTACCTGAGCTTTAAGTAATTATTTTCAGAAACATTTGGCCAGGAATGGATACCTATGTATATAAAGGATACAGAGACCAATTGTTAAGCCGGAAATTATGGTCAAAAATTCGCTTCCACCGATTGATCAGTTTCAGAAAAAGCAGTGACGACCCCGAAATGACAAATTTTTTAAAGACCTTTTGAAAAAAGACTCTTCCTTAGTCTTCCTTTCTAATTTTTCAGTTTTTTATAAAAGTAATTTCTAGGGCGACCTAGCCGTCGGCATTTCATATTCTTGTTCCTTGTTCCCTTTAAGCTCTCGATATTTATAAATTGTTTTCGTATACTTTCTCCACATCCTTGGCATGGTAATGGATGCTAAAAAATCCGTATTCGAATCCGATCAGTCAGTGTTTAATAAACTAAAGAGTGGACCAAATACAAGTTTCGTTTTAAAAATGCAACAGAATGAGCAAGATCCATTTTTTTCCATGTATTGTGGCTTTGTTACTAAGAACAAGTGGCTACCTCAGCTGGCTTCGCAGTAGCGCATTCTATTACGCCAATTTTCGAAGACTTTGTTGATGGTTTCTGGCTGTAGCTCACAGATTGCTTGGATGATATTGGCCTTAAGTGCTTGAATCGTTTCCGGAATGTTGGCATAACATTGGTCCTTCACAGTTCCCCACAAAAAAAAAGCCCAAAGGGGTCAAATCGCAGTTCCGAGGCGGCGAATTGTCATCGCCAAGACGGCAGATAACACTATTTGGGACTTTTGTCGCGCAAACGATCGATTGTGGCATGGGCTGTGTGGCATGGCGCGCCATCCTGCATGAATCAGAGGTCATCCAAATCCATGTCTTCAACTTTAGCAAAAAAAAGGTTGGTTTACATGGCTCTGTAACGCCCACCACTGACCGACACTTTGTTCCCAGTAGCATTGTTGCATTTTCGAAGAAAAATGGTCCAATGATGCCACCATTCCACAATCCGCACCAAACTGTCACTCTCTGTGGATGCATTGGCTTTTCGACAAAAACGTGCGGGTTTTCCGGGCCCCAGATGCGGCAATTTTGTTTGTTAACGCAGCCGCCGAGACGAAAATGATCCTCCTCAGAAAAGATGATTTTTCGCCCAGCAAAATTGTTGTTGCTGCTGTAAGACCCAAACTGCGAAGCGATAACGAAGCGAGTGGTCACGCGCCTTCAATTGATGAGTCAATTAGACCTTGTCAGCAAATAATCCGAGATCTTTGTGCAGAATCCTCTTCAGGCTAGTGCGTGAAATGTTGAGCTGATGAGATCGATGGCGAGTTGGTGTTCATGAATTGAGTCTCACACTCTCGGCCACAGCAGCCACATTCTCATCTGTGCGTACCGTACAACGACGGGGCCATGAGTGTTGTCCACCGGCTTACCAGTCTCTTGAAGTTTTTGCACAGACTTGCATATAGTAGTCGCGGTGGGTGCTTCATTTCGGCCAGAACTTCTTTTCAAAAAACGCACTGTTTCGACTCACTTTGGAAATAAGTTTTCCAACCTTGGCCTTGAAAACCAAAACTTCGGATGCAGAGTTTTTCAAGGCTTGTTTGCAAAGATTCCACTGCTGTTCTATTGACAGCGTGGAGGGTTGAGCTGTATTGGAGAGCTTAATGGAGACGCGATCGGTAAAAGCTCGAGCGGTAGTAGCTTTCCGACGTCATAAATGTATGTTCTTATGCTCCTCTGCATCGTTCGTGATATCCGTGATGCATCTTGGCTACTACAGGATAGTGGTCCGAGTCGATGTTAGGTCCTCGGAAAGTTCGAACATCAAGAATAGTGGAGGAGTGTCTGACGTCGACCGCGATGTGATCTATCTGGTTAATGATTGATTGATCTGGCGACCGCCAGGTGCCTTTGTGTATATCGAGGTGCGGGAAGCGCGTACTGGATAGAAGGATGAATTAGCCGTAGCAAGATGAATCAGCCTGTGTCCGTTATCGGATGTGGTGTCGTGTAGGCTGTGTTTGCCGATGACTCGTTCAAATATGCTTTCCTTATCCATCTCAGCTTTGAAGTCTCCTAGTAAAATTTCAATGTCGTAGCTGGGAGAGTGGGCATATGTTCTGTCTAGGAGATCGTAGAATTCATATTCGGTGGAGTCATCCTTGTCCTCCGTGGGGACGTGGACGCAGATCAGGCTGAGTTCTGTCCACCGGCTTACCAGTCTCTTGAAGTTTTTGCACAGACTTGCATATAGTAGTCGCGGTGGGTGCTTCATTTCGGCCAAAACTTCTTTTCAAAAAACGCATTGTTTGGGCTACACAGCACTCATTTTGGAAATAAGTTTTCAATCTTTCCCAACACTGTTCAAGCGTAGAGTGACTCATTTCGTTCCGCGGAGGTATGATACTGACTTTCTGCCAAAATTTCGAACGGGAATCAGCTGTCAGTGTCAAAATAACCTATGATTTAAAAAAAATCCCCTAGATGGCCCACCCCTTACATTCAACTTGGTAATGCTACCCCCCAAAGTCGTCTGTACGAAAGCCCTTTAACAACTGCCTGCCAAGATAGTCCGTGTGCTTCTACCCTCCATCATGCGCCCACATCATACAGGATTCAGACACTTAATATTTCGGGGACTGCCCCATCCCAAAACATGCAGGATGTCCCTGACAACTGGTAATTTCCAGAACAAAATTTTCGGCCGAATCCGGCTTATAACTCTCGGTTGTTGTAGGTATTTCGCTTGTGATGCACGAGTACGTTGTTCAATATGAACGGCAAGGACAATGCCAACTGGCTGATGTATGGTAGGTACACATGGTGGTGTTTAATTAAGGTTCATTCTGTTCCTAATGTTCTCTGCTTTATTGAGATAAAATGTGCGTTTCCTATACCACGATCTAAGTATATCCACGGTTGTATTTGGTGACATTTATAGATGGCTTCATTGTCATCGATATTGGAATTGTGTTGACAGTTGCCGTCATAAAATTCTGATATTTGAGTCAGTCATTAATGGATATTGGATCCAGGAAGTGTTCCATCCCTTCACATTGTGCTGAGGAATTGGTTATGGAATTTTTGAATTTCACTTTTTGTCAACTTTTTGCTTCATAGAGGTTTTACTCTACTTTCATCTCATTTTAAGACTGAAAAGCCTAACAACTTGTAGAACTCAAACTTTGTACGTAGTCCTAATATCAAAGATTTCGAAACGACTGTTTTCGCTCCACATTATAAGCCCCTGTACTACAAAATCACCTTTCATCAAAGCGGCAAACTTACATTTGAAGTGGTTTGCCTTCAAGCGACATATTATACGAGCTCGCAAGCTTATAAGTCTTGGCAAAAAGCATATCTGATTTTAACATCATTCAGCAAAGAAGCATAAAGAGCGTTAATTGTTTTAGCATTTTTAATGCGACTTTAAAAAATATGTTGCAATTACACCTTACAGCACTCCTACCCACATGTCTTTGGTCACTAGCACCTCTCGATTGATTTAGAGTCGTGGGTACTTTTTATGAGTATTCTGGCATTGATAAAATAATAATTTGTAGATGGTAAGTGGTGTATGTAGTCATTCCAGATTCTTAGACACTATAGCTAGCACATAAAGTAAAGTAGGGTGGACCTGGTGAACCTCCAACTAGCACGACCCCCCGCTAGCCTTTACCAATGCCGCACACCCAATCGGATGAGGTCCACTTCTACCTGTGTGCGCCATCTTAGATGCGGCCGTCCTCTGTTTCTTCGTCCCCCGAGGTTGGATTCAAAGACTCTCCGGAATAGAGCTGTGATGTCCAATCGCTCTACATGGGGCTGAAGTCACAAAATCTTTCCCTCGAAACGACCAACGACTTCCTCATCCGCTATTAATAGTGTCCATACGAGGCTTGTGGTTGTTTCGGAGTTTGTGGTTTTTTTTTTACGGTTACGGCTTACTAGGCCGCAGCCCAACCGACTAATCCTGTTTTTTGGCGCAGGAGGCCCGCCATTCGCCCTTCCCCGTCTGCGATTTCCTTAGGAAATCTCCAGATGGCACCACAATGAAGTGGGGTTGGGACTTACTAATAGTGCCGCAAGATGTTCGACTGCGGTGGTTCTTCTCGCTTTTTAGCAGGCCAGCATCCGTCGGATAGATGCTTCCCCTACGAAACTGCGCGGCTGAAGAACTCGCCAAGTTAGGGTCAAGCACACTCAATCTTGTACCTTCGAGTACCTAGAAACACCAATAAGTACGGTAAAGCAAAGGATCAAACTTCGAACCATAGAGGCTACCAAGCTCCAATGGAATGAAAGTAATATCGGCTTTGCCACTAAACAAATCTGGCCTAATCTAAACTTACGACGGAGCAGGGACCATGCGGCAACCAAAATGGCAGCCTTAAGCACTTTAGTGGGTGTCATCACAGGTCACTGCACGCCGCCAGACCAGGGCTACGCTCCAATGACTTCTGCCGCGGCTGCATGGATGAGGAGGAAGAGGAATCGATACATCACCTCCTCTGCTCATGCCATTCTTTTGCGATTCGCAGGAGGATTTACCTCGGCTTACCCTTCTATGAAAACTTAAGTGAGCTAGAAGACCTAAAAATGGCTCAACTCCATCGCTTTATCAGAAGCACCAATTGGTTTTTAGTTAGTGGATCAAGGTAATATGATCCATATGGTATCCCAATGGTCCGACTTCGGCCTATGTGTGGCGTATGCCAATCACTTTTTTCTAACCTAACCTAAGGGACCAATCTGCCTAAAATGAAATGAACTACACTTACATACTTAGGTGGCGCTACAGTCCATGGTGAACCTGGGCTTCAACCAACAAGCGTTTCCAGCTGGCACGGTCTTTGGCCAGCTGTTTCCAGCGCCGCACGCCCAGTTGGTGAAGGTCCCCTTCCACCTACGTGCGCCACCATAGATGCGGCCGTCCTCTGCCGCGCCTTCCTTCCGGAGTGGATTCGAAGACTCTTCGGGTCGGAGCTGTATTTTCCATGCGCTCTACATGGCCTAGCCACCTTAGATGCCGATGTCGCTGTACAACCCGTACAGTTTTTTGTTAAATCTTCTCCTCCATACTCCGTTTGAACAAATGGGAACGTTGATAGTGCGAAGAATTTTCCTATCGAAACCAGCAAGGGCATCTTCATTCGCTTTTGTTAAAGTCCAAACCTCTGCGCCGTACAGGATGACTGGGATGATCAAGGTCTTATATAGTGTTCCGAGAGAGGGCTCTATTTCTCAATTGCCTCTTGGGCCCAAAGAAACAGCGGTTCGCAAGAGTGATTCTGCGTTTCATTTCAGCGCTGGTGTTGTTGTCGCCGGTCATCAGTGAGCCAAGATAGACGAATTCCTTGACCAGTCCAAAATTATATCTGCCCATGGTGACGTTCTGGCCCATACGTCGGTGTTGCCCGTCTCTTTTAGTTGAAAGCAGATATTTGGTTTTCCCCTCGTTAACCTTGAGACCCATCTTACCCGCTTCTACCTCAATGCTTACAAAGGTCTCACTGACGTCTCGCTGTTTCCGTCCAATCACGTCAATATCATCGGCGTACGCAAGCAATTGCGTAGACTTGAAATAAATCGTACCTCTTGTGATGGCCAGTGACTCTTGCACGATCTTTTCAAGCACGATGTTGAAAAAGTTGAAGGACAGCGCATCACCTTGACTAAATCCTTTTTTAACATCAAAGGTCTCGGTTTGTTCATTACTGGAGCAGCAAGAGTTCTCCGTTGTCATCCTGCACAGTCGGACGAATTTGGCAAGGATGTTAAAACTAGACATGGCTTTGTATAGCTCGTCTTTATACACGCTGTCATACGAGGCCTTGAAGTCGACGAAAAGGTGGTGAGTGTAGATTTGGTTGTCATGGGTCTTCTCCAAGATCTGCCGTAGTGTAAATATTTGGTCTATTGTGGATTTACCTGGCCTGAAACCACACTGATAAGAGCCGATCAGGTTATCCACAAACGGTTTCAGGCGTTCACACAATACGGCAGAGAAGATCTTATATGCGATGTTAGGGAGTCTGCTCTCTTATGGACCGGGCAAACGATGCTGAGATTCCATTCGTCGGGTATGCTTTCCTCCGACCATACCTTGCAAACGAGATGGTGCATGCACCTTACCAGGTCATCTCCAGCCGCCTTAAAAAGCTCAGCAGATAGGCCGTCTGCGCCCGCGGCTTTATTAGACTTAAGTCTCGATATCGCTCTCGACGGAATTCTCTTACATCGTCATTACGAACGGATCGTTCTGCCTGACAGCTATATCTCGTCTGTCGTCGCCGTTATACAGTCTGCAGAAGTGGCCTTTCCAAATCCTCAGCATCGACTGTGACTCCACTACCAGTTCTCCATTTTCATCCCTGCAGACCGCCACTCTGGCTTTGTAGCCATGGCATGTTCGTTTTACCTTAATGTAAAACTTTCGGGTGTCATTCCAGGGATAGCATCTCTCCATCTCCTCGATCTCACGCTTTTCATGCTGTCTTTTTTCTTCCTAATAAGCGTGTGTTCCTCCCTGAGTTTCTGCTCGTAATGTTCACAAGGGGCTCTCATCCGTCTATGTAGTATGGCTTTCTAGGCGTTTTGCTTTGCCAGACGAGCTTGCCCGCATTGTTCATCGAACCAGGGGTTTATAGGTGGTGGCGGTTAGAAATTCAGCACCTCTGAGGCAGCGTCTCTGACGGTGCTGGTGTGGGCGATTTTGAGAGAGTTTCGAGGAGACACGATCGGCAAGGATTCTGGCAGTCTCTTGCGATTGTAGCTTTCCGACGTCAAACTAACGTTGTCCTACTCGACTCCTAAGCATTCTTGATATCCTCATTCGTACCTTGGCTACAACAAGGTAGTGGTCCGGGTCGATGTTGGCTCCTCGGAAGGTTCGTACGTCGAGAATACTGAAGGAGTGTCTGGCGTCGATCGCAATGTGATCAATCTGGTTGGTGGTCGATTGATCAGGAGACCGCCAGGTACCCCGTTAGGAAGTCGACTAGCCTAAGCCCGTTGTCGGATATGGTGTTATGGAGGCTATACTTTCCTATGATCGACTTAAATATGACCTCTTTGCCCAGTTTTGCATTAAAATCTCCTAAGACTATTTGTGTGTCATAGCCGGGGTATCGGGCATAGGTTCTATCTAGGATATCGTAGAATTCTTCTATGTGTCGATCGTCCTCTCCTTCAGTTGGGGCATGAGCGCATATCAAGCTAATGTTTCCATATTTAGCTTTGATGCGGATTGTTATGAGGCGTTCGCTTACATCCCGGAAGCTTAAGATTTTTTGTGGGAGTCTTCCTCGAATAACGGATCGGCACCTGAATAGGCGCTGTTTGTTCTCCTTGTAGCAGATCCCGTAGTAGACGTCGCAGTTTTTCATCCGTCTTTTACCTGGTCCATGCCATCGCACTCCTTGGAGTGCGGTTATATCTGCTTTACAGCAGTTAAGGGTTTGCTCCAATTGATCGCCTGCAGCCGGTCTGTTAAGGGACCTCACTCTCAAGTCCTTTAGTCGTTTACAGGGGGCTTGTTTTTGTTTCGGAACAAGTGAGTTTTTACGTAATAGGGATGTTACCCCTAAGCACTACTTGGCGAGTGCCAGTGCAGCTCTACAGGGGAGGTCACGCGGAGGCTGTGCGTCAACTTGGATTGAGCTCACATCTACAAAATTATTGGTGTCGTCACCGATCACTGTCTCATTGGCAGTCACGCACAAAAACTAGGACAAGGTCCGAATGACTTCTGCAGAAACTGCTTAGATGAAGAAGAGATCGAATCCATTCACCATATACTCTGCTCCGGTCCAGCTCTCTGTTTAATCAAGAAACACTACCTAGGATCCCACTTCCTTGACGACTTGACTGCTGTTCAGCGGGAAAGGATAACTTACTTTCTTAACTATTTAAGAAGCACTAAGTGGTTCCATAAATAGGGGGTCGACCCCCCCTCGTAGCAACACAACGGGCCTGTCTGGCCTAAGTGTATTCTTCCCACTCTAGGTAGGCTACGGATTACCTAACCTAACCTAACCTAGTTGTACTTCAAATCTATTATTATTCGATGTGGAGCCTATAAGTCCTGACTACCGTCAAAAGTGATGGTTTACTACCGTCGGCAAACGATTCAATCGCACCTCGACCCAAATACTTCAACTATCACCAACAGAGACAACGAAAAATCGATCTAACACGATCAGATACTTCTAAGCCAGTTTGTTTATATTACCATCCATTGAATACTAATCCTATTAGTGAGCGATTAGTAGGCGTCTTTTACTATCCAGTGGCGGGACTTTTCAAGTCAATGCGTTCCTGAAATAGACTTTTCGTTCTTCGTACAGCATCAGTGGGCGATTAGTGTTGTGTAACATTTGCCGGTATGAGTACGGATTTTTTCGAAGTACAACCTTGAAGATCCACGTCTATGGAAGCGTAAGGCTTTAAAATTAAAGACTGCTTCGACTTTGTTCATTCAAACTCTTTGACCTGAACTCTTAGTCTTCCCTGAATCTAATTAAGCTCATTTGGAGGTTTTCGGATCCGCGAGATTCGCGGAGCATATAATGAGCAAACGTGGCCTCAATTCGACTGTAGTTTGATAGTTAAGTGACGATGCCCGGTGTCTTGATATTTCCGTTATAGTCTGTAATTAGTCAGCAGTAGTCACTCTAATAGCCACTCCGTGATCTAGCATTCATCAGTATCATTTTCAAGGCCTACCCAAGATCCTTTAGAAAGAAAACATAAGCAACACGCACACCTGCATACGTTTCCAAACATTATTCCCTACCGGCTTACATAAAAGCCGGAAGCATAAAACATAAACGATAAACTATAAGCAACTACTTCTTGCACAAAGGACCAAATGGAACTCATTGATTTGCCGAAAGTGTTATGTCCGTTCATTCAATAGTCACGCGCTACTCGCAAGCCAAACTGCTTCCGACGACCACAACAGCATTTTGCTGCACCTCCTACAACCGACCAGACTACGTAGATATATGGTGCTGCCCAAGCCCACCCGCTGTCTTTGTTTATGTCCATCCTTTTGAACGGATGTTAATAGACAACAAATTTGTCAACACACTATCCCGTGGTATAGGAAACCACCCAAATCGATGTGAGGCACATCGGTTCTTGGTCTTTTACAATATTTTCAGTCAAGGTGACACATCCGGAAGGATCTAGCCGCAGGGATGCTAATTTATTCGTAACACTTTGTCGTCGATCATGCCGCTCATGGATATTGTCTTGAGCTGGATTGGGTGCATGCAATTTTCGGTTATGTTATGTATCTATTGTTCATAGTTTGGTGACTTGTGCGCAGAGCAGCTTGTTCTCTGTTTCTTGTTTTACTTTTACTTGCCGCAATTAGATACACCCGATGCGATGCCTCCAGGTGCGTTTCACGCTTCATCTTATAAGAGAGATCCCGAGATAAGTAGGCAACAAACGCTAAATTCAGATCACATCGATACATATGAACGTACATATGTATATGGATGTAGGAGTGCAGGATATGACAGGGAAAGGAATATAAAACTTAGCATCTGTTCGAGAGTAGGTGTATAGGTATAGTGGCAAACGAAGATTTCGTGACAAGGGGCGAGCTTGTGCCCGATAGCATAATATTTGATTTTGTATCGGTTACACTGGTTGACTTTGAGCCTTGAGATCGCGGTAGATACACCTCCACGGTGCACGCCTACATTGATTGCGTGCGATCGATAAACTGTGACAAATTGGCCAAAGGATCTTGCGAACGATTCGCTACAAATACTGGCGAGGATCACTAAAATAAGAACCAGGATAGCATCTGAGCGATGATCAGTTCGTCTTTTGGAATACATTTATTGATCTCACCACTTGATGATCCTCGATGATCTACGATCGTACTGAACGACTCGAAGCACTCAAGGCCCCTAAGCTCATTACAGAGACAAAAGCGTAGTTGAGACATGAATCACCAAATGCTCGTAATCCCAATAGTAAAGTTAAAATTCCAAAAAATGATCGTGAGAATAATCAACGATCGCACGATCTACAAAATTGATCGCAACCAAACCGATCTGAAGTCCATTCAGAAAATAATCGATCTCACCAGTGATCTTTCTATTCAAATACTTCGACGAGTACGACGATCATCATAATGGTTTGTGCGAATACAGATCAACGAAAATCGCCACGATCATTGTCTAGGTCGTCGCATCAATCATTTGCTTCTTTCATAACAAGTCATAACCATTTCACGCTCCCATATGCTGACCTGACCTGTTAAGCGATAATGCGGACAACTTTTACGATCACTCGGCTATTTGTTTTCTATTCTTCAGCATTCCCGCGCAAATGATAAAACAAAAAAACCGACGACCTGCTGTCTGATCGTTAAAAGCTAATTTACAAAAGTGATCTTTTCAGAAGATACCGGATCCTCTCGTCGCTTAATGGCAAATGACACTTGACTCATTCATACCATTCGCTCCTCCCTTACCAACCCATGACAGTTGGAACATCCTCCCCTCGATGATCAGTGCGCGATCGCAGATTGATTAGATACTACGATCTAAATGTTTTTGATTTGCGCGCCAATCGGAAATTGAACTCGTTTGACTTTGGAGTGTATCCGACTTAAGACGCACATGAGATTACACCGTTGGATTATGACATGTTCAATGATCACTGATCGACGATCACCTACATCACAATCGTAATCCCGTCTAAGACCCTCTATCTCATAAGGATTAGACTCAATCAACCCCCACCCAGAGGGACGGAGTTGACGTAACGTCTCACTCGCCGCAGACTTGACGGATGCCTTAATCCAATTATATGGCCGAGCAGATACACCATGTGTCATATTGGAGCAAAACTGAGAAACCGAGAAATCGACAAACTACACAACGTGCTCGGATCCAAGAACTAAGCGCTAAGAACCGACAATCGGCGACCGGACCAGACTGATCGGCCGGCCGGACGTCAGGTTACTTGTAATCTGTCATCTCTAGATATCGCCTTCTTCTCTCACCTCGTGCTGATTAAAGCCATGCGCTGCTTTCGTACCTGCGTATCATTCTTTCTTCCCCCCGGTTTCTTATTCGTTTTTCCGGACCAGTTGCGATACAAAATACTTGTAGTTGCCCTCAAGGGAATGCGGCCGGCCGGCTGATGTGTCAAATGTCTCACCGAATCCCCGGTCTTATTAATTGTGTTATGATATAAGTAAGCGATACTGGTAACCACAGTAATGTCTTACCATCCGCCACGTTCGTGAGTAGATAATTAATTTTTTTTGCTCCAAAGAAGTCTTACTGTTCCAATTGAATGATGAATTAGATGGATTCCTAAGCTGTTCGGTACTCAAGGTCAGCTATACGCAACCGGTCAGTGGAATGCTTGGAGCAACCGTACGTATAAGATACTTTTTTTCTTTCGAGGAATTTAGGGTTGACCAGTTACCTTTTTTCGGGTTAGGTTTATGGCTTTTGTGATAAATGGAAACAGTGGACGGTAGCTACATGGAATAAGCTATTTGCGGTACGAGTGGCACGAGTTAAAATTGATATCCATCGTGGTAGTCCGGAGATACATGCCTGGTATTGTTTCGAATGTGTGGAATGTTGATAATCAATTTCGATTAGACAGATCGATTAGTTCGTCAAAGATTGAAATTGAAAACGAAGGTACAAACGAATGAACGAACGAACGAAAGACCGATGGAACAGAAGTTCCGAGAAGATGGATGGAAGAGATAGAATGACTTGAATCCAGTCGAACTGGTTTGATGATGGATGCGTGCGGGAGCAAACGAGGGGAATTCGTTTTTATTTGCTTGCAGAAGACAAAACGCTTCTAATTAGAAGTTTAAATGACGGCGCTAGCGGTAGGTGTGGCGAAAGTTTTTACGTTGGCGTTCGGGGTTTTTGAAAATGTAAGGTAGCTGCCGCGCTTAATTTGGGTTGATTGATCAAATGCTATCGGTTCCATGATGAATTGAGGAGATTCAGTAAAACTTAACCCGAAAGAACCGGATTGGGCCTTTGGCTTCAGCTGTGTGAAGCGACATGTTTAGAAGGCAAGCGAATTCGAAAGAAGGACACTTGTCAGAGCTAAGAATGGTAGACAAGCTTTAGAAAGGCTTTTACACAGCATGTCCAAAACTGAGATCCAAATTTTGTAGAAACATCAGTCTTGTTCCCATCTACGCCAAGCGCGCTTAAAATCTGCCTGGTCTTAGTTAACGTCCTATAACATAAGCCACGATAAGTGCAAGTTCATCACTTTCCCATTGCCATGTTATGCCTTGATTCTCGCGCCAATTTTGACATACAAACTGGTGAAAGCATAATCAAGAGTATACCTGGAAACTCATCCGGTAAGAAGGCAAGCATCAGAGGTCGGCTGAGGAGCTTCCCTCCACCTTAAAGAAAGCACGGTCTCATAGCATCTCCCCCAGCTCCCAAAAACAGCTCTCCAATCGCGATGTGTTAAAAGTCTCGACCACAATGACTGTAGTCAATAGAAGTTATGCTGATGGGAATGTCCCTCCGGCGAACTGACTTTTAATAAGCAATGTGCTGCTTAAGGACTACCTCTCGCTGCTCCAAGAATATCCTGGACCCTTCACCCATCATGCACGGTACCATCGAGGCAGTTTTAGGACCTCCCTCAAGTACCAAAAGTCAATCGTCCTTTTCAAGCTAGCACTAAGCAGAGTCAGCGAGGTCTGGGAGGGAGCTCAACTTGAGGCTGTACCTTTGAACCAAATCCCCAATAGATCAAGGGTTAGTGCCATTATACCGGCCTATCCCGTGGATCCTAAGGAGATTTTGGTAATCATATAAAACTGCAACCCGCAAATTCCTACTAAGGAGGATGTGAAGGTACCCTCTAGGTTGATCACCACCATAATCAATCAGGGTTCCCTGGTACCTATAGCAGAGGCTAATAACACGATATCTCTGAGCAAGGCTTAGAATTGAAAAAAAAGACAGTTTGGGCTCAACTATGAGAGTCTCCGGAATAGCATCAGCCGATTCCAAGTCATCGATGAACCCGGAGCAAGCCCCTCCCCTGGAACTTATGATTACTAAGGAAGCTCCCTCGGATGAGTCCCTCCCTACAGAAGGAAACGAGATTACCGGGGAGGACGATAGCAATCCACTGTCCGACCCGGACCTCCTCCTCCTCCCCGAGGTCAGCATTGAAGAGACTGTGTCAGATTTCTATCTCAAATCTGACGAAGAGTCTGCTAATGTCATCGCAGTGTAGGTAAGAGACTGCAGCTTTCATGCTGCGGATTCTCCAGATTAATCTCTTAGATCAATCGAGCTTGTATCTTAGGCAAATCCAATATAAATGATTATAACGGTTGGCATACGCCGCACGTAGGCCGGAATCGGTCCATGATGACACCACATGGATCATACCACCTAGATCTGCCACCTAAAACCAATCAGTGCTTTTGACGAGCGATAGAGATGAGCTATCTATATATCTGCTAGCCCACTCAAGCTAACGCAGAAGGACGTGCCGAGGAAGATCTTCCTACGGTTCGTAAAAGAGGGATATAAGCAGAAGAAGTGGTGAATTGATTGCTCTTCCTCCTCAACCATTCAGCAGCGGCAGAAGTCATTGTCAGGTAGCTCAGGTTTGGTGGCATGCTTGCCAATGGTGCTGACCTGTAATGACACCTGTTGGACTGCTTAAGGTCCCCCTTTTTGGTTGCCCTAAGGTCTATGATCCGCTGTAGGTTTAGCTTAGGCCAGTTTTATTTAGTGACAAAACTTATTACGTATTACTTTCGTTCCATTGAAGGTCGGTAGCTTCTATCGTTCGAAGTCTTATCATGTGCTTGACCGAGCTTATTGGTGTTTTTAAATTCAAAAGGGTTGAAAGACCGAGTGTGTGCCCTAACCTTGGAATATCCCTATAACCTTCTAGAGACAGGCGGCAGTTGAGAGCTGTCTTTGATTTGTGAGTTACCGCTACCAGGGATCTAATCGAGATTGGTTATCCGTGCAAATTATGGTATGGCCTTTGTGTGTCTGACGGTCGGAGATGTAGTAGAATGTTTAGAGCCTCCGTGGGGTTCGATCTAATCGCACCACTAATGCTAATGCCGGCCGATCTTTGCACTTTCCCCAGAAGCTTGCGATAGACTGCCCTCTCAAGAGCCGTCCACTGCTGTGTAGAATCAGTGCATAATGTTAGGTTGGAGACCCCATTTTTTGTAGAGGGCAGTGGTTGCTTTCTTGATGCAATGAAGAATGTTGGGTTTCCAATTTAGTTTACAAGATATTTGGCGACGTCTAAGCCGGAATCTTTGTATTGGCAGATGGATACATATGAGCTTGAGATAGTTAAGGACTTCGCCCACATTGGCAGAAACGCACTATCACTCTTGCCAATCGCTGTTTCTAATTGAGCCATTTACCGAAGGACAAGGTTGACTCTATATGGCGCAAACTTCTGCATGGCGCAGAAGCATGGATACTATCATAGGCGGATGAGGGAATCCTTGGCCGTTTCGAAAGAAAGGCTTTGAGTGTGATTGACTGTCGGATGGAGGAAAAGATTCAACCACGAGCTTTACGGGCTGTACGGCGACATGAAGCTAGTCAGGCGCTTACGGATTTAATGCCTAAGGCCATGTAGCGCGCATGGAAACCACAGTTCGGCCCGGAGAGTCTTTGAACCCAACCCCGAGGGACGAAGAAACAGAGGACGGCCACACCTAAGATGGCGCATATAGGTGAAAGCGGATCTCAGCCAACTGGGTGTGCAGCAGTAGAACAAGCTAGCGAAAGATCGTGCCAGTTGGAGGACCATGTTGGTTGAGGCCCAGGTTCACCCGATAACAAGAAGAGGTGGGTAAGTGCCACACCGACTTGGCCAATAACTATTTTCCGCCGACGGCATTTCAATGGGCAAGTTTAGACAAAAGAAACGGCCTTGACTGCAGTCATCAATGGCAAAGGGGACCTATAGGTAGCGTAAAGTAAAGTAATGCCGCCCTGATACAATGCATTTATGCTAACGAAACAGTTGTTAAAATCGAATTCCAGGATGGCCAGCTCTTTCTTCGATGGGGTTTGTATCTCCTCTACTGATTCGAAACGGTGCTACACCAGAGGTTACAGAGTGCAAAATCAGGTTAATATGGCGGCATTGTCGTGGTGCCAAAACCAAGAGTTGGCTCGTCACAATTTCGGTTTATTTCGGCGAAAGACAAATAAAATTCTTCGTTGACAGTTTGACCAGCCGGAAGGAACTCAAAATGCACAACACCACGACCATCGAAGAAAACAGTCAACATGACCTTGATTTTTGAGCAGCTTCGACGGGGTGTTTTGGCCTTGCCCCACCTTTAGTACGATATTCACTTGATTGATCGGCTGTTTCCGGGTCGTAGGCATACATCCAAGTTGCGACTTCCGTAATAATACGTTTCATCTTATCCTGATGCTCAGAAAGCATTGTTTCACTGGACGATGCTTTTCCTAAAAATTCTGTGTTTTCGGCACCAGTTAAGATTTGATGCCTCTGGGGCCCAAAACATCCTTTGAAATGATGTTGAATGACTCGTTTAAAAGCCGAACATCATCAGCATGATCTCTAATCGACATCATCGGCAAGATCTATAATTTTTCATAGACGGTCTGCAATGGAGGCCAGCTTCATCGGTTGATGTTGATGGTCGTTGGAGACGCTCTTCGTTTTCGACACGATCTCGGCCTTTCTGGAACTCTTTATAACGCTTTTTTCGACAAAGCCTCATCACCAAATTGCTTTCTGCACCATCCACAATGAATCAGCAGCAAAAGATTCATTTCGCAGACAAAATTGAATGCAAGCTTTTTGCCCATCAAATTTGTAAATCGGGAAAATCGATATTGGAAATTTGTACTTGAATCTTACGGTATACTAAACGACGACATTAATATAAATTATTTCATTTCAGCTCAAGAATAAATCATCTCTATCTAGCACCAGCTATGTTGCAGGATTTAGTAAAATAGGCACGTCGAACCATCAAGTCCTGAATGGCTATGATCGAAGGGATCCGAAATCACTTGAAAAATCTGCAGAGTGTAGACTTAAATTCTTGCCGTTCATCATACTTTTGCAAGCAAAATCTTCTTCGGGGCTATAGTTCATGGAGAACCGAGGCCTCTTTTAAAAATCGTCTCCAACTGGCACGGTCTTTCGCCAACAGTCTCCAGTGCCGCACGCCTAGTTGGTTGAGGTTGTTTTGTGGCGCAGGAAACTCGCCATTCGTCCTTTTCCATTCCTGATTTCATGTCAGGTGGCACCACGAGGAGGTGAAAATAGGACTTAGTAAGAGAGCTGCTAGATGTTTGGCTGCGGTGGCTTCTATTCGCTATTTTATGGGCCAGCGCACGTCGGATATGCTACCCCTGCGAGGTCTTTACTAGTCGTTTACCACCACGTGTCTCTGATAAATCGAAATAAATATTGTTGTGTGGTGCATGCAGACTTTGCATTTTAAGGAGCATCTGCTTCTTTTTTAGGTCGAGAAATCTCTCAGTTCACCTAAAATCCTCATACCCACACTAGTGTTCCCAATAGCTCCTTACTTGCCGTCAGTATAAGCTTTTCTTATTTTATGAACGAACATAGCAGGATGGCTTTGCTTCGTTAGTTGTTCTCTAAGTTTGTGCATCCTAGTACCAATAGCGTAAGTTTTAGGGACATTTTACAGAGTTCTGTACAAGCTTCCAACCTGCCAAATTAAGGTTTTCCTCGGTTCCTGTCCTCAGAAGGCACTGACATAGCTCGCTATAGAATTATTGTCAAGAAAAGCTTCTGAAGATTCACTGTCCAGAGATGGCAATGGATTACAACTGAGAGAAGTTCTATGCATTGTAACGCCACTGTATCTAGTAACCAATAATTTGTTATTAATTGTGGGGTGGCCGTGGTGCAGTGGTTAACATCATCGACCGCCGAGCGGAAGGTCAATAGTTCAAATTCGCTTCTTAGCCAAGAAAAAGTAATTTCTATACGGACAAAAAGTATGCAACGCAGTTGTGAATGGAAAGTGACCAGACGTACTGCTTGCAGGCATAACACTCACAGTATATGGTCAACCGAAATTCATCCTCTGCGTATGCAATACTAAAGTGCTTGAACGAATTACTTCGGACTATAACCAACGCGGAATTTGGTCGGCTCTCGTCCTATCTAGGTCTAGGACAACCACCCCTGAGAGTAGTGAACGAACATCAAACGACACCAACCACTGCACTCCGTTCAGGTTGTGTGTGTCAACACATCATAAGAGAATATAAAAACTCTTGAACCTGCGCGAGTCTCTAAAAAAAAAAAAAAAAAAAATTGGAGAACCCTTTTGCAATTCCAGGGGACCAACTGAAGATTTGCGACGTTCCAGCAAAGTCGTTACAATTTGAATATTCAGTTCGTTGCTGGATGCAAATTATGTATGTAGCCCTTGCTAACGTAGGTCAAACCAAAACTTTTCAAGAAACATACAAATTTCACTTCCAAAGAAGACAATAGCTCGTGATGCACCTGCCAAACCTGGTGCTCACTCCACGTACCTATATTGCCCTTGCACCCAATTTCCATTCACTACTAAACCAATTGCACAGCATGTCGCCTCCACCTGCAGCGTGTGTTTGTCAACATGTCTCCCGAATTTCTCATCACCAACATCGACGACAACAGATAACAATCGACCATACCCACCTCATACCCATTCTCATCTCTCGTTTCAGGAAGGAGTCACCGATCCCCCATCAACATCGTCAATAAGTCGCCTGCTCCGCGGCTCAGATCGCACCATCGATGACGGACGCAAAGACTACAGCATCCATGGGATATTAGGTGGTAAGTATGAATCTAAAAAGATACCAATCACAAAGTCAATAATCGACAATTCAATAATCCAAATCCACAAAGCTCGTTTCAAGGCTCCCCCCATGAAAAGCCACTGTATCTATCCGTATCATTGCCTTCGAACATCAATTCATTCAGATACGCAATAAAAATCGTCAAATGATAGCCAATAAAATCCGAATGTTGGTTATTGTAATGAAAATTTATCCCCCAAGAAGCTGTTCCCGCTCTCTACGACGCACCAGCACCAGCTGGAGTATTTTGTAATACATAATACGTATGTCCATTAGATACAATATACTATTTGGGATGCTCGGTTCGTTTGATTCCGTCACCGTTTAATGACATACGGAGAGCGCGGTGAACGATGGACGTCAATGGAAATGCATCATCATCGTCGTCGTCGTTATGAACGCGATGGGCGACTGCTGGAAAACTCACAGTCGATAGAAGGTAGAAGGGTGAATGGTCGGATAGGTTTATACCGCGGTGAAGGGCTAATAGTGGTCACACTTCCAACTGGGTGGCTTGATAGCAAAGACTCTCTCATCAAAGGGATTCCGATTCCGATTTCGATTTCAATTTCGATTTCGTTTTATTTTTGTTTTTTATTTCGATCCAGATTCAGATACGGAATATGAATTTTGTATCGAGATGGATACCGAGATTTGATTTGGTAGTAGGATTGGGATTCACAGATTCTCCCAGGCATAGTACAACCTGTAAGCAAGGGTTCTGTAGTCTTTTGTTGTGATCGAACTGATGGTGAAAGGCTTTTACCCCTGCATTGTATCGAGTCTTTTCTCCGTCCTCCTTCGTTGTCGGATTCTTTTCTTTTTGGTTTTTTTTTGCTGTGAGATTCTTTGAAGTCTGTAATGGTAGTTGAATCACGGATATCGTTTCCATTCTCTGTGACATCGATTTTGAATGGAACTTGACAGTGAGACAACGAGTGAAGGTGACGCAAAAAGGACATTATTTCTGTGTACAGCTCGACGTAATGTTTACGGATATGGAGGGCGGGATATCCTTAGATGTCGTTAGGTGTCGGCTTTCGTTTGTGCACTTGCAGAATGACATGACCTATAGAGTTAAGGGTGTGCCGGCTCGAGGTAAAAGTAAAAGGTGACAATGACAACTATCTGGTTAGGAAGGAACAAAGTCGGTGATGCTAATCCCTGAAGGGAGGTGTATGAGGAGAAAATGTATTCCAAAGAAGTTAATCGGTTGAACAGGAAAATCAATGAGATTATGGAGAAGGGGCGATGTGTGTACCTTTTGTGAGGAAGAAGTTTCTCTTGGAAACTTTTAAAACTTGAGTAGACGATCCAATTATGTATGTCACAGAATTGGTATTAGAAGTTTAAGAAAATTTGTTTCTAGTTCGAGAAACTGTTTGGATTGTGGAGCATTACACCTGAACGATGTGATGCCTCATTAAGACTCTTACTCTTCTTATGCTATGGTAGGGCTTAGAGCTATCCGTGAGCTTGATTTAGAATTTATATAGTGATTCTCCATGTATATGTATGTATGTCTTGTTTATCTTGCATGATAAGTTAACCTTACCTCCATAAGGCGGGTGATTTTTTTGCTGTTTGGTTTTTTAATGCCCTATTTTCGACAGCTCACACTTGACTAACGATATGCGTCATAATCGAACATATTTGCCTGATATCGCCATTTTATCGCAGAAAACTTTTCGCGCATTTCGATCGTACGGAAAAATGAATTCAAGCCACCTAGCCATATGCGTGGATAGTGTACTGAGGAAATGATTACGGCTATGTCCTTACATACTTAGGTGGCGCTAATGTTCGGGGTGAACCTTGGCCTCAACCAGCAAGCCTTCCCAGATGTTACGATCTCTTGCTAGCTGTTTTTAGTGTCGCGCACCCAGTTGGTGAAGGTTCCTTTCCATCTCAATGCGGCCGTCCTCTACAAAGTCGTCCTTCCGGGTTGGAGTCGAAGACTCTTCGGGTCGGAGCTGTGCTGTCCATTCGCTCTACATTGCTCTACATGGCCTATCCATCTTAAAAGTTGGATCCGTAGACGTCGTACTAGGCCTATGTCGCTGTACAGCCCCCCGTTTAGTTCGTGCTTGAGTCTTCTCTTCCACTCCCCGTCAACACAAAGGGGAGCGAAGAATGTACGCACATTTTTGATAAGGTCCAAGCCTTTGTGCCGTATAGGAAGACCGGGATGATTAAGGTTTTAGAGAGGGTCACCTTACATAGTTTTTAGGGAGAGGGTAGCATATATGTACATAGTATGTTGGTGTTATAATTCATGAAGGCCCAAAGCCAGCTTCTCTCAATCACCCATGTTGTGTGTGATTTTATTTAAAAGGAAAGGAAAGCACAATATTCCCTCGTAAGCGAATCCACACAGCAACCTGGCGATCTCCGGACGGTCGAACCGCCAACCAAATCGACCATGTGCTCATTGACGCAAGGCACCCGTCAAACATCCTAGATGTGCGAATATTCAGAGGGGCAAATGTCGACTCTGACCACTTCCTCGTAGCAGCAAGATTCAGAGCTCTACTGTCCAATGTCAGAAAGCTGCACCAGCCCACTAGGAGGAGGTTCGACATTGGGCGCCTGAGCACACCGGAGGTTACCAGAGTCTACAGGGAGCAGCTGAGCGAAAGACTCTACGGTATGCCTACGTCGAACACAAATGCCAATAATATGCGGCTGCATTGCCGCTCAGCCATTCAGGAAGTAGCCGAAACCACCTTAGGATACCTACCACCCCCGACAAGAAACCCGTTGTGGTTTGATAGCGAGTGTGAGCAGAAAAGGGCAGCAACTGACGAGGCGTATCAAAAGGCGCTGCAGAGAAAAACCAGGGAAGCACAAGAAGAGTTCCGAGTCAGAAGTAGGGAGGAGAAAAAACCATTGCGACAAAAGAAAAGAATCTTCGCAGCCTCCCAGCTCAAGGATATCGAGGAGTCTAGGGATAAGCATAAAATATGAGCCTTTTACAAGTAAGCAAAAGACCTTGCAGGAGGCTTCAAAAATGGCACCCATGCTCTTCGAAACTGCGAGGGTAATCTTGTCACCGACCCGCAGGGAATGTGGGTGAATTTAAGCAGCATTTCCGGCAGCAGAGAGGGTGGTAGGGACCGAGGAAATCCCAACTCCAGCCGCAGAAGTAGTCCTCCCACCCATCATCGAAGAAGTCGGCACAGCTATCCAGAAGCTTAAGAACAACAAAGCTGCAAGCTCAGATGGCTTGCCATCAGATCCCTTCAAGGCTGGCGGCCATGTTCTGGTAGGGAGCATGCACCAGATCATCTGCAGAATTTGGGAAGATGAAAGCATGCTCTACGACTGGAATGCCAGCTCTATTTGCCCCATCCACAAAAAAAGGCGATCCTACCTTTTGCAAGAATTACAGAGGTATGTCCCTGCTCAATGTCGCATGCAGGATCCTGTCCAGCGTATTGTGTAAACATCTGAAGCCATCTTGCACCGCATTAATCGGCAGCTACCAGTGCGGCTTCCGGCTCGTCAAATCGACTATAGACCAGGTTTTCACACTTCGACAAATCCTGGAAAAGACCAACGAGGATCAAGTCGATACCACCTCTTTATTGATTTTAAAGCCGCATACGACAGTATTTATCGCAAAGAATTGTTTGATACGATGGCCGAATTCGGGATCCACGGAAAACTGATCTAGTTGTGTCGCGCCATGCTTAGAAATACGCGATGCACCATGCAACTCGGTTCTAGAACTTTGGAACCGTGTGAAACATGCACCGGATTTCGGCAAGGAGATGCGCTGTCATGTGACTTCTTCAACTTGGTGCTGGAGGAGATAGTGCGACCGATAGGCGTCAACAGGGAAGGCACTATCTTCTACAAGTCCGTCCAGCTGCTAGGATACGCGGATGATATCGACATCATCGCCGTTGGCATATAGTATCGATACCATTCGTACGTAAATCTTGATATAGATCCTCTCCTTGTGGAGAGAACTACATACATGTCTCCGTTTTCGCCGGGTTTACTCCCAGGCTTTGCCCCTTGACCCAGTAATTAACTAATAGCAGTGCATGAATTGGTCGTTCGCTAAGGACCTAAGGAAACTTCCCCGATATCAGAATGGCAATGTCGTCAGCTTAGGCCGTGACGTTAAAACCATCTGCCTCTAGAAGTTTGACCATTCCGTCGGCAACAAGGAGCTATAGGAGGGGTGATAGAATACCACCCTGTCGTATACCCCGATTTACCTTCAACCTTCCGCTTACTCAACCTATCGCGGAGTGTATAATACGAATACTCAGCATTTGCTCAATAGAGTTACACATTTAACTCTAAGGCTGCCACAAAACACGGAAAAAATTGGCAGAAAACGACAGTCTGAAGCTGATTTGGGTACCAGACCATGAAAACAATGAAAAGGCTGACATACTAGCTAATACATTTAGGTGCTCAGGAACCTTTCACAGGGCTTCCTCCCCTTTATTAGGTCAACAATGTGAATACAAAACTACACCTACACAAATGGATTATAAAACAAATGAACCAGTTCTGGAACAGCATGGAGGGTACTAAGCACGCAAAGAAGTTCATGGAACAAACCACAAACCAGAGAGGGCCAAAGAAGCTCAAAAATCAAACAAAGCTGACTTGAATGTGCTATGGGATGCACAAACAGGACACGGAGCATGCAATTACCACTTTTACAAATAAAGTCTCAGCAGCACAGATATGTATCTGTAGGCGGTGTAGCAATGCTTAAGAAACCAAACCTCGCCAGAGAAAAATCCAGAATAATAAAGAAAGCAACGTTATCAGGTAAGGGCCGTCAGGAGATCTTATCTAGAGATATTGTCAAATTTCCGAAGACAGCACTTAAATCTTAGACCAAAGAGGGAGGATACCATAGATCCACCCCAATTCCACCAATTCAATTCAATCAAGCTGCACACAATCTAGTAGGTCCTACAAATACCCATTTCTCTTACTCGTTATCATTCCGCCAACCTTTGCACTTACATATATACCCAAGAAAGTCCTCTAACAATGCCCACCTAATGCCATCATGATCAATAACCCAAATCATTCGTCATGTCACTCCGCAACACCAATCACGTAATTACCCACAAAAAGAATGATCATCACCCTTAATAGGACGGCTACACCTTCCTTCGGCATTTCGGTCTCCAATCTTTAAATGATGATTTATCAAGCACTGCATAACCCGCCCGCCGAATTCACTCATCCGACCACATTATCCAGCACCTGCATCCACACCGCACTTTATTAATGATCACCGATTAATTTCCATCAATCCGTCTGGCATCATTCCACCTACATCCCAGCTCCAGTTGTCGCTCCACCGTTGTCCACTATTCGAAATGTGTAATCACAGTAGTAATCCTATTTCCTCATCTCACAATACCATCGGGTAGTCTGGTGCCCTACCGATATTTGTCGGCATTGCCTTGACCATTGCGTCTGTTCAAAAAAAAAAAAAAAGAAAAAACAAAACAACTGACTTCCGACCTTGGTACAGGAGGACAGACAACCTGACTAGTAATTAGGCTTCTTACTCGTATAATCGATAGATTTCCCAAACGCGCTTGACAAAACAATTTTAATTGTCGAGGCTACATATTCGGTGACTATTCGGAGACGCTGTAGAGCCGCATGTTTGTCCAAAAAATCATGCTTCCTATGGAGCGGGGCATTCGATCTGCGCGTATAGCGCTCGACATCAAAGCGAATCTCGGACAATGGCCAATCGATATATACTCGTACACCGAGCAACGGATAACGATTCCGAAAAATATGACGAAAACGAAGCCAAGGGAGGGAAGAAGAGAAGTACAAGATTTGAACTAATTTTTTTGAGATTCATTTCATCTTTTTCGAACTTGTATCTGTGTGCGGAGTTTTAGAGTACAACCTGTCCCAATGTACGTATGAACATACATAGGTATGGACCGGTAGCTTTGGCATTCGATTTGAGTGACACATGCCGTATGATGGTGTGGTCCTCTCGTCTCCATATCTCCTTGTCTGTCTACTCCAACTTCAGAGCTCCCCGCTCGTGGCAGTGTTAGATACAACAACAACCGCAGCGTTTTGAGATTAATTTGATTGATGACAATTTTCATGCCCACATTCATCGTATCTTGTAGTTAAAAATCGGATCAAATCTCAAACAAAATTAAATGTCATTGAATTCGATTCCAAGCTCCACTCGGTCGCGTCAGCAACTGCCACATCACACCAACATGTGTTTATTGCGAAGAAAAAAAAAGATTTTAACATACGCGAGCGGCATTTTTTCATCTCGCACAGCGATGATGCGTTATAGTTCCATTGTATCCATATGAGGTAGTCTGGCCTTTTGCTCGCCGCGCGTACACGGAGGAAACGTGTCATGTATCCTGGCACCTTTCGGTGGCCATGATCAAATGGTATTCGCTCGCATAATTCACCACTGCATTCTTCTCTCCTTCATTTCCTTATTACACTCGTATTCTTGAGATACTCGTGCATACTATAGGTACATATCGACTTACAGACCCATACTCTCGTACGAATGACGTCCGACAGTGAAGGTAATTAAATTTTTCGGTTCGTAGAATCGGTTTTTCACTCCACCCCTCTCCGTTTGATTGCCATATTGAGAAATCCAAAATCCGAGCGATACTCAAAAAAGCTCTATAACTCCATGACTATTCGCTGGTTATCATCAAATTCAAGATTTTTGAGCTCAATGTCCATACACCAGACTGCAATTAGCTGTGACGACACGCACGTTCTTCGGTCAAATAATAATCTCTCGACTGCTCTATGTGATCCAGGGAATTGTGTCCATAGTCCATTTTGCAGCACATAAAAGACGCTAAGTGACATATTAATTGGATAGAATGGAAGCCCTGACCGACCACACAGGCAGTTCGGGCGCGATGCGATAGTGCAGTGAAAACTTGTTCTACGCGATAAGGGAACCGAATTTTCATTTTGTTTACCGGACAACATTCCATTCTAAACTAAGCGTTAATTGGAACAATGGCTTCTGGGCTTCTGAATTACTACGCTTCGATTCTGTATAGGCCGGTTGGCGTAACCTGGAAGTCGGCAAGGTATTTGTTGACACCTATGTCGGAAATGGTAAAGACTTCTTCTTCTATCTGATGTTGTGTATTTAAATGTTCTGAAGTGGTTTTGTGTGTTGACAGATAGATTCGGAAAGGCGCTAAGGGTGATAGGTTGAATTAAGATTCAATCAGATAGATGGGTGGTAAGAGATCGTTTTAATTTCGTGAGATAACGATAAGTGCTTGAGGCATTTCGGTGTCAAGTAAACTCCTGCTCTTGAGAGCAGATGGAATTCTTTTAATAAAACTGGTATGTGGACGGGGAATCACGTAGGAGGATGAGTAATACAGCCAAAGCGGACCTGGCGAACGCAACGAATTTTGCTTACGCCTTCTCTATTGTATTACACTTCCAGACCGATATGTATGTATGCACTTTTGTTACCTTTACTGAGTCTAGAGCGGAAACTCTTAGTTTACTGCTTCAGATTAATTTCCCGGGAAATCAGATCGCCAACACTCCTTCAAGGGGAACCGAAACGATGAAAACAAGTCGGCGTAGCTGGTATATTGCGTCGCGCGTGGTTACGACTGAAGCCATTGAAATTGCTGTGGCATCCTTCGATGGCTTCAAATAGCCAGACATCGACGGATATATCCTGTTATGTTGCAAAGAGGTATAAGGCAGCTGCTTCCTACATTGAATGGAATTTTCATCGCCAGCCTAGCACTTGCCCACATACCCATTCCTTGGCGCACGGTGAGAGTAGTCTCTATTCCCAAAATAGGAAAAGAGGACTACTCAGATGGAATGTTAGACTAAGTTGACTAACTCAGTAGTTAGACTACATAGTCTTACATCCCTCCTGCTGAAAATCATGGTGGGACTAGTACGGATGCACGAGCACGAAGTTGTCCTTCGAATGCATCCTCTTTCGAAGATGCAACAAATTTATCAGCGCGGAAAATCCTGCGAGACTGCGCTTCAAAACCTAGTCGGGAGAATTGAATGTGCACTCGAAAGGAAAGAATACGTGCTGGGCATCCTATCGACATTGAGGGAGCTTTTGATAACGCAACTTTCGACAGCATTTGCAACCCTGGCAGACATCATGGAGTAGATGAGGCACTGGTCTTGTTGATCAAAACAATGCTTGTGCACAGGACATTGACCGCTGATGCAGGCCTAGACCAATGTGTCAAATCCGGCATAAACAGGGGCTACCCACAAGGTGGTGTCCTGTCTCCGCTGTTATGGTGCATGGTGATCCACTCTCTGCTTGATGCTCCCAATGCCGCTGGAATATATTTATGCCCAGGCCTATGCAGATGATGTCGCCGTTCTTTTTGTCGGCTCATGCTTAGTGACTGTCCGTCACAGGCGGCGCTAAATGTGATCGATGATTGGTGTTCCAGAAATGGGCAGTCGGTGAATCCTCTTAAGACCGATGTCGTTCTCTTCACGAGAAGGAGGAAAAATACTGACATGACTCAGCTGGTACAAAAACGCACTCCCATCCCGATATACAAGGAGGTTAAGTATCTAGGGGTGTCATCTTAAATAACAAGCTTCTCTAGTCACCACCAAAGCACTGTCAGTTTTCTGGTAATGCAAAGGAGCTTTTGGCAAAACATGTAAAGGTCTTCTGGATCTACACGGCAATGATAAGACCTATAATCTGATATGCATCGGTTGTCTGGTGGAACAGACTAAAATGCAAACACGTCGTAGCCTCGTTCACCAAACTCCAAAGAACGGCTTGCCCCAGGTGCACGGGGACTTTCCCCCGCACGCAGGGCGCTGTTCTAGATGCTATGATGAACCTTCCACCTTTTGATATACATATCAGAGGGTGTGCTCTGAAAGCCATGTCTCGTCTGAAGAGAAATGGTTTTTGGTACAACTCGCATAGGAATAACAGTGTGCGACTCCTGGGTCATGGACATGTCTTCTAACTCATTAACACCCATGATCCCACTGCGCTGTAATTTCACAGCCGAGTTTCCTTGGCGTCAGGATTGGATCTGGCTGGATACTGAACGGATGGCACTAGGTCAGCGCAGCAGCCCATTTCATCCGACTGCACCTCTCGTTGGGAAAATATGTGTCTGTTTTCTAGAGATATACGCAATCCTACTGGCCATGCACTATGTTGTGAAGCACAGATGAAGGCGAAAAAGCATATGCGTCTGCAGTGACAGGCTAGCTGCACTCAAAGCTGTGTGCACCCCTTAACTAACTCCAAATTAGTGCTTGAACTCAAGTCCTTCTTGAACAGAGCCGATAGACTAAATTCATTTAGGCTTATATGGGCTCCAGGCCACTCTGGGATCCCAGGAAATGAGATCACTGATGAACTCGCCAATATGGGTTCAGAGAAGTGCTTCTAAGGACCTAAACCCGCTCTAGGTCTACCTGCGTTCACGGTTAATTCCCACATTAACGTCTGGGTGTTAAATACACACAACCGTAGATGGAGGAGTTATCCAGGATGCAGGATGACAAAGCGCGTATGCCATGATGTTTGCAAGAAATCCGCAGCATTCCTCCTGTCTTTAAGGAGATTCGACTGCAGAAGACTTGTGGGAGTCATTACGGGGCATTACACTTTTGTTAAGCATCTCTGCGTGCTTGTCATAAGTGCTGCATACATATACTCCTACGAACTACACTTCTACTTACTTAGATGGAGCTACAGTTCGGGGTGAACCAAGGCCTCAACCAACAAGCCTCCCCAGCCGGCACGATCTTTGGCCAGCTGCTGTCAGTACTGCACGCCCATTTGGTTGAGGTCCCTTTCCAACTGTGCGCGCCACATTAGACGCGGTCGTCCTCTGCTGCGTCGTCCCACGGGGTTGGTGTCGAAGACACTTCGGGTCGGAGCGGTGATGTCCTTTCGCTCTACATGGCCCAGCCATCTTAGACGTTGGATCCGAAGACGTCTAACTAGGCCGATGTCGCTGTACAGTCTTCACAGTTCTTGGTTGAATCACCTCCTTCACTCTCCATTTACACAAACGGAACCAAAGATTGCGGGCAGAACTTTTCTCTTGAAACGCCCAAGAGTCTCTTCATCCGCTTTTGATAAGGTCCAAACCTCAGCGCCGTAGAGGACGACCGGGGTGATTTAGTTTTTCGAGAGAGAGCTCTACTACTCAGTTGCCTCCTGAGCCCAAAGAAGCAGCGGTTGGCTGGAGTTATTCTGCGTTTTTTCTCAGCGCTGGTGTCATTGCTGCTTGCCACTAACGAGCCAAGGTAGACGAAGTCCTTGACTACTTCAAAAATATAGCTGCCGAAGGTAACGTTCTAACCAAGACGTCGGTGTTGCGCGTCTTTCTTTGATGACAGCATACATTTGGTCTTGCCCCCCTTTGACCCACTTTAGCCGCTTCTGCTTTAATACTTGCGAACGCCTCATTGACGTCTCGCTTTGTCCGTCCAATAATGTCAATGTCATCTGCGTAGGCAAGCAATTGTGTAGACTTGGAGTAGATCGTACCTCTTGTATTGGCCGCAGAGTCCCGCCAGATCTTTTCAAGAATGATGATAAAGTAATCACATGACAGTAGTTCACCTCCGACCTTAATGGAGCACCGACAGCTCTCCATAATCATCCTGCACAGCCTGCGAGTTTGGCAGGAATGTTAAAACATGACATGGCTCTGTATAGCTCGTCTCTATAAACGCTGTCATATGCGGCTTTAAAGTCGACAAAAAGATGGTGCGTGTCGACCTGGGATTCATGAGTCTTCTCCAAGATCTGCCTTAGTGTAATAATTTGGTCTATCGTGGATTTTCCTGGCCTGAATCCACACTGGTAGGAACCTATCAGGTTGTCTACGAACGGTTTCAGGCGCTTACACAGTACGGCAGAGAGGATCTTGTAACCAATGTTCAGGAGACTTATTCTTTTGTAATTGGCGCAGTCATAGGGGTCTCCTTTCTTCTGGACCGGGCAAATGATGCTGAGATTCCATTCATCGGGCATGCATTCTTCCGACCATATTTTGCAGATGAGTTGATGCATGTTCCTGACCAGCTCATCGCCAGGTGCTTTAAGCAGTTCCGCGGGGAGTCCGTCTGCTCCAGCAGCTTTATATGACTTAAGCTACGATATCGCTATCTTAACATCGTCTAAATCGGGTGGACGGGATTCTCTTTCATCTTCGTCCATTGTGAATGGTTCGTTCTGATTGACGGCTGCATTTTGACTATCATAGCCGTTATACAGTCTGCAGAAGTGGTCCTTCCAAGATCTCAGCATCGACTGTGACTCCACTACTAGTTGTCCGTGCTCATCCCTGCAGGCTTCTGCTCTGGCTTTATTGCCTTGGCATGTTCGTTTTACTTTTTGGTAACACCTTCGAACCTCGTTCCTGCAATAACGTCTCTCCATTTCCTTGATCTCGCACTTCTCGTTCTCCTTCTTTTTTCTTCCCATAAGCGCATGCTCCTCTCTCCTTTTCTGTTCATAGAGCTCGCGGGCAGCTCTCGTCCGTCGATGCAGTGTAGCCATGTGAACATTCTGTTTCTCTACATGGGCCTGTCTGCATTCGTCATCAAACCAGGGGTTTCTCGAAGGTGGTGGCTTGAAACCGAGTACATCTGAGGCGACCTCTCTGAAGGCGTTTTGACAACGACTCCATTGTTGTTCTATGGTTTGTATAGATTGCATCGGGACTTGAGAGAGCTTGAGGGAGACCAAGTCTCCGAAGGTCCTGGCGGTCTGCTGCGATTGCAACTTTCCAACGTTAAATTTTGGTGCTCTTACTCGACTCCGTTGATTCCGAGAAATTCGCATCCCTACCTTGGCTGCAACATGCTAATGATCCGAGTCGATGTTGGCTCCTCGGAAGGTTCGGTCATCTAGGATGCTGGAGGAGTGTCTGCCGTCGATCGCAATGTGATCAATTTGGTTGATTATTGATTGATGGAAAGACCGCCAGGTCCCCTCATGGATGTTGAGGTATGGGAATCGTGTACTTGCTACTACGAGATAATGTCCCGCTATAAAGTCCACTAGCCTTAGTCCGTTTTTTCTGACTTGGTGTTGTATAGGCTATGTTTTCCTGTGACTCCTTCAAAGATAGCTTCCTTACCCAGCTTCGCATTGAAATCCGATGTCAGTCATAGCTGGGACATTGAGGGCGCCGTAGCGCAGTGGTTAGTGTGTTGGACCCTGAAGCACGATGAGCGAGTTTGGATCCCGATAACACCAACGCCATCGAATGTTTATTTCGCGGCGTTCCTCCTCGGCGGGGTACTGGCTAAACCCCCCGTAGTATACTTGTCTTGAAAAAGCTTCTCGACCTCCGCCGTTCGGAATCGGCATTAAATTTTAGGTCCCTTTCGCCTACGTAAAAAATAGATCACACACAATATGGGTGATTGAGAGAAGCTAGGCTCTGGTCCTTCATGGGCTGTAACGCCACCAAAAGAAAGATAGAAGCTGGGACATTGGGCACATCTTCTGCCTAGGAGATCATAGAAGACCTTTATGTTGGTCGACTTTCTCCTCTGTGGGGGCGTGGACACACACCCAAGATAGTAGTCGCTTACATGTTGGAAGCTTAAGACGTTTGTTCAGTTCAGCCAACTGTTCAGTTGGCCGACAATAGAGCATTTTACGAGAAAGTAACAATTGACAGAGTTTCGCACCCTTATGTACTATAATTGCACTTAACGGTCACATATGGACTAGGGAAAACACCACAAGTTCTTTATGGAATAAATAATGGTTCCATCCCAACTATAGACTATATACTACACTGTGGGAAAAACCTCAGCACTTGCTTCTTATAACCAAATTCTGCAGCTTATGAGTGCTTGCGCGTCTACCCAATGCCAACCGCCAATTCGAATTTCAAATTCAAACCACAAAGACACCGCGTCAGTTCGTTGGCATTTAAACTGCAGGACTACCCACGGGCGCAAGGTAAAAGGATCAATAAAACAAAATCGCCCAAAAGTCCAAAAATAAAAATGTCCAGAGAGAGTGTTAATTTGTATCTTTGTTATCACATCGCGTGGGTTATTGAAATGTCATAATCCGTGCTTAAGTGCGACAGTAACATGAAGCCGGTCGCTTGCCAGGGCTTGGCGACGTAGACATGGCAGTTGGATCAGTCCGCAAAGTAGTAGAAAAATGAAATTGATAATAGGGATGAGATAGAGGTGGAAGTATGAGTCTGAGAGATGGCAGATACGAAAGTATCGCTTCCGTGGAGGAATCCGTGTCTTATTAGATTCGTGGAAGGAAGATTGACAGGAGCTTTGCGATGGGTGGTATTTTCCTGTGAAATTGGACAATTTGTTTTGAGGAATGTAAGTGGTTTCCGTGTTAAGTCCTTTGATATAAACAATGTCATCAAGATGAAATATAAGTCGCAGCTGTGTATATACATACAAAGGCTCTTATGCTTAACCAATATGTAGAGCCGTCAGTTATTAAAATATGTTGACCGGCAGTATGGTTGCCGTAGCAGCAGATCCACTGGTGGAGCCGCTCAGTTCAGCAAGCAGGTGAAAGCAATATAGTTGCACTTGATATTTCGAAAACTTTTGAAAGGATTTGTCGAGAAGTCCTTTTGTAGATGATGTGTGTTCTAAATGAGTCTCTTCTAAAACGGATTAGAAACTATCTACCTACTACCAGATTCAAGTCTGACATCAACTTCTTAAATGCTGGTGTTCCGCAGGGTTCCATTTTGTCTCCGACACTCTATTTCATTTTTATAAATGACCTCTTGTCTGCCGCCTTAAATCAGTTTCACTCCTACGTGGACGAGAGAACCCTCAACTCCTCGTATTCCTTACTGCCTTACGACCCTGTTTTTCTTCAACCTCTGATGATAAATTTTTGAACTCTGGGCATGCTCTTGTGAAAGATCATTTTACGAGACATAAGCTTGGCCCGAAACCAACAAACCTCTTGAGTCGGCATGGACTTTAGCCTCATTGTGGTATGTCCGCTTTGTTGACGTTCGTTTCCACCTCGCTCACTACTGTGACATTCTTTGAAATTAAAGACGAGCTGTAGAGCCTGCTTGTTTGCTTTACATAAGGCAATGTTGCCGTACAAGCAAGACAGCTAAAGTTAGAATCTCTCATGCACTTTTCGATCAGGTGTCGCTCTCCATATGACCAATTTGGGCGATCACTGATAGGTCAGAAGATTCACCAAGTTCACTAGTGCAAGCTGAGGTACAGGAATTGACTTATGGAATGTGGGCTTAAGAAGTGTTCACTCACATACCGGCGGTTGGATGTTTTTAGCTCAAATCCGCCTCAGACCCACCTTGTAGAACTTCCCGAACTTCGGTTATGCCCAGTTAATAGGAGCTTAGATAGTTCGTCTGCATTCACTATCTTAAAGGGTCTTTGCCAATGTCTATAAATCAGGCTTGTTGTTTACGATAGTGGTCTTGTCCGATCATGTGGTCGGACATACAGTGTAAAATTGTTGATTGTTCTCAACCTGGCGAGATGTCAGTAACGAACCTTCCTACAATGCCCGGGCCAAGTTGACATACAGCTCGCGGCTCCCTCTGGATAGCCTCTACAACAACCGCTAAGAGGTGAACAAATTTATGCAGCCGTCGGCCTAGGCAAGAAGGCGCTACAATACCCCGACCGGACTGGCGGTTGTGCGGCGGGCCAACAACCCGCCCATGCAAAAAAAGACAAGTTAAGAGTAAAATGCCTCGGATACACGGGTGAATGGTCGAAGGCGACATAGCACGTAAAAGGAACTCGATGTGCGAGCAAGCTCCTGGAATGTCAGAACTCAGTACACTCCTGGAGTTGTTCACAAACTTGGAAGAATCCTCACGCAGTACAAGGGGGATGTTACTGCGATCCAGGAAATACACTGGAGAGGAAACGGTATGATGAGCAAAAAAAGATTGCGACGTCTATTACAGCTGTCACAAAAGATTGCACATATGGGCAAGCAGTTAGGGACGGAAGTCATCGACTTCAGGCCTATAAGTGACCGCTTGGCTGTGATCCGCACCAAAGGCAGATTTTACAACATCAGCCTCATATGTGCACACGCCCCTATCGAAGAGGCTGAAGACCCCATCAAAAAGGATTGCTATGATTTCTTGGACAACGCCATTGGAGCTTGTCCGGAGTACGATGTTAAAATGTACTCGAAGACTTCAATGTCAAAGACGGTAAGGAGAACACCTCTAGCGAAGTGATCGAAAAGCGCAGCCTACAAGATACAACAACAGCTAACGGCTTTCGACTTCCAGGCTTTGCGACAGCTCGTAATGCGGTGATGAGAAGCACAAGATTTCCCCGCAAGCAAATCCACACAGTAACTTGACGATTCTCGGATGGTCGCACCGCCAACCAAATCGATCATGTGCTCATTGCCGCAAGGCACTCGTCAAACATCCTGGATGTACGAACATTCAACCGGCAACCGTCGACTCTGACCATCTTCTCGTAGCAACAAGGTTCAGAGATCGACCGTCCAATGTCAGAAAGCTGCACCAGCCCACCATGAGGAGGTTCGACATTGGACGCCTAAGCACACCGGAGGTTACCAGAGTCTACAGGGAGCAACTGTCAACTGCACAAATGTCATCAATATGTGGCTATATTGTCGCTCAGCCATTCAGGAAGTAGCCGAGGCCACCTTAGACCACCTAAGCAAACGTAAACTCCACAAATGACACCACCGTGGAGATCCGGCATAGAATCGTCCTTGGCAATCGCTGCTACTACGGTTTGTCCAAACAACTAGGGTCAAATCTCGTGACTCGAAGAACCAAATTGATGCTTTACAAAGTGCTTATAATGCCAGTCTTACTGCACGGAGCCGAAAGTTGGACAATAAGCAGGACGGCGGAGCTGATTTTGATCATGTCCGTGAGGAAGGCGAATGAAGGAGAAGACATAATCGCTAACTCTATGAACTGTACAAAGATGTAGATATATTCCGGATGACAAAAGTCCGTCGACTACAATGGTTTGGTCACAACGAACGCATGTACACCAACGCTCCAGCTAAGAAGGTCTTCGACTCCGAGCCTCCTGTTTCGAGAAGAAAAGGAAGACCGAACCCCCCTTATAAGGACCAAGTTATCGTGGATGTGAGAGCACCGTGGCGCAGTGGGTAGTGTGTTGGCCTCTGACGCCGATGACACGGGATCGAATCCCGACACAGCCATGTCATCGAACGTGTTTTTCACGGTGTTTCTCCTCAGCGGGGTTCTGACAAAACCCCCTGTAGTAAAATAGTCATGAGAAGCTTCTCGAAATTCGCCGTTCGGAACCGGCAATAAACTGTAGGTCCCTTTCACCTATGGGAAAATAAAATCACACACAACATGGGTGATTGAGAGAAGCTCGGCTCAGGTTCTTCATGGACTGTAACGCCAACATACATATAATCGTGGATGTAAGACAACTTGGTCTTGATAACTGAAAGTAGCGTGCCCGGGACCGTCAAGGGTGGAAGGCAGCTATAGTCCAGGCTCAGATCCTCCATGGATTGCTGGCCTGATAAGTAAGTAAGTAAGGTCTTGTCTTATGCGATTCCTCAATCTATAGTAACTTACTTATCCGGTCATCAATATTAGGTGTATATTCGAACTGCGGATCTTTGAATTTTTAGACGGGTCCTGGTGGCAGTTCAGTCTTGCCCCTGTCGACCATAAACAGTCTTTCTAACGAGTGTGCCAACAACTGAGATAGTGGGCATCGAGGAGGAGACGAGAGTGAAAGGGCCGACACTTTTAAGTTGTTTGCTAGCTCGTAAAGCTCAGTGATTATCGAAATCTTCTGAAAACCAGTTTATAGACTAGTATAAAGTGGGGCAAAAGTAATGTATCGATTTGAATTTTCAATAAAATTTATAATTATTGCCAAAAGTTTTTGTAACTTGGTGTTTGTGTAGAAGATAGATAGGGAATCGCTTGTTGTAATTAACTATTGTTACTACCCATTTGACTAATTTTTTGTCGGTTTTTTTAACGCAGGTCGAACGAAGACGTTATTTTTCTCGTCTTCCTGCACCATGGGTGCGAACAATAAAACACGTGATTGAAAATTTCACGCAAAATAGGTCCAGAAGAGAAGAAGTGGTTGCCCTTGTACTGATAAGACCGGAGACGTCCGAGAGAGGCCAAACCTCCGCTTTCGTAATTAATACGCCCTTCAGACAGCTGTTAGACCTGTTCAACCTTCTTTTTTCATAAGTTGTTAAACTGGGTCGTAAGCACTCTTAATTCCGGCCTAATCGAGCCACTGTTCATGTAGCTCGTGCAGCCATGGAGATTTTTGAACCACAAATTTTCGAACCATGCGGTCTCCTGTTTTGATGATTTAACCCGGCCGAACGACACAAGATTTCTTTCTTAGGACCCTTATAAAATCTCATGTCTACCTCTACAATCTACCAGCCTTTGAAGTTTTAAAAGCTGTCAAGTGCACGAATCAAATACTAATCTGCTAGCCAGATGTTATGCGAGCAGCAGTTCAAAATACCATAAAACGTACAGAAAAGGTAATCTCTTAAACAAATGGTAACTCGATCAATGTCATTTCTTCAACTCTACCTTTTTTACTACTCAGTATAATCTCACATTCCTAGCTAAGCTCTCTGTCCAAACAGAGTTCGATTTCTTTCACTTCTTAAAAACTGGCAGTCAATTTACATTGTGATATTACTTTTGCCCCGGCTTGCACTAGGGCAGATTTGCAACTCCCCATATTCTTATAGCATAGAAAGGAGTGTGCGTTTTCAGCGGTCCACTAGAAGATTAGTTCCTCTTTGTTTATTAACCCTTTTACGTTCCGGTACAACCCCCTTTCCCTTAGTGCTACTTACACCTTCATCAGCTTCAAGCATTTTCAAAGCTCAATTAGGTTAATTCAATTAGCTCTTGTCTTACGCTCAGTCACTGTCTCCTGGCCGACTGTCACAGCATATCGTTTTAAATGTAAACGCCCTCGGTAGCAATAAAATTGCCAACATTAGTGCGCACATAGCCAGCGGGTTTTAGGTTTGCAATTAGAGTGGTTTTGAGTCCGTTCAAAGCTGTGGTACTTGTTGCACTTTCACTAGGACCACTCAAACCTCATCTATTTCCATGTCGACTTAATTAACTCGTTACCCATCCAATCGGCAATATCGTTATCTCCCCTCCGATTCGGTCCGTCTTAGCTCGAATTCATGAATTACGACTACGACTTCTCGACAGCTACTTACAACCGTCAGTTCACACCCCGAAAATCCGCCCGAATCTCTGTGTCCCTAATCCCATTCGAATCGTAAAGAATCCGAACTGATTTCTCAATTTCCCTCTGGGACTCCCACGATCTAGGAGTACCACACGCCGACCAATAACCACGGACATTTACATAGGACTGTCTCCATAATACATACATATGTATGTCATCATTTGAGGGAACCAATGAGCCTGGTCAAATTGACAACCCTTCGATTGGCTCTAGCCAGAGCCAATCTACTTAAGCTGCCGCGTACAACCATCTACCGCACTGATCGATAAGGACCGCAACGAATGTGTCAAAGAAGCCGCATCGTTGTTGCGTGGCTCTCGCGCGATGTGGGAATTCCTTGTTCATTCATTCCCTTGTCATGGGCGTCGTTACGTCATAAAAATACTCGTATATTAGCGTCAGCTCATCGCACACACAATCCCAGAGTATGGCTGACTGGTGGGTACTATAGGTAGCCAGTTCTAACGCAACAGTTTAGTCATCGACTGAACCAAGTATCAGGTTACGCAGGAAGACCGCCATCGTCGTCGTCGTAGTATCGTCACACCGCTTAATTGGGTGTCACTGGGTAATAAAATGGAATTCATGCGTGAGTTCGGAGGCATGTTTAGCGGCCTCATTACGCCACACTCATATGCTCTGACGATGACAGACAACAAGTGGAAGTTGTCGATTCAAGCCCTTTCCTTCATCTCATCACTGATTAATCTCTAATAATCTCTTCGAATGCGCATGATCGTAGATCATTTGTCAGCCCCGAAAGTAGCAAAGCCCTACGGGGGCTACTAATGTGTGAAAACACAAAGATCTTAACGCACCGCCTCGTAGTACGTTGGTATCCCGCTGCGTCCCGAGTGAGCACTTCAAAGTGCCCGCCGGGCATTACGATCCTTTGATGTACGTGCGGCGCTTTTGTTTTGGTTGACATTTTCGGGCTGTGCCCGAAATTATGTTAAATGACCAAGGAGGCACCTCCGTGTTCCTACATATTATACACACACATGTGTGTTTGGTGTGTCTATTGTGTGCCTGGCGGCGAATGGTCTCGGTGTGTTGGTGTCCATGTTTTTTGCGCAATCATTCAAGTCCTCGCCGAGGATGGAGATAAAGAAATTAATGGTCTTGATTCTCTTCTGCTCCTCTGCTTCATTCTCTCCTTTCGGGAGGTGTGAAATAATTTACACACAACACACGAGATGCCGACAATGGGATTCAGGATACTCAATCAGTATAAGAGAGAGAGAGAGAGCAAGAGAGAAAGATAAATTGTTTGATGAAGCAAGTGGTGCGAGCCATTTTGCGGGTGGCGGCGGTCGTTTTGTGATTCGTCCGTATTAAGGATATCATGTTGACGCTATTGTTAATGTTGAATGCTTGTCCCTGGCATTTGTGGTGAATTAGATTTTACCGATTGTCCAATTGACCTGTTGTCATCCGGGCAATGGAGGCGAAAGATCAAAACATTAAGGCGATTGAGAGTGCCATTTTGTCTGGCGGTCCTATTGGTCCTGTGGGTCCTTTGACGTGACTTCAAACGATTCTTTGCTTTGTTAAATGTGAAGGATGTTGTGTAACTGTCGATTGGTTCTCACGGGAGCTGTTTTTTTTTCGATTATTTATTTGGCATTTTTGCCAATTATGAGGGATTAGCTCTTAAGGACGACACACAAATGGTGTTTGACGCTTGACATGCAGCCTTTTGACCTTCATCTTTTCCGGATTATTAAATTGTATGCGTCTTTTCAGGGCGTGGTTCGGACTCAAGCGACACTGAATCTGAACCAGGAATACCGCTAAAACGCAAACAGCGGCGATCTCGAACAACCTTTACCGCCGAGCAGCTGGAAGCGCTCGAAAGAGCATTTACGCGGACACAATATCCCGATGTGTATACCCGTGAAGAATTAGCTCAAACCACCGGCCTGACAGAAGCTCGTATCCAGGTGTGGTTTAGCAATCGTCGAGCACGGCTCCGCAAGCATTCCGGCTCGAGTACTGGCCTGGCGGCTATGAATAGCGGTTTGGGCTTCAGTGCGCTCCCAGTTTCGTCCATGTCCGGCTACACACCGGTTACGCAGTCCGTTGCTGGCAATGAAAATCACCATCATCACCAAATGACCGGCTATGATCTGATGGCACAATCTCAACATGGTTTCGCCACCGGTTTTCAACATGGTCCCTTCCCAGGACAGAACTACTATCACCAAGGTAAGTTATGCTCGTAGTTGTACTCTGTGTCTGTTTATATTTAGGACCAACATCGCTTTGTCTATTCCTCATAGACTATTCCAAGATGTCTATGGACGACTTTAGTAAGCTAACCGCTGAGAGTGTCTCGAAAATGTCCCCATCAATCCATCTGACTGAAAACTATCCAAAGCTCGAAGCACCACCCAACTGGACACAGGCAGCATATCACCTTAATCAGTCGACAGCGGCGGCGGGATACAATCACGCCGCGCCAGTTAACGACTATTCGGCGGCACATAGCAATCAACTTAATACAGCTGCAGCTGCTGCAGCTGCCTATCAACATCCACTGCCGGCGCAAGGACAATCCAAGTATTGGGCGTGAGCCGAAAACTGCGAGATTGAGCAGAGAACGTGCAAAGAAGAGCCTTGAATTAAAAAAAAACACACACACATGGAAAACAATATTTTTTTTGATCTTTTACAATAGGTAGGGTAGAGCTGTTCTTTTTTTTTTTTTTTTGGTCAAGAATCTAGGGATAGGACCTAAGCTAAGTAGATTTTTTCTCGTGGATAAGCTTAATGTAAACTATTTAATTGTTCTCACTGAAAACTTTACAAAATAAACGACTAATATATGAGTTTTTCTGTTCCTTTTTAACGGTATGTAAAGACTGCTAACGATGGACCTTAATTGCTCTTTTATTTCTATCAAACAGAGGTGTACACGAACGGGCTTACACTCGTTTAATCAATACCTATCTACATGTGATCCCCTCAGAATGCATGCACGTTTTATCCGTATCCTTTTCAAATATAAAGAGTGATTTACAAAGCAATACTGCTCTTTTTACATCTCCCATTTGAAATACAGGGTTTTTAATATGTGACATGATACGATGGTAGTAAGAACATTGAGGAGAAAGGCTTCCACTGAAGCTTTAAGTGTCATTCTAGGATCAAGCTGGAGCAAAAAGTACTCGAAAGTTTTTAAGCAACCTTATCTATTTAAAGGGTCGTTTTGAAGAGAGGTTTTTTTTACTATCGAGCTGTTCGATGGTGTGTATCTGGTGGACGATTGCTCCTGCCAGGACGAAAATATGTTGCAAAAATAGAGGAACTCGGCTCAGGCTGTTTGGCTACTGATCTGGGCTAAGAAAACACAAGACTTGAAAAGCGCGAATAATATAGAGCCCTAAAAACCGAACAAATGGTGCTGGATACCACGATGTATAGGAAGCAGTGGTATGGTCTTAAGTCCGTAGGTGCCAGAGAATCGGCGCATTCTACCAGGTTGTCCTGAAAATAGCGCCGTATTTAAGAAATAGGAGCGGTCTGCTGAAAGATTACTGGCGTAGCAAGTCTATCAATGCCATTATACATATATGGAACAAAACACAGTTCAAATGACCACCATGATTTCCCTGCGTGGTGCGTGGCAGAGAGGTCCAATTTTCTGATGGCTCTGGTGCAAAGATCAGAGTAAACTTAAGCGATGGCAGCGGTTTACATCAGCTTTGAGCTTACAGATTGTTCGCGGCTTAGTAGGTTGGACCTCTGACTCAGGGAAACATCACAAACCTCATTATATCCGTGGCCAGTTCAAGTCACCTAAGCGTGAAGTAACCATGTCTTCGTTGTGACATGTGATGCCATACTATCATCGATCAGCATCGCTAATGGGTCGATGATAAGGCCAGCTCATAATCTATACTAGCCCGTGTCTTTCTATGGTTTTTCTTTCTTTTGTTAATTGTTAATAGGGGCTAGCGCCAACAAATAGCATGAGACACTGCGACCTTTATAGATCTATTATGGCTATTAGCCGATTAGACGAGGAGCTTCTCCACTTCCTTAATGAAGTTTAAGATGTCTCCCGTAGGAGTTGAGATGATCCCCTCAGGAGTCATAACTTCACTGAAAAGAATACGCTTCCTAAGACGGCAATGAACAGTACAATCACACAGTATGTACCCTGCAGTTTCTTGGTCCTCAAGACAGGGTCGACACTCAGTTTCAGGTGAGAGGTTAATTTTATTGAGATCTCAGACCACAGTGTCCCTTAAGGTAGCTGACCAGTCTTCTGATGGTTTGAGTATCCTAATAGAGTGTTTGTTCAGGTGCCGTATAATTCTTTTCCATTGGTAAAAGCCTCGAACGCTGTTCCAAAAGGATAGGTGTTATGGTTTTTCCCACTTGTCTAAGAAGGAGTTAATTCAAAGGTCTCGGTTAATTCGCTACCGACCCTAATGGAGCAGCGAGAGTTCTCCATTGTCATCCTGCACAGTCGGATGAGTTTGGCAGGAATGTTAAAACTAGACAAGAGGTGGTGACTGTCGATTTGGTATTCCTGCGTCTTCTCCAAGATCTGCTGTAGCGTAAATATTTGGTCTATCGTGGATTTACCTGGCCTGAAACCACACTGATAAGAGCCGATCAGGTTATTTACAAACGGTTTCAGGCGTTCACACAATAGAAGAATCCTGCTCTATTGTTTGTCTACTGTGAGCGGATTTTGAGAGAGCTTGGAAGAGACACGATCGGCAAAGATTCTGGCAGTCTCTTGCGATTGTAGCTTTCCGACGTCAAACTTACGTTGTGCTACTCGACTCCTAAGCATTCTTGATATCCTCATTCGTTCCTTGGCTACAACAAGGTAGTGGTCCAAGTCGATTTTGGCCCCTCGGAAGGTTCGTACGTCGAGAATACAGGAGGAGTGTCTGGCGTCGATCGCAATGTGATCAATCTGGTTGGTGGTCGATTGATCAAAAGACCGCCAGGTACCCTTGTGGATGTTGAGATGAGAGAATCGCGTGCTTGCTACAAGGAGGTTACGCCCCGCTAGGAAATCAATTAGCCTTAGTCCGTTGTCGGATGTGGTGTTATGGAGGCTATGCTTTCCTATGATCGACTCTGTTAGCATTGGATCTATAGACAGCATAACAGGCTGATGTCGCTGCAAAGGCCATACAGTTGGCTGGTGGTTGAACCTTTTCCCTTACTCTCTGCCAACACAAACGGGACCGAAGATTGTACGCAGAATTTTCCTTTCGAAACGACCAAGGTCATTTTAAGCCATTTTTGTTAAGATCCAAGCCTCTGCGCCGTAGAGGAGGACCAGAATGATTGAGGTTTTATACCCAGCCACTTTACTTGGCACCAGGTTAACCTATTCCCCCAGTGCGAAATACCTTAGCATTGTACGACATAGCAAACTAACCTGGAAAGACAACACAACCGAGAGAGCAAAAAACTATAGCTCACTACACCAAGTAGAGTAAAGTAGTAGTAGAGTAGGACAACGTAAGTATGACGTCGGAAAGCTACAATCGCCAGAGTCTTTGCCGATCGGGTCTCCTCCAAGCTCTTTCAAAATCTGCCCCCAGCAGCACAAGCAATAGAGCAGGAATGGGCGCATTGCCAGAGCGCCTCAGAGATGTTGAGTTTCGAACCGCCACCACCTAGAAACCCCTGATTCGATGAACAAGCCCATACAGCAAAACAAGAGGCATATAAAGCCACGCGAAATCTATGAGCAGAAGTGAAGAACACACGCTTTACAGAAGAAAGAAGAGAGAGCACGGAAAGCGTGAAATCGAGGAGATGGAGAGATGCTCTCTCAGGAATGATTTCCGGAAGTTTAACAACAAAGTAAAACGAACATGCCATGGCTACAAAGCCAGAGCAGACACCTGCAGGGCTAAAAATGGAGAACTGGTAGTGGAATCATAGTCGATGCTGAGGATTTGGCAAGACCACTTCTGCAGACTGTATCACGGCGATGACAGACGAGATACCGCTGTCAGGCAGAACGATCCCGTAATGGACGACAATGAAACAGAATTCAGTCCACCCGACCTAGACGAAGTCAAAATAGCGATATCGAGACTTAAGCCTAATAAAGCCACGGGCGCAGACGGCCTGTCTGTTGAGCTTCTTAAGGCGGCTGGAGATGAGCTGGTAAGAAGCATGCTCCATCTCATTTGCAAGGTATGGTCGGAGGAAAGCATGCCCGACGAATGGAATCTGACCATCGTTTGCCCGGTCCATAAGAAAGCCGACCCCTATAACTGCGCCAACTATAGGGGAATAAGTCTCCTTAGCATCGCATATAAGATCTTTTTGAGGTATTGTGTGAATGCCTGAAACCGTTTGTGAATAACCTGATCGGCTCTTATCAGTGTGGTTTCAGGCCAGGTAAATCCACCATAGACCAAATATTTACGCTACAGCAGATCTTGGAGAAGACGCAGGAATACCAAATCGACAGTCACCACCTCTTGTCTAGTTTTAACATCCCTGCCAAACTCGTCCGACTGTGCAGGATGACAATGGAGAATTCTCGCTGTTCTATTGAGGTCGGTAATGAGCAAACCGGGACCTTTGTTGTTACAAAAGGATTTAGGCAAGGTGACGTACTGTCATGCAACTTTTTCAGCATTGTGCTTGAAAAGATCGTGCAAGAGTCACTGGCCAACACAAGAGGTACGATTTATTTCAAGTCTACGCAATTGCTTGCGTATGCCGGCGACATTGACGTGATTGGACGGACACAGCGAGACGTCAATGAGGCCTTTGTAAGCATTAAGGTAGAAGCGGCTAAGATGGGTCTCAAGGTTAACGAGGGTAAAACCAAATATCTGCTTTCATCTAAAAGGGACGGACAACACCGACGTATTGGCCAGAGCGTCACCATGGGCGGATATAACTTTGAAGTGGTCAAGGAATTCGTCTACCTTGGCTCACTGATGACCAGCGACAACAACACCAGCGCTGAGATGAAACGCAGAATCACTCTTGCGAACCGCTGTTTCTTTGGGCTCAAGAGGCAATTGAGAAGTAGAGTCCTCTCTCGGGACACTATATCCCTTGATTATCCCAGTCATCCTTTACGGCGCAGAGGCTTGGACCTTAACAAAAGCGGATGAAGATGCCCTTGGTCGTTTCGAGAAGAAAATTCTGCGTACTATCTACGGTCCCGTTTGTTCAAACGGTGTATGGAGGAGAAGATATAACGAAGAACTGTACGGGTTGTACAGCGACATCGGTCTGGTACGACGTCTACGGATACAGCGTCTAAGGTGGCTAGGCCATGTAGAGCGCATGGAAAATACAGCTCCGACCCGAAGAGTCTTCGAATCCACTCCGGAAGGAGGCGCGGCAGAGGACGGCCGCATCATCACCGCGCACGCAGGTGGAAGGGGACCTTAACCAACTGGGCGTGCCGCGCTGGAAGCAGCTGGCCATAGACCGTGCCAGCTGGAGATGCTTGTTGGTTGAGGCCCAGGTTCACGACGGACTGTAGCGCCACCTTAGTAAGTATTGATCCAACGTCTAGGATTGCTAGGGCAAGTGGAGAGAATAGTACCACAATTTCGGCCAGAAGGGTCTTCGACTCCAACACCAAGGGACGACGTTGCAGAGGACGGCTGGATTTAACGTGGCGCACACAGGTGGAAAGGAAGCTCAACCAACTGGGCGTGCGACACTCGCAGCAGCTGGCGAAAGAGGCTGAAAAGGCTTGTTGGTTAAGGCCCAGGTTCACCCCAAACTGTAGCGCCATGTAAGTAAGTAAATACTTACTTACTTACTTATCAGGCCAGCGATCCATGGAGGATCTGAGCCTGAGCTATAGCTGCCTTCCATCCTTGACGGTCCCGGGCATGCTGCTTCCAGTTGTCAAGACCAAGATGTCTTACATCCGCGATTACTTGGTCTTTATACCGGAGGTTCGGTCTTCCTCTTCTTCTCGAACCAGTAGGCTCGGAGTCGAAGACCCTCTTAGCTGGAGCGTTGATGTCCATGCGCTCGATGTGGCCGAGCCAGTGTAGTCGACGGATCCTTGCCTTCCGGACTACATCCACATCTTGGTACAACTCGTAGAGTTCGCGGTTGTGTCTTCTTCTCCATTCACCTTCCTCACAGACAGGACCAAATATACGCCCCAGAATTTTTCTTTCGAAAGAACCCAAAATCAGCTCCGCTGTCCTGCTTATCGTCCAGCTTTCGGCTCCGTACAGCAAGACTGGCAGAATGAGCGTTTTGTAAAGCATGACTTTGGTCTTTCGAGTGAGGAGTTTTGACCCCAGTTGTTTGGACAAGCCGAAGTAGCAGCGGTTGCCAAGGGCGATTCTACGCCGGATCTCCACTGTGGTGTCATTTGTGGAATTTACGTTTGCCCCGAGGTAGACAAACTCCTTAACTACCTCGAAATTGTAGCTGTCAATTGTTATATTTTGTCCCAGGTGGTGAGCGGCGGATTGGTTTTTGCTTGACAGCATGTATTTCGTTTTGTCCTCATTGATCTTAACACCAACTCGTTTCGCCTGTTCTTCAATCGCCGTGAATGCTTCCACAATGCCACGGCGAGAACACGCGATGATGTCGATATCATCCGCGTATCCTAGCAGCTGGATGGACTTGTAAAAGATAGTGCCTTCCCTGTTGACGCCTGCCCGTCGCACTATCTGCTCCAGCACCAGGTTGAAGAAGTCACATGACAGCGCATCTCCTTGCCGAAATCCAGTGAATGTTTCGAATGGTTCCGAGGTCCTAGAACCGAGTTGCACGGTGCATCGCGTGTTTTTTAGCGTGGCGCGACACAACTGGATCAGTTTTACCGGGATCCCGAATTCGGCCATCGCCCCAAACAGTTCTTCACGATGAATGCTGTCGTATGCGGCTTTGAAATCGATGAAAAGATGGTGTGTATCTATTCGAAACTCGTTGGTCTTTTCCAGGATTTGTCGAAGGGGGAAAATTTGGTCTATAGTTGATTTGCCGATTAGTGCGGTGCGGTAAATGGTTTTAGACGTTCACACAATACGCTGGACAGGATCTTGTATGCGACATTGAGCAGGGATATACCTCTATAGTTCTTGCAAGAGGTAGGATCGCCTTTTTTGTAGATGGGGCATATAGAGCTGGTATTCCAGTCGTCGGGCATGCTTTCATCTTCCCAAATTTTACAGATGATCTGGTGCATGCTCCCTACCAGAACATCGCCGCCAGCCTTGAAGAGCTCTGATGGCAAGCCATCTGAGACTGCGGCCATGTTGTTCTTCAGCTTCTGAATAGCTGTGCCGACTTCTCCGATGCTGGGTGGGAGGACTACTTCAGCGGCTGGAGTTGGGATTTCCTCGTGTAAGAATAAATACCACGAAATAAAACCACGTCTGTCGCTTTCAAGGTACGCTTTTATTCTGACTTGCTTTTCAAGTCAATCTTCATAATACATACATACATACATATATTGGCCGACGAAAGAGAGTGATGTTGGCTGAATATACACATAGGAACAAATAGTAGTAAAAGGCACAACTACAGTGGGTTCGGGAAGACGTGTCGCACCATTTGAAACAACTGCTACAATTCGGCCTTCCTGACATTATAGATCACCCGATCTATGCCTACTTTGTGTATTTGACCCCCTACGTCCCTCGAACCATCGGCGCATGTTTCCCACCGCCCAAACACCCTTATATGGTACTCGTGACTGTTGAAATCCCTCAACATCCTTAAGAATATATCGGTCATGGCGTAAAATTCTCACCACTTGATATGGCCCTTTGAATTTTGGTATTAGTTTTTTCGACACCCCAGCATGTGAGTCGAAATTCCGTACCATGACGTAGTCAGCTACCTGATATTTAGAAGGTTTCCTACGTTTTCTGTCTACATACTGCTTATTATATTCCTGACTTTTCTTCTGTTTTATTTCTGCCTGCTCTCTTATTCGCTCATGATCTTTTCGCCCTACCGGCTCTTCGAGTTTTTCCAAACATTCCTTTAGCGGATCTGTAACTTCCCCTCTTTGTCGAATTCCAAAAAGCATAACACTTGGGCATTCGTTTATAGATCGGTGCACGGTATTATTTAGAACATGTTCAACTTTCTCTACAACTGAGTCCCAGTAGATGCCTTCACTTGGATTTACTAATTTTGCCATCATCGGTCCTAAACTACGATTCACTCTCTCTACTTGTCCATTGGCTTGTGGTGAACCAGTCGCAACCTTTAGGTGGAGTACACTATTGAGCTTCAGAAACTCCTCAAAATCGTAAGACGTAAACGAACTTCCCCTATCCGATACTATACACTTAGGACGGCTGTACGATCTAAAATAATCCTTAAGCGCTAGAATAACTTCCTTGGTCTTTGTTGTTTTTGTAGGATACAATCTCACGAATTTGGTACAAGCATCAATCACGACTAGAATATGTTTCTTCGCCATTCTTGAGTGATCTATTGGCCCATAGTGATCTATGTGCACCATTTCGAAAGGGATATTTCCCTTGTGTATACTGTTAAGGAATCCCTCCCCACGGCCGTGGTTTGAGGAATAAACAATACATTTCAAACAATTTTTTATATGATTTTTTACTTTGTCCCTTATTTTTGGGAACCAGTATCCCTTTGATATCAACTCTACTACTTTGTCGATGCCTACGTGACCAAATTCATCATGATACTTGTACATAACGTGTTCTTCCATGTCTTCGGGAACATAAAATGCAACTGTACCGTCATTTTTTTTCCTATACAGTACACCATTGTGCATTTCAAAAAAACTATGCTCTGAGCTTTGTAACATCTCGCGTAATTCCTTCAATTTACTATCTCTGCCCTGACATATAATTAAATTTTCTTCTAATGTGTTGCTTTCCAGCATCAAAATGTTAGTTGAACGACTTAATGCGTCGACATGCTGCATGCGAGTACCTGCCCTATGTTCCAACACGTAATCATAATTCTGCAGTTCCAGCGCCCACCTCGCTATTCTTGGGTTTAGGTTCTGTTTACTCAAAGTTAACGCTAGTGAATTACAGTCGGTTACAATTTTAAAATGTTTACCCTGGAGATACACCCGAAAACGCTTAAGGGCGTTTACTATTGCCAACGTTTCCAACTCAAAGCTGTGATATTTCGCCTCGGTCTCTGTGGTTCTTTTGGAATAATAGAAAACAGGATGCAATTTCTCGTCACACTTACATTGCAATAAAATCGCTCCGAAACCTATCGCGCTTGCGTCGCAGTGTAGTTCAGTATAGCTCCTTGGGTCATATAGGGCTAATGTAGGGGCTTCCATCAACTTTTGCTTAAGAATCTCGAAAGCTTGCAATTCTACCAAACCGAATCGAAACTGTATTTCTTTCCTCGTCAGGTCATATAAAGGTTTTGCTATCACCGAAAAGTCCTTAACGAACCTTCGGAAATAGAAACACAGACCTAGAAAACTTTGGACTGCGTGTACATTCTGCGGTATTGGAAAACCTTTTATAGCTAACAAACCACCCTCATCAGCTTTTATACCTTGTTCTGAGACCATATATCCCAAATATTTAATGCTTTCTTTAAAGAATTCACATTTATCTATTCTTAATTCAAGGTTGTTCTTAACCATTCTTTTAAAAATTTCCTCTAAAATTTCAAAATGTTCTTCATACGTTTTTGTAGCAATCATTATGTCATCTAAGTATATTATTAATTTATCTTCTTTAACCATATCTGCAAATATCCTATTTATGAATTTCTGGAAAATCGAGGGGGCATTTTTTAACCCAAATGGCATCCTCAAAAACTCATACTGTCCTAGGGGGGTAATGAACGAGGTATATTTGATTGAATCAGGGTGCATATACACGTGAAAGAACCCATTCTTCAAGTCTAGTTTCGTAAAAATTTGTTTGTCCGCCAATCTATCTAGTAAATCGTCAATGAGAGGAATTGGATAATTGTCCTTAGCCGTTACTTTGTTTAGTGTACGGTAATCTACGCACATCCTCAGATCACCAGTTTTCTTTTTCACTAAGACAATCGGAGAAACGAATTCCGACTCACTCTCTCTTATATACCCTTTCGTTAAATAATCGTCTAATAATTTCTGCAAGTTAGCCTTTTCAGCATATGATAGCCGACGAGGAGGACAATGAAAAGGTTTCGCACAGTCTAATGTGAGTTTCATCTCGGTTTCCACTGCTGGTTCCTTTGGACGTATAGGGCTCAAATACAGTTCGTCAAATATTTTAAGCAATCGTTCTTTGTTCTCATAGCTTACCTCTTTTCCACAACCTAAATCTATTGTTTTACTTTCATTTTCAAGCTCAATCGACAGAAGTGACTTTTCAAAACTTTCATTCTCTTTTTGCTCCTCTAAGCTATCATTTTCAACCATGGATTTTGTTTTTCCAGTCTTACAAGACAAACCAACTTTACTTTTCTTTAAAAAATCCCTTCCTAACACTACTTCATAACCCATGGACCTATCGGGTACCACATTCAAATCCAGTTTTACTTTGCGATTGCCAAAAATAACAATACACGAAACCTTGCCAATTATGCGAAGTTTACTTTTATTGATACCCACATAACTAACATTTGGAACTATAGCAATTGCTGTATTCTTGGGTAGACACGACTCCTTCACGAAACTGATTGGGCTCCCAGTGTCTAAGAGGCATACTAAAATTAAACTAACGCTAACATCACTCTTTACAAAAACATTTAAATTTCTTACGTATTCGCTCTCTTCCACAAGCTGGATAGGTTTCTTCCTGTCAGGACAGATAGCTGCATGATGATCCTGGCTGCCACAAGCAAAGCAGGCTCCATATTGTCTTCTTGGTTTTGTACAGTCAGCAGCAAAGTGTCCAATGGAGTTACAATTATAACACCTCAACCTGGCATCTGACGGTGATGAACTTACACTTGCTGTTACCGAAGGTCCTCTTGGGAATACACTTGGTTTAAGCGTAATCTTGGAAAACGCCTGTAACAGTTGCGCTTTCGAACGGAAACACTGTATGTTGGCTTGCATCCTTAGTTGCGCATCTGGAATTCCTTCGATGAGGTAGTCTACCATTTCGTCCTCTTCCAATTGTAGATTGTTCGATAGTATTATTTTATCGTTGTAGTAGCTTGCGAAATCTTCGCCCGCTCGCCATTTACGAGCCTCAAACTTATGTCGTAATTCCAGCTTATTCGTTTTTGAACCGAACAATTCTTGCATTTGTGCCACCAAGCTGTCTACGCTCTCGTCGACGAAATTGGGTTTAGAGTGTAACCACTGTTGTGCCTTACCCTTTAGCTTTGTCATTACCAGAGCTCGCAGCATGTTCTCATCAACAGAATATACTTTGTTGATGCCTTTGAGTTGCGAAACCCAGATGTCTAGGGATATACCACCGTCATATTCTGGCAACAAATCCCTTAAGATGTTGAACGGGATTGAACTTGAATCAGCGGAAGATACTGAAGTTATCGAACGCTCTCTTTCTCTTGCGGTAGTGGTGCTCTCCAGGCTAGCGATCTGTTTTAATACATCATTCTCTCTTAAGAGAAGCTCTTTTTCACGTTTCACCAATTCCAACTCACGACGACAGTTCTCCAGTTCCGTTAATCCAACCTCTGAGGATTCGTGTACAGCTTGCGCATTATGTGCTGACGCCTGTTGATGTAGATGAACCGTTTGATGCTCGGCTTGCTGTTGCGGATCTCCGCCTTCACCGTCATCGCATGGCACCGCACCTCGATCGCCGGCAGGAATCTCATTTAGCCGCATTACCAGTGAAGATTTCGTTCCACTGGCAGATAAATTTAATTTCTGAAGCCACCTTCGCAATTGAACGACACTATAGTCATTAATATTAATGGGGTTTTCCATTGTTCAATCTTTATCCTTTTCACTCTTTTTCTTGCCGATCTTTTTCTTGTCGATCTTTTTCTTGTCGATCTTTTTCTTTTCACTCTTTTTCTTTTTCACTCTTTTTCTTGTTTTCTTCTTTTTTTTTTTTTTTCTTGTCGATCTTTTTCTTTTCACTCTTTTTCTTTTTCACTCTTTTTTTTTTCTTCTTTTTCACTCTTTTTTCAAATTTTTTTCATTGCAATGGAGGGAATAAAAAAAAAAAGAAAAATAAACTTTTACACTTTCCGGACCGGGGTGCAGTGAAGCGACCAACCGAAACTCTGGGAATTCTTTCTCCGCAGCGGAACGAGACGCGGATTTGAATGACGCGACCACGCTGGCTGAGTAATATTCTATTCCCCTTCCCCCGATGAACGGAATGCACAACACCCACGACTACGATTACACAAACATCAAAAGGTCCTCTATAGGGATTTAGTAGTTCTTTTTAAATTTTTTTTTCTTTTATCGTTTGTCCTGATCCCACTTCTGAGATTTGTAAGAATAAATACCACGAAATAAAACCACGTCTGTCGCTTTCAAGGTACGCTTTTATTCTGACTTGCTTTTCAAGTCAATCTTCATAATACATACATACATACATATATTGGCCGACGAAAGAGAGTGATGTTGGCTGAATATACACATAGGAACAAATAGTAGTAAAAGGCACAACTACAGTGGGTTCGGGAAGACGTGTCGCACCATTTGAAACAACTGCTACACTCGGTCCCTACCACTCTCCCTTGGTCATGCTCGTTAAGCAGCTGCTGGAAGTGCTGCTTGAATACATCCACTATTCCCTGCGGGTCGATGACAAGATTACCCTCGCAGTTTCGAAGAGCCAGGGTGCCCTTTTTGAAGCCTCCTGCAAGGCCTTTGGCTTTCTTGTAAAAGGCTCGTATTTTATGTTTATGCCTAGGCTCCTCGATATCCTTGAGCTGGGAGGCTGCGAAGATTATTTTCTTGTGTCGCAGTGGTTTTTTCTCCTCCCTACTTCTGACTCGGTACTCTTCTTGTGCTACCCTGGTTTTTCTCTGCAGCGACTTTTGATTCGCCTCGTCAGTTGCTGCCCTTTTCTGCTCACACTCGCTATCAAACCACAATGGGTTTCTTGTCGGGGGTGGTAAGTATCCTAAGGTGTTTTCGGCTACTTCCTAAATAGCTGAGCGGCAATGCAGCCACATATTATTGGCATTTGTGTTCGACGTAGGCATACCGTAGAGTCTTTCGCTCAGCTGCTCCCTGTAGACTCTGGTAACCTCCGGTGTGCTCAGGCGCCCAATGTCGAACCTCCTCCTGGTGGGCTGGTGCAGCTATCTGACATTGGGCAGTAGAGCTCTGAATCTTGCTGCTACGAGGAAGTGATCAGAGTCGACATTTACCCCTCTGAATATTCGCACGTCCAGGATCGATTGGTTTGGCGGTGCGACCATCCGAAGATCGTCAGGTTACTGTGTGGATTCGCTTGCGGGGAAATGTTGTGCTTCTCGTCGCCGCATTACGAGCTGTCGCAAAAGCCTGGAAGTCGAAAGCCGTTAGCTGTTGTTGTATCTAGTAGGCTGAGCTTTTTGATCATGAAGCTCCATAGACGTTGTCCAAGAAATCATAGCAATCCTTTTTGATGGGGTCTTCAGCCTCTTCGATAGGGGCGTGTGCACATATGAGGCTGATGTTATAAAATCTGCCTCTGATGCGGCTCACAGCCAGGCGATCACTTATAGGTTTAAAGTCGATGACCTTCGACCTTAACCCCTTTCCACGACAAATCCGCATCCCAGTATGTGCAACCTTTTGTGACAGCTGTAATAAATGTCGCAATTTTTCTTCCTAATCAAACCGTTTTCTATCCAGCGTATTTCCTGGACCGCAGTAATATCCGCCTTGTACTGCGTGAGGATTCCTTCTAGTTTATGAGCAGCTCCGGTCCAGTTCTGACATTCCAGGAGCATACTCGCAAATCGTGTTCCTTTTTCGTGAGTTGTCGTCGTCGAGTATCCGTCCGTGTATCCGAGGCATCTTGCTCATTCATAACTTTAAGTTTTTTTACGTGGGCGGATTGTTATCCCGCCGCACAACCGCCATTCTGGTCGGGGTTTTTTCCGCTGCATACGTTTGTTCACCTCCCAAAGGTTGTTGAAGAGGCTACCCAGAGGGCGCCGCGAGGAGGCCGTATGTCAACTTGACCCGGGCATTTAAGCAGGGATCGTTGCTGGCATCTCGCCAGGTTGAGAGCAATCAACAACTTTACCCTGTACGTCCGAGCCCATGCCCTCTAAGTAAATAAGTAAATAAAGAAAATAAATTCAATTGAGGAAAACAAGAACATTTTAAATGAACATAAATCCATTTTATTAATATTGAAATGTTAGAATTCAGCTTTAAATATAATTTCAAGTTTCCATGTATCTTAATTACTTTCAATTTATTTTTCAATTTTAATTAATAAATATTTAATTTTAAACATAAATATTATTGTTAGTTGTCATTTCGGTAGATACAAACAACCCAAACTCAATCAGACTTGTAATTACATTTATTGTTTTGTTTATATTTATTTATTTTAATTTGAAAATATCATCCACACGTATGTAGACCATCGGTTTAGATACTACAAACAATCTTCAGATTTATTTGTTACAATTATTGTCAAGACACGAAGTCTACACCATCCACTGGAGGACGATTCTGTTTTTTAAATTTGTTTTATTCTTTTTTTTTCTTTAGTGATTATGTTTAAAATTTATTGTCAGTGACGCAGCGATATAATTTTGGATTTTAAATTCTACAAAACAAATATATATTTAACGAGAGTTTTGAGATTTTTTTTGAAGTAGATTTTGTATATGAGATTAGGTTCTATTTATTGTCTCGATTTATTTTATACTAACAACCGTAGGGGCGAATAAATGGTAGAGGGTAGTGGAAAGTGGTTTCATTTATATTCCTTACTAGTTGCGTATCCAGTGCCAGAGTGGAATATATTTATTTTAAGTTAAAGATACTTTGGTGGGTAGGAAATTTATCTATTAATAGGGCAATCCCGTGAAGTACTTTCCAGGGCTCTGCTTCACTCGGGGACTATAGACCAAATTAATTAAGATCGATTGGAAAATCGTGAAGGAATTTATTACAAATTCTTAAAAAACAAATTGGAAATAGAGATTGTCATCTTCGAAAATAATGAAAATAGTATCTCCAGCACTGATACATATAGATATGAATTCAAATCGGATATAGTGTCGAAAAACAACATTTTATTGTCTTGATATGGTTCGTTACATGATATATTCTTGATTTCATTTTTAAATACATTTTTCCAGATCATATACTTATTGTCAATTGTCTTAGGAATCGAATGGATTGCCAACATCTGCGGCAGCATTTACCATTTACAAGAATTCTCTGTTTAGGACCATTTTAAAGCTAGATACAAACCAATCATTTTCTTTCGTATTTTTGAATTTGAATTTTCGAATTCGGTTCATACGTATATTTAGTATGCATGTAGTAGGTGTTTATGTGTGTATATTGTATATAGATATAGAATATTAGCAATAATTTTAAAATCCGTATGTGGGTCGTCGAAAACTCCGTCGATATTGAGCTGTTATACGTGGTGGCGTACCCCATGATGTTGATTGTAGTCCACGACTACCCCAACTAACGACGGGCTTGTAGGGCAAGTAACATCGTCTACAAACGGCTGCGGTGGGTTGTCGTAGTCGCTCTGGTTGGGGGTAGTACTCGACCTTATTTCCATAAAAAAAAAAAAAAAAATTAGACAATTGGTAAACAAAATCGAAATTTGCTTTGTTGAAATCACAGATGGTTGCATCTACTATCAATAGATGGAATAGAAACTCTAAAAAATAAAATTAAACAGCAAACACTTGTACACAAAGGATACGTGGACATACATGACACAGGACATCTGCTACATGGACACTACGAGAGCATGAGGGATTCATGACGGCTACGTGTCAATGCTGATTTGACATTCACACCTTATCTCGGTGTGACACGGAGTTTACTTTTGGATACTATGGTTTGACGTTTATTTTTGGATTTCACCGTAGGTTGGGTGGTATACTGTGTTATGGATGTGTACATTAAATGCCATTAGATACGTGGGTGGTTACAGTATTGTGATTCGGTTTTTTGTTTTCGATTCCATTCCGGGCATGCAACAATACAATTTATCATTCAAACGACTACCGGTCAATCAGGTGCTTCCGGTTCGAAGGTTTTGGATGCGCCTAATAGCATGCTATGAACTACAAAATTACAATTTGTCTGATGCAGGGTGTTGCCAGTTGTTCTCTTTTGTTGTTTTTGTGTTTTATCTACGTTCACGCTTAATATAAACTATTTTTTAGGTTAGATTACTATTTTTAATGTTTCGCTTTATATGTATGAAACTACGTTGAGCAATCCTTATAAATAAGCTACGGGGCGAGGAACATTTCTAACTAAATTTAAAAATCAAGAAATTTAGGACAAAAGAAACCAGTCAAAAGGCATCACGAAAATTCAGTTGTTCACAAAAGTTAGGAGATGCTTATAGCCTTTCTTCCGGCTACACTTAAACGATTTTGAACAGCTCCTGAAAATCGAAAAATAAGATAACACAAAAATATTCGAGACTTTATAGCATAAAGACAGCGAGTGTTACAGTAGCGTTGTGTGGGGGTGGCCGTGGTGCAGTGCCAGCGGAAGATCTGTAGGTCAAAGTATGTCCATAGCCAAGAAATGCAACTGCTATACAGAAAAATTGTGCATCAAAGCTGGTGTGAATGGGATGTGATCAAAACACTCACAGTATATGTATGTTGGCGTTACATCCACTCACAGTATATGTATGTTGGCGTTACATCCCATGAAGGACCAAGGCCGAGTTTTATTTTCGTTTTCCCATAGGGACCCACAGTTTAATGCCGGTTCTGAACAGCGAATTTCGAGCAGCTTTTCATGACAATGTGCAGGATGACATTGTCACTGCTCCAAACCGAGACCTTTGATGTCAAAAAAGGATTTAGGCAAGGTGACGCGCTGTCATGCAACTTTTTCAACATCGTGCTTGAAAAGATCGTGCAAGAGTCACTGGCCAACATGAGAGGTACGATTTATTTCAAGTCTACGCGATTGCTTGCGTATATCGACGACATTGACGTGATTGGACGGAGACAGCGAGACGTCAATGAGGCCTTTGTAAGCATTGAGGTAGAAGCGGCTAAGATGGGTCTCATGGTCAATTAGGGTAAAACCAAATATCTTACTTACTTACTTACTTATCAGGCCAGCGATCCATGGAGGACCTGAGCCTGAGCCTTCCTTGACGGTCCGAGCACTCTGCTTCCATTTGTCAAGACCAAGATGTCTTACATCCGCGATTACTTGGTCTTTATACCGGAGGTTCGGTCTTCCTCTTCATCTCGAACCAGGAGGCTCGGAGTCGAAGACCCTCTTAGCTGGAGCGTTGAAGTCCAAGCGCTCGATGTGGCCGAGCCAGTGTAGTCGACGGATCCTTGCCTTCCAGACTACATCCACATCTTGGTACAGCTCGTAGAGTTCGCGGTTGTGTCTTCTTCTCCATACACCTTCCTCACAGACAGGACCAAATATCCGGCGCAGAATTTTTCTTTAGAAAGAACCCAAGATCAGCTCCGCTGTCCTGTTTATCGTTCAGCTTTCGGCTCCGTACAGCAAGACTGGCAGAATGAGCGTTTTGTAAAGCATGACTTTCGGAGTTTCGACCCCAGTTGTTTGGACAAGCCGAAGTAGCAGCTGTTGCCAAGGACGATTCTATGCCGGATCTCCACTGTGGTGTCATTTGTGGAATTTACGTTTGCCCCGAGGTAGACAAATTCCTTAACTACCTCGAAATTGTAGCTGTCAATTGTTATGTTTTGTCCCAGATGGTGAGCGACGGATTGGTTCTTGTTTTACAGTATGTATTTCGTTCTGTCCTCATTGATCTTAAGACCAACTCGTTTCGCCTGTTCTTCAATCGCCGCCATTGAAATATCTGCTTTCATCTTCTTATCCTTAAGGATAAGAAGAATGCTGCGGATTTCTTGCAGGCATCAGGGCACACGCGTTAAGTCGTCCCGCATCTTGGATAATCCCTCCATCTACGGTTATGTGTATTAAATACATACACATGTCGTTAATGTGGGAATTAACCATGGACGCAGGTAAACCTAGAGCGGGTTCAGGTCCTGAGAAGCTCTCGTCTGAACCCATTATGGCGAGTTCATCAGACGTCTCCCAGAGTGACCTGGAACCCATACAAGCCTTAGTGAATTTAGTCTACCGAGCTAATTAAAGGATTGGACACAACTTTGGGTGTGGCTTGGCTGTCACTGCAAACGAACAGCTTTTTTCCCTACACCTGTGCTTCACCAGATAGTGCATGGCCCATAGGATTGCGTATATCCCTGATAGAAAGACAAACGCATATTGTCCAAAGAATAAGTGCAGTCGCGCTTTCGCGCTCAAAGAAGACCTGGAGCCATCCGTGAAAATGCGAAGACTAGCCTTTCCAGGTTCTATACAGCCAGAGCCCGTCCTGACGCCATGAAAACTCGACCGTGAAATTACAGAGCAGTAGGATAGCGGGTGTCCAGGACACTTGCACAAGCACACTGTTATTTCTGTGCGAATGGTACCAAAAGCCAGTTCTCTTGAGGCGAGACATGGTCTTTAGAGCACACTATCTGATAAATATATCGAGGAGCGGAAGGTTCATCATAGCACCCGGCGTGCTTGGGAAAGGTCCCGTACAGATAGGACAAGCCGTTCTTTGGATTGGAGTTTAGTGAATGAGGCTATGATGTGTTTGCGTGTTAGCCTGTTCCACCAGACAATCGATGCATATGACATTATAGGTCTTATCATTGCCAGATGTACTTTGCCGGCAATGAGGCCCTTGCTTCGCCAAACGCTCCTTTGCATTGCCAGAAAGTTGACAGCGCTTTGGTGGTTTTTGACTCAACATGCTTCGACCAAAGAAGTCTGTTATCTAAGTCATGTCAGTCTTTTTCCTCCTTCTCGTCAAGAGAACGACCGGTCTTAAGAGGATTAACCGACAGCCCATTTCTGGTACACCAATCATCGATCAGATTTAGCGCCGCCTATGCTTTGAGACGGGTAGTCGCTAAGCATGGGTCGACAGAAAGAGCAGCGACATCATCCGCATACGCATGGGCATAGATACCAAAGGCATTGAAAGCATCGAGCAGAAAGTCGACCACCATGCTCCGTAACAGCGGAGACAGGACGCCGCCTTGCGGGCAGCCCCTGTGTGCGCCGGATTTGAGACGCTAGAAATATGGTACGTAAAGCTTTTTTACTATAAATTAGATAAAACCCTGCAAAATGTACCAAAAAATTTGTGAAGTGTACGACAAAAAAGCAGCGAGTGAGCGACTAACCCAGGATTGGTTATTCATTTCCGGTCAGGAAATTTTGGAATCAGAGATGCACCTCGTTCTGGTCAACCCATCACTGGGAAAGTTGATGAAGTTTTGCGACTGGTGGAGAGCATAAGTAGCACGCAAGCTGTCAGGAGATAGCGAAGGCACTCAACGTCAACTACATAAGCAGGATACTCGTGAAAGCTCGATGTTTGGGTGCCATGAGAATTAACGCAATGGAATTTGATGGACCGGATTGCCATCAATGAAACGCTCCTGAAACGCTACAAAATCAATCAAATTCAAAAGTATCCAAAGTAAGCTATCATGATCAAGGGCTAGTGGACCTTCACAAACGCTTTCAAGGCTCAGATTGACGGAAAACAAGGTGGTGCTGGGGCTGAGTATTCTCCATTATGAGCTGCTACAACCAGAAAAATGGTCCTCTAGTCTCAACCGCTTGAAAGAAGCATTTAAGAAAGAACGACCAGAAATGGCCATGGTGATTTTGTTCCATTATGACAATGCCAGGCCACACACATCTTTGATGTCTCGGAACGAATTGACGGAACTTGGTTGAGAAGTTTTGATACACCCACCGTATAGGCTCGATCTTGCACCATCTGACTAGAGGGGCTTTTAATTACCCGACTTGGCTCCTTTTTCATGGAAAGAGGAAGAGCCGCAAAGTGACCTTATCGAAGAAAGTTGTGCTCGACGGAAGTTCGACTTTAAAGTAGCTTATTAAATGTTCGCAGAAAGAAACTTCTTTGACTATCAAGTTAGAGGCTTCCATAAACCTCGACATATGGCTTTCTAAAATGATTATGTAATTGTCATGTCCAGGGAAGGTGTAGACAAGATGATTGATTCCCTTGCTCCTATTGCAGTTTCTTTCAAAATTACTCGATCCACCTTTGCGGTTCTAAAATTTATTAGACACGACTATCTACCACCAACGAAGTTAATACTCGACATGTGTCCTTGCTGACGTCAATTCGTCTCCAATCAATTCTCGTCCCAAAACTCATTTGAACTCCGATCAACCCCGATGCAAACAAGAACCCAGACATCCAACAACTACGCCAATCTATATGCCTCAAGCTCTGCTACCACCAACAGAAAAAATAAACACAAAAAAAAGGAAACCCTCGGCATGTCCTTGACTAAGCAAACAAAAAACAACTTCAACCCGAAATACCAACTCCTCAGCCATTGGATTGAGTAATGATGTACTTTGCCCAACTTATTAGGTAGCTCATCATCGTCGACTGTCGACATACTTGTATGCAAATTGTGTTAATGTCTAAATTGGACTTCTTGTTTCCTTCGATTGCCCGTCGAAAGGGTTCGGTCCCGGTGCCGCTCCGAATCCTTTTTTACCAACTTGAATGAGAAATTATTTTTCAAACTTTTTCCCCATGGTATGGACGGACAGCAAGAGTTTGGGATAAAATATAGAAGAAGAAGAGTAAGGAGAAGAGAAGTGGGGATATCCTTTTCATGCAACACCAATACAAATAGATATCACAATGAAAAAAAAAGATAAAAACAAAAAAAGCAAAGAAAAATGTCAGTTTCGCCTCTGGCAACATTGTTCGCTTCGATACGCCCGCATACATACATAGAAACACATCTAACGATACAGAAATACAAAGATACAAATCTAACATCCATTCCGTTCAATCAGTGCATAGTATGTATCTACGTAGGTAGTAGTAGTGGTGTCTTTACTATTTGCCTGGCACGTCCAGAACGACTAAAACGGCCGCTCCGTATCGAACGCAATCCGCTGGGCAACCATCCCGAACGGGCCAAAGCTCCGATATGACGTTTTCCCTCCGATATAGGCATAGTCATCATTGGCGATGACGCTTCGGAAGCGGATATGCTCGTCGATACACTGTTATCCTCTCTACTATTATCATCATCATTCCAATTTGCATCATCGTCATCGTGGCTATGGCTGTCAATTGACTCCAATTGGCTGGCTTCCGCCGCTTGTTCATAGGCAACCAAGTTGGAGAGAAAATAAAATGAAAGGCGGGAAGAGGGCACGGGACATATAATTGGATCCCGATGAGTATCTGATATCTATGCTATTGCATTTTTTAATTTTGTTGGTTCGCATGCTTTGAGTAGACTGTCACATCAATGCTACTATAGTTCAGGGAACTTACCTAGAAAGCGTTTCTCCATGTCCGGGTAGTCATCGTAGATTGGGTAGAGTCCATTCGGTTGGTCGGCATAGTCGAGAATATCGCGTTGAATTAAATCAGCCAGAGCGTCCTGATCTACGAAGTCTTTCTTTTGGTGATTGCCATGCACCGGAGATCCCTTCAAAGCGCCAATGTTTCTCTTTTCCGCGCCACGGAACGCAGAGTTATACCGAGCCAATGCGGCCATGTTTCGCTTGGGACTGCTTGGCAGATTGCCAGGATTAAGTAGTCCCAAACGAGCTAGAGTGGCGAGATTGCGTTTACCGGTCGATGGTAGTTGAAAGTCGCGAGCCAAAGCGCCGATGTTACGTTTGCCCGTATACCTTAATCCACCAGCTCGGGCGAGCGCGCCGACATAACGTTTTGTCTCCCATTGGTTCTGCGTTTGATCGGCTACCTCAGGTTCAGGTGTTGGCAATTGCCCATTCTTGGCCAAGGTCGCCAAACTACGTTTGGGTAAGTAAGCAGATGGCCTGTTCATATATCCCTGTCCGACAGATGCCAATGACGCTATGGAACGCTTGTCTTCCTCGTTAAAGTCATAGTCATCGGGGTTGAGTTCATTAGTGCTAGGTGTTTGACTGCTTCGAAGGAGGTTCTTCAGCTGACTCCGAAGTGCAGAGACCTTGAATGTATTCGGATCGAAACAGAGGCGATAAAAGAAGTCATCGGAACCCAGAAACACCCCATCAGGGGTGAGTACTTACGTGAAGCTGATATTCGGGACTCGGATTTGTCAGTTGGTTGATTATTGATTCCAGTTCACAACGTGATATGTTGCCGTCGTCTGTACTCTGCGGCTGAACCTGCAAATAAGAGGAGAAGAGTGGCATTCACATTGGATTGCATTGGTTCGGAAAATAAATTAAATATCGATTGTGTGGCTTGAAAAGGGGTTTATTGAGCAATGAAAAATGGTCTCTTGCTTGTCGATTTTACGACGATAGGCAACAGTTCCATCTGACATCCATGGGTCGGAGAGCTTATTCACTTGCGTATATCGTTGCCCACGCATAGCACATGGACGACATGGGGTTGGAGTAATGCCGATTTATTTATGCTTACGTTGGGCTTGTCAGTGGAAGGAATAACAGGCGTTAATGGTTGTTCAGATCTGGTTGGGCGATATAAAAGTGATTTATTGTTGGCGTGTGGTGGAGCTGGTATGATGCCTGTTTGCTGGGCGGATTGAATCAATTACTTTCGACTTTGTTAAATGTTCATGTGCGGATTTTTAGTACTTAGGTAATGTAAGCCAAAGCCTCAGTTCCATTGCCTTGCAAATAGGAGGAGGGAAGGGGTAGTATTCATTTTATCAAAAGGACGAGATAGCGAAAGAATTGAACCGAAAAAAATGCCGACCTGTTGGAATGAGGGCAATTAGAGTTAACCTAAAATTGACTAATATTGTTTACGAGCATTTTAGCAAAGGTAAGAACCACTTCTCAAGAGATGGCCTATAATTTTAGTTTGACAGGAACTTAGTACCAAATGTTGTTAAAAAGCTCACTTCCCCTGGTCCCTCATGTCTTCAGTAGACTAAGTAATACAGAAAACCACAGATTCATGCACACAAGCAGGAAATATACTCAAACCAAGAACCACACATATGCACCAAAGACAAGAACCAATTATACGAATTAGTCGTGTACAAGAAATGGACTGTCGGTTAGTCTTCTTAAGACCGGCGTCGTTCTCTTCACAAGAAGAACGAAAAATACTTACATGACTCAGCTGGTGCTAAAGCGCACTCCCACCCCGTTATCCAAGGAAGCTAAGTATCTAGGAGTAATCTTAGATAGCAGACTTCTTTGATCAAAGCATGTTGAGGCAAAAACCGCCAAAGAGCTGTCAGCTTTCTGGCAATGCAAAGGAGCTTTTGGGAAAATATGGGTCTCATCGCCGGCAATAATGATAAGACCTATAATCTCATATGCATGGGTTGTCTGGTGGAACAGAGTGACACGCAAACAGGTCGTAACCTCTTTCCCCAAACTCCAAAGAACGGTTTGTCCTAGCTGTACGGGGGCTTTCCCCAGCACGCCGGGCGCTGCTCTATATGATATGATGAACCTTCCAATCCTTGATATATTCATCAGATGGTGTGCTATGAAGGCCATGTCTTGTCTTAAGACAAGCTCCAGCTCTAGCTGGATACTAAACCTGGAAAGGATAGCCTTCGGATGTGTCCAGGTCTGGGCGGGGGTCCGGTACTGGGGTCTTCCTTGAGCGCGAAACATCCGACTGCACTTCTCGTTAGGAAAATATGCGTCTTTCTATCAATCTGAGATATACGTAACCTTAAGGGCCATGCACTATGTTGTGAAGCCCAGATGAAAGCGAAAAAGCATATGCGTCTGCAGTGACAGCCAAGCAGCACTCAAAGCTGTGTCCAACCCCTTAATTAGCTCCAAATTAGTGCGTGAACTCAAGTCCTTCTTGAACAGAGTCGGTAGACTAAATTCACCAAGGCTTGTGTGGGTTCCAAGTTACTCTGGGATCCCAGGAAATGAGATTTCTGATGAACTCTCCAGAATGGGCTCAGAGGAGAGTTTCTCAGGACCTGAACCTGTTCTAGGTCTACCTGCGTCCACGGTAAATTCCTAGAGTAACGATTGGGTGTTTAATATACAAAGCCGTAGATGGAGGGATAATGCAGGTAGCAGGATGACTAAGCGCGTATGCCCTGATGTCTCAAGGAGAATGGACTTCAGAAGATTTATGGGAGTCGTTGCGGGCCATTACACTTTTTCTAAGTTTTTCTGCGTGTTTGGTATCAGTGAGACGCCTATTTGTGCTGCATGTTGCGAGGAGGATGACACAGCAGAGCATTTTCTCGTGCAGGGTTGCGCACTCTTAGGGCCGACGTGCTATTTACCGAATTTCTTAACTCCTCCGATACGGACGGGTACAAAGCTGACGACCTCTGCAAATGGCTAAAGGACTTGAGAGTCTGCACCTGGAATGTGAGGTCTCTTAACAGACTGGGTGCAGGCGATCAATTGGAGCAAGCCCTCAGCTGCGGTAAAGCAGATATAGCCGCATTCCAAGAAGTGCGATGGGATGGTCCAGGCAAAAGACGGATGAAAATTTGTGATATCTACTACGGGAATTACTACAAGGAGAACAAACAGCGCGTATTCGGACGCATATTCGTTATTCGAGGAAGACTCCGACAAAAAGTCTTAAGCCTTCGGGATGTAAGCGAACACCTCATAACAATCCGCATCCAAGCTAAGTTTGGAAATATTAGCTTGATATGCGCTCACGCCCCAACTGAAGAGAAGGACGATCGACTCAAAGAAGAGTTCTACGATCCCCTAGACAGAACAAATGCTCAATGTCAATGTCAATGTTTAATGCAAAACTGGGCAAAGGGAAAATATAGCCTGCACGACACCACGTCCGAAAACGGACATGGGCTACTCTACTTCCTGGCGGGGCGCAATCTCCTTCGGGCTAGCACACGATTCCCGTACCTCGATATACACAAAGGCACCTGGCGATCAGCTGATCAGTAGAATGATCACGTTGCGATCGACGCTAGACACTCCTCCAGCATCCTAGATGTACGAACCTTCCGAGTAGCCAACATCGACTCGGATTACTACCTTGTTGTAGCCAAGGACAACGAAAGTTTGACGTCGGAAAGCTACAATCGAAGGCTACATGAACGAGAGCCACTCTTGAACATTAAGAGCAGAAACGGAGAGAGGAACACACGCTTTTAAGGAAAAAAAAAAGCCAGCATGAAAAGCGTGAGCAGGAGCCTGTAGGGATGGAGACGGACAGCTAGTAGCAGAGTCACAGTCGATGCTGAGAATATGGAATGACTGTTTAACGGCGATCCATTGCAACGGACGAAGAAGCAAGAGAATTTCGTCCACCCGACTTAGATGAAATTAAGCAACTAATTTCAAAGCTCAAGAACAATAAAGCCGAGGGCGCAGACGGGCTATCTGCCGAACTATTTAAAGCGGCTGGAGATGGTCTGGTAGGGCGCATGCACCTGCTCATCTGTAAAATATGGTTGGAGGAAAGCATGCCCGACGAATGGAATCTCAGCATCGTTTGCCCAGTCCCCAAGAAAGGAGGCCCCTCTAACTGCGCCAACTACAGGGGAATAAGAGAGCATGCAAGATCTTCTCTGCCGTATTGTGTGAACGCCTGAAACCCTGTGTGGATAATCTGAAAGGTTCTTATCAGTGTGGTTTCAGACCAGGTAAGTCCACAATAGACCAGATATTCACACTGCGGCAGTTCTGGGAGAAGACCCAAGAATACCTTATTGACGCCCATCACCTTTTTGTCGATTTCGAGGCCGCGTATGCCAGTATGCATAAAGACGAGCTATACAGCGCCATGTCTAGTTCTGACAACCCTGCCAAACTCATCACACTGTGCTCCATTAAGGTCGGTAGCGAATTAACCGAGGCCTTTGATGTTAAGAAAGGATTTAGACAAGGTGACGCACTGTCATGTAATTTCTTCAACATTATGCTTGAAAAGTTCATACGAAACTCACTGGCCAACACAAGAGGCACGATCCAATCCATTTCAAGTCTGCGCAACTGCTTGCGTACGCGGATGACATTGCTGTAATTGGACGAACGCAGCGGGACGTCAATGAGGCGATCGAAAGCATTGAAGCAGATGCGGCTAAAATGGGTCTTTTGGTTAACGAGGGTAAAACGAAATATATGCTGTTAACCAAAAGAGACGCGCAGCACCGACGTCACGGCCAAAACGTCACAATTGGCAACTACAGATTCGAAGTGGTCAAGGACTTCGTCTACCTTGGCTCACTAGTGATCAGCGACAATAACACCAGCGCTGAAATCAAAAGCCGAATTACTCTTGCAAACCGCTGCTTCTTTAGACTCAAGAGGCAACTGAGAAATAGAGCCCTCTCTCGAAAGACCAAGCTTGCGCTATACAAAACCTTAATCATCCCGGTCCTCCTCTATGGCGCAGAGGCCTGGACTTTAACAAAAGCAGATGAAGAGGGTCGTGGTCGTTTTGAGGGGAAAATTCTGCGTTAAATCTATGGGCCCGTTTGTATAGACGAGGAGTGGAGGAGAACGACGATCTATACAGGCTGTACAGGGACATGGCCTGGTACACCCTTCATTGATTTTGTCATTAAAACGTATGATTGTTCATTCGATGTCGACGTGATCATCGGGAAAAGATGTGCGCTCTATCGAATATTGCTATAGTATCGGTCAGCAACTTGGTAGCAATAGCGAGCTTAGCCGTCAGAATCGCCTTGGCTAGCCTTGATGTGATATCCATCCAATACAACTTAATGACTTTACTAATTAGCGGGAAGGCACACACTAGGCATCCATGTACGAGAAAAAATTGCTCAAAAGCGGATTAACCTACATCGAAGAATAGAGAACATTCAAACCGCCTCTATCTGAACTACCTTAATGCAAAAACATCTGATTATCGCGTACACTGCCAATTATTTTACTATTAACCATCACCATCGAACTTAATCCGCTTGTTGGAATTAAATTAACTCAATTATGGTAAAGAGATGATGATGCGAATAACTTTTAACGTCAATCCTTGTAGAAGGTTAAAGAATTAAGGTTTCTGTAGAGCAACAAATTAATTATAGTCCTCGAATAGCACCAACATTCATGGGAATAAGGTGGGCCGATTGTTCTTCAAATGGAGTTCCCTGAAGAGCTCTCCATAGAAAAGTTGAGACTTTTGAAACAGATTGCTTTTCCGACGTTGCAACAAATGCATAGTGGCATACTGAGCTAAGTACAGGCAGAGGTGCCGTGACGTTGTCCAACTTACAATTGATGAACACCATACTCAGGTGGAAGAGAAACTCTTTTGATTTATGAACTTCTAAAGAAAATTCCTTATGGAAGTAATCCTCTTTCAATAGGATCTGCATCAGTTCATTTATAATCCGTATACTAGTGTCCCACCCACACTAAAGGTCCTTCCTCCCGTGTGGTCGATTACTACCACAAAACACTTTCGATTAGATGAAAACCGGATAATAATCTCCAGCATGTGATAGGTCGCCTTTCACCCACCCACTGACATTTCGGATCTAAGCCCACTCGCCCCGAGTTTACAGTGTGGCAAGGAGGGCAAAAGCCAAAACGGCCATTCTCATAAGACGTCCGATCAATGGCAAAACAAACATCGTCGCCCTTTGATGCTCGCCGCATGTTCTAACGGCACTTCCTCGTCTTTGTCCCTATTCCACTATTTTATCCCATTTCCTGGCATTCTTATAAACGGAAGATTGAGAATCGATTTGTCCCCTTGACTATGTATCCACTCGTTGCGTTTGAGGCCAACCGGGACAAAGAAAAACTGTTGACACGCCTTGGAAACATCTATTTTTATCCTTATTAGAAATCGTACACAAACGGTTGAGATATGCAAATATGAGGACGAGAAGGAGCAGAGGAGGAAAGGATAACAAATTTGTTTTCAAACGATAGTGCTGTTATTGCGGCCATTGGCACATCAATCTCTAAACAGCCTTGCACTAAACTAAAGCCAAAGAGATGGCTCTTAGGATAATCCCTTGTTGAAAGGCACTTACCAGCCATGGCTGACATGAACGTGATGTGCTCTTAATGGTCGTCGTGTAATGGATGGGCAATATTGATATCCAAGGAAAAAATCGTAGATCTCGTAGGCGTCTAATTGCGACGTGATTGAAAAGGAATGGGGGAATAGGACGACTGGACAGAAATGACATATTATTCAATGAAAGGACCCTAATTAGGGCGTGGGTGTTGCATGCTTTCATGCGCCATAAATGAAAATGGTACCTAACGAGCCATATACCCGGCCTGGAGCTTCTAATCAATAAACTGTCCTCAACACCGAATCGTGCGAGTTACTGTAAGTTAAAGGAATAAAAGTTGCGTAGGACGAGCAAAGAATCCCTTCCGTGAACGCAAGGACGTGTCGAGAGAAGACTTTGAAATAACTTCTCAGTGAAGTAACCCACCAACTGCACATTGTTATCTCATTACTGCCCGTATATGTCCATCTCGACACTAATTTGATTATAAGAACTTCATACCGCTTCACACGTGTCCATTCTATCTTCTTTCCAAGGATAACAAAATTAATCACTACAAGAAACTATCCTCTACCCATCGGCCTCCTGACGTCCTTTTGAACAACTTAATTAGAATCACGTGTAAGCAAATTTCCATCTGCTTCCCAACAAGTCCTGCCTATGAGTAATTTCAGAAGCATCCTGTCGCCCTGGTTGAATGTGTACAACTCACTTATCCCCATCATGTATCCCTGGTACATGAGAAATGCGTACTTACATAAGACGCAGATGTTTACATCCGACCCGTGTTAGGTACTTGTTACAATCCACCGACCAAGCGAGGAGCCAAGCGACCTGAACAACCCTATCTCAACAGCTGGATGTGATATAAAGAATTTGCTCGTGGAATAAATACGAATTCCACCCAGATGCCCTCATGAATTCCTTATCTCTCCGTTGGAACGGAACCTACGTATCCTCCCATATCCATACACAACCGGTCCTGCATAAGAGATGGAGCTTCTTCTTGGAACTATCATACATAAAGCGCAAGAACAACAATGTATCAAAGGACGAGTGGCGGAATCTCTCGTAAGGCAGCCTCATGCTCTGTTTGAGTTCCTACATGGCACAGGTTCCTAAGCTTTGTGTTACATATAGTTCGAGCCGCGTGTAAGACATGAAGCAATTCAAGGGATTCAAGGTGATGTTCATCACTGTGGAATGTAATAGTAATAAAAAACGATGGAAGATACCAGATACGTTGAAGTAGCTAAGAATTTCGATTTGAAAAATGTAGTTAAATGCCAGTGAGGATTAGTTAAGAGGAATTTCGAATTAAGAAGTTATTTTGACGTGACTAACGGTGTAGTGAGGTGACAAATGTTACTAGTTTGTGTGAATTTGAATTACCTATACACCGGTATAGGTGTTACCAACAACAATTTTGTTGGAAGAACTCCAATCGATGCTTTTGAGGGCTGTGAAATTCCAAGTGTACCGAGCATTGAAAACTACCAAAACTTGTAGGTAATCAAAGGAACTCCATTACTGCATAGTGGCTCTACAGCCAGCGAAGGCAGGTTCAAAACCAGCAAAAAACCTAGACAGACTAAGCTTATGGTCGATGATTTTGAGGCAGCTATACCAAGTAGAAGGTTTAAAACTTTACAGAACGGTAAAGCGAGCTGAAACTTGAAGGGGCAAAAAATAGCGTTATGGTACTAGAACCTTATACCTTAATCGGAGCTTAAGAGCGTGATGACACACATTGACATTAGAACAGGAGAATGATCAACAACAATACTTACTTACTTATCAAGCCAGCGATCCATGGAGGATCTGAGCCTGAGCTATAGCTGCCTTCCATCCCTGACGGTCCCGGGCACGCTGCTTCCAGTTGACAAGACCAAGATGTCTTACATCCGCGATTACTTGGTCTTTATACCGGAGGTTCGGTCTTCCTCTTCTACTCGAACCAGGAGGCTCGGAGTCGAAGACCCTCTTAGCTGGAGCGTTGATGTCCATGCGCTCGATGTGGCCGAGCCAGTGTAGTCGACGGATCCTTGCCTTCCGGACTACATCCACATCTTTGTACAGCTCGTAGATTTCGCGGTTATGTCTTCTTATCGATTCACCTTCCTCATAGACAGGACCAAATATCCGGGACAGAATTTTTCTTTCGAAAGAACCCAAAATCAGCCCCGCTGTCCTGCTTATCGTCCAGCTTTCGGCTCCGTACAGCAAGACTGGCAGAATGAGCGTTTTGTAAAGCATGACTTTGGTCTTTCGAGTGAGGAATTTTGACCCCAGCTGTTTGGACAAGCCGTAGTAGCAACGGTTGCCCAGGGCGATTCTATGCATTTACGTTTGCTCCGAGGTAGACAAACTCCTTAACTACCTCGAAATTGTAGCTGTCAATTGTTATATTTTGTCCCAGGTGGTGAGCGACGGATTGGTTTTTGCTTGACAGCATGTATTTCGTTTTGTCCTTATTGATCTTAAGACCAACTCGTTTCGCCTGCTCTTCAATCGCCGTGAATGCTTCCACAATGCCAGGGCGAGAACACGCGATGATGTCGATATCATCCGCGTATCCTAGCAGCTGGATGGACTTGTAAAAGATAGTGCCTTCCCTGTTGACGCCTGCCCGTCGCACTATCTGCTCCAGCACCAGGTTGAAGAAGTCACATGACAGCGCATCTCCTTGCCGAAATCCGGTGCATGTTTCGAATGGTTCCGAGGTCCTAGAACCGAGTTGCACGGTGCATCGCGTGTTTTTTAGCGTGGCGCGACACAACTGGATCAGTATTACCGGGATCCCGAATTCGGCCATCGCCACAAACAGTGCTTCACGATGAATGCTGTCGTATGCGGCTTTGAAATCGATGAAAAGATGGTGTGTATCGATTCGAAACTCGTTGGTCTTTTCCAGGATTTGTCGAAGTGTGAAAATTTGGTCTATAGTTGATTTGCCGGGCCGGAAGCCGCACTGGTAGCTGCCGATTAGTGCGGTGCAAAATGGTTTTAGACGTTCACACAATACGCTGGATAGGATCTTGTATGCGACATTGAGCAGGGATATACCTCTACAGTTCTTGCAAGAGGTAAGATCGCCTTTTTTGTGGATGGGGCATATAGAGCTGGTATTCCAGTCGTCGGGCATGCTTTCATCTTCCCAAATTCTGCAGATGATCTGGTGCATGCTCCCTACCAGAACATGGCCGCCAGCCTTGAAGAGCTCTGACGGCAAGCCATCTGAGCCTGCGGCCTTGTTATTCTTCAGCTTCTGAATAGCTGTGCCGACTTCTTCGATGCTGGGTGAGAGGACTACTTCAGCGGCTGGAGTTGGGATTTCCTCGGTCCCTACCACTCTCTCTTGGTCATGCTCGTTAAGCAGCTGCTGGAAGTGCTGCTTGAATACATCCACTATTGCCTGCGGGTCGGTGACAAGATTACCCTCGCAGTTTCGAAGAGCCAGGGTGCCCTTTTTGAAGCCTCCTGCAAGGCCTTTGGCTTTCTTGTAAAAGGCTCGTATTTTATGTTTATCCCTAGACTCCTCGATATCCTTGAGCTGGGAGGCTGCGAAGATTCTTTTCTTTTGTCGCAGTAGTTTTTTCTCCTCCCTTCTTCTGGCTCGGTACTCTTCTTGCGCTGCCCTGGTTTTCCTCTGCAGCGCCTTTTTGTACGCCTCGTCGGTTGCTGCCTATTTCTGCTCACACTCGCCATCATACCACGGGCTTCTTGTCGGGGGTGGTAGGTATCCTAAGGTGGTTTCGGCTACTTCCTGAATGGCTGAGCGGCAATGCAGCCACATATTATTGGCATTTGTGTTCGACGTAGGCATACCGTAGAGTCTTTCGCTCAGCTGCTCCCTGTAGACTCAACAACAACAATACCATCAACCTAACAACGTTGAACTGAAACTTGCCTACGAATCGCATTGTTAGAAAGATACGTTGTCTTAGCATAGCCCATTGCTGAAACTACAAGGTGGGGCAAAAGTATTATCATAATGTGAATTGGCTACCGTGTTTTTGGAAACAAAAAAATCTGGAGTTGGTTCCACAAGACGCTTAACGGAAGGTGTGAAATTAATAAAATTAGGCTAAAAGACGATATCGGTCAAATGACCGCCTTTTCATGAGATGAATATTGGTGCACCTATAAAGGCATTAAGGTAAACACACGGTTCCGAAAAGCCCAGACGCCCTTGGGATTTTCATAAGTATATTGTTTCATGTGTATATTGTTGTTAACAGCCCACTATAACAAGTTCTATTGCGTGACATGGATAAACTTAACTGTGCAGTGACACACTTATTAATAATTAACACACTTTGGATCAATCAATTTTACAAGAGGGAACTTTCCCAACTATTTGCAACCTTACCAAAAAGTAATTGACGAATCCAATCCATGGTGTAATGATTAACACCATATACTCTCTCTTGACCCAGTGATCCGAGTTCAAATCTCAATGTCCGCAGCCATCAAAACGCCTCCTTTCCCGTTCTACATTTGTCTTTCCAGCCGGATGGCAGGATCATCATGATTTTGCTTCACGATGCTCAGAGAACGAGGACAAGATGATTTTTTTTTTGTTCGCTGCGAAAAATATTCACAGGAACTTTGAGATTTGAACACGGGGTCACTGGGAGGCTGGGTGACAACTTGAATTGACCAGGAACAGAGATCGAGGCTGGCGTTTGCCATGTTAAATGCGATCAGTTTCCTTGCTCTATTTGCTCGCCCATTCTCCCGAAATATATGCTGTCAACCAAAAAAGGCGCGCAAAACCGACATCTCGGCCAGATCGTCGAAATTGGTAGCTACAAATTCGAAGTGGTCAAGGACTTCGTCTACCTTGGCTCACTAGTGACCAGCGATAACAACACCAGCGCTGAGATCAAATGCAGAATTACTCTTGCCAACTGCTGCTTCTTCGGGCTCAAGACGCAATTGAGAAAAAGAGCCCCCTCACAATCGAGCCAAGGTAGACGAAGACCTCGACTACTCCAAAAATATAGCTGCCGAAGGAGACGTACTGACCAAGACGTCAGTGTCGTATGTCTTTCTTTGATGACAGCATACATTTTACCCTTAGACCCACTTAGCCGCTTCTGCTTCAATGCTTGCGAACGCCTCATTAACGTCTCGCTTTGTGCGTCCAATAACGTCAATATTATCTGCGTAGGCAGGTAATTATGTAGACTTGAAGTAGATCGTACCTCTTGTATTAGCCTCAGAGTCCCACACGATCTTTTCAAGAATAATGTTAAAGAAATCACATGACAGTGCGTCACCCTGTCTAAAACCTTTTCTAACATCAAAGGGGTCGGTTAGTTCACCTCCGACCTTAATGGAGCAGCGAGGGTTCTCCATAGTCATCCTGCACATTCTGACGGGTATGGTATGTTAAAACATCACACGGCTCTGTAAAGCTCGCCTCTATAAACACTGTCAAACGCGGCTTTAAAGTCGACAAAGAGATGGTGCGTGCCGAACTGGAATTCATGTGTCTTCTCCAAGATCTGCCGTAGTGTAAATATTTGGTCTATCGTAGATTTTCCTAGCCTGAAACCACACTGTTTCAGGCGCTTACACAGTACGGCAGGGAGGATCTTGTACGCAATGTTCAAGAAACGTATCCCTCTGTAATTGGCAGTCATAGGGGTTTTCTTTCTTATGGACCGGGCATATCTCTCAGATGAGTTGGCGCATGTTCCGTCTCCCCAGCAGCTTTATAGGACTTAAGTTTCGATATCGCTATCTTAACAGTAACATCTCTCCATCTCCTCGATCTCGCGCTTTTCGTGCTCCTGTGAATACGCTATTCATCCCCGCCGAATGGATGGTATGAGTATTCATCTTTGAATATCGGTAGATACAGTTTTTATGATGATAGCCCCCAAGAATGGTGGGCGTTGCGATTTTCCGAGCATATTGTCTGTCTAATAATACGTGTAGCCTCCCAAGGTTGCCATTGATGCTAGTATATCGCATTGTGATTTGACATACACCCATGAGTGTTTCGACTTATCCCATAAAAAATAGTCTAAGGGCGCAAAGTCGCACGATGTAATTGCCAATTTACTGGCCCAAAATGAGAGCTAAATTGTTCAGCGAACTCCTAACTCCTAAAATATCCCACCGATTTGCATGTGGTTTGGCATATAGCGTCGTCTTGCTGGAAACACATATTGACTAGGTTCCATCCTTATATTGTATTTTCGGCGCAAAAACTTCGAATTCATAGGACGATAGCGGACGTCATTGACGGTAAAATAGTTCATTGATTTTGCAGTCTCCGTAAGAGATGTCACAGTTTCTCATCCGCTTTTTGCCCGGTCCATCCCATCGCACTCCCTGGATCGCGGTAATATCTGTCTTATAACGGTCTAGGGCCTCCGCAAGTTGCACGGCTGCACGTGGTCTGTTGAGGGACCTAACATTCCACGTACAGAGCCGAATATCATGTGATAAAACATAATAAGAGTATGACTCTTGAACCTGCGCGAACTATATATGTATATAAAAAACAAAAACAACGAAAACAGAACGCCTTCCAGTTGTATGATATATCTTCGGCAATAGGTTTCCATCGCAATGGACTTCTGTACATGTGACTGATTTTTGTAGCATTTTTCGAACCGACTTCATGCCTAATGAACTCATGTAGAAAGGAAACTCCCTCGAGTGTGATACAGTCGCCCTACGAAAATGGGATATAATCCTAGGACCTGGAGGCCCAAACTTCTTAAAACTGTAGTCCGTCCGTTTGATTGCCTATAAAAGGACCATTCAAACCTGGCACTATTTCCACTGATCCTCATCTCGAATAAATCGCAGTCAGAAGGACTTTCCTACTCGTTATGAGTTGGCTATGAAATAATATCATAAAATCCATGAATTCCCAAGGCCTCCTCTAGGAATCAATACAGCATCCAGGGTGCTTCAAGTTTCCCTTGTTACAGTGTATAAAGTTCGACATTGAATCTGTGGCGTGTGTTTCAATAAAGGACACACATCATCGCAATCGAACCGTGAAATCCAATTCATTTCCTGAATACATTCTTTCTCGATTGCTAGTGGATAACAATAGCTTCGTTTATTGACACGGACATGTGACACAATATGCTTCAAAGTGTCTGCTTCCAAGTGTACGAATACGAAACAGAATAATGTATTGTCTCTCAACTGACATCGTTTGTTACTCTCAAGTCCTTTACTGATTAATCACTCCTGCCAATGGCATTGACAAATCACATTTGAATCGAGATTTGATTTATCACTTGACATGAGCTACACCCTCGATCTGTGATCGGTTCTTGATGATAACTCTCTGTCAAGAGCCCATCATTGACGGCCAAGGGAAATCACAACGTTGGACCATCTGGAAAATCGTGCGAATCCTTATCATGCTCCTAATTGCTATTGCTTCCGAAGGCACTCATACCTTGGTTAAGCACGTGGATTCTAATTAATTACAAAACGTGTGCCCGACAGAGGCTATTTTTTAAATTCCAACTTGCTGTTGCTTGGCATTATTTTCCTATGCGGCATTCAAAACCTCATTACGCCGAAGGATAAATAAAACCAAGTATAAGCGCCAGGTTAATGCTGGAATTTAATGAGCGTTTAACGCCTAATTTGCTTATCCACGCTCCTCTAAGTCCTTTAGATAAACTCCAAACAACCACGTCGCGTTGATGTTTCTATCTTCCGTTCGGAATCAATTAATTTCCTGCACGGGTATCCTGTATCCTTCGGCCTTGTGGAACATATTTTGAGAACAAATGCTATTTTTAGAAGCCACACTCTTCTCCGCCAGACCAAGTTTGGACTGAGATAAGTTGGAAATAATTGGTAACAAAATGTGATTTTGGACTTCCCACGGGAACTGTCGCCACATGCCTGGCCTCATTGCACGTCTAGTGAGGCGCGTTGAGAGTGCTTAAAATTGAAAACGGTGTTTCGAACTTTAGGAATTGAATAATGAACGATTCCCTTTTTATCCAGAAAGCTCTGTTCCATGATTTATTTTATAGCATTGCGGTGGGGTCATGTGGAGTGTGGTCTTGTGCAGATACAATCACGGCAATGTTTCCACTGAGCACGTGCGAGTCATTTGTTGCTTTGTGCGATTTTGCGATTTTTTTTTACGTTTTTCTGTGAATCCATGCTCATGCATCTAGATGGAATGTTCTATTTTGTGCATACAAATTGCCAGTTTATCACTCGGGTGGCATTATGGGTGAAAATGCATTGCATGTGCAGGAGATGCTCTGTGTGCATTGCATGCTTTTCAACATTTTATCTATGCATTGACTGTGAGGCAATGGATTTTATTTTATGTAGAAATAGTTAACAGAGGGCTTGATGCACTCCAATAAATAATTTAAACTCACATAACTCCATTCTCGTGAATTGCCTACAAGGCAATGCTGCATCAAAAGACGAGAGCTGTTCGTACGCTCTACGAACAGAAAAGGAGGGATGGGAACCGGATCGAGCTAGCCGACCACAAGACGGAAGCTGTCTTAATAACCAGCCGAAAGAACGTTGAATACACAAACTTCCGGGTTGGGAGTCAACCAATCAAGCCTAAAGTGGCCTTGAAATACTTGGGGGTAATGCTCGACAACCGACTTCATTTTAAAGCCCATGTCGAATAGTGCAGCAAAAAGTCGTCACAAATGCAGGCATCGCTTGCCAGAATGCTGCCGAACATCGGTGAACCAGGATATGCGAGGAGGATTTTGCTTCCCAGAGTGGTAAGCTCAATACTCCTATACGCGGCGCCAGTCTGGGCGGGAGCCCTTACAATCAAGGTGAGGAGAAGAAAACTCTCGTCTGCATACAGGCTCTGCGCAATAAGGACAATATGTGGTTTCCGGATAATCTCAGATGAAGCAGCTTGTGTCATAGCGGGTATGGTCCCCATCGACATCCTCGCCAATGAGAGGCATAGGGTTTACCTTAAGCGAACCACAGACTGTGTTATCCGGAAGATAAAAGCCGAAGAAAGGCAAACATCCATGGCACTATGGCAAGCCAGGTGGGACAACGCGACAAAGGCCGATGGACCTAAAAGCTGATCCCTTTCTACCGAGGTCTGGGTAAAAAGAGCACACAGGGATTGCAGTTACCACCTTATGCAATTCCTGTCAGGTCACGGGGGTATCGTAAATATCTCCATAGATTTGGACACGTTAGCTCGCCCTTCTGTCCAGAATTTCCAGAGGAAGAAGCGGAGCATGCCATATTCCACTGCAGACGCTTTGCAGAGGCACGGATGGACCTGCCGATCAGAGAGCTTCTAATAAACCGTATGACAAACTTAGGAGAGTACTAGCTGGAGATCCGATCATTTATAACGAGCGTGCAGAACGAGGTAAGAGGGCTGGAAAAAATAAGAGAAGCTGAAACGGTCGACTCGGAGTACATAGCATAAGTTGGCAACCAGCCCCGTGAAGTAATACACAATTACAGAGGGATCAGTCATCTTAACACCGCATATAAAATCTGCTGTTTTGTGTGAACGCCTGAAACTTTCCGTCAATAATAGACCAAATTTTCCTGGAAAAGACCCAAGAAATGTAGATCGACACTCACCACCTTTTTGTAGATTTTAAGGCCGCATATGACAGCGTGCATAGAGACGAGCTATACAGTACCATGTCTGGTTTTGACATTCCTGCCAAACTTGTCAAATTGTGTAGGATGACGATGGACAATTCTTGCTGCTCCATCAAGGTCGATAACGAACTTACCAATACCTTCAACCTCGAAAAAGGCTTTAGACTAGGCGACGCGTTATCATTGTGACTTTTTTAACATCATACTTGAGAAGATCGTGCGAAACTCACAAGTCAATACTAGGGGTACGATCTTCCAAAAGTCCGTTCAACTGCTAGCTTACACCGATAATATTGACGCGATTGATCAAACGCAAACGGCCGTATAGGAGGCGTTTGCTGGCATTGAAGCGGAGATGGCCAAAATGTGTCTGGCGGTAAATGAGGGCAAGACCATGTATATGCTGTCATCAAGAAAGGACGCACAGCATCGATACCTCGGACAGAGAGCGTCACAATGAGCAGCAAGGATTTCGAGGCAGTCAAAGACTTCGTCTACCTTGGATCAGCAGTAACAAATACGAACAACATCAGTACCGAGATTAATCACAGAATAGCTCGTGTCAATCGCTGTTTTTTTTTTCGGCTCAAAAGGTAATTGAGTAACAAAGTCGTCTTTCGAAAAACCAAGCTGACCTTATATAATACCTTAATTATCACAGCCCTGCTTTATGGTGCAGAGGCATGTACGCTATTGAAATAAGATGAGGAGACTCTTGGTCTTCCCGAGAGAAGAGTTCTGCATGCGATCTTTGGTCCTATTTGCATTGATGGCATCTGGAGGAGAAGATTCAACTGCGAACTGTACGGGCTGTACGGCGGCACTTTTTTGGTTAAGCGCCTACGGATACAACGCTTAAGATGGTTAGACCGGGAGAATCTGCGAATCCAAGCCATTGGAAAAACGCAACAGAGGACGCCCTGGATTCAAATGTCGCACGCAAGTAGGGAAGGACCTCAATCAACCAGGTTTGCGGGACTAGAGGCGGCTGGCAAGAGATCGTGCTGGCTGGAATTGCTTGTTGGTTAAAGCCCAAGACCACACCAGTCCGTAGCGCCACGAAAAAGAAGAATAACCCTTAGGAATCTCTTGTTACTCCAAATACTTGAGACCTCAAATCATTCTATGCGCCTCAGCCATTTCAGACTACCCATTTGTTTTTTTCGTCTCCCGTAGTACATGTAAGTGAATGATAGAATCAAACTAACGAACAGGTGATTCAGAGATTCAGTGATCAAAGATTCCATAACGAAAAAAGTCCTTAAAGCCCTAAAACCCTTTAATGAATTCACAATAACACAATCAAAGGAATGAAGCATTTTTGATTATCTACAAATCTTGCGGTTATCTGAACATCTTGCGGATATATGAACATATTTACTGCTTTGACCTCCATAACTCCCTTGTCACCCTTTCGCAACTCAGTCGAAAGTCAAAAGTCAGAGCCTGTTGATTTCGGTCAGACATTCTTGAAAAGAAAACTCCACATCAAGCAAATCAGTCACTCATTGTCGGTCCACCCGTCCTCCTATAATTCGGGGTCGGCAAAAAGGATTTGAATAATGTCATCCACACCCGACTGAGTGTTGTTTTTTTTAAGTGAAACTCTTTAAACTCATCCGAATTCAAAACCCCAGATCCTTCGAGAGAATGAATTAAATAAAAACGGGTAATCCAATTAAAAGTCCTTTTGTTTACTGATTTTGCCTTGCCATGATACTTAAGCGTTATCCTGGGTTCACACACAGGTGCTGGGGAACATAAATCCACGGTCAATTACGCGCTCAAGACGTGACAGAAGGATAAACTTAAAAAGCTTTTAATTTCAATCCTTTCACAAGCATTTCATGTTGTTTTCTTTCCTTTTATTCACATTTCCATTGTATGCCACTACCGCATGGTCGGGCGACATTTGCCCAAGGTGAATTGATCGCGAAGTTGAATTTGAAGCAAAGGTTACGTATACGCCCAGTTACCCTGGGGGGTTTTCATGTAGAATTTCTGTTTTCCTTCTTTCTTGGGAACTAGTTTTTTTCTGGCTTTGGTTTCCTATTTCAGCATGATGGGGGGTGGAGTGGAATTGTTGGAAATAAATGGTCCATAAGGCATCACGTTGTAATACGATATCCAGAAGCCTGCTTATGGCAGATGAATGGATTGAAATTCTGGAATGATTGCTTGTTGGTTCATAAAAGTTTTGTTTGTTTCTACAGCGAAATTGTAATAAAATTTCCGAGTTGCTAATTGCCTTAAGATATGACCCTTCATAAATATTAACCGTGAAGAGGGTCTAGTTTAAGATAAAAGTGAAGTCGAAAAACGACGGCATGGCAGATATACATATGTATGTGTATATCAATGCAATACCACAAGGGGCTTTTAGAAAAAGTAACTACATTTGCTCAAATTGTCGATTGACCTATTGAGAAAAAGAATGGGAGGCTTTGAACCCTAAAACTCTGAATTTTTAGGAGCGAATCGCCTTCTGGGAAGAAGGTAAAACTACCGACTAGTTGGCGAGCGATTCGTGACACATGTCGAAATCAATCGTACTCAGGTGGTATTGACATTTTATAGCGGCAAAGCTTACACTCGAATAGTGCTTATAAGCTTAGAGGCTTGAATTTTTATACCGAAATTTGTACCCTGTGAAAAATGCTTTTTTGAGCTCTTTGACTATATTATAGTCGTCCTATTCAACCTACTAAAAGTGTGTTGGCTAACTAGGTCATGCGATTCGACGCCTTCAGATCGTTGTTTAGGGACATGTCAAATCACTCGCCTATGCCGACAAGCATCAACTGCTGCCTTGAATACTCGGATACGCATGAATGTGCTGTTGACGGATGGCTCGTTTCAAGATGCTTTCCCCCTACCCAGCTTAGCATTGAAGTCTCCTAGTACAATTTTGATGTCATAGCTGGGACATTGGGCATACGTTCTGTCTAGGAGATCGTAGAACTCATCTTTGGCGGAATCATCCTTGTCTACAGTGGGGGCGTAGACGCAGATCAAGCTGATGTTAAAAAAAGTAGCCTTGGTACGGATCGTTATGAGGCGATCGCTCACATGCCGAAAGCTTAGGACTTTTTGCCTTAGTCCACCTGGAACAACAAACCCGCATCCGAACAATTGTTGTCCTCTCTCCCTATAGCAGTCGCCGTAGTAAATATCGCAGTTTTTCAACCGCTTTATACCCGGTCCATTCCATCGCATTTGCTGGATGGCGGTTATGTCCGCTTTACAGAGGTCCAGGGCGTCCGCAAGTTATTCGGCTGCACGTAGCCTGCTTAGGGACCTGACATTCCACGTACAAAGCCGAAGATCATTGTCCTTTTTTCGTTTATTGCAAGGGTCGTCAACATTAATCCGGTCCGTTATAACCGAGGCTTGTGGTTGTTTCGGAGTTTGTGCGTATCATTACCAACAACAGTTGATGCAACTAAGCCGAGCATTGAAGCTAAAATGCGCTTATTATGCCCAAGAAACATGACAAAGTGATGTTTCAGGACGAAAACGCGCGGTCAGATGATGCTAAAGTCATCGACGTGACTTTGGAGCCACTTAACTGCGATGTCCTACCCCAACAGCCATATTCACCAGACATTACTCCTTCCGACTACCCCTTGTACCGAACGAGGGAATCATGACCTGGCTGCGCAGCACTTCACTTCTATCGAAGAAGCCATCAATTGGTTCGATTCTCGGATGGGAGTTTTTTAAACGCGGTATCCGTATGCTGCCTAAAAAATGGCCAAAGGAAGTAGAAAGTCTCTTTAATCTATTGGTTCACCTAAGGTTTGTAAATCTTCTTGGTCTGATAGTACAAAATGTATTAGCATGGCAGGGAAAACTTTGTAAAGGGTGTTAAGGTGACAAAAACCCGCCTATCATTAGTCTGAGTGAACCTCTTTACAGGGTTGAGAGAAACAAGCAAATGAGAAGCGAATCCTTCCATCTACGACAATTGCTATGCGAAACTTAAAGCCAATCTTAATTGACAGAGAGGCGACATTAATTTTCAAATACATATTCGACCGTCAACGACCGGATGTACTTTAAATGAATGCATTTCCTTCCCTAGTCTTATCAGAATCTATTGAAGGTCATAAAAAGCACGTCCAACCCCAATATCTTAAGAAGTTGCACTACAATTCATTACGCCATTCTCAGACAATATTTACTCGTTCTAATTCAAAACAAACGCGGGCCTGTGGACCACCGATAAGATGTCCTTCATCCAACTTGTGTGCATACTCACTGAACTAAAAGCCTCCAGATAATAGTTTCAAAGTTCACCGAGGACCTTCTTGCCTCTGGATGGACTGTTAGGAGGGAGGAATATAAAAATCTCATTTTCCCTAGCCACCCTCCATCCCTGACTTCGTCGTCGTTCGCAGAGCACATCTACACAATTAAAAATAGATCGTCCGCCCTGATAAGATGCCTGTTGGTTGGGCATTATTTTAGTGGCACCAGATGGTGCAGAAATGTATATTTGCACGAATTAAATGACCACACAAGATCCCCTGGACAAATACCGTTTGTTGATAACCAATTTTCAAGATACAATCTACAAGCGGATAGTTTGTAATTAAACACAGTCAACCGTAGACCAGAATGAAATCAAAATAATCGAATCCATCAACAGGAAGTGGAAATCAATATCAAATCCAGCTCATAAGGACTCGTCGATACTCACTCGTACCACCCTTCGTGTATCGAACGCGTAAAAAGGATCATCATCGCGTCCTTGGATAAGCGGATTTAATTAAGGCCGTAGTGCAAACCTGACATCTCGGCCAATATTGCATGTGTACGAAACAAAAGACTTTGTCGATGGACGTCAGTTAAATTTGAAACATCTTCCGCCATAAGCATTATCCGAACATCAGCATCCTTCCCAGCGATATGGATTTGAAATTGAATTTTTTCCTTCCATCCCACATAGTTCTTCTGCGACCACCGAAGGATGTGCACAAAGTTTCCATTTAAAAGAAGGAAAAAATATGGAGAAAAGAAAATTCTTGACTTGTATCCTTGCACTTGTATGCCATTTTCCGCCGGATTATGGAGCACCATCTTCACCGAGCCATTTCCAATTATAACTTTTTCGCTAAGTCTTCCCCGTGGCCGGGTGGTAATGAAGCATTGCAGGGGGTTGATAACAAGTTGAAACAATCAAAAGACTTACCGCACTGAATAGCATGCAAAAGAGGATCCAAAGCCGAAGGAAGACAATCCCCTTCTTGCATCCTACACCGAAACTGTTGTACTGCATTTTCTGCGAATTCTCCTTTTCACTAAACCAACAATTACACTTGTTTTCACTTAATCCTTTCGTTGCTCGTCCAAATTAAAATAGAAAAACGACGAAAGGACGAAAGGACGAATCACCACCAAAAAAAAATAAAATCAAATATTAGGACGATTTCCACAGCACAGAAAATTCAGCTAAAAATCCTTGTTCCGCGGCGCGTTTTCACTTGCTTCTGCTCCTGGTGCTTCCGTTTCAAGTGATGTTATATCCCTGGTTAGTTGTCGGTAACTGTTCCCGATACAAGGACTCGTCGTGACTTTTATACGCTCAAACTGTTGCTTTGCAGAGAATCCAATTACTCTTAAAATGAAGAGAATCGCAATTGTAACAGGCGGCGGTAGGCAGAAAAAGGACATGCGCATGGGGACCGAATCGTATTACCGTGATGAAACCATACCCAAGGGCGGCAGGGATTCAATTTACTACTTCGGGGACACGGATTATTTCACACCAGTTGACGTGCGTTTGCAACTAAACCCAGTGTTGCTCTGTTATCCGGTCGGCTTCACTCTCTATCGTCGCTCACTCCAGTCTGTAGTGGTGGTGCCGCGCCAGAACTCCATCCTGGAGGGAGGCCGTAGAAGAAACAATTCAAATTTGATTTGTCGATAATTATTGTGCTTCATGGGAAGCACACTCCGGCCTTTGTTGTTGACGATGAGAAGGATTTTTGTTTTTATCAAAATAAATTGGATATTTTCGAACGAGCATTTCGATGGGTGGATAATGGCGAATAGATTGCTGCTTTCTGCGGACATTATTTAACTGGATTTCAAGGTTAGAAGGGGAGGCATGTCAACGTGTTTGGTCCGGAGAGTATTAATGTGTCACTACACAAAAAAGGACAATTTGGATCTCACAACTTTGGTAATCGGCTTAGGTTCTGTTTGAAGGAAGCTGCTACTTAGGCATACTCGTTAATTACTCGTTGAAGTGTTTTACGAAAGCTGCGGCACGAAAGCAGTATGAAGGGGACTTCTTCAATTAGGGAAAACAAATTATAGTCAGGTACTTAAGAAAATAACCTAAAATTTAAGGGAATGGAAAAAAGAAGGATAGCTCTTTTGAGGCGTAGGAAAGCGGAATTATTGGTAACCAAACCCTGCACGCACAGTCGAAAGTCGCTTATTTTTATCAACATTTTCGGAACACGGCACAGGATTCACACAATCTCGCAGACTTACCTCCATGTTAAGACGATCAAAGCAACCTTCATATAACCGACCACCGGTCCTCAAATCAAGCCAGCCAAACTGGCCACTACCCAGCCAATCTGCTCTCCAGCCAGCCCCCCATGCCACCGGCCAGCCAACTTGGCCACCGGCCACCCAACCTGGCCACAAGCCAGCTAACCTGACCGCAATCACCTAATCTGGCCAACAGCTAGCCTTACCGGTTAGCCGCCCGCCAGCCCGGTGACCAACCAGCCAGCCAGCCCGGCCACCAGCCAGCAAGCCTGGCCATCAGCCTGCCAGTCTGACCACCAGTCAGCCAACTAGGCCACCAGTCAATCAATCTAGTCAGCAGCCGGCAAACCTGGCCACCAAGCCGCCAGCCAACCTTTCCCCCAACCAGCAAGTCTAGCCTTCAGTCAGCCAAACTGACCTTCAGTCAGCCAGCCCGGCCACCAGTCAGCCAAACTGGAGACCAGTCGACCTAACTCTCCACCAGCCAATTTTGCCAGTAGCCTGCCAACCTGACCTGGCCACCAGGCCACCAACCTTGCCCCCAGAACACGGCCAACCTTGCCTCCAGTGCTGACTGGATTCCAAGTTAGCTGTCTGGCATCCAGGTTGGCTGGCTAATGGTATAGTTGGCTGGTTGGTGGCATGTTAACTGGCCGGTGGCAAGCTTGGCTGGCTTTAGGCCAGGATGGTTGGCTGGCTGGAGACCAGATTGGCTCGCTGGAGGTCAGGTTGGCAGGCTACTGGCTAAATTGGCTGGTGTCCAGTTTGGCGGGCTGGTGGCCGGGCTGGCTGACAGAAGGTCAGTTTGGCTTGCTGAAGGCTAGACTTGCTGGTTGGGGGAAAGGTTGGCCGCTTGGTGGCCAGGTTTGCCGGCTGCTGACTAGATTGGTTGACTGGTGGCCAGACTGGCAGGCTGATGGCCAGGCTTGCTGGCTGGTGGCCGGGCGGGCTGGCTTGCGCAGGTTAATATGCAACGTGCAGCGTGCAACATGAAGCGTGCGACGTGCAGCGTGAAAGGTGCAACTTTCAGCGAGCAGCGTGCAGCATGCAACGTGCTACGGCTATCGTCCAAAGCGCAACGTGCAATATGTAATGTGCAAGCAACCGGCCCATCTGGCCTCTACCAACCATCCTGACCACCAGGCAGCCAACCTCGCCACAAGCCAGCCAATCTGCGCACCAGCCAGTCAACCTAGCCACCACCCGCTGCTCTAGCCACCAGCCAGACGCCCTGGCCACAACCAGCCCCTCCGGCTAAACTTGTCACCAGCCAGCTAACATGACCACAACCACCTTGTCTGGCCGTGCAGTCAAACTGGCTACCAGATCGCCAACCTAGCCACCAGCGAGGCAGACCAGCCACCAGGGGGCCAACCTGGTCACCAATTAGGTAACCTGACCACAGCCACCCAACCTAGCCTACAGCCAGCCAACCTGGCCACCTGCCATACAACTTTGCCACCAGCCAGCCAAGTTTGTCCCCAGCTAGACACCCTTCCGGCCAACCAATCAATCTTGCCACCAGCCATCCGATGACTCCACTAGCCAGCCAACCTTGCCACCAGCCAGCCAACCTAGCCACCAGACATCTAAACTTGCCACTACCCAGTCAACCTTGCCACTAGCCAGCCAACATGGCCACCAGCCAGCCAACATGGCCAGTTAGTTAGAGTTAGAAGAGGTTAGTAAAATAACTGCTAATAAGAAACCACCCTGGCCACCAGCTAGCCAACCTGGATACCAGCCGGCCAACTTGGACGCAAGACGGCTGCTTGTCACCAGCCCGCTAACACGGCCACCAGCACGCTAACGCGGCTAAAAGTCAGCCAACATGACCAAAAGCCAACCAATCTGACCAAAAGCAGCCAACCTGGCAACTAGCCAACCATCCTGACCATCGGTCAGCCACCCTGGCGACAAGCTAGACAACCTGGATTCCAGTCAATCAACCTAGACGCAAGACGGCCTACCGGGCTACCAGCTGGCCAAACTGGCTACCAGCCAACCATCGTGGCTACCAGCCAACCATCGTGGCTACCAGCGAGCCAACCTGGCCACCCAACCGTAAGCCTTGCCACCAGCCAGCCAGCCTGGCCACCACCAACCAGTTGACCTGGCCGCCATCCCACCAACTCGGCCATCAGTCAGCTAACATGGCCACCAGCCTTCAAGTATGGCTGGCCAGACGGCTACAGCAGGCATGGCAAGTATAGTCGGCCGGGCAAGTAAGACTGGCCAGGCGGCTATAGCCAGGCAGGTAAGTGTGATTGGCCAAGCGGCTATATCCAACCAGGCAAGTATAACTATGCAGCCGGCTGTAGCCGGCCAGGCAAGTATGGATGGTCGAGCGACTATAGCTGACCCTCACTATAGCTCACGGAGGCGATCGCAAAATAACGTAACACGTGAGGCACAAGGCCCATTTCTTTCTCCACCTTGTCTACAATCTTCAAAATAATCTGTTTCTCAATGAGCGAAACGAAGACGCCTTGAAGCTTTTTAAAAAGGTCTCCTAAACACTTTCGTGACTTTTCATACTCAAATAGTTCCCATCAAAAGGTGCAGATCAATCAGCTACTGTCCAAAACCTATCTACTACCACGACCTCTTGAAGATTTTATGGAAATCTTATGAAAACTCAAATTACAAGACAATCTCTCGTCTACGTCTTCCAATTTATCTCAGGGTCTTCTCCTCAAAGAGGACCAAGAACACAAACAAAAGGTACATTCGGACTAATTGTTCATTACTTCCAGCAGGCCTTAACCACAACCACAAAGTCAACCATCATCAACCGCAACAGCAGTGCAACCACGTTCGTAAGGAACACGTCTTCCAACAAGTGGTTATCAACGAGCACTTTACCGAGCAAATTGCGTCCCATCTTCGCCAAGTTGATGTGAAACGCGACATTTCCATCTTCCCCATTATGGCGGTAATACAAGTCCACAGAACTCCCCGAGCTCCATATTACCGTCACATTTTTACTTACATCAACCCTTTGTAAGTCCCTTTTTTTCTCTCAAGGAATGTTACCATTCCACCGAAAGCGGCGAGTGGGAGCGCGTAGAGTTACACTGACAACTGAGTTGTAATTCCCAAAGTGCGCGTAAATAATCCTTTAATAAGGCACGTCCTGCCGGCCCAAGCTTTGCATATCGTGTGACGCCCCGTGGTATTAAATGTGAACACTTTCTCGCGCTGCATTGGGTTTCGCTTTCCAATTAAATGTAATTGCTCGCTCACTCAATGTGAAGTAATTGTCCACTGCAAGGATATGTACAATCCTTACTATAGCGACAGGATAATAAAATCAAACGTCGTTTGTGCATTTTAATTGTTTTGCATTACTGGGCAGATGGATACGGGCTTATGAAGGACAGAAAGACACTCATAATGTGAATGAGCCGGAGCTGAGGACACAGTAAAAGCATGGACATTATAAGAGGTCAGCGGACAAGGACATCTTGATTAGTCTACGCTTTCGTGCGGTTTGTGGTCTCTTTCCGCAACGAAATGTCAAATGGGTTTGGGGGCATTTGGGAAAGCGGACGGTGAGAGATTCCAATGATTATGGCGGGAAATGTTACAACGTAGGGAAGTTGGCGTTATGTCAATGATGAGATGGCTTGGAAACGCCCTCAATAGCAAGCGAAACGGAGGTGTCATCCTTGTAGAATTATGTTTAAATCAACAATCTCGTCTGATACAAAACATGTTTCGCAGCAATGCTGCGAGGCAAGTGTATGACGGGCAATAAATGTTATATAGCCTAGAAGTATGCAGCGGAAATGCTGTTTCTCGCTGACTTGGAAGACAAATTCAGTGTGATGGTCCGTCTGCACACAATATTAGTTCCTACCTCGTGGGATGCGTGGATCGTCTTTGGCTATTTAAACACACGTGTTTTCGATATACACTCGTCTTCATACACCACCTGCAATTTTCGGAGGATTTCCGAGGATTTTTCACCAGATTTAACTACAAATTGAATCACAGCTATAATCAAAAGACCTTTTGAGATAACTTTTGATTTCACAGATTTGCTTAGATGAAGTTTAAGTATTAAATTCAAGTAGTCACGTCCAGCACGTTTGACAGGCAAAACAGGAAAGAGGAAGAAGACAGTTCGGTTTACTACATGACAGTTAGAGCAATGATATAATGCAATACATATATAATGTCAGGTAATGACAATTCAAAACACTTAAAACGCGGTTACATCAAGAGTGTTGCTTGTGATGTTGTAACGTTGGTGCTAAAGAATGAACCATCTTTGGCCACCCGCTTCTAGTGCCGCACGCCCAGTTGGTTGAGGTCCCTTTCCAACTGTGCACGCCACCTTAGATGCGGTCGTCCTCTGCTGCGTCGTCCCTCGGGGTTGGTGTCGAAGACTCTTCGGGCCGGAGCGGTGATGTCCTTTCGCTCTACATGGCCCAGCCATCTTAGACGTTGGATCCGAAGACGTCTAACTAGGCCGATGTCGCTGTACAGCCCGTACAGTTCTTGGTTGAATCTCCACCTCTACTCTCCGTTTACACAAACGGGACCAAAGATTGCACGCAGAATTTTCCTCTCGAAACGCCCAAGAGCCTCTTCATCTGCTCTTGATAAAGTCCAAGCCTCAGCGGCGTAGAGGAGGACCGGGATGATTAAGGTTTTGTAGAGGGATACCTTAGTTTTTCGAGGGAGGGCTCTACTACTCAGTTGCCTCTTGAGCCCAAAGAAGCAGCGGTTGGCAAGAGTTATTCTGCGTTTTATCTCAGTGCTGGTGTCATTGGTGCTTGTCACTATCGAGCCAAGGTAGACTAAGTCCTTGACTACTTCAAAAATATAGCTGCCGAAGGTGACGTTCTGACCAAGACGTCGGTGTTGCGCGTCTTTCCTTGATGACAGCATATATTTGGTCTTGTCTCCATTTACCCTTAGACCCACTCTAGCCGCTTCTGCTTCAATGCTTGCGAACGCCCGATTGACATCTCGCTTTGTCCGTCCAATTAGGTCAATGTCATCTGCGTAGGCAAGCAATTGTGTGGACTTGAAGCAGATCGTACCTCTTGTATTGGCCGCAGAGTCCCGCACGATCTTTTCAAGAATAATGTTAAAGAAATCACATGACGGTGTGCCACCCTGTCTAAAACCCTTTTTAACATCAAAGGGGTCGGTTAGTTCACCTCCGATCTTAATGAAGCAGCGAGGGTTCTCCATAGTCATCCTACACAGTCTGACGAGTTTGGCAGGAACGTTAAAACCTGACATGGCTCTGAATAGCTCGTCTCTATAAACACTGTCACACGCGGCTTTAAAGTCCACAAAAAGATGGTGCGTGTCGACCTGGAATTCATGGGTCTTCTCCAAGATCTGGCGTAGTGTAAATATTTGGTCTATCGGGGATTTTCCTGGCCTGAAACCACACTGGTAGGAACCTATCAGATTGTCCACGAAACGGTTTCAGGCGCTTACATAGTACAGCAGAGAGGATCTTGTACGCAATGTTCAGGAGACGTATCCCTCTGTAATTGGCGCAGTCATAGGGGTCTCCTTTTCTTATGGACCGGGCAAACGATACTGAGATTCCTTTCATCGGGCATGCATTCTTCCGACCATATCTTGCAGAAGAGTTAGTGCACGTTCCCGATCAGCTCATCGCCAGCTGGTTGAAACAGTTCCGCGAGGAGTCCATCCGCTCCAGGAGCTTTATAAGACTTAAGTTTCGATATCGCAATCTGAACATCGTCTAGGTCGGGTGGACGGAATTCTCCCTCGTCTTCGTCCATTTCGAATATTTCGCTCTGCCTGCCGGCGGCATTTTGAATTGGTCCTTCCACAATCTCAGCACCGACTGTGACTTCACTACTAGTTGTCCGTGCTTATCCCTGCAGGCTTCTGCTCTAGCTTTATAGCCTTGGCATGTTCGTTTCACTTTTTGATACAATTTTCGAACGTCGTTCCTGCAATAGCATCTCTCCATTTTTCTCGATCTCGCGCTTCTCGTACTCCCTCTTTTTTCTTCCCAGAAGGCATGCTCCTCTCTCCTTTTATGTTCATAGAGCTCGCGGGCAGCTCTCGTCCGTCGATGCAGTGTAGCCATGTATGCATTCTGTTTCTCTTCATGGGCCTGTCTACATTCGTCATCAAACCAGGGGTTTTTCGAAGCTGGTGGCTTGAGACCGACTACATCTGAGGCGACCTCTCTGATGGCGTTCTGACAACGACTCCATTGCTGTTCTATGGTTTCTATGGATTGCATCGGGACTTGAGAGAGCTTGAGGGAGACTTGATTGGGGAAGGTACTGGCGGTATCCTGCGATTGAAGTTTTCCAACGTATCATTTTGGTGTTCTTACTCGACTCCGTTGATTCCGAGAAATTCGCATCCGTACTTTGGCTGCAACAAGGTAATGATCCGAGCCGATGTTGGCTCCTCGAAAGGTTCGGACATCTAGGATGCTGGAGGAGTGTTACCGTCGATCGCAATGTGATCAATTTGATTGGTTGTCCATTGATCGGTGGACCGACCGGTGGATGTTGAGGTGTGGGAATCGTATACTTGCTACCACGAGATTATGTCCCGCCATAAAGTCCACTAGCCTTAGTCCGTTTCCTGACGTGTTGTTGTGTAGGCTTTGCTTTCCTATGACTCGTTCGAAGATTTGCTTCCTTACCCAGCTTCGCATTGAAATCTCCTAGAACGATGTTGGTGTCATAGCTGGGACTTGGTCATGTGAATATCTCTGGAAACGAGAGGGCGGATGAGCTGGCTAGGCTGAGATCAAGTGCAGACTTTGCGCAGATCTCAGCTAAGGCCAAAGCGCCACTCAGTGCGCTCTACCAGGAGATAGAGACGGAGCTATTAGTGAAAACCAATAAGCGATGATGTCGCTTAGATACATGCGGAACGGCGAGATCGACTTGGCCCGTCTATGATAAGAAAAGGACTGAAAATCGACTGGCAGTCGGTGCCCTCATCGGGCACTGCATGCTATCATACCATGCAGCTCGACTAGGCCAGCCCTACAATTACTTCTGCAGAAGTTGCAGGGACGAAGAGGAAATGGAATCCATTCGTCACCTGCTGTGCGAATGTCCGGCGCTAGCCCAAAAAAGGAATATATTCCTTGGAAGATACTTCCTTTCGGGACTAGAAGAGGTAGGTTATATTGGGCTGAACAGAATACTGGGATTTTTATCCTCGTCTGGTTCGTTCAGCTCAACGGTAAATGTCTAGGTATTAACGGGTTGTAAATACGCTGATAGGTCCCTATCAGTGCGGATTCAGGCCAGGGAAGTCCACCATCGACCAAATCTTCACACTACGGCAGATCCTGGAAAAAACCAATGAATTTCAAGTCGACACTCACCACCTATTTGTCGACTTCAAAGCCGCATACGACAGCGTAATTAGAGACGAGCTATACAACGCTATGTCTAGCTTTGACATACCTGCTAAACTCGTCAGACTACGCATAATGACTTGGGAGAATGCTCGCTGCTCCATCCGAATCGGTGAACACCTTACCGATAGTTTTGATGTCAAAAAAGGATTTAGGCAGGGCGATGCGCTGTCGTGTGATCTCTTCAACATCATATTGGAAATGATTGTGCAAAAATCACTGGCCAATACAAGAGGCACAATCTATTTCAAATCCTCGCAACTCCTTGCATAGGCCGACGAGATGTCAATGAGGCGTTTGCGAGTATTGAGTTCGAGGCGGCGAAAGTTGGTCTGGCGGTGAACGAGGGCAAAACTAAGTATATGCTGTCATCAAAAAAGGACGCTCACCGCCGACGTCTTGGCCAGAACGTTTGTATTGGCAGATATATCTAGGTTCGAGGTAGCTAAGGACTTCGTCTATCTTGGCTCCGCAGTGACCTGGAACAACGACATCAGTTCCGAAATCAAACGCAGAATCACTCTTGCCAACCGCTGTTTCTTTGGGCTCAGGAGGCAACTCAGTAATAAAGCCCTCTCCTGAACGACAAAGTTGACTCTATATAAGACCCTTATCATCCCGGTCCTGTTGTATGGCGCAGAAGCATGGGCACTATCAAAGGCAGATGAGGAGGCCCTTGGTCGGTTCGAGAGAAAGATTTTGCCCGTGGTTTTCGGGCCGATAAACGCAGACGAGGGATGGAGGAGAAGATTCAACCACGAACTTTACGGGCTGTACAGCTACATGAGTCTAGTCAGGCGTCTACGGATTCAACGCCTAAGATGGCTGGGCCATGTAGAGCGAATGGACACCACAGCTCCAGCCCGGAGAGTCTTTGAATCCAACCCCGAGGGACGAAGAAGCAGAGGATGGCCGCACTTAAGATGGCGCACACAGGAGGAAGGGGACCTCAGCCAACTGGGTGTGTGGCAATGGAAAAGGCTAGCAAAAGATCGTGCTAGTTGGAGAGGAATGTTGGTTGAGGCCCAGGTCCACCCCGAACTTTAGCACCCATTAAGAAGAAGAAGTCGGTGTTGTCTAAAGCGCCCTCAATATCGAGAAAGCAACCTATCGCAATTTCTTTGTCGCTCAGGGATTTGTTGATCCGGGCTGTTAGCTTCTGAAGAGCAGGCGTGGTCGATTTCCCAGGCTGGTAGGCATATTGGTTTTTGTAAAGTCGTGATCTTTTCAGGGCACCGTCCCTGATATCCCTATCCAGTTTTTTTTCCATTGCTTTTAGGAAGAAAGAGGTAAGGCTTATTGGTCTTTAGGACTTAGGCAGGTCTGTGGGTCTACGGCCTACTTTGGGAATGAGTTTTGCCGTTACCTCTGTCCAGCTCGTTGGTATGTATCCCCATGCATAGCTGGTTCTAAAGATGTCGGATAGATTCTACCCCTACAAGGCCCTTGTTAGTCCTTTGCCATCCTTGCCTCTCTATTAGTTATTTAATTTCTAACATAAAACGGCTAGACCGAATTCGCTGGAAACTTAATCAGTTCTATGGGGTCTCCAACCAAGCAATATGTACTATCTTTACACAGCAGTCATAAGGCCTATCCTCCTGTATGGCGTCGTAGTCTGGTGGACTGCTCTGGACAAAGCAGTCAATCGAAACCTTCTGGGGAGGGTACAAAGATCGGCCAGCTTATATATAAGCGGAGCGATCAGATCAACCCCCACGGAGGCCTTAAATGTTCTACTACATCTTCCACCATTAAACCTTTTCAGCAAGCAAGTTGCTGCATGCGCGGCCCTAAGGATGAGGAGCATAAGAAAATGGCCCACATCTCAAAAAGGCCACACCTCTATTCTAAAACACTTCAAAGTACCCATGGACACTGACTACATCAACCCGCAGAATGTGCTCACCAGGAACTTCGAAGTTGTCTTTCCATCCAGGGAGGAATGGGCTGAATGGAAAGTCATACAGAAGGACTTGATTTCACTCTATACCGATGGCTCTAAGATGGAGTCGGATGTAGGTAGTGGAGTCTTCTCCAAGGAACTTAACCTCAACCTATCATTTAGACTCCCAAATTACTGTAGTGTGTTTCAGGCAGAAATAACTGCGATAACGGAGGCCCTGGCATGGCTCAGGATCAATGTTATATCCACAAAGGATACTATCATTTGCACGGATAGCCAATCTGCGATAAAATCCCTGGCAGCGGTAACTCACAATTCAAAAACATCCTTTAACTGTCGCCTATCTCTAGATGAGATGGCTGGACAGTTCAACATTAAAATACTGTGGATTCCCGGGCATAGGGATATTTCAGGAAACTGCGCGGCCGACGAACTCGCAAAGTTAGGGTCAAGCACACTCAGCCTACCTACCCTCGGATACCTAGAAACACCAATAAGTACGGTAAAGCACATGATAAAACTTCAAACCATAGAGGAGACCAATCTCCAATGGAATGAGAGCAATATCGGCTTTATCACCAAACAATTGTGGCCTAAGTTAAACTTAGGACGAACCAGGGACCTGGTAGCAACCAAACGGTCAACCTTAAGCCCTCTAGTGGGTGTCATTACAGGTCACTGCACCATTGGAAAACACGCCGCCAGACTGGGGCTACCCTACAATGACTTCTGTCGCGGCTGCATGGACGAGGAGGAGGAGGAATCAATACACCACCTCCTCTGCTCATGTCCCTCTTTTGCGAATCGCAGGAGGATTTACCTTGGCGCGCCCTTCTTCGACAATCTGAGCGAGCTAGCAAACCAAAAAATAGCTCAACTCCACCGCTTTATTAGAAGCACCGGTTGGTTCACAGGTAGCGGATCAGGGTAACCTGATCCAGGTGGTATCACAATGGGCCGGTTTCGGCCTAAGTGTGGCTTACGCCTACCACGTCAACCTAACCTAACCTAATCAGTTCTAAGCTACGTAATAAGGCGTCGAATGAAATCAGTCCCATGTGTTGCACCTACTTGAAGACCACGCAACAACAAAAGTATATTCGAACGATACTGGCGTGACATCGTGTGATTGCACCGAACGCAATACCATTGGCGAACAACAGCAATCGAATGCATCGTACGATTGCACCAAATGCACACGCAGTGGCGAACGGTAGCTGTCTGTCGCGTGACGCCAGGGTATACAAGAACAATGTTGATCGACATGCGGGGGTCAGTCAAGTGCGGTGATTCAGCAGACGAACCAGTTGAAGTTGTATTTTGATTTTGTTTCCTTTAATAAAAAATACTTACTCTACACATGTCAATGCCATCTCTGGTTCTCGAGATAATCAAGCCCATAACTCCAAACGCACATTCGCACATACACACATTCTGGTGACCTCGAAACGTGGAGATATGTAAAAATTTGTATTAGAAAATGCGGAAAATAATTGCCCACGCGGATATTGTTGAAAAATGTTTTATTTCAATTAATCAGTAATTCAATACAACATTTTACTTGGATTTATATTAATTCTTAACTTTTCTCCATCTTAAATGTAAATCTTAAGCGTTTGCACGAAAAGAAAACGAAAAAAAAAACACAAAAATAATAATTACCATTAACTAACCATTTTACATTTTATTCCATATATGTATCTATATACATACAAGCATCTATACATATATAAACATATTATTCTGTAAAATTAGAAAAAATGTAATAAAACAAAAAAGGAGAAAACCCAATACAAGTTTGAAGGAAACTAAAATAATAAAAACCGGAATGTAAAACTCCACATACATACATGTATCCCTCCGAATATAGCTAGAAATCTATCTACAAGTATTTAAAAATATCTTTTATATTTTTTTCTTGTTTTTCTTGTTTTTTAGGTTATAAAAGTTGTTTTCCTTTAATTGTTTTTATTTTGATTTGATTTTGTTTTTAAATTAAGAAACAAATGGAAAAATAAATATTTAACGGAAGAGGGAAGCAGAAGAGGGTTGTAACGACAACGAAATGTACAGAAAAACTGGAGTGCAGCGTTACATCTCACTGCCTGAACGCAATAAGGTCGCAGTCGCTGTCTCGGTCGCGGTCGGTATTGCTGTCGCTAGGATTAGCAATATCTCGCCCACAATGAGGTCGCTTTGTTATGTCAAATTTAAACAGCTGTTTCCACCTTTGTCATTATACAAGGTTTTTTTTTTTTTAAATAATTTGCGCGCACTCAAGGTCTAATAACCTTATTATGTCGGCGACACAGTGCGGGCAGAAGGTAGAGAGGAAGAGGAATAGAGGAGATGCCGATTGACATTGATCTTAAATGCTTGCATGTTGCATTGAGGGGGGAACACCGAATCCGGCAGAGAGTTCCAGATTCGTGTGGTTCGGTTAATGAAAGATTCTCTATATTTGACAGTACGTCCGAAAGCGGGCTCCAGAGTATATTGGTGAGCATTCCTAGAGAGACGCGTATTGCGGGAGAAATGTTGAAGGGGCGGATTGCAACTGGCTATTTCATCAGAGCATTTTTGGTGGTAGTAACGATAAAACAGGGAGAGGCAGGTAACATTCCTGCGGTGTTCCAGCGAGTCTAATGTTTTGGTAATGCTGGAGTCAGTTTTATGGCTCGTTTTTGTATTCTGTCTAGTAGGTGCAGTGAGGTCTTGGAAGCACCGGACCAGACATGAGCGTTAAACTCTAATTTGGGGCGAATGAACGCCTTATAGGTTGTAGCCAGGTCTAAGGGTGAGAAATATTTCTTGCATCTGTATAAGAAGCCTAGGCATTTCGCAGCATTCTTGGCGACACTGAATATATGGTCGCTCCAATTAAGATTGTGAGCAACACTCATACCCAGGATGGAAAGCTTTTCAGTTTCTGAGATGCAAGTGCCATTCATGGATAATGGCTGCGGGTTAGTTATACGCTTTAACGACAAGAGACAGCATTAAATTCCACTCTGTCGTTTTTACCCCATTGGATAATGCTGTCGATATCGGAATTTAATGAGCTTAACATACGCTGCCGCTCATTATCTACAACCGAAGTGCAGGGTCGTAAACTGGTGAACGAATATGAGAAGCTGAGGATACTGTCGTCAGCGAAGGAGTGAACTGGATTAGAAGTAACAGACAAGAGATCATTTATAAAAAATAAGAAAGAATGTCGGAGACAAGACGGAGCCCTGGGGAACACCGGCATTTACAAAAGGAAGTATCAAACTTGAATCCGTCCAAAACAACTTGAATTGAACGATTCGAAAGGCAGCTTCTAATCCATTGAAAGAGAGACTCATCGACCCCAAAAGCACGCATTTTCGACAAAAGGGCTTCATGCCAAACCCTGTCAAATGCTTTCGAAATATCCAGTGCAACAATTTTGCTTTCACCTGCTTGGTGAAGCGAGTGATTCCACTTTTTCAGCGAGATATGCCATCATATCACCAGTGGATCTGTTGCTGCGGAAACCGTATTGGCGGTCAAGGTGTCTCAAAAGAAAGTTTACATTTGTTTAGCTTATTGCGTGATCGCAACGAATCCGTGGGGCGCGGGGGGTATGTCAATCGGTAGCCTGGCTTTTGGGAATTCAGCAGGGATAAAGAATGAAATACCAATCTATTGGCTTTGACAGGCACTTTGACAGATAGCCCCTACAAACGCGTTTCGGTTTGACGGCGTCTTGACTATGTCATTCTGCCTAGTTGCGACCATTTTGCCACGTCTTGACCATAGATAAATGAACAAGATGGCAAGCTTTGACAGCTAGCCCCTACAAACGCGTTTCGGTTTGAAGGCGTCTTGACTATGTCATTCTGCCTTGTTGCGACCATTTTGCCACGTCTTGACCATAGATAAATGAACAAGATGGCAATCTGATGGCTTTGACAGGCACTTTGACAGCTAGCCCCTACAAACGCGTTGCGGTTTGACGGCGTCTTGACTATGTCATTCTGCCTTGTTGCGACCATTTTGCCACGTCTTGACCATAGATAAATGAACAAGATGGCAATCTGATGGTTTTGACAGGCACTTTGACAGCTAGCCCCTACAAACGCGTTGCGGTTTGACGGCGTCTTGACTATGTCATTCTGCCTTGTTCCGACCTGGTATCGACGGCTTGACTCTACACATCGACGTCTTGAGACTATCATTGTGTTAGTTAAAAGCGTCGTTTTCAAACGGAGAATAACACGCATAGTATCGGTGTAATGCATGTATGTATGTTGGCGTTACATTCCATGAAGAACCTGAGCCGAGCTTCTCTCAATCACCCATGTTGTGTGTGATTTCGTTTTTCCCATAGGTGAAAGGGACCTACAGTTTATTGCCGGTTCCGAACGGCTAATTTCGAGAAGCTTTTCTTGACAGTTTTACTACAGGGGGTTTCGTCAGAACCCCGCTGAGGAGAAACACCGTGAAAACACGTTCAATGACATTGCTGTGTCGGGATTCGATCCCGTGTCATCGGCGTCAGAGGCCAACACACTACCCACTGCGCCACGGTGCTCTCGTATCGGTGTAATAAAAACAAAAAAAAAAAAAAACCAACCCTTGCGGGCATCACAGGGCAGACGTACGAAAGCTTTCCATCTTGTTCATTTATCTATGGTCTTGACTCTACACATCGACGCTTAAGACTATCATTGTGTTAATCAAAAGCGTCGTTTTTAAAATGGAGAATAACGCGTATGGTATCGGTGTGTATTACAAAAGCAACAACCAACCCCTGCGGGGATCAACGGGCAGACGTACGAAAGATTGGTATCTCATTGTTTATCCGTGGAATTCAGTCGCTTTGGAGCGTTTCTCGGGTGCAGAATGCGCGTTGTGCGTGCGAAAACGGTGATTATTCGAATTTTAAGCCATTTAAAGGATGTGTCAAGCTGTCCTCTCATTCGAAAATGGGTAAAAAAGTTTGAAGAGACTGGTTCAATACTAGAGAAACCAAAATCAAGGTATGTTCGCAGTGATCCCGACCTTTCGATTCGGAAGCGCGCGGAGCTGTGCGATTAAATGGTTGTCGCGAACGCGAGGACTTAAAGTGGAAACACAATCTAGCTTGCGCGCGCGCCGACTTTGACAGCATGAGTAGAAACAACGAAATCCTATGAAGCAACACATAATGTTACCTCAACTTTTCCTGGACCTCATTATCGTAAATATCGTAAAGTCGAGCAAAGCACCGGAGTAGAGCTACTCTCTACTCCAGGCGTGCGTTTGACAGATGTATTTCATTGTGTTGAGAGAAATTTGTGAAACTAAGCTCTCTACGTGCAGCTGACTTGAAGCCAGATTGTGTGTTGCGAATTGTGGTTGCGTGCGTTTGACACATTATATCATAAGTCGGTACAAAACCTGTCAAAATTCGGCGCGCGCGCAAGCCAGATTGTGTTTCCACTTTTACATTTAGGTGACGTTATTTTTAAGAAATAAATTCCCAAGTTGTGAACTTTAATGATAAATAAAATTGTTTTCGATAGAGTGTTTACTTCGTTTTTAATCGATCCACTAAATATAAACTTTCTTTTAAGACACCCTGTACTTACAACGAACCGTCAACCGCCGATTTGAAGACTTCCTTGTGTTTGTTTTTTTTTCTACACAGCTGTCACAATGTCGTACGACCGAATTAAAAGTCAGACAGCGACCGCGACATCATTGCGTTCAGGCAGTTAGGGACACAGCGGACAAGCAACCATCTCTTAAAGATTAATAATTGTTTTGTTGTATATAAGCTTTGATTTGATTTTTTATTTTTCACTTTTCTTATAAGCAAGGTACATTACTATCGCGCAAAAAATAGTTAAAAATTTTTTTGTTTTAGATTTTTGTTTGTATGTATAAGACCATAACTGGTTTAAGAAGCTCGAAAGTGGCGATATACACTACTGGGTTTTGTATACGAGTAAGCGTTAGAAAAGGGCATGGTACGGTTCATAGTTATTTTTTTAAAGGCGACATTCATTGGATCCTTGATCGTAATTGAGTTAGGATGATAGGGAATATAGAAAACTTTAACAACTTAGTGCTAAGGACAGATAGTACATCTAGAAGAACATCATTTACACCATATACGAGTGAGAAGGGGCGCTTCACCAAATCGACTATTTTACAAAATATACCAAAAAAAGAGCAAGAAAAAAAGCGATCATTGGCAACTGTCTGTCCGATGGTACTACAATATCTTAGTTTCCTCTGATTGATTGTCTTGAACGTAGAAACCGAAGGGTATACCAAGGGTACACCATTGATTGGAGGCACGATTTTGTGTTATATTCTTCTATTTAAGGATTGTCATGGTTCGTATCGTATACGATGGATGGATAACGGATTGGAATAAACCATGAATTAATCCAAAATGTGGTTGCGGAGTGTTCTTTTTCGGTTGGCTGAGTGACTTTCCAGGGAGAGTTGTGGTTTTTTTTTTTTTGGTTTTTATCAACGATCTGATGCGGAACGCACTTCGAGCGAATTGAATTGAATTTTAACGAGAAGGGAGGCAGACCCTATTGCAGATTATATGCAAGTGAGGGAAATGTAAGCAAATTTATTCAGTTTGGTTTAATTGTTATTCAGTTGTCGGTGGATGTGGAGTGTTATCTGGTGTGACAGGTTGACTGGGTGCGAAATTAATGACTGTTGCTTGCTCAATCACTTGGTTCATGGCTTTTTTGTGGTTGTCTTGTCCATTCTATCGGTTGTAGTTGTTGTCTAGTAAAAAGACAAGAGTGCATTTAAAAATCAAATAAAACCAGGTACGTGCGTTAACCCTGTTGACTGACGACTTAAGGAAATATCTTCATGGAACAACTTATTGTAGACCGTTTTGAGCTACAATTTAATGAGTAATCGCCGGTTAAGATGCTTGAAATCACCTTGAAATCAAGAATTGTTCTTTCTCCTCAGAGCAAAGTTGTTTTTAAAGTATAGATCTGAGGGTAGAGCCTAAAAAGGGAGATTTTTTACAGACCGAAAAATGCCTATTTTAAAAACCTGAACTACTGGTAAGGTTTTGTTAGAGTTACTAGTAAAATTTTGCTTAGTCGGAAACAAAATTACATTTTTTGAGGTTATGACCCGAAATAATTAAAAGAAAAAGGTTTAAAATTCATTCCTTGCAATATAAACACGACCGCATGCCTATTTCCACGTTTTTAGTGCTACCATTTGAGCGTGGCATATACCCGGTTTAAGTTTTTTTTTCGGACCGTAACCTAAAAAAAGGCATGAAAACTTCCAAAAACGACTAATCGGAACACGTACGTCGCTCATAAAACTTCGTCTAAGGCGAATGGCTGTGATTTTGTATCTAGTTTCAGTTTGTGCAAGAATTTGTTAGACCTTTGTAACAAAAGACCATCAAATCACTGGGTGAAAAACCTCTCTACGAAGCAGCTCGAAGGATTAAGTCACTTTTCATGACTCTTTTTCAAACTACTTGAACGAAACACAGAAAAAAACTGTTTAAAGGCGTTTTTCAAAGTGGCTAGCTCAAAAAATTTGGCCCAAATTTGTTCCTCTAAAACTTCCCACTGCAAAAATCGAGTAATACCCCAAATCAACCAGGTTTTCAACTTGTACCTAACGCTAACAGGGAATAATAACTGTCGAACCAGGCAATCTAGACCTTCTAACCAAAAATTCGATTCGAAAATTTGATGATTGACTCAAAAAGCCGGTAGAGCTTTTGACCTGAATGAGAATACCTTAGACAAGGCCTGAAAAATGCTCGAATTCTCGTTACAAAAAGGTTCTTAAGCCACGAAAGTCGTCAATTTAATAAAATTAAGCAAAACAACATGTCCACTCCACCATTTCCCGAGGTCTACAAGCGTTTAACGAGCAAATGGTAGTAAAATTGCTCATTTGCATTACAAACTATCTCGAAAAAATAACCAAAAAACTAAAAAAAAAGACAAATCTCTGGCAGGAATACATTGCTAAGGAACTCATCTCAAGCTCTACTCTTTCCTCGCCTATGAAATAGGTTAAAAACTAATTGAAAAATAAGGCACATTACCTCATGAATGGATTCTGTTCCATACTCAAAAGATAGTTCTCTAAATCACCTTTCCCCCGCACATTCGATTCGATTCGAAATCGTTACCTAATCAATTCAATTCCCACAAGAATGCGACGTGAATAGCATTAGAGAGACCAGTGGATGCCTCTCAAAACCTGGCCTTCGTTCAAGGTGAACAATAAAAATCAAAAACGAGAAAAAACCACTCGAAAAAACCATAACACGACAGTAGAGAACACGAGAAGAAAGTAAGAATCTGAAATTCAAATCCCGATCGTTGCTTGCATAACTAATTATCGGTTTCATCTCCGTTCTACTCTACTCAGCTGTGGTTCTCTTCTATCCCTGTGCAAGTCTAATGTGTTCTCTAAATAGATTTCGCTTTTGGACAAAACAGTTGCCACACGACCAGGCGAGCTAAACTCAACGATTGGATTTGACTTAACATAAGTGATTTAAACTAAAATTTGGCGATGAAGATTGAAACAAACGACGACGATTGAAGGTAGTAAACTAAATCCCCTGTAGCTTGGCGGTTGATGATGGCTTCTCAACCGAAGACTCTCACTGTGAAAGAGATGAGTAGAATAGAGATGCTATTGGTCCAACAGAAGATGGGTGAGCCAGCGCCAGCGGCTCCTTTCATGTGTTTTAGATTTTCGGCGTGGTTTTCATGGCTATCGTTCGGTATCTCGTTTTGGCTGTCGTCGGTAGAGTCGCCTTGTGGTTTGGATTTCGTTTCGGACGGCACGAGAGATCGGCCGATGTCGGAGACGTAGACTACCGGTGGTTCGTACATTGGTTTTAGCTCGTTACTTTTGCCCGCGGTCGTGGTAGGGTGCGTGGTTGTCGATGTAGTGGTGGTTGTTGTGGTCGGGACAAAGGTTCCATTCTCGACCCAGTAGATTGGACTGTATTCGAGTTTGATGTCCTTCAGATAGCTTTTGCGCACCTGCAAATAGGTTGAAATGGATCATGACCAACGAATAGCGTATTGTAAGGACTTACCTCAGCGGATATGTTCCTTGATACGCTCTCTTTGATGCCATAGTAGAAGGCAAACAACTTGGCCACGTATGGAGCCTCGAGAGTCACGTAATTACCCACTAACGTAACATTAATTGCAGTTCCTGGTGGTAGAGTCGAGCTGACCGATTTTGTTTCGTAGCTCTTTTCGCTGTACTTCAGGCCCCAATTGATGTCGGTAGGAATGGTCGTGTCCTTCTCGTAGACT